>OX608075.1:1366388-11366388 GCA_951509635.1 Eupeodes luniger | reverse complement strand
AGCTCTGCTCTAATCTAAAAAATAAAAACGCCCATCACAACCCTGCAAAATGTCTATCAATCTAGAAACTTTAAATTTGTATGTTTGCATGTTAAAGATTTTGGAAAACAATAAGAAACGTTGTCTTAACACTCAGATCTATATTTTAAATGCAATTAGCTGTCATGCATTGACATATGTGATATCTGACATCGATTTTGTACATTTGTATACTTTCATTAGTTTTTACTGAATAAATAAAGTATTTATCCACTTTATCACTTAATTTACCTTCTTCGCCAAAGCAACCCCCTTGATCCGTCCTTTCAGTTGCTCTTAAACATTTGTTTATACAGTTTTATTTAACACATCTCGCACGCTTGACATTAGCTGGTCTCATCTTTTTACACAGAACTTTGATTAAACAATCAGAAACACAACTTTGAACCTCTTGACCCAAAAAGAACAAAAAATTAAACACAATTTTTAGTCTGACAGCTTAAAATCTGTCCAAAGTGTATAAAACGCCAACTGCCAACTATACAACAATAAAAGTGTGTAGGGACCTTAATACCGTCATCTTAACGGGCACCTAGTGTAAAATAGAAAAACTAATAACTCGGTATATTTTTTCGAGACTCTTGTGGATCATAACTCATGTCTCATTTTGTGGAACTGACTGTATTTTGTTGTGTACAATTTTCCATCTGACAGACATACAAAAAAATAGAAGAAAAAGAAAACCCGGAAAAACGAAAAACGAAAAACTTCATTCCTGAAAAATAAATTTTTACTACACTTGTAACTAAATTTTACGAAACAAATTATTTGCGTTCTAATGTCTGAAGTACGCACAAAAGTTCTTCAACTCTATAAACAGGTATTTATACATTTTTAAATACTCCATCTAAACTAATCAACAAAAATAATACATAATAAAATTTTCTTTTGATTGATTTTTTTGTTTTTCGTGAAAAATAGCTTCAATTTCTTGGTCGTGAATATCCCGGTGGAGCTGATAAGTTCCGTCAACAATGTCATGATGCTTTCATGAAAAATAAGAACGTACAAGATCCAAAACAAATTATGGCTTTGGTTGCTAAAGGACGTTATGTAGCCAAAGAATTGGAGGCACTTTATTCGTTGAAGAAATATCGTGCCATGAAGCAGCGTTATCAGAAGAATTAAATAATCAAATCAAATTTAATTCATAAATCGAAGTTCAACTTTTAAGATGCCATAAAATATTAATTATAAATAACAGACTCGAAAAATTATCAGCAAAATGCAATTATTGGCTTCCAATTTTTATCAATTTCCTCAAAAGACTTGTGTTTTATCCTTTAGTTTTCTGTGTTTTTATATTTTTTTTATTTGTAAATCGATTGTTATCAAACGGAATAAATAAATTAATGTAGTAGGTACTTTGTTACTTAAAGACTGATCCAGATTAAGAAGTATTTTTTTATCTACAAGATTTTGAAGCAATGCATGGTGGGCATAGTCTAGGGGGCAATAGGAGCAGCTGCAGGCTGTTGTATGGAAAAAGACCTAAATGTTGGTTTAGTCTGATTATACTTTAACTGATAGGCTGAGACTTAAGATATTCATTTAGGAACCAATCTCAACAACTTTAAGAGTGTTTTTGTCTTCCAGTGAAAACCTTTTAAATCAAAGACTTCTTTTACTTAAATGATGATCAATTTATTTTGATCTCCTACTTTTAGAAACTGAGTCTGAGTTAGTCAGAAAGTGTTGGTATCTTATCTATGTATGTATATCCAGACTCACTGCTTGATGCGATGGTCTACGAAACAAAAAAAGGGAGCCTCAGGCCTGTCAATAGTTCCAAAAGAAACTACCAAATCTGAAACCCAGTTTCATCTCATCACCGTTTTTGAATTTAAAATGAATAAAATGAAAACATACCTACTCATAAATTTCATATGATAAATTGCAACAAGCTTCAGAAAAGTGATGTGATGATCAAACTTCGTTAAACCCATAGAAATCAGTAAAATTTGTTTTTAAACCATGGATAAAACATTGAACCACGATTAAGCGTCCCAAAGAATATTTCAAAGCTTGCATTTTGATGCACAAAAAGAGAATGAAAAGAAATTTCCTTAGATAATAAGAGGTTCCTTTTTCAATAGCCCACTATTTTGGACAGCTGTCAATTTTGAAGCAGGTTCATCAAAATCACTACTGCCTGCAAAAACCTCCTCCGGCAAGCTAAAAGTCCATCTCGACTTGTGTTTTCTTTTATAAATAAATACTCCTTATTCCTTTTCCAATTTGACAAGGAACTTTTTACACAAAACATCAAATGGTTGAAATGTCAAAAATGACATTTATTTATAACAGCATCCTACTGGCTCATCAAATCGTGTACTCAGTAGGTACAAAGTCATGATACAACTAAAACAGATAGCGCATTCCGGTTTCTATTTTTGTTTCGTTCTGCGCATCTACGTCACAAGAACTCAACGAGTTTGACGTTTATTATTCAGTATGTGAAATCAAAACAAAACAATGGCATTAATTTGTTTGGATATTTTGTTTTTATAATAAAATGTTAATATTTCTAATATTTTTCATTTAGATAAATGGTTTTAAATAGTTAATATTTGTGTTTATTCGTTAGTTAAAGAAAATTTGTGTGTTTGAGTGAAAGAAATTAATAAAAAATCGAAGTAAATGAAGAGTATGGTGTATTTTTTTTTCATTTTCATTCGGATGCATTTTTCTCCATAGAATTACCTGGGAAGATTGTTTAAATTGTGATAAATGGTTAAATAAAAGATATGATGGTCTTTTTTAGTCAGTGGTTTTTCAACCTTTTATTTAATTAATAATTTTTTTGTATTTTCTTTTTCTGGACAGTTTGCTTTCAGTGATTTGTCTATTTAGTTTTCGCATTCGGAAGTACATGCGACAACGAAAGAAAAGCTTCATAATATTCTCATCGGATTTGATCTTTGCTTTCTCGGCAACTTCAAGTAAATGCTGGATGTAGTTTGGACAGATGTAAATGCCTTCACCTTCTCCATTTACGGCATTAAAAACATTTTGTAATGCAGCAAAGTGAGCCATCATTGTGGGATTTGCTTTAGACAAGCCTCCTTCGTCCAAGTGATTTACCCAAGGGCTTTCGTCTGGTTCAATTTGTTCCAGGTTTGGTATGGTGTTTTTAAAACGATGGCAAATGTAGCCAGCCAAGTTGTCCAAACCATCGTAAGCAAATGGGAGATTTTCTTCTGGCTCAGAAGCAATAGGCTTACTATTGTCGACTTTGACAACGACAAAAATCCTTCCTGAAAAAGCGAATATTGTTAAGATGAATCGATTTAATTAGATTGTGAGATTATTTATCCTCCTGGTCTTAGTCCTTAACTCTGTTTTGAGTTGCTCATTTTCTTCGCGTAAGGTTCTTCTAATAAGTTTATGAAAACAAATTATTTTATACAATTTCAGAATGCATGGATAGTACGATTAAGATTTTGTTCCTATCATAAATGCTTACAAATATTATAAGGTACTTACAATTGTTCATATAACGCATCAAGTTGAGCTTGTTCTAATTGTGGATGTGAATGTGAAATATTTCCCATCAAGCTATCGTTTTTGCATTGCTGTTCAGGCACATTTTCATGCTCGAGCTCAATGGGAACTTCCAGCAACCCACTTACTACTTCTTTTTGTTTTTTCATCTCCATTATTTTCGAACGCTTTGATGTGTCAGACTCAGACGCTACAGACAGTTGATTTGGGTAAACCGTAGGAACTGCATCTGGTTTCAAAATCCGATACCGTGTGAATCCTGTTGATATAAATATATTTCTGATTCTTATTCTGAACTACTTTTTTTGTATTAACTTACCCATTTCATACTTTGTATTGTTTATAAAATCTTCTTTCAAAAAGTGGAGACTACAAATTCTTGCAGTCTGAACATTAATTTTATCCTTGCGTTTAGTGAACAAGACCCACTGCTTCGAGAGATTTAAATTTCCTTTTGGAAATGTATGAAAACTGGAATCTTTCGTTATCTTATTTCTTTCGTTATTGTTGCAGTCAAAAACAGAACAAACACCCATGTTTATTAGTAAATGTTTTTTTTTTGTATAAATTATGAACAATATCACTTTAAATAACTTTATTGATTTAAAAATATTTTAAATTCACTTCCGTTAACATTCACAACAAAAAATAGATTGAAATTGCGCCAAATATACTAGCTCTCTTCAATTAATTGCGTGCTGGTGACGTCACGATAGTTTGACAGCCAAAACCTTACATGCGCAATGCGCTATCTTATTAGTTGTATCATGGTACAAAGTTAAGCCTGAGCACGTCAAATACGCCCTGAGAAGGGATTGATTATAAATCTCCGATTTATTTTTGAAACACACTGAAGAATGGAACTGTCAAATCTTTTAGAATTTGCCTTTCTGTCTCTTTTGTACCACAAGAAACTGCAGCTCAGCTTTTTATTCAATTACCTATAAATCGGTAATTTTATTCCGAGTTCATAGAGAAACACAGCCCAAACAAAAGCTGTGAAAACTACAGTAGCCGTAGCCACTAGGTGCCGCCCGCATAAAAACCTACGATGATGATACTTAAAGTTTCATATACAAAGGCTGCATTTATATTTGGTAAGTTTTCATTTCAGAAATTTTTGAGAATTTTCTCATTCAGATTCACAGAGCAGGAGAATGAAATATAAACAGAATTCAATATTCATTCTCAAAAAAAGAAAAGAAATAGAATACATATAGAAAAAAATTCAGTTCTCAGAGTTTTGACATCAAAAATGATAAATTTGTGTAAGACATTTGTTCATATTTTTGAGAGTACAGAAATCTCAAATGTTGAAGCAAGATAAATCACACATTGCAACTATAATATACTTCTTTCTAACCCAACTTTTCAATCCAACCTTTTTCTCCATCTCATTATACCCCAATGTGTAAACGAAGAAACCAGCAGTATTAAAATTCAATACTTTTTGAACACATCCGGTCCTCAAAACATCTCCAACCAAACGTCAAAAAGCGTCGAATGTCGAATCGAGTACGAATTTCATCTCGGTGAATTCAAAAAACAAAATTTCCCCAAAAAATACAAAACAAATCCAAAAAACAAAAAGCTAACAATGTCAAAAAGGTAACTAAATACCAGTTAATCAATAAATTATTTGTTTTTTCATGTGTCTTTAACAATTACACCACAGATCGAAACGTTCTTCGTATACATCAACTTTCCTCAATGGGGCCAGGAATGGAGAATTCCCTCAACCTAGCAAAAGACGATTGATATCATCCAAAGCAGCAACAGACAACAAACCACAGGAGTCCTACCCAATACCACTTCCGTTTGTGAATGATACAAACTACATTTTCGATGGTAAACCGATTCATTCAAAAAGTGAAGCCATTAACATTGGGGCTGAAAATCTGTTCACTGTAAGATTTCTCACGATGTTCACACGATACAGGAACTTATTTTTGTTATGGTTCACAGGTATCATCAATTCCTCTACCAGCCTCACCCAATAAGCCTTCAACTTCAAGAGCATTCTTCTTCCCAAGTTTACTTGGAACTCCAGAAAATATATCCAACGTCCTCACAGACACCGAATCAGCATCCGGCTCTGACACCTCTGAAGATGAATTAGCTTCGGATTCGTCGTGTCAATCGACAGGCGCCGTCGGTGGTGACATTAGCACCGACGGTGGTGGCGGCAGCACATCTCTAAAAACAAAAAAGAAGAAAATGACACGTTCGGAATATTACAAAGAGCGTTTGAATCAAATTGATCGGGCACAACAAGATAGACGCGAACGATGGAAGAAGAAACTGGAAAACATGCAAACTTTGTTGAACATTATTAAATCTTAACTTTTGATGATGATGTTGATATGGCGGATGCGAAATTTAATATATATTTTCTTGAAATGCATACATTTTAAAAAACAATACAATTTTATTTGAATTACATTTTCTCTAAATAAATATTCATATTTGTTCTTTGGAGTTGTCCTTGTTTTTGTTTTTTTAAATTAAAGCAAACATTTGTGATGGGATTAGGAAAGAAAACTTATTAACTCCGTATTCAATTGACCCGCAAGAAATGGGTCAACTTTTTTTATCATATCGGGTTTTTAAAAAAAATGTCCTTTTTAAAAATGTTTAAGACAACTAAAGACAGTGTTTTTAAGGCTTACGTAAAGGACAACATAGTTCTTAAGAATAAATTATGCAATTATAAAGTATAAATCTTTGTCTAATCTAGATACAGTATAAATCATTTTAGTATCTTATTTAGTTTCTGAAAATTCTCATTAGGTATGAGTTATGACTTATGAGTCTTCATTTGACTATGAAATGAAGTTTTGAACAACCTTGAATTAAATGCTTCCATGGTTTTTGAAAAATACATTTTGGAGTTAATTTTGACTTCTGAGTTGGAATCCGAACATCGATTTTAACTACGAGCTTTAATTTTAAAAATATCCGTTTTTAAAATTATTTTACATTTTTTCAACATTCAAATGTCAAAAAACTGATGGCCTTTTTTTGACAGTGGGCAGGTTCAGACAACATAAGGGACTTCATTTGCAGTCAACTTCATTGGTCGCATTCGGAAAGCTAGTGGCTACGTAGTCGAAATTCAACTAGATTTGTGAATGCAAAACTTCACTACAAAGCTAGTCAATCCGGAACTGTCATATCAATGACAAATGCAAATGCAAATATGTATATAATACAGGAAATATTTGTGTTTTCAGTACTTTAAATAGTTTTTTTTTGTTTTTAAATTGAATAAAACCGATTATAATATATAATATGAGTGATTTTTATTTGTATTTAAATACTAAATGATTAATTTCATTTTGAATTCTTGTGTCCTTACCGAGCAGCTGATTGTGAAACGTCAAAACCAGTGTGCACTAACTTTGTAGCCGAAAATTTTACACTACGTCGGAGGGGAAATTTCAACTACTTTTGTAGTTAGATTAAGCCAATCAGAACCCCTTGACTACGTAGCCACTAGCTTTCCGAATGCGACCATTCTTTGAACGTAAATTTTGACCAAGGCAACTAGTTAGTTTTTCAAGTGTCATGAATTCCAAATTCAGAACTTTACTTCACAAACCTCTACTTCAAGTTCACAGTACAAAAACTACCAAAATCATTATTTTCTACAAAACACACCTCAGGCAAGCTACAAGTCCATCACGATTTGTATTTTGTATTTTAAAGAAATATTACTTATTTCTTTTCCAAATTTAAAAGGAAACGTTTTACAAAAAGCATTAAATGAAGTTGTGCAGAAAATAAATAAATCATTGAGTAATAAAGTTAAGCTTTTAGTTGAATTAAAAACACGATCAATTGTCATTTTGACATAAGTTGACTTGACTTGATAGTAAGGGAAATTTTTCTTGACTTAGTTTCCAGTCAACTTTCCAATAAAGTTGCCTTAATTGGAAGGCAATTTTTTGGCAGCTGGCCAATCAGATGCTAGAAACTTGCCTTACTTTCAAGTCCCTTATGTCGGCTGAACCTGCCCAGTGGATTAGTACTTGCGAATCGATTTGCATTTTTGTCTTAAAAACAGTTTTAACATAAATGGTTCAGCGATTCCCTAAGATTTATGTGTAAAGTCTAACAACTTATGAATATTTTTCGAAATATTAATGAAACACTTTAAATATTTAAACTTGATATTGAAGATAGGGAATTTTATTGAAAACAAAAATGAATATCATAAATTTAGATACCCTCAAAAAGATTAATATAGTCTGTAAACCAAAAGTTTGAGTCCACTCTCAATTTAAGATGGAACATCAAATTCTACCATCGATAAAACATTTTAGGTGAAAAAATAAGTATGTAAAATTTAAGAGAAATATAATAAATGTAAAATAAGAGACAAATGCTTTTTGTTATTAACACAAAATAATTTATAACAAATAGAAAAAATTGATCAAACCGATTTCTCGTCGAAAAGTTTATTCTCAAGTACATAGTTCGGTTTGAAGCACGTTGGACGTAGCCTTTCAATAACTTTAACTGTGAAGCAAATTCCCGCTGTGATTTGCCTTCTTTAATAAGAGTGATGATGGCAGAATATTTTTCAAATGTGGTGTCGGCAACTTTTTGAATTTTGAACTATTTATTTACTCAATAAATGAAGATCTCAAATAAATACATACGACTTCAAAATGTGGCCTTTATATTAAAAACTTGCAAATTCAAGTCATTGTCAGTTTTGAAAACATTTGTATTTACGGAGTCATACAAAATGCTAAATCGACAACAATCATTAATAAATATACATTTTATGAAAAACCCAATAACTTCTCAATAATCCATAATCGGTTTTTACACATTTACTAACAAAACGCCATTTTTTCAACAAAAAAAAATGTTGATCAAAAATCAAAATTATGTTAAAGAACTCAGGTAAAAAACCCAATCTTTAATTCTACGTTGAACTCAAACAGAGTACACGTTTTTCGAGTATTATCTCGAAAAATCTCAGAAACCTGTTGTAATAGTGTAATTTTGGAGTCGAATTCAAGACAATGAAAACCCATCGAAAAAGTTATATTTGATACCAGGAATCAAACCTCTTCTACCAAATTTATTAGTATCATCCGGTCCTGATTTTTTTTTTTATTGATATCAAAAGATTTTGTTAAATTTTTTCCAAACATTATAGAGCAGCAGAAATTCTTCATGGTAATCCTAGACATGGCTCTATACAGTTTGTCTTTGTAGATGCTGTCATATGCGGTCTTGAAATCGATGTATAGATGGTGGCGATTTGATGTTCTTGGGTTTTTTCAAAGATCTGTTTAAAAGGTTGTTGACGATGGGCTCTAGACGTTTACATATAACGGAAGAGGAGATTTCGTAGACGATGTTAAGGGGACTGATTGGAGCAACTTAGAGGGTCTAATATTTTCAATATCGGGATAACAGTACTGAGGTTTCATTCATTGGGCATTCTTTTTTCCGACCATATTGTAAAGATAAGTTGGTGTATGCTCCTAACCAAATTATCTATAGCTTTTATGAAAAGCAATCTTTTTTTCGTCAAAGTCCTTTATATTCAATGGATCATCCTGCCTCACATCGGAATTCGGTTCTTCGTCGCCGTTATACAGTCTGCAGAAGTAGTCCTTCTACTCTTGTCTTTGCAGCCTTCGGTTTGAAATTTATGCACTTATGAATTGCGTTTCACATTCTTATAGAACTTTTAAACTTCATTTATTCTTCTGAACCTCTCAACATCTTCAACCGGACGCTTCTCTTGCTCTCCCGTTTTCCTAAGAAGTCGGTGTTCTTCTCGCCTGTCCTTAATTGTTCCACTTATAGTAATGTCTTCCTTTAGATTAAGTATTAAGAAGTGATGAAACGAAATTAATACAAACCTATTTCATGATCCGACTACTTGGATAAGTTTGGAAATGAAAATGCAGTGTATTTTATGGAGATGTCCGTTGAAAAAATAAATCAATTTCTTAAACAATTTTTAAATCTGTGAAATATAAGATTGGGCAGGTTCAGACAACATAAGGGACTTCATTTGCAGTCAACTGCATTCTTTGAACGTAAATTTTGACCAAAGTTAATTTTTCAAGTGTCACAAATTTCAAACTTGGAACTTTACTTCACTTACCTCAACCTTCAGTTCATAGTACAAAAACTATAAAAAACATTATTGTCTGTCTACAAAACACTCTTCAGGCAAGCTACAAGTTCATCACGATTGGCATTTTGTGTTGTGAAGAAATACTACTTACATATTTCATTTTCAATTTGACAAGGAACCCTTTATCAAAAAACATCAAATGGAGTTGTGCAGAAAATAAATAAATCATGAAGTAATAAAGTTCAGATTTCAGTTGAATGAAAAAACATGATCAATTGTCATTTTGACATAAGTTGACTTGACTTGATAGTAAGGGAGATTTTTTTTGACTAACTTTCCAGTCAACTTTCCCATAAAGTTGCCTTAATTGGAAGGCAATTTTTTGGCAGCTGGCCAATCAGATGCAAGAAACTTGCCTTACTTTCAAGTCCCTTATGTCGGCTGAACCTGCCCAATGTTTTAGAATGGGCAGGTTCAGACAACATAAGGGACTTCATTTGCAGTCAACTTCATTCTTTGAACGTACATTTTCACCAAGGCAACTAGATAGTTTTTCAAGTGTCATGAAATTAAAATTCAGAACTTTACTTCACAAACCTCTACTTCAAGTTCATAGTACAAAAATTACCAAAATCATTATTTTCTACAAAACACTCCTCAGGCAAGCTACAAACCTATCATGATTTGTATTTTGTATTTTAAAGAAATATTACTTATTTCTTTTCCAAATTTACAAGGAACCTTTTTACAGAAACCATTAAATGAAGTTGTGCAGAAAATAAATAAATCATTGAGTAATAAAGTTCAGCTTTTAGTTGAATTAAAAAACTTGATCAATTGTCATTTTGACATAAGTTGACTTGACTTGATAGTTAGGGAGATTTTTCTTAACTAACTTTCCAGTCAACTTTCCAATAAAGTTGCCTTAATTGGAAGGCAATTTTTTGGCAGCTGGCCAATCAGATGCTAGAAACTTGCCTTACTTTCAAGTCCCTTATGTCGGCTGAACCTGCCCATTGATTTTGATTCGTGATACCAAAACATTTTTGGAGGGAAACAAATATTTCTAACAAAGTTCGGATTCTTCTGGATTTCTTTAAACCATTGTATCGTAGTTTAAAAAGAAAAGAAATAAAATTGATTTATTTTTGTACGATTTCAAGTCATCAAAATGATCACGTTTTTGAGAAGGTACTCTTACTTATGGCGTAAATGGTTCCAATTTTTTACTTGTCGTTCCAATTTTTGTTTGCTGCATACAATAATTTGATAGTTTTGGTTTCCCTTAAATGAGGCTCTTGAGCATTAGCAGGAGAAAAAACTTAATATCTTAAAACAAATACAAGTATTTTAACTCAAAAGGAATAAGGCATCAGACAATGAATTAGCCATAAGAAATAATTTTGAGTAATTTGTTGCTCATACCCATATATAATTTAGTTTAAGCTTCATTAAAACAAAACAACGAAAATTTGAAATTAAACTAATTTATTCTCTATCTTTGACTTATCAACTAAAATTAGGTCATATTTTATTTTTCTTATACATTTTATAAACATTTCAATATCAATGCTTAACCGAAGCTAATTGGTACTCTCACTCCCTCTCTCTCTCTCTTAATTCTTTCACATACAAATATCACATAACAAAACTTCTAAAACAATATTATTTAAACAAAAAACAACAAATAACGTGTGTAACAAAAATATTCTTATACTTATGTTTATGGTTTTTGTTTTCTTTTGTTATTTTGTTTTCTTATAAGATCAATAGTCCTCTTTTTGTACAATTTTATATAAATAAATATATTTAGTTAGAGACAGTTAAAGAAAAATCCTATCATCCAAATTCAAACCCTAGAACGTGTTCGACACCATAATCGAATAAACGAAAATCATCCATATAAATCTCATAGAGCCTTCGTATAGCACCGATAGGCAAAGGATCAAAATATTCACGCAAATGGTTTTTAGTCCCTGATGATTTGTGCCCGGTGGGGAAAGTTAGATTATTGTCTCCGGTTAAGTACAAGGCCAATGCTGAATCGTCAAGGAGAGTTTCATATTTGCCTAAGAAAATAAAAAAAATAATTAAAAACCGTTTTTCAAAGAAGATTTTTTAGAACTTACCGATTACATTGTATTTCATAGCACAAGGATGACAAAGTTTCGATATGGGTTCCCAATGTTCGTTGAAGGATTGATTGAATAAACTCACATCGGGTGTTAGGAGATATTGGACAAATTCTCCAAATGTCACATCGTCTCCATTCTCAAGTGAAGCATTGGATGGATTTACACGAAAACTCTTCACTATTTGACGACCTACTCGAGTTTGGAAGTATTTGGCACTAGAGGAGGTTCCTTCGAGTTTGTTTCTGTAGGCTGAGAGTAATCTTTCGAAGGGATGTCGCACCAAGACGAAACGAGTGTATTCGGAGAGAACGGTTTTGCGCTCGTCTTCAGTTAGTGAATTGAGTTTTTTAAACATATTTGGTGAGTGAGCGAGTGAGGCGGGAATTTGTAGAGGATCAGTGCCATTTTGCCAATTTCCGGTGAGTATCATTAGAACTCGTTTCCAATTTGTGCAGGCGACCTAGAAAAACAAAGTAATGGATAAAAGATTATAACTTTTGAAGCAAATTTGTATGCAGAAAGAGGGAATTTGAAATATGTTTGTATAGTTTACAAAAGACTTGTCTGGGGTGACCAGTTTTTGAAACATAGATCAAAGAAAGATAGAAAAAAATCCATTTAAGACCATTTTTAATAGATAAAAGCTTTTATTGTTGTTAAGCAATTAAATATGATCGCACAGTTCTTAAAAAAAAACTCTTTCTACTCGAATGGTTTCCATGAAAACGTCTAAGTATTTTAGGAAAGTGTTTATTGTTTTTAATTAATTATGTTTATATAAGTTGTGTTGTAAGATTGGGAAAATGAGATTTTGTAGTTGTTTAGAATTCGAAAAAAAGAAACAACATTTCGTATTCCTTCTAAAGAAATTATTTATATTTCTCTAAGTTTCAGGTGAGTTACCTGTAAAAGTTTATTTTTAAGAAGAATAAAAGGAATTGTTTTTTTGTTTTGCCAAAGTAAACACAGTAGAATATTGTAGACGAGATTATGTAGGTTAGTGTATTTTTGTTGATTCCTATTTTGTTTATATTGGAAAACTAGGAACTACTTTTGATGAAGATGACGAATTGGTAAGAATTTTGTTTTGTTTTTGAAACATATGTTTTAAGTTTTCCAATTTAAGATAGGTATCCAGCTGGTAAACATTTATTAATTAAAAATTATTGAAAATGCAAAAAGTACTCGAGTTTATTTACATACATACATAAATAAATAAAACATTGTGGGTAAAGAATTGAATACGAATAAATTATGCGATGTAGGACGTGCACGTAATATTATGCTTGTGCTATTTTTAGCTTACATTTTGAAGAATGCAAAACAAAAAGTTAAAGGTGCTGAATAAGTAAATAATTTTGAAACTATAGTAGTACGTAGTGTGGGGTTGGGTCAATGAAGAAAAGTGCAATGGACTTTAAATTGATTACAAAGGCTATACTATCATAAAATTACTTTAATGA
Source organism: Eupeodes luniger (assembly GCA_951509635.1). Lineage (NCBI taxonomy): Eukaryota > Metazoa > Arthropoda > Insecta > Diptera > Syrphidae > Eupeodes > Eupeodes luniger. Next base: position 11,353,138 of record OX608075.1, on the reverse strand, counting down.
TGTCAAAGCGGAAACAGCGACTCAATTTTATACTTACATACATTTTTGACAATCAGTGGAAAATTTTAAGAATTTTTTTTAAAACAATTAGCAGATTTTTGTTAAGTTTGTAATAAATCTATTTACATAAGTCGAAGTATGCGTACCCGTGGCATGATGGTTAGTGCGTTGGACTGTCATGCCAGAGGTATTGGGTTCGATCCCTGCCTATGCCATCTAAAGTTTGTTTCACGGGTAGTGCCTCTTGCGAGGAATTGACAAATTCTCCAAGAGTAATTCTTGTCATGAAAAGTGCTTTCTCAAATTGGCCGTTCGGATTCGGCTTAAAACTGTAGGTCCCCTCCATTCCTGACAACAGTACTCGCACACAGGAATGGTTGAGAGTTGTAAGTCACTAGACCCTAGTTCTCAACGGACTGTTGCGCCACCCAATTTATTTATTTTTTATTTACATAAGTCGAAGTAAAGGGTGATCATGCAAAATCCCCTTACATAAGAAGAAAGAAAAAGTGTCCTGAGAAAAGATTGAACAATTTCATCGGTAAAATTGGATTTCAATAATAAAAAAAAATTGACTGTTGTCAATGGATTGATTGAATATGTTATTAAACTTCATTTAAAACTGCTTTCATAATTGAGTACGGGCCATTTACCAACTGTTGGATTTTAATGACATATAGGAATAATACATTACAAGTATTGCATTTGTAAAAAAATACGAACTCGAGAATTTAATCAAATATGAAAAAAGTGAATCCAGCGATTCTGTCCTCCTGTTTGTTTGTCTGTCCTAGCACCCTACAACCTAAACCATTGGCTCGATTGAGTTCAAAATTGGAAATGAAGGTTTTAAGCAGATTTCGGTTAGGATTTTTTTTTTGTTGAGACCAAATTTATAAATTCTAATTTTCTCAAAAAAGGCCCGATTGGTTTTCATAAAATGTTGTCTTTATATTTTTTTCTTGGGTTTCCTACAAAATAATTTGCTTTGTATTACTCCAGAATGGTACACTTCAAAGAACCGTTATTTTGTTTATAAATTTTCTTAATGATCCGATTTGAATATTTTTTTCTTAGCAAGAATATTCTATTGTACAAAAAATGTCTAATTTAATTTTTGGATTTTTAAAAAATATTTCATTTTTTTAAAAATTTAATATCTCATAAACGAGTCAAGACTTTTTTAGAGAAATTAAAATTTAAAAAGAATGTTTAGAAGCAGGAAATCCATTTTGCGCTTTAAAAAGTAAACGTATGTACATAAAACACATACATATAAAATATTTTTTGTCATGATATTTCTTTTTTTACTATTGAACGTTGACATTATGTGTGAAACACTACATCATTTAAATGACCACCAACTATTTCGCGTGGTGGTCATTTAAATGAGCAAGCATCGATTCTTTTGAGGTAAATTTCGAACACTTTGACACATATTGGGCGGTATATCAGCCATAACTTTACGAATGTTGGTTTTTAAGTGCTCAAGATTTAAAGGTTTATCTGCATAAACACGGTCTTTTGCGTAGCCCCACAAAATTGTCCAGTGGTGTCAAATCGAATGATCTTGGTGGACAGTTGATATCGCCACGCGGCCAGGAAATGTCTCTTGCAATAAAGCCATATTCACTCGAGGTTTGTGGCATGTGGCACCGTCTTATTGAAACCATACATTCTTCAAGTCGTATTCTTCAATAGCAGGCAAAAAAAATGTCAGTTATGACATGAGAATGACGCTCCGAATTGACGTCGTTTTCGAAGAAGTAAGATCCAATCACACCTCCGGACCAAAGAGCGCACCAAACAGTGAATTTTTGTGGATTTAATGGCCTCTCTTCAATTACTTGAGCATTCTCAGAACCCCAAATATGACAATTTTGTTTATTAACATACCCACCGAGTGAGAAAACATTCGGATCTTCGGCAACACTTTAACTTACAGCAGCGATATTTTCAGTGGTACGAGCAAAACGATGATGCACAGGCCTTACAAATATATGTAACCAATCCTCTCTTTAAATTTCAAGAACAAAAATAACTAATTTTTTTGAAAGTCTTTATTATTTTCTAAAAAAGTTTGCAGGGAATTTTTCAATATACTCTTCAAGACAAAAATCAATAACCGTGCGATAATTTCGTAAAAACTAAAGATTGCATTAACCAATTTGGATGATTCTTAGTTTTATCATAGTCATTTCAATACTAGAATAGTTAGGAAAAACTCGGACAAATTTGAAAAAGAAGTCAAAATATTGATCGATTGTGAGCATTTTGTATGGGATATAAGTAGAAAAATGCTTTTAACAATCAGGGATGGAATCGGCTAAGGTGATAGTTGACTATCATATTTTTGATAATGAAATTGACTATTACCGAGTTTTCCGTCTGTGTAAGCTGATTCAACTCAATTCAATTGAACAATTTCAGATTATAATTGTCACAATTCATTGTTGCTATGATGAAATTTTAGAATGATTCCTATAAAATATCTACATACATATGTAGATAAACATTCTTACTTTTCTTGTGTTTTTTAAAAATTACATAAGCTTTATCCGTCACATTAATGTGTTTTTGTACCTAAAAAAGGTAACTGAAAACATTTTCCATTCGTTGTTTGTAAGCGTCTAGTAGCTTTATTCAGAAACGAAATACATATGTATGTATTTGTAGGAAAATGACTATCACATTTTTGTTGTGACAGCTTTTTAGGTATCAATTTTAATATAACCTAACATAGATCAAATTCGATTATTTTGACTGTCATTTATCAATAATCATTTTAGCCGATTCCACCCCAAGAAAAGAGCACCTTCCTGAAAATATTCCTTAGAGTTAACTACTACGGAAATCTAGCCAAACTTCTTTAAAGAAACTATGGAATACTGTAATCGATGGAATGTTTTTTTGTACTTCGATATAAATAGTTTGTTTTTGATCCTTGGAAAAAAATGTGACACAAATTCGATCAAAATTTCTTACATTTTTTCGCATCGCTTTAAATACAAAACAATCAAATTTTTCTATGTAAACTTCGAAAACGGTATTACTGCTATTAAAGCTATACAGTTTTTAACATTTTTTATCATTTTAGGGTATACCGAATAGAAAAATCTGTAAAAGAAAGTGCCCAAGAAACATCGAGAAATGTCAAAATGTTTAGTTCGACAAATCAGATTGATTACAGTAACTTCCTAAAGGAAGTTAACAAAGTATTATAAATTTAAAAAAAAATCGCAGATGTTATTGGAAAAAAAAACTACTTCGCGCAATTAAAGAGCTCCAAAAAGTCTAACAGCCAAGGTTTCCAAAATAGAGTGATTGAAAGTGTTTTAAGTGTCCTAGCATTCAATCGATATCATAACTTCGAATTCTTTTCGAAATCACTTCAAGTGAAATTAAAAATCACATTAGTCAAAAAACAATTCTGTTGATTGACATGATTTGTATAATTTATTTGTTCTGTGCTCTCTTGTATTGATCAAATCACTTGAATGTTACAAAAATCGAAATATAGAACACGAAAATTCACTTACATAGTTTTAAGTTCGACAAACAAAATTAAGTCGATATCAAAAAAAGTGAATTTTAAAACTACAATTTTAATTTTAAATCTATTTCAATTTCATTCTGATTGAAAGTGGACTAAATAATTTGTTTCATTAGTTTATTCAAGAAGAGCATTCGAACAGTCGAAGAGCATTCAACACAATTACGTTTGAAATACATATTATATTTATTTTTTTAGCTTAACCTTGAAGATACAAAAATAAGACAGAGAACCTACTTCAATTACAAAATGGAGTTGATTGTCCAAATTTTTAAAATTGATTACGTTTTTTTTATTGAATATAATAGACAATACTACCTTTTCTATCTGCCTTTTTATGGTACTGGAATTATTAATACGTTATAGAAACTTATCAAAAAGCCATTACTCATAAATGTTGACATAAAAGTTACTCATGATCGTATGTACATACATACATATGTAATTATATCGTATAAATTTCTTAGAAAATATAAAGTGAAGCCATCAACTAGTGAGCCTGGGTAAGGTAGATACCTGCCTTATCTATTAAAAAACATCGAAGTTAACGTTGACGCATTCAATAAAAATGTTAAAGTTTTTTTTTTTTTGTTCAAATTTGAATTTTCACAATCTTATCAAAATCCCTTTTATCATTTTATTTTGTTAACTGTCAATAAGCTATCATTTTAATTCTTCAAATTCGAATGGCTCAGTGGAAAATTATTTAAAAAATTCCATTCATGTTCATGTAAACAGTGGACATCAATTAAATTATAAACTTCAATAGCGAAAAGTTATAATTTCCATCGACTCGACTTGGGTACTTTCTCCGTTGATCCGTTCCGTTGTTGGTCGTCTTGGTCAGGCTTTGAGATGAAATCAAAAGTGCATCAGTTGTTGTTTCTGTTGCAACTTCCAGCCTCAGCATCGTGTATCTAGATTCTCTTGGACTCTTGGTTAGATTTGTTGTTTGATGCTGTTGCTTATGTCTACCATCATAAGACAAGCGCAACATTCAACTTTCACGAAAGTCATTCAATTAAGAGAGAAGCCAGATAGTGCATTATTTTAAAGTAATAGGAGGTGCCTACGACACACTGTCTATGAGAGAAGGAAGGAAACCTGTCACACCCCAGCGGTACCTAACCTAGTCAGTTGCTACCAGAGCACCTCACCTATATAGACACAAATATTTAATACTTATATCTTCCCGAGGTGGTGAATAAGGTTGGTCAACCGCTTGCTTGGTTTGCGTTGTAAAAATGTGTAATGCCAATGCAAATTAGGTCGGAAAAGATCATACGATTCCTATTTAAATCGCTTAGCGCTACCGACCGGACCGCACGTGTTATGAAAATACTTCTCATATTCTCATTACGTATACATGTTGTTGTTTTTGTTTTGTTTTTATTACACTTATGACTTGTGAATGAAATAAACAACAACTGAAATCGAAAAGTTCTTACAAGTTTATAAGCTTATTTGTTTATGAAGAAAATTGTTTATTTCTTTAAGACTTCTCAGATTTATATTATTTGCATGAGCTGTAGGCTGTAATTGACATTTCAACTACGAGTCTTCGAGATATAATTTGATTGGTTATTTTACAATTATTCTTTTTATGTAATAATAATAATTATTATCGTACGATAAACAGGTACATATCTAATTATAATTAAAATAACGACTTCGACGATGGTGATGGCGATTATTTCTGAAAGGTGAAGTAAGCTTTATAGAAACAAAAATTCATAAAATCAAACTGAACCGACCGAAATGACACCTGGAAAACGGAAAAGCACTTAAGAATATTTTACATACAGAAGTACACAAAACACAGTTGCGTTCAAAAAAATAGCACCTGCGAATCGATTTTTGTTTAATGATTGCAATGTTTGTGATGGAATAAGTGTTTTGTGGAAATTGTGTAATGTGGTGCATATGTTCTAGAAAGCCTCCAAATTTTGAACTCAAACCCAAATACAAATATCAAAATTAAGTTTTATTAAAACCTTCGTTTGCAACATAATAATGGGTGATTTTTTTGAGGTTAGGATTTTCATGCATTAGTATTTGACAGATCACGCGGGATTTCAGACATGGTGTCAAAGAGAAAGATGCTCAGTATGCTTTGACATTTCATCATGAATAGACTTACTAACGAGCAACGCTTGCAAATCATTGAATTTTATTACCAAAATCAGTGTTCGGTTCGAAATGTGTGTGTTCGACAAATTTTGTTCAGCGATGAGGCTCATTTCTGGTTGAATGGCTACGTAAATAAGCAAAATTGCCGCATTTGGAGTGAAGAGCAACCAGAAGCCGTTCAAGAACTGCCCATGCATCCCGAAAAATGCACTGTTTGGTGTGGTTTGTACGCTGGTGGAATCATTGGACCGTATTTTTTCAAAGATGCTGTTGGACGCGACGTTACGGTGAATGGCGATCGCTATCGTTCAATGCTAACAAACTTTTTGTTGCCAAAAATGGAAGAACTGAACTTGGTTGACATGTGGTTTCAACAAGATGGCGCTACATGCCACACAGCTCGCGATTCTATGGCCATTTTGAGGGAAAACTTCGGAGAACAATTCATCTCAAGGAATGGACCGGTAAGTTGGCCACCAAGATCATGCGATTTGACGCCTTTAGACTATTTTTTGTGGGGCTAGGTCAAGTCTAAAGTCTACACAAATAAGCCAGCAACTATTCCAGCTTTGGAAGACAACATTTCCGAAGAAATTCGGGCTATTCCGGCCGAAATGCTCGAAAAAGTTACCCAAAATTGGACTTTCCGAATGGACCACCTAAGACGCAGCCGCGGTCAACATTTAAATGAAATTATCTTCAAAAAGTAAATGTCATGGACCAATCTAACGTTTCAAATAAAGAATCGATGAGATTTTGCAAATTGTATGCGTTTTTTTTTTTTTTAAAAGTTTTCAAGCTCTTAAAAAATCACCCGTTATTTTAAAAACCTTTAGCACAAAGTTTTTTAGACGTGCGGTTTTTAACCTGTAAATAATTTTTTCGGAGTAAGTCTATTTGACAGCTGTCACTTGATTTATGCTCAGTTTGGTTTGTTATTGGTCGCATTCACAAAGCTAGTGGCTACGTAGTCAAGCGATTCTGATTGGCTAAATCTAACTACAAAAGTAGTTAAAATTTCCCCTCCGACGTAGTGTAAAAAATTCGGCTACAAAGTTAGTGGAGAATGATTTTGACGTTTCACAATCACACGAATTCAAAATGAAATAAATTGTTCAATATTTAAATACAAATATAAATCATTCAAATTGTGTCTTAAATTTGATTTTATTGAATTTAAAAACACAAAAGATAAGTTAAAGTTATCAAATCAAAAATGTTTCTAATTTTATATATTTGCATTTGTCAATAATATGACAGTTCCAGATTGACCAGCTTTGTACTGTAGTTTTGCATTCACAAAGCTAGTTGAATTTTGACTACGTAGCCACTAGCTTTGTGAATGCGACCATTTTTTAATGAAAACACTTACTCCTGAGTTTGAGGAAATTTGTAAGGATCATACCATGGTAGCCCTCTTAAGGCGAAACGTATTAAGTTCCATTGAAATGATTCTATTCTATTCTTGTGGATCTTGTAAAAAGGAGTTTAAAATTGGGATTCGTTATCAAGATTTGGATGGACCAAAGTGACATAACGATCCAGAAATTCCTTAGACCGACGTTTAACAAATCCTAACAGAGAATTGGCTTTAATATGCTCCGTGGAATCGAGATAAGAATTAATAAGAACTCCAAGATCTTTAAAACTATGCACGCGATGTAAAAAGTGCTGGGATATTAATTAATCGATTTAGAATAACGTTTTTTAGAGAGTGTCAGTGCCTGACATTTAATTGGGTTTAGGTTTAACCCATTCTTTTTGCACCAAATAACAAAGCTGGTACTTTCTTCTTGGAGTCATAATCGATCGTTCACAGATGTAATGCTTTCAAAGATTTTCAAATCATTCGCATAGAATAAAATGATTCTGTATCGTACACAAAAGGGTACTTCAGTGATATTTAAAATAAAGAGTAGAGGTCCTAAATGACTACCCTGGGGAACTACTGATTTGGCAATAAAAGGGTTAGAAAAAGAACTTCTGAATTTAACTTGATAATGCCTATTTTGAAGATGAGAAGAAATGTATGTGATGAATTGAAGAGGTAACCCAATTGCCTTCAGTTTAAATATGATGATATCATTGGAAGTTGGTCAAAAGCTCTAAAATAATCATTATAAACAAAGTCGAGCTCTTATCCCAGTTCAGTTTGAGATTGGTCTATAATTATTAATGTCATAGTTGTCATTTTTAAAGACTGTTGTAACAAATGCCTTTGAAGTTACCTAATAAATTTATTAACAATTGATTTTCTTGGGCCTGTGACATGACGCCCAAGATCGTGCGATTTAATAATGCTGGCTTATTTTTGGTAGGGTTATGTGAGTCGGTTGCCTACGCAGATAAGCCCGAATCGATAGACGCCGCCGTGGAAGAGAATATTCGTCACGTTATGGCTGACATACGGCCCCAAAGTGGCCCCATGCGGCAAAAAATAATTGAAAATTGGACCTCTCTGTTGGAATTTATTCGAGCACGAAATCATTTTTAAAAAATAATGGGAAACCCTTATCTTTATAATAAAGCTTAATTATAGCCATAACATAAAATTACATGCTTCTTGAAAATCACACGTCTAAAAAACACCCTTTCCTATAGTTATTTAAACTGAATATTGAAAACAGGGATTATAGATTTGGCAAACCATTAGGAATTTTATTGGAAAAAAAATTAAAAGGCTTAAGACCTCATTGATTTAATAGGACGCAAGAAAAATATTCAAATTACAAAATCAATTCCTTCAAATCATAAAATTGATGTGATGATGTTTTGTGGTGCTATTTTTTTAACCGCAACTGTAAGTGTGTAAATTGAAATGAGTAGGTAATGAGCGACCGTATTTGCGCGCTTTTAGAAAACAAAATAAAAGTATTTGTTTTTATTTTAATAGGCAATTACTACGAACTAAACATAGATATGTATATTGTATAGTTGAGGGCTGTGAATGACCAAAGGTTGATTGACTTTGTGATTGACATGGTCGGATGTTAAAAGATTTGTCAACATTTTTTTTTTAATTTTAGTTTAGTGCGTAATAAAAATAACTATTTTATTTTTGTTCTAACTGAAGCCTATATCAGCCAAAAATAATTAAACCTATTTTATTACAACCGCCACCGTAAGAAAAATGAACTCGTATTTCATTTATCGTTAGAATTTAGATTAAGAACATCAAATACATTTTTTTTCTTTTTGTCAACGAATTCTTGATCTCTTTTAATTTTACCGCTTACCTCTTCAGGATCGAAGAAGATAAGATCAAGAGTATATTCTCGTCAAATAAATTTCAAACTAATTCAAAGAATTTAAAAGCTTTAAATTATTATCAGAGACATCAGTTTATTTGCATTTAAAAAACGTTTTTGAGGTTTTAAAATCCATAGAATTTGCATTAATTGTTTATGTAGCATTAAAATATAAGTGATGAGAGCTGGGAATTTTACAATCGGTTTTAAATGTTTATCTTATTGAGACGGTATCACTTTGGTTGTTATGCCTTGTTCACATGTTTCGTAACGAATTTACTGGGAAGAATTGTATTTAGATAAGTCTCGTCTACATTTCTTGTTAGTTGGTGAAGGTGGATAGTAAAATGACTTTATTAACTTTCAATACAAAGTTATTGTAATGGGGCCGATTTTTTAAAGTTTCAAGGTCCCTAGAATCCAAAACGAAACAAATTTTACTTGGAAACAACATTTGCTTGCGGAAGTTCCCACACGGATACGCTTATATAAAAATGTCACATTTTTTGAAAACTGCTTAAGTATTGTCAATATTTATTAATGTTCCTCTTTGAAAAATTAACTTTTTATTTTTTTATGTTAACTTATTAAAATAGTCTCAAAAAATGTCTTCTATTGGATTTATAAATGGATTACTTAACCAAATGAATTTTTATATCCGGAATGAAGTTCATACAATTTTTAATTGATTTTTGTTAATGAGAAATAAGTTTGGTCAAACTGGAAGCTTTTCATTATTCTGAAGTCACAGGTATTTTTTTGAAAGTGTAGTTTTTTGACAGCTGTCACTTGATTTATGCGCAATTTGGTTTGGCATTTGATTATAAATACACTGACTTCTCAACAGAGTTTTCAAATTATGCTTACTTATTACCAAAATTAATACGCGGGACGCAAAGTAACAATTATTTTATTAAAAAAAAAAAACATTTTTGGTGAGCTCATCATTATCTCGCGTCGTGGGATTGTGACGTGGCCTCCAAAATCGTGCGATTCAACACCGCTGCAATATTTTTTGTGGGGTTATGTGCTTATAGAATATTCGGCGCGTAATTTCTCCAAAAAGTGGTTGAAAATTGAGCTTCTCAGCTGGAATTGATTCGAGCGATCTGCTACTTGCAGAAATCGTTTTTAAAACATAAAGTCAAATCCTTATCTTAAGTAAGATGGGAATAGATCTGCCGAAAAACCTAAATGTGAAAACCTTTAGGTGCACATACATATGTGCACAAAATTTGAATGGAAAAAAGTTGATTTCTTTTTAACCCATAATATTTTAAACACTGCAACTTTTCATTGACTTAAAAAACTCTGATTTCCGAGGGTCTGATTTTCGAGGGATTTTGCTTTCCGTAGATCAAAACCTGACTTTTTCTTAAATGTTGGCGCACACAAAGGGCTTTAAGACTATTCGTAAAATGTTTAAAGGTTAAAAACAATTCAAATGTAAGAAAAATAGGAAAGGCCATTGCAGATTGGTCTTAAATTTTTGAATATCTAAATGAGAGTGAAAAAAAGTGTGTAAAGTATTCTATATTCTTAATGTGCGGCTGAAAAAAACAAAATCTATACTCGATAGTTCTAGTTTCGTTTGGCTTAATATTTTAATATATTGTGATGTACACTACATATTCACCTGTTTTTATTCGTTATTAATGTATTTAAAATAGAAGAAATGAAACAAAGTTGTTTTGTTTTATTTCTTCTGTTCTTTATTGTAATTCACTTATACATATGTACAATATACCTCGCTCAATCATCGATAGGGTGAACGATACTGTTATCGATTGCTAAAACGTGATTAGGGTTTCCTCAAAGCATGTACCGCTCATAGATAAAGGAATTGAAGTGAGTTTGACTGATGTGATTATTAATTTGCTCGATTAATACAGGGGTTTCCAATACGAGTTTACATTTTGATATTAAAAAGTAGAGTATTTTTTTTTAAAGAATAACCAATGGATTTTTATTTCATCGTAAAAAGAATGGAATGCCATTCACAATGGAAAAGGGTATCAGCCAAAACAGGGCCAAATCTTTTACGTAGCCTAAAGAAAAAGTCTAACCCCCAGTTTTACAGTGAAGGTTTAAACTTCAGTTCAGCTGAACCTTAAACTGGGTTCAATTTTTTTAGTTGAACTAGTCCGGTTTCACAGTGAAATCTGAACTTCAGTTCAGTTCAACTTCGTTCAATTAGATTTTATGACAAGTAGCTGGCAGCATTGTTCGTTGTTGTTGCGTAATGTGACGTAACGTTACCAGATCGTCACTTTTATGAAATTTTTCAACTGTATTTCCTTGTCTTCTCTTTCTCCCTCTGAGGTAAAGAACACAAGAAAAACAAAAAATATTTTGTTTTGTTGACGAACTCGAGAGGTTTATTTTATTTTGTGTGATTTTTAAAATGGAAATAAATTTAAAACAAAAGGCTATGCCAAAAAAAATAACGAGCAATTTTTCATCAGCAGATGTAGATTTATTGATGGAGTTAGTAAGTGCATTTTGTTCGCATTCCATATATAGTAAAGTGAGAAATTGCCAACAAAACGATCCGCAGTAGTCCGGTTTTTATATTTAAAAGTTGATACAACTGAATATTTGCCAGAATAATTTATCAAAAAATTCCAAAAAAAAAAATAGCGAAATTCAGACCAGGGGTGAAAGCTGATTTTTGATAGTTGACTATCAAAATCAAGAAAATACGCCTGTGTAATGTGATATTCGATTTCAAAGTTTTAACCAAACAATTTGACAAAATAAAAACTTCAAGAAGGGGGTTTGTTCGTACACTACTACATTAACATGTGGTGTTGAAGCGAGCTAAATTCTTTGTATACCTGAATCGAGTAGAAATGAGCTTGATTCGCCTCGATTCCGGTCGGGGATCGGAGTCAAGTCAAAATTTGTGAAGAAAAACTTTAGAAAGTGCTGTCAAATTTAATCATTTTTAAATCTTCTTGTGCGGTGGATACACCAAAAAGATTTATCTAATCTAAACTGAGATAGACCTTTGGTGGAAACATAGCAAAACTTAATTATCTTTTCTATTGTTTTCTCTTGCAAAATAAGCCCATTTAGTCCATTTTCACTAACAAAACTAAATAATATCAACAATAATAGATTGATTTTTTCCCCAATGGAAAATACAAATGCACAACTACTCAACGAACACAGCCATCGAGATACAAATGCAATGTCAATCGTACCAACATTTGAGAACGAAATCACATAAGATCCATTCCAGACTCGTATAAATGTCAAAAACCTATCCATAGTGAGATTCTACTCTAACTTTTATCGGTGTTATTCATACTATGGATATTGTTTTTGTTATTCGTGTAAAATCCTACTATACTATGGATAGATTTTCCAACAAAACACGGGTAGTTTTGAAAAGAAAGAATATTCTGGAAAACAAAAAAAACTGACAAAAGTACATTGGAAAGAAAAAGCCGCAGCATGGGATGTCATTGGAAATGAGTTCAATTCGAAGAGTGGATCCCATCCCCGGACAACGGATGCGTTGAAAACCAAATAATACAAAAAAAAAAAATTGAAATGTCACCGTGGGAAGTGGTTCCAAACGCTGAACTGAAGTTTAAACAGCAGAATACTTTCGGTTAACTTAAACTGCAAATTCAAGGGTTAAACGAAACTATGAAACCGAATAATTTCTTGAACTGAAGTTTAAACCGAAAGCGGAGTTTAAACTTCCACTGTGAAACTGGGGGTAAATGTTTTAAATCAGATCATTCCGGTGGTCAATTGTGGTCCACTCTTCGAGGAATAGTATGGCCATAGCACTTTTCCTGCAAAACTGCGATTGTTTAGTTGAAAATCACACGTAGCACTTACGGCCATTTAAAGAGTGTAAATCCATTATGTAAACTATTTTAGAAGTCATTCGTCCTTAAACAGATACAAAAGCAGTTTTTAATGCATGAATTGTCAAACTAAATTTATTTATTTTAGATTTGACGGTTACAACAAAAAGAAATACACCGCCATAAAGTTCTTTTCTCGGATTTCTAATTTAAAAGATTGTCTTTTGCTTCAAAATGATCTAAATTCATTTGTCGACTGGTGCAAGTAAAATGATTTGTTGTTAAATGTTGACAAGTGTGTTGTTGTATGGTCTACAATAGAACTTTGTTAAATATTATTCCAAGCTATTTATTAAATAATTTGCCGTTGCAAGTAGTTGAACATTTCAAAGATTTGGGCGTTATATTTGATTTTGAATTGAAATTTAACTTACATATTAATTACATTGTATCCAAAGCAAATTCTTTATTTGGATTCATCAAAAGAAACTCATCGGAATTTAAGGACACTTACACGATTAAATCTTTATTCTGCAGTTCTTGAATATAACTGTGTTGTATGGAGCTCTACAACTGAGTTTAATAAAAAACAGAATTGAAAATGTTCAAAAAAAATTCTTAGATTTGCCTTTCGAAATATTTTTGAAAACAATGTAGAAGGTTTCCATCATTCTTATAATTCGAAATGCCTATTACTTGGAATAAAGACTCTTAAGTCGAGAAGAAAAGTGTATAGTGTCATGTTGATTCGTGATATTTTGACTCCAACAATTGATTGTGAGAGTTTGCTTAACTTCTTGCATCTGTGTGTTCCATCAATTTCTTTAAGAGCCAGACCGCTCTAGGCAATTGATTCCCATGAACAACGTGAACCGATTTCTGCAAGTTGTAATTTATTTAATATGTTTTATTCTAATTTGGAAAAATCAACGTCTATAAACTTATTTAAAAGTCGATTATCTACTTTAATTAATTAATTTTTTCATTTTTTAATTTTATATATAATATGTAACAATATATGTATTTATAAAATGATTTGTTATTATATACTTAATTTAAAATCTGTTGAATGTAAATTCATAGATTGGTTACCTACTTAAATAAACAAATAAACAAACCAGCACATTGGCCACAATAGTTATTTTAATTAATAAACTTAACATAATTCATATTCATAATTTACAACTGAAATTAAAAAAGTAAATAGAAAAAAATAGACAATAGGCCAACTTGTTATATGTATATGTAAATGTGTATCATAAAGTTATTACTATATCTACTTAATTAATAATTCATCTGTAAACATTTTAATGAATTTTTCATATTATTCGATCTTAAAAAAAATAATTTAAATAAATAAATGTAAAACGTGTTGAAATATTATAATTATTATTAAATTCTTTTCATAAAAAAAGAATTCTCAAAAAATGCCTATACTATCTTTTTGACCTTGAATAAAATTAATTCTTCTTATCAAAGGTAAAAAATTAAAGACAAATCATCATTAGATTGACAAATAAAAAAAAAAAAACTATCTATAAAGTTGACCCTCAATTATTGTTATCTTGAACTTAGATCTCCACTCAATTAAATTAAAAAGAATTTCTACAAGCATCACGTTTTTTCAAAACAAATCTTATTAAGAAAACATTTCGCCTTAAGCGATTAAATTTGCACTCTCAGAAATATAATTATAGATATAGGTGCGGATGTAAAAAATCTAATGACTAGTCTCTAATGCAAATCTGTCTTCATACATAAATGCACATGCACCGAAATGATTTTCCCTTCCAGGAATAAGTGAAATACAATTCTCGTCATAATCCACACGAAGCAGAAATGAAAACGAATAATATTCCAAGCAATTATATATTAAATTAAGATAGACGTTTCTTCATAATGCGACACCCAATTCTATTCTAAAGATTTTAAATTCTCAGAAAAATTAATTCTAATAATTTCACAATTCAAAATTGTATAAAAATGATTCTATTTGTCTCTTTGGGACCACATGCTATCAACAAATTTCAAAATAATTCGCTCAGATCATGATCTTGAACAACATTAAGACAGAATTTCTTGCGCCATCCAAACACATCAAAATCAAATCACATGTGCTGGGGTCTTGTGTACATAATTATGTACATACTTTAATGTTTATCAAGGCATTTTAAAAATTGTGTCCCTAAGTTCAATGCTCCAAGTTCAATTTAGCACAACGGCAGACATAAAATAAAAAAAAAGAATACAATTAAAACACAAAATCATGAATTTTAATAGTGATGCAATAATAATTTTAATATTGATAAATAGGTTCACTCAACATTATTTAAAAAACCAATGATCAACAAAAACAAAAACAACAACAAAATAAAAAGAATTCATAAAAGAAAAACGAAGAACAAACTTCGAAAGAAAGAAGACGACAAAATTGAATGAAATCGACCCACGAGCGAGCACGATTGCATTTGCGGTGCTCATCATCACCATTGTCGTTATAAGTTAACATAATTTTTTAAGACTCAACAGCCCCCTCGTGCCCTCAGGGCATTTAAGATAAGACTCCGTCAGACGACGGGATAGAATTGGAGCAAGATCAACACACAACAACAAAAAGGAAGGAAGGAACCGGTGTGAAGCGATAAATGAAACTATACTTTTGATTGGCATACTGAAAGCAAAAACGCATAGGGAGCAACACATATTTTCAATATCTCAAAAACTCAAAACTCACCTTTGGAACATAACAATACATAAATTTATGCTCGGGATCCACGATCATATGTTCCATTTGTTCCTCGGTTAGATCTTCAAAAGTCTGCGTACTGTATCCCATAGTTTCGCACATTTTTTGCAGATATTCCTGCCTTTGGATGTTTATGGTCTGAGTCAGTTCCAGACCATGTTTGGTGATCTTAACGTTATAATTGTCGGCATCGTCGAAGCATTGCACTCCCGATATTAGCGCCACTGTTAGGATTACAACACTGGTAATCCTATTTCGTAGGATCATCGTTGTTTTAATGAAAATCTTATGTCGTCGGCGGCGGCGGAGTTGTCGTTTTCGGCGGCGGCGTCAGCGTCGTCGTCCGGTAGTGTTAAGCGAATCAAGAGTTCTGCGAAATGCACGGTTAACATTGATAATATGCGGGGTTTATGTGTTGTTGTGGATTGTGCGAGGACGCTCTAGCCTCTAGCTACGTTGCCTCTGACGACCAAAGTAATTTTCGCGTTTAACAAATCGCAGCACCGACTTGTGACCGATACCGAAGTCACTTAACAACTGACGGCCGTGGCCGTCTGTGTCTGGCAGGGTTTGAGAGTTCGACTTCGATTTTGATGGATCTTGCTCTTTGTTGTATGTTATTGCCTCACTCAGGCAATAAGCTCTCCAAAGAAAACGCCACGATGGATTACTACGACGATGATGGGGTCTTCCTGAGCGTGGTGCTGGTGCTGCTATTAAAGCACCGTCACTAATTCGCCGTGGAGGTGTGTCGCAAGAGCTTTTTTTCGTGTCTGTTGCTCTTTCGAGATCGTTTGTTGAAGTTGTTTTTCTGCGTTGTTGGAGTAAATTTGCTGTGCGTTCGATTGCTCTCTTCAAATTTGCTATAGTTGGATCTTTCTGGGGTAGCTATAAAAACAAACAAGAAGACAAAAACATAGTGTTAGACAAGATCTTAAAGTTCACTAGGTATAAGATTGGATTAGGTGGATAGGTTAGAAAATAAATAAATGCCTCTACCTCAAGGTATCCATGAACTTGAAACTGAAAGCTGGAAGTCTTGTTTTTTTTTTATCTTTTGACCGCCAAACATGAATTTTAATTCAAAAAATAGCTTTTAATATTCAGTTATCTGTTATTTTATGAATATTTAATTGAAAAGACTCAATGGGTGTTTGATTTTATCAATTAATGACGAGTTTGATCAATTAGTAATTTTTATATGTGAAAATTTTAAATGCATTTGGAAAATCCGTTTGTTCCAGCAAGATAATGACTAGACTTGCATTAAAATAATAATTAAAGAGAAAAGTCAGCTCGTATAAGAAATTGTTTAGGCGCTGGCTGAAAGGCCGGTTATAAATTCCTTAGAATTTGAAATTTCATTTAAAACTTGAAATTATAAAGAAATCTATTGAAAAAAGAATTGACTTGTAATTTTAGCAGCTTGATGGGTCTGTAAATTGTTATAAACTAAAATTTGTGGTGTAAAAAAGTAAACTAAACATTATTCATAATATGGTGCCTGATATTAAATTGCTCACTTATTCTTTTTTCATGTAGAAACTCAACTCAAGATGTTTAATAAGACAAATTATGTTTATACTCGTTTTCAAAGTAAAAAAATGTCTGTCTCAGCTTAAGATCTTATTTTTAAGATAATTTATTACCTACATTTTTGATTATGTAAGTTTAAAGTTATGATAATTTAGAAACGAAAATTGTTATGTACTCGTATACATATGTATGTCTCGATTTTCTTTGGCTTATAGTCACTTAAATTAAGATTTCTTTTAATTGTAGACAAGAAATTGCTCATTAAAACCAAAAGCTTAAATATTTTTTATTTAACAGTGAAAGATTTAGTTCGATAATATAAACTAAAAAATTACCTGTTCATTTAAAACGGTATTATTGTTGAAAAATTAAAAATAAACTTAAGGAAAAGTTCTGGTTTAAATAAAGTATTTTTTTTTTTAGAAAAAAATTTACAAAGTTTTTACATCTCGAAACATAATTTTGAATGACAAAAACCAATGATAGGTTTAACTGGCACATCAACATTAAAAGGCGAAAATGTTTGAAAGTAATTGTTGTTTTTGTAACGCATCTGTCGGTCGTCTAAAAAAGGCTATCAAGTCAATTTTTTGACAAAAATGTAAAGATAATCTTGAAAACGGGTATTTTAAACATCAAGCATCATGTCATAACTAATGAAAATGTTCAAAGCATTACACATTCGCGTTGTACGACAGAAAAACAAATATCTTTACTTGACAGTATGACCGAAGTTGATGGCACGAGTATACTAGTGGAATTATTTAAGGTGAAGAACGCAAGTGGCTATTTGGCTAGAGCATAATAGACTAAAATAACGGTTAAACAAGAGTGAGACAAGAGGAATTATGACGGTGTTGACGTAAACGAATCAAAGATGATATCATTTTAAGCTTTTTTTTTTATTACTTTCCGAAAGCTCTAAGTAGTTTACTGGAGCACCAGGCCAGGAGTTATACTCAAGCTTTAGACCTATATAATTTCTATAGTTTCAAGTTTTGCCAATGAATAGAGGCATTGATTTTTCGACGCATTTAATTCTACACGATTTTGTATTTCTTAATTAACACAATAAGAAGATCAAGATCTGAATTTAATGAACTTATCATACCCTGTTTTTAAAGATCTAAGACCAAGCGCAGGGTATTGAATAAAAAAAAAACGAATATGAAAAGATGAGTTAAAAGTTTTAGAAAACAGAATATTAATGAAAATGAGAAAGACGATAGGAGACATGACAGAACTCTGGGCACACCAACGATAATTTCTAGGGTGTCACCTTCGAAGCCATCTAACACGACTTTTATTTAAAGATCCGAAAAGTAAATTCTAATCTAACGAAAAAAGGGGTTTAATCAAAACTGAAGGCACCCATTGACGATAAGAGAGAGATAGACTATGAGATCACCGGTGGACCAAATGCTGTGAAAGCTATACTGCAAATCATTAAAAAGCGTCGGTCTTCAAGATATTTGCTGAGCTGATAATTGATCAGCGATTCCAAAATTTTAAAAAGAAGTTGCATAAGTGGCTTTTTTATTATTTATTTCGTGTATGTTTTTAGGACGCGTACCCGTGGCGTGAAGTTTAGTGCGTAGGACTGTCATGCTAGAGGTTTTCTGTTCAATCCCTTCCTGTGCCACCTAAAGTTTTTTTTTTCACGTGCACAGCCTCTTGCCAAGAATTGACAAATCCTACAAGAGTTATTCTTATCATGAAAAGTGCTTTCTCAAAAATTGCCGTTCAGATTTGGCATAAATACTGCAGGTTCCCTCCATCCCTGCAATAACTCGCACACGGGAATAGTTGTGAGTTATTAGTCGCTTGGTCTAGTTTTCTACGGACTGCTGCGCCATCTAATTTATTAAATTTTTTAATTCTTATTTTAAGAAAAAATACCAACAAAGTTAACAACAAAATATATTTTTTGGTATACTAAATCTCTACTGTATTACCTACCACGTCGAAATTTTAAATGAAATACTCAAAATTAATTACAAAAATGTTGATGATAAAAATAATGTATGTACATACATACATAAATAATTGGAGCAATACCCATGCTTTTATTTAGTTCCATTCATTTATGCAAGATGATCATTTTTTTTTAATGATCATCTTGCATTAGGAAATTAAACTTTCACGTTTTTAAACCTTTTTTTTTTGTTTAAAGATAGACAAGTGAGTAAAATAACAACAACAACAATAATAACAAAAATGCTAACCTCATAATACTCATGACAGACGGAAAAGACAAATATTCTACTTTTAATAAACATATTAGTACATTTTATTTGTGTACAGAAAAGAGAAGTATTATTTTCAATCCATAAAGCTTTTGGAATGGAATTTCACATTGAATAAAAATCAGAATGGCAATAAATGTAACTGATCATCGTTTGAACTCTATTTAATTGATTCGAATGTAAATTGATCATACATAATTAGGTTCACATGGTGGGTATAATCAGTGTTGCCGTAGGAGAAATATAATTATGCATGAATATTTTCTATTAATTTAAAAATTATTGATGAATAATTTTATTTACTGTCACAATATTTTGATATTTATATTTTGAGACGATATTTTAAAGCTCAGAACCACATTTTAATGATTTTATAAAATTTTGATTTTTTATTATTATTATTTTTAATTATTATTATTGAAGCAAATTTTGGATGATTTTTCGTTGACCAAATAAAACTTATTTTGAAAGCTTAATAAAAATAAGATGGATTTCATTTTGTGTAACTTTGGTTCAAATTTAAGACTCTCTAAATTTACAATATATGTAATATTAAAAAAAAAGTACTTCCAACATGATAGCTACTATGAATTTGCACACTATCCAAGACTTTGGGACGAAAAAACGTTGATTCGCCATCGTGTGATATGAACTCACATTTACTTCAATTTTTTAACAATTCAACAATAATTTATAATTTAAAAAAATCATTTAAAAAGTTGTTGTAGTAGTTGCTTATGATTTGTACAATAAAACAAAAATCATCAAACATTTGGAAAAAGCTCAAGTCAGAAAGTTCTTACTACATTTACGACATGTATATTGTATAAGAGACAATCAGATCTGCGAATTTTAAAAAGTTGGTAGTTTTATGCAGCTATAACGTTAACGTATGTTACTAAATAATTGATTAATTTAATAAATGCCTTTTTTGTAGAATATTTCCTTGCTCTTTCATTTCGAAAGATTCTTTTCCTGTTCATTTCTATTTATCAGGCATTTCAACATTCTTCATAATATGAGGAACTAAACAAAATATAGCAAGATGTGTATCTTAAAAACTTAACCTAAGGACAATTCGATTCTTCTAAAAACTCAAAAGTGTAGAACTAGCCTTAATCGCATCAACCATTGGAATTTTTTAAATTTCTACATCATCGGATTCATCAGAAAGTACTTTCAGCTCGTTGTTGATGTTAAATGACTTGAAAAAATGTATCCTGTTTTCTGAGCTTACTAGCTTTCGAATAATCTCTTTGCGATATTGGCACTTTGGCACATTGGCAGAATCAAAGAAGTGCAGTTTGGTGGAAAGTACCTCTCTAGTATATTTGCGGTTTTAAAATCATTAACGTCTGGGTGGACTGGACAGTTATCCAAGAGCAATAAAACTTTGGAGTTCTTGTCAAGATTGTTTTTTTTTCCCGGTGCTCTTTAACTTCTGGGACAAAGTTTTTATTAAACCAATCAAGGAACAATTATTTTTGGGTTACCCAAGCTCGCTTGTTGGCTTTGTAGATAATTGGAAGCTTTCCAGCATTTTTTAAAGCTCTTGGACGAGCGCTTTTGACAATAACCAACAACTTGCATTTATGAGTTCCTGAAGCATTAGACTTCAGTACAGTGAGTCGTTCATTCGATTCGAAAAAGGCTGGTTTCATCGGCATTGTAAATTTGCTCATTGCTTAAATTCTCTGTTTGAATGTGTTCAGACAATTCCTCAATTCCTCTACAAAAAGCTTAGCAGCTTCGTAGTTAGCAGATTCTTTTTATCCTATCGCTTTCAATCCATGAATTCCATGGCGGTTTTTGAATTTTGTGAGCCATCCTTCAGAGTATACATAGTCAGAGGTTATGTTTAGATTTTTATGAAAAAATTTTGCTTTCTCCATTATCATTTGCCCTGAAATTAAAACTCCTCGAAATCGTTCCTGTCAAAACCATTCATACGTTGCTGAGTCCACTTTGGGATTTCCAGCTTTTTTGAGAGTTTTGCGCTTCTTATAGTGAAGCTGTCTGCGAAAAATTTGAAAATCTTGTCTTTATTTTTTAGAATATCATACACTATTTGGGTGCCGATTTTATATCTTTCAAAATATAAAATCAAAAATTCGTTGGTTTTTAAATGTGAAAAAACTTGTTCGGTCTTGTTCTCATGTTACGGATATTGGAGTTTATTACGGATAAAAGAGTTTAAATACAAAAATTGTCTTTATTGTCGGTTAAGAAAATGTTCAAATTTCTTTTACGGATAATAGAGTTTTTTACGGATATATGTAAGAGTTTTTTATGTTAAATATTTTCATCACGGTTAATAGAGCGTCCCGGGTAATCGAATCCCGGATAATCGAGTTTCAACAGCTTTTTAGCTGTCAATTTGACTAGCATCTTACATAGAACAAATTTGCCTATTTTTATTGTCATTTATCAAAAATTACCTTAGCCGAATTGAACTTAAGTCTGAACTTACCTATGTTACTTTGGTGAATATTCTGAGCGAAGAATCTTAGCGTTGTTAAGACTTGAAATCTCGCACACATAGCAAACCTCTCATTGAAGTTCAATCTTCAATGCTTAGGAGATCAATTAATACTTTAGATACTTAACAGTATCTTTATCGAATATATTTAAATTGGTAAATTTAAATGTGTTAATCCTTTGTTGTATACTTTTCTAATCAAAATATTTTATCTTATTTTCATTTTGAAATAAATTACAGTTTTAATAAAATGTTAATACCTAAACATAAATATAATATCGTGTTCTACACTAAAAACAATTCCCAGATGTGGAGCGATTTTTTTTAAAGGAGCTATGATCGTACCTCACGCAGCCACTATTTAGTGGCTAAAAGATTCAAGTAAACTGAATAACTTACAAACCAATTATTATGCATTTTTCCGATCTTAGTTAATTTCCTTTAAAGCAATCACTAATAATAAAAAAAAAAATCCACATATTCGTTTCCTTTAAAGTATATGAATTATAATGTAAGTATATTTTATTAAAAATGTACATTTTTATTACAAAGTTTTTCGTAATAAAACACACAACGAGTTAGGTAGCAAACTCATAGTTATGATTATTCAAATACTTACTTTGAATGTTTCTTTTTTATAAACAAAAAATAAATAGTAAAATTAATTGCTTTTTCTGTTTTATCATCTTTTTTCAAAGTTCACGATGGTGAATTAACAGATAGTAATAATTACAAAAACGTGTCACTTACAAGCATTTGTATAGACACAAATAATATTACATTAGATTAACTTTTTCAAGCTAAGGAAATGTAATTTACCCAGAAAAAAACACGATTAAAAGAAGTTTTAAGTATTTTTAAAGTTCTCTTGAAAAAATTGAGACATGCATTAAAATGAGTAGCGTTTTTTAAAGTTCATGGTTTCAAGAGAAAGATTTTGTAAACTTTGTCTTTTTTTTTGTTAATCGTGAGCAAATATATCAAATATATCTTTCATTAGAAAGAACAACACTCAAATATTTAGATTCGAAATAAATGTAATTAAAAAGACTTTTTGAAGCTATGTTAATTTGAAGCGGATTTTTCCAATAAAATTCGTAATGATTTTGAAAATGTTGAAACGGGAAAAATTTGATATCAATGTTTTGATTCGGAATCAGCACTAAAAATCAACTCTAAAACTTATTTTTTATAACAATAATTTCAAGGTTTATCAAAACTTTTTAAAGAGCTAAATGAAGACTCATAACTGATGAGAATTTTTGAAAACTAAGTGAGATGATAAAATGATTTAAACTGTATCTAGAAGATAAAGAAACAAACTATGTTGTTTTTTACCCCATCTTTAAAAACATCTTAGTATGGCATTTTTAAGAGGTAAATTTAAAATCCCTGACCTAATAGACAAATTACAAGGCGAAATTCCAATTCTTTGGAAAAGTATTGTTTAGTTTGTAAGCAAAAATACACACTTTTGTATGTTTTAATTCCTCATTTTATGGCGGTCTTCTTTTCAATCATTGAATCATTGTGTACTTCATTAAGTTAATTTTTTTTTAACTTTTTAATCCGTAAAGGAACTTTTTAACTTCCCATATTAAGTTATTGTAATGGGCCCGATTTGTCGAATTCAAAATTTTGTCATTTCTCGACGTTTCAAGGTCCCTAGAGTCGAAATAAAAGATTTTTAGAAAGATGCCTGTGCGGATGTGTGTACGTACGTTCGCGACGTTTTTTCGTAGTCCATAGCTCAAGAACCAGAAGTGATATCGACTTCAAATAAATTTTGTTATACAGATAATAATGCAGAAATATGCAGAAAGGGCTCTCAAGAAAATTGCGTGGGTGGTTTTTTTACCATAGCAATTTAAAAAAAAGGTGAAAATTTTGGTAAACCCTAAATATCTCATGAAACAATAACGCTAGAGACTTGAATTAAATTGATACCATTAATTAAAGTGATACCAAACAAGTATATTTTTGGAAAAAAATCAAATTAACGGTTTTTTATAAATCAAAAAAACAGAAAAAAAAAACAAATTTGTCACCTCGAAAATTTTACGACTAAAATAATGATTTCATTTCCAAAACAATTTTGTGCAACGAAGAATAATGTTTTTGACATCTGGTAAAATTTTGAGAAAAATCGAATTAACAGTTTTTTTTTATAAAAAATAAAAACCTACAAAAAAAAATTATAAAAGGTGGTAAAAATTGATTTTCGACTTAAATATCTTTTCAAAAATTGAGATTATGACTTCCATTTAATTTTAACTTATAAGAAATATTGTTTTCAACATTCGGAAACATTTTGAGAAAAATCGAATTGACAGTTTTTTAACATAAAATTAAAACCTAAAAAAAATACTAAAACTTGGTTAAAATTTACTTTCGACTCAAACAGCTTTTCAAAAATTAAAAATATTGGCTTCAAATCTATTTTATTTCACAGAAAATATTGTTTTCGATATTCAGTATTTTTTTATAAAAATCCAAAAGTCCGTTTTTTCATAAAAAAATAAAATCTACGAAAAATAGTACGCAAATTTGGTAAAAACTGATGTTCGGTTCTCGATATCTCTCAAATTAATTTTATTCATCCAATTTGTAAAAATTTAAGAAATTCTACTAAAATTGGTAAAAATTTGTTTTTGTCTAAAAATCTATTTAATAAAACTAGATTTTCAAACTCAACTATTTCTTTATATGAAAAATATTGTTGGTTATTTTGAAATTTTTAAGAATAATTCAACTGACAACTTTTTTAACCTAACACGAAAACTTACAAACTTTTAAGCAAGACAAATCGACAGACGGGATGGGAAGTTATGAATCAGTGTGGGTCGCATCCCAGCCTCTTTTTTGACTTATTTTAACGAAGAATGTGCAATATACGTACCTTTTTTTTTTCTTTCAAATAAGAACAAAATCCTACAAAATACCTCTCATAAAATTTGCATTTTGTGGTTATCGTCAATTTTTTAATAAATATAATAAAATAAAAATACAAATAGAATTGATTATTATTTGTAATTTTATTCGAATGTTAATTTTTATTTTATCATGTTTAAAAATGTTTGATAGCTTAATGATATTTAAATTAAACGTTTAATTATGTTAATATTTTTTTTATTTAATACATTTTTTTTTTTTTTTAATTTGTGTTAGCATAATAATTTCCTTGGTTTTTCTCGTTATTATTAACTTTTGTTGCAATAATTTATATATTTCAGCTCCTAATTTAAAAATACTGGTTAAAGTTTTAGTTTCCAATACTAAACTATTTTTCGATTGTTTTCTAACACTGTTTTTTGAGTTGGAATTTTTTAACGAATCTGAAACTCTTCCTAAAGAAGTGTTTAAAGCATTATTCTAACTATTCCATTTCTAGTTTATTTGTGTGCTAATGTGGAGAAAAGAATTCAAATTCTCAGAAGAAAAAACATTATTTTTATACATCTATCAGATTATAATCTTTCTAATGTCAACTATTTAAATTCATAACTTGATTCCAGTGTCAAATTTTTCAAATCACAAATAAATACAACACTTCCCTTTTTTATAATCTCTTATTTAGAATTTAGTCAAAGAAAACAAAACAAAAATAAAAATCACATGTATTCTGATCTTGATACTTGATATCAAATATTCATAAATAAGCAATCAACCATACAAACATTCTTCATTCATAGAATTGTCTTTTTAACTCTAAAAATACTTCGTCAGCAGCAACAAAAACAAACATCTATCTCGATAGAACTATAATTGTCATGTATATTTTTTTTATACATATTTTATATCAAATGCGCAACAAATTGATGCACAAGGGCAAATTTGATTATAACTGATTTATTGGTTAGTTTTATTTATACATACATATGTATTATATACAAAACTAGTTGGAAATATTTTTAATTATTATTAAAAGAGAGAACAAACAAAAATCAAATCTTATCACATCTCTTATGATTATAATGATTTGCCAGAGTTATTTAAAAATGTGACCCTTTGCACCATAGATTAATTTAAGCTTGATAATTATCTACAATAATTTTATTAAGTCGTTAGTGGTAATTTTTCTGAGGAAAAATTCATAATTAAGTTTGATTATTAAACATTTAAGGAACGAAGAAAATAAACTACTTTCTAGGCTTTATCAAATGCATTCCTAACTAAGAGGTTAGGAGGTGTGGGATTTGAGCCCGTTAAGTACGATTCTAAAATCACTAAATCACGTCAGTTTTGAATATTACTTTTTTTAAATTCGAAAAAACACATATTTTAAGCTTTTTGGGGCTACCGAAGCTTATGAAGTATTTTTTTTTTTCCAATAACATCTCCCCCATAAGGCAACAAAAAACATCTGGCCTACCCTAAACTCAAAGTACTCAAAGTGGTACGATAATTGGTGTCAAAATCATACACTGTCTAAAAGGTAAGCACACCACGCGGCTAGGCGTATTCTCAAATGACTTTTGCAGGAGCTGTATGGATAAAGAAGACGAAAAGACGGTTCTTCACCTTCTCTATAAGTGTCCTACTCTAGCTCAAAAACGAAATCCTACCTAGGAGAATTCTTCTATAGTAATTTAAACGATCTAAGAAACACTAGCACTACTAGCATTTTACTTCTCGTGTGGAACTTCAATTGGTTTCATTGAGAACAGAAGAAGGCTTCAAAATTCGAGTGTTATCACAATGGGCCAACTTCTGGCCTTAGTTTGTCCTAAGTGTGTTTCTATTACCTGCCGTACAGCCACTTCAATCAAACCTTACCTAATCCTTTATAATAGCATTTCTTAGTTTGTGGGAAAGAAACAAAATATTTGTATGACACAATTTTAGTTGAAGCAGCATGAACATTATTTTTCAAATCTGATAAAAAGAAAAAATCCAACCACATTTTCTTCTATTTACATCGATTTAGAATTATTATAACAACTTGAATCAATTTTCAATGAAATTCCTTATAAACTTGCCTTTGTTTATGTTTGTTCAGCTTAAACAAAAAAAAAGTAAGTTTAAGGTTGTTTTGCAATGCATTGCTTATAGGTATACAAGTTTTTTTAAGCTAAAATTAGTTCAAGTGTTTTGTTAATTTTTTCATGTAAATTAAATGAACTTTATTAGCAATTGTTTTTGTCGAACAGAAAATAAACACAGTTGGTTGCATATCAAACGGATTCAGATTCAAATAATAAACAAATTGAAACAAATATTGGCTAAAATTTCGAATGTTTCTAAATTAAAAGAATTTTTTATATAAATACATATTTTAAAACCTGATAAAATTTAAATATTTTGTAAACACAAATGCTTTGAAATGAACACAACAGCAAAATATTAAATTACTTTTCTGCACATTTTAATTGGAATGTTGTAAACTTTTTCATTTTAATATACATCAATATTTTTTGTTTAAAGTAACTGCACGCTTAGTCTTCTAATCATTGAAAAGTAAATTGAGGTTCATTAGCCTAAATAACGTTGAAACAAATTGAACTTGTACTCTTTTGTTAAATAAAGAAGTTTTATTGGGCTAATGATTAATTTTTTAAATATTAAAATAATTTAAAATTGAACATCTTCACTAGGTTTTTTTTTTTCTAAAAACTATTTAGCAGAAGTTTAAAAAAAGAAAAGGCTAGGATGCGACCAGCTTTGATAACTTCTAGTTTGTGACCTTAAAATTTTTATTTTGCAATACAAAAACTTGTTATTAGGAAATTCGAAAAGTTTGCAATTAATAATTGAAGTTTAAACTGATTTTTGGCGAGATATTCAAGACCTTAAACCAATTTAGTGTGACTTTTTGACAGGATTTAAATTTTGTAAAAAGTAAAATAATTTCAATTTATTCTTAAAAAATTCGAATCGAAAATCTATTTTAGTATTTTTTTTGTTAGATTTTTGCAACAATTATATCAAACATCGAAAACGGTATTCTTTGTTACATACAATTATTCTGGAGGTAATCACCCCTATTACCGATGTCGTAAACGACAGTAAAATATACGACACGACACAATCTGCATTCCATAAGTCGTTTTCAGCTTTTGTCACTCGTTTTGTTGTCGTGTGTAAACGTCAAGTGTGTTGAACGCTCTAGTTCAGTATTCTGTAAGACGAAAAGAAACGACGACAATGAAAAAAAACGACGGTATCTCTCGTTTGAAAATTTGCTCACGACGAAGAAATGGAAGTTCGCAAAACAGTAAGTTTCCTTGTTAAATAATTTATTTTATGGAATTTATTAGTTCTTTATTTGCGATAAATAAAAAATAAATATTTTTACACATTTTCGGTTAAAATTAACGAAGCAAAACCAATTTGAGGCGCTTGTCCAGCTGATGGAAAGCAACGAGCAGTTGGATAGGGGGTTTTTGAAATGTATGAACAAAGCCGATTTTAAAAAAGAATGGAATGTAATAGCTGATAAACTCAACAGCAAAGGTCCTCCAATAATAGATGGCTTTTTCCGGTTTGGGCTGACTTTGAATTTAAATTAAAAAAATTATTCAGAACAACAAAAAAGAAGTGAAAGGAAATGGAGGAGGGCCAAACCAATTGCACATCCTATCTGTGCTGTTGCAAATCTACTTAAATATAAACAGATGGTTAAGCCCGAGTGGAAATGCAATTGGTGTATCGCAGCTCCCAACCACTTCAACGTCTTCATCATCCGGACATACATAAGTCAAAGCAAATTCAGGCTACAAATGCAGATGCCGCGCTTCACTGTCCTATTTGTACAATTAATTGTGCCTTTGCAATATTTCGCTCTCTACCTTCTTCACCATTGTCACTATCGCTGCTTGTGCTGTAATACATTTCAACACTTATCATTTTAATAATGTACATATTTATATTTGGTAATAATTTAATAAAAACACATTTGTTGAATATCGAGTAATGAAATGATTTAGAATTTGATTTCAGTTTGACAGATCACTGATACATTTTCATCGTTTAAAAATCTGGTACATAATAGTCTCGTCGAAAAAGTTATAGAATGCCACTTAAAAAACGACACGACAAAGAATACGAGAGTCGTCGAAAAAACGAGACGACATCGGTAATAGGCATGAATATTGTTTTTCATTCAAAAACAAACTTACCTTACTATAAACAAGTTAGTCTAACGTTTTTCAATTTTTTATAATAAGTAACTTAAATCTGGTTGGATAAAAACGAATGCCAGCTAAACTGTTTTTTGTCACTTGTTAACTGAAGAGTCTAAAAAGGAATAAAGGAACAAAACGCTAATATACCTAATTTTGATGGACTCAATGGCCGTAAGACTATTTTGATTTAATAACGAATCCTGAATCTAATTTGGTCTTAAAACGTTTCTATCAGATCAGAATTTTAAGTATGCCTCTTAAAATATGTTTAAGACAACTTAAGAAGGTATTTTTAAGGCTAATGCAAGACAATATACTTTTGCAAAGTCCAGCTTTAAACATTTTGGTATCTTACTTTCTTTCTGGAAATTCTTAGTAAATATTTAAAAAAAACGATTGATTGGAACTTAAATATTGCATTTCGTTGATGGTTAAAGAAAAATATCTGAGAATAAAGTTAAGACCCGATATTTAAAAAGACTTTCTATAGTAATCCCCAAAAGGAATTTGGAAACTTGAAAAAAAAAGTCATTTCGTCGCAGACTAAAAATATAACGTACGACGGTGTTGAAAGTTTTATTAAGTTTCATTTAACTTTCGTAATCGATATTACATAAGATTTCACAACAGCGTGTCATAATTGGTATTAAGAGAGTTTTTTACTTGCGACATATAGGAACTATATGGCAAGTTTTGCATTCGTGCAAAATTTTGTCTGTCTGTCCACGCTCCTACAGCCTAAACCATTGGGTCGATTGAGTTCAAACTTGGAAGTTAAGGTTTTGAGCAGATTCGCGTTAGGCGTTTTTTTCATTTTTTTTAAGATCAAAACTAACAGTGGCCCCCATACAATTTTTTTGGTCAAAAAACGATAATTCGAATTTTCTCAAAAACAAACCGATAGATTTTTTTTTAATTTTCTCTAAAATTTTATTTTTTAACTTGGCTTCTTTTAATAAGAAAAACATATTTTTGTATTGCTCAGGAAAGGTACCGCTAATAGAACCGTTATTTTTTTTAATTTTCTCAGCAACTTATGTACTGATTTCAATAATTTTTTTTTTTGTGAATAAGCTCTTATATTGCTTTAACAATACTTGATTATCAAAAGTGCAATTTTTTTTGTTTGGATTTTTAAAAAAATATTGAATTTTTTTTTTTTTTTAAATTCTATATCTCAAAAACGAGTCAATATTTTTTTACGAAATTCAAATGTAGAGCGTATATTTACAATCACTAAACAACTGTATACCAAAAATATTTTTAGAACAAAATTGAAAAATTTTATATATAAAAAATTAATTTAAAAAAAAACCGCTCTAACGATTTTCAAAAAAAAACTTTTAAAAATCAATGATTTTTTGATTTATAAAATAGCATTAAAATTTTGAAAGACAAACTTATTTTTCAGGTAAAATTTTGAATCTTAAATTTTTTTTAAATTATTTTATTATTTTATTTTTAATTATTTTAATTATTTATTTTTTTAATAATTTTTAATATTTTTAACTAGTTGAATACACAAACAATTGTTTTCTGTAAGTATGCTTACAAGTATTTTTCATTTTCGGGATGAGTTGCCCTAGGATGAGTTGTGTCTTGGGATGAATCACACGTTTTTTGACAAATCAAATGGCATTTATATCTTTGAAGACAAACTTATTTTACAGGTATATTTTTTAAATCTTATGTAGGTACTTTTTTAAACAGACTCTTTGCATACAGGAGCAAGTTCGTGCGACCCAGTCGTGCATTTTATTTCAATTAATGTTCGTATTTTAAAGGGTATTTTCTGTAGAACTCCATATGCCTTGACTAAACAACTTGATTTTTCCAAGTCAAATTCCGTTAAAAAATCAGATCTAAGTTTTTTGCCGTTTAAACGAACTCGATAGAAAAAGTATCAAAGAAGACAGAGGTAACGTAAGAACGATCTAACTTCCTCATTGAGATTATTTGACATTTTGATTGACTGTATGTTCAATAAGACCCAAGGGACAGCTTATAAATAATTGAGTATCACCAGCGTATAACCGAGTTGAACAATATTTTACTAAAATAGGAAGTTCATTGAAGTAAATTGAAAAGAGCAGTGGACCAAGAATGGATCCCTAAGGAACTCCATTGGCATTTAACAAACAATCTGAAAGTTATTAATTCTATTCTGCAACTTGCAATCTTTCCATTTAATAAAGGGTGATTTTTTAGCTATTATCTTTTTGGCAACACCACTGGTTTAAACAGCTGACGCACGTTTCGTGTTTTGTTTCACTGTCAAGCATCTTCAGTTTGGTCTATAATTTAACCATGAATCGTCTTACAAACAAACAACGCTTGCAAATTATTGAATTTTAAAGTTGGCCGAAGATCCGAAAATTTAGCGAAAAATTGTGTTCAGCGACGAAGCTCATTTTTGTCTCAATGGGTACGTAAATAAGCAGAATTGTCGATTTTGCAGTGAATATCACCCAGAAGCATTGCAAGAGCTTCCAATACATCCAGAAAAAGTCACAGTTTGGTGCGATTTATGCGCTAATGGCATCATTGGACCGTACTTCTTCAAAGATGATGCGAATCGTAACGTAACTGTGAATGGTGAGCCCTACCGTGAGATGATATCTAACTTTTTTTTTGCCCAAAATGCAAGAGCTTGACTTGCATGGCATGTGGTTTCAACAAGACGGTGCTACATGCCACACAGCACGCGCAACAATGGACTTATTGAGAGGCGAGTTCGGTGAACATTTTATTTCACGTTCGGGACCGGTCAATTGGCCGCCTAGATCGTGCAGTTTAACGCTTTTAGACTATTTTTTGTGGGGCTATGTTAAAGCTCATGTCTAAACAGACAAGCCCGCTTGAAGACGCATTAGAAGACAACATTGAAGCATTTATTCGTGAGATACCAGCCGAAATGTTGGAAAGAGTATGCCAAAATTGGACTAGGCGGATGGACCATTTGAGGCACAGTCAAGGTCAACATTTACATGAAATAATCTTCAAGTATTAAATTATATGGGCCGTACTATCGATTCAAATAAAGATTTCATACATTTTTCTGAATTTTATGTGTTTTTTTAGAAAAACTTTCCAATAGCTTTTAAAAAATCACCTTTTATAAGTGTACCATACGTACCGCATTTGGGATGCTTTTAAAATCTCTATATTCAGAGGTTTTGTCGGGAATTTTTTATTGGAAATTAAATGTAAAAACGATAAGCTCATGTCTTGAATAACTATAACTATCTTCTAAGATATAAAAAATATCCATTTTCAACATTATTTTTATATGTCTGTCAATAAATTTTAAAAACTGGATGTGATAGCCTTCTGTTGAAAACCGTATGTAAGACAGGTGAAATCTTTTTTAAAAACTATAAATATTTAAACTGAATATTGAAGAAAAATAGTACTCGTGGAGTGATGGTTAGCGAGTCTCAAAAATGTTCTAGGTGAGGAATGTATGTTTTTAATTTATTAAAAAAAATTATTCCTTTCTTAAGACTTTTGTTAGGTTTTCGAGATATGCCCAATTAAATACAAGATATCACAAACAAGCACAGACATCTCTCCGAAAATCATACATTTTACTTCTAGAGGCCTTGAAAAATCGATAAATGTCAACATTTTCAATTTGAAGTTAAAAACTCAAATAAATTCAATATCTTAAGTTAACCAAACAAACAAAAATTGACATACTTACCTTTAATATCAAAAGCTCTTATGTGCTTCATCAACTTACAAAAATAAGTATATAAATCTTATCATGAAAATAAACAATTTATTATCATTACGTACTAATTTACTCGATAATCTTTATTCTTAATGTTTTGATAATGACCAAATAAAATAAACAAACCCATTTAAGGCTAATATACTGGTTTCTCATGTTATGAAACTTAAATATTTTGTTCTTGAAGGGTTTTTCTTGCGTAACTTTATATTTTTGAGTAAATAAAAAATAATCCGCTAAAGGTTTGATTAATCTAACTTTATCAGTATATGTATATAGGAAGTCTTAAGAATTGCCTTCAAGGTATTTACGATTTTAACCATAACACAAAACTTGTTAAGTTGATTTTATGTTCGTTTTTCTTTTGAATTCAAATAAACACTCATGACTTGTTATAAGAACATACAAATTAAATAACTTACCACAACTTTCAGTGTACAAAGGCCATCCCGTTTTACGTAAATGGTAGTGGCTTGTCCTCTTGCCAGGGCAATCTAATCCAAACAACAGAAAAGAAAAAGGTACAATTTAATCAACTTGTCTTTCGAACCAGTTCAAAAACAACAATAGGTATGTAGGTATCATTTTTTAAATGATGCAAGACTCATAAAGAACAAGCGAACTTTTAAGGTAGGTACTTGTTTTAGCTACCTCCTCGGCCTCTTTCAACCACGAAATAATTATCACTATCAAGTCTTAAAAAAAAAACCTGAAGAGTGTGACGCAAAACATGCTGAGTGGAGTCATAGACACACAGTAATTTCACACCAAATAGCTAATTATTTTTCAATAAGTTTACTGACCTAAAGACACGGTTTTTTTTAATGTAATTTGTGTTTGTTTGATTTTCTATCGATTGAGGAGAAGAAATATTATTAAGTTACCTACTTATAAATCCAAATTATTGAATGAAAAGAGAAAACCAATAATAATAATTATGAATCGTCAAATCGAAAAAACAAACTATCGGAAGTTGATGATGAATAAAAAAGACAAATAAAGAAGACAAGTCGAGGAAGCCAGAAATGTTTTTGTTTTCTTTTTTGTTTTAAGTATCAAATTACAAAACCTTCCACTGACCATTTTTGTTATTTGTCTGGACTGGACTCTGGGCTCGGAGTACCCATCTACGCATATCTATTCTTATTTTGATTTACCTCTGACTGAAGCTCTTCAAGTGTACAATCTGATGGCAAACCAGAAAAATGCTCATCTGATGTAATGGTCTTTTGAAGGATGGCATCGGTAGCTCGACAATTGGCAATGTGTTCGAGTTCGTCCATAGCAGGATATTTGGTTCTGGTTCTGGTCGATGATGATTTCTTCTTGATGATTTTTGGATGCTTATCGCGCGAAGAACCGGCTTTTGGACGGGAGCTCATGGTTATTATCTTTTGTATCAACACAATTTTATCGTTTTGATTGATGAATTGTAGGAAGAATTAATTTAGCACTTGTTTTTCTTTAATTAAAATTTTATTATAACTTGATGTTGTTATTTATTTTTAATTTTATTGAGAAAAAAAAAACTCAAACAAATTTTTGAAGTGACAGATGCGGATGACAGCTGTTTGAATAGATTCCACACTTTAATTTCGATCCACTCAAATAAAAGTGATGTCAATAAGATTTTCTACACTGATTAATAGAGACTCGTGTGTAATTTTCAACGGATTTTTAAATTTAAACAAAATTATGACAAAGTAAGAATGGATAGAAATAATTTGAATAAGATTATTTTATAAATATAAAATAAGCAAACTCTCTCTCTCTCTCTCTGTCTTTTAGAGAATTAAATAACTAATCCAACAGACTAGATATGCTCATATGTATGTTTTAAGCTCAAAACAAACGATTGACATTTTGAAATTTCTTAGCATTTATACGTCAAAAAACCGGTGTTATGGACCAGACCCACTTAAACAAAAAACTAAATAATCCTTTCTCTTGATAAAAATTGTATTTTTATTAAAAAATTTATGTTCATTTATATCAAGGCTATGTCATAAGTTTTTCGGGTAAAAAGATAATTTAAATAAAAAAGTAAATATGAAATAAACTATTAATCTTAAGGGAAATAAGACTACCTTAGGTCTTACTCTAAATGTCTCCAAACGAAACGTAAATCAATATTAACTTATGATGATGGGCCCATAAGGATTTATTGATTATTTATTAAATCAAGAACGAAAATAGAGAAGGAATTTATTAAGGCTGAATTTGGTTTTGACTGTACAGTAAGCAACTATTTAAGATTTTCCTAAAAATATTGATGGACAAAATTAAAACGTTAGGCGCAATGTGGTAGTTCCAGAAACTTACAGTTTTGTTTATTCTTTAAGATATCATATTTCTGAAATCTGGTAATGTCTGATTCTAAAAGTCATTGTCGTTTGAATATGATATGATAATGATAAAACCAATGATAACTATAACTGGCCCCTAATGATGCTATCGGAACAATAAGAAATTGAAATGCCACAAGTAAAACGATATTGAAGTTTTTCTTACATAAATATCAGTCAGTAAATATTAAATTTCATTGGTAAAATTTTAAAATAGATTTACGAAATAAACTTAACCTCATATACATTGTTTCATTAAACTAAACTTTAGAAATTAATTAATTTTATTGCACCAATCTTTTGATTAAAATAGTTTTAATATGTTCAAAAATGATATACAGAAACCTAACCTTAAATGCTTACTTTCAATCATGCAATTTTGTTTTAATGAAATAAATTATCAATGATCAGGGGTCATATATAGCTATCATTAGTTTTCATCATTTGACATTTTTTTACAGGTTGTTGGTTATAGCTATCATTGAAAATGTCTGTCATTAAAACAAAATTTCCTGATTGGAATCAAGCTGTTGATTTACAACGATTTCATTATTGAAAAATTAAAAACTAAATTTTCAATGATTAAAACTAATGATAGTTACATATTATTGGCCCCTCAGAATGTTTCAATGATGAAAATCGATGAAAGTTATAAATTGCAGCTTGTACAAATAAATTTTATATTTTCCGCAGCAAAGTGCTTGGATAATTTTATCCAAAATTTCGTAAAGCTTTCCTCATTAAAAAAATGTGTTAATTTAGCAAAAGACTTTCCTACCCAAATTGCTAACTTTTTTAGTATTTCATGACTGCGTGAATACTCTTATTTTGTGTTGTCTTATAATTTTTTAAATGATCACGGTCTTTCACAAAGAGCTTCAAAAAGTAAAAACTCCTAAAAGTATTCTATTTGAATTTATCACTCAAAATTTTTCCATATTCAAAATTAAGTGGTTGTTACATCAATTAAAACTTAATGCTCCTTCATTTTCAATAATTTTTCTTAAGTAGAAAATAGTTAAAAATTGTTTACGTGTTTATTATTTTATTGCTTTAAGGAGCAGATCCTTTGATCTATACATAACGATTTTACTCAGTTTAGCATGAAAGCAAAGTGCAGTGAGTTTTTGAACATTTAATTTTTTTTAAAAGTGATAATTTATCTGAAAAAGTCTTTATTTATTTAGTAAAGTCTTCAAGTAGTAATGTGTGGATATATTTAGAAAATAGAAAAGGCGGGCCTTATGTATCAAATAAGGAATTAAAATTCTTTATTTTCACTTTCATAACAGTAAAAACAATCAAAGTGATTTTTTATCTACCCTGTGGCTTAATTATCTGAATTTTATGTATTTTTTGGAGAGAAACTCTCACTGAAACATTAATTAAAAAATACGAAATATTTTTCTTCGAAAGCTAAATTTTTCCCGGGACAAATTGTATCATAAACATTTTCCGGAAGTGCGCAGTTCATGATCAAAATTGTAACATTTGACTTATCGAAATTAGTTAGTTATGTAAAAGACTCCACTTTATCTGTCTGAAAATATAATGTTTGAAGCATTATTTTATGGGTAAAAAGTTAACAGGTTGCACATGCACAGAAAAACTATCAAATATTCAATGTGATTAAGAGTATAATGTAAGCTAAGTATGTATATACGATTGGAAGATCTTCCAATATTGGCCGAACTGTCAAAAGTCTTCCAATGGTATCCAATTAGATGACAATTGCCAATTTAAATCAAGTGAAAATGGGCAGGTTCAGACAACTTAAGGGACTTTATTTGCATTCAACTTTATTCTTTGAACGTGCATTTCGACCAAAGCAACAAGTTAGTTTTTTAAGTGTCACAAAAAAACATTACATGTAGTTTTGCCGAAAATAAATAAAGCATAGAGTAATAAAGTTGAATGAAAAAACATGATCAACTGTCATTTTGACAGAAGTAGACTTGACCTGGTAGTTATGGAGATTTTTCTTGACTAACTTTCCTTTAAATCTGTCCAATCAGATACTAGAAACTTGCCTTACTTTCAAGTCCCTTATGTCGTCTGAACCTGTCCAATGGTCCGTATATACGGTTGGTTGATTTTATTTGACTATTAGACAATTTTTTGTTTGTTCCAATTAAAAATTGTCTGTTTACAAGGTTGGAAGACTTTAGAAAACAAAGAAGTTGGTAGACTCATTGAAAGACAATTTTCTTGAAAGATGACAGAAAATATGAACATTTATTTTAGAAGTGAAAAAAATGGACCCTGCAAAAACATTTGTCAACGTTTAAATTGAAGGTTGTGCTGAGATTTGACGGTGACTTCTTTTTTCTCTTTATTAACATATGTAGTTTTTTAATTCTTTCAAAATCCTGTAAAGTTTTATTGTTGTTTCCTGCTCAAAAACTTTCTACCAATTTAAAATTGGATGATGTTTTTGGCAAGAAAATAATCCAATTCGTAGATAATCGTTCATTATTTGTAAATACAAAAATTTGGGTCTTTTGATGAGTTCTAACGATTTAAAGAATTTTCTATCAAAACAATTGGCCGACATTTTTGTTTCTGTCACTTTTGACAGTTGTTTACATGGTTGTAAGAAAATTGGTAAAAAAAAATCTTCCAATATTGGAAGATCTTCTAATCGTATTTATCGTACTTTGATTTGTATTTATCTTTCCAAAAATCTCTTCAACGCTTTTTCTTAAAATGAAAGCTAACACTTCTAGCGTGTGTTTAAATTTCTATGTTTCTGCAAATGGTTGCAATTTTTGCTTTAATTCTGTTAAAACTCACAATTGGATAGGACTCCAAAATCACTCTATAACTGTAGGTTTTTGAGATATTGGCACGAAGTTTTAAACAACCTTTTGTTAAGGAACATTTTACTAAACACGTACATCCAGCAAAAAATACTTATTTTGGCTTCATAAATTATTCTTTTTCCCATAAAAATAAAACTCTCCATTTTTTTTTGTTCCGCTGGTGTAGCTAAAAACTTTATTTTTTATTTATTTTTTGTATAATCATTATGTATGTTTCTAATATATATAATTATGTAACATTATCAATTTATTTGATAAATCTTAAGTTTAAAATTAATTTATTATAAATAAATTTATTCAATTTATTTAATTTGTTTTTTATTTATGTGGACTTTTCTTTTTGTTGGAACCAAAAAACACTTGATTTTGTTTTGGTAATTGTATTTGTTTTTATAATTATTTGCAATATTTACATTATTTCAAATTAAAAAAATAAAAATTAAATAATATATAGAAAAAATAAAAATGCAGCAAATAAGGAGTCCTTAGCCTGGTGACTTTGTCTAAGTCTGCTAAACAAAAACCATCATCCAGTGCTGTGGAGCCTTGAATCTTGCCAAATAAAAATATATAAAACTGTTATTTCTATCGCAAATTATAATGCAGCATAAAGTGACTCCTTTGGTATACATATTCATATGAAAGGACTTCCACAATTGTACATATGTTGGTTAATTAAATTCAAGTAGCTAAGGGTTGGTTCGTTTTGTTCGGTTAGCAACACAACAAAATAACCCTCTCTGGTCCTTGCATCCAATAGGTGAACTGCATTATTGTGTGTCCCTCCAAAATCCTCCTATAACTTATACACTAGGTGTTCTCGCTCTATCCTTCTATCGAAATGTCCTGCCAAATTCAATTCAAAGGCGACGCCGACGAACAACAAAAATGCATAAAACTTCTGTCCAATGTTAACCACTGCCGCGTATATAGAATGCTGAAGAGTCAGACGTATGTGGAATGTGGACTCTTGCGCTTCGAGACATCATCATCGTCCACAAGTACGCGTGAGTCCTCAGCACGGCACGATGGAAGTGGTGTTTTTGGGATGGTTGTTGAAATGCATTTCTGTGCGCATCGGTTTTTTGTTGTTGCTGCTGCTGTAGGGTTGGTCAGGCCCAGAAAGCAGCCAATGAAGTTGGCAGGAGATTTGGATAAATTCATTGGCAAATGAATGCCTTGTATTTTTGTTGGAGTCATTTGGCTGCATTGATTCTGAAAACAAAAGAAAAAGAGAAAATATTGTATTGAATTATAATAGAAATGTGTTTGTATTTAAAATAAATATTTAAAAATATGTAATAATATCAGATGTACAAAAATATTTGTTTTTCATTTTTTTAAATTACTTTTCGCAGTTGGTCAACTGAAGAAAACTTTCTTTATGAATTAATGTCCCATTGTTTTTGTTTATCTTCTTTGTCTATTATTTAATTTTGTTTCTGAAAGCATGATTTTAATTTAATATCAAACTTAAGGATTGGCTAAATAGCACACAATTTTAAACAACCTTTTGTTAAGTGCTTAACATTTTACTAAGTAGCAATTTTCTACATATTTAGCAATTTACTAGCGACTGCAAAATTTTAAACCTTTGCTAGCTAGTATATTGTTAATTCCCTTTTCTTCAAAAAAACTTGCATCCGAACATATCTAAAAAGTGACAGTTCGTGAAATAAAAAAAGGAAAACAAACTTAAACGGACCTATTAATTGAAATTCCCAATTGTAGACTGGATCATTTCATCCACTGCTCTTATAAGATTAATATTTGACACATGCCATATGTATTTAGCAAATTGCAAAATGTTTTAAGAGATAGTAAGATGTTAAAATCGTTTAAAACTAGCTTAATCATCTTTTAAGCTTAGTAATTTGCTAGAAATGTCTTTGACATTTACAAAATCGTTAAAAATTTCGGACAATTGTTTTAAAACACACTGTAGATCCGGTTTGGTTAATCATGTTTCTTATATGGAGTTCATCATATAAGTCAAAGTACGTATTTGAAACTTGGTTAAATCTGAGTTAACTTATCAATGTTGACATGTAAATATTACTCTGCGAGACACACAGAAAGTAACTAAATAGGGCAAAGAAACATACCAGATATTATATTTGGGCTGGTTCGAATTTCTGCTGTTCTGTTATACTGTTTTAATATACAGATTTAAAAAGATTCATTTCAAACCAATTATTTCAAATTAATAAGTTTTTATTATTAGGTCAATTTTGATCCCAATCCTTCTTGAATCCCAAAACCTTGCTATGAATTTGACATTTTGAAGTTAAAAATGCTGAAAAAACAAGCTGTTTGTGGTTGAATAATTATAATAAACTGTTTTATGTGGTTGGTAAAGACGATTCTCAAAAGTATAAAATAAAGTGCGATCAGAGCTTAAAAGTTGAATGGATTTTGTTTTCGCAATAAAGGCTAGTACGCTGCTGGTGCGAAACGAAAATTCCCATACAAAAATGACATGACGAAATCATAAACGAAAAATTTCGCTGTGCTTTTCGTTTTTCAGTACGCTGCTGAACGACGAAATGTGTCATTTTAGTGGATAGCTGTACTAGATTTCTTAGTACAATTCTCCACTCTTTTCGTTCTCAATTTAATTGCCCAGCACATTAATTGCTTGCGAAATTTTGACGTTTAATTCTTGTATTGAAAAAAAAAATTGTTTACTCGTGACTTTCGGTGTTTTGACTTTGATTTATAGTTGATTTAAAATTTAAAATACAATGGGTTTGTCTAATGTGTTCTAACATTGCATTTCTGAATCGGAAACTCAGGATGTTATTGGTGATGTGCAAGAAGTGATGAAGACAAGCAGTGAAATTCAACTTCCAGACAGAATTCTCCACAAATATTTTTCCGCTGCGGTTTTCGTTTTCATTTCGCTCTGCACTTGGAGATCGCCGAAAAAATTCGTTTCACTTCAGCTGCGTACTAGGCTTAAGCTTGGAAGAATTGGACCGATCGTTGCGAGTAAAAGGCTGAACACAATTCGAATGTCAGGCGTATGAAATGAGAGGCAATGTCAAAATAATCATATGATGGATGAAGCTGGTTGCTAGTTAGTTAAAAACGGTGTTTAAATGGAAAAAATCAATGTTTTTTTTTAATTTTAGATGTTATTTTATTTTACTCATTTTTTTTTAATTTAAAAGCTTTTGACTCATTTCTCTTTATTATTGCAGCTTTCAAGAGAGATATTGATTAAACGATGAGATGTTAAAATATGTCGTTGTGCAGTGTAAACAATGGATGCGTTCAATCTCAGCCAGATAGGGTATCCGAATACTTTTTTGTTAGTGTTTTACGTGTAAAAAAACTGCTGATCCAAAACAGATGTCAAAAGAGGAATTCAAAAGTATCAAAGAATATCTGGTATATGTGGGTATCTGACAGAACAGCTGATTTGACATATGGTTGAGTTTAAAAAAAAACTTGAAAATTGATTTTAAATTCTTATGTTTTTTTAAATAAAAATCCATTAAAAGTGTACAATAATTTTTGACCTAGAAATCTAAATGTTTGTCTTCTTTTTGATCAGCTGAAAGTTTTTTTTATTTCTTGCCAGCTATCACAATTAAGCTAGCCAACTTGTATCCACATATCCAGAAAAGCTCAACCAAAACGAGATTGAACGCAATCATTATCTTGAATTTTCCATTTTGACAGCTCTCAATCAAGAAACCACAAAATCCCTTAGTTATAATATGATTTCAAAATTTAATTAAATTGTGCTAAGGGTCAAATGTCTTACATACTTGAAATAATTGTTTCTGTTTTTGATCGGCTGTGAGATGTTGTAAATATTTTTTAAGAAGGTATAAGCAGGTTGGGTCCGTAAAATATGCGTATGATCTTAAAAAAAGTAATTCCCTCCTCACGGAAAACTTCCACCTCTATTTCTATCAATTTATAAATATAACTCTAATGTCATTTGTATTTTTTCAAACAGGAATCTGTCTCCGATGAGGCGTAACAATAAGTGACCACTTTGTTATTATTCTGAAGTTTGGTGTAATTGTGCATGTTTTTAATGTTTTCCAAATCAAAAACAACACTTTGCACAGAAAATGGCAACTGTCAAGTATGACATTCTGTTTAACAAAAATTACTCTGCACTAAAAATGACAACTCTCAAGTTTGACGTTTAAGTAACTAAGTGCTTCAGACTTCACTTATGATTTTAAATGTCGAAACAAATGTCTCTTCTTTTCAAAATCAAAACTGTCATTTTTTCCCAAGTGAACATTTCAAAAGAGTCTAGAAAGATTCCAGATTGCCGAATGAAAACGACATAAGTCACATTGGACATGTTAATAAAAATACATTTAGTATTTTTTGTGTTACTTTTTGAAAATGAAACTCGTATAAATCAAACTTCAAGGTTTATCTGTAGAAGGTAGGAAGAATTATTTTCAATTACTTTCCTAAATCACTTAAGGCCAAAAACAATATTACGTAACTTAATTATAAACAAAAAAAATTCAAACAATTATTCAAATACAAATAAAGTTTTATATTGTATAGAAAATTGTAAAATTTTTGTCTATGTGAGTAAGAAATAAACAAAAACAAAAATCAAAAAATAGAAATAAATTGAGACTGAATAAATAAATACATCCCTTCTCCTTCACTCGTTGCTCCCTTTAGAATGGATCAACATACACACCTCTTATCTCCTCCTATAGACACACGTTGATTTTTCTTACTATCTGTCTAAGATAATGCTATATGTAGGTACCTAAAGGAGTATACAATACATATGTAGATACTAATGCATATAACTCAGTGTCTGTCCGATGTTTAGGTATTTTTTAAATTTCAAAATAAGTAAATCCAAGGCAAATGTATCTATTTATGTATATTAGGATGGGTCACAAACATATAAATTCAAATTTGATTCCAAAATTACTCTGTCACGTAGGGTTTTTGAGATATAACTTTTCTAAATTCGAAAAAGCAATATATAAGGCTTTTGGAGAATTTTTCAAAAAAAATTGGAGATGGTTTTCAAAATCTATAATCCTATTCTTCAATTTTTAGTTTAAATATTTATAGTATTTCATAAAATTTTCGAAAAATGTTCATAAATCCTAACCTGTCTTACAAAAATCTTAATGAAAAGCTGATCCATTTATGCTTAACCGTTTTTTAACAGAAAAATTAAAAACGGGTTGAAAGTAATTTTTGTTTTTTTAACAAATCCATCATTTAAGTCACAGGCTTTCACAAATTTATAAGATATCTATTATCTTACTGTGTAAGTTTTTTTAAATAAATAAATAAACTAAACTAAGGCTTTCACATCAAGTTTTTGAAGTATGTACATATATTTACAAAAACATAAAATTTATGTTGAACACTTTTATTTTTAGAATATAAATTCAGATTTGAAATCGACAATAAAAATTAACTCCCAAACGTATTTTCCAAAACCATGAAAGCATTAAATTCAAAGTT
Source organism: Eupeodes luniger (assembly GCA_951509635.1). Taxonomy (NCBI): domain Eukaryota; kingdom Metazoa; phylum Arthropoda; class Insecta; order Diptera; family Syrphidae; genus Eupeodes; species Eupeodes luniger. The sequence goes on along the minus strand of OX608075.1, from coordinate 11,309,874 downwards.
TTCCCAAAACTTCAAATAAAGAATCATAACCATTGAGAAGTTCCAGAAACTAAGTAAGATACTGAAGTGATCTGAAACTAGATCTGAAACTGATCTACAAGACAAATAATTTTACTTTTCAAAAGCAAAAACCAATTTATTGCTAAGGACTTTGTTTTACCTTAGCCCTAAAAACAGCGTTTTCTGGTTATCTTTTACATTTTTCAAGAGTCAAATTTTTAAAAACCTGATGTGATATTTTTCAAGAGGCATATTTTGAAAACCTCATGTAGTAGAAAACTTAATCAAAGTCATTTAAAATATTTTGCATCGCTGATCCTTTTTAAAATTCCAAAAAAATGTCATTGTGACCCACCCTAATGTATATAAACTTTCACTCCTATATACGTAGAACATAAGATTACGTATAGATTGAGTTAATGATGCATAAGCACACGGTGCGGCGCGGCGGCGGCGCATGGTGGAGCGGTGGATGGGGCCGGCAGCACCTCGATGCTCGATCTCATCCTCGGTGAAAACAGAATAGAACGTAAATTACAAAAATAAATCGCGCGTCTTTCTCTCAGCAGCCTGGGCCAGATAAAAACGTCTCTCGAATCTTCTGTGGCCGAATTTACGACAAATAGACGAAAGATGGCGCGATAAATTTGTTTAGGTGGGATAAAAGGGATGAAGCATACGGTGGGAGGAGAAGCTAGGCGCTTTCTCCTATTTTTGTCGTCTCCCAGAAAACCAAATGCGAAGACGGACGTACTTTGTCAGGATAGATTTTCTTTAGGTATAGCTCAGACTTACGTGTAGTGTTTTTGTGCTTCTTTTGTGGCACTGGCGATCCATGTTTTGACTTCATGATCAGAACGGCCGGCCGCGACCGACAGAACCGGCTGCTGCTGTGGCCGTAGATCCTCATTTGTGAGTCAAACCATGAGATTAATTTGCGTTTGTTTGTATCTTTTTATACCTACAACAGCAAGTACATGATAAAATTAGAGAAAGTCTGAACATCAACCAAAACGTTACATCATCTAATCACCAAAAACGCCTGACTGAAGGACGCATGCGACGAGAAACGACACAAATGAAAAACCAACATTTTGCGGCGACGAAATTTAATTAGATTTTGAGATGTTTTTTTTGAAATTTGCATCATGCTCTTTGCCGTTTTTGAGATGTTTTGTTGAATGCACAAAAATCTTATTTTAGAATATTACTCTCAATTGACGCAGACTAGATTTAATGAAAATTAGAGAAATACAAAAAAAAAAACACAAAAATGTAATGTAATGAAATTCAAGATGTACACTTTAGATACAAAAAGCACTTCGGCAATGTCAAAGAAAGACTAATAAATTTTATTTTAGTAACAAAAAACATACATAAAAGAAAATGAGGAAATTTTCCGTTGTAAAAATAAAATAAGTAAATATAAATTTTACGTCTTTATTTTTGAAGAAAGTCACAAAATGTTGATGAGGTCGTGTGTAATTAAAAGAATATAACGATGGAAAAGTTCTTGAGGAACTTCATGAAAAATTGAAAAAAATGAGAACGATAAAAACCTCTAATTACATTTTCATGGGAAATTCAAAAATATCAAGCTTTAAGACGGGGACGGATAACAGTACCTTGTTCAAACAAAATATTTATTATTAACTTCATGCAAAAATGTTCAATATTTTTTTTTATTGAATATTAGGACTCCTAAAAAAAATCTATATTGGTTCATAAATACCTTCGAACAAATCTTTGGCTGTCATTACGATTTTTTCCTGATTTTGATGTTAATGAAAATAACAAAAAATTACTTAAAACTACAAAATATCACCCAAACTTTAAGAAACGAAGGTCACGTAAATATTTTAAAATTAAGATCTAAATAAAAAATAAATTAATTTTATTTAGCAATGAAAAACCCAACCACATTCATCAAAGTGATAGATGAATATTGTATTATATTTGAGCCTAATTTTTTTCATTTTGACGTTTCATTATTTAAGAACTATTCACATGAAAGCGACCAACAACCGACGAGTGAATGAATAAATGTGATTTAAAACAATTTATAAACCTGAATTCTGTGAAAATTGTAAACAAATAGGTAGTAACAATATAATTTAACTTAATCTTAAGTAAGTCAATCGTCGTGATTTGTAATCTGATTGTAACGAACTGTCAAACTCAATTCCACATTCCGTTCCACATACCATCCACACTTCAACGAATAAAATGTTCGCTATCGTCTTAACCTAAAAATTTCATACTAGTCTTTGTTGAGCATCTGTAATGTCAAATAAAAACAAGCCATTTTAAAGAAATGTCAAGATGGACAAATATTCGTTCAATCGTTGGTCGTTGCGTTTGTCGTTCTCATGTGAATAGTCATTTAATACCGCTCACACCAATTAAAAAAAATGTCAGATATACTTTTTTTTTACACATCAATTTGAAGCGAAAATGACGTCGTAAACAGTGAACATTTCTTTATTTATTGATTTTTGATCTAAAATCATAAAAACATCTTTGGAACAGTCTTTAGACAGTTAACGTAATGAAACGTCAAAATAATTAATCTCTGAAGAGTCAAATACAAAACCATTTTCATCCGTGAGTATGATGAATACGGTTTGTGACTTTTTAAATTTAATACGAATACATTTCTTCTTCAATCTGTCAAAACTTTGATCTGATAGTCTTCATAATTTTCCAATAGACATTAAATTAATTTTTTTTTTTGAAACGAAGATCAGTTTTTAATATTTTGGATAGACCTTTTTACCAAAAATATTGGTATTTACGAGCAAAAATTTGATAAACAAAAAATCAACTTAAATCAAATTCTATTCGAACCAAAAAATCCATTTTCTTTTAAACTGACGAAGTCACCCCCAAGTCACATCCAAAGTAAAAATAAACCACAGTAAAATATGAGGAAATTTTAAGAAGTTTTGACGTTTACCAACAATGGCAATGGCGTTTATATCACTCGACTGAAAACTCACAAAAAAGTGACACTTATTGTCCAAAAAAATGTCAAAATAAGGAAATGATATCAGGCGTTTTTCAGCTTCCATTTTTCACATTTTGTTGAAAATAAAATTTCTTCCTCAACAAATGCAGCTTCATATTGAGTTACAGGAATGGTAGATATTTGATAAAATTTTCTTGAAAAATTAAAACAAGAATAACTAAGAAAATACGTTGTTGTTTTTTGTTGCCCTCAGGGCTTCAAGTCTATTATTATAAACATTTTGAAGCTCAAAAGCGGCAAGGCCGAAGGCAATACAATTAATTATGCTACTTAGAAAGTTGATTATTTGAACGTTTATTTTTTACAATTGCTATAAAAGCCTATGCAAGTTTGATCTTAAGACATCATTAGTTGCTTGTATTTATCAAAGTGAAGATCCTTTCAATTGTGAAATAACAAAAAACTGTCAACTACATCATGAAGGTTTGACTTCTAACAAGGATTATACAAAAACAAAAAACATTACTAATTCTCATTTTGTTACAGTTCTTTATTTGCATTCTTGCCTTATTTGCTCTATCAATGTCAAACACTCAAGCAAACATTGTTCCACTAGCATTAAATCCAATTCTCTACTCTGCTGCCTTTGGATCAAGTCCAGTTGTCGTTTCAGCTTTAGCTCAATCACCCGTCCATCTCTACAATGCACCTCTGATTGGTTTAACTCCTCAAGCTTCTTATGTTGCAAAAACTCCTAGCTCTGAACATATTGCCTCACTTCCTGGACATTTCATTTCTTCGTCTTCAATCAATTTAGAACAAGCTCCAGGAATTAACACAGATGAAAACAAAAAAACCGTCAAAGATTCCAGTTCATCACTGGTAGCACCATCTGTAGCTACTTTAATACCTGGATCGGTTCTTCCAATTACCTATTCTTCATTTATTGTTCCACAACCAGCACCAATTGTCCTTCCAACTCAAGCCACTTATGTAGCTAAAAATCTAGGAGTTGAACATATTGCTCCACTACCAGGTCATAGTATCTCAGCTACTTCATTGAACTTGGAACCAGCACCAGGATCTCAATAAAACGAATACGAACAAGGTTAACTTTAAATTGTGTTCTTATAAAAACAACTTTTGTTTTATGTTTCAACCGTTCTTTTGTAATTATAAGTGATTGCAAAATCTGAATTTAAGACATTTTGATTGTAAGGTGTTAACATATCCTAAGAAAAATAATTTGACAGCTGGCATTTGAAATGCAAGCCGCGCAAGAGCTAAAACATTATATTAATAGATAAGTAAAATAATTCAATTTATAACTGATAAAATCTTCAAAACATCATTTTACCATTTTTATGTAATGCCACTTTTGTTGTAAAGTGTTAAAATATCCTAACTAAAGCAATTTGACAGTTGACAGTTAAGGCTTGACAAATATTCCACAAAATAATAATGTTTTTGCGTCCACAGTTCCAATAATAATATCGAAATATGGATTAAAGTTCATGAGGCAAAATTAAATGTTTGTAGGTTTTCCAAAAGTAGAAATTTATTTTTGATTTAATTTCATTTTTGGTGTAAGGTGTTAGCAGAGCCCAAAAAACAAATCAATTTGACAGTTATGGTGGTTATTGAAAAATGGACGACAAGTTTTTAGGGTATAACAATGCAACAAAATTTGTAATTTTTGCGCCCACAGATCCATAATTCTAAGAAGGCACGAAATATTGAAATGAGTCCATTGGCTAAGAATAAGAAAGGCATTTTTAAAAGTCAGATAATTAAATGTCAATATATTAAAGCAGTACATAAGGTTATTCCGTTAAAATCCAGAGAATAACAAATCTTTTCAATTATGACTGCCATTAGAAAAATGTTCCCTTAATCGTGTGAAAATACAATTTTGTGTGACTGAATTGTCAAAAATGTAACTGCTGTAGGTTTTCATAAGAACTTTTAAATAAGTTTTTTGGGTGAATGTAAAATTAAATCAGCTTAGCAAATTGCAAGATTTTTCATCAAAATATGTCAAACGTGCCATTTAGATATTGTCAGCTCAATGACAGTTATTGTGAAACAGAAACTGATCAGACAATATTGTGTTATCTGACAATCCTCTGTACTTAGCTTTTCCTTAATTGACAAATTGATTATTTTTATTTGTATAGGTTTGGGGACACATTTATTTATTAAAAGCATTTCTCTTGTGTATAAGTCAATTGTCAAGTGTCACTTAAGTGACCGATATGACAGGTAAAACAAATGCTCGAAAATATGTTAAAATAATTTTTGTAACACACAAGTTCGAAGTCTCTTGTGTTGTCTTAATTTTCATTTGGAAAAATGTTGATACAAAATGTCAGAAATGGCACCATGAAAGTTTAAATTTTGTAACATTTTTAACCAAAAAAAATAATAACGAATGATTATTGACCCTGATGGGATCAATAAGCATCCTCCAACATATTTTTCTTTGTTGTTCATCTTCAAAAATTTATATTTTTGGCTAACATCTAATGTCAAAAACTCACATTATTATCACAGGCCACTGCCAATAAACATGCATTTAGTTCTCAGCCAAATTAAATAACTATAGCTTCTGGCCAATAAATTTCCTCCTAGTGTCAATGTCCCAAGATGACCTTCAATTTGATTGAAATTGAGATCCCCCCTCAAAAAAGCGGTACGATGATGATGATGACAAAAATAAAAACAAAATCGAAAAAATAAAACATAAAATACAAATAAATTGTGCCAGTTAACCACCTGTTCCGTAAAAAGCCTCTTTTTTTGTTTCTGGGCAAAATATCAACTGGCAACCATTTCCGTAATCAGCTGTTCACCTCACAACTCAACTCGACCATTGAGTGCGTTCATTCACAATAATCCATCGATAGATTCTGAGATTCTGACTATGACGAGGCAATGGTGGCGGTGGCGATGCTAAATCTCTTAAGGATAATGCCAAGAAATTTAACGAATGCAGCCAGAAAGGCACACGCCTCACAAAACCAACAACAAAAGTATAGTGTGGTGGATATGATTATACCTAGACCCCAGAGAATATCGTGCCCAGACAGCCAAGAAGCTTACGCATTATAAGATACGACAACGACGTCGTGAGAATCCCACGTAGGTAGGTATATATTTGTCATCGCCCGCCACTTCGTCACTCACTCATTGGATAGACCGACCCACCACCAACCGGCCTGAATTGAATTCAGGAAAGTGGCCAAAAATTAGATAAGTGTTGTTGGTGTAAATGATGTTGCTTATGTGATATAGCTTCCAGTGACTTGTGCCAAAATTCTCTGAATTTTATTTGGCTGTTCATTGTCTTTTTGTTGGCTAAGTTCTTGGCAAAAGTCTTCCATTCGGGTTTGTCTCTGTGAGTGAAGAATAACGAATAAACTATGTGTCCAAAATTTCGGCGTTTTATGATGATGGCTAAGTCTTTTGAAATGCGAGTATAAGAATTTCAACCAAAAGTTGGTTGCTTTAAAGAGTAGAAAATCATAAAGGGGGGACGCTAAGAGATCTCCCAAGATTCAGGAAGTCAGACAAATTGGCGCCTTCTCATCTTTTTTTGTGTGTATATTTACTTGGCCCAATCCACTAAGTTGGCTCTTGTCTACGTTGCATTGCGTCAAAATGCGCCGCGGAGATGTTTTTTTTTGTTGTTTTAAAAGTTCTTGGCTCTGGTCGAGAGGACTACTTTAATGTCGCCAAACAATACTGACATGTGTATGTTGTGTTCCTATTTCATTTTATAGTGTTTTTGTTGTTTTTTTCTTTAATAAAACAAAATAAATATATTTCACTTTGTGTGACATCCTTTTTAGGGATAAAATTTATGTCCTCATATGCGAACGAGTGCAGATTGCTGTTTCCGTTCACAATGACACACAACGCAGAACCATGGGGGGCGTATACTTAAAGGAAAATGAATCAAATGATGGTTGTTGCAAGGACGACAGAGAGAAGGACTTTTCCAGAGATGTTTTAAAATTGTTATTAAAAAATATATACTCAAAAAAGAAAAACTCCATTGAAAAAAGTAAGTATACGCCACAGTGAATTTATTAAGACCTTAGTTTCGAAGAAATGTACGTATGTTGGAAGTTACAGATTTGTTAATAAACAACGTACTCATAAAAATGATTGCACCCAAAAAGTACGTATACGCCACCGTGCACCCATTTAAATTTCTTTTGCAAAATTTTCAAAAGTGTCAAAGGTTTAAAAATCGCTAATAAAAACGAAATATACATACTTAACCAAGGCAAAGTTGCATTAAATTTTGATTTATTTTAAAAAAAATGCAATTGTGTCGAAATTTTTAATATGCCGAAAAAATTGATTGTATTGGAAAAGTACGTATACGCCACAGTGTACCAATTTTATGTCATTATCAATATAAAGTAAAATTTTCTGAAATAAAATAATTACATTGGAAAAGGGATAAATTCGCCAAAGAACATCAATTTTGGATTTGTTTTTAAAAAAATCAAAACTATTATTTTTTTTTTATAAAACAAGAAATGCTCAACAAAATAATTGCATTAAAAAAAGTAAGTATATGCCAAAGTGCATCGATTTTGACCTTCGCTTAAGCCAAAGTGTTAAAAGTTGTCTACATTTATGTTCAGTTTTTTAATTTATTAAACATTAAAATCCTTGAACCTAATACATTTTTTTAATTTCTTTTTAAAACAATGAAAAACTGTCAAATAGTTATCAAACATTGTTAATAAAACCAAAATGATTGCGTTTAAAAAGAACGTTCACACCACGTTAAAAACTACAAAACTTAAGACAAAACATACTAACAAAATTAGTATAGGTATCAATTTTTATATATACGTTTTGAACCAAATTGTTAAAAGTTTTCAATTTTGTTTCAGATTTTTACGCACAAAAATAAACAAAATATTTGCCAAAGTGGTTTCATTTTAACTTTTTTTTGAAAAATTCAATAAATAAATTGTGAAATTATTTAAAATTTGCTGATTAAAAAAATATATAAATACATTGGAAAAAGTACGTATAAGTTACAAAGAAATACTAATTTTGACTCTTTTTTGAATACAATGCTAAGTTTTCATTTTTTGTCAAAACTGTTTTTAAACAAAACATACTAAAAAAATAATTCCTGTCAAATTTTTGTATATGTTTTATTTATCCAAAAAAAGAACGTATCCACTACATTGCATCAATTTTTAATATTCTTTAAAATATTTGCTAAATTGTTAAGAAAAAAACAACATACTCGAAAAAGACAAAAAGTACGTTATCGCCATGGTTCACAAAATTTGAATTTATTTTCAAAAAAAATGTAAAATTTTCAATTTGTAGGTGCTACGTTTTCGAATATTTTGTTTTTGAATTTCTTTTCGAAAACAATTGCAAAGTTGGTGAAAAAATTTCGACTTTTATTTGAAAATAAAAATGTTATAACTTCCTTAATTATTTCAGACTTCTTTTCTTTTTAAAAAAATATTCCCAAAATTATTGCACCCAAAAAAGTACGTAAACACACTTAGGGGTAAAACTATGGTATTGACTTTCTTTTCAAAAGAATTTAATGTTTTTATTTTTTGTCAAGATTGTTTAGTGAAAAAAGAAAATATATCTAACTGGGCATCAATTTCGACTTTTGATTGGAACCAAAATGTCAAAAACTCAAATTATTTCAAATTTTGTATTTAACCCAAAAACAGCACGTATACGTCACAGTGGCCCATTTTAATACTCTTTTGAAACATTTTCTAACTGTCGCACTCGGTGATAATGCCTATAAAAATAAAATGTACTCAAAAAAAATAACTAAAAGTTGAATATAATTTAAAAAAACAATGCAAAGTTATGTCAAAATTGTGATAATGCTTATAAAAATAAAATGTACTCAAAAAAGATAACTAAAAGTTGAATATAATTTAAAAAAATAATGCAAAGTTATGTCAAAATTGTTAGTAAAAACAAAAATATTGTATCCATTTACACCATTACTTGGGTTTATTCGGAAAATTACAAAATTGTCAAATAGTGTCTAAATAACAAAATATGCTCAAAAAATTATTGCATTGAAAAAAGTACGTATACGATACATATATACATACATTTTAACTTCTTTTTGAAAAATCCAAAAAGTTGTCAAACTGTTCCAAAATTGAACCCAAAAAAGTACGTATGCACCACAGTACTATCAATTTTGAGGTTATATCAATAAAATGTTCATTACACACTAAATCCAAGTTTTCGTTTAGAACACAAATGTTAAAGTTGTCGAATTGTTTCAGATCTTATATCTAACTAGCGGCCCGTCCCGACTTCGCACGGGTAGACATAAATAGGTACAGATATTTAAGTTATAGGCATGCTAATTAAAACGACCATGAATCACTAAATTAGAAAACTTTTGTTTGTCCTATCATTAATACTCTTCCAAGCGTATGCGATGAAAGACATTTTATGGCTAATTTTTTTACACCTTCGGTTGGTTTTAATAGGAATTTCTAAAGATTTCTATAGTAATCTAGTACTAAATATAGCCTATGTTACTCAGTGATAATGTAGCTTTCTAATGAAAAAAGATAATATTAGTGTATATAAAGAAAATATTGTAGAATTTCAGAGTATTACATTTATATTTATTTATAAAAAATTCAAAATTGTTATATTGTGTAAAAATTGTTAATAAAACAAAATAATAAAAAAATTACTTGCGTTATCTATACTATTATATAAAAGCGAAACCATTTTAAAGTTTGTAACGCACGATCTCAGAAAGTATTCAACCGATTTTTTTGAAATATATTTTATTATTTTCTATATTGTTATGAGAGTGTTTATGGCTTTATTTTTTTTTCATTAATTATTTGTCAAACTTAAATATTATTAATTTTACATTTTTTGTCTATCTTTTTTTCATTAGTTGACTTATACAACCACTCATATCTTAAAACCTATACAATAATCGACAAAGATTAGCATTGCTTCATAAAGTCAATATTGTTGCGCAAATTTTAAGCCTAAAATCACTTCTAAGTTAAACATACAACCTGAGAAATAAATAAAAACAAATTATAAAATTATAAACTTTTTGAATTTATTTTTTCCAGGAAATTAGATTCCATCACAATCGCGAGGTCGCTGCTTTGTTTCATTTCATTATCATTCCAACATTTTTAATTTTCTTTTCTTCCCATGCTCTTTCTCTCTTAATGTGTTCTATTCAGAGATGGCAGAGTAGATTACATCAGGTAATCTACTCGGTAAACTACGTGTAGTTAATTGGACAAACTACACGTTTGATTTGTTTCATTTACTACCCTACATTTGTTACGTGTGCTACCTTCACAAAAAACGTTAAATTTTAAAAAGAATTTAAAAAAAAACGAGTGAATAAGTAACGACTAACGAGTGAAAAACACTGAACTATACATAAGAACCAAGTATGTTGCGTAAATGAACTAAATCAAGGAATTCGAAGTTTTATGAAAGAAAAATGCAAATTTAATAATCATCTGTTTTACTTTTGTAGTTCATTTTAAGAGTATAGTGTATATCTATAAATTTTTTGGAATGTTCTTGGTTAAGCCTGTTCCGAATTTTCGTATGGACGAACGATGGTGACCGGCGCCGACGACGAGAGTTAGTTTTTCACACTTTTACAGTTATCTTTTCGATGCAATTTGTCAATTTGGTGGTTGAATGGACATTTTAAACTACGTTTTGACGTCTACCGCTACGTCTGCTACATTTAACTACGTAAACTACATTTAACTACCTCATTTATGTAGCAGACGTAACAAATGTAGTAAATCAAAAAAAATCGCATTTCTGCCATCTCTGGTTCTATTTAATAGTTACGTTTTTTCTCTTACCTACCTTCCTACATATTCAATTTTTCTGTATTGTATAGTTCATCAACTAACCTACACACACACATTATTTTTTTTGTTTCTCTAATTCTATCGTCACATCGCTGAGCAGTGTGGGCTCTTTTTTTAAGTTACTATGGACATTTAATTAACTACAGTGCCGTGCACATGAAATGCCGATTTATCTAAAGAAAAATTAGATCGTTTTTATTTTTCTGGTTCGAGGAAGTGAATAGATTATAATTCTTCAAATTTAAAAATAAAAACAGTTCTATTATAATAGCTTGAATTACCAATTTTGTATCACTTCCCCGAACAATAAAATTGAAATTGAAATTAAGTTAAAATTTTCTTTACAAATAACTCGAAGAAGGTACTTACAATGACGTCGATAAAAAGAGCACACAAATGTGGGTAGGTTAAGTCAGTTGCACTACACTGAACATGAGCAGATGAATAAAAAAATGTGTCTATGGATATTTACACACGCATACCTATAGATGTATGAGAACATTAAAAACACAAATTTGTTTTTTTTTACCGCAAATCTATACTATTATATAAAAGCGAAACCATTTACGTATACATATGTATAAGCTAAAATTAATATTATTGTAGAAAATATGCTCAGTCCCATTGAGAAATTTTTTCATATGCTAATACTAATATTCAAAAAATGTTCGTGGTTACAATTTGCGAAGCAACGCGAGCACGGGTCGGCTAGTACGTTATACAGCGCAATATGGAATTTTATTTCAGCTGCAAAAAGGTACTAAAAAATACGAATTCGCAGGAAAAATAAGTTTTTGACATTCTTAAGAGAAACTTTACAAACATGTCAAATAGTTTCAAAATTGTTAAATATGCACAAAAATACTAATACAAAATTGTTAATTGAACAAAATAAAATTAAAAAAATTGCTTTAAAAACATTTATATTTCGACTTTATTTTAAAACCATGTGAAATGTTTCGTAATTAGAAATATGTATACTAAAAAATTAATTGTTGATTGGTTTTATTTTGAAAATGATGCAAAAATGTCAAGTTGTGTACAAAATTTACAAACAATGTTTACTCAAAATACTGTACAAAATTAAATTATCGTTTCTTTAAAAAAACAACATTCTCAAATCTTGTTTAAATTTTATCATAAATAAAATACTCAAAAGAATGTTCATACAAAATCATGATTTGACAACCGCAGTCCTTTTGTAAAATTAAATCAACATTTTTTAAAAATACCAAAATCCGTATATTCCACCAAAAAAATACATACGATCAATAACGAAAAATTATATTCACTCGAATAAAATTGCAAGGAAATCAATTTTTTTAACACTTTGACTGCGGCATGGTTTGACCTGAACGAATCCTCTATGCTGAAATGTTTGCTTGTCAAAAAGGTTCCTTTTACACTACTTTTGTTTTTTGACTATAAAAAACCATTGTCGCATAGTCGACGTCAGCATCATAGTATGGCGTTTTTCCCGGATGCGGGGTGTACGGAGGCATTGGAAGTGGTCAGTAATAAACATGTTGTCGACGATGCGTCGACGTCCGCCGCATAGAACAAATACGATTTGTCGACGACGCGTCGACGTCAGCAGTCAAAGTGTTAAATTTCGTTATACAGAAAATATTTGATATTTCAGTAAATTATTTTAGGCTTTCTTTTTTTTAAATGTGCAAAGTTGTTAATACTAAATACTAACACAAATATTGCACCCAAAAAAAGTGAGTATACGCCCCATTGTACAATTTTTGAAAATTGTCAAATTACATAGTTCAATTTATTGAAAGAGGATCACGTATGTATATATACACCTCAATGAATCAATATTTTTAGATGTTGTGATGATGAGTTTCTATTTTCAAAATCCACTGAATTTTACAGCATGGGTCGAGAAGTGAGGGTAAATTTGTGAAAGTGAGAATTTATTTTATTTTGAATTTTTAGCTCTAAATCTTTGTTTATTGAAGTGTAAAAATCACATATTATAAAATATTATTTTATGATCACATATACTGCCTCGCCACCATAATTCTACTACTGAAGTAAATCAAATCACAAAACCTGCATCCAACCGAGAAGCTGATGCAGAGAAAACCAGCAAAAGAAAACAAAGACATTAAACAAGGAAATAACAAATATGGTGCCAAAAGGACGAATAATATTTATTAGACGCCGCCGCCACCGTTGCCGTTGAAATGCTTTAAAAAAGGGGTTAAAACGAGCCGATTTCAAAATATATGTTTCGAAGATGTAAAACTTGAAGGCTCTTTTATAAAAAAAAAAAGTGAAACGAATTTTACAATGAATTTCCTTGAATATCCTCCTTTGCTGTGACTGTATTTAAATTAATTGCTACATCTTTTCCCCTACTTCCACTTTCTTTCGAAAGGATTTATTTCCATCTCAATAGAATTCGAATTCGATTTAATAGAAAATCACGAATAATAAATAAACACACAAAGTCAGAATGGCGCGAGTTGCCTTTCCACAATCTATTTTTTTTACTTCTACAGCGGAAGTGTGAAAATAACAGTTAACGGGTTGTCCATGTCCACTACTTCAGGATCTGTACAAAGAAAAAAGAAGTTTTAAACAACCTTTAAAAAAAAGGATACACAAAGCATACGAGGGCAGTCAAGAAAAATGTTCAACATAAAATTCTTTCTCCCAGTTGTGTTTGTTTTCTTCTCTTCCTTAAAGGATATTCCCCAGGATTCAAATGAATTGTTAGTGTAAATAGTGGTGGACAATTGGAAACATTTTAAAAGAAGGAAGTGGAATTTGTGTGAATTTCCGAAACAGGCGATCAATGTCGCCAATAAAGTAGATACAACAACGAAAAAAAATTCATTCTGGATATGTCCGATTTCCGACGATGAAGAGTTTTGAAATATTCAAGGAATTTCAACGATTTGTTATCCTCCGCCGCTGCTTCTTCTGCTGCTGCTAAGCTCCTGCTTTTTCCTTTTATTTTTGGCAAGAAAACAAAACAAATTTTAAGTTGTTTCGTTTGCAAATCCTTTAAAGTCCTTGGACGCGAAAAATGTATGTTTGTTTTCTTTGTTAATTATATACGATTGCTTTCTACTTTTTAATTGTTAATTGCCTTAATGGGTCATAAATTTCAACAACACAAAACAAGTCTATTTTATACATTTTACTGTGCAGTTTAATCACACTGAGATGCCAAGAAATTAATCTCAGTGTAATCCTTAATTGCTTGCATCTTTCTCATAGAGTCGTTTGTTTTGGATCCTGAGATTTTTTAATGATAAATTAATTGGAAGCCCAAAGTGCATAGGCGGTCAAAGTAAAAAGCTAAAATTTTGTTTCTTTATGACTTAGAAATTTATTTGGCATTGGTGAAAGTTTGAACTTGAACAAAATACAGAAAAATAAAAAAAAAAAAAAAAAAAATATCCTCCTTCATCTTTAGTAGAAAAATATGTAAATAAATCATAAAATTATAAGGAAGTCCTAGAGATGATGATGATGTTGGGGGTAAAAGGCCTCAGGACTTACAAAGTTGTGAGTGTGTCCTTTATGGCGCGAGACACTCACCCACCCAGTGGAAGTGGACAGTGGCGCTTATACCTAGTTTTCTTTTTTTGAAGTCATAATTTTGTGGCAGATTTTTTATGCTTCAGACGGGTAGTTCTTTATTATTATTATTTTTTCTTTGTTATGTCCTTTTGGTCCTTTCTAAGGATGAGATTTGAGAAAAATAAAACCGCAAAGTGAAAACAAATTTCGGAAGTGTTATTGTTTGTTTTTTTTTTTTAGTCCTGTTTTTCTTATTTTTGTAGACAAAGTGAAAAGCGATGAGTGCGCTCTGCTTGGACGATTCGTAATTGCATTACATTATGTGAAGAAGAAAAATATAAATGTTCTTTTATAAAAAGAACCGACCATAAGTTTTGCGACATTTTTACTTAGGCTTGAGATTATTTATTACTGCGGTAATCGTTTGTGTCCGTCCAATACTAAAGAGAGAGGTCGTGAATCAATGATTTTTAGTGGAATTATTGTCATTTGTGATGCAAATTTTAATGTTTTGAATTCTTTTGAACTGGGAAAGTTAGTTTTTTATGAGAGTAAAGTTTGTTTTAAGAGAAAGGCTAAAGAAATTAACATTATACTCATTAACGACTTTTTTAAATTTAAAAAAAATTAAGTAACATAAGTATTTGAATGGAAACGTCAAAATCAGTAATTCTGATTTTGTGGTAATTGTGTTAAGATGTTGACCCAATTTGAAATCCAATTTTGATTTAATTTGATCTCCGAACGCAACGTTGAGATCTTGAAAAATCTTGAGTTCAAATTGAAATTAACATAGCCTTATCTAAAATCTGAGAATATATAATTGCATTTAAAATTTGTTTATCGGTTTAAAAATTGACCAAAAACGACGAAACGCTGTAAATTTGGGGTTTTGAATTAATTTGTGGAAAGGATCAATAGTTTATAACCAACCTAAGCACCTTGTGAATGAATTTGATGTATTTTTCTTTAAAAAAACATAAAATTTATTTTATACATTGCTTACTTTCAAATCACACAAAATCTTAAGTAATATATTTTCTATATAGAATGTGTTTGAATTATAAATTGCTGCTCAATGTATTCGAAGCTGATAGATGAGAAAAAGCTAACTTTATTGAAATACATATAGGTATGTCTTGGGGCACTCGATTCACTATTTTCTTTTTTATTTTTATCGATGAGAAGAAATTAACAAAAATAAAAACGAATTACCATGTACCTTGGTCTACTTAAACATAACCAATAGAATAAATTATGTTTTGTGAAAGCAGTTCATATTGGGGCACTGTGGCGTATACATAATATTTTTTTTTTTTTTAATTTTTCATTCAGCATTTTAGTTCAGTTTTTAAGAAGTACATAATTTTAAGAAATTTTTATATCGTTAGGAAAAATAAATGAGAAAATTGAAGTTGAAATCAAACGTGACCTAATAAAGTCCAAGCATCAAAATAGTGTCAAATTTTGCAGTTGTACAAATCAAAGTAAGGTTATTTATGTTTCTAAATCG
This sequence comes from Eupeodes luniger, assembly GCA_951509635.1. NCBI lineage: Eukaryota > Metazoa > Arthropoda > Insecta > Diptera > Syrphidae > Eupeodes > Eupeodes luniger. The sequence goes on along the minus strand of OX608075.1, from coordinate 11,293,943 downwards.
AAATACTTTAAATTTATCGTGAATTTTTGCTTCAATTATTAAATGATACATATATTGACTTATTTCCTTATTGAAATATAAATAAGTCTAAAAATAAGTGGTTTTATTAATTTTTGGTAAGAATTTTAGTCGAATTTTAATTTTGAATCAAATTAAATAAGAAAAAAAAGAAACTAGGAGCTGATCCATTATGATTACTTCCTATTCGTGATTCGTTCCATGAAAGTTTACACCTGAATTATTTTGTAACTAGCTAAATCTGTACATAGAAAAAATGTTAGTAATTTTTATTTTTGTTTGTATTTTGGACAAATGGTCCATTGATTTTTTTAAAAATATTTTTGAGTCGAAAACAATTTTTAATAGTTTTTAGCGTGATTTTGCGTCGTATTTTGTTTGTAAAAAACTGTCAATTTTTATACATATACACATAGTCCAAAAATTCTCCGTATAGCAGCTTTTTTTTGTTGATTCTGAGATAAAATATTTATTATTACTTATTATTTAACAAGTATTTTTAAAATCACAATCACAATTTTTTAAAATTTGGTAAACTAAGTTTTTTTCAATGTCACCACTTTGGTTTTTACATTAATTCCTTTAGTACTTTTTTTCAAAAAACACAAAAATTAGGCTGCTGTACGGAGACTTTGTGGACTAAGTGTATATTAGTAATTTATTCGTTCTCAAGATATAAGAGGCTATTTGTTGGGACGTTAAACCGATTTGGTGTGGCATTTTGGTTAGTTATTTTTTGTAGAAAAAACTGTCAATTGGATTTTTTAATTAAATTTGAACAAATGTTAAAAATAACTATGAAATTATTGTATTTTTGCTCTCAGCCTTGCAAGTCAAATGTTAAAAACAGTTTTCAAGGCTTTTATTTTTTTGTATGACTTTCAATTCGTTTTAAAAAAAATTTAAACAAGATGTTAAAAATGTTATTAGTCGTTGAATACAATACTTAGACTTAATGTCATTTTTGCTCGTGACATATTCGGAATGGTAAATATTTTTGTTCACTTCTATGATTTATTAATGTTTTATAAATCTACAATATTTTGGTGTAATTTCACAATGCATAATATAAAATTTAATGAAAGTCAATAATTTTATTGGTTCTTGAGATATTTGAGGTACACAAAATGCCTTACTTTTCTTTTTTATTTTGCTATTGAAAAAAAAAATATAACACCAAAACTCAAAAACATAACCATACATACTTAAAAAAAAATAAACTTATTTAAAATTACCCAATTTGAAAACTGATTATGAAAATGTATTTTACTAAAAACCAATTAAATAGAAAAGTAACTTTTTTTTCTTCGAAGGTTGTGTGCACACTGAGATTGTAGGAAGGTCTTCAGTGGATAATTTTATTATTAAATAAGGATTCATTTTTATTGTACGCATTTCAATTTTATACAGAATTTATATAAATTTAAAAAATACAATTTGAAAAAAAAAACATACAAATAAATTATAAAAATGTTTCAGTTCAAAAAATTTTAAAACAAAAACATTGCATTTTCTTCAGAACATTTGTATACTATGAAGAAGAACGTTTTTGACATCTTTTAAAATATTAAATAAAATTTAGTTCACATTTGTTAATTTTAAATAAAAAAGTAAAGAAGATACTGGATTTAAACTTATTCAATTTTCTAAAAAATATTTAAAAATTTGGAAAGATTTAAAAAAAATGTGTTTCTAAAAAAATTACCAAATATTGGTAGGTGCAAATTAACATATATTTCAGGGAATTTTATAAGCAACTGAAATCCGCAATTTCTCAGTTTATTTCCCAAAAAAATACAAAAATACTATGAAATCAGAGACCTGTTGCACCAAAGACTTTTCACTTTGCAACTTCGCACTTTTCCTTTGCAAATTACGTTTCACGAAACACAAATTTGCAAAGTTGAAATTATTGGCTTAAAAAGTTTACCATTTTGCAAAATAAGTTCTACCAAACTTAATTTTCCAAAGTGCAAAGTCAAAGTGATAAATGTTGTTATTTTACAAAGTATTTGTTATTTTTGTTTCACCAAACAATAAACTTTTCAAATTATATTTAGAATTTTGAAAAGCTTTTCAGTAATATGCAAATATAGTTTGGTTTGAAAAGCAGTCGAAACCTAAATAATAAAAAAATAGAAATAAATAATAGTGGACACTGGACATATTAAATTTTTTTTATTTTGACGAACTTACCAAAGAACATACATTTTGAATTTTAGAATAAACGCATTGATTTATCTCAATTTTAAAAATGAGGTTTTTTAATCCATCGACATCGCAGCCATTCTTCAATAAAATTTGACAGTTTATAGCAAAAAATTTGAAAAGCAGTTGAAAATAATACAAAGAAGTTAAAAACAGTGACCAAAGAGTAGTGAAACTAAGAATTAACTTCGATATCAGAAATGATTTTTCGACAAAAGAAAAGTACCAAGGGTAGGTTAGGTTAGGTTATAGTGGCTGTCCAAGATGGAAACGGACACACTTAGGCCAGTTTAATGGCCCATTGTGATACCACATGAATCTTGAAGTACCAACGAGTTTGTGTTGTTTAAAATTGGAGATCAGCTACAATTCAATACCTAAAGGAATATGTGTTAAAGTCCCTTGCAACAACTTTTGTGTACACTACATTGGGCTGGTAATGGAGTTAAAAATCACGGTATTGCATATTTGCACGGAATAAGCACAGCAACCATCTGCAGAGTGGTTCATCGAGTGTAGAATATTTTCATTGATTAATTCCTCTAAAAAGCTTTTCACTCTGCAAATTTTGTGAAACACTTGCAAAGTGAAAGGTAAAAAGTGTTAAGTGAAACAGGATGCAGTTCAACGCTACAAATATCTCGACTTAAAACACCTTAAATTATCAGGTCATAGTTTTTAATTTTACCAATGGAAATTCATCAGTGTTGGCCCCAGCCTCTTATTTTCTTTGTGGTTCATATATTTCAACACTTTAAGTAGAATAGGACCCTCCATTATCTTAACTTTTCGACGATTTTTCCCAACACATACAAAAAGTTAAAAAACAAAGGAAAATGATAACTTTAAATAAGGCTTTTGCTACCATTCCATTTTATAATCATCTTTAAAAACCATCTGATTTAAGTACAAGATTATAAATATCAAAATATGAAGAAAATATGATTCAAAAATATGCTTCTAGAACAAAATACCTAAACGTGCATCCTTTGTGCAGAAATTATCGAATTGGTTTCGATTTTGTGTCCTATTTATCAACCTTAATTACCATAAGGTTTCTAACATCAGCCAAAGCTTTCCCATAGACCTTTACGAGTATAATAATTATAACCAGATGACATTGGATTTATTGCACCGCAATTAATTACAATCGTACGCTTACGATTAATAGAGGCCAATGCTTTATTACCATCTGCAGCTGCGATGACATAGGTTATATGTGCTGTCCACATAATTTACCATGCATTTTCAAAAGAAGACCTTCTAAGTTGTATGCCGATGCATACGAAGTCTCTAAATACTAAACACTAAATATATTAACATATTTCACAAACTGGAACTTTTCCAATTCTAATTCTCGACCTTCCTCAACAACATCATCATTATGATTATACGAGTTTCGAGTATACTCCTATAAAACCTCAAACCTATATTTTCAAAAAGTGTTTGTTTGAAAATTGTAAGAACACACGTACATAAGTTGCGTATATCTTCGAGTCACGCCCCCCATTTTAATTGAGTTTAGAACTCTCATGAATACAAAAGATAAAACACACTTGTTGGCAACACTCCATCGGTAATAAATTCTTGCAATCATAAAATCTTAACAAAATAAAAATACTACGAGTGCGTTGCTGCCGCTGCGCTGCGTAAGGAAAACCATAACCGATAAACAAATGACGATTTTCTCTTTTTGATTTTTGTCCAAAAAATGTTTACATTCTCGGATCACAGGGAACCAAATGCGAAAGTGAAAGAATCCCCTGGCACACGCACTATGTCATCGACTTCAAATACGTTGTCGTGCGTCGTCGTCGTCGTGTCGTTTGTTATTCCTGCCAAGTAGGACGCATCTCTTGATGGCACCAAAATGACGACGGATTCACTAATAGCAATGTCCTCACATCCTAATTATCAACCGGACGGGACGGATGTGATGCCAATTTGAATAAAAAAGAAATAAAATATTCTTTTGATGAGCAATCTTAGTCAGTTGTTTGATGATGGAGAGGGAGGCGAGAATGACAAGAATAAGATTCCTGACCAAGTTCCAAAAAAATCTTCTTCTTCTTGAAGTAGGTTTATGTTAAGCGTAAGCGAAGCGCGTGGAAATTGTTTGGCAGCATGGTAATGAGTTCTTGCCAGAAAATCTTTTCCTCGTGTAAACAAATCACTTTATACGTCATAGTACTTTTCCCGTCCGTCCGTTAGTTTTTGGGAAGAAGAAGAGGGGAGGACAGAGTAAAGTTAATGTTTTTTGCAATCGGGCCAAAAAAAACCGTAAATATTTCTGCAGACGCAGGTTGTTGTTGAAAGGAATCATGGCGATGCGTTGGGGAATACCTACTTACTCAGAGCTTGTGATAATGATGACGACGAGAGACGCACGAAGTGACGTGGTGGTGGAGAAGGATGTTGTTGGTTGTGGAAACAGAGCCAGGTGGTAGATGGATGGTGGATTTTTATGACTTTTCAAAGTAAACCGTGAGAAAATTTGGAAATTCTCACCTCGAAACGTACATGCTTAATAATTATTATTTATGTTTTTGAAAAGAGCTAAAAATATAGTTTATTTTGTTAGCAATGTATGGAAAGGATGTGGTGAGAAAACTTGAATCAGTGGAAACGCATTTGAAGTTTATGGCTTTATAATGACCACGATTCTTGGAAATGATGGAAAACATCAACAACATTTTTGTTGGTAAATTTTGTTAAGAAGGAGAAACTTGATGCAAATCTTAATATTATTAAGATATTTTTAAACGTTAAGGAATAAAGGAAAAATATTTTGTTGAAACTGCTCAATAAAATTTAAGACTTTCAGGAGAAAAAGATTGGTAGGAGCTTATATTTAATAATTCAAACTTTCGAAAGTTTATAATATGTTCTTCAAAAAAAAAATAGACAATTACAATTAACATACGACTTTTTCTTAATTCTGTTCCTTGGGTAGTAAGTAGTAATTAATATACGTTTTATTTGTACAGTAGAATTGTATATTAAAAACAAATACAACATATATATATATATAATATAAATTAAAGATTTTTAGAGAGATGTCGTGTGAGAATTTTTCGTTCTCCATATCTCAAAAACCACTAGAGATATTTACCTCGAAAATAATTGAGTGTGTGGTTTTTAAAAAACATTTTAGTTTATTTTTGGTTGTGACGAGATACCAATTTAGTATTAATTCGAAAATCAATAAAACTAAAAACATTACAAAAATTGTAAGCATCAAATAATAACGTTTTTGACATCGGATCAAATTCTAAGAAAAATCGAAATAACAGTTTTTTTTTTAAACAAAAAATAAAAACCTAAAGTTGGTAGAAATTGGTTTTCGACTCAAATATCTCGGCAACAATTAAATATATTGCCTTTAAACTAAATTTATTTTATAAAAAAATATTGTTTTTAAAATTTATTGAAATTTAAAAAAAAATCGAATTTTCAAGTTTGTTTTTTCATAAAGTAAGAACCTACACAAAATTTGTAAAAACTGATGTTCGACTTGAAATGAAAGTATTGACTTTTTTATAAATAAATAAATTGGGTGGCGCAACAGTCCGTTGAGAACTAGGGCCTAGTGACTTACAACTCTCAACCATTCCTGTGTGCGAGTACTGTTGTCAGGGATGGAGAGGACCTACAGTTTTACGCCGAATCCGAACGGCTAATTTGAGAAAGCACTTTTCATGACAAGAATTACTCTTGGAGAATTTGTCAATTCCTCGCAAGAGGCAGTACCCGTGAAAAAAACTTTAGATTACACAGGCAGGGATCGAACCCAAGACCTCTGGCATGACAGTCCAACGCACTAACCATCATGCCACGGGTACCACTTTTTTAGTATAAGAAATAAAAACTTTCAAAAAATGCTTCTAAAATTGATAAGAATTGGTTTTCGACTAAAAATCTTGCGAAAAATAATAGATATTGAAATCAAACTTATTTTATCATATGCAAAATATTGTTGCAACCTTTTAGTTGATTAAAAAAAAAACAATTGACAACTTTTTTAATATTTATTTCAACTTTATACAGAACTTATATGAATATAAGAAACAAATTTAAATTAAAAATTGAAAAGAAATAACATACAAATAAATTTTAAAAATGTTTCAGCTTCAAAATTTTAAAAACAAAAACATTGTATTTGCTTCAGAATATTTGTGTACTAAGAATAAGGACGTTTTTGACATCTTTTAAAATATTCAAAAAATTCAGTTGACAAACTTCACACAGGACTAAAAATATTGGTAATAGTATTTTTCGACTTAAATATCTTGACGATACTGGCTTCAAACATATTTAGTTTTCTACTAAATATTTTGAAATTTGAAAAAAAAAAATGTATTTCTACAAAACTTTAAAAATTAATTACCAAAAATTGGTACAAATTGTTTCTGAAAAAACAAAGACATACATCAGGGGTATTTTATTTTATAAACAATTGAAATTTTTTATCAGATTTTTATAAAAAAGCTAGGGTCTTGGGATTTTATCTCACACAAAATCTTGTTATTAATATTTTGTTCAACTTTTAGAAAAATCGACATAGTCAAACGATAAAATTAAAAAAAATTAATAAAATTAGTTTTATAAAAAAATATTTTCATAGATTTTTATATTTTTTCTTACATTTGATATTTTGTGAATAATGAATACAAAATCAAAACCCTGATATTTTTTGAAAATTTTGCAATAAGAAGTAGAGAGTCTTGTTTGTTAGTTTTACAACAACAATAAGGTTATCTGTTTGCATTCACGACCTTAAATGTAAATAAAAGGAAGTATTATTTTTTCAAAATCCGAAAATAGGGTTTAAGAATTTTAAGTTGTTGCACATTTTTATATTTTTTTTGAAGACACTCCAGCTAAAATTTTTTTATGAAAGTCATTAAAAGTTCGATTTTTAAAAGAAACATTTATTTTGAAAAATTAAAATCAACAAAGTTGGAATCGATGGAATAAAATTTTGTTTAAATTAAAAGTTTTTACCTTCAGGTCTTATTTCAAGTTTCTTTTTCATTTCGTTTCTTTTTGGTTTTCAAGTCTTTAATAATTAAATACATAGGTATTTACTAATGGTAATTTTTTCTTATCCAAAATTTTCAAAAAAAATATTCAAAAACAATGTTTTAAACTGTGTTTCTAAATACCCTGAATGGTTATAAGAACATATCTAATAAAGTATTTTTTAAATTGTTAGTAGGAAAATAAGGAATGTTTTTGAAACGGATCGTGAGTTTTTTGTTCCAACATAATTTGTGGAGATATTGTTTAGCAATTACAAAAGAACGAATTAATGTTGCCACAACAAAAACCTCAAATTAAATGTAATTTAATAAACTGTCCGACAGCAAAACAATTTGGTTAAGTGCTTTTTTTGCAGATTGATTTTCTAAAAATTGAAATATTTTTTCTTCTAGGAAATTAAATACTTTTTGATACATTTTATCTTGGTTTGAAGAACCAAATCAGATTTTAAAACCAAGTCTGAAAAACAAAATATTATAAATATTGAAAATAAATCGAAACCGATAGAAGACACATACAAATAACTATTTGTCAACATTGAATAAAGAAAAATGTATGTAAAATATTTTCAATAACTTTCTATCATTTTTTTTTTAAACTAATTAAATTAAATACCAAATTGACTTTTAGATTACTTTTAAAAAATGTAATCTCAAAATATTTTTTTTCTTTATTTAAATCAATTTGCACCTTCAAACATTTGTGGACCGAACTAAAAAAAAATATAACTTTCAGGTTGATGTCTTATTCAAAAATATTTTCAATCTCAATTTTGTGTTCGTTTCTTTCAAAAAATCCAATTTGCAAATATAATGAAAACTTTCATTTTTTAACTTAAATGTTTCGAATTTTTAAAATGATATAACAATTGATGAAAATTATCTGACATGCGTAAAAAAAGAAAACAATAATAAATTGACGTAGCAAAAATTAAATAAATCAAAAGAATAACTGATTTATTGAAAAAGAGTAAATTATAGAAGTTTTTAATAAAAAATGAAAACAAAAAAATAAGTACACAAAATTATAGTATTTCATTAAAAAATAGTAGATATTTGAAATTTTCTTTTTACAAATTAAGGCCCATTCATCTCAAACACATACCTAATAATAATAAGACTTGTTCAAATAAATCTCAATATTGTTAAAAAAAAAGGAATAATAAAAATATTAATAAATTACTCACCACGATGTTTAAAATTTGATGAAGTTTTAAAAACTTTTCCACTACTATTGCTTCGATTCATCAGCATTTTATAACTTAAAGTTTTTTTTGTTGTTGTTGTTTTATTTTTGTTTAAATTTTGTTAAAAAATTAATCACTATTATTATTTATTTATGTTTATCCTTTTCTTTTTTTAACTGTATATTTTGTGGATAAAATATTTTGTTTTTATTATTATTTTTTTTTTAAACTAGCAGCAACTTTTAACACTAAACTTAATATTTTTGTTTTCTTTGTTAATTTTAAGTTTTAAACTATTTTAAGTAATATTTTGTGTAATATTCTTAAAAATAACGGTTATTCACTACTATGTAACTGTTTTATATTTAAAGTTTATTTTTTTATTCTTCGCGCACACCACGAAATGACACTGAATCCATTTTTTGTTTAAGGTGCAAGATGTTAGAAGATGCGATGTTACACAGGTCCTTGTTGGGACTTCTCGTCGAACTACGTTGAAAACGACGAAGACGACGACGTCTTTGAATAAGATATGGACACTCGATGACGATTGGTCTTCCTTTTTCTTCATCATCATCATCCATCCACCGATGAAACAATGGACGCATTTCTAGGATACAAACGACGACGTGTCGTCCACTCCAATAACAATAATTGGCCTCGTTCCTGGTTCCTTGGTGATGGTGATGATGATGATGTTGATGGTGACATTGTCGTTTTCGGCCCAGGCACAAAACAAGAAGAGTTTCCTTTTTTTGTGTGTTTTATTGGTTTTTTGGGTATTAGCCAGTTGGCCCACGACCGACACGATAACGCAACAAACGTTCCACTCGCTGACATTCTTTTGATGGGATGACGACGAATGACGCCTTCCACCTTGACTGATGGTGGCACTGATGACGACGATGACGATGACGATGAGGGAATTTGGGGTTTCCTTTGGTATATCGTTGACACTTTAGCTCTGTGGATGGAAGGAGCTAAGCTGTATGATCGAGACGGACGTATATTTTATTTAAATGCCAATGATGATGTTAAAACAATTGAAATTCCAAGTTCCTTCGTCATCATTGTCTTCTCTTCAACCTGTTGTTTGAAGCCGGAAGCAAAATGGAAGCGAAACCATAAGGATCCGAGTAGAATACGAGTGAAGGAAAAAATCCAGTTGGCTCTGAATTAGGTGAAATGTTGGCCATCAACATCTTGGATTTGGCCACCACCAGCAGCATCTCCAAGAATCATTATCGTTGTCATCATGTGGTGGTGGACCAATGAACAACGAAAGATGTCTCCTTCTCCTGTTCGAAGGTCGAAAGTAATGGTTGGCGATGGTGATGCCGCCGATGCCAATGGAAGGAGACACTCTTGGACTTGGCCATCAGAAGTATATTTTGTTTCTGCTGGTACTGCTACTGCTACTATTGCTGCTGCTGCTGCTGATGGTGATGATGATGATGAGTTTCTGAATCAGTGGCCAAGTTACGAGACACCGTCCAAAATATGTTTTACTTTTTTTTTGTCGATGACGACGACGGCCCGAGAGAACTTCAGATGGTCGGATGGTTTGTTGGCTGGCCCGATCCGTTTAAGAATTTTGATGTTCTTTTTTTTTACGTTAAGGTTTTTATTTTTTTTTTTTGGTTGTCGGGCGTAATTTTTCTTGGATGCGTCTCAATCGTGCCCGAAGGCACGATTGGTGGCACCGCACGTTGCCTGCCTGTGCCAGAAGCGGCACAACACTGCACTGGCAAACAATTCGCAAACAACTGGCTCCACTCCAAGATTCAACATGAATCGGTCGCCTTGGTCTCGGTCTCGTCGACGACGACAACGAAAACGACAACGACTACGACGACGTTCCATTTGGTGGCAGTAGCTGTAGAAGCAGCAGTAGCAGTGGTAGAACTTTTTCGGGGGATGTCGCTAGCTATTGAACACAGTTTTGTCGTCTTGGTCGGAGTCAGAGAGGCACAACAACATCGGTGATTCTCTATGTGGCGATATGAGATTGTCTATTTGTGTATGTTGGCCCCAAAATAGCACATGCTGTGAACTTGTGGCTGTGTAGGTTTGTTCGTTTTCCAAGTGGTGGTTGTTCTAACTGTATATGCACTATAGCCGCCGACTCTGGTGGACAGTATTTCTGTTTTGGTGGAAGACAGCAGCGGGACATGAGTTGGCAGATGCATGTCGAGTTTACTAGAAAATGTTTTAGTTTTCCTATCGTTTTGTTTTTTTAAATTTTCCCTTTTTCAATGTTATTATTATTGTTTTCTTCGAAAATATGTACTATTTGTGATGGTCCCGCGCTGCGCTAGTGTATCGCAGTGAGTGGGAGTCGAAATGAGGTTCGATTTGAATGTGATTTTTCGTTATGGTTTATGGGGTTACACGGTAAAAACGATGGTAAATTTGATTCCTGATGGTGTATTTTATGTTTTCTTTTGGGTGATGGACATGTTTAACATGTAGTTTAGTCGGAAATGTCACATAATTTTGAATTCCTGATTGGAAAAATCGTATATACATTTGTATGGACATTTTTACAATATCTTAAATTAGATTTTAGTTTTTTCGTCAAGATGATTTTTTTTTCTCTATAAAGTTTCTATTTTAAGTTGTTCTATTTTACGTGTTTTTGTTATTTTGTTTTTTTTTTTTCAAAGTTCTATTTCAATACCTATTTTCATTTTAGTTTAAAATAAAACAAACAAAGAAAAGTGAATAAAATAAAAATAAATACAAACAAAAAAACATTTCTAAAATATTTTTATTTAAAACACTTAAAGTTGAAAATTAATTTTCTGGGTATTTTTATTTAAGACTTGGCGATTTCACACTCAGAAAAATATTGAAATTATTTTTAAACAGCTACATTTAGTACATGAAAGATTGAACATTTAAACATTTTTTGAAACAGAAAACAGAAGGAATTTACCACAATAAAAACTCTTTTTCGAAAAAATGCAAGTTTTCTTGCAATCTTTTGGAATGTTAAGGGAATTAAAAATTTTAACAAAAATAAAATCGTTGTGATATTTTGGTCATGACAAAAAAATTGATTGACACAAAAAGTGTTGTGTACTTAATTTCAAAAGTTCAGTTCCGCCATTTGAGACTCGAAATACAGAAAATTGAAAACAAATGCACAAGAAATTTTGAAGCTGGCAAAAGACTTAAAATTATCAAAAATACTTTGTACTAAATTTAAAATCAATCAATTGATCCGTTTAAGCTCTGAGTAGTCGAATTTCATTTGAAGCACATGTATCTTATATTCGAATAAAAAAGATTTGAAGCTGTTACAGAATTTAAATTTACAAAATATATACTCCGTTCCAAATTTAAGCAAATCGATTTAGCTAGTTTTCATAATCTAATGTTTTATCTTGTATTAAATTTGAAGCTCGGAAATTTAAAAGGAAACTTATGAAAATATTGAATAAAGTTTCAATTCAAAAAACAATTCCAACGAAAAATTTCTTGTACCAAATTTCAAAAAATCGGTTCTGTTGTTTAAGTTTGAACACGAGGTACACTAGACATTTAGGTCCCAATTGAAAGTACCATAAACGCACGAAAAGATTTGAAGACAAAAATAATGTGTTCTGAAATAGTTTAGTTTAGTTTTTAATATTACTTAAATTGTATCATAATTTTAGGGACAGTTGTTGAAAAACATTTTTTTTTCGTCGACCCACGCGTTATATCCTAAACTATATTTTTTAAAATATTCTACAATTTTATTAAAAACTTTTAATGAAAGAGACTTAAAATTTCATAAATTAAATTTTCAAATACTATTCTCAATACATGTAAATTCCATAAATTCAACATTTAAAGACAACTTAAATGTTATTTGTCATTTGACATTAAAGTGTCGGTAAAATTATTTTTATATTTTTGCAAGGCCTTCGGCAAATCTAAAATTTAAAAACAAAAAGCCTTTTTTTAATTTTAGGACCACAAAAACGAAATCCGAAAAAAAAAAGATTTAAACACACAGATTTACGAATTTTAGCACTAAAGGTATTGAAAAATTTATCATCATTTTCTATTTCTCAAAACTTTAAACTCCTTTATTTCAATAATGAGTTTTTTGAGTTTGCCGGACTCATAACATAACTCACACAATTTTCAACCGATTAACTTGAAATTTTGAATACATTTTTGCAAATACTATTTTATTTAGAACTGCGTAAGATTTGTTGGTTATTGAAATTGTTTATTTGTTATTAATAATTATGCATTTGTAAATAAATTCATCGATCAAGGACTGTCTTCTGATATAAAAAAAGTATACAAAATTGGTTCTTTAGTGGAAATACATTTTGAAAAGCCTGTTATGAAAAAAATGGTTTAAGTTTAAATTCAGACACTGGCAATTACCAAAAAAATTGACGTAACTCGTTTAATTTTGAAGGCATCGACATACAATTTTTAAAAACTCAAATACATGTACAGCTGTGGACAACTAATTAGAAACACAAATTGAATTCACTTTAAAAGCAGTATATCTGTTTTTAATTTTTTGTTTGTTTTTTTTTTGTGAAAAAATATTTTTTTTTTCAAAATATATTTTTTAAACTTAAAACAATGTTTCCCAAACATAACAATTATTTCATATGGCAGTTTCTGCTAAAAACACAGCTTTTATTGGTGGACAACTAATTAGAAATAAGTCTACGTTGCCTTGCGGTTACTAATGGTTTCTTTCGAGAAACACGGCCATGTAACCCAACTTCCACCAATCTTCTTCTGATTGTGCGTGGGCCTACTGGGACATCGAATACAACCGAGAGTTGGCGTTGTATCAATGTGGGGCTTATTTTTGGGCCTTTTTTGGCCAGCCTACTAATTGCTCGACCCATTTGGCAGCTTGTCTTACGGGCCCGTTTTTTGCGAGGTAGATTTTCAGCAGTTCCGAAGTTTTGAAAATGCTTAATTGCATTGAAAACTTTCTTTACAGAACAGTTCATTTGAGATGCAATTGCTCCATAGGACATTTTAAGCTTCCAATGCTCAAGAATCGCCTTCCTTGTAGGAGGATCACAACTCTTTAATTTTCCCATTGCAATTGCCTCCAAAATTTAAAAATTATTTTTTAAAAATGTTTGCAGACAATTCAGAATTTTCTACTTTACCAATGCAAAAAAAAGAGATTATTTTTATTTCACCCAAATCAAATCTAATTAAACTGTTTCTAATTAGTTGACCAGTTGAAACGAACACTTTTTACACTCTACCCTGATTTTGTTGTGTACTATGCAAAAACTTATGCACAAATGATGCTTTTTCAAACAATTATCTAATAACGCTTGCATTACACCTTTTAGGATACCGCTATTCTAGTCACACATGACAAAGTGAATGTGGAAATGAGAAGAAAGTAATGTTTCTAATTAGTTGTCCACAGCTGTATATTATTTCGTTAGTAAGTCCCCATTTTTCTGCTCTCACACTGAACCAATTTTGACAAATATGGTGTCAAAAGAAAGAAAAATTTCTGTAGACTATTTGTTGACAAAAAATTACTTTTTATTAAAATAAAAATATTAAGTACTGGGAAAACAATTTATCAAAAAAAAATGGTTTGTGTATTTGAACGAACTAATCGAATGCACAAACCATTTCATTCGATAAGTTAGTTTTCCGGCAATTCATATTTTGGACGATTTCTTTTTACGTTATAAATGGTCTAAGGATGAGCTTAGCCAGGGGATAAACCGTACCTCAGGGATACCTTATACCGCAAACAAAAACTCATCCCAAGAAAATGTAACATTGGTAATCGGAGATCAATTTTTTGTATCTTCCGTGTTCGCGTTTTGGTTAAGACTTAATTCAAATAATTTAAAGTACCTATACAATAACCTATGTTATAAAATAATCTATGTTAATAAATTAACAGGGTTAAGAAACAACCTGAGTTAAAAATAACCTGAAAATAAAAAAAAAAAAAAATAACCTGGGTTACAGAGTTAAAAAATTAACAAGGTTACAAAATAGGATGTGTTATGAAATAATCTGGGTTAAAATATAACCTAGGTTACAAATTAACCTGGGTTATAAAATAACCAAGCTTAAAAAATAATCAGGATTATAAAATAACAGGGGTCGAAAATTAACCTGGTTTATACATTAAATTCACATGAAAGAAGTCCTCATTGTTAGATTTTTTCATCATGTAATGTTTTCTTGCATTTTTTGTAAGAAAATATTCCATGATTAAAAAACCTACCTACCATGATTAAAAAACCTACCTAACCTAACTACTAAAAATAGAGAAATGAAATAAGTAATAACTAGGAGTTATTTAATTTTTCTTAAAATTACATTTTCATTTTTATTACAACCGACTGTTTAACTATTTTTTTGAAAAAGAAATTAAAAACGGTTTTGCTAACTTTATATAAGGTAAGAAAAACTGAGACGACAAATGCAAAGCTTGAGACATTCAATTAATTTTTTTAACTTTGAAGCAAAATATAGTTGCGGTAGTTCTCTAGAGTGTACGGTAGTATTTTTGAAATGTCATCAAATCCATCAAAAACCAAAATTCGATTCTTTCGAAAATTCATAACTTGGACATTAAAACCAAATAAAGGTGTAAATTTATAACCATAAGTTTTAAATCCCACATGTAATTGAGTTACATAGTTTTAAGTCTGTTCGCATTAATTGAACAACTTTTTACCATAATTAAGATTCAAACCTTGTTGGGTGAGGCCCTAGGTCACACAGGAATCAAGCGCCCCACCTTAAATAATTAAGTAAGTTTTGAACCTCGACTAAGTTAGCTACTAAATAATAAGTATTCTTGAAAAAACAAAATTGTGTAATATTTCGTACAGTGCATTTATTTCACAAACACCATTGAATGCACTTTATACTTTCAACTAAATGTAAGTAAGTGTATGTAAGTACTCGTACTTGTATATTTACAAAATGTTCTCTCTGCAATCACAAATATGCGCGAGAGCAGAAACTCGCAAAATAATTGTATTCCAAACATATTACAAAAATAGTATTTTTGTTGTTGGTAAATTTTAAAATTCTGCTGAAAAAAAAATCCTGTGGTAAATGATGTAAGCAAACCATAAAACCTACGTAGTTCCTTGCGTGTTTCATGCTGAAGAATCCCCAAAAGACTGTTGGGAGATTCACGCTTATTCATCCGAAGAAGTAAACGTTTGATGTGATGTTCACCAGTGCTTACTTTGGAATGTGCCAATACTCTTACTATACCCCATTATGATGGCCATGTCCTGCCAAAAGAGATGTTAGTTCTTAAAAAGAAGGAAGATATCTACCTAAACTCAATCGTGACTTGAAGAGTCCTTTATAGTTGAGTATACGATAGTACCTACTCTCACCATAAAACAAAAAGGACCTCATGAAGATGTTTATCTTGGATTTTGTAGTTTTTATGCGTTTCCTCTTTTGTTTGTCCTGCATTCTGTCTTCTGACGGACACGGGCTGTTTTGGCAACAAAAGTCAAATCTTCGAGACTTTTGGCCTCATCCTTCGATATTCATCCATCGCAACGTGAGGGTTGTTTTTTTTTTTTTTTGGAGTAGGTATATTCATCTCATCGCTGTGATACTGTGTCGGTCGGGACAAATTGCCCTACCCATTCTTCTTCGATAAATTTGAGTTAGGTCATCCACCAAAAATACACCGCCATACATTGCAACCATTACAAGGAATCCTAACATCCTTTTTGCGCTCTTCAATGGCGATGTTTCGTTTTGGAGCAAACCAACAGCCACATCGCATCGGTGTGGCGCATGTTTTATGGTTCGCGGTGCACGTTGTTGTTCTCCCCATTGATAAGCATCAATGATGATGCTATGCTGTGGTGGTTGGGATTAGATATAGCTAGGACATATAGTATCAGCACGTGGTTGGAGCAGCTGATGATATGGTTGGAGTCAGTGTCGATGTTCAATTCAACTATAAAAGAACATCCTTGTTGGTAGTGTTGGGATTTTTTTTTAGCTGCTGCTGCTGTTCCTGCTAATGTTGCAGTCATCGTCCTGTTTATCCTGCCCATGGATGGTTGGCCCATGGATGGTTGGCCTCGGTGGCGGCAGCGTCCTAAACGATGAAGTTATTTCTAATTCAACGGGTCTATTAAGAGAGAGGATATATGCTAATGCAAATTTTGGTTGGATAGGAGTTTTGAATTATGTGTCGCTCCATGTACTTTCTATACCTTATAATAAAGACCTGGGACTGGGGGTTAAATTCGCTGGTTGTGTGGACCGAATTTGTTAAAACTTCATTGAATTATCGAAACCACATACATTGAAAGTGGTGTTATGTTGGGTATTTAAGAACTGTACAAAAAATACAGGTGTTGTTTGCTAAACAAAAATCTATAAATATTAAATCTAAATAATAGTGTATAAAACACTAGTCACTGAAAATTAAATGATATTTTTCCAATGATTTTTGGTGGCCTAAGTCAAAATCTGTCTTCAAATTACATCAGGTTTCGAGATATCATAGACGGTTTTTGGCACAAAAATTGATAAGTAGTTTAATCATAACATTCAAAAAAGGAGTTTTTTAAATTTTATCATATAAACAAAATCAAAGTTCAGATTCGAAATCTGCCCCAAAAATTCACGATTAACCAAGCCTGAAAGCTAATTTTTCAAAATTCAGTGAATGTGTCTCTATCTAGTTTTATCTTAGAGTTAAAAAGATTTTTAAAGAGGTTTATTTCAACAAAGTTACCTTTTGGAGAAATTAGATGGCCCAATTTGAATTCAGTATAACAAAATCCCTTAGAAAAGCAGAAGTGAAATTAAAAATAAGAAGAAAATGGGGCTCAATTAATTTTACTTATAAACCGGGACTCAAAACTTCCGAAAGATTGAAAGTCCTAAGGTGAACTCATCAAGCCAACAACTTAATGCAGTTTGAAAGTTAAAACTATCAAGTTTTGGTTTTTTAACAGACAATTTTCTTTTTTCAAATAAAATAAGTTGTTAAATTTTGACTTTATTTTTTTTGGACTTGCACCACCTACCAGACTTGAGGCCCTCTAAATCTTTTTCACTCATTCCTCTATATTTACCTATATTTATAAGAATCCAGCCTTCAAGGCTTAGACGGACAAAATTTATGAATGACCAAAAATTAAGGCAAAAAATACTGCATTGACATAAGGTCAGTAAAAATGTTTGGTCATTCGTAAAACAACATTCTCTTACTTGGTGCATACGCTCGTTTTTATTGGCACTCAATTTGTTAGCTTTATAGAAAAAGCTATTCTCTTTGCTAGGCAGTTGTTCTATGACTCCGCCTGTACTTGAAAACGTAAATGATGTAATGAGACCAATCTTTTTCCGCACCCGTGCAGTACCCAGAGTCCTAAAAGATCTTAATACACACAAATCCGCTGGCCCTGATGTCAACCCAGCTATTGTCTTGAAATGTATTCCTCAATTCTAGGAAAACCACTGCTTAAGCCTTTTCATTTATCCCTTTTCTTCAGCTCTCGTTTCGAGTAGATCGAAACCGGCATTCGTCCAGCCGATACCCAAAAAAGGAGAATCCTGATCTGCTTTGAATTATTGGCCGATCCCACTTATGTACGTCCCTCATTTTCAAGGTTCTTTTGCTTATTAATTTTCAGCAAAAGAAGTATGTATCTTTTGCGTATCGCCCAAGGGAACAAATCTTTGGATAATTTCGGAGAAAGTAATATTACTGCACTTCAAAAGCATTTGTTAAAGTTTGGTACTTGGCTATTTTTAGAAAATGCATACCTTCGGTTTTGACTAATCCCTGCTTGGATTTGAAATTACCTTTCAGACCGTTCAATTCAATATAAGTAGGATTGGATGGATTCAAATCTGTGAAGCACAAAATAAATAGTGGTATGCCCCAGGGCTCTGTTATGTTTACCACACTCTTTATCATTTTTATTTATGATCTCTTGTCTGAAACTTCTTTTTAACGTACTTGCTTCGCTGACAATAGTACCCCAAGCTTTTCATATTCACAACCCTACTATTCGGATGTGGATCTTCAAGTGTAATGTATGATAAGCTCATTAAATTCTGACCCAAATAGCATTGATAAGTGGGGAATCAAAAATCAAGTAGAATTTAAAGTATGCGCTTATTAAAAAAAATAATTTTTTGATTGAATAAGAATATATAGTAGGTAGAATAGAAATACTTTGGATCTAAGCGACACAATAATTTTTTACCAAATGGCAGACTTATAAAGTGGAAAGGGAAAAACTTGCCAAAAAACAATTGTTAATAACGAATGACCTATACAACATACAAAAATCCTAAATACTTCAAAATATAATGTTACTTCCGAGCTCATTTTCAAAATTTTAAGTCAATTGGTTAAATACAAAAGCTATGAGTCCGGCCAAGATAAACACGTTTGAAGGTTTCATGCAATGTCTTTAATATTAAACTTCAAAAACCGAGTACTTAGAGTACTTAAAAAATTGTAGAGTTGCCTCAAATGTATTCCCAAAAACTACAACTGTTTTTTTTTTTAAACGCCAATAAGTCCATTGATTCTATCGAAATTTTGAATTTTTAGAAGTTTTTCCTTTGAATAGTCAAAATTTTATATTTAAACAAACAATACAAACAATGAGCCCCTTGTACAAAATTTCCCATCCCTGAGAACAGTTTATACTTTTTAATAATGAAAACGTTTTCATCAAAATTCTGTGCACAGTATTATTCTCATAAAAATAGCCATCACCATCATCACAAAAAACAAGACGCGTCTCATGTGACATTTTATTAAATTTAAGGTACCAATAACATTACAAAAGTCTGTAAAAATGGTCAAGAATCTTGATTTCCTTTTCTTAAGACTAAAAAATTAACATATTATTCCTATAAGACGGTACTTGGACTTGATTTCTTACAAAATTAAGTAATCCCAAGTCTTTTTGCATTCACGAAGACGAAACAAAAACAAAGCAAATTCCTTGATAAAATTTCCAACTATCATAAAAAATTAACATATTTCTAAACAACACATTTGGAGAAAAAGGATTAGTGTATCAGTGTATACGAAGTAGACTATTCTCAAAAACAAGGTGTTTTCTCTGCCATCAGTTCAAAATTGACTAACATATGAGAAACACAAAGGAGTTCAAGTAAAAAGGTGATAATTTGTGATTTCCTAATCCCTAAATGCCCCCACAAACACCAAAGTCCTGTGCATTCTCCCTCAAAAAAGGATTACTTTTGTGTTTTCATATACATATGTATGAGTATATTCATTGCAGTGTAGTGAAACCTTCTGCTATCGACAAGTTTTCAGGTCATTAAGTTCTTGGTCCATGGAATAGCATCAGGAAGAGCAGAGGCGACAAACACAAAAAACTAGAACACCCAGAAGCCAGAATAACATTATTGTCTGGGTTAGATTCTTGGTTGAATGGAGATTAAATCTTTTAAGGACTTTAAAGGGTAAAACTGATACTTTAAGGGTATCGTCGTTTTTATACCAAGACGACATGATGTGATTGTCTTGAATAAAATTAATATTTTTTTTTTTTTAAATGCAGTTTTTAAAGGATTTTGAAAATATTTTCGTTTTTACTTTCTTGTGAAAATAACTTCAAACTCAAACTCCTCCCAAATGATTTTTGGCAAGAAAATCAAATTGTTTTGGAACGATAAATGTGAAAAGAATCAAGGAATGTCCTTTGGCCTTAAATTGGTACTTTTTGTCGTTTCAGTTTTCAGTCGTTTAAATATTTTTATATTCTCAATTTGAAGTGGGCGCTGGGGTTGGTTGGAAGTGGGCTTATTTGTATGCAGTAAGGATATCTTTTATGGTTCAAATGTTTTTTCTTTTTCATAAGAGAGGTTGAGTAATTTTTATTAGAAAAATGTATTAAATATTGTATTAAGTTAAATATTTAACAGAAACCATGAACAATCATTTAAAACATTCCCTTACAAGGCTCATTTAGACAAAATCTGTATCTGCAGCTTCAACTACAGAAGACTATATTGAGTTCATATCGGACATTGCATCAATCTTGACAGAAGTTTATAAACACTTATTATAAGCTTCCGGTGAAGTTCTACATCAAAAATTCAATATGATTGTGAATCTAGAAACTAAATAAAGAGCTGAGAAAATACCATCAGTAGAAAATACCATCAGTAAAACAGTTTTAAACGTCACTAGAAGATCAGAAAATCATTTTTACAGTATAAGAAAAAGTTATGGAGATAAGGCGGATCCCTGTGGTACACCAGTTTTTATTTTCGTGATTTTCAGACTTGTAAGCGTCTATAGGATGATCAGATCACCAGTATGATCAGTTTTTGTTTGCAATAATTTGCACATATAAAAGGAATTATAATTGCCTTTAAACACTAGAAAATAAGAAAGAATTTTCAAGACAATTCGGTATACACGTTTGGAATTTTTAAATGGAATAAAAAAAAAACAGATTTGAGTAAAGTATTCTACGTTCTTGATGTGCGGCTGAAAAAGAAATCTCAATGTTTGACACTAACAAAGAAATTGAGCTCATGGGCAAGCTGATGGGAGTTCCTGTTGTATAATAGCTTATGAAACTTTTAGTACAAGGTCATTCATATTTCGCTTTAAAAGTAAAAATAAATAAAACACTCACAGCGATACATTTTTGATGAACATTTTATTTCAATACAAAATTTGGACTTTGCAATTAATTATTAAAAGTAATATCGTTCAAATGGTAACCTCGAGGAGATTTGAAGAGTTTGATTCTTTTGACGTTATTTTTAACTTATTTCAGTTTTTAACTTATAACTTGGGTAATGTTGATTTTTAATGCTTCTAGATAATTCACAATGTAGTACCAGTGGTATAATGGTTAGTGCGTTGGACTGTCATGCCAGAGGTCTTGAGTTCGATTCCTACCTATGCCATTTAAAGTTTTTTTCACGGGTACTGCCTCTTGCGAGGAATTGACAAATTCTCCAAGAGTAATACTTGTCATGAAAAGTGCTTTCTCAAATTAGCCGTTCGGATTCGGCTTAAAACTGTAGGTCCCCTCCATCCCTGACAACAGTACTCGCACACAGGAATGGTTGAGAGTTGTAAGTCACTAGGCCCTAGTTCTCAACGGACTGTTGCGGTACCCAATGTTTTTTTTTTTTAGATAATTCACAATGACACGGACTTTTTTGCCTAGTCCCACATAAACAGTGTAAACAGCCCTGTTTGCTTGGAACCACATATCGTTTAAGTCAGGATCTTCTTTAATCGTCAGCCAAAAAGGGTACGATAGGTTCAAAAGCTATGCTGCACTTGAAGTAGCAATATTTTATACTTAGAGTGCATAACAATTGGCAACAGACCTTGCGACATCAGTAACGGTAGGAGCGTTAGATATAAACTGTACAAAAAGAAGGATTATAATCTTGTTTGAACAGAATCATATGAGCGCTAAAATTTGTATGTTCAACTTTGTTTCTTACACATCCTTTACTTTTCGAATAATTTGCAAAAAGTGTACTTGACCTCCTTTCCTACCCCCCTCCTTCCCCCCCTAAAATATTTTGCTCAGATCCAAAATAAGAGGACTTTTAAGTAAATGTAAAGGATATACGAGTACATATAAATGAAGGTCTCCACCAAAATTCAGTTTTGTCGGAATTTTTTCAAAATGAATGTATAATTTTATTGTACTACTCGTATTATCATAAGTGATAAACATTCAGCATTTATTCACTTTTAGTCAAATGACAGCTGAGTTTGACAGGTGTCAAATGCCAACGTGCCCAATTAAAAACAAGCAATTGAATGGCCCCATAACATGCTAAATAAAAATGACTTCTGAGTTTCTGACATTTAGAATTTAGGTTTGCTTGCTTTATTTTTTTTCCACTAATTGTCTTTGTATTCAAAATTTAAATTTTTTAAAATCTTATACATTCCTTGATATTTTAAACATTAGCAATAAGTTTGCGCTATTATTTCTTAGTCTTGAATTTTAAATTGAATTTCTTATTTATAACTTATTAAACTAGACAAATTGTGTGAAGTTATTGTAACTATAACTTCAGTTTAACAACAGTTATCTCACATCTAATTTGTTGGGCTCAGTTTTAAGCCCATCTAGTGTCACTTATCTAAGCACATAAATTTCCCCCCCAAAAAAAAAAGGCAGACACCACCCGAATCAAGTTTATCTAAAACATTTTCTCTATTAGAAAAATGGTTAGTGTATCAGCAACCTTTGCCACCCTAAAAGAGTATAACAATCCCAGACAATAAAATTGCAATCACTTGTAAATTATGATTGAAGTAATGTCCTTTATTGTGCTCGCTCTATGATGATCTCTCTATATGTATGTACCCTAGACCAACAATAGCCTTTATTTCGTTATACCTTTAGGTTAAAAGTCATAAAAAATGACTTACTACACCTGCAAAACCAGTGAATAGGTTTGTACAACAACAACAACAACACAAAAAAAAACTATGTAAACACAAAAATTCTCTAAGCTGCAATGACAACCGGAAATTCCTGAAATGTATCCTGGGAGCACTCCAAAAATAAAGCCAGGTCAGGACGAACCAAAAAGACCAATATAAAAGCAATAGCTATACTTTATAACATCCATAGCCGATTTCTTGCTTATGATTGTCAACTTTTGTGGTTTTATTTGGATTTGGATAAACGTTTATTTTTAGGTTGTTTTGGGTCATTTGAGGTTGTCGTTATTGTTTTTACGGGGTTATATCTTTTTGGCTGGTTGGCTGGCATTGGCTGCCATATAAAATGATTAATGTATAATTGAGGTGGAATATCCTCGGTAGTCAAACTATTCGATTCACTTGAATGAAAAAAGAAACAAAGAATGCAAATCAAAAAAACGAAAATATTGTCTTTTATATATTTCTGAGAAGAATTCAAATATTAGACTGTGTGGCATCTGTTGTTGGATCAACAAGATGCAGAAATCTTTTTAATACACAAGTTCGAGATACATACATGCTAGAGGCAAAACATTGCATGGCGGCTATACATCATCAGCCCAGCCAGTTCCGGGCAATTTGAAAATTTATATTTATAGACTTTACGTTGCAAATGCAAAATTAAATATATTTCTCTTCAAAACATTCATATAATCGTGTAGATGCATCTTTTTGAAGCATTTGCATTTTTTATAGTCTACAAACTGATGATGGTAAATTATAAATTTTTAGAAAATAAAATTACAGCGTGTTTTCTAATTTCACATCTGCCTTAAAAAAAAGAAAAACAAATCATGAAGCGAATAAACTATTAGACAGCGTATAGCTTGACATACGACTGTCGCATTAATGTATCGCTTGAGAAATAAAAAGTGGTGCGCAGAAAACAAATAAATTAAAGTAAATTAAAATAATGAAAAAACCCAAATTTACATATAGATATACAATAAATGTACATAAAAGATACGATTTATATTGAAATACAAACATGACTAAACGAATTAGAAAATTTTCTTTTTGTCCAGTTATATTGAAATTGCACAAGTCCACAGTAGGTGAAGAAAGAGTAATGCCGACTTAGAAAATAAGAAATACAAATAGCAATAATATAATGACGTTTTGGACTTTTTATGATTTGTTGTCAATAAATATAGAATAGAGCTACCATTTTTGTATTTTGAAAAATTGCTGTCTAGAATTATTCTGTTTTTCTTAATTCATATTCTAAAATTTAGATTTTAATTTAGATAATTAAAATTTTTGGCACACAGCTTGAAAGGTATGACGTCCCGAACACTCTCACAGACAATGCAATTACTCTTTACAGTAGAAAATAAATGAATAAAAAGTCACAATCATTATTTTAAGAAAATAAGTCACAATCCAAACAAATATCACACTTATTTTAATGAAAAAAAAAATTCAACAGAAGCTTAATGCTAAACTTGAACAAACAAAAAATTTGGAAAGCTCAATAGTCAAGGTTATGAATATGAATAAAATCATTGGTTCAAAATTTAAAGCATCCTATTCTTCAAGTCTTTGTATTCTACTAACTATTTTAAAATTATAATCCTTTGCTAACAGTATAAAATAATAATTCCCAATTATTCCATCATTGTATCTGAACACGTTTTATTTTTGACAGTCCGTGAAAAAAAAAACAAGTAATTCCAAAATTTTTGAATGGGTCTAACTTTCAATGTGAGAAACTCAAAAGCTAAATGGATTTAGCATACTACTTAAAGTTAAAGTATCCACTTTGTGATTTAACTTAAGTAAAATGTTTAAAGAAAGTTCTTACATTTTTTAAAATTCCAAAATTATATTTTTTTAAATTAGAAACTTACTAAATCCTTTAAAATTGTGCACCTTTACAATTATTTTTTGTTATTGACCCGAATAGTTAAAATGAAAATTTTGACATATTTTGAATTTCTCAGAATCTTAATCGGGATAAATTTTTTCAACTTTGGTATTATAAAAACATGTATGGATATTAAATTAAGTAAATGTCACATCATAAAAACATTTTTGACGTTTACAGAAATTTAAAAGAAAAGAATCCAATTGTTAGTTTTCTTACTTAAATGTGTACATAATATAACCCTACACACATTATGCTAAAAATCGTTAAAAATATTTCGACCACTCAAATAACATAATAACAAAATAAAAGAAACTATATTTACTTAAATCTGATAAATGTTTGTGGAAATTGCTAGCCTGGTTTTATTTTCCCAGTGATCTAGATTAGATCGAGTTTACAGCTAATACAGATTATTATTTTGATTCCATTTCAATTCGATCTTTAGATTCAGTTTCGCCATATACCTACCTGTAGATTAGATTAGATTAGATTAATCCTTTATTATACAAAAAATGGTTTACAAATTTCATTTCTTAAGAATAAGAGCATGGCTTTTCTGCCGTCTGCCTGATGTGACATTTCATTACAATTTTTAATATGAAGTGAACAATAAAAAATGAAAGTTGCTAATAATTTAGTATATACATACGTATTCTAAAATGGGTTATAATTCTTATTTAATTGAAAGTTAAGATTGTGAGAAAAAAGATACATTTGTTTGTTTATTGTTATTAATTTTACACTAGATTTTGATAGCGTTAACTCAATTTTAATATGATTTGAAACATAAAATTTTACCAATTTTGAAATGATTTGAAACACAAAAGATATACCAATTTTGAAATGATTTGAAACACAAAAGTATTTACAATTTTGAATTATTTTATGAGTAAAAATTTCAAATTTTTTTCAATTTTAAAGTGATTTGTAACACAAAAAAAAAATTCAATTTTTAAATGATTTGAAACACAAAAATAGGATGCATTAAACTGTAGTAACTGGATTTTTTAAGGATTTAAATATCGAAACTGTTGCGGAAGGTTAATGCGTGTTTGCAATAATTATATAAAGTACACCATCCTAGACCTCCGTTTAATATTTCGTAAAGTCTGCTTGGAGAAATGTAGCTCTCATCAAAATAGAGTCGGCGGATTTCCTGCAGTATTGGACAAATGGCAATGAAATGGTTTATATCTTCATTTTCTCTTCTATTGCAAAGCCAACAGATTTGGGGTAAATCTGCTCGATGAGGCATAAAGTTTAAGTTAAGAACTTCAACACGTGCTCTAAATATGTAGCTTATAATTTCAGCCGAGTATTCATTACGAAAATAGTTCATTCCTGAAGAAATTTGGTGATTGAGATTCTTATAAGTGCTCCTAGACAATGTTGAATTCGCTCTGGATAGATGTTGGTTAAAAATCTTTTCGTCTATTTTCGCAGTAACCTCCGCAAACATACCCTGCCATTCATCAACATTTGACTCCAATAATGATAGATGAGCTGCATGAGAATGAGCTAGTTCATTCCAGTCCTTGAATGGAGAAGCGTTAGTTTGCAAAAGTCTTGTCATGATAGACTTGTTCCATTTCTTCTCATGACCCTTATCAAATAATCATAGTTGGCTTTTAGATTTCTTATGTACAGAGGCGTTATACCAGATTCCACATAGATAGCATAGTTAGGCGTTGAGTTAGGAAGTCTGAATAATCGTTTGAAGAAATATCTCTGCACCGATTCAAACGTCTCGAGATTCATATAGCCGAAAACCTGGGCACCATAGCACATACAAGTGTTGACCGTTGCGTGAAAAACACGGTATTTTGACGCAAGATCGATATCTTGGTTTGCAAAGAATTTAGTCCACATCATACTCAATGCTAATTTTGCTTCATTACTTTTTTGTTTGGCATGTTTTGAAAAATTGAGATTGTGTGTAATCCAAACACCCAGGTACTTAAATTCTTGCACAACGTCGATGTTTACATTATTGAGAGACCATTTTTCGTCGGGTTGTCTTCTCCTTTGACGTGCTTCAAAAATCATCACCTTTGTCTTTCTTGTATTGATGACTAACCCCCATTTCTCACAAAATGCATTCAGTCTGTTTATTTGTAATTGCAGAGTGTTAGGGTTTTCGGCGAGTAGTACTAAGTCATCAGCATATAACAGAACTTTAATTTGTATATCAGCAAACGATATCCCTCCTGGGAGTATGTCACAAATGTCGTCAACAAACAAAGCAAAAAGTAATGGGCTTTAAATACAGCCCTGTGGAACACCTGCAGTTGTTTCAAACCATTCTGAGAAGTCCGTTCCATCCCATACAGATGCACTAGATGAATCAAGAAATTTAGAGTATATGGTCAAAAATTTTCGGGAGATTCCTATCGTTGAAAGCTTGTACAGCAAAGCCTGTCTGTTTACTTTGTCAAATGCTGCCTTGAAATCTACGAAGCAAGCGTATAGTTTTTTCTTTTTATCAATGGATTTTCTAGCAATGCTTGTCAAAGCAAATATTTGATCCATGGTTGAGAAGCCCGACCGAAAACCAGCTTGGAACATACTTAAAAGGTTTTTTTCTTCGATCCATTTGGTAAGCCTTTCGTATAGAATCGAAGTAAGAATCTTCCTCAAAGTGCTTAAAATAGAAATTCGTCTATAGTTTTCCGGTAGGGTGGTATTACCACTCTTGTGAATTGCAAAAATAACTGCTTTGTTTAGGTTGTGTGGCACATAAGAATCGCTGTATAATCTGTTGAGGTATGATAGAAGGTAACTCTTGAATTGAACTGTGCTATTTTTGTAGAATTCTATTGGAATTCCATCTATGCCAGGAGCTTTATTGTTTTTCATCTTATGAAGTGAAGAATCGAGTTCAGACAATGATATTGGACAATCCAGTTCATCAACTTCAACGTTGGGTAAAGCATAAGAAAAAGTATGGTGATTAACCTCAGCCGACAAAAGAGACTTAAAATGTGCTGCTAGCGTTTCAGCTCCAAGAGTGTTCACCATATTTAGATTACGACCACCCAGTTCACGAACGTTATTCCAGAATGTTTTTGAATTTTTGGATTCCGATAGCTGTTCAGCTAGATGTTTCAAGTACTCTTTTCTTTTAGATGCACACAGGGCTTTGTATTCCTTGTTGACCCGAAGGTAGATATTTTTGAAAAACAAGGCATCTGTAGATCTAAAAAGCTTCAGATACACAAAAGATAATTTGCGTAGGCTCTTACAATCGTTATCGTACCATATTTTTCGTGGAATCAATGAATGGGTGTTATTGCTATGAGTAGATAGAGCAGATTTTTTAATCACATTTATTATTTTTTCGTCTAATTGGTCAATTTCGGATGTTGATGGAGAAGGCAAGGAACTGCAGTTGTAATTTAAGCGAGATTTGTAAAGATGATCATTACTTTCTTTCCATTTGAGCTTAAGAAATTTACTTGGAATTCTTTGGGGAGCTTCAACCGGAAGCATAAATTCAACTTGTATTGGTAAATGAGCAGAAAAATTTGCTACACTCACTTTGAAGTCTGCACATAATTTTAGCCAGTCTGACGAGACTGCACAAATGTCAATAACTGACTGTCCTTGGCTACTAATAAATGTGAATTCTCCCACGGTATCACTTTTGGTTGCTCCATTAAGCACGAATAGTCCAAGATTTTCAAAAAACTCAATAAGGAGCCTCCCATTGCGGTTCAAATTATTATCTTTTGAGTTTCTTATTTCAAATAATGTATTTTGAGCGTAAAGGTTCTGAATAGATATATTCTGATAATTTCCAATCCGGGCATTAAGGTCTCCAACTATCATAATGTTTTCCAAATTTAAATTATTCACAAAGTCTATTAAACCTTCAAAATCATTCTGCCAGTTATTACAGTTTAAATACACGGGAACTATTGAATATTTTGAGTTAGCAATTGAAAATTGAAAAACAGGTCTGTTTTCTATATTTATAAGTTTTACAAATTCACAATTTAAAGTTTTTTTAACCCCACATAACATTCCACCACTGGCTCTGCCGTGTACATTAGACCTACTTGCAGATGAGCACATAACTTTAAAATCTTTAAAATATTTTAAAAATTCATTTTCATTTTTTTCTTCTAAAAAGGTTTCTAATAAAATAATAACATCAAAATTTTGAATAAATTTAAAAAAATCAGGTTGTAAGAGTTTACTTCTAAGACCTGTAATATTGTATGATATGATTTTTTTTTACCTACCTACCTGTATCGAAATCTCTTTTCAGATTCGATTAGACTGGATTCCTTAATCTACTCTTGTAAACGGGGTATATGTTATCCAAAAATTAGTTTTTCTATTTAACACCAGGCGATATTTTGTCTCGTAAATTTTGGCATCACTTCCAACTATTTCAATGAAAACAGTGTTTCCACATTACAATTTTCATTTATCTAGAAATTAAATATTTTTTAATCACACAGAGAAAAGCTTAATATTTATTTATTTTGTATATAATCGATAAAATTATGGAAATTTTTAACAAAACAAAAAATAATCTCGTGAAAAAATTAATAAGTGGAAAAAATGCATATGTGACAAAATTACAAGGTATTATTTTTCCCTAAAAATAAGAACAAACAAATGTTCCAAACGTCAAATAAAATAACTTAAAGGTGATGATCTGAGTTGTTTTATTTTCTTCATCTGATCTGGATTGGATCGTTTTGATAATAAAGCATGGCTAATATTTGCTTAAGTAAATTTCGTAGTTGTTGTGCCTTCAGAATTATGAAGTTTTTAAGATGATGGAAATAAATACAATTTGACGAACACAATTCGAAAGGTAGATCATTCCTTAAATTTCTCGAAAAATTTTGGAACAATCTTTAACAAAAAAGTTTTGTATTAACTCGTAAAATTTTATAAAAAAGTTAAGTTTTGCTAGTCGAGATTTAGTGAAATGTTAAAGTAATTTTTTACCAATTTACTAAGCTTTAAAGATGATTTAACTAATTTTAACAACTTACTCACTTTCAACATTATGCAAAAGTTAAAACCACGGAATGGCTACTTTAACTTTTAGCAATTGCTAAATTTATATGGCATCTGTCAATTAATTTTGTAAGAGCATCGTATGCTACAATTGAGAATAACAATTAATAGGTCCGTTTAAGTTTGTTTTCTTTGTTTATTTTCATGAACTGTCATTGTTTAGGCATGTTCAGATGACTTTTTCTAACAAAAGCAATTTACTAGTTAACAAAACCAAAAGAAAAGTGTAAAATTTTGGAGTTGCTTAGTAAATTGCTGTATATTTATAAAACAGCTACTTTATAAAACGTAAGGTACTTTGAAATTCTACGCTAATATGTTTAAAAAAGCATATTTAAAAGCACAGAGTAAATAAATTCTTTCATTGGTTTTCATCATTGAACATTTTCTTTTGAGGTTTAAAAGTGGTAAAAAAAGTTAAATTTGTTATGTTTTGTATCAAAATGAAGCTAATAAATCAGAGACATTTTTTACTTTAAGAAATACTTTACTAATCCCAGATCTTTTGTCGGACATAATTTTAATTTTTTTCGATGATAAACTGTATTTCAATGAACAGCTCATTTTATGATTTCATAGCTCGGAACAAAATCGTTTCATTGTAGACATTTGATTGGCTTTTACTTTAATGCTTGATTTCAATGATCGCTACAACCACGCTGTCAAAAAAAATTCCAATGATTGGTTTCAATGACAGCTATAAGTGGCCCCTTGAAATCATTGAATTTTCCAGAATGAAGGTTTGAAATCTTTTATATCGAAGTTATTTTCTTGCCTTTCAAACCCGACTGTAGAGCAGTATTTTTCTAAAAGCGTTCACATGTTTAAATATAAAACTAAAAAAACATAGCATATGCAAAATATACATATGTATATAAGAACGCGTATAGTGCTACTTTTTCTGTGCTGCTTTTTAGCTGCATGATGCCTGCGCCTGCCTGTGCGCTTCTAATATGATCGTCTACACCTGCTTGGAAAGTGTCATCTAATGCAAATGACAGTAGTGCATGCGATGCACGTAGACAAAAAAGTGCACTCAACGGATTGTCTTCGGTGGGCTAACGTTTGACGCGTTAGTGTTTCTAGTTTCTGTTTCTGCTTCTGTTTTCTTCAAATGGAGACTCTTTGATTTTTTTTTTTGAAATACACGTTGTCGTCGTTTGGTATGATGATGATGATATGGCATTTGATGATTTTGGCCCGATCTACCTTAATAGACTTTCACAATATGCATCACAACATACGAGTTATTGTGTATTCGGTGTTCCCATTTGCGAATTACGGGCGAACGTATTTTGAATTCGTAATTTTAAATTTTACTGGACTTTAATCATCCATCCATCCATCCGTCCGTCCGTCCACTTCGAGTAAATTCATCCACATAAAGCCAAAAGCGCACATTCGAGATGTCGAGAGTCGACAGTCGAGTCAAGTCGACATTTTTTGATTTGGAATTCTTTTTTTTTTTCAAAATACCTCTGTCTATCTATACCTTTTAAGTTGTAGCTTCGTATACTGTGCTAAGATAGAAAAATACAGTTTTTCTTTTCTTTTTCTAAGACTTTTACGCAAAAACTCTGTCTAGTCGACATGAATTTGAGTGTATGTATATTTATTACGGTGATGATAAGAATCGAATTGAAAATGTTTTGTTTATACGAATGGAGAACTCAGTGACTTGGTTTTGGTCATAAATCGTCCAAGACGCTTTCTGTTTGTATTTAAGACAAGAGTCATTCGATAAATTCATCTTTAAGGACGTCTTCGTTGGAGGGTGAGAGTTATGAAGTTGAATTTAACGTTACACTCGTATGTTTTTTTATTTATATGAATTTAAGTGCCATGAAATATTTCAACAAATGCTAAATGCGAGACTTATAAATCACAAGCGAGTAGGAAAAAGAAAACATTCCGATATGAGTATGTTTGGATTTGGTTTGGTTATGGATAGGGTTGAGGTAGGTGATATGGTGAATCTCTGGTATGTCGATAGGAAAATGTGTTTATGATAAATATATAAAGGGATATTCTACACAAGTGATTCATATGTATCAATAGTTGTTGATTCTGAATTAGACATATGTTGGACCTCTGTTTATAGTATTGGGATATGCCAACTAGGCAAATTAGACGTAGACCCATGCACCTCACCCCAATCCAAAAACAAATATTCTGAAAACTCAACATCATAAAAATCCTAAAAATTTAAAATAAAAATATCCTAAATCTAGAAATTCCAAAAATCCTAAAAATTTAAAATAAAAATATCCTAAATCTAGAAATTCCAATATAAATGGGTAAAATCTCAAAAATGTATTGCAAATATAAGAGGAAAATTCGTTGCGCACATTGGCTTTTAAGTTCTGAGTATAAAAATAAAAAGGAAAACGGAGTTGGGTAAGGCTTTCCACATTCTTGAAGTGTGGCTGAAAAAAAATCTCTTTACTTGACAGTACGTCCGAAATTAAGGTGAAGGGTAAACTGATAGGTATTCCGAGAAGTTCGAGTTATACTGTTAAATTTTTTTTTGGAATGGAACGCAACTAGATATTTCGAAGAGGTTTTATATTTGTAATTCAAAACTTAAAAAAAAAACAAAAATTGGTCTTTTTTCGGGAGTTCTTGAGCAGTAAATTGGGTTTTCGGGATTTTGGGTTTTCTGGATTTAAACATTCCCGGTTTTGGATTTTTGTAAAATTTGGGTATTCAAAGCTTTTAATGAGTTTTCCTAATTTTTAGGTTTTGAGATTTCGAGTTTTAAGGATATTTGCTATTCGGGTAAGAAAATTGATTTTGATTTCAGTTTTTAGAATTTATTAGCCATATATAATATATTGAAGCCCTTTTAAATAAGATCCAGGAATGAACCTTTGCCTGGATTTAATATCAAGAGTGTACAATCATTTGAGGGACACTTAATAAATTGGATTGATTCTAAATTTTTCCACTAGGAAAAAATAAATAAATTATATTCTATGAAAAATGACGCTTTTGCCTTTAGATGATATTTTTACAATTTTGTTGCGATATTTAGGAACTATGTATGTATATGGGAGGCAAATATAGCATTCGTAAAAAATTTTGAACTCGAAATTTTGATCAAACGTGACATTACGATGGCAGAGAAGTGGAAAAAAGTGGGTTCCCCTATTCCGTCCTACAGCCTAAACCATTGGGTCAATTGAGTAAAAACTTACAAATTAAGGTGTTAAGTAGATTGGCGTTAGGCATTTTTTTCATTTTTTAAATACTAAAAGTAACAGTAGACCCATACAAAATGTTGGTCAAAAATCGAAAATTCAAATTTTTTCAAAAACAAACCGATAGATTTTTATTAAATTGTCTCTTACGATTGTTTACTTAACTTGGCTCCTTTTAATAAAATAAATATTTTTGTATTGCCCAATAGAACACCATTATTTTGTTCTTAAGTTTTTAAAAACTAATTAACCGATTTCAACTTCTGCACAAGCTCTTGTACTGTTTTAATAATATTTGATCATTAAAAACGTCATTGTTTTTGTTTTTAATTCTAAAAAATATATTAAATCTTTTTTTCAAAATTCGATCTTTTAAGAACGGGTCAACATTTTTTAACGAAATTCAAATGTAAAACGTATATTCCACTACAAAGCTGTATACCAAAAACATTTTTAACAAACAATTTAAAAATTGTATATTATTTAGAAAATTAATTTAAAAAAATGCTCTAATGGTTTTCGAAAAAAAAATAATAATTTTTGAAACAAACTTGTTTAATAGGTTAATTTTAAAATTTTAGTACTATTTGTAAGCATAGTATACCGGAGCAAGTTCGTGCCACCCAGTCATGCACTTTATTTTTTAACGAACTAAAAATTTACTGAAAATACAAATAAAATGTATTTTTTGTTTGCAAAATGTTTGTCAAAAAAATGCTACGCAAAATTTTTAGAAATCGTTTTTCTTAACTCAAAAATCGTGAGAAAAAAAAATAAATTAACTTAAAAAGCATTAATTTTCATATGTACATAATTTTGTTATTAACAGTTTACAATTAAAATAAATTGATAGGTTTTTGTTTTTTAATTTGAACTTATTTAAAATTTTGCTTAACTTCATAGATAAATGTTTCGAATGTCTCGAAAGACAACAGATCAATTGAATACTTTTAGAAGATCATTTCCAAATTTTAAGGGCTATCATTTTAAGCTATCAGTAAAGATCACTTCCTAGTTCGTTTTTTGACATATAGAACACAGTTTTGTCTGTCGTAGTTTCTGACAGTATTCAATAAAACACTCCCGACAAAAAGAAAAATAAACATAAGCATTTTTTTGGTCATATTTTATAATTTTGGTAGATAAAAGTCGATTGAGTAAAACAAATAATCTAAGAGAATAATTAAATTTTTTCAACGCTTATTTATCTAATTTTTGTAACCAATGTCACTTGGCTGATATCGTTTTCCATTGTTAATGGCATACCCTTCTCTTTGAAATGAAATAAACATGCATTGGTTCCTCATTAGAAATACTCGTTTTTTTTTTTTAAATCAAAATTAAATCTCTTAGTGGAAAACCCTTAATTTATTCTCGGAATAATTGACATCCCAAAAAGTTCACTACCATGGTCTCCGGATAGTATTTTGGTATTTCCAAAGTGAAATATTTTCTCTTCTCTAAACTCTTAACTCTTTTACATAACAACTTGTATTAGTTACATCATCATCAAAAAAACACAAAACCACACGTTCCACACAACAATTAGCTTCCTCATTATACAACACAATCATATCAAAAAATTACCATACAATTTTCTTTTTTGATAACCACTTTCCATTTATCCAATAAAACCATCTAGCGCAGCGCATCACACCAAATGCAAATGCCATAAGGCTTTGAAAGTGTTGCTTTTTTTCCTATGGCTTATAAGACTTGATAATTTTCATGGGCCATTTAAAAAGTTGTAATTCTCCCCACAAAATTGGCTCTATCGTCGTCATCTCCCACATGACAAGAAAAACAAAAAGAAACATTCAAACCAACAAAAATCAAATGAAATCAAGTTTTTGTTGCCAACTCAAACCGTCATCATCAGTTTTTTAAGGGTTGGGCTAGATGTACTCTGATGCAGATAAAAACTCCTTCTTTTCCATGGGTATAAGAGTAGTTTTCCGCCAAAGGATATCTCATCAAATAAATTGCCTCGTTTCCGGTTTTTGTCTTCCGCGCTTCGTCAATTTTACTTTTTCTGTTTGCTTTTTGAAGTACTCAAAACAGTCCTTTGGCGGTTCTGAGATCCAATCCACTACACATATAGGCTTAAAACAATTGTCTTATTTCGAGTAATTCGTATTCAAAAGGGCATGTGTCGTTCTTTTTTTTTTTTGTGGTATTTCCGTCTTCAGTGGGATTTTAGTCCTTCAAAAATAATGTATAGGATGCAATAATCATAAGGACAACACTTCTAAGCGAGTTCATTGTATAAAGACATAGACGAAAAAATGCCGCACAATATTTTGCAATATTTTTAATGTTTACTCTCTGGCGCAATTTGTCTGTCTTTGATTTTTTGGTTTTTCAAATAATATTTTTCAGAAGGAAGAGGTCCTTGTAATGTTTGTTATTGGTGATGCTGCTTATATTGCAACCATACTCCAATGCCAAAGATGTACCAAAAACGATGTATCTACAAAATGGAAATGTAATGAGCAACAGACAATGTTGTCTTTATTACATTTTAGCTATTATGGGATAAGTTATGTGCCTTAAAGGCAAATGTACATTAATTGGAAAGATTTATTTATGTCCTTGGCACTATTATGCAGGAGTTGGAGTTGAAATATTTCCATATACATATATGTCTAAATCCTTTAACGAATAATTATCCTTTGAAAAGTTGAAAAATCCTTTAAATTCTAAGTATTATGGAGCGAGGATGAAAGTAAAGTAATTAATTGAATAGACAAACCTTTATCCTTTTTACACATGAGGAGGGAAGACACTTATCTATCTATACAAGGATGTTTATATATATCGGGAGAAAGTGCTGAGGGGATTTTTAGTGTTTGCGGTAATTTATCCGATTTTTGGCACCAGAAATTGAACAAATTCGCAATCCTTTCCGCCCGACTAAATCCTCCTTTTTTGCAACCGCAAATTTTGTGAAAAATCTATGCATGCGGGCATAGTGGTAATTTTTCAAGAGGATCTCGCCTTATTCGTATATAAAGCTAGAATGACTTTTACTTTGCAAATGAAAATTCATGTTAGTTGAATGGGATTTCTTTTTTTTTTTGACTATTTTCATTTCAAATGCGTTTAACTAATTTGAGAGGGACATTTACTTGATAAATTTTGTGCTATTAATTAAACCTTTGGTTTTGGTTTGAAAACTTTGAAAAGTAGTTAATTGGGGGCAGTGCTTCCCTCGACATAAACTATGTGTTTTATTTTCAAGAATAATATTAAACCAACAAAAAATAATAAATAAATACAAACAAATAATTTTTGAAAGTCGAAACAAAATTTGAAAAAGGTGCCGGGATGTGACATAGACCCGTTGATGCTTTTTAAAATAATTATTGTTTTGCAAACAGCGAAATTCACTGGTCGGCAAAATTAAGTTTTATTTCTGTCCCCCAAAACAAATCAATACTTTCTTAAAGGATTAAGTTGTACTGAATAAGAATCATGCCTTATAATTCTTTTATCAAAGGTTCTTAAAATATGCTTCCCACTATAAAAATATGTATCACAATCAAAAACGGTGTTCTTAAGGCCAAGGTAAAACACAACATAGATCTTAAAAAAACTATAAAACTTTTGTTTATTCTTCTAGAATTTTAAAAATGCCCGTTTTTAACATTATTTTTAACTTCCCTTAGGATGTTATTATACATATTTTAGCTTACTTTTGGAAGTTATTGTATAATTGGTCCAATTGTTGAATTGAAAATTTTGACATTTCTCGACTTTTAAGGTAGCTTGAATCTAAATCGAAGATTTTTAGAGAGATGTCTGAGGGTGTGTGTATACGTACTTTCATATCTCAATCCATATATCACGAACCAGTAGAGATATCCACTTCAGATATACTTTGTTTTACTGAAAATGACTTCTAAGATGCAGAAAAGTCTTTCAAATTTTGAGAAAATTCGGAATAATGCTTTTTGACAAAAAATAAAAACCTTAAAAAAAATCTACTAAAAGTTGGTAAACAATAATTTTCGACTCAATTTGTGTTTAAACTAATTTTATCCTATAAAAAGTATTGTTTTTAAGATTTAGTACAATTCTTAGTAAAATTCCGATCGGTAGTTTTTAAAAAGAAATAATAAATTGATAAAAATTTGTTTTCGACTATAAATGTCGGGACCAAAAACAGATATTGACATTGAACTTATTTTATAATACCTATAGGTATATAGGTATTGCATATATGCAAAATATTGTTGCTAAATTTTTTTTTAGAAAAATCCAACCGACAACTTTTTTTTACAAAACACGAAAAACTACAAAAAACTGATAAGAAGTGGTTTTCGACTCAAGTATCATGAGAACAAAGAAAGATACTGACTGCCAATTTTGTATCTCACACATATTTCAAAACCTTGATGTGAGGGCTTAATTTAAAACTAATTTGATTTTTGTTTTGCTTTTTTCTGTTAAAAACCGTTTTAGCATAAATCGGTCAGCGTTTCCTTAAGATTTATATAAGACGGGTTAGATCTAACAACTTGTGCAGATTTTTTAAACATTTTATAAAATATAATAAATTTGTATTTGGGCGTAAGGTCTTTTCGCCCAAAACCATATCGTCCAAAACCATATTGTCGAAAACCATATCGCCCAAAACCATATAGCCCAAAACCATATCGCCCAAAACCATATCGCCCAAATTAAAAATGTCATACCGCCCAAAACAT
The DNA here is from genome assembly GCA_951509635.1 of Eupeodes luniger. NCBI lineage: Eukaryota > Metazoa > Arthropoda > Insecta > Diptera > Syrphidae > Eupeodes > Eupeodes luniger. Next base: position 11,256,187 of record OX608075.1, on the reverse strand, counting down.
CTTTATTTAATTATGTTGTTCTACGATTTGGGCAATATTATTTAACCTTTGGTTGTTAAAACTTTTATGTGCTTTATTAAATTCCTAATAAAAAGAAGCGTTCAGTCTTTTAACCCTAAAATAACGGCCCAAAAACTTTTTCAGAAGAAAATGCCACAAAGCCCAAAATCAATGTCATATTGCCCAAATCAATTTTAAAGTATTATAACGCCCAAATTATCGATTGACATATAGTCCAAAAAATGTAACGTGTTTCAATATTTGGGCATTCTGACAAAATTTTTATTTATTTTGGATTCTATGACATTTTGAATTTTAAATTTTATCGCCCAAGCGCAAATATTAAACGAGAAAAATGTCAGATCTCCCAAAAACTCGAAATAATACCAATTTTCAAAGTGAAATAAAACGAAATGGTTTACTTGCTCACAGTGCGTATAAACAGTGTAATATATATGAGGGGACATGCTGCCCCACTGCGACCTCCCTGCTAGGGCTTACTATAGGGTTTGTGGTAGTTCCGAGGTTGTTTCAAATTTTCTTTAAATCCACATTCTTTAAATGAAAAGAAACTTTGCATGCACCCAACTTCGCACCTACCCGGAATCCTATAGTTAGCCCAAGGACGGAGGTTTCGGGGGGTTGAAGACCCGCCACCCCCTATACATACCTCATTGTTTATAAGTGTCTCAGAGCAGAACCACCCAAAATCTATTGGGCAATATGACATTGTTAAATGTGGGTGTTACGACATTGAAAGTTGGTTTAGGTAATTTGACATTTTATTTGGGCTTTTTGACGTTTTCTTAATGATATTTTTTAAGACGTCTTTTTTTGGACTTTATGTAATTTTATGATTTGGGTTATATTTCGTTGGGTGATAAGACAAATGAAACGACAGAAATCATATTTGTCGTAAGTCCCAAAATAAATGTCACAAGCCCGACCCATATGTCATAAAAATAAATAAATTAGGTAGCGCAACAGTCCTTAGAGAACCAGGGCCTAGTGACTTACAACTCTCAACCATTCCTGTGTGCGAGTACTGTTGTCAGGGATGTCATAAAACCCAAGTTTAAATTTAAAACAAGTAACAATTTTAAAATAAGTTTTTTTTTAATATTCCATTTAGAAATCAGGTTTTACCAAGTTTTAGAAGTATTTTTTGTAAGTTTTTGTTTTTTCTAAAAAGAAGTGTCAATTCTATCTTTCTAAAAATCAAATCAAACAATTTTTCGTTCGTATTGTTCGATTGTTTAACCGCCATCAATAAAAAGTTACTAATATTTTCTGATTCATAAGTTGAAGACACCATGTTAACTAATTTACTCAACAATTTTATTCTGCAAAGCTAAGCTTCCACATAAGAAACTCCTAAATTCTCATTCATTTGTACAATTATTCATAATATCTAAGCTCGAAAAATGATTATCGGCTGCCATAAGAAGCAAACGCAAACTCAAAGCCGGGACGACCAACCTCTTGCCACTAAATACATCTTTTTCACTTAATTACGACATCGTTTAACGTATGTAAGAGAGGATAAATTATAAATCTAAGGATCCAACAAAAAAAAAACACGAAGGATACTCCCACCTCCAATCGCCCATTCATTCGTTCATTCATAAATCTGTGAGAGAGTCTTTTTTTAAATATTTTCAACCAGAAAGGATGAATATTTTATACTTAACTTAAGGATTTTGACTGAAGGAGATGAAATGGAAAAGGGCCAATCGACTTCTAACTCCATCAAGGACCTTTAACAAAATGCACTTACCAGCGAGACTGGAAATATACGATATAACGTTGTGTGGTTGACAATTTGGCAAGGACTTCATCCCATTCTCGATTTTATTTTCATTCTTTTAGGATAAATGTGTAGGGAGTTCTTTTGAGTGTTTTTGTCGCCTAAAATATGTATGGATTTTCTAGGATATCGTGTACATGAACATATTCATATTTTTATTGAATTTTGTCTTATTTTTTTTAGAGAACTGGTTTTGGAATGGGAGTATATTGGTCAATGAATAGAAACGAGGTCATAAATGCCAGTTCTCATTTATTGCCTTTTCTGATGATGCAGGAAATCCTTTGTGTACTTCGGGACTTTCTGTTTATGTAATTTGATTTCTGGCCAATTCCAGGAAGTGCAATTCAGTGAAATTTGGTCAAACGAACAATGATCAAAGTGTTTATTTTTAGATTGTCATTATACTGCATTTGCAAATTTTTTGTTTGTGTGAGTCCTTCAAGAGCTGATAGGTAACATAATAGAAAGAACATTTACATTCATCTTAAGAAAATGCTCCATGATTTATAGAAGCAGATAGTTTGCAGTAAAATTTTAAGATTGTATAATTTTGTTACTTGCGAAAAGAAAAGGTAAGAAAGTCGAAAAAGTTGTTTCGTAGATCTGTCTCTCCTCAAACCTACAGCCTTAACCATTTGATCTATTGAGTTCAAACCTAGTTTTAAGGTTTTAGCAGATTCGCTTTAGATATTTTTTTTTTCATTTTTCTTAAGATCAAAAATAACAGTAGACCTTATACAAATTTGTTTGGCCAAAAATCCAAAATGCAAATTTTCTCAAAACGCCGCTATAAACTTTTAAGAAGCTTTCTTTATTATTTTTTTCCTTAACTTGGATTCTTTCAACGTAATAAACATATTTTTGTTTTGTTCCAGAAGGGTACCCTCGGTAGAACCGTTATTTTGTTTTTAAATTTTAGCAGGAACTTAAATATAAAATGTAAATACAAAAAATATGTTTTTTGAATTGTGTAAATAATATTTGATGATCATACGAGTAAATGTCTAATTTTTATTTTTAGAAGTTTAAAAATAAATTTTAAAATTTCTTTTTACCAAAATTAAATTTAACACGTATAATTATTAAATAACTGCATTCCAAAATTAAATCATTTTTAATTTTTTAAAGAAAAACTTATTTTGCAGATATATTTTTATTTTTATATCTTAAAGCATTTTTTAAACATTGTTTTCAATGTTTTACAAGTACTTTTTAAAAATTTGTTTTGACCAAACACAAAAACTATAAGAGCAGACTTTTTAGATACACGATGTTCGTGCACCTTAATCGTGCATTTCATTTGACATTTATACATTACTATAGAATCAACTTTTAAGCCCCAATTATATTTTTTGTTTCGTAATTTTTCTGGACTAAAAACGTCAAAAAATACAAATAAGTTAAATTGATTTGGTTTACAAACATTTTCAGACGATAAAATAATGTGAATCAATAGACCCTAAATAGAAAAAAAATATGTTCTCTCTGAATTCAGTTTCTTGAGACCATTTAATTCCTCGAATTATAGGGAATTGACTGTTTTTGAAGATCTTGATGAATTTTACTGTATTATCAGTTATTTTAGTAAAGCATTTCAAGAGTTATTTAACAGCACCCTTAAATAGATTTACATATTTAATGACTTGGATTATTTCTAAATTATTAACTAAACAGAAATTTAGAACAGTATTTTTGCAATGATATTCTAATTAAATTATTATTAATTCATATGTACCTCAGGGTCGCTATTTAGGTCCTGTTTTGTTTTGTATTTTGTATAAAGCTTCGCAATTATCTTGTATTCTTTTTATGCTCTTTTAATATTAAATTTTACAAAAGCATCAAATGTGAATATGGTTTTTAACTCTTTAAACACCATCTATTGAAATTCAGGGATTTGTACAATACCAACACAAGGATTTATTAAACAACTCACAAGCAATTTAAAACTTTTATTCTAAAGCTTCTATTTATTTAATATATGAGACAAATTCTTGAGTACAACTTTGTGGTCTGGAGCCTTACTTATCTGTTCACAAGGCGAATGAACAAACATTTTTTTTTCGATGACATCTAAAACTTTGATGTCAATGATGAAATGGTAGATGTAATGGTAGAAAATGTTTCTGATAAACAATGTAAAGAAACTAACAACAGCTTAAAAATATGTATGTATGTTAACATTTTTTAACTTTTTAAAAACATCACAGTTTCTTCGATAGGGTGTTTTCTTAGACGTGTGGTTTTCATGAAGAAGTGTTCAAGATTGTATAGCTTTATTATAAAGATAAGGGTTTATCATTTTGACCACTTTTTCCAACAATTGGGGGGGGCGTATGTCAGCAATAACTCACCGAATATTCTTTATTAAGGCGTCAATCGTCTCTTACTAATCCAAATAGACAAGTGACTTCACATAACCCCACAAAAATAGTCCAGCGTTGTTTAATCACACGACTTGGATGACACGACAAGAGATAATACGCTCATCAAAAATTTTTTTAATAAATTGATTGCTTTGTTAGCTGTATCAAATGTCACAATTTGTAAACGTTGTTCAGGAATAAATGACAGTTGTCAAAAAAATCAAACATAAAATAACGGGTGTTTTTAGAACTATGGAAATTTAAATGGCAGTACTATTTTAAGTGGCAGCCATTTTGTAAACTGTCATGTGATTTGTTTTTATTATTCATTGATATTCATGTTTCATGTGACTGAAATCATATTTAAATTATAATGAGAGAAGATTCTAATTCAAATAAAGTAAATTGTCAATTACAAAAAAAATCACCCTTTGGAAACCCTGTTTTTATCCGAGATAATTAGTTGGTATCATTGCAATTTTATGTTATAATTAGAACGGTAGTATAAATAGTAGTTGAAAGAAAACGGACAGAATATTTCTGAAAAAGTAAATAAAGAGTTATAAACTTTTATTTTTAAAAATCCATTAACCACTAACATTACAATTTTTTTTAAAGAAATACACTTTTAAGAATTTTGAAATTTTTGCTTACTTCCATATTTTTGAAAAAGAAACATGAAATTGTGTATGATTTATTTAAGCTTAATTTTTGTTAGGAATTTATGTAGAATGTTTTCCTTTTAAATTTAAATTTTAATTCATTTAAATAATTTGTTTATTTATTAAATAGGAATCAAAAATTATAAAATTGATAATTAACTACAAAAAGCAACAATAATTTTAAATAACTTTCAAAAAAACAGTATTATTTTTAGTCTGTTTATTTTTGCAACCACTGTTTTCTGAACTTACTATAATTATTTTTCAAACTACAAATAATATAGCATACTTTTAGGTTATTTTAAATTTTCCAGTCTTTTTTAAAGCATATTTACATATTTTTTCTTCATCATAGTAAATTGTTATTAATATCTAAAATTAGTTCATCATCAATTTATTTATTTTTGCTTACAAAACAATATACAAGGTATATCAGAACTTTTCAGTTGTTTTGTTAGCACTAGAATTTTCAAATAAAAAGATGGGAACAATATCATATTTTCACTTTTAAAAAACTGGACCCAAAAACAGAACAAAACAATAATAAAAGTCCATGTTTGCAAGTGCAAGGAAAAAACAAATGAAGTCAATTTGTATTCTATTATCGTTTTGAAAAAATAAAAAAATATTGGCATCGAATGTGATGACTATTTTTTCGTTTGAAGCTGAAAAACAAATGTAGTTGACTTTTGCAAGCGTTAACTTTAGTAATCGGAATGCGTCTCATTATAAAACATCTTTAATCTTTTTAGTGTAAAACAATTTATCGCGGACACAAGTTTGACTTTTTAAGAAACATTCTTTTAATTATTTATAATAATTCTTGTTTATTGTTCTGTATTTTTTTTTTTAAATTATGAGTGATTGTGGCTTGTGGACATATTTTCTAACTCTTTTGGGTCTTTATGTTTTATTGTGTTTCTTGTATGAACATTTACTATCAGGAGTGTTGATTCTTAAATCTCTCATCAATGATTTCCTTGATCCTGAAAATAAATTGTATTTATATAAGAAGTTCGGTTCTTGGGCAGGTGAATTCTGAAATAAAAAAGCTTTGTTTTCAAAATAATGATTTGTTTTTAGTTGTGACAGGATCAACTGATGGAATCGGAAAGGCCTATGCCAAGGAATTGGCTAAAAAGGGCATTAATATTGTCCTGATTGCTCGATCCAAGGAGAAGTTAATTGATTGTTCCCAAGAGATAGAAAATGAATATGGAGTCCAATGTAAATGGATTCAAGCTGATTTTTCCAAAGGTGCAATTATCTATGAGCATATCAGAAAGGAACTTGAAGACATTCCAGTGGGTATTTTAGGTAAGTACTGTTTTAATGTTAAGTCTTAATTTTATGATCAATTGATTTATTTATTTTTTTTTTCATTTTAGTAAATAATGTTGGTTGTACATATGGAAGACTCGATGAGATGTCTGCATTTTCCGAAGAAGTCCTTTGGAATGTTATGAATACTAATATAAGGGCTGTAACAATAATGTGTCGTATGATGGTGAATAAAATGAAAGCTAGTGGGAGAGGTGGGGCAATTGTTAATGTTTCTTCAGCGACCGAAGCACAAGCAGCTCCATATGGAGCCATATACGCGGCGTCTAAGGTAAATGTCGATCGTTTTATTGAAATATTTTTAAAAATTTGAATCTTGAATTTGATTTTCATCATCAAATCGATTTTTTTATGTCGAACATTTTTGATAGACAAGTGACTTGAGAAAGCATGGAATTCCTTTCTTCAACTTATTGTTTTCAAATGCTTTTTAAATACTTGATTGTTTATTTAAAAACAAAAATTAATACAATTTTTACAACTAAAGTTTTTCGATGAAAATGATTTCGAAATATAAGAAATTGTCATCTAAAAATCGTTTTGTTCTATTTGCTATTTTATAATAATCTTATAATAAAAATCTGTGATCCAACTTGTAATCCAATTTGACCTTATTCTATATCCACGGAAAATTTGACAATCAAGATCCAAGTTGAATACAACTTTTTGGCGTTACGGATAAATTATTGAAGAAATTGTTAAATTTTATTTAGAATAGTTCTTGAACATTATTTTATTCCATTACAAAATTGTAAGAGAACATATTCAAAAAGCGTGAACAAAAAATTATTCAATCCGCTTCATTAGGTCTTGAGAAAATTTAAAAACAAAAAAAGAGACCGGGATGCGTCCCATACTGATACCTTCCATTAATGTCTGTGACGGTAAATTTTTCTAAAACTTTTACAAAATATTAATAACAATATATTATGAGAGATACAAAAGTTTGAAGTCAATATCTTTCGTTGTTTTCTTAATGCTTGAGTCGAAAACCATTTCTTATCAGTTTTTTAGAGTATTTTTGTAAAATAAATTGTTAATTGAATTTTTTCAAAAATTAATTTAAAGATAACAATAGTATTTTGCATATGATAAAATAAATTTGATTTCAATATCTGTTGTTGTTCCCGAGATTTTTAGTCACAAACCCAATTGCTACCAATTTGAGAGAATTTTACATTTTCTAACGTTTACAACAAAATTTATTTTGGAGGTAATGTTATTTTTTGTTCGTAATATATACATATCGAGTGAATTAATTGATTGAAATCGCTGAAGTTCGTGAGATATTTGAGATCAATTTTCTCTTTTTTTAATGGTAAAAGAACTATCCACTCAATTCCTCAATTTGTTTGAAAGTCCTTTCTGCATCTTTCGGTTCTTAAGATATGGACAACGAAAAATGGTATCCCGAACGCACATACAGACATCTTTCTAAAAAGCTTTGATTTAGATTCTAGAGACCTTGAAACGTCGATAAATATCAAAATATTCATATTTGACAAATCGGACCAAATACAATAACTTTCAATGGGAAGTTAAAAATAGGAGAAAATGTCTTAAAAATATATCAGGTTGTTTTTGAGAAAATTCGAATTTTCGATTTTAGACCCAAAAATGTATATGATGACTATTCTTATTTATGGTCTTTTAAAATTGAAAAAACAACTAAAGCGAATCTGCTTAAAACCTTAATTTCCAAGTTTGTTCTCAATCAACCCCATGGTTTATAGGCTTTAGTGGCGAGCACAGACTGACAGAGTCGCTATAACATATTTGTCAACGTCTCTGTTATCGTTATGTCATGTTAGACTAAAATCTCGAGTTTAAGGTTCTTACCAAGTAAAACACAGCCTATCCGGCAAAATCAAAGTAGAAAAGATTTACAAAATTACTGTAGAATACACTTCTAATCTCAAACCACAATAATGTCTTACATTTTTTAACCCACTCTGTTTGGATTTTATCGCAGAACTTGCAAGCAGAGAATAATCGTCACTTAACATAAGGTAGTAAAAGACGCTAATATGGCAGTCCTCGGGGACTATAACCATCAACTCCCTATTAACTAGTAGTGCTTTCCTTAGCAAGAAAAGAAAAGAAGCCTGGAAACGATTAAATGAACTGTATTAAAAAACTGGAATTATGATAAATTACTGTTGAAAATGTACTAATTATTTCCTCTAAGAACAACGATACCACAATGGCGATCTAGGGCGTATACGCACTTTTTTTATTGAGTTTTAAACAAATTTTCAACATGTTTAATAGATGAGTTAAGGAATATTTATAAACTATTTTGTGGTCAACTGTGTTAAAAACCCCATTTAAAATATTTGTAATATATACCCTAGATATGTTGCCACAGCACAGCCTAAAATTGTAAAAAGTGTGAACCTGGACAGTCACATTCATAGTTTATTAGTTTTGAAAAAATTATAACAACTTTTTTGAATAGTTTTTTAATGAAATTAATATTTGAGTACAAGCTTCCAATGTACCTACATAAATTATTATGTTAATCTTCCAATAGAGAAAACGTGTCAAGGCTGAAATCTATTGTGAAACAACAATTTCGTTGCTTTCATTGTTAGTGTACTGACATCACGTACATAACCTCCTACCAAAAATTGGTACACTCCTACAACAATAGTGATGATCTTTAAAATACAACTTATAAAAACAAATTTGTCAACAGCACTACTATTAATCAAATATTTATTTTTCATTTTCCTTTTTCAACCAATCTACAGGCCTACATAAAGAGTCTAACATACTCCTTACAATATGAAGTTGCCGACTATAACATCAACATTCAACTATTGTCACCGTACTTTATTGTGACTAAAATTAATTCATATTCATCGATGATAATGCGCGGCGGCTTAACAATACCAACTGCGGAAACATATGCGCGATGGGCTGTTTTCACCTTAGGCAGAACTAAACATTCGACTGGATATTTTTGGCATGCCATAGAAGTAAGTAATCACTTTAAGCACTTTTCTTAAAAATATAATTTATTTAATGATTTTTTAAAAAATATTTTTAGAACACAGTAGCAAGTATTGTTCCATATAGGGGACGTTCATATGCTGCGGCTTTGATAGCAAGAGCGTTGAAAAAACATCAAACGAACAGTTTAAATATGACAAATTAGTAAAATTTAATTTAAATATCTTTTTAAAATAAACTAGTGGAAACGATGACACATCGAAATGAGGCGCCTCAAAAGAGAAAAAAATATATTATAATTTATGATTTTCAAAGACTTTATTTTCTTCCGTTTAAATAAACTTTTTTTTAAAGCTTTTAAATGAAAGGAAAGCTTTTGGGTATTTTGGGTTTGTGTCTCGAATATTAGAGTTTTAAACTTTATGAGTGTCTTGAATTCTCCAAACGTTTTTAAAGACATGCGTATGAAAATTGTTTACTTTTGTGTCATTTAAAAATTCTTCTTGACATTTTGATAAAGATGTAATTTAAGGAAAATGTCAGTTTCAATATTCATCAAGTATTAACTTGCGGTTGCAAAAATCTGTAAAATAAATATAAATTACTTCAGTTAATAAAACTTTGTATTGACAATATATTGTTTGTTGTTTAGGTTTGTTTTAAAGAGAGTTGCATTTTTTACTTTTACTTACACAGTGCTTATTGAAAACGTATTTTACTTAACTCATGTTAGTAGTTCATAAGTTATGATAAGTAAAATATTTTTTTATATTTAGTAGAGCACAATTTTAAAATTATAAAAATAAGATAATTGATGAATTAAATTTTTAATAGTTAAATGATAACTAACTTAAAAGAAAATACAACCTAGTAGCACCACATGCTCCTGTTATAGTTCAAGTAGTTAAAAACATGTTTGCTTGAGCTTATAGGAAAAAAGGAAATAATCAATAAAAGTTACTCATTAATTAACATTCATACATTTAGAAAAACTATAAGACATATTAATAAAAAAAAAGCCTTATTTAAAAATGTAATTCTGATTTTCAAAAGATTTACAGCCAAATTCTTGACAAATTCCTAATCCCTAAAACTCGGTTTATTTAAAACCACTTCTTCATCAAGTTTTCAAATGTTAGAACTCTGATTTAGAACTCAGTTTGAGATAGGACTACAGGTTTAGAAATATTTTTACTTCTTTGACTTCATGTAATATTTTGTATTTTAATTGATACCACCAGAATTTTAAATATGTGATGATAATTTATTATTGGAACATTTATTTATAACCATGATAAAATCCAGCTTCCATAACTGTACTGCACATTTTATCGGCGAGTAAAATCCGCGTTACTCTCTTAATTTATTTAATGAAGCGGAATTAATTACAAAATGTTTTAGTGGAAAATCAAATCTGACAAATATTCAATATTGTTAATTGATTGAAATTCAAAATTTAATGAGAAAAAATTATAACGGGTGCTATGAAAAAAGCATGTTATTCGGTAGAACTTTGTTTTATGAAACCGAGATAAAACTCCTTAAAAATCATTACTAATTTTACACCGAGTTCTAAAGAAATAATAGAAAATAAGCAAATGCTCGAAATCTAAATATTTTAAAAATAAAGTTGCTAAATAAACCGAGAGTCATTATCATATTATGTACTTGGATTCTAAAATGAGTGTTTTAAAAATAACGAATGAATTAGTTGACTTTTGATTCAATTTATTTAGAAATATAGGAGTTTTTAAGAGAAAAAAACTTGTTAAATGATTTAATTAATTAAAATGTTAACAGTGTTGATCATATCGTAAAGGTTTCGGTTAATTACTTTTTAGAGAATATTTTAAAGTACAAATAAATCGTTTTACTTATTTTGAACACTCTAATGCTAACCTTAAAGAATTATCAAAAGCTTTTGGAAATATTAACACTTTTTGGTCCGAGACAAGTCTCATATTATATTATACTAGCGGCCCGTCCCGGCTTCGCACGGATAGACAAAATTAGGTACAGATATTTAAGTTATAAGCATGCTAATTAAAACGACCACGAATCACTAAATTAGAAAAAATTGTATGCTTATCTTAAAGCCTCCCTGTACCCTACGTTAGCTGTGGTATTTCTAGGTGGCAACAAAATATATTAATTTTCAGGAGATCCTACTCGAGAAAGTGCCACATACAATTTCCCGTAGGAAAAGCACTCTTTCCTGAAGTCGATACCAACTATGGAAAAAGTTTGTCCCTGGGATTTATTTATTGTTAGGGCAAGGGATATTTTTAAAGTGATCTGTAACCTTTTAAAAGATATGGGCAAATCAGTTGGTATCATTGGAATCCGCAGAACATGTGCGAGCTGACCAGCCACGGGACCTGTAATGATAGTTGCTACAATCACATTATCTCTTAATTCTTTGATCAATAGTCTTGTACCATTACACATATTGGGAGGGCTTAAACTTCTTAAAAGCATAACAGGTGTACCTAGCGGACAAAATTGTGAATCTAAACCATTCTCAGATCCCCTTGAACACACACAAAAAATTTCATCAAAATCGGTCCAGTCGTTTAAGAGAAGTTCAGTGACATACACACTCACAGAAGAATTATATATATTAAGATTTTCTTAATAGTTAAAAATATAAATGCCTTATTTTCTGAAAAAAATAACTAGAAAAGAAATTTTATACCGTTTTAGAAAATGACTAAACAAACGAAGAGGCAGAGAAAAGAAAAAACTGTTGTCTCATAGAAAGCTAATACCAATTGTGGTACACTAAGGCGTATACGTGCTTTTTTAAATTTATTGTTTTGCAACCATAATTTCAGCAAATTTTATTATAAAAATTGTTTTACTGTCATAAATTTCACGTTCAAGGATTGAAACATTTCTGTTTGAAGGTTGATGGAGTCTGGTTGACTGAGAGCTGATGTATAGCTTTTTTTGAAGGGGCAAGTGTGGCACCTTCTCATTAATATTAATCACAGTCGTTTCTTACTTAAATTTCAAATAACTTATAAGTTATAATTTCCACTATATGTGAAGTGCATTTTAAAATGTTATTGGTACCAGTACTAGTTTTTATTTTACCAATCACATTTTAGACAACTTAAATCCATACAAACATTATGTTTTCAATTTTGATGATAGATTTCAATTCAATCATTAATAACAATTACTTCTTCCGCCCATACAAAAAAACTAGTTTTTCCATTTGAACACTTATTGAAATATTTAAACAAAATTGAAACAATAAACATTGACCCACTTTGTTATACAAAACAATAAGTACATGTTAATCTTCTGTTTACTTTGTTTTCAATTAACTCATCTCATTTAAAATATATAATTACTATTTAATGTTTATAGCTCCATTGAATATAAAAATTATTTTTTTCTAATTTTGAAAACTACATATCTAGTATTCAGACAAAAATGAGTGAAAGTGGTCAACGTATTTGACAGACAAAAATACAATTAGCGGCCATGCAATTTTTACGGGAGAGTAGACCTAATAGTATGAGACGTAGGGTTGATAAAAACAAATTACGTACTAGAATTTTTATTTTTTAATTGAACCTCAAATTGTTTAGAATGATAAAAAAAAATCCGTCAAAATATATACAGTAATAAAATGTTGGTGTTTATTATCGATTTCTATCATATTTGGTATTAATATTCTTTATTTTTTGGGTCAGAACTTACAAATCATTAAAACAAAAGATTGTATGTACATATATATATTTTTGTACTAAATTTTATGTCCTACATAAAAGTTGCAAGTTCAAAAACATCCTATACTAATATAATAAATGGGAAAGTCATTTTGCTTGTTTGTTTGTTTGACTATGCTTCATGTCACAGTGGAGTAATATTATGTCATGATTGTTTTGGTTATGGTAGTTCCAAGGCTGCAGAGTGTCTTAAGTTCCTTTGTATTGCGGCAAAATATCTCATTCCCAGCTCATTCTAGCAAATCCGCCGGTTACACTTATGAAATTAAACACTTATTAGTAGTATATCATAAGGTGATTCCTGTTTTTGGACCAATAAGCGTTGTTAAGTTTTTGTTTTTACTATTTTTCACTAAATAACTTGCTCTCTCAATAAATAACTACACTCTCAAAAAGGGTCGACTTTTGAAATTATGCCATGATCCACTGGTTTCACTGATTATGTCTCGTTTTTCTAATGACGGTGAAACATAGGCTCACTATTTGATATTTTTTTATCATTTTCTCAATAACAAAAAAAATAGGTTAATACCTGATTTTATACTCGAATATCCAACAATCCGTCGTTTTTACGGTTTTGTTGTTTTTTTTAACTATTTATAGGTTTTAATCAAGATTTTTCTTTTGTTTCGTAAATTAGTTTTGCAGTTTTAGCTAAATAACTACTTTACTTTTGTTTACATAGCATACATACTTCGCTTTGACTAATAATGCCTCACAAACGTAAGTCCAATTTATCAAGGCTTTCCTCTCAAGCAAAAGCGAAGAAACGAACTCGATCGTTAGAATCACTTGAAGATGTTCAATTGAGAAGGCAAAAACAGGCAAAACGTCAGGCCGCTTTGAGGGCCACTTTGAGAGCCACTGAATCCAAAGAACAATCTGAACAAAGGCGCTTTGATCAAGCACAGCGTCAGGCTACTTTGAGAGCAGCAGAAACACCTACAAGAACTCAGCAAAGACTACTCAAACAAGCAGAGCGTCAGGCTTTTCTGAGAGCAATGGAAACACCTGCTCAATCTCATCTAAGACTACTTGAACAAGCAGAGCGGCAGGCCGTTTTAAGAGCCATCGAAACACCTGTTGAAACTCAGCAAAGACTTGATAAACAAGCAGAAAGACAGGCTGTTTTGAGGGCATCCGAAACACCTAAACAAGCACAGGCTCGCAGAGAATCAAATGCACAACTACAAGCAGAACGTCGCAGGGCAATTTCCAAAGAAATAATTGTTATTAGTTAATGAAGCAGCATTAATAATGATCTATTTATCGATTACTCGCAGCTTTGCCCGCGTGGTAAAAGAATGTCAAAATATCACATAGGGACATTCCAGAGGCAAGGATCCATCAAAAAAAAAAACAGAGGTACTACAAGTATCACTGTCATTAAATTAAATATTTATTAAAGTTAACTTATTGTTTTAATATAGATTTGTGCACTATTTTGAATGTTTTTTTTTTTATTGGATGAAAGAATGTACATATTCTATATATTATATATTGGAGACCCGCGAGCTTGCAATATATGGCTTTCCATGGGAGAAACACACAACCCTCCCCCTACTTTTAATGTTTGCCCTTGAGCCTTATTAATTGCCATAACGAAACTAACTTTAATGGGGAATTGAAGCCTTTTTCATCGCAATTTACATTTTCAAACTTTCCAATTTTAATAATGTCTAATGTCCCGGTTCTCATTTATGGCGCTGAGGCCTGGACCCTGTCAAAGAAAGATGAGAACGTCTTAGGATGCTTCGAGAGGAAAATTCTTCGGGTGATTTTTGGTCCCGTACGTATAGATGGAGAATGGAGGAGAAGATATAACGACGAACTGTACGGGCTGTACAGCGACACTGACCTAGTTAGCAGAATAAAAGTCCAACGGCTTAGATGGCTGGGTCATGTAGAGCGAATGGACATCAACGCTCCAGCCCGGAAGGTCTTCGAATCCAATCCCGAGGGACGGTGCAGAAGAGGAAGACCGCGACTCAGGTGGCGCACTCAGGTGGGTGAAGACCTCAACCAACTTGGCGTGCGAAACTGGAGACAGCTAGCTAGGGACCGAGCTGGCTGGAGACGCATGTTGGTTGAGGCCCAGGTCCGCCCCGGACTGTAGCGCCAGCTTAAGTAAGTAAGTAAGTAATGTCTAATGTCACACCTTAAACAAGGTGTGTTTCTCGAAGTCTAAGGTAGGCAGATAATAAATCAAATAAAAGAAGAAATACCTAATGAAAGGCAATGATGTTAGGCTCAAAAGTAGGAAGCACTTAATGATATGCCACTAACTAGTGTTCTAAAAAATTAATATATAGAATATTGAACTATAAGTGTTACTGGCGGCGGATCTGCTCAAATGAGCTGGGAATGAGATATTTTACCGCGGTAAAAAGTAGTTTAAAACACTTCCTAGCCTTGTAACTATCTCCACACAAAAATCATGTCATAATATTGATTCCTTGCTACGTGAAGGACGGACAAACAAACAAACAAACAAGCAAACAATGTTTGTTCCATACTTAGAAACTATGAGAGAAAGTAGAAAATAATATCACATTTTTTACTTTCTACTACAATTAAATACAGTCTTAGGCTTAAGTTGTTGTGTGAGGAGTTACCGTGACTTAAATTTCCCTCAAAATTTAACAAAACTTTGAAACAATAATATATTTTTGATTGGACAATTGAAATGAAAGCAGACAAAAATAATTTAAATACATATTTTCCCATATCAATAAATCCCACGATGCTAACGACATAATTTAAGCACTCAATTTTTAAAGATGGGACTAATTAAGGAAGAAATTACAACTTAACCGTTCCGACTATAAGGTTGTTGTACTCCCATATGCAGCCAAGTTACTTTTATCTTGTTGCATTATTTCGTCATTAAGACCTACGTCACTCGCAGGCCCATACAAAATTTAAATCAAGAAACGCATGTGGTGTTTTTTATCTTATCAGGTCTTGAAACTATTCATCCATCGCTGAATGGTGAACAGTATCAAAATTATCTGCACTTAAAACACACGCCACACAGCCGCAGCCGTGACTCGACTCTTGTATCTATGAAAATTTCGATTGGGCACTCAGTAAGAGTGAGGTGTGTTTTTTGTTTTTGTAACGATTTTACTAGTTGCAAATTCAAAAAATTCAACTGGTGGCTTCAGTCGGGTGTCGACGATCTTTGTTTGCAGAAGGAAGCTTTAAAGTACGATGTTGTATACTGTGCTTACACTATCCATCGTTAAATGTGGTGCTACTATACGGTGTTGTGAATAAACATTAAATATATTTGAAATAAAATTACTTACTTAAATTAAACAAATAAAATACATACCCCTACTTGAAGATTAATTATATTGTTATTCTCTTATCACTCGATTGATATTCATTCGAACCTTATCACAGGGAGTGTTTAGTTAGTGAATGCGAGATAAGAAACTTGAGTGTTTTGTGTTTAAATAAATTTAAATAGTTTTTTAAAATTCGACAACAATAACAATCAAAAATGATTGAGGATTTCTTGAGTATTCTTCGAATAAGTATTCTTTTGGATTACTGGACAACATTAATTTATTTTGTTGGTGTTTATTCGTTGGCCATTTATTTGTATGATAATTTAAAGTCGGTTATTTCAATTATCAAATCAATTTTGGAACCATATTTTCAACCAAATTTACAAAAGTCACTGATTGAAAAATACGGAAAATGGGCGGGTAAGTAAATTTTATAAAAATAATTAATTTAGTGTAATATGTATGCAAACGTTGTTTATGTTTATTTTGTATTTTTATTTTTATTTTTATTTTTATTTGTTTTGATTTTATTTTTATTTGATCAGAATTACGTGAAAAGAATCTTAATGGGGGTGTTTATATTAAGTACCTACTTCTTGATAAAGTTAAAGGAATGTATGCAAAATTTTTATATTCATCAGGTGAAGAAATTTTGTTTTTGATAGTGGATTTTGCTTCTATGTAAAATTTAAATTTTCCTCTCAAAATACCTTCCTACCTTGTTTTCGTTAAAAAATTGTTCTAAAAAACCTTAGTTGAAGAGCATCATTTTTGATTTCTGCATAAACGATTATTTTTAATACTATACAAATCTTATCTATTTATTCAGCTTAGAGAAATGCTTTTCTTTTGGTAGTTCAGTTCAACAACCTAAAAGTGTATCAAATAAAAAAAATGTCCATCGATCAAGTGCATGATCGATACTTTTAACTTCTAAAAGGTGGTTTAAGTGTTGAGTTTTAACAAGATGTCGTAGCACGAGATACCATAGATATTTAATCAAGAATAAGATCAGAAAGATACATCTAGTATTTATGTTTTGGCCCAACATCAAAACGTGTTAACAACAAGAATTTAAAATTCTAACATTAATGTGTTTTTCTCAGTTTTTGGATGCTCTTTTAAGCCAACTCTCATTGTTAAGGACATACAAAATACCCTTGTATGTTCCCTAAAATCAACAAGATATTTAGGAAAAAGAACGACAATGACCTTCCGTGTCTGAAACTCCAAAGAACTGAAGAGAACACAAACGTACTCAGGACAGCGCAAATAGATCCAGAAGAAGCCATCTTTGACGATGACTTTTTTATAATTGAAGATCCGAAGGAAAAGGTGGAGGCGGTGGGAGCTGCTTTCCAGCAAGTGTACAAGGTGAATGCTTGCATTCGCCCCAACCACGACCTGGAAAACAGAGCCCTACTTAATCACTTTTACCTTCGAAATGATATAACACAATGGCGATCTGAGAACCGCGGTTTCATGCGGTTCAATGACGATTCCTTGGCAAATGCCATAATCGCCGAGCAAACGGGACCAAGTCCCTTGTTAGTAACGAAGGTTGAGCTTCAGCTCATCTTCAACTCAATAAAAAATAAAAAGTCAGCAGGTGTCGATGGTATATCCAACGTTGTACTAAGACATTTACCGATGGAGGCAATTGACATTTACACCACACTCTTCAATAATGCACTGAATAATGCATATTATCCAGTGCATTGGAAGACCGCTGTGGTTCATCCTCTCCCGAAAAAGGGAAAGGACAACTCCAACCCGTCAAATCTTCGGTCGATAAGTCTTCTTCCGAGCATCAGCAAAGTTTTCGAAAAGATCATCAATAGGGATCTGACTAAGTGGGCTGCGGACAACAAAATAATTCCGGATAAACAGTTCGGGTTCAAGGCGGGTCATGACACAATTCATGCTGCGTCTAAACTCGTTTCTGATATCCAATCGAATAAATCAAAACAACAATGCACAGGTGCTGTTCTGGTTGATTTGGAAAAGGCCTTTGACACCGTATGGTTAGAGGGTCTTTACCTAAAACTGAGCAGGCTTGGCATAAGCAAGCCATTGTTGTATATACTTTATGATATGCTTAACGGTAGAAAGTTTGTTGTCAAAAGTGGCAATGTAACTTCTACCACAACATTCTTAATTAAAAATGGTCTTCAACAGGGAGCGGTGAATTCGCCGATTCTCTTCAGCATTTACACCAGCGATCTGATAGGTAGTCTTACAAAGGCAATTGCGTACGCCGACGATCTAATTGCGTACAGAACGGCCCGAAAGGTTGAGGTTATTAGAATTCTCTTGCAGCGTGATTTCGACAAGATTCAGCGATATTGCGACGACTGGAAACTGAAAATAAATGTCCAGAAGTCGGAGACAATTCTGTTCCGGACCCCGTTGGCTAGGGCCACGAGGGATACGTGCAAGAATTGGCGCAAGATGGTTATCGTTGATCTTCACGGGCAGCCATTAGCGAGCAAAAGTGTTGTGAAGTACCTCGGTATCTGGTTAGATCAGTATTTATATTTCGACAGACATATAAATGCTGCTCTGACCAGGGCCAGAGGAGCCTTCGCTCTGACGAAACGGCTGTTTTTTAGCAGTCGGCTTGACCCCAGAGTGAAGGTAATTTGCTACATGGCCCTCATACGGCCGATGATCGTTTATGGTTGTCCTGTGTGGTTCAACGTTGCCCCTTCGCAGATGGAGAAGTTTCGGGTGTTCGAGCGGCAGTGTTTACGACGCTGTACCGGCTTATACAGAACAGCAGAATCTTCTTACGTGCATTATTATTCCAACGAGGTCCTATACAACGGGGCTCGAATCAACAGAATTGACAATTTCGTGATAAAACTCGTTCGAGGTCACATTGCAAGAGCTATGTCTTCGACCAACAATTTAATTTTCGGGGCGTTCTATCCGAACGACGAGTATTTTGAAAGTGCACGCTTGAGCGGCTTCATTACACCATAGGCATTCCTCTTTTTAGATAGATGCGGTCTGATACAGGATAGATTGGCAGTTCCGCTAATCTACCACGTCAGACGACGAACCGTGGATAGGCGACTCCTGTACAAGCGGGACGTCATGGCACAAGGCGGAGCAGAGCTCCTTCGGTTCAGTAGGGCTGTGTCCGAAAGGGACCGAACTGATAGGGTGAAGCAGGAAAACCAGTTTTGGTGGCTTCAATCGGCACTTGATAGTCAGTAGTCGGGATGGGGTTTTAAGCCTTGGCCGGCTTACATACTTGTTTTATAGTTTTAGGGTTTAGTTTTAAGTAGAATAGGCATGGTGGCACAAAAAAAAAAACATACAAAAAAAAATACAAAAAAGAAAAATACAAAAAAATACAAAAAAAAAAATTAAAAAAAAAAAAAAAAAAAAAATGGAATAATCTAAAAAAAAAAAAAAGACAAAATATGAAAAACAAAAAACGTTAGATAGTTACATTTGCTGCTGTGGTTGTTCTAGTTTTAAGTAGTTTATAGGTAGAATAGGTAGTTTTAGTTAGCTTTAAGTTTTATATTAAGGACCTTATTTTAAGTAGTTTTTAAGTAAAAATATAAAAGGATATTGACATTAGTTTTTTCTAAATTTTCTAATGAATACAATAATAAATAAAATGAATTGAAGTTTAATAGATCTTAGAGCCGAAAAGCATTAGCATTAAGTATTATTGTTTAACTTAGAGTGTCCGTATGGGACCAGTAAGTTAGTTGTAAGTTATGGTTAATTAGGCTAGTTTTATGAATTTTTGTCTAGCTTTAAGATAGGTTTAAGATTGAATTAATAAAAATGAATTTAAAAAAAAAAAAAAAAAAAAAAAAAAAAATTCTAGTACATCTGTAAACTTAAATGTACCTATTTATTTTTCTATGTTCAAAATTTCAAATGAATCGGTTAAACACATTTTCTGATTAAATGAGACCAACAAAATTAAATCGTATTTAACATCGCAATACTAGAATGCTTAAACTCGAGTAATTAAAGGTTTTTTTTTCGGGCCATAACCTTTTGGTACTTCATTTTTAAGGTCCTTGGAAACCATTTAAAATTTTAAAAAATCAATTTTCGAAGATAATACGCTATCAATTTGTACGAAATTTTGAGAAACATGTAAAACTAAGCCATTTTTTTTTTTTTTTTAATTTCCATTAAGACAAAAAATAGAATAGTTCCCATTTTTTGGGTCAAAAATTGGAAATTCAAATATTCTTCAAAATGGCCTGGTAGATTGTTAGGAAATTTTCCCTAGTTTTTTTTTCTTAACTTGGCTTTTTCAATATAAAAAATATATTTTTGTATCGACTCAGAAAAATACAGCCTCAGGAACTAATGAACCGATTTAAATATGTATTTTATTTTGAACAAGCTTATTGTCTTAATAACATTTGATGATCAAATTTGTCTTATTTTATTCCTTAGTTTTTTTTTAACAAATATTAATTTTCGTTCTAAATTCGATATCTCAAAAACGGATCAATATTTTTAAAACAATTCAAATGTAAAAGGTATACTTATAAGCACTAAATAATTGCACCCCAAAAATATTTCTTATGAAAAACTGAAAAATTTTAATATATAAAAAATGGATTTAAAAAATAAACCGCTCTAACGATTTTCTAAAGAAAAAATAATAAATTATGGTTTTTTTTTCAGAAATAAACATATTTATCAGGTATATTTTTAAAACAGAAAACATAACTAGTTTTTGAACATGCTCTTCAGATTTAGGAGTAATTTTGTACGACCTAGCCGTGAATTTTATGTTTAAATTTTTCTTTACAAAAAAAACAGTTTCAAACAGTTTTATTTTAATAAAATAACTTTTACTCAGATGCGAAAATAGTTTTTAAAATTTTAATTATCTACAATATATGGCACCGTTTTTGAATAAAACAAATTAAAAAAGTATGTTCACTAAAAATTGTATTTCCTTAATTTTTAATGGTTGACCCAAAAAATACACATTTCAAATACGATTATTGTATTTAATGCAAAGTGGTTAGTTTGTGAATTGTGTAAAATGAAAAGTTTTCACAAAAGTTAGCGTTAACACAATGTTGATTGAATTTGGTTAAATGATGTGTAGTTCAATGAGCTGTCGTTAAACGTTAAGTATTAAACATCAAACATTGATTTTAAAAAATTAAATATTCAAAAATGACAAAAATGACAAAAATGAGCAATAATAAAAAATATATTCAATTATTTGAGCAAATCGCTTTTAATGATTTACACATTCAAGAACTATTCGTACAAAATTATTATTTTGCATATTCATAACAAAAGTGAAATATTTTTAAGTTTATCTAACGAAAGAAAAACAGGGTGCAATTTTATAATAGGTATCACTAACTATGATATTAGCTGAGCATTCCCGATATTAAAGTTCATTTTTGAAACATTACGTTCTAAAAGCAAACAATTTCTTGGTCGCCTAATTTTAAAAGTCATAATGACGTTTTCTTAAGTTTACCACAAAATATATGAACAATTTTATCCACGAAAATCCTTAGAGAATTTTAACCACATTGTGTTTCATACAGAATTTGACAGTTCATTTACCAATTGGTAAACTTATTCAGTATTTTACATCATTATGTGAACGCCCTTAATAATTTCAACCTTAAAAACTAAGGTTTTTGGTCATATCCTTTTTGAAATAAATGTAATTATTTGTGCATTTTTGTTTATTTAAAAAAAATCTCTTAAATTTTAAAGCTTCAGTGAAACAAAAATATCTTTTCAAAATTTTACAAGTACTTATTTTAACATGTCACAATATCATTCACAATAAATTGTCCTATCATCTTGGACAGCAGAAAAATAATCATCAAACTTCCCACGATGCGATTGTGATAGTTGATAGTCAAGCAAAAATTTAACCTTGAAAACATTAAGTACCATCCCGAGTAATTTTGCAGACTTTTTTTGTTCATTCTCATTTATGTTGATATTACATGAATTTGCGGTTTGTTTTGTTGTAGAAATGAACGAAAGAAAGATACAAACCAAAATTTAAGCTCTCCAAACAAGTTCAATTAAACGAGAATCTTCATTCTTCGTCAGGTACCTACCTGCATTAACTTTACCTTTAAGACCTACCTCTACAAAGAAAAAGTGTACACAAAAATATTCATTTAACCTTGAAAGTAACATAACAACGGTAATATTTCGGCCTTTTCTATACACAAAACCTTACCTCTTAACACATTTCCATCATCAAAAGTCATAAAACTTCATACGTCAAAACAATTTATAATAATTAAACAAAATGAAGATAACTTTAATTTTAAAAGTATGTATGTACATTTTACATATCATACGCATACTCTTAGTTTGCCGGTACGTTAACAGTAATGATATATTATACGACTCTTCTGCATTGAAGTTAATTGGCCTAAAAATTGGCCAACTTAAATTTGTGTTGTATGCACAATGACAAAGCTTTGGTAAATATCGGAAGCATAAGCATGAAGAGCAACTGACAAACCAATTGGAAACATTTTATTTGTTTTTATTTCTTTGGATAACTAGTTATTAAATTTAATATTATTGTATCCACGATTTATTTCGAAATATTGAAACCATGCAAAAATAATAATATTGTGTGTTTTTATAAGTCTTCTATCGATATCAAAAAAGGTAAGGGTATGGTTAAACGTCGAAGTTTTGAAGACGTTTTATTGTAATTGCTCTGATGCAAGATATGATTATATAGAGGACATTGTAAACTTATTTCTTTTTAAGAAGAACCTTGAATGTCAACAAGTACATTATAATTGTAATTTATTTTTGCATTTGAAGACTATACTTAGTAATTAATTGCATTAAGACCTTAAATATATTAAGAACTAGAATTTTAGAAATTGTTTTAGTATTTTGTGACATTTAGTTTAATCTGATTTGCCCCAGTTATGACAGTTGGCCTTATATCAACAGCTGTCAACTATAGTTGTTATATCAGTAAAAATTGTTCAACTGTCATTGTTACGAATTGTTGGAATTTGTTAGAATCGTTTATTAACAAAAATTGTTAGAAATTGTTGATCTGTCAAATTGCATTTAAATGCATTGTCTTCTCCTTAGACAGAAAAAACAATTACTTATAATTATTTATTTTTCAATTTGACAGTTCAACATAGATCCAGAGCTGAGTTGCGAGTTGTTACAAATTGTAACTAATATGACACTTCAACAATGAGTTTAGGAACTATGCGACGACATCATATTTTTTAAAACCGTTGCAATCTTGATATTTAGTTAGAAAAGGAATAGAACTCAGTTAGATGCTGCCAAGCCGAACTGTCATGAGTGGGAAAACGCATTGGACTAAAATTTACAAAACACTACATTATACATATTTAGTACCAAGTCCACAAAAACAATTAATGAATAATTTTCTTGTATCCTTCATACTCCTTTTGCGTAGTTATAGCAAATGTCAGAATGGCTTCATTTATCCATTGGCGTTTTCCATATTAACCTTGAAACTAAAATGCACTTGTTTTACTTCTAATGTATGTATATTTGGAAGAGGTCGAAGAAGAGTATTTTCTATCATCACAAATTGCCTACCTCTTAGTCTTAAGGTTTTCCTCTATTCATGAAAATAGTTTAAAGCTTGATTTATTAATAGTTCGGCGTTGGAACAAATAGGCCCTAATTTCATTTGATTTGTACAGATTTCAAAATCTATTCAGGTTTAAGAAAACTAAAACACCATTTAAATTGGTATTTAAGATAGATGCATAGCTGATGTGGTTATAGTTTTATTTAAAGCTTTTCCATTAAGTTGACATTATTTTTGGTTGCAACTTTGGTTTTGTTAACAAAACAGGAATTTGTGAACATTTATGCAGATTTTTGTTACCAAATAGACCTTTTGTTACAGTTGAATGCATAGACGTTGGCGTCACTAACATAGACGTCGCGTCGCGTGACAGTTTCCCGATCTATCTACATTTTCAAAAATAAAAACACTATGAAAGCAGTTGGAGATATTTTTTTTATGACTTTGTATTTTAATTTATGTGTTAGCACTACATCTGCGTAAAGCAAGATAATGTTCAACATTTTGATGCAGTTTGACATTTGCGTCATTTATTTCACCACTTTAAATAAAAGAATCTCAAATTTTGACCAACGGATATTACTCCTAATTATGAAATTTCATTTACGATTTGATTATGATTTATGTACTCTATGAGCAAGTAGTGTTATTAAAACGTTTCTATAGTAATAAGTTTCTTCAGTAGAAGCACTAATATTGGGTCTTGTTTAATAACTTTAAAATGTCAATTAATATTTATGTTCAAGTTATTAGTTGAAACTTTCAAGCATTGGGTATTAAAATGGTACTAACAAGTATTTTTGAGTAGTCAAGCTCTTAAGTACAGTACTTAGTATATATACTCGTTAAATAGTGGTAATTTTTTTAAGTACCATTGACAGGACACTGAAGTCAAACTACAATCCACCAGGGTAACTTGAGTTTTGGAATACTTTGGTTTTGACAGTTCTTAAGTTTATGTAATTAAGGCAAAATAGAAAAAGGGTTCATAAAAATTGAAAATGTGCCTAAAAGGAGATCTTAAGAATTCTACATCTTATAAAATGTGTTGTTATAACAAAAGTTCTTTCTAACGTCATTTTTTATTTGGCAATGTAGAAAATCTTTCCATCCGGAATCCCAACTGAAAACTTTTGTTTTATTCTGATATTTCTGGTGGTTGGTTTGGTTATGTGCGTAAAATGTCTAAACATGGGGCAGTTTATATTTCTGTGATTTTCTTAGTCAGATCCACAGAACATTAGAGTGAAATATGAACCTAGAAACCAAACTGCATTTCTTTTATTTCTTTTTTGCGTTAGAAATAATCTAAGAAATTGAATCTTACAAATTTTATTCTGGAAATGTTGACAACAAAAAAAAATAATTTTAGAAGTATATAAACTGGCCAAATATCATCAATTTTAAGATCAAGAATAATGTTTGTTAAGAGGAAATTTCTTTGCACATTTTTGGCGACAAGAAATGACAACTGTGGAATTTGACGTTTAAGTTTATGAAAGTGTCAGTGTTTGTTATTTCAATTCTGATTTCATATCAAGAAGAAATGTTCTCTTATTTTCGAAATGAACTGTCATTTTTCAGAAATGAGCACTTCCTAAAATGTCAAGAAGCCGTCAGGATTTCCAAATAAATTGCCAGTTATAGTTTTCATTAGTTTTTATAATTATTGTTTCGATATTTAAAAGGAAAGTTAAATTTGTAATGTTTGGTGTCAAAGTGAAGCTTATCAATTGTAGATTTTTGTCTACTAAAAAATACGTTATTTAACCCAGAACTTTCCTTTTATTTTAACGATGAAAATGTTTTCAATGAACATCTAATTGGTTTCTTTGTATTTCTACCTGTCAGTTTTACGTTCAATGATCAACTCTAACCTCAAATGCTTGATTCCAATGATGAAGTGCTTGATGCCAATCAGAAAATTTTTGTCCAACCAACCTGTCAGAAAAAGTCCAATTATTGGTTTCAATTATGGAAACCAATGATAACTTTAACTGGCCCCTTAAGAACGACATAAATCGTAATATTTCACAAGCTACTACTTAAGGTTTTACAATCAATAGTTTCATTTTGAAAAACCCACTACTGACACTTTTAAAATTGTCATGACATTTGACATTTACGCCATTACTAAAAATGAATGTACATTCAACAATGCATTGAAATTTTTAAAATTCACTACAAAAATTATAAAACTTTTGCACTCGAAGTTCGCAATTTATGTACATTGATATAAGGAATTGAATTGAAATTTATTAAGGCAGTAAAATAAGCAACCCTGATCGTATTTCTACAGTTTTGATAAATTGTATTTTATTATGATTTTGACATGTTGTCATCTTTATTGTTAGTTTTTTTTTTCTTAAAAATGTATCTAGTAGATATGATTAAACATTTTCTATTCACTTTACGTTAGTAAGCCCCAACAATTATATAGTTATTTGGTCTGCTTAATCAATTATGTACTAAATCATCCAGCAAATCAACTTTATAATTGTTTTTCTGATTTATTTTGCATTCAGAGAAGGTACAAAAGATTCAACCTGACCTTCCACATACTTCAACATACAAAAATGCTAAACCACATATACATATGTTTATTTATTTATGCTTATGTGATCCATCTGCGATCAGATGCATCTGTGTAATATGTTCGAATTAAAAAAGTAAACCCTACTGACCCACATGTCTTTGCATACAACCAACGAATGACTTTTTGGCATTAAGCCAAATAAGATTTCCTATGGAGTTGCAGTTGCATAATACCCTTCGCCTGTAAAGTAAGCAGTTGAGAATTCTCATATATCATTCCATGCACTGTACTGCACAGGCACACCACCGCTGCATCCTGTGAAATGCAAGAAAAACTGCAGGTTTAACAACAAATCCAAGGTCCAGAGCCAAAAAATAAGAAAAAAATCTCGTTTCAGAGTAGAAAAACTTAAAAGACAACCAAAGTCACAAAGCAACCAGTTTGCGTTTACATTAAGCAAGAGAAGACTTCAAATACTTTTTGTATCCAAGCTAAAATTGCAGATATCCGCACTGGGCCTTTATACATGCAGTGCACTTTTCGTTACCGGCAAAGTTTTTATTTGTAAAGATTCGATGCACTGCAATGATCACACGCAGCAATAGGCAGCTGCAAGCGGTAAGTGGTAAGCGGTGGTAAGCTGTGTAGAAGTAGCGGGAATTGATGTTGCTTGCTGCTTGCATCAAAAAGGAAATATTGACCAACTGCATGCAGTAGAAATATTGACCTGTTTGTCGATCAGTCGTTTTTTCTTCTGTTATAAGTTGCTAATGTGCTACATAGGTTTGTTTGTTTGGCGATGCCAAATGTAAACTCAGAGAAGTTTGTTTTTTCGTATTCTTTGTTTTGTTTGCTTAAGTAAAATACTGGCAGTGGATCTGGGACTGCATAGTGCATATAGCTTAGTGCATTTTCTGCAGTAGCTTTTTAATGACAACTTATTATGTGTCTATAAATTACTTGGTAAATATTACGGAACATTGAATAATTTTAAATTTATAAAGTAGTCAAGAGTTGTTTTAATATTTTTGTATTTTGTTTGCATTAGAATTAACATTGCAGGTGATAAAATAAATGTAATAAATAGGAATGATGTGGGTTCATTTGTTTGTGAATACCACGACTAAATGGAGGGTATTGGCTTTTATATAATTTGAAAAAGATTGATGTTTTATATGCAGATTTTATATGCTTTTCACACCTTCATAATAGTTATGTTTTATTATCACCAGTGACATATAAAGGTTATCCTGTGAAAATAAAACAATGTAGATCAAACTGTCACTTTTCAAACGTTATCTGTCACTTTTTTTATAACTACAATTCACACTTACAAATAATCCTAAATTGTTTTTATATCACGTGTGAAAAGATAACCCATATACATAGATTACTCTCGATAAAAGCAGCTTATTTCGCTTAAAAGAAGAAACGATTTTTTTTTAAGTATTAAGTAGTTTTAATTTTTCGAAAAACTTAAGGTGTTCCTTACATCAGCATAAGCAAATGTTATACAATTTATTTATAACAACGAACTAACAAATAACTTATTGACTTGTGTAAGAAAAGCTAGTTTTAGTGTAGTTTACATGAGTTTGCAACTGCGAATTGTCTTCACCTGTCAAAAATTTCAAATATGTATCCATTCCAAAGAAGACATTAGGCGTGTACCATCAACTGAGCGCTCAGTGAGCGCTCAATGTCAGATTGACGGAGGCAAAATCGTTTTGTGGGACAAGAATCTCCGTACAAACATAAGCTGTCAAAAACATATGTTGTCAATGGTAGTTTTTGATGTGAATTTATTATTTTTTTCTATTGATAATTCTTTGTTACTTTTGGAAAAAAAGCTATTAAAATGGATAACAAACAAGAACAAGTTTTGCGTCAAATTTTAAGTAGTTCATCAGATAAAATAAGAAATAAAAAAAAGAATGAGGAGCATGAAAAGATTTTGATTTTTGTTAATTAATTTATAAAAATGTTTAAATTTTATTTCTTTTCTTAAAAATTATTTAAATTACGCGCCACACCAGACAAATGACAACTGAACAGCTGTTTTGGGTGAGCAAGCAAATTGAGAAATGAATCCATGAATTTTTTGTCTCAGAAATCTCCGCAAAAAATCTCAGTGCTCAGCTGAGATTTTTTGTCTCACTTAAAAAATAGTTGAGCGCTCGGAGCGCTCAGTTGATGGTACACGCCTATTTATTATGGAAAAATCAATACAATTTTAGATAAATTATAAAACTAATTTTTTCCTAAAATATTCACAACAGGAAGTATGTTTAATAAAATATGAAGGATATTCACAATGCAATGTAACAGGTTTAGTAAATAATTGCAAATAGTACCTTATTTTTGCACTGTAACAACAATTTTTGACAGTTTGTCACTTGACGCTCCCTATCAGAAACGTGTTTAGGTATTTATTCGTCTCTGTTTTATGTTAGCGTTTTCTTTTTTATTTCAACTAGGTGTTCACATCTTAAAAAAGATGTGTTCACGTTTTACAAACAAAAATGTAAATTCTCAATTTTACAATATTTTTTATAACGGATCTTGAGTATTTTGATCTTGAGTTTTGAGGATCGCGTACTTCATAACACATATACATTTCAGAAAAAATGGTAACGTGCAACTGAATTAATTCACAATCGCCGGCAAGTCAAAAAAGAAGAAATGTTCGTTGTCATGCAAATAGCTCCTTATTTTTACAATTCAGTTTACAGCCCTCATCCAAAATGTTTGTGAATAAAATGTCAAAACTGGTAACTATTCACAATTATGTCGTTTTCAATTGGCAATCTGGAAGTGAAAAAAAGCATTCTGAATGCTGAAAAGAAGAGAATTTCCCTTCTGGTTTTAAAAACAGAATCAGAAGCAGAATCACTCACACATTCATAAATTTTAAATGTCACTTCCTCCATGTTTGCAGCACAAAAACAAAATGAAATTTAGCGCGAATACACATATGTATATATGTGACACATGTCATACTCAACCAATACATTCTCACCAAACTTCAGATTCTTCGGAATAAAAAAAAACTGTTCAATTGGGATTCCGAATCGAAGAACAATTCCAGATTGCCAATTGAAAACGACGTTAGCATTTCATTATATCCGTCCCTGGTGTACAAGACACTTACATAAATCAGTTAGATTTGTTGTGCAAATAATTAGACACATATCTCTTTCCGATCGATTATAAACGTTAAAACTGTGGCTTCATAGTAGTGCCTGGCGGCGTTCAATCTCAGACGGATAGAGAATCCGAAAACTTTATTGTTAGTGTTTTCTTGACATAGAACAGTTAATAAACAGCTGGGATTTAAAAGAAATGTCAAAGGTATCCAAGAATTTCTATATGTGGGTATCTGACAGAACAGTTGATTCAACATGTGGTTGAATTTGAAGGAACCCGAAAATTGATTTCAAATTTGATTGTCTTAGGTAAAAATCCGGTGACTTATTAAAATTACCCATTGAAAAATTTGTTTAACATTAATTTTGGACTTCAAAAACTAAATGTTTGTCTTTTTTTTGTGAACAGCTAAAAGTTGTTTTTAGTTTTTGCCAGCTATGTCAATTTAGATATCTAAAAGTCAACACAGAATAGCCTATTCAATTCGATATTAAATTCTTAGGAGTTTGTTTTTCTGTTCACCAAAGAGCTAGCTGTCACTTTTTGGTGACAGATTCCTAACTATTTAAAGTTGTGAGTCAAATTATCTAAAACGACATTTTCTGCAAGTTAAAATTTTAATCCAATAATCTATTAAGCACTTAAGCTTTTATTGCATTTTCTTATCAAATTTATTACATTAACACAGATGTATAGATTTCCGGCTAAAAGACATTGAATAAAATTGAATATGACTTAAGTAGTATCAACGTTTGTACTTTAATATGATTACAATAAAGGTGTTAAAATTAATTTGCACTTTATTTTTACGTAATCCATTCAAATTGTTTCATTATATTTTATATTTTCTTTCTTTTTTTGCGATTTATAGTAATTACTGGCTCAACTGATGGCATTGGAAAGGAATATGCCAAAGAATTGGCCAAGAGGGGTATTAATGTTGTACTTATATCGAGGACGGAGAAAAAATTGATTGATGTTGGAAAAGAGATTGGTAAATATAAATCAACCACACAAAATGAGCAATTCATATTACCACTATTACATTCAATTAATTTAACTAAATGACTATTAATTTCTAAATCACAACATAATTAACTTAACTTTAAAAACTTTACAGAATCGGAATTCAAAGTGAAAACAAAATATATTGTAGCTGATTTTGCTAAAGGCAGAGAAGTATATGAACATATTCAAAAAGAATTGGAAGGTATCCCTGTTGGAATTTTGGGTGAGTCTTGAATTTTATAAAATATAAGTATATTTTTTGAAAAACGAATACAAAATAAATTAAAAACAAAGCTTTTAAACCATCACTAAGAGTTCATTTTGTTTCATCGTTCGATTATGTGTGTAAAATTTGATTATTAAAATGATTTTGACCAATTTTTTCAATTGCTAATTTGTTATATTAAATCCTTTAAGATAAAGCCTTAAAACGTGTATCTGTTTATTTTAAGCTTATTACCGACGCTTGTTCAAATTGTCAGATCTGTCAGTAAAGTAATTGTATCAAAAGTCATACAATCGTGTGAACCTACAATTCTGTTTGACGTTATTGACAGAAACGTCATTATCAGCCATATTAGTATGAACGTTCGAAAATATTAGACAAATGCAATTACAGCTTTTAGCTCTTAGCTTGAAGCATAAGCAAATAAGTTCAACTTTCTTTTCAATTAGACCAACGTAAAATCATAGCTTTCGACTCAGTTCCAATAGCTACTAAAATGTTGTTTAAGTTATTCAAACACCACTTCTAAAACAATTATTTTATTTTTTATGTTTTTATCTTAAAATGTGTACCAACATTTTAATTACCTTATTATCTGGCCTTAAATACTCGTTTTTCTTACGGCGGCGCTTACTTAGTACAACTCATAAAGTCTAAAAACCTTGCTCAAGGTTAAATAGTTTTACTGTATTTATATGACTATGGAATACGTCACAAGGTAAGGTCGTTTAGAAGGCCCATAACTCAAGCCTCTAAACCATTTAAATTAATTACGCCCTAAAGAAATGCATTGTGTCTGGCACGTTTATCTGATGGTGTTAACAAGTCTTTAACTAAATCTTATACCAAACTTTTCCAAGGCTATTGAACTTTACCTTTTTTGTTGTCTTGTTTTGTTTCTTTCTTATTGCAGCAACATTTTCTTCATTCATTCTTTTTCAAATGGCAACGTAGCTTTGCGGTAATGTTACAACAACATTAATTTATTATTGTACCGTGTCATAATAACACACAAAACAGTGTTATCATTTAAACAATTTGTTTGTTTTATTTTTAATTACAGTCAATAATGTTGGCAAAATGTACGATTACCCAGATGAGCTGGCAAAAGTGCCCGAAGACATTCTATGGGATCTTATCAACATTAATGTTGCAGCATGCACAATGATGTGTCGGATGTTAATCGACCAAATGAAAAAGAATGGAAAAGGTGCAATTGTTAATATATCTTCAGGAAGTGAATTACAACCATTACCTTATATGGCAGTTTATTCAGCAACAAAGGTAAAAGAAGATTTTGTAAATAATCTAAACATTTATGCTTCATTTGTTTTCGTTCGAAACATTGTCTTACAATACAGAAATACGTCAAAAGTCTGACATTAGCTCTTCAAGAAGAACTTAACGAATATGGAATCACAGTACAGTGTGTCACACCATTATTTTTAGTTACAAAAATGAATCAATATTCGAAGAAAGTCATGAACGGTGGTTTTCTAATACCGGATGTTAAAAGTTTTTCACAATCGGCTGTGTTTACATTGGGAAAAACCAACGAAACAACAGGCTATTGGACTCATGGACTTCAGGTATTATTAATTTGTTCCGTATTTTTTTAAATGATACTATAATTATTTTTTTGTAATTTTTTTAAGTATGCTGTCAGTAAAATTTTACCAGAATGGACCCGAACAAAAATCGGTCATCAAATTACTCGAAGACTAAGAACGGAATATTTAACTTCGGTGGTTAATAATAAAGAAGCATAAAGACTGATTAATTTTCGTGCCTCATTATTATTTGTTGCATAAGATTTCTTAATTTTATTTGTATTTGTATAAAACTGTAAATAATTTTAATTTGTATAAAAACATAATATTTCTCTTTTTCTGGTTAATAAAACAAAGAAAAACTTACTCTTATTGTTTTTTAAGATAAAAAAAGCTATGGGCTATTTTATTGGTTAAATAAATCAATTTATTTAAAATTAAAGAAATTTGTAATGGCTTTTTCCATTAGAAAATGAAGATTGATTTTTTTCTTTGCAAAAGGAACACGGTTTCAGATATATTTATTTGATGTATATTGGAGGTTGTTTACATTCGTAGATTTCAGCTTGGTCTCACTTGATTTTTAAAACGAAAAAAAGCGAGTCAGATTTAAAACAAAATTTTAAGAACAAATGGGATTTTCTATTGTCAAATTCGGATTTCAACAAAAAATTGATTTTCTTGTAACAAAAGGTAACACCATTGCAGATTGAATTTTGTTGTAGTGCTCACATCTATAAATTTAAATTTTCAGTGTTTCCATCAAATTTTTCATTCTGATTTTTTTTTTTCTACATAATTATTTTGTCGTAATTATTGATTTTATTTTGAGAATATGCCAGCTAAGAAATGATTGAATCAAAAGTCAGTTAATTTATTTTAAAAATGGAAAAAAATTGATTTGAGAATTTTTCCAAAACGTTGTCGAAATTGCATTAAAAATATTCTAGGAAAAAATTCTTAAAGAAAAATTGAAGCAGTTTAAACTGAAATCTAATGTAAATTTGATAGTGTTACTTTGATACTTTGCCGAAACAATGACACTGGCGAAAAAGACGATATTTTAAAATCTTTCTTTTTCCTTATCAAAATTTCTAATGGAAAACCCAACTTAATAAGTATTTTAAATGTATCAAATGACATGTGTTTTAAATACAATATTGAAACCCCACTAGCAAATATTGTTTTCTAACCTGAAAAACATATAAATAAGAAAATATACAACATTTTTAACAAATATAATATTTATTTTTAACTTGTTTTATTTCTCTTAAAATCAAGAAAATAATCTATCGGCTCGTTCTTTAAATACATTTTTTTATGGTTTTTCTTTAAAGTATAATAAAAATATTGTATAGTAAAATAAAATGCAAATATTTCATTTGTGATAGATTTAAAATTAAAAATAAATACATCTACAATAAAGCTTGGAGATATCCATAGATCCCGGGAAAACTATGGACATCATTTTGAAGTGAAAATTACAAATAAAAAAAAACAAAACAAATGAAACCAAAAGAAAATCTAAGCCAGCAAACAGGTGCACCCTTTTTTAAAAAATTTAATTTTACAAAAAAAAAAAATGTTTTGAAATAAAAGAAGAAAAACAAAATTTGTTTACAAAAATTTAAATACAGAAGCGTTAATGTTTTTTTAGTAAGATGACGTTGAGATATGTTATGGCCCACTTTTAAATACACTAAATGACAGACGTGTAGGCATTATCCCCGCATTTTTCTGTGAAGCTGTGAAATGAAATCTGTATTAAAACTTTTTTGTTATTTTTAAGATATTTGTTTACAATAATTACCATTTGTCATTTTATTCATCACCTCTTCACTTCGGTTTAATAGGTGAGTAATTTTATTTTGAAAACAAAAATTTAATGGTGCGCGTCTACATGATGGAAGTTGCAGTATTTCCGTTTCTCCCTGCATGGCGCCATATCCGTTCTTACGTCATCTTCAATGAAAAATAAAGAAAAATTAAATTTACTTTTAATTCATAATATGTCTTTCTTTTTTGTTTTTCTCAATTTTGAATGAGCTATTTTAGAATTATTGCTTTCAGTTTTTAAATCATTGAATATGTTTCGAGAAGTTCCTTTCGCACAATCAGATCAGATCAAAAATATGAGAGCAAAAGGGGGTAAGCACATTTAAACGAATCAAAAAACCAACGTCGAGCGGTTTAAATTTTTAAATTGATAGCATTAAATTGAATAGATGGAATCTACTTGACTAATTGCATTCAATTGTTTACATATACATTTTCAGTTGAACTAAATGTGTTCATAATAATTATTATTGTTTGAAGGCAAAATTGTATATTCTTTTAATTCAATAGAAAGGCGGGGCTTTTTTGTTTGGATAATTAAAGCAAAACAAAATTAGGAGATTTTATTTATTGAGATTGAACATCAGAAATATAGCGGTTTTGTGTCTTTTGAAGAAATTAATGTTTATCAATTAAAATGTTGGTATAATAGACTTTTGGTAATTGAATTTTGAAAAATATGTTTATTTATTACTAAAACAATAAAATTACAAAACTTGAACAATATTTTTAAATCAACAGAGAAATAAATAATACTGGTCGGAAAAATTAATTTGTTTTCTGTCCCACAAACAAAATAATAACTCATCAAAGTATTCAAATCTCGTCTTATAGCATTTGAATCACATCAGTTTTTTACAATATGCTTCTTTAAAAATGTTTAAGACCACTAAGAACAATGTTTTTGAGACTAAATTAATACAAAACATAGTTCTTAACAATAAATTGTATGAACAAATCCTCTTTTCGATACAGTTTTAATTAATTTAGTTTCTGGAGTTATAATTTTTTATTTGATTCTTTATGAAGTTTTGAGGGGTTAAAAAAGAAACGTTTTGGACTAAATTTTTAGTGCTGATTTCAAATCAGAACTTCGATTTTAACAATCTCATCAAGTTTTAAAAATTCATATTTTTATACTTTTCAATATATTTGAAAAACTTGATGTGATAATATAAACGATGGAATCGTTACAAAAATTACTTTCAAACCATTTTGCCTTTTTCTTTTAAGAACCGCTTTAACATAAAAAGTTCAGCTTTTTTATAACTTAAAGGCACCCAAGAGGTTATTAATACCCTTAACATGTTTAAAGTTTAAACACAATTCGAGCTTTAAGAAAATAGGGAAGGATTTAAGATGAGATACCGGTGCTCATTGATCTTAAAGTTTTGAATATCAAAATGGGAGGGAAGACAGAGATGAGTTCCATATTCTCGGTGTACGGTTAAAAAAAGAATCTCTATACTTGATATTACGTCCGAAATTGAGCTCAAGGTTAAACTGATTAGCATTCCTGAAGTGCGAGTATTAGAGAAAAAAGTTTGAGGGGGCGAATACAACTGGCTAATTCAACAGAACATTGTTTGTAGAAGTATCAAACAACAAAGGAAAGAAACATTGAACGGCAGGAGACAACATTGAGTTTTTGAAGCATTAAACTCTACGCGGTTAAAAGCTCCCCATCGGACAATGCTTTTGAGATTGGAATTTAATTCGCTTATCAAAGCTGCCATTAAAGTTCCACATCCGAAGGACAAGGATGTGAATCAAGAAACGAATATGAAAAGCTGATATTACTTTCGTCAGCGAAATAGTTCAATGGATTAGAAGTGACAGAAAAGAGATCGTTTATGAATATATGAAAGAGATTCGGAGACAAAACGGAGCCCTGCGGAACACCAGCAGGCTTGGTGCCAAACACTATACAATGCTTTCGAAATATCAAGTGCAATAATCTTTCTTTGTACAAAACGATGTAAAGATTTAATGAAATACTTTAAATATTTAAACTGAATTGAATTGAATGATAGGTTTTTTAAATTAATAAAACCATCACGAATTTTATTGAAACAAAATTACTTCATGAATTTAGATAGTCTCAATAAGTCTCAAAAAGTATAATATCAAGTGCAATAATCTTTCTTTGAACAAAACGATGTAAAGATTTAATGAAATACTTTAAATATTTAAACTGAATTGAATTGAATGATAGTTTTTTTTAGATTAAGAAAACCATCACGAATTTCATTGAAACAAAATTACTTCATGAATTTAGATAGTCTCAAAAAGTCTTATATGTATATTATGTATGTGTGTTTTTTGAATTAATTAATTTAATCACACTTATTCCAAAGTTCAACTATTCACGATTGATGGTCAATAGAATTTATCAATTGAAATTACAATGGGTTTTGTGAAAGTGAATTGATAACATATTATGCCATTGTGAATAACACAAATTTTTACGGGGAATTTACCTGAAATCGCTAAAATGCTTAAGTCTGTTTAAGGGACCAAAGCAATTAAGCTCTAGTAGCAATATTTTTCCCATTTTGTATTAGCTACAGCTAGCTCTTTCATTAAATGAACCAACTTTTCTTTGCTGTATTATACTTTATAATTCCTTTGGAAATATTTTTTTATCGTGATTAATTCAAAGCTCATATTTTGGAACCCCTTCGGGTAGGGGTTAAGAATTTACCCGAAGTAAGGTATGCTTGTCGTAAAAGGCGACTAAAATCCAATCTCCGTATACTGAGAACTACATAAGTATACAAAATATGCAATGGAAAAAACAAATAGATTAATTACCCCAGGTGGAAAGCCAGTTTCTCTGGCAAATCCATCCTCTTCGGAGGCAGGCTCTACGGATTCTGGGGAGAGCCATTTATTGCATTTGATAAATCCTTTCGCGAAAGCGCATAAGGTCCCTCGATCACCTCCATCTGTACCGAGAGTTACCGGCAGAAAGAGTCCACCGGTTGTGCCAAAAGGCACTAAAAGCGACTCACCGAAAACAAACAGTTTTGAGCAGGACAATTGTGAACTGCAAAAGAAGCTGAACGAAATGATAAGACTCTACGAAGAGCTTAAAAAAGAAGTCGAAAGTCTTCGTGAAGAGAACAAGATGTTAAAAACTTCTGAAAACACGAAAGTAAATACTCTAAGTCCACAACATCGAGATCGGCACGAATATGAAAGTGATGAAGATGAATTTGCTCGGGAAACTGAAAAAAGTAGACCTTGTAAAAAACGGAAGGCTGAAAATTCGCCTAAGTTTCAAAATCAGCTAAAACCAAATAAAATTACACGGAAAGATCAGTTTTTTGCGAATAAGAAACTTCCTCCACCGATAAACATCGTTGGTCAAGCGGATTATAACAAAATTCTTCCTATTCTAAAAGAAACGGCGCAAAAGAATTTCAAAGCTACATCCACTCACAATAATACGTGGAAAATTAACGTAAATGATTCAGATTCTTATAGAAAACTGTCGAAAAAACTCAGCGATGAAAAAATTGAATGGTATAGTTATTCAATTAAAGAAGAAAGACCTTTACGTGTAGTAGCTAGAGGACTTCATCCCTCTTGTTCAAAAGAAGACATCCTTTCGGACTTAAAAACCAAAGGATTTAAGATTCTTGACGCAACAAATCTTTTGAAGCGAGAAAAAGGAATCGAAACCGCTTATATAAAACGCGCTCTTCCGCTTTTTATTCTAAGTTTCGATAAAAATGAAAATGTAGACAATGTTTATAATATTAAAACTATAATGAATATTGTTGTAAAAATCGAACCACTAAGAAAGAACAAACGCCTTATTCCTCAGTGCAAGCGATGTCAAGGTTTTAACCATACAGCAGCTTATTGTCAGAAGGACCCCGTTTGCGTTAAATGCGCGGGAAAGCACATGACTGATGTATGCCGTCTTAAAAAAGAAACTCCGGCTACATGCGCGAATTGCAAAGGTAATCATCCAGCAAATTACCGTGGCTGTGAGGTCGCAAAGGAAATGTTAAAGAGGCGCGAAGAATTTAGTAAGAAAACTAAAAAAAATACCTCAAAGCAAAACAAAGAATTAAAATTAAAAACCAAGACTAATACTCAAGCGTCGAGTAAAACGGACGGGAAAAATAATGAAAACGTTTTACCCTCAGAAAGCATAAAAACAAAAAAGACGAACACGTACGCTCAAGTCACGGCGCCCGAAAAACCTAAAACTATTAAACCTGACTCCGTTCAAAATGTATTTTCCCTTATACTTGAACGATTAGAAGAACAAGGGAGAAAAAACACCAAATTTACCGTAAACATGGATCAGTTGTCCCAACAACTCAAAATAATAACATGGAACGCGAACGGACTTACCGCAAAAATCGAAGAACTAGAAACGGTTCTACTTAACGAAAGAATAGATATTTGTTTGATCTCTGAAACTCATTTGAAAAAAGACTCAAATTTAAGTATTAAAGGTTATTCGGCTTACCACGCATGCCATCCATCCGAAAGAGCAAGGGGTGGTTCTTCCGTATTTATCAGAGAAAATGTCAATCATTCGTTTGAGATAAATATCGAGCTCGATACAATGCAAGTTACTTCCGTTAGCATAAAAGTTAGACACGTATTTTTTAATATTGCGTCTATTTATTGTCCTCCTCGGTCCAAGATAGACAAAAACGATTTTAAAGATCTTTTCAACGCTTTAGGTCCAAAATTTATTATTGGCGGCGACTTCAATTCGAAACATTCATTTTGGGGATCACGTTGCATTTCGACGAAGGGTAGACAACTCTACAAAGCGGGTATTGAATGTAAAGTAAGCTAATCTGTTGGCCGAATAATTATTATATTTAAAGTCTTCAGAAGAATAATACGCACAACTTATTCGTTTCGAGTTCGTTTTCAGACTGACTCATCTTTATTCTTTCTTCTTACAAGCTAGGGGAATTTGTACAAGAGGGAAATTTAACTAGGGAATATATACTTATGTACTAGTAACAACGGTTTACATATGTTGATGTGTGAGTATAACTATTATATATTATTATATTATTGCACTGATACAGTGTTGCCACTGGGCCTGATTACTACAATTCGGCCATTCTGACCACTTAAGATCACCTGATCTTTACAATTTATTGAACGTTTTTATGTTTGGCACCTCGATTTCCGAACCATGGTCTCATATTACTAACTGCCCATACACCCTTATATGGTAACCGCGTTTGTTGAAAATTGTCCACATCTTTGATTACATATCTATCGTTTCTTAACACTTTTACTATTTGGTATGGTCCCTTAAATTTTGGTAACAACTTTTTCGACGCTCCCGGATGTGAATCAAAATTTTTTATTAACACATAATCTCCTGACTCATACTTATTTGGTCGTTGTCGTTTTTTATCTACATACTTTTTATTATAAGCCTGTGCTTGTTCCTGTTTTACTGTTGCCTCTTGTCTTATCTGTTTGTGATCCTTTTGAACTATCTTTTGTTGAACTTCTACTAAATTGTCTTTAAAGTCGTCTATAATTTGTCCCCTTTGATCTACTCCAAACAGCATAACGCTTGGATGCTTTCCTATCATTCGATTGACGGTATTGTTCAATGTGAACTCGACTTTTTCTACAACGTGGTCCCAGTAGACTCCTTCTTCTGGTTTAACTAACTTGGCTAACATCGGACCTATATTTCTGTTGACTCTTTCAACCTGACCATTTGCCTGTGGTGAACCTGTCGCAATTTGAATATGTTTTACGTTGTTTTCTAACAAAAATTCTTTGAATTCTCCAGACGTAAACGCGCTTCCTCTATCTGATATTATACACTTTGGTCTGCTGTATGATCGAAAATAGTCAGACAACGCTTTAACTACCTCTTTTGTATTCGTTGTTTTCGTGGAGTACAATCTAACAAACTTCGTAAACGCATCGATGACCACCAAAATATGTTTCTTAACGTTGCGGGAATTGTCGACCGGCCCGTAATGGTCTATGTGCACCACTTCGAATGGAACATCGCCTTTGGGAATATTGTTCAAAAATCCCTCTTCTTTTCCATGTTTAGAGGAATAAACTATGCACTTGAAACAATTTTGTATATGCGTACTAACTTTGTCCCTCATCTTAGGAAACCAATAACTCTTCTTTATAAGTTCAATCATTTTGTCAGTACCTATGTGTCCCATCTCGTCGTGGTATTTATACATAACATGTTTTTCCATACTTTCAGGAACGCAGAATAAAATTGTCCCATCGTTTTGTTTTTTATATATAACACCATTTCGCATCTCATATAATTGATGTTCTGACTTCAGCAACAAATCTCTAAGTTTTACTAAAACGTTGTCTTTACCTTGTGATATAACTAAGTTTTCCTCAAAACTATTAGTTTCCAACATTAAAATGTTCGTTGAACGGCTCAAGGCATCTACGTGTTGCATACGTGTACCAGCTCTATGTTCTAGTTCGTAATCGTAGTTTTGGAGTTCTAACGCCCACCTTGCTATTCGTGGATTTAGTTCTTTTTTGTTAAGTGTCATTGTAAGGGAATTGCAATCCGTCACTATCTTAAAATGTTTGCCTTGTAAATATACTCTAAATCTCTTAAGTGCGGTAACTATAGCTAAAGTTTCTAACTCAAAACTATGATATTTCGCTTCGTCGTCTGTAGTTCTTCTGGAAAAATAGAAAATAGGATGTAACTTTCCGTCGTCTTTTCTTTGTAGCAATATTGCTCCTAAACCTATTGCACTTGCATCACAGTGTAATTCTGTATAGTCTTTGGGGTTATATAGTGCTAAAATTGGAGATTCTATCAATTTTTGTTTAAGTACTTCAAATGACTTTAATTCCTCTGCACCGAATTGAAACACTTTGTTTTTTCTTGTAAGATCGTAAAGTGGCTTAGCTATAATTGAAAAGTTTTTTACAAACCTGCGGAAATACGAACATAGACCCAGAAAACTTTGAACCGAATGTACGTTTTGTGGCAGTGGAAATTTTTGTATCGACTCTAAACCCTTATCATCGGCTTGTATACCTTCTCCAGTAACAGTATAACCCAAATACTTGATCTTTGACTGAAGGAATTCACACTTATCCAACCTTAATTCTAACTTGTTTACAACAAGTCTCCTAAAAACTTCCTTTAAAATCGTCAAATGTTTGCCAATATCCTTTGTTGCTATCATTATGTCGTCGAGATATATTATAACCTCATCTTTTTTTATCATATCCGCAAAAATTTTATTAACGTGTCTTTGAAAAACGGATGGGGCATTTCTTAAACCAAACGGCATTCTCAAAAATTCATATTGCCCTAAAGGTGTAACGAATGACGTATACTTGACTGAATCTTCGTGCATATATACATGGAAGAATCCGTTTTTCAAATCTAATTTGGTAAACACCAGCTTGTCTGCCATACGATCTAACAAATCATCTATTAGCGGTATAGGAAAACTATCTTTTGTAGTTACTTTATTTAAAACTCTATAGTCTATGCACATTCTAAGGTCACCAGTTTTTTTCTTTACTAGGACTATAGGAGAAACAAATTCTGACTCACTTGGCCTAATGTAACGTTTTTCTAAATACTCATCTAGCAATTTATTTAACTCTGACTTTTCTGTGTATGACAACCTACGAGGCGGCCCATAAAAAGGTTTATCTGAGCTTAGATTTAACTTCATCTCTGTTTTTACTAATGGTTCTACCGGACGTCGAGGCACCAGATAACAATTTTTGTAAATATCTTGTAAACATTTTTGAGTTGCATAACTTACATTATTTCCAATTTTTAAAGTTTTCTCTTCACATACATCATAATTGCAATCTATCATCATTAAAGTTTTTACAAAATCTTCATTATCTTTGTTAATATTCACATTATTTTCGATTATACTGTTTTTATTTGCTCTAAATTCGTTAACATTGTGGTTATAAATTGGTACAACTATATTTCTTTCGTTGTTTTGTTTACCTTTAGACTCATCGTTGTTTTTATTTTCATTAAGTTTTTTATTGTCTAAACTAATTATTCCCTCATCGTTAAATTTTATACAATTTTTATTATCATTTTGTTCTTTTTCATAACTTTTATAATTTTGACTATCAATTGTTTTATTAATTTTCTCGTTTAATTTTTCATAAGTTTGTCTTTTCATATATTCATTGTTTTCATAATTTGAAATTAATTTAAAATTTCCAGCCTTCAAAAAATTTCTTCCCAGAACAACCTCATAACCTGTTGACTTATCGTCAACCACAAATAGTTCTACCGAAATCAAAAGATTTTCCCATTCAACGAGACAACACAACTTTCCGAAAATTATGAGTTTACTTTTATTAATACCATAATAAGTTACATCGTTAGTTTTTAAATTTAAATTTACTCCTTCGGGAAGGCGCGAACGTTTCATAAAACTGATGGGACTACCGGTGTCTACAAGGCATTCTAGAAAGAAATTTTCTGTTTTCTCACCTATTTTAATTTTTAAATATAAATAACTTACGAAGTCGTCGTTGTTTTTCTCCACCAACTGGACGGTGTACTTCTTCTTTGGACACGTCGTCAACTGATGCTCCATCGAGCCGCACCCATAGCATGCTCCAAACTCTCGCTTGTTTTTTCTGCACTCGGTGGCTATATGTCCTATGCAATTGCAATTGTAGCATCTCGGTCCTTCTTTTCTTTGTTGCCGCATCGTTGTCGCTGCCGTCGTAGTTGTTGCCGTTGCTGCCGTTGCCGCCATCGCTGCCCTTGACGTTGACTGGAAGTTGTTGGGTCTTGGCTGCTCGACCTTACCCAATGTCCGGAGTAGATGCGACTTGTCTTTAAAATTGCTGACATGAGCATAAAGTCGCAGGTTTTCATCGCTTATGCCTTCTACGACGTATTCAATGAATTCATCCTCCTCGATGCCCATCCCATTGGACAGCACCACTTTGTCATTGTAGTACTCTGGAAACGTTTCGTTGTAGCGCCACTTCCTGGCTTCAAATTTTCTCCTCATCGAGATTTTATTCTCCTTACCACCGAACATTTCAGTCATCTCTCGAATCAGATCGTTGATGTCCTGTTCAGCAAAATTTGGCTTAGAAAACAACCACTGTTGAGCTTTGCCTCTCAACTTGTTTACGAAAAGCTTGCGCAACAATGTCTTCTCAACATTGTATGCTTTCTCCGTACTCCTCAATTGCGCCAGCCAGACATCAAAATTAATACCACCATCGTATTCCGGCAACATGTCTTTGTACGTATTATATCTTCTCTCTTCTTTGTCGTCTATTTCTTCGTCTCGTCGTTTATTTTTATTTTTGTTCGCTTCAGTTGTTCGTTGTTGCTTTTTAAATTCAATTTGTTGTCTTCTCAAGAGTTCATTTTCCTTTGTCAATAAATCTCGTTCTCTTTTGATCAGTTTTAATTCTCTTACGAGAAGTTCATTTTTCTTCTTCAGTAGCGATTGTGTGTTGTTACTAACACTGTGATGACACTCTCTTTCCTCATCGTTATTGCTCTTGCTATCGTTGTCACCCTCGTTGTTCGCTTCGTTGTCGCCGTCCGCGCCGTCGTCGTTGCTGTTGTTATTTTTATTTTTCTCATCTTTGTCATTTGTTTTCTTATCCGTTGGCTTCTCTCCTCGTATTTCTACGGGTACTCCATTGAGACGTAGTATTAGCGTTGACTTTGTACCGTTGCTTGGCATCTTCAAACATTGCAGCCATTCTCGCAGCTGCACCACAGAATACTTACTCAGCTCCATTGAGTCACTCATGTTGTATCAATAATTTGTTTTTAGGGGGAAAATGGAAAAGGGAGAGAGAAAAAAAAACGGAACACTGCGGCAGTTGAATTCAAACAACACAAAAAAAAATGAGAATCTGAATGTAGGGGACGCGCACACGTTTGTTCACGAACGAATACAGCTTATTATTTTAATTTAATTGTTTTAAACTAATTGTCAGGTTGCTATTAGGGCTGTATCCCACTTCTGAGGTTAAAGTAAGCTAATCTGTTGGCCGAATAATTATTATATTTAAAGTCTTCAGAAGAATAATACGCACAACTTATTCGTTTCGAGTTCGTTTTCAGACTGACTCATCTTTATTCTTTCTTCTTACAAGCTAGGGGAATTTGTACAAGAGGGAAATTTAACTAGGGAATATATACTTATGTACTAGTAACAACGGTTTACATATGTTGATGTGTGAGTATAACTATTATATATTATTATATTATTGCACTGATACAGTGTTGCCACTGGGCCTGA
The DNA here is from genome assembly GCA_951509635.1 of Eupeodes luniger. Lineage (NCBI taxonomy): Eukaryota > Metazoa > Arthropoda > Insecta > Diptera > Syrphidae > Eupeodes > Eupeodes luniger. Next base: position 11,211,849 of record OX608075.1, on the reverse strand, counting down.
TTACTACAAATGTAACGTTGAATTTTTCTCATCAGGAAAACCAACGTATTGGCCAACCGATACAGCGAAAACACCCGATCTTGTTGACTTTTTCATCGCAAGAGGAATGAACAGAAAATATATGACAGTAAATGATAACTTCGATTTTTCTACGGATCACTCGGCCGTTATCTTAACAATAAACAGTAACGTAATCGAAAAAGAAAAGCCCCTAATCTTAACAAATAATAACACAAATTGGGATAAATTCAAAGAAGATTGCGAAAATAGAATTATACTGAACGTCTCTTTGCAAACTCCGTTTGAGTTAGAAGATGAAACAGAAAAATTTATAAATATTGTTCAAGAAGCAGCTTGGAATAATACTCCGATCTGTAGTAAAAAGTCAAGGCAATACGAAGAAAAAATTCCAGAAGATATAAAAGAATTGATACGCGAAAAACGAAAAGCTCGAAAAGTATGGCAGCAATCACGTGCTCCTCAGCATAAAAGTGTCGTCAACTTTTTATCAAACAAGATTAAAAATTTGTTACGAGATTTTAAAAACAGCGAGAATTCTGCCTATCTTGAAAGCCTAACAGCAGACAAAAAAACGAATTATTCTCTTTGGAAGACGATAAAAGGCATTAAAAAGCCTCAAATAATGTCGGCACCTATTCGAAAAAATAATTCTGAATGGGCAAAAACTGATAAGGAAAAGGCGGATTTATTTGCTAAGCACCTTGAGGAAACGTTCAAACCTTTCGATGGTCAAGAGCTTCTGACTAATGACGGAGAGCTCCAACCAGCGCCGGACAATTTTTCTATCAGGAATATTACTTTGACTGAACTTGTCCAGGAAATAAAACGGCAGAAAAATAATAAAGCTCCTGGCTACGACCTGATTAACGGTCGTGTCCTCAAAGAGTTGCCTAAAAAAGCAATGGTTAAGCTCTTACAGCTCACTAACGCTGCTTTAAGACTTGCTTACGTACCCACGCAATGGAAAGTCGCCGAAGTAATAATGATCCCCAAACCGGGTAAGCCACCGAATGAGAAAAAATCGTATAGACCAATTTCTCTCTTACCAATTATATCTAAAATATTTGAAAAATTGCTTCTTAAACGAATGCTACCAATTATTGAAGAAAAACGTTTAATTCCCGACCACCAATTCGGTTTCCGGAATAATCACTCGACAATTGATCAGGTTTACCGAATAACTAACGAAATTGAAAAAGCATTTGAAGAAAAAAAGATTTGCTCAACTGCATTTCTTGACGTTTCCCAAGCTTTTGACAAAGTTTGGCATGACGGGCTAAAATATAAATTAAAAGTCTTTCCAGAGCAAATATATAACATTCTTGAATCGTACCTAGAAAATAGATTCTTTCGAGTTAAGCAAGGAACGGAGTATTCGGAGTTTAAAGAAATAAACGCTGGGGTTCCCCAGGGTAGCGTCCTTGGACCGATTTTGTTTGTTCTTTATACCCGAGATATACCCCAAACAGAAGGCACAACTTTAGGCACTTTTGCCGATGATACAGCTGTACTCGCAATATCGGATTCAATAGAAACGGCAACCTCTAAGCTTCAAAAGGCATTAAATAGCATTTCAGATTGGACAAAGAAATGGCGAATTGCTCTTAATGAAACGAAATCGACGCACACAAATTTTACGTATAAAAAAGTATATAACTTACCTATTTATATAAATTCTGTGCAAATTCCATACGCTAATGAAGCGAAGTATCTAGGCATGACTCTAGACGCGAAACTTAAATGGAAAGTTCATGTAAAAAAGAAACGCGATGAACTCGAAAATAAACTCCGCGAATTGACATGGCTTATTGGAAGATATTCCAATCTAAGCGTTTATAACAAGCTTCTTATTTATAAGCAAGTACTGAAACCAGTTTGGACGTACGGTATACAACTTTGGGGTTGTACCAACGTAAGAAATATACAAATTTTGCAAACATACCAAAACAAAGTACTTAAAATAATAGTAAATGCTCCATGGTATGTAAGAAATAGCGACTTACATAGAGATTTAAATATAAAATATGTAGAAAACGAAATTAAAAAATTTGCTACAGAGCTAAGATCACGACTTAGAAATCATAGCAATAACTTAATCCAACAATCTGTTAGCGAGGCGTTCGTTTTTCGGCGTCTGCACCGAACAAGACCTTCTGATCTAGCGCAAACAAATTAATCTCTCCACTCGAATTTTGTGGAATCTTCAGGTCCTCTCGTTGGGGAGCTTCCTGACAAAACGCGAACAAAATGACGCTAAAACTACTTGTTAAGCTGGACTTAGTTGTAGTAATAATATAGAAGATAAGGGAGGTGAGTTTTAGTCAGTAAAAATCTGACACTACTATAAGCATCGGGCTTATAGTGTCTCTGAAGATTTCTCACCTTCCTGCGAAAAAAAAAAAAAAAAAAAAAAAAAAAAATATTTTGGAATTACCAATTTTTCGACTGCAAATTAAAAATCGAAAGCAAAATTGACAGCTATCTAAAAAATTGATAAAAATAGTTTACAATATCATTTCTTTCATTCAAAATAGATTATTGAAAAATATTTACAATAGTGCAACAATATTGATAACTGACAGTCACAATAGCATTCAATTAAATTGATTGAAAAATTTAATTTGTTAATAACTGATAGCTGATATTCTCAATAACCTTACGCGATGGAGTGACTTGAGAGCTGGATTTGAATCGGAAAAGTTCAATTTGATTGTCAGGAACAAAAACTTGTAGACCAGTGTAATTTATTGATGATTTTGCTTTTTACATATCATTATGAGTTTATACATCTTTAATTTTAAAAATTTCAATCATTTTTTGTGTAAATTAATACATTGGCGTATCTCAAAATTGACTCTGTACATTGGTCGTTCGAATTGAATCTATGAAAATTCAGTACTTCAAAATAATCTATGTTTATTCATAGAACACCTGTTTCGAAAACATAAATCTTCACCAATTTCAAACTATATGATTCATTATTTCAAACTATATGATTCATTTAAAAAATATATGAGGATTTTCTTTTTCATTCAAGAAACTAAGTGGTTTTTGGATATTAAAATTTTGTATGTAAACAAAAAAAATATCAAACAAAATATGATTATTATGAAAGCACTTTATTTTAATTTGTTTACATAAATGAGATGTTTTATGGTAATTTAAAAGAAAGTACTTAATTTTACTGTAAACATTTTCTTGTTTTTTTTTTTTTTTTTTAATTTTATAGCATTTTGATGAATTTGTGTTTCATTGTAAAATAAAAGGACCTTCTTTATTGAAAATAAAACGAAAATATAGACATTTCCGAAATGGAAATTTATTTTAATGAAACATAAAAATGGAGATTATAACATCACACTTTAGTTGTCCTCCAAAATGAAAATTTTGTGCCAGTTTCTTGTTCTTTTGTGAAATTATTCATAATAATGCTTTCATCAGTTAATAAATTCTTTTGTTTTGTATCCAGGTCATTTATTTTAAAGGAGGTGGTGGCAGATATACCGAGGCTAAAATAAAAACAATGGATAAACACATTTTCTCTTGATATTTCTTTAATTTTGTAACAGAATTTTATTAATTTCTCTAATCATGCAGAACAAATAAAAATGAGACTAACCAACAAAATATTTTTGATTATTTTTATAACATGCAATAAAAAATAAAAAATAGATAATTTAAATTATTTTATTTTTGCAGGAATATTTGTCTGTTCTTGATTCGATGCCAATCCATGCTATAAAAAATAATTTTCGTAAAAAAATATCTTGATTTGATATGAAATATATTTTGGAAGCTAAAAATGATGTCAAAAATGTTTTTGATTATCAAAAAAATAATGATATGAAATTATGACATGCGAGGTGACTTTAGAAATTAAAAAAAAAAAACGTTTTGAGCTACACGTTTAAAGTATTATGTTCTGTTTTTTTTGGTGTTTAAAAAAACGAAAAACAAGAAAAAATTCTCACGTACGCCAAAGTGTCCTAGTTGATTTTTTATTTTATTTCAAAACGGAAATCTTACTTGGAATTATAAGACAAATCAGATATAAATTAATGCTAATATTAAGAGTATGAAATTAATTTTTTGAAAACTATCAAATAGCTTATTTTAGCGAGATTTACAATTTTTACTGGAAAATAAACAGAACATGACAGGTGATTGCATAAGCATTTTTAGTTTTGACGTATGTCACTTTGGTTCTGAGGAGACAATTAGTTGTAATTGGATGAAGATTGAACACAATTGCGAACTTTAACAGCTGCCTGTAGTACTGTCAAACTTGGGAAAATACGAAATTATTTAACAGCGCCACAATGAAAAAATGGCAAACAAAGTCGAAAACGCGAAATTCAACTACATTGACATTTCTGTTTATTATCTGTCGTTTATTGATAGAATTGAATTTTAATAAGAAATAATTGATTTTTTGGAGCACGATTCAAAATTGATTTTATTTATTTCATTTGTTTGTTTTCTTACTGTAGATGCCAATACTGTCAATGTAGCTGTCAAATTCTTTATTATTTTATTTTCAGAATCAAACTATTCACAAACTACAACTGTCAAAGTGATAGGTAAAAAATGAGTAGATCTCTCGAATTATTAAGATACTGTGTTTGGTTCCGATTAAAATCAAAAACGAATAATTTATTTTGTCTCAATATGTACAAAAAAAGAAAATAATCGACATCTTAATAGATTTTAATAAAAGTAAATTGATTTTTTTTTTATTTTTTTTCATTGAAATGAAAAAATATTGAATTTTGTTAAGAAATAATTAATTTTTTTCGATGGAGAATGGAACACGATACTGATAATTAAATACTTTTGTTATTGTTTTTGAGTTATTTGTTGTAAGTGAAACTAGTGCCGTTGTAGCTGTCAATTTATTTTGTATATCATTATGTTTTCAAAATAAAACAAATCACAAACCATATCTATCAAAGTGACAGATCAAAATTGTACAAGTAAATCTTTCAAAATATTAAGATCTGCATTTGGTTTTAAATCAAAAATAAATGTATTTTTTTCCCCATGGAACGCAAGAACAAAGAGAAAGATTTGTTTTTTTTTAGTAAATTTCGGGTAAAAATAAATTGATTTATATTACCAATGGAAAATTACTTCATATACAAAAATGATCCCTTATGCTACAGTGAATTTTTTTGCTATTGACTACATTCAATTATTTTTTTAAGAAGTATAAACATCATCTAGTCTATCATATTTTATTTTTAAGTTTTTGAGGTTATGATGAAAATGTATAAACATATGGATCCGCAGACATTTTTACATGGGAGAAAGGTTGGAAACATAAACAAATTTAAAATTTTTAAGCTAGGTATACATTAACATCCTTTTTAAAAATGGCAGTAATATCCAGGGGTCGGCCCATACTTGCACCAATGCAATGAAGTTTCGATAAAACTCTGAAAGCGATGTACATAAAAGGACACTATAATTTTTAAAACAGTTAGTTAAAAATTACCTTAAAAATGGTAATTTTTTGTATTATTATTATTTTATTTGGATTTGAATTCAGATTTTACTTATATGTAGTTTTTTAAATTTTTTAAAATTAAATATGAATATTTTTCCACTCGTTATCTTTAATTTAAAATTTGATAAAAGTAAAAAATATTGGATAACAACTGAAGCATTCAAAAAATTTTATAAATATTCAATTTTTTCTCACCTTTTATGTAAAGTTAAAAATTACATCCTTCTCAACAATAAATAATAATACATGATAAATAAATAAATTGGAATATAGTATTGTTTATTATTTTAAATTAAAGTGCCTTAAGATAGTGTAACGTAAAAGGCATATAACAATCCGAGAAGGAATACCAAGATGGTAAAAGTAGTTAACAAACTTGTCATTTCATTCATTTTGAATGGTATTTTTTTTTTTTTTAATTTTTCACACAAAATTTAAAAATTAACAAAAACAAGAATGTTCAAACGATTCGCTTTAAACAAAATAACGAAGGGTTTGATTCCTTTCGATTGATGATACTGAACTAACCGAACGAATGAACGTTTTAATAAAAACTGGGACGTGCCTCCACGAAATAATTCCACAGTATTTTCTCTTCCAATGAATTTAAAAAAAAAAAAGAAGAAAAATCTTATATATTTTTATATATTTTGTGTATATTCCAAGATTTTATACGTGGTTGCTTTGGCATCTTTAACATTTTATATTCTCCTTCCGATTTTTTCTTTTTTTCGAATTTAATTTTGGATTTGAGTTTTCCACTCCATGAAGCAGAGGAAAATATCAATTTTTGTTTTTGTAATTTTGTTTTTGAATAAATTTGCTTAAAACGATCAAGAATCATCTCGAGACTTATGGAAAGGAAGATGTCTTCCTATATACATAGTTGAATCATTATTATATAGTTACTTAAATATATTTACTTTATGTGAACTACATATTTAAATGTACTATGAGGGCATTCCATGTTTTTTTCAGTTTATAAAAATAGCAAAACGATAAATTAGGCCTCATGTATTTTCGATTTAAAAATGTTGTCATTATTTTATAAATTATGAAAATTCAAAATATTTTTATTTTGTTCATTAGTTATTTAAAGAAGCGATGTTAACAATGAGACAAAATTTAAGATATTCAAATGTAAAGGCCAATGTCGTGAGTATTCATAAATATAATTATAATTTATGTTACAAAAAAAAAAAACAAAATATCAATATTTATTATATTTAGTTTTTTTCGTAGCTGTTCTTTATTATTAATTAAGTACTTACCTCATTTAAGTGATTATTTTGAATTCTTATTCTAAAAGTTTAATTTTAGTATAAAATTGAGTTTTTGGGCTTTAACTTCATACTGGTTTAAGAGCTAAACGCAGCATAGATAGCCCACAGGAATATAAGAAGTGAAACTAGAATAAGGAATGTTGACATTAAGCTCCTGACTTCACTCATGATTGTTCTAAAATGAAAAGAAAAAAATAAGAAACTTTTAAAAGGTTTGTTAAAATTTTATAGATTTCTTAATTTTGGTTAAAGCTATATTAAAAAAGAAAGGAAATGTATTTCTAAGTAGACCACATAACAGCATCTAAAAATAATTCCAAACATAATTTAATAGAATTTAGAGCTATGTAACCTTTTTAAAGGAACAAGCTAAGCCAAGTCTTGGCTCTCATTTAAAATTTGCATTCGCATAACACCAAGTAATTCCTGATCTACAAACAATGTGGAAACCCTTATTCCCTGACCCACTGACAGAATAATCAAAATTATAATGCACATACAGAAATACCAGGTCTACAAATTGGCCTTTAGTATTGGCCTAACATCTTATTATCGGTACCCAAAAAATGATTACTTTTGAAAGTAGAGAGTGATATCCTACTTGAAACATAAATGTTAAAAATAGACTTTTTTACAGAAAAACTTTAAGTTTACTTTGCCAAATGGTTTCACTTGGCAAAGTTATTCTTTCGGTACTACGATTGAAAAATATGTCTCTGGCATGTGGTAACTGTCAAACTCAGCTGTCATTTAAAGTTTGACAATATTAGTTGAGTGTGTTGTCAATTCTGACTGTTGGCTGCGTTCAATCTCAGACAGATAGAGTATCCGGATACCTTTTTGTTAGTGTTTTACGTGTAAAATAACAGCTGATCAAAAACAGCTGAGATGTCAAAAAAGGAATCCAAAGGTATCCAAGAATTTCTTGGGTATGTAGGTATCTGACAGAACAGCTGATTCAACACATGGTTGAATTTCAAGAAACTTGAAAATTGATTTCAGCTTTTTGTATTTGTTGGTAAACAAAAAGATACAAAATATTAGTTGAAGTTGTATTTGAGGATGTTCTGTACTTAATAGACGATGAAGAAGCTATTTGATCGAAATTCTCCATAACTAAATCTAGGTATTGTCACTTCATAATAGTCCTCTTTTCTGTTAGGATAGTTTTCCGTTAAACGTAAATCGTTTAAAAGCGGAGATTTCCTAAGTAAATTATTAATCGTATAGAATTCCAATTGAGCTAAGAGGAAATTTAACATAGATTACAGATTAAGGTTATCTCTTAATAATTAAATTGTTACACACCTATTAATTCATCATCGTTCGACGAATCAGTTGAATTATCTATTAAATGTTTTATCTTACAACAATTTTGACTTCGAAGCTTAAATGTTTCTCTGCTTTTTGTGAACAGTTGAAAGTTGTTTTTATTTTTTGACAGCTACATATCTCAATACAGCTATCCAACTCGTTCAACAAGGTATCTAAAAATCCATCTATCCAAGATACCCTATCCAACACGAGATTGAACGCAGCCGCTGAGTGTATTGTCAATCCTGACATTTACGTCAAACATAAAATGTGAAATAGCTCCATGAGCAAGAGCTGAAGAGGCAATAAATTGTAAGATAATTATGCCATTATACAAACAAAACAGAGAGCCATTCTTGACAGTTCTCTATACAACAATAGTGTAAGAAAAAGAAAATATTATATAATGTACTTGAAAAGAAAGACTCAATAAAATAAAATAAAATAAAAAATGTTTTTGTCATTTCCGATGACACATCGCGTTAAAATCAATAAAAGTTAATACAAAAATGGTAATTCAAACGTAGCCAGTTTTTGATCAATATTTTTTGATTATGTTCTTCATAATCAACCGGACAATGGGCAAGTTAAGACAAAACAAGTGACTTCATTTGCCATCAACTGCTTTTTTGGACGTACATACATATATATGTACATATTCGGCAGGTTCAAACAACGTAAGGGACTTCAATTGCATTCTTTGAGCGTACATTTTGACCAAGGGAGCTTCTTAGTTTTTAAAGTGTCATAAATTTCAAAGTCAGAACTTTACTTCTCTAGCCTCTACCTTCAGTCCAACGTACAAAAACTACCAAAAACATTATAGTGCACAACGCACTCCTCAGGCAAAACTGCAAGTTCAGCGAGATTTGTATTACTTATTACTTACTTATTTCTTTTCCACTTTGACAAGACTCTTTTACCCAAAACATTAAATGGAATTGTGCAGAAAATAAATAAATCAATGAAAAACGTGATCAACTGTCATTTTCACATAAGAAGACTTAACTTGATAGTTAGGGAGATTCTTCTTTTTTTCATTGACTAACTTTCCAGTCAACTTTCCAGTAATGTTGACTTAATTGGAAGGCAATGTTTTAGCAGCTGGCCCATCAGATACTAAAAACATGCTTTACTTTCAAGTCCCTTACGTCACGCCATCTGAACCTGTCCAATGCTAACATAGAGTGGAAGCGTTACTCACATCGTTAGGTCTGTCATCATCGTAATGCATGCCCCGGAGAAAATATTGTTTTTGCAAGCGCTGCGAATGATCCGAATTTTATTTTATGACTTTTTTAGCTGGATATTGAAGGTGACGTCAATTGGATACCAAGATCATGCGATTTGATGCCTTGGAATTTTTTCTGTGGGGCTACGTAAAAGACCATTTTTATGCGTATAATCCCCAAACTCTATAAGACGCATTTAAAACCTACATTACCGAGGCAGTCATTTTAACGACTTTGTTTTTAACACTGGGTGCTTGAAGTTTTTCGATATCGGAAAGCCTGTCTTAAGGTCCCTTTCCATCTGATCAAAAAAAGTAAAATTTACACTAGATTGTTACTAACAGTGTACAAATATTAAAGTTTTCAATTTTTGGGATGGGTTGAATTTAAAAAACAAATTTAAGACACGTAAGCGCTAAATATCTACATACACATTTTATTGCTATTTTAGTCTCATTAAGAATTCTATAAAAATCAATTATTCAGTTCTGAAAAACCATCACAGTGTGGGATTACAAAATTTCCCTAGAATTTGTTTTCATTAAAAAAATAAATAACTTAAATTATGTTCAAAATATCTTTTAGTAATATTAAAAATGTACTCCGTATACATCTCTAGCCTTCCATATTTAGCTTGTAAGGTAGATCAGAAAAGTATTGGCGTTTTCGATTTTTGAAGATGGGAACTACTATTTTGAGGTTAATTTATTTCACGATTTTTTACTTTTTTTGAGTTTATATTTAGTAAATTTTTCTTGAGATTCGCAATCAGTTTTGAGAATTGCATGAGATTGATTTTCAGTATTCAAACATATTTAGTGATAGCTTTTTTCGAGATTCTCTAAAGTTTACAATGGAACTCATAAAGCGACTAACTTAGTTTTAACTAAGGCGGTGATATTTAGCTAGCTGCAAGCTTGACTTAAATGAGTAAAAATAACCTTTTCAGCTTAGAAAATGGTATTAAAAAATAAATGTCAATAGTTTAAAAAATTGTTAATGTTCATCATTAAATCTATTTTTGTCTATTTCTTTTAATTTATCATAGATTATTGTGTATTTTTTTATTAATAAGCAACACAACACCCACAAGTTTTTTGGACAGAAATATTAATTTATTGTAAGTCTATTTTATTTTACTTATTTTTTTTTTGTTTTAGAAAAACTATTAATTTATGTATTTGAATATTTTTCTAGAATTTTTTTTCTTCAAATATTTTTATTTAATTTTATGACCACATCCACTTTTTAATACAAATTTATGTTCACATTCACGTCTATGGATTGAAACCTTTTTGTAACGCTTTTAAAAAAAATGTGTGTTGATTTAGAAAAATTCTTTTAAAAATATGCATTATCCTTAAAAATTTAATATAAAATTAAAAAAATAATCTTTTCTAACCTTTAGGATTTCTTCGTTATTAAGACACGAAAACGAAATATACAAAACTGTATGTAAGTTGTTGGAAGTACCGAACTTTAAGAGACCTGATTTAAAACTGACAAATTTTTCTAATACAATATCTTAACTTTTTCTACAACAAAGTAATTTTTTTTTGCATGTATTTTTTGTTCTTTCTTTTTTTTTGAAAAAAAAAGATTTATTAAACAAAAAAAATAGACAAGACAGGTATGAAGAAAAAAAAAGAGAAAAAACCCGAATACAAATATAAAATTTTTGTTTTAAAAAAGATTTTGTCTCATAAGATTGAACATTAAAAAATGAAGAAGAAAATTCTACTTCGTACAATACGTTGTATAAACAATTTAACAGATACATTAGTATTAAGTAGAATTTCTCAAAAACTACAACAACAAATTAAAAATAATGCCGGCTGTCGAATAAACCAATAAATCACATAGAGTTTTCTTATTGTTTAGTTTGTCTTTTAATTTTATTGTATTTAAAAAAACTAAAAATAAACCTTAAAAAGAAGAAAAATGGAATACCTTTATTTATTGCGTTTTTAATAATAAATAGCTTAAGGTTGACAAAACGCGAGTCAAATGAATAATAAATTGTCAATAGATATGCAAATGAATATACCATATAAACAAAATTATAGTCACTTTTTTATTTAAATAATAATATGTTATAAATAGTTGCATGTGCTGTGCTTTTTTAGTTCTGGAATGTTCTCATTTGATAGATGCGTTAAATAGATTAAAATTATATTTTTAGTTTTTTTTTGTGTTCTATATGTTCTTAATTTACGATTTAAAATATAATAAAATAAAATAAAAATCTACTGCGTCATTCATAAAAACAGTATCAAAAATAAGAAAACATAAACCTATATTTTTTAATTATATATGTAGATACTTATTTAAATATTTTTGGTCAACATAAAAAAAAACCAAACGACTTCATCAGAATAATATTTATAAAAAGCAAAAACAAAATATTGTTTTCCATATAAATCAACAAATAAATTATTTTTAAATGAAGCGTATTGAGTTTAAAAAATCAAGAAATTGAGAAAAATATATATAAAAATATAAAAATTGAGAAACAAAATAGTATGCCACGCGTAGGTGGAAAGGAGACCATTTAAAACATGTGTGTTGTGACAATGCTGTCCATCGTCTTTCTATACACGTTTCTTTTTTTTTTCATTTATTTACATACAGCTATGGCAAAAACAATAGACACATTTCCAGTTGAAAGTGCAAGACACTATCATTGGTTTTCAACATTGAAAATTTTGTTTCCAGATTCCAGAAGCGATTAGGAAAGTTAAATTTGTTATTTTTTGTATTAAAATGAAGCTTAAGAATTATAGAATTGTTTTACAATGAAAATACTTTATTTAAGTGGCAAGTTATAGCTATCATTGGTTTTCATCATTGAACATTCTATTTTGAGACTTAAAAGCTATAAAGAGATTTAATTTTGTTATGTTTGGTGTCAAAATGAAGGTGACTAGTTTTAGATTATTTTTATTAAAAAAACTGCATTACTTAACATAGAACATTTCTTTTAGTTATTTTTTTAATTTTTAAATGATGAAATCTTTTTTAATGGACAGCTGATTGTTGATTTCACATTTCGGAACATTATCCCACCTGTCAGTTTAACGTTCAATGATCAACTTTAACCTCAAATGCTCGTTTCTAATCAGGAAATGAAACGACAATGACAGACATTTTCAATCAGAGCTAAACCAACTTGTAAAAAAATGTCCAATGATTTGGTTCAATGGTGGCGTTCATCTAATTTAGATAAAGTATTAGGATACCTTTTTGTAAGTGTCTTACGTGTAGAATAGCTGATCCCAAACAGAAAAATAATTGAACATTTCAGTCACTGGACACAATGATTTGAAAATTTTGAGAACTAAAGCCTCTTTAGTGACTGCAGTTAAGTCATGACTTTGACTTTTTGAAAGTCTTTTGATTTCCAAAATAACTTTGACTTTTAACATAAAAGTGGCTTGAAGTAAATAAAAAGTGAAATGATTCAAAGTCAATTAGACTGCAGTGTCTTTGACTTAACAATGTCTTTTAAAAGTCAATTTTAAATGCAAGTCAATAGGCAGGTTCAGGTGACATAAGGGACTTGATAGTAAGGCAAGTTTCTAGCATCTGATTGGCCAGCTTCCAAAAAATTGCCTTCCAATTAAGACAACTTTATTGGAAAGTTGACTGGAAAGTTAGTCAAGAAAAATCTCCCTAACTATCAAGTCAAGTCTACTTCTGTCAAAATTAAAGTTGATTATGTTCTTTTCATTCAACTGAAAGCTTAACTTTATTACTGTATGGTTTATTTATTTTCTGCACAATTCTATTTGATGTTTAGTGTAATAAGGTTCCTTGTCAAATTGAAAAGGGAATAAGTAATATATCTTTGCATTACAAAATACAAATCGTGATGGGCTTGTAACTTGCCTGAGGAGTTTTTTGAGTTTTTTGTAGACAATAATGTTTTTAGTAGTTTTTATACGAAGAACTGAAGGTAGAAGTTAGTGAAGTAAAGTTCCAAGTTTAAAATGTATGACACTTGAAAAGTAACTAGTTGCCTTGGTCGAAATTTACGTTCAAAGAATGCATTTGACTGCAAATGAATACCCTTATATTGTCTGAACCTGACCATTGAAACCAATTATTGGAATTTGTTTGACAGTTTGGTTATACCTTTTTTGAAAATTACTTGTATTGGACACAAATTTCCTGATTGGAACTAAGCATTTGAGATAACAATTGATCATGGAAAGGAAAAGAAAACTGCCAGATGAGAACACAAAGAAAATGGAAAGTTTTCTGCGAAACCATTTTGTTCCGAATTGTGAAATCTAAAACCAGCTGTTCATTGAAAAAGATTTCATCATTGAAAAATTAAAATAAAAGAACAATGTCAGCATTAATTTCGATCTATGCAAAATAGAATTGATTTATAACTGAATTGAAACAAGGATTTTTTAACTAAGTATCAAAAATAATCTATCAAAAAATGAAATAATTGTCACTTTTCGACGATGTATAATTTTGTTGAACTTTAAATCAAGTGTTTCTATTGTTTCTGTCAGATTTGTATGGAATCTGTAGCAAATGGACACCAAAATCTTGACAGCTATTGTTAATTTTTTAAAATCATTTTAAGGTTACATTTAATTTGTTTTAACAGTGCTACCAAAAATGATTTTTTGTTCCTATTATTTTGGCCATGACTGTAAATTTGCACTTTAATTTCCCTCAATACTTTTTCTTTGTCATTATTGAATATTATCTTTTTTTTTTAAATACATTTTTTTGTTTAAGTGATGTTGGGAATCGCGCCCATTTTTTGAAGAAAAAAAAGTCAAGAGTCATTCACACTGTGTGGCAAGTAGGTATATGGTTTTTGACGTTTATAAATATTTATTTTTTGCCTAATTATTTAAAGAAATTAATAAATTACTATCCTAATGTCTCTCTTAAGTTAAATATTTAGTTATTTTTTTTTTAAACACGCTCTTTGTTAAAAAAAAGTATATTTCATTGCTTTAATTATTATAAATAGAAATACTTAGTGGTTTTTATATCGTTTTACTGAAGATATAATTTATTGTAGTTTTATTTTATCTTACCTTGTTTTATTTTATTTTATTGTTATTTTTTTATTTTATGTTTTATTTTATTGTTTGCATTAATGTTTATTATGATGATTTTAATTTTTTTTTTAAATTTAAATTTCTTTTCTTTTATGTAACAGTCCTTCTAGTAGACGAATTATATTTGGGTCAGGTCGGCCGCACGTGTTCTTGATTTTCTAGTTACTTTTTGATCCCTTGAGTATCCTATAAAAGATTCAATGAATATAAAAAGTAAAAGTGGATTAAAATGGCAGTTTTTTTTGAATAAAATTTCCCTGGAAATGTGGGAATTTCCCGATTTTAACAAACTCAAGTAGAACTATATGCATAAGTTTACGAATTTCGAAAATAAAAATGTTATTCGAGTGATGTGTTATTTCTTAATTATATTTGTAATACGGGTGTCAAAGAACCAATTAAGACCCCATCAAAATTTAATGGAGGATATCCCGTATACAAATTTCCCCTCGAAATGTGTTTATCTCTTAAACATTGGGAACGTAAATGATGTTCAAAAGTTTCCCTTAGAATTAATTAGTATCGAGAGCAAAAAATTGCAGGCTTTTGGCTGTAATTTTATTTTTATTGGAGTAAATTTTATTTCCAAAATTCCAGAAAATAGAATATATATTTCCAGGGAAAGAAATAATTTGACAACTAAGAAATTTACCTGGACTTGAAAGTAAGGCAAGTTTCTAGTATCTGATTGTAGTAGTAGCTGCCAAAAAAATGCCTTCCAATTAAGGCAAATTTATTGGAAAGTTGATTGAAAAGTTAGTCAAGAAAATCTCCATAACTATCAAGTTAACTCAACTTATATAAAATGACAGTTGATCATGTTTTTTCGTTCACTGAAAGCTGAACTTTATTACCCACTTTGAAATTTATGGGAATTGAAAAACTAACTAGCTTTCTTAGTCAAAATGTACGTTCAAGGAATACAGTTCACTGCAAATGAAGTCCCTTATGTTGTCTGAACCTGCCCATTTTTCTCAATGACATAAATTTTCAATGGGCATGTTCAAAAAACGTGCAGGCTCAGACGATATAAGGGACTTGAAAGTAAGGCTATTTTATAGTAGGTATCCAATTCACCAGCTGCCAAGAAATTGCCTTGAATTGAAAGTTAGTTAGGAAAAATGTCCCTAACTATCAAGTCAAGTCTGCTTATGTCAAAATGACAGTTGATCATGTTTTTTTTTTATTCAACTGAGAGCTGAACTTTATTACTCTGATATAATGTATTTATTTTCTTCACCGTTCCATTTGATATTTTTTGTAAAAGGTTTCCTTGTCAAATTGGGAAAGAAATATTTGTAGTTATTAATGTTTTTGGTAGTTTTTGTATAGTCAACTGAAGGAAGAGTTTAGTAAAGTCAAGTTCTGAGTTCGAAATTTATGACATTTGAAAAAGTAATTACACGTCTTGGTAAAAAATGTACCTACGTTCAAAAAAAGCAGTTGACTTCAAATGAACTCCCTATATTGTCGGAACCCTGCCCAATGATTGTTATAAACTACCTGTCAGAATAATTCCAATAACTGGACGTCAAATTTTCGAGATTCGTGATGCTTTATACGTGCGTTTGTAAACTTTGGACTTTGAAGGTTTGGGAATCATTATTACATTGATGCATTTATAAATGTATACTACGTATTTCATAACTTCCATGGGAGGGTGTTTTTAAAAAGGTCTTCCTACCTTAGACAAGTCCATAAGGTCAGATTAGCGATCGATTAAAACGCAGATGAATTGCGTAAGATATGTTCATAAACGTCATAAATAACATCAGCTGCGGGTTCGAATGTGGCTAAAACTAAACTTTTAGTTAAAAAAAGAATTGTTATAAAAAAAGAATTAAATTCCAGAAAAAAATTGTGGAGAACGGTGCTCCTTGCAATTGAGGCATTAGAGCCAATATCCTATTTTGATGTCTTGGACATGACAAAATATCTTGTGGCAGCCATTCCTGATTTGTGTCTGACGTTTAAGAACATTAATAAGGTTTTCCATGGGTAAATTCATATTTCCGTCAAAAATTATTTTTTTTTTGTAACTCGTGGAATACGATTGAAAAGTTTTGTTTTGTCATTTTATTAGTGTAATTTCGTGTACATGTTAACGAATAGGAAGGTCAAACTTCCAGCTAAACATTTTTGAATTATTGTAGTATGTATTAGTTCAAAGAGGGGTAAATCTGCGGAATTTTGATCTGCAGATTTTTTCTTAAATCAAAAATAAATCAATCTATTTGTCATCATGGAATACAAAACAGGGTAAATTTCAGTTGTGACAGATCCAGATCAAAAATGTCTTAATTTATTTTACCTATGGCAACCCCCATCAGTGACTACTAAAAATTGTAATTTAGGCCTGCAGACGACCTGCAAAATTGATGTGTTCATTAATGCAACAAAGCAGAAAGACGATTGTACTAATGCAAATTTTCGACGTTACATCCTTAGTTTTTCGTTACAATTTTCTTATTACGATCTTATTGATTTGTGTGCTCAAATAAGGTGCCATTTCTTTGTTAATTAATCTGCTTCAATTAATAAAGGATTGAAAAAAATGTATTGATATGAATTGCGAAGTTATGAACCTCTCGACAATTTTTGTTAATTGATAGATAACAACCAGTTAGGCGGGCGGGTAATTGCTAGATAAGCTTCATTTCGATTAATTAAAACTATGTACTTCTGTTTTAAAAGAATTTCCTCTTGTCGAAGTAAAATCACTTCAAAATCCCATAAATCGAAATGTAGAACATGGAAATTCATTTAATTTCAAATTGAAGAAAACATTCGAATCCATATCGATAAAATGGAATTTTAGAATTTAAATTTTTATTCTGAATCGATTTCAATTTCATTTCCAGTGAAAGTGAAATGTAGAAACTTCAAAAATCGAAAGCGTGAATGTATTTCACGTAAAGAACAAGTTTATGTTAGGTTAGGTTAAAGTGGCTGTTGGTTTGGGACGTCCAACACACTTAGACCAAAGTATGGTCCGTTGTGATACCACATGGATCAGTTAATCAGCTTAACTCGTTGAACCAATTGGAGCTTCGAATGAAGCGTAGGAGACAGGTAATGTCTGAATTTTTTAGATCACTGGTATCGTTAAAGTAGTAGTCTCCAAGGTGGATTCTACGTCTTTGTGATAAGGCAGGGCATGTGCACAGAAGATGAGAGATTGTCTCCTCTTCTTCTTCGTCCATGCAACTCCTACAAAAATCATTTGCAGGGGCTCCAAGTCGAATAGCATGCCTTCCTATTAAGCAGTGCCCAGTCAGGACACCTATAACGTAGCTAATGTGCAATCTACTCAGAGAGATTAATTGTTTTGAGCGCTTGGCGCTAAGATTAGGCCAAATTCGTTTAGTCGCTACACAGGTGGTGGTGTTATTCCACCTGAGGTTTGTTTTCTCTATGGTATCTCGCTTTAGCATGAGTTTACATGTAGCTAAGGGGATACCTATGCTAGCATTGTGAGCCAGCAGAGGTAAAGTTGTTCCGCTTTTTGCAAGTTCGTCTGCTTTGCAATTTCCTGGAATGTCTCTATGGCCCGGCACCCAGAAAAGGTGAATGTTGAACTGTGTAGCCATCTCCGTAAGAGATGATCGACAATTTAGGGCTGTTAGTGAATTTGTAGAGACAGAGTCTAAGGATTTTAACGCAGCTTGGCTATCCGAGAAGATGCGTATATCATTTGTTGATATAACGTTTTCTCTAAGCCAGGATAGGACTTCTTTTATAGCCAGGATTTCAGCTTGGAACACGCTACAATGATCGGGTAGACGAAAGGAGAGACTTAAGTTAAGTCTATCTGAGTATACGCCACCACCAACCCCATCCTCCGTTTTTGATCCGTCTGTATAAAAGTTTATAGGACCATCGTTCAAAAATGATGTATTCTCCCAAGAAGACCTGGGAGGTATAGTCACTTTGAAGCTATAGTTGTTAAACTGAGGATGGGGTATGGTGTAGTCAATATTACTATTTATAGTTCTGAACGAGTTCAAAATAGTGGTGTGGCCAATTCCATTATTGATCCACAGAGAGGAGGCCTGAAGCCGTATGGCAGTATTAGCGGCCGTTTGCTTGCTGAAAAAGTCCAGCGGTATTAGATGGAACAGAACATCTAGTGAGGCGGAGGGGGTGGAGCGAAGTGCTCCTCCCATGCACAGGCAGGCTGTTCGTTGGACTTTGCTGAGTTTATCGCGATTTGTCGCTGTATCTAGCGCCGTCCACCATACCACTACTCCATAAGTAAGGATCGGTCTTATGACCGAGATGTATAGCCAGTGTGTAATGCGGGGCTGTAGGCCCCATTTATTACCAATGGCCTTTTTACAGGAGAACAGGGCTACTGTGGCCTTGTTTATTCTCTCTTGAATATTAGGTTTCCAACTTAATTTCTTATCTAAAATGAGACCCAAGTATTTTGCTTGATCAGAGAATTTAAGTGGTACACCATTTATGAGGGGAGGGTCAATGTGTGGGACTTTGTATTTCCTTGTGAAGAGGACAAGGTCGGTTTTTTGTGGGTTAACGCCTAGTCCACACCGATTAGCCCATCTGGTTAGCTTATTTAAAGCGTTTTGTAAGAGTTCTTTTAGTATATTGGGATGTTTACCCGTTACTGCAATAGCAACATCGTCCGCATAGGCAAACACTCCACCACCTTGTGGCGTACCTCTGCTGACACCCCTTTGTGTAGTAAAATCGCCCAGTTTTGAATTGATAATCCTGCTTATCAGCATCTGATTAATCAATTCGATGATCGACTTATCTACCTTCAGAGATGTCAATACACGTGCAATTGCAGATGTGTCGACATTGTTAAATGCACCTTCTATGTCTAAGAAGGCAACTAAGGTGTACTCTTTATGATGGAGGGAATATTCGATTGTACGTACTATACTGTGTAGAGCCGTTTCAACTGATTTCCCTTTGTTGTAGGCATGTTGAGCCTTTGAAAGGAGGGACTTATCAATACTTGCCCTTAAGTGAATATCGATCAAACGCTCAAAAGTTTTGAGAAGGAATGATGATAAGCTAATAGGTCTTAAGTCTTTAGGGTTTACATGACTGGATTTTCCAGCTTTTGGAATAAAGACAACTTTAACTTGTCTCCAAGACATCGGGATGTATGCCAAATTAAGGCAACCCTTGAAGATGTTTTCTAGGATGGGTATTAGAAAACTTGCATTTTCTTGCAGTTCGGCTGGAATTACACCATCCGGACCAGCAGATTTGTATGGTTTAAAGCTGTTAATAGCCCAATTGAGTTTTTCCCTAGTGACTAGACCTTGTGGGGGTTGTAAAGTATTGTCACCATTATTAAGTGCAATGTTATTAATAATGTTAGAGCTACCAGGAAAGTGGACGTCTAGTAGCAAGTTGAGCGATTCTTCGCTTGAATTGGTCCAGAGGCCAGAGGCGTTTTTCAAGCAACTTGGCATGATTGGACTTTTGGAGAGGATTTTGCGCAGCCTGGATGCTTCGGATCAATCTTCAACGTTACTAAAGAAGTTTCTCCAAGACGATCGTTTGGTTTTCCTCAGTTCTTTTTTATAAATCTTCAGTGATTCTTTATATGAATCCCAGTCAGACATGTCTCTAGAAGCTTTGGCTCTGTTAAAGAGTTTTCTGCATTCTTTTCGAAGTGGATCCAGCCCTGAGTTCCACCAGTGTGGCTTCTTTTTACCTCTTACTTGTATAAGAGGGCATGCAGTATCTAGAGCTTTGTTTAGGGCTAATGTTAGATTATTGACTTTGTCGTCAAGATCTTCGATGTTGGAGGGAGTATTAAAAAGTTCAGGTTTTATTAAACTATTTAACGTTCTCTTATATTTTGGCCAATTTGTTCTTTTCAGATTTCGAAAGATCGGTTGGCAAGGTGGTTCATTTATAAAGTCAAACTGGATGTATCTATGATCAGAAAAGGAGTGATCTTTAGATACCTTCCAGTTCAAAATATTATTATTAATGAATTCGGAGACAAGAGTTATATCTAAAACTTCTTGTCGATTTTTAGTAATAAAGGTTGGCTCATTACCAACGTTACTTACGAGTAGGTTAGTGTTAAGAATATAGTCGAAAAGAGACTCACCTCTGTCGTTTATATCCGTGCTACCCCATACTGTATGGTGGGCGTTAGCGTCACTACCGATGATGAGGCCGATGTTGAGCCTTTGTGCTTCAGTTATCAGTCTCTCCAGAGTATCTCCCGGGAGAGGGCCAAGATGGTCGTGGCCTAGATACGCCGACGCCAGCCAGAATGTTCCTCTGGCTGTTTCCAGACTAGCGGCGGTGGTATCTCGATCGCTGAAATTAGGGAGTAAATATACATTTAGGCTGCGTTTTACTAATATGCAAGATCTGGGTTCATCCTCACCTGATGCATACAGCACGCAGTATTTGGGAGTCCTGATTCCTCGAACAATGGATTTAACAATCCAGGGTTCTTGAATCAGGACAATATCTTCATCGCTGCTGGATAGGCGAAGAAGAAGGGAGGCCGAAGCCTTTATGGAGTGTTGGAGGTTAATCTGGAGTAACCGCAGCATTTTTGCTACTGCACTCCCGATCAGCCTCCAACACAGTAATGTCGGAGTCATCCATATCAGAGGACGATTCTAAAAGAATGTCCTCATCTCCGCTGTCGTAGACCTCGGCCTCCATTGCGGAAAAACCTTGGTCGGTGTTAGGTGCTTCCACTGCTACTGGGGGTACCTGAGATGCATCGTCTTCCAATGAAGGAAGTGTGACCGATGCGCCAGGCACCTCAGCAACCGTTTCCGCTTGTGTGGGTGGGGAAGGGGGAAGGGTTTGTGCCTCAACCCCATCTTTTTTATAGACCCTCAGCGTAATTTCGTCGAACCCGAACCTAATCACACCTTTTGATTGCGCCAGAGGAGAAAGGGATTCTGCATTGATGATCACAATTGCACCCTTATAGGGTCCCTTTGGATCCTCTAGTTTCGCAACCTTCCAGTTGTGAGTAGGAAGGGTTGGATTGGAGAGCCGGATTACTTTCAGAACGTGGTCAGCTTCCTTGAATATGGCCGGAACCGTGATGCGAGCTCTTGGTCTGCAAGGAATGTCCTCCTTTGCTACAACCTCAAGCTTAGCACCAGGCCAGACCTCTCCAAGTCGGCTGACCGCCAGCGTCAGTAGGTCGCACGACCTCTGATCATCACAGACCATCAACTTGATGTGTCCCTGATGCCAACCGCCATCTTTTGTGATGGGCGGTGGTCCCGGATTGTCAGACATTATCTCGACAAAACTGAAGGCCAGCTGTCCTTTGGCCAATGTCCAGTTCTCGGCAGAGATCGTGCCATCCACATCACTTCTGTCGATAATCGCGACTACCTTTTTGTCCTTTAGAACATCGCTGAAGGACATTTTATCCTTGCGAGGGTCGAGAGGAGTGCTGGTGTTTAGCACTTTGGGGCGTTTAGGTAGTGAAACACTACCTTCCATAGACCTTTGTCGCTTCGACGTTGAGTCTTGGCTGGTCTTTAAATTATTTTTGGCGAGGAAGCTCTTGGCCCAATTTATTTTGGCGTCATGCTGAGAGTTTCCTCCAGCGCCTAGTTGTTCACCAAACGTCTGGAGAATCCTCTTAGCATTTCGTATGTCCCTATAGTAGGCCTTGGAGGGTCTGAGCTTACGCCCATCTCCCCCAGGACCTTCTTTAGGAGCCTTTGTTTTGGAGGTAGAAGGACCTGGCATCACAGCCCTGCTACCTCCGACTCGAGGTGTTGACGATTTGAGAGGTTTACTCTCAGTGGTAGTAGAGGAGCCGTTCTTCACAACTGCCTCACTACAGGAAGAAGGTAATTTTACCTGATTATCCGATGTTCCACTGGCGACAACAGGGCTGTGAGTGTCCACAGCCATGTCAGCACCAGTGGAAGAGGGATGAACAGCAGACAACTTTTCCGTCGTACTGCTGGCCGGTACAGCAGACAACTTTGCCGTCGTACTGCTGGCCGATACGGTTTTTTGGTTTTGTTTTGTTTGTTTTGTTTTGTTCATTGAAAATCCCACGAGTAGCGGATAAGGGGTGGTCCATCTGTACAGAGATCCGTGTATACAGATAAGGCTGGTTAATCCGGAGGTCGCCAGGTATCCGGATACTCCGTTCGCGACTGAGCTAGTTTTTTAATTGGGCCCTCAGCCTGGCTGATCATCGGCACGGGTCGTATAACACCTTAGATCCAGCCCAATTGGGAAGTTTAAGGGGAAGGATATGTTTTGAGAAAGGAGAGACGAACAGCAATTAAGCCATAAGGGTCCCAGGAAGGAAACTAGGCATGACAGACAGTTATACACCATACAGTCAGGGGGTAAGGAGACATCAGCCAGCATAATAGCACAGATCTGACGGAGGAGGGGTGTAAAGGATTGGGAAGGGGAGGGGCGAGCGACCTTTGGTTTCAGGACTCTTCTGGAGAAATAATTCCCGAGAATCATTGACCTTACTCAGCTTCTACAACTCCCAACAAGTTTAAGAAAGTGAAAATGTACCACTTAGAGCTATCAGAAGATTGTTAAGAAAAAGTTTTAATCTCTTCAAATGTTGTTTGCAATTATTATTTCAACAATTTATTTTCAGGGGTGCCAGCACGTAACTTGATACAACCGAGTTTAGTCGATACAATCGAGCATTGGCAGCACACATTTTGGTTCAATCGAGTGTCCTCGATTGTTTCGCCAGATTAGGCAGCACACAAACTTCAAATTGACGTTTGAAACAAAATTTTTCACTCGACAGAAATTAGTTATCGTCGGCAGTGATTTTTGTATGAGAAAAATGGAAAAACAAAATAATATGTCAATAAATAAAAAACAGACTGAGATTTTGACCAATTTTATGAGTTCTCACGTTGATTTAGCGAGGGGAATTCTTAATATTTCTTAATATTCTTAATATTTACTCATTTTAACTCAATTCGAATGGGTTGCTATTATCTCTCAAATATCTTCTTTTGATTTTAGCACAGGACACTTCTTCGCCTTCACTTTCACTCTCCAAATCAAAGAAAAGCATTTCGAAAAAAACTTAAAATTGAAACTAGAATGAAATTATTTCAAAGAAAACTCATTTGACATTTCATTTTATAGTTCACAGTGACTATTTTAAGTAAAAGTCACAATGGAACTCGTTTCAAATTACGTGCTGTCAAAAATAATTTGTTTCGAGTTGATCGACGATCGACAATCCTCGATTGTATCAAGTTACGTGCTGGCACCCCAGTTAAAACAAATTGTATAGACTAAAAGATTCGTTGGCTTTTCTTAGAATAGAAAACATCCTGTGAACCAACGAGAAATCGTTTTGAAATCCCACTATATTTGTAGACAAATTTGTTTTCAAATGTTTAAGTAATAATTTACAAAAACCGAAAACGGAAGCAAACCTCGTAGTGTTTTCTTGAAAATCTATTTTCTATCCATTTTTGTTTTCTAACGAACTACATGTAACCATTCAGTTTTCCATGACAAACACATTTCCATCATTTCTAACTTCACAAATGCAAACTAAGATCTTCATTTGATTTGATTTTTTATTATTATTTTTAACTAAAATATCTTTTTTGTTTTTTAAATAACTGCTTAAGATGGAAAAGGCATTCGTTTGTTTGTTTTGTTTTTTTTTTTTTCTTTTGTTTGAGGATGTTCTCTCGAGTATGTCCTTGGTAATTTTTTAAAATTTTTCTTTTAATTACTAGAAAACCAATGAAATAAAAGTTAACATATTTATTTATATTTTTTTCTTTTTTTTCGCTCAATTTTCAGGTCTAATGAAAATATTATATTTATAAAATAATGAATTAAGGTAATTTTTGTTATTAAGGAGTTATTTCATAGCACAACTCTCGCTCAAAAGTCGAGTGGTGAGAACAAACAAATTATGATAAAGTTTTTTTTATTAAAAAAAAGGGGAACAATATTTTTTGAAGACTACAGATCTCTAATACAATACAATGAGTCCAGCAGCAGCAGGAGTCGTCCTATGATGGGACTGTTTGTTGTTTAAACTATTCTTACATACGTTTTATTAGTTGTAGGTAGGTCGGTGTGGTGTTATAGGTTTTAGTGGCCTGTGTTTCATGTTTTGTTTAGTTTTTTGATTTTTTCTTTAATTCTCTTCATGAGAGAGTAAGAAGAGAAGAAAATTAAATTGAAATGTTTTGTTGTTTTTAGTGGGAAAGTATATTCCGCATTATGATTTTGTATAAATGTATGCCTCCACATTTTTGTTTGTATGGTTGATAACATTTTTGTTTTAGTTTTTTTTTTTTTTTGGAAAGTATACAAATTTATTTTTGTTTATATTTTATTATATAACTATAACTCGGACGTGGATGATCCTCGTCACTTGTAATTTTTGTAAAACACGTGTAGGTGCGTGTTTAATCCTCACCATCCGAGTACCACGAAAGCCGTTCCTCATAGAACTTTATCACCAGTTGTGGGCATTTGATGTTTGCAATGGAGGCCGGCACAAGTTCGGCTTGATCGACACCCTTGAATTGAATGAGGAAGGTGAGCTTTCCGGTTGAGTCTGATGCTCCGAGGATTTTCTCTGGATCTAAGCCTCGTTCGAAGCCATTCTTTTCGGGTTTCATGGCGCCAATTGCATCGTTTGATGGTGAATCATTGTCCGAATCGGATTTTGATGATTCTCTTCGGCCTTTCTTTTTGTTATTTGTTGTGTTATTTGTCGCCGTACTGTTGTTCGAGTCCTGGTTGTGGTCGTCAGCTTTTTTTCGTTTAGCTGATGATGATGAACTGTTGTTGACTTTTTCCTTTGAATTTGTTGTCTCATCTGACTTGCGTTTTGAACCTGGTTTAGCGGCTGACGCAGGCTTACCCTTGTCTGATTTTGTTGAGCTGCTCTGAAATTATAAATAAAAATATAATATGAATATTTTTAGCTAAGAAGAGAAAAGAAAATGCTTATAACAAAAGTATTGTATGTAAATACGCCCCAAAATAAAAAGTTGAAAAACAGTCTTTCTAACAAATTTTGAGAATTTGTATGAATTAACTTTGGAAAATAAAGTCATGCATTTTAATGGCATCACAAGAAAAGAAGACGTAAACGAGCCAACGTTAAATGTTAAATATTAAATGTTTTAATTTGAAGGAAAAATCCGAAACAGATGTCTATCATATCATAAAAGATTTCCAAAACACTTTATAACTCGCAAAACCAAAAGCTAATGTCGTAAATAATGCAACAGTAATATCAACGTCTCGATGAAAATGCTTTGTCCCGAGTTTTTGAAATTAACATACATTCAAATTATCACATTACATCAATCTCTACATAAATTTACGAGCTTTAAATAAATAAATTTACACCTTAACTACTAAGGCTATCGATTATAAAATCAAGCCATCACTATAAGACACAGAGATGAAAGGTTTAACATTGAACCAACAAGTAGTAGTAGAATGCTTGATAGAAAATCAAAAAGAACAAGAATCAGCGACAGGTTAACATCCATATCTAGAATAAATTATAGGAGACTTTTTAACTATGCGAAGAAATATTGCTTTCTTTTTTGTTTAATCCTGCCTGTTTCTAGGTTCTTGAACCTTTTATATTTTCCAACAAACTTACACCGAATTCTTGACATTTCTACTAAAACGATAGTTCTCCAGTACAACAAATCAACTTAGTTGTATGTTCAAGGTAAATTTTGTGCAATTTAATCAGCAAAAAAACAAAACAAAGGAAAACCTGTTGCACATTCAGTAATACATAGAGCTTTGCAGCAAACTTAAACCTAAACATAAAAGTGGTTAGGTAGGACAAAGTTTGTGATTTAGAAAAAGGAGTGCATACAATATTTAAGTATAACGTAAGGTATTGAAACGGTTGTAAACATAATTTTTAAATATTCAGTGTGTTCTGTTTTCCACGCATTTATTTTAAAACGGACGGAAAATCCTTGAAATTTTCAAATAATTCAACTTTTGGTTAATTTCCAATTCTTCGCAACTGGAAACTATCTTTTCATCATAGCTAACTTTGAGAGAATTATACCTTGACAGTTTCAATGATTGCGGAACTCATAATTTTTCGAAACCACAAGAGACAAAAGTAAAAGCGATTTGCAATGCTTAAATGATTTTCACCGATGTTGTAGCAAGATGTCCTGAATCAAGCAATGATGCAAAGATTTTAAATACGGTGAAAAGTAAGAATTTCGTTTTTTAGTCTTTCAAACGTTTTATTTAATTTATAAAATAAAAATACAAAACGCACAAAAATTAACACACAATTCACCGATTTATTTTAAATCTGTTATTTTCCTTAGATTTTTTCGTGCAACATAAATAAATGTATATGTCTTACTTAAAACGTATGTGTGACTTAGCTGTTAACAAGATTAATGATAAGAATCAACAGTTGCTGCCTCAGAAGCAAATTCAATGAAGATAACGTAAAATAAGTATATCTTTCACGAACTAGCCAAATGGCTCTCCGAACCTTGTCAGCACGAAAAAGCTGTAACTAACGCGCTGTGAAATAGAAAATGTTTAGCAAGCAAACTCATTGTTTGAAAATTTGCAGACATTTTAGGGTGTTCACTTTACATGAAGTTTGTTCAGAATATTGCAGCTCTATAATTTCTAATTCAAACCATTTAATAATTCTATTATTTCTTGCATTGTACAGCTGTTTTTCCAAAAAAAAAAGTTCTTTGGTGTTTTAGTACTGGGCAACATTCTTGCTCGAATGTTGCAGCGGGTACAGAACTGCTGGAAATTGTATTTAAATAAACATGATATTTTTTATTGTTGAATGTGTTTTGAAAACAATTACTGTTTAACAGGTCATGATTGAGAGCTGGAAGTAAATACTTCTGCTCCCAGGCTGCTAAGCAGCTTCTGTTATAAATGTTTCTCGAACCAAGTCTTCACGTTTTTAAATTATATTGGAAAGATGCTTTTTTTAGTTGGCCTAATCAAATCAAATTTAAATTAAATTGTATAATTTTCCCACAGGTATCGGTAATTTTCTACGTCAAGCGAATATCTCAATGTAAAGCAAGTTTACACATATGTATATATTTTGTCTGGTTATGCTTAAGGGTGCTAGTTGTAAGTCCTTTTTTAAATAAACTGCGTAGCTCTTCTTGGCAGATTAAAAAGTTTCTTTGGAGTTTTCCTGCTACTTCAAATTCATCTGTTTCCAAACATGTGCCGCATAGCAAAGTGATGTTTCTATAACGCATTCAAATATCTTGTATTAGGGTGATAATACATTTTAATTTGAGAAAATATTCCTTTATGTCATATTCAGCAAGCTTTGGAAAGAATTCGCCTTTTCAATAAGATGATGTTTGAAATCCATCGATGGATTCCACTTTACGCTTGATAATTAATAAGTCTCTAGTGATTTCAAAACGGAGACCATTGAAAAACCATCTGTCTCCAACGGCAATGTGAGATCTTTTGAATACCATGATTTTGCATTGTTGCTGTATCCGGTTTATTATGAGCTATACATTTTCTGGTGATTCTAAAAGAATCATAAGATCGTTTGCACTTTAGAAGAACATTGATTGTAGAATTAGCCAATTTCGTTTTTAACAAACAGCAAAGCACTCAAAAGGCATCCTTATTTAACACCAGCATCAGTACCAAACCGTTGTGAGGACAGAGATCAAACACAAAACATATTTCTTTTGACATTTTAAAATTTGTACATTTCTATTCGAAATATCGAAAGCTGTCTTTAAAGTCAACAAAAAAAAACGGAAATCTTTTAATTTCTGGCTCGGAACACTTTCACAATCGAAGTTAAAGGAAATACCTAGTTCAAAGTACTGCACTGTAATTTTTCCTCAATCCTGCTAGAAAGCTGTTAAGATGTCGTAATCGGAAATTTTTACGAATCCCGAAAAACTGTATCATGAAATCCGTTCGAAATGCAAAATTGTATGAGATTTTCCACTACGAACGGATTTCATGATACAGTTTTTCGGGATTCGTAAAAATTTCCGATTACGATGGAATTCATGATAGGACTGAGTATGTTTTTGGAAATGGTGTGATAGTATATCTGCGGACACATTTCTACCAATTACAAAATTGCATCCATTTATGTCTTTGGATAAATTGCAGAAGTCGTTTGAATGTTTCACTTAATTTAAAGATTTAACTTGAATATTTTCATATTCTGCTTTTTTATGTAGCCGGTCATAAGGTTAGAAGCAGACATTTTCGAGAAGTAAAATCATGTAACGGGAGAAATATCGATTTTACTTCTCGAAAATGCCTGCTTCTAACCTTATGACCGGCAGTTTAAGTGTTTGTAAAGACTTCTCATCTCCTTGGTCTAACAGATTCGTAGTGCCTGTAGATTTTTTGTTTGAATTTTGTAATATAACCAGAGCCTTGAGTTTGTGAGAATTTCTGATAAACGAAATTATTTTCTTTGAAAACAAAGTGAAAGGTTAAAATGTATTTTCACTGTTCCATCTAAATGAAATTGGCTTATGATCACAATAGGTTTTATACTAAAGTACTAACTTATTTTTTAAGGATGGGATACTTTCCAGCTCACTGATTAACCCGGTATTCTACTACCCGCCTATAACCCTGGCACTTACATACGAGGTGTGGCAATTAAGATCCGGGAATTTAGTTATAATTTAAAAAGTGGCAACACTTTTTCATTTGTTATCATCTGTCTAAGAAGGGGGATCTTCCTTTTAGTTAATAAATAAATAAATAAATTGGGTGGCGCAACAGTCCGTTGAGAACTAGGGCCTAGTGACTTACAACTCGCAACCATTTCTGTGTGCGAGTAATGTTGTCAGGAATGGAGGGGACCTACAGTTTTTAAGCCGAATCCGAACGGCTAATTTGAGAAAGCACTTTTCATGACAAGAATTACTCTTGGAGAATTTGTCAATTCCTCGCAAGAGGCAGTACCCGTGAAAAAAACTTTAGATGGCATAGGCAGGGATCGAACCCGAGACCTTTGGCATGACAGTCCAACGCACTAACCATCATGCCACGGGTACTACCTCCCTTTTAGTTAGAGTTCAAAATTGAAGCATATAGCACGTTTAGTTTGAGTTTTATGCGTATTTTTTGCAAGTAACTTTTTTTGTGGTGTAGTGAAAATGTGTGACCTACATAACAAGCAACGTGTTGTGATTCAATTTTTAGTGAAATCTGGCAAAAAACCCTCGGAAATCCTCTGAAAATTGCAGGTTATCTATGGAGACCATAGCATGTCAAAAACGCGTGTGTTTCAATGGGCGAAGCGGTTCAAGGAAGGGCGTGAATCGGTGGAAGACAATCCACGTGAAGGAGCTCCCGTCACCTCTCGTACCGACGCGAATGTTGATCGTTTGCCCATGTTGATCACGTCTGACCGTCGCCTAAGCATTCCTTACGAGTTAAACATCAACAAAGAAACGGTTCGCAAGATGTTACACGAGAATTTGAACATGCGTAAGATCTGTGCAAAGATGGTGCCTAAAGTTCTCACCCATGTGCAAGAGTTTTTGGCAAAAAAGGCATCCCAACGTTGCCTCACCCACCCTATAGCCCCGATATTGCTCCCTGCGACTTTTTTCTATTCCCCAAGATGAAGTCGCACCTCAAGGGAACTCATCATGGCGGCGTACAGAAGGTCCAAGAAGCTCTAACCGTGGTGCTAAACGGGCTAACTTCGGAGGACTACCAAGGGTGCTTCCAATCATGAGAGAAAGTTGGAATCGTTGTGTAGAGTTAAAGGGAGATTATTGTGAAGGTCGATAGTAAAATTTTTCCTAAAACTTCATTTTCTTGTTTTTTATTGACAAATTCCCGGAACTTAATTGCCACACCTCGTACATAAGTATTGTTTATTCGGGTGTTTCCCGGTCAACATTTGTTTCTTGCAACACGCATATAAAAAGTGTTTAAAAAAAAAAAAGTAGAACTTAACACATAAAAACCTCCTTAACCTCCTAGAGTTTGGGGGTCGCCTTTACAAGATTCACACTTTTCTTAGTGTAGATAATATTTTTTTGAGAAATCAACTCAAAAACCAACTGATTTTTAGAGAAAGACTGGGTTCTTGCAAATGTTCTGCAACCATATTATCAAGAAAAATAACTAATGGCAACTAAACGAGATAAGAAAGCGTGGGATGGTGGTATTGCCAAAAAAAACTTCAATATCGTTTCAGTGCAAGGAAAACTTTATCCGTCAACTTTATGAGATTTTCGCTTACAGAAGCAAACGATGAATGATTTTTCCAATGAAAACTTTCTCGAAACAAAAATATTTATCTACACCGAGAATAATAGTTTCAAAAGAAAAAGCATTAAAATATAACACAAATTTAAATTTGAAAATGAATTTTCAGTTTTAAAAATCGGAAGTTGGCCAGCTCACGAGTTAAAAATCCAAAGTTGAACCTTTTAAATTTGAGTGAAGGAAATCAAAATCATAATTTCAGAACAAAAATCCTCAAGTTGAGTTCATCTCGTAGTGAACAGAAATGGGTTTACCAGATTGAAAATTTGTTTTTCCTATTTTTAAGCCGTTTTAAACTTTCTGCATCCAATTTATATTTCACATTAAATAAATTATCTTTAATACCAATAAAATCATTTCTATAAAACCCATTTCGATTCTCTACTAAAACTTGTCCTACCACAATTTATCCAAACAACTTTTTGTTATAAAAACATCTGTCAGTAAATAACTCTCCATTTTTTGTTAAAGTAAAAACTGATCACTTCAATTAAAATTAAAACGAACGCGACAATTTAAACTGATCACAGAGAAAGAAAAACAAAAAACAAAAAAAAAAAAACTATTCCAAAGTTCGATTCGGACACATTGATTAGTAACTCCGAAGCGTTAAAAAATTCAAAGCAACCAATTTTCAAATGATTAAATTGATAAATGAAATAAAATATTTTTATTTTTGTTTCGTCTTTATCAAAATGTAAACAAAATCAAAATTAAAAACGTCCGCCATAATAATACTAATAAAATTGATATTTCCCGCCAAAAACACACAGGCCTGCTGCTCTGCTCGTGTCATCATACAAAACGGCGCATCAGATACTCACAGAATAATGCACATACATATATACGCGTATGAAAATATGGGAAAAAAAGGAGAAAGGTTCCCAAAAAATCAACCACGAATTCCACGAAATGGGCGCAAATGCATAAAACGAAATCGACGAAAAAATTATTTTGTTTTTTTCTTCCTTCTTTTCTTTTTAGAAAGCGAATGAAATTTTTTCCGATCACACAAAGTTCGCCAAAATGCACCGAAATTAAAAAAAATAAAACTTAACTAAACAGAAAAGGTGACGTTTCTCTCTCATCGAAGCCCCTGATAATTTTTGGCAAATTCAAGATTCAACTAGAAAAACTTACCTCGGCAGCTTCTTCTTCACGTTTCTTGCGGTCAGCCTCGTAAGCGGCAATCAGATCCTTGCAGTCGAGATTCTCCACTGGCTCCCAAGTGTTATCCTCATCCGGATAGCCTTTCCATTTTAAAAAATACTCAATCTAAACGAGAAAACGGGAGAGATATAAGAGATTTTATGATTTTTGTGAGAAAAGTTCCAAATTTATGTCGGAAGTAGAAGCAAAAAGAAGGAAAAAAAAAATAGTTAACAAACCTTTCCCTTGCGCGTCCTCCGATCGACAACCTTCTCCACAGCGTACTCTTCCTCGGACGACTCTTCATCTGTGGCGGGCGTGGATGAGGCTTTCTTTGGGTCATCACCGCCTTCAACGCTCTTGGTTTCTGTGGATCCCTTCTTGGAACGCATTTTGTTGCTGCTTTTGTCGGAAATTTTGATATTTTTTCTATAAAAATCACGAAAATAAATTTTTGTAAAAAAGAAATCAAACACAAAAATTTGCAAAATTATGTTTCGCTTGCTTTTGCTTGGTTTGGTTGCTTGCGCTTGATGGCGGTGGCGGTGGCCGTGGCGTCTCTCTCATATATTCAAGCGAAATACGATTTGTCGTTTCACAAGTTTTTTTTTTTTTTTTCTTTTATTTTATTAATTCCTTGTAACTTACGTTGCGCCGGTTGTTTTTCGAATTGAATTTTCCTCGTCAATTATTGCTTTGGGAATGCGTATTTCTTTAGCAATAAACTATTCAATATGTGTGTGATGAATTTGTTGATAAATAAAAGCCTTTTTATTGTTTTAAATTAAATATTTTTCAACACAAAATCTAGAGTTACTTTAGTTCGAAAACTTTTTTCAAATCTCACACAAGCACATTCCTGCTCTTCGATATAATTTAGAATTGTTGGTTCGCTCCGTTGATGGTTGGTTGACTAAACTCACGGCGATATTTGGATTGAGCAAAATGGCGTCGGGCTTTTTTTGCCAAATAAATTGTGTTATCGATGACATTGTGGAAGGTGATTAGCCGGTGTGGAATGCACACATTACATGAATGGGTGCATTCAACGAATTAAATTATTTTAAAATAATCAAATGGGTGAACGATGGAATTTAATGTATTTGTATCTAAAAAAATTATATAATTAATAGGTTTTTTTTATACAATATGCTTTAATGAAAAGTATTTAAATTGGTTTGAGTTGTATATCATATCTCATTATGTTTATACACAAAGAAATACGATTGGTAAAAAATATATTATTCTAGGATTCTTATTTTTTTAGATTTATTTTTGTATCAATTTTCTATAAAAGAAAGTACCTCTTATAACCCTTTGAACTTTTCAATAATAATAAAAAAGGATATTTTCTACAAGAAAAGTGGTTTATTTAGATGCCGTCGTTCAATTTTCCGATCCTCTAGGTCCTCTTTGTATTGACTCGTATTCATAAAACATTTCTCCACAAATTATAGTTATGCAGTGCTTATGTCAAAAAAGTACCAACATAAAGAAATCTATTCCATTTAGCTTCCAATTTCAAATAAACTTTTTGTCATAATTACAAAAAATTTATTTGATAGATTATGTAGTGTTAAAAGGGTCTAATTTTTATACAGTGGTTGAACAAATATCTTAAGGGCTTGTTGAATGGTATTAAATAGTTAATGCTTTTATATT
The DNA here is from genome assembly GCA_951509635.1 of Eupeodes luniger. Classification (NCBI taxonomy): domain Eukaryota; kingdom Metazoa; phylum Arthropoda; class Insecta; order Diptera; family Syrphidae; genus Eupeodes; species Eupeodes luniger. Next base: position 11,178,314 of record OX608075.1, on the reverse strand, counting down.
CATGGTAAAAGTTAGGTTCAACTATGATTCAACCCACCGAAATCGGGGAGTTGAAAAAAGGAAATCTGAGCTCTATGAGAGTACTAAAGATTTAACATACAATAGTCTAGTGTTGCTTCCACCTTAAAATAAAGGTTTAATTTGACATTCGAAATCTAACATGTTTTTTATCACAAATTATTATTATTTTATGTTCGCATTCTTATTGAAGACAGAAACTTTTACTTTACTTCAATTTATAAAGCAACATAAAATTTCAATACCTTTCTCGCAGGGGAGTAACTATATAGATTACTTAAAGCAAGTGGTACGCAGCTTCAGTTAAAATTTCATAGGTTTTGTTTCATGGTGTACATTTATTGAGCTGTCAAAATTTAGCGTGCATTTATTTCGATCTAAATTTCGACAGATTATTGAAGATCGAAGCTAAGAGGGGGTGTGGATAGTAGCTAAAAGACATTGAGTTGAACAACATGCTATACCTGAAGGCAACGCAAATGTCGCTTCGGTGAATCCTCTCAATTATGTCACTTTGATATATGAAGTCCAATATAAATACAAATATAATGACATTTATGCTTGCAATTAAATCAAACTTTTATTATTGATTCGAAAATCGAAGAAAGCAGAAACACTTTCTAAAATATTTTAATTAATACTGTTAGATCAAATTTTTCTTAGCTTCCTTGGAGATTGATCATTCAAATACAGCTTGAAATAAATAGAAGTCTTAAGCTGTTACGAAACAAAATTTCATAAGCAACAAAATGATGGGTTGCACACTCTCAAATATTTTTGACAAATACGGTTTCATGAAATTTGACAGATTGAAATCATTAGCTTTCACGTTTATCAAACACGCTGTCAAATGTCTCTTTTTACTTGAATCTCGTTTCCTAATCGGAAATTTTAACAGATAAGGAATGTCGTCAAATAATATCACTTTTTTCACAGAAGTCCTATTTTGTTTCAAATTTGCTCAGGCTTGGTTTGACAGTTATATATTTGACAGCCCGTTTAGTGAATCGTTCACTTTTCGAGTCAATAAAACAACATTATTGTCAAATATATTTGAGAAAGCGAAGCAAACTATTGAATATTGAAATGAGTGCGTTCAGCATAAAAGTTTTCAGTAGATCTCGAGATATACACACACTGTGAATGTTTCACTTCTTAGGACAAATCGAGTAAGTTTCAAATATTTTTTAGGAAGCGTAGTATAAGATTTCTATTTCGGATCAGATAAAGAAGAACACAAAAATCCTAATTTCTCATCTCATCACACATGATAATCACTGAACTCACTTGAATCAATCGTCATTGCCACCCTGTGTACAAAATTAGATAAGAAGTTACAATCCACAAATTACAAATGGGTGTTTTAATTATTAATTTAAAAAAATACAAACAAAAACAGTTAAAATTATATTACTGTAACTGTACAAAACAACAACAAGTGTACACTGTACTTTTTGTGTGCTTGAGCTTGATAAGATTTCAAAGGTAGCAAGAAGCAACGAACAAAATAATACAGATCACGCGGGATTTCAGACATGGTGTCAAAGAGAAAGATGCTCAGTATACAGTATGCTTTGACATTTTATCATGAATAGACTTACTAACGAGCAACGCTTGCAAATCATTGAATTTTATTACCAAAATCAGTGTTCGGTTCGAAATGTGTTTCGCGCTTTACGTCCGATTTATGGTCTACATAATCGACCAAGTGAGCAAACAATTAATGCGATTGTGACCAAGTTTCGCACTCAGTTTACTTTATTTGACATTAAACCAACCACACGAATGCGTACAGTGCGTACAGAAGAGAATATTGCGTCTGTTTCTGAGAGTGTTGCTGAAGACCGTGAAATGCAATTGGGTTTGTGTTATTCGACCACATGGAAGATTTTACGCAAAGATCTTGGTGTAAAACCGTATAAAATACAGCTCGTGCAAGAACTGAAGCCGAACGATCCGAAGCGGGACAGTTCACCTCCGCCGGTTTACCTCTGCCAGTTTACCACCGCCAGTTTACCTCTGCCAGTTTACCTCCGCCAGTTTACCTCTGCCAGTTTACCTCTGGACAGTTTACCTCCGCCAGTTTACCTCTGGACAGTTTACCTCCAGAGCAGGTAAGGTAGTTTATTATTTATTATTATTATTATTTATTATATTATTAATTGAAAACTTTTGACATTTAGTTTCGTGTTGTTTTTAATTTTCATTCTTTATGAAATGAATTATGACACTTGCACAGTGCAATTTCAAAGGCAAATATTCTATATGATATTTATGTAAGTTTTTGTATTTTTTTTTGTTTTGTTTGAATATTTAACAGAATTCATAATTCAAGATCACAATGGACCAGCAGGCCCCCGTGTACGCAACAGCTTCATGCTGTGCACACCCCTTATTACCTTGGGATTTGAAGAGTAAGTTTTTGTTAATTCTTTTGATATTTAATATAATTTGATATTTTTCAGAACAAAATTCCTTATAATGAAGAAAATATTGCAAGTTCACTTCATTGAATAAAAAGTAAGTAAAATTGCAGTGAGGGAGGTGCACCAATAATCGATTTATTTATAGTCTGTGTTTTCATTTTAGATGCTGCCATACCATAATGCAGGAAGCAATTTCCCTGAAGAAATCTGGAAGACAAAGCAAACAAGGTGCTGATTTGCAGGCAAGTTTTTATATATTTTATTTCTCTTAACAAAATATTATCAATGTTTTTAACGACAGATACTGCCCATTGTGTTTGTATGTACATCTCAACGGCATAGCTCCCGCAGGCGTTGACGGTGGAGGTGTCACCATCTCTACCAATAGTCAAACGCATTTAATGCAACAAAACCAGCAGCAACAACACCACCAAGTCAATGATGCAAGTGGAAGTTTTGCCATGCAATAGTCGACCGCTAACGCCCTTCTCCCAGCAGCTGAGTGTTGGTGTTGGAACGACATACTAGCAGCAACTGCCAAGAAATAAAATGCAAGCGGCTCAAAAAAAACGACGTAACAGCGCGCGGAGATTAATTGTGCAAGTACGAATCGAAACATTCATATCGTAGTCAACTCGCTTAATCTTCATCTTCTAGGTGTAAAGAGTACTACCAGTCGGTAGTTCTGCAAGAGAAGCAAGAAAAACAAGACTACATCGCAGGAAGACTTCGAAAAATGTTCAACCTTGACTGTAAATTAAGTGAATTCAAATATTAAATCTAAAACTAATCCATTCATTTTTCTCCTAAGGATCGCACTGGCTTAACGGTGGCAATCATTCGGAGGCAAATGGGCTGGCCCGACAAGAATCCCCCAAAGGCCAAACAGATTCAGATCAGCAGCATCGACAGCTACTGACGATGTCGGCGAGTTGAATCCATCGATTTTCACACAGAAAATCAACATCAAAAACAGTAAGTCAACTTCCATTTGAGATTTCCTTATATAATGAAAATTAATTTCTTTATAGTCACAACAATTCAGTGTGAACAACCTCTATCCGCAGCGGAAGTGTTTGTGGGTCAAGCGATCTTTGCGTTGTCGACAATGCGAACACAATGCCATCAAGCCGGAGTACCATTTAGGGTCGATGAAGTGTCGCATTCAATTGTTCGCTAACTATCATGTGTCCGACGTTCTGCTTGTGCGTTGTGAAAAGCCACTGAAGCCTGGCACGTCCACTCAATCGATCCTTAGGATAACTAACCCAACTATGCACGATATGACCACAACCATTATGGAGCTGCCAACCAAGGAAGAGGAACGGGATAGATCGACTTCGAATAAAAGACGACCGTGCTGCAGAAACATCGACTTCATCATTGAACACGAGTCTATGGAGGCAGACATAACTGACCGAGGAACCACCTTGTGTTAAAAGTCCCGCCAAAGTCATTCTAGAGATGTTGGATTCTTCGTTTGTCCTAAATCAACGCGACGATTCAACGGAATTCGACGAAGAAGTTCACGTTCAACGAGAGGAACCAAAGTAAATAACAGACAAATTTAATTGGAAATTCCTATTCTATGTTGTTTCTCAAATTTTTGTTTTATAGATTCATCACTTGGAGAAAATCCAATAAAGTAACAATCAAATTGAACTTTACACCTGAAGGAGGAGGAAGGACTCAAACCAGGCGATGATGTTACTCATGGTTTCTTGATGCAATATACTTATGTGAATACAGTCACAAAGACGCCCGAAAAGAAAGAACCTCAGAAACACGTATTATCATCGAAAGTTTTTGTAAAAGTTGGTCAAATTGAAGCCTAGATATATTTCTATATCTAGAAAATAATCTTTTTTGCAAACAACTTGTTTATTTATTTTGAGCTATAGTGTAATTTTTTATATATTGTATATTCTACTGTTTCTTTGCTGATTAGGATTATTTTTATTCAAAATTATTTGTGCTTTACTTTACCTATGCGCAGTGTTAATAATAAAGGAACAGCTTTCATCTAATTAAGATGTTTATTTGTTTTGAATTCAAAGATGTTGGTGCTTTTTGCTTCAGGGGTTGAATTCGGTTGAATCAATTGAAGAACATACAAATGGTAATGTACAAATTGATCGACTTAGCCAACATAATTAAAATATTCGTTGGAATTTAGATTAACTAACTAGTTAAGCTTACACATTTCAAAAGTACTTTTTGTACTAACACTACCCACTGAATCTATAGAAGGAGATAATCACGAAAAAGTGGTGCCGAACTTTGCTGATCCACGCAAACAACAAACAACGCAAACACGACTTTATAGGCCTTTAAGAAAATGCTAAGAACACCAAAAGGAAAGTAGGAACAAGTTCAAGTTTACCATCTCTCATTTACTGGACACAACTGTCTCATTTCTACCAAATTTTCGTATCTATAAAATCAGCATTTTTGAATTCTGCGAAGCAACAGATGATTTCAATAAAAGTTAAGGCCTTGAGAATTGCAATTACATAAATCAGAAAAAGTTACTAACTTGTGCAAATTTTTAGATCATACGATTTTATAGATACGAAGTTCACGTAGATACGGGACGTTATACCTTTTCTTTCCCAGCCTATAAGCTTGACTTACCTTACGAGTAAATTAATCATTCCATCCTTTTTCATAACTGAACTAGTAGACCCCCTTTAAAACAAACAACTTATAAAAATCCATAATTCATCAATACATTGTTGTTTTTCTTTTTATTAATATTCTTTTATTTACTTTAGAATTATACATTAATATATATATATATATTTTTATTTTACGATGAATGTTAAACAGTTAAATTTTCCATTATCTTGTTGTTTTGTTTTTATTTAATAAAAATCGATTTAATCTAAATTTCAAAACAAAAAAATAAAACAATTTTTATATAAATCTTGAATTGCGTTCTTTTTTTTTGTTCAAATATTTTAATTGAATGAAAACAGGGAAAACTTTGTTTTGTTATTTAGTTAATATAATTAAAAAAAAAGTATTATAATTTCGCGGTCAATTATAATTAATATTTAGTCTTGAAAGAAAATGATTTAAAAGAAAACAAAATTGATATACTTATATGAACTTGATTTGCTTACCCATTATAAATTTGGGTAAATCAGAGCTTTTGTTTTTTTTGGGATATAAGAAACGCGAAACGCATTATTTACTTTTTGAAAAGAATAAAATAAAACGAATCTTAAAAGAAGCGTTATTCTTCGAACAGACTCAACACTAATCGAGACTCTTTCGCCAACATAAATATATACAACAAAAATGTTTTGTCCAGCCAAAGAGTCTAAAGAGCTTACAATATATAATTAATGAAAGGGAGTGAGACAAAAACAAGGTATAAAACAAAAGGAAGGTATATAATGTGGTATAGTAGGGGTTGTGGGTGCATGTCTATCTATCATCTACTATATCTGGGAGAAGCAGGAAGAAATGGGATCTAACACGATACTTAAATGTTTACATTATTATAAACCTACTTAAGTTACATGATAAAAGTGACACCTAGTTACATTATGACGCTATATTAAGAGACTTGTATTCATCGTCCTGCATTTGAGTTATCATAAACGTACCATCTTGCAGTAATAGAACGACGCGTCTTGTTCCGCCTTAAAAAAGAAATTAAAGAAAACAGAGCATCGTCAGAAAAAAAGCCTAAGTAAAAGTACACATTGAGTATGACATTGAAACTTACCAGGTGATGGGAGATCAGCTTGAACAACTTCTGCGGGTATATTTTGATCTTGTGATTCGCCACTTTCGCTGCCTGTCTGAATGCAAAGTTGACCTTTTTGCGCGGGATTCATTTCGTTTGCTTCGCTCATACTAACCAATTCGCCTGTGGTGCCATCATCTTGTTTCAAAATGTACTGTCCAGATTCAGCAGCAGCGGCGGCCAGCGCTTCAGCTTATTGTTCGGGTGATAGTTGTGCTACAGCTTCGGCCACAGCATTATCTAGCGTGAGAACATTGTTCTCGTCACACTCGGCGGCAGCTACATACGCGAATTGCTGTTCCCCATCAGCCCCTTGAGCAACAAGTATCGTTTGTCCCTCGGCATTCTTGCCGGCCACTTGATAGACGGTGCCGTCCTCCCCTGTAACAAGCAATGGTGAGCCATCTTCGTTGGTCATGAGTTGCTGATCAGCCAGCTGTAAAAGATTGCCAAATTGCTCCATTTCCTGGAAGTCACCCTGTTCATGTTGCTGATCGGTGGTCGTGAGCAGCTGCGTTTGCAGGACGCCCGATTGCATTGTTGCGATTTGATGGTGTTGTTCTTCGTGGATTTCCGTTCCATCTACCTGTCCAAGTATTTTACCTAAAAAAAAGGGAAGAAATTGATATTGAAGAAATATTTTTGGACATTTTTTTTTTTTTCAAACCCTTTCCAGTGATAGGGCACAAGGCTTGCTGCTGGTGTTCCTCATGGTTAAATGACGAAACATCCATCACCGCCGTCTTCACCTGAGACTGCTTCTGTTTTTGCACCCCGACATTTCGCATGGGTGGCGCAATTTGTTGGACTTTCTGTATCTGAACCTGTGATTGGTGCCGGGCAAGGATTTGTTGTTGTTTCGAAGTAGTTTCCTTCGACATAACTTTCTTTGTCACTTTCAAGTCACCAGATTTCGAGAGTTGCAGAATCTTTTGCTCTGGAGTTTGAGTTCGTGCAACTGCTGATTGTTGTTGTTGTTGCTGGTGTTGTTGTATGTTAACACCAGGTGCTACCTTGCCTCGAGGAATAATCATTTTTCCAGACGTTGGCGATGTCTGTTGAATGCCTGGCGATTGGGATTTTCTTTGAGCAATGGTCGCCGTTCGTGGTTGACTTTGGAGGACACGAGTGATAACATCACTCAGGTCTTCGTGGCGCATGTAAATATCACAATATTAGCGGTGATCATCTAAGCTTCCACAAGCACTGGACACACTAGTTCCTTAAACTTCGTGATTTTCCTCTGGCAGGTGATATGGATTTTTTGCCTGATACTGTGCTCGATTTCTATAAAGAATACGATCAGGAATCTAAATACAAAGGGAATGATGCTCTTTATGAACGGGAACTTACGCACTTCGACCGAGATACTGCACTTTTCACATCCTTGCATACTTGCCGAACCCGACTTATTTTATCCAGATTTAATTAACGAAGCTGATTTAAAAGATGCTGCCGGTTTAATCGATCAAGAATATTATTTATATACATATTATTTTAATCGACTCAGAATTGGTCGAGGTGAAAACAATGACAACAAATAGCTCGGACTTGACATTGACATATCAAAAAGGTAAGGCAGTGCAATAAATATGTGAAAAATGAAACCATTCAAGCTGTCAGATAAGGTAGTTTCTGAAACGTGTTCAGCATTGAGAACGGGACAGGGTGACTCAATACAGACAACCCACCACAATTCAATTCGATTGTAAAATTTTGTTTTATAAAAATATTTCTAATTATTCTGACTCGATTAATTTTAATATATTTTGTTATTTTTTTTGGAGAAGCTATGTATGTATTTTCTTGGCTCAACTTTCCATTACCGCAGCACGAATTTCGACAAGCCGTTTTTTTTATTTGATAGATATGTGCAAATAAATAATAATTATAGCAATTTTAGAGCGAGGAAACATTTATTTCTATTTTAAATTAATTTTCAAAATTCACTTTTTCACATACAAAACACGCAAAACTGGTTGATTTTGACATTTCTTCCGTTTTTTGTTCAGTGTTGCCATTCTTGATTTTTGTTAGTTGGGGATTTCTTTGATTTTAGTGCTCAAATGCAAAAAGTACTTTGCATATACCCAAACTCGCACCCACCCCAAATCCTATAGTGATCCAAGGGGGGGGGGTTTCAGGGGACAGCATTTCAACCTTACATATCTAGCTACTAGAACGCCGTACTATCAATTCAAAAAAAACTTGTTTTAGGCTCAAAAAACTAAATACAAAAAAAGTAGGGTTAAGTCCGAAAAACAAAATATTTTTTTTTATGACTTAGAGGTGTTTCCTCGCCTTAATATTTAAAGCATGTTCTATTGAGACCCCTACCTAACTGTACAAAAAAATCAGAAGGAAGTTCGTGCTGCGGTAATGGAAAGTTGCCCCATTTTCTTTGAAGAAATCATCTTTATTCTCTACCAAATCTTTTACTATTCTAAAAACGGAATGATTCTCTAGTGTGTACAAACAAAATAAATACAATACCTTTCTCTGTCGTTATAGTTCGTGATGTAATTTTTTAAGTATTCATTCTTATTTTCCTAAGGGCTTATATATATTGATTATGCGTCTGCAGTCGTGTATACTTACTAGTTTAGTTTGTCATGTAAGCTATCAAAAGAATTTGATGACATGTTTGTTCAAAATGAGGGTTTATTTTCACTTCTAACCATTTTTGTATATAAACCAATAAGACTATTACCGGGAGACTAGTGCCTACGATGACTTTAACTTTTCGACTTTTTTTTAATAAAACTTTGTATTTATGACTTGTCTTGTATTTTTGAATTAATCTTCGTATTAAGTACTCCAACACCACATTGCGATTAAGAAATATTGCTCCATGATAATACCAGCTGCGTTTTAATATCGCCAATGATCTATGAATACAGGTTATCTTGCGGAAATAAAAGGATGTGGATACAATACATACAACTTTCATGCAGCTATCTCTTTTTTCTTAAGTTTGTTTAGTTTTAAAAATTTGTTTGCCTCTTTTCTTTTAACTACAGTTCACAATGTCTTACTGTTTGAAACTAAAAGTAGACATCTACCCGTCACAATGAAAACTAATTTTTTGGTTTCAGAAATTGATACGTTTTAAAATATAACACATAGGCTAGGCGCGCACATGCAACTTTTAGTTTCGAAACTGTTTGGTTTATAAACTGAGCACTATAGACTTATATGAAAGTCCGCGCACATGCAGAAATTATTCTGTCGCCCATTCGAGCATCTTTTTAGTTTGTGTTTTGACAAAAACTAGACGATCACCTCGAACCAATTCTTTAGCTTGTGTCACAAGGAATTATAGGTAACTGCGCGGACATTCAACTAAATCGTTGAAAATTTTTCTGTAAGTGCAAGAGAGAGAAAAATTTAGTCAAGGTGAATAATTATACGCCCGATGATGGATGACAATATCCGAAACGGGTCGCGATACATCATATAATTCTAAAGTTGTGAAAATTATTGTTTATTCAAAAATAAAATAATAAATATAAAATTAAAAAAATTTTAACATTCGTTTTTATTTTCGTTTTTTATATTATACTTTGGAATCGATAAAAGTGTTCAATTGGTACTTGATAAGAATTTTCCAATTAAAATAATATTTTACAAAAGAAAAAACAATATTTATTTAAGGAAAACGTTCCTACAACTTCAAGTTTTCATTTAATAATAATAATACATTTTTTAATTGATAACAAAAAACTACTTTAAATTATGCATATAGTTATACAGTAATATATTTTATTCATTGATTTATAAAGTTTTAACAGTACTTCTTCTCCGGGTTACCAATCAAAAAACCCATTCATCACATCAATAACTTAATCAAACAAAGCTCAAATGTCTCCTTTTCTTCAATAAACAAAACGTCAAATTAACCATAAAAGCATTCATGAGTAAGAGTATTTAAAAGTAAATAAACTCACTGCCGAGTGGCACTATAATATAAAACGCGAAAAAGCAGAAAGATCGGCCTTTGTATTACTTAAGAAGCACCCTGTGAGCAAAATCACATTTCAAACTACCTTACCTGCTCTGGAGGTAAACTGTCCAGAGGTAAACTGGCGGAGGTAAACTGTCCAGAGGTAAACTGGCAGAGGTAAACTGGCGGAGGTAAACTGGCAGAGGTGAACTGGCGGTGGTAAACTGGCAGAGGTAAACCGGCGGAGGTAAACAGTCACGTACCGGAACGATCTGCCACAACGTCGAATTTTCAGTGAATGGGCCCTAGAAAAGTTGGCAGAAAATCCGCTTTTTTATCGACAAATTTTGTTCAGCGATGAGGCTCATTTCTGGTTGAATGGCTACGTAAATAAGCAAAATTGCCGCATTTGGAGTGAAGAGCAACCAGAAGCCGTTCAAGAACTGCCCATGCATCCCGAAAAATGCACTGTTTGGTGTGGTTTGTACGCTGGTGGAATCATTGGACCGTATTTTTTCAAAGATGCTGTTGGACGCAACGTTACGGTGAATGGCGATCGCTATCGTTCAATGCTAACAAACTTTTTGTTGCCAAAAATGGAAGAACTGAACTTGGTTGACATGTGGTTTCAACAAGATGGCGCTACATGCCACACAGATCGCGATTCTATGGCCATTTTGAGGGAAAACTTTGGAGAACAATTCATCTCAAGGAATGGACCGGTAAGTTGGCCACCAAGATCATGCGATTTGACGCCTTTAGACTATTTTTTGTGGGGCTACGTCAAGTCTAAAGTCTACACAAATAAGCCAGCAACTATTCCAGCTTTGGAAGACAACATTTCCGAAGAAATTCGGGCTATTCCGGCCGAAATGCTCGAAAAAGTTACCCAAAATTGGACTTTCCGAATGGACCACCTAAGACGCAGCCGCGGTCAACATTTAAATGAAATTATCTTCAAAAAGTAAATGTCATGGACCAATCTAACGTTTCAAATAAAGAATCGATGAGATTTTGCAAATTTTATGCGTTTTTTTTTTTTTAAAAGTTCTCAAGCTCTTAAAAAATCACCCGATAGTACAGAAAAATAATAACAATAAATACGAATATATGAATATGCGATTCCTCGTTTTGGAATTATTTAATCGCAATTGATTCGTTCTTTTTGAATCATTCACCAAAAAAGGAAAAGAGAGAAATCGTTGAAAACACATTAAGGGGAGGCTGACCAGTTCAATGACCCTGTTCAGGATATACTGAATTTTCAACGTACCCAACTTTTGATTGAGTGGGGGCCTAGTTGTATCAACAACCGCAGCATTCCCAAGTTGTGTCCAGTGAAATTTATCTTTTGTCGTTTGTTGTTCGTACATTGTGAGTTGCGGTAGAGATTCAGGTTTTGTTTTGATATAATTTATTTTTGTTTTTGAAAGAGGCGAGGTCCAGTTGCTGCGGTAAATTCCTTATAAAGCATCGGTTCCCATTGACCACCGAAATTAGGCATTAGTATGTGTTGTTTCTCCTCTGTCCTGTCTTTTATTAATGTCTTGTTATTGTTATCATATAATATAGTTTTATTAACTCAAGGTGAAGTATCTAATGTAATGTAATACCTATTTAATTTATTTTACTTAATTATCGATTTTCTTTTAATTTAAAATTTTAATTTTCCTCCACATACGTTTTCTGTTGTGAGATCGTGATTCTGAAAAAGAATTCCAAATGAAAACAGCCAAAAATCGCAAAGAGCAATTTTAAATATTTGCATTCATTATTTTTATTATTATCATTAAATTGTAATTTATAGAAAGATAAATATTTGTTTTCAATCATTTTTACTTGGGGAATTTTTATTCAGCGAAACAAATATAATAGCTTGTTGGGGGTTTAGACTCAAAATAAATTGTTTGGAAATGTATGATTTTTATTTTTAAAAGGTTCTAATTTATTAAATTAATAAAATATATTTCCATGGAGAAAAACTTATAATTAAATAACCATAAATCTTACGTTAGTTCCATGTCAAACGGATTAAGTTCAATAATATGAGCAAACCATTGCTTTGAAGAGATGGTCTTAAAGATCTGATCTAAGAGAGGTTTTGTATGCAGACAATTAAAGATAAAAATAACTTAATCGCAAGACAGCAGTGTGATGGTATAAAAGTGATATACATTCCTTTCCAGAATACTCTGCAATCTGGAGTTGGGTCCTCTGCCGTTTCGGCTTCACCAGCGAGCTGTTGGGCACTTGCATCGTCCTTCAACATGTCGTCGTGTGGCGATTCAAAGGACAACGGAAAATATGAGGTATATCCAGTATAATTTTACTCCGTCTGCCTTCGCTTAAAGTATCTTGGTCTTTGTCAGGACACATTTTGCCATGCTAAACAATTTTTGTGATTTCCTTTTCGTCCTTTTTCTTCGAAGGATTCATCCCTCTCGGAATCATCAGCCATAGGATCCATTTATTATAATAACTTGATTTTTATTTGTTACTTGATTACTTTAAAATGTAACAAAGAAAAAATTGATATTGTTATTAAATTTTTTTTAAACAAAGAAAATAAATTATTTTATTAAATTCCTCTGTTTATATTTTTTGACTTTTCTTAAAAATTGCATCACCACCTGTCATAATTTTGGATTGCATTCCAATTTAATTTGATGGAAGCGGTTGTGTTCGTTGATTGTTTGTGTAGAACGTATAAATAAGCTAATCTAGTACACCAGATAGAAATCGATTAATTTCAGGTCTTGATGTGTACACGTCAAATTTGGACATTTCTATGAAGAAAAATACGTATTTTTTGACATATGTATTACTTAGTAAATTCATTTAAAGGTATTTTAAGAGTTATTTCATTTTTTAAAAGCTGTCACTTGACAATTGGCACCTTGGAGAGGAATATTTTGTCTTTTATTGCTGACATAAAGCTCAAATCAATGTAAAAAGTACTACAAAATTGGGCCTAGGCTCGAATTTATTCGTGCCAGCCACAACAGCCACTTGCCTGAAAAACTCTTATTTTTGTATTGAAGCTTAATTCTTGGCAATACTATTAAAGTATATGCTTTTTATTTTTCCTTGGAAACTACATGTCTAAAAGAGAACCCTTACAACTCAACTACCATTTTTTCTCTGTCTAATTTGTTAATCGTGTTATTTCAGCTTTTTTGGAAAAGACTTTTAACTACTAAAAGGAAATAAAGACTTATTATTAAATTAAACGACTCTACACTTCATGTTTCAAATTTATTATATCTGCCATTTTGTCGTTAGTGATAAAAGAAAACTGAATTACTGTAATATTTCCCTGCCACTTAAAGTTTTACAATTTATCCCATAGTCATTTGATAACTACAGAGTTTGACACATAAATTGTAAACTGATTCGGAATGACATTTTTACTATACTATGAATGTCAAAATTGACATTGGATTCCCATGAATGCCTACCTACAGTTTCTTCAAATTATTATGAAAAAATGTAGTTGTGCTCCTCAATAAATCTTAATTTTTTAACAAAAATGTAGCTTCTAGTTATATTATTTTAGCACTTTTCATTTCTTACCAACATTTTTGGACTCTTTGAGACAACTCATTTTGAAATTTCATCGTTTTATCTTGCTCACAGTTATGTATTTTTGAAGTAAAAAGGAAAATTGTTACCCCATTTTTGTTACAAAAGAGAATAAGATACAAAATGAGCCAATTTATAAGGGTCTAATTTCCTGAAATTAATTAAGGTCGAAGAAACACTTTACAGAATTTGTATCGATTTCACGCTAATGTACTAGATTAACATAACCCAAACATCATCCACACAACCCACCAACGAACACATCCGCCACCATCGAATCAAATTGGAATCCAATCCAAAAATTATGACAGATGGTGGTGCAATTTTAAACAAAAGTCAACAAAAATAAACAGACGAAAATAATAATTCATTAATTTTCTCTGTTTGCAATTTTTTTTTTTCAACAAAAAAAAAAACAATATTCCCTTTTTTAGTTAAAATTTTTTAGTAATCTAGCAACAAATAAAAACAATTTACCAAACACTCAAATGCACAATGGATCCCAAGGGTGATGATTCCGGCAGTGATACTCTTGATCAGTCCTTGCAGAAAAAATGCGTGGTCGCCGACGATGACAGTTCATCATCAAAGAAACAGCCGGATGCAGCAGGTATACGAAAAGAGAAAAATAAAAATTAATTTTTTGTCTTATAAACAATAAAATCAAAAAGAAAAACACAAAGGTACAATAAAATTTTCAATGCTAATAGTGAGCGAAAAGAATGCTGCAGACGCCCCAACCACCGAGCCCGGAGGAATCAATATGTCTGACCCCAAAGATTCACCAGCATCACCATCGCCACCACCACCAGCAGCACCGCCACAACAGCAGCCCTCACCGCCGACAGTAATTCCTTCAGAAAACAACTTTTTAGTCGACGGCGGCGGCGGTGATTCTGCCACTGCCGACGACGCCAATGATGCGTCGTTAGTTGTTGTGAAAGACAACAAAGATCTGGCCGAGACAACGACGAGTAGCAGCAACTCCTCAAAGGACGACTCGCGGGGCTTCGAGTCCAAGGTCAGACAGATCTCAGACGATCTCAAGGACACCACACTCGCCGACGAGAATAGTTTAGAAAAAGCCGAAGGCCAACAAAATGATTCGTCATCAGTGTCAGCGTCAGGAACAAAAGAAGAAAAACCACCCGTTGCCGAAGAGGCTGCTGGATCGGCAGCTTCGACGTGTGTAGACATCAAGAACGACAGCGATGGCTACGATTCGGATAGGACCATAACTTACGAATCACCATCCAAGAAGTCTTCGAGTTCGTCGTCCGACAAAAAGAAATTAAAGAAAATCACGAAAAAGGTTCGGTTTAAGTACAATCAGCATGGTAAGATGTGCCCCGACGAGGGCGACGACGAAGACGATGACGACGAAGATACTCTAAACGAAGGCGGCCGGAGTAAAAGCATACTAGATCCCTCACAGTTCCCGTTGTCCTTTGAATCGCCACACGACGAGGACGACGACATTTTGAACGACGATGCAAGTGCCCAACAGCTCGCTGGCGACGCCGAAACGGCAGAGGACCCACCTCCGGAGGGCGGAGTCCAGAGTATTCTGGGAAAGGTCTCTCAAATGGGCAAGGTATTGATTTTTGTTTTGTGTTCTAATTATTCTTGATGCCCATAAATCAAGTTGGATAGGTCAATTCTTAATACCTTATGATAATGACTTATTCATACTTAAAAATCCATTGGTCACCTCTCTCCAATTTGATAGCCTTTAGGATTTGTATTGATGGAATGTATTTCTCTTACAGATTGAATATCTCTTCCGATGGGTTGATAAGCCTGGCGTTCAATGGGAAAACGAGGAAGTGCTCAAAGAAATTTGTCCAAATTTAATCAAACTATACGAAGAGCAACGTGCTAAGGAACGTGAACAAGATGTAAGTCGATTAATATACACATAAAGGGTGTCAAGACGTCGCTTAACGTTTAAGGTGGTCATAAACGAATGAGCCATTTTGTGATCGGAAATTGTGGAAACATTTGAAGGGGTTTAGAGTTAAAATTTGAAGACATTCGATAGACCTTAATCATAAAATGGTTTGGCTGAACTATGGTTCGTTCGTGTATGGCCCTAAAGTCGAGTCTTTTATAGATTTAAGCCTATCTATAATTGTTGTTTAAAACTGTCCTTTCTTTCTCTCTTTTCTTCTTTTTTTTAGATGCATTTTGCAGTTCGTCGTAAAAAAACTCGCCAGGGTCTTAGGAATGTTTAAATATTTATATATATATTTTTTTTTTTCTAAAAATCAACTAAAAAATAATCTATTTTTGTTTATAAAACAATTCCGGATAATTCCAAAAGCTACTAAACATAACTCCGGTTCTCTTTCAAGCAAAATAAGAAACAAAACAAAACAAAAACAAATTACAGCTGCGCTATAAAAGCAAACAAAATAAATAAGAAACAGAAAAAGAAGAAAAAATATAGAAAAACAAACTGATATGCAAAACAAATTAAACAACAAAATAAAATAATAACAATTATAAGCGAAATGTAAACGAAGAAAGAAAGTGAGGGGGAAAAAAGCTTGTGTTATCGGTAGACTAAGTTTGTTTAGTACTTTAAGAATATTTCTAAACAAATATAGTTTTTAATAAAACAAAAACGAACAAAAAAAAAACACATTTTGAGAATATTTTAATTTTTATTGGAAGATTTTCAAGGTGTTAGCTTTGAAGAGTTAATAGGTATTATTATTTTTCAATTAGCAGAAACTTAAGGTTTCTTTTAACCTCATTATGTCAGAGACACAATGTGGCACCTGAGACAAAACGGAGGGGTTGTAAAGGACGTTTAGGTATGGATTGGTTTTGAATTCTTTAACATCGTATGGCACATTCGCGTAGTATGGTTAAAGAACTAGTTTTTGTGCCTCACAATACCATCAAAGCTGGGCATTTCTAGAAACCTGAGTATTACGATTAAACAGTTTACGAGAAGAATTGCAATTAGCAATTTCACGAGAGCACAGTACTTTAAAATAAACGACCGCGACGTGACGTAAGAAACAATTTCAAATTATGGACACAATAATTATTCAACCTTAATCTTTTTACAGTCATCTGTGCTTGAATTACAGCACTTTGAGTTTCCGGACCTAAGACAAAACTGGAAGAACATACAACATCAAAAGGTTACAATCGCAAGAGATCGCCAAATATTTCTGTGATCGAGTCACCTCTTTCGATTTTTTCTGCCGCCAGCCAACACAATGTATCGACATTCCCAAAATGCAATAAAAAAAGTCGCCTCTGACGTGCCTGGTTTGAGAAGGAATGTCGGCAGGCTAATGCAAACAATGGATACGCAAAGAAATACAAGAGCTGCTTACGAGCACTGCGAGTGGAAGAGGAGAGAGTAATACCAACTTTTCTGAAGGAATAAGAATACCATGAGAAGCGTGCGGTTGAAGAAGTTGAAAGTTTCAGAAGCAGATGTAAAGTTCAAAAGGTTTATGAACAGGTGACACGTAATTCACAAGTGCATATACTCCAACCGAAGGCTGCAAATACGAAAGTGGAAACATCATCGCAGAAGCGCAGTCAATGCTGAGGATATGACAGGACCACTTCTGCAGTGTATAACGGCGAACCGAATTTGTCTCTCAGGTAGGATGATTCATTCAATAAGAAGATAAAAAGATTGTCATATCTAAGCTGAAGTCTAACAAAGCCACCTTAAGTAAGTAAATAAGTAGGTACTTGAATTACCAGACTACTACGAAAACGTGTTTGCCAATTAAGAAACGCATTCAATTGGCTGGTGAAGTAATCGACATCCTAAAGGAGTTTAGGTGTCTCATGAGAAAGCCATTTAAGCACTCGTGAGATATGTGGGAAGACACAACTTCTATGTTATGCTACTTTAAAAGCTGTGGTTCCATCAACTACTATTAATAAAAAACAAGATGATTTTAAATCTTAAGGTAGGTACCTATTCATTGAAATTCAATCGGTCTTACCGCACTACCCGTCGGAGAAGAATCGTACTAGGTTAGGTTAGGTTGGAGTGGATGTCCAGATGTCATTGACTCACCTAGACCTCAAGGGTCCATTGTGATACCACTAATGAGGTTACTCATGGGAGAGTAATGAACTTAAACAAACCTTTTTTTTCCTTTAATGAAGTTAGAGAGACATTTTGTGTCAATCGTTGCCAGTTCACTGGTATTATCGAAGAAGGGATTACCGAAAAAGTTATTCCTTCTAATGGAGAGTGCTGGACATGTACATAGAAGGTGTTGGACTGTTTCCTCTTCCTCCTCGTCCATGCAGCTTCTACAGAAGTCATTTGTGTAGACCCCTAGCCTCAGAGCATGTCTTCCTATGAAGCTTCCTATGTCCTGTTACTACTCCAATTGTAGAGCTTTATATTTTGTCTGCTCAGGGATATCAAGCCTTTTGACCAAGAATCGTACTACGAATGGCAAAAAATATATCATAGTTTCAGTCTTACCTTTACTTTTGTTCTTGCTCCCAACACTGGATCGGAATGATAGTAAACCGTTTTATGCATTTCTATCACCTATTTTTGTGTAACTTTAGGTTATCTTAACTCTGCCTTTTGAAAACTGCGTCTTTCGAATCTTTTATCGTAACTCTTTTATTTTACAATTTTTCTTATGATTATGTCTTAAAAGGTTTACCTATGAGTTGCTCAAAATATTAATACATTTACCTTATTTTTACTTTCAAAAATTAGAAGCATTAGCTTCATCAACTTTGCTTTCAATTTTAAAATAACATCAAAGTAGCCCATCGAAATTTTTGAATAAAAAAAAATCTAACCTTTGTACCTAAAGTAGGCTTTTCTTGAAAACCAATTAGAAAAGCGAATTAGCATTCGAATTAAAGACCGAGTCTCAGCAGTCAGCACAAGGAATTTGATTTTATCTTAAAAGAAAAACCATGGATTCTCGTCCCCCAGCCTCCAGTGAACACCAAGATGAAGCTTCCAAAGATTTACCTCAATGTAAAATCAAAAGAAATTACTCTTGCATCCATTGTTCGTATTTCACCCAAAATCCTCGATTTTATCTCTCTCACCTTCGAGATACCCATGGCGAGAGGATAACCATCAGTAATTGCAGCCTCTGTTTGTATGCTTCTCGTCACTATCAAAAACTAGTGCGTCATATGAAAATGGTTCATGGATCGTCTGCCGAAGACATCCCCGGACAATTACGAAAGCGTCCTCTAATCGAAGAAGTTGTGTCTTCGGATCTCCCAGCTCTACCACCACTGCCAGTTCCACCCAAATGGATTATCGATATTGATAATTTGTCCTATGATTTGAAGTCATCTCGTAAAACACTCAAGGATTTTGCAGCTATTTATTTTGCCGAGAATGATTGCGAAGAGATTTTTAAGAAAATGGAAGAGAGTGATGTTGTTGAAGTAGTTCCTTTCCCAAAAGGTGATGGTCCGTCTTCGATTGGTGTTTCTCTTCAAAGCATTTTTAATGATCCAGAATGTGTCGGAATTGGAGACGCAGAAAGAAAAACGAAATGTGCTTGTGGATATGTACCTAGAAGCTTCTTGGATTTAGTTGACCATGAGAAATCCTGTTCCGAGTCAAAAGAAAAAAACTGTGGAGATAAACCTTTGGATCTCAGCGTTAGGTGGTCGAATGAGGAAGTTCTGTCTTCTACTCCGAAGAATGAACATGATTCGAAAACCGTTGTTGAAGATTTGAAGAGAATAAAACTTGAAAGTAAAATCGAGGAAGAACAAAGGACCACGGAGCTTCAAGATGAGGTTTGTAAAAAGTATAAATTATAGATCTCAGAGATAAAGCTGTCCTGCCTTGTTCTTGTTCTCTATACCTTTTTTTCTTCTTCTATAGTCTCTGAACATTGATGTTCTGCCAAAGGAAGATTCAAAACCAAATGGTTCAATTTTTAAAAAAGTCTTTAAATGTCCCCTATGTCCATTTTGGGCTTTAACTGCCTCCCGATTCCACGTTCACATGGTTGGCCATCAAAATAAAAAACAATTCAAATGTTCCATGTGCGATTATTGTTCCAATTGGCGTTGGGACATAACAAAACATATTCGTTTAAGGGCATTTCGATGTACAACTCATAAGAATGCTCGAATTGTGATGCAAGGTGAGAATGATCATCGTAACTATTCGAAATATGATAGGTACATAAATTTGATGGAAACCACGCAACAAGATGAACTCAGGAAATGTGGTGAAATGACTTCAAGGGATTTGGATTCTAAAGTGATGCTGCCATGTGAAGAAAATGAAAACGATATGAATGAGGAAATAAAATTGACTGTTCCTAGTCCTAAAAAAGTCCAAGTTCCATTTTCATCGGTTGTCCTGCCACCGAATAGTAGTTGTTTTTTAAGAACAACATCCAAACAACAACATCATCCTCGGAGTTATGTGATTTTTGAGGACACAGATGAACCACTTTATAAGTGTACCCAATGTCATTTCAGGTCAGAATAAATTTAAAAAGTACTTTGGAAGAAAGTTTTTAACTATTGTAAATATTTTTTAGTCATCCCAATCGTGATGCAGTTTTAGTGCATGTAAAAATTCATCATCAGGACTTGCTTATAGGTTCAGAGGTTCCATCAAAATTGACAATAACTCCTGCAGCAAGTTATGAAGATTCAAAAGTTATGCCAATTGAGAAACAGACTGCTCAGCCCATTATTGTTGATATTGAAAATAAGAATGAGGACAAGAATGATTTGAAGCCTACTAATACTCCTATTGATTCTTCTCTTGAGAATCCTTCAAGGAGTAACGACAATGGAGCTGATCAGATTGTCAACGATAGAACTTCAAATGCAAATAACGAGATTTTTGCACCTTTTCGTTGTTGGCATTGTCATCAAGTATCTAATTGGAAACATGTTATTCAGGTAAGGAAACTTCACTTTTGGAATACTACTTCCTTATGACTTCGCTAAGTTTTTTGGCACGTTTATCATCAACATATGTATATGTTTTTCACTTTATTTTTCAGAGACATTGTCGTCTTAAGCATTCTGGATCAATTCGTATTGAAGCCATTGATCGAAGTATCGATCCCAATAATCCCACTTACCGCTTGTTAAATCTTTTATCAAGTTCATCAAATTTATTATCTGATGAAAACAAAACAGACCAAAAAGTTGAAAAAGTATCAAACCAGAAATCAGACGTAGAAATTTCTACCACCATGAACGATTTAAGTCTCAAAGATTCAAACAAATCTCAAAAGACTGTTAAAAGTTGTGAAAAGGAATACATGAAGTTTGAATGTAAAGATTCTAAGTATCAGTTAAATAAACATCTTGTCCAAAAGCATAAACCATCATCATCATCGAATTCCGGTCCCGAAAAGTCTCAGAAATCATCAAGTGAGACAGAAAGTAAAAACCATGAGATTTCTGATAAACTTGAAAAATGTCAATATTGCTCATTTGCAAGTAGTTGCCACTCAGCAATGAGATGCCATGAGCAAAGTCACTACAGAATTTTACAACAAAAGAATTCACAAATCGACGATAATACCATCAACTCTGATTCAAAACAAACCGAAATTTTAACTAGAAAAACGGATCAAAGTCTTGTTGATACTAAATTACCATTGGACAAAAATTCTGAGGTAAATCATGAAATGAATACAAATCATAAGGAGATAAAATTGAAAATTAAACACAGCAAGGTGGGGGTGACGACAACGACAACAGCAAAGTCAAAGACCACGACGAATCCAAGAGTGAATCTAAACAATAACAAAAAAACATCCAGTCTTAAGACTATTCTTGTAAATCCTAAAACTGGTCAAGTTGTACGAAGGAATTAATTTTGTTTTATTATTTTAGTAAATAATTTTTATAAATAAAAACATTTCTTTTATTGCTATTTCGGTATGTTTTAATGAATGCACTGCGGCCTACATCCCCCCCTCCCCTCCTAAGAGACAGTTCCTCAAATAAGGCCTAAGTGAAACTCAATTATTTGGGGTGTATTTTAAAAGACAATCATCTAGGGTTTTGTTTTTAAAGTTCCACATTTATATTTATTTTAAGAACTTCTCATTCAAGTCATTGTATTTGTGTAACTTCGTGTACGTGCTATGAAATTCGGAAGAGCTGTCAAATTTCCAGCTAAACATTTTTATAAATTGTATAAGTATTAGTAGAAAGAGGGGTTAATCTGCCGAAAAATACTGACTTGCAGTTTTGATCTTAAATCGAAAATAAATCAATTTATTTTACCCCATGGAATGGCAAAGAGAGAATTTTGAGTTTTTTACAGATCAATTGATTCTACAGAAAATTGATTTATTTTGCCCATCGAAAACCCCATGAGCACCGTTGCCAGTTTGGTCTTTTACGACCGTCGCATGGTCATTTTTTATTCCATTTGGTCCCTTTTTTAAGAAGTTGAAAAAAATAACTCGACTCTATTCCTTTTAAAATCTCAAAGTTAGTTCGTTTATAACTTGATGTTACTTCCTCCTCACAGCTCAGCTGCTGAGAGGAATTTTTTTGAATTAACTTTGATAAAAACGAAAGGCAGACTTAATTTGGGTACCATTAATAATATAATGCTGACCAAAGAGCGTCAAGATGACAAATATAACCATAGAGTTTGGTCTTCAAAAACATTCAGCCCTATCATGAATTCCATTGTATTCGGAAACTTTTACGAATCCCGAAAAACTGTATCACGAAATCCGTTCGTAGTGGAAAATCTCATACAATTTTGCATTACGAACGCATTTCATGATACAGTTTTTCGGGATTCGTAAAAATTTCCGATTACGATGGAATTCATAATAGGGCTGATTTTTTTGAATTAATTTTATATGAATTTTATTTAGCGATAGTAGGTATTCGATCTCCTGACATAATGTTAACATATTGTGATCTTAAAAAAAAAGAGGCTGGGGTGCGTCCCACACTGATAACTCTCCATCCCGTCTGCCGATTTGTCTTGCTTAAAAGGTTTGTAGGCTTTCGTGATTTGCTAGTAGTTGTTAGTTGAATTATTCTAAAAAAAATTAAAAATTACCAACAATATTTTGGGTATGATGAAATAGTTTGATTTCAATATCTGTTCTTGTTAACGAGATTTTTAGTCGAAAACCAATTTTAACCAAATTTTCGTAGCATTTGCGTATACTATTTTTTGTAGATTTAAATTTTTTATGAAAAAAATGACTGTTGGATTTTTATGCACAATTTACGGAATGTCGGCAATAATATTTTCTGTGAGATAAAATTAGCTTAAAGCCAATATTATTTTAATTTTTGAAGAGATACTTGAGTCGAAAGTAAATTTTTACCAAGTTTTACTATTGTTTTTTTAAGGTTTAATTTTTTGTAAAAAAAATATCAATTCGATTTTCGAAATTTTACCAAAAACGTTATTCTTCCCGAACGTACGTTCACACGCACGCACGCACAGACATCTCTCTAAAAATCTTTTATTTAGACTCTAGGAACCTTGAAACGTCGAGAAATGTCAAAATTTTCAATTCAAGAGATCGGACCGATTACAATAACTTTCTATGGGAAGTTAAAAGCTTTTGCGGACACAAATTATTTTGGTCCTTTTTTGGTACGATTGGTCATTTTTATTTTCAGCTTTGGTCATGCAATTTTTTTTCAAGTGGCAACCGTGCCCATGAGTATTATAATCTTCCTTCGAATGCCAAAATACGTCACAGAATGGAATTACAAAGTAAACAATGTCAATTTATTAAGTCTTCTTATAATCTGTCGATTATAAAAATTATTAACTTCCCAAGGGAGGTTTTAATAGTCAGTTAGATTTGTCGAATTAAAAATGTTGATATTTCTCGACGTTTTAAGGTCCCTAGAATCTAAATCAAAGATTTTTAGGGAGATCTGTGTGTGTGTGTGTGTGAACGTATTTAGTTTGGGATACCATTTTTCGTTGTCCATACGAGTATCTCTAGAACCAGTAGATGAGTAGAGATGTCAACTTCAAATAAATTTTGTGTTACAGATAAAAACATCGAAAGATGAAGACTTCAGACAAAATTTCAGTTATCTCCGAATATCTCACTTAACATTTTTCAACTGTTTATTTCAAAAATCAAAAAAAAACTGAAAATAAATATTTTGTATCTACTTTACGAACAAAAAATGATAGGTATAGCCGCCAGAATATTTTTATGCAACCAAGAATAATGTTTTTCACATCTGGTAAAATTTTTAGAAAAATCAAAATAAAGTTTTTTTTGTACAAAAACAAGGTATCTTAAATGTTTTTGCAAAAATTAGAAATATTGGGGCAAAAGTATATTAAATAAATATTTTTTATTCCTTAACCAATTTGACAAGAAACCCTTTAGGTAACATAAAATAGAATTGTGCAGAAAATAAATAAACCTCAGATTAATAACGTTCAGCTTTTAGTTAATTGAACAATCATGATTAGCCGTCACTTTGACACAAGTGCAATTGACTTGATAGTTAGGGAGATTTTTTTCGACTAACTTTCCAGTCTATTTTCCAATAAAGTTGCCTTAATTGGAAGGCAATTTTTGGCAGCTGGCCAATCAAATACTAGAAACTTGCCTTACTTTCAAGTCCCTTATGTCGGTCGTCTGAACCTGCCCAATCACGGAAGTGCTACTTTAACTTTAAGCAATTTTCTATGACATATGACATCTGTACAATTATTTTTATAAGAGCAGTGGAGGAAATGGTGCAGTCAACATATCGCAATTTCAATGAATAGGTCCGTTTAGCGTATTTGTTTTGTTTATTATCACGAACTATCACTTTTTAGGCATGTTTGGATGCTCGTTTTAATAGTTAGCAAAACGAAAATAAATGTTTAAAATTTTGGAGTCACTTAGTAAATTGCTAACTAGTAAATTGTTAAACCTTTAACAAAAGGTTGTTTGAATAACTCTTTTCTCTTTTCTGCACATTGCAAGATGTTGCTACACCTTTTTTATTCTCATGAGAAGACATTTTAAAAATTGTGTAAAATGTAAGTCTTTCACCTAAAAAAAAAATCTATTACAAATTTCAAAAAACTACGAGTATTTACCTACAAAAAGTTAAAACAAATAAATTTCCTATTAATTCACTTTATTGCAACATTAAATTAATTTACATAAATTTGTATGATTTTTGTTTTTTTTTGTATTATTAATTTTTTTCAAAATTGTTTGTATTTTCTTATTATTCACTTGTTTTTTATATTTTTTCAATATTTAACATACATTCTGTTACAAATTTACACTCTTTTTGTTTTTTTTGTTTTGCATATTATGCTCAAATTTCGTGTCTACACGAAATATTCACATAGAAAAAATGTACATATTAATAAATTTTTATTTTTTTGTTTTTGTTTCACTATCAACTTTTGATGTTTAACAAATATTTGGCATTTAATGCTTTGGTAAAAATATCTAATTTAATTAAATGTTAATATATAATATATATATATCTATTGTTTCTGTTTTTTTTGTTTTATTATATTTTCTTATCAAAATGAAATGAGATTTTCCCTTACATTCATGTATCATTCACTTAAAATCTATTTTGTTTAGTTTTTAGTAGGTATATATATATTTAATATTATATTTTTTTTATTAATTTATGTAATAAAGTTTGTTTTGTTTTTGTTTTTGTATTTTTTCTTTTAATTTAAGATTTTGTTTAAAAATAGTTTAAATGTATATATTCGAATGTCTGTAGAATTTATGTATGTATGGTGTATATATATTTTTTGTATAATATATATATTTTTATTGTATATAAATTATATTTTTTTCCGTTTTGATTTTCTGTTATTTTTCTTATTTTATTTTATTTCATTTTTGTATTGTTTGTTGTTGTATTTTTCTTTATCAATTTTCTAACTAATTAAAAAACATTTTTGTTTTTATTGATTTTTATGATTTTTGTTTATATTTGCATTTTGTTTGTTTTGTTATCATTCCATTTAAATTTAGAACCGTTTATTGTTTTTGTTGTAAATTTTTTATAACTCAGTAATAAATTTTAGTACTTTTTTTTTTGTTTAGTAATATTTGTCTAAATGAATTAATTTTCTAAATATAAGAATAAGTAATTTAATTTTTAATTTTATAAAAACAAAAGAACTTAAACTAGAATAATAAGACAAAAAAAAAAATGCTGCACCAAATACCTTAAGAAAAACAAATCGATTAAACACCTAAAGTTATTTAAAACAAAACTTTTTAAATAAATAAATTAATTAAAAGAAGTTTTCATTTTTCTGCTGAAGTATTTTAAAAATATATATATTTATTCTAATCTTGTGCATCGGTGTCACCTTAAACAGTATATAAACAAACGTAACTCATTCATTTTGTAATGAAATTTAAATTTTTGAAATGGCGCCCAACGTGAACTCAAAATGTATGTAAGTTGTTTTGTTTTTTTTTTCAACCAACATCTTTGATTACAGAAATGAGTTCTGATTGAAATTTAAGTTGGTATAAGTTTAGAAAAATTATGGTCTTTGAAACAAAAAAAGAAATTTTTGTTTCTTTAATGACCAAAAATTGGACCAAAGCGTTCCCATTGTAAAAATAAGCTTTGACTGAATGCTGGTCATGTAAGAGAGATGAGAGAATAATGAGCATTCTCATGAAATTAGTTTTATTTTGAGGTCCCAAATATGAAATAAGGAATCAACGACATTGATGCCACGAACAAATGGCGCCCAACGTAAGACCGAATGAGAATGTTGTTAGAAAGAAAGGGAAAATGATGCACCATAAAATCAAACAATCTTTCATCCGTTTAAGATTTTCAAATAGAGTCCAAAGATGACAAGAAAACACCAATGCTTGATATTTGACACTTGATCCTTCGAGTTGCTTTTCATTCTTTCAAACATATTTTTGTTGCAAATGCTTTTATGGTGTTGTATAAAATCTACTTTACTTAAATGTTTATTTCTGTATACATAAAATAAACTTAATAATATTACAAAAAACTTAAATTTGGTGCTTTTTCCTGATTAGTAACAAGGTGACGAAAAAAATCCATTTAAACAAAAAAAAATAATTAAGAAAACAAAAATGATTTCCTTAAAAAAAAAGTTAATAACAAAAATATTAAATCAATATTATGTGATACATATTTAACGCTTAAAAATAATACACAAATGATTATAATATACACAAAATTTGAATTTGAATGTTAGTCACGTTTTTTTCTTTGTTTTGTTATTTTTATTTTTTATTTTATTTTAAACATAAGAAAAAAAATATTATTTAATAATAAAAACAATAAAAATAACTAAAATATTTATTTAAATATTACATTTAATATTTAATTATCTAGATTTTTTTTTCATTTGTTTATATAAATATGGCCCCGCTATTCCACAAAGTGTAAGGTATGTATATAATTGTTTATACATATATATGTATGTATATATATATAATTTTGTTTTGAAAATATTAATCTATATATATATATTTATTTATATATTAAACAGACTATTAACTAGACTTTTTAGTTTGTTTGAATTTTATTTTGTTTTATCTAAAAACAAATAAACAAAAAACAAATTCATAAAAAATTATATTAATTTTATGAAATTTTATTTAACAAACAAAACATAAAAATATAACAACGTAACATTTAGATATACATTTAAATTTTTCTTTTTTAAATAAATGATCACAGGCTTTGAGAATAAAATTTGTTATTTTTTTAAAATTTTTCTAGCCCTTTTTCGTGTTCATTATTTCTTAAATTTAACTTAAAAAGAAAAACATATTTTTTGAATATAATAATAATTCAAAAACTTAAAGAAAAACAAAATAAAATAATTAAAAATTTAAAATTAAAAAAGAAAAAATGACAAACACTAATTCCTCCTGATGACCTGACCAGTTTTGGGATTCACTAATATAGTTTTATGGCTTGGCGGTAACGGTGGCGGTAATGGTGGCGCTTGGGATGTTATTTTCTCCTCACCATTGTGCGCACTTGAACGGCTGCTACGACGTAGATTTGACGTCGCATTGTCCTTTTCCAATGAGGACGATGAGGATGATGATGATGATTTTTCAGCGTTTTGTGGGTTCTTGAAATCACAGTTGAATTGAATTGGCTTAGGTGGTGTTCCCTTCTTTGAATCATCATCGCTCGTGACAATCAATTCGAGATTGTCCAGAGATGTGAAGAAGTTCACTGCCTTACGACTTCCGATGCCTTCAAAATGAATTCGAGTGTGCTCGGCGAGTAAGGCCTCGGAGTTGATGCTGAAGTCACAATGTTCGCAGGTGTATTTGTCGGGCTGGTTGGATATACAAATGTGATTCTGCAGATGGCGCTTGAATGTGTCACTGCAGGTGGTCTGGAAGGGGCAATGTGAACATTTCTCCGGTTCACCGGTTTCACTAACCAAACTCGAACTGGGAGAAGTTGAAGTGGCATGCGAAACTGATTCCTTGATCGAACCCGTTTCGAGCTGCTTCTTCAGCAGCGAACCATCACCATCGAAAGAGGATGTCTCTTCCTTAATGTCAGCCACCACCCAGACAGTTGACCCTGTTTTGGGCAAATTCATCTGTTGCATCTTCCTAGCCGGATAGTCGGTATTCTCCTTAGCACTAGCGGCAATGTGCTCGGTCTTCTCCTGATACGTGCTCGTGTGGACATATGAATGCGACAGAAGGATATTTTCCTGCTTCGTCGAATAGTCACAAGCTTCGCACTTGAAGTCCAAATTGGCGCCATGTGCCCGCATATGTTGCAGCAGGTCATTTGTGTTATTGACAAACCTCTTCGGGCATTTGGAACAATACGAGATGACCTTAGACACAATTTCCTCATCATCGCTCCCATTCGAGTGCTTCGATCGGAGATCTATAGCAGCCGGAGCATCCTGAATGAAGAGACCGCCACTCTCGTGCATCGCCTTCACATGATTGCTCAGATGTTGCTTCTTTGTGCAGATGTACGAACACAAATTGCACTCGTACTGCGTTGGCTTATGCAGGGATATGTGGTAGTTCATTTGGGATTTGCTCTCCGAAATGTATGGACATGAAGGACACTTTTGTTGTTTACACTTATTCGACGACGACGTTGAATTATTATTATTGTTATTAATAAAAGCTGCTGAAGTATTGCCTTCCAAAGGTATTCGAGTGATTTCAATGCGATTCAAGGGAATTTCAGGTCTGTATTTTGACGCATCCGAATGCGATGAATATAAAGGCGAATCAGACTGTGGATAATGTTCATCTTTGCTAAGTACATTATTGTTATTGTTGTTGTTAATGTTATGAGCTTGTTGCTGCTGCTGATGTTGTTGATGATTTGCCTTCATTGCTCCAAGGATGTAATTATCTGCTGATGGACCAAGGACATGACATGATTGTCCATTTCCACCCAAACCAAGTGGACGATAGACTGGAGCATCGCAAGTGCGATCAAGGGACTCAATTCGAATGTCACCGGAGTGTTTTAAGCGACAATGACGCTGTAAAATTTACACAAAAATAAAGTTTCAAATTAGGTTATTTTTTTAATATTTTGGTTTAAAGAATTTGTTGTTAATTAGTTTTTAAATGTATATAAAACAAAAATAGTGTTAGCAAAAGGGCGGGGAGAAAATGCGTTAAATTATATAAATTATTTGAAAAAAAAAACATATAAATGAAAGTAATAAACTTAAAATAAATGAGAAATGTCTATGACCAGCTTAACACAGAAAAATATATATCAAAAATATGCAAGAATGTATAAAATTGTCCATCACCCATGATATTTATATTTTGAAAAATTTGTTTTTTTTTTTAAACATAAACGTTTAAATTTTTAGTTGACAGTTAAATTAAAACTTTTAACCGGAAATACAAATTTTCAAACAGATTTCAATACTTTATGACCCTAAAGTAAAATTCAATGGATGCGTTCTGATTATTAACCATTTATGGTTTAATTTTTGTTTTTGTTAAAAAAAAAAATAATGCTAATGTCAAAATAGTTAGATCTGTTCGTTTTAAAATATGATGAAAATGTCTTATATCATTTTTGTTTGACAATCCAGAATCTCTTTTTGGCTTTGACATTTCCGTAGTTTGGTGGGTTTGTAAATGTAAAATTTATGAGTACCTATGTTTCAAATGAAATTTTTTAATGATAGTGACTAATTGTGATGTGTTTGACTTGTACGAAGTTTGGATTTTTTTTACGTAAAAGACGTTTTCAAAATAGGCGAAAACTTGAAGTCACAAATGTTTTATACATTTATAATCTTCGAACAAAAATAATTCAGCAAGTTCATTTACAAATTTGCAATCCCTGAAAAGTTAAGAATCAGAAATGTCATATTTCCCGATGTTAAGACTTTCAGACGTTTTGTCAGTCAAAGCTTGAAAAGTCAATGAAAAAACACGAACAGATCTAGAAAATTATCATAAAACTGCTGCAAGTGACCCAAATCAATGAAAACTTATTAATTAATAAAATAAACTATATATAAAGTAAACATAAAACATAAATAACGTTTAAAAAATGAATGCTAATCATGAAACATATAAATCTAAACAAAAACTTATTCTATCCATTACCAAATTGTACCATTAAAAATGAATTAAACGTCAAAACAAATAAAATATAGATAAATGAATAAATGATTTTCCAATGAAATCCCAATAACCAAATTATTATTATTTTTTAAGTTTTATGAATATATAAAATCAAAAGTTAACACCGCCCACCGCGAGATTTATTTAAATATAAGAAGCAAATTTAACCATAAAACAAAAAGTATGTTGTGGACTTAGGTAATGTCATAAAAATTGTATAATCTTTACTCACACGGACATTATTTTAAAAGTTAACGTAAACAATTCAAAAAATTATGAATACAAAAAACTAAAGTTTCACTATTGGGGACGATGTATAGAAAAATATAAATCTAAGCGCTGGATACTACATTATTTTCTTTTTTGAAGGATAAACAAAACACGAAAAGTTCTATTTGGGCTTGGACGAAAAAAAACACGATTAGCAAAAAAGAATAAATCAAACGGAATTATAAGGATTTTTTCTATAAACTATAAATTTTCAATACAAAAACTGTACAAAATTACTTTCTCTTCCGTCAGTAAATCTGAAAAGAAATATTCATAAGGGTTTAGAACATGTCACAATTCGACATTGGGACAAATGTCACATTTAATAAAGAGCATTATGAAAATTTAAAGGACTCCTTTGAATGGGACATATCACAAATCGAATCTAACTTAGTTTAGGACTTTTAAAGAATAACATGTATAAATTGGGGCACATGTCCCACTGAAATAGGAAATAAGTTTTTATTTTTTGTTCAAGAAAAATTTGAAATATAGAAGAGTAAATGAGGCAAATCAAGATTTTTGCTTCTATTAAAAAAAGAGACATTTAGAAAAATGGTCCTTCGACCCGGACAAAAAGTCATTAAAGTTTAATTTAAGGATCTTCCATTTTCAGACCCACTGACTATAAGTTAGATTAAAAGTAATTTTGTTATCCATCCCTTTCGAAATATCCGAGAAATTAAAATGATTGCAAATTTGCATACAAAATCTGATTAAAACTTTTAATCGAATACTTCGACACAGGGCTGTCAAAATGTTAGTTTTTCAAAAAAATGTCCATTTTGTGTTTTTGAGTGCATTTCTTATACAAAATACCTGAATGACATGCTTCCAATTTGATACTTGATGGCAATGACCACAACGAAAGGGTGATGGTTCTCGCCTTTCGTTGCTATCGTTACTAAAGTTAGAACTTGTTGTTACACCCATTACCACCGTAGTAGAATTACTAGCACCACCAATGAATGATGAAGTACCACCCGTTGAATTTATAGTAGTTGGAGTAGTAGTACTAGTAGTAGTAGGAGTAGTAGTAGAAGTTGCATTGAGAGAATTATTATTAAATGCATTTTGCATAATACTATTAGCACCACCAGCAACGTCGATGACGCCAACGGTTGAAGTAGTCGTGGAACTACTTAAAACCGTTGGATTGCTAGCCATGGCCGCTGGATGAAGCACAGATGGCGCTGTTATACCATCACAACCACCACCACCACCATTAACTGGATTAGAAGAACTTGCCTCATCGATCAATTCACCATGCTCGATGGTGGTACCTGCGGCTTGGATAGCAGCCAAAGCCTTCGGGGAGATGGTGTGATGAAGACCACTAGCACCACCTGGTGATAGAATGGAATGTTGATTATTGCTATGACTGCTGCTGCTGTTCGGTGACTTCTGTTGTTGTTGCTGTTGGTGATGCTGCTCTTGCAGCAATTGTTGTTTCTGTGAAAGGCACATGGCGGCTGCTAGAACCTTATTCATGTAAAGATTCGTCGGATTGACAGCTACCTGAAGGGGTGTACTGTGATTGGACTTGGAAGGAGATGGGAAGCACATCAGGGGTTCTTGATAATGGACTTTAACATGCGCCAATACTGCATCACGATTATCGTGTCTATTTAAAAGAAAACAAAAATTGTAAAATTTCAATTAAAATGATGATAACGGACCTTAAACTTACCTAAATTGACACTTTCGGCACTTATAGAAGGTTTTCTTGACAAATCCTTCCGTTTTGACATCTGTTATCAGATCGTCACTGGGTTTGATTAACGGTGGTGGGCTACGTTTAACAATCGCTGCAGCTGGAATAACATCTTGTTCCTGTTGTTCCTTTTGCTGGGCAATGGCTGCATTCATCATCGCCGAAGCTAAATAAGGCAAACGCATAAAACCGTTTGTATCGACAACGGAATCTGGTGGAGTTTCATTCTTATGTTGGTCTCGCGGTGAATCACCCTCCTGCGAATGATTGCTCTTCAGACCATTTGGCAAACCCGACTCGGATGCTGCTTTATTGAAATCATTGAGGAACGCTAACGAAGCAACTTGATTCGGTGTCATTTCACCGGATTTCATCAATTTCGGATCACCGTCTTCGTCGGTGACTTTCATCAATGTTATGTATTTATTGTACTTTGTGTAGTTGCGACGTCCCGTCTCGTCGTTCATGAGCACCCGGGCATTTTTATGACTTGGATCACGAATGGTCTTGAGTCGAATGTGTTTGGTGATGTCCCAACGCCAGTTGGAACGATAGGCACACAGAGAACACTCGAAAGGTTTTTTATTCAAATGACCAACAATATGGACGTGGAAGCGGGATGCTGTTGATGCCCAAAAGGAACAGTGCGGACATTTGTAGACTTTTTTAAGGGACGAATTGGCGGCTTCTTCTTCGGGAGTCATCTTTTTGGTTACCTAGAAACATTGAAAGTCTCAGATTTCATTGGGAATGGTTATAAAGATGGATTAAAAAAGGGTTTATCCATGAGCTTAAAAAGTAGTTTGATATTACTGAAATTTTCGAAGTGTCTATAGCTTGAATTGAAAATAAGGTCAGTCCATGTTTCTGTGTTAATAGTTATTTCTCCTGTCACTTTGACGTTTTCATCAAATGATCGTCACAGATATTATATTGCGAAATAAAGGTTCTATCAATGTCAGCAAATTTGTATGCGTTTGACGTTTAGGTAGTTGAATAGTAGACTTTTGTAGTTTACATTCTTACTTTTGTATTTTTGATGTAAATGACGTTCAAAAAGGTCAAACTAAATACTTCAAAAATTTATAAACTACGAACAAACTGAGCAAGTTCATGAACAAATCTCTTAAACATTAATTAGATGAACATGATTTGTTGGTATTCGGATGACATATTGTGAGTTGTCAAAATCTATTGCACTTGTCAATGCTTTTGACAAATAGCCTTGAACGAATAGGTAACATATGAGATAAGAGCATACTATAGAAAATGGATAAAATAGCTCCTTTTTCCATTATAAACACAAATTCTCCTGGGAAAGCATCATAAATCAAACCATACAAAGTAAAAGAGCTAAAGAGAACAAAAAAGTTGTCCAAACAAAATCACTCACCTCACCATAACCTGGCGCCGTTTCTACACCATAATAGCTGTTGTCCTCGTTTTTGCCACCACTCGTGCTTCCACCAGAACCACTGCCTCCCCCGCCACCTCCTCCTCCACCGCTACCACCATTTCCACCACCCATTAGCATCACATTCTTAACATCTAAATTATCATTGACATCGCTTTTGCTGCTGCCACTTCCATTAGCACCATCTGCTCCACCACTACCACCACCACCCATTTCAGGCATCTTATTCCACACAAACACACGATTCTCCATCGGGTGCTTACTCATGTCCTCTGAACCAGCACCATCGTCATCGTGCTCCTGTCGGCCGCCACTGCTACCACCAGACGTTGACATCGAGTCGAAGGAGTCATTTTGACAACGGCCAGCATCTGAGCAATTCTTCAGGTGATTCAAAAGATCCACACTCGATTTGCATCGATGGCGGCAGTGTTGACATCGCAACGAACCATTAGAGTTGACTGTGAGATTAATTGGTGATATGCTGGAATGTTTATCCTCATCCGAGAAACTGCATGATTTCTTATGAATTATGGATTCAGAGAGGCACTTTGAGATGTGGCCACAACTGCAGGAGAGATTCTCATTACGGGCGGATTCATCGTCGAAGGATTTTTTCAACTCGTCAAAAAACGACGAACTGGCAGCTTTTCGTTTGCTTGCTGTCGAATTATTCGATGACGGCGATAATTGGGCCGCATCGGCTTTGTCCATTTGCATGATGATGTCTGGAATTTGATTTTCGGCAAAGTACAATGCTGCGATGTCTTTCAGAGAGTTCCGCGACGTGGCGAGGTCCTTGGAGAGATTAAGTGCATTGTTGGCCGATTGGATTGGTATTAGATTTGGCACTGGTCGGACTAACTTCTTATGATTGTGTTGGCTCCCTGCATCGGAACCGCCACCTTTCTGGGACAAATCGGTTGGTTGCTCTTCGTCCTCGTCGTCGTCATCATCGTCGGGCATCTCGTATTTGCACTTTTTCGCGTAGCTCTCATCGAAGTCATCGATGTTGTTGTTGTTATTGTTGAACTGATCGTCAGGATCACCGGGATCGCTGAGATAGTCATCGGAGATGTCTGTTCCACCGACCTTGTTGCGACGGCGAGCCAAGCTCATTCCATGAGCGTGGCCAACTGGCGGCACATGATGGTTCATCTCGTGGACCGTAAGGCTCTGCTTGATGTCGGCCGTGAAGTCACATGCCGCACACTTGAACGGTCCAGCTCCACCGTGGTTCTTCATGTGTCGGTCCAGGTTCCATTTGTAAGGCGTCCGGAAATCACACGTCACACACTTGATCATCGGCATTGAATGGTATTTCACGTGTTTGCTGTAACGCGCCTTTATGTGAGTCACATAGGTGCACTTTTCACATCGGAAGAAATGCGTCCGGCAGTGCTCTTCTTGCTCGTGCTCGACCAGCTGTGCTCGATACAGAGTTGTGAACTCACAGAGACTGCACTTCAAAAGGCGGCTCACAGGCACTTCATCCACCTGCGTGGGGGATTCTGTTTTTGGAATTGGAATAGGAAACGGAAACATCTGCTGTGACTCCTGCTGTTGCGCCAGATATTGCATCTCTCGTTCCACATCGAGTTCTTGCTGCACCGCTGCGGCCAAATGTTGCTTGATCATCATATTTTGCTTGGCCGCCGTTTTCTTCTCAAACTCCAGACGCTTCTTCTCTATACGAGCTATGTAGGCATCGGTGTTTGTATTCTTGCGCTTCTGGGATTCATCCCGATTTATGTTCCTCTTCCGTGATTGCCCATGATTGCCGGCAATGCCTTCCGTCGAACCATGAACCATCTTCATGTGTCTCACGAGCTTTTGATAGTGTCGCGAGGCGTACAAGCACAGTTTGCACTTGTTTATGACAATTTTCTCGCCATGAACATCGCGCAAATGTGTAAGGTGAAAACGTGGGTTTTGGGTAAAATACGTGCAATAGCTGCACGAATAGTTACGTTTAATCTTACATTGGGGGAGGCCTTCATCTTTAAGATGTTCGGCGTTATTGTGAACATCATTTTCTTGAATGTGTTGCTGCTGATGCTGTGGGGATAATTGTTGTTGTTGCTGTTGTTGTCGCTGATTTGTGGCGAACATAGACGCTGGAGGTGGATTATTGACCACGTTGCCAGTTTCTTGGTCCAGATAAATTTGATTGCCGCTAACTACACTGCGGACAATTAGTGTATCACCTGAGCGCTGGACCATCGATGGGACATCCATGGTCGTTGAGAACAGTCTTGGATCTTATTTTTATTTTTTTATTTGTTGTATTTTGAAAAGGTTTTGTTCTGTTTTAGGAAGACTCAGGATGATTCAGTTATCCTGTAAGAAAAAAAGAGAAATTTATTAAAAATTTGTCGAATTAGAATAAATATAAATTAACCTCTTTCTTAAAGAACGGTTTTGATAATGATTAGAAAAATATTTCTTTGACAAAAAAAGATTTAAAAGTCTGAATATGATTGTTTGCTAAAGTATCTTCGATAAAAGTAAAATATTTTCAAGAAATTGGACAAACTAAGTAGTATGAGTTCTCAGTCCAAATAATTTTGGGGTGATTTTTGTATGGTTTTCATTTTTTCGAGTAACATAAGTGAAATTTTAAAAAATAGGGTTCATTTAGACATAGTTTTTAGAAGTCTTAAACCCGAGTTAGTGAACTCTTAAGAAATTAATTAATTTAACTACGAAAACTTATACGTCAGTTTATTTAACAAAGTAATATAAGTTCTGTAAAGCTTCCAATATGTTTTAGTCGTAATTCTTTTAGTTTACAAGCTTTAACGAAGTTAAATCTTCTTAATGTCTCAAGAAATTGAAAATTGATTTTTATAAAATGCAGCGTTGAGATATTTTTTGAAGTTGAAACTCATGAGTAACTTTGTAAAACCTTTCATATTTAAATTCGAAAAAGCGAGGAGTTAGAGTTCTTTTCTACCCATAATCTTTTGGACTTCATTATTGAGATCTTTTGAGACTATTCAAAATAAAACCTCGATTTTTCACAAGTTCTAGGAACACCTAAGGTATTTTCCGGGTGAATTAAAAAATCAAAGACGAATCCGGTAAAACAATAGAAGTATGTATTTATTAAATCAGTTTTAGAATCCGGCAAAACGTATCAAGCCGATAAGTTAACGGAAGAATGCGGACATTTAGAGAAGAATATGGTGATTTACGGACACTTTCCGGCAAATTATACAGATTAGATAGATAGATAGATAGATAGATAAGTTCTTTATTTTTTCAATTTTCTTATAAGTACAATATTTCATAATAAAAGATATACAAAGCATGGCTTTATAAGCCGTCTGCCGGAAAAAAAACTAATTAAATACAAAAAATACAATATTTGAGTAAAAAGAGAGAATATTTCATAAACAATAAGTTTTATAGTTAAAAATATGTAAATATAAATATTAAAGAAAAAAAATTTGTTTAAATTATTATTTTCATAATGTGACTTTCAGTTTAGTCAAAACAAAAAAGAAAAAAGAATCTGAAACATATGGAGTAATGTTCATCATAAAAGTATATTTTGTTATATATGTATATAATATAAAAAAGCAATAACAGTTATATGTTCACTAAAAAGTGTGACTTTTAGTTTAGTCAAAACAAAAAAATTAGAGAATCACTTTAACATCTTGTTACAACTCAAAACAAATTCAAACACTCGTTTCGATATTTTCTTGCATGTGAGACATAGCGTATAAGAGGCTTCCAGCCACGATCTCCGTTTAGTACACCCACACATTCCTCTTGGGAAAGAAAACTAGAATAAAAGTAGAGCCTTCGGATTTCCTGTAATATTGGACAAAGTGCTAAAAAATGCAAAACATCTTCGTTTTGACCAAGGTTGCAAAGGGAACACACAGGGTTTAAGTCTGTTCTATGTGGTCTATAATTCAAATCGAGCATTTCCGTTCTGATCTTGAAGATCAAGCTCATTTCAGAAACTGTAAACTCTTCTCTAAAATAGTTTCCTTCACCAAGTTTCAAATTAAGTTGCCTGTATATATTCCTGGATGTTGATGCAGTCCCTCGCGCAACACAAAGCCTATACATCGAGTCATCTATAACAGAGATACATTCATATAATGCATTTTTTAATGCTTCCACATTTTCCATTGGCAATGATATTAAAAAGTTATGTGCTACAGCAAGATCATACCAGTTTTTGACCGGACTATATCCACAACTAAAACAAATTTTAAGGACTCTTTTTTGCAAGTTTTGGTCGGACCGCTTCATAACTTTGATCATAAAATCGGCGTTAGCCTTTAAGTTTTTCAAGAAAATTTGAGGTAAGCCTGACTCTAGGTGGATAGCATAATTAGGAGTGTTGATGGGTAATCTAAAAATTCGCTTGAAAAAATACCTCTGTATATTTTCCATTTCCTCCAACTGTTCGAAACCATATACTTCATTACCATAGCAAAAACAAGTATTCACGGTCGCATTGAAAACTTTGAATTTTGAAATTGGATCTACGAGTTTATTTGCGAAGAACTGGGACCACATTGTATTTATTGCAATTTTTGCAGCGGTTGTTTTTTCTTTTATAAAGGTTTGAATGTTAAGATTATATGTCATTGTATACCCAAGATACTTAAATTCATTTACGACCTCAATTATCTCACCATCTAAAGTCCAATTCCGCCCATAGCCAATTGATCTATTTCGAGATCTGAAAACCATTATTTTGGATTTGGTGGTATTTATTCTAAGATTCCATAGATCACAAAACTGTTTTAGCTTGTTAATTTGGAGCTGTAGAGTAAGTGGACTGTCTGATAAAATCACTAGATCGTCAGCATAAAGCAAGACTTTAAGAGTAATATCCCCGAACTGAACTCCGCCAGGTATACTGTTTTCGACATCGTTCATATACAGTGCAAACATGATAGGGCTTAAAACACATCCTTGAGGGACACCTGCTTCACAACTAAATTCTCTAGATACTTTTCTACCATTCTGAACAGATGCCGTTATGTTTTCGAGAATTTTTTCGTAAACTCTGATAAATTTAGTAGATAGGCCAATTACTGAGAGCTTATAAAGTAAGGACCTTCTATTAATAGTGTCAAAAGCCGCTTTTAAATCAACGAAAAAAGCATATAAGTTCTTTTTTTTATCAATAAAACGCCTAGCAGTGGTGCTGAGTACAAAAATTTGATCAATAGCTGAAAGGTTGGTTCGAAAACCAGCTTGAAAGCAACTAATCATATTATTATCTTCTACCCAGGTCGTAAGTCTAGTATAGAGTATTTGTGTAAATACTTTTCTTAATGAGTTAAGCACAGCAATTCCTCTATAGTTCTCTGGCAAATCACGGTTACCTTTTTTAAAAATGGCTGTAATTCGGGACAGACGAAAATTTTCAGGGACTATCTCTTCAATGAATATTCTATTTAAAAGTTCTAACAGATATTCCAAAAACTCAGGAGTAGCATGTTTATAAAACTCTACTGGGATCCCATCAGATCCAGATGCTTTGTTATTTTTCATTTTTTTTAAAACAGCTACTAGTTCAACCATTGTGAGATTGGAATCCAGTTCCGGAATAATGACATATACAGATTAATCTACCAGGATTAATCTGGTAAATCAACGGACGAAGCCGACAAATCAACGGGCGAAAACGGAAAATCAACGGTCTAATCTACCAAATCACGGAAGAAGACGATAAATTAGAAGATATGTAAATCCAGCAAATTGAGTGACCAATCCGGCAAATAACGGACGATGCCGACTACTAAACGGAAGGATTCGGCGAATCACGAACGAATACGGAAAATCAACGGATGAATTAGCTGACGTAAATTACAAAAGAACACGGGAAATCCTCGGACAAAGAAGACAAATCAACAAAAGAATACAGAAAATTAAAGGACTAATTTTTCAAATCGCTGACGGATATGGGACATCAAGGAATTTTTCGGCAAATCATGGACGAATCCTGTAAATCATGGACGAATCCATCAAAAAAAGTGATGAATTCGGCAAATCAACGAAAGAAGCCGACAAATTAAAAGATAAATTCGACAAATCAACAGACAAAAACAGCAAAGTTTTGAGTATGAAACAGTATCGGAATAATCAGTATTGCATCAAACATCTCAGAATATGCGGATGAAAGCATTTGCACTTCAGATAATGTTAAAAAGTCTTCATCTACTTTTCACAGAATTATGAAATAGAATACCCTACGAAAAGAAGCATCAAAACCAAACCACCTCTTCAGTAAAAGTTAAGTTGACAGCAAGAGTGCAAATTAAGATACCAATAAAAATAACTAACAATTCATATAAATGGCCATCACTGCATATACCCATATAAAACGTCAATTATTATGAAAGGTACTCAAAGTCAAAATGTCCAAAATACTACAATCTGTGGGTCTAAATCAAAGCTAAGTATGCACATATGTATATATTTTATATATGATTTTTATTAGATTATATTTACCAACCAATTATATTTTCGCTAAACCATCGTCAACCATAATATAAAAATAATAATAAACGCATTTTAACTTAATTTTATTGCCCACAAAGTTCATTACCCGCGTGAATGGCTAAAAATGTCGTCTGCTAAACGTGTACTATATACATACACATAACTTACACAAACACATGTGATATATATTAGGTACCTTCCTATATTTGAACTAATATGCAAACTACAGGGTAGGCCAAAAGTCTCTTCCTTATTTCAAAAAATGTACATATATACCTTTTACGTTTTGAATGTAATTTTCTTTTCTTTTTTTAGGTTCTTAAAAAACAAGCTTGGGAAGTTCACTAAAGTCAACTATAACGCTCTAAAAAGGTCCTAGAACTAGCTAGAATTTATTCTTTTTTATAAATTAGAAAGTCACTTTTGAACCATCCTGTAGTTTCCCTGAGTATATCCACAAAGATGAACACATTTCAGAATCGTATATTTCATAAAAAGGATATAGAAAAATAAAACATATACACACGATATGGTTTGGTTGTTTACATCAAGGTTACACACGCCTATGCATCATACACACCACACACAGTTGTGAATTTCATAAATAAGAAGAAAAAAAACAAGTATACGCCACAGAAACCGAGAGGAGTTTTAGCGTTTTAGCTGATTGCCTATTTTGAATTTTGTTGTTATTATTTTCTTCTTTTACAAGATATGATAAACCCTTTTCTAGCGA
The DNA here is from genome assembly GCA_951509635.1 of Eupeodes luniger. Lineage (NCBI taxonomy): Eukaryota > Metazoa > Arthropoda > Insecta > Diptera > Syrphidae > Eupeodes > Eupeodes luniger. The sequence continues at coordinate 11,137,370 of OX608075.1, read as the reverse complement.
CGATGCTTAGGTAGAGCTATGTACATAATATGAATAAGTGTTGATGATGGTTTTGCCGGTATTCCCAAAGGACTCCTTAAGCAATTGTGGAAGCTATACATACATTTCAAAACACATCACTCTGGGACTCATAATTCTCATTTTTAGTTTTGTTTTTGGATGAGAGGGAATTTAATTCCATAAAATAACTCTATACAGGTGCGTAGGAAGGATTGTATAACGTCGTGTTTCATTGAATTGTTGCTTCAAAAAGATGAAATTATAAAAAGGATAACAGAAGAAGAAAAGCCTTGAAGAGAAACGAAACCCTCTTACACTTTGTACTATTCTTTAAATTCAATCACAATCATTCTGATCCTTTAAAAGTTACTAAGTTCTTTTTGTGTTATATTATATGTTCTTCAACAATTGCACTAATTAGATACAAGGAAAAAAAGGACGAAGATCAAAACGTATATCCTTCCAAAGAAAACGGAAAGTAAAACAAATAGCGACTCGAGGGGGAAAAGATGTTTAATAACCTGAGTTGAATGATATCCTAGTTTTATTTATTTATTATACTTTTCTTTTTATTGTATTCTGTTTGTCATTTCAAACTAAATGATATGATTTTACTCGCTTGAAATGTGCTATAGGTAGACAAGACACATCCTTCGACGCGACGTTGAGTTAGTTCGTTTGTCGTCCTTCATGTCCTTCGTATCTTTTGCATTTCACCATCATGAACAACTCAACCGACTAAGAGGAAACAGAACAATTAAATCGTCGTCGTCATTGCCACTGATGTCGTTGTCGTCGTAAACCAAGTGGTTGGAAGTACCATGTACCACCACCGGATGCGAATAAAGTTAAATGACAGCAACTAAATAGCATCTACCGTTGTTTTATAGTTACTCGTTCTTTAGCACTTGCAATTAAGTTTTTGTAATATCTATTTTGTTTTTGCAATTTTATTTTGTAAAAGTGTGAAAAGAAGTCAACGGAATAATAAAATAAAGCTCTAGTTACACTATAAACTAAACGATGTCAGCGCGGATAGAGAACACTTTGAGGGCAAACACACAAGAGCCAGAAACAACACTGATGGTTATGGTTACCTACAAAACTCTGCTTCGATTGGTGCTTCAGCTGCTGGATTGCTGGTAATTCTGCTATTGCTATTTCTGATGCTGCTTTTGCTTCTGCTTGTGCTTTGGCTTTGGCTTTGGCTTTGGCTTCAACTTCGGTTGCTGCTCCTGCTGCTGTTGCTGCTTCTGCTGTAGGAAAAATTATCCATCCGTGCAGAGATTCTCTCCATTAACCAAACATATCTGGAATTGAAACCAGGCAGGGTGGGCTATTGTAAATCATACGAAGCAGTATTGGTTTGGTATGGCAGAGTGTGGAATGGTATTCCATCTCCAAGCAGAAACAACCACGTTGCTGTTGATTCGTCCTAAGAAGAAGGTTATTTTTGTATCCTTTGGCTCTCTTTTTGTATGTTTTTTTTTTGCTGTGTGTATGGCGTCGAGTTGGTGTTCTCTGATTTGTCAGAAAGGACTTCTTGCACTTTTTTTTTAAGAATGTATTTTGCGCGATTAAGATAGGGTTGCCACGTGACAAATACTGTCTGCCTTTTATGTTTTCTAGTACAAAGTAAAAATGCATCTAAATACAAGAATGACATTTTGATTTAAGCGCGTTTAGAAATGGGCTTCTATTTGTAATTGATTATTGTTGTTGGTACATTATTTGACATGTCTTTGTTTGTATGGGTTTTGATAAAACTAAGAATTGTTTCTCTGAATTCATCATTTACAGCGGCTTTTTTGTCAGTTGTGTCAAAGTGACAATATAAGTCTTTGTTCCGGAATAATAAATTCTACTACAATTAGCTGACTGATTTTAATAATTTTTAGATTTTTCACGTGACAGATAGTAACAGAAAAACAAATGGCGCAAAAATTTAGTTAAACTCACATGACAGTTTGAAGTGACAATTAATTTGGCAGTTGAAACACATTTTTTACAAATAACAGATTGTCAAAGTTGAAAGTGAAATGAAGTAAGTTCTTGTCATTTTTAATTGTAACTTGGATTTCAGGAAATGTGAGAGCACACTTTTTAACTATAAGTAAGTTTTTTTTAAATTTTGCAGTGAAGTTTTGTATTTCTCTCTGAATTAGTGGGACTTTTAATAAAAATCATGTCCATCAAGAATTTGATAGATTTTTATTTTATACAAACCGATACTCACTGCTTTGTCTTTTTTAACGTTTGAACTTTTATTTGGAAAGAAATTGACAGCTCTTCAAAATGTCAATGTTAGTGTAAAATAAAAAAAAAATAATCGTCATGCTTACGTGTCTCTCATTAGTCATTACATTATATAAAAAGATAATGCACAATAATGCGATTTGTGCACTTTTTTTCAGAATTTGAATGCGTTTAGAAAAAAGTATCAGATAGTATTAAGATGCTGTTAGCATTGGACTCTTTCAAGGTGACACTTCATCATTTTATCTCAACGTCATTTTCTTTTTAAAACGTTAACAAATATCTGATATCACTTATGATACGTCAAAATGAGACCGATCAAATAAATCCAATGTGAACAAACCTTCTTTTATGTAGATTGTCAACGTTTAAAATGTTAAAACTGACAGTAAAATGTCAAAACTGAAAGTTAACATATTGAGTTATTTGTCATTTAGTCATTTGATTATTTTCAAAAAACAATTATTTTCGCTCTTCAGAATTTGGCACTTAATGATTATCTGTCCACAAAGAAAAGAATTGGATAGTTTATATGACGCTGTTAACTATTTGACAAACCATTTGACATTTCCTAATTTTTTATCGTTCTAACTCATTTTTGTTTTATTAAAACGGAAATGTCTGCCTTACTTACTTAACCCTTAAATGCCAAGTGGAAGGAGATATCACACATCTAAGGTATAATGCAAACTAACAGTTCTTTGGTCATTTTCAATAGAATTTAATTGCCTTTCTTCAGAATTTGACATTTTATTCAAATCAAATCGAACATTTGACGCTGTTAACAATGGTCTTTTGTATGTATCATATTGAAATGTTTGCATTTTATATCGCTCCCAAATCTTTTTTGAAAAATTTAAAGACGGAGCCACCTCAAAAGAATCCAATTTGAAAACCGTAAATGGCTCCAATTGTCAAAATTATTAATGTGAAAACTGACAGTTGACATATTGACAGAAACTTTTTCGTTATGTGATCATTTTCAAATAAATTTCATTATTGACACTTTATTCAGAAAATTGAGAATCAGATCGAATTCATGACGCTGTTAACAATGGACTGGAATTATTTTGACATTTCAGGATTTTAACTCACTCCAAATCATTTTAATAAAAGTTGCCATGTTTCCATTTCTAGTGAATAGAAGAGATGTCAAAATGAGTCACCTTAAAAAAAATCCGATTTGAAAACCCTAAATTGCTCAAATTGTCAAAATAAAAAAATGTGTCAAAATTGACAGTTGACATCCTTTGTCACAGGGTCCGCCATTTTTTGCTTTTAAATAGATTAGACGAAATTTAAAATATTAAAACTACCATGAAAAATTATATTTTGTGGCAACACTTTATTTTCAGTATATCTGACACCTGTCATTCTTAAAATTTAATTTTCAAATACGTAACTCAAATGTCAATATCTGTCAGAAATAAATATGAAAATTTGTGTGGTAACTCTTTTCATCCTTTGTTATCACTGTTTTTACGCACACAATCTAAAAAAAAGTATTTTCCAAATATTTCATATGTATGCAGCTCTCTCGCTCTCTCTCTGAGAACCTTATTTTTTTTATAAAAAGCTCTGAGCTTGTGTAAAGCTATCTTCTCCTGAGTCTCAATCTCAATTAGTTATATCGACATTATGCATATCTTCTCTTATTTCTTGCATGAATGACTTAATTTTACCAAAAAAAAAATAAAAGAAACAACAGAAACGCACCATCATCCTACTTCATACATCCCTCGAGACTCTACAAACCGTTAAAATGCAACCCAAGGATCAACCACGTCAACATTTGTGAATATAGTAGAACGTACAATGGAAGCTTATTTCTAGACTTTTGTTCTACACTTTTTTTTCTGTTGTATACACCTACCATTGCACTTCTCTTCTCACCAAGGAATTCCTTGAAAACACCAAGCCCCCTCGGTTTATTTTGTTCTTCTTCTCCACTCTTAACATTCTGGCATTCGTGTAGTACTTATGCTTATTTGTGTGTCCTTTAAAGTCCTTTTGGAAAGTGCATAGGAGTTGTTACTTTTGTTTTTATTTTTTATTGTTGTCCTAACCCGTAATTTGTTAATCTAAGACCGTGCTTCGCTCTTGTTCCATGGTTGGGTGATCAATTTTAAGCACTTAAGCAAACGCGTTTCCTAATTTGACACGCTTGAATAACGAGTTAACTTTAGTCCCGTCTCCCAAGAGGACCACAGCCCAAAATTTAACATGGGTGGATGACAAGATTATTATATGATGTCATCGAAGGCGATTAGCAGTGTGCCAAGCCAGAGCAACAGCAACAGCACAGCGCACAAAGGAACCAAAGGAAGGAGCTCCAGAGCTAAGCCAGGATATTTTTCTACCACCAAAACGTTTAATAAAAGGAACCATCATCATGGCAAAAAGGTACGTATCCTAGTGTTATGTGCGGGTATACCCAACCCACTCCCGCCATAGGGACGGGTGGGATGACGACGACGACGCTGGCTGGGAGTATGATTTGGAAAGGAGTACGAGTCGAGTAGATGACAGAATGACCTCAGTTGGATGCTGAAAATAGCAAAAACACGACATGAAATGGAACTCTACTGCTTTGCTTGCTTGTGCTTTATTCATCTTCTATATGGTTTATTGTTTGCATCGACAAAAAAGAGGAAAAAAAGAAGGCGACGAAGATGAAGAAGAAGCAGAAGGAAGGAAGGAAAAGGCAGAGTGAAGGATGTCGGAGCGGAGGATTGTATTGCTGAAGGTAGGTAGGTATTTACCCGGGTACATATTTGCTAAGTAAAACATTCTTTAGGGAGCTGGAGCTCCATCAACTCTTGTATACTCGTATATTGGGTTCGTCTTTTTGAGCAGGGCACGTTTAATTTTTGCCTTTTTTGTTGTAGGGATTTTTGTTTTGTTTTTTAGGTTAGGTTTCTCACTTTTTATTTTTATGATTTGAGATGAGAAAAAAAAAGAAAGAAAGGAAAATGTTTTTCTTAGTGTTCGAAAATGTTTAATTTTGATTTTCTATTGTTATACCCATAACCTATACACTATGCTATGCTATGCACCCAAAATGCCAGAATTAAGAGATTAAAAAAAAGTCCGTTTCCGGTTGAGTTAAGTTTTGAATATTTTTTTATTATTTTGGTTTGATTTTTTAAGCTGTTGAGTGCTTTGTTGCTTAGAAGAAAGATGTTTACCTTTTATGAGAAAAAAATTGAATATTATGTTAATAAAATAAGGGAGGACTTGGCTTTAAAGGAGGTGTCTAACAAGCTATGAAAATAATGCCAATTTTATTTTGAACTTGGAATAAGTTAATAGGTTAGTCATTTTATTTGTGAAGCATTTAAAAAAATTAAACTGATTCTTGTGGGATTCAATTAACTTATTAATTTTCAAATCTCGGGGCAGCCAGGGAATGTTTGAGAGTGATTTTGGGGAGAAACTCTTAATTTAGGAAGACGAAAGATTGGGTTTTAAAGGTAGACAAAATAGGAAAGATATCGAGTTGAAAGTGAACTAAATCTAGATCAGTCTTTTTTAACTTTTCTTAAACTCTACAGTTCAACAGGAGTTAATATCAAACTTAGAGTTTAATTCACTTACGTACCTCCTAAATCAGAAGTTAGAATTTTAAAGTTGTTATGAATTTTTTTGTTCTAGATGTAAGCTACCCCTATTATAATTTGTTGTTCTAAATGTAAGCTACTCCTCAATGTTCGAAACGTCAAACATCATCGATTCATGTTCGAATAGTAAAACGGAATCGACGATTGTTTGACGTTTGGGACAGACAGTATCCCCTCCTTTTACACATTCTTATTCTTCTTTTAAACGAGACTAGACACGCCAATAAATTGTTAGAGATAAAAATTCAATTAAAAAAATTAAAAATAAACTTAAACCAAAAGAAATATCGTTTTAATAAAGTTGATCTGCTTGGAGTTTTTAAAATATCCCTTGGGAAATTTAATTTATGACAGTTTTGAAATAATTTTGAAGCCATGGTATTGGCTTTAAGTGCTTGAATAGTTTACAAACTGTTGGTCTTTGCTTCTTGGCTGTTTTCTCGGCAGTTCTGAGGAAGCATATTGACAAGACGACTAATAACACGTTTTTGGGATTTGTGCTCTTGAGTTAAGAATGACAACTTCGAATGAACAAAACATAAGATGAAAAATACCCTCAAGTTGATTTGAATTTCGAGTAAAAAAAAAGACTCCACGCAATCCCATTTTTCTTAGAATGGACATTTCCTGTCTGAAACTATTATTTAAAATTTTAATTGCTACGCCCCTTAGATCTAAGAAAGTGCTTTGAATATTGGTGAAAAGTTTATCGAATTTTTTTAAAAAAATATTTAATAAACCCTTTTCACTTTTCTTGTATTTCTGATTTTTCCTCATCTAACATCTTAAGAATAAACATTTCCTGACTGAAATTCTCTAAAACCTAGTTTTATACTTCAAATACCAAGCCCCCTAGATCTTTATCAGGAAAGTCTTCTGAATATTTATTCCTTTTTGGAATTCTTTAAATGAAAATATGTTTTATTAAAGCTCATTTGAACCTACTTTGTCGAATTGAAATGATTTGAACTTACGTAAATGTCAAATTTCAAACGCATTTCAACTTAATTCTAGTTTTACCTGTTGTTGTCTCTTATTAATAATTTCTGTCAACTGTCAATTTTGTTCTTAAAGTTAGCTATTAGCAAATAAAAAGAAACAAATACATATATCTAAATACGATTTTTATCCAAATTCATAAATTTTGTGAGAGAAAGAAATTATCTATACGACAAAAAATATTCCTGGGTAAATTATCAATTTTTATTATAATTGGACTTTTATTCATTTTTCCAATCCATAAATTTCAGTGTCAGCTGTCAAATTGTTTACTAAAGGGCTGCACACATTTCAAATGGCGTTGAACTATTATGCTTGGGAAGAGCTTTACAACAAAAGTTGAGATAATTTTTTCTTTTAAGAATCCATTTATACCATTTGTACAAATGAAATAAAATAAAATAAAATAGGGAAAGATTGAAATTGAAAAATTATTTAATTTAAGTGTCTTAAGATGCATTTCCCGTTGAACTACAACTAAGCCACATGTTAACCACGCATAATTTTCTGCTGTTTCAATTTCAAATGTAATACCTTTTTTACCAAAGATACGTCATTTTACATTACTCACACAAAATTTATTCCAAAAACTTGAAGAATATTACAGATTGAAGCTTTTAAAATATATTCACCAATTTTATCACGTTCAACCACTTATACACAAATACTTCATCGTAATAACAAATCTAGGTCGCGCCAAAGACGAATCTTGCACTTGATCTCAATTGGTCATTGCAAAATCGTGCCAAGTCGCACACTCCAGTCCAAGATCAAACCGCATCTCCACTGATGGATAAAACCAAAATAACAAATCGCCTCCGATTTATCTGAGCAAAACAAAATAAGAAAAAAACTGCATTGCTTTGGATAAAAATCAGATCGTGTCGACCTTGCTCGTTCGCCTCGCTCCCTCCTCTTATATCAGAAAAGCTAAACTTCTATATAGTTCTCCATCCATTCGTCGTCGCGGTCGTCCAAAATGTGCATTAAGAACCAAAACCAGGTGTTTCAAGCCTCTTATAGCGAGCGCTGCGTTTAACTTGGTCGTGTCGGTAAGGTAAACCTAAAGCGCTCTCACACAAAATTCATGTATCGGAAATTGTGGTGCGCGCAATCATGATTGCTTACCTTAATTATCTTATCTTGGTAATTCAAGAATTATTAATTGAATTTCAAGCATTTCTTGCTACGGATCATGTGCTGTGTGCAGTTTATACCAATACCAACTCCCTCTCTTCTTACCGCCTTCATTACCTTGCCATATAAATTTTTGCAGAACCTTGTCTTAATGTCAACCCAAAGAAAAAAAAACAAGCCGCAGTTATGCTTTTTGATTACTTATATGCTTCGACGACTGACGACCGACGACGCCAACATCGAGCGAGCGAGCTATAATACCACTTTGGAGGGATAAGTGGTTGCACTTGAAGCTTGATTTGGATGACTTTGAAATTACTTGCCAAGCTTCTCTCTCTCTCTCTACATAGGCTGCATTATTTGTGACTCAACATTGTTGATTCTTTTTTTAGAAAATGAAAAAAAGAAAATTAAAACTACATTACCAGCGTGACCTCTGCATCGCAATTGCAGGCCGCCTGCTAGAAGCTTCGAATTTAAGCCAGTAGCGTTTTAACTTTTAGCCACAGCCAGTGGGCCGCAACAGCCATTTTTGTATTTCAATGCAATGACATTTCCATCATAGTCCGAAGCTATTCTGACATCTGAATATTTCTGTTTTTGTTCCGACTCAACTCGGAACGCAATGCGTTTGTAAATATTTCTCTCTTTGTCTGAGGAGTGGTGAAGGGGTGTGTGAAATGAAAAACAAATAAATAAAATAGAAACTATTCAATCGGTCATGGTAATTGTGTCTTTAAGTTGTGCATACACTGCACAATGCACAATTCACAATCGATGCGATGCTAGCGCAGTGGCAGCTGAATGTATCAATAAAACAAACGCGTATGATGACGTCCTTAAGTTGTAATACATACACAGCTTGCAGCTATTTAAGTTGCGTTGATATCTTTGAGAATCTAAGCCAATGTCAAAATTGACTATCTTCGCTTTAAATGGTCACGATCAATCGAATACCAGTTGTCGCTAGCTGTCAGATCTGTATATGATCTCGATTAAACTAAATAATATAGTTAATGTAATAGATGGCGGTGGTGGCGGTAATTTTTTTTTTACATACACTGTGGATGACGTGATTTTGCCTTGAAAAATTGCGAGTGTGCTGCTGCGTTTCATCAAGGACATCCTGATTATCATCGTGGAGTATAGGTATGTTTTTTGTTTTTGGTGTTGTTTCAATGACAGTTGTTGTTTTTGTGATGGATTCCTAGAGGCTATAGATGGAGCGATGGCAAAAATCCCAGAATCACATCAGATTCACTTTTACAAAAACAACGGAGGATGTACTCGTATAATATACCTTAGCTACCTACTCCGTATATATAAAAGTTTATTTATGTTTTATTTGGGAAAATGAGAACAAGGTGAAAGTGGTGTTTAATGTTTGGGTTTGCTATAGTTGGCTCTGACTGGCTATTGGAATATAGGTATAAGAATGAAAGACTGCACTTTGGTGTTTTATCGGTGTCAAGTTTGAGTGACACTGATGGAAATTGAATGAATGCTATAATGGAATGTATTTCGAGTAAATGTAAATATTCGTTGTAATAAGACAAGAACTTAATTTTAAAATTGATGAAGATATTTATTTCCAGTTTTCAGCAAGCAATCTAATTTAAGACGTTTTTCTTTTTATTTGCACATTTTAAAGGAGTATTTCAAGGGTTTCGTCTTCATGGAAATAGGAACTTTTTAAACTATAGAAATACATGTATCAATGTTTATATGAGATTATATGAGTAATCCATTTACATTTCTTGGTTCAATTTGATCTGACATAAAAACACAAATACCCAATTCCAAAATAATTTTCAAACCATGATTAAACAAATATTTAAAAAGAACATGAATGCGAGAAACCAGATCTCAATATTTTGAAATGCAAGTATCAGTCCCCTCCATCGCTGCAATTACTCGCACACAGGAATGGTTGAGAGTTGTAAGTCACTAGGCCCTGGTTCTCAACGGACTGTTGCGTCACCTAATTTATTTATTTATAAGTATCAGTACTGGAATTATTACTTTTTAGCATAAACATTAGTACTCTAATAAGGATTATTCGAAAATTCAACTACATTGCAGTAATTACAGAGCTTATGGTAATAATTCAAGTACTAAATGTTTTTTTTTTATTACATTTGAGTAAATAAGCTCTACTTTCAAGAATTTGATTAGAAACTTCTTGTACTTGTATTCACAATAAGTACGCTGGTAATTATACTTGAAAAAGACAAGTATTTATTAAGTACTTCGCTGTAAACCAAGCTTAGGGCAATACTAAAAGTAGTATTTGGGTGATACTTCAAGCACTAAATAATTTTTTAAAAGACTTGAGTACTTGCGTTCTACTTTTTGATTAGTACTTTCTTGTACTTGTACAGTATTTTCTTCCAATGAAATATACGTATAATACAAAATACTTGAAGTACTTGAAATGCTTGAAGTTGAAGTTATATTCAAGTACTTGAAATGTCGAGTTGAATCAAAAAAAAAAAACACGCTAAAAGAAATAGATGACATAACAGAAACTTATCTTAAGATAAAGTTAAGAATTCTTAATAGGAAAAGTTTCTTAGAGGTTTGAACCAAAATCGCTGATTGGCACGGCAAATTTGAGTAAGTAAAAGCAAGAAGGAGTCCCGCTTCATGTTCTTGAAAAAAAAAATCATATAAATAAGGCTTTTTGAATATATCTTCATTCATGAAGCAGTTTTTTTAAAGTACCATACTCTAATTCTAAAATCTTCATAAGCCGTGCCTTGCAAAAATATTAAAGGAACACTGAACCATTTATGTTAAAACGGTTTTAAACAAAAAAAGGCAACATTTTATTTTTATACAGAATTCATCGATTTAACAAGGCCAAGTTTTTGAAATATATAAACAAATTTCAATAATTTATATCGTAAACTGATATTTTTGAAATTAGAGCTGACAGTTATGATCGACGCTCGGATTCAAAATCAGCACTCAAAATTAACTCCGAAACTTATTTTTCAAATCCATGAAATTTTTTAGTTCAAGGTTTTTCAAAACTTAATATAAAATCATTTGAAGACTCCTAACTTACACGAATTTTCAGAAACTGTATCAGGAAGTAAAAATTGTACTTTTCAAAATCACAGCATAATTTATTTAAGAACTATGTTGTGTTTTACACCTCAGCCTTAAAAATACAATTTTTGTTTGGTTTTAACATTTGTAAACAGTCATATTTCAAAAATCGGGCGTGATAGAAAAATTATAAGGCCAGGTTTGAATTCAGGACAACATGCTCCTTTAAAAAATATTCCTTTGTTTGAGGGACAGACAATTAACTCAATTTTGCCTACCATTGCAGTTCAAAGAAGGCAGTCGGCTAACAGAAATTTGGCATTACACAATTTTGACAGGAAATGCTGATGAAGCTTTCATTGGATTTGTAGTATTCTATTCCGTTCGGACAGTGAAGTTAAACGTAGTTATAACCATGAATTTATAAATTAAGACAAAAAAGCAATAACGCGCGTCTATTGTGTTCAGACAGTTATACGTCAAATACTTTGAGTCACTAATTTAATGCTAAATAGATTATCTATTGTTATTATCCTTGTAAAATGTTTGTCTACACAATCTCTCAAAAGAATAACGCACCCATAATCGTATAGGTTTAATTCAAATTGACAGTTAAATTAATATTGCAGACTACCTTGACCGTTATTATTTTTCAGATTTTTTTTGCTATATGCAAAATTTTACATAATCAAATCAATAAATGCAATTCGTTTTCCTAAGTGTAAAGATTTTTTTATTGCCATCGATTAATTTCTGTAAGATAAACTACTCACCAATTAACTGCACGTCATAGAAAATTCTGTAAAGAAAAAAAAGACATAAGTTTTAGCTTCCAAGTTGAGTTCATCAAAAATCGATTAGACAGATATATGTACATATATAAGCAATCTTATCATTATCATCAACATAATTATCATCATCATCATAAATCTCACCAAAGGCGCCCACTCAATAAAAAAAAAACACTCATCATTCAATCAACATTCAATATAATCTGCCGCACTAATAAAACCATAAAGAAAAATTAAATTACCTATAAAACTACTAAAAAAGAAACAAGTTCTATTAAACATCGATAAATCCAAAATAAAATCACTCAAACGCACAATGACGACGACGACGACGATTAAGCATACGACGACTTCGACGCTGCCAACGACAACAGCAGCGACAACAACGATAAAGTTGAGTGTGGCAGCAGAAAATAAACATCAAGTACAACACGAGACCGCCGGCGAATTTTCCCTGACACCGTCGAAGGTGTCTCATGCATGTTTTGAAAAATAACAACAAATAAAAATACAAAACAAAACATTGCCAATATATCTCTCACTACATCCAATTCGAAAAACCAGCAACTCTATAAAAAAGCATCGCGCATAATTAATTGTTTTAATGAATTGCATTTGGCATAAGATCAGCAGCGACAGCAGCGACAGCAGCAGCGGCGGCAACAGAACCAAACAATCGCCATAAAATCATTATGAAGTTATGCACTGCACCATCGACTACGTTACCCGCGTTAATGTTAAGTTAAGACTACATTATCCATCGATCAATGGAGCGAGCACTGCAATTACTGTGCCTATAGCAACGTTTACCATCACTTCGACTTCGACATCGACTTTGCCAATCGCCAACCAACCAACCCAGCCAAATGACGGCGGCGAGGCAACACGACGCCAAAACCACCTCTGGCCGCCACCGCCGTCACCGCTGCCGTCCACCGCACCGCGCTGCCACACCGACCGCGACGATGACGACTTTAAACTCTGACTTTGTCCAAGGAATCGCATCCTTGACCTGGTTCTTAAGTCAACAATGTGGGTAAGAGAGCAACGAGTATGTGCGGCGCGTTGCAGCTGTCAGCACTTGTTTTCCCACTTTTTGTATTTTCCATCATCTTGTGCATTTTCGCAGCTCGATGGCCAGAGGCAAGAGGTCTGGCCAAGTCTGCTTGGAGTGGTGCTGCACTGCACATAAGTTGTCCGGACAGGTATTACGTGAGTGCAATAAGTCGTTTAGTAGGTAAGTATATTGAAAAGACGACGACGACGACGACGCGACGATGGTATACGCAATCGCAGCCGCTGCTGAAGTAGCAAAAGTAGCAGACTTACCGAGATGCAGAGTCATCTCGAACTCGATATCGTGATTGGTGTGTAATTCAGGAGCAAGGGTTGAAGAGTTGGGGCGATGGAGTTGGAGAGAGGTTACTTTAACTGATCGAAGATCAAACAGCATTAGAAGGAGATTTATGCGCTATACAATTCGCACCGTTTATGGACGTTTCCAGTTTAAGATGCAGCAAAAGTAACGTCAGCGTCGTCAGTGTTAGCGTCACGCGCTGGCCGTTCGTTAGTCTTGGTTGTTATTTTTTTTTTTCTCATATCACTAACCATCGGTCTTTACACGCTTGACTCTCTATCTATAGCGGTATATTAATTGTGATTAACCTTGCTTGGTATCAAGCTCGAAATTAATACCAAATGAAGTTGTTCCATAGTGTGGCACTTGGTGGCGCAGCAGCGGCGGCGACGCGGTCGGTTTGGTAGTGTGTGGCCTGGTGATTCGTTGCTACTGCGCTGGTGTAGCGCAATCAAATCGAAAAATTAAACTTAACATTGTTTTCCAATTTTTGTTTGTTGTTGTTTTTACATTTATATTTTTATTCATCGACTGCTGCTGTATAGTTGACCATCCAATCGAAGGTCGAGGTGACAATATAATAAAATTATTAATTGGCTTGTGGCCTCACGTGTGTAGATAGGTACCGTACATATAGTAATGTTACACCTTTGACGCAAATCAAGGTTTGGTTCGAGTTTTATTCTGTATTCTTTTTCGTATCGTTAAAAGAAAAGGGTGGAGGAAGTTCTATACAGAAGAGTGAGAGAATAGATAGAAGTAGAAGTGATAATGGCAAGGACAACATAAATTCATGTTGGAAGAAGAAAATTCTTGGAAAAGTCTCGTAATTCGTAATGCGTTCCATTTATATTATTTATAGATTACAAGGAGAATATAGCTCACGATTTACGGTGTGTGGGAATATTTTCGAGAATTGAAACGAGCTAAGAATAAAACAAGTATTTAAAACCGATGGAGAAAAATTGACGTTCTAGTTGTCAGCTGTCAAATTGCGTCTGGTTTTTGCCAAAAGGATGTCCTAAAATTATTATGAAAGTTTAAATTATCGCCTTATTTGCAAACGGAAGTTTTGGAAACCCTAAAATAAAATTAATTTGACAGCTTGTGCGTTTAAGAAAAGTGAAAAACGTGAGAATTTACATTTCCGCCATTTTTGCAAAGTTAAGTACTGGCAACTCTATAACAAAAAACTATTTGACAGCTGTCAATTTAAGATAAGTGCAAATTGAGATCTACACAAGAGAAGAACTTGTTATATTTTTACTTGCGACATATAGGAACTATATGTTACTTGCGACATATAGGAACTATATGGCAAGTTTTGCATTCGTGCAAAATTTTGTCTGTCTGTCCACGCTCCTACAGCCTAAACCATTGGGTCGATTGAGTTCAAACTTGGAAGTTAAGGTTTTGAGTAGATTCGCGTTAGGCGTTTTTTTCATTTTTTTTTTAAGATCAAAACTAACAGTGGCCCCCATACAATTTTTTTGGTCAAAAAACGATAATTCGAATTTTCTCAAAAACAAACCGATAGATTTTTTTTAAATTTTCTCTAAAATTATATTTTTTAACTTGGCTTCTTTTAATAAGAAAAACATATTTTTGTATTGCTCAGGAAAGGTACCGCTCATAGAACCGTTATTTTGTTTTTTAATTTTCTCAGCAACTTATGTACTGATTTCAATAATTTTTTTTGTGAATAAGCTCTTATATTGCTTTAACAATATTTGATTATCAAAAGTGCAATTTTTTTTTGTTTGGATTTTTAAAAAAATATTGCATTTTTTTTTTTCAAAATTCTATATCTCAAAAATGGGTTAATATTTTTTTACGAAATTTAAATGTAGAGCGTATATTTACAATCACTCAACAACTGCATACCAAAAATATTTTTAGAACAAAATTGAAAAATTTTATATATAAAAAATTAATTTAAAAAAAAACCGCTCTAACGATTTTCAAAAAAAAAATTTGAAAAATCAAAGATTTTTTCATTTATAAAATGGCATTTAAATTTTTGAAGACAAACTTATTTTTCAGGTAAAATTTTGAATCTTAAAATTGTTTTTTTTTTTAAATTATTTTAACTGTATTAAATGTAACCTCCTCCCATCTCACCAGATCAAATCCTATGCATGAGCCCGAAAGAGCGCACTATTTTGACAACATTTTAATTACATTCCTATCATTTATCCAAATTAATGCATTTGGTACATATTTATGTATTTTATACTATAACTATTGTAAATACCAACGATGGCCGTGTAGCGCCACTGCATCGGATTAACGAATATGATATATTTAATCAACAATCTATTTTAAAGAGACTATCAAGAAGTAATATCTTGGTACCTTTGTATATATGATTTTAAAATATTATTCTTTTACTTGCCTTCGACTAAATAGAAAAATAAATACTATACAAGTTAAAGAAACGGGGCAGAAAGAGTATATGTATTTTTTTAAACAGACTCTTTGCATACAGGAGCAAGTTCGTGCGACCCAGTCGTGCATTTTATTTTATTTGAATCATATTTGAGTGTAATCGTGGAATAAATGACATTTCAACTTAAAACTGACTATATTTTCTCTTCTTATCTGTGACGAAACTGTTTTAAAAGAAATCAACTAAGTGTGATTTTTTTTTCAAAATAAAATCAAAGAGTTAAATGTTGATGCAGGCGTTAAAATGTTCACTTTGATGAAACTGACGTTTACTTATTTTTGAAAGACAAGAATTTAAATTAAAATAAAATAGAAATAATTTATAAATCAAACTGTCATAATTATTTTTCTTTCCTTCATTCTTATAAAACTAATTATTTTTACGTATCATCATTTTTTAACCCAAGTGTGATAAATGTCAATGTGATGTTTAAAAATAAATTGGTTTCTTTTTACCCATTAGGAACAAGATAAAACAATGAGACGTCAAAATGAGACCAATATATGAACACGGTTTTAAATTTCAATTCTGTGTCAGATTGTTTAAAAAGCGATGGCTGTCATTTGTTACCTAAAACGTTGACATGTTTGGAAAACAAGTATAAACAGCTGTAATTTGTTACTTTACATGCTGACATATTCGGAAAAACAAATCTCATAAATACGTTTAATAAGTAGTATATACGAACAAGAACCATAAAGACATTGTTTAAAATATCTTGATTAACAAATTGAAAATCATCTGTCACTTTAGTTGTCAAATATGAAGATTCACCAGAAACAGTGTTGCCAATTTGAAAATTAAAATTCAATCAAAAAGCAGTATACAATCATTTAGATCAAAGTTGTTTTTAATGGTTTCTCTTAAAAGTTCCCACAGGTAGTTTCAAAGCTAAAAAATATACCTGTATTGATTAATGATATAAGGAAAGTTCAAAACTTCTTCATGTTGGATGATTAAAAAGTTTTCTTTGTTTGGCATGATGCAAATTATTTTGCATTTTCTTAAAATTAAAACTAGATTTGTATCATGATTGCACGTCATGTTTTGCTTTAAATATCATTTATCTCAGAAACTTAACGCCTTATAGAGTTATTAAATGTGCAATTTTATCTCAGAAACTTATCGTCTTATAGAGTTATCAAATGTGCAGTTTTTGAATTCTTATTTTTTCGCAGAAAATATGTTCTCTATGAGGAAATAAAATACTGACATATCGTTAAGCCTTAGATAATGCCAATATGTAAAAAAAAAAACAATGCTTCTATAATATTATAGTGAAAAGAAAGGATAAAATAATTCACCCTCTTATAAACAATAAACAGAGGGTGGTCTATTTTGAAGATAAATTAAAAGAAGAAAAGAAGACACAAGGGAGAATTTATACAAGAAGAAGAAGATGAAGACGATACTGAGGTAAGTATAATTACCTAACAAGGACACCATCATACAGAAGCCTCTTTATACCATAAATCTCAACCTCAATCTTTGGATCCTCTTCCTCTCTCATAACTAAGACTAACCACTGCAGAACCAATAGCCAGTGATACACCACACGGCTCACAGTTCGTCAGTTCGTAAGGACATCAGCATACCAAGCATTATTCTATGCTTCAGCTGCTTGCTTCTCCTTCTTTTCCTTCTGATTATGATGTTGATGTTGATGATGTTAATGATGATTATGATGAAAGTGCGGTCATGCTGCCAGCATAGAGAAACCTAACATAACATACAAAACTCCTATAGCAGAATGTGTGTTGTGTTTGGATGGGCCAGGCCGGGTCGGGCATTTAAAATCCTTCAAGGATATGATGATGATGACTTAGAGATATCTGATAAAAAAAAAATGAAAATACAAAAACAGAAAAACACAGAAAACAAGAACATCACTTGCTACTACATAGAGTACTTCTCTTTGACATAGTTCCTCTTCGTATCCTTGCCATGCCACACATGCCAATATAAGTTACACCAAGGTTATACCCTGCCAAAGCGAAATATACTACCTACTCGCACTATCGCACCATCGCAGGCACTATGTCGAGCTACTCAAGGACGGATTCAGATATTTTGTCATAGGGGGGGGGGGGGGATTGTTAAGCTGCCACAAACTTACTGTAAGACCAAGTTTTGTACATAAGAGCTTGTATGTAATGCCTTGAGAAGGCATTTTCACTTTTAAATAATTATCTGTCTCAAACTTATATAGGATCGGGTCAAAAGTTTCTTCCTTATCAACATTAATAAACTGAAGAGTTTATTTATTTGTTTGCTTGTTTGTTTGTTTGAACACGCTTATCTCAGGAACTACTAGTCGGATTTGAACAATTCTTTCAGTGTTAGATAGCCCATCTATGGAGTAAGGCTTAAGGCTAAATAGCGTCATGCTAAGACTAATACGAGTGGAACACCAATAAATAATGTTTCTGAATCGGGGATTTTTCCCTTTTGACAGCATTCACTGCATGCTTTGCGGGAGTTTGAAACCCCATAAACCCCCATCTTTGAATCCGCCACTGGAGCTGCTAGAGCTTTGGGAGTTAGAATATTATACACTTTTGTCCTTCGGCATTATTCTTTTTTTTTTTGTTTTTCTTGTGGGAGGGTGTGTTCTTATTTTTTTTTTCTTCTCTTTATTAAGGTGCAACAATATACATAACTGTATACATAGTAGGTATAGACGAGTACCTACTGTAACTAATTTCTATACTACTTGTAACTAAAAAACAAAAAAGTATCGTATAAAGTAAAAAGGATATTGTGGAAGTACAAAGAGTCTGAAATGGGTGTGAGTTTACCACGTGACTTTAAATTTTAATAACAAAATGGATGCGATGGAAAAGGAAGAGAATGTGTTAGAATATAAGAACTAACAACAAAAAAACCAGAAGAATCAAAAGCAGAAGAAGAAGGAGAAGAACGAGAAAAAAGTTCTTCCATTAAAATAAAGCAACAGCAGAAGTAGAAGAAGAAGAAGCAACAGCAAAAACAACAACAACAACAAAAAGACAATAAATGGCGTAATAACTTTTAAATAGCCATGACATACAAAAGTGCTCTATTGTTTTCGAAGTGAATCTTAGTGAACTGGATTATATCCAAAACAAAAAGAGGACACCATCCACCGCATCCTGTAGAAAAAAGAGAAGATAATATTGTGGTAGGCTCTGCTCTGGTAGGCTTTTTATATAGAAATAGTTTAGTGTATTCAAAATGTGTGTATAGTGTATGGAGGTACTTTATATTTACACAAAGTGATGATATAGGAGCACAAGAGCATAGCAAAGGATGGAAACATTTCTATCCATGGGAGTTCAAAATATTTCTTCAGGTTGCTTACATCTTCTTTTTTTTTGTAGATGATACGAACGGTATTAAAAGTAATACCAACTTCTCCATGTAAATTTATTGCATTTAGGTCAAAATGAGAAGAGATATGGTCAAGTCTTATATTTTCCCAAACTTTAAAATTTTTCATTTGGATATTGGAAAGATTGAATATGTAAGGGTTCTTTCATTCAAAAGAGTTCTGACGTAAAGAAAAAAACTAACGGTAATATATTTGACTTTTGCAGGTAAAAGTCATTTTGACACTTCCAGTGCTGGGCTCCTTTTCCTATGCTAAAAGAGTCCTTATCAGCGAAAGAAATGAGTATTTAAATAAAGTGTTGTTGGCTTTTGAAAGCAAAGAATTCTTTTTAAAGAATAAATAAATAACGAATTGACAGACGAAAATTTCATGAAACCAACGACAAGCATGAATCTAGAAGGTAAGGGAGTTTGAAAGCCAAATGCTGCCAAACTCAAATTTGGCGTTTTTCTTTTTTTAACTCAGAAAGGAGTTCTCAACAGAGCCACGTTTTGAACTTTATTATTTTTGAAACACTTTTGAACTTTTAGTTGTCACTGTTTGACATTTGTTAATTTACTTGTCAAACAACTAGACTGTCACTATTTGACATATGTCAAATTACTTTCCATTTTCTTCTAAAGAAACAAGAAATACTATTAAGTTTGAATAAGACTTAAATTAAAATGGTAAAACTAATTATAATCAAGCAAGCATTTAACTGATTTTTTGAAAAAATGTGAGGATGAAGATTCTGATGATTGTGCTCAGCAGTCAACTCGGCCTACACATTAATTTTATTGTGAGCTCTGAGGGGGTTTTAAACAATCTCAGAACACATTCAGAAAGAAAAAAGAAACAAATTTGAAGTTCTGAAAGTTCAGAGATAATAAAGAAACATATGTCTGTTCTGAACTAAAAAAGAAGAAAGCGCCTTTTGAGTTTGACGTTCAACCGATTTGTTGCGAATTTCTAATTAACTTGTTGCATGTACAAGAAGGAGTAAAAAGGTGTAAAAAATAGTAGAATAACTTCAAGATGGTGCAAAGTTAATCATCGAATTTTGTTCTTAAAATATATTTCTTACTAAATAAAAATAATATTGAGTAGTGGATATCTTTATTTTGCGGAGCATATAGCACTCTCATGTTTGTTGGTTCTTATACTGCAGCTGTCAACTTTATGTCAAATTTGATTTACGAAAAATGGTTATTTTATATTCTGATATGATTAATTATATGCCTCTTTGTACAATACACTATACACTTATTTACAGTAAAAAATATTTAGAAATTCAGAACAAGAATCGAAACAACTCTTAATTGAGGCATTTGAAGGGATTGGAACGATTCAATGAAATTTCCAACGTCATGTTTTTGGGTATGTATTTAATCTTCCAAAATTATTAGATACGTTCATTGTGTCATTTAAGCGAATTTGATTCCGATTATTTGGTAGAAAGAGAATTGCTTCTTGACAGCAATATAAATGTCTGTCATTTTCATATTGACATTTTGTTGAACTGTAAATTTCTGTTAAAAAAACATTTTTTGGACAGGAAATGACAGAAAGAAAACATTTTGTATTTCTGTGATTGTCATTTTTAGCAAAACACTGTGAAAAAATTGAGAAAAGGAAAGATTTTATGCTTAAAGCCACGCAAATGCATATAAAAAGTAGAATAATTTGGATTGAAGAAAGTCTTTAAAATAACTTACATCATAAAGGTGGCGCTGATATCACTAAGAAGCATTATTTTGACAGCTCATTCCTAAGCTAATTTGACAAACAAGAAATAACAATTTGCAAGTTAAATTTCTCACTATACGAATTGGCTCAGATTGATTCAAACAGTAAAGGTTGAATTACGAATGATCTTTTAACGTTTGACGTTTAAAGAAGTGTCAACAACATCGAAGAGACATAGAATACACATCAGTTTTAAAAAAATTAGCTACTCTTGAAAAAAAAAACATTCACTTTGCTGCAACTGCAGTAGTTTAATTTTTTTCGTATCATAGAAACCACAATCGGTTGTTAAAGGTTCTTTAACAACCAAACACTTTCAATAATCTTCATTATAAAGTCTTCTATAGTACGAGTGGGTAAGGTATATAGGCATCATATACGGAATCCTTCTTCATCATCATCATCATCATCTTCTTCTTTTATTTCATCTTTTCTTCTTCTTCTTCTTTTTGATGCTGATGATGATAATAATCATCCTTGGATTTTGTACTACAATATACCGGAAAATAAATGAGAACACTTCAAAGACAAACCATCGGTTAATGATGTTGCGCTATATGATGCTGCTTCTTCTTCTTCTTTTACTCTTCTTTTCGAACAAGCCAAAGCCACTCTACGCCTCCATCCGTATCATTGCATTCATTTTTCTTGTGAAGATGATGATGATGAAGAACACAGCTTTTGGTTAAATTACTTCTTCGTTTCTTTTTTGTTGTTGTTGTTGCAACTATCAACATCATCATCATCATCATCATCATCATCTTCATCACCCTCTAGTTCACCTTCGATTTAGCATTTTTTCGTTGCAGTTTGATGTAGGCTGAAGCTGAAGCGGAGGCTGAGGCAAGCATCTCCTTAAGAGAGTATGTTGGGTCTTATGAGGTATTTGAATGCACTCGAAAGTGTATATGAAAGATTCTTCAATGTTTCTTCTTATTTCCTCAGCTTGGTTGCATTCACAATCTTTTTTTTTAGTTTTGCAGCTCATCTCTTGTCATCTTCAACCATGAATTGGTCTTTAATGGTGAATGCAACTCATTAAAGGATGCTCTTACAGCAAATCTGTGTGGCACTGGGATACGAAAAAAAAACTGTACTGCATGAAAAGATTCTGGTTTTATAGATACTTTTATTCTTCATCTTCGTCGTCGACGTATTATGATTTTATTTTTATTTTTAAATTTTTTACTTGCTGAAAAATTGAAGTGATGGTAGTTTGTGGATGGAAAGGTCATCTAGATCAACTTTCTATATTTTTGTCTTCCTTCCTTCTTCTCAGATCCAGTAGATGGTGATGATGATGATGACGCTGACGCTGCGAACTGCTGCTGATGGTGTAGTAAGCTTCCTTTTTTGTGCGTTAATCTTCTTTTTCATGCAGACGAGGCAAGGCAAGGCAACTACAAACGACCGAGGACGACGAAGAGGACGACAGAGGCACAAAGAGAGTAGAAAAGGGAAATTGGTGAATCGGTAATTTAAGACGAAAAAGGAATAATACCATATAACCTTGGAATACAGATTATATGGAATGGGAGGTCTATAATGAGGTTGATATAAGGCTCTATATCTATGAACAATTTTAAGCGCCCTAGCAGATGGTAGGTTGTATACCTACTTTTAGGTATAAGTATAGGGAAAAACTTAAGGAGCTTTGTACTTTGTACTCTGAGTTTGAGTTCTGCGTATATAGTGAGCGTATCCTTACATCAGGATAAAATATAATTGGATTTTCCCTTGTTTAATTTGGCACTTATTTTTAATCTTTGATTGTAGTATAGTTGTTCTTTACCATCATCATCAACTTCAACATAAGCAATGAAAAGCGGCAACGGTTGAGGCAGCGGCAGTGGCAGTCCGCCCTGCGTCAGTCCTTACCATTCAACCGTCAGCCTTTAGCCAGCGGGTGTGCCATAGTGACATGGAATCATAACGAATAAAATAAACCCAAAACCTATGTAATTTAATTTTTATATTTTTGTAATTATTGTAAGAATGTTGTAAAATGCGACAAGAACATGTGTTTTGTGCCAATTATATTGAGACTTGTACTTTTTTGTTGTTGTTTCTATATAAAAGGATATAAAAGGACGATTTTAAGGAATTGACGCAAGCTTAAGGGAATTAAGTCAGTTGATAATTTTTGTTTCTTTGTGTTTTTGCTGGATTTTAAAGTGACTTTTGCTTAAGATAAGGAAGATGATATGGCGTGCGTGGATTTGATCCCACTTCTGATACTTTGTAACTGTAACTTTTATTGTTTGTTTTCGAAATTATTATTATATTATGCCTTTTTAAAAATGTTAAAATGTTAAAATGTTAAAAATGTTATAGACAAAGCGGGATTGTTGCTTTAGACACGAGCCTTAACATAGCCCCACAAAAAAAATCCAGGGGCATTAAATCGCACGATCTAGGCGGCCAATTGAGAGGCCCTAAACCTGAAGTCGTTCGGCTTCAATTCTTGCACCAGTTGTATTTTAAAAATTTTTCACACCTTAATTCTTCTACAAAATTTTCCACGTAATGGAGTAACAAAGTCCCGATTGTTGCGAACGGCACCGATTCGGTGATTCACGGTAATACTTAACAGTGGCTGATACAGCTGCAATATTTTCTTCAGTTATTATTACGTAAACGTGTAAATTTATTTCGAAATTTAGTCACAATAGCCCGAATAGCCGCTCATGCAAGTTGATTAAATTTTCTATAAAATGTTCGTGGTTAGATTATAGATCAAACTTTAGATGTTTGACAGTGACACTAAAACGAAACGTACGTGAACTGTCAAAACCAGCCAATTAAAACCAACAAAACAAGATGGCGGAAACAAGAAGTGAATTTTCACAAGTTCGTGAATTAATTTGTATGATTTACAAACTTTTGGGGTTGTGCAAAAATTGAAATTGCTTCTTGTCTAAACATAGTACTCGTATATTTTCAGATTCCCATTTAGCTGACGTATGTACTTAAGTATTGTCAATTGTACCATTCGATTAGAAATTTTCAGCACAGAGCGTAGCGAATTATTATGGTGACTGCAAAATAAGTTAAACGTGGGAAATATTGAGCGAACAAAAGACACAGATTTATAACAGCCTTCATATTGACAGTCAACTTGACAGATCTAATCTCAGCAATGTTGACAGTCAACTTGTCTACTTTCGGCAATATGGCCGTTATCTCCTGTCAAAGTTAAGTATTTACTTTTGGAATTGTGAACGATTGAACTAGATTGTTTTATGTCCGATTCTGTTTCCATTCTCTATTTCAAGAGTACAGAGAGATTTCAATATCTTTAAAAAACGTTTTTTGACGTAAAATGATAATGTAGATAATAAAGTAAAAATCAAGTTCTCCTTTGTGTCTTCCATAAATTGCATGTTTATGAAAGGTTTTCTTAATTTGTAACATTAAGTTCGTACATAAATTACAATGAAACAAATACATAGCTACAAATTAGAAATACAAAACCTGAATAAGACATTTTGACATTTCAAACATGTTACACGATGATTAATATTCTGCAAAAAATAAGGGACACAAAGTCAGGTCATTTAAAAAGAAATCTAAATACATATTGCATTTGTCAACAACAATTAACATACAAATTCTTAAATAAATGATATGCTTCTTGGCACCATGCACTTCCAAGGACTTCAAGTACCTTCCATACCATACCCAACCCAATCAACCCAACATCATGACGCTCGCTGGTCTATTCAAACTCAATTGTAACAAAAGTTATAACTTATCTAAATTACCTTAAAATGACAAGCGCAACCAATCGTTGTGTTTGCCACTTTAAATCTAAGTGGATATATCCTTCAAAAATCACCTATACGGGGAGTATACCGTATGAATGTACTGTACATCATCAAACACCTGTCTGTGTCCCGTTTCTGTATATCTGCTCTTGCCTCTTGAACAAAAACCAACCGAGTGACGACGGACGATGACGACGACGACGTCAAGGACAACAAAAAGACGACGGCTACGACGACGACGACGGACGTTTTGTTGAAAGCAAAGGCCATCTTTGCAAACCAATCTCTGAGATGTTTGGCACGAATTTTGCACCCAAAGAACACCGACAATGCTGCCAATATAGGTTGGTTTTAGTGCGGTTGAGTGAGAGTTGTTGCCTTTGCCTTTTGTTGGTCGTTGATGGCAATGATGATGATGATGTTGATGGGATGGTATCCAAAACAGCACCCAGCACCTTACAGAGATAGATAGGGAATCACCCAGGGGCTGTATGGCATCATCCTCCTGCACAGCAGCAGCGCACATATAGTCTACTTTCCTTCCAAAAAAAGAACAAGCTATTGGAACTAATCCCGGTAGCACATGTGTGCTACACATTAGAACGATTTGCTTCCCTTTTGTCGTCTTGTGCCATATAGCCTCCCGTCATCGTCATCCGCATCTACTCGTAGATATGGGTATAGGTACCAAAGTACACATCAGCTCTCATTTATAATGTTTGGATGAGAAAAAGCTTTTGTGTTCTTTTTAAGCCAACAAAATATAACCACCCAGCTCCAGCGTTCCAATCCACCAAAATGGCGATGCGAACTCTGGCTTAAGCCCCACTTTGACATTTTGCTGTAACTACCAACTCTTACCATGACGTTTGTTAATAACATTTTTGTTGTTGTTTTTATCCTCTTCTTCTTCTTTTTTCTATTGTGTCGGTAAGGAAGACCTCTGTGTCACCCTGTAGTTTGTTTCATTTGTGTATGAAAGAAGGTGATGCACAGCTGTTGTTGATGTTATTACCAAACCACAGAGGGACCATGTCAGAAGAAGGACATTGCATTGGAAGTGGGCTAAAAAAAGGAGGGTTGGACAATGACACAACGAGACGACAGACGACGACGACGAAGCGCATATACGAGTTCACCAAAGGAAAATAAAAAAAGAGAGAGAGAGCGAGTGAAAGATAAAATACGAAAGAAAGAGATGGTTGTGCTTGAAAATGTAAAACAAGAGATGGGGCGAGTATAGTGAATTTGTCAAAGCGCAGAAGGTCATGCAGACGTTTGACTCCACTTGATGTTTGCATGATTTTGTCATCATAAAAATGAAAAATAGTAGGTGCTGATGAAGATGTGTGGTACTGTGGTGTGTGATGTTGCTGCTTCTGCTGCGCTAGGATAATAATAATAATAATAAAAAAAATAAAATAAAAATAAAAAAAATTTTTTTAATTTTTCGTTTTTTTTTTTTTTTTGTTAAATTATGTCATTTGGTGGTTTTTGTTTCTTACTGTGATTACTTAACAAAAGGGTTTAGGTATGGTATATAGTCGTTTGATCGTTTGCTGGTTGTGCTAAAAAAGGATAAAGGATTAGATATGGAGCTTAAACTGTGCTATATGCGTGGGATAATTTGAAGAAGAAAACAAGGGCAAATTATGGTTTAAATTGGATTTCTTCAACATGCGAGTAGGTATACATATTTTGGTAGAAGCAATTTACTGGTATGGTTTAAAGGTTGATTTAAGGTCATGATAACCTTTTAAATAGGTAGAGAGTTTAATATAAATTTATATTTCATTGACTTGCATGAAATTTAAAAGCTGAATTTTCAAAGTATAATAGAATCACTTTACAGAAACTAATAATAATTAAATGACTCCAATTTTTAGAAAATTTCACTGAAACAAACAGGTTGTGAACGAAATCCCACAATAAAAATTATCGATTGACAAAGTTCTGAACCTCAAAATCCTGAATCACCGAATCCCGAATCACAAAATCCCGTCGTAACGTTACTTAATTAGCAGCTCTGTATTGATTTTATTTTCCGTAGTAATTGTGACTCTTATTAATGAGAATCAACAAGAACGAAGTTTCCTGCTGGATATTCAATACCAAAAATATCGGTCTGATTCTTTTAATTTTCAACGACTTCTGATTGGCTAAATTCTAAAAAATTCGTCGTTAAAAAAAAGAAGTGTTTATTTCGAAAATGATTCACGGTTTTTAGAAATACACGAATGAGATAAGACTTTTTAAAGAGATTACAACTTTTTTTGGCGCATTTTCGGTTGTGTCTTCTGTTTTACTTGTGGTTAGGGTAGGTTGTGCACTTTTGTGTACATTTTTCTTGATTTTGAATTCGGTTCGACGATTCAAAGTAAAATAAAGGATTTACACTAAGTGACGAGGTTGGGTGTATGCAAAAATTTGTTAACATTTAAAAAATAAATATTTTCTAAAAAACTGTTTTTTCGGATTTTTTTTTCATTTTTTGGCGGGATGTTTTGTGGCGGGATTCTGTGTGTTGCGATTTCATTATGCTCCAGAAAATAGACGATTTAATCACATAATAGAGCATTTATATACAGGCGCGGTTTCTAAGATCATTAACTCTTCTTCTTTCTTGAGCTTCATAAGAAATTTTGAGCGAAGAAACTTCGAAACAAATTATTCTATCAAATAAAAAGTGAGTACACGTCTAGTTGCACCATTCTTGCTTATTTGCGTATCTTGAAATCATACAATAACAGGAATGGTATTTTAGGGTTTGTGTGTATTTAAAAAGTGGATACGACAAAAGTCTTCCAAACAAACTTTTGAATTCGACACTTAACCAAATTTTTGTTTTTGTGAGTTTCCACGTGTCTAAAAATATAAAAAGTAATGAAATATTTAATGGAAAGGTTTTAAAACCTATCGAACCATATTTTTACCTTTTTTATCCTAATTTTTAGTGCAAGATTTAAGTTAAACTAGAATTTATAAATAACATTTTAAGAATGAAGAAAAATTAAAAGATCCGATTGAATTAAAAAAAAAAAGAGAGTACGAGGTGTGTTCAAAAAGTACCCGGAATTTTTAAATTCCGCAGGTCTGGAGAGTCCGAAGGTCAAAATTATTTTTTTATTGTGTTGGTATACATGCCCCTAAAGTATGATGCAATTTTCAGCTATATTCACTGTTTACTTTGTATGTGGTAGTTGCTAAGGTTCGACGTGTTTTTATGAGCTCGGCGATTTTTGCTGAAACTGCTGAATTTTGACCAAAAAAACAATCGCATGAACATCGCTCAAGAGCTGTTAAATGACATCAACGACGATCCAAGTTTGCTTGAAAGGGTCATAACTGGATATGAAACATGGGTTTACGGTTATGATGTCGAAACCAAAGCACTATCGTCCACTTGGAAGCATCTAACGTCAAGAACGAATAAAGCACGTCAAGTTCGATCAAATGTGAAGGTTTTGCTTACTGTTTTCTTCGATTATAATGGTATAGTGCATCAAGAGTTTTTACCACAAGGTCGTACGGACGGTTAATAAGGAGTATTACCTTGAAGTTATGCGACGTTTGCGTGAAGCAATCCGAAAAAACACTCAGATTTATGGAAAAACAGTTCATGGCTTTTGCACCACGATAACGCACCTGCTCACTCGTCGTTGCTTGTTCGTAATTTTTTGGCCAAAAACAATACAGTAGTCATGCCCCAACCTCCATATTCACCAGATATGGCTCCGTGTGACTTTTTCCTGTTTTCAAAGTTGAAGAGACCCATGAAAGGACGGCGTTTTTCCTCCATTGAAGAAATAAAGGCAAAATCGCTGAGAAAGCTCAAAGACATATCAAAAAGTGAATATCAAGAGTCCTTCCAAGATTGGAAAAAATGCTGACATAAGTGTATTATACCTGGGAGGGACTACTTTGAAGGGGACCACATTGATGTAAACGAATAAATAAATATTTTTTTGAAAAAATGAAAATTCCGGGTACTTTTTGAACACACCTCGTATACGCCTAGGTGTACCGCTTTTACGTATTTTCGTATCTAGAGAGCAATAAAAAGAATGAAAGATATTTTGTGGTTTCTTTGTATTTGAAGAAGTTAAAGTATGGTTTTGTGAGTACATATTAGTTGTCTAGATATGATATATTTTGTTTTTAAATACAATTCAACATGTAAAAGAATTTTTCCAAAACTTATAAGTTTTTTATTGTTTGTATAAGAACTGTATATAGAATTTCTCTATAAATATTAATAAATTCAAATGACTTCACATCTTAAACCAAATTAGTTTTGGACATTTTTGTAATGAAACAGTTAGTAAATAAAAAGTTTTAAGGTGTAGAAAAATGATTCTGGTGTTTTAAATTGGGATTGAGAAAATACCACTTCTTACGAATGAGTCAAAACACGAACAAAACTATGCATACATTGCAAAATGCCATTACCCAAGAAACAACAAGATTTCTCACAAAATCACAACTTCATTGCTCAATTTGTATCAAACCCTAAATAACTAAATAAATTAATCCTTTTCCTTATCACACCCAGCATCCTTTTTATCTTCCAAAATATCAAAATCTAACTAGGCATACGATTTCATTAATGTCCAAAAAATTACCGGCATCAATTTTAAAATTAATTTTAATTTATGAATCCATCTTTTAATTCAATATTCAATCGCCTCACTACTGTCTCGTCATCGTTCCATTCCCATCATAGCCTTCTGCATAATAAAATTGAAACGTTATTCTTATAGAGCTTAAGACTTCAAGGCAATATTAATCTGATGCCTTGTCTTTCTTATATTCTTCGCATCACTCTCTGTCCATTTTAACAACAACCACCCCAATTTCTAAATTCTTTTGGTATAAAATCTAATTAAAAATTAATATACAAATTGCCAAGATGCTTTTTCGATCAGGATGAATTTTTTACACTCCCCCCCAAAATAAAAATACAAAATACAAAATCAAAATCAATATTAATGTAAAATCAAATCAAATCATCATCTTCTTCTTCTGCTTCTTGTATAACTTAACGTTAGGGTTTAATGGTGTTTTTATAGGTACCTATAAAAGATGTGTACAAAAAAAAACACCCCCTATTTTTAATATTTTAAGGTTAAAGTTTAACTCTTTAAGAAGAAAAAAAAACTATTTCCAAGGATTTTTATACCAAGGCTATATAAATGCATTGATAAAGCACAAAACAAGTCGTGTGTCTAGGTAGGTAAGGTACACGAGAACTAGAACAACAACTAAGTAGGTAAATGTATATGTTCCTATAACAAAAATTAAGGCCAATCAAATATATATATACATACATATATAACTACGTCGTCATCGTATACCAACTATAAAAATAATCCTACCTTTTAAATCATCATCATCATCATCATCAGCCTTTATAGAACACACTATAGTTTAGTTATACTTTTTGTACACCCACCTGATAGTATACAGTGATATTCTGGTATCTCGTCTTTTACTTTTTGAGTATATCTATCTTTTTTTATATTAATCCTCTAGTTTTCAATTTATGTATGTTTTTGTGTTTTTAGCTTCCATAACATTTTCATTAACTTCGCGCGCCGTATTTACACAGAAATACAAAATAAAACTAAGAGATAGAACAACGAAAAATAATGATCATTTATATCTTATAGATACTCTCGTATATAGATTGGTCGTCATTCGACGGCAACGGAGACGACAACGACGACTCGACGTTAACAACGACGACGCTGACGCTGACGGTCGATGTCGGTAAATACCTTGGCCCAAATTGACTCATAGACCGACAGCACTCGCGTAACCACAAAACTGTCGCACTCTTGTAAAAACAGATACAAATAACATCCACCGCACTTTGGTAAACATCTCTCTCAACCCAAAACCAACACAAAATTTTCAACAGCAAAAAGCCACCACCACTTCACAATGAATTCGGCCAAAACATGGCTTCCTGCCAAAAGCAGCGAAGACCAAGACACCAAAAAAATTATAGACGAACAAAAAAAAAAACACTGCACGGAAAAAGCCAAAACCCAGAAACCAAACTAAGCCGCAAAGCAGCAAAATAATGAATTTCTTCGGCTTTAACAATGACAATTAGACGATGATGGTCTAAAACGCCATATTCATCCAGTTGTCAGTTTGAGAAACCATCGAGATACTTAAGATAATTTGTAGATAGATATATTTTCGTACATATGGCAAGAAGTCGCGTTTGGTTGGAAAATTACTGCGAACCTATATCGAACTTTATGAGGAGACGAGAAACTTTTCGGCCTACTCTTGGGAATTGGGGAAGGGATGGGCATCAAAGCCTCGTAGTCGGTAACGATGATGATGATGGCACACGAACCGAAATGTGGGTCGGGTAATGTGACACCGGTAAAGGTAATGTTTGGCGGCCCCGCATTAACCGTCTTCTGCAGGCAGCGCGGTGGCGGCGGCGGCGTCACCTTTTCACTTTCTTTCGAGATCGTTAAGTTAGATACTTTTTTCTTTTTTTACATAAGTAGAGTGGAGTATGTGAGACCGATTAAGTTGAAGAAGAGCTAATAAAGTTTGGGGGTCTTTAAAGAAGACTTTCTGGCAACGCGGCGCGGCGCGGTGTCAGACGGCGGACTATAAGAAACGACGACGACGCACGCGGTTAGCACACTTAAAACACTCACGTATTTTATGTCGTGGATTTGGAGACACCTTAAAGTGCCTGCTGGCGGCAGCAGACTGATGTCGATCATTTGTGGTACATACAAAAGGCTTCAACAACAGAATAATAACAACAACAACAAAAATAATAAAGATGATGATTCTTGTCTCTGACTCTGGTGCGATGTTGTCTCACGGCAGCGGCAGCGGCGGTGGCGGTAACAGCAGCAGCTGCTGCTTCTGAAGCTAAAGCTGATTCTGTGATGCTGATGATGCTGCTGCTTGATGCGGCGGTGGTGGTAGCCGTCCTCGTCGTTATTTGGTCTCATTGGCTTCGAGCCAAAATAAAGTGGACAGAAACCGAAAACAATATTCCCTTTTGTTGTTGTTGTTGTTTTTGTTGTACTCCTACCGATACAGTTATAAATTGTTGCGCTGTGACTGTGCTTATGATGGCTGCTGGCTTCTTGCTTCTGGCTTCTAGCTCACTGCTGCTCCTCTTCTTTTTTGTTTTTCTTTTTCAAGAGTCTACCACATCACCAGAGAACTTATGAGCCAATACTGGTGTATCATATTCAACTCTCTCACAACAGAAGTCTCAAAGTCTCTATGTTGCTTCGGTGTGGCATGCCGCTTTTTTTATGTACGAGCCTATATGTATGTATATAGTAAAAAAGCTCTCGTCAAAATGTCTGATTTAACTTTTCCAAGAACATTAAAGCCGACTCTTTTCTTATCTGGTAACGAAGTCTGGTATTGGTATGGTTGTTGGATGAATATTGTGCTGGTATTATGGTGCTGTTGCTGCTGGTTTTTCTGCAAATTCGGGTTGCCATCGTTTGTAATTTTTATAATTTTCATTGATTTAGGATTTTAGGGGCAGGTTCACACACTTTTTGTATTCAAAAATTTTGTCCGAAATTTTACAGTGATCCGATTTTTTACAGAGAAAAAAAAATAACCTAATCTCATTTTTTACTATTTATTTCCAAACTGAGCATTTTTCCTGAGAATGTGCTTCCTTTTATGAGTTTTTTCTTATTTACATCAGTTTTATTGTAGAAATAAAAAACGTTACATTTTAATATAATCTTTTTTCTCTAGAATGAAATTTGAAAAAAAAGAACTTGCTCCGAGAACTTACTTCAGTTTTGCGAGTTTCTACTCGTTTATAGAAGTTTGAGTCTGATTCCAAAAAAAGTCTCCAAATTTAATAAAGGTGAAGTAGCACTTGCTCTAATTTTTTAGCTTTTTCTAGTTAACCTTCCTGTACTCGCGCATTTTGACAAGACACATATACTCGCGCACGGTCCCTCAGACCGAGATTTTATCTCGTCTCTACGTTCATGAATATGTATTTTCCAAGTAGTTTTGCGGTTTATTTTAAAGAAAGTAATAAAGTTAAATAAAACAAAAAAAAAAGTAGGAACTTTATACTTTATTTGGTAGCAATTTCATTTTAAACAGGCCTCTCAAAAAAATTAGTTTTTTTAGGACCTTAGCTTAAAAAATAAAAATAAATATTTTTTTTCAATAAAAACAAACAAAAACTTAATAATTCATTAAAACAAATAACATCAATTATATAAAATTATAAAAAAAGATTCAGTCTTTATAATTTTGTAAGGCGTAGCAATCCGAAAATACCATAAATGCATACTCGAGAAAAAAATATTTCTTGCATTTCATGTAGTTGTATTTTGTTTTTCGTTTTTTTTTTTTTGAAGAGCAAAATGAACAGCACCCTATTTGATTATTTCCAGATGATCCTGGTTCAGTTTGATCAAGTTTGCACACTTCTAAAATCCTCAGTCTCAATGTTCGTGGCAGACTCAAAATGAATGCCCGTTTTTTAGATGAGGCATTATTAGATCATATGACAGTATTTCAATAAACTTTATGTGGCTTGTTTTTGTGTCCATATGTTAATGTCCATATTATATATGTAAAATATTAACATCCCTAAAGTAAAACAATATTTTTCACCCACCAATGTTCTAAAGTAAAAAAAATTACTTTGCTAAAAATTGTAACACTTGTACTCGCGTCGGTCTGACAGACCGAAAACTCGTAAAAAACAAAACACGTCTACCTGGCAAGTGTCCTTGCGCCCAGTTAATCGAAAGAGAATACATATATAGGAAGCTACTGAGAACTTCAAAGATGCACGGATGTTATTTTTGAAGTAAACAAAGAATTAATGATTTGTCGGTCTGAGAGACCAATGCGCGAGTATAGAAAGGTTAAACACTTGAAGGAAGCAAATAGGTAACTTCTTATTTATTGATTTCCTCCAAGACAATATAAAGGTATTTTGAGCTTTTTCTCAAATCAGTATATTAACATTAAAAAACGCGGTTATGTATAAGTTTTAAGTTTATATATAATAAAAAAATACTTAATGTTAAAAATATGCAGATTTTTTGAGCTCTTTCTTATTCATATTAGTCAGGAAAAATAAAATAATAAAAACTAAGAAAGATAAAACCCGCTTTCAGAATCTGCTCAAGTTTTTTTGAGCTTCTTTTTATTTGTAATAAATCAATATCGTCATTTTTACAAATTTACAGAAGCATTTGCTCTGAGAACCTATTTAATTTCGGAGAACCTGCTCAGATATTTTAAGGATTTTTTCTTAGCTTAATAAGTCCGTGTAGAGAAAACAATAACACATCGAATTTCATTATAAATGTTTTTATTTCAAGCTTCAATTAATAGAAGCGAAGAAGCACTTGATCTAAGCACTTACTCCATTTTTGAAAGTTTAAAAATAAAATTCTCTGGTTATTTTTTATTCTCCCAAAAACGATAGCATATCGAATTTCACTATAAATCTTTTAACTTCCAACTTAATTTAACAAAAATGAAACAGCACTTGCTCTTAGAATTTGCTCTGATTTTAAGATTTTTCTAATTTGAGGAATTTAGGGGAAAGAAAGTAGTATAAGTCTTTTTCTCTCAACAAAATTTTTTAACGAAAAATAAAAATTGAGATTTTGCTCAAGATTTTTGAGTTTCTTCTTGTTTGTAAAGTCAGTTTTTTTATTGGTTCATGCCATTACTTATTAAATTACCAATTTTTAAATGTTAACACACAAAATTCGAACTTTGAAATTTACTCAGATTTTTTTAAGCTTAATCCCTTTTTTGAGAACTTTATTATTTATACCAGTCAGGAAAAATAAATTGATTCCCTATTTTATTGAAAACTGAAGTTTTTTGACCATTTCCTTATTTGTAATAAATCGATAAAGTCTTTTATTAAAATTGTACAGAAGTATTTGCTCTAAGAACCTGCTCCGTTTTTAAGCTTTTACTTGTTTGTATGAGTAAAAGCAGCAATATTATATTTTATAAGCAATTATTTTTAAATAAAATTTGAAAATTGGAGAAGCACTTGCTCTGAGAACCTGCTTAGGTTTTTAAAGATTTTTTTCTTAAATAAATGAGTTCAGGTAAAATTTAATTACCAATATTTTCCTTACAAACTTTTTTAAAAAAAGTGAAAAATTACATGTTTTGAAAACAGGGTCAGATATTGTAGTAGATAAATTGAATTGATTAAAAATATTTGTACTCTCAACTAAATACAAATAAACAAAGTTAAAAGCTCTTTCTTTTTAAAAATTGCTACTTAATTTTTTGTATTTTATTAAAAATATATTAACCCCAAACAAATTTAAGAAAAATCGAAAAAAGCAATTGCTCTGGGAACTAGTTGATTTTTTTGAGCTTTTTTTTATAAGGGACTGCACAGAGCAATCACAAGTTTTAATGCTCTGAGAACCTGCTGCCTTATAGCTTTTCCTTATATAATCTAATCTAGGGTTAGTAAATCAATCGACCCTAGCCGAGAATTTTTCGACTTACACGGTTCGGAGGATTTTTGATTTGACGTTTCTTATGAAAAATTGTCCGAATTTTTTCTCAGACATTTTTTTAACACATCCCGGCGTATTTTTGACAATAAATTCTATGCAGAAAAAAAAATAATTTCTTGAACTTGAGTACACCTCTGAGTTTGTTCTTAAAACACGCAATAGAAGGAGTATCTGGTAAGCATTTGCTTAGTGTTCTTTCCGATGAAAGATACTTTGAATGGAACTTGGATCTTCGTCGGAAAATACCAAAACCAAGGCTAAATTACGTCGTTTTCGTCTAAATAAACTTTAAAATCAAACATTTCCAAAAACTATGGCAACCCTGTTAGCACCCCAAATGGCTTGTCTAATAATAGATTTAAATCTCCAAAGAGACTAGCAAAATCCACAGAACAACACAAAATACGAAAAACCAAAAACAAAAAAAGAGAGCTCATGCGCCTTAAAGCTCAGGTATCGGTATGCATGTGCCATGCCAACATTAGCAGCAGCAGCAGAAACAGAAGCAACGTTTAAGAATCAGCACCAAACGAGAACCCAAAACGAGAACGACCATCATCCAAAAAGAATGGTGAATCAGGGATTTCTGTTCTTTTTGTTGTTGTTGGGGTTCTTGTTGTAGGTATTAAGCAGCGCAATGGTATTAAGAAGTGTAAAAGGGAAAAGACTTGGGTTTTGGTGATTGGGGGAGGCTGCTGCTGCTGCTGCTTCTGCTTCAAATTGTGAAGCTTCGAAAAAGACCTGAGTTCTAAATATACATGAAGTAGAAAAACAATCTGGTGGTTCCATGTGGTGGTTATAAAATTTCCTTCTTCTTTTTCAATATCTACAGAAAAAAAACATCAAGAACGAAAATCTCTCACCTATCTCTATAAGCTTTCCTTAAATATTGTTGTTGTTGTTTTTCTTGTTGTTTGTTTGTTATATTGAATTTATATCGATGATGATGGGTGGAATGGAAAATGAGGAGCGGCGAAACGTACGAAAAAAGTGTTTTTCTGAATTATAATTCTCAATAGGTAGAGATAGATCATGTGGATGGTGGTCGGTGTTGAAAGGTTAGTTCCATACGTTAGGAGCCATCACCAGCTTCAGCACCAGAACTAGAACCAGCAGCAGGAGGAACTTCTGTTCTTTTTCAGATTAATGATGATGGAATGCAAAAGCTTTTACTTATTATGTTGTACTTAGGTATATTTCGTTTTTGGTTTTTTTAATACTTTTTTGAGTGAGGTGCTTTATTTCATAAGCTGATGCTTTTATTTTGTGAACGGGATAAATTTTCTTTCTTGAAATCAATTCTTTCTTTTTATCTAAAGAATTTTTAATGAGGAAGTTTCGGTGTTGGGTGTCTGTGAATGGTTTCATCATACCCAAACAGGATGATCTTATCGTTTAATAAAAGTATTTTTTCCAGCTTTTATTTAAATACCATACAGATATGTAATCTTAATAAGGGTGATCTCATTATTTGCGGTTGGAAAAATGGTATTTCTGGTATGGTATTTTCTTTTGTTGTTATGCTGGAAGCTGTTAATTCACTCGAAGAATTAAGTAAAGGCATATCAACTAAAAGCTTCAGTGAATTTCTTATTAAAAAACCTTCTTTGTAAAAAGAGTTCTTTGTTCACAAAGGTTTCTTTTTAGTGAAACGACAAATATTAATAATAATAAGAAAACAAGGACTGAATTTCAAAAGAAAAAGTTGGTTAATATTTCATAGGAAAACTGAATAATTCAAAACTTTTTTCTGGGAAAAATGAAGACTGGTTGAAAGTTTCAAAACTTAATCGAGTCAAACGCAGTTTGTTTACACATTTCTTAGAAGTGCTAACCATTTGACTCGTTTTCCACAACCATTCGTATTTATTGTTGAAATTGAAAAAAAAAATTAAACTAACTTCAATGAAAATTTGACAAACCATAATAGTACTTAAAAAGAGTCAATAGTTTTTATTTTCCATATTTGTGAGTAACTTCTTAGAAAAGATTTTAATATATCCAAAATTTAATGGAAACCAATGGGAGCTTTGGTTTTTGAAAAAGAACTAAACTAAAATGGTTTTAACTGGGCATCAGACTTTTAAAAGAATGCAATCTTTTGTGCATGCAATCATTATAAACTATTTATTGAATTCAACTTAAAGACTGCATTAATTGATTCCAACTTAAGATTGGGACTTCAAATTTTGCAACCACCAATCATTTGACCTTAAAAATAATGAAATAATTTGTCTCTAATCATTTGAATGCAATCAATTGATTGCAATCATTTGAGACTTCACTCATTTTTTGCATTCAATTGAAGTCTTTGCATTCACTTGAAGTTTGTTCATTCTTTTGAAGTCTTTGTATTCACTTGAAGTCTTTGCGTTCTTATCGTTCTTATGTGTGTAGTGAATTTTTACTAAAGAATTCGAAAAAGGCAGACTTCAAGTGAATGCAAAGACTTCAAAAGAATGGAAGAAATGCATGAAGTCAAATGATTCGAGAAAAAATAATTGCAGTCTTTTTAATGTAAATTATTGGAGATGTGACAATTCTAAATCCCAATTTTTAGTTAAAATCAATTAATGCAATGTATATTTGAAGCCATGAAAGAATGCATTCCCAAAAGATTTAATTTTTTTACGAGCCTCTCGGGCGCCAATTATAAATGACTTTTTGAAGTCACAATCTTAGGTACTTACTACACAGGTTGTCTGAATATATGCGAAGGATTAAGATTTGCTATGACAGCTGACAGTTTAGTAAAGCAATGAAAAGATTAATTGGTTTCAACCGAGTGTCAATTAAATATAAACACGTATTCTGTAACTCCTTGTAAATAGAAATGATGTCCCCGATTTAAGTTTGATTTGTAAAGTACCTACTGGCAACTTAAAAGAAAAACCAATCTGACAGCTGTCAGTTTCGGAGCAGTAAAATTGAGCATTTTTATATGGAAAATAGTTGTTTATTTGGAAACAAATCTGAAAACAAATAAAAATATGAATATAAAATGGACGTCCTTCATTTAAAGGTACCTTTTATGATTGATAAATTGATAGTCAAATAAATTATAAAGTTTCATAAAATAAACCTTTAAATAAACTGATATAATTATGATAAATTGCTTCAAAAGAACCAAACTTTGTGATTCTTTAAAAAGTTGCATGTTTAAAAGAACAAATTTGTCAATTATTGCATTGTATTCTCTTCTTTTTTACTTAAATTGTTTTCATTAGAAAATGTTTCAAAAATATGACGTCAATATCCGTAGAACCTATTTGAAAAATTTGAAACAATGAAAATTCTACAAAAAGTTTATTTTATATCTGATGTGAAGTTAATCTATCATGGAAAGACTCCTACAAAAGATAAAAAGTTATATAAAAGCAAGGTATATGTATACATTTAACTGTCAATCAAAATTCCATACACAAATTAACATCTTTATGGTTGTGACACTTTTTTGACGATTTTTTAGGGGGCGCTGTATACGCATTTATTACTTTTCTGTCAGTGAAATGAAAAACAACAACAACAAAATAAAAAAATATATTACTTTTGTGTACATGCATCATTGATTTTCCACGCTTTATCCTTTTGAGCCAAAGAAATGACTCAATCAAAATCCTATAGATAAAAATACAAAGAACTCAAAAAACACTAAACTAAAAATTCAGTAATAAATATACAAAGAAAACAATATTCATCTGTTGCCACCATAGCTAAGGTATAGAGGAAGCTCTCACTATATTATACAGTGTCTACACCTATCAATGGTCAATAAATAAGTAAGACTCGCGCCCGGTGCCACACAGTCATCGCGAACGTTTGCATTTGAATTCTCATAAATTTTCAGCAAATCTACATTTTCACATGTGGCATCATCATCAGCAGCATCAGAATCATGTGAAATTGCAGTGGCAGACCAGACCAACTATCTGTTCTGCTCGAGCCGCGTTGGCCGTGCCTCGTCGTCATAGTCGCCGTGTCCTCGTTCGATCGGACATCTACGACGAATATTGCGGATAGGGACAAAAAAAATCTATTTCTGGACCGGGACTGGGCACTCACTGGGTTTATAATCTACTTTATTGCTTGTTTTCTTCGGATTTGTTTTCTTTTTTTGAAAATTCAAATTTTATTTTCTTTGAAATTTAGAAAAATTCTCATCAAAAACAGAGTTGACAGATACTTATTACAACACAGATACCAAGTGACACATTTTATAGCCCAAATATTTGAAATAATTGAGCAAATAACTCACTGAGCTACTGAGCTGTATATGTACTCCAGCAAATCTAAAATCTCTTAAAGAGAAAGGCAAAATAATATTTTTAACGCATCTGTCAAAATGACAGCTTTTACTTTGGTGAACTGATAGATGATGGGTTGAATTTGAATGAATACTACAGCTCAAGACTTATTTTACACATACATTTATATTAACAAATACATTTCAATTAACAAATAAAACAACACCTTGACAGTTGTTTTTCATAAAGTTCTGTTTCGATTTTTCGGAAAAAATAAGAATGTGTAATGTCATTTGCCAAATTAAATCTTGTAAATAAATAAGATGACATTTAAAACAAGGCTTGCAAATTTACATAAAAATGACATTTATAATCTTAAATTAAACTGTCAAATCCGTCAAATGTCATTATATAAATTAGCAGAGAACGATTGAGAACAAAATTAATTGTTTCGTGTTGGCAGCCCTGAACTAACCAATCTAAACCCTGATGCTTGGTTGATTGATTTAGAGTGATGGTGATTGAAAATCATAATTTGCTTAACTTTACGCAAAGAACATGAAAAACCTACTTTTGGAGGACACAACACAAAAATGTTCCGACCATTTGAACCTGTGTGCCTGTATAAACTTTTTCTTGGCTTAATTTTAATTCGATTTTATTTCTTTATAGAGCGGGAAAAGATTTTGAAAACAAACGCATAATATTTTTTGTTTTAATTTCGTGTCATTTAACACAAAATTCTGAATGGGGCAGGTTGGCCAAAGACGAGTAACGAACGCACGGCGGCGGCGGAGTATGAAGCTTTTTGTTTATTTTGTTTGTGTATTTTGTGAATTGCAACAGGGTCCTTCTAAATTTGTTTGGAAATCGATTGATGTGAAAGTAGAAAAAAAAATTTGTATGGATGAAACGCAATGTTGAATTTTGTTTTCATTCTTGGCACGAACACCGAATTGAGTCTAAAAATACGTTTGTTTGATATGAAAAATAAAAACATACATAGACCGGAAATAAGTTAGCAATTTAGTAGGTGCATAATTTTATACAAATTTTCATTTCTTTCATGATCGGACATCCTTTCAATATTTTTGTATCACTGTGAAAGAAAAGTGAAGAAATATATCGTTGGCATTATGCATTCGAATAATTTCCCATAATTAAATTTGACCCAATTTATGGAGCTCACTTTGACAGATGATATTTTTATAGCAGGAAAATTAAAATATTTTGTTTTTACTAATTTTTCTCGAAAAAGGAATGAAGTGTCGGATCTCAATAATCTCATATTTAATAATTATCGAGATCTCCGAGAGTATCAAAATTGTTTGGATAAACGAAAAAATACAAATTTGTCCAAATTGAATGTCAAATTTGACATTTATAGCATTACAGAAGTGTCAAAAAATCATTTCGAATTTATCCACAACTTATTCATCAGATTCTATTCAGGTTGTGTTAGTAAAACTAAAGTTTTATCACATTCAACAATGCGAATATCCAAAACCTCTCGGAAAGTTCGGATTTCCCTTATTAGACCCGTTTCGGATATCCGGGTATAAAAGAAAGTCAAGACCTTTTCGTAATTAAGATTACTAGATTTAGCTTTCCTTAATAACTTAAATATCCGATTTTTAATCTGCTTCTGATATCCAGGATGCAACAGCAGATCTGAAACTTTCCAAATAGTTCGGATATTCGATATTGGATTTGTTTCGGATAAACGGATATTAAGAATAAGAAATTTAGCTCATGTCATGTCTCTTTGGTTATCCAAAACTACTGGAATATTGGACCTGTCTTGGATATCCGAAATATAGGAATGTAATCAAACAAAGGTGAAAAAAGTTCAAACACTTTATACCGCTTGCATTTTTTCCGACCCAGTCATAATTCAATTTAAACTAACTGATCGTTATCCATTATTTATTAAATCCACATGTGTACACAACAACAAAAAGCCATTTAAATTCACTTAAAAATTTGCATTCATTTTAATTGCATTATGAATAATATTTTATGTTTGCCCACAACAAAACCAACAACAATAAAAATAAAACTTATATACTCTTTGTGCCAAAAAAAAAAGACCCAAGTCCATCAACCGAGAAAATTGTAAAAGAGCAAAAATAAAATATTAAAAATTTATTATATTTTCACTGTGCTCTTTTTGTTGGTTGATGGCGCTGCTGTGCTGGTTTGCTGATGATGGTGGATGTTGCTGAATTTCGTCAACTAAATGTCATTGGGCAGCTAAAAGAATTTAACAAGCTGTCTTCCCATATTTTATTATTTTTTGTTGTTGATAAGTTCAAATAAAAATTCCACAATCAAAAAGAAATTCAAATCATGTGCATTTCAAAAATTATTATATCTCCTTTTCTGAGCAAATTATAAATATATTATAGCTTATACGTTTCCCTGATGGTATGACGGTTGTCCGAAAATGGAATGACAACAACTGTTTCACAGATGATGAAAAGATTAAAAGTCTACCATACCACCCGCCACCACACTGAGCGGCGGCGGCGGCGCGGCGCTGCTGTCTGTTGATGATCGCACCGTATATTTTTTGATCTCTGTGATTTTTCTTTTGATATTAAATGACATTGACATTGTCTCCGAGTTATGACAAACTTGCTGCTTTCTGCTGCTGACCAGATGTATGTATATTAAGTGGACGCATAAAGACAGAACCACTGAATGGAATTTACTGTGATTAATATCTGCATAAATGACGGCCAACGTCCAGCGGCGCATTCTGCCGGAGGCAACAGCGGCGGCGGTCATAGCTGTCGCGTTATTGTGGGGGCGTATAATTATGATCCTTTGTCTTTTGCTTAAATCACAGACAAAGGTGTTCGTT
The DNA here is from genome assembly GCA_951509635.1 of Eupeodes luniger. Lineage (NCBI taxonomy): Eukaryota > Metazoa > Arthropoda > Insecta > Diptera > Syrphidae > Eupeodes > Eupeodes luniger. The sequence goes on along the minus strand of OX608075.1, from coordinate 11,095,188 downwards.
TTGTGTGGCTGTAAATGTGTTTTTTTTTCTTCGTTGTGAAGGAAAAATTAATAAGCCATAAAGAATAAGCTGCGGATTTGGATAGTTTTTCATTGCTAAGGTGATTAAATATGAAACAAAAATAAAAACAAAATAATAAAAGAAATAAGAAACAAGCAATCCATCCTGACCCTGGGGATCATACAAATGCATTAGCGCAGTCATAAACTTCGAGTGGGAGCACCGGAACCTTAATGAGGGTAATACAGTAGAAACTCTTTAAGAAGGCGGTATATTAAAACAGCTGTTAATGAAGACAAATATTCTTAGTTTGATGCCTGATAAAAATACTCCGTTAAAGTCTCTTCATAGCTCATTTTAGTTGTGACTTCAATTACAGTTTTAAGTATTCACCTCGAGGTGAGTTTGAGGTATGCAGAATTTGTTTGACATTTAGAGTCAACAAAAATCTAGACTGAACATATTTAAGACGCTATTCACACTGAACTTCTTTGAGGGGACCCATTTTGACGTCTCGTCTAAATATGTGTCGTTCCTTCTTGAAACTCAAAAAAGAGACAGAAATATGATGCAGGGATTTTAAAATTTCATTTTTTAATGACTGCGGAAGCGAGATAAAATGAGTTCAGTGTGAACAATGTCTTAGATTAAAATATGACATAAGATATAGCAACTTAAATCTAAATATCATATTTTTTTTAATGAGAGATTTTACTGTTCCTAACTACTCGATGGAATTAACAGCAACTAAACCAGCCCAGATGACATCATTAGAGTACACAAAAAGAACAAGAATACAAAAACAAAACATCGAACATCAACAGCAACAGAAAATAACAAGGTATGTAGGTATGATTTTAACGAGGCTTCAGTTTATCAGCTAAAGTCCATTGTTAAAGTCTTGTCCAGCACACATGCCGCCAGCACTCCTTCTTCACCACCTCCTCCATCCTCCCTTTTCAGCTCAATATATCTAATTCCTACCTATTTTTGTTGTGTCGTAAAATCCCCCAAACACACATAAGATACACAAAAAAAAAATATAAAATAAAAGATAAAATTAACTTTTTGACAAAAGAAACGTCAGCTTTTCAGTTTTTCATCATCGCACAAAACCAAATGCATGTGTGCTGCTTGCTGTTGCTGCCACTTCCAATATTCCACCCACCAACAAAAACATTCTACAAACAAAAATTTCTTAAACAATTTAGACGAACCGATGAGAATTTCTATGTATATCGCGTCTCTATACCGAAAGACCCAAAGTCCGACAAGCTTTTGTAAATTAGTTGGCTTTTTTTCTGTCTTTCTCTCTCTCTCTCTCTCTATCTGTTGTCCGAGCGTCTTGTCTATCATACGAATGAATATTTTTTGTTGATGGACATAGTGTCTATAGATAGATGGCGATTTTAACTGCAGCCTTGAGAATGAAGAATACAAAGAATTTTATTTTCATTTGTTTGGTACTCGTACTTCTAAAATCATTCTATTGAAGATACAAAAAGATATATACTATGTAGGTTTGGCTCATCGCGGATATACCACAACTATAGATAATGCATTCATTCAATCAGCTATAGAAATGCGGCGGCACCTTTACCTATCTAACAATCTATTGTAATTCAAACAAAGTTAAGACTCACACTCAGGGGTTAATTGGTTAAAATTCCAAGAGTCATTTTTATAGAATTTAAAAAAATTGCATGTTCACGAGCATAACAAAGTGTGTGGACCGCCTAAGCCCACAGGTTGTCAAAATGGAAAATTTCAAGAATTAAAATTCGATAGAGTCTTATGTCAAAAAATAGCGTTAAGTTTTTCACTTTGGAGAATGACATATTCTTTTCATATTTAATATTAATCATTATCATTAATGGAAAAGTTAAGTTGTGTGCAACTTTATTAACTAGTAAGCTGTCTCCCTTAAAATCGCAATTTAATACAATAAAATCTATAAAAGGGCTCAAGTTTGATTGCAACATCTGTGGAATTTATAACTGACAGCTGAATAAATTTTGACATAAAGGGTTTTTTCTAGTTCTGAGCAAATCACGGAACTGTCAAAAAATGTGTGGTTTTTAAGCTCGGAAATATCCAAGCCCAAAATTATTACATCGAAGCTAGCTCGGAGCCTTATAATTAATTTGCTTAGAATAAAAAGACAGTTCAATTCGAGCTAATCGTTGACTGGAACCATAAAACTTAAATACATCAATTCAGGTACCTATACAAATAATTTCGAAAGCTAAACAAATAAGTTTGAAAACTTGTCTGACAATTTTAAATGACAGTTCGGTGATCAAGCGTGTGTTTTAATAATTATATCAGAGGGCTCTGAATATAATCAGCTCAAAGCTTTTGCTGTGATTGCTAAGAGACAAAAAAGAAAAACTCCAACAGATTAAAAGAGTTCAAGAAAAATCTCTTGAAAATCTCCAAATTGTTGGCTGTCACCTTTATTGTTTAAAAAAAAATATCCCTTTCTTGACCCACTGTCCCGATATTGCCCATTCGTCAAAATGAAACATGACAGTTGAATTGATTTTGACAAGTAATTGGTTCGCCATTTTTGTTTTGTTCCGAGAAGATTCCAAGTTGTCATCTTGATTCCCCGTAAAATGTAGTGATTCTTACAAATTCTTACATTTGGAGATCTCCATAGGGGGATGTTCTATAGACAGTAGTAAAAAACATACTGTTTTTAAGGTATTCCATAAGAATAATAAGTTATCTTGCGATAGCTAAAGCGTTGTTCTGAATGTCTTCAAAAGGGCTTGATAATTACTCCCTTAAGACTTATTTCAAAATAAATTTGTCTGACAGCCAAAAAATATATAAAAAAGTCTCCAATTTTACATAGTCTGAAGATTTACTTTAAAGTCTGATCTGGAGTGAGGACAAGATTGCATTATTATGTTTTGCGATCTTTTTGCGCATTTGTAGATCTAAAAATAGACATACCTACTTTAGTGGAGAGACAGACACTAAAATCAATAATAAATCGTAGAAGGCACGTTCCATTGGTTATGTAATCTCTTACAATATTTATTATATGATGGACTGGATTTTGCTTTTTGCATTGTTTTTTTTTTAATTTTTTTTACAACAAAACGACTTAAATTCTTCTCTAAGTGCATCGCGCAAATGGGGGTAAATTTAGAGCACGGCGCGGCGTATACATCTTTTTTCCGCAAGTTTCCTTACTTCATTTTTGTTTTTGTATATAAACGATCAATAGAGGGTTGAGTTATATAGATAAGAAAAATTATTTGCAGATTGTCGGCAAATATACTTCTTACAATAACAACTAGTTCACTACACATAGTATACAACAGGCCGCGCGCTGGCCGGCCTCAGCGCAACTTTGTACCTATTAACCTACATTTTAGCCCCATTGAAGTGAAATTACAGACACACACGTCTTATATATGTATAAAATGACTTGCACAGAGGAGATAGTGATGCGTGGTTTTTAGAAGTAAAAACAGATGTTTATGGTTTTTAGTTGCCTTCAGAGAGATCTCTTTAGGTTTGAAAATTCAATAAAAGAGGAAACTATATGGGGGCGGACATATGCAGATGTCTTGTTCAAGAATTCGATGAAATATTATGTCAAAATTCAATCAACCAAAGATTATTCATATCTTATAAAAATTGCTCCTCAATTTATCTTTCACAAACGATTGACTAAGAAAAGTTGTTTTTAGAGGAAAAGAGAAAAATAAAATAAATGTTTGAGTGCCACAAGGTTGACTATAAGGAACAATACTTTTTATGTTATCCTAAACAGCATGAACAAATCATAAATCTTTTTTATATTATATTCCTAACACACTGTAAATATTTTAAGTTTAGAATTTTTTTGTAGGTTTTGTTCATTCAGATGTTTCGTCTTTTATTGTTTTTATGAGTTATCTCAAAATTTAAGAATCACTAAAACAATAACGATAAATCAAACAAAATTTTATGATGACTATTAATTAGCAATTCATTAAAATTATGTAAGATGTTAAAGCATATGTGGCGAGTTATATAACTATTTTCAAATAAACTAAAAAATAAATAAAAACAAGGATTAAGGTAGTAATAAAATTTAAATGGAGATGTTACAAAGTGGAAGAATCGGAGTACAAAAAAAAAGGATCGTAAAATTGATATTAATAGAAGAATTGATATGAATAGAAGAAGGAAAAGGCAGAACTCACACTAATAGTGGGAAAAGAAACCATTCAATTCGGGATTAGATTTATAAAATTATGGGATGTCAAAATTAATCTCCACAAAAGAGTAAAATGTAAACAGAGACCAAAATCTAAAATAAAAATACATAATTTGACGTCTAATGTTAGAATTTGTCATCTTTGTCACTTTTCAATTTCACGTGTGGGGACAAATAGAAAATTGGAAACATTTTAATATGATTTCTTGTCAAAATGTTATAAGACTTTACAACCTTGAGAAAAAGTTAAAATTTTCTAAAATCATTGCTGAAATGAAGAAAAAATTTCTTGTTGAATGAGACAAGATAAGAAAATGTGTAATTCGGTCAATATTAAAACCAAACCAAAACATCTATACTACGCTGTGCGAAAATATACTCATAATGTACGTCTATAAGTGAACCTATCTATCTGGGGAACAACCCCTTGATGAGTTTTAAAGCTTGAAGCAAAAGATGCTTGAATGATTGATGATAATTGTCACTTGTGTTGTGAATGTGAAGACTTGTGAGGTTATTTTGCTTGTTATATTTTCTTCATTGGAAAAAACGAAAGATACATCTATACTATCTACGATGATGAGCATATAAATAGTCTCATAATAAACGACAAATACGCAAGAAATGCTTTAAGATGATTGTTGTTGTTTTGTTATAGCTTTTATAGTTATGGTTATAGCTACTCGTATTTACTTAAGAGAATAGAGAACATTATAATGAAACATCTTGGTTTTGTTGCTTGGTCTGATTGTTTAATCTTATCTTGACCTAAAGAGATAAATGTAATGATTTGGCTTTGAATCTTAAGTTTTTTTTCTGCTTTATAGAAGTTCTAATTACGATGTGGAAAATAAACTAAAATGCGTTACAACTCTAGAGGAAAATCCTTAAGGTGGTTTAAAATTGGAGTACTCTAAATTTGATCACCATAAAAAAGTGACAGTTCTTGCAGACAGATCTTTTTTGACATTTGTAAAATTTAAGTTTCCATTCGTTAATGAATATTTTCATTTACTTTGTCACTTTTCAATTTGCGTTCCTATCTCTTTTCAACCATCAAATGTCAGCGGAATAAAATAATGTAACGTCAAAATGAGTCCCCTTAAATACCGTCGCTGTAATACTACATGCATAAATACACTTGTAAACGTCAAAAAAAATTTTCTTGGTTCATTGTTTTGTTTACATGAATTCTCATATTCTTAGATTTGGTCAGTTATATAATGACAATATTAATTTAGAAAAAGAAATGTCAAATAAACGCTCTAAAAAAATCGTATCAATTTTGACGTTTGGTTACGTTTTAATTTAGTGAAATGTAGTTTCATTTCACATTAAAAAAAGAAACATATGCTCTTCTTTGAGGGTGATTTCACCCATTTTGACGATTAATCTTTTCATATCTTTCTCACTTATTGGTTAAGTGGGACAGAAATTTTGTATTTAACAAAAATGATAAAACATCAAAGTGTTCAGTGTGAACATCGCCATTAAGCAGAACTGTCATTTCGTTTGAATTGTCAATTTCTTAGGTGCGTTCAGATAGAATTTGGAACATAAATTGACTTACTAGCTATGTACACATATGTAAATCTAGTAAAATGAAAATGGTTTAAATGAAAGTATCATGTGTAAAAATCATTGTATAGGACAAAGTTTTGGGCAATAAATGTACCTCATGCATAAAAATGGTCATGAATTCTTGTATTGTTATTTTAATATAAATAAAATGATAATCAACACATTCTCTTTTCATAGATTCATGCCAAATTCTAAGTTTAAATTAATGAAAATTAACACCACGCACAATAGCTACCACGGAAACATTACTTAACTCTTAGCATCGCCATCATATAGAAAACCAGGGCAAACGACAATGATACAAAGAGATAACTTTATGGCATCGACTAGTCAATCTCCACGGACGGATAGATCGACCGACCGACATTCCCAACAATCAGCCGCAAACACGCACAACCAACGACGACGCAACGACCTAAAAGAAGGACAAAATTTCAAAGAAATTGTTCCAAATGATGAACACAGAGTGCTTCTTATAATTGTATCTCAAAAGCACACAAAAATAAAACAACTATTTCCAGGGTAGGTAGGGCATTCTGGGTATTTTCATTCATATGGTTCAACAGAAGGGTAAAAGTGGGGGAAGACGTTCAACCTCTTGCGAGATCACCCATATTTATATATTATAGGTATAGGGCAATAAATTTCATAAGAGGTGGTCATGACGTACACATTGTATACTCCAATATGATGTTGTTGATTGCCATTAAGCCTGTTCCGTCTTCGGTAGCAGCTATAAATGTGCCCATGAGTATATCCAGGGAATTCTTCCGAGAATGTTTTTTTTTCTGTTTTGTCGTCTTCAAATGCAGGCCGATATTTCGAAATTTTTTAGGGTGTGTATTGCTTTAGGACTGTCATCCGCAGATTTCTAATCTTTTTTCGTGCCTTATAATAGCTCGTAGCGCGCGGTTTACCAAACCATAATAATATACACTTTATGGAATGGTGACACGCGGGTTTGGTCGCATTGTCGTCATCGTCATCGACATCCACATCATAGATGTCAAACTCAGCGTGATGTGTGTTACCCTTATGATGATTATTTATTTCTCTTCATTATAATATAGAGACATCAAAGATTAGAAAGAATATGCTACTGGCTGATGCAGGCCGAGGTCGAGGAGTGGAGGTGATTGTAAGCGGACAGAAAATAATATGTTTGATGGAGCGAAACCATTAAAGGCTTAGAAAGACAAGTACCTCTACCTCGAAACGACCAATCCTCAATTTTTTGTTTCGAAACGTGGATCATTCATTTTTCTACATCGAACATAATAAAGAACCATCTGTTAACTAGGTTTTTTTCCTGTATCTGTATCTAAAGACAGAAGAGAAAAATTACTGATGTTATGGTCGAACGAGGGTATTTTGATGATGATGATGGGGATGGATGATTACAAGGCCGTAGCTGTCAAAGGGTTTGACATATTAAAAAAGTTCTGATTTTTTGATTGAAGCTGTACTAGGAAATACTGAATTTCCTCTTAACCTACTTTTTTAACTTGTGAAATGTCAAAGTGACACATAGTTTGACATTTAAGTTGTGGAACGTAAAACATGATTTTTACCGAATTTTTGATTTTCATGCTATCTGAAATAAAAACCTACTTCAACCCACAAACCCCTTTTCTTTAACTACGCCCCTGCTAGTGTTGGTGACAGATGCAGCAACAGTAGAAGCAAATGTTGATGACAATTGTGGCAAAGAGTCCAATTGTTATATCACACACTCTTTAGAGGGGGCCAATTGAAATGAGGAAGAGGTCAATGATGTGGTCCACACATTGTAATACTTCCACAAGAGATGAACCAGTAGTAGTGTACACGTAATTATGTATAGAAATAGTATTTCACTTGATGTTAAATTTTTGTTTGTGAACAACTATACTGGCAATGACATAACATCCAGAGCAGAGATGGTCCAATAGAAAACAACAACAACAAAAAAAAAACAAAAAGTGAAGAAACCATAAAATGATGTGCGATATGACAACAATATATAATGAAATCAGTTTTGTTAACTTAATTTTAAGCGTATCTAATTAATTTTTAAGAGAAAGAAAGAAACAAAAAGTCGTAAGAACAAAATATTTAACAATAAATGTTTGCTTTTTTTTTTGGTGCAAATAATAATTGCGTTGATATTTCAACACACCACTGACCAGACCAGACCACACATATGTAGTTACTTTTGGAATTTTATGACATTTTCACAAAAGAAATGTCAAGTAAGGTGAATCTTTAAAAATAAAGAAATAAAGATTGTTGGGTTCTTTGTACTGTACCAGAAGAGGTTGATAGTTATCACTTTCGTTGAAGTGAAATGGAAATTCATAGGATTGTCTAGTTCATAAGGTTGTCATGTAGAAAATCTTGACACTTTAAGAAGCTTTTGATGACAAATTAGAAGTTGTGGAACATAAAACTTCAAATACATATTCATTTTTTTAATAATATTCAACGTGTCATATTTACAGAGAAATTGCATTTCCAAGTTTAAGTTGTTGTTTTTAGTTTCTTATTTAGTTGACAGTTCAAATATAAAAATGACAGTTCCATCTGCCTTAAATTTCCCCAATGAAAAATTAATAGACACACAAATAAATTGTATAAATCTTAATCTAATCAATTAAATACCTACCGTAAGATTTGATTGTTATAATTGATTTTCCTTGAAGTGGAATTCTATTATTTTTCATTTGCGGTGAAAATAGTGGGAAATAGAGAAATATCGAAATGTGAAAAACTGACAGTTATTAAGATTATAAGCGAATTTGAACTCTGAAATGTCATAATTGTAAATGTCTTCGAGTTCTTACAATTTAAATTATAATTCGAGGTTAAATTTTAGGGAATGTTTTATTAACTGGTTGATTTCATAAACGCATCCTGATGGTGTGAACTGTGAATAAAATTTTGACATTTGACAGTTCACAGAGAAGAAACTGAAAATATTGTTTTTAACATATCTTTTGCTTAAAACGATTTATGTTACTAAATGCTAAATTTAAGTAATAAACGCACTCTGATGGTATTGATTGTGAATAACATTTTGACAGTTCACAGAGAATGGCTGATAGTCGCTTAGAAGATATTGACATATAGATGCGTTCCACAGTCTACCACATGCAAAAACTATTTTCTCAGCTTCGTAGCATACACATGTATTAAATATAATCAAAACATGGGAAATTTACGTACATACCTTTTCGTGTACATTTCATGTTGAAGTCTCTAATTTCTAGATGAAGCGCATGTGCATGTGTCTTTTTTTCATTTCATCAATCTTTGACAACGATATCAAAGATTATGATGTGAATTCTATTTGAAGAGCCATCATCTCCTTTATGGAAATAAGATGCTTCAAGTAAACTTGTTAATTAAAAGATATTTAATATTTTCCCATAGGTAGCTGCTTCTAATTATTTTTTTTCTAGTTCTCCAGCATCTTTAAAATCGTCTTTTATTACTTTTTTCTTAATCCTACATTTGACACCATTCTGCTTCATTTATCTGTCATTTATAAACAAAGCAAATTGCATATCATATAACCCAAAAGCCAAAGGTCTGTTTCGTACTTGGATAAATGTATGTAGGTAAGTTCGTTTTAGTTTTTTTTTTTTTTTAAGTCAATTGTTTTGTTGTGACTTTTCTCTCCTTTTGTTGATTGTCAAACGTCTGCAACACTTTTAATCAAATATCCAACAAAACACTTGAACTTAATCTGCATCTGTTGAATTCATTTGAAACAACTGCATACAACAAGTATTTAGGAATACATATCTATACGACTCGACGGACGATGAGATGTAGTACAACACAAAATGTAAAATAAAACAAGCAAAAGCATTTAATTCCATTTAATCCCTCTCGTCCACCGCATGATCAGAATTTTTGCAGACAACCAGACGGTTTTTTTTTTTATTCTTCACGCCCCAGAGTTATAAGAGCAAACACACGGAACCGGACGTGACACTATTTTTAAAACAAATTTGCCATATATACAAAAATGTATATGGGATGAGAACGAGAAGAGAAAACATGGCAAATATTTGATTTTAGATGCGGGGATTGTTTATATTATTCGTCGAACGCGTCCATTGACGACGATATTTTCTTGGGATACAACAAACAACAAAAAAGGGTAATAGGTCATCTTCTCTGATGCTTGGCAAAGTTACATAAATAATATTGTTAAGGAAGCAGCTTATTCGAATTATTGGTTCATGAAATGGTGTTAGATGAAATACTTACTGGCACATCTGATGATTATGGTAAACTTTTTATTTAAGTCAATTATATTCCAATTTTACTTTATAGCAATATGAAGAGTTGAAATTCAAGCACATTTGACAACTGGTTAAAAATTGCACTAACTGACACAAATGTCATTTCAGTCTAAACATTACCTTAGGTTTCATAGTAAATGTCATCAAATTTTGACAACTTATTATATTCCTCTAAGTTAATTTTTGACATTTTGTTTAGGATTTATTACATTTTTGCATGACCTGTTCAGAAAGTAATACAATCTCCGTTTCATGAACACTTATTATTCCTTAGTTAATGCTGTCAAACGGAGGAGAATTCTCAGTCGCAAAGTTTTTTGGAACTATGGTTGTAATTCTGATATTCTGTTTTCTTCTTTTCTGTCAAGCCTACTGAAATCTCAGATATATAAACCTGCCTTTTATTCTAAACATGCGTTTTAAATCTGACATTTCAAGTTGGCAATTTAAAAAAAGCTGTTTGAAATCTCATTACGTAAAAAATCTTCAGTTTTGACTACACAAGGTCTCGTTTTGTAAGCAAATTTGACAGATTAAGTAATAAATATTAAACATAACTAATGAATAAAATAACGAAAACAACTCAACAAAGCGAAACCAACAGGTCCAGTTTTAAATTTGTAAACGCAAATTCAGAAAAATCATTGTAGAAATCGCGTTCAGATTTCGGTAAAGGTGATTTCTTATACCTTAACATTTAAGTTACTTTAGTAATTGTCAAATGTAAAGCCACGCGACAACTTGCAAAAGGGAATGGATCTAGTTTGTCAAAAAACATGTTTTGGCTTCATTAAAGACTCAGCTGTGAAAATACTTTCATAGAACAAAAAAAGATATCATTTCGAGATCTCACTTATCTGAACATGTCTATTTTGGAGACATAAAATTGACAGCTTAGTCATATTACAAACTGTCAAACCGAGTGATTCTAATTAGTCAATTGAACATACCTTTTGATGACTTTACAAGAAATTTGACAGATGAGAGGGAAACTTCTATTCTTTGAAATGTCATAACCTGCATCCAAGCCCAGATCTTTAGCGGGATAGTCTTAATCACTTAATCAAAATGCTTATACATTTTTTTTGATAATTTAAGCACCTTCAAGCATTTCACCATTTTAACCAATAAACTGCTTAAGAGTTTGAGAATATTCCTGATTAGTTGTCATATCTTCTATTATAAGTCACAGTTGTCTGCAGCTGGTGTGTTTATTTTTTGCATTCACTAAAAAAACCACATCTTCTTTCTTAATGTCAGACTTCAGAGGAAAACAAATTATAAAAACCCACGCTTAAAAAGGTAGCTCATAAAAAAATCAAAAAAACTAAACTCAAGGTCACTTCTTTTTCTGATTTATAATATTTTTTTTTTGGTTTTATTTCATTCCATAAAAAGAACAACAATGACATTTGTTTTTTTTCCGTTTGTTGCTGTCAAAGAATTCATCACTATCAGCCAGTTCTCATCATCATCATCATCAACTGTTCAACTGTTAAAACATCTTCATTGATATTCTTTGAAATAAAATTAATAATAATAAAAAAAAAATGTCTGTTAACTTCTTATGGATGATGACGTTATTATTGTCTTCTAACTAATTGGTGCTATTAGCGTACACACGTATTCGAACGTATATTTGACAAATTGATTGTTTCTGCGAATTCAATGTCTATGACTTAGAAGAAACAAAACAAAGAACAAGTCCAAGAAGAAGAAGAAGAAGGAGAAAATTCAATTACATATTTATAAAAGAATGCAAAATGGAGTTAAAAACAAGGGAAAAATACAGTCCTTATATTTTTATAAAGAACGCATATCCTGTCCATAGATATTTCTGAGGGTGGTGGTCAATTCAACATAACACTCGAGGGAAAAATAAAAACTGATAAAGCGAGGGTGGATGCGTCATGAAGACATTAACTGAAAAAAAATCGATTTTTTTTTTGCTCTTGCGTCATGGAAAAGAAGAAATTAATTCAACAAGTTGTACCTTTATCATAATAAGAACTTATGTTCAATAAACTGTTGATTCGAAATAGGCTCGTTTCTTTCGTATTGTTTTCTTTTCTTCGAACAGATGATTATTGGTTTGTGAAGGGGATGATTTCTAATGACAAATTAAATATTAGAAGAAATCTTGTTTACAAGAGCGAAATCGCCTTGAGTCGAGATTGGAAGGACAGAAAAACAAATAAGAGAAGATCAAATATTAGAAATATACAAAACAGCATTTTAAATACATACATATATGCAATCTATGGTATTCCAAATGGAACATGAAATTTTAGTTCATTGATGAGGGTGCTGGTGGCGCTGGTAATTTTCCCCCATTCTTAAATCATCAGAGTAAGTTCCGTGACAGCTACACAGGTGTCACTTTGTTCGTTCCTCTTCATAAGAATGTTGTAGATTTTATAAAAAATGAAAACTGGACCATTGAACAAAACTGTCAAACAAACTGTCATTTGACGTTTTAACCAGCAAACAATCAAAATTTGTGATCTGAGATCAAAATATGAATTTTTCACTTCTTCAAAAGGGAGCCACGAAAATCAGTCACACCCTTTGAATTTGCAGCACAGATGACTCCAAGCCTTTATATTTGTGTTCTTTGCATTTTGCTTGCTTTATTCAAAACATGAGATAAATCCATAATAAAAAGATATTTTTATTCTATTTATCTTCGTCAAATGTCATTTCTAAAACAATTGCTCTACAAGTCACTTTTCGCAATGTTATGTTATGTAAACTTTAACACTTCCTAGATGCATCAGCATCAGCATCAGAGCATTAACATCTTATAATTCATGTCACGCTATAAACCTTCCTTGTAAGCAAAATAACCAAAAGAATTTCTTATGTCATCTTTACAAATAGTCTGGGAGGGAAAATTGTAAATGATAGCGAGTAAAAGTTTAACAGGAGCTTGATATTTCCATAAAAATGATGTAGAGCAAAAATTAGAAAAGAAATGACAAAATCTAAGTTTTGTTTCTGAAGCAAATGTTTGACATCAGTCTAGATAAGTATTATTTTGTTTTCTCTTGTCACTTAAGCGATTTTTTTCAACGGAAAATATAAAATTTAACTGACAATGTAGCACTTGTTTTTATTTTTGACTTAAAGCATTCCAATAAAAACAGACTAAATTTAAAAAGATTTTTCCGCCAAACGCATATATGTACATTTAGGGAGTCTTACTACATTTAACAAAACCACTAGCGCCAGAATTTGACACCTGTCAAGCTCAGCTGTCATTTGAAGTGTCATAAAATAAGTTGAATGTTTGCCAGTAACGATAATGAATCGTTTATCAATCAAGCAACACGAATTTTGACTGTGGGATTTAATGGTTAAGTGCAACCTTCATAATGATATAAAATGTTCATCAAAAAATCATAGGTATGTATTTTATTAACTTCCCATAGGAAGTTATTTAGCTTTACTCCCGAAAGTGGAAAAAGGATGAAGCTGGATATTTATTTATTTCAAGTTTTTAAATTAACTTGTTACATTCTAAAATCAGAACATTTTGACACTTTCCCCTCTTTCCCCAGCTGAATTTTGAAAGAAAATCTTAACCGAAGTTAGTATTTCGTTAAAGCCTACAATAAAAAGTTCAACATTTTTTTAAGGGAATTTTTCAGTATTTACTATAAATAGCTTTGGGCTTCCGAGAATAAAAAAGTTAAACAGAAAAACTAATTAAAAAAAATCCTATAGTTGCAGTTTTTTTTACAATTTAAGAGAAGCTTTAAAGAAGTCAGAACTTCCATTTATTAATTTTGAGTTTTGTGCTGGATAAAAAGGTAGTTCCGCCATGGTTCTGCTTTTTAATTATGCAGCTTTTGCTTTCTTGGGAAAAATTTTGAAGGTGTGAAAAAAATATAGGTACAAGTTTTTTATTTAAAAAAAAAGTACGTATACGCCCAAGTGAACAATATTTAATAATTCTGTAAAAACTCATATGCTGGACTCGTAGACTTATTACCCAGTACAAAAATAATAATTTTAACCTTTCTTTTATATTTTTAGAATAGTATTAAATTTTGTTTTAGTACAAACTGCAACTTAAAGCCTCCAGTCTATGTCCGCCCATACTCGAAGAAGCCTCAGAAGAATTCTTTAACTCGTACATATGTATATTCCAGAATCTATCCCATATTACATCACAAAAATAAAACCTATAGATGACTATTACTTAACTTGTATTCTTGTGGTTTTTGGCATCATTCGTTTGACTCATCCCTATAGCCCCTGCACCGTGCCGCCCCCTCAATCTAACAACGTTTAAGTAATATTGATGAAAATATTCCGTGTTTGAATGTTAGATTTCCTCTTCATTTTCATTTTGATTGTGTCAAAAAGAAGGGGGTTTTCCATATGTGTGTCTTCTTTTTTTTTTCTAATATATATATAAATATATGTAAGTATAACACATAAATGTGAATAAGTTGCCGCAACAATTAAACTATTAACCGCGGTGATCTAAAGAAATAGACCGCATCGTAAAAAAAAAAAGAAAAATTGTGTGTTGTAACTTTTTATATTCCATCTAAATGTTAGAACTGCTGGTATATAAGTATATAATCAAGTGTGGGATGATGTATCTAACTATATTATAAGCTCACAAAAGAATTTGTGACATTGAGATAGATATGTGCACTTGCTTCTAACTATTTGTTAATAGGTACATAGATAGCTTGTCCCGTCTCCGTCGTCGCCGTAGCTGCCACCGACCGCCTGATGCTTATTGCTGCATTCCATCCATGTGCAAGTTTATTGTTAATTTTTATATAGTTTTTTTTTATTGTTGTTGTTGTTGAATTTTTTAATTTATAATTATTAACAAATGCGCACCAACAACCATCTCAAGTGTTTGGTTGATGATTATTCTGCGGCGGCGGTGTTGACGATGATGAGTGTTTTTTTTGTAGTTATAGTAAGATATCTTATAGATTCCAACGAACGAACGAATATAATTCCACACTTTCATCACGATCTCGATTTCCGGGCGTGGTTGTAGGTATGAAAAGCCATCTCTATATTCAACACTGCTTCCATTTGGAAATGCATCAGTTTTTATACTACATTATATAGAAGCTACCCTGCTTACTTGGTGCTTAGATGCACCGCCACCAGCAACCGCCACCACCGAACGTTCCAACCGAAAACAGAGCGCGGCGGTGGAGCGCAGTTGTAAATAAATCAGTTTGGTTCGATTTGAATTAGAACGCAGAAGATGCACAGCACACGTGTAATAAATTTATTATAGATAAAGCTAAAAAGATAGATATGTGCATATTGCATCTTCTGTGCATAATATGGCTTCCTTTGGTGAATGGTTTTGGACATTTTTATTTTGCTTCTATTCCGATCTGACACATCTGGAGTTTAGTAGTAATTGGAATTACAGAGGAACAACAATATAAGGTACCTTACCTACTTGGTTGCGTTGCTTGGTGGCGCAAAAGCGACATAAACACAAAATAGTCGATCAAGCAGATCGATCTCGGGATCAACTCGATTCGATTCGACTGGAGTGAGAAGTAGCCGTGACAAATGTATGTTACGTGAATGACATATTCATCTATAAAGTATGTATAAACGTTCGACCTTTTGACTTTGGGCGATCGAGCGGCAATACAAAAGACGAAGATACACATATTCGTCTCGATTGGAATCAGATTGGTAGTTATAGATGAATGACGGTCATTATAATATTATGGGAAATACATATAAAAAGATCAGATCAAATTTTATTTTATATACGTATATAGAAAATAGTTAAATCTACTTTACCGACAGACCGATATATTTACACCGACACATTGTGTGGAGGAGTGGTATAGTCATGATGTATGGTGGAATGGTTCTATGGTTTCGTGAGGTCTTATCGTTTGGGATGATTGAATTTATTTCTTCGATTTTTGTTACGAAATCATTTAGATTGAAGATTATATCGATTGATGGAAGAAAATTATTGGCTTCTCAGAAGACAAATTTATGTAGGTTAAATCTTAAACTCTATTAAAAAGGTTTTTATATTCGTAAACCAGACATGGGAGGTCTTAAACGAAAATGCATCAACTTTGCCTTAGTTCAGTGGTTTTCATGTTTTTAACTTAATTTATTTAGAGTATTAAAATGTTGATAAATTTACTTACCATTTTGATTATTTTGTGTGAAGTTTGCTGTGTTTAAAAAACACATTTGTTTAGTAACAATCAGTTAGTTTTTTAAGTTGATCTCTGCAAAAAAAAGAGAAGATTTAAATTAATATTTTTTTAAATTTATTATAGAACCAATATAAGACTGGTTTAAGAATTTTCCATAAAATAAAACATTTCATGAAGTTACCACTTTAAAATGTCAAAAATAAAAATTGGATTGATCTTTTGATTTCTGTCATTTTTTCTGCATTTTGTCGTTATAAGAGTCGTTTATAAGATCAAAATGTTGACAAGTTCTTAAACGACGCGACGCTTAAGACAGAATTTAAAAATTCTCTTCAACTGTTGGGATATTCATTGACAGCTCAGCAAAATGTCAACAATAGATTTGACATTTTCTCTAAAAGTGTTTTATTAGTTTCATAATGACAGTTCCTTCTTTTGAAAGCAGAAGAGGGAATTGCCTAGTTTATGTTTATTAGGTCTCAGAGAAACTATCAGATTTCTGGTATTTTCTGTCGAAACTCTGAAAACTGAATTTTTTGATTCGATTACACAAGTTTTTTGTATCAGAGAGAAAAGAAAAAAGGGAATGGTGAATTTTGTTTGTATTTTATTCGCCAGCTCTGTGAATCCGATTTTGGGAAAACTGACAGTTGCGAATTTGTGAATTTTTTCATTTTTAGTTCTGTGAAAAGTTATCTAAAGCATTCCATTTTTCAGATCAAAAGAGAACTTGTCAAAACTTTTACTGTCAAACGTGACAGGTGTGAAAAGTGACAGATGCGAATTTGTGCTTAGTTATGAGATCTGGTTTTTTACTCTCCAAAACATTTTTTTCATCTTTAGTTCTGTCAAAAGCTATCTAAACCAATAATTTTACATATCAAGATTGAACTTGTCAAGTCCTTCACTGTCAAAAGTGAAGTCTTTTGTTTTGTAAAACTGACAGATGCAAATTTGTATTTAGTAACAGATCTCAACTCTGCTCTTTAACTCTCCATGACATTTCTACATTTTTAGTTCTGTCAAAAGTTATGTACAAAGTTTATTTTACAAACAAATTTATAAAAGTTAAGTATTCATTTATTTTTAAATTGTTGTTATTATTTGAAGTTCTATGATTTTCTGCGATGCCAAGTGAATACAAACAAAACGAAACAGTCACAATTTGGAAATAAAAATCACAGAAATTCTGAGTGCAAATATAGCTTAATGAGTAATTGGCAGTTTTCCCAAAACGATGACTTTGACGTTTATAAGTACAAATGAGGTAGATCCGTTTTTATTTGAATCCGTTTTTTTACCAAAAGATTTAAGCCAAAACAAAAAATCTTTACCAAGTAACAGAATTTGACAGATGATTGAAAAACTTATACTTTTTTCAATTCATTCTTAAACCCTTGATTCTGACGTTTAACATAGAAAAAGAAACACTAATCACACTAATATTTTATTCAAATATAGAAAAATAATTAAATTCTGTTCAACTTGAGAAATTGCGCAATCTACTTTGAATTTTAGTGGCTTGCGGTTGGAATGGAAGAAAAATGAATATATATCAATTCTTATAACCTACGTTAAAAGTAAACCTTTCCCATTAATCCATCCCTCTATTCACACGCTGAGGTATAGCTGGCTGGGTAGTGACTTGCTGGCTATATGCAAAATCAACCCCTTATTGTAATTCTTAATTGTTTGTTCGGACAGTATTATTTCTTCATTAAACAAAAAATTAATTTACACAAGGTTACCATACCAATATTCATTTAAAAAAAGCGAAGTTCTTATGAATGCAAAGCAACAAACCAGCAAACAGATGTATGTAGTTGTTGTTTTATACAGAAGCAAATTAATAAAAACAACAAGTAATATAATAAAAATAATAACAATAATAATTATATTCTCAAGACAATTTTTGCCTTGCACCTTGAGAAATTGGCACTTGAACTTGTTGTATAAAACGAAGCTTTATTTAAAAATAAAAAAATCGTCGCGTATAAACTCGAGATATGTACTTCTGCCTACCTAATGACAGTCAACTTTAAAGGTTTATTATGACAGTTTGTCATTGTAGACATCACTCAATTAATATGCAGTTTTAGAATGTACCAACTTAACTATGTGATGTGTGAAGTCTTTTGGTAATGACACTACTGAACTTTTGTTTAATGTTTTTTTATGGAGTTTTAAATTATTATTATTTTTTTTTTATAAAGTATAAAAAACAAAAAAAAATATTATGTGCACTTTATGGCATATTGAACGCTGTTGTGTTTGACACTTAAACGTCAAGATACAGTGATTTCTATATTTTAATGGCATTTGACACTGATATATGAGACAGGTGGTTAAGCGTTTCTTTTTTTTACATTGGTACAGAAGTACTTAGTTGTAATTGTTAATTTATTATTAAGACATATTTATGCTTTCCGGAGTGAAAAAAAGCTTCATTTAACACTACAATAAAGGTTATTATGCATTATGTAATTTTGTACTTTGTAATTTTATAATAGAACTTGAACCATCAAGAACTCACTTAAGTGATCTTCTTAAAGGCAATGTACAAGGTAAAAGGAAATAATATTGATGTCTTTAAAAAAGAAATCTTAAGCGTCAAATGTCAAATACATCCACTCGTCTCTTTAAAAACGTCAAAATAATTTTTTAGGAAGAAATTACTCTTTAAATTTGCCTTCCTGCTCTGTTAAACTGAAATTTCAACTTTGCAATTTTGCATCCGTCATTTTTACTTTGAAAAGGTTTGTACTGATATTTATAGATTTAATAACAAATAATTAAGATTATTTCTAGTTTTGATAGTTCGGCTGTCAACCGTCAAGAAATGTCATTTTAACACTATGGTGCTTTGAAAAGTACTAGATTCGTCAAGTTTCTTATTATTGTTTTTCGTTAACTTTTGTTTTCGAAGGAGAAAAGCACATAATTTAAGTGAAGCTGACATTTGTTTGACATTTAGATGACATTTTAGATTTACAATCATGGATTAATGCGACTTACCTCCTATCTTTTGAACAAAATTCATCTGTCATCAAAACATTTTAACATGTTTCAAAACATTTTGATAGTTCGACTGTCAAACGTCAAGAGATTTCATTTTAGCACTATGCTGCTTTGAAAAGTACTAGATTCGTCAAGTTTCTTATTATTGTTTTTCGTTAACTTTTATTTTCGAAGGAAAAAAGCACATCATTTAAGTGAAGCTGACATTTGTTTGACATTTAGATGACATTTTAGATTTACAATCATGGAGGAATGCGACTTACCTCCTATCTTTTGAACAAAATTCATCTGTCATCAAAATATTTTAACATGTTTCAAAACATTTTATTTAAGGAAAAACCACGAGCAAACGTCACTTTCGCTGGGTCATCACCATGTCAATTTGTTTTTCATAAGAAAATAAACTAATATAGAAATCTCCCTTTCTTTATAAAGATTGATATAATTCCGCTGAGGGGAAATAACAATATAAATTAAGTGAAGTATTAAAGTTTCCAAGACTATGATCTGTGTTGATGGTAATTTCTATGAAAATATGTAATTGCATCAATCAGCTTTGTAAAAAAAGCAAAAAGAAATAAAATCCATGGCAACGAATTAAGATAGGAAAAAAAATAGAAAGAATCCATTTCACAAAGCACGAGAAAACTTCTTTTCTGCAGTGATTTCCATCAATGCTACAACCAAACAATATACATAATGTGGGAGTGAAGAAATATCATCCACTTCGCCAACGACCGAATTGTATATAGGACATTTTCAAACTCCCACAATATGCTTTTCTTTTATATTTAAGCCAATATTATCAAATTGTTAAAGCGCCAACCCTGATGTGATGGCGGACGGAAGTATGTGACCTTCGTTCTTGATGTTCTCCTTCCGAACAAAAAGAAAAACTTGGCAAAGTATCCTGCTCGAATGAAGAAGCATTTTGACATGACAGCAAAGAGAGAGAGAGAGGGAGAGGGAGTATATCAAGTGATTTACTATATGAATCAGGCTAAATAACCTTGCTTGTCGAAGTGCCTTCTTGGTCTCTCATCCCTCTTTCCAACATACCCCAACACACAACTAACCCCCTATAAAAACTATCTTAAAACACTCTCGAAAGTCAAATGTGACAGATAGAATGCATGTTCTACAAAATGGTGCATCTTCGGCAAACAATTCAGAGGACAAATGGCGTCATATGGGGAGATGACCTCTATTTTCCGGTTTGACACCATCATGGTTGTTTTAAGATTGCCTAAAGAAGAAGAAGACACAACAAGAGACAATTAACAATTCAAGCTAACAAATTGTGTGCACGATAGAAAAGAATGAGAGTGTGTGAGATGGAGGGAGTACCACAAAGATCAAAACTGTCAAAGACCTGATTTTTTGTGCGTCTGATACACACGAAGAGGCGTGCCGTGCGTTCAATAGGAGTTTGACAAAGAATAAGGCATTTTGCATATTTTATGCTTTTGAGGTTCCCATATTTCACAGCAGAGGATAATGATGATGATGACGATGATAAATATCGTACATCTCTAACAAATTCCTTTTGGCATACCTATCTTCAACAGGAGACCGAGCACAGAGCATGAGAATGATGATGCTCTGTGGATTGTGTCAGTGTCAATGTTTTGTTTAGCTTCTCCTTTTTTTTGTATTGTGGCGGCTGTGGCGGTGCAGTGGTGGCGCTGTTTGCCTATCTGCTGCTGGTTATATCTACCGAACATGAACAAGAATATTATAACCTCAATCATGCATTCATGGTTTAAACATTTAAAACGTCAAGGCGTCGCGGTAGGGTGTCAAATTTTATGCTTGCTATTCTATAACAGAAAAGAATGTTAAAGCAAGAGGCAAAGGAATTAAATTTGAGTAAACTAAGAACAAAATCCAAAAGTCAAATATATCTAAATGCATATATAGATAATGTATCTACACGTATGAACACAAAAACAAAAAATTGAAAGCGAAACGAATGACAGAAAACTACACCACCAAAGGGCAATTTGAATATTTAAATATGCCCAAGAGGAGTCGTCCGTTTATACATACGTCGCGTCCGTCCATCGTCTGTTCGTTTGTCCGTTCCTTTTGTAGTGCTTGTGGTGCTTTATTATTTTATTTTTCATGAATAACGGTAGTGGTGGTTAGTTTTTGTCTCGGTTTTCATTTGGAGTCTTTTGCACGCGTTTGTTTTGTTTGTGGGACACTTACATATTTTGTATTTGGGTTTCTTTTCTATCTGTCGTTGAGTTGGGTTAAAAAACAAAAAATTAAATAGAAAAATGTTCTTGTTTAGTTTATTTTTGGGGTGTACAAAATGAGACCAACCGCCACCACCTCCGCCGCCGCTGTTGCCGTTACCGACGACGACGATTGTTGATTCAGTGAATGATGATGTGTTGTGCATAGTTTTCTAGTAGTTGACCTATTGACCTCGGAATTCATTTTCCCTTTTATTCTTTCTTTTCTTTCTTTTTTCTATTTTTTTTTCGTGGACATATTTTATGTGTGCATAAATTAGAAATAGTTATTTTAGAAGTGTCGTCTTTTGACAGTAGGTAAACGTCACAGTCAATGGTTAGGTATTCAATGACAGAAAGAAGATAAGGATTAACAGAATTCTTAAAATGTCTTTGAATAAATCTATTTTTATTTAAAAAAATATTTTATTTTAGTGATTTTAGAATGTAGGTATATTTTTAGGGGAGGATCAAACATGACAAGGACATAAGAAAATAAATTAAATCATTTTTTTACTTTATGCAGCTTAAGGGATCAAATTTTTGTTCAACGTATTAAATGGTTAAGAAATGCAATGTATCTCAGTGACAAATGAAAACCATGAAAAATCACCAGCAAACTTAAGTGACTCTGACTTTTGAAAAAATACAGAACATGAAACGTCAAATGAGTGGGGTCAAACTAAAAAAATCATTTTATTTGAACGCACCCTAATCGGAAAAATGACAGATACATGTCATGTGTTTTATGAATTCCATGGTTTGACAATTGATGCAGTTTATATAGAGCTGTAAAACTATAAACTTCAAAAGTGTTATGAACATAATTTTGACTTTTTTCTGTCTTTAAATCAGGTTTGTTCTGTGACATTGACATGTGGATGTGGATCCTTTTAATTTTATTGAAAGGTAAGGGGAGAGGTGATGAGTTTCAATGACTTAAATCTATTTTTTTTGTGTTATTTATATTAAGATCTGGTTACGAAAATTGTGTGATGCAGTTTTTAGCTGAACAATAACTGTCAAATGTTTAAGGCTACGTTTACAATGAGAACGAAATTCGATGAAATGGAGTGATATATTCTTAAAATGGAAGCCTAAAAATTCTAAACTCAGTCTTGTAAGCTTTTATCTGCATTAATCTATAATTTGATCTTACAGAATTTTGCAACTAATAATGATATGATACGATCTTAGGAGGATCTAATGTGTCAACTGTATTTATTAGTTAAACAAAATAAACGAAATCTAAGAGGCATAAATGTGTACAGAAGAGATCTTATTTATGAATGTATATGATGAAGAAAAACATCAATCGTGTGTTAAGGTGAGCGCGTACTCTAGACTCCAAAATAAGAGAATGTCACACAAAAGTGACATCTGTCAAAAATTCGCTCCTAATCCAGAAACTGGAGGAGAATGTCCCTTATATACAATCATCTTCAGGTGAGAATGTTAAATGAGTTTGAAAATAATAAGTTTGAAAATAAAGTAATAATAAGTAATAACGACTTGAAAAATCACCTATAATTGGCATATTTCTTGTTACTTGCGACAAAGAACATAAGTTTCCTGTATTGACAACAGGGTCACAGAATTGAAAATTTCATGAAAAGATGACGTAACCATTAATGTCTAAAATGTTGACATTGAAAATCTGACCTATTCAAATCAAAGCTGTTTCGGAAAATCACATTAAGACGTTAATTTAGTATTAACAGGCTCAACAGTTAAAGCCCCCTGCACGCTTAACACTTTGCAAACCCTATAACTCTATTCTTTAACAATTTATTGCATCTTCAGCAATCCTTTCTTATTTCTCTTAACCATTAACTGTTTTTTTATATTTCAAAAATCTCAAATCCATTGTATTCTAAACTAGTAGCTTTATGGTAATCCCCCATTTGACAACAAGCAACTTACACTGACACTTCTGATAGAAAGAAATATTCCACTCAATTGTGAATCCCTCCAGCTTATATCTCAAACGAAACAACACAAATCCTCGCAATATTTTCATTTTATCTCCCCATCATATACGATAACCGCACATTCTGTTTTATTTTATCTTTTTCTATTTTATTACAAAGAAAAAGAAACAAAACAAAACATTTTGAGTACGTCTCGTCTATTTGTGATGAATCAAAATAAAAAAAAAAAAAAACTGAAATATGATCTTATCTTCCTCCGGACGGACAGCAATATTCATAATTCCTTCATCATCTCCGAGTATACCTTAAGGTGTATAGAGGGTGATGAAGTATAAAGTTATGGGATATAAAAATGTTTTATGAAAATCTCCAAATAAAGAGAAAAAAAATAATAAAATGAACAACAACAGCAAAATGTCAAGAATTGAATTAAAGATTCCTAAACGGTCTTTTTTTTTTTTGACGAGAGAAAGCAAAAGTGCCAAAGTGTCATTAAGCTTTCACAACACCCGCAGCCACATACACAGGCTTAGTATAAAAGAAGATGACACAAAAATATTATTTTAGGCTTGGTGTACACGTTTTTAACATAAGAAACAGTCAAAATCATCATCGCACAGGATTTCTGTCACAATGACAGTTGCTGTTGCCTTTCCTCGTCGTCGTGCGTTCGTGGCGTTATGTCGCTCGTTAATAGTTTGGGTGCTTAAGATGGTTATGTTATGATGATTTTTTTGTCTGCCCTCATTTATCTCTCGCATAACCACCAACAAAAATAAACACAACAACAACAACAAAAAGTACCTTAAAGAAATAAAGAGAAAATTATAATAATTCAATTATAGTGTCACGACTTTTGTCATCATCATCGTTATCATCGCTGTCATCCTAAAAATAAGAAAAAAAAGAGACCACCGCACATCAAAGCCCATTGTCTGTTTAGCCTGACGAATGACGTACGGCGGCGATGATGACCGACGACGAACGTTCCAAAAAACCACTCCCAGTTGGTTCGGTTTTGGATTCGGATGAAATGAAATTATGTTAAGCTGCCATTTTGATTTGATGATGGTGACCCCAAAAACGTAGGATGGATGTTGATTGTGTATCCGATATTTCTTTCCTCTCAAGTGACGGCAACGACAACGTTGACGTCAAATCCACCTTGAAATTTGAAGTGCAGCATTCTCGCACTCATTGTCGTTGTTGTGAGTTTTAACGCATTCTGTCATTATTATTTGCAGTCCTCACCAACAATTCTTAAAGAATCCTTTCTTGATGGTTATGTGATGAGCACTTTCTTTCAACACGTCCATTGCGTCGTAGTCTTGTATGGCATCGCATATGGTTTGGGCTAAGCCCTACTTTTATGTCCAAAATAAACAAAAGTAAAACTTCTGTTTTGTTTTATTTTATTTTTGTTGGTTGGTATACCCATTAATATATATTACCAACTGTGATGACAGATATGTCACAACGCATGAAGAAAAAGTAAGAAATGTCAATTGTGTGTACAAAAGGTCTTGAAATATTATATTTTCACTTAAAATTTCTGCTGATGAGTCGAGTTCAGCTGTTTTTTTTTTTGCCATATCTTGTGACTCTGTCCTGTCTTCTGACTCTTGAAGTCTTTGGGCGATGCATTGTTATGAGTAAACAGTAACAGAAAAGTCAAGAGTCAAAAGTGAAAATATTTTAACAACAATAATAATAATTAAAATTTTTTACTTTTTATTCACTTTTCAGTCTTAAACTCTGTTGCTCTTCCAAAGTTCATTTATATAACATTTATTAATATACTTTTGTTCAAAAAAAGGTAGATACAACAAAAAGTTTCTGCTTCTTTTGAAAAAATGAAAAGAAAATTACAAACACAGGAGAGAATAAAAGAGATATAAAGACAAAAAAAATATGTCTTTATTGGGTAAACCAGCATCAAGTGAGTTGACACAGGTGAAACAATTTGGGCCAATAATGTTTACATACTGGGTTTTTGTGTTATGATAATGATGATGATGATGTATGGGATGTTGTCTCGAAGAACGTACGAGTATGTGATACCATTCAAGGGGAATGTGGTATTGAGTTAAATGTTACCATAAGACAACAAGATTGTGGCCTTAACTGACAAGTTGAGCAAAATTAATGCCTTACGATTTCCATTGGGATTGTTTATTGCTACAAAGCTCAAAAATTGATCTATGAACGAAAAATCACCAAGAGTTAATATTACTTTCCATATTTATTCTGCTCCTTAGTACTTCAAAATACTGAAAATCAAAAAAAGTCGTTGGGCTCGATGGTATTCCTACAGAGCTGTTATGAGCAGCCCCAAGAACATCAAGCGAGCTATGTTTACCAAGCTCTAAAGGAAATAAAAGACTAGCTCTAAGCGACACACGACGCTGAATAAGCAGGATTCTGGATACTGGATCTTCCAGTGTGGATCACATTAACAACTAGCGGATCTTCATCGAGCAGTACGTTGAATATCGATCACCACTTCACCTGTTGCTTATAGATTTCGAGGCGGCCGGCGGTTGACTGTGTCAAAAGAGCATTTAATAGGCTTGCTCTGCACAGTGGGGGTATCCCGGATCAATTGATTGCTAATTTCAATGAAGGTTGTAAGAGGAAAAGTGGAGTTAGGCAAGGCCGTATACTCTCATCAATACTTTTCCTGTTGGTGATAAGTGACGTACAGCAAGCAGCTTTGCCAGCTTTGTCTCGCATAGGATCATGGATCTCCATTAAATGGCAACAATTGTGGAAAGAGAAGCAGAAATCTTAGGGCTTAAGATTAACTCGGCAAAAACTAAAAGGATGAGCCATGGAACTTTCTCATCAATCCAAGTCAATATTTCTGGACAACCGGTAGAGATGGTAAAAGATTTCCGATATCTTAGAAGTATTGTCTTTACGAGTGGCGGAAATGAACTGGATGTAAACAGCCGTATCAGAAAATCAAAGACTGCGTTCAAAAAGATGTATACAATATGGAGAAATAGCTCTTTGAGCTTAAAAACTAATTTACTACTGTTTCGCTCATGTTAAATCCGTGCTGTTTTATGGAATTGGGAAGAAAGAAACACTGTTAGAAGACAGCTGAAAACTTCGGAATATCTTGAGGATTTTCTGGTCCAAATATATGTCTAATATTAAGCTTCATGCAAGGACGGATCCGGAACACAGAGACTGACGTAATTGGCAGAAAGACGCCCATAGAGGGGCCGACCTAAAAGTACTTGGTGAAGAACGGTCGAACAAAAATCGGCACGAAGAAGAGTTGGAGATAGCTGTGGAACATTTACAGGAAACGTACACTATGGCAAGTAAGATTAGTGGAGGCCCTATGCCCCGCAAGGGAAACTTTACGGACGTAAAAGTTCCGAGGATTTAAGTAATAGGAATAAGCTTTATTACCATGAGAGTTTACAGAAGTCCCATTTCCAAGTTGTTCTTAAGACAGCTTTAAGTGTGAAAGCAAGAAAAACCATTTAACTTCGGGCGTAGTGCGTAATATTCTTTGGAAGAATTAACTAAGTATTAAAGATCATGCTCAAAATTTTGGTAAGATTTATACCTTTGCAAATAGCCAGTTCAACTGTTCAGCTCAGAAGCTTAAAGCTATTAGGAGCGATTGAAGAAATACTTGAACTAAGTAAGCTAAATTCGTTTGAGATTTTGAACTCAATAGAAGCTATTTGGCTAACTAGACCTCAAAAATATATAAGAAAAGTTCAATAAATCCTGCAACTCTTTTATATCATTACCAAAAAAAAAACACTTGTTCAAATGGTGAAGAAAAAAGGCATATACATATGATTCATTGGATTTCCAACTTGGTTCTTTTCAAAAATAAACATCCGAAAAAAGACAATGCTTAAGTAAACATCAGAATGTGTCACAACCAAAGCACTCACCACAGAATGACACCGACTTCAAGCGACGCACTCTGCCAACAATTCAAAAGACAATATATTTCCTTAACAAAACAAAAAAGACAAGAAAAAAAAGAAAAACCCAAAATTTAGGGTGAAAATTTTCCCCGAAACCAATAAAAGAAAAGAAGTGAAAGGAAGCCGCTTCTTCATGAAAATACCAACAACGAAAACAAACTAAAAGAAAAAGTGATGATATGATTGTAAGGTTACATTTCTGTGAAGTACCAGCATCTCTCAAGCATACGAGAGTACTCTCGTGTATACTTCAACAATCAGCAGTCAAATTTCTTCAAAAAAAAAAATTGGGTTAAAGTTACGAAACTTAAACAACTATACGCCAACTATACGAGCAACGACGCGACGTCGAAGAAGAGTCGTCACACTACTTCAAAAATTCTACTACTGGGGGCTTCTTCTACGCTCGCTTGGGCTGACTTTGGAGAGCCCCAGAGTACTTCACATGACAGACATGGGACATATCAAACAACTCGCTATGAATATCAATTACACGCGCGGTATGGCGCGGTATAGCACAGCGCGTCTGCTTGCACAGCAAACTGTTGCCGCTTGCTGCATTATGACTGACTTAGTTGAGTTGAGAGTATGTATACGAGCTACGAACGAGCACGGAAAAGCAAAGTTTATTTCGAGGAAGATGTCACTGACGACGCAAACGGTGAGTGGGACAAAGGGAGGAGTAGGTGAGTCTCCTGTCAATGGCATTGTACTCATAGAAATACTAGGTCTATGAGTATCATAGTTTATACAGTACGTACAAAGTTGCTGGTTGCTTTGCTATATTGGCGCATATTTTAATTAACATGATGAGAGGCGAGATATTATTGTAATTCACTTGTTATTTTTATAACACCAGCTAACAGCCACCAGCAAGCTGCGAACGTACCTATCCTATGCACTAATGATGAGGATAACTGAGGGGGTGTTGGCTGGGCTACTTTTGATGGGTGTTTTGGCTTGAGATGGTCGACACTGCTAGCCTGGCCTAGCAGCCTAGGTTTGACTATATTTATGTGTACATTTATAGTGATGGGTTATGATTGCGTTTTAACCGCTTTGAGGTCTGCTGCTTTAGCTATATAATCTACCGCATGCATATTTTTCATGGTCAAATAAATTATAACATTTTTATTAATAAGTTAGCTAACATAGAAAAACACCCGCAACTCGTGAGCATATGCTCATTTGTATACGAGTAAGTTCACATACACTTAGAATTGAAGTGTGAATTTTAATCATATTCGTTTTATTATTTGAGCAGTGACAATACAAAATGCATTTATTAAAAAATAAAACGAAGATAGAAGAATGCAAGGACATAACATAAGTGGAACTTGATTTTGAAGTGTAGGAAATATTTGTTTGAAGTTTTAGAGTTTTCAAAACTTTTAAGCGTATATTTAAGGCTTTATTAAGTAACACTTTTTTTAAATTTCGTGAGTGTCAACCTAGAAAACAATTGCATTACAAAAATTGGTTATAATTTTGATTTTGTCTTTCTATGTTTTCTATGTTTATTTTCTCACCATTTAAGACCACCCCTTGCCCTTGAAAATAAATTAAAACTTTTCATCTTGCAAACTTCATTTTCTTATAATTTGACAATAATTAGTCGTGAATTAGTTGTGACAGTTTAGAACTTATCGTGCGATGTTTTCTATGTTTTTTGCTTCTTTTTTAACTTTTGTTCAGCTTATCAAAATGATTGAAGAAAAAAAAGTAAGCGCTTTTATCTTAAGTATTTCACTATTTGTTTAATATGTTAAATTAGTTGTGATAATTTTAAGTATGTCGTGCAATGTTTTCTATGATTTTTTTTAGTCTTATTGCGATATAAATGTCAATTTAGCCAAGGAAAAAAGGTTTAAAATATTAAGAATACAGCCAGATCTTGAAATAATTTGCAATGAGTGAGTTTTGACAATTTTGAGTTCGTCGTGCAATGTTTTCTATGTTTTTTTTAGTGTTATTGCCACTTAGATGTCAACCCCCAGAAAACGAAATTGAATGTATTTTTATTGAATTTTTTACTTGCTTATAATATTTGCCTTTAATTAAACATGATTTAGTTGTAGCAAATTTTAAAATGCATAGTGCTATGTTTTCTATGTTTTTTTTTGCTTTGGTTTGCTTACCAAAGCAACTCCAGAAAATGGGTTTAAAAGTCTTATTTTATTATTATATTGTCTTATTATTTTATTGACTTTTATATGCTATTTGTCGTATATTAGTTGCGAAAATTTGAAGTGTGTCCTGTAATGCTTTCTATGTTTTTAAGTCTCCTTGCTCCTTAGATGTCAACTTACCAAAGCAACCCCCCAAGAAACTTATAATTTACCATTAGTTAAAAGTGAATAAGTTGCAATGTTTTCTATGTTTTTTGCTGCTTTTTTGTTAACTTTTTGTGAATTTAGAAAAACACCCCTAGGATAATTTTTTTTTAAAGTTACTTTTGAGTTTTAAATTAGTTGTTAAAATTTAAGTTGCATTGTTTTCTATGTTTTTTTAATCTTGGATATCCACTTAGGAAAGTAGCCCGCAGAAAACGGGTGTAAAGTCCTTATCTAATCTGGCTTAAGTATGTTAGTTTTGTTATGACAGTACCTATTGAGCTTATCGTGCAATGTTTTCTATGTTATTTTAGTATTTTGCTACATAGCTGTCAACTTACGAAAGCACACCCCAAAAATCTGTGGAATCATTTTTGATTTTCAAGTTTTTGTTGAATAACTTTTAATTATTTGTATTGTATTTTTCCATGTTTTCTATGTTTTTTTTTGTTCACTTATCTATATTCATATAAAGCTACCAGAACCTCTCCTTTAAAAATAGGTCAAAAGTATTTATGGTAAATGGTTTATAACTCATTAAGTTTTGTTTTAATTCACTGTTAATTAGTTATGAAAAATTGTATTGTTCGATGTTTTCTATGTTTTTTTTTTAAGTTCGCTCAACTACTTCATATAAGGCTACTTACGCCAAACCCTCAAAGCAGGTAATAACTATTTGTGTTGAATGGTTTATTTTTCATTAATTTGTCATTAATTAGTTGTGACAAAATAAATAAAGTTGCAAAAACAAGTAAAGACTGGTGGTTCCACTGACCTCATTGTAAAGATGGCTCTCATTGAACTCAAGACCTTGTCATCGCTTCAAGAGTCTTATACGATGAGTTTATTTACTATGGGTAATTTTTATATAATTGAAATATCAAGAAAAAGGTTCAAAACTCTAGCTTTTACTTTGTATATAGTCGAAATCGAGTCTCATTCTTATTATCTAATCTAATTAAACTAATTGATAAAGCAACATCCTTCAAAAGTTTCTATGTTCAAAATAGACCTTTATTTATATGGTAGTTAATATTACTCCCATTCCAATATTGTTACCATATCAGCCACCTTTATATGAGTATGAGTCTGATTTTAGCCTTGAACCCTTTATGACCAAAGATATACTTTCAAACAACTGCACCCTTGTCAAATTTGAAAAAAAGAAAAATTATCGAGGCAAAAGTCTAAAATCAACTAACCCAAAATGTGTGTTTAAAATTATGCCCTTCATATTCTGCTCCTAATGTTCATTTAGTCTTGTTTATGGACAAACCAAAAGGATAATTTACTTTTATTTTAAGCACAACCATCCGTTTCACGGCATAAATTAAATGTATATGACTCTTTAATATAACATCAGATATAACCCTGGTCTGGAACTACGTACCGTTTTTTATTATTTCTTGAAAAGGCTATCACTTTATTTTTTACATTTGACGCGACGACCCTCATATAGAATCAATTGAAATCCTTTTTTTCTCTTACGTATTTATTGATACTTTGTTAAGTGTGGTATAACGTTACGACGACGAAACGAGACATTCTTGACATAGCAAGACAAGAAGTGAGCATTTTTTTTTATTGACTTAACAACAAACCTACATAAATAAAGTGTTAAGTGTTGACATTATCGAGATATTTGGGGGACGGTATTTTTAGTATATTGAAATAAAATTTGACAGTTCTGATTTTGATTCGATGGGTATTGCCGATAATTGGAAAAGATTTCTTTTAGAATGCAACTTTTGACGTTTCTCACGTCATTAAGTGACAGAGCCTAGTTTGACTTATACTCAATTTAATGTCAAACAAAATGTCAAGAGACCTTAATTTCTCCAATATCGCAGCCAGTTCTGTTTGTTTTGTCTAAGAATATTGGTCATATTTTTTTGTATTTTATTATTTAATCAGCTGATTCAATAGCACACACCTTTCAGAACAAAAGAACAAACATTCAACAAGATAGACTTTTCGTTCCGCTTTTAGGGTATTACCAATTTCGTGACAAATTTGGATACAATAGTTGGCTTAATTACTCAAAAATATGTACATATATTTGAAATTTTCTATCTTCATTTCTTTTTGTTTTGTTTTGTTTTTGTTTCTGTTGAGGTGGTGTAACATGTTCTCAAATTCCCCATGAAGTAAAAAATAGGCACGTTCGTTTATTTTTATCACAAAATTTGTTGTTATTTTTGTTAAACAATAAAGTTAAACAGTTAAAACAAAAAAAAGTACAGCCAAAACGCGCGTACAATGAAATTCTCTTTTTATTATTGTTCAGTGTTAAGAAAAAAATTCTTTGTTTTTTTCTAGATTATATTTATTTTAAGAAAACAAAAATTACATATCTGCAATTTACGTATGAACACGCCTTATGAATCATTGAAAACCTTTAATTTCTTTTGGGTTCCAATATGACACAAGTGAGATGTGTACCTAAAGGCATTCGAAGTGAGATCATTTTTTTTGCCGAATGGAAAAGTCCAAAAAAATAATTATAAATTCCAAAGCAGTTTGTACAATCGATCTGGCGGCAAGTGAATCATAAAACTCCCGGGAGACCACCTCTTTGAAATAAAAATCCATATATTGTACATCAACACCAAATATTTATGCAAAACAACGCATCGCAATCATCAACCTGTCATCGCTCATCGTTTTTAGCGCTATTTCTTGGAAATTATTTGACAACAAATGTTTTTTTTTTTTCATTTATTTTAAAAAGAGCCATCAAATTTTTGACAAAGCATTGATTTCGATTGCGTCGATGAACGTGACAATTGGTTTGTAAAGTGTCATTTTGACAGCTTATTTCGAAAGAATGTGACATTTTTATAGGAAGACAAGAAAATTACAGAATGCAATAATTTAACATGATCTAAATCTAAAGTTTTTTTTGAGTCATTTATTTGCTAAGAATTTTTATTTTTGTTGTACAATTTGGTTTAGATTAACAAAAAAAAAAAAGAATTATAATTCTTCATTATTAAAAGTCCTTAAGAGAAATCGAAAAAGCGGAAATTAATTCTGATTTAATTCGAAACAATTGACTTTTCTGTCAATTTGAACATCAACATCACTGATTTTGTTTTTTACTTCTCATCACATTATCTCTCTTCCATTAAATTCAAATTCCCTTTTTAACAATTGAGTGGAAGTGAATGATAAAACATAGAAACGTCAAAATGAATCGTCTGAAAAGAGTGTAATGTGAGCATCATGCCGTCTCATGAAACGTAAAGCTGCGTATCAACTATTTATTTATTTAACTGTCAGAAAATTATTATTAAGTAACTGGTTAATATTCATTATTATAAATTAAGGTAAATTACAAACTTAGAACTTAAAAACTTTTTGAAGTACTTTAAAGTCTCTTGTACATGAGACTTGTACATTTTTGTTCATATATCTGTGAAATGAATTTTGATTATTTCAAGTATAAAGGCATCCTTATTTTGTTCCCAGTTTTATGATTGCCTCCATTTGTTTAGTTTTCTTAATCTACGAAACAATTTACATATATGACAAGATTTTACTAGGGCATTACTTGGTTTCGTTATGAAACAATATTTAAAAATAAAAATATAATTCAAAAACTCAAAATACTGTCAAATGTCAATTTTAAAGTCAATGAACTAAAGTGTTTATGAAATGCAAGAAAAATCATACCTTTCAAACTATGGTTGTTAAATGTCAAATTGTTCCTCAAATATTTTCGATATTTCTTATATCGAGTTTTCTTATATAAAATACTTAATTTTTTCTGGTTCTAAACTACCAGCTGTCAAATATTTGTTTTAAGTGCTGCTAATACTTTACTGAACAAATTTAAGTCTTAAATACTTTTAGTTTATCAATGAAATGACACTCTTCTAATGCAAAACTCCCCTAAACTGTCAGCTGTCAAATGTTTGCGTTTAAGGGCGCTGCCAAAAATGTACTGTTCAAATATTGGCAATTAAGATAAGTTATAAGAAAAAAAATTACATAAAAATGGTTTTTATAAAATATCAAGCCAATGTAGACTCTAAATCGAAAGGCATTTTATCCAAATTCCAAACTAGTTTCATTTATACTTTCTGCTTATTTATCTTTCCTTAACCTTTGATTTTCAGTCAATCACCATTTCTTTTGTTTGCATTCTATCAAAATTGACGTTTGCAATCCACTTTGGTTTACATATGACGTCTTTAACTTTAGGTTACGTTAAACTTCACTTGTTCGATCCCTACATGCATGTCTGTACAAACTTATGACTAAGTTGAAAACAATTTTCTCAAGAACTAAAACTGATAATGAAATTTCAACAATAAGCTTATTTACAAATCAAGGGAAAGGGTTGAATTTAAATTGATATGGATTTTATAATTTATAAGTTTTGAAATATTTGTGCATGATGAATAAAAAAAAAGTGATAGAGAGAAAACATGTTATCGTTTAACCTCGAATGACTTTTCTAATCATTGAATTGTCAATACTTTTAAAACAAAAAAAAAAAGAAGAACTTTCTTGGAATTTAATCAATTTGCAAAAAAAAAAGAGACCAGAAATCCATAATCTTACTTTTCAATTTTTATGTTTGTTGTAATATTTTCAAATATAGTTTCACAAAATTTTAAAAATTAATGCCAACTAATGTTTGAACTATAAAAAAATCATCTGACAGATTTCATCATCACACCGTGCCTGCCGCCATGATGGATGGATTGATGGATACAAATATTTCACGTTTGCGTCATGTAGTCTCGTCCTAAAGAATTCAGACTCACAACATACGTTGTTTTCTCTTTCAAAACTAAAAACCTATAAAAATCTCCTATAAACGTGCACAAGCATTAAGTTTATTACATTGCTTTCGATGGAAATTATGGAGAAAAGTTGCAGGTAGCTCCCAAAAAATAAAACACAAGTAGACGTTTTTTGTTGCAAAATACAAAATACAAAACGTAGAAAAAATAAAAGTCTGAAGATGCGAGACTAAATGTGACTTTAAGGTGCGTTTTGTTGCACACTTGATTGCGCTCAGTAATGAGGAAGTACACGGAAACGACGACCGATAAGGTCTTTTCTCATGCACGCTTAAGATATGAGAACTCTTTTTCTCTCACTGTTTCTCACCCTTTTTCTCTCTTTTACTCTTGTTGTATGCTCAGAGTTATTAATTAAAGTTATTTCAAAAAAATTCAAATTGACGTGACAAAAAGCAAAAAGTCACGACCATTGTTTTGTATGGTATCGTATACATCTCTAATATTTTACGAGTTGCAACTTAATTATTAAAAAATAAAACAACAAAATGATTGACATGCTAGAACGTTACCCAAACAGGTGAACAATATTTAAAACTAACGTCAAAAAAACATATCTCATACGTCAAATGCAGCGAGTAAAATGAACGATTTTCCACGGTATTTTTGTCTTCTTTTTGTTTGAATCTTTGTACCTACAAATACTCCCCCGAAGCAGCCATCACAGCCACCAGCGCAGCCCCAGGCACAGCCATCACACGCTCTAAACACCCTCTCCAAAAACCTCGACCTCATTTTTCCACAGAACTCAGAATCATCTCCAACATCATATTGAGGAAGCAAAATTACCAGATTACTTTATGCAAATACAACAAATAATATCTGTTGCAGATACAAAAAAAAAAGAATATTGTATCTTTTGTTCGTTTTCATCTTTTCTTCTTTATATATGTATGTAGATACATGTAGATGTAGTCATAGATATGTAGATATTATTTGTGGGTTAAAATTGGTTAGAATTCCTAAAGAAAAGATGAATTTGACTGCATTAGATGTAATAAGCACTCGCCTACCTAGTATACTTGAGAAGAGTTCAGAGATAAATAAGCCCAAAAAGTAGGTGATGACGAGCAAAGATGATATTTTTTTCTATAACTATGGGGGCTGTATATTGGGAGCTGGAGAAGAGCTCTGACAATGAGAGGGAAAAAAATGTCCAGGGACGGCTAAGAAAGGAAAAATTTGGGGCCTCAAGTCTTTAAAAGTTCGCAAACGTTTAGTGAGCACCCATCAAAAATGGCGTCTGACCTTCATTATATGACATTTTTTTTCATAAATGTCAAAGTTGAAATGACGTTTACTGTCACTTCAAACAAATTTGACATTAAGGGTGATGATTTTAGCTGTGAAAATAACTATTTGGCTGCTTTGAATCTGGTGGTGGATAGGGTATCCTGGATAAGTAATTTACTGAATGAATTGAATAGCTAAATTGAGATAGCTGTCAAAAAAATAACTTTAAACTGTTCACAAAGAGCAGACAAATATATAGATTTCCAAAGTTTTTGTAAAAGACAATTTTTAATATTCAGTTTTTTACCGAACTTTTTTTTACCAAAATTATACAAATTTGAAAACAATTTTCCTTCAAATTCAATCATTAAGCTCAGATCAGAGAACTAAGCTGTCAAAAAAGAGTTAGTGTTTTTTATTTAACTCAGAGCGCTCTGGTTGTGTTTAATTTTTCCAATCGAAGCTTTCTCGAAGCGCGCTCCATGTGCTCTGAATACAATGACCGAGATTATTAAGTAAAATATTGAGAGGGGTTAATTTCACGTTTGTTTCGTATTTGTGTTGACAGTGACAGTTCAGTTCTTCAGTGTTTTCATAAATAATGATGTTTCATAAATAAATGACGTATATCCGGATGTTCTTTCTAACTGAGATTGAAGGCAGTCTTTTGTGTTTTGCTTTTTCTAGGTGTTGAATTTGTGACAAACAGTAACAGCAAATGTCATTTTTACTTTGACATTTATGAAAAAATAAAAAGAAAAATTAATATACTCATATCAAAGTCCAGGCAATGGGTCTTTAATGAATTCTCACTTAAGGGTAGTTTTCTTCATGTGAAATTAGCTTTAAAGCCTTATTTTCAAAAAAATTCTTTGACGTAGCTGTCAAAAACAAAAAATTCATTGAATACAGAGCTAACTAGATAGGTACATTTGTTGAATTAGGTTGGACTTACATCGGAGTCTTAGAAAATTGAAATCATTTTTCAAAACTTAATTTGAGTTTAATTTAGAAATAAGGACAGTCTTTTGACTGAAAAACTTGGCCTTTAAAAAATTTTAAAAATGTCAAGAATTTTGTAATTACGTAGTTTGGAATTTTGCTTCTCTCCACCGAGCTTCTTTGTCGTTACAAATGCTTAATGCTGAGAAAGTGGGCGTGTCTGTGGGAGTTCAATTTAACAATCTGTCAATGCTGTCAGAATTGTACGAGCTAAACTAGAAAAACAAACAAAATCCCTCTGTATTGTACTCGAGGTGGGTTCATTAACAGTATGGGCCCTATTAGTGGTGTAAATACGGCCTTGAAAAGGCGTCTTTAAAAATGTATATTGAATCTATTACTAGAAAAATACTTTGGAAATTTTATTTCTTTTGTTGTAAGTTTCTTACATTCTTAAACGTGCTGTTTGGTAAAATCAAAAGAAACAACAGAGAAACAGAGAGAAAGAAAGAAAGAAAGAAAGAAGAAACAATGATAGAAGGAATATTCATTCTCTCATTTATCTTCTTCTTCTTATTATTTTGGTTGCATTTTTTCCACCCCTTTTGGAGCACCACACGAAGCAGAAGCAGAAGCAGCAACACAACAACTAGTACAATGACGAGCAAAAATTTCGAGGTCACGTTGTTATTGTTTTTGTTTTTGATTTTTGTTGGTGTTATTACTATGATCTGAACACGACAACTTGGTAAAGCTTTTTTACAACACCGAACAGAACAGCCCCTCTCTCACTTCAACCCCAAAGCATTATAGATAAGTATAAAAATTATAAATAATAATAAAATGACTTACAGAGAAAAAATAAAACACTTCCACTGACGATGACGCTAACGCTAACGCTGCTGTTGTCGTCGTTGCCGCGCTGCACTGTGGAGGAAGATCACTTGTTTTTAACTTAGATCGATGAAGAAGCTTTCGTGCTCGATGATTGCACGCGGGATAGATGGGACTTTTGTTTGGAAAAACTGAGTACTTGAAAAACACGCGACGACCAATGATCAACGACGAAGTGAACGACGACGATGAACGAGGCCGTGACGACGACGACAAAGTTTACTTCGGACAAAGTTCGGTTGGATTTCGCGTGAAGAGGGTTGTTTGCTTAACTTACACTCTGTAGCTCTGTAAATAGGCAGAAGCAAGGCGCACAACAACTGCTGCTGCTGGTAGGTTAGGTTCCACTGAGACTTCTGTGACTTGCACTTGTGATTGTGGCAGCGATCCAACTAAAAAGGAAGTCTGCGGCGATCGCACTGCTGAGTGCTGGCTGGCTTGCTGGTTGACTTGACTGGCCCAACGTACTGCTGCGCTGCCGCCCCACGAGAACTGTTGCTGTTGCCGTTGCGGTTCGGCGGTCGGTGGTTGGTGATCGGTGATCGTTGCTCGGTGGACGGTGCTCTCGGTGCTGGGTGGTGGTGCTGGTGATCGTGGTAGAAAATTCAAAAGAAAATTATACGTAGATACAGATACACATGTGTATATACATTTTTTTGTGTATATAAACATGTGTATAGTCGCACGAGCTACGACCGACGTACAAACTTTGCATAGGCATCCAAACAAACAAAGCAAGAGAAGTAGTGTAATATGCAAGTTTTCTTTCTCGTCTTCTTCCTTCCTTCTGCGATCGATTTGGTTTAGGTTTGGGTTTTGGTTTTGGTTTCGGTTTGGTTCGGTTCGGTTTAGTGCAGTCTTTCGGTACGTAATATTTTTCAACCCCTTTACAGTCGGGGCAGCACGAATATGAAAATTCTTTATAAGTTAAGTTAGTTTTCGTTTCGACTTTCAACTTTCGACGACAATAACAACGACGACGACGATAAAGGGGGAGGTTTCTGAAGCTTTGTCGTAAAAGAAAACTTAAAGCGGAAGAAGGTGATAGGGGATAGAGCTGGTGGAGTGGGTAGGTCTTGGGAGAGTTAGAGAGGATAGACGGAGGATCGGGTAGCATGCATGCCGGAGAATGCGCTACTGAGGCTGTGGCTGACGCTGACGCTGAGGCTGAAACTGACCTTGAAGCGATATCAGCAAAGTGATGATGTTTTTAGATGAAGCAGCAGTGCATTCGTGCATCAGTATGTGCTCTAAGCTAAATAATTGTGGGCATCAACAACTAGTACACATTATTTTTCTCCTTCGGGCACAATTTGTAAGTTTTTTATTTTTTGGAGAGAACTTTCTGTGTAATGTGTGTGGTGGTTGGGCTTGGGTTTGTTGAGTTTGGTGGCGAATAATGGCGGCGACAGGCCGACGCCATTAAGGGGGTTGGTTGGTGGTGGCAGCGGCAGCGGCGGTAGTGTTCTGGCGCTGCGCTGGTTAGCTTGCTGTTTGGGCTGGCTGACTTGGTTTGGCTTGGCTAGCTTTGGGTGTTAGATGGAGGAATTTACTGTGTCGAGCGGTAGGTAGGAATAAAGGGAAAAAGAAGACCAAAAACAACAACAATAAAAAGAAAATTTTGTGTTTTCGTAAGTTTAAAGTTTTAGCAAGTCGTCATCATTGTTGTTGTTTTTTGGTTGGTATATGGTTCATTGGTTGAGCTAAGTTGGATTGGATGATAAGTGAGTGAGAGGAAAACGTGAGATTTCAAAGTGCATGCTGATGGCAAGAATTTGTTGTTGTTTTCTTCTAGCTTCATTTTTCTTATTTTCTTTTTTAGTAAATTTTTTCTAATGGATAATTGAAAGCTTGAGTGATTGCTGTAAGATCTTGTTAGAAAAAAAAAACTGTTTTTGCAAAATGTTTACCATATTTTCTGATGGATTTAGTTAAACAAATTTTCTGTTATCAACGTCGCTCGTCGTTGGCGTTGTAATAGCCGTCCCATTGGCGACACGCGTGTGTCGTTTTGTGTTATTTGTTCATTAGAAATACGTTTATGTATATGTACAGTAAAAGACCTTGAAAAATGACATTGGTAGTTCTAACTGCTATATATAGCTTGTGGAGATGGAAAATAGAATTAAAATTTAAATGCATGCATATTATCACATTGATAAGAGTTTTTCTTTGTTAGAACGTTGATGATGAAGATCGAGTATAGAAACTTTAGAATACTTGAAAAGGTATTACGCAATAGCAGTAGCTTCATATTCATTTATTGCGATATAGACTTTTCATAAAGCACCGAACCAATAAAGTCCGTCAAATACGTAGCGGCAACGGATTCGTCAAATTTACTGTTTTGACGGATTCTGTTGTATATTTTGTTTCTGTTTTAATATAAAAATGATTGTCACCAATATAAAGCAAGAAGAACTATTTTCACCAAGAAACGACGACGGATCTGACGGAGAGAAAAGTTAAAAGCTTAGAGAACGTGTACATTTGTACATTCGACTCCTTTGAGGTGACATAATTTGACATCTCATAGTTTTATCTCGCTTCCACTTGATGGGTAAATAGTTTTAATAATAAGGAGTGGTTGCTAAACACCGAAAAGTCAAAACTATTCACCTCACAAGAGTTTAATCTTACAAACATCTTTTACAGAGCTGTCAAATACATACGTCAACGCAACGTAAGCAACACATAACATGGATAGATTTTTTCGACCAGTAAGAATTTTAGACACTCTCTTACGTCATCAGAATAGTACATAATACATTGCAGA
The DNA here is from genome assembly GCA_951509635.1 of Eupeodes luniger. Classification (NCBI taxonomy): domain Eukaryota; kingdom Metazoa; phylum Arthropoda; class Insecta; order Diptera; family Syrphidae; genus Eupeodes; species Eupeodes luniger. Next base: position 11,054,774 of record OX608075.1, on the reverse strand, counting down.
GGTGGAAACAAAATTTGAAAGAATAGTCTCAAGATGACAATTAGAAGTATGACATGTGAAAATGACACTTGATCCGCCATTTTATCCTATTTTATAGTGATATAATGGACGATAATGAAAAGACTTTACATATTCATAAATGTGTACTGCGATTATTTTTCTAGTGTAGAGTGGGATAAGGATAATTTTTTGAATAACTTTACTGGATTAATTAAAAATGATTTCAAACAACACGTTTGCGATGCGTACTTTACAATTATTACGGACGTTGCGTGCTGGCAGATGATTCTGTGAAAATCAGCTGATTAAAGTCAAATGTCATCCTGAAAATTAATTTAAATATCGTGTAAAAGTTGTTTGAATTTAAAAATGAATTGCGATAAGCAATTTTCGACAATAGAATTAGTTGGAGTTCGCTGCTATTTTAGCGTGTGAGAGAGTTAAGGAGGAAACATCAAGACGGCCGGCCGGCGCGCCGTTGGTGGGCTTGGAAGCTGAATAACTCCTTAAACTTTGATTAAATATGAGGAATGAATTGTTGTGTCGGAAAACATTTGGAAAAAACAATCAAACCAAGTGATAGAAAACTTGACAACCAACTCGACATTTTAAAACAGCCATTAATCGAGTGATAAACTTCGACGTTTTCAGACTAAAAAATAATAAACTGAGTACAAGTGCATACCAAAACACTTTGCATTTAAGAGACGAGTTTTAGGTCAGTTTACAAATCCCCAATAGGGCGCCACTTTCATAAAAGTTTCAAAAATGCTCATTTTCATCTACGATTTCTGACAGCTAAGTTCCATTTTAACAAATGCTAATACGTAAAAAAAAGACTTTTCATTAAACATAACTTTCATCGTGTAAAAGTCATTTAACCAAAAGGTTTCTTGTTTGTCCTCAAAACCTTAAAACGCATCATCTTTTCATACAAAAAACAACAAAAAGACAAAACAAAAAATTATGTCTAACAACGAAAAACACCATGTCTAACAGCTTTATCCCAAATTATTGACCATGTCCGCATGTCAGAGTCACTTTCCATTTGTTTTTTTTTGTGTTTTTTTGTGTGTCTGTAATTGCCGCCACCAAAGACGCTCACGTCGTTGATAAAAATGACAACGAACAAAGCCCGGTGCGGTCTTTCGTCGCGCAATTAAGATCTTTTGGCTTTAATGTCACGTCCCTATGCAGTCAGTCATAACAGCCTCCCCGCTTATACATTGCCATCAGTACGCGATTGTGAATATATCATTTAGCTTATGTGAAAATAAAACTATACCTATAATGCAACAAAGTCGGTCTGCATAAATTAGTCAAATCGAAGTTTATATACATATTTGTCCGCGATCCAATAGCACAAGCGAGCATGATTAATAATAATTGTGAGGACATATTTTTATGCATCGCTGATGCGATGATGTGATGGCGATGGGACATCATATGGATATGTTACAACTTACACTCGAATGCCACTGCCATTTCTGACACATGCCACCAAATTCGAAAAATCCGCCCCAAACCATCATCACCTGCGAAAAATCTTAAGTAGCTTGAGAAGTCCCCGATAGCTGATACCATACCAAATCAAAACCCAACCCAAAAACAAAAACAAAAACGAGAATAAACGCACAAGTTCCTCGTCTCTAAACAAAGAACACGATTAGAGGTGCTGATGCTTCAGAATTCAGCAAATGAAATAAAATATTCAACGTTGTTTTTTTTGTTTTTAATTGATTCGCCAGCACTCTAGCCCCAAATGCATCGAGACAAACTTATACAAAACATCAAACATATCTTCATATATGCAAGTCAAGTCATTTTATCGTCGTTGTCGAAGGTGAATTGGTTCCGAAGAACCGTCTCAACTCAGCTCAGGCATTAGTATTCCAGTCCAGAAGCCTCGTCGTCGTCTCAATTTGCACTAACTTAGATGGCCAGCTCGCCAAGCTCGGTTACAACTTTAAGGTAGATAAATTCTGTATCAGCAAGTGAGCGAAGCGACGCGACGACTGCTGCTGGGCTGCGTTTGCGTTCTTTGGTAGCACTTATAGGAGCACATCGTGCGCATTTGAATGCCGTCGACAACAACGCATTCCTCCTCATCCAAAATGGTATATCAGTATATCAGAGTAGCTGATTCTTAAATTGCCTCGGACTGTCGTCGAAGTCGTCTTTATTATTGGTTTGACGGACGAGCGACGACGGACGAGTTCACATCAAGAATTCCAAATGCATTCTTTTTATTTTTGATCCAACCACAAATAAAAATAATTTTAATATATCCAAGAAAATATTTAAGGTAAATCTGGCCTGGGGTCTTATGAGCACGCGCCCACAATCACCTACTACATCATTGGGGAGCCACCATCAGCCGTCCAAAGGAACACTCATAAACAATATCAACCAGCTCCAGCTTTAGCTCCACCAGCAGTGGCAACGGCGGCGGCGGTGGCGGTGTCGGCGGAACAACACAAAAATAAAACACACAAAATAAATCAAAAAACTAACAAAGTTGGCTTATGTGCGAGCTTGTGACTAATTAGGATTCCAGGTCTCGATTTGTCATCTTCGACATTGATGGTTGATTGTTCTCTCCTTGAATATTGCTTCTGACGGACACGGAACCAACTGTCTGACTACGACGACGACGACGAGCAAGACGCACGGAAGAACGGACGACGACGACGACGGACGATAGCTAAGCTATATGACAACTTCTACGACGACGATGATATGAGTTACGGGGTTTTGAGGAATAACTTATAAGTTCGTCTGTGCTATTGGTTGCTTCTGGCTTCTGTGGCTTGATACGGCTGCAAGTAAGGTATGTTAGTATAAAAATGACAAAAGACAATATTTTAATGTTTAACCTCCTCCGCATGAAAAGTTCTCTTAATGTGTTTCCGTGGTTTGGTTTAAATTTTATTTTTTTTTTTACAATTTTCTGTTTTTAATTGAAAAATGGTTGCAATTAAATTAAGTATAGGTATCGATCATATAGGGGATTGAGGGTGTTATTGGGCTATATATAAGCTATGTGGCTATTGTTCAGCAGAACAGTGGGAAAGAATGTATTTAAAATTGGAATTGAAACAATTAAAATATGAAGTTACATAAATTGTTTCGTGTTTTTTATTACAAGAACTACTAAAACGCCCAATCCTTCGCCCACTTTTTTTTTAAAGTTTAACTCAAAATTCAATTTGTTCTTTAAAAACTTATGTCAAAAATTGTCTATTAGTAAAGGAATACACTAAACCTTAAACTGAACAATTTTCTTTCTTAAATGACTTTTAATATTGTTGAGCTATTTTTCATAATGTAAATGCATAATGATCCACTGTTAACATACCGATGATCTGCTAACAATTAATGCACGTCTATTTGGGTGGAGCCAATGACGGTGCGGCGGCGACAACAACGACGCACGGTATGGTATGGTATGGTGCTTTGCCAATTAATGGTTCTCATCCTTGAAGCACTGCGCAGCTCATATATGCAAGTATAGTGACTTTGTAAGGTGTAGATCTTTAATTGGTTTTGAATATTTGTGGTTTGGTTTTATTTTATTTTTGTTCACGTGGGAATAATAAGTTTGGAATTTTTGTACAGATAATCATTTAATTAGTTGATTTTTGTTGCGAATTTTTTGACGTTTAGAGGTTATAGAGATATTTACATACAAATATACGTCAGGTAACTGTACATATTCAAATGGTGGCTATCGGAAATGCATATAATTTTCTACCAAACTTTTGCCAGAACAAATCTGACACATAGAAATAAGAGTTCAGGTCCTGCAGAGTCTGAATTATTGATATAAACAAATTTAACCACTTTCAAAGATTTTAGGTTATATAGCACAAAAAAAGGGTTCGATCTAGCTCTTTGTTCATTTTTTGTCTAGAAAACTTGCTGGCAAAAGTCAAAGTGACGTTTTCTTTGTATCTGACGAATATTCGAAAAAAATTAAAGTAGAATTAACATTTGATGTCACTTGTTTATAATTAAGCACACAATATAAGTATTCATAAAGGCGTATGTACACTTTTTTATGTAGGTTGTTGATTTATCTGTCAATTCCTCCATTTTTGTTTTGTAGATGTCATCTTGGTTTAATTTAAATTAACATTGCAATCGAAAGTTTTCTCAACGGTTGCCAATTTCTTGTAAAAAAACAGAACGAATTTGTAAGGCCACTCTATTGAATTATAAATGTGACATTATAAGGTTAAATTAAAACTTTCCAATGTGCTGAAATATACTAAAAAGTGCATAACCCAAAGATTAACGTTAATCATGTAATTACATAGATTTAAAGGTGGATGACTTTTAAAACAATACTTTTTCTCGTATAGAAACATATACTAAAACGTGAAATAAACAAGTTGACTGTTTTAAACTCATCTATTCATATAAGATCGACCAACGACCGACGAATGAATAAATTAATGTGATTTTAAACAATTTATAAATCTAAATTCTGTGCAAATTGGAAACAAAAGGGTAGAATTATAATTTTAAGTTAATATTTAGGTAAAAAGATTAACTTTTTGTTTTGCCAAATTGAGAGAAATTTAAAAAAATAATTATTGGCCACGAATTGCAATCTGATTGTAATGAACTGTCAAATTCAATTCGCGTTCCACATACGATCCACACTTCAACGAGTAAAATGTTCGGGCACGCCTCAACCTAAAACTATTATTCTAGCCTTTGTTGTGCATCTACAATGACGAGTAAAAACAAGCCATTTGAAAGAAATGTCATAATCGACGAATATTCGTTCATTCGTTAGTCGTTGGTTGATCTCATGTTAATAGTCCTTAAAAGTGGAACCAACCGATCTACTTGCTCATGAACAGGTATAATCCTGTTTATGTTGATTTTTCACTCTGAATTGTCAAATTACATAATACTACATTTCCACCGGGAACTAAACCGAGATTTAGCTAGATTTGTCACAAATCTCCTTAAAATCTCGAAGATTTACCATACAAATTTTAGTCTCCTCAAATGAAGATTTCAAATAAAACTCATTGAAGTCTACTTGGAAACATTAGTTTGTCAAATCAAACAAACTTTTTTTTCGGAGAATAATTGTTGAACCGACCCATTTAAACGCCAATTTCATTTATTGACAGATGGAAATATCAACAAAAACTATCTGTCTCACTTCCATATGACTCAAATTCAAAACAATAAACAACTTTCAAGAAATCACAGACGAAATAAAATGTAAGTATACAAAAATAATAAATACATATGTACAAGAATATAATAAAACTAATTACTTACAGATGATGAGTTGTTATGACATAAACCAAACGTCAAATTAATCTCCTTTTCTTTGGTGGAAACACCTCATGATTTATTTTAAACCACTTGCCTTAAATCTCGGATTATTTGTTGGTGGAAACGTACTATAAGAAGTGTTCCAAAGTTGGGTTCGTTCAGCCACTAATTGTATTCTTAATTCTTAACTGAATTTTAAACATTCTGAGAACGAAGAAAGACATTTTTGAACGCTCAGAGTTAAGAAATTATCACTCATATTGGCATTTATTCTTATTTTAACAAATAATCAGAAAACTTTGAACCAATTTCAATTTGAAGCTAGTTATTTTTCAGGAATTCTGAGTCATCGATATTCAAAACCTTTTGTTTATTCGATCTGTCTAACAATCAAAGAATATCACACAAATAGCAGACATCATAAGAAATGTTAAATAAACAATTTGTTAATTGTAAGAAAAAAAACTCTCAACACAAAAATCAAATGAAAACAATTCAAATTGAAGGTGGTTATTTAAAGACATCAAAACATTTATGTATGTGAATATCTACATCATGCAATTAATAACCAAGTAATTTGCAAAAAAAATAGTTTCTACTTTATCATAATAATAAGTATTTTTTTTTTTTTAAACAGAAGTATGTACATACTCATATAATAATCGTACCTACCTAAAAATAACCAAGGTTACATATCATCAGGAAACAATTAACTTTTTCAATGATTGTATACCTACGAAAAGTAGATATATCCGGTAGCCATTTAAATTATGTACGACACCATTTAGCACTTTAATACAAAAACCTACCTACATATAATAACCCTGTGCCCAAAACAACACCCATCATCAAAAGAATAACTTTTATTGGTGATTAAATGAAATGCATTGTGATTTTAACTGAAAAATGCTTTTGAAAAAAAAAAAGTATAAAATTCCACAGCCTCATTTTATTATAAATGTAAACCCAACCATCTGTCACTTTCTCTACTTAGCACGTGCCCTTATGTCCATCAAACAATACATCATCACATCACGGCCGGCCTATAGCAGAATCAAAAAAACTATGTAACCTCAAAAACCCATCATCACAATTATTATCATCATCATCATCGCCAACAAGTAAAAATGTAATGCTACCACAGTTAAATGAATACGAAGAAGAAGATAAAAAAACAAACCATTTTGACAAAAATAATAACTCACCCAAAACGTCAAGCATAGTGTCATAATCATTTAATATTTTTGTTTTTCTTTTTCATTAACAATTCCAGTCATACCCTAAATACAAAATAATTGAAACAAAATAAGTAACAATAAAAAAAATAAAGTTAATAAGGTTTTACGTTGCTACTTTTTATTTTGTATGTCAATAAAACTAACAACATATTAATTGTACAATCAACAAAAGACAACAACAACAAACATCCCTGGAAAGGACAAACTGACAGATCACGTCAAAAAATGACATTGCTCTTTAATAAAATGTAATTGGTAATAATAATTTGTACCCTAATTTCTGATGGTGTCTAATTCTTATTTTTGTTTTATGATTTTTGTTTCTCTTACTTCTTCACAGACAGAACGAAAGGGAAAACAAGGTTTATAAATATTTTTGTTTTAAACTAAAATTCTAGTCAAGTAAACGCGTTTAACCTTCACCTACAACCAGCCATGCCTGTCCATCATCCATACATAATGAGCCAGAGGCTGTGATTAGTAAAACAAACAGCAAAACAAAACAATAAAACAAGAATATATAGACACAACAAAATGAAGAAAAAAAAAAGTCAGAATGTAGTCAAAATGAATTAATGAAAATAAGAGTTAACCATTTCCATTCTTGGTCAGTTGGGCAAACTATAAACTAAATAAGAGAAACCATAATCAAAAATGAAATCGAAAGTGTGAGGCGAACTATAAAAACAAAAATTTATAATACAGGAAAAGCTATAAATGGCGCACGATGTGAGGCGGCTGATGATAGACATCTAGACGGATAAATTACGCACTATCTTTAAAAAAAAAAACACCGAGTCCAAAAATACTCATTTTCTAGGCTCACAGACCATAAATCGTATCGAAAATACAAATAAAAGACATAAAAACAGCAACGTGCAAAGAATCAAATAGAAAAATAAAAAAAACAACCAATCAGATCGTGTGTAGAGGGCGATAGTGTCTAAACGTCAAAAATATCAACAACTTCGAACGTCAAAAAAAAATAGATAGTAAGACTCTTTCCAGCAGCAAAGAATGAAAGAATGATGGTTCGCTGAATTGGAAAATTAACAAATTAAGATAAATTAACATTAAGCTTTTCGTGTTTGTGTATTTTTAACAATTCTTCTTTTATTTTTTTCATCATCATCATCATCATCATTCGGATCGGAAATTAGATCAAAATGAACAAAAAGGGAATTTCGAAAAGGCGTAGCATTTAAATAAATACTAAACACAATTATGTCACGACGAAATGGTTTGGCTGCCAGGGCTGTCGTTTCACTTTTTGATCCTGCAGTACTTTCAGAAAAATATAGCAGTACGGGGCAGTACAGCAAATAAAACAGAAAATTTGTACACATTTTTTTTTTATAAAATAATATAAGATTAAAAAAAGGTAACAAGAATTCAGTTTTTTGGTTAAATTAAGTACATTATGTTTCAATTTTAAAACAAATACCTTATGTATAAAGCTTACAATTTAAAATTAAATAAAAGGAACAAGTTTTGACAAGGCTTTTAAAATGTTTTACATTTTTTTAAAAACATAATATTAATATTATTTTTAAAAACATATATATTTTTGATTAGGTAGATACTAGCGCATTTATTAGGATTTTTGTATTCTTTGAAAAAATAAATAAAATTGTACTGCAAAACTCAGTAAATTACTATATTTTTTTATTTCATTCAGTTTTCCAATATTTTTTTAATAAATTTGGTGAAGTTGCCATTGATGTGTGCTATAGTCACATAACAAAGACTTTGCTTAAAGAATTCCACATACGGTGGAAACATTGAGGCAATTTCGGGTTTTTGTTTTTATTAAATTAACACTTGAAAATATCCGCTCGCAGGTTGCACTGCTGTGTAGTAGAGCAAGTAAATTTCCAACAAAAACCTTTAAGTTTGGAAAACGGAGTTCTCCCAAGCCATTTTTTGCTAAAAATACATCGTGCCAAAACTTTTCCAAATCATGTTCTTTTGACATCTCATTGCAGTTTAAAATAGCCCTCCATTCAGAGTCCAAATCTTCTACTTCTAGATCTCTAGCAATGTTTGGAAATAAGGCTATTAAGTCAACTAGACTTTCACCTAAATTTTTAAGGTTAAGTTTTTGCACTTCATTAAGCACTGTGTCATCAAAATCAAACCGTTTCTAAATAGCTTTACAAAGACTTATATAATAATTCAAACAATTAGATTTAATTTCAAAAACATTTATACTAGAATTATCGTTTGCTCTCATCAGTATTTCGGCTTTAGGGCCGATATAGATATTTTCAACATTTAAATGAATATTTGTATCATTGAAGTCAACGTCAATAGAGCGGTCTGGGAATTTAAGATGGATGAGTTCAGCAATCAAAGCAATTTGGTGAATTTAAAAAAAGCAGTACTTTTGGCATGTGAGCAGTACGGCAGTACGCAGAAACAAATTGCAGTACAAATACTGCTATTGCAGTACTTCGACAGCCCTGTTGGCTGCTATATGACGGGCCATTACTGACACAATTTTGTATTTTGTGTGTGCGTTCTTTTTTTGTTGTTGTTATTTTGGAGACATACTCTCCATGAGGGATATAATTTAGACAAATTAATTGAATATCTCGGTGATAATTGGCAATGCTGTGGCCACGGCAATGGAGCGGTTTTATAGCGTTAACGCGACAAGCGACAACGACGACGACGCGACGACGGAAGAAGAAATGATGCCAAGCGAGTTGATGGCGATGTTGTTGGTGATGATGAGATTAAAAAAAAAAAAAAATAGATTGAGGAACGGCAGCGGGGGAGGGGGGTATTTGAAGCATCAAATTGATGTCTTTTTTTCTTGTTGTTTATTTTTTTATAGCAGCTTAATCGGTTATTCACTCTTTTATGATAGATTTCAATTGAATTTATTTGAACAGCTTTTTTTTAAAGGTTTGTTTGATTTGAGGAGAGGTGTGGTGAAGGCTTTGGAAGGGGGGGGGGGGGGGGCAGGCATTCGATTATTTTGAGAGACAAACATTTGATCTGGTGTGTGCTTTGTCATTTAAGACTTTTTATATTTAACGGAATTTATTTTGACCATGAAATCAACAACTATTTGCTTTGTCTGGTTAGGAATTTTTAACAAAATTTATTATTAGTTATAGATATACAAAAATGCAGACTGGCTTAATAGGCTTTTTTTTAAACTGAATTTTATGCTGGAGTATTATAAATGCGATTTAAAATCATAGGTAATGGAGCAACCAATCAATTTGACGTATGAGAGGTATTTATTTCGAAGCTTCCGATTCTTTCAGCTCTCCAATGGAATTTGGATGAATAGATTGATCAGATTCGTGTAAGGGAATCTCAAGCACATTCTGAACAAGAACAGCTTTCGAAAAAATTGAAAAGCCTCGATAGTCGAGTTTTACGGTCTTCTCGATAGATGGAAACTTACTGAAGACAAGTTCTGGAAAGTAAATTGTTTTGGTAATTGAGAGTCACACTAAAGATAAATGTTGAAAAACAGATGAAGCTTCTGAATAAACCTACATTTTATCAGCCGAATTAATAAAAAAACGCCTATTCTACCTTTATTCCGAGAGTTTACTAAACCAGGGAATAAGAGTCAAGCTGTGCGTTAAAATGTTCCATGAATAAAATCAAAATGTTCGTGGAATAGTAAAGTGACGTTTACTAAAAATCCCTTAAGAAAATCTACTATACAATAAACACGATTCCTATTTGATAGCTTGAAATTTCCACTTCTGTAAGCTTCAAATAATTTATTAGTAGTTTTGAAGACAACTGATTCAAAGGCTGTCTATTGGCATTAGGAAATATAAGGTCCAACTTTTTATGGGACTAGGCTCTGAATAGGCGTATAAATTGAAGATACGCTTAAGAATTTTTGTAGGAAAATATTTCTGCAGAATATTTACACATTACAAACTCCAATATATTTTAAATGCTCATCATTTTTCAATCCTGCTTCAATAAGCCTTAGAACGATATTTAAAATAATAATCCAAAACGTCTTCTCGGGGAATATTTGACCAGTCATCAAAAAAAAATGATTGGAGCAAAAGAAAAATATAGATCTATAAACTACGAAGTGAAGATGTCATTCAAAAAGAAAAAAGTTTCACTTAATTGATTACGCTTCTAAAAACAAATTGACAATAACCCTTCAGAGACTTCAAAGCTCAGTTTCAAAGATTAAGGATTAAATTAGATAGCATGGTGGAGTGCTTGGAGTCAATTTCTTGAAGGAATGTACTCAGGATTAAGAAGGGTGCAATCTTTATTCACCAAATAATTTCCAATGACAGGATCTTAGTCTGTTAATACAACAAGAACAATCTTAAACACCTCCGAATTTACATATTGAAAAATGTCTTGTTTACACTTTTTCTAGTTCGTTTGACAGTTGTTAAACGAAAGTGACAGACGTCAGTGCTTTCATCTGTTCATTTTGTGTATGTCTTGTACATGGTACATCTGATTCTTTGTATTAAAATTAGTTGCATAAAACACACACATAATATTCTCCTGTCTTATAGCCAGACGCAAAACAATAAAAACAATACACAAATTAAGTATTATAATCAAGTAATCAGGCATGTTAATCCAACCTTAAAGTTCAGTCAATAAATTATAAATACAAAAACGCATAAAATCTTTAATCACCACTACTCACTATGTATTATAGAAAAGAAAGAACAACTTGTCTTTTTTTCACGAACATTTGTATACACATTCTTTTTGTTCGTTTTCATTTCTATAACTGCTTCTTTTTTTTAAATTAGCATTTTAAAAGTCATTTTTCTACATAACTTCCTAGACTTTTTCGTGTCTTCCTTCAAGGCTAAATAAAAACATACATGTTCAAAGAAATACAAAATAAAAGAAGATGTGTATGATTACTTGACCATGAATGATTGAAAACCAGATATTTAAAAAATGTGTATGTAGATATTTATAAAATAAGAAAATGTTAAAGACTTACTTTGCTAAGAACATCAGAAGAAGAAACGAAGAAGAAATCTGAAATTAAAATTAAAATAAAAAAACAAAGAGATTAAAAGAATGTTTCTTTTTATGTCATTTGAAAAATTTTTAAATCCTATTTCGACATAAGAATGATCATCAACATATACGAGATAGTGATTTAATGACAACATCTGTGTTATATGTCACTCACGTAACACACCTTTCACATTCATATAAGACAAAGAAGACATCACACACAAAAAAAATGGTTCTTACTAATTGAAAAATACCAAATAACCTTCTGAAGAGACGAAACATCCAACCCAGGTTCTTAAGTGTCAACATTTCCCAATCATCATCATCATCGCCTCGCCATCAACCAAATCCGTCGACTCAACCAACCAAATCCACGCACCCATCAACAGCACTGATGTCACAAATCCTCTACTTGTCAACCATTTCAGATTCTTTAGAAAAAAGAGCGAAAACAAATAACAAATACGCTTCAACTGCCCTGTCAAAAAATGAAAACAAAAATAACGCCAACAATCCATCCAATGTCCCAGACATCCCCTTTTCACCACAGCCCGCCGCCACAGTGCCGAGCGCTATCCACCACACCTTCTCTCCTTTTCATCTGAAAATAGATTCTGTATCTAGGTCGTCGCGCGTCCCAAAATTGTGACACACACGCATTTTATTAACAATAAATTTATTCGCTCTGAGCTGATGCAAGTCGGTCGCTCGGTCTCGTTAAGTATACATAAGTCTACCAAATCGAATCGAGCGTCAAGGAAAAATATAAATTCTCAGGAGGAATGGAAAACTACAAGAACTACCCATTCCCTCATTATTCATTGGTTTAAATGGCATGGATTCGCATTCGATATAGTGATCATCATCACACGCTCAAATGCATTGCCGGATTGCCCGCTGACTTTCGAAAGATTTATGATATGACAGTTAAGTCAAACCCAAGATGTATGGTGAGTTTAGAGTTGCTCAAACTGTCACTAGTTTGTCCAGTCTGATTTAGAGGTCAACTAGCTTGAAAGTTAGGCTTTGGTTCTGCCTTCCTCGCATGAAATTATATGGCAAAATCAAAGAAGAATATAAAAATGCAAAAACAAGAATCCCCATTATACTCGTATCTCTTCACCGCGTGCCGCCACCGCCTGGACGCGCCGTATAAACTCAACTGAACTGAAATGTCAAATAATCTTCTTCTTCTTCTTTGAAAGCGCAAAGAGCAGGCAAAGTCAATCAGTAGGAAGGTAGCGGTAGGTATAGGTTAGGCCAATTTAAGCCATAACCACATCCAAGAACAACGAATGACAGCGCCACTACCGCCGCCGCACCACCGGTTGCCCCCAAACCATCCACAAAACACCAACGTGCCATTGCCTTTGGTTTGGTATATATCGTCAATATAATAAACGCATTACCATCGCAGGTTGGCGTGGCTGACCAAGCAAGCAACACCATAAAGTCGTATTTCTGGAACTGACTTGAAGGTCAAACCACCAACCATATTATAGCCTAGCCATAGCAAGCGTATGGCGTTGCTGATTTAATTATTATTGATGACGATGAAGACGATGGCATTTTTTCTTTTTTTGGTGTATGCCGAAGTTTGTGTGAGGTTTTTTTTTTTTAAGGTGATTCCTCCTTCGCACTGAGATTTTGAGTGAAAAGAACTTTCGTTTTTATTCTTAAATTTTATAGATCATTCTTATGGTGGTAGAAAATAAAATGTTTCAATTATTCAAGGACGACAGTGACAGGGTTTTGTGACAATTACGTCAGAAAATAAGATTAATTGAAATAGTTAAAGAAACACAAACTGAAAAAGTGACAGTTAATTTAAAAACAAACAGTTCTAAATGGATTGAGAAAACTGGTTGAATGAAATAATATGCACATCATATTCTCCATAAGCTTTAAAATGCATAGGTACTAACAAAATCAATTTCATATTCAAATTTCATTAATTTTGACATTAGGCACTATTTGCTGTCACTTGTCAAAGCTGGACTAAATGTCTCGTATTTTTATACGAGATAACATGAGTGGGTTGAAAGATAAGATCAAATCGAAATTTGTATCCAGGTACATATTTGATCAATTCGCGTAGCAGATCGAAAGATTGAATTCAAATAAAATCGAAATGACAGTTTACAGCTTTGATATCGAGGTTTTCAGTTGTCTTCTGAGTGTAATGGCTTACACAATCATTGCGTTTATTTGGAATTTCAAGTGGAATTTGAAAAACATTTGAGATCGGTTGAATAATTGATGACATTATAAAACAATTGACAAGACTCTTCAACGCAATTGCTCTTAGAAGATCTACATTGTTTTAGTGCAATCTTACCTTTAAGTCTTAACTCTCCGCGCTTTTGAGTAAGTCCATCAAATTTGTTTACACTTACGCGATTATTTTGTTTGGTCTATTTTTATTTTTTTATTGAGGCTTGAAAAAAAAATCGGTCTTTCCATTGGTAAATTCAAATTTGTAAAAATAAATTGATTTTTGTGTGGAGAATAGAACAAGATAGAAAAAAGTTTTTACCATTGGCTGCGTTCAGCTGGGCTATCGAAAAAAATCCAAAGCTTTACAAGAATTTCTGGCATTTGTGGATATCTGATAAAACAGCTAATTCAACATGTGGTTGAATTCGAAGGAACCTAAAAATATAATTCAAATTTGTATACATAATCCGACGAATCTGGTGAATTTTTAAAACAATAAGTTCAAAATTCATTGTACAATGGTTTTGGATCTAAAAATTTAAATGCTTATCTGCTTTTTGGGAACTGCGCAAAGTTTCTATTGTTTTTTGACAGCTTTGTTAATTTATAGGGTATCTGAAAATTCACCTATCAAGGATAACTTATTCAACACAAGCTATGTCAACCCAGCTGTCAAATTTATGTTCTTATTTCGTTTTTGGTGGATTTAATTCAAAAGAAGAAAATTAACTCATTCATGTTATTTTTATAATATTTCTACCCAAATTTCGACGTTGGGACACATTACATTAGTCAAACTGACAGATCATAATTGTATTAGTGTTTATGTAAGGTGGGGTGAAGCTGTTGAAAAATTGTTTCTTCATCAATTTATTTCAGCGCAATTTAATTAACTTGAAAAAGGAGACAATAAGTGTTTTGACAGATAAATATTTATTGATGAATTAAATTATTTTACAGTTGGAAACCCTCATACAAAATCTTTGACTTAAAGTCGAACGGATTTCCAGGCAAAATAAGCTTCCATTCACTACCGCTTGTGGCTAGTATGGCTATGATTTGCAAATTAAAAAACAATTTAACATCAAATGTCACATTCCAAAAAATCGAAGTCATAATTAATTCGAACTCAAAATTGACATTTCTGTCACTCAGTTATGTTAGCGCCAGCAAAGCGAAAGAAAAAAAAATATTCACACCACTATCATGAGGTAAAAAAAAACATACAACACAACATAAAATTAATATATTAATAGTAAAATAAATTAACTTAAAAAGAAGGTCAAATAAGTATTCACTATAGATATCGACGAACGACGCTGATCGGCTGATGAAGATGATGATGATGTCTTTAACATTTTTTCAACCTACAACTTCACGCATATAAATTGAAAGATTTAAAATTGATTGAGGAAGTAATCTTTATTGAAAATCACTGAATAAAAAGACGAGAATAAAAAAGCCTAGACTTTTGGTATAGCGTGAAGTCGATTGGTAGTGGAAGTGCGGTAAGGGTGACAGTTAGGTACGGCTCTGTCGACGATGAACACGAACGCTCTTTTTACATGATGGCATAAAAGATGTTTTGAGAAAAGAAAATGCGCAAGAAAGAAGACACGAAAAGAGCAAGAATTTGCTGTATATGGTTTAAAAGCTTATAAATGCCGAAGACGATATGTAAATCGAAAAAAGATTGGCATGCTAGGCTAAACTACCTCACTTAACATAAAAAGCTTTTGAAAAGGTGGGTGTGTTAAATGAATAAAAAGTCGAAGAAGAAGCAACAAAAAACGTATCAATTCGATTTATATTTATTATGGGCGAATTCAGAGGTTTGGATCTTTTGTAAGTCTTCTTCTTTTTGTCGTTGTTGTTGTTACCCCTCTCTTAAACTTCAATTTGAAGTTGAAGACGTTGATGATGGTGACAATAACATTTTACCATTTTGCAAGAGGATTAGAGACTCTTCTGTATTTAAAGTTGACTTTACCTGGTTGTTTGCTAATTCTGTTGCCAGAATTTCTTCTTTTTTTTGGGTCTGTTTAGTTTTAAGGTGCTTACCTATGAACCAGAGAGACCAGAGAACGCACCTCAAGTTTCTTAAAATGGTCAAAAAGTAATTTTTATTAGCTTTAATATTTTCCGACAGATATGCAAAACAGAAAAACAAATACATAAAAGATGGCGGTAGTTTTTTTTTGACATGGATTTAAATGTCAAAGGAGATTTAGGATGGTGAGGGTACCTATCGGTTTTTAGCAAAAAGAAACTATTTATGTATATAGATAGTAGATAAGACCTTTAAGACAGGGTAGAGCACTCCTCGTATGTGGACTTAAAGTTCATTGGACTTTCGTAAAATTATGTTTTTGTCTACGAAAACAATAAATCATATAAAAGTGAAATACGATCGATAAATAAATGCTATACATTTTCTTATAAATTTATAAAAAGGGCTTACAATTCATGTCATTCTCATTCTTATAAAAAAGACTTGAAGTTTTCGCAACTCAAAATTTGAAAAATTGAATTTTTAAGTTAAGGAATCGGTTTGTGAGCAGTTTTGGAGTTTCCAAACTAAAAAAAAACATAAACAAGCTAGGAATAATTATTTCTTTAAATTGTTTTGTTTCACAATTTGTTAGTTAAAATTGACATCCAACTGTCAAAATGCAAAATATGGCTGTCTCACTTTTGCTGAAAGTGTAGAAACCCTAGAATTCCGGTCCGGACTAAATACAGAACGCTATTTTCATCGTGAGGATGTCAAAACACGGAAATGCCGGATTTATGTCATTTTCAAAATTTGTTCTGCATTTGGTTATCAATTTTCTTCTTGAACAGTTTGAGTTTTGACAGTTACGCTAATCAACATGGTTTTTATTCTGGCAATCAAATTACACTTTTCGAATGTCACGTTAAGAACTATTTTGTGTTGTCATTAACATTTTTAAAGATATGTAGCTATTTTAAGAACCTGATGATAGAAGTGATAGAAGAATAATGAAGCATATTGGAATTTAGGAAAATTTAATTCTTTTAAAAAAATATTGGTTAGTTTGTTGGACAGAAAAAACAACGTAATTTTTCCAACACGCGGTGATTGTTATTGAACTATAACCTGTCGTTTGTGTTTAATCAATTTAAATTTGACTCTTTAGAGCCAACTAATTTTGATGTTTCATAATTTTAACTCGCTTCAACTTAATGGTTCCAAAATACATAGGGTATTGTTTAATGTTTAAATTTTAGACAATAATTTGTGGGAGAAAAAGTTATATAACGTCAAAATAATTATTCATCTGATAAAAGTCAGCGTATAAATAACATGACAGTTTACAGTTTTGATGTAGTAGTCAATACTCAATGTCAATGTCAATACTCAAAGTAAACTCCGTCAAATGTCAAGAACATATATGTACTCCCAGAGATTATCAATTTTCTTGTATCGCTCCTTTTGGTAAAAAAATTGTAAAATTTTGATCAGGAATCATATTTCTCTGAACACGCCTAATATTTTTTGCACAGGTTTTGCCGAACTTAAAGATTGAAATTTTACCCAATTGAAAGAACTACTGCTCTGGAAGTTATTTTGCCAATTTTTAAATTAAAACTCAAATCCAATTTGTTTCAACACCTCTCCCTAAAACTGCTTCAATATACACACACAATTTATATGCATGGTTTGTGGTTGAATCCTAACAAATCCCCATAACAGAAATGCTTCAAAAAACTTCTTGAATTTTATTTTTTGTCACAATCTAAAATAGGTACATACATATATGAACCTACCTTCCTATAGACTACCCTCGCTCTTCCCGTTCTTCTTCCTTTCCAGCACACACAACACTTAAATATTCCAAACTGAGCGCATTAAATACAACACTTAATCCGGTCATCAAACATCAATTCAAAAATTCAACCGCCCCGCAACGCCATCGCCACAATAAACCAACCATCCAACCAACCATCAGCGAAACAGCCAAACCAACCAAGAGAAAATTATATTCCCTAGACACACCGGAAATAACAACAACTTCCATCGCATCGCTAGGTATAGCAATCTGGCATCATCATAATCCTCCGAGGGTATTCAATTGCACATCGCGTTATCTTCATTAAAACTGCATATAGCAGTAGCAAGCATTCTAGGTGTAGTAGCATCATCGTGGCATGGATGGCGTGGCGGCGTCCAATTTGGCCAGATTCAGATTCAGATTCAACATTCGGGGTTTTGTCATCAGCGTCATCATCATCATCAACATCATCCATCGTTTTGTCCATTGTCATAGTCGTAGTTGTCACAGTCATCCCATCCCAGTCAGTCAGTAATGGCGGCGGGCAGCGGTACAACAACCATCATGCATCCGATTCATTCCCTCTGATTCAAAATTCTATTTTGCACAAAAGAATGCAGAAAGTAGAAATGCTGAAGCAGCAGCGGTCAATTGTTCCGAAGAAATACACTTTTGTGTCCAACATAATGTATAGTAGTGTCGTCCAAGTAAATGTCTCTTCCGTCCGTCCGTCAGTCGAGTAGACTTCAATTCCATCGTCAGGTTTGTCGTCGTTTTTGCGTCGTGTCGGTCGTTAGTCTTCTTGGTCTTCTTAAGTAAGGTTTCCCTCTCAAGATTGCAGACAACAATCAACGGAAAACGAAAAAAGACACAACGTTTGAGTATATGGAAATGGCTTCTAGGTTCTTTATTGCGGATTCCTTTAACTGATTCGAATTCCAAACAAGCCATCAGCCAGTGCAGTAAAGAACCAGCGCAGAACAGCGCAGGGTATACCTATTCAAGATGCAAAGAAGATCCAATTTGTCTGTGTGCTCTGTGGTGCTCTATGACGACGACGACGACGATGAGCCCTCATCTCAGACAACAAACAACAGAAACTATCAAAGCAGTTAGCTCTTAAGTCATATCCTATCCATATTTCGAGGTAAGGTAGAAGTGCGAGGTATGTATAGGAAGAATGAAAATGAAGAAGTTTGGTGCATTTTCGATGAAGAATCATCCGAACAAAACACAAAAGGAACAACTTCTGCAGTGCTGCTTTGTTATCAGCCCTACTCTTCTACAATTCTTCTAGGGTAATATCTTACTGCTTGATGGCATATCTCTCTTCAGACCCCACTCCACCCGAATCCACTGAACTTCCTGCCCATCACCACGAATAGAACACTAATTCAAAAAGTTACCCATTCTTGGGTTGAGTAGAGAAGTATATAGAGTCTAAGTCCATCCGCCTGATGCGATAGATGACGATGACGCTGGTGCTGGATGGTGCTCTATGCAATCTCGTTCTCATTTTGAAAGTCCATTTTATCCGTTTTCCTTGGATTCTTCTTGTACGTCCGTCATTGTAGTTGTAGTTGTCGGTCGTCTATTCTATGTTGCTGTTTCTGATGATGATGGCATGGCATGGATGGCGTGGTTCTGGTTCTGGTTCGGCTTTTGCTGATATTTTCTATTGCAGCAAATGTTGCACCAAGCACTATAGTAGCACAAGGGAGGCTATTGCCCTTTCAGCAGTGTTCTACAATCCAAGTCCACAAGCTATGCTGTGCTGGTGTGGTGGTGCTGCAACCATTTGATGAGCTATGGAATGGTGGTGTGTCGATGTCGTCGACGACAACGACGACGACGTGGTCGTGGTTCTTTTTATTTGTCAGTATCGTAATACTCGTTGGTGGCTTCGGCTTGGAACTTGCAGCAAATGCGCAAACTCTGCTATTTTTTCAGCTCCTCGGTCTTCAGAATTGTGAAGTATTCTTTTTTCGTATAATTTTTTTGTGCCTGCCTTTACTTTTCTACGTTTCTTGTTTATCGAAAAACGTTCCCAGTTGTTGTTATTGTAATGGAAATGTTTTATTTTTCTGTTCAAGTTCTGGTTTCCTTTTGGTATCAAAATCTTTCAATTGCAATTTAGTTGAGTTGAGGAGAATGCATGAGAGATAAAATTTGCTTACCACTGCTTCTTATAATATATAAAATATACTCGTCTACAGTAAATGGACGCCATCCAATTCCAATCCATGGACTTTGATGGGAGAATATTTTATAGCTAACAGCTTGGTATATGCTCAGAACACAGGGTCTGTGAGTTATGCAGATGCAGCTCTATAGCTGTTGGTGATGGACTTGACAACTGTTGTTTAAAAAGTTCTTGAATCTATTTTTGATTGAACCTTACAATAAGCAACAATATCTTATAATATAAATGTGCAATCAATGGTTTTCTTTAGAACTTATTCTTCTTCTGAGATTGAATAATGAAATAATAATACAAAAAACAGTTATCTTGTATACAAAGGTTCAAGTTGCTTTTGAAGGAATGATTTATCTTTACAAAATTAACTGAACAATTTCAATATTTAGATGGTATTGTCAAAATTTTAGGATACAAAACGCTTCAGGAGCTAAATCATTTAATTTTTGTTTACTGTCCAGGGACTAATAACTCTCATGTGCAATGTTACTTTAGGCTTTCAAATGAGGCAATTCAAATTTTGAGAAATGTGTAGCCCTCCATTTTGTTTACTGTTTAACTACCTAAACACAATAGAGTACTGCGACTAAAATCAGAGCTGCAGCTGTCAAAAAGTGTCATATAAACGTCATTTTTTTTGTCGAGTTTTGCCATAAAGTTATACAGCGTTGCATTTAAAGTACAAGCATTTGTAGGTATTCGTAGGTTTGGAAAGAGTTTGAATTTAGTTCCGGCTCCATTATTTTTTTGCGTTAAAATGTCAGAATTGAATCAGACAAAAGTCAAACATAGCCCAACTTATGTGGATCTGTCAGCAACTTTTCCTGTGGCTGTGTGGCATTGTGTTCACAGCATTGTGCGTATTTAATATTTTGACATTTGACATCAATTGCCGCTCCTAATCCTGTTGCCCATTAAGACTTCACAATACACTCTTCTTTCTCTTCAAAATATACTCTTCCGAAGAAATCAATATTTAAAAAGGTCTTTCATTGGTCACTATAAACTCCTATTTTACGGTTAAAAAAGAAGGGGAATGGAGCAAATTAAACCAGTTGGATAACTTAATTGAGATGCCTTCAAAAATTTGGTGGGAATCAACTTCTTCGAGTTTCAAATTCAACTAAAGAATTTTTTACCAAAAAATGTAAAAATTTAAATTCCATTCTCAGGTTCCTTCAAATTAAACCGTTTGTTCAATCAGCTATTCTATTTACACGTAAAACAATTACAAAAATTTATCCGGATACCCTATCTATTTGATATTCAACACAGCCAATTAGGAACAAGGCAAAATGATGAAACGTCAAAATGAGTCATTTTGAAAGAATCCAGTATGAAAATCGTTTATTGTTTGATTTATTTGTACCTAATTGTCAATTTTTAACTGATAGTCTAAGATTGAAAGATTATTTGCACTTTTTTATTTATACTCACCTCATTAGTGTCAAATATTTACCATGAATCGAATTTAGTGAGTTGAACTGACAAAAGACTTTAACAAAGAAAAGCATTAAGAAATAGAAGGCAAAAGTGATAATTATGGGAGCAGGTTCTTTTATGTTTATCCTTAAGTGCGTAATTTATGTTTAAAAACAAACAGAACTAGTAGATGTCACCAGTCTTTTAAACAAAATTTGTTGATGTTCAAGGTCACAAATTGGAATTTAAATTTGTTGCTAAACCTTCCTCTCTAACTGCTTTCTTTCCAAAAAGACTTAGAAAAGGAAGGTAGGTTTCTACATAGTTACTATCGATATGGAAATCACAGCATCGAAGTCGTGTCTTATTCAATTTTGTTCTCCCAGAAGACTTTACATTGACACGGTTAAAACTTTTTCGTCTCCTCTTTTCAATTGATAGGTAGGTATAAAAAGCAGCTTCGCATAGGTACCTAAATATAATCATTTATAATAATTCCCCAGATAACTTTGTAGCTAGCATCTTTTTCTTAGGTATAATAATAATAACATCATCATCAATCATAATTAAATATGCGACAGAATGGTTGTTCATTCTATCATGCAAATATTTTCCACGTCTATAATCTTTCGGTGTTCGTTGGATGGTGGCTATACGGAGCACCAAAGTAATACGTCTATTGAATCAAATAACCCAGAAAATCTGCCACCGAAGAAAATGACGAGAAAAAAAGAAGAAAACCATCCAAAACTCCCCTCTTGGAGGAAAAAAAAGAAGAAGTATATACTCGACTTGTATACCCCATTCACATCGCCATCATAAAGAAGGAATATGATCCGAAATTACAGGGAAACTCATTGCTATCAGCATACTTCCTTCCTATCATCATCATTATCATCATCTTCAACCGTTACAGTTATATATTCAGAGAAACCTCTCTAAACAGACTTCACAGAGTATACAGAACATTTGAAATGGACCACATTAAATCCACATTCCTTTCCTTACCCAACCCGTAACCGAGACCAAAATGAAGGCAAAGAAAATAGAGTGCGTGCAAGCCAAGTCTCAACTCAACCTTAAGTCGCAAGCAGCACAAAAACAACGATTATAAAAAATCAAAGAAAAAAAAATAAAAGGAAAAGTGGTCACATAATGAAAAGGGAAAACGAAATAAAGAAAAGAAATAAAAATAAAAAGAAACAACAAAACAAGAACGAAAGAAAAAGTAGAAGAAAGAACAACCAAACACGAGAACCTTCTATCTACACATGTCTCCGTTATAAAGCACTAAGAATGTACCCATATCATCGTCTCGCAAAAACACACATTACACAAAACACCGTAAGAACCTAAATACAAAATACAAAATACGTTATAAGTAGGGTTGCCATGTCCTGAACTAGGCAAAAAACCCAATTTTTAGCCCAAAATCGAAGTTGAAAAAGTATCCCAAAAAGTAGCTCAAAACGTAGCCCATCCTCGTTATCACCATGGCGATTTATAGCCCAATTCTAATGGAGCTGTCAACTGTCATACTGAAATTACTGTCAGGAATCATGGAAAAAATAGCCCAGTTTTCGATAAATAGCCCAATCTGGTAAGCCTGGTTCTTATACGTATGAAATCCAAGTCCAACACTTAACTATCTACCACTCTCATTCTCATACAAAACATATAACCCAAGAACCAACCTCAGTGGCAACGACAAGAATAAAAACGTACAAGTTTCTTTGCTTCAACTTCAGAAATGCAGAAGGAAAGAATACACACAAAGGAGGTGGAGGAGGAGGAGCAAGAGGAGACTGGGAGCTAGCTAAAGAGCAATGAGTACACACACAGAACCCCCATGCCATAGCCATTAGCTTCTTTATGTGGCGCTGCTGTAGAGTGGAGGCCATCGTACTCAACTCGAACTCACCACACCATGCCCCCATGGTGTCTCGTATCTGTACTCGTCGCATACGTTTCTCACGTGTTTTTTGTTGTAAGCTGTGATGTAAAGAAGAAAGAAAAACGGAAAGCAAGGCAAAACAACACAGAATACAGCAAAAAGACTAGAAGAGTGGTTAAAGATGGATGGAATCACGTTAATTTCACTTTCAATTTCAATTTGAATAATATCTTTTTTCTTTATTTGTTATGTATATTTGCGCCTTTTCCACCACCTCCTCCTCCTCCTCGTTCTTCTTCTGCATTTGGATGGGTTTTATTATTGCTTGGCTCTTTGGAGACCATTTCGTAAGTAGGTAGGTAAATAAAGTAGTATACTAGTACTTCATGGAACCATTACAATTTCAGAGAGGCATAATAAGGGTGAAAAACTGCATTTTACTGATCACTTCTTTGGCATTGTATTAGTGCAGTAAACATTACCATGACAAAAGACTGACAGAAAAGTGAGAATAGAGTGCTACAATACCAAACTGCTATAAATTGAATTAAGAAAAAGTTTACCCTATCTTTATAGAATAAATTGGTCTTTAATTTTAAAGCTGTCACAAAGTGTCCCAAAGTGAGGAAGAGTGATTTATTGGGAAAGAGTTATAACAATTACTAGTTGGGATAAAGCAGTGACTAGAATTACGTCACATTTTTCTAGCATTTTTCGGAATAAATAGATGTCCCAAAGTTTCAAGTCGTATGCATTCCTTTTATCCTTTCAAATCAAACAGTTCCAAAATTATCAAAGTTACGAAGATAAAAATTTACAATATGGTTTAGTATCTACTGTTCAAGAGTCAGAATTCAAAAGATACAACTGTCAAAAAGTGTCCAAACATATAAATACACCATTTAACCGAATTAATCAATTCACAATTCACAAATCAATATTTGTTTTTAAATAAAGGGTGGTTTATTTATGTGTCCCAAAAATGTTAAATGTTAAGATGAACAGATGACATATACTTTTTAGGTAAGTAATATACGTTGTTTATCTGATCCATTATTTAAATGACATAGTTCAAAAGATAATACTGTCCCAAAGTGTAACAATATGTAAAATCAATATCGAATAAATAAATCAATGTTGTAAAGAATCAGTTCCGATAACCGACTTCTCAAGTCATATTAATTCTTCTCTTCAAACTAAGGTTGATGAATTTAAAATTCATACAAATTTCAAATTTTTTCAAAACTATATACGAAATAACTTTTTATTTGTTCGAATGTTTCTACGATATATTTCAAGAAATAAAGCTGTCACAAAGTGTCTCAATATGAATGATAGATAGTAGATATTTTTAAGATTCAGATTTTTGATTGACTATTCGAGTTATAGTCATAATTTTTAAATTCTTGCAACAATCAAATGCTAAAACAAAATTCATCTGTTCCAAAGAGTCCCAAAGATGAAACTGTCACAAAAAGTCAAAATAAATAGATTAAACTCAAAACGTTAATAAATCTGTCATAAAAAAAAAAACAACACAATTTGAGACAAAATAAATGTTTTGAATTTCCTTATGTTAGATATTTCATAAGGCTTATTCACTAGCTTCAAAAATACAAACTGTCCCAACACAAATCACTTTCCAGATCAAAAAAATTGTATTTCGGTCAAATTATTTTGTTGTCCCAAAATAAAAGGAAAACATTCTTTAGATAAGTGATATAAAATTCCTCTGTTCCAAAGTATTATCAAGATAATAATGTCCCAAAAAGTCAAAAATATAGATGAAAAACCAAAACTCTTATATCGGTCACAAGAAAAGCTTAATTTGATACAAATTGAGAGTCTTCAGAGTACTTAACTCAAATATTTCATAAGACTTTTTCTTTAGATTCAAAGATAAATTATGTCCCAAAACTGTCCCAACACAAGTCAATTTCGAGAGCAAACAAAGATGTATTTCGATCGAATGTTTTACCAAATAAATGGGAAACTATCTTTAAATTCCTCTATTCTAAAGAGTTCTTTAGATAAAACTGTCCCAAAATGTCCCAAAAACAAAAATGAAACAACGATTCATAAGCCTGTCCCAAAAGTAAAATGTATATATATATTTCATAAGGCTTCTTCTATAGGTTTTAAGATAGAAGCTGTCCCAAACTGTCCCAACACAAGTCACTTTCCAGAGCGTTTAAGTGCCGTATGATTATATAGCAAACTATTTCCAATATACCCTATTACCACCCGCTGCTGGCTGCTGGTTGTATAGTTCTTGTAGATGATACCTACTTGAGTGAAAAAGAACAGGATGGAATAACCATCATCGTCATCGTCGTTGTACCTACATATATATCATGCTTAATGAGAATCCATGCAAACATACAAAATAACACGCTATTGCGCTTATAGTCTCGTATACCATTTATTTTACTTCTTGTGAGTGGGTTGAGTCTTTTTTCTGTTTTATAAAATGTGCAGTATATAGAAAAATGCGGTATACATCATGATGAGCCGCCATGGTCGATATTGTCATGCAACTGATGGCTTGGCTTGGTTGGCGATGGCAACGGGAGTGTGTAGTGCAGCTTTTTCAAAAAATAAGAAGAAAAAAAGTCGTGATATTAACATCATGACACAAAACCACCATTGAACAAGAAACGACTGACTACGTTACTACGCGACTACGCTATAAGACCATACCATACACGAGACGTCGACAACAGAGAGACACCCAAGACCCAACCAGCCAGCGCAACCAGCAGAACAAGATGACAATCATCAGCATCAGCTGCGTCAAAGTGCGGGACAACTTGAAGCAAAGTTGATTACCTTCAGTATTCTGGTCTTGGTATCGTATCGTATTGTATCGGTGGAGCTGGCTGCTCTTGCTCTATAGAGGTACCTAACATGGTATATCAAACTCTAGAGCCGAGCCGAGCTGATGTGGACGACGACGATGATGATGATGATGATGGTTTACTTAATGGTGTTCTTTTTTTATGATTTTAGCTTTGCATTGCCATTTTTTTTCTTTTTAGCTTCTTCTTCTGCTTTGGGAAATTGATGATGGGGATATGCGATGCGCCGCGTTGTGCTTGGATACTACATAATGAAGATGATGAAGACAACAACAAAAAAGTGACCATCTGTCAAAGTGGAGGTAGGTACAAACATTAAAAAGAATATTTTACGTAACCTTTATGTGGACCCAACCCTAAAAAAGTTAAAGAAAAATCATTATTCGTTGTCGAATTATTATTCAAACAAATCATGTTCCTATCTCTGACATCTCATTTGATTTTATCTAACTGACAGACTAACAAATTCATTCTGGATTTGTCAGATTGCCATTCAAACATAGAAAAGGTAAAGAAAAGTAAAAAAAAAGAAATTAAATGTTCAAAACGTTTTCGCAAGCAAAAAACTTAAACTGTCTGCAAATAAAAATGAAAGAACTTTTGTGAAGTTTGGTTTACCAACTAGAAACCTGCCTCAGCCTCCTGACTTGATGGGTTTTGCAAGAGAAATTATGGATGCAAAATGTTTTTCTTATATTTTGAATAGTCTACGTTTAAACGGTTAAGTTTGAAAAGCAAGGTTACGTTCATAATGTAATCATTGAGGTTAAAGTTGAACTATTGAGCTGACCCGAATCCGAACTAGCACTTTTAATGACATCCATTTGGAAGCTATTACTAAAATAGTTTCAATCTGTCAAACGATTATTTGATGTCTTATAATTTAAATAGCTGTCATGAAAATTTAAATGGATATTCTTAGGTTTTTAGAAAAAGTCATTTTGTTACAAAACTCTAAATATTAATGAAATCAGGTGTAAATTTGTACGACCCTAAAACTGTCAGCTGTCAAATTATTTGTTTTGCGTTTTCCATAATTCAGAAAATCAATAACATTATTTAAAAAGTTATCAAAGTTGCGTTTGACAATCTTCTATTCTGTTCCTTAAGGGGCGGCCCATAAAATCCGTCGTATACGTTCAGGCAATGAACCCGTTGGCAGTAAGGTGCGAAGAGGATTGGGGTGACCCAATGGCTGCGTTCAATCTCAGACAGATAGGGTATCCGGATGCATTTTTGTTAGTGTTTTACGTGTAAAATGATAACTGATCAAAAACAGCTGAGATATCAAAAAAGGAATCCAAAGATATCCAAGAATTTCTGGGGTATGTATGTAGGTATCTGACAGAACAGCTGATTCAACACATGGTTGAATTTCAAGAAACTTGAAAATTGATTTCAGCTTTTCTCTGCTTTTTGTGAACAGCTGAAAGTTGTTTTTATTTTTTGACAGCTATCTCAATACAGCTATCCAACTCGTTCAACAAGGTATCTAAAAATCCACCTATCTAAGATACCCTATCCAACACGAGATTGAACGCAGCCAATGGATACGTTGCGTTGTTTTGACAGCTTTATTAGTGCGAAATTCAACTAACTACATAGGTCTGTTCAATTTCTTGAACCAAGTGCGTACTAATGAATTTCAAAACATTTTCTAGAATAGAACTGATAAAAGCTTAACTTTATATTTGTTTTGTTTTTGAAAGATTGAAATACAAAACTGAAAACTGTCAGAATTGGTGTCATAAAATTGTCAAAATAATTAACAAGCTAATTTTATTCATTAATTATTTACAAAAATGACCTTCATATGAAACCTTCTCAAAACAGTTAGGATTAAACATCGCTGTAAAAAATAAGTAAACGAACAAGTTCGGAGCACATTGATGTGCCATGTTATCAAACATTGCTATTCTAGACAATTGTTGTCGGATAGAAAACTTAAATGTTCAGCTACTTTTTGCGGTGCGTGCGGTAAATGCGATGCTTATGGGTCATATTTTATATATGCTGCCGCAACGCATGCGACAGATTCAGCTATAGAGATTCTTTTTTTCAGTCGGCTCTCAATTCTAAAAAACTTCAATAACTTAAAAACAGATCAATTTCTTGATATTTTTGTTAAACCTTTTTTGCTTTTAAAAAGACTTATCTATAAATCAATTACGTGCGACACAATTTTATTTAATGTTTTTATTCAATACGTTATCATTTTGCATTTATTTATAAAATCAATTCACATCCTATAACGAAGGTCCAACAAGTTTATAACTTTAACATCAGTCACGCTGCTCAAATAAAATAATTAAAGTAAACTTGACCATGGTACAAATTAGAGCATTTTAATTTTTATTTTCGATAAATTGTTTTTGTATGTGTCTTGTTTTTAGGTCAAGAGTTTTTAAGAACTCCCTTTTTCAGAAAAATGTTTACATTTAGTACAATTTTTTCTAGATTCTTATAACGAGTCCTACTTAATAAATTCCTAAGTTTTTCAAAACTGGGTAAAACCTTGAACTTATATTCAAGCCAAACGCAGCCAAACTTTTGTTTTCTAAGGCTTCTTCTACAGAAAAGCCCCTCAACGTAAGGCAATTCATGAATCATAACTTCATGAATCAAAGAACATAATGACAAATAAGGAACATTAAACATATTAAGTATCAGCCCAGCAAATGCCTGATAAAAACATCAAAGTAAAAATAATTTGAAATGTCATAGAATTTTTGTTGTTAAGTTTGCAAAGCTTGGCGCGCAAAACCACAGTCGTACATTGCTCAGCTTGTCATTGTCATCATGCATAAAAATGTTTACAATTTGGTTTTCAAGCACTTGGATCTCGCTCTTGCTGCCACCATACCACCAGCACCGTCGCGTTGCGTTGCGTCGCCACCGTTAACGTCGTCGTCGTTGTTGTGAACTGTCAGAGCTGGACAAACCAACCATGTTGCAAGCCTATAACAATTGTCAAACAAGTTAACCGCCATAACATTAGACAGCTTGTCCCATCAGGTGTTCTGTATATTACGATTTATATCTGCTGACCACTAGTAGGTAATGTTCCAATGGTGGTTTTGAGTTTTAAACAAAACAAAAAAAAAACAAAAATAACAACACAAAATTCCAAACACATACCTATACCTAACCTATAATATATCCACTTGAATAGCTACGCTAGAGGTCGCTTTGACCTCAGCACATAGCCTTATAGGCCTATATGTGAATTTCTATAGGTTTTGAATCCATTTCCATCGAACTTGTATTAATTATTATTACAACTGATGGCCTATTTTGAAATTGGGTGGATTTGCACTTGTAATTATTATTGTTATTATTTGTCTCTATTCAAAAGGTATGACTTGTTGGTGAAAAGGTGCAAATTGATATAAACGAAAATGAAATTGAAAGCGTAATAATAATGAATAATTGTTTGTATTTAAAAAAAAAAGAAACGTGAGGTGCTAGTTTTTTTTTTTTTTTTTTTTGTGGAAGAATGAAGTTTGTAATTTTGTTGTATGCGGGTTGTGTAAGGCTAAAGACTTGAAAACAGGCCTACGATGATGATGATGATTGGTACGTTAAGAGAAATTTATGCCTAAGCTAAAGGTTTCAATGAAGTGTGATATTTTGACTTCTTGCAGAACAGTAAAACAAATATTAACAGTAATTTTGTATAAGTGACGTTTCCCACATTTCTGTCAAAAAAAAATTACTTTCACTGAAACCGGAAGAAGGTGAGTGCACATTAAAACACAAATAAGTGAAATTTCATGTGGTCCAATCTTCATTCAATAGTTGTGCCCAGAAAAAAGGATGACAAGCAAAATTGACGTTTAGGCCATTTTATCACTGATTATAGAGGGTGCTGTTGACATTGTTCTTATTTGACGTTTCATTTTATCTCAATCCATTGATGGAAAAGAAGAAGATAGTTAAGAGTGATGGAGAAGAGAAAAAGACGATAGTTAAGTGACACAGAGCTCTGTGATTTGTTGAGTAAAGTGTAATAACAACTAACCCTAAACTGACATCTGTCAATTTCCGGTTCCTATGAGCGAAGCCATACTAATGACGTAAATGTCAATTTTGCATGTCAAATTGGTATATGTTAAAATGTACTACGCAATTCAAAACAAATTCAAAGAAAATTTCTTAGAGTGAATCAATAATTTTGCAGACTATAGAATT
Organism: Eupeodes luniger; assembly: GCA_951509635.1. Taxonomy (NCBI): domain Eukaryota; kingdom Metazoa; phylum Arthropoda; class Insecta; order Diptera; family Syrphidae; genus Eupeodes; species Eupeodes luniger. The sequence continues at coordinate 11,024,667 of OX608075.1, read as the reverse complement.
AAATCATATGTCATCTTTTAAACTGCTTCAAACAGTTAACTCAGGATTATTCATTGTCAGTTGTTAGTTTCAACCATCTTTTATATTTTTCGAAATTTAAAATTTTTTTTTTTCAATGGTTATAGTTTAATATTGTATCACACATTTTTTTTTTCAATTTCATGGTCATCGAGTTCAACAGATGGTCCAGAGACACAATTCTTACTCCAAGATCGCGCCATTTAATCCCGTAACCAAATTTGGTAGTTATACCCAAAATTCAAAACAAATTGCAACCAATATAATATACCATGAGAGACAACAAACACACGTAATCGTTTGACTTGTTTTTGTTGGCTTGTCCATCATCGTTTATTTCAATCGCGACCATATTATGGAGAGAATCCATTTAAACAATCCACCGCCCATTGCTTATCCGTTTGGAACATCTTTTTTTCATAAAATCTACCTACGATTATGTTGTAGGCCTTCAGACAATGCATTTTTGGCAAGACATTTATGGTCATAATATTTTGGTTTAGTGTTTTTCGAATAAATTGATAATGGCAAAAAAAAAATACAATAACATCAACTGACGTTTCACCTGATGCAGATGCATCATAAAATGTATTTGATGACGCGTGCATTAAGTGAAATAGTTATTTGTTTTGTTTTTTTTTTTTATAATTGAGAGAATGATATCTACATCACGAATGAAAGATTAATTTGTGGAGTAAACAGCATCCATTTTAAGTTAAGGGACTGGTGGCAGTTTGAAACGAGTGAAAAACTTCTCAAAAAGTCTATTTCCTCATGTGAAAGGGGTGTAAGATCCATATTCTTTTTCGAAATGTCAAATCAGGAAAGCGACAATTAAAATGAGTGCGTTCAGCTAAAATGGGTTCATTCAAAGATATCATTTGGAATGTAAACTTTAACTGCCAACAGTTCGCTATAAAATAAAAACTCCAAACGATATGACGATGATGATCTTGCTTTGCTTTAAAAGCTGATTGTAGCATGTTTGTATAAGTGGAATTTTATTTTTCATCTTGTGTATCTGTTGGTTGCTCTCGGCATGACAATCGTATCATCGTCCATCGCTTTGCTGCTTGTAACTTTTCTCGGGTTTGCGGCTGCTTGTTGTTGTTTTTTTATTTATTTTTTGTTCAAGAATTATGTAATGTTTTTGGATCGAATCAGTTGGTTAGTTGGTGGTTTTCATGGTCACAGCCAATGGAAGTAATTATATTTTATCGGTGCTTTGTGGTAGTGGTTTGAGTTGTAATTGTAATATAAGTATCTCCGAAGTTGAGAGTGAACAGAGATAAAGTCAGATAAACAGATCTTTTTAGCACTTTTTTAAAACGAACAAACCTTTTTCTTAAAGTTTTTTTTTAGTTGGTTTCATGACAGCTGAACAAATTAAACATGCACTTGACTTGATGGTTTTTGGTTGTCACACGATACTTTTAAATGTCTCTATAAATTATATATTTCATCGAGATCGAGTAAGGTGTGTGAAATAGATTGGCGGGATGGAATTTTTTTTGACAGGTGGATCTTAAAACAAAAAGACACCTTTAAGTGTTTTTCTTTGTAGTGAATTTTGACGTTTAATGTATTTAACTAGGTAAATTGTTTTTGAGATCAGATACGGAGATTAAAATCATCTTGGATAAATACTGAACAGAAGCTACAATTCTGATATTTACCTGGGAATTGGACAATTAAAATTAAATGGCGCCCAACGTAAGGTATATTATATTGATTTCGAAGCAATCTGGTTGACATGATTGTTGTTGTTACTTATTGAAAATATGATTAATTTAGGGAAAAGGAAATATGTTTACCTATTTTATTATAAAACCTCAATTAATACAATAAATGGCGCCCAACGTCAAGGGTTGGTATTCAAAAAAAATACTCAACATTATATTTATCAAGGCATGAAACTACTCTAATTTCAAACAAATTATTTCATAAATATGTATCAAAAAGACACATCGTTATCGAAAATTAGTGAAAAATAATTATTTTGGGTGGTCTCTTCAATTTATATTTAGTTACGTCTATAGGAGAAAATTGCTTTCCGCTATCTCTTAGCTACTTTAATGTAGACACATAAAACTACATATGTGACCTTAAATGTAGCCTAATTTATCAACTCAAGTGGTGTTATGCATTCTTATCGGCAAAGACCTGAATTCTATAAATAAAAAAAAAGAATACACAAATAATTTAATCAAATCGAAACCAACCAACTACTTATTCCTATCCATGCTTTTGACATTGCAACTTTACTCACTCTCTCGAACTTACATACATATGTGATATGTCTATACAAAATTATATTTTCCTGTTGTTAACCATCTTACACGCATTTTTATTTTTAACTTTTTTTTGTATTTGAAGTTTAAATTTTTCCAACACTATATTTACAGCGGCTTCATTGTCATTTTTGCTGTCAATAATGACACTGAAAACTTTGATTACAACCGATTACAGAAAATCACATAATTATTTGTTACTTACTGTTTGATATTAATGTGTGTGTGAGAGTTTTTTGTATTTATAAACAGAGGGACGACACAAAATTAATTCGTTTCATTATAACAATAAAAAAAAAGTAAAACAAATTAAAACAACAGCAAACAAAACAAGTGCCTTGAAAATCTCTGCACTGCGCTGCACTGTGCTGCATTGTGTGATTTGATATTAAGTTGTTTTAAGCGGGAATTGACAATTGAAGTGCATGTTAGTTTAGTAATTTTCAGAATATTTAAGTTTTTATTACTTCTTTTTAGCGGAAATAAACATCAGATATAATGTTTTGTTTAATTAATAAGAATTGTAAAGATGAGGGTATATCAAAGCAGTTTTTAATACATTACCAAATTTGACAGATTATGCATTGACAGATGTTATATTTTGAAATATTTGATAAATATCACCCTAAAGATCTAAAATTCACTTTTTCCCGAAGGTCACAACAAATTTCAGTTTCTTGGCGAAAACGTCCAATGTTTTACTTAGAAATCAGTCTCGCCTAAAATAGTTTACTATAGTCTCGAGACCTTTAACGTGGTATTACTAAATTCCTTATCAATCTTCACAAACCATTTAAACTAAAAACAATAAAACATTTAATCGATTCCACTTTCATATCACAAAAGGCTTTTGACATTTCAAACAATCCCGTATGTAAATTTCACCACGAGCCATATAAACTCAAAAAAAGTAAGGTTGCGTTTACACGTATTCCAATTAAAATTCAGTCAAACTTAAATTTAAAATTCATAACTCATTCTCCAAGTCCAAAATTTGCAAGAACCAATAAAAAATAAAAACAAAACAAAACAGGACTAATATGTCTACCTCATGGTACCTCATGGATTTTTGTGCATTTCTTTTAAAATGTTTTGTCATCACCATGCCGACGAGCCCCAAACCAAAATCGTTTATAATTAATTATTTGAATGCTATCAGTTGTCAGCGCCAATAATTGATGGGTCTGATGATAGCATCTTTATGACATACATACATCAAGAAAATATAAAATATACAAATTTGATTCGAGTGCCGAATATAATAATTGACAGAAGACAAAATATTCATCTATCCATTTGATTTGTGAGATGACGTTTATTTTTTGTTTTGTTTTTGTTTAAATGACTAAGACACACAATGACCGATTCTCATTAAAATAAATTACTCAGATCATCGTTCGCATACACCAGTTTAAACTTTTGGAATTGGAAATTCGATACCCATTTATATGTAAGCGGGGCTTTAAGTCACCACTCTTTTCTATAAGTATACGTCAAATAGGTAAGCATGAGTTATGTTTTTTTTTAAATTTTATTTTGGGGTAGACCTCAACCTCAACCGTGATGATGTTTATATAGATTATTGAAACTTCGTAATCACAATGCAATAATAGCTCAGTGAATCACATTGAAATTTTCTTTATCAAGGCTTAATGTCAGCTTTGATTAGTAATTGGCATACAATGAGTATACGCGTATAATGGCTATTGCATATAGCATGCAAGGGTTACGTGTATGTAATACCAGAAACCGCGCATCAAATTAAACTTTATACCTTCAGCAAGTGTCTCTTTCTTTCTCTCTTTTTTATCTCTCTCCATCTGTCACTGGTGCATGTTCCTAGCGCTGTGCCATTGTCAAAGCCATCATATATGTATATACATACGAACCAGCAACTAGCAGCAATACCACACAATAATTCCACTCATTTACATACATTGGCTTGCGTGCTCAGCTTAATATAGTTAGTAGGTTTAACATGCGCCTGCGTCTGCAGTTACCGCACCATTGATTTTTTGCTCTACTACTCCATTAGTCTACCTGCTAAAGTTACACTTAGAAAAATTAATAAATAAATCAAAAGGAAGTAGGTTACCCAACAGCAAAAGACTAAATTCAGATTGAAACAAATTTTAAAAACAATTTTAACGAAAATTATGACAGTTCGAACGTTTTTATTTGACACTAGGAGCTGTCAAAATTATAAATGATGAATTGGGTGAAATGAGGTTGAACATAATATGTCAAAGGTATAAGAAAGTGACAACAGCCTATTACAATGTGAACTAAATTCATATAGCAGTGATCCGGATAAAATACTGTCGGATATCCGGTTTTAGATTAGGCTTCAGTAGTGTCACATTTAAATTTCTATTTTATTTATCCGCAACTTTTCGGATAGTACTGATATCCCGTCCATGATTAGAATTTGTTTTTTCGGATACCATGGTATCTATGTTGGATAACCGGATATTTAAATGTCAAATCGCTTCTGAACTGAAGTTTCCATGAATTTTTTCGCTCAGTGTAAGAAAACTTATGTAATCCCGGTGTATTGTGTCTTTTCATATGCAGTTTCAAGTTCAAATTCGATTTTTATATTTTATTTTGAATTTGCTTGCTGATAAAATTTTCGTATAGCTCGCGTGATGGAAACATTTAATTTTTCCACCATTCAAAGCAATAGTAAGTTATTCTTTGATAATATTTTATATTTTCATTAATATGTATGCTAGCGAAAAGTGACAGGTAAATCTGAGCTCAAAGTTGATGTAATTTTTGTATCTTTGCGAATTGAATTCAAACAAAAAAAAAAATAACAAGCAGGGCAACAACAGGTATTACCTACTTTATTTTGTTTTGTATTTTGAATTTTTGTGCGGGAGCGCAGCGGTATTTAAAAATGTTAAATCGCGCTATTTGTATTCGCCGAGTGTATAGAAAGAGGTAATTACGCTTTTCCATGGCACTTTTCAATGTCAGATTGTTAACTCACACAGATTTTATTTACTTTTGTTTTTTTTTTCTTTTTTTGTTGTTGCTGTCTATTATATTTGAGGAAAAACAAAGATACCTAGTAGCAGCAAGTATTACACCCATTACACACTACACACACGATGCTTCATTATGATGATGAGAAAAACTTCAAATGAAAGATAGGAATAGGGTTGCCATGTCATAAACTATTTAAAGAGCCCAATTTAAAAATGTTTGTAGACCAAAATGAAAGCCGGAAAAGTAGCCCAATATCAATTATAATATTCTAAAAGCTTTAATGAAAACCATAATTGACTTTTGACAAGTTTAAGTACGTGATTTTTTTGTGCTAATGAAAAAATAAAATAGCCCAATAATATAATATTTCGGCAATTTATAGCTCAATTGTGAGTGAACTGTCATATTGAAATTGTTGTCGCGAATTTTGTGAAAAGTAGCTCAGTTTTCAATAAATAGCCCAATAGGCAAGCCTGGGTAGAGGTGCACTACACAGAAGATATGACAGACAGAAAGTTTTAATGTTTGAATGAATAGTGTGTGTACTTGTAGGTATGTCTATCACAAACTAATTCTATGCAATTTGAGAAAATTAAAATTACAGATTGATGAAAATGGAAAAAAAAACAAACATTCACACACATTGAACAAAATGGGATGTTTTCTTTTTTGCCATATGTTTTACAAAAAGTGATGATGTGTATGACCATGTGTGGTGTGTGCTTTGTAACACAAGACAAAGTATATCTATAGATATCCTCAATTGAATACAACACTCAATTCACGACAAGGAGACTTTTTTCCTCTTCCATTTCCTTATTGACAGAAAAGTATCTGTGTTTCTCAAGGCGAGAATAAAACTTTGTCTTTTGAAACATGTAGAGACTTTCATAGTTAGACCGTTTCTCATTTCCCGAAGCCAAAGCCTATTATTTATGAATGAAATTATGAAAGGCATTCTAATGAACATCAAATTAAGGGAAAACCCCATAACGTAATCCATAAGTTACAAATTTCTACTTTCAAGTTGAAAGATATCAAAGATAAGATTTATTTTGGAGGAGTAATTGAATATAATTTTACTCAGCTCAATATCAAAGATACTGTTTTTTCTGCAACAGCTATTGAATACATAATCCTTGCCAATCAAGTTATTCTTTCGATCGAGTTTTCAACTTTTAATTGACTTATAATTCCCCAAAAAAATGTGAACTCTATTTTTATACCAAGGACTTAAGAACTAAATGTTATTTCAGCCTTAACAGCATTACTTACTGTTTTAAGTGTCATTTAACGCAAAACGTCATTTGCGGTGCACAGTAATCATTGAAATTCGCGAATGTCAAACGCATAATTTTGAAGTATCATAATTGCATATCTTTCTTAGATAATATTTAATGATTCAAGGTGACATAAAATAATGAAACCTCAAAATTTCGTCACTACAAAAGGGTCTAAAGTGAACATTGTCTTGTCTTTTGAATTTAATGAAAACATTCTTTAGGAATCGAACTTCAATGTCAATTGGCATTTTGGAGAAGAAAATAACACAATGTCGTTCATAACCTGGAGATTTGAAGAAGAAAAAGATTCTTTAGGATATTATGCAACAGGTGACTTTATTGACCATAAATTCGAACATCATCTGTCATTTTATCTAAGATTGATGAATTTTTCTAAGACGGTTTTCACATTAGACTCTTGAGGCAACTTTTTTGACGTTTCATCATTTTGTCTCGTTCCTTCTGTTGACAAGAATGTGCGCCGAGTAAAAAAGTGAGGCTTTAACCAAACAAAAATTATAAAATTAATAAAATTCCATTTCTTTTTATATAAAATTAACTATTTTACGACTTTATTCACGGGCGGGACATAAAACTGCTGTACGACTTCAAAAAGTATTATTTACACCTGTCAACTTTAACAAAGCAATGACTTGCACTTTTAGCTTTGACAGATTTGGTAAAACAGAGTTTTTTTTAAGAAATACTACAATGAGTTTCTTCCGATTTGACATTTGCTAAAAAATGTGACAGTTACAGTGACAATTTCTTAAAATTTTTATGTTAGCGTAAAAAATGGAATGATGTTGACAAAATTTTAATACAAGAATAATATGACAAATGATGCTTTTAAATGTACATACATCATTGACCCATAATGACGTTTATTGTCAAAAATCCATGAAAAAGTTACAAGTTTAAGATATTTTGTAACCGGAAACACTTTCGACCTCATTTTAAGAACAGAAATAAATGCTAAGCCATCTATAGGAGGAATGTAGTGTAGTGACTCAAACTTTAATCTATTTTGTACTTCTGACATTGTTCAGTAAAATTGGAGGAGGATTTTTCTTTGTGGACCTTGAATTTTTAAGTCTTCTTCTCTGCCTATGTTTTTCTGCTATTTTTATGATGTCAAACACGAAATTACTACAATTGCTCTCTTATACCTACCAAAAACAAAAATTAAAGGGCCAACCTCAGGGGACAACTTTTTGACCTACACTTTTTTTTCCTCCCAAGAAAAATTCTAATATACAAATAAAGAACTCATCAATTCAACATTATACACAGACACACTCCTTTAACTGGTTATTTTGCATAAGAAAACAAAACGATGACTTGTAACTTACAAAACAAAAAAATATGAATAAACATTTTTGCAACCTTAACCTTGTTGCAATTATTAAACTATTCAATTATACATTGTTCATGATCAATCTGTTTATTTTATTGATCTCACCTTAAGAACTTATTTTTTTGTTTTTGTATACCTTACAGAGTCCATGTGTGTTAAGTTTAAGACAGAAAATAAAAACATCAACATTTGGTTTTACTTAGATTCTTGTTTTCTTATTTCTTTTTGTATTTTGTATTTTACTCCAAAGAATCTTTTATTTTTTTTTCTTAATGCTAATTAAAATAGCAACCACTTGTCACTCAAGTGCCACTCTGGATTGTTTTCAATTAAATGTGAAATGCATGTGGATGGAGATTCATGCATCTTAATTTTTTATTTTTTCTTGTTTTATGTGTGACTGGGTCAAATTTACTTTACAAACAAGAGTCTGAGTTTTTCGCTTTTAAAATTGTTCGGACTTTAAACATTTGTATGTATGTATTTTTTTTAAACTTAATTGACGAGACGCGACGAGGCGGCAAAGACCAAGCTAATCGCTTTTCAAAACTAATAACACTCCACTCAATCAGATGCGGTAATTTGATTTGCAATTTTTTCCTTCCTTCATACAATTTTTATGTACAATATATTCATCCATTGCAGTGCACAAATATTATTGTATTCTTACTAATACAATGTTATAAAGGGTGTTTTCTTAGAGGTATAGAATATTAAGTTGATAACACTATTTTAACTGGTGCCATTTTTGACAGCTGTCAGATAATTTGTTTTTAAGTTAGTTTGACATTTCAAGAATTGAAGCCACGGGATCAACTAGCAATGCGTAGATTCAGTGATTCGACCTATTTTCAAGCGATGAAGCGGAATTTTCAGGCAAATTGATACGTCAATAAAAGAAACTGCCGTATTTGGATTGATGATAATACTCAAGTGTATGTATGTTAAGACACCGTTACATCCACAAAAATTTACTGTTTGATGTTCATTTTGGGTTGGCCAAAACGATACAGTTAGTGGTGACCCCTATAGACTGACTTCTTTCTTCATCAATTGAATAACCTTAATGGACAGGAGCTGTGGTTGCAAGAAGATGGCGCTGCACAATATGTCAGACAGATTGTGTCACAATTGATTTATGAAACGAAACGATTGGTAACCGCATGGTTTCATGTTACGGACGCATAATTATTTACTGTGGGGATATAAGAAGTCTCTAGTCTACGCTGATGTACATAAGCCCAAACTGTTTGACAACTTGGAGGACAACATTCGTTGCGTTATTGCCAATATTTTGTCTTAAATGTTGGAAAAAGTAATCAAAAATTGCACCTCCAGATAAGAGGCTACTATTGTCTATGTCAATTTTTAAAAAATCATCTTCTATGTTTTATTCTATTTCTATACCTCTAAAAAGACACCCTTTATTGCATCATACGAGTAGGTATAGAAGTCTTGAGAGGCTTCAAAACATATTTCCGAGAAGATGGCGTTTTTAGGGTGAGGTAAAGTCCAAAGACTAGGAGTGGACTCTCTATTATTGAAGTCAAGTCGTTGTCGCTTGTCGTCGTCGTCGCGTTGTTGCCTTCGCCAATAACTAACTATTCATTATGCAAATCTTCGAGACATGCGATTTTCTTCAACTTCAAGATCATCTAAGATTATATCTTGAGCTGAAAAATACTCTCTTGCATTGATATATCTTTAAAAAAAAATAAAAAAGCATTAAGAGAATCTAAAGATATAATAATTCTACAATGATCGTTTGTTGGTAGATCGGTCGCGTCGCGTCGGTTAGGTAGTTTAGCATTGCATTTCTGGGAAAATCTTGTTTTGTTGAATTCTGTTTAAATAATAAAATTAATTAAAAGCTAATGACGACTTGGTTATTGTTGGTTATTGTTAGTCGTTAGTTGTCCTCGTCCGTCCATCCCTCGTTGGTTGGCTGACGTCGCGTCGTCGTTGGTTGATGCGGGATGGTTAGTGGTTAATTTATTGAAAACAACCAATAAGTTTGTTTTGAATCTTTGAAATACTGACACTTAAAATGCAAAATATAGGTAGGTTAGAAATATTGGTATACCCAAGGTACTTAGAATTCAATTGATGTGCAAAGACTTTTTGAATGACCGACAACAACGGCAACGACGACGACCAAGTACGACGATGACACACTGTTAAGGCATCCCTCATCATCATCATCATCATCAACATCAGATCAGAACTGAGCGACTCTATAATGAATTAAATTGAAATTAGAGTCACAAACGCTCAACCTAGAAAACGGATTTGCTACGAATTGCATTTAAATGGATGAGCGGGTTTTGATTTGGTTTGGTTAGGTTTGTGTGTTTAGTATTGGTTATAGTTATGGTTATGGAGCTTGGTTGCATCTTTGCATCATGATGATGCATATACTCGTATACATATATTCCTCCATATTTGATAGGGTGGTGGTGGTTATAATTTTGATGCTAATGCTTAACCATGCGGGAGGAAGTGATTGTACAACTTGTGGTTGGGTGATGTCGCTTTGTTGTATAATTTCAATAGAATTTGCATTAATTTTCTATTATATATACGATTATCACATTATACAAGATAGAAGTGGTGGATATATTTGGCTTACACTTCATTCCATTTCGATTTGTGCGTCGTGCTTCGCGTCGTCTTGGTTGCCTTGGTCGCCTTGGTCGTCGTCGTCGACTTTGTTGAATTGTTAATTCTATATTCTATGTATAGATGCATCTGCAGATGCAGAAGAAGATGTACAAAGTGGTTAAGTGTGAAGATTTTGGTTAATTTGCACTTTGTTAAGGACTTCACAACAAATGAGCTACAGAATTTCAAGAACTTTAGCTTGAAATTGATATAGGTTAAACGAACACTTTTAGGAGGTACTTTTAGTACTTACACAAACTTCATAATCTTCGAAAATGGCGACAAACGCCAATTCTACTTCGAAATTCGTAAACTATACAGTTACAAAATAAACGCAAGCACTGAACATGTTCAAAAGATTTTCTTTCTATCCACTTCGAGACCCTATGTCAGCAATAACGCTCAGAATATTCTCTTCAATCTTTTCGGGCTTATATGTGTGGGCAACCGATTTTAAATAACTGCACACAAAATAATCCAGTTATGTAAAGTCGAACGATCTTGCAGGATAAACTGAGCAAAAATCAAGTGACAGCTGTCAAAAAGACCAACTCCGAAGAATAGTATTACCAGGTTTAAAAACACACGTTTATAAAAAACTACTACACTACTGTACTAAAAATTATCATTTATGTGAATCTACTACAATTTGTATTACTTCAAAGACGTTGTTCACATGAGACTGTTTTGAGGTGACTCATTTCGACATGTCATCATATCCTTTCTTTTTTACTTATTGAAAAAAAAAAATAAAACAATCAATGTCTGCTTCAGTTTCCTGTCTGTTTTCACCTATCAAGTGGAACTAAAATGAAATGATGAACATTTTGACGTTTCCTGAAAAAAGTCTAATGTGAATACTGTCAAAGAGATTAATTTCAAACTTTTGATGACATTTGAACTATGTCATTTGAAATATGTCAAAGATGTCATAATGAATTTTCCATCGGTCAAGTTCTGAAATTGAACTGTCAAACCGATTTAAGGTTGGCCACAATCTCTATTTCATCTCAAAATTTATTTTGTATTCTTTAAAAATAATTATGACATTTGACATTTCAAATTTGAAGAAAAGTATTTAAAAAATCTTGTAAAATTAACGTATTTTTTATTTTAGAATAAAAATGATGATATTTGACGTTTGGAACGATTCTAAAAACGCTCAAAATTATTTTAAAATTAATTTAAAAAAAAATTTAATTTTTTTTTTAATCTAGAGGAAAAATGATGATATTTGACTTTGGAATGATTAGGTTTCAAATTCTTACATTTTGTTTTAAATTTTCGAAAGAAAAACCATGGCATTTGGAGTTTTACATACCGTAAAATAAGTTTTAAAATGTTTAAGACAAGTCTTGTCAAAAAAGCTTTTTATGGAAGAATAGAAATATAATTAAGTGACAAGGAAAGATTTGACAAATTTAATTTTTGACGAGGTTTTGTTCAACTCGTTTTCAGGGAAGCCTATCACTTTTCTTTTATTTGTTTGTTTTTATTCAAACCTTGTTATTTTCCGCTGTTAGTTACTGAATGAGGCCACCGAAATATTAATTCTGGACGCACCCTTCCTTAAGCATTCCTAAACTACAAACGATGTTTATTTTTTGGAAAATGAAGTATTCAATATAGACATATCATGGCTATACATATTTTTCAAATGAAAAATATAGATCGGCAACATAAATATGTCAATTTTGTAAACTCTATTCATCGCCTAGTAGTAGTTTGGGAAAGTAAAAGAAATGTTGGAGTACGTTCAGAAATAATATTTCGATGACTCTATTCAGCAACTAAAAACGGAAAATATTTCTCTTAAACAAAATTTAAAAAAATGTTACCATTTTCGAAACAGAATAATTCAAGAAATTACTCTGAGATAAATCGTATGAACTTTGCATTTATGGTTCAGAAAAAGGCTCTTTGAAATATTTCATAACATGTAAAACATCGTAACCAGAAATACAGAAAATTATTATCGAATCATCATCCAAGTACTGCATAAGTCTAATACTTCTTTGGTGAGATAAAATTGAATAAAATAGAAACTAAGAGAATGTGTTAAAATGTATCTTTTTCCATGATTCACATCCGGTGCAACAATGTGCCTGTGAGTCTGTTTCGTAGAAAAAACTATCTTTAAAGATAAATTTATAATTACTTTATGATTTTTCCTGTAAATTTCTGTGAAAAAGTATGAAATTTATCCCATGGAATTTCTCTCTTCCATTACCTTACAAAATTGAGTAGAAGGCATGATTTAGAATACTTTGTGATTTATTAAATTTTTTACTTGAACAAAACCTAACTTTAGATATGTATTTTTTTATAATTGCAAATGAATGCAAAACAGAAGACTTAGAGTACGACGAAGAAAAAGAAGAAGAAGTAACACCAACCAAATAAATAAATAATAATTAAACAAAAACAAAACATATGAAACAACAAATTTTAATTCCAATATTAAAAAACCATATAGGAGGAATATATTAACAATATTTATATACATTTTTTTTTCTTCATTTAAAGAAATAAATATAAACATGTGAATATAAATGTATAAATGTGCGATTTATTATTACATTAGCTTGCATTTTATTAAAACAAGTATATTATTCTCGCATTGACCTTGAACTTGATATTAGACAGGTAAATACGAGTATAAAGCTCACCGATGAACAACGTAAACGACGACGACCATCATTTGTTAAAGTTACCTACATTTTTATATATTTTTTTTTTATTTTACTGCCATGCCATGCATGCCGTGCCGTCGAGTTTTGTCGTCAGCAACGTCAGAAAGATACTTTTGTATCTATGTATCTGTATATCATTTTATAAGAAAAGATACATGTAGAGGGCAGAGGAATATACCAGTACCAACCAGAGGCGTGGGCTATACACAAAAAATATTATAGATACAGAGGCGAGAATAGATTTAAAGGGTGTTTTTAAATAGGTATAGAACTTTAAGTTGGCAACACTATTTTAACTGACATTCATTTTGACAGCTGTCAAATGATTTATTTTCAGTTTGGTATGACATTTCACATAGACTGTAGCATAAGCAAAGATTTTTTGAATACACATAATCAAAGTTTGCTGGACAAATACGTCAATAAACAGAACTGCCGTATTTGGGGTTAAGAAAATAATCAAGTGTATGTTGAGCCACCGTTACATCCACAAAAACTGACTGTTTGCTGTGCCATATGGCTAAGTGGAATAATTGGTCCGCATTTCTTTTGATACAACAATGATTACTAACTTCTTTCGTTTATCAATTGAACAACCATAATTTCAAGGAGCTGTAGTTTTAGCAAGATGGCGGCGGTGCAACATGTCACACAGCTCGTGATTTAATGAAGATAACGTTTGGAAATATCAAAGTTTTATGTTACGAACCCGTCAATTGAACTCCACAATCGACGCGATTTAACGGCGCTTGACAATTTTCTATGGAAAAATAAAACAGCCGCTGGTATTGACCACTAGGAGGACAACATTCATCCTGTTGCTGCCGATATAACAGCCACAAATCTTGGAAAAAGTCATCGATAATTGGACCTCCAGATTAGATTACGTCCCAGACAACCAGTCTCAAACTAAGAGCTTTATTTTTTTTTCTCGGAAATGTATGCGTCACTAAGTAATACAATAGGTATGATAGATAAACACAAAGTAGTCATTTAGGGCGACTTCTTTTAATAATGACAATCCGTGGCTGTCATTTGCCAGAAATCATATGCCAGAAGATTTTCTTTCGAAAAAAGTAACTTTAATGTCAGTTTAAGAAAATCATCTTTGTCAAAGTTCTTTACCTCTTAAAATAACACCCTATGCAACATGGAAAGATGCTATAACAACAGGTGAGTTGAATAATGATCTTCCATTGCAAAGGGAAAAAAAAGACACTTAACTATGGTAATTTCCATAAAAAAACAACGTACATATCTCCATAGATATGAACTTCAGTCATAGTTCGGATGCAATTCTGTTCTAGGATTGCTTACACGCGCCGACAATTTTTTTTTTATATTTCTGCAGATCGAAGAAAATGGAGAGAGAGAATTCACAAGAAATATTGGAGACATCACCACTTAGTAGTGTTTCCCAGCCAAAATAAATGTTAGGAAGTCAAACGTCATTAAACGTCATTACTTATGTCAAATAGGTGGTTGTTAAATTTTTTTGTATTTTTTTTTTTTCATGTTCCCATAAAGTGCAGCGGAAAATTGTTCATTTAATTATTAAAATGATTGTCAAGTGAAAAATTAAACATATCACCATCATCATCGTGATCACATATCGCATTGTTGTTTGTTTGTTTGTTTGCTTGCGTCCAGCACTCAGTAGCAGTAGCAACAGAAACAGCAGTTTTGTAGGTAAAGTAGTAAAGTGTGATGTGTTGCTTGCATACGCTATAAAATATATATACATGCATAAATATTTTATTATATCCCGCATTGGCCTTGGATGGATGAAAATTTGTTTTATTGTCTGTTTTATTTTATGGGATTTTTTTATTCATCCATATTTGCTGCTTCTATTGAACTTCAGTCAATGCTATAATTTGATTATGATGATCATCACATTGTTGCCAACACAATCTGCGATGACAACGCCACCGAGCGGAGAGACCAGCGACGACAACGACGACGCTTGTCAGTTCCAGAATTTTGCGGTGGTCGTGATTTTTTTTGTGCAGGTATTTTATTATTTTTTGTGGTGGCGGCGGCGCGGTAAATCGTCGTTCGCGTCGTTGAAATGATGGATAAATATAATATTATATATTTTTTAATAATACCTGCCGTGTATTTAATTTGATTTCATTGTAAAATGATAAAAGAAAATTTGAAATTGCTGCGATGCACTTGAAAATTTTATCAATAAAAAAATGACAAAAACGACGTTGGAAAAAGAATAATGACAAACAATATTAACCAGCTAACGTACAAATCTTGATGGTGGATAGTTATGTAATGATTTGTTTTTCACTTCTTATTTTATTAAATGTAATTCAAGTGTTTTGAGATATAAAATTTGTTAAAGGTTCTTTTCTTTGAGAGTACCAGTTACCCACATATCATCCGTTCTTGTTATCTTATCACTGGTATACTGATAAAGAAAACTAAATACTTATACCTTCTTAATATTGGCTATAGGCTAGAAGCTTATAAGTGGTAAAGTCTCCACATGGCCAAAACACCAAACTTGTTTGTTTAATTTCTTCAGCAAAGAAATAGAAAAACAAAAACACAAATTTAAAAGTACTTACCTACAAAAAAAATCGTCAAAGAAATAAGAAAATTACCGTCAAAAAATATATAAAATAGAAGAAGATAAAGTTGACTCTTATCAGTCATATTATAGGTACTTTTGTATTTCTTTTTGTTTTGTTTTTCAAAACATTATGACTTTAATATGTATATTCAAAGTATATTGACCTAGTTTTTATTGTTTTTTTTTTTTTGTTCTTAGCTATTATGAAGATAAAGATTGCTAATAATTTTAGAATGTCTTGAGTTAGGTTTTTGTTGGTCAAACAAGTAAATTTGCTGCACAGGTATTTTCATAGATATAGTGGACTTAAATAAAGAACTCTTAAGAACCGTTATGGTAAGAATGCATAAATAGGTTTTTTTTAGAAATTGATAAGATTGCAATATTTACCAGCTGATGGCGTCTGCATAAAGTAAAATTCTTCAGAAATTATGCAACTATACTTATATCAGGAATTTTTAAACGTATGTGACTATGATAAAAAAAAATAAAAAAGCTACACCTTTCTTTAACTTTCAATTTGAAGTGTTATGTCATTATTTGACTTTAGGCGAACTAAGAACTAATATTTTTTACTGTACAAAGAAAAGCGCATGCTAAAAGTAAATAAATATGAATTCATACAAGACAGTCATTTAGGGCCACTTCTTTTTATAATGACAATCAAAAGATATCTTTTCCTTTAGTCATAAGAAATAATATATATTTTTCTACTACAAATGAAACATTTTTATAGCTGGCTGGGGAAGCCAAGTGACATATGTATGTCAAAATTTAATTTTATTGTTCCGACTTATAAGAACTAAATGACAAGTAATACATTCGGATAGAATTTTGAACTCGAGATTTCAATCAAACATGACATGAGGACGGTAGAGAAGCCAAAAAAACTGTCTTCAGTGATTCCGGACTCAAAAACCTGTTAACATTTCTAATTTAAGCACTAAAAACTGCTTAGGTACCAAAAATTTAAACAAAGAGTTCACTGATGTTCAGAGCTCAAAACAACAACCAGTAAATGTATAGATGGTTCATTGCTGATCTCGGATGAGGACCAACTTAGAAGGTGGATGGAAGATTTTGCTTTGATTTTAAGAAATGTATTTCATGTATTTGACAGCAACGTGTAACTGATATTTTATGAGTTGCCCGATACAACAAATTCTCGAATATGCACCACACTCTTCAGTAAGGAATATAACATTATGGGCTTTGCGGCATTTCCCCAGAATTGTTGCAAACAACACCGAATTGATCGAGCGAATTTCTGCAATCGCTTGTAGAAGCAACATGCGTTCTGAACGCTTCCCGAAGAATGGAAAATGAAAACGATTGTCAGATTTCCAAAAGAAGGGAGAAAACCAAAATAGTAACGAAGATTCTTTTAAAACGTGTAAGAGAACAGCTCGAAGCAACACTTGACGCCGAACGATCCTCTTGCATTGATCACATCAACACGTTGCGGATCTCATCAAGCAGTGCATTAAATATTGATCATCACTTCACCTGCTCTTCATCGATTTTGGTAAGGCTTTTGACAGCATCAACAGGAAGGGGGGATATCCCAGATAAACTCGTCTTTATTATAAAAGCTACATATGAGGAGTCCAAATTTCACATCTTCCACGGAGGTAGGTTGTCAAAAGAGTTTGAAGTCCAAAGTGGACTGAAATAGGGCTGTATAGTATACTGCCTCCAATTATTTTCTTATTGGTAAACAGCGATATGATGCGGGCAGCATTGACAGGAAACGGAGGAACAAGAAGGACTCTGACAACATATTTTCTTATTGGTGAACAGCGATGTGATGCCGACAGCCTTGACAGGAAACGGAGGAACAAGATGGACTCTGACAACATACCTTAAACATCTAGATTACGCAGACGATGTATGCTTGGTATCTCATAGGATAATGGATCTCCCTCAAATGACAAAAAGAATGGAGAGAGAAGCAGAAATCGTTTAGCTAAAAATCCCACTAATTCTTCATGATGTGGTATGCAATCTAGAAATCTATCATTCTCGATACTTTTGTACTCCTTAAATCCGATAAACACTTTTAAATTATTACACATTTTCTTGGAAACAATTAATAGATAATTTTTACAATTCTTCTTTAACTACACCAAATCAATTAAGCTGTGCGGTTTAGCATACAAAAGTTATGTTTCAACAGTCGTTAGGCAACTTGATAAGCTCCTGATCAACTTTTGCACTCAAATTTGTTTCTGAGATAAGAAATGGAACCAATCCAATTCAACCAACAAATTATAATAAGAAGCAGTAAAAATAGTATTGATGTTCTGCACCTCGACACCATGTCGAAACCTTGCAGTTTATCAGCAATTTTACAAGGCTGTGCTTAGAAGATTCGGAAATTCTTTGAAACTGTATGTGATCAAGGAAATAGGTCAATATATCATCAAAGCAATAAGAATAATAAGGAGATATTGTCGAAGAATTTTCTCCAATACTAAAAATGTTATAAACCTTTTCTCAGAACTTAACTATGTTACGAAAAAGACATTTCATCAACCGTACAACACTTTAAATTCCAATTAAGGTGCTGCAACTTGACACCTTTAAAGATATGATCATTAATTATTGCATCTCCGCTAGCATGTCAAATCATTACAACAATTTTTTTTTTAAATGCGTGGTCGACCTTAAAAGCTGATAATGGTAGGCTTCATAGCTTGGTCTTGAATACGATCTTAACTTTTGGCTAATGTTCTAATTCATTAAAAGTAAAAACTCAAAGTCTTAAGCATTTTTAACAAGGCTTAAATTTGTCGTTTAATAAATTCTTCCAATACTTTATCAATAAATTTTAATTAACACTCATCTTGCTTTTCTGTGATGAAAAGATTTAAATGTTCTTGTCATCACCTCTTAAACTTAAAAACTAGTTTTCTATCTCGACGATGATGATGTTTGTTTACATAAATTAATAACAACCCATAGCTACTGTTTATAAATAAAATATTCTTAAATAGATAACTTACTTAAAATTCATCTAATGCATTCCTAAAACCTGCCAAATCGTCTACCTCCAATATCACTTTAAATAAAACAACAGCAACAACAAAATCATCTTTTAAATTATTTCATTTCCGGTAAGCACGGGTTAACTACTTTTTAAAGCTTATCAATTTCTGTCTAAAAAAAGGTACGACTATATCTTAACTTAAACATCTGTTTCTGCTTGAATCCAAAAATGTTTAAACTTAATTTAAAACCTTGATACGCCTATTAAACCTACAACCGGCGATAAAAAAAATACCGACCTACGGAAAATTCATTTAAATTCTCTATAGATGGAGTATTTCAATGTTATATTGTACGCGCATAGTTCCTCATTTTCTGTAAAGGTATAGCTTAACATGAATGTACGACTACATCATCATTCGTGCCAAAGAAAACGAATCATTTTAATTTTGATTTAATGGCCTTGTAAAGGGTTGAACTAATAAAAATAGAATTTAGGGTTTTAGGCGTAGATTTGTTTTTTTAGAAGACTTTGAATTGGAACTTTTTCTGACCTAAAGATCTTTTGTTGCCTGAAAGCTTAGAATCAACGATATCCGAAACATGAAGTCATTTCTTGTGTATACAAAAGAATAACCTAAACTTACTTAGATATAAATAAGAATATTGGACATTCCAATAGCTGCTACTTCAACAAATCAGTTATTGCCCATGAATTTATTCCAATCAATTTAAAAGAACCAATCAACCATTTAAGCGCAAAGTATCGCATGAGAGGAAAGAAAAAATGAAGACCGAAGAAAAACTAAAACAACTTACTTAGAAGAAATAAACAAGAAGTTGGATATTGAATTGCTTTGCCAACTTGAAGCTTAAAGCCATAAAATTGATTACCATTATTTCCAGAAACAATAATTCTTATATACTTCGACGACGACGACGATGACTGACGGAGATGACGGAGACGACGACGGCGACGATGTTTATGGGAGTTGCATAGTGTATATTACGACTAATAACCGTTTTTCTTGGATTTCCTTGGCGCAGTCAGTCTTTGGTAAACATAAACAACTTTTTCTACTTTTTTATTAAAAAATAATTAACTTTCTTGAGCGCGGGATTTCTAAGTAACAAGAGAAAAATAATAATTGCAATGGCAATGAGTTGCAGCTTTAAGATTGTCAATGTTGTTTTGGTATTCATGGAGACCGGCTTTATATGCATATATAGCGGTACCTGGTATATATCTTTTAGCACTTTAACAGCTTCAAGTTCTGCGTTTGACTTTTACCTTCAAAGAGTAATAATTTAAAAGAAAAAACAACTATGCTATCCTTGAGTTTTGCGACATTCAAGTACTGCAAAACTTCCTCAAAGTACTTTCTCTTATAGAGGTAGGTTGGTTGGATTGTGTAAAAGAACCGTACGTTGGGTTGTGAAAAAAAAATCTACGCGCAATAAGCTTAGGCATCTAATGACTTGATGGACTTTAACTTATATTCGCTTTCGCTGATGCTAAAAACGATCCTCTTCTTTTTTTTTCTTGTACTTCTTTTAGTTTTTCGTGTTAAGATATTTTTGCATTTTAAAATTGAGAAAACTGATTTACGACACTTTGGAATAGCATACTTCACTTACCTTCTTCTATTTGAAATTTCCAATGTTCGTTGATGGTCATCTGAAATAAGAAAAAAAAAAAGTTCGTTATTTCTATTTTTTCGTTTAGCTTTGAAGTGAAATAAAAAAAAGGT
The DNA here is from genome assembly GCA_951509635.1 of Eupeodes luniger. Taxonomy (NCBI): domain Eukaryota; kingdom Metazoa; phylum Arthropoda; class Insecta; order Diptera; family Syrphidae; genus Eupeodes; species Eupeodes luniger. The sequence continues at coordinate 11,004,044 of OX608075.1, read as the reverse complement.
TTAAATATGCAAATATCTCTTTCAGGTGTCGAATATCTTCAATATTTTCATATTTGGCACGTTTGTTGTCATACAAAAGAAAGATTATAGGTTGGTAATAGCAATAGGTAGGTTTCTACTCTCTACCTCACCAAAATACCTTTTATGTTAATATTCATACATGTCGAGTAATAATTTAGTAAGTTAAGTACGCGTTTTTTATGTTTAGGATCACATTAGCAGATGTTTTGTCTGTTTCACTTTTCTTTTGATGACAGAAATACATAATAGCGCTTGAAGTATATGAAATCGGAAACGTTTTTCACTTTCTCCAAGAGCTAAATAAATAATTTCATTAACGTTTACCATGTTTTATGGAACAATTCGAAGACAATAAAAATGGCGCCCAACGTGGAACCTTCAATTTGTTTTGGGAACATATTTTTTTCTTGAAAAATCCATCATCCGTGATTTGTTTTGAAACGAGTTTCTAAATGTTGGTTCAGAAATATTTTATTTGGCCCAACATATACAATATATGCGGCACCCAATATGACATTTTCTAGAAAAAAAAACTGGGGAAAAATGATATACTCTTTATTTCAGAAATGAATTATCTGTGGAACTTTTTACACAACATATTTGGAAAACATGGAAAGTGGCGCCCAACGTAGGACCCTATGAAGAACTTCAACTTGAGAAACTTAGATGTTGAAAATGCAAATCTCAGGACTAAAGTATTTTAAAATTCAGCAAAATAATTAATTGGCGCCCAATGTGGGACCTATATATTATTTCTATTCTTAATTTTAGAGTTTCTCTAACGTTTTAATATTTAATAATCCACAAAATCAAATAATAGTTAGCTTAATTTCATCAAATCTATTAAAAGTGGGCGCATCGGCTCGTTCACCACCAGAACCTATTGATTTACCAATCTCAACTATTCCTATATGCGAGTAATGCCAAGGAAAGGGGGGGCTAAATTGTGTATGCCAAATCAGAAAGGCTTATTGCAGACAGCACTTTTCGTAACTAGATTTGTCCATTCCTCGCAAGAGGCAGCACTCGTGAAAAAGAACTTTAGGTGGGTCAGGCAGCCAAAATCCAAGACCTCTGATATGGAGCATTTACCAATAGGACGCATTTACCACAACGCCATGGGTACTTCTAACATAAGTCGTCTTATTTATTTAAAATTTAAGGAACAATCTTATCAAATTTTATGCATTTTCAAAGTGGCGCCCAATGTGACTTATCTAATTTCTTTTCAGTTAATTTAGTTAATAGGGACTTTTCATACAAAAATTAAAAGAAATTTATTAAAATTTTACAGCCACAGTATGTTTTTGTTGCTTTTTCATAAAATCTAATAAATGGCGCCCAATGTAAGGTTACTATTTTGTTTGCAATTCGAAAACAAGGATTTTTTCATGTCTAATTTTATCCTTAGGGACAAAATATTTTATTTTTCAAAGATGTTGGTCCTTTTGGTGGATTTTATTATCAAAAATAATAATTGGCGCCCAACGTGAGACACATAAATTTAGTAAGTTATTATTTTAAAACAGATTTTATAATAACTTTTATGACCTTTATAAAAAGAATAGAACTCTATAATCAAGAAGATATCATCATAACCAACAAAGGTCACACTCTACCTATGTACATAGGTATACAAAAAAACCGAACTGCTATTATTAAATTTTTGCCTTTACAATTACCAACTATTAATCAAACAAAACAAATCTTCTACCCACACGCGTGTAGGTATTCACTGATTTATTTATTTTCTATTCTTTTAAACTGCACATTTTTAAGTTTCAACTCCATTATAAACGATTAGATTCTTATTTTGTCTAAAAAGAATTTCCCATCTGTTCAAATATTGCGAGAAAATGAAGAAAATGAACAGTGGCGGCTGCGGCGGCGCGGCGGCGCCACTGTCGTCATCTCTTAAAGTCGTCAAGGCCCAAAAACCAATATACCTTCATATATCTCTCTTTGGCACAAAACTATTCTACAATATAACCTCCGAAAAGGAAAATAAACGCCTAACTAATAAAATGCCAAAGCCAGTCATAAATTGAATGTGGGTCGACAATAAAGCCTCCTATTATGCCAACAACAATACAGCAACAGTACGTACCTATACTCTATATATGCACATCTAAATGTCTATTAATATGACGGTATTATGAAAAAAGACGCACGTCATACCACAATAAAACTATCCTACGTTTACCGCAAAGCACAATTTGTTGTTCCACCGTGCGATGTATGCGACGTGCGATGATGACGCGAAACGCGAAGCGCGAAGCGGTTCTTTTGCTTTTGTTTTTGTCCTCCTCAGTATGATTTATCTTCTTCATCGTCTCGCTTCATCTTCTTTTTGTTTTTCTTTCTTGGCCAAAGCAGATTAGTTACGACGAGACAAAGCTGACGTGAGTTGGCTTAACTATGGCGATGCCAAATGAAGACACGATTTTAAAGAATGAACATAACAAAAAAGAACGCGAAGAAGATGAAGACGATGATGATCAAAATCATCAGCCATAGCCAAAGCCCGAAGAACGAAAACGAAGAGCCAAAGCCATAGCAAGTCAGATTCAGATGGGCTGATGAACGAAATCAAAAGTATATTATCGTGTGGTTGTTTTGTTTGTTTGCCTTGCTTTTGCTTCATCCGTCGCGTCCGTCATTTGTCGTCGATTGTGTAGTGGTGGTGAACAAAATACCAGTGAAAAGAACGAAAGGAAAAAGAAGTGGGCCGTATTCGACTCGGCTGTCGGCAGTTGGCAGAGAATAATATGCGCCGACCATTTAGTTAGTTAGTGTGCAGAATTTATTATTATGCCATAAGCATAATGGACGGAATGGTAAAATAGAACATAAAGCATTAGATTAACTTTCAAGGAGAATGAATATCGGTACAGTGGTTTGAGCGGTGACAGGGGGGTGTGAAAAGGGAAGGCCTGACTGAGTAAGAGAACAAAATAGAACGCGAAGAATGAAAGTAAAAGTGTGAAAATTTGTTAGCACTATTTTGTTTGGTCGTCGTTGTCTCACCATAGTCTCAGTCTGAGACTTGGGTTTGGGTTTTAGGAGGCATAGTCTTATTTTTTTTTTTTTTATGTTGCCTAGTGTAGACCAAGACCAATGACAACAGCAATGATAGATGAAAGAATGCATGAAGAGAGGAAGCGTAAAATGATTAGTTTTTTTTTTATTTGTCGCTTTTATTTTCATTTGAATTGTCAAAAGTTTTATTTTGTTCTTTTTATTCGTCGTATACTAACTTTACTTTACTTCTTTTAAGAGTTTTTGATTGGCAAAAATATTTCTTTTATTTTTTTGATGATATAGAGCTGTGATTACGATGATGATGAGATTTGAATAAGTTCTTAACTTGATTTAATGGGATTTAAATTGGATTTTGAAAGGTTGGATATAGATATTGTTAAGTTTTGTTGGTTACATTGTTTTTTTTTTTTTTTTTGTTATGCTTCTTAAGAAAGAATCACCAATTCTTCAGAAGGAGATGCCATGAACAGAATTTTGTCAGAGAAGTATAATTTATAAGAAAATGTCAGAGCAAATTAAATCGATGCAAATTGTTCATTTATATTTTTTTGTTCAGAAAATGGCGCCCAAAAGAAAATATTTGATTTGTCTTGATACTGTCATAGAACTTGGTATAATGTATTTGTGCCGGGATGCATTTTATGTATTGAAGTGGGGAAAAAAAACAATGCACATTTACACATCGAACTCCCAAAGTAAATCAATAACTTCTATAACTGGCGCCCAATGTGGGATACTTTCATTTTAATCGAATGCAAGAAACAGTCTTTTTAGACCCCGAAACAATAATTGACTCTGAACAAGCAAGATTCCGAACTGGATTCTCCTGAATTGATCACCACTTCACCTGTTGTTCATCGATTCGAGATAGGGATGGTAAAAAAGGGATATTCTCCAAACACTTGAAAGTGGCGCCCAACATGGAGACTTAATGCAATAAAATCAATAGTTTTTCAGGGCTTTTTTGAAGACTTCGAACGAATTTAAGAAAAAAAATTCTCCTAAATGAAGAGTAATCTAAGAAAATATAAGGAAATATGTGTAAACTTGCAAGAATTGAATAGTAATGTTCTCCCTTCAAATCAGTCTTCTTTTTGAAATTCTCTGAAATCTTTAGAAAAAATTAATTTTTTGAACCACTGATCAAAATCCCTGATGATGCAATTTCATACAACTACCTCTTGGAAAAAGAACAAAAAAAATCTCATAATTATATTGATTTTAGCTAAATTCTCCAAAAAGATCTTTTTCAAAAACCAATGCATCTTAAGTTTCATCAATAAATAAACACTAAAGACCAGTAATCGTCAAGTAAAACACTCATCATCATCATAATCATATTCATATTATATAATGTGATATATATGGAAAGATAATCTAAACACAAGACTCTCTTACTCTACGCTTTGGTGCGGTGCGTCGCTGACATCCCATAAATTGCTTCCATCATTTATTGTATATATTAATAGACTCAAGGAGATTAATATCACAAACATCAAGAAATGACCACTTAATTTGTGCGCGCGGGTTTTTTTGTTTTTGTATAATCTTCCAAATCGAAGATTGATTTGACAATAAATTGCATTTATTCACAATTTAGGTAAATTCACATTTACTATCATTACGACTGTCAATTTTGTCTACTTTGATGTTTATTTAAATAAAACACAACACAAAAGACAAAAACAAACAAAAATCAAATAAATTAATTAATCTAAGAAAACACTTTGTTCAAAGAATCATTTACAAAAGCATTGCTAATCCTCAAAAACACAACAAGTTGGGATATTAGATATAATTTTATTATTAAGTCGAATTGTACATAAAAGAAAAACATAGAAAAGATACTTCCTTTGTTATTTTGTCTTGTCTTCTTTTTGTTGTTGTTGGTGGTGATGGAAGTTGTGGTGGCGAGTGATGAAGAAAAAGAAGAAGCAAATTGATGATAATGCAGAAAATATCCTCCAAACTACTGTTTGGATATTGAATTACTTAAAATTCTCTCTCAAAAGAGAAATCGATATCAGAATGAATCAGTTAGCATAAATAAACATGCTTTTGGTTACCCCATATTCAACTATAGATACTAAATGAAGATAAATCACTTGAATTTTAAGTGAATAGTATAAGAATCTATCCCTGATGGTTATTTGATATCACACTCAAAGAAACTAAAACAAATAAACAAATATACAAATATTTTAGAAGATGGTTCATTAAAACAGAAGCCATACAACTCGTTTTTAAATATTCTGTGAATTTTCCTTAAACAGTGATTCTTATCAAAATAGGTAAAAGAAACAACTGCTTAAAGTATTGCTGAAAAAGATGATTTGTTTTATTCTTCTTAAATGGCGCCCAACGCATGTTTTTTGTTTGTTTCTTTGTGAAAAGAATGATAATATCTTACAATGATTTCATTTAGAAATCGATCAAATTAAGCAATCTCTCAATTTCCAATGAAAAATTCATACAAATAATTCTACAAATACGAATTTATTCTTAAGTGGCGCCCAATGTGAAACAAACGGAGGCAATATAAAACCATCATTACACTACTCAAATATTGAAGCAGTTTGTCAGGGATGAATGACCTGCATTTAAATAGCACAAATAAAAAGGAATTGAAAGAAAATTACTTCAGTGGAAGTGAAGCAATGAAATGAAGTGACCTTAATATGTAAATTCTAAAAAGTGCATAATTTAGCTGTTGTCATATTCGTTAAGATTCAATTGAAAATTAATATTTCACGATTACTATACATTGAAGTCAGAATTCCAATCTTTTAGCATTTAAATAAAAAATTAATCAAATGGCGCCCAATGCGGGACTTTCAAGTATTTTTTATAAATATTTAATCAAAATGATTTTTCTTTGTGTACTTAACTGGTAAATGGTTAAAAAGGTTATGAAATGAATGGACTGATGCTATTGCCTTAAACACAGGATCCTTATCATTATCCGCCTCGATCGTTTCTCTTATATTGTTATATTCTATCAGCATAACTTAACCTTCAAGAAATTTAATGAAATTGTTGGTACTCATACTTTAAACAAAAGAGGAAAACAGACATTAAACACATATTGGGTCTTGAGTTAAGAAAAAAAAAAACGAGTATGTCTTATCCCTGAGCTATACAAGAAAAGAAAAAACCTTGTTATTATTTTTTTTTTTGTTGTTCGTACTTTCCACCGATAAACACGACACTAAAAGAAAAAAGGAAATCATTATCACACAAGAAAATATAAATTAAAATAACGACGATACACTTTATAACAGATGTATGAAGAACAACCATCAATGTTCGTCTTCGTGACGTTCGTCGTTTGTATAGCGTATCGTTAGGCCCAGGCAAACTATATAACGTCGGTCGTCGTCGGTATATAACGTGCACTCCGCCATGGTATTTTTCTTCATATATACTACGAGTGTATATTATATACATATTTGTATCTATCAAATGCATTCGAATATAGATGCATAAAATATCTAAAGCGGTGTTATTGTCTAGTGAGGCACAATTTTCACTCACTCACAAAATACAAAATAAATAAGGAACGAAACGTATGTAGAATATCTAGGCGAGGCATGACAAATAAACTTGTCACCCAACACACAAAGTGTCTCGAGGTGAAAGTTTAACAACCCTTAATGAACTTTTGTCAAATCAATGTACTATACACATTAAATATATACAATACAAGATACATACGTTAAGTATATAACTTTGCTTGAATGAAAAAAAAAAGATATTCCCAACTTGCATAGAATAGATTTAGTTAGATAGATTTTCCGCATACCGCATATCTTCACTTTTTGTTTGCGATGAAGAGGAGAATTATTGTACTCGAGTTGGATGTTGCTGGTGTTGGATGAAGGCGAGATTTTGAACGAAGAATGTAAATCAATCATAGATGGATTTGAACTTTATACCAACTTTTTTTGAGAGAAAGTATATGAGAAAGTATAAAATTGTTTAAAGGTTGATGGAGTTTTCATTACAAAGTGTATAAAGATAGAGTGTAAGATGAGCTTAAAGTGATTGTAAAACCAGATGATCCCTAAAAAACTTCCTCTTTCGCTCGTTAAACCAATTGCAGCTTCCCAGATTCTCAAAGAACAATTTTCCTTAACATTGGTGGTGTTATGCATATACCTAAATGGTTTTTTTTTGCAGAAGAGTGCAAGGCATATCCAGAAAAGTTGAGGCAGATTAAAAGGAATACTTTACCTTGCAAATTTTTGCGACTGTAACAAACTAAAAGGTAGGCTTAACTCAACGCTTTTTTTTTAAATATATTTTTAGTATCATAGACTTTTCGTAGCTTTAATTTTTATTTTATATTATTGCTTTGGGGATATTCGATTTTGAGGATTTTCATTTGGGATTTTCAGGTCTAGCTATTGTTGGCCTGAATTGTTTTTCAAACTTAATATTAAGACTTAATCTGAGCCACAAACAAAACACTATTATTTATGCCATATCAAGTTTTGAAGTTTTGGGATTTTGTTTTCGGGACATAGATTTTTTGGGATTTAGGGGTTTGAAGATCCCTCAATTTACAGTTTAATAATATTAAATTAGCAGGAAATTTTAACTTTTCTGAATTTATAAAAGAGGTTTGTCATAATACAAATTCTATATACTGTTGAAAAAATTTCAAGCAAAGTAGAAGACAATGCACCATATTTCGGACTTGTTGAATTATTGATTCAAAATAGCTTGCAGCCTTTAGTCCTTGAAAAAATTTGGCGTTTCGTCCGGGTGGAACTCACATGGACTCATCAGTTGACTGAGTGAGGCACCTTGTCAACTTTTCTGAATTTATTATTTTCCGGTTTTTGTAATTATGGATTTTTGAATCTAGGGGTTTTTCGGTTTTTTGGATTTTAAGGTATTTGTTATTATGGATATTCACTATCTCGGAATAGTTGTTTTTAAATTAAGTTTTCAATATTGTATTGCCCTGATTTTAAGCACCTTAATGTTACTCTTTTCACAGTTCGAATTATACTTTTAGCTTTTGATTTTGTGGGATTTTTTATTCGGATATTGGGTTTTAAAGTACTTGAGATTATGGATGTTCGGTATATCGCAAAAATATATTTAGTTAATATCTCATTTAAAAGTTTTTGAGAACTAGGCGCATTAAATTATTCCTTGAAGTAGATTTTTTTTTAATTTTTTCGGGTAGTTTAATTTCCTGAATATATTGTTTCGTGGGATTTTGGGATTGTGGGTTTTTGGGATTTGAATTGGATAAGTTATTTAAAATTTTATTTTTAAAAAGGATTTTTAATTAGTCGAATTTAAATATTTCTTGGAAATTTGTGATAATTAATTTTTGGGATTAAGACATTTTTGGGTTTTTAAAGTTTTCTTGTTATTCATATTTATATCAACTCACATTGTATTATTTTGGGTTTTTGGGATTAATCTGGAATATTGGAAACCTCACATTGGTTTTAAAATTGTGGGTTTTAAAAATATGGGTTATTGGGATTTTAGGTGGATTCGTTTCTTAACCAAAAACTGAAATAAACAAATGTTGATACAATTTAAGTTCGAAAACAAAATGAAGAATTTTAAAGATACCAACCAAAAGGTTTATAGACATTTTATAGGTACATTGCAAAAATATTGAATCGTTTTCAAATTGGGATTATCAATTTGTGGGATTTAGAAATTTCGAAATTAATGATGATGGTTCATATGAATTTTTGGAATTATTGATAAAAAATGACGTACGATTCTTAGGACATGTGAATGTCCCATGAATTTAATATTTTGTGGGATTTCGGGATTATAAGTCCGTGTGATTAAATTACGGGCATATAATTTTATTTATAATGTCATTACAAGATTTCGTGCTATCTAGATTTGTAATTCCGTATATTACTTTGTTAAATCTTTTTCGGTGGACTTTGTGATTATGGGACATTGGGATTTTATGTGGATTTGTTTTTGTGCCTAAAACAAAAAACAAAACAAATTTGTACCGATTGTCGAAACCAATCATCAGGTAGCTCCATTTTACAGTTCAAATCAAAGAATGCATTTCCCATAAAAAAAAAACAATTCTCATTTAGATTAACTTAGTCACATTCACAGATACGCTGTTTCAAAAAACACACAACGTGTGCTACTTTATCACTTGATTTTGACCACATAGTTCTAGTTTTTGAGTCCATCAACATCACAGATAAAATAGATTAGATACTCTACCTAAATTCATAGCTATGTATGTATATGAACTAAACTAGGTATATCCACTTTATACTTCAGCGAATTACTTTTTCTTTCTTTATTTTTGTTGTGTGTATATTCTCTCTCACTCTCTCAGTGTTTAATGAGCGTTTATATCTTCTTCCTTTCATGCGCACTATGGATTCATTGTCACCCAAAATACAGAGAGTGTGTGCTCTACCTAAACGACGACCACGACAACGATGCCCCTGTGTCATTTCAATCTTCAATCCTCTAACAAAGTTTTTGTGTTTAGATGGAAAAATAGAAAAGATAGAGTGAGCGTTTTTACCTAGGAACGAGGAACTTCTACGACGAGCTATATGTTTATTGTGTGACCCACAATATATTCTCGCAGTTTGGTACATTATTTTTGTTTTGTGTATTATAATAGGCCCCAAAGTAAGTTGGTTGGGTTTTGTGTCGCGCACTTGTTGACATGAAATACACACAAGTGAGTATCTGTCATCAAATTCGTTCTTTCGTTCAAAAATTATCTTTTAGTTTGAAGAATTTGATGATGAGCATGATGACGGACGACGACGCGACGGTCGGTGGCGGATGACGGAAGAACGATGCGGAGGAGTATCCCAAACGAAGGGACGCGAATGGGACATATTGTTTTATCACATGTGTGTAGTCAGCAAACACATCGCATATTACAGTCACAGCACAGTCAACGACAACGGTAAAGGAATTTTTCTTGTCTCTTGTTCTCTTTAAAGAGATTGCTCCCGTTTTTTGTTTTGAAGATGATTTTTTGTAAAGGGTGTTTTTTTTTAGAATAAAATAAAGATGAGTTTTCTAAATTGTCCTTGAAATCTACTTTATTCGAAAGATAATCCTCTGGAATTTAAATTTTAATATGATTTTCGCAAATGACAGCCGTCTTGTCAAATCAGTTTTAAGACTACAATCTTATAAGATGATGTTTCATTGGTCACGTTTAGCTTAAATTTTATGGTTAAAAGAAGAAAGGAAAATTAAACAGAAGAAACCTTATTGAATGAGTTGGATAGCTTAGTTGAAATAGTATCAAAAAATTCGGTGGCAGACAACAACAAAGTCTCTTTCTTGCATTAGAAGCGAGATAAAATGATGAAACGTCAAAAGAATAAAATGTGAACATCATTTATTGTTTGACTTAATTGTAACTGTCAATTGTTAACTGACAGTCATGCATTTTAAGGTTATTTTTACATTTGTGTCCGTATTCACCTCACTAGTGTCAAATATCAAACATGAATTTAATTTTTTGAGCCAACTGACAAACGATTTTAACGAAAGAAAACTTAAAATGCGTTTAAATGTTCAATACAAACAAAATTAGTAGATGTCATCAGTCTTTAAAACAAAATTTAATGATGTTCAAGGTTTATCTCTAAAAACATGACTCAAACTTAAGAAAGGAAGATGGTAATTGAAATGAAAAACCAAATTAAAATAAATCATTTGACATCTATCAAAATGGCCGCCAGTTAAAATAGTGTTGCCAGCTAAAAGTTCTATACCTCTAAAAAGAAAACACCCGTTATTTTGGAGATTTATCTACTGTTTCGATAAGGTTCATCCATATTGGTGTATCTCTCTATCGTTGATAAATCTGTTTTCACCTTCAAAAAACAACGAAAATCTCAAATTCGTCCAAACAATAGAACACAATGATGGCGAAAAATAAAAAAGAATTCAATTGTTTTTATTGCAGATCATCAACGGAATTTTTTTCTTCGATACGTTGTCGTTATTTTATTGTTCTTTGATACAGCAATAAGCAGACAGACATAACAGAACAGATATTCCATTACTCAAAAAAAAAAAGGAAAAACAAATAAAAATCCACCAAAATAACCCAAAATCACAAAAATGTGATAAGAGGAAGAGAGTAGGTTTCTTTTCTGATGGTTTGGAGAGTTGGAATTGTGGAGTTGTGTGTTCTTGAGAAATCATAATACGATGGATTAATGTTGAAATATTTGGATTCCTCCAAGATTTCTTTTATACCCTCTCAAAACAGAAGTCAGGCCAACGCAAACATTACATACTTCTTTCATTCCAAACGGTGGAGATAAGATGTCATATAACAGCGAGTCACAAGTCCAAGAATATAGCATTGTCACCAAAGTGTTCTTTTCCAGAGCAAGTGCTTTTTAAAGCAACAGCAAATAATATATGTAGAGTCAAAGTCTGGAGAAGATTAGGGCCATCAGAATGGATCGTCGTCGTCGTCGGCGGCGCACACTCTTATCGTTCTTATTTCGCTTCGCGTTTCACATATTTTTGTATCTCCGCTTCCAAGCGATGGATGGCAATGGTAGGTTAGGTACCTACTTCGGGAGGGCCGATATGGCATATGTAGGTTCTTGGCGTATAATGTACATGTATACATTTAGTTCTTCAAGTTGGTTGACTTTTCCATGGCACAGAGATTCTTTTGGTTTCTTCATGCTCAGCTTATGGTATATGGACTCAGACTCAGAGAGATTGACTGGCTTCTTATCTTTTTTGGAATATGGCTCTGGCTATGGCACTTGGAGCACCATCACCACCATTTATTGCTGAGTGTTTTGGTTTTCGTATTTCTGTTTGTAGCTGCTCATATTACTCAACTGTTGAGGAATTGAAAATTTATATATTTTTCTTTTATGTTTGTGAATCGTGATGGTAAATTGCCAGTAATATTTTGTGATAAGAGTTTTAAAGTTGAAAGACTTGATATGGTCAAATTGACTTGAGCAAGCAATAAGCGACTAGATAGCGATAAGAATTGGTGTAGGTGATTATATCTATCTCCACTATAGACTCTTTTATAGTATTGGTTTGTGTGTGGGTTCTCTTTGGTTGGTAAATATTTTTTAAAGTAAGTTAAGTAAGTTTTTAAGTACCTAAATACTTGATGCTTGAGGAAAATGAGTTAGAAACAAAACAAAAATGTTATTGCTTCTTTGTTATGTAAGTTGGAGATCTTTAATTAGGTGAACATATCAGGAATAATCAAATTCTAATCCTGATGATAGTGAGTTAATTGGCACCCAACGCTTATTTTTGTTTGTTTGCAAATTTAACAAGTAAGTAATGTTTTTAAGTTCTTACTCTGTCAAAGTCTTGAAAAAAAACAGATGACTTGAAGAGCCTCATCGTCATCGAGATCATTTTGATACTCGAACTATTAGTTTTGGATTTGCATTGAAAACGACCTCAATATCTTTAAACAATATAAAGCTTTTAATGTTTTAAACAATTTCTTTCAATATTTTTAAGTGGCGCCCAACATGAGAAACATTATTTGAAAAATTCAAAATTAACTTCATATTCACAAAAGTGGTGGAAAACATATACAAAATGATTTGACGAATTCAAAATAAGTTCTTATTTCCAACAAATTTACTAAGTGGCGCCCAACGCTTAAAAATTGTTTGCATTTAATATACATTGGTTTGCTTATTCATTTAAAATAAAAAAGGTAATTGCAATCATTCAAAATCAATTTCATATCTAACAAAACAAACAAACTACATTTTTGCAGTTTAAGAAAGTATTTGTACCCATCTCTCTTAAGTGGCGCCCGACACGTTCTAAATCAATATTCGCATTTAATACTTTTGTTTGCGTATTCATTAAACAAAAGTGATTTGAAGAATTCCAAAATAACTCTATATCCCTAAAAAACAATACATTTCCACATTATAAGAAACTATTTCTCTTAAGTGGCGCCCAACGTTCAAAAAATTATTTTCATTCAAATACTTTGGTTTGCTTATTCTTTGAAAAATCGTTCTTTGGTAAGGAGTGTTAAGTCTTTCTTTTATCTTCTGATTCATTTGTTGTTTAATAACATTGACTTAAAATCAATTTTTATGATTGGTATTTATTACCATTTAAAAAATAATCAAAACAAATTCTTAACTTTCGCATAAGATCACGATTGTTCGTTGTTTTTCTTTTCTTTAATGCGGAAAAGCTTTCCATTCTTAATTTTTTAAGTCATCTGTATTTATTATTCTCAAGCAGTTCAGCTTCATTAACCAGTTTTTACTGCGTTCAAACAGGTGGTTAATAATATAAATCTAATAGACCATGAAACGTTCTCTTTGAATTAAATGCGTATCAATGATTTTTCTTATTTCACTCACAAAAATAAGTGCAGAAATGTTGCAATGACTAAGTTTTTCTTACTTTCATAACTACGAATCTTCTAAACTTTAGAAAGTGATTATTTCGTTCATTTTTATGGTGGGTCAGAGATTTTCGAAATGTTTGTTGTCATCTTCACTACTTCATTTAGATTAATAATGTCAATTTCGTAATTATACAAACAAAAAACGATAAGTTTAACGAAAGATAACCACGTAAAACAATTTATTCATGCGTGCAATAAAATCATTGCATAAAAACAATCGTCATAACATTAACAATAGAGAAAAATACAAACATAGATAGATGCATATTGAAATTCTCAGTGTCTTAAGAATTTATATTTATGCAACACGGAAGCCACGTTCAATTTTACGAGATAAGAATGTGCACATAAATAATATTATCTTCATTTCATCATGGATTGCATTCTGATTATGAATTGATTGTTTTCTTTATTTATTACAAATCAAAATGATGTGGTATAAATTATTCGGATAAAAAAGGTTGGATTATTATTTTTATTGGCAAACAATCATGGAAAAAATCCCCAATCCCAGTTTTGAAAGATAATTACAGTAAAAATTACTTAAGAGCTGTTTACATCTAGTTTGGTTTATGTTTATTAAAACAGTTATTGTTTTAACCAAGTAATTTGTAATAATAAAAAGTTAACAACAAATGTCAAATGTAGTAAATTCAATTTGTCTGTTAAATGGCGCCCGGGAGACAATGAACTAATCAAATGTAAAATAGATACTTTCTTTGAGATTTATTAATCTCGTTATGTTTCTTATTTGAAAAACAAAATACCATATAAAACACTGTAAAATGTCCTGAATCTTCTACATTTAGCAGAAAATTGTGAACAAATGGCGCCCGGGAGATAAATTAATTATTTCTTAAAGACCTCTCTCTTTAAGTATTTTCTAAATTTAAATTAATTAACTGTCACTCATTCACAAGTATTCTTTGAAATTTTCACTTACCAATTGTTAAAATTGTTATAATCCAATAAAAAAATAATTTTTTGAGGTAAATTTTTTTTTAACTTATTTTGTTTGTATTTAATAATTTCTAAATTATTTCCAAATTCCACTTAGCTTTTTATTGGAAAGCTCGAATTCAACAAGTTGTTTTATTCTCTTTCACTTATAATTATGGAACAATTTTTGTTTTCTCAGATTAATTAATAGAAAACGCACTCTTTCACCGCAAATAAGTAAATTTAAAGAACTTTTGTCTTAACTTTACGAATTTACAAAAGAAAACAAATTAAAGGAATAAAAATGTATTTCCCGTCAGAATTGTCTATAATATCACGTCACTCTTGAAGAACTCAACACAGAAAATTAGGTATTTCCGTCTTATCTTGTTTTGAAGAAGAAATACTTAAAAAATCCATAGGAATTAAATTTTTTAAGTTTAAAATGTTTAAATAATCCAAGAACATGAAGTTTTGTTGATGGTTATCAGTTGGATAGGTGTAGAAATAATTTTCTCCACCACGGTTCAAATTGTAATTTTGATTAGGAAGACTTTTTCAAGTGCAAACATGTGAAATGCACTAGGCTGGTATTTTAAGGTGAGGTTACACTTTACACTGATAAGAAGAGAGAAAAAAAAATTTGACACAATAATTTCACACCATTTCCATTTCCACTTGCAAATGACAATGACAAGAAGCTACAACGCCGAAAATGATGACAAAATGTCAAACACACCACTTCTCTTATTTTTGTATTTATTTATTATTTTTTGTTTGCTTTCTCTCTTTCTGGGTTCAATTATTTTCAAATTAATTAAAACAATTTTTTTTACACAAATTTTCTTTCACATTTCCAAATTAGGTGACGAAAAGGAGGCGGAAAAAATACCAAGCAGCGTAGAAAAAAAAAATAAAACACAAGGAAACACTTTGAAAAAAAAAAAAAAAAATTAATGAACGATGGTTCTTCAACGTGCGAACGCACTCTTTCTCTCTTTGTTTTTCTTTTTTCTTCGTTTTTGTCTCGTCTATTTATAAAATATTCATAGAAAATAAATAAATTCAACAACACTTTGTTTTGCCGACGAAAACCTCTTTTTTTCTAATATAACGAGCAGAGCAACTCTCTCAGTCATGTGGTCTTTTATTTTTGTTTTTGTTCAAGTTTAACACTTCTTTGCGAAAAAAGCTTTTATTTTGTTTGACAGTTAAATGTCTACACTGCACACCACACTCGTCGGCGATTCTCAGACGACTGAAAATGAAAAATTTAGCATTTAGCAGCACCGCGATGGCCCGAAGAATATTCCATTTGCACCAGCACAGCACCAGCAGCGCCAGGCCAGCCAACAACAGCAGAACCGAAGCAGAAGCAGAGCCAGAGCAGAGCCAGCCGAAGCAAAAGCAAATTCAAAAGCAACCACCAATTGAATCAAACCACAACCACACAACAACACTAACCATCAGTTCAGTTTCAGTTCGGCTTCAGATTCAGATTCAGAACAGCAACAGAGTCAGAGTGACGAAGTGTGGACAACAGACACAAAAAAGAAGAAAAACAAAACGTCGAAGAAGAGGAATAGCATGGTTCTTGGATGGTCTGCCGGGATGAGGTGGTGGTGAAGAAAGGAAGAAATTCACCACACCGAGCAACCAAGAGAACAAAAATACCATTCGACAAAGGAAAGGAATTCACGACGTTAATCCCAAAACCAGCCGCAGCCCCAGCATAGCACCGCACTAGCAGAGCAGCAAAGCAGCACCAAACCAACCAAACCTGCACGGCACCATTCAGCAGCAACAGCAGGCCAGTGGCAAGCAACAGAATCTGTTTCTCTGTTTAAGACAAAACAGAAAAAAGCACAAACGTTATGCTAAAGAAAATGGAAAAACAGACCAAAAGAAGAGCAAACAAAAAATAAACTTGAATTCACCACACTTAATAGAAAAGTCCAACTAAATTAGGGGTTGATCGGTGTGATGGAGACGCCGACGACGCACGATGAACGCGACGAATATTTTAGCTAATGCACAGGCCAGGCAAAGGCACAGGCAAGGCACACCAGTCAGAGAGCAGAAACAGAAAATACCTACCTTATGGTACTCGCATAGAAAAGCAAAACAAAAATAAACACCGAAAATAACAAGCAAAGCAAGCCATCCGTCAAACGCGTCATTTTCGTTGTAATCGCATTCGAATCGAATTTTGCTTTTTTTTTGTTGTTGTTGCTCTTTTTCGTATTCGTAATTTGTACGTATGTATACGTTTTCTACTTTGAAATGAATTCGATAGTTTTGTCATTCATTGTGTTGGTTTTGTTTTGTTTAGGTTTTATTTTGTGTTTTTTGTTCACCTTTTTTTTAATTAGAAATGGAGGAGCCTTGGAGCTTGACTGGAGGCGAACTTGGGCACTTGTTTTTTTGAAATTGAAAAGTTATAAAAGCGTACGGGGTGGCCGGCGCGGCGGTGGGTGGTAGGTGTGGGAATAGATACATATCCATACAAAATTCAAAATCCACCACAGAGTGTGGTGAATTCGGTTACTCTTAATGCCTTATCTTTTAAGAAAAGTGCATCAGCAGAATTGGGTATGCTTATTGAACGGTGGTTTCTTTATATTTAAAAACTAAATGAGAATTTGACATTTTAATTAGATTTTCATCTTCTTATCTACATATAGAGATAAGCGTTTGACAATTAAATCAAAATGCATATAAACACAAGTTTTAGGCTAAAGAATACCTAGGTAGTTTGTTTTTTAAAGCTCCGCCCCTTAAATCGTGAGGACATACCTATATAAAAGTTAAACACTGGCTTTTTAAAAAAGTAGGCACACACCTACCTGTCATTTACTATATGTCTAGCTGTCAAAAAAATATGGTGTCTTTTAGTGACATTTGGAAACATTTTTTGGATATAAAGTTGATGGTACCTAGGTATTCTTATTAGACATTTACATCGCATAGGAGTCTAATGTTCAACTAGATCTGAAAATTCAGCAAGCTTCAGCTGTCGAAAATATTTAAATGACTTTTAAGTGACATTTTATTAGGTATACGCTTCTATACAATATTTTATGAATTTTCACATAAATCAGATGACAGGTTTGACATTTTATAACCAGGATTTCTATTCTCTTGTGTAATTAAGTTTGGATTTACATTGTCAATAATGTTCATTGATATCTAAAAATTAAGTGCTGAATTGCGTTTGAACATGCCTATTATGAATATCATAAAAAAATGTTATACGCAATCAAATGTCACAGTATAGATACATACATCTTGGGAATATATAGCGCTTTCTCAAAAGTTGAAAGTGTTATGGGGTTTTCCATGGGCAAAATAAATAAATTTATTCTTGATCTAGATTTATCAAAACACAAATTTGCTCTGGTTTTGCATTATAAAATAAATTGATTATTTTTGATTTAAGATCAAATCTGCAGATCCGGATTTTTGAAAGATTTACCACTCTTTACGATAATACTAATACAATTTTTTTTAAAATGTTTAGCTGGAAATTTGACAGCTACACTGCACTTGTTAACACGTACACAAAATTACTGATAGAATGACAAAAAAAAACAATTCCTATCGTATTCCATGCGCCACAAAAAAAATCAATTTTTGAAGGAAACAAATCTGAATTTACCAATGGAAAACCCATTTAGAATGTATGCAAAGCAGTACAAGTGACCCTAAGATGACAATAAAACCAAAAGAATATATATTGAATTATGTCATGTGAAGGATGATATGTCATTTTTTCGATATGATTACTTATGATATGAACCTTGGTGACATGCGAGAGTAGATGTCAAATTTGATCTTCGTTTAAATGACAGCCTGTCATCCAGAGGTTCTACAAACTTAAGAATCTGAACATTGAGTACACGAAATAAATGCTTGTTAAGTTAAATTTAAAATTTCGTGTCTAAATTAAGTTCGATTTTTGACACTAATGACAATTAATTCAATCTATACGCTGAAACGTCAGAATTTCATCTTGATTGTATAATATAGACCAAGCACTTTGTCTGGGAAAAATCAACTTAGTTTCCCACAGGTATGTACCAATTATAAAAATAATAAACACATGTGATTAACGCGTCACATGTGATTCATTCGATTTAATTACAATAAAATAAGAAATTCAATATTGAAGTAAATTAAACTATCATAAAATAATTAATATATAATCCATTTTTTTATTCTATACTTGCAATATGAAAGAAAAATTTTGCATCACGATCACGATTATTTTGTCCAACATTCGTTTTTGTAAGCCATAAAATTATTGTTTAACATACATACTATTTTTTTTCAAAATGTTTATTTATTTTTTTAAATTCTTCTAACGACTTAATAATTATTCACCTTCAACTTGATGAAAATCGTTTTATTTCAATGTCATATCGTATACAAATACACATATTCATTTGTTTGTTATTGTCGTTGAAGTGACTATTAAGAGGATCATCTGTCAAATTTGTCATCTGTCATTTGTTCACATTTCTTTTCGTTTTTTTTTCTGAAACCAGAATTATATGCACGTTTTTGACACATTTTACAAATTGTGACATTTTATGCATCAGGTATAGGTATAAGCTTCACTGTCCAGTCCACATGATAGCATTGTATGTCGCCCACCACCATTACCGCATTGTATAGCATAACATATACATATCATCATCACCACAAATGGAATCAAAATCGAGCTTAATTCAATCTATATATGAGTCTCCAATTTCCCATCGTGGCTTACTTCATCATCTAATTACTTCCTCCCTGATGCAAGTTTTTGAAAAAAAAAAATGAGAAAAATAATGGATGACAATGTAGCTAAACACAATTTAGTTGCATAGTTTGACCGCTAGAGTTGCACTTGTTGACTTGAATTCGTTATTAAGAAGACAAAACTCTTAAATTCTTGGTTCACAATATCATAGAGCTCGTTCGTAAAGCTAAGTTTGCACTTAGCTACTGTCAAAGTAGTGAGGTTCAAGAATACTCAAAATGGTCGACTAAATTAGACCTTTTAGAACCTCTAATGCCCAGGTTTTTAAATGACATAAAATCCATAAAGTCCGTCCATAAGACACACATTCCACTAAGCAACTGTCAAAATCAACTTGTAGGACTCAAGAATATTCAAAATTATCGAAATTTTGTACATCTTCCTGAACACTTGATTGCCATTTTTTAAAGCATTAAAATCAAGAAGCCCGTCCATAAGGCTAAGTTTGCACTAAGCAACTGTACAACCCAGATTACTTCATTGTAACTTAAAAATTCCATTGTCTTGTAATCGGTTCACATGTGTGTCTCCATCTATGTATATAATGCTATAAGAGTTTTAAGAGTTTGTAAAATTAATTCTAAAGGGTGCTGCTGTTCTGTTGTAGAAGTAATGGTGGTTGCGACTTGCGAGATTCCCACCAAACAAACCATCAAATCAATCCTTGCCATAGAGAACACACAAATTGTTGGAGGTGGTGATGGAAAATGATTTGCTTCGATGAATCGTTAATTAAAACCACACGATATGCAAAAACAAAGCAATCCACACTTTTCAGGGCAACAGCAGCAATAGAAGCAGCAGCAGCGGCAAAACAAGCAAGCGGTGGTGTTAGGTACTATAGATATGTATGTCAGTAGGTTTGTATACCTAACATACAATTCTATAGCTTGAAGCTTTGGAAGGGTTGCCTGCAACTGATTCTACACTATAATACAACCTCTGTTGCTGTAATGATGGTAATTATAGATTCATGTCTAAATTGCCATGCTCTTTCTCTCTCACTCTCTCTCCACCTCTCACTATTTCTTCTCTGTTTCCCTGGATCGCATTCAATATTCAAGGTCACCGCAGTATGACGAAGATGAATATCAATCTGCCTCGAATGCAAATGCGAAAATATATAATATAAGATATGTAAACTCAATTAGATGCACTTGCATATATTTTAAACGATAAGACATCGCTGGACCATGAGACTCATTACCGAGAAATTAAGGGTGATTCAGAGTGTGTGGACTGTGGACATGTGTTTTTGTTTAACGAGTAGTAGAATGTAGGTAAGGTAACATACTCGGTTGAATTCAACCATTGGGTAGGTGGAAGTGGAACCAACAGCTCAGCACTAGATTAGTTTAGATGATCTTATAGTAAAACTCACAACTGCCGCGCGCCGCCCGGTGAGTCGGTGAGATGGTTCTGATTCTGATTTCAATTCTGATTCTGACTTCTGAGTCATTGTGGTATTATACAGAATCAGATTATATAAAAGAAATTGTTTTCGACGGAACTGAGAATCAGTGGCGCATTCACCACACCACCACCACCATCAGCACCGCATCGACTTGAAGTCGAAATAATATCGGACTCAACCTCGGCCTTGGCGAATGTCATAGTCATGCACGTTAATCGCATGCAACAATGAGTTTCATAATCTTTCTTCGTACCTACAAATTAAAAATATAAGCATTTACAAAAACAACAAACATTCTATGGATGTTTGATAATGATGATGGTTGTTATTTTATTGTTGTTGTTATTGTTGTTGTTAGGTTTTCGATTTAGAAAACAATTAACCATTTCACATAAAATATTCAATTGGTATCGAAATGATTTATTGTGTGAAGAGAAAACGAATATTAAAATGACGAAGAAATTCATTGATATGTTGTTTTTGAGGATGCGGGTTATGTTGAATTTTAGGTAATGAATATTGTACAGTGTACACAAAATGTTGTATACCATATGTGACACAAGAGGGAGTGCATGCAGGTATATTTTTGATCTTTGAACCTTTAGGAAAAATATCCTTCAGTATTTTTGTGTTATTGTTGGAATAAGGGTTCTGTGTTTTTTTGTTGTTGTTGTTGTTCTAAGGAGGTTCTTATAATTTCAACTTGGTGGATATGCTATATGATTGTCATTGTTTGATAAATCTATAAAAATAAGGGAGTCACGTGTTCATTTGACATTGAAAGACAATAAAAGATGAGACACATTTGATTTAAGAGCGAGATTTAATTATTGGTGATTACAGACATAACCGCATTTTAATATATTTACAATTAGTTTCAGGCCTTTTTGAAGCTCTTCTTATGGTAACATTATTATTATTAAAAGGATAAGACATTTTATAATTTTTACACAGAAACGAGCCAAAAGTATAGAAACACTTATAGTTTAAAGAAATTTACAATATTCCAAAACATCTTGTGATGATTTTTTTTTTTTTGCATGAGAAATGTATATGGTTGTTGACAGTTTAAAATGTCAAGGTTAGGTTAGGTTAAAGTGTCTGCCCGTGATGGAGTAGGACACACTTAGGCCAGTTTAATGGCCCAGAGTGATACCACATGAATCTTGAGGCTTTCTTCTAAGCTTAATGAAACAAGTTTGGGTCCCTAACGAAACGTGATGCACTGATTGAGATCGTTTAAACCGATATTGAAGAATTCCCCTAAGTAATTCTTGCGTTTTTAAGCTAAAGCAGGGCATGTATAGAGGAAGTGAAGAACTGTTACCTCCTTTTCCTCATTCCAACAACTTCTGCAATAGTCCTTTGAGAATACGTCTACTACTACTTAAGAATTACGGAGTGGCCAATGTTGTTAGTTTGTAACGGTTTAAAGCTTAACTGTCTAAAGCAATCCACCATAACCTGGTCTGATTATCGATGTGTATAACCAATGCGTTATTCGGGGTTGTTAGCCCCATTTGTTACCATAATAGCTTTTTTGCAAGAAAAGAGAGCTACAGTAGCTTTTCTGGCTCTAAAATAAAACCCATGGTACTAAGCCTCCTATGAAAACTTTACTTGGATTCCTTTAATATAAGGAGGGTTAACATATGCAATTTTGTATTTCCTCGAAAGTAGGACTAATTCGGTTTTGTGTGGGTTATAACGCAGTCTACACCGATCAACCCAAAGTATTTGGCCCCGATTGCAAGTGTCGATTATTATCTGATCGATAATCGACTTTTTTCGATTCTCGATTGTCGATTACATTATTTCATATTGCGAGTGTCGATTGCAATCGAAAGGCTTCGATTACTCAGTCGATTGTCGTCGATCGCCATTTTCTGATCTATCTGTGTGGAAACTGGTTAAACTTGTGCAGTTCAGAGCAAAATGTAAGTTTTTTTCTGGCCATCTCTACATTTTCTTGGTCGTTTTCACTGTCGGTGTTACTATCGCTAAACTATAATTCTATTCCGCTCATTTTAAGCCAATAAATATTCAAATTTAATAATATTCGAGTTAATAAAAAACAGAACAAACAAGTTACTATTTCAAGAACAAACACAATAAAGAACTGTCAAATCTGAAATATTCACAATAAAGACAATATTTTGTGAGTTAATTCACAATTCAATTAATGATCGACAACGACAATCGGGCCCTAGTTTGTCTAAGACATTTTTATTATTATTATTTTTATTATTAGGGATGTTAAGATGCTTTCCTGAGATCAAGATAGCAACGTCTTCCGCAGCCACTCTGAAATCCTCCGCATCCAGACCAGTTAGGATTTCATTTACCACCAGGTTCCATAGGAAAGGGGATAGAACACCACCTTGCAGTGCTAATCTACTAATGGATCTTCTAGCAGAAAAGTTACCCAGTTTTAAGTTTATTGTTGTGCTAGCAAACCATCTTCGTTCAGAGATGATAGTGGAGATGTGTCCACGTTGTTGAAAGCGCCTTCAATGTCAAGGATAGCAACCATAGTCAACTCTCTATGATAGAGAAGGAATTCGATGTTGCGTACTAATGTGTGTAACGCCGCCGTTTCCAACAATTTTCCTATACAGTAGACATGTTGAGACATACCCAGAAGTCTTATATCAATAATTGCCCTTAAATGGATATCAATCAATCTTTCTAAAGGTCTTAAAAAGAAATGATGATAGACTTATAGGTCGTAGATCTTAAGGCTTGACTTTCGAGCATTTTCCTGATTTGGGTATAAAACAACTTTCACTTCTCTCTATGCCGAGGAAATATGGAACAGATAAAGACAGTTGTTAAAAATTGCCTTTTGGAGTGGTGCAATTATATATGATGATTTTTGGATGCTATTATGTCATCTGGTCCTGCAGATATAAATGGTTCGAAACTATTGAGAGCCCATTGTAGCTTGTCCCTAGATATCAGACCTTGTGGATATGTTCCATTGGAACTTGAATAAACTTGATTGAACTTGATTGTTACAATTTGCGGTAAGAGCTACGGGAAAGTAAGTATCGACTAGTAAGTTCAGCGATTCTTCACTTGAAATTTTCCAGGAGCCATCTGCATGTTTCGGATAGATTCGCAGCGCTGGATTATATGAAAGAATTTGTTCGAAACCTGGAGTCCTCGGAAGTTTCTTCTATCGTGCCACAGAAGGACCACCACGAATATCGCTAAGATTTTCTTCATGCCTTTGTTAAAACTTATTAAGGATTTTTTGCTAGTTTCCTACATTCTCTTCTGAACGAGTCTAGCTCAAACTATGTTGACATTTCAGTTCATTTAGGTTTCACCAATTCATAAGGTATACTCGTATGTAGATATTTCAAGGGATGTCTTGAGGACAAGGCAGTGCTGGAGATTTCAAAGGAGGTCTCAAAATATGAAGGGAAATTTTGAAATATTAAGGGAGATAATTCCAAAGTAGGTCTTGAAATATCAATGCAGAAAGCTGTATGTGGTGGCGTACTTCGCAAACGAGTTTATAACTTAATACCTCTCGATTAAATTTACCAAATAAATAAATCTTCTTACGATATTCTTCCGTGCCACAAAGCCATAAACGCAAATTTCTTCCATTTTCACATCATTATCGCCCATCAAATTTAATAAACTTCCATTTAGCAAAATTATTATAAATTAAACATTTTGCAAAACTTTAATTTACATAACAAGTTAAGTTAAAGTTTGGTATGGGTACTTTACTTCTGGTTTGTTTTTTTATGAAGCTTTTTCATCCACGCTTAACTCGAACATAATCAGCATAATGATCTCTACTTCACGGTTTAAGAGATTCAAATTTTTCACAACGAATTGTTAGTTAGAATTGCATCTATCGTAAGTTCCAAATAAAAGCCTTTAGGAAACCACCGGCACCGAACGACAGCCATAAGCAACCGTCATTGGTAAGTACACCATTGCTGTCATCGCCACCGCCACCACCACCATTATACCGACCCGGCTAAAACAACACAATTATTCCGCGAATAAGAGGAAGTCCAAGCTTTTTATTCTTAGTACCTATCTACGTACCTAACAATAATCACCCAACCATCCAATCTTTCGCGTTGTGCATTACAATTTATTTTTTTGTTGTATACTCGTAGTTCTCCAAGCTTTTCCAATGTCATATTACCAAGAGAAGTCAGGTATATGACAGCAGCAGCAAGCAGTGGAGTGCTTGATGCCTGGTTAGCGTCCGTCGTTTTCAACTTGGAACTTGGTCTTGACTCTTGAGAATCTCAACATGGGAAACTCCAACAAAAATCTACATAAGCAAGCAATGAAAAAAGAAAAAATAAGTTAGTGTTGCTGATGGAGACCTTGAATAGTATTTTTATAAATCTTATTGCAAGTAATTCGCGTCTTTTTCAACCTCTTCAACCCAACCTTTCGGTCGAGTTGAATATAAATTGAATTTTTATGAGCACAGATTTCTTAAATTGGAGGATTGAGGAGTTTTTTTTTTCATTCTGGGTTCAAACCAGAAAATTATAATCTTTGGTTATTTTTTTAATCGAGGTGGAATTTTATAGTTTCTTTTTTATTTGTTTTTATTCTCCTATAACTTGGGCATTATGGCTTGTTTGACTGCAGGTATGTTCGGAGATGATGGAATTTGAAATTCAGTGATGACACTATCAAGCTGCAATAAATGAGTAAAAAATAAAAGGAGATATAACTGTCTTGCCGCCATAAGCCACCATCACCACACACCGCACAAAGGCATAAGAACACAAACCACCATCATTAGTGTTGAGACTTGAGAAGTAAGATGCTTAGATGGTTCTTAATCTTGCTTACCTAATTTTTGAATTCTTTTTTGTTTTTTTTGTTTGTTGTATATTTTTGGTTCGTGTTGTACGAGAATGTTAAACAGCATCATCAAGGCATAAAGACATATACAACAACGCTATAATCCGACTTAATACCAAGGACATTTCAATCCTTAATCCTTCAGTAGAAATTCTCTTGGGCTTTGGACTTACACAAAAAAGAGTCATATGTACGTTTGATTTGAGCATACTTGGTGAAATAAATGACATCTGTTTCTATACTCTTCTACATTGCAATTTAGAACTGTCAAAGAGAGAGTGAACAAGAGAGAGAGGGAGCCACTTGACTTTTTGACATCTGTTTTTATACTCTTCTCCATTGCAATTTAAAACTTTAAAAATGGACAAAAAACTAGGTACTACAGAGGTCGCCACTTAACTTTTTGAGAAAATTTATATGGAGTACTGTTTTTTTTTAACTTTTGACGTTTTTGTAATCGATCTGATTTGTTCAATTTAAATTTAAATGTTGACATTATTATCGACGTTACAATTTTCCTAGAATTTAAATCCATAGCTTTTTTAGAGAGATGTCTATGTATCTCTATATCTCAAGAACCAGGAATCATACTGACTTCAAATAAGTTTTGCCAATAATATCAAAACAGGCAGAAAGAATTCTAACTCTTTAAAAAAGCTTAGCGGTTTTTCATAAAATCAATTTAAAGAAAAAAAATTTAAAATGTTTCCAATTGGACAGATACAGAAAAAAATATACGGAAAAAACTACTAAAAATGTGTAAAAACCTGATTTTTTCCTCAAATACCTTTAGAAAATATTTGTGTATTGACTTTAAACTTATTTAATTTTATAAAAAATATGATTGTTAATGTTTGATGAAATTTTAAGACTATTCCAATTGACAGTTCGGCCAATAGTACACGATTAAAAATACATATTTCTTAAATAGTGTTGGTGTAGCTTTATGCACATCAATTTGTGGTTTTCAATCTGGCAATACTTTTTTCAGAGTAAGTCTTTTTGAAAGATGTCACTTGTTTTATACTCAGTTTTGTTTGTCATTTTATTATAAATAGACTTACACCTGAACAACGACATTTGAAAATCATGCAAATATACTACCAAAATAATGGTTCCTTTTGTGCAACGCATTAATTAATTAAGGAAGAGAATATTCGGCGCGTTATTGCTGACATATTGTTATGTCATATTTCTGCAAAAAAGTGATCGAAAATTGGGCCTCGGCTGGAATTTATATGTGTCACGGGTGTCACTTGCTCGAAATCATTTGTAAACACACAATCTAAACTCCTTATCTTTATAATGAAGCAAAATTATTGACCATTACATTAAATTATATGAGTTTTTATTGAAAACCACACGTCTAAAAAAACAACCAGCTGTCAAAAATAAAATTGATTTATTTCACTGATTGGGTCATCTTTTTCTCTTCATTTGCATTCTAGGTAAATTATATTGTGTTTGTGATTGGGAAATACGATTTTAGATTGATTTTTCTTTAAAATACAAATAAACCAAGCTGACGCCTGTCAATTATTTTGAAGTCTATGGTATAAGGAAACAAATTCTTTCCGATAAACAGAAAAAGAATTACCTTTTTGCCTAAATGTCTATGCTTGTTAAATTCGAATTCAAATAAGTTAATTTTTTCAGAATAAATTTCTTAAGGTTTTCATTTCGATAAATCAAGATAAATTTAACCTTTTCCTTTTTCAAAATATAAGCCTATGTAATTAATAAACCAGCAATAAAACAAAAGGCACATATGTATCTTTGTTTTCCATATTTTTTTTCAAAATTTTCAAGTCGAATATTTAATTAAGGTTTCAAAATACTACATACAAACCAAACATTCCAATAAAATTACTCATGTGTATATAGATTTGGATTTACCTAATATATTAGGAGCCTAAAACCTAAAGGCGAACACACATTCCATTGTTTTTTTTTTTTAATTTTTAAAAAACCCAAAAATTCCTTGGACGAGGTCAACATCTTTGG
Organism: Eupeodes luniger; assembly: GCA_951509635.1. Lineage (NCBI taxonomy): Eukaryota > Metazoa > Arthropoda > Insecta > Diptera > Syrphidae > Eupeodes > Eupeodes luniger. Next base: position 10,976,540 of record OX608075.1, on the reverse strand, counting down.
AGCAAAGTAACCAAACAACTTATAACAAGAGTAATATTGTATTCCCGTACCTGGCTTATGAATGGCACCACAAAATTGAGGACATTCATATCCATATCCACATATTGGCCTCTTATTGAAAAAGAAATAAACATTTGATGACAAAATCCCAAAATTGGCCATAAGGTTAGCGCCAATTACATCATCACCATATATTCCCAGGACACTTTACCATTCTTTTAAAAGCATTTAACTCGCGATATATACCTACCTTATACCTACATCATGTCTGTTTCTACTTTTAAACATATGAATCCATGTTCGATCAGTGGAAAAAACATTTCAAGATTCATCCCAATCGACCAAATGGCGAGGCGATAACTAATGGATCTAACCAATAAGTCTCGTTTTAGTCATTCAAAATGAATAAATCAATTAATTTACCATTTTATGCCGAAGACATTTATTTTGAAACCTTGTACCCTCGTCGAAAAGCAATCGAAACTCCGAAATCTTTGGCATTTCCACCTTCGCTAAGCTAAGAACATAGGTACCTACATAAAACCTACCTTACCTACATTTATTATATATTTAAACTTCTGCAACCAAAATAACCAGTATAAGTTCAAGCTCATAATTCTTTAAGGAAGGTGCCTGTCACTATTCTTTATAACATTATTTTCGTATAGGGTATCCTAAAGAAAAACCCGTTAGCTTTTTTTTGAAAGAATAATATAAATCTTTAACTTTAGACCCATACTCAAGTTTGGGTTGTTGCTTTTTTTACTATTTTTAATTTGGGCAGGGTTTTGAAATTATTTTGGGGCTTAACAAAATTTATTTGCTTGAAATAATAAGAATGACAAATAAATTACTACGGAAAACATTGAAATTGTCAGTCCAAGAAATGAGCACTCGAAAAAGCAGAAAAACGTCTCTCTAAATGGTCATGGAAACTTTCAGTTCCATTTAGGTCAAACTATAATTTTTGAAGACCTTATTAAAAGCTACTTTCGACCTACGTATAGAGAAGTATGTCAGCTCTTTGAAGCATTCTGAAAAATATTACTGCTCAGCTCAAGGATGCGTTTTTGTGTGTCAAACTGAATTCTTTATGTCTCAAAACTAAAATAATCCCAAATATGTACATATAGTGTAAGAACTGAACTTTAAAAAGACTTTTGTGTAAAGTGCAGGTAAAATCTTAACCTTAACTAACGAAAAACACATTTTTCCTTCTTTTATATAAAATCATTATTGTGCTTCAGTATTTAATTTGCGGTAAATCATTTTAGTCCACCGTTTTTTGTGAATGAGCTAAACATCAAGCTAACTTCGAGAATAATATTGACTTTTAGGGACCTTAAACCCTCGTTGAACTTAATTCTTTTTCAAACTCGGTGAATTGAAACCAAGGTTTTAAGCTAAAAAGTGGCGGTAATAGTTTAAGCTGGAGAAATGTAACAAATTAACATAAATATGTACATATGTAGATGTTTCTGTTGCCGTCTGTGTTTTTGTCAAATGTCAGATTTAAAATTTTCGAAAATAGTAAATAAATCGCAACAATTCAATATAATGGCGACACCACAATCGAGCTTTTGAAAGGCTTCTTACCGACGAAACGAGCGAATTTGCAAACGTAATGTAGCTTGAAAGTTTACCTACATTTTTTTATTTATTATTCTTTTTTTCGAAATAAAACAACAGATGGTAAGACACATCAGCTCTTCACAGATTCTGAAATAAAACAAACCAAATTGCAATGACAATGCAGTTGTCAGCTGTCAACGTGTGACAAAATAGAAAATAGAATTATTCGGGCGTTGAGCTCGAGCTTACGATATTTACGAGCTAAAGATAGCACAAATTTTGAGGTAATATTTCAGATTGCCTCATAAGAGCCTATTGTTTGTATTGAGCTGTGGTTTAGCTATAAAACTTACTTGAATAACATAAATTGAAAACTCTAAGCCCCCGTGTACACTTGTGATATTTTAACTCGCGGTGACGTTAATGTGTCTTTCAGTACTCACAAATAAATTTTGTGGTGTAAACACACCTGTGTTGACGCCGATGCATTGTGTGTCGTTCTTGTGGAATACACTTGAGAGATTGCTGCGTCACTGCACATGTGATTGCATCTTTCAGTACATTATTTGAAGCTTATAACCTCGTTTCTTTTTGCGAACATAGTTTTAATATCTAAGTACCCTAAAATAAGTTTATAAATTTGCATTGCCGCAAGGTAGACTTGAACTGCAAATTGATTCCTGCGAAAAAAAACACACATGTTGCACCGCGCGTTGAAATGAAGCAAGTGTGCATTGGGTCTAAAGCTGAGTCATACTAAAGGATGTAAATAACTTTGAAATGGAAAAAAAACAAAGATAATTTTGTTAAATTGACATGGAATTTACTTTATTCAAAAGATAATCTTCTATGCCATCGTAATTTAAATATATGGTGATTTTTTTGAGGTTAGAATTTTCATGCATTAGTATTTGACAGATCACGCGGGATTTCAGACATGGTGTCAAAGAGAAAGATGCTCAGTATGCTTTGACATTTCATCATGAATAGACTTACTAACGAGCAATGCTTGCAAATCATTGAATTTTATTACCAAAATCAGTGTTCGGTTCGAAATGTGTTTCGCGCTTTACGTCCGATGAGCGATGAGGCTCATTTCTGGTTGAATGGCTACGTAAATAAGCAAAATTGCCACATTTGGAGTGAAGAGCAACCAGAAGCCGTTCAAGAACTGCCCATGCATCCCGAAAAATGCACTGTTTGGTGTGGTTTGTACGCTGGTGGAATCATTGGACCGTATTTTTTCAAAGATGCTGTTGGACGCAACGTTACGGTGAATGGCGATCGCTATCGTTGAATGCTAACAAACTTTTTGTTGCCAAAAATGGAAGAACTGAACTTGGTTGACATGTGGTTTCAACAAGATGGCGCTACATGCCACACAGCTCGCGATTCTATGGCCATTTTGAGGGAAAACTTCGGAGAACAATTCATCTCAAGGAATGGACCGGTAAGTTGGCCACCAAGATCATGCGATTTGACGCCTTTAGACTATTTTTTGTGGGGCTACGTCAAGTCTCAAGTCTACACAAATAAGCCAGCAACTATTCCAGCTTTGGAAGACAACATTTCCGAAGAAATTCGGGCTATTCCGGCCGAAATGCTCGAAAAAGTTACCCAAAATTGGACTTTCCGAATGGACCACCTAAGACGCAGCCGCGGTCAACATTTAAATGAAATTATCTTCAAAAAGTAAATGTCATGGACCAATCTAACGTTTCAAATAAAGAATCGATGAGATTTTGCAAATTTTATGCGTTTTTTTTTTAAAAAAAAGTTTTCAAGCTCTTAAAAAATCACCCGATATAATTTCTAGCAAAGGAAAGCCAAGGCTGGCTCGGACGTAGTCTAATCAGGAGTTTCAGTTTTAGATAACATTTTCCAACATTTGTGGTCGTATATCCGTAATATTTATGGTAGAATGCTGTTTCCTTCAATAAATCATCACCCGCCATCTTGCTCCTTCAAATCGTAGTTGTAATCGAAATAAGTCAGTAATATGGCTCTATAATGGTCACCATTGATTGTAACGTCCAGGACAGCATCGTTTTTAAAGAATTACGGATCAATTATTTTATCAACCCATAAATCACACCAAACAGTCAATTTTTTTTGGATAAAACGGTGTCTGAACATAAACATTTTTATCATAACTCCGAATGCGGCAGTTTTGGTTATTAACGTACATACATTATATAAGTTCAACCTTAAGTCAGCTTCATCGCCAAATAAAATTCGCTTATGTAAATTTCGAAAAGAACCATAAATTTGGACGATTTGAAAGCGTTGTTCAGGTGTTAGTCAAACTTAACTAAAAATAGATCACTTGACAGCTGACAAAATGGCCACTAGTTGAAATAGTGTTGCCAATTTAAAGTTCTATACCCGTGAAAAAACATCGTTTACTAACATAGCACTTTTATAGCACTATTATGGGACAATTAAAACACTAAAACATTAATAGCAGTTATATCACCTCTATACCACTTTACGGAACTTCTATAACTCTTCTATTGCACTTTTATAAAACTTCTAAGGAACTTATCTATAGCCAAGCAATAGGTTATACAATAAAGAAGGATTCTCTTTGTAAATCTTAAAATTTTCCACATGACTTATCCCAAATAAAACTCAACTTAATTTACTTAACTCTAATTTGTATATCGAAGAAAAAACTATATGTACCCTGCTCATCGGCTAAATAGAGTTTGATAATCAACCAAATCAACCTTCAAATTGTTGTTAAACGATACAATGCTTTTCTAACTAAACATACATACATCTGTCTATATCTATAGATATGTACTATATGCAATTAAACAACAAAAAAGAACACTAAAAATAGTCAAAAGTATTTAAACAACCGACGACGAAAGAAAAAAATTAAAGTTTTTAACTATCACACAAGATTACAAATTACTTTAAAAGCACGTCTCTTGGACATGCAGCAGTAGTTTTTTAAGTTTTTTTTTTTTATTTTTACAAAAACAGATACTTACTTTGGCTAGGTAGAAAAATATGACGTCAATCCATCGAGCTTCATCGGAAGCATCAGCGCATTGTTACAATAGGTCTGTACATCTAACCACAAAAAAAAAAAAAGACACGAATAGTTAGGTACGTTGACGACGACGACGACGCGACATCTAAACGCATTCAGCGGCCCGCTGGCGCTGGAGTCACCACAATCTTTTTACGTTCCATGATCCACCTACAAACATCCATCTATATAGCTTTTTATGTATCTAAGCTATACCTTACCAACCTTAGAGGCAAACAAAGACTTTTCTATCTCTAAAAATCTATCTATCTATACCGATTGGAGAAGCGGTGGCGGCGCGGCGGCGCGGCGGCGCGGCGCGGCGGCGGTGCGCGTTGTGGTGGGCAATTGTACAAAACACAAATCACTCGAGCAATGCATAGAGTGTCGCCAGGCAGCACATCGCATTCGCATCTCTAACATCCAACAAAGTCGTATAATTGTAATCTCCAGTCTTCTATATAGAAGCTCGCTACGATATCACAGTTTAGCTTCTATTTTATGACCAAAGCCGCGGGAAGGTTTATATACTTACATACCAAGTTTATTTTTCTCGCGCGAATCTTTTTTCTTTCAGCTTGCACTTTGTTTAGTTCTTTTTTCAGCTTTTTTTCAGCTTGGGAAGAACACAAACGACAATATTCCGGAGCCAAACCAAAAAATGCATTAGAAGCAACACGAATAAGATGAAATTGAAAACCAAACAAAATGAAACGCAGAAAAGAAATCATCAGAAAGAAACAAAAAAAAAAACGAAGTTAAGTGGACCTTCTCACGTTATCATCACATGGTTCGGAACGGTACGCCTGATTAATGCATGTTTTCGTGCTTTTTACATAAAAAGTTGTTGCGGAGTAAAATTTAAAAAAAAAATCAATTTACTTACCGCAAAAAACTTCATTACTGCGCGAAGCGATGAGATGTACGTGTTGTAATTGCAATGAGCTACTCAAACGAGACGAACTAGCAGTAGTTTTGTCGAAATGAACATAATCGTAAAGATAAACCCTACCCTACTCAACCCTACCTTACCTTACATTACCGACCGACCGACCGACCGTCTTCCGCTTGCAGCCTCTACCCTACCGACTTTAACTTTTTGTATAGCTTTGAAAGTAAAATTGACTCTGCTCGGTCATCATATCGATTGAAAAAGTGTGAGATGTGAGTCAACCGAATTTATTGTCCGTGATATTGATGGATTTTAGGTAAGCTTCGTCGTATTGTAGTTATTGAGCTGAAGGTTGAAGATAAAAATATCGAAACAGGAGAATATAGTCCGATTGTTATCGAAAGGTTTATAGGTCATTTGGCATTGTAAGTTGTAAGCTGAGAGCTTAAAACCAGGTCATCAAAAGAAACAAACAAATTAAGACACAAAATAAATCACTCGTGACACTTTGCATATGAAATAAAATTGAAAATTGTAGCAAGAACAACGTTTTCATCTTTTAAGCGTTTGTCCAAATTTGAACATCAACAAATTTTTGATTAGAATTACAGATTATTTTTAGATTTTACAATATTTCTAATACTATCAGTAAAGAAATAATTCTTTTTACCCGTGTGAACTTATAATTTTGAGTGATTGCGGAAAAACGTCACTGTCAGACATTTTTAGTAGACTTTTAATATTAACAGATGTCGTTCTTAAAAACATCTGACAGTTGATGATATTGATAATTTATTTTTTGAGTGACAGAATGGTCGCGTTCAATAGTATTTGGGTCAACTTGAGATTTGTTTTTGACACTAGGTGATTTGTCCATCAGCTGTTTTTTTCATTAGTGACCACAAAACAATTAAATTTGGAGGGTTACAACCATTTATTGAAGAAATAAATCATTCGTAGGTACAACAAAATAGAATTTGTACAATGTATTAAGCTTCTAATGTTCTGTAAAACAACTTTAAATTTAATTTTTTCATTGATATGAAATTGGTATAAAATAGCGTTTTAATTGCCTTAATTCAAATCCAACTCCAAAATTACTCTATAATGTCAGATTTTTAAAATATCACATGCATATACATATGTTAATATAAAACGAGTGGTTTTTTAAAAAGAACTATTGTAAATTAAAAACAAAACAGAACATTCAAAAATGAATTAAATCGATATAATTTAATTTTTGAAAATTAATTTCATGCAAACCAAACATGCATATGTCAGCTGTCAACATGTGTTTCCAAAAAGAAAATGGCAAAAAAAAAATCAACCATTAGTATAGGACGGGTTTAAATCTACTATCCACATAATACACGCTGGTGTGCCTCAAGGTTCCGTTTTATTTTCGGCATTCTTCCTTATTCTTATTAATTAACTTTTGTCTGAAACTTCTAAACCACTAAATTGTTTCGCTGAAGACATTACCCTCAGATTTTCATGTTCATTTTTAAATCCAATACGAATGGCAGCATATGAAAAGCTCATTTAATTCTGATCTTGACAGCATTGTCTAATGGGCAATCAAAAATCTTGTAGAATGCTTCAAAAACTCAATGCTGTCTAATGTCCCAAAACCGTAGCTCTCTCCCAATGACACTTTTTACGGATTGTACTTACATCGAGGAGACTGAACAGCTTTCATTTCTTTGTATGCGCAGCAGAAACCATATCTTGTTTAGTGAATACATATTTAGAGTCGCCAAGGCCGCAGCTAAGTGTTTAGGTTTTCTCATCTGATGAAAGAAGTTTTTCACCCCCTTCTGATTTGGCTATAAGTTATAAAACTTTTATTCATCCAAAAACTGAGTTACAATTCCCGCATTTAGGCAGGTGATCCAATAAGACAGAATTTTAAAGAGAGCTCTAAAAATGATAGTCGTCTAACAGTAACATTTACAACTCTTGAAAACCTTTCAGTCGTTATTCTAACGCTATTTTTGTAAACAGTGCTCTAGTGAACGAAATAGTCAGTTCCATTCTTTCCATCAAACAACGCAACCTTATTACCCGAACTTCTATGTCATAGTCAACTGTTAAGTGCAGATAATCTTTATTAGCCCCACTACACGAATGTAGTATCACTATCTCCTTTCTAATCCTATACACCCTTTCATTGTTACTCATTTTAACCCGCCGATAGCTCGCACAATGTACAAATTTTCATTCGCTACTTATAAAAATGTCAAACCAATTAACAGTTTAATTCCAAAAGATCTTACCGCCTTCATTCACTGGAAATCATCATTTTTTGAGTGAAAAATAAAAAGACAAAAACATTTTTCCAGAACATTAAGCTCGTCTTGGGTCTTTATTTTAAACAATGCATGATGAATTTTGTTCAGATAGCTTACCTTTATTAATAATTACTGAGTACAAATTCGATTACATTGTCACAATAAAAAAAAAAGAAATGAATCACGTACAACAAAAGAGAGGTAAGCACTTTTCCTGATTAAAAACAAACCATCTACATACCAACTACATAAGTATACTCGTCTCGTCAATTCTAAAAGAGCACGTTTAAATCATTTTAAAAAACACAATATATACATACGACTAATTAAACATAATAAAGAACCATTAAAACTGTCAAATTATGGCCATTAAAGGAAGTGAATCTTATAATTCCGTGTTGCTATACAAGTTGTTATAGACTTAGTGTTAATTTACTTCCAACACGAGTTCAACAGGGCAAATGATGCAATTTGGATAAAAAGCTTCAAAAAAGAGCTACTTCAGTAGCTCAAAAATAAAACTGCAGAAGACAAAATGCCACCATAATGAATAATTAGGTGATCATGAGATGATTATATTCTTTTTGTTTGTATTCATGGAGGTCAAAAAACATATTTGATTCGGTTATTAGATTCAAAAAAATCAGAATGTCTGAGTGATATATATTTTTGATCTTGCTTTATTCTTTGTTGCTGTTTTGATTTTAATATACATAAATTATAAAGGAAGCATATATCGTTGACCATTGTCGAGATTAAATATTTTGACAGAAAAAGGGTTGAAACAAATATGCCGCCATGATGCATTGTTTTTCACTTCAGAAATTATATAAGAATAAAATTGTTTGCAGATTACAAGAGGAATGAAATATTACACTTCAGGGTTAAAACTCATTCAAATGGATTTAAAGGAGTCTTTTATATAAAAAATGAAGGCTTCTATCACGTATCATCAACAAAATTCCCACTCTGTAGAGCATTTTAGTCATCAAAGTAGTGACCTTGATTTTTGTTGCCATTTTGGTGGTTTTTCTTAATTTTGTCTTTCAATTCAATTAACAATCTGACAGAAAATCACGTTCTAAAATTTAGTTTTTGCTGATTTTATGTTATTATATTGAGCTCGTGTCAAATTAAGTAGATAATGAAGTTTATCGAAATTTTAATATCTCACAAATAGTGACATGACATTTCCTACATTACCGACACTGCAATTATAGTGAGGTTAATTAATAAAAATAAAACACTTTTTATACAAATAAAATACAAATTGCATAATTACATATATTTATGGAAACCCCCATTTTGATGTTATATTTTTCAAAATTGCGTTTAAACGAACATATTTTGCAGATAAGCTGCATATCTCATAAAGATTCCAAAAGACATCTGTTTTTCTTTGAATGATTTAACTTTAGGAAACCTATCAAATACAACGATAACTTTCTAGACTTTTAAATATTTTGTACTTGTACTTCAACTAAGAGCCGGATTTCCCGAAATTAACTTTTAGATTCATTTCTTACCCTTTTATCTGATGTATGTACATAACTCATTAAACTTTATTTATTTTTTTATAAACACATTCAAAATTTTGCAGATAGTTTGAATATCCTACTTTGAATCTTGGTACAATAATAAAATGCTTCTAACTTTGAAAATCAATTCAGCCTTAATTTATTTATTTGAAAAAAAAATTGACTTAACGCATTTAGTAAATCACCAGGTCCTAAAGCTAATTGCCATTTCAAACAATATTATCAGATCAGTCAGCGCTCTGACAATAGCTACTTATGAGCTGACAGTGTTCACACGGTTGACTTTGTCTTTAAAAACGAAAACTAAATAAACAAATTAGGTGGCACAACAGGTCCATTGAGAACTAGTGACTATAGTGATTTACAACTCTCAACCACTTATGTGTACGAGTAATGCTGTCAGGGATGGAAGGGACCTACAGTTTTAAGCCGAATCCAAAGGGTTTATTTGAGAAAGCACTTTTTCTGATAAGAATTACTCTTGGAGGATTGGTTAATTCCTCGCAAGAGGCAGTACCCGTGAACAAACAAAACTTTAGATGGCATAGGCAGGGACCGAACCCAAGACCTCTGGCATGACAGTCCAACGCACTAACCAAAATTGTTAGATTACACGGTTGTAAGACATTAAGGGAGAATGTTTTCACTGAGAGAGAAAATATTCTAGATTTTGACAATCGTGACTATGAATTTGGAAAACAATTTAACAAAACTTGTGTTAAGCGACAAATATTTCCATTCTTTTATCCAACGTTTCGTTAGTATTTCTTGTTTCTTCAGTGGCTCCATTTTTATTAATTCAATTGTTCTGATATTTTCACTCCTTTTTATGCAGACGGCAATGACTGACAAGGAATTTCTTTTTACAATGTTACAGCATATCTCTGCTTGATGTTTTATGCATTTTTTGAATGTTATTGTTTTTCTTATTTTTTATAGTTCTTTAAAAATCTATTCGTCGAATATATCTTGAATATATGGGAAGTTATCGATGTGGGCCAAGTCCCAGCCTCTTTTTAAAAAGGAAGCTGCTATGATCAGAGTGTTGCCAATTTCAGAGCTTCCAAGATACAAAATTTTAAGCAACCACATTTTTAATAACTTGTTCAATTTACTTAAAATTTGTTTGTAAGTTATTAGTTTCTTTGATGCATATGTTTCAAATAAATAAAGCAAATAATTCCATACAGTAAAAAAAAGTACGCATACGCCACAGTACACCATACAGTCGCATTTTCTTATAAACCATAATAATTCTTGAAAAACATTTGCTTACGAGCTATTTTCTGAGAACTCTTAGTTGACACTTATCTTATTACCCTATTTATGCGCAATTAGATTTAAACTGTTCTTAATGTTTTCTCAAAAACGACTCTATTGATTTGAATGAATTTAAAAAAATGTGACATATTTTTACGATGCAAGTTTAAGTAGATATGTTGGCTGATATAACATTACTATTAAAAAACCATTTGCTTGTATGTATGATGCATGATGCATGCATCGCATCAATATAAAGGCGCGTGCATTACCACATAATACTTTATTTAATTTCTTCCATCTATCATCGGTTTGGCAGTGTCATAACATAGCTAATTATTTTTTACCACAAACATTTTTATATGTACTTTAAAAATGGCTATAAATATATGAAGGTATACCTACCCCATCAGTGAGTCTAGGTAGGTATATTATTACCCTCTAAAGGGAATTTCAATCCTCCATCAAATAAGTAATGTGTCATTGAGTCATCACTTTGCATTATTTATATCGGTTGTCTTGAACAAAATACAAAATTATACAAAAAGAAAAATAAATCAACAATTCTATAATAAAAATAAAAGAAAACAGCTCCATAAACATTTTATTCCTCTCTTTTGTTTTGTTTTGTGATTTTATTTTTTTCATTTATACCTCAACTGATATGATATGTAAAGAATTAGCTTTTGCATCAAAGTAGGTATAAGTTAGGTTAGGTAGGTCTCATGATCATGCCCAGAACAGGTAGAATTCTATATTCGATCATTAACTTACATATATGTATATGTACATATCTACCCTGAAACCCATATTGCTTATAGTTTTAAGTTATAGCTAAAACCGAGGCGAGGGACAACTACCATATAGCCAGGGGCAGCTATAGAGATTCGCCAAGACCACTTGAGTGTCATTTACAAAAACGCAAACCCATAGAGAGACAATAAAGTGATGTGAGGGCCTCCTCCGATGATCAAGAGAGTCCATATTTGAAGCGATCAAGTGATTGAAAAACAACATTGTTGACGGATTTGGTTGCTATTTGTCTACGATACGTTTTGTGTTAAATTTTTTTTTCCACATTCACATCATCTAACTTGAATGCCTGGGCTTGACCAAAAATGTTAGGTGAGCACAACAAGTGAGATTGAATGCACTATAAGGCAATTAGAGTCACTTTAATTAGACACTTCATTCAGTCAGTCTGGTGGATGAGTTTAATAGTGCAGTAGATGAACAGGAAAAAATTCAAACAAAAAACAATGCTTGCAAGCCTTTGTTTCGTGTTATACCTACTATAGTATAGAGCTTGAAAGTGAGACTGCAAGAGGCAGAAACTTGAACAATTCTATGATTTCATGTTTTGCACTTTATTCTTTCACACCAACGTCAAAAATAAAACTGGATGATTGTCAGTTTGTTAATGACAGCTGACAGCTAGAAAGTGTCAATTTTTCTTTAGAACTTAGTTAAAGAGTTTGCACAATAATCAAAGTCATTTTGCCTCGACATTTAATTTTTTGTTCCTATTTTGACGTCTCTTCTATTGTCCTCCACCATTTACGAATAAGTTTACCAGGAGAGTGTCAGGATCTTTATGTTTTTCAAAACATGTATCACACTTAAGTAATAGACATTTGAAGTATTCTATGATTTCTTGTTATATTCTATGTTTTCAAACGCCCAACATACAACTGAATGCAGCTAACAGCTAGGAGCTGTCAATTTATCTCTGAGAACTAAATCAAAGAGTTTAAAGTGATAACCAAACGAACTTTGCCTTGTCATTTAACTTTGTTTTCCTATATTGACGTTTCTTCTATTGTCATCCTCCATTAACAAACAAGTTTAAGAGGAGAGTCTTATTTTGTTTGCGTTTTTCAAAACACGTATCACACGCAAAAAAAAGAAGTTTGAAAAATTCTATGATTTATGGTTTTATTCTATGTTTTTAAACTTCAAACATAAAACTGCCACTTTGTTAATGACATCTGAAAACTGTCAATGTTTCTTCAATAAAAAAATTAAAGAATCTGCATGACAATCAAAGTCTTAACATTTAATTTTGTTTTCCTATGTTGAATGTTCTTAAACGTCACACCCAAGACTGGATGATTTTCCATTTGTTAATGACAGCTTTCAGCTTGCTTCATTTGCTAGAAACTGCCAATTTTATTTTGTTTTGACATTTAATTTAATTTTCCTATGTTGACGTTTCTTCATCTTTCATTAACGGAAAAGCTTGACACAAGAGTCTCATTATTTTCGCGTTTGTCAAAACATGTATCACACGTGTGAAATAGAAACTTGATAAATTCTTTGATTTCATGTTATATTATATTTTCTTAAACGTCAAACATAAAACTGGCGTTAAATACAGACAGCTAACAGCTAGGAACTGCCAATTTTTCTTCAAGCACTGGATTTAAGAGTTTTTATGGTAATGAAAGTCACTTTACCTTGACATTTAATTTGACGTTTCTTCTATTGTCATCATCTACCAACAAGTTTAACAGAAGAGTTTGCGTTTGTCAATACATCTGTCACATACAAAAAAAAATACTATGATAATTTTGAAACCTTGCAATTCTAATATGTAATCAAAACTAATTGATGGTGCCACTGCTGGCTGTCTAGCCAAATTAATAACCCACCGCCACAATCATCAGCAAAAACCTTTTCTTTAAAAAAAAACTTTATAACAAAGAACACCAAAGTATTCAATTACCTGAAAGTATTGTATGTACCTGATGTGTCGTTTTGATTTTCAAGCATGCATGACTAAAGCATTCGAACGGCTTTTGGCTAATGCCACTGTCATTTTCAAGCCACCACCATCCATAGCGCAGGTCTTGATACCGAAAAAAACAACACAATTTGGCATTAAGCTGCTAAAAAAAAGTCGGTAACTCGTTGTCGGCGGTGGTGGTTGCGCAGTCCGAAATGGCCTTGAACCTTAACAACCCAGAACTTTAGAACCATAAGCTCAAAATGATGTCTCTTAAATACAAAATGATCACATTTCTTGCAAATACAAAATAAGGCAACGCATTTAACTTTTTTTTTTATTTTTGGTTGCAAATTGCCACCTGTATTAGCTTTTTGAATCCATAAGATTCACTAGATTAAACAAAGCCTTAGGTATTCACAATTGTCTTTGTCTGCTCCCGAATGAATACGAAGAATCAACATTCAGTAAAACATTTGGCAAGTAAATACCACAAATTTTGTGTCACCCGCCGCCACCGTCATTTCGCTCGTCTTTTTATTGGCCGTGCATTACCAAAATTAACATTTACCTAAGCCAAAAGTAAATTGAAGTCTTGTTTAGAGCTCCTGAACTGTCTTGAGCCATATAGATGTCTGCCTTAAGAAGTCCAAAGTATAAGCGAGTATCAATGCTTAACCACCAACATTTTAGGAGACAAAAAAAAACTAATTAAGATCCATCAACAAAATAAAAAAAAAACTCAGGTTAGACGACTGCAAAAAAGTGTTAAATGACTCGTTGCGATTTGTTTATTATTAACTTTTATGAAGTTCTTAAAATTGTGCACAGACACAAAAACAACACACAACTGCAAATAAAATTATAATTTTACGATCACAAAAGTCATATAAAGCACATGATTTAAGTTATAGTTGTTGTCATTGTTGGTGGTTTACTTTACCATTGAATTGTTGCTTAAGTCATTCATTGACAGGTCCGTTGAGTTTTGTTCATTATTTTCAAATTGAGCTGAAATGCAGAACAACACATTCTTCTTAATAATTATCGATCTATAGAACATAGAATGATTTCATGCTCTATATCTTAAGCGAAGTGTCAAATATGACAAATAAGTGTCATGGCTTATTTTCTTAATAAGCAGAGTGGAAAAAAATCTGATAATTTATTCATTGGCCAAAAAATTATAACATTTAAAAAAATAATTGTATGTAGCCTTAAATTGCTAAATAGATTTTTCCCCAACGAATGGAAAGCAGTTGTAGATTAGTTCAAAGCCTTGTGAAGCTCATATGAAACAGTTAAAGTGATAGATAGTGATAGAAAATAAATGACATTTCTTGTACAAATCTAGACCAGATATATTAAATTGATCTGTTTTTGAAAGCAGGTCGTCTGTAGTACAACAGTTTTGATAGATCCGAATCAAAAATATTATTTTTTTAATGTGATTATGGTCAACTGTCTCTTTCTAAACGTCAACATAATAAAACTACGGTTGTAGTAAAAAGTATCTAAACGTCATCTTTTTGATGATGTTTTAATAAATCCAAATAAAAAGTAGTTTATCTCTTTCTAAACGTCAAAATAAATGAAAAGTTAAAATAAGCCACTTGATTTGGGGCTACATTTTGTAAAAATAGTAACTGTTAATTATTCTGATTTACATTGTTTTAAGTCAAGAGACAGATCTATGTATGTACATCAAAGTCAACTTTTTGACGGTGTTTTTTAGATCCAAAAAACATCAAAATAAATGAAACGTCAAAATATGTATCACCTGATGTAAGCCCAAATCGTATGAAACTGGTAACTGTCATGTTTTGTTATTGATCTACTAACAAAAATCAGCTTTTTGAAGCTGTTTTTATAAAATCTAAAAAAAAAAATTGTTTTTACCCTCAAATTACTGCTTATTCGTAACACGTCTATCTCTTTTCAAACGTCATATATGAGATAAAATTTAAAAAAATAAATTGGGTGGCGCAACAGTCCATTGAGAACTAAAGCCTAGTGACTTACAACTCTCAACCATTCCTATGTGCGAGTACTGTTTTCAGGGATGGGAGGGGACCTACAGTTTTAAGCCAAATCCGAACGGCTAGTTTGAGAAAGCACTTTTCATGACAAGAGTTACTCTTGGAGAATTTGTCAATTTCTCGCAAGAGGCAGTACCCGTGAAAAAAAAAGATAAAATTAAGAAACTTAAAAAATTAGACTGCTTTGACTTATCAGAACGAACAAATCGATTTTCTTCTAATTATCTCTTTCTAAACAACAAACTGAAGCAAGATAAGGTTAGGAAACGTCAAAATAGGAAAAATAGACGGAGTTTTGCTTTTTGGCCAACCTTTTTTTTGGTGAAAATGTTTGATCTTAATTTGTTTGGTTTATATTATGTAAAATGGCATTTGCTTTATTTAGAAACTTCTTCAAGGTAATCAAAGCCTTAGTAAATTACTTTCTGTCAGAAATACTCCTTCAACTCTACACAATTTTGACATCTGCACCATCTGTCATTTTACCATATGCGTATTCGCCATTGTTTAGGAACGTCATTGACTTTAAATTTGAATGAATCATCCTAAAATTTGCAAACATTTTAAGCATCAACCCATCTTTTCTAATACCTATCAGAAATATGCAAACGAAAAAATTGTTAAAAAAGTTCATAAAATAAAATAAATAAGATACAAATGCTAAACCATGCATCCAAAAGCAACACAAATATCTACAAGGAATGCTTTCATTGATTCATTAGCACCACAATGGCAATGGTTTATTTTTGAATCACCTTTAAAATACAACAACAAAAAAAGTTCAAAACGAAATAACGACTCTCACGACGTCGATGACGATCACGATGACGACAACGACGGACAGTGGCGGACGACCACACTAAGACCAATCAAAGAAGAGAAACCAGTGAATCAAGAACTGCGCTGGCTCAAAATACCAATACCGCTCTCATACCCTACCCGAACAACTTCATTTATATTTTCAAAATGCCAAAATCTGAAGTTAATAGGTCTGCATTCCCATCTTCGTCTTCGCGTTGTACTTAAATCTCAAAGCCCACCAACAAAACTGTAATTGGCCAAAATCATAAACCAGACAACAATAATTACAATCGTTGTTTTTTAAATTTTTAAATTTTTGTATTGTTGATTTTCGATTGTTTAATTTTATTTTGTATGGTCCCAAAATGTAGGATTTAAATAAATTACCATCAGATTCTTTTTATATTTTTGTTTGGTCTTGTATCTTTGGGATTCTGGAAATGTCCCGCAGAAGACGAGAGAAAGAAAGAGAGAGTCTGTTAGTTTGGATGGACCAAAAAAGAAAGACAATTAACATAAAAAGATACAAAAAGTTGTATTTCTCTTCTTTGTTGTTTGTGGTTGAACTCCTGACCTTAAACTTTAAGTCACCAAATCGAACGCAGTGATGATGGCAGGCAAAGCACAACACAAACATGGAGGGAATTAGAAAAAGTCCATCGTCGCCGCTGCTGCCATTGGCGCTGTTATTGCTCTGATGATGGACCCACCACCACCGACGCACGTGACGGATGCGCCATTGTCAATTTTTAAAGTGCTTGATTTTTTTGAAGCTGATGCATATAAGCGAGGCACGCAAGGAGAGGATCACCTTCAGAAGAAACCCCCCAAAAAATATATGTACATACTCTCCGAGGTATAAACTGAACAGCCATTATATCAGCTTTTGATGATGGCGGACTTTCGGTCGGGGGCTCTTGACTTAAAATTGGAATTCTTAGTCGACCTTGAACAAGTAAATTGCTGCTGCTTTTGCTGTTTCTGGTGCTGCTGCTGTTGCTGCTGCTGACTGATTTTTAAGACAAATATTATGGCTTTCATTTGAGTATGCGATGATTTGACTTGTTGTGTATCGATCGACTATCGCAAGTATTACGCTAAAATGCTGATGATGTGAAGAGGTGCTAATTCTGTCGAGAGTCAAGGTTGAAGTTGATTTTTATTTTTATTTATTTATTTGCTATTTACTTCTATATAAACTTAACTTAGTCTTCTCTTCTTCTATGTTTTTTTATTTTTTTAAATAAGAATCAGTCTTGTTAATTGCGAGTTTTGAGTCTTGAAAATAAGACGATGAAGAAAATAAAAAAAACAAGAACCAAAAACTTAAAACCGGCATTCTTGATGATGGGTGGATTTGGATTTTGGTAAAGTTATATTTATATGGCGTGGGATGAAGATAAGCTGTGCTTAGCTTTAACAATTTATTGATTGTCTTCTTTCGGTTTTTATTTTTGGGCTAGGTAGATAAGTATGTTAAAATGAATTTTTGAAACATAATGATGGTGATGATGCGATATTTGTTTTCTTTAATTTGAAAGACCTTACTAAAGACAGAAGACTGGCTGTAATAGTGGCATAACTAATTAATTACTAATTAATAACAAATTATGATCATACAAACTTTTCCATGCAAGAAGTTTGCATATTGTTACTTCTCATAATAAATATCAAGAAAACATCACAAAAAACATAGAAAACTTAGACCAACAAATTTGTTCCTATCAATTATTTTTCACGAACTATTTGGTGCTAATTATTGCCCCACAAGTTTTTCAATATGATAAAAATTGGACTTCATAAAAGGAGGTGTCAAGTACAAAGAATGTAAAGAAACATAGAAAACATAGCACGACAGATTCCAAATTGTCAAAACTTTAATTAACGTCTTACTACCCTGTTTACTTAAACGTGCACTGTCTTATTGAAGAAGCTTACCTTTTCCTTTCCAGAGAGTTGTTATAACAGAAGCAGAATAAAAATAAGAAAACATAGAATATAAAATTCTGAAACCATAGCTAACGACAGATTTATTATTAGGCTACAAACTATATAAAAAAAACATTGCACGCCGTTTCAGAGTGTAGATTTAATAAGTTTGTATAAATTAAGGCAAGCAACAAACAAAACATTAATACATTTCAACAGAACATAGAAAACATAGAAATACAATTTGAAATTTAAGACTTAACTAAAGAGAAATGTGTGAATCTGCAAATTATTCAATGTGAGAAAATTGAATTTTTAAAGTGATGCTTCACTTAGTTAATATCAAAGCAACACAAAAAAGAACATAGAAAACATAGAATTACAAATGTGAAGTAACAAAAAATTCAATCAGAAGCAAAGCATTCATTAAAAGAAGTGTGCGTATCTTTACCAAAAAGCAAGCAAATCAGTTACAAAACATCTACCAAAAATTCGTAATTTGAATGAATTAAATTCTTAAACCATTACTTCTCAAATCATACTTATTAATAAAAAGATGCACATTTTCTTAAAAAAAAGCTTCAATAAGTTGATATCAAGTAAGTAAAGCGTAAGCATAGAAAACGTCGAACAACAACAGATAACGTCAAGTTATTGGTCTAAAACCGTTTCATAAATGTATCTTGGCAGGAATATGCTTTACGAAGCAGCAAAACAAAACATAGAAAACATTATTTTAAAGTAACAAATTTGGAAGAACAAAACATTTCTATTTAAATATTTTGCACACTTTTTTGGGTGATGCTTTCTTATTTGTATATCAGCAACAAAAAACATGGAATTACAAATGTGAAAAATTTCAAAAAAAAATTGTATGACACAACATATTGTATTTAAGAAATTTGTACATTATTTTGTGTGATGCTTTTTAACTTGCAAGGCAGTAACAAAAAAACATAGAACGACAAATGCTAGAATTTTGACAAAATCATACCTACTAACTTATTAACGGCAAACTTTTGGGCAACAAAATATTCTATTTAAGAAATTTGTAAACTTTTGGCTTTGATGCTTTATAAGCTTTGCAGCCTCAAGAAAAAACATAGAAAACCTTATGAACAACATAATTCGCAGTTATTAAAACTTTAATTTAAGGCAAACTATTTCTCACAAACTTTTTTGCAAAAGATAAGTTTGAAATATTTCCAGCAGTGAGCTTTACTAATTTCCGGTGTCAAATTAAAGCAAGGCAGCAACATAGAGCATGTGAAATATAAAAATCAAAAATGTAATGATTTACTTTACGTTACTTTCTTCAGGAGTTGAAAAGCAGCAAGACAACACATAGAAAACATAGAACAACAGCTGTTCAATGACTTATAAAACGTGGCCTATAAGTTTTTCTATTCAAAATGTATATAATAAAACAAATGGAATACAATTTTGGAAAAAAAAATTATCTGAAGGTCTCTTAAAAGTCTGGAAGTCCAAGTCTGTATCCGTTTTATTTGAAACTTGGACTTATATTTACTACCCCAAAGTGATCAAAACAGACATTGCGAATTCTTCATATTTCTTTAGCTTGCTAAGTGATGATGTAACACCTTCCTTCATCTTCTGCAAAACTATTTTCCCAAGACTGTTCAAACCTATAAGCATCATCATCATCGCAACATACCATACCAGACAAGACTCTATATCTGCATAATCATCTAACTGACTGCATTTGAATAGATAGCCATTTCCTCCCTCTTTATACTCGTGTGCTTCGCATAAGCAACAAAAACAGCTGCAAGCGTTAGTCTTTTAATGGCCATATAGCCAAAGTGCATCATTCATGATGGATACGACCGACTATGATTTTATACTATTGAAGACAAAGAATCTTCTTCTTCTCTAGCAGATTAGATACACCACATCTCCTAAAGTCTGTTGCAATATATTTTCAATTTCTATATTTTACTATGTGCATAAATGATAGAAACAAAAACAAAAAACAATTTCCACTTCACGAAGTAGGAAGTCATAGAAAACGAAACGTTTTGACGATCATTTCGCTGTCATATCATCAACATCTTTTCTTTACCGTCTTTAGTAGCAGTAGCAACAGCTTAACCTGATTCTACTAAAATTCAAAGTAAATATCTAGAGGTACATCCCATTTCGAAGAAGCACGCAGAAGAGAAGGAGAGTACAAAAATAAGTTATACATCCTCCCTCTGAAAGTGTGTCCCGGTTACAGTGCCAATTCTTATAAGTTTCATTTTCTTGTTTTAGCCATTTCTTCCACTCAGATACTCGTACATAGATTTCAGCACTAAATTAAGTAATTGCAAGCCTCTTCCATGCCATGGCAGGTTTTTAATATACCTAGATGCATGCATATATCTATATATGCATGCATCATTTAGTTGCAGTGCAGTGCAGTGCAGTGGTCAAAGAATGAGATGCATTCATGGAATCTAGCACAAACTAGGGCTGTAGAACATTTTGCTATATACCATCTTATATACACTAAACACATTATATTTCATATATTCTTCAAGCAGTATATGAATGCATATCTTTATACATAATACGACGACTTCATAAAAATATGCATGTGCATATGTCTAGAGAAGATCGTGCAGCAATATAGATGCGATGCAGTAAAACAGTATCAAGGCATCTGGCCTAGACTCAATGGTTATACAACAACTATAAAAATGCACTGGCACGTATTATGGATGAGAACAGAGAATATCGAAGCACCAGCACCAGCAGCTAACATCTAACAGCAGCGTTATAAGCTTCACGAGAAGTTTATACTTTTTTTTTTCATTTCGTATATAAATATTTTTGTTTCGAAGCAAAAAGAAAAGAAAAATACGAAAAGCATCTCATCGCGAGATCCAGAATGTGACTTAGCTAAATGAGGGCGTAACCACAGAGAATCTATAATTTGGAGAGTATGATCTTATTTTCTAATAATTTGACAGTTCTTCAAAAAAAAACTCTACGATTTTTTTGGAGACAGCTTAGGTAGCAGCTTTATTAACTTTTCCCTCAAATTGACACTTGTTGACGAAATGTACCTCATATATTATAACCAAGTTCATGAAGTTGTCATCTTTTGTGATAATATTATTACGTTAAAAATACTAAAGTGACAGGTAGAAGATCGAATTGGAATTTATATGAAGTAAATATGTGTATCCAAAACAAACGCACTGCCTTTTGTAAACGTCAAACTCAGAGCAAACAGACTTATAAGTAACTTAAGTGGAAGTAGTAATTATAAAGTGAAAGGACATAATATAGCCCTTCATCAAATGTCAGATTGACTTAGTTGAGGTTCTATATAATGTATGTACAACAACATGGCAGTTATTTTTTCTTTTAGTACATATAAATCGTACTCCCGAAAGTCTAAATGTGACAGGTGTAAATGTACTAGGGTGGAGTCAACTATGATGATAAGTTATTGTTAATTTGACTGTCACTAAGCTTTCCGTCTGTGTAAGAAGGTTACTAAGAAAATGTTGCAGTCGTTTGTGGAAGCGTCTGGTAGCTCTAGTTAAATTCAGACAGAAACGTCATATTTGTTAGAAAATGACTATAACATTTTTATTATGAAAGTTAAAGCTCAGTTCAATTTTTGTATGAATATTTTTTCTTCAGAAAGTTTTAAAATGTAATTGTCAGAAATTTCAATTTCGGGATTTAAAAATACAAACATACATATGTATGTAACTGAAATCCTTCAGGAAAACAGAATCTCAGCCATCTTAATTCCATTAGATGTTTTGAAGTGACTCATTAAGGCGTTTTTATTTTACGGCTCAGAAATAGTTCTGAATAGAGTTCGAGCAAATCGAGCATGCTCCCAACATTCTTCTAAACAAAGCGTGTTCTGAGCGCTCAGAATTATTCTTGAAACATATCTGAACACTAAGATGTCACTATTTAACATTTGTCAATTTACTTGTCATCTTTTTTTCAGAAATAATCGTTTTGAACAAGTTCAGAACGCGTCCCGAACAAAAAAAGAAACATACATTTGAAGCTCTGAGCGTTGAGAGGTAAAAAAGAAAAACAATTTTGACAGTTCAGGCTCTGCTCTGAACTAAAAAATATAAAATACAAAATACAGAAATGCACGATAACCTATTTTCTTTTTAATGTCATACTTCAATATTTTGTTCTGTCTAAATTTTAAGACTGCGTTAAGCAGTTATTTTAATTGTTGCAACAAATTTTGACAAGCTGTGCAAGGTACTTGTTAACAAACAAGCCTAATTATGCATTATAAATTAACTGAAACTTCCTTCTTCAATTTTGCAAGTAATGAAAAAAAATACAGGTAATGTAGTACCCGTGGCTTGATGGTTAGTGCGTTGGACTGTCATGCCAGAGGTCTTGGGTTCAATCCCTGCCTGTGCCATCTAAAGTTTTTTTCACTGGTACTGCCTCTTGCGAGGAATTGACAAATCCTCCAAGAGTTATTCTTGTCATGAAAAGTGCTTTCTCAAATTAGCCGTTCGGATTCGGCTTAAAACTGTAGGTCCCCTCCCATCCCTGATAACAGTACTCACACACAGGAATGGTTGAGAGTTGTAAGTCACTAGGCCCTAGTTCTCAACAGACTGTTGCGCCACCTAATGTATGTATGTAATGATAATGAGAAATAAGTGCTAAGATTTCATATCAGATTGAGTTTTTAATTTGTAAGACACCTGTTTGCTGCTACGAAACTCAGTTCTTTCATACAGATTTTGATTATGATTGAGAATTTATAAGAAACATCAAGTTAACAAACGGACCCCATCTCACAGTGCAAGGAAAACCTGTGACGTATGCGTCAATTAAATCATTTCCTCTTCCGGTTTTAACAGCATATCATTTACACTTTATAAAAATAATATAATTAGGTATTAATAATGTTAACATCTGGACCTAGGACATACTCGTACATCTTAAAGAAAATATTATTTGCTTCTTTAAAAGTGAATTCTAAAAATTGCAGACAAAATAAAATTACTAGATCGCAATTTATTGAAAAGACGCACAAACCACACATACAAGTATCTTTCAATAGAGCAGCCAGAGCAATAACAGAGATAATAGAATCTTTTAACATGATCTAATTCCATGCAGTAAATTTAAACAAACATATTCGTCCATGATGATTGTACAATGTACATACATATGAAGAATCGACTTAAGACTTCTACTTCGAACAACGACGACGGATGCGACGACGACGGCGACGCACGGCAAGCAAAAGCAAATCGCCCTCTCCACGGACATGACTCGTTGATCTTCACAATCAGCCAACAACGTCAACTTACTTTACACAGTGTGAGCTATTGCGTTCTTCAACAAAAATCGTTCTAATGGATGCGATATGTAAAGGGTGTTTTTTTAAAGGTTTGCAACTTTGAAGTTAAATAAGACAAAGATGCCATGAAATTGACTCTAATCCAAAGATAATTCTCTGGCATAATAATTTAAATATAATTTCTGGCATTTGACCGCCATTTTGCCACAATTTACAAGTAATTCAATCGTTTCACTTGACAGCTGTCAAAATGGCTACCAGTTAAAATAGTGTTGCCAGCTTAAAGTTCTATACCTTTAAAAAAAAACACCCGTTTCATATTTTCCTTCGATCGGAGCTATCTATATACATCGCACCAAATATCCCTCGATCGCCACACCGCCGGCACCGGTCGCCAACATCCAACCACCTCCCATTAGCATCATCCTATCCTCTCCTCTCCACAAGAAGACTAATCGTGCATCAAACGATCGTGCGTGCAACAAAGATCAACAAAAAAGCAGCGAGAACCGCCAACTAAATTTAAAATTGCTTTAGTGCTTTCAAGAATCTAGTAACCTAGTTTCTTAGATACTTTTTTTGTTCTTTTTGTTGTTGTTGTTGTTGTTGGACGTTTGGTGTTCCATGTGTGGATCTCTGCTCTGTAAACATGGTCATTCTATCCGACGTCTCCGTCGTTGGTTTGAAGTTGAAAGAGGCGGGTGTTGTAAAATAAGGAACGGACGGGGGTAAAGGCATTGGGGTAAGTGCACCAGAAGGCTGACTGTAAGCTAAATTAATAAAAATCGCACGATGGAGATGATGATGATGATGATATTGCCACACGGTAACGAAACTACGACAATGGCTATGGCGGCTATGGCGATCGTCCTACACTTGTAAAAAGTGTAAAGTGTAGTGGTGGATTTTTAGGTATATACATAACACTCGGTTATTCCCACCGACCGTACGAGCCTGTCATTGTTACCGCCCATCATATGTATTCTAGAGAACAGTCCCGAAGTTACACAGCTTCTGGGTCAACCTATTCTAAAGAACACACGTTTGGTTCTTATCTTCGGCGCAATTTGTCTCAATTGACTGGCGAGCCAACTCAACTAAACTAAACAACCATAAGCAACTGTGGTGTGATATGGGTGATGTTTCTGTTTGGGAAGTTTTATATAGTTTTCACCGAATGGCGTGAAATTCCGTGGAAAACAACAATCAATAATTATTACGTTGTGTAACAGCGTATCATTAGTTTTCAGATAATGGAAGGCAAAAGAAAGAAAGCACATATTTAAAATGACAAGTGAAGTACAAAAAAAAAGGGAAGTAAAACAAAGCGAATGCGAAAACTGTGGTGTCTCAAGGTCTCAAGTCTAAACTCCAAGTAAACCGTAATAAAAGGCTCTGATTTTGGACATTTGCTTAACGTGTGACAGTAGTATCACTAAGTTTGTTATGTTCTAAAAATAAAAGTCACTGCTCAAAGCTTGACTTAAGACATTGAACTACTTTGAGGTTTGGGATAAGGCTCCCGTTCAAAGTTGACTCTGAGTTTTTTCAAGCAAGCTGTCATGTTGGCCTGGTAGCATAGATTAATGATTTCAAGAAACTGCATTCCATTGATCGAGAGCAAATCAACTGAATTATTTTTCGATATGACGCGTTCATGGAATTAAGTATTTGACTTCAATGTACTGTTAATTGGACTCTTGATAGGCCCCGACAAAACAAATTAATTAGGATTTCCACGGGTAAAATCAATCAATTTATTTTTGATCTAAATCTGTCAAAATACAAATTGCAATGTTTTTGCATTTCATGGGTCAAAATAAATTGATTTATTTTGGATCAAATTTGCTGATGTGGTTTTTTCTGCATATTAACCCCTCTCGGACACTCGTCAACACGTACACGAAGTTACACTTATAAAAGGACAAACGTGTTCCATGTGCCACGAAAAAAAAAAAAACAATTTTTGAGGGAAATCTGAATTTACCAATGGAAAACCCTAGATCTTAGGGAAAATATTTTTCTCAAAATATTGAATTCGTGAAAAGTAGATACACTGGAACACACTCGAACGAGGTGTCAATATTTAAGTTACACTGTGACGTTTGTTATAATTAACAAAAACAAGAACAACTCAATGACACAATCACCGTCATTAAAACTACAAATGGAGTTCTTCAATTGACAATTGAATTGAATCCTTTCTGCCAAAAATTTTTAACAAAAAATGTAGGTAAACATTCTTAAAATTGCCATTACTGACTCTGAATTTTGGTAGGATATTTAAATTTATCTGTAAACGCTCCTCGTGAATGTCAAATTGACAATTTGGGCATTGGTTTAAGGACGCGTTCAAAATAAACGTTTTAGATATAATCTAAATAAAGGTAACTGTGACGTATGTGTAGTTTCTTTTACTTAAACTTTCTTATAAACTTTATTTATCAGCTTTTGGGTGCGGTTTCATGACGTAAACATTTTCATTCTGTCAGCTGTCAAAATAATAAGTGATTTATAAATATCATTGCCTTAATGTGTCATTATTTGGAAGTTTTCAATCTCTCTCCGATTCGGGATCTAAATATTTGATTTTCTTCAAAATGGAAAATAGTTTTTGTTAAAAGAAGATAATTTTGTACAATTAGTCTACAAAAAATAAGAACTACTCAGTTTGAAATTTTGGTAAAGGAATGTTTAAGAGCTTTCTGCTTCAATTCCAGATGCAAATTTATCTTCTTTCTAGAACTAGGACTGTAGCTGAAAGCTTCCAATTGTCTAATAAAAACGACATAACTTATACCCTCAGAAGCAAAGTGACACAAATCAAAATTTTTCTTCATTTAAAATCGGTTCTTTACGTTATACAATTAAATCTTAAATTAAGTGGTGAAGTGTCAATTTCTTACGATCTTGAAATGAGTACGTTCAACAGTTTGCCTGCCAGCTGGAGGTGATCACATTGGGCTCGTTAAAGGCGACTTATTTTGACGTCTCATATTATATTGTATCTGCAGGCAGATATTAAAAAAAAAAGAATCTGATCAGGTGAACACCGTCATTGATCGTAAATTGAAAAAGTCTTTTGTTGGAAATGTTCAAACAACATAACAGGCTTAAATCTCAGTGTTAAGAAAGTAAGGAGTCTATTCCTCTGTAGTTTCCAAAAGAATTCCTTTGTAAAGTTAAATTTAAATTTAATTTTTCGTTGTTTTTTGTTTTCCTCTGAGAGTATTTATAAAGATATACATATACGCCATCTAGATGTGTGCTAATTCAACATTGTATATGTCCCCTATTTTTCGGCCAATTTTGACAGATAAGCAAAATTCCGAAACGTCATTCAGTGATATATTTTTTTTAGAAGTCGATACTTAACGAATGAACGGTCTAAAATCGTATAGCTTTATTCATATTTCAAATATACATAGGTATGAAATTATTTCCAGTCAAAATTAAAAAATAATTTGATAAAACAGCGGGTTTCCTTTGTATTAAATTTTTAATCATATAATTGACATTGACCATAGTTCATTACAATCCACCAGGAAACTGCCTTACACTCTCGCTATTAATTAGTAAAACAAAGAATCTATTAACTTAGTCTTTTTAAATTAAAATACTTGCGCTCATCTACGACTAATGACTATTTTTAAATTTTTGTTTGAATCTTTCTGAGAAAAATACATAACAGCGTAGAAAAGAAAACTAAATAAATTCCATTGTGTCAAACTACTTGTTGCATTTTTATTGTACTAGATTTATCATATGCACTCATCACAAAGGCTTTGATAAAAATGCACATAACATAAAGTATGGGAACTTACTACAGTACTCGTAACTATGGATTTATTCAAGATCACACAGCATGTCCGAATGATCAATCAATAGCAATTATTATTGAGATCGAGATCGAGATCGTCCGCCGCCCAACTTTGGCTATATACAAAAAATTCACAAAGTGCGAGGTTATTCCATATAGAAAAAATATATATAAAATACCAGCAGCAGCGGGACGGCAACAACATATTTCTGCAATGAATTGAGGCTTCCAATTGCATTTTTTTTTCTAATCAATTTTCTATTAAGTTACACAAAAATTGAGATAGAGAGAAAAAGAACACGGTTTCAATAGTAAAGTACATGAACAAGAATATCATATATAAAGTGCATATCGATCGATATACAGGGTGTTCCACACTAATTTTTCCCCAAAAACTGTATAGGTAATTTTTTCGTTTCCGCTTCCTTTTTAAGTAAAAGCGTTTTTTTGATAATTTGGGTGTTCGTTAAAACGTTTGTTTTTTTTCGGAGGTATAGAACTTAAAGCTGGCAACACTATTCTAACTGACGGTCATTTTGACAGCTGTCAAGTGATTTTTGTTAGTTTGGTTTGACATTGTAACATGAAAAAAACTGACGTCTGTACAACGAGCTCAAATTTTCCCAAAACAATATTTCAGTTAATCCCAATTTTCATAAGCAAATGTTATTTGGCAATGAAGCTCTAGCTCGCTTTTGGTTGAATGGATAAATCAATAAACAAAACTGCCGTATTTCGAGTGATGATAATCCTCAAGTGTATGTTAAGACACTGTAACATTCACAAAAACTGACTGTTTGGTTTGCTTTAGGCCTTGGTGGAATAATTGGTCCGCACTTCGAAATCAAAAATTATACTTGCTAACGTGTTTTCTGAAAAAATTATAAAGAAGTTCGAACAAAAATATTAACAATCCCAAACATCGGTTGAAAACCCTTAACCTCATTGAAAAATTATTGAAATTTGGCAAAGTTTAACAAAAGATTCCAAAAGTTATAAAAACCGTTATAACTTGAAAAGGAAGCGGAAACGATAAAATTACCTCTTAAAATAAATCCAGGAACCATCTTCAGCGATTTGTGATGGGTCACCCTGTATTATGATGATGATGGTGCATTCTGTTGTTGTTTTTTTCAGTGTGCGATGGTGTAGTTTTTGACCCATAAAATAGGTCGATACAAATAAAATGAAAATAAATATATACAAACCTCTCGTCTTATCAGTAGTTGGTTGTTGCAGTTCAAATAACGTACATTGAAACTATCATATGGTGTATTTTACTCGTAAAACTAGGCTATGGAATTCTCTAATCAGTTCTTTTCAAAAAAGACAATTTGCTTAGAAATTTAGAATTCTACAAGAAACTAAACTCCAACTCTGGTGAACTGGCTTAAGCTTCAAAGAATGATTTTTTTTAATATTTTACTTTTTAACAACAAACAAAAAAGTTGTAATTGTGATTTAAGATGATCTTAATGACTCATAAATATACATATTTTCAAGGTTACTAGAAATATTCAAATATTCAATTGGCATAGGTATCTTATTTTAATAAATCCAGAATTTAAAAACATTACAAAAAGTTCCTTACTTTAATCCAGCACATAAATAATTTTGCCGCGATTTCAGTATCGTATTCTTAACCTAATTCCCACTAATGTGTTGAAAACATTTAAGTTTAGCTTTAAGTAAATATTGTAATCTTAACCTTAGCATTTAAATATAAACGCAACCTCATAAGTATGCGTTTCAGGACATAAATTGACGAAATATGGGAGGAACGTATTAATGATTTTTAAAGATAAACAATTTAAACATTAAGCTATCTTTACACAAACAGAACAAAACTTTTTTAAAGAATTAAATTGTCCTGGATTCGAATATCGTCTTATAATTTTTCAATTACATCAGGTTTTAAAAAAAAAAGCTTTTTTTAAAAAAGTAACAACAACCAAAAGTGTTTTTTAAAATTAAAGTTAAGCGCAAAATAATCATTAACAATGAATTTTATGATAATTGGGTTCAAATCCTTTCCTTCTAGATACAGTTTAAATCATTTTAGTATCCTCCTTAGTTTCTGAAAATTCTCATTGACTTCGTATGAAGTTTTGAAAAACTTTGAATTTAATGCTTACATTTTGTTGAAAAATACGTTTCGGAGTTTTGTATAGTGTTCATTTTTGAATCCGAACTTCGATTTAAACTATCTGCACAAATTAAAAAAAAAATCCCGTTTTCAACAATATTGTTATATTTTCTTAATATATTTAAAAAACTTGTTGTTATGCCTTTTTAACAGGACAGATTCGTTACATAAAAAAATACTTTTGAACCGTTTTTCTATTAAAACAATTTAAGAATAAATGGTTTAGCGTTTCCTTAAGATTTATGTGAGAAATCTAACAACTTTTGACGGTTTTTGGAACATTTTATGAAATATTATAAATATTTAAAATTAAAATATTGAAAACAGGGACTATGGGTTTTGAAAATTAAGGACATTAAAACACATCGGAAGAGTATAGTTTGATTGATTGCCAGGAACATAAACTTGTCGAATCAGATTAATCAATCGATCAGTTTTTGGTTTTCGTGCACATATTTTATTTGTTTGTTTGGTTTGCATCTTTGAGATAGAATTTTTAAAGCTTCCAAAAACAATTTCAAAACCATAATTTTTGAACTAATAAATAAAAAGAGGCGGAGATGCAGCCCACACTGATAACGTCCCACAGTTTTGACAACCCAGTCAAACTTATCCATTTTGTCAAAATGAAGATGGAGAATGCAAGCTGCTCTATCAAGGGCGGAAAAGATCTCACCGATGCTTTTGATTTCAAAAAAGACAAGTTTTAAGACAAGGCGATCCACTTTCATACGACTTCTTTAATATCGTTCTGGAAAGAATTGTGTAAAACTTAATCGTCTACACTTGAGGTACAATGGGCAGGTTCAGTCAACATAAGGGACTTCATTTGCCGTCAACTTCATTCTTTGAACGTAAATTTTGACCAAGGCAACTAGTTAGTTTTTCAAGTGTCATGAATTTAAAATTCAGAACTTTACTTCACAAACCTCTACTTCAAGTTCATAGAACAAAAACTGCCAAAATCATTATTTTCTACAAAACACTCCTCATGCAAGCTACAAGTCAATCACGATCTGTATTTTGTATTTTAAAGAAGTATTACTTATTTCTTTTCCAAATTTACAAGGAACATTTTTACATAAAGTATTAAATGAAGTTGTGCCGAAAATAAATAAATCATTGAGTAATAAAGTTCAGCTTTCAGATGAATAAAAAAACATGATCAATTGTCATTTTGACATAAGTTGACTTGACTTGATAGTAAGGGAGATTTTTCTTGCCTAACTTTCCAGTCAACTTTCCAATAAAGTTGCCTTAATTGGAAGGCAATTTTTTGGCAGCTGGCCAATCAGATGCTAGAAACTTGCCTTACTTTCAAGTCCCTTATGTCGGCTGAACCTGCCCAATCTTCCGATGTGTTTTAATAGTCCGTCCAATAACTCGGATATGCCGATGATAATAACATAATTGGAAGATCAAAACGTGATGTCAGTGGCCCGTTTCTGAGTATTACAGAGAAAGCTGAAGAAATGGGTTTAAAGGTCAATGAGGGCAAGACTAAGTATAAGCTGTTATCTAGACAAAGCTTCACTATGGAAAGCTATAACTTTGAAGGAGTTAAGGACTTTGTCTACCTACGTACATAGACGCCGCTATAAATTCAGACAACGACACCAGCGCTAAAATCAAACGAATAATTCTTTGGACTAAGAAGGCAATTGAGTAGGTACTCGTAGTAAAGTTCTTTCTCGAGCAATTAAAGTCACCCTCTATGGCGTCTAGGCCTGGGCCTTGTCAAGGCAAGATGAGAAGGTCTTAGAATGCTTCAAGAGAAAAATTCTTCAGGTGATTTTCGGTCCCGTTTGCATAGATGGGGAGCGAAGGAGACACATTGGTTGAGGCCCTGGTCCATAGTGCCACTTTAAGTAAGTTAATAATTTTGTATGACGTCACAATGTTTAATATAAAATTTAACTGAAATCGAAAGTGTTATTGGTTCGTGAAATATTTGGTGTCAACAAAATTTTAATCATCAACAAATCTACCCACTGCATTTTGTTTAAAAACCTTGCTGCATATTTTGATATTATTATATCTGTAAAACAAGATTTATTTGAATCCAATATTTCTGCGGGTTTTTGAGATATGGTCGACGTAAAAAGTTATACGGAAAAGTTGTCAAGAATTGAAAAAATTTGACAAATCGGACAGGTTACAATGGGCAGGTTCAGACGACATAAGGGACTTGAAAGTTAGGCAAGTTTCTAGTATATGATTGGCCAGCTGCCAAAAAATGACCTTCTAATTAAGGCAACTTTAATGGAAAGTTGACTGGAAAGTTAGTCAAAAAAAATCTCCCTAAATATCAAGTCAAGTCTACTTCTGTCAAAATGACAGTTGTGAGTTGATTATGTTTTTTCTTTCAACTGAGAGCTGAACTTTATTACTCTATGATTTATTTATTTTCTGCACAACTTCATTTAATGTTTTCTGTAAAAAGGTTCCTTGTAAATTTGGAAAAGAAATAAGTAATATTTCTTTAAAATACAAAATACAAATCGTGATGGACTTGTAGCTTGCCTGAGGAGTATTTTGTAGACAATAGTTTTGTTGGTACTTTTTGAACTATGAACTTAAAGTAAAGGTTTGCGAAGTAAAGTTCTGAATTTCAAATTCATGACACTTGAAAAACTAAATAGTTGCTTTGGCCAAAATTTAAGTTGAAAGAATGAAGTTCACTGCAAATGAAGTCCCTTATGTTGCCTGAACCTGCCCAATAACTTCTAATGGAAAGTTGAAAATTCCATACTTAAAGTGATTCCATCGATGGCAATATTAAATCCTAAAGAATTGATTCTAATATTCAAATCAGTTATTTAATAGGAAACTGACAGAACCTATGAGACTCATTGGCAAAGATCAAATGTTTTACCAATTCCCCATAAAAATTAGTATTGGGACGTTAAATCGCACGATGCACTAAGGAGCATTTAGCCTCAAAAACCGGACAAAATTAAAACAAAAACTATTGTGAATGCCACTCATTTCTTTTTTTTTTTTTAGTAGTTGAATAACCGTACTATCATATTCAAGTCTTAAAACGGACCATCATCAAGCCCGCCACCTCGCTAGGCAAATAGTCTGAATCTAGACTTTTTTTTAGTATGGACTCTTTTACTCGCGATGCGCTTTTTTTTACCCAGTTGCAGTTGGTGTTTTGTAATGGTTGAAGTGAACTGTGGAAAAATTTAAGCTATGTATTCTGAAGACCGCGGGATGTATTTAACTTAAATGTAAGTTTTGTGATTACATTGCGTTTTTTTGTATTTTCTCGGGGAAGCATTGAAACAAGCATTGGCCAGTTATCCGAGGAGGCTGCCGAGGCCCGTAATAAGCACTTCCGTTCATATCGTCAATTTTGCAGGAAAATTTTCAAGGATTCCTTGCAATCAAGATGTTTTGAATAGGCTCCTTCTCACATCGGATCCTTTGATAAGTTGTAAACGTAAACGAAAATGCAGCAAAAGCCAGCCCTACTTAAGCGAAACGTTAGACCTTTTTCAGCCAGAAGAACCAGATTATGAAGAATTAGAAGAAACCCTGTATTTTTTTACAGAAATATATATAAACTATACTCATTTATGCATTCTCATTAATTTCTCGCAAAAAAATCATCTCAAATAATTTTGTCCGGTTTTTGAGGCAAAATGCTTTAAAAATAAGTTTCATTGGTTTCTTTCGAAATTATTCAAGTTCCCAGTTTTCAAAAATAAGAAATTTCACAAGGGAAATTTTATTTTAAAATATCAAATCAAAATCCCTTTTATCCTTCGGTGTGTAATAGAAAGGAGCACTGGGTAAGCAGATAGTCTCAACTTGATACAAACAAATTAAAGATCAACTTCCATTTATATGTTAAGATGCTTTTTTTTATTATTGAGTAAACTATTTAGTCTGAATTTTTATATGTCTAACAAATTTGTGATGAACAAAATAAAAGAAAAATAAACAAAAACAAAAAAAAAAAATACTTCTGTGAAAAAGGAACATTATCAATTTGTTTGAATTTTTGTTATTTACAACAACAAAATCCTTTTTTATAAATCCTACTTATGCAGTTTTATTTTTTGCATAAATACTCATACATACATACTTCAACTTATGTATGCTTTTAATTTTAATTTTAATGTAAATTTGCTTTAAATATAAATTCTTCATAACAACAGCGTTAAAAAATTAAA
This sequence comes from Eupeodes luniger, assembly GCA_951509635.1. Taxonomy (NCBI): domain Eukaryota; kingdom Metazoa; phylum Arthropoda; class Insecta; order Diptera; family Syrphidae; genus Eupeodes; species Eupeodes luniger. Next base: position 10,942,983 of record OX608075.1, on the reverse strand, counting down.
AAAAAAAAACTAAAAGAAAACGAAATATTTAAACAATAATAATTATGCATGTAAATTAAAATTAAATAGAAAAACGCAATGACTTTCAATTTGAATGAATAGTTATGAATGAGAGTGTGTGTGTGTTTGTGTTTTTAAATATTTGATTTGAATAATGACGACGAATTCGTTTTTCTTAAATACCACAGATACGAGAGAAATAAACTGAATTACGAGAAAGCGCACTGCGCCGCTGCCGCTTCATCATCGGTTGCATCATACTCATCGCTGGACTGAACCTCCTCGAGGAATACCTCCTGCACATCATCACCCTCGGGCATTACAAAGGGTATCCGAGGTGGAAGGAGTTCTTCGATCTTCTTCATAACCTCTTCGTCGGCAAAATAGTCTGGGGGCATCTCTACGAAGAAGGATATCATAAGATCTCCCCGTTCGAATGGATTGTTCTTTTTGGGCATTCCTTCGCCCTTGATCACCTTCATGGAACTGGGTTTGATTACTTGGCCAGGCTCGGTGCGGAATACCAACTCCCGGCCGTCCATGTGGGTGAACGAGTACTCGAGGCCGCAAAGTGCTTGAACTAGAGAGATCTGCACATTGGGCATGAGTAAGTCGCTGAGCTTGCGCTGGAATATTTCATGTTGTTCTTGTTGTAGAATGACGATGAGGTGCCCTCGGTCGCCCTTCAAGCTCTGATGGCCTTCAGAACGGAAGGGGATCTTCTCGGCATGCTGCATGCCCTTCTCGATGGCAACCTCGATGCTGGTTTCCTTTTCGATAAGACCCTTACCCGAGCACTCTTTGCATTGGAATTCCTCTTCAAGAAACTTGCCACGTCCATGGCATACATCACAGCGCTGCAATTTTAAACATCAAAGTAAGAAAAAGTTTTTTGTAAGTAAGTAAGAAAACCTACCCCTGATACTATGATGCCCATAGTTGTGCGATAGCCGAGGCCTCCACAATCAGCGCAGGGTTTTTCTTTGCTGGTATCACCCCCAGTGCCCGAGCAGTCAGAGCAAACTTCCATGCGGGTGTATTCAAGTGTCTTCGACGGATTTCCATTATACAGCTCTTCTAGGGTGACTGGAAGTGCTATCTGCAGGTCATTGGTGCTGCCAAACGAGAAGAATCTGGCAAAGAGACTCTCGGTGTCCATGCCACTGCTGCCGGCACCCTCCTGCAATCCCTTGATGCCATATCTATCGTAGATTTGGCGTTTCTCGGGGTCAGATAGGACTTCATACGCAAACGAAATTTCCTTAAATTTATCACCTGCCTCGGGATTCTTATCCGGATGGAATTCTTTAGCCAATTTTCTGTAATTCTATTTTTTTCATACAAAACAAAAAAAAGTGTGTTACAAAACTTTTTAGCCAGAGTGTATTGTGGAACTCATTTGGAGTTCGCCATTTTTTTCATTTGACTTTTTCCAATTATTTTTTTTCCATTCACACAAAACAATGAATAATTTTTCCTTTTATTTTTCTTTTGTTACGTAAACAAATACAATTGATTTTTATAATTAAGTAGATTATTGAAACTATTTAATTAACGATTTACCTTTTTTATTTCAGCATCTGTTGCATTTTTGCCAACATCAAGCAAATCATAAAGTGAGACATCGCTTTCGTCCATCACAAATTAGCGCTCTATTAAAATTGTTTTAGCCACCGAAATAAGACTAAATGTATGTATTAACTAGTTTGTAGTTTATTTGTTTAGATATGAAGTTATAAATATTTGAATTTTTGTTTAATTAGCGAATGTCTGGCGATTTTTCTGAGGAAAACTGGAAGATAAACCAAGAAAATTTATGGAACTCTGAGCAATCTGTCAAAAAATTTGTACTTTCGTGTTTTGACAGATAGTGTTATTAGGCGATATTTGTGGAATGTGGATTTGCTTATAATGTTTGAGGTTGCATATGCACTTTGATATTGCTGAATAGAAAATTGTTTGAAAAACTGAAATTTAGTGTATGACCAACTTTAGGTAAGAGAATCCAGTTGAATAAATTGCTGGATTTTTATCAAAGCTAAATTATAAACATTTGTTACTTAGCTTTCAACTCTCTTTTTATGAGTTAAATTTGTGACGGTCAAAAATTAAAAGTATTATAATACATACATAAATTAGGTGGCGCAACAATCCGTTAGGACCTAGGGCCTAAAGACCTACAACTCTTAACCATTCCTGTGTCTGAGTAATGTTGTCAGGGATGGAGGGGACCTACAGTTTTAAGCCGAATCCGGGCGGCTAATTTGAGAAAATACTTTTCATGACAAGAATTACTCTTAAAGGATTTGTCAATTCCTCGCAAGAGGCAGTACCAGTGAAAAAAAAATGTAGGTGACACAGGCGGGGATTGAACCCAAGACCTTTTACATGACAGTGCTATGCACTAACCATTACACACATAAAAGTAGTAAATATTTCAAAAGACAACCTTTCATTTCTTAATTCTAACATATGCGACTCCTTTCCTTTAAATTTGCATTCCCTACAGGCTCTAGCTGTTCAATCATTGTGTCTTAGCACCAAACCAAAATTTTACTTTTTACTTAATAAATGTGGAACTTCTGGTTGATGGAAAACTTCATAGAGAATTTGATTAAATCTTAACCTTAAACTTTGAAAATTTCCAAATTAAATCTCGAATTAAATTTTGAAGGGAACAAAAGTCAAAAATCACTCCAAGTCTATCTGCAACTCATTATTGGGATACTATAGTCATCATAAATATAAACCAAATGACAGTTCAATCAAATGAAAACATTTGAAAGATAATTAAGGCCTTTTTTGTTATTCTGTTATAAATTCCCAAACAAAAATTAAAGCTGGAAAATAATTAATTGAATTTTAATTTCTGTTACAAAATCTGCTATAAAATCACATTTTTGTAAAATTTGATCAAGGAAATGTTCTAAATCGCAAAAATGAAAGAGGAAAAAAGGAAAACAAAGCTTATCTGACTTTTGGGTGGTGAATTCTGTACATTTGTTTGACCTCTCCGTCAACCATACTAATAATGTTTTTCAAAACAGACCAATTATAAAGAAAATTATTACAAATTCGAAAAACAAACAACTAAAAAAAAATATTAAAATTAAAAACCTGTTCAATTTCACCCCCCCCAAAAGACCAAACACTCAAATTTTTATGCACCTGGCAGTGCCCTCCTCTATTTGACAGCTTTCCATTTGCAGAACGAACAGATTTTGGTCGGCCATTTTTGTGAATGTCAGCCATCACGTCATTTGTAGTTTAGTTAAAGTCTGTTCAGTGACGCTGTTCTGGACTGTTCTAGACAGAAAAGTACAGCTTTTTGCTGTTCATTGAGGTTTTTTCTGTGCTGAGCTGTTCTACTTTCCTGTTCATTGACAAACCTAGAACAGTTTAGAACAGGATTTTCTGTTCTTGCTTTTGAGTCAGATCAGGTTAGAACAGATTCGTGAGAAATGTCAAAATCGAAGTTGTCATTTTTTTTGTTTACGTTTTGATTTGGTTGTGCTTTGTGTTTTTTTTCTCGTGCTTTAAAAAAATTAAAATAAAGTTATTTTGCCAATTTGTTTAATTTGTTTAATAAAATAATTATAAAATACATTTTTTTACATTTTACATAAATAAATCTTTTACATTTCATCAAAGAAAAGGTCATAACATTCGTCACACTTTCATTCCAATCATCTGAAGAGGAATCCGTCGAAAAATCACTATCGGTGTCTGAACCACTAACATTTTCATTTAGTATTATCTTAGCAATCACTTGATTTTCCATTTCAATAATTTTTAATAATATTTTTCACAGTAAAAACACAAAAAATGAAAAAAATAAGCGAGAAACGAAAAATTCACACAATTTGCAATTTGTTTTGTTTTTTTTTTTGACAACTGACGTTTCACTGACTGTTCTAACTTGATCTGACGTTTCTCACGAAACTGTGCTGTCCTGTGCTGTTCTGATCTAGAAAAATCCTCACTGAACAGACTTTTAGTGTGTGTCAAGTAATGCAGAAAAAAGTCAAAATATTAAAATTAAATTCCAAATTTCACCAATTTAATTAAATTCAATCAAAATAAAAACACCATCAAAATGGAAAATAATATCCATATAAACTTAATAACACAACAATGCGATAGCACGTCTGCAATCCAATCCATAATTCACACAACACTAAATAACCAAAACAATTATTCTCCCGCTGAAAAGAACGACGCTGAAAATGTTTCCATTTCCATTCCCACAAAACACACAACACTCGCTGCTGTTGTAGTCGATGGTAATGCAAACGAAAATGCAAATGGACAAGAAAAGGAAGCAACTTTTATTGGGCCTTTGTTGGAAGCCGAAGCAGACACAACAAATCAACAAGAATTGATGGCACGTAATGTTTTTTCTTCGGCTGTTGTTCCTGTCGAAAGGCAAATGGACAATAAAACTGAATCTTCTGTTGGTGTCGCTATAGCTGGCACTGCTGCTGTTGCAGGTGAAGAAGATGAAGATGACGACGAAGACGATGCCAATTATGAAACAGACGAAAGCGATAATAATTCATCGGATGATTCGGACTTCTCCGATCTGAGTGGACTCTCCGAGGTGTCTGGACGCGAATGGAAGCCAGTTGCAGCAACAAAACCCATTAATTGGGTGCAGAAGCAAATTCACTCGGGTGCAAACCCGAGGGATTTGTTATCGCAAATTCTGCCCAATGGTGCCGCAGCCTCACAAATTGCTCCCGGGCTAAACGATATGACATTGTGGCGCATTTTGGCCAGTATGCTGTCCGAACCTCCAAGACGCCGCAAATTGCGTACCGTAAACACATTCAACGATGTTATTGACTTGGTGAAGGCGTCCAAGAACATCATTGTTCTCACTGGAGCAGGAGTTTCGGTGTCTTGTGGAATCCCAGACTTTCGCTCTAGCGATGGAATCTACAGTCGCTTGGCCAAAGACTTCCCAGATCTTCCCGATCCGCAGGCAATGTTCGATATAAACTACTTCTCCAGGGATCCACGACCGTTCTATAAATTCGCCAGGGAAATCTATCCGGGACAGTTTACGCCGTCACCTTGTCATCGTTTCATCAAATTACTGGAGTCGAAGCAGAAGCTTTTACGCAATTATACACAAAATATTGACACATTGGAGCGTGTAGCGGGAATACACAATGTGATCGAGTGTCATGGGTCGTTCTCGACTGCAAGTTGCACTAAATGCAAATTCAAGACAACCGCTGATGCTATTCGCGAGGATATATTTGCCCAAAGAATTCCCGTCTGCCCCAAGTGTCAGCCAAATGTTATGCATAGTTCTGATGCCTCGGATAGTGTGGCTGAGGGTGATTTGAAGACAATCGTCGAGAATGGAATCATGAAGCCAGACATTGTTTTCTTTGGCGAAGGTGAGTGTTGTTTTTTTTTATATGATTTGTTCTCTTTTTTAAATGATAGCAGCAAGGGATGAGGAAGGTTGTAGGTAGGTATTTATTTATTTATTTATTGACGAGATAATCCGAGTTTCGCAAGCATTATACAAATTGTACAGTGACTCCCACGATAAACCGGTTACAAAAAATGTTAATTTTTAGCAATGTAAATTCACTCTGAACATAATTTAGAAATACATATTTAATAATATATTTAAACTCAAATTAATTTAAAATAAAAAAAAACTACATTTAAAATCATTAATCTGACACTCAATGTTTTTGCAATGTAGTAACTCAGTAATAGTACTTTATACGTCAAATAATGACATTTAAGGAAGTTCTGAAAATTAGATAATTAATCTTATCATCAGTACAAGAAATTGCGAATGCTGGTGATGGTAACTTACATTTTGTAGAAGCTAAAATAAATCAAAAGGCTAACATCAATATTTTGAAGCACTATTTGGGGTCCAGTGTCAGTAGGCTCGGAATACAAGATAGGTAATTTCATGTTCTACCAGGTCAACGACCTAAGACACACCTTTTATACAGCAAGGCCTTGGTTATGGCATAACTGCCTTAAGTGCTTAAAACACCTTAAGGGAGTTATAAAATCGAAAGGATACGCAACTAAGTACTACAATAAACGCTCATATTAAGAGTTTCATGTTTTAAGTTTTACAGAAATTTGAATCAAAACAAAATGACGCATTATAAAAATAATATTGTGTTGAAAATAGGCTCTTTTGGTTTGGGAAAGCAAATAAAAAACTATTTCATTCTTCCTCTTTTCTCTCTTCTCTTTTTTATTTGCATTCCCAAACCAAAAAGACCAAAAGAGCCTATTTTCAACAAAATCAATAAAACAAGTTCAAAGAATTGGTCAAACACAATCAACAACATAAAAAATAATAATTTGTTTAACGTTGAAATCAAATTTTTGAAAGACTTGAAACTAAAACAAAATTAAGTGCACAACTGAATCGCACAAACTTGCTCCCGAATCCAAACATTCTCTACAAATATTATATATATTATTTTTACATTTACCTATAAAATAAGTTTGCTTTCAAAAATTGAAATGTTATTTAATTAATCAAAAAAAACTTGATTTATTTAATTTTGTTCAAAAACCGTTAGAGCAGCTTTTTAATTAATTAATTTTGTATGTAAAAATGCTTCAATCTTATTTTAAAAATATTTTTAGTATGCAGTTTTTTTGACCTTATTAATATTCGTTTTACATTTAATTTTCTTAAAAAATGATAACCCATTTTCTTCTTTCCCATCATAATGTCATGTTTGATTAAAATCTCTATTTCGAATTTTTTAACGAATGCAATACTTGCTATATAGTTCTTACAGTTGCTATTTAGTTCTTACAGTTGCTCCCAAAATTGAGCGTACACTCAATTGAGAATTAGTTAATTGTTACTTTTCATATTTAAGATGCAATGTTTTTGGAAAATTCTTTTTAATTTCTATTTTTTATTATTTTTTTCTTACGAATACATAAAAAACATTACTTAAACAATAAACAAAAGGTAATATTTAACGAAAAAAAACTTAATTATCTCAACATTTCATCGCACAAAATTGAGCGTACACTTTGTACTTATGGCTTCTTAAATCAAGTTTTCAAAAAATGTACCGCTATATTTACTTGTTTTTTAAATTGAATTTGAATCCAGTATTCGTCGCAGAAATAATTTGGTTTTAATATTCACTTCCTCATGTTTTTGTGAAAATGGCAGAAAAAAGAAAAGTAACCGACATTGCTACAAGACAATTAATTTTAAAACTACATTTAAACAATAAATCTTTACGTAAAATTGGTGAAATCGTCGGCCGAACACATTCAACGGTTCAAAAAATACTTGACAAATGTCGGTATGAAGATACGATCCTAAACAAACCTGGAAGAGGACGAAAAAAATCTTTTCTCAGCAAGACGAACGAGTAATTTTAAGAAAATTTAAAGTAAACCCCAAAACGAGTGTACAAAACTTGGCTGCGGAAATGGCGACACTTATTGAAAGACCAGTTTCAACCGAGACTGTTCATCGCGTTCTTCGGAAGAATGATTTAAACGGCAGAGTTGCTTGGAAAAAACCTCTTATTTCCAAAATTAATAAGCGAAAACGTCTTGAGTTCACTAAAAAGCACCTCAACAAACCCCAAAGTTTCTGGAACGATGTTTTGTTCTCGGACGAGACCAAAATTAACTTATTTGGGTCTGACGGAAAGCAAATTGTTTGGAGAAAGCCCAATACTCAGTTCAAGACAGAGAATTTGCTTGCCACTGTTAAGCATGGGAGAGGAAATGTTATGTTATGGGGGTCAATGGTGGCAAATGGGACTGGGAACTTTGAATTTATTGACACAATCATGGACAAGTGTACATTTTTGGACGTTCTTAAAAGAAATATGCATCGGTCTGCAGAAAAACTGAATTTATCAGCAACCTTTCACTTCAAACAAGATAACGATCCAAAACACACATCGTTTGTTGTGAAGGAATGGTTGCTGCATAATGCCAGAAACCAGCTCAAGACCCCACTCAGTCACCACCTGACCTCAATCCCATCGAGCATTTGTGGGAAAAAAATAAAGCGAAGGTTGCAGAATTGCAACCCAACCAACAAAAGTCAATTAAAAGCGAAGATCACAGAATTTTGGGAAAATATACCCCCGTCTTTTACTAAAAAATTGTTGAATCAATGCCGCGGCGACTTTAAGATGTGATTACGGCTAAAAGTGGCCCTACAAAATATTAAAATTTAAATTTGACCACTAATTAATATTTTTGTATGCTTTGAATTCCAAGTGTAAGCTTAATTTTGTGCCATGCATTTGATGATTTTTTTAATTTTTATTATTGTTTGTTAATTGTTTTTGTTGTTTTTTCTCTTGTTTATTTAACATATAATATAAAAAAAAAAGAAAATTGAAAATTGAAAACAAAATACAAAAAACATAACATTTGAATAATTTAAAACAGCAAAACAGTTTTTTTTTTGCTGGTGTACGCTCAATTTTGAAAGTAACTGTATATGTAGGAAGCATAGATTTTTTTGGAGAAATTTCGAATTTTTATATTTCATATGTCCGATTAGTCGTGGGAGCCACTGTATATAGAAAGGTAGGTAGGTAGTATCTATAACTCATGAACTTAAACGTCGTATTTTGGCAAAACGTATTGGACTAAAAGTCGTTAAAATATCTTCTTTTTTTTTTAATTTTCTGTGCACTTCAATTCAATGAAAAATGTTTAAAGTAGGAAAACAACTCGTCTAGGTCAATGACCTTAGCATTGAACTACTTAATCTTTGATATTAGGCAAAAATGTCTTAAGTTACAACGACACAATGAACTTTAGACGTTAATATCAAAACAAATATGTTTTTTTTTCTGTCTAATTGTCTAAAGGCTTAATTAATACGTTATTTAGTAATAGTTTTAGATTTAAGTTGCAAGTATACAACAAAAGATACAAAAAAGAGCCGTTACACCAAATCAAAAACCTAAAATCAATTTTTTTCGCATTGATGTCATCTATTTCTTAACGTTACTAGACCTTCTGTAGGTTGAGCGGTAAAATGGAGGAACTTTTGGAACTTCTTTTTTTTGTATTTTGTTTATTTTGCCAAACTTTATAATAAAAGATATCCTTAGTAGAGCTTTTCACCTAACACCAAAGAATGTTTCCATTACATCATAATCAGCTCGACAACCGGAATCCGGTCTAGCCTCATTTAACATGTCTCCTTATTTATCTCCTTCGCGTCTTGATGCGATGCAGTTGCGAACCCTAAGGTTTCGTGCATCCTGATCTAAACTGTCGCTCCATCGTTAGTGGGTTCTGCCACATTCCGCTTTTAAGTTTGCAAAAGAGAGCGAGAGAGTTTGCAAGAGAGATCTAGGTGTCCAGTTCATTGGAACTTAACTGAACTTATTTATTTTCACGATATCTGCTTCGAAGTACAGATTGAATACAGTTCATTATTGTAGCGTCTTCGGAATCGTCTATCGCATGAGATATTTAAAATATTTCTCTTTAAAAATGTCAACAAAATGGAAGGATAATTTTTGAAAACCTTCACGAATTACATACATATATTGAAAAAAAAACATAAATTTAAATACCCTCAAAAAGTCTTATTTATTAATTTTTGGAGTCGGATTTGAATAAAGGTCATCAAAATTCATTGCAAAAGAAGTTTACCAGTGTTATGGAATACAACGTCGTTCAAGTGGCTGCCTCAAATTGCTTCGTAGCAGCGGATTCTGTTTCTCCAATTTTTCTAGTTGATAGTTTCGATTAAGAAACATTGCTTGGATGATATTGGGCCTTAAGTGGTTGAATCTTTTGCAGATTGTTGGCATAACATTGGTCCGGTCCTACACGGAATTCTACAAGAATCAAAATTTTCGCTCCGAAGTGACAATTTAATATTGCCAAGATGACTGATAACACAATTGGGGATTTTATGTGCAAAAATCACTTGTGACATGGGATGGATCACATGACGAGCTCGTCATCCTGTATAAACGACAGGACATGCAAATCCATGTTTTCAACTTCAGTTAAAGAACAATTTTAAAAATGTCCCTTAAAGCTTACCAAAACTTCGTTTCCAACCTTGTTTTCGGAGAAAAATTGTCCAATGATGCCATTACTCCACAATACCTCACCAAAATGTTTTTGTCTGCGGATACATTGTTTTCTCGACAATAACTTGTGGGTTTTCCGGTCCCAAATGCTGCTGCACTTTTGTTAACATAGCCACCGAGATACAATACGACTCGTAATCATTTTAGAATTGCAAAAAAAATATTTTTTTAATAATTGCTCAAACTCTAAGGGTGGACTTTACATTCGCGTAGTATGGCTAGAAAACTCTATTTTGATCAAGGCTAAATTAATGGAAATTCTAGAAGTGCGAGTATTGCCGTCAAATTTTTGAATTGAAATTCAGCTAAAAATTTCACTATGTAAATAGCGGTACTAAAATTATTATGTTATTATCACCAATCATTTAAATACATAGCTCTTCTTTAAATACTGTCCGAAAGGCTTAAGTAAGTCGGGGTCGTCTAATTTATCAAAAGAATAATGGGAAGTATTTTGTACTCATTTCTTTGAATTCACATTGTTTCCTTAGGAAATACATACTTCAAAAATATTTTTAAATGCAAAAACAAACACAAGAATGACAGAAAATCGAAAGTTAATTAGTTAACTTTTGCGTTTCTTGAAAGTTGAAAAAATCTTAAGTGAAGAAATACAAAATCAAAAAAAAAATAAAGAATTAAAATAAGAAAATAAGTCCTCAAGTTAATACCAAACTCGATTGAAGAAAATGGCTCCTAAAAAATGTTCTATATTTTAAGTTCGATTTGCAATTTATATTTATTACCTACGAAAACTATGTGCAGCGTTTTAAGATACAAAAACTCACCCCATTTATCATCACACAATCGAATTATTTCATAGCAAACTGTCTGTGCAGATTAATTTAACAATAAAAATAGATCAATCCTTAAAAAAAAACTTTTACCCCTTTACTCTAGGTCTTCCTGAAGAATTCCACACAGTTATGGCCAGTGATAAGGACAAGTGTGATCTTCTCATTGTCATGGGTTCTTCCCTCAAAGTTCGACCAGTTGCACTCATACCCAGTTCGATTCCAGCAAGTGTACCCCAGATTCTTATCAATCGCGAACAATTACGTCATTTGGAATTCGATGTTGAATTGCTTGGAGATTCCGATGTTATAATCAATCAATTGTGTCACAAATTAGCCGAAGATTGGACCGATATATGTTTCGATCAGACAATTCTAACCGAAGCAAAACACCTTGCTCCCCATGCACAAGTCGTCGCTGTCGAAGATGAAGCTGTTGTTATAGGCAGCCTAGATACTGACACACAATCTGTAAAATCTTCCACATCAACTGATACGGCTTTACGTTCAACAGGCTATTCAGATTCGGGTTTTGAGAGTTCGACTTCTTCGATGATCCAACCGATGATGATGGGCAGGCCAGAGGATATGCCATCGTGCAGCATCCCGACACGGGCAAATTTCTGCGATATACCGCTGTTCAAGGAACAGGAAGATGTTGCCGCTATAACAAAGATCAAACATGGAATGCTTGATTTGGTGGACAATCGTGAGGAGGAGGGCTATGAGCCGGGTATTGAGGATGAGGAAAGCGAGAGTTTCAGTTTCGATGGGAGGCTACAGAAGAAACCAGTTAATTACAATTATCGGCATTTGTCCATAGATTCGTCGAAGGACAGTGGCATTTGCGACTCTAATTCGGTGTCGTGTGGAATCGCAGGAATGGGAAATGGTATTGCTGCGAGTGAAGTCGGACGTGGGGCTGGTTGTGGAGCCTCGAAAGAACAAAACAGCATGATAACTTCAATAGAGTGCAGTCCTTCGACGACCAGCAATCGAAGGAACTCCAATTGGACTCGGAACAAACGATCGAAACGTCAAACTGCCGCCGAACGCTTGATCGACGGAACCTTCTATTGTCACGAATCTACCTGTTCGTATATATTTCCCGGTGCACAAGTCAACTTGAGCTCAGATTCGGAGGATTCCGACGAAGCCGAGGAGGACTTCGAGGACGAGGATCAACTGTCGCCACTTATGACCTCACCCGAAGATCTACCCCCACCGGATACACCTGTTAAACAGCCAGCCGCCAGCAGATCAAGTGTCAGCCCATCGCCTTCATCATCTTCGGTGAAACGTGAAGCCCCCAATGACATAGTTTTTATACCGGTAGCAGCGACAACGCTCGACAATGGCCCGCCAATCAAAAAGCGAAGAAATGTTCTTACTTGCTGCAGCAACATCACCACCACCACCACCATCAACAGCGGCAGCAACAGTAGTAATGTGATTCCAGCTGAGTTTGAGTTAACTGCTGAGGAAGAAGTGCCTCCGCAGATATAAGAAGCCCGGTCGCAAGTTAAATGTCTTTTTTTATATTATTTTTTATTATTTATGAAAGTTTCTTATATTGTCTTTAATTCTCTATATTTTTTTTTTAATTAATTAATTATCAGCCTTAAGTTAATCGCGGTGGCATCGGGCAGGTTTGTTTTCTACACACATCCTCTCGATTTAGGAAAATTACAAATAAAAATAAAAACAAAACTAAAAAAAATCAAAACAATTATGTTTCAACAAAAAAAGAAAATTACGAAGAAAAACAGTGAAGTTTATTCTTAAATTTTTATTAATTCTACCAATAAGCTTTTAAGGAAAACTACAAAAAGAAACACATATATACGTTCAACAACAATCTCTCTGAATGTCTCTCTCTGCGTTTTCAACATCATCAAAAAACAACAACAGCAAACAAAAATAATAATAGCACAAATCACAAACAAACATAATTCAAAAACAGGAAAACAAAATTGATTCGATTCGAACCGATCCGAAGCAGACAGGCAGCGAAAGAAAAAAAAAACAATTTTAAAAAATATGCAGTTTAAAAGTTAGTTTAAAAAATAAAACAAAAATATATATATAAACAATTAGAAGGAAGAAAGAAAAAAACAAAAAAACAAAACATAAAATAAAATATACTTATTATCAATGTAGTTAAATGTCGAGCAATCTTTTACAAAACAAAAAAGAAATTAATAAAAATTATATGTATAACTTTTTTTCTTAACAACTACACATTTTGTTGTTGTCGATTAATTTTTCTTCTTCTTTTTTTCCAGTTCTTATATTTTTTAGATGTTAAATAAAATAAATATTAATAATTATATAAAAAAATATTATTTCTTTTTTGTTTAGACTTTTTTCCGATCCGTTCGAGGAAAAGTTTAAAAAATAAATATTAAAAATTTATTAAAACAAACAAAACAAAAAAACATGAATATTGATGTAGCTGTATTATTTGTTATAAGTTATTTAAAAAAAAAACAATGAAAATCAAACAGAAAACAAAAACACTAAACAAAAATTCTTATATAATAACTACAAAAAATTACTAATCAACTCGAGTGCATTTCTTTTGTGGGGCGTGATCTTAATTTTCGCCGAGTGCTCTTTTTCTTTTAGTTTTTGTCTTTTTTTCTTCAAATAATTCGAAAAAAAATAAATAAATAAATTCTAAATTCTTTCGTTTTCCTTTAAAATCGTATTTCGTTTGAAAAGTTTCTCTTCTTTTTTTTGTACTCTCCTCTCCTCTCTTTTATTTTATTGGTTCTTTTAAATAATAATTCTTTTTTTATTAATTTAAAATTAATAAAAGAAACACCGAAAATCACAATAACTAAATTTTTTTGTTTCTAGTTTACACACAAAATATAATATTATATGTATACATATTTGCTTCAATAAAAAGAAATATATTATTTTTTATAAAAACAGAAAAATTGTAAATTGTTTTGAAAATTTTCCTTACAGGGAGAAAAATTATAGTTTTTGCAGGTATTGTATTGTTGTTTTGAATGGATTTGTGGATTGTCCCTCACACCACACCACCCCCTCCCCACCCTTTGATAAATAAAGTTTCAGCATGAAAAAAGAATAAAAAGTTCAAAAGAAGCTAAACACTTGATGGCTACTTGAAGAACAATCAACAAAAGAACGATGGAAGGAAAATTCAATGCTTTCAACAGCTTTGTAGATTTCTTATCGTTTGATATCCTTGGTTTTAATAACTAGTTTATCACAATCGGGGGAGGTTTTATGAATAAAATAATAAAGAGTAAAATATGCTCGAGAATATTTCGTTGCTGTAATTTGAATGGTGAACGATGCTCTAAAGTTTCCCTCAGAAATGGCAAATTCATTGTCATTTCATTAGATTTTCGTTCTAGAGGAAAATTACTTGGACCAACATTCACGAGAGAAGAAAAAAGAAACGAAATTCTTGGTCCAGTTTTGAGTATTTTGAAGTCGCTGATTAATACCCAGAATTTCCTCTTACTCGTTAAATCATTTAGGTATGTTATTTCTCGGGGGTCCAACATCTCCAATTAATTTAAGCTACAAAATAATAAACCTAACTTAAAAACTAATGATATTATAGCTTAAAACGGAATGTTTCGGAAAAATGGTTTTATTGACGTTGGTGTCCCTTGAAATTAACATTCTCTTACACTATTAAGACGTTTGAAGCCACAAGATTGACGGGATGAGCAGTAATATAAAGTACAGTGTATTGAATTCAACGACCTACGATTTCCTCAAATAGGTATTGAGATAAAACAACCGATAGAGACCTGGATATGTGGACTCGATTTTCAAAAACATAGATGTGTAAAGTTTTGGGCGAACAACGCAATCAGAAAGGAGATGTTAGATGAAGATTGTTCCAAATTTCTGAAGTGGTCTTGAAGGAAGGGAAGTTTACCAAAAATTAGATCTCGAAATACATTTTGTATCATCTTTATGGGTAAGTGTAGAAACTAAGATCACGATCACAAAAACGACAGTAGCGAATAGACTCAACTCAGTATGAGGAAAGAAAATATGAGGAATTCTTTCTCTTCCTCGGTTCATACGCTCGTTGTCAATGACACTCCATTTGTTAGCTCTTTAGAGAAAGCTAATCTCTTTGCTAGGCAGTTCGCCGCCAATTCAAAGCTGCCATTGAGTGTTATGACTCCGCCTATCATCGAGCGCGTTAGTGATTTTATGGGACCAATCTTTTTTCGCACTCGTACTGTGGCAACAGTCCTTAGAGATCTTAACACACATAGATCCGCTGGTCCGGATGGTATCCCGGCTATTGTTCTGAAGAGGTGTTCTTCAACGCTGGCAAAACCACTGCGTAAGCTTTTTCATCTGTCCTACTCCTCTAATCTTGTTCCGAGCAGATGGAAAACCGCATTTGTCCAGCCTATCCCCAAAAAAGGCAAATCTTCCTCACCCTCTAATAACCGACCGATTGCACTTGCGTCCCTTCTTTCCAAGGTCATGGAAACGCTGATTAATTATCAGCTTAAGAAATGTCTCGAAGATCGAAAGCTTCTTAATGACCGTCAATATGGCTTTCGTAGCAATAGGTCCACACTGGTGATCTCATGGTTCATCTCACCGAACAGTGGAGCAAATCTTTACATCGCTTTGTAGAAAGTAAGATTATTGCAATTGATATTTCATAAGAATTTGATAGGGTTTGGCATCAGGCTCTCATATCGAAAATGCGTGCTTTCGGTTTTCGTGAATCCCTTCTTCATTGGATTAGTAATTATCTTTCGAATCGTTCAATACAAGTTGTATTGGATGGATTCAAGTCTGAAAACCACAAAATAAATGCTGGTGTGCCCCAAGGCTCTGTTCTATTCTATCTCCAACACTCTTTCTCATTTTTATTAATGATCTCCTTGTTGCAACATCTAATCCAATACATTGTTTCGCTGACGATAGTACTCTTAGCTTTTCATATTCGTTTTCAGATTCACATCCCTCTTCTTCGGATGTGGAACTGCAACGACATAATATGATAAGCTCATTAAATTCCGACCTAAACAGCATTGTACTGTACAATGGGTATTAAAAAACCCCGTGCAATTTAATGCTTCGAAAACCCAATGCTGTCTTGTATGGTTAAAGCGAGATATACCCCCTTGCCATTATCCATAGGTGGCACTTGCATCGAGGAGACTGAACATCTCGATATTTTTGGTATGTGTATCACCAATCACCTTTTTTATGGAACGATCACATACACGATGTCGCCAAAAATGCCGGAAGATGTTTGGGTTTTCTAAGGCGATGCAGAAGTTTTTCTAACCCTCTGATCTGGCTAAAGATATCCGTTTAAAATGACTTTTAGGGACAGGGCGATTTTAATAAACTAAAACCTAATCTATAATTCAGTTTTCAGTGTTATCACACTAAAAACTTAAATTTTCAAAAATGGAGTCAAGTTGAATTGAAAATATTACTTAATTTCATCATTCTGTCCATTCTAATTGAATTTTATCTATTCTCATTGAGGTATATTGCCCTAGATAACAAATATATATCAAAAGTGGGTTGAATTCACGCCTCCTAAGAGTTTAATATGAAACAAGCAATTCCACTGTGAAAAATGTTTTCATTCGACAAGAATCAAAAGCATTTTTTTAAAATAACAATAATTACAAGAAAAAAAGGGTGGATAACACACCCTTTGAGTAAATAACTTCAGATTTTAAATGTTTGTCTTTGAATACGCATCAATCTCTTGCATAATTATATAAAAATCAAGTGTTCACGTGTTATTGACAACAAATACTATAAAAGTGGGTGGATACCAAGCCCATGGGTGCCTAGATTTGAGATAGCCATATTTTTACTGAAAAAGTGTGTTTTATTGTTTTTATTTCTTTTGGATTAAATCCACTTAATAAATAATAATATATTCCTGTGAATAAATACATACTCGAAGCTCAACTTAAATCCTATATTTTATATTTAAAAACACACCTACATCATCTTAATGTAAGTGTAAAGTGCAGCGCAGTCCTCAAACTTGGGGACTGGGTTAAATTTCCTCGGTATCCTACAATATTCTTCGTAAATTTTCATACTCTTCTCATCGACTGTCGGCGGCTTGACACTCTCATACGAATCTGTTCCGTAATCACTTAAGGGCTGCAAATCAATGCATCGCATCATCTTTCCAGCATCTTGTTCCCGACTCGATACCGACGGATAGAGTTGTGGTGATGATAGTTTTCCAATTTGAACGTATTTCTTATACAGGACCGTGCTCGATTTATTGGGATTCGAAATTGCACATCCATAGACAATTTCCATTGATGGGAGCAATGATTCCAGAGTCAATGGACCCTGTTCTTCATCTTCGATTTGATTTGAGATATTTTCACCACCAGCATAGGATTCCTCATCGGAACTGGAATTACCCTCGTCTGACGATGAACTCGAATCGTTGCTGGTCGACGAGCTTTGACCAGTTAGAGAAGGATTCTGACGACTGGCACGTTCTTCGTGGCGTTGGAAGGGACTAAAATTTATCCGGAATGTGGGCAAGTAACGAATAGACATTTGACTTATTTCGTAAGCAATGTGCTCTCCAAAGTCAGTCAATTTGAAGGACATGTGATAGTTCGAGTAGGAGTCGATCATTTCCAAGTCTTTTGAGTGGACCCTAAAGAGCTCTTTGACGATTTTGTTTTTATCCGAACACGGCCATGGGAGACAAGAACGGACTTTGGGACGAATCCAGTCGGTCAAGAGGGTTGTCTCGTTGTGCGGACTTTGTGGCTTGTAAGTGTTGTGCATGTAATAGTCCGACTGGAGCTCCCAAATCGGTTGATTTTCTAAGGAAAAAAAGGTTATAAGGATGTTTTTTTGGGTCTTGAGATTTTACTCACGTTTAGAATGCGTCCTACTGGGAACGTAGTAACCAAGGAACAAATTAATACTGTGCTGTTTCTCGGTATCACTGAAGGTGTTGCTGTAGTAACGACTCAACGTCTGCATGATATCATTTCCCTGTGAAGCCCAAACTGCGGTTTTTCGATAAGTTTTGATTCTGTGCACTAGCTGAGAGCCTCCATACTGCAAGGCTAGAGTATCCCCATGATCCTCGTATAGATTCTCCAACATGGTCACACAATCTGAATCGAATTCCAAGCGTGGCGGTTTGATGAAACCCAACTTGGCGAGTTGATGCGCCAGCGCACACTTCCCGATAGCAAACTGCGCCGTATTTGTCCGATCCAAGCAATCCACACAGTTCACTCTAACAATCCCGGTTTGAAAGTTCTTTTCATTGCTGTCTTTGAAGAACATTCCCGTTTGTTGGACGACTTTTTCAGAAATATCTGCCAACATCTCCATGACATTGCCACCGCCTCGACTCTTCCGAGCCATGTCGAAGTGGATGTCTTGGATACGGAAGTGCGGAGGAAGAAACTGATTCAGATACTTGACGCTATTTTTGATCTCCTGGGTGAGGATACTCTCATGCTTGCGGCGTTCGCCTTTCTTCACCAGATTCAGGACAATGAGAGGAGATCCATAATGAAATAGGAGACGATCAAAATGACGCGACGGAGTCTGGGCAAAGGGATCAGAGATGTCTAGGGAAATCGGAGGTCTGGCCACCATTTTACTGATATCCTGAGACCAATGTGAAGGAACTGACCCACGCATCTGAGTGAAGCTACACATTCGATGACCATCGGTGACAATCTGCTCAGTCTCGACTTCATTGGCAACATCCCCCTTAAAATTCGCACCTCGCTTCAAGAACCGTGTTCCAGCGAATCGAGTACTGCGGCGAGCCAAAAGACACACATTAACGTGTCTCCCGAAGATACTTATGCACGATTGACTGATAAAACCGTGGACCACTTCCAGAAGCCAATCTTTGGTAATATGTTGCATTTTCGTGAGAAGAAAAGCATTCCACACAAAACGATTCCGTGGGCTGCTTCTAAAAGCATAGTCAACTCTTTCGTTCTCGTCCTCGACATTATTGGTGAGAGTATCCCAATCGGGAAGTGGATCATCTTTTTGAATGTCCACACCTGGGCCAACATAACGAGGAGCTGACATATTATATTGAAGAGTTCTGGTTAGATCATAGCTGTAGCTGAAGTAGAAATTACTTCGCAGGTCTATGCTTTGGAACATCTTAATGTAGCGTTGTTCATTTGGGTGTGCCAGACGATGCGATGACTCATTCACTCGGACCATCACAGTGTCTTTGATGGTGTAGATTAAGTGCATTCCAATGAAAGCACATCCCTTTCTTTTCGTAACCAAAATCAAGTAATACCCCTCGAGAAATCGAACAAACCCAAGAACCCCATAGGCACTTACCACCTTGGGATTGCCTAAGGAACTCACAAAACGACGAATTTCGGCTGCATTCTTTTCATTCGGGTCTTCGAAAATATCAATGTCGTCTTGTTTGGTTCGGTCAATTGTTAGCAGACGGAACCGTGTCTCTCGAATATTGCTTCCAACTAGATAAAGTTTCTTTAAAAAGAAAAATAGAGGAACTTCCGATTACTTTCGGAGAACTGAAAACTTTGGTTTTTGTCTACTTACAGTTTTTGTCTCATAGAGGATTACTTTCTGGATGGAACTTATCAAGGGATGGAATACTATATTGGGATTATTGTTGTTCATTTTTAAATAATAATAATAATTCTATTATTATAATTTTATTAGAAAAACAACAAACAAAGTTTTCTATTTATGATTTGTTTTTCCTTATCAGTGAAACAGCTGATTGGTCTGATTTGACAATTGCCAAGGCTGACACTTTAAACTTTAGTATAGTACTAAATTAACACAGGGGTGCTCATTGAAGAATCTTAAGTAAATTTTTCATGTAAAATATAAATAATGTGTTCGCAATTGTGTAAAAAATTATTCAAATCGTTTAAAAAATCCGATGATACGGAGAAAATCAAATGTAAGTAAATCGTTCAAATTTATTGGTAGCTCTGACATTTGACACATTTCAAACTCAGGTATCATTTTAAATATCACAACATTAGTTGAATGTTTGCAATTTACAATAATGGATAGCAAAACAATTGAAAAACACGTTTAAATTAATTAAAACTTACAATAGTTTGTGAAGTTGTGAATTAAAGAGATTTTACATGTACATATATGCATCTGCGTAACTCAGAAAAGTAGAGGGAGGCAGATATATTGTTCAAAACCTGATAGTTGGAGAGAATACACCAGTTATAACTCTTTTTTAATTCCTATAAAATACTATAACTTTTGACAGTAAAGTGTTGCCACAAGCTTAAATACATTAAATTAAAAATAGGAAAATATTTTCCAAATACCACAAAAAGGCAGCCATAATTGGGTACACAGTCTTAAAATGAGATTTAAATCGTACTTTAAATTCTTAATGTACTATAAATGCATTCAAATTCGGAAAAATAGCTCACAAATGTAAGAAAAATATTGCAATTAGTTGCATAACCCTCACAATTAAAAATGAATTTAAATTAAATTCTGGGAAAAAAAGTCTATTTAAATTAAATTCTGGGAAAAAAAAGTCTATCAAAAAGTAAAAAATAAATAGTAGCAATAGAAATTAAAAATAAAGAAGACATTTAAAGCTTTTGTTACACTTATTGTAACATTAGCAGTATTTTTTTGGTAATTATTAACTTGTGCAGTAATGGAAAGTGTGAATAAAACATATGTTCACTATTATATGCACTTTTATTTTAAATCTTCAAGTTGGTATCTGTGCAATCATACTTATGTCAAAATCAGCTGTTGAAAATACGTACTTAAGGGATGTGTTGAAAAAGTCTTATTGTTTTTATGTAAAGTTGAATACGAGTTCAAGTTAATGCGTACATGCAGGTCCAGTCAGAATAGAGTTGAGTATGAATTGAAAGATTGAAATGACATAAGAGTGCCTGTCCACATTAAATTTTTAATGTTAGGTGCAAGCAGTTAGACAGGTAGATTATGTGAGTGGAAAAGAGAGAGATGGGTAGATTACAGCCCAAATGCAAACAATATTATTGGATTCAACATGAAAGATTTTGTATTGTATGAGTGAAAGATAGATAGATTTCAAGGGTGTGAGATAGGGATGTGCAGATTGATTTTCTCTTCATCGTATGGACACAACGAACATAATAAAACCCAGCATTAAAAATCTAATGTAGACAGGCACTAAAAGCCAAAAGAAGGGTGTGAGGGGAGATTTTGTCCTTAACCGAAAGCCCGTCTTGCCTACAAGCTCCCAGTTGCTGGCAACTCAGTTTTCCTGTGTGAAAGGGGACAAATCAACGCGAAACATTCAGCGCCACAATTAAACTTTCTCTTCTCAAAATAAACTTACACTGCGATAACTGACGCGAAGCGAATCAGGGTGAATCATTCACAATGATAACAAAAATGACAAATAAACAATGCCGCTTCGGCGAATGTGCCACTTTTGCGTTGGTTTGGGAGAGCCTTTAAACCCGACCAATGACGAAAGTTTTGTTTTCGCATCAAATGTTTCGCTTTGGTATTGGGCGAGTCCTAACACACATCACACGTCAATAAATTTAGAGATATCACTGTGATTATTGATGATTTTTGGGTGATGTCAAGTAGTCAACGCATTGAATATTTACTATGACAGTCTAATCGTAAATTAATATTTCAAACCAATTTATTTTTATTCTAGTGAAAACAGAGCACAAGAAAAATACGAACGCATCCCCAAATAATAAAATCCTCCCAACCTTTAAGTAAAAAATATTTCTGGAACTGGATGAAGTGTCATTCTATTCCAAGCATTCCAAAACTTTATATGAACTATTTATATGCACTATTTTTGCTGCCTTATTTATCCGCACTATTTCTTTGTTGTTGTTTAGTGTGTAAGATTTTGCTGCGCTGCGTATAAATTTACCAATAAAAAACGCCTATTGTGACACCACTGATGCAGACGAAGGTGCTATAATACAGATGAACATGTTTGTCTTAACTATAATATGGTCTTCTGCATTTCTCCTACAGTGAAAAAGTCAACATCTTCTACATTTTGGTCTTGACTCTCTATCTAACACACAATAATACCCTTTTTTTTTTTTTGGCATTCCATAAATAGTATAGTAGAAAATTCCCAAGAAAACCCATCGGCAGTAGCCAGATTTTTGTATTTAAAAATTGGTACAACTGAAAGAAGACCTGTCAGAATAATAATAAAAAAACACAAATAAAAAAAAGTTTTGTGAAAATCAAAAGTTAAAATTAATTTCAGCAAAAAAACTAACTGCAACTAATAAAATGGACAATTTTCAAGAAGAAATGGTAAGAAAACATCTGGAAATTGAGATTTCAAAGTTTTAACCAAACAATTTGACATAAAATAAAAACTTTAAGAAGGGGGTTTGTTCTTAAGTGCCTTGCACATGAGGAACGAACTGCGAACTGCGAATGGACGAACAAACGTGATTTTACACATTTCAAAAAGTCAATTCCACACAAAAACACATTTAAATTATAAGAAACCAATTGACACTAATATTAGGATAATAAAATTTGTATTTTGTTCTCTAAAACAAGAGAATTTTGTAAAAATAATTTGGTAGTAACGAATCGCAGTGTGGTTGCTGCGAACTGTCAAACTCTATTCGCGTTCCACATACCATCCACACTGCAACGAATAAATTGTTCGCGCTCAACCTAACCTCAAAATTATACCACTCTTGTTTTGTTTTTGTGTGAAAGATGATGGCTGAGGAAAATATGGAGAAAAGGGTTGACAATTCGTCGCTACCTGCGAATAAAAATAAAAGCTCATGTGAAAGAAAAGTCAAAATATGCGAACATCCACAGTTCGCAGTTCGCAGTTCGTTGCTCATGTGCAAGATGCTTTAGACTACTCCATTAACATGTGGTGTTGAAGCGAGCTTGAAGCTCGCCTCAATTCTTTATATACTTGAATTGAGTTGAAATGAGCTTGATTCGACTCGATTCCGGTCGGGGATCGGAGTTGAGTCAAAATTTGTGAAGAAAAACCTGTGTGGAGGGGTTTGTTTTACAGATAATGCATTATGGTCTATTTATCTGAATGTTTGTGTAAAAAAAAATGGTTTGGTTTTTAATCAAATTAAAAAAATTGCACATGAAGTAGGTAGCATACTTTTATATGGTGCTGAACTATTCAGTTCCTCATTGGTAAACACTAATCAAATTATTTCACTTGCACTTCATAAGAAACATCGAAACACCATTTGCATTTTAGAAAGTGCTGTCAAACTTTATCATTTTTAAATCTTCTTGTGCGGTGGAAACACCAAAAAGATTTATTTAATCTAAACTGAGATAAACCTTCGGTGGAAACATAGCAGAACTTAATTATCTTTTCTATTGTTTTCTCTTGCAAAATAAGCCCAGTAGTTTCCCTTTTTTTGCAGAAATCAAGCATATACATGTAAATAAACCATACATTTATCAAAGTCCGTATACACATTATCAATCGTATTTATTTTTGAATAATTCCGTAAAAGTGAAGTCTAAATGTATTGAAAATTAGTTGAATACAAAAAGTGAGTTTACGTTTACAAAATCAAATGCCAATTGTGTCAAATAAGTATTCCCCAATCGGAAAGCCAAATGTACGCTTTGTATTGTGTTCCTACCATAACTGAAATTCTTCTATTATGTATGTCATTTAATTCATGACACATCTGTCAAAAGTCAGCTGATGACATATTTTTGTATTTATTTTTTTTTCTCTGGTGATATTTTTCGTTTCCACCCAAAATAAACAAATTAAAATTCAAAATAAACAAATTACCTCCCAACTTTTTACTTTTTAAGTTCACTGAGTATTCTAAAAGACACTTTGCACTATATAAGTTATTAATTTAAAAAAAAAAGATAAGAAAAAGCGTCCCTATTTTTGTTTGTATCATTTTCAAAAAATGAGATTTTTCATTCAAAAACAATGCCCGAAATAAATCGAAAAATAAAACGCGATCAAATTCTAAATAAATTGATAAAAACTGCAAAACAATGTCAGGAACAATTTGGCGGGCGCAAAGAATTAGCCACCGAAAAAGATGACGCAACTGCGCGTTTGTTAAACTCCCTCGAAGACGCCTTCTTTTTTGGCCTTAAAACTCAAACAACATCACTTCCAATAGCTATCTTTCAAAATGTCCATGAAATCGTATCGGGTGGCAGTGGTACATCGACAAATGATTGTTTATTTTGGGATTTCTGCCAGAAACATTTGACACACCACGAACAGCAGAGATTCGATGGTTTGAAGAATGTTTCGACCAAGTTAGGCAAAGTTAAGGCATTTATTAGGGCCTCATTAAATGAGAACTCATTTGGGAGGTATATTTTGACTTGGCTTGATGATCCGAGCCTCGTGGATATCTATGAGCCTTGGGCGTTTATGGTTGATCCAGAAGCAGCGAATTTATTGCCATCAATAGCTGATGGTTTGAATACGATTTTATTTGCTCTCACCGTCGATACACAGGAAGTTGATCTACAAGTGGGCTATGGATTGGCTAGGAAGCCAGAGCCAATTATCTATGCCCCATCGCCGATTGGTTCACTGAAGAAGACTACCGCTATCGAGAGGCCGATTGCAACTATCGAACCAGCAGACGATGTCGTCGTCAAGGAGATTCTACCAAATAGAGTGAGGAAGGAGTCTTGTAAAGGAAACGAGGAAGCCGTGGCTCGAGTATCAGAGAGTGCCTCTCAAGAGCAAGCGATCGACTACGAGCCTGAGCGCCTGGACGAGATTCTCCATGAAATGCTTACGAAAAAGTTCGATCATGAACTTATACCACAGACACCTCAGGTTGATATAGATGGGGACCTAGAAGCTGACGCCAAAAGTGAAACCTCTTCACAGTGCAGCAAGTCCTCATCTGCCGTATCGACGGCAAATATAATCCGTCAGCGAAGCGTAGCGGAGCTGGAAGATAAACTCCGTGACATGACTGAACGCTGCTCTGTACTTGAAACACAAGTTGCGCAATTGAGTTTGGAGAACAGACAGCTGCGTCGGCTCACACACAATGCTGTCACCGAAACAACGGCCAATTTCTTAATCACTATTCCTCAGGTAAGTTATAAATTGGCTTCAAAAGTTGAAGCACTTAAATTAACTGTTGTTGTTTTCAGGCCAAACTAATTACGACGCGCAGTCGTAACTATTACTCCTACGAAGTCCACCTGACGATGCGTGACCGACTCGAGCATTGGATGGTTATGCGGAGATACAGAGAATTCTATAAGCTGCACAAACAATTGAAGAAAGCCCATCCAGGAATATCAACCCTTGAATTCCCGCCAAAGAAACACTTTGGAAACATGAATCGGGTTTTCGTGGAAGAGCGGCGCCAGCAGCTGCAGATTTACTTGATCAGTGTTATGGAGTTTCTGCCTCAAGTGGAGGCATGTCGCAACAAAGAGGACTTGCAGAGAACTTTCCCCTTTTTCCAGGAGCGATAGGGCAAGAGCCGACAAGAGTTTTAGGGTAAAGGTAATGTACAAACTTAAGACAACAAGAATATTTATTGAGAGTATGAATTTTTGACATTTGTACAAAGATTAATAAAATTTATAAAAAAAAATAACCTACAATCTAGAAGCTTTCCTGAGCCTTTTTGGCCTTTAATCTTTCCATGGCGAGTCTTCGATTCTCTGCAATTCTCGCCAACTGTTCCGATGAAAGTTTGGGCTTTTCTGATCGGTCTGGCAGTGGTTCGATTTCGGAAATCGATGTCTGGCTTTGTGGCAGTGGTTGTGCTAGATCACTTTCGTCCAAATTAAAGACTCCCGAGTACGGTGTGGACATTACGTTGGCTCCTCTGCCGAATGCAGGTGTTGTCAACGAACTACCCGACATGGATCTCTGTGGACGGCTGGGTGTCTTGGGAGCCAGTTTTGATATGGCGATCTGCTCACCCAGTAAAGCATCGAACTCATCGAATGGCTCATCCTCCGGTGCCTCTTCGTCTTCATTCTCAGCTTGATTCTCATGAATTATCTGTGGTTGTATCATACCAAGTCGGTATTTGCTCATATGCACCTGGAGAGGTTTCTTCTTGCCCAGGCGTTCAATTGTCGCAACTACATCGTCAAACTTGTAACTGGGATACATTCGATGTGCCCAATGTTGCAATCGTCGCATAACTTCATTTAGATCTTTGCGTTCTTGACCTTTGCCATGGAATTTCATATCTTTAAAGTAGTCCTCGATTGTGTGAATGCCTCGAGGTCCTTGAAGGGTGTCAACTGTTAGTCTGGGTCTGGGATTCCGTACAGATCGTTGTTTCTTGTGTTCAAGCTTAATTGGTTCGCCACTTTGACCACCTTCGCCACCCATAATGTCATCGTTATCGCCACCTTCCCCATCGCCTTTCTCCTGTTCATCGTCACTGGGAAGTCGGTTTTCGTCAACGTTTGCATTGAAGAGGTCTTCCACGCCATCTTCACCGAAAAGAGACATTTTTTAGATTCTTTAATTTCAATTGGTTTTAAAAATGTCGAGTTTTTAAACAACAAACAAACTTTGTCAATTTAAATTTATTTGAGCAGTAAACAAAAGCGCGGGTCAAATACAGGGCTGGCACATCAAATCAAAATGTCATTCAAGAGAATTGTGAACAAAACAACAGGGATGCTATAGGGAAGAGTAGTTTCAGTGAACGGACATTTTTTTTGAAAAGGGGTTGAGTTATAAATTTATAAATATATGGGAATCACAAATACATTCAATTGGCGTATTTCTTTACACTTTATTCGCTAATTTTATCCTTCAAGCAAGTTTATATATAAAATTTGTGTGCTCCGATATAACCAAGCTAAAAAACAAATTTTTTGACAATTTCGGGATCTGTTTAGAGCTCGAAAAGAAAAATGTCATTTATTGCATTCTTATGCTGAAATAAATTTTAAAATAAAAATTTTTTGATTAAGGAGTCAGTTGCGCAGACATATTTCAATTATTATTCAATAAGTAGGTAGGTAATTAAGGTAATGTCAAAGTTTAAACTAATTTTGACCGCAAGAATGAGCATTAAATGACAAATATCATTTTGGACTTGTTTTTTTACAGTAGTTTAGGATTTCAACAACATTTTTAGGGGTTACTACTCTGGTTTGGCTTAGTTTGTAGTCAAACACATTAAAATGAATGATATACGAGCTGGAGTATTCAAAGATAAAAGAATAGCCACTAGCCTTTAATCCCTAAAACAGGCGATTTTAAATTCCTTTATCACTGAAAAATATTAAAACATGATTGTTCAACTGGATCTTTATGGAAAATACTGAAATCGAAGAACTAAAATCATTTAAAAACGAGTTAATTATTGAAGCACGGCTATGCAACTGATGGTAAGAAATCGGAATTTTTACACACTACAATAATTTCCACATAAAACCATAATTTTTCAATTGTTTTTGAAAGTTCTTTATTTAAGGTTTTTTTTTGGATTGAAAAGAAACGTATCCAACGTTAAATAGAGCCAAAATAAGTAAAACACGTTTAGAGATTCAATAGGCGTATTTTATTGGTAAATTATTAGCTAGTGCAGTAATGGAAAGTAAGTGCAGTAATGGAAAGTGTGAATAAAACATATGTTCACTATTATATGCACTTTTATTTTAAATCTTCAAGTTGGTATCTGTGCAATCATACTTATGTCAAGATCAGCTGTTGAAAATACGTACTCAAGGGATGTGTTAAAAAACTATTATTGTTTTTATGTAAAGTTGAATAAGAGTTCAAGTTAATGTGTACATGCAGGTCCAGTCAGAATACAGTTGAGTATGAATTGAAAGATTGAAATGACATAAGAGTGCCTGTCCACATTTAATTTTTAATGTTAGGTGCAAGCAGTGAGACAGGTAGATTATGTGAGTGAAAAAGAGAGAGATGGGTAGATTACAGCCCAAATGCAAACAATATTCTTGGATTCAACATGAAAGATTTTGTATTGTATGAGTGAAAGATAGATAGATTTCAAGGGTATGCGATAGGGATGTGCCGATTGATTTTCTCTTCATCGTATGTACACAACGAACATAATAAAACCCAGCATTAAAAATCCAATGTAGACAGGCACTAAAAGCCAAAAGAAGGGTGTGAGGCGAGATTTTGTCCTTCCCCGTAAGCCCGTCTTGCCTACAAGCTCCCAGTTGCTGGCAACTCAGTTTTCCTGTGTGAAAGGGGACAAATCAACGCGAAACATTCAGCGCCACAATTAAACTTTCTCTTCTCAAAATAATCTTACACTGCGATAACTGACGCGAAGCGAATCAGGGCGAATCATTCACAATGATAACAAAAATGACAAATAAACAATGCCGCGTCGGCGAATGTGCCACTTTCGCGTTGGTTTGGGAGAGCCTTTAAACCCGACCAATGACGAAAGTTTTCGCATCAAATGTTTGGCTTTGGTTTTGGGCGAGTCCTAACACACATCTCACGTCAATAAATTTAGAGATAGCACTGTGATTATTGATGATTTTTGGGTGATGTCAAGTAGTCAACGCATTGAATATTTAGGTTGACAGTCTAATCGTAGATTAATATTTCAAACCAATTTTTTTTTATTCTAGTGAAAACAGAGCACAAGAAAAATACGAACGCATCCCCAAATAATAAAATCCTGCCAACCTTTAAGTAAAAAATATTTCTGGAACTGGATGAAGTGTCATTCTATTCCAAGCATTCCAAAACTTTATCTGAACTATTTATATGCACTATTTTTGCTGCCTTATTTATCCGCACTATTTCTTTGTTCTTGTTTAGTGTGTAAGATTTTGCTGCGCTGCGTATAAATTTACCAATAAAAAACGGCTAATAAAACATTCATAAGATAATCATAGTGACGAAATGTCATATTAATTTCTGTCCATAATTGAAATTAAAAAATAATAAATATGCTATTAAAATTTACAACAGTTTCTAATGATTTTAGGGATTTAAAACAATTTTTTTTTCGTATAGATATAGAAAAATATTGAATCCAATGTCTACGAAATGGAGAAAGAAAATACGAAAGCATATTATGTGCAAGAAACTATTGGAATGATTCTTTCGGACCTCAAAAGCAATAATAGTTATTATCTTACATCCCTATACATTTTCCTTCTACGGCTGCAATACGATATTTATATTCATACCAATGTTCTAACAAATTCAAACAGCTAATATGATAATGACAACTAATTGGAAAATATTTACATATTTTAGTACTTTTTTGTTATAACCACTCCGTAACTATAATTTATAAGAAAATGTTGCATAAGCACGATTTTATGTAACATTACATAGAGCCTTCATATACGTTTATGCACTGCATAACTATGCAATTATATAAGTCTGTCAATATATGTATAACTAGAAAATTATTCCTAAAATAATTTATATATACTCTCAGCTTATAGTAAAATCATTAAGTGCAGTATCAGCCTAACTTTATGCCAACCCTGATATCAGCTTGTCCAACATCGAGATAACAAAAAACTTCTTTTTGTGTCACCATGGTGAAATTTCCATGCCATCATTTTGCCAAACAACAAGAAAGAGAAAAAACGAAACGCCGAGTCCAAGTACTGTCGCCTTCGCCTGTGCTGTCGGTGTGTCCAAAAAAGCAAAAGATGAACCCAACAAACGCGAGTTGTTTATAATCGAAAATTAAACTATTTCCGCCGTAAATTAAAAACCAAAAACATCTGTAAAATATTCTCCGTGTTATTTAATACATTTTCAAATAATAAAACTCACCAAAAACAACAGACAACTGCATTTGTTTGCGATTGTAAACAAAAGACATTTTCATCACACGAAAAATAAGTTAATAATTTAGAAATTTTTGCATCACACAAAACTCTCCCGGGTGGAATTTCACCACACCAATCTACGCATTTTGTTGTGAATTGTCAAAAACCGGTGGTGGCGGTGCACAATTCACCACACGCTCTTGACAGCTTCAAAGCTACCAAAAACCAAATAAGCAAAGCAAAAGCAATAAAATGTCATCAAATTTCTAAACGAACGAACGGACGGAGGCAAATTCTATTGTGCGTGTTTTTGTTATTTATTTATTTTTGTACGTTGATAAGAAACGTATCCAAACGTATTTCCTGTTTAGAAATATCCTCAAATAGCCGTCGCTATGATGGACAGTAAGACAAAGTACAATCTTGACCATGTTTATTGTCACACGAATGAAAGCAGCAATTACATTCGAGCGAATCCGCAAACCACATCCAACGATGTTATGTCGCTGCTTAAGGAGAACAAACAACTCAAAGCCATGTTAATTCTGCACATGGACCTGATCCAGGAGCAGAGCGATCAACTGCTTGCCAAAGAGAAGCTCCTGGTCGGGCTGAAAGAAGAAAATGCCGCGCTAAAGGCAAAGAACGACGCCCTAGAGAAGAGATTGCAAGACAGCGAAATTGCTGCAACTGCAGAGGCTATAAAATCCGAGATCAAAGTAGAAGAAGCGCCCACAGAAACGAGCAAATACAAAATCCAGTCGAATGCCACTAGCGATGGCGGCACGGAAGAAGGCGAGGAGAGTGGCAACATAATCGGCGAATGCAATGGCAAACTCATCAGTAAAATAATACTGCATAGAATAAGTCTTCCCGGAAAGAGTCCATCGAATATCTCCGAAGTTTCTGAGAGTGAAGAGACCGTCGTCGCAGCCGCTGTGATAGGAATGGCTGAGGACAGTCAGCACAGTATCGAAGACGATGTGCGAAAGATCCAAAGTCCCACGGAACTTGTTGCAACGAGTGGTGGCGCGAAGGTGCATCCGATGGAAATGTCGCCGCTGTCAGTGATGTCAGCGCCGAGTTTGAAGGTTCCCGAGGTCAAAATCGACTCGGACGAGAGTGTTAGCTGTGATTCAACTATGGAACGTGATCAGGTGAGTAATCATAGACAAATTTAATTGTCAACATTTTTGAAAATAATTTGTTTTTTTTTTTAAGGAATCTTCTCGAGGTGCAAAACACCCTCGCAAATCCCGTCGCTGTGGCCAACTGACCACAACGCAGATGTACTCTACCCGCGAGTGGGAGGACGAGGATTTCTGTGATGAATTCATCAAAGAGGAGGCTAACGCCCTCAAGTCAGAGGCACCCATGTTGGAGATACCCAAATGGACAGTGCACGAAGTGCATCCGCTCTACAGCATCGAAGGAACCGAAGACCTGTCTGACGAAACCTTCCTCAAGCGCCATGCAAAGCTCGAATACGATGAGAAGAGGAGAAAGAAATGGGACGTCCAACAGATCCGCGAACAGCGGCGAATCGAACGACTAAAGCGTCGCCATTGCAAGGACGAGTTACGGGAAGAGGATTTGGCCACAACCAGCTTCTATCCATCACCCGATTCGATCCAAACCATTTGCTTTACAACTGAATTACCTGTGATGGCTTTCGGCGAGGGCGTTCCGCGGCTCTCAGCCGCCGAATTCGCCCTTCCTTGGTACCCCCTGTATGGCCATACTTCTGTTTCACATCGGGATCACCCGTACCAGCAGCAACAATCACAAAACAGCTCGTTTGTTTTTCTCAAAAAACGTCGACGTCCACAGAGCTCTTCGGTGATCCAGAGTCATCGTGGAACCATCGTCAGTGGTGTGCATCGTCAACCGACCACCACCATCCAACCAGCTCCGCCACAGAATACTTCTGATGGTGGAAGAAATTAAAAAGAGAACAAAAAAAGAAAAACAAACAAAACAACAAGAACTCTTTTTAGTTATGTATATTTTTGTTTTGTTTTTGTGTAGAAGAAAATAAAATAAATTAAATAAATCTTTGTAAGATCTCAGAGATCTCGTGTCTGAACTTGAAGTATGAAATAATTATTCCTTTTTAGATCTTTATGTTCTCTCAAAACACTATAAAATAGTCATTAAACAATTTATATAATATAATATATTCTCCGGTGAAACACCCTCTATATAAGTTACAGATTGTAATGCTTTTTTCTGTGTTTTTTATTTTAAACAGGAAAATTAAAATAAAATCAGAAAATAAATTAAATTTAATTTATATTACATAAGAAAAAAAAATATAATAATTTTAAGTTTTATTGTTTTGTAAACAAAACACAAACAAAAAACAGAAACAATACTTAAGAAAAACTATCCAAGAGCATAGCATAGAGGAAGGATATTTTAAAAATGTAATAACGACAAAGAACATACATACACACAATAATATAAAATCTATCTTTTATTTTAAAACTGTTTACGGGGTTGTTTTTCTATATTTTAATTTTGTTTGTCCGGGAAAGGAATTTAAAACTTATTAGGACTTGGTGAGGCATATATAAATTTAAAGCATGTGGAGAGTTAATTTTTTGATATATTTTGCCGCCAAATGCTTACCACATTCCTGAGAAGTTTTCATTTTTTTCAATGTTGATTTTTGTGCAATGTCAAGTCGAAGACACTTTTATTAATTAATAAACTGATAAATCACATCATAAGCTCTAAGCAATGTCCGAAAAATCAACACGCCTAGATCTATTCCAAAACCTTACAAATGTCAGTACACCTATCATCATTTTAAATTATTTGTAGTACCTCGTTATTTTTTATTAAGCTGCTGTATTTAACGATTTTTATGTCCTTTGACGATTTAAGGAAAAGCAATGAAACGTCTTTTAGTTTGATTTTAATTTTATCAGTTCAAGGAAAAATACTCCTTAATATTTATTTATTTCAATGTATTTTTTGAATATCATACTTACTAATTTCCTTCAGTAGTCTTTTATTTTGATTAAATCTTTTAAACTTGTTTAGTTCTTGATTTTTATTCAATAGATTAAACACGACCGACGTTAACCAAAACATATACAAAAAGATACAAAAAGTAGAAATCCAAAACAAAAAACAAATATGTATTAAAAATAAATACAATCCCTGTTATTTGAATAAAAATAAAAGTATAAAACCATTTGTTGATGACTATAAACAATAGAAATACCTATACAAAAAAAGTAATATACAAAATAACCATTATAATAAATGTCAAAAGTAAATAAACATACGTAACTGTTGTCATATTGCATTACCTATGTGCTATTGTATATCCTTCAACAAAACAAACAAAATTCTCAAAAAAAGACACAAAAATATAATAGAAAACATAAAACAATAGAATTTTTGTGAAATTAAATTTTATTTGCTTCATAGATTATTATCATATCTTTTGTTCTACTTATAACTCTTTTTTTAGATTAGATCAAAGAGTTATAAGACAAAGAAAACAACACACAAAAAAAAACTTTTAAACAAAACAATAATAAAATTAATTTAATGTAAATGTAAAAAAATATATTGTTGTAAGAAAAACTAAATTAAATGAAATTAAAGAAAAAAGATTATGAAGATATGTATGAAAATGTTTAGAAAATTGTTTTATTTCAATATTTAAATTTAAACCAATGAAATCATCTTGACCAGGGGTGAGGTTTTTTCTGGACGTTTCCATTGGTAAAAAAGATCAATTTAATTTTATTTTATATCTGTCAAAATGATGCCAATTTTTTCATTTTGCCACGCAAAATTAATTGATTTTTTTAAATATAAAATAAAATTTGGTTTTATTTAATAAACGTCGAAAAATCTTCTTTGGTACAATGGTGTTTCTGCAAGAGATTTCTTTTGTTTGATAGGAAAATGGCTCAACTTTCTTAATTTCAAAAACCACTGTCCTCCACATTGAATTTGGTTTCCTTGAATTGAATTCTATTTCCATGAGAATTATTTTTTCAATTAAAATTTTGTTTGACCCGACGCTGCTGTCAAACTGCTGCAATTGATCTACGTTTTGTCGATCGCAAATAAGACTTTGTAAACATGTCTAAGGCAAAACAAAATTAGACAGATGTTTATGAAAACACCTTTTGCCTCTACTTGATCTAAGGCCATTACAGTTCTGAACTGTCAGTTTAAGGAGTGTCAGCCTTATAGCACCATATCCTTTTCATTATTTCCCATGAAAAATTCGCACATTTGTGGCTGTATGTCTTCGCCCAGATCACAAATTCCACCTCGAAGGACTTCAACAATTGCGATTTTGTTGCTTGTGTTGCATATAACGTCATTTTTGTGGCTTTTTATTTTAAATTTCCAAGCGTGTATTGGTCTATTTTAATGGGGGTTTCCACGGGTAAAATAAATCAATTTGTTTTTGATCTAAATCTGTCGAAGCATAAATTTCCCCTTTTGAATGGGGTTAAATGAATTGATTTATTTTTGATTTAAGATCAATTTTTACTCTCTTTGCAATAATACAAGAAATAAACGTTTAGCTTTAAGTTTGACAGCTCTTTCGCACGTCACGAAGTTACACTACTACAATGATTAAAAAAAACAATTCCAATCGTATTCCATTTAATCATAGAAAACCATTTAAGCTATTGCCTAGTTTTTACTTGTCAATTTCAGAAAATGACAGCTACATAAATCATAATTGACAGCTGAGCAGCTTCCAATCCCATTTATTAATTTCTGACTGTCTTTTGAATCATTTAAGAATTTTAATTTAAGTCATTTTATCCCGAGTAAATTCATAAAGCTCCGATGTAAAAATTGTGTGCTACCATATATCTGAGCTAGAAATAGAACACATTTGACAGTTCCGTAGTCTGCCCAGAATTAAAAAATAAAAACGCCAATTGGTAACATTATGTTTTAAACATTTTAGAAATAATTCTTATTCATATATGTAAGGATATTAAAACTGTTTATTTTGTATATGTATTTCCATGTTCTTCTTTTAAAAAGAGCATTAAACGATCACAAATTTGTATAAAAAGTTGACAACTACAATGACATTAGTTCTATCAACAATTAAAAAATCAATTTCAATTCTTATTCCATTCGCCAACACAAATTTGTTTTATTAACATCGAAAAAGCAGCTTATAGAGAACTTTGAGCTATAAACGGAAGTAGTTGAATTCCATTGGTAAGAAAAACCAATCAATTTTTTATTTTAATCTGTCAAAACGCCCTAATCACTCATTTTTTTTTTTGATCTAAATAAATTGATTTATTTTTGATTGAAAATAAAATACGCAGATCTATAGAAATACAAATTTAACTTCCAGTTTAATGGAAGTGGTTTTTATTTTTTTTCTAGTTTATCTCGTTCAGAATCTGACATATAGGCTTCTCAAATGTCCAAAACATAAAAAATGACAGTTAACGAGAATATTTTCTGAAGTGTTTTTAGAGATTGCGTTAGAAAATATGTAAATAAGACATTTTAAGTTTTCTTATTTTAATTGTAGATATTCCTTTATTGACTACATATTCAATTGACTTTAGTTACATATGGCATAAGGAATAAGATGAAACCTTTTCAAAATAAGACTTAAATAATTATTAATTACACTTTCCTACTCATCACTTATCGCTCTGTTTCAAATAATGATCAGCTGCATCAGCCCAAATTTCATCGATTCCCTCAAAATTATGCACCCATAAATCTTCAATCATTTTCCAACCAGTTTCCTGTGTAACCAGTACATAATCATTGCTCGGATGGAGAGAATGTGTATAGGCTCCCATAGTCAAACTTTGGGCTAGCCTTGCTGCAACACAATATTTTAAATATTTCTTCTCTTCTGCCTTCAGAGGTTTATTGGTATCATAACCCGCCAAAAACACTCCACCAGCTACAAGACTTTTAGCTTGCAAAATCATATAAGTCATAGCTACGCCAATTTCAAATATAATCGGTGAATAGCTTGTGTCTCCAAAGTCGATTATACCACAAACTTTATACTCATCCGAGTTCTTCCTCTTCTGTTCGACTATGATATTTTGTTCATTATAATCTCCATGGATAACTTGTTTAGCCATCTTATCGACTTTTGGAAGAACATGAGTTTCAAAGGCTTCGATAATTTGCTCGACGATCAATTTACGTCCGTGGTCTGTAAGAACGTAAAGGAATTGTTTGAGTTGAGAAATTGACTGAAGATTCCAGAGGGTTTTATGAGTCTTATATGCATCGTGATTGAAGTCCTGCAGAAAAAGAAAATTGTTATTTTTGACACAATTCCAAATTCCAACCAGAAAAAAAGTACCTTCATAGCTCGATTAACCTTCGCCAGGTATTCTCCACTCTGGAAGAACAAATAATTGGATTTTGTTACTTGGTGGAATATTTTCCCTGGAATAAATTCCAACAATCTCACAACATAATTGACACCATTAATTTTCTCAACAGAGAAGTTTTTCCCATGGAGATTGACAATAGGCCTAGGACATTGGATACCTTGTTTAGCTATTTTGGAAAAAAATTAGATGAGATACCGTTAAAACTCTGCACTTTAGTTGTGCTCTAAGAGATGATGAACTATACTTACACAAATGAATCAATAATTCATTTTGAGCATCGATAAATTCTGGTTCCTTGGAGTCGTGGGCATTTAGGATTTTCATAACATATCCATGTGGCCAGGTTCGAGTTATTAGAGGATTTTTGACATTTCTGTTAAGAAAATAATTGGGTTAAAAAAGTAATGGATTAAAATCTTGACATGTTTTTCTGATAAGGCTGTATGATCTGTTATAAAAGTTTGTGGGTAGGTGTTTAACTAATTAAATGATAAGATAAAGTAAGTTAATATTTAATATCACTTGTTTACATTCATTTTCGTGTTTTGTTGATAATTTATTAAATACAAAATAAACTGAACTTGTTTTAAATAAATGGCAAGCGTGTTCATTGTAATACTTAACATAATTTGCATTTCAAATTCTTATAAGACTACACTACACTTATCGCGTGTTTTTCTTTTAAATAAATTGAGAACTTTAAATAATAAAACAAGACAGAAATATTTTTAAGATGAGTTTTTTGTTTTTCCAATCTGTTTAATAGTTTTATGTCATTTTTTAAAATATGATTTTTGGAATTTGGTCACAGCTTTTACGAGTTACATAGCCCTCGATTAGTCCAAATTTCCACTACTATTTCCAATAAATCTGACCTTATGTCGTTAATAGTGGCTTAAAAATTACTAATTTTTAGTATTAACCAAGAAATTAACACTAATGAACACGAGATGGTCAATTAACACCACTTCCGGTAATAAAGTTGTCACCAGATTGATTTTGCAATAGATTGATGGTTAAGCACGCTGCATGACAAGTTGCCGCATCTTTTATAGAGCCCATACACTACACATGCATGCATGTACAATCACAGTCATGCTTCAACCATACACTACTCATGCAAACTGTACATTCTTTAGTCGTTTGTACATCGTTGACTAAAGAACATCTTCAAAATGTCAGACACAAAGTCTGCTGCAGCAGCTATTTTGATTGCATTGGCAATACAAAAAAGAGGCTGGGATGCGACCCACACTGATAACTTCCCATTCCGTCTGTCGATTTGTCTTGCTTAAAAGTTTGTCTATATGTATCAATTTTTACCAAATTTGCGTACTATTTTTTGTAGATTTTATTTTATTGAATATCGAAAATAATATTTTCTGTGAAATAAAATAAGTTTGAAAAGCTATTTGAGTCGAAAGTAAAATTTTACCAAGTTTTAGCATTGTTTTTTTTTAGGTTTTTAATTTTTTGTAAAAAAGCTGTCAATTCGATTTTTTTCAAAATTTTACTGAATGTTGAAAACAATATATTTTGAAAGACAAAAGTAGTTTAAAGCCAATATCTCAAGGTTTTGAAAAGATATTTGAGTCGAAATTCAATTTTTACCAACTGTGAGTAATGTTTTTTTTAGGATTTTATTTTTTATAAAAAAACTGTCAATTCGATTTTTCTCAAAATTTTATCAGATGTCAAAAACATTATTTCGTTGCACAAAATTGTTTTTGAGTTGAAATCATATTTTAGTCAAAAAATTTTCGAGGTGACAAATATTTTTTTTTCAGTTTTTTTGATTTATAAAAAAACCGTTAATTGGATTTTTTTTTCAAAAAATATACTTGTTTTGTATCACGTTACAATATATTATATAAAATTTAATTCAAGTCTCTAGCGTCATTGGTTCGTGAGATATTTTGGGTTAACCAAAATTTTTACCTTTTTTTTTTAAATGCTATGGTAAAAAAATCTCCCGCTCAATTTTCTTGAGAGCCCTTTCTGCATCTTTCTGCCTTATTATCTGTATAACAAAATTTATTTGAAGTCGATATCTCTTCTGGTTCTTGAGCTATGGACGACGAAAAAAAAGTCGCGAACGTACGGACATACGGACGTATACGGACGTACGTACACACGCACGCACAGACATCTTTCTAAAAATCTTTTATTTCGACTCTAGGGACCTTGAAACGTCGAGAAATGTCAAAATTTTCAATTTGACAAATCGGACCCATGGGAAGTTAAAAAAGAATAAAAAGAAACGATTGTGGTGCAAAGAATGGCTGAAAAATGTCTTTCAATTTTGTGACCATTTTTTCATAGGCACTTGTTTTTAAGACCCGGTTATTATATTTGTCACTTTACACCCGCCATAAAACCGGTAGGCTTCGATAAAGTTCCAAGAATTCAGCCCAGAATTTTGTATTTCCCACTGACATTTTCAAAATTAATTTTCTGTCTATATTTACTCATCGAAATCTACCGCTTGAATGAGCAAATTAGCCCACACACTACACATGCTTGCATGCACAAACAAAAAAATATCAAAAATTTTTGAAATCACTCATGCCGCATTCACAACCACACATGCTACGACATACACTCGCAGTTTGCATGCACAGTCACTGGAATGTGCATGCATGCATGTGTAGTGTATGGGCCCTATTAGAACCAAATGTCATCGATTTTAAACTGATTAGTTAAAAAAAAAAAATAAGTAACCATGGCCTGGTCAAACATAAGACGTTTCGGGACTGGAAACAATTTTTCCGGTCGCGTTCTCTGCCGTCTATAGAATTATACGTTGTTGTTCAAATAGAACGCGATCATGGCCAGCGATTAAAAATGGAACGCGACGGTCAAATTGAATGGCTGCCTTCAATCTCGTGTTAGATAGGGTATCTTGGATAGGTGGATTGTTAGATACCTTGTTGAACGAGTTGGATAGCTGTATTGAGATAGCTGTCAAAAAATAAAAACAACTTTCAGCTGTGCACAAAAAGCAGAGAAACATTTAAGCTTCGAAGTCAAAATTGTTGTTTGAAGTTTAAAAAAATAGATCATAATTACCTTCTAAAATTCGGAGGCAAATAGATTCTTCATCGTCTATTATGTACAGAACATCCTCAAATACAACTTCAACTAACATTTTGTATCTTTTTGTTTACCAACAAATACAAAAAGCTGAAATCAATT
This sequence comes from Eupeodes luniger, assembly GCA_951509635.1. NCBI lineage: Eukaryota > Metazoa > Arthropoda > Insecta > Diptera > Syrphidae > Eupeodes > Eupeodes luniger. Next base: position 10,903,716 of record OX608075.1, on the reverse strand, counting down.
TTTAAGTTTCTTGAAATTCAACCATGTGTTGAATCAGCTGTTCTGTCAGATACCTATGTACGTACCCCAGAAATTTCTGGATACCTTTGGATTCTTTTTTTGACATCTCAAATGTTTTTGATCAGCTGTTATTTTACACGTAAAACACTAACAAAAAGGTATCCGGATACCCTATCTGTCTGAGATTGAACGCAGCCAATTTGTAGATTTTTACAAATGTCAAAACAGAAATAAAGAAAAGTAAACAAAGTTATTTTTTGAATGTCAACGAAAACTCATTAAGGTAATTCTTGTTAGGAAAATCAATTTCAATTGTATAGGTATTTTTATTGTTTGGTTAGCAATGCGGTCTACGTTCACAGCTAAGAAAATCCATTCCTTTTTCTTCTTAATTCAAAACATCCTTTTAGTCGAAGTGCTCTAACAATATTGTTGTCAACACAGTTTGACATTTTCAACTGTCAAACTACAGACAACAACTACCGAAACATCTCATGCAACTAAAAATACACCCTTTATAAATAAAATATGTGACACTGTTTGGTACCATAATTTTCTCCAAAAGTTTATCACTTTTTGTAAATGTTTAAAACTCTGATTAGTTATGAGATCTTATTTTAACTCTTTATGAAGTTTTGAGAAACCTGGAGTTTATTGTTTTCATACCGAATCAGAACTTCGATTTTAACTATCTGCTCAAATTTAAAGGATACTCTTTTTCAAAATTATTTTTATATTTTTTCAACATGTTTCAAAAACCTGATGTGTTAGTCTTGTATAGACTACAGATTCGTTACAAAAACAAAAGTTACTTTCAAACCATTTAGAGTTTCTTGAAGATATATGCAAGACAGGACAAACATTGTATGAGTATTAATGTATTGAAAAAAACAACTACTTCTTGAATAAAGGCCGTCAAACCCATCGGAAAAGCGCCATTTAAATTGCCAGGAATTCTAGATTTTATTTTCTAAATTGAAACCTAATTTAAGGTGAATTTTAATTCATTCTATCATATGTACATTTTTATTTGCAAACGCTTTTTATTTATATAGATTTTTTAATTAAGAGAATTTATTCAATCTTTGCGAAAAATATTGAAATTCTCTAAATTAATGACTCCATCACGAATTCCAGCTTCATAAATCACAAGTACGAGAAAATTGATTGAATATAATTTTTTAAGTAAATACATTTTTCTTAAGTGGGTTAGACGACTTTAAATGTTGAAATTTATTTGTTTTAAGCGAAAGTTCAATAAAGAAGCATGTAACGAAAAAAATTAAATCAATAAATAAACACAACTCACTTGTCTTCGGTGATAAAATAATTCCGATCATCATAAGAAATTAATTCCTTAAAATCTCCAATCGTAATTCCATATAATCGTTGGGCTAAACTATAAACGTCTTCTGTGGAGACTTTTGGTTGAATATCGGATCCAGGCTGAAGGAGTTCTTCTCCTGCTTCGGCGCTGGCAGTGGTGGTGGCGACGTTGCTGGTGGTAGTTCCATTATTTTGTTTAATATCCTCAGAAACTGGTGAAAATTTTCCTTCTCCGGTTGTTTTATCACCAAGTTCAAAATTTGTATTAAGTGTGTAGGACTTTTTCGACAAGGGGTTCAATTCCATTATGTCTGTTTAACTGATGCGAGATTTCAATCTCGTTACTTTTTATTTCGGGGTGTTATCAACCTGATGTACGATCAGCAACTGATTTAGATAATAATTTTAACAAAGGAACGTCTCGAAGAAAACGACAATTATGTACAGTGGAACAGGGATCCATTAAAAGCTGGAATAAAAAATAAAAAAATTAGAAGAAGGAAAAGTTTTTCAGTGTTAATTAAAACATGAATAAAGTTCTTAAATCAGACATTTCTGAAGGATCTAATTAAGAAGTCTTATCTGGCTAAGCTCAGAAGATTAGCAGCAATTTGATGAGCTTATCAAAAGAGTGCGACTTTGGATGATGATTTTGAAGACCCTATTTTTCATTTTTGATAAGTAAATCCGTAAACAAAAATTTTGCATGTCACATATATTGTTTGACACGAATAGGCGATTTTGAAATAGCTTTTTATGTTTTTGAATTACTATTTAAACATAATGTGTCCCACTGTAAGTAATGTTTTCCCTTTCGTTCTATATAATTTCTTAACTCAGTTTTGATGTGTCTTATCTCCGTTTTTATATTTGTACTATTTGTATTCACCTTTCCAGTTTATTGTATGTAATAATATTTATCCATCAGTTCGAAACGAACGATAGGCTGCATAGTGTGATTGGGGTGTAAGAGGGATTGCAGCGCCACCACCGACCGATACAGTGTTAGCCTTTATATTATAAAGTAACAAATGAAATTTAAATCTCTTAAGTCTTTTGAACAATAAAATAATTGAAATGATTGTGTTTTGATAGTAACAAATGAAGTAAGTACTTCTATAGTCATATATGAACAGTATATGGATAGAATGTTGAATATTAAGAGTACTCTAACTTATAAGGTAATTGATTTTTAAGTGAAATGTTATTTTGAAGATACAAATCTTAAAATAGGACAGGATGAAATATTTTAGTTAAATGATTTAAATAAGATAATATATTATGTAGAGTTTTGTCACACACATTATCAAAGTGATATATAAGCAATCTCGAGTGTCGTATAGGTTGGAGTGGCAATTTTATTATAGCTATATATAAGCTTCAAATGCTTTAAATTTTATAGTACGTAGGGTGATTTAAGATACTGGTGATTTCGAAAAAATGCTTAAGTGTCGTAATTTTAAATTTTTATCTTATACATCTTAAGGAAAAATGACACATGTTGGAAAAATTTAATAAGATAACAATTTTTTAGCATAGTCAAAAAAACTTCTGGTGCTGCAAAATAAGATTTAGAAAAAAATTTGTTTTTAAAATATCAGAAAAGTAGATACAAATTAAATTTAAACCTAAACATCAAGACTTTTTTTTTAAATGTTCTTAAGCAAGTGAATCGCGGTGTATCTATATTCAAGACATTCAAAAGGAGTTACGTATGAATGATCATACTGTTTTATAAATGTTCAATTGTACTAATTTGAATTTGCTCTTACAAAATTAGAGCCAGCTATAAATTACTGAAAATAAGATTAATTTCAATTAAATGTTAACTGTGGCGTATACGTAATTTTTTTTATAAATATTTTTTGTTTTAATTTGAAAAATTTGAAACTAAGTGTAGGTATGAGTTAAAAGAGTGTTATCTGAAAAATAAGAGAACAGGTGATGATATTGTTCACAAAACGCTTATGCCATATTAACGATGTTTTAAAATCTCTTTAAATTTTATCAGTGACAGTCACTTAATATAATTTTAACAAAAATTGATTTTTACAGAAAAAGAGAAGAAAATCTTGAAACAAACTTCGAAAAGGTTCAAGAGATTATAAAATTAAAGATTGCTATAAATGTATTATATATATAAACAACATGTTCCATCGAAAATGCCAGTTTCCTTCGATTCCTTCAAAAAATTGTGCCTTTCAGGAATGCCTTTTATTTTTCCTTTCTTAGTTCAATATCAGGGCTAGAAATACGAAGATTTATTTTTAGCCGCACAGCAAGAATGTGGAATACTTTTATTATATGTATTTGCAAATTTATCCATAAAATTAAGAGCAAGTTTTGAAACTAATTTAAATAAGATTAATATTAATGTAATGTGCACTGTGGCGTATACGTAATTTTTTAAAAATATTTTTTGTTTAAATTGTGCTATAGGTCGACAATCACCAACTTATTTTAGCCTAAATTGGATGATATGGATATCGGAGACATGTGGTTTCAACAAGTTTGCGCTATATGTCACACGCAAGCGGTTTCATGGCATGGTTATCTCGTGATTAGGTGACGTGAATTGGTTACCAGGGGTCATGTGATTTGACCCGTTTACAATTTTTAGTGTGGACCTTCTTAAGTCCTTGGTCTATGCGAATAAGCTGGAAACCACCGCGTCCCTCAAAGACAACATAAGTGATGCCATCGGTCAAATTCAGCCTGATTTATGCGGCCAAGGTAATCGAAAACTGGCTCTTTCGAATGCGTGCTAACCAGCAAAGCCGTGGGGGCTATTTAAACGATTTTGTATTTCACACATAATTTCATTGATAATGCTCTCAAATAAAGATAAAACCTTATTGATATCTCATATAAAACTTGTTTTATTAAATTATAAAATCCACTCTTGATCTCAATTTCTGACATTTTTCAGTATAGAGATTCTTTTTTAAGCCGCACAGCAAGAATGTGCGATACATAATATGTTTTTCCCTGTAATTTGTATATTCAGAATTTTTAACCAACATCATTTTCTCTTAAAACCTTCCCCTATTCCCTAACGATCGTACTGTGTTTAAACGTATAGCCTACATAAATATAATTAAAAAACGGTTTATAAACATTTTCTGAAATAATTTTTACAGAGAATCTAGTACCTTTATCGATGCTTACAAACATGTTATGCAATTTATTGCTATAATTTATTATTATTTTATAATTCTCAACAAGCGACAATGTTTTAAAAAGAACTATTATTATTTGTTCAAGTTTGACGGTCTTATTAGTGTTGCATTGTTAAAAATCTCTTATTCAAATATTGTTAAAACACAGTTCTGTTTTGTTTGCGTTAATTAGAAATAGCGACAAATGTTCTTACTCTGAGCCTTTTTCTTGAAAAAAAGTTACATTACATTTTTGTTGTTATTTCTAAAGAGTGATTAATTTATTATTTAAACAAAAATAGAAACACATCTATTCAATGATAAATGCGGTAGATGGGGGGTGTATATTGATCCCTGTTATAATTCCTTACTTTTTTAACTGTATTCGTTTGTATTTTATTCGATGAATCACTTTTTTCAACCCTTAAAACTTTTCAACGTGCACTTTCACCACTTGTTTTAAAATTATTCACCCTATGGGTAGTCTATGGCTGCATATTGCACTTTTGATGCACCCTTCTTGTTTGTACAGCAGCGTCTAGAAAGACATTTCCGAGCATTTTTATCGATTAAAACACTAAAACCTAACAAAAAGTTGGCGTGGTCATTGATTTTTCACGCAACCAAAACAAAAACAATTTCTTTTTTCAAATAGGTCTATTAACTTGTGTCACCTAAATAGTAAAATCTCTTATGTTATTCAACTTGTCTTATAAAAAGGTTAAATAAACAAACGGATTAATACAAAAAAAATATAAAATACCTACACTTTGTATAAAACTTTTTATCCAACTAACCAAACATAAAACGCACAATCAAAACAACAGCACGCACCGCACCGGCACACTAAAAACTTAAAAAATATCATATCGTTCTTGCTTGACTTAATTTAACATTGTCGTGCGTAGCATCGTCTTTTTGGTAGCGTTCAAATTCTGTAGGGCGCATAGCATTCATATTATAATCTATCCACCTTGATTATTCCCAACTAGAGATGTGATTCCCGCTTTCATGATGACACATAACTTTGACAAGCCAATTTTTATTTTTCAATAAAACAGTCAACGAGCTCTATTTCTGCCAGGCGCACATAAGAAATAAGAAGCTTTTTGTTATGGAATTATTATGTTACCTTTCCGGACCGCCATAATGATTGTCAATGATAAGGTTATGGTCTTTTGTTTACAATTTTATAAGAACAACAATGACGGCGCGCGATACAGTGGTGATGATTAATTTAGAACTACTTGAATTATTTTTATATAATGGAATTGTGTATACTTTACATTATGTAAACATTTTAATTGTTTTCTCCAAGATTATTTTTACCTGTAAGGCAAGTTTTCTAAACAATATAAGCTCAACTGTCAACTTAACGAGAACTACTTTTCTGCTCACTTACGTTAAGTTTCAAAAATGTCAAAAATTAAATCGATGTTTTGTCAACAAATTAAGGAGTATTCACCCAATGACGTAAAACACTGGATTAGTTTACCATTTGGTAAATGATTCAAATTAACCTGCACTTGGAGTCTGGATTTGAATTCAAAATCAATAGAAGCGTCATCACATAATATGTAGTTTGCATGCAAAACGTAAATTCGAGTTATACAAACGTATCTTAACTTCACAAAAGTTTTGGTAAATGACGTTTAAAGTGTCATTTTTTCATTTACCTCTTCTATTTTTGCTTTTACCTGAAAGTTGTGGATTCTTCATATACCTGTATTCCTTATCTATATTTTAACAAAAATAGTAAGAAAATTAACAGCCCCCAGTGTGTTATACAAGTTGGAAGCACTCAAGCAACCTTTTTTTCATATCTGATATATAAAATCCCTATTCTCGAATAACATTACCATTACCAACCTTTACCTACTCACTACCACGGTTGCCGGAGTGGGTAGGATCCTACCAAACTGGGTAGGTTTTTTTACCTTGGGTAGGTTGGTAGGTTTGAAGTCAATTTGGTAGGTTTTTCCAATATTCTAAATTCTAGAATAATTTTATTTTTAATAATTGACAAAAAAAATTGTAATGATGTCAAATCTACCCAAAATATTAAATGAATCGCCTTCAATAAGCCGGTTAGTTTTATTAAAATGAAATGTAATTGCCTAGTTTACTGAAATAAAGTATAAATCTATATTTTTCATAGAGAACAAAGTATTGAAGAAATTGAAGAAGGTGATGAAGATGCAGAAAAAACGCAAACTGCAAAAAGAAATCGAAATTTTCGCGAGGAGTGGAAAACAACTTTTCCATGGGCAACAATGGAAAATAATAAATGCTTTTGTAAAGCTTGTGACAAGCCACGGGTCAATCATTCAAGCCACCTAACATTACATCAAAAAACCGATTCACATATTCGGAATTTAGAAAAGAAAAAAAACCAAGTTCAAATTGAATCGTTCATGAACCAGGAAAAGATACAGTTTCGAGAGCAAGTCCGCCTAGCTGAGCTTACTCTGGTGTTTTTTTTAATTTCAAAAATTGATGTTACCGTTACTATGGAAATCAGTCAGTTTTGGGAAAAAGTTGGTAGTATTAAAAACGGTATGAATGAACATTGCTTCCACGATCTGTCCAACTTCGTTTTTAATTTATTAAGTTTACCTCACAGTTCCGCAGCAGCGGAAAGAAAGTTTTTTGATTTATCGCTTATAAAAACCAAGCTTAGAAATAAACTGGGGTTTAATGTTATTAACAGCATTATGCTGGCAAAAGAGTTGGCTGTTGAGGATAAAAATGATGCGCATTATGTCTGGTCAGCCAAACACTATTTTTAAATGCCAATACTGCCTTTTTATGTACATATGTACTTTACTGTACATTGTATAAACATTTGTTTCTCTTTATTTGTGGCAATTTTTAATTTATTTTTATTATTATTAAGATGTTTTGAGTACCAAATATAAAATTTTAAGTTTGTTATTGATTTTATTATTTTATTTTTTATAAGTACCTTGTTATACTTTACTATGATTTTGTGATAACATAAAAGAACTGAATTCAAATAAGTATTAATTTTGTAATAATTTATGATTCAATTATTAGACTTAGTTTTGATTTTGTGATTAAAATAAAAAAACGAACTGTGAATTAGTATTAATATTAATCAATAATTTATGTTTTTATTTTTTCAATGAAATATCAGTATAAAATTGCTGTTGTTTTTTTTTAGCAAGAATTTATTCTCTTAAAATCGAAAATTTTTGTTGAGTAGGTTTTTCTTTGAATTGGTAGGTTTTTTTGGAAACTTTGGTAGGAAATTTTTTATGCGAGTGGCAACCGTGCTCACTACACCATTTAGTACCTTCTTCCCTCTGCCCTGTCTCTTCTCTTATTTTTTCCGAATATTTAACGTTAAACGTCAAAGTGAGAGTGAGAGCATTCGAAAAAGCATATAATTTGTGTATGGTTAAATTTTTATTTTATACTTGCTCTTTCTCTCTAAACATTTAACGAGTAGACCAAACAACAACACAAATTTCATAAGAGAAATTCCTTGCATTATCGAAATGCTTGAAATCACCAAATCCATACTTTTAGGCACGTCAGCGAAATTTATTACCAGGCAAACAGCAATTTCAGCAACTTCACAACATTCGTTATTTCCAATTTCGGTAGGTTTATGGAATCGCATGAAACACTCTTCGTTTTGGCGCCTTTCCAACTTTAATTCATTACTATACCTCGAAAAAATACAACAACAAAGTGTACTGCACAGGGGAAATATCCACAAACAAAATACAGAGCTCTTGAGAAATAAACAGAAAGACTTTGACGAAATAGCAGCAGCAGCAGCAGCAGCTCTTTATTATTTTGTACTTGGAGTTGTTTGCGTCAGTATTGCCACGATTGAAAAAAGAAAAAAAAACAAAACGCAATCTCTTAAAGTAAGAAAAATATTAGGATTTCAGAATATGGTTGCGCTTAATAAAAGAAAACACTTCATTGCTGCTACAACACCTTAAATAAATAAATACCGGCGAATTTAAATAATGTTGTATTTAAAAATAAGCAAAGTAAATCTATAACGATTTTTTAATGTTCTACAGGTGGTGTTAAAACTACTGTCAAATTGAAATAACGTTACGAAATCAACTGTCAAATTTTTAAATCTGTTTGGTATTTGCAGTGTCGTGGGTAAATTCCCATTTATTCATCTATATTACACGATGAATTTTGTTGGGAAAAGTAATTTTATTTGTTATTTAAAAATCCGTTATATTTTTCAATTTGATTTAGCAAAGGTACTCAAGGGTATTTATGCAACAGGGGCATTGAGCCGTCATAGAGTTAGAATCCGCGTTATTCTGTCAAATTTTCTTTACATATTTTGACATATCTACCAAGTTTATTAAATTACGTTTTTGTTTGTTATTTTTTAAAATGTTAACCGCCCAAATAAATTTTAGTGAAGTGTCCAAGCCAAAGGTATGATTTTGTGGATTAACTACTCTTTCATGCAGGCCAAAAGATAAAAAGTATTATAATACAGTTCCTGTGGCATTATGTCTCGAGAAATTGGAAAATACTTGTTCTCTTTCAAACGCAGAATTTATTTATTCCACCTTTTTAATACTAGAATATTAAAAATCGTCCCTAGAAATCATTCTTCAAAAGTTGCTACTGGGAGACCAGAATTTAAACATACATACCTTGTGAATCACAAAAACACTTAACAAAATAAATAAATTCAGACGGCAACATTGGGCGCCATTTTTATAAGTGCGCACACAATTCCTACCCACCTACCAAACGTACAAAATAATTGCGGAAAACATTATCCCTTCTAAAATCTCTGGGAGCCGCATATTTCGGAATCAGAATTCAAAATGTTTTTGATGATTCTATTGGACGATGTTGTTGAGTGATGACGATTGGATTGAATTCGATTGGGCGTAGCCGTAATTTGATGCAATACCAAGGTTTTTTCCGACTACAAAAAAAAGGTTTATTCGCATTGGTAGAAAAGTCCGACAACGAATTCGAATGTGCGAACAAGTCAAGTCCCTAGCCAACAATCTATAAAGACAACTGCGAATGATAGTCGTCATCATTTTTACTTGAAATGAATGTGAAGGGAGCTTGAAAGCCGCCGTTGGCCGCTTCGTCGCTGTCGTCGTCGCCAACAATCAATGGGTATGAGAAACGAAACGGCAGCCAACCACTTGTTGAGGGTAGATTAGCTATGCTTTCGCTGTGTAGCATAACAGAGCAGAGCCGTGCGTTGTTTGTAATTCCATACTGATATTTTAACTCTATTTTTACCAGGAACACAGCTTTTGTAGCAAGTAAATTACAGTTCTGACGTATTGTTACATAAAATACGACATTGGTCTGTTGCAAATAATTTGTTCGTTGGATGACGTATGAAAAAGGGGAATATATTAAGTGATGCCATATAGAACGATTTTCTTCATTTAATACTAGTAGTATAGGGTAGGGTATAATCTTCATTAAGGTAAGGAATGTATTTATATTTTGTAAGCTTTTAACTGTTCATAAGTCGCAAAAATCCCTCCCTTTATATTTAAAGATTGAAATTGCCAACTACTCGTATTTGTACGTCAAAAAGAAAAAAATGTCATTTATGCTTTTTAGCAATCACGGATTCAAAAATTTTGCAGGCTTTAAAAATCGAAGTATAAACTTTTATGGCGGTGCAAAAGTCATGAGTTATCAATAAAAAAATGCTGAAATATCATTTTTGCAAAAGGCGTCAAATGTCACGTTTTACTTTAATATGACATTTGTAGAATAAATAGTTAGATACATAATAAATACTTGTCAAATTTTGAGCCACCATTTATTTGAATTATTTACCGTCAACTGTCAGGAAGAATTTCCTGTATTTTACCTTTTAAATAATTTAACGATTATGAACAAATTTTAATTTTTAAGCACTTTTTGTTCAAAAATGTGCTTAATTAATGAAACAGAAAATCTGGAATACATAATAAAAACATGTCAAATTTGGAGCAACCATGTATTTGAACTATTTACCGTCAACTGTCACAAAGAATGTCCGGTATTTTAACTTTTATATAATTTAACGACTATGAATGAATTTTAATTTTAATTTTTTTAGCACAATTTGCTCAAAAATGTGCTTAATATTAATGAAACAGAAAAACATGAATATATTTTCTATTTTACTATAATAATTTCCTCAAAATCAAACCCATGCAATTTGCTAAAAACATGCGCTGTTCATTCTCTTGGATATCGGATATTATGGTGGTGAACAAAAAATCACCCTTATATCATAAAATGGGGTTGGTTTAGTCGTGTACTCATGTTGTTTCTTTATCTAAATAAATATTGCTGTGAGAAAAAATGTTTAGTTCCCCAACAAACTTTCAAACCGACAAGAAGTTCGAACAAAAGCCGGCTATAATGTATTTTTATGAAGTTTGAATGAATCTTAAATTGAGGAAATGGTGTACTTCAAAGTGAATAATATAAATGACATTATAATCCAAGTGCAATATAGTGATAAATAATAATACAATTACTAATTTCTCTTTTTGAATTGAAAAAAAAAACTATAACATCATTTTTATGATGTCATGTCAATTCAATTAATAAACAAAAAAAAAGAAAACATAAAATGAAAAGAATTAAGTTATGATTTATACAAAGAACCATGTGGTTAGTGGTTTACTATGAAATTGTATGAATAATTGTCTCTTAAAGCTGCGCATGTACTTATGGAGAAACACTCTCTTAAGCAGAGAAAACATTGTGTTGTCTGATAAAACAAGAGTTGCCAATAGAATTGAAATACAAAAAAAATCGGTTTACATCTTCATACTTCATTATTATTAAATGTAATTTTAAATTTTTAAAACAGTTATATAAATTCAGTTTGCTTGAAACCATCCCGTACAACGATTTTAAAATTTTAAAAATTCAAATAAATTGTTGCATTTTGGAAGCACTGAAATTGACAGCTCTGCTAACTGTACAGCAAATGACAGCTGTGTCTTTAAAATTTAGCGTTCCATGATTGCTATTAATGACATTGGGCAGGTTCAGACAACTTGAGGGACTTCATTCTTTGAACGTAAATTTCGACCAAGGCAACTAGTTAGTTTTTCAAGTGTCATGAATTTAAAATTCAGAACCTTACTTACTTTAAGTTCATAGTAAACAAAAACTACCAAAAACATTATTGTTTACAAAACGCTCTTCATATAAGCTTCAAGTCAATCATGATTTGTATTTTGTATTGTTAAGAAATATTACTTATTTCTTTTCCAAATTCACAGAAAATAAATAAATCATAGAGTTATAAAGTTCAGCTTTCAGTGGAATAAATAAACATGATCAACTGTCATTTTGACAGAAGTAGACTTGACTTAATAGTTAGGGAGATTTTTCTTGCCTAACTTTTTAGTCAACTTTCCATTAAAGTTGCCTTAAATGGAAGGTAATTTTTTGGCAGCTGGCCAATCAGATACTAGAAACTTGCCTAACTTTCAAGTCCATTATGTCGTCTGAACCTGCCCATTAATTTCTGTGTTCTAGGGCGATGTTCACATTTTACTGTTTTGAGGCACCAAAGGTTGACATTTTACTTCGCTATCACTAATATTCTTAAAAATTCCAGCATCACTTCCACTTTTTTTTCGTCTTTTTATGAAAGCGAGATGGAATGATGAGACATCAAAAGGGTCGCCTTATTTTGACATTTAATAAGTTTAAATGTTGACATTTGTGAGGCAAACAGAAAATAGACATTTCAATATTGTTATTTACTGTACAGGTACAACTGAATTATGCTATATTGTACTTTTTTGAAGTGACACTTTTGACGAAAGGAAACACACATTTTAAAATGGCAATGTGAACACCGTCTAGGAGTATGTTGATAAGTGTTTTGACTACTGTGCTATCATCCGTTAAAATTTTTAAATATGACAGCTCAAGGATAACTTTAGAGTTGCCTTTGGATAATTTTTGGAAACTTCACAATGTTTCTTTAAAAGATTTAATTTAGGAACTTAATTTAAAAAATATTACTTATATCTGCAAACAATCCTATTTCGATAGACTTGGATATTAAACTATTTCGGAGGTAACCCTACCAAAATACTATAAGAGACATAGACTTCAAAAGCTTATGAAACTGAAACTGAAACTGACTTCATCAACCACCAAAATGAATAATGAACTCGTTTTTCAAAGAGAGACTGTTATAATTTTTGCTTCAACAACCATTGGTTTCATATGAACAATTTAGTAACATCGCGACTGTTTTAAGGGCAAGGACGCATAGTTTCATATCCATCCACATTATTTTTGAACAATCATATCTTGATCATTTGACAATTTATTTTGATGTTTAAAAAGGAACCTTCATCCTGCTTTTAAAGGTACACAATGAGGATATCGGGAAGGTCAACGATTTGCCATCGCCAAATTCGGTTGTTAAACAAGTTTTTGATACAAAACTAAAATTGAAAAAATAAAATCGAAATTCTTTCGATCAAATTCGTGTTCGTGTAAAGTGAATTTCTTCCTCCTTTTATTTTTTTTCGTGGCTTTTTTGGCGCACATTTGCCAACAAGACTAATTTTAAACCAAAGAGTGTTATTGCATCAGCAAAAGAAGTTCTTTCTATACAAAACAAAAAAAAATTGTTTTAAATTTTAAAGTGAACCTCCGCACCTTTTTCGTGTGCCAATTATTATTGTTTTTGAGGAAAGCCCAATTAACCAATTGACAACAAAAAATTAATAAAAGCAATTTTGTGAGTAGCGTGAGTCGTTGACGTTAAATTTTAAAATCGTGTTAAAGTGTTTATAGGTTTAATAAGTGACATTTAAAATAAAACCCACACACTTGTAATGCCTCGTCAAGTAGATAACAACGTGGAGGCAGTTCCTCTGTCGGCTGGCATAAACGGTGCCGCAAGCAATGCATTTAGTGAAAGCGCTACAATGATTAAGGAATCCCCGTCAAGTGCCAACGCCACCACTGCCGATGATGACGAACCAACTGATAAGATTGTACTCAAACGCAAGTTGACCTTGATAAATGGTGTTGCTATCATTGTCGGGACAATTATTGGTTCCGGAATTTTTATATCACCTACTGGAGTCTTCTTCTACACGGAGTGAGTTAAAATTCAAGTTTTTAATTTAGACGTTTGCTTTTTGCTGTCAGATGTAGAAATAGAGAGGTGTTATGTTGTTTATAGTCTGGGTACCTATATTATGTGTCATTTATATAAACTAGCCTCCACCGCCGCCGCCACCGGTTATTTTGTTTGAATTGCATTCAAACAAAATAACCGGTAGGTGCATTCTAGTGAAAGAATAATAGTTTTATGTTTCAGTTGTAGGTGCAATTATATTAATGGACATTCAGGTAGATATTTGAACTGAGTAATTGAGAAGTTCGCGTTCCAAAAATAAGAAACAAAACTGTCTGAGTTCATAAAATGGCAAATTGAATAAATTATGGTAGTGTAACAAAAAACCTTTTTGTTTAAGGTTGAAAGAACTCTGATTAATGAATCACGAGAAATGGTATTGATTTAAATTCGGTGAATTTTAAGTATTTAAAGAATGTTGTTATGTACATACATACATACATATATGAAAACCTCACCTTCTCTACTGAATACTATTCATAAAACCACACGGTATTTAATTTATTGAAATAAATGTTTATAGGTTTGTAAATTGAAATGTATGTTTATAAATACAGCTGTGGCCAAAATAATAGGAACATTTCTTACTTTTGAGTTTAACTCTTGTTTTTCACTTAATATTAACTTTAACAGTTAAATAAATATAAAATATACCTAGTACACTAAGTTTAAAGAGATTTACAATTTAGCTGTTTTTTTGGTAAAAAATGTCAAGATTTGGTAAGATTTCTATTTTGATATGGTTCAGCTAAACATTAAACTTAATTACAAATTGAAGTCATTTTAGCACTGCAAACTTAGAAACATATTCATAAGTGAGATTGTGAAAGTAGACTGAATTTTTTGCAAGAATGTTACTTAATGTCTCTTTTTTGGGAAGATATCAGTTTATAGTGACTTTTATAGGCTTAATAATATTTTTCATATCCTGCAGAAGATTAACCTTAAAGGACAATTTACAAACTATATATTAGGGTCCGGTTAATATTGTATAGCTATCAATAAAATCCATCAGTAAAACGACCGGTAAAAAAATTCCAACGATTGGCCAAGTAAACTACGAAATGTCAAAAATGGAAGAAATCCTTGTAATTTGTGTCTCAATTTTATACAATTCCAATTACGTATTTGTGTCGAAAAAAAACTACGGTTCATTTAGATCAGGAAACCAAAAAAGCTGTCTTTCATTTTTTCATCATTCAAATCAATTATTTACATTTTTTGACAGATCGGCTGTAGCTATCATTGAATCATTCTTTGAGGTTAGGGTTGATAACTGAAACCAAAACTGATAGGTGTGAATATATCGAAAATGGAACGCTTTCAATGGACCGATAATGTATGTATATTCCAAAATGTGAAATCAATAGTCAGCCGTTGATTAAAAACGAGTAAGAATGAACTAAAAGAAAAGTTCTAAGTTAAATAATGTATTTTTTAGTAGAAGCAATCTTAAACATATCTACTTCACTTTGACACAAAACATAACAAATTTGACTCTCTGAATTACTTTTAAATCTCAAAACTATATTTACAATGATAAAAACCAATGATGTTATAACTGGACCTTTAATCACTTACAAATCTCGAAAAAAAATGTTCAATGATGAAAACCAATGGTAGCTGTCATGGCCCCTATTTAAAAAATAAAAACATTAACAAAATTAAGTCTTGTTCCTTTTATTTTGACCATAGGTGTATGTGTATGAACTCATTTGTAGTGTAGGTAATAATAATTAGAAATTCTTCTAAGAAAACAAATTATGGAATACTCGCTGTTTTAATGCCTTTCGACAGCAATAAATCTATATCACATAAGTCTGTTAGTTATATCGTATATTGGGTTAATTGTGTTTTATAATATGCAATATAAAAATATAAACACAAAATTAGTTCATAAAAATAGTATAATAGATATCACCAGGTATACATAACAAATTTTATATATTATAATCTGAAGCTGACCACAATAGTCAGTCACCGACAAAAGATAATTTAATTTTAGACCAGACTATTTAATCGAGATTTAAATCTTAAGTATTAATTTAAATTAAGAAAAAGTATTTATGATATAAAGATTAATGACTCGTGCGTGATGTACATTTATTTGAAATTAACGTTCACATGTCTTGCCTATATGTGTTTTTGCTGTATTAATAATGATTTAAACTTAGTCACCATAAAACAAAAAATCAAATTATGATATTTTTTATGGAGAAGGGATTATGATTGCCATTTACATATATTTGTAAACATAGTTTGAACGTTATAATCGTAATTCATTCAATTATAAATGAATTTTTGTTTACATTTTCAGTCACAAAATTTTGTGAACAGACCTCAGATTCGCATTCAGCATCCCAAAAACATAAACAAAACTTTATGTCAACAAAAAATAATGTCTTTACTTTCATTTCGTGTGAAAATATTTAAGGCCTTATTATGATAGTAGAGAATTAAAAAAAAGAGAGTCTCGTCTTACCGTTCGTTGGTCTACCGTATGTCTGTCAACTGTAGTTTGACAATTCGATCAAAAGTCTTAAAAGATTAAATTATTTTGTATGTGTTCCGCAACAGAGGAACAAATATTTCATGCCAATGACAGAATCTGACATTTGAGTTGCGAATGGATTCCGAGTGAGTTTGTGTCAAAATTGACATTTGACTCCCTCCGCAGCCTACTCATCGGATTCTGTAATCGATGTGATTAGTTATTGTTTCATTTCATCAAAAAGAGCATTGTATTTTGTTGTCTGGTCCCGGGTGTCTCAGGTAAAGTGTTCAAAGGGTTATAAAACACTATGAGTAGGGTGCGGAAGAAATAAAATATGAATTTTGACATTTTATTTCTTTTTTTTTTTTTTTTTTTTTTTAGTTTAGTTTATTCATTTATTGCATACACAGTAAGAAATAAATCTTATAAATTAGTGTTCTGCTAATTAAATACAATATAAAAAAATGGAGAAAAAGCTACATACATAGAAAGAGTTTATATTTTAATACTACATATTATTTTGAATCAAATTTAATTTTTTAGATACATCTCACTTATTGAAATCCCAGTTGCGTAATGATTGGAAGGCAGATTTGAAATCTATGCACTTTGAAAATAACTTCGAAGATCTCTGCGAAACTTTGCTTCGGCATTTGTTCTTTTTAAATTAGTTGGAAGGAGATTCCACAGGCGAATAGCATTGACGAAGAATTGTTGTTCTGAGGTCCGACAAGAAAACCGAGGGTGTATAAGCATTAGGGATCTGCTGGAAGAGCTGAACCGTATCCTATTAAATAAACTACAAGGTTGTTGTGTTTGAATAATATTGTAGAGTAAGAGAAGTGTCCTGTACCGAAGAAGGTGGTCGAGGGAAATATTATAAATTTGAAGCGAAAATCCAGATATACGATCATATTATCGACGTAGACCAAATATGTAACGAGCTGTATTATTGAAAGCGACATTCAATTTTCTCCTGCTACCAGCGTCACAGTTGCAGAAGACTTCACAACCGTATGTTAAAATAGGAACAACTACAGTTTTGGCTAGCATAATCCGAATATTGAGCGGCGTGTAATGTTGCGAAGACCATAACATTCTAAGCACTCCATAGGCCTTATCCACGGCTGCATTTATATGGTTGTCCCAAGTTAGCGTCCTATTAAACAACATACCGAGGTTTCTTGCACTAGATGCATATGCGATTGGTGTACCATTCAAAATTATGTTTGGGAAATAATCTAAATTAAGCACTTTCCTACTAATAACGATGCATTTGGACTTAAGTGGATTAAGGAAAAGTCCATTATCCTGTGACCAACTGAGAATTTTGGCAAGGTCGTTATTAATTGTACGTGCACCATCTTTAATAAGTCCGAGGGGACAGCTTTTGAATAGCTGGACGTCATCCGCATACATTTGAATTGAACATCCCGAGATCAATTCTGGAAGTTCGTTTATGTACAACGAAAATAGAAGGGGACCCAAGATGGAACCCTGTGGAACTCCTCTAAATGTGGGAAGAAAGCTTGAAATTTTATTATTTACAGAGACCGCTTGCACTCTATCTTCCAAATACGTTTTTATTAAACGAACTGCAGATGGAGATAAACCATACTTGCGAGAGAGTTTATAACATAGATTACGATGATCCACCGTGTCGAAGGCTTTTGAGAAGTCGAGCAGTACTAAAAATGTTACAAAGTCATCGTCTAATGCCAATCTAATATCTTCAACTACATTTATAATAGCTGTCGTGCAGCTATGCTGCTCACGAAATCCAAACTGCTTAGGGGACATGAGGTTTTGCGCCCTTAAGTAAGCATTGAGTTGTTTTTGGAGAACTCTCTCAAAAACTTTGGACAAATAAGGAAGAATGGAAACCATAGCAAAAATATGAAACATATCTGAATCCATTGACAACTTATTAATTTAAACATGTAAATGTCGTGATAAACTAGATAATTTTACCATCTGGATAAGTTTATCTATTGTTTAATGAACTGTCAATTTTATGCGAAAATTGGACAAAGTTAATATCCAAAGATTTTGTGAGAGGTTCTGTATTTGAAAACAAATCTGAAATCTAAACATGTTTAATATGTCACAAATTTTTTTGTCTCTAAAGATGAACGTTAATAACAAAGACGTTTGACGAACAACATTTATCACAATGAATAAAAAGTTCGTTCATGTAAACTTTTGGGTTAAACTTATATTTTCACATAATTAGTGAAATTATGATAAATTATTTATGATAATATAGTTTTGTAGTTCAGGGTCCTATTTTATAGATCGTACATATCACACAATTGAAGTGTTATATGATTTCTGATTCGTTGTATGATATGTACGATTTTGACATTTCATTTTATTTGAGTGTTCGTTAAATACAAAGTTTGCAAAGTACAAAAGTAAGTTGTTGGAAAAAAAATCTACAAATGTCAGTTATTTTAAAGTAATAGTTTATATAAAATTAAACTATTCAGAGGATACTCTTCTTTGTGGGAAAATTGTGAACATCAATTACGTATGTTAAGTGAACCGCATAAAACACTCCGTTGAACCATTTAAGTACACACCACCTCACTTACAGCAGATTTGTGTGCTCCGTCAATTTTATGATACTTTGTAGTTTAATTTAGTTGTATCATGTTTATAAAAAATTTCTGTGAAACACAAATCATACATTATTTGAATATTTATAGTTTAAATTTGGCAGTAATTGTTGTACATCAAATTCACGAAACAAAAATTACACAAGAGAACTGTCAAAGCCATAGTATTTATTATGTCTATGATCTATGAAATATGGCCCTAATATATTAACCTGACAACAGACACATCGAAAGGACTTAAGGTTAGCAATAACAATAACCTGTCAAAAAATATGAACGTATGGTTGCGTTCAATCTCAGATAGACAGTGCATCCGGATATCTTTTTGTTAGTTTCATGAATACGTGTAAAGAACAGCTGATCCTTAGCAACTGGGCTATCAAAAAGAAATGCAAAGGCATCCATGAATTTCTGGTATATGTAGGCATCTAACAAAACAGCTGATTAATTATATAGTATGTTTTTTGATACAAATCTGGTGAATAATTTTACAATAATTTTGGACCCCGATTTCGAAATTATACTGTCTGTTTTTTCTCAAAAGTTGTCATTTTGTTCCACCTTTCTCAGTTTAGCTGTCCAACTCGTTCAATAACATATCTATGAATTCACCTATCAAGGATAGCCTATCTAAAACGAGATGGAACGCAGCCAATGGATGATACTTTTTTAACACTGAGCTGTCAACTGAGCTGTCAAAAAAGAACTATGTTACTTTTTAAGTCAGAGCGTTACCACTTTAAAATCAACTTTTGAGTCGAAACGAGAACTGTTCTGGCTTTAAAAAAAAACACCTAGCGTGGACATTGAACAAGCCTAAAGATCGATTACATGGATCAACTTTGTTTCTTCACATTTGTCGGTTTTTGTTTTACATTAATTTATCTTTAAAATGACTAAAGCTTGAATTTATTTATTTTATAATCTCTATATTCATTCATTGAACCCTAAAACTCGTAATCATGTACACGTATTCATGATTGATATGATTAAATATTTACCTAGGGTTTTTAATACTGGCAATTCTTTATAGGTTGAGTGATAAAACAAATCAATTATTACAAAAGAAGAAAAAGACTTGTAGTACCTACCTTAACATTGTTTCCGGTGGTTTTTTGATAATGACTGCCAAACAAAACCACATAAAGTGTGATGTGTGACAGTGATCATTTTTTCATAGATTAAAAAACTATTTTATTAAATTAGAATATTGAATTTAATTTTTGTTTCTATTTTTATAAACTTCAAACAGGTCAGTTGGAACTTCGCTTGTAGTATGGTCACTATGCGGAATACTCTCAACAATAGGTGCTTTATGTTACGCTGAACTAGGTACTAGCATCACAAGATCCGGTGGTGATTATGCTTATTTGTTGGTTGCGTTTGGTCCGTTGGTTGGATTTTTACGACTTTGGATTGCTTTGTTAATTATTCGACCTACAACACAGGTGAGTTTATTAACATATGTATACTATGTTATTTATAAATATTCATTTTAACCGCAAAAAGAATATACGTATAGAATGTAATAAACAATATTGTAAAGATTGTCACGCCTTTTTAACACTATTTGTCTGTCATCAGTTTTATTACAAACAGTCAACAGATATAATAATTTACAATATATAATAATATTTAAGTATGTATTGCAAAACCGAGTCAATAATTTTGTGTTGTAAAGTTGTTGTAGTTTTAAAGAAGATTTATGAAGTTTAAGTTAGTTTTACTATAAATTATGTCGATAAGTTTTATTCTGTCATATAAAAACGATAAAATTTATAGTAACTATTTCATACATTTTATTTCATTTTTCTATAGACAATAGTTGCATTGACATTTGCCCAATACGCAGCCAAACCATTTTTTGAAGACTGTTCTCCACCTGAATCGGCGGTAAAAATTTTAGCTGGCATTTGTTTATGTAAGTCAACAAATTATATTATTATAAAAGAAACAGGCAAACTTTATAGTTTACTTTGAATTGTTTCATTTATTGCAGGTTTCCTAACTGCCATAAATTGTCTCTCTGTAAAATGGTCAATGAAAATTCAGGATGTTTTCACAGCTGGAAAACTTATCGCTTTGGTGATGATTATTTTAGCTGGATTATATTCAATGGCAATGGGAAAAATGGATAATTTCCAAGATTTATGGACTGGACAGTATGGTGCGGCGAATATTGGATTTGCTTTTTATTCGGGATTGTTTGCATTTGGCGGTTGGAATTATTTGAATTTTGTTACAGAAGAACTACAAGATCCGTACAAGTAAGTTTCTCAGAAAACACTATACAAAATGAATATCAATGTGTAAACGTGACCCACTTAAGGAACGTGAGATGTCATTCTAATATATAATTTTTGTTTTTTAATTAGGAATGTGATTTGTGTCCATATTTTGAGAATATATGAGCTGTGAATACGAATTACAGTACTAATTTTCCGTTTTATATTTCTTGCGTCACAAACATTCAGGTGTTCTCAAATATTTATACAGGTTTTTTTATGACAATTTTCTAATTTATACATTGCATTTTCTTAAGCCTATTTATTTTGACATTGTATCACGCTCTCATCACTAACATAAAAATGTTTGCTTCACTTACATATCTCTTTTTAACTTCCAAGTGAGAGCGAGATAAAATTATGAAATGTCAAAATGGATCCTTTCAAAAGAGAACAATGGCTGCGTTCAATCTCGTGTTAGATAGGGTATCTTGGATAGGTGGATTTTTAGATACCTTGTTGAACGAGTTGGATAGCTGTATTAAGATAGCTGTCAAAAAATAAAAACAACATTCAGCTGTTCACAAAAAGCAGAGACACATTTAAGCTTTGAAGTCAAAATTGTTGTAAGATAAAACATTTAATGGATATTTCAACTGATTCGCAAATAACTTCTTCATCGCCTATTATGTACAGAACACCCTCCTCAAATACAACACTTCAACTAACATTTTGTATCTTTTTGTTTACCAACAAATACAAAAGGCTGAAATCAATTTTCAAGTTTCTTCAAATTCAACCATGTGTTGAATCAGCTGTTCTATCAGATACCTATGTACATACCCCAGAAATTCTTGGATACCTTTGGGTTCCTTTTTTGACATCTCAGCTGTTTTTGATCATCTGTTATTTTACACGTAAAACACTAACAAAAAGGTATCCGGACACCCTATCTGTCTGAGATTGAACGCAGCCAATGTGATCGCCGTCTTAGAAATATTAACTGTGGAACAACCTGTCAATGTCAAAAGCAAAATTAAATTACTAAATAATGAACCCAAGTTTATATTAGATTTTTTTTGTTGACATTTTAACAAATAGTTGCTAATCAAACTGTCAATTATGTCAAAGCCAGAAAGAAGAAGTTATGTGTTCTGGAAAAAAAAGCCTTGGCAACTAATGTCACTTTCATAGAGTATTTATTAGCTAAACATAGCAGTTCAGTTCATTTCAGAGAAACTCGATTTAAAAAGTCTACATAAAATGGAGACTCATCACGGCAGTTTTAGAAAAATTACAAATTTAATTATACGAGAAAAAGCTCAAAATATTACAATAAATATGCCTTTTTAAGAATAAAACCAAAATGCATCAAAATTACCCGTGACTCAATATCTCCTTATACAGGGTGGTTCAAAAGTGACTGCCTAGTTTAAAGTGATAAAAACTCTAACAAATTTAAATTTTCACTAATTATTTATTTAAGAATATCAGAATATGACTTATAGAGATTTTTGGGGCTAATTATGGAAGTAATACCTCTCAAATGAGTTCACAAAGATATGCTCTTACAAGAGCGTTTTAAATGAAACTTCATAGGATATTTTGGGCTCACGCTCAGTGCCTATATTTCTTCAAGCTCGAGAAATACATATCAACTACAAGGAATATCATCTCGCCAGCAGTGCCGTAATCAATTACGCAAATAATAGTCACACATTTGAATGAACATTCAATTAGTTTGGAACGCCCTAAAGCGTTGTTATTCATTTTAGTAAATCTCCAAAGTTGGTTTTAAAAGTAACTTTAAAGAAAAGAACAATGAGATTTTTTCAAACTATAAACAACTTTTGACCCACCCTGTATGTATGTATCTGACACAATGAATCTACATAAAATTATATCCATTAATCAAATTTACTCTGTATGTACCTACTCCTACTCATCTTTGTATCAACCAACCACCAGTTGCTTCATTTCATTCAAAAAGGATCTCATTAAATCCCTTTGTATACGCAGTTTACGTCATTTAAGCTTTGGCTATAGTATCTATTCTATGCCACCATGCGGAAACCTCCTTTCTGTCAAGTTCAGAGATAAAAGTTTTGTATATTCATCGTCGTAGTTCGTCCTCGATTAAGTGTAAAAGGCAACAGTCAAGTCGTTTGCAATTCATGAGCTCCTACAACGAATAACCATTTATCTTCAAGTTTTATTGGTTCCCTACCCTCTGTCTACATCTCTTTCCCTCTATCTTCTCTCTCCCACTAGTTCTACTCTTAAGGAGTTTTGATTTTCTTAAGTGGTTTCATTTGTTTGCAATTGTAAGTGTTATTGATTCTGTTCTTCTACCTTTTAACATTAATTTTGTCTGATTTGTCTTTCTTTTTATTTCTATAGAAACTTGCCTCGTGCAATCTGGATAGCTATGCCACTTGTCACGGGAATTTATGTCCTTGTGAATCTTGCTTACTTTGCTGTCGTCTCAAAGACTGAAATGTTGAGTTCCTTCGCAGTGGCTGTGACTTTTGGCAATCACGTTTTTGGACCATTTGCTTTTATGGTACCAATATTTGTGGCCTTGAGCACATTTGGGGGTGTCAATGGAGTGTTGTTTACATCGGCGAGATTATTTGCAACAGGTGCTCAAGAGGGACATTTGCCGAAGTTTTTCTCTTTGTTCCATACCAAGCAACAGACACCGATTCCGTCCTTGATTTTTTCGGTAAGTTTCTTATTTCCTATTACATCCATCGATTTTTCTGCAGAAAGTAATCTTATAATTTTTTTGAATTTTCAGTGCTGTATGTCCTTGGTTATGCTCCTTACAGCAAATGTTTACATACTCATTAACTATATCAGCCAAATTCTTTGGCTATCAGTAGCTGCAAGTATCATCGGACTCTTGTGGATGCGAAAGACTAAGTAAGTACCCGACTTTTTCATAAGGATGAACGACTTATCAAATGTATGCTCTTTTTTGTTCTTAGGCCTGATCTTCCAAGACCTATTAAGGTCCATTTGGCACTGCCAATCATCTTTGTCGTATGCTGTATCACACTCGTCCTTATGCCAAGTTTTTCAGAGCCATTGAATCTAATCGTTGGTATTTCAATCACCTTAGCTGGAATTCCATTCTACTATGCCTGCATCAAATGGAAGAACAAGCCCAAAATCTATGGAATGTTATCCAAGGGAATGGTGACTTTTTGTCAAGCTATGTTCAATACGGTTTTCATTGATAGTCCAAGTTCATAAGTTGAAAAAAATAATAACTATTCTACATGTTAATTGTCTATGTACAAAATAATCGGGACCATCTAAAACTCATATATGTATATGGCACGATAAAGTGCCCATTCTTCCTCCATTCATTCCAAGGATATTTTTAAAATCAAAAGAAAACAGAAAAATTAAGAAATATGCGCTTTAGATATGCATTTGGTTTAATTTTTATTTAAGTTTATTTTAAATTCGAATTTAAAAATTTGGCTTTATGTACTCTTAAGTGTACTTATGTTAAATATAAGTATAATAAATAATGTCTAAATAATTTAATTATAATTAAAAATAAATACAAGTATTTTAAGTTTTAAGAATTTAAATTTAATTTAAAAATATTTTTTTAATTTTAAAATTCTATAAATTTAAGTTGCATTCATTTTTTACATATGTTTTGATGACATAAATAGGGAATGTATGTTTGTTGTGAATAAAAATTAAATGCCTACATACAATTATTGTTTTTTATTTTAATTTTAAGCCAATTATACTGGATAAAAATAAAAATAATTGTTTCCTAGTCCTTAAGAACATTTTTTTCAATAAGTATCTAAGTACATCTTATTTTATAGAAAGTGAAACACTAAATGCAACTTAAATATAAATATCAAATATTCGCAACTGTCATCATTGAATATTAAAATGTCAAATATTTGCAACTGTCAAGATTGAAGTATTGAACTGAAAAGTCAGATGAGTCGTTGCTAAATTCAACAAAATGCCAAATAATCCGATGTATAAAAATCATCTTGAGTTTTGATATGTTATACCTTTGTATATAAAAACTCCATTTCATATACAAAGGTTATATTGAAAGATTCTTATACCAAAATGACATCTACAGATTGCGTAAAATATTTGAATTTAAATGTCAGATGATTATGGAAGGTCAATTTCTCATTTTTAAAAAGATCAACTTGATACTATCCATAATGATATTTTTAATTCCATTTCAATTGAAGTGACAGACAACACTTTGAAAATGATTTAAAGTTTTTCTTAAAGCGATCAATTTTGATTTTTGACATTATAAAATTTTACTTAACAAGTAAGTTGTTTAAAATGTCCGCCTTAATTTCATATATCTCTTGAAAAATGTATTTGGTAGAAGATTCTATTAGGAGACTCTAAGAAATCTAAGAAACCCTTTTGTACTTTGGAATGGCATAAGTAGTTTGTGATTCCTCTGAGTTTATTTGTTAAACTGACGTATATGAACTTCTGAACCAAAGAAAAATGCAGTTATAAGTATTCCTGTTTTCATAATTTTTACACAGGAATTAAGTTCAAATACTAAAGAGTAATGAACGGCATCAAAAGTATTTAATTTAAGTAAGGGAACAGACCTAGTAAGCGGGTATAAAACGAACATAAGGCACAAGATTTTCTATTTTTAAGTCTATTCGAGTGAGAGAGATATAAAATAAAATATGTTCAAATTCTTGATAGAGCCGATTTTCTTTACTCCTCTCTAACATCGGGTTCATTGTATTATGTTCGTATTCTGTAAAAAAATATAATCAACACGTTTGTAGAGGCCCTAAGAGTTTACTTTCATTTAAATATTAACCATCTCAAACAATAAATAACTATAATTTCATTTAAATTATGACAAAAGAGAAATTGTTATAAAATGTCTGCACTTAGAGTTCTATAGTCTGGGAGGTAAATTTAAATTCTAAACAAATGAATTCAAAGATTTTCACTTACTTTTCTTAAACACTTTTAAGTTTACATCGTTGAGACAGACCAGGAACAAAAATTTTCAATCATAAACAATTATACAAATAACAGCTAGAAAAATTATGAAATGTCAAAAATATCGGGTGATTTTTTAAGGGCTTGAGAACTTTTTTAAAAAAAAAACGCATACAATTTGCAAAATCTCATCGATTCTTTATTTGAAACGTTAGATTGGTCCATGACATTTACTTTTTGAAGATAATTTCATTTAAATGTTGACCGCGGCTGCGTCTTAGGTGGTCCATTCGGAAAGTCCAATTTTGGGTAACTTTTTCGAGCATTTCGGCCGGAATAGCCCGAATTTCTTCGGAAATGTTGTCTTCCAAAGCTGGAATAGTTGCTGGCTTATTTGTGTAGACTTTAGACTTGACGTAGCCCCACAAAAAATAGTCTAAAGGCGTCAAATCGCATGATCTTGGTGGCCAACTTACCGGTCCATTCCTTGAGATGAATTGTTCTCCGAAGTTTTCCCTCAAAATGGCCATAGAATCGCGAGCTGTGTGGCATGTAGCGCCATCTTGTTGAAACCACATGTCAACCAAGTTCAGTTCTTCCATTTTTGGCAACAAAAAGTTTGTTAGCATTGAACGATAGCGATCGCCATTCACCGTAACGTTGCGTCCAACAGCATCTTTGAAAAAATACGGTCCAATGATTCCACCAGCGTACAAACCACACCAAACAGTGCATTTTTCGGGATGCATGGGCAGTTCTTGAACGGCTTCTGGTTGCTCTTCACTCCAAATGCGGCAATTTTGCTTATTTACGTAGCCATTCAACCAGAAATGAGCCTCATCGCTGAACAAAACACACGCGCGAAACACATTTCGAACCGAACACTGATTTTGGTAATAAAATTCAATAATTTGCAAGCGTTGCTCGTTAGTAAGTCTATTCATGATGAAATGTCAAAGCATACTGAGCATCTTTCTCTTTGACACCATGTCTGAAATCCCGCGTGATCTGTCAAATACTAATGCATGAAAATCCTAACCTCAAAAAAATCACTCATTATTATAGAAAAAAAAGGACTGAAATTGTTGGTCTGTCAAATTTTGAAGAGTGGGGAGGAAGAAAAACTGACAAAAAAGTATAGAACGGTTTCTTGGCAAAAATTGTCAGCTACTCAATCAAAGCAAAGCCAACCGAACAAAAAATACTCATAATAGTCAAATTACGTACCGTGATAAGACATTTGACAGATCAACAATTTCTGCCCAAAGACATTTCTTGGGCGGAATTTGTCAGGAGAAGAGGTCATTTGACTCTCTCGTGAGCGCTCTCTTCTTCACAAAACTTACAAATTTGTGTAGAGTGGAACAGCACTTGGGCAACAATTAATGACAATTGGCAGTTTTGTTTAAGTTTCGGAACAGAACTAAAATTTGACGCATACTAATACCAAAGTCATATTAGGATTGGTTTGCACTTAAGTTCTTTAGGCTATGTTTAAACTGACGTAATTTTTGAAGAGTCTTAACACCGAAATAGAAATCAAAACGAATTAATGCTATATAGCTTTACATTGCAGACTATTTTCCTAAATCACCCCGTGGCGAGCACGTTCAAGATCGCGTAATTTACCGGTTTAGTTTAACACACTACAGAGCAGCTTACACCCACTGTGGTTTCTTCAAACCGTTTATTAACATAATTCTCGCTCAGCTTGAGCCCAGAACCTATATAACTTCCAATTGAATTAAAGTGCTAACATGCGTTCCATACATAAACCACATATATCCACTTAATGGTAATTGAATTACTTCATACTTAACACATTATAGCAAGAAACAAAATAAAAATAAGCAACCATAAATAAATACAATGTTGAACATTAGTAACTTAAGTCAAACAAAGATGACAACAGATAAGCGAAGAAGGAGGGAATTTATTCAGTCAAAGTGCGAGTACATCAGACAGTTATGGAATACAGAGATTTATCAGCAAGCAACTATTTTAACAAAGAGAAACCTAAAACAAACAGAGAGTATAGTTGTCATATCGCCATAAATATATTTACATTAGTTTGACAAAATATCACGTATCTCTTTATTAGGCAGAGATCTTTATTTGCAGTCCAGAATAGCATTATTTGGCGGGAGTACTTGACATACGCGAAAGTGCAGTAGCGCATCGCAGCTTCATTACTTGGAATCCTAATTCTACACTTCCGGTCACTTGAATTTTACTGTTACAGTTTGAAAAATCATCAACAAGCTCAAAAATGTCCAACTTCCGGGGTATACCAATATAGAGACGAGACCAGAACAAAACAAACAGAGCGCAGCTCTTAGCGTTTTAAAACTTTTAAGTCTCAGATACGATCGAGCTTTCGACGTGATCGGTCTAGCGCGCGGCAAAATTCTCGTTCAAAATTTATATTTTTATATTCCAATAACGTTGTCGGTATATAAAAGATAAATAAAACTTATTTTTAACTTGGGAGGAGTGACTTTTGTTTTTAATAAACGATTGACAATGGCAACCTTGGCCTATTTGCTTACAACTGTCAGCTTTATCAATATTGTAATTGCATCAGCGGATGTACAACTTTGGCTGTCAATAAGTGCACAGCAACGACAGTTAGAAGTGTCATGGGCAAATGCCAGATCTCATCCCGGTGATATGGTCTTGATAACTAATCAAGAACCGTTATCATTCGAAAAAGTCAAACTGCAAATGACCACTGAGAAACTCGGTGACACTTTGGAGGGTAGCGGTAGTGATGCAGAAGATATCGGTGTAGTTCCAGCAGCAGCTGAGGCTACACCAAAATCATTATTAGACGTGCTACCCTTAGACACGAGCAGCAGCACCAGTTCTGAGTCATCGTCGCAATTCTATTGGATTAGCAATGGTGGGATGGCAGACGTAGTGGCGTTGGTGCGGCCACTTCAATCAAAACAATGGTACACAACTCCGGTGCGCTTTGATTATGGTCTCTCACAAAATGTGACAGCTTATACAAAATGCTATGGCTATTGGGCAAGTTACGTCGATGAAAATGGAACTATTATAGCGAGTAATTGTATGCGGGCTTATCCAAAGTGGATGAATGAAATGCGATCGGTTGTGAGTGCGCTGAGAATTCGTGATTTATTTATACCGGGAACGCATGATTCGGGTTCGTATCGACCAAATTTTTCCCCATCAAGAAGAGAAACTATCGTTACGAAATATGCATTGACTCAAGACGATGATATTCGTGGTCAGTTGATGCATGGTGTACGGTATTTGGATATTCGAGTGGGTTATTATAAAAATACGCAGGATTTGTTTTATGTCAATCATGGCATAACCAGGCAGAGACCTCTGTCGGAGGTAGTTGATCAGGTTATGGATTTTGTGTTGGAGACAAATGAAATTGTGATATTTGGAGTTAAGGAATTTCCAGTGGGTAAGTTAAACACACAACTTATATACATGAAACATTTGAAACCAATGTATTAACTGTCACTTTCGTTGACAGCTTTTATTATCATTATTAGAAAATGGCTTCTCGTAATATTTATAGCATAACAGCTAAAAGCAATATGCTAAAATCTTTTTTTTTAAGTAAATTTTAAATCATTTTGGGCAAAAAAATAGAAGAACAAATACCAATTCGTTACTCTATTTTAAAGTGCACAATCATGGCAATATACCTTTCATGTACATTGTTTACAACTTAATCAAGTTAATAACATTGTTGAGTTTATTTTAAAATGATCTACAATCACAATTTGTATTGTATTTTGTTCTTACATTCGTTTTCATTGTTTTTATATTTGCCTTATTGAGCAAAATCGTGATTAGTTTCGATGTAATAAGTGGACTATAAAATCATCATTATTTCTCACTGATGTCATATAATATAATTGATGTATGTAGACGCACATAGACAATAATTATATATTCAAAATTGGTCAAACAAAGATTTAATTAAAAACAAGGTGGCGTACAAGTCCTCATACCATTGGAAGATATTATAAGTTTCGTAAATGATTGTTACTGTCAATTGGACATTGACATTTGTTAAATAAATGACAGTTTTCGCATGGGTCATTTTGAGGCAATACATTTTAACGTTTCAGCACTTGTTATAATTATCTATCTATTTTTAAAAACGAAATAAAAATTAAAAATGTCAAAAGTCACTGGAACTTATTTTTGTGTCAGTTGGCAATGTTTGCGCCACCTTGTATATGAGTAGTGTTGTTTTACGATTAGGTAGTAAGATTTGAATTATTTGAATTATGTTTTTTTTTCAAAAATGGTACTGATTTTATAAATAATAGTGGCTTGCATTCTATAGAATAATGTATGTAGGTACAAAAATATCACATTGATATTTGCATTAAAATTATTATTAATACAAAAAACACGACATACTACCTAGTATCTTATAATTAATTAAAATTGCAGCGATACAGATATGATCAATGGGACTTAATTACATTTAGTTTTTTGCTGACAGATCGAAAATCTTTGATAAAAACTATAGCTATGACTTAACCTTTAACTATTGACATATCTATTAGGGTTGCCATTTCTTAAACTAGCTCGTAAGTCCAACTTAAAATATATCTAGCCTGAAATCGAAGAAGAAAAAGTAGCCCAAATAATAGCTCAATCTCAATCATGCCGATTACAGAATCCCAAAAATTATCTGGGAATGCATTCGGAGTAAGTTTTGACAATTTCAATATGTTAGGAATGTCAAAATACTATTATAATTTATTTTTATTTAACAAAACAACAGAAAATAAAATAAATAGATGAGGCAATAATATTAACACAATGACAAGTCTGTCATAATAAAATTTCTGACAGCAATTTCGGTAAAAGATAGTCCAATTTTGCGATTATTAAAATAATAGCTCAATCTGACAAGCCTGGTACATAATAATTAACAAATATTTTTCATTGAAAAAAGAACGATATTATACAAAAATATTACCTTTTTTCTATTATTTCAAAGGTTTTGGAAAAGGTCTCGGTGTACATCGCCTACTGGTTTCATATTTAAAAAATCGATTTGGACAACTGTTAGTATCACCCGACGTGTCATGGCAAGTCTTCCTCGGTGACGTTTGGAAGATGAATCAAAATATATTCCTTGCATACGATCATGGACCAACACAATGGGAGTTTCCAGGCATTTTATTTGGTCCAATTGAACAACGATGGGGAGATGTTCGCAACTGGGCACGTCTCGAAAAATATTTAATTGGAATCAATGAATATGATAGAATGTAAGTACACCTCTCTATGAATAATTTGCGCATCATGTTCGTTTATCTTCTTTTTGCATTTATGATACAATTTAATTTCGATTGATTAAAATAAATTGCAATGTTTAAAATTGTTCACTCTACTCTTTGTCGTCATAGGCGACTTTCAAGCCGTCCAGTTGCTGATATGGCAGAATTGACGCCTGATACATGGGGTGTTATAACTGACAAATATGGTGGATTACGAAAAATGGCCGATGAGGTTAATTGGAGAATAACTGATTTATATCGAGAACGTTTGGGTGAACATGCAAATATTGTTGCAGCTGATTTTATTCGAGGAACGTGTTTAATTGACATAGCAATTGAATTAAATAGTAAAAAAGTGATAAGATAATGAAGAAAAAAGTTTAAAATAAAAATGACTGCAGAAAAATCCTGTTTATGATTTATTATTTTTCAAAAGTGTAAGAAATTGAATTCCTTTATGTCTGGTTTTTTAAAACAATACTCAACTATTCAGACCTTACCTGAATATTTTATAAAAATTCTGAGAATAGGTTTAACATTGCCTCTAATTAACAAAAAGGTCAGTTTTTATTTATATAAATATCAGGTAGAGATTTAAGAGACTTTAATTGAATTTCATGAGATTATATCATGTTTTGATATGGATTAATTTCATACAAAATATTCACGTAGCACTTTAATTGATTTTCATGAGATTATAACAAGTTTTGATATGGATTAATTTCATATACAATATTCACGTAGCACTATTTTGAGCTGAATCGTTTTTATTTTATAATTTAAATTTATTTTATTTCGTTTCATGTCTCTTTCTAACTGTCAAGTAGGAAGAAGATCAAATATGTTGACTACTTTTAATGAGGTTCCTAAGAAGAGTTCAATATGGAAACCGTCTTAGACTTTTTTTCAGGGGAGTCATTTTGACATCTGATAATTTTATCTCACTTCATTTGACGTTTAAAAGGAGATATGGATGTAAAAAGCCATGTTGAAGAAAATAGCGAAATGAAATAATGAAACTTCAAAATGAGTCAGTACAGAAGATTTCAATGTGAACACCGTTTTAGGGGCAAGTTAAAGCTATGATTTGTTTTCATTATTAGAATTTTGTTTGAAAAATCTTTATCATTGGAAAAAGTGTTTAATTGAAAAATGATCTGTCATTGCTTAAAATTGAAACACAAATCAGTAACACGGATCAGAAATTTTAATAATACACTCTTAGTCATTTTAGTATCTTTCTAAGAAGTATTAAGTACCCATGAATTTATTGTTTTAATGGTTTGAAAAAGAGGTTTTGGAGTTGATTTTTGACGCTGATTTAAAATTGTAAAAATCCTTGTGTTCAACATGATTTACATGTTTTTTAAATGTATTTGAAGAACTTGATGTGATAGCTTTGTTTAAACTTCAGATTTGATTCAAATATTTTTTTGAAGCCGTTTCGCCTTTTCCTGTTTAAAACCGTTTTAGCATGAATGGCTTAGCGTTTCTTTAAAATTCATGTAAGGTTGATGGAATCAAACTAATTTATGAATTTATCAATCTCAAAAAACATATGCAATTTTTTTCGAATATTAAGAAGTAATTTTGAAGTCGGATTTGAATTAAGGTTCGAAAGGTGCAATTTTATTGCCAGGAAAAAAATAGTGTAGAAAATTGTAATTGCAATTAAACTTTTTGTCCGAAAAAATATTTGGGAGATTTTTAATCGATCAGTTTATTATTGCAGATAATATCTTGGCTTAGTTGCTTCACTGACTTACGGTTTTTATCAATCATTGATAACAAATTTTGACATTTGCGCCTGATTAATGTCAAAATGATGTAAATTTAAATATTATCCTAGACCTAGATAATATCTTAAAATGTGTACACAGAATAATTATTGTAAGAAACTTATATTGGGTCCAAAATTTAGATTTTTACAATATAACACTCAATGTATATTTCATTGACAGTAAAAAAAGGAAAATAGGCGAGTTTTCAGCAGGTTAGAAAAATATCCTTAACACTTATCCGAAATAAAAAATGAAATTTCAAATTCAAATTCGGATAATGGATTCTGTATAAACCTTAAACGAAAACAAATGTACAAATGACAGTTCGCCATCTTTGTTTGTGTTTGTTTTCGTTTTTTGTTTTCAAAAATTTGTGAAAAACTACAAAAATGCTTCAATATCAAGAAATTCCAATTAAATTCGAATCAAAAGTCTCAAAATATCTTGACGATCAACGAAAAACTGGCACCTTCTGTGATTTAAAAATCGAACTTCAATCTGGCATCTCAGCTTGGGGCCATTTCTGTGTAATTGGTGCTCAAAGTGAATTCATCGGGGGCCGACACTTTCTACAAAAATCACTACAATTTTCCATCCACAATCCGCTGAAGATTAAAATTCACAATTTCTCATGCACAGAATGTCTCCAAACAATCATCGACTTCTTCTATCAGGATGTCGTGTCTATAAGCAAAATCCATCAAGATCATTTCAAGAAATTGGCTAAAATTCTGTCGGTGAAGGAACTGGTCAAAGTATTTTGCCTCGAGGATGGCAACGAAGAAGAAGACCAACCTCCGCAACAAGGTGATATAAATGTTGTGGTGGAAAATGTCTTCGAGGAGAAACAGAATTATTTTAAGGTATGTGCATCAAAAACCGAAAAAAATGTGAATTTCTTGAGTGAGTTCTTGTTTTTTTAGGTACGAAATCCAAAGGCTGTCAATAATGGAGCTCACAGCAAGGTTAACTATTGCATCGGTTGTGACTTTAAATGCTACAAAGTCCAAGATATGGTCGATCATATGACTTCGTGCTCTGCCTGCAATCTCACTTGTTGTCTCTGCGAAGTTGGATTCTTCTCGACAAAAGACTTCGATGAGCATCTGAGGAAACATGTAGATTCAAAGCCATTCTTCTGCTTCGAATGTGACTCTAGATTCCTCACGAAAACCGCTTTGAATGTCCATCACCCAAAGCACTCCATCGAAACTCCATACATCTGTCCTCATTGCTCAAAAGCCTTCAAATGGAAACAAGGCCTAAACAATCATTTGCAGATCCACAAGAAGGAAAAAGAGATGCTATGTGATGTCTGCGGCTACAGCACCACACACATGAAAGCCCTCAAGTCCCACAAACTGACCCATACGGGGGAACTCTTCAAATGCACTCATCCAGATTGCACACATACGACAAACCGCAAGGAGAACCTCAAAATCCACATGGACACCCATAAACAGGAGCACCCGTTCGTATGTGAGGTGTGTGGCTATAAGTTTAGCCAGAATAAAAACTTAAAACGTCACGCCCTGAAGCATGCCGAAAATCCAAAGCGACACAAGTGCCAATTGTGTGATTTTGATACTCATCGTTCGGATAAATTAAAGGAACATGTGCAAAAGGTTCACACGGAAAAGGCTGTCCAATTGGAACTTTCAGAGACAGTGGAAAACTCCTTTGAGTTGAAGACTGGCTTTGATGACTTCCCTTTGCCAGATCTGGCTAAGGAAGTCGTCAAGAAAGTCCCCATGAAGAGAAAACCCAGGAAAAAACCGGAGTTTGTAAAGCCGAAAAAACCGAGAAAAATTAAACCAAAGGTTTTGGAGGTGAAGCAAGAGAAGGTAGATGAAAAAGATGTCGTGAAAGTACCAACAGCAGTGGATCAAGGCAATTAACCTCTCTCCAAAAGGAAGTAAAACCAAAGCTTCCTAGGATCGTCAAGAAATAGCAAAGTGATAGGAGCACAACTAAAGTCTGGAGGACTACGTTTGGCACAGAAAAAAGCGTCTGGCTTCAGGATTTTTAAATTATTGAGATAAGTCCTCAATAAAAATAGAAAAATGTACCTTCTTTTTCTCATAAAACTACTTTTATTTTCTTGGAACTTAAATCTCATCGATCAACTTAAAACGTTGATGTTGTTTCTCTGCGATGACATTGAAGAATTTCTTGTGAATCTGTTGATCCATGCGACCGGCATAGTGACGCTGTATCCATGTATGATCCCAATTTGGTTCCAATTTTTCACACGTTACGTAAACTTTTCCATGTTCCATTGCGAACAGAGTTCCATTGCGTCCAAAACCAACCTGCCGACAAGAAAAATTATTATTTTTATCTTTCAGTTTTCTTTTGATTATTTTGCTTTGAACTCACATTCAACCCAGGATGGAATCTAGTTGTTCTTTGAGTGGCTAGGATGGTACCTTGGGAAACATACCAACCGTCTTGTACACGCCAACCACGATGTTTTGGTCGAGGGTGTTTTGGATTGTTACGCGAACTACCTCCGGTTTTCTTACTCGCATTTCGGACAGTTGCTAGAGATAAACTTTTTGAATGAAATTTGTTGGGTAATTTAGTGAATTGACTTACTAAGCAAAGGTTGTTCTGCTTTAAGACATTGCAGGGATAATTTTTGTAAAATTGATAAGGACATTGCTTATTTTTTTTTTCAAGAAAATCACGAAAATTACAAAAATTTGGTTAAATTTATAAACAGCTGTTGTTAACAGATTTGACAGATAATTCTGTGTTTGAGAAGAACTGTTTGAAAATGAAAGCCTTCAGATACAAAAGAGTTCAGTTTTGTATTTAAGCCACAGTTCGCACTGCAAATTTAAATTTAATGTGGCTTTTATTATGTACACGTTCATTTTCATTTTATAAAAAATAGAAGAATAAATGAAATAAACATATTAACAGTAGTATTTCTTATCACTCAATAGAGGCAGTGAAAATCAACAATGCCTTTTTTAATGTCAAACATACATTTCTAAGGCTAAGTGCAAATTAGCGCGAACTGCTTTAAGGCTAAAATTGATACCAATCCAGAATATTTTACAAGTTTCCTTTTGATCAGAAATTATATACTGATCGATTAGAAATCACTTCAAGAAATTGTCTGAGAAACAAAATTTAGGAACACAATTAATTTCTGCTAACAACATTTTATAAAAAAATAGTGAAAACTATCCATTGACAGATTTTTGACAGAGAAAATTGTCCGGTCAATTTCAATCAGGACAATTTGTTTCAATGACAGAAATTTTCAATAATTTTTATAAACGACCTTTCAAAAAAATTCCAATGAAATTACGTTTTATGGGGTTACTTAAAATGTTTGGTTTATGCCAACAAACAAGTTACTTTTGAAGGATTGGAAGACAATATTGAAAACACTATTAACTCCATCCAGCCAGATTTATTATAAAAAGGCAGTCAAAATTTGACTGATCGAATAGATTATGTAGCTAGTGAGCGCAGCGAATAAATACCGGAAATCATATTTCAAATAAATTCCAAAAATCAATTCCAACAATATGTCTGGATTGTTTTACGATCAGAATAAAATATTCACTAGAAAAAATAGTAAGCTGTCAATTTAACTCAGAAAGTAAAAGTTGAACTCAATATAATTTTGACGTTCCTTATGTAGATTTGAGATGGGTGAATTCCTTCCTTCCTCCCAAAATTAATTTTTTTGTGGTACATGGAACACGATTAGAATTGTTCTTTTTTGTCATTGTATAAGTGTAACTAGAGTATGTATGCGGTAGAGCTGTCAAATTTGCTATTTAAACATTTTTTAAAAATTGTATTGTTTTAAGTGAATATAGTGGTAAATCTGCTGATAAATCCAGATCTGCAGGTTTGATCTTAAATTAAAAATAAATCAATTTATTTTGCCCCATGGAATGCAAAAACATGGTAAGTTTGGGTTTTGACAGATCTGGATCAAAAATAAATTGATTTATTTTTCCCATCGACCATTGACCATTGTTAAGTGATTTCACGAAAATTACCCGATTTTACCTCATTTGTCTTTTCAAAAATGAAAACCAAAATCCTTCTTAACTCATCCCTCGATAATCATAATTTTTTAAAAAATATTCTCACAGTGTACCCGGTTGTTCTAGTTTAGCAAGCTCTGTTTGTTTCTTGAAGAAACCAAAATAAACGTCAATCTCCCGTTAAACCAAAATAAACATCCCAATAATTTTTGTTTACGCGGGATTCAATTTCAATCACGGTACCGTACCCGAGAACTAACCGAAATGTCTGTTGAAAATCAACTTATTCCAACTGAAGCACTTCGTGAAAAACTCAGAAATTATTCAAGAAATGTACGTGATATAAAGAGAA
The DNA here is from genome assembly GCA_951509635.1 of Eupeodes luniger. NCBI lineage: Eukaryota > Metazoa > Arthropoda > Insecta > Diptera > Syrphidae > Eupeodes > Eupeodes luniger. Next base: position 10,866,309 of record OX608075.1, on the reverse strand, counting down.
ACTCTGAAAATGATTCGCTTCGCTTTGGTTTGGGTGAAATCCAATCGAAAATTATCGAATTGGATAATCTTACGGAGAAAGATGTCCAAGGATTGGCCAACAGGATAAAGAGACGAAAACATGCCTCAGCCGAAGATATGTATAGACTTAGTCATGCCTTTTTGCAAGGGATTGAGAATATTCGAGCGTTTTCTATGATACCAGGAGCTATTCAAACGCTAGTCAAGGAACTCACAGGTAAATTTACATAAAATCAAATGAACAATAACAGAACAGTCCTGTTCTCTTCCATTAAAGGATCTGATGCCGAACAACAGTTTCATGCCAGCGAAACATTCTGTAACCTTTCGTTGGGTGAAGCTCCGGTTTGTGAGAAAATCGCCACAATGGCAGGAAGCTATTTGGTCACATATCTCGATTGCACAGAGGATAGAATCAAGCGAACTTGTCTGTGGACATTGGCCAACATAATGGCAACTGGTGGAAAAGGTGCCCACGTTCTGATGTCCATGGAAATCGTACCCAAACTTATGTCTATTTATCTCCAAGACTGCAATGAAGATGACTATCGAGAAGATGCAGCTATTGTTTTAGATGTTATTGCCTCTTCCGAGAGTAAATTATTGCGGTAAGTTTATTTTTTCATTACCTTCTACAACATCAAGTATAAAATTATAAATTCGAAAAAACAGACCTTCCGATTTGGAATGTCTATTTCTTAAGTTTCACACGAAGAATCCCACATCACCAGGTGCTGAATACCATCTGCGAATCATATTCAATTCTGGAATCATTGCTCCCGGTGTTGTCCTGTCCGAGGAACAGGTTAACTATTTGATGAATTTCTCTGTTGCCACTTTGCATAATACAGAGAATTTTGAGGGAATCCCAAATCGAATAAGAATTCTCTATGCCATTCGAATTTTGGCCAACTTATTGGCTCTTGATTCGATTTACTTTAATATTTTAATTGAAAAATGCACAACATGGAATACAAATTTGGTGCGTTTGATTAATCGTTTATTTGGGTTTAAAAATCAACAGCTGAGTGTTGAGGTATTGTGGTTGGTAAAAAATATTGAAGCTTGTCAAAGTGATAGCTTTCCAGCGTCGGCCTTTCTCAACAAGTTGGTATTTGCTTAGGTGACTAAGAAATTGTTTTGTTTTTATTTTTTCTAAGAAAAGTAAGATTTGAATTGTAAATAAAAATTGTTAAAATATTTTTTAACGAAATAATGAATCTTTTGAGACTTTTTTTCATTCAAAAAATATTATTTTTGACAGTGTACAGAAATGAAACTATCTTAGGAGAACCGTAAGGCTCTATACTATGGCCACTCTTCTTTATTTTCTTAAAAATATGGTTATGGTGAAAGAAATGAAAGAGGTGAATGACTTACCACAGACTGGAAAGGACACTTTCAAGATAAATCATGAGACCAAACAATATCATAAAAAAGTCAACAAGAAAAGAGATACTAAAACTACTCGTTGAAGAAAGGTCCTGCAGAATGGAAAAGATAAAAAAGCATACCCAGTTGTTTTGCCGGCGTTGTAAAACATATCTTAAGAAAAACTGAAGGAATACTACCTGGACCAGCGGATTTGTAAATTTTTGTATGGCAGGAATTGCGAGTGTCAGCATGACTCAGCCGCCAGCTTAATGATAGTGATGATTCATATTGCACCAACTTTACCCTTTTTAAGTGTAATGGCTCAGGTAATGTATGACACAATTGAAGTCAAGTTTTCTTCCTATGCTTGTACTTTCTTTCAAATTGAGTTGTGTATAAATAAGGTGAAATCAATAATAATCAGTATCTATGAACTACTCGTTGTATTTAATTCCGCCAAAGAAAAACATATTACAATGTCAAGATTTTTCTAGCAACTGTAAAAGCGCGGAAGAAGATTCGTCATAAATTCCTAAGTACAGAAGGGGTTATGTTTCTCTAACAACAATGAATTATCAGCAGACTGTTCTGTAAGCGAATTGGCTATATTTATCGAAAATCCAAAGTATTGTGATTGAAATGAGAGCGTTGGAATTTTAATAAAGCGTATGAGAAGGGGCATGACTTGGATGAGGATATTGCACATTACTTCTGCAATCTTTTAAACACTTTTGTAAAAAACATCTAAAAGTTTTGAAAACAACTTTTTGGATTTAATTTGAATCAGATATGGGTTCTGGAAAGATTCTGAGAGCTACAAAATGAGCAAAAATGGATGCTTTCAAGGATTTAGGATCCTCAGGACGTGAAATAGCACGACGACTAAACAAAAGCAAGACAATTGTTAGCAAATATATCTTATTGATCTACAAAAATATGGGAAGAATAAAAAGGGTGCACAACAGAAGCAACAACTTCAATAGAGAAGCGGTTGATTCTACGGCTTGCCTTAAATAAATTCCAAAAGCGATGTTTAACGGTTCGAAGGATAGTACCAAAAAGATGAAATAAAAGCTGTTATAAATAAAGCCAAAAATGGGCAGGCACCAGGTGAAGATGGTATAACATACGAGTTTTTCGCTAATGCAACACCTACGTTTTTCAACCACTTGAAAACTTTATACAATCAAGTTTTTACATATGCGGATATCCCGTCCTCCTTTAAGAAGTCCGTGATTTTTCCCATTCACAAAAACGGTGCTTTGGATAGTGCTGAAAATTATCGAGACATTTCATTTATGAATGTTATAGCTAAAATTTTCTGCGGTATATTAGCAGAGAGACTAGACAAATGGGTGACACAAAGAGACATCCTCTCGAACCTCCAAGCTGGTTTTAGGAAAAACTACTCTATAATAGAACACATTTTTACACTTTCCTCAATTGTAAAAGCTTTTCAAGCAAGGAATAAAAAAGTGTACTCGTTTTTTGTTGATTTTAAAGCAGCCTTCGATCTAGTGAACAGAAACGCGCTCTTTTATAAACTATCGCAACTGGGCATATCTGCGAAGTTCATAAATGTAATCAAAGAAATGAACACTGAAACAAAAGCAGCAGTATGGGATGGTTCAGCTTATTCAAAATGGTTTGTTACAAGTACGGGAGTGAAACAAGGTTGCCTGCTCAGCGCTCTGCTCTTCTCGCTTTTTATAAATGACGTAGTAGATGGCCTTCCTGGAGGTATAAATATCGCAAGTTCTACAATAAATGTTTTGTTATACGCAGATGATCTCGTCCTATTGTCCGAATCACCTGAAAATTTACAATTAATGATAAATCGGTTGGCGTCTTACTGCAACAAATGGGGGCTGATCATCAATACCGCTAAATCCAAAGTGATGATTTTCTCACGATCCGTACAATCTCAAACTCGGAATAGATGGTTCTACAATGGGAATCTCTTGGAAATATCTAAAGAAATAAAGTACTTAGGAGTCAAGTTAAACTCAACTTTGGATTTTAACAAACACCTATTAGAGAAGGTCAACACTTCGCAGAGCTTGTTGAATTCAACATGGAAAAAAGTTTTTTCAAACGACAGGATACAATTATCAGCCAAATACAACATTTTTGATGCTGTTGTGAAATCAACCTTGTGCTACGCCTCTTAGGTTTGGGAATCAGAGGAATATGAGGTTATTGAGAAATTCCAAAGGAATTTTTTGAAAAAACTTTTCAATCTTCCACTCAACACACCAAGTTACGCAATCTACTTGGAAACAGGCTTACCTCAACTTATGACAAATACACTTAAAGCACAGGCTGATTTTATAATCAAAATATGCGCTTTTCAGAACTCCAGAATATCCAAAAAGATGCTTTTATATGAATCGAGGAATAAGGATTGGTGGTTCGCGAAATGGCAATATATTGGAAGCTCTTGCGGAGAAATGCTACGTATGGACATAAACAACTTGTGCAATGTAAAAGATCAGCTCTATAAAATTATCCAAAAGAATGAAGACTCAATACGAGATGCATTCATTATTAAGGTCTGCGAATCTGACAGCAGATTTTTATACTCTCAACTTGATTTTAACCTTAATAATAGAAATTACTTCAACGATTCACTGAGTTAAAAAGAAATATCTTTAATCTTTAAAGCAAGAAGCGAGACACTCAGTTTAAACGGTAGTCCTTACAACGGCAGCTTCAATCAATTTGTAATCTTAAATCCAAAGAGGATTGCTTTCATGTTATAAGTATATGCCCTATATTTAAACAACAAAGGATACGTTTCTTTGGTAAACAAACATTAACAATGCAAGAAACACTTCAAATTCTAAACGGATGTGACTGGAAAATGTTAAGCAACTTTTTGAGTGCAATTTACAAATACCGAATGCTTTTAATAACAGAATATGTTTGATTTTTGTATCTATTATATTAAGTTTTAAATATTATAAATAATAAAAGTACCTATATTTACCAACCAGGCTGACGGCTTAGCCATAGCTTTAATATTCATATAAATAATTATTAACTCTGTATACATTATATTCTAATAAAAATGAATTTGTTACTTACTTACTTACTAGTACCAAAAAGTAATACCATCGCATCAAGAGACGAAAACTGAAAAGAGAAACCTATGTTGAGGTAAGTACACAAGGATCATCCGATGAATTTTACAAGGTGATTGGAAACCCGTTCTCTTCTCGAATGAAAAATAGTTTAACATTGACTGTCCCAATAATTACAACTTCTATATCCATTATCTGAGAAAGGATGAGCTTATTTTATGTTATTATTTTGGTAAGATAAAAATAAAAAAAATAAAAATGGCGTCTAGCCTAGGAAGTATTTGCAATAGTTGCAACCAAAACGTAAATTTGATTGGTAAAAACATAATTTTATCATACAACACTTCTTAGGAAACTCGCATCTGTTGGCGGTGGAGGCACATCGTCAAATAAAACAAATAACTGAAATAGTTGGAATACAGAGTGCATATTGTGATATAAAATTTGAAGTACCGCAAGGCAGTGTACTTGGTCCAGCATTATATTAATTTTACGTTAACGATATAAGAGAACTAAAACTGCAAGGAGAAATCTTCATGTTCGCGAATGATATTTGTCTTGTGGAAAAAATTTTAATTTTATTCAACAAATGATGAATGACGACCTCGAACGACTTCAAAACTGGATGGAAAGACAAAAACTGCACATGAATCTAAAAAAAAAAGTAGGTGATAATTAATAAAAAATAAGTTAGCATAGTTTTGAAATGCAAAAACGAAACTATAGAAAAAGTAAACGTGTTTAAATACTTGGGATTACGGATGGACTCATCTTTAAGTTCAACCATTTTTGGATTTTTTGGAAGAGAGGTATCGAGTCTTATTTTCATCCTGGTCAATTTCTTGCTGTTGATGAATCCAAGATAAAATTCAAAGGTATGTTACAAAAAAATAGTTTCTTTTATATTGTTGCTGCAATGTTGAGAAAATGCTTGGCAAACGTGTAGTCTTAGATTTGACGTCTGATTTTTCAAACTAAAATCGCGAAATATATTTAGATAACTTTTTCTGTTCATGTACCCTGTTGCACACGCTAAACAAAGAAATATCAACGCGTGTGGAACAGTGCGTCAAAATCGTAAATTTTTGCCAACCAATATCAAAAGTGATAAGGTTTTGAACAGGGGAAAATGATTTTCAAGTTAGTGACACCGACTTATCCTTTATTAAGTGAATGGATAAAAGGGCCGTCACCGTTCTGTCTAATTTTCATGATCCGAAATCATGCGTGAAAATTCAAAGATGACAAAACGATGGCTCTCGAAGAGAAGTTGAAATTTCGGAGATGGTGTCAAATTATAAAATGCACATGCATAGCGTCGACAAACTTGACCAACTGAAAAAATATTATGAGGTCGATAGAAAAAGTAGGAAATGGTGGCATAGATTTTTTTCACTTTCTGGATGTTACTGTGGTAAATGCTTATATCTTGACAAGATATACAGGAAACAGTTTTCCTGTGAAGATTTCAAACTGGATCTTATAACTAATCTTTGCCATCGTACAGATTTACAACCGAAAACAAACAACGAAAAAAGCTGTGTCCAAAAGAAAAAAAATAAGCCATATGTGGACTAAAGCCTTCGATCTGGTTCTTCACATCAACCCGAAACAACCTCATTGAGGAGATGTGCATACTTTAGCACAAAAGGCCATCAAAGAAGAACCCAGTGGATGTGTACAACTTGCAATGTTCCACTCTGCTGGAGTAAAACAGAGACGTGTTTCAAAAGATTTGCACGCGTAAGAATATATTTAATTTGCAGTGGTATACATTTTGTACCATGTCCTTGCAGTGAATCCTGCGACGTTTATTTGGTTTTTTCATAATATTTATAATAACAAGACCTAAGTAAATAAAGTTATTTTTACAAAAATTTAGAGTTAGGGACCGGTTATAGCTATCAGTAAAATCGATCAGTAAAATTTTTGTTTTTACTTTTTGAACATGTTACAGATTTATTTCTAGCAAAAGATTGATGCAATAAGATGAATCCTATATTCAAGTATTTTTTTCAAAAAGAAACAATGCATTTAAAGTTTTAATTAATTTATAAATCCAATTTAATTTTTTTAATGATGAAATTTCATTTTACTGAACAGCTGACTGCCAAAAGCCAAAAAAAATTCAATTTCGTTTTACTGTTGGTGTTCCAATTTTTTACTGTTCCGATCACATCATTAAAAATTTTACTGATGAAAGCAACAGTAAAAAAATTGTCTGAGGCGCGAAGCCTCAAAGTGACATTTATTTTAATGACGTAAATTTATTAGGCGTGTACCATCAACTGAGCGCTCCGAGCGCTCAACTATTTTTTTAAGTGAGACAAAAAGTCTCAGCTGAGCACTGAGATTTTTTGCGGAGATCTCTGAGACAAAAAATTCATGGATTCATTTCTCAATTTGCTTGCTCACCCAAAACAGCTGTTCAGTTGTCATTTGTCTGGTGTGGCGCGTAATTTAAATAATTTTAATTTTAGGAGTTCCATCAAAATCTTTTCATGCTCCTCACTACTTTTTTTATTTCTTATTTTATCTGATGAACTACTTAAAATTTGACGCAAAACTTGTTCTTGTTTGTTATCCATTTTAATAGTTTTTTTTTCCAAAAGTAACAAAGAATTATCAATAGAAAAAAATAATGAATTCACATCAAAAACTACAATTGACAACATATGTTTTTGACAGCATATGTTTGTACGGAGATTCTTGTCCCACAAAACGATTCTGCCTCCGTCAATCTGACATTGAGCGCTCACTGAGCGCTCAGTTGATGGTACACGCCTATTGATTGCTATAAACGCTCATCAGTAAAACATTTCAGATTCCTCCTGTTTCAAATTTTACTGATGGATTTTACTGATAGCTATAACCGGCCCCTTAAAGACAGCTTTATTTCATTTTGTTTCAAAGCGATATACAATAGGTTCCAATTTTTAAAAAGTACTGAAGTACCTTATTCCAATACAGCGAAATACCTTTGGATGTAAAGATTAAATCGAAAGAGTACATCAAAAAGAAAAGAGCTAAACTTGAAGTACAGAAAAATGTACTGGTTAAAAGAAAACAACTCTGACCTATCTATCCGGAATAAACTAATGTTATATAAGCAAGTACCGAACACCACCGTTTGGGTATATGACACCAAACTATGAAACAAAGAAAACAAATGCTGAACCCATCCTTAAATTTCAAAACTGCCCTTGGTATATAATATAGCGATCTACATCGTGACTTTCAAGTTAAAATGGTTAAAAAACGCTGTATCAGATAATCAACGACTGCAAAGTCTTACCAACTTTGAAATGGAGACTGTCCTAAATGTACGAGACAATGCTTGGAGATAAAGAAGAACCAAGTTTCATAAGCTTAAAATCAAATCATAATCAAATTAAGTTTCTGTTATCAATACTCACTTTTATTTATTTTGAATATTCTCGTTATTTATTTGTTTGTCTATAATTTTAAAATTAACAATTCTTATTTTTAAATGCTAATACTTGAACAAGGGTCATACATTAAAATATATATGTATGTTTCTGTAAGTTGCCTGCAACTGTTTGTCTTGAGAATAGCTACTTTTGTTCTTTTAAAATTGATAAAAATAATGTTTTTTTTTTTTAATTTATAATATGTGAACTAATAATAAACAAATTTACGTATATATTATATAATGTATCTCACTTCTTTTTGTTAATTTGGAATAAAATCAATAAATTTACAAAATTAACACAACTATTTTGGAATGTTTAATGTCTATTCTATCTCTTCTCATCTGCTTCTGATGCATTTTCTTCTGCTGCAGACATCGTTTTCAACAGGGGATTTTGTAAATGAGCATTTTTCTCCGGAGGTGTTTTCAAATAGACTCTTTCTTGTTGCTGATAAACTGGAAGATCATGTGTTAGCATATAAAGTTCCTGCTCCGGGTAGTCATGTTCACAGTGATGCTCTCCACAAATTTTACATTCATAAATGTTTGGCTTGATGGAACTTTGGAATTTCTGAAAAAAACAATAATCGAAATATTAAGAAATCAATGCTCATAAAAGACAACAGAAGTTTACCTCCCAAAATGTCTCGCCTGGAGCCCTAAGGTAATTGATAAGCGCATAGCCAGGAATACAAATAAGTGACATTGAGGCGAAGATCCACCCCATGGCATATGCCCATTCTGGGTATATATATCTGCCGTTGTGATAAGTCGGTCCATGATAGTTTATCAGACTTAAAATCCAAATTGACTAAGAAAATCACAATCACAATCACTTAATAAAGTTTCATAAATTGGAAACAAAAATTAAACTTACAAAAAGCAGCAATGGTCCAAAAAAGAACCAACATGACTTCAAATAACATGATGGCATCTGTCCAGTCATTTGTTTTATATCCTGCGATAGTTTTTCAGTTCCATAAAACCATGCGAGAGCAATCATTTGGCAAAAAGCTAAAAATGTTATCGATATCGAGGCAGCATAATGATCCATCAATTGGAAGAAATATATTCCTCCCTAAAAACAAAACAAAATTTGCATTAACAATAATGTATAAAATATGAAAGAAAAAACACTATTACTCGAAATATATTGGGCAGTCCAAATAGAAATGAAATTAAACAAACGAAAAACACCAAAACTTCATGATAGCCCAAATTCCGTTTGATCCAATTGGGGAAGCCATCCTGAATGGATGTCACAACAACTTCGACAATTGCAAATTGAGTATTCAATCCGAGACAAAGGAGCATAAAGAAAAACATTATACCCCAAATCTGGGCATAAGGCATTTTGGCCATTGCTTGTGGATAAACAACAAATATCAATCCAGGACCATCGCCAATGACATCACGAACATTTGTATTCTGTTCCAGAGCTAAATTTCCCAGCGTCGCAAAGGCAAATATTCCCACTAGAAAACTGGTCACCACGTTTACCAGAGCCACAGCAATAGTGTCTCTCAGAATATTGTTATTGTATTTATTGTAGCTGGCAAATGATATCATCGAACCGAAGGCAATTCCGAGTGAACTGAAATTCTGAGAGGCAGCATTTATCCAGACATTAGCATTCTTCAATTCTGACCAATTCGGTCGGAAGAAGTATCGAAGTCCTGCGTCAGCACCTTCCAAAGACAAAGCTCGGATCATGAGAACAATGATTAAAAAGAACGGAAAGGTGGCTGTGAAATAGCGGACCTGTGGAATTAAATGAAAATCTGTCAACTTGACTTTGGGTGACTATGAAAACCGAAGGTACTTTTCCTGATGATTTGATAGATTTCCATGTAGCAAAGTAGACCATTAGCCAGGCACACATGAGGCAGGCAAAGAGTTCCCATCGCATCATGCCAGGAAATTGAATTCCAGGACTTATTTGAAGAACTTTGTTTCTATAAAAAAGAGAGGGAGGTTTAAAAATTTTAAATTTAACAAAATCAACATGAATTAAGTGTTTACTCAAAGAATTCTTCAGAAGGTGTTCGAGACATATCTGGGGCAGTCATATTTAAATCTCTTCGTCGTGGTACCCAACAATCTGGTGTGTTCCATCTTCAAGAAAAACAAAAATAAAACAATTTTCCAGTTAATTTTTTTTGTGAGAAGGACGAGCTACGACGATAATAAAAGAATGAAGCTTACCTATTGTTACAATCAGTCCATGGGCTATGTTCTTTAAATGATGTAAAGAAGTAATAAATTGAATAAGCTATTACAACGCTATAATATGTTGACATTAAAAATGACACAACCACACTTGCTAGACCTGCTCCTGTAATTTAAAAAAAAAAATATTAAATTAGTTTATATCATTTTCAGGAACTTCCACTCAACTTTCAGATCAACAAGTGTTTTTAGTTTTACTAAAACACAGCGTTAAAGAGTTTCGTTTAATCTAAGTGTCTAATGATGTAATTCGGTACATTGCGGAATCTCAATTAAGCCTTAGCGTCATCGAAAATTTGGACCATCGGATGGAGGTGTGCTACCGAGGTCGCGACGTTCATTTGGTCGATATTTTGATCCATACATAGTTGAACTATACCAATAACATCACAAAAAGAAATGACAATAATTTCTTTAATAAATTAAGTGGCGCAACATTCCGTTGAGAACTAGGGTCTATTGACTTACAACTTTTAAGCATTTCTCTGTGCGAGTAATTTTGTCAGGAATGGAGGGGACCTGCAGTTTTAAGTATTATCCCAACGGCTTATTTGAGAAAGCACTTGTCATGACAGGAATTTCTCTTGGAAGATTTTTCAATTCCTCGCAAGAGGCAGTACCCGTTAAAACAACTTTAGATGACACAGGCAGGGATTGAACCCAAGACCTCTGGCATGACATTAACCAACCTTAATAATTTTTGTTTTAATCAAAATCAACATCGGCCCTTAAAATTTAACAACCCTTTAATAGAAAGTACATTCTTGCCAGTTGAATCACATTCAGAAGAGGCACAGAAAAACAGGAATAAGAACTACAAGTACTAAAAGACAATTTTCCAAATTATTGACAAATGAGATTTTTATCAAATCTACAAATTGTGTGAAATTGAAACTTAATTACAAAAAAGCTAATTTCGAAGGCATGGTGCAAATTCCGTGGCGTGAGTATTTTTGTATTTTGGATTTATTACATTTCTATGACTTTTTTATTGATAACCTGAAATTGGCAATTGATATGTATGTATGTATGTTCCTAAAGTTGAAATTAAAACATTACATTACATTACATACTACTCAGCACATAAATGTACAGAGTAGAGACACAGCACCTTGAGCGACTAGATTATTTAAGGTGATAACAACACAAGACATTAATACAGGACAGAAGGACAGAGGAGAAAGAACAACACAGAAAGAAACACATGACAACAGCACGCGGTAGGTTTCGAGACGGTCCCCCATCTTTCTACTAACCACGCTCACTGATGCTTGATTTCGGTGATCGATGGGAACCGAAGCTTTATCAGTGACTAGGCCGTTGCCCTGAAATTAAAACAAATTCCAAGCCTCCTTGGTTCAATAAAAAGCTAAGTAAATTAAGCAATAGAAAAAACAAGGCTTATAAACGTTTACGGATAGCAGAAAATAAAGAAGAACTACAAAATATTTATATCCAATTGGAACGAGAATTAGATGTTCTTAACAAATTTTTATTTCAAAAAACATCAAGAGCCAAAAAAATTTGATTGGTATTCCCAGGTGTATGAATTACCTTGGTTCAACATTTTCAAATTTATCAAGTATTTGCGTTTCCTTCGCACACTATTTTGAATCTAGTTACGCTAATTCGAATGTAAGTTCAGCCATGGACAGCCGAATATTTGTCTTTTTAATGTAAGGCAGATATTGGTTGTTTAGAATTAAATATTTCCGAAATTGAAGATGGTCTCTTGAGTTTAAATGATGACAATAAACCAGGTCCAGACGAAATTCCACCTATTGTTCTTAAAAAATGTGCTGCTTCTTTAGCTGAACCGCTTTTCCTAATTTTTAATAGCTCTTTTAAGAACGGCGAATTTCCTCCAGCATGGAAGAAATCATTTTTAAACCCTATTCACAAATCAGGGTCTAAACAGCAAATATCCAACTACCGTCTGATTTGTTAATTGTCGTGTATTCCAAAACTTTTCGAGAAATTGATATATGAAAAACTAAAATTTTTAGTTAAGGAACACATTTCACCGCTACAACATGGTTTGGTTTCAGGAAGATCAACAACGACTAATCTTTTTATTTTCTCTAATTTCATTTTAAATAATTTCGAAGAAGGACATCAAATTGATGTAATTTATACCGATTTTTCAAAGGCATTCTAATTTAATGAAGAAATTGAAAAACTTTGTTTTTCATTCTAAGTTTTTGAAATGGTTGGAATCTTACCTAAAGTGTCAAGTTCAATTTGTTTGCATTGACGAAGTTCTCTCAAAACCAATTTTGGTTTCATCTGGTGTGCCCCAAGGTAGCCATCTTGGACCCCTTCTTTTCTTAATTTTTATAAATGATTTACCTAATATTTTCCTCAATTCTAGTCAACTTCTTTTCGCCGATGACTTAAAAATTTTTCGTTGCATAAAATCTATTATTGACTGTCATCTCTTACAAGACGATATTTCGAAATTATCCCAATGGTGCATGAAAAACCAATTATATTTAAATGTCGCTAAATGTCAATGTTTTTCTTTTTGCCGCAACTTTTCTAAAATCATTTTTGACTACAAAATTGAGAATCATGTTCTAGAAAGAGTAAGGGAGAAGAAAGATCTTGGTGTAGTTTTTGACCCTAATCTTGTTAGCTACATTGAATTTAGTGTATCCAAAGCAAATTCCATGCTCGGTTATATCAAACGCAATAGCATAGACTTTAAGGACCCTTTTGCTCTCAAATCGCTTTTTACCTCATATGTAAGACCAATCTTGGTTTACTGTTGTGTAATCTGGAACCCTTTTTATAACATTCAATCTAAGAGAATTGAAATGGTCCAAAAAAAGTTTACAACATTCACGATTCAAAAATTTGGGTGGAACATCGAAACTCCACAATACAAAACTAGATGCCAACTTTTAGCTATTCAATCACTTGAAAATAGACGAAAAATGTTTTCTGTGATGTTTATAAGTGATATTTTATCATATAATATCAAGTGTCCTTTTTTGTTGTCTTTAAAACATTTTTATACTCCATCGCGACAACTTCGAATAAGTTGTTTGTTTCGTGAAGATGTACACAGAGTTAATTTCGTGAAAAATAAACCAATAACCCGCTGTGTCAAAGAAACAAACTTAATTTTAAATTATATTGATTTTGATTTTCAAATAAGTACATCTTCTTTGAAAAATAAACTATTATTGTATTTTAATTTCAATTGATTTTATATTATGATTATGTATGAAAACATTAATTATATATTTTTATTTATATTTTATTTTTATATATTTTTCATATTAATTATATTTTAAGTATTTATATTAAACTTAAGTTAATTTAATTAATTGTACACATGTAAATATTTATCTAGTAGTCTAATTGTAGATTTTTAAATCTCATATTGATGAATAAATAAATAAATAAAGACTAAATTAAGAATTTTTATTTAGTCAAATCTTAATGCTAATTGATTTAAAAATATTTGTTTTCAGAATTCAATCAAAACAAATATGATTTAACTTAAATATGCCTATTAAATGCAGACTATCAGAATTAAACGCTTATAACCACAGGAGTAAATTTTTGTTTATTAATAGACTAATTCAACGAAAATGGTAGATTTACTAGTAGATTACACAATTAAGTTGGAAATGCAATTTGTCTTATTTCTAAATAAATATGTAATTATTGTTTTAATTTTATTTATAGAACATTTAAATTATTTTTATTTTAAAAATCAGTTAAGAACTGTGAGTCAGTAATAATTGTTGTAGAGACAAACACCGCATAAGTGGTGTGACTCTAGTTCTATAACAATTTCTCATAGTATTGTTAATTTATTTTAGTTAAAATAATATTTCTTAAAGAAAATTATTTGTTTTGAATGATTTGAAATTTACCTTATGTTTTTATTATTTACAAAACATTTTTGCGTCAGACATAAATGTTTTGACTTCAAATAATATGGAACTCATGATTAATCGTTTGTTTAATTTTCAGAGTTAATATCAACATTATAATGATTTATCGGTTTTTAAAGAATGACATTTAAAAAACTAACATGTGCACATATTCTATTACGTGATTACGAGTTGATATCCACATGTGAAGGAATTAAATACATTTTCATATTCAAATGCTTTTCCTCCCTTCAGAATTATGTACCTACATCTTTTAGTTATAAATAATACAACAAATTAAATAAAACAAAAACAAATGTCCCCCGACATTGGCTGGCCTAATGGGTGAAATATTTCATTTTAATTAATTTTTAGTCGTGTAGGTTGGTTTGGGTGTTAATAAATTTTCCGCTTAAAAGTCTTAATATATGCCACCCACTGAATGTGTTGCATTGATTTGTTTACCTAATTGCTTAAGCTTTCTTAATAAATGACGAAAATATAAAAAAAAAATTAAAATTCTATACTAAAGTTACTTGAATAATTTTTTTAAATGTTATGTGCTTACTATACTTAGCACCAAGGCTCTAAAAGGTGAACTATAGCAAATTTCAAACTAAATTTAGAGCAAATCTCAGTTGATTTGTGAATTTTCACACTTATGATTAATTTCACGTATTCATTCATTTGTTGTTGTTGTTATTGCTTCAGTAGAAACAATTGTCAGATCTGTCAGTTAAAAATTCGTCCCATTTTCAAACTCAATCGTTGTCCTTGATGACGTTTGAAATTGACGTATGCAGCGTCATTCATTTCGATGTTTTAAGTTGGTAACACTCGAATTTGACACCTGTCATACTCATCTCTCATTTAAAATGTGATAATATTACTTGAATATTTTACATTTACATTAAAATTATTACAATTTCAAACGTAGCCACTTCTCGTGAAAAATGGGATTATTGAAGTCGTTATGCACAAATTTTGCTGTTGCAATTTCCGCCAAAATCATATTATTCCCCTTTTTTCTTTTCATCATCTTTTCATCTAAAAAAATTGTGAAATGTCACAGGTTTGCCGTTTTCAACATATGTCATCTGTCAAAACAAAAACCCCAGGTAAGAAAGAAGTTTGAAAATTATTTCAACTAGAAGAAGCCTTTGAAAATATATGAACCAAACTTTGATAGCCATTAAAAGAACATGAAAAACAGTGTAAATTCCCGATAGCTTGACAGCTAGTAGATTAACTTCACTAAAAATTATATAATAAGATATTCTAGGAACAGAAATTTAACCCAAGTGAGGGAGAAGTTATTTCAACTAAAAGAAGCCTTTGAAAATATATAAACCAAACTTTGATAGCGATTGAAAGCCGTTGACAAACAGTGTAATCTCTCGTCACATTTCGTCGGTGAAACCAGAAAAGTGTGTAACTCCATATTAGCAAATTTTACAGGAGAGCATTAAAACGTTATAGGTTTGAAGTTATTGACACGATTTGCCTGATGTCACTCACACTTTTACTACCGCATATTGGGGAGATACACGGTTTTCTCACAAAATGAAGTGAGCATGGAGTTACACCATTTTCTAATTTGCCAATAGAATAAAAAGTATGAACTTTAAGGGGATTCCCAGTTTAAGTAACGGTAGATATCAGGTTTGACTAACAGATGTCATTCAAATCTCATTTTCAGAAAATTTGGAGTTACACACTTTTCTGGTTTCACCGACGATTTGTCAAATCTATTGAAACTCAATCTCTGTAAAATAAGCTTATTTATTTCAAAAGACGTCTACTGAAACTAACCTAACTTCCTCAATATAATCTTCAAACGAGATTCGATTGGAAAGCTCTTAAAGTCAAATCTTTATTTTTTGTCAACATAACAATAACAACATTTATGGAAAACTACTTCAATGTTTATAAATGCAGATCATAATAATTTAAACAATTTAAAACCCCCATTAACTAACAATGATATCCAATATAGAATAATCCAACACACTTAACACCACCCAAATTACTTACAATTCACATTCTTAATCTCTTACAATTTTCTTCGAAACAACTCACCTTTAAAAAGCGGACAAACTTGTCCCAGTGCACCAATTGGACCCCGTCCGGTATACTGTCCCACCGATAGTTCCATAAACAGCAACGGCACGCTACACACAACTAATATAATGCAATAAGGTACTAAGAAAACGCCTGCAATAACAACAACAAAAAAGAAAGAAAATATTTTTTAGTATCTTGATTAACATAATATGTAAAGTGATAAAATGGGTGACAACAACTGACAATGAAAGAAACATCCCACTGAATGAAAAGAAACACCAGCGCATTGCATCTCTACACTTTGACAAGTTTAGGGTGTAAAAAAATCGCACGTCAGTGTCATCATCTTATGGCAGCTATAGCTTGAACATCTCCATCATCATCACGGAGGCAAGTCACAGTCCGAGTCTGAGTCCGATTGTGAGGAGAAACATTGGGACTGGCATGTCATTATTCATGTGGAACAAAAGTTCGCCAGGAAATTGAAGATTTTAATCTTCATCTCATTTTTTCATTTGACACATTTGTTAAAGCTGTCAACAAAAACCAAGACATAAGTATAACCTACACAAGATTTCAAAGCAGCAGTTAGTGCTGTGCTGCGCATCTACCCCTCAGTAATGACCGAACGTCGACGTTGTCTATCATTTGACAGTCGTCGTTGACGTCGCGGTCATCACTGTGGTGCGCCTGACAGCTTTAACAAACATCATCACACATACCCTTTGTCGTACAAGTGCTAATGCGAAAAGGAAACGCGCTATAACAACAAATCTGTTGTGACACTTGGCGCTGATCTCTCTCAAGATAAGTGACCAATTTCCATTCCGATGTGACTGGTGCTGCTCTGATGCAATGAAGAGAGACAACAAACAAAGAAAACTCACCTCCTCCACTTCTATAGCACATGTAGGGAAATCTCCAGACATTACCCAGGCCAACAGAGTAACCGATGCAGGCTAAAACGAACTGCATCTTATTCGCCCAGTGTTGCTGGCGTGGCTTTAGATATGCCGAATTATCCGAAAAGTCCATAAAGCTATCATCATCATCGTCTACACCTTGAGGTCTGCAAAAATAAAAAATGAGAAACGTCACATACATATGTATGTACAGTCAGTCACAAAAGTCTTCATTCAGTTATGAAAAATGGAATTGCAATGCTTTTAGCCAAAACTTTAACATAATTTTCTTACTGACGATTAAAATATTTCTTAAGAAATACAGGAAATAAAGGCTACATTTTCCAAAACGAAAACAAATCTAGATGAAAATTGAAGTCACGAAAGTGTATTTTCTGAGATCGCACCATTTAACGGTACGTTTGACAGCTGTTTTCATTAAGAAATATCATTGATGATCAATTAACTGTCATTTGTTGTTAAATTTAAATGAAAACAGTGCGAAGAGTTTTAAGGTCTGAAAGGTTTAATGGAAAAATAGAAAGAAATAAACATTAATCAAATCAATAACGTCATCTGTCAAAAAATGCCCAAAACTCTCAAAACGCTACTCTTTACTGATGCAAGTAAATTTGACATAATATGTATCTGAATCCGATGGCAGAGACACAAATATGGCGGAGGGTCAACAAATACATTTTAACTAAAAGGGTTAATTAAGCCCTATACGAACACTTTCGTGAATGCCTGTATATTTTTCATAAAAGTAAACGCTTGAGGCTTTTTTTAATAACAATGCTCGGGTGTGAACAAAACAATTAGTCACATTTAACGATAGCAATCGCATGGCAATATAATTATACACCCTGGCATCGTTTATGGTGATTAATGACACTTTATTTGGGATTCAGAGGAGGAGATGCAATCGCAATCGCAATCGCGTATAGTCATTTGGTTAAGCTGATTACTGGCTTTCTTTTTGTTCCAGTTTCCAGTTTACACGGACAACTAAGCCGCATTAGTTTCGCCATATTTAAATCGTACATGTATGTAAGATCGCCTACAAGTTATACAAGTGGACGGATAGATGGAGGGGAGGGGCAGGGGGAGAGCGAGAGAATGCAATTTAATTACAAATCCGCGTTCGCTTGTTGCAAAAAATCTATAATAATTAAGCCCGATGATATTGTTTAATTGAAACACTTGACTTAAAAGTGTCATACGGTGGTTAAATTGAAGACCTAAATGGATAAAGCTGAGTGAGGAAATGGCTGACTTATATATTTTCATTATCCAATAAAATTGGTTTAAAAATGGGATTTAATCGTATTAAAAGTAAGGAATTTCAATGTGGCAGTGGTTGACAAGAATCTAAAAAATTGTGTGGTGGATTTCAATGAACATTTATTTCAATGATCGCTACAACCGTCCTGTCAAAAAGTTCCAACGATTCGTTTGAACAATCAAAATCAATGATAGCTTTAACATTTCCATTTTCAATTTTCTTTGCTTTCCCTCTTGTCAGTTTATTTCATTGATCAACTGTAAACTGAAATGCTTGACTTCAAATAGGTTTTCTTTTCAATGATAGCTGTCAAAAAATTCCAATGATTGGTTTCAATGATGAAAAACAATTATGGCAACAACTCGCCCTTTAATTTGATCATTAGGAAAAGTTTATAAACGATTCAATTTGTGGATCAAAATTTAGGAAGGGCTCAGTTTTAGAAGGTTCAAAAATCCTTAACCCTTGTTAAACCTAACTTTAAAATCTCTAAATCGCTGTTTTTAACATGGAATTATCAATTTACTGCAGTTAACTTGATCTGTCAAATTATTTAACAAAATTAATTTGCAAAATTTGAATCAAAAGTTTATTGACAATTGAAATTTGAAATGTAGTATTTGCACGTTTAAAATGTTCCTAATTCACCTTAAAAAAGTTTACTCTTTTCCTCTCCACTATAAAACTCTTCATAAAAAGATTCTTTGAAGATTTAAAACTCTTGCTAAATACTTTGCAAACAAATATCGATCCAAAATAGTTAAAAGTCAAAAGATTAACACATGAAAACAGACCATACAAAAGTACACACTATTTACAAAATAAATAAAATATATAAATAAATCATCATCGTTTAAAAATCTTAACCTTGTTCACTTAACAACATTTTTACCCTGTTAATATGATCTGCAAACATGTTTATGAAAATATATACATAATTTTTCGTTTCGAATTATTGATTTTTAGATAAAAATAAAATTGATTACCCCATTTATAAAGTCTAATTAGAGTGATTAAAACTCATGTTAAAAAATATATGTCTTATAGATATTATCTTAGTTTATAATTATTATTATTGATAGTTTCAGCTTCAAGAAATGGAGCACTTTTGCAAAAAATAATAATTTATAATCGGATATAGACAAGTTAGAAACATATCCATTAATGTTTAAATCATTTTATGGAAATCAATCATGTACGAATGTAGTTTGACAGTTCAAGAGATAATTTAATCTGACAGATGACATATTCAGTTATTGTCAAAATTATATGATACTATCATGCGAAATAATCATGAAGAAATAATGATATCATATCCCAGCTTTTATGCAAACAAATGCATATTAAACTACCTATTGTTATTTTGTTTTCCAATGGGAACTAAAATTAATTTTTATTATTGCTCTGAGATCAATTTTTCGGATCTGCAGACTATATTTGAATATCCTTGCGTGAACTTTTTACAGCCATCAGTTTGACAAGTTCTGTATGTAAAAATCAATCTGAAATCGCTCTCGAAATCAATTTACTCAACAAAATCTGAAGACCATAATAAGTGTGAAATAAACCGAAACCGTTAAAGTTAATATTTTTCGTCGAAATTGATGTAAAAAAGTATTTAAAAGTGCAAAGTTTAGTAACGCAGCCAGGTTTCAGTTGAATTTCAAAAGTTTTGAAGTGTCATTTGCAATTGGTTGCATTGGAAAACATATTTATTGCTTTTGGATGTTATTAAAATATTACACTAATAATTTTATCTTCCAAGCAGCTCTTGAAAGTGCAAAAATAGATTCCGTTTGACAATTGGGTTTGAGTACATTTTAAATTAATATCATTTTTGATTGGATTTTGCCACTATTTCAAGTTGAAGAAAAAAATTCAAAGTGGACAGACAAAGGAATTTGAATAACTTTAGACTTCATTCAAGAAGTAGGGAATTTCTTCAATTTATTTATTATTTTCTTTCAGTTCAAATTTAATAATAATTTCTTTTCCACTTTTTTGACATTTTTTAACTAAGAAAAATCAATATCACAAAAACCAAGTCATTACAAAACTTTTTCAGAAATGTCAAAAACTGACGTTTTCTTCAGTGTTGCAATAAATTACAAAAAGTGTGTTCACGATCAAATACGAAAATAACAATTTACATTTTTCTAGACTTGTTACACCGGATCGTGAAAACCTTTCATGTTAACAGTATATCTTAGGATTATTCCTTTATTGCAAACGTCACTTTTATGAATCTTACATTTACACTTTTTCTAGAATTTTTGTACCGGATCGTGAATAATTTTACTATTGACGGAATATCTCATGATTATTCCCTTACGTCATAAACGTCACTTTGATAAATCTGACATTTATTCGGCATTATCACAGAACCCGTGGGAGCAGATTCGTACTACAAAGGTCAGCAAAAAAGTATCATCGTTTAAGTCGTAACGAACATGTTAAAACGGAATTAGAAATTAGAGACGCCATTTTGATTTTTTACGAATACTAAGTTTTGACGAAAATATTTGTATTTGGATAAAAGTTTCGACACTTTTATTGTTGTCATTTGTAGTACGAATTTGTTCTGACGTGACGGGACCTGTGATAAGGAGGAATTAGTGTCAGATTGATCAAAGTGACATTTTTGAAGTGATGGAATAATCATGCCGTTAACATTGGGGGTATTCACGATTCGGTGAAACAAGTCTAGAAATTGTTTGAATTTAAACTTGATGCTTATGGTTGAAAAATTGTCACCTCAAATATTTCAACCTTAAAAAGCAAATATTTATAAATTGTCAAAAATATTACATTGTTTTAAAAAACCATTGAAATTTGGTGAAGGAATTTAGCGTTGGAATTTTATGCTTAGATAATTGATGTTCTTAAGTTTTTAGTTTTTGAGCAACAGCTCATTTTTCAAACAAAGCATTTTCTTTAATTGGCGCCCAACGTGGTGATTCAGATGTTTTTTCTACGATTGATTTTTTTTTTTTGTATTTCTTAGCTTTCTCTTTTGGTTAAAAAAGAATTATTAATCTTTTAAGCACTTACACTTTTGCTACTCGGTTAAATCCATTCCAAGTTAGCTCCATGTATGGTAATTTTCCATTTTGATTTTCATCATCAGTTTGATATTCAACGAAACTTGCGGGATGCATTTAAAAACTGTCTCTAAGATTTTTCTTTAAATTGAAAATTTCACTAAGTATATAGTCAGTTGAAACATTTTCATTTCATTAAAATACAAAATACAACATCCACTTTAAGTGTAAGATTACTTTTTTCTATTTTTGGTCCAAGTCGAATGCGTTGAAAAACATCACTAAAAATTCTTTCTACAAAATTATTCCCACTATGCAAATTTTCTAGGTTAGGTTAAATGCAATAACACATTTTGTGCTTAATAATATATATTTTTAATATAAGTAAAATAAATACAAAATTATAAAGAATAGCATCAATTATTGGAAATGAGGGTAAGTACTCGTATAATAATTATTTGTGTCGACAAACTTTGTTGCACACAAAATTTATTTATATAAATATTTAATTTATATATTAGCCATGGGGTCTGAAATTATTATATGAAGGTTGGAAAGTTGGAAAATTTAATGAAAAGTTGAATGACTGACATAATATTGCTTTAAATTTAAAATTATTGTTCCATATTAAAACCATTTCAAATCCAAACAAAAATTTATTAAAATTTTCTATTAAACTATATTTCAATTTTCAATCGATTGATATTCATATCCGTTATGGTATTTTTATAGTTAAAGTCTAGCTTCTAAATAAACTTACGGATGCATCACACAACCGCGTATAATTATCTCAAAACCGCATTTTATTGTCACTATATTGATGACACAATTTTTGAAATGTCTACACTGAGCGAAATGAAAAACAGTTGCCCTGTATTTTCATATTCATTATTTTATGATTTATGTACATAATTTCTTATTTATAAATGGTCATGGAAGGTTTTCCGTGAAATCTAACATTTATGATTCTGACGTAAACCATATTTGAAACATCTGTCAAATTAATCAATACGCAATGTTCTATTACATAAAATCGTATCGTACAATATTATGTTTTTGTATTTATGATTCTGACATTAGCCATTTTTAAATTATCTGTCAAATTGATCAAATGTACGCAATGTTCAATACATTACGTAAGTCGTTTGAAAAGTTTTCCGGTGTCATCTAGAATTTATGATCTTTATCTGTCAAATTGATCGATGTACGATACGTTTTTCGTATGTAAATTATTAGTATTAATATTTCTTGTTTTTAAATGGTCATGAAAAGTTTTCCGGCAACATCTAGAATTTATGATTCTGACATCAACTACTTTTATATCATCTGTCAAATTTAATACGCAATGTTCGATACGTTACGTAAATTCTTAGATGACTAAAATTTAACACAGATTTGTTTCTTTCAGTGCATAAAAGTACACGTAAGAATGTTAATTTCGCATTGATGGTTGTAGTGCAAAATAATAAATTATACAAATATATTCGATAAATATTATTACGCTTTGTTGTCCTCGCATAACAAAGGTGCATCGAATAGTTTTTTTTCTTTCTTCTTTTTAATTGAATTACAGAACAAAATATTTATTATTCAATCAATGTTGCTTGATAGATGTGTTAACATAATGAGTTATCAATTTAATTGATCAAAGGAAACATGATTAGCATATAATAAAACAAAAAGATTAAATCAACATCTAATTAATTTATTGTTATTAGATTATCTTAATCTGATACAAACGTCATTTGCATGAATTATTGACTATCGAATTGTTAAATGTGTGATGATCTGCTTATGTTTCTAATGATCTGCTTAAAAGTGTAAAATTAAAATTATACTAATAATGTAAAACTGTTTAAGTAATCGAATAGGAACGTTTTAAAAACAATATGTCTCAATTTGGACCTAATTCTATTCAAATTATTTCCATTTAAGTCCAAAATGATTTCCCTTAGCAGATACGGGAAGATTTAGATACCCATATTAACTTTAGATGCATTTGATTGGGTTGGGATTCAGGTAAAGCTGAGCTAAGTACAGGCGATTGTCCGATCTGTCAGTGAAAAATCTGCCCCAAATGTCTTACAATCATCTGAATACAAATTTTTGTCTGACAGAAACGTCATTTTCAAGTGATTGTCAGACAACAATCTAACAAAGAAAATGTCAGGTATCTTACTTATTTTAAATATTGTCAAACAATTAGGGTACATTGACAGACGTATTTGAAAAATTTGACAGTTGTTAAAAATTTCTCCATTGTCATATATAATAAATCATCTGGAAAAAAATTGACGTTGTTTTAAGTTTTTATTTGATCTATAATTCGTGTTTTTATATTATAACGGAAAATGTATCTTAAAATGTTTTAATTTGTCTGATGATCTGTCAATTGTGGGAACTGACGATTTTCACCCTGACAATATTTTCGGAAACGTGATTGTTAGATAATGACAATGACAATGAAATTGTAAGACTGTTATGCAAGTAATTGAATTATAGTTGGATATTGTCAGCTCATTGGCAGCTATTGTCAGAACACTGATAGATCTTACAATATTGCAAGATCTGACAATCTATTGTACTGAGATTTAGTTTGACAGATACAAAATAAATACATTTTTGAAGACGCATCATGATCTCAAACAGATCCAGGGCCTAAATTAACTTTAACTCTAAAACAATCTTATGTGTGTATTTTTGAAGAATTTCTAAGGATTTATAACATCAGACATCATCAGGCTAGCTGACAGCTGTCAGTTTGACAAGTGTTCAAATAAAAAAATGAAATTAATAACCTAAATAATCAAACAACTCATAGTTTTTATTTTATTGTGGACCTTGTGGAGCATATAGAATCGCTTATAAAAGATGGGAAACTGGGGTGTGTTCACACTTCTTATTTTATTGAAGTTTAACGAAATTGCTCTGCTTTGTGTTTGCACCTTTTCTTATATCATTTTTGTAGTTCTAGTATTTTTACGAAAAAATCCAGATCTTGTTGGGCAATGTCATACTCAATATTTGACTAATCTGTTTGTGTTTCATAGGTGGTTAAAATAGTTTCTCATAGTCCCTTGGTATATTTTGTTTATAATCTCTAATGTTTTTAATTCCTCAAAAGTTAAGAGTTAGTAACGGAAATACGCTTTTGAAACTTTAATCTAAACTCAAATGCTATTCCAGATGTAAACGTGTGCATAAGGTACGACCTAATGTGTCAAAAGAACCGACCGACAAATATCTACTTGTTGTTGTGTCCACTGTTCGCACGAGGCTCACGTTAGCTGAAATTAAAAGCTTAAATTGACTATGTTCACCAGCAGACACGTTTAATTAGGCTATTTTGTGGAATTGGAATTATAGTTTTTTTTTTCAACTTCGGATGTTCGTGATTAGCAAAAATTCCTAGTCGTCTGCTAGTTTCTATACTAAATTGCAAAGTCTAACTTGTTGATTACCTAAGCAATTAAACAATATATTTATGACACGATGGATATATTAGTACAGCGGATGAATTGACTATAATTCCCGTTTTATCACACTCAAGGCCATCATCACAATTTAGGCTATCCCGCATAAGCTTATGGAGGTTTCTTTTTTGAAAAATAAAACCAACTTATAGATGGCGCTATATAATATAGGACTGCAATCTGAGTATATGCGAAACAATTATACAATCCTTGAGGTAATTAGACACAAAACCTATACCTAGTAGAGTCTCTAAGTTCTAAGTCCATGGTTGATATAATGTCGAGAGTCAGAGTCATAGTCACATGGCTTCACCTAAACGTGATGAGCTTGCAATTTCAAAAGACGTGCAGCGATAATAATTGTCTATTTCCCCGAAGCGAATCCATCTCCATTTCCTCGACTAAAATTGCTTAATGATGATCGTTTAAAAAGTTTAGATAATGATAAAGTTCGTATTTCGTATTTATTTGCTGCACATCAGAGATAAGAAAATTATGTGCGATCTATCTTTTGCCTATTTTGATTAAATTTTAAATTGAATAATACTTACGGTGGTGATGGTGGATTTACTATGCTAAACAATTCGTTGGGTGTGTTCGGAACTCTTCGAATCACCAATTTACGTCCATCAGTGGAACCAATGCCAATCGAAGCTAACGATCGAACTGATGTAACGTCAGAATATATCTGACTGGCAGCGCTGTCAGCGTAGGTATAGGAACTTGTACTAAGCTGCTTGCCACTGGTTGAAGGGCGCAACAGTGGATTGGGGGAGTCTTGATGATCTGCATCGGGGGAATAAGCTGAAAATAAAAAAAGTAAAATATACGAGATAATGATGTTATCACAGAAATGATGGATTCATGAGATATAAAAAATAGACATGTATTTGCCATTTGAACATGACTTTAATTGTAAAGTCGGGAAGTATTAAAGACATAAAAAAACTATAAAAATGTTTGTTTCGTTCAAGGAGAATTGCTTGACAAATGTGGTATTTATAATTATTGATAACCTGTCAACCTGTGCCGTAAAGGTTCTCAAATAAATCCCTATTATTTATTGTTTTAATCTCTCGATTAGATGTTAGTGACCATTGATATTTGAAATTCAACTCAATTTCAA
Organism: Eupeodes luniger; assembly: GCA_951509635.1. NCBI lineage: Eukaryota > Metazoa > Arthropoda > Insecta > Diptera > Syrphidae > Eupeodes > Eupeodes luniger. Next base: position 10,840,392 of record OX608075.1, on the reverse strand, counting down.
CTTTTTCGAAAGTTTGGATTCGAGTTCAAAGCTGGGCCGTATATGTAGAAGCCTAGGACACAAACTGGCCATCCTAAATTTTAGTTGGGTTTTCATTTCAGTGCCACTTTTAAATGTATGTTTATTAACATTTAACATTGAAGTATTAAATTATCCTGAATTCGAATTTAGCCTTACAATTTTTATACATATGTATAACATCAGGTTTTTAAGATATTTCCCACTAAAAATTTTAAGAAAAACCAAAAACGATGTTTTTGGAGCGAACGTAGAACACAACATTGTTCTAACAATAAATTGTATGAACATTTTTCAAAGGACAGATATTTGTCTTCTAAATTAAATTATCCTGAATTCGAATTTAGCCTTACAATTTTTATACATATGTATAACATCAGGTTTTTAAGATATTTCCCACTAAAAATTTTAAGAAAAACCAAAAACGATGTTTTTGGAGCGAACGTAGAACACAACATTGTTCTAACAATAAATTGTATGAACATTTTTCAAAGGACAGATATTTGTCTTCTAAATTAAATTATCCTGAATTCGAATTTAGCCTTACAATTTTTATACATATGTATAACATCAGGTTTTTAAGATATTTCCCACTAAAAATTTTAAGAAAAACCAAAAACGATGTTTTTGGAGCGAACGTAGAACACAACATTGTTCTAACAATAAATTGTATGAACATTTTTCAAAGGACAGATATTTGTCTTCTGGATACAGTTTAAATCTTTAAGTGGCTTACGAGTACTTAGTTTCAGGAAATTTCTTTTAGTTATAAGTTTTCATTTGACTCTATATGAAGTTTTGCGGAATCTTAAAATTAATACTTTTATGATTTTGAATAATACCTTTTGGAGTCAATTTTTAGTGGTAATTTCGAATCGAAACTTTGATTTTAACTTTCTCCTCAAGTTTTAAAATACTCGTTTTCAACATTATGTTTGTATAGTTTTTCAATAAAATTGGATGCGGTAGCCATTTACGACGGATTTGCAACAACAAGAAAAATTATTTTCAAACCTTTTGGGATTTTCTGTTAAAAACCGTTTTAGCATAAATGGTTCAATGTTTCTTACGAATTAATGTGACAGGTGAAGTTTAACAACTTTTGAAAATTTGTCGAAAGTTTTATGAACTACTTTAAATAATTTAAAGTGAATATTAAAGATTGAGATTAAAGATGTGAATTTTTTTAGCTTTTAAAAATTTAAAAAAATGTAATCACATTTTTTGCGAGATCAACTATTAACCAAATGACGGTTAATAAAATTTATCAATTTAAACAAAAATCGGTAGTTCGTAAGCTAATTGATAAAATGTGATACTATTGTGAATATCTCCAATTTTGTCTATATTGTGAATGTGCGTCTTACAGTTTGTTTTATTTATTTTTCTTGAAGAAGATGAACATGTAAGGAAAATTATTTAAAAATTCAATAAAATCAAAATCAGTTCAGTTGAAAGATGAGAATTTGAATATAGATCTTGTTTATTTTTTGAGGAAATAGCTAGTTTGCTGAAATCACTGAAGTGATGAAGCCTGGGGCCTGATTATGAGGTTCGCGGCGGATAGTTTTCAATTCGACCTTTCAAATTCGACTGGCGTCGTATTTCCTTATTAACGAATTCGCGGCGAAGCGAAAATAGTTCTTCCTATATTCCAGTGATTTGACACTTTGGTTTGACTTTTTCTTCCTATATTCCAGTTATTTGACAGCTTTCCAAACAAAAATTGTTTTGTTTTGATTGAATTTGTGAAATTTGCGGTGATTGATTCAAAATTTTATATTTTATTGTGAATTGGGGATAAATTATAAGAAAATTAAAATAAAGCTAACTCACATTTTTATATTATTACAATCAAGAAAGAATCCACGAAATCGGACAATGAATAATAATGAACACTCTTTCGTCGGCAAATCCGCCAAAAAAAAGCTATCAGATTTCAACTCGCCTTCGAATTCGTTAATTGGTCGAATTCAAAACGAAGAAGGCGAAAGCTAATGCAATAATTGAAAAATGGCAAAATCGCTAGCAAAACGATTCGCCGCGAATCCCATAATCAGGCCCTTGTTAGGGCCACCAACAACAGATATTATTTCTATGTAATTTTGCATTTTAGATCGGTCTGGAGGACCGTAGCTATTAAGATCCACAACAATATTTTTCCACTTTTTATAAGATATAGCTTTGGAACAAAATCCTTTGGTGAGTTCAAGTTTCTATTTCATTAACTGGATGAATCTCCACAGCTGTGATTCCTTTGAAAACAAAATACTTAACAATCTTTAATCTTAAATACTTGAGAACCCACATTTTTTATTTTTTTTGTTGCTATTCCCAACTAATGGAACGCAAATTTATGATTGATACATAAATTGACAACCAACTTAAAATATTGATGACATCTGTTGTTCACAATAACGATTTGTTTATTCAAAATAGACACATAATTAAAATAAATTCACAGTGGGTCACAATACCATTTAATAGAATTCATTGAAAAATTTTACTTTATTAAATGATAATTGATCTTCGCAATAAGGGTGAATATCTCAAAAACCTGACGCCAGTAGAGTGATTTTCGAGTCCGACTCAAATTAAGGTTATGGTTAAGGAAAATATTGATTTGCTGTGGAGTGTTTTCAAAAAAAGAGGTGTTATTTGACAGCTGACAGTTTAGGATCTATTTAGATTGAGATTTTACTGTTCAAGGATCAAGACTCAGTAATCCTGACCTGGGTGAGTGGATCTATAGCTAAAAAATTACTTTTTGTCAACTTCTTTGAAGAGATTTCTTATGTGCATGATTGAAAACTTGATTACCAAAATTGATAGTTAACCTTTTTATGGAGTTGGAGGAGTAGAATTTTCGAAAAATATTTGTGTGTGTTTCAAAATATTTTGACCGGAAGAAACCTTAAAGTACTCGGTGTTTTTAATTTAAGTATTAATTGTATTTTGAAATCACTGCTGATTTGCTTCTACTTATAACGTCAAAACACGCATATCTCAATACTCTCTTTGGCCGGCCGCATATCTCAGGTAGTTTTCAACCGATTGACTTGAAATTTTGAAGAAAACCAAACTATGGATATAGTTGGGATGTGTTTTTTTATATTGCTAGGCTTATTTGTTTTTATCAATTGTCTGATGATTTTGAAAGTAAATTTGTCACTTTTCACTTAAGAAGTGTGTTATTTGGCTAAAAATCAATATAACGCAAAAATGTAACTTTTATAGCATTATTTATACATAATCTAAAACAAAATCATGTCTTCATTATGATGGAAAAAAATATCATTGAAAAAACGCTGCCCAACCGCCATTTTGAAATTTATCGCTTCAAAAAAGTTATCGTAGTAGTCATTTTTACTTATAAAATAATTCCGTTTCTGTAATCTCGATATATTTTGCAGTATTTTTGAAATCAGCCTTTCTTTTTCGGCTTTTAGGGTGGCCCATCACTTTTAGCTTTTTTTTTGACAGGTTTGTTATAAGTTATAACATTTCTACATTTCATGATTTGAATGAAGCATTTGAGGTTAGAGTTGATCATTGAACGGAAAACTAACAGTTGGAAATGAAAAGAAAATGGAACACTTTTAGTGGAACGAATTATGAAATTAAAAGTCAGCTGGTCATTCAAAACGATTCCTTCATTGAAATATTAAATATTAATTAAAAGAAAAGTTTTGGATTGAATAAAATATTTTTTTGTTAGTAATCGCATTGTCTTCATTTTGATATCAAACTTAAGAAACTTGATTGTCTTAACCACTGGAAACAAAATTTTCAATGATAAAAACCAATGATAGCTATAACTGGCATTCAAAATTCAAAACATTTTATTATGAAGAGTTTTCTCTTAAATAAGTTTCGTACAACTTAAACCGACTTATCCGGCCCTGTGCCATGCACAAGCCACTTAACCAAATCTAAGAATGTTTCTCCAAATAAACTTCAATCATTTAAGTGTCAAATATTTTCAAGCATTGCCAAATTAAGGGGATTCTTTAAATCAAAATAATAACACACGCCGAAGTCACAATTGAAGTGCTCCATAAAACTAGCAAGTACACATTTCACATTAACAAAATTAAATTTTGTCTCAATTTTGTGTGCTATGCTGTGCCTGGTCAGTGTAGGTAGTTTAGATTAGTAGAGCGAGCCCAATTTAAGAATAAACAGACTTCAGATTAAAATACTTGAACTTTTTTATTTTGCATACTTGTGAGTTTGCAAAAATAAAACGAAAAAACACATAATTTATAACAATCAAAGCTTATTCAAGATCACACTAGAGGATATTGTGCCCACGCAAGTATAGAGCTTTGTGGTAATACAATAAGTGCCTCAGATTTAAAACAAAAAAACGCGTCTTGAAACAATCAATGATGCAAAATAGCAGACCCCTCGAGTTTAAAAAAAAATGATTGCAACTTTTCGCACGATCGATCGGCTATGATCGCCGAGTCGTCCCCTCACCAAAAAACTAAAACAAGACCAAACTCTTGGGTAATTACCCCCCAAGGGTTATGCAATTGAATTAGTCGGGGTTTTAAACTAAAGCTGTCACTTTAATCACAAATTATCACACTGTCACATAAAAGATCATTATAACACTCACCTGACACAACCGATCTCATGCTGCTGTTGCGATCCGTTTTTGGCCTTAGATCAGCTCCGAGACTTGATGACGACTTGATTGAAGCAATTGTCGGACTGGTGCAAGTGCAAGTGCTGGTAGTCGAGGCATTACCATTGGCCGTTCCATTGCTCGATGCAGCGGCGGCGGCGGCGGTGGCAGTGTACGGTCCCGAAATTCCACTTTGATGCATCGTCGTCGTTGCAGGCTTGGGATGGGTACTGCAGCTAACGCTAGGTGTTGGAACCGACAAATCGTCACCGTCGTTGTCGTTGTAGCCGGCACAGCTTTGTTGATGAAGCTGCTCACTTGATGGCGCAGGAAATTGGGGCTGCTGCTGTTGATGTTTTAAAATTGGCGGTGTAGATGGAATTATTATAAATTTTTTAGTCCTAGACGATGGGGTGCGTATAAGTTGGTCTTGTTCATTGCCATCCAAGCTGTCTGACTGAGTGTCGTGGAGTAAAGTATGACGAAAGCTTAAAGCCAAAGTTGCTGGTTTTTGGTTGGAATTTAGACCTAAACCACCAACAACTGATGGTGAATTGCTGTTGTTATTGCTGTTGTTGTTAGTGCTGCTGCTGCTGCTGGTGGTTGAATTATCCATGATGATGGTATTGTTTATAATTATTTATTAACAATATGATGGTATTATTATTATTGTTGGTTGGTTTGGTATTGCATTTAGTTATGTTCTACTTATAACTTTGGCACTTTTGTTGGGTTTTGGGTGTTTTTTGTTGTTGTTGTTTTTATCACATGGTGCTTGGTTGGATTGTTATGTTCTATTATAATGAAAAGGGCTATAAAATGGTTTCACTTGATGTCACACTTTCTGTTTGAATTGTTCACAGATGAAAAAATATGAGCATTCATTATGAAAACATTAAAAACTATATTTTTGTCGGTTGAGTGAAGAAAGTTTTAAATCATCTGAACTTGGAACGAGCAATATTTTAAAAAATTGTGAAACTACTAAGCATATTTTGAAATAGGTTGATCTTTTTTATTATATTCTTGGTAACCTTTAAAATGACATGTATATCATGAATATTGAACAAAGTGTGCAAATGCCAGAGCTTTCTTCTTTCCCAAACTTTTTCTCTAAAACTATCAACTTTATGAAAAAATTGTTGCCAACTTTTTTGTGTAGAATTAGATAAGCTACAGAATGTACCTACAACTTTTTTTCAAAGTTAGTTTTCAAGTTAGTTGCAAAACAAATTAACTTGACTTCCTCTCACCCCTCCCCCTAACATTTTTTGCATTTGTCCAAAATGGGAGGAATATGAAAGACGTATTATTGAAGCTTTCCATTAGAATTGTTTTCGAAATGAAAATCTAATTTTCCTAGATTTTCGTTTATTAAGTCAAACCTAGTTTTGACGTTTCCGCCTTTGACGGTATACAAATTGATTTTTTGTGGGGAACATATTTTGACATCCACTTAACTATTTCCTTTTTAAACAATCAAACAAACAAACAGGATTAAAATAAAGTAACGAGACGTCAAAATGAGTCCCTCCAAAAACAGTTAGCTTTTTAAGACAATCTATTTTGACAGTTAACATTTCATCTCACTCCCACTTGATAATTAGAAGAAGACAGATGAATAACATTAAAATGTTTGTGATTTTTGTTTAACCATTAGTGGAAATAAGATAAAATGATAAGAGAAAAATGACAAAGACCATGAGACAAAAGACATGTCGTCCACGAAAAGCTGAATTATTCTAACTCCATAGAATTTGTTAAAGACTTGGAACAATTCTGCTTTCCGCCGACGATATGTAAATACTTTACTTAAATATTTCTGACTATCAATCTGACAGCTGTCAAATTAAATTTGTTTAATTTTTCATTTTTTACTCCAAACGTATGTAAGTATTTTCACCATACGATCGTAGCGCCAAAAACTTCTTAAAATAAATATTTTTGCTTACGTTTAAGAATGTTTACGGTTATTTCACGAACTAAAATTGACACCTGTCATCAAAAAAGTGAGCAATCATTAGTAAACACTATGTAAATGCTAAATTGAATCTCCATCTAGAAAAGCAAAATATTTATTTTATTGGATTGTGTACAAATATTTTACAACTTTTATAGACATTCATTTTAACTTGACATCTAACGCAGTTAAATTTGATTGATTAAATTGTTTTAAGTTTAAGAAAAATTATTTGTATAGTAATTCAACCTCTACTCATATGGGGTTTTCCATGGGTAAAATAAATCAATTTGTTTTTGATCTAGATCTTTTAAAACATAAATATTTGCATTCCATGGTGAAAAATAAATTAAATTATTTTCGATTTAAGATCAAATCTGCTGATCTGGATTTTTTAAGGATGTTGGATACCTCAAAGATCGATACTTTTAAAAATGACAGATGGTGTAGGGACTTCACTTCAATAATTCGATTTGAAGTACACATTTTCAATCAAAACTTGCTTTCGTTGTATTAAAATAAATTAAGTAAGCAAAGTGCATTAAATAATTTATGCATAAATATTTTATATTTCTATTATTCCAATTCTAAACAATTTTCTCTATTTGTCAATAAATGGAATGTCTATTTAGTAGTTATAAATTTTAATGACAACTACCACATCAAATAAACCCCCCATTATAGTTGGTGCTACTAATACAGTGAGTCTACTAAAGTAATAAATCAAGAAAAAATTGTTAAATAAATCAAAAAAGCTTCATTAAAATAGCACAAAATAAAAAAAAAAGTACAAAATAAATACCTAGTGTATAGCACTGAGTGAGTACATTCGACACTTATTTTCAATTTATTTGAATTACTTAATTTCATTCAGAGAGATTTTCATGAACATTATGTATATGCATATAACCGACAGGAAAAGTTTATTCAATTAAATTGAAGCTGCTTCCTAAGCGATTTCGTTGATGACCTTGACTTATTTATCTATCACATACTTATGTAGCTTAAATTTAAGAATAAAAACCATAAGCTTCTGTTAATTTGTTGGGTTTTTAAAATTCTACACTTTTTTGCTATAATTTGATACCTTTAAGAAGCTATAAAACAATTAACTTGTCATATCTTTGAATATTTTATATTTTTTTTACAATGTCAACTGTGATTATCTCGGCAAGTGTTAAATTGATATGATTTATTTAATTTCTTACTTTTATTTTTATCAAAATGCAAATAGTACACTTAATTTAATACTAGAGTATAAAAGTTTTAAATTTTTTATTTTATTTGGGTTATTTTGGTTGATTTTTATAGCAATTCATTATAACAAAAGCTCGTATGAAATTTCATTTTAGTTGGAAGTTCTTGAGATTTTATATGTGGTGTAAAGGCGCCCATAATAGTTATAAAAGGGTGAATGACTCAATATAAAATGTAATTGCTACTCTCAAGTATTTATTTACACAATTGTATATCCACTCAAAAAAAATCAATTAAAGTTATCATTTTCTTAAGAGAAAGAAAGTTAAGTTGTAAGTCCAATTTTATATAATACATAAAATAGTTGACAGCTGTCAGTTAAACTGTCAGTATAAATTCTGATGTATTCTATTTATTTTCCATAACCTCCTTCCTGTATAAAGGGAAAGTCTTAAACTAAACATTATTTTCCCTATTTGTTTAAGCGAATAGTATAATACATAAAATAATTGACAGCTGTCAGTTTGGCGAAATTGGCTTATTAAACTGATTTTATATTAAATAGATTTTTGTTTTATCTACACATTTTATCCATGACCTTCTTCTACCTGATTCTAGGGAAAGGTTTAAACTAAACATTCCCTTTAATTGACAGATGTCAGTTTGATAAAATTTGCTTAGAAAATGTAAATATATTGATTTCATATTCCAATCATTGTGAAATTGGTGAAAATTGATCCGAAACCAATATTGCTGAATTCGATTTTTTGTGGTTTTTGACCGATAATTCAGCTATGTCCTTATTAATAGAGTACCACTGTTAAGCTTCATACCAAAATGAAGTAACGATTTAAATTCTGGATTGCTTCAAGTTTGCATTTCTTTTGTTTTCTATAATATCCTTCAAAGAAAAGACCTTATAGGCAGATTATATTCCGGTTTTCTTTTACCTAATACCATAAAACAATAATACTGACAACTGTCAGTTTCATAAATTTGGATACAAAAAAATTTTAAATGAATTGATTTCTGATCAATCTGCTCTTCTTATGATATCCGTCTTACTGAATTTAGGGAAATGCTAAAGCTTATTACTATATTCCCTATTTGTTTAAGGTAATACTTTAATAACTACAATAATTGACAGCTGTCAGTTTCATGAAATTTCCTTAAAAGAGGCAATTTTAAATTAATTGATTTCTTTTCAATAATCTCCTTCTAACTGAATTCTTGACAGCTGTCAGTTCGATAAAAGTTAGCTTGAAAAGAGAAAAATCAATCTTAAAATAGTAAGAAAACGACATAATCAAAATTCAACTTTCAATCAAATATGTCAAATCCAATTTAGGTTGACAAATTTTTGACAGATGAAAATGATATCTAAAAAAACTTACATCTTACTTAATTGGCCAGTTTATATATCTTAGATCTCAGAAACTTCCGTATTCTCTCAAATATAAACAAAAATTCTCCCTTTTGCTGTCAAAAATCTGAGAATAGAATTTTTCAAGAATTCCCTATCGCGCAATTTAAAAAGGAAGAAAAGAAATGCAAAGGGAATTCATTCTCCTGCTATGTCAAATGACAACCCGTCTGAGAATATTCATAGAAATCTTAGAGACATAAACAGGCCAAATAAAACAATACTAGAAAAACCCGAGCTGTCATTGACTTATAACCTTAACCATTGTTGTCTGCTTAAGGGCTAAGTCATTGTTAAATAAGCAAAAGATTGAAAGTCGAGTGATGTTTATGGAGGTCTCCATTGGTAAACTCTGATTTTTTCGGGTTGCATTTAACACGATTGGGATTCTTTTCTTTGTTTGTCATTGTATTAGTGTTGGTAACGAGTGCGGTAAATCTGTCAAATTTATAGCTAAACATTATTGAAAAATTATTATTAAGTATTTGTTCAAAGAGGCGAAAATCTGCCGAAAAATCCAGATCTGCATATTTGATCTTAAGTCAAAAATAAATCAATTTTTTATCCTACGCACTGAACATTAACCCACGGGCTATTAAAGTTTGACATTCTAAAGATCATACATTTTTAAATATTAAACTGACCCTGACCAACAAACATTATGTTTGCTTTTTTGAATGTGTTCAAAACATTGTTATCACTAAATGTTTACTAATTGTTCGCGACACATGTCACATGGATCCAATGCCCACACAATTATCTAGTCTGTTTTTTTGTTTTTTGTTTTTGCTTATCCATCTGACAGATAAGATACAATTTATTATTATTTACAACTTAAAGCTCCCCCATTAAACCACTTTACACTATCTGTCAATCTTAACTTCAACAAAACACAAAATAAAAGTGTGAATACACTTTGCAAGATGATTCAGATATTAAAATGCTCCTATATCCATCCACCCGCCAAAAGAGGTCAGATGTCGGTTCAAATTAATAAATTAGCACAGAAAAATTATTATTAAAAATAAAAAACGACGAAAAAATAAAACTGTAACACACTAAAATTAACATAATGTTAACAATGACGCGTGTTTATCTGTAACAAAATATAATTTTGTTGCAGTAGCCAGTTGCATGCACAATTCTACCGCAAAAACAAACAAACCTAATGCTACAAAAATATAGAAGACCAACAAAATTAGGTGATCTGCCAACTTTCAGTGTATCATCTATAAAAACCACTCAATCTGACAGTTTGTAAGTTGATATCCATTTAAATCTAAATCACGCTCATAATAATATCATCAACTCGGCGTATAATGAATTGCAATATGTAAACGGTATAGTACCATGATATCACAGACAGAGTATATAATAGAATGACAGTTTCTGCCGGTTCTTTACTCCTCTGCCGCGCCGCGTCACTCCACTAAACTATAATGACTGCACTGTCTAACGCACTTTTTTATTTTTGTTGTTGTTGGGGTTTTAATGATTGACTAATTGATTGATGTAGCTTTATCCAACTTATGACGACGAACGTGTAATAATCAGAAATGTTGTTTTTCTTCGGTAAAATGTATGCCACAAGTTTTTGTTTGCTATGGAAATTAAAAACAAGAAAACACTATTTACACTGTGATTGTTACTCCCACGCAACGGTTTTTGAAAGGAATCGTATTCAATGAATTTGAAAGCTGTCAAAACTTCTTAGAAAAAGCACCACGATCGCGGATAACCGACGGTGAATATGATTTTTGTTTTTTATCAAAAATGCACAAGAAGATTTAAATGATCTCTCTAAGGATTTCTTCGAGGATCAATCTTTTTAGATCAAAATAAAATCAAAATCTGTCAAGATCACTTTTATGATCTCTTGCTCTTAATTTTATTTTTAAACTGAATCAAATCTTAAAACCTTATTAAAACAAAAAAGTCGCTTTAAATCGTTGTGGTGTTTTAAATTCAACTTTTTGTCCGACTCGTATGACAGCCAAATGTCAACTGATCTGAATCTGATCGTCACCGCGATCGTGGTGTGCACAAGTTTCGTATTCTACTTAAAGTGTCTGATATCCAAGATTATTAAAAGTCAGAACCTCAAGTAGGTATCAAAGCTTTCTTTGCAAAAAAAAAATTAATTTTCTTTAAAGTTTTGCAATTTGTTTGATATTTTGTTGTTGTTTATTGTTTTTGTATTCCTCAACGTTATCATTTTTATAATAAAACAAAAAAAAAGTTTACAAATAAAACCGATGCAAGTTTTTTAGGTAGAAAGAGGGTTGATGACAAGGAGAGGGCTGTCAATATTTGCAATAACAATAATTCTATTTCTGATAGAGTCTTTTTCTCGTAGAACGAAAGCTGAGAGCTTAGGATTCCCTGAGTTTCTTTTTATTTGAGTCTTAAAGTTTGTTTACCTCAGCAATGAATTTGATGAATGAATGTTTTGAAGTAAAGATAAGATTGACAGGCAGAAATATTAAAAAAGAATGAATTGGAACAAGTGAGATTGAAATATAAAATTATTGAAGAATTTGTATGTTTTCGTGGTTGTGTTGTTGTATTTCGGTTCGATTTGTAAAATCCTAAAAGTATGTAGATTGTGTTTGTGATTTTTTTCTTAAGTCCATTTCTCTTGAAATGCATCTGCAGTATTTTTTAGTTAGGTTTAAAAGTTTAGTACAGGGTGCCCTGAATTTCACGGTTAAATTAAATAAAATTAAATAACGAAAGCTAGAAAAAAAAGCTCAAGAAAATAGGCTTTTGTTAGGATTTGCTTGCAGTTTGTTTAATAAATGGTCCGGTCAGCTTAAGAAATGCAGTATTGAAATATTGAGGAGCAATTTTTGCAATAATTTTAATATTTAAATTAAAAAAAACGCATATTTAAATGTTTTTCGGTGGCATAATGTTTTTGAGGTTTGGTTTTTTGTTTCCGTAAATTAAGATTTTTTTAAACCAAAATATCAGTTTTACTCATGAAGGGTTCAGTTGATCTTCTAAAATAGTGTCGGTATTTCAAAATTAGTAAATACATACCTAAATGCAAAGAAACTTTACGCTTAACGACGAACCCACCCCAAATCTGAAAGTGTATCCAAGCAAGGAGGTTGCGGGGGGAAGGGCAACATGCCCCCCTTAAATATCTCACCGTAAATATAATTTGGTCTTATATGTATCTCAAAATAATTTGGTCTTATTTCACTTTGTCAAAGTGCAGTAAGACCAATTTTTTAAAGTTGGTCTTATTTCATGGCATTCTTAAAACACAGTAGTCCCTACACAAATTTTTTGGTCAGAATTCGAAAATTCAATTTTATTCAAAAACGGCAAAAGTAATTTTTATGAAATATTCTATAAAATGTTAGTTCTTTAACTTGGATTTTTTCATTAGAAAAAAACCGTTATTTCGTTTTTAAATTTTCTCAGGAACTAAGATACCGATTTAAATATATTGTTTGTTTTAAACAAGCCATTGTATTGTCTAATATTCGATGATTAAAATGATGATTTTTTCAAATTTGTTACCTTAAATACTGCATTCCTAAAATATTCCTAAGAAATAATTTAAAAAATTTGTATACGATTTCTTAAATACAAATTTATTAAATTAAGTTTTTATATGAGAAATGAAACTATAATAATTGATAGTCACACATTTTTGTTTATATTGACATTTTGAGTGCTTTATAACGACCATCGAATTTTTGAAACTTTGAATTTTCTAACTATCATTACATTTTTTAAAATATACATAGTTCATGTATGAAAAACTTTTTCTATCGTGCAAGGATTCATTTTGACGTACCTTGAACCCCCAAACTCTTAACTGTCAAATGTTTTTTCTTTCATTGTTGCTAACAATACACTAAGTCTTTAATTCAGCTTCAGAAAAACTACCGAAAAAGGTTTCACAGGTAGTTTCTAAGTTATTAAATAAAAATCCATTCAAGTTTATTACATTTAAGATATCTGTGCTAAATTTTTTGACATAGGAATATTTGTTGAAATAGTTGTCTTGATCTCGAAGCTCGCCTTATATCTATCACATCAGTTTATGCCCCTTTAAAAACGTTAAAAACAATCAAAACCTTTTATTTTTTTTTTATAAAACCAAGAATTCCGTTTTTGACATCTGGTACATTTTTTTAGAAAATCGAATTGACAGTTTTTATTTCTACAAAAAACCTAGTAAAAGTTGGTAAAAAGTGATTTTCGACTGGAAGACCACGACAAAAATTAATGATATTGACATTAAACTATTTTAATCTTATAAGAAAATATCGTTTTTAAGATTAAGTAACGTTTTTAGAAAAATCCAACTGTCAGTTTTTTTTTTAAATAAAATTAGAATTTACAAAAAATACTACACAAAATTATTAAAAACTGATGTTCCTTTCGAATATCTCAACATTAAATGATTGTTTTGACTTCAAAATTATCATTCTATGCAAAATTGTGTTGTTATCCTTAGAAAGAAAAACTTTGAAAAAATGCTACAAAAATTGGTAAAAATTGGTTTTCGCTTAAAAATCTGGTAACAAAAAGAAATCTTGAAATCAAATATATTTTAACAAATTATTATGTTTATGCAAAATATTTTTGCTAACTTTTAGTTAATTTTCTAGTTCTAGTTCCAAATGACAACTTTTTTTTACAAAACACAGACAAAAGAAAGATATTGACTTCAAATTTTTGTATCTCACACAGAATATTGTTATTAATATTTTCTTATTCTTTTAGAAATACTGACAGATTGGAAGTTATAAGTGTTGGTCGTATTTCAGATTTTGTCTTCGTAAAAAATTTCGAACTCGAGACATTACATTACGAGGGTAGAGAAGTCTAAAAAAAAGGGTATCCTGATTCCGTCCGTCCGTCTGCCTGTCTTTCTCACTGTCCCCGCTCCTACAGACCAAACCATTTTGACGATTGAGTTCAAACTTGGAAATTAATTTTTCATTTTTTCTATATTAAAAATAACAGTATCTCCATTAAAATTTTTTGTTCAAAAATCAAATTTTCCCAAAAACCAACCGATAGATTTTTTTTTTAATTATTTTTCAATACCACCATAGAACCGTTATTTTGTTTTTAAGTTTTCTGCATAAGAACCGATTTCAATAATTTTTTTTCTTCACAAGCTCTTATACTGTCTCAATAACATTTGATAATCAAAAATGTTATTGTTTTCAGTTTTAATTTAAAAAAAAAAAATATTAAATTTTATTTTTTCGAAAATCGATATTTCGAAAATAGAAAGTTATTTTTTTACGGAATTGAAATGTGAAACGCAGGTATATTAATTAGTTCTCTGCATACCAAAAATATTTTTAAATTAAAATTGAAAAATTATATTTATACAAAATAAATTTAAACTAAAACAATTTCCAAATTAAAATTTTGAAAAATTAAGGGTTTTTTGAGAAATCATGAAGAAAAAAACTTTTTTGCAGGTACACTTTTAAATTTTAAAATACAGGAAATAGTTTTAAACAGACTGTTTGGATACATGAGCAGGTTCGCAGGACCCAGCGTGCATTTTATTTAAAACCGTTTATTTAAAAATGACAGCTGTGCATATTTTTTGTAATGACGCCGGAGTTATAAGTCCGGATGTTATATGTTTGGATGTTTTAAGGAGTAGTAAATTAGTGTAACTTGGAAATGGGAGATCTTACACTTTGGAAGTTCATACATACATACATGGCAAGTATACTGCAAACATGTAAAACTTCTAATTTGAGATTTTGATCAAACATGACATTACGATGGTAGAGATGTCGGAAAAAGTGGGTCGGAAAATTCGAATTTTCTCAGAAACGGCCGGAAATATTTTATGCCAACAGATGGTTGCATTAACTCTGCTTCTGGCGTTTCAAAAAACATAATTTTAATTGCTCCAAAAGAGTACCCCCATAGAAACGTTTATTTATTTTTAATTTTTTAGGAACTAATGAACTAATGAACTAATTTAAATATTTTTTTTCTGAAGAAGTACTTTTATTGTCATAATAACGTTTTATGATCACAAAAATGTCATTTTTTTTTTATTTTTGAAAAATATTGGGTTTTTCAATAAAAACTTGACAACTTTGAACTTAGTTTGTGAACGCACCCTTTCACTAATCATCGAATTTGTATTGTCAATTTAATAAGTTAACTCAACATTTTCATCATGGTAAAATACAGGATCCATTTATTGAAAA
Source organism: Eupeodes luniger (assembly GCA_951509635.1). NCBI lineage: Eukaryota > Metazoa > Arthropoda > Insecta > Diptera > Syrphidae > Eupeodes > Eupeodes luniger. The sequence continues at coordinate 10,824,949 of OX608075.1, read as the reverse complement.
GTAAGTTTGATAAGCCTTTAGATCCCGTGGTGTGATGGTTAGTGCGTAGGACTGTCATGATAGAGGTATTGGGTTCAATCCCTGTCCGTGCCACCTAAAGTTTTTGTCACGGTACTCTCACGGGGAACAAACGAATCCTTCAATAGTAATTCTTGTAATGAAAAGTGCTACCTCAAATTAACCGTTCGGATTTGACGTAAAACTGTAGGTCCCCTCCATCTAGTATTTATTGGAAATCTCAAAAAAGGATTTAACATTTTTTAAAGAAACTTAAATGTAAAACGATTTATCGTTTTATGAAATTTGACATTTGAAATGCCCACAGACAAAACAATACTTCTTTAATTAATTAAATTTTCCTGTACACGAATCTCACCTTACAATTTTTTATATCACATCAGGATCTTCGAGCGGTACCAGAAGGGAAATTCTACCGCCTTGAAAAAATTATTTCTTTTATCTTTAGTTTAATAAATCATTTCAATCAAGTTTATGTAATTTAAGGCAGGTTAGTTTTAAAATTATATATATTGTTATGGCACCTTGTGAATCTCGCGTAAATTGATGTCGTCCTAAATCCGGCAATTTTGCGTATTGTGGTCGAAAAATCATCTTTAGCGACGAGGACCATTTTTCAACCACAATTGGGATCAAGTTTCAACTGCTCCAAAACGAAGTCAGTTTAGCTAGGATTTGTCTTGAGTGACTGATTAAAAGAAAATATTTCGGAAGAAAGTAGAAGATATAATATAGCCGCCACGAGCTGTCAAAATCAACCCGTTCCTATTGGAAAACCCTTTATAAACGGATATTTATAATAGTTCCAATAACATTTCTGCAATCTTGATTTGTTTTGTAGTATTTCCAACAAAAATGTTGATTTGCAAAAATAGACTGAATAGATCATCGATAATGACAGATGTAGCTTCAAAAAATATGGCTGCTATCAACTGTCAAAGCTCAAAAGTTGCAATTGAAGAACTTCCCCATCTAAGTTCAACATTTTTTTTCAAATAAAAAGATCATTGTTTTATTTTGTTTATTTATTTATTTATTTATTTTTTTCTTTATTAGTTTACATAAGCGAACATTTTCTTTTCTATTATTTAGTTTTTTTTTTCTTTATTATTATTATTTTGTATTAATTTTTTTTCTTTTTTCAAAAAGTAATTTACAATTTTTGTTAAAGTCTTTTTGTTCAAACTGTGCAAAAAGGTATTTTAAAATCATTTTCAACTGTCGATTAAAATTTATAAAAATATTAAAAGAGAAGAACATAAGTGGAGCATTCAAAATTTTTGAAACTATTTTGTTTTTCTGTTTTTTTTTTTTTAAATAAATGGAAAATGGCTATACTTTTAGCTATTGCATCTAACAAAATTGAAGTGTAGAAAATAATAATAAAATAATACAAAACTTAAAAAAGAATAGTTAACGAGTGGAGTTAAGACCCTATACACAATTATTTTTTTAATTGTAAAAAAAAATTACAATAAAATAAAATATTTTCCTTAAAGTAGTGACTATACATTGTTTTATTTTTGTTTATGTTTTTATTTATTATTATTTTTTTGTTTAATTTTTAAATTAGTTAGTGATGTGGTTTTTATGTATTTTTTTTTTCTTAATTTTTGAATTGAAATTTATGGGTTCTCTTTTCAAAGAAATATATGCAACATCAACTGATAAAAGTTCTAAAGTTTCGCTGCAAAGAACTTAAAATCAGTTGTTGAAGATAATTTGTTTATCAAATTTACCCTATCTATTCGTTGTATGTGTTTTCTTATAAATTATTTCTTTTTTAAATAATCACAACAAATTTATTATATTTTATAAATGTACAAAGAGTAGTTATTTCTTTGACTAAAATAAGAATTAATTAAGTTAGAGAGTTTTTTTTAATGTTAATCTAACTAAATCGTTAAGAAAAAGTTTAATTTTATTAATATCAAATCCTCCGTTAATCGTCGCTTATAACCTACTATAAAAAAAATAAGAATTTCCTATAAACAAAATTATATTTTTGCCAAGCAAAGTATCTGGGACATGTTTATTTTTATTTATTTATATATATTCGAGTGAAGACTTCCGATTACGTCTAAGTAATCCACAGTGCTTAAATATTATTATAATACAAAATTTTGCAGTTCTCCAAAACTGTGAGGGCTGGCAGTCCGCTTTGCTATAAAAAAAAATCCATAATTACGAGTGACTTTTCTTTTCTCGTTTAAATACTACGTGGCAGGAGTATTGTTATTGTGTTGAAAATAGTATCACCTAATTTTGACTTAATTTTTAAGTTATTTTTCTTCAAGGCAGTTTATATTTTATAGTTTCCTTTTTTGTTCTTTTTTTTATGGATTGGAAAATACATGTTTACCATAAAAACCAGGGTCCTTGGGCAGTTTTCATTTTTCATTTTTCATTTTTCATTTTTTCTTTTTCAATTTTCATTTGTGATTTTTCTTAGCTCTGTTAAAAAAAGTTTTATATTCTATTCTATAATTTCGACTAACGGAGGAGAAGTCGCTAAATATCAATTCCTATGAGAAGGTTTTTTTATAGGTTCAAAGCTCATTGGTGCCCATGTTTATCTATAATGTTTTTTTAATACGGCTTTGGCAGTTTGATTTTCGTTTAACTTATTCGGCACATCTGTTTATTGTCATTTTATGAGCATTTAAAAACAAAGGCTTCTCAATAGAATTTGATTTATCCCTAAAATGATTTTGATTTTATCTAAATTGGTAGTTCGAGCCGGATTAAATCATATTTTCTCCTATAATCCTACAGCATTGTTACAATTCATGTATTATCAACAATTTTGTGATAAAAGCAAAGCCATTTTTTAAAGCTACAAAAAATATTAAATATTTTATACATTTTGTTCATTTATCAAAAAATCTAATTTTTAATAATCTAAGTTAGTTTTTCTTTTTAGTTTCAGAAACTTTGACACATTCTTTTCTTCATTTGAGATTGCTTCTTATCATTTCATTAAAGCATTCGATTTTCGTTTTTAAATATACACGGTGCGTCTTTTTGCACATTTTTTTTTACAATATATCAATTTTTTGTTAACTTAAATCTAGTTTTCTGTTTTTTTTTTAAACTTTTTGTTTCTTGTTTGTTACGTTTGGTTGATTTGTTTTTGAAACTTAGTGCAAGCACCTAATTTTGTTTTGTTTTGCTAATTTTTATATAGTTATAAATTAAATTTTCTTACGATAAATAGTCAGGTGTTGGTTCTGGTATCGCCTCTGGATTGGAAAAGAGGGGATTTGGGAACTCTGGCGGATGTGGCAATGGACCAACTGATTTCGGTCGTCTTCGGTAGGCCATTAACCAGCATGACACAGCTACTGCAACAGCAACTAGTGCTAACAGCGCTGTTATCACCAGAGCTATAATGAGACCAACCATTGACACACAAATGTCTTCTACACGCTGGGCAGCAGGTTTGACTGAAAGTAGAAGAAATAAACATTAAAATACAGGTTTTTTGCTGTCAGATTTGACATTTCACAACTGTCATATTATTATTAGAGGAATGCAATTTCACTGACAGAAACATTATTTTCATATTCATACAAAAATTCGAAACTTACTGCTTGAATCACTGGAACCACCTTCACGTTTTTCAAATGTCAAAATGGCATTTGACTGAATTGTAATTTCTTCACGCAGTGTACCTTCCATTCCACCATTGGTACTCGACACTGCTGTTGATGATGTTGAATTATCAGCAATGGCACGACGTCTTCTCCTTCCGAAAGCATTATAGCCCCGACAATTGACAGGTTGACATTTGCCAAAGCAAACTCGTATGTTACATTGGAAGCGTATATTATCACTCGATGGGAATTTGAATGCATTAAAGCTGGCCAATAAGCTATTCGTGTCGGGATTGTACTCCCATTCACCGAATATCGTTGGATCTGTAGCACATCCATTTTCGTCTGTGACAATATATTCGTTTTCGACATTATCTTCCATTGTTTTGGCTATGCAACTTCGTGCAAAACCTCCATAGATGGCTGTTTGAAGAGAAGAAAAATATTGGTTAGATTTTTGTTAGAAACAAACATTTTTAGAAAACTTACTTGAAGGTTCGACATCAACTTGCAGCATCAGATTATCACCGATTTCTGCAGAATTGATCTCTTGTCCATTGTGAGTGATGATTCTCATTTGACAGATTGGTGGTGGACCTGTATTGGCAATTGTTCCAGCTGTTGTCAGCATAGAAACATTGAATCCAAGTGTTACGTTTTTCTCTCCAGTTTGGTACACACACTTAATGTTGTAGGCCTGAGCCTTGTAAGTGACAAGTTTAGGATGTTTCTGGATAACCAACACGAAATTGGCAATTCCATTGACATGCATTAAGCCACAGCTTCCGAAATGAACCTTGAATATTTCGTTTCGAGGAGCAGATTCACCCGACAGGTTAACCACTCGTCTACAGTCTTCGTCCTTGCTGTGTCCTTTAACGTAAAGAACCCCATTGAAACCTGGTTCAGGCAGATGTATTTGCACCTGAACTCCATCAGCTAAACAGCTAACGATCATCTCAGGGCGAGGGAAGTCTGTAGAGAAGTTGGTACGATCTGAAATTGGATAAGATATAAAAACTGTTTGCATATGATTTTTCGTTGAATTCTTACTGCAGAATTCATCAGCGTTTCCGGTGTAGCCAACGTTACATTGGCAAATTGCCTTGTGATTGATGGTGTTACAGAAAGCGTTTATTCCACAAGCCTTTGTAAGGCATGGGTCTTCGCAGGTTTTTGTTTCTGTATTGCAATAACGATTGTCGGCGCATTCTTCGTCTGTTTGACATTCAGCTTGAATGGTTGGTACGCATTCTCCGTTCTTAGTCAGGCGGTAGCCGTGTTCAACAGGACAGATACAACGTCCACGTTCATCTACGACCATTCCACGTTCGAGAGCGCACATACAATGTCCCGTTTCGTCGATCTTAAAACCATTTTCAATCACACATGGCGTGCAGTATTCGTATACGTCAAGTGCAGATCCTGGTGGACAGATACACTGTCCGTTTATGTCTCTCACGAAGCCCTTCTCAATAACGCAGAGGGACCCTAGAAAAGAAAAATTTTTAGAAAAGGAATGTTGGGGAAGTGGAAAATGTAACTTACGTTTGTCACACTGAACTGCTGCATTTCCGGTGTATCCTTCTAGGCATTCACAAATCATTGTTCTCACTGGAACTGTGTCTAAGACTCGACAGTTGGCATTAACTCCGCATGGTGTTGTGGCATTACATGGATTAACACATTCTCCTCCTATGCAAGCCGTTTGCGTTGGACATTCTGCATCAAAGACACACAAGTCCGATCGTTCAATAACGCAACCGTTCTTTCGTGAAATTGTTCCTGGTGGACAGGCACATTGTGGTCGGTGCTGGTAGACTTTGCAAATTTGGTCAATGGCGCATACAGCTGTTGTGTCACATGGATTCTGGCATTTGCTATTCACACAAGCCTTGTCGCTAGGACATTCGGTGTCTGTGCGACATCCAACTGGTACACATGCAAATCGTGGGTTTCCTCCAAATCCTGGAGCGCACTCACAGATTCCTCTATGATTGACTGCTATACACTCGGAGTTCTTTCCGCATTGTTTTTCTTGACAAGCTGGTATGCACAAACCGTTCTGACAGCTGTGCGTTGATGGACAAGCACTGTCTGAGACACATTCGACCTTTGAACATTCAAACTCTGGATTACCCTCGAAGCCTTGGCGACACGTACAAACTGGTTTGTGGTCCTTGATGCGGCATTCGGCATTTAGTCCGCACCTGCATGGATCTCTACAGACACCACTAATGCAGGACTTGTCTGCTGGACAATCTGGATCGGAAATACAACCGCCTGTTAGTGTGATTACAGCCTTTGTGGGCTTGCATGTTCCACTTCCTGAGCTGATGTATCCATCTGGGCATATACAAATCATTGTTCTCACCGGTGATGTTGGTGTGACTTCGCACCTGGCGGGTCTGTTGCATGGCTCAAGAACAGAGCATGGATCCTGGCATTCGTTGTTGATACAGGCCAATCTCGATGGGCAATCTGTGTCGAATGTACATTCAGGAGTTACATCTGGTTGACAATCGATGTAAGGATTTCCCATAAATCCGCTTGGGCAGCGACAGATGGCGATGTGGTTCTGTGGCTTACATTCGGCCCTTGAGGAGCATGGATTATCATAAATACATGGATTGACACATTGTTCGTTGATACAATTCTTGTCCGATGGACAATCGCTGTTGGTTCGACAACCAATGACGCGACAGCGTTCGTATGCGTTTCCTCGGTATCCTGAGTTGCAGCGACATAAAGCTTCATTTCCTTGAACATAGCATTCAGCATTAATTCCGCATGGATCATTGACCAAGCAAGGACTAACGCAGTTTCCGTTGATGCATGCTTTGCCGGAATCGCATTCGCCATTAACACGGCAACCAATGCTTCTACATGTTGCATACGGATTTCCATCAAAGCCATCCTGGCACGAGCATATAGCTCGGTGATTCTGTACGTTACAGATGGCATTCGTTCCGCAATTGCATGGGTTACGGCATTGACGATTAACGCAAGCTTCATTGTCGAGACAATCGCTATCTGCTGTGCATCCCGGAGGTGTTTGCAATATGATTGGCTTACATTCTCCCCGAGCATCTGGCACATGCGATTCTGGACAGACACAAACCATTGTTCTTACTGGTACACTATCAAGTACACTACACCTAGCCGAACTGGCACAAGGTGATAGTTCAATGCATGGATTCTTGCACTTGTTGTCGATGCAAGCCAAGCGACTTGGACAGTCTGCGTCATTAACACATTGTGGCTCAACAACTCTTCGTTCACAGTATGAGAATGGATTTCCAAGTGGTGCTGTCTCAGGACATCTGCAGACAGCAGCATGGTTTATGGCATTACAGATGGCATTTTGGGCACATGGGCTATCCAAACAAGGATTGATACATTGATTTGCAACACAAGCCTGGTTCGACGAGCAATCATAATCTGAGCGGCACTCAACGCGAAGACATCTTGTGAATGGATCTCCTTCGAGTCCTTGTGGACATCTGCATGTAGCACGATGATTCCTTCCAAAGCATTCAGCATTCAAGGCGCAAGGATCAGATAGCAGGCATGGGTTGACACATTCCCTGTTCATACATTGTTTGTCGAGCGAGCATTCGTCATCGGATGAGCATCCGATCTGTACACAACCGTATTGAGCGTTTCCAGAGAAGCCAGCCTTGCAGTAGCACACAGGATGGTGGTTTCTCACTATACATTCGGCATTGTTTCCACAGTTGCATGGATTGATACATTGTTCATTGACACACGATTCGCTGGCTGAACAGTCAGAGTTGGACTTGCAGCCAATTGTAGATACATCCGTTGCTGTTATAAAGAAAAAAACACAGTGACAGTACTCTGAAAATTAAACTCCGGTTTATAAACAACTTACGTGGTATGCAAGCAACTCGAGCGTCACCGTTATATCCCGAAGGACATCTGCAAATTGCTATGCGATTCTCTACATGGCAGTAGGCTCCACGTCCGCACGGATCTTCGGAACATGGATTGATACAGCGTTCGTTGCGGCATTTCTGATCACTTGAACAATCTTCATTTCGGTAGCATTCTGCACTTGGAATTCTTATTGGAGTCTTACCATCTGAAACAAGTTGTTAAATTTTAAGTTGAGTTTTAAATTCTCTTAAGAAGGAAAAAATTTTGACTTACCAATTGGATTACATTCAACTCTTGGATTGCCTTCGTAGCCAATTGGACAAGTACACTGTGCATAGTGATCCTTGGATTTACATTGGGCGTTCAAACCACAACGATCTAGACGACAAGCTTCAATACAGTGTCCTTGTTGGCAGACCTCAGAGTTAGCACATTCTTCGTTAACTTGACATCCTGAGATGACATCGTGTTTAATTGGCACACAATTCCTTGAGTTGTCTGTGACCATATCGCTTGGACATTTGCAAATCATGGTTCTTAATGGAAGTGTATCGAGCACGGTGCAAGTTTGTTGTGGTGTACACACATTTGGCACGGCACATGGATTGGCACAGCGATTGTTCATGCAGGCCAACTGAGTTGGACAATCAGAATCCACTTCGCACTCTGGTTTGGGCCTTGGTGGTTCTGTGAAGCCAACGCATTCTACAAATGGATCTCCAGTCATTCCTTGGCGGCATACACATTGTGGTTGATGTCGGCGTCCAGTACAAATGGCGTTTACGGCACATGTATCATCGTCACAAACAGGTCTACACACGCGGTTCAAACGGTCGCAGGCTTCGTGATCGGCACAATCTTCATTGTACTGGCAGTGACCAGCAATACAAGAAACGAAGGGATTACCCTGAGTTCCTGCTGGGCACACGCAAACAGCTTGATGATTTTGAGGCTGGCATTGGGCGCCACTTCCACATCGAACAGAACCGAAAGTGCATGGATTGACACAGTTTTCATTGATGCATGCCTTGTCATAGGGACATTCTGAGTTTGACTTACATTCAGCTGTGGATAAAAGTGATTTAGATAATAAAGATGGGTTCGGACAAAATTAAAACAAATGAATACATACGTTTATAACACTGAACTTGTGGATCTCCAACCCATCCCGCTGGACAGAAGCACAGCGGTCTGTAGTTGGACACTCGGCATTCAGCGTTTCCTGCACATGGATTACCCTCTGCACATGGATCTTGACAACGTCTGTTGATACATGCTGTCGATGGAGCACAATCCGAATCATGAGTACAACCGGCAACAACTGTCTTCGGTTCCTCATAGCAATTTACGAACGGATCACCCAATAAACCACTGGGGCATGAGCATACAGCACGATGTCTCTGCGCTAAGCATTCAGCAGTCCTGGCACATGGCGTGCCATCCAGACATGGATTCATACAATCTCCATTTCGACAAGCTTCCGTATCGGCACAGTCTTCATGTGATCTACAACCCTGATCTTTTTGTGGTTCTGTTAAGTGGAAAAATAAAAATTTAACAATCAGAATTTCCTCCAACGAGTTCAAGAAAAAGTGTTGGAAAAAAGTTGTGAGTTAGAAAACTGTGATCTTAAAATAAGAAAATAAGGTGCACTGGAATAGGTTAATATGTACAAACAAATCTTTGAACATTGGCACCCCTGAAAATGTTAAGTAAAAATAAACTTTCAAGTTGATGAGTTGAAAACTTGATGGATCGGAATGATGCTTACCTTTGCGACACCCAACATCGGCATCACCAATATATCCTGGTTCACATTGACACATCATGGTGCGCAGTGGAAGTGTGTCCACAACCGAGCATATGGCGTTAGTTCCACAAGGTTTGGTTACCAAACATGGGTTCTTACATTCTCCAGAGAAACAAGCGTACTTGCTTGGACAATCGGCATCCACGGTGCATTGAGGTGTTTCCTTTTGTATAACGATCTTGCATTGTTGTGTTGGATCTCCGCTGTATCCCGGGGGACATCTACACAGAGCACGATGGTTGTCAACTCGGCATTGAGCGCCAGCACCGCAATTGCATGGATCTTCACAGCGTTCATTGAGGCAGGCCAAATGGAAGGCGCAATCATCGTCACGAGTACATTCTGGTCTCACGCATTGAACCTGAGGGTTACCGCGGTATCCATCAGGGCAATAGCAACGGGCCTTGTGATTGTAGTCGGCCCTGCAAGTAGCCAATGTTCCACATTGTGTGTACAGACAAGGATCGGTACATTTTTTGTTGATGCAAGCCTCGTTTGCAGGACATTCATCATCTGATCGACATCCAACTACGTGGCAGAATGTCTGAGCGTTTCCAGTGAATCCCTCGTTGCAGACGCATAGAGGACGATGCAGCTGGACGTGACACTTGGCGTTTTGTCCGCAGATGTTTGCCTGCTCACATGGATTCTTACATTCCTGGTTGATGCATGCCTTGTCATTTGAGCATTCATTGTCCGATGTGCATTCGGGTTGTGGCACAACAACGACGTCCATTTGTGGTGTGCACTGATTGTATGGAGATCCATAATAACCAGTTGGACAGGTACAAAGTGCCTTATGGTTGATGACACTGCATATAGCATTGACTCCGCAAGCGTTTATGCAAGGATCTCGGCATTTCTGATTGACGCATGCTCGATCTCTTGGACATTCTTCGTTGGTCACGCATTCGGGGTATGTGCATGTTGCAGCTCCGTTGATCACGCGACAGTTTCCATTGCTTCGGCATGGTGATGGATTGCATGGATCAATTGGTTCTTTTACAGTAGGTGTGTGACATTCGACAAATGGATTACCAATCATCAAGCTCGGGCACGAACATATTGGATTGTGATTGACCACTTGACATTGTGCCCCATAGCCACAAACTCCTGGACATGGATCGACACACTTCGAGTTCACACAAGCCAAATTCTTCGCACAATCAGAGCTGAGTGTACATTCTGGGCGGCATCCCTGTCCTATTGGGTTTCCAAAGTAACCAGGCAAGCACTCGCAAACAGCATTTCCTCGGACGGTCTTGCAAATAGAGTTCGCTCCACATGGACTTGGATAGCATGGATCACTGGACTTTTGTGGTTCTTCGTTACGAACAACTGGCGTACATTGTCTGAAAGCATCACCAGTCATTCCAGCTGGGCAAGAGCACACTGGTATATGGTTATGAATTGTACAGATTGCTTCTATTCCGCAGGTTCCTGGACAAGGATCAGCACACTTGTAACGTATGCATGCTCTATTGGCGGAACATTCCGAATTTCCAACACATTCTGGTCGACATCCTTCGTAGGGATTGCCAATGTAGTCGTTCACGCACTCGCAAGTGAAACTATCACCTCTGACTTGACATTCAGAGTTGATTCCACACGGTGATGGGTAGCATGGATTCTTAGGTTCCTTTGGAGTTGGTGGTGGTTCTGGAATGAAAAATTAAAACAAATAGGGAATTAGGAAACGTTCTTGAAGACCCATCTAATTATGGGAGCTTACTTGGTATATCTGTGCAACGATAGAATGGATCACCAGTAAGTCCCGCTAGACACACACAATGCGGTATGTGTAGCGTGACTATACATTCGGCGTTCAATCCACACGATCCAGGACAAGGATCGCGGCACTTTTGATTTATGCATGCTAAGTTATTGGAACAATCGTCGTTACTGCTACATTCGGGGCGACAGTTGGGTGGTTGCCCAACATATTCAGATAAACAGGTGCATCTAGCCTGACCGTTATCATTGCGACACTCGGAATAGAGGCCACAAGGTGATGGAAGGCATGGATTTACCTCGCGAGGTGGTGGCAGAGGTTGACGGTATTCTTTAAATATCAAAACCAAAGGTTAAAATGTTTTTTTTTGGGAAATGGGCACTATAGTAAATCCTACCTATTTTCTTGCAAAGGGTGTAAGCATTACCCACATAGCCAGGAGAACACTCACAATGTGCTCTGTGTTGCACAACCTGGCATATGGCATATAAACCACATTGACCTGGGCATGGATCAACACATCTGTTATTGATACAAGCTGTAGTTTGGCTACAATCTGAACTGGTGTAACATTCAAGGCGACAATTAGGTGGGCTTCCAAAGTAGCCAGTAACACAAGAGCAAATGGCATTGCCATTTCGTTCTATGCACTGACTATTCGGTCCGCATGGTGATGGTTGGCATGGGTTTCTTGGGATTTCATCTGGAAATGCCGAGAATAGGGTCAGACTAATGTAAGGAGGGTACTTTTCAGGGGATTTACCTTTAACCGGTTCACATGAAACAAATGCGTTACCGGTCATTTTCTCAGGGCATCTACACATAGGAATGTGGTTGTTCACCTCGCATAGAGCGTTTCTTCCACACGTGCCTGGACAAGGATCAGTGCATTTGTTTCGTATACAAGCACGATCTCTTGAACAGTCACTATTCAATACACACTCTGGACGGCATCCAATAGCTGGATTACCGTGATACTCGGGAATACAAGAGCACTGTCCATCGTTGCAAACGGTATTCGAACCGCATGGCGATGGGTTGCATGGATCGACTGGTGTTTTCAAAATAACTGTTGGTGGTGGCGGAGCACGACGACAACTCGTGAAGGGATTTCCAATATAACCTTCTGGACATGAACAGCTTGGCGTGTGATTTATGACATTGCAAATGGCGTCGAATCCACACGATCCTGGACATGGATCACGGCACTTTTCGTTGATGCATGCCAAGTTGCTGGGGCACTCTGAGTGAATGGTACACTCTGGACGGCAATATGGCGGTGATCCGATGTAGTTTGGAAGACATGTACACGATGGTGAATTGTTGATCTCCCGGCAGTGAGAATATGGTCCACATGGTGAAGGACTGCACACGTTTATAACTCGAATAGGTTCCTTAGCAGGGGGCGCTATAGAAGGTGGAAGGAGGGATATAGATTCTGAGAGCTGAAAATAAATTCGAAATTATTTACGTATTGGGTAGCATCTGGTGAAGGCTTCCCCAGTAAAGCCCGTTTTGCATGAACATATTGGACTGTGTTGACGAACATGGCAATCAGCATTAATACCACATGATCCAGGACATGGATCGGCGCACTTTTGATTAATGCATGCCTTGTCAGTTGGACACTCAGAACTGACGACGCATTCCGGACGGCAAAGTGGCGGACTTCCAACATAATCGGCTAGACATGCGCAAATAGCTTGTTGGTTTACTTCGCGACATTGACTATTCGGTCCACACGGTGATGGTTGACAAGGATTTACGTATTGCGTGATTATTTCTGTGGATTTTGTGTTGATTTGATTATTATTGATGATTTTGAATTCGTCAACATTTTGCGTGTTAAGTGAGGTTAGATGTGCAAGGAAGTTGGTTAAGGGTTATACAGGGAGTTTCAAGATTGTCATTGCAATTTAGGCAAAAGGTATTTAAAAAGTTTTGAGGTATAAAAAAAACGCCTACGAGGTTAGACTATGAAAGCTTCTGTTATTCCTATTTTAATAAATTGAAACACTTTGAAATCATCTTTGAGGTTTGAGCGAGCATTTAGATTATCTTAAAATTAGGCGAGGAGACATATTTACTAGATCTTGTGAACCTAAGGCTTTCTATGCTTTCCCTTAAGTATAATCAAAGACAAGAAACTTATTAAATTGTTAGGGCTTATTAAATTAAGAGAAACGTTTAGATTGACGTTTTTGTACCATAAAGCTTATTAAGGGTTAGCAAAGCTGAGATAATCTTAAAGTTTTTATAAGCGTTACAAATAATTTGCCTTTGTTTTGTAAAAAAGAATAAATCCTTACGTTCGGGAGGTGGTCTCCTACAAACAATGTAGGGATTTCCGATGTATCCAAAGTCACATTCACAATTTGGAACATGATTCACGACACGACAATAAGCATTTTGACCACATGTACCTGGACAAGGATCTCTACACTTATTACTCTCGCAAATTCTATCAGCTGGGCAATCAGAATTTCTAGTACATTCAGGACGGCAGACATCGTAGGGATTGCCAAAGTAATCTGGCAAACACTGACAATGACTGATTCCATTTCTTGGTCTACAAATTGCATTAGGTCCGCAGGGCGATGGACTGCATGGCACAGCAACCTCTGTTGGTGGGTCTCTCTGACGGACACATGCAGCAAATGGATCGCCTGTCATTCCTTGAGGACAATAGCACATAGCACTGTGACTTATCACTTTGCATTCGGCTTGAGAGCCGCAAGATCCAGGACATGGGTCGGCACATTTTTGCTGAATGCATGCCTTGTTTGAGGGGCATTCGGCGTTGGTAACACATTCTGGACGGCAATTTGGTGGTGCACCTATGAATTCTGGCAAACAAGTACACTTGTAGTCATCGTTTTGAGCTTCACACTTGGCATTGAAACCGCATGGTGAAGGGTTGCATGGATCTCGAGGAGTTGGTGGTTCGCGAGCTGGTTGTTCAACTAAAATGGATATTGTAAAATAGGGATCGGGGAAAAAGTAAGTAAGAGATTTACTTATGGGTTGGCAGACTGTAAACGGATTTCCGGTATGCCTTGGTGGACAACTGCATATCGGATTGTGGTTCCGGACTATACATTCTGCTCGCATGCCACATGTTCCAGGACAAGGGTCTTTGCATTTTTGATTCAAACAGAATTTATCCAATGGGCAGTCCGAGTTGGTTGAACATTCTGGACGACAAGATGGTGGCGTACCGAAGAAGCCAGGTACGCATGAGCATATAGCTTGTTGGTTGATTTCGCGGCATTGACTGTTCGGACCACATGGTGATGGATAACATGGATTGGTAACAACTGGCGCAGGTATTTTGTCACATTGTATGAATGCACTTCCGGTCATTCCCTCGGGACAAGAACACATTGGTATGTGGTTTTGTACCGTACATTGGGCGTTCGTGCCACAAGTACCAGGGCAAGGATCTTCACACTTGCTTCGCATGCAAGCTCTATCGCGAGGACAATCTGAGTTAAGAACACACTCAGGTCGACATCCGGAGTAAGGATCTCCACGATATTCGGGGATGCACGTACAGATTCCGTTGTTGCAGTTGGCATTGGCACCGCATGGTGATGGATTGCATGGGTCTGTTGGAGCTGGAGGCTCACCTAGTAAGGCAAATAGTCTATATGAGGAAAGGGGCAACTAATAGAAGTTTTCAATATTACGTTGGATTGGTATAGGTCTGCAGGCTGTGAATGGATCTCCTGTGTAGCCGGTTGCGCAAACACAATTCGGAACATGATTGAGAACATTACACATTGCAGATATACCGCATGATCCTGGACATGGATCGCGACACTTTTCGTTTATACAAGCCAAGTTTGTGGGACAGTCAGAATGAACACTACATTCCGGACGGCAATTTGGTGGGGTTCCTTGGTAGCTTGGCAAACAAGAACAAGATGGAACATTGTTCAAGTTACGACACTGCGCAAATTGTCCACATGGTGACGGTATGCAAGGATCACGAACTGGTTCAGGTAACGGGTCCATGGGTGCTAAAGGAAGAAATTGAGTACTGAGAGCCTTTGGCAATTGTTGAGTCGTCTTACGTGGAATAGGATAACATCTTGTAAATGCATCTCCAGTATAATCTGATCGACAGGAACATATTGGATTATGATTATGAACTCGGCATTCGGCATTTTGTCCGCATACTCCTGGACAGGGATCAGCACATTTTTGATTTATACAAGCTTTGTCGAGAGGGCATTCGGTATTTAGGACACATTCCGGCCTACATGATGGTGGACTACCTATAAATTCTGGCAAGCAAGAACAAACTGCCTGTTGATTGACTTCGCGGCACTGGCTATTCGCTCCACAAGGCGACGGTACACAAGGATTCACATATTCTTGAATAGCTTTAAGGAGCATGGAGGAGAGTGTTTTAAAATCGAATTTCTTGTAGGAAGGATATTTCTTACGTTTTGGTATTGGAGAACAGAATCTGAAAGGATTACCAGTGTAATCTTGGTAACAGGTACATGATGGTAAATGATTTATAACATGGCATTCAGCGTTTTGGCCACAAGTTCCTGGACATGGGTCAACACACTTCTGTTGAACGCATGCCTTGTTCGATGGACAATCTGAGTTAAGGACACATTCTGGACGACATCCTTCATAAGGATTACCGAAGTAATCCGGCAAACAAACACAGGACCCAATTGAGCCATGTTGTCGGCATTCGGCGTTACTACCACATGGATTTGGATGACAGGGTTCGACTTGATCTCGAACAGGTTCCTGTACCGCATCGCATCTGGTAAACGGATCACCGATAAAACCAGACGAACAAACGCAATTGGGTACGTGATTGAATGTTCTACACTCAGCGTTAAGACCGCATAAGCCAGGACACGGGTCAACGCACTTCTGGCGTATGCAAGCCTTATCACTTGAGCACTCTGAGTTCGATAAGCATTCAGGGCGACATTGAGGTGGAGCACCGATGAATTCGGGAAGACAAGAGCACGATGGGCTTCCATTGGAGTTAACACACTTCGAATTTGGTCCACATGGTGATGGATAGCATGGATCAGGATCATTCTTAACGATTGGTGGTTCAACTAGAAAGCGGATAAATTTATAGGAATTTTCTCATTGTAGGATGAAGACAGTTTCACTACCTCTTATTTCACAAGCAATAAACGGACTTCCAGTGTAACCGGAAGGACACGAGCAATGTGGATTGTGATTGATCACACTACACAATGCATTGCGTCCACAAACACCTGGACATGGATCTTGGCACTTTTGATTGATACAAGCGCGATTAGCAGGACATTCAGAGTTGGTAACACATTCTGGTCTACAGCCCGGTGGTGAACCTATGAATTGCGGCAGACATGAGCAAATAGCATGATGGTTGACATCACGACATTGGCTATTGGGACCACACGGTGAGGGATTACATGGATTTTCAATGACGGGCTCTGCAAAAAAGGGTTTGAGGTTATTTTCAGGGATACCTAACTTTGAGTCTGAGTCTGATTTACTTGGAGTTGGCAAACACTGAATAAATGCATTGCCTGTCATCTCAACTGGACAATGACACATCGGGATATGGTTATTGACTTCGCAGATGGCATTTAAGCCACATGTTCCCGGGCAAGGATCAACACACTTATTTCGGATGCATGCCTTATCTCGAGGACATTCTGAGTTAAGAACGCACTCGGGGCGACATTCGACGTAAGGATCTCCGTGATATTCTGATATACAGGTACACTGGCCATTATTGCAGATAGCATTTGGCCCGCATGGCGATGGATTGCAAGGGTCTTCAGCAAGTGGTGGTTCTAAATAATTAATAGCAACAGTTACTTTTGAACTCTTGGAGACATTTTTACTATCGGTCTTACTTGGTGGTGGAGCTGGCGAACAGGCTTCGAAGGGATTACCCTCATAGCCTGTTGGACATGTACACATCGGAACATGGTTACGAACATTACAAATAGCATTAAAACCACAAGATCCCGGGCAAGGATCTCTACATTTCTCCTGCAAACAAGCCTGATCGCTTGGGCAATCAGAGTTCAATGTACATTCGGGCCTACAGTTGGGCGGTTGACCAATGTAGGTTGGAAGGCATGAGCAAGAGGCTAGGTTGTTTAGATTTCGACATTCTGCAAATTGTCCACAAGGCGATGGGACGCATGGATCGTGATATGGTTCCTGTTGCGGTGGAGGAGGTGGAATGGCATAACAACGTGTGAAAGCATCGCCGGTGAAACCAGCGCGACACGAGCACAACGGACTATGATTCCACACCCGACACTCGGCGTTGGTACCGCATGTACCAGGACAAGGATCACCGCATTTTTGGTTAATACAGGACCGGTCCTGGGGACATTCGTTGTTGGAGGTACATTCGGGTCGACAAGTAGGCGGACTACCAATATAATTTGTCAGGCAAGAACATACAGCTTGTTCGCCTACTGTCTTACATTGACTATTAGGGCCACAAGGTGATGGTGCACAAGGGTTTTTATATTCTTTAACAGCTACAATGGAAAAAAAATAGTGCTTAAGTGAATTAAGTGCCAGGGCATGAAGATTCAAAACTCTTACGTTCTGCTGGAACTGAACAATAGCGGTAAGGATCTCCTGAATATCCATCAAAGCAGCTGCACGTTGGCAAGTGATTTATTACATTACACCTGGCATTCTGGCCGCAAGTACCAGGACATGGATCTCTACACTTTTGATTTACACAAGCTAAGTTGGAAGGACAGTCAGAGTTTAGAACACATTCTGGTCGACAACCTTCGTAGGGATTTCCGAAGTATTCAGGCAAACACTGGCATGATCCAGCTCCTCCTCGGTCTTCGCATCGGGCATTTGCTCCGCAAGGACTAGGATTACACGGATTGATTTCTTCATTTAATTGAGGTTTGCGTGGATTACATTGTGTAAACGGATTTCCTTCGAAGCCTTCTAAACAAACACATGATGGTGTATGACTGACAACTTGACAAAGGGCGTTCTGTCCACACAGGCCAGGGCATGGATCTGTGCACTTTTGTTTGATGCATGCCAAATTGCTGGAACATTCCGATGATGATATACACTCTGGCCTACAGTTTGGTGGGCTTCCGATGAAACTTGGTAGACATGAACAAGATGGTGATTCACCTCTTTGTTCACATTGTGAATTCGGTCCACAAGGACTTGGAATACACGGGTTTGTCGGTTCTCGCTGAATAGGAGGTTGTGGTAGACGTTGGCAGCTGGTAAATGGATTTCCTGAATAACCATTCAAACATGAGCAGAATGGATTGTGATTGACTACGTTGCAAAGGGCATTAAGACCACATGTGCCTGGGCATGGATCACGACATTTCTGATTTTGACACGCTTGGTTCAATGGACAATCGGAATTAATGGAACACTCTGGATGACACGATGGTGGACGCCCAATGTATCCGGAGACACATGAGCAAATGGCCTGTTGGTTTACCTCGCGGCATTGGCTGTTCGGTCCACAAGGAGATGGTTGACATGGGTTACCAGGAGGTGGAGCTAAATGAAAATGGAAAAAAGTTAAGGGTTTACGTTTACCTAGAAGATAGTTTCTTTGGCTACCTGGGATTGGCAAACATTGAGTGAAAGCGCTGCCAGTCATTCCATCTGGACACCTACACATGGGTATGTGATTGTTGACTTCACAAATGGCACTAAGGCCACATGTACCTGGGCATGGATCGACGCACTTGCTTCTGATGCAAGCCTTATCGCGAGAACAATCTGAATTAAGGACACACTCTGGGCGACAACCGGAATAAGGATCACCATGATATTCTGGTAAGCAAGTACATTGGCCATTAGAGCATTGAGCGTTAGCGCCACATGGCGATGGGTTACAAGGGTCATCAAGAACTGGAGGCTCTGAGAAAGGAAATATTAGATGGGGTCTAAGCACATTGAGGGTAATTTTACTTGGAGTCGGAGGTTTAATGACGCAGTTGGTGAAAGGATCGCCTGTATAACCGACTGGGCACGTACATATCGGTGTGTGGTTAATAACACTGCAGAGGGCAAAGTTTCCACATGAACCTGGACAAGGATCGATGCATCTCTCGCGAACACATGCCATACTTGATTGGCAATCGGCATTGATGACACATTCTGGACGACAATTGGGTGGAGAACCGAAGTATGACTGAAGACAAGAACAAGATGGCTGATCGTTGATAGTTTGACACTGTGCGTTCGCACCGCATGGCGATGGCACACACGGATCGCGGTACGGTTGCACATCCCTGATTGGTGGAGGTGGTGGATTCGGGAAGCATCTTGTAAATGGATCTCCTGTGAATCCGTTCCGACACGAGCATAAGGGACTGTGATTTCTAACTTGGCATTCGGCGTTTTGTCCACATGATCCCGGGCATGGATCGGTGCATTTGCGATTTATGCATGCTTTGTCGAAAGCGCATTCTGAACTAGTTGTACATTCGGGCCTGCAAGCAGGTGGACTTCCAACATAAGTTGGAAGGCACGAACATACAGCTTGATTTTGCACCTCGCGGCACTGGCTATTAGGGCCACAAGGTGAAGGCTGGCATGGATTGACATATTCTCTAACGGCTGAAATGGAATAAATTTCGTAAGTCTTGATTCGGGGAAAGACTAAAGAACCACTCACGTTCTTTTATAGGGCTACAGAATCGGTATGGATCCCCAGTAAAGTTGGGAATACATGTACAAGACGGCAGGTGGTTGACAACGTTACAGTCAGCGTTTTGGCCACAAGTTCCAGGGCATGGGTCCTTGCATTTGCTTTGAATACAAGATTTTGTTGATGGACAGTCTGAGTTTACAACACATTCTGGGCGACATCCTTCATATGGATTACCAAGGAATTCTGGTAAACATTGACATGCTCCAGCTCCATTTCTTTCCGTACATTGGGCATTAGCTCCACATGGACTAGGTTCACATGGGCTAATGATTTCCGGAGGATCTTGACGAACAGTGTCACAGAATGTGAATGGATCACCACTGAAGCCAGCGCTGCATACACACATTGGAGTGTGATTAATCACATGGCATTCAGCGTTGCTTCCACACACTCCTGGACATGGATCCTTGCATTTTTGTCCAATGCATGCCTTAGAGCTTTGACACTCTGAATTGACAACGCATTCAGGTCGGCAATTGGGAGGAGAACCTATAAACTCGGGCAGACAAGAACAGGATGGAGACTGACCATTAGGACGGCATTCTGAGTTGGGTCCACATGGGTTGGGACGACATGGATCTTTGAAATCTTCTTGTGGTGGTTGTTCAACTGAAATTAAAACCGTTTGAAATATGGAAAGCAACACAGGGCTTAGGTTAAACCCACTTGGTATTGGATGACAAGCTGCTAATGGGTTTCCTGTAAACCGACTTCTACAGCGACAAATTGGATTATGGTTGACTACGGAGCATTCGGCATTAACTCCACAGGATCCCGGACATGGATCCCTGCATTTGTTTTGGAGGCAAGCTCTGTTAAGAGCACACTCTGAGTTTGAGATGCATTCTGGCCGACATTGAGGTGGACTACCGATATAGTCTGGCAAACATGAGCATACTGCTTGTTCATTGATTTCTTGACATTGACTGTTTGGACCGCATGGTGATGGTTGGCAAGGATTTTGTCTAACTTGTTCTGAAACATGAAAAACTTTTAGCAAAGGAAGTCGGGAAATGAATTCGAGGTATTTACGTGGTATGGGAGAGCATTGAACAAAGGCGTTTCCGCTCATTCCTTCAGGGCAATGACACATTGGAATATGATTAAACACTTCACAGATGGCATTTGTTCCACAAGTGCCCGGGCATGGGTCTGTGCACTTGCTCCTGATGCATGCTTTATCTCTTGGACAATCTGAGTTCAAAACGCATTCTGGACGGCAACCGAGGTAAGGATCTCCCTGGTACTCTGGTATACAAGAGCACTGGCCGTTCAAGCAAACAGCATTTGCTCCACAAGGTGACGGATTACATGGGTCAGTTGGCTCCGGTTTTATAGGATCTGCAGGTATCAGGTGGCACGATGTAAATGGATCACCAGTGAAACCTCGTGTACATTGACAGATAGGAGTATGATTTATGACACTACATTCGGCATTGAAGCCACAAGATCCAGGACAAGGATCTGTGCACTTTTGTGAAATACAAGCCTTATTACTTGGACACTCTGAATTGACGACACATTCGGGGCGACAATTTGGTGGCGAACCTAGATAAGTTGAAAGACATGAACATGACGGGCTGCCATTAATGTCACGGCATTCTGCAAAATGTCCGCACGGCGAAGGTACACAAGGGTTTCGATATTCATCGCGTTTTGGTGGTGGAGGAGCTGTTTCAAGGAAAAATTCAGTTACGGTCTTTTAATAAAATATATAGGGGCTTACGAGGTATGGGGTAGCATCTTGTGAATGCATCCCCTGTGTAGCCGTTTATGCAACTACACAAAGGCGAATGATTTCGTACTCTGCACTCGGCATTAGTTCCACAAACTCCTGGACAAGGATCTTCACATTTTTGGTTCTTGCAAGCCTTGTCCAAGGGACATTCCGAATTTGTTGTACATTCTGGTCGACATGCTGGCGGACTTCCAATGAAGTCAGGCAAGCATGAGCAAACAGCTTGCTCATTAACTTCACGACATTGGGAGTTTGGTCCACATGGCGTTGGTTGGCACGGGTTAACATACTCTTTGATGATCGCTAAAAAATGTTGAGAATATTATTCGACGTGTCTTTTGTTGTTGTTTTATTTTCGAAGAACTTACGTTTCTCTGGAATGGAACAGAAGCGATATGGATTGCCTGTATATCCTGACAAGCAATCACACGTTGGCAAGTGATTTATGACATTGCAAATAGCATTTTGACCGCAAACTCCAGGGCAAGGGTCTTTGCATTTTTGGTTAACACAAGCTCTATTCGAAGGACAATCAGAGCTTTGAATACATTCAGGACGGCATCCCTCGTAAGGGTTTCCGAAATATTCTGGAAGACATTGACACGATCCAGCATTGTTGACCTCTCTGCATTCGGCATTGATTCCACATGGATTTGGATCACATGGTCTTGTTTCATCTGCAAGTGGTGGCTTAGGCGAACATCCACTAAACGGATCTCCAGTAAATCCTTCTGCACATATACACATGGCCGTATGACTGATAACTCGACATTCCGCATTGATTCCACAAAGTCCTGGACAAGGATCTTTGCATTTCTGACTGAGACAAGCCTTGTTGCTAGCACACTCGGAGTTCGTTATACATTCTGGTCGACAGTTGGGCGGTGACCCAATGAACTCCGGCAAGCATGAGCACGATGGAGAATCTCCAACGGCCTTGCATTGAGAGTTCGGTCCACAAGGTGATGGTTGGCATGGATTTTTAGGTTCATCTCGCACTGGTGCTATTACTTGTTGACAGCGTATAAATGGACTTCCTGTGAATCCCGTAGGACAGGTGCAGAATGGATTGTGATTCACAACTGTGCACTTAGCTCCTAGTCCACAAGTTCCAGGACAAGGATCAATACATTTCTGGTTTTGACAAGCCATTGAAAGCGAACAGTCAGAGTTCCTAGTACATTCAGGTCTACACGTTGGCGGATTTCCAATGAATCCTTCTATACAAGAGCAAACTGCGTTGCCCTGGAATTCCCGACAGCGTGAGTTTGGACCGCATGGACTTGGATTGCAAGGGTGTTGGACTTCTGGTTCACGCTGAACCGGATTGCACTGCACAAAAGCATTTCCATTCATATTTTCCGGACATCTACACATCGGAATGTGGTTGATAACTTCGCATATTGCGCTAAGTCCACAAGTTCCTGGACAAGGATCCGTGCATTTATTTCGAATGCACGCCTTGTCTGAAGGACATTCTGTACTTAGAACACATTCTGGGCGGCACCCAACATAGGGGTCGCCTTGGTATTCAGCAATGCAAGTACATTGACCGTTGTTGCAGATAGCATTGCTACCACATGGTGATGGGTTGCAAGGGTCATCCAAAACCGGAGGTTCCGCTTTAAAGCAAAAAGAAAAAGATTAGACAAATATAAAAGTCTATTTATGGAGGAATGACTTCAGAGATCTTACGTTTCGGGGCGATTTGACAGGATGTAAACGGATTTCCTACATAACCTTGTAGGCATGAGCAGATAGGCGTGTGATTGATAACTGAGCACTGTGCATTCAAACCACAAGAACCTGGACATGGGTCAATGCAGCGGTTGTTTATACAAGCCAAGTTACTGGCACATTCAGCGTTCGATGAACATTCTGGACGGCAATTTGGTGGAGCTCCAAAGAAGTTTGCCAGACAAGAGCACGATGCTTGTCCGTTGGAGTTGCGACATTGTGAGTTGGGACCACAAGGTGAGGGCAGACATGGATCTCGAATTCTTTCAGGAACAACTATTTGAGGAGGTGCTGTACGAGAGAAGATTGGCTAAGTAAGGTTACGTGGCGGGGTTATATTTAAGAGTCTTACGTGGAATAGGGTTACAACGGGTGAATGGATCACCAGTGAAACCGTTTCTACACGAACACAACGGACTGTGGTTATGAACACGACACTCGGCGTTAGTTCCGCATGTTCCTGGGCATGGATCTACACACTTTTGGTTCACACACGCTTTGTCAAGACTACACTCAGAACTAATTGTACATTCTGGTCGACAACCTGGAGGAGTACCTATATAATTCGGGAGGCATGAACAGACACCTTGACCATTCACTTCCTTGCATTGACTATTTGGACCACATGGTGATGGTTGGCAAGGATTGACATATTCTTTGATGACGGCTATTGATGAAAAAGTAGTTGCTAGGTTAATAAGTTTGGGAGCATAGGGGTCAAGAGGCTTACGTTTGGTTTCTATTGCACAGAATCGGTATGGATCTCCAGTGTATCCAATTCTGCATGCACAAGATGGAAGATGGTTTAACACATGGCACTCGGCATTCTGTCCACAAGTTCCTGGACAAGGATCACCACATTTATTTTGAAGACAAGCTTTGTTGGACGGGCAATCGGAGTTAAGAACACACTCAGGGCGACATCCTTCGTAGGGGTTTCCAAAATATTCTGGCAAGCATTGGCAAGAGCCAACACCGTTTTGTTGACGACATTCAGCAAATGCCCCACAAGGGCTTGGATTGCAAGGATCAACAATTTCTGGGGGACTGGCTCGCACTACATTACATTGTACGAACGGATCACCCGTAAAGCCAATTTCACAGGTACACATTGGAGTGTGACTAATTACTCGGCAAACAGCATTTTGACCACACAGGCCAGGGCAAGGATCTCTGCACCGCTGGTTACGGCAAACCTGTGCCGTTGGACACTCAGAATTAGTAACACATTCTGGTCTGCAGTTTGGTGGACTTCCGAAGAAGTTTTCTAAGCACGAACACGACGGGGAGCCATTGATATTGCGACATTCGGAGTTTGGTCCACATGGTGATGGTTGACATGGATTTGTTGGTTCTGGGTCACGTTTTACTGGGAAAAGCCTTATTGTTAAAAAAGTCTTTTGTGACAAGCTACAAATCTTACTTATTCGCTGACAGAGGACGAACGGGTTTCCTGTAAAGAGTTCTGGACATGAGCAGAAGGGATTGTGGTTCACCACAGAACACTTGGCATATTGACCACACGTTCCAGGGCAAGGGTCTTGACACTTCTGATTTTGGCAGGCTTGATTTTGTGCACATTCAGAGTTGGTGGTACATTCAGGGCGGCATGTTGGTGGGCTTCCAACGAATGTTGGAAGACACGAGCATACTGCCTGAATGTTGACCTGACGGCACTGGCTGTTAGGTCCACACGGAGATGGTTGACAAGGATTGATAAAAAGTTCAACTAAAAAATGACATCTAGTGTTAGAAATTGTTTCCGTCAGATTTTGTTTGGGGAATAATTACCTTCGGCTGGAATACACTGACTAAAAGCATTGCCTGTCATTCCTTCGGGGCAATGACACATCGGAATGTGGTTGTGCACTTCGCATATAGCATTAGCACCACAAGTTCCTGGACATGGGTCAAGGCACTTGCTTCTAATACAAGCACGATCGCGTGAACAATCCGAATTCAGAACACATTCAGGGCGGCAACCAACTAAAGGATTTCCTTGGTATTCAGCAATGCAGGAGCATTGACCGTTCTGGCATACAGCATTTGAGCCACAAGGGCTAGGGTTGCAAGGGTCACGTTCTTCTTCTCGAAGAGGTGCTAAAAACAAAATATTAAGCATTTCTGTGGCTAAGATTGAAAAGTCGAAAGAAGCCTTACGAGGTGCCTGATAAGGTTGACAGCTTACGAACGGATCTCCTGTGTATCCAACTGGACACGTACAACTTGGTGTATGATTGATTACGTTACATGTGGCAGCAAAGCCACACGATCCGGGACATGGGTCAATGCAATGCTGGCGAATGCAAGCTTTGTTACTGACACATTCCGAATTGATGGTACATTCTGGACGACAATTTGGTGGTGCTCCAATGAAATCAGGTAGACAAGAGCAGGAAGGAACATTATTAGTGTTTCGACACTGAGAATTTGGACCGCAAGGACTAGGTACACAAGGATCGCGATAAACCTCGATATCTCGTGGAGGTGATGGTGCTATATGAAAATCAGTTTCAAAAGTTTGATTATATGAGAAAAGCGAGTAACCATTACGTGGTATTGACGAGCATCTAACAAAAGCATCTCCGGTGTAACCATTTCTGCAGGAACAGATTGGACTGTGGTTTCTAACTCTACATTCAGCGTTCTGTCCACACGTTCCAGGACATGGATCGACACACTTTCGGTTGATGCAAGCCTTATCGGCGTCACATTCAGAGCTCGAAGTACATTCTGGTCTACACGATGGAGGAGTTCCTATGAACTCTGGAAGACACGAACAAACTCCTTGTTGGTTCACCTCGCGGCACTGGCTGTTTGGACCGCAAGGAGAAGGTTGGCATGGGTTGACGTATTCATGACTAATTGCTAAAGGGATTGAAAATGTGAATAGCAATTCAGAGGCGGATGTTAAAACATGCTTACGTTCAGCAGGAATATTACAATAGCGGTAAGGGTCCCCTGTATATCCAACGAAGCAGTTGCATGTTGGCAAATGATTGACAACATTACATTCAGCATTCTGTCCACACGTTCCAGGACAAGGATCTTTGCATTTTTGCTGGACGCAAGCCTTATTTGTCGGACAATCGGAGTTGCGAACACATTCAGGACGGCAACCTTCGTAAGGATTTCCAAAGTATTCGGGCAAGCATTGGCAAGCTCCAGCGCCGTTTCGCTCAATGCAATTTGCGTTGGGGCCACATGGGCTTGGATTGCAAGGGTTGACGTATTCCGGAGCAAGTTGTCTTACGACATCACAGTGGCTGAAGGGATCTCCAGAAAAACCAGGGCTACAAACGCATATCGGCGTATGACTGACGACTCGGCATTCTGCATTTAACCCACAGACTCCTGGGCATGGATCCTTACAACGTTGATTTATGCAAGCGAGATTGCTTGTACACTCTGAGTTGGAAACACACTCTGGTTTGCAATATGGTGGGCTTCCGAAGAAGCCTTCGAGGCATGTACATGATGGAGCTTCTCCAATACTTCGACATTCTGAATTGGGGCCGCATGGCGATGGTCTGCATGGATCGGTTGGAGTAGGATCTGCAGGACGTTCTATAATTTCCTGACAAGCCACAAACGGATTGCCCGTAAAGTGTGGAAGACAAGTACAGAACGGATTGTGATTCACTACGGAACACTTGGCATTACGGCCGCATGACCCTGGACATGGATCCCGACATTTTTGATTGACGCAAGCTAAATTAGAAGGACATTCTTGGTTGGCTGTACACTCTGGTCGACACGTTGGTGGACTGCCGATGAATCCTTGTACACAAGAACAAACTGCTTGGTTATTGACTTCGCGACATTGACTATTTGGACCGCACGGTGACGGTTGGCAAGGGTTTTGGATAATTGGAGCTAAAAAGTGAATTAAGATGTTAGAATTTTGATAGGCGTTTGTGGTTTCGAAGTATTTACGTGGAACTGGGGAGCATTGCACGAATGCATTTCCAGCCATTCCTTCAGGGCACCTGCACATCGGTATATGATTGATTACATCACATATCGCGTTTGTACCGCACGTTCCAGGGCAAGGATCAACGCATTTACTGCGGATACAAGCTCTGTCACGAGCACAATCGCTGTTAAGAACACATTCTGGACGGCATCCAGCATAGGGATCACCATGATATTCAGGTATGCATGTACATTGTCCATTGTTGCAAACTGCGTTTGCACCACAAGGTGATGGGTTACATGGATCATCAAGAACAGGTGCTAAAAATTGATGAGGTAAGTAGGTGATAAAGTTCAAAATTTGGTTCGAGTCCTTACGTGCTGGCGGAGGTTCTGGTCGACAGAAGGTGAATGGATCACCAGTGTATCCGGCGGGGCATGTGCAACTTGGTGTATGATTGATTACATTACAAACTGCACCATTTCCACATGATCCTGGACAAGGATCGCGGCATTTTTCATTAATACAAGCTTGGTTACTTGGACACTCTGCGTTTATCAAACATTCCGGACGGCAATTTGGTGGAGCACCAATGTAGTTTGGAAGGCATGAACACGAAGGAGATTGGTTGATAGTGCGGCACTGTGCATGAGGTCCACAAGGAGAAGGTACGCAAGGGTCTTGAGGTTCTCTTTGAACTATAACAGGCGGAGCCGCTGGAATTAAAAGACGTTTCGAAAACGCTCTTTGGACTTAAAAAAAAACGTGAATAACTTACGAGGTATGGGGAAACATCTTGTGAAAGCGTCACCCGTGTATCCAGACTTGCAACTACATATAGGACTATGGTTGTTAACCCTACAGATAGCATTATTTCCACATGTACCGGGACATGGCTCTTGACACTTCTGGTTGATACAAGCACGGTCTGTTGGGCACTCTGAACTTATCGTGCACTCAGGCCTACAAACTGGTGGACTACCCACAAAGTTTGGTAGACAAGAACAGACAGCTTGGGAGTTGATTTCCCGACATTTGCTGTTGGGTCCGCAAGGAGTAGGCTGACATGGATTAACATACTCTTTGATGGCTAAAATATTGAAAACAGTTTATGAAAGGGTCAGAGGACGACAATTTTTTGATGACTCACGTTCGCGTTCCAACTGACAGAATCTGTATGGATCACCGAAATATCCAGTAATGCAAACACATGAAGGAATATGATTGACAACGTTACAAATTGCATTTTGTCCACACGTTCCTGGACATGGGTCTCTACATTTATTCTGAAGACAAGCTTTGTTTGATGGACAATCCGAGTTTAGTACACATTCTGGACGACATCCTTCATAGGGGTTTCCGAAATATTCTGGTAGACACTGGCATGCTCCGGCTTCATTCTTTCTTATACACTCAGCGTTTGATCCACATGGGCTTGGTTGACATGGATCAACTTGATCCAGCTGCGTAATCCTTACTGCTACACATTGAACGAATGGATCCCCTTGGAATCCAGTCGGACAAAGGCAACTTGGTGTATGACTAAGTACGTGGCATTCAGCTCCAGCTCCACACAAACCTGGACATGGGTCTTTGCATTTTTGACTTATGCAAGCTTGATTGCTTGGGCATTCTGAGCTTGTGAGACATTCCGGTCGACAATTTGGTGGAGATCCAATGTAATTGGCAATGCAGGTACATGCTGGTGATTCACCGACAACTCGGCAATCCGAGTATGGTCCACATGGGGACGGTGTGCAAGGTGCTTTTGGTACATCGCGTGGTGGTTCAACTAAAAGCGAACACAGAGTTATAAAAGGATCATGGGACGATGAAGTGGAAAGCTTACTTATACGTTGACAACTGATGAACGGATTGCCAGAGAACCTTTCGGGACACTGGCAGAATGGAATATGATTGACGACCTTGCATTTGGCATTGGCGCCACAGGTACCTGGGCACGGATCTGTGCATTTCTGGTTTAGACAAGCCTGACTAAGAGAACACTCGGAGTTGGTAGTACATTCGGGACGACAGAACGGTGGACTTCCAACGAACTGTTCCAGACACGAACATACAGCTTGCTGATTGATTTCTTGACATCTGCTATTCGCACCACATGGTGAAGGTTGGCAAGGATTTGTGATTTCAAGTTCTAAGGGAAGGTTTTTTTTTATGTGGTTAACTTTAACTATCGATTTGATCTTACTTGGACTAGGTAAACAACTAATAAAGGCATTGCCTTGCATGCCGTCGGGACATTTACAGTTTGGAATGTGATTCATAACCTCACAAATGGCGTTGTGGCCGCATGTTCCTGGACAGGGGTCTACACAGGTATGTTTTATACAGGCCCGGTCTCTTGGACAATCGGTGTGTAAAACACATTCTGGTCGACAACCTGTGTACGGATCTCCGTGATATTCCGCTATGCACGTGCATTGACCGTTGTTACAGATTGCGTTGGGTCCACATGGCGATGGGTTGCAAGGATCTTCTTCAAATACTTCAGCTAAAGTGCAGAATTCACTTAATACATGGGAATAAGGAAATCGAAGATAAAACTTACGTTCCACTGGAGGAGGTTTAGGGTTGCATATCGTGAACGGATCACCAATATAACCTTCGAAGCAAGTACAAATTGGAGTGTGATTAACAACATTACAATTAGCATTGACTCCACATGAGCCTGGACAAGGATCGCGACATTTCTCATTGATGCAAGCCTGGTTCGTAGGGCACTCCGAACTAATGGAACACTCTGGACGACAATTAGGTGGGGAACCAATGAAATTTAACAAACAGGAGCAAGAAGGTGAACCATTGATTTCTCGACATTGTGAATTCGGGCCACATGGCGAGGGTACACATGGGTTACGATAGACATCTCTTACCGGAGGTGGAGGAGCTAAATAAAATACGTGACTGAAAATGGAACTCGAATGTTGAAGGTAAATTTTCTTACGAGGAATATTAAAGCAACGTTGGAATGGATCACCGGTGAAGCCACTTCGGCATGAACAAATTGGGCTGTGGTTTCGTACACGGCATTCGGCGTTCTGCCCGCATGTTCCTGGACATGGATCGACGCACTTTCTGTTGACACACGCCTTATCAGCAGGACATTCTGAACTAGCTGTACACTCAGGTCTACAAGCTGGTGGACTTCCAATGTATTCTGCGAGACAAGAGCAAACGGCCTGGCTGTTGATCTCACGGCATTGACTATTTGGTCCGCAAGGTGATGGTTGACATGGATTGACGTACTCTTTGAGGGCTTTAAATGACATAAATGTAAATAAGCTAGGTTCGCAGTTTGGAAGACTGGTATAAGCTTACGTTCTTTCTCGATATTGCAAAGACGATAAGGATCGCCAGTGTATCCGGAGAAGCAGTTGCATGAAGCAACATGGTTGATTACTTGACACTCGGCATTTTGTCCACAAGTTCCTGGACATGGATCTCTGCATTTGTTTTGTAGACAAGCTCGGTCCGATGGACAATCCGAGTTGAGTATGCATTCGGGTCGGCATCCTTCATAGGGATTACCAAAGTACTCGGGCAAGCATTGACACGATCCTGCTCCGCCACGTTCTTCACACTTTGCATTGGTTCCACACGGACTTGGATTACATGGGTTTAATGGCTCATCCCTAATTTGAATCTCATTGCACTGGCTGAATGGGTCTCCAGTAAAGCCTGCAGCACAAATGCACATGGCTGTATGAGAAACAACACGACACTCGGCATTATTTCCACAGAGCCCTGGACATGGATCAACGCATTTCTGATTGATGCATGCCAAATTTGTGGGACATTCTGAATTGGATACACACTCTGGCCGGCAAGACGGTGGAGAACCAATGAAAGAAGGTAAACAAGAGCAAGACGGACTATCACCCGAAACACGGCATTCCGAGTTAGGTCCACATGGTGTTGGTATACAAGGATTGACAGGCTTAACTTCTCTTACTGGTATTACTATAAAATGAAACATGAAGTTCTGGAGACCAATGAAGTTATGGTTGAAGATGACTTACTTATCCGTTCACAACGAACGAATGGGTTTCCAGAGAAACCATCGGGGCAGCTACAGAATGGATTATGATTAACAACGTTGCACTTAGCGTTAAATCCGCAAGTACCGGGACATGGGTCACGGCACTTCATATTTTGGCAAGCTTGATTAAGTGAACATTCAGAGTTCGTCGTACATTCGGGTCTACATTGAGGTGGACTTCCGATATATTCGGGAATGCAAGAGCAAACTGCTGTTTCTTGAACAACTCGGCATTGACTGTTTGGACCACACGGAGATGGTTGACATGGGTTGCTAGCAATTGGTTCTGTAAAGCAAAAAAGATTTAGGGAGGATTCAAACTCAGGTGGAAAATGAGATTGTTTACTTGGAACTGGTCTACACTCGAAGAAGGCGTTGCCCGACATTCCTTCGGGACACCTACACATTGGAATATGATTGTTAACTTCACAAAGGGCGTTAGTTCCACAAGTTCCTGGACATGGATCTCTGCATTTGTTTTGCAGACAAGCTCGATTCAGCGGGCACTCAGCGTTGAGAACACATTCTGGACGACACTCTGTGTAAGGATCACCTTGATATTCAGGTATGCAGGTGCATTGCCCATTGTTGCAATTGGCATTTGCACCGCAGGGTGATGGATTACATGGATCGTCGAGTACAGGTGGCGAAGTTGCTATAGATAGAGAGAGGGAAAGCTAAAGAATAACTGCAGACAATGGGAAGGCAAAACTTCTTACGTGCTGGTGGCTTTGGATGGCAGTTTGTAAACGGATTGCCTATGAATCCTTCAATACAAGCACATGATGGTGTGTGGTTGATTACTCTACAGAAAGTATTCAATCCACACGATCCCGGACAAGGATCGACACATTTTTCTCGAATACAAGCTCGGTCACTTGGACATTCCGCATTGATGGTACATTCAGGCCTACAATTTGGTGGCGCTCCAATGTAAGTAGCGAGACATGAGCACGATGGGACTCCATTGACATTTCGGCACTGAGCATTAGGACCACATGGTGATGGCAGGCAAGGATCGCGAATTTCTTCCTTCAGGATCTCAGGAGCAGCTAATTAAATTGAGATGTAATTTTGGAATAAAAACAAAACGCCAAAAATCCCTTACGTGGTGGAATGGGGAAGCACCGTGTGAATGCATCTCCTGTAAAGCCCGATCTACAAGTGCAAATAGGACTGTGATTACGAACGCGACACTCGGCATTATTTCCACATGGCCTATCTTCACAAGGATTCTTGCACTTTTGATTGATACAGGCTTTGGTAGCATCACATTCTGAACTTATAGTACACTCAGGTCGACATGATGGCGGTGATCCAACATATTCAGGACGACAAGAGCAAACAGCTTGACCGTTTACTTCGCGACACTGACTGTTGGGACCACATGGTGTTGGCTGGCACGGGTTCACATATTCCTTGATCAAAGCTAGAAGGTGATATTTTGTTAAAACCTGTCGAGTTCGTAAAATCTACACAATTTTCTTACGTTGAGATGGCTGGTTGCAGAATCGGTAAGGATCCCCAGTGTATCCTGTGATGCAGTTGCATGATGGCACGTGATTCATAACTTGGCAATCAGCGTTTAGGCCACATGTGCCTGGACAAGGATCGAAGCATTTATTTTGCATACAAGCCTTATTCGATGGACAATCAGAGTTCTGTACGCATTCTGGACGGCAACTTTCATAGGGATTACCAAAGTAGTCCGCGAAACATTGGCATGATGCAGCTCCGTTTCTTTGTTTACATTCGGCATTGGAACCGCACGGGTTTGGATGACATGGATCAATATGTTCTATCTGGGCTACTTTGGGAACATCGCATTGAATGAACGGATCTCCAATATAACCAGGTATACAAATGCACATGATCGCATGGCTAACAACTCGACATTCTGCGTTCACTCCACAACGTCCTGGACAAGGATCTCTACACTTCTGATTGATGCAAGCAAGATTGCTCGGACACTCCGAGCTAGTAACACATTCTGGTCGACATGTTGGAGGACGTCCAATATAATTCTCAAGACACGAACAAGACGGTGCTTCTCCAATGGCCTTACATTGAGAGTAAGGTCCACATGGAGATGGGCGACATGGGTCGATGACATCACGAACTGGTTCATCAACTAATATTGAGGAAGAATATGAGTTAAATTTCGATCACGGGTCAAAGATTGATTAATTGCGTCTTACTTATGGGCTGGCATCGAACAAACGGATTGCCATTGAATCTTTCCGGACAACTACAGAATGGACTGTGGTTAACCACAGCACATCTAGCACCGATTCCACATGTACCAGGACATGGGTCTCGGCACCTTTGATTAAGGCATGCTTCAGTCGGTGGGCATTCTGAGTTTGATGTACACTCAGGGCGACACAAAGGTGGACTTCCAATGTAATTCTTCAGACAAGAACAGACAGCCTGTTGGTTAACTACCCGACATTGACTGTTCTGGCCACAAGGGCTTGGTTGACAAGGGTTCGTTGGCAAAGGTCCTAAAATATTACGAAAAACAAAATTTGTTTCAGGTTCCGCTAAATACGTTGACGAAGAATAAAATTTACTTGTGACAGCACTGCATCGAATGAATGCACTTCCAGCTGTTCCTTCGGGACATCTACACATCGGAATATGATTGATGACTTCACAGATGGCGTTCGTTCCACAAGTTCCCGGACAAGGATTTACGCACTTGCTTCGGACGCAGGCTTTGTCCCTCGAACAATCCGAGTTAAGTACACATTCAGGGCGACATCCGTTGTAAGGATCTCCATGATATTCTGGTAAACAGTGGCATATTCCTCCTGAGCATTCCGCATTAGCTCCACATGGCGATGGATCGCAGGGATCAATTCTTTCCCCTAATCAAAGCTTTTGTTGAGCAAACGAGAAAATACCAGACAATTTGAAAAAATCTTACTTATAGCAGGTGGAGTTGGTGCTGGAGCACAACTGGTGAACGGATCACCAGTGTACCCAACAGGGCAGACACAAATCGGAGTATGATTGACTACACTACAATCGGCACCAAAACCGCACGACCCTGGACATGGATCAATGCATTTTTCACGAATGCATGCCTTGTCACTAGCACATTCAGCACTGATTGTACATTCAGGGCGGCAATTTGGCGGAGCTCCGATGTAAGTGGCCAAACAAGAACAAGAAGCTCGGTTATTTTGGTTACGGCATTGAGAATTCGGTCCACATGGCGAGGGAGAACATGGATCTGCTTCGTATCTTACCACAGGTGGCGATGGTGGTGGGGCTACAAAAAGGTTGGGAACATTGTTAAGAACTGAGTTTTGGATGATGGGATTTGTATTCTTACGAGGAATGGGGAAACACCTAGTAAAGGCATCTCCTGTGTATCCACGACGACATGAGCAAAGAGGACTGTGGTTTCGAACTCTACATTCCGAGTTCAAACCACAAGTTCCCTCGCATGGATTCTTGCACTTTTGTTGAATGCAAGCCTTATCAATTGGACATTCAGTGCTTAGAACACATTCTGGCCGACATGATGGCGGCAGGCCTATGTAATCCTCGAGGCAAGAGCATACAGCTTGGCCGTTAAGTTCGCGACACTGGCTATTCGGTCCACACGGTGATGGTCGACATGGATTCGTTGGTTCTTGCAAGCGAACAGCTAAAGACACAAGAGGTTTTTGGGTAAGGGGAAAATTTTGGAAAGAGGCAATCATCGGGTTTCTTACGTTTTTCAGGGATAACGTTACAATATCTGTAAGGATCACCCGAATATCCAATACGACAACTACAAGACGGTACGTGGTTTACCACTTGACACTCGGCGTTAGCTCCGCATGTTCCTGGACATGGGTCCCTGCACTTATTTTGCGTGCAGGCCCTATTCGAGGGGCAGTCGGAGTTAAGAATACACTCAGGGCGACAGCTTTGATATGGATCACCAAAGTGTTCGGGCAGACATTGGCATGATCCGATTCCGTTTTGTTCACGGCAGACGGCATTCGATCCGCAGGGATTCGGCTCACATGGGGTCACGTTTTCGTAACTGATTTCTGTAGGGGAGAAATGGGAAAAACGGGACGAGACAGAGAAGAAACAAGACCATTAGATATAATTGTTCAATGGTTTTTAAGGGATTAGTTCGGCACACACCTGTTAACTAAAAAGCGGACTAGTTTAACGTTTCCGTTTGTTGTTTATTAGGTACGTGTTTTTTAGTTGTTGTTGTTGTTTTTGTTGTTTTAGGTGCGTTTTCACCAATATTTTGAATTGATGTTGTGGTTATGAGGCATAAGTGCTTTGCATTTGTGTTCATTATATTATTGGCTGTTGATTAATATTTAGTAAATTTTTTAGATTAAGTGCATTTTTATGTTAAGGCAGTGTTTTATTTTTGTTTTACAAAAATTCAGTGTGTTTTTAATTTTTCTAACTCTAAGCAGACTCAGACTCAAATAAGATTAGGTTTGTGTTTATTTGGGGAATAGGTTATGTAATCGCATTATTTTGGGTTAAACCTTGTTTTTTCAGACTCAACGACGACGAGGTTAGAACTACGGTTCAGTGTGTTTTTTTAAAGGTTAGAAAGGCAGTGTTTGTTGTTTTTATTATTTTGATTTGTGAGACCTTTTCAACTCTTTGGAGAGTTTTCGAAAAGGTCGATGAGTGTGTTTTTTTTGTTGTGTGGTGTAACGTGATTATAATTACGACTACACACCACTAGCAGTCAAAATATTATTATGGCTCAAAGATGATTTCAAAAATGTGTTTTTCTCTTAAAATATAAATAATTAAAAAAGCAGTATCCCCTCAAAAATAAAACGATGCAGGTTTTTAATACTACAGGCAGGAATTTCCTAAACCTTGTTTATCGAGTTACGGCAGACTAAAGGCAGGTTTTTGCGTTTAAGGGTTTTCAGATTTGTAAGGCATTCTAGAGTTAGGGGCAGTTTTTAAAAAAGGCAGTTATTTGTTTTAGCATTATTCGTTTTTAGCTAAAGCAGGCAGATTTTACGACGATTGTTCCATTTTAACTTAGCATGAGCATGTTAGGGTTTTATTTTTATTAAGATTTTATTTAGTTTTTGTCAAACAACAGTAACTAACAACTTTCGAAATGTCCAACACTTCCAAGTGACAACGAATTCAGACAGTTCGTACAGAATTGTGCCAACATGGAATTAGCATATAGTTTTCTCGATCATGATCTTTTCTTATGGAATATTTTTACTAAAAAATGATCTTTTAACGATGCTTTGTGTGGAACTTTTCAAGAGCTGATTTTTACTGGAAAGATTAATATGGTAATAAAAGTTGCTAACAAACTAGAACAAGCTTTAGATGATTTTTAATTTTCTATGAGTTTTCTTTCAACTTGGACCTTACACTTTTTCAATAGAGCTGAATATTGTATTTTTTGTTAAACGAGCTTAAGTTCGGGAGAAAAAAGTCTCAAGGAAGAAGCTTTAGCTTTTGAAATCAAAAGTATGCTGAGTCTTAGGTCGAAACTTTTATTTTGTAGGGTCAATAACTGGTAAGGAAAGTACCAAGAAATAATACTTGAGTACTAGAAATTTATGTTTACGCTGTCAAAATGACATAGGACAATAATGAATCATTCAAAGTTCTGTCAAATAAGTAAATGTATGAAAAGTAAAACTGTCATTTAAGGGAGATCAGAAACTGAGTTATAAATATGTCACTTGTATTGACAGTTATTATGTAACAATAAACATTTAAATGTGTGCACTCCTAGGAAAACAAAATATTCCCTCCGGAAGAACTCTTGGAATAAAGTTCCTGTGCTTCTTTTGATTGCATTATTACAATATAAATAATATTGCGTGAAAGTGAGTGTGAATTATAATATTTCAATCGAAAAATCTCTTTACGTATTGAGACTTCGTTGATAAGTAAATGATAAGTGATATGTGGTGGTTACATATAAAAATTGCAATGTGTTGCCATATTGTGATATGGCATATTTAAACTGTGGTGTTTGACATAAAAATTTTCACTCAGTTGATTTTAAAGTGTAAGGTGAAATGTCAGTAGGTTTGACATTTTTGCATTTTGTTTCAAAAGGCAAAATTGCAAAGTGCACTTTTGCATACATATATAAAATTGCATTGTTCTAAATTGTATTAAAGTTTTATACCTTAGCCAGGTTCTTTTTGGGGTCATTATGTCCAATTGATTGATCTTTTGACTTTTTTACTTTTTTGACATA
This sequence comes from Eupeodes luniger, assembly GCA_951509635.1. NCBI lineage: Eukaryota > Metazoa > Arthropoda > Insecta > Diptera > Syrphidae > Eupeodes > Eupeodes luniger. The sequence goes on along the minus strand of OX608075.1, from coordinate 10,787,503 downwards.
ATGCAACCCTTCAACCTGGAGCCAGTATCAAGGCGAAAAACTTTTTAAATATAAAATTGCAATAAACTTCTGTTACAAAGCCCATTTTCCAGATTAAATTATTACTATCATTATTATAAATTAATAAATTCTTTAAGCTTTTGCCTTGCCTATCAAAATTAAAATATTGTGCAATCCTACCTTGAACTGGTTGACAGCCGGTGAATGGATCTCCGGTAAAGCCATTTTCACACGAACATATTGGCATATGGTTGGCAACTGAGCAGCGAGCATTGAAACCGCATGATCCTGGACATGGATCGTCACATTTTTGTCGAATACAAGCCTTGGTTGATGGACATTCTGGATTGATGGTACATTCTGGTCGGCAATTTGGTGGTGTGCCAATGAATGTTTCCAAACAAGAGCAAGCTGGGCTATCATTTATAACCTTGCAGTCTGAGTTTGGTCCGCATGGTGTTGGTTGGCAAGGATCGATTGGTGTTCTTTCGATCGGTTGCTCAAAGCATCTTGTGAACGGATCTCCCGTAAATCCAGCGTTACAGCTACAGACTGGATTGTGGTTGATAACTTGACACTTGGCATATTGTCCACAAGCTCCTGGACACGGATCGACGCATTTCTTATTCAGGCAGGCTGTTTGCAGAGAGCACTCAGAGCTTGTAAGACATTCAGGTTTGCATGCTGGCGGAGAACCAAGCATTCCAGCTTGACAAGCACAAACGGCTCCAGATACGGTCGAATGGCAAATGCTGTTAGGACCACATGGTGATGGATTGCATGGATCAGTGGGTCTAGTATCCTTCACTTCAGGGCGACAGCGAATGAATGGATCACCAGTGTAACCCTTAGGACAGCTGCATATTGGTATATGATTGGAAACATCGCATTGAGCCTGTTCGCCACAAGTGCCGGGGCATGGATCAATACAGTGTCTGTTGATACAGGCCTTATTTGGTGAGCAGTCCGTGCTGAGAGTACACTCAGGACGGCATCCGACATATGGATCTCCGAAGTAGTCGGGAAGGCATGTACAAACTCCAGCATCGCAGTCAGCATTTGCTCCGCAAGGTTGCAGGTCACATGGATCAGTTGGCCTGGTTGGTTCTGGCTCTTCAATGATCTCCACACACTGACTAAACGGATCTCCGGTAAATCGTGGCCTACATGTGCAAATTGGAATGTGGTTTTGGATGCGGCATTCTGAGTTGATTCCGCAGGAACCTTCACATGGATTTCTACATTTTTCTGCGATACACGCCATATCAGGACCACAGTCGGTGTTGACAATGCACTCCGGTCGACAATTTGGAGGTGAACCTATGTAAGCTGGTAAGCATGAACATGAAGGTGTTTCTCCATTGGATCTGCATTCAGAGTACAGGCCACAAGGATTCGGTACACATGGATTTAATGGACGTGATGGTTTATCCATTTTGGTAACAGGAGTTGGATGACATCTTGTGAACGGATCACCTGTCATATCCAATGGACAACTGCAAATAGGATTGTGATTGATGACCTCGCACTTGGCTTCAATGCCACATGTTCCAGCACATGGATTGGCGCATTTAAACTTATGGCATGCTTTGTTTTGAGGACATTCTGCATTGACGGTACATTCTGGTTTACAATTTGGTGGTGCTCCTATGTATGCATCTAGGCATGAACATACTGCCACACCATTTGCTTCACGACACTTGCTATTAGGACCGCATGGTGATGGACTGCAAGGGTTTGATACGGTTGGAACAGTTGGTACGACTTCTCTGTGACATTGTGTAAATGGATCGCCTGAGTAACCAGTGATACAAACACAGTTTGGCAGATGATTAACTGAGTAACATTCGGCATTTTGTCCACAAACACCTGGGCATGGATCCTTACATTTGTTCCGGATGCAAGCCTTATCGGTTGGACAGTCTGAACTGAGCACACATTCTGGTCGGCAACCTTCATATGGATCGCCTTGATATTCATCGATACATTTGCAGGAAGCAGCTCCGTTGCGTTCGATACATTCAGCATTTTGTCCGCATGGTGATGGTTCACATGGTTTGATTTCTTCAACATCTTGCTGGATGCACTGAACGAACGCATTACCTCCGAAACCCATTGGACATGAGCATGAAACAGTGTGGCTAATGACGCGACATTCAGCATTCGTTCCACAGGAACCTGGACATGGATCACGGCATTTGTTGTTGATGCAAGCCTGTGTTGATGAGCAGTCTGGATTGATAATACATTCCGGTCGGCAGTTTGGCGGTGATCCGAAGAACTCTGGCAAACATTGACAGGAAGGTCCACTTGATCCAGCCCTACAAACTGAGTTTGGTCCGCAAGGAGATGGAACACAAGGATCTTGTGGTTTATCAGAAGTTTTTTCTATTGGTGTAACTGGTATATCTGTGCAACGTTTGAAGGGATCTCCAGTCTTTCCTGGTGGACATCCACAAATTGGACTGTGATTGATGACTTCACATCGAGCATCGATGCCACATGAACCGCTGCATGGATCAATACATTTCTTGTTGACGCAAGCTTGAGTTGCCGAACATTCGCTGTTGATGACGCATTCTGGTCGGCATTGTGGTGGTGCTCCAATATAGCCATCAAGGCATGAACAAACAGCATGATCATTGATATCTCGGCATTGACTGTTAGCTCCACATGGAGATGGAGAGCAAGGAAGTGTACGGGTAGTTTCCACTGGTGCTTTCTGTCGACAGCTTGTGAACGGATCTCCTTCATAGCCATCAACACATGAACAAACTGGTATGTGAGTAATGACTTCACATCGTGCATTTATTCCACAAGTTCCTGGACAAGGATCAACGCACTTGTTGCGCAAACAAGCCTTATCTCTGGGACAATCAGCACTTAGTGTACATTCTGGGCGACATCCATCGTAAGGATTTCCTTGATAGTTATCTTGACAACGGCATTCTCCATTAAAGCAATCAGCATTTGGTCCACATGGTGATGGATTACAAGGATCTGCTGTTAGTGGTTTCATAGTCGAAGGTGGTAAGATGTTGCACCGGACAAATGGATCTCCAGTATAGCCATCAATACAATTACAAATTGGTACGTGGTTAAGAACATGGCATCTAGCCTCGAAACCACACGATCCTGGACATGGATCACGGCATTTCTGGTTGATGCATGCTTCTGTTGGGCCACACTCTGAGTTGAGAACACACTCGGGTCGGCAGCTTGGTGGACTTCCAATAAAGTCTGGTAAGCATGAGCAAGCCGGGCTTCCACCAACTACTTGACATTTGGAGTTCGGTCCACATGGTGATGGAACACAAGATGGTGGTCGTTCTGTTGGCTCAGGATCAACGATTATTGCTGTAAATGGAACTGTGTTAGTTTAAGAACAATTTAAAAATGTACAAAAGGACTTACGAATTTTAGTGCACTGCACAAACGGATCTCCTGTTTGACCTCTTGGGCACGTACAAATCGGGCTGTGGTTCTTGGTTGTGCACAAAGCTCCAATACCGCATGTATGTGGGCATGGATCAACGCATTTGTTATTAACGCAGGCTCGTTCCGGAGAACATTCCGAGCTTACAACACATTCTGGTTTGCAATTTGGTGGCTGATCGACGAATCCACTCTGGCACGAGCAAACAGCTTGGTTGTTTATGCTTCGACATATACTGTTTGGTCCACATGGTGATGGAACGCATGGATTCTCTACAGCGACAACCACTGGAATTTCCTTACACTGGAAGAACGGATCTCCCGTAAGTCCGGGTGGACATGTACAAGTAGGAACGTGATTTTCGACTCCGCAAATAGCACGATCACCACAGATATTATCACATGGGTCAACGCACTTGAAACGCACGCAAGCTTGCATAATCTGGCAGTCATCGTTGACCTCGCATTCTCGGCGACATCCACGTTCGGTATCATATGCATTGCCTTCAAATCCTTCGTGACAGTAACAAGCTCCAGCACCATTTCGTTCACGGCATTCAGCGTGTGGTCCACATGGTGATGGGTCGCATGGAGTACTTGGTGCTTCTGTAGAGATTGCTCGTATAATTTGAGTACATCCCACTAACGCATCTCCCTCAAAACCATCCGAGCACGTGCAAACTGGGTTGTGTTGAACGACCTTGCAAACTGCATTATTTCCACATGATCCTGGGCAAGGATCAAGACATCTCTCATTTTGACAGGCTAAGTTGTTCTGACATTCGTCATTATTGGTACATTCTGGTCGACAATTTGGAGGGCGACCGACATAGTTGGCTTGACATGAGCATGCTGCTTGATTTCCAATTTCCCGACACAATGAGTTCGGTCCGCATGGGGATGGAACACATGGATTTTCTGAATCACGGAAATCAGGAACGCTCTGTTCTACGCACGACACAAATGGATCCCCAGTAAGTCCTGGTGGACATGTGCATATTGGGTTATGGTTGACAACTTGACATCTTGCACTCGATCCACAAGTTCCTGGGCATGGATCACTACATTTTGTATTGATGCAGGCGCGATTTTGTGGACATTCGGAACTAACAACACACTCTGGCTTGCAGTTTGGTGGAGCTCCAACATATCCTTCGTTGCACGAGCACACAGCGTGTCCATTTATCTCATGACATTGACTATACGATCCACACGGTGATGGATGACATGGGTTTGTAGGAGCCTCGGTGACAGTTTCAATAACACTACAAGCACTATGAGCATCTCCGGTAAAACCTTCAATGCACAAACAATTTGGAGCGTGGTTCAAGACCCTACATTCGGCATTCAAGCCACAAACTCCTGGGCATGGATCTTGGCATTTGTTGTTGATGCAAGCCCTTGTACGATCGCAGTCTGAATTCTGAACACATTCCGGTCGACATCCGCTGTACGGGTCTCCAGAGTATTCTGGTAAGCATGAGCATGATCCAACTCCATTTCGTTCCCGACAAACAGCATTAGCCCCACAAGGTGATGGATTACATGGATTCCTTGGCTCATCTGTTGGTTGAACTATGAAAAGAGGATAAAACATAAAAAATTAGGTAATGAGTAAAGAAGGCATTCCTCGGACAAAAATTACTTCTTTCAATGAAGGAACATCCTGAGAATGGATCACCGGTATACCCACTTTCACATTGACATTGAGCATTATGCTTAATGACATTACACAAAGTGTGTATACCACAAGCTCCCGCACATGGATCACTACATTTCTGATTGATGCACGCCAAATTGGCTGGACATTCCGAACTACTAATGCATTCGGGCCGGCAATTTGGCGGACGCCCAATATAATTGGATAGACAGGAACATGCAGGTGAGTCACCAACTTCGATACACTTCGAGTTGGGACCACATGGAGACGGCACACAAGGATTACCAGTTGGGATAACAGGTTTGACTACAATATTGTGAAAGTTGGTAGAGCAGGCAAGGTGTGTAGGTGGTTGATAGTAGTTATAGTAGGAGTAGATAGATTTAACATTCATAAAAATAAAAATAAAATAAAAAACACACAAAATATAAATACATGCAACTAAAAACTTAAAACAAAAATTCTATAACCGGTGGAAGGGGGCTTGTCGGAGTGGGTTTTTTCAAGTGCTTGTTTACAAAAGACATGCATAAGAATAAGAATAAGAATTTTATAAATTTTAAGAGTCATATGTACAGAAATCGGTTTTTTAAATTGTTTCAATTCCGTTCCATTCCATTCGATTCTATCTCTAGACTCCACTCAAACAAACCGCCTTCCCCAGAAGAAAAACAACATGCTTACACAAAATCTTTTCACATCTATTGAAGGGATCTCCGGTGTAGCCCGGAGGACAGGAGCATGCAGCATAATGATTGATAACCTGGCAGCGTGCCTCAGGGCCACAAGTGCCGGGGCATGGATCAATACATTTTTGATTCTCACACGACTTGTCCTGTGGACACTCCGAACTGACAACACACTCTGGTCGACAGTTCGGTGGCGATCCGATAAAGTTATTCTGACAAGAACAGACAGCATGACCGTTGGTTTCGCGACATTGACTATATGGTCCACATGGTGATGGAACGCATGGATTTACTTGCGTTTCTAATAGAGAAATGAGAGTAGTCAGACACAAACAGTTCAAATTAGGGAGGTTAGTAAAAGTTATGTTGTGGGGTTAGTGAGTCACGTACTTGGTTCTAGAGGAGCTTGTTGAATTTCATGGCACGCACTGAGTGCGTTTCCAGTATATCCTGGAAGACATGCGCAGTTGGGGGAATGATTGACAACGTGACACTCGGCGTTACGTCCACACACTCCGGGACAGGGATCGATGCATTTGTTGCTGTTGCAGGACTTGTCCCTAGGACAGTCACTGTTTGTGACACATTCAGGACGGCATCCACTGTATGGATCACCAAAGTATTCATCAAGACATGTACACGAACCGGCTCCGTTTCGTTCCTTACACTGAGCGTTTGGCCCACACGGCGATGGATTACAAGGGCTGATGTTTTCGTTGGGTATTTGAATGGCTAAGGGAAGGAAGTTTTTTTTGTTGTAGAACTGAAGGCTGTTTCAAAATTTGTTGTCTTACGTGTTGGATTACATCCGGAGAATGGATCTCCACTGAAGCCAGATTTACATGAACAGACCGGTGAGTGGTTGACAACGTTACAAAAAGCATTAAAGCCACACGATCCAGGACAAGGATCCTTGCAGCGATCATTGACACAAGCAAGATTAGCTGGGCATTCAGAATTAATGGTACACTCAGGGCGGCAATTTGGTGCACGACCAATAAAGTTGGGAAGACACGAACAGACCGGAGTCTCTCGTACTTCTCGACATTGTGAATTTGGCCCACAAGGGCTGGGAACACAAGGATTTCCTTGGCGAACAGTTGGCGTTGGTTCAACTAAAATAAAAACGGGATTGCATGAAATATTGCGAACTTAAGGGGCAGTGGAATGTAAGCAGGCTTACGTTCTTCTTTAATGCAGCGTATAAATGGATCACCAGTGAAACTTGCTGGACAAGAACAAATAGGGTTGTGATTGGTAACCTTACAGAGTGCTTGTTGGCCACAAGTTCCCGGACATGGGTCAACGCAGCGCAAATTCAAACAGGCCTTGTCTTGGGAGCACTCAGAACTAACTGAACACTCCGGACGACAAGCTGGTGGTGAACCTATATGATTTTGAAGGCATGAACAGACCGCATGTCCGTTAACTTCGCGACAATTACTATAGGGTCCACATGGTGATGGTCGGCAGGGTTCGATGGGTGTTTTTTCTAAAAATTTGATTAAAAACAATTAAGAAGGTTGCTTTCCTTCCACTTCGAAGTTGTTAACATACGGATTTGAATTTCTCGACAATATTCAGATGGGTTTCCAGTAAATCCTGATGGACAGCTACAACTTGGAGCATGATTAATGACATGACACTCAGCAGCAACTCCACAAACTCCAGGGCATGGATCGCGACATTTGTTGTTTACACATGCTCGATTTTTGGCACAATCAGAATTTAATACGCACTCTGGTCGACACTCGCTGTACGGATCACCAGTGTAATCCGGTAAGCAAGTACATGAACCAGCTCCATTGCGTTCCTTACAGACGGCGTTAGCTCCGCATGGTGATGGGTTGCAAGGTTCAGCCTTTTCCGGTGGAATTTCAACTACCAGACAAAAAAGGGACAAAGTTGAAACATACGTCGAATTATCGCAGAAGTTTAGAGGCATACTTATTGGACTACAACCAGCGAATGGATCACCTGAATAGTGATCGATACACCGGCAAACAGGTCTATGTTTATTTACAGTACAAGTGGTAAACGAACCGCATGACCCGACACAAGGATCTTGACATCTTTGATTGATGCAAGCTCGATTGCCGGGACATTCGGAATTCGATGTACACTCGGGTCGACAATTGGGGGCACGTCCAATATAATTCGGCAAGCATGAGCATATAGCATGTTCATTTTGACCAACCACCCGACATTGTGAGTTTGGCCCGCACGGGCTTGGCACACACGGATTCACATCCTTAGGATAGGCAATGATTTCTACATAATACAATCGAAAAACATGCAAGAAAGAAAGAAAGAGAAAAAACAAAAAAAAGCAATTTATGAGCATGCAAAGCGTGTCCTCGTGTGTTTTCGTCGTAGCTTACTCTTTTCTTCGTATATACATCGCAGGAACGGGTCACCAGTGAATCCTGGCATGCAAGTACATATCGGATTATGATTGACAGTTCTACACTTGGCGTTCAGGCCGCATGTACCCGGACATGGATCTTTGCAATGTTGATTAATACAAGATCGGTCCTGAGCACATTCGGAACTGGACATACACTCTGGCCTGCAGTTAGGTGGAGCGCCAATATAAGACGCTATGCACGAGCACACCGCATGACCATTGACAGCACGGCAGTTGCTATACAGTCCACATGGGCTGGGCTGACAAGGGTTCGTCTGGACAAGTGGAACGACTGTGGATTTTGTGTGGATCGTGAGCATTTGTGTTTTAGAAGTGTTAGGGGGGGGTTAGTTTTATCTTACTAGGGTCTTGGGGAATTAGATGACATCCACTAATTGGATTTCCAGTATATCCCGGTAGACAGTCACAGTGCGGTGAATGATTTACTACACTGCATTCGGCGTTATATCCACACATTCCAGGACATGGATCAATGCATTTGTTGTTTACACAAGCCTTTGACTTAACACAGTCCGTATTAATGACGCACTCTGGCCTACATTCTACATAAGGGTCGCCGAAGTATTCGGGAATGCATTTACATGATGCAGCTCGGTTTCGTTCTTGACAGACGGCATTTACGCCACATGGAGACGGAGTGCAGGGCGTGACTGATTCAGGGAGTTCTGAAATTTGTTACCACTTCATTAAGAAACCGTTCGAATTCGATTTATTTTTTGTTAAGTCTTACGTGGTATTTCGCGGAAGCAGCCGGAGAACGGATCACCCGTATAGCCTTGATTACACATGCATATCGGAACATGTGATCGAACAGAGCATACAGCGTTCGATCCACATGAACCGAGGCATGGATCAGAGCACCGGGTATTCATACAAGCTAAGTGTGAGGGACATTCCGAATTGATGGTACATTCTGGTCGGCAATTTGGTGGTCTACCGACGTAATTAGCTACACATGAGCACACAGCTCCAGTGTTCGCTACTCTACATTGGGAATTCGACCCACATGGGGATGGAACGCAGGGATTTGTTGGCTTCGTTGGTTCTCTTGCTATTGGTGGAACTAAAACAAACAAATGAGTAAGGTTCTCGCGGGAACTCCACTAAGGTATTCTTACTTCGCACGGCGACGCACAGCGTGAACGGATCACCTGTGTAACCCCTAGCACAAGTACATATTGGCGAGTGATTCGTAACCCTACATCTGGCATTGTTGCCACAAGTTCCTGGGCATGGGTCTCTGCAACGTTGATTGATGCACGCCTTGTCCGACGCACACTCTGAGCTGATAACACACTCAGGTCGGCAATTTGGCGGACTACCAATGTAATCGGGAAGACAAGAACAGACCGGCCTATTGGCATTAACCTGACATGTGCTATACAGCCCACAGGGTGAGGGTCTACAAGGGTTTCTGATCGGTTCAATAGCTTTAGCTAAAATTTTAAATTCTTCTATAAAGAGGGTTCTAATGTCTCAGTTAAAAGGGTTGTAGTCTTACTTTCAGGGATCAAATGGCAAATTCTTAAGGGATTTCCAGTATAACCTGGTGCACAACTGCACACCGGGAGATGATTATTTACGCGACATTCTGAGTTAATGCCACACAGATCTACACACGGATCCACACATTTCATATTTGCACAGGACTTGGTTCGAGGACAATCGGAATTTTGAACACATTCTGGACGACAGTTCAAATACGGATCACCAAAGTAATTTTGCATGCAAGTACATGAACCAGCACCGTTTCGTTCTTTACAAATAGCGTTTGATCCGCACGGTGATGGATGACAAGGATCTACAAAATCTGGCACCACTATGTTTTTTTGTTTCGTGAAGGACGAATATAGGACAAAAGAAAAAGGAAAAAATGATATTTACATATAAATAAAATAGCCAAAATGAAATCATCATGCATAGTGAAGAAGGTGAAGTGCGTAAAGAAATGAGGGATGGCAAATATTTTTCTTTCGAAAGCTACAAATCTTAAACGGCTAGACTTACCTTGACGCATGTTGCAACCAGCATAAGGATCACCTTCGTGACCCTCAATGCAGGAGCAGATGGGTTTGTGGTTTTGAGAACTGCATACGGCATTGAAGCCACAAGCTCCAATACATGGATCTTCGCAGCGTTGGCGGATGCAAGCTCGGTTCGATGGGCAGTCTTGATGGATGACACATTCCGGACGGCAGTTTGGTGGAGCACCGAACATACCAGTCGAACATGTGCAGACTGCACGACTATCCATTTCACGGCATTCTGCGTTCGGGCCACAAGGGCTTGGAATGCAGGGATTAACTGTAGGTGTTGGTTGCAAAGCTGTAGGAAGTTTTATGAAGTTAGAAAGAGATCTATAAAGTTTTAATAGTTTGACTTACGTTTTGGATCACATTGTTCGAATGGATCTCCAATGAAATCAGTTGGACAAGAACAAATTGGATTGTGGTTAACAACTTGGCACTTGGCGTTGAATCCACAAGTTCCAGCGCATGGATCGACACATTTCTGATTGATACAAGCCAGGTTCTGATTACATTCGGAACTAACAACACATTCTGGTCGGCATGATGGTGGAGATCCGAAGTAACCCACTTGACATGAGCACGTTGGACGACCATCAATGACACGGCACAAACTGTTCGGTCCACATGGTGATGGTTCACATGGACTTCTTGGCCCAATGTCTACACAGAAAAAAAAAAGAAAGAATGCAATAAGCAAATGGTTGACTCAGTTATTCAATTCAAATACTTACGAGTAGGTTCACGTTTGCAACCAGTAAATGGATCACCTTCATAACCGCGTTGGCAGCTACATGTTGGCACGTGGTTCACCACCGAGCACTCGGCATTGGTTCCACAATTGCCCACACAAGGATCGCGACAATGTTGTTTGATACAGGCCAAAGACGATGGGCATTCCGAGCTATAAACACATTCTGGGCGACATCCCGTTGTGTAGGGATCTCCAATGTATGGATCGATACATGTACAGCGATGTGCTCCGTTACGATCTGAGCAAACTGCGTTTTCGGCACATGGATTTGGATAACATGGGTCAACTCGGTCTCGTGGTTCTGAAAAAAGAAATGTGAATAAGTACCAAGGAAAACGGAAAATCGATTTTAAGCTTACTTTCTGGAATTGGTGAACAACCGACGAATGCATCACCTTCATAACCTTCGTCACAACTGCAATGAGCTGAGTGTGAAATCACGGTACAGCGAGCATTAAGTCCACATGAGTTTTCGCATGGATTTTGACATTTCTCTTGAATACAAGCCTTGTCCAAAGGACATTCGCTGTTAAGTGAGCATTCTGGTCGGCAGTATGGTGGGCTTCCAACATAGTTAGCAACACATGAGCAAACTGGACGACCTTGTTTCACTTGACAGATTGAATTTGGTCCACAAGGTGATGGTAAACATGGGTTTGTGGGACGTTTTGTTGGTCCCACATCAGTTGGGGCTGGAATTCGTGAACATGATACAAATGGATCACCTTCAAAGCCTGGTTCACAGCCACAAACTGGATTGTGATTAAGAACTTCACAGCGAGCTCCAATGCCACAAGTTCCCGGACATGGATCAGTACACTTTTGATTGATGCAGGCCTTGTTGAGAGCACATTCCGAGCTAACAACACATTCTGCCTGGCAAACTGGTGGTGCCCCTCTGTATCCTGGTAGACATGAACAGGCTGCATAGCCTTCTGATGTGGTAAAGCAACGGCTGTTTGGTCCACAAGGTGATGGTTCACAAGGATTTCCAGGAGTCTTTTTATCAGCTGGTGGCAGGTAGAATGGATGGCAAGCAGTAAAAGCATCGCCGGCATATCCTTCTTGGCAAATACACACCGGAGAATGATTTACAACATGGCAGTCTGCATGGAGTCCACAAACTCCAACGCAGGAATCTACACAACGAGTGTTGACACATGATTTATCCATGGAACAGTCAGAGTTAAGAACACACTCAGGTCGGCAGCCAACAAGGGCATCGCCAAAGTATCCCTTCTTACAAACACAAACTAAACCTCCTTTACCTCGTTTACAATCGGCGTTGGCACCACATCTAACGGTGTTGCAGGTTTCCTCCTTCGTTGGATGAACTGGCGATGGGGCTGAGCAGTGCTCGTAGGGGTTTCCGAAAAGACCCTGTGGGCAAGAACAAACTGGCCTATGTTCATAGACGTAGCAGACTGCGTTATGACCACAAGATCCTGGACAAGGATCCAAGCAGTTTTGATTCACACAAGCCCTGTCAAATGGACAATCTGAGTTTGATAAACATTCTGGGCGACAACGTGGGTTGTGAATAGCGTCTGGTCCGAAACATGGGTCACATAATGCAACTCCATCTCCATAGACCGAACAGATGTCACTTGGTCCGCATGGCGATGGATTGCAAGGATCGCGAGTCACATTCTTGTAGACTGGGATACATTGCAAGAACGAATCTCCAACATAACCATCGATACATGCACAAGTTGGTGTGTGCTGGATGACCTTACACAAAGCGTTAATTCCACATACACTTGCCGCACATGGGTCTACGCACTTTCTGTTAATACAAGCATTTGTTGGTCCACAATCTGAATTGATTACACATTCTGGTCGACATCCACTCTGAGGATCTCCGAGATATTCCGGCAGGCATGAGCAAACAGCACGGTTATTCATTACCTTGCACTCTGTATTAAGTCCACATGGGCTGGGCTGGCATGGATTCTTACTTGATGTCTTTGGTGAATCCATGCTGAAGCAACGTATTCCTGGATTTCCAGTCAAACCTGGATTGCATGTGCAAACTGGATGATGTTCTTCGACACGGCAATTGGCTTGTACACCACAAGCTCCAGGACATGGATCGTAGCATTTGAAGCCCATACAAGCCTTATCGTTGGCACAATCGCTATCAACTTGGCATTCATATCGTTGGCATCCTTCCGGACTTGTTGGATCACCTACTAAGCCTTGAGGACAGCTACAAACTCGTTCATTTGGCCCTTGCGTCGAGCATAAGGCATTTGGTCCGCATGGATTTGGCTCACAAGCACTTCGAGGTGGCTCGCGACATCCCCCGTATGGATCACCAATGTATCCCGGACTACAATAGCATTGCTCCCTATTTCCAACGATATAACAATCAGCATTCCTTCCACAAGGTCCAGGGCGGCATAATTCAACGGCCACAGCTGGTTCTTGACAAAGTTTAAACGGATTTCCAACCTTGTTGTCTGGACAGAAGCAAACCGGATCACGTCCGGAGTCACAAACTGCCCCTTGTCCACATGGATTTGGATCGCATGGATTGACTGGCGCTACACATCCTCGGATGGTATTTGGACTTTCGACGTAGTTTGGTAGACATGTGCACTTCGAGAATCCGTTACTCAGAATTGTACACTGCGTATTTGGCCCACAAGGTGATGGATCACATGGATTGGTAGGTAATTCACATGGCACATTTGGTGGTTGACCTTCGTATTCGGGTAAGCAGAAGCAAATTGGCGAGTTCGATACAACACGACATCCACTGTTTGGTCCACATGGGTTTGGTGAACATTCATCTCCTTCAGGAACTAAATGAAAATTTAATAAATATCGCTAACTGGGAAGAGCAAAGAGGAGAGCAATTTAAATACTTACTGCAATTCTTGAAAGGATTTCCGGTCAAACCCTTAGGACAGAAACAGATTGGGCTACCTCGGTCAAGCTCACATAAGGCATTTACTCCACATGGATTTGGTTCGCATGGATTGGTCGGAGGATTACAGCTTATTTCTGGATTTCCGCCGTATCCTGGTGGACATTTACATACTCCTTGATGATTGACAACATCACAGAGGGCATTCAAACCACATCTGCAAGGCGATGAACATTTTCCATTAACGCAAGCTTCATTGGAGTCACACTCCGAATCTGATCGGCAGCCTTGAACTCTTTGACACTCCACATAAGCGTTTCCAACGAATCCACTAAAGCAGTGACACTCAATTCCATGGTTCGCTGGAATACATTCGGCATTCTCTCCACAAGAGTCCTCCATGCATGGATTGACGCATCTACGATTCAATCGATCGCAAAGCTTATCCGGTGGACAATCTTCATTGTACTGACAAACGGACTTCACGTCTTGAGCTAGAGGGTTTATGAAATGAGTGAGGATAGTGGTGATTGATATGTACATGTGACGTGAAGGGGAAAAAAAACAAAAGTAGATACACAAATCAAGTGAAGTCCTTGCTATGTACCCTAAGGTACTTGGTATGTTACAAACCTGGTTGACATCCAACGAAACCGTTACCCTGGTAGCCATCTTCACAACTGCAATCGGAGCCATGATTTGTGTTTATACAGATCGCATTAAAGGCACAAGGATTGTGCACATCACAAGGATGTTGGCATTTCTCGCCGATGCATGCCTCTGTAATGCCACAATCTTCATTGCGGGTGCATTCAACTGTTAAGGTACATTATTTGGAACAAAGTTGGTGGTGATGGTGCGGTAAAGAAAAGTAGAGAGAAAATATGTTTCGTGTATGAGACAATAAGTTCAAAAACAGTGCTTTCAAGAATACGTTTTAAACAGCAAAAGGAATAAGACTCAAAAATTCAGAATTGAAGAGGAAGCAACAACACTTTGTGTATTGTACATAACTCTTCTATATGTACAAAAGCTGTGACCCTCAAGAGGTTGTTGCTTTTTGTTGGGTTTGAAGAGTTAAAATGTTAAAGGTTAAAGGTTAAAAACGGTTAGTTTCTTACTTGATCCCAATGGTGTACATTTGATTGTTGGATTTCCTTCATGTTCCTTAGGGCACGAACATATGGGTCGATGCATTTTTGCAATACACTTAGCAGTTGGTGCACAAACTTCAGCAAATTCACAAGGATTTTGACATAAACCCATATAACATGCCTCGGTATCAATACAATCGTTATTCGATTGACATTGTTCGCTTCTTTTTGCATTGCCAGGCGATTCTGTATGCGATGATTTTAGGGGGGTTAGAATTATTTTAATATATTAGTTAACAATTAGTTAATTAAACATATATGTATTAAAATGATTCTTGATAAAATAAAATTAAACGTATTCTATTTACACAATAAAAATCAAAGTTATTATTTTTTAAGGAGCAGTATTTGTACAAAATTGTTAAGGATTTCAAAAAAATTCTATTGTGGATTTGGGTTTGAAAATATAATTGATAATAGTTTTGGAGAGTTTTTGGAATGCATTTACAATTAAAGAGCAATAAATTCTACAGTATTGTACTTGAAAAAATATCATTTACAGTAACAGGGCAGCGTAAATATACAAAATGTTGAAGGAAAAATTACGTTCCACAAGTTAGGTTCCACATAGTGAAACTATGTCTTCTCTGTTTTACCGGTTGAATGAATGAGGAAAGTAAATGGGTAACAAAGTTATGCTTTTGAAGCTCTTGTGACACGGTATAATATGGAGAAGTGTTAAAATGTAAGAGGAACGTTAAGTTCCACAAGTGAAAATCATGTTGAAATGATTTTTCTGTGTTCCATGACAATATAGAGTTAAAATATTTGTTTTTGCCTGACAACTCAATTCTTAAAGAGTTTAAAAATTGTTTTGGACGCAAATCATATGTTTAAATGTACAAGGAAACATTACATTCCACAAGTGAAAATCATTGTAAAATTATATTTTTTCTGTTCCATGACAGAACATTTTTCTTGGAAAATCAATTCCTTAAGCTTTCAAAATGTGCGTACGCAAATTATATTTGTTTTGGATTGTAGGTCTTATCATGAAGATAAGTTCCAACTACCATCCACTCATAATTACAGTGACTGCTGCGTATTGTATGATTATGAATCTAAACAATTTACAGATTGTTAATGCATTAGTTTTATAAAAAATTATTAAAAAAATTACAAAATATGTACAACCAATGCTAATTATTTCAAATACTAAGTGTGAATTATAAATAATGAATACCAAAAAAACAAGGTTAATAAATATTAATGTTATACCTGTAACACAATCAATATTATCATCATCAGTTTGCGAATCTTGACACTTGACACGACAACGACCCGCTACGCAGAGTTCCTTAATTCCACAATTTGAATTGTTGACACATTTAGCACTTTTTCCAATCAAACCATCATCAACAACAATTGTTGTTGGTGTTAAGTTATCTTCTGTTGATGGTGTAGTTGTAGAAATGGGGAAAAATGTTGGTACTGTTGGTGATTCGGTCTCTTCAATGCCACCAGTTGATCGTGTCTCTCCACCTGGGAATGGTTTAGCAGGTGATGTTGTGACAATGTCTATGCCCTCGCCAAATGTAGTTTTGCTAAGGGACGTGGTATCGTCAACTATCACCGGCAAAGTTGTATCGTATTTTTCTGTTGTGGTGAGATTCTGAAAGACTATCGTGGTGAAGTTATCAAAGTCAACTTCAAGTGAAGTATCACCACGAGTTGATGGTCGTTTTGTATTTTCTACGAAAACAGTTTGACCAGAGACTGATGATAGAGTTTGTGTTGTTGTTGTTGGTCTGTCATCAGAAGTGACAGTTGTGGGCTCTGTTATTGGTGATGTGGAACCTAAGCTAGTTGTAACAGTTGCTGGTTGTGATGTGAAAACAACAGGAGGTGATGTCTCAGTTCTTTCTTCCACAATAGTTGTTTCAATTTCTGTTGTTGAACTACTTGTTGTTGGTGAAATTGTGGTTTTAACTTTGCTCACAGTTGTTGAATCAACTGGCAGTGTTGTTGTTTCAACAGATTTTTCAGTTGTATTAATATCCTTCTTTTCCTGTGTTGTAGAATCTACTGTGATAGTGGAAGTACTTACAGTTCCTGTCAAATCATCTTCTCCTCTTGTTGATTCAGTAGATGACGTTGAGCTAGATCCGTCAAAACTTCTCTCGGTGGTAGTGTAAACAGTGCCAGTTATGTTATTCTCACCAATGCGATAAGTCTTAGTAGGCCCAGTCTTCGTGCTACTATCCACATCTGATTCTGTAGGAGCACCCGTCGTCGTAGTTGTCACATTTTTAATCGTCGTTATAGCTCCCTCTGTTGTGGTCAGTGAACTAATTTGTGGATACTCAGTACTTGACATTTCTGTCGTTGTATCTTCAAATCGAACTGTACCGGTGGTGGTTGGAGCTTTGGTTTTTAATGTTGTTGATGATTTTGTTGTTGTGATTGGACTTAGCGTTGTTGAAGGTTCCTCATCTACCGACAGGATTGTAGATGAAATTGTGTGATCTTCGGAATAACTGATACTTGTCGTTGTCGGTGACATTGTTGGTGTTGTTGACTCTGGAGTTAGGTTAGTTTTATCGATAAGAACCGTTTTAAGGGTAGTGTCATAGGTTATGGTGGTAGTATCAGTGGCAGTAGTACTTGTTACTTCAGTTAAATTGGTAGTAGAAGTGGTAGTGGTTGTTATATTTGCTAAAGATTATTTACATTATTAAATTGGTGTTTTTAAACAAAAATAAAACAGAAACAAATTTAAATATATACAAGTTCAACAACAAAATTTTGAGATACTCCACCAAAGCTTGAGGTTTCTTAGGCTAAGGTAGAGAACTCTTAGGTGGGAATCTATTGTCGCTAATTATTATTTGAGAAATTTTGTTGGACTTTTGGTTAAATTGTTATAGATTACCATGTTCTTGGTGCAAAAAAATTCATGTGCGACGTTAATTTATGTTTAAACATTAATATTTACATTTTCAAATCTTCAAATAATATCTACTTGTTGGATATTTTCTGACACTTACCTTTGATGCAAGCACCAGTTGTTGGATCGCATGTAGTTCCATCTGGGCAATGTTCACAACCTGATTCGCGTGCTGTTATTTTAGGAAAAATGGGTTTAGGTTAATCTTTTTATTTATTCTTATTGCTAATAGAATAAACAAACTTCAGAGATTTTGACACTTGATTTTTATTTAACTGTCAGAAAATATATTCTTCTAAAATATACTTACGTTGTAAGCAATGACATCCATCGCATTGTGCGTCACCTCGACAGTCCGAATTTCGTTGACATTCACATACTAAAACACAAAATGTCAAACATAATATGTCAGTTTTAAATTTAAGATTGACGTTTATTATGACAGAGCAATACAATTCAAATCTGCTGGTTGCATGACTTATTGTAGAACTTACCTTTGACACAAACTGGATGGTGTTGTTTAACTTGACATTCTTGATCTTTTGCGCACGGATTTGCATACGAGCAGGGATCCACGCACAATGCATTGACGCAAGCTCTTTGCGAAGGGCATTCATTGCTTGAAGTGCAACCGATTTCTGTAAAATTTCAATTATTCGTTAAGTATAAAAGCTTTACGAAAGTTAAAAGTTTCGCTAAGCAGCTGTTTATTTTCTTTCAAATAACTTATTTTTCTTTCTGAAATAGAACATCAAACATTTTTTAAAGAAATACAAATTTGAAACAGCTCAGCACAACATATACACATGCAAGCGGTATAAAATAGTAGTTCTATATTTAAAATAAATTATAAAGCCAATAAAACCACCATCACCTTATAAATATTTACAAATATTGTTTGTATCAAAAACTATTTTACAAAATATATACAACAACCAATATAAAAGAAAAAAAGTAAACAAACATATTTTGTCTTCATTCCCCCTGCAAACAAATTTGAAGGACTTTGGATGTATAGCCTTCGGAACAACATGCGAATATTCGAAACAATAAATATTTTCTAGAACTGCGATGAATATCAATTTCACGTACATGAGCAGCTGTCAAGTTTGACAGATTACAATGTGAAACATTAAAATAGCGGTAACATAAAACTCATGCATTAAAATATGTCAACTCATCACTCGAAACTATGAGCAAAAAGCTTTTGTTTTTTCGATGGGAAGCCATTTTGCTAAACGAACTTAACGAAACTTAATGGATTTGGTTTCACTTAACGAAAAAATAGGAACAAATGGTGCATTCATATGAGCCGTATGTTTAAATGTAGAAATGGCTCAAGAAAAATGAGGAAAACAAAAAACGAGGTAAATGATAGAGAGGGATAAGGTAACAATGAACTAGGAAAGGACAGATAACGAGAGAGAGAGACAAAGAAAGATAATACAAAAAACAGGACGCGCAAATAATTGTTTAAACTTTTCTGCGTTCTATGTATTCGCACCGGTACCGTAAAAAAGAGAGACAGATATTTTTAAAGGCTCTGCGGACGTAAGTTGCAGTTTAAGTGCAGTTCTTACGCACTCACATGAGTCTTAACTTGCAACATTCCATTTGCTTGCTTGCAACATTCCGAAATTCATTTTTGATTTTTTTAAGGAGGAAGGTTTACCTGGTATCACGTGACAGTCTGGCGTATTCACATCTGCATCTGAGTTGCAAAAGCACATAGCCGTATGGTTTAAGGTTCTACATACGTGAAAGTTCAATTGGGAACAAAGTGTGTAAACAAAGCATGGGTCAGAACAAACAGAACGGAGGCATATTTGGAAGTCTGCACACTCAAAGTCACTGGTGCAGGTGCTCGACGTATGATTACTATAATGAGTATCTTGGGTTGTTGAATGAGGTAGTACAGTTATAATGTCAGTTTTGTCAGTCGGTAATACAGTTGTTTGGTAAGTAATAAATGGCACTTCGGTAAAAACAAATTGGTAACTGGTAGATTTATCCGTTGTTGGAGGATGAATATCTTCAGATTTAGTGGTAGAGTCAAAGCTAATTGGAGTCGAAAGAGTAATAATTTCGATTGATTCGCTTGTCATATTTTCTGCTAACATTTTGGTTGAAACTGTTGCATTCTCCATATCAAAATATGCGTAAGTAGTTGTTTTTGGTGCAACAGTGATCTCGCCACGAGATGTGTAAACGGTCTCAGTTATCTCAGTACCCGGAGTAACTGTTGTACCAATGGAAGGAACTCTTACAGTACTTTGCGTTCCTTGATGTGGAGTTGATGTTTGTTCTGAGGTGAGCTTTCCTTCAGTTGGATACATAGTTTCAGTAACCGGAGTCATTGTTGTACCAATGGAAGGAACTCTGACGGTACTTTGCGTCCCTTGATGCGGAGTTGCTGTTTGTTCTGAGGTGAGCTCTCCACCAGTTGGATAGATAGTCTCAGTACCGGGAGTAATTGTTGTACCAATGGAAGGAACTCTTACTGTACTTTGCGTTCCAGAATGTGGAGTTGTTGTTTGTTCTGAGGTGAGTTCTCGATCAGTCGGAAAAACGGTTTCAGTTATTCCAGTACCCGGAGTCATTGTTGTACCAATGGAAGGAACTCTGACGGTACTTTGCGTTCCAGGGTGTGGAGTTGTTGTTTGTTCTGAGGGGAGTTCTTGATCAGTCGGATAAACGGTTTCAGTTATTCCAGTACCCGGAGTCATTGTTGTACCAATGGAAGGAACTCTGACGGTACTTTGCGTTCCATGGTGTGGAGTTGTTGTTTGTTCTGAAGTGAGCTCTCCATCAGTTGGATAGATAGTCTCAGTACCTGGAGTCATTGTTGTACCAATGGAAGGAACTCTGACGGTACCTTGCGTTCCAGGGTGTGGAAATGTTGTTTGTTCTGAGGTGAGTTCTTGATCGGTTTCAGTTATACCAGTACCCGGAGTCATTGTTGTACCAATGAAAGGAACTCTGATGGTACTTTGCGGTATAACGGTTTCAGTTATACCAGTACCCGGAGTCATTGTTGTACCAATGGAAGGAACTCTGATGGTACTTTGAGTTCCAGGGTGTGGAGTTGTTGTTTGTTCTGAGGTGAGTTCTTGATCAGTCGGATAAACGGTTTCAGTTATTCCAGTACCCGGAGTCATTGTTGTACCAATGGAAGGAGCTCTGACGGTACTTTGCGTTCCAGGGTGTGGAGTTGTAGTTTGTTCTGAGGTGAGTTCTTGATCAGTCGGATAAACGGTTTCAGTTATTCCAGTACCCGGAGTCATTGTTGTACCAATGGAAGGAACTCTGACGGTACTTTGCGTTCCAGGGTGTGGAGTTGTTGTTTGTTCTGAGGTGAGTTCTTGATCAGTCGCATAAACGGTTTCAGTTATTGCAGTACCCGGAGTCATTGTTGTACCAATGGAAGGAGCTCTGACGGTACTTTGCGTTCCAGGGTGTGGAGTTGTAGTTTGTTCTGAGGTGAGTTCTTGATCAGTCGGATAAACGGTTTCAGTTATTCCAGTACCCGGAGTCATTGTTGTACCAATAGAAGGAACTCTGACGGTACTTTGCGTTCCAGGGTGTGGAGTTGTTGTTTGTTCTGAGGTGAGTTTTTGATCAGTCGCATAAACTGTTTCAGTTATTCCAGTACCCGGAGTCATTGTTGTACCAATGGAAGCAACTCTGACGGTACTTTGCGTTCCAGGGTGTGGAGTTGTTGTTTGTTCTGAGGTGAGCTCTCCACCAGTTGGATAGATAGTCTCAGTACCCGGAGTCATTGTTGTACCAATGGAAGGAACTCTGACGGTACCTTGCGTTCCAGGGTGTGGAGTTGTTGTTTGTTCTGAGGTGAGTTCTTGATCAGTCGGATAAACGGTTTCAGTTATTCCAGTACCCGGAGTCATTGTTGTACCAATGGAAGGAACTCTGACGGTACTTTGCGTTCCAGGGTGTGGAGTTGTTGTTTGTTCTGAGGTGAGCTCTCCACCAGTTGGATAGATAGTCTCAGTACCCGGAGTCATTGTTGTACCAATGGAAGGAACTCTGACGGTACCTTGCGTTCCAGGGTGTGGAGTTGTTGTTTGTTCTGAGGTGAGTTCTTGATCGGTTTCAGTTATACCAGTACCCGGAGTCATTGTTGTACCAATGGAAGGAACTCTGACGGTACCTTGCGTTCCAGGGTGTGGAGTTGTTTTTTGTTCTGAGGTGAGTTCTTGATCAGTCGGATAAACGGTTTCAGTTATTCCAGTACCCGGAGTCATTGTTGTACCAATGGAAGGAACTCTGACGGTACTTTGCGTTCCAGGGTTTGGAGTTGTTGTTTGTTCTGAGGTGAGTTCTTGATCGGTTTCAGTTATACCAGTACCCGGAGTCATTGTTGTACCAATGGAAGCAACTCTGACGGTACTTTGCGTTCCAGGGTGTGGAGTTGTTGTTTGTTCTGAGGTGAGCTCTCCACCAGTTGGATAGATAGTCTCAGTACCCGGAGTCATTGTTGTACCAATGGAAGGAACTCTGACGGTACCTTGCGTTCCAGGGTGTGGAGTTGTTGTTTGTTCTGAGGTGAGTTCTTGATCAGTCGGATAAACGGTTTCAGTTATTCCAGTACCCGGAGTCATTGTTGTACCAATGGAAGGAACTCTGACGGTACTTTGCGTTCCAGGGTGTGGAGTTGTTGTTTGTTCTGAGGTGAGTTCTTGATCGGTTTCAGTTATACCAGTACCCGGAGTCATTGTTGTACCAATGGAAGCAACTCTGACGGTACTTTGCGTTCCAGGGTGTGGAGTTGTTGTTTGTTCTGAGGTGAGCTCTCCACCAGTTGGATAGATAGTCTCAGTACCCGGAGTCATTGTTGTACCAATGGAAGGAACTCTGACGGTACCTTGCGTTCCAGGGTGTGGAGTTGTTGTTTGTTCTGAGGTGAGTTCTTGATCAGTCGGATAAACGGTTTCAGTTATTCCAGTACCCGGAGTCATTGTTGTACCAATGGAAGGAACTCTGACGGTACTTTGCGTTCCAGGGTGTGGAGTTGTTGTTTGTTCTGAGGTGAGCTCTCCACCAGTTGGATAGATAGTCTCAGTACCCGGAGTCATTGTTGTACCAATGGAAGGAACTCTGACGGTACCTTGCGTTCCAGGGTGTGGAAATGTTGTTTGTTCTGAGGTGAGTTCTTGATCGGTTTCAGTTATACCAGTACCCGGAGTCATTGTTGTACCAATGGAAGGAACTCTGATGGTACTTTGCGGTATAACGGTTTCAGTTATACCAGTACCCGGAGTCATTGTTGTACCAATGGAAGGAACTCTGATGGTACTTTGAGTTCCAGGGTGTGGAGTTGTTGTTTGTTCTGAGGTGAGTTCTTGATCAGTCGGATAAACGGTTTCAGTTATTCCAGTACCCGGAGTCATTGTTGTGCCAATGGAAGGAACTCTGACGGTACTTTGCGTGCCAGGGTGTGGAGTTGTTGTTTGTTCTGAGGTGAGTTTTTGATCAGTCGCATAAACGGTTTCAGTTATTCCAGTACCCGGAGTCATTGTTGTACCAATGGAAACAACTCTGACGGTACTTTGCGTTCCAGGGTGTGGAGTTGTTGTTTGTTCTGAGGTGAGCTCTCCACCAGTTGGATAGATAGTCTCAGTACCCGGAGTCATTGTTGTACCAATGGAAGGAACTCTGACGGTACCTTGCGTTCCAGGGTGTGGAGTTGTTGTTTGTTCTGAGGTGAGTTCTTGATCAGTCGGATAAACGGTTTCAGTTATTCCAGTACCCGGAGTCATTGTTGTGCCAATGGAAGGAACTCTGACGGTACTTTGCGTTCCAGGGTGTGGAGTTGTTGTTTGTTCTGAGGTGAGCTCTCCACCAGTTGGATAGATAGTCTCAGTACCCGGAGTCATTGTTGTACCAATGGAAGGAACTCTGACGGTACCTTGCGTTCCAGGGTGTGGAGTTGTTGTTTGTTCTGAGGTGAGTTCTTGATCAGTCGGATAAACGGTTTCAGTTATACCAGTACCCGGAGTCATTGTTGTACCAATGGAAGGAACTCTGACGGTACTTTGCGTTCCAGGGTGTGGAGTTGTTGTTTGTTCTGAGGTGAGTTCTTGATCAGTCGGATAAACGGTTTCAGTTATACCAGTACCCGGAGTCATTGTTGTACCAATGGAAGGAACTCTGACGGTACTTTGCGTTCCAGGGTGAGGAGTTGTTGTTTGTTCTGAGGTGAGTTCTTGATCAGTCGCATAAACGGTTTCAGTTATACCAGTACCCGGAGTCATTGTTGTACCAATGGAAGGAACTCTGACGGTACTTTGCGTTCCAGGGTGTGGAGTTGTTGTTTGTTCTGAGGTGAGCTCTCCACCAGTTGGATAGATAGTCTCAGTACCCGGAGTCATTGTTGTACCAATGGAAGGAACTCTGACGGCACCTTGCGTTCCAGGGTGTGGAGTTGTTGTTTGTTCTGAGGTGAGTTCTTGATCAGTCGGAAAAACGGTTTCAGTTATTCCAGTACCAGGAGTCATTGTTGTACCAATGGAAGGAACTCTGACGGTACTTTGCGTTCCAGGGGGTGGAGTTGTTGTTTGTTCTGAGGTGAGTTCTTGATCAGTCGCATAAACGGTTTCAGTTATTCTAGTACCCGGAGTCATTGTTGTACCAATGGAAGGAACTCTGACGGTACCTTGCGTTCCAGGGTGTGGAGTTGTTGTTTGTTCTGAGGTGAGTTCTTGATCAGTCGGATAAACGGTTTCAGTTATACCAGTACCCGGAGTCATTGTTGTACCAATAAAAGGAACTCTGACGGTACTTTGCGTTCCAGGGTGTGGAGTTGTTGTTTGTTCTGAGGTGAGCTCTCCACCAGTTGGATAGATAGTCTCAGTACCCGGAGTCATTGTTGTACTAATCTAAGGAACTCTAACGGTACTTTGCGTTCCAGGGTGTGGAGTTGTTGTTTGTTCTGAGGTGAGTTCTTGATCAGTCGGATAAACGGTTTCAGTTATTCCAGTACCCGGAGTCATTGTTGTACCAATGGAAGGAACTCTGACGGTACTTTGCGTTCCAGGGTGTGGAGTTGTTGTTTGTTCTGAGGTGAATTCTTGATCAGTCGGATAAACGGTTTCAGTTATTCCAGTACCCGGAGTCATTGTTGTACCAATGGAAGGAACTCTGACGGTACTTTGCGTTCCAGGGTGTGGAGTTGTTGTTTGTTCTGAGGTGAGTTCTTGATCAGTCGGATAAACGGTTTCAGTTATTCCAGTACCCGGAGTCATTGTTGTACCAATGGAAGGAACTCTGACGGTACTTTGCGTTCCAGGGTGTGGAGTTGTTGTTTGTTCTGAGGTGAGTTCTTGACCAGTCGCATAAACGGTTTCAGTTATTCCAGTACCCGGAGTCATTGTTGTACCAATGGAAGGAACTCTGACGGTACTTTGCGTTCCAGGGTGTGGAGTTGTTGTTTGTTCTGAGGTGAGTTCTTGACCAGTCGCATAAACGGTTTCAGTTATTCCAGTACCCGGAGTCATTGTTGTACCAATGGAAGGAACTGTGACGGTACTTTGCGTTCCAGGGTGTGGAGTTGTTGTTTGTTCTGAGGTGAGTTCTTGATCAGTCGGATAAACGGTTTCAGTTATACCAGTACCCGGAGTCATTGTTGTACCAATGGAAGGAACTCTGACGGTACCTTGCGTTCCAGGGTGTGGAGTTGTTGTTTGTTCTGAGGTGAGTTCTTGATCAGTCGGATAAACGGTTTCAGTTATTCCAGTACCCGGAGTCATTGTTGTACCAATGGAAGGAACTCTGACGGTACTTTGCGTTCCAGGGTGTGGAGTTGTTGTTTGTTCTGAGGTGAGTTCTTGATCAGTCGCATAAACGGTTTCAGTTATTCCAGTACCCGGAGTCATTGTTGTACCAATGGAAGGAACTCTGACGGTACTTTGCGTTCCAGGGTGTGGAGTTGTTGTTTGTTCTGAGGTGAGCTCTCCACCAGTTGGATATATAGTCTCAGTACGGGGAGTCATTGTTGTAGCAATGGAAGGAACTCTGACGGTACTTTGCGTTCCAGGGTGTGCAGTTGTTGTTTGTTCTGAGGTGAGCTCTCCACCAGTTGGATAGATAGTCTCAGTACCCGGAGTCATTGTTGTACCAATGGAAGGATCTCTGACGGTACTTTGCGTTCCAGGGTGTGGAGTTGTTGTTTGTTCTGAGGTGAGTTCTTGATCAGTCGCATAAACGGTTTCAGTTATTCCAGTACCCGGAGTCATTGTTGTACCAATGGAAGGATCTCTGACGGTACTTTGCGTTCCAGGGTGTGGAGTTGTTGTTTGTTCTGAGGTAAGTTCTTGATCAGTCGGATAAACGGTTTCAGTTATTCCAGTACCCGGAGTCATTGTTGTACCAATGGAAGGAACTCTGACGGTACTTTGCGTTCCAGGGTGTGGAGTTGTTGTTTGTTCTGAGGTGAGTTCTTGATCAGTCGCATAAACGGTTTCAGTTATTCCAGTACCCGGAGCCATTGTTGTACCAATGGAAGGAACTCTGACGGTACTTTGCGTTCCAGCGTGTGGAGTTGTTGTTTGTTCTGAGGTGAGTTCTTGATCAGTCGCATAAACGGTTTCAGTTATTCCAGTACCCGGAGTCATTGTTGTACCAACGGAAGGAACTCTGACGGTACTTTGCGTTCCAGGGTGTGGATTTGTTGTTTGTTCTGAGGTGAGTTCTTGATCGGTCGGATAAACGGTTTCAGTTATTCCAGTACCCGGAGTCATTGTTGTACCAATGGAAGGAACTCTGACGGTACTTTGCGTTCCAGGGTGTGGAGTTGTTGTTTGTTCTGAGGTGAGTTCTTGATCAGTCGGATAAACGGTTTCAGTTATTCCAGTACCCGGAGTCATTGTTGTACCAATGGAAGGAAGTCTGACGGTACTTTGCGTTCCATGGTGTGGAGTTGTTGTTTGTTCTGAAGTGAGCTCTCCACCAGTTGGATAGATAGTCTCAGTACCCGGAGTCATTGTTGTACCAATGGAAGGAACTCTGACGGTACCTTGCGTTCCACGGTGTGGAGTTGTTGTTTGTTCTGAGGTGAGTTCTTGATCAGTCGGATAAACGATTTCAGTTATACCAGTACCCGGAGTCATTGTTGTACCAATGGAAGGAACTCTGACGGTACTTTGCGTTCCAGGGTGTGGAGTTGTTGTTTGTTCTGAGGTGAGTTCTTGATCAGTCGGATAAACGGTTTCAGTTATTCCAGTACCCGGAGTCATTGTTGTACCAATGGAAGGAAGTCTGACGGTACTTTGCGTTCCATGGTGTGGAGTTGTTGTTTGTTCTGAAGTGAGCTCTCCACCAGTTGGATAGATAGTCTCAGTACCCGGAGTCATTGTTGTACCAATGGAAGGAACTCTGACGGTACCTTGCGTTCCACGGTGTGGAGTTGTTGTTTGTTCTGAGGTGAGTTCTTGATCAGTCGGATAAACGATTTCAGTTATACCAGTACCCGGAGTCATTGTTGTACCAATGGAAGGAACTCTGACGGTACTTTGCGTTCCAGGGTGTGGAGTTGTTGTTTGTTCTGAGGTGAGTTCTTGATCAGTCGGATAAACGGTTTCAGTTATTCCAGTACCCGGAGTCATTTTTGTACCAATGG
Source organism: Eupeodes luniger (assembly GCA_951509635.1). Taxonomy (NCBI): domain Eukaryota; kingdom Metazoa; phylum Arthropoda; class Insecta; order Diptera; family Syrphidae; genus Eupeodes; species Eupeodes luniger. The sequence goes on along the minus strand of OX608075.1, from coordinate 10,759,963 downwards.
AAGGAACTCTGACGGTACTTTGCGTTCCAGGGTGTGGAGTTGTTGTTTGTTCTGAGGTGAGCTCTCCACCAGTTGGATATATAGTCTCAGTACCCGGAGTCATTGTTGTACCAATGGAAGGAACTCTGACGGTACCTTGCGTTCCAGGGTGTGGAGTTGTTGTTTGTTCTGAGGTGAGCTCTCCACCAGTTGAATAAATAGTCTCATTACGGGGAGTCATTGTTGTAGCAATGGAAGGAACTCTGACGGTACTTTGCGTTCCAGGGTGTGGAGTTGTTGTTTGTTCTGAGGTGAGCTCTCCACCAGTTGGATATATAGTCTCAGTACCCGGAGTCATTGTTGTACCACTAGAAGGAACTCTGACGGTACCTTGCGTTCCAGGGTGTGGAGTTGTTGTTTGTTCTGAGGTGAGTTCTTGATCAGTCGGATAAACGGTTTCAGTTATACCAGTACCCGGAGTCATTGTTGTACCAATGGAAGGAACTCTGACGGTACTTTGCGTTCCAGGGTTTGGAGTTGTTGTTTGTTCTGAGGTGAGCTCTCCACCAGTTGGATAAAAAGTCTCAGTACGGGGAGTCATTGTTGTAGCAATGGAAGGAACTCTGACGGTACTTTGCGTTCCAGGGTGTGGAGTTGTTGTTTGTTCTGAGGTGAGCTCTCCACCAGTTGGATAGATAGTCTCAGTACCCGGAGTCATTGTTGTACCAATGGAAGGAACTCTGACGGTACTTTGCGTTCCAGGGTGTGGAGTTGTTGTTTGTTCTGAGGTGAGTTCTTGATCAGTCGCATAAACGGTTTCAGTTATTCCAGTACCCGGAGTCATTGTTGTACCAATGGCAGGAACTCTGACGGTACTTTGCGTTCCAGGGTGTGGAGTTGTTGTTTGTTCTGAGGTGAGTTCTTGATCAGTCGGATAAACGGTTTCAGTTATTCCAGTACCCGGAGTCATTGTTGTACCAATGGAAGGAACTCTGACGGTACTTTGCGTTCCAGGGTGTGGAGTTGTTGTTTGTTCTGAGGTGAGTTCTTGATCAGTCGCATAAACGGTTTCAGTTATTCCAGTACCCGGAGCCATTGTTGTACCAATGGAAGGAACTCTGACGGTACTTTGCGTTCCAGCGTGTGGAGTTGTTGTTTGTTCTGAGGTGAGTTCTTGATCAGTCGCATAAACGGTTTCAGTTATTCCAGTACCCGGAGTCATTGTTGTACCAACGGAAGGAACTCTGACGGTACTTTGCGTTCCAGGGTGTGGAGTTGTTGTTTTTTCTGAGGTGAGTTCTTGATCAGTCGGATAAACGGTTTCAGTTATTCCAGCACCCGGAGTCATTGTTGTACCAATGGAAGGAACTCTGACGGTACTTTGCGTTCCATGGTGTGGAGTTGTTGTTTGTTCTGAAGTGAGCTCTCCACCAGTTGGATAGATAGTCTCAGTACCCGGAGTCATTGTTGTACCAATGGAAGGAACTCTGACGGTACCTTGCGTTCCACGGTGTGGAGTTGTTGTTTGTTCTGAGGTGAGTTCTTGATCAGTCGGATAAACGGTTTCAGTTATACCAGTACCCGGAGTCATTGTTGTACCAATGGAAGGAACTCTGACGGTACTTTGCGTTCCAGGGTGTGGAGTTGTTGTTTGTTCTGAGGTGAGTTCTTGATCAGTCGGATAAACGGTTTCAGTTATTCCAGTACCCGGAGTCATTGTTGTGCCAATCGAAGGAACTCTGACGGTACTTTGCGTTCCAGGGTGTGGAGTTGTTGTTTGTTCTGAGGTGAGTTCTTGATCAGTCGGATAAACGGTTTCAGTTATACCTGTACCCGGAGTCATTGTTGTACCAATGGAAGGAACTCTGACGGTACTTTGCGTTCCAGGGTTTGGAGTTGTTGTTTGTTCTGAGGTGAGCTCTCCACCAGTTGAATAAATAGTCTCATTACGGGGAGTCATTGTTGTAGCAATGGAAGGAACTCTGACGGTACTTTGCGTTCCAGGGTGTGGAGTTGTTGTTTGTTCTGAGGTGAGCTCTCCACCACTTGGATATATAGTCTCAGTACCCGGAGTCATTGTTGTATCAATGGAAGGAACGCTGACGGTACCTTGCGTTCCAGGGTGTGGAGATGTTGTTTGTTCTGAGGTGAGTTCTTGATCAGTCGGATAAACGGTTTCAGTTATACCAGTACCCGGAGTCATTGTTGTACCAATGGAAGGAACTCTGACGGTACTTTTCGTTCCAGGGTTTGGAGTTGTTGTTTGTTCTGAGGTGAGCTCTCCACCAGTTGGATAAAAAGTCTCAGTACGGGGAGTCATTGTTGTAGCAATGGAAGGAACTCTGACGGTACTTTGCGTTCCAGGGTGTGGAGTTGTTGTTTGTTCTGAGGTGAGCTCTCCACCAGTTGGATAGATAGTCTCAGTACCCGGAGTCATTGTTGTACCAATGGAAGGAACTCTGACGGTACTTTGCGTTCCAGGGTGTGGAGTTGTTGTTTGTTCTGAGGTGAGTTCTTGATCAGTCGCATAAACGGTTTCAGTTATTCCAGTACCCGGAGTCATTGTTGTACCAATGGCAGGAACTCTGACGGTACTTTGCGTTCCAGGGTGTGGAGTTGTTGTTTGTTCTGAGGTGAGTTCTTGATCAGTCGGATAAACGGTTTCAGTTATTCCAGTACCCGGAGTCATTGTTGTACCAATGGAAGGAACTCTGACGGTACTTTGCGTTCCAGGGTGTGGAGTTGTTGTTTGTTCTGAGGTGAGTTCTTGATCAGTCGCATAAACGGTTTCAGTTATTCCAGTACCCGGAGCCATTGTTGTACCAATGGAAGGAACTCTGACGGTACTTTGCGTTCCATGGTGTGGAGTTGTTGTTTGTTCTGAGGTGAGTTCTTGATCAGTCGCATAAACGGTTTCAGTTATTCCAGTACCCGGAGTCATTGTTGTACCAACGGAAGGAACTCTGACGGTACTTTGCGTTCCAGGGTGTATAGTTGTTGTTTTTTCTGAGGTGAGTTCTTGATCAGTCGGATAAACGGTTTCAGTTATTCCAGCACCCGGAGTCATTGTTGTACCAATGGAAGGAACTCTGACGGTACTTTGCGTTCCATGGTGTGGAGTTGTTGTTTGTTCTGAAGTGAGCTCTCCACCAGTTGGATAGATAGTCTCAGTACCCGGAGTCATTGTTGTACCAATGGAAGGAACTCTGACGGTACCTTGCGTTCCACGGTGTGGAGTTGTTGTTTGTTCTGAGGTGAGTTCTTGATCAGTCGGATAAACGGTTTCAGTTATACCAGTACCCGGAGTCATTGTTGTACCAATGGAAGGAACTCTGACGGTACTTTGCGTTCCAGGGTGTGGAGTTGTTGTTTGTTCTGAGGTGAGTTCTTGATCAGTCGGATAAACGGTTTCAGTTATTCCAGTACCCGGAGTCATTGTTGTGCCAATGGAAGGAACTCTGACGGTACTTTGCGTTCCAGGGTGTGGAGTTGTTGTTTGTTCTGAGGTGAGCTCTCCACCAGTTGGATAGATAGTCTCAGTACCCGGAGTTATTGTTGTACCAAAGGAAGGAACTCTGACGGTACTTTGCGTTCCAGGGTGTGGAGTTGTTGTTTGTTCTGAGGTGAGTTCTTGATCAGTCGGATAAACGGTTTCAGTTATTCCAGTACCCGGAGTCATTGTTGTACCAATGGAAGGAACTCTGACGGTACTTTGCGTTCCAGGGTGTGGAGTTGTTGTTTGTTCTGAGGTGAGCTCTCCACCAGTTGGATAGATAGTCTCAGTACCCAGAGTCATTTTTGTACTAATGGAAGGAACTCTGACGGTACTTTGCGTTCCAGGGTGTGGAGTTGTTGTTTGTTCTGAGGTGAGTTCTTGATCAGTCGGATAAACGGTTTCAGTTATTGCAGTACCCGGAGTCATTGTTGTACCAATGGAAGGAACTCTGACTGTACTTTGCGTTCCAGGGTGTGGGGTTGTTGTTTGTTCTGAGGTGAGCTCTCCACCAATTGGATAGATAGTCTCAGTACCCGGAGTCATTGTTGTACCAATGGAAGGAACTCTGACGGTACTTTGCGTTCCAGAGTGTGGAGTTGTTGTTTGTTCTGAGGTGAGTTCTTGATCAGTCGGATAAACGCTTTCAGTTATTGCAGTACCCGGAGTCATTGTTGTACCAATGGAAGGAACTCTGACTGTACTTTGCGTTCCAGGGTGTGGGGTTGTTGTTTGTTCTGAGGTGAGTTCTCGATCAGTCGGAACAACGGTTTCAGTTATTCCAGTACCCGGAGTCATTGTTGTACCAATGGAAGGAACTCTGACAGTACTTTGCGTTCCAGGGTGTGGAGTTGTTGTTTGTTCTGAGGTGAGCTCTCCACCAATTGGATAGATAGTCTCAGTACCCGGAGTCATTGTTGTACCAATGGAAGGAACTCTGACGGTACTTTGCGTTCCGGAGTTTGGAGTTGTTGTTTGTTCTGAGGTGAGTTCTCGATCAGTTGGGAAAATGGTTTCAGTTATTCCAGTACCCGGAGTCATTGTTGTACCAATGGAAGGAACTCTGACGGTACTTTGCGTTCCAGGGTGTGAAGTTGTTTGTTCTGAGGTGAGCTCTCCACCAGTTGGATAGATAGTCTCAGTACCCGGAGTCATTGTTGTACCAATGGAAGGAACTCTGACGGTACCTTGCGTTCCAGGGTGTGGAGTTGTTGTTTGTTCTGAGGTGAGTTCTTGACCAGTCGCATAAACGGTTTCAGTTATTCCAGTACCCGGAGTCATTGTTGTACCAATGGAAGGAACTCTGACGGTACTTTGCGTTTCAGGGTGTGGAGTTGTTGTTTGTTCTGAGGTGAGTTCTTGACCAGTCGCATAAACGGTTTCAGTTATTCCAGTACCCGGAGTCATTGTTGTACCAATGGAAGGAACTCTGATGGTACTTTGCGGTATAACGTTTTCAGTTATACCAGTACCCGGAGTCATTGTTGTACCAATGGAAGGAACTCTGATGGTACTTTGAGTTCCAGGGTGTGGAGTTGTTGTTTGTTCTGAGGTGAGTTCTTGATCAGTCGGATAAACGGTTTCAGTTATTCCAGTACCCGGAGTCATTGTTGTACCAATGGAAGGAACTCTGACGGTACTTTGCGTTCCAGGGTGTATAGATGTTGTTTGTTCTGAGGTGAGTTTTTGATCAGTCGCATAAACGGTTTCAGTTATTCCAGTACCCGGAGTCATTGTTGTACCAATGGAAGCAACTCTGACGGTACTTTGCGTTCCAGGGTGTGGAGTTGTTGTTTGTTCTGAGGTGAGCTCTCCACCAGTTGGATAGATAGTCTCAGTACCCGGAGTCATTGTTGTACCAATGGAAGGAACTCTGACGGTACTTTGCGTTCCAGGGTGTGAAGTTGTTTGTTCTGAGGTGAGCTCTCCACCAGTTGGATAGATAGTCTCAGTACCCGGAGTCATTGTTGTACCAATGGAAGGAACTCTGACGGTACCTTGCGTCCCAGGGTGTGGAGTTGTTGTTTGTTCTGAGGTGAGTTCTTGATCAGTCGGATAAACGGTTTCAGTTATTCGAGTACGCGGAGTCATTGTTGTACCAATGGAAGGAACTCTGACGGTACTTTGCGTTCCAGGGTGTGGAGTTGTTGTTTGTTCTGAGGTGAGCTCTCCACCAGTTGGATAGATAGTCTCAGTACCCGGAGTCATTGTTGTACCAATGGAAGGAACTCTGACGGTACCTTGCGTTCCAGGGTGTGGAGTTGTTGTTTGTTCTGAGGTGAGTTCTTGATCAGTCGGATAAACGGTTTCAGTTATTCCAGTACCTGGACTCATTGTTGTACCAATGGAAGGAACTCTGACGGTACTTTGCGTTCCAGGGTGTGAAGTTGTTTGTTCTGAGGTGAGCTCTCCACCAGTTGGATAGATAGTCTCAGTACCCGGAGTCATTGTTGTACCAATGGAAGGAACTCTGACGGTACCTTGCGTTCCAGGGTGTGGAGTTGTTGTTTGTTCTGAGGTGAGTTCTTGATCAGTTGGATAAACGGTTTCAGTTATTCCAGTACCCGGAGTCATTGTTGTACCAATGGAAGGAACTCTGACGGTACCTTGCGTTCCAGGGTGTGGAGTTGTTGTTTGTTCTGAGGTGAGCTCTCCACCAGTTGGATAGATAGTCTCAGTACCCGGAGTAATTGTTGTACCAATGGAAGGAACTCTGACGGTACTTTGCGTTCCAGGGTGTGGAGTTGTTGGTTGTTCTGAGGTGAGTTCTCGATCGGTCGGAAAAACGGTTTCAGTTATTCCAGTACCCGGAGTCATTGTTGTACCAATGGAAGATACTCTGAAGGTACTTTGCGTTCCTTGATGTGTAGTTGTTGTTTGTTCTGAGGTGAGCTCTCCACCAGTTGGATAGATAGCCTCAGTACCCGGAGTCATTGTTGTATCAATGGAAGGAACTCTTACTGTACTTAGCGTTCCGGAGTTTGGAGTTGTTGTTTGTTCTGAGGTGAGTTCTCGATCAGTTGGGAAAACGGTTTCAGTTATTCCAGTACCCGGAGGAATTGTTGTACCAATGGAAGGAACCCTTATTGTACTTTGCGTTCCTTGATGCGGAGTTGTTGTTTGTTCTGAGGTGAGCTCTCCACCAGTTGGATAGATAGTCTCAGTACCCGGAGTAATTGTTGTACCAATGGAAGGAACTCTGACGGTACTTTGCGTTCCAGGGTGTGGAGTTGTTGTTTGTTCTGAGGTGAGCTCTCCACCAGTTGGATAGAAAGTCTCAGTACCGAGAGTCATTGTTGTACCAATAGAAGGAACTCTTACTGTACTCTGTGTTCCAGAATGTGGAGTTGTTGTTTGTTCTGAGGTGAGTTCTTGATCAGTCGGATAAACGGTTTCAGTTATTCCAGTACCCGGAGTCACTGTTGTACCAATGGAAGGAACTCTGACGGTACTTTGCGTTCCAGGGTGTGGAGTTGTTGTTTGTTGTGAGGTGAGTTCTCCACCAGTTGGATAGATAGTCTCAGTACCCGGAGTCATTGTTGTACCAATGGAAGGAACTCTGACGGTACTTTGCGTACCAGGGTGTGGAGTTGTTGTTTGTTCTGAGGTGAGTTCTTGATCAGTCGGATAAACGGTTTCAGTTATTCCAGTTCCCGGAGTCATTGTTGTACCAATGAAGGGAACTCTGAAGGTACTTTGCGTTCCAGGGTGTGGAGTTGTTGTTTGTTGTGAGGTGAGTTCTCCACCAGTTGGATAGATAGTCTCAGTACCCGGAGTCATTGTTGTACCAATGGAAGGAACTCTGACGGTACTTTGCGTACCAGGGTGTGGAGTTGTTGTTTGTTCTGAGGTGAGTTCTTGATCAGTCGGATAAACGGTTTCAGTTATTCCAGTTCCCGGAGTCATTGTTGTACCAATGAAGGGAACTCTGAAGGTACTTTGCGTTCCAGGGTGTGGAGTTGTTGTTTGTTCTGAGGTGAGCTCTGCACCAGTGGGATAGATAGTCTCAGTACCGGGAGTCATTGTTGTACCAATGGAAGGAACTCTGACGGTACTTTGCGTTCCATGGTGTGGAGTTGTTGTTTGTTCTGAGGTGAACTCTCCACCAGTTGGATAGATAGTCTCAGTACCGGGAGTCATTGTTGTACCAATGGGAGGAACTCTGACGGTGCCTTGCGTTCCAGGGTGTGGAGTTGTTGTTTGTTCTGAGGTGAGTTCTTGATCAGTCGCATAAACGGTTTCAGTTATTCCAGTACCCGGAGTCATTGTTGTACCAACGGAAGGAACTCTGACGGTACTTTGCGTTCCAGGGTGTGGGGTTGTTGTTTGTTCTGAGGTGAGCTCTCCACCAGTTGGATAGATAGTCTCAGTACCCGGAGTCATTGTTGTACCAATGGAAGAAACTTTTACTGTACTTTGCGTTCCTTGATGTGGAGTTGTTGTTTGTTCTGAGCTGAGCTCTCCACCAGTTGGATAGATAGTCTCAGTACCCGGAGTAATTGTTGTACCAATGGAAGGAACTCTTTCTGTACTTTTCGTTTCTGGGTATGAAATTCTCGTTTGCTCTGAGGTTTCCTCTGCTCCAGTTTTTTGAGTAGTCCCTTCTTCCGGAAACATTTTTGTACTGTGAATGCTAACGTCGGATTGTGTTACTTCGGTTAAATTGGGTTCATTTAACGTTTGCGTTGACGTTGATGTTTCTGTTGTTGCCATTGATGTTTCTTTTTCAATATCTAGCGCCGTGATTTCTGTTACTTTTGTTCTCATTTCTGTGTCATTACTTGTCACGTATGTCATTGTTGTCAATTCAACCCCCCTACTCATGTCTGTACCTACCGTTGTCTCGGTCTGTTCTGTACCATTAACACTACTTAAACTATCGGTGGTTTGTTGGATTTCAACACATTTAACGTGTGCATCACCAGTTAAATTCTGTGGACATTTACACGAATAAACCCTATGTGCTTTCACCGAACAGATTGCAGATTCACCACAACCAGTTGTACAGGGGTCACCGCAAATGCCCTTGATACACTGGAGCGTTTCACTGCAGTCCGAATCTTGCGTACAGTTGCGGGTGGCTGCGGATGTGATTATTTGTTTCTATTATTGGTTGATAAAACTAATATATAATTTTTGTTTGTTTTCTTTTTTTTGTTGTTATAAAATGTTAGTGTTTTGTTTGTTTATTTGGTTTAAATTTGTTTGTTAAAATATATTAATGTTAAGTTTTAGTTTCTTAAAAATATATTAGGTATATATATTTACATTTAGCCTTAAAGTTACTGTACAAATAAGGGTTATATTAGAAATTCCTTACAAGTTACAACAAATTACTGGTACTAAATCTATTTACACAAATATTTATTTATAATTCATTTTGGTTTTTGTTTTTTTTTTATCCCGCAGAAATGCCAACTTTTTTACTCAAAGGAAGTTTCTAACTTTCCAAAAGCAAAGTTCAATGCAAATCTGACAGTAAAGCATCTTTTTTAAGAACACATTCAAGACATTCAGGTCTAATTTCTTTTCAATTAAATAAAGTTTCGATGAGTCAATAGTAAATGGTCTGACTAGAATAAAGAGAATGCGATGATAATACTTAGAAATAAATGAAAATGTTTTTGAAAATTAGTATGCAGATAAATCAGACAGTCTTAAAAATTGACAGCTCGACAAACTGACAGACTAAAAGACTAATAATTGTCACTAGTTTTTGTTTTAAATAATCAAAATTCTTTTAATGAAAGGATAATTAAAGATAGAAGTCCCTATTTTAAATGACAAGTAATAAATAACTGCGCTAAATAAAGTAATGACAGGCTTCACAACTCACAGGAAGTCAATCAATCTGTTTCAAAATAAAAAAAAATTAACGAAGAAAAAATAAATTTGAATTTCGTAAGCCGAGATGGCGTTTATTGTGCATTTTTATTTACGGTTTAAAAAAAAACACGATTTAAGTCAAATAAAAAAATAATTTTTCATTTCATTTTTCATTTCCGTCCTTGAATGTGTCCATTGGGAAGCTTTTAGTTAATTTTGTCAGATAAAAAATCAATTTTTAACGAAAACTTTCATCTTTGTCCTTGAATGTGTTCATTTGGAAGCTTTTAATTACTTCTGTAAAATAAAACAACATTGTTGAACGAAAGCTTTCGTCTCCGTCCTTGAATGTGTCCATTTGGAAGCTTTTTAGTTAATTTTGTTCAGACTCTGTGATTAAGGTGTTTTGAATTTTATATTTTCTTATATTGCCGATGCGTGTGTTTTGTTGGGTTAAATATTTCATTATCTTGTGTTAAACATTGATAGCAATTGGTAGTTTTTGTTTAATTTGTGAGCATGAGCGTGTGTGAATGTTTTAAGATTTTTGTTTTGAGTTTGGTTTATGTTTTTTTTTTATATTTTAATTTTTATAGTTTTAGTTCTAGGATTGTCTTTTATTCAAAAAAACAAAATTTTAAAAAAGCCAAGCGGTGCGCTTTTATGTATAGATTTTTGACTAAGTCGTGGGTTTTAGTTTCTCTCTTTTTGTTTTATTTTTTGTATAATTAAAGCTAACGAATTATGTGTGTTTATTGGTTTGTTTTTATCTTAAGGGGGTCACAGAGAGAGAAGATAGTAGTTCTGGTAGTTAAGTTTTAAGGGTTTCCTTTAATACAAAAATAGCAGAATAAGCTTGGTTTTAAACTATGTTTTTTTTTTTGAACACTGAAGAAGAGGGTTAAGTTTTTGTATATATGTTGAGTTTCAATCTAATAATTTTGTGTTTGTTTATGGGATGCAGTTGTATTATTATTGAATTTATATAAAACATAGTGTGATTTTTGAGGAAAGTTTGACTGTTTTCGGGTAAAAATTAAAAGACTTGAAGAAGAACTTTCGTTAAATTTACATTTGATCACCAAAATGATGTGAATGATTTGACAGATAGATTGATCTGATTGTCATCTTTTCAACTTTCATTTTTTTTAAATAAAAGTTAAGACTTTTCATTTTGACTGCATTTGTTAATAAAAACGTTTTGAAAAAAAGTTTAATTTTTTGTCTATTTATTTTCAGAATTGAAGTCAAAAATAATAATATCCATGAAATAATTTCGGACTGGCAATGAAGTATTATTTACAGAATATTTGGTAAGAAAAAGTTGACCGCTAATTCCAATTGATGGAATTTGTAATTCTTTTCCTTAAGCCGCACATAAACGTTTTGATGTTAAGATGACATTTTTGACACAACTGAGGTGAATATTTATTTGGACTCTCGTATTAACCTATAATAAATTGTCTTTCGATAAAGTTTACTGTACGAAATTTAATGAGTGAACAAAAAGTTTAAGTGGACAATTATATGTTTGTAAGGCCGATGATGATCAAAATAAAATTGATATTTTACTTTCCATGGGCACGAAGAAATTGGATGTACACTTATATAGTTTGAATGAGTGAAGGACAAAAAATATTATTGTATAAAAAAAGTTTTTAATATTGGGTATTTAAAAAAATTTTTGTTTTCTGTATTATATAGACTTTAATTTTCGAAAAATGACTAAAAGCAATCTTATTGTCAAATATTTTTTAATCATAAGTCTTAAAGTTTTCACTTAAAATCTTTCTTTTGATTTAAAAAGAAAGACATTTTGCTTAGCTGACTTAGTTATGGTAAAATAAAATTATTAAATGATATATGTCAATCTTATTGTCAAATAAAGCTAGGTCATAAGTTTTGACACATTTATAATATCTATCTGTCCTCTTAGCACAATTTAATTGAATTTAGTGGCAATCCAAACTTTGTATGCTCAGTTATAGTAAAATATATTGGAAGTGACAAATACCAATTTTAATCCAAACTAAGTGTGCTCACTTATGGTGGAATAAATTGGAAATGACAAATATCAATCATATTGTCAAACATTGCGTTGTCATAAATTCGACGCTTTCACTTGTAATTCCAGCATTTTAACTCAAGTGCACATTTCTGTCAAAATAGAACTGATCTCTTGATTTAAAAAAAAACTTGGTACCGTAAGTGTGCCAAGTTATGGCGAAATAAAATTGTAAATGACATAAGTCAATCTTATTATCAAACATTCATAAATTTTGACCTTTCACTTGTAATTCATTTAAGTCCATGTGCCAATCGAAATAAAAAGATAGCTTTGTTAAAAAAGAACTTGTTGCTCAGTTGTGGTGAAATAAATTTGAAATGACATATGTCAATGATATATTGATTACTTATACGTTTTGACGTTTCCATGTATAATGCCATCATATTAATGCAATACATGTTCATGCGTCTATCGAAATAAAACTGATCTATTGATTTAATAAGAACTTGGTGGTAAGTGCTCAGTTATGGTGAAATAAACAAAGTCAAACTTTCCTCATAATTACATTACATCATTTTTTTAAGAATCGTTTTAGAAAACATACACTGAGTTGAAGTTTATAGTAAATTAGAAGAAACAATAATTGATACACTTAAAATATATTTTACATTCAAAATATAAGTACAAAAGAATATTAAAATTTTTACTCCTGTAAACCCACAAACAATTTTGATCTTTCTACAAAATAGGTGATAGTTGAGAGCATCCTACATTTTTTCCAAAAAAAAAAATAAATTAATCAAGACCTATTGACTTAAACATTTAATTTGAACTTTAAGGTTTCTATATATATATGATATATATTATGTATATATATATATGTATGTATATATTTGTGGTTTCATGTTGTGTGTGATTATTGTGTTTTTATTTTTTACCTTTTTGACATCCATTCCGGGCGTCCGCAATAAATCCAGGTGGGCAGAATTTACAGATTGGTTTATGATCCTCCACAATGCATGGTGAATTGGCGGCGCACTGTGCAAAGTCACACGGATTGACGCATTGATAATTTCTACAAGCCAATCCCGTTGGGCAACCAGTATCACGCAAACAAATCGATATCGATGGTTGACAGTCCTTCATGCATATGCATACTGGCTTATGGTCTTGTACCTGACATGATTTGTTTTCGGCACAAACCGCTTGGCGGCCAACCGGAACTATGCATGGGTTCCGGCATTTTCCTTCGGTACACGCCATGTTTGAGGCACAATCATCGTCGCGATAGCATTCACGCTTTTCTGGGGCACACGTCAACTCTCCATATTCGTTGACAATGAAGCCCGATTTGCAAACACAAACGGGTCTATGACGGCGTGTTTCACATTTTTTGTTGCCCTCACACGAGAACGACGGACTTTGACATGGGTCGGTACATTGGCCGAATGGGCTACACTGAAGGTTTTCAGGGCATTCTTGATCATTGGAACACGCCACTTGGAGAGTTGGATCTCTTGGCGTTGGTGTCGATACATCGATGCACTTAGGATCTGGCTTGCATTCGACTTCCGGTCGACCAATAAAGCAATTCGGACAGGAACAACGCGGTCGATGGAGAACGGTTTTGCAGAGTGCGTTGGCGCCACAAGCACCACGCATTGCACATGGATCGTTGCAATGTCCTTGTAAGCATGCCTTCTCGCTTGGACAATCCTTGTCAGACTGGCATTGTTCGGTGTCTATAAATCACGAGGAATGTATAGGAGATTTTGTTCTGGTAACTCTTGATCTTATTTCGATAATATTTTTGTTTAATTTTGTTTTAAAGGGGCTTTGGAGGGGGGGTGGGGTAGTATTTTGTGTGAGTGTGTGTGTATGTATATTTGTATATATGTGTAGTTTGTGTGTATTAAATTAAAGAAATTAAGTAAAAAAGTGGGTAACAAGAGTTTTGAAACATAGAAAGACTTTATAGAATGCCTTTCGAAGAAGTTAGGGTTGGGTTTTTGAGGTTGGAAACGGGTGTTTTTGGGGATTTTTTTAAAGGAATTTTATTTTTTGGTAGGAGGTTATGTCTTGGTGCTTAAATAATTTTAAAATAAACGGTGGTATGGCAATTTAAATCAGTGATTAGTGTATATACAAGAATTCGTTATTTTTGATATTTTGTTTTATATTTTATTTGAAGAGAACTGTGAAGGGAAACTTTTCTCACAAGTGTTTTTATGATTTGTTTTTGAATATTTTTTGAAATGAGAATTTCGAAAATCTACCAGAAGTTTTTGCTCAGTTTGTTTTCTTTATTTCTATTTCTTTTTAGTTCAAACATCCAACACATGCGCTCTGCCCGCTAGAGAGACACGACATTGGAAACATTTTTCGAAGAGTTTTGAAATTAATTTTGATTTTTCGAAAGTCGTTTCAGACTTGTTTTTTGTTTTTGTTTTTTATACAGCGAAACTAAATGAATGATAATGACTGCATTTAAGATTTTACGAAATACCTTTTTTTCTAAACTATTTTTTTTGTTTTTATACAAAATATATGTACAACTTAAGCACTAAATTTAATTACTATTTTCCAAAAACTGAATTAATTATTTAAAAAAAAAAATTGTATTTACAAAGTAAAAAGAATAAAACAATTTTTATTGATGGAAAAATGTGTTAGTTCCCAGAAGAAGAAAGGGAGAAAGAGATAGAAGCACCAATATATTTTTGTAAACAAATAAACAACAATACGAGAGTAAATATAATTTTAAAGAGAAAAATATATTAACAAAAGATTAAACAAAAATTTTGTTTATTTTTTAAAAAAAGCTGTACAATAGAAAAGGCCTATATAGTAGATGGATGTCAAGGATAATTTTTTAAAATTATTTTTTCAGAGGGTAAATAAAATTATCATGTTTGTTTTTTTTTAATATATTTAAGCAAATTTAAAAGTTTGATGTACATATACAATGAATTTGTTTTTAAATCGATTGTTTTTTTTGTTTAAATAAAAAAATGTTTTATCTTACAAAATGACAACACTTAAACTTCAAAAAGTTCTGTGTGTTTTTGTTTTGTTTGTTTTAAGCATATGTGAACTATGTGAGAATTGTCCCGTCCACAGTTCCCAATCTGACATACCTTTCTCTCAAATTATGTTTTAAAAAGTTCTGTTTGTTTTAAAAATTATTTTAAAATTATTTAAACGGAGACTATAGGGATAGGGTTTTTTGGTTTTGGTGTTTTTTTTGTTTGTTTGTTTTGTAAAAAAATATATTTTTTATATAATAAAAATTTGTTATAAGCTAAGGTCTATAGAAAAAAAAAGTCTATACTATTTCTTTTTATAGTGACCAAAATATTTGTATGGATACGTATCGCTATCGCGGACTTTGTACATCATTTTTTTATTGATTTTTGAAGATATTCACATTTTTTGTATTTCTTTTTTGTTTTTGAAAAAAATATGAAAATCTAGTTTTTAATTGTATAAAGGCCACTTGGAATGGAAATTTAATAAAACTTTTCTTATTAAGTTATTTTTTTAATATTATAAATAAAATATATATTTATTATAATGAAGGTGCTGGTAGCAATTTTTGTACATATAGGATTTTGAGGAGGTATTATGGTTTTTCTTTCTTTTGTTTAGTTTCATCAAGCTTGCTTTTTGATGCAATGTTGTACAACTTAACTGGAGCTTAAAATTTGAATCTTCCCTACTTTATTTTGTTTATATACAAAGCACAATACCTATAAATGATAAAATGAGAGAAGAAATGCTACTGTTTCGTTTTTGGGTATGTTTGATTTTTCATACATGATATGTCATTTTTGAAATTTCAAAGTATGAACAATCATTGAATTTGACAGATCTTACTGTCATTATTTTTGTTTTGAAAACTTTACAAAATGAGAAATATGGTTTTATTGAACTGTATTTATGTTGGTTGCCATAAACACGAATGCACTCAAGGCAATCTATAAGGTTTGGTGGTTGCGACTTTTTATAAAAATAGCATTCTTATAAAATTAATTTTGAGGTTTCATTGGAAATTACCAAATGTTATACATTACTTGCAAAGAAGTTTAAAATGTAAAGCTAAATTCAAAGGAACCTTTGTATTTATTCTAATATTTGGAACTCTTTCTATCTGCATTCTATATTTTTGTATGTTTGAGAGTAATTTCAATTTTGATTCGTTTTCATATACTCGTTGGTATTTGTGCATTTAAAATAGTACATTTTTCAAATAAAACTTTCATAAATATGACTTTGCAAAACATAAATGCTTGCCAAAAAATATTATCCTAAAATTGTTCTTCTGATGTGAAATATTTGAAATGTCAAAGTATGAACAATCATTGAACTCGGCTGACTGTAGTGTCACATTTCTATCTTTTCAAAAGCTCTGCAAAGTGAAAAATTGAATTGTAGTTATGTAAGCTGTAATATACGAGTATACAAATTTTTCACTCAAAACAATCATATTACAAAATATACATTAACTGCCGAAAAAGTTTTGACATTTACCAAAATGTATGTATTGCAAAAATTGTCAAGTATATTTGGCATTTCATTCACTTTTCATATACTTGTTGGTATTTTGGCATTTATGTACAAAAGCACAAAATAGTATACTTTCCAATAATTAAAGCTCTCATAAATGTGGCTTTAGAAAATATAAATGATTTCCAACAAAATATTACCCTAAAATAATGTTTTATAAGCAATAAGCAGTCTTGAGGAAGGATTTTGTTGTTCATAATTTGGATAAAAGCAATTTCGTGGGAGAAGGAATTATTTCTGACAGTAGAGTTGGAGGTAGCCTTCATAAAAAATGTAAAATAATGAGTAAATACAATGGTAGCACATTCTTGTCGATTTTTCTCGTAAAATTCCCTCTTTTCATTAAATTCATATAAACTTATTCGTAAAGAGTTTTTACATAATTTAATTATGCATTAATATGTCTTTTATGTGTTCATAATTCAAAAATGTCTCATGAAGCCATTTCAATTTCAAAAATTGATTATCCCGGAAACCCTAAGTCTGTTTTCGTACTGTTTGATTTATTCAAGTGGAAGGGTTTTATCAAAATTAAAAACATAACTTTTGACAAATTGAATGACATTCTCTTTTTAACATATTTAGTTATGTAGAAATATTATTAATGTCAAATGTCAATTTGAATGTTTTTTGTTTTTTTTAATGTAATGGTCAACTTGGGCCGGTTTTCAGCTTACAAATTTTCCATTGAAAAATCGTTTGTCAAGAATTTTTTCAACAATAAAATAAAGTTTTGATTAAAATTAAAATTCTTGGAATATAAGAAAAGAACATGATATGAAAAAAATATTAAAAACAGTTTACGCTATAAAAGTTGCGAAATTTTAGACAATTATGATTGATTCTTGTTGATTGAGAAATAAGAAAATGGCCATCCACAAGGAAGAATATTCGGACCGCAATTATTTAATTTTGTATTTACTTTTTACGTTTATGAATAAGATTTGAATGCGGAAAATGTTTTTCGTTTACAGCAATTTTGTGCCTTCCTGACCTTAGAAATATTTTTTAAGAAACCTAAAGCTCCAAACTTAAAAAACAAAAAATAGTTTCAATCTTACTAAATAACGTTTTTTAATAAAATATATGAGTATTTGAAAATAGGTATATTTTTTTGAAAGGTAATTTTGTCAGTTGGTTTGTTGTTTGTTTGTTTCTTTTTAAATTATTTATTTTCTATATTTTGTGTGCAGTTTTGTGTGTTTAGTAGAAAAATGCCAATTTGTTTTGGATATGAGTTATGGGGCATGTTTGTTTTGTGTTGAATGTGGTAAAGCATTATTTAGTTGCTTGATTTTGAGAAATGTATGTTTTTTCTTTTCTTATTTTTTATTTTGAATATTTTTTCATATCAATGGACGAGAAAAAATGGATAAACCGTTTTTGTGATTTTGGAATGGGTGTGGAGTTAAAATGGATATTTTTTTGTTTTTGATTTGGTAAAAATTGTATTTGTGTTTTTTTGTTTGATTGATTTGTTGTTAAATTATGAATTGATCGATTTTCGAAGAATTATAATGAAGTTTTGCATAAAATAAATGTATTGTTTTTTTAATGTTAAAATTAAAAAAATAAATTATTAAGGCAAGAGAAAATAGGCACAGATTGGGAGACCGCGATAGCGACAGCGACATTCCACGGATTTCCATATGCGAATTATTATTTTTTTTTTAAATATATATTTTTTAAAAACCTATTCTATATTTATAAAAAAAAATAACTTAAAAAATAAACTTTTTGGTATGAAAAAATTCAGATAAAAGAAAAAAAATAAGGATTGTGTATGTTTGGTGTGTGTAGAGTGTAATTATATTGTTTTGTTTTTGATTGAAAAACTGTGGTAATAATAAAATGAAAAAAAGTGATTTTTTAATCAAAGTAAATAAATTACAAAAAATTCTATATGATTCCAAACATGTGTATATGCTTTGGATTTTTGTTAAACTTTTCTTTTTCTTCTCTCTAAGGCTATACACACACTAAACTATCTTCTGTCTTTGTTGTTGTTGAAAGTTTTGTGGTTTTCTTGCAACTGTATGAGTTAATAAAATTAAATATTACCACTTATTTTTAAAACAAAAAAGATTAATTAATAAATTTAAAAATTAAACTTTCTAAGCAAAAATTACCGTTAATCTAAATAATTAGAAAAAAAAAATTGTTAAATTGACTAATTACGAAATTTAGAATTTGTTACTAACACAATTAATTTTTTTTAAATTAAAAAAATATTACTTAAATATTTGTTTAATTTGTCAACAACAAAGTTAATAAAGTTTGATTTAATTTTTTAAATAATTAAAAACAACTCAATATTAAGTAAAGTAAAAACTCATCAATCCTTACTCGAAAAAAACTGTTATTAATAAATAATTAAATAAAAATTATAATACTTGCTGAACCTTTTTGTAAAACAAAATTAATTTATTATCTTTGCGTTTTTCTTTCTTTTTTTTTCAATAAGAAAACACACAAAATTAATAATTAAAACTAAACACTTACCTTGTTTGCAGATGTAATCGTATCCTTGACGGACACATTCACCAACATTACAACCATTGGTACGGCAGTCTTCTTTTGGTGGTGTAAGGTAACCTTAAATTTAAAGAAAAAGTTATATAACAAAAAGTTCGTCCGAAATGTCATAACAACTGAAAGATTAAAGAGAAAGTGACATAAAGCTATACTTACATTGAACATAGGCATCTCCATTGGGGTATTCTTCTGGGCAGTAACACTGTGGTTCATTGTGATCTGCAACACGGCATGCGGCATTCAGACCGCAAGGTTGATCGTGGCAAACATTGACTTGTGTCTCTCCACAAACGCATCCCTTTGTTGCATCTCCCATACAACCCTCCATGCAAGAGCACTCAAAACCTCCGGGAACATCCCTGCACTTTGAGTTCTCTCCACACGGGTTTGTTGCACATCCAACTCCGGTCAGCGATTGACATTCGGTTTCTGGATTGCCAAAGAAGTCCGGTGGACATGAGCATTGCGGCCTACGGTTTACAACTCTACACTGGGCATTGATTCCACAAGCTCCATATTCCAAACATGGATTGCGGCATTTTCCATCATCACATCGCTTGTTCGATTCGCAATCTTCATCGTCATGACATTCGAACTGAACACATTTCTTGCTTGGTTCTCCTTCATAGCCGTCGGGGCAGTAGCAGAGAACATGATGATCTGAAACTGTGCATAGAGCGTTCTCTCCACAAGCTCCAGGTTTGGTGCATGGATTGACGCATTGGTTCTTTGTGCACACTTGGTCTGTGGCGCAATCGTTGTTGACCTTGCATCCGGCCAAGCATGATCCACGCTCGCATAACTGACCAAGTGGACATGGTTTTCCGGGACCACACTTTTGGCGACATCTACCTCTCGAGCACATTTGTCCGCAAGGACAGTCGTCGTTGCGGATACATGTTGGAGCGCAGTATGTATTCGATTCATCGCATTCACATCCCGGATTGCAGCGTTGTGGTGGCATAAGGCAACCAGTAAGACCATCACCGGTAAATCCATTCGGACAGCTACATTGGACTCCATGATTGACCACCAGACAATTAGCGCAGTGGCCACATTGTCCGCTTGTCTCACATGGATTTGTACACTTTTTGTTAACACACGACTGATCGCTGGGGCATGTAAGGTCATTACGGCAACCAATTTGACAAACACGGTTCTCACAAATCTGTCCCAATGAACAAGCCGAATCTGTGTTGCATACATTTCGACAAGTTCCACGCATGCATCTCTGATCGCTGAGGCAGTTCTGGTCGTTGCGGCATTTTTTCTGGCATGTGCCACCAAGGCACAGGTGTGTTGGTGGACAATTGCTATTGGTCGTACACGAATTCTCTGGAGTCTTGCAAGCAACATCTGCATTACCGACAAGATCGTTAGGACAAGTACAGAGTTTCTTGTGATTTTCCACTGAGCACTCGGCGTTAGTTCCACAGGCAGTTGGATTGTCACATGGATTGACACATTGCTGTCCAACGCAAACTAAATTATCAGGACATCCCTGATCAGATCGACATCCAGCAACGCACATTTGTCCCAAACAAACTTCACTATTGCGACAATCGTCATCGCGTCGGCAAAGTGGCTTACAAACTCCATTCGTACAACGTTCATTTGCCAAACAGCTACCATCATCAGCACAGAATGGTCGACATAATGACTCAAAGCAGGCCAAACCAACAGCACAATCTCGGTTTTCTGTGCATTCAACAGCTGGTGTTCGGACACAACCAACCTTTGGTGTTGGATTTGGTACCATTCCCTCGAGACAAGTACACGATGCTCGATGGTTTGAAACTGTGCAAGCGGCATTTGGACCGCATGGATTTTCATGGCAGGGATTGACACATTTGTCTGCTCGGCAAGATTCTGAAGCACTGCAATCATCATCGACGTGACATCCAAAAATGCATTTATTGTGCAAGCAAACATGTCCCAAGAAGCAATCGTTGTCCACACGGCATGTCACTAAAAAGAAGGAATACACATATTTTAACGTTAGTTAAAAATTTTGACAGTTGTGAGTTTTTGGCACTTTTGAATTTGACACTTACGCATGCAGTTTCCTTTAAGGCATTTTTCATTCAGGGCGCAATCTTGATCAGCCACACATGATGGCAGGCACATTGAATCCCTGCATGTGAAGCTCGGTCCACATTCTTGGTCATTTGTGCAAGCAACTGGAACTGTAAAAAAATCAAATTTGACATTAACCAAAATCCACTTTTGGAATACATTCCACACATACTTCTCACACATTCCACATCTGGATTTCCGGTAAAACCTGCCGGACATGAACACTGCTTCAAATGAATTCCCATTTGACATTCAGCATTCATTCCACAAGCTTGTGGTTGATCGCATGGATTCAAACACTGTCCACCTTGACAGATCTCTGTTGATCCACATTCGGTATCCAAAATACAGGCAGCTGAAATTTATCAATGAAAATATTAACAAAACAATTCCATGCGATTTCCGTTTCGTTCCTCCATTAACCTCTGGAATACTTTCTCCTCTACCACTGGTTTTAATCTAAATTCGGTTAAAACTTATTCGTTTCGAGGTTATGTTGCATCATACCTTTTTTAGAATTAAGATTAAGTTCTTTTTAAGTTTTATTTTATTTTGTGTTTAGGCCAGACTTTCTGTCTTAAGCTAAGCGGACCGTTTTTATTTTTATTTATTCTACAAACTAAACCAGGCAAAAATATAAATTAAAAAAAAAATAATATAAAAACATGCTAATCGATGGTAAGTAACCAAAAATTATTGGTCACAGGACTCCGGCAGTAGTATAGGAGTTAATTGTATTCCCAAGGTAGGCGGGGCATTAGTTTCTTAAGGTAACTATTTTTTTTTTTGGCTTTGGGCTTTTCGAGGGTGTGATGAAGAAGGGTACTTACGTTTACAGATGCTCTCCGAGCAATAGGTATTTGCTGGACAGTCACTGGTTACTTGACAGGGTGTTGGCAAGGGTTGACAACCTACAGCAAGATCAGACGGTTGGCCATCATAGCCATTGCGACAGAGACAGTTTGCAACGTGACCCTTAGGTACGCATTCGGCGTTGGGACCACATCTGGAATTTTCACAGACATCACGACATTTAGGAACTCCATTGAGAGTTCCACATTCGGCAGCTGGTGGGCAATCTTCGTTGGTTTGACATTCGACGGCTGTGCGACAGCCTTCATTGTAAGGATCACCGACAAGTCCGATTGGACAGGTACATTTAAACGAACCCCTAGAATTACGACACCTAGCTCCGGGTCCACATGGGGCATCTTTACAATAATCAACGACGTCACAACGTACTGTTGGATCTCCGGTAAAACCTGGTTGACAGTGACAAACTTGTTTGTGGTTCTCTGTCGTACAAAGGGCGTTATCCCCACAAGGTTGTCCAATCAAGCAAGCAATCTTACACATGTGATTATCACAAGTTTTGTCATTTGAGCAATCATTGTCAGAACTGCATTCGATCTTCCTGCAACCTGATTTTGGATCTCCGAAGAATCCTTCCTTGCATTCACAATCAGCATTGTGTGAGCGAGCTGAACACTCAGCATTGCGACCGCAAATAGCACGGCCAATACAGACATCTTGACAGTTAGCCCTTCCGAAGCTGTCCAATACACAGTTTTCATTTATGGCACAGTCTTCGTCTGTGCGACAAAGAACTTCCTTCGTGCATATGTTGTTGTTGCAGAACTGGAATTCAGGGCAGCTAGAGTTGGACTTGCAGGTTGGTTGACAGACTCCCTGAATACACAACTGATCCGAAATACAGTCTCGGTTGGTGGTACACAGTGAGTTGCAAAGTCCATTGTTGCAAATAGTTCCCGATGGACATTGTGAATCTGCACTACAATATTGCAATGGAACACATCCAAGTTGTGGGTTTCCTGTTTTTCCAATGTCACAGGTACAAAGACCGACGTGGTTTTGAGCAACGCAACGAGCTTGGAGGCCACATGCATTTGGTAGTGAACATGGGTCTACACACTTGGCATCTAGGCAAGTCTTTTCGTTTGAGCAGTCTTCATTCTCTGAACACTCAATTTGAACACATTCGACACTAGGATCTCCACGAGTGTTTGGTCCACAAGAACATACGGCAGCATGAGCACGTGCAATACAGTTTGCATTCTTTCCACATGCATCAGTTCTTTCGCAGGGATTCTTGCAACGTTGATTTTGACAGCTAGCTGAATTGGGACAATCAGCATCGGTGAGGCATTCATTTGGATCTCGGCAGCCTGTATGAATAGGATCGCCAATAAGTCCTTCAGGACAAGAACAGCTAAAGCTGCCTGGCAGGTTTTGACAAAAGGCAGTATGATGGCAGGGATTTGTTAGACACTCGTTGACATCTTCACAGGTTGAGCCTGCGTTAAGCAGTTGGTATCCATCATGGCATGAGCACGAGGCCTGATGTTCCAGCACTCGGCAAGTTCCCTTGCCACAGTCAGTTATATCGCAAGGATTTACACAGCGATTTGTTTCAGCATCACAGCTCTTATCTTGCGCACAATCATCACTGCTCACACATTCTACCTTGAAACATCCTACAGAAGTGTCATATGGGTCTCCAAGATGTCCAACTGGACACTCGCAGTTTCCTATTTGCTGGCTACTGTGACAAACTGCTTTTGGACCACAAGTTACTGTCAAACATGGGTCAGCACATTTATCATTTACACAGACTAAGTTCTCTGCACAATCAGCGTTCTTATAACATTCTTTAGGCTTGGCGCATCCTTCTCTGCTGTATCCATCTCCAACTGTACCATCTGGGCACACACATCGGTATGATCCCGGAAGGTTTTCACAACGAGATGTTTTGTGGCAAGGTCCATCTGTGCATTCATCAATATCAGCACATCCGAATGGTGTTCCGATAAATCCTGTAGCGCACTTGCATTTTCCGCTAAGGCAAAGCTCGGTTGGTGGACAATCTGCATCGGAATCACAGCCTGGCTGGCAGGTGCCATCGTTGTTACAAATTTCGCCGGGCAAGCAGTTGTTGCTGGTGTAACATACCTTGGCACAAATATTGTTGTAGCACCGCTCACCAATCGCGCAATTTGAAGTTTTTTGACATGGCAGATTACACTGGTTGGCAATGCACATATGCCCGGTGGGACATTGATTGGTTGCTTGACATTGGGAAGGTACGCGGACGCATCCCTGATCTGGTGTTGGATTGCCCTCGAATCCTTCTGGACATTTGCATGAGCTTCGATGGTCGTGCATGTTGCACAGAGCATTTGGTCCACAGACTCCTCCTGTTTGACAAGGATTGGCGCATTTGTTGTTGATGCATGATTTTTCGTTGCCACAGTCTTTGTTGGATCGACATCCAATTGAGCAAATTCCATCGAGACAAGCCAGCCCACTGGCACATTGGCTGTGATCTAGACAAGGTACTACACATGTGCTTTGGAGACATTTTTCTCCCACTGAACAATCGTTAGAGTTGCGACAAGCAACACGGCATTGGCCATTGTAACACACTGCTCCACCACAATCGATGTCACTTTGACACTTGGAAACAGATCTTGTGCAACCATCTTTGGCCGATTCTCCGACGGGTTGAAATTTAACAGGACACGTACAAATGGCCTTGCGGTTGACGACCTTGCAGTCTGAATTGACTCCACAAGCATTTTCACATGGATCAACACATCGTCCACCGGAACACATTGAATTAGCTGGACAATCTGCGTCTCCGTTGGGACATTGTCCCTCTGGACGACAACCGGTTTTTGTGGGTTCACCTACGAAGTTGGCCGGACAACGGCACACTGGTCCACTAGGAGACACTTCACATATGGCTGTTGGATGACATGTTCCGGGCGAGCATCCACCTACTGAAACACATTCCACTTCTGGCAGTGGGTTTCCCTTGTATCCAGGTGGGCATTGACAAATTGCACGATGATCGTCCGCAATACAAATGGCATTTTCTCCGCATGATTCTTCATCGCATACATCGTAGCAGGTGTGTGTCAAGCGGTTGCAGAGCTGTGTTGTCGGACAGTCGATGTTATAAACGCATGGAACGCTTCGACAACCCTGATAGGGATCGTATGGATCACCTGCAAATGGCCCTGGTGGGCATTGACATTGAGCCAAATGATTGTTGGTTATACAAATAGCTTTCGGTCCGCACTGTACAGTGTCGCAGGCAGGTTTGCACGACAAATTTTCTGATGGTCCTGTTCTAACACAAGCCTCGGACTCTGAACATTCAGCGTTTGTTCGACATTGGTTCTTTTGTACAGGTTGACATCCGTTACGGTCGTTTGGATTTCCAACGAATCCTTGTAAGCATTCACATCTGCCTTGATGTTCACGAGCTACACAAATAGAGTTGGCAGGACATGTGAATTCAGAGCATATCGAAACACACTTAAGCACTCCAAGAACGTCCTGTCTGCAAGCGGCTTCTGCGTGACAGTCAGAGTCCTTGGTACAGTCTGGAATCGATGGTTTTTCACATGATGATGAAACTGGATTCCAAGTGAAACTATCTCGACAGCTACACACAGGATGACCATTTCCATCAATTTGACATAGTTCATTTGTTCCACATATGACCGTCGAGCAAAGATGAACGCAGGACATTTTACCTGTGGGCTCTGTATTACAGATAAATCCTTTTTCGCAGTCTTGATCTGTTTTGCAAAGATCATTGTCTTCATTTGGTGGAATACTTCTTTCCGGTTGACATCCGGACTGAAGATTGCTTGGGTTTCCGAAGTAACCATCAGAACATATACAGGTCGATCTATGATCGTCAGAAACACATAAGGCGTTTGGCCCGCATTGAATTTTACTGCATGCATCAACGCACTTACGGAGACCGCGTCCAAGTTGGAAACAGATCTCCGACTGTTTACAGTCGGCGTCGTTGTTACATTGACCACGAATTGTGCATCCATTTTCTCTGTCATAGGGATCTCCTTGATAGCCGAGCGGACATAGACATTGGCCTTCATTGCAAGCGGCTCTTGGACCGCAAGCTGCCTGGGCACATAGATCCTTACATTTTCCTTGGTCACAGCTAAAACCATCAGGACATTCCACATTTGGTCCACATTTGCACCCCGAAGGCTGTGAGCAGAAGGTTGCGTCAACAGGTTGGCAACTGCTAAATGGATCTCCAGCGAAGCCAGACATGCACAAACAGTCGAAACTTCCAGGTGAATTGAGGCAAACTGCGTTTTGTCCGCAAGGTTTGTTCATGCACTCATCAACGTCATGGCAGCCAATATATCCGTTTCCAGTATAGCCTGGTGGACATTCACAAACAATACGAGCTCCATCAGAGTGGCATTCGGCATTGGAACCACAACTATCTGGGCCGCATGTGGTCTTTTTCTGTGCTCCACACCCTTCGTAGGGATTTCCAGTAGTTCCTGGATTACAGGCACAGTAGCTGGCTCCATATCCATATTCACAATGAGCATTTTCTCCACAATCTGGTTCGCACTTGGCGTAAGACACCGGTGGCATACAAACAAGGTCTGGGTTTCCAACGAAATTAGCTTCGCAGACACATTTTCCTGTCGATTTGTCACAGATGGCTCCGATTCCACACACCACTTTCTCGCAGCGCTCTTTACATCTTCCATTAATACAGACCTGTGGGTCACTACATGGCCTGTTGGCTGAGCATTGGTCAGTGTAGCAATTTCCTCCTGGGAATGGGTTTCCAAGGTAGCCCTGAGGGCACTTACATGTTGGTCCCTCTGAGGTGGGTATGCACTGGGCTCCTTCACCACATATGATTCCTTTGCATTGGGATATACACTCTCCACTGGGACCTTCCAAGTATCCCACACGACAACGACACCATCCCGCATGTTTTTCTGGTTCACAGAATGCATTTGAGCCACAGAGTAAACTGGTGCATGGACTTACACAGCTTCCATGGTCACAGGCCAAATTGTCGGCACAGTCTTCATTGACATTGCAAGTACTCTTTACTGAACCTTCTTCGAGAATGCAACCACTCTTGTAGGGATCTCCGGTCAAGCCCTTTGGGCAGACACACTGATAGCCTCCCTTTTTGTTTACACAGTAAGCTCCATAAGCACATGGAGTCTTGGCACATTCGTCCTCGTCCACGCAGCCCTGTAATGGATCACCCTTGTATCCAACTTCGCACATGCATTGTGGTGGATCTGTTGGTGTGCACTTGGCATTGATTCCACACGGGAAGCGTTCACATGGACTCTTGCATTTATTTTCGTCTGATGGATCCAAAAAGAACGGAGGTGGACAAACGCACTCTCCTGGTTGCACACATTTCTCATTAGACCCGCATTCTCGATCGGCTGAACATTTTCTTTGAGCCGGAGAGCATAGTCCATTGTAGGGATCACCTTGATAGCCCTCAGGACATATACACGCATAACTTCCTTCATTGTTGATGCATTCAGCACCATAGGCGCAAATGTGCTGGCGTTCAGTGCACTCATTGACATCAATACAAGTTCCATCGCCAAGAGTTCTAAAACCTTTTGGACAGGCACAATAGCTCACGCCTCCTGCAATGCTTATACACTCTGAACCCTTTGGACATTTCTCGCCATTTGAACAACCAGACAATACACAACTATTACCAACCAGTTTGTATGGAGTTTGACATTGACACTCAGGAGTGTGACATTCATCGCACACCTGGAATGGATTGCCATTGAAGCCCTGCGGGCAGCGACATTCATAGCTTCCTGGTAAATTTTTGCAAATGGCATTGACTCCGCAAGCAGGCTTACTTCTTAATGGTGAGCACTCATCTACATCTCGGCATTGGCCAGTCTGAGAATCTCTCTCATAACCTTGACGGCATATACAAACACCGTTTCCAGTGAAACTATCTAGTACACAACTCTCCCCAGGAGAGCACGGGTTTGAATCTGAGCAGCTTAGAGGAACTTCGGTTATTTTGCATCCTTCTCGGTATGGATCACCAGTCGATCCTCCAGGACACTGGCATAGGTATCCTCCAGCTGTGTTTGTGCATACAGCTCCCGATTGACAAGGGTTTCCTTTGCACTCATCAATGTCATTGCAGCCTCCTGGCGTATTTGGTGCTCCAGTGTAACCCTCGGCGCAAAGGCATTGGGCGTTTCCATTAACCAACATGCAATGCGCATGAGCTCCGCAATTTAAAGCTTCACAAGGATGCCTGCAGTTGTTGCCTACATTTGGCTCTGGGCACAAACATCTCTGTTCATCATCGCACACACCATTTCCTGGGCAGTCATCATTGGATTTACATGTGACTATATTCACACAACGAACAGTAGGATCGGGATCAGCAATAGATCCTTCTGGGCATTTGCAAGTGTATCCGCCTTCAACATTCAGACAAATAGCTCCTACTCCGCATGTGTTTCCTCGAGCACACTCGTCAACATCGACGCACTTGGTGTTCGGATCTCCCGAAAATCCTGGTGGACATGAACAGCTAAAAGCACCTGGGGAATTTGAACATGTAGCGTTTGTTCCACAACGTCCAGATGGTCCAATTGCTGGATCACATTCATCAATATCTACGCAACCAGCAGAGATGTCTTGAGGATTGAAGGTCCAGCCTTCTTCGCATATACAATAGGCTTCTGAGCCATCGGGCTTGCAATAAGCATGATCGCCACAGCGTACATCCTCACACGGTTCCTTGCATGCTACCTTAGGCGGTTGTCCTACATAACCAGCATTGCATTCGCATCGATATGAACCGACTGTATTAATACATTGGGCCCTCTGGCCACATGCGTCAGGTTGAGCTCGACACTCATCGACATCAACGCAACTCGATCCCTTCGCCTCAAATCCGTCCAAACAGAAGCATTGATTTTCAATACATTCGGCGTTATTCGTACAGTCAAAGTTGGTTCGACAAAGAATGTTGACGTCGACTTGCTCACAAGCAATCTTTGGATCTGGTTTTCCATCGAAGCCCTGCGGGCAGCGACAATTATAACCGGGTGATGCGTTTTCGCATATCGCATGATCTCCGCATGGTTTTTCCAATGTTGCACATTCATCAATATCCACGCATCCACGGAACGGATCACCAGTGAATTCTGCTTTGCACGTACACACGAAGCTTCCTATTGTATCAGTACAGATGGCGTTCTCACCGCATGGATTGTCCTGGCATTCGTTAATATCTATGGATGGACAGGTAGACAAGGGTTGTGTTGCAAAATAAAGGGCCAGTCAAAATTTAAAGTATATATTGTTTTTGGGTTTGTTTTACTGTTTTTTTTTTTTTGTTTTGAAGGATTAGGTGTTGTGTTAACAGTGGCAGAGAAAAGTAATGCGACAATAAGAAAAAAGTCAAGTCAAGAATACGACAGGAATCGAGAAATCAAATAGCATGTATAAAATAAAATGGCGCCCAACAGAAGTTGACTAAGATTCAAAATCATATTGAATTCATCTAATCTAAACATCTAGGAATCATCGACATAAACCATCAATTAAAGTTTCTGTAGAAACTTATAAAATTTAAAAATAAAAATAAAAACTGGCGCCCAACGTAAGACAGTGGCACTAAATAAAAAAAAAGTTTTTCTTATTCTTATTAAAGATGGATTTAATGGCGGCCAACAAAACTTGTGAGTTTTTTTTAAAAGAAATGAAATTGAACTTATTTAAGACGAAAAGCTGGAATATGTCGTTTTTCCATTGGGCTTCTCCAAATCTCAAGGAAATGACAGCCCTCTGATTCATCAAATGTGAACTTTGAATAAGAATATGAATTTTATACATGATTTTTTGTTCTAAATGGCGGCGTACGGAAGTTATGCATTTTATTCTTCAAATCTGAAGAGAATAACACTCCTTAGATAATACCAAAGTCTGAGACATCGAATTTGGATTTTGCACAAGAATATGAATTTTTACATGACTTCTTTTAAATGGCGCCCAACGGAAGTTATGCATTCTGATCTTTAAATCTGAAGAAAATGACAGCCCTTAAAAAGTATTTAAGTCTGATTCATCAAATATGGACTTTGAAAAAGAATATGAATTTTATACATGATTTGTTTTAAATGGCGCCCAACGGTGGAATGCATTTGATGTCTATTAACTTTATGTGAGTACTGAATTCTTGAGTCGCATTACTTTAACCACCTCTGAAGTCCAAGAAGGTCCGGTAGAAGAGGGAAAAATATTTACAAAAGGATCATTTGATTTAAAAATTAAATTAAATAGCGTGAAAAGCATTTTATGGAAAATAAGATTTGTTCAGCAGGATATAGTTATAGGGTAGAAGATGATCGAGTGTTGTATAAAGTTTGGTCAAAGAAGCTCAAAGCTGCAGCAAAACAGCAGTCAACTTTTGCCGGGTTATTCAAATACTAACTTTCACAGTATAAATGTCCCTGACCACGGTATCCAGTCGGGCAAAGACACTTAAACGAGCCGGGGAAATTAATGCACTTTGCATTAAGCCCACATGAATTTTCACGGGCGCACTCATCCACATCAATGCAGTCCACATTGTCCTCAAGTTTGTAACCTTCAGAGCAGCGACACTCAAAGCCTCCAGCATAATTAACGCATTCAGCACCCAAGCCACAGGGATTGTTAGAGCATTCATCGACGTCTTTTAAGTCGATTTGAGTTTTTTGTTAAATTTTAGCATGTAAAATGTAATATGACGTCACACCATTTTTATATATGTATATATTTTCGTATTTGTGTGTGTTTTATGAGTGTGAGAGTATGAATGCGATATAATCGAAGTCATATTTTTGATTTGTGTATATATCGATTGAGTGCAGTTGGTTAGGCGCAATGTTATGAAATTAGATAGCAAAATTAAAATTAATGCATTAAACCAATAACCACTAATTAATATAAAATAACAATTAAAAAACATACCTTCACAGCCTATAGCTGGATCACCCTGATATCCATCAGGACAGGAACACTTATAACTACCGTCAGTATTTAGACATTGGGCATTGCGACCGCATGGCAAACGGGCACATTCATCATCATCAACACATCCAGTATCGGAACGTCCGTCACCTTCATAGCCTGGCGGGCAGTCGCAGCGATAACTACCTTCCAAGTTAGTACAGAGAGACCGAGGTCCGCATGATTTTGGATATGTACATTCATCCACATCGATACAACCGTCGAATGGATTTCCCAAGAATCCCTCGGGACATTCACATGTGAAGTTGCCAGGTGTGTTAATGCAATTGGCATTCTTACCACATGCATTTGGATTTCGACATTCATCGACATCTTTAAAAAAATAAAGTAAACAATATAACATTTGTAAAAATGTCAAATTATAGATTCGTTAAGTTTGACAGTTCTAATGTAACGCTATAAGGCTCGGGTAACATCTTGAGAAAACCTTAAAACTAAGATTTCATTTAGTTTCAATGATAAAGCAGAATATTTCCTATTATACTGACAGATACCACTTTTTTTGACGTCTCGTCTCTATAAATACCCCTTTTCAGAGTCAAACTTCTCCTTTTGATTATGACGTGGGAATAAAATAAAATATGGAAGCAAACACCATCATTTAAATATATTTAATTTTGAAGTTCTATTTAAGGAGTCTTAGCAAAGCTACATTCCATTTAACTGTCAAAAGTGACAGATTCGTTAAGTTTTATAAAAAACAACATCGAATGGCAATTCCATCAACAAATTGAAATTCGCTACTTTACTCCTTCGTGATTTAAATAAACAAGCTTTGTCGACAGAAAAAAATAAATTTCAAAAAACCTTAAAAATTTTAATTTAATCTTCCCATGATGATACAGGAGACCAAAAAACAATAACTTTTTCTCATGACATGACGACGACCACCTCTAGGGTCTTCAAACCCATTTCTACCATCTTTTAATTTAAAAAGAAGCCAACAACAAAACAAAAACCTCGTTGATGAAGTATTTTTAACTTTGGATTTTTGAGTTTATGCCAACCGAAATAAAAGGGTATCATCCTTTGAAACGAAAGAAAGAGTGATTATGTTTCCATTCAAGGTCAGTTTAAAAGTTGTCGGCTCTTTTTTTAAGGTTTCTTCGTGTGTTTCCCTTTTTGGTTTTTTGGGGAATTCTTTAGAATCTAATTCTTGTTTTTTTTTTCTTACGCCTTAAATCATCAAACCAACATGTATGTTGCATTAGCCCAAGGCAAAAAATGCTAACAGAAATTCATGGAAAAAATGCTGCTGGTGGCCATCAAGAAAAACGATCTGAATGCCGCCATCGTCCTACACTACCGACTTCTTTTGCAAATGATATGGCGTGGTAGTTGATGAGTGATGTCATTTTTTCAATCACGATAATCAAAATTAACATGACATCACTTCTTCATTGATTTTATTTATGGTTAAAAGATATTCACATTAAGATTAAATAGATTCACGTATAAATTAGCAAAATGAAGAACACAAAAAATAATTTATAAATTCTAAATTCAAGAATTAAGGTCAAAGGAAGACACACGAGATTCGCAAACAGAACTAAAAAAAAACAAGAGTTTGTGTGCGCTGCTGTCACTCAAGAAGATCAAATATATAAATTTTAAATTTTGACATGTTGGTTTAGAACATTCTTGAAAAATTAATGACAGACTTTTGTTTTGAAAAGAGATAGAAGTACACATAAGTGACATCAACTAATGGTAATTTTTTGTACGCCCACCTGTGATTATAATGCCATATTTCTCTTCATCTTCAGCTATGGAGTGATCTTTACAATCGAAAAAAGGCATTTTGTAGTTTCGTTAGGTACTAAAATAATCTTCGTTCAAGTTTATTTAAACAGAAAACAGACCTCTTAACTTTAAAATCAAACGCAAACAAACAATTTTGCTAAAAGATATCAAAAATAACATCCGTATTCCTAATTTAGGTAAACAAATGGAAGCCTCAAGTCGTGATTAATTAATTAAACATACATACATCTTAACAGTGAAGATTGAAAACTATTCAAAAATAGTTTGTGTGTTTCCTAATTCTTAAAAATGTCATTCTTGTCTGTAAAATTATTATTAACAAACAAATCCATTTCTTCAATTGGTAATCAATCACAGAAAATCTAAAATGAACAGACCTATTTTTCTTTCATTTGGCATACATATATAAAAAACAATGATTTATCTGCAAAATTTAATACAAACAAGCCCAATAATTCAATTGGTAATCATAGAAATTTTAAGTACTTAAATAAACAGCCTTTTTTTCTCATGTGACATTTAATCATATGAAATTTTCAATCTGCCTTATCTGTCAAAATTTCTTCAAAATTCAAAACAAACACACCTATTAATTCAATTGGTAACACAGAAATTGTAAGTAGTAACATAAATAAATAGAGCTATTTTTCTTTAATTAAATCTATCTTTTCTTAAAAAATACGATCTAATTGAAATTATTAACAAACAAACCCATTTTTTCGTTGTTTGACAATTACACAAGTTGTAAGTAAATGAACAGACCCATTTTTGTTTTATTTTATTATTCCATAGTTATTTGGCAATCACACAAATTCTAATGAAATAAACAGACCTATCTCTTTTTTCTCGTTTGATATTTAAATCCTATGAAATGTTTAATCTGCATTTTCTGTCAAAAGAATAGGATTTATGTTTTAAAACTTACCTGAACATAGAACTTCACCATCGCCTTCATAGCCATCTTTGCATTTGCACAAGAAATGTGCTGGTAAATTACAACATTCAGCATTTTCCACACAACGTGCAGCTATCGATGGATCTTGACATTCGTCAATATCTGAAACGTCAAAAAAAGAAAATAAATTTAAAAAACAATGAAAAATGAAAAACGAAAAATCATTAAAAATAAATTAATGTAATCAAAGGAATTCCATAACTTCAAGGTGGTCGTTTCCTTCATATTTAATCTACATCTACATAAAGGTACAAGAGCATAATTAATTAGAACCACAAAAGAACAACCGTTTCCTCTGCTGTATTGTCTTTTACAAATCAATTAATTATAATATTATTTCTAGTCATTGGAAAAAATGGGGGGAAATGGAATCTTAAGATTTTTTTTTGTTTTCCTAAAGGTGGAGCTTTTTTTAAACAATAATAATTATCTCAGGGCAAACAATCAACTTAATGATCCATCGAACGACACAAGGGCAGAAATCCCATTTCAATTAGATAGACTTCGATTCGTTAAGTGGTATTTACTTGACAGGTGCGTAGTTAAGTTTTTGACAGATAATTATGGTTCATCTTTCAAAGGTTTCCCGGATTATAAGAAAATTAAATCACGATTATGGGAAGTGTTTTTTCACTAAAGAAACAAAATTGGAAATACTAAAAATTCTTAAACAAAAAGTGACATTTGATACTCTTAGGGGGACAATGGCTCCCATGGCACCTCTTCTGTGGTGACCCATGCTTGTCAATATTATACGCATTTTCAAAAGCGCGTGCGTGTAAACTGCAAATATACTTCGATTGATTTATAATTTTTCTTGCTAATTGTTATGGCTTTATAACTTCAGCTACGCACATTGCACTTTCAGTAAAAAATGTTAACAAAGGTCATCCAAAGCAACGGCTGTGCGGCATTCGTCGGCAATGCAGCGAAGCAATAACGTGCTGATGAGTAATGTCACATATTTGATGGCCAGGATGTCCCAGATTCAGAAGTTGACGGTGCGTCGCGTCGCTCGTCAGAAAATAAAAAGTTCATTTACATAATAAACTATGTCAGTCGACATGTCGGTCGGTAATGTCGGTGTGTCGCTATCACTGCGCATATCTATGATATAGATTCATTTATATAGCATTTGCTATGCATCTATATGTGATGAGGAAAAATCTGTGTCAGAAAACTGCACTCCATCGCACAGTTATGCAACATGATCTCCAACCATCACCATCATTGGTTTGATGAGCGCGCGATGTCGTTGCCACCTTGACTTAGTCTCTATCAATTCATATAACATGACAACATCAAAGCATCAGAGCTTCAGCTTCAGCTTCAGTTCCAACTCCAGCAACAACAGCAATAGCAACAACCAACAACTCATGTTGTATCTCCTAAAAACCGTAGCAAAGGTGCATCTAGATACGTGAACGAAGCCATGACTGACTAATGTACTTTAAATGAGAAGTGTCGCTGTCTTCGCGCTGCTGGCGCTGCTATTCGTTGTGCAGTGCAATTCAACTTTGCGCGCAGCGCACTTACCCCGACATTGGACTGGGGCGAAGAATTGGTATACTCGTATCTTTCTATCTTTTTACTCTGCAACCATATGACAAGTCTCGACGACAACGCACTTAGATACGTTTAGATTGAATTCAAGTGAGCTGCATCGATGCGTGACCTTTAGCAAGATGGTCATAGCCAATGCACTTAAAAGTGGCAGCAAAAAGAAGTACAAACAAAATTCTAGAACTATGGCGATTCTATAGCAAAAAGGTGTTTTATAGAATTCTGACGCTAGAGTTATCTTTACACCCGTTCAATTCAGAGATATACAGGTTTTCATCTTTAGCGCTGTTAAATGTTAAGACAGGTTTAGTTATTTTTATTTTCTTCATCTTATGTGTACTTAGATGAGATTAGATGATCGCACTCAAGCGGTGCATTGTTTATGTATTTTGCAGTAGATTGCAAGCAAGTGCATTTCGGATTTATGTGGATTTGTTGGTTGGTTCTGTCAGATCAGAAATGTCAGATATTTAATTTCAATTAAATATAGGTGGATTGTTGAGGCAGAGGGCGCTCGTGTAATAATAGCGGATTTTAGCTTCACTGATCAAACGGATTATTAAAATTGTTTATTGTATTATTACAATGGGTATAAAACAAGTTATTTTTAATTATGACAGCTCATATGACGCAAGTGTCATTATATACTATCATTATGTTTGATTTTAAGTTGAATCTATTAGATAACACTTAAGGTGGTTAGCACACGTTTTAAGAGATGGAATCTTTAGAATGATACGATCGGGATTTGTCACCAGTAATTCGTGATAAAAATATTCGAATAGAGTTTTTAAAAACAACTATAACAATATGATTTAAGTGTTAACGTTAACTTA
Organism: Eupeodes luniger; assembly: GCA_951509635.1. Lineage (NCBI taxonomy): Eukaryota > Metazoa > Arthropoda > Insecta > Diptera > Syrphidae > Eupeodes > Eupeodes luniger. Next base: position 10,724,465 of record OX608075.1, on the reverse strand, counting down.
ACAAAATTAACAAAAAAAAGTATAAAATATGCTTTTAATTGACTTGTCAGAATTCTAATGATTTGAAAAATTGTTATAATATTCACGGAATTAAGTGGTGCTACCGATCCTTATAATAGATATGGTTTGTCATTTTAAATACAAAAAAGGGAGTGTATCTTTTAAGGCATCTTTTCATTGACAACTTGATATCCCCAAAAGAAACTTTACTTGTCAAACAGTTTGACAACTCATACTCAAAAAATTGATAATCTTTCTGAAAATCAAATTTAAGGAACAGTTTGTAACTTAAATCTTTTAAAAGAATAACAAAACAGAAATTTTAAATAAAAATATGTTTCATTAACATGAATATGAGTTCTAAGTTTGTTTTCGCTTTTAAATGCTTTTTTTTATACTTTTGCTATTAATGTTGCATACAGCATTTTAATTAGGTATTTTTATATTCAGTCGCATCTGTCACCACGCACTGCGTCGCGTAATTCGCACCCATTGATATGATGTGCTCATAAATTAGAATTTTATTTCTGAACACGTCTTCAAGCATTGTCATCTATTAACTGCTGTCACATTTTTTAACTTATTTTATAGATTCTGCAACATCTTTTGCTGCTGCCGCGCCGAGCCGTTTTTAATTTTTACCCACTCTTATGTGTGATCACTTATCAGCAATAGAATTTTATTTCTGAACACGTCTCAAAGACCTGTCATCTATTGAATGGTGTCAAAGTGACATATCATTAACTGCCACATTTCTAGTTGTTCTTTAGGTCGCAAAACAATTATGTTTTTCTAGTAAATATTTTATTTTTATTGGATTTTTTTTTAATTCCATTCCCGGATAATTTGCACCTATCATTATATAATGACTTTTAGAAATACCTATCTGAACACGTCCTAAAATGCTAGTATATTATCTTTGATATCCCACACCCGCTGTCACTGATTCAATTTTATTTTTAACCTTTTTTCCCGGATTCTGAAATATCTTTCGCCGGCGGCGGCTCCTATTACGCACCCATTTTATGTATTATGTTTCTGAACACGTCCTAATGAGCTGTCAAACTAATATCACAATGACTTTTGCAGTCTCAAAGATTCCGTTTGTTGAATCTAATTACTAGTCTTCATATTGAACTTTAGCTTGTCAAAGTTGACATTAATTTTCGTTGTGCAACTGATTTCTGCAATTTTGAAGGGAAACAATAGTTTTTCGCCAGTAATTATTGATTTGTTCAAAAAAAGAAAAGTTTTGTGATTCTAAGAATAAAAACAAAATTAAAACTCAACACTTAACACACATGCATATAAATAGACTTTATTTAAACCTTCCAATTATATTATTTCTGAAACTGATTGTTTCGAATATCTTCTAAACGAGTACCTGTAGAAGGTATTATTAATTCTTCATTAACCATGTCATGAGAGCAATTTACATATCCCTAGATCTTCACTTTAACTCTATGAAGGCAAGACAACACGATTGATGCTTCTTTTAAACAAAAACAAAATAACAACAAAAAGAGTAACCCCTTTTGATTGCAACGATTAGCTGCACTCTTGTAACTGATCGAAAATAAACACCAATCTGTAGACCTTCACATCTTCTCTCTGGATCTTCATGTTCTTTTCTACCCTGCGCCTGGTGCCTGTCCCTTGTGTGTTGCTGCTTCAATTATACACATTCGTAATCCATTAAACCCTATTTACAATCCAATTTGATTGATTCGATGCGCACACAGCATCAGAATAGCTACACCCAAGTCCAGCATCCCTTTTCTGTCCCTTTTGAGGATCTGGAATATGGGATCATCGATCGTTTTGCCTGTACGGTGTGCACTCGAATGAACAACACTTAGTACACCTGTGTCTATCCACAGGGAAATCATGGATCATGGAAATAAAAATAAGGGAATTGGACAATTTTTGTTTTGTTTCTGAGAAACCGAAAAGTGAATGTATAGGCATTACTTGAACACGAAATCCCAAGTCCAACAACCGAATGCTAAGTGACCTATATCATTTGTGGATAATTCACCATTCATCTACGAGGCACAAAAGTAAAGAAAAAAACAAACCACTTGACACGCAGAACGGACTGCGGTAACCTTCCGGGCTGAATGGCTGGATCGAGCAATCAAAATAAAAACGAAACAATACAACAAGTTGAATGGTTGGTCATTTAAGAGTCACGCACTATCATCACAGCGCAAGGCAACGATCGTACTTCGTACCGTTTAGGAGTCTTTTTATGGGATCTTGAGAAAAACGAGAAAAACGAACGCCGGGAATAATTTTTTCTTCAGTCGTATCTAGTCAAAGTAGATGCTTCGATCGACCTTTACGAGTCTTCCTTGGAGTTATTTGAGTGTGGGAGATCTTTTGGCGGATATCTACGGAGGTATCGGCACCACCGCGTCAGCGTGTGCGCAATAGAGATAAACATAACCGTTGTGTTGTTAAAGAAAAAGGATTTCATACACAACATGAGAATCTACTTTAGAGTGCGTGCGCCATCATCAGACATCAAGTTGTTTCAACTTCGCATGATGCTTCTTTTTTTTGTTGTATTGTTCTTCCTGTTCTTGTTGTGATATTCTTCTGTCGATAAACGGTTCTCATCTATCTTCTTAGGGCTACAGAAGATGAAAACAAAGAAGAAGCATCAAAATGAAGAGGTGAACAATAATGTCAGACATTATTATTTTGACAGTTGTTCATCAGTTACAGAAATAAAACCAAAGAAAAGGGGTAGGAGGTATTGGATGTACTAAAAAGATTGTCTTCTTCCATGACAAGCTGGTTTGTAAGTTGGGATTGCATGCTCTAGCCCGATCATACTATGATGAAGATATATTTCAGGGAACTGCATGAGTACCATAGTACATTGTACATATAGTTGATGATGAGGATGACGATGAAAAAGATGAAGTCGAAGTTGGAGTCGGAGTTGGAGTCGAATCATCATTAGGTGAAGACATCATGTGATCTTGAATTGTTTCTTTAGTTTTGCTTGATTTTTGTTGTTCATGTTGTTGTTGTTGTTGTTGTTGCTACTTTAGTTGTTGTTATTATTAACCTCAAGGCATTATCATCATGCAGTCGTTATACCGTTGCAAAGAATCAAGTCCAATGACCAAGACCACAGCGAGATAATGCTTCAAGTGCAATTATGACACTTCGTGGTGGTGCACGTTCCATCATTTTGGTTTTTACTTGGGAGCAAGGGAGGGGGTTTGTTTTTGTGTTTTGCTCATATTCGACAAAGTGGCAATTAAATTATGATTTTTTCCGGCGTCTTAATAGTCTAGATAGAAGATTTAGTGAGCTCTGATGAAGTTACCTAATTACATGCCTTAAAATCAATGTCATTTACAACAGGCATATAATTGAGACTGAAGCGCCATCAAACCTGATTTCGCACAAAAAAGCAACTAAGAAAGTCATTATAGCTAAAGTTTGAAATTCTTAACTTTTGAGAATCAAAAAAAGAAGTATCCGAGTGATTTTTTACGAAAAACATGCAAGTTAAGCATTGAAAAATGATTGCTGCTTTATATTTTGGTCCCTCGACCTGGATGTAAACCTCGATGAGCTTAAATACCTTAATTTCTTAAGGCTGAAAAAGAAGAAATTCAAGGCATTATTTGAGATTTAGAAATGTTTCTGTTGTATGCTTCACTCCTCTCTTCAATTTTCCCTCAATCCAATTATTTGTAGGTACTTTTCTTTTCCGTTCGATTAAAACGATTCAAATTCCTTGTCACTTGATTTCCGTGATGATATTTCGTTTTCATCCATCAAATCAAACTCATTGTATCTACAGATTGAAACTTTCCATATAACTAAGTACATACACTACTCGTAGCTCTTCAAGTAAAATCAAATTCATCCAATTAGTGCTTTCAAGCAGAGAGCTCAAGATTCAAATCTATTTTATCTTTATGCGAGAACTCTCCACAACAAGAAAGACCTAAATCAATCTACAATTCTTTCTTCATGCGATTCCTAATTTCACATGCAGAAAACTTTTCATGATCTTCAACCTTCTTCTAATCCGATCATCTAAACAAATACAACAACAACAACAAACCTAACAATAGTTACAAAAGAATAAGTTTTTTTTGTTGTTGTAAAGATATATCAAAGAATGAAAGACCGTTGGATTTGTTAACATTCTTTAAGGCATCATCGTCATCATTATCATGGCTAGGTATATAGTGAGGTACAATGACCCATCAGAGGTAAACAACCAATCTAACGAGTGTTCTTCAGAACGTTCTGATGTTTGCTGCCCCATCATCATCTTCATCATCATTAACGAAATTTTTCCAGCTTCATCGAGCAAAGTTTAACAAAAATATATCTTCAACAAAAAAAGATCAGTAAAGAAAAAGAAAAACCCGACGATTGAAGCAAAATCACTTTCCTTTGAGAGATTCTTTCGGTGAAGCATCAGCGAGCGAGCGAGCGAGCGAGCATCTCAGTATAGAACCCTGATGATTGTTGGGTTCTTACATGAAATGGAATTCCATGTTCACAAGTTCAAATTGAAATCCTTTTTCAATCATCGCCCCATCGCCATCATCATCATCATTATCATCAGCAACATGATCGTCATCATCTTCGTCGTCGTGGTTGTTGTTGAACGTGCTTATCGTCATGCACCGCTCTGCGCTCTCAAGACTCACAAACAACAGAGGGAAGACCTCAAGTCGACCTTTAGTTGTCGTCGTCGTAGTCATCCTCGTCGCCCGTCTTTTTGGTATCATCATCTCTCTCTTCGAAGACATCATGCGGCTTTATGTATGTGCTTTGCTCTGTGCAAGTTCAAGAAGTTCCAAGATCCGAGGTTCCTCTGTGCATTTTGATTCTATGCACACTTCGACGATAGACATCACGGAAGAAGAAAATATTATTTCTGCTCCAATAGACACAAATGTACATGAAAAACTCGAGCTATATAGATTCACTAACAGCCAGCCAGTCCCATCATCAACGAACGAACGAACGAACCAACATATGGTTGGTATGGTGTATGGACGAAGTCAAGGGATAAAGAGTGCAATGGTTTAGTTTCAAAGTTTGAATTCTTTTTTCTGTTTAGCTGCCTCTGATTCTTCCTCTGCTGCTGCTGGACGAGTGCCTTTGTGTTATGCCATCATTGGCATTGTATTGCCATGGAATTCCCATTCCATTAACCTCGTAAGCCTAAGCTCTGTTGTGTTGTCTTCGTTTTATGTGAAGCTGTAGCTGAAAAGAAGCAGCAGCAGTAACAGCAATAGCAACAGCTTAACGCTCCTGAAGCCTGAAAGTTATGTGGCATGCATGGTCATAGAACGTATGTAGAAGTTGAATTTTTCTTCCTTGCTGCTCTATAGTAAAACTCTTCCTAACAATAAACTCTTTTTCTTCTTCGTTGATCGTCGAGTCGTCTATTATGATGATCATACTGCTTCTTCTACTGAAGATGATGATGATGGCAATGGTTTTGCTAGAAAAGAAAACTAACAACAACAAAAACACGAAGAAGAACTCAGAAGACCTATAGCGAAAATATAAGTCGAAGCAGCACCATCAGTAAGAAGCAACAACCAGCAGAAGAAGAAGAAGAAGCACCAACAGCAGCTAGAGAAACAACGTCAGTAATGTGGAAAATGCGCATAGAAAGGGAGATCATTGCCCTTAAGTGAAGCATGGCTCTTTTTTAGCTTCAAAACGGCTGCTTCTTCTTCTATACACTGTACTACTATACTATACTATGTATATTACTTCTTTTGCTGCTTCAATCTACAAATGATGTTGATGATGATGATGATGATGGTAAAGTTAGTTGTTGTAGAGTCTTAGTGGTGTTAGTCTTGAAGAAGTAGTTTGGGTATTTATCTATCTTCTTGGCCTTTCAACGCAGACGTTGTCGAAGATGGTTTGCTATGCTTGCTTGCAATTTTTTGTTGTTGTTGTTGATGCATTTTTCTTCGATTTATTTTTTCCTCTTTCTCTCTCTAAACTGATTTAATCGATTGTTTGGCTCAGTAGGGAGTCATAGGTATTGGTAAAGGTATAGGGGAGAGAGCCCATAGTATAGTATGAATATTATAGAAAAATGTCGATAGAATCGAATTATATTCTGAGGGCAAAAATATCTGAAAATTGTTGTTTTATTTGTTCTTTTTTTGGAAATAAACAAAATAGTCAACAAGCAACAACATTTTAAAAAGTATTAAAAGAAAAAAAAGAAGTTCTTCAGTTCTAGAAAAAGTAACAACTCACATAACAGCATTGTAAAGTTATTCCAAAAAAAAATATGAGAAAATAATTTTGATCGGACAAAACTACAATGAAGCTTGACAATCCACTAGAAAAATGTGACACATAAAGAAAAATATGTCACTTTTAATCTTTCAAATGTACAATATTATACTTAGAGTGACAGGGCAGCCATTTTTAATTTTGTGACAGTTGAAGGACTGTTACCAGAACTGTTTAGACAAGAAGATATACATCTTCATTATTTTACCACTTCATTGTCTTCTTTTATAACGCTTCATAGATTGATCACTAGATTACTCTGCTATTAAAAAGAAATATCCCCATTTATTACTCAATCAATTGCTGTTCGATGACAGCATATTAAGAAAACACTTCTTGTCTTGTCGTCCATGAAGTTCACTGTCCCTATGTCGATTACCTTAGGTTCTCTTTATTTTTCTCAAACAATTTTTGTATTCATTTTTTTCTTAAAAGTCATAAACTGCAAGAAAAAATTCATATTCAGAAAACGTCTTGTGTTAATTAAATTTCAACCTATTAACAAAATCCTATCTGTGGTCAAGCATCAAAAGAGCGAGAGAGAGAGATAGGTATGCTTCAGCTGCCAATTAAGATAAGATCCTTCATTTAGGACGGACCAAAGAATAAGGAATATCCATAATGATTGTGTTGCTGGCTTCACTGCTTCACTGCTTCAATTTTTCATTTTTTAATGGACTTTTGCAAAAAATTAAAAAAAATAAGACTGCTTAACCTATCTCTCTCTTTCTTTCTTCTGGATCTCTCCCCCTCTTCCTTAACTTCGTATGTCATAATTTATGACCAGATTGAATGAAAGACCGAAGTACAAAATTACTTATCAACAGGTAGGCAGGTTTATGCTTTACAACAAGTTGCTTCTGAAAACCAAAATAAAAAAGCGAAAAACAATATAAATGACCAACCAAAAAAAGGAGACTGTCATCATCTTCATCATTGTTGGCTTTATACAAAAATATCTACCGTTGCTATATCATTATTAACGAAAAAAAATGAATTATACTTCATTGAAGTTTAATGGTTTGCATATTTATTACGAACACGATACTGTTATGTAATACATACTTGTATCTTCAGTAGAGGCAGAGCCTTAGCAGTGGAGACTTATTGCCATATTCATATTTTTTTAATTTTGAACTTATTATTTTATTTTTTAAGGAATGTATACACAAATTTTGATAGAATGGTTTGAAAGATTCTCAGCTGTTGTGAAAAATCGCAAAAGAAGAAAGGGTTAGAAAAAAAAAACTCTCCACAGCATAATATACTTTTTAGAGACTAGATTATTTTTTTGTTGGAATTATAATATTTAAAAAGCTTTTTAAAATAGTCTTAGAAACGTGTCGTTATGATAAATGCAAATATCGAAATATGTGCCAAGAATTCTCAAACAGCTGAAGAAGAGCGAAGAACTAAGCTATCAAAGTACATCTGAAGATACTCTTTAAACGTCAAACTAATGTCGCTTTTCCCAAATCACTGTTTCAATGCTCAAAACCTAGTTTAGTTCTTGCATGTTTCATTCAAATTCAAATGATTAGGGTAAAGAAATATCCCTATTAGTAGGCAATCTATTTTTATTAAAAAGATCTATTTGGTCCTTCGACCTGGATAAATTTGAATAAACGTGATATTTTTAACTATTCAGACTTGAAACTTGAAGATAATGGAGCAGAATTCAATTTGTGGTTTAATCTAAAAACTGTCTGATGTTTTAGTTTTAGCAAAAAAGAAGATACTAAAAGAAGATCTCGATTTCTTCATCTGGCTCACTAAACCACATTTACCTTTTAACATAAATTTCAACTATCTAATTCTCCTCCTTCTCAAAGTGGCAAAGAAAAACAGGGAGAGGGATAGAGACAGCCTAACCCATTTAAAAGCTTATCAAAGTAAATATCTTCAAAACAGAACAGAACCATTGAGACTGAAGCCTAATCTAAGTCGACATTCCAATCAAGCGATAAAACTTATTCGTAGTGCTTCAACAACAAAAATAAATTTAACAAAATTTGCATATACGCGTATTTTTCTTTAATTTTTTTCATTCGTTCGTTTGCATTCTAAAAATAAAATTTAAACCATCGATGATATTTATATAAAATATATGTAAGGTAAAGCATAATCTTTGTTCCTTTGAAAAGATTGCTTCAGATCAATTGGGAAGATTTTCATATAGAGAATGAACAGCTTACGCGGTGGAAGGTATGGAAGAACCATTGGTAAGACAATTGAACGACGCATGTGCGGTGACCTTTATCGATCCGTAAAAGGTTTAGTTTTTTAAGTCTTATTTCTCTCTCTCTAGAGGAAAAAAGGACTATAATTAAATCCTGAAGCGTTATCTTGTTTGCAATTAACAAATATCAACATGGAAACAAAAAAAAAAAAACAGGCAAAAAAGTTAAAACAAAATTTTCTTCTTTTATAAGCTAGAAGCAAAAATAGCTTGTTAAATTTTTATGCAAAATTTATGCAAAGACATGCACTTCGTGAAGGTGGAGGTTATCTCAATCAATGGAGATTCCTTTCGGGAGTAACATGATTTAGAGAAGAATAAAATGAAAAACTGAAGAAAAATAAATACCAAAAGAATCTTCTCTAGGAGAAGAAGAAGTAGGAAGATTGGTCTGACCAGGCCATCTACAGAAAGATCGAAGTATACTCGAACCCCTTTACCTCCATAACATATATGTTCCTAGCAAGAGTGGAATTAATTTGTTTGCCGTTTTAGGGAAATCAATTTATTCGTGGCATGCCATTGGATGACTAAATTGTCTTTTAAATATTGTGTTTTTTGTCGTATATACATATATACACGAAAGATGGTCATGGTTAAATAAATTACCTAGTTAAAAATGGTGTTAATTCCTTTTTCTATATATATACAATATGTACATATTTATGCAGGTAAGTATTTTGCTTTTGTAACTACTGGAAGATGTATTTATTTAAGAAAAAGTACAAAAATAGACCCCTGAGTCTGTACGAGAATAATTTTTGTCTCTTTTGAATTATTGAAAAATGTAAGAAGGAATTTCTGATTTATGAAGTAGTTAAGAATTTTATTTTTATATTTTAACTTAATTTCTCCATTAAATAACGGTATTTATACTTTAAGAAATTTCATATTCCATTAAGTTAAATTGATCAATTTATTGACGTATTATGTCAAATAACTGTCAGATTTTACATAAAAGAAAACTTACAAGTTTCAAACTCAAATGTCAGTCAAGATCGATAATATGATATTTACATGAGAAACTAAAAATTATCATGGCCTTTATTATTTTTTTATCCATTAAAATTAAATTAAAGAGAGTATAAATATTAATTTAAAACCTATAACAGTACAACATTTTAAACGTCGGTGACATTTGAGAAATATAACTTTCCTTCTGTAGTTGCTCTTTGACAGATCCGTCTAAAATCCATACCAATTTGATGATCGACAATGTAATATCGATCGAAATATGAAAGCTACTGCTATTATTAAATTCATTAAAATAAAGTTAAGGAAATTATAAATAATAATTTGACACTTGGGTCACTAAAATATTTCAGTCGATTTTTAAACGTCAATCATGTTACTTTTGAGATATCTAATTATCCTTATGTACTTGATCTTTGAAAGATCCGTTTGAAATCCAATCCAATTTGAGGATCGACATTGAAATATCAAAGCTTCTATTATAAGGATCGACATTGAAATATCAAAGCTTCTATTATTATATCATCCATTGAAATGAAATTAAAGAAACTATGAGAAATAATTTGGCATTCATGCCAAAGCGGTATTTCGTTGAATTTATAAATGTCAGACTTTTGATTTTTTAGAAACGGAACTGTCTCTCTGTAGTAGTTGCTATCTAAAATGCTTGATCTTTGGCAAATCCAAAGCAATCTATGTCGATCTTTCGATCCATACATCAAATCATAATTATAAAAGCCATCTTTAACCATTTACACAATTGATTGTTTTACCTCTCATTTTACAAATTGAATCGGATAATTGCATGTTCTCCAATTAGTTCTGTTAACTTTCAAACTGTTCAGAATTAATCATATTTGGCACATTCTCCTTATGAAACTTTCACCAAAAACCTGTTCAACAATATTCGTACAAGCAAATAATTTGCCATTCACCTTAACAAATCAAAAATTCACCTCTCTGTGTTGTCTTTCTTTATTTTCGACCTAAAAACTAAATCTTTAATAAATCACAAGTTGAAAATAATTCCGATTCCAATCTAATCCGTCATCTTTTACGATCAATTTTCAATTTGCTGTCCCTCTCTCTCTCTCTATTTTAAGATCATGAAAATCAAATCTGTCCTCTTTGTGAAAATATCCTCAACTAAAAATCTCATTGCAATTCTATTTCTTAGTTGTTTTTATTTTTGTTTTTGTATTCGTTTGATCTTTGACACTTGAAACATGTAAAGCACCTACTTTGAAGCCCACGTCAATTTATTATATGACATAAAGCTCTGTTTGATTTATATTCAAATTAAGGTGAGCTCTTATAAACAAGAGTGAAGATTCGCGAAGATTTCATTTATAGGTCTTTGAATGTAACATATCGAATTACATTTTTTTGCATTAAATTTATCCATTCCACGAAAACGATGATGGAGATGGTTGGCCATGGCAAGACTAAAAGACCGCAAAAGAGGATGGCTGTGTGGATATGATTATGAAACTGATGATGATGATGATGATGGTAATTAGGACATATTGTTGTTGACTGACACACACGAGGTATAGATAAACTTTTGAAGTCGATTTGAAGAAGTCTTTTGTTTAAATTCTTTACTCATAAAACGAGAAAAAAAAATTACAAATCAGCTTCTTAACTCACTGTCACGTATTGTATTTTTGACAGTAATTATTCATAAATGTGGTAATCACTGTTGTTTTGTTAAAAACTGTCATATTTTGGTTCCCTTCTTATGTTGATGGCTTTAAGTGAGAGATGACAGATAATAAGAGGTCAAATTTTTAATTATTATACCTACTCGCTATTCCACAAAAAAAAACAAGGAAAAAACTAACTAACCTGAAGACAGAGTGTATGATGTGATCATAGCCTAAGTGAATGACACTTAGATAAAAACCCCCGAGGCTTAAAAGTTTTTTTTAAACAGACGTGACAAATTTAAACTATTGATCATCAACAGTTCACAATGGTCTCATAATTTTAGCTTCAGGCATTAATTTTGCTTTTTGCACATCGAGTATTTATAAGACGTAGTGTTACCTAAGAAAGATTAATCATGTGAATTGTTTGCGGGGTTTGATTTTCGATTTGAGTATGATTGTATTGGGGTTTTTATATATTTAGGTGCTAGGATTTCACAAAAGTGAATGTTGGCATACATCTTACATTGACATTTGCACTGACATGTTGGAGCTGTCAAATATTAAACCTACCTCCATCTCAAATTTAATCATCGAACTGTTCGATTAAACAGTAGCCTAACTCACCTTCACCTCTAGAAGAAATTATTCACCCCAAAAGAGTAGACGAGGTATTATTTTAAAAGGCTACCGAAGATACGACAAATAAACAAACTAATTACGGAAAGTAGAAATGACAAAATATTATTTTGTGCAGTAGCTTTTTAAACTGTCAAACATTAAGAAATGAGTAATGAATGTCAGTTGTTATGAAAATTGTAAATAAATTGCATTTATTTTTAGAGCCACTCATATAATATGAGCTTTGATGTTTAAAGATTGTGACTTCATTTCATGGTTAAATGCAAATTAATGCTATTAGATTCAACTAATGGGTTCAAATGTGTAGGTTGGTAAGTTGAAAATATTGAAAGTGTGGTTTAAGTGATTGGAATATATTTAGACAACTGCAAATTGCATTATATTTAAGTGGTTTTTTTGCGTAACTTAACAATATTGGTGTCAAAATAAATTGATTTCGAATAGATGATCACATAGCTTGTCAAACTATATTTTGACAGATATGTGAATAAGAAAAAAATGTGTTTGTCAAATATGACACATCCACGTAATTTAATTCTTCAATAACAATATTTTAGCTGTCAAAAAGTGTAATTTTTTTTCGTGACTTTCATGACTGTCATTACAAAAAACTTCCATATTGCACTGACTTCCTTTTCAGTCACTTTGAATTTGATCCGTCTATCATTTTGTTAATCAAGATTCAAACAACAAGAACGAAAAAACTGACCTTCCGTTTTGTTTTCTTTTTTCAAACGTCCAGGCCGCACTAGTGCATAATGCCTTCCATCTCAATTAATGCCAGACTTGGAAGCATAACTTCCTCTCAAATGTACTCGTATTCCGCTAGAAAACTTACTCGAAGAACTCCTCTCTAGACTTATGTCTTCTTTTTTTGTTTGTTGGGCATGTGGAAGAATAAAGGTAGATACTCTCATAAAACCTGACCGAGACGGTTGCAAGTATCTTTTGTTTTGGCTTCCTCATATCGTTTTTTGTTCTGACTCTAGTATTTTATTGTTACTGCTTCTAGAATAGGCCATTAAGACTTAACATTAGAAACAAAATATTGTTCTATGATAGTGATGAAGACCATCAGTGGTGATGGTTGTATACAGTGTACACCTGTTTGATCCAATGTATCTACAGCTTGTGTTGCACAGTGTAAACAAATAGATACTATCCTATATTATAGATACTTCTTCTATACCTACTTCTTGGCTTGGGTAATCGGATCTTTCAAGAACCGGCATATATTAGATGAGACTTAGGTTAGGTGTATAGTCTTCCGATACAACTCAGTGAATCTGTGGTTTGTTGTTGTTGTTGTTTGAAACATCGAAGGAGATGATTCTTTAGCTACGCAGTAACCATCATAGTCGGTTGGTTCTCTTCCTGATCTCGTTTAATATGGCATCTTTATTAAACTACATTAACTAATCATATAAAGTTATGGAGTATAGTAAGTGTGTTGATTTTTTTTGTAAGTTTATTTTATTGAAGGAAGCTTGATCATGAACATAAAAGTAATAAATTGATATATGTATGCAGGTAACTTCGCAGTTGAAAGAAGATTGTATTACATGTGAAAAACTAACTGACATTTAACGAAATATTATTATTGCTCTTGTACATATTCTGGTTGGTTTGATGTTGTTTTGTGGTTCTAATAAAACAAAAAACTTACCTTCGCAATGAAGACCATCGCCTCGATAGCCAGGAAAACAGGTACATGTGAAACTGCCGAGTGTGTTCGTGCAGTGCGAAAAGACGTCACACGGTCGATATTTGCACTCGTTCTCATCTGAAAAAGAAAACAAGAATCATTGATATTTTTCAACTTACAATAAATCAAAATTGACATCAACATTTGTCATTTTGACATTTCAGTAACAGTTCTTATAACATAAGCTAACCATTTCTTTATATCTGTAAAAATTTGCGTTGATATTTTTTTAACTAAAATGAGAATTGACGTCGAACTTTGTCACATTCACGTTTCAGTCACAGTTTTTATCTGAAATCATATTTAACATAACTATCATTTCGTTTTAACTGTCAAAATTGACCTTGATATTTTTATACCTAAACAAAATTGACGTCTAAATTCGTCATTTTGACATGTCAGTGTCAGTTTTTATACAATATTTGAAGTGACATAAGTAAATCACTTCATTTTGTATGCCAGTTTTATATACAAAATTTTAACTGACATAAAGTAACCATTTCTTTTTATCTGTCAAAAATTTCCTTGATTTTTTAAACTTGAGTCAAAATTAACTTAAAAATTCGCCATTTTTACATGACATTTCATTAAAAGTTTTAATACAAAATTATTATAATTGGCATAAGCATACATATTGTCTGGTGATAAATTTGGATAAAGAGGATTTTTTCTTTTCAAAGCAAAATGACGTTTACCCAATTTTATATTTGTATGTTCCTAATTTGGAAACATCAAAACTATCTATCAAGAACTAATTAAATGACAAGATTCCTGTCATTGTAAATATCAAGCTTTTTACAAAATTATCATTGATTCTTTTTAAAATTTTGACAGTTCATACAAAATGAGTATGTCTTTAATTATAGGTACTCGTTCTAAAAGAAAGAATGCATCTGTTCATTTTTATCTATATGTGTACTTGTTCTTTGGAAATAGAATAGTAAAATCTGTCATACTCTTGTTTTGTTTACTTTGACGTTTGTGGCAACTTCCGAACTGTCAAAACTTTCTTCACAAAATTTAAGTATTCATTGTGTATTTAATGTGAAATTTATTGATCAATTAGTACAAACTTTAAAACCTAAGTTAATTTTAACATTGAATTCTTCTTCTTAGTGTTCATCAATGAAAATTCAACTTTCCCCTTACAGCTAATTATCTTCTGTCAGTTTTAAAATATTCCTTACTGTTTTTATTTTTTCCCATAATCTAATGCAATTCATTGTTTTATTCAAACAAAAAAAAAAACACTTAAAAATTTCCCTAACAAAATTGATTTACTCACCTTGAACGTTGCAATTACAACCTCCGTATCCGTCATTGCAATGGCAGACGCCATTTAAACAAACACCATTCGTGCACTGTGTGCCATCTTTATCACAGTCATCTGTAAATTAAGGAAATAATATTTTATGTTTAATGTTATCAATTTTGAAATTCTGTTAAAAAAAAGAAACTAATGAAATAGCTGTCATTTGTCATGAGATCTGTCATCGTTTTAATTAAGTCATTAGTTTAAAGAGTCATAGTTGCAGTTCTCCCAGCATAATGTAAGAATTTATTTTCAAAACATATGACAGTCCAAATGATAGATTGAGCTTTCATAATAATTTCAAAAAATTCAAATGAATTCACCACACCATAATCTACTTTAAAATGTCAAAGTGACAGCAATTTTTGTGTTTATGGGTGGATAGTTTTTTTTTTCTTTTATAATTAGATAAGATTCATGACGTAATTTTATTTTTGATACATTTTGAGGTGTGGTGAATATAATTAATAATAAATTATTATAACTTACTTGTGCATTTAAGCTCTTTACTCAGCTCATCGGAACCAAGAAAACAATCTTGCTTTCCGTCGCATAATTTCGATAATTCGTATAATTGTAAATAATCTGTTGACTCATTAACTTGGCAGCCAAAGTAGCCATCTTCTAGATTTAGAAAAAACACTTCACCTCTAAATCGACTATTTTTTGTTTTATATGATAATTGTTGTGAATATGCCTGCAAAAAAATAAATACAAAAAATTTAATAATTGTAAATTAATTGTGAATCAAAAACCAATTAAAAATAAATTATCAGATGACGTGCAAATTGAGTAGGTTCCCGCATTATGTTTTATGTGTGATATGCAGATTTGATTGCATCTAATTTGTGTTTTCACACTTTAAATGCTTTTGACCAAGACTATTGCAATTAAGATATTGTTTAGTTTTTACCCTTTGGCTTTGGCTTATACGTTTAAAGATATCTATTGTGTCAAAAAATGCCAAAAATTATTTTTGACAGTTCTGTGTTGAATTCCTGGAAAAGTGAAAAACTAAAACTTCATCTCAAATTGATTTCCTTTTGTATACAACAAGAAAAGGTTTATTACAAAATACCTGATGTATGTACATTCAGCCTAACAATCATGTGAACACAAATACAAACATTTTTCTGTCATTGTTTTCACCTTAACAAACTCGCCATAACCGAGGGAGTTATAGGATAGGAACTCTCCTCTCGCTGCCATGTCACACTCAACTGACATTAAAATCAATCTTCCCTCCACCATCTTGGGCTATTTGTTACAATTTTGCAAAAATGCCATATTGGTCGATGGATCCAATTAGACATGTCCTTTTTCAAATACAACAAAAAGATGCCCTTTCTTTTTGACTTTTGATTGGGCAGAAATGTCAAACTCCACAACATCACAAAAGCATCATTACTCTGACGTTTGTCTTTTTTGATCTTTGTACTTATGGGAATTATGGTCTATTTTTAATCTGACAGTTGCATGTCGCGGTATATTTTATGTATAAGTATACACGTTGCTACTCTGAAAATTGGAAAAATGCACGCGATTTGCAGAAAGGCCGGGATGAGTAAAGTTGTTGTGTGCAGTGCATTGTGTAAAGCGCAGCAAAGTGAAGTGAAGTGTAGTGCAGTGCAGTATATATACATGATATGTCAGTGTTTATTCAAGAGCAATAATATGCACACGACATTGAGATCTTTATTGTGTTTATGATATCAGATATATTCATATAGGTATATTTTTTTTATTTTGTTGAAATTTATAATTGTGTGATGCTCATGTTTGAGGTAAACAAGATGGATACGGAGTATGTTAACGGTGTTGGGAATTTTATGAACTTTGGTACTGCTGCTGCTGCTTTTGTTGATAAAAAAAGAGAACCTACATTATTTGTATACTTTCGTGTAGAGCCGCCATCGCCGCGCCGCGCCGCTGCTATTGTGTTTGGGTGCGACTTTATAAAGGTCAGACTATTTTTATAGAGAGTGATTATGGGATGTAGGTAATTATGGCAACGTATGCACTTAGTTATACGTTTTTTAATTAAAATTGATCATGAACTTAATGTTAAGGGCATCAAGGTAGGAAAATATTGAGATCTTAGTTGGAGTTGTAATAATTACAAAGTATGTACATATGTATGTGTCATGATGGCGCTTAAAGATAATTTTGACAGCTAAGGTTTTTGGAATTAAACTGATGTCACACATTTTTTTTGAATGACATTTAGCATTTTGAAGTTAGAAAACTGGAATTTTTGGAAATATTGAGCAATTCGTACTATTAATTTCGAATCTCGTTCAGGACTACACATGAAATTTGAGATAATTTGACAACTTCTTAATTTACATTGATCATTGATTTGTTGAAACTGACAGATGGCTTTTCTTTAAAAAAAAAACCTAAAAACTATGAGTTAAAGAAGTCAAGATTTCAGTGTTTGTTTCAAAAAAATAAAAGTCATTTCTTATTTTTCGACGTTCTCTTCATTTGACAGCGTTGAAATTGACAGAGGTCACTTTATTGAAACTGACAGATGTAAAAACAAAATCAAATTTGTAGCATGGTTTGAATGTATCTTTGCAAAAAGTCATTTCTTAAGGTTTTTTCTTTGATACAAATCCATACACAATATGAGTCAAACAAGTTAAGATTTTGACATTTGTTAAGTCATTTGTCATTTGACGTCGCCTATTTTAAACTTCACGTTTTGCATTTCTAAAAAATAAAAACACATCAATTACGAATATTTTTACATTTGTTAACAAAATTAAAAGACATTTCTTATCATGAGAGATGTTTTTAAGAACTTTGAGATTGGCGAAACTGACAGCTTAAAAATTATAAAATCTAAAATTTAGAAATTTTTCAAACGTTTGCAAAAAAGGAACAAAAAACGTATGATTCAAAGAAGATAAGATTTTGACATTTATAAAGACGTTTCTCATTTGACGTTGCCAATAGTTTTTAAATCATCCACAATCCACATCTTTAAGCGAATGAAATGTCAATTATGATGAATTTGATGTTTGTTAATAAAATTAAAAGACATTTCTTATTTTAAGGGAAGTTTTTAACAACATTGAAAGTGGCAGTGATCACGTTGCTGAAAATTGTGGAAAGTTGCTGGACGTTTCAAAAAAAAAAAAAAAACGAACAAATATGATTCCAAGATGTTAAGATTCTGACATTTGTAAAATCATTTCTCATTTGACGTTGCCTGTATTTTTGAACACTCCCATTTCTTAAAGGGGAAAAAATGTCAATTAGGAACATTTAATACTGTGTATTAAATGAGTCCCCTTAAATGAGACTTTTGAGAACAATGAACTCTGCTCAATCCATTAAATCAAATAAACCAATTAAAAATTCTGTTGACAGATTGAGAACCAAAAGTCATCAACTTTTAAGAAATTAAAAAAATCTTTAATATTCAGTTTTAAAATTCTTTCCATTGAAGAAAAAAAATTTCCCACCACAAAAAGAGATCTGATTTATGAGAACAAATTTTTGCTGTGATATGGTCAAAACGAAAAACCATTAACCTTTCTCTCTGGATTTTAAATATAGTCAAAGAAATTGTCCCACAGTAAAAAAAAATATTAAATTAGCATACTAGATGCCATTTAATCTATCCTCTTTGCATACAGCTTGACTTGACTTGGCGTCTTTCGTAGTCGTCGTCGTCGAGGTTGTAGCCGACGTAGTCGTCGTCGTAGTTGGTCGCCCCATCAAGACGACCATATCAAAATGTTTTATAATCTTTTAAGTAAAATCACATAATCACCGTTTTTGAGGTCATTAAAAGTACCGCGTGCATCTTCTTATTTTTCTTTCTAACTATTCTTAGTGAAGAAGTGAAGTTTTGCTTTTTCTTCTTTTTCTTATATTTCTCCTTACTTACTTACTTACTTATTGCTTTTAATCCATCGAAAAGAATCACTGCTGACTTTCTTGCCCCATCTATGGTATATCATCTCACGCAGGGAATTACCATGCAAATTTACATAAAATCTAACGGCACATTGTGTTGGACCATAAATTATTCATTAAATAGAAGAAGAGTAGAAGACCCTGGCAATTTTTTTTTTTTTTAATTCTTCTTTCTGTTTTTCTTCTTCTTTAAACTCGTACAACAGTGGAGAAAAAGAGTCTTGTAATTGGTATCTAGAAAAGGTATACTCGTACATACGATGATGGTAAAAGAAGTAGAAGAAGAAGTTTTTGGACTAAGTACACAAACTCAATGAGTGTTAACTTCCCGTTTTGCATTTATAACTTTGCAAATAAAAATAAAAGAATTCTTTCTTTATGGACAAATATTTGGTTTTGTTTGTCAAAATGGATTTGTGACATGACTACTGTCTAGAATTTTAATGATTTTTTGTTTGTCTTTTGGGGGAGGGCTAATGACATTAGGAAATTAAATTATTATAATTAACATGAAATTATGTTTATATGGATTTTGGGTGTAATGAACTCAGTGTTAAAGAAAATAAATAATTCAACCAACATAAAGCAATAAATATGAAAAAGAGCAAGGAATTTCGTAACATTATTCATGAAAACTTGATCGAAATTGGACTCGTTTTATTGATTTATGCTAATTTATTAACCAAATTAGATGTCAAATATGAACATATTAATTTAAAGGTCAATTCAATTAAGTTCAAAGGTTAAGTATAGAAAACCCCGACAGAATTATACAAAAACAAGTTTGGACGTCAACTCTTTCATTTGGTTTGTTAGTTGTTTTAGTTTGTCTACTTTAATGATTAAATCTTTGATAAAAACAATCAAAAAAGGGTAAGATTGTAAATTAATAAACAAATTTAATTTGAAATAAAATTGTGTAATCTCGTTTTTGATGCGTGGTGAGTGTATTTGCAGGTGGGTTTCTAATGTTGATACTAAAGGGAGCCTCGCTTGGGAGTTGTTTTTTTCATAACTTGATTTTTGAGGAGGAGGTGGTACTATGCTTTATTTAAGTGTATTTAAGTACCAACTTAAATACGTGAGCCACAATTATAACTAAGTTACATCCAGAATCTATTAAATCAATCTTTCCATTACTTCGCTTCATGTTTCTTGGTGTAATTACATACATATGTGGTATGACTTTAAGTCCACCCACAGAAATGTTTAAGATTTGTAAATCACTTGGCCGTGTCGTTGTTTTGTGCAACTTATTTATTTAAATATTTATCATTGAAAACATACAAGCACGTCATCGAAATAAAGTTAAAGTTAAATAACATTTCTTTGTACTTACCGTACTCGAAAGTAGCACTATCCACGTGACTAGTGGCAAAACTATTTTCATTTTTGCTAAAAAGAAATAAAAAAAAGTAAAATTTTAATTAGTTAACTGGTATTGACTATAAGGCACACAAATATTATAGGAAGTTCATATGGTAAAAAATGCATTCTTCAAGCTTTACTCACTTCCTCAAAAACTCATACAGGAAGGTAAAAAAAAAACATATAAACTGACAATAATTCAGAAGGAAATAAAACAGGCATAAACAACAATCTGAAGAACTAACTTAACGCTATAAACAATTTGTTTGCCTTCTTGAGCATATCGCAAAAATAAAAAGAAAAGAAGACAACAAAAAAATCATAATAATTAAAACCCATCACACACATCATCACATAAAATACTTTATAGCATTGTTATGAAAAAAAAACATCCTATTCCATGCACCTTACATATTATTATTATTATTGTTCAAAGGTAAATGACATTTTGTTTAAAGAAGTTTCAAAGAAATATGTCTACGCACGCCGTCATTGCCGCCACTCTTCTTCTTTTGCTTCTTTATATATATATTCTTTGTCAAAGAGAGTGTGAGTTTGCGATATTGACAATCCCTTTTCTCACGCAGCAGTGACTTATACTCATGTGTACATGACCGACGACAACAACAACACCATCATATAAGGTGTGAATTTAAAGAAAAATATTCTTGTGACCGATAAGTGAAAAGTCCAACATCAATCAGAATGTCTTGGTTTCACAAAGTGATTTTGATTTTTTGTTGTTATTTGTTATTCCTTTTTTTAAAGAATTTTAAAATTCATAGAGAAAGAGAGGTAGATGACTTCACTTTGTGCGTTGAGGGTCAGTTATGGTGTAAAAATCATTCATTCATGAAGATTCCTTTTTTTTTGTTTGTGTAAATATACATTAAGGAACCTTTTCGTGATAAGAATAAATAAATATTCAAAAATAAAACCCAACAAAAAAATGATGATATCTTAAATAAAGTTCGAAGTTCAGCTCTTTTGTTTCGATTGTGTATTTTGATTTTTATATAAATATGTAAAAACTATTGCGTTTTTATGATTGAAAATTGTTGTGAAACCTTGAAGCAGTGATTATGATTCACTTTTCATCACATAGAAAAAGAAATTCTGCGGGTTAACAACTTCAAATCAAGATTTTCAATAAAATTGTTCTTAAAAAAAAATATAGTCCACACATAAAGGGACGACCTTGATGTCAAATTTTTGCTATTTGGTCTACGTTGTTGATCATAATTTTTTATATTGAAGTTATCTTGAATTTGAAATGAATATATTAAAAAAATTCAAAATCAAGTTCGAAACTCAGGTCTTTCGTTTTTCTTTTTTCTTTCTTTTTAAAAGTATTTACTTTTCCATTGAGATGATAATTAAATCTTATTTCAAGAGTTCTTTGAACTCACTTTTACATTTATACAAGACAAGCCTGTACAAACAGAGAGAGACTTAGCAATTTATCTTTTTTGTACCAATCGAATAAAAATTATCTCTTAACTGTCAATGTTTTACAAAAGCCAAACAAAAAAAAACAACACAAAATGCATGAATACATCAACGTATCCACAAAATACGTATAACCATAGCTTCTATTCGTATCTTTTTTGAAAGACCAGAGAGACCATTGAAGCTGGTTAATTAATTACTCTTCTTAATCTTCCTATCAATTAACCGATAGTCAATTAAACATGACTTAAGTTATTTTCTTTTTTTTTTCGTTTATAATTTAATCTCTGAAAAGTCTTTGGCAAGGTATAGTGTCTATTTTTTTGGGTTCAAATATCTTTGAAACTTTAATATTCTTCAATCCATAAATACCTTTCGGAGCCACACAAGACCACTTAAGCAAAATATGTGTAAAACCAAACAATAACAACTATCCAATCTGTCGTTTTGATGGTTGAGTTTTCTGCCGGTTTGGCAGTACGCAATATATTATACTTCCTGTATGTAACGATATGAGATAGTTATTATAATGTTCTCTTTTTGTTGGTGGTGCGTTTTCAAGTGGAAGAGATTTGTGTGTTCAGTTGAGCTGAGTTGAGTAACCAATATGGACACAAGAGTTAGTTTATGCTGTATATGAAACATGAAAGTTGCTATAGAAATGGAGCAGACGCTTAAGGAGAGTATAAACCAGATGTTGTTTGAAAGGCTTTTAGCAAAATTCAAATTATGTGGTTTAATATACGAGTAGTGAGACAAAGAAGTCGAATAACAAAGAGAAAAGACTTTTTCTTTGTTTAAATATTGTAAACAAAATTTAAAATATTTGACGCTACATTTTAAATGAAACTAGAATCACCATTCTTAGATTAAAAATATTTCCAACATTCACATGGTCATGGTTTCAATTTGCAACAAAACAGCCTTCAATTCTTTGATCTATCGAAGAAACGAACACACAAATTACCAATATGTCCATCTAGCACACAAAGCACACATATCTTATACACACCTTCTTGCATGCAGCAGGCTTTTGTATCTCGATCTAAAAATGCAACATCCAAAAGCAGGCTCTCAATATTCACGTAACAAAACTGAATTGACTGAATTATCCATAGATACATCTATCTATGGTCACTTCCATATTTATAGACCCAGAAATGCATCACATATGCATCGACAGAGATACATGCATAGATACATTTTTTCTTATATGCATTTGATCTGTCTTGTTATAGTTTCGATCTCACATGATGATATGTGCCACATTTAGAACCACAACCTCAATCACCATCATCAATCATCATATAGCCAGAGCAAACTGTCTATAGTCTCTACTATTGGCACCTTCTATATCTCTCTCTATCTCTGTCTGTCATGACTGACTTTACAAGATTCAATTGGAAGTTTATCTTTTACATATATACAAAACATCAGTGGACCTGAGCTGAGTTTAGCTGAGATACATATATCAAAATCCAAGTATGGGAAAGTTATGGTAACAAATAGTAATGTAGTGCATTTCGGAGGGTCAGGAAAGACGCAGATAGATAAATACTCGTAGATACAAGATACAAGTCTAAAGTCGATGATGATGATGACGATGATGGTGATTACATATAGGAATAGGTAAAGGTGGAGTATATAGGTTGTTTGGAATCAAGTTGGCATTACCAATTGCAGATTTATGGTTAAAGGTATTTTTGCGTGGGGATATGATGGTTGTGGCGTATTTAGATGATGTATAAAGGTACTTGCTATAAATTGGGATGGTTTGAAACATGGACATGAGATGTTTTTGCTCTATTTTTAATTTGATCTAGTTGATTTACATGTTGTTAAGGGAATTATATTTGAATGTTATTCAAAAAAAATGATGAGACTGTGAGTAACTTCTATGGAAGAGCCTTTAAGCATTTGAAGTTATATAAGGCAAGAAATTATAATCGAAAAGGAAAACAAATTTATTTTTATAGTTGTTATGTTTTCTTAACCTAATTTAGAATTTTTTTTGAAATACTTTGTTGCTCTATATTCGTGTGTGTATCATTTAAATTCACTTGAAATTACTATAATATAAAACTATTCCGATAAATGTAGGTCTTTAATTTATTAACTCTTTAAAAAAAATAGTTATAAGAAAAATAACTGCTATAAAACAATTATCAAATAATAAAAATAAATCCATAAACTCTGAAAGAATCAAGAAGAATTCCTTTTTCTTCTTCTTTTTAGTTTTTGTTGTGCTGTGGCTTTGTTTCTCTTTTTATTTTTTAAACAAAAGACCAGAAGCTTCATTTAATTTTATTTACGATGGTAAAGAAGACGACGATGATACTACTGCAGGTTGAAGATGTTGGTTTTTACGATCAATTCGTTTCGTGTATAGCTAATGATTCATTGTTTTACGTTTATTAAATAGAAAAACAATTAAAAAAATATACCGTAAGGATTTTTTCAAAAAAAAAAAGACTTTTTATAAATTCCAGAAGCTCTGTAATCAATCTTAAATACCCACATTTTAAGAAATCAAAGAAAATATACCGCTGGTTTCTTATGGATGTTAATGGGTATAGATAATCAAGGTCATTAAGAAAGAAGTTAGATTAGTGTTTTATTGTTAAAGAAGAATATAATTTTCCAGCTACAACGATTAAAAGTGATACGGATAACGGTGAGAATTTTAAACTAAGTTTATGGTATTTCTTGAAAACGGTTCTAAAAGGTGTCCAAAAATATAGAAATCGAACTGAATTCAGCGCCATATTTGAAGCAAGGTTAGGTAAGGGCGATGGTTCATTTAGATACTTGGTAAAACCTTAAAGTATTGAACTTCCCTAAAATTTAGTGATTAAACCTATGATATTTATGAATTGTCTTGTTTGAGCCATTTAAAGGGTTCGATAAAGCCTAATGGGCTGCATCCTAGAAAATCTTTGCGTTTTTAAAGGTAATTGAAGAAGTGTCACACTAAGAATTTGCTTCTATTGTGGCATAATGCTGGGCAGAGTGGCATTTGAAGCCTATGTCTTCTTGTTCCTCCTCATCTTAGCATCATTGGAATACCATGTCATCAGTGGTAAGCAGTATTTTCTTTTTATGGTTGTAATCTGTTATTAGGCTTACAAGTAGTCCCAATGGTCTAGATGCATAATCTGGCGGGAATTTGTTTTCTCGAATCTTGGGCCATAGTTTCCTTGCCGTCTATATTTCTACCTCTCATTGGGTTCTTGGAGTATCTTGTTACTAATGATGCGTATAGTTGAGTCTATACTGGATTGATTCAGTTATGTACCTATTCTCGCCAGCTCATCAGCTTTCCCGTTTCCAGATACATCGCTTTGACCTGTTACTCCCAGTAGAGTCTAATATTATGCTGTAAGCTAAAAACCTTAAGTTCTTGGCAACAGTAGTTTACAAGCTTCAATTTGATTTTTGTAGCAGAAATGGATTTAAATGTTGCTTGGAAATCAATGAATATGGTGAAATCAGTTTGTGATAGCGCCATCATGGGGACCTGTTTTGCACCGTATTTCACCCCAAGCTGGGGTGTTGGCAGTGAATGCTTTGATCGAGAAGACTGAAGAAGTTGGCAAGATTGAGTGTCTCAGAGAAGAAACCTGCTCCTACTTCAGCATCATTTTTCGAGCAGTCAGTATATACATACGTACATATATTGATGACTCATTCATAAGTGAAACATTGTCCACCAATTCGTTCCTATCAAGAAAGATAGTGTTAAAGGGTTTATTGAAGTACAAACAGGGTATTATTTAGTCTGTAGCTTTGCCTTGTTCCCTATATATTTCTGTAGAATCTGGGCGCGTCCCATTTGGCAGTAACTGGTCTTGCTTAGCTGTAAGGCCCTGTTTGCAGCAGTTTACTTTACATATAGGTTCAGGGGTAAAAGATTGGGTATATTGCTTCTATTCCTGTGGGAGTGGTCTTCATCGTCCCAGTTATGCCAATACATGTCATTATCTGTACCCTTGTGAAGGTTCTTAGATTTGTAGCTTTCTCTAATGCATTCCATAGCACCGTGCTACCTTAAGTGAGCACTGGCCATTTTCGAAGTAAATTGTTACCATGTCTTCAGAAATATATTTTAACAGCTGATAGCTCTATTTTTTTTTCTTTAAAAACAAGTTCGAACCTCATTTAAATGGAAAGGAAAGTAGGCGTTTGAAGTACAAACACAGCACAAGGGTTAAGAAAAATAATGAATGGTTTAAAAGGACTCAGTAGCTAGATTCCACATTCTTGAAGTGCGGCTGAAGAGCTTATCTAATTATTCATGGTTTGAAATTAAGGTCAGGGCAATTTGTTAACTATTTGTGGAAGCACGATTTTTACGTCAGAATTGTTTAAATTGTTTGTTAACAGCTTTTGGAACGAAAATTTAAAAGCTTTGAATTATGTAAGTCACGAAAATTTAGGGTTACAAACACTTAACTACAAAAATTGCATCAAGTTCAAGTAATTCAGTGTAAATACTTTCTTAATTTTTTGTCCTATAGACTTATTAGCTTTATCGTTGTGAGTCACATTAGGTTTATACCTCCATTTCTTATCTTTATTGAAAATAATTCTTCTTGCACACCTTTTTCTTTTAATCTTAACTCCTATCATCAGAATTATCACTTCTTAGCCATCTAATGCAGTTAAAGATGTTCCCTTTAAGACTATTTTTTTCAATTCTTCTGATTACACAAATTGTTTATACTCGTAATACTCGTAGTGCGTAGATAATGGTGGCGGCTATTTTCTTGTATATAAATCAGAAAGTTAATTAAGTGATCATGAAGAGAGATGTTATATCGAATAGAGATGATTCCTAAAACCTATTAAAATTGTGGTAATAGCCTTTTGCTGCAGGAGTTTTATACCTCTTCGAAAAAAAAGGATAATGGATTTGTTGATGAGTTACATGTGATAAACAAAAATGTTATTTTCTCTCTGATAGGTTTATTTTTTGTTCTCTCTCTTTCAATGTGCGTATATATTTTAGACAAAATCGCACACACTTTTTTATACTCACAATCTTATAGTTTCAATAAACAACAACAAAAATAACAACAACAATAAAAAAATACGCACCTTAAACTCGCCCAACCATACCGCAACACTATCTTTATAAAACCTCACCTCTATATATATACCCTTTTTACTGATGGTATGATAACCCATCCCATCACACATGATGCGGTTTTAAAGTAGTAGCTTTGGCTAAGGGCGAAAAACACAAAGTCTAGAGTTATGACCGTCACATTTAAAAAAAAAAATATTTTTTAAAGAAAAACAACAACAGTAAAAAAATGTTAAAGATTTGAATCATCTTCTTTTTGTTGCTGTTGCTGTGTTGTGTTAATGTTGTGTTTGTTTTAAGAAGTATTAACAACACATGATCTTGAGTAAAAGATTTTTGTAGTTTGTTTCAGGAAATTATGTAGGTATAATGAAACGCCCATAAGTTTATAGTAAAGAAAGTTTTTTACAGCGTGTTTGAGGCTATGAGCTATGAAATTCATTTGAATATCACAGTAGTTAACCTTTTGAAACTCTGTTTTTATTTTTTTCTTGTCTAGAGAGAATCACTGGTGCGAAAAAGAAAAGGATTTCCTATTCCACCATCAGATAGCTAATAAGGCACGCTGCTGGTTGTTTGGTGTATTTTCTTCATGTTGAAATTATTGTTGGAATATTTTTAACGATGATCTAATTTTGAATTTCTTTTAAATAGTTATGATATATGGGTGTTGTTACGAATGTGAACTTATTGTTATTGGACTTAAGAAATATTTGAATAAATTTCGTTTTGTTGTTAGAGAAATTAATGAGGGTGAGTCTTTTTGAAAAAATAAACGTGCCTCTGATTTTGTTTCTTCAAAAATGAGCATTTTTAACACTTCTGTAAAATAACAATACGAAAATATCATTGAATAATTCAGATCATGTACAACTTAACAAAAGTTCTTTTTATGTTTTACTTTTGTTTAAAATAACAAAAGAATGTTTTTACCAAACAGAAAATATAATTTTAAAATTTAATGTTGAAAATAGAAATTGTGATTTTTACACTTTTAGACTTTATTATCTAAGAGCCTTATAATTTATCCTATTAAATTAGACTATAAGGCCTATTTTAAACTTAACTACTAAATATAATCAGTGCAACTTTATAACAAGTCGTAACAACCTGACTCTCATAAAAATTTGTGTTGTGTGTGGCCATATCTTTATTATTGTTCATAAACTTTACAATTTTATAAATATGCATTTCAATTTTAATAAAATTGTATCCTCCCAATGGATTATCTACTGACATGTCTTTAGTAGAAATAAACACACCTTCTTCTATTATTAAAGTTTTAAGCCGCTTTAAGAATCTCAATTTAATTATTTTCTTATTGAAAACCATCAAATGATCCACAGTCATGAAATCTGAATTATTTTATTATTCATGTTCACAAGCAAATAAAATTTAACTTGGTAACCTAAAATTATCTCTTAAAAAGACCTCACACAATGTGAAGTAAAAAGAACCGAATTGAACATTTCACATAACGAATATAACTTTCCTAAATTATATACATATATCCAACATAAAAATTGTGGTAGTCAACATTTTTATATATGAAAAACAATAAATGCAAAAACGAATGAACAGTTCTTGTAGTTCTTTAAATACAAAAAGAAATTGCCTCAAGCATCTATTTGGAATGTAAAGTTCCACTCCTTTTTGTATACGATCATCGTCATCATGTACCATCGCTCGGTAGGAACTCTAACTTTACTGCATTACACTACTTTTTTGTTGTTGTTGTTATTTTGTTTGTTGTTGATGCCATTGGGGCGCCAATATCTTTTTTGTTAATCTTTAACTCTTCAAACTACCGCTGCTGCTGTTGCTTCTATTGCAGAGTGTATTAAAATAAAATGCATAAGATTGTTAGAGAGTTCTTGAAAAATGGCTTCAACTTGGACTCTTGAAGTGAAGTATAAGCTGAGGTTGCGCTTTTCCAAAGAAATACGAAAATAAAAATACAAATAAACATACTAACGAAAACGAGCTAAAACTGGCGCTGAACTC
This sequence comes from Eupeodes luniger, assembly GCA_951509635.1. Lineage (NCBI taxonomy): Eukaryota > Metazoa > Arthropoda > Insecta > Diptera > Syrphidae > Eupeodes > Eupeodes luniger. Next base: position 10,695,797 of record OX608075.1, on the reverse strand, counting down.
ATAGCCGTGGGTGCTAACTAACTTCGTTTAACAGTTAGATTTTGATGCCAATGGCGAAAAATACTACCTCCTTTCAGTATCCATGGAAAGACTCCTGGTATATGAGACACTCACTTTAAAGAAAGCAAGAAAGATACAAATGGGAATATTCAATTGGTATGTTAGAGAAGATAGTTTCGTGTTTAAAGTTCTTTCTTGTTAAGTTCTTGACTCTTTTTTGTTTTTGTTTGGTGGTATAGAAAAAGAAAAGAACTCTTTTTCGTGCAACATTGGTACTTGTTTAACTATTTTCTACTTCTTTTATTTTTTGGTTAATGTTTTCGGGTGTAACAAGGTAAAATGTTCTTAAAGAAAACTTTACTGTTGTGTAATGTTGTTGTGATTGCTTTTAAATTGACTTAAAATTGGCAAGAAAGATGCAATTCGCTTAAAAGAACATATTTGTCTATACACCACCGTGGGATAGAATCATAGACTTTTAAAGTGAAAAGCTAAAAATAAAAATTGTGTAAAATCCCTTTAGAAAAGACATATTCCTGCACACAAAAGAGATTATATGTATTATTGTGTAAAAATTCAGAAGCAAGCAAAAATGTATACAAAAAAAGTGCAAGCAATGTCAAACAAGAAGCTTGACAAGTCGCGGTTGACAAGAATTCAGTTCGTCGTCTTATTCGTTATTTATTTCTTCTTTTCTTTTCTTTGTTTTTTTATTTTTATTTTTATATTATTATTATTATTATTTTTAACTGGGTGCGACTGACAAGAAGATACGAGACAAATCTTTTATTCAGAGAAGTTTAGTAATGTTTGTTTTTGTAGGTATGTTCTTCTAGTTTTGCACAATATAAATATAACTCGCTTCTTTGTATTTTGTTCTTTTGGTAAATATATCTCTGAAGGATCAACTTCACTTGCGCTTCTAGTTGTTACGAGTGTATAATATAAGACCTATCACACAAAGTCTAGGAATTAAAATCTTTCACGTTCAAGCGATTCATCAATATAGGTATATAAAATGCCGCATTTTGTGTCTTGGTCCTTTTGGTCTGCCGTTTCGTCGTTGTCTGTCAAGTTCACTTTTATTTATGGTCCTTCCAGCTTCTGGTTGATTTTTCAAAAACATACAACAACAACAAAGAAGAAAAAGAAACACATACCATCCGGTGTCTTTGTCAATTTTTATTGATAGTCAAGTTGTTAATAAAGATTTTGACATGTTTTTCTCTATACATACCAAACAAACAGACAGACAGGATAGACAGAGACTAGTAGTATTTGGAAGATGTTGGGACGTTATCAATAGTTTTGAACGTCACCACACAATTGAGTTACTACCAACTCGTGACCTTTTTTTTTTCTTACTTAACTTCGTCAACAACAAAAAAAAAACTACATATACCTGTCTCTGCGAAGTGTGTCAAAGAATTATATGGCAGGTATGTACTCGTATGTCTGGTCACACTTACCTCTCCTTTTACTTACTTAAAAGGTCAATTTTTTTTTTTTGAAGCATGATATGAATTCTAATAGTGTACATTCCTTTTCTAACGGAAATCATATATTTTGTGGAGAAAAACCTTTGATCTATGAGATATCCTTTGAATGCATTTAGAATCATAATTCAGGGAGCCTAAACCTCATACATTCCTTTAAAATATTGATAGAAATCATTTGAAAAACGAAAGAGTTGTCATACGAACTTGAAAATAGAAACGGAAATTGGATTTTTTCCTTACTGTCATTGAAATAATCCCTGAAGTATGATACAAATTATGAAAAATATTTATAACCCTAGTTTGTCTCTTTCCCACCCCCCCTCCTTTATATCGTTCTTTTAAGTTGCAATGTGGTTAAATATGATTTCTTTTGAAGTTAACCGATAGAATGTTGTATGACTGACGTTGGCATAATTAGAGATAGTCAGTCGTTCATGAAAGAATTATTCTATGTACAAACGTCGTCGTCGTCGTCATCGTCATCGTTGGTCGTAGAACGCACATACTTCCTGGTGGAAGAAGAAGAAGTTGAAAATAACGACGCACAACGCACGACGAACGGCCACGGCAAAAACGACGAAGAAGAAGTTTTGATCTTCTTGTTTTTATTTCTCTGCATAAGTGGTTCACTTCTTGTTACTTTTTTTTTTTTATTAAATTGAACCTAGATACTTGTTTTTTTTTTTGTTTTTCTTTAATAATCATTTATCCATCATACTGAATGGGGTTTGGCATATGAAAGAAAAAAGGAGAAAAACAAAAAAAAATTGGTCTATGATATAACACTCCCTATTATAACAGCCATCACAGATGTGGGGATTAAGGTGAATGTTTAGAAAGATGAACCTCAAGAAGTATTACTCTAGTCTCAGAGAGCTATAAAATTGATGCAAACTGGTTAGATAAGTTCCAGTTTTACTAATAGTAATAATATTTTATTGATTTGTGTTGGATGTTTTTTTGTTTGTATCATCAAGAGTCAAGAGTGTAATTGACTTAGTATACTATATATATTTTTGTTAAGACAAAATGAATAGTTTTTTTTTTAAGCTGTTAAGTGAGTTTCAGTTTATTGGTTTAAAAACAGCGGGTTATATAACGGTTTCTTCCAGTTTTTTTTTTGTGTGTTAGCTTTTTCTGAAGATGGTAAAGAACCGTTGGAATTCAATAATAAAACATGCTAAATAAGACACATTAATTTTTATCGTTCGTCGAAAAACATAGGAAGCTGAAATTGATCACTGATTCTTTTACTTAGGCTTTATGGAAGTTATTACTTCGGTAACAATATTGTTTGCAATGTGTGAAGCTCTATCTAAGAGCTTTATTAAAGTTTTTCCTTATACTTTCTTTGGGGTGTATTTCAATGAAAACGATAATTTGTATAGTTTCTTTAGAACTTGTGACATTTTGTGTTACAGAAGCTTTTTGCTATTTACAATAATTGTGTTGTATATTTTTGGTTTTTGCAAGCTGTTTGCTGCCATATTTGTCTTCGGTAAAATTGTGATTGGTTTGCTAAAAATGATTACAAGAAATAAATAACCTGGGTTTCTTCTCTTATCTGTCACAGTTTGTCTGTAAAATTTTTGTTGGTTGCTGTTGTGAACTAGTGTTATATATTTTTCAAGTTTGATAAGGATTTTTCAAGTCAAGTCCTTTTAAAATTTAAGTGAAAACACAAGAGATTCACAAGCTTCTTGCATATGCTAAACTATAGTCATTTTATAAAAGCTTTTAAGAAGTTATGCTTTATTATTTTTTGTGTTTTTATGGCTTATGGAAAAATATAGATTTGATTTTTAAATTCAACAAGAACACCAAATTTGTTAAGTACCGAAATCAATAGTATCGAAGCTATAAGTTGAAATAAAATGCAACTCTTATAAACATCATTCAATGTTTTTCATGGAAATTTGAGTTTCTTCTTTAAAATAATATTTGGACACAGTAAGAATGGTAAGTTTAATCAAATTTAAAACCAACCTTAAGAAATTTTTAAAATATAAATAAATATATTCAACTAAGTAATGAGTTGTTATGTTATAGAAGCTTTACAGAAGTTATGGACTGTTATTTCATGTTTCTTAGCAGATTTGTAAACTAATTCTAGTTTGTTACTTTAAGATCTCAGTTTATCAAAAAATCAAATTAAAAAATCAGGACCTATATTTTCTCTTAAACTGAGTTCAAATAGTTATACTTTTAAGGTTAATATTTTGTCAAGAAATCGTCTTTGAGGGTTTTCAAACAAAAACAAATTGAAATCAACTTCATTAAAGCTCAAAATTAAATATAAAAAGCGTATCTTGCTTCCTTACAACTCGTATTGTTTTTATGGAAGCCTTATAGAAGTTAAGATTCAATTTTGTTTATTTTTAAAAGAATTACAAAACATTTGTGTGGAATAATAAAATATTTAAATACGTTCTATGAAACCTCTACAAGGAATTTACTCGGAAGTTTGTTTTTGTAAAAACGTGTAATTTTTATTTCTTAAAAGTACATTTTATGGAAATTTAAAGTAACGGTACTTTTTGCTTAGTAGTTTTAACTTGAATAACAATAAGTTTAGAATTTCTCTTATTTCACGATAAAGGTTTATTGAATGTGATGAAATGGAGAATGCTTATGTCTTTTCTATTAATGAAAACATTTTTACTCGAAACCTTGCATAAGCTGAATCAAAAAAGAATGTTAAGTATATGTTAAATTAATTATTTTACTATAATATAATCAACATCAACGATAACATTGTAAAGATTAGCGAGAAACTACAAGAAAGGCAGAGAAAGTGAACTAAAATTTTATTTTAATTGTTTTGCAAATCACCCTAATAGGAGTTTGATTTCGAATAATATTCTCTTTTTATGGGCTTAATCTTTTACGTATGTAAATTGTATCAATAAAAACAATGTCAAGTTAAATTTTGTATGCATATTGTCTTTAAAGCAAAGCAAAAACAAAAGAGCTGAGCTACGAACTTGAATTTTTAGATTTTTTTTATTTCTTCATTTCTTTGGTGATGGTGATGAATTTTTAAAAACTTTCTCTTGACATGAAGAAATTCTCCTTTGGAGGTATATAAATAAAAACTAATCATACAATTGCACTGCAACTTTGTTGCAAATTTTGTGTTTTTTCTTCTTCTTCTTTTGCACAATTCAACATGAAAAAACTATTCTATCATCAATTTGTTTTTTTTTTTTTTCTTTGTCTTGCTATTAATTTATCGGTTGACTTGGATCTTTTAAGCTATCTTTGGCGGAAGGATGCTCAAATAAGATAGATATATACGAGTATAATAATGATAGTGTGATTAGGATAAAAATAACTGGATTTACACGATGAACACTTATTTGCTGATTTTGTTTTGCCGCCGCCTGCTGCCGTGCCGTTCTTTCGACCACCATCATTCTATGTAGAAGTAAGTAGCATCTGACATTGTTGCATGACTTAGTGCAATCTTTTTTGTTTTTTTGTTTCTGTTTGATGTTACCACCCGTTGGAACCCGTTCGACTTGGTTATGCCACATTAAATCATATCACATGGTCTCGAGAGTATGGCAAAATGAAGACGAAGAAGAAGACTTTGTGTGTTACTTATAACATCAGTCATTTGAATGTATATATTACGATACCATTATAAGGAGAATAGATATTCGATTTAATTAACCGTCTCACAAATTCTTCTGCAAAAATATGGATATGGCCACAAAGAACCAATAATGAGGATGATATTCATATGTGGTATGATGGATCACCTAGCCCTTTTCTTATGCTGTTTGAAATTTATATAAGACCAAGAAAACTAGGAGCAAGTGATTCATCTTCTTTTTTTGTTGTTGTCGATTTTGTTCATTTTGCAATGAAAACTGCTCATTTATCGAGTGAAAAGTTGTTGAACCTCAAAGGCACATCTTGGCTCTTGGTTACTCTGGAAAAAGATACTAGACCAAGACCAGATGTGTTAAAACTGGTTAGGCATAAGATACAATTTTATTGCACTTTAATTGCCTTACTTAAAAAGAAAACAAAAAAAAATTGAACAGCATCAACCTCCCCACATCAGAAAAACATACATATATAACTATAGGTTGGTAATACTTATAGCATGTGTCCAAGTGGATGATAGGGTAAGGGATTTAAGAGTAGCATCCATGGTCAGAGCAGTCTCGCAGTGATGTGAGTCTGTGTCGTCTTTAAATTACCTATGGCAACCTATAGTTTATTTTTGTTTTGTAAGTGACTGAAAGATTCCAAATATTTGCATCTTCTTGTGATGTTTTTTTTTTCTTTGTTTATCTTCTTTTTGTGTATCTTCAAGTATCCCAAATGTAAAGTTGGGTTAATCGGTTAAGAGGTTATTTAGCCAAAGTGTGTAACCTTTTTTTTGTGCCCTTTTTTGTCATTTTTGTTTGTCCATCGTTATCGTCACTCTTGAAATTTTTCGTTGTTATTGTTTAAATGGACACTTAATGCTTTTGGTTCGTTTTAATGCTTTTGTCATTGAAATGAAATTAAAAGTAAATACTACACTATACTTGGGATACAAAAAACCGCCGCACCATCTCTTCGACAACGCACAAACAAATTCTTGGAATTATATATTTTTCGTTTACATATATCTGTGACCGGAGTGAAAAGTAAATGTTGTATTACTGGAATGTCATCATATCACCGCAGCGGTGGTGGCGGCCGGCGCGGCAGCGTTGTCGGTCGTTCCGGTCACACAGAAGTGAAAAGAGTGATGGTGTTAAGGTGATTATTATTCTTAAGGTTAAGTTCGTGATTTTAAAAAAGTTAAACGAGTTAAGATTAATTTTTCTTAAGCAACAAACTTGTAAAATCAAGAAATTATGGACTTATCTTACCATTGGGTTTTTACTGAATATAAACATTCATATTTTTTTGGGACAGATCAAGGATTTGTTTTTGTTTTGATGCTTACCTGAAAATAAAAAAAGAAAAAAAAAGTCTTAAAACATGTTAAAGATGAAAAAAATATGTTTTTAAGTTTTTCTACTAAAAGGAAGTTGTCAAAGTTTCAATAATAATTGTGTCAAAAAACATATCAAATTTTATACTTGCAGATATTTTTAACTATGAGAAATGAAAGGTACTAAACCTTGAGAATTCAGAAATCAAAAAGCCTACGTCGATTCCTGAAAATGTTTTGATCACCTGGAAAAGCAAAGAAGGAATTGTTCTTAATTTTAAAACTGTTGTTGTGATAACAATACTTCATGTGAAGTTGGAAGCACATTGTAAACTGTTTGAGAGACTATTTGTTGTTAATCTTCTTCTGTGTTTCAATGCTGCAAAATTTCATGAAAACCAAGCCTGATGTATTTCAAGAAGAAAATATAGGAATATTGAAAAAAAAATCCATATTTAAAATACACTTGGCCCATAAAAAAGAGCTATGACTACAATTCCTATATTAAAAGTTTAAACATCGCGAACATTAGAAAAAAGGATCAGTCTTAAATTTTTGAATATCAAAATGGGAAAGAAAAATTGAGTTGGGTAAAGTATTCCATATTCTTGATGTTTGGCTGAAAAATTAATCTCGATACTTTTCAGTACGTCAAAAAATGAGTGCAAGGGTAAACTGATGGATATTCCTAGAAGTGTGAGCCTTACGTTTGAATTGTTTTAAAGGGGGGGGGGGGGCGTAGGCTATTTCGACAGAATTTTGTTTATAAAGAATTTGTTAAAAATAAATATCTGAAACAATGAACACCGCTAATTTTTTCTTCTTTATATTCTGTCCAAAAGACTTAAGCTTCTTTTTCAGGAGCACCTGCTCAAATATGTAAATCCTGTTGTTGTTTTGAACAGATAAAGTCTTTGTATGGTACAGAAATTAAAATTTCTTGAACCATCGGACAAATCATAAACACTTAGCAGCTCTAGTAAGCCTCAACTGCTTACGTTAAAACAGAAGTATTAGCTATTGATGCAGAAGAAGTTGAATCATCAGTAGAGCAAGATGATAATGCAGCAATTGATCCAAAACTGTCTGTTAACTTTACAAACTCATTATAATCAGTTCTGGTTCATTCAAGGCCTCCAATACTGTTTTTTTTTTTTTTTCAAATGAAATCAAAACATTTTAGAAGTTCAATATCTTAACATCAATACTCGTTCACTCTTCTGAGAAATGTCAGAAAAATCGTTACAACAATACTTCTAAGTTTTCAGTATTTTTGTACCACTAACAATATCTTTCCCGAAAAGTAAACATCATTAAATTATCAGTTGAAAATTTTCGGAAACTCAAAACCAGCTGATCAAAAACAACATATTCAGGACTTTTTTCAGAATGGGCCAAATTCTCCATCCTTAACTGGTTATGAAGTTAACAATCTATTATTTGCTTATCATCTTGAAAATCAAATTCTTGAAGTTTTTAATTGACAGAATAAACTTACACAAGGCTTTAGTATTTTTAAGAATATCGAAGACACTTTTCGAGAACCAAAAATTTCAAAAACTTCTTTGAGCTATTTTCTTACAAATGCCTGAATTATAACTGAACCACGAAATGAAACTGACCGTCAACAACGCACAACAAAATGCAATTTACAGAAATTCGAGTTAAGAACTGAAACTACAAATAAGGGTGGCGTTATGTTCATGAGACATATACCGATACTCTTGATATCATCAAACTCATATCGGCTTTGATATTGATCAAACATATCAAATAAAAGTAACCGAAAACTTCCTCATCACAACATGACTCTGTGACAGGTATAGTGATCTTTAATGAAATCACTATTATGTCTCTTCATGATTGGTCAGCTGTCAAACGAAATATACTATATATCAATTTCTTTTTCAATTTGACAGTTGGAAACATAATAGATTGGTTTTTGAGTACAATTATCTAATACATGCGTTTAACCACATTAAATAATTTATTTTACTTGTCAATCAACATACAAAAAGAAATAATTTACTGTCATTGCTTTTCTCATAAGCTTTGCCAAAATGGAAAGTTTTTGTTAATCACTGCGATGATGGTTGACTCAGTTTAAATGCGTGACAGTTGCAATTTAGTGTCTCTCCAGCAACACGAGTAGTTAATGATTACTCAATAAATTTTTACTTTCACTTGCTGTTGATGGTGTTGTTTGTGGTCGTTGTCGCTTGTGATATTTGTCATCACTTCATCATGATGTTAAATTCTGTTCACGATGACGACCGATACAACCATGATTAAATGTGACTCCTGTGCGTTTTTATTGATGATATAAAATATACACCAGCGCACCAAAGAAACATGTCCAACTGTCAACATTAATTTATTATATTTTTGAAAGGAAAAGGAAGACAAACAAAATAACCTAGAAGACCAATCTTCATCTTCAATTTAACACAATAAACACTTCTGTTTTGCAAAAAGGAACGCGCATGGTTCTCTTGTGGTCAACATCGTCATCATCATCCTCCATAACTTGGCTAATTTACAATTTGTGGTTTAAAGCTTGTCTTGTGGTTTTCTTCATTTCAAAAATAAAAAAAAATGTAAACTGAAAACAGGACAGAAACCATAATCGATTTAGGTAGGTAGGTTGTTACGATCAAGCAAGACAAGAAAATATACATATTTTGTATAATGGCTAGTGTCATTCTTTGACAATGACACACACCCACAGGGTACCTTTATTATTCTCCCCTATAGTCGACAAAAATCTTTTTTATTTTTCTTCTTCTATTTTAAGGACATTCTTTTTCGAGTTTTCATCATGGAATACCATTCTTTTACCGCACATATTCTTGTGCATCTCACACTCAGTTAAGAACTTACTTGTAAACAAGCCGCAAGCTAAAAATTCTATTTTTATATTCATAGTTCTGGTTCTGGTATGTCCTATCTTTTGTATGAAAAACTTTGTATCATATCATTTAGGAATCATTTTTTTTTTAAAAAAGGAAGGAAGGAAAAGACAAGGATTCTCTTAAGAAATCATAAGAACACAACAGCAGCAGCAGCAGCAACATCAGAAGAATCTAAAGACGATGATGATGGGGCTATGTTGTATTTTCATATGATGGTTAAAAGGCTGGGCATAACATATACTCGTACTCAATTTGTGTGTTATATGTGTCCAAATTGAGTGTATATTTGCACTCTATACCCCGCACCTGCCTATTAAGTATATGAGTGCAAAGAACTCAACTGAAGAACAGCAAAAGAGGTATCCTATACCATCATCGTTTTTTTTTTTTTTTTTTTGTACTTCTTTGGTCTATCTAAAGCACTTAACATTTTCTTTTATCACCCCATTACACTCATTATGGTTTTGCGAATGTTAAAATAGAAGAACACAACAACAACAAGAACAAAAAATTGTATATAATTATAGCTTTCAAAAGCAGTTATAGATTTCGCAGATTCGCACAATAATAAAACAAAAAGAATGAAAAGACTTCATAAATTGGCGCCTTTTGTTATATCTTTTTTTTTCAATTCTTGTCTTGAACTGTATTTAAAGCAATTGACGTGTAATCACGCATTAACTTTAATTGTCTTCGCCAAAGAGAGACAAGATAAAATTCATTAAACCATCGCGGGAGGGCAGTAAAATTGTTACCTTTTTTTTGTTGGACTTTTGTGCGCTCAAGAATAATAAAATGGTTTTAAATGTTTCTCTGTCTTTATGTAACTCGCTTATTGTCATTTCATATTTTAAAGCAAATTGTGAATAAACTGGTTTGAGGATTTCTTAGAATTATGTGTAATTCATTATAATTATGAAAGAAATAAAATTTAATAGTCAAAAATGTTTTGTTACGTGTAGTTTTTTGAGTTGAACGAATTTTGGCAAAAAATGTTTTAGTTAGACGCTGACTCACAATTTCATGTTCTCTTGTTTCTTTTCTGAAAATTTCATGTTCTTTTGCATATTTTTCGACAATAAATCCTCTCCAGTGCTTTTAGCTTTAATGTGCCAAAGAACAATGTTTTTTTTTTTTCATCAGAAAAGAAACATCAGCAAGCTACAAAACGACAGGAACATTTCTTACAGTGCTTCACAGGACTCTTCTGAAGGGTTTTCTTATTCAAAATGACTCAAAGAACTCCTTTTTGTTTTTTGTATTTTACCGTTATTTATAACAATTCTATTCGTTAAAAAGGTCCTTATCTCAAAACTAAGCTCAAACAATCGAGTTTTATATTTTACTCCCATTGATTTTTTGTAGAAAGTATTTTCCAAGCATTTGTCTCTCACTTTTCCATCAATTTCATCAAACAAAATTAAATAATTCAAGCTAATTAAAAGCTCAGATTAAATTATTACAGTTATAATTTCAACTCCATTAATATTCATTTAAATCATTTTCCGGAACTCGCACCGAAACATTTTATAATTTGTCACCCAACAAATCGAAAACTCATTAAAAACTATGAATAAAACGAAAGAACTGAGCAACAAACTTGTTTTTTTTTCGATTCCCACGTGGGCGATTACGTGCGCCCAGTGACAAAATCTTAACTTCTTTCAAAGTCTTAAAAGTGGGTGTTTGCCACTTAAGTCGGGAAATAATTCATACACACCACCACCGCGCTGCCACCGCTCCACCGCCATCGTTCCTCAAGTAAATAACTACTTTTGCATAAAGGTCAAATCGTAGTCCAGTGTGTCTTTCACTAGCGAAAAATAAAACAAGACTACCTTGGATAGACTCTCGCACAAATCTACATAGGTTTTGCAAGTTTAACAACATAGGACAGAACAGTATAAAAGTCAAGAAGGGGCGGGTGGGTCATGACAATACTGTACCAACAATCCCAACAAAAACAACACCACACAAATAAAAAAAAAAAAGAATAACAAAACAGTTAAAGGAGACCACATTTTGTTGCCAATTTGTTCGTCTGGTTTATTTCCTCCAATTAAAAAGTAAACAATGATTCGTCCGTCCATCGCGTCGTCGGTCGTTTGTTTCTGCATCAGCATAACATACGACCAAAACGTTTATATTCGCCAAGTTGCAAGAAGATGCGCCTCTCAAGTATTTTTGTTGTGTGCCATATAAAAAGGCCAAAACCGTCAAGATGCGATTTTTGTTGGTTGTATTATTTCTTCTTTTGTGCTACAGGTATAGGCAAGGTACACTCTTCTTCTTCTTCTTCTGCTTCATTGTATAGAAATCGTCGTGAGTCTTCTTGCGGTTTAAACTACTGACCGCAATAAAAATAAATCCGAATAAAAATAAAGAAATATAATCAAATCATTGTAACACAATCAATGCTGATTTTACGGTGTTAATATGCCTTTGTGATGCTGTGCAACATATGTTGCATGCAAATAGAGTAAGGAAATAAATATACGCGATCGATGTCGATCCTGTGTGCAGATGTGCTGTGCTGCAATTTGTGTGTACGTTGATGATGATGACATTATGACATTGAAGGCGTCGCGTCGTCGTCGTAAAGCGGTGGCGAAGCTATAGGGTGCAATCCATACGCGATTAAGTAATTGATTTTGTTTTTTTTTAGATTGTGGTCTATCTTTTTGCTTAATTGTGTTTAAGTTGCCATATTTGTCTCAAACCATGAAGATATGCTAAGCTTCATCTACAATGTTTTCTCTGTCTTTCTGTACCATAGCCCCAGCCTATTTCATATTGAAGGACGACTGGTTTATTGGATGTGGGGGCTTGAATTTATTATGAATAAACATACCCAAGTCGACAACTCTTGCTTTGGTGACGACTTTTTTAAAAATTCAGTTCATTTAAGTCTCTCTCGCCATATGAGATTTAAATGTGCGGCATTTACACATAATCTCAATTGAATCTTTTGCGCACGTAGGTTGGGTATGGTGTTGTTGTTTTTTCTGCCTCTGCCACTGCCACTGCTGCTGAGTGGTGGTGCTGTTGCTCTACAACATTGAAGTAATAATATTGTGTGGTTACGTAAAAGAAGGTCACTTGTATTATAAAGATAGAGGCGGAGAGACGCGATCGAGAGTTGCTACTCAACAAAATATACCAACGAGTAAATAGTGAATGCGGCTTTTTTGTTGTTGTTGTTTTTGTTATTGGTCTTTTGGTGAATGTGAGTGGGCCTTAAAGTTGAGAAAAGTTGAGGCGGAGTGTGTTTTTTTTTTCCTACTTACTTATTTATTATTATTATTTGTTGGTGAACACATAACAAGAAGTTGTGTTGGGTGATTTTCTTGCATGTGTATAGAATGGTAGGCGGAAAGTGGTTTTATGGTTAATATTTCAATATACCGGCTAACTCAAGACTGTTGGATGGTCTTTTGTGAATAATAAGTTACAGCATATGGGTTTTTTTTCTGCTGTTTTGTAGCTGGTAACAAAGATTGAATCGAAAGACTTAATGAGTCATGAAATTTTTAGTTCGAAAATGTGATATATTAACACGCGTTAGCTAAACAAAAATATTTCATAACGAAATGAAATAGAAAACAAATACGAAATTTTGCAAAAAAAAATTGCTTAAACCAATGGAAAAAAAATATTGGAGGCAAAACGGAGCCCTGAGGCATACCATCAGCATTTACATATGACGTGGAATTTAAATTTAAGTATTTGAACAGTACTTAAAGTAATTTTAATTTATTGATTTTCTGTGAAGAATGAACTAGTGAAGTATTAGAAGGGACTCCACAAGTATTCTGATTTATGGTTTTTTTATTAGGTACTTTCTTCAAGAGCTTAAATTTGAATTAGCACTTTTATTTCAAGCATTCTTTAACACTTCTTTAATTGAGATTTCTTAAATGGTTGGTTTCTTGCTTATTTAATAGTTCTTTTACTCTTCTACACATATTCTATATTATTTTTCGGGGACTTTAAAATCGTATTTTTAAGATTTTTTAATATATCTTTAATTTTTCTTAAAATCATTTTAACTGTGCCTTTTTATACTATAAATTTGCATATTTTTTAAGTATGGAGTAAAGAAGAGTTAAAAACAAATTTTGTTCCGAGTTGAGCAGTTTTTTCTCAAATTAGAATACAAGGACCGCTTCAGAGTTCTACAATCCTTCTATAAGCAATAGTGTGCTACCTGTGTTGAAAGTAGAACACGTGCACGTGAAGAAAAATACAAATTGCTTTAAAGAACAGAAAAATGGCTTCACAGGTAGAAGCCAAAACCAAAACCTTCTGAAAAATAACTCAATATACACCACGCTGCACATATTGCAAGGACGTAGAGTGAAATCTGATAGTGGCGTCGACTGCAAGAACTGTTGATCAAACAATCAAAGTAGCGGAGCATGAATTTAAAGTAATGCAATCCTTATTTTAATAGTAGCAGCTGATAATAACATAGAAAAAGAAATACCCGAGCAGCTGTCTAAAGCCAATAGAGCCTTCTATAGCTTTTTAAATTTAGAAACCTAACCATAACTTCTAAGCTGCTCCTGTACAGGACTATGTTTCTGCTAGTACCCACATATGGATCCGAGACCTTCTTGCTTAATAAATACTAAATGACACTCGGACTCCTTAGGAGCGTGCGAGAGGAAAGTCTTATGACGAATTGTGAAGAAGGATGATTTCGGAAACGCTACAATCATAAACTGTTTACAATCTACCTGGAAGCAGATATCATGGCACAACTTAAGCTCATTCCACTCCGGTGGGGTGGACACCTAGTTTAGATGAGTAAAAAGAGGAACTAGCTCGGAAAGTCTTTTGTAGGTGACAGCGTGGCAGACCATGCTAACGCTGGCGGTGTAAAGATTTTATAGACCATGACGCAGGAAACCTTGGGGTGCACAATTGGATGGCGTTGACTTACTATCAGGATAATTGAAGAGACTGGTTAATTGAGGTCAGGAAGGGATCTTGCTTGTCGAGAAGATGACTATGTATTGAATATAGCCGATAATACAAAATAAGTAATTGACATTTGATGTACGAGAGTTGAAGTACTGAATTAAAGGTAAAAGTCCCAATAAGTTTTGGAAGTAATTCAACAATTTCTTGGAAGAATTCCTGTGAAGTTACAATGCAGAATTTTCTAGTTTCTTCGAAGTTTCAAGAAATTGCAGCAAGAAAAATTGAAGCTTGTCAGAACTTATGCTGAATCAAACAAAAACACAACCATTCCGGAAACATAATTGAAAAAGAATGTAAATATAAAATTAACTCCTCATTTAGTACTACAAGTTACTAGGCTAAGTTTTGATTAATTTAAATAAATTACTTAAATTTAAGTTTTTGTGTAAATTGATATTTCTAACCTACACCTTAAGGTCATAAGCAATTATCTTGAAACTCTTCAAATCATTAGAAGAACAAAAATCTAGGCCTTCGCAAAAATAAACTTTAACAATGAACTTCAGCCAAAAAAAAAAACACAAAATAACCTTAAAAGCCTATTTAAGAAAAAATCAAAAAAACAAATTTGATTAATAACCATAACGTTTACTCAAGCCAATTAATTCATTATAATAATCTATTGCTAAGTAATTTGATTACCAATGTATCATATGTGTGTTAAGTTATTTGCCATTTTTTTATATTTTTTTTTTTTGGAACAAAGAAGTTCATGTAATTCAATCCGGAACAGAAATTTAATCGATTAGAGCTTAGCCTTTTAGCTAACAAGTGTTCGCAGTTATTGACCTTGGTTTTTTTTTTGGTTTCATGTTCTCTGTTTTTTTTTGTAAATCTAACAAAAATCATTTATGTAGATTTAAAAAAAACATTATTTTTAAGTTGTGAACAAATCTTTGAAATATTGATCAATGTCCCTGAGGAAGCCACCTTCTTTGTCTTAGTCTTCTTCTTCAAGGAAAACTGTCAATTAAATGGCAATATTTTAACATACCATTGTGAATATTTTTATTTATATGCACAACACAATGCACAAGCTAACATCATTTATAAATATCACGATAATTCGCTAACAATTTGCATAAACATTCTGCAGAAAAAATAGAAAAAAATCTTACAGATACTCATACCCAAAGATTCTTCATTCTTAAAGAAAAAATCTAGACTTTTGTCGTCTCGTTCAAGAGGTAAAAAATTCTATAACAAATATTGAATCAAACAAAACTATAGGTACTCATCATCACACAGATCTCTTGCATATTTTGCGCATTGTAACTTCTTCTTTTTTGTTCATCTCTCGAGAGTGGTGTCTGTGACATTTATTGTTATTCATAACTGAAGAAGTAGAAGAAATATACAAAAAAAAAAAACATTCCGCAAGCACGTTCGCCTCAAAGAAGGAATATTGAATAAATTTAATTCTTCTTTATTTTTGTTCTACTACGCGCGTTGTCTACCCAAGTGTGCCCTTTAGATATATCCCATGGGATATAGAGATTCTTTAATAACAATATTATCTATATACAAACTCTTTTGCTTGGTTGTTTTTTTAGTTAATATTTTTATAACCATTCCTCGATGGACTGACTGCCTCACCTATGTATGAAATCTCAGATCTTCGATAGAGCAAAAAAGTAAACGATAAAACTAAACCGAACACCCTTTTCTTAGATTAAAGAAGAAGAAAAAGAATACATTAATTTTATTACACCACTGGCCGTGGCCATCAGTGTAAAAATTCCCTTAAAACAGGTGGATTTATTCATGATGATGATGATCTTTTACATATATCGCTTCTTATTCATAGTGAATTCTATTCAAATTGAATTAAAGGGGAATTAAATTATAATGCAAAATCAAAAAAAAAAAAAAGTAATCCAAAAATGGTTGAATTCGATTTGTGTTTTCTCTTCTCTTCGGTATGTAAATATGTACCTATGCGGAAAGTCCATTGACATTGATGGTTTGTGACAAGTGAACACCAATCGAAGCTATATAGCCAGAGAGCCCATCATTTGGCAATATGGTAGGACAAAACCATCGTCTTCGACACAGAAAAATAAAACGAAACGATGATGATGATGATTGATAAAATTAACATACCCCTTTATAAGCTTAACATACAAAGTATTATAACCATCAACCATCCAGAGTTAAGCGTAAAGTACGAGTACCTTTTACCGTGCATACCCTTGGTATATTATAGCCTGATAGCCCAATCGGCATGAGGCATATAGAGGTATAGAAAATGAGCCTGAAATGAAATGAACTCTTTGGATATTCCTGTCATGTTTTTTCCTTCGCGACCAATCATGATGTTAATAATGATGATGATAATGATGACGATGGCGGCGGTGGTGATGGTTTCTGGCGACATTGGTGTTGTCTCTTCGTCGTCGTTGTTTTTGTTGGGTTTGGGATGGATGAACTATCCATTCAGTGAAATGAAGAAGAAGAAGAAGAAGAAACAAACAGTTAAGTAGGAATATACTTCATATACAGAAAACGATTAAATTGAGCCCTTTTTTAGGTTTTGTTTCTTCATTTTTTGTCCGATGATGATTCATTTTTAATTCAAAAAAAGAAACAAAAAACACACAACAAGTCAAGTGTTTTTTAAACTTAACATTTGCCACCAATGGATTATTTCCGCCGGATAAAACCAATATTGTCTTTATTCATAATTTTTGTCTTTTCTTTTTTATTTTGTTAAATTAAAATCATACGTACATGCGTGATGTTGTGAAATACTTCCGGTAGAGAACATATTTTTTTTTTATAATTGATTGCCTGTGAAAAGAGTTATTTTTTCTTAACATAACAACTTACAGCCCACCTTCAAGAAAAGACTGATGAAATTCAAAACATAAGAAAAATAAAGAAAGAAATGAAAGAGCTGACGCACGAACTTCATTCTTTGTTATTAACTACTTTTGAAAAATCTTACCTAGACGAAAGACATGTTGATTGCGTGTTAAGTTGGTTAAAGTAAAATACGTAGATAATAATAATGAAACCTTATGAATAATCAGATTAGAAGAATTATATTCTTAGACATCTCAATTAATTCTTCAAGTTCTGATCTGATGTTGATGTTGATGATGATGATGATGATAATGATGATGATTTGAAAAATTCTTTCATTTTGCTTGTTAGTAAAAGGGATTACAGAAATATAATAAACTGACGGATGTGTTGTCAGAATAAATACATAGATTTGAGATTTATAATTCTTAAAATAGGGATCTCGAGCAAAGGGAAGAATGGCTTTGTAACTGTAAATTAAGTCTTGAGAAGAAATTAAGTTTGTGGATAATTTAAAATTTAATACAAATTAAGAATCTTCTTCCTGGGAGCTTAGGCTTATAATTGACTTTTATTTGTTTTTGTTTCCAAGCTGCAATTTCCTTATTTTACAGTAATCTTATATTTTGACTTTGACATTGTATTCAAAGATATCACATTCTTTAGACCTTCTTCTTAAAAAAATTTAAATGCAGTAAGAACTTTGAATTCTATTTATTTCTTTAAATATTCATAAAAATTTGAATGATTTCTTCAAGAAAAATGTATTCATAATCCAAATATTCAGTTTCTGGAAGCTATTAGTTCTATAAAGCTTGCACTGAATTTTGTACCGAAGCTTTAAATATGTTTTTTGGAACGTGCAGATTTCTTTCCGTCAATATTTCTGCATGTCTTTCTTTTTTCCGAAAAAGTTTTCTGGCACCAACATGAAATGCGGAAAGAACTTCCCTTAATTAGGAAGGAAAAACTTCCAAAAGAATTTCTTGATTCACTACAAAAGGTACAAGAATAATTTTTGGACAGTTAGAAATGATTCGTGATATCAATTTTTAAATACAAATTTGACTCAAATATATTTGATTTTAAAAATGTTCCCACTAATAAGCTTGTACGGAGTATTTAAGATGATATTTTAGATTTTATTTACAAATTCTAATTAACTTCCTTAGTGCTTCCTTAAGTACATTTTTAAATGCAGTTGAACTGTTCTGGGGAAGTAGAAGCTATCGAAGACTTTTTTTTTAGGGTTTATCAATTCTATTTTCTAGTAACATAGATTTACACAAGTAATAATCAAAAATTCATCTCAACACTTTCCAAAGAGCTTCCTCATGGAATTTGGCAATTTTCAAATTGCAGTTGAACTGCCCTGAGTCCATTTTTAAGGCTAAGCAGTTCTAGTTTCTAGTAATATAGCTTGCAACTGAACGTTTTGATTTTGAAGATATTTTCGATTCAATTTAAGAAGTAATTACTTCCATAAAACTTGTATTGCATTTTTGTATGGAAGTAGTAATCAATCTCACTACTCAATAATTTATTGTGCTAAAATTTGCATTCAAAGCAAGTTTTCTTAATAACTACTCTGTTAGATTATGAATTTTTTACTTCTAAGAAGTTGTTATTGAGCTTCTTTTTGGAAGCTTCAAACATATATTTAGATTTAATTGCTTTAAGTTATCCAAATAAGATTCCTTAGTACTTTTTCATTGAAAATTATAAAAAAAGAACTTTTATAACGAAACAAGCTTACTCAAATAAGAGTGAAGTTGTCTTTTTTCTATGACTTCTTCAAGCCCATTCGAGCAGTTTAAAGTATTAAATAAAACTTCTAATAAAAAGTGATAGAAGTTTCAAGTTTAAAATTCATACATTTTCATCATCGTAAAGATGTTTATATTTTAAGTTATTGATTGAATATTAAATGTTAATTCAATACAATTTGCGAAGCCTTTACAGAACAAAAATGTTGCTGCTAAGTTAGCCAAAAAGGAAGCCAGTTTATTTGCAAAATTAAATCCATTTAGCACCCAGCAGGTCTCTTTATTTAGCACAAAGATTTATTAAAAAAAGATTCCATTTTTTTTTTTCTGAAATCAATTCAAGACACTTACTAATCAGGTTATTTCGATAATAAATTACAACTTTAAAAAAAGAATAAAATTAAAAAATTTGTTTGTTTCATTTTTTAATGAAATTATTGTTGCCTAAATTAACACCAACCTGCTAAACAAGTCAATCTACAAATATACCGGCACTTTATAACCATAACCAAGTTCTGACCTCAACTCTTTTGTTTTTTGTTTTTGCCAAAATTGTATGAATATCTTATTGCTTATAATTACGAAATCTCTATTCATTAAAAAAAAATCCAGAAATATTCCATTTTTAATCTATAGTTATGGTCATAATGCATAAACTGTATTTTAACAATAATTATCCAATATCAAGTATTTCTGTTTAAATCGTGACATCAGTTATATTTTTCTTGAGAAGTTTATGACTTGTTTCTGTGGTCGTCATATTGCAACAGAGTATTGGATTAAGTCAAACAAAAATGGACAAAAACAAAATAAACCTGAAATTTTACTTTCGTTTTTAATTCGAGCAAAAGATATGTACATATTTTTTTTCGTGGATTGTTTGTTTTTTTGTTCCTTTTCTTGCCTTCAACTTGTAAAAGTCCTTTATGATGCTCAAACTCGAAGGAAAAAAAAGAATACATATAAAGGAACTTATCTTCAGCACGAATGGAATTAAGGTTACCAAATCATTGTGGTGCTGTAAACGAGTATTTTTTTGTGGTTTGAATCACGATTTTTTGGGTCATGAGTGAAAGTGATTCCAATCGATTTTATTTTTTACATTTTTTTTGCAAAGAAATTGCAAATAAAAGCAATAAAATCGAATATATGGAAAAACTCTTAATCATGAGAATTAAAATACCAAATGTGTACTTCGCCCACTTGAAAATTCAGGTGACATTTTTTGCAAGACCGGGTGTTAACTCAACTTATGTATAACACCAAACATGTTACCAATTAAAACACCTACAGAATACTTAATACAAATTATGATGCAGATGCGTGGTTTGGTAATTTATTGAAATTGCTTGCTATACCTTTCTTAGATTTTATTTGAGTCTTCCCACAAACTAAATTTTGGACACATTTGGTCAAAAAAAATTAGTTAGTTGCTATGATTCATAAACCCGAACTTAACTTAATTTGAAAATACCATTTTAAGAAGTTGATTAACATTGAAATGAAAGGTAGTTTTTCTCATTCTGGTTTAAAACTGGTTAAAAATTTTATATAGTATCACAAAAACACCACATCGCTGTCGAAGTAACTATACTGTTATGCCAGAGAGCGGCAGAAAAGAAGGAGACTCGAAATGGCTGATGTTAAACCATTCAGTTGTTTGGTGTTTTTTTTTTGTTTATTATTTCGTCTTTCATTTTGTTATACTTCCTTTTGTCTGAACTAAGACAAAATTGTTGTTTTTACACTTTTTCGTTTTTTCGCCCGCTCGCTGCTCTGTTGGCTGATTGTTATGGTGTGGTGAGTATAATGGTGCGCAAAAACCATTTACTTTGGCATAAAGTGAAAGTTTGCCTTTTTTTCTCTTAATGTTCCATATACACTCGTATATACATACGTATCATGGCCTTTTTGAACAAAACAAAATACTTGAGGAGAATATACTTTTTTGACTTTTTATTATTCCCAGCATCATTCTGCATCTTTATATATTTTCTTTTGTTTATCATCACCTTTTAAACAAACTTTTTTTTTGCATTCAAAGACGTAGGTAGGTAAAAAACCTTAGGAAAGAAAATAACAAAATTCAAGATGCAAATATCCCATCAAGGCGCGAGAGAAGAAGAAAAAAACCAATAGAAGCTAAAATGAATGGATGAATAGAGAGTTTGTATGATGACAAAAACAATTTCTATTTTGTTGTTGAATGCATCAACAAAAGAGCACCTCTACCAACTACAGCAGGAGGAATATAACGATACGATATTCATCTTTGGCAATAGACAATGGCACCTACTCAAATGTCGCATCACACACAAAAGTGGGTCGTTTTGCTAAAGAAGAGTGTTAAATGTGTAACTGTAACATAGCCTAAACCTACGTATATATATAGAGAGGTTTACCTTTAAGGAGTTACATATTTACACGATACACTTTGTTGTTGATTTTGAATTTTTGTTTGGCATTGTCAATGAAATGAACTATAATTGCTGTTTGTTCTCGTTGTGGTATTAGAAGAAGGGAAAGTACATAAGAGCTGTCTTGGGCTTAGATATTTTTTGGAAGAAAGCGAAAGTTACAAAGTTATTTAAATACAAAGGTCAAAGATCTCTTGTGAGTTAATAAATTTTGAAAATATGGCATTTCTTATATAATTTGGGGTTAAATTGAGATTTAAGTAAAAAAATAAAAGAGCTGAGCTTCGAACTTTAGTGAATAAAGCAACAGATTACTATTATAAGGGCGAAACTTTGAACAACAAAATATAATGTGTGCCAATTAATCTCAAATTCAAATGAAAATAAAAGAGTTGGAGTTCGAACTTCTGTTTAAATTTTTTTTAAGAGAACACCTGACTTTTGCGAAGCATAAAACATTGATCACTAAAGTTTAATGTCTATTTAACGCCTCTGAATCTTGTTTCACTTTGATAGCAATTTAATTGAAAAAGAGAGAATTTAGATCCAAATTTTATTTTTGTTCATGTTAAGGTTAGTTAGCAATACGATACTTCTACAGAAAAATTGATCTTCAAGGTATTTCGACCCATCAAATAGGAGTCCATTTTACACTGCAGTTTCAGTTAATTTGCCAATTTAATTAAATTTAATTGAAAATAAAAGAGCTGTGTTTCGAACTTACATTTCCTTTTTAACGATCTAAACGAAAATAAAAGAATTGATCTACGAACCTTTGTTTAATATTTGGTGTACCTCGTTACTGATTACTACCACAGATTTAAGCATTAAACGTTTTTTTTTTATTAGTTCAGAGCAGAGCCTGAACTGTCAAATAAAAAAATGTGTTTTTTTACCTCTGAACGTTCAGAGTTTCGAATTTGTGTTCTGAACGTGTTAAGAGTTTTTTCATAGCGGGCTCTGTTAGTTCTATTTACAGGTAAAATTAAAAGAAAAACTAAGTGTTCAGGTATGTTTTTTTTTTTAAATAATTCTATGCGTTCAGAACACGCTTTGTTCATAATATATTCAGAGCATGTTCGATATGCTCAGACTCTGTTCAGAACTCTTTTCTGCTTTAAAAAGAAAAATACATATTAATTACGACCAGAAAAATCTGTGTTATACTTTGGTTTCAGTAAAATAGCGATTTAGGTGAAAATGAAAGAGCTGATCAACGAACTTGATGATATTTTAACTATCAAAGGATTTTTGTTTATGGAATACCAAACAATTAGTCTAGCACACTTGTTCAAAAACCAGATCCCTTTTTATTTAACAGAAAACAATAACAATTTTGACCTCTTTGAACAATCCGGGACATTACAAAATTGGTCTTATGCTATTCATTAAAATCTTCAAGTTTCTCTTGCATTCTTCAAAAATACAAAAAAAATAACTTTCAATAAAATAACAATAAGACAAATTACGTCCTACACCCACAAAAATGCACCCACGTTTTATTGCGCTGCTCATCGCTTCTTTTTTCCGCCATGTCGGTTGTCGTGCGTTGGTCGTGTTGATTGTCGAAGACGACGACGTCGTCTTCGGTCATGTGATTTGTGTTACCCAGTTAACATTTTGACTTCACATAAGATTGTGAAATTAATTGGAATTGTGAAATCTTCATTCTCAATTTATATACTGACCGCAATATGGTCACTTTTTTTTTTTTTAATCCACCTATAGCTTCTTTAGTTATTTGTGGTTTTTTCTTAACTTCAATCCTAAAGGTAGAAAAATAGTCAACTCTATCTTATTCACGAACTTCACGAATGAGAATAAGAATGAGTTTCGTTAATGTATTTTGTCAGCCCTCGCACGTACAGGTTCATATAAATATATATGTATACATACATCGGATGCATCTTGTCGGCTTGACGTTTCTCTTAATTAATGCAGATAATTAATTTTTCATGAATGAATTGATGTATCATATATGCGTAAAAATAAGGGGTGTAAAGTGTGTAGAAACCTACAACTTTGCTGATGGATTGCAAAAGATGCGTATCTTTTGTTTATAAAAATTTAATACACAATAAGATTTTTTTTTGTTGGATGGATGAGAAAAAAGATGATGGTTTACTTATAAAAGACAAACAAAAAAAAACAAAAAGTGCTAAATCAACAAAAATAAAAAAAAAAAACTATGCGATGGCACAAGAGTTGAATGAAGAAATTGAAGTTTTTAACTAGACGTTAATATGTTGTTTGTGAACGCCTTCAGAATTTTTTATTTATATTGTAATACGCATAAATGTATGTACAATGTATATACATATACCTACGTTTTTATTTTTTGAAATATTTCTTCTTCTTCATCGTCGTCGTCGTCTTTTAAAAAACAAACCAGTCATGAGTGTAAAAATATGACGATGATGATGAAGATGATGATGGTATTAAATGGGATGCATGTTGACGGTCGACTGTCATATTGAAGGTTGAGTAAACATATACTACCACCAGGTATATATTTTCTTTTTTTTCTAGGTTGAGTTGGTAAATCAGATGGAAGTTAAATTTAAACAGTAAATATTTAACTTGACAGATTTTTGTCTTCTTCCAACCCGAAAGAAGAGGAGGTAGATGTAGAGTTGGTAGTCGCTTAATTAGACTTTGAGATTATCTTAACACATGGTTATGGAATCTTTGATGACCGAAAAGTGTTTATTTAGATTTTTTAGGATAGAGTTCTACTTAACCAGAGATTGTATAACTCATTGTTTCACTTTTTGACAATTTAGCTTTCGAAATTAATCTATGGTTATTTGTTTCCCTTTTGCACTTTAATTTAACTTAAAGCCGTAAAATTCTTTAAGGTCTTAAAGTTTTATCGAAACAACCATGCTTAACCATGTGTTAAACGATTTGAACAAAAACCAAGAAGTTCTATGTTCCTTGGTTAACTAACCAACACATGAATTCTTTGATTAGTTTTTTTTCTTTTTAAAATCTGAAAATGTTTTAAGCTAAATGGAAAAATGTTTGATGAAAATAAGAACCTTATAGGATGTTATTCGATTTGAGTAAAATACCATATAGTTTGTATTTTCTCTGGTTAGCTAACCATTAATAAAATTTTCTGATTAAAATTGTTAAATACATCAAATTCTTAATGAGAAGAAACTAGTCAATTTTCAAGAAATATACATTTAAATCGTGTCAATTACTGATGATTTAGCTTTAAATCTTAATCTGTGGTTAAATATTTTTCTTTTTAGCATTTTTACTTTAATCACACCTTGAAATCTTTTCAGGTTTGCTAAGAGAAATAAGGGTTTGATGGAAACAAGTAGTTTAATCAACTCTATTCCATTTAAGAAAATACCAAAAAGTTCACATTTTCTCTGGTTAACTAACCGTCATTTCAATTCTCTGATTTAAACTATTGAAATATAACCAATTCGAAAGGTATCTACCTGACAAATAATTATAGTTTTGAAAATAGTTTAGAAGAACTCTCAAATCATAGGTTTGTCAATTGTGCAATCTGTTGACGATTTAGCTTTGAATCTTAATCTCTGGTTAAATTTTCTCCTGCTTAGCACAATTATTTATATGAAACTAGAAAAAGCTTAAAGCCATTAAGAAGAAAATATTATGGAAACAAGAATCTTAAACGGGAACCAAGCAGTGTGATTGATTTCGGGTTAACTAACCACAGTAAGAATTCCTTGGTTAAAATTTTTGAAACACAATAAAATCATTGCGGTTACCTATCCGACAAACAATTAAACAAGAGCCATTCAATTTTTGTATTTGATCATAATGATCATCAATTAAATTGAATAAAGCCTTCAAATTAAAATTTTAAGAATAAGTTATCGAAAATTGTCTGAAATTTATGTTTTAAAATTCTATTGAAGTAAATTTTAAAATTAATTTAAAATTGAATGATTGTGAACAGCATATCAATTTTTTCCTTATTGAGGGCGTTATTGTTTTAGGGTTTTTCGCCTGAAGGGTAAGTAATTTTCAGTTCAATTTAAGAAGGATGTAAAACTGAAACTACTAAGGCGCATTTTTCTCCATACTCTTTTTCTTTTTTATAGTTTTAGGGTTTTCGACCAACAAAATTAATTGAACATCTTTACCTCAATCAATTTTTTTTTTTTGTTTTCAAGAAGGGCGTGTATTTCCATCAAAAATAGATTTGTGGTTAGTGGTTAAGGGACCATGTAATTGAACTTACATCAAAAAATGTGAACCTGATTATATCTTCAAAAAGAAAACAAAAATTGTAATTTAACAAGAATTCACATTATTTCAATGCCACAGACATTTTTTTTTGCAATCCAAAGAGTTTTTGTTTTGTATTCTTCTTTCAGTTTATTTGATTTCTTTTTTTTTAATTAAATGAAAACTAACCAAAAAGTTTAAATATTGATCGCACGCAATTTCAAACATTTACACGCACATTTAACTATGAGCATGAAATAAATTTAATATTTGGTCTTGATTTCTTTAAATTCATCATCACAAAACACGCAAAGATCATAAATATTGGATTTTGTTTTCTTGACTGATTGATTGCTATTTCCAATGGATATAAGTTTTGCATTTTCATAAATTCAATAACTGATTGAAATCAAGGATTATGAAAGTCTCTATGCAAAAAAACAAGCTGACATGGAAACCTTATATCATTTTTAGTATATTATTTAGTTGTTTTTAGACACTGAACATATTTGATGATGCTCTACCAAAAATACACAACATTCCAATGGTTAAACCGTATTTTCATTAAGATGAAATCTACGAAAACCACAACAAAAAACTGAATAACAAAAGAGTTGACGTCCAAACTTTTTGTTTTTTCCTGTTTTTTTTTTAATTCTATGTATGTTTAATATTCATGCTTAAGCACCCCATTTAATAGTATAAATATATATTTAAATTATATTCTCAATGACATAAATTCAATAAAAATCAAAAACGAAACAAAAGACCTGACATGCAAACTTTTTTTTTTCATTCACTTTTATTCTAAAAATAAAAGTGTTAGATTAGATTTCAAATTAAAATGTTTGTACTTTAAACAATGATGTATGCAATTTAAACAGAATTAAAAAAAAAAGAATGCAAATCATTCCACTTGGATTAGCAGAAGTTATTTTGAAAAAAAAAAATAAAGAATACAAAAAAAATTAAATTCACATCACGTTGTCCTACTTACTTAACAATTTTCATATATTTATTTATCATTAGTTAACTCCAACATTTGCACTTTCTATTAAAACTTTTATAGCCTGCATGTGTTGTTTTGCTTTCCGCTTTGTTGTTGTTGTTGTAGGTTGGTATATAAATGGCTTGCGATTAGCACACTCTAATACACCCGATTACAATTGGATCACAGTAAAAACAAAATTAAAACTTATAGCGCCACATGCAAAAGCCTGATGATAATGATGAGCTACGCCAGCTAGCTACAGCTGTTTCACAGCAATTCCACTTTAATTACTCAACTTCAATTTTTATTGAAAATAAATATAGAGACGAATAAGAAAGAAAAACAAAAAAAAATTACAACAGAATGACGAACGAACGAACGAAACGATCGAACGTACGGATAAGTAGCTTAAGCCAAAACAATTAAAATCAATCTAATGGCTGTTTTTTTTTTTTTATAGCTACACTCGATTTAGCGTTCACCGTACCACGACACGACAACTGAACGAACGAACTAACGAACGATTTTGAATCAACTGATCGACTATTTCTACACAAGATTGAAGTTCATCCAACGAAATCAGCTGAAAAGTGATTTCTTTCATAAAATAAAAACTGAGACATGAAGAAAACCAGTATACCACTTTTGGTATAGTTGAAAGTGTTATACATCTATAAGTTTGTGCTAATGTATCTAAGACGTTTTTCACACAGATACATTAATTTTTGTTGTTTTTTTTTCTTTTTGTGAGTGTTAGATGGGCGAATATACAATGCCTACGCATGCCGATTGTTAAGACAGTCGAAGTCGACTTAAAGCCGCCATGGATCTTATTTTTTGGTTGTTTGTGAAATAATTCCACCGACTTGAAATGACTTCAGCAGCGCAGCATGGTAGTGGTGATGGTGGTGGCGCTCACCACTTCTTTTTCGTATCTCAACATCTACCGCTTTCAATCGGCCAAGTTTTTTTTTTGTTGTTGTTTTATTGTTTATTTCCTTTTAACTGCGAATTCGGCTTAAAGCAAACTAACAGAGCACCACACTACTTTATAGAGAGAAACTCGTGCGATGTGTGCAGCAAACGTCAGTTTAAATTTAATTCAAGTGGATTTTCCTACACTCCACCCTCCTTCCCCTGATCAACCACCCTCTCCCCATCGATCTACACTAAGACTTTGAAGATATTTCTACACACAGATAGATAGATACTTTTGTATCTTTATGGCAAAGCTTTTACTGCTAATCCAAATGCACAGGCATACACAACGTAGACCGACCGAAAATATCTATGACATCACTTTGTTTTTACGTTCATATAACTGGACCCACTTTATACTGAACTGATGGATTGTATAGAGGCTTTATACAACGACCTATCTATATCTATACGTCTATATATTCGTATCTTAAAGATTGTTCATTTGTGTAATATTTGTGTGAAGTGAGCGAGAGAGGATAGATACTTGACTTCACTTTAAATGCAAATGAACAGTGGAATTTTGAAGAAATCCGTAATAAGTTAAGTTGACAGTTTGGCGGTTTTTCGTGTTTCATTTTTTTTTTTATTTTTGAACGTTTGACTTTGGATCGATATTTGCGAATGTCTGTCTACGTGTCTATATGTATCTTATTTTTATATCGATGATGATAGATTATGATGTCAGTGGGTAATTTGTTTTTCGTATGTATACCATAAGGATTTATTTATTTATTGTTAGATATCTCTATGAATGAACAATTGCTCTGACCTACAAAGACAAAACATCACATCAAAAAATTGATGATTTATTTTTTTGTTATTTTGTAGGAATTTATATTCTGAAGACGTGTCTTTTTCTTCAATAAAATATAAGTCACAAAGCAATAACAAAAAAAGAAGAAGAGAAAAAGAATTTGTTGTGAGGTCATGTTAAGCAAGTTGTAAATTTTTATTTGTGAAAAACATCACATAAAATCCATAATTTATGAGAAAGTCTTTTTGAACTAAGTTAATTTGTGTGCAATTTAAAGTGAAACATTGCTTTTGATTTTTGAAGACATCCGACGCGACACGGTGATGCGGTTTTTTTTTGTTTTGTACTTGTGCATGTGAATTGAATAAAATATTTGATGGTGATCTGTAAAGTGGAATTATTTGACAATATTTGCATTTGTAAAATGCAAGGTTTTTGTGTAGTTTGCAAATTATTTGTGTTTATTTTCAAGTAACGAGGTTAAGTGTTGCTTTTTAAGACTTTTAAGATAGCCTTTTATTGTCTTGTTATTTGAAAGTTCAAAAAAAAATGTTTGCAATTATTGTGCAAAATTTTAAAATCACCTAATAGCATTGATATGTTCAAAATATAACGTTGCTGGTAATGCCTGGCAAAATCTGAACAGAAATGAAGGCTATTTAAATACAAATAAACAAAATTGGACCTAAATTCCTACCCTGAGGGACACCAAATATATCTTAACAAAGGGAATAATAGATCAACTTTAATTAACACAATATTTGTCTGAATTTTTAAAATCTATTTCTTTAAACAAACATCATATTAAAAGGAAGACATTTTAGGTATATTCCTACAAGTTGAACAAATATGCTCATGTTGATTTTTAAAATGAATAATTTAAGAAGGAAGCTATTAAACAAAACATAAAAATAACTGGACCCAGATGGTTACCCTGAGGGACGCTTCACATTCCTCTTAACAAAAATTAACTTCTCTTTCAAGAAAAAAAGGAAATCTGTTCCGACAATGTCAAAATATTATAATTCTTTACATGAAAAGACAAACATTTAATTTATAAATTGTCAATTATGTTGATGGCAAAGCTTAAAAAATTGTATACAGAAATATTGTGTGGCTTTGGGAAGCTATTTCAATAAAAATAAATAAAATTGGACTTAAACGGCTACCCTGGGGAACACCAAGTTGGTCTTTACAGAGAGAATAGTAGTTCCAAAGAAATTTACTGATTTATTTGAAAATCTGTTCCATTATCCACATTTTTTGAATAATTTTGTAGATAAAAATTGTAGATAGAAATATTTTGTTACTTCAGGAAGCTATTTTTGAAAACAATTAAAATGAATTTGGCTAAATACAGCGCCCTGTGGGACACCATATCTCTCCAAACAGAGGGACAAATAACTTAAAAATTTTAACTTTTTAATCTGTTTCAATTAAATCAATTCAAGAAGAAAAGAACACTTGTGGATACTCCACATTTCTTAAATTCGTGTAGTTTTTAAACAGTAGAATTATTTACAATAAATAAAAGACATGAATTTTCAAAAATGTAGGAAAAATTTCTCATGCTAGAGAACTGTAAAAAAAACAGATTATGTGACTTGGTTAAACTATTTTAGAGAAAATATAAAAGAAATGGACCTAAATGGCAATCCTGAGGGATACCAAGTTAATCCAAACAGAAAGAAAAATAGTTTGAAATATAAAAGGTTGAAGTACAAGAAAAATATATAAAAATCTGCTTATGGCTTTTTTAAAACAACATTTTTACATGAAGAGGAATACAGTTATTGTAAAATATCAAAAATTAAGACACACAAATTACTCATATTCATGATAAATTTTTATCAGTTTTAGAAAAAAATCTTTTGCGACTTGAAAAAACTATTTTAGAAAAAAAGCTTAAAAAGATTGGACCATATTTTCTACCCTGAGTGATTTTAGCAGATAGAAAAATAGTTTTCAAATTGACTTTTTAAACTAATCCTAATTACTCATGCTGTTAGTGAAACTTGGAGAATGTTAAACAGATATCTTTAGTGACTCAACAAAAATATTAAAAAAAAAATCAAAAAGTATTGGTTACTTTGATGGACACCAAAGAAAAAACGTTGGTTGTAATTTTTAAGTTTGTTGTTTTGTATTTTTTTCTGGAAGTTGATTCCGTACATTATTTTGAAAACTGCTCCAATTTCTTGTATTAAACTTCAAATCAAGCTCTTCCCACAATTTTAAAATGTTCAAATTATTTTGTTTGTATCGGAAAAAATGAAAATTCCTGTTACATGATGGTAAGTGGTGTAATGAACTATCAAACCGGGGTACTGGACAGCAATTCCCGTCCCTACCAATTTAAAGTTATATTTTTTTCACGGGTGCTACTAATTTCGACCGTTTAATAAGTTCGCCTAAAGTAATATTTGTCATGAAAAATTACTTTTAAATTGCTCCATAAGCTTTACCATAACATTCTTGGTTTTCTTTATTCTTGTCACTATATAATTTATTAAAAGAGCAATTTTTGCACAAAAATTGTATTTATCGGGAATCGATCAATTTTCAGACAGAAGCTGAAAACTTATAAATCTCCACAACTGGTGGTCTTTATTTTTATTTATTTTTAGATCCATAGGTATCTCTGTCAATCAAATTTGTACTGTGCAGACCTAATATTCAATAATTTTTCTTAAACTTATACCATGCTAAAAACAGGTAAAAATTAAAAACAAAAACAAAAACCAGGTAGATTTTTATATCCATGCAAATTCATCCAATCATGAAAAATGACCATTATTAATCTCTACTCTGAAGTCCCCTATTTAGATCGTTTTTGTATTATGATCCTTTTTATTACACTGAATAATATAGTATAAGAAAATATATGTATGCACTTATATAATTGAATAAAAAATGCAAATTTATCTTCTTCTTTTTCCTCTGTCCATCAACAACAAAATTTCCATAAAATTGAAATGTGCGCCCTATGCCAGCCAGAGTGCCAACATACATACATTACATACAATACATATATATATATATATGTATATGCTAAGAATAACATTATGGTAAGATACAAATAAAAAACTAAAACCCCAACGAAGAATTTCCATTCATTAAATGCAATCACTATCATTAAAAGGTTTGTCGCTCAACTCTTTTGATTTTAGCCACCAAGACAGCACATGGATTTTTTCGTTTTTTTGTTTTTGTTTCTTTGGCTAAATAAAAACAAGAAATTAAAGTATGGTGTTTTATTTTTCTTTTACTTCAAATAAGCAGAGATAGACCCCCACGAAACAAGTACCTATACTTTATTCTATTTGCTATCGCTTTGCTCTTAAAGTGCTATAATAATATAATAAACTTTATAAGAAAATTCACTCTGTGAAGAAAAATTCTTTTCCGGGTTTTTGTATGTTAAAGTTGTGTATATATTAAAGTGTGTGCAAAATGCGGCTCTGTATGTCGGTGGTGTGGTTTCGAGCATTAATGGGATATGATGAAGAACAAACCCATTAAAAGTTATACCATTATGTGTGAAAATGAATACAAGAAGTCACCTACTCGTAATGTTTTTATTTTTTTTTTTCTGTATTTTAAGACTCATGGGCCGTATGCCGCCGACGACGTCGTCGACGCTTCGTTCGGCCGTGAGACTGGTTTTTCATCGTTAACTGGTATAACAACCTGTGCAAAGATGATAACTTGTTAATATATGGATAAATAGATAGATTCTTTTCATAGGTTCTTTATTTTTTTATTTTTTGGAATTTTCATTTAGCTATGTGTGACTTCACTTAGAAGAAGATGATAGAATTTTTGTTAACATTCCAAAATTGTAGGTCATCTTAAGTTAGTTAAAAATAGAAGATAAAAGGCTTAAATTTAATGAATGATAAATTGAATGTGTTTCAAAAACAAATTGTTTCTATTAATTCTTGTCAATTAATTCTTATGTTTTTCTGGTAAGGGTTTTTAATCATGTAGATAAATACGTGAATTCAGTTTAAGATACTAACGTGAAATGGTTGTAACAATAGCGGTTAGAACACTATTTTGTAAATATCTTAATTTTTCAAAGATTTTTGAATTAAGAAAACCGAAAAATGTTAGGTCAGCTTAATTTCCTGAAAAAAAATCGAATCTTTTTATGAGATCATATTTTTCTCAAAACAAGAAAGATCAACCGTTAAACAAAGTGTTAACAAGCTTTAAATGCTGTTTTAATTAAATGAAATATTTTGTCATTTGTTTTTGTTGTTTTGTTTAAATGTTATCCTTTTGGATTTAAATGATTTTTATCAGCATTTTGAAATTAATTTAAATTTATATGACTCACAATCAAGCTAAACCTTTTATTTTTTACTTCACACTTCCTTTTTTATATGTAAGCCTTCTTAAGTGTGATTCGTACCCTTTACGAGTATATCCTTTAAAATACCAATTTATTGGATACGTGTCAGATGATTAAAATGTTAACGACCCTCACTTTTCATTATTTTAACTTTTTTTTTGCTGTTGTTGTCGTCTTGTGTTAAATTAATTACGAATTTATGTAGTAGTTCTTGTCTGTCTGACACTAAACTGTTCAATATGGTTAAAGTGAGAGGATATTACGAAGGTACTGACTTAAACGTTTATATGTATATTGATTGATTGTTGTAATTAATCAATTTGTCGTTTAACATGACGAAAGGATTTATGAGCTAAAAAGAAGCTCAGGAAACATGTTAATTGCGAGCGCAAAGTTCAATTTATTTAGTCTTTATCAACAATCTGTCGGCTTTACTTTAAAAAGTAAAAAAAACGTCAATATTAAACATTAAACTGAAGCCCGTTAGGACACTCTACTTCTGTTGCTTCAATTTATTTACCATGTACATTTCATCAGAAATTTCCAGCTCTCAAAAATTGAGTTTAACGAATTAAATTTTTGCGCTCTGGAATCCGGTAGAATGTTGCAGCTGAGATTCAACATAGGTTATCTTTTCTTCATGCAATTTAAAAATATTACGCTTTAACACAAAACCTTATGGAATTTGAACCCAATTAAGCTTAATCTAATGCAGTCCAATTCTTTCCACATGTACATCAGGAATTGAAATTGATTTGTAAATTCCAGAAAATATTTTTTCGTCGTTAACAACGGATAGGAAATATTTTTTTTACCAAACCGTTTGAAATGACTTATTTATGCTTGTTAGCGGTCTTGTTTGTTACTTTCAAAAATGTATATATTTTTCAATTTACCATCCTCTTGAATCCAATCTATAGAAAAATCCAATTCCTTCCTTCAAAAGTATAAAATAAAAATCGTTACCATTAACTGATCTCAATAATTGTGACTCATGATCACAGTGGCTAGTTCACTTGAACACCCAACATTGCACATAAAATAAAACCGGCTACATATATAGATATCCGTGATACACATATCTCTGTTGGTTTATATACATACCTACAAGAGATGGAACAAAATATAGATTCAAAGTCATGAAAGACTTATAAATACAAAAAAGTTAAGTCGCGGCTTTAAGAAAAAGTTGTTATTTTGAAAGTTATTGAACACTCCATTAAACCTGTCCGATCAGTTATGGGGTGTGTACGTTCACTTACAATAATGAATACAGCCCCTTATATGGTTTTGTTTTTTTTTTTTTGTTTTTGTTAAGAAGTTTGAAGTTGCAAACTGTGGAGTGTTGCTTAAGTTTTTTTTAAGAGTTCTTTCAAGAAGTATTACGTTTCCCAGGTGGTTTGATAGGTGAGCTATATATATTTCTGCTTAAATACCCTTCGTGGATTTAATGATTATTACAGTTATTATAGTTTATTTTTGTTTTTGTGACTATTTATAGAACCACCAAAGTCGGTTAACCACAAAAGAAATAAAGTATATCCACCATAAGATTATTTCAATGAAGGCTAAGATCTAGAAAAAAGGATTAAAGATTAAGATTTGCAATTTTAAAAAGATCAAAGGAGAAAAGAAAAGATAAGCCAGGTAAGTTGATGGAGAAGAATATTCCCACACCTCATCCCATGATGTTTAATTGATTAAATCGACATGAAGGATGGTGGATCTCCAGCACTCCTCATGTGTCTTCCGGTTCACCCTTTTTCTAGGTCAAACCTGATGTGTGTCTTATCTTCTTCTTTATTTTGTTTTTAATTTCAACTGAACTGAACCACATTAAGGTTTTGTAAAATACCCAACGTCACTTGAGAAACTCTGCGAACCATGAAGCAATCAAGAACAATCTAACCATCATCAACATCGTTAGACGACAGCGCAGCGGCGGCGGCGCGGCTGTGATGCCGATGGCTCGACGTGAAGTTATACCTTTTGTAACGATTTAAGTTTGTTATGGGAAACCTAGCAAAACCGTTTGTACCTAAGCATAACAACACCAATTTATTTTTGTCTATTAATTACCCAACAATATACTTTGGGTGATAGGAGGATGTTTTCTTTTCTTTTTATGATTCTAACTGTAAATCGAAGAATACCTACAAAAGGAAGAGCCATGAAACCATGATAAAGATGCAAGCTATAGATAATATTTTAATGGTCTTCCTTTTTTTTTTTTAAAGAGATGACCACTGAGTGATAAACTATGGTAGGAATTAAAATGTATGTACTTTAATTTGAACCCTCTCTGATGAAACTTATGTACATTTATATTGACACCAATAAATGACTAATGAATCTAATGATCTAATGTCTTCAGGGGATAGTGACCTTTTCAACAGTATAATACAATCAACATCAAAACAAAAACAACAATGCTTTTTTTTTCTTCTCACAAGTCTAGTCGAGCAAAATGTAAGAAGACAGAAAAAATATGAAACTGGTTTAGAAGCTTGTAGCTGACGATAATGTTGATGATGGTTGAAAAAATAAACTTGATTTACCCCCACACTCAAGACTTTAAGACTTTTAGCATAACACTGTGTAAAGCAAAAAAAAAAGCAAAAAGTTTAACTAGAGGTCGAATGTTTCCACCGTCGCTCGTCGTCGTCATCGTCATCGTCGTTGGGAGGATAAGGTGGGGTTTGAAAGAAGTAGCATTGCACTTTATGCTACGCCTTCGGATATCAATTTTATCGAATAAATTTTTATTCTTTTCAATTTTGTTTTTATCAAAAAAGATCCGGCTTGTTGTTGGATTGATATTGCACTTGAAATATATAAATACACACATCTGCTGTCGTCATTTCAAAACATATATTCAAATTTGATAATCAAATTAGATACAAATAAGCCTCCAAGTCAAAACTTTGTTTATTATAATGCGCATATTAATTTTTTGTCTTTAATTCATTTCTAATTGCTTTCATGCGTGTATAATAATTTTTAATTTTTTTTTTGTTGATGGAAGGTGTTAAATAAACATTTGACCTTGGTAAATTGCCCATGAAAAATTGGTATTTTGTTTTGTTGTTTGTGTATGATATGCATTGTTAGTTTTGATAGATTACAATATCGATCAGATTTATTGTCATTGTTTTGATTTTGCTGAAAGAATGGGAGGGGTGAGCAGAGGGGAGGGTTGGCAATAATTTGAAAGACAAATTAATATAATAATCTTGACCTAATATTTTGTATTAAATTTGCTTTAGAATGTCTTACGGAAGTGAAGACAATTCATCAAAATAACACGGAAAGGTCTATTGTGGAAAAAGAATATATTTGATTTGTGACGGGTATGACACACCACAAATTTTATGAATGACAAATTACGTGGCAATAAAAGAGTAATTTTACTTACATATTTTAAATGACAAAAAAAGACCTACATCAATTTGCATTAATTTCAAAGAAAATGGAACGGATTTAAGATCCATTTTTGTTTATCTTCTTTTTTACTTTTGCAAAATTTCTGCAAAAAGTTTTTTAAGTTTTTCCCAAATTTTTGTGTAGGCAGCTTAATAACGTACTATTTTTAGACTTGTGTGTACAATTTGCAAAAAATCATAAAACATGTTTCCTTTAATTTTGAATTTAAGACAAAAATTGTAGACTGGTTTGATATTTTCGATTGTCAAATAAAAGAGCTGAGATGCGAACTAGTGGACATTTCATTTTCAGTAATGTAAAATATTTAAATCCTATTTTGTTCCATTCTTATTAGTATGTGCTTTTTCTTGTTGAATTTAAGTTACATAAGGGATAGTGCCTTTTAAACGAAAGAACTGAGGTTAAAACTTGTTTTTTAAAGCAAAAATGGAGGAGTTAAAGAATAAAAAGTTTCTTTTTTCACAATTCTTGTAAGCTCCTTTTATCGTGTTAACAGTAAAATAGAAGCTTGAAAAAAAAGAGACACCTTACTGTTCATGTCATTGCATTTGGTTACATGTACAAAGTCATTTAAATATTCAAGGTCAATTTAAACACAAAATTTTCACTAAATATTAATTTATAATATTAATAAAAAGGTAATCAACAAAATCTTAAGGGAATTTTGGAACTCGTTTGTTTTATCTGTCTCATAAATTGTATACAAATTATTTCAATAATGCATTTAAGTTTTGTCAACTTTAATAATTCCATATTTTTATTATTTATTCACCAAAATAAAATTTCACCTTGAACAGATGTGTTTTGATTATTTTTGCAAGGTCATTATTTGTTTGATATTTTGGCATTTATTTTATTTGTATATACATATTTATTCTACACAAATAAATAAAAAAAACATAAACCTTATAAGAATAAAATTAAAACTTGATATACCCCTAAGGTTGATTGTTTCTTAAAAATTAAAACAAACTTGAACAATGATATCATCGTTTTTTTTTTTTAATTTTATTCTTTTCTTATTTTTATTGATTGAGTCATTTATGTAGGTCTTTAGGTTATTTTTATAAAAAAAAAGACATAGAACAAATTATTTATAATTCTTTTCTATATAAACAGTTCTTATTTGTTTGCTTTTGTTGAACATTAATTTCAACTGACATTTCTAGATTCTATATTGAAATTAAAGCTGTTTTAACACACAAAACAAAAGTGATCTCATCTAACACACAATGACCTAAATCTTATCTTCAGTGAACGGACATTGATGGATATGCAAATATAAAAAAAAGCAAATGAACAGTTAACCATTAATAAGGTTCGAAGACTGAAGCACAATATATACAAATAATAATTGAAATTGATAGAAAGATATATTTGAGATTGAAATTATCAGAGAAAGATAAATGTTCCTTCTTTGTATGTATTTCTTTTTAAAAGAAGAGAAATATTAATCAACTTTATTTTGTATTTCAGATAATAAATTAATTTATTAATTTTTTTTTTAATATTAAATCGGTCAAAGTTCAATGGACTCCTTACTGAGAAAGAGATACCAACAAACAATCGAATATATGTATCTTTATACCAGAAGAATAGGAAAAAAGTGTTAAGAATTTGTATATTGTGTTAGACAAAAGAGTTGAGGTTAAAACTTTGTATATTTGAATTTTTCGCACCCTTTTGTTATTAAGTGTTGAATTTTGAGATGTTATATTTTCTTGAGAAGAATGTCTATTAAAGATTAATCTGCAATATGATATTCCGAAACTGTCTGTTTTAGAAAATTTTGAAAAATGGAATAAACGTGTGTAAACTAGTTCTTCTGTTTTTAGAACTTGTAGAATTCTAATAAACTTGCTGAGAAAAACATTCTTAGTTAATCTTTTTTTGCTTGAAAACTATCATTTATTTCCTTTTTAATAATTGAATTTAATATTTCCTCCAAGCATAGATCATGTTATGAGTTTCTTGTTAACAAGTTAATTCAAAAATTTCTCCATTTCAATGACATAACACCTAATAGTTTGTATAGGTTCGAGTATATATGTCTCCCTATGCCTATACTCTCTCTCTTCATAAAAAGAATAACCCTCTTTTTCCAGTTAAAATCACTCTTTGCTTATGTTGTTTTTCCATTTTCAGCAATCAACAACTTTTTTTTTACGATGTAAAGTGAATGGTATTTAGCTCTTATGAAAAAGAAGTAACACTTTTCAATCTTTTATTGAAAAATAAAAATAATATAAAACGAGTCATAAACACCATCACCACCATCGTGCATCGTCATCGTCAACATTATCATAACTTGAAATGCAATACCACCTTGTCGAGCCATATTTGGAATTTCCATTTGACATCCTTGCGACTGACTGACGGGATTGATCTTAAGATTATTGTCACCGCATCGATCGGTCCACAACTTTACTGATCTAAGTGAAGTATAACGATCATGAGCCACTAGCCTAGCCATGTCTGATTTGTGTGTGAAATCATATCCATGGCCATCTAGAAGCAGCAAATTTAGTATATCCAATCGAAATGCTAAAATTACAGTTGCACTTTAATCAAAATTGAATAAGTCTATGGTCAACAATTTTGTTTCTTTTTTTCAAACCTCCCCCAATCTCCACTAAATGGATACTTAAAGTGTGTGACTGTCACACGACCATATACTTCTTTTTAGGTGGGTTGGTTTGGTTTCGTTAAGTTAAGTTGAAGTAGTGAAAGCTGTTAAATTGAGTTTCGAACCATTTACAGAATTTAAGAGTAGGCGAAAATGAGTGTTGGTTTTGGAAACTTGTCAAGCTAGATGATGATGAAAAAGAAATGTATGCTTGTGAAAAACCATCATTAAGTATATATTTTTTTTTCTTGTTGTGATTTCATTTCTTCCTGGAAATTGTGTTGTGTCATGAAATATTAATTTATTAAATTAAAACAACGTGGGTTGTGGGTTACTTTAAATAAAAAACACAGTTTCCGGTTGAAAAACATGGATTTTTCATATACAGGGTGTCCCGTAAGTAATGGATAACCCTGAAATGCCGCATAGTAGACTTTATGACCGTCCTGAAAACTAATAAAAAAAAGTTCTATCCCAACCACAAGAAAAGTTATATGCATTTTTTTGTTCAGTGCACTATTTTTTTTCTTACTTTACATTTTTGAATACCACGACTACAAGTGAATGAGTTCCATAATTTTTTTTTCGCAGGAATATTTTACATTACTTTTGCCAACACATAAGTAGAAGAAAATTATTATAACTGTTGGACTTCTTAGAGAAAAAAAGTATTTAACATTGAATTTCAATGCAAAATGTGAAAACAAATAATTTTTGAAAAAGTTAAATCATAGCTGGTATAAGAAAAATGCATGAATACCTGAGCGGCCAACTATTTTAAAAATATGCGCGTTAAATGCAGATTTCAAAATGGTATTACTTATTATTATATCTAGAGTCAATAGCAAGTTATTGGTAAAAATCTGCAATACTAGAGTAAATTTAGCAAAAACAAAAGTTTTCAAAATTATCACAGTAAATGTGAAAATAATACCAAGCGTTGAAAATAGCAGATTTTTGATTTATTGGCTGTTTTTACGATGTTGTCCTAATGATAAATCCAAGCTTTCAACTTCTTGGGCCGAATGCATTATTGATAAAAATGTCAAAAAAGTGCAAAAAACGGTTACATTTTCGAACTTGTTTTGAATTTTACTTGTTCTATTGGGCTTTAACAAACCCATATAATATTTTGTTGGTTGCTATTAGTTTATTTGTTATATTATCTAAACAAAAAGTTTTTGAGCCAGCTTTTAATCACATGATCACTTAGTTAGAAAAAAAAAACAAAAATAGATAATTTTTTAATATTTTTTTGTTTAAAGCAAATGCTCAAATTGTTTTCCACCCACTCTTTCTCTTATACAGGTTCTGCACCTCCGAATAAATGAACGTCTTAGTGAACGTGCAAGGTTTTGCTCAGAAATTTTGTAATGCAGCTGCCTCCACACGATTTCTTAGCTCCTCTAAAGACCTGAACGGGGTGGCCATAAAATTGGTCCCAGACGTCCTATCCATCTGCCTGGATATCTGGCATTTAAATATGCCCGCACAGGCACAGCATAGTGTGCTGGACAACTATATCATTTTGAAGCCAATGGGATTCCTTTAGTTCTTGAGGCACTTCTTCCAGCAAGGTTGGAAGATCATTTTGGAGGAACTCCAAATAACCTTGGCCAGTTAAAATCCCCGGCAACTCAAAGGGTCCAATTATTTTCCCATTGAGAATCCCAGTCCAATAGTTTATTTTGAATTGGTACTGGGGCCTGTCTTCCCTCATGATGTTTGGGTTTTGTAGTGCCCAGAAGTGGAGATTATGGAGATTAGTGTAGCCATCTCTTTTAAATGTCGACTCATCGCTCCAAAGAATTTTGTCAAAAAAATGCGGATCTTCTTCAATTTTCATTATAATTTGTCGACAAAAACTCATTCTCGTTTCAAAATCTTGCGGCTGGAGAGTTTGCACCCGTGTTAGGTGAAAGGGATGATATTTATGTTTACTTATAGCACATTATGCGCAATCGTCTTTCCGATCCCAGTGCGTCGTGCTATTGCTCGGATTGATACTGTAGGATCTCGGTCAAATTCCGCAAGCACTAAGTCTTCGGTATCTCTAATAGCAACAAATAAAATATTTGATGGGTTTGTTAAAGCCCAATAGAACAAGTAAAATTCAAAACAAGTTCGAAAATGTAACCGTTTTTTGCACTTTTTTGACATTTTTATCAATAATGCATTCGGCCCAAGAAGTTGAAAGCTTGGATTTATCATTAGGACAACATCGTAAAAACAGCCAATAAATCAAAAATCTGCTATTTTCAACGCTTGGTATTATTTTCACATTTACTGTGATAATTTTGAAAACTTTTGTTTTTGCTAAATTTACTCTAGTATTGCAGATTTTTACCAATAACTTGCTATTGACTCTAGATATAATAATAAGTAATACCATTTTGAAATCTGCATTTAACGCGCATATTTTTAAAATAGTTGGCCGCTCAGGTATTCATGCATTTTTCTTATACCAGCTATGATTTAACTTTTTCAAAAATTATTTGTTTTCACATTTTGCATTGAAATTCAATGTTAAATACTTTTTTTCTCTAAGAAGTCCAACAGTTATAATAATTTTCTTCTACTTATGTGTTGGCAAAAGTAATGTAAAATATTCCTGCGAAAAAAAAATTATGGAACTCATTCACTTGTAGTCGTGGTATTCAAAAATGTAAAGTAAGAAAAAAAATAGTGCACTGAACAAAAAAATGCATATAACTTTTCTTGTGGTTGGGATAGAACTTTTTTTTATTAGTTTTCAGGACGGTCATAAAGTCTACTATGCGGCATTTCAGGGTTATCCATTACTTACGGGACACCCTGTATATTCTGTGTGTCTTATGTCTTATGTGAATTTAAAGACTTTAAGCTTATAATCATTTCATATTAAAACCAACAGCCACCAATAAGAGATCATAATATCATTAACATATGTTTGGTGTGCTAAAAGGAGTGGCACATAAAATGTAAGGGTGCGGAATGGTTTTGATTTTGTTTTTTTTTCTTATTTTGTTAAGTGAATTAAATTCATAAATTCTGTGTCGAATTATGATTGAATTGTTTTGCAAAATAAATCATTGCTTGAAGGATGTGACATAAGACGCTTATAACTTTTGAAGGCCCCTTATGTTGGTATATTATTTTGATATTGGCTCAAAGATGATTTGCATTTTCACAACAAGATTTAAGTAATTGAAAACAAAAAATTACATCAAGGTTCACCAAAGCGAGGTAATCTCGATGGTACATATGTTTTCTTTTATTGTTAAATTCAAGGAATTTAAAGTAGTAACTTTATAATCATAAATCATTGCAAATACAGGAAATAAGTAAACATTAGCACTTCATGATGTTTCAATAATTAGTTGAACATGCATTTTCTTTTGCGATTTATTAAACAAAAATATTTGTTTATTTAGAAGAAAATGATTTAATACCAATATTCGTTGTATGAGTAATTGTTTCTAAGTTTATTTTCAAAATACCAATATAACAACTGTACATTTGTTATTTGCAAAAGAGTGAATAATTAAATTATTTAAAATGCCCTATATCCTAACTTGAAAGACAAAATATGAATAAATACATTAAGTATTATGTACTAATTCCGGTGTTATGAGCATCAATTGTCTTGAGAAAAACAATATATATAATAAAAAATACGACTAAAAATTTGTCAAATTTAATTAAGGAATATCTAAGGTACAAGCATTGATACCTTCTCTGGGATAATCACGCTTATTCTGACATTCTAATGAATAGCCAATTCGTTAGAATAGATCTATTCATTAGAATGAAATTTCTGTATTTTGACATTACAACGAATAATATTCATCGTTGAATGAATATATGAATGAACCGGAATGAACTCGAATTTGAAATCAGCTATTTGAAGTTTCGATCTTATTTAGTGTGACCAAAGTAACAAAATTTAAAATTCTTCCACAAACTTTTAATTTCATTGAAACAATTGGATGGAAAACAAAAAATACCTTAACTTAAGAAAAATTAAATTAATAAAGTTCTAAGTGCTAGTGATGTTAATTATTTAAAAACCATCAATGGCACTTGGAATATGGGAACATAAATTTAAGTTTATTGATATGTAAAGTAAAAAAAAAATACATTAAAAAATTTTGTGCAGCTAACTCAGCACCTTTAAATCTAATAAAGTAATTAATGTACTTATAATTCGATTTGCTTATGTCCCACATGCATTACCAAAAAAATGTAACTTTAAAGTCTCTTTATTTGAATCACACCTGGTCACACTTCACAATTGTCAACAAGATTCAAAAAGTAACACAGTCGTTAAAATCGTTTAAATTGTCTTTCAAAAATTCAAATTGTTTTATTTATAAAAAATCAAAACAGCATAAATAGAAGAAGAATTATGGATGCATCAAATCCATTGGGGTTTCATGGTTTTCTTCCATTAATTTTATAAGAACTTCCTTTTGTTCTTTAGTTGTCCAATTTGAGTGTGACTGTGACCTTTAATAAAAACATCAACAGATTTTCATAAGAATATATTCCATTTTGTTTCTTTTTCGGAAAAAAAAAACAGAACTTACATGTTTTTCTTTTAATTCTCTCATCAAGATGTGAACGCTTAGTAAATGACGTTTGTTTCGAATGATTAGAAAGTCAAAGTTTGCTTTAGTTTCGAA
The DNA here is from genome assembly GCA_951509635.1 of Eupeodes luniger. Taxonomy (NCBI): domain Eukaryota; kingdom Metazoa; phylum Arthropoda; class Insecta; order Diptera; family Syrphidae; genus Eupeodes; species Eupeodes luniger. Next base: position 10,652,438 of record OX608075.1, on the reverse strand, counting down.
TTAAAATGAACTTTCGAATCGTTAGAAAGTGAAAATACGTATCATACGAATTCGAATAACTTTCGAACGAAAAAGAATGTCAAAATAAGGGTGAATTTAATTATAGGCAAAAGCTCATTTAAAAAATAGAAAAATTAAAAATATATTATTTAATTTAGCATGGTAAAAAAAGTGGTTTGATTTATAAATCTTGAAAACTAACGACAAATGGAATTGGTGTATTTTTATAAATAAAGAACTATCAAAATTACCTATAATAACTTGATACATTTTTTTTCGGATATTTACGAAACAAAAATGGTAAATGGGCTATGTTCTTATTTTATTTTATGGACAATAACTCGGTTCACAACAAGTGCAAATTTGAAAAATTAAAAATTGCAGAAAATTGGTTAAACGTCATTTCCATCTTGAATTTATGGAGAGGGAAGAAAAATATTAACTTGGTATTATTTTTCATTTAGTATATGCTTTGACATGTTCATTTGTTCAATCACTTTTAAGACACTTAAAATATTCAACCAATAACATTTGTATGCGTTGAAAACGAATCACATTTTTGTTAAAAGTGTTTTAAACAGCTAAAAACATTTTATTAACATATTAAACCATTGTTGTCCTGTGAAAATTTCGTATGATATTTCTTTGTAATAATCCATTCTTTAATTTTTAGGACTTTCAAAAATATGTCTTCATACACATTGCTCATATACATTAACAACAATGTTTAAGTAGGTTTGAAGTCGATATGTTTATTTGTATCGAAATATTCCAGTCGCGGAACAATTTTTGGATTCCTGCAGGATTTTTTTTTAACTGTGAATTAAATTTTTCAAAAAAAAAATTACCATACACCAAAAATGCCATTCTTCTTAGTATAAAATTATTTCAATTGTGTTATCAGTTCTTTTTTTTTTAATATTTAAGCTGCTTAAACTGTAAAAACCTGAGTTGAAATTTTTATAATAATGGGTGATTTGTTTGTTATTTTCTATTTGGTAACGCTGGGTTTTAACAACTCACGTACGTTCCGCGTTTTGTGTCACTGTCAAACATCTTCAGTTTAGTTTATAATTTAATCATGAATCGTCTTACAAACGAATAACGCTTGCAAGTTATTATTGAATTTTATTATCAAAATACGTATTTTATGTAATTTTATGGTTGGTTTAATCGATCTACTGAGGCTGAGATAGTGACTAAATTTTGCACCAAATTCACATTTTTGGGCATTGAACCACCAACAAGCTAACGTCAAATGCGGCCTGAGGAAAATATCGTAGCTATATCGGCCATTGTTAGTGATGACCCTGAATTATCGATCAGACGCCGTTCGCAGCAATTGGACCTCTCTTACTACACTTATTTAGGTGTGAGGCCTTTCAAAATACAGATGGTCAAATAATTTAAGCCGAACAACCTACCACAACGTTAAAGTTTTGGTGAAAAGGCTCTTGAAAAGTTGGCCAAAAATCCCCTTTTTATCGAAAAATTGTATTCAACAACGAAGTTCATTTCTGGTTGAATGAATTAGTGAACAAGCAAAACTTACGTATTTGAAGTCCAAAGCAGTCCGAAGCATTACAAGAGCTACAAATGCATCCAGAAATAGTCATTGTTTTGTGCGGATTATGCCCTGGCGAAATCATTGCATTTAATGTGTTTTTCTTTTGAATTTCCAATAGCTATCCAATAGTCAAAATGTGTTAAAATAAATTCAACTGAAGTTTTAACCATTGTTGGTTGCTTTTTTTAACATTGCTTTAGTAAAGAAAAATAATAAAATTTGGTTTTAAAATATTTAAATTTTGGCAATAGTATACAAAAAATTGTATTTTATTTTATTTCAGTTTATTTTATTTGTATTTTAAATTTTTAATGTATTTTAATTTTTCTTATTTTATTTTGTTTTATTTTATTTGAATTTATTTAACTCTATTTTATTTTCTGAAGACTAAAAACATTAAAATTAATGATCAATTAGTTCGAACCCGGATATAAAATTTCTTCCATCTAGATTTTTAATGGTCAGAAAAGAAATAAAATCTAATATTATATCCATATCATCCTCCCACATAAATCAAAATTAAAATTAACTTTAAAAAATTTACAGTTTAAGAAAGAACAATACAAAAAAAAAAAAAACAATGAAAAAATGTATGTATATGATGATCATCATCTAACTATATTGCTTTATCTTCTTCTTCTAACAAAAAAAAAAAAAACAAATTAAATCATACTACGTGTGCATTTGGCCATAACGAATTCTCAATTAAGTAACCTCAAATTATTATTTGTTTAACTAGTAATTTTTCTTTTTACTTGATCTTTTTATAACTAGCTAAGTACAAGTATAGGTTGTTACTTATATATACACAGAAAAAATACATAAAGTAAATCCTCTGCTAACCTAAGGTAATTGCTATATTAATGAATTTTCAATATTATTTTATTCAATTTTTGCATAAATGTCTATTTGATATTCATCCGACCTTGCATAAAAGTGATGATGATATGTTCTTGGCAAAGTAATATTAAATAAATACGTATACAAATATATATATATATATGTATAAGAAAGAACCTCAAAGTCGATCTTTGTTTAATTAATCCAGTGAGTAAGCTTCTTTTTCGCTTTTTATTGTTGCTGCTTTAATAGGTTTATCGCAAAAGAACTCTAATTGCTAAATGAAATGCCTTTAAATGGTCATAAAAGAATATAATAGAATTTCAAGAAGACTTTTGAAGTGTATTTTTAATTTAATTATAATGATAATTAATAAATTATGAATATTATGAAGAACAAAACAAAAATAACTTACCTATATTATTATGAATTTCATTTCTCCCAGGAAATCTTATTTGATGATTCAGTGTGATTTTGTTACTAATTTTTTCTCGAAACGAATAAAATACACAAAAATATTTTTTAAATTTTCGTTTCCGGTTGTTGTTTATTTTTTTTTTCTATAAATTTGGCAGTGTTGATTGATATGATTTTTATTTTCTGAACACTTTCTCACATTAATTCGATTGAATTTTTTTATTTTTTATCTTTCCAATAAATATTTCTTATTTCTTTTTACTATATTTGAATCACGAATTTTATATTTTTTTATTTTAAAATAAATTAATCTCAATTGTTTGAACAAAAATTATAATTCATCATATTTTTGTATCCACAAACTGAAAATAAATAATAAGAATAAAAAAATCACAATATTTTATTATTAGATAACAATTATTTTTCTGATTTTGTTAATATTTTTGTTGTTGTTGTTTTTTGTATGAAGATTAGAGATAGTGATATAATGCTGAGGATTTATATGTTGATCACTTCAGTTGGTTTTTGTAGTAAAGTTTCCATTTTTGTGATGATTTTGCAACATAAAATCAATTTAATCCATAAAAACGAAAGAGTTGAGGTACGAACTCTATTTTAAAAATATTTCTCCTCATTGAAAAGTGGTCGTTTTCTTAACATTTCTTTAGTTGCTAACGCATTGAGAACTTCATTTTTAAAAAGCCTATAAATAAATTAAATTTATTGTTCTACTGCGAGTGGAGCTGCCGTTAAGTTTCCTGTCTCGTTTGTTTTCTTTTTTTTTATAAATAGCTAATTCTCATTGTGTTTTGCTGCTAAAGAGATAACTCTGTCACACCGCCTAGCATAACTCGTCGATATCGTACACTTTAATTACAAATTAAATTACTGTCTTTTAATAGTTTTATTCTTTTTAAATTGCCTGCAGGGTTTTTGTTTTTGTTGTATAATTCTTCTTCATTTTACAATTTTACACAAAAGAGCTTTAATCTTATTGTGTTCAACTCTATAAGAATATCAAAATCGATTTAAGAACTGAAAACAACACTCTTCATCTACCATCTCTCGCAGCATCTATCCCTATTTTATTGATGATGGTGGTAGAGTAGGTAGTAGCGAGCGGTGGTGGTGGTGGATACCAAGACGATGGAGTGGCGACGACGACGGCAACGTCAGTGACGATGGCGGCAATAATGGTATGAATTCTAGCTGATACAGATTGAATGTGGTATGAAAAATTGCAATAATTGCACTGGAATTCCAATGAAATTATTTCAATTCAACGGAAAATTACGAATCCGTGGTCTGACATAAAGAAGGTTCCTCTACATATATAACCTAACCTTAGCTTTAGCAGCTTAGCTCTATGATGATGATGTTGTTTGATGCGAATGGAACTACGATTGCAACTTGAGTTGAAAATGGTTGGTTTTTGATGTTGCTGTATATTTTGTGTTTTGAGTGGCTCATGATGTTTAAAGTAGGGTTGGTTATGTGCTTGAACATATTCTAGCCAATTTAATATAGTTAAGAATTTTGTTGATCGTCTTCGTTCTTATTCTTCCATCAGATGTGCCGATGTGTGGTGCTACTGATGGGTAATCATTTTAACTTTTTTTTTTTTTCTTTCGTACTTTGATGTTATTAAAGAATAATGTTGGTTGTAAGGAAACAAAGAGAAATAGGTTCGTAGTGTTTATGAAAGGATATGAAATAAAATGAAAATTGAAAGACAAAAATATAAATAGTTCAAGTCCTGGGGAAATCATAATTGCTAAAGAAGGACGTTTAAAATATAATAACCAACCAAAGAAGCCTAGAAACCTATTTTCATTTTATCACGCCTCTGTAGTTGAGTGTGATGATTATTTTATAGCGATGTGATAAAAGGAAATTGCAAATGAAAAACAAATTAATTTAAACTGCTATAAATTGCAATCTTCAAAACTATTCTGAATAAACGTTAAGGCAAGGTGTTATTTTTTTTATTTTTTCAAAATAAATTATTTTTTCGAAGAACTTGTTTGTATATTTATGAAAATAAATAAAATTTTCTTTTTGAAAAAATATCTGTTAAAATTATTTCTTGACAAAAGCCGATAGTCTAGCGGCTAGTGCTTATAAATTTACTATTTGTAATATATTTTAATATGTTATTGATAAAAATAAATATTTTTTGACAAAATTTCGATTTTATATAAAATTTAAATAGCAGATTGGCCTTTTTCCAGTACATTTAAATTGCTGCTTTTAAAATAAATTTTTTTATTCTAAAAATTAGTTTCTTAACTTAAACAGAATGAAACTAAAATTTTTGATTTCTTGTCATGTGTTTCGAAAAAAAACAAATTTTTGTACACAGAATGGAGAAAGAAAATTAAGAGAATAGAAATCGGTTTTATTAAAAAATAATTGTTTTGAAATTAAACAATTATCTAATTTTATTTTAGTTTTTCAGTTTTAGAATTCCTAAGTGTGATTTTTGTGTTGCAATTAAAATATTTTCTTTTTATGATGTAAAGAAGTAGAATAAAAAACATAACTATTCTTGGAGAGAAAGTTTAGAAAAATGATTTTAAAATGTAAAAGTCAAAAATTGGGAAACAAAATATTATCCTGTCATTTTTAAATTTCACTTCTTGTGTTTTGGAAAAATTACACTCCTCAGGTTTTAGGTTTAAGTTGTTTAGGTAACAAAAATGATTCAATAGAAAAATTGGTATTTATTTAATTGATTATATAATATTTAATTTTATTTTATTTTATAAAGAAATTGTTTTAATTTTGGTTTTGTATTTAAATTTTTTTTAATTTTCCTTGAGATTGAATAATCACTTTTTACTATATGTTTCAAATTTAAAAAATGATGGTGAATTAAAATTAAGAAAAATATAAGTCAGTCTTATTAACAAAAATAAAAAGTTGTGAAATTAAAAAAAATACTTAATCGTTGTTTTAAGTTTGTATAGCTCTAAAATTTATTTAAAGCAATTTTTGTTGTTAAAATTTTAATATTTATTTTCTCAATAGAAAAATAAATAGAAGAAAAAAGCTTATGATATTTAGACTCATATTTTTAGTGAATGCTTTTGAAATGTAAAAGGGAAAATCTTGGAAAAAGAAAAACATTTTCCTGGTTTTCTTTTATTTATTTCTTGAGTTTTGTACGATATTTTCTTAGTTGAAATATTTTAAGTTCTATCGAAATTAAAAGGGAGAATCAGTTTTATTATTTAATTTACAATTTAAATATTTGTTAGGATTTTTGTCTTTAATTTATTTTATTATATTTTATTTCAATTTATTTCATTTTTGTTTCCCACATTACTGAAAATTCAAATCTTCAAAATGCATGATTTTTAGAATCGGTCCAAGTAGTTTAAATATAAGTTCCCTTAATTTCCTAAATTTCCAAAATCATTTAAAAAAAAAAAAAATATTCAGTTAAAGTATTTAAAATAAAAACTAATTTAGCATTTTTAAGACTGTATCCTTATTTTTGTTTTCCTTTTCTCTAATATATTTTATTTTTGTTGCCACAAAAAATGATTGAATATTCAAACCTTGTAAATGGTTCCCAAAAAAAATATTGAATATTCCAATCTTAAAAATTCATCATAAACTTTGAAAAATCATTTTTTCAAGTAGTTCAACAAAAATTCACAACAAAAATCAAAAAAAAATTATATTAAATCTAAGATCAATTTAAAAAATGAATGGCTGACTTATTTTAAAGCTCTAATCTCAAAGAACTTGCTAAGCAACAAAAAAGAGACATGAATTTTATTTTACTATTTTTGTTCAATATAAAATGGAATATTTATAATTTTAAGGATCTTGAAACCCAATTGTAAATTTTCACTTCACTTTCGATGCTTATGGAAATATATTGTTCACAAGATGAAGTTAATTTTGTTAATATTACATAATAAATATTTTTAACAAAATCAAAAGAAAAATGAGAAAATTTTTAGAATTTCAAAATTTGCATCTTAAAAACAAATGCCTTAAATTATTTTCGAATATTTATTATAAATAATTTATTCTTTGAAAAATTGCAGATTAAAAAAAATATCTGGACAAATCCGTTCTAACAAATTATTTTCTATTTTTATTTTCATTAAATTCAAAAATAAAATTAAAAAAGCAAGTAGACTTATTACTTGACTAGACTTGTTATTTTAAAATAAAAAATTATTGAAAATATTTCGTATTTTTGTTGAATTTTGCACAAAAAATAAATAAAATAATTTTTAATGGAAAATTAAATTTTAGTTTTCAGAATTACTGTAGAACAAAATTAAGTTATTCCTCGCAAACAAATTTTGTTGAAATTTTTGTCAATATAAAAAAAATATTTCAAATAATTTAAAAAGTAATGAAATTAATGAAAATCAAAAAAAGCCATGAAAATTATTTTTGAAAGTTATTTTATTCCTATTTATAATAAATAAATAAATCTTCACTTTAAACAAATATTTCCGATTAAATTATATTCAATACCGAAAATTGATTGAACTGAATTGAGCATTTGATAATTTCTTCATATGCTAAAATATCTATTTTAAAATTTACTAATATATAATTTTCTTTCTAGTTTGATTTTTAACTCAAAACTGCACTTATAAAAATTATTTTATTCAATCCTTGTCTACCTTTCAAGTCTTTGCTTAAAAATACTTCATACATTCAAACAAAATTTATGTTGCCTAGAGGACTTAAATAAGTTAAATTCATTTTAATTTTTTCCCATTTTTCAAATCAACCTAATTGTATCATAATATTCATCTAATTGCATACTATTTGCCTGCCTTCGCAATAAATCTCAATCAGCTCTCTCAATAAAATACAATTATTGAGAAGTCAACTTCATACCTTTCCAAGAGAATCCAAAGAAAAATAAGAAATATAAAAATAAATAATCTACACTCGCACAAGCATTTAATCTTCAATAAAATATCAAAGAAGAAAAAAAAAACTTTAATCCACAATCTTAAGCCAGAGCAGAAAAATTGCACAATAATCCAAGAGACTACAAGAAACTTAAAGTTAAAAAAAAAAAAGAAAACTAAACACGAACAACTGAATTACAATGGATACGATAAAATAAAATAAAACTACAAATTTAAAAAATATTTGTAGAGGCGTGTAAAGCTGATATTCTGAATAAGAGAAAAATATCTTGTATATGTTCGATTTTTGCTAAATATAGACTTGGCTTTATGAACCGGATATGCGAATTAGCTGGTTCTATATAGCTAAATTCCATCTTACAGTTGGGGCGGCATAATTTTCGATTTCTTTTGTATGTAATCCACATTTATACATCTGTTTGAATAAATCCTTGAAAATGCGTTGCATGGATGAATTATTCCAAAAATTTCACAAAATTTCACTTAATCCAAGTGGGAAATTTCACAATTTATATTTTTTTTAATTTTATTTTACACAAAATTGTATTTTTTTCCAACATTTTTTAATTTAATTAAAACTGAAGTGATCATCATGAAGTAATCCTTTTTTTGAACTTGTATTATTTTATGTTTTAATGATGCAGGTGCAGAGACAGAGAGAGTATGTTTGGTTAGCAAAAGATTTTTAATTTTATTAATTTTTTAAGCACAGATATGAATTTTTATTTATTTTTAAAAATAAAAAGCATTTTTTTTATTATTTTTTTTAGCGAAAACAGCGCACGAAAAATGCTTCTGTTAAAAAAAAAATATTTAATTTTATTTTGTTAATCACAAATCAAAAACGACACAATTATAATAATTCAAGCAAAAGGAAGAAAAATTATAAAATTCAGCATGAAGTATGAGATTTTATTTTTGTATTAAATCCGAACAAGAAAATAATGTTAAGCAAGATCCGAAGTCGACTCACCATTTACCATGGCTAAAATGCCACAGAAATACGGATCGCGAATTTCTTTCTCGTTTGCGTTGTATCTTTTCTATTTCATCTATTGCCACGATTTTTTTTTTTATTATTTTGCTGTTTCTTGTTTTATATATAAAAATAAAATTTTCTTCTTTTATTCCCAACGAACGAACGAACGACAGAAAAAAGAAGTCAACAAGAAATAGAAGTACAAACGAAAAATAATAAAACAACACACGAACAAGAAGAAGAAGAAGTAGTATAATGGTAAACCGATGGTATAAAACTCTTTCGCGATTCTGTGGTATGGTATGTTATGTCTTAGAGGATATCTTTCTAAGGTATATGTAATTCCTTTCCTTTGTCTATGTACTGGTTTTTAAGTCCACAAATACATATACATATGTTGAGAGGAAAGGAAAAAATCAAATAAGATAGATTATCTACACGGCACTCTATAAACTAAGCACTTGTTCTTCACTCGAAGTCTGGAGAAAGACTGAGGTTTTACGCTCAGAGTCACGGAAGATATTTAATAAAAATCCAGGTCCACCGTACCACCGTCTACCGTCGTTGACCAGGTGGGAGATATTTTTCTCTTTTATGGTAGGTTTGATGCTCTTTAGGGATCATCTGGTGAAATTCAACATGATGACGTAATAATTCGACCGGCAAGTATAACAGGTGAGGTGAAGACACCTTTTCGTGCAGTTTCCATTCAAAGAGAGATACCTATGGAGAGCGGGAAAATACCATCAACAGGTGAGGTTGAGGTATTGCACGTTACCGTGCTTTGTCGTGATTCCAGTATGGAAGTTGAACACGTGCTTTTTTTGGTCTCTCTCTCTGTTGATGTGTTTTGTTTACAAATGTGACGTCATTGGGATAGAATTCATATAAGATCGAGATGTGTGAAAAAATAGTTGTTGTTGGTGGTTATTTTACACTCTTTGGTCTCTTGGAATTTTTTGCAGAATAACGGAGTAAAAAAGAGTTTTGTGTTGATTTTTTCCTCTCTCTCTCTCTCATTGACTCTCTAAAATTATCATCTCTATTGACATTAGATCATTCAAACAATTTTGTTGTAAAATAATCAGAATAATAGAGAATAAAGCAAGTTTGTTACTCAGCTCTTTTGTTTTGCATGGGGGGATTTCTTTCTTTTTTCGTTGTTGCTGTTTTTTCTTTCTTATTCTTCCCAAGCAAGATATTCAAAATTGGATTAAAGTCATTAGTCTAAGTTTAAAAGTAGTATTGTCTTAAAAAAGCATAAAGAGATATAAAAAAAAGTTACTAAAGAGGAAGATAATAACGGAATTTGGTGGAGATGGAGATTTTGCAAAATTGTGAAATTCATTAGAGACAAAAAAAGAGGTGTTGAGCAATAAATTATTGAATTTTATTTATTGCTATATTCAATGCATTCTTTAATTTAGATTTTTTTCAAATTAAATTTTTAATGAACTGAATTTTGTTTTGCAAATAAATTTTAAAGGTCAAAGACTTTAGAAATCTTTTAATAAAAGACTTACATTTTTATTAAGGATTATTTCTAGTTATTTTTTCAGAAACTTCATTAATTCAAAGCAGAAACTTAATTAGCTTATCCTTAATGAGGAGCAGGTGTGCAAAAATTTAAAATTTTTTAAACTTTTTTAAAAAATGGATCCACCCCCGCAAAGTATATGCGGTATTAAGATTAAGCCTTGCGAATTGATGTGTGCCATTACATTTTCTTGAAATAGAATCAATGACTTTTTATCTAATTCCAGTTAGGATGTGAGACATTTTGCACAAATTATTTACGGCTTCTAGGACAAATTAAATGCCCGTATGGCAGGTGCTCTTCAAGAGTCTCGGAATATTACAACTTTGTTCACAATCCTGTCTCATTGCCAAAAATTGTCAGAACAAATTGTATGAATATTCTTGGCATAATAAGTTTATAAGTTGGTCTGGCTTAGAAAATAAGTATGGAGCCTTGGAATGATGTGCCTCCCTTCTTTACGCTTTGAACCAATACTAAACATCATTTAACTGAGTCAAAGCAATATTTATGATCATTCACAGATTGCGATGGAATTGGCCAAGAAATCAAACAAACTCAACTTATTCACTTTAAAGAACAAATTAAGCCTATGAAAGTAGTTTTTAGTTCTAAAACTGCTTTAGTAGCATGTGTCTTGGAGATTTATGAGAGAAAGCATATGATCTGCAAAGTATACTGAACATTGGTTTCTTAAGTTTGAAGTGTATTCAGTCTATTTTCGAGACCGTACTCTGGTTATCGCACCAATCAATCGTCATTGTCATTCTTCAACCAAATTCATTGAAATCAAATTAAGTTGAATGAAATTACAAAGTATTTAACATCCACTAAACAACATCATACCAACTTAAAATAAAAGAAAAACATAAGCAAATGCTTAAAGATTTTAATCAAATTTCCGTAAAAGTTGGAGATCGCTCACTAGAGGTCAAGCTTAAGGAAAAACTCTAAAAGTTCGAAGTACTGTGGTACATTGCGAGCTTTAGATTCATTATTTATAGTGAGCTCTCCCAATTTGTAAGTCGACATGACCTCCAATAAAACATCTCTACAAAAATACTCAAGGTTTGCGAAAATTGCAATACAAATATTGTCAACATGAATTCTTGATATTTTTAACATTCCTTAACGGTTTGACGAATTGAAATGTTTGACATTTCTCTATGCTTCAAGATCTCTAGGTCCTAAATCAATCAATTATAGATAATACCGTGCGTGTGCACGTACATCGTATGCGTCTGTACGTTCGGGATACCTTTTTTCGTACCTTGAGAAACTGTGGAGATATCGACTTCAAATAAATTTTGTTTCACAGATAAGTATGTACATCGAAACAATTTAAATAAAATGCACGACTGGGTCGCACGAACTTGCTCTTCCATGCAAAGATTCTGTTTAAAAAAGTACCTATATAAGATTTAAAAACATACCTGTAAAATAAGTTTGTCTTCAAAGATATAAATGCCATTTGATTTTTCAAAAAACTTCCATTTTTATTTTTTTTTTGTTTGAAATCGTTAGACTGGTTTAATTTAAATTAATTTTCTTATGTATACAAATTTTCTATTTTTTCTTAAAAATATTTTTGCAATGCAGTTGTTTAGTAATTGCAAATATACGTTTTAAATTTGAATTTTGTAAAAAAATATGTAGACCCTTTTTCGAGATATCGGCTTTTGAAAAAAAAAATTCAATATTTTTTCAAAAACCAAAAAAATTGTATATACACTGCAAATAATTAGAAACGATTTTTCATAGTCATTTTGTTTTGCCTGTCTTGCTTTCTTCTTTAATATTTTTTTAATTTTCTTTTTGCTGGAAATTTGTTGTCGTATCTATTTTATTAAATAACTTTTTTTTTTTTGAATTTATAAAAAAGATGAAAACAAATAAAATGAAAACCTGAAAAAATAACTGAAACTGGTAGGGCACATAATTAGAAACACACGTTTATGTTGTTTAATATTTGTTTAATTTATTAGCATTTAAGCTTTATGATATTATTTTTTAATATTTTACTAACTATTGTTCAATATTTTGTCGAATAACCACGGTTATCAATTACACACTGCAATCTTCTGGGCATAGAGCTAACCAAATCTTCACAAACTTTTTTTGGAATCGATTTCCAAACATCCTGAATTTCTTGAAATAAATTAGACACATTTCCAATTTTTTTGTAGCTCATTTTTATTTTTAGGTGCTGCCATAGGTTTTCTATCGGGTTAAGATCCGGGCTGCACGACGGCCAGTCCAAAAGAGTGATGGAGTTGTCTTCAAACCATTTTTTAGTGTAACTGGCTGTGTGCTTTGGATCGTTGTCTTGTTGAAGTTTCCATACTATGGGTAGGTTTTCTTCCGCGTACGGCAGCATAACATTCTCAAGGATTCTGCAATATTGAATCCTGTCCATATGACCCTCGATTCTTTTGATCGGGCCAACGCCACACCAAGACATTGCTCCCCAGATCATAATACTGCCACCACCATGCTTGACAATGGGGCGAGTGTATTTTGGATTATATTCTTGGGATCTCGGACGGCGAACACAAGCTTTTCCATCAGAATTAATCCTATTAATTTTCGTTTCATCCGAAAAAAGCACATGTTTCCACTGATTGACCGTCCAGTGCTTATATTTTTTAGCAAAAGCCAAGCGGGCCTTTCTGTGACGTTCAGTCAGTAATGGCTTCTTCCTTGCTATGCGCCCAAAGAGTCCAGCTTCGCGCAACCTTCTTTTGACAGTGTCTACAGACGGTCCACTATCTGCTTCACCAAACACTGCCCTCCTAATTTCCCTCGCAGTTGCAAAAGGGTTTTTTTTGCTTTCACGAACAATTAGTGCATCTTCTCTATGAGAGGTTGACTTTGGTCTCGGCTTTCGTGGTATTTTTTCTATTGTGTTATTTTTTTTGAAATATTGAACAGCATTAAATACCATCTTCTTTGAACATTTTAAAATGTTAGAAATCTCCCTATAAGATTTTCCTTCTTTATGATGGCTCAAAATTTCACGTCGAGTCTTTACGTCACATGATTTGTTTTTTCCCATTTTGATGACCTAACTAAACAATTAAAATTCAATTGTCGAAAAAACTAGATACAAAAGTGTAACTTACAATGCCCAAAAATAACTTTTTAATCTTGAAAGTCTCAAAATAAGGTTCGTTTCTAATTATGTGCACGATCGATTTTGTGGTTTTGTGCTTTTTGCTTTCTTTAATGAAAAAATAACGGTGCCCTATGTTACTATTATGATTTTATAGTGAAGTTGGCTAGATTTCAATGTAAAAGAAAAAAAAGATGGCCGCATTTATTTAAAGAACACATAATAATCGGAACTTGAAGTTTGACCTGAAAAGCGTTTCTAATTGAGTGCACGGCACTGTACACTTTTGATCATAAAATATTGAAATCGGTTCATTAGTTCTTGAGAATTATAAAAACAAAATTACATTCCTTCTTTCTTACAAGTTTTCAGCGCAAACATAGAGTTATTACGTTCAGTTTATTTTTTTTTTCGTTAAAGTTAAAAAAAAAACAAGCATTCGAACAGGTACAAGAAATGGCTTTTCATGTGTTGTTTACAGTCAGGCTCTTGTGCGTTTTGGATTTTAGTTATGAAGTGACACGTAAGCAGTAGTTGTAGAGGTTGTAGGTAATACCTATATGTGTATACGTTGAAAATGTGATTCTAATAGAAAATACATATACTCTTTCTGGCCCGTTTCTTTAACTTTTACTAAGTATTTATTCTTTTATATAGGCGAAGGCAAGTAAAATATGTGTGAAACAACCTTATTCTTAAAGAATAATATTAATCATATAAAAAGGTACCAAGATAAAACTTCTTGATTTACACTTTAAAATAGATTGTTGATTAAACATATCATATTCGTTAATCATCGTTGGTATTTACAATAGTTAAAAAATAAATAGTTAAAAATACATAATTTGTACCAAATGCATTAATTTGGATAAAAGATAGAAATGCAATTAAAATTTTGTCAAAATATTGCGCTATTTCGGGCTCATGCACAGTTAAAATAATTTAAAAAAAAAAACTATTTTAAGATTAAAAATTTTACCTGAAAAATAAGTTTGTCTTCAAAAATTTAAATCCATTTTATAAATCAAAAAACCCTTGATTTTTCAAATTTTTTTTTTAAAAATCGTTATAAAATTTTTCAATTTTGTTCTAAAAATATTTTTGGTATGCAGTTGTTTAGTGATTGAAAATATACACTCTACATTTGAATTTCGTAAACAAATGTTGACCCGTTTTTGAGATATAGAATTTTGAAAAAAAAAATTCAATATTTTTTTAAAAATCCAAACAAAAAAAAATTGCACTTTTGATAATAAAATATTGTTAAGGCAATACAAGAGCTTATTCAAAAAAAAAATAATTGAAATCAGTTCATAAGTTGCTGAGAAAATTAAAAAACTAAATAACGGTTCCATGAGCGGTACCTTTCCTGAGCAATACAAAAATATGTTTTTCTTATTAAAAGAAGCCAAGTTAAAAAATAAAATTTTAGAGAAAATTAAAACAAAATCTATCGGTTTGTTTTTGAGAAAATTCGAATTTTCGTTTTTTGACCAAAAAAAATGTATGGGGGCCATTGTTAGTTTTGATCTTAAAAAAAAAAATGAAAAAAACGCCTAACGCTAATCTGCTGACAAAACCTTAACTTCCAAGTTGGAACTCAATCGACCCAATGGTTTAGGCTGTAGGAGCGTGGACAGACAGACAAAACAGACCGGACGGAATCGCGGGACCCACTTTTTTCGACTTCTCTACCATCGTAATATCATGTTTGATTAAAATCTCGAGTTCGAAACTTTGCACGAATGCAAAACTTGCCATATAGTTCCTATATGTCGCAAGTAAAAAATTTCAAAAGTATTGTGACGTGATACTGAATTACTTAAAACCTGAAAAATTAACTTAACAATTTCTTAATCAAAAATATTGAGGTAAACGCGTTAAAAGTTTTAAATAGTAAGAAAAGCATGAGTAATTTAGCAATACATCTAATACAAACATTCGCAAAACGAGTACTTAAAGGCTTTCCCCGGCCATAATCTTTTGGCATAGCATTTTTAAGATCCTAGGAACCCTTTAATAGAACATTCTGATTATAAAGTTTTTTTTTGGGACCCATGGAAATATTATTGTTATTATTTTGGAGCATAAAAAGACACAAATCAAATTCCTACCAAATGGCTATTTTATTGATTTAATTTCAACAGAAAATAGCTTAAACTTAAATTGACTTTTGATTTCATCTTCTTTCAAGCTATTTAGATAAAAAAAATTGACTTGTTACAAAAATATAATTTCAAAAATTTCATAGTACACTAAATAGGAAGTTAGGAATGTTATTGGTTGCATCTCAGCCTCTTTTTCTCTTTTTGAAATTTTTAGATAGATGGTAGCGAGATAATTTCCATTTTACTTTCTTGATTTGTTTCTATTTCTATTAAGAAAATTCTGACTTAAATTTCTCAGAAATAATTTCCAGAAGTTTTTTGAAATGAAAGTCAAGACAGCAATAATTTTTTCCATAAATACTTTTTCTGATAGATTCAAAGATTTTACACGAAATCATCAATAGTTACTCAGATTCTAGAAGAAATTTTAAATTTGTTTTATCAAAAGGTTAATTTAGGTGGAATACGTATGCCCCAAATATATATCAACACTTCAGATTGTCGTATTTTTTGGAAGTTTAACATTAAATTTTGGGTTATTCTTCCCAAAAATAGGCTTTAATTTGAAATCGTTGTTTTAAATTTCCTTTATACACCCCTCCAACCCTCTACTTCCACAAATTGTAGGCTTATACCTTAGAGCCTTACTTCGGTTCTAGCACTTTATTTGTATAAATATTATTTTTATGTTATAATGTAGAATTCTGAAAAAAGGAGACCCTCTAAACTGCACCAGCTATAGAGGCATCAGTCTTCTTAACATCGCTTCAAAAATCTTCTCTGCCGTAATATGTGAACGTCAAAAATGCGTCGTCGTCAACAACTTGATAGGTCCTTATCAGTGTGGTTATAGACCAGGAAAGTCCACAGTCGATCAAATATTCACATTACGGTAGATCCTAGAAAAAACCCAAGCACATCAAATCGACACCCACCATCTTTTCATCAATTTCAAGGCCGCATATGACAGCATATACAGAGAAGAGCTGTATAGAGCCATGTCTAGTGTTGGCATCCATGCCAAACTCGTCCGTTTGTGCAGGATGACCATGGAGAATTCGCGCTGCTCCATAAAGGTTGGAAACAACTTAACAGAACTTTTCGATATCAAAAAAAGCTTTAGACAAGGTGATGCGCTGTTATTCGATTTTTTTAACATCGTACTTGAAAGAATAGTGCAGAACTCACACGTCAAAACTAGAGGCACTATCTTTCAAAAGTCTGTCCAATTACTAGCATATGCTGATGACATTGACATAATCGGAAGAACTCAGCGTGATGTCAATGGGGCTTTTGGAAGTGTTGAGGCCGATGCGGCAAAAATAGGTTTAACGGTCCTGCTATACGGTGCAGAAGCATGGACAACGACAAAAGCGGATGAAAGCACCTTGGGTCGTTTCGAGAGAAACGTTCTTCATGTGATCTACGGTCCCATATGCATAGAAGGGGAGTGGAGGAGAAGATTGAACGACGAGCGGTACAGCGAACGTAGACTTAGCCAGAAGGGTAAAACCCCAACGACTAAGATGGCTGGGTCATGTAGAGCGCATGGAAACCAATGCTCTGGCTCGGAAAGCCTTCGAATCCACACCCACAGAACAGCGCAGTAGAGGAAGACCGCGGATCAGGTGGCGCGCAGAAGTGGAAAGTGACCTCACCCAACTTGGAGCTCAAAACGGGAGACATCTAGCTAAGGACCGAGCTAGATGGAAAAGTTTATTTATTAAGCAAGTAAGTAAGTAATGTAAAATGTGAATGTAAAATGTCACATTCAAAAAGCAGCTGTTTTGCATCTATCTAAAAAAATATGTCACCTCTTACATCTTCCATGACATATTCGAGGCATATGAAATTGAATAATTCTTCTTTAGTTCATGTTTGACTCCTTGCGATTTTTCTAAGTTCTAAGTTAAGAAATTATCTCACCCAATCAAGTCGTTGTTTTGTTTTCTTTTTCATCTCTTTTTCTATAGTTTAATTTTATTTATTTAAGATTCATGAACCCATCCTCATCATCATCAAGTCAATTCAACAAAACCAAAACAGAACAAAAAATTAAATCTAAACTAATTTAGTAATTTGCATAAATTACTCATAATGAAAATAGCCTCATTCGTTTTGTTGATTTTAAATTATTTTTATGTTTTGCTTCCTAAACATGAATATACATAAACTTACGGACGGACGTCTGATTCAATTTTCATAATATCAAAGAAAAAAAAAACAAACTTAACTAATTCAATATTTTGTTTTCTTTTTTTTCAAACTCTTAATGCAAATCTTAATATTACTTTACATAATTAGAAACGAACAGAAAAAAAAAAAAACAAACTATAACAATTTGTCAGCTTAGAAAAGATTCTAAAATTTTAATTTAAAAAACAATCTTCGTTTTGGCTTTGGGGATATGGGAACAAACAGAAAATTGGCAAACATCAGAATTATTCCTAACACGCGATGTTATTTTAAGTTTTTAATTAATTAAAAAAGAAAACACAAATTTCCTTGAGACCATTTCAATTCTGGTTTAGTGTTTAGTTTTTTAGTTTGAGTTCAGGGAATGAGAAGAGATAAAAACTAAAACACGACAGCTTGCTGTGTGCTGTTAAAGTCACCATTCATATCTTTGCCTTCATTTATGCCTCGAGGACTTAATGGTAGATTTAGTCTTTGCGTATACTAGGTACTATGTCCTTCTAAATCCATATCTGAATTAAGCCTTCTTATATAACTCACTTCGACTAATAGCTTTTATTTTCCCTTAAAAGATATAACTTGGCTATGGCATGATGGTGCGAGGCTCGTCAAGAAGTCGTAGATAATTAAAAATCTAACAAATATTCCTCGAATTCCTGATTGCTCTGATGTGGTGACTTGAAGAAGCCTTTTTCTTAAAGGTATCTAATGGATTTCAAGATTCAAAACGAGAATACATTCAAATAAATATCAAAAACGAGCTTGAGCAAAATGTGACATTTATTTTTAGCCAGTTCCTTGGGTCTTTGGTAATATTTTCAACTTTTTTATTTTAAAGGATGCATCAAACTGCAAGAAATACAAAAAGAAGTTGCATTCAACCATCATCAATGTATTTTTTTCTGTGCTTATATTCTTTCTTGTGTTGCGGATCCGTCTGGGTTGTGGTCAGATGTCCAGCGCCATGCCGGTCTTTCTCATTATTTTTGTGGTTTTAATTTCACTTTTTCTC
Source organism: Eupeodes luniger (assembly GCA_951509635.1). Taxonomy (NCBI): domain Eukaryota; kingdom Metazoa; phylum Arthropoda; class Insecta; order Diptera; family Syrphidae; genus Eupeodes; species Eupeodes luniger. Next base: position 10,633,757 of record OX608075.1, on the reverse strand, counting down.
TTCTGTGCAGACGCAACACAAAAAGATATCAACAACAACAAAGTCCACAAGACAGACAGATAATCTGCGTACAAATCACTTCTTCAGATGCAAGTCTTATAGTCTTATATGGGAAGGGCTTGAAACAGGCTAAAAGGAAGGAGTGTATAGGTATACCTCAACATCATCGTGCGTCGCTGGAATATGTCTTACCTATATATTGTTTGTCGGTAAGATTTTGGTGACTTTGGAGATTTCTGAAGTTGTTGTTGTTGGAGTTGCAAAAACTTAAATGCGGGGTTCTGAAAGATGTGGTAAGATATTGATATGGGGTATATATGCCTGCCTTAGGTTAAGGTGTACAAGTCGAGTACCTATGTATTGTATATACTCCTATACAAAATATCAAAAGAATGTGGTATTTCTTTGAAAGATGTTTTTATTGTTATTTTGTTTTCAAGTTTGATGAAGAGAAAAAATGTTTTAACCACAATACTTAAATGGAGGAAAGATGAGACTTTTGTGATTTATTCAACAAATGTTTTGAGTTATTTTATTGACATTTTTAATAGATTTTGAAGGAAGACAAGGATTTAAACAAATATGCTGAGGCAATGATTTTTACTGATAATTAGGAAGGATTTTTATGATAGTAAAACTAAAGTGAAACTTAGAAGAAGGTAAATTATTAGTTTAGCAATATTTTAAGCATTAAAAATAAATGTTGTTCAGAAAAGATTCTTGATGGAATTTTTCCCAAAATGCTAATACAAATTTGAAAGAACTGCTGATATTGGTAAAACACTGTATTGATTTCAGTACACGTGTTTTTTACTGTATTTGGAACAACAGGAACAACATAGTTCACAGATTAAACTTGATTACTAAAGTCATTTTAGTGATATTAGTCATAAGTCATTTTAATAATTGACAACATTGTAGCCAATTCAGTGCTTATTTGTTTGAAATGGAAGTTGCATGTCAAGCAAGTTTTTTAAAACTTATAGCGGTGTGCCTCAGGGTTAAATCTTAAGTCCGATTATGTTCAACGTTTTTATTAACTATGTGTCCGTGATTTTCCTGTGGTTGTCAGATTTGGAAATCTATTTACTTCCATTAAAAAAAATCTTCTATTGAATGCTTATTGCAAAGGTCAAATGAAAATCTCTGCAACTGAAATTAAATATAAGATGTCATTCACTTTTTAGCAATTTTTCAAATTTTACAAAAACTTTGAAGACTTCATTTTTCAAAGAGCTTTCTCGATCATACATTTTTGTTTTGTTAAATTTCTACCAGTTTTGACGGAGTAGCGAGCATTCTTTCCTTCTCAAAAGGCGTATCAGCTTGGCAGGAATTTCAAAACTTGAAATGGAACGATATAGCTCGTCTCTGCTGACACTTTCATAGGCTGCTTTGAAATCGATGACGAGATGATGTGTATTGATGTTGTATTCTAGGATCATCTCCAGGTCGATGGTAGATTTTTCGGGTCTATGGAATAACTCCCACGAAATAAGTCCCACTTTTAAAAACGAAATAAATCCCACCAAAAATTGCTATTTTGAAAGTGGGAGTTATTTCGTTTTTAAAAGTGGGACTTATTTCGTCAATTGGTGGGACTTATTTCGTTACGCGTTTTTATTTTAAGTGGGACTTATTTTGTTTTGAGTGGGAATAAATTCGTTTTGTAAAGTGGGAGTTATTTCATACCCCTAAATTTATATTTTGGTGGGATTTATTTCGTTTTAAGTGGGACTTATTTCATTTTCATAATTTTGCATTTTAAGTGAACGCTTAATAATTTTTGCCGTTATTTGTTGCTCTTCACGTTGTTTCTCATTGAATTTCATAATGTTCTTTTTGTTGCTTTTTTATTGTAGAATATGCTTTCGAAAAGTTCCGTTATTTCTTGCTCTTTACGAAATGAATGGTATTGTTTCAAATTTGTTGTTAAGTGTGCTAGTTTACAAGATCTTATCATTGTGCCAACCAGTCCACAAAATACATTTGATGGGATCTTGTTTATGCGATGTTTAAAACCTAGTACCTCTGTTCTTGAAGCACAGAAGGCGATAATCTTTTTTATGGATCGGCAATAGTGTTTAAGTTTCACTTGTCGGGCACATTTTTTTCCCAATAAATTTTGGTTACAAGTTCGTATGGGATAATCCCTACCAAATCATCTCCGGCGAACTTTAAAAGTTCCGCATGTAGCCCATCATCACCGGCAGCTTTGTGTGACTTCAGCCTGTGCATGGCTATTTTAATCTTATTTAAGTGGTTTGCGTGGGACTCCTGATCATCAACCAGATGGATTTGTTGAGTCTGCTCGCTGGCGGGATCTTGGACTTTATCACAGTTAAGCAGATATTTGAAACAATTTTCCCAGATTTTAAGCATCAACTACGTCTCCATTACTGTGAATTTCCTACCTTGTCCTTGCAGGTGACTGGTGAATCCTGATGTTTTCTTCTTTGCTCCTTTGTAGAAGTTCCGCTCCTTTTTCGTGCTTAAATATTCCTGGATCTCTTTGACTTGACGCTGCTCATGGTTCTTTTTTTTCTTCTGAGCAAGCGGTTTCCATCACTTCTCTTTTTCGACGTAGAACTGATGGGAAGTCCTTGTCCTCCTTTGTTGCCACAATCTGTATAGGCCCCAATTTTAGCTTTGTTTGCCAGAGCACATTCGAAGTCAAACCAGGGATTACTCAGTGTTGACTGTGAGAATCCTTACACCTCTTTAGCAGCTTCCCTGATGATTTGTTGGTAAAGCTACCAGTCGACTTCTGGATACAATTCATCAGTAAAAGGGTTTCGTGACAGCTTTAGAGATACTTGGTTGGCAAAGACTTTCGCAGTCTCTTCCTGCTGCATTGAATTTCGTCCTCGTAATATAATACTCAACAAATAACAATATTATATCAATGATTATCTTGCTAAAAGTTGTTCAAAATTTAATGTTTTTAAATAAATCTCGAGAAGTGTGTTAGGATCTCATTTTAATCGAAGATTTTTACATACCTACTATATTTTAACTTAACTACCATTGAACATGCATTGAATTGCAACATGCTCCTACAGACACTTGAACGTAATATTTTGGACACCCATAGCGTTTGAGAATTCTTGTAAACGACAAGGCATTTTATTTATTTTTTTTTTCTTAACTCTTTTAATCCCTTTTAAATAAAATAAAATAAAATAAAAGTAATCGTGTAAAATCGTTATCAGATATTCTTTCTTATTTACACGCAATTTAAATGTAATACTTTATTTTTTCTTTTGTAGTCATGTTTTAATCGCAAACACACCTATCAGTTACTAAAGATATAAATATACTTTTATGAAATAAAAATGGAAATAAAATACATACTATAAATCCACATTCGATTTGATCTTTTGTGTTCAGAAAAATATTACATGTTAGCATGACACATTACACAAATTCCGCATGGGTATGAATTTATATAAGAAATTAAAAATAAAAATAGCAATTTTAATTTCTGACTCTGTTATAGAATTTCTCATGCTAAATGTAAATTATTTTGTTTTAAAAATTGAAATTCATTCATTCGCATGTGTTCCAAATTTATTCTTGAAATATTGAAAACATATCATTTGCAGTCAAACGTTTGCCATATTTTAATTCATTATAAATTAAAATTATGTATTTTATCGCTTATCTTAAACACGGTGATTTTTTCGGACATTTGAATAATAATCAAATATTTGTGTTACTCAAAAATAATATTTAAAATTAATTTAAGTCAACAAATCGTTCTTATTTACTTATTAAATTCATCCGTCTGTATTTGTTATTTTTTGGAACCATTAGCTAACTCGAGATCGAAAGCTTAAGCAGGTAAGTCATCCATTATTTTAAATTTAAATCTAACAACAACAAAGAGAAGCAACACCTAACTAATTAATCAAATCACTTTTAAGCTCTAAACAATCTAACTATTTGGTAATCGGAAGAAGTTTTTTGTCGGCCAAAACTAACTACTTATTTAAAATGCATGCTTAAAAGCACTTTTGAAAAAACACAATAATTTATTCGCCTCTTCGTTTTTTTTTTAGGTTGTTTTTTAAGGCTAAACATACAAATTTAAATAAACAATAGATCAATCAGTGGTAATGGCTACACCAGCTCCTATTTGTAAACAATACTGCACGAGCACGCGCACTTCTTTTACTTATTACTCGACTTGCCTCTTTGATATGTTAATTAATGCCAAAAATAATGTATGTATATACAAATATATGTTTTGTCTGTTCTGCTCATACTGTACTTATTTTATTTATACAACAGCTATTAGCCTTGAAGGTGTGTATACGGTTGCGTTAATTTGTTTTTTTGGAAAAAGGCAAACAAATTAAATTACTGTTCAGAGGTTCATGATGCAAAATGCAAATCGAAAATTATCGTGATCGAACCATGAGCAGCTAAAAGTGTTGAAATATCCGCCCATTTTATGTGGTAATTTAGTGTTGGGTTCTATGATTTATATTTTAAAAGAGTCTAGAAAGCTTGAAGAAGAATTTCAAAATAAAAATAACATTTACACAAAATTTTAAACAAAAGAGTTGATGCTCGAACCTGATACAGTCATATATTGCTTTTAAGTCGATTTTTAAAATACTTATGGTGACAAATTTTGGAAATAAATATTTAAATCAGAAAATTAATGAGTTGGGTAAATGTTTTTGTTGGAATTCAAGGCGATCATTGGTTATAAATTGATAGGAAAACGATATATTGCATTTATTCGTCATCAAAACACATAAATCTTCAGAACTCCTGGTTTCTTTTTTTTTGCTAAAATATCAAATTCCAATCGAAATACCCAATTTATGTTTTTAATGCTAAAAATAAGTTTTAGAAAAAAAAAACTTGGCACAGGTACAGCAAGCCCCAAATGTTTTGTAGCGCTTGTTTTTTTTTTGCACGCGATTTATCATCTCCTTGTGATTCGTATCTGCCATGACTGACTAAGGCTATTATTGAATGTTAAAAAATGCCTCAAGCATAGTTTTGGTTTTTTTTTTGTTGGCTTGGTGAGCACCTTTAATCAGATTATTTTTGTGTAGAGCCAATGCCAAACTTATGTATGATCAGGTGAAAACAAATAAAATAAAAATTAACCATTGATGTAGAATTTGCTAAATCTAAAAGAAATCCATTAACAAAAGATATAATTTTTGAGTTTATTTAAAGGAGTATAGTCACGCATGGGTTTTTATTTCTTTTTTCTGTGCTTTTTTGTTTTTTGATAAATTTAACTACGAAATAAAGTGCCAAAATTATACGGTAGTTTTGTAGATGCTTCTTTAGTCTTGGGATAACTTTAACTTTTTTTTTTGTGGTCCACTTTTGGGAGATGAATGTTCGTTTTAAATCATTTGAAATTTGAGAAAAAAGGCCAATGATCTTTGAACCTAAATTATTGTGATTTTCTTTGTTAGAAGACGGATTTGCTTAAAATGAAGTGATTACCTAATAGCCACACATTCTATCACGAAAGGTTGCAGACACATAACAAGATTCTAGGAGAAAACCAAAAACAACTGAAGTTATTGACATTTATCTCTTGCCTCGGTTTTTCTCAGAGAGTTTTATAAAAAGAAACCATTTTAAAAAAGCTTCATATCAAAGATTGCATTCATAAATTCCACTTTGAGACTTTAATTTCAGATTCTGTAATGATCAACTATTTGTTATTTAAAAGATTGACATAATTTTGCCCATTCTATCCTCATTTATCCTCAATCATCCTCATTTTTCCTCATTCATCCTCATTCAACCTCATTCATCCTCATTCATCCTCATTCATCCTCATTCATCCTCATTCAACCTCATTCATCCTCTTTCATCCTCACTTATCCACACTCATCCTCAGTCATTCTCACTCATCCTCACTCACCCTCACTCATCCTCACTCATCCTCACTCATCCTCACTCATTCTCACTCATCCTCACTTATCCTAATTCATCCTCATTCATCCCCATTCATCCCCATTCATCCTCATTCATCCTCATTCATCCTCATTCATCCTCATTCGTTCTCATTCATTCTCATTCATCCTCTTTCATCTTCACTCATCCTCATTCATCCTCATTCATCCTCATTCATCCTCATTCATCCTCATTCATCCTCATTCATCCTCATTCATCATCATTCATCCTCATTCATCCTCTTTCATCCTCATTCATCCTCATTCATCCTCATTCATCCTCATTCATCCTCATTAATCTTCACTCATCCTCATTCAGCCTCATTCATCCGCATTCATCCTCATTCTCATTCATCCTCATTCATCTTCACTCATCCTCATTCATCCTCATTCATCCTCATTCGTCTTCATTCATTCTCACTCGTCCCCACTAATACTCACTCATCCTCATCATCCTCATCATCCTCATTCATCCTCATTCGTTCTCATTCATTCTCATTCATCCTCTTTCATCCTCTTTCATCTTCACTCATCCTCATTCATCCTCATTCATCCTCATTCATCCTAATTCATCCTCATTCATCCTCATTCATCCTCATTCATCCTCATTCATCCTCATTCATCTTCATTCATCCTCATTCATCCTCATTCATCCTCATTCATCCACAAATTATCATTCGCGTCTTATTATTTTTCTTTATTTTATTCATCCTCAGTTTTATAATTCTAAAATTTTAACAGAGTTTTTTAAGTAATGTGTTAAAAAATGCATAAAATAGAGTTCTTGCAAAAGTCTCTAGCTATAATATTTAATTGTAAAAACCCTTCGTAGTTTCAGACTCGTAATTTTTATTAGTTAGTAAATTACAGAAGCCTAAGAAATGTAATAAAAGATTCCAATTTGTGTTATATCTGCCTTCTTTATTAAAGAAAATTATATTTTTCAAACCCTTCGGACAGATTTCTAATTAGAATAACTCATCAATAGCTTGACCATTATTTTGCAAGAATATTACGATCGTTGTTGTAAACTAATCGCCTCATCATTTATAATCTATTTTATTTTGTATTTCTGTAATATTTTCCATACTTTCCATCGATGTTTTTTAAGTTGTTACACCTCCTGGACAGAAAAACATCACTTCCTGGTCCTTTAAGATCCGTCAACAAAAAAAACAAAAACAACGAGAATAAGCTCTGGAAAGAAAACTCTATTCGTCTTGTATTGGTGCATCGGCACAAATGTACCATTAGCCTTAGGACAATCCAATTAGATGCACAAATGAGTTACTTGGTCATTAAAAAAGCAAAGTGTTTTCGTTCAACTAAGACATGGTGCATCCTCCATGGCACATCGCATTCAACATCGTCCGTCGTCATCTTCATCATCTTTGCTCGTAGCGTTCTTTTTCTCGTCGCAAATCCTTAGACTTCAGGTTGTTTTAATTTCTAACGCAAAACATTCACCATAAGATTTCCGCGTCGAGGTAATTAAAATCTCTCTCGCTTAACTTCGACAACAAAAACAACTTCGCTGGAGGATTAGATTTAACGTCAATCCAATGTCACGGTCAAAATTATTTTTGCATGGAATGAAACAAATCATAAAAATATGTATCTTTGCATGATTTCTACCGCAATACGTGTAATTGAGTCTTTAACCACCATAAATTATACTCTGCGGTAAAAACAGACTCGTTACGGAAAGAAAAGTAGGTAGCTTCGAGAGAAATTCACACGCGTATTTCAAAAAGTGCGATCTCAAGTCGTCTATACCTACTTAATAATTTTCGAATTCGCAGAAACGGTGTTTGATGATGATGATAGTTGTGATTAATAAACGACTAACAACATTCAATAAGTAATATAATTTATACTTTTTTTTAATGTGGATGGATCTACCTATATACCACTAGTTTACCTGTTGCCATCACGATCAAGCCACGCATCGATCTAATTAAATTGAACAAGCTGTGAAGGAAATCAACGACATGTTGCTAAGGAATTTGTCAACAATTTGTGGTGATGACATTTTTGTGTGCGCTGTGATTGTGGTTTAATTGAAAGTTATAACTATGGTTTTGATTTGTCAATTTTATTTTTTAGCACAGGGAATTTTCTAAGAGGGCTTAGAGAATTTTTTTCTCATAAGTCTGATCATTTAAGGTTTAAGCCTAGTACGCTGCTGATACGAAACGAAATTTCCCATACAAAAATGACATGACGAAATCATAAACGAAAAATTTCGTTGTGCTTTTCGTTTTTCAGTACGCTGCTGAACGACGAAATGTGTCATTTTAGTGGATAGCTGTACTAGATTTCGTAGTACAATTCTCCACTCTTTTCGTTCTCAATTTAATTGCCCGGTATATTAATTGCTTGCGAAATTTTGACGTTTAATTTATTTATTGAAAAATTTTTCGAATATTTTCGTTTATGATTTCGTCATGTCATTTTTGTATGGGAATTTTCGTTTCGCATCAGCAGCGTACTAGGCTTAAAATTGAACTTCAACTTCCAGACAGAACTCTCCACAAATATTTTTCCGCTGTGGTTTTCGTTTTCATTTCGCTCTGCACTTGGAGACCGCAGAAAAAATTCGTTTCACTTCAGCTGCGTACTAGGCTTTATATGGGTTTAAAAAAGTCCCTTTCACATGAGGAAACAAGTTGATGGAGATTTTTTCTGACGTTTTCTTTTTGTGTTGTGTGCAAATGTCAGTTTTTTTTTTAATTGTTGTTTGATATTTGTTACTACAGGATCAGGATGAAATATTTTCATAACAGCTATGAAGAAAACTTAAAAAATATACTTTCTTTTATGTGGGATTTCACCAATGTGTCAGTGTCAAAAGTGACAGCTATAAGACTTTGTAAAACTGGAAACTGTCAAAAGTGACAGTTAAGAATTTTGAGAATTTATAAGCATTAATTGATAATAATTTAATAAAAATGGAGACTTTGATGTTTAAACAAAAACGAGAATGAAATACTTTGATATTTTCTTCATGAGCTTTCGTACTGAAGTTTAGGGTAACTTCAGCACGAATTGAAATTAAAAGTTTTAAACTAAGTTTGATCATGTAAAAATAATGGCAACGAAGTTTCATATCAGGTTTTTGGTTGAAAAATGTATATCGGTTGATTCTTTTTATGAGCATGAGAACTTTAAGTACATACATTTTATTGGAATGAGTTTTTTATTATTATAATTTCGAAGATCCGAGGCTACGAGTTTCATGATCAGTCAAATTTTTCAATAATTCTTCCATTGAACCTGGTTGCATTACGTCAATTAAAATGGCTGTTATGGTAATTCGTAATGGCTTGAGGATGGTCTTTGCTCAGTGCACGACATTATTGCTTATTGACTAATTTGTAAATTAACTAGAAATGAGCTTTATGACAGAAAGCACGGTGAAATGGACGAAGTGCTTTTTCTTAGCAAAGCGTTGTTCTGGTGTTAAACAATTCATTATGAAATGCCAAGTAATGGGTGATTTTTTTGAGGTTAGGATTTTCATGCATTAGTATTTGACAGATCACGCGGGATTTCAGACATGGTGTCAAAGAGAAAGATGCTCAGTATGCTTTGACATTTCATCATGAATAGACTTACTAACGAGCAACGCTTGCAAATCATTGAATTTTATTACCAAAATCAGTGTTCGGTTCGAAATGTGTTTATCGACAAATTTTGTTCAGCGATGAGGCTCATTTCTGGTTGAATGGCTACGTAAATAAGCAAAATTGCCGCATTTGGAGTGAAGAGCAACCAGAAGCCGTTCAAGAACTGCCCATGCATCCCGAAAAATGCACTGTTTGGTGTGGTTTGTACGCTGGTGGAATCATTGGACCGTATTTTTTCAAAGATGCTGTTGGACGCAACGTTACGGTGAATGGCGATCGCTATCGTTCAATGCTAACAAACTTTTTGTTGCCAAAAATGGAAGAACTGAACTTGGTTGACATGTGGTTTCAACAAGATGGCGCTACATGCCACACAGCTCGCGATTCTATGGCCATTTTGAGGGAAAACTTCGGAGAACAATTCATCTCAAGGAATGGACCGGTAAGTTGGCCACCAAGATCATGCGATTTGACGCCTTTAGACTATTTTTTGTGGGGCTACGTCAAGTCTAAAGTCTACACAAATAAGCCAGCAACTATTTCAGCTTTGGAAGACAACATTTCCGAAGAAATTCGGGCTATTCCGGCCGAAATGCTCGAAAAAGTTACCCAAAATTGGACTTTCCGAATGGACCACCTAAGACGCAGCCGCGGTCAACATTTAAATGAAATTATCTTCAAAAAGTAAATGTCATGGACCAATCTAACGTTTCAAATAAAGAATCGATGAGATTTTGCAAATTTTATGCGTTTTTTTAAAAAAAAAAGTTCTCAAGCTCTTAAAAAATCACCCGATATTACAGTGAAAAAATCTATAATTCTAAATACTGTTTGACAATCTCAACTGTCAAACCATAGACAAGAATCATTAAAACTTAAAATATTTTTGGTATGACCTACCAAGTCCGTTGGTAATCTCTAGTGGAACATAGGGCCTCAAATACTCTTACGCGGTATCGTGCTTGGTTTCCGGCAACGTGTTTGAGGTCATTCATTAATCTCGACTGTTTCCACAAACTTTTCGGTCTTCAAACTCTTCTGCATTACAGGACAAGAAATGCAGTGGAATCCACTTTTGCCTTTTCAAAGCGTGTGTCCAATTCAGTGCTACTTGAGCCTTCGTATAATAATATCAATGAGTTTCTGAACCGTTATTCTATATAACTCTTCGTTGGATGAATGAATGGGCCAAAAAACCCGCAAGATGTTTCGTAGACACCTATTAATGAAGGTCTGCAATTTCCTGTTAATCGTTGCTGTTATTTGTCAGTTCAATACTGATTTGAAATTTGAGTGGAACTGTCGTAGCTTTGTCTTATAGCTCAGCGAGTTATTCCTCCAAACATTTGACAATATCCTGAATGCCACCTTAGAATTTCCGATACGGCTAGCGATATCTTGATCGGTTTAGCCTTCAAAAGAGGCATTACTTCTTTTTCTACTGGTTTTTAAGCAGTTTTTATCAGAGTGGGAGGTTTCAAGGCTGAATGTCTTAGTCTTTCCTTCCACACTTCTTTCTCAAACCTTGTTGCCATTTGATAGAGATTCTTTTTCCTATGAGATAGCAAGCATACATCGTCCGCTTAGTCTAGATTTGTCAGGTATGTTGTCAGAGTCCATCTTATTCCTCCGATTCTTGTCAAGGCTGCCCGCAGAACATCACTGATCACCAATAAAAAAAGAATGGGTGACAGCATGCAGCCCTGTCTGGTCTGACTCTACATTAGACCTTCGTGTAAGACGTGGGATTTGGATTCTCATAAGTCGCTCTTTATACTAAAGATGAGTTTATCCTTGACAATGTCAAAAGCATTCTCAAAATCGATGAACAGCGGGTGAAGTGGTGATCGATATTTAATGCACTGCTTGATCACTATCCACAAAGGTGTTGAAGTGATCAGTGAAAGAGGATCCAGTGTGGAATTCGGCCTGTTCAGAGTGAAGTGTTGGTTCAAAGTGTTCGCTTACACGTTCTAAGACAAACTTTACTACTATTTTGGCGACTGCAGACAAAACGCAAACGCTTCTCTACTTTATCAGGTCTCCTTTTTTTTACATTAATTCCCTTTTTCCACTCTTCGGGGAAGTGTTCAGAGACTCATGTCGCTTCTATGAGCGGTTGCAGTAATTCGCCCCGCTTGCAACAGTTTTGCCAGAATGGAAATATTACAATTTTAAAAGATTAGTCGAATTTCACAACGTCTAAATAATAAGAAAACATTTGTAGAATCTAATCCCCATAAGAAATTCTTTAACATTTATTTCGAATATTTGCAATATTAAAAAATTACACTTCTAGAATGTTAATTCGAAAACCTGCATATATTATCAAATTTAAAAAACTAAAATAAGTAAAAAGCTTTTCTAATTGAATATGATGTTAAACAACATTAAATCTTGCTTTTATTTCTCCAAAAATAGAAGCAATAAAATAATTTCAAAAGAATATGAAATTTGAATAAAAATAAAATCGTCTGTCAAAATCCATTAATCAACCTACGACTGCGACGTTCAAATATAAAGCTAACCATAAGCTTCCCAAAAAGAAACAAATCCGTAGAACCGTTTGACTTTAACGCCCAAAACTCAACTTCATAAAGTTCGTACAATCATCATCAGCCATATCATCGAAGATCAGACAACCGGAGACAGCAAAACGAGTCAGCAAATAAAATATAATGAGTAGGAGTATACTTTTTGCTTTTACCAAACAATTTATTAAATAAACAAAACACGTCCATATGGATGCAGGAATTATAAAACATCTTTTTTAAAACACATCAATTCATTTCAATTTTCAGACTTCTTATGGAAAGACAGTTAAATCCGTAATGTGTCAATGATTTAAAAAAAAAAATTAAGTTTGCTACGATGATGCCTTGAAGTTCTAGATGCTTCTCAAGTTAACTGGTTTAAAAATAAAGCTCCAAATTATAGCGACTCTATACTAACTTGTCAACATAAATAAAAATGTCTCATCTTTTCTAATTAAAAAAATATACTTTTTTAAAGGTGCAAACTCAACAAACTGGAACTTGATATATTTAAATCTTCTTTATCTGCGGTAAACTTGTATATCAAATAAGTCTTGAAATAAAAACAAAAAAAAAAAAACAAATAAAAACCTAACAACTGTTAAATAACTCAAGAACTCACTTCATATTTATTTATATGGCAAAAAGTAGAAGTTACTCTGCGGTGAGTAATCATTTGGACTGCAGAAGTGCAGACCGCTGCTGCTGGGCTGGAGTGCTGGCTGAGGCAATTTACACCATCGATGGTAGTGACAATGAGAGTAGATATAGTATGCTCCACCAAAACGGAGCTCTATAGCTATAAGTGTGTTTATCGAACCTAACATGCAATCCCCATATGCAGACGAAACCATACCATACCACGAGCGACGACGACACGTTACGATTCCAGACCAAAACTGAACAAACTGAATAAAAGCGACAGTTCTAACGTTGGCGTATCGTATCGTATGTGAAGATCACACGTAATTGGATGATGCAGTTTATTTCTTATTTTTTGACTGCTGCTGTTGCTGCTTCTCCTGATGCTGAAGCTAAGGTTGTTACTATGGCAAACCCACTCACGCCTTCATTTGGCACCTACATTAGACGTTGATTCTGTTTTTTTTTTTTTTCGTGGTGCTTACCTTGGTATGTTCGAACAACAAAAAAGATGCTTTTGGTGGGTTTTCAATGAATTTGGGAGGAGTTGTTTTGTATTTCTTTTGGTCTTAAGTGAATAAATCAATTTTTACTTGTGAAATTGTGAAGCATGTTAGGTTAGTCAAAGGAATTTAACAAAATGCACGACTGATGGAAAGCACGATCCTGTTCTTGTGGTTCAAATTTTTAATGTGACTTATAGGGTAAACACATTCAGGATACCATTTGGTTTTCTGAAATAAGTAAATTATACAATTTTTTAATACAAAACGATTCATGATCTCTCAATTTTGAATACAACATCGAAACTACTTTTCTGAGTGGTATAAAATCATCGTGACAATGTTTTCACTAATTGTATATTATCATTCCGAACAATATTTTCGAGGTTGTATTACGAATTTAAAAAAAACTTGAAGCCCTTATGAAAGACCAAAACAGCTTAAAATTTTTGAACGACCTAAGACGTAAAGACTGCTTTAGTAAGTTACTAAGTCAATAAGATTTTAAATATAACTATTTCTTAACATTTGAGTGAAGCTTAAATAGCTAAAGGGCCATTTTAATTTGAAATTATAAATTATGAGTACTTTCTCCAGATCCAAACTTGTATGGTTTTTAAAATTTTTAGACTTATCAAGAACCAATTATAATACAATTCCTATAAATTTGGTACTAAATCGATGTTTTCAGTACTAATGATGAATTAAAAATATCATAGGAAAATAATGTTGATGTAAACTGCATGTTGTAAATGTTTAATCTGCAGTATACTGATGCCTTTTTACTTGGTTCTATTTATTGATTATGCTTTTTTTATCTAAAAACAAAAACAGTAGAAATATTCTTTAATTTTTATATCTGTATACTCAAAAATTGTATAGTTTTTCTCGGCGTCTAAATCAATTGACGCCGAGATTTCTTGATTTTTCACGAGCAGTTGGATACAAAATTCTTCTTCATGCCTCGTACGCCATCTGGTGTTGTTTTGATATTTAGTAGTAAGTTAAAGACGTTGCCAGCAGTTCTTTTTTCGTAACACTGCATTCAGCATTATTTTTAGCAGACGTGTTACTATATGAAAGAAAAATAGTTTTAAAACAAAAAATAAATAGATTTCAAAATAAATTCTTAAGGCAGTTAGGCCACTTATGCATCAAAGTAAAAATGTATTAAGATAGGCTAAATATTTGTTGGTAACCTTATTAGGTGTCCCACAGTCACAACCACAGAAGAAGACAGTGGATTCTTGAGTTAATATATTCAGTCGACAACTAAGGTTTTTATGATTTTTGGAATACTTCATTCAATTAGCTCTAATTTTGAAGTATTGATTATTTTACTGGAATCTACTACCAACAAATAAAGAAACAGTTATAATTCGAAAAGGAAGTTAACATAACAGAATTACCTATTTTTATATGACTTCAGGAACTTATAGTTGATGTTGTTTGTATAAATCAGTTGAAATTTAACATTTGTATATGTATTTATAAAAGTGTTTCCACTCTTGTTTGTCTAAATTTATTGATTTTACCTGTGAGTAATCAGTAATGAATAAATAAGAATTTCAAACAATAAAATAAAATATGCAAGTGTATCAAATAGCTGAAGTGGTATATAGACCATTCTTGCACTTATGTTTTTAAAAAAAAGTCATTTGATCAATCCGAAAACCTTGGTTTAATTGTTGTTTTTTTTTTCCAAAATCTTTAGACCGTTTTTTTTTTTTAAATTATATTTATGAATTAAGTTCTTTAATATTTTTTTTAGAAATAGCTTTGGTAAGCTTTTAAAGTAAGTTTTTAAAAACATTTATGTTTTATGTTCGAGTTTTGTTGAAAAATATTAACTTGTTTTTGAGGTAGGTATCGAGTTTTGAAAAACAAAATTTATTAAAAATTTAATTTGACATCTTTTGATCATTATACATACATACATATGTATGTATATATTATTTAGAAATTATAAGAGCTTTTTCAGTAAAAAAAATATTTAAAGCGCTTCCTTGGTTCCTGAGAAAATTTTAAAACGGAAGTACCCTTCTTCAGCAATACAAAAATATTGTATACATAAAAACCAATTTAGCAAATCAATTTTTTAAGAAAATTTCACTAAAAAATCTATTGAGTAATTTTTGAGGCCGTTCCGAATTTTCTGTTTCTGACCAAAACATTTTTGTAGAGACTGCTGTTATTTTTGGTATTATGAAAAATGAGAAGAAAGGCACCTAACGCAGATTTGCTTATTTCCAAGTTTGAACTCAATCGACCGGATCACTTTTTTAAACTTCTCTACTATTATTATGTAATGTTTGAATAAAATTAGTTCGTATAAAGTCGCATGTAAAAAATAACCAACTATGTAAATATTTTTAAAAATCCATTCTACATCATTTATCGATGTTTTCTGCAAACAAACTTTATTTGAAGTCGATGTGTTTGCTGGTTCTTTAGATATCGTTGACGGAAAAAGGTGTTCTAAGCTTAAGGACGTACTACGAACACACAGCCACCAACGTCGGAAAATGTCAAAATTTTCAATTTGACAAAACGGACCTATTACAATAACTGCTTATAGAAAAATAAAACATTTTCGTTCTGTATGTTTAATGATATAACTTTGAAAATTAAAATCGTATCAGTTGCCTTTCAAAAAATGGTCGTACGAACTAATCAGCGGAATTCCACAAAAATTGGGATCTATTTCATATGAATTTACTGCCGTAATTTTTTGCCACTAAGACCCAAATAAAAATTAACGAAGTTCCGAAATAAAAACGACTTAAATTGGAATATTTTTATAATAATTTTATTTATGCAAAGCGATAAATGTCCCCATTGTATTGGTGTCAAACAATCAAATATAAGCTTTAAAAAAAAAAAACAGTTTTTTTCATTTATTTTGCTTCCGAGGTCCGTTAGATTTGTTTAAGACTTGGAAATTACGATGTGATTTCCACTTAAAAATTTGATAGGAATTAGTTCACTTTGTCAAGTAGGAGAAGTAGGAGTTAATTCTTTTTATGAGTTAGTTTGTAAGGTCGAAAAAAGTGTGCATTATTCTTGTCAAGAATTGGCTCATTTTTGTATCATATAATAATTCTAAGTCCCCTCTAATCCAGTCACTATGAATTCTACTTCTCTACGAACTAATGAATAACCTAAGATAGTAACATAGAAACTAGAAACTCTAGATAAGCTATAACAAAAGTTGAGTTTCACTTCAAAGAAGGGCTTATTAAAATACAAATTATTCATATCGAAAATTAAACTAGAAGTAATAATTATATATTATTATTTTCTTGACGCCACCAATTTAAAATAGATACATTATATTTCCGATTTTCGATGGGATTTTTTAAATAATTCCTCTAATTATAAGTTTTTTTTAGACAGGTACCTCATGAGATCACTTATAAACGTGCTACTACTACTAGATATTTTCGTCTTGAAAAAGATGTACAGATGTTGCAGCTTTCTATTTATAGACAAATTGCAATGCACTTTAGAATAATTATGACAACTCTTTTAAGTTATTTCTCTATCACATATAATAACAGCTACTTATGGCGTATCGTTCGATGTTGCATCTTTTTTTCTTTTATTTGTATCTTTTTTTTGTTGTTGAATTAAACAAAGCAACATTTAAAAAGTAATTAGATGTGGTTAAATGTTTTATTAATTCTGACAACGTGCCAGGTGAACCGAATGCCAAGCAAGTGTTTTTGGTTTAGATGATGATGTAGTATCTTCTAAGTCTTATGGAATATACCTAAGTGCGATGGATGGTAATGTGGTACTTGTACTTATACCATATAAGATACCAATTCTAACTTAACACTTCACCAACCAATCACTGATGATTATGATAGAATTAGAATTCTATTAGCAGCAGATTTTTTACTTTTTTGTTCTCTTGGCATGATGCGCTTTGCGCTTGGGTTGATTTAATCTTATAATTGATGTAGGTACATACTTTGATGGTTTTTATGGTAATTTCTATTTAGTTATGCATGACTTCATTGATGATGAGATGACCTTTAAGTTCATATACGGTTGCGGTAGGGAAAAAATTAAAAAAATAACATCGCATTGAAAATGAAGATGCATGACTATTGGCTGTATTCAAAGTTTGTACAAGTTAATATTGATTTATTTGTTAAGGTCATTGTCAAGGCCATAGAATAATTGCAGTCTTTTTTCTACATAAATGTATATTTTAATAAAAATAATAATTATAATTAATTGAAAATATTATGACAGTAAATTGATATGGTTAACAATTTTATTACATTTGTTATGCTCGTAGTTTTAATATTCATCTTTACATCAGAAAATGTTTAGGCATGTAACTTTTCAATAATATAGTTTTTAATTTAGTAGATAAGTACAAATTATTTTATTTTTACTTGTAGTAAGTACCGCATTATTTACTGCCATTATTTACATTTACAAATTCTAGAATTAACCGGTACATTTATTTACCTCATCAACTAAGTTAATTCCGTTTTTTTTTTCGTAAAATATAAATAATTAAAAATCAGGTTAAGCTTATTTATAAGAAACAGTGATACATAATTGAATAATTAAGGGTAAATTCACAAACGTCAAATTTTTCGGTAGTGATTAGGGATCACTGCTTTTTTGCGATGGTGATCGTTGCTCGGCTGATTACGATGCGATGCTGATTGACAAAAAGTTTTACGTTTAAAAACAACTTTTGCTTTATGATGGATGTGATATCAATAAAAACTCTCATTGTAATTATATCTCCTCTAAGACTTTTCACCACAATACTGACTTTGATTTTCTAATTTAATTTAATTGAATATATTTTTATTGAATGCATAAACACAGTAAGAAAAAAATCTTATAAATTAGTGTTTTGCTAATAATACATTTAAATAAATGGAGATAAGCTACTTCATAAAATAAAAATAAAAATTTGTTTAAAATTAAAATTGAAAATATTTCATAAGGCACACTTTTCTTTTCTTTTTTTTTTTTTTTTTTAAGTTTTCCATGCTGAAACTGTTAACTCTATTAATATTTTATACATACATCTCACTTGTTAGATTCTTTTTGTAACACAATTTTAACAAAAATAAAAAGAAGTGCAAAATTACGCATTTTGAGAGTAACTTCGAAGCTCTCTACGAAACTGTGATTCGACATTAATTCTTCTTACATTTCTTGGAAGGAGGTTCCAAAGACGTATAGCACAGATGAAAAATTGTTGCTCTGAGGTCCGACAAGTAAACCGAGGGTATACTAGCACTTGGGATCTGTTTGAGGAGCTGAACCGTATTCTATTAAACAAACTACAAGGTTGTTGTGTTTGAATTATATTGAAGAGTAAGAGAAGAGTTCTATACCGAATAAGATGATCGAAGGACATATTGTAGATTTTAATCGAAAAATTTGATATACGATCAAACCGACGCAAGCCAAATATGTAGCGTGTTGTATTATTAAAGGCTACATTTAATTTTCTCCTACTGACGGCATCGCAGTTGCAGTAGATTTCGCAACCATATGTCAATACCGGAACTACTATAGTTTTGGCTAGCATCATTCGAGTATTTAAAGGCGTGTAATGAAGTGATGACCACAACATTCTAAGGATTCCATAAACCTTACCCACGGCCGCATTTATATGGCTCTCCCAAGTCAGCGTCCTATTAAACAACATACCTAGATTTTTTGCGCTGGATGTATATGCGATTGGTGTACCATTCAAGACGATACTTGGGAAATAGTCTAGATCAAGCACTTTTTTACTTATCACTATGCATTTCGACTTGAGTGGATTAAGGAAAAGTCCATTATCTTGTGACCAACTAAGTATTTCAGCGAGATCATTGTTAATTATATGTGCACAATCGTCGATTAGCCCGAGAGGACAGCTTCTAAACAACTGAACGTCATCAGCATACATTTGAATGGAACACCCCGAGATCTTAGCTGGAAGTTCATTAATATATAACGAGAAGAGAAGGGGTCCCAAAATAGAACCCTGGGGAACACCTCTAACTGTGGGAAGAAAGCACGAAATTTTATTGTTTACAGAGACTGCTTGCTCTCGTCCTTGCAAATACGTTTTTATTAAATGAACAGCAGATGATGATAGACCATATTGGCAAGAGAGTTTGTAACATAAATTATAATGATCCACCGTGTCGAAGGCTTTGGAGTAATCGAGCAGTACTAAAAACGTTACAAGATCATCGTCTAAGGCCAATCTAATTTGTTCAACTACATTTATAACAGCTGTGGTGCAACTATGCTGCTGACGAAAACCGAATTGCATAGGGGACAAGATATTTTGAGCTCTTAGATAAGCATTGAGTTGTTTTTGTAAGACTCTCTCGAAAACTTTGGACAAGTAAGGGAGTATAGAAATCGGTCTATGCTCTTTCATATTGTTTCCTTTAGGAATGGGCAAAATTTTAGCTTGTTTCCACACTTTTGGAAAAATACCAGTTATTAAAATAGTATTAAAAAGGTGCGTTAAATAGGGCAAAATATATGGTAAAATGGCCTTTACGAAAATTGGATGAATATTATCAATTCCAACTGCGTTCGACTTGATAGATAGTAAGCTTTCAACGATATCTGTGCTTTCAACACAAACAAATTCAAAAGGATTATCTGAGTGAGAAACATTGATAGGCTCATCAAGCTCAGAAGAAAAACGAGAAAGATGTGGAAAAGGGAGCGAAACGAAGTTCTGATTAAGTTCATCTACATCAATATCCTCCTTGCAAACTGTGTTTTGTTTTCCAATTCCAATTTCTCTCAGGTTTTTCCATAGTTGACGTTTGTTTAATGTTGTTCCTAGCTTATTCTTATACCTTTCAACTTTAGCGGATCTTATTTTTCTTACAGCCAGGTTGCGAAGGGTACGATAATAATGATGTTGAACCTCTAATCTGAACCTTTTCCACCTTTTATAAGCTTGATCCCGTTGAAATAAGAGCTGTCGAATTTCATTAGAAAACCAAGGACGTTGGTTGATTTTCCTTGTTCTAATTGGAACGAAATTGTCAAACAGATTTAAAATATTTAAATTCAGATATTCTAATTGAGCATTGGGAGATGGTAGATAGTAAACACTTTCCCATTCAATACTTTGAATATTTTGTTCCAGACGAGAATAATCCACTCTTCTAAAATCTCGGTACTCAAATTCGGTTTCCAGACGGTGCATCCTAAAATCGAACGCTAAGTAAATGAGATCGTGGTTTGAGAAAGCTGGTGCTGACAACTGGTCATAATGTATCACATCGTTGATATCACTTACAAAGAAGACATCCAAAAGTGTTTGCGATCTTCCTACAAAATGCGTGGCGTAGGTGGTATTAACTGGAAACAAATTAAATGTTCTCATTTCACAAACAAGAACGTTGTCAGAAAGAAGATTACTATTAAAATCACCACAGACGATCATTTTAGAGGATTGCAAAGAAATACTTTCCAAAAGTGTAAGCAATGGGGTTAGTGAAACCCCGTTATTTGGTCTATAAACAACGCCAATTGTTAAAGAACAGTCACCAGCAATAATGTTAATAAAAATGTATTCCATCGCACTATCCGCTTCAGACTTACAAATCACTTTACAGGTTAAATTTTTGCGTACATATACTGCCACTCCGCCACCTCTTCTCCCATATCTATCGGCTCGATATATCTTAAAATTACCCAAGCTATACATTGAATCATTATTTGAATCCAGAAACCAAGTTTCAGAGACACAAATGATATCGGTATCAGAACCTCCAAAAACATCCCTAAATTCATCAATTTTACAAAATAAACTTTGTGCGTTTAAGTGACACAACCGAAGGCCTGCCATTTGATTATTTAAAATTTTTACCATCGACCTCAAAACCCCATCATTGCTACGATCAAAGAAAACTTCTCCATTATCAATTATTTCCATACCAAAAAAAAAAAATTAAAAAAAAAATAAATAAAATAAAAATAGATTAAGGACCACGTAGTCACCTTCAAAAATTAGAGAAATATCTAACAAAGAAATATAATAGTGAGGTGTGATGTAGCACAAAATTTATTTTTATTAAAAATTTTTTAAAAAGAGAAAAAAAAAAGAGAAAACGAAAGAATGAATGAAATTATTGATATAACAAAAAAAAAAATTATAGTAATAATAATCAAATAAATGAGATAAGTGAAAAAAAAGAAAACAAAAAAAATATTAGTAAATAAATAAGAAGCAAAGTTTCAATTCTCATGAAGAGTTAGGCTGGCAATTCCATCGAGGTCTTCTGTATTATCGACACATATTCCTTTGGCATCTGACATCTCTCGTTTGACGTATACTCGACCGCGGATGGTAAACACCGCAGCAATTTTGTTTTGTTTCTTAAGTTGAATTGCATGGCGAACTAAATAATTATTTTTTTGTGATAAAGACTCGCGAATAAAAATTTTTGAAGTTGATTCAAGTCCGATGTCTTTGAGACAGAGTTGCATTTTATTGTCTTTTATGTGTTTTGCGATTGAAGTTAGGAGGAAATTTTTCTCATACGGGGATTTAAATTTAATGATTATAACTGTATTATCAGTGTTTTTTTTCGGGCGAGTGCGAAATATATCAATCAAAACCGGTGGTTTGATATCAAGTGTGTGACATAAATGATTAAAGTGCGTTTTTAGGTTTTCATCGGGAATATGCGGTACACCAAATATCACTGCATCACTGGCTACTAGTTTATTATCAAGATTGTTTATCATTGCTGACGCGTCGGCGAGCTCGGTGTCCATTAAAGACAGCTTATGTTTTGATTTTCTGCCGGCAATAAATTCACCTTCTTATGTTAATATGGTTTCTATAAATAGTTTAATTTGTGCGTTGGTAAAATAATCCCTGAAATTCATCAAATTAATTAATTTATAAACAATTTAGAATTTGATTAAATACTTTGCATTGTCTTTTTCCGCCATTTTTGCTCCAAATCGCGTTCGCATCAACAACTTATCAAGAAAATTCTTGATGCTTTTTTCTTTATATTTGCGCATCAGTTTATCGAACTTTGCAAAAATGAACAATTGACATTTTAAGTGATGCCAATTATTTGCGTTTATGAACGTGTTAAAGGGATGATCGCAAATCATCTCTGCAGTGATGCGTTTGTGAATTTACACTAAATGTACGGTAAATTTACCTTGGCAAATCCCAGATAGTTATAAATTGTGGCTTTACCTTATTCCATCGTACAATTTCAAATTAAAGTAAAAATAGATCAATTTTAAGTCTTTCGTACTTTTGTCTAGTACGGAAAACTTAGAATTGCTCTATTTATACTTGAAAGAAAACTTTGTAAATGATAACTCGAACACCGCCACTGTTCCGCAATGTTCCATGTCTTTCGTTGTGGATACCGATATGTTTGCAAACAATATTTTGTCAAATAAGGTAGTTCACCCCCCTAAACATTTTAGCCTCTTTTTTTACCGAACATCGAGAATGTGGAATAATTTAACCAACTCTGTTTTTCGCTCTAGTTTTGATATTCAAAAATTACAAACAAAACTCAATGCTGAAACTACTAATTAATGTATTGATACTTATAGCCCTATAAATATAAAATTTTAAATATATTATTGCATAAAAAAGAGTGACTCTAGATCCTACGCTTAAAACTAAAGAACCGTTTCTCAAGTCTTGCCAAACAAGAAGAATACAGAAGAAAATTGGCAAAACAGTTCAGAAATAAAATCACGAATAACGTTTGTATGGAGACATCATTTGTGTTTAACTAAAATGTTGTATGTACGAGGTGTGTTCAAAAAGTACCCGGAATTTTCGTTTTTTCAAAAAAATATTTATTTATTCGTTTACATCAATGTGGTCCCCTTCAAAGTAGTCCCTCCCAGATATAATACACTTATGTCAGCAGTTTTTCCAATCTTGGAAGGACTCTTGATATTCACTTTTTGATATATCCTTGAGCTTTCTCAGCGATTTTGCCTTCATTTCTTCAATCGAGGAAAAACGCCGTCCTTTCATTAGTCTCTTCAACTTTGGAAACAGGAAAAAGTCACACGGAGCCATATCTGGTGAATATGGAGGTTGGGGCATGACTACGGTATTGTTTTTGGGCAAAAAATTACGAACAAGCAACGACGAGTGAGCAGGTTCGTTATCGTGGTGCAAAAGCCATGAACTGTTTTTCCATAAATCATACTCCTTATTAACCGTACGACCTTGTGGTAAGAACTCTTGATGCACTATACCATTATAATCGAAGAAAACAGTAAGCAAAACCTTCACATTTGATCGAACTTGACGTGCTTTTTTCGTTCTTGACGTTAGATGCTTGCAGGTGGACGATAGTGCTTTGGTTTCGACATCATAACCGCACACCCATGTTTCATAACCAGTTATGACCCTTTCAAGCAAACTTGGATCTTCGTTGACGTCATTTAACAGCCCTTGAGCGATGTTCATGTGATTGTTTTTTTGGTCAAAATTCAGCAGTTTCAGCAAAAATCGCCGAGCTCATAAAAACACGTCGAACCTTAGCAACTACCACATACAAAGTAAACAGTGAATATAGCTGAAAATTGCATCATACTTTAGGGGCATGTATACCAACACAATAACAAAATAATTTTGACCTTAGGACTCTCCAGACCCGCGGAATTAAAAAATTCCAGGTACTTTTTGAACACACCTCGTACAATATTTTTCGAACGTGAAAATTGTTTTTATACCATTTTTTGGCAAAATTTTCCGGATTCCTCAAAATAACCACCACCGAATCCTCTCAAAATACGAATTTAAATTATATTTTCAATAGTTTTTCTTGACGTCCCGTCCATAATAGTTTTTCGGCATCGTAACAATTTAATTTTAATTTCTAAAAAATTACGCCGATGAAAAAACCCGAATTTCATTCATCGTGATTGTTAATGTCAAATAACTGCTAATAATTTTTGAAAGTTAGCCCTATTTCCCGGCATCTTATTCATGATGATGAATGATTTCGAAAAGAGGTTATTATTAGTTGATACGGTATCACAATTGGTATTTAATTCCTTCTAAAGGACATTATCTAACTGTAAGACATATTTTTAAACATTAAATGAACATTTTTGTCCATATTATTGATGTCTGTCAATATTGGTTATGATATTACTGAGATGTTTCGTTTTATACATATGTCTTTGTTTTCAATCTGTTTTAATTAATTATATTTGAACAAAATTTATTGCAAAGTTATAAAAGCCTCGCCATTTTGTATTTGACCAGCAAAGCCAGTTAGTATTAAAATCACCTTAAATTTTAACTCTATAATCTTTTTCATCCTAAAAATGGCTTTGCTCTTAGTGTAGTTTCGAAAGTGAAAACAGTTTTTCAATAAGGACTTTGGCAATTATACTCTAAATAGTTTTTCTTTGTTTAACTGAGTGTTTTTCTTGGTACTGCTTTTCCAAGGATATTCACGCAAATGATGTAAGACACTGGATGAGTTTACCATTTAATAAATTAACTGTCAAATTTTGTATGAGAAATTATTGACACAATTTGGTTAAAATTCTCCAAGGATTTTGATGAATAAAATTATCCACATTTTTCTGGTAAACTTTACCAAACATTGTTTTGACTTTTAAAATCAAGCGACAAAGAAATTGTTTGCTTTTGGAACCGAGTGTCAAATGGGTTTAAATATCGTTGATTCTCAGCTTAATAATAGCTATAGTTAGTGCAAGTTATTCTAAAATTACATCCTGTTTTTCTTGCTGTTTAATATTTAAAGTTTAATTAACAACTGATTAAATAACTCAGCAAACCAAAACAAATTAATTAAAAGAGTGGTCACCCAAACTTTTGTATAAACTTATCATTTTACACAATTTGTAAACTTACCACCATACCATTACTAATTTTTATTATTGAAAACCTTGCATCAAAGTTTTGACTGTTTGTGAACAACATAAAACCAACAAACCTTTTAATTAAAATGTCTTATGAATTTACTAAATTAATAACAGTCAAAGCAGTATTTTGTAAAATTTACTTAAACTTAAAAGTTAGAATTTCCCAGTGTCTTCTGAATAATTTCATTGAAGTTTTTTATTCCTTCCATGAATTTATGATCTAATTAACCACTAAACTGACAAAAGTTGCTAATGAGTTGAATAGTGACTATAAACCAGTTGCATATTATTCAAATGACATTCTTAAAAACTATTTATTCAACTTACTTTAAAAAATTACTCAGGTATTCAAATATTCTTACCTCATTCATTAATATTAAACTCATACCCATATCATGATGTACATACTTATTTATTATCAATCAATATTTACTCAATATCAAGTGTTGGTTGTTAATATTTTTCAAGAATATTAAAAGACCACACATCCAGAGAGGGAATTTACACATAATTTAAATTTATCAACTAAATTGATGATCTAACTTGTGCAAACTTAGTCACAATATTTTTGTGATTTTTGCTTATTTATATTCAAAGAATTTAATATTAACACAAAATAAATGATTAGTAATTTCTTCCCACTCAAAATTCACTTAAAGACATTTTAATGAACAATGCGGGAAGACTGATTACTGATTTAAGAAATTTGGGTTTTTTGGTCATTAACATTTAAAATTTTTGGAAATGGTTAATTGTTTCGAAAATATCAGTTGAAAATTATGGAGGGCTAAGACTCGTGTAAGAAAATTGGAACTGTGAATTGCAAATGCTTGTTATTTGAGCTAAGAATCAGACGACTTAATTCCAACTGCAAGGGCTCAACGCTTTTTCAAGGAAAAGAAAAATACTTACTCGTCAGCTTAGCATTTTCAATTTTCTCATACTTCCTTACCACAGTAAGCAATTTTTTTAAATCCGCTCACAATTCTTTAAGTTTCGTGAAACTCAAGTATTAAAGTGAAATTATTTTTATTAGCGTGTTTGATAAGTTCAAGAATTTCTCGCATCAAAAACAACTTTGAACATTTACAGCGACTAAGATACGACTAAGTATACGCACTTCAACTTCCTGAAGATAAATGTCTCTCGATCAAAGATTATTCCCGTTTTCTTCTCAATGAATATGTGGCACACATCAAATAGCCTTAAGTCCACAATAATTACGCAACACTGCACGCTGTGCTGCTTCGCCCCATCATCATGGAAGAAAAACGTATACCATACAACTATCAGGTTAGACTGGCATTTCTGGATGGACAACATCAGAATCAGCAACAACAACAACAAAAACTAAGGATGATTGAAAGGAATCTTAAAGTGGGATAGAATTTGCATTTCAAGTCTCAAGCCTCCTCTCTGATCTCTGATGGTGAAGATGAGACGGAACAGGTATTTGGTATATTGGATTATTAAGTGTGAAACAATAATATTCGCAAAAAGTGACTTTATTTGAAAGAAAGGAAACATCTCGCAGGTGGCGCTGATGCTACTACTGCTGCTTCAGTTGCTGCTGAATGGAAAAGAGGAAGAAGCTTTGAATTATGTGTTTCCCCACTTAAGATAGATTTTCACACTTTAATGCATCAACGAATAAGTTAATTGAATATGAGATTTTTTTAATGAAATGATAATGCATAATCAAAGAAAAATATCAATCACGTTTGATCAACCATTAAGTTACATGCTATATGTTCTTGAACTACGAACATGTTGATCGATGATGGGAGTATCGAATACCCAAGCACCGAAGTGTGACTGGGACACTTGGGAATAGATTTCACATAGTTTTGAAATAATTTTCTTACTAATATTGTTTAACTTCTCAGAAGAATGGGAAGATACTACCCTTGAATAAAATAACTTCCCACATCATTTTTGATTGCCTGGATGATCCAGCTCCATAGAGTTCAGGTGTTAACTTGCTTTTAACATCATGCTGATAAACAAACATGCACAAATGCGGAACTTAAACGTTCCATCGTCCCACCAAACATCTATCAAGGACCTTTGGATAATCCAAACCTCATAGCTTAAATCTTTGGATTTGCACTTAAAATCCCCCAATTTATCATCCTTTACGTTGACTTCAACATTCCATTTATTTGCGCACTAGCTTAAGGTTAGCGTTAAGCAAACAAAAAACACACATAATTCTTTAACTCCACGCAAAAGTATGGTAAGTATATAAAGAACCTGCGTCAATATAGATAGATACAAAACCACCCAAAGAGGGAAGTTCCTTATGGCATTCTAAAAAGGTCACAACTATCAATAACCCACCATCAACGAACCTACGTTACCTAAATCTATAGACATTTGCAATGACACAGCAGCGTGTGGGTGCGTTTCGCAATTCCATTCACCACATCATCGATGTCCATTCCGCATGCTCACTTTTCTTGTATGTATAGCCTCCTCAGCCCTCACCTTATCCCAGTATAGTATATTGAAATATGTATGAGCATTCAAGACACGGAAAAACTCCTTGGCAAGCCCTCAATATTGCATAAGGCACGTTGTTCGAGTAGGTACGATTACATACTAAGTCTATGTCCGCGATGACGACGACGACGACGACGATGGTTGGTAGGTTGCGGTCAGCACAGTCAACTTACGCATGCATACCAGCACTTCTTCCCCGGAATTCAACTGCAGATTGTCCAGCACAAATATTTGCCTAACGTTATTGTGTAGCAGAGTAGCTATATGGCTATCGCGCGCTTTAACTTCTTCCCTTCTTTTTTAACTCTCTCAGAACCAGCAACTAAACCTTCTTAAACCATCATCGGAGCAGTGCCCATCGCACCTGGATGAAGCCTAAAAAAGCCTGCGGTTATAATACCACCACCGCGACCACCATACGAACAACTCGCACTCGCTTAACTATAGATAGAGATATAGCTGGAAGTATAGCCCTCTTAATCGTTGTCCAAGTGAATTTCCTTCTAACACAATTATACGGCTGGCAGCGTGTCCATCAAGTTCGCGATTTAGAAAATTCTAATGGACGCACGTTAGTCTCTGATGGACCTGGAGCTCTGTGTCCGCATACAGCGAGCGAAACAGCGACTGACCGACGACGCGTCGGACGCAGTGAGCTCTCATATAGTGAATTGCGAATTTGCGAAACCCCTCCTGCTGCTCATCAACGTCACCGCAACCAGTACTCATTTGACCATCAGAGAGCTGACACTTGTGGGGAATTATGCAGAAAATGAGAAACCAGACCCAGAGTAGCCGTCCAGCCGGCTTCGGTTCTGGATTTGAACTTATAACTGTTAATATTGACAGCAACAGCGCAGTACAGAGGTGGTGGTGGATGGCGCGGTACTGTTGCACGGCGCAATATACCTACAGCAAGTTCACGCATGAAGTGTTCCCATCGGCGGCGGCGGCTGAGCGTCCCCTCCCCGGGCTCGATATCGCATCATCGTCATCATCATCCCAGCTAAACTGACTTTGACAAAAATCTCACAGATTTGCTGCTCGCTGGCATCTCGCAACGCAACACACTACTTTTTTGTTGGACGTTTTGCTCTCTATCGGTAGAGCATTTAGACGACAGATATCAGGGTTTGGAATCCATGGAAATATAGACAGCCAGCGACAACGTTAGACGTTAGAGATGCTATCGGAATGGCTGGCGGCAGAGGCAGTATACGGCCAGCGGTAACGGCGCGGCGGTGCGGTGGCAGAATGGCGGTGACTGTGACTGGGGTGGTGGTGATGGTGGCATATTAGGTGTCCGAATGTGCGAGACCTTCACGGTTTGTATCCGATTCGGAGAAAGATTCCGTGATGCCTTCCAAACCAGTTCTGGTCTGCTATGCATTTAGAAGTTTTTGTTTTGTTCTATTCTCTAGATACCTTCGTATAGAAGCGTTAGAAGCCAACACGTTCTGGATTGGATGGCAGCTAACAGCTAACAGCTAACAGCTCACAGCTCATGATCTGTTTGCAGATCGTGTGTGGTTTTTTTTCTATGATCTTTTTAAAGTTGTTCTCTAGTGGCAATGCATTCAGGAAGAAAACATCTGAGTACTTGGTTGGGGTCGTGTCGCTAATTGTTGCAACGGTGAGCGGAGCAGTGCTGTATGCGGGATTCCTTTGACTTTTGGTCGACAATCGCCATAGTAATCACACCACCGCCAGGCAGCCAGCTTTCCTGCACCGAACCAACTTAAACCGCGACCGGTAGTGGCAATCTTCTCAAATTCTCGCGCACCCAAATATGGGGAAGTGGATTCTTTTGCGCCATCATCGCATTGCCATCAACGCGCTAAGTTAAAAGAATTCGCTGAGCTAGGCTGCGCTGTGGTGGTTGATTATCTTTTGTGACATATCAACCGTCAGAGGTTGGCAGTAGCCGTAAAGGCGTCAGATAGTGTGTTGAAACTGAAGTAAGAAGAAGTAATCGTTTGTCGCGGCGAGCGAAATGAAAGAATGGTTGTGTTTTGTTTTTATTCTTTAAGTATTTAGTAAACGTTTCCGCAGAAGATTTCAGGATATCAATAAATTTTTTAGATGTCTCTCGTGATGGCTTAACAAGAAACTTCTAAGGCAGGAAGCAGTTTTTGTAGACATAAATTGAAGAATTGAGTTGCAGGAACTCATTTGTTATGTTTGTAAGACAAGTCATTTGAATAAGATGATGGATGTGAAGGCTTTCTTAACACTTTTGGTATCGTTTAAAAAATACCTCTTTTTTTATAAAACTGGAGAGATTAGTGCTGGGAAAACAATCATGGCATTGATTTAATGTTCACGAAAATTGTATGTATAAAGTTCTTAAAAAAGTTCTACAGCTCGTGAGGAACTGGATCTAGAGAGTATTGAGAGAAAAGCACTGTCTTATCTTATCAACAATTTACTTTTAGAGAGGTCTCTGCTTCATATGTCTTAAGACTTTTCTCCCCCTTAGGGCAATTTTTTTTTGGGAATATCGCCTTTGAACCAGTCTTATTCTTGGGATTGAAGGAAACAATATGTTACGCATCACTTCTTGAAGCATCTGAATGCGACGAAATCGATCATCAAACATATAAGGCATGAGGGTAAGTTGATAACCCTAGATGACGCACTGCTAGCGACCTCTGTGATGAAGAAAATTTTAGTTCATAATTCATATGCTTTTGGAACAAAATGGGCAATCAATTTTCTAGATCCTTGTCTAAAAAAACTATGTTTTCGATAGTTTCTATGAGCTGGGGAGTTTGGAATTCTTTGAGTTAAACAGTTTTTTTTCTCGAAATATTCAATAAAAGTAAAAACTCTTGCAGGCTTGCGGAAGAAGTTAGAAATTAATTTAAAACTGTATAAACTATAAGGTTTAATGTCGCTGATGGTTTCTAAGATATAGAGAGTTATAAACTCGTTGAGTTTATAAGTTCTTTCAAAATATTTTTACCTCCTTGATGTAGAATCTTATGAAACCAAAATCTGAGTTCAAATGCTATTGGAACACAGCAGGCTGTCGAATTGACAACTTCTTGTCTAAGATCACTTGGAATGTAAAGGCATTCCTGTTAGTTTATCCAAGCTCAAGAGTTAGGAACTCGTTGAGTTTAAAAGTTTTGTTCGATATATGCAATCGAACTAGAAACTGTTCCAGGATTTGTGACTTTTTCAGAAGATGTTAGAAATTAATTAAGATCTCTGGCAACGATAAAACATCCGATTCATGGGTAACTGCTTGGCTCCATGCAATTTTTATACAATCTCAGGCATACTGCCAATCATCAAGCCCAAGAGCTCTTCAGTGCACGACGGTTTGTTTTCCCAATTAAAGTTTCAGCGATGGGTGATTGTGCTTGGTATTGCTTGTCGATCACTTAAAAACCATCAAGTTCTTCTTGTTTTCTCTTAAATCGAAAGTGGGAAGCATTCGATACCGGATCTGTTAAAGAAAGTGTCTCCTTGTGTAACTTTGTAAAGGGCACCTCCTTGCTTAAATCCTTCTAACAATCAGAGACCTTTAATCAGTATATCGGGAAAAATTGTCGAAGAGGAAACGTTCCCTTTAACAAGACACTTCATTCTCTAGAACATGAAACATTGATTTTTCTTGCTTGCTTGCAAAAAAAATGAAAGAAAACCCTAATGATGTGTAAATAACATCACACTGCATCAGCTCAAGAGGATAAGACCATACGAAACACCATCTAACACAATATTACCCAAGCATTAATCACATCAAAGAACAACTTTGTATCATTCGGATGGCTTTGGCTTGTTATAAAGTTAGATACCTCAACTAAACATAAAGAAGAAGAAAAACACCTCCAATTAAAGTTAAACAAACCACACGAAACCGGAAAAGGTAGCCCTAGCGTAGGCGTTCCTTATGGTCACACCATCTATCCTGACACTGCGATTTATCTTTCTCCTGTTTCACACCATCTCACGGAGATGAAGATTTGTTTGTTTTTTTTTTTTCTCTGTTCATCTTCTTCTTCATTATTTGTTCAAGTTTTTCTATGCCCTTAGATAGCTTTTGCGCGAAATTTCATCTAACAGCAAGCGTAAGATTTCAAGCAAGGCGAGTAAACATTAATCAAGTTCCTAACAACCAACCAACCCGGAGATGGTTGAGACCGCACGCAGAAGAAGATCGGAGAGGAGAAGACCGAAGCTGAAGTTGAAGCTGATTTCTGAGGCTTGTTACTTAATTCTGCAAGCGTAGATTACTTAGCAACATAATCCTCCCGCAGTGTTTCTGCCTGGCACTTAGATAGTCCTCTGTATACCTTTAGCATCAACTACTAGTATAGGGAATGTAATAGGAAGAGATAACGCCAGCTTGTTGCTGCGACACTACATTACCAGAAGAAGACTACGACCGACAACGCCGCCACCGCTGCCGCCGCGCTGATGACGACGATGTGGTTTCTGAGAAGAAAAGCAAACTAGTCGTTTATTTGTCCACCGTGTCGGCGAACTTTGACACCGCACACAGCAAAATTGTAGATACATATATTTACTTCTATATGAAAGAATAAAAATGTCGTGCCACAAGTTCTTCTTTTGTCCGCCGCGCGCTGCCTGACTTTGACTTTTGTTGTAAGTCTGATGTCGGTATAGTAGTAGTTATGGCTCTTGGCATCCACACCGACCGCACAATCCGCAAATCCCATCATGTAGACCACTATTGAACGTGCTGTAAAGTGGTTTATGTTTTTGGTCGTAGGCTGTATGGTGCAACTTTGTTGAAAATACACCAAAACGTTCTTCTTGTTGTTTTTGGTTTTTGATTTTCATAAAATCTATTTGTTGAAGAGCACGGCACGGACAGACAACAACAACAAAAAAAACACTAAATTGGCTACGAAGTTCAAAGACAAATGGCCGCAAGCAATGCGAATATTGAAATTATCGAGATGGTGGTAATATCTGTGGGATTATAACTTCACTTCTTCAACTTGTCTTTTGGAGTTAAGTTGGTCGTAGGTTTGATCTTTTTTCTGTGTTGTTTTCTTTGAGTTTTTTTTTTGTGAAAGGAAATGAAATAAGTAAATCAAATATCACGGCCTGGGTGTTAAGAAAAAAGTCCTTACAGCCGCGATATATTTGATTTGCGAAATTACGAATAATTGCTGCATGGGAGTATGTAGGAAGAGACATCGTATAGTATTTTATGTTTTGGCTCTGGTTCTTAATTTGATTTGACATAAAATAGCCAAACGTAATCGTACCTTTAAATAACATAAATAGCAAAGATTTTTGAAAGCATGCACTCCACAGATGAATCATTCCCTAATATAACACTTGGTCTCATAGTGTGGACAGCATGTGACAGTTCACGGCCGCCATTTTTATGATTTACATGTGAGGTACACTTTACATTTTTCTAAGAGTGACAGGCGAATGTTTGCTGTTGTTTTTCGCAACAATTTTTTATCTTTTTATGAGGTTAAATAAAACTACATATGTTTTTGACAGTTCCCAAATTAATTTTTACGTGCTGACAGTTGGCAGCCATTTTTATAATATTTACATGTAAGGTGCATCTTATTCCTTAAAATAAACAGGTATATGCGTTGACTGCTTATTACAACCATCGTTTTCAAAGAATTTCTGTCTGAGGTGCAATGTAACTACCTTTTTTAAAGATTACCGGTGAATTTCTAGGTTTTGACAGTTCACTGATGCTATTTTATATGACGTTCATGTGAGGTGCACCGTAACGTGTTTCTAAAATTAAGAGGTAGACTTTGACCTTTTATGGCAACCATCGTTTTTTATCTAAGAAGAAATACAACCATGTTTTTCAAAGGTGACAGTTGAACTTTTATAGCTCAAATTTGTTTTTTTAAGAAGAATTAAATATGACAGTTGTCCTATAATGACAAATAAACTACGACATCTCGTCATAGCCATGTATTTAATCATTTTTATATAACAATATTCAAATATCAATAGGCTGATTTTGACAGTTAAAGGTGGTCATGTTTTTAAGTCATCTTAGGTGTAGCTTATCACAAGGTAGATTTTGATAGTTCAATGCTATTTTAAAAGTATTTATTTGTGACAGTTTTTCAAAAATGACAGATAAATATTGTCATTTTCTAAAAGCTTTTTTCTTTTCTATCAATTTTTGCATGACTATTTTTTTTTGGTTCAATAGTAACAAGCTAATTTTGACAAAAGAATTTGAATGTTATTTAGTAATTTCCTCTGTTGGGAAAAATTGCCAATCATTTAAAGTAAATTTTGACATTCCATTTTAAGATTGTTGTTTACTTTTTATCTGGGTTGTTCTATGTTCAATAGAAAAGGTCTTACAATAGTAAAAGATACATTTTGACAGTTCTTGATGACCAATGCAAACCATGTCCAACTCAAATTGATTTCAATCTAATGAAATTTACCCTGAATGCTATCATAAAATTATATCCATACACAAATACTTTTTGCTAAAAACAACGAACTTCCCTCTGAAACTCACTCTCTACTCCTTTGACACATATTTGCCCCGCGGAGACCTCCAGCGGAGTGTAGTCAAATTAAAAAATAAAAATTACCTTAAAGCATAAAAATGTCAACATAGATCTTGAGTGTGGTGCGATTATTATTCACCTCGTCGTCTTCGCGTCACAATTCATTGATTTCGGTGCATAAAATTCAACCTTATCCCCCCACTGCGCTGCGCAGTCTCCCTTCCCTGAATGTAGAGACTACAACAACGGCCGCTGCTGCCGCAGCATTGTCACATATTTGTCCATTGTGGTTTTGACTAGAGACTTCGAACTTGGGACTATGTTTCTCAGAGTTGTCTGTATGTACATCGCCAGCAGCCAATACGGATAAACCAACGTGCGGATCGATCGGCTAATTTATTAATTTTGTGTCGGCTTCGTTTGGGCATGAAAACACAAACAGCGCGTTTTTATTCATCTTTTGATCATCGACCACCATTGATATTATGATGCGATGCGGACGAGTCTTATTATTATGAATCGGAAGTCGAAGTCGCCTTATTCTTTCCATCGTCAACACCATCATAGTTTTGTCGTTCGTCGTGGTCGTCGTTGTCGTCGTCATCGTCATCGTCCGCTTCGTCGTTGTTGATCGCCTTCGTTTGCTTGTGTCATATCGCAGGTGTACGTATAAGTAAATTCTGACAGCGAATGCAATCAAAACGACTGATGCGCTCACTACCGGAACTTAACTTGAGGTAGCTTATTGGAAGGAGAATATATATTTAGTATCTACCTTACCTACGACTATAACAATTTAACTACCTATGCGGTCTGTTGACAGGCGGCCAGCCGGCATCACTGCCGTTGCCTGAGAGACGGAAACTTGACATAATCTCATAATTTGCATATTTAACAAGATTTTGTTTCGTTGTTGTTGTTCGGATTCACTTTTATTTTGCATTCTTTGTTTTCTTTGTTTTTTAAAGTTGTTGTCATTTTGCTTTATTCGTTGAAGGATATTTGGAAAAGTAAGCCGCCTGTCATAATTTACTGTTTAAAATTAAAAGAATCAAAAAAGAGACAAACGGAATTCAAATACAATCTAGAGGAAGTTGTATCAATCTAAATTTGAATGGAGGAGACAAATTTCTTAGAAACTCTGTTGTGACCAATGAGCATAGCATGACAAATCAAACTCAGAGTGCTTGAGTTCTTTTACATTTTCTTAAAATGACAATTATGTGACAAGAACTTTGACAGTTCTGTTGTGTGCAAACAAAATGTCAAATGGAACTTAAATGCTTCAGCAATCTTTAAGTGACAGTTCAATCAAAATAAAATTTTGACAGTTCCGTTCTGTAAAGAAAATAGCTGACTTTTATCATGAATCAGGCAAACTGATTTCAGAGAACTCAAAAGTACCCTGACAATTCTACAAGCAAAATGTTTGTCATTTACGATAAATCGAGAACTTTGATTGTTCTATTAAACTCCGATCTTTAAGCAAACTATTGACCGTTTCGTAAAGTGACAATTCTGTCAAAAGAACTTTAAAAGTTTTGATCAACAAACAAAATGGCTGACTTTGGGCATACATCGTGTTCAGATATTTCAGAGAACTCTTAATTTCTTTCTTTAAATGACAATTCTGTCAAAAGCAAACAAAATGGTAGTCATTTATGATATATCGAGAACTTTGACAATTCTATTGTGATTAAACTTAAATTTTTCAGTAAACTTTTGACTGCATTCGTATAAAGTGACAATTTATCAATAGAACTACAAACATAATGGCTGACTTTTAGCATATATAAAGTTTTCTCTTAATTGCTTCCTTTAATTGTCAATTATGTCAAAAGCAACTTGACAGTGTAAACAAAATTGTTGTCTTTTATGACAAATAGAGAAATGTTGTCAGTTATATTGAGTTTAAACTCGGATCTTTTAAATTCAGATCTTTTTCGTAAAGTGACAATTCTATCAAAAGAAATTTGATAATTTTTACATGAAAACAAAATGGCTGATTTTTAGCATACATTATGTCCAATTTATCTCAGCTATTTCAGAGAACTCTTAGTTGCGTTCTTAAAATGACAATTCTGTCTAAAGCATCTTGACAGTTCTGCAAACAAAATGGCTGTCTATTTCGATGAATTGAGGAATTTGACAGTTCTATTGTGGTTTTACTCAGATCTCTCAGTAAACTATTAATTGTTTTCGTAAAAAGTGACAATTCAGTCAAAAGAACTTTGAATGTTTTGATCTCCAACAAAATGGCTGACGTTTAGCAAACTTCAAGTGCAGTTTATCTAATATATTACACAGGACTCAATTTCTTCCTTAAAATGACAATTCTGTCAAAAGCATCTTGACAGTTCTGCAAACAAAATGGCTGACTTTTAACATAAATCCTACCTAACCGATATTAATGATTTCATGTTAGATTTCTTCATGTTTTTACTTTCATTACATCATTCACGCATAACTCTCTCCTTCTCTGTCTATCTACTAACAAATGCCCCGACTCTAGACAGTTTTCCCTGACATCGAAAGTGTAACCATCAAAACATCTTTGTGTATTTATGATTATCTATTATATGTGGCGGCGGTGTATATCTTTATTCGCATATACTAGGTACTAATTATTATCCAGCAGCCATCTGCACTGATGGCTGAAGCCAGATACACTTTAGTCAATATTCTATGCAGCTGACAATTTGCTAGGTGTTCATCCGATTATACATTTATAGCCTCCTGGGATGAGAGCACTGTGGCGTATTATATGAAAAAAAAAAACAGAACAAAATAATGGTAAAATTAACATCTTAATTGCCACATGCAACCAAAGGCATTTTCTTAATAATTACTAAGTTTCTCCCGCATCACCTGTGCCAACACTAAACAAAATAAAATACCTCCATCGCCATCGCATAGCTCGACCTCAATCTGTCAGCTTGTGTGGCATCTTAATAAATATGCTAATTATCTGTATGTTTTTTGTTTTTGTTTTTCAAAGCGAGCCTATGATCGCCGGATCATGCCACATGCCGGAACGCATCAATATGTCTACACAGCACCAACTCTATGCTCTGTGCTCTGTGATGGCTGAACTTAATCGCTACTCTCTTGGCACCACCCACTTTGTTGATGCTGATGAGATGCCCTATTGCATTTGACTGGAGGTCTTAGCATCGTATAGAAGAAGAAATTAAAAATTATTTGCGGTAGGTAATTAGAAACTGCATCAGATCGCAGCCGCAGCCAGCAGACCTGTCTAAATAAATACCCTAAAGAGTGCTTCGTGCTTGGTGAAAAAATGGAGGACCTTGGACCAAGTTCTAAAATGAATTCGGCAAGGAGCAGGGTCTTGGGATAGTCTCCAGATAAGATAATACAATACGTACCTTGTATAACCATGTTCTTTATTTCTCCATTTGCCTTGCTGACCAGTTGTTTACACGAGAGGGTGTGCTTGGAGTTCAACGAAAAACACACACACAAAATTCCCCCAACAACCTTCAGTTGCAGATAGAATCACGGAAGTGAATTTTTGCGCTTTTTTTCAACTGCGCATAATATAAACATTTAACAGAACGTTCCATAAAATGTTTGTAAGACCTCTATTTAGGTACCATCGAGCAAGGGGAGTTCCTTGTATTCTTGTACTTTTATACTATGCCTTCAGTGCATAGTTCCCATGACGTTTACACTATGATAATGGTCACTTTGAATTTGCTTTCCATCTCAAGCTTATAACTCCTCGAGTGCAATGCCCGATGGAGCATGTTTACAACCAGCATAACAACGACTCTATGAAGTTCTGTGTTCTGACGATGACGAAAATGACGACGAGCAACAACGACTATGACGATGACGATGAAGTCGACCTCAGCATCATTAGAAATGGTCTCGTTCCCGTCGTTCGTCGTCTTCGTCGTCGTGCTGATGCTGGTTTTGGTTTGAGCTCTAACTCCCACCATCACGAACTAGTGCACCAAGAGTCAGAGTCAGAGCCAGAGGAAGAGCAATCACAAGTCGCAACTGATTCCTCCAGGTGCCCATTTGATGGTCATTTGATGCTGCATCTATAGCAGAATCTTTTGCATTCGTCCTAGCTACCATAAACATTGTTGAGTTGGAAATTGTGTGTTACCTGCCATTATAATTCTGTCGTCGTCGTGGTCGTCGTAGGCTTCGTTGTCGTGGTTGCTTTTCCCCACTGAACTAAGAACTCTAAGATGCTTTGTGATGCGCTCTTCTCCAAGGAACACACTAATTTGGCGGCCATGTGTTCACATGCGATGTTCAAGGAATCCGAGTGTGTGATGCAGTTCGCAGTTGTGCAGTGTGGATGCAATGATGAAAATTGATCTAATTACATGACCATGTAAACAAGTCCGAATGATAGCACGTTCCTTGGCAATGAGCATCACTGACTTTTCATAATGGCACAACATTTCTTAGCACGATTATAACATGTGGAAGAAGCGCAGTTTCGGACGGCGGCAGCGGCGCAGAGCTCGATGGTTCAAGTGGTCCTGGGCTTAAATTATTTCCATTTATTTCAACTTTGTATGTGACCCCTGATGAGTTTAGAGAATATGTGTTATGGTGATGCTCCTTACGATGTTAGTTATGGAAAAAGAAGGAAGAAAACAACATGGCGTAGGTGTAGATTTAGGTTGAGTGCGCACCTAGCACTAGAAACCGCTATAAATACTTTGTTAAGCTAACACCACAAGCAGTTAGTGGCATGAGCACGATTTTGTGGTAAATAAATTCTGGAGTGCTCAAAAATTTGCACTACTGCTTTAAGAATGATGATCTGGACATCAGCGGGAAGATACAAAATAATTTGAAACAGTTTGAAGAAAAGTTTTGAGGACGTTTTAAGACTGTACAGCAATTGGAGGTTGTGTGTTCAGGAATGTACCACATTTTGAACTGCAATACAAAAGCTTCATCAAATATGTTAAAAACTTCATTGTTGCTCGACCGAACTAAGTTCCTATTTTAAACAGAAGACTGCTACAGTAGAGCTTGGGGCCTTAAGAAAAAACCAAAAAAAAAAAAAAATGTTTTAACATATATATAAAACAACATACCTACACTCCTTCCGAGTTGTGTTATGGACAACTATACTAAGTCCTGGACTCTGGTAGTTCAAACCTACGATCAGACATCAGACCATAAACTACATTCTTCACCTCGTTAAATTTTATGTTTGATGTTTTCCTTAACAATCTTACAACTGATCTTATATGTATGTGATCTTATTCTTATGTTATGTTGTTAAAGGTCTATACCTACCTACCTAAGTTCTTTCTCAATTTAAATTAAAAATAGAATCAAAGTGTAGACTTGGAACAATATTATGGGATACCTTACGTCTGAATGTTGTTTTTTGTTTTTGTTTTTGCTTTACAAAAGCTACATAACAATATATTGCATCGTGAAGATCACATGTCAGTGCGCTGTCAGTAATAAATCATTAATCGTGATAGAATGATGTCATGTGTGTTAAATGGGATATTGGAGCCCTTTATTGTCCAGATCGAGGGTATATGTATATGGGGCGAGGGCCAGATACTATAAAGATGTAGTAGTGAAGTTTGGTGTGCCTTAACTAGGGCATTATAAATCTTTTTATAATTCATTCTTGGAATCAAAAAAACTATGTCTGTCAGAGAGAAAAAGTTGTGCGATGATGGCGGGAAGGTTCTAAAAATCTACCACTTAGAGCAAGGGCAAGGCAAGGGGCTTCTTTTGTTGCAATTCATTCCAATATTTTACTGCAGCTTTGGACTGTTAAATTTAAGAATCATCTAGGAATTTATGAAATTTCATTGAACGTCAAGTTAAGACATCTCTTTCTTTCCTAGGAAGAAAAATTCGCAATCTCGCAAGGAAATGAGTCATTTCCAGACAGAACAAATTTTCAACTCAAGTGATTTATCAGCATTATATTATTTTGGTCCGTCGCATAGTCATTGTCTTAATGATTTTTTCAACCCCTTTAGCTTTGTTTTGCAATTTTTTGTATCTTATTTTTTAAGTTTTTACTAAAGCCTTAGGATTTCCGCTTGCTCGATTACCATGACTTCATGTCTGCGAAAGCATTAAGATGTTTTTTTTTTTTCTTTTCTTTAAGTTGTTGTTGTTCTTTGAATTCTTTACGGATCGATGGGATTTACATTCACATTTATTTCTTTTATTTTTAAATCTAAGATTTAATTTCCTAAGAACGATTTTGTAATCATCAACGTAAACGCAAGAAAAAAAATTCAGAAAGAATAAATCTTAATTTCACACTTTGCCACCTCTTTAAGCATAAACACCTTGCTTTGAGTGTCGTTCTATCAGAGATAACAGGGATGCCAATTTGTTACTTAAGTAGTATAGAACTACCAAGCTCACAATTTCTTTTGGAGCTTTCAATTAAAGTATCGTAATTTCTTGAATGATTTTAGTATTTATGTTCTCGGACTCAAGAAATATAAAACATTGAAAAAATACTAAATTTTAAAATACAAATTTGAAAGCTTTTTATCATTTTGTCACTCTTTCACAATATATGAAGATCGTTCTTAAAACTTCCTTTAAAACTTTTGGTAGCCAAAAGAAATGTATTAATTCCTTGACCAAAAAACCTTTAAGGAAACTAATATCTATAATGTTTTTAAAGAGCTTGAAGGTTAATGTCGATTTTTCAAACTTAACTCAACAGAATTGCCATACAAGTTTTGATATTTTCAACTGTCAAACCATAGACAACAACTATCGAACCTTCTCATCAATAAAAAAAACATCCCATGTTATGAAAAAAAAACTCAAAATCTTTTTATCTGGCAACCCTACTATTTTTATAAACTTGAAGAAAAAACTTTTGTACAGGATTTTTTTTTGACAGATGCAAATCATTCTTTTTTAAAAGAACTCAAGGGGTTATTAATACCCTTTATATGTTTACATGCAAGCTTTAGGAAAATAAAAATAAAATAAATCGGGTGGCGCAACAGTCCTAGTGACTTACAACTCTCAACCATTCCTGTGTGCGAGTACTGCTGTTGAGAACTGGGACCTACAGTTTTAAGCCGAATCCGAACGGCCAATTTGAGAAAGCACTTTTCATGACAAGAATTACTCTTGGAGAATTTGTCAATTCCTCGCAAGAGGCAGTACCCGTGAAAAAAACTTTAGATGGCATAGGCAGGGATCGAACCCAAGACCTCTGGCATGACAGTCCAACGCACTAACCATCATGCCACGGGTACTGCTTTAGGAAAATAGAGAAAGATTTAAGAGGTGACCGGTGCACATTGGTCTTAAAGTTTTGAGTATCAAAATGGAAGGGAAAAAATAGAGTTGGGTAAAGAATTCCACATTCTCGACGTGCGGTCAAAAAAAGAATATCTTTGCTTTTCAGTACATCCAAAATTGAGATCAAGGTTAAACTGTTGAGCATTCCTGGAAGTGTGAATACTATTTCTGAATTGTTTGGGGGGGGGGGGGTGGTGGGAAATGGAACTGTCTAATTTGACAGAACATTGTATGTCAAAATATCGGTAAAACAACATTGTGGCGGAGTTCAAGCAATGTAAATGCTTCGGTTATAGTTCTATCTTCTATCATTTTCATACCAATTGTCTGGATTCAAATCAAGAGACTTAATCTTGTTTTTGGGACACATGCCTTGTTTTTGGAAGAAAAAGAAGTCTTTTTCACTATAGTTAGACTAAAAGGAATAACAAACTTCAAGCATCGTCGAAGAGCCTTAAACATTAAAAGCAGCATTTTTGACAATGTCAACAAGCGATGGTTTCTGATGGACATACCTAACACTGAAAGCTGTTCAGTCTCTCCGATGGAAGTACCACCCATAGATAGTGGCATTGAGGGAAGGTTACGCGACAGAATCCAGGATTGTGTTTTCGAAGCCTTAAATTCCACATAGTTTTTATTTCTTATTGGATGGACGAAGCTGTCAAGATTAGATTTTAATTAGCTAATTTTACGCTGCGGTTGGTAATCCACATCTAAAGGACAACAATATGAGAATCTAAAAACGATATGGAAAGCTGAGTGTATTGTTATCCGAGCAACAATTAAGTAGGTTTGAAGTTTCAGATAAAAGATTGTTTATATAGATAAAGAAGAGTGTTGGAGACAAAACGGAGTCCTGGGGAACACCAGCGTTTATTTTTTAGATACCAATTTTGAACCTTCCAATATTTTTTAAATTGAACGGTTCAAAAGGTAATTTCTAGCCTTAAAAAGAAGAGATTAATGAGTTTCAGACAAAAGATTGTTT
This sequence comes from Eupeodes luniger, assembly GCA_951509635.1. Taxonomy (NCBI): domain Eukaryota; kingdom Metazoa; phylum Arthropoda; class Insecta; order Diptera; family Syrphidae; genus Eupeodes; species Eupeodes luniger. The sequence continues at coordinate 10,591,317 of OX608075.1, read as the reverse complement.
ATATAGATAAAGAAGAGTGTTGGAGACAAAATGGAGCCCTGGGGCACACAGCGTTCATTTTTTAGATACCAATATTTTTTAAATTGAACGATTCGAAAGATAATTTCTAACCTTAAAAAGAAGAGATTCATCAATACTTAATGCACGTATTTTCACTAAAAGAGCTCGATTGTGAAATATCAAGTGAGGAAGATCATAAGATCACCAGAGGACCTTTTCATAGGAAAGCCATATTCTCGGTAATTGAGAAGCTTTCGTTCTTTGAAAATTTATCAGCGTTTCCATGACCTTGGAAAGAAGGAACGTAAGTGCAATTGGACGATAGTTACAAAGATAGGTAGGAGGATTCGCCTTTTTTACGTACAGACTGGACAAGTGCTGTTTTTCATCCACTTGAAATGGAAATGAAAGTTTCACCGTCTTTTGGCATCCAAAAGTTGTCAATGTTTAGGTGATCATTTTTTGAAAACAAAAAAGGGGTGGAATCGGCTAAGGTGATAATTGACTATTGACGTCAAGTTGACTATTATCGATTTTTCCGTCTGTGTAAGATGATTTAACTCAATGCAATTCGATTGAACAATTTCGAATTAGAATTGTCAGAATTTATTGTAACTATGGTAAGATTTTAAAATTATTCCGACACGACATATTTGTAGGAAAATAACTATCACATTTTTGTTGTGACAGGTTTTTAGGTATCAATTTTACCATCACCTTACATATAGAACAAATTCGATTATTTTGATTGTCATTTATCAACAATCACCTTAGCCGATTCCCCCCAGATATATTTTGTCAAAGTAAATTTCCACAATTTAAGAGTGCAGTTCTGGCGTTAAACGATTCATGATGATTTGCCAAAACTTACTAAATAGAAATGTCAACACAGTTTGACATTCTCAATTGTCAGCCCAACAACTATCGCAACTTTTCATGCAGCTATAAAAAAACACCCTACTATTTTTGTAGACTTCTATTTTTAGACAGCGGCTAAGTTTGTTAAGTGGTATTATTATTTATCCTACTACTATTTTTCTATTAGTCTTCAACTTTCTTAGTTTTCTTACCATCCCTGTTCATTAATCACATCAAGAGTTCATTGAAGTTGAGCTCTATGTATACAACCCCACTCGGCTCGACTCGTATAGTGTAAATTGTGAATGTGTAATTAATTTCTATCATCAATGCAAGTTAACTGTTATAACATCATATAACATATATGGGATATAGTAGGAATAACAGGAAAGCTTAAACAAAAAAACAAAAATAACATTCTCTAATAGCATTCGAGTGTTAATATTAAATGAACGGTGAAAAGTAATTTAGTGAAATTAAGTTGTAAACAGAAAAGGAAACATTCTTAACACTGTTTTTGTTCGTCACTATACATACATAGTTTCTTTTTAAATTTGTCTTTGATTGATTTGAAAGTAATTTCAAAGAGGAAGAAGTTTGTGCAAAAATTTTAATGGATCCCACATCATTACCTTGATGAATACATAAATTCAGTAATAAAAAATATAAAGAAGGTCCGTACATTAATGACATAGCAAGCATAGTTTTATAATGTTTTTCTTTTTGAATGGTTGAATTTAATGGAAACAAAAGAGTTGAGGCGAGAACTTTGCTATTATATTAATAAACGATAAATGATTTGCTAAAAACACACATTTATGAAAATAGAAAGGTATTTTTGCAAATTTGTTTTGCGATTTAATTTATTGAGGGATTCAATTCTATGTGGAATTTGGGAACTTTTGAAGACAAAATTTAGAATTATTTTTGTTTAGTTCAACAATTTCCTTGGTAATTTTAATGTCTTTTTGAGCTATCCAACAACTCAAATATCCAATCATTTAATTGATTTCGATGATGGATATAAAATTATATAAAATTGTGAAATTCTTTATTATTTAGTCTGTAAAAGTTCAAAGCGTGGGATGAATTTTTCTTTTTTTGTAAAGTGATCCCATTATTGAACAAATTCAGTGAATCATCTGATTTTTATACTTTAATGGTCATTTATATTTTAAATGTACCTACACATTTTTATTATTACGGGTTATCCATTTTGCGGTTTCAAAAGTATAGGGCTGGAATTTGACATGTGTCAAACTAAGTTGTTAAACCAATTTTTTTTGTTCAGTTGAAAGTTTGACATTTACGAAAATAGATCGCTTAACTATCGCACAACGCATGGAAATTGTTAAAACCTACTACAAAAATGGCGATTCTGCCACAGCCCACATATCGTGTCTTAAGAGGAGCTTATGGTTTACATAATCGTCCAACTACGCAAGCAATTGGAAAAATTGTGAAGAAATTTGAAGATTTGAAGGGACTGAATTGGTTACAGAAAATATCGCTGCTGTAAGTGAAAGTTTTGCCAAAAACACGAGTTTGTCGATTCCTCGTCTTTCTCAGGAATTAGGACTGTCTTACGGCACATTATGGCGTATTTTCCATTTGGATCTACACCTACATCCATATAAAGTCCAGCTCACAAAACAACTGAAGGCAGCTGACCATAGATACGTCGAATGGGTGCTTGAACAACAGACGGTGGACGGCGATTTTTCGAACAAAATTTTCTTCGGTGACGAAGCACATTTCTCACTCGGGGGGTATGTTAATAAACAAAATTGTCGTATATAGGGTTCTGAGAATCAAGTTATTGAAGAGAGGCCATTACATCATGTTTGGTGCGCTCAGTGGCCCGGAGATGTAATTGGACGTTACTTCTTAGAAAACGATGATGGAACGACTGTCACCGTCAATTCGGAGCGCTTCGGTCATATGATAACCGGCGTTTTTTTGCCTGCTATTGAAGAATACGACTTGGAGAATATGTGGTTTCAACAAGACGGAGCCACGGTCGAGCGAATATGGCTTTATTGCAAAAGACATTTCCTGGCCGCGTAGTTTCTCGTCGTGGCAATATAAACTGGCCACCAAGATCATGCGATTTGACACCGCTAATTTTTTTTGTGTGGGGCTACGAGAAAGACCGTTTTTATGCAGATAAACCTTTACCTCTTGAGCACTTAAGAACTAACATTCGTAAAGTTATGGCTGAGATACCGCCCAATATGTGTCAAAAAGTGGTCTAAAGGTACCTCAAAAGAATCGATGCTTGCAACAATTCGCGTGGTGGTCATTTAAATGATGTAGTGCTTCACACAGAATGTCAACGTTTAAATTGTATAACAATAAAGAAATATCATACGAAAAATATCTTATACGTATTTTATTTATGTTTACTTTTGAAACCGCAAAATGGATAACCCTGTATATATTTTTATTAAAGTTAAAACAACTTCAAGTCGTCATACCTCAAAATATTGATATTTATTCTTAATCGATTTCAGATTTATAAATTTTTCAGAGGATCTACCAGTTTTTAATTTATTTACCTGAATACATGACAGCTGTCAGTTTGGCAAGAATTTAGGATGTCAATGTAAGACAGAACCTATAGGCTATACATATGTAGAACATGGGGTAATTTAGGAGACCCTCTATTCGAACTTGCATACCACATAATCAGAACAGTAGGTGATTAAGATTCTTAACTGCTATCGATTTGTATAACTTGTACTAGACACATTTGTCTTATGGTTAAGACTTCAAAACTTAACGTAGCAAATTTTGTACTCTCTAGCAACAGCTACTGGACTTATATAAGATTCCATCGAAGAAGAATCGAAACGTGCTTTGATTGCATTATTCATATAGTACATTTTTTTGCGTTATTCCAGTGCAGTTTTAATATTTTAAGTGCATCTTTTCTCAGGTAAACTCAAAAAAAGAAATAAGGTGAAGTGTTTTGGTTATTCTTCTTCTGCTTGCGTAGAATTCGATAAGAATCTACTTGTGCACGCGCGATCGTTTGTCGGGGCTGCACTTACATTTAGAATGAGGTGTTATAAAGAAGCAATCAGCGAGACGCGACAACCAGAACAATAACAAAAAGTGATCAGTGACCCTTTGATTCGAGTAAAGTGTAACAGTTATTTGAATTTGTTCTATAAAAGAACTGCTGACAATGTAAACAACTGTCACTGAACAATGTTGCAAGGGTAACGGGAAAGAAACGTCACAACGTCATTCGTTTCGTCTCACAGTCTAAGGTTTGAAACTTTTTGACGAAAAAGAACTGAAGCATGATTGATTTTAAAAATAAGTTTAGAAGAACTTTAAGAATTTTTTGAATTCAAGAAACCGAACAAACTAATTATTTGACAACCGACTCCTTTTTTAAGGTGGAAATATAATAACAATAATGCGTTGGCTGTGATTTCGTTTAGTTTCGTTAAGTTTTTCATTATTCACTTAAATAAAACTGACATTAAATGACGTAAGATTATTTCACTGAAATTTGATATTGTTGACATTTTGGAATCTACATTTTGGTATGACATTTGACTTGCCGAGATTCTCAATGATATTATACATAATTTTATGTCAAGATCGATTTATTTGACAGATTAATGACGTTTAATCATTTTTTTCATTTACCTTGTAAGCGTTTCGTATGGTGCTGGGCAGCGGAATGTGAATCTAATTCTGATCATTTTTGACAGCCATGTGTAGCCACCACACAATTACTGAAGGGCAGAATATTTGACAGTTAAAATTGACAGCTAAATCATTCAAGAGACATTGCAAAACAACGCTATCTGCTGAAATTTTCGAAAAGGTGTGCGTTCGCTTTCGTAATCAACTGACTTATGACTTCCCTGTCGGTGATGTCGGTGATTCTTCCAATCGCCCATTTACATCTCCTATACATATAATTGATTCAATCTTTCAAGACTGAACAAATGAACTGGGACTGAAACTGGGAGTGAATACAACTTACTGCCTTTGGTGTGTTCCGATTTCAAAAACAAATGCAAATGAACTTCCTTATCGATAAACATCCTTGAAATGTTTTATGTCCCATCAGTTGGCCCTTATGGTAGGTACCTTCATTGTACACTCTTTTCTCTCTCTCAAGGGAAACAATTGAATTTTTAAGTTCCACCTCTAAGCGTATCCCAAAAAGGTGTTAAACTTTTCTCGCCAAATATGTTTTTTTTTTGTATTTTATAACTTATAACAAACTATGTCAGGTTGACTTGAAATACTGCCGCAATCATACCCATAAAGCCTGCAAGCAAGCTCTGCTCAACCGAAGACGAAGAAGACGACGTCAATGACGATAATCCTTATGAAGTCCCCTTGGGCCCAGCAGGGCGGATAATTGTCTTGCTACAAAACCGCCAAACCGAATTCCCTTGCATCACTTTTGCATGTTTGTACCTCTTACCTATTGGTCTCTTGCATTATTTATATATTTTATGCCATCGGTATTTGCTAAGGATCCAAAAGAACACTAACAACAACAACAACGAAGAAAAAAGAAACAATGTTGAACTGATAGAGTCGCACCATGAAAGGAAGTTTTGTACAATCTCCAATATAGACCGAGTGCTCCACTATCATCGACTAGAATGGCACCATCATTCTTTTCTTCTATGAGTTGTTATAGGTTAGGTTCTGAAGTTGTGACAGTAGATTCCCTCATTAGAGTTCGTACTGTTAGAAGCATACATTTGAATGAAGTTGCGATTACACTTTTTGGCCGTTATCTGTCAAATTTGGGTGCGTTCACCAAACATTTGTCTGTCAATAAAAACCTTACTTAAAGAAAAAAACTTTGACTCAAGAGTATGCTGACTCAAGAGTATGTATATAAATATTTTCCGTTTGTCACATGTCAGGCACAAACATTTGAAACTTAACGAATGTCAGACTTCTGTCAAAAAAAAAGCTCTTACGTCATTTTTTTAAATTTTATGATCCCTACAAGGTGTCAAACAAACTTCTTCGGAGGTTCTTAAGATCTGTCAAGATGATACTTTACCTTTTTTCAAAATAAGATGTTTTCAAAAAACATTTATATGTTTTGATAGTTTACTGCGACTCGGTGTCAATTAAAGTTTTTTTTTTTTAAACCGCACCACAATTAGTAATAATGATATGTGGACTGTGGTATAAAGGATTCGGTAGCGAAAAGTCCTTCTTCTTCGAAAAGGGCGACCAAAGCAAATAGTGATAGACCTTTCAGAAAAAGCGAACTGTCATTTAAGAGAGGTTTTACTGTATATTCAAGCGTATCACCTTAGAATTCCGTCAGCAACTTTCGCGCAGCAGTTGGTTCTAAATCGTGCTCAGAATATCGCTTTCAAATCAGTCTAAAGAATCCCAGCCATGTGTTATTGCATTAAGCATGATGTGCTGGTGCTGAATTGGATGGTTGCTCCGCTTGCTCGATGCTTCTGCCAGCGGTAATGGTAATGGTGGTGGTGGAAGGTGGAACTTGGTGTGGATATCGGGAAGAGTGAAATTCTTTTGCGCCTGCGCGCGCCCGTGTGATGTAATGAAGAATGTTATTTCGCGCGCCGCTGTGCTCCCGATGAGGCCAAAAACTGGCCCCAAAACTCCACAGGGAGAATTTTATATTCTAGTTGTTTTATAAGCGGGCACAAACAGCAACCAACAGAGAACAGCAATCTAGCTGTGATATGGGGCTATAGGGATGTGGAGAAGAAAAAGAAAACAACGCCAACTATAACTTGGTTGAGTTATAGCGCCCAAGAGTGGATTCTGGATTTGATGGTGTTTCTGTACTGTTTTGAGTTTTGGTTTGGACCGTTTGTGATGGTTTTTTTTTTTTTTTTGAAGAGCAGCAAGGCCGCGCTCGTTGTTTGGAGGTAATGAGGGCTCTTTGTTTGATTTATTGCCGCAATTGCTGTTGGTTTGAAATTGGTTCTGTGTTTGGCAGAGAAGAAGACGGCCGGCGACATGGCAAGTTATTTTTGTGCCACTATCTAAATATATGGACAGTCGTTAGGCTAAGGATACTTACAAGTACATAGACGGACGGGATGTATTGGATGATGGTATTTTGTTTTTGTTTATACTTTCTTTTTATACCGCTGCACTGGACTGCGCTGCACTCGCTTTTGTTTGACGTTGGCTAATTTTCTCGTTTAAATGATCGATGTTTCGGTGATATATGTTATGATGGTAGAGATCCCTTTATGTGAAGTTATAGATTGCCGTGTGTAGACTTAGTTGGCTGGAGGAAGGGAAGGTAAATGCATACATGGACTTTAAGTGTCAATCAGGACCGAAGGCAAAATTGAAAGATTTGTTGCAGGTACTCAATAGAAATTAGTTTTGTGCGTCTTCTTCTTCGTTATCGGTGTCGTTGTCGGCGACAATAAAAACGAAGACAAGACAATATTTTAGAACATCGTTGTCGTTGTTTAACTTTTGAAAATAAATATGACAACTTTATTGAATTAGTTTTCTTTAAGTACTGGACAACAAGACGTGTGTGTTAAAAATGAACTTGCAATAGCAAGAAGGGGGCAAAAAATAAATGAATACACAAGATCAGAATATATTCCGATGGTAAAATAGATTTTCATTACTGTTATTAAAAATACTCAAAAACTATATGAAAAAGTTGGTGAAACTACATATTCAAAGAATTAACATTCTAGGAGAAAAATAGCTAAGGAGATAGTACGGAGCCTTGTGGCACATTATTTTTTTTATTATTAGCAGACACTCAGAGACACACCATTAGGAGAAAAGGAAATTTGAATTCAGAAACATTGCAATATCGGAGAAGGACAAAAAGCGTGGTGATCATACCATATTCGTGCAGTACGGCTAAAGAACGAATCTCTGTATTTCTTGGTGGGAATTTTTAGTAGCACTTTGAGTGGCGTTAGGTGATATTATTGTCACCAATCATTTTAAAAGCTCTTATTTGAATACTGTGGTAGTACCCGTGGCATGATGGTTAGTGCGTTGGACTGTCATGCCAGAGGTATTGGGTTCGATCCCTGCCTATACCATCTAAAGTTTTTTTCATGGGTACTGCCTCTTGCGAGGAATTGACAAATCCTCCAAGAGTAATTCTTGTCATGAAAAGTGCTTTCTCAAATTAGCCGTTAGGATTCAGTTTGAAAACTGTAGGTCCCCTCCATCCCTGACAACAGTACTCCCACACAGGAATGGTTGAGAGTTGTAAGTCACTAGGCCCTAGTTCTCAACGGACTGTTGCGCCACCCAATTTATTTATTTATTTGAATACTATCCAAAAGGCTTGTATAGTTTTGGAGAGTTTTTTTTTAAAGTACTTATTTTAAGGTGGGGCAATAGCCCTTTGTGAACAAGGACCTCACCCAAGAAACTTCTCTTTCTAGATCGATCCCTAACTGGATGGATCACATTACTCACTCCAAGTTTGGAGAGATCACTTTCCACTTGTTCGCACCACCTGATCCGCGGATTCGAAGACTTTCTGGGCCGGAGCATTGGTTTACACGCTCTCTAAGTAACCCAGTCATCTCATGCGTTGGACTTTTATCCTTATTTCTGTGTTGACATCGGAGCTCTGTACTATTCTTTCAAGGACTATGTTAAAGAAAGGACATGACAGAGTATCACCTTTTCTAAAGCCTTTTTTGACATGACAAAATTTCGATTAAGTTGTTTCCAACGTTTATGAAGCAGCATGAATTCTCAATGGTCATCCTGTACAAATGGACGAGTTTTGCACCGATGCAAAAACTAGGCTAAATACAGTTCAGCCTTGTAGATGCTGTCCCTGTCATATGCAACCTTGAAATTAATGAAAAGATGGATGGTGTCCATTTGATTCACCATTAATTTAGATATGAAATAGATATGGAGATAAAAGTGAACCTTGTGGCACCCCACTTTTGGTTTTAGGAATTGGAGTCTTAAAGCTTTTTTTACATAACTTTTAATATGATCAGAACATTAATGAGAACAAACATAATTTAAAAATACCAAATTTTGTTTTCGCTAACAACAGTGTAGGTTCATATCCTAGCTATGATTCACGAACCGTAATAGGTACAATATCAAGATCAACCCACCATAAAGAGAGTTCATCATCACCGTAACGCCAACTTACAGTAAGTTTCGTTCAATGACTTCAAGACTCCAAATCCAGCCCCAATTAATCAGTCTCAGGTTTTTAATGGATCACATTTATAAATCAAAATGATTGATAGATATGTTATTCGTATGAAGGTACCTGCGAGAATAGGTTTGTCATATGCGTGAAACTTCTACCTCTGACATTATTTTTTTTTTTCTTAACGACACTCAAAATGGGAATCTTCTCTGTTTTAGCAAACTGCTATGTCTGGGTTCTTAATTAATCACCGTGAAGTTTTTAATCAAGAGTTCTGATGATAATTTTCTTGTGATTTTCAACTTTGTATGTTTTGTTTTTCTTTAAAGATCCGGATTGAGCTATAGTGTCGGCTGGATGACGACGGGATTACAACATGAACTTGAACTTGACACTTAAACCATTTGAGAACCCTGTCTTCGTACGGGGCTTAAAGATTCAAACAGGTTAAATAATTGTTAGGCGCCATGAATCAGGAGATCATGTTTCCCATCATCATTTTTATTGAAGGAAAATAATAATTATTATCTTTGTTAGTTCGTTAATATTTTGTGTTTTTGTGTTTTAAACTGACCATCATCATCGATACATAAGTACGTTCATAATTTGCATAAAAATATTTTTATAATAAATTAATTATTATTTCTACATACAATCATTATTCATCATCATACTAAAAACCTAACCTACTACCGAGAGAATCTTGAGAATGATTTGTGATTGGTTTGCAACTGCGATGTGCAATGAAATTTAAGCCTTGACATCTTATTCGTGAGCAGTTTTTAGTTTTTTTCAAACTATCAAACAGACAATTAAGCACACCTAAGGGCTAATTAGACACAATTAATAGATTATCTTGGCCTGAGATGAATATGTTTAAGTTTATTCAAAAACATAGAAAAACTAGTTGTTCATCAGTTTTATTAATACTAAACGAGCTCGAACTAGTATTTTCGGGTCATAAAGCAAACGGTGTTGTTAGTATATCAGCATAGTTACATATATAAAGAGTCACGCTTGGATTTGTTTTATTGTTTGATTATATATTATTGTAATAAAATATTGTTAATGTTTTTTTTTTCTTTTTGTTTGAAATTAATAGAAAGAAAAAATTAATTCAGAAGCGCATCATAAATTGAATGAATTTTTTAATCATCAAGTTTAAAAAATGATTATGTTTGAAGTATGATGTTCAAAGTGATAAAAATTAGGTAGGTTAAGTCTTGAATGCATTTATCTTTATATGAACTTACTTGGTTACATAAACGGCTATAGTATTTTGAAGATGAATTCACCGTGAAAAGAAAAGATGAATCACATGGATCAAAATGCATAAGTCAGTCAAAATAAAAGCGTTGTAAAGTTTAAAAATTAAAAAAAAAAAATATCTAAGCTTTTAACCTCAAGTCATAGACCAACAAGTCTTTATCTTTAACTTATTGTGGAATTTATGTTCCTTATAAAGTTGACGTTATCTCCACCGATTTTAGTAAAACCTTTCAAAAAATATACTATAGACTTATATCCTTTGTATTCTTGGCTTCAAACCGATTTTGTTGAAATGTTTTTTTTTCTTACTCTGAAAGCCGAGTGTACAATATGCGCATCAGATACCCACTCTCCTACACTTTTATTGCTATATTATGGGGTACCCCAAGGTAGTCACTTAGGTCCTCTTCTTTTCATCCTAACAATTAACGATATTGTTTACTAAAAATTGCCATATCTCACTTACCCCTCAGAACAAAAAGTTTTTGAAGACCATTTCGTGCGTCGGTGCATGTTTCTTCCCTTATTCAGCTAGACCTCGATAGTTGACAAATGTAAGTCAATTACTTTTTCCATAAAGCGTTTAAAAAGTTGATCCATTCAAAATACGTTCCTCATAATTTAACCATTCCCTCCATTCCATTGAGATTATTTGCAACTTTGGACTGTTATGTGACAGAAAAATCAATTTCCTGGCCTATAAAAACAATATAATAAAACCAACTCAGCACATGGCTTTGTAAAACGTTGGTCCCCTCCTTGAAAATGCCTTTTAAGTATGATCCCCTTATCAAGGCATACACTCTATTCAAGAATTGAGAGCGTTCGAAGACGTTTCTTTCGATTTTCCCATTAAGGCCTACCTTGGCATGATCCGCTGATTCTTCCGCCATATCAAGACCGTCTTCAATTAATTAATCTCAAGACTCTTAAAGAACAAAGATATATCTAACATCATCGCCTCCTTTTTAGCTCCATACAATTTTTAAAATCTTATAACTCCAGCTCCTTTAACACTAACCCTTGCAACTTGAAAAAACACTCATCTTTTTATCGGGCCACCCAACGTACCTGTTATGGATCAAGTGATGAACTCATTATTCTCATGATACGAAATGTCATTTTGAATGAAAACATTGTCGATAGTCTCCAAAACGTTTTCTTTTACCAGCCTCATCGTACGCTACATAATATTAAAAGTTTTACAAAACTATTCCTTACATTCTGCTACTCAAAACCTTAAGAGCGTTATATTGACTTGAAATATTTCTTAGAAAATACATTCTCTTCGGAAGCTCGTCTTATTTTCTATGTTGCAAAGTCCATTTTTTACTAAAAATTATATGACAATTTTGTAGTCAAACTTTTCACTTTTCAGTTTTAAAGGACAGTTTTACATATTTATATCTACAAAAAGTGTAGTAAATCATTATAACTAAGAAGGATAGTAGATCATTATAACTAAGAAATTAACCATTTTGAAATAAATTGCTTTGAAAAAATTACTGCAAGCAGCGCCATCGTAATAAAACCTCGTTTCTGTATTTTCGATTTATGTTGTAGAATTTCTGTCAAACTTAAATTGACATTTGCCGCCATGTTAAAAAAACTATGGCGTCTTCCCATAAAATGGAGACTTTTGCATTGGGTGACAATTCTTAAACCACGTTATGCATTATATCAGGTGAAACTTAAAATTCAATGCAACTTAATCCATTAAAAAAGTATTGTTTTGATTGTGGGATAGAAAAGAAACTAAATTTGTTCGACTATCAGTGTCATTTCAGTGTCTTATAAATTTGTATACATTTTTAAATATTAACACTTCCGCTTGCTTTGCCAAAGAAAATATTTCAAATGTCAAGGTCAAATTGACATTTTCCATCTTTTTCAATTATTAACAATTCTTGAATAACGTTGAGTAATATGTTAAAAATACAGTGAAAATAAATGAAACGTCAAAATTGTAAAATTGTTCTGACGTGTCAAATATCATTTGATTTATTCTCTGGTTCTGTTGTTAATTTTGAAAACTAAGTATATTGATGTCATTTTGACAAAAGGCAACTATTGCAAAAAAAAAGAAGTAAAATACTTGAATATCCCCATTAAAAGTTATTTCAGTTTCTTTGATTTGTGTGCGGGTGGATGCAATAAAGTAAAATATGATTTAGTGAACAAGTTGTATGTTTTAGAAGAAAAAACATTAAACATATTACCACTTTTTAACAAACAAATAATAAATCTTTCGTCTTTATTTTATGTTGCGAAATATTGAAAAAATGCTCGTAACAAAAAAAAAATCAGTAATCATAAATCATTTAAATAATAACTAACTCATTCAAGAAAATTGAAGAAGAACAACACTTAATATAGTAAAATAAATAAAACTCCATGGAAAAACATAAGTTACTCGTGAATATCATAAATTTTAGAAATAACATTTGTTGAAAACTCATAACCTTGAGATGAGACTTCTAGGCAGTAGTGATTGGAGGTTATATAGGAATGTCCCATAACAACCAATTTCGTCTTCTTTTATTATTTGTTTTAAAAGCTCTCAAGCGTCGAAAAGTTTAGAAACTTGACTTAATGATGTTATTTCACTGATAAGATCATGCTATTTAAAGCAAATCATTCTCAATGGAACTGCAGAAAAGATCTTGTTTACAAGGATAATGAGCGAATGGAAAACAAACATTTGCCAAATTTGTTTTGACCTTAACGAACATGTAACGGTATTTTTCTTGTGTTCAATAGTCAGTCACGCCAAAAGTGTGGGGCCAATGGCTGTTTGTACCACTTAAACAAAATGTCTCCACTGACACTGTCAGTGGTATGTCAACTCAAGTAAATCGAGTCAACCCGAGTTGGGTTGAAAGTCAGTTGAAACAGTTTACATATATGTTTATCAAATGGAATAAGTTACTAGATTAAACCAAGTAACTAAACTGAACACAAAACCGACAAAAGGATTCTGAAATAAAGGATAAAACTTTGAACATAAACATTTTTTCTACATAAAATAATTTCACGAGAATCTCATAAACTGTCAAATTAAAATAATTTCGTCTGTAGTCATACTCTGACATTGAAAAATGGCTTTAGAATGTTGCTGAATTAAAATTTAAAATATTCTAAGTAACATATGTATTAAATCTGCATGAAAAAATATTAAGGTCTAAAATAGAATTAAGCTCTTTTACACACGTACATTATAAAATTAAATATGACAGCTCAAAGCAAATAAAATTTTGACGTACGACACAAACAATAAAATTTTCGTTGACTTTTTGACATTAGCTTGTGTTTGATTAAAATATTCGGTCTGTAACATCACTGAATCCTGCCACTTGTCAGAAACTGATAAAGTCTCCACCATATTTTATTATATTCTATTTAAGTTACTTTTATTCATATTTCTTAAATATACAACATTTTAATCTCATTCTTTTATTATTTATCTAGCATTCGATTTTATTAGGTTAATTATATGCTTATTCTCTTACAAATTATACACCATCTATTTTTAATTCAACATCGAACGGTTTTTTTTTTTGTTTAATTTATTACTACAACAGTTTGTTTTTAAAATTAGTTTACAGCAATCAATCTGAATCAGAATAAAACAGAATTCAAAGTAATTTTCTTCTTTAATCAAGTCACATTCATGCGGGAATGCGTGCAATCGTCATTAGTGTTACAAATTACTTCTTTATTCACAAGAACAACATTTAAAAGAGCAGCACGTTGAAAAGAAGATTATGTAGTAATTAATTAGTTTAATCTGATTTGTTATAAATGTGATACAATTATTTCTAACGATTAAGTCAGTAAAGGTTTTAAGTGTAAAAGAGCCTTATAAAGAAAGGCTTCGGCTACGGCTTTATATATTTTATATTGCTATATATTCCAATAAGAAAATCAGTTATTATCATTTATAGTATTCCTCATTTTTTAAATTGATTTTCGATTCCCCGTTCATAAAAAATAAAAAAATAAAAAGTGGCACATTAATCCATTGAAAACTAGGGCCTAGTGGAAAACTTTAGATGGCAAACGCAGGGTTTGAACCCAAGACCTCTGGAATGACAGTCCTACGCGCTAACTAAATAAATAGGTTAAAAAATAAAAGATGTTTAAAAATAAATAATGTTAAAAAAGAGCCTAGCTTACGAAATCACCTAGGTTAAGAAATAACCTTGGATTAAAATTAATCCAGGTTGACAAAATAGCCAATATTACAAAATAGCACTTATGAAAAATAACCCAGGTGAAAAAACACAAGTTATAAAATAAACCGGGTTAAAAAATAACTAAGGTTTTAAAATAGCCCAGGTAAAAAATAACCTAGTTTAAAAGTTAACCAAGATTTAAAAATAAACCAGATAAAATATAAAAGAGGTTAAAAGTTAAATAGATTCAAAATAACTCAACATAAAAAAAACAACCCTGGTTTAAAAATAAACAAAGTTTGAAATAACTAAGGTTAAATAATAACCAATGTTAAAAACAGCCTAGATTTTATATAACCAAATGTTAATATGAACCCAGTGTACAAAATATATTAGGCTAAATAAATAAATAAGGTTGAAAAATAATTTAATTTAAAAAGTCATCAAGGTTACAAAAACCCCAGTCTGACAAATAAGTTAAGAAATAGCAAAAGGTTTAGAAATAACCGAAGTTAAAAATAACCGAAGTTAAAAATAACCTGAGTTAAAAACTAAATCAGGATAATTTTTGTGTCTTTAATACATCGTTTTGTTAAAATTGGAATTTCTTTCAAGAAAATAAAGACATTTTTTTAAACGTTGAATCAGTGAAGTAAGTTGCAGTTTGTTTTACTATGGTGACTTCTCATGTACGTTGGCTAATAACATTTTGACAGTGATATGGTTAGCTGCTAAAGTAACTGTCAAATTGACTTCAACCACAGGACAGATGTCAAATTATTCAAAGTTCCGATAAACAAAAAATTAAAGTTATCTTTAAAATAATCGATATTTCTTTTTCATTGATTCTATCCAAAGTAATGTAAAGTCTTTTAAACTGTCACATGTCAATATTTGTATTACATTTTAAAGCATTTACAATTTTGTATATGCAAAGAGCATTTATTAATTCTAATAATCTTATAACGAACGTCTTTATCGAAAAACGGAATATTAAAATAGAAGAATTTAATATCCCCACATTTAATCTATTCGCAATAAACTTGAAACATCAATGAGTTTTTCAATAAATTGCAATCAGAGCTTACATCTTCTTCCAGCTATAATTTCAAACCATTTCAAAAATCAACAAATGATTCTTGGTTACCTATCGAAGCACCTGTTTATTAATTCAATCAAATCGAAAAGAAGAACTCGCTGCAAATAAACGAATCAGCAAATAAAAATTACATTGCAATCAAATATCTGAGATAGTTTAAAAAGACTGCTACCAATACATATATTTTACGACGACGACGCACGATGGCGTTGCTTAGATTTCCATATAAAAGAGGAGCATCTTCTCGCAAGAAATCGAGTTCATGCTCCAGATTAGACGCATTTATCCTTGGTTGATTTATCAAATTACCTTCTCCGCCGGCTGCTTTTAGAATCATTTAACTTTCACAGAGAAGGTGGTGTGGTGTGGTCGTTGTGTCGTGGCGATGGTGAACGTGTTCCATTTAAACTTCCTAATAGTCTTCAGAGCTAAACAACACGATATAACTGGCCATGTTGTGTGGAGTCTCAATAAATCGGGTCTTCTTGTTCTTGTCGGTCGTCCAATAATGTAGTTGGACAAAATTACGACAAAAAGATATACACTCTTATGGATACAAGCTGTAAAAAAAAGAGGTAGTGGCAAAAGCCAAATGCATCTGAAGGCCATACAGAGTCTTAGAATATTAATCTCAATTCTATGAATAAACACATTTTCATGAACATCCCAAAGAGTAGTTAATATATGATGAGAAAGACTTCCTAATCTGAAATATGCATCAGCATCATGCAGTTTTTTTATTAAAGACTCTTTCTTCTACTCAGATCCGCTGATCCTGGATACTGATGGTGCTGTGTTCCGAATAAATTTTTGTTGTAGTGGCTTTAGCCTGGGTGTTCGGATGAATAAAATCGCCAGAAGAAGGTGACTATAGGTGAAGATCAATTAATATTAGTTCCACTTGGTTTGGTTACGCTCCTCTATATAAAAATGGTATAACTTACATTGTAGAAATATTTATGACATTTTTTTTTGGGTTGTTGTTCGTTTTTATTGAGAGTTAACGATTATTATGTTTAATCTTGGAACGATAATCTATAGTGGCTTATAAAACAGAAGACCAAGAAGATGGACGAATAATAAAAAGTGATTTTGTGCTTGCTGCAAAATGAAACAACACAACAAAAGTGGGCAGGAGCATCATCATCTTGATCACCTAGAATTTTATTATCAACAAAACAAGTTTGCACAACACAAGAACTGATATGAATTATTTAAGAATTGGTTCTTCAGAGTCAGAAGATGGCCTCAAAAGACAGTGGCAGAACAAAGTTAAAGAATAAAAAAATAAACGGAGACATTTCCAAGAAGGAACTGAGGCCTCTTGAAATAACAATAGTGATCTGCATACTGAAGAACAGAAGATCTTTTGAAGCAGTCCTTAAAACAAAAATAGAACAGAACTCAGTAAAATTCTATGGAAACATAGTTCTAATAGAAATATGAAGAAAAGCTTGTCTTACCAGCGAAGTTCTTCAAAACGCAATGAGAGAATGTGCTTTGAATTTCCAGTTGCAATTTCCTTATTAGTCTTCTTAGAACTATGAAGGCTTTGTTTGATTTGTCCCATATTATCTAAGATTTTAAGCAGTTCTGTAACAATTTAATGGATGAAGACCGAAAATCAACACTAAAAAAAGCCCATGGGAAGACCAACGAAATTCATAAGGAGTCAAAGGGTTTTATCAAGTTAAAAGCTTTAAATTCCTAGAAGCATTTATAATAATATGACTAAGACTGATCTTTACATATCGGTGAAGCAGCTACTGAAATGGCAGAGCAAAGTTGAAGGTTAAAAACGAATACAGAATGCAGAGTCGGAAAAACGGAGACATTTAAAGAACGGAACTGCAAGCCTATTGAAACAACGATAGTAGTCTGTATACTGAAGGACACTGAGTTGTAGATCTTTTGGAGCAATCTTTAATACAAAAATAGAACAGAACTCAGTACGGTTCTATAATAACCTAGTTTTAACAGAAATATAAAGAAAGCTTTTAAAAATATTATTGGTGAAAGGTCCAATGACATAGCAGTGAAGTTCTTCAAACACGAAGCGAAAATTCGATTTGATTTCCAGTTGCAACATCTTGCATTAGTCTTCTAAGAACTTTGAAAGTGTGTCCCAAATCTTAAAGTATCGAGGACGCAAAAATTGGAGAAAAGGCTAAACTTTGTTTTGCAAGAAATACTAAAGTTGCAAGGTTTGATTCAACAATTCTAAAGATCAAACAATTCCGTTGAAGATTATCTTCAAAAAAAAATCCTTACAACAACACATTTCATTCATCAAAAGACCTTAAGAAATATTTTTAAGAAAATTCTTCAAAATTGGAATTACTATTATTGAAGAACAAGCAAAACTTTTTGGTCTTCAATAAAAATTACTCACGAATTATTGCAACAAACAAGTAAATATCATACAGATGAAGAAAGATGATGATGATTTTTTAACAGATATCTAATTCGATTTTTCAAGGAAGTTAAGTGAGTTTCAACTTTCTTCCTAGAAGACCAAGAGGTCAATTGGTACAGAAATGATACGTTTTTTACGATAAGAATAAATAAAAGCTGCTATTGGCCATCTTGAAAAGAAATATTTATTGTAAGTTGTATAAATTCTTTTTCTTCAAAAGTAATATTCTTCAATGGGAAAAAGTCTGAACTTCCGATGTCGTAGCGTCTTGATTTGAATTACTAAAAGCAGAGTGCTTGGGATCTTCAAAGATCGAAAACATCAGACACTCTTCATTTTCATTCATCTTTAAAATAAAAAAAAATGTCAAGAAGAAGATGAAAACTCAAGATTGTTCTAACAATAAGCGTCAGAAAATACTATTTACACAAGCTGTTAACGAAGATCAAGCATCTATTTATACGATCTTCAAACATAATGAGTTTTTCCATAAAGCACGACATTAATGAACAATAAAGCAAATATTTGCATTGCAATAATTGAATAAGACAATGTTGCAAATTGTTCACAACTTAACTTATTTCGCGGTGTCTACGAAAATATTATCTATATGTATTATCACAATTAAAATTATGTTTACTTTTGTTTGAGGCCAATAAAGTTCCGACGAACGCGGGAGCCCATATTCCAGCTTTATCTAGGATCTCATCATTTTATCATATACCCATCATCATCTATTTACAAAGCTATGCTGCGGTCGGTATACTCTTTTCGGAAGCTTAATTATTGAAGATTGATTTCGTGATTAGAATATAATTGAATGACGTGCCTTTACACAGGTGGGCATTTTTATTTTTTACTCAATTTTGTATTCCATCTTATTCATAGCGCTACCGCGACGCGCCGACAAACCGTACAGAGGTGATTTTGTATTATGTGGCTATGGTGTGAGGGCCGCTGTCACACTTGTTTCTACGACAACGACGACGCTGAAATTGACAACAATGACAGATATTTTTAAAAATGGTCATTTTAATGTTGGTTGTTAGATAGGAGATATATTTTTAGAAATGCACTCATCTTTGATAAAATTGTATCTAGCGCCCTTCGGTGTCAATTTAATTGCATTTGCCTTTTGATGACTTACAAAGCCAACAAAGATGACGAAGCAACTATGTATCTTCAAATATAATTCTATAGAATTATAGTTAGCCATAGAAGATGGCATTTTAAATGCACAACTGCAGTGTGTGGATATCCTTCTCTCGTAAACATGCCATTTTCATTACGTCATTTGAATCTGTCATCTATTGGCTTTGTTTATACACGGCGCGGCAGCTGTGCATATAAACACCACTTACATGCCCCTGCACAAGCACATGCACGCCATCTATAAACTCAACAGCAAAGCTTGATCGTTGTTTCGTCGCGTTGTCGTTGCGTCAGTTCGGCCGGTGGCGGAATTGGCCTTCATTAAACTATACCCCAGATGACTACACTTAGAATTTCCTTTTTTTTTCTCCTGATGGCAATGCTGCCGTGCCGCCATTTACTTGAGGTGCCATCGCAGATTCAATTGATCTTTGGCCTAATAGATCGGAATTACCCGGAAGTCAATTAATACTTTTGCGTACATGCGAGAAACACAAGTGAGCGAACATGGTCCGCGTCGTCATCGTGTCGTCGACGTCTTCGAAGTCCTCTATATACGTCTTTGTTTGTTGCAAGTTCCATTGGGCTGTCCCGCACTAATTGAACTTGAAATTAGTTTAAATTACATGAACGTGCGTTTGAAGATGCTGAAAAGACACAAATACCGCTGGCGCTGGCTAAGACACAACAGAGACCTCTGTGGTGGGTTTGCGAGTATAATGTGCATGCATTTTGTTTTATTATCAAAGTCACAGAAGCATTTGCAGATTGCAGCAACAATCGATGCAACAATCAAGAGCACGAAATGTTGATGCAAAATCTCAATTGTGATGAGGAGGACTTTTAAATTAACTGCCTTGATGGGCAAAAGATAAAATCTTGCCATAGGATTTTTTTTTTAATTTGAGTCAAAAATGAAGGAAGAGTTGGAAATTATGGAATCATAATAAAATTAAGAATGCAAACAACAAATTGTTCATACAACATAATGGATGGCAGACAATTTGAAGTGAAGAAACAAAATGGCGCCTCATTAACTGTCAAAGTAATAATTTAACAACACGTAAAATCCACAGAACACAAATATAAGGTTGTCAACATTGAAAAACTTAGAGATGACAGCTGATAAAAAACAGTAACTAAATAGTGCCCGATTACACGAGATGTTTTTTCGGTTGTTTCCTCTTTCGTCTTTTTGACAGATCGGGTGAGGGGTGTAGAAACGTAGGGGGAAAGAAGTCGTGAAAAGAGTCCTGAAAATTTATGGACTTTTTTTGGTTGAACTTTGACGTTTATGCTTTGACAACCAATAAAAAAAAACAAAATGCATAATTTACAGCTATACGTTCAGTTTTCCAGAGTACGGTGTAGTAAAGGCAAATATAAACGTGAAATAATGTAAATTTAATTATTTATTTAAACGATTTAAGAAATGTGGACAAAAACTCAAACGGAAGTATTATTAACGCTTTTCCAAAGTTGGCCCAATTTGTATAACAAGCTGAACAAAAATTATAAAAATAGAAATAAAAGAATTGAGGCACTTGAAATAATTTTATTAGTATTATCTTCCATAAATTTGTTTTATTTTTCACTAAATTATTGCCACAGAAATCCAATTATAATTTGTAGGTACTCTCTGATTATTCCTGCCCGGACAACGAAACAAAATTAAATTCTTCCCCCACAGTTTCTTCAGAAACGTCAAAAAGAGGAATAACGAAAGGAACGAAAAAAGGAAAGGTGTAATCACGGGGGTAGGTTACCTGTCAAAAAGACGAAAGACGAAAACGAACGAAAAAACATCCCGTGTAATCAGGGTCATACATTGAAAAACATCTCATGTGAAGAAGCACTGCATCCGCCATTTTTGGATTTTGACAGATAAGCAAAACTGATTAAAAGTTAATGAAAACGCTATTAAAATTATCTTAAATTATCACATTAAAAAAAAACAAACAACAAGTTGGAGGGTATTAAAGTTTTGTTTAAAGCAATTTTTGACGTTTTGTTTGACATTTGAATGCTGGTCAATTTTTTTCCATTGCATAATGGACACATTGCAAGTGCTCATCCAAGATAAACATTTCCATTTAACTATAATGTTTACAACAAAGTGACAGGTGAGGAGTAACTATGACTTGGATATTTGTTCACTTAAGGATGTGCTTTACTTTATAAAAGGCGTCTCAAAATTAAAGAGATGTTTGAATTTTTAAGGTTTTTAAACTTAAATCTTACAAAAAATCTAAATTTGTCTGCTTTTAGTGGGAATGGATGATAATTGTTTTTACTTTTTGACAGCTATCTTAATTCAGCCATCTAACTCGTTCAAAAGGAAACTAAACATTCAGCTTTTTAAAATACCGTAATCAACATAAGAATCAATGCATCTAATGACTGATGGATTGATTTAGAGATGACAGCTGAACTTTGATAGCAGCATTATTGACTTTTTATTTGACGTTTTGCATTCTTTTATTTTGTGTATTTGTTTTTAATTGACAGTAGAGGAAGTGTCAAATTCGAACGAACCTTGACTTTTAAAACAATTCCATTGAAATCTGATGTTTATAAATAAGTGACAGGTGAGATTGAGGATAAGTGGAGTAAGTACTGGAGTCAACAATTTAAACTCGTTAATTTTGTTTCTTCTGTGGAAAAATTGTCGTTTATAAAATTGGTCAACAAACAAAAGAGACATTTTAATTTGTCGCCATTTGTGCAATTAGGTAAGTGTTGCCAAAGCCCAAAAACTACATTTTGACAGCTGACAGTTGGTAAAAATTTCAGCATTCTTTTGAGGGGACTCATTTAGTGGAGATTTTCTACTAAAAAAATATAGAGAAGTGTTTGAATAACACAATTTGACAGTTGACAGTTTACCGTTAGTAATAATAGAGTATGAGTCGATGGTTAGGCGACGATCTGGCACGAGATATGGAAGTGAGGCAATTTTGTTTTCTATGTAAAATGAGTTATGGTAAGATAAGATGATGGAACGTCAAAATGAGCCAACTCAGAAGAGTCCAATGTGAACACAGTCATACAACACTTGAGGGGGCAATAATTCAAATATAATGAATGTTTGTATTTTTTCCACTATTTTACTGAGCGGGTATCGGCATACTTAAATTCATTCGTCAATTTTTAGATGTAATTTGAATATTGCGTTTAAGGGAAACACTGTCAACCAAAGTGAGAGTTTCTGTCAAATTCTATTAACCATAATTCCAAAATATGTATCATAAAGATAAATTTTCTTTATTTTCTAACATTGTGAAATTCGCAAGACAGCCTTCACACCATCATCAATGTCATCAACTTTTATCTTTGAAGTTTAATAAGTCCCACGTCTTAGTCGCAAGTGTTAACACATAAAAAGTTGACTCAGATGACGCTCTAAGAAATAAGGGTACATACATATGTATGTGGATTAATTATTCTTAATTAAAAAAAAATCGAAATGAAAACACCATAAGTCCTAAGGCCAACTTTTATGTGCCACAAGTTCTTAAAAATTCTTAATGTAAACTTATTACCCTTTTCATTAGCGTTTCAATTTTTTTACAAATCCATAAGCTTGCTTTTAAGATAAATGTAAAAAATATATATCAAATCACTTAATTCCAATATTAAAAGCCTGAAAGCGCGTTAGAAACTTCTTTCCTTTTAAGGGAAAACTTAATTAACTTCAAGCCACAAAAGTCTCCATCAAACTTCCCACCTCATTTGTAGGTGTACCAGACTGGGTTTGGCTTTTCAAAAGAGTCTTTCACCGATTTGAGTCCATAGAATGATTCATATCTAACCAATATTGTAGTAATCAGCCCAAACCTATAACCAAACCAGCAGTGTTATGGTACGGTGCGGTGCTGATGCCTCGCCGCGGCCGGTGCTAGTGCTGGTGCCGGTCGGTGGTGGTTCAAAAATAAGTTATTATGGGGCATTTATGAAATCCGAAATAGACAAGGTTATCATTATAAATGCACCCACTCCATGTTGTGTCAGTTGGCCAACAACCGACGCTACGCGACGACGGACTACAACGTTCGTTGGGTTCCATTATTTGTCATTCTTTTAGGTTAAGATTGATGTTAAGATTGATGATAGACAGTGATTGGATATATTGAATTTGGACTTCAGAAAGTCAAAACATGGCTCAACCATTAGTCAAAAAAAAATTGTTGTTTTTTATTTTACATATTTTGATTAATTCAATGGTTGTAGGTTTATGGGAATAAATTTTCATACATAAATAAATCGACATATAAAATTGAGTTATCCAAAAATAAAATAAGTCGTGAGAATGGTATTAATGAGCTTTATAAAGTCTCAGACATGGGGCAGCTCTTGAGCTCCAGCTAGGTTTAAAATGTATTTTATCTAGATTTTTGATCAGGACATGATTTTTGGTTTGTTCATTATGAATTCAACATAACAAGCTAATTTTACCATGTCACGAATATTATACTCTGTAGCCCACATGGTGTTTTAGGGGTTTAAACTATGATACTTTTGTTTTTGAAAAAAAAAAAAACAAAATTTGATCTATGGAGAATGTGTGTCAGAATTATTCGCATAGCATACGCCTAATAAATATAAACCAAAGTTACGTATTGCCTTCAATTGTTGTAGACCATCACGGACGAATTGCCGTTAACAAAAAGTAAACAGAAGTGACATCGTGGTTTAAAGTTATTTCTAGCAAAATTGTACTGCTAACTTTATTTATCTGTCAAACTGACAGTGATGGGTATTTTTTCTTTTATTAAATATTCAAAACAGGTAAAAGTAAATGAAAGCATGATTCTGGCATGATTTATGTACTTGTTACATAATTCAAGCGTTTTTCTGTTTTACGTAAAAGTTTTGCTCATAAATATTTCGCAGTTATTTTTTATTGTACATGTTTTGAATTATTTTGTATACGCGTTTTGAAGTTAAACACTTTTGATGTGAGACATATGATGGATTTTACCTAATGAGTCAACTTGAGCTTGTTGGAGACTTTCGTCTATGATTCAATAATACTAATTTGGAAGTTAGATAACTTAGTTCATAGGGAACTGAAATATTTAAAATAGCATCTACTTGCAACCATGGCTTGCATTCTTTGAGATTTATTTATAGTCTTTAGTGTTTTCCTTTAAGAGGTTTCAATTTGATATTTAAGCAGATGTTACTTTTAAAGCTGTTGACTTTTAACTAACTTTTAATGATGTGTTTAAAAACACTAAGAATGGCGAACATTTTCAGTCACAGTTTTGCAAGAAAAGCAAGGTCTTCGCCTGTCAAACTTTTCGTTGACAACCTGAAACTTTCCGTGGTGCAAAGTTTGAAAAACTTTACTTTACAAATGTGAGCCCCACTAGGGATGTATTGTTAAAAATCTAGGTGACCTCCCCAAGAAATGACAATTTCATAAATAACCATGTTTTCTTCAGGTATCAACACCCTCTGAAACTTTCCTGCAGCATGCCCAAAAGATGTTTAAAGTTCAAAGCCTGTCTTCTGCTATGATATGGTCTTTAGGTGTTATCAGCAAAATGGACACAGTTGTTTTTGAAACAAAAAGTTCTATAGGATCCTCATCAATAAAAAGGCTTAAACCCACCAGATCTTTTAGTGAAAGGAAAAATTGTTTGCTGGGCAGGAAACTCAGTCCCGCGTACAAAGTTACTTGAATCATTCGCAGCTGGTAATTCCTCAGCTTCTTCATTTTCAGAGTTTGTTAACGAATAAGGGCCATCGTTTGGAAGCCAATTGCCATCAGAATCCAAGTCTTCACTTCGAAAATTGTGGCCACTTTCTTTAATTTCTACGTCCCTCCTTACGTCTTCACCACTTAATTTTTATCTTTTCATTTCTTATTAACTTAAAGAAACTTAAAAATTGGATCTGCTTAAAACTTCAGTTTTAAAATTTCCAATGAATCAGGCTGTACAGACAGACATACCGATGGAATTGGCGGAACCCTTTTTTTCGACTTTTTTACCTTCGTAATGCCATATTTAATTATAATCTCATTAACTTTATTAAAACCAGCAAAGACAATTTTGAGAATAAAAGAAACAACCAAATAGAAAATATAAAAAAAAACATGATCAAAAAAGAGCCCATGCAACTTCTCACTTATATTCCTTTCCCTACTGAATGCATTCATTCTTTTGACATCTAATACAAAACTAATAAGTCTGGTCTCTACAATTCTTATTCTATTAAATAAAAATAAATTTAACGTTTAAGAAACTTTGAAATATTTGCATTTATTCATCGAGAAAAAAAGAGTATTTTGTCCTTGTATAGGAACTTTATGGCAAGTATTGCATTAGTAAGCAAATTCTAACTCAAAACAAACATGAAATAAATTTTGACAGTTCCATTCTCTAGCTTAAACTCTGCTCAGGCTTAGAGTGTAGGTATCCGGCTCAATTTAGTGCGGTGCTCTGAGTTTAAAATGAAAAAAACCTTATATTGTAAATAGAAAGCATTCAAATAAGATGACAGCAAAAATTCACCTAATTTGACAGGTGTCAAATTCCAGTGCTGCCAATTAGAAACTACAAAATAAATAACTCTTCTTTAAACAAAAATGGCTTCCTTTCTCCAAGTACTGATAATAATCGATAGTTCTTGATGCAATAGTGACTTAGATGACACCATAGAATAAAATATTGTATACTTTAGTTTGACAGATGTATTTCATTGGAATAAATGAATAAATCATTTCAGCCAACGTTTCAATCAACGTTGTCCGATTTTATGAACAAAAGAACAACATTTTTACGATATTCTCATAAAAATATCATCCGTAGGTAGATATAAATATTTATTTAAATAAGATCCCCGTCCTTGTAAAATATGCAAGGAACATTTTTATTTGCATACTAACATTAAAATTGCATCGTGTGCACAGCAGTTGCCTTGTATATTTTTTAATGCCTGACGGATACATCCGAAACAACATAATTCTTAGAGATCAGCAATTTTATACTTTTGTTTGTGATGTAAAAAGAGTTGGAAAAGATTATATGGTTTATAAATATATTTTATATGTTACATATCTATATTTCTTTTTTTTATGATAGTGCCCCATCCCTCCCTAGAGAATAGAACTCAATCAACGTCAGAATGTTATCCATTAGCAACTTATTCTCTGATAGAAAACATTTTTTGTTGCTGTCGTTGTTTTCAATCAATCCTTTGGGCTCCTTATTGCAGACCTTGTTCGAGCTTCTTAAGGGCTTTGTCAATACAAACTATTTACGTCAGCCCAATGAGACATTATCCCTGGGGGCATCAACTTTCAATATGCCCTAGACTCTATTAAATGTAATATTAATTCTAAATATGTATTAATTAACAAAAAACAAAAAAAAGGATCCCAACTTTGGCGGCGGCGGTGGTTGGCTGTTGGCGGCGTCATCAGCGGGCGTCGCATCACGTTTGGTCGTTGGTTTGTTATGTCGGCAAAGATTTCTTTGATGCGTCTATGACACACAAAGACGAAGCATCTCATCTCATCTCATTTTTGCTGCTGCTTCTACTGCTGCCGATGCTGATGGTTCGTGTAGACTTCAATGTATACACCACCATCCATCTATCCACATTCGCATAAATCCTATTCGCCATTAATTTTGGATTCCATAAACGGACTTCAAAATATTTATTTCATTATCAGACGGTGGTGGTGTGTTATAGGCATGCAGAGCCTTTGAAGATGAAGATCCTCCTCAGAATACACATATGGGGCATTTTGGTTGGGTGAGCGTCGCACTACGACGCAACGCAAAGCGATGCACAACGACGACGACGACGAAGAGGTGGCACACAGCAATCACCAACTCCTGGACCACTTTGATGGATCTGGAAATTGAAAACATGGTGCAGATCCTCGTAAATCTCCTGCCTACTGCTGGAATGTGCAATCGGGAAGATTCTGGATCATATATACGACTTTGTTATGCAGTAGACAAGAGTGCAGTGCAGCAAAGCCCCAGAAATGGCCAAGTTGGCGCGACGGACGTACAGTTAACGACTTTGAATTGGCCGGCTGATGGATGTTTTCTTATTTCTTTATATATTCTTTTTTTCAGTTCATCTGATGCTTCTTCGTTTGTATACCGGCAACAGCATTAGCTGCGCTTGAACATGATGCATACTACTGCTGCTGCTGCTGCGTCTGCTGCCACTGCCACTGCTGCTGCTGCTAGTGCTTTGCTGACGCGATAGTTATAATGATACATGACTGTGAGATTACGCGCGGTTGTAATCAATTGGCGTGTAGTTTGTCTTTTTATTTTAGATGGCGATGGATTGGATATGGGATGGGATATTTAGGTCCAAGTTGAAGGCACCTATATAGCATGAGAACAGGAATGAAGGGCAGCCGTTTGATGTGAAAATAGATTGTTTGGAACGACCGCGACGGTCAATGAACAAAAATTATGACCAATCGATTTTGATATTGTTATTTAAATTGCAAGCCAACGTAACGTAATTCAACGTAACATCCTTCAATTTCAAAGGTAAATTATTATTTTTATGAACAAGATGAAAGTTGTCAAAGTTGAGTCATAAGTCCAAACTCTCCAAAAATTGAAGTTTTGCACAAAATTTGATTGATTGCCCTAACATGTTACCATTTTTTAGTGTAGGTTATACCTTAATATTCATTTATCACTTAATACAGTTAATTTGTTTGAAAGTTAACGAAACTTAACGAAACCGAGCAAAATCAATTTTATAGACAAAGCTGTCAATAAAAAGATTTAAACCATGTTTTTTTACCTGATACGATGTGTTCGCAGCCTAAAGTGAAAAAAAGTAGTTTTCAAAGAAAAAGTGCCAAAACAAACAGATGACATTTATAAGCAGATTCCATTCAAACAGCGTCCGAAATGTTAGAAAAAATATGGCAAAATAGGATTAATCGGATGGACCATTTAAGGCTGAGCAGTGACCAAAATGTACATTAAATAATCTTTAAACATTAAATTATATGGATTCAAATAAATAATTACATACAACCATAAAATAAATCAGGAAAGAGAAATCATTTGTCAAATGAATAGATTCATCCTGATTAAACGGTCGCAGTGTTTTAAATGCGCAAAGAGTCCCACAATATTCGGTACCGATACTTCCTAGTATCTTTTAAAGGTTTTCATGATAGAAAAAGTGTCACTTCTCTTTTAAATTGCTATCGCTAGCTATCCACATCTTTCTTAAAACGTCAAGAAATGTCAAAATGTTCAATTTGACAGCTGACTGTTCTGAGTAAGTGAAATATAGAAAACTACACCAAAGAGCAAAATTTTACATTGGCTGCGTTCAATTTCAGACAGATAGGGTATCCGGATACCTTTTTGTTAGTGTTTTACGTGTAAAATAACAGCTGATCAAAAACAGCTGAGATGTCGAAAAAAGGAATCCAAAGGTAACCAAGAATTTCTGGGGTATGTAGGTATCTGACAGAACAGCTGATTCAACACATGGTTGAATTTCAAGAAACTTTAAAAATTGATTTCAGCTTTTTGTATTTGTTGGTATTTGAGGATTTTCTGTAGACGATGAAGGAGCTATTTGCCTCCGAATTTTGGAAGGTGATTATGATCTATTTTTTTAAACTTCAAAATTGACTTATTTTGTTCTCGTTTTGAAGATGACCAATTTGCTAGGTGTTGAATTATCCATTAAATGTTTTATCTTACAACAATTTTGACTTCGAAGCTTAAATGTGTTGTGAACAGCTGAAAGTTGTTTTTATTTTTTGACAGCTATCTCAACACAGCTATCCAACTCGTTCAACAAGGTATCTAAAAATCCACCTATCCAAGATACCCTATCCAACACGAGATTGAACGCAGCCATTGATGACCAGTATTTCAAAAATAATTCGAACGGTTCCAGAAAACTTTTATATTGACAGATAAAAAAGATAAAAATACTGTTCCCGGCTTAAGTGCATTTTGAACTGTCACTTTTCTGTCATAAACTTTTGTTAAACCATGATGCAGTTAAAATAAAAATAAATCATTAAAACATATGCAAATTTTTCACAAAAAATTGAAAAACAGAAATAATTGAAAAACAGTTTTTTTATGATTTTCAACAGATTTGTATCATACTCTTCCTTATTAACGACGACTATGGCGGAAGAAACGACGGTAATGGGCTATATAATATAAGTTTATATTGTATAATTCACATATGGTTTGTGTATAAAAATGCAAATTTTATGTTTTTTAACGATCATGTTTTATTATTTGATGATCAAGGTAATTGCAAAATGCATAATCAAACAATGTTCTATGAGATAGTAATTGAATGTAGCTTGTACATTATTTAACATTATACAATTGCACATATTATTACAGCATGCATATTCCTATAAGTAAAAAAACATAAAAGTCCTATTATACCCACGACCAATTTAGTATCAGATATTGATTACACAGCACTGACCATAAATTGAAGTTTAGAACAACATTAATGGTTTCGTGTTTATTTTTTATTTGTCAGATATAAGATCATCATCATCTTGTTTTGTTAGTTGGTTTGGTATAAAATGTGTTATACAAGAGTAAATAAATCTATATGAATCTTCTTTGAAAGGATATGTCTAATTGGATTTGAAAAACAACGACTTACGAGTACGAACATGAATGTTAACTCAAATTGTTTGGGAGATGATGCACACAAAACACAAACTAAGTCAGACTTTTCAGACATCACTTGGAATTGGAGACCTACACTATATCCAAAATAGGTAAAACACAAAACCCTGCTTCTGAAAGAATCTTCAAGTTCTTGTTGAAAGAGTGGGTACCTGTTATAACTTTCCTTACCTACAAAGCTATAGGTACCATGAGTCCATCCATTTAAAAGGAAAAGTGTCTATGGAAGAATAATTTTTAAAATATTTCTCAGCTTGTTAGTTAACTTACAAATTTATTATTAAAATCATTAAAATTTATGTTTCTATACTTAAAAACATTTAGAATGCAGGAATTTTTAAGACCTTTTTCTTGTACATAACTTCTTCGATTAGGAAGATCGTTTTTTAGCCTTTGAAAGATGTTTCCTTGATGTTACTTTGTGACTAACGTGAGAATAATTTCTTAAACAGAGATTTAAGTATCAGGTGAATGCATTTAATTAGATAAAAACAAGTTAAATAATATTTAACCTTTTAAGGAGGTTTAATTCCGTAGCAGCCAGCAGCATGATAAAAAACATCACAAACAAGACAATTATATTGTTGAAACAACACTTTGTTTTTGTATCGTTTATTTTTTAAAATGCTTCTGTTTTGAGTTAAGTTCAAAACAACGCCGATCACTGATGATGGTGTAGGTTTTCTTACAGTATTTTATTCTCCAATAGAATAAACACGAGGAAATAAATTCAAATGAAAAATATGTAAAAGAAAAGAGGTCAAATAATGGATCCTTGTGGAATGCCATCAAATCGAACTATTTTAGTTACTTTTAGTATAATATTTTAAATTTTGTGTCTTAAAATTGATATTTTAACCTGATGGTATATTTGAAATAAATACGTTTTTAAGCATAGAATAAAAAAAAAAGAACTAAAAGAGGTACAAAAACTGATCCTTGTGGAATGCCATAAAATTGAACGTCGTATCGTTTCGTGGGACCAAGACGAGACAAGACAAGACGGTACTGATTTTAAAGCTTCCGAGACAAGATTTTATATTTTTAGTACAAATTTTCCGAGAGCCTCTTCGGGCTCGTGTCGGTCTTTTCGGGTTCTTCTTCTAGAGAGAAAAAAAATGCAAAAATGTCTTGTGTTAATGCTTCTTCGATACGTGGAATAAAACCAAATTACACTAATACAAACTTCCCCTACCATTTGGCCTATTATTATTCGTGAGTCTTCCTGAACACCGACACCGAGACCGATTCCGAGACGGTACTGACATTTTTCCATTTTGTCTCGTGGCCAGCAATGGTGATGATGAAAAATCTGCAAATGTGAAATTTGATATTTAAGTGTATAAGCAGTAAAACCCGCTTAAGAGAAACACTCATTTTTTTTTTGCACTTTTCCAATCCGAACACCTGAGACAGTAAAACAAAAAATGTCTTTATTATTCACCTTTTACCACGTTTTCATTACAAAAATGATATTTTAATTCTAGATCAATGCAACTCCAAAAGATATACAAAATTGTTTCCAGCTTTAAATCTCAACTTAATGGATTTTAAAAATGTGCTTAAGTGGAATTGTTTTTTTACTTATTTAAAATCTACTCAAGCCACTTTTTTCACCAATGAGGAGTTCATTTATGTGATTAACTCACTAAAGTAAAAACAAAAACTGTGATATTTAACCATTTGGTCTTGCTTTTAAATTGGTCCATAAATAAATTTTCAAAAGGCAGTGTTAACATTTGTAAAACAATTTAAGAGACAAGAAATTTGTCTTTGTATAATACCACAAAATGGTTGTTTCTTCCAATGTCAATATGTTTGAAATTTTTGTTTCAAAAGTACCTCAAGTCGAAATTTAAATTTGAAGCTTTCTGTCATTTTATAAAAGTTTTAGTCTTTTCAAACACTAAAGTTTTTTGACGGATAGCAAAGGTTTGGAATCGATGGAAAATTGAAGATTGCCTTCATTCCTCCGAAAACTTACACATATGAAATGTGAAGGACCTATTTCTTAACTAGTTTCCTATTTTTAACATTAAATAAATTTTTAACAAAATTCTTAAAAAGTACTTGAAGCATTAATTTTAAAGTGACATGCAAGTCGCATTAGAATTGCTGAGAGAAAGGTCACACCATCGTTTAAAAATATAAAAAAAAATAAAGGGGACCAAGAATTGATTCTTGTGCAATGCCATTCAATAAAAGAATTAATTTCTAAATTCCAAAAGATCAAAATTCTTAAAATCCAACAGAAATCAAAAATGTTATTGTTAATTTTTAAGCAGCTTGAACTATACTTATTCAACAAAAAAGAAAAGAGGACCAACAATTTTTCCTTGTGGAATGCCATCAAATCGAACTTATTTTTGCCTTCAAATAAAATATCGTGGAATTAAATAATTGTTATTTTTAAAAAATAATCAAACGAAAAACGTAAGTCTCTTTTGACTGAACTTCGTAGTTGACAATTTATTCCATAGATTGTAATCATAAAAAAGTGGTAAGCCAGCCATAAGTCCCCTTTCTTAAAGAAGATTATTTTAGAAAATTTTCTAAATTATGAGAATCTTCTGGTTGATTTTCAATCCTAGTTTTAAATTCTTAAAAAAGAAAAGGGAGCCAAGAATTAACCCTTGTAGAATGCCAACAAATCGATGAATGATATCATATTGGAAAATTTTACTCCTTAAGTCGATATACATAGGAATTTTCTTAAAGAGAACTTCTACGTATGAATTACGAATGAAAATTAAAGTCACTCTTCATTTCACCAGAATATGCAACTGGAGTTAAATTCTTCTTCGCGACTTCTTCTTAAAGACCCTTTATGGTGAAAATGCATATATCGGGTGATTTTTTAAGAGCTTGAAAACTTTAAAAAAAAAAAAACGCATAAAATTTGCAAAATCTCATCGATTCTTTATTTGAAACGTTAGATTGGTCCATGACATTTACTTTTTCAAGATAATTTCATTTAAATGTTGACCGCGGCTGCGTCTTAGGTGGTCCATTCGGAAAGTCCAATTTTGGGTAACTTTTTCGAGTATTTCGGCCGGAATAGCCCGAATTTCTTCGGAAATGTTGTCTTCCAAAGCTGGAATAGTTGCTGGCTTATTTGTGTAGACTTTAGACTCTACGTAGCCCCACAAAAAATAATCTAAAGGCGTCAAATCGCATGATCTTGGTGGCCAACTTACCGGTCCATTCCTTGAGATGAATTGTTCTCCGAAGTTTTCCCTCAAAATGGCCATAGAATCGCGAGCTGTGTGGCATGTAGCGCCATCTTGTTGAAACCACATGTCAACCAAGTTCAGTTCTTCCATTTTTGGCAACAAAAAGTTTGTTAGCATTGAACGATAGCGATCGCCATTCACCGTAACGTTGCGTCCAACAGCATCTTTGAAAAAATACGGTCCAATGATTCCACCAGCGTACAAACCACACCAAACAGTGCATTTTTCGGGATGCATGGGCAGTTCTTGAACGGCTTCTGGTTGCTCTTCACTCCAAATGCGGCAATTTTGCTTATTTACGTAGCCATTCAACCAGAAATGAGCCTCATCGCTGAACAAAATTTGTCGATAGAAAAGCGCGAAACACATTTCGAACCGAACACTGATTTTGGTAATAAAATTCAATGATTTGCAAGCGTTGCTCGTTAGTAAGTCTATTCATGATGAAATGTCAAAGCATACTGAGCATCTTTCTCTTTGACACCATGTCTGAAATCCCGCGTGATCTGTCAAATACTAATGCATGAAAATCCTAACCTCAAAAAAATCACCCATTAGTAAGATTAAAACATTGTTTAAAAATATGAAATAAAGAAATCAGGTCCAACAATAGTTTCTTGTGGAATGCCATACAATTTAAAAAGTTTTTATGTTGATATTTGGCGTTGTTCCTTTGTTAACAGTAAGAGTTCAAAATATTCTGTAAACGTCAAACAAGGGTGTTCATAATTTGAATGCGTCGCAATAATAAAGTATTAAAAACTTGCTCCTAAAATATTTATGTGGGATATTAAATTATACTAATGTTAAATATTATATTACATTTTAACTACCTCCGGAATTGTTTTGACTCATTAACCATATCATAAATAATACAATTTAACCCCGAAATCCATCTCTTTTTTAAACTCCTTAACTTAATATTCATTAATAGCATCTCAAACGTTCCAAGAAACATAACGCATAAATCGCCAATGCTACATTGTAAAAATCTATTTTAAGTTTTTTTTTATTTTCTTTAATTTTTAAAACAATCTCATTTTATAGTCTTTTTAGTTCGTATATGCTATAAAACAAATTAAACTTAACAATTTTAGCATACCCTAAGTATACCCTTGTTTTAAGCGCTTCTGATGGTGAATATATAGCAACAAAAAAAAACTTCACTGTTTCAAAACGACATTAACGACGCATTAACTTTTACAAGTCGTGACAATATTATCACAACTCATTAACACTTCGAATACCTTTAAGACTTTAAGCATCAGCTTCAGCAAAGATCACTTCGTGCTACATCATGTGCCAAGAAGGGGTATATGCTTAACTTTAAAAACCACAAAGCGCGCACCTTTAAACAAGATTTCCACCCCGCACTATACTCATAGAGCAGCAAGAGTCTGACCAAAAGGTAAAACAACTCATCTGAAACCACAAGTTTCCTTTTGTTTTTATAAAAGCATTTCGCACGCCGCCAGTCAGGACCACTATATACTCTACAAGTCCGAGAGTCTTTATAGATCTTTAGGAATAACCAAGTAGAATGACATCTTTCCACCTCTGCCATGATGGCAGTAAATACGCACCTATGTTGGACACAATGCAATCTAAAAATATTTGCTCCATAAAAATCCATAATCTACATCTTAATGTGGATCGTTGTCCTGGCAAAAATGTCCTCATGCCTCATCCCTCAAGAATCAAAAATCGCTTGCTGAAGATACGCGATGCCATGCGATGTGACCGACCGAACGACCGCGATGGGCGATGGCGTAGAAGAATTTTATGTACATATAGGGAAGAAACCGGATTTTCCGTTTAGCTGTTAAGTACCACGCATTCCCTGCGGCTCGACACGGGCATCACAGGCAGCTCTCGCATCTCGAATCTAGCCTGCCAAACTTGACCTTGCCAAGGTGAAACTAAACCACTAGCCAGAGGATAAACATCGCTAAACTTAACAAAAACAAAAAACCCTACTTATTATTTACTCTGAAGAGATTATCGCCAATGCCCATCGCCTCCTGAGATGCTCCCCGAGAAAGATCAAGAAAGAAAACTTAAAAAAAAAATTAACCTTAAGGCATCGTCGTCGTCGTCAGTCACTCCAACTCTGCATGGACTTATGGACGTCTTGTATTGAAGACAGTGCGGACTCCGCAGCCGACCAACCGCCTGCCGCCCGCCTTACCAAGGCAGCAGCTGGAGGAGAGATTCCAGAACAAGGTTTACATGTAAGACTCGCCCTCCCTTGGTGTTCTCGTTCACTCAACAATACATCATGTCCGTCGCGGGATTTCTTTTGTTGTTGTTCTTGTTGTTTTGTGGTGGTAAAGTCGGCCGATCGGTGGTGGTGTTTTCCTCCTTCTGCCCGCATTAATCGTATTGCTTGTACCATTTTAGTAGCTGCAAAATGTTAGATCTACGTCCGATTGTATCAGCAGCGGCGCGCGGTGCCGGTGCTGCAATTAAATTTGACCGCTCTTGTCAAGATTAAAAACATTTAAAATTACTTTTGAACTTTCAAGGCCAAACACAAATGTTTTTTTTATTTTTTGTTTTAACACCATCATAAACAGCGGGGGGTCAATGTAAATTAGGATTGCTCAGGTGGTCGGCCATTGATGCATCTCACTAAATTTGATATTTTTTAAAAGTTATGTTTCGAGGTTTGCAACCGGATATCTAATAAAGTCTTGAAATAAATTGATATAAATAAAATGCATGTATGATTAATGATCCATCTTGAAGTGATCTTCCATTGTATCAAATCATCATCATCATCAACATAACCATGAACTACACCGTATCAAACAATTTGCAAAACAAAAATAAAATGGCAATAGAAAGAAGGTTTTCCGGGTTCTCCAAGGCTGGAGTTTAAAATTTTAGAAAGAAAAGAATAATTTTATGAAGATAAATTAATGAAAATGATTCGACTAAACAACAAATATTGAAATAGTAGAAGACCAACAGCTAGATGCCTCACATGAGTAAAATCTATTGTTAGTGTTAAAAAAGAACAATAACGAAATTGTGGGTGACATGTCAAATGTGATTCAACTTCCGTCAACTATGATTGTATAAATTGCCTACCTTACCATATTACTTAAGGTGGCGCTACAGTCCTGTGTAATCTAGGGCCTCACCCAACAAGCTTCTCCATCTAGCTCAATTGCTAGCTAGATGTTTTCAGTTGCGCACTTCAAGTTGGTCGAGGTCACTTTCCACCTGTGCACGCCACCTGATCCACGGTCTTTCTATACTTTTCTGTCCTGTGGGCTTGGATTCGAAGACTTTCCGGGCCGGAGCATTGGTTTCCATGCGCTCTACGTGACTTAGCCATTTTAGTCTTTGGACTTTTATGCTGCTGGTTAAGGTTTCATCGCTGTACAAATTTCATTCCAATATTCCTCCTCAAAAAATGTGGTCATGATAGCGTTGATGTTCACTTTAATACTCCTTATATATATAAAAGGTACAAGGTTGGTCCTAGAACACTTCCTTGAAGTACTCCGTCTTGAGTTTTCTTTAATTGTGAGATCTTTGGTCGTACAGTATTGTGAAGAGTCGCTTCGTAACATATGGTTTAAGTATTTTGTAGTACTGCCTAGAAAGATCCCTATGCAGTTCTTGCCCAAGTCCTAAGTGCCAAACCTTATCAACATCTTGAGCTTGAGCAACATCTAAGAATATAGCCAAACTGATAGTTCAATATAAAGAAGTCTTATTTTGAACTATCAGTTCAGCTACTTCTTTCTTTTTTCTTCTACTATTTTGCTGAGGTTTTTTGGTATCAGTTTTTCGAAAACGTTTGCTATAATTGGTTGATTGGTGATGATGACTAATGTTTCTTGCTTCCTTGAGACTGACAGAAGAAATTTCACATTCGTAGTTTCTTTAAAAACTGTAGCTTTATTTTCTTGAAATGGTTTAAAGAAAGATATCAGTTTGGTTGTTTCGGGTTACCGAACCATTTACTGTCTTGAGATTGTATTGGTGGGTTTTGTATCTTTTTAGACGCTTTTGTGCTCTACAAGGAGTATTCGATAAGAGAATTCTTCGGGATTTTAAGGAGGCTACTTAGTAAATAATTGTTGAACTCACTGATCCTTTATTTCAGTTCATTGTTAATACTATTAATCTAGAAGGACTCTTTATTTTACTATCATTTTGCAAACAAATGTATATGTTTTCTTATATTTGTTTTATTTGTAACCAAATTCAGTACCCGTGACGTGATGGTTGGTGCAAAGAAGTGTCATGTTAGAGGTCTTGGGTTCAATCCCTGCCTGTGTCATCTAAAGTTGTCTCTTGCAAGGAAGTGACAAGTCTTCCATGAGTAATTCTTGTCAAGAAAAGTGCTTTCTAAAATTAGCCGATCGGACCCGGCATAAAAACTGTATATCCCTTCTATCCATGCCATGACTCGCACACAGAAATAGTCGAGAGCTGTAAGTCACTAGGCCCTAGTTCTCTACGAGCTGTTACTCCACCTTATTTATTTATTTAACCAAAGTTCTATGCGACAAGTAATTTTATTTCATAATTTAATTTAAGTTTGAAGAAATTTATAGATGCTACCGAAACGTTTTTAAATCTGTGAAAAATACTAAGAGATAGCTTACTTATTGTTTATTAATAAAATAAACACTCACTGATGTGTTATTCATCATTATAATAATTATCATAAATACTCATATCATAAGAACTAATATTTGTGTAAAATCCCACTTGAGTTTCAAGTATTTTTCTTATTACTTTGAAAATATACTTCAGGTGTGATGCATTGATTTTTGTAGTTTTTTTTTTTTGCAGTTATTGGTTAATCAAAAAGTAAAGAATGTCAATCTTTTTAAAGATGCAAATTGTATGAAATCTGCAAACATGCTACAAAATAAACACATAAATTCACTTATAACAAACAAAGTAATGATTTAAGTGATAGAACTTTGTTTTTTTTTTTTCAATGATTATGTGGTCATTCATAAAACAAAAAGAATAACATACTTTTTAATGTTGATTCACTGTGATGTGTGAATGCAAATTTTAGTTGATCTTCAAATCGTGTTGTCCAGTCTGTCCGCAGTTAGTAAACAATCATGTAGACAAAATTGATAATGAATGAAATAAAAGATGAAAAGTTGATAACTTTCAACTCATAGAAACAAATATATGTACGATACTTAATATTTATGAATAAAAACCTCTTTTTTAAGTGTGAAACAAAAGAGTTAATGTAAGAACTTGAATCATTTATTTCAGTTGTAAGAAAATTAAATTTGAATAAAAGTTTTGTATGAACTTAACAGATAAACCGGTTCAATGATTGAGAATAATTTTGTAGTTCTCCATAAAAATTGTGTTACTCATCATTTTTTTATGAATTGCATTTAAAGTTAAGTAAGTACTTGCAGTCTTCTGCACGTGCCCCAACAAACCCTGTTAAGTACATATGTTAAACTTTAAAAAATACGGGAAAAAAATGTTGACAGATGATTTGTAATTTACAGCACATATACAGCACGTTTTAAAGATTTTGTAGACAGTATATAAAGTGCAGAACTTGACACATAAAATGAAGAGTTCGGTTGACTCTGCAATCTTACATAACTCAAACATCTGGATTATGCTTTCTCTCCAATATAATCAAGGAACTCGCTCTCGATCAAATGACAACAAGAGATAAAAGTAGAAATCGTGTGTCTAAAGATCAGCTCAGCTCAGCAAATATTGAACGGATTAGCCTTGGAACTCCCTCATCAATCCCAGTTAATATTTTTGGACAACAAATAGGAGGTAGACTTCTAATATCATGGGAGTTTTATCTCTATGGATGGTGACAACTAATCTAGACATAAACAGTCGTATCAGAAAATCAAAGGTTTTGTTTGGAGTACTGTTAGCTAAAGCACCAAGCTACGATTGTTTCACTGCAGGACTTTAAAAGTCGCAAAAAAGCTGTAAAAGAGTCCATTTTCAGTTTCAATTCTTGTCTGGCAAGAAAAAGTTATTTGGCGTCACTATTTCTGCTTGTCCTTTAATCCATGCGGCACTCATTTTTCATTCTTTTGAACCTTAAAAATGGTTGGCTGAATAACAGCCAATTGTTCGAAAAGAATTTTTAGTTATTGCGTAGCGTCCTCGTCCAAAAAACAGAACGCAATTTATAATCTTCAACCGTTTTGGAATGATTTTGACGCATGTTATCTTTTTAATGAAAATTTAAGCCATAATCCTGCACAACCATGAGACAGCCGATTCCTTCAAATTTAAGCATAAAAGCAGACTTTCCCGAAAATTATCTTTTTCTGGTGTTCTGATTAATGTTGACAGACGTCAAACTAATTAAATAAAGAGGCTGGGATGCGACCCACACTGATAACTTCCTATCCCGTCTGTCGATTTGTCTTGCAATATCTCAAAGTTTTGAAAATATTTTTGAGCCGAAAATCAATTTTTAACAACTTTTATTAATTTTTTTGTTTAGGTTTTTATTTTTTGTAAGAAAACTGTCAATTCGATTTTCTCAAAATTGTTTCGAATGTTGAAAACAATATTTTTTATAAGTTAAAATTAGTTGGAAGCCATAATCTCAAATTTTTGAAAAG
Organism: Eupeodes luniger; assembly: GCA_951509635.1. Lineage (NCBI taxonomy): Eukaryota > Metazoa > Arthropoda > Insecta > Diptera > Syrphidae > Eupeodes > Eupeodes luniger. Next base: position 10,551,673 of record OX608075.1, on the reverse strand, counting down.
ATATTTGAGTCGAAAATCAATTTTTACCAACTTTTGTTAAATTTTCTTTTAAGTTTAAATTTTGTGTAAAAAAAAACTATCAATTTGATTTTTCTCAAAATTTTACTGAATTATGACAACAATATTTTGTAAAAGATTAAAGTAGTTTAAAGCCAATATCTCAAAGTTTTGAAAAAATATTTAAATCGAAAATCAATTTTTACCAACTTTTATTAATTTTTTTGTTTAGGTTTTTATTTGTTGTCAATTAGATTTTTCTCCACATTTTTAAGAATGTTGAAAACAATATTTCTTATAAGTTTAAATTAGTTGGAAGCCATAATCTCAAATTTTTGAAGAGATATTTGAGTCGAAATTCAATTTTTACCAACTTTGAGTATTTTTTTTTTAGGTTTTTATTTTTATAAAAAAAACTGTCAATTCGATTTTTTTTTCAAAATTTTACCAGATGTTGAAAACGTTATTTTTCGTTGCAAACGAATACAAAACGATTTTATCCGTTTTGTATTCGTAAAATTTTCGAGGTGACAAATTTTTTTTTCAGTTTTTTTGATTTATAAAAAAAACCGTTAATTGGATTTTTTCAAAAAAAATATACTTGTTTGGTATCACGTTACAATATATTTTATAAAATTTAATTCAAGTCTCTAGCGTTTTTGGTTCGTAAGATATTTAGGGTTAACCACGCAATTTTCTTGAGAGGCCTTTCGGCATCTTTCTGCCTTATTATCTGTATAACAAAATTTATTTTGAGTCGATATCTCTTTTGGTTCTTGAGCTATGTACGAAGAAAAGAATATCGCGAACGTACGGACGTACACACGCACGCACAGACATCTTTCTAAAAATCTTTTATTTCGATTCTAGGGACCTTGAAACGTCGAGAAATATCAAAATTTTCAATTTGACAAATCGGACTCATTACAATAACTTCCTATGGGAAGTTAAAAATAGTATTAAGTGTCAATACGCGCAATGGCGACATCTATGACCAATAAGTGAGTTTATGTTTATGCACCTGTCAAATACCATACCACCACAATATCGATATAGAAAGTTTGGTCAATGCACCTTTGATAGTTAAACCGAAAGTGTCAAATTTTTTCAACAAACATTCTTTTGGAATAACACATCTTTAATGAAAAACGAAAACTCTGCAAAGTGTTTATTTTATGTTGCTTCCATTAAGCTGTTTAAATCCTAAAAACAAACTTGTAAATCATCGTATTTTAAGTGACATCAGATCCTTACTTAAAAAAAAAGAAACATCAATTCAACAAGAATTAAGTCATTGAACTTCTTTAAAAATCCACAATTTACTCCCAAAAGTCAACAAAGTCACGTAGGTAGTTTTTTTTTTGCATCATCAAATATTGTGTGAAAGATAATTGTAAATAAGTTAAACTGCAACACAAATGTTTGTTGCTGTTACACGTTATGTTTCTCAAGAGTGACTTTCTGTCCAAAAGGAAATATGAGGTGCCAACAAAAGATACTTTCATAAGCCTTTCCACTCCAATCGAGTGTTTTAAAGTTCTCACCAGAAAAACACCAACGAAATGGGTTTATAATATTCTTCCAGTTCTTCGTCTTAACATCTCAAATTATTAGTTAATGTCTTTGTATATAGTTACCATCAACATCATGTTGCAATTTACCAAGAAAATTGATTCTTTTTTCAGAGAAAGAAAGAATACAAAGGCGGAATTTAAAAATCAACGGACCAAGTCAAGTCAAGGCGTTGAAGATTTCATTATATTTCTCACTATAAACTCAACAAATTACATATAATTTAATGTAAAAAAGAAAATTTGCATACCCTGACTTTATATAATGAAACTGCCTGAAAAATATTTAATTCACTCGAGCTGCCAATATGAGTAATTTGCCCCATATACTCGTAAACTGTTCGACTGCCCACTTTGTAATTTGTCGAACGAAAGCTCATATCCGCCCTAATGCTGCCGAAAGGAGGAAGACAAATTTCTCATCTCTTACCACTTTTTTTTCACGAAGTCTTTCGTGTGATATAAGAAGCTGAAAAATAACGTGATTTATGTTAACTAACGAGATTATAAAGTATCTTACCAAAACTGACACTCTTTGCAGCAAAGCAGCACTGCAGTGCAGCAGGACTTGAAATTTAATTCGCCAACAAAACTCAACTCACATAAGGGTCCGATCGCACTTTAAGGGCATTAATGTCAGTTATAATGTTCAGATTGGGAATATTCGTGTTACAGATTTTTCTTGTGATGCTTGGTCGTTGGCTGTGTGGCCGGGTGGTAGAGATATAGAATGTTACTTTCTTATCGAATCAAGTCCGGGTGGTAAGGAGTTGTATTGGTTACCTGCTGGTGCATCATTCATACGTTCACATGAAAGTACATCAATGCGGAAGTTATGAAATAATATCAGAGCAGAAATTCTTTAGTTCTGATGATTATATGCATGTTTATTGGTTTCACGCTGATTTAAAATGTTTGATTTAAGGAAGAAATAATTTGAGGAAAAACAAACAACCTACATAAGGAGGGTTCAGTGACCAAAAAGGTATCAGAACAGGATCAGATGAATAAAAATAAATTTTAATTTAAAATCAATAATTACTAATGAACATAACAGCAAACATAGCTCACAAGGTGAATAACGTAACTTTTGGTGAAAGGAAAAAGCAAATTATGGGTCATATACCTTAAAAATATTTAAAGCTAACCTACATAACCAAACATAGATTGTTGGACAAAATTTGTTCCCTGAAGTAATTTGGATTGCGTGTATCGAAACAATTAAAATTTTAAAATGAGAAACTTAAAACTCTGCACGACATGTGAATGAACTTTATTTTTAATTGATTTTATACAAGAGACAAGGGCTACCAAATTGTTGTAAACAAGAAGTCGGATATACATATGTAGATATGTAAGGAGTTATATTTGTTTTCTGGGCTTATAAAAATACAGGTTTTGAGTATACAAGCAATTTGAAAGGCTAATTTCAGTGAAGTTACATGCCAAGTTCGTGTAAGTTTAGCTTTAGAAGCTATCGTTTAAAAAATTGGGACATTTGAAATAGGCGTTAAATTTTGCCAGCCAAGGCTAAAAGATAGAAATAAATTAAATGCATGACTGAGTGGCACGAACTTGCTCCTATATCCAAAAAGTCTGTTTTAAAATAGTTCCTACCTTTAGTTTATTTTTAAATTTAAAACTGCAAAATAAAATTATCTTCAAGAGCGGGTTTTTCTAAAATTATTATTTTGGCACGTAGTTCTTTAGTGCTAATAAATATACCCTTTACTTTTGTATTTCTGACACTATTTTGAGGAGTTGGGGTCGAAATACTGTATAGATCATAATACTGTATTTAAAATACTGTATCTCAAAATAATGTATTTCAAAATACTGTATGTACAAAATACTGTATGATCAAAATACTGCATCTCAAAATTCTGCATTTCAAAATTCTGTATATCAAAATGCTGTAAATAAGGCTAAAAAATAAAAATCGTTTTGACAATGTAAAAAAGTGCGCACTTTTTCAAAACCGATTTTTATCAAAAATTGACTTATTTTTGAAAACAACATTTTTTATAAAATAAAATTAATTTAAAGTCAATATCCCAAATGGTTGAAAAGATATTTCAGTTGAACATCAATTTTTACCAACATTTAGTATTGGTAAAATAATAACTGCTTATTGGAGATTAAATGTAACCGATAAGAAACGGTTAATATCTTCCGTTCCATTAACTTTATTTTTAAGCGTTATGGTAACGTATTTTATGTACCAGTTATTACAGGTAATAAGGAAACTTACAAATCGGTTTTTTTAATACCTGGTTTCAACGTTGTAAGGAAACTTACAAATCGGTTTTTTTAATACCTGGTTTCAACGTTGTTATTAGGTTACTTTAAAACCATTATTTTTCGTCGGTTAGAATTAGGTTACCAAAAAACCCAGTATAATTCCGAAATCAGTTATTTTATAACTATGTATTTATAACTTTCCTGAAAATAAAATTCGTTTTAAATAAAAATAGGTTAAAAAATTAAAAATTTTACATGTTTTTTATTCATGTTTAAACTAAACATTTAGGAACTTAAAACTAATGCATACTTAAATATATATTTATATAACTTAAGATTAATAAACAAAATTTAATCGGTCGCTGAAAATAAATGCACAAATTTATTAGAAACAAATAAAAAACAATATTCTATTTTTTAGTTTATTATAGCTACATAAATATATAAATATAACTATATAAAAAGAAATGTAGGTAAAATTAACTCACATTTTTCCTAGCCTGAAACGGTCCTGTTTCAAGTTCGTTTTTATGTATGCGGATCCCTCCGCATCGCTAAAGTTAGGGAACCTCTTCCTGACCGCCTCCACCATCACTCCAAAAATTTGCTTAAACAGATCGAACCGTTTTTTGGTGACCGTCCCGAACCACGAGTATTCGAGGAGCAAAGTGTCTTCAAACATGCACCTGGACATTGTGCGAACAGTTTTATTCGCGCTTACTCCTCCAAATTTTTTCTTCCAGCTCATCCATCTGAGCGTGATCTTTCATGGGCAACAATCTGTCGGGAATTTCAGCTGTATCCGTTCTCTCAAATCTAAGGCAGAGTTTCTTAATAATAAGGTTCCAGCCATTAACTTTTCGAGGAACTGCTTATTTTCGACGGAATCCACTTTTAATGCCCCGCCCAGCCCCATTTCGATGGACTGTAGACTTGCCCTTTGTTCAGCCCGCACATTTTGAATTGTTGGTAAGGCAATTTGCTGTTCAGAAGTGTTGGAATCTGAAATGTTCGATAAGAAATATTTTACAACTTATTTTTAAATTGAAACATTAAACAAAAACAATAACATTTTGTATGGAATGATAAGAGTTATTATACTTTTGGGCTATGACATCTACTGCTAAGTACTTCTGGAAACTGCATAGTTTCGAATTGAGACGAAAAGTATTTAAGCTTTTTAGGTTTTAGAAAATTTAAATTAAATTAATAAATTGAAACTACATACCGATATTATCAAAAATGATTTTGCTCGCTATTTTCTGCCAGTCTTCCGATAGTTCGAGTTATTGTTTGCATCCAGGAAAAATGCTAGTAATATTTGTACTTGTTTTTTATGAGGAAGTAAAAAAGATGTGATTAGTTTACTTATTTTTTACTAGAGTAACTCTCTAGAAAGAAGAGATTTTTTTTACCTATTCTTTATAAGAAAAGGTGAAATAGGGAATAAAATTACCCAAAAAATCGTTTCATCCAATAAAAATAATTAAATTTAATATATTTTAACATGACTTACCAAATATCCTTTTGGACACTATAATCCTGTTGACTCCAAGTCCTTTGATAAACAATCCTTTTGTTTTCGATAAATTACTTTTTTATAATTTTCACAACTCACTTATTAGCACTTAGCAAACTTTACGACTTCACGCCATGCACAACAAAAACCAACTGACGAAAACATAGTCTAATACTGATTGGAAAATAGTTTGTGTGGTTGAGTGAGTTTGGTTTTGGAGATAATACAAATGAGTTAGATTATTACTGAGGCTCTAGATAGGTAATATTTGGACTAAATATAGATAATATGGAGTAAAAAACAGTAATTTTTTAACTTTTACTAAAAAAAGGTTATATTTCAACTCAAAATTAAGCTTTTTTAAAACCAAATTTACATTTAAAAAAAAAATAAGTAAAATAGGAACCAATAAAACAAATTATATAAAAACCGATTTGACTACCAAAATTAAATGGCTTACATAACTACCAATAAAATAAGTTTTTTTTTAACCAGTTTTACATTTTTAGTAAAACTGGTAAGATTATAGCCAATAAAATAATTACCAAATTCAAAAGCGTTTTTTTTTTTAACCTTAAAAATCAGTTATTTTAAAGCTGGTTTTGAACTTGATAGCTAGAACTGGTAATAAAATAACCAGAAAATTGAAAAAAAAGTAAATAATTGGTAAATATAAGCCTGATTTATGACCCAGGCTTCAAATAGGATTTTTATAGCCAATTTTAAACCGGGGTTATTAAAATACCTAAAAAAAAGGATGCAAAATTACCTGAAACTAACTTTGGGTTTATTTCAGGGTTTGTTTTTACCGAAAATTTCCCTCAGTTAAAAGATAACCTATTTCAAACCATTTTAAAACCAAGGTTATTCCAGGTAAAATTAATAACCGCGGTAATTTTGCTACTGAAGTTACAAATTGTTCCTTGGGTTATTATCTGTATAACAAAATTTATTTGAAGTCGATATCTCTACTGGTTCTTGAGCTATGGAAGACGAAAAAAACTTCGCGAACGTACGGACGTACAGACAGACGTACGTCGACAAATCGAACCGATTACAATAACTTCCTATGGGAAGTTAATAATGTTTTTTAAAAATCTAAACAAAATAAACATTTTTGACCATCAAATATTATTTATAAAATATAAGAGATGGTTTAGGAAAAAAATATTTAAATGGGTGTATTATTAGTGAGAAAATTTTAAAACAAAATAACGGTTCTATGGTGGGTACCTTTCTGAAGCAACTCATATTTTTTTTTGTATTTTTATATTAAAAGAAACCAAATTAAGAAAACAAATAGAGAAGATTTCAAAAAAAAAATCTATAGATAGGGCCGTTTTTGAGGAAATTCGAATTTTCGTAAAACGCAGCTGCTTACTTCTCAAGTTCAAACTCAACCGACCCAAAGCAAAAATATGTTTTGATAAAAAAGTAAGTATACGCCTAAGTGTACCTATTCATTATTTTTGCTAGAGAATATGCTATCGCTGTATTTAGTACAGAATTTTAAAATAAGAGGTTTTAATTTGATTAGACAGTTAATTCGGCAGCTGTCACTGACATCTTTATTAAATTTGCTAAGTAAAAACTTCGACATTACTGAAAGTTAAATGATAAATGCTTTAACTTCTTAAACATCCATTTGATTTATTTAAAGAGCAATCTAAATTGTTACTAATCAAAACGAAACTTCTTATTGAAAAACCCTATTATATATAAATCATATTAGTATTTATGTGTCCTGTAAGTCTTCAAATGTAGGGATTTGAATTTCCAAATGGCTTTTACATCCACGGATGTTCTGAACCCACGAAAATGTACATCGAAACAAAAAGCTTGGCAAAATGGTGTTGAAAGTATTTTTGTCTCAGATAAATTAACATTTAATTGTATTTTAATGATGATACCTCGAGATATTTTTCTTACCTGATTCTTTAGAAAAAAAAGGAACATAAAAAGACTAAAAAAGTTCCTTTCTTTATTTGCCCACATAAACAAATTAGGCTTTTATAAGAAAAAACAATTTTTATTTTTTCCTCTAATTTTTCATTTATTTCTTCTTTTTTTTTAAGTGACCAACACGACAAACATAACAAAAGTGATTAAACTTTACATATAAGCCTATAGGCTAAGCCTCAAGGCCATCATAGACACTAAACACAAGTTTTGCAAATTTGTGCGTCAAACATGACATCAAAGGCCGAGCCGGAACTCTATAATAAGTGATGTGACATTAAATTCAAAAAAACAATGTGGGTGATATTACAATTTTTTAAACAATTAATTTCCTTAAATGTGCCAAAGATGCGTAGAGTTTATAACTCAAAAAATACATACGACATGATGATGATGATGGAAGTTAAGTGTCATTCTGTTTATGGGAATTTTATTGTTTGATGAAAAATGAAACCTGCCATGTCAGCTAATTTTAAAATCTTATAGTTGTGTTATTTTTTTACATGAGATTTTGTGTTGACAATAATTATTTTAATGTTCCCATAACATTGAAAGAGTTTTTGGAGCTAAGATTTTGTTGTGGGGTAATATAGTCTAATGAAAAATTATTGTACAATGACCTTAAGTTTCAGAGTTACAAGGAATATAAGGCCAAATTTATTCACACAACAATTATGTAACGTTTAAAGACGAGAACTGATTTTTTAAATGTAAAAATTTACGTCTGAAGACTTAAAATAAATAAATTAAATTTATTATAACCTTAGGTATCAAATAATTAAAAAAAAAAACTTCACATCTCCCCGACGGGGAATTGAACCCCGGTCTCCCGCGTGACAGGCGGGGATACTGACCACTATACTATCGAGGATGTTGAAAAATTGCATTTGAAAAAAAAAGTTTTTCCAGTGCGTCCCAGGCAGCCATTTTTATACTAACCCAGCATTTACATCTGTCATTTTTAGAAGTTAACAATGGAGATAGAGGTGAATCATTGTATATATGTACATATATATACAATGGGTGAATTAAAAACAATTCTTGAACTGTTCGACTATTATTTGACAATTTAGAGCTTTTTTGCTATGACGACAATGTTTAAAATTTGAAAGGGATATCCATGTTTTTCTATCAAGCAAATTTTCAATAAATCAGAGCAATTTGTTAAAAGAATTTTTTTTATAAAAAATACGTTCTTAAATATTTTTGTATATTTCATGCAAAGTCGTTTAGCGTAAATAACTTTAAACCATTTAAAAAATATCGAATAAATCATAATCACCATAATGAATTAAAGGACTCAGGAGTCACATTTCTTCCATGATGCCCATCTATATTGTGCGTGTGCATTGTGTGTATAGCCTCAAACCACATTAAGCAATTAGCACTAAATGCCTAGACATTTATGAAATTTTTAATATTTCTCAAATACCCCAAGGAAATAATTATTAATATGCAGATATTTTAAGAAATAAAAATAAAATAACAAAATCTATAAGAATCTGTGCATAAATATTTTTTGATATAATGAAACAGGTCGTTGAATTAATCCGTGGGCACACCACGGAGCACCAGTAACTCCACTTGATGATACGCATTATGATGAAGTGCAATCCATGAAGAAGACATTAAATTTGTGTGCAATAAATCTTTTTTCCTCTCTTTGTAATATTTGCTGAAGCGATGGAATGGCGAGCTATGGAGACCGAACAGAGGGCAGATATTTAATCCTCACGTTCCTTAAACTATGAATATATTTTGATGGACGTGCTGAAGGTGTGCATCATGAGACTTTTGATTGCTGGGGTGTAAATATTGGAAGACTTCTAGGTTTTTGTTTTTCCTTGAGAGAATATTACTGATGGAATTTATTTCGAGTTTAAGGTCTGTTCACATGGACAGTGTAAATAACAAACCTTTACCTGTTTTTTTTTATAGAAAGCAATGCGGGAAATTCCCACATTCATTTCTTAAACATTCCATTTCTTTCCCCTTAGCTTAAACACTTTATACAAAAGCTGTCAACTCTAAAGCATACCGATGTCGTGTTGACATTAAGTAAATTTGACAATTGTAGCCATTTGCAAAAATTGTAATCAGTTGCATGAACACAAACATCTACCTCCCGCAACTACCCAAATAAGTTATATTAGACATCAAAGTGAATGAAGGTCAATTTTCTAACGTACCATCATCGTACCATTGTCCCATTGACCCTAAAAGTTTGCATGTTTAAAATTATTGTCTGGCGTCATCTTTTCTAGTTAAACTTCAATTTTTCTTCTCGATGTGATGACTCCATGTTGTCTTAAAATAGCTATTAAATATGTGACCCAAAAGCCCCCGAAACCTTCACAATATTCAATTAAAACCGCCATCAATACAGACCTCCAACAGAGAGCGGTATATGCACAGCAAAAACAAAAGCAAAAGAAATACAAAACACAAAACAGAGACGCTTAACTCAAATGTCAACATTGATCTCAACTCGAGTGGTGCAATTATTATTCACCTCGTTGCATCGTTTTCGCGTCACAATTCACTGATTTTGCTTTATAGATTTTGTTTTTAGGTTTCTTTTATTTCTGTTTTGACTTTTGAGGCAATATGCGACGACTAGCTGTCACTGTCATTCATTTGTGTCTGGAGCTGAAGCTAGTGGAACTATATGCATTTTTAAGCGAGACTTCGACTTCAAGTTGGAGCCCACGTGCGGCTTGGCTTTTTATTTTTAGTTGGGTCGTAAATTTTAGGGTCGTCTCGTCAGTTCCTCCAGCCAGTTTAGTTTAGTGTGTATGTTTAGTTGTCAAGCTTGAGGTGCTGTTGTGAGTGAGGTTGGGGTTGGCTGATGCCATCATTTTGCATTCACATCATTTGCCGAAGTATTTTTTTAAATTTTAAATTCATCTTCTTCATGAGAATGATGGAATTCCATTTTGTTTTGTATATGCATAATGCACTTCACTAGATAACCTATTTAGCTGATTTGTATCAGAAATCAGCTCCTTCTTTCGGACATCTAGTGATGTATAGTTTAATGTATTTATCTATTTTGAATGACTACATCGAATCAACTGATGTAATGAGTTAAATTAAAATTAAGGTAATAAATCAATGTTAGTTTGACGATCCACCCATTGTGGATGTAAAAGCCAAACATTGGAAAAATTTCACGTTTATCTCTTGACAGTTCACAAAAACTAAAAAATCTCTTTCCTTTTATTTGACATTACAATTTATTTTGACAGTTCACATGGTTTCACATGTATTATCTTTCAAGAGATACTCTTCTGAGCCACAGAAAAACTAAATGAATTCGTTACATAAATAAATATTTAAGTTAAGTGTCAATTTCTGGTGAACATTATGAAAAACTGACATCTTATCACAACTTTGACATCAAATGTGACAAAAACATGAAGTTTTTATATCAACTCAAAGCCGACAAAAGAAGCCGCATGATAAGTGGTCTTAAGGACATATTTTTTTGTATGAAATTAATATCACATGTTGTGCAAGGACTGTCATGCCCATCAAACAATCCAAAGATTATTTTGGAATAATTATAAAAGGGCAGACAATATTTAATTCACTCGCTGGATATATTATGTTTTTATCACAAAATGTATGTAAGTGACCAGAATCAATAAAAAGTAACAAACATACCTAATTGAAACTTAACGAAGAAAATTAAATACGCGGAAAACGTCAGATGCCATTTGACATTTCATTCATAAGATTGTTTGTTGTGCATTTTTTAAGAAATTGGTGTGTCATCTTGCACAACTGAAGAATTATTCCATATATCATTTGATTTGTCTGCCAACTGTCAAACTAAAGAACTGACACTTGCTGTCAATTTCAAAAAGTTTAGAAAATCTCCCGCAATAATTTTGACTTTTACCCCAAATGAGCGCTTTTGAGTCACCCTTATAAAAGTGAAGTATGAATAATCATATTTGAAAAGATGAGAAGCTTCTTCTCACTTGAAGGTTATTGTCATAAACACATAATTCATTTTCTAAGGACGCTTATACATATTGTCAGTAATTAATGAACTCTCTTCAATATTAATGAAAATAAAAACTTCTCCAAAAGCATTGTTTTTATCGCCGCCGCTGTGAAAAATAAAATAAATTATAAGCCAATAAAACAAAAATAACATCATCGTGAACAACTCATTTTGAGTCATAAATCTATGAGTAAAAAAGGGGCCATTACCCACAGGAGGTCTGACATAACCCCCAAAACGAATAAATCTGCCTCGCGTCGTTTTATCTTGTCGCCACATCTTTAATCAGCATTGAGTTTGAGGCAATGAATAAAATATCCATTTGTGAGCTCAAAAAAAAAAGGTGCTTAAACAATCCGGCATCATGAACCATCCAAAAGTGATACATACTTTATTTCTCCATTTGAATGGTTCTAAATTCTAAGTGTTCAAAGGCTAAGTGAGCTCTAAAAGGTTTTTACTTTATTTATTGTGCTTTTTTGGCCTTTTTTGCGGGCACCCACAAACATCTTTTGCCCTGTGCACAGATGGTGCATGAACTGCGCTTTATATGCTAATAAAATTAGTTGCTTTTTCCTCTTTAGGATGGCCCATTTGGAGCTAGTCCCGTGGCGTCGCGGTCGTCATCGTCATCATCATCGATGAGGCCGGCGTGTATATGATTTCACTGGCGGTGGTACTGCTGATGCTGCATCAGCTTTAAGGAGGATAAAACACAACCTCTCCAAAACAATAAATCCTTCCAACTTGTTCAATGTAGTCTTCAGCACCTTTTACAGCACTCAGCAGCATCATTTAACAATCACTGCCGCACGATCTTCTTTTGGGTTAACCTACAGCTTAAGCTTGGTCTAGCTCAAGCTCTATCTCTGTCTCCTTCTATAGATTCTCTTTTCTAAAAAATGTACGTATATTTGACTTCAATAGCTTCATGTTGGTGGAATTTATTTGCAAATAAATTTAAATTTCATATCCGTTCTTTTCTGCTATGTTACAAGAAGTTAAGGAAGAAGACGACGACGGCGACGCCATCACTGACGAAACGAACAATCCATGCCATCCGGCTTTGTGTGGCCTTACTCCTCGGCTATATTCAAATTTCCCATTTGGCAATAATTTACAATAGTTGAAAGTCACTTGTCACTTGTCAGTGACTGGTTTATAATGGTGAATTATGAACCAGGAGTAAACGGTGTAATTTTGCACTACATGTGCACTTGTTGCCTATATAATACGTATTCATAGGTAAAGATCCAGCTGAATGAGGGGGATAACTACTTCTTCACCTGATGCTAGCTGTGATTTAAGAACTAACTGGGGCCCATTTACCGTTTAGTGGGATGATTGTATAATTTGAATTTAGCTATTGCAGTGACCCAAAATTTAAATAGTTTTTCCAAAATAAATTTATGGAGTGAAACTGAAGGTGGGTATCCGCCTTAAAGCTAAATTATTCTCCGAGGTAAGTATGTTTCTGTCAAAAGTGACAAGTGACAATTTTAACATTTCATGGGAAATAAATATTGAAAGTTGTCATGGCTTCATAGAAATTTGTTATCTTATAACTTACATATTAAAAAAGTAAAACCTAAGTCAAAAGTGCATTTCAATGTGATTTGTTACCTCTCTTGATTTTGACGTTTCTGCTGTGGTGAATATACAATTCTGCCTTGGTTTCGATCGTAATATTTTGGTTCTATGTTTTTTCTTTATTGCTTTTAATTGTTGTTAGAAATAAGAAATCCATGTAGTAAGAACACCGAAGATGTAAGGATAGAAAATACATTTGTTTTGACAGTCTGTCAATTTACCTCACTCCGTCGAAGGGTTTTGAAGTTTCATATAGAAATTAATAAGTCATTACTCTCTTGTGTTTTATTCTTCTGTAGCTATCAAACTTTTACATTTTTTTACAATATATTTTTGCTTGCTTCTTAAGGAATACAATTGTGGAAACTTCTGAACAAGTTTTATATTCACCTCAACAGTGTCAAAATTGAACTTAGAAATCAGAAATTTAATTCAATGCAGTCTTATTACATGCACATATCAACTACTTCCGTAAAATGTTTAACTCCTGACAATGAAAACGTTACCACATTTTCGAGAATAATGGACAAAAATTTATCTGTCAACTTGACCTGAGTGAACTCAAAGTATTAAATCCTTGTGTAAGTTGGTTTTCCTTAGCTACACTGTTCAATGTGACCTTTTTGGTCGTGAAATGTTCCTTTACATGAGTTACACTACTGTTTCCCCTTAATTTACTCAACTTAAAACAAAGGTCGAAATCGTGAATTGAGTTCATTGAAGGCATTGCGAGTAGTTGAAATTTTTTAGAGGTGACAAACAATTGTAAACTACCTTTATAAGCTCCAGTCCTTCTGAACCAATTCTGATGCATCTCACCTCTTATGCTGGACATCATCAGGCAACTCGACTCACGATGAAGATGAGTAATCACTGCAAAACCAATTCCCATTATCAAAACCGCAGTGACAATGAGAATAAGACCGACCGACGAGGACGTACAACACCAAGTCAGACACGAGCCATCTAGTAAGACAACATGCAATCTGTGAAGTGCATAGAGCATTTTTATAAAAAGAAGCAAAACAAAAATCAAAACGTACAAAAGCGGCAAATTTTACGTTGGCGTATCGCACTGACGATCACAGTTAATTGGATGGTGTATACAAGAGTGCATCATCATCAGCCTAGGCTGGCAGTTCTTTGTGGTACTGCTACTGCTGCAGCTTGGCGGCCGGCGCGGCTACCTACTCTAGTTTTGCAGGTACATCTTACCTACATCAGATGCAAGATTGCAAGCGCTTGCATTTTTGTACACCTACGTAAAAATGTAGTTTGTCGTCTTTGTAATGTAGTTTAGTAGTTGAAGAAGTCACACAGAAGTTGAAGTTTTAATTATTTTAAGGTTGAAGTCAAAAATTATTGTTGTGAAGTATAAAAATAGATAAATGTTTCTGCACCATAAGAAAAGGTAGGTAGCGTATACCTACTTAAGTACCCACTTGAGAAAATGAGGTCATTCAACTTTTTCTTGTATAATCATTCGTCCAACAACACAACCTATTGATTTAATTCGAAAATTATAAATTCCAGGAAAATTATATACATACATACAGAAATCTAACTGTGGGAATTTGTATAACTTGAACACAAAAATCAACCTGCTTTGCAATAGTTTAAGGGGTAGAGTTGTAATCTTTCAATTAGTGAATTCATAATCTTTTTGAACTCATTGAAATCATTTTTAATGATTTGTTAGATCAAATTTAAAACTATTTGCATCAACTTTTGTTTATAATTTACTTTTATAAATCTTTAAAGAAGTTTGACACTACTCTGCACACATTATTTCTGTATTCATTACAAAATGAATTCTTAATTGACTTAAGCCTTTTATGTAGCCATTTAAGAATTTGTGGACTCGTTACATATAATTATCATTGAATACGTTATACTCCTAATCAATTTCGTATGTTTTCTGTGATGAGTACAAGCTTTTTGTTACGAGTAAGTTCAGAAGTCTATGTGTTGAGCATATAAATTAAAATATTGAATGGACTCATTACATACAACTATGTAAAGTTTGTTTGCATTATCTTATTCACATATCATAACTGCGACTAGTGCATGTTTATGTATTAAGTATTTTATGGACTTATTACATAAGTTTAAATGTGGTACATTCATATTGCATATGAATTTATCTCAAATTATCTAGAATAAGTACAGAACAATAAAGTGAGTAAAATTTAAATACTCTCGCTAAATGCGTCTACATATGTAGTCATTGCGTACATTAAATATTAAATAAATATTTATTCTCATCACACAAATATTTGTATTCATCACATAATCAATCAAACAATTTATGTGTAGAACTCGTTCCAAAAAGCTATGTACTCATTACATAAATATTTTTAATTATTTTCTTACATATTTAAGTCTAATGTAAAAACTTTGATTTTTGAATAATAACTTTTTTGTATGGTATAAAAGGGTAGATATTTTGCATTTATTGAGTGTATTTTGTTACATAAATTGAAATGTAACCATTGCAATGCAACTTTAATCAAATGCAATATTAAGTATTCTACATAAACGTTTCTGTACTGAATCAATATTAATTTTTCCTTAAATTCAACTCTATCTCCTTAACTATAACCATGAAACAGCAATCATAACAAGCTTTATGGCCAAAAGCAGTTAGATTCCAATTGAACTGTCTAATCAGCCCCCCAGATCGTATGTATACCGAGTGCTGGGAAAACCATCATCCTCGTTATTTGCCGTTTGGTGTATATAACACAAAACCGCAACAAGCAAATACCGAAACTACCTCAACTTCATGATTCAATTGATATTCCGTGTTCGTTTAATTAGATCTGTGGCAACTATATCCTAACACTGGTAGCTCAAGACAGTACTCCTTTATAGAATGTTGTAAGTTATCAGACCCCAGAGTGACTGTGTACTACCTTACCTTTCCACTTCAAATGAAAGCGTTAATTATACGATTGGTTCGTTGAATACGCGTGTGAATTTCTTAGATTCACGTTTTTCCCCTCATCATCGAGCACTTTTAGAGAAGAGTCATTCGGCAAAATTCAGAATGAAAATATGGCTAACGACTTAATTACACATCACAAATTGTTAGGCTAGAGATCCTTTAAGAGATACCTCTAGCGTCTATAGCTGTTTCTATTCCTTCGCTCGCATCACAAGAAATTTATAATAATTTTGACCGTGCCATTGCGGATTGATGTTAAATCTAATCCAATGCATATAATTATAACTTATAAGTTGATTTTATAATTACATGCGGAAATGAGTGAACTCCATGTTGCTGTTGTTGCTAGATGCTGTTTGGTGCTGTGCTGGGTGAAACAATGAAACACGTCACCTTTGAGATGTCAGAGAGAATGGCTGGGTATAAAAGATATAATAATTTCCCTATCTCAAAGCAATTGCTATACTTAAACGAAAGCACTTAAACCTCTATTTACGAGTATAATGGCAGGTCTAACTCATTTGTGCAACTAATTGGATTGTCCTCTGTGGCGGCCGGCGATTGCATGCGTTTTGAGCGCCATCCAGAGAGAAATAGTAAACAATAAATAGGTTGTTGAACTTATATTATGACGGGCATGACAGATAAATGCGAAATGGGGGTTTCTTTATAGGAAGTGAGGAAATGGACATTTTAAACATTAAGTAAGGTGTTACGAAGAGAGTAATGATACTAAATAATAGGCTAAGGACATATCATTGAGGACGCCATGATTTTTTTTCTTTACGTCAAAGTAGCTATCACGGAAATTGTAGGTAATTTGACAGTTTATGAATTGTCAATCACTGTTTTTTTTTTTAGAAAAGATTAAAGTTTGGATTGAAAGATTAAAATGACACATTTTTAGAACAAGATACTGACTGGCTGACAATTTTTGACGTATAACTGTCAAAATTTTATAGCCCAGTTCCACTTTTTTTGATTTTATTTTAACATAATACCCATTTATCTTATATTTTCTTCTTGTCATCTTAAAATTTATTTAAATAGAATGTTATTAAAACAGTGCATTTAATTTTTATTTAAAGGTAGTAAGACATCGTTTCCGTGGTGTAGTGGTTATCACATCCGCCTAACACGCGGAAGGCCCCCGGTTCGATCCCGGGCGGAAACAGATTTTTTGGTTTAAATCTACAAAAATTCCTTAAATAAAATCATCATAAAGGCATCGCATTGAAGTGACTAATTTTGAAATCTCTCAATTGTCAAATTTGATGAACTGTCAAAATGTGTCTCTTCAAAAGAGTGTAAATACCATTTTAAAAACATAAAATATTTTCAAAATCGATATAAGTAAATGTCAAAAATCGAAATGCTAAGAGAACATTTTATATAAAGTATAAAATGTTAAGAACCCTTCATAGTCTTATGTAGTAATAGTTAAGACTGATTTATTTGTTTAAAAACCTTACCAAGAGAAGACAGCAAGCGAAAAGAAACGTTTTCTTATTTTGAAATTTAATCGAAAACTTGTTGCCTGAACAAAGGAACAAGAAGCAAGTTATGCAGGCAGTTATGACATACATTAAATAATAATAAAAATCAATACCAGCAATTATCTTCGAGTCCTCCTCAATGTGTGATCAACTCCTTAAATCAGCGCAATTATAGATCCACCCTAAAAGAATATATTCTTTTGCACTTGTTCATAAAACCACTCGCATGCTCAGCTCATATATAGCTGGCATCTGAAATCAATTAATGTTCCCAATTAACGTGTTGTTGATCGCACCTGATGCACGCTTTCGATTAGGTATACCTATTGTACACAAAAGGGATAGGTATCCACATCCCTAGCCATAAACTTCACAACTAAAGCGAGAGCTGTCAAAATGTCAGTTTGACTTCATAAAGGTCTGTTCGCATTATATGAGCATTTTTATTTTTGATGGCCTCAAAGTGAAAAGGCGTTGATCTGAGTACATAACAACGCCAGGCTCAAATCATTTTTGTAGATGATCATGATGGTACAAAATAAGAAGAAAAGGAAAACTAAAAAAACTTAAATTAATTTTCCACCTTCAGACATCCCACTTGGTTATGACATGGCCAATTGTAGTTGATGCGTTGATGATTCTAGCTAAGGCTAAAGATTTTCTTCTCTCTCCCTCTTCCCATTTGTTCTATGATGTCCCGCATCACACACCATCTGTTGAGTGTTACTTTTTTAATTATGTTTTATTCATCAAATTGGATATTTTGCTCTAGAGCAAAGCGTCCTCTCTGCCGCTGCTGATGCCCCCTGCTGGTGGGTTCTTCGCTCTTCTTTCAACTCAAACCTAATGGATTTTTGTGTATCCGTCCAAAAGATAGCTATGTGAAAGCCTATGGGTGTTTTGTCAAAATGACTTCGTTTTATATACATAGATATGAAAAAGGATTGCGGCCGTCATTGCAATTGGGTGTTCAAATCAAATTATTCTTTCAGACAGATAAGATACGAAGTTAATGTTTCGCATTTCCAACAGGTGGCAAATGAAACAACAAGAAGAAATACAAAAAAAAAACAATTTATTAAAATGTTGATTGGGCAGGAAGAGCCTCATGTAACGTCTGTAGATATCCCTCTGGATCAATGTCTTTGGAGATCAACACACAAATTCCCGTTTTTAAACCAAATGAATGTACCACTAAATTGAATGTCCTCACTTACGCAACTTGTTGAAGATATAGATGTATGCATATAGAGTTCTAGAGAAAGAGACATTCTGGTTAGACTGGCATTTCAAGATGAAAACTGGGATTAGATTTGCATCTTTATAAGCGAAATGCTATTTTCTTAAAAGAAAAAGCCAACCGCTAATACAAAAAAGAAATAAAAACAAGTTAATGCGGAATCAATGATGGTGAAATGTTTCACAGTGTTATGTCATTTGTTTATAGCAGTTCAATTCTCAAATATAGAAGCTTCTCCAGAGGAAATCAAGTGGGCGCTTCGATTCAATAAGAAGACAAGATTTCCATCGCTAAGATAGTGCTCTTTCACACTTTAACGCTTCACTTAATAAACTGGATACTGGATACTGGATGCTCGATGCCATGGATTCCATGGCATGCCATGGTAAGGGGTTAAGTTATATAGAATCGCTAACATTCAATCAGCCATTGAATGATCAGATGCATGCATTTGGCATTCGAGAAGTTGATGATATTTTTAGTCTTTATATTTATTGATTTATCAAAGAAATGCAAACAAGATTGAACGGAAAAAGGTGTACTATTTGCAGAGCTTGATGACAAAGAACAGTGAGGATAGAGTGAAATTGTTAGCAATCTAAGCTAGTTGAGATAATTTATAGTGAAGTGATAAATGTGAATAGCAGATGCAGAGTAATAAAAAAGAAATAAGTTGTAATGTTCACAATTAGATGGAGGAAAAGCTGCACTGAAAATGTTACCTGATTTTTTAGAAGAATTAGTTCTAGAAGACTTTTAATTTTAAGAACATGCTATTAAAATAAGAAAAAGAATAATAAGGTTTTTAATATGTAACCAATAACCAATTGCCGCAAATGATGAAAATGTTGATTGACAGCTGTCAAAAAAAGTTATAAATACGTGCCCAAATGTATCTACAAAAGGCTGTTCAATTTTATTGGGTTAGAAATGTCAGATTTTATAGAGCTTTGTTAGCATTGTTCGACTTGCACAAGAATCGCGTTATTAAATTGTAAAAAATATTAACTCAAAAGGCACCGATTACATCTGTTTTGTGTTGTGTTTATAACATTGCATCGCTGATTGTAAAGGGTGCCTTTCTTAGAACTTTGAAATGGAATAAAACAGAGATGACTTTTTTTTAAATTAACATGAAATTAACCTTTTTCGAAAAATAATCTTCTTTCATTAAAAATAAAATATGTATTATTTATTCTGAGATCCAATTTTCTATGGGTTTTTCAAACATTTGTGGACGTATGAATGAACTTCATCGCCAAACAACATTCGGGCGATACGTATATTTCGAACAGATGCAAGATTTTCAAAATATATTTGCACGGTTTGAAAGCTAAGTTCAGGCGTCAGTTTATTCATGTTGAAATGTCAAAGTCAAACCAAACTTTAAATAGATCACTTTACAGCTGTCAAAATGGCCGCCAGTTAAAAAAGTGTTCCGAGATACAAGAGCAAGTTCGTGGGGCCGAGTTGTGCATTTTATTTCTGTGCATAATACACAAAAAACGTTAGGTATGTCTTTTTCTAAGTTGTTTTTATTTTTTTGAAAATGGTGCTTGCACCGTTTAATTGGTTTTACATGATGCCATCATGACATTAAAATGAGTACCTTTTTACACCAGATTCCGTTTGCTCTCGTGTCAACTATAATGTCGAATATTTTACGTGTGCTATCTGACACAGCACTGTTATATTCTTCCTTATAAAATGCAATATCATTATATAATATCTCTACCAACAGATGATGTTCTGTAATCAAAAATAAGAAGAAAAAAAAAGACAACTTAAACAAAGTGTAAGTGCCTGTAATTACATAATTTTCAACATCCAACAAGCGGGAAAGTTTGTTAAAGAGTTTTTTTTGTTTAACTTTCTTTACGGTTGCTAGAATCAAATGATTGTCTTGATGATGCCACAAAAGAAGGAACACAGTGCACCACACTTCAGAAACCGGGTTTGTGCGCAGAATTAAGATAAGAATTAAAATTTTCATTGTGTTCTAAAGTATAATATAAGAAAAGTGCGAGCGAACCGTTTGATTATAAAAGAATGGCTATGTTGCACTTTTCTTCTTACTTCTAACTACCATAACAGATACTAGAATCTTTAAGTTAAGTGAATCTGATTATTATCGGTTTCATTATGCGGAAGAATCTTCAAGTTGTGTTCTTTTTGATGATGAACACAAGTAATTATTTCAAAAAAATCAGCAGCCTTTGTGTTGTTTTGGTGCATAGAAGCCATCAGAGATAACTTATTATCCAATTAGATGATTAAATTTCAAGAACGAAATATGTACAAGCGTAGATTTGTTTGCTAGAGGAAATTGTAATTGATGCATATTGAAGAAAATAAAGATCACTTATCTATCCACAGGCCACACGTCATATGCGGCTTTTAATCTGAAAATTCCTATTCAAGTGACAATTGAAATCCGAACTATTCTTAGTAAAAATCCGAAAAGTAAAAAGAGATTCAAAAGGAATTAGATCCAACAACCAAGATCGCATATCCAAATTATCCGGATAATGTTAGTTACCTTCCCTTATCCGAATTTAAATCCGGATCTATTTTAATATAGTTTGAATGTCCTGTCTTACATGTGCTAAACACATTATCGATTAAACACAATCCAGACATCAATTTCATACATCTTAATATCCAGTTATCCGAAACTATCCGGATAGTGTAGGATCTAAACTTTTTCAGTTTACAATTGACACGTAATCGATAAAACTGAATTAAGATGTTACATGGATAGATACTATCCGGATAGTTTCAATGAAAAAAAAAATAAATAGAGTTTTATATACAATTTCCAGACGTTCATCTTACTTTTCAGTTATTCGAAATAATACGGATTGTGTTGGATCCCAACCAAGTTTTTAATTTACAATTAATAAACTTTTTAAACTCGATTCAGATGTAAACGTGGATAGGCACTATCTGGATAGTATCCAAACATTTCTAAACCCCACATCTCTGACGTGTATTTATCCATCTTACTATCCAAAATTATCCGGATAGCGTTGGATTTCTGCTTTCTTTTGTTCGTAGTTCACATATCCATGTGTCGGATGTGTTTGAATTTATTTAGAGTTTATTTGACTATCCGGATATGCTATATGCAACACTAAATTCGTTAAGTTAGAATCTCAATTTTCTCATTTATTTAAATCCGGATAACATCCCAATAAATTCAAAATTCAGAAGAAGCTTAAAGCAGTTAATCATTAGTTAAAAGCACAAAAAACATAAACGTCAGAATTAGTTATCAGGATATCCATGTATGCGATACTATCCGGATGATTCGGATATCAGATATTTTTTTCGGAACCTCGAAGAATATGTAAAACTCCGTTTCAATCATATTTAAAATATGATATCTTAAAGACACCTGAAACTATTTATATTTGATTTCACATCCTTTCTTTCACCTGCATAGAAAGTATCTTTCATACTTACGGTCTTCACCATTATTCCTGATGGACTCAATTTTCGGACACTTTATTCCCGGATTTCCACATTCAAAGAGGTCATATATAACATTTTCCGCTCATGCAAATTCATGCTCATTGGCACGAACCAAAAATTCAAACAAAAAAAACCCGTCTTAGGCCACGTCCAACACGCTGTTGAACTCTCTCAAAACAAACAAAGTATATCATTCTTCACGCTTTTTAAGTCAACAGAACACAAAGCACTCGCCAGAGAGCAGCGCACATTCCAGCACAGAAACACCCGCCGCGCGCGCCGCCGCTGCCGCGCGTCGCCTTTGCAGATGCCTTAAAAAAAAAACAGATCCCTATAGATAGGTAGAAGCGAGTCGTGCTGATGCTATTACGTTTTTTTGGTGTTACCTTGACAAAGTACTTATAACGGTTCTTATAGTGCAAAAATTCTTCAACCTAAATCCAATCCAAAGCCTACAACGAAAACCCACTATTATTTCATTGCTCTACGGATTACCAGCGTTTCTCCCGCCATCACCACTACCGCAACCACTAGTTGATGACGTTCCAATGGTGCAATAACATTGTCCGGTAGTAGTATATAGCATCACCCAGTTCTTAAGCTATTGCAAAACCAACACCGTCAACGTAATAACCAAAGAGGTGATGGTCGTCCTCAGGGGTCGCATACAAAAAAGGCCAAAGCAAAACATACAAACAAAAATAACGACACAGCTCAGACCACCGACCGACCGCTCCGCTGCTGCTGCTGCTGCTGCTAGATTGTCGTGCTGCAGCGAGCTATTTCCAATTCTCGGCCTTAGAGATGCCCATGAGCCAGGAAAAAGCAAACATTGGGACGTGTTTACATGGCCATGTAATTAGATCAATTTTGATCATTGCTCCAGCTCCAGCACCACGAAGCAGCACCACAGAGCAGCACTTTTCTTTGGTAAGACTCTGTGCTTTGCATGTGAGCACATGGCCAAATTAGTGTATTCGAGATGGATTTCCTCCTTTTCAAGCAAACTGCATCACAAAGGCATGATAGTTGGGTGAAAGGTAGGAAGAGCACGTCAGAATTATAATGGCAATGGAAAACAGTCCAGATCGAACAGAATCGAGACCTCAAAGAGGACGAATGCAAAAGACTCATAAAAAAAAGAAGCACCTGGGAGAAATGACTCTTCTTCGGCGGTGACGGAATGACGGCGGACGGCGGCCGGTGGCGGTAGCGTTACACTAGTTCGTCAGTCACAGTGGGAAACTACACAGCCATCATCTATCGGTCGAAGCCAAAACCTTAAAACAGCACGAAGAGACTATTTCTAATGATGCCGAGGTCGTCATAGTCGTGGAAGTCGTTTTGTTTCTTTGGCACGGGCATTTGTTTAGCTTTGCTTTGGAGTATACAGTGTACTGTGTACCCAAAGATCTTTGGATCAGCATCAGCATAATGACCAAATTCAAATTGACCAGCGAGCAAACGGCATATGATGGGAACTTGCCAGACGATGAAGATACCCTGTTGATTTTCTGTGCAGCACTCCAAAGCCAAAATGATCTGCCGATGCCGGAGTGCAACCGATCGATCGGCCGATCGTCCGACGACGACGACGCGACTTCTCGACGACTCGAACCAAGCTCGGGAAGACTCCTGGTTGTATATTTGTTGTGTAAAGCCACTCGTAGATGCATTTTATGGCTGGTTCTGTTAAATGTTCTTATTATTCTACGATGCTATAGCCAGAGAGTTTCACTTCCGTGATGGTATCTATTGAGATGAACTTCTTGTTCTAGTGGACCTGGCACCCGATGAACCCACCACAGCTAGAAACTCCCTCGTAATTCAAAACAAAACCAGGAAAACAGAAGACAAAAGCAGAAAAGACAACAATAATGGTAATCGGTGAGTTTGTTCAGTGTATACGAGTATATAGGGATAGATGGGAGTTACAGGAAGCCTTTTCGGACCAAGAGACATCATGACCACCATGAATCTATGTTGGTTTAATGTTGTTGTTTTTGTTTTTGTTTCTTTTTTATTTGCTGTATTTTGTTGTTGTTCCCGATATTGGCCATAGTAAAATATTCTATTCGCAATTCTCATGCGAATTTAAAGATAACTGGAAGCTGATTTGAGAAGAGAGATTCCGCATGCAGAATAATCAATAGGTTTAGGATAGTACCGGGAATTTCTGTAGTATATTTTTCTTAGGATAGTTCTAATGTTCTAAGTTCACCTTAGGCTTGATATATAATGATTTGTTTTTGTAGGAAAGAAAGTAGATTATTGGATTATATTTTTCTCGGAAAAAAAATTACAGTAATTTTATCCCAAAAATTGATCAAAATTTTGTTTGTGTTTCTTGCTTTTGTTGCATTGATTCGAAAAAAAATAGGGTGCAGTACTGAAATTATAATAAAATTTATAATTTTGTTGGTGCAAACTTCATAAAATATGCAAAATATTACAAAAACCATAAAATACAAGCGGATTTGTGTTTAACCTGCAGTACTGCATGCAGTGATGCATGCATATTTTTTCAAAATCGAGATTTCTTCACTTTTTAATAGCAGAATTATTAAATAACTAATTTAAAAGTAATAATTTATATGAACATTTAAAGTGGCACATCTTAGGCCCCGTTTAGACCTTTGTATGTTCAAAATAAACCATATTCTACCTTTTATAGAAATGTTCAAAACAACGCATTTTTTTTCGTTTGCTTCTTTTGTGACTTTTACCAGCTTCTAAATGAACACTTAAGGCGAAGGTAAATTGTTCCTTATATGGAGCCATCCCATTTTAAGTGCATAAGACCTGAGAATTCTAACCACAAAATTAAAATATGCAGAGGCGAATTGTATGGGATTTTTTGTCAAAGATGATTTGCATGCAACACAAAACCGTTGCCGTATGATGTCTATAATTCCGAAGCTCCTCATGCGTGTAAGTCACAGCTTCATAACAGTAAGAAGTTCAAACGTAATACAGAAAACAAAGCCGACTAGGTGACTTGGTCTTCTAAGTTCTCTGATATTTTTAGCATAATCGCCCGTCGTAGTCATCGTCGTCGTTAAATCCAGTTTGATGGTCAAATGAGTGCTGCAGTTGACATTGATGAGTAAAAAAAAGAGAGGAAAAAC
Organism: Eupeodes luniger; assembly: GCA_951509635.1. Lineage (NCBI taxonomy): Eukaryota > Metazoa > Arthropoda > Insecta > Diptera > Syrphidae > Eupeodes > Eupeodes luniger. The sequence goes on along the minus strand of OX608075.1, from coordinate 10,526,499 downwards.
ATAAGGGGAAATGAAAAATTGACATGGATCCCCAACACGCATCCATTAGAATTTTTTAACTCGCGAACTTGATGGACACGCTATTCTGCCAGCCATGTAATTGTGTTAACAGAAAATTTACTTTGGGCACCGAGAGTAGGCACAGATTAACTGTTGTGGTTTTCCAGATACAAGGTTGCTAAATTACTATATTCTTCATTATATATAGGTGCCTTATGTTGTTTGAATGTTATGCAACTTAAAGGGAGATGAGCCATAGATACCATCTCTGCGAATGCACTACACATTACAAAGATCATTGGTAAATATTTACATTGAACTGTATCTTCACTTGAATTCCGTTGCGTCTTAACTTGAATTCTATACAATGTTCGACGGAAGATGGTCGATGGTGCAAGGATTTTCTTGAAAGTCTCACTTTGGTAGAAGTCACAAGAAGGATGCATCAAGCCGCGTAAACGTGAGGTAAACATCAGTGATGTTTATTTATGTTAATTTATGGTGCAATTTTCTCATGAATGAAGTGGAGTTCATTTGAAGATTTTGTATGTTTGCGTATAGAATTAGTAGGTTTATTATTTATGAACTTATTTTGTCACTCTTTTTAATAATGGTCTTTGGAATTTCACATATTTTGCTAAAGAAGCTGGGGCCCTAATCTGTAATGCGTTTCGAAAGCCAATCCGATTCGAATCTGATATTCGATTCGTTTATGAATTCGTACTCTGTAAAATGTTTGAATCGAACAAAACAATCATCTAGTACTTTTTCTATTTATAGAATAGATTTACCGAGTCTCGAAGTATTTCTCATGAGATGTGTCAAGCAAAAATACAAAAAAAAAACAAAAATCAAAACAAATCACAAACAAGACGAGGAAGTTGAAATTAATTTTTAAAGAGAAAATATAAAATTCAATAAAAAGTTAATAAAATGGATTCGGTTGCGCTGTGGATGGATGAAGAAAATAGAGAAGAACGAGTTGAACGTAAAACAATACGCGATAAATCAAATATTTTTGAAATGTGTGATAGAAGGTAAACATTATGCGTGAGTTATTTTACTTTTTTAACCATTGCTTTTGTTTAGTTTTGTACAGAACTTTACACTATCAAAAACCGCTTTCAATTATGTATTGAATGCTATTCGAGAGGAACTGTCCACTCCCATGAGATGAGCACACATGAATTCCACCATAATTTCAAATTACTTTCGTTTGGTATGCACATTTTTCACTGATGATTCCCTGTAGTGAAATTTATTTGCTTAAATTTTGAATAAAATTGTTATTTCCTTACTTACACATTTTATCTATTTCACACAACTAAACACAATTTTCCTTTTGTGTCCTTTAAAAACGACCTTCGAATTGTAATCCGTTACCTTTCTTGGTGTAGAAACAAACGCTTTTCGAACGCTAATGACATTCGGAAACGCATTGCCAGGTACACGAAAAGTCCGAATGGGGATTTGTCATTCCGTAAGTACTAGATTTCTTATCCGCATTAGAAATAGAGAGTACAAAATATACGCATTACAGAGTATGGCCCCTGGGTGTTAAAAAAGCGAACTTCTACATACGATGATACAAAGAATATGAGGTAACGGTACACATTTTTTAGGGGTATGGAACTTTTAGTTGGCAACACTATTTTAACTAGTGGCCATTTTGACAGCTGTCAAATGATATTTTTTAAGTTTGTTTTGGCTTTGACATTTCAACACGAATAAACTAACGCTTGATCTTAGATTCCAAACCATGCAAATTTATTCAGCTCACTGATAAAGCTAACTTTTGGTTGAGTGGATACGTCAACACACAAAACTGCTGTATTTCAAGTGATGATAACCCTCAAGTGTTTGTTGAGACACTGTTAGATCCATAAAACTTGACTGTTAGCGTTGGTGGAATAATTAGTCCGCATTTCTTTAAAACGATGATGGCCAAAACATTAAAGTCAATGTTGACCGCTATAGAGCTATGATTACTGACTTTTTCGTTCATCAATTGAGCCACCAAAATGTGCACTTTCCACCAGAAGCATTCCTCTTCTTAGATAAATGCGGTCCGATACAGGATAAATTGGCAGTTCCGCTAATCTACCACGTCAGACGACGTTAGATAGTTAGATTTGCTGCTGTAGTTGTTCTAGTTTTAAGTAGTTTATAGGTAGAATATGTAGGTAGTTTAAGTTAGTTTAAGTTTTATTTTAAGGACCTTATTTTAAGTAGTTTTAAGTAAAAATAAAAAAGGATATTGATTTTAGTTTTTTTGAAATTTTCTAAAGAATAAAAAAAATAAATAAATAAAATGGAATTGAAGTTAAATAGATCTTAGGGCCGAAAGGCATTAGCATTAAGTATTATTGTTTAACTTAGAGTGTCCGTATGGGACCAGTAAGTTAGTTGTAAGTTATGGTTAATTAGGCTAGTTTTATGAATTTTTGTCTAGCTTTAAGATAGGTTTAAGATTGAATTAATAAAAATGAATTTACAAAAAAAAAACAAAATGTGCAGGAGCTAATTTACTAAAGGAAACGGTTGGTAAACGCATAGTTCCACGTTACATACCCGTGAATTGGTCTTGACTATTTTCTGTGGTTATATGTGAAGTGGCTAGTCTACTCCAATAAGCCCGAAATAATCGACCACTTTTACGACAGCATTCCCTTATTATTGCTGACATACAAACAAATGTTGGAAAAAGGTCAAAAATTAGATTTCAAGTTTATATTACGTCCAAGCTATCCGTGGTGTTTATGTGCCAGAAATAATATTCAAATTATAAGCCAGAATATTATCTTTCGAATAAAGTGAATTTCATGTCAATTTAAAAAATTAGCTCTTGCAAAACGCACTTTATAACGTTTATTTTGAGTACCTTGCAAGGGGACTTACTTCACTAACCGTTAACTAAAAAATTAGAACATTTTTAAAGAGTTTTTAATTTAAATTAATTTTGTATATGTAAAACTTTTAAATTTATTTGTTTTAGAAAAATGTATGGTGTGTAGTTACTTAGGGCTAGTAAATATACATTTTACTTTTGACTTTTGTTAACAAATATTGGACCATTTCTGAGAAATCTAATTTTGAAAAATAAAATATTTTTTTTTTAATCAAAAAAAATCACATTGTTAATCATTAACTGTTAAAGAGTTATGTTCATCAGTTTCTGAGAAAATTTAAAAACAAAGGTTCTTTGAGTGGATACCATTCTAGAGGAATGAAATCGTATATTTTTCATATTGAAAGAAGACAAGTTAATAATAAAAGAATGCAGACAAAATTTTATAAAAGTCTATCTTCTTATTTTTGAAAAAATCGAAATTTCGTTTTTTTTACCACATAAATTGTATGGGGTAGGGACTACTGTTATTGTTGGCCTTAAAAAAATGAGAACAAAAAACCTAAATATCTAAACTCTAACTCAATGAACCCATAGAACCCATAGGTTTCAAACATGCTTATTTTGTAATACCAAATCATTTTAAAATAACCAAGAAATGTGCGTAGTTGAATTTGGACTTGTCCCCCTTTTTGATGTATTCAAAGTCGTTTTTAAGCTGTTTCACGCGAGAAACTTAATAAAAGTTCTTCTAGATTTATATGATTTACAATAGTTCAACTTCTTAACACAATTATAAGTTGCCCTGCAGAAAAATAACTCCCCTGAAATTCAACCCTCTTGATTCTTAGAACAAAAACAAATTACTTATTTCTGAATCATCAATAATTATGCTAAGCATCGTTTCAATTCCATGAAAATATCTAAAAGTAGCTTCTTAATTCATCATAAAGCAACAAACTTCCCACTTCACTCCCAACAATTCTAAGAATACATTGCGCATAGAACATCCAAACTTACATAATGAATAAGAATAAAAAACAGAAAAACAAAAGAGCTGAGTAGCAAGCTTCATTGAAATAAAATATAAGAAAAACAAAAACAATTCAAGATTATTTTTAAACTTAAAAATGCAACATCATAAGAAATACATTTATACATATGTGTACATAGCTACATATATATAAATTTATCTATAAATAAATCACTTAAATCGACATAAGAACAAGACGATTAATAAATTAATTGAATATCATCTTGTTTGAAGGGCTGTAGACACATTAAAACACTTGCCACACAGTTCAGTAAAAAAACGAGTATGTTTATAGCTAAAGCTGATATAGAAGGCAGCAGCAAAGTTCTTTTCAAATGTCGATATAAATCCTTCACAAGTTATTCAGACTCCATATCTCGACAGACAGACGGATGGCACAAAAAAGAAATATGTACGAGGTTTTTACAGAATTGCTAATGCTGGAATAAAAATAAACTATGTTTTGTTATGTTTTATATATTTTGTTCCTTAGACTTCGGACTTGGATGCATCATGTGGGCATCATCATCGATTCATGGTAATCCCCAGCGTCTTATTGAATATAGTCAAGAATAGCCAACAAAAAAAAAAGAAACTAGTTCTAGGACGTCCACATCTTTGGTCGTCGTGGTTTGCATCATATATAAGTCGCGTCTTTCTTGTCTCTCTTTGCTATGCAGACAGGATCGAATCCTTGCGATCTTATAATTCGTTTCTTAATAATTCAGTTATTACAACAATTCTCATATTATACGTTTTTATTTTCCCATCTAACAATTGTGCTGGTCTAGAGTCTTGAATCTGGAGTTCTCGTGGTATCTCGATATTCGACAGCAACAATGTGCCGAAAAGGTATTCTTATTTTTATTCCAGATTCAAGCTGCACTCGCCATGGGTGCATCATCATCAGCATCAGGTGAGTCTGAGAGAATCCTTACTCGCAGCAGCCGCGGGTTGTCGTGATCACAGATCATCCTTCGCAGAAGCAACTCATCCAAAGCAATGGAATAATAATGTCTGCGTTAACCTACGATATCGTAGGTTTCTTTTTCTTCTTCAGGACGTCGTTTGTGTTTTTATTCTTTGTTTTTTTTTTTGATTTATTGATATTGATCAGATGATGACTTTGGGAATAAATATAAATGCATTGGTTGTAATAGTAACATACTCGGTTGACCGTAGGTATGTAGGTTGGTTGGGATTGGGACCATGCTGTAGCAAAGAAGCAGCAACAGCTCCTGGCATCTCTGCTGGACCATGTCCATAGATTAGCAAAACTTTCTTTTGTTCGATTGTCAACAACAGGAGAGGATAGTAAATTGCAATGATAATGTGACAATGTTTGAACTTTATGAGGGTTCGTGCGGCCTCTGCCATAATATAATATACCCTTTCTACTCTGTCTCCATCATCTCTTAAAGGTACCCCTTGTGGATTGCCTACAAAAGATACATATTTTGAGTCGTGCAAAAGAAGATATTTCAATTTCATAAATTCAACTTTTTGAATTTTGTGTGTGCGATGGAATTGATTAAACTCCAGTAATAAATTCTGACATTTATACTTTAGAGAGCCTGTATCTAGGTTCATATGTACATACGTATATAAGTTGTAAAGATACCTACGACCTCCATCATGGTAGGTAAAAATTGAATAAAGTAAGTTATTCATTGAAAGGATTAAAGTAACACACAGCAATGAGGGACTTACATATTATAATAATGGTAGGTACTATGAAGGTTTATATTTATGAACTGAATGAAGACGCAGCTTAGTGATGATCCTATATAAAAAACGCATCATACTTGGATAGCTTGATATATCGTATTTTATCTGGATGGTTTTTGCCTTGAATTTTATTGGAAATTTTTCAAAAAAAATATTACATTATTGTTCTTATTGTTTTTCAGAGCTCAAAAGTTTTGTTTTCCCTTGCTCCTTTGAAAAAGTACTTAAAAAAGAAACAAAATGGGAATTGCAATGTATAAAGTCAGGAGATCGATGCATAATGGTATAGTGTGAAGTGTCAAGTATGAAATGGGCAGTGGAAAGTGCGAAGTTAAATTTGTGAAGATTCAAGTGTGAAGTTTTGAGTGCGACATGTAAAGTGAAATAACCGATACTTGCAATGCAAAATGCAAAGTAAAAAAAAAAGCTCAGTAGCGAAATGTCAAGTATAAGAAAGATGCGAAGTCTGAAGTTTAAATTGCAAAGTGTCAAAGGTAAAGTGTAGAGTGCGAAATACGATCTGAAATATGAAATGCAAAGTGTAACGTAAAAATTGCAACATTTGCAATACAATATGTGAAGTGAAAAAAGTTTCCAGAGCTAAATATCAACTATGAGTAAGAAAAAAAACTCAGTAGCAAAAAGTGAAGTATAAGAATGATGCGAAGTCTAAAGTTTAAAGTGCGAAGTGCAAAGTGTCAAGTATCAAACGTAAAGTTTGTAGTTTATAGTGCATATTTTGAGATGTGAAATATGAAAAGCTAAATGCCTCATTTGTAATGCAATATGATAAGAGGGAAAAGTGAAGTACAAAGTGTAAAGAATGAATTTGGAACAGTGCGAAGAGTAAAGTAGAAAATACTAAATTGGAAAGTCGAAATTCCGAATAAAAGATTGAAGTGAAAAAGATGATAAAAGGCGATAAGTGAATTGCGGAGTGTCAATTCAAAAATGTGGAAAGCGAATTCAAAAGTGCGAAGCAAATATTGCAAATTGAATATTAAAATATGTAGTACAATTTGAAATACAAAGTGTGTTGAGTGAAATCCAAAGTGCCAAGTATGTAGTTCAAAGTGTGATTTGTGAAATACGAAATGCGCAGTTTCTAAGATTGAGATGGTGAGAAATTCAAATTACGAAATGAGAAGATTGAACTACGAGGTGCATTATGTGAAGTCTTAATTCCGAAATATTCAGTGTTTAGCGAAAAATGCGAAACTTGCAAGGTGCGATGTATGAAAAGTGAAGTGTGGTATGTGAGTTGTGAGTTGTGACATTTTGAGTTTTGAGTAAGAAATGCGACATTTGCAATACAATATGCAAGGTGAAAAAAGTGAAGTAAAAGGTGTTAACAGCCAAGCTAAGCACGAAAGTGGTGTGAAGTGAAAAATACCAAATTAGAAAGTCAAATTTCCGAATTAAAAATATTGAAGTGTAAAGATTGAACTAAAAAGGGTGACTTCAGAATTTTTAAAGCTAATGAGTGAGTTGCAAAGTGCAAAGAGTTAAGTCTTTAGTGTAAATTTTAAAAGAGATGCGAAGTGCTAAAGCGAAGTTAGAAAGTAAAAATACTGAATTAAGAAAAGTGAATTGCGAAGATTAAAGTGAAAAAGAGGAAATTTTGGTTTGTGGCAGGCGATGAGTCATTTATGCAGTGTGAAAAGCAAAGTGTTAAATGTGAAATGTGAAGAGTGAAGTGTACAATTTAAAAGGCAAACGAAAAATGTGCGAAAATCAAAGCGTATAGTGCGAAAACTGAATCACGAAACATTTTATTTTAAATCTTAATTGCGAAGTGTAAAATACGAAGTCCAAACTGTGAAGAACAAAATTTGATCTGTGGATTGAAAAATGGAAAATTAGAAAATCGAATAGCGAATAGCGAAGAGTAAAGAGTGAAGAGTGAAGTGCGTGAAATGTCAAGCACAAGGTGCGAACTGTGAGATAAAAAGTTTGGAACTCAAAATGCTAGATTTTAAATTTGAAGTGAAAGCGAAGAGTGAAGTGAAAACGGAAATGTGAATTTAAAATACAAACTTTGAAATGCAAAATGCGAAGTGACAAAATTGAAGTGCGAAGTGAAAACGGTATCTTTCGAACTGTGAAGTCGGAAGATCAAAATGTTAAGTGGAAATGGGAACTTTGAAATGAAAAATGAAAAATGAGAAATGAAAAGATTGAAGTGCGAAATTTTGAGGCAAATTGAGAAGTGAATTTCTGAATTGAGAGTAATCGAAAGTAAGTGGTTAAACATGCGAATTTTAAAGTGCAAAGGGCGGAGTCCGAATCTAAATGTCAAGTGAAAAATTTTAAGTTTGAATTATGTGTTGAAATGCAAAAATGGGAAGCAAGTAAAATTAAATTGCTAAGAATGAAATTTATGATGTGAATTGTGAAGTGTGGAGTTTGTCAAATGCGAAATTTGAACTACAAAATCCAAAGTGAAAAGAATAAAATAAAGAGTGAAATGAAAAAAAAATTGCAAATTTTATAGAGCGAGAAGTTGTGAGCTTGATATGCAAAATGTGACATGCAAAATTTTAAATGTAAAATGGTAAGTGAAAAAGACGAATTCCGAAGCGTGAACTAATATGTTTGCATTTGCACTTGCAAAATGCGAAATTTAAAACGAAAAATTCGAAGTGAAATGAGTGAAGAGAGAAGAATGACCTGTGAAACATAAAGATGGAAAGTGTAAAGTTTGAAAAACAAAGGAAAAATCTGTGAGTGAAGTTCGAAAATTCAAGTGTCAAATATAAAATGCAAGTGAGTAGTACAAAATGCGAGGTTTTAAATGGAAGAGTTGAAAAATTATTTATAGTAAATAAATAATGAAAAAAAAAATTTTTTTATATAATTTATTATTATTTAAATCATTTTTATTAGTATAAATTATAATTAAATTAATTACATTTTTAAATAAGTAAATTTAGGTAATTTTAACCACCAGAAAAGAAAAGTGTTGCGTTATTAGTTAATTTTGAAGCCATTGATCCAAACCTATTCTGCAAATTTTGTTGGTTAAAAGTAAAGCACAATTTCCAGTTTCAAGATAACATACATACATTACTCATATGCATAACATTTTCCAAGAATAAAACTGTGTCTTATGGCCTAGTGGTCGAGTCTTTGCTTCTATATTATCATTTTAAAGAAGTAGAACAAAAACTTTGACTTTGAATAATATTTATCTAACATATCATATTTTGTCTTTGTTTGACACAAAAAAAAAATGCCAAAAATTATTCAATAACCCAAAGTCACGATTCATAACCACTGGCTTATATCCTCAAACAATAACCTCAAAACCAACCTATACCCAAATGCCTCTGGCTAGCTTCACCTACCTCACCACTTTGATGACCATTCTTTTGTGAAGTTAATTTACATATCTTTGTCCAGTTCAACAGCGCAGCACAAGACAACAGCCACCTAGCGTAAGGAAGTGACTAATTTGCAGAACTTTTGATGTTAGTTCTTAAATTCGACTTCATACGGCTCCATCGCGTCGTTCGGTCGTCGCGTCTTTGTCGTTGTTCATGTGGGTATGTAAATCCATTGTTTTAACGAATTGGCTAATTCTTTAGGTCTTTTGTGCTTATCTTTGGAGTTTTAGGATTTCCGCTTGCCCGATTATCATGTAGCCTGATGATGTCTTCAAGACATTCACTTCATCTTTTTTATTTTTGTTTTCTTAAATAAACATTCACGGATCGATGAGATTTTAACTTTGATAGAATTTTCCTAGAATAATTTTGAATCTTGATTAAAATGAATTTTTAAGAACTTTTCAAAGAACATGACCTTCGACTTAAACAGCTAACTTCACCTTTTAAGATAACGTCAGTTGTCTTTGATGTTTTCTTTGTATTTTTTTGTTTTGTTTACTTGAATATCACAAAGCTCGCGCGCTTCAAGATTTTATCCCTTTGGATATTTTCAAAAACATGCAATCTTAAGTCACGTGATGGTTATATTATATTTGAGGACTTCCAATTTTTGCCGAAGTCTAAAGTTGAAACATCTTTATTTTTTGACATGAATATAAGCAAATGAAAAAAAAAAAAACCTTTCTCAACTTGTCTTGACATGGCCCTGAGGTGAAATTACACTTAAAACTGTGCGAATATCAAAATCCACAAAAGCGCACACATGAGGCTCTGCCGATGCCGCCATGCCACCGCATCCTTTAAGATGCACGATATTCGCCTTCTCATTTCCAATCTTAACTTATTCATTGAGTATAACATTCTTAAGAGCGAGGTAAATCTATTCGGATTTATGATTGCGTGCTGTGATTTATTAACTTAAGATTGAACGTGCCACGAATGATGCCATATCCTATCCAGGCTTCTCTGTGAAAACAACGCACAAGAGATGAGGAAACATCATCTCCCCAAACCCCAAAGCCAGGCCGGTGTGCTGCAAGGCTATTAAGGACTACGCATATTGAATTTTGTTTTGCGCTATTTATAGAAAAGATTGAAAACAAGATGATTTGTTGGAGGGTACCCTGGTTGGTTCCAATATAACTGGCCAAGACTAGCTGAGCCGGAGTTCCGATCAATCTATCAAGGAAGCTTCATAGATGAACATTGAACATACATCTTCTCTGGGGACCTATTAAAAGATCCAAATCATTCAGATTCAGTGAGAGAGCGGGAGAGATGTGTCCAAACTTTCCACCCATATCATTAAATCGCTCATCAGAGTAAAAGAGAGAAAGATAGAGAGTGAGCAGAGAAGAAGAAGCTTAGTTGGATGTTTGGTATTTTGCGCTAATTGCCACCGACAGCTTATCAATTAGAGATTGAAATTCCTCAAGAACCAGACGAACGAAGACGTTTAAATCTTTGCGCGATATTAAGTTCCATACCAGACCAGGCCCAGTCCCAGGCGGCAGGCTTACACTTCTATTTGTACAGATCGAAATCCTCATGAAGCTGGCACTTTTTTGTTTTGTATATTCGCACACGTCCGCGTCCGTCCACTGCGCCGCGCCGTAGTAGAATTATAATTATAATAATCACTCTGGAGTTATCGTCTCCTTGGGTTTTTGTTGTTGCTGGATGCGTTGTTCTTGTCCACGGATTAGGATGAATGATGTGAGCGAGTGGGACTTGGTTTGGTATACATCTATACAAAATTTTGCACTTCTTCAACGCTGAACATATACGTGAAGGTATAAAAGATCTCACGTAATAGATCCGTGAGTGGACAGCTGAGCCATACAGAAAGATGGGTGGATGAGATTGCGACACATGAAGGTTGTTCCATTGGCACATACGAGCAGATGAAGTTGGAGGAGCCATTTTGCTCCAAACCTCGATGGATGAGGATAATCTCTCTTTTTTTCGTATACACACATATGGTTTTTTAAATTGCACCACAAGGTGTATGAGGTAATGATGACGACGACGACGACGAGGAGTTCGATGAGCATAAACAAATTAAATTGAGAAGGGTTTAAGAGGACCGATGAATGGGGGGAGGAAAGAAAATTAGGTACTTTGTCTAGTTGCTCTATAATTTGCTTCTGTCAAATCGAATCCATTCTGATGTGGTATGTAAAAGGATTAATTTAGATATTTTTAACAACAATGTGTGAGGTACGATGTTTTGTTATCTCTCGATGAAAAGAAGTTTTTAAGGCCGACAGTAAAGGTCCTTATAATTAATTAACCATTCAATAAGACTTTATTTTATGGTGATTTTTTTTTAAGTTGGAATAGCTTAGTGAAAAACGATTTCACTGTGTTGAAATGACACTTCTAAGGTATTTTTCAATTACCGTCACGGTTGGCTCTCAAAAAAATAGAGATTTTTAATTTCCGGACTACAGAAACCATCACTGTAAAATACACACTGTAAATTAATCATTAGCTTTTCTATGACTCAATGTACTTATAGGGTCGTAAACAAGAAAAATAAAAGTTTGTTATTCCGTAGAAAAGCAATCGCACCCTCATTTAGACTGTAATTTGATCACTTTGTATACTGTAAAAAAATCACACTTCCTTTGTTATAGCTTTATTAATTGACGTCCCTTATTGTCAACTGTCATACGTAGTGTGAAACTACATCTGTAATTATTTTTTTAAGATCTTCTATATCGAACTTTAGTAAAATGACATCTGCTATTTCATATTGTGAGTTTTTGAAGTCTGGTATATTCGACTGTAATTCACTTGTGTTTGTAATTTCAGACTGTAAATTTCTAACATTTATTATCCCAGACTATGAAAAGTGACTGTTAAAAAGTAACTAAGTGGCATCTTCTGCCCTAACTTTTATTTTATTTTGTAAACTATTAACTTAAACTGTAATCAAGTGACATCTCCAATCTTCAACTTTCATTTTTGTATGCCTTTTATGCACCAAGAATTTTAGTGACAGTTGCTATCTCATACTGTAATCCAATGACATAAAGTGTGCAACGCCACCGCTTATTGTGTTTTTGTAATATTTACTACAACTGAAATTAGGGATACATAATTTAATATTGTAAATTTTTGTTGTTTCCTATTTTTAATAATAATTAAGTGACATTTATGTCAAACCTAAGCCTTACAGTAGACTGTTAATAAGTGACAACTGCTAACTCACCCTGTACTAAATTCTGTACTAAATGAAATCTGTCATCTTAAATTCTAATTTTTAACTTCTTTTGTCCGCCAAAACAATTAGTGACATTTGCTATAAAAGACTGTAATCGAGTGACATGGGACAGTCACTAAATTAGGCTTTTATTTTATACTTTTATTTAATACTGAAATTTAATAATATCTAAATTAATACTGTAAATTTTGTAAGTATGTTTTTTTTCAATACAAATGAAGTGACATTCTTAGAATATCTTAGCCTTATCAGACAGTTCATTAGTGACAATATTTTGTAAATTTCAACTGCAATCAAGTGACGTTTGGAAAATTCAACTGTAACATTTTGACGTCTATTATACACGAAGAAATATTAAGTGACATAAGATATCCCAGACTGTAATTAACTGACTAGAAGTGTGGTACGACGCACGATTGTGTTTTTGTAACATCTACTAACCTAGGTTGTTACATTATACTCCTATGTCACACTGTAATTTAATGATATTGCATTTAATACTGTAATTTGTTCAAGTTTATTATTTTTTACAGTAATTAAGTAAAATCTAGCTAAGACTTAACTAAGATTCTGCCGATGCATTAACTAGGGCTTGACAAGCAGTTTATTTAAACAACTTAGCAGTCTTCAAAACACGCTCGGTAAGAATCGGTACCAAGTATAGTGTGTGACTCTTACCACACTAAAACCGCCAGTTAATTAGGACCAATCTATGAAACATCGACTATGATTCTTAATTTAAGATTCACCTTAGGGGAAGTTTATGGTTATAAGTATTGGTTCTTCTTAATCTCCAAATATTGCTTCGTATTTTTAACATGATAACCATTTCGGAGTTGGTATGTAGGCGATTTCAATAAGCCGTTTTCGGATGACTAACCTTATAGACTGCATTTTGCAGTTTTTGTGAAGCCAATAACATCAACAAATGTTGCCATGATAGCGTTGATTTCCACTCGAATATCTCTTATATAATATAAACAACGTTGGCCCTAGGACACTTCCTTGTGGTACACCAGCTTTAATTTAAGCAACTAAGAAGAAAATTGTAACTGTTGATAAAGAATTCAGAAATAATAACGCACCATTGCAAGTACTTTAGAATTCCTTTGTATCTCGAAAGTGCCATCTTTCTTGAACTATTCAGGATGCAAAGCTTCATTTTAAGTTTCATATTCATTCAACATGTGGAACTACGATGTGTAGAAAAGAACATTGAGTAAGAGTGCTTACGTAATTTAAAGGCATATCATAAGGCTTGACATCATCATGAAAGTTCCTACACTTGAAAGCTAAATCATCATCAGTCTTACAAACTCATCTAGTTGCAAATCATCATCAGTCTTACAAACTCATCTAGTTGCAAATTTTTTGACTTTGAATCATGTCAAACAAATAAAATAACTGTTCTACATATAATAATAATCAAGGGTCACTAAGTAGGTAGTCAAAAGCCTTAAGACTTATATTTAACCTAAAGCATAACAAATTCACCGCAATGAAATGACTTAACGTACATATGTACACTGTACAGTAGTGCTTCGTCGTATATGCGAAACAGTTTGTTTTCTGCCATAGCGAACGTGCCCGTTCGCACTCTTTCAGATTCTTATCATTAAGGTTTCAACTATATAGCGACTACTCGAATATGCTGCACTTTTAGCAATAGAACCAAAACTAAACCATCCGCAACTCACCTGGAGTTTATGGCATCTAGATTATGGTGCTCTTTGGAATAACATAACCGCGGAAGACCGCGCTCCATCGTCTTTATTGCAATCAAAGCACGTCTTTGGCTTCTAAGTCACCAGTTAGCTACCAGTAGCTGGATCACATCAGGTACATACTCCGCTGTTGTTCGCTCCTTCAGACAAGACAAGACACAAAGCGTAAGCTAGCAAAGCAACTTTATAATACCACAATTACAATGCTCCCCTGAGAGATGTGCCTATGTTCTAAACGAAGAGACAAATGTTTTGAGGTTATGTAATCGACAGAAGTGAATCTTAATCACCTTCTGTTCTGGATTTTACTCGTATATGTAGTATATGGTTAGGATTCAAGCTGGAGATATGCCTCACCTCTGGGAAATCTCTAACGTATAAAACTAATGAAAGCTTGATCCCATTAAAGAAAAAATCCATACTCAAGCCGGCCGCCCGCCCGCCATAGCTTCACATATATAGATGGACTTGATGGTTCAATGCCAAGTTGTGTATTGGATTTTATACATTACATATAGCTTGAGGTATTTTAACGGTATTAGAAGTAAGATAAATGAAAGGTGCGCTGAGCATGCCCAGAGTGAATAGTGTAGAAAATTTGTTTTACTTCAAAGAGATCTATGATTGAAGAAGAAAAAATGATTTCTTTAATGGCGCAGTTTAACCCATTAGGAGATATAGTTGATTGATCAATCGCTAATTAAAGCTGATAGATTAGGTTGAAGAAAAGGAAGTTGGAGAACAACATCAGTTAGATCTTGTGTTTATGGTTGAGAGAAGGTTTTTCTTGAATTAGATATCAGAAATATGTTTACATATTGATTTAATAAGAAGAAACTTGGGGTACAATAGGAGAGCGGTTTTGGTCCTCTACTTTTTAGATAACACAAATGTTTGTTTTGTGGTCTTTTTTAGTAGAAAAATGTATATGATAATTTATGGTAAGTATGAGAAATGACTCTGGTCCCCAAAGAATTTTATACACAGTGTAAAATATGAATGGGTTTCCGAAAAAATTCCAAATAAGAAATTTTATACCAAGTTGAAGCATCGTTTTTAAAGGGGCAACAAGTTTTCTTTCCAGGAAAATTGTCATGACCATAGGTATTGATAAATTAAAAACTTTTATCTTATCAAGAAAAATTAAAGGGACTTTACGGTATCCGTATCCGATCCCACAATTCTTCTATCTAAACTATTTATCCCTTGGTATTTGGCATGTTGCAAACCTAACTACAGCGATTTTTCTCTCAGTGTTGAAAATGCCTACAAATAATTATGAAAATAAATACACTTTAAAATATTCTAAAATAAGGCTTAGAAGTTAAATTTGCATAAGTATAAAACTTTACTCGATTGTCTTGAGATGATGAGTAGATAAGCAAACTTATCGATCTTTACATTAAATTTCATCCCTGAGTTTCCACTTATGATTTATGATTTAAATATTTATTCATAAAATCATCTAACTACTTAATTATAAAAATCCACAATTTCAAACAAATAATCTTATAATATTGAAAGTGCAATATACTAATACATCACACATAGGTAAGTGTGGCTGCTGATTGTTAGTAGTTAACGTCCTTACTTGACCTGTTGTCCATCAGCTTCAAATAACTTGACAGTAGTTCATCTTTGTTTACATCAATTAAAGCTATTTTTAGAATTTATCACCTGCTGCATAGTGAAGAAATTAATTATAATGACATGCGAGTATATTGATTAAGCTTAGCAAATAAGAATTTTTGAGGTAGTCTTACAAAGAGTTGCCTACTCATATGCCTGGATTGACAGCCTGCACTTTACCTATACTAAATAGCACATCTGTAAAAATGATCTGTCATTGAAGATGTTTGCTGATGCATTGTTAAAAATATCTATAAACTTAAGAGTTTTGTTGATAGAAATCATCATCATCATAATATTCTTTTTTTCAATTTCCAATAGAAGATAATCGTCATCATAAATTTGATGATAGTTAAATAAATATTTTAGGAAAATTGAAAACCTACAATTTAAATGAACTTGATTAATTAAATGAGATTTAATAAAAGAATAAGAAGTCTTACAGCAATGAAGAACTATGAAAAATCTGTCATTAATGGCAATTAAAAGATTTTTCATCGACGGTATGTTAACATTTTGACGTTTCGTGAATTTAACCTCGTTCTGCCTCACTTTTCTATTTCTCTTCAACCATTAATTACGAGCCAGATGTAATGATTAGACGTCAAAATGAGTCACTTGAAAAGAGCCCATATAAAAGCCGTCAATGAAAAATAAAAACGAATCTGACACTTCATTTTAAAATTTCAAAGATCAGTACTACACTTTCCAATTAACTTAAATAAAGTGTCTCCATTAATTTTTCGGACATATTTTGAGTTTTTCTTCTTTAGTTCAGAGCAGAGCCTGAACTGTCAAACAAACAAATTATGACTCTTTTTTACTCTGAACATTACGAACTTTAAATGTATGTTTCTTTCTTCATTATGAACGTGTTCTGAGCTTTTTAAGAGTGCCCTCTATGAGCTCAGAATAAAATGACCGAGTTGAATGAATCCATAATTTCTTTAACAAAAAAAATTGAATACTTGCTTCATTATAATTAGTTTTTTCATTATAGTTTAAGATTTTAATCTAAGATCTTGTTTCTGTAGAAGAAAATGACAGGTAAATTGACAAATGTCAAATAATGACAGCTAAGTGTTCAGTTGTGTTTAAAAATAATTCTGGGTGCTCAGAAGACTACTTGTGCCGAAGAGGATGTTCAAAGTATACTCGATATGTTCGGACTATGTTCGGACTACATTCGGAACTCTTTTCTAAACTAAGTGCCCGATTACACGAGATGTTTTTTCGGTTGTTTCCTCTTTCGTCTTTTTGACAGATCGGGTGAGGGGTGTAGAAACGTAGGGGGAAAGAAGTCGTTAAAAGATTCCTGAAAATTTATGGACTTTTTTTGGTTTAACTTTGACGTTTATGCTTTGACAACCAATACAAAAAAACAAAATGCATAATTTACAGCTATAAGTTCAGTTTTCCAGAGTACGGTGTAGTAAAGGCAAATATAAACGTGAAATAATGTAAATTTAATTATTTATTTACTCTTTAAGAAATGTGGACAAAAACTCAAACGGAAGTATTATTAACGATGTTTCAAAGTTGGCCCAATTTGTAAAACAAGCTGAACAAAAATTATAAAAATAGAAATAAAAGAATTGAGGCACTTGAAATTATTCGAAAAGAGCTTTTAAAAATCAAAACGGGTGTTACAATTTCGGATATAAAAAGTAAAATAAAAACAATTCGGTCACAAACGTCAAAAAGAGGAATAACGAAAGGAACGGAAAAAGGAAAGGTGTACGAGGGTAGGTACCTGTCAAAAAGACGAAAATGAACGAAAAAACATCCCGTGTAATCAGGGTCTAAAAACAAAAAAACGCCGAATTGACATTTAAGCTTTTGACGTTTATTGTTGGTGTTCCTATGCATTTTTGCTTTTCAATGCACTGTGCGTGTAATTTGACGTGTGCCAAACTCGAGTGGGGGCTTACAACGTTTTTCTTTTCCAAGTAGTTATTTTAATTAATGGTTTAACACTTTAAACTATTTATTAGTTAAAGTTAAAAAGACAATTTAGTAAATTTACTAAGTTATTAAGATGATTTTTCTAATTTAAAATAATTGAACTTGAATTTTTAAGTTCAGTTCAAAAATCGTTACTTTAACTTTTAGTTATTGTCTAAATCCATATAACGTTTGAATTTATGACATTTTAAATTGACAGGCTCGTTCCACAGATAAAAATGGCCTGTTCTGTTTGTTTATTTTTTTCTCCACGAAATGTCTATTTTAACACGTCTTCAGATGCACTGTTAAGTAAAACACGATTAGAAATTTGCAATAGCTAGTAAATTTATAAATATTTAAAAAAATTCTAACAAATAAAAAGCTAAGACCTTAACCAATAGTTTGAAAAACCAATATTTGACCACATAGGTCAATTAAAATCCTTTAAAATGCATAGATTATTAATCATTGATTTCTCATAATTTATTGCAAACTGAACTCACACAAAGAATTTCGTCACATGTAAAAACATTACTTTCGATATTATCAATAAATTTGCAATTTCTCATTGAAAATCTATGCTATACGTTGTGTCAAGGTCTAATATACATATATGACTTTCAAGAACTCTTAACTAACAAATATAATTAATTATTTTATTGCATTTAGTTATAATATGCAAATTATTGATTACTCATGTCATGACAATCAATAAAGTTAGTTAAGCAATAAACCTTCTCTCCTTTATGTGAACTGAACATCTTACTCTCTCGTATATACCTTTCAAAAATATCACTACTTGAAATTGATACACAACACAGATCACAGATTGCAGAGAGACATCATAAACTAAAAAACGAAACAAACAGGTCTTTTTTATTTCGGTCATAAATCTCGATCTCAGGGTCAAGTTCAAGTTAACGAAAAGGCGCGCACGCCAGCTTTTGTGGAGAGTTGGCGCCGGGCGGCGCGTTGAGTCTTATCACTTCATCCGGTATCCATGGAACATATTAATAAAACCCCTTCCTATAACTAATTGGATTTATTTTATCCTGATGTCCGTTTAAGGTACAGCTTACACCTTGTTACACGTTCCACCACTAATTACATGCAGAGGGCGTTTGCATCATTTTCTTATATTTCAGTAGTCGTCGCGTATAGTTCGAATTTGTGGGCAAAACCTTAACCCTCTTGAGGTAATTAATTATTATTTATAAGAAGAAAAAATCCTACATACTTTATTTTTTTTTATCTTAAAAAGATTTGGCCAAAACTAAATAACTTTTTCCCATAATGGAATTGATGTTAAAATTAAAAATAAGTTTTAAAAAAAAAATAAAAGAAGTGCGTGGTATGACAGCAGCTACTCACGCAGAAACATCAATCACTATGTGATTTATTCCGTCGTGGGTTTAGTTTGTGATGCGTGAAAAAAAATAACACATGAATACTGATTGGCTTTGATTAATTGGGTTGATGATGTCGTTCGTTGTCTAGCTAGCAGGTATGCTTCATACCAATGGACGGGCGAAGCCAGCGATCGGTGCTTATGATTGTTGTTATATGTTTACCAAAAGGCGTATTAAGAAAAATCTGTGCGGGTTTGACAAAAACTTCATTATTGTAATTATTTATGCATGTTTTGAGAAAAAAGATATAATAATTTGACAGCACTAATCACTGAAAATTGACAGCAAAAAAAAGACGTTTTAAGCTTTTTTTTCGTTCTTAAAATGACGTTTTGACACATTTGTAATGGATACTTTATTTACGTCAAATTTGTTGTGGGATATAAAAGTTTTGATGTGGGACATAAAAGTTAAGGCTCCGATTTACTTTTCTTAATTTTATTTTTTCTTAGCAGGTTCACACACTGAAGTGCCAATTTCATCCATAAAAATGAAGGTTTATGTTTTTCAATATTATGTCTGTTATCCATAATCTGACATCATATTTCTGAGTCCATAATTAACTATCTAAAATTCTTTCCTCTATCCGAAGTAGTACACCTTTTATCCGGATTACCTAGTCAGTGTTATGTTATCCAAAATTCATTATACTACACAGCCTTTTATCTACTAATACTATCGATTCCCGAAAATTTGAAGTTTTTTGCTAGTTATCCGGAATATTTTCTAGAATACGTTTCTGTATTCTGATATCCGTTATCAAAAAGTCTGTTGCCAAACTATCGTACTTTTTAGTCCATGATTCAATTTTTATAATTTTGTATTCTACCCTTTACCCGAAGACATTCATCTTCATCTGGAATAATTTATAAGTTAATTGCAATTCATAGGCACAATCCCTCTCTCTTTATGTTATCCGGAATTAATTGTTTCAAAATATCTGACATATACGTTTTATTTTCAAACTCGTATACCCATTATCAATTTCACAATCCGTCTCCGTTTTCTGATTTCCTCCATTTAGTATCAAAAACACTTTCACCTGCTGTTTTTGATCCAAACATTGGTGATCCATTCATAGGTTATCCAGAATATTTTATCCGTAATCATTAGTCTATGTCCCATTGTTTCCATTATGTTATCCGTAATTAGTTACCCATCATCCCCAACCCACAATTCGTTATCCCTCAAGCGTTATTCAGAATCCCGTTATTTTTTAACTAAACGAAGACAGAAAATGCGTGGAAGACCATTTCTATATTCAACTTCAAGCGATCCGGTACTTTTGTATTAAGCGGTCAGTTATATCTACCATTGGTTTTCATCATTGAAACCAATCATTGGAATTTTTTTGGCAGGTTGGTTATAGCTTTATTATAAAGTTTTGTCATTAGACACAAGTTTTCTGACGGAAATCAAGCATTTGAGGTAATAGTTGATTATTTTAAGAAAAACTGACAGGTGTGATTGCAAAGAAATTGGAACACTTCACAGGAACGGTTTTGTCCTGAAATGAGAAATCATTGAAAACTTAAAAAAAGGAGGTTCTTAAAAATTGCAAATGATATTTTTCCTAAGCCAAATTTTAGTTTGAGGAACTTCAATCAAAATTCAATACAAAATTGAGTTTTAAGCTGTTTTATGTCAAAAAATCTGAAACGTCAAATCAATCTATTGGCATTTTTAGCAGAATTTAAAAAAAAACTGTCAATTGGATTTTGTTTTCAAAAATTATAGCACGTATCAAAAACGTCATTGTTTGTAGGAAAACATTATTGTGGAGGTAATATCACTTCTTGACTTTTGTTTAATACATACTTATTGTGTAAACGTATTTACATATATGTATATTATTAATTTTTTAATTAATTTTATTAAACTAATTTACAGTTTTTTTAATTTTATTTTTTTTACTAAGGGTATGTACACAGTTATGTAAAACACTGGATAAGTTAACCATTTGGTAAATAACTGTCAAATTTTGCATGAAAATTAAAAGTTCTCCAAGATTTTTGGTGGATAAAATTATACAAATTTTTCTGGTAAACTTAACCAAATGTCATTGTGACGTTTGAAAAACACAAACTTTAATTTTGTCCGTATAGTTCTTAAATGAGTAAATCATTAAAACCGATTTTTTCATTTAATTGAATATATTTATTTTTGTTGCTTATTTTTGGTATCATTCAATTTCTTGAAATTTTGTACGGATTTATACAAAACGAAATAACGTTTTAAAGCTGAAAACACAATTTTTTATATTTAATATTTGACGTTTAAAGAACAGCAAAAAACGGTAATTTAGTACATTTTGAATTTGACAAATCGGAACGATTACAATAACATTTCTTCCTATATGAAGTTACTCGTCATTTCATTTTGACATTTAAGAACGCTAATCTGATCATTTATCCCGTTATTTTTGAACTGTCATTTCTTCCATGTCATTTGCAATTTCCAGTTCATCATTCTCGTTCATTAAAACACTTATACTTGCATCTGTTTTCTTATCCCTATCTTTCTCAAAAGCCAGAAAGGACTATTTTAAAAAAAGAGTTTTAAGAGTTCCTTTATTTTTTAAAACCTACATTCTTTCACAACAAAAACCGTACATTTACATTATTCGTAACAAGCTGGGCCCGCAGCTATATCCTCTTCCTCTGCTAATGAAACAGCGTTTTTAACCATTTCCATATAAAAATCCAATCACACCTTTTTAAAAAAATTTCAAAAAGCAACTACGGCCCTGATTTTACAAGCTAATGAACAAAAATATTACCCATAAATAGACGAGGTACACCTCTTTGACTCTCTAACAGAAAAAGGTACACATATATGTTAGTATCAGGATGGACCGCATATGGAGTACCACTCTTCAAAATCCTCAAAACATGTACCTGTACCCCATACAATTTTTATTTTTTCAATTTGGCCCGGGTGCATTTGGTCCAATTGGACTAGTTATTTTTAGTGAACTCTGTTCAAGTACCAGGCGTTCAGAAATAATAGCAACAAGCAACATCCCGTTTCTATATAGATGTAATAGTAGCATAAAACGGTATTAAACAACAACATCCATTACTGATTTAGATGGTGAACGATTGTGTACCACGCCCCCCCCCCACTTCTACCCTCCCCACATCCCACCTCCCCCTGATCTCTTCACCTGATGACACAGAAGTGTTTTGACCTAACACAACGGTTAAATAAGCATCCATACCTATCAACATTCCTATAGAAATAGAAATACCAAACCTAAACTTCATGGAAGCATCTAGTTTTTGGAAATTTGAATACATATAAATATATATAAATATATATAAATATATATATATGTATGTGTACACTCAAAGCTCCAAGTGATAATAATTTGATTTCGGGTATAAGTAGACATGTACACTGTAGTACACTGTACAGTGCCTATAGTATATATTTGAAAAGCAGGATGTTCATTAGAGTTTAGGCTTTTAGGATGTCGAAACCAATTTAAAACCAAAAACAGGGTTGCCCAAGTTCATTTCCGTTTATTTTAAATTTAATGTTTGAAGAATTACTTTCTAACCAAAAGTTTTAAAATTCCATCAACTTTCAACTTGTTGAGTAAAAAACTGACAATTTCTAAAATCTTACTATTTTTAATAATTTTTAACAATTTTTTGAGCAAAAAACCACCCAAAACCTCAAATTTTTGATATTTTCCTAGTACAAAATCTAACTCACCACCTTTCGTTAAGCATTCCTCCTAACTTATCTAAAAAGAAACCCTTAAAAAATATTTTTTTGGAAAATTCTTAAAATAAATTAAAAAAATTTTTTCCAACATCGATAGA
Source organism: Eupeodes luniger (assembly GCA_951509635.1). Classification (NCBI taxonomy): domain Eukaryota; kingdom Metazoa; phylum Arthropoda; class Insecta; order Diptera; family Syrphidae; genus Eupeodes; species Eupeodes luniger. Next base: position 10,503,733 of record OX608075.1, on the reverse strand, counting down.
AAATGCATAGTGGCAACCTTGTTTGACAAAAAACAAACCACAAAATCACATTTCTAACGCCATCCATCCAGCGAGTCAGAGGCAGATACCCATTACAGAGACCGGTATATCTCTTGTTTGTTGTTTTTCATCAATCGTCCATGTACAATGTACATATGTAGATAGCGCACAAGCCCACGCCATCGCCATTGCCATGCCGTGCCAGAGACCGGAGACCGAGACCAAATACCCAGTACCAAATACCGAATACCGAAAGCGACTTTGTTACCCTGCTAACTGCTATATAGCTTTGTAGGTTGTTTGCAATAGGATTTACAAAACAACCCAAAAAGTCCTCTCGACTCGAAGCTCGAACTCCCAATCGAAAAACAAATGTGATGGAGCCTTTGCTCATCGTCATCGTCGTCGTCGTCTGTCGTTTCCATAGTCGACGGTGCTCCCATACCGCCGCGCCGAACCTTCCTCAGTCGTCATCGTATAGGCCGAATCCGTACTGAATAGGAAATTACAATGATTCCGTCTATGAGGGGTGCGCATTGAACATCACACAACTCGAGTACAATTGCAGAAGAGGCAGAAGGCCACCAAACCCACCACCCACCACCACAACCACCACTACCTTCGTATCCATGATGAGTCTGAAATTCATCCTAATCCATACTCCCACTGTTTTGATGTTTTGTTTTTATTTTTATTTTTTTTTCGTTTGGATTCAACTTTGGCCCGGGTCCATCTTTTGCAAATGGACTAGTTATTTTTAGTGAGCTCGCTTCCAGCACCAGGCATTCAGCAATAGAAGCAGCAAACTTTTCCAAACAACATCCCATACTGCTTCAGATGTGATGTGGAGCTAAAGCTAGCGAAACGCCAAACGGAACGGATTCCAAAGAGGCAATTTTCCTGGCACGATTTCAGCATACTGTTTTGTACATTAAAAGTTGAAGAATGGACAAGGGGGTGCAAGCGGCGAGAAACGGCTCTGGCACTCCGTCGCGTCATGAGGAGGGACATACAAAAGAGGCATTAGGGGGGGAGGGGCTGGTAAACAACAACGGACGGGTCCGGGTACGGAGACATAGACGGGAGATGGTAACACTCGTAGGCGAAGCTTGAACCACCACCACCACCACCACTTAGGAGGAATGATGGTGCCATAGCCTAGCCAGGCCAGACCACTTGCATGATGATGGTGCAGCACGCCACAGACAGCAATTTCTCTTCAATGGTGCGGTACTATTTTATTTTATTTGATTTTATTTGTTACTTTATTTTATTTTCCCCATCAGCCAAGCTCAAGCACTAACATAAAAATAAAACAACAACAATAATAACGTAACGTATACACTAGTACCTAACCTACCTACCTCACTACCTCACTGCCTCACTCGCTGAGCTGGCAGGCTGACTTGCTTGTTGGCTGGCTGGCTGGCTGGGCTGGCTGGCTGGAATCGAGCGCTACTAACTGGCTTGGCTTTGACTTCTCCTACCAGAAGACTATCAAACCAACTCCGTTCGGTTCCATTTGGAATAAATAAATTCAACTAAAGGAACACTTATTTTTCTGATATACATATAGAGATACCAAACAAGAGTATAACTTTTACTATACTCTAACTCCAACTCCAACTCTACCTCTACCCACCACAAGAGTACCCATATAAGCAAGGCAATTATCCCGCCCGCTGAGCCCTAAGGTCTCTCTTATAAGGATGATGATGATGATGATATTATATAGAGAGGTGCATTTACATACCTCTAAGAGTTAAGCTTAGTTGGGGTCCCAGGATTGCAATGGCAATAATAGCAATCGTTTCACATTCCACAAAGCTATGACACAGTTTGTATACAAAGTGAAGTCGTTTGGCTAGAAATCTAACACCTCTCTCGGATACTCTTAGCAAGCACCAAGCAACATTTACCATTGCGTCCATCAGGCACTCCACATACTAGTCCACTCTATTCCTACTAGCGAGCTGCCTTGAGATTTGTTTAGATTTAAAAATGTGCGTTTGACTTACCCCTCCCCCTCCCCTCTTGGTAGTCGACTACGCGCACGACGCTACGGTTTTATAAAAGATTTATATTTAATTGCGAGTTAGCTCAAAGCCCAAAAGGATCAAAGATCGTGACAAAACAATAATAATTAATTAATGTGGATAATACTCGCGTATAAATTGAGTCGAGGATAAAAATTATGATAGATTTTTACTTATTAATGGGAACCTTCGTAAAGAGTCTACACCTCACTACATAAATAGCTTAGTACCTAAAGTGAATCTGTGGAAGTCTCTGAACCTTTGTAGGAGCTTATTGATATCATTTTTACAAGCAAACCTTCTTCAGACACTCAATCACATAGCTGTCTTTTTATACGATGAAGGTGTAAAAGAGCCTTAAGCGATGTGTTTTTTACTTTGAAATCATGTATGGAAAGTGAATATTCTCACATTATGCTATAAAATTAATTATCTAAGAATTTCCCTGTTTTTATCAGAATAAATTTGACACCTGTCATTTTTTTTTCAACTCAGCCACGGAGGTAGAATATTCTCATCTTAGGTTTTTACCTAAGTTAAGTTAAAGTTATCTAAGAATTTCCACGTTTTGTTGTCAAAATAATGTTGACACCTGTCATTTTTGGAAATATTGTGAGAAAAATTTCCCTCGATATTTTTCCCATCGAGGAAATTTGGAATTGCTTATATTTTTGCACTATTCCTTGTGAGCTCTCTTTGGATCTTTTGCAATAAATAACTCTATATTTCCAATCCAATTAATTTCTAATAATATTTTGATAAATATTATTCACTTTTAAAATTTTCAAAGACGAAAAGGGAAATTTTATTCACGATAGTCGCTATTATATCAGAATTTCAGTTTGTCAAACGAATTTTGACTACCAGTCAGGTTTAACTGTTCCTTATGTAAGCTCGACTTAAACCTTTTGCAATAAAATATTCAATTACCAATTATCGATATCAATTCATTCCATGGGATATTTTTATGACATTACTTAAGTTCCAAACTGTCCAAAATAGGGAATTTACGTTATCCATTACGTTATCTTACGTAAGCTGCTGTCTACCTCAGGACACAAGTTAATTTTGAAAACTTTGACTGATTGTTCATTAGTTTCCTTTTTTGTCCTTATGTCCTTATTTTTAAATATGAAAAATATTTAAAAAAAAATCACCTTCCTTACAAAAACAGAAGTTCACATATAGCCCCTAGCGTCAATCTGTAAGCAAAAGCCATTAAAATTGATGTTAGAATATTTCCAAAACTATACTCAAAAAAATAAGACTTCCTTACTGCACATCATCAATCATTTGACAGTTAGCCTAAAGCTTGAAACTTATGACATTTCTTATTTTTACTTTAAAATATTATTTCTTTCAACACAAAATTACCATTAGTTTATGTTTATCGGCAAAAGAAGTTAACTTTGAAGTTTAAAAACAAAACAAAAAAAAAAGGAAGAAACTTTATTACCCTTAAGCGGGTTCAGTTTGACTTTAGACCTTAATGTGAGAATTGTGTTGTTCTTGTTGTTGGTTGAATTAATTAATGATGAGGTGAATTTTGATGGTAAATCATGTAGTCAACTCCTTATGTAACCACCCGACTACACTCCCCCAGGAAATAAAAACCGACATCATCACCAGGAAGTTGGCATTGGCACGGCATCGCACAACCCGCTACTTTAAAAAAATTGTCCAATCCAAAAACCTTCTCTTTTAATATGGGTTGGGCTTTTTATTCATACCCCTCTGCATTGCCATCGTATGAACTGAATTTTAAATTGAATTATTACACAATTTGGCGAAATGTCAATGTGACGGCGACAAATCCAATCGATCGATGGGTTTGGCTTTGGCTTATTGCAAATTAAAAATTATTTTGTATATGGTTTTGAGGGGACAAACATTATTTTTATTTTGGAGAGACAACATTCAAATCCGATTGAACTGGATTAAAAGATCAAGTGTATTTGGTAAGTGGTAGCAACATGGCCGTATTTATTTTAGGAAGCGCCTTTGTTTCATTTTCTCTAACCCATTCTTTAAAAAAAAAATGTTTTAAAAATAATTTCAAAACAAACAAATTTTCATTACCCAAACATTGCTGTCTAAACACATTTAGGACAGATTTCCAGTTTTGCTGTCAAAAGAAATATAAAAATAAATTCTTTTGAACAATTTGTGACGTTTCAATCGTTCATACCCGTTGTAAGTCAAATAATACCATTGAAGTTAAAATTGAATTAAAGCTCATAATTACAAGAGGTTTCTGATGAAGAATCTTTCAGCTTCATTCTGGGTGCAACAGAAAAACTTTACTATATCTTTTGACAGAACATGTGACTGCAACTCAGATTTTAATTGCATCACTTAATTCTGTTCAGGTTAGTTATACTGCAAAAACAGTGCGCATTACACATGTGGTGTTGACATTTAATTTCCATTTTAAACTTCAAAAATGTCAAATTAGGTTAGATGACAATTGGCGCCATTTGCATTTGGGATATTTTATATGACAGATACAATCATAATGGGCTTAACTGTATTTTTGTCTTCGTTAAGTTTACTTTATCGAACAAAAAAATTAAGGTTAAATGTCATTTCAAAGAAAACATATATTAATTAATGGATTGATATCAGTGCGGCCCTGGAAACAACTCTTTTCATTGAACATTTCACCACATAACGATATTTTTTTTTAAATTAAAACAAAAATATTATACGGTTTTTTTCAGCAATTCAATATTGGTTTTGATTAAATTGGATTTATTTTCAATTAAATATAAACATTATATGACCTCGAAATTTAACAAGCAACTACTACTTAAATGCTTCTATTTTATTTATTATAAAAAACGCCTTGGTTTATATGAGCCATCAAATTTAATTGCATTTAATACCACAGATGTAAGATGTACCTATAATCAAAGATGAAGATCTAACGTCTTTGCTTTTTTTTTTAAATTTTTTTGTGGGCGCTAAATTGGTATGGTTTACATGAAAAAACAATTTAACGTGGGTAGGACGTAGACTAGAGATGAAAAACCCCATGAACAACTGACCGAACTGATTCAATCTTGAGATTAAAAACAAAAGTAGCAGCTGCGCTACAAGGATGATCTTCTTTAATCTTATCGCCGACGAGTATGTTGGATTATTACTGGTGTTACTGATTCACAAGCGTCAATTACATTTGCAGAGTTTTAATAGTCAGTGTCATAAACAAATATTTATCTTATGAACCTAGTATTCCATTACTGAGAACTATTATTATTTTCTTTAGCCCCTGGCATCACTGATGTTTTTAAATGTCAAATTAATTTACCGCAACTTTTAGTTTACAACAAGTTATTGCTTTTATTTGTTCTGGACAGTGTTCTCATTGGACTTTTTTAAGAAGATTCATTTTGACGTCTCATTATAATATCTCGCACTCACTCATGTCAAAAAATTAAAATTAAAAATGTCTACCTTCACTATTAAGGGGAAAAGAAATACAATTATGAGACCTCAAAATGATTTGCCTCAAAAAATTCCAATATGAACAGTAATGAGATGTCAAAACGAATCAAATGTGAACACCGTCTAACATTTTCATTGTTGTTATGTTGTTAAATTGTGTTTTTGCAATTGGATTGCGTACTTTGTGTAAATGTCAACCATTTTCTTTTTAATTATAGAACTGTTCGATTTGACTTTGAGCTGCGTGACCATAACTTCTTTAAGAGTTCGTGAAGATATCTTCTCAATGAAAAACCTTTTTTTGATTATATGCAAAAAAAAATGAGTAACTAGTTCTACTTTAATTCCCCTGCTATAACCATTTTTATTCTTAACAACCAAAAGTCTATAGTATACGGTCATAACAAAACCAACACATCTTTTGCTTGAACTCAATCATACCGCTTCCAATTAATCAATAGACAAGGCCAAAAGCCAAACCAACAAGATTCACCATCATCACCATCCCCAGAGCCAATCAGCCTCGTTTGAGCGCGCTCACATCGCACAAAACAACACCAAAAACAACAACAACAACAAGAATCATATCCAAAAGAAAATAAGTGTGTCATCTTAGATTATGTCTACTTCTTGTATAATTTCAAGCAGATCCGACTCCAATGTCCAAAACCATTGCTTATATATCCGAAGTCCGAACTGGAAGACTGTAAAAAACAACTTCTTTCAAAAAATTTGTATTGCAAATCACAACCTTTTTTAAAGCGTAACTGTAAAGCCCACGTTTTAATTCGCCAAACCAACAAGACATTTATGGTCATTGGAAAATGCGGAAAGTCTATTATTTTGATGACCAATTCAACCGAAAAAGAAGAAGACTCGATTGTGTACATCAACAGAAATAGCACGATGGGAAAACAGGAACATCTAGTTATAAGCCAGCCCCAGCAGCTAGAGAGTCTTTTTTTTCTATGAGTCTATAACTGAACCAAACTTAAACCTAACGATGGACTTAATCCCAAGCCCAGAATTTGATTTGGTTCTTTGTAAACAAACAAGGGGTAAGTCCAGGCCATCTCTCGGTATATAATGTTCAAATAAGTTGGAAGAACTGAGGAAGAGCAGAAGCAACACATAATTCCTGCTCAGTCTTATCATAAACAAAATTGCTTCTCAGGACGCTGCAGACCCAAGACCAAAACAAATCAATTGGTTTATGCTTAGATCTGTTCGAGCTTGGTTGAGACTGACAAAAGGCCGAAGAACAATTTATTATGGCATCGGCAAAGTTGCGCATCATATGTGATTGGGAACGAGAATGGGAATAGAAAACGTCTTAGAATGACCAACAAAAGGCATCTATATGGATGACACTGTACTTTCATATGTAGCTCTATGCGAATGCGAGGTCTTCTCCAACTTAAGTTGTTGCAGTCAGCCAACGCGCTCATCGAGAACCTTTTCGGCCAAAATCTCCATAATTTAAGCAACAAACTGTTTCTATGGGGCTCAGAGCAGAGAGGAGTTGAATTGCCAGGCACATCAGACTTTTTAGTAATATGTGGGGGCAACAGTCGCGTCGCGCTATCGCCATTCGCCACCGGGACAAGGAAGATGAACCTTGATGCATCATCTGGTGCTGACTTCTGATGCTGGTTTACGGCTAAATCACCCAGCGACCGATCTACCAACGACGACGATGGAGTACCACTCTCTTATTAGACGAACGCAAATGTTTACACAATAGGCATAGCTGCATAATTTTATGGCAAGAAGTGCGGCAAAATGAATCGGTTATCTTTAAGCTATAAGCTATAAGTTAAGTTCATGGAATGATGGTTCTCCTTAATATATAACGTGCATTTGGTTCCTACACATAAAGCCTCTCATATAATCTGTTAGGGTTAACCTTTTTTTATGGGTAAAAAATGGAGAACCAAACTGACAGTGATGATGTCATTTTGACGAAAATATTCCCGATGGCTGACGGAATGTGTGATTAGTGTCAGTTTTGTGAGGAGAATGAGGAAATGATCTTATGACTAAGAATGTTTAGCTTATGGGAATTTTTTTACTTTTAAAATATTCTTCGTGGGGATTTTATGAAATTTACGCGTCGTTGTTTTTATGATGTAATAATGGATTGATGGGATGAGTGTGGGTGGAACGCGTGTGATTTTCTAAATCATATAATTAAAGTTTTGTTTAATGATTTGACATATGACATAAGAGTGATTGAACTTCAAGTTGGCTCCAGCAAACTTAAGTACAATAATTTGCCAGACACAGTTGTTGTAGCATCTTTATGAAGAACTGTCAAATTAAGAATATGTAATACTACGTTTCCACCGAGCACTAAACCGAGATTTAGCTAGATTTGTCACAAATCTCCTTGAAATCTCGAAGATTTACCATACAAATTTTAATCTCCTCAAATGAAGATTTCAAATAAAACTCATTGAAATCTACTTGGAAACATTATTTTGTCAAATCAAACAAACTTTTTTTTCGGAGAATAATTGTTGAACCGACCCATTTAAACGCCAATTTCGTTTATTGACAGATGGAAATGTCAACAAAAACTATCTGTCTCACTTCCATATGACTCAAATTGAAAACAATAAACAACTTTCAAGAAATCACAGATGAAATAAAATGTAAGTATACAAAAATAATAAATATGCACAAGAATATAATAAAACTAATTACTTACAGATGATGAGTGAACAAATACATATTTTTTTTCTTTTCGAAAGGAGAATAATTTGAAGTTTGGTTGTTATGACATAAACCAAACGTCAAATTAATCTCCTTTTCTTTGGTGGAAACACCTCATGATTTATTTTAAATCACTTGCCTTAAATCTCGGATTATTTGTTGGTGGAAACGTACTATAAAGCTTGATACCAACGCTTAAACTTACCGAAGTTTAATAAAGTTCCCGGTTACATTTCTGTGGGTTCGTTTATTAATTACGCAAACACGCCTCATTGTATTCGTTCAGTACGCTCTTTAAAATTAAAGCTTATATACAACATTTAAGTGTGTTGAAGGGTTAAACTTATTAAAGTGATTACAAGAAATGTCAACTTCTGCAACGTGTTAAATTTTATAAGGTGTCGAGAAATAAGAATCGGGATGCGCTCTGTTCCTTTTTAAACTATGGTTAATCGTTTACTATTATCGATTGGAAAATGTTTAAATTGTCATAACGTGCCGTTCGAAAACTCATTGTTAAAGTGTTAAATAGTTATGATTAAAACAGTTTTACAATTTCATTATATCCTAGCTCTACAGTAACACAAAAATAAAATGACATAGGATTTGCGGTTATATTTGACAGCTCAACAAATGTCATTTAGTGACAGCCGTATTTTATTTCTGAAAATTCTGTTACCAAAATAGTTAAGATATTTTTACTTGCTTTACTTATTTCTTGAAGTTGAAAGTAATAACATTCTCGTAAAAAATAGACATAATAACATTTGTATGATTTTGGACTTCATTCAAGAAGCAGGACATTTTGAGGTTACAAAGAGATTTCTTCAATTTTAAAATAAATTTAGTTTATTAATATTTTCCACGACAAATTCAACTATATTTTGTTTTTCACAATTTGTTCATCTCTTCTATTAACAAAAATCAAGTGTCAAATATTGACATTTTCTTCAGCGTTGCAAAAGATTATAAACAGTGCGTTCACGATCTAGTAAAAAACTAAAAATGTCAACAATTTCTACCAAAAGTCGTTCCTCGTTACAATGTCACTTGAACAATTTTCTTTGACACGGTAAGAAAAAGAACAGACCACAGAATTAAAGAACGAAAGAAACGAACTCATTTTAGGCACCAGTTACACTGAAAGTTATTTTTGTCCTCTGAGAATGTATGATACTATGTTGGCTTTTTAAGAACTGTCAAAATATAACCAATTATATATATATATAATTATAATCAGCAAATATTCTACAGACATGTCAAACTTAATTTTATGTTTGACTTTGACGTTTATGGTTTCTTCGTTAAGTTAAACTGCTTCCTCCATATTTATTTATAAAAACCCACCTTGCATTTTTTTTAAATCAAATGGATTGCAGAAATAAGCTCTAAGTCATGCTGTAAGTTTATGCTCGAGAATGCTTTACACCATGTCATTTTCTTAGAAAGCTCAACTACCTCAATCAACTTAGGATGCATAAAATACTCGTAAAGTGCTCCAGAACAGCGCCTAATAAGCCCTTGCCAACGAAAATACATAGTCATAATAACTCATCTTATTGCGTTAAGTCCAACGCATCTTAAGTTACCCATGAACACTCTCTAGGCAATTTGCAATCATATATATATATTGTGCAAATGTCCTAGAAAAAAAGGTGTGAATATAACCATTTTCCATTTAAGCTGTGCAATCTTCTACTGTAGAGCCTACCTCCCTTAAAGCCTTAATCTATTATATTCAAAAGCCTCTTATAAAGTCCTGCGATGCGAACGCATTTACGACATCAAAAACTACTGCATTCCTCTTGTTCTCCGACCGGTAGTATGGAGTCTACATTATTCCAGAATGTCATTCTATGCCAGGAACGCTGCGCTGGCTGAATGGCTGGCTGGAATCGGGGATGCGGGATGCTCTGGTAAAGCGAATTAAATCTATTTTTATGCCCAGAACCACTGTGGTTAAATTGCCAAGTTGTAACATTTGTTTGCCATAGATTTGCCAGCAATTTGAGTTCCTACGGTCAAGGCCGTAATTACGCAGAGAGTGTGCCCCCAGAAAGGAGTGCAAAATGTGCTCGAACAGCGCTGCGTGACGCAGGTAGTAACCAAAGTAAAAATGAAATAAATTAGGCACTAAGGATTATCTGAAATTAGCGGGTGGCTGGATGACATTCATATTAACTGCTTCTTGTAGACGAAACGAAAACGAACCCAGCGCAAAGATGCTGATGGTATAAAAGGTACACATTTGCCTTTTGTGTGCGATTAAGTAATTTTCAAGTCATGCTTTTTGCTTGTTCCCTTCGCAATTATGTAATTTATCAATTCACCTTCGAATTGAGGGCTCCTCCAGTCTTGGTTCAATTCACTCGCTGATCCTTTGGCAACTGGAAAATCATCAAAGTATGGGATGATGTTGTGGGAACGGGTTAGAAGCGAGTGTTGCGTCTGAAAGTGCAATTTACAATCATGTCGCATTCTTTTAAGCACCAATTTCTGAGCTTCTGATGTTGGTCCTTTCTTAACGTGTATAGGTGGTACAGCAAAGAGGTATGTTCGGTGTTCACAATGCGCCGCGGCCGATAGTACCTTAAGTAGTTTGCTTTTGAAACTCGCTTTTTCTTGGCAATAATAACAATGAAAAAAGAATGAGGGTAATCTATAACACATTCATTTTAAGAAATGGTTTCTCTGATGGTGCTCTGGGGATGGAGATATAGAGTTCCAATCAGCTGTTGACTAAGGCAATGGATGTAGGGTTTGGGATGATTTCTTTTTGTGTGCCTTGAGTTCCAAACCAACAGCAACGATTAATGGGGCCTTATTATCATTGGAGTCTTTTTTGTATTCTTTTATCTTTGCAAGAATGAGATACAAGCTTTGAGAAATTTATTATGTGTCCTGATTGTTGAACATGCCTATTTTTTTCTTCCAATTTGTCGTAATTTTGTATTTTTATTTCGCATCTAGCTTAGAGATAATCGGAAATACGTCAAAGTCTTTATCTTTGAATCTGTAAATATTTTACTTACATTGTAAATATTACTGAGTTCTTGTTAACAGAGCCACCTGTAGGGCTTAAAATAAACAAGATTGCAATAAATGCTTGTTAGCAAAAATGTCAATAAAATAGATCTTGACATTTCATGTGACATTTGAAAAAGAATGTTCTCTGGAAACTTCAAGTTTCCATATTACCAAACAAGTTCATTTTAAATTCGTTGATTTAGAAGGCGTGTCTCGTTATTGTGAATGGTGAATTTTTTATTTGACAGTTTATATCCATATACATATGTCGTTATATTGAAAAGAAACTTTGATGATTTAATAGTCTCATCGTTTTAATATATAAAAACTTTTCTACCAAAAGAATTTCCCATTTTTGTAAACCCGTTCACTGATACACTTTTGTGACATTTAAACCATTATTTTTCGTAATTATAAGGCAGATTTTTATCGGGAGATCGTTAGTACATAAGTGATGTACTAACACGAAGCTTTTTTCAATCAGGTGTCAAAAAAGAAAATATGACGAGTTTTGTTCGTCATTTAAAAACCTTGAACTTCACCATAATGAAAATGTTATTTTTACTGCAATGTTGACGTTTGGCCAGTGGTTTTAAGGGTGTGCTCACAGTTTTTCAGAAAGTTTTGTCACTTGAGATCGTGAATTTTGACATATCTTTTGGCATTTAAAAAATGTGTTTAAAGGTAATTTTAAATTTAAAATTAGATTTGAAAGTTTTTTTTTATTCGCTAATTTTTGAGATGTGTCATGTTGTTTTAGATTTTGAGTTTTTGTTTGACAGCTCACGTAAATATTTAAAGATAGATTTTTTTAACTTTTTTTATACAAAAAAAATGCCTGATTTCATGGTCTCGTTGCTTTGAAAATTTCAAAGTAAATCAATATGGTTTCTGATGCGTTGTCAGAATTGAAAAAACCTCAAAGAGTAAGATTTGACATAAAAAGAGTTTTTTTCAAGTTAGCCGTTCCAATTTGGCATAAGAATTGGAAGTGATCTCCATTAATGACAATATTCGCACACAGGAATTGTTGACAGTTTAAAGTCACTAGACTCTGATTTTTTACTAGCTGTCGCATCAGAAATGGATTTTTTTGTAAAAGGTGGTTATTAGACGCTGCAGGGAGCTTTTTTCCAAAAAGAGCTTTAAAAAAAGATAATAGGACTCACTTATTCTGTAATATTGTAAACGTTTCTTTTTTTTCTTAATAGTGTGATGTAGTTGTGGCTTTTACTAAAATGTTTGACATTGACAGTTTGGTTACTGACTAAAGGGTATGTTTACAATGCTTATCAAAGTAACTTTTTTTTTAAGCTAGTGTAACAGAAAGAATAACAGCAAGTAATTTGACAAGCAGCATAATACATAGACCAATCAAGTGGAATCTGGGTTGTCACATTTGCTGTTAAACTGTTAAAATAAATTGACGTATATTTCTGAGTGCATTCCTTTATTCATTTTAACTTTTCTGAAGGTTAACTGTTATTTTTTCTTCTAATGAAAAACCAATGGAAACCTTAATTAAAATCACAGTTGATTTGTAAAAACTTGAACCTGTTGACACATAAATAAATTTAAATAACAAACAGAGATACAAATTAGTTATTATAACCTTATAAAAATTACTTATTGTAAAAACTCACTCAAGTGTTACCAAATTATTGTTAAAATATCAACGATTTGCTATTGTATAAATTTATATCAGATAAAGATACAAAATAAGTGCAACAACAACTGAAGTGTCAACTATTGAAGTCTCCATAAATTGCATTAGATCATTTATACATTATGTCTGAAATAAAAAGTAGTATATTTTTTGTTTTCTATTTCTGGCTATTAAAATAATTTTTAGCCTCCAACGCGCGTTTACAAAGTTGCATCCACACATGTAAATTAATTGTTAAAACAATTTCGATATTTCCTCTTTTTGATTGACTTTACGCGATGCAGTTTAAAAGTTTTTTGTTTGAATATATAATTATTTAATTTATTAACCTAACCTAATAATTACATCATCAACATTAAATATTGAAGATAAAAAAAAACTAACGAGTTCAAGTTCAGATACTCCATTATTATTTTCTAGTCAGTTCAATAACCTTTTTTTTTAAATTGGTACTCGATTTCTTGTTTGGTAATGATGGGTGTTGTAAAATTTCTTGCCATTCATTTAAAAAGACGGTTTAACAACCTTTCTCTTATTTGAACTCAATTCTTTCGTGAAAATTTGTAAAGAAACAATTTACCTGCTATAATAAATCAATCAGCAAATTATTTGATGAAGAAAAACTAATAGTTCTTTTTTTAAGTCTTTTGTAATGAGAGGGAGGTATAGGGTTCAAGTTCAATTTACCTTGAGGGCTTTTTTATTTGATATGATAGTTATACAATTGTTGTAACTTTTATGTAGTATGTAATTTGTTACACATTATTTTATTTAACTGATCATTTTGTTGTTATTCTTATGAGAAATAAAAATCAATCAACCTTATAAATTTTTGTTATGATGATACCATAATGATAGTGATTTGTTAATAATTTTAATTGGATCATTTTTTAAGAAACATAATTTAACAGATCACGTAACCCAAAAGTTTTTATAGATATAGATATCTAAGTTTTGATTTTTAGTGTACCTATCAAATGGATTAATGTTACGATTACATTTAAAATTTGAATCAAAATTAATTTTTGACGTTTAAAAATATGTATACATATGTAGATCCTTTTTAGACCATCATCGTCGTTTCTTAGTTGAAGTTTATTTTTTGACAGTAATAAGATGTATTAGGACGATGTTCAATTGGAATTGAATTGATTATTATTTCTATAAAAATGTTCAAATTCCCTGAAAAAAAAATTGAAAATGAAAATTCTTGACAAACAGTTAATCGTGTTTGTTTTTAGAACCTGTCAAAATTTGTAACTATGTTAACGGTAACTCAGTTCGTCATTTTAAGTAATTAAAAAATGTTTGCCTCACTTCTCCATCCCTTTTTACATCAAGTGAGAGTAATCTAAAACTATAAGACGTCAAAATGAGTCACCTCAAAAGTGTTCCTATAAACTTTGGAACATCACAATTCAATCTAGAATACATTTTGACATTGACATCTGTCTGTCATAAAAGATTCGTTCATAAGAGGGTCATACAAAATCTCCAAACAAAAATTATGCAACTTAACATTAAATCCAAATGAAAAATCTCCACGGACTAAGTCTCCAACCAATTATATCCAGTCTTGCCTTAATCTTCAAGAAGTCACCAATCCCAGTTGAATTGAGTGATTTAATTGCATGATTCACTATTTGGACATTGGTTTTGGACATTTTGGCAGGGACATTTTTAATATTGGGATTCCGGCGCTGGAGATTTCGGATATTGGATTTGGGTATTTTAGTTTGAAGAATAAGTTTAGTGTGGAAAACAAATTGTGCATACGAACTTTCAGGTAAAGTTTATTAAAAATTTTTGGAAAAACATACTTTTTTATTAGTGTTCATCATATTGGACTTGATCATGACATAATAATGAGTCCACAGTGAACACTTCTAAACTAACAACTTCTTAAAAAGTATCATAATAATAATTTAATCTCAAGATTTAGCCATTTGGGGGCCAGTTATAGCTATCATTGGTTTTCATTATTAAAACAAATCATTGAATTTTTGTATATGTCCTTTATAGCTTTAATTGAACATTTCTGTCATTGGATATTTGCCAATTTATATTTCAGCAGGAGAAGGAAATATAAACACAATTCCATATTCATTATCACCTAGCAATCAAATTAGCTTTACATCTCTTTTCATCCTTTTCGAATTGTGCGAATGAGAATTCTTGAAAATCGAATCATAAAAATTCTGTTCTCAGATTATTGACAATAAAAGTATTAATTTTGTATGAAAATGTTTGTTTATATTTTTGAGAATACGGAAATCTTAGAAATATAAACTGGCCTAATAATTTGCGGATTGAAGTCCACCGTATTTTTTTTTTCTGACAGAAATCGGTCATTGGAATTGTGTGAAATTGAAACATAAATCAGTGGAACGATTCATTTCACTTTTGGCATAAAAGAATCAGCTATTCAGGAAAATGATATTCCGTCTGGAAAACAGAAAATTTTCGCTATACATAGTTGTGCAAATATACCTTTTTTCTCAAAACCAAAATTCTTTGAATGTTTTCCCATTGATCAGTACATAATCTGTATTTTTATCAAAATTAAAAACAGTCAGATATCCATTCAATTAATGTGTCCAAATTGATTTCAATGATAGCTATAACTTTCCATTGAAAGCTTCAAGTCAAGTTAAACATTTGTGACATTTTACGATGTTTCAATGTTCTTAGAATCTAAATCTACGATAATTTTATGCAACGAAGAATATAATTTTTTTGACATCTGGTTTTATTGAAAAAATAGAATATTGCCACGCACAATCACAACAAATCTTAACTCTTTTGACCTGTCAAACGTGTTTTTTTTTCGTGCTGTCAAAATGACAGTGCAAACCGTGGAAAATTGTTGTTGGAATGGTGAAATATTTACAATCCAATTAAGTATTTAAGTGAATCTTAATTGTGATTGTTATTGAGGTCCATTGACTAAAAAATTATAGTATCTTATCTATACAAAATTTTGCTCTTAACTTTCTGTTAAGTTAATAAGAATAACAATTAAAAATACCAAAATTGGTTAAATTTTCCGAATGTCTCGACAAAAAAAAAAAACAGCTTAAACTTTAATAACTTTTGACGTTTTATAATTTTAACCTGCTTTTGTTTTTTTTTTAATAAAACTAATGCTGCACTTTCTTATATTTTTGGCGATAAAGTGAGATTGAAACGATAAATCAAAATGAGTCGCATAAAAACAACTAAATAGAATATCGTCTTTTTAGAAACAAAATAATCTAAGGCTAGAAGGTACGCAGGGTTGTAAACTCTACAAAAAAGTTCTCTAAAATCAAAAATAAAATATTATATTTAAAAATGAAGATGCATTTTTGTTAAAGTATTTTTAAACCAAAAAAATATTTTTTTGTTTTTAAATTGTTATTTATATTAAAACTGTTTTTTCAAAATCCAATTTTTTTAAACATTCCTTTAATTTCCGTCCATTTAATTTCCGTATTCACTGTACTCTCAAAAACAAACAAGTGCAATTGCACTGCCCTCAACTCACCTTAATAGCACGTGTTTCGTTAAAATCTATGTAAACAAAACCCAAGTCACAAACCAAAACGTGTTCATTTTTGTTGGTAAACAAACTCAAATCCACCACGCATCATCATCTCCATGACGCAAACTCAACGAACAGCTGTCCACCAACAACTACTCGTCTCTCTTGCACTCATAGACACTGCCAATCCGCGCCATGTCAAACAAAATTTTGTTATGGAAACGTCAAAACAAGTGCAGAATTTTTCTCACCTGCACTGTAGTCGGTCCATCATCAAAGTCAAACCAAACGCAAACCAAAAACACGACCAAAACTTTAAACAATCTTTGAAAATAAAGTTAATAAAATAATAATAAATCAATAAAAGCCTCCAATTGGTCGAAAAGAAATTGAATTCTGTGATTTTAAAGTCAATTAAATGGTAGTTCATGTGTAGAGTAGTGTAGAGTCAATAGAAATAAGTTTAAGAAGTTTGGATTGGAATAGGATTGTGTAATTATTGTGTAGGGAAGACGACGACGAAGGACCATTAAATCAAGGCTTAAAAGAACGCCAAAGTTTATCCCCAGAAACGAAAAAGAACTCCTCCTAAACTGTGCTCCGTACGCCAACATTCATTTTCATCAGGAGAGAATCGGGAATAGAAAAACATTGTTAGTATAATTCTAAATAACTCGGCGGCGTTGTTGCATCTCAAGTGGGTTGTGAAGTAGTTTCCTCTTGTTTTATTTCTATTTTTCTGTTCTGTTTTGTTATATTGTGAGAATTATAGTGGTTAAGCTATGAAGGTGCACTTCAGAGAACAATACGGAACTAAGGGGGAGGAGATCCTTTATGTGACACCAGCAGGTAAGTGTGGAGCGGAAGTAGGTATAGTACTTGACTTGGCACAAATATAAAATGTATATAGGTATAAGAAAAATTGTAATTGATGAGGCACCACTTGAGTGTCGAGCACTCGAGCCCCGTCGTCCATCCGTTCGTTCGAGACCTCTGTGAGCGATGCGGTGCCTCAATCAAGATAGATCGTCATCATCATCATCAGTGGTGGTGGTGGTGGTTTTGGTGACTGCGACTCCTGCAAGTGGAATTACGTGCCTCCATTTATATCTCAAGTTCAATGTAAATAAATCTGTTGATACCTATGATTTCATCTATAACACTGCTACTACTTGAGTGTGTTTAGGTTCTATAGAATTTTTATTTATGGAATTTATTTGTTTTTTACGTTTGATTCAGTTGAATAAATAGCATCATCATACCTACGAGAGGACTGAATACATATATTTTTTAATTATTATAAATCCTCTTTTCCTCATTTGACACAAAATACGAATTCAATCACTGAAATGTAAAATAAAACCTTTTTAATACAAAAATTGACTTGTTTTCAATTTTAAAGTTAACCTCCTCTTGTTTGGAACTCGAAATAGCTTGTCGACTTTATTGTATTCGAAGCGCCACGAGTTAAAGTTATTTAAATTTTTAATCTTTATTGACAAGGTCATTAAACGCAATGTACATGTACAGTTGCTATGACGTGTAACCAAACAATTTTGAAGGCAGAGAAGCACTAGAAATTTAGGGCTGTGAATAATGTGATAATAAACCATTGAAAGTAAAAAAGTTTATTCGATAGTTTATGGACTAAGTTCTAAACTAGAAAATAGGTACTAATATTTGTTTATTATAATGAAACAATTTTAACCCTAAACGTTTGGGTTGGTGACGTTTTCACAGATTCTCTGAGCGAAAATTCCCAAAGTTAAAAACCTAAATCTTTTGAAATCTTCAAAGAGAAAACCTCCAACAAAAATAAGTTTAAGTAGTATAAATCATACAATTAATTGATGGATTTCAAAAAAACTTAAAGAAACGCTGAAACATTTCTGCAAACAATGTTTTGAAAAACGCTTTTTGAAAGATTTTTTGTTTTTTTAACGAATTAACCTTTTGAAAAATATCGAACAAATATTAAAGTTATATTAATAACGGGTAATTTAAGCAGATGGTTAAAATCAAGGTTTGGATTCGAAACCAGTACTGGGAGTTAACCCCGCCGTATTTTTTTTAAAAGAGTCAAATGAAGACTCATAACTATTAAGAATTTCCAGAAATTAAAATTATTTAATTTTTTTACAAATCAATGATTTGGATTTTATAAAATCATCATTCAATTTATTTTTAAGAACTGTAATGGGTTTGACCTTAGCCTTGAAAACACTTTTGGTTATAAATAACATTTTTAAAGAGGGATGCTTATTTTAAGAACCTGATGCGACAGAAAAATTATAAAGTTAGATTCGAATTCGGATTAACTTAATACTTTTAAAAAGTATTGTTTTATTTCTTAGACAAACTTAATTTTACTGACTAGTGACATTGAAGATGGTAATAAAAGATTTGGAAGATCATCACAAATAATAAGCAACCCAATAACAGATCCTAAAAAAAATTGTTCCCAACATTTATTGTGTGTGTTGTGCTGTGTTGTGTTAATAAAGGGTGATTTTTTAAAAGCTATAGGAAAGTTTTTCAAAAAAAAATTCAGAAAAATGCATGAAATCTTTATTTGAATCGATAGTACGGTCTACGGATGGACCATTTGAGGCGCTTGTCTGCGCCTCAAATGGTCCATCCGCTTAGTCCAATTTTGGCATACTCTTTCCAACACTTCGGCCGGTATGTCACGAATAAATGCTTCAATGTTGTCTTCCAATGCTTTAATTGAAGCAGGCTTATCTGTATAGACATGAGCTTCAACATAGCCCCACAAAAAATAGTCTAAAGGCGTTAAATCGCACTATCTAAGCGGCCAATTGACCGGTCCCGAACGTGAAATAAAATGTTCACCGAACTCGCCTCTCAATAAGTCAATTGTTGCGCGTGCTGTGTGGCATGCGGCATCGTCTTGTTGAAACCACATGTCATGCAAGTCAAGGGGCAGGTTCAGACAACATAAGGGACTTCATTTGCAGTCAACTGCATTCTTTGAACGTAAATTTTGACCAAGGCAACTAGTTGGTTTTTCAAGTGTCATGCATTTCAAACTTGGAACTTTACTTCACTAACCTTCTACCTTCAGTCGATCGTACAAAAACTATCAAAAACTTTTTTTTTTTGTATTATAAAGAAATATTAGTTATTTCTTTTCCAATTTGACAAGGAACCCTTTTACACAAAACAGTAAATAGAATTGTGCAGAAAATAAATAAGTCAATGAGTAATAAAGTTCAGCTTTTAGTTGGATGAAAAAACATAATCAACTGTCATTTTGACATATCGCACCTCCGGTGGTACAATGGCGTAAATGCAAATAATTCGGTTCTTCAGAAAACACGATTTAATATTTTGAAAACGGGTTTTATTAAAAAAAGCATATAATTATTTTTTTTTATGAAAAGAAAACTATTTATTCAAGGGTAATTAAACACAGTTTTTGGAAGCTCAGTCATTTTTGTCTGCTTCTAGCAGTGTTAATAATAATTTTAGTACAAATAAACAAAATAGTGATTTTTAATAAATAAACTTAACACTTGTGTCGATGTCTCACTGAAATATTAGGAAAATATTTAAAAAATTCAACAGAAAACTGCCATAACGTTCACTTACGACTTTGTTCGACCGAAAATAATAAAACAATTATACAAAAAGTTTTGGAACTCATACAGATAGGTCGTTGTCTGACTAATCAAAGCGTTGTTCGTTGCAGATTTGAAACACAAGTGACAGATAAGTCAATGTACTTGCGATACTTTAGTTTGAAAACATTGTAACGGTACAAAGACATATCTGTCCTCTGGACACAAATAGAACAATTTCAATTAGGTCATTGTTTTATTGGAAGCAAATACCTTTTTTAAGAGTTGTGACATACTTAACTGAAAAAATTCAAAATTTGCACTTACGTCGTTGTACCACCGGAGGTGCGATATGTAGACTTGACTTGATAGTTAGGGAGATTTTTCTTGACTTACTTTCCAGTCAACTTTCCAACAAAGTTGCCTTAATTGGAAGGCAATTTTTTTTCAGCTGGCCAATCAGATGCTACAACTTTCCTTACTTTCAAGTCTCTTATGTCGCCTGAACCTGTCCAAGCTCTTGCATTGGGGTCAAACAAAAGTTGGATATCATCTCACGGTAGCACTCACCATTCACAGTTACGATTCGCATCATCTTTGAAGAAGTACGGTCCAATGATGCCACCAGCCCATAAACCGCACCAAACTGTAAATTTTTCTGGATTAATTGGTAGCTCTTGCAATGCTTCTGGCTGATATTCACTCCAAAATCGACAATTCTGCTTATTTACGTACCCATTGAGACAAAAATGAGCTTCGTCGCTGACCACAATTTTTCGTTAAAAAAGTTGATCTTCGGCCAACTTTCCAAGAGCTCATTCACCAAAAATTTTAAGTTGCAGTAGGTCGTTTGGCTTCAATTCTTGCACCAGCTGTATTTTGAAAGGCATCACACCTGAATCCTTCTGCAAAACTTTCCACGTTGTTAAGTAACAGAGGCCCCGTTGCTGCGAACGGCGACGAATCGATAATTGACACTGGCCGATACAGCTGCGATATTTTCTTCAGTTCGCACTCTACGTAAGCGTGTTGGTGGTTTAATGTCCAACAATGTAAATTGGGTGTAAAATTTAGTCACAATAGCCCGAATAGCTTCAGTAGTAGTAGACCATAAAATGAAAGAAGTGCGCGATGAACTTTCTTAACAGAGCACGCATTTTGATATTAAAATTCAATAATTTGCAAGCGTTGTTCGTTTCTAAATTATAGACCAAACTGAAGATGTTTGACAGTGAAACAAAACACGAAACATGCGGCAGCTTTTTAAATCAGTGTTGCCAAAAAGATAACAGATTAAAAAATCACTTTTTACTAAAGACCTTTCTTCTCACAATTTGATAGAATAAAGCATACAAATATTTTTCGATGGCTACTCTTCAAAACCACAAACAGCAGACTGTCAGTCCTCGACTCTTGTAGGATTTCTATAAATCTTGCCGAATATTTTCAAGAAAAAGAAATAAAATGTACCACTGTATGTGGTACCTGTATCCTGTATGTCTGTTTAAAAAATAGTTCCTCTATTTTAAGATTTGTTTTATACTGTGCGCGCACTCAAGGGGTTATCAACACCATTAAACAGTGTGAGCAATTAGGAAAGGAGGATAGGATTAGAAAGGAGATGCCGTTGTACATCAGTTTTGAATATCTAAACATTGTGATGAGTGGGAAAAATTGTGCCTGGTAAAGTATTCCACATTTGTGTAATGCTACTAAAAAAAAGAATCTCTGTACTTTACAGTACGTCAAAAATTGAGCTATAAGGTAAACTGATGAGCATTCCTAGAAGTATGGGTATTACGGTTGAATTTTTTGATGGGGAAAATGAAACTGGCTGTTTCCCTAGAGCATTGTTTGTAAAAATATCGACCTGGCTCCCGTGTTCAAAGCCAAAGCAAATGTCTCAGTAAGATCCCCAATCTCCTTTCATTTTAAGAGCTCTCTTTGCGATTACATCCAAAAGACTCAAGTACATTATTGGGGCACCAGCCCATATATGAGAATTATACTCGACTTTTGGACGAATAAAAGTTTTATAAATTAAAACCACATCAGAAAGGGTAAACAACTTTTTGAATCGTCGCAGAAAACTTAAACACTTAGCAGCATTTTTGGCGATGTCAAACATAATGATCACTCCACAAGAGAGTGGATTATGATGTATGACGTATCTAGAACTGAAAACTGTTCAGTCTCCTCGATGTCGGTTCCATTGGGAGAGGGTTACGCTTTTGCAACAGTAAACAGTATTAAATTCTACACGGTTTTTGATTCTCCATTCAACAATGCCGTCAAGATCAGAATCTAATAAGCTTATCGCTAACCTGCCGTTAGTAGTCCACATCCAAAGGGAAAGGGTGAGAATTTAAAAACGATTATGAAAAGCTGAAGGTACTTTTCATCATCGAAACAATTAAGTGGATTAAGCTTTCAAACAAAAGATAATTTTTAAAAATAAAAAAAATAGTCGGAGACCAAACCTTTCCCTGGGGAACACCAGAGTTTCGTTTGTGAAAATCAGATTTGAAGCCGTCTATTACTATTTAACTTGATTAAGAAAATACCTGCAAAATAGGTCATAACTCAATAAGTACTCAGACGAACCGAATGAGTATCAGCTCATCTGATTTATGTAAAGATTGATTGGAACGACAAGGGACGCAATTTTTACTTTCTACGTTCATACATAACCTAATCCTAATCATATCCTCGCACAATGGACCCATAGAGCTCCGAGTGAGATATGACTTGGCTCTTAATTGACTTCAGTGAACATTTTTTGGTAAGCTAAATGAGCTGCTCTTGAAAGGTGGACCTTCACTTGGATTGTCTCTTGTTGATTGCATGTTTATAGTCACCAATTGCATCCACACCCAAAGCAAAGCGTCCTATTTTTAGACTTCTTGTCTCTCGATAAAAATAAAATCCTTTAAAATCCCAACATTTCGTTGCATCTAAGTTTTAAAGAAATAACACAAAAAAGGACTACAACCCTCATAGGATTAAGTACAAAAGACTTTAAAACAAAATCAAAATAATTGGTGCATTGAATAAATCCTCTACATTCCCAATAGGTCTTCTTCAGCCCTGACATCAAAATGCAATTCATTCAATTCCAAGAAACAAAATAATCAATTTCTGTTTGTATTCAATTTGCCAAGAACAAAATCCCCCAATCCCAGAGCAAAGTCCCAAGTGACAAAAGAAGAAATATTCCAAGTTGCAATTTCTAATGAGAGGGCATTTTAACATTCATTCATTTTGTCTTAAATACAACACAAATGTAAAACGTGATCTTATCAATTATTTATTTCACTTTTAATCTGAATATAACATAAAAACAACCCTCGTAAACTCTTTTTTCCTGTTTCAGATCAAAACAGTATAGTGCGAGTCCCCTTGAAGGGTGACCGAAATGTAATCCGGGAAAAGTTTTTCCTATTCCGTCTGTTGCAAAAAATATTCCTCCCCAAGGGTTATCCGGATAGTGTAAGCGAGGACTATGCTGCATATCAAATATGGGACACAGTGCAGGCATTTTGCAGTACAATATGCGGTAAGCATTTAATAAAATTAGTTCATGTCCATTCCAAATTGTCATTGTCCGACTTCCACTTCCACTTCTTGTCTCTTTTGCCAGGCACACTTTGTACACATGCAATACTCAAAGGCATTGGAGTGGGCAGTGATAGTGTGAGTGCCTATTCAGCCACCGTAACATGGATATTCAAAGAGGGTAGTGGTCATATCGGAAGGATACTGTTTTCGTGGTGGAAAGGCTCCCAACTCGATGTGGACTCGAAGAAATGGAGACTGAGAGCGGATTTTCTAAATGACGTTGCAATGGGTGTTGAAATCTATATTCTTCCAAAATACCCACTCTACTCGACTTACATCCTTTGCTCAACGACTGTTTTAAAGGCTATAGTTGGAGTGGCTGGTGGAGCGACGCGGGCTGCTCTCACACAACACCATGCGGTGCGTGGCAATTTGGCCGATGTCGCTTCGAAGGACAGTTCTCAGGAGACTTGTGTGAATCTAATTGCTTCCTTTTGTGGGCTGTATCTATTGACTGTTATTAAAAATCAAACGTAAGTAGAAACGTAATGTGAGTTGATGACATGAACTTGATGATGTGTGATTCTTTTTAGGATGCTTTACACCGTTTTTGCGATTGTGATCTTTTTACATCTCTATGCCAATATGAAAGCCGTCAAAGCTGTTTGTCTGCGAACCTTCAACGAATCTCGCTATCTCATAGCCCTCGAGGAATTTTTCCGCTCCGGTCGGCTCCTATCGCCGCAACAAGTCAATAAACTGGAGCGAGTGACTATCGGCCAGACCGTATCCGTATCGTTGAACATTCATTTAGGTCTCTCGGCAAAGCATCTCATTGATGAATTCAAAACTAGTCATGTCTTAGAGAACATAGTTTCATCCTTCGACCCTCATGAACGCTTCATCATTGCCGAGAGCAAGAGATTCCTGGGCGTGTATCTGCATTTCGATACACGACAACAGGACGTTCTTAAAGCTTATTTCTTTGCTGTTTCCTATTTGCAGGATCGGAATCAAATCAAAGAGAAATACTGGGAAGTTCAAGGCAAGTGGCAGGAGTTTGTAAGCATGGCTCAACAAGAGGGTAAGTCAATCTGGGGTTCTTTTTCCTTTGGGGACTAATCTAAGTCAATTTGAAATTAGGTTGGTTTGTCAACAAACACCTTTTGATGGTTGACGAGTTTCGCCTCGATTGGAAAGCATAGGAAATCTATGCGGACTCTGGTTCCAGCATATTTTCAGTAGGCCAATAACACTACAACCAGAACAACAAAAAGAAATCAACACCACGGACCAATTAAAAATGAAACTCGTATGTACCCAAAAACCAAACAAATAATATACACACATTTTAAATTACCTTAAAGATACAACAAAATATCTTACATAATCCCTTTGATATTTTATTTGTTTAGAAACAAATCCCAAAATATACATACTTCTTATTTTGCTTGCTAATTAAAAACTTTTTCATAGTTTAGAAAATATTATTATGCATTTAATTGCTAACCCAAAAGTTGTAAAATACCTTAGGTATTTATTTGATACATATATTAAATTAATTAGTTAACATGTTTTAACATATCTTACTTAGTAAAACAACAAAAAAGTAAAAATAAACTTTTATATTTTAGTTGATATTTTATAATATTTCTGTTTTATGTAAATATTTAAAAAAAAAAAAAAACTTTAAACTTTTTATACCAAAACGAAAAGAAAGAAGAAAAATCACTCAACCCAAAGATAAAACTACAAAAATTCTCTTCCATGCGCAACTCTCTTACCTTAGAAGAACCTTATAAATTTTTGCAACAAAAACAATCTCGAAATTTTTTCAAAAAAGTAGTCTAAAAATAATTAATAATAATTATTGGTGTTGTATGAATTTGTGTGTAGTAGATGTTGAAGATGAGTTGTAGCTAAACTAGAAACATTTGAAATTAGATTTTTGATAATAATTGGAACTTAAAAAAAAAACAAATTTTGCTCAAATTAGATTATTTACATCTTTTTGGAATTAAGTTTAGCCAAACAAAAAAAAATATCGATTTTGTTTAGAAGTAGCCGTTGTTTTCTTAGAAAACATTTTTCAATGAACTTATGTCAAAATACTTCATGAACTTTTTGATTTAGAATTTAAATCCCGAGACAATAAAAATGAATACCATTTGCACTTTTGGAAACGTCCTCATCACACCGTTGTTTTAAAATATAAATTAGATATTTTCTATTTTCCAAAATCCTCGATTTGTTTGACTTTGGGCATCTCATCTTTTGCACATTCTTCTCATGATATAGAGCTCATGGAGCGCACTCTGATTGAAAAAAAATACACCTAAACCCTCTGATATGTTTCGAGCTTAGAAAGAAACACAGATTTGTTTGTGATAGTTCAGTTATCTACTCTTGAGCTTAGAAAAAACGCCTTTTATCGCCTTGGAGAAAATTCTTATTATGAATGGCAAAGCAAGTATCATACATTCCTTCCTAAGGGATGTGAGGTAAAATATAAAACTTTCATGGGCACCGTTTAGGCGATTGGTGACCACTCACCCCATATTTCATTGATCCTGTTTACAATCAACTTTTTCGAGGCAATGGGCAGGTTCAGACGACATAAGGGACTTGAAAGTAAGGCAAGTTTCTAGCATTTGATTGGCCAGCTGCCAAAAAATTGCCTTCCAATTAAGGCAACTTTATTGGAAAGTTGACTGGAAAGTAAGTCAAGAAAAATCTCCCTAACTATCAAGTCAAGTCAACTTATGTCAAAATGACAATTGATACAAATCGTGATGGACTTGTAGCTTGCCTGAGGAGTGTTCTGTAGACAATAATGATTTTGGTAGTTTTTGTACTATGAACTTGAAGTATAGGTTTCTGAATTTGAAATTTATGACACTTAAAAAACTAACTAGTTGCCTTGGTCAAAATTTACGTTCAAAGAATGAAGTTGACTGCAAATGAAGTCCCTTATGTTGTCTGAACCTGCCCAATTAAAGTCAAAATTATTGAGTTCACAGACAAAGAATGTTTATTTATAATGCAATGTTCAATGTTCAATCATTTTAGGTTATGGAAAAGATAAAGGTTTTCACACCGTTGGTGTTGTCATTGAGCCCTTTTTATAGCTGGTATCGTCATATTATAGTCTGAAGATTACGAAAAAGATTTATTTTCAAATCCCTGTTGCTCATTTTTGTCTGAAAAAGCTAACATTTTTTGTATGCAAAAATTAAAAAGGTGTACTTCTCTAACATTTCTGAGAAGTTGGACTTGCAATGTGAACTCACCATTAAACCAAAAACTAAAGGTTTATAGCAAAATGATTAATAATTCAAATTTAAATTAATTATTTCTAAAATAGTTTTTTGATCAACTACCAGTGATGTTAATAACCTCTTTATGCTTGAAGAAACATAACCTTGTTAATAAAAATAACAGTATGTTTAGGTTTTAATAGTCCCACAAAGACTTTATGGAACCGAGTATGACTTGAAAATCAAACTTTCAGCTCATTCGTCTTCTGCCAGCTCGGTCCATAGCTAGCTGTGTCCCGTTTCGCACGCCAAATTGGTTAAGGTCTTCACCCACCTGCGTGCGCCACCTGAGTCACGGTCTTCTTCTACTGCGCCGTCCCTCGGGATTGGATTCTAAGACCTCCCGGGCTGAAGCGTTGATGTCCATTCGCTCTACATGACCCAGCCATCTAAGTCGTTGGACTTTAATTCTGTTAACTAGGTCAGTGTCGCTGTAAAGCCCGTACAGTTCGTCGTTATATCTTCTCCATTCTCCATCTATGCAGATGGGACCAAAAATCACCCGAAGAATTTTTCTCTCGAAGCATTCTAAGACGCTCTCATCCAGGCCTCAGCGCCATAAATGAGAACCGGGATGATGAGTTCTTATAGATGGTAATTTTAGATGCTCGAGAGAGGACTTTACTACTCAATTGCCTCCTAAGTCCAAAGAAGCAGCGATTTGCAAGAGTTATTCTTTGATTGATTTCAGCGCTGATGTCGTTGTCTGAGTTTATAGCGGTGTCTAGGTAGACAAAGTCCTCAACTACCTCAAAGTTATAGCTGTCCATGGTGACGTTTTGTCCAAGACGTCGTTGTTCAATGTCCTTTCTTAATGACAGCATATACTTGGTCTTGCCCTCATGGACCACTAAACCCATCTTCTTCGCTTCCGTCGCAATGCTCAAAAACGCTCTACTGTCATCACGCTTTGATCTTCCAATTATGTCAATATCATCTGCGTATCCGAGTAATTGGATGGACCTTTGGAAGATTGTGCCTCTAGTATTGACGGTTGAGTTTTGCACAATTCTTTCCAAAACGATGTTGAAAAAGTCGCATGACAGTGCATGGCCTTGTCTAAAACCTTTTTTGACATCAAATGCATCGGTGAGATCTTTTTCGAACTTGATAGAGCAGCGTGCATTCTCCATCGTCATTCTGCACAAACGGATGAGTTTGACAGGGATGCCAAAACTAAACATTGCTCTGTAGAGTTCTTCCCTATAGATGCTGTCATACACAGCTTTAACTCTTCAATTCCCATAACTTTGTTTATGAAAAAAAAAAAAGTTTCTCGTGCTGAATAGTGTAAATAGATTTAATACAAAGCAAAAAAAATTATAAAAATAAAAAAAATACCCCCACCCCTTTTTTGCAGGGGGGTCACCTACAGGTGACACTGGGCACTGTTTTTCTCATTTTGCTTGCAGAAGTAAAATATCAATTTTGAACAAGAATATTTATTTATGTACATAGGTAAAAGAAAAAATTATTGCAAAAGTAATAAATTGAACACTTATTTGTTGTGGAACTTATACCAACACTTTTGGTGCAAACCGATATTGCACTTAGCGCACATTTTTCGCGTACGTTGGTGACAGAATCCACAACGTCGCTGGGAACAGTCAATTTCTGAGTGGTCTTCGGCTGCACCTGCTGATCTCACCTCCAATGGCACTCTTATCTGGACTGGAACTCCACAAGCAGAATCACGGGTTGGAGGCTTACCATATTTTTGCAAGTAAACAGTAGCGATATTTCTGCGAAAATCACAGTAGGTCCAGTTGTTTTCTGTTTGCCTTTTGATAAGCCATGCATTTTGGCAAGCAGCATCTATACCAAAAGCAAACAGGGGGAACCACCACTTCTTGCCGCGAAGACCTACTCTCATGGAGTCAACATTTTCGTCGAAACGGTCAACTCCACCCATATACTTATTGTACATCTTGATAGAAGCTGGACAATCTACTTGAATTTTCGATCGCTTTTTATTTATGAAACCAATCCGATCGACTTTGGTGATGGGAGTCAAACAATGACAGTTAGATGCGATGGTGACGACACTGTTATCATGCCACTTAGCTGCAATAATTTCCGAAGACATTTGATGACATAGCTCACCTCTAGGCTTTTTTTTCATCTCCTTTGAACTTGGCAGCTTGCAATTTTCTAGGCGGTTTTCTCGAACAGTACCAGTTCCTCCAACATTTTGATCCCGCAAATACTTTAGTAATGGAAAGCCAGTAAAAAAATTGTCAAAGTACAAGTTGTAAGGTCCCAATTCTGGTGGTAATCTAGAATGGAGTTCCAAAATAACTGCAGCTCCTAGGCCCATATCTGACTGCAGCTTGAGTGTAGGCCCAGACGCACCTTGATAAAGCTCACAACTTACTAAGTATCCATGGCGAGTTGCTGCTGACCAAAGCTTGTAACCAAACCTTATTGGTTTTCCGTGGATGTGCTGCTTTGTACCATGTCTGCCGAAGTATGGAACTATAGTCTCATCAATAGAAATATGTGAAGAACCAGCCTTTTCGAAATGAGCTTTGAAGTTTGTGTTCAGTTTCGTAAAATACTCGCGAACTTTAGCAAATTTATCGTTGGGTGATAAAGACGTACTATCACAGAGATGAACAAATTGCTGAATTTCGAAAAATCTATTTCGTCTCATGCTGGAAGCTACAAGCTCGTTGTGGGTGTCACTTTTTACTTCCCAGAACATTCTCATATACTTTGGTGTCAAGTATCCTGTCAGAAGCAATATTGCAATGTACACTCTAATTTCTTGAGTTGCAACATTTAGGGTGTGATTTCTCTGCAAAGCGTACAAATTGCTCATATCTGCAATAAATTGAACAATTTCGTCACTATACAGCAGTTCGAAGCACTCAATGGCAGTCACGTCTTGCTGAAAGTTTGTAAAGACTTCTTCATCACAGTCCCCTTTTCCACAAGTAGTAAAAGAAGTGCTGGTGTACCATTTGCTAACTGTGTTTTCTTTTTTCTTTTTTTTCGGTGCTGGAGCTGGTACATTGTCTTCTTCTATCTCTTGGTTTCCCCCAGAAACAGAACGTCTGCTTTGTCGCTCTACTTGTGACCGAAGCATGCGACTAGGAAGATGCAGAATGTCAGCATCGTTTTCATCTCCACTGTCTTCGTCTGTCACCGCCCCATCGTTCGGTGGAAATAAAATTACATCACCAGGGTCCTCTCCGGAAAGCAAATCCTCGAGAACTTCATCTAAAGTCAACCTGTAAGACGTACAATAGCTCTAAAATCCCATCATAATCAACGCTTCAATAATTGCTCTAATTGTTAACACAATGCTCAGTGTCACCTACAGGTGACACCTAACATTTTCACCGTTATATTTATGATGTTATATTTTATTTTTGTCTTGAAATGCGACTATATCTAACTTTATATATTCATTTACCAAATGCAATAAGAAAAAAAACAATACTTACTGTTCGGACATATTTTATCTAAGTTTATATTTCACTAAATCACACAAAGTAAGAAAACTTCAACTACGCTCAAAACAATGAAATGAATTTGACAAATGACTTGAAGTTAGTAATTTCAAAAAATATTATGACATACTAGGACCCATAGACTTTGCATAAATGAAAGTAGAACAACAAAAAAATATAACGGTACGGTACAAAAAAAATTTAAACATGTGTCACCTACAGGTGACACTGGGAATTGAAGAGTTAAAATCGATAAAGAGATGGTGGGTATCGATTTGAAGTTCCTGGGTTTTTTCCAAGATCTGGTGAATATTTGGTCAATGGTGGACTTTCCTAGTCTGAAGCCACACTGATAGGAACCTTGACGAACTGCTTCAGACGTTCACATAATACGGCAGAGAGGATCTTATATGCAATGTTAAGGAGACTGATGCCTCTGTAGTTGGCGCAATTTAGAGGGTCTCCTTTCTTATGTATCGGGCAAACTATGCTGAGACTCCACTCATCGGGCATGCTTTCTTCCGACCATATTTTGCAGATGAGTTCGTGCATGCTCCCTACCAAGTTCGTCATCGCCTTGTCATAATTTGAAGAAGTGGTCTTTCCATATTCTCAACATAGACTGCGGTTCTACTACGATGTTCCCCTGATCGTCCTCACAGGCTTCGGTTCGTGGCTGGCACCCTTGGGAGGATTTTTGTACCTTTTGGTGAAATCAACGGTAAGTGAATTTTTGGCACTTTTAAGAGCTTACTGAAAAAAACTATACTCAGCAAATAAATTCACCCAATTTAAATCTCAAGGCCAATACTGAACAAATAAGTGCGAACTGTCAAACAAGAATTAAGCTAAGTGTACACGATTGCCAGGTCTGACAATCATTGTTAGATCTGCAAACGTCTGACAATGTGTGAAAATGAGCTGACAATGAGCTGAAAATTTAATTTGTGTGTACACGGTTTGCAGATATCTACAAACATCTGCAAATCTGTTGCCAAATATTTGTCTGACAATGTCGACAAACTAATTTGGCCAAATAGCTAGCAATAGATTTGCAAACATTTGTAGATTTTCTGCCAACCGTGTACACACAAAAAATTTACCTTGTAGTTTTCGCCAAATTTGTCTGCCAATGAATAAATTTGCAAATGTTCCTCAAACGGCATCTGCAAATTTATTCATTGTCAGACATTTGCAGAAACGTCAGAAAATGAAAAAAAATTGGTGATCTCCCAATGAATTTTGTGTACACACGATTGCCACATCTGCAAATTCATTTGTCTTCAAAATGATTGATGAACAAATTTTTCTGCAAATCAATTTGGTGTGTACAGTACACGGTTGTCAGCTTGCGTGTACACGATTGCCAGATATCTACAAATTAATTGGCAGATATTTGTCTGCAAATAAGGAGCCAAACCATTTGTCTGCAAATTAATTTGGTGTGTACACGATTGTCAGCCATTCGAGACAAATTTTTCAGTGACAGATCTGGCAATATTTGCAGATCTGGCAATCGTGTACACTTGGCTTTAGGTTCATGCCTCTGTTGGACTCAAAACCGAATGTTGAGTTCCATAAATAAATGTTTAAAAAAATAGTCAAGTCTTTTTTAAATAAACTGATATTTTTGTAAGGGACTTTTGCATTTACAAATGTTTAAAAACTGAGACACATTCTTTTAAAAAACTTTTTTCATCTGCCCGCTCTATTGGAATTTTTAAACTTCTTTTACTTTTTACTTAAAGTGCAATGTATTTACAAAAACTGCTCCTTGTAGTTGCCTTTAAGGTCTATCTTCAATGAAAGCCAACTTTTACCTTGTCTTTAAAGTGAATGATTTCTTCAAAAAATTTGCCATTTTAAGAGATTTAGAAATTTTTAAAAAACCCTTACAATCATTTATCGTAACTTCACTTAAATTTTTCTTCAAAAAAATAACAACATTATACAAATAATACAAGACGAACTTAGCTCCATTCCATTTATATGCAACGAACCTTTAAATTTATCAATTATAGATTGAATTTTCGTTAGAAAAGAAATACAAATCTCATATTTACATTTAAGCTATCAATGTCTTATAAGTAGCATCATTAAATAAATAATTATTCGAAAATAAATTGCACATAAGAATTAAAAAAAAATAAATTAAATCTATTTTGCTAGGCTTTTAACAAGAAACAAAAATCAGTGCAATATTCATATTTATAAACACTAAGAATAGATATTATTAGTTTTATTTTTTAAATTAGCACTAATATAATAAATTATAATAACTTAACTAAAAAAATATTTCACATTCTATTTTATATTTTAGACAAATAGAAATTTTTCAAAAATTGAAACAAAATACATTTCATGCATTTCTTGTATAAGCAATTTTTTAATTAAAATGTTTCTTAGCAATAAAATTAGCGCAAAACATTTTTTAAAGTAGCTTTAATTGAGTTTTTTTAAAAATTAAGTTTTACATCTTTTTAAATGTTAAGAGTAGAATATAGATAAAAACATACATATAAGACTTTTATTTTAATTTATAATTTGTAGAAGGGATATTAATAGATTTAAAAATATCGATTTAGAAAAAAAAAAACCAAAAATGAAAATAAAATATTTTATTGAAAAATAAAAATAAATGACAAATAATAGAGATGTTTAAAAACATTGAGTGTGTTTCTTTTTTGTTATTTGGATTCCGAAGACCAATAAGCTGTTTTTATGCGAACAGTAACGTTTTAAATCCATTGTTAGGAGTCAAGTCTCCACGGGGGAATGCTTTGGAGTACTGGCAGAGGCTACAGCACGCTTGTGGTTGCACGGCTCAGCTCGTGGCGTGGGTGGTTCTTGCCACCTCCCAGTAAACCAGTACTGCTCGACTAAACATTAATTTTACTCGTGCCTAAGGTAATTACAAGATGTAAATGACACAAACCTGAGAACTTTGACGATATCTAAGAGAAACTAGAAATCGGTGCTTCGAATTAAGTTTAAAAAAAATCAAAAAAAAATAATATGGCAAACCTAAGAAAATACTAAAATAAAACCTTCACCAAAAACAAATAATTATAATGAAAAAAATTAATAAAAAGAAATTATAAAAAAAAAATTAAGTAAAAAAAATATATATGAAAACTAAACCCTAACTAAAACTAATAAAAAAAAATCTAACAATGAAAACTTTTCTCTAAAGCACCTCTTTCCTATCCCCCCTAAATACCGTCACACCGAATTCCAAACGTTCGTCTGGTGTTATTGACGAAAGTCTGGCCAACCCGCCCAAGTATCGTGAAGATACTTCCTTCGCTATTTCCATGGCCGAATGTACCAGAATAGCCCCTGAAATGACTCAACCAGTCACGAATTAGGCCGTTGAGAAAGTTAGTCTGTCATGTCAAAAAAAAAAATTCAAAATCACATCTGGACGGCTTTACCAAGCCTTCACACACCACTAGCTAATTAGTAGAGTAAGTGCGGCAAATCTGGCCCACCCTTAACATTTTTTTAAATAAAACCATAAATTTAAGTCTAATTCATTTATTTTTTTTTTAAACAGTCTAACAAAACATTTTTAATTCAGCTTTTAAGAACTTTAACTAAAAAAATAAACATAACAAAAAGTTAAAAACAAAAACGTAAAGGAACTTCATAAATCATATTTAAAAAAATTGCGGCAAATATGGCCTACCTGGTGTTAAATATGGCCCAGGGTGGGCCATATATATAAACTTTATCAATTTTTTTTTTTAATCATGATACCAAACATGTTAACAAAATCTCAAACACAATTTAATTGAAAAAAGAAGTTTCCAATTTAAATCAAAATTGAATGTTAAAACACTTAAGAAAACTTACCAAAAAATTACAACCAAAGTGATACAAAACAAAGTGCCCGTATATCTTTCAAAACCGTCGCGCCACATTAACCACGAAAGACTGAGGCTAAACCGGTTTGAACGTGTTCGTAATGCAACATTTTTTTTTCGCTCCGGCTTCCGGTTTGGGAAATATCGCTATAGGCCATATTAACCACGTAGGCCACATTTGCCGCACTTACTCTACACCATTTTGTAAATTTCAAAACATAATTCAAATTACACCTTTATTATACCAATTCAAACTCATTTAAGACAAAAAAATTGAATGTAGTTCTCCCACTTTTCTTATCTTATAAAAAAAAATGATTAAAATAATAAAAATATATAAAAAAAAAAAATACTAAAAAGGTTTAACTCAAAATTAGCTAATAAATTGACCTTAGGGGCTTTTTTTTTCTTTTTTTTTTAACTTTTATCCACAAACAAAAAAAAGGTGTTCGTACTCACTGTTTCCTGGTCCTTCGTCGTCCTGCCGGCAGTACGTAAAGAAACAGGGGTAGCACATTCGCCAACACTGAATTTATTACCTTGAGTCTTTTTAGATAAGCCTTTAAAATCACTTTTTTCACTTTTGTAAATTCAAACCATTTTTTTTATTAATTAATTAGTAAAAAAAAAGATTAAGAGAACTTGATTTCACAATTTAATTTTACTCTACTTTACTTAAATTAAAATAGTAGATAAAAATAAAATAAAAATGTAAATTTTTAATTTTTCTGGGCATATTAGTCAAAAATTCTAATTACTTTCTATTTAGTTATCCGTTAATTTGCAATCGTTACAATTTAAATACAATTTGAATAAACTTTAAATAATTTATTATATACACAACGGGTGTTTTTTTAGAGGTAAAGAACTTTAAGTTAACAACACAATTTTAACTGGCGGACATTTTTTCAGCTGTCAATTGATTTATTTTAAATTTCGTTGACATTTTAATTTTAATAGTCTGACGCCTGACCAATGCTTCCAAATTGTGTAAAAATTATTTTCAAAATCATGGTTCAGCTTGAAATACGTATCGCGCGGATTTTGATTAATTGGATACGTCAATACACAATACTGCCGTATTTGCTTTGGAGTGAAGATACATAATTCTAATTACATCCACAAAAACTGACTGTTTGGTGCGCTTTTTGGTTTCGTACGATAATCTTCTTTAAAAACGATGCTGGAGCCTGATTATGAGGTTCGCGGCGGATCGTTTTTAATTCGACCTTTCAAATTCGACTCGCGTCGTATTTCCTTATTAACGAATTCGCGGCGAAGCGAAAATAGTTCTTCCTATATTCCAGTGATTTGACACTTTTGGTTTGACTTTTTCTTCCTATATTCCAGTGATTTGACAGCTTTCCAAACAAAATTTGTTTTGTTTTGATTGAATTTGTGAAATTTGCGGTGATTTATTCAAAATTTTATATTTTATTGTGGATTGCGGATAAATTATAAGAAAATTAAAATAAAGCTAACTCACATTTTTATATAATTACAATCAAGAAAGAATCCACGAAATCGAACAGTGAATAATAATAAACACTCTTTCGCCTGTGCATCCGCCAAAAAAAAGCTGTCGGATTTCAACTCGCCAACAAACATTATGACATTTCAAATTCGCCTTCGAATTCGATAATTGGTCGAATTCAAAACGAAGAAGGCGAAGGCGAAAGCGAAAGCGAAAGCAATAATTGAAAAATGGCAAACTCGTTAGCAAAACGATTCGCCGCGAATTCCATAATCAGGCCCCTGGCCAGAACATTACAGGCAATGATGAGCACTATAGGGCCATGATTACTGACTTTTTCATTCATCACTTGAACAAATATGATGTGCAGGAGCAGTGGTTTCAGAGAGACGGAGAAGCGAAACATGTCACACAGCATAAGCCACTATTAACTTATTGAAGGAAACGTTTAGTAATCGCATAATTTCGTGTTACGAAGCCGTGAATTGGACTCCAAGATCGTGATATTTAACCCCACCGGGACGGTTGACTATTTTCTGTGGGAATATACAAAATATGCTAGACTACTCCGATAAATTGAAACTTTATATGACCCAAATGTTGAAAAAAGTCATCGAAAATGAGAGCCAGCCGTAGCGGTCATATGTCAAAAATCATATTTAAATGATAATGGGCAGGTTCAGCCCACATAAAGGACTTGAAAATAAGGCAAGTTTCTAGCATCTGATTGGCCAGCTGCCAAAAAATTGCCTTCCAATTAAGGCAACTTTATTGGAAAGTTAGTGAAGAAAAATCTCCCTAACTATCAAGTCAAGTCAACTTATGTCAAAATGACAATTGATCATGTTTTTTAATTCAACTAAAAGCTGAACTTTATTACTCAATGATTTATTTGTTTTCTGCATAACTTCATTTAATGCTTTCTGTAAAAAGGTTCCTTGTAAATTTGGAAAAGAAATAAGTAATATTTCTTTACAATACAAAATACAAATCGTGATGGACTTTTAGCTTGCCTGAGGAATGTTTTGTAGAAAATAATGATTTTGGTAGTTTTTGTACTATGAACTTGAAGTAGAGGTTTGTGAAGTGAAGTTCTGAATTTGAAATTCATGACACTTGAAAAACTAACTAGTTGCCTTGGTCAAAATTTACGTTCAAAGAATGAATTTGACTGCAAATGAAGTCCCTTATGTTGTCTGAACCTGCCCAATGCCAGAAGATTATTTTTGAATGAACTAAAAATTCCAAGCCAATTTAAAAGTTTCATAGTTGTATACCTCTTAAAAAACATCCTTTAATTATAAGCTTCAATTTTTGTTTCCGCGTAAGACACATGAGTTTTCAATTGTCAATATTTAACCCAAGTCGGTCGTCTTGAAGCAGTGACAGTCGTTTATTAAACTCAGATTCTTAAAGATTGGTTAAATACAAAATAAACAATAAGGGACCTAAATGGCTTCTTTGTGGGACACCAGAGATAACGTAAAATTGAATAAAATTAAAAAATCCGCATTTAAATAAGTTCATTAAATCCTAATGCCTTAAGTTAATGACTTAAAGTTTTATGGTATAATGTATCGAAAATAAAATCTGACTAAAATCTTTAAAAACATAGTCTATTTGTTTATTATCTTCAATGGCTTCAACATAAAAGAAGCGACTGACTGTTGCAAGTAATTTATTGACGTTTTAGACCCTTTCTATGAATAGGTGCTTTCCGTGATTTATGAACATTTGAGCACCTGAGAGATAAATTTAATAGGACATAAAGAAAATTCGAATACAAAACAGGACAAAGGCTGAAACAATCGACAAGTTTTAAAACTTTATTCAATCTATTTAAAACTTTTTACATTATTTCGGAAAATCATTTAAATTTCGAACAAAAAAACAAACCTAATAAGAGCTATCGGTATTAGGAAATACAACACTTCTCTGGGATTTTTCACATCTTCAAAAATTGGGAACGGGCATAATGACGAATGATTACCTTGGAACTTGTTCATATCGCAGTTTAAGTTCGTACCAAAAGTTCACTCAGCAATCTTCGAGTGGCGTTTCCAATTTTTATAAGTAAGGAAATGCGTATTCCGAGGGAAATAGGATCAAATAAAGTCCCTGTTCATTCTGAGGGGTGAGGGGAAGGTAAGAAAAATAACGTCACCGTTGCCAAATTACATCATAAATTGAATGACGATGATGAAAAAAAAGAGAAGTTATTCCTAAACAAGCACTCTTCAGCCGAAAATCTCTACAAAAATATTAAAACTCTCAAATTTCATTTTACGTTTTTCTCTTCTTCGTTTTTCCATCTTTTTTATTGCAAAAATTTCAAATTATTTAATTTATAAAATAATAAATTGCCTAAGTTCTGTCGTTTTAAAAAATATCATCAACAACAACTCAAAAAAAAGAAACCTATATATTCAACGGATGCAGCGCAGGTTCACTATTCAACAGATTTTGTTCCCTCTGCATTGCCTGTTCTTCCTTGTAGCCCGTTTGTGATAGATGCTTG
Organism: Eupeodes luniger; assembly: GCA_951509635.1. NCBI lineage: Eukaryota > Metazoa > Arthropoda > Insecta > Diptera > Syrphidae > Eupeodes > Eupeodes luniger. The sequence continues at coordinate 10,465,550 of OX608075.1, read as the reverse complement.
ACAATATCAACCCAATCATAGCCTCGAGGACGATCTCCTTTGTGATCTGTTCTCTCCCATTGTCTTCGTTTTTGGGCTTTAGTTAGTTGTTCTTTTTTCGCGGGTAATTTCTTGTTATCACCAGAATCTGATATTTTTATGGCCGCCACTCCATTATCCAGATCGATTGATTGATGGACAATTGGTGTGTCGGGTTGCTCGGCTACCAATTCGTCGACTTTATCTTTGAGACACTCGAACAGGGTGTAGGTCATTCCGCAGCCAACCCATTGTTCGGCTTCCTCGAGGAGCAGGGATGAGATTTTCTGTTTGACTGGTGGGATTCTACAAAAGAGGAAATTGAATTAGAGAGAAAGGCTGTGACTGTGAAAGGGAACTCACAAATTTCTATTATAGAACGCATCCATGTTGATGACAGGCACTTCGTTGGGGTAATTACTGGGCCATTGAATTTCCACAAGGAAAGACTTAATATCATCATCTTTGCCATACTGTGAATAATTTTATACAAAGTTTTATGTGATTTTTAAGAAATGAGAACTTCAAAAGATGCATAACACCTCTTTGGAAACTTACTTTGTATTGAAATGTTGTTGGATTTATTTCTTTGAAGGCATCGTCACCTTCGTAGATCGATTGAAGAGCCTCACGTTCTTCAAGTTGTAATTCCTGTTGCTCAGACATTTTATTTCTTAGGAAAATCTAAAATTTTAAGAGTTTTTTAATTCTTCGATTAAAAAACGAAGAAGGATTTCTTTAAATCGTCAACATTTCAAATGACAATTCTGTTTGACACTTGACAGATGTCATGTTGGCATAACGTTTTTTTTTAGATGGGAATGGAATAGGGTGCTGCAACAAAAATCAGACTAATGAAGTAAATGAAACTGTTATAAAAAAAAACATTCATTTTTTGGTGTTTTGGGTTGAAATTATGAAATGGCAGCTTTTATAATCATTTCGAAAGAAATAAGTTAGTCAATTTGAATGGATGTAATGTGATTCGATAATACCTTTAGGATCGTTTTCACATTTCAATAAGTGACGAAGAAACCAAGAAATGAGCTTTGTCACTAAATGACGTACAAAAAGACGAAGTGCTCTTTGAACTTCAAGAAAAGATTTATTTGTAATTACAATTATAAAATTAAGAAGTGTTGTTCTGGCGTTAAAGTATTTTTGGTGAATTTCCAAGTCTTAGTGAATATAAATATCAACCCAGTTTGACATTCTCAATTGTCAAACCACAGACAGGAACCATCAGGACTTTTCACACATTAACCTAATTATTTATTATTTTGATCCAAGACCAGTTGTGCTAGGATTTCGTATTATTAAGCGAGAGACTTAAAAATTTTAACAAACGTCAAAAAGTTTCCAACTTATACGAAAGTCATGAACCTTTTGGAATGTACATATTCATGCAACGAGATTAATTTCTCCTTTGCAGAATATTTGACAGTTCGATTTTGCCGATATAAATGTATCTGGTTCATATGAATCCAGAGCATTTTTGACGTATTTGATATGTTAAAAATGTCAAAGTTTACAATTAATTTCTTCCGCAGCCTAGAAATCGTACTCAATCGATGTGGTCTTATTTCATTTAAAGCAATTCAAAAGTATGCAATCAATATTTGAAGTTTTTGTTAAATAAAGTGTCAATTCGATTTATCTAAAAATTGAACCAGTTTTTTTGCTCGTTAAATGGTCGAGGAGGTAAACACTTGTTTCCGTTCTTTTATATATAAAATAAACTAGCGATTGATTTTTTTTTTAATTTAGTTCAACGCAAAAATTTATAACAAAAAAACACCCTTTCATTTGTTTTAAAACCCTTTTTGCATATTTTATTTTATATCTTATCTGTAAAACAAAATTTATAACTTCGCTTATTCTTGAGATATAAAAAATAAATAAATTGGGTGGCACAACAGTCCGTTGAGAACTAGGGCCTAGTGACTTACAACTCTCAACCATTCCAGTGTGCGAGTACTGTTGTCAGGGAAGGAGGGGTCCAACAGTTTTAAGCCGAATCCGAACGGCAAATTTGAGAAAGCACTTTTCATGACAAGAATTATTCTTGGAGAATGTTTCAATTCCTTGCAAGAGGCGGCATTGGCGGGGATAGAACCGAAGACCTCTGGCATGACAGTCCAACGCACTAACCATCATTCCACGGGCACTTCTTGAGATATATTTGACAAAAAAAATTGATTTACATTTTTAGGACCTTGACGTCTAGTAATGTCAAAACTTTCAGGTGGAAAATCCTACTCTTTACAATAACTTCCTTTGTTAAGTTATTTCCCTATCAATTTTGACGTGACAACGTCTTAAATTAGGTTTATTAGGGAGTCACTTATGAAAAAGTGTAACGCCCGGTAACGTTACGATGAGTCACCGAACGAGAGAGAGGCCCGCCGAATGCCTCCGAACGAGAGAGAGGCCCGCCGAATGCCTCCGAACGAGAGAGAGGCCCGCCGAATGCCTTGCGTCTCTCTCCCACTCAACTATGATCGGTCTGCCGCGCGCGCAGCACTAGAGAATTAGGCGCATTGAATCGGCGCATGCTTGTGTCTCTGTCTTTGTCTTTCTCGAACGTTCTTGGCGTTGGAAAAACAAGAAAGCGTCATAATACAAGTTCACACGTGTGGTTAAAGTATCGTCAGCTGTGTCTGTAGTGAAAATGTGGAGTGCTTAGATTCGTCATTTACAACAACTACAACAATAAAGGTAAATAATTGTACACTGATATTTCATTATCGTAAACTATGATTGATTGATTAATTGTTAGATTGACACAAAAGTTGAGAAAATGAGTTTATAGGTTATGTCATACTATTGATAAATGTTGATAGTGTTAAGTAAATTATTAATTTAACAATAAATATTCTACCTAGAAAAAGACGTTGTCACGTAAAATCTTCGCCCGTAAAACCGACTTTACAGGCAACCATTTTTTTAACTATCAAACAGACACATAATGTCAAAAAGATATAAATCACTTTATTCCCTATGATTTCTCATTAGTGATGACGTTTGAATGTCAAACACAAGCACTTAAAATAAGAAATCAACAAAATTGACAGCAAACAAAGAAGGACACAAATTGTGAAAAGGAAAAGAAAATTATGATTTTTTTAGGTCTAATTGAAAAATTAGGTGTGCATTCATTTTACACGAAAAAACTATTTACGGTAACAAATCGTCAAAGAGAAAACTGCTGACGAAAGTTATTTATTGCCGTTAGTCATTGGCCATTTTGTGTGGGTTGCCTTTGATTTGACAGATAGCTAAAAACTTGTCATTTTTATTAATAAAAATATATTTAAATTCATCTACACTTCAAAAACGCAAAAATATGTAAAGTATGTTCATAGAAACGAACAAAATTCCAACAATTTTATTGTATTTCACCACATCATTATTTTGATGACTGTTTTATGCAAAATGGTTACCATCAATATATTTTTGTATAATATTTGATTTTTGCGTTGGATGAGATGACACACCACACCTCGTGTATAACGGATATATACACAATGTAATAATATAACACATTTTCAAATCCACCATGATGTTCCACAATTTCTCAGCCGTTCCAAAAATCACTTGCCAATAATATACTTCTTTCTCTTTCTAACACACATCGCCCTTATAGAACCAAGCTGAATCAGCAAGATGATGTCAAAAAGCATTTTCATATCATTTCTACAATTTCAATTCAAAATCCCTGCTCATTCATTTCTCACACTCCCCTCACAAAGAGTGGTGTTGCAATAAAAAGAAAAATATATTAAAATTTTTATATCGATAAAAAAGCCAAGAAAGAAAATTTAAATCCTCACACAAAAAGTTACTTTGTGAAAAATATCCAACAAAAATTATCCTCAAGTGTAAAAAAGAATTATTCACTAAATTCTTGTCTACAATAAACAACAAATAAAACGGAAATAATAAATTGTTCCAAAAATATTCTCTTAAGTGGCCTTTTTGTATAAAGCAAAATATATATTCAAAAAATAAAAAGAAAAATATTTAAAATAAAGCAGAAGTCAAAAAAGAAATAAAAAATTTAGACGACGAACGACGAAAAAGAACAAGAAGTTAGAGCGAGCGAGAAGAATAAATTAATCACGTTCACGTCAAACAAAAAAGCAAAAGCCAAAACGAGAAAAAGACCATTTTGAATAAAAAAAGAAAGAAAGAAGAAAAGACCTTTTGTTCCTTCTATCTTTCGTTGAGTGTTTGCTGTCGTTGGTCTGTTCTGTTCGGGAGTGAGTGGTGTGTACATACTGTGTGTGCTTCTGCTTTGACTTAGAAGAAGACTGCTGTGTGGTGACCAAAACTGAAGAAGTCTCGAACTCAAATCGAAGGAAAAACTAAAACTTCTTTGCTACTACTGTACTGCTGTGACTGTGAATAAATAAAGTAAACAATATGGCGTGTGCTACTTTAAAACGCTCCCTCGATTGGGAATCGATTAACCAGCGTCCAACCAAACGGCGTCGATGCAATCCCTTTGGACAATCTACCTCGTCGATGATGGGTGGTGGTGGTTTCGGGCGCGGAGCCTCTGCGTCCAGCTCACCAAGTTCCTCGTCAGCTGCTGCTGCTGCAGCTGGTGGCTTGAATGTCAATCATGGAATGAGCGCTGGCCTAAGTGGCGGAATGCAACAGCGTTGTCCCTGCGGACGTTTGAATACCGTAAGTGCTTCCAGAAATGCCATCGATAACTCGGACGCAGATACACTGCTGCCCGAGAGTCCTTTCGCTGGTAAAATGTCCACCGACAAGATGGCCCAGAATATACGCGACGAAATCAAACGCCTCAGTCGCCGCAAACAGCTGACCTATGCCTCGTCGGCCGAGCGCATGCAAGACTCAGAGTCCTCGGGCTCCGAAATGGGCCCGGAGAGTCCACGCCGTCGCTCCGACAGTCCCAACAGTCTGGCCACACAGCACCCCGAAAAGGCATTGTTCACATTCAAACAGGTGCAGATGATATGCGAGCGGATGCTGAAGGAGCGCGAGGATGAACTCAGGGAGAAATACGATGCAATTCTGACTACTAAGCTCGCCGAGCAATATGATGCGTTTGTTAAATTCACATACGATCAGATACAGCGGCGTTATGAAGCAGCTCCTAGTTGTAAGTTGGCTTTCTTTTTTTTTGTTCTATCTTTCGTTGTCCTTTAGTCCTTTGCTTGATCTTGGGCTTGTTTTCCTTTCGAAGGGAAGACAGGTGCGTTCCCTTTGTGTGTGTCTTCTTTTTTTCAACCCTGTATTTTTTCCCTGTAGATCTATCGTAATCGGACCTCATGGCGTACTGCAGCACTAGTCCCCTCAAAATACTAAAATACAAAACAAAAACAAAAAATACCGCAACAAAAATTTGACTCAAGGAAACCTAGAAGAAGAAGATGATGAAGATGAAAAACAAAAATGATGAAGAATAAATTAGATGATGGAAGTTTGGAAGTGGTGGAAGGATACAAGTGGGATAGACTTCCAGAATTCTCGCAGTCACGTCGCAGCATATAAAATAATATTAAATTATTAATAAACACATAACAATATATACAAATATATATATAAATATATTTATATACAAGGAAAACAACAAAAACAAACTCAGTTCACAAATTATCTCTGATACACCAACAAAAACAAACAAAAAACCACAAAAACAAAACAGAATCAATTTTCCATTTTTGCAGTTTTTCAGTTCAAACTAGTTTTTCAATTTTTTCATTTTTGATATGTATTTTTAATTTTTTTCTTTTCATTTTTCACGGGAGGAGAATTCGCCTGAAGCGTGAATTTTCGTAGGTATAGCGAATTAGTGCTTGTTAAAAAAAAAATTAATTTTCTTTCTTATATTCAATTTTTTTCTTTTATTAAAAATTCAATTCAAATGATTCATAAAAATAAAACAAAAACATAAAACTATAAATTATGAAGAAGAAACAAAAAAACAAACGAACGAAAATTGGATTAATCAATGATTTTGTTTAAAATAATTAAAAATATGATTTGTTTTTTTTTCTTCTATATTCTTTTCTTTTTTTGTAAACATAAGAAAATATGTTTTATTTTATAGTTTATATAGAAATTAGAAAGATATATACAAATTATAAGTAAAAGGAAAAGGAGGACGAGGAGATGGATGTGAGGAGGAGATTTATTACAATTTTTGTTTGTAGTTTTACACACGTGTATTTTTTCATTTTTCATTATAGTAATTATGATTGATAATGATGATGATGATGATTATGATGGGTGTTTAATTTTTTTATTTTATTATTATTATTATTTCTTTTTGTCACTAAATTCTTCATCCTTCACTCACTCTCTCTCTCTCCCTCTGTCTCCCCCAAGACACTTAGAATTAGAATTATTTTTCTTGCTTTCTTTTTTATAAATAAATAAAAATAAAAACAACAAAATAAAATATATAAACCTAATGAAATATATTAAAAAAGGAAACAAAATTATTTCAAATGGTATTTGATTGTGATTTTTTTTTGTACTTCTTAGAAATTTTTTCCTCAAATAAATCTGTAGTGCTTGAGGAATTAAAACTTCAGAAGGCAGGTTTAAACCTGAAGTGGAGAGAAGAGTGATTAGTGGAAAAACATTGTGGAAGAAAGCAGTGCAATCCTTCCAATAGCTTGGGTCAATAGTAGCAACCGATAACAACAAAGAAGTAGAAAAACGGCGGCTGCTTACAACCAACAGAGCTATTTTAGTTTGTCAAAGTTAAGCTAAGCTGCTGCTGTACAGGACGATGGTTCTGGCAGTACACGCATATAGATCCGAGACTTGGGTACTAAGTAAAATGCACTCCAACATTTTATGTGTGTTCGAGTGGAAAGTCTGACGTAGAATTGATAGCGTCTTATGTAAGTAAGGACAATTACGGATTCGCTACAATTTTGAATTTTATGCAATCTACCTGAAAGCAGATACCGTCACAAAAATTAGTCTCAGTTGACTCTAGTGGGCTAGCTCCCATTAAGGAAGAGGAACCAGCTCGGAAAGTCTTGTAGTACATTTTATGGTAGGCTGCAGCGTGGCAGGACATGCTTACGCTGGATAGATGGTGTAGACCAGGGACATCCAAAGACTTGGGGTGCTCAAGTTGATAGTGTTGGGTCGCAATCGGAATAAATGGAGAGACTTGTTAAATGAGGCTAGGACCAAAACCCGGTTGTCGTCCGGATGGATCAAGGATTAAAGCAAAGAAGAACGCCAAATACCTGGTAATACACTTCAATGAGCTGCTGCGCTTCAACCCACACTCTAAGGCTGTGATAACGAAAGCCAACATCGCACTCCATCGAGTTCATCCTCTCTTGAAGAAGAAAACAGGATTGAGTAAACCAACGAAACTGTTAATATACAAACAGCTGCTAAGACCGGTTATCACCTACAGTTTTCCAATATGGTTCACCATATCAAAAACTGCAATGGAAAAACTTAAAGTCTTCGAGAGGAAGATACTAAGGATGTGTACTGATCTACAATTCGACCGTCAACGACAGAAGCACCATAGCAATCGAAGAGTCTACGAAGAAGCTGAAATCAAGCCACTTGACCAGTTCCTTGCACAGGCAGCAATGAAGATAATCACCAAAGTCGCCAGCCACCCTAACCAATTAATGAGAAGGATGACCAATCAGGAACGACACCCGGACCCGAGATACCTTTGTGGTATGGATATCTTGGACAAACTCCCCACTGACGACGACTACGTCTCCTTCTATGCTGGCCTGGAGTCAGCATACTACCGTGGCTGAACGCCGCCACACCCAATCAACCTCCACCAGGACTGAACAACCCGAGATGAACCTCGCCAACGACACTCTTTTTTTTAGCCATCGACTTCATGTTAAACACATGTTAATTTTTATAATTTACAACATCATTTCACAACAAATGTTTTAATTTAAGTTATTGTTAAATATTATTTATGTTAGAATTAAGCCAGATGTATGTACATATATAAATTTCTTATGGTTCAATAAATTAAAATGTAAAAAAACCCGGTTGTCGTCGATCCAATGAAGATGAGTTTCATGTGTTTTTGGTGAAATAGAGACTAGTGCTTTATGGCTGATGAACTAACATGAACATTTAATGTTACGTTAGACCAAAAAACTGAAGTTGTAAAACTCTAGCTTCCTTAGGTTTATTTCAAATAAATGATTTAAAAATTAGATCTTATTTTTTTGTAATAAAGACGTAGACTCAGCTTTTCCTTTAGATAATAATCAACCTCATCATAAAGCAGTTTATGAAATTTTTGAACATTAGGAATTTAACCAGAAATATGGAAATGTTAATATTAATTTCATTAAGGTCGACTTCATAGGACTAAAAAATTTCTATAGTTTAATTGTTTGGGATTTTAGGCTTTGCAAAAGATCTGTTAATGATAACGTATGTAGTTTTTAAATAAATACATATATAAAAGTTAAAAATAAGGCTTTTATACTTTCATTCATTTTGGGTCTTTTTAAATATAAAACAAACAATTCTTGTTTGCAGTTAGAAATGGGACTTGATTACGAAAGGTAATGCGGTATAAATCATCTTGCAACATACTTTCAATCAAAATGTAATAAAGACGTTATCTTAAATTTTTTTGTTTGATTTTTATCCATCTATTTCTCCTATTTGATTTAAAGTGTTTTTCAAACTAAGATTTTCTTGTTGGTATGATTAAACTCGATTCAAATCGTTGATGAAGTGGTAAATTCAATTTTCAAAAGTGGCCTAAGAAACCCGGTTTAAATTACAGACCAACATCAAAACTATCTGCATTGCCAAAGTTATTTGAAAAGTTGGTTACCCAGAGGCAATTTTTTTTAGTCAAGGAATCTATAACGCCAAAACAACATGATTTTGATAGTGGTCTTTCAACTACGACAAGTTTGCGCCTTTTTTCACAATTCTGTTTAAAATCTTAGGAAAATTGAAAACAAGTTGATGTTCTTTACACAGACTTTGATTTCGACAGAATTCATCTTTTGCTGCAAAAACTTTGACAACTTTCTTGAATGCAAATTTGGTTAAGTTATTACTTTTTAAACCGAAAACAGGTCGTTTCGATTAAAGGTTTTTTAACAAACTCTATTCAGATTGATTCAGGTCTTGCCCAAGGTAGTCAGTCACCTTGGACAAAATTTTGTTCATATATTTAAGAAATGATGTTCCGCAAGTTTTTACATTTTCGACAATTTGATGTTTCAGGACGATTTTAAATTATACTGCGAAATATATCTTCCGATTGTGACTGTTTAACTCCCTTAAAGATATTGATATATTTTTACATAAAACCAACCTAAGTTAACTGGCGCCAAATTTAGCAAAATATAAGATTTTTATTGCCATATAGAATCTTTATCCCCCTTAATCTTTGCTTATAAATTTTAAAATGAATCACTCACAGGATGTCAACGAAGTTAAAGTTTTAATGCTAAGGCAAAACACACAGCATAGTTTCTTAACAATAAATATTATTACAAAATATCATGATAATTTTGAAATAAACAGAAATTTGTCTTCTAGATACAAGCAGTTTTAATAATTTTAGTATCTTACTCAGTTTCTGGAAATTTTCTTTAGTTATGACTTATGAGTCTTCAACTGAATCCATATTAAGTTTTAAGAAAGTAGAATTTAATGCTTTGAAAAATATTTTTGAGTACAATTTAAACAATATTTTCATATTTTAAAAATGCATGTCCTTATCATAATTTTTATATTTATATGTTTCAAAAACTTGATGTATTTTGAATTTAATTGAAAAACAAATTAATTCATAGACTTAGATATTTTTAAAAATCCTTATTTTTTTCGAATTTAAAAAACAAATATTTTCAGATAAAAACTTAAAGATTAATATGAAAATTTACAATTCCTATGATAATTTAAGAACACCGTTTTTCGGGAAATTTGGTGTTGATTTTTGTACGTTAATTAAATGATAGCCAGGGGATAAGCTGACAAAAAAATGATCAAATTGTCATAAGAAACGAAAACCATAGTTTTTAATTAGATATTACTTTGTGCGCAAGGTAATTCCGACTCAACTGAAGATGACGTTCTGTAAGAAAAAAAAAAAACGAACGTTTTCGCTTTTGCTGACGATTTATCTTACCCACAAAAACTAAAAAATTCTAAAACACTCGTCCCAGAATCTCATATATCGTAATTAAACAATTTCTTTCGCTTTTATTTTAACGAAGAATCCTTTTATTTGGACATCTGGCAATACTAACAATGAAACTATCCAAACCACCTATAAATACTGACAGCAAGTTTATTTTCAACTTTTACCTTGACAACAATTAACGAAACCTTCACAATTTTATGAGTAAAGTTTCTTGACCGTATTATTTCTCGAGAATTTTGATATCTTTTGATTACAAACCCCTATATAAGAAGCCATTCTTAATTTCTCATACTTTCAATTTTAACTTATAAATCTAGACAAATATCACATTTCATTTGTGTACTATGCCGTATACTTTGACATACGAAATTCCACTCGAGTTGTTAAAACTTTTGGCATCACTTAATTTTAGTTCAGATATTTGTCATTTAGAATCAAAAATCGATGACAAAGTATAAAATCACATTTGCACCAATCAAAAATTGGGCGAAAGTAAATTTTGGCATCGAATAAACAGAATTCCCCCAAATTTGTATAAACATTTACAATTGAGGTGTCAATCTTTACTAATTTCTGTTCGATATTTTTTCATATAGCACCTTAAAAACATTTAACTGACGTTCAATTTGATTCAAACTTATTCAATTCTCTAGTCATTAAAGGATACTTGGTATTACCTTTTACTATTTAGTAAAAGCAAACATGGTTAACCAAAAATTGCACCTTGGCAGCACTTAAATATTATCATACATTTATTATGCAGGCAGAAAAAAAGGATTAAAACCAGCGAATTTATTTTTGAATAGTATATTGTGTTAACAGTTTTGAAAATAAAAACATATCTCAGTTTATTTTATAATTATAAAAACTATTGCCATTTATTTAACATAATAAATAAAAAATGGCTCAAAATTTAGAATCAGATCAAGTGAACACCACCGAAGAAGATTTTAATCTAATTGAACAACGACAAATTATTCTAGATAGAATTCTAAATTTTTCGATTGCTGAGGATGATGAGAATCCACAGCAACAACAACAACAAGAACTTTCACCAGGATTTGACAACATTAACGAAGAAAATGGAACAGAATCGATCTTCACAACTTTGGTTACTCGTTATTGTGAAACAAATTTGATTTCCGATCCAAAAAGATTGTTTCGATCAATTCGAGTTCGAAGACATTCAAATGGTTTTCCAATGTAATTCATTTTGTGATTTAATAAATAAAAAATTAAAATATATAAACAATTTAAATTAAGTCTTTTATTTGATCTTTAGGGCAGAGAAATAAAAAAGTAAGTGTCAGTTTTTAACGGGCTTGTTAATCTTTTGCCCATGAGAAAACTACATTAACGAACCAAACGAAAGATAATTTAAATTTTCAGAGTTCTTTAAAGTTTCAGATATCTCTGAAATTTCAGATTAAATTAAATTTTCAGATTTCGCTAAAATTCAAAGATTTTATTGAGATTTCGTTGAATTTTTATAAAATTTTGTATGTTTATTAGAATAAAACTCCTCCGTTTTCATTTATAAATGTGTACACACTACAATTTGAGATTCTTCTAATTAAATGTGGTGTATTCTTACTTATTTTAAGAATGAAAATTGAATATACATACAAATTATTTACTTTTTAGAAAATTCACACAGAACATAGATAAATATTGGTAAAGCAAACAGAACTCTTAATTTTAAAAATAATTGTAAATCAAACGAAGCAAATAACGAGTCTCGAAATGAAAGAATCGAGTTCTGCTGTCATATTTTCAGCTGCTGTTTTGGCGCCAGTTGCAATTTATTATATTTTTGTTTTTAATTTTAAAAATATTGTTTTTTTGCGAATATTTTGCTTAATTTATTAGTTTATTGATTACTGGCTTACAAATATGGATCCAAATGTAATTGAATTCATCGGGGAAAAAACAACAATTGGTGTGATTCCGAATTTCACTTTCGATCCGATTCATTTGATCTCTGGAAGCATTGGACCTTTCCGAGCTGGATTACCAGTTCATGTTCCTCTCTGGTTGGCCATTCATTTGCGTAAACAACAAAAATGTCGAATTGTCCCACCAATGTGGATGGACATGGAGTTGCTCGAGGAAATCAAAGAAGAAGAAAAACGCTCCAGGTGAGTATTTCCCATCAAGATTTAAAATCCTCATAATTCATTTATCATGATTCATTTCAGATTCTTCACAAAAATGCCCAGTGAACACTACATGATTGAAGCCCAACTAATTCTCAGCACAGCTCCTAATGATGTCCCCAAATGCGAGGAGATTCGAACGATTATCAAAGATATCTACGATATAAGAGAATCCAAACTACGTACATCGATTGATGCATTTATCAAGGGCGAGGGTACTTATGCCAAGTTGGATAACTTAACTTTGTTTGAGATTCATAGTGTCCGACCAATTTTACCTCATGCATTGGATCATATTGCGAGATATCAACGAACAGCTGAGGCATCACAGAAAAGCACCTCCACTTTGGGCTTGAGTTCGAGTGTGAACACAAGTTCTTTCTTTAGTAGTCAGTAAACTAAACAAAAATAAGCTAAGAAAATTAACAATTTATTATGTAGTTTTAAGTTCTAATGGCTGTTCCATCTAAGATTTTGTAAAACAAAGAAAAAAATAATAAGAAAAAATAGTTATGCATCTTTTGAACAAAATTTACTAAACCTTTTCTTTTTAAAGACAAATGTAATGAAATATAAAGGTGGTGACATTTTACCCCCTAAAAATGTCTCACTTTTATTTGCAGCGAAAAATTGGTTTAATTTGAAATTAAAGGAGATTTGGTTGAGCTTTCTACGGAAAAACTAAGAAAAATGACAAATGATGCAGATTGTAAACGAGATGTTCCCAAGGATGAGGGTGGAGCTGCGTTTAATTATGTTAATAAAATTTTCCCATTTATAAAGAAATTAAGGGGAATTATAGATCATTCGAGGCCAGTTTTAGGCAAATCATTAGTAAACAATTTTAAACATTAATTTAAAAAAAAAATAAGCACTTAAACCCATATGCAGAGGGGCGGGCGAGCTCATATGATGGATCATCTTTATCGTAGTATACAAATTTAGCTCCCCGGTAAATTGAAATCAAAGACAGTTTTAAAAGGGAGTTTTCAGAATGAAAATGTTTTGTATGGTTTTTTTTTTTAAAGTGGTATGACGTTAACCCGAAAATATTTCTCGTGGAAAAATTTCACTTAATTAAAATCTCGTATTATAATTTTTTTCTTTACGTCAGGTTTTTGAAATATGATTTTTTTAAAATTTTAAAAATTAAGATGCAAATTATTTTTAAGGCTTAAGTAAAAACTGTGATGATTTAAATAGTGTAATGTCATTGAATAATTACAAATAGAAGGGACACCGGGCAAATCCTGCTCTAGATGGCGACACTTATTTCTCAAATGCTCATAAGTCGCTAGTATCGCACGGCGAGTTATTGTATCTCAGTCTATCAAATACAACACCCAATTTTTCAGATTTGGTCCTTATGGGAAATTTACTCACAATTTGTTGTCGAGAAAGATAACGGAATATTGTTATTTAGAATAAAAAACAACAATAACAACTGTGTAGGTACATAATGTCTGTAAAAGTGTGGCATTCAAGGCCAAATCACGTTCGCTGCAGAAAATGTATTTTGAAGGTTTGTTTTTCTTTTTTAAATTTCGTTCTCATTCATAAAACGAAAATGATTTTGGTGCTTTTCGGTGCATTCGACATGATGATGTTTTGTGAGTTTTTCTTCAATTTCGTTATTAGTTTGATATGGGTTGGGATAGGTTTATTTTTAAATTTCTTTTTTTTTTCTGAAAATAGGGACAGTGGACGAATCATACTTTACTACAAAGTATAGGTACATTGCCAATGTACATACATAAGCATAGGTAGATATACCTATTGTTTAGGCTAATGTTAGGTAGGTACCTAATTAGTAATTACTTATAGGTATGTATGTAGGTAGGTATTCATATGCATAAATGGAGGTTAGTAGGTTAATATGAATATAGGTACATATATGTATATATATACACATATGTATAGTATAACATAATTTGGGGGCGTACCTACCTGTTAGATTTTTGAACTATTTTAGTACCGAGTATATTTTTGGCAGATTTCTTTGCTTTAAACAAAACTGTCGGCTGAAGAAAAAAAGATACCTATAATCAAAGTGGAGTAAAAAAGGATTCTTAAAGCCTACTGTTAAGATTTACCAGTGCACTGCGCGTACACAAATAACATACAATTTCTACTCGAGTTGTTGAATTTTTGTATATATGTAGGTACATTTTGTGGTAGGTATACATATGTACATATGTAGCTTTAAGAATTATTTTCTTACTTTGTTTTTGCTTTTACGTATTTTTTTTTTTTTTTGAGATATTAAGTTTTTTTTTGTCGTCCATACCTCAAGAAGCAGTAGAGATATCGACTTCAAATAAATTTTGTTATACAGACAAAAATACAGAAAGATGTAGAAAGGACTCTAAACAAAATCGGGTGGGTGTTTTTTTTACCATAGCAATTAAAAAAAAAATTAAAATGTTGTTAACCCAAAATATTTCACAAAACAATAACGCTAGATGCTTAAATTGAATTTTATATTGTAACGTGATACCAAACAAGTATATTTTTGAAAAAAAAAATCTGGTTAACAGTTTTTTATAAATCAAAAAAACTGTAAACAAATATTTGTCACCTCGAATATTTTACGAAAAAAAATGATTTTATCTCCAAAATAATTTTTTACAAAGAAGAATAACGTTTTTGACATCTGGTAAAATTTTGAAAAAAAATGACCATAAGTTCGGAAAAATTGATTTTTGACTGTGAAATCAAATTTTTTCATTATATGCAAAATATTGTTGTAATTTTTTTAATTTTTAGAAATAATTCAACAGACAACTTTTTTAACAAAACACGGAAACCTACAAATATTTTAAGCAAGACAAATCGGCAGACGGGATGGGATGTTATCAGTGTGGGTCGCATCCCAGCCTCTTTTTATAATAATGTGTTGGGCCAACAACAACAACATAAGGTACATATATATTATGGTGTTATATTATGTTATATTTAAAACATACAGTTTTGAGTTTTTTCTTGAGTTAGGTAAGTAATGTACTAACATACCTATACCGAAGGTATCTTGTTGAACCTTCGCCGATTTACGTTGTTTATCAATGTTTTGATTAACTTCAAATACTTTGTAGGTAAAGCAGACGATTTTAAGTAATTTTTGTTTTGCTTGAAAAAAAAACTGTAAATTGAACAAACCACATCAAATTATAGTTGCAACACTTTACCAAAACTCTTAAATAAAATAAAAACAGCGTTAAAAAGATAATGTACATGAATATATTATTAATAAGATCAGATAGGTATACTGGTACATACAGCTATGGCCAAAATAATAAGAACACTCAACACGATTGGCTACTTTTATTTGATTTTACGTTTGTTTTGTGTTGAATAAATATATTATATTTTGAGAGGATAGTTTATTATGTTAACTTTAAATTCCAGCAGTTATTACAGGGAATTATCAAATTATTTATTATTTTAAACCGAAAATTATTAATTTAATATAAAAAACCTGGCCATAACAATAAGAACACTTTGACAAAATAGTAAATAAACACCGTTTTAATATTTTGAAATTTTTTTTTAAATTTTTTTTTTTATTTAATTGCTTAGTACTTAGTTTTAAATCCTTTATTTAAAATGACAGAGTTTGTTCGACGACTCATAGAGCCTACCAATCCTTGGTATATTTCAGGTGGGATTGAATACCAAACTTCCTGAACAAACTTCCACAAATCCGATTTGTTTGATGGATGCCGCTTGCTTACTTCAATTTTGAGGTAGTTCCACAAGTTTTCGATGGGATTCAAATCCGGAGACTGCGAAGGCCAGGGCAAAACATCAATTCCATTTTCTTCAAGCCATCTTTTTGTTAGTTTTGCTGAGTGCTTGGGGTCGTTATCCTGTTGGAATCGCCACTTTAAAGGCATATTTTCTTCTGCCCATGGTAGCATTGTGTCTCTCAAAATTCCGACATAAGTTTCCTTGGTCATTGTTCCATCAATGAGAAACACTGGACCTACTCCCCACCAAGAAAAACAACCCCATATCATCAGACTTCCACCTCCATGTTTCACAGTCGGCTTGGTGTATCGTGGATTGTACGCTTCACCTTTTGGGCGACGAACAAAATGTTTGCCATCCATTCCAAAGAGGTTAATTTTTGTCTCGTCACTCCACAACACATTTCGCCACTGTTGTACCTCTTTCAATGGATCATAGGGCATGTGAAACATTTTGGCAAAAGCCAGCCGCTTCTTTATATGAACTGGTTTCAATAAGGGAACCTTTCTTGGTGATCGAGCTAGTAACTTTGCCTCAAGCAAAACTCTCCGGATTGTCCTGGAACTTATTGCCACAGCAGTCTCATGAGTTAGGTCACGTGACGACATAAAAGGATTTTCCTTAGCTTTTCTTACTAAGGCCCTTTTGTCTTTTTCTGACAATTTTGATGGGCGACCTCTAGTTTCAATAGTTTTTCTTGGTTTTAACGCTTGAAAAACCATTGTAGAGGAGCATTTGAGTATTCTGGCAATACTCCGAATTGACTCACCCTGCTCACGCAACACCAAAATAGCTTGACGCTGAGATTCCGAGCAATGCTTATTTTTTCCCATAACGTTCTTCAATAAAATAAAATTATTTTAGTTATAAGTAATTAAATAATAGAACTTTATTATTTACCTATTTTTTTTCCTGTGAAGTCTTAATTGCAAAACTTTTAAATTTTTTTCTTGATTGTTCTTATTTTTTTGGCCAGACAGATATAGCACCGTGAACAAATGAATTGCAACTGAACGCATTGTTCTTTGTTTTAATTAATAAAAAATATATGTAACTAAAGAGAATTAAAATAACAGTTATTTTACAACAATTGTTGTTTACTTCTCTAACATGAAAGCGTTACTTTTTGTTGTTTTATTCAAACGTTGTAACTGTTCTTATTATTTTGGCCATAGCTGTATGTACATTACAATGAAAAAACACTTCCTTTAAAATTTAACCTCGATCGAGTTAAATTGAGTATGAAACTAATATTGAAACTAAATGATCAAGACCAAGCTACGTTATGAAAAACTGCTGCTAGAGAATTTTGATCGATATAAGATTATGAAGTGCTCTTCTACAAAACATTGCACAGTAGTTTTTACATGACTTACGAATTCTCTTGTGGGAATTGACAAGCCTCCATTAACCTTATTTTCGAATTGACGAAATTTTATTAAATGTTCCCTTGTTTCATACTTATTTTGACACAAGGACACTCTATATATGGAGTGTCTTTGTTTTGACATTTGCTTTTGTCCATAAACAATTTGCATAAATCAGTCATTTTTCTTTACCACAGATTTTGCAATATATCCTACAAAATACCTATGTTAAGGACATTTTATTGTCATTTTCATTTATTTCATATTATTTTCAACGTCTCCTTAACAAAATTAAGAAAAAAGAGGCTGGGATGCGAACCACACTGATAACTTCCCATCCTGTCTGTCGATTTGTTTTGCTTAAAAGTTTGTCTATATGTATCAATTTTTACCAAATTTGCGTACTATTTTTGTAGATTTTATTTTTTTATGGAAAAACGGACTGCTGGATTTTTATAAAAAAATTACTGAAGTAAGTTTGAAGCCAATATTTGTAATTTTTGAAAAGCTATTTGAGTCGAAAGTAAATTTTTACCAAGTTTTAGTATTGTTTTTTTAGGTTTTTATTTTTTGTAAAAAAAACTGTCAATTCGATTTTTCTCAAAATTTTATCGAATATTGAAAACAATATTTCTTGTAAGTTAAAATCAATTAAAAGCCACTATCTCAAGTTTTTGAAAAGATATTTGAGTCGAAAATCAATTTTTACCAACTTTAGTTAATTTTTTTTTAGGTTTTTAATTTTTTGTAAGAAAACTGTCAATTCGATTTTTTTCAAAATTTTACTGAATGTTGACAGCAACATTTTTTGAAAAATAAAAGTAGTTTAAAGCCAATATCTCAAAGTTTTGAAAAGATATTTGAGTCGAAAATCAATTTTTACCACCTCTTATAAATTTTTGTTTAGGTTTTTATTTTTTGTAAAAAAAACTGTGGATTAGATTTTTCTCAACATTTTATCAGATGTCAAAAACATTTTTCTTCGTTGCACAAAATTTTTTTTGGAGATAAAATAATATTTTAGTCGTAACATTTTCGAGGTGACAAATTTTTTTTTCAGTTTTTTTTGATTTATAAAAAAAACTGTTGATTGGATTTTTTTCTAAAAATATACTTGTTTTGTATCACGTTACAATATATAATATAAAATTTAATTCAAGTCTCTAGCGTCATTGGTTCATGAGATATTTAGGTTTAACCAAAATTTTCACCTTTTTTTTAACTGCTATGGTAAAAAAAACCACCCACGCAATTTTCTTTCTGCATCTTTCTGCCTTATTATCTGAATAACAAAATTTATTTGGAGTCGATATCTCTTCTGGTTCTTGAGCTATGGACGACGAAAAAAACGTCGCGAACGTACGGACGTACGGACATACGGACGTACGGACATTCGGACGTACGGACGTACGAACGTACGTACACACGCACGCACAGACATCTTTCTAAAAATCTTTTATTTCGACTCTAGGGACCTTGAAACGTCGAGAAATGTCAAAATTTTCAATTTGACAAATCGGACCCATTACAATAACTTCCTATGTGAAGTTAAAAATAATTTATTTGATTTAAGTTAGACATTGCAAATTGTAAAAAAAGTTTCAAGAAATACTAATGCATTATTTATGTGCATATATAAGTACTATGTACTAAATAAATTATACATATGTGTTTCAGTTTATTTAAAAACCTTCAAATGGCTTTACCTACTGAAGAAATTTATTTTTTGAGTTAATATACAACATGCACTTGGCCATATCGTACTAACATTCACAAAACTATGTATGTATGTATATTCGTAAAATGGTATATCTGCCAGTACCGATAAAAAAATTCATGAAAAAGTAGTTGCAATTTTTTTTTATTTTGAACAACAAACCTCCAAGTAAACGATTTGGTAAATCAATTTAACCAAATCTCCAAAACAAAATAAAAATAGTAAGAACAATTTTTTACACACGAAAAATTAATAGTAGCTTTTCAAATACCTACCTAACATATTAAGATGTAGGTATACCTATTCCTTTTTTATGGCGAGACAAAAATATTATCCCTTTTAACGCGTACATAATATTATTGTCTTCATCTACAAATATTCATATAGTTCGTTTTCAAAAAAGATCCCAAAAGGACTTTTTTAATCCCTTTTGACTTTGTATACACAAACCTTTTGAGCGTTTAAATTAGCATATACAAAAACCAATATCATGAAAATGATATTCAAGCTACTAATAGTACTCACTGGGTGCTCATAAGTCGCATGGTCGTTTGAGCAATGTTTGGTGTCCACTTCTATTTGTAATTATTCAATGGTAATGTGTATACACTCTTCATATCGTGTTATAGTAGAATAAAACATTTAGAATAAGGGGCAACATCTAGTGGAGAGGAGAATTCGCTTCTTTAAGCATCGAGAAACATCTAGTGGCATAGAGGGGAACTCATTCAGCGCATATAAGAACCTCGAAAGGGGTAAGCATCTAGTGATAAAGTGGAGAACTTCGTTAAGCATCGAGAACAACCTCGTAGATTCTCGAACCGATTTGAGGTATATAAATAGGCGCTCGGAAGCGAAGCGGTTCAATATGGATTATTGGTTGTGAATTGCGATAAGTAAAGACTGTGTTTAAAAGTAATAATTGAAAGTAAAGACTGTGTTTGGAAAGTAATAATTGAGTGTTCAATAAATAAGTGGAACAATTTAAATAAAGTAAAAATTGTGTTTTATTTACAAGTGTGAATAAGTTTTAATTTTCGGACCAAGCCGAATATTACAATAGTTTAAGTATTTCTTAGTTTCCAGGAATTCTCATTAGTTATGAGATAACGTTTTCATTTGGCCCTATATGAAGTTTTGAAAAATCTTGAATCGTGTGTTTCCGTAATTTTGAAAAATAAGTTTATGGATTAATTGTTTGTGATAATTTGAAATCCAAGATTCGGTGTTAATTAGTAGCTCAAATTTATAACAACACACGTTTTCAACATTATTTTTAAACACTCGACTCATATTGTTCCATAACCACCGAATTCGCCTCGCCTGCATGCGACTTCTGGCTATTTAAAAGGTCGTTTTGACACGTTGAATTAGATATAAACTGAATTCAAAAAGCTCTTAATGGCTATTGCTACTGTTTGAGGCCTTAAAAAGCTTTGCCAAAAGTGTGTTTTATCGGACGGGGATTATTTTGAAAGAGATGAAATTGATTTGGACGAATTAATAAAGAATTTACATTTTATAAACAAATTCATCTTAGTTTTTGATAGCAATAGTATACATTTTAAAAACTTGATATTATAGCCCTGTTAATAGAAAACGGATTCATTACAAAAACAAGAATATAGTTTTAAACTGTTTTGTTTTTTTTTTCTGTTTAAAGTGGTTCAGTGTTTCTTAAAAGTTTATGTAGGACAGGTTGAGACTAGAAGGTAACAATAATTTTTCGAATACATATACATATTTTATAAAATACTGAAAAAAAAAACTTGTATTCGACTACTGATAACTTCCCATCCCATTGCATTGGTGTCCACCTAAGATTTTGCAAAATATGTTTCTTGTATATCAAGGCAATATTTTTATTTAAATAATTCGAAAGAGTATGCAATCAGAAATATATGTAAGTTTAAGGTGTTTTCTGTCGAGGTAAATATTATGTTTATTCGAGAAGTTAAATCAATTATATAATATTTTTGGTAGGACTTCCATTTATGTAAGGAACAGTATCTTCAAATACTATAAAATATTTACAACAATATTATACCCGGGGACGGAACAACTTTGAAGACAGTATCTTTCTTTGTTTTTTTTTCGAAATTCAATTTTTAGTAGTTGTTAGTATTTTTTGTTTTAGATTCTCATTTTCCTGTAAAAAAACTGTCAGCTGGAGTTCTTAGAAAGTTTTATAAAATATTAAAAACAACATTTTGAATACAATGCAAAATGTTTGAAGTCAATAACTTTTCTTGTTTTCAAGATAATTGAATAGAAATTAAATTTGTACTAGATTTTATAGGTAGGTTTTGTTTTTTTTTTTGTTAAAAAAAAAAATTGTAATTGGTTGTTGCCGAAATACTTTAGTCGAAAACTAACTTTTTCCAATTTTTAGTAGTATTTTGTGTAGGTTTTTATTTCTTATAAAAAAACTGTTAGTTTGATTTTTTCTAGAAATTACCAAACGTCAAAAACGTTATTTTTCGATGCGTTAAATTATGCTGGTGGTTATATCATTTTTTGTTCGTGAAATATTTGAGGTGACAAATATTTTGTCAGTTTTTTTTCTATTTGCATAAAAAGGAGTTAATTAAATATTTATTTTTCAAGCTTAAATAATTAAATTGAAATTTATTGAATTATTGAATCGTGAGAAATTTAAGGACAACTAATTAAAACAAAAATTATAATAAAACGAATTTTATTTAAAATTCTTTCTGCATTTTTTGATGTTATTGTTTTCGAAACACAATTTATTATCCAAGTTTTTGCTGTTGCTCGATGAAAAAAGGGATGTAGAACGTACGGACGTAAATAATTGATTGAGATTTTGGAGACCTTTGAACATATGTATAACAATTAAACATTTTTAACTGCCTAACCAACAGCCTCTGTGATTGGTCCACTTCTATACATCCATATAAAAATGGTGTGAAAAATGTATAGTAATTTATGAATTGAGAGCGATTGGGCCGATTTGAATTATTTGTTGTTCTCAGTTTTTTGTAACTGTCAAGAAAAGGTTAAAAGAATAATTTTTGAATGTAGGGGTGAAAAATTTCATGTGAAGCCTCGAAAAATTTCGAATAATTGTTAAATTCATTCTGATCAAAGACATTTTCCGCGCGAATTAGGTAGAGAAGTTAACAATAAAAATAAAAGATATCGCTATCCTGCGTTCTATACCTCGACCTGATAGACAGCGTTCTACGTTAACTTGGGGTGTTGGTAATATGACAGGGGTCCTGGATTCAGTTCTCCGTTGGACTAGCATTCACGTTGACAATGGGGGCATTCACTAAAGTTGTGTTCAACGAGGTTTTTTCTAGATCAGAACAGCACAGGACAGCACAGTTTCGTGAGAAACGTCAGATCAAGTTAGAACAGTCAGTTAAACGTCAGTTGTCAAAAAAAAAAACAAATTGCAAATTGCGTGAATTTTTCGTTTCTCGCTTATTTTTTTTCATTTTTTGTGTTTTTACTGTGAAAAATACTATTAAAAATTATTGAAATGGAAAATCAAGTGATTGCTAAGATAATACTAAATATAAATGTTAGTGGTTCAGACACCGGTAGTGATTTCTCGTCGGATTCCTCTTCAAATGATTGGAATGAAAGTGTGACGAATGTTATTACCTTTTCTTTGATGAAATGTAAAAGATTTATTTATGTAAAATGTAAAAAAATGTATATTTTATTTTATTAAACAAATTAAACAAATTGGCAAAATAACTTTATTTTATTTTTTTTAAATCACGAAAAAAAAAACAAAGCACAGCCAAATCAAAACGTAAACAAAAAAAATGACAACTTCGATTTTGATATTTCTCACGAGTCTGTTCTAACCTGATCTGACTCAAAGCAAGAACAGAAAATCCTGTTCTAAACTGTTCTAGGTTTGTCAATGAACAGGAAAGTAGAACAGTTCAGCACAGAAAAAACCTTAATGAACAGCAAAAAGCTGTACTTTGAAACTTTGAACTTTGTTGAAAGGTAGAAAATCTCCATAATTATCAAGTCAAGTCTTCTTATGTCAAAATAACAGCTGATCATGTTTTTTCATTCAACTGAAAGTTGAACTTTATTACTTTGATTTATTTGTTTTCTGCACAACTCCATTTAATGTTTTGTGTAAAAAGGTTCCTTGTCAAATTGGATATGGAATAAGTAATATTTCTATACAACACAAAACACAAATCATTATGGACTTTTATTTTGCCTAGGGAGAATTTTGTAGACTATAATGTTTTTGGTGGATTTTGAATAATCAACTGAAGGTAGAGTTAAGTTAAGTAAAGTTCCAAATTTGAAATTTATGATACTTGACAAAGAATGCAGTTGACTGCAAATGTGCCTTATGTTGGCTAAACCTGACCAATCAATACATTGCAAGAAAGATCGTGAGTTTATTTTTGCGTAAAGCACATTGAAATTTAAACTATCTATATCCTTATTACCATCTTGAGCGCGACAAAGTTCGCGAAGTACGCTTGTTTGGTATATACTCGTAAATCCCTTTCGACTCTATAAATGCCATATTTCGAATCTAAAATGTATTCAAAATCGGTTCCATCAAAATTAGTCGGAAGTTATAAAATCGCTCAAACTTTCTTGTTAAAAAAAAACACTACATACATATATAAAATACTTCCCCCGCATACAAATTTTGTTAAAATTGAAATCGTTGTAACTATACATAATTGTATGTATTTTGTTTGCTCTTAGAAAAACATTGGACAAGTGCCAAAAAGGATTTCATTTTTCTGCCAGGATTCATGAAAACAGGATCAATTTTGTTCATCTTTTTATTTCTGTATGAAATAGTAAGGTACCTCAAATTTAAACGAAAACTGGCCCTAAAATATTTCCACCTTCATGATATAAAATGAAAAGTTCATGAAGCAGAAATCATCATATCACTAGTGTTTTATTTTCATTTCTCAAAATCCAATAGACATTTGAATTCAAAATCTCAGTAAGTACTCGCGACTTGGTTGTGTAGCTTTTTTTGAATTTAGAAAACAACCAAAAAATCTATCTCAAAAAGCAAATGTGCGCTGTGCAGATGCAGAGCACACCCCTCCTTTAGAAAGTTTAGGCTAAACAAAAACAAAAACAACAACAAAAAATACAAAAATTAAATTCGACTGTGACTGTGACCTATGAGAGGCATATCACTTCACTACCCATAGGTGGCGTTGTTGGATAAGTAAAGTGAAGTGAGGTGAGGTGTTTTACTCATGGAAGAGCTACGTACCGTACATAGGTACTACATCTAAAACTTTTTCTAAAACTAAATTATTGAGGTACCACTCTTGTACCTCTTTGAAATTTTTGTTTAGTAATTTGGTTGGTATTTGGCCCGGGTCCTTTTTTCGTTTTCAATTTGGTCTAGTTATTTTTGGGGAACTTGCATAGCGAACCAGGAGTTCAGCTAAAGTAGCAAAGCCCCAGCATCCCATATAGTGTTTTAGAAATTTTGCAAAATAACATCATACACATACAAACAAGTCTACATTTTCTATGTATGTATATATGGAGTGTATATGTGAATTCGGAATGGATACGTATGGTGTTTTTAGATTGTGATGAAAATTGTGTACGGAAATGATTTGACCTAAACGCTAACATAGCAATGGATATGGATATAGTATCTCTTCGGTAGGAATCTAGTTTTTGGCTGGCTCTCAATTTGAAAAGTGAAAATTTGATTTTACCTATATAGTCTATAATAGTCTACATAAACAGACAGACAGACTGAGACTTTCAAAGTATTTCAGAGGGTGTTCTGTTTTTCAAAATTAATGGAAAAACTCAAAATAATAAAATTAATTTGATGATTTTGTAAGGTTTTGAAATATTTATCTCATATTTAATTGATATATTTTTGAATTTATAATTTTAAAAAGTAAGTCCTTAAAAATTTTTTAGAAAGGAACAAAAGTAACCTGGAATGGATTTACAAATATGATTCATTTGTTTTCAATTGCACACAAAAATAGGAATCAAAAAGGTCTAATTTTTTAATTTTAATTTTTCTCCTTAGGAAATCCCAAATGATCTCCCAGAATAATTTGTTTTGAAGAAGTACCAAAACTTAAAACTTCAAACCTATTTATATCAATACTGCATTTTTTTTTTAGTTTGCCGGATTCATAATGCAGACAATTTTTTTAAAAATATTAGGAGTGTTTTTTTTGTTACAGCTATCAGTATCCGTTTCCATGTATTACAAAAACAACACGCAGCTGCGGATAAAACTTAAACTTAAATCTGGCTGCGGATAAAAATTGACATTTTATCGATCTCGATCGGATTCGATTGGAATTTACCACTTTTTGCCAAAAGTGGCCGTTGAAGTTAAGTAAAGGTTATTTATACGGCTCCATGAGTACCCCTATTGTCAAAATTAAACAATTCTAATTACTATTATATATTATTGTTGTATATTATTTATTATTATATTAGTATTTTAAATAAATGAAATTTTGTTTTAACTAAACTAAAAGTCTTTACATAACGCTTAATTTTTAATGAGTTCAAATACCCTTTATTTTTGTTTTAGCCAAACTAAAAGCTCTTCATTTCTGTAATCTTTAATCCAAGTTTTACTCAACTCTAATTTTGTTTTTGCCAAACTAAAAGCTGTTAATTCTTTTGCCTAAAAATTATGTATTAATTTTAAGTAATTTATTTTTGTTTTAGCTAAACTGAAAGCCCTATTTGCATCTTTATATAATTTTTTGTAATTGTACATTTACATTTTGTTAAATAGTGAATATTTTCTTTGAACCTAATTTGAAAACACATAGTCAATCTGGCAGACGGCATTGCCACAGCCAAACACTTTTATTACCAAATTTATATTCAAATCAAATGTAACCGAAACTATTGTATCTATCTATCTATCTATCTTGTCAAAATTAAACTTCAAAAGTCTACATTTCACATACGAATTTCAATTTCGATCTTTTGACCATGCATATGAATGGGCCACCTATAAGAACTCCAATTTCATGAACGATGACTGACCAAATTTACGAACATACCCCAATATGTCAAAAACTTATCCAAAAGCAAAACCAAAATAACAAATCAAACTTTGAACAAATGCAGATGGACGTACAAATGAAAATCAGGAAAAAAGGTAAATTAGTATTTATTTAAAATTATAAATAATACATAATAATAAACATAATGAAATTCTTTCTTAAAATATGTAGCATCAAGAAAAAAACTTGGACAAAAGAGGAGACGGAGGCCTTTTGTTTTATTATCTGAAAGCTAGACAAGTCTACCAACTTAAAAATAAAATAAAACATTTGCGGATGGGCAACTGCGGATACGTTTTTTTGGGAAATCGAATTTGACTGCAGATAGCGATGCCAAAAAACACGCCTATTGACTTGAAATTTTGAATTCATATCGGAAAATTGTAGAATCCTACTGTGGATGGATTTTTGACGTTTATTTGAGTCTCGAAATCAATTTTGTTCTTAGATGTTGGCTCGCGATTGATAACTGAATAGTATCTCCAGGGATGTGTCCATGGAGCTGTTATAATTGTAATTTTCCATTGAACAAACAAATCGTTACACCGTTTATATTATGCGATGTTTGATGATCCAATAACGAATTCAAATAAAGTAAAACCGGAAAATAAGTTAACCCAACCTAATTTAATGGGGATACTTCTCAAATTAAACTGTATTTCCTTTATAATTGATCAATTTCAACAAATTTGTATTTTTATTCTAAACAAAATAATCAATCTCTTTTGAAAAAATCCTTAATGAGTTTTCAAAAAAAAAGAAAAAGATAAGAACATTTAAATCTTACTCCTCATTACGGGTTCCAACGTTACTTAGAATAAAACCGATCTTCGATATCTCTGCGCGTTATTGTGATCTTTTTTTTATAATTAGTTTAAAAACTAAATAACAGTGTATAAGAATAAGTTGTTTAATTATACGGAAATAGACGTAAGCTTTTATATTTGTTTGTTATTTTGCAAAAATTGCAAAAAGTAAGTGTGCACAAATAAAGCACACAAAGATCTAAACATAGTAAGAATGTAATCTACGAACGAGCCCCATTTATTTAGTTCTTATTTCAGTCAGTTTCAATTTTTAAACTGGAAATACATAAAAACAAATTAAATGTACATTATTCATGATATTTTTTTAACGCATCCACTTTATAAGAACCGAGATATTGCTGTTCGTTTTATTGGCTATTTCTCACTGTATACTATATATGGAATCTCAAAAAAACACGGCTAATATCTGATAACTCAGAATCTATTTCAAGTCAGGACATGATTCCAAGAACTGAACACAATGAACCAACCCTGTGAGCCATTTAATATATCGTACTAGAGACTATTTAACATCAGAAAACTTTCCAGGAACTGATGGAAGTATAACCTTCGGATTTCTTGTAAAATAGGACAGTTTACCATACAATGGAAGATATTTTCAGGTTTTCTTATGTTGAATAGATTACGGGCTTCAAATTCCTCAATGGGACAGACTCAGATGCCTGCATTCCAAAACCCGTAATACAGGTTTTGATAGTAGCGTTAAAAACTTGACATATAGAGGCAAGATCAATATTTGGATTTGCGAAAAATTTCGCCAGCATCGTTTTGAATGACAATTTAGCTTCAAGTCCGTTTCTTTGCATGTTTGCCAAAGTTTAAGTTTGATGATAACAATAGACCCAGGTAATTGAATTCGGTCACCACATCTATCCGCTCATTATTAATTAGCTAAGTTTCTTCCCTTAGTATTCTATCGATGTTTGAAAATCATGATTTTCGTTTTCAATATGTTAACACGAGGATCCCATGTCTTGCAGTGCGTTTGCAGTAGATTTATTTGAAGTTGAAGCGAAAAGGGATTATCTCTGGTATCAGCACCAAGTCTCCCACAAAGTTAACGCCCCTCTGTAAAATATCAACTAGATCATCAAAATGTACAAGGCGAACAGAATAGTAATCAAAATGCATCCCTGTGGTATAACTGCAGCCGTATCAAACCATTTAGAACCATCCACTGCAGTTGAGCTTGATGACGCCAGAAATTTCATGTACCTACAACATTAAAAACTTTTTTGAAACTCCGATCGATGCCAGTTTATAAATTAATGCCTGATGTCTACAAACCGTGTCGAATGCAGCTTTAAAGTCCAGAAAACACACATACATACATACAGCTTCTTATTATTCTCGATATATTTTCTAGTAATACTATAGTTGAAGCAAAAATTTGATCTGTGGTTAAAAATTAGGTACGGAAACCAGATTGGAATTTGCTGAGCTTCTTGTTGTTATCAATATAAATTGAAAATCTCCAACCATATGCAAAAAAATATGGAAAAAATCTTTCTCAGTGAATTGAGAACAGGAATTGCCCTATAATTCTGAACCTTATCAGTGGGTAAGGCCAATTAATCGACTTTTTTGTAGTATTTGGAGAGTGGGTTAACTACGTTCAGGATTTTGAAGTGCTCATAGCCAACTTTTTAGCTCACTGACCAATCCTAGTTAAAGGTTCCAAAAAATTGTATTCCAATTAAGGAGATTTTATTGGAAAGTTAACTGGAATGTTAGTCCAGAAAAATCTCCCTAACTATCAAGTCAATTCCATTTATGTCAAAATGACAGCTTATCATAATTTTGTATTCAACTGAAACTGAACTACATTACTCTCTAAGGTATTATTATTTTAAAATACAAAGTACAGCACGAGATGCAATTGTAGCTTGCCCCAGTACTGTTTTGTAAAAGTTTATGACACTTGAAAAACTTGATCAAAATTAACATTCAAGGAACGCAGTTGACTGGTAAAAAAATATTTAAATCTGTCAAAAAAAATGTTTCTTCTTTTTTTGGTTTCATTGGCAAAAAAAATTGATTTAAGAACTTCTCATTGGAAAAAATACTCATACCAATTTTGAAATTCGCTTTCAGTCGAAAGTAATCGAATTAAAAAAAAATCTATGTATTTTGAGATTCGATCAATTTAAAAGTTTATTTGTTTTTAAAAACTAAAGCTAAATATATGTACATATGTATGTAATATGTATGTATAATTTCTTTTTCGATATTTTGTCAAACGGTGACATATTTCTTTCTATTTCCATAGTTTTCAAAATCCTTTAAGCCAATTAAAAATTGGATGATGTTGTTTGTAAAGAACATAATCCAGTATTGAATTAGTGGATAGTTCAATTATTTGAAAATAAATAAATTTCTGTCACTTTTGACAGATAATTGGGTGTTTACATTGTTCATAGAAAATTGTTTAAATTTTTTTGCGAAAAATCTGCCATATTGGAAGATCTTCTAATCGTGTATATACTTAGCTTGATGTTTTGTATCTGATTTCATCACAAATTTTAAAGTACAATTGACATTTGCTTTCATTTACACAAAATTTAGCATCTCGATGACTTTTGCTCCAACATATTTGTTGCCTAATGTCAAAAAGTGCTTTTTAAATGCATTGTATTTAAAGCTTACCTTTAAAAGTCAAAGTTTTTATCTATTAAATACAAAATAGAAAACAAATATTTTTCAAAATTTATCCTTATGACATAAAACGTTTATTTTCATTATTTATAAAATTCTTATGCACTTAACCATAATATTTCTAAGTCTAAGACTATTTTAATATTTTTTCGTTAAATGATTTTCTTTTCTTTTTATTTATTGATAAAATACATTTAAAATGGATGTTTGCGTTGTTTTTTCTTTGTTTCTTTTTTTAATATAACGACAAAATAAAGATCATTTTTGTTTCTAAAAATATAAAGATAAAACTTATAAAACTAATGACTACAAAGATAATTTCCGCACACGAAGTGTACCGACAAAATATTTGAAACACATTTTTATTAATCGTTGCTTTTTAACATTCATCATATATAATATTTCTCTTGTTTTATATTCTTGACAATATTTTTATTTACATTTTGAATATTTTTTTTTTGTTTTTTCTTTATAAATAATACAATTTTATTTTTTATTTTTTGAACAAATTAAAAAAAGGAAACAATATACACTTACTTTAAAAAAAGTTAAAAAGAAACTCGAAAAAATTGAATGCGAGTGCGCTTCTCTTTTCATTTAATTTTTTTAAATTTATACAAAGATTGAGAACGAAAAGAGAAGAACAAAATGCACCGTCTTTGATTAATTTTCTTTTCTTTTGTTTATATACTTTGGTTTATCTCCAGCAGTAGAGGAATTTTGTTTGAAAACTTTTATTCTATTCAATTTATATTCTTTCATTCAAAAATATCATTTATTTAAGAAAATTGATTAAAAATAAAATACAAAAAAAAACAGTTCAGGTCCTTAAATGAACCCCTGAGTTGTCTCGTTGATCGAAACTATCATCTATCTAATTATAAACTCTTAACAGTACGAAAAGTAGCGGACTTTTGTCTACTCGACCGAAGAGCTTATTTTTTAAACTTTTACTTGTTTTTTTAAATTATTTACAATGAGCTCAAGTTCGAAAAAATACACAGTATTTACATATGAAGAACTCTGGTGGGCGTTTTTTGGGGGAAACTTCTTAATCTAAATTCTTATAATATAAAATTATTCTCTCTTTAAACGGCAACAATTTTGCTAGGATCCACCTTAACCCTTAGGAATACGGTGTCTTCTTTGATGAATGGTCTTCGGTGGAGCAAGTCGTGGGAGATGAAACGAGGGAAGCCAAAGCCGAGTTGGTCGACTTCGGTTGAGGGTCTCTGGAAATTCTCCCAAGTTGGATCGGGTATGAATGACTCAGCAACACCACCCTGACCACTGTGAGCTCCTTGCTCGAAGAGCGTAAATGTAATTGAGTGTCCGAAAGGCCACTTTAGAAGAGCATCATATTCACCGGGAAGAACTTTGATGTAGACTGAGACATGTGTGCCCTCGCCAGGTCCATTGCCATTGAGAAACATCGAAGCCTGCAACTTATAGCCATATTGACTTGTGAAGAATGGTGGTGAGACTAACTCGAGACCATCCTTTCCTCTAGCTTCAGCCATTTTTGCCGACCAGTCTGTGATCTTCCACAGAAGAGTCCCTGTGTAGTTTGTGGAAAGCTTGGCAACGGCCGACTTGAGCATTTGAATTTGCTGCCCTTGACGCGAAGACAAGGCCACCATTAGAGACAAATGTGATGCGGCATTCGCTTCCAAATGCGATTCGAGCAGATGTCTGGGTCCCTTGAAACGACAACCAGCCTCTCTGAATGTACAAAATATAGCCAAAGCCTTGCATTCGTCCCTCAAATGCCCTTCCATATCTCCACGAGCAATCGGTCCCACTTCACATCTCTGCGGACAGGTGATGGGGGCACGTGGACATTGGGCTCCATGCAGGGCCAATGTATCGGCAGAAAATTCCCTCGTGCAATGAGGACAACGACGCAGACGTTTTATGCAATCCTTAGCCTTGTGAATGTTCATTCGACCGCGTTGCACACGCATCCCACATTTGGCCTCACAATATATTTGCTCTTGGCTGCAGGTGCCGGCATGCTCTTCCAATCCTTGACCACTGAACTCTGTGTGACAGAATTCGCATTTGGCTCGACGTTGAGTGCATGTGAATTGCAGATGATCTGTCATCATGATGCGGGGAATCTGGGCGCCACACTTGTTTGGGCATTGGGTGGCGTCATGCTTGCAGGTGTTTAAATGTCCCTGAAATCGACAAGAAAGAAAAAGAGAAAGGTAAGAAATGATGTAATGTAATTGTTTGAGGGGGAAATAATAAGGATGAATAATAATGACAGATGCAATAAGTGTCATATTTAAAGGAAAACAACTTTTGACAGCTTTTTTCGTATGCGATTAAATCAATTGAATTTTTTTTGACAGATGTAGTAACGCGTGTTTTTCTATCAAATGTCATTTAAAGGAATGAAATTATTGAATGTAAACTCACCTTTAGTTTCCTTAGTTCATCTGACCACTTGCAACCTTGTTTGTGATGAATACAAAATACTAGAGAACCCATTATGGCTTTTTCAGCATCTGGTCCTGGATAGATCTAGAATTAAAAAATATGAAAAAGTCGTGATTAGTTTAAAAGAAAACATTCAACTGTCAAATAAAATTGATGAAGTTGCTATTTACACCTCTTGAATGTTTAAGTCTGACTGACGAAGAGAGGAATGCGAATTTATTCGATTATAGAAATTTAAAACAACAATACTCAACTTATCTATTTAGGAACAAAAACATTTCACTGCGGGAACTAGTTGTAATCGAATTCGCATAGAGCAGAGAGATAAGAATTTAAGTTTCAAGGGGTAGGTAGTTTATGTATATTGTATCTACTATTTGATTAGGACACTCTTAAGCTGGTTTTTTTATCGTGGATTTTATTTCTTATCTTCAATTTATGCTAACGACGAGCGACGCTGACAACAACAACGATGTTGATAAAATAAAATGTATATTATTGAAAATAACATCGTCTCATTGTCTTATCGACAACAGATGGCTGCAAAATGCATTTTATAAACATACATATAGCAGCGATTATCACCACTTGATGCAAGTATAGTTTAAAGTGTTGGACTGGTTTTTGTGTTTAAATAAATAAGCGCGACCTAAATTACCAATCCGGATCTGAATGTAACGATGAGTCAGATATAAATTTTGTCACGGGACAATGGTGGTGGCAGCTTAACGGATACTTTTAGTTAATTCTATATTCAATTTGAAATTGATACTTTTATATGCATAGTATAAGTGACTCAAGTTCTTATTAGATATGCGGCAATTTAATAAAAATAGCAGTTCAACATGACTCAAACAGAAGCAGGAAGAATATACAAGAAAATGGCGATGAGTGTGGTTAACATATTGTTTTTTTTATAATTAAACAAAAAATTTATAACACAATTTATGTGTAATATACTCTGCTACACCCTTTAATATCTTAAAATTTAATGCTCATGCATGCTTAGCCACAAACAAATCACTTAGACAAAAAATATAATAGAGGCTCGCATTGGGCGCCACTTTTATTTTTTTCCCTTGTGTTGACGCTTATTGGATAGAAGATTTAATGTTTATTACACCTTAATACCAAGAAAAACTGTCTCTATGTAGTCAAAACTACAAAAAAATTATTTGTAATGAAAAAAAAAGAAACTCACGTTGGGCGCCAGTTTCAGTTTGTATGGATTAACTAAATTAATGACCACCGTTTAAACAAAACGTCTGCTAGACTTCAATATTTAGGCTAAAAGACATATTGTTCTAAACGACATAAACCTTATCAATCATAAAAAAAGAGATTTCTGTTGGGCGCCACTTTCAGGTTTTTTTTAGTTCCTTGCTAACAAATAAAGTGAATGGTATGTGAAAAAATGTCTGCTACACATTAATCCCTTAAAACTACATTTATTGGAACTAAACGTCAAATGAATCATTTATAAAGAAAATTTTAAGAATATCACATTGGGCGCCAGTTTTTGTTTTATTTTTCTTCTGTTATTTAAAAAGGAGCAACGTGATTAAAATAAGAAACTTTCTGTTACACTTGTCTATGAATAAATTATTAATATTAAAAATGTTAAGTAACTCACGTTGGGCGCCAGTTAAAAACTTTTCATATTTTTACTTCGAAATTGAAGGACATTGAAATTAAATAAAGGCCACTATGCAAATAAAAGACGACTTTCCTGTTTGGGATTTAATTTAAATCTTTATTTATAACAGATCTTAAAGTTAAACAATTAAAAGTAAATTAAAAGATTTAAACACATATAATTCAATAATGTGACAGATCTTTGCAAACATTTATTTTTCGACTCAAAAGTCTTGTTCATGTCACTTTGAATTCACATCATAAATTAAAAATTCGCTCATTAAGCTTATTCCCTTTGCCCCAATTCTCATTTTGTAAATTAAGTTTTTTTTAAGTTGTTGGTAATTCGCCAAATGCTCACACACAAAGGGAATATTAAGCATTTTTGAACAGAAAAAATAATATTGCAAACATCAGCTTAACCGCAAACGATAACATACCTAACCTACCTCTCTTTCCTACCGTAGCGGAGGTATAGATGTTATAAAGCGCCAAAGTTACCGACACCTTTATAATTCCATTTCCACTGTCATAATAATTAAAATTAAATTCCAAGTAAGTATAGAATTTTGTTTTTAAATTTCCCAGAGTCAAAA
Organism: Eupeodes luniger; assembly: GCA_951509635.1. Taxonomy (NCBI): domain Eukaryota; kingdom Metazoa; phylum Arthropoda; class Insecta; order Diptera; family Syrphidae; genus Eupeodes; species Eupeodes luniger. The sequence continues at coordinate 10,431,170 of OX608075.1, read as the reverse complement.
AGTGGTGCTCCATAAGAAGTGCAAAGAAGAGCACAGTCAAATAAAAGCCCGCACGTCAAAAAATCTAAATGCCATACGAATGTATCTCATTAATCTCTAACCTCTGCCTCTGCCGACAAAAAAGAATAAAGCAAAAGCGGACAGAAAAATAAAAGAAAAGAAAATTCCATTTAGCTTATTGTGGAGTATATAACTCAACAACAGTCGCTTTTTAATTAATAATGCAAAAGAAGAAGACGCGAGTAAATAAATAAAAGTGTAACTCGACCCTAGAGCCAGTGCCTCTGCCTTTGATGGGGACTACGATGCGGTGGCAAAGAGTGCGCTCTTCTAAGTCAGCGACTCGCAATGCGAACCAACAACCCAGAAAGAATTACATGTATTATTTGTTTGCATTGTGGTGCAGTGCATCAGCCGAGTTTTAAAAGGGCTCCTTCTAAAACTGACCAGACCCAAAGCCAAAGGCAGAGCCAGAGCCCCAGACTATATTGCTTAAGTTACTCGCATAGTTAAACAAAAGAAAAGACCAAACTGCGTGCATGGTGTGTTCAGTGTTCAATGTTCACTTTTCCGATTTGCGATTTGTGGAGTGCAATGGTACACATCCGGTCGCGCTTCGATTCCTACATCCAGAGCACGCATTAATTCAAACTCAAAAGAAGTCTTGGTGCAATGGTTCTTCTGTTGCACTGCATGCCGCCAACACCACCACCGCCACTGTCAACTGATGGTGGTGAATGGCGGCTGGCGGTCGGTGGCGGCGATCAGCGTCCAGCATTGGTTGTTTTTTTATTTTTCTATTGTGGATGCAAATGGATGGTGTAAACGCTCTATTAAGTGCAGATTACATTTATTTGCCTTTTATAAAGCGTTGTTTGGGTCGGTTTGGTTTGGTTCGTTAGTTAGCTAGTTTGAGTTTCCTTTCTTTTTGATTATCATTTTATCTGGTTTAACATTATTTCTTTTTATTTTTATTTTATTTTCATCTTATTTTCCTTTTGCGGAACTTGTTTGTGTCTGGTATCGTGGTGCGACACCCGAACTGCCCGACCGACCGACATCGCAACGGAAGAACACTCTGATAGTTGGTACTCTCCAGATTATATATTTGTCTCCTTTGATTATCTTTTCTTTTTCTTAGTTATTTTCTGGTGTGGTTTTGTAGGTTCTCTCAATTTGTCAAAAAAAAAAAAGAAACCATAAAAAGAAGATAAATTAACCATCACGGTCTTTGAATTCATTGAATTGAGTTTGAGTCGGTCTTTTTTCTGACAATCACTTCCGGTGTTAACTCTCTCTGTCTTCCTCTTTCTCCCTCTTTCTTTCTTTATAGTTGATTAAACATTTCTGGAACGCGCGCCTGAAAATCCAGAGGAGCCAACAAACCTTTGTGCGATTTTTATTTTTATGAATGAATGATTGCGTATAAATCGAGTTCAAGCTAACTTGAATTGAAATAAATGTAATTTCCTTTGCACATATGGTAAAGAGTTGGATTCAAATCAAATTTTACAATTTACTTTTGGTTTATCAGTTTCGACAATCAGTTTTGATAAGAAAAAGTAAAAAGAAAAATAATGTATTAGTTAAGTAAATGGATTTATTCATGTTACAGGAAGTTAAATGGGGAGAATCAAGGTATGAAAATGCTTAAACGTCAAAAGAGGGGTTAAATTTATGATAGAAAAAATTATAAAAATACAGCAAATCTAATTTGTTTGCATAAGATAAAAGCTTTTTGCGTCTTATTGTAATGACACGTGCAGCTGCGAATACATAAATATGCGCGAAAGATATGAAATAAGCCAAAATGTCATCCAAAAACCGTGATTTCCATTGGTGTTCTATAAGCGTGTTGCAACTTGTTCGTTTTATTGAAAAAATAGGAAATAATTCTGGATTAACTTCCTAATGCGGCAGAAGAATTTACTTAGTTGTGCAAACGTCAAAATTGTTCCGATTCTGATCATCAATACAAAAAAGAACTGAGATTTTGGTTCAACTGTCATGATTTGACATTTAAGGTTTGTTCACATTCACAAAATGCTTAAAGTTAGTTGTAAAAAAGTATTATTTAATTTGTTTCTTAACTTTGAATTTCTGCGATTTTCATTGATATTTAGTCCAAATTGTGTCAAGTTCATATACAAAAGCAAACGCACAAAACTGAAGTTCGCACAGAAAGTCACAAACATTCATAGTAAAGGAACAGTCCAAATATAATGTTCACTAGAATTCAAACCAAAGAATCCATGATGATCTAAAAAATACAAAGTGGTGCAAAATTTGTTTCCAGCGAACAATTATCTTGCAAAAACTTGCTGCCAATTCACAAAATATGTCAACTGTAATTTACCGTTATATACAGAATGACATTTTTTTTTCAAAAATAAAATCAACGGTTAAGTAACTTAAAAGACAGACTATATACATTTTAAACAAGGCTCTTTACTCGACTTTATTTCAAACACTTATAGTTGACAGCTGTCAAATTCAACCCGATTTTAAGGAAAATTCTTTGTATTTTTGTTATTTATATATTTAACCCTTCTTTCTTTCCTTAGTAAAAGTTGACGTTTATAAAAATCAAAATTGCTTTATTTGACAGAAAATTCTTACTGTGTTTGTTATTTCTTGTACGCTGTAAACTGGGCTGATGACTTTTGTTCGATTAAAGAATATTTACCATTTAGTGATTTCATAGATGTTCTCTTTATTTATACTAGTATTTGACATCTGTCAAATTAAACACAAAACTTAAATCTGTGATATTTTTTGTACGCTGTAAACTGCAATGATAACTTTTGTTCAAGTTAAGCATATTTAACTCTCAGCTCTCTCTCTCTCTCTTTTCAGTATTTGACATTAATAGAACTCGAAGTTACGAACAAAACTATTGGTTTACTTGACAGTTGTCAAATTTAACACTAAATTCCATTATCTTTGTTATTTCTTGTACACTGTAAACTACGTTGCTGACTTTTGTTCAATTTAAGAATATTTACCTCTCAGCGATCTTGGTGATATTATTTTTTCCTGAGTAGAATTTGACATTTAAAGAAATCAAAGTTACGAACGGAGTTATTGCCATAAAAACCAATAAGTTACTTCTTATCTATAGATCGATAGTTTGACTACCTACGCGATACACCTTAGAATCTATAAACACATAAAACCAAAAATGTCCATTATCGATACGATCTTTATTTCAGAATATCAAAAAAGATCTAAGAAGCTATTTATTTAAGAAACACATTTTACGCTTCTGTGTAAATATTTCTAGATAAAATCGATTCTATTTATTTGTCACCAAATAGCTACGCATAAAACAAACAGAACCACTTAACATTTTAAAAGTCATATAAAAGTAGGAGAGAGCATTTAATGATATTTTGATGTTATTATTACATATTTTACTATCGCACTCTTTCATCCTTCATGTATTCATTTGACATCAACTTGACATTTAAAGAGTCAAACTGAAACTGTGTTGTTGGGACAGTTTGTAATTCTGTTTAATTTCATTCATAAAAAAATGACAGGAAAATATTTTGACACATTAAGGCTGACCTTGTACTTTTTTTTAAAAGCATTTTATATTTTATTAGTTAAGTTAAATGAGAATGTGGCTTTTGACGTTATATTTGGCTATGACTTAGGAATTATATATCTCAAGCAAATAATCTTACAAAACATTTTTTAATTGCTTGCAGATGTTTTGTTTGTTTTTCTTTTAATTATCTCATTCATAAGAAGGTACATTAAAATTTATGTCCTACCCTAGGGAGAAGAGAAAAAAAAAACAAAATTATATGTTTTTTCCAGCAAATCATAAAACTTAGTTTTATGAGGCCATTTAACTTTTCTCGGCATTGGTCCATAAGCAGCAAGCAAGCAGAATAAAATACTAGACGCATACCACAAGATGTATGTGATATCACAAAACATTGCTTCAACCTGCAACTGATGCGATTCACAGCACACCACAAAAAGATTCAAACAAGAAAAAATGTTTTCTAATAAAGTTAAAACAAAAATTACACAAAAACTAGAAGGAACATCTCCATCGCCACACTCGGCATGTGGAGGAAATGTTCCTCCTATCATCACTTTATGATGGGGCATGGCTACAGTGACCATATTTTCCGAGACAAAATAATGAACAGTACCCAAAAAATGAAAAATGTTGACCAGTTTTCAAGATTTTTTTGGTTTTTCATTGAATAATAGTAAATAAATATAATATAATATAAATTAATTAATAAATATAGTATAATTAGGTATATGTATTTATAAACTAAACAAAAAAGGAACTTTCATCGATAATAAACAAAAACATAAAAATAACACAGATTTTTTCAGTCTCTAACTTATTTACAAAAAAAATAAACAAAACCTTAAACTCTTTTATATCATATTGGCTAATAAAACAACTTTGACATTGAATTACAATATATTAATATTGTTAAAATAAGTACTTTTCGGAAGAATACATTTTTTTAATTAATTCTGGCTTTCCTTTTTAATAATTCTTAAATTCGATGCAATTTAATGCATAATTGCATTTGCAAATTAAAATGGACCTGATTGTTTCAATTTTCATATTGTTTTTTTCGTTTGTCCATACATTGTTTAAAATTGAGCTACTCTCTCTATAAGGGCATTAGACCCAGGAAGGCATAAACAAAACTCTACGATTTTTGAAATGTTTTCATACTGTATCATTTTTTCATTGAAAAACTTGACAATTTCAACCCACCTATCTCCAGCACTCATTTGGCTCTCCTTCCATTCAAAAATTTTTTCTGAAGAAACATAATTTTGTACACATCAAAACTCGTCGAAAACATCAGTGTCATTAATTGAAATATTGCTTCTCTTTTTCATAATATACATTAAACTCAACTCCACTTTGTCCAAGGAAGGAGTGTAATTCTTCATTCATTCATTTATTTTTGGAGTGAAGGAGTTCTCAACAATGCAATAATTCCAACAGTCGGAGTGCACTCTCAAAATTACTTATGGAAAATGCCATAACTAGTCCAAATGGAAAAAAGATGAGTTTCATTCACATTCACTGAAAGTTATTTTACCATTGTCATGGTCAGTAAAACTCAAAGGTAAAATTAATTTCCAGTGGTGAAAGTCATTCTGTGCGCAAGTGTAAGCGTATTAGTTTAACTTCCCCTGTATGTTAGGATGTATAATATGATCTGATTTTTGTAATTGTGAGATTAGGAAGTGTTCCGAAATAAAAGACAACGAATTATGATGTAAGGGTATACGTTTTCATTAAACATTTAATGGTGTTCATGGTTAGGCTTTCCTCAAAGAAAAAAATCATAAATTAATGAACAAATAATGAGCAATTTTTAAAATAATGAACATTTTTATGTTTTCCGACACATAATAATGCATAATGAACATTTTCTTCAAATAATGAACTGTTCATTATAATAATGAACGGATGGTCACCGTAGGCATGGCGCGTATACCCTTCTCCCATATGAGATTAAAATACAAAAGAACAAAAGACAGCAAAAATAAATACAAAAATGTTAGATTAAACTTTATCGAAAGGGAAGCAATGCGGAAGGCGAATGACTTGCCTTCGACGACGCGTCCGTATTGAAAACTATTTATAATTTGGTTTATTTTTCTTTAAAAAAAGCTGATTGTGATTAAGTGACGGGTTTCCATTTTTTTTTCTTTTTGAGGGTACGTCTACATCTGTGCATTGGTCCTTTCCTTTTGTTTTATTTGTTCAAATGCATAAAGCCATTAGCCAGTGAGGTGAATGTTAGGAGGATGTTTATTGATTATAAATTCAAAGCACAGAAAGAATAACGACAAATGTGTTTTTTGAAGGTTTATGACCTTCTCGATTAAATTTTGACAGACAAAAGTGTAGACCCACCCAAATGACACTTTCATTTTATTTAAAATTCAATTTATCTCTTTCCTTTTTTTTTGCTTCATTAATAAAATTATTTAAACAAAAAATAAAACTTCCAACCGCATCAAAATAAATAAAATGCTAATTGAATTCATTAGTAAATTAATTCAGGAAATGCTTTGATCGTTAGTTAAATCATTCGCACATCAAAAATCCGGTTGTGATGTCTTTCTTGTTGTCAAAAGAAAGATATTTCGAAATTTTGCGATTCTGTTCCCACACTACGTCATCTAACGGTGGCAAAAATATTCTTGACTTTTGAAAAGGCAATGAAAAAAAAAAGACAAGTCAACTGTAGCTCACAGTGTGTGGTGATGCTAAATACCGCCATCATTGCCGGCCGCCTCAAAGTTACACAAAAGAAAAAGAGACAAAAAGAGTGAAGGCACATTTAATTAACACATGCTTTGCTGAAGTCAGATTTTATTATTGGCTGGCTTGGCTTGGCTTGGTAGGTAGGTTAAGTTAGTTCAGGGTAAGAAATAAATCATCAGTGACTATGGGTCCACAATAATATGTTTGATGTGAGATGTGATGTGAAGAATAATTACTATTGTTTTGTGCAGAAAATTAAAATTAAAATGAATGAAAACACTTTGAGAAAGAGCAAGCAGTCAGTCTTGTCCCATGAATTAGCATTTGTGAGTTTTAAAATTGAGAAAAAATAATGAAAGTATTTAATGAGTTTGTTTTTGTTTTGCTTATGCAAAAATTATGTGTGATAGCAAAAAATGAGGCCTTAATTGACCTAAGTAGTTTAACAGTTTCTAAGAAGCAGAAAAGTTCATCAAGAAGGGTCGAATTGCATTTTTTTTTCCTTAAATGGCACCCAACGTGGGACTGTGAATAGGTTTAAAACATGAACTAAAAGTTCAATAGTTATAATTTTAAGGTCTTAAATTTATTGATAGTAGTTTAAGAATATTATTAGTTTATTTTCTTGAGGTTGACAAAACAACAATATGTAGTTAAAAAATGTATAATTGGAAAAATTGAAAGAAATTAACGAAAGTATTTAATTAGTTGGTTATGTATGATGGAAAAAATAATGATTTGAATGTACTTTGTATTTTAACAGTTTTTAAGAAGCAAAAAACGCCATCAATAAGGGTGGAATCTTATTTTTTCCTTAAATGGCGCCCAACGTGGGACTGCAAATATGTTTAAAACCTAAAGAAAGAGGTGAATAGTTATAGTTTCTAAGGTCTTGACTTTATCTATGGTAGTTAAAGAATATTATTTGATATTGTTGAGGTTGGAAAAACAAAAAAGAGTTATAGAAAAAGTAGAATTGTAAAAATTGAGAAAGTGAAAGTGTCAAGATTCTCATGTAAAAAGATGTGACATTATAAAAATGAAAACAAAACAAGTCTTAGAAATCTTTTCCACAAAGACCTCCTTAGTACGGAAAATGAGAGATGAGATTTTGTTTCTCATAATGATACATAGAGACACACATTTTCCAGCATTTTTTCCATTAATGATTTCGTGTTATGTTTGAGTTGCCACCAATTTGTGGAAGCAATAAATTCAGTCTTTCGCGCTAAACAAAAAAAATAAACATACAAACCAACTGAATGTGGGTTTTATAGAGCAATAGAAAAACTTCAGATCAGCAAAAAATAAACGAAGCAGAAGCCATTGCACCCACGGGAGTATCATATCATTTATAAAAATATCAAGCTCTTTTCACTGTAACTATGATGATGTGTCTAATATCTAAGTTCTGTTTGTTTTTTCCCTTTTTTGTTCTGCTCGTATATACAGTTTCTATGTAATTAAAAGTCATGACAATTTGAACGTGACACACATCAGTAATGTGTCAATGCAACAATTGCAACAAAAGATAGAAAAAAAAAACAAAAACAAAACACAAGGAATGTGTCCATGTCCAATAAAATCCATGTCCAATGCGAACACATCATTGGAGCGAGTATCATAGTGGTTTATCAAATTTCTTGGATTGAATCTTAATTGATCGGATTGTTGGGTGAATCGATTTGTGTTGTTGTATATACATACATATGGTGGCTAGACAACAAACGCACCGGAAGCATGTCATGAGAAATGATAAGTTTTGAACAGTTAGGTGGCAGATTGGAATGCAATTTACTCAATATGGTGACTTGATGGACAGATTAGAAAACGGATGGAAAAAAGATGCAAGAGAAAACAAAAAGATGAGAAAACGGACAAAATTCAGTTTTATAGCGGAATATATTAATTAACACTTTAATTTTTAACTTTTTTTTTTATCTGATAGAAAATTTAGTGAAATCTTTTGGCTTTTCACATTTGTTTTTAATTATCTTATGGCAATTAACTGCTTCTAAGCATTTCTTTTTTCTTAAAAAATTCAATTTGAAGTAGAAATAGAAATAATGTGGTCTCAATGCAAGATGTGTTTAAACAAAAAGTCTCACATTGGGCGCCATTGTGAAGAATCATGAAAGATTTTTCTCATGTGTCACATACATTTTGCCAATATTCCACATATCAATTCTGAGTAACTAATTACTGTGCATAAAACAAAGATACCAAACAAAATCCAAAAAGGAAAGCTTTACATTGGGCGCCAAATATCTGGTCCATCTTAAATTATATTAATTTGAACGTTTTTCTCCACGTTGAGTACCAGTTTCAGTGGAATTTCTGTTACAAAACTTTTTAGTCGAGCATTTATAAAGGTACAATAAGGTCTTAGGATGAATAAGTAAAATTGCTTCATGTTGGGCGCCATTTTTTATTTCGTGTCAATGACTTTCTCGAAATAAATCAGCAGCTTGGAACATTCGTTTTTTTGTCTTTTCCAAAAAAAAAAATACGAATACGTAATGAAAAAACACAGCCCATCTATACGTGTACAGAACATTAACTATAAGGGTTTCACGTCGGGCGCCAGTTAACGTTTTCTTTTGTTTTAACTTGAAAAACAATGTTCAAAATTGAAATAATTATAAATTCATCAATATAAGGCAATAAACACTTGACTTAATTTATTCTCCTCGAAAATCGAAATGTTTCGAGATCATTTCAATTGCTTTTTGTGGTCTTTTTTCTTGTGTGTTTACGTAGTGTAATGTCATGTAAATCCACCCTGAATATTCACTTTGAAGTCTGGCTGCGGCATATTCTTAGAGTGAAGACCTCACGATCCACTTGAGAATCACTTGAAAAACCAGGACTTGCTTCTTTACAGGAATGTTGACAGAAATACAATAATAAACCAAACCCCTTTCGATTGGAATGAAAAGTAATCTATCTTTTAACCACATACATCTGTACATTGTATGTACATTTTTATTTTGTAAGCGCATTCCGTTTAGTTAGTTATTGTTTGACGGAAACAGAAACATTAACAACAACAGTTCGTTCGTCGCCATGCCATCACTCCAGCACATCAGGCCGTTGCACAGTGCAATGCGCATAGAATACAAAACGATCAAATAACCATGTGTGGACGTTTTTAATGTCTCGTCTTTTAACCTAAACCTGGTGGTTTAAGCATAACATATAGGAGGAAGCATTACAAGAAGAAATAATACAACAAAATGAAATCTTACGACGACGGCGAAGAAACTAAGAAAACGACTAAGTCAAAGACTACGATGATCAAACAAGCGACGACGGGAGTTATTACGTAAACACCAAAGACCATCAGAGTTAGGTACCTATACATATAGGAGTGGTTTTCTACCTTTATTCGTATGAAATGGACACGTACTGATTTTCTAACCGAACAACGAAGAAAATCTAACGAAATAGCGAAGCAAGAAAAAAAAGCAATCAAAAGAAAAAGATGAGGAAATATCCATCCCACATTCCACAGTTTTCTGCAAGTACAAGATCCGCGATCTTTCAAACCAGATCACCTTCCAAGGATGCCGAAGTTGATGCTGAAGCTGAATCTCAATATAATACACCACCACGTCATTATCAAGAAAAACTGGTCACGATCCATCGATTAGGCACACAACACAGTACAGAATAATCCATATATACAGAAAGGAAAAAGAGAAACAACATTACGGATTGTTGATGCAACACTTCTGCAAAAACAGATTGCAAAACTTACATAAACGAGATAGATTTTTAAGTGCAAAATTGCCCAAGGGTCAACAGGATGGGCCTCTAGTATACACATTTTATGGAAGCCTCATTCTTCACCCAAGAAAGAACTACTGATCAAATTAGTCATAAAATGGATGCAAGGAAATTCCATGCCAATATGCCAAAGGCTTAATTTAATGTTGCCAAAACCAACCAAAACAACAAAAAAAAGAAACACAGAAGAATTCATATTTTTATTTCTTCATTAAATTGATCCATAAGAAAGATGAAGAAGAGGGACCATAATGTAAGAAAACTGATGGCGGAAGCCAAACACATGGTGTGTCTTGCTGCGTGGGAATATGGCCAGCATCCTGTTGAAATAAAAGACTGACAAAAAAAAACTAAAACGAAAATGTGAACAACATGAACATGTTTTCGGATCAAGTTTTTCCTTTTAAGAAAATTTATATCAAAGAGGTTTATCCCTTTTTTGTTTTTGTTTTTCCTATATAAAACTTGTTGATGACATTTTCCGGAAGGATGCTTTAGTTTAGCTTACATATATACTAGATAAAAGGAAAGTGCATTCACAGATGTGTGGACTTTGATCTAGAAATAGCTATACCTTCGTTTCGATAATAAAAAATATATGTTTACACATCTTGTAAACTTGCACCATGAGATTATAAATTTATGTTCTAGAAAAATGTATATATGGCTCTGTTGTGGTTGTTATGGTTGCGTATAACATGCCATGGGATTATATGAAGCTATAGAATGTCATCTGTCATATATCTGTCATGTGTGGTTTATATGAGAATTTGTTTCTATTCATTTTTTCTTTCTTTAAAAATTCATTGAAATATTTTGTGTGAATTTAAGGGAGAAAGATATTATGCAATGTTGTTAATTGATTTTAAATGATGATCTTACAAAATTAATTTGACAGAAAAACTGTAGCAACTGTCATCTGTCACATTTAAACTAATTTTTATAATATCATCAGTATTTTACAATTATTTACTCCATTTTTTACTGCAAACATGTGTTTTGTAAAATATTTGTAATAATACAATAAGTTGTTTGGATAAATGAGCAAAAGTATTCCACGTTGGGCGCCAGTTTTTATATTTTGTGTCAACGACTTTTTTATACAAATAAAATAGTAGTTGAAACATTTTCCATGTTCTTTTCAAAAAAGTATTGGAATACGAATACAATGAACAAAAACCTGTATATATGTGTCACGGAAATTAAACAAGGGTTCCAAATAGGGCGCCAGTTAATGTTTTTTTTTTTTTTTTTTTTTTTGAAAGTGACATCATGAGTAGTTTCAAAATTGAAATAATTAGTTGCAAACATTCGAAAATATATAAATTTCATCAATACATTGGGCGAATTCACTTGACTTAATTTATTCTCCCTCAAATGTTTTTGGTACTTTTTCAAAATGTTTGCATATCGTTGTGTCATGTTAATCCACTCTAAATTGTTACTTTTATTATATTTTTTATTGGCTGATTGAATAAAGAAAAGCAGGACTTGTCTCTACTTAACTTCAGTAAACAATTTCTCTTAATTTATAAACGTGAAGCTCTAAGCTTTGAAGAAATGTCATGTTGAAAATTGGGCGTGGGAGGCGTTCACATTTGACTTTTTTTTTGGGCTACTCAATTTGATGTCTCATAATTGTATCTTCTTCCCATTTGATAATTATTAATAGATGTGAAACTGACTTAGACATTTCTAGACTTACAAGCCATCTCAAAAGAGTTCAGTGTAAATACCGCCTTAAATGATCTTCCAATCCTCTATATGAATCTCTTCTTTGCTCCTTTGCAATCTTCAATTTCAATTTCTGCAAAAAAGTGATATTTTTTAATGCAAATAAATTTTAAATAAACTTTATTTAAACAATTCAGGCCTAACAACTGTCACCTGTGGCACTTCATATATTTTGTAACAGAACACGAAATATTTCAAACCTCGAATCGAGATATCTTCAAATGTTTCTTCGCACGATATTCACATTGCAACATGTCACATTCATATACTCTGTACTGAATCTGAGTGCAATACTTTGAAGACATCTCTATCTATCTATCTATATCTTCATATCTATGCTACTAAAAATCGCTTCACTGAAACAGAAATCACACATAAAAACCTGCTCCAAAAATCTAGGTGCGCCCTCTTTCAATTATAAATTAAATTAAAAAAAGGAGATATAGATACATTTGCACAGACATATATCACTTACACATAAAATTTATATATTTACAAAAATAATATCAAATATCTATTGCATCCATACATAACATGAATTATACGACTTCTTCAATTACGTCTGCTTATATTTTGCTTATTCTTAAGAAATTCTCCCATAACCATCATCCACAGAGCACAAAAGTATGACCAGGTAAAATAAATCCGCAAATTTTTCATTCCAACTCGTCGTCTCGTTTTGTTGTCAGGTTTATATTTTCAAGCCCCAGCACCAGCAGCAGCTGTATCGCCACTCGTATTCGTACTCGTACCTGTATCAATAAAAATTTGTCTGAGTCCAAAGCCAGCGCAGCGCAATGCGAGACTTCACCTGCACAGTTAATTCTTCCATCATCACGGGCTGTACAGGCTCTACGGCCGGCTAAAGTGTATTCATGTTCAGACATGAACAGAAATGCTAAAAGCCAACATCAGCCAGCTTCAACTTCAAGTCAAGCTAAGCTAAGCAATACTCCATCCAGCTCAAGCAAGTTCAAAATGAATCGTATAAATTCCCACAACCCAGCATAATAAAAGATACAAATAACGAAAAGTATATATAACCTCTACGAGCTATGTATCTTTTACCCCTTAGTCACTCGCGCGCAGATACTTTAAATCTATAGCTGCGTATCTATTTTCGTTTCTAGCTTAGCTTAGCTACTATAGATACGAATACGAGTGTCGAGAGTACCTGTACTATGGCAATCTGGGTAAAGAGTTTCTCAGGCCAAAAAGTAAAGTACATTCATATAGTCAACTTTTCAACTATGGATATGGAAGGTTATACTAGATATAACTGCTTTACGTGCTGGCTTGCAGCAGAAGCAGATGCCGGTTTTTATTATTTGTATCTTTGTATCTTTTTTGTTGTTGTTGTTGTTGCTCAAAATATCTCCTTTTCTGTGCTGTGCAAACTAAAGACCGAACGAGTTCAGAATCATAATAATCGACGACAACGACGATGGTGAAGACCAAAAAGAAATACAAAACCCAAACAGCCTTGCCTCACCTTGCTCTGTGACTGTATTCATAGCGTTCGCAGCGTGAAAATGAGGTAAAGATACAACAACAACAACAACACCAACAACTTATGTACAAAAGAGACAAATACCTGTAATCAGCTGCTGAACTAAATATGGCCAAAACAGGTCGCGTATAGCTCTGAAGAAAGACTGAAGAAAGAGTGTACCTCCCTTCCCTACGTTATGTGAAGATCTTTAGGCTTTATCATTTTTCATGAGAGTATCTTTTCATAAAAGAAAACATCAGCTGTTCGATTGTGTATTTCATCATTTTCAATCAAATAAAAGATGCATAGAATTTTTCGACTGATGAGTAATAGATAATTTCAAACTGAGTTTTGGTTCTAAATTTGAGCTACTTTATGTACCACCCACCTGATTAAATATTGACACAAAACGACTTGTCAGAATTGTCATACATGACACTCTCAAACAACAGGAAAAGAATGTCACATATTTGAATAGGTCTCAGGTAGAATTTCCCCTTGGAAAACAAAAATTCCAATGGAATACCAATAGGTACCGGTATTAGGCCAATACTTTTTTGTTTATGGAAATAATCTTTAAATAAACAAAAAACGAAACGGATAAGGATTTGCAGAAATGAAAAATGTTCCCTATAAAAATTGGTGTGGGAATTTATTGAGATTTATTAAATTCTTTGTGTTCTTTATTTGATTTTGGCAAGAAGGAAAAAAGAAGAACAAAAATTCAAATTAAATTTCACACGATAAAGATGAAGAAATAACAAATAACAATGAATGAATGAGGATAAAGATGATTTGGGGTTTAGCTTATTTTTTTTTTGAGCTGGTTGAAATTGAAATAGTTTTTTTTGTTGGATTTTTTGTTTTGCTGTCCATTTCGAACTTAACTGCTAATTATTGTGAAGAAGGGAGTTTTGGTAAGTTACTTTATTTAACTAAGTAAAGAGTAAAGACTTTTTTATTTTTGACATGAACATGTAAAGTGATGTTGCTAACCATGATGGCAATTTTATATGCGTGATGGAATGGAATGGCTTGGAATGTGCGTGTGTAAGTACTTGGAAGGTTTAAACGATCGATCTAATAAGAGTGTTTAGTTAAGTATGTTTTTCAATTTGAAAGTTTTTATTTTGTATTCTATATTTTCATGGGAACTAGGGTAAGTATACGATGAAAATAAATGCACCTGCAGTACTCTGTAATTTTTGTTTGATGACGTGAGGGAAATCTTTCATAGAAGACCTCACAATCGTATGTCGTTAACTTATAGAGAGAGTCTAGAGTCTTGAAACACTAATGAGATTCTAGAAAAGAAAACCAAATTGCAAAACTTCAAACGTCAGCGCCATTTGTTTTTCCAAAGCAAAAAGCTTTAGGGTCCCTTCCAATTTGGTATTTCAATGGCTCCATTCAGCCATGAAAAATAAAAAAATTGGGCATTGAATGAAAATCAAGAAGCGACACTTTATCCCTACAAATATCTCCATTCAACAAAAAGTTGAGTATAGAATTTTTCTAAAATTTTAATCTCTGTTGAAGTTAAACAGATAAATAAATAATGTTTTCCTTTTCCTGGAACACTATGAAGATGTCAGAACTCAAAAAAGCAAATTCGACTAACGTCAACGTGAGACACTAATAGGCCAAAAATTGCTAAACGTCAAATAAGTCAACTCCCAACAAACAGCGCCAATTATTTTTAGAAAGAGAAAGCATGACATTTTTGTTTTTAGCTTAAGGGTGCGTTTAGAGTATGTCGATTAGTCAGTTGAGCAAATAGAAATAAAAAAGATTTAAGCTTAGCCCTTAGCGCGATGATAGTGAAAAGCATTTTTAATTTCTACACAAACTTTTGAATTTGGAGAGATAAATAAACAAAGTTTTTTATATGCGATTTATATACGATTCCAACAAATATTTAGTTACGTTTTTTGTGCAATCTGTCAAAATTTGAAGTTGACACTTTGGTATGTCTGTTTGGTAACTTGAATTTTAATGTAAAATTTCACAAATTTGCACCTAAATGTTTACTTTGTGGAGAAAAATTGAAGACGATCTGCGTACGTAGCAAAGGCAGTTCAAATGAAGAGTTGAAATGAAAAATTATATTCTTTAATAAATCTGCGAAGGTAATCATTTGTTTTTGATCAGGAAACAAAAGCCACTCCTAATTTCCTTCGAATTCAAATAATCACAGCTTAATTAACATAAAGTTCTATTCCTACCTCCATAATTTAAGTTCCAGATTTCTTAAACAAAAAACCCTTTTTTGTGGAATAAATCACTTAAGTTAAGTTATTTACTATTGTAGAGTATTTATTTTGTGGTAGGTTAAACTATTTAACATATTATATTTTCATATTGAATTATTCATAGTGCCTACCAGCCTGCCTGCCTACTCGTAGCTATCCACACGATTAGCAAAGACACAATCATAAACTCCAGACAAAATATTCAGATTATTAAATTAAGATAATCCCACAAAGGTCATGGGAAAGCGAGTTAAATAAAACTGAAAATTTTCTTCTATATCATAATCCGGTTCTTAAATCAAAAAGACAAAAATAATAAATATTATTCTTAAAAAATTTTACCTGTTCTTTTTACATGATTTTCTTTTGTTTTTGTTTTTAAGTCTTTTAACTTTTTTTTCTAAATTTATAATTAAGTTTGTTTTGTTTTTCTAGTAATTAATGGCTTACTTTGAATTGATTTATGTTAAATAATCACGAAATGAATTCTCAAAGCTCATAGCTCATTGGTAATATAAAATAATTGCTGATTGGGATCAATTTGAATAATTATTTTTTGCTGTTTTTTTTTGTTGTTGTGTTAATTTGAATCAACAAGTGTGACGGCTAAGTGGCAGCAGGGCTTAAGACTAGACGCCATATTAAAATACATTTGACCGTTTGCAATTTTATCAAATCTGTCTCTTTCTGTCAAAATGGTTAATTTTAATCTTATGGATCTTTCATTAACATTTTTGTCTTATTTTCTTTGTTTGCTCATTTGGAAATAAATTCCAATTTAAAAATGGAAATCCAAAATTTCGTAAGTGACCAAAATTTACAAAAAAGTAAAACTAGTAATCTTTCAAAAGGCCTTTTAAGGGGCCCCCTCTTGAGTTGTGTGATTATTTATCGATCAGACCCGATTAAATGCACATTTTGTTCCTTCTCTTTTTCTCCTCAACAGAAAACAAATTTATTTGACTATGATTACAATCAAGAAGAAGAAAACGTCAAATACATATATTTTTTAAATTTTATAAGTGGGCGATTCTTTATTCACCCCAATCTGAAATGCATAATGCTTATAGCATGTTGTGTACTTAGAGATAGCATTTTCTTGCCTACTTCTTTTTCTTTAAGAATAATTTATTTATCTGTGGTATTTTTGAATTCGAGTGTTATTTATTTAGTTTCGATATTTATTTATTTTTCAAGCGATAAAAAAATATATGTATATAAATTACATACATCGTACAAATTTATTTATTTTGAAATTAGAATTGGGAATTCCATTCCAATGCGAAGGGATTAGGTATACAAAAAATCTAAAAATATTTATATTTTTTTTTCTTGTTTGATAAATAAATAAGAAGTACTTCAGAGTGCTTCTGAAGATAAAACTAATAAATTTGTGGGAATCATAAGATAAGACTTTCAAGAAGAGTTGAAGAGTTAATTTTGAGGAAGGGATGATGTTTAGGGATTGTAAGGAACTTGAAACTTTAAATCCGTAACAATCATAATTTGTATGTGAAAACGTTCTGTCAAATTCTGAATTTTAATATGAAACTTAAACTTGTTTTTCCTTTTCTCTTTAAACGTCAAAATTGTCAGTTTGGAGAATTGACATTAATCATTTTTATATTTTTTCGTATAAATTAAATTTCTGTGAAAAGAAAACATATACAAAATTAACTCAAATTTTCTTATATTTTTCAATTCTTCACCTCGATCTGTCAGTTCTTCCAAGTGTTAACTGGCATAATTGACAATGAAGAAGTTTTTTATGGAAGGTTTTGTTTATGCCAGCTATTAGGGTTTCAGAATTATACCTAATTCTGAACATATTATGGACTGGATTACACGTAGCGCTAGTCTAAAAGTAATTTTTTAGATGAAATGTCAAAATCAAGCTCGTTGAAATCATCTGTCAGCTTTTAAAATTTAATTTTCACTAACCATATTTTTTTTAGTTTACTCGTTAAGAAAAAAGTTTTCAAGGGAGAGTTTATAATTTTGAAATTGAAAACAAGAGTTTTATGTGTTAAAAAAATGAAAATTAAGCACTTAATTTTTAGACCTTCCAATTGGTCAGCTGTCATAAAGAGTTATATGAATTTCGGTGACACTTTGATGATGATCACTTTTAAATTTTAAATGGCTGCGTTCAATCTCGTGTTGTACGGGCGTTCCAGGATAGGTGAATTTAATGATACCTTATGTTAACGAGTTGGATAGCTGTCAAAAAATAAAATCATCTTTTAGCTGTTCACAAAAAGCAAACTAAAATTTAGATTTATAGGTTTCAAATGATTGTAAAATAAAATTTTCAATAAATAATTGCAATAATTTACTGGATTGTTTTACCAAAAAATTCTAAAAAAATTGAAATCAATCAGACTATTTCAATCTTTAAAGTTAACCATGTGTGGAATAAGCTAATCTGTCAGATAACCACATATACCAGAAATTCTGCGATGGTTTTGGTTTTAATTGTTTGTATCTCAGCTGTTTTGGATCAGCTGTTCTCTTGCACTTTAAAGTCATAATAAAAGGAACGCATCCAATTCGTGGAATATGTATTGAAACTTGACATTCAGTTTTAATTTTCATCGTTTGACAATTTATATATTTATTCAGTATTAAAATGCGGTTGAACGTACTCAACGATAAATTAAACGTCAAATTCTTTAAATGCAATAAAAATAAGTTTTGCTACGACACCCTTAAAGCTATTTTTGAATTTTCATGATAAGAAGTCTACTATCTCCCCTCGCATATTTTTTTTTTTATAATAATTTAGGTCAAACGAGCTCCCCAATCCAAATAATTTCTATGTCACTTATCTGTCTTTGACAAATATTTATATTAATAATTTAAGCTAATAAAATTGATCGATAGAGTGTGGAGGATATAAATATTTGAATTGCATGCTAATATGTGGAATTTAATCAAAGTTCATTCGAATTCTTTTTGTAAAGCTTTTTGTGGAGATAAGGTATGATAAAATTAGATATACCTCTTCCGTTTCAAATCCATAAAAAAATGATAACTTTGTAGTTATAAACATTCCTTAAAATTGAGATAGGTATGTATGCATACATAAATTTACAGGAAATGTAATTTTATTTTGAACAGAAATTGATTTATTTTATTCTATATCGAATTTCTATACGAATTTTTCGAACTCGAATCAGATTTATTTTCCGTCTTATTTACTGTCAAATGTTTTTATAGCAAGACGATTATAGTTTTATTTGTTAGAAATCTAGGTTCAAACTTGAAACTTAATTAACACATTTAAAAGATGTTCTCATGTGAATATTTGCACTTCTTAGAAAGAATATACAAATTAAAATAAGAGAGGTATACAAAAACACACCTTCTTTTATTTGAATCAAAATATATACCTACAATTAAGTAGTTTTCTAATCAATTATTATTAGCAATACAAAATCATTTTATTGTTTTTTCTATAAATCCTTTGTTTATTTTTACTACTCCCAAAAATCATAATCCAAGCTTATTTCCAGACCAGTCATTTAAAAAATTATTTAAATTTAAAAGCCTTCTATAATAAACTTTACTATAAAAATGCAAATGTTAATGTTTTGCTAATTTTCGCAAAATTAAGAAGTTATTCATTTATTCATTCATTATAAATTCAGATAGAAATCATATAAAAATAGAAAAAAAGAAAAAGTGAGAAGAAATTTGTATTTTGTCTATGTTTTTACCTAGTTCTGTCTTTGTAACATAGTAAATGCTATAAACTTGATTTTTGGTATATTGCTTCTTTGTTAACGGTTTATCTCGCACAACGGCATCTGACTCATGAATGAAAGTTAACAATATTTTCTTATTATATACCAAAAGACAGACCATCATCATCATTGAAAGAGATTGTCATTCTTCATAAACATAGAATAACATCTACAAATCTTCTCCGAACTAAAAAACATCGAAAAAAGTGTGTATAGAATTCTTCTTCTTGCATCATGCAAAACTGGTAAGTCATATGCGTACCGGGTGTACTTTTTCATTTTTAGTTATTCTATATTCTTTGACAATTAATACAATTGTGTCAAGTTTACACTAGTCTGTAGAGTTGTGACAGTTCAAAGTAAGTCACAGTTCACAGATTTTTTTTACATTTTTTTTGACATGACCATGACTTTTCAAACCTGACAGCGAAACTAATTACCCTTGTGGGTCATCATTTACAATGAATAGTTCACCAATTTAAGCTCCGTCCACACTTTTCTGTCAATTTCAAAAACTACAACTTTGTACCTATCATGGTTGGTAAAGTACGAGTACAAGTACCTATATATGATTTATAAATAAATTATAAGTAAGTAGACTTAGGTACTTACAATTTGTGTTAATTCCGTAATTGGTTTATTATGATGATTTGTTGGCGGTGGTGAGGGAGATGATGATGATGACGATGTTGAATTTGTAAGTTTATTATTCCTTGGGGGTGTTGGCGGTGGCACCGGGCTCACCTGATTTAAATTTGTGCCGCTGCAATCTTTCGAATTGCGATTTGGCGAGAGACGTGAGGGAAAACTAAGAGTTTTGGTCCACTGTGCAAGACTTCGAACCATTTTGTAACTATTTAAGTTTGTCACTTGGGTAAGAAATATTTATTTTTGTTTTCTTTCTTAGATTCAAAATATCAGTTTCACTTTAAAAAAAACTTCACTTGAGTCGTTTCTAATTGGTATCTTTCAGAAACACCAGTTCACTTAAATTTGATTTTGTTTGTGAAATAATTTGTATCACGATCGTGTTTCACAATATGAAATAAAAACCAATGAATTCCGAACGAGTAGTAGGTGAGTATATCTAAAGACACAACCAACTTAAATGACTGACGAAAAGCAACTGATTTCTAAACCTAATAGAAGTCCAAGTCAAGTCTCCAGTTCCAGTATGATAGTCTGTTCGTTGTATTTTTGCTGGCAGTGTACTGTTGCGATAGCGGTGGTCGTGGTGGTGGTGGCGCAAGAACGGCTGCAAAGTCTGTTGATTGAATGAGTTTGAAAGAAGAATTGAAATTGAAACCATGTGACAGAGACAGACGCCCACTGCATATGACACATTTATGATGGGAAAGAGGGAGAAAACCCATGCGATGAAAGAGGGAATATTTTTATCATTTTCTTCTCTCGTCTATTCGTTCAAATTTGAAAGTAGATATTTCAATTCAACTTCTTGTATAAGGAAGCAAGCTGCAGAATGCAGGCTGCAATCTGCACACATAATTCTTCTTCTTCTTCTTTGTTTTATTTTTCTACCGTTGTTGGTTGTTCGTATTTTTGGTGTTGGAGTTAATTGAAATGTGTGATATTTCTTCATATTCACCTCTCTGTCATAAACCAAGCAAAAGAAAGAGATGGAGAACTGAACAAAATTGGCAGATGTGCAGCATTTTTAACACACAAAGCAAGAAGTAAGGACAAAAATGCATGCAATTGGCTTTGGATTTTCTTTTCTCTTGTTTCTTTTTCATTTATAAGCCTGCAGTTGGATTTTTTTTTAAATTATTACTCTTTTGCCTTTAACTATTTGTCCGTTCAAAACCATCCACCCTCTTCTTATTTAGATTGTTATGATTATGATTGTGAGTTATTGTTGTTGTTTTGTGTTTGAAATTTACTTCCCCTTTTCTTTTGTTGATCAGTCGCTTATTGTTTTTTTTATTTTTTTTGCTGTTACTGTTCGATTTGATATCGGTATCGGTTTTTCTTTTTTGATGTCGTGTGCATTATGCACAGGGTATAGCAAAATAAAAAGAAAATAACAGCAGCTTCAACTTTGTTGCGGGTGAATTGTTTTGTTCCCTGTTCGTTCTCTTTTATGCAGACCTACCGTCACCTTACGGTAAGACCGTTAAGATGGCGAAATTTGCATAAATATGTAATGACATATTTGTTTGGCAAAATATGGTCAGATAAGAAACCAATTGGTGTAATCGGGGGATAAAAGTGCGGAGGCTCAATCAAAATATGTAATAGGAAGTATACCTACATTATTCCTACAAGAGGTGTACCGAAAGTCTTGAATTTGCTTCCATTTACTGAGTAGACTGTTGGTAACCCTAAATAAAGAAAAAATTGACAGCTGTCAGTTCAAACTATGGTCACAACTATGGTCGATAAAGCTTCAAGATTTTTGAAATATCTTGTTTGTTTGGCAAAAATGGTGATTAACTAGACTCTTTTAAGGTGGATAATTTTAAGGTCATACAATTTGAACATACTTTTCACATTCATTTAAAAAAGGAGGCTTGGACGATACCCACACTGATAACTTTCCATCTGTGCCCTTCAGTTGATTTTTTTAAAAGTCTAACAAAATATAAATTACAATATTTTGTGTAGGATAAAAAACACCAAATTCAATTTGTTCATTGTTCTCATAATGTTTGAATCAAAAACAATTGCTTATCAGTTTTTGTTGTTTTTGTAGATTCACGTGTTTCGTAAAAAAAGTTGTTAGTTAAATTTTCTAAAAGATAAACTAAAAGTTAGCAACAATATTTTGCATGTGATAAAATAAGCATTCGACATTCGAATTGAGCATCTGTTTTTGCTAATTTTGCCATTTTTTTTCGTAAATTCTTATTTTTATACGAAAAAATTGATTTTTGGATTTTTCTAAAAATTTTAGTAAATGTTTAAAACAATAATTCTTATAAGAAGTCATTGAAAGAAATATCTTTAATTTTTGACTCTCTAAAAATCTTTCATTACGATTCTAAAGACATTGAAACGCCGAGAAATGTCAAAATTTTCAATTCCACCAATCGGACTGATTACAATGACTTCATATGGGAAGTTAAACAACAAAAATGTCAAATAGGAGTAAATAGAGGACGTTTACGTAATGAATGGTTTCGAAAGTTTGACAAATGTCAGGTTTACATACCATTTGCAGTGCAAATAAAACACTTGATTTACCCTTCTGAATTTTTATTTTAAAGAAGACAGTAGGATTTTAAAATGTTGAAAATTTTTTAAAATCAAATAATAACTTTGTGTGACCATTTTAATATGTGATGTTAATCAAAATAATTTCATAAATTACTAAAAAGTTTGTCTGATTTTAAATGATCGCATGTAAAAAACAAATCAAAAATTCCATCTAAAATGACATGAAGTCAAAATAATAGTAACGTGAAAATATTCCAATAAAGAGCTATCACAAATAAAAATAACTCACTGTTCTCTCGTGTAATTTTTGTTTTCACACACTTAACTATGTCTTGTGTGATTTTCGTAAGAAGAAGTAAACGAATCTGTAAGATTGACTGATAAGCTACGTTTAAAGGATGATTAGAAGATTTAAGTTGCTAATTCATTGTAGAATAATTTTCTACTAGGTACTCTAAACTTCAAACGCTTTTATCTTAATACTGCATTTTTTGAGTTGATCGGACTCATAACTTTGGCAACCGATTGACACTTAAAAGAAAAAAAGAAGACCGCATTAAAAAACGCTGCACAAATCTAATTTTGAAATGAATCGCTCTAAGAAAATGGTTGTATAATAGCCCTCCTGTAATCTCGATTTATTTTGTAGTACTTCTGAACAAAATCACCAACAAATCTTTTTTTTTGGCCTCTTGGGTGAAATAACCCTTTAATGAAATTTACGTTTTTCGATGAGAATATCCTATTAAATTAATATAGAACGCCTTTTCGAAGGTCAGATCACTCATTTACAGTAAACTTTACTTAAGGCCACTGCCATAGTAGTTACATTGTGCATTTGTCAACATCAAAAGTATCAAAGTGACCCCTATTTGGCAGCTGAAGAATAACAAAAATGATTCCGATTTCGCAGATGGACAACCACATTCTGCCCATGGAACGCGTCAATTTTTACTCACTAAGAAATTTACGAAGGTATAAATCTAAAGAATGGTTAACTTCCTACCTCCATAATTGTCAAATTGTTATTAATTTATCGGATTTCATTTTCAACCCGTAATCAAAAAACAGCTGTTCTATATAAAAGTAGGTTAGAGTCTGAAGTTGTAAAATTGTGGTTGATGGTTCTGTCTTCTTTTTGAATCCATTATGGTATCCATTGATCTCAACGAAAGAATGACGTTTAGTACTGTTTGTGTGCTTTATTATTTGAACCAATTTTTTTAAAAATAATTTTCAGGTAGGTGGAGCTATTTCCAATTTCGATTTGTTCTACTTACAATCATTGATTTCGCACACGACAATTTATTAGGTATGAGTGTCAGAGTGCCAGCTATGGAATTGTTTTGTTTCCTCTTAGGTATGTCCCCTACCTGGTTTTTGGATTTAGTTCAAGTGAGACAAAGAAATCGAGTTCAAATTTATCATCTGCTTACCGTTATTTTTTTCTTATGTCAAATTATCTACAACACACGACCGCACAAAAAAGATGAAATATAAACAAAATTATATGTGGGCTTATTGGAAGGGGAATCCACAAAATAATAAAACAAGATGTAGAAATTCAAAGATGTCCGAATCTTTGAATCCACAAAGAAGAAGACAGAAACCCGTGCATCTGTAACACTTTTTCTTCTGTTGAGATTTTTGTAAACCAGAAACCTTTTGCAGAGATGTTACAAAAACTCAAATATTTTATTTTTCTGTTTGGTTATTCAACCTTGACAAGGCCGTTGGCGGATGAACTTCTTTTATTTCGAATTTGAATTCCCCCACGCTTTCGTATGTTTTTTCGTTTTTTCGTTTTCTCTTTTTATCTTTTATGCTCCTACATCCTACACACATGTTCTTTTTTTTATTTATTGCATTTCATTGTGGATTTTTTCGGGAATTATGTAGGTCTCCCTCATAATTTTGTTGTTATGAACTTTCAGATAAGTTGGTCTCAATTTTGCAAGTTAAGTATTTCACATTAATAAACTTTATGGTAATTTTTAACAGTTATAAAGCGGTCATTTTAATGAGAACACATTTTGGATTTTTCTTTGTTTTATTTTTTAGATTGTTTTTGTATGCAGTTGACTGTGTTCTTATAAAAAATATAAAATGTTAAAAAGTAAAATCTCCCCGACGGGGAATTGAACCCCGGTCTCCCGCGTGACAGGCGGGGATACTGACCACTATACTATCGAGGATATGAACAAAAAGCTGCAGGCATTTTTTCTCGAGCTTTCAAAACTATTTTTAGAAATATCATTCATTGTTCTATCGTGTAAATCACTATTGTTGTTCACTTACCGACTTACCCGACTGTCATCTTTCTACATAAAACCTATGCTACTGTCATCGGGGAGATTCTTCGGTGGCGGCACCTAGTGTCTGCGATGACATAAGCTCATGCAGACTTTGTAGACTTAACCTATAGTAAATAAAATCTCCAACAACACATTACGGCTACGACTAACATTAAAACATTGTTCAGTCATAATATTAAAGGGTTTACATATACATGTACAAAGCTGTCATCTGTCAAATTTTTATTTTTAAGGGTGGTCAATCACTTTACTG
Source organism: Eupeodes luniger (assembly GCA_951509635.1). Classification (NCBI taxonomy): domain Eukaryota; kingdom Metazoa; phylum Arthropoda; class Insecta; order Diptera; family Syrphidae; genus Eupeodes; species Eupeodes luniger. The sequence goes on along the minus strand of OX608075.1, from coordinate 10,406,141 downwards.
CACAAATGACACATACGGAATGTTTAACAAAAATTCAATTAATTTTCTGGATTTACATGACATCAGTACTGGCCAATAAGATGGACATCAATTTCCATTAGTTAACAATTTGCATTATCTGATCTTGTAATATTCATTTTATTCTCCAAATACTGGTAGATGGCCCTTATGCCTCTAGAAGCATTTGGATTGTGTTTTAAGACTTCAGGAAGGTGTCCATAACCTACCACAGATATGCGTTGTCAATTTTTTTGTACTTACATAAAAAGAACGTTAAACGTCACAATTTGATAACTAGATAAGAAAATGATTCATTGATTGAACAGCAGCACAATAATCCTCTATAAGACCATTAATAACAAATGTTTCCCTCATAAACTTCTAATTCGACCTTTGACATATGTACGATAGGTATTATAATTACATGTCTACAAAACAACATTTTAATGCATTTTGATCCTAAATTCCAATTAAGGTTTTCATTTTGTTATAAAGCCCCAGAACTTCCTTGCAAGATGACAATGATGGCACTGTTCGAGTATATAGAGGTAGGTAAGAACTTATTAATCTTCGTCATCTTTTTTTAAAACACTCGCGTCGCGCCAACTCTGTTGAGGAATTGAGTATTATCTTTGACAGCTTGAGCTGTCAGACAACCTTCAGAACAGAACACTCCAACTCCAGATATATAGAAGAATTAGAAAAGACTTGTTTTGTATTTTCTTTAATTGTTTTTTCCATTTATAAAGCGCCACTGTGTGTCTGTTTTCCTCTGTCTGCTTATTTCTATTGCATTGCATCAGTTCGATTCGAATAAAAAGGGGATCGAGATAAGAATCATTTAATGTAATTTGATTAATGTCCAGAAGAAAATAAATTAAATTGGCGCCCACTTAAGAACTCCCAAAGAGTATGCAACAGCTGCAACGAGCGAGAGACTGACACTTAAGATTAAATTTAAAATAAGTATAAGTTGAAAGTAAGATGAGGATTTGAAGTGTCAGTTTTGTTGGTGTTGTTGGATGACATTGACTTTCGCTATTAACCGATCTCGGTTTTATCTTGAACTGTCCTTCCTGGAGAATAATAAGTTCTTCTTTGTGACGCATTACATCACAATCAGCACCTTGTTGCTTATTGTTGGGATGAGGTAAACCGGAATCTGGTCAGGTCAGAAAGGACTCAAAGTCATCTTCTTTTGTGCACTCTGGGTGGCATAAATAAAGGCGCGCTGATAGTGCGTCAAAAATTATTTATCAACAGAACAGGATGCAGCAGGATTATTGTCCTCGATTCTGGACAAACAGAAGTTTTATGGATTTGCTTCTAGAAATTCTACTGCATCCATAAATCTGATAATGAAGCATAAAACTATAAACCTTTAAAATAAAAAGAAGCACGCGGCTAAATATCTATGTAAGTCAGGTAAAAATGTCTACGTGTTTGATCGTTCGGTGTGGTAAAAACCCAAAGAAATCACGACCAAAACGACGTAATCAAGTGTGAAGAATTATTTCAGCGGGATGTCGCACTCTAATGAAAAGATTCTGTATTTTTATTTTTTGTCATATACCTGAGTGTAAATATTGACATCAAAACTACGGATGATGGTTTTATAACACACAAAGTCGGAAAATAACAGAGAGGATTAGAAGAAAACAATAGGATTTCAAAAACGGTATATAGAATCTTATATTGACAAGTAAATGTATTATGATTCATGATGCACTTCATCTGAATTCTGACAAAGAAGTTTAACAAACGTTGACATGATAACATAATGTAGATAAGAGTCGTATATAATGTTTAGCACTGAGATGTGTTTTGTATTTTCCAAAAATTTTTAGAAAAAAAAGATAAGAATTGTTGAACAAATTTAATGTCAAAATAACGATTAAATTCAAAATTTTCTTAGAAATCCAGTTTCAAGTATGAATTATGACATATGTCAGTTTGCAAAAAGCAAGGAAATGTCAGTTTAAAGTGACGATTCTATATTTGTCTTATAAATAAACGAATTCACCCTTCAGCAAACCTTTCCAAAAAAAGAAATAAATGAAAGTGACAATTGGATGTCAACAGAAAATAATTAAATGAAAAAATCTGAACTGTCATCCACTGAAATTTGTATCTCTTTGATGCAACTCTTTTTGACGCTTTATTTGTTTATTTAACTCCCACTCATTTAAAAAATAGAGTCTGCGATACGACCACTGACACTGAAAACTTCCCATTGGTGCCCTTAAAAATAAATATCTTTTTGCAATAAGACAAATTGACATGTGTATTTTTTTTTGCAGTAAGATAAATTTTTGGAATTTCGAAAAGTATGTAATCATAATCAATAATTGAAATTTTATTGGATTTTATTAAACAACTGTCAGTTCGATTTTTCTATAATTTTTACTGAATTTTAACAACAACATTTTTAATAGAATGGAATATAAAATTGTTTTTTTAGTTAAACATTTTTGGTAGTTTTTTAATTGTTATAAAAAGTAACTGTCGATTGATCTTAAATTATGCCAGATGTCAAAAACGCTATTCTATATTGCACACAATTAGTCTGGAGTTAATATCGTGTTTTGTTCATAAAATATTTGAGGTGACAGGTGACCCTTTTGGCGTGTTCTTTGATCTGGATCAAATTGTTATTGCAAAATACAAAGTGACAAACTGGAATACATATTTTCTCTTTCATTTGGTAGTTAAAAAGGTATAGAGAGGTGAGGCAAACATTGTTTATATTTTTTTGTTAAATGAGTTAGACCGAGATAAAGGGATGAAAAGTCAAAATGTGTTACCCAAAATAGTCCAATGTAAACACCATAATATATATTTTTTTTAATTTACAGACAATCTAGTGCTAGGTGTCACTTTTATTTGACAAATGGTTTGGGTGGTGTTCACATTGAGTTTATATTTAACACTATTTTATTTCGCTCCAAATAAACTCCCAAATACGAACTATCATATATTTAAAATTTATCTGTAAGGGTTTTTGACATTTAGTTGATAAATTGACCGCTTTTGTTTGAATAAAATTTGTAGATTTTCAAAATCTCTAAGTTTCATGTTACACAATTTATTAAAGTAATTTTGTGTACTTTGCTTCTGTTTTTTAATCAGCTACCTGTATCTGTCTTTTATTAATAGCACCATTTAATTAAGTTAATCCAGCAATTAAAAATAAAGTATTCAATATTGAAAACAATATCTAAAGATAAAAGAACAAAATAAAATATGTAACTTTGACACATAGTTTAAGGCCCAGTTAACATCAAGTTTCAAATTAATGATCCCATGTTTTACCATAATTATTTTAATTGAGAATCGAAACAAGATTAAAAAAACACAAAACAAATAACTCACAGTTAACAATTTATGGCTTCAACACCTAAGGCCAATGATTCTTCTTGTTTTGTAATAATTTGATCTTTTCTTTGTTACAATGTATCTTTATTTCATTTTGTTCGAAGAAAAGGAAGTCGTCAGGTTTATTACATGTATTTTCAGGTGATCCAAAATGAGCCTTTATTAAACACCCAAGGCTAAGACTTGACCCGTATCTTATTACCAACATCATATATTGCACCTGTAACTTGTTGATATTTGAACAAGTCTCCAACCCAAAACTCAAATAAACATATTTCAAAGTTTATTTGACCTAGGAAACATTTTATATGAGTCAATCTACTTCTAAACAATAGAATTTGGTCCACGATGTTTTTTTGAACGTCACCGCCACTGCTGCCACTAGGCAGCGCAGCGTCACCGTCACCTCTCAATGCCTTTTTTCCTGTTCTACCTGTGGTTCCATTTTTTGTTTTCTTCCTTGATTCCTTCCTTCTTCACCTGTCCACGGTGTGTACATATTTTATGGTGGAAATGGAAACTGGATGTTGATTATTATGAAACCATTATGAGCGCATGTAAACATTTGTGTCCTTGCGATGTGTCGGCTCGACAGGTCCTTAATAGCTTTATAGCTGCTATACCCCCAATCGTTATAACGATAACGTCGTCGTCGTCGGTATAGTAGTCAAGTCGCAGTCGGTTGGTTGGTTGGACGGAAGCAGGTGTGGCTGAGGTTAATGTCCACAAATAATATAAAACACAATCAAATAAAATAAAAGAAAGAAAAGTTGACGCATGCAAATAGGCGAGTCCCCGTTTAGGTTGTTATAAAGTCGTGCCTCGCTAATTCCACTAATTTCATTCATATTGTTCGCAAAAGGTTCATTTCGTACACAAAACACAACAAAACAAAACATCGCAGACATTCTCATCGACAAGGAATTTATATTTTTGCGACCATCACGACTGTGAATGCGGAGTTTAACTTTAACTGGTTTTGAAATTTTTGAATGAAGTTGTTGGACAACTTTTTTAATGTTGGATCATTTGCATTTTTGGGTTGTTTATAGATACAACTGTAACCATACGTCAGTGATGGCCTAAGTGATGTTTATTTATGTTTTTTTTTTTTTTTTAAGTTAAGCCGGCTAATTATGTTCATATTTTTATAATGGACTTTTAATTGAAAGCAATTATCCTTTGATGAGGGAGAAACAAGAAACCGATACCTGGAAACAGGTAAATGTCAAAATTTGGACTCAATTTATAGGGGTAGAAATTTGTCAATTTAATATAAACGTACATATATGACGTCTGTAGTTCGGTAATTAGGGATCTGAACTAAACCTTAATCCAACAGTCATTTATAAATAGGGTAGGGTATTATGCATAATAAATCAAAGGCGTCTCACAAAAGAGGAACACTATTCCAGCCTAACGATCAGTTATACAAAAGTGCTGCCTTTTCTTACCCTGGGTCAGCAGCTTCAAACAAACTGACACCGATAGATAATCTGAAAACTCAAATCAGGTTCAAATAAATCTTATATGATACTCAATAACATACTTGAACCACAATTGAACCTTAACTGAGCCAATGTAATCGGTACCTTAAAATTGTTTATCCCTGGATAAAATATTGAACCACATTTTTTTATACCAAAAAAGACATTAAGAAAAAGGTCAACTTTTGACTGTCAAATGGTTTTCACATTATATACTTTTTGGACGCTTTAAAGGCTACTCATTTTGACGTCTCCCTATTTATGTATATCTCCTTCCCAATAGTTTATTAAGATATTGAAATATGTCAGTCTACTTCCTTGTCGCTTTCAGAAACTAATTGGAAAAAAGATGGTGAAATGTCAGAATGATTTGCCAATGTGAACAACGGAAAAAGGTCTAATATAAAAATTATTGATAGAATATTTGACATTTAAATCAAAATCAAAGTCATTTATGTAAGTTTTGACCAAACTCGTGTTGCAAAAGCCATCCTGGGAAGGTGAATTTTTAGATAGCTTAGTCAATAAGTTTGTTAGCTAAATTGAAATAGCTGTCAAAAATAATACAAAATTTCAGCTGTTCACAAAAAACAGACATCTTTTTCCTTTCAACCACCTGCACCAGTTGGAAAACAGATATAGTGGCGAAACATCAGAATGAGTAATTTTAAAAAACCCAATGTGAACATAGAGTTACATACAAATTAATGACAGAAAATGTTAACATTTTAACCACAATCAAAGTCTTTTATATAAGTTTTGATTTTATTATTTATTCTGTATATTTTGACAGATAAAATGGCGAAACGTCAAAATGAGTCACCTCAAAAAGGCTCAGTGTGAACATAGAGTTACATACAAATTATTGACGGAAATTGTTTACATTTTAATCCAAATCAAAGTCTTTTATAAAAGTTTTGATTTTGACGTTCACTGGTGGAACACAATGGCCGCTTTCAGCGATAGGTGAACTTTTAGATAGCTTATTCAATGAGCTAAACTAAGATAGCTGTCAAAAAATTAAAAGCAGCTAAGAATGTAGATTTCGAGCTGTCAAAAAAAGCAGAAAAAAAATTTAGATTTCGAGGTACAAAATGATTGTAAAATAAAATTTTAACTCGATAATCAACTTTCAAGTGCATTCAAATTTAACCATAATATTTTCTGGGATTTTCGGATAGCTTTTGATTCTTTTGTACGTAAAAAGCTTATGTCATTTTGTTTCTAAGGAATAATTTTGTATGTGTCATTTTTTACGTTCCGGTTTCGTAAGTGTGTTTGACTTGAAAACTGCCCAGTTTTATGCCCTGATCAAAGCTTCCTTTAAATCTGTATTGTATAAATTATATAAATTACATAAGTTTTCCTGCGGCACATTTTGACAGCTTATTTTGATCTAGCAAATTCGATGATGACTTGACATTCGAACCTAAGCTGAATATGGATTTAATGTTAGTATACAACATTAACAATCGTAAAATTTTAAAGTTTTAAATACGCACAAATAAATGTCCTTTAAAAAATGTATTTGTTATCATTGATTATGTCAGTTATGAGCAAGAAAAGTGAGCGTGGTAAGAGGTGAATATCTCAATTAATTACAAATGTCATTTCTTTAAGTTGAAAATCAATTCTAACAGGTTAAGAATATGTGTAATGAGTAGAAATCTAGAAGAAAATGGCAATTATGCTTGTCATTGATGCAAACAATTTTTAAATTGTAAAAATTACAAATCTTAAAAAACTTGGAAGGGGACAACAAAAATCGATCATAAAGATTAAAACAAGAATATTAACTAGACGTGGGCTCTTTTTTAATTACAATATTTTCTTATTCGTAATTAAAAACCCACAGAATTCTATAAAACTATAAAAATCACTAGATTCCAATAATAATGACCTGTCCACACGTGAGAATACGAAAAAAAGTCCACTAGAATCCACCTACAATTTGTCAAAATTTATTATTCCACCCATTTAACCTCTCACTTCTGTTCCACTGCAACATTGTCGATTGGACTTCATCCAGTACCGGATTTTATACAGCAGATATAAATTACATCTAATCTAGCCACCAATAAACGGCTAATCAACCGAAAATTAAACAACATAACTTGCATATTAATTCACAGTAATTTAAAAAATATATATAATATCTTTCTCACATAAAATTTACAAATATTTCGTAATGAATTCAAAACTTCAACCGCATTTGCGTTTGTAAAGTTTTTACCCCGTTTGCGTGGCGTGTATTTATCTATGGGTTACTCACGATTTTCAAGCGCCAATCTCATGAATTCTTCTCAACTAGGTCGTTATACTGTAGAGTCTGGTAGATAAGAGTATAATTTTTGTGTTGTTTTGTGGTAAATTCAGTCTGAGTTGGTTGGCAGCGAGGTGGATGGCGACGTGGTGGGTATTCAAATGTCAAACCATTTCATGGAAGCCAAGACCCAGAGCGTGTGCAGACTGCAGCCAGCGCAATGAAATTCCACTACTGTTACCGCAGCAGTCGCAGCGCAGGTAGTCGGTGCAATAAACAAGACGAAGGCGTTGAGTGGACAAATCGTAACTTCAGGTACCTATACGAGTAGACCATGAATGAATGTTGAGTGCTGAAACTCTGCCACCATAAGGTGCTTGCTGCATTGCACTTTCAAGACTTCAACAAGACTCGAAGACAGAGAGCTTGCAAAGTATACAGACTTACCTTACTCGTCTCATGATAATGATAAAGCTGTTTGGAATGTTTTGCGATCTTATAAGTTTGGCATCAAAACCTTAAACGGGTTTTGAGGTGATTTGGACTAGGTAAAAGGTAGGTATGTATCAATATTATGAAATGTTTTGGACTTGATCATTATTTCTTTAAACATCTCATCTGTCCAGCCACGTCAATCCAATTTTCTAATTCCTTCATTCAAAATGAGCGAAATTTTTTTAGTGATGGTTAAACCTCGAAATGAAGTCTTTTCCCAGAGACCATTTGTTGATCTTTGATGGTTGTTTCGCCGCGGTGTGTTGTTGTGGAGATGATGGTGGTCTTCTCTGATCTTTGGACGAACTCTCGACCGAATTTACGTGAGATCAACATTATAAAGTCTTTGAAACTATCTGACAGACTGCAGCGACGCGAGAGAAACGTTGTGAAAATTGGTTTTACATTTTTCTCAAACAATCATCAAAGTGCAGATATACGATGCGATGATGATGTTTTGGTCTGGTCAGGTCAGGATTGTAAATAGATGATACTCCATAACTAAAACTCTTCTTTGGTGTAAGGTGGTCGCGGTGGTGAAATTGATTGATATATACACGTTTTAGTTAGTGGCAGATTATCCATGATTGTAATGTGGTGTGAATTAGAAGATTCGAATCAAATTAGAACTGGGAAGTTTCATGTTCAGTGGAGCAGAAAGTAGAATTTATTTTTTGATCTACATCTAACGAAGTTTTATAAGTAACAGTTGACAGTTTCAGTACATTAACCACCTTTTTTTTTTACATATGACATATGCTGTTTTTGTTTGTTTTTTATCTTTTTAATGACTTTTACTTTCATTCGTTAATTTGTTACGCTTGAATCAATCTTTTATAACAAAAATATTAACATTAAAATTTTTCACTTTCTACTTGAGGTCATTAAAAAACAAACATACATGTCTTTGTTAATTTTTGGCAAAGCGTTAATCCTCTCTTTTGGCAGCTCAATTAATTCATTCTTTTGTTGACCTCAAAAATATTTCACACTATTATTTTAAAGAACGGGAATAGAAATTTTACTTTCATTGCTGATTTTTTGTATTTATTATGTGATGTAAGGGAAATGGTAAGGTATAAATCATACAAACCACTATTTTGGGTTACAATAAAGCAGCGAAATGTCAGATTAAAACAGTTTTTGACAGAACACAAATATTTTTGAAAACCTTAACTTTTTATGTCTAAAAAATCTTATCCACTACGGAACTCCCTGTATCTATTTATTATAAACCGACAGGGTTGAATTTAATTTCTAATTGAAGGCTAAAACTAAATCTAACCATAGATACAGGAATATACCTAAATGCTAAGCCCTATATTCCTCGTATACATCCGTTGTTTTGTTGTTAGGACCAAATCATTTTCCTATACACATCATCATCACCATATCTAAAACACTGTATCTATAGTATATGGAATTTTGTCTATACCTAGTGTTGCTGTAGCAGCGGCAGCGGCAGTGGCAGCGGTAGCGGCGGAATATCCAAAATGGCGTTTGTTTACCTTCACAATTTCTGAACTCCTGGTATTGGAAGCCCGTTCACAAAAATAACTAGTTCACGAAAGAGGAACAACCCGGGCCAAATGTAAATTACAAAAAAAGTTTGGCAGTACCCTTCCGAAATTTCGAGAGATTTATCTCACTCCCACCGAAAAATGTCCATGATGTGTTCCTACCTAACGTCTGGCACAATGCATTGAATGTACTGTTTATTCAACCCCCAAAAAGCTGAATGAAAGTAATGCCTTTATTTTCAGAGATATAGAACCAGGGCCAGGAGGATACAGAGCCTATACATCCAAACACAGGACCGTATTTTTGAGTGAGTGATTTCATTGCTCATTCATTGGACTATTGAAGTAGACGAATTTTGTTAAAAGGGTTTGGGTTTAATATTGTTTTTTTTTTTTTTTTAAATTGAATAACGAGCTAATTTGTACAAAAGTAACGAAACAGAAGCTCGTGTACACATAGTGTAAGCGTAATAAACATTTTTGCAAGCATTGAAATGTAAAACAAAAAGTCTATAATTTGGATAATAACGAAATATGAATAATGTAATTAAAATTTAAGTAGTCGTTGAAAAAATATCAATATTCGTTACTTTTGTTACAAAAATTTGGAAACATATTTATCAAATTTTGAAAAAGTGTCTACATTGTTTTCTAAATATTTATATTCTACTATATTATGTACTTAATTTTTTAAAAAAAGAAACTTATATATTTGCAAAATTATAACTTATACTAAATATCAAACATAGTATGAAATGAAAACGATATTTACAAAAATCAATGTAACGTGTTCATTCGGACTAAGACACTCAGGAAACAAACAAGTGCTCATCAGAAATTGGACTGCTGTATATATATCTTGTCATTATCTAGCTTGAAATAGATTCCAAAATATCGAGCAACCGGAATTCGTACAATTCTTATAATCTAATCGTAATTCTACTTGCTTCTACTCGCTTCTGTTGCAATGGCTTCAGAAAAGTGTACCTAGTCGACGGAAAATCGCATTTTTGGCAAATCGTCAGCTTCTTTATTTGCTCTAAAACTTGTTTTTGTTGCTCCTACAACAGCTTTAAGAAAGTCTAATCACAAACGGTATAAGTATGCCTCCAAAATTTCTAAACTCCTAGCACTAGAAGCCAGTCCACAAAAATAACTAGCTCACACGAAAAAGGAACCACCCGGGCCAAATTCCAATAATAAAAGTTTGGCAGTACCCTTCCGAACTTTTAAGAGATTTTCCTCGTTCCCAAAAAATATGTTCATCATATGTTCCTATGTCTGACACAGTGAATTGGATGTACATATTATATTCAACCCCCAAAAGCTGAATGAATGTAATGTCTCTATTACCAGAGATACAGAACTGAGACCATGAGGATACAGCCTATGCAATAAACCCAGGACCGTATTTTTGAGTGAGTGGATTCATTTTTCTTTGATTGCTTATTCATTGGGCTATTGAAGTAGGCAATTATGATTTAAATGGTTTTGTTTTTATATTGATTATATATATTATAAATCGTACAATATAACGTGTTGATTGTTATAAAAGTAACGAAAAAGAAGCTCATGAATACATAGTTTAAACGTAAAAAACATTTTTTACTTGAAATGTAAAATATGTAAAAAGAATATAATTTGTAAAGTAGCAAAATATGAACAATTTAATAAAAACAATAATTAAAATTGAAGTATTCGTTGAAAAAACATCAATATTCGTAACTTTTGTTACTTATCGAATTAATCGCTACTCTATTTGAAGTTGAAATAGATTCGGAAAAATCCGGCAACCGGGATTCATAAAACTCTTATAATCTAATCGTTTTTCTCCTTGATTCTTCTCAATGCTGTTCCAATGGCTTCAGAAGAGTGAACCTAGTCGACGGAAAATCTCATTTTTGGCAAATCGCCAGCTTCTCTATTTGCTTCAAAACTTGTTCTTGTTGCTTCTACAAATGCTTTGAGAAAGTCTAATAACATTCTACCCCACTTGCTTCCGAAACATCAAAAACGGTATTTGTATAGCTCCACGATTTCTGAACGCTTGGTACAAGAAGCCTGTCCACAAAAATAACTAGTTCACGAAAAAGGAACCACCCGGGCCAAAATCAAATTAATACAAATTTGGCAGTACCCTTCGAAATTTACGAGAGATTTATCTCACTCCCACTAAAATATGTCCATGATGTATTCCAATATTTGGTACAACACATTGCATGTACTGTACATAATTCAACCCCCCCAAAAGCTGATTCAAAGGAATGCTTTTATTTTCAGAGATACAGAACAAAGACCAGGACGATACAGCCTATACACTAAGCCCAGGGCCGTATTTTTGAGTGAGTGGTTTCATTTTACTTTCATTGCTCATTCATTGGACTATTGAAGTAGTCGACGAAGGTTTTTGGTTTTATATTGCTTCTAGCAATTGGTGTAAAAGTAGCGAAACAGATGCTCGTGTATGCATAGTTTAAATTTCAAACATTCCACTTAGTGAGAAACTTGAAATAAAATAAAAGATCTATAATTTGGAAAGTAGTGGCATATGAAAAATTTACTCGTTTAAAAAAATATCAATATTCGTTACTTTTATTAAAAAGTACAGTACAGCTTTACAGTAAACAGGTATCCCATATTTGGCAACGAATTCATCAACATTCTACTGGGTCATTAATTTATTTTAGTATCTTATCAAATTAATCGGTACTCTACTTTATGCTGATATAGATTTGGAAAAATTCAGCATCCGGGATTCATAAAACTCTTTCCAACTAATCGTTATTCTATTTTTTTTTACTCGCTGCTGCTGCAATGGCTTCGGAAAAGTTTAACTAATTGACTGTATATCCCATTTTTGGCAAATCTCCAGCTATTCAATTTGCTTCAAAACTTGTTCTTGTTGCTTCTACAATAGCTTTAAGAAAGTCTAGCGGATGCTGATACTTTATTGTTAGTCAAATCAAATTCTACTCTACTTGCTTGCTGAATATCCAAAACGGTATTTGTATACCTCCACAATTTCTAAACTCCTGGTAATAGAAGCCCGTCCACAAAAATAACTAGTTCACGAAAAAGGAACCACCCGGGCCAAATTCAAATTGAAATTTTTCGGCAGTACCCTTCAGAATTTTTAACAGATTTATCTCGATCCCACCAACAAATGTCTATGATATGTTCCTATGTCTGGCACAATGCATTGCATGTATAATGTTCTACCCCCAAAGCTATATCAAAGTTCTGTTTTGCTTTTTCAGAGATACGAGTACGTTACCAAGACCAGAAGGATACAGCCTATTCAATAAGCCCAGGACCGTATTTGTCATGAGTGGTTCAATTTTAATAGAAAAAAGGATTATTGAAGTAGACAACTATTATATGAAAGATTTTGCTTTAATATTGATTCTGAAATTGAAATAATTTTTAAACTCACTAAGACAATATAACATAGCAATTACTACAAAAGTAACGAAACCAATGCAAGAGTACATAGTTTGAGCGGAGTAAAGATTGTTGTCATTATAATCGAGTGATGAAGTTTTGCACACATGAAATGTTAAATAATAATAAATATGAAACCTAAGTGAAAACATTACTTGAAATTGAAGTACTCGTTTAATTAAAATCCACATTCGTTACTTCTGTTACAAATGTACAGAATTCTTTAAACAGGTATCCCAAAATTGGTGACGAATTAACCAATGTACAATGCAGTGCAAAAAATAGGTAGAATTTCTAACGAATTTTCACTCATTGCAATACTTGTTTCAAAGCTTGTCCTGCTCACAGCTTCGGAAAAGGTCAGAGAGCTAGATGTACATATGTATATGCTCCAAATCACTTACTACTCTACTTGCTGTTGAAATGTCTTTGAAAACATTCCATCAATCAGGCTTCATAAAAACATTCTTAAACAATTCGCTTCTCTATTTGTTTCAAAACTTTTTCTTCTTTCTCCTTTGATAGTGTCAAGAAAGCCTAGCTGAATAGCTGATACTTTATTGCTATAGTCAAATATATACTCTTCTTGCTTGCAAAATATCGAAAACGGCATTTGTATACCTCTAAAATTTCTGAACTCTTGGTACTGGAAGCACGTCCCCAAAATAACTAGTTCACGAGAAAGGAACCACCTGGGCCAAATTCAAAATACAAAAGTTTGGCAGTACCCTTCCGAGTTTTTGAAAGATTTATCTCACTCCCACCAAAAAAATTTCCATGATGTGTTCCTACGTCTGGCACAGTACATTACATGTACTATTCAACCCCTAAAGTAATGTCGTTCTTTTTTTGAGAGATACAGAATCAGGACCAAGAGGATACAGCCTATACAGTAAGCCAAGCCCGGTATTTATCAAATTATTTATGAATTTTCTTCCAACAAAATAGCATGTTAAGTGTAACAAAAGTAACGAAACAGAAGCACATGTACATAGTTCAGGCGGTGTAAAAACTTTTGACATTATTATCCATTGATGAACATTTAGGGATATTGACGTATTCAATACATCACGCAAAGGAACAAACATGCAACTCGTAGATGTTTAAATGGCTTCAATGAAAAATCCATCAATAGGGCTTCATGAAATGTCTATCAAACTACTCTATTTATTTATAATGCTTCCGAAAAGTATAACAATGCGATTGCATATCCCGTTTTTGGCAAATTACCAAATTCTCTCTTGGCTTCAAAACATGCTCTTCTTGTTTTTATAATAGCTTCAGAAAAGTCTTGCTATAGTCAAATAACTCTCTATTCTGCTTGTTTGTGGAATATCCAAAATGGTAACGTATGTCGCAACAATATCTGAACTCCTGGTACTAGAAGCCCGTCCACAAAAATAACTAGTTCACGAAAACGGAACCACCCGGGCCAAATTCAAATTAAAAAAAGTTTTGAAGTACCCTTCGGAGTTTTTGGAGAGGTTTATCTTTCTCCCCAAAAAAATATCCATGATGTGTTTTTATGTCTGGTACAATATATTGTATGTTCATAATATTCAACCACCCTCAAAGTTGAATTAAATTTATGTCTTGCTTTTCAGAGATACGGAACCAAGACCAGGAGGATACAGCCTATGCAATAAGCCCAGGACCGTATTTGTCAAGAGTGAATGAATTTCAATACAATGATTATTAAAGTAGATGGCTATTATGTGTAGGGTTTGGTTTTATATTGATTCTCAAATTTAGTTTATTTGTCAATTCTGGTTAAACAATATAACAAAGTAACGAAACAGAGGAAAGTGTAGGTATATAGCTTTAAGAAACTCTAGCGGATGAACTGATTCCTAATTCGTAATCAAAGAATTCTTTATACAACTTGTTTTCGAAATATCCAAAACTGTATTTGAATACCTCCAAAATTTCTGAGCTCCTGCTACAGGAAGCCCGTTCACAAAAATAACTAGTTCACGAAAACGGAACTACCCGGGCCAAATGACAAAAGTTTGGCAATACTATTTCGAATTTTAGAGAGATTTATCTCTTCCCCAAAAATATCCCAAAATAACAATGATGTGTATGGCTGGCACAATACTTTGTACATTATATTCAACCCCCAAAGTTGATTCACATTCGCAGTAGTGTCTATCTTTTCAGAGATACAGGATTAGAAACAGAAGGATACAGCCTATACAGCAATCCCAGGACCGTATTTATTATGAGTGGTTTTATTTCAATAGAAAAAGAGTATTGAAGTAAACGACTATTTTTTGAAGGGTTTGATATAAATAAACAGTTGATTATAAAGAATTATGTAAGATTGAACGTTCCAAAGTGTTATAGAAAAAGTTAAAAACTTTTCATATCATAATATTTATCTTAGTTTGAAAGTAACGAATCAATAAAAGAAAATAAGGTTTTTTTGTATATTAAAAAATTTTCACAGATAAATATTTAGTGTAACAAAATGAACAAATAACGAATAGTCTTATGTTATAGTTTCGTTCATCAATATTAATAAAGTTAAATTATTCTTAGCTAATAAATAACGATTCGTTACATTATTAGCACTCCTGAAAACTCCTTATTGATGTGGAATGAAAAATAAAACGGTGAAATATGGAGAGAGGACGCATTAAGCAAAGAGTTAAGATCACACAAGTGAATAATCAACTGCATGTACTTATTATCAAATCACTCGCCATTCTATTTGCTTTAATCGGTATTTTGTTGTGGTTTGATTTTGTATTCGGTGTTCATATTTCAATAATTTTTCAAACGTTATTCGTTGCCACCTACCACGAGGCCTTATAAGCTTAAAATTCAAAGGATGTAAGCAACACATTCAGCTTGTCAAATTACTCGCTACTCTGAAAAAAGTCTAGCGCTTATACGTATGCAGCCCCTCGTCGAAAATGGTATTAAACTACTTATGTTTTCTCTTCCTAAAACAAAAATGAATTAAAACAGGGACAGGGTATGACGTTGTTTCAAGATTATATACCTAACACTATCTTTTGTTGACGTTTATGAAAAGAGTAACTTCTTTAAAACTACTAACCAAGAATGTCACTGACTTTTCTTCAAACCTTAATCTTTTCTTATGACGCCAAATTTAATTTTTCCTCAAAACCCCATCTCTCTTGATTGCCCTCGAAAGCAATTAGATTAAAAGGAAAACCAGGAAAAGCACGCGCCAAAAAGATAATGTCTCTCCACATAATTCATCTTCCTTATATCTGGCGCAAGTTTAACAATTCGACAAATTATACCTTAATTCAATTATAAAATACTTGTAATTACTGACAAACACATTATTTTTGTTGTTGTTGTTTTCTTGTTTTTTTTTGTTTTGTAAATTACTTAGCTTAGGATGCGCAACGCATTTACTCTTGCGTAAATACGTCAATTTAATTCTCATTCGTTACTTTGACTTGCTGTGTTTTTTCGTCTTAATGTGTCGGTTTAAATCTTTCCTCAAGTCAATTTCGTCTTGAAAAAAAAGAAAAAATTACAAAAATATAAACATGAGGAACTAAAAAGTAAAAAGATCCAACAAGTGCATAGTTCTGGAAATTTACTAAGAATTTTCTAGTTTATCTTTCTGAACGGGCTTCACTTTATATGTACATCTATACACTCGAAGTTGTACTTTAAAGGATGCAAACCTATGTACTCGTATTTTATAATTGAGGGGTATTATACTTGGTTAACTATATGACGCCGTTCGTGACGGCCGGACGCCATCTCCATCGCTATGCCATGCCACAGCCACAGCAATATTCACAGCACAAGCCAAAGACTAGTACCACTTTGTCCTTTTATTATAAGTTAAGGTATCTATATGGACTTAAGTCTTGAAGGTAATTTGATTAATTGCAAAAACTGGTTAAGCTGCTTTGGCTTTTTTTTTTTAAATGATAGATTCAAGATTTTCATCTCATATAAAGTGTTGTAGAAAATGTGCTTGCACATTGCAAAAGTTCTCATTTTATATATAAATGGAAACCACTTTGGATCTAGATTTCTAGATAGAGTCTAAGGTTTTAGAGACATTATTTAGCAATAGGCCTCAATAATTAAATGACAATTACTCAACCGTCAAATAGATTTCCTCTTTTGTAAAAATTATGTTGATATACTCGTAGTTCTTTTAGGATATGGTAAAAAAAAAGAAGTTTTATTCCTAATTTCGAGTTAATGAGAGTACGATACTTAATTGAGTTTCCTAGAAAAGTTTGACAGCTGCTGTCAATCGATGATGTACAAGTTTTATGCTCATTGGTAGTGCTACGTGAAATGAATGTCAGATAATCGCCACCAACTTGTTACTAGGACTTAAAAACGTTAGTGAACAGCTAATTATTTGACAAATAGGATGTGATGCCACATCCTAGGTAGTGACAAAAAAGATGAATAATTTAGTTTTGTTGTGATTTTTTTGCTTTATGTACTTATCAAAAAAATACCAAGCAATAATCTTCGTAAAATGATCGAAAATGTTAACTCACCTTTAATATGTCACATAAATCCAAAATGGTGGACAAATTATCACTTGGCGTAGAAGAAAAGTCATCTTACTGTCAGAAGGCACTATTATTTATAAAAATGTGTTTTGACATTCGTCAAGTAAACAGATAAATAGTAAATGAAATGCTTTCTTTGTTAAAGTATTCGTCCATAAATCCAAATTGTCACACTAGTTGGAGTAAGAGTCAACACACTATTTGAAGAATTTTCAAACATAGTGGCAAACGTCAATTCTTTATGTAATTTGCAAATAGCCAAGTTAATAGAATCAAAAGTCGGAAATGGTTTCCACCGGTCAGTGATGACATCTTTCAATCTTTGATTTACTTCGAAAGTTAAATCACATTTAAAAAATATTTTCACTCGGCGGGCGTTGCGCAAATGTCACCATTATACTATCGGAAGATGCTTTTATTTTTAAAAACGGTGGCAAATGTCAATTCTCTATGTAATTTGACATTTATCACGTTAAAAAAATCAACAGTCAGAAATAATATCCATCGAATGATTTATTTTGCCAAATCGTCGGTGATGACATCTGTCAATTTTTAATCTACTTTTGGAAGTTGTGTGGAGCTGGAGACAGAAACAAAAGATATACAAAATATTTTTAAAGTGATATTTTTTCAGTTATTTTTTCTTTTATTTCAAAAATTAACCCAAAATGTTCCCACCCAAATTTAAAACGGAAATCGATTTTCCCAATTAATTTCCCAGACATTATAATCACACGCAACCCACACCTTGAATGGAGCTGAAAGGGGCGTTTTATATACAAATTCTTTTGAAGATAAGACAAAAAAAGCCTATTTGATAGATATTTGAATGAAGGCAACGCAACGTAAACTATTTAATATAATTTATTCAATCAATTAAAAAACAAATTGATTGTCCGAAGAAGGAAAGAGATGTCTTCTCATTCACCTGGAGGTATCAATTGATTGTTCCTAATATCAACGAACCCTAAGATAAAATAAAGAAACTAAAGGTAAGCTTAGGCTATTTGTTTATATTAAATAAGGTTCCTGGATGGTTAATGTGGGTCGTAGCAACCGCGTGGCATATATTTGACATATTTACGAGCCTTATCTGTCAATTTAAATTTATTGCTGCATTTATAGTAGCGAGTGACAGATACTTTCACATACCGAAAAGGAGCGAGTGGAGCTCCTCGATTGAAGGTTGAAAGGTTATGAATCGTAAATACTGACCCAGTTCAGTTCATTTGATTTCATAATCTCTAAATGGAGAAGAGTAAACCTACATTATTTTAGTGCCTTGTCCTCTTATTTCCCTTGAAATCTCTTAGTTATTATCAGTCATCTTCTTATATGTTTTTTTTTTTATTATTATTTGTCATCAATTTCTTTGTCTAAACCGATCTGAATTTATTAAGCTAGAGAATTTTGTTGGGCTTTTCAACACATTTTTGATTGTATTTTCCACAATCTTAAGTCTAGGCTAGGGTTTAAGTATTTTGTGATTGTACAGAATTCGGGTGGGTGCTGGTGAAGAATATACATATTTTTCAAAATGTGTAGAATTAGTTTGAAGATTTGTTTTCGAAACTTATTACGGATTAATTGCTCATGATAAGATTGTTTTTGAAGATGCAGCGTGATGATGATTTCATGGGGTCTTGAAATACTTTTGACGTTGAAAAAAAACATTATAATTCTCATGTGGTGTATCAATTTTCTTGAAGATTATTATGGTTTCTTTATTTTATGAGTACGAGAATATTATGGGACTGCGATAGCTTGAACTTGTTTGAATTTTATTCAGCATCTAACTAGTGAGCAATTATTATAATGTAGCGAGGTTAATAGGATTGAATGAGATAGGAAATTTGTAAAACTTTGTTTGGTTTGGAATGTGAAATTGAACTGATTTGGTTTAATTGAAGTAATAGGATTTCGGGTATCATCATAAATGAGTTTTTTGGGAAAATAGAGAGCTCAGTTTATTGACAGAATAAATGTCAAAAATTGACTATAAATATAAAACAAATATCCCAATTAGAAATATTTTCTGGGAGACTTAAGGGCTATGGTACACTGATCAGGCAACTTTGAGAATTACAGATCGACTGATTAGGCGTTTTTATATATTTGTCTCAGAAAAGAGTTCTGATTTGGTCGGAGCATATTTAACATGCTCTGAACATATTCTGCACAGAGTGTGTTCCAAACGCTTAGAATTATATTTGGATCACAACTGAATGCTGAGCTGTCACATTATGACATTTGTCAATAATTACTTGTCATTTTTTTTTAAAGAAACAAGAAATAAGATTAAAAACTTAAATTAAAGTATTTAAAACAATTATAACTAAGCAAGCATACAATTTACATATGTTTTGAAAAAAGTGAGGAAAAAGATTCTGATGATTCTGATGATTCTGCTCAGCTCAGTTGTTTTATTCTAAACTTATAGAACGCACTCTAAACAAGCTCAGAATACGTTCAGACCGAAGAAAGAAAGACAAATTTTAAGTTCTGAACGTTCAGAGGAAAAAAAGAAACACAATTTTTTGTTTGAAAGTTTAGGCTTTACCCCTTAAAGTTCAGAACTTAAAATTGTTGTTCCTCATCTACTAAACTTTTTTTTTTACTGAAAACTTTATATGTCAAACAAACCTGCCATATTTCAGTCAGAAAATGAAGTTTCTGTCAAAAAAAATGACATATACACAAATGTCAAATGGCATATCTCTCAATCATTGTGTATTGCGCTTAAGTTTTTTACTGATGGAATGTTGTGGAAGAGACATTTACTTCTACATAGATTTTAAATTAGAAGCACTCACACATTTGTAATGTTAAATGTCAATCTAAACAGTTATCATTTATTTTATCGTAAATGTGCGAAGTAGGCCCTTAAACCAAAATTATTTTTAATATAAAATTAAACAAAAATATTAAAAGTTTTTCGGCATTATAACAAAAATTTTATAAAAGGTATGGACGGAATATTGTTTTTTTAATTTTATGATTTATTCAATAAAACTTAGTAATGTGAAACACGCACAAGATACATACATAGTTGGCGAAAGTCCAGGAATGTAATACTTTCGATCTATCTCCACCAATTGGGCAGTTTATAAAATATTTTTGAGAATTTACGCAGTCAGACTGACAGAACAGAAGAGAACTTAGCTGTCATGTATTGAGTTGTGCGATAGAGAATGCTTAAGAAAAAAAATCTACTCGTAGAGTTCTGACAGCAAAAGTAAAAAATTTGTAGGAGAAATCTCTGAGATCTTAGAAATACTTTTGTCGTGTAAACCTCCATTTCATTTAACCACAAACTGTCACCTGTCACATTTTTTAAGGGACTGCCCACACTTTACTGTACACAATAACAATGAATACAAATTAAGTCCTCTTTAATTAAGACATTTTAAAGGTTTTTCTACTTAAAATATGTCCTTTCAAGGTACTCGATGTTAATCTATAATTTCCTTCATTTATCTGATTCTGTCCATCTTCTTGTTCTCGTTTTTGAATGGCAATAATTTACTCCATGACTTTAAGGTATGTTAATGCAGATACATAATAATATGTGTACCATCTGAATAATGAATTTCAAAGTTGGTATATTTTGCTTCCAAAAGAGGAAAAGTACAACTTGTTGAATGCATCTTTTTTCCTGACAGAAAATACCCTAATGTTTAGATTGCATGTGTACCATATGGAAAAGCAATAATCAATTTCTCCTGCATTCTTGTTCCTTTCTACATTTCACCATAAATAATTGCCAAACCAGTCCTGAAGGCAATATATATACTCTTCCAGTCAGCAGCGTCCATCAGCAGATGTTTTTTTATTTTTGTTGCTGCTCCCATTTTATACTTATTTATAAAGGACCCCTGAGCCTTGAGCTCTGCCACTGTGAGTTCACTATCAAAGAACTCCAAAGTCCAAATGCATCATATCAATCTAAAAAGGATCCAGAAAAGAGAAAATACAAAACAACAAAGGATAACATACACAACATATCCCTTATATAGATTGTGTGTATGTATGTTGCAGAGATAAATTGAATGCAACAATCAACCATGGGTTTTGATCTTTGGAGCAGATGTTCGCATTCCTATCTAGGGTCCTTTTGTTGTTCCTGTAGATGGTGTTTATTTTTTTACTTTCTTGAGATATAAAGTAAAATGCAACGAATTTGAAAAAAAAATACTTTACACTCACAAGAATTTCATAAACATGAGGGATGTTTACAAAGGATTTAGTTTTCCTTTTTTTTTCATTCATCGAAGATTCTAAATTTTTCAGTTGATGTTGTGTTGGTAAAATTATCTGTTTTTGATGATGGAATTATTGGAGTTTCGGCAGTCAGCATATATATATTTCTGTGTGTAATCACACGCAGCAGCTGTAATAGGATATATAAGGATCCTAAAAATAGGACATACAAAACAATTTCCTTGGCTTCACTACACTTATATATTCTTGCTGGTTGCTTCTTGCTGCTACTATTTGTAATGTAAGGCGAGTGCTAAATGAGGGTGCAACCAGGAACGCGTGTCAGATTTCATTTTATTTGCGTTGTGTTATTTTTTTAAAAACGCGATGAAAAAATAAGATACAAAATGTTCAAGGTTCATGTTTTCAAATGATCTTTATAGAAAATCAATTTTACTAGGAACTTTCGAACTGGAAAGTTGATAGCACTTTGTTTTGAAATCAATTTCAAAACATAGCCCCAATCAATGGATCAAAAATGTATTATTCTCATATGCAATTAGTTTAAAAAAACACTAAATGGCTACTTCTGATATAGAAAACGGGAATGGCACAGATCCCAAAGTTTCTAATGGTTCATTTACTATGGTAAGCCAATTTTACATCTATGTATCTCCATTAACATACATTGAATTGAATTCGTTGAATAAATTATTGCAATTGAATAAAGAGAAATAAAGATGGAAAGACGCAGATAAATTTATAAATGGACATGATGTAATTAGATGGACATACATAACTCTAGGTAGAAAAATCTTACATACATATATCTTAACTAAATGGACCAAATTTGAATGCTTTGCCATTTGAGCAGTGAAGTGTGGGCAGCCCATTAAAAAGTTTTGACAGATGTCAGTTTGTGGTTGTTAAAAATAGAGTAAAACAAAACAATGAAGCCATTTGGTTTTTCAACAGTAGTTAGAAGGGCATGAAATTCCATCAAAAATATCACCGCTTGCTTCTACATTCACATTTGAACAACTTGCGAAACATAGTTTCTCAGAATTTGTAAATAAAGTGTTAAATTGTATTTAACCTTCAATTAATTTATAAATATTGTTTAACTATAGAAACTAAATTAAGGGGACGGACGGGTTGATTTTGACAGATGGTGGCAGCCATATTGTTTCTATTAATTTCTGTCTTTTTTTTTTAATCCTTCACTAAAGTCAGTTCCACAAATCATTATGGCATGTGCCAGCGTCGAGCAACACTTGCAAATGATAAAACTTTATCATCAAAACGATTGTTCTCTAGTAGCAACGATGTAAGCGTTGAACCCATTTTTTGGGTACATGGTCGTGCTTCCAAGAAAATGTGCAGCAGAATCCAAAGCAATTCATTCCGCGTTGCTCACAAGAACTTGGCCTGTCTCAGACCAAAACATGCCAAATTTTGGTCAGCATCCATTTTGGACCCATACAAAATATCAACTGACCCAGGAGCTGAAACTTAACGACCATACCCAGTTTCGTGTGTTCGCAAATTGGATTTTGGACCAGTTTGAAGTTGATCCCAATTTTGGACGAAAAATCATCTTTATCGACGAAGCCCATTTTTGGATGAATTTGTGAATAGGAAAAATTGCCTGATTTATTCGGGTATGGTTCTCCAGCTACATTGATTGTAGCACAGCACCATCTTTTATATATCGCTTAAACTTCTCCACCTAAAAATAATGAATTTCAGAACTATTCCAAATTTTTCAAGCTTCACAGCGATTATTCACCTTAATATCTTCAAAAATCAATAAAAAAACATTTTTTGATTTTCCCGCCTTTCCCAAAACTTTCTTTCTAAAAAACATTGAAACTTAATTTTAGTCCAATGAATCAATTGCGTAACACACATTTTTCACACTATTTTTATATTTATAGTTAGTCAATTATATAATCGGTACATATACACAAATTGTCAATCAACTAATTAATGTTAAAAAACGTCTTTTCCTTTTAAACTGAAATACCATAGATTAGTACAAATTTTTCCCATCCGGGGCCTTAAGTATATCAAACATTCCGACAAGAATCTTTTTCAGAACAAACCTGAACACTTACATAGCTGTCACCATATTATTTTGACCTGTAAAAAACTCGTGTTCAGCATTTAGGTCTGTTTGCTTAGTTTTAGTTTTTTTCTGAGCTTAAATGTCATAAGAATGATAAAGGAAACACTTCAATTAAAGCTTATTTGGTACGCTTTGTACCAATAAACAAACACATTTTTGTATTCGAAAGCTCCAGGAACTGTTTTAAACTAAAAGAGCAAAGAACTACTAAATATGTTGCTTTTAAATTTAAGAGTTTCGGGCAGTTTCATTGAAAAATCAGCATGTCAGACTATAGAAGATCAAAATATTAAGGTTACCTGTTTTATAACTTCATAACACGAATTTGACGTTTGGGACAAAGCTTAAAATAATAAGCTGTATGCACAATCATGTGGCTTAAATATTCAACAATTTTTGAATTATTACATTTCTTCTAGTCGAACATACAATTTTTTTTTCTAGTTTTCAATTTTCCTGCTTTTTGCGAAAAACAGTAGTCAGGAAAAGTTAACCAATATTAACAATTCTACAAAAACAAAAAAAGCCTATTCTATTATCACAAAAAATATTAAATATTTTTACACATTGTGACTTAAGGTGCTATCAGTCACTCAAGTAAATCTAAAATTCTTCGTGTATAATGTGATCTCCACAGTTCCCTTGCATAGACAAAAGTTAACAAAATGACATCTAAACACATGATTTGTTAAATATTTTAACGACTCTCCTACAAATTATACTAAATTATATTGTCACAGTCCATTCATCTTCCAATTTAACACAGAATTTTCCAAGAAATCAATTCATTCCTCGCCGTATTTGACACAGCAACAAAAGTCGTGATGAATTGGCTAAACATAAAAAAACAAATGCGTGCCAATGTTTTGACATAACTTTTAAATTCTTCTTAATAAATTTCATGTTCACAATTTTTTTTTTTGATAGTCTTATATGTAAAATTCTTATAAAAATGTAAGAGTATGGGAAGTCAAACACATTCATCGATGCCGCGCGCCGCATGTGTTTTGTATTGTATTCTGTCATTTGGAATGCAATTCACGATGACATTCCTCGCATTCACACGATACGATGATGATGATGCAAAGGGAATTATATGGTTGGCGGAATGAAAATGAAAGAAAATTTAAATTTAAAATTTTATTTCCAAGAATTTACAACAATTTTGTTTGTAAATTATTACCATGACGGAGAGTTTGAGTTGTTGTGTCTGATGGATGAATTACAGTTGTCTATCAAATTCAAATAAAATTTTCATTCCCAATAGCGCATCATCATCATAATATCACATGTATCAGAGAAGAATTTTAGAATTTAAAAAACTGTTATTTGGAACGATAAAAATTGTTTTTATGTGAAAATCAGTGAGGAGGTCTTTTATTTTTTTAAAGAGAAGGGAGGTATAACTTTTTTTACATGGAAATAAATCTCATAAAACTAGAGTGGGAATGTTTCTTTGGGGACACAATCAATCTGTGTCGATCTTTACTAATAATTAACAATTTGTTAGGAGAACTGTCAAAATATAAATAAAACTACCGAAGAAGCTCAAATTCCACTTTTTTTTAAGTTGTCACGTTTGGAAGACAGTGTACCGAACCGAAGCAAGTGAAGGGAATAATTATGTATAACAAACGGGGAGAGAATCAAATTCTTTTCGATGTCGTCATTTAACATTCAATTTAAGACTCAAGACCTCCCTAGAGATTTTTTTTGGCAGAATCAGTTTCATGGAATAAGAGATCATCATCATCTGCACACCAAGCTTATAAGATGTGAGTTTGACGATATGATAGGATGGAAAGAAGGGGTAGATATAATATTTCATATTGAACATGGGACGTGGTTTTAGTTTTGTGTTATGGTCCTTATGTTGCTTCTGCTACTGCTACTGATGGATGTGATGATCATGCTCATGAAGCTAAAGGTTTTGGCATTTTTATTTTTAGATCCTATGGTAAGGGTAATTAATATTTTTGATTTTTTGAGAAGGGAGGTCTGTTTAAAAATATACTTTTGAAAAATTTGATAGTCCTTTGGGAAACAAACAACAAATTATTCATGGTTGTAAAAAAAATACATATTTATAAGTAAAAGTTTATATTGACTCACCTCTTCGTATGTATTTTCTCTGTGATTCGAACATTGTACACTGTTTGCAATTGAGCGTCGAAATACTTCGCTGAAAAGAGAAATCACATTTAAAAAATTAATAATAAGTTTTGAATATTGGGATCTAATGAAATTATAGTCAATATTTGGTGGTGTTGAATTAAAAAAGTGATTTTAAGTTGAAAATATTTCGAAGAGCCAAATACAAAAATTGAGGGATATGAAACAAATCAAATTATTTGATTATTTTCAACAGGTTCTAACTCTAAAAGGTCCGAAATGAAGATTCAATGTAAGCTGCAAATAGCTTAATCATATGCTTTTCAAGAGTAGCTGGAAGAAAACTACCGAAAACTTCGTTGTTCTAAAATTTATATTTGAAAAATGTATTGAATTTGATTCTTCGTATACTGGAGGTCTGAACAATGATGTATAGCAAAGATATTGTCGATCAAAGTATCTTAATTTTTTTTTCAAACTTACAAAAACATGGAAACCCCAAACCGCTAAGATTTTTGTTTACTGTCTTTTACCGAAGGCAGACAACTGTCAAACCTTTCAATATTGTCAGATCTGTCAAATATTTCCAAATATCCCCAAACGTGTAAAATTAATATTTGGTAGGACAATAAAGACAGAAACGTAATCGTCAGCCATTGGTAGACGATGACGTTTAAAATTGTCAGAAGTTATATTTCTTATGACATCTGACAATTGCTGTCAATTTCTTCTTTTCTCTGTATGAATAATTGAATCAGCCTTTCTTGCAAAATATGCAAACTGTGTGAATATGTTTTTAATATTGATCTTATAATTTTGTTAGATTTAACAATCGCTTCTAAATACTAAGTCATACTGCAGTACTGATTCTAATATTTGTATTTGCTGTTTTTGATTGAGCTTCAAAATGTCAATTGAAAACAAATAGTATATTATGTCATTAATAACCTGAAGCCCATTTAGCAGGTTACAAACATCAAAAAATCTATTTGAAGAAATCCAAATTTTTATTTTTCATGACAAAAACCTTAAGAAACGCTTTTAAAAAAATTTGTTTCCAACAAGAAATATTATTTTACTTCATATTTAAAAATGCATGTGTACAATATGAATCAGTTAAACCACTCTATTTCTTATGTTGTCAATTGTTGAAAATACGCTTTTCATTTCAACTGTCAAAATAAAATTGAAGTTTAATATTTAACTCTAAGAAAGGTTAATATTTTTGACAATAAATTGCTTAAATTTTAAACAGTCCTTTAGAATCGATCTTTCTAGTATGTATTGAGTATTGATCAATCTTGTTGAGAAATGGCTTAAAAGCTGTAATTCTCCAACCGTGAAGTGTTAATAGGGTAAAAGGGGGTAAATCAGCATCTGATTTTAATATTGCTTTCTGTAGTTACATTCAAATTAAACATTCAAATATAAATTAAAGGGTCTATGAAATAACTCCCACGAAATAAGTCCCACTTTTAAAAAACGAAATAAGTCCAACCAAAAATTGCTATTTTGAAAGTGGGAGTTATTTCGTTTTTAAAAGTGGGACTTATTTCGTCAATTGGTGGGACTTATTTCGTTACGCGTTTTTATTTTAAGTGGGACTTATTTCGTTTTGAGTGGGAATAAATTCGTTTTGTAAAGTGGGAGTTATTTCATACCCCTAAATTTATATTTTGGTGGGATTTATTTCGTTTTAAGTGGGACTTATTTCATTTTCATAATTTTGCATTTTAAGTGAATGCTTAATAATTTTTGCCGTTATTTATTGCTCTTCACGTTGTTTCTCATTGAATTTCGTAATGTTCTTTTTGTTGCTTTTTAAAAAAAATGTATTGTATTGTAGAATATGCTTTCGAAAAGTTCCGTTATTTCTTGCTCTTTACGAAATGAATGGTATTTTTTCAAATTCGTTGTTAAGTGTGCTAGTTTACAAGACCTTATCATTATATTGATTAGTTAAGTTTGTGAATTTCAATAGTGAACATGAGTGTGACTTACGAAACAACTGCAGGGAAGAGGATTAACAGCAAGCTTCTTTATATTTTTTTTTGAGAAACAATTATATATAGGGTGTGTAAAGTCGCCAGGCAGGCGCCTATATCAACAAATTCTTTCAATAAAAGCACCTGTGGGTGGCCCGCTTCGCGGGTTCTCAGGATTTTAGCTCCATTTTTCGGGGTGACACCCGCTCACGCAACTCCGTTGCTCCGCTTAGGGTATGTAAAGTCGCCAGGCAGGCGCCAATATCAACACCTTTTTTGAATAAAAGGCCATTATGGCTTTATTTCTCATTTTTTTCTTATGCAAAAAGTTATATATTGGACATTTCGTAAAAGGGACAACCATCATTTTTTGTCCTTATCTCTCATGGCTCTCCTTTTTTTGTCATTAATTACTTTATACTTACTATAGTAAAAAAACTTTAAAGAAATGTGTACAAACAGGTACCGAACTTAACTACTGGAAAAACAATATTAAAAAAAAGACGTAATTACGTATGTAAGTGTTTTATTATGTTTTTAGTAGGAAATTGGAATTCGTGTTCCATGTTTTCTAATATCACCATTACAAAATACAACTAATCCCAATGCCACGTTAAAACTATAATACCGTCTACCATGCACTGGATCTTCAAGCCATTTATAAAGGTCGATAATTTTAATCTGATGGTCCTTCCGAAACGGTTTCCATCTTAATAATAAGAACAATTGATCTTTACTTAATCAATTTACGAATCCAAACGTTGTTACTAGTGGGACTTATTTCGTTTATGAGAGTGGGACTTAATTCATTTAAGAAATATGTTATTCAAGGGGGAGTTATTTCATTTTGAGAGGGAGTTATTTCATTTCAAGTAAATTTTTAAATCATTTAATTTTGGTGGGACTTATTTCGTTTTCAAAAGTGGGACTTATTTCGTGGGAGTTATTTCATAGACCCAAATTAAAACGTCATGGAGTCAACATCATTACAGAAAGTTAGTTTTTACGAAGCCATTTAAAAGAATTTGTTTAATTAATTGATAGAAATGTATTCTAATGTTTCTTGTTACAATAATATAATTATACAATTAATTATTGCTTAAACAATTTAGTAAGATTAATTTTTTCCTTAATATAAGCTTTTAAATATGTTTGAAGTTTAAAACGTAAGGCAAGTTAATAACTATTTTTAGCTATTTTGAGTTGGAAATAAAATCAGGATTGGGTTTCACGAACATGATCATTTATCAAAAGAGACTTTTCAAAAATATTGGCGTGAAACTTAAAAACGATTAAGTGAAATATTAAATTCATTCTTAGCAATTTTTTAAGCTAAAACGATGATTTACCATTTACATCTGTCTGTTTCTTTATATTTTGCTAAAGTTAAAATCATGGAATGGCTTTAACATTTAGAAATTTGCTAAATCGATATGGCATCTGTCCTTAACTTAGACAATATTAAAGTTGATTTGTGTGTTTTAAACTTCAATTCTTTTGTTTGAGGTTTAAGAAAAGAAGAAGACCAAGATTTAAAAATATTTGAAGATAATAAAACACGAGCTTGTACATATCGAGGCCTTCACGTCATTTTATCGCAAGCGAAATTTTCAATAAAAAAGACAACTTAATTATTAAAATTTGCTAGTAATACATAGAGCCTTGAAGGCTATTGTCATGTCTTAACTTAAGCATAATTAATAGTTTCTAATACTGGCTATGGGTGCAAGTTGTTTCGAGGAACATCAGTAAGCTTTTGAAAAAATATATTTTGGCGCTTACGATCAATTGGCGGGAAGGGCTCGATATGTAAATTAATCTAAAAGAGTAGTCTATGAAATAGACTTAATAGGGCCGTTTAAGAATGTTTGCTTTATTTATATTCACGAACTGTCACTGTTTTGACATGTTCGGATGCTCGTTTTTTAATAATAGGGAACTAGAATTTTGTGATTGTGATCCATTTTTTCGTTTTGCTAACTAGAAAAGGAACACAACTTTCGAACTGCTAGATATTTAGAACATTTACTAAGTTAAATTTCGGTATCTTTATTTTTAAATTTAAAAAATTCCTACAAAATAACTTGATAATATTTAATTTTTCCAAAAAACTACTTAATTTATTATTATGCAGTTATTGAGTGCATTTTAATAAATTTTTAAATTTTAATTTCGTTAACAAATGTTGACCTGTTTTTGTGATCTCAAATTTTTAAAATAAGTAATATAAAATAATATTTTTAATAGTCGAAAAATAAATTATACAACTTTGATTATCAAATAGTATTTAAACAATGTAAGAGCTTATTCAGAAACAAAAATATTTTTATCGCTCACTAGTTTCTGAGAAAATTTGAAAACAAAATAACGGTCCTATGAGCGGTACCTTTCGATGTTTGGCCAAAATAAATGTATGGGGATGGGGAGTATGTCTTAAGAAAAAAATTAAAATCGCCTGAAGAGAACTTCCGTAAAACCTTAATTTCCAAGTTTGAGCGCAATCGACTAAATGGCGGTAGGGGTGAAGACGGACGGACTCAGTTTTTTCGATTTCTCTAAAACTTCTTGTTTCGAATGTTTTACGACTTCTTTTAGTTCACAATATATTTTGAAATATCTTATTTTGTAATATAGTCTAAAGGAAATAGTGTTGTATTATTAAATGATTATAATGAATTAAAAAAGTTCATAAATTGTTACTCAGCACATGAAGGAAATACTAAAATTTTGCTTGGAATTCACTTCAAATCAAGGAAAAAATGTTTGGATCCATACAAAAAATAGTATCGGGTGATTTTTTTGAGGTTAGGATTTTCATGCATTAGTATTTGACAGATCACGCGGGATTTCAGACATGGTCTCAAAGAGAAAGATGCTCAGTATGCTTTGACATTTCATCATGAATAGACTTACTAACGAGCAACGCTTGCAAATCATTGAATTTTATTACCAAAATCAGTGTTCGGTTCGAAATGTGTTTCGCGCTTTACGTCCGATTTATGGTGAGGCTCATTCCTGGTTAAATGGCTACGTAAATAAGCAAAATTGCTGCATTTGGAGTGAAGAGCAACCAGAAGCCGTTCAAGAACTGCCCATGCATCCCGAAAAATGCACTGTTTGGTGTGGTTTGTACGCTGGTGGAATCATTGGACCGTATTTTTTCAAAGATGCTGTTGGACGCAACGTTACGGTGAATGGCGATCGCTATCGTTCAATGCTTACAAACTTTTTGTTGCCAAAAATGGAAGAACTGAACTTGGTTGACATGTGGTTTCAACAAGATGGCGCTACATGCCACACAGCTCGCGATTCTATGGCCATTTTGAGGGAAAACTTCGGAGAACAATTCATCTCAAGGAATGGACCGGTAAGTTGGCCACCAAGATCATGCGATTTGACGCCTTTAGACTATTTTTTGTGGGGCTACGTCAAGTCTAAAGTCTACACAAATAAGCCAGCAACTATTCCAGCTTTGGAAGACAACATTTCCGAAGAAATTCGGGCTATTCCGGCCGAAATGCTCGAAAAAGTTACCCAAAATTGGACTTTCCGAATGGACCACCTAAGACGCAGCCGCGGTCAACATTTAAATAAAATTATCTTCAAAAAGTAAATGTCATGGACCAATCTAACGTTTCAAATAAAGAATCGATGAGATTTTGCAAATTTTATGCGTTTTTTTTTTTTAAAAAGTTCTCAAGCTCTTAAAAAATCACCCGATACAAGAAAAAGTGATTGCGATAACCTCAAGTTTTCGAACCTAATCTATACCTAAACATTAATAAATGGCTCATTTAAAATTTAAGAGTATTTAAAAAATCAAAAGGTATATTAGGTACCACAAATAAAGCCCAAGTCTTTTAAGCCCTTCTTTGATAAGAATTGTGTTTGGACCGCTGTAACTTAAGAACGAATTTACGGAAAGAGTTCGTTAATATGTCATCATCTTAATACTTTTCATAGTCTCAAGTTGTTTTTAGATGATAAACAATAAACTTCTTGCGAGAGTTATTTTTCATGTGATGGCTTTCTCCATTTTGGTAATATTTTAGTTTAGAAAATATTTTTCCAATTGTAACCAACACAAAAAATGTTACAGTATAATATATGAAGAAACTAAACTTTATCCTTCTTCACCTTTTTGTTGCTTCTCTTCAAATGTATGGTACTTTTAAGAAATTTTAAAGGACCATCCAATTCTACTAAACTATTGTACTATATTTCATACAAATATCCAAAAATAAATAGATAAATAAATATTTGAGAGAAAAACAAATAAATGTTCACTGGGGCGTATACGTATTATTTATATTTAGTTTCCTTTTCATCAGATTTTTCGTACATTTTTGTTTATAAACCTTTTTTTATAAAGCAATAAAGTTCAAAATGTACCTACATTTAAAATCCTTAAGTCCATCAAATGGAGTGATCAAAAAATCATTGAAATAATGAACTTTTAAAATATGTTTTTATTTTGCAACACTTTTTAGTTGCGTACGTGAGCTTGATTTTCAATTTCAAATACAAATTCTTACCTTATAAAAAAAATTCACACTATCCAATTATTGCTCAAGGACAACAATAAGACCATTTTAAGCTAATTCCAATTTATTAGACAATTTTTAAATAGATTTATCTAATTTGTCATTAATTAGTTCACCTTCTGTTTTTCTTAAAAAAACAACGTTTATGTAATCTGAAGACAAAATTATTATCTAATTGAATTATGTATTTAAATCCTATTTTTATTTCCAAAACATATCTAACTTAAGTCACTTTTGAATGTAACATTATCTTTGTATAACACGAGAATTAAAATACCCGTTATATTTTATAATATTTTAGCATTATCATTATCAACTCAACGCCCTCATTTGACCAACAACAATAAAAAATATAAAATAAAATCCACCCATAAAAGGCTTAAAACATTCAAATCACGTTACTTTACACAAAACAAAAAAATATCCCCATAAGAGAAACAAATTTTTAAACATCACTTACCTTATACGGTTGACACCAGTGGGCGCAACTGTTGCGATAGTCCTTGAGTCGTTAGCCACAACAGAAGACATTTTTAATTTTTATTAAAAGCAAAGTCTTTTAGTCCAACAAAAATTAACGTAAACAAGAAAATGTTAAAGAAACTTGATAAATGTTTGAATTTTCAATTTGAAAAAAATTGTATATGTTATCTTGATTAACAGCACACTGTCAGTTCCCAAAAAAAGGCATAACGCGAGAAAAATATTCGCGGGGGCGTGTTCCACGCGAATGTGCTCACACGCAAAAACCTCAAACGCACCACCAGAGGGCAAAAGGAAGGCAAAGGTAGAGGTAGCAAGCGAGAAGTATCTCTTAATTATATGACCACCGACTGTGACCGCCGAACACGAAAGTTCCAAATTTGGACAAATTACTCGGAAATCAATGTACGCGCACGACGACGACGACGAAGACGACGATGGACGCCTGATGCTGATGGTTCTGATTGTTTGATGAGCTGTATAGGTATAACCACGGAGCCGCGGATATAGGGTTAACTTTCCGCGCAAGAAGCTTGTCACTGCAGACACTTTGTTAACTGATGGACAAGATGCACAAAACTTGACTAAAGCCGATCACTAAACAATGTCACACATCACTCTCACGATCAACGACAACCGAAGACCAAACCAACGACAACGACAACAACGACGAGATGAATATAGGAGGACAATTTGTTCACGCTGCTGCTAGCTGCTGTATGATGACTATAAAACTACGACTTGGACGACTAAACACCTGAACGAGTAGCATGAAGCGTCTGAAAAGGGGACATCCATATCATCCTTGAATGGGCTATGGATATAATATGATGGATGGATTGGCGATGGAAGGGTACGTTCTAAAAACGAACACAACAAACTTGAGATGTATAATATTTTTTTTTGCATGCGCATTTAGTATGTGCAAACGCAAAGCAAACCAAAGCACAGCCAAAGTAAAGAAAGAAAGAAAGAATCACCATCTGGTCGGGAATGGTGCGGTCTTGAGCATATAGTCGTTTATGGTAAGAGGTAAGTGTAACCAATGTGATATTGCATGTGTACTCTTTGCGCAGTGCAGGAGACTCAAATCGCTGTATGCCGACTCGGCTTGTGCTTGGGCTTAGTATAGGCCTGGGGTTGGGTTTCCATAGAAAAACGCGAGGATCTAAGGGAGTTTGTTGCGGATGAGCGGTGCAGAGAGGGCAAGTAGTAAAGGTATAGAGTACACACAAATAGAGGTACGTGAATGTACTGTGAAATGAAAGGAAGTCCCGACTTGTACTTGCAAACTAAGCTTTATCATTATTTTTTAGCTCCATAAATTTTTTTACAGGTCCCATGATCCAAGTGTAAATTGAGCTTGATATCTAAACAAGCTTAGATTTGAAAATCAGTCCATGCCTTTCTGCTCGTATCTTCTTATAAAAACGTGTGTGGCCCCACTTTGCAAAAATTGCATAATATAAGAAGGACATCGAAGTTCACAAAATTTTGCTCAAAGAGAAGACTTACTCTTTCAAATCATTTTAATAAATTGAACTTGGTATTAAACGAGGCTCTATAACTGTTCATATTGATTGGAGAAGTTAGACATAATAAATAAAAGCAAATTTGACAGATTTAGCTTGAAAATATGGCCGCAAAAGCTTCTCAAAGTTTGAACATCCTTATTGGAAAAAACTCGGTCTTTTTGGCAAACAAAAATTCCTTAGTCTGAATGACCTGGTCCCAGCATCATTCAAAATGTATACAGTTTCAAAAATGTAATCTATTTGATCTCAACATCGCTGGAAACTTTATTTTCAAACTTTTAAACCCATCTTCAATAGGAAGCAGAAATAAACCATCATAAACTCTAAATAAAGTTCGAATCTCAACTCTTTTGTTTTGATGTTGAATAAAATTGTCTCATTTGAAAATGTGAACTAAAGACTCTACTCATCTCAAAAACCAATAGTTTTGAATATTTTAAAAATGTTAAAGTACAGATATGAACTAAAGTTCCTTTTCAGTGTAATGAGGAGTCACAATCAAAATGGAGTAAGAAAAAAAAAACAACTTAAAAAAATACCTCTGAGCTTCATATTATCAAAACCTATACTTTTACTACACTATGGCATGCATACCTTTGCCTATACCTTAGTTACTAGATGGTATACGCAGTAATTTCTTGAATCTTACATTGCGCACGTCACTTCGTGGTCACCGATCAGTCTTGAAGTCAATACTTCTTATGTATATATTCTTCATATACAAAAGTCCTCATCGCACGCTTTTTTACAAGTACTTCAAGCCTCTTAGCAGTTTTGCGGTGTTTTTTGGTTTTGTTGCCTATAGGGAAAAGGTAAGGATTGTTGTTGTTATTATTTTATATATCGAAAAGCAACAACAGGAGCACAATGTAACAAATAACATAACAACAACAACAGAAGCAGGAGCAACAACAGCAGCAGCTGCTGCTGGTATTCCTTACCTTAAAGCAAAGTGGTCAGTCATTTTAAAGAGACTTTAAGAATTCTCTCGAGGAGTTGCCATAATGGAAGTTAAGTTTTGCTAAAGACTTTCAACTGCAATATACACACACAAAAAACCCCTATCACCACATCACACAGACACATAGATTGTTTATCGAACAGGATTGCCAAATTGGGCTATTTATCGGAAATTGGGCTATTTTTTTTCCAAAGCTGACAGATCAATCATAATTGAGCTAAAAATAGCCCAAATTTTATCCTGGGCGTTATCTGTGTTAATATTGATACCTCTTGATATGCACACACAAAAATAAATAAAATTCACGAACTTTTGTTGAAATTGGGCTATTATTTGGGCTATTTTTTCGGCTCCAAGTTTTGGCTACAAGTATTTTTAAAGTGAGCTATTAACTTAGTTCAGGACATGGCAACTCTGAAATCGAACAGAAAAGAAGTATAAAGGACGTAACAAAGAAGTCACTGAAAGAGCAATAATATAATAATGTACGTAATGTTGAGTAAGGTAAGTCTGATACTGAGCGATTATGGTATAAAAATGAAAGAAATAGACACACAAAATTATAATCAAAAGATATGATGGTATGCGTTTGTTTTATATCTATAAGCTTGTCGATTATTATCAACATGTAGAACGGAAGAGATCAGCGGTTAATGAGTTTCACTTTAAAGATATATAAAAGCATATCTATATAATAAGATATCTGATGGTGGTGATGGATATGTCTGTTTTTGTTTTGTATCTTCCTTCATCGATATAATAATACTTAAGGCTGGATAATTTACACAGCACACACAATACACTGAAACAACTCTTGGAAATTTTATTGAAAGAGCAATGTATGAAGTTCGAGTGTAATTGCAAGGAATGGAAAGGCAGATATACGAGTGCCTATCTAAGATATCAGTACACAACTTATTGACTGGTGTGAGGCTATAATCGATATTATGCAATGACAATAGTTATTAGCAGGGTATTCTCTGTGCTCAGTCTTTTATATTTTCAAACAAATTTAGTTGAAAATGGGTGTGTAACTTATCTGGTATAAAATAGGTCTAAAATTAAAAAAAAAAATTTTTGGGAATATTTAAACTGAGTATTATCGAGAAATGTCAAATATCACACACAGTTTTTTTTTCGTTGCTACAAAACCACTTGCTGAGTTGTATAAATACGTTCTAACGTTTTTATAATAAATGGCTTTTTTAAATTATTGAATCATTCAACTGTCTTTTTAATTTTGTTGAATAATTTGTTAAGCTACATTCGAGAGTATTAAATATGATGTTGATTTTCTTGCTCTGTATTTAAAATGAATGGTATAAAACAATTTTGTAGTATAAATCGTGTGTTATTTTAATATATTGATTATTCCATTCATAACGTGATTAGAAAACAAAATTTTTTACCAAAAATACGTTCTTTAATATCAATTCAATGATTGGTATAAAGTTTTAAGCTCAAAAAAATCTAGTCTTACAACATTATTATTTTATTTTTATTTGTTAAACTAAGTATTTCATTATTTAAAACATTAACACAACACAAGATATTATGAAAACTTATTCATATCAACCACCCATTGACTGGTATAAATCTTTCTTTAGCTATTACTCTCTGTGTTTGATTGAATTTTTGTTTAATTTTTTTATTTTATTATTACATTAATAAAATATTCCTTGGTGAAAACATATGTATTCCCTGATTGGTATAAACTTTCCCACCCAAAATTAAATATTACTGAAGACTTAAATTCTACCTGATAACCTTTTTAGCGATGTTTTTTTTCCAGAAATGTATAATAATCCGAATTTAAAAAGAGTTTATTCAGTGATTGGTATAAAATTACTTTAATCGCACACAAAATAAGAAAAGAATTGAAGCTTTGGGACAATTACTTTGTATCTACATATTTAAATTTAATTTTGAGAATAAACAAACATTTCAACTGCAAGACAAAAAAGGCACTTGTATTTATTTCTATGTATTTTTTACAAAATGGTATAAAATATTCTAAAAGAAACGTACAGTAAAAAATAATTACATTTTTAGATTCAATCAACCTTGGTTCCTTATATTTAAAAGCAAAATGATATTAACATTTATTAAGAATGGATAACTAAACCAATTTTGTTTGTTTACTTAGTTTCTTTTGTAGCTTTCTAAACTAAAAAATATGCAAAAACACCCAGAAATGTATAAATATTTTCATACACAAATGTTTTATTACTTATTGGTATAATGTTTTTAGGGGAAATAAAAGTAGACATAAAAAAGTTCTTATTATTTACCACTAATTGGTATAAAAGTTTCAAGCGCAGAGATAATTGTATTTTTTAAAAGACTTTATTTATAAATAAATTGTATTTTAATGAACATTTAAGAATTAATACTTACCCAAATATTGGTATAAAACTTCTTAGATGCCACTTCAAATGATTTAAGTTTGATTTAAATTGAAAAATTTGATACAGAGTCATTACAGAGTCAAACTTAATGTCTCATAATAGCAAAAATGTGAAAATATTTTATAGAATCATAACAATTATTTATTATCTTTAGAGTGGTATAAACTTTTAAAGTTCACAGAATTTTAATTTTGAACCATTTAAGTTCATTCTTGAGGTTTATCAACTGGTTTAATCTGTTAGTTAAACAAAACAAAAAAACGAGTACTTATTTCTGAATCTACATTGACATTTTTCGGTGTAGTCAAACTTGATTCTATATATATTCACTGATTGGTATAAACTGTCTTAAAACATGACCAAACACATTTTTTGTTCATTTTCTTGTTTGTAAACCCACTTTTACTAAGAGTTTATTAGTTTAGCAAGCGCACTGAAGAATTTTAAAAAGCTTTACATCCAGTTTATTGTATGGATTGGTATAATTGTTATAAGGTGAGAAAAAAAAAGCTTGGATATCATACATTATTTGATGTTTTATTTGTAAAATTGCTTTAAAAAAATTTAGTCCAAAATAAATTAAGGTTCACAAAAAGCTCCTTAACCAAAGCTTTTTTATTAATTGGTATAATATGTATTTTTAAGGGGAAGTAGAAATACTCATGGAAAAAAACTAGAATATTCATGATTTTTTAATTACTTATTGATGGGTCAAAAAATAAATAAGAAATCCGCATTTCGTAAGAATTGTGATAATTTAACACTGATTGGTATAAACTTTCAAAAATCAAATAAATGAATAATTGTATTCAAACTTTTCGGTTTGTGAAATGATCTGATCTGATCAATACATTAAAATCTTTTTATAATTGTAATTGGTATAAATAAACTACTGGTCAAAGCCATTCACCCATTTTTCACAAGTTAAGTGTTGCTATACAAATAAAATCCTTATTGATATGAATTATCGTCATACAAAAAAATAAATAAAAACCATCTCGGTTAAATGGAAGCCCTGAGGAGGAACACCCTATCTTTATTTCCGTAGATTATTATGCTCAAAACATGAATATAAAGCTTCTATGAAAATAATAATTGAGAGTACGAAGCATTGTAGCACTTCACAAAATGTGCAATGATATAACCTTGTCCGATCTGACAATCAAGAAAATAAACTGGACAGGTGCAAAAGAGAGAGCTTTACATCAAGGACATTCTTGACATAGTCCCTTGACAAGAATGTATAAGACACTTTGACATTTAATAACAATTTTATTATTATATCCATTTGTAGATATTTAACACTTCCTGTGAGGGCTTGCAATAATTATATGATCGTATACATAAAGGTAAGGTAATTAATCAACCAAAATATTTGTACACAAACAAAAAAATAATTATTCCCACTTCCGTTTCCAATTAGTCTCCATTGGCGGTGGCGGCCGGCGGTGGCGCTGTTAGTGCGAAAACAGAACCTTCCGATAAAAACGAAAAACGACGCTAAAAAAAAACCTTTTCAGAATTTCAATTGGTAACTTGATATTTTTCAATGAAAATAACTAAAAAAATATAAATTACGTATATTAAATATAAAAATAAGCTATAATGTGAAGTGGACAGAGGACGCGTGTAAAAATCAGTTCCGGTGATAAATGATGTCATCCGATAAAGAAGAAGCCCTTGAAGATTAACGTTTGTAAGTATAAACAAAGAATCGATAGAGATTTAGGATCCTATCCAACTTCTTGTCATCATCATAGTTGTCCAACCAGAAAAGTTGACAATCACGCTTGTATCGTTAGTCTTAACGACGACGAAGATGGTTATGGCTCAAATGGCTCAAATGGATCGAATTTCGTTCTCTTTTTTTTTTTAAAACTGATAGATGGATGGAATTCCAAAAGTATGCGAATTTAATGAAAGGTTTCACTTCGATCTTATACGTGAGCAGCGCAGTCTTTCGGATCTCTGCATCCGTGCTGCCGATCGACACACGACGACGCGACGATCGATGGTGCCAAAAGGAACGGATAGAGAAAATCCATCTTTCAAAACAAAAAGGATGTAAGTTGTACAAAAATTCATTGAACTGAACCGCTTTACACTTCAGTTGTTGTTGATGATGGAAGGGAAGGAAACTGTGTTTTCTGCAAGTTGTTGTTGTTGTAGGTTTAATGGCTGATTGGATGGTAAAATTACATTTGAAGGTCGAGAATGCGTACTTATTGGGCCAATTATTCGCAGCACCTGCGGGTAATTTTACGGATTATTTTTTTTCGAGCTTGGTTTTGTAATGCAGTATAGAAAATTCAATAATTCATGCACCATGGTAAAAGGGCTTCAATGAATGAAGGAATGATGGTTGATTAAGAAACATCAGATCCAAAATAATATGAACTAGTACAAGACTTACAAAGGACTAATATTGGAGATATCTTAAGGCTCACAATCCGAGAAAGTTGTCTTTATGCAGACTGTTTAATGTAGCAGAGATAAATGGGACATAAATCCATTATCAAAAATCCATAACTAAATCCATTAACAAATATGAGCAAATTCGAATTTCCAATTTTTCGATCCATTGGAAATAAGCCTAAACGTTTAAAATTAACACATCAAAACTGCATCAATAAGATTTTCAAATGCAAAAATTGAAAACTGGAAGAAAAATATATTCACTACGCCTATAAATTTGCTCATGTTTTCAGAAATATAAAAGGGGAAATATTACCATTTATAAGTCTAGCGTCATAAATTTGCTGATATATATTATATCAGATGTCATATTAATGGGGTTTTGTCTCGAACAATCGTTTGGATCCTAATTAAAAACTTTTATTATGAAAAATGCACCTGTCTTTACTTCCCTTCTAAACAAATGAGAAATCCCTAGACACTACGTGTAAATAACTCCATAGTAGAATATTGTGTTTAGCTTTTGAGTTCTTTATCGTTTAAGAGAGTTTAAATTTCATATCTTCTCCTTAATATGACTTCAACGACAAATTCTCTAGATATTTTCAGTCTGAACAAGTGAACAACTCTTAACACTGTACGAACATGGTTAATTTTTGAAACTTTGTAAGTAATCAAAACAACATCAATCCCCAAAGGTTTTCCTTCCATTAGAAGAAAACCTGTCTGCCTGATTGATAACCGTGAACACTCTTATTGCATTCCAGACTGCTCCCAAAGGAAATCTCAATCAGACGTCACCATCACCAGCCAGAAGGTAGCAGCTAGCAGCGCAGCTCAACGCAGCGATGTAGTGTCTCTATGCTGCTACTGGTTTTTCTCTGTTTCTATAGAAAAGGTTCATCCATCCCTTGACTCATTAAACGTAATCGAAAAAATAAAAGAATAAATTGAAACCCAAAATAGCTTCAACCTAATTGAAGTCATTGAAAGTTGAAGAACTACAAATTATACTATTAGAAGAGTATTGGTGCATTCATCAGAATTAAGGTTCTTCTTCTTTTGCAGCTGATGGAACCGAATGGGGAATGATGGTTTTGGGTCATTGAAAACCTTTATAGTTGCGTCATAATTTGATAATTTAAATTTTTTTGGTTTAAAATTTTTTTTGTCTTCTACCACTTTTACTTTGCTTAAAGAAGAAGATAGACGATGCACGTCTAATTTGTCTTCCACGCTTTGTAATTGAAGCCTGACTCAAGCTACATGGCAGGGAGAACGATTTGATGTACATATCTACGTGTGTTCCTGTTTTATGGTCTTTTTCCATCAACATCATCATCGCAGGAATTGAAAGTCGACGCACTTGGATGAGTTTCGTTCGCTT
Organism: Eupeodes luniger; assembly: GCA_951509635.1. Lineage (NCBI taxonomy): Eukaryota > Metazoa > Arthropoda > Insecta > Diptera > Syrphidae > Eupeodes > Eupeodes luniger. The sequence goes on along the minus strand of OX608075.1, from coordinate 10,364,873 downwards.
TTTATAATGTTTTTCCTTCTTGCTCAAGAACTCTGTCGCCGTAGACGTAGCTAGCTAGAGCATTGGATGATCATTACCAGCATGACCAGCATTATGCCAATGAAGTTTAATGATGCCACTGTATTTGGTTCCAAAGGTATACCTTAGTGGAATTAGTGAAGTTCTGAAGTTCCATGCGCGGAACGATATTATCCAAGACAAGAAAAAAAAATCTAAAGGAAGGAACTTCCTCTCCGATCTTTTAAGCCGTCTCTTCTTCAAGTCCATCTTTTTATCTTTTATGTGGAATGGAATATATATGTACATAAAGGAGTGTTCATTTTGGTTTTGAATTGGAGATATGTAGATTGTAGAAAAATGGAGTGCCTGTCCTGTCTGATTGTGCCAGCATTTTTCATGGTGATAATTGTGGTTTTGCGGTTCGAAGAATCCGAAAGAAATAGTTAGTCTTGGATTTGTGTTAAGTTTTTTTGTAGAGAGGTAGGTTAAGGTATACCTACCTTAAAAATATACCTACCTACCTTTGTCGTAGATTAGTTGTAGAGTGATGTGGTTTGATGGTTTGCATAAATTATAAAAATAGTTATTTGCTTTAAACGGGGATTTTATTATCTCTGGATGTTTGCTCTATCCTCTTCTTTGTTTTGTAAATTTCTTTTGTGGGTAAGGAAATGTATGGTTTTTTTAATGTCTTAGAAGTATTGTAATGCCTTAAAGCATACATTTCTTAAGTTCGAAGGAGAAGTCATTAAAGTTCTTGTTGCATATTACCTCCAAAATAATTGGATAATATACAACGTTTTTGACATAATTTTAGGAAAGTTAAAAGTTAACTCTAAAACTAAGGGTAGAGGATAGACTTCCAAAAGTTATTCAGAGTTGACAACAAGATAGTTCGGCGATCAATTTTCATGAAAGTAAAAAATGAATTTCTTAAGATAAAACTAACATAAACATTCATCAAGATTCGAAACAAAAATTCTTTCTCTCTAAATGCATCACGTTTTTAGTTCAATTAATCTTAAATTAAATTACCAATGACTGCAATATAAAAAATGTATATATAAAATATTGCGCTCATAAAATTTTAATTTGAAAATATCTCCATCATGGTCAACAATGTCAGATCCATAAGAAATAAACATTCCAAAATTCATTTTCCAAATTTCATACTCGTATAATAAATCCACCTTTTTGAAGTGGATTTTTATGGATCATTTCCTCACCACAGTGAATCATTTAGACCCAATTAGATTCAATTGTTGGAATGTATTTTTCCAGATACCATATCTACACATCGTCGTTGTTGCTCGAGTATTAAATGAAAACTTTATTACCCACATGATCATCATTATGGCTTTAAAAAGGTTATGACATTTCCCTGACATTAGACTATCTCTTATTTCTAAAGAGATGTCCGTGATGTTCTATGAATTGAACAAAAGGCTTCTACTCGAAAATCCATCAAAAACAAGTGATTTCTTGAAGAGATAAATCATTACAATTGTGTACCATTTTTATAGGACACTACTTTAACAAATCATATTGCCAACGAGTGACGACAAAGAAAAAAAAGTCAATGTCGACGATGATGATGATGATGGATACAGATCACGATCTTAATCCGAACATAATTTGATGAGTGCATCAGAATTTCTTGGGAACATTTTCAAACACTAAATTTTTCATCTCCATGCTGCTGCATGTATAACATAACAATGGAATTATAGGAGGTGGTAACTTTCTTTGAAATCGGTTCAAGTGACGACGACAACGACGAAGACGATGCATCGTCCCTTCATCATTTGTTTTGTTGTCATTTTGTGTATAAAGAAGAACCTAGTTACTATATACTTTCCGATGAGGATGATGGTTAAGTCCTATCAAAGAAGGATTATTCTCTTGTTGAAAAATGATACAGGATCAGCGCGGAAAAAATATGTGTTTGTTTAGCGATTTGGTTATGCCCCTCTTTCGAACACTGAAGAGGTATCACGAAAAACAGAATCGGGAGCAACTACACTGCCAGCCGGGCGAAGAAGGGAGTGATTAATTTGACACAATTGTTTGAAATAGGAGATCCAGTGTGTGAAGAGGGAACCCAAAACATGAGAGTATTATGAGAATGGAAGCACACTATTGTCAGACCACCACAACCGAGAGTAGATGAAGAGGGCTTAGGAATTTCGAGAACCAACAGAAAAAAAGAAGGTAGCAGTAAGAAAGGATTGTGTTACTGATATTCATTTAAGGGTCATTACTTACACAAAAATTTCCAAAAAAAAATAACTAAGACCCATAGATGATGATAAATTGCTCAATGGATAGAAGATTGATGAAAATTATGCGACTATGATTTTTGTTGTGTTAAAATTTGTATGAGTGCAATGAACTCGCTTTTCATTAGAAAAGAATTTCTGAATCTCTTTTTCTATTGAAATCTATTAACAAAGAAAATTAGGGTATTGTATTCATTCGTAGGGAAATTTGTCCAAATTAATTTATTTCCATTCAAGGAAATCTAAATTTTTGAAGAGAGGATAGAATTTCGTATTTTGTTTTTGTAAAGGAAATTCGTTTACATAATTTTAAATTTTTTGTAACGTAACGTAATTTTCAATTGCTGAATTTAAATTATAACTCTAATTATGTTCTATCGTATCCAAAGCAAAAATCTGTAATTTTCTTGAAAAGAAGGTAATTATTTACAGATGAGTTTAATATAAAGTTCGAAGCTCAGCTCTTTTGTATGAAAATCTCTGATTCACTTTAAGTTAAATTTTTCTTGTTACTCAATCCAAATGGTTTGTTTATAAAAATATGTTCATATTCTTCTTTTGAATAAAAGTACGATTAATCTACTTACCCTCCTCCCCACACCTCACCCTTCCTCTGAAATTATATCAATAGCATTTTCCAAATGAGTATTTGCCATCGTTCGATTGAAAAATGCGACACGTGTTTGGTGTTGACGTTTAAGGGTGCGTCCCAACTTCCTGACCATAATAATTAGCATTATGTACATACTATATATTTTACAGCTGAACACATCCTCCCTTTTCTGCCTCTCTCTCTCTCTCTCGATTCATAAATAAATTGAAAAAAAGGATAATAATCTTGTAATCCTTGAACCTAATCATAGAGTTAACTGATGTCGTGTGTTGTGTATGCATGGCTGCTGTTATCCTCTTATTCTGCATCATTTGTGTTGATATTTTTATTGAAGGTCCAGGTTGATGATGGGTTTTAAGTGTACCTATACATAACTCTAAAATTTATATAGCAGATGTTGGATGTTCTCCTTGATATATATTCATATGCAAGAGTTTGAGTTTTATGTGTGAAAAGGATGTAAAGGATGAAAATTATCTTTTTTTTTCATAACCACAAGCACGACGAAGACTAGGAGGGTTTTATAATAATAATAATAAAAATGAGATACTTTTACTACCAGTACCAATAACAGATGCTTTGATGCTCTCTGGACGTTGCTCGTTGGTTTATGGTCCTTCTTTATTTTGCTTCGAGGCATCATGTCATATACGAAATGGAATGTCAAAGATGTTCTACTCTTTTTGTGGTTTTCCGGTGTGACATTAATTGACACACATATGTGGAATTCAATCGAACCTTCTTTTTTCTTTGTTGTTGTTGTTGGTTTTCATGTTAAGTTTATCTCGAATTCATCTGCCATTTATCGGACCAAAAGTTGGCAATTAAAATTGTTGAAACAGACAAAAATATGTGAGATGTGTGATGATACAACATGGCCAAAAAGAAAAACAGAAACAAAAACTCGATTGTAACCACAACATAACACAGCACACACTGGCTTCCAAAAAAATGGTCACACGCCCAGCCCAGTGGAACAGTAAATTTGTTGTTGTTCTTTTTTCAATTGCGGATTCAAACCTTTAGATCCAAAATCGAGTGAAATGTGTTCGACCTTGCAATGTCGACTGGTTTTTGTTAACGTTTGGACTCTGGGGAGATACAAATAATCATTTAGAGGAGATTGTTGTTACGGAATATATGGTACACGATGGTAGAGTGGAGTTGCCTGTTGGCGTGTTGTTGGTTTCAAAATGTTCACCTTTTCAATTTATGTTGCCGCTGATACTATGCTGCTGCTGCTGTACGGCCGTTGGTGTGGTCGGTGGCGTCGTCGTTGATGTTGGTGCTTTGCTTATGGTACCTGGTGCCGAGTGCTGATTGGAATTCCATTCACGACTCTCCACAAGCAAGATATAAATTTATATATGTAGGTAGTGAACTATCAGGTACTTTTGAAAAATAAAATTGGGTATTGGTTTTGCATGGAATAACAAAATAAACAAATAATCGTGACCGTAAACTTTAGGTCTTTTTTAAATTTATTATTATATAAAGCTTACCAGATTTAATAGAAGTCTAATGCAATGTTTAAACAATGTTTATGTAGGTATAGTTTAGTTAAGGTAATTATATTGGCCTAGTTCACTTTACCGGAACCAGAATCAACTGAATTAAATCCAGCTGCCTTTTAGATGAAATTGAAACAAAAATTAAAGGTCAAAGAGCTTGAAGGTTGTAAATTCCGGTCGCAGTCTTTTGACATAGATTTGCCTACTTAAGTGATTTGCTTGATTGCACTTTTTGATGGAAAAATGGAGCTTCTTTGACAGAACTAATAAAGCCTAGTAAATTAAGTTTTTTTTGTTTATGATTGGTACAATTCATGGTCCTTTTTTTTGAATGTCACAAAATAATTTTGAATTTTATTAATTTCTTCCTAAAGATGATTTCCAAATCATTTAAGTAATACTTCTGTTTTAGTATTATTTTTTTTTTAATTTTCAAGTCTTGAGTCTAACTTTCTATGGTAAATGGCTTAAATTTAAGAGGGTCCCTAACTTAAAAGTTGATTGATTTGAAAGGTATGGAAATATATTTGGCAACTATATTATATTTCAAAAATTGACTTTTCCCCAAATTGGGATTATTTTTGGAGAATTTATTATTTAGCAGATATTTTCTATTGAGAGCTATTCCATGAATGAAAACGTCTATAGAATTTTCTTTGTTTTCTTGGAACCTCAAAGGTAAAACAATAACTACATGAATACAATCAACATCGGTTGTTTTAAAAACTTCTTTGATATGGTGTCATTTTTCACAATAAATCTTCTGCATATTTTCACGTTCCACTCCATCATCAATGGATTTTATGTTGATTTAACAGCTTTTTGGATTTAAAAAGATATAAAATATTCTTCTCAAGAGTAAAAATAAGTCTAAAATTATAATTGATCTCCACAAAGCAATCGATGATGATGATGATGAGGATGGAGATGATGGTCAAGTATGTATAGATAAATGTTCAAGGTAGACAAAGGTGAACACGTACATAAATTCGGTGTCCGCCCATTTTTCCACCGTGATCGTTCTGTGCGTCGTTTTATTTGATTTGTCCCATTTAGGGAGGTTATAAACTTTTTTTTTTTCAATTCCCATCAATTGGATACCTTGCTTCTCGGTCGTGTATGAATGATCGGTCTGGGAATCTGAGCTGGCCTATCAATGGACATGAAACGAGCAGACTTTGTTACAAATCTCTTAAAGAACTTAGCAGTGGTATGGTAGATGAGTCATCTCATCTCAAATATTCGTTCTTTGGCATAAATTGGAAACAGGTAGGTACTCAAAGTTCTGGTGTTAAGATGAACGAATGGAGAAGAAAGTGATAATTTATGGACTTTGCGTATAGAATTTTCTTTGTTTTTTTGCGGATACAAGTTGGGTTTTTTTTTCGTCTGTACGTCTGTGTTTTATTTTATTTTTTATTTTTGCGAGACATGACTTACAAGTTTTGACAGTTAAATGGATTGTTATTGTTCAGAATAAGCAACAAGCATTGACAATTTAATAATTTTTTCTTTGCCACGCCAATTAGTTGGACATCACGTGTGTATGATTTTTTAAAATTTTCATCACGCAGTATAATTTAAGTGAGTTTAAGTGTTGGTAAAATTTATTTATGGAAGCACAAATTTGTAGGTATAGGAAACAATTAGGTGTCTTTTGACGAATGAAAAAATTATAATATTTTTGGAGGAGTTCAATTTGGTGATTTTGTTTGTAAACATTATCTAATAACTGTGAGAATTAAATATTGCACAATTTTTCAATGTTAAAATCACTATGCTAATAAAAGGCTAGAAAATTTAATGTTTCTCATTCAATGAGGGTCAATTTTAATCGATGGAAAGTTGTTTAGGTTTATAATTTGGCATAAACAAGCCGGTAATTAAATAGTTGTGCAAATTTTGATTTGGGAGCTTAATGTTTCTTTTGTGCTTTTAGCCTTACTTTCATACAACTTAAACAAAAGCATTTATAAAAACTAGAAAATATGTCTTTAAAAATATAAATTTGGTTAAAAGAAATCGATAGCGTCTAATTGGTTTGTGAAATATTTTCCATCAACCAAATTGCTTACAGTTTCTTAAAATTGCTTATTTAAAACACACACTCAATTTGTTTTTAAGTACTTTTTGTATATATTGGTGTTATTATTTGCGTAACAAAATGTGTTCAAAGTCGATATATCTGTGAGTTTTTGAGATATGGATGACGAAATAAGGTATCATCAAAAATAATTTAAAACATTGCATGAAACGGCCATCAAAGTTCAAATGAGTGAAAAAAAATGTATATTTTGCATTCAATTCAAAAAATCGGGAGCGTATCGGAATCCCGCTTTTTAAAATCCCGTTTTTAAAAAATCCCGAAAAAAAAGTTTTATAATCACGTCTTCTTAATTACCGATTTTTGGAAATCCCGTCTTTTAAAAACTCGCTTATTCAAAATCCCGATCTATTACAATCCCGTCAAATCCCGACAATCAATTTTTTTTTACAAAATACGTGCATTAAACTGAATAACAATAGGAGTCAAAACTTTTAATGTTAAATTACTTGACTAATATATAATAATTTCAAATAAAACTAATATAATATAATAATACCGTAATTTGTTTTGTTTTTACTGTACATAAACAATATTTTTTGTTTACAATATTAATTTTTGCACAAACGAAATGCATCCTACAGCAAACCCACCTCTCGATAATGGTCTTACCACTATCGTTGACTTTGTTAATTTTTAATTTGAGTTTGTTGTTTTGTTTTAAAAGAATACTACTTTACATTATATTTTTGTTTTTTGGTATATCATATTTGTTAAAATGAATTTAGAAAAATCTCTTATTTTTTATTTGTTTTAATATTTTTGTAATTTCGATTTTGCAATCAAAACTATTTGTTTAATTTTTAAAAAATCGCGCGATTTTTTAAAATTAAACAAATATTTTTGATTGCAAAATCGGGATAATAAAAAATCGCGCGATTTTTTAAAATTAAACAAATAGTTTTGATTGCAAAATCGGGATAATAAAAAACGGGATTATGAAAAAACGGGATTATAAGAAACGGGATTACAGAAAGCGGGATTATAAAAAATCGGGATTATAAAAAGCAGGATTATAAAAAACTGGATTTTAAAATCGGGATTTTAAGAAACGGGTATATAAAAACCCAACCCAAAATTAACTTATGAAAAAGGCAATTTTTTCCCATGTTTTTGAGTCACTAAAATTAATTTTCTCAAGTTTTTATAGTATACATAACTTTGTATCACAAATTTAACTCACTCCATGTTTTTTTACATAGTTTGTGGTACCAAACTGCAACCTTAGGTCAAACTCCATTTTTAGATACACTAAACCCCTTATTTCGGCCACCTTTTAGAAGTCGCATTGAAACATCTTATATTTAATTTGTATTAAAGGGTTTCCTCATAAGAAGTTTTATTTTGAACAGTCTGCTATTTGAGCAACTGTCACTTTTAAACCTGTCATCTTTTGACATTCAAAAATTACAAAAATATTAAAACAAATACAAAATAAGAGATTTTTCTAAATTCATTTTAACAAATATGATATACTAAAAAACAAAAATATAATGTAAAGTAGTATTCTTTTAAAACAAAACAACAAACTCAAATTAAAAATTAACAAAGTCAACGATAGTGGTAAGACCATTATCGAGAGGTGGGTTTGCTGTAGGATGCATTTCGTTTGTGCAAAAATTAATATTGTAAACAAAAAATATTGTTTATGTACAGTAAAAACAAAACAAATTACGGTATTATTATATTATATTAGTTTTATTTGAAATTATTATATATTAGTCAAGTAATTTAACATTAAAAGTTTTGACTCCTATTGTTATTCAGTTTAATGCACGTATTTTGTAAAAAAAACGGGATTGTCGGGATTTGCCGGAATTGTAATGGATCGGGATTTTAAATAAGAGAGTTTTTAAAAGACGGGATTTCCAAAAATCGGTATTTAAGAAGACGTGATTATAAAACTTTTTTTTCGGGATTTTTTAAAAACGGGATTTTAAAAAGCGGGATTCCGATACGCTCCCGTTAATTTTTGTACACTACGCTCGTTTTTTTTGTTTGATAAATCCATTATCAGTTCATATAATCATGAGGTCTTGACGGTGTTTGTAAGTTTTAGATTTGGAGATTACGTTTGTGGATTAAGATATTTTTTTTTAAATTTACAGGCACTCAAGGGGGTATTAGTACCCTTTATATGTGTATATTTAAACACAGTGTGAGCTTTAGGAAAATAGGGAAGGATTTAATAGGAGATACCGGTGCACATTGGTCTTAAAGTTCTGAACATCAAAATGGGAGGGAAAGGCTGATTTGGCCAAAGCATTTCACATTCTCGATGTACGATTTAAGAATCGAAATTGGCTAAGGGATAAACTGATGAGCATTTCTGGAAGTGCGAGTATTACAGTTGAATTATTTAAGGAATGGAATGCAACTGGCTAATCCGACAGAATATTGTTTGTAAAAATATCGCTAAAACAATGAAAGGCGTGAAACATTGCGGCGGTGTTCTAGCTATGTAAATGTTTCGGTTATAGTTCTATCACCTATCATTTTTAAAGCCCTTTTTTTAATTCTATCCAGGAGATTTAAAAAGAGATTTTTAGGGCACCTGCCCAGATATGCGAATTATATTCAAGCTTTGGACGGTTGAAGGCTTTGTAAATTACACCCAGATTAGAAGGGGTGACAAATTTCTTGCACCGTTGGAGAAATCCTAAGCACCTTGCAGCGTTTTTTTCAATATCGAATATGTGATCATTCCATAAGAGGTGACCTGTGATACACATACCGAGTACTGAAAGTTGATTAGTTTCCTGGATGCAAGTGCCGCTCATAGATGGGGCATCAGGGGTGTGTTATGCTTTAACGACAGGAGACAGCATTGAGTTTTCGAAGCATTAAATTATACACGGTTTTTGATTCCCCATTCAACCATGCTGTTAAGATCAGAATTTAATGAGCTTATCATACGCTGCCGTTAAAGTTCCACATCCGAAGCACAAGGATGTGAATCTAGAAACGAATATGAAAAGCTAAGGGTTCTGTCGTCAGCGAAACAGTTCAATGGATGAGAAGTGGCAGACAAGAGATAATTTATGAATATAATGAAGAGAGTCGGAGACAAAACGGAGCCCTGGGGGATACCAGCATTGATTTTATGAATTTCAGACTTGAAACCATCCAATACAACTTGTATTGAACGGTTAGAGAGGTAATTTCTAATCCAACGGAGAAGATTCATCAATACCAAAAGCACGACATTTCGATAAGAGACCTTGGTGCCAAACTCTATCAAATGCTTTTGAAATATCAAGTGCAATAATCTTTCTCCAAAACGATGTAAAAATTTGTTCAACTGTTCGGTGAGACCTATTGCTAAGAAAACCATACTGTTGGTCATTAAGAAGCTTCTGTTCTTCAAGATATTTTGTTTTAACTTGGGGATAGCAAAATTACAAGTAAATTTATGTCCCTTATGACTCTTCCAATATAATGTCAATAGCAACAAAAACATTTGTTTGAAATATTTAAGGTTGAAAAAAGTTAAATTATGAACATCTCAATTAGACTTCTTTTCGAGTTGCGAAATAAATATATTAAAAAATTATTTGGAGAAACATTGTAAGGTGTGATCTCCAAGGTGAGGGGAAGGGGGTCGTAATGATCGTTTAATATTGTTCGTTATTTCTTGACATTGATACAACCCTTTAACACGTTTTCGCTGACTTTAAATTCATATTGGTAAAGTTTAATTACATTTCTGGCTTAGGTATAAAATTGGTATAATATATACTGATTACGAAAACCAAAGGTGTTTGTTAGCAGATTTCTATAAAGCCTAAAATATGACTTTAAAAGAAGTGTATAGAAGGATAGAAGAAAAGACAATTTTTATTAACTAAGCTGAATAATAATAATAATTCATTAAATTAAGTATGCCCTGCGAGTTCTTCTTAATTTTCTATTTTGATGTATCGACAGAACTAATCGTAACATTTGGTTCCACAGCACGTTCCAATCAATTTAATTAAAAATGACAAAAACTGAATTGCATTGTTGCAGCCAAATCGAATTTAAACTCAAACAAAATCAATAAAGCAGATGTTTATTAAAAATATGTACGAAAAAAGAAACTCAAGTGTTTCCTTCCTAAACATTCAGAATAGTTGAATCACCGCAAAAAATCACTTAACAAATCTTCAATTCAATCAAATGCGTCATGCGCGTCAATTTATTTAACAAAAAAAAAACTATAATTCAACATAAACAATAATTTCTTTCACCACAATGGTTATTTTCTAAAAAAGCAAACAAACCTAAATCACACTTCATTAGCAAAGGGTGTGTTATTTTTTTTGTTTAGGGTTGAAAACTTCAACTTCGCAACTTGTAACGGTTTAGAAAGAATATATCTGGATAACTTTACCCTCGGCAACAATTAATCAAAACTATTCAATCGTTACAAAATTGTATACCAAGTAAAGTACAAGTAGTTCCGGTTTGATTCAATTTAAGAAAAGGGTTTCCTAGGTACTCAAATTGTTGCAAAAGCCTACTGCGCAGCTGTTAAATGATACGGTCTCTCGTCTGGACAAATAAACGATTTTTGGACGCAATTTGTACCCTTTTCTTATTTGAATTACAATAAACGTAAATAAAAATCCTTTTCAACTATGTTACAAATGAACCGGTTGCTTATGTTTAATTTATTTTTTATGGAATGGCGCACTTATTTTATTACCTTATATGTTCAAAAAACCTACAACTTAAATAGATACAATATTTTTAAAAGATATCATGAGATGAAGATCCAATTTCTATATGATGATGATGTAATTTCCGTTTGAAGGCGGATGCTAAATAATATCTGCTATTAACATCTTTACGACTTTAACCATCCACGCGTCTTCATACCACCGCCGCGCCGCCACATATCAAAACTATCGACTTCAACTTGTTACTTAAGTTAATAAGACAAAAATCAAATCTATTGAGTATGGGTGTGTGAACCACGCGACCTCAAAACCACAATTTGTTGAGGAAAAAATTAGAAAACTTTAAAATAGATAAGATCCAATTTATCAGACATCAAATTATAAACTCATATTGCTGCGCTCCTTAATGAGGTCAGCTAAAAAATGGATAAAACCTTTATCATTTCATTTGAACTTTCAATAAATCACAGCGAACCAAAACCATCTAATCAGTCATGAGACTCATCAAACTAAATCTCTTGTTAGCTCTTTTGTCTATCTCACATCAAGCTTCCAAAGTCTTCGATCGCCTACTTAAGATGCAGCCCACATTATAGGTTCATGTTTGTTTCATGAGAATCTTCAAGTAGAACTTCTATTTAGTGGCTTTGTTTGATATCGGGTATTTTACTTTGATATAAGATATTTTCTTTCTATAGTTTATCTAGAATTAATTGAACACTTCTTCTCTATTTAACCAACCAACGCTAAAGCAAAAGGTGATGTTTGATTCTTATTTTGGTAAGGAATGTTTATACTAGTATAAAAATATGACGATGATGTTGTTGTTCTTAGATTGTATTGAAGAAGATTAATCGATTTCACAATAATTGCCGATGAGTGGTGGTTTAAAAAAGATTTTATAAGATTATACAAAATCAAATTAAACGAGGTGGTGGGCCGCCGTATAAAGTTGTGTTCCTTTTTTTTTTTTGTTAATAAGCTACAAGATGATTGATAAAAATATAATTGTTAATTGTGTGGTAAACACAGTAGAGGTGATTCATAATTCATAATGATGCAGAGTGCATTTTTTGAGGCTGTATGAATTCTGATTCTTTAGCAATTATTACCTATAGACAGTCGGTATATGAGTCATCTCTGGAGTTCTATTAATTTATCATAGAAGTATACAAATCACTGAAAAATGATAGATATAATTTTATAGATACAAAAGTGTATTTTATATCACGCAATATGTACTTCAATCAACTAAGGCGCGACTTTTTGGGGGGTCTTTATTTAATTAAAGACCATTTTTTAATTTTTTATTGATGGTGGTCTTAAGAAAATTTCATAAAGTGATTAAAATATTTTTAACATACTTCTTTTATAAGGACAAGCATTATTGTTTGTTACTTGCTTCTACTGATAATCCAGCTAAGAAACTAGACTGAACAAGTTATTTGTTTCAAGTAATGAATGATGAATTTTTATTTGAAGTCATCTAGAACTGGTTGGAAAGAAAAGTACGACTTATTTTTCTTAACAAAAATTACAATTTAGTGAATGACCAACTTGCAACTGACATGAAATACTCTCAAGATAATGGTTTACCTCTTTCGGATTATTTTGACAGCCTTGTAACTTTGATAGCTGCTGAAACCGAAAACAACATCTGTTTTCGTTTTTTTGTTTAACAAAGAAGGAAAATGTGTATATTTAAAATTAAGTTCTGATTATTTTTTTAAATCACTAAAAATAACAAGAATTAAGATACTGTGAAAGATTATGTTTCTCAAATCACCTTCAGCGACTCTCAGTTCTTCTAAACCAACACAAATAATCAGGGTTCCCTTGAATTTTAATAAACCCTGATTAGATTTGAAGGTTTATCTTAACAAACAAGAATTTTGTTATTAGAAAGAATTATATTTAACTTGAACACATTATTTTTCTTAAACCATATCCTCGGATGTTCATCGTTTCTTATTGTTTATCATGGGAAACTCCTTTGTGAATTTCCCACAATAAAAATTAACAAATAACTTTTATGAACACATTTTATTACCCGGCGTTTAGGCATATTTCACACGGTAAAATATAACAGTGACATGACCCGCGATGGCGCTAAATCTCTATTCAAGAAGTCAAAGGTATTGAAAACATTAATGGCTTTAGAGGATTTATCATGAATTCTCTATTTATTTTCACACGTTTTTATTTTAAACATGGCGCTAAGATGTTGGATTTTACGACTTATATTGATCCTTATGGTTTATTCAGGAGGCTATTCATTTTATTTAAAGTAAAATCAATAAAATTATTCGTCATGTGTGCTGGACATGCGTATCGTGATTGAAAATTTCACGAAAAACCATAATAGAAACAAAAGAGCTGACAACCGAACCTTTATTTTTATAAATGTTTAGACATATGCTTTAAGTAGTGTTAAGGGAATTTGTTTTTGGTGGAGTTTGTAAGAAAAGGCCTAGATTAACATAAAAATGGATATAGTTTTTTCGTCTCATTTAAGATAAATAGTGTTAAGGTTTTTCGCTGCTTAAGCACACCTCTTAAATCTTTAAATAAACAAAATTCGAGTTTAAGATAGTTTTTGACTTCCAAATGTGTTAAGTAGAAGATTTTGTTTTTTATATCTTTCAAAACATTGATTTAAAATAAAAAGTGCATATGAATAAAAAAAGAAATTATTATTATTATTATTATAAATTCTTTATTTTTTCAATTTAATTTTGTATAAAGTTCATTAAAGAATACGGTCATGGCTATTCTGCCGTCTGCCGGAGTTTACATTCAAAAATAAACTAATAACAATAAGAAAAAGGAGGAAATATAACTGAAATTACTAGATTTAAACAGAAATTTACAAAACAAGATTTTTAATGTAGTTAAGTTAAATTTAATTATTACAATTTCAGATGAGAAGCGAGAGTTTTGATTTTTTACAACTTTAATGATTTGAAACATAAATAAAAAAGTCAATTTTAATGGTGATTTGAAACACAAAAAATAATAATTTTAATGATTTAAAAAAAAGCATTGTAGAGCATACGTGTGATTTTAGAAACTATAACGGTACATTAACCCCGAGCACAATTTAATATTTCGTGAAGACTATTGATAGACAAAAAACTTTCTTGGAAATACAATCGCTGAATTTCTTTCAAAATTGGGCACACAGCTATAAAATATTAAACATCTTCTAGTTCTCTTCTGTAACACAGGTTAAAAATTTGCTGCAAATCAACTCTATGGAGGATGAAATTAAGGTTGAGAATTTCCACCCTTGCTTTAAAAACTGTACTTATTAAATCGGCTGAGTTTTTAACATTAAAATAGCTTTCTTCCGTAGGTATTCGGTGATTGAGTTTACTATAAATATTTCTAGAAGAAGACGATGATGCTCTGGTCAAGTGTTGATCAAATATTGCGTCATCTATTCTTGAGATGATAGTCGCAGAAAAATCATGCCACTCATGCAGATTTCGTTCAGTTATTGAAAACGCGATGTCATGAGATAGGGCCAGCTGGTTCCATTCCCTGAAAGGTGATGCATTTGTTTGTAATAGTCTAACCAATATCAATTTATGAAGACTGGTATCATTTCTTCTCATCACTTTCGTATAATAGTCTGAAGTAGCCTTAAGGTTTCTTATATAGATTGGTGGCAAACCTGTTTCGACATAAATCGCGTAGGTCGGCGTGGAGTTCGCAAACGAAAAATGCGTTTAAGAAAATGTCTTTGGACCAACTCAAACTCTTCGAACGGAGTATGTAACCCTAAACGCTTGTATCCCATAGCACATACAGGTGTTGACTGTAGCATTAAAAACCTTGAATTTTGACGAATGGTCAATATCGGGATTTGCAAAAAAAGTCAGCCACATTGAATTCAATGCTAACTTAGCTTCACTGCTTTTTTTCTTGGCGTGCTTGGAAAAGTTTAAGTTATATGTAAACAGAACTCCTAGATACTTAAATTCACGTACACATTCAATCCGTTCGCTACCAAGTCTCCAGGCTTCTTCAGGAGCTCTTCTACATTGTCGGTTTTCAAATATCATTGCTTTTGTTTTTTGAACGTTAATTTTCAAAACCCATGTTTGACAATACGACTTAAATTTGTTAATTTGAAGTTGCAGTGAAAAAGGATTGTCAGTTGAAAACTGAGATATTTTTCAAGTTTTTATTTGTGAAATAAAATGCAGAATCTAACAAAGTTTGACAAAAACTGTTTTTCTATCTGTTATAGTCTTAAACGATAGAAAATCCTCGAAACCTCTTTAAGCTAGCTTTTTTATGTTGATAGCAGAAACATAGTTTTTATAACTAGAATACTTTTTTTAAGCTAGTTTAACATATGATCGGGATTTTGATAGCCTTGAAATTTAACGCATGATATATGAATATTTGAAAAATTCTGCCATGGAAAACTTTTTTGGAAAAAATGTTGTTTTTTTTTTTGTGAAATGAGTGTTAATAAACTTATAGTAGTTTAAGTAGTTTAATCACATCTTTAGAGTGCGCATTACTCTCTCAAGAACGATATTGGAACAACTATACATGACAGCACATCGACCTTCTATCTGTTGAGTTTCTACCAATTTCGACGGAGCAGCGATTCTTCTCCAAAGTTCATAAACTGTTTAATAGGGTAATATCTCTGTAAATGAGGCACAGAAAGCAATCTCGTTTTTTATGGATCGGACAAATAAAACTTAAGTTTCACTTGTCACTTTCTTCCGACCAAATTGTTTCTACAAGTTAATGTATGCATCTTCGGCGTATTTGAAAAAATCTTCCTGTAGTCTATTATCCCCAGCAGCTTTGTTCGAATTAAGTCTGGTGATGGATATTTTGAACTCATTTAAGTCAGATGAATGGAATTCCTGATCGTCAACGTTGAGCCTGATCGTTGTCGAGATCCTGGACTTCATCGCCATTAAGCAGATGGTTGAAACAATCTTTTCAGATTTTAAGCATCAACTATGCGTCTCCATTATGATATTTCTTTCCAGGGCGGCTTGAGAATCCTGATGTTTTATTTTTAACTCCTCTGTAGAAGTTTCGCACCTTTTTCCTGCTAAAACATCACTGGATCTCCTCGACTTCAAGTTGTGTATGGTTATTTTTCTATCTTCTGAGCTAGCGGCTTTCTTCCCTTCTCTTGTCGACGTAGCACTGACGGGAAGCCAATTTCTCCTTTGTTCCCAAAACCTGTATGCATCCGGTTTGATACTATTTGCCTGCGTACCAGGTATTCCTTAGAGGTGGCTTTCAGAATTCCAGCACCTCTTCAGTAGCATTCCTAATGGATTGTTAACAAAGCTGCAAGGGGACTTTTAGACACAACTCATCAGCGGTAGGGTTTCGCGACCTCTAGGGTTACTTCGTTGGCAAAGGCATTTTCTTTCTGCTACAGTCTTCCAACATTGAATTTTCTCCTTCTCGTTGGTGCTGACCTGAGAGCTTTCATGGATATTCGCACGAGCAGTCAAGTATATTAAGCATAGATATTCTTTTTCCAGCCGCACATCACGAATGTGGATTTTTTAATATTAATAATTAAATCTTTTATTCATTTATTTTTAAAAAAATTTCTTTCTCACAAAATATTAATCTAGAAACCATACACTTTTCCAGTTTAGCTTTCTCACTAAAACTCATAAACCATTTTCTGAAAATTATATCCGGTCTAACCCATTACTTATGTACCTCTTGTTGTGTCTTATGAAATTATCCCCATTTTGCCATTTAAAGTTCTCTTTTTTCGTTCATTCAACTTCAACTTTAACGCGCGTGCCATATCCTCAGAGTCATGGATGGCTTCTTACCCTCTTTTTCATAAGCTAGAATTTTTATTTGAAAAGTTTTATTTTATCCCAAAAACATGCTATATCCAAAGAAAAATATGAACATTATTCTTCTCTTGCCTAACATTGTAACAAGTTCACTATCATTAAAAAAAAGAATTTTCGATATCAGGGCCGCCATAATATTGTTTGCAATACAAATATATTCCAACTCTCTTGGCCAAGTGCACCAAAATTCACCAACCATAACACCTATATCGAGTATAGTCTCTAAGAAGTCCAGCTAAAGGGGCACCTTTAAATTGCCCACCAAGCACCTTTAGGATAGCCACAAAAAATAGATACGTATGCATTGTAAATTCCGTTCCAATGTTGATGTTGGCATATGCGCTGTGGTGGTGTCGGCGGCGGTAGATGGCGGCGGGACTGGAGTGCCTTTTGAGACATATGAAGATCATTAACAAGGGTTCTCTTGTGGATCGAAACGCGTAGCTTATACCGACAAAGTTAAAATAGCATAATAATGCTGGCCAAGATTGCATTTAGAGGTTTTGAGAACGAGTATACGAGTACTTGGCAGTCATAGAATAGCGTTCTGCTACGACACGGCTTAATGGACCTCAAGCAGCTGTCTGCGTTAAAAAAATAATTTTAAACTGCGGGCAAAAGAGTGAAGTAAACTATGGGTCTGCTTGGTGTGTGATGTGTAGCATATGAGTTCATGCCATTCACGCTTGACAAACTTCATCCGGCTACAAACAGAGAGGGAGGGCGTCTCAATATAAAAGTTAAGTTAGTTTATTGATCTCTGAGTGATCATGGTTATAGTAACCATAGAGCCTCTATTTACTCCAGATACTTTGCAGCTTGAGGTATATAATTTAGATTTGTATTTTTGTTTTAATTCGAGCAACTATAATTATCCACTAATTATAGTCGCCATCATAGAAAATCATTGCGTGCACTTAAGGATGACAAAATTTATGGAATTTTCTGACACCATTAGTTTCGACTGACCAATAATTAAATATGTTAAAAAGCAGGCTATAACTACATTTTATTCGAGTTCAATTGATTCGATATTGACACAAATCATTATCGCGATCTTGTAACAAAATACAAAGTCTACAAATCTCAAGAAGTTGAACTTATACAAAAAAAATACTCGTATAATTTATTCAAAGCTTTGAGAAAAAACTGGGCTAAGATAGCAATTATAATCATGTTGTTCCTTTTCACTGAGTTTTGCATTTAACATATTACCTAGTTTTTTTTGTTGTTGTTGTTGTAGTTCTGGGACTATACCTACACATTTTTGTACTTTGTGGTGACGGAAGTGACTGCAGTTTAATTAGTAAATCTCTTCATGCATGTTAGATGATGATGATGGAGAACTAATGTTGCGTGGCTATAATAATTATATTGGAATACAAAAAAAGACTGAATTAAAAAACAAACAAACAAACAACACAATCTTGTCAAGTTTGAATATAAAAGAAAAAAGCTTTCTGAGGTCAGAGAAAATTATACCAATTAAACGGTGAGTTTTTTTTTTGTATATAGGTTGGTTATAGGTTCTTACCTACCTCTTGCCTTACTTATAGCATGTATATGATTTTTCATTTGTAAAACGGAAATATTAAAATTATTTACGCTTTCTATATAAATTTGCAGTGAGTTAATTATTTGTTTGTTTTGTTTTTGTATTCATCAGAGTTTAATTTTTCATACATTAAGTGGCCTTGAAAAAGTATAAATTTGCAGTAAAAAGATTCAACGTGGGAACTTTAAGTGAATATAAATTTTTCACAAAAAATATCATCACCATCACAAAAAACGATGCAGTTGAATGTAATAATTGAATTACCTTGAATAATGAGAATCAGTGAAAATCCAAATAGAGATGATCATTGATCATCATGAAAATGTATGTCAAGATATTTTTAGTTACAGAAAAAACTCCTAATTCAGTTATATTTTTATAAAGCAGTTATGGCTATCATTGATTTTCATCGTTGAAACCAATCAACGGAATTTTTTTTGACAGGTCGTTTATAGCGATAATTGAAAATTTCTGTCATTAAACAAAATTTCCTGATTGAAATAAACTGGAAAATTTGTTTTGACAAAAATTTGTCATTGTAAAATTGAAATAAAAATCAGTGTGGAACGATTCGTTTAATTTTATGACTTAATAAAATCAGCTGTTCACGAAAATGAATTTGCGTACGGAAAATAGAAAAATCAATTTCTAGCTAAACTAAACTTTTTTAAAATGTTCTCAATAAAAATCGATCAGTAAACAATTTACATTTGTAGTCAAAAGGAAATACAATCAAATATCCATACCTTTTTTCTACATACATTTTAATCCATAGGTTCATATTGAAAACTACTTTTTAAAAATCGAAAGTAGGCAAAAAATAAAAAAATAAACAATACCAGATTAACACGTATTTCCCAAATATTATTCGTGCTAAAGAAAAAACAACTTTTTTAATTTTAGATAAATAGTGTTGATTGGAATATTCTAGAGAGAACCCTCAAAGTACACTCAATAAATGCAATCTTTTGATTGAATTCAATGAATGAATAAGAAGAATTGCTCTCACAAGGGATTGTATTCTCTGAATAACTTTACTGAAAGCTTTGCACAACTCTTAATCTGTCGAGAGATTTTTGGTCATAGCCAGATTCAACTAATATAATTTCTTTAAGTAACAAGCTGAATAAATAAAACGCATGACTGGATAGCACGAACTTGCACTTCCATTGTGCGAATAGTATCATATTTTAAGATTAACAAATATACCTGGAAAATATGTAGGCTTATGTTCTAAAATTTAAACGACATTAAATGTTTCCTTAATTTATTAATTTCCCAAAGGAAGTTATTGTAATCGGCCCGATTTGTAGAATTAAATATTTTTTCCATTCTGGACGTTTAAAGCTCCTATAATAATCTAACTAACAGAAATATGACTTCAAGTAAATTTTGCCTCAAGGATAATAACTTCAAAAGATGCAGAAAGGACTTTCAAAAAAATTGAGCGGGTCGGTTTTCATACTAAAGCAATTTTAAAAATGTGAAAATTGTGTTTGATCCCAAATATATCACAAACCAATAACGTTAGCGACCTTAATTAAATTTTATATCATATAATGTAACGTGATACCAAATTAATATAATTTTGAAAACAAGAATTCAATTTACTGTTTTTTTATAAATCAGAAACTGAATAAAAATATTTGTCACCCGGAATGTCTTACGTACAAATAATGATATTATCTCCAGAACAATTTTATGCAAAGAAGAATAACGTTTTTGACATAAATGGTAACATTTTAAGAATATCCGAAGTAACAAATAATAAAAACCTTAGAAACCATAACTAAAAGTTAGTAAAAACTAATTTTCGACTTGATATTGCCTCCGAGGTAGTTTTATCATATACATAAAATATTATTTTTAACATATATTAAAATTTAAAAAAAAAATCGAACAGTCATTTTTCTTTAAAAGAAATAACAATCTACAAAAACAAACTATGAAACGTTCTTAAAAATTCTCGATTTGGAAATTTTTTTAGGGATGTAATACTTTCACCAAGTTTCTATATGTGGCAAGTAAAAATCCAAAAACGGAGTGGTGATATTATTTAACTAAGCTAAAATTAATTTCGTAGTACATGTTCATAAATAAATGTTCAAAATAAATTATTAATGGTGCTGGTACCTAAATTCGGAACCCTACATATCTAAAAAAAAAAAACTAGAACTACTTACTTATTTTAATCAAATCATTTTACCCCCGAAATAATTTTTGCATATCTTTTTAATAAATTTTCATTTGAACTTATTACAAATTGTGCAGGCTCTTGAGTTCATCTTCAGTTAGTTAAGTATATCACTTTTGTATAGACAGACAGCTGAAAGTTTGAAGATGCCACTTAAAATAGTTCCGTATTTACTTGAAAAAGAAAAATGCGGGTACTCAACTGACTCTATCGTGACAATATAACCCTTAGAATGTAAATCAACTCAAAGTAAAAGACATTTCTATAAAAATGCCGAAGCTATAGTTCATGATCCCTCCAAAAATTATAATCAAAACTCAATTAAGCAACGTACGCGACTATATTAATGAGAATGACACTAGAATTGGAATTACACTGCGCATCACATCAAGACCAATCAACCAGCGTCAGCCTTAGCATGAACCGAAACGGTATTGAAGTAAGTAATAAAGAATTTTGAGATGCTCGAATGGTGTATAATTGCTCTGCGGGTGGAAGAAGCTAAAGGTCTTTACTTTTCTATAACATGTGGTCCACATCCCTATTTCCTGTATAAGTACAGTCATAGACATAAAAAGAGAAACACCAATTAACCACATCTGCCTTGATCGTGTTTATCATTTGAACTCTCGAACCACCACAGCACCATCATCATTGACGGTCTTTCGAAACATACAATTTTGAACCTCTGTAATCGTTATTTGAAAGGAATTTCTATCATACTCAAGTTAAGTGCGCATGAGGCATAAGTTCAGTTTTAGGGACGAAGGATAACATCATCAGGGAGTGGTGGTTTGTTCCATATATTACCGACAGAAAAGACAGGCACTATGCACGTGTATATTCAAAACACGCTATATTTCCATTGTTTTCAAACAAAAACAAAATGAAAGAAATTTCTCAAAAAGGACATCCAGCGAGCGGTATCCTAGCATAACATCAACAGATGCTATCACAATTTTTGGTTGTTTTTCTTTTCTTTTAGTTTTTTTTTTTTAATAGAATCCTCGTTTTTGGGGGTTCGGTATCCCTTTGACTTATGTGTTTTTTTGTTTTGGTGTTGCGCAATAGATAGGGGTTGAAAACGGCAATACACATATGTACCTACAACATACATTTTTTCAAAGGTGTCATTTTAAGCAGTCTTATAGTTTTTACTTTATATGTGTAGCATCAGGTAAAGGATCTCTTTGGGTTGGGCGATTTGTATATTTTTTTATTTTTGTTTATGTCCTTGTCCACGTGTCCGGCAGGAGGTGTCCTTCTCCTTATTTCTGCCAACGCATTGCATCATCATGAATATAAAATGCATCGAAACCTCAATTTTATGTTTTGAAGATGTCGAATACGATAATTAATTACTTTATACGAGTGAAGGTAGTTTTGAAGCTGATAGTCAACGACGGACGAACGTCAGATGGTTTGATGAGACGAAAAATAATTTCATGTGGAGTTAGTGACAGTAATGGGATGTTCAAAAAGTGCGATAATTGATAAAAAGCATTGTGTTTTCATCAAAGGTGACCATCAGTTGTATGTTTCTCTGAAATAAAGTAATATTTAACTTAATTTCATGTTGATGGTTTCTCGAAAAATAAAAAGAAATAATTCGTTTTTTTACAAAGAAAAACTACATTTGACCGGTGGCATTGATAAGCTTGTGTTTGAGGGCTTGAAGAAAGCCCAACAAGAAAAAGGCTGAAGGGGTAAAATCACACGATCTTGGTGGTCAATTGACGTAGGCCTGTCGCGAGATAACTATTCCATGAAATCGCTCGCGCAGAATATCGATTGTATCTTGAGCTGTTCGGCACTTAGCACCGTCCGGTTCAAACCACATGTCTTAATGTTCTTACCATCCAATTGCGGCCACAAGATATTTGTGATCATTGACCTATAGCGATTTCCGATGACGGTGATGGCCGGGTCAGCATCATTTTTGAAGATGCACGAACCGATGAAGCCTCCAGCCCAACATACACCCAAAACATTGATGAATCCCTCATGGATTGGTGTCGTCTTAAATCCTTAAGATGATTTTTCGACCGAATTGCTGCACAATTTCACAAACAACGGCAATGATTTCGGCAGATCTTGCGTTTCATTTATGTTGGCTGATTTTTCACTAAGCCTGTAAAGTCGAATTTGGCTATCAAACGTTGAGTAGTCGATTTGGAAGGTCGGCTATATACCCGATGAAAAGTGTTAACGCGCCCATCATTGCAACTTAAGAACCACCATTATATTATTATATAGTTTTATCATTTGCACATGTTGCTCGACGCTAACTTGCCATCATGATTTGTCGCTAGTGCCTGATTAAAAAAAGATATTTTGACAGAAAGCAAATGAACCTGGACCTGGACAGGTAACAGCTTAAACATAAATTATTGATTGTATACTTTTCAAAAGTTTTAAATGAAAGTTTGCCTTATTAGAAAACATATAAAATGCAAGTGTGTAAAGACACCCAGGGTAAGTTATTAAGTTGGATAGTATCTTCGCCCTTTTATTGAATTTTGTTTCTTACGAAATAAACAATCCAAGTCTATCTATTTATGTATATATCTTGCAATCAAACCGATAAATTTCAAATTTATTTTCCCATATTCCCACTTCTCAGAATTTAATATTTCAACGTTATATATTTGAATAAATAACATAAAATAAATGGTTAATTCACTCAACTGTCGCGAATTTAACTATAAATCAACTAACAATTGACACTTTTTTCGTGTTCTTCCCATAAAAAAAAAAATCATCTTAAACTCCAATAAGAAAAAATACTAAATCTACCTGCCTATCCTAAGCTAAGAAGACTAAAAGACTATACATGAGTTTTATCACTGCACAAACAGGTACCATATAAAGATAGATAAAAACTATATAAAAATTTCGAAATCTTTGCTGAATTAATGAACTTCAAAGGAAACCGACCTTTCGTTAGCGTGAATGACAATCTCATTTATCTTCTATTATTTATTTGTCTTGGGTTTAATTTTTTTTTAAAGGCAGCTTCATCTTTTTGTGCCAACTTTGGCGGGTTCGAGTTTTGTGTTGGTAAACATTTATAAACTATCAGTTAAAATTTGTATCGACGAAAACACACTGAAAACAATGTTAGAAGGAAATTATTAAAACAAATATTTATAGGGATTGAAATGTGCTACTTCTGCACAAAGAATTGTCTTATTATAGTTCTGTAATGAAATGTTCTTAGTTCTTAGTGACTTTTTAAATTTCTAAACACAATACAGATGTTTTTTTACTTTCAAGGGTTTAAAATATTTTTGTCTTGCTTTTGGTGTCGAAAAATGTCATAATGTGTACCATGGCGATCCTTTTTTTTTTTAATATCCAAAAGTTGTAATAATTTTAACCTAAGAACCATCCCCTCACAATGAACCATGTAGAGTTAAAAATGCACTCAGTAGGGCACAACATTTTTTTTTTAGTTTCTAAAGGACCTTCCACTTGTGTACCGGAAGTTGAAGGAAAAAAAAATAATATGTTTCACTAAAGTGCTCCGGATCCTTCCGCCCTCTCTGTTTTTTTTTTGTTTTTTTATTTTTCCTACCCTCAACAAAAATAATACTTTCGAAAATGCGATCTTAAAATTTGTTAGTGGTGTATAACTTGTAGGGTATAATAAATGATGGAGGCATAATCATATAGAAACGAATGAGATGATCAACCTTCATCATTCAATTCATGTCACACGTGCATGGCACGCATGAAACTCTCAACATAATATTTTGAATTGCATCTGAGGGATCATTTACATTATAAATTTTCTTTTATTATAATTTTTTTCTCTAAAGGATAAAATTATAATAATAGTTTTTACGAGACTATAAGAGGGGTAGAATTTAATGTAAGGCTTAAGAGTGGTAAGGAAAATCGAATAATAGGTACAAAATAAAAATAAAAAAAAAAAAACAAATGACAGGAAAAGAGCTCTTTTCAATTTTTCAAAATGTTCATTGACATTTGGAGCATTTAAATAATGTTGACGGTAATATGGCTGGTACTTGAGGACTTTGTTGAAAGAAATATAATACATTTTTAGTAGCTTAATGTTTTTTTTTGTGTTTTGAATGATGCTATCAGGATAAAAATAGCTTAAAACACTCAATAGGTTTTAAGTCATTTAAAGTTGAAAACAAAAAAATAAAGTAGTACTATTAACACAAGTTTTAAATTCTACGATTTGCACCCTTCTTCATAGAGGTTTCAATAAAAATATAAAAGAGGCTGGGTTGTGACCCACACTAATAACTTCTCATTATTAGTGCTCACTTAAATTTGTCAAATAGTATTTTTTGTAAGCAGACATTTTTTTTTATTTTTCTGTCGAATGTTTTAGCATTTTTGGAACGATTTTGATTTTAGTAAGAAACTACTGTCTTAAAAAATTCTAACCAAAGTATTTATTTCGAATGAAACAACTTTGAAGCTAGCATCTTTTTTTGTTCTTAAGATACTTTATTTCTAGATATAAATGTACAGAATAATATACAATCCCAAATATTAACAACAATGAATTATATATGTACTTTCATTTGTTTGTAAATAAAACTTTTACCAATTAGTTATTTATTTCTTTAAAAAAAACTGTCAATTCGATTTCTAAAAATTTATATTGAAATTTGGCCTAAAATCATCAAGGTGCAGAAATGGCTTTGCTAGCAATTTAATGTCTTAAATCTGGACTTAATTGAGAAAAAAATTGTCCAGCAAACAATATACATAATGTATTAATAAAGTTAATTTTAAATTAAATCAATATACACGCATAGAAAATCATTTCGGGAACGCGTCCTAAAGTACAATCTTCAACAACAAGTCCAAAATAGGATCGAAAAATTTAGGGTATTACTTAATACACCGTATTTTGTATACGAAATCTAGTTTTAGAAAGGATAATAAAAGATTATTTATTTTAAACTATAAAAATGCAAAAATAGTTTGTCCGATACCGCACAAGTCATTTCAGTGAACATATCGATAATCGATCAAAAATAATTTTAAGTGAACGCAGCCATTCGGTGTCAAACGTCAGTTGAGGAAGACAACAATAACAAAGCCGTCTGTCAGAGTATTTATCATAAAATAAATTATATTTAAATGGTAAGTACTTTTCTATTCAATATTCGTAGAGCGTAAGCGTACATCAATAGTCCGTCCGTGAACGTATTTATTACATTTAATTATTGATGAAATTCTTTTTTACGATACGAAATAACAAAGTCACCTCAAATATTTTCCTATTGACAAAGTCAGATCGCATTTAAAATAACCGCCGTATAATCAAAGTGCTCGCTTATTTGAAATCGTCATTTCGTGAAATGTCATTTCGGGAACGTTCCCGGACATTGTTTTGACGTATTTTGCCTGTAGAATTTGTATGTATTGTTTTCATTATTGCTTAATTAATATAGATACATAATTATACTCATGTTATTAAACAAAGCTTAAATTATGTGCTTTGTTTTGTTTCTGTTGATTTTAGCAAACTTAGAAAAACGTTCCCGAATTGATGGTTTGCTGTAATATATTTAATACTAAAAAATATAACTGAAAACATATAGAATTCTGTACGCTGACCTGTCAAAGTTTATTAATATACAAATTTTAAAACAGTATAAGCTAAAAGTCATTATCATTATAGCTTGCAATTTTGTTTGTCATAAAACTAATTTTGAAATTTGCAACCTTGGTGATTTTGAGCCATTTAAGTTTATACCAACTAGTAATTATGGCGGCACAAAGAAGTCGATAGAGTTTTTGGTTTGTGAGATATTTGGGGTCATTCAATAGTTTTTTTTTTAGATTTGTTTAAATTTTAAAAGTTCTTTTTGTATCTCGATGTTATAATCTGTAATACTTAATCTACATTATTTGAAGTCGACATCTCTTCTGGTTCTTGAGATATGGCCGATGAAAAAAAATATTTTGGCTGTGTAAATGTATGATTTTGTGTCATATGATCGTCATTTCTGGAAAGTGTTGATTTTATGTTGTGACATTTCCTGAGTAATACCATATTCAGCTTATTAACGAAAACATAGGATTGGTTAGCAAATATGTAAATTTTGAAATGCTTACAAATGACAAGAACTTCATTTTTATTGCTACAATAGTTCCAAAATTTGATAAAATAAGACTTAAATAAACTGACGAACACATGAAAATATAGTTCTATCGTTATTAATTTGTTGATGAAAGAATTTATGCATATAGTAACTCGCAAAAACAGACCGTTTTTAAATTTGAAAACTGCACATCCATCTCACTTAAGCCAAGGCTCAAATGAAACGTCCTTGCGGCGTTGTTGTTAATAATTCCTTTTAATTAAAAAAAGAACACAGATACTTAGTTATTCATTAATTTGCAGATGAGTTTAAAAATGAAAATTTAAAATAAGTTTCTTTCAGACCCTTGAATGTTACCAAGATATCTTTAGGTACTCAAAATTTTGACAAATAACACTTATAAAAGAAGAGTTTTCCTGAATAAAAAAAAAAAAAAAAAAAAAAAAAAAAAAAATTTACTTAAATGAACTACTGTGCTTTAGAAGCGATCACACTAATTGAACTTTATTTTGAAAATAATCACTCGATTAAGAGCTCATATCCTTCATTTAAATCTGCAAAATGCACAGTTTGTTCATATGGTTATGGCACTGGTGAATGTAAAAAGTACTCTTACAAAGTACTTATCGGAAAGTAAATAATTGGAACAACATCAGTAAAAAGAAATAAAATTTTGTTTCCACTTCTCATACAGCTGTTCAGTAAAAATTAGATTTTATCAATACATTTTTAAAATACTTTTACGAAATAAATCTAGCTTCAAATGTATTGTTTCATTTTCAAAACAAAAAAAGAAATTTGACATTAGAGTTCATCTTATTGCATTTATATTTTTATTTTGAAAATAAGGCTCTAATATGTTCTAAACTTTAAAACAAACGTTTACTGATACATTTCACTGATAGGTATAACTGGCCCCTAAGTGATATGTTCGGCGACCAAATAATTTCGGAAAATTAAGGATTTGACTGCACCAGACTTTTTTTTGTAGTCCTCCGCAGCTGAAAAAAACATCCGTGCTAAAATACAATCTCTCAGCCATTTGCCATATACGAAGTTCAATTTTCAATTTCAATTTTAATTTATTTTGCATTCATTTCACTTATATCTAATTAACAAATATAAAATTATGTAATTAAATGATGGAAACAGAATACAATAAAGTCAATCTATAACTATAAAGTTAGTGTTGATTGATCTAACATATAATTTTTAACTGAGAATAACTGAAATGGGGTACTATCAGCTTTTCTTAAGTTTTTTTTTTAATTTAATTTTTATTCAGTAATGAAAAATAATTTATTATTTTATTATAATTT
This sequence comes from Eupeodes luniger, assembly GCA_951509635.1. Taxonomy (NCBI): domain Eukaryota; kingdom Metazoa; phylum Arthropoda; class Insecta; order Diptera; family Syrphidae; genus Eupeodes; species Eupeodes luniger. The sequence continues at coordinate 10,336,678 of OX608075.1, read as the reverse complement.
AGTAATTTGTAGGAACCGAGAAGAATCTTTGTTGTGTGTGTATTTATATGTATATGTATATTAATAGGTTCTAGGAAGTAACTCTAAACAGTAACTCAACATCATTAAGGTCAATAGTAAAAAGCCATGATCTGACGTTTTTAAGAAATAAGTTAAAATTACTATTAATTCTGATAGATAAGGGAAGCTTATTGAACAGTTTGGCGGAGGTGGTTAGATAAAAGTTTGTGAAAAGTGATCTACGTGCAAACGGAACATTGAAGAGTGCTAAATTATTTACTCGTAAGTTATATACGGACGAATTTCTAGATGGTATATTGCCGCTTTGTATAAAGAATTCTCTCAAAACTTTGAAAACATAAAGATGTCTAAGAGGCAAGATGCGCAGATCACAAAAAAGAGGCCAGCTATGTGTGAGTCGATTTCTACCGCATATGATTCGTACGATATGTTTTTGAGCAACCAAGAGGGACTCAAAAGTGTTCATGTAAACGCCTCCCCAATTTACTATACCGTATTGCAGTTTTGAGTTAACAAGTCCGTAATAAATCATTGACAAAACACTGCGTGAACAGTAAGGTTTTAAAAGATACATCTTTTGAGTTACTAAAGTCAAGTAGGTTCTTACTGTTTCAATATGACACTTCCAGTTCAGTTTTTTGTCGATTTGTACCCCTAAATATTTAAATGAATCAACAGAATTAATTTTAAAACAGGTTTTCGAGCAAAGATTAGAACCTTTGAAATTATCTCTTCCACAAATATATAGCGGTAAACTAAATTTTTTACAATCGTATGAATGATAGGAAACTTCGTAGTCATCAAAAGTGTATCCTGATGTCTCAAAATGCATCATTTTAGTTTTTTCACTCTTATTAGTTTGTGAGCTGCAAACCAGATTCTGAGCATTTGAAGGTCCTCATTCATCCTAACTATACATTCGAAAGGTGTTTTTTCCGCATAAGTGAAAGCGATATCATCAGCAAAAGCTATTGGATTACTATTAAACCTTTGTTGAAACAGGGAGTTCATATAAATAAGAAATAATAATGGCCCAAGAACAGATCCCTGTGGAACTCCATTCTTTATAACAACCGATGTACTAAAAACTTCATTTACACGAACCTTTTGCTCTCTGCCTACCAAATAAGATTTAAACCACTCATAAGTGGAACCCCTAAAACCCGCATTATAAAGTTTGACTAATAGCAAATCATGGTCTACCATGTCAAACGCTTTGGTCATATCAATGAAAAGTGCCATATTTGATTGATTTTATTCAACACCATTGTATAAGTTACAGCATACTTTTAGAATAGCATCTTCAGTGGATTTACCGGATCTAAAACCAAACTGGTCGGATGATAAATGGCATTTTTTTTCTAAAAATGAAAGCATTCGCACTTTTATTAATTTTTCAAAAAGCTTTGAAAAAGTAGGAAGTAACGAGATTGGTCTGTAGTCACTAATATTTTTTCTATTACCTTTTTTAAATAGTGGAATTACTTCAGCACATTTTAACAACTTCGGAAATATACCACTCTCAACGCTAATATTAAAAATAAAATATCAACAATTTCCCATGCAATTTCTTTTAAAAATTTTCCAGAAATACCATCACTGGTGCAAGAATTTGTATTTTTCAGGCGACTTATCATTTTAAAAACCTCTGCAGGCGTGATAGCTTGGAAGCAGAAGCTATTTACTTGCATTCTATCTTCTTTTAAGTTTGAAAAAATATTACAATTGCAACTGTTGTTAGTTGGAAAAGATGGTTTTAAGCTATCCGAAATGTTAACAAAAAAATCGTTAAAACTATTAGCTATTTCGCTGTTATCATTAACTATGTTGTTGTTTATTAAAACATTGTTGATTTCATTGCTTTTTGGTTGTTTTCCTAGTAAGTTATTGACAACTTCCCATTCCATCTTGACGTTACCTTTGAAACGATTAAAACGGTTAGTAAAGTAGGAATTACGGACATCATCTACCATTCTTTTAGTGTGTTTGCATAGTTTTTATAATATTTTTTTAAGCCTATATTTTGTGGATGCTTACTACATTTGATAGCAAGTTTTTTCTTCTTATCTATTAATTTTAATAAATGAGGTGTCATCCAGACTTTTAACATTTTTGTCGTGTGTCTAAAAGAAACAAATTGAGAAGAATCTTTGATGTGTTTATCTAAAACTGAGTTAAATAAATAAAAAGCTTTAGTAGGATCACATTCAAAGTAAACTTCTTCCCAAAAAGTTTTATGGAAAACGCTCTTACAAGACTCTGTGTATATGAAAATGAAGCTGGTCCCCATTCAAGTGACATTTATATTGAAAAAAATTATAAATTCAAATAAAATCTATAAAAGTTTTCATCACTCTAAATTAGGAAATCGCTTTTAAGCCACCCTGTATGTTTAAAATCATCTGAGCTCATTTTGCATAAAACGAATTTAGGCAGCACATCAACCTATTGACTTAGACGTAAATGCTACTTTTAAACCTACGTCATTTATGCTTCGTAATTTTTTGGGGTTCTTCACAGTCGTATGTTGCTTACGTAATTTGCAAAAAAAAAAAAACAAAAAATCCTCTTCAGAAACGTTGTTCTAATGACGTCAATGATCCCTTCTGACGTCAATTGATACCTGGTTTCCTTATAATCATCCTTAAAATTTCTTTCAGTGTCCAATATTTCATTTAACTCATTTTGCGTAATTAATTATATCAGTCCAATTCTAAAAATATCTCTCAAGACTATACCAAAATAATAAAGAAGACAAAAACAAATCCTTTTATTGTTGTCTGCTTCCCAAAACCCTTTTGTTTTTGATCTTCTTTTAACATTTATTTACTTTATTTCTTTTGTTATTATTTTTGTTTTGCAAACGGATAAAGATCATTTTTTATCTATAACAAACTCATTTTCTATACCTACCTCGTTCAACTTCTAAATCATAGTGTTAAGCTCATGTCTGGTTTTTCAATAAGTCCATATATGGAAATGAATATATGAGAGAAACGTAACCATTTGATAATGTGATGAAATTTATCGGTGTTCTTAAGATTTGGCAAAATCATAACATTGTCACCTTGAACATTGACCATCTTTAGAGTCCGACGCGACGTTGGTTTACAGTGGGATATAATCTTTTGTAGATTGAAATAAATTTAAAAAAATGTAAAAATATGAAAATACTATAATAAAAGTTAACTCCTTGTCATGCACTAATAAAGTCTTCGTATTGCCCTAAGACACAGTTTTTTAGTGAAATGTTTAAGTTAAAATTAAAACTTAAAGTTAATGTTAAAGTTAAAGTTAACTAAAAACTTCCGTTGAAACTGTATTTCTATGCGACATTATTATTCAAATCAAACAGTTGTTAAACACGATTCCACTGTTTAAAAAAAGATCAAGTGAAGAAACTATATCGCTTCACAGTTCCTTCCTCCAAATCGAGCTTCGTCTTCTTCGATTTTTCTCTTGTTTATGTTGAACCATGCAAAATTCTGACTCATCATGATCGTACAGGATTGAACATGACTCATTCGATGGTCCCTGCAAAATTTGCGTCTTTGATTTTTTGCGTGAAACGATGCCGCGCCAAAACGACCACCACCACCACCGATATGCCGCCACTTTTATGCCGATGGTGGTACTTGATTCTGGAAGTCTTGTTTCTTTTGTCTGATGGTAAATATAGAGATTTACTCGGTGGTTAGTCTGATTTTTGTTGATCTTGTTATAGGCTTGTTTTTTAGTATTCAATAAATGTCTGGCAAACTTATTCTCACATATTATCTACCTGCCTGCCTGATTCTTTGTAAGAATAAAGGAACACGACAATAAATTAGGTGTTTACCATAAAGTTCGTATATCAGCTCTTTCGTTTATATCTTCTTTTTTCGTTTTGTTATAATAATTCTTCGATTTTTATGGTGATCTTAGATCTTAGTTAGAGTGTGGTTCGTTGGTCTAAAGATGGTGGTGTATTTTGATTCAATAATTTAATAGATAATCCTCGATCGATGATTTTACAGCCAATAAATTAATAGATTCCTTCAAGTGAAACGTTAAGAAGTTCGCTTTTCTTTTCATCAAAAATCAACTTATTTTGACACAAATTGCAGATTTCTTCTTGTGTATGATGAATAATTTAATGCATTTAAACAATAAACAATGGATTCTAACAATTTTACAATTATTCCCATCTCTTCTTCTCGTTTAACAAGCAAGAGGCAGCGCTGCGCTGTGCTGCACTACAATGCGCTCTGAATACCATGGCTTTTGGCATGATGATGATGGCGCGATAGCTTGGCTGCGTTATATTTTGTTTGCATCAGTTGCCAATTGCCCTGGAATGCGATGAGTCTGAAAACGAGTCTGGGACACAAAACAGTGACTTGGATAATTTTCATTTAATTCAACATTCCAGAGGTTAGAATATTCCCATAAAAGAATGTTAATTTAGTTACTCAAAAGACGCGATCGTCATTCCGCGATCTATGTAGAAAGGTAGGTAGATAGGTATAGGTAGGTCTTAGAATGATGGTATGATTGCTGTCTTTGTGTCGTAGCGTTGCGTGCATGAGGTTGATATAATTAAATTTTTTTTTTCTTGGAGTTTTTTTTTTCGTTGTTGGAAAATTTATGAGCACTAACTGTTCTCACTTTTGTTATGCGTTTTTAACTTAAGAACATTCCTCACAATCATAAGACAGAACCCAGAAGCCAGGGAAGTAGTTGTCTTCTGCCTTCATGTCTTTTGATGTATAAAGGTGAAAATCTTCAACCATTCATGACATCAATGTTACGATTGAATTAATGAAACTGGCCTGCGACAAAAATTAACGAAATTTAATTCAATGAAGTCGGAAAAGCAGAGGCTCTCTCGGATGTGGTTGTGTGGAGTCTTATAATTTTTGAATTAATGATAAGGTTGTAGCTTCTTTTTTTTTTCTTGTTTGGCGGGTGGATTTAAATTGAATTTATATATTTAGACTTTTGTTTGTTTAAATGAAAAAGATGAAAGATATCAAATGGAAATGAGTATGGAAATTGATGATTCCATCTGTTTAGGGAAACGTTTTATAGGATTAAATGATCGAAGACCTTTTAGAAGAGGTCATACAGCTGTTGGGGATCATGGTAGCTGGACAGTTTCTAAGAATTAAAGGAATACATACATTACTTTCTTAAATTGCCTATATTTTAAAATATATACATATGTAACTTCTCCTCCAGATCAAATGTTGTTCTTTTGTTCTATAGCTGGTCTATTTTTGTCTTGAATATTTCGGGATGATTTCTGATGAGCGATTTTACGGTATTTTATGTTTAAGAAATAAGCTAAAAACAATTAGAATAAGATGCAAAAAAACGCCTAGTTCGCGAATTTTTCATCCTCACCGAAATTTCTTGCAGTTCAGAAATTTTTAAAATAAGAGATATTTTCTTTGAAATATATTTTAATGCACTCGTTTTAAAACATGTTAAAAGCACTTCTAAAAAGGTCATACGGAACTTTAAAAAACTAACGTAACGTAACGTAAAAAAATGTTCGAGACTTTTATTTTTGTAGAACACTTTTTCAAAAAAAAAAATACTTTTTTGACTTAATGTGCTTAGCTTCAATTTTGTCCAAAGTATTTTTTTAAATTCATCAATTGAAGGAAAAAAGGGTCGCAATATTTTGTGTGCCATTTTTCTAGACTTGACTTTTGTCTAAAGTTTTTGAGTTATGTGAATGAAACTTTACCGCCTCTCACTCCCCTCAGTTGGTTTCTCACTTTTAACTAAGAGTTCCATTTAGGAAATTTTAAAGACTTATAAATGAAGCTTTCTAACAAAATTAAGCAATATGGAAGTTTCTATACATTTTCCAGGACTAAGTTTGGAGTACTAAAAATAGTTTCAAGTTTTTGCAAACAAAATTAACTCAACAGTTTCAACTTGTTCTTATTCTTATGTGCTTGTGCTTATTTCACGGGAAATATGTTTACACGGGAATAAATTTTACATCGAGTGAAATATGGTTGGATATTAAATTTGTAAAATTTTTATAACATTTTATACTTTAAAATGAAAGGAAATTTTAATATAAGAATATGTTTAATTTTTCCCCATATAAAAAATGAAAATGATTTAGTGAAACTATGTTGACTTTATGGACAACAAAAACTTGAAAATGACACATTCCTAGCTGAGCTTAGCTAAATTTAATTTATCACAATATTTTTCTCTTTTTCTGTTGTGAACTTATGATCTATTGATGTTTCATTAAAGTTTAACTTCACTTCATTTATTTCATTTCACTTCATAAAGATGAGGCCTTAAGGTGAAAAATAATCTATGTTTAAAATTTACATGTTTTCTTATGGATTTTTACGGGAAAAAATATAGAGTGGCTGATAAGTTAAAAATTTCATTTTCTCTCACAGTGAAATTGAATCTAAACAAAAATTGGTACACATTTTTTCAGTTTCTTACCTAAAAGAATTTTGCGGAAGTTTTGAAATCTTATAATCGATTTAAATGTAAAACTTTAAGGCCAAAATTCATATTTGTTTTTTATTTTAATTTCAGTTTTGTTTTGTTTGATTTTAAGAACTTTAAATTACTATAAAAAGAAAACTTAATTACGCATATAAAATGAGAAATAACTTCACTAAATATATACAATTTTTTTAAAAAAGAATACAATAATATTAAGTTATTTTCCACTTCTATTGGAAAAAGTGATCCATTCGATAGAAATGCATGTAAATTTCTTTCCATAAAATATTGAAATTATTTCTCGAATGAGAAATAATCCTTAAGAAAATTTAAGTCTTGACAAATTTCGTATGACTATATCTTCTCAAATTGCTACGAACACACATAAGTAATAGCGTTCGTGCCTGGGCTTATGTTAAAACAAAAACTGCCAAATTTTGTATTTGATGTGGTTTGCGCTGATGGAATGAAATTATCCAAGTCTTTTGCTACAGAAAATATAAAATTTATTAGTCGTCATTGTGATTTTTGGAACTCTGAAACATAATATCTCAGAGAATGAGAGGCCTCTGACCTAGTTCTATAATTGTCACTTCGCTATTAGTTGATTAAAGTTAAAAAAAAAAAAAAAATTGAAAGATAAACATTTTTCATAATTCAGGGAATTTCGGCACCGATTCACTTTTTTTGGCTAAGAGGTTTGAAATACATACAAGACTTGTTTCAAGCAATATTTCCCTTAAAGTCATCCTTTTACATAATGGTTAGCTTTTAACGTTGCGTCAATTCCCTTTTTAAGGAAAATATAAGATTTCAGATAGAATATTTTAAGTTTTTATAATAATGAAATATTCCAAAAAAAATGTAACAAAATTTCAATGATTCCATTTTTACGTTTGACGTAGTATTTCTAAAGAATTTAAAATGGACAAATGTCTTCCTTCCTTTTCAGTTCCTGTAAAATCACATTAAAATTTATATTCTTCTTTGACCTAAATACCAAAAGGTCATTACATTACACTGCTTGTCCACATGTTCAAATTACATATTCTGAACAAGAAAATCTTCTAAGACATTTTCAATTAAATTTACTCGTACTTAAGTTCTCACACGTAATCTTGGTCTCCAAACTAGGAAATCAGTAAAAACTATAAACCAAGTATCGTATTCGCATAGGGTATAAACAATTTTCAACTTCTATGCCGCACTTTACAAAACACCCTCTTTGCCATAGACTTTAATGACATACGGAACCAAATTAGGGAAGTGACGATCGATAACTATCTTCCCGCCAATAATAAATGCATTGCATGCTAAATTATTATGCCACTTTGTAGAGGATTGCATTGCATTGTATTTCATGCATGACCATTCCTCCCTGCATACAAAAATCCTCGATTTCAGAGTTCAATTCCGAAGTCAGTCAAGTGAAAAAGTGTGGATGAATATGGAGGAATAAAACAACATGAATATTGAATTCCCTCTGGAACGTACGAGTATATATGCCTATTCCCTATCGTCTTCGTCGTACATTGATCTGAAGTTGGTTGAGTTGTGGAAAAAGTTCAAACTTCCTCAAAACACACACCCCATTATGTATTGAGAAAAACAAAAAACAAAAACAATAAAAATTAACATTCTCAATCAGTGGCAGTATAGATTTATTATATTTTATTATTCAAACTCAATTGTGGTCTTCTTCCGTTTTCGGAACAAAACTCTAAGCTGATTGGTATACCTATATTACTTACCTTAAAGAGCTAACTTGCTTTTGGCTTGGGAATTCCTTAAGACGTTTTTACTTACAATAAGATATAAGCTGTCAAAGAGGGCAAAAGAATTTAATTTGATGGGTGTTTTTTGAAGGAGTGGTGGGAAGTTGTTCAGTTTAAAACAGAACACCACACCAATAGACACTAGAAAAGTATTTTATTGATGATTGCTGGGCTAAGAGAGGAAACAGAAGTTTAGTCTTTCGTAGATGGAAGGTAAAGGTGGGAAATATGCGAAGAAATTTAACAAACAAGAAAATAATTACTGTCCAAAAATGGAGTGCCATTAAAGTTTTAAAAATAAACAAGACATGCTTTTTATGACATCTTCAGTTCCATGTTTAAAAAGTCAATATAATGTCTTAAGCCTAATTGGTATTGAAGAATTTTTGAAAAAGAATTATGGTTGATTCAGAGTCAGTTACTTGAATTCTATAATTTTGGTAGTTTAACAGAGTGTCAGTCTTTCACGAACCTTTGATGAACCTCTGCTGAAAATGTTCTTAAACTCTGTTAAACCTCTACTGAACCACTTCTGAACTTCTGCTGAATTTCTGCTAAAATTCTTCTTAAACCTCTGATGAACTTCTAACGAACCTCTGCTGAACCTCTTCCGAACAACTTTTGAACTTCTTCTTAACATTTGTTGGAGCTCTGATGAATCTCTGCTGAATCTCTGTTGAACATATGCTGAACCTTAATCCATTAGCATCGAAAGTTTAAAAATGTTGAACCAAGTATCAAATATTGAACAACTATTGAACCCTAGCGATATATATATAAATGGCGTATTAAGCTTAACTGACGTCTAAAGTTTTAACAGCCTTATATAAACGCCCCTAAAATAGGCAAAAAGGAACAGTTCTTGTTTAAAATGTAACCATGCAAAAGATTGATCTAAAAATCAGGAAATCTCATTAAACACAGTTGTTTGGGTACCAGACCGATATTTTGTACTACCTTTGTGTGGATTCTAATGCCTGGTTGTTACATTAATCAAATCCTTCGGAAAACAGCATTTATGCGTACGCCTAAGTTCTGTTCACATCGATGACATTGGCTGGAAAAGTCATGGAACACTAAAATCAATAAGAAAACTCAGTTTTCAATGACTTAAATGTCCAAATATTTGCAATTGTTTGCCCATTCATATAAAGAGTGGTCCAACTATTACGAACTATGTTAATTTTTTTAAATATCCTCAAAGAAAGAATCCAAACGGATTCAAATCACTTCATGCCAAGTTAGATACTTAAAAGTGGCAGAGTCCTATTAAACCGCGCCAAACAGTGGCTCTATATGGATGCATCGGCTTCTTGACAATCACATGAGGATTCTTATTCATTGAAATGTGGCAGTTCTGCTTTATCACAAAATCAAAAAGTCGAAAGTTTCAATCATTGCTGAAGAAGATTTTCTTCATAATCATGGCTTTTCATTTGAACTCCAATTTTCATAAAATGCTGCTGAAATGTGTACTTCTCCATATCCGAAGCTATCTTGTCAATGATAGAAATAAAGAAACTTGACATTAAGGTGCGACTCACAATTGACATAATTTCAAATAATTGAATAATCTACATACGTTTAAAAGCAGAATCAAAAGCTCAAATCAAAATATAATCGAATTTTCAACCGTTGTTTTTCATCATATGAGTTGAGAGCTTGAATTGGGATTGAGTTGAAATCACATTTTACGTTGTACGTACAATTTTATTGCAAATTAAAAAATGAAAAGTCATGTCTAGTGCTAAAACAAAATGTTCAAAAGATATTTAAATTCAAATACAAATATTTTAAAACACAGCTCGAAAATATCTCTCAAACCAATTTCGACTCATCTATACTAATCGAAAACGATTGAGTTGAGTCAAGGTAATTTCAGCTTATTTCGAAGAGTGCTCACAGAGTTTACACCACATGTAAATGTTATAAGATCGTTTCAAACAAATTTTAGACTGTCACATGGAAACTTTTTCGTGTCTGACAAAAAGGTTACAAAATATTCCCAAGGGATTTTTTGACTTTTCTGCGTCGAGCTATTAGTATCTTCAAAGACTTCAAAGTAATCAAGTCCAAATGACTTTCTTTCATACCTTTATTTTTAAAATAACAAAATACATAACTCAGGATATGGGTTGGTTGGCATAAACCCCTTTTAACTGTAATAAATTGTCTCAATGAATTTAACTATCACGCACGTGACCCTTTTATCGCATAAAAATAACTCCCTTGATTATGTCTTCCATTTTTTGTACTAAATACAACACGGTATATAAAGTGATATAAATTTTCCATAATAATCATCTAAGCCTTTATGTGACACGTTCTTGCGACATAATGCATCAATAAGTACTGTTTGTTTTGCTTAATTAGTTTGACGTTCGAAAGAACAATATGGCGGCGGCGGTTTCATTTGAATGGGAAGAACTCCATACATTAATATTAAGGCGTGTGAATTAGAAAACGTCATAATTTTCTGCAGGTCATAGACCGTGAGACAATCATTTCTAAAGTGTTTCCTGTTTCTCGCCTACATAATGTCATTATCTTTGACATAAGGTAGGTTTATACTTTTTTTGATAGCGTTTTCAATTTAAAAGTCAATAAATTCAATAAAATTTACATTCCAACTAAGCTTACATTTTAAGTAACTAGAGGCTTAGGGGTATGAACATATATTTTATAAACTAGACTATAAATTATGCTTCTTCCATTTTTGAATTGTTTGTGTATACATTTTGTAATCGAACACTACTTAGTCATAAAATATTATTGAAAATATTAAAATATTCATATTCAAAATATGGAAGAGATTACAATTTAAAAAAAAAGCGCGTGAACAAAACAACGCTCCATATAAAGATCCATGGACATATATTTTTGTTGAATATAAATCATGAACTATTTTTTCTTGAATTAATTAATATAATTTAGTATTAAATGAAATTGATACTTCTTCATTTATTTATTAATTTATGAAATGACTAAGCAATAGTTAAATCATCGGAATAATAAAGCCAAATCGAAGGTGGAATTCCATGATTTTCCTTGAACAATCCATTTTCGGTTAAGGTTTTATTGAAGAAGAGTCGTCTGGATTTGGATCCCTTTTGTTTTTTTTTTTTAATTAAAAATGTTTTATTAGAGATACTTCATGCATAAATTTATTAATACTTACTGGTTTCTTTTTCCAAATATAGCTGCTAGCATGGAAGTTGTAAAATCTTTTATATTTTACCAGGATGTCGTAAATTGTGTCTTCCTCGCAAACCTTCATTAATTGAGTTGTTCCTATAGTTAGGACAGTATTAATATATATTTTATGAAACTTATGTTTGAAAAAATAATAAAATTAATAACCAGTAAGAGTATTAATGATCCGAATTTGACGTTCTTGTTTTGTAAGTTTGCCAATTTTGTATTTTGGATCTTGACTCCAAATTTTATCTGAAAATAAAACCAGCTTAATTTTTGTGTTATAAAATTACTTAATTAAAGTGACAGTTGGTTGTCAGATCAATCATTGCTTTGACAATAGCTGCCAACGAACTGACAATAGTCAAATACATTTCAATGAAAAATTACCTATTCAAATGGTTGGCTATTTTGTGCCCAAGTCTAAAAATTTGCAAACAAACAACATCTGTCAATTTCAAACGTAACCCGACAATGGCTGACGATGAATGACGTTTCAGGGATTATTGTCCACACAAAATGGTAAAATGACATTCAGTGACATTTGTATACCGACTGATCTTACAATCATAGCTTTATTTTTAGAAGTGTTCGAAATACTTTTAAGCTTTAAAGTCATTTCGATTGTGTTTCCATTATAAAAATGTCATGTCAAATTTAATTTTTCATTATACATGTATGTATTTGTCAAAAACCTAATACCATCGATAAAATACCGAAATTTTACTATTTTACTGAAAATCTGACAGAAATAGAACTGAAACTGTCAAAAATACTTTTTTAAATCAAATAAAGCCGATATTAAACATTAATTCAGAAAAAATCCATGACTGATAAATAAGCTTTATTAATGAACACACCCGAAATTTCATTAAAATGACTTCGTAATAGTTTTCTTATTTCGAAAATTTTGTAAGTCAAGGTTTTTGAAGTCAAAATCTGTATGACATCTTGTACATCTAAAATAAAAATTAAATACTGACTGGCAAAGTTTATATTTTTCAAATTTTTCAAATTCTTTTGTCAGGTTGACAGAGAAGTCTAAAATTCATTTTCAGTGCTTGACTGCAAACATGAAGAATTTCAATGAGAATTTATCCTATGGTTCTGAGAACATGGAGATCTCTGAGTTGTTTTCAGGAATGTGAGTTTTTAAATATCTTATCCATCTTTTTCAATGAATTTCTAGTAAAATTTCTCTGTTAATTTAAAAGCTATTTGAATTCACTTTCTCACTTAAAAACAAAAACAAGTTTTTGATATCTTATTTTTCTGGAAGTATAGCAGGACTATTTTCAAAACACCCTATTTCACATGAATAATAGAAAATATATTTAGAATTAGATGCAAATGCAATTACGCATTGATAATAATTTAGCTTCTACAAGTCTCTTTTTTCATTCCCCAGAACAATATAAATTTGATGTTTCAAAAAATCATCTAACTTGTTTCAAAAACAATCCATTAGAAAAAAACGAAAGAGATTTTTATATTTTTAGAAATCGAATTTTCGACTACTTTCACATTGGTACTAGGAAAGCAGAAATTCACACCAACCTCAAAAACGATATTTTTCTAGCGTTAGCTAAATTCTTATAATAGAAAAACGATTCTGCAAACAAAATCAAAAATTTCCCCTTCAAATCATTTTCCATAACACACGAGAATTTTTTTTAAAAAAGTGAAAAATCGAAAATCTCTTCAGCATATCTTTTATCAGTAACGAACATTTTTCTTTGTCGGAAAAATCAAACCAAATAAATGAATGTGAATGACACTTGTGAAAAACCACCGAAATTTTCCGATATTTCTACCAGGAGCACATAAAATTCAGACCAGCATTGCATACACGTTTTTCGTATTGAAAATTTTCCCTCCTAGGAAAACCGATTCTGAACAGTGCAATGTGCATATACGAGTGCTAAGATGGCAGTTTTTGATCTATTTCGGGATACACAAGTTTGTCCGTTTTCTCGTTTTCTTGTCGTATCGTACCTCGTCGTTTTTCGTCATTGTTGCTTGTTGTATATTTTGAAAAACTCTTATTGCATTGTTTTTGGAATATGAATAGGGATAAAATTAGATTTTGAAAGAGACTGAAAAATGGAAGGGAAAATTATATTATTGTTCGGTTGGTTTGGTGATCATCATTTAATAGTTTTCTCAAGAACTTGCATATGCCTAGCAGATGTGTGTTAAATGAATATAATCATGAAGGGTGAAACGTGCATAAATAATAAATAAATTCGATTGCCAATTAAATTCACAGTGTTGTTCTTTTCTGTATTGTTTTCTTTAAGGATTTTAGCAAAAGACTTTATGTTTTTTATTTTGTGATTTTTCACACGAACTATGTGAACATATGCAATAAAAATAAGCACTTTTGTTTCTTTCTTTTATTAAACAATTTGTATAAAAGAAGAATAAAATTAACCTCTTTCTGTAAATGGTCAAGTAAAGTTCCATATATAGAGACTATAGGATGTCTATAGATCGAAAATTAATATCAGCAATCTGTTTCGGGGGAAAATCACAATGATGAGAATTTTTATTATAAAATCAATAGTTTTTTTTTTTTGAGTCGTTAGTCGACCGTCAGTCAGAGCCCCAGTCCACATAAGGTTTGACTAATTTGGTAGCACATTATAGTCAAACAAGTAGAAACATAAATTTTGATGATAAATGCTAAAGGTCAATGGATTTTATTGCAATTTTATTAGTTTTTTAATTTTTATTAATGTTTGTAAGCCATAATTTCATAATGTTTAAATTTAAATTTTATTTAATGGAAATACACTTTGAAAAGAGTGGGTGAAAAATAAAATAAAATTATGAATGATTTTAAAGGTTGAAGACATATTATGTGAATTGTGGTAGGTCAAAAGGAGTTCTTTTTGTAACCATTTTATTAACTTCCATTAGGAAGATGTTGTAATGGGTCCGATTAGTCAAACTGAAAATTTTGACATTTCTCGACGTTTCAAGGCCCCGAAACTTAGAATCTAATTTAATAATTTTTAGAGGGATGACTGTGCGTGCATGTGTTCGTTCGTGTACGTCCGTACTTTCGGCAATATCTTTATCAGAAACATTCAGCCCAAACCGTTTTTTTTTAAAGATATAAAAACATTAAGATTTTCAGAAAGTACTCTCAAAAAATCCAGCATGTGGTTTTTTACCAATCAATTGATAAAAAGTCAAAAATTTAGTTGACCTCAAATATCTAACGAACCAGAAGCTATCGACTTAAATTAAAAATTTGTATTATAAATTGTGACGTCATTCATACCAAACTGGCTTAAGTTCTAAAAAAAAAATCAAGTATGGTTTATTTTATAAATGAAAAATATATTTGTCAACTCGATATGATATTATATCAACAATAATTTTATGTACATACATAGATATGTAAAAACATTTTAAAAAATCCAATTAGTTAAAAAATATAAAAACTATTAAACATTAAATTTAGACATAAATATCTCGAGTGAGAAATACATTTATTTCAAAGTTGTTTTAGAACCTCAAAAATAATATGCCAAAGCATTTTGCCCATGAATAATCTTAAAGAAGTACTCGGTTTTCGAATTTTAGTAGAAGAGGCATTGCAAAATTATTCATGATTTTCTACTGCTCAAAATTAAAAAAAAGCAGTACCTATTTATTATGTAAGTCGGATTCATAATTCAGATATTTTTCAACCAATTAAAATTGTTTATAAATGTGTCTTAAAAAACACACTTTTCTTCGGATTACGAACGATTTAGACGATTTTCGATATACGTAAATTTAGGGTTATTTTGAGCAATTAAATGGCATTTAAGTTTTTGAAGATAAACTTATTTTGCTGGTAAATTTTTAATCTTAAAAAGTGTGTACTATTTTAAACTTAAGCTCTTTGAATAAAAAAGCAAGTTTGTGTGACTCAGCCGTGCATTTTGTTTTATATTAATTTGTTGGTAACAATTAAAATGAGATTTTTTAGACAAGGGTTTAAATTCCCTCTTTAGAAGTCAATGTACAGTACATATGTACATCAATTAAGATCCGGTTTCTGTAATCTCGATTTAGTTTGTAGTATTTCTTAAAAAAAATCCTTAAAAAGTAGATAGTAGAGCACACTAAATTTCAAAATTTCACAAATCTTTATTCCACATTAATCTTAAGGTAGTTAGGAAAGGTAAATTAAAACTATTATGAAGTTTATATGTTTAGATACTTATATGATATGCATCCTATTAAGACTTCTCCATACACAAGGCTTACCTCAATTTTCAATAATATCTTAATTTTTTTTTAAATACGATTCCATATTTTTAAATCAGCAAAGTTTTCTCATCGTAGCGTATTTAAACCTAAAACATTTTTTTGTAATACTTTCAAAAATAATTCAGTTCACTTTTTAACCCAAATGAAGTCATTTATTTAGACATTTATGAACTCCCAAAACAGCACTAGAAGAAAAAAAAAGATAACTGTTTCCGCCCGGGATCGAACCGGGGGCCTTCCGCGTGTTAGGCGGATGTGATAACCACTACACCACGGAAACACAAAATTTTAGCAGCACGATTTTGTATTTAACTTTCATTTAGTGTTCTTATAATAAAAATGAGGAACTGAATATTTTAACAATTTAGATTGGGAAAATATCGAAAAAACCAACTTCAAAGTTAGTTTTTTTTATTTTTTATTCTTGGGTTAGCATTTAGTTTTAATAACACAACCACTTTTTTATGCACTAAATTATTTAAATAAGCCAATGTTTAGGTGGAAACTCTTGGCAAAATAAGAGAATATTTTCAAAGTATACTTTCAGGTGTCACACAACACCAAAAACTATACCAAGAAATATTTGTTTCTCTTAGTTATAACAATTGGTACATACATACATACGTATAACAATAATAATGCAGCTATTGCAAACAAATGTTGTTCGCATTATATAGGTTAAGTACCTTCAAAATGATTTTCAATTTTTGATAAATTAATTCAAGATGCTTTATTTCGTAATGGAGTACAGTAAATAAAGTCAAAACTTTTATGCATATTTTTTAAAGTATTGATCCTAAAAACAGTAATTCTTATTTACAAGCATTTTAAGAGTTATTGACTTTTCTTCTGAGTGACTGTATTTCAAAAACAAAAATATAAATGTTCTCCATTGACAATTTTGTATTATTTTCTTTTCCTTAGTTCTCTTTCATTTATTGCATGTTCATACTCACAAATATTGAGTTAGGGTTGAAACTCTGAAAATGGTATTTTACAAAAGCCTGCGAGTTATGAAACTTTGAAACTGCATCTTATCATTTCAGAGTTTCATTAAAAATCGTTTCAAAGTTTTAAAAAGCTGTCATTTGTGTGTGTTTTTTTAAACTGAAAATTTTAACTTCGAATTTCAACATAAGTTAAGTTCGTAATTGGGCATATTTCTAAGTCTTGTTGGATTTCTCAAGTCTATAGCTTAAAATATTGTTTTCTTTGGCTTTGCTTCGATGTATCGGGTGTTTTTTTGTGAAGTTGAGAACATGAAAAAATAATGCAAGACAAAATGTTTAGTATTTTTAGTATTTAGTATTTTTATTTTATTAACGGACGTGGTTGAACGAGCAAAACTCCTTAAATGGAATTGGGCAGGACATATATCTAGAATACAGGACCAAAGATGGACAAAAATCACTACAAAATGGACACCACCAGAAAGCAGAAGACCAGTTGGACGACCGAAGAAAAGATGGGCAGACGATTTGCTTAAAGAAAGACAAAGTTGGTACAATGACGCAAAAGATAGAGATCTTTGGGCAACATTGGGGGAGGCTTATGCCAGATCATAGAATTTTGATACGCATCCATTTATTTATTCAAACTTTGCTTACATATTAAAATAAATTTGATTAAAAAAATATGTTAATTTTATATAGTAATTATAGTAATTAACTCAAAAGAAACAGAAAATGTAAACAAAAATGTAAATAAATATTGTAAAAAATATCAATAATGGCAAATAAAAGCTTATAATAATAATAATAATAATAAGTATTTTTATTTATCTATAAAAAGCTTACACTGTAAGATACAATATCTTATAAAAAAAGTGAAGCTAGCGATGTGTTAAATGCTACAGGTTTGATTGAAATTCAAGTGTTACATATTTTTATTTTTATACATTGATTATAATAGAATAAACTATGAATTACAATAATATAGTTTAAGTTCTTTTCCTAATTGCTTCGTGTTGCTTATATTTCTTATCTCTCTTGGCAATGAATTCCAAATCCTTACTGAGTACACAAAAAATTGGCGTTCGGATGTCAGGGAACGAAAACGCGGAATTCCAAGATCTAGAGATCTTATTTAATAATCTGGTAGATAATTCCATACCATTTATTTTTTAAATTCGATTTTAGGCACAACTCCGCACGCCACGAGTTGCTTATTCAGTTCCATCAGTCCATTTTCGCACTTCTTATTACAATAAATTAGATCGTATGGCGATGTTGGTAAATAATGTCTTACAATTTTTCAAGAGATTAAAATGGTAAAAATGCTCTATCCTTTTTTTCTTTCAAAGAATTGCCATGAACAGAAATGTCACCATAATTTGATATTCTCAACTGCCAAACTATAGACAACAACCAAACTTCAAAACTTCTTATGCAGCTAAGAAAAAAACACCCTATATTAGAAATCTAAAACTTCTGTTATTTTAAGTGTAACACAAAGAATTCCTGATTGAAACAATGTTATGTTCCCTGTGGCGTATACGTGTTTTTTTAAATTGCGTTTTTGTGTTTAACTACTCACTTGAAGGTATTGTATAATTAATTCACTTTACAGAACTGAAAACTTCACTAAACTCCACGTTTCAGGTCCTTATTATACACACTTTAATTGCTATCAACTTTAATTAAATTTGTACGAATTCAATGTTATTTAACACAGGTTATTTTATTACAATTATTTAAAAAAAAAAACTATTATTATATTTTGTAATATGTAAAACTGTAAATAAAGGAACTTTGCAAAGTCCACAGTATAGTTCGAATTTAGTTCTAACTTCTTTTTTCAAATAATGTTTTTCAAATAATGTTGTTCCCAAAAACTTGTATTTAGTTTTGGAATTTTTGTATAGATGTTCTTTTTAATAATATTTTATAAAATATTACAAAAAATACAAAGGAAGTTTAAAGACCGTGTCTTTTTTTGTTTAAGATATTAAAGAATTTGTATTTTGTGCAATTTTGTGTATAGCTACACAAATTGAGGCATTGAGGGCCATTTTTTCAATTTTGAGTTTATTACACTAACATGACCAAAATTAAATTTTCTTTCTATGCAGAAATGGCTAGCTCATATTTGTTCATAAACCTACACAAAATTGTTGAAACATTGTTTCTGCACGCAATTTTTTGTAGGACAGAAATGCCGTAACCCGCTTACGCCTCTTCTGCATTATGCATTTTTTTTCTTTAAATTAATCAATTCCAAACACATACGCCATTTCTGCACCAAAATTGTACAGTAAACTAAATCAAACATGAACTGCATCTTAGAAAAGCGAAGTCGGCTAGAAATGGCATTAGATTTGATGCGGCAAAAGCAAAGGAATTGAATGACACTTCCGTAATTGCATTTGATCTTATGAAAACCTTGCCAACTCCAGTTATTTCGAGGGATGTGTGCTATTATAAGAGGCAGCTTTGGACAAATTGTCTAGGTATCCATGACATGATAAAGAACAAAGCTTTCTTGTATTATATGGGATGAGTCGGTTGGATCAAGAGGTCCCCAAGAAATTGGCAGCTGCTTATTGCATTATATTTAACATTTTGTGAGTACCTCAAATTTAATTATGTACACTGATCAGTGTGGTGGGCAAAATAGGAATATTAAGATATCCGTTTTGTACCAATACATATATTGTTTCGCATAGTGACTATCTTGTAAATAAAATTGATCACAAATTTCTATTGAGTGGCCACTCTTACTTACCTTGTGATCATCGAAAAACAAAAAAAGTATTTAAAAGACATTTTTGGCCCTATGGTATAAGGTTATAGCAGCGGCAAGAAAGAAAGATCCATTTAAAATTATGGATGAATCTGTGATGTTTTCGACGAAAAAATTGGAAAAAAATATAACAAATCCAAAGATTAATGTTAATAAAGGGAAAGTGGCATGGTTTAACATTCAATGGCTTCAATTTTCGAAAGAGACCCCCTCTTCAATATTTCTTACAAGTACAGCAATAACGAAGACGTGCTTTTTGAAATTACTGTTTTCAAAAGGAAATGCCGTAAGAGAAGCGAAAAAGAAAGATTTACTCGACTTACTAAATATTATTCCCCCGAGTTAAAAAAAATAAATAAATTATGTGGCGCAACAGTCCATTAAGAACCAGGGCCTAGTGACTTACAAATCTCAACCATCCCTGTGTGCGAGTAATGTTGTCAGAGATGGAAGGGACCTACAGTTTATATGCCGAATCCGAACGGCTAATTTGAGAAAGCAGTTTTCATGACAAGAATTACTCTTGGAGGATTTGTCAATTCCTCGCAAGAGGCAGTACCCGTGAAAAAAGTTAGGTGGCACAGTCAGGGATTAAACCCAAGACCCATTGCATGACAGTCCAACGCACTTTTTTTTTTTTTTTTTTTTTTTAAATTCATTTTTATTTCTTCACTCTTAGATCTAAGATCTATTTAACTTCAATTCATTTTATTAACTTTCCAAAGGAAGTTATTGTAATGGGTCCGATTTGTCAAATTGAAAATTTTGACATTTCTCGACGTTTCAAGGTCCCTAAAGTCAAAATAAAAGATTTTTAGAAAGATGTCTGTGCGTGCGTGTGTACGTACGTCCGTACGTTCGCGACGTTTTGTTCGTCGTCCATAGCTCAAGAACCAGAAGAGATATCGACTTCAAATAAATTTTGTTATACAGATAATAAGGCAGAAAGATGCAGAAAGGGCTCTCAAGAAAATTGCGTGGGTGGTTTTTTTACCATAGCAATTTAAAAAAAAGGTAAAAATTTTGGTTAACCCTAAATATCTCATGAACCAATGACGCTAGAGACTTGAATTAGATTTTATATTATATATTGTAACTTGACACAAAACAATTATATTTTTGGAAAAAAATCCAAATTACCGTTTTTTTTATAAATCAAAAAAACTGAAAAAAAAAATTTGTCACTTCGAAAATTTTATGACTAAAATATGATTTCATCTCCAAAACAATTTTGTGCAACGAAGAATAATGTTTTTGACATCTGATAAAATTTTGAGAAAAATCGAATTGACAGTTTTTTTACAAAAAATTAAAAACCTAAAAAAAACTTTATAAAAGTTGGTAAAAATTGATTTTTGACTCAAATTTCTTTTCAAAACTTTGAGATATTGGCTTTAAACTACTTTTATCTTTCAAAAAATATTGTTTTCAACATTCAGTAAAATTTTGAAAAAAATCGAATTGACAGTTTTTTTACAAAAAATTAAAAACCGAAAAAAAAATTAACAAAAGTTGGTAAAAATTGATTTTCGACTCAAATATCTTTTCAAAAATTTGAGATTATGGCTTCTAACTAGTTTTAACTTATAAGAAATATTGTTTTCAACATTAGGAAAAATTTTGAGAAAAATCGAATTGACAGTTTTTTTACAAAAAATTAAAAACCGAAAAAAAAATTTAACAAAAGTTGGTAAAAATTGATTTTCGACTCAAATATCTTTTCAAAAATTTGAGATTATGGCTTCTTACAAGTTTTAACTTATAAGAAATATTGTTTTCAACATTAGAAAAAATTTTGAGAAAAATCGAATTGACAGTTTTTTTTACAAAAAATTAAAAACTGAAAAAAAATTTAACAAAAGTTGGTAAAAATTGGTTTTCGACTCAAATATCTTTTCAAAACTTTGAGATATTGGCTTCAAACTAATTTTATCTTATAAATATTATTGTTTTCAACATTCGGTAAAATTTTGAGAAATGTTGTAAAAAAAAAACAATGCTTAAACTTGGTAAAAATTTACTTTCGACTCAAATAGCTTTTCAAAAATTAAAAATATTGGCTTCAAACTTATTTTATTTCACAGAAAATATTGTTTTTAATATTCAGTAATTTTTTTATAAAAATACAACAGTCCGTTTTTTCATAAAAAAATAAAATCTCCAAAAAATAGAACGCAAATTTGGTAAGAATTGATACATTTAGACAAACTTTTAAGCAGGACAAATCGATAGATGGGATTGGAAGTTATCAGTGTGGGTCGCATCCCAGCCTCTTTTTTAAAATTATTTCTGTATCCAGAAAGCAGAAGTGGTGTAAGCCACATAAAATCCAGTAAATCACACATTTACAGACAAGATTAAGATCTAAAATAGAAGATATTCCACCAGATATGATATGAGCTGAAGTTTATTAGCCATTATTTTAAATAGGAAACCAATAATAGACAAATGTTTTTCTTTATTTTCTTTAACCGTGATTTTCTCAATTATTGCAATTTGGGGTAACGCCACTTCTGCTCTCAATGTCTCAATTTAAAACTGTCCATTGAATTTTCCAAAAAAAAATATGAATGATGTCAAAATCATAAAACTTCGTTGTATTCAATTATTTTGATAGCTATAGTTTTTTAGTATGTATATTCTCTAGATGAAAACATTATTATTTAAAAATGGCCATATCTTTACTTGTTTTTGAAATATGAATGACAATAAAAACTTTCTAACATTTAAACCTATGTTGGAGAGATCTTTCTCAACCAGAAAGATTTAGTTTCTGGGGATATTGAAACATCAAAAATGTCATCACTACAATTTTACAAATAGGACCGATTACAATAACTTCTAATGGGAAATTAATTAAAGGTTTGACAAAAACCTTTGTCTATTATATAAGTTAATCAGTGCCCATTAAGGAAGCCGGTTCTAGTAGCGTTTGGTTAAGATTAAAAGTGGTCTTTAAAACAATGCAATGTTTAATACATAAATTATTGCAGAGTATGTCAGATTTCTTAAAGAAACAATAACCTTTATGGATATACTTACTGCTACTTACTTAACTGTTGACCTTTTCCTATTTCTAAGAAAAATAGAAATTGAAGGTGTTGATACTTACTGCGAATTCAAATGTGGATTTTTTTTTCAATACATTTGTCAAAATGAAAAATATCTAATATCAAATGCAAAACCGAACATTAATTTAATAAAATCAATCATATTTCTACAACGAAAACAACAATTTTAATGCGAAATTATTTTCTATTAAATAATTTTAAAAAAATGTGAAAATATTAAAAATGTGAAGAAATAGAATAAAAGTAAATTAAATTTTCCCTTCTAATAATAAAAATTACTAATTTAAGAAAAATCTTCATTCCCACACTTCCATTGCATTTCAAAATCGTCTTCAGTAATCAAAAATCCAAAATTTAGTGTTTTTTGAAAAAATAACAATTTTGTTGCTTGTTATGCTCTTCACTACTTTAATTTTCTACTTTTGATTAATTATAATAATACATACATTTAATTTAAAATTTTAGTGAATATTTGAATATTTTATCATATTGAATAATTTTTGTTTAAATTTATTTGTTTAGGTATATTTTATATTATGTTATTAATTTTCAAGTGAAATATATGAGGAGGAATTAATAATTAAATAAACATTTTGTATAATTTGAATAATTTTTCCATATGTAACAAATATGTATTACAGTATCATTTTTTTTATCTGGTTTTCATTAATTTAAAAATTGCAAGTTTTTCGATAAGGAATATTAGTATGTGGTTGTTACTAAGATTTGAAATTGTACATAATAAATATTTAGATAGTGAATATTTTAATAAATCTGTAATTTTCAAGTATTGCTTCCTTAGAAACTTATTTAGATTTTAAACTATTAATTTTTTATTTAAAAATGGTTTTAATAAATCTGGTTTTCTGTATTACTTCTATTTTCTTGTAAGATATATATTGAGTATTTAAGTGTTCATTTTATTTTGAATATACACATTCTATATATTTTTTTTTTTTAAGAAACTATTGAGATTTGAATTTCTACTTAATTTTCATGGTTAAATTTATGTTTTATTTTTTGTCTACTAAGGAACGTGAAATCTAGTTTTGTCTATTTTATTATTGTTAATATATATTTTTGTGTAATAAAACAAAATTTAATATTTTCTTTCAAAGTGAAGTTTCAGAATAAAATCTATTTGCTGAATGTCTATCGTCTTTTATTTTTTGTTTGAATATTTCATACATTTATTTTAGTTATGTTTACTTATATTTGTATGTAATTATTTATATTTTGACTATTTTAAAAATTTTGAAAGTATTGAAAATATAAATATTAAAATATTTAAAACTTATTATATTTGCGTTTTTGAATGATTTTATAATTATTATGTTTATTATTTAAAATGGATTTAAATATGCACGTCTATTTGAATAAATATTGTATAGTACGTGAATTATGTACAAAATCAATTATTATTATTATTTTTTTGAATCATAGTTAACATTCCCCGATAATTTTTAAGAATAAATGCTACTATTCTTTTTTTCTATTTCATATTTTTTTTATAAATTTTTATAGTAGAAACCCTCTAAGTCGAATAAGCACGGCAAATATTTATATTCTGTTTTTTTTTTCAAAATTTATTTCGACTTATTGGAATTTCAAATAATAGTTTTTGAGTTGAAGACATTGTTAAAAATATCATATTATTAAAAAGATATAAATAAAAAATAAAACTCTATGGAGCAAGGAAATCCAACAGAAAATAAACAGTAAAAACGCTCTAAAACATAATATTAGAAAAAAAAAAAATAAAAATAATTAAGCCATCATTCATCCTCCCTGTGGACACGATTTTTTTGAAATTTTGGGTAAAATATTTTAAATCTAGATTTGTGAGCAAAGAACTGACAAAAATAAATAAATAAATAAAACTTTCGTTCAAAAATGGGAGTGGACACAATTTAAAAGTGCTTATGAAGAATTTAAATTCAAAAATATGTAAGAACTACAAACAAACAAAATTAGTAAAGCAACATTATGTAAACTACAACAAAAACAAAAGAAAGGGAATTTCTTGGCAAGCTATTTTTTGATCTACAGATAGAATTTTTGGACAACTGTACGTACCTAAATATTCCGCTTTTATTGTGAGGCTGTTAAAAAATATTGATGAATTGATGAATGACAAAATTTATGATGATGATGTCTTATCATGAGAAGTTTAAAAAAAAATTATAAGATGAAAAGTTTAACTTTCGACAAAAATTGAAAAACTTACTTGAAACTAATCCTAAGACAGGTTGTAATACCCTCGGACTTAATATCTCTGTTTTTAAATCCATGGCTGTTATATTGACATTTGGAATCTTAATCTCAAGGCTGTTTTGTTGGGGAAATTCTATAAAAAATGTGGTATTGGTTTCGTAAATATGGAAATGGGAAATTGGGTAAGAAGATATAGAACTTGTAAGAAGTGTCTTAAGACGGAGATATAGAAAAGTATGTAAAAGTCAGCGACTGATATGACTTAAAAATAGTCCCGAAGACTTAAAGAGTTCAGGTTACTAAGATGTCGTTTTTAATACAGGTTCTTGGTATTTTTCAAAAGTGTTCGATTGCAATAATTGTCTGCCTTTTTAAATCACTTGAGAAATCGAAAGTTTTACAAAAAAAAATTGAAAAACAATCCGTTTGCATAGGACACTTTTTAACTAAAAAATAAGTGTAAAGAGTAAAATAAATCAATTTACATTTTGTGCGTTAACCCGGTAAAAACATTACCTATACAAATATTTTATATATTTTTTTTAAAGTGATCCTCATTTTCTTTGAAAAGCTTTAAATTTAAGGCTCCCACAGTCTCTTTGAGTTGAAAATAAATTTAAAATAAGAATTCTCCAAGTTTTAAGTTTTTTCTTTTAACTCATGTCGGTCATCAGGAGACGAAAGCATCTCATGGGATAACAACCTACTGATGAAGTTTTCGTTTTTGTATCAAGAGCTTTTTTTCAGATTTGTATCAAACATAATTTTTGAATTTCAAAAAGCCTGCGAAAAAAATATCAATTTTTCTCAAAGAAAATTTGTTTTATTTTATGAAAAATTGTATTTTTTGTATCATTCAAAATTTCAAAAACCAATCATATTCAGGTACAAAAATAAAAAAGCATTTCCAATGTAAAAAAATATATATACAGCATTTACTAATTTTACTTATATACAATATTTTTCTTATTTTTTCTTGATTTTTGAAATTTGTTCGATATAAATAATATGATTTTTTTGTATGTATGTATGGAACAAGTTTTTGAAAGAACTTGATTTTTCTTTTTAATAAGCTCAAAGTCAAGAATTTGACAACATTTGAATACAAACATCTGTCAAAAGAAACTTTTTCAACAGACATAAGTATATAAATAGGAACTTGAAACATGGAGAGATAATTTTAAAAAATTATTTTAATATCAATGAGGTTCTGGGAGCTTTAAAATAAAAACAAAAAAAAAATTTGAAAATAAGGACCAGCATGATACCTTATGAATTTAATTTAATTTCCAATTTGACACATTTGGTGCACTATTAGGATTGTAAAAGAATGCAATCTTTTGAAAATGTAATATTCTAGATCTTTAAATTAATTCAACTCAACGTTTGGATTCATTTAATACTTTGAGATTAGGATTTCATATTTTGCAATCACCAATCATTTTACAGCAAAAAGAATTAATTCATTTTGTCTTTAAATATAAATGGCTCCAATGAAAAGATTGCAATCATTTGAGACTTTAAAGATTGCATTCTTTTACAAGGTTGATGATTACAAATAAACTATATACATTTATGTATGTAAATGTAAAGGAGCAAAAAGTTCGCCACACAGTTATATTTATGTATTTTATCATATTTCTTATTTATTTAAATATTTCAAAATTAAATTTTACTACAATAATTAAATTAGTAAACAATAAGGTTATTAATTTAGGTTATATTTTGTAATTCTTGAAGAGTTTCTATTTAGTACTTTTTAAAAGTATTCAGATTAAGTTTCAAAATTATAGAGACACCTTCTTGACACAAAGCCTTAGAAAATAAGACCGACAAACAGCTGAACAACGATAAAATCTTCTAAACGGTTTCTTAGGAAGCCCATAGTTTTTGTTTTCGACGTGACACATGAGATCTACAGAAAAAGGGCAACTTTAAGAGTATCGCATATTTTTGCGAAAGAGCTTTTCTGATGCAAAATTTAATTTCATCAAATTTTATTGCATAGCTTTTCTCAAAAACCCTTGAGATTTAAGACTAAAGCTTCAATGTCTCCCTTTTCAAAAAAAAAAAAAAATACTAATCGTTTCAGCGAAAATTGCATTAAAAATATTTAACTCCGACTAGAAGTAACGGTACTTTTTGAAAATCCTTAAATGCCAGTTTCAGCTTTATAGGATTTTTTTTTTCGAAGTGAAAGTGGAATTTGTATTGCACTAAAAGTACGAAGTACTAGGAATATTTCCACAAATCTTGAGCAAAAATCCGGAGTTTAAAAAATGGCAATTTTTCCTTTTTAAAAGGTGTATCTATGTTTGGCAATAATTGAGTCAAAATTTTGCCCAAGTATTGCCAAATAATTCAGTTGTTACTGACCAAAATTATATTAATGAAGAAAGTTGTGCTTCTTGTTTAGATTATGGTCCCAACTCCTATGAGATTTAAACTTGGACTGTTAGAAATATTATTTTGAAGTTTCAAGACAAAAAAAAAATACTTTTGAGATCATTCAGATTTGTAAGCTGATAAATGTAATAATTTTTAATAAAGATCAATTTTTAAACCCTGAGTTCTATTTATTTTTCATTGAATTTTAATGTTCTATACTTTTTTTTTTAAGAAAACACAATTTACATAAAAACATACAAGAAAAACCAAAAACTGATAAATTTTCATATGAAAAAAAAATCACGAAAAACGAACACGTACAGTTAAGTAAACGATCATTTTTCAAAAAACGAACAAAATCCCAAATCAAACGAATTCGGTATTTTCTGAGAAATTCAAACTTTCCTATCATAAATTTGACTTTCCCAAAAAAACGAAAAGAAATCAATTTCAATGCAATTACTTATTTTTTGAAAATCACGTACAGTTAAGTAAACAATTTATCAAAAAATTAAAACATTTATTGAAATTGATTTATTCGTTTACTATTACAAAAAAAAAAAACTGAAATTTATACAATCCTAGTTTTATTGTCCAACACAACAAGTTTTGAACTTTAAAAATAGCAATGTACAAATTAAAAATAGCAAGTTTTTTTAAAATAAGTATTATTAGAATATTGTATAGAAATGCACATAGATGAAGCAGGTGTTTTTGTTCTATTGGCACAATGTATTGCGCATTCTAAGACAATTTATTATTGAAATTATTAAAACTTTTTTTTTATCGTGGACATGAACCATGCCTGATCATACATTTTGTTTATGTTTTTGAAATAAAACATTAAATTCAAATTTGATGTTCTTAGAAATTTTAATGAAAGAAATTTAGAAAAATATATTACAAATGTATAACTTCTTTATTTAGCCTTTTTCTTCAAAATATAGAGTGGAGTATATTTTGATACATTTAGCAAAGACAACAACCTTAACCAAACATCTCGAAAAAAGGTTGTGAAACTTAATCTTTTAATGTAATGAAATCATCAAACTCAAGTTGATGATAAATGGATGATACTTATTATCAGAAGTACGCAAAGATGATCCTATAGGGGTTTGTTAAACCTCAAACGAAGCCAAGTCATATTCCCCATTTTATTGACGAAAATATTTAAACAAAAATTTAAAAAAGCCAATTGGTTAATTAACGTTCAACATATTTATACAAAAAAAGGCAAAATATCTTTAGTCATATTTTCCCATTTTGTGTTTCTTTTTCTTAAATTTTGACATACATCAAAATACATCAGAAAGGGATATTTTTGACGGCCTAATTATTTTTATCTCATCATCGAATTTTTCGTCAAATCACTTATTTGATTTTTCTTTCTTATTCAATGTTTTGTTATTTTTTTTAGAGCAAATAAATAATAAAATCAAATCAAATTATTTTTGTTAAATATATTTTTTTTGTTGATAAACATTTATTTAAATATTCTTGAAATATACATAGTCAAGTTTTTTTGTTTTTTTTTTTGTTTTTTCTTAATTTTTTGTTTGTTTGTATAGAATAAATTACATAAAATAAATAATTGTTCTTTAAGACTTTCAGGTATTTCCTTGCATAAAATAATTTTGTTTAGGTAATTTAGTTTTATTATTCTTAATCGGCTCCCCAAATAAGTTTTTTTTTTTGTTGTATTCTTCCTTAATTTTTTTTGTTTTTCTTTGTTCTTTTTCTTATATCTAAAATTTGTATTGACTTTACATTTATACTTAAGTAAGTATGTGACATCGATAAGTAATTATGAGTTTATTGCAAGTAAATGTATATTATTAAATATTTTTATTTTATTTTTTTGTTCAAACTACAATAATATAAGGACATCGGCAATAATTTTATTTATTTTTTGCAACTTGAATATAGTTAAAAATTAATTTTATATATATGTTTTTTTATTTTTAAATTTATTTATGTTAAAAATATGCTTGTAATATAATAAAGTTTGTTTGGGTTTCCTTCCCTGACTAGAATTGTTCATTTTATTTTGATTCATTCATGTACAATGTTTTTCATAATTTGTATTTTTATTTGTGATTTTTGTTTCCATGCTTTAATAAATTTAATTTTATTTAACTTACATTTATTTCTATTTTGCTGTTATTGTTGGCCTGTTTTTTTTTACTTTTGTTGATAAAATTATAAATATGAAACAAAAAAATGTTACATTGAGCAGAAAAAAAATATTTTATCATTATAAAATATTTTAATGTTAAATTTATAATTACTTTGTTTTTTTTTGCAAATATTTTACAAAGTTTGATAATTTTGTTTAATAAATTCATAGTTTTTTTTTTTAATAAGATTGCAGTTCTAATAAAACCTTACACTCAAAAACGCTCAAAGGATGTTGTGCGGCATTAAAAAGAGTTAGTAAAGTTTTTGTTTTCTTCACAATAAAAATTATGTTTAAAAATATATTAATACACAGATATAAGAATATATATTTTTATATAATTTTCTTTTTTTTTTAAGGATATAAAGAGATTAGAGAATAAAAATGCTTGATCATAAATATTTTTTATTTTTGTTATTTAATTTTTGTTTTTTTTTTTTTAATTTTGCAAGCAAATTTATCCGTCGTTTAGGAATTTATTGTGCAAAATTTTGATCTACTGTACAAAATAATTATAAATATTTATGTGTTATATATTTATTTTTGCTTTAAATAACATTTAAATTGATTAATTTTATTTGTATTATTCATATATTCACAGTTAAATGTTTGTGTTTATACATTTATATAAATAGTTTTTGATATATAATAATAATAATATTTTATATTTTAATTTTTCAATGTATAAGAATGATTTTTGTTATGTTCTTTTAAATTAATATGTATGAAAGCTGAAGACTTTTCAATATTTTTTGTTTTTTTTTTTTTGTTTTTTAAACATAAAATTTTGTTTTTAATTTACACCATCATTAAAGAATAATTATAATATAATATAATATAATATATATGAGGAATGGGATTTTTCCATTAATTTATTTTTATTTTTATATTTTTATTTTATATATTATTTATTATTAAGAGATTCATAATTCTCTTAAATGCAGTATTGTTACATCATTTTTGACAAAATATGTCACAAAACCAAAATTTGTCGAGAAGAATTTTAAATGTTCTCTATTTAAAAAAAAACATTAAAATTGTTGTTGTTTCAATGTGTGATAAAAATAAAAATTTATATAAGTGTGTTGTACTATGTGTTTCATTTTTGTTGTTGTGTTGTGTTTTTGTGTGTGTATGAGAGACAAATAAAAAATATACAAATGTTTTTTCTTCCTTTCTTCAATTTCATTTTTTTGTTGTTGTTATTTTTGTGATTTCTTAAATTTTCTACAATTAAACATTTGTTTGTTTTGTTTGTTTTTAGTACAGAAAATATTTAATTATTTGTTTGTTTTGTTTACTTTAATTAATAGCTGCCGATCGTGATGACTAAAAAACTAAAAACTGAAAATTATAAAATCACGAAAGAAATTAAATTATTAAATATTTTCTGTAATAAAATAAAGTGGAATATAATTTTTTTTTAAATTTTGTTTATGTATATTTGAATAAGTTATAAATGTATAAATTATAATAGTGATTATTTTAACTATTTTTGTTTTTTTTTTTTAAATATTTTCTAGATTTTCATAGTCCTTATTTCGAAGCCATTGTGTCGTCAACAAAATTATAATCATTTTTGTTTTGTAAAGAAAATAGAAAACTTAAAAACCTGGTATATTATTACATTTTTTGTTTATTTTTTTATATTTTTTTAATTGTATTATTTATGTATTTAATTTTATCGTTAAACATTTATCCATGATTCATTGCAAATTGTGTCGTCAACAAAAATTTTCTTCATCCATTGAGATAGTTGATATGGAATACACATATTTATAGATATATTTATAATATATTTTTTTTAGAGGTTAAACGTCTATTTATATATTTTTTGTAACTTTTTTTTTTTTAATTTGTTTTAAACTTATGTCTAAGAAAAATTTAAAATTTTACCTCAGTATCTTATGCCGTTTTTGTTTTTGTATTTTTTTTTTAATTTTTAATTTTGAATTACACTGAACTGTACCAATTTTTTGTTTTTATTTTAACTTAATACATTGATTAATAAACTGTAGCTATAATATTAATATTTTTGTTTTTGTATAACATTTAATTTTATTTTGAGTTAATATTTTTGTTTATTTGTGTAACTTTTGTTTTTGTGATAAAAATCAATAATCTTGTTGGTCACTCAACGTTAATGGCTGGATAGAAATCGTTGAGTGATAAACAGATTAGATGATTAGAAAATAATAAGTTAAAAACAAAATTCTCGAGCCTTCACAAAAAGGTCCTTAACTAAAAATTTCTATTTTTGTTCCATACTCTTTCATTCAGATAACATTTAAAAAAAATATAAACTAAAAGTTTTGAAATTAGATCTAATTTATTTTTTACTTTTTGTCGTCGGATTTTTTAGTTTTTTCAGGCGTAGGTTCTTTTTCTTTTTTAATCAATTCATCATTTTCCGTTGACTCGTCAACAGCGTCGGGTTCTTCTTCCTTCAACGATTGTTGTTCCTTATCAAGTTCTCTCTTTTCACCTTGATTTGCAGGAAGAGCTTTCAAAATAGCATGTACCTCTTCGGCCACTGCCATAAGGACGAACTCGAATTGTTGCCGAGTGGCTACAAGGCCGGCACGTTGATCTCGGAGATGTTCCAATGTCGCTGCAATGTCAATTTCTCGAGCACCTTTATTCATACGACCTAGGACTAAATCGAGTAGGATGTAGGCTCCTGTTCGACCTGCACCAGCACTTCCATGGACAACAATAGGACATGATCGACCGCGGTAGGACTTATTTACTTTTCTGGAAAAAAAAAATAGAATAAACACAAAAATGTGTGTTTTGAGGGTTTTTGTTTTAATTGGTAAAAATTGATTTTGAATGAAAATAAAACCTTCTAAAGTCCAATAGCGCCTTTGCCGATGCAGGTACTCCACCTTGTGGCCATGATAGGAAGTGGAATTGTGTAACAGTTCGTGTTTCGCTGGTGCGTAGGTTCTTAAGGTAGAACGAGCGAACGAGATAATCATCACACCAAATGTGTTCACTTACTAAGTGGACCTGGAAGAAACAACAAAATAAAAAATATGAGTTTAAATTTTTGGAATAAAAGTTTTAAATAAAATTTTATTTAAAGCACAAACATTGTTAGCAACACACTGTTTCTGAAGGACTCAGTAACTGATTTCAGCTAAATAAAGGATTATAATAATTTTGTTTTCATCTAAAACAAATTCTTCGTTTTGAAAATCGGGATTTTTTAAAAATAAATCACTGTATTTCTTTAAGACTTTAAAACCGATTTCAAAAACTTTAAAACACAGTGACTTTACTAATTTTTGGTCTTTTTTAAGAAGGCCAAATTGTATGTTTTTTTGAATGATAAAAACTTGTCCTTTCTGAAATAGTTAGATACTCCAACCAATTTAAGATCAAACCGTGACAAAAATGTTTTATGGTTTAAAAAAAAAACTTTACAAGATAAATAGGTTCGAAAAATAATCAGGTGCAAGATCAAATAATTTGTTTGTGTTAGGCAAATATGAGATAACTATTTTAAATTTTTTTAATGTCTGTTTAATTGGATTATTTTGAAAAATTCTGATCCGATCAAAAATTACAAGTACCTACGACGATTTTAACATTAGGTTTAGCACTAACATTTATAGTTACTCCCTTTTGAAAAATAACTGAAGGAAAATCTCGAATTTAAAATTGAATTTTTTTCAAATGCAGCT
Organism: Eupeodes luniger; assembly: GCA_951509635.1. Classification (NCBI taxonomy): domain Eukaryota; kingdom Metazoa; phylum Arthropoda; class Insecta; order Diptera; family Syrphidae; genus Eupeodes; species Eupeodes luniger. The sequence goes on along the minus strand of OX608075.1, from coordinate 10,303,668 downwards.
AAATAAATATTTTAATACATTAAAAAAAATGTATGACGTTTTAAATTGTTGCCAATAAAAGCAAGAAAAGTGTATTAGAATCGTTTTTCACTTTCCTCAATATTTCTTACAACGAATATTTTTTGGACTAGTAAAATTGGTTTTTCGAAAACGGCTTTAACGATTTTGTGAAAACTAAAATTTAAAACTAAAAAAAAAAACTAAAAATTAAATACATCTTTATTAAAAACAGAAGGCTAATAAACGAAAGAAGACAAGAGAAATCGTTTTGAAAGACAAAGTGTCAGAAAATAAGGATCTTATGACTTCGAAAACATTTTTAAAATTTAATTGTATAGGAAAACTGTGTACATAAAAATTCCAATGTTATTTAGAACGATGTGCTATCTGACAAATTAAAAATTGTGCTCAAATATTAGAACTGATCCTCTAGGTACTTTTTGCATGAAGAATTATTGCTGTCAAATTGTAAATGACGGATTAAGAACACTTTTTTCAAACAAAATCTCAGTTATTCAAATTGTATAATGTGAGACACGCAAGACTCAAGACAAATCTCTTTTATTCTATAAATTGTATACTGACATTTTGTTGAACTATAAATTTCTTTGACTAATCTCCAGACATTCAGAGTACAGAAATAGATTCAATAATTTGTCGTTCAAAAAAGTTTTCTCTATAATAATTTTGTCATTAAAAAGGACAAAAGATGTTATAAAATTTTCTAATCCAGTTTTTCAGTGGGAAAAATTCTTTTTTCAAAGTCATAATCAAAATCAAGATCTTTTGGGAAAGTTTAAAATCGATTGCTAGGAACATTTTTTGTTACCAATGTTACAATAGTTCAAAGTCAGCCTCAATTGACTCATCAAAAATATAATAGACGCAGTTTTGGGGTATTTGGAATTTAATTAAATCCTAGATGCTTGGCTCACAATGAAGTTTACTTTATGCTAAGTTAAGAATGAGTTAAATCATTTAAGTTAAGTTCCTGACAATATTGTGTGACAAAAATTTCGCATTCTACGTGTGAGAGCACTTTCAAGATAGAATAAAGGCAAAAGGTGTTTAAGTTAGTGGTCTTCCCACTGGGAAATAGCGTTCAACTTTACTCAGTCAAAATTTTTGTGTAAGATTAATTAACTTTGATTTAAATCAGAGTTATTTCAGGATCGAAAATCTTTCCGTTTTTAAAGTAATATTGCTAATGCCGAAAGTAGCTACATAGAAGTAAAATCTAAAAAAGTTAAATAAGATATTTTATTCGAAAAAAAATTATACAGAGCTTAATTTTGACGGAGAGCTTCATTTCCTCCATTTTATCGTAAGCGACAATTCCTATAAAAAAGAAAACTAAATTCTTACAACTTGTTAGTATAGTAACACTTGAAATGTTGATGGCTTTTGTCATGTCTTATCTTTATTATAATTAATAATTTATAATACTGACTTAAGGTGTAAGTGCTATTATGGACCTGAAGTAAGCTTTTGATATATCGTTTACGATATAATTTGTGTTGGCACTTCGATAATTTGGCGGAAAAGGATCGATATATCTTAAACATTCCCTTAAAAGTTCTCTTATTTTTAACGGAATGACATTTTTTTAGGAAGGATGAGAGGGGATTCAAGTACACTTCTTTTTGAAAATTACTCCAAAAATTTTTTGTTCTTATTTTTTTTTTAATCTTTAAAATGCTTTTTTGTGCAGTTGACACATTTGGAAACAAAACGGTCGTAAAATATTTGACGTGCATTTAGTCAAAAATGTAATAAAATACAATTTTTCAGTGGTATTTTCAACTTCCCATAGGAAGTTAATGTAATCGGTCCGATTTGTCGAATTGAAATTTTGACATTTATCGACGTTTCAAGGTCTCTAGAGTCGAAATAAAAGATTTTTAGAGAGATGTCTGTGCGTGCGTGTGTACGTACAAAAAATTGAGTATGTGGTTTTTTTTACCATAACAATTTAAAAAACAGGTGAAAATGTTGGTTTACGCAAAATATCTGACCAACCAATAATTCTAGCGACTTTTATTATATTATATAACGTTATACCAAACAAGTATATTTTTGGAAAAAATCCAACCAACGGTTTTTTTATAAATCAAAAAAAACTGAACAAAAATATTTATCACCTTGAATATTTTACGAACAAAAACTGATTTCATCCCCAAAATAATTTTGGGCAACGAAGAATGACGTTTTTGACATCTGGTAAAATTTTAAGAAAAAGCGAAATGACAGTTTTGTTTTTATAAGAAATAAAAACCTAAAAAAGCATTACTAAAAGTTGGTAAAAATTGAGTTTCGGCTCAAATATCTTTTCAAAAATTTGAGTTATTGGCTTTAAATTAATTTTATTTTATAAAAAATATTGTTTTCAACATTCAGTCAAATTTTGATAAAAATCGAATTGACAGTTTTTTTACAAAAATTAAAAACCTTAACGAAACATTATTAAAAGTTGGTAAAAACTGACTTTCGACTCAAATATCTTTTCAAAAACCTATAATATTGTGTTTAAACTAGTTTTATCTTGTAAGATATATTATTGTCCAATTCAGTATAATTTTCAAAAAAACGAATTGAGAATTTTTTTTACAAAAAATAAAAACCTAAAAAAAACAATAGTAGAAGTTGGTAAACATTTATTTTCGACTCAAATATCTTTTCAAAAATCTAAAAAATTGGCTTCAAACTAATTTTATCTCACAGTAAATATTTTTTTCGACATTTGGTAATTTTTTTATAAAAATCCAACAGGTTTTTATAAAAAATTAAAATCTACAAAAAATAGTACGGTTCTCTACATCTCATGAATAATAGAAGATATTTACTTCAAATAAATTTCATTCATCCAATTTGTATTTGTTTATAGAAGATATACATTTTTTTTAAGAAATGCTACTTAAATTGGTAAAAATTGGCCTCGTTAACCAAAATAGATTTTGAAATCAAACTTTTTTATCATATGCAAAATATTGTTGGTAATTTTTGATTTTTTTTAATACTATGCGTTAGCTAGAGGCCAAAGTCTTTGAAATTCTTGAAATTATCCTTCTTACTGTTACAGGTTAACTACAGCTTTCGTATATTATATTGGTTTGATGACTATAATTAAAATATGACTCTTAATTCACACTATTAAGTTAGTTTTTGAGATATATCTTTTTAAACATCGAATAAAAGAACATACGAAAAGGCTTTTTGGGGTTATTCAAATACATTATGTAGTTTTTTTTCTCAATGTGGTCTTTAAAATCTATAATCACTATTTTCAATATCCAGTTCAAACATTCATAATATTTAATAAAATTTTCGAAAAATCTTCATAAGTTGTTAGATTTCACCTATTTGTCATCGATCTTAAGGAAACGCTGATCCATTTATACTAAAACGGGTTTCAATTGAAAAAGGCAAAACGTTTAATACGTTTGTAACGAATCCAGCATACACAATTCTATCACATAAAAAAGTTCAGAATCAAAATCAGGACACAAAATTTTTTCAAAAATCGTATTTTTCAAAACCGTGAAAGCGTTTAGTTCAAAGTTTCTTAAATCATTATATAGAGCAAAATGAAGGCTCATAACTATTGATAATTTTCATAACATAAGTAAGTTAATATGTTAAATAATTTAAACTATGTCTCAAAGACGAACATTTTTTCAGAAAAAATATTAAATTTCAAAACTGATTAAAAAACACATCACGTGTAGATGAAAGAAGAATAATTGTCAATTAATCGCTCCATTGGTTTATGGCAATACTATTGCTTGTGAGTCTTAAGACGATCAAGATAAAACTTGAGATATTAACTATCGTTGTATTACAGAAGCAATCATTAAGAAAATTTAAATTCGTTTTCTAAAAAAAAAAAAACAAAAGAAAAACATCAAAACCCTCTTTGAATATTAAATACCCAAGGAACATTTAAAAGTCCTCTTTTATCTCCTTTGCCTTGAAAATAGAAGAAGGCGTAGAACGACGTGAAAAGTCAAATAATTTTCACCCACTTTCTGTTTTCTATTCTATTTGAATTTAGTTTACCTTCATTTAAATATTATTAAAATTTTTAAAGTTATGTTCATAGAAAATTGAATCATTATAATTTATCGTTATGGGCGCGTAGGTGCTTCACACGACTATCTACATATTATTATCATGATGTTTGTATATCAAAAAGGTCAACTAGGTGTGAGATTAAGATAATTTAGATTTGGCACGTGACATGCTCGTCCTTTATTTTAATTTTATTTTGTTCACTAATTTGTATTCATACAACGAAGGATGTTTACCGGCTCCTTGTTTGTCTTTCTGGAGAAAGGTCTACATAATTAAAATGGATATAATTTTCTTCATTATAAAAAAAAACACATGAACTGTTTGAAGTTAACAATGAACATCGTTTAGTAAGCAATTTTCTTTCCTTCCGAATTTAAATTTGTCAAGGATAAAAGTTTTGCAAAACTCACCTCATAGATATGATAAACCTCAGCGCCCTCTTCTGGCCAATACCTTGCACATGCCACTTCACCATTTTCTTGGAGACGACACAGCGAAACAATCACTACAGCTCCTTGTTCCCAAATCATTTGCCAGAAGTGTGCCAGTGTCGTTGGTAGCGGACCTTGTGCTGCAACATAAGCTGGTGCCCTGGGATCGTGATCAGTCTGAAAACCAAACCACTTTCAATTACATTTCCACCCAATCTCATTTTTAAAGACTTCTTTCGTCATCTTCACTTACAATTGTTGATGCATTGATATAGTCTAATCCCTCGGCATTTGCTAGATGATTCAACACAACTCGGGAATGATCGAATGGCAGGGGTGCTCCGTTACGATTCAAGGTTGCACATTGTGGTTGAAGGGCGGCATCTCGGGCACTTGGTTCGGCTTCATAGCGGCAAAGGGCTTCCCATTCACGCTGTAAGCGTCCCTTGTTCCTGAGATGATCTTCCATGTAGGACTGTTAATATTGGAAAGTCACTTATAGAGCCTTAAACTTTCTACGGAAGGGATAGTATGTAACTTACTAGAACCATATGTCCTGTAGAGATGTCCATATTCGTTAGCGCTGGTTCTTCACTCCATGACGAGGTGCTCGACCTTGACGATGGAGGACGATCGTTTTCCTTAGCAAGCGATGTTATTCTACCACTGGCTGCTGGTTCCGCTGTATTTCCTTTTCCTGACATTCGAGAACGGCAAAGGTCCTAGAAAATAGAAACAATTAAAATTCACCCCATACCAGATATAAACCCCAAAATAATTACCTGATAATCTTTACTGCAACTCTCAGCTCCTGAAATGCCCGACTGAAGACCACCAAGTTTGTCGCGTTTTTTATCGTGACGTCGAATCAATATCAGCGTCACAAAGATCACGATAACTGCAGCAGCTCCGGCGCCGGCGAACATATAAGCCATGATATGAGTTACATCGGGTCCTTCTTCGGCGATTTCAATGCGTGACGACGAAACACTTCCGTCTTCATCGGCCTTGATCTTATCACCAACTCCGGCCCGAACAACTGTCACACCAAGTCGACGAAGGATATTGTTTTTAACTCGAGCATCATTGATAGCTCGAGCAATGTCGGTAGCATTCTTTTTCTCAGGATTGTTGGAATCAACTCGGAAGGAGACTTCATGTGGATGGACCCTAAAAGTGACAGTTTGAGTTGAAGAAGGCGTTCTAACTTTTTGAAATCTTCCCAAAACTTACGTCAAATAGTTGAAAAATCCCCGCATGTGAAGAATATTGGCCAGTTCGTTCACAATTCGGACTCCATCACTCCAGCTGTCAACTCTGTAAGAAGAAGAAGGCGAACAAAAATTGAAGATTGATGAAGTTGCACAATTAAGCAAAAACTTACGGATTTTTGACGAAAACATGCGCATACTCAGTGTCCACTGAGTGCGGTGCATGATCTTCATCCGAATGATCCTTGACCACTTTCTTCTTCTTTGCCGCGCCTTCACCCTTGATATGCTCCGGGAGGACTTCCTTGTTCTCAGCCTTGTCCGTTGTCTTAGAGTCTTTACCTGATGGCTTTTCGGTTGCAGAATGCACCGAAGGCGGTGGTCCTACAATTGGTCCGGGTTTCTTGACATCCAAACGTTCGTGACGAGTAAAACCAAGCATGTTGGCCAACAACTCACGGGCTTTTTCCTTCCCCAGATGAGACATATCGAAACGATTGCGGTCCGGCATGAATACCAATCCACCCTCCGTGTAAACACCTTCGGCTTTCTTGGGCTGCTGAACGGGGTAGATATTCGTATTCAGCATAACTTCATCATCTCTGCTAAGGGTGTCCATTCGCTTGAAGGGCATTCGGGATTCCTCCACAGGCCAGTTCTCCCTGACCGGTCCGAAATTTTCCCTGAAATAGGACCTCGGTACCGAGCTAGGATCATTGCCAGCGGCTGATGGTGGACCCAAGTAGACCAACTCATCATTGGGGTAGTTTGCTTTGGGAGCAGATCCCGCCAGGAGGTTCTTCAGCTGGATTTCAGTCTGCAGAGCACGTAAGCGATCCACCACTTCCTTCCGCCTTTGATCTTCCAAGAGAATTCTTTCCCGTTCACGTTCCATTTCCAGATCCATTGGACTTTGCTTAGGTCGCAGGTATTCCAATTCTTTGGGTGAGTTGGAGTACTCAAAACCTGGAGCTCTTAGCCGATGATTCCTGTTGGCGTTGGGTTCGAAATAAGATTGTTTCTTAGGCGGCGGGAAGAACACCTCTTCGGCATAGTCCTCGCTTGGTGGGGCAAACCGAACAAACGCCATCTGACCCTGACCACCAAGAATTTCTGGATCAGGAGCTAAATTGGCACACAAGTTCGGTGGCAATGGGGTGTCGCGTTGCAGAGAGAACAAGGCACCCTGGATGCGGCATTGAACGAAAGGATGATCCCAACCCAAACCGGCTCCCTGCATCTCTTCGAGCATGGTTGCCAAGATGCGAGATTGTTCTTCGGTTAAAGGTTGTCTAATGAGGGCGGGAAGAAAAAGGTTTTAAATTTATCCAAAGTGTTAGGACTAACGGTCTTACTTATCAATGTCCTCTGGTTCAACGCCTGTGGTCGGCAGGCACTTTCCAAAGATGTTATCTGGGTCAAAATGAAAAAAAAAACACACACACACATAATTTAAACGTCTTTAGTTGCCTTGAAAAAAATATCCTTACCATCGTAGCAGACCTCAGCTCCTTCCAAGCATAGAGTTTTTACAAAATGACATCCTGCAAAAGAAGACAAAGGACACAAAATCAGAGATGAATGACACAAATTGGAAGAGATTTTTCAGGGGGCATGTGTGACGCAAGACTTCGACTTGTGGCTCCCACATGCTCCCCAAATAACTTTCAAACATCACCCAAAAGAAAACTTCCTTTCATCCTGCTATCTTGGCAATGGAACCAGAACCAGTGGTGGGGGGAGGGGAGGTGTAAATAATAGGTTATAGAGTGATGACGTCAGAGTGATTTCTGTTTACATATGAAATTGAAATCAAACGACAATGGAGCCAACGACAAAGAGGAGAAGAAGACGACTCCAACCGACGACGACTACGTCGACAACGACTTCGACCTAGTCCTAGTTAAGTTGGTGCCAAACCCTTGTCATACCATATCCTTGTTTTCTTTGTCATTTTCTTTTTTTTGGCGTCTTGAATAGGATAAGATTAGTGGGGAGGATGTTAGAGTACATAAATCCTTAAGGAATGTCCTAGCAAGTTCACATGTATACCTCACCTACTTTCCTTGGAGTGGATATGGATGTTTGTGAGGCGGAAGATCAATGCTTCTGATTAAGGTTTTCTTCTTTTGATGCTTGATGCGTATGAAAGAATTATGGGTTGATAAATTTTCAATGAAAATATTCATGAAGAAGAATATACCTTACCTACGTACCTTTGGAATAGGAGTATAAGAATTTGTATTAAAGGAGTAAATAATTAATAGGGGACGGCGGCGGCGATATGGATGGTTACTTGTCTTGACACAGATCAATTAGACAAGTGAGGTTTTGTGGAATTCCTAATGAGACACAAAATTAAGTTCATTAACATGATTGAGTTTTTGGGATTAATTAGAATGGGCGTGGACTCGTAGTATACATGGGTCCACATTTATTGGCAGCTTTTTAAATTGAAGTCAACATAGTACGTATATGGTTGATTATTTAGGGATTAAAGGCTATGAAAAGATTCGTGTTCAATTATTTTTTGATTAAACCCTTTTTTCGGGGGGAGATGTTTTCTTAGATTGATCAATTAGGATTGTTTTTCTTTGAACTTCAAGATAAAAAGAAATCGTTAAGAATTCACAGAAAATACAGGAGAAAAATAAAATTCCTTAAAACAGTTTGTTACACAATTTTAAACTTTCAAAAATTGAAAGATTTAAATGTTCTAATGACTTAATCCGGCTTTTTTTTAATGTTATAAAAGGTATTAGGAGAGGCAAAAACTTCGACAACTATAACCAAAAAACCTAACCGAAAATAAAAAACAGAAAATGATTTGCATTGAATTTTTAACATGCAAAAGGCTGAAACATTCAGAACTTTATAAACATATGTAGATAAAGTTGACGCCGGAGCCTTAGGTTTAAAAAAATTAACCAAGTTAAGGCAATTGCTTGTTTTCAAGATATTTAATAAAAAACAAATGTTTTTCTGTTTTTGCCCGTTTTTTTTAGTAAGTTTTAAGTTTTTGATAAAAGAACTAGATGTCATAAACGTCAATTTTCTTAGTATCAAATTATTTTGATGAAAATATCGGATGAAAAAAATAGTTTTGTTTATTTTTTTTGAGGTACTTTAAAAATGTATAAATGTCAAAATATTAATTTTTGTAATTTTGGGTAAACTACAATAAATTCGACTTCAAACTCTTTGTTATCGAAATACATAGGCTAGGACAGCAAAAATATTCCCGGGAAAATTCGAATTCAATTTCAATTTTTGACAGTTTTGCCCAGTGCCAAATTTGTTCATGGTATTTAGTATTTAATTACTATGTTAAAGATCAAAGAAATACTTTCCATATAAGCTCTACTATCACCTGCAAACAAAAATTCTTAAAAGCAAAGGACTTAGAAAGCAGCCTTGCGTCAAACCGATTTTAGCTTCAGAAGTACCCTAATTTTGGACCAAAACTATAGGTTATTACATTTTTTGTCATGCAGTTGATAGATTTGGATAAAAATTGCTGAAAATATTAAATTATAGTGTATTTAGTTAAACTTTAGACCAACATGACCCTAAGAATTTTTCTATTGAAGCAACCTAATTTCTCATCTAGCATTGACAATTTTCAAGGCTCAATGCAATAAATAAGAATCGGGATGATGAGTGTCTTAAAGAGGGTGACTTTAGTTGCTCGAGAGAGGACTTTACTAATCAATTCCGTTCAAAGTCCAAAGACCGTTTGATTTTAGTGCTTGTGTCGTTGTCTGAATTTATAGCGGTATCTAGGTAGAAAAACTCATCAACTACCTGAAAGTTATAGCTTTCATAGTTCAATGTCCATTCTTAATTCCTGATCTGAGTAATTGGACGGCCTTTTGGAAGATTGTTTTTTTACATGCCTTTTATTTAAGTGCACTACTATCCATTCAAAAATGTTAGCTATTTTGTTTAGTCCCTTATGTTTATCACGTCAATTTAAGTTCAATTTTAAACATTCCGGTTTCTAAATTCTTATGTCATTTTTACTTGTCAATTCGGAAGTTTTCCGAACTCTTCTAAAAATTTACACTTGATCAAAAATTTAAATTTCTATTATGGAAAGAAGACAGGTTTGATTAATGATTTAAAAAAAGAAGCTGGGATGCGACCCACACTGATAACTTAACATACCGTCAGTCGATTTGTCTCGCTTAAAAGTTTGTAGGTATTCGTCTTTTGTTAAAAAAGTTGTCAGTTATTCAACTTAAAAATTATTCTTAAAAGTTTAAAAATTACCAATAATATTTTGCATATAATGAAATAGTTTGATTTCGAAATCTATTTTTGTTAACGAGGTTTTATGTCGAAAATCAATTTTTACCAATTTTAGTAGCATTTCTCAAAAATTTGTATTTCTTATATAAACATATACAAATTCGATGAATGAAATTAATTTGAATTCAATATCTTCTATCGTTCACAAGATATCGAGAACCGAAAATCAATTTTTGCCAAATTTGCGTACTATCTTATGTAGATTTTATTTTTTTATGAAAAAACAGACAGTTGGATTTTTATAAAAAACTTACTGAATATCAAAAACAATATTTTCTGTGAGATAAAGATAGTTTGAAGTCCAAAGTAAATTTGTACCCTGTTTTAGTATTGTTTTTTTCTAGGTTTTTATTTTTTGTAAAAAATACTGTCAATTCGATTTTTCTCAAAATTTTATCGAATATTGGAAACAATATTTCATATAAGATAATATTAGTTGGAAACCAATCTCTTAAAGTCTTGAAAAGATATTTAAGTCGATAACCAACTATTGTTAATTTTTTTTTAAGTTTTTAATTTTTTTTTAAAGAAATCTTTCAATTCGATTTTTCTAAAAATTTTACTGAATGTTGACAACAATATTTTTTAGTTTAAAGCCAATATCTCAAATTTTTGAAAAGATATTTGAGTTGAAAGTCAATGTTTACCAACTTTGAGTAATGTTTTTTTTAGGTTTTTATTATTATTATTATTATTATTATCATCTTTATTTTTTCATTTCAAAAGTTTACAAACTTAAAACTAAAGATTACAAGCATGGCTCATGGGCCGTCTGCCGGTATATTTTTCTGAACTAAACATTTAGTGAGAGAAAGTACAAAAATTTGGTTATATAAAGAAAATAGCAATTGAAAAAAGAAAAGGAATAATGCCAGAGGGGAAAAAAAAAATATTCGTTTTAATGGTGTAGGTAATTCAATAGATAAATAAATTTATAAAAAAAAAAAAAAAAAAAACAAATATATAAACAAAATCTGAATCGGGCTTTTAGTTTAGCTAAAACAAAATAATTAAGTTTATAAAAACAGAAATGATTTAATTATGGCAATATGTGTTAAACAATTGATTCAAATGTTCTAAGGGCTTTTAGTTTGGCTAAAACAAAAAAAAGGATACATACATAGATCTTAAAGAATTTGCAATTTCAAATGCGGCTTGGGCTTTTAGTTTGGCGAAAACGAAAAAAAAAGAAAATGATTAGCAATTTTTCAAATGCGAATTAGGCTTTTAGTTTAGCTAAAACAAAATTGTAATAGAATTATTACTCTAGTATATATTAATGTACATGTTTCTATATGAGACTGCATCTAATAAAAACTGAATGAGTAGACGCCAACCGTTATCTCCATTCAGAACACCTAGACATTCTTCAAGTGAAAGAAAACTCTTGTTAAAATAAAGCCGACGAGTTTCCTGCAAGATTGGGCACAATGCAACAAAGTGGAAAATGTTTTCAACTTGATTAAGGTTGCACAAAGTGCAGTTTGGGTTGTTACCAGTTCTGTGCGGTCTGTGATTAAGCTCTAACATCTCCGTGCGTGCTTTAAATATGATGCTCATTTCCATTACAGTAAATTTATCTCTAAAGTAATTAGAAGACCCGAGTCTGAGGTTAAGTTTACTGTAAATTGATCTCGACACAGACTCCCTCGCCCTATCTAGGTTTTTATTTAGTATAAAAACTGTCAATTCGATATTTCTCCAAGTATTACCAGATGTTAAAAACGTTATTTTTCGTTGCACAAAACTGTTTTGGGGATAAAATCATTTTTTGTTCGTAAAATTTTCGAGGTGACAAATATTTTTTGTCAGTTTTTTTTTATTTATAATAAAAACCTTTAATTGGAATTTTTTCCGAAAATATATTTGTTTGGTATCAAGTAACGATATTTAATATAAAATTTTATTCAAGTCTCTAGCCAAAAAACCAACCACGCAATTTTTTTGAGAGTCCTTCCTGCGTCTTTCTGCCTTATTATCTGTATAACAAAAATTTTTTGAAGTCGATATCTTTACTGGTTCGGTTCTTGAGCTATGCACGACGAAAAAAACGTCGGAAACGTACGGACGTACTTCAACATTTTTAATACGACAAATCGGACCGATTACAATAACTTCCTATGGGAATTAAAAATGTTTTTCAGACTTTTGAATGTAAAATTTGACAGCTGTCATTTTGTTCTATCTAATTAGAGTCTGTTGACAATTATTCAATTTTAAGATTTTATTTGAACTAAATGTTCTCAAGAATCTTAAAAAGCTAAAATGTCCACTGGAAATGAAAGTAGAATTCCATAATTTGTTTGTATTTTTAATTGTTAGTTCGTGTTTAAAGTTAATTTACATCTTAATATATAAAAATCCAGTGTGTATGTATATGTATGTTCCCAGTGAACTCTTCACTAAGTCAACCAATTTCGATGAAAGTTGTCATAATTTGGTCTAACTTGAGATATAGGATAGTTTATATTTCGATTAATGGTCTTAATAATTTATAATTAACAATAAACTGATTGTCAATGTTGATGTTTGTTATTAATCGTAAGTTTCATATGTCTCGAACAGATGGCGCCTTAAATCAGATTTTTTACAGAAAACTGTCGGACCATCTATCGTGAACTTCTCATAGATGGCGCCACGTTGGAATTCGAAATTTATTTTTCAACAACACGTAGTGCAATGTGATATTTTGATCGATCTGTAACGTAACATCGCTTTTTCTGGATTATTTCTCATTTAATTTCATGTGCTCTATATAATTCTGAATATTTCTTTTCAACTACTAAAATACGGATTCATTAATACAGTAAAATATATTATGTTAATCATAGTATTTATTAATAAAATAAAATTAAAGATGTTATGTAAATTAGTGTTCAATTTTGTCTATTAAGTCCTTCCTTAATTACTCAGCCACAGCAATTGCGTGGCCGGGTTTGCTAGTTATTATATTCCATGTCGTCGAATAAATTTGAATTGTGATATCTGCAGTTTGAACTGTTGTAAACATCACTAAAAATATAACTAAAATTCTGTTAACTCCAATCAAAACATTTAAATTTAAATAAAATACACTATTTAATGTCGTATTATTTGTTCGCAACACTTTCATGAAGATTCCCCCTTTATGCAGAATAGTGTCAATTTCATTCAACATCACGATATTGATCTCCTTCTTTTGTGTGCGTGTGTACGAGAATATCCTCCAAGGATATTTTTCACTGAATAAAACATTACTGATTGAAATCAATGACTACATATTCGTTCTCGCCTTCTCGGGACATTGAAAAAAATGTAATTCTATTTAAAAGATAAATTTGTTGTTATTCTTCTGTTCTTCGAATAAAAATGCTACTCCCAAACATAATGCGTTATTTTCCAAGAATTAAAATGAATTTGTGATGGGATTTTCAATACGCTCAACTTTACACACAGAGTTAGCATGGTTTTAGAGTTTTTGTATTCAATGCATTGGACGTGGACACGAAAATGGAAATGGACATGGACAGAGACACTGGACAGGACATTTATGAAAAGGATGAAATCTGAATAAAAATTCTGGATGTTTTTCTGTTTTTGATTGTTCTTCTGCATGATTCATGGGAAACTTAACACTTGCAAATTTGTTTTTACTTCTTTCTATGTATTTTCTTGTTTTTATTTATAACGTAGTCGCTCTTCGACCTGATATCCAGCACACAATCGGTTGTATGATTTTGCATTCAATTGTAAAGAATAAAATCCTCTGTACATTTATCTCTACTGAATAAATCTCTAGGAAATGAAATGGAGAAGGTTTTTCCTTCCTGATTTATGAATACTTATATACCGAATGTGTATCCTGTAGATACGTTGCGTTTATTGGACAGACATTCAAATTATTAAATGTTTATGCTCTGCTGAGAGATGTGATTTGGTATAACACAATTTAACACAATTTATGAATGAAGTATACATATAGGAAGAGGAATGTTTTCATGGTGAAATAATAACATTCATTTTTATTTTTAAAGAGAGGTATATGTTGCAATCATTTTTGTATCAACTTACAGGAACATATGGGTTTGAGTAATTTAATTGGCTTAAATAAAATAAAATTCAATTGGGAAATAAATTGATTTACGGAAATGTGATACAAATTAATATGTTCTATAAATGTATCTTTGTAGATGTATAAGGACAAAAACAAATCATAAATCTTCATTCATTTTTGAAAATTTTAGCTACTATAAAGCATAGATACGAGTACATAGTATTTAAAATAAATTTAAAATTCAATGCTCCTTAAATATAGGATGAACAATTTAAAAATAAAATATAACTGATGTGAAACTATGTTACTAACTAACAAATTGGTAGTTAAAAACTCTTTAACGAAATCAATATAATTTAAAAAAGTTTCTAGTATTCAACTTTTAACAAGTTTTTTTAAACAATTTTTGTACATAGTTTACATTCGAACTTCGTATTTTCTTTTCGATTTTTTTATTTTGATTTTTATATTGAGCGTCGAACTTGTCGAGTTGTAGAAGATGAATGAGGTCAATGATTCTCAAGAACTTTCTACAGATGACGTTCATATCATCTATCCCTCCACAAACATAACCCACTCCAACATAAGCACGGCATAAAAGCCAGCGCTGATGTCACCAATTCCCATCCCACCTCTCTCGTTGTAATGGCGAAAAAGCTATCCAGTGCTATTCTCACCAGTGTTTCTTCTCACCCTAGGTAACATAGCTCAAACATATCAGCATGATGTTCTTAACATAAACTGACTCTTTACCCTATCTCTTCCTTCCAACTGCCTCTTATTAATATTGGGCTGAAACTAAGTTGTAATAAAACCCGTGTCGATGATCAGCCTGGCTGGGGGCCCAATTTAAAAAATAGCTCAGTCTCTAACGGAGTATCCGGATATGAGGCAACCTCCTGATTCACTAGCCTCATCTGTATAATGCGAATCTCTGTACAGACGGACCTCCTTTTCTTGGCAATTCGCGGGACCAATATAAACCAAAACAAACAAAAAAGAAGATAATGTTGAGACCGGTATATCTTCTAGACCGGGTTGTAGTTTGGCACTGAAGCCGTTTCTCCTGGCCAACACAATGAAGGGAGCAGTGGCTACCCATGGACCTTCTTCCGTTTTTGTAAGCAACTGGAGTAGGAAGGTAGCGATACCTAATTCCAATAGTGGCAGAGTTGTGAACAATGGCCCTACTATTACTACTGAGAGTACACCTCTTTCATAAAAGTCCAGAAATGGAAAGGAGAGACTCTTAAAAAGCCTATATAAACAAAGGCGGCAAACTGCAAGAATTCTGAAGGCCTCTGGTGTATCATTAGAGGCTGGAGGGATACCGCAACAAACCGCTCGCGTTGAATTGGCAAAAATTGTTCCTGTTGCAGCAAGTACCAATAAAGACTATACGTCTAAACGCGAAAGATTTTTTCAGGGGGCCTCAACAACACTATAAAGCGGTGTCGTGTGCACAAGACCAGCACTCCCCTTTATTCCAGTAACAATCCAAATTTTAGTGACGCCTTCGTGACGTCACAAAGTCGTGGTTGCGGTCATTGCTGGGAGCGATGCTTATGGCACAATTTCATCTGATCGTTGTCAGTTGGTCAAAGTAAAGCTCTCAGGTGGCTTTTTAATCATTTTGAGAGAGCTTCCAGGACCACTTCCTTACATAAGTGATGGGGGTTTGCATCAAGATCATGTCAAACTCATGGTTTGTGGCAATCAGAGTACTTGTGACATGTACAAGCTTGCTGTCAGCCGGTTAGGGCAGGTGAGAAACTCGAGATTGTTGCTGAGGAAGACATCCCTAGTAGACCAAGAGCCCGCATTCAGATTCCAATCGAACCTCCTGGTATCGAGGACTTTCTCAAAATGATCAAAATATGCAACCCATCCCTTGCAGATTCATAATTGGAAGATCGCTAAGCTCGAGGAAATGAAGGGTCTTTATAGGACAGCTGTCACGTTTCGTATAAAAGTATCAAGCGACAAGTCAAGATCCAAATTGTCAAATAATAACGACACAAGAAATCAGAAAGTTGAACATTGATGTATTAAACAAATGGAACCAAACGATATATGTACATAAATAAAATTGTAAGTATATGAAGTTAAGTCAAAAACGTTTCAGATCACGTAGATAAATTGGGATTTAGAAATTTCCAATTGAAAGTTTCCCATGACAATTATCGTAGATTAAGAAACTTGGAGTCAATGACTTTATTAATCTCTCAAAAATTGTATAAAGTTTTTTGGATTTAAAAATGAAAACCTCTGCAATAATTTTAAGTTCCTTAATTGTTATTTGTCTGCGAATTTTATATTTTCAGGAAGTAATATTTTCATCTTTCCTCTACCAAATGACGAACCTTAAACTTCAAAATTTATATTCATTTACTCTGCAGACTTTTCGTGTGCATTCAACTACAATAGCATCATAAAAATAAAATTGAAACACACAAAAAGGAAACCTTCTCAATTTCTAAGGAGTGCTAAATTTTATTATCAAACATCAACACATTATCTTTTTTCTCTTTCATATACTCGTAATGAAAGTTTTTTGAAAACTGCATTTACTGTATATTGAAGATATTGTGTGTGTACCAATATAATATCCTTAAATCGTAAATATTTCCTTCACAAAACTAAAGACTTCAGTCTGAAGTCGTAAAAAATTTTATATCCGAAGAAATAATAAAATAAGAAATTTCCTAACGTCTCGCCACCATCATCGTATCACATCGTCATGGTCATAACGTTTGTCTGGATTTTTGTTTTATTTTTATTTTATTATATTCTATATAAAACAAAACCTGATGTAGTAAGGAAGAATTATTCTATTTTTCATCGTAAATGGTTTTGCTTTTATTTTATTTCAAAAAATTAACTAAAACGGAAAAAGTGCACAATACCTACTTAAAATAAATAGCGTTTTTAATAGTTTTTGTTCACTTTTTGTTACGTATACGCCACAAGAGCTCCAATGTCATATTGCTCATTGTTCATGATGAAGAACTTATAAAATATGAGAAAAATTGTACATTTATTAAATGCTTTAAGTTTAAGTGTATGTGTTTAAAAATGTAACCTTGTAAGAGTGTTTTTTAGAGCTATAGAACTTTAACATTAAAACAAAGATGATTTTTTTAAAATTTAAATTTAAATTTAGTTTCTCGAAAGATAATCTTCTGACATTATAAATTAAATATGATTTTCGACATATGACTGCGATGACTGGCTCAGGCGTATTCTAATCTGAAAGTTCAATTTGCTAGCGCCACACAACACTATGGGACAGAAGGAGCTTGAGCATCTCAAAAATGGTTTTGAAAAATTTCCTAAATTGAAGAATTTAAGGACGGGGTCTAAAATTAGAAAATTTGTTTTTTCCGTAACATTTTATTTTTATACAAAAATTGTTTATTAAAAACAACACATTAACTACTTTTGAAGTCAAGTTTGATTACAAGTTTAAAGTCAAATATTTTATTAGTTTTTGAATAAAGTTATTAGATGTTTTAGATTTTTGTAGAAAGATTTTGTCTTCTACTTTTCAAAAAGCTATTTTCTTTTAGATTTAATGCGTTGGTTTGCTTTCAGAAAATGTTTAGGAAGTTTAGGTTGTATCATGCAAGAAAATGTTTAGCTGCGAACGAAGATCTTTTTTAATACCTTATTGAAAGAATCTGAATAAGTCTAGGAAAAACTGGAACAGAAAAAAGGAAGGAATTTTTTGATGTAGCTTAATTGCTGTTACAAATGGAGAATTAGATACTTGTTCCTCTTGAACCTACTACAAGCTGCACTTTAAAAAAAAATCATAAAGTGTTGAAGGAATGGTTCAAAAATCTGTTTCAAAAATTTTGTTAATTTCTTAGAAGATTTTAGAGACTTCATTTGAAAAATTCTTTTCTCGGCAGAGTATTCGAAACTTCGCGAACATATTCCCACAATTAATTTTTCAATCCATTTTCTAGTCTAGTCTAGTCTAGTGAAATTAGACGAAAGGGGTAAACTTTGGAATAAGAGATAGTTAGCTGGAAAATTTTGTATAAATTTCTTTTTTTGTTCCAAATATTGTGCAAAAAGTCTCATAAAATCTCGTGCCCCCATTGGAGGTTATGGACCGCCAAAAGTCGCTTTTTTGTGACTTCCTCCGTTTCTCTGGGTCTAATGGTTTTAGGGTCAATTTTGGGCAATTTGAAAGCACTTTTCGGGAGTCAATATATTTACGTTGAAATGCCAAATCAAATTTAAAATAAATTACTCAATAGTTAACAAATGTCAATAAACTGTTGACAATTTAAAGTTTGATACCCCTAAAAAACACCTTATTTTTGTGACGTATACGCCATAGGAAATTGTAAGCATTTACGAAGTTAAAAGCTTTAAACTATTACAAATTACATCTCTTTTTAAATTTAATTGCCCGTATTATATTTTTTTTTAATAAGCGAACACTTAAGGGGATTTTCAATACCCTTATTATACCAATACACAGTGAGAGTATTAGGAAAGGCCAGAGTGGGTTTAAAAAGAGGTGCCGGTTCACATTGGTTTTGAATTCATGAATATTGCAATGAAAATGTGAAAACAGGGTATGGAAAATCATTCTTCATTCGCGTAGTACGGCTAATGAACAAATCTATGTACTTGACAGTACGACTGGTGTTGGGCTCGAGGGTATAGTTTTGATCATTCCTGGAGGCGTCAGTATTACGTTTGAATAGCTTGATGGAAGGAATACAGCTGGCTATTTCTCTAGAACATAATCCGGTAAAATAATGGTAAGAAAGGGTGAGACAAAAACTTAAGCACGACGGTGTTTTAGCAACGTGAATAATTCAACGATGATAACGTCAATAATCGATTTGAATGCTCTACGTTCAATACTGCTCAGCATAATCCTAGAGTTTGAAGTTATACTCAAGCTTTAAACGTATCTTCATACATACATTTTATAGATAAAAGCTGGATCAGAGGTGGAGGAAAACTTCTTGTATCGCTTTAGGAAATTTAAGCATCTGGCGGCATTTTTGGCAACATAGCGAATGTGATCCTTCCACAAGAGGTGATTGGAGATATCATACCGATAATTTTGAGGTTTTCAGTTTACTTGATGCAAGTGCCACTCATGGATAGTGTCAAAGGTGATAAGATATGTTTTAACGACATTAAGCAGCATTGAGTTTTCGAAGCAATAAATTCTACTTGATTTTTGTTTCCCTCTTTAACAATGTTCAATGAGCTTATCATGCATTGCCGTTGAAGATCCTCAACCAACATGTAAAGAGCAGGGTTGTGAATCTAAAAGGAAGCAGAAGTTTCAGGCAGGAGATCATTAATGAAAATGAGAAAGAGTGGCGGAGAAATAACAGAGCCCTGTGGCACACCAGCATTTATTTCGTGTTTCTCAGAATCCATCTAATAGGTACTACTTCTAATTTACCATCTGAAAAGTAATTTCTAATCCGATGAAGGAGGGATTCGTCAAAACCGAGGGCACATATTTTTGACAAGAAAGCCTGATGCCAAACCCTATCAAATGCTTTTAAAATATCAAGTGTAATAATCTTACTTTCTATTGTTTGGTGAGATAGACAATCAGATCACCAGTGGACCTATTGGTATACGAAAGTCATACTGCTGGTCATTAAGAAGCCTTCGGTGACCTTAAAAAGAAGGAACATAAGTGCTATCGGTCAATATTTAAAAATGTAACCAACTATAATCCCATTCAAACTTTCGATTGGATTCAAGAGTTTTGTTTAATAACTTGTGATGCTTGTTTTTACACTAACAGCTCTTGAATTCTCTTTAGATGCTTTACCCCTGAATTATGAAATGAATTAAGACAAACAAAGACTTAACGTTAATGTCTAGCCACTATGGACAATTACAATTGACAATGAATGAGAAAGCCCTTCATTTCACACTTATCCCAATATCCTCATCATTCTCATCCTCATAAAACAAAACTCGAAAAAATAAAAGAAGACAAAACCCATCAAATTGAACGAGTGTTACTGTCCTTCATTGTTTCCCTTTAGATCGACATACTATAACGGCTCTGATGTGAAATAAAAACCAAATAGAGAATAATAAAAGCTACATCCTTCAGATTATAGAAGAATAACATCAATATTTTTATAGAGATATTATAGGTATCCTGGTTTGACGTTGAATTGAGGAGAACTCAAACTTTTATTCATTCATTGAATTTGCACTTCTCTGACGTAGGTTTACACCCTAACCCTACCCACATCAGTTCCAATACCATTTACACGAACATGAGCACGAACAAGAACACAATCCCGAGCCGAGAGCCATAGCTAAAAGCTTTTTCGACCTCCCCTATTCTCTGTGACTCTCTCTCTTCTGAAAATATTGATTATTTTTTCTTCCTCGGTACGAGTATACCTACCCTACATTTAACCAGCCTAATAACATTAACGTATTTTTATATATGTATGTGTGTTTTGTACGTAATATCGCACTTAACATCAGCAACAGTTTTCCAGCTGTATACCTACTTTTTTCACCGCCTCCTTTCAGGACTTTACTCACAGCTCACAGCTCGAAGCACTGAGGAGGTTGATATATGAAACTGAATATAAATTCGGAACTTCCAAAAACGTGCGTAGGTGGCTGTCGTTATCGCACTCCTTTCAAAAACATGTATGTAATGTAGGTATAGGTACCTACGCTAGCTTCTTCCTTCTTCGCTCCATAACCCGGATAATTCTAAAAATAGATTCAATTTAAGCTTTTCGTCCTTTCAAGTCGACCCAGCACCACCACCACAGCGCCAGCAGAAAATTCAATTCGTCGTCGTCGTCGTAGTCGGGAGAAAAACACACAAAACAGTTAAACAAAAATTGCGGTGGAAATGGCGTTCAAGAAGGTTTTCCACACCACTTAGAATACAAACAACCTTCATCCGAGTTATAATTTTTCTGGAACGAACAACGATAAAAATAGCCCAATTTTCTAGATGCCAAATGGAGGTGAATCTATGTTTGTACATTTGCACATAGCTTGAGCTTGGCTGAAATATTGTATTATATTTGTTTATATGTGGTCCTGGTCATTCCGTGGGGGGATTTAATGTTTGCTTCAAGGTCCTTGACTATAACGAGGTCCGGACGCACCAGAGGACGACAACGACCAACGGCGCGGCGGCGGCGCGGCGGCGACCGACGACGACGACCCAGGATAGAAAAATCTTTTGACCTTTAACTCCGACAGATGATTGTTGTTGTTTTTGGTTTTTTGTTTTTTTTTTTTAGCTTAGAAGAATAAAATGTAACCCCTATATCCGCCTTTGGGGGGTTTAATTGGATCTGAAAAACTGACTTGACTTTGGGACGTGATAATCATGTTTATAAAGAGCAAGCTGATGGTTTGTAAGCAAGGAAGAAGAAGAATTTGTTTACTGACGTAAAACTATATGTTGTTTTGGAAATATAGGATTCTTTCGAGACTCGTTGCTTTCCGTGTTGGCTGTTCACTCTTGTCTTTATTTTGATTTAGGGTCTGGGAAAGGAGTTTTGAGTTTATTTTTTTTTTTAAGTTTTTGTGCTTTGCATGAATAATGAGAGAAGATTTTATTTTGTTCTTTATACAAGTTAGTATAAGATGCTTTGGTTTGTTAGAGATATTTTGTTGAAAACCGCCAGCAGGGGTTTTGTAAGCACAGATGTATATAAAACCCACGTCTTACGTGCTATACGTCCCACGTTTTATGCGTCCAGCCCACGCATCTCGGAAAAAGCTATGTGAATTGTTTTTCATTAAATTTTGATGTGCTAACATAAAAATAAAGGAATTTAGTATATAGTACTATAATTCTGCAAATTGTTCCAAGGGTAATAATAAATGAATAAGAATATATTTTTATCTCGATAGATATATGTAGAATAGATTTAAGTATATATAAAATTGGTGTGAAATTGTGGTTGGATTTAAATTGTATTAAATTTGATATTTTTGTTAGATTGCATAGATTAGGTCCACATTATTAGAATTATTTTGGTTTGAATTGCTGATGTTTTTTTGAATTCAATGTGAATTTACATATAAAAATAGGAAAATTATTACAAATAGAAGAAGTAAAAGAATGCGAAAAAAAGGATCGATTTAAAAAGAGATTTATACCAATACACTTTGGTTTTAAAATTTGTATTATTTAATTGAAATTGGAATAGAACAAAAACTTTGAAAAATATTTCACAAATATGAAATAACAGAAAATGTAAACAGTTCTATTAAATAAAAGGTTGAAGCTAGAATATTTACTTCAACTTTATAATTTCAACTTTAGCTACGATATTCTAGTAAAATGTACAAAAATATTTTGTTTTACTTTTTTAGAAAAGGTTTTGATGAATTGTGCCCTTTTTCTGATTTAATTTATGAACTATACAGAATTGTTATATTAATATAATTTTGTCATAAATTCTTCTGGTTTCTGGTCTTATATAATATAGTAACGATGTTTGGGGACACGGATTTCAAGTCAAAAGATGATTTTTCAAGTGTTTGTGTTTTTTTTTTCAAAACATTAAAAATAAGCACTGACATTTTAGTCCAATAAGTCATTCTTGGGACAAAATTTGACATTTTTATTTAATAATGAAGAAATTTAAATTCCATTTCAAAAAAAAACTTTTTTATGTAAAATTTTTCACTTTTTTTAAGAAATATTTTTGCCCTGCAGTTATTAAGTGCTTATAAATACACGTTTAACATTTGAATTTCGTTAAAAAATGTTGATCCGTTGTTGAGATATTCAGTTTTAAATAAAATATTAAAATTTTTTAAAAACACAAAAATAGAAATTTTTGATCATCTAAAATTATTTAGGCAATGAAAGCTCTTCAGAAAAACAAAATTATTTAAATCGGATCATTAATTCTTGAGAAAATTCAAAACCTATTATGGGAAGTACCCTTCTCGTCGGGCCGTTTTAAAAAAAAACTCGAATTTTCGAAGTTCCACCAAAAACTGTTTATCTCTTTATACACACTATAATGTTTGGTCTTAAGAAATTCCAAGTTTGAACTCAATCGACTTTTAGGCTGTAAGCGCAAGGACAGACAGACAGACGGAAGCAGTCGCTGGACCATCGTTTTTTGACTGTCTAATGTCTTGAGTTCGAATTTGTTTACGAATGTATCATGAATAAATTTTCATATCTTTAAAGGACTATTTAATTTATTTTTTTTCTAGGGAAGTTATTTAAATAAAAAAAAAACAAAACCATTTTTCAAAATTTGAAGGCCTCAGCTATGAAATCAAGATGGAAAAAAAGACTGGGATGCGACCCATACATAAAAAGTTCCCTTTCTTGAGAGTCTGTACATTTTTCTAAAAGCAAAACAAAATATTAATAACACCATTTTGTGTAAGGAAACAAATATTAAAGTCAATATCTTTTCTTGTTCTCATAAGTTTTTGTCTTGTCTTACCAGTTTTTTTGTTTTTGTAGGTTTTCGTATTTAGTAAAAAAAGTTGTCAAATGAATTTTTCAAAAAACCTAACTTCAAGTTAGGACCAATATTTTGCGTATAATTAAATATGTATGATTTCAATATCTGTTTTTGTTCCCGACGTTTTTAGTTGAAAACCTATTTTTACCAATTTTAGTAGCAGTTTTTGAAGTTTTTATTTCTTATAAATACAAACATTCAAAATTGAAATTTTCTAAAAATATTTTCTATAATTTTGAAGTCAAAACACATATCTATTCTCAAAATATTCGAATCGAACATCAGTTTTCATCAATTTTGCAGAGATTCTTATTTTATAGGAAAAAAAATTAACAGTTGGATTTTTTTTTAAATTTCAATGAAGGTTAAAAACAATATTTGTTATAAAATACATTTAGTTTTTTAAGTCAATATCTTTTTACACTTCAGAATTTCAGAAAGTAGTAAGCTTATAGCAAGCGTCAAACTACGATCAGAGGTTCATCATAAGTGCATGTGTTAGTTGTTAGTAAAAAAATAATACAATTATAGCCTAACACACGCACAAAATACAAAACATAATTAACATTTAACTATTACAGAACAAAACAATAAAATAAGAAATTTTACGATAGTGGAGCACTGGTTCTAAACAATGATTTTAATCCCACCTTATTTAAATCTATCGATGAACAGTTTAAGTTATATAAAATGCTCATTCGACTTAAAGCTTTATTCTTCCCATAGTTTGTTCTATGGAAGTCAATATGTATAAAATCAAATGTACGCAGCTGACGAGTTCCGCCTCGGTAATTCAAATGTACACAAGATAGCAAATAAGGTGCATCAATTTCACCATTAATGAGTTGATGAAAAAATACTAAGTCATTATTAACACGCCTTTGATGAAGAGATTGCATTTGAAGAAGCAGAATACGATGTTCATAGGGAGGCAGATCATAAGGATCATCCCAAGGAAGACCCTTTAGGGCAAAGCGAATGAAGTTATGTTGAATTGATTCGATACGTTTTCTATGAATTTCGTAATACGGAGTCCATACCTCCGAAGCATATTCAAGATGAGGACGAACATGGCAATTATACAAAGAAAGAGTAACATAGGGATCATTGAACTCCTTTGCCCAGCGTTTTATAAAACCAAGCATAGAACTTGCTTTATTAACAATCAAATTAATGTGAGAAAATTTATATTATTGAGAAAATATTTAATTCGAAATTCAATTTTACCAACTTTTAGCAGCGTTTAGGTTTTTATTTTTTGAAAAATAAACTCCTACTTCGATTTTTCTCAAAATTTTACCAAGGTAAAATTATTTCTTATTCGTGAAATATTCGATGTGACAAATGATTTTTTGATTTATAATAGATTTTTTTTTCAAAATTATACTAATTAAGTATCAAGTCAATTTATATAATATAAACTTTAATTGAATGTGCTAAACCAAGTTGATCACTTTTTTTTGTGCTATGTAAAAAAATCACCCATTCAATTTATTTGAAAGTCCTTTCTGCATCTTTTGATGTCACATAAAACAAAATTAATTTGAAGTCGATTCTCTGACGGTTCTAGAGATATGGCCGACAAAAAATTTTCGCGAACGTATCGACGTACGTGCACAGCGCATGCACACACAGACATCTCTCTTAAAACCTTTTATTTGGGTTCTAGAGACATTGAAACGGCAAGGATCTGATTCAAAAAATCGGACCTATTGCAATAACTTCTTATAGTAAGTTAAAATAATGTTAAAAACGGGTATTTTAAAAAATTTGGCAGATAGTTTAAATAAAAGTTCAAATCAGAATTCAGCACTAAACTTTAAGTCCATAACTTTCTTTTCAAAACTATGAGCGCAATAAGTTCAAGGTTTCCTAAAATTTCAAAGAATCAAATAAAAACGCAAAACTTATGACAGTTTTTAGAAACTAAGCTAAATAATATATTTTTTAAACTGTATCTAGAAGACAAAGATTTATTCTTTACAAAATTTTTACACAATTTATTGTTAAGACCTAAAAACCAGCCTTAAATACCGTTTTCGGGTGTCTTTAACATTTTTAAAGATGAATTTTTTTTTTAACCTCATATAACAAATAAAAATATGTGTCGAGGTTCGAATTCAGGAAAACTTAATTCTTAAAAAAAGTATTCAGGCCTATCACGAATTCCATCGTAATCTGAAACTTTTACGAATTCCGAAAAACCATATCACGAAATACATTTGTAATGCAAAGTTGTGTGAGATTTTCAATTACGAACTTATTTGGCAGTAGTTATTTTTTCCATATTCGTAAATGTTTTCAATTACGATGGAATTCGTGAATCTCCTATGAATCTCAAGAAATTTCGAATTTTCACTTCTTATTTTTAGAAAAGCACCAGAAAAATTGTATGCTAGATAATCAGCATACTCCCTGCTAAATCAGTACGTATCCTGATAAATTATTATTGCATGTATCATTTCAGATTTTATAAATTCTAAAATTATTTAATAATAGTTGCATTATCGTTGAGTAAGCAAATGAGCTAATCTTGGAGAAACTGCGAATTTTGATAGAGCACTTCCTCAAATGTAATCAGAAGCTTGTAAGAGATTAAGGTTCTCAACCATTAAGCACCTCCTCAAGATATTTACTCGGGTCGAAACAAAATTGTTTGGAAATTTTAATTTGGAAAATTGTAGATTGATTGATTAAGATTTAACAGATGTCGAAATAACAAAATTGCTTGTTGGTTTTCCTTTTCTTTAATTGGTCTGAATTCGGTAAAACTTGATAATGCGTGGCATAAAATTTAGTTCAAGTCTAAAGTATAAAAACCCACCCGCTGATTTCAAAGTCCTTTTTACAGATTTTGATATAAGAAGTTGTTATTAAAACTTAAAATCATGACAACCGAAATATGTAGTTAAAATAAGTGAAATCGAATATTGCATAGCAGAAGATTGGACTTAAGTAATCTTATTGATTAGGAGCAAAATGCTGCTATAATAATCAAATATTCATCAAAAATTTGTTAAGAAAAAAACCTATTTATAGCAATATAGAAAAGTGGGTTGGAGTAAATATCATATTGCCAGAGAAAACCAATAATACCCGAAGGCTGAAGTTTAGATTTTACTTCGAGTAAAACTCTGGCACATATTGGAAGTATTTCTAGGAAAAACGGACAATTATTGAGCTATTGACTTTCAAGTAACTATTATTATACGACCAATTGACCTTTCAATATTAATTGAACTCACTGAGTCAAAGATGTAAAAAGTTCTGATTCTATCCTAATCCTTAAAACATTCTGAAGTGATTTAAGGACTCCGAGTAAATTTCCTGTTTAAACTTAATTAAAGAAGCATATTCTTGGAAAATTTGAATTGAAGTGCCTACCTACCTTACCAACCTTCCACCTACACAACGGAAGTAACTTTTCAAAATTTCCCAACAATTTCAATCCAACCATAAAATAAAGAAAATGTTTGGATTAAATTTCTTGGGTTTTTGTTTATTTTCATTGTTTGCTTCCTGTTTCCACTTTTAGTTAGAAAATACAAATTTGTGTGGTATTCCTAAAAAAGGTAGAAGTACCTACACCAACTATCTACCAAAAAATAGACTTTGAGAAATCAAGAGTATAAGGGTATAGGAGTATGTTAGAGAAAACAACAGAAACAGACATCCTCATGCTGGATTAAACCTTTCTCACATCACATCATCATTGTTAAAATCCAAACATAAGCCTCCTCCGATATAACCAAATCAAGAAAGAAAGTAAAACAAAAATTCACAGACAGGAAACACCACATTTCAAAATCAAATGAAACCCCAAAAAAATAACTATCTGCCATATATAGAAAAAGAGAGATATTTTCGAAACCATATAAAAAGAAAGTTCAGTGAAGTACGGTACGGTATACTAGCCACAGTTATTGGTATTTCCCCCCCTATATGAAGTTCTCAATATTTAGTGTTAGTGTTTTTGTAAAGGCATTTTGTTGGGTTTTATATCAACTTTTGAACAAATTGAGGCTTCAAGAAGACACATAAAATCATCCCTCCTAATCACAATATTTTTTTTTCTGTCTGATGGTTTTTGAAATGGATTTTTTATTACTTTCTTTTTGTATAAATATCAAAAATGCACTCTAGCAGAATTAATCTTTGATGTGATTGATTGTTTACATATATTTGGAATGAAAAGAGACTTAATATTTATATTCCTTCGAAATCCAATTATTTTCCTAATTCCCCAGAATTGATCTTAACAATTCCGAGAAAATCCTCTGATAATCTGATTTTTATTTGTCTTTCAACAATAATTACCAAACGATAATATTATGAATTGAAAGCTTTGACTCCACGAAAAATACAACGTTGGTGGCGGCAGCGACAGGATACAAAATAAATGAAAAGAACATTCATGTAAAATAAGTACATATTTGTATATCAATTTAATCTTCATTATAAACTCAACACATTAAAACTCCTCTTCTGCTGGCAAAACCTAATCAATATTTCTATTTCCATCAGAGGACTCGAAGTTGAATATGTCTCATTAAAACGTTTCTCCCGTGTGGGCGATTATAAGCTCCTCTCTATTTCAGTCGTATAATAATAATTATTATTCCCATGAAGCTTCAAGCTATGTAAATCATATAGATACTCGTATATATCTACTTTAATTAAACAAATGTGGTAAATAAAACCACACACAAACACAACACACGGCGCGCGGCGCGATATCCTTAAGGCTTTTAATTCTCATTTACAAAAGCAACTAGAGAGGTAAAGGATAAGGATGTACGACTTTTGTGTGCATAGTCGGATTTAATAATGGTATGGGGCGTTTTTATTTTTACTTAGACAATATTTCAAGACAATTATTCCAACATCTCATTATTTTAGGTCAAAATCAGGAAAACCAAAATCTAAAAACCTCAAATTCCAAAAATCCAAAATTCGGAAAGCTCAAAAATTCAAAATACCAAATACTCCAGAAACACAAAATTTAAAAAGTTAGAAAACCTTAAATCTTGAAATACCAAAATAAATGTCAAAAAACTCCCTTTAAGTGAGACAAATTTGAACATTGTTTAAATGTAAAAGCGAATATTTAAAATCATTGAAAAACTATATTTTTACTTTTTTATCACATTTATTGTCAAAAACCCTTAATTTCAAACAATGTTTTGGAAAATACATCTTGAAAGTAAAATTGGGCTTATGTTCCATTGAAATGAGATAAAAGTATCTATCAGAACTAAGACTCCTATGGATATCGAAATCTTGCAGTGATATTTACTAGACGAGGGGTTTATGTCTTTATTTAAATGAGATAGGAGCCCTATAAGTGCAGCTGTAGTTCCAAAAAGCTAACTATGACATACCCAAGAATCGACGATTTGACTTAGTCAATAATCCCTAAATTTATTTGAGAATTATTTCCCTCTTAAAATGGAATACAAAACTTAGCAGAATTTAAGTCTCTGTGTCAATTTTGGTACTAAAGAGTTTACTATGAAGAATGACAAGACTCAACAATTTGACTTACTGTGAAGTAGACAAGACTCAACAATTTAACTTAAACAAAAATTCCTGAATTGACTTGGAAATTATGTATGTCTCTCTAAAAATGAGATAAAGTCCTGTTGCCTTGGCCCTTATTTCTTTGCGCAGTCTTAATGCTACCAGAAACCTCACTTTAAAATTCACAGTTTAAGACAATTTAACAAAGATGAAGATAACCAAATCGAGTTGTGATTTATGTCACAATTGAATGAGATTTTATTATATCAACAATTTTTTATGAAATGCACACAACTTGATTATATGATAAAGAAAAAAGCTCCAAAATATATTAAGGATTTACGCCCCACTCGAATGAGATTTACTAGTATCAAAAATGTTTCTTAGAAATTCAAATTTGTTGATATCTAAATGAAGACAAAAGTTCAAAAATCTATTTGAGATTTATGCCCCACAATAATGGGATTTATTAGTGTCAAAACATTCATAAATCTTTTTGGGATTTATGTCCCACTTGTATTGAATTATCAAGTATCAAACATTTTACAATGATAATTTAACCAAAACAAAGATTTCCAAATAAATTTAAGTTTTATGTCCCACTTGCATAAGTTTTTCTAGTACCTACCAAAAATGTCAACATAAAATGCTCAAAACAAGATTTGATAAGGACAAAAGTCCCCAAATCTAATAGGCTTTTCTGTCCTAGTTGAATAAGATTTTCTAGTATCGGAAATGTTACTTAGAAATTCGTAAGATTTGATTATTTGATAAAGATAAAAGTCCTCAAATACGTTTGGAGTTTTTTCGGCTACTTAAATGGAATTTTCTAATAATACAAATTTTACTATGGAATTCACAATTTTTGACGATTTCATCACGACAAGAGTCCACAACTTTATTTTGTATTTATGTCACATTTGAATGGGATTTTCTGGAACCAAAAAATTATTAATAATTTACTACACATCAAGTGTATTGATTTAATAGAGACAAAAGTCCCCAAATTGACTTGGGATTTATGTCACACTTGAAAGAGATTTTCTAATATCAAACATTTTTCTATGAAATTAACAAGACTTGATGACAAAGACAAAAGATCATAAAACCTATTAGGGATATATGTCCCACATGACTGGGATTTTCTAGTATCAACACATTTCAAAATCTATGTCCAAAAATGTCAATATAAAATACTTATAATTTTATGTTTTAATTAAGACAAAAGTTCCCAAATCTATTCCAATAAAATCAGATTTTCTAGTATCAAAAATGGTTCCGTAAAATTCATGAGACTTGATAAGTTCAGAAGTTCCTTAATTGATTGAGGACTTAAGTTCGACTTAAAACGATTTTCTACTATAAAAAATTTTACTATGCGATTCACAATTCATGACAATTTAACTGGGACAAAAGTCCATAAATCAATTTAGGAAAAGTCCATAAATCAATTTAGGATTTATTTCCCACTCGAATAGGATTTTATAGTATCACAAATCTTACTTACAAATTCACATTTGTTGATTTGTTCACATAGACAAAAGTCCCCAAATCAGTTTAGAATTTATGTCCCACATGAATGAGATTTTCTAGTATCAAAAATGTTTCTATTGAGTTCAAAATATATGAAGATTTAACTGAGAAAAAATTCCCTAAATCAAAAACCTTACTTTGAAAAAGTAAAAAATCTCAAAAATGATTTGGAATTTATGTCCAATTGATTAGTATTTTCTAGTATCAAAAATATACTCAAATCAAGTAACTATTTATGTCCCAATTGAATTTAATTTTCGAGAATCAAAAATTTTACTATACAATTTATAAAAATTGATAATTTGACAAAGACAATAAATCTATTTAGGATTTATGTCCCACTTAAAAATGTTGTTTTTTGCTACCAAAAATCTCACTTTGAGGCATACAAGTGTCAAAGTGTTGAAGGAGCTCTTGAGAAAAATAAACTATTCTTTTGTCAGATTTCGGGTTGTATGAACTAATTTTTATGAACCTTCACCTTTCATATATGTAACTGTTTTTTTCCCCTCATTGCCATTACTATGCCCTTTTTGCCTTAGTCCCAGGAAACCCCTTCACTCTTTCTAATTTGCCACAGACAGATATCTCATTAATGTTGTTATCATATGTTTTTTAAAAGAAACGGGCCCTCTTAAGTCAACAGTACTTAAAAACAATGTTTTTTCTGTAAAAAATCCACCCTTGATCTTACAACATCCACTTACCACTATAACGAACACAACACACACAAAAAAACACCCTTTTAAGCACACAGCAGAAAAAGAAGAAGAGCTGAAAAACTCTTGAATACGAAAAAAAAAAGAAAAGCACACTCACCGACATTTCCTTCGCCATTAGCCACATATCCTTGGGACAATAGAAATGCAACAGTTATAAGCTTCAGCGGTGTTACATCCCAGTTGCAACGGTTCCAGGTTCTTCCATTATTCTGTACATTTCTTGCCATGACGTTGCGTCACCTGATAAAAAAAAAAGTATAGAAACAAAAACAACAAGATAAGTTTTACACAATTAAAATAGAGAGTAAAAAATAAAAAAAGGAAAACTGAAAACGAACATAAAAAGCTTTTAGAACAATTAAATTGAGAAACAAGTTTAACACAGGAATGAAAAAGTAGGTATTCTAGGTAGATAGGTAGATGCGACCTCTTTATATAGATACGACGAAGCAAGGAACATAACCATCACTACATCCGACTTATTTGCAGAAAAATACCACTAAAGTGGTACGCTTTTCTAGGCTCTGTTGGGGGTGTTACGGGCGTCGTCGCTGACTTTTTTGTGGGCAATAATATGGTGTAGGTAATGCTGAGTTTAAGTTTTCCCACACCCAACTCACCTTTCTGGGCGAGAGGGATTATTTTTAGAATTTTTCGCTTTAGCTGATGTTTTCAATTAGAGAGTTGGCGGTGTTGTAGTGTGCTGGGAAAACATTATTCTTTATTTGCGGTGAACTGTGCTTTATTGTTGGAGGTTTAGCGATTCACTTTAGATAAAAGATGGTTTTTCTTATATAAACCAAAATATGTATTGTAAGTAAAAATAAAAATAATATCTTCTTCAACCACAGAAATTGATTGTTCTTGAATATAAAGCATCAAGTGTACATAAAGCATTTAAATCGTTTCCTTGAACAACTTTTACCTTTGAAGTCTTCTTTCAAAAGAAACTTATCTTAAGGAGGGTAAAATGACAATCAATTAAGTGATTTTTATTTTATTTTTTTTTAGAATCTCAAAATTAGGTACATATTATTTATTCCTTTGAGGTTTACATATCATTCTTAATCTCCTCGTCATAGAAACGTAATTCGCTTCTTTGTAACTTTTGTGCAGCTTGGGTGTAGCTTAAGTCTTTTTTTCTATAACGTGGCATACGTTTACATATGTTACAAAAGACATTAGAAGTAAGGTTTCCTTACATAAGCTGCCTTCTTTAAAAGTGTATACCTTTTTTTCCCTTACAAAAAAATACAATCAATTTGATTGATTCAAAATAAATTAGGTGCGTAAACAATACCTTTATAATTAAATTCTATAACTAATTTTCATTATTATTATAATGAATTAGATTAGTGGTGTCAATTTCATAGCGTGATCCAAATTAGGTAATTATATGTGAAACAAAATGCTTGCTTATTAATTTTTGTCCTTTTTTCTCACAGGAAATTAGAGGAAATTCACAATAAATATTTATTAAGTCCTTATAATAATATTTCGTTTGAAATTCCTATTTTTGTATTGATGTGGAAATGTACATAAATTAATACATACTTCTTTGTAGATATTGATGATAGATAATGTAACTAAATTTGGACGAAAATTAAAGTCGAAAAAGAAAATGATTGTTTAATGAAATTCAAGTGTTAAACGTACAAGAATGAGATGAGACTTGAATAAGTCTCGTCGTGTTTGATCTCGTGCCCAGTCCTTATGTAGAGTTTTTTAACTTCTGATAGGAAGTTATTGTAATCGGTCCGATCTGTCGAATTGAAAATTTTGACATTTCTCGACGTTTCAATTTTTGGACAAAATTCCAATTAACGTTTTTTTTTTCATAAACCATAAAAACTGAAAAAAAATATTTGTCACCGCGAGAATTTTACGCACAAAAAAATGATTTTATCTCCAAAACAATTTTGTGCAACCAAGAATAACGTTTTCAACATCTGGTAAAATTTTGGGAAAAATGGAATCTAGAGTTTTTTTTACAAAAAATTAAAACCTATGCAAAAATTAACAAAAGTTGTTAAAATTTGATTTTCGATTTAAATATATTTTCAAAAATTTGAGATTATGGCGTTCAACTAATTTTAACTAATAAGAAATATTGTTTTCTATATTCGGAAAATTTTGAGAAAAATCGAATTAACAATTTTTTTACAAAAAATAAAAACAGAAACAAAAATTAACAAAAGTTGGTAAAAATTGATTTTCGACTTAAGGGGGTATTCTAGTGTAGAATTTTGAAAAAATCAAACATTTTTTTTTCATATTTCCAAAGATTAGACATTCAAGAATATGCGTTTAAAAGGATTTTTTAATATTCCTATTATTTCACAAGTTAATTGAAGGTCATAGAAACTGGTTTTGAAGGTCACAGAAACTGTTTTGTCCTTTTAGTTTCATTTTAAGCTACTTTTGTGCTAACCTTTATACTGAGTGGAAGTGCTAGCTCTGACAACGTGTCAGCAGGAATCGCTGATTAAAAACATGCACATACGTATTCTGTATCATTCTATAAGTAAAATTGTCGAAAACTTGTCTCAAAACTCTGAACGCGTTTTTCTCGAAACTACTTTTTTCAAGCTGGCGGTAAGGATATATCGAGTTCTAATAGACCAATTTACTTAAAATTTTTAGAGGATGTTCTTTATACATCTCTTTATTGTGTGGTCTTTGCCCAAAAATATAACTTCTCATTTAGTATTTTTTTAAAAATTCGGAATTGTTGAAAAATATGCAACAAGAACATTTTCTTTTTTCAAACTGCTGCCATTTTGTTAAAAAGTTTTTTTTTTAACTTATCCAAAGGTGAAACAATAGCGACATCTATAATAATTAAGAATCCGTCTGGTTTTTGTTTTTCAGATCACCAGGAGAGTTGGTAGGATGCACGCCAGGACACCCTCTTTTATTTAGACCCCCCACTTTGACTGCTTGTAACATTGTTAATTTTAATTTTTTTTTTTTATTAATTTTGTATGTATGAACAACAAATCAATAAACAAATGATAAAAAAAAGTTATAATAAAAATATTTGTTGTTTCCTTTATACAACGCTTCAAAAACCGGGCGAAATTCATGTCTCTACACTAGAATACCCCCTTAAATATCTTTTCAAAAATGTTGAGATATTGGCTTCAAACTAATTTTATCTTATAAGAAATATTGTTTTCAACATTCGATAAAATTTTGAGAAAAATCAAATTTTTTTTACAAAAAATAAAACCTACAAAAAACAATACTAAAACTTGGTAAAAATTTACTTTCGACTCAAATATCTTTTCAAAAATTAAAAATATTACCTTCAAACTTATTTTATCTCACAGAAAATATTGTTTTGATATTCAATAATTTTTGTATAAGAATCCAACAGTCCGTTTTTTCATAAAAAAAAAATAAAATCTACACAAAATAGTACGAAAATTTGGTAAAAATTGGTGTTCGGTTGTCGATATCTCTCAAACTAATTTCATTCATTCAATTTGTATTTGTTTATATAAGAAATAAAAACTTTTAAGAAATGCTACTAAAATTGGTAAAAAATGGTTTTCGACTAAAAATCTCGTTAACAAAACTAAATTTTGAAATCAAACTTTTTTATCATATGCAAACTATTGTTGGTAATTTAGAATTTTTTAAGAATAATTTAACTGACAACTTTTTAAACACATTACGAAAACCTACAAACTTTTAAGCAAGACAAATAAACAGACGGGATGGGAAGTTATCAGCGTGGGTCGCATTTTTTTACTACCCATTTCCTGAAGATTTGTATGCAAATTTTCCACTTTTCAATCTAGAAGTTCTCCATTTCGTCAAAAATCGTCACACAATAATCTATACCTATAGGTTACACGAGCTGTTTTTTTGACAGAGGACCCGTAAAAAAATTTGAAGTCATTTCAAAAACGCTTTGTAATACATTGCTTACATGTATAATAAACTCCACGTGAATAAAAATCCCCAAAACTCTTCTTATTTCAACCCCTACGGTGGCCTAGCTCCTTAAGGCTGTAACCAAACAAACTCTCTGAAATTCTGTTACTTTAAAATTGTATCCAAATTTATGAAAAGATTTTTTTGACATATCTCACAACAACAAGAAACTTTTCCCAATGTTGTTTCCATGATATATAAGAGGTCCCTCAAGGGAGTCATTTAGGACCCTTTCTTTTTTGTATGAAATTATTATTTTAGATGAAACAAAAGTTATACACAATTCTTTTAGCTTTTAAAAAATACCTTTTTATAAAAATACATCAAAAACATTATTTATTGGAATTCACTTAAACAAAACTCAACAGATGAATAGTTGTGAGTATAAGAGTTCATAAAAGTTCTTCTTCAACGTTGCATGATTTATGAACCATATGTCAAATTTAATATTTTTTTATGCTTTAAAAGCATTTTAAAATTATAATACCTCTATGGGGCATTTATAAATACAACTTCTTTTCATTGGTTAACCTTCAGATAGTATTTAAGAATAATTTTTAAAATCTTTTTCTTCTCAGTATGAAAACATTCATTAAAAAGAAACAAAAATCAAATCTGTAGCAAAATTCATTGACATCACAAGAACATCTTTTGATGAATTTCAATAAGAGTATATTAACATAGCATATTTACTTTTTTCCTATGAAAAGATTTATCTACCTACATTACTCATAGTTGAACACTTAAATACAACACACATACAAAAACCCACCTGCATTTATAATGCAACGAAAGTCAACATTTCATGTACTTATACAAGAGTACAAGATTATTTAATTAAAATCCTTTTTACTATATGAGGACTCAACGTTCAACGTCAACGTCATCGTGGGGTTCGTCCTTTTGCCCACCCAACTCACTTCACAATTTCACAGAGTCCTGTCACTTTGTGAAAGAGCGCATAAATAAATATTCATTTCCACTTTGCCAGAGTGAATTTTTTAGTTTTCCATTTTCTGAATGAAAAAAGATGCGCGGCAATGATGTTGATATGGCAATGGCATTAACAACATTTCCCACACAATTTTCCTCCTTTTTTTTTTAATTCTTATTTCTGTAAGTCGAAAAAGTCTCTTGCTAACTAGGTTTCAAAAACAACAACAAACACAAGAACAAAGTCCTGTCCGTGTAGTTTTAAATGTCAAAGTTAAAATATTTTGCACATCAAAACCACCCATATAATCAAAACATGGATATTGCATGTTCCTTTAATTGAAAAACGAGACCAAAAGCAAAGTTTTGGGTTTTTAGTTGCACGAAATACTTTTAGAAATATTGCAACTCCGTGATAGTTATCACAAAAAAAAAGGGGAAAAAATAATAATGACTTTAGTGGTTTGTTGGTGTCAGAAAAATAAAAAAAATTTCAGATTGACTTTGACATTTATGAGTGTCAAAGTTCATGTGTACATAGTAATAGTTTCAGAAGATTAAATTTTTTCTTCATCAAAAGAAAAGTTTCAAATTTCCTTGAAAATAGGTAAATGAAAAAGATTTATGCAACATCAAAGGTTACAGGAGAAATATTGTTTTCTCTTGTAATTAATTCTGATGGCAAAGTAATTTAAGTGACAAACACATTTTTCCTAAAAATACAAACTTGAAACAAAATACTCCAAAAACAAAAACCTCCTCTGGACAGTTTTAAACATACAAAAGGTCAAGTAAAAGAATTGCACCATAAGAGCATCTTGATAAATGAAATATATCTCCCAAAAAACCACTTAAAACAAGAAAGGACTCGAGTTCAATTTGATGACAGATAAAAATGAATTTTCATAAAAGGTCATCAATTTCAATTTATACGATTAGAATTTGATCTTGAAAAGCCAATTAAGGTTATATATAGATATGTATGTCGTTGAAGTGTTTTACATGAGGAGTTTATAATTAAACAAGTTGATAATAATATGATTGATGATATTTGATAGGCATACTTCAGTCACGGGTGAACAACCACAAATTGCTTCAAATATTCGTGTAAACAGGTTAACTCATAAGGTACTTCGGTGTTAAGTTATTATATCATCACCTTTAACGTTTATATACAATTTAAAGGTAGAAAGTAACTCTGTCTTCCAAGACGAAGAGGTTAAAATCAACACTCACAATATTTATTCCTACCTTAATTTACTTAATGAAGTAACTCACCAAATATTGATTATTTATATTACTAAGTAAATTGTTTAGCCCTTAAGTTCTTAATGAATTTATTTGATAAAATACAAGTTTATTTGTTATACTGGCCCTCATATGTATGTTATGGTAATTTTAAGGTTAAGGAGAAGATTTGTTAACAATTTCACAAAATAGATAAAGTGCGTATACGCCCAAGTGAACTTTGGTAACTTCTTTGTAATACCTAAATTTTGTGTCTATCTTATTCTATTCAAAATCACCAAAAAACAATCAAGGAATGGTTTGCAAAAATAGTTAATATTTTTCTGATACCTTATTGAGCTTCATGACACTTTTTCTGAAATCAGCAGGGTTTGTTAATGTTTGGTTGTGTTAATAAAAGAAAATTCAGAAATTTCAAAAAAGATTAAATAACTTAGATGAAGAGGTGAACAGGCGAGGAATAAGGCAAGAAGGTTGTAGTGTTCTAAGTGAACTTAAACATTATTGCTCATTTTTCTACTCTAATTATTTTTTATTTTCGTATGATTAAAAATGTTTATTTTTATTTTATGAACTCCTAAAAAACTTTTACAACCACAAAAGGAAAAACTTCAATAGGTAAGCTATAAATCTTCAAGTTGTTAAAGTTTTTAGAACAATTAAACTCTGACAACAACAAAAATTAATGAGACGAGATGATTTCTGACAGTTTTCAAACAAGTTGAATAAAGATTTGATGAATAACTTCTTCAAAAAAGAGGTTTTTTCTTAAGTTGTAAACTAAATTTCTTAAGGACTTTAGGTATATAAATACATACAAATAAAATGTATTTTATTATTTAAATTTTAGATTTTTGCTTTCTTGTTTTTTAAGAAAAATTCGTAATCTTCAATTTACTAGAAATGCCTTGTGTCATAAATGAAAGTGTGAAAAATATGTACATATTTTCTTTTAGATTTTCGTTAAAAAAAGTTGCACATAGCTTGTGATGTTTAAAATTTAAAAAAATCAGAGGTTTTAGAAAGTTGACACCTTCAAAAAGAAGAAATAACAAATATTAATATTTTTAATTCATTAAAATAAAAATAACCCAAGTCAATTCTTACTTTAAATACAAAATATAAAATAATATAAAATAACGCCTCTAACTGATAACAATGGTTAAACAAATTTTCAACACTTCAATTTTATGATATGCGTATTTTTAAAAACATGTAAGGAGTTGGTTTTTGAAGCTGATTTCAAATCTGATTGATACAAGCTATCAGCTCAAATTAAAAACTGACCGTTTTCAACCTTATTTTTATATTATAACTCTATATTTTCAAAATTTGATATGATAGGACTTCTTAAACAGACAAACTATTCATTTTAAAACGTTTTACTCCCAAGAATTTAAATTTTATGTTTTACAGGTAAAAATGATAACTAATAAGTATTTTTCAAAAACGGTGTGCACGGTTGAAAATATTTAAACTTAATATTGAAAACAGATTTACAAATTCATAATAAGATTTCAGTGTTAGAATTGAGATCAGTTTGCTTGTAATTTTGTGACGTCAATAATGGTAATTTAAGATTCAAGATGCATCGCCTATTTCTATTTTGAATTTTAAGTTTGAAAACAAAATTCTTTTTTATATCTCTTGGAAACATGGTATAGCGAACAAACTTGAAAAGTTGAACGGATAAGTCTTGGTGCAGCAAAAAAAAGTACTTTTGAAATATTGGAAAAAAATGTGCGTAAAATACAAAAAGTTGAAGTCAATATTTTTTTTTTCTCTGAGTATTTCAGTCGAAAACCATTTCTTATCAATTTTTCTTGTTTTTGTAGGTTTTCGTGTTTTGTAGAAAAAGTTGTCAAGTAATTTTTTCTGAAAAATCAACTTAAAGTTAACAACAA
This sequence comes from Eupeodes luniger, assembly GCA_951509635.1. Lineage (NCBI taxonomy): Eukaryota > Metazoa > Arthropoda > Insecta > Diptera > Syrphidae > Eupeodes > Eupeodes luniger. The sequence continues at coordinate 10,264,324 of OX608075.1, read as the reverse complement.
TATTTTGTATTATGATAAAATAAGTTTGATTTCAATATCTGTTTTCGTTTCCGTTTATTTCTTACAAAAGAATACTGATTGAATTTTTCTAGGAAAATTGGTTAAAAATAAAATTTTGCATAGAATGAAATAATTTTAAAGTCAAAACCTTCAATTTGAAGTGAGTACCAGTTTTTACCAATTTTATTTAGTTTTCTGGATATTTTTTTTATACAAAATTTCTGAATGTTAAAAACAATGGTGGAAAATTTTAAACAACCTGTTGTAAAGGGTTTAACAATTTACTAGTTAACAATTTGTTAAATATTAAGCAATTTACTAAAAGAGTCCAAAATTTTAAACCTTTCTTTTCGTTTTGCTAACTAGTAAATTGCTAATTGCCTTTTGTTAAAAAACGAACATTCAAACATGTCTAAAAAGTGACAGTTCTTAAAAACAAACAAAGCAAATACTCTTAAACGGACTTATTAATTGAAATTTCCCAACTGGTGTCTGGACAATTCCATCCACTGCTCTTATAAGAATAATTGTATAGATGGCATATACGGATTTAGAAAATTGTTAAAACTTAAAGTATCCATTCCGTAAATTTAACTTTAGCAAATCATTTAGAGAAAGTAGATGAAATTCGTTTGATGGCAATATTTTCATTTTTTGCAAAGATATTCGAGTCGGAAATCAATTTTTACCAACTTTTAAAATAGTATTTTTTTTTAATTTTACCAGATTTAAAAAAAACCTTATTTTTTGATGCGTTTGATTATTTTTTAGTTCATATCGGAGTGACAAATAATATTTTTCCAAAAAATATTTCAAAAACACTTCAGCTGTTTGAAGTACTATTTTGAAAGCAAAAATATTTGCATTGAAATTTATTTACATGAAAAATACTTAAACAAATTAGTTTATTAAGTTTAATTTTAATTTTAATAATAAATGAAACCATTGCATTTTATAATAATATTTCATTTTATTTTTATTATTTTTGATTTAATCTTATAATTTTGAATATTTAAGAAAACCCAAATATCCGATATTCAAAACTAAACTTATGGTGTTCCAAACAAAGTTTGCCTCATTAAGTAAAAATAAAATAAAGTTTTGAAAAATTAAAAATGTATTATTATTCAAAAAAGCTTTTTTCTCTTGATAGTTTGTGACATGAAATATTAGTTGATGTTGCTATTCAAAAATCTATTGATTTTTCGATGTTAATATGACAAAATTGCAGTATGAAAAATAAAATCTATAATTTTCCACCTTATTTTAATTTCAAAACTGGCATGTAAGACCATATTTTTATTGTTTTCATTTATTTTCTTAACACAAAAATTCTGAAATATTTTTTTAACTCATTTATTCATAATTGTACGAATTTACATTATGCTTTATTTTTACGAGCAAAGAACCTACACAGATTCCATACTTTTCCAAAAAAAAAAAGAAAAAGAAAAAGAAAAAGAAAAACCTCTCAAAAACATGGGAGTGTAAATTTAACACATCTAAATATGTATACATGCCATCATGAAAATCCTTATTTCAAATTAGCATATGGACATGAAAAAGATCTTTTCCTAGTGTTATTTTGCATTAAATTTTCTTAATTTCAAAGTCAACATACACATTTATTTTACCATAAGGGTTTCCCCTTACTATTTAAACAAAAAGAACAAAAGACCAAGGACTTGAAAAAAAAAATAAGAAGAGAAACTATACAAAATACGGATCTGATGTATTTCATCAAGGAAACATCTCAACATCTTAACATCTTCAATATAAATTAACACCCTCAAGAAGTTTTCGTACAAATTAAATTAAATTCAACGTCTTTTGGGACGAACACACAAAAGTTTCTATGAATAAATTTTAAGAACAAGACGTGGAATAAATTTTCCAATTCGACCGTTAATAATCAAAGAAAACATGTACTCAAGCATATACCTACATAAATATTTGAGTTTTTTTTTTGGAAAACCTTTTTTGATAAATTTATGTACATAATATTTTTTGATATACTCGTAGAAAACGATATACAAAAAAACTCTAATTTTGCCACATCGCAATATAAAAGAATACCTTTTGTTTTCTTCAAACGTTTTGGTAGATACTTAATTAATTTTGTTTACTAAAATAAAATATCTAAGTATCTATAGGTACCTACAAGTATTTGAAATGACGTCAAGCCCGTATGTACATACATACATATATCAATTAAAAAAACATCGACGTCATTAAAGTGGATTACATTAATATTCATTAAACAGATAACACTGTTATACATACCCTATCATCCTGAATTTCATTCAGCAAAATATATTTTAATTCAAAAGACAACCCAATGAAAAAAAGTTACACTTTTACACACGAAAAATACAACAACAAAAAAAGAGATAAATTAATAAATAATTCAGAAGATGAACACTTTATTTCATTTTTATCCTCGTTTATCTTTTCACTTTTTTTTTAAATATCTCACTTAATTTAAAAACCTTCGAAGGACTTTATTAAAATGTCAATATGGTTGCTGCTTCCTTCTCCGAAAAACAAGCAAAGCCCAATGAGCACAAAATTGAAATGTCTCACTTTGTGTGAAAAATCAACTGTAGCCGTTCGTATAGTCGTCACAGCTTATGTAGCTTCTGATGTAGTGTAGTCGGATTCGGTGCGGTTCACTTCGGTTGTTGTACCCTTAATATACTCTCATCAAAAATAACCTCCAACTCCTCTAACAACACCAGCTCCACCAGGATTCTCATACTTACTTTTTCCAAAACCTATGAAAATACGTCGTCGTATTCAGTCGTCCTTTGGTGGTATCTCGAAACTCGTAAGTATATCTTTTATATGTTTTTATATCTTGTTTTATTATGTTTTTCTACTAGTATTTGTACTTTATCAGAACTTTTCTATCCTATATACACGACATCACGTTTATATTAAAACATCCTTCTTCACTTCGACAAGAGCAGTGTCAACAGGTTTTTTCGGGAGATAGTCAAAACATTTGATAAAATACGAGCTTTTGTTTCCCCTTTTTAAAATTCTAAGTATTGTTGTACATATATTTTATTCCCATTCCCAACCCTTGTCTTTCCAAAAATATTCTCTATTCCAAAAAACACTATATCTTGAACTCTGTTTTTGGACGCATGTCTCTTAACTCAACAATGCGCATTTCAATATAGGAACAGTGACTCTAGGTGAAGTGGAGGTATCAACATATGGATGGATACACATATTGGAGAGAGAGAAAAATGGCGAAGGAAAAGCTTGACTTTCTAATCAAGAGAGTGTGGAATATTGTGCTGATATCAGAATTATCTGAAGTTATCAGAAATTCCAGGGAAATCGCTGGAAAAAAGCAGTGGGATTGGTCTGGGAAGTGAAACTACGACGGAGAAATATGCTTCCACAGGTTAAAAATAATGTTTAGGTATAGATACTTTTGTGTATGTTGATAATGGTTGTTTTACTGTGTATTTTTTTTGTTAAATAAATTTCTTAATGAAATTACATATGATTGATAAAAATCAGATTACATACAAAAGGTTCGTAATTATTTGAGGTTTTTTTACTTTTTCAAATTCTAAGTTAAACTAATTTTTCGTTGTTAAAAGATTATTAAACATTTGAAATAATATTCACAGAATTAAAAAAAAACTTGATTTTTACCACAATTCATTCTGAAATTCTAAACTTTCAAGATTTAAATCAATATGTAATATAATATTCTGCCCCTACGTCCTACGTCCTCCTTACTTGTGTATAGTATGTATAAATTAGCTTTTTACAGACGTCATAGCCTTCAAAATAAAAATATACCTACCCACAACCGGAACGAATAAACATGTTTTCGGGGGTTTAATGTTATAATATAACGTGGGGTTGGTGATCAAAAAAAAATATAATTTGAATATCACTGTCATATTCAGGAAGGAACATTTGAAAAAGGTCAAAAGGAAGAATTCGTTTATACAGTTCTGGAAACAGACTATTTTTATTTGTACGTCATGGAAGTAAAATTATAATTGGATTTTTACACAAAAAAAAAGATGTTTGTTTAAAAAACACTTAGAAAATAATACAGTAATCGAAAATTAGATTCAAAAATGGCTTTAAGTCGAAAAAATGTTGGTAGAGAGCTTCATTCATACATCCTTAACATTCCCTAAAAAGTCCTCTTATGTTGAACATAGAAATTAAAGAAAATAAATTAAGAAGAAGTTAAGTAGACTTTTTTGCAAATTACTCGAAAAATTTAGTTTTTTTTTTAAATACCACAGAAAAAGTTCAAGTGTTCCTACCCTTGTAAAATTAAAATTCGGGACGTTATGACTAAAGAAGTAGTTTATAATTGTACGGTTTGAATGTTATTCTCAGATCGTATTATAAAACTAAACTTCTTAGGAGTTATCAAACAAAATGCAAGCAAAGTATTTATTTTAAGATGGCGTTATTTCCCTGGCGATACCACTCTGGAACTTGGTTTTCTGATAAAAAATATTTGTCCAGGTATAACACAATACTCAAAATACAATATACACAATAATCTAACCCAGAAAAATTGATCTTATTACATTTTTTGAATAAATACTATGCATCCGAATATTTTGGACCGTTTTTCCATAAGACTATCAGCTTTACGAGAAATAGTGTCATAATCTTTTTTGTTAAATGTATACCCTTGAAAAATTTACAATAGCAAGAAAGTTTACTTGATTCACCACCTTTTATAATTGTTTGCTTTAGTACTAAATAAGAGGACTTTTAAAGGAGTGTTAAGGACGTGTAGATGAAGTTCTCTACCGACATTCAGATTTTTCGGAATTATTTCGGAGTGATACAAAAAAAATGACCCTTTAAATGTTTTACAAAAATTCATCCATTCCTTAGCTTTAGGAATGATATCGACTCATCATTAATATTTAAGTCAATCAATATTCCAAAACAAAACTAAAATATTAGTTTTTAAAATGTTAGTGTCAACACTACTTTCTTACCGATTTAAGATTCAAGTTAAAAAAGACTTAAAAATTTGGAAATCAGTTTGAGATCTTAGAGCTCTGACTTAATGTTTTGTTTGCGACAAAATATTGTATTAATTTAAATATTGACGAAATACGATATTTATACATTTGTACGTCTTTTAATTTAAAAATAATTCGTATTAATCTTTGACACTCTTAAAGTAAGTGTAAACTTTAGTTGAAAGTTGTTAAAAATTGAAATGCGGACAAAAGTCTATCATTCTCAATTACTAGAATTCTCATCTATTGGCGTGTTAAGTGTTTAACTTTGATATTTATCAATTATCAACTTATAGTTAACATTCATAATAAAGATGAGGGTTTAACTATCCATACTCGTCAATATTTGTTCGAGATTTGAAGCGAAAAGTCACTTTTTCTTAAATCAATATTATGTTTCCACTGATCACTAGATCGTGATTTAATGATAGTAAATTTTTACCTTGAAAAGTCTTCAATGCAAATATGCGTACATGTCTTCCTTAATTTTGAAAACTAAAAAACAATCTTTTTAAACTTTCATAGTGCCAAAACAGCAGTAACCTAAAATAGCGCAAACCTTTATAAAAATGGATTGATGACTTAAGTGAGACATTATTTATTGAGTTTTAAATGTACTGTCAAATTTAGATCAACTTTTGATATTTTTATGCTATTAAAACACTTTAAAAATATTCAACAATAAATCCCGAATTATCATTCAGTATTTGCAATGGAAACAGCTGTAAATAAGAGTTTCAAAAAACAAGAAGTGAACATGGGAGAAAAGGATTCTCGTTTCAATTCTTGAATTAGGAATGTGTTCACCGACTTACATATGTGTGTCAATATAAATTTAGACTAGTTCGAGTTACTGCTATGATTGCAAATAAGAGAGAATTTATCGTCTTCTATCAATATGGATTTCGACTAGATTCGATTTTAAAAAAATTGTAATTTAAATAGATTTACTCCTAATTTCGTGTACAATATTTAAAAAATATGTAAATCATTAGGATTACAAAAGCAAAGGATGTGAAAAGTCAAATATATGTGATGTACCAAAGACTCACACTTTTCACCTACTACCTTCATCTGCCCACTAAGAAGCAAATTGACATTAGTCAAAATTTAATTTCGTTATTGAAATTTCTATAATTTTAGATTTAATTTTATAACATAAAGAACCGATTTTAAAATGAAAAAAAAAGAGGCTGAAATGCGACCCACACTGATAACTTCACATCTTGTCTGTCGATTTGTCTTGCTTAAAAGTTTTCGTGTTGTTTTGAAAAGGATTCAGTTGCATTATTATTAAAAATTTCAAAATTACCAACTATATTTTGCATATAATGAAATAGTTTTATTTCAAAATCGAGTTTTGTTAACGAGATTTTTAGTCGAAAACCAATTTTTATTAATTTTAGTAGCATTTCTTAGATTTTATTTTTTATAAAAAACTGACTTTTGGATTTTTATAAGCAACTTACTGAAGGTCGAAAACAATATTATCTGTCAAATAAAATTAGTTTGAAGCCAATATTGTTATGATTTTTGAAAAGATATTTGAGTCAAAAAGCAATTTTTACGAACTTTTAGTAATGTTTTTTTTAGGTTTTTATTTTTTGTAAGAAAAACTGTTTATTCGATTTTTCTCAAAATTTTACCGAATGTTGACAACAATATTTCTTATTAAAAAAAAATTAGTTTGAAGCCAATATCTTAAAGTTTTGAAAACATATTTGAGTCAAAAATCAATTTTTTTATGTTTTATGTTTTTATTTTTTGTAAAAAAAAAACTGTCAGTTCGATTTTTCTCAAAATTTTACTGAATGTTGAAAACAATATTTTTTATAAAATAAAATAAAGTTTAAGAAAATATCTCAAAGTTTTGAAAAGATATTTGAGCCCAAAATCAATTTTTACGAAATTTTAGTAATTTATTTTTAGGTTTTTATTTTTTGTTAAAAATTTGTCAATTCGTTTTTTTCTCAAAATTCTGATGTCAAGATGTCAAAAACTTGACTTTTCGTGGCACAAAACTATTTTGGAAATAAAATCATTTTTTGTTCGTAAATTTTTCGAGGTGACAAATATTTTTTTTCAGTTTTTTGATTTATAAAAAAAAAACAGTTAATTGGATTTTTCCAAAAATATACTAGTTTGATATTACGTTACAATATATAATTTAAAACTTAATTCAAGTCTCTAGCATTATTAGTTCGTGAGATATTTTGGGTTAACCACCCACTTAATTTTTTTGAGAGTCCTTTTTGCATCTTTCTGCATTATTATCTGTATAACAAAATGTATTTGAAGTCGACAACTCTACTGGTTCTTAAGCTATGGAAGACGAAAAAACTTCGCGAACAAACATCTCTCTACAAAATCTTTTATTTTGACTTTAGGGACCTTGAAACGTCGAGAAATGTCAATATTTTCAATTTGACAAATCGGACCGATTACAATGACTTCCTATGGGAAGTTAAAAAAAAAGTCTGAAATGCGACCAACACTGTTGACTTGCTATTCATATCTGTCTGTCGAAAGTTGTTAGTTGCATTTTACGAAAAAAAAACCTTTAAAAACCTTTCATTTAGGTTCTAGGGACCTTAAGACGTCAAGAAATGTCAAAAATTCCAATTTGACAAATCCGCCCGATAAAAAAATAATGATTTATGTTACTTAACTTGACGAAATGCATGAAGATGTTTTATCTGTCTTTATGCGCTGTCAATTCAGGAGAATTCACTGAACACTTGACAATTTAACATACAAAATTTGCAGGGAAATGGCTTTCATGGAACTGAGGCTCAGAGATCTCTTAAATCCTGTTTTCCTTATAACGCTTAAAAACTGGTAGAGTTTTATTATGATTTGAATTCATAAGAAATATTTGTTATAAACTTTTAAATCAAATTGTGAAATTTTTATAGAATCTTCTTTAAGCATTTCTTTTCTGAATTATATTCAAAACAATTTCTGCAGAAAAAGTCGTTATGGAAACTTATCAAGAAACTGAAAAATAAGTACATGTTCCTGTCTTCCTGAAATCGTAATGTTACCAGATTAAATAAGAAGATATCTATTAATTTTCTTTGGAACTGCAGGATAATTAAGACTTCTGGTGAATCTGTGGCTTAAGACAAATTATTTGCAAACTAAAAGTTAAAAGGATTGAAAATTAGAAGATATTGTAAAGTTATTTTTTAAAATCCTTCTGGGAATTATTTTTAAACGAAACATGGACATTTTTTTTCCACAACCAAAATTTAAATAGTACTGAAAAGTGTAAAGCCACTTTTATGCCATTTTAAAATAAAATTCAAACCACCAGCTGGAAGAGAACGTGCCCTGAAAAACCTTTAAGTACATTCAAATTTTAGTTATCTTACCATTTACCATTTTTTCACTTTAGATATTTTTTTGAAACACCTATAAAGGGTTACCTATACCTATCCCAACACTTTTTCCTCCGAAGCACAAAAATGCATACACACCCTACATCAAAGTCAATCATAAACACGAAATATTTAGGTACACACAATGTTTTATTTTTCCTCCAAAAAAGGAACAAAATATATATTTTTTAAAAAAACTTACCTCAAATTTACATGAACTTCCTTTGAACTTAATCCATTTTCCACGACGCAATTCGGACATAAATGAATTTTTTTGCAAAAATTTTTCACTCAGAAAACTGAATTATTTATGAAATCGTTATTTTAAAAAGTCGCGACGCAACAAACAACTACACCAACAACAGTAACAGTAACTCACTCAATAACTAAAAAAAATGAAAAATCTAGGATGCACCCAATTTTGAAATGCGAACGAAAGTAAAATCAGGGAAAAAAGGGCAAAGTTTAGTAGGTCGGGTCGAGTCGAGTCGGGTTGGGTTGGTTAGGGTTGACTCTGATGATGATGGGAGAAAAAAAAAAGGTCTAGGTTTTTAGCTCGAGTTATAGGGAAAATTTAATTGATGAAACTTTTATAGTTTAAAGAAAAATAAAATTTCTTTAAAAAAATCCCACTTCTGATACTTGTGAAGCTTTGACAAGGAAGACGGATTTTTCAAATAGAAATAAAATACCTCCTACGCCTCAAGGTGTGGGAATGTACTGACGTAAAAAAAAGAACTTAACTCAGAGGAAAAATTAAAAAAATAGGAAAATGGATTAAATTAATATTGGGAAAAGGGTAAGCTTTCCCTTAATATCTGCGACGTCGTCGTCGTCGTTGATGAAAGGACAAACAGCAGCAGAGTTCTTTTTCTGAACCTGGCTTTCTGAAGACTGAATTTGAATTCTGGGATTCGTTCGCTTGAATTCGTTTCTCAATTTAAGGAAAATAAAAAATAATTGAAAAATGGAAAATGGAAAAAGAAAATAAGGAACAATTTCACTCTTATCACTTGTATTACTGTTTTGCGCTAGCATCACCGAAGGACTGTGTCCCACTAAATGCTAGAGTCGAGAAAATTTTCCTCTACCAGTTAAGGCTTCAGCTTTTTCTTAGCTGATGTTGGAATCTGAGCTTTTCTATTGAAGCTTTTTTTGGTCTTATTTTATTCTGGTGAGCGTGAGAGCTTCTTTTTATAACGTGTATAGGGAGTGGAATGGAATTCACTTGTGGATGCGGGATTAATATTTACCGCGTAGGCAATTCGCAACTTCAGCACCACCACCAGCTGTTTTCGATGGAAAAATCGATAGATACTTCTTGTAAAGGTTGGATCATATCCACCCCCCTTCCTGCTCCAGCCCACTTCTCTTGAATTATGTAGGGATATAAGGGGTAACAGTGGCATAGTTGGGTACACATAAATAATCACCCTCGCCCGCTATCGCTATCTGGAAAGTTCAAATTACGCAACGCCATTGTTAGACGAGAGAGTTCGCGTGAGAAAAAAACATATAGGGGCAATGTGGTTCGCCTTGGGGGATGCTTAGGTTGGACTTTAGAACGACTGCGCGCGATGCCCATGCGTGGTTTTGTGTTTCGTTTTGTTGTTTTTATTTTTTTTTAGAATAAGAAGCCTGTTGCCTCAGAGTCTTGTACATAATTGTATTGTCATTCACGGGGATGTACATGGATGATTTATGGAGAGGCAGAGCAGAACTTTTCAGGGTGAACTTTCCAATACTTAGTTATAGCCCAACATAAATAGTTTTGCATCAAAGAAAGTTTTTAATAAAGGATATTGCTGTTGTTTTGTTGTTTTGAACTTTTAAGTGGGAATCAGTATTTTGTTTGCAATTTGTAACGCAGTTCAGAGCTTTCACAATGCAGCTATGCTTAATAAGAATTTATTGTTTTTTTTTTCTCTCGTATTTTCTGTTTCTAAAGATTGATAGGTATTTGGAAAAGTTTAATAATTAGATGGGTTCTGTAAGATTATACCTCTGACATTTAAGTTTAAGGAGTGTAAATTGATATTTATACGAAAGAAACCTTCGGCTCAAGTTCAAATTTAAACCCCATATTTGTTTCTTTATACGATTTGGACCAAAATTAGTTTGAACTTTTACCTTAAATTTGATATTCAAAAATATGTAACTGTTACAGTAGGCATTTTGTTTTTCTTACGTGGGATAAACAAACATTGAAACACCCAATATAAGAGGATAAAATAAACGTAGTTCCTGGATTTATTGCTTTTTCAAAACAATAATTTCTTACCCTTATTGAGTTAACTAAAAGTCTTATATGTACAACCTTTATAGCATCATTTCTTGTGAATTGACGACATTCGAAGGGCTGCGATGAAGTGCTTTTAGTCGATTAAGTTTTTGTTCACCGACGATGTTTTAGATGCTATAACATTAAATTAACTACAATACTGTCGTTTGGGTATAAGGTCACATACCTAGGTTTTATTGAGAGGGCATGGATTTAAGGCATCCAAATAATTACATTTTGTAAGGATTTTTAATTATTCACTTAACGTCGTCGGTCGAAGCACTTTTTCCTTAAAGTAAATTTGAAGTTTTTCAGATACCTGATGGGATTTATGCTTATTATCTAAAGCTGAGTAACAGTTGGTCAATGCGATATGTCTTGATTATTTAAATATGTTTTTATTGATATTTTGCATACATTTCAGAGTTTAATAGTTGTAGACAGACACAAAACAGGGATGGTTTGTGCAGCATAAATTATTGCTACCAACAAATCTTGAAAATATCGGTCTCTGCTCGATCTTGGCTCGGTGTTATGTTAGCATACTTTCCCTAAAAAATTCGAAAAAGGACTGTGTACCTGACTGAACAATACTTTAACTTATACTGATATACATAACTTTGGTTTTGACAAGTACTAAAACTTCAGCAGGTAATATTGACAGGTACAGCATTCCACATTCGTGTAGTACGTCTAAGAAACTAATCTCAGTACTTCACAGTACGTCTGTAATTAGGCTCATTGGGTAAACACATGAGCATTTTTAGAAATAATAGTATAACGGTTAAACAGTTTGTGGGGAAGAATGTAACTTTAAACTAGTAAAATATGAATCCCACTGCAATTAAAAAACTTCGAGAAAAAATGTATTTTTCAACTAATCAATCGAAATTTTTTGCACATTTCTATTTTCGAAAAAAAAAAGGCAATAGTTAAACAGTTTGGGTGTGAGACGTGAAATAAAATATTACATGGATGTCAAAATATGCTTAATTTTCCATCTGTCAAATCAAAAACTGTCAACATTCGTATAGAGATGGTTTTTAAACCTTGATGGATTATAAATCCCTCTGTAAATTCAGATTTTCTCTAAGACATTTTCAGACATAATTTGTCACTTAGGGTGTGCTATAGGTTTTTTTTTGCAGTTTTCATATTCTAATATTTAGCATGTAAAATCAACGATATTACAATACATGGAATGATACACGCCATAATAACGCATTTAATTCTTAATATTCACTACAAAAAAAGAGCTTCGTGTTTTCGGAGCGTATTATTTTTGAAAAAGATGATCATAAAAAGTTATCGATATCTTGTGAATAAATTAACACCTTTTGACTTATTTTCTTTGGGAGGGACACGTGAAATATTAGGTCGATTTAAGACCATGCAATTTTTCGAGAACATACCTTCAATCGCAAAAGAGCAAATAAGTCATAGAAAATTTCATTCAAACGATATGACACTGTATCATATTTTTGTTAATTTATTATTAATGGCATACTTGCCTCATAGCAATGAAATAAACATTAATTGTTTTCTCGTTAAAAATACTAGTTTTTTTAATATAAAAATGAAACATCTTATTGGAAAACCTAATATATGGATGTACATACAATGATTTTTCTGTCACTGTTTAATTTAATTCAATTCAATAATATCTTCGATCTTAAATAATTAAAAAAAACTTTAAATTTTGTATCTTTACATTCAATCAACTGTATTCTTTAATAACAAATTTCCCCTAAGGCAATGAGTTTATTTTTCGATATCATTAATTAGCGTTTTTGTATTTTTGGTGGCTCTGAATAAATCTCTAAACGATCAAAGCAAAACTATGAGAAGATTATTTTCAGATCAATCTGATATACATAAGTATGAAACACACTTGAAGCTTTCAATTTTATTTGCTTACCCTACGAAATATATTGGCTTTAAATTTAAGAATTAAATGCCAACATCAATAACGTTGCGAAAATCAAAAGCCAACTTGAGTGACTTAAATTTTGTACCGAATTATAATTTGCCCAAAAGATTCATTAATGTCCATCACAATTTCGGGAAACATAACTTTTTTGTTCTTGTTTTAAAAATCCATTTTAAATTGTTGGTTTTAATCACTAAAAAATAATTGAAGTTGGTTCCGCTCAGCGATTCGCAAATTGGTCAAGCCATGAGCTATCTCAAGTGTAACAATTTTATACTCCAACATATTGAACCAAAAACAAACTGATTTTTTGACAGTTCCGTTATCTGCTCTGAACTGACAAAGTAAAACGCCAAATTACAAATTTTGAACTTTATTTAGTTAACCTTTACCTACCAAAAAACACAAGCTAAAAGTTGTAGTTTTGTTTAGAAAAAATATGTACATACTTATTGCTTTTCCAATCTTTACATGACTTCATTAAAAGGATTTATTTTGGCAGCTCGGCAATCAGAGACTAGAAACTTGGCTTACTTTGCGTCCTTTAGTGCTAGATGACACACTAACCTCAATAAAAAAAACGTTTGACATTTCAGCTATCGTCAGTCATTATGGTCACGACTTCAAAACTCTAAATTTGTCATTCTGACCTCTTAGCGAAAAATTTCAGGTGGTATCCAAAAGGAAAGCTTATAGTAAAATGATTTATTTAACTAAAATCACAATTACAAAAATAAATCATTAATTTCAAATTGTGTTTTACACCTTCCATAGAAAATTACAGGGCTTCCACTTAATATTTTTTTCTAAGAGAAATCAAAGATCTAAAACTGATCTAGTTTTGTGAAATGTGATTGCGATATTTTTACCATATTTGTGTTGAACTTAAAGTTGTTAAACAATTTCATTGTGTTGTAATTTTTAGTAATGGCGTAGTTTTTATTTGTTAAGAGTCAAAACATGACAGCTTCAAAATTGACAGTTGTCCACATATCGGGGTATTTAAAATGAAAAATAAAAACTTATATTGGAAATCTATTTTTTAAATTAAAAAAGTTTCCATCGTTCTTGATACAAATATTCATCTTCTTGATAATTGTATATCAGGTACCAATTTTTTGAAACTACAAAATTGAGATTTGGCATCTTAGAAATAACCTCAAAATCTTTAAGGCATGGAAAAAAAGAAAAAAAAATCAAAAATGGGAACCCTTTTTCAGAATTTACAACGATAGTTTCTTAAAAGGTCACGTAAAGTTAACAAGTAAAAATATCTATTTTTAATATATTCATTGTCAGTATCGTACTGATGGATAACATATTCGATCGTCCATAATACTTCCCAACATATCCTGTATGGCCCATATAGCCTTCACTATCCTTCACTATATTTAACAGCGCCTCCATCACAACACAGAATATTCCATAAGGAAACGATGAATGATGTGTTTGAAGTTCGTTATTAACTTTAAAACTATGTTTGTAAAAGCAAAACCTAATATCAATAATGGATGACCAGCATATTCTTCCATATATATGTATGAAAATAAGTACATACCAATACGCCTCTTCCAGGTCCTTATAAAATGGCTACACGTATGTACTTAAGTGTGGTCTCATGGTGACGTGTCCATAGTCCATGTCCCATGTTCATAACCCGCATAGCGCATATAGCCTTGGCTCTCCATAAACACTAAATGCATCATATGTGTAGTGTACTCTCATCGTGCCCATTGCATCCATTAAAGCTCCAATCAACCAACAACTCTTTTTGACGAGAAGGAACTTAGAATGACGCCTGTTCAAAAAAAAACTAACATCTAACGTCCCTCATCAGCGATGGAGGCTGCTGGATACCAGTCTCGGTGGTGGTAATGGTAGAGTGGAGAAGAGAACGAATATAAGGTAGGTTAGGTCGGTCGCACTTGAAATAGAGGGAAGGGATATATCGTCTTTGTGTTCTTTTCCACGTCCCTTAATGTTTCCTTATTTTATTATACTGTAACTGAATAAGGTGACGTTTAGTGCGGCAGCAGTTGAAAGTTTTTTTCTATCTGACAGCAGCACCAGCGGTGGCAGCAAAGTGGCAGAGAGAATTCCCTAATTGAATTTGGTGGGTGGATGCCAGTCTCCACGACCATATGAACGACAACGACGACGACGACGCGGACGACGACTTTCCACTAAAACGATGACGATAATAATCATGATGATGTTTCAGGATGATGATGATGATGACGCTTTTCTTAGTCTTACAGACCCGGATGTGCAAACATAAATAGCAAACTCCTTTCTTACGTCGTCGTCCTCGTCGTCGTAGGATGTGCGATATATTGAATTGTTTTTTATATCCTTTTTTTGTATACATACATACGTATACTAGGATTTTCCTTTCCTTTATAGTTTCTGTTATACATTTTTAGATGTAAAAAAGAACTTTGATCTTTTGCCAAGCAATTCCAAGGATAAGTTTTATGATGAAATTCTTATACTTTCGTATAGTTTGTTTAAAGGTTATTATGAAACTACTTTAAATCAACAGAAGCAACAAATGTTTAGACAAGCGAAAATTTATAAGAACTCTTCCAAAGCAATCATATTTTTCGAGGAAAATAAAGAACACACAGGATAACAATTGGTAGATTTTTAATTGGAATTAAATTTATGGAACTCAACAATATTGCATAGGTATACGAGTAATTTGGATTCTGGGAACTTTTGTTTTTTGTGTTTCTAATTCAAAAGAAGAATCATGTTTCTTAAGTGGTGATTGCATTTTCTTGGAACCTTTTTAAAAAATGTTTAAATTATCCTCTGTAGAAAGAAAAAAACATCCTACATGATTGAATGTATGAGAAATATGATATCTACTAAATAAACGTAGGACTGCCTCAGGGTTCCGTTTTGTCTCCGACACTCTTCTTTGTTTTTGTAAATTTTTTTGTATGAAACTTCTGCTCCGGTAAATTGTTTCGCTGATGACAATACCCTATACGTTTTTTATATTCGTTCTGAGATTCACATCCTTATGAGTTAAACTACCAAGAACACCATATGATAAGCTCGTTGAATTCTGATCTTGACAACATCCTTCATGTCCAATGGAGAATCAAAAATCTTGTAGAAATAAATGCTGCAAAACCGCAATTCTGTCGATTGTCTCAAACCTTCTCCCCTCCCCCCAATGTATCGATGCACGTATGGCACTCGCATCGAAAACCAAAACAATCCCTTATGGCGTGACCACGTATTTAAAGTCACCTAAATCTGTTAAGTGGTAAGGTTTTTTCCAATTATTAAAGAAGTATATTAATCCTTCTGATATGGATTTAATTTATAGTCTTTATTCATTAGAAACTCGAGTATAATTCCAATATTTTTCAGGTTTATCAAAAACCCAATTGATATTCTTTGACTGAATTCAAAAATGAGCTTTAAAGATGGTAGGTGACCATTTTCTTATCTGAAAAATGTGTAGTTCTTGAGAATCACAGCGCGCCGCAGCAAAGTTTTATGTCTCTCACTATTTTATGGTAATTTTAAAAAACAAAGCTCAAGTAAAATAGGCAGTTGCATTTGTCCCCTCAAACAATTGAACCGTAATAACAGTACTTAAAGAAATGCTCATCAGTTTACCCTTAAACTCGATTTCGGACATATTTTTAAGTGCAGAGATTCTTTTCTAGCCGCACTACACGAATGTGGTAAGCTTTACCGGGCTCAGCATTTCCCATTCATTGCAATTTGCAGACTTTCAAAATCAATCTGCATTGATATCTTCTTTATAGCTTTATCCCCCATGTATAGTCAGTATAAGGGTATTTATAAACCTTTTGAGAGCGCACACAATAAGAATGACCGCATCTCAATTTTGAAATAAAGGGGAATGTGAACTGAGCTAATTTCACTGAAGAATTCATTTCGAATAATTAATTAAGTTCACTTAAAATATTTATTTACCACCAATCTTTTGTATATTTTCTATCTTTAAATATTCATATTTATTACATGAAAAAATCATATAAAAATATTAAGGCTTTCAACGAATCTATAAAGTAAATATTTGCTTTGTGCACTGTGGCGTATGAGTAATATTTTGTTGTTCTTATTCAGAAAAAAACTAATTTTATTTTCTTACTAACATCTTTTATGAGTTATTTATTACTCAAGTTAGTTTTTAATATTCATAAATTAAGTCACAAAAAGCAAATACTCTCGCTCATTAACGAAATTAATTCAGTAATTTGTAGGTTTTTAGTTGTTTTTAATTACTCAAGAGCAAAACTTTACTTTTAATGGCTTATTATGGCATTAAAAGCCCAATGGATAAGATAGTCCATTAAAAAAAAAAAAACTATTATACAATTTTATTCATCAAAATAATCTCTCTAGGAATAAATAATTTTACTCCAATAATGGTTTGAATAAGTCAATACTGAATTAAGGGTTGAATTAGTCTACATTTTATTTTACCCATATTACTTCATCAAATATTAAAATAATTCTAATAAATCTCAAATATTATACATAGGTTTTATTAGGTCATCATAAATATTGTTAAGATCATATTAATTATTCATAACAAGGTCTGTAAAGTTGTTTCAAATTTTCTCCATGAATTTTCATGAAACTAATTTTCCTCGTATTGAAATCCAAGACAAAAAACAGAATAAATTCTGTGAAACTTGAACCAATGAATTCAGAGGTAACATTTTGACCATAATTCAAGTTTCAAAGGCTCAAACGGGGGAAACATTTTCAAAGTAATTTTTGCCCCGATAACCCATTTTATTTTTCTAGAACTTCACTTTCATTATTAATTTGTATCCATGCAAATAGTTATTTTCTTGGTATTATACCTTCAGAGGCTTTTATCTTCTTATGAATACAAATTTACACTTTTTAGAAGAACTGCAGTTAAATCGTGCTGAAAATTTTGCCGGGGAGGTTCCTGTTAATGTCATAACTTCCTTTTTAACAATTAAATAAATATCAATTGATTTCTCTAAAAAAACAATCTTCTTTTTCAATACCATAACTTCTTATTGAAAAACCCTGTACTTCATGTTATAATAACTCCTGTTATATTTTAAATTTTAGATATAACATAAAATTAAAAATCAATTTATTCGTTTACGTTGCCAACATCATTTATTTAACTTTATTCCTTGTCTGCTTCACTTGTGTCTTTGTTACAATATTTTTTAAATAGATATTTAAATGAAATTAAATAAAATAGAAATTGAAAATGAAAAAATATTCACATTTGATTTAAAATTAGTTAACAATATTCTTTTTTTGCAAACGTAAGCTTGCCTGGTATTAAAAATCTTATAAATCATTAATGATTGATGGAAAAATATTTAAAAATGTTTTTTTGAACGATTTTATTAAAGAAAAATATTTAGAAATGAAAATTCAAAATTTAAGTTTATAAAAAAATAATTCTTAGTTAAAATGAGCAGATTTTCTTATTATTATTTGGGTATACATTTATGTTCGTATACTTACCAATATTAATATATAAGGTGTTCAGAATAATAACAGTCCACGTAAACAATTATTTCAAGCTTTTTAAACTAAAACATTAATTCTTTGTTAAAATCAAGGTTTGAAAATCAATCAACCTACTATAAGACCATTTATTATTCAAAACACCTTACATTTTTAAGCCTTGTTTGTTTTTCTTTTTTCAATTGTTTGCAGAATATTCAAAAAATTTAAAATTCTATCTAATTTTTGTGAATAATAATAATAATTTATATTAATATAATTATTGTATATTTTATTACGTAATATTACTATTTTAATCAATCTGAGAGATCTGTTAAATATTTGTTTAAAAGATATTTTAAATGATAGTTGTGTGGTTTTTAATACTTTAAAGATGATACTTTGTGACCTGAATTTGATTCTATATTTTCGTATACTAAAAAAAATGTGTAATAAAATTCCATAAGTATAAATAAAATAAAATTAAATAGGTATAAAAGTTCCAGTAAAATAGAAAAAGACGTTTGTTTAAATAAACAAATCTACTACTCAAACACATAGATTGAAATTTGAATTTTGAAATGAGATTTTATTCATCTTTCGATAAGTCGGCCTTTTCAAAAGCCTCCTCTTCTGAAATAAGGTGAATTCATAATCATAATACTTATGAATTCCAAAAGAATACTATCATAGCCCCAGTCATAACTAAAATATTAAATTTTATGCTTGTTTTTCACGACCTGTACGATTTTTAATAAATGGGATTTAGTACTTAAACAGATATCAACATGATTGAAATTAAGGAATCTCTAGTAAATTGCTAAATACTTAGAGAATTCTAAACCCGTAACAATTAGTTACCTACATTCAATTTTAAAATTTCAAATATCAGCAATTTTAGTCTCTTTAAATCAAGCTGAAATTCCCTTCAACACTCACTTTTTCTACTTTCTGAACCTTTTCACCCAGTTTTAAGTTAAAAAAAAAATAAAATATAAGAACATCAAATATTCTTGAGAATATGCTTTTAAAAAACTTAAATATAATCATATGAAGTATGAGGTATTAACGAGAAGTCCATGAGCAACATATTTTGCAGAAAAATGGTTCACTGCAATCTAACTAAACATGCAAGTTTCCCAAACAAAATTAAACGACTTTTAATTCAATTTTCTTTAAATATACATATCTGAAGTTTTCAATCTATGTAAATGCATTTTCCATCAAATTCATATTTGACCTACTTAAATATTACAATACAACATCTCCTTTATCTTACTATGACATGGACTAGAGTTACATGTTTCTCGAGTGCCAAGCGGATCATCAGATTTTTTAAATTGTGTGGTACTTTAATGTTCAAATATTCATACGATGCAAGTGCTTCATGTTGTCCATATTTCGATACATGAATACAAAATCATCAGGGTGTACATTCAAAATTGATTTTGATAGCCTCGATTCAAAGCTGACTCCAAAGTCACTTTATCACGACAGTTTCTTGAGATATGACTTTTTGAGGCTACCTAAATTAATGGAGGAGTTTTTTTTTTCTATAAAATTTGTGATGGTTTTCCAAATCTATAATCATTTTTATTTATGTTATTCCAAAAAGTCTTCATAAGTTTTCACTTGTTTTACATAAATCGTTAAGAAAATCTGAACCATTTATGACATTTATTGTTTGAAATTATTTTTATAAACAAGGCCAACAATTCAAGTTTGTTTTAAATAAAATATGGAAAAACTATGAAAATAATGTTGAAAACAGGAATTTTAAAATTTGTGTAGATAGTTAAAACCAAAGTTTGGATGAATCAACACTAAAAATAAGCTCTCCAAAACGAATGCTTCTAAACTATGAAAGCATTCAATTTAAGGTTTCTCAAAACTTCATATACACAGCTAGGTTTTACATTTCACTTTCACACGAAATGAAATCAAAAAGAAAAACGATTCAATATATTTATAAATTGGAGTTCTGAAATTCACTTTAATCGATATCGATTTTATTTTTTGCGAACTCAAAACGAAGTGAATTTCAGTGTACTACATTTCGATTTCTGCAATTTCCAAGTGATTTGATTTCGATCATATTCAATTGGTGTGATTTGAACTCGAAACTAGGAAATAGTTTAAAAACAGTACTAATTTCACTCAAAGGATAAAACTTTAACTTTACCCTTCATTCGTAAGAAGTTGCAGCTTCTACTTTGTATTTGAGGAAACGTACAAAGCATTTAAAATGATTTTTCAACACACCAAATGTCTTCTCTATAACTCAACTAAAATATTTATTGACTGATGTAATAATGTCAGCTGCTTCAATTTTACTTGAAGTGATTTCGAAAAGTATTCGAAATTATGAAATCGATCGATTTTTCACTCGATTTTCAATTAAGATTTCGATTTCATTTCACTCTATTTTGGGAACCTAGCTGATAGATGTCAATTGAATAAAAGTGAGAGTTTCCAGAAACTAAGTAAAATATTAAAATAATTTTAATTACATCTAGAAGACAAAGATATGTACTTTGCAATATCATCATGTAATTTATTGTAAAAAACTATGTTGTGCTTTACATTAGCCTTAAAAGAAACACCGTTTTTGGATGTATATAGCATTCAGTGTTATTATTAAACCTGCTGGGGCCTGATTATGGGATTCTATTAAAAGTTGCTTTATATTTAAATAAAAGAATATACGTTTCAACAGTTTGAAGATTCAGAAAAGAGTAACAAATTTATTTTTATAGAGAAAAAATAAAACAAACAAATAACAAAATGATAAGCTGATGAAAATCTAATTCTAAAGTAAAATAAACAACAGGTTTATTTTAACACCCTCACTGAATTAGATAACACCAAAGCTTAGTCCAAGAGCAGAAGAACAAGTAATATGCTTCGGGCCAGGAAGAGCCTTAGTCAACAAATCAGCTGTCATTTCTTCAGTGCTGACGTATTTCAAAATAATTTTTCCTTCGTCAATTTTTTCTCGTATGAAGTGATGCTTAACATCAATGTGTTTGGTTCTTCCATGATATGTGCTAGTTAGAGCCAAGCTTATAGCACTTTTGTTATCACAACGAATGATAGTTGAATCTGGTGAATTGGGAATTAGCTCTCTCTGTAAGCCAATCAACCAGGTTGCTTCTTGAGTCGCTGCAGTTAGTGCCATATATTCTGCTTCTGTCGTCGAGATGGCGACTGTTGGCTGTTTTTTCGAATTCCATGAAATTGCACCATTATGAAGCAAGAAAGTATAACCGGTTACGGATCGTCTTTCATCTGTGTCACTAGCCCAATCGGCATCGCAAAATCCGGAAACATGACCTTCCCCAGCGGTATAAACTAGTTTCATATTAGCTGTTCCTTTTAGATAGCGAAATATGTGTTTTACTGCTGTCCAGTGGGCTTTTCCCGGGTTCTGGTTGTATCGACTGACCGTACTTACAGCAAAACTAATATCAGGACGTGAAACTTGAGCTGCAAACATAAGACTTCCCACAGCTTCTTGATAGGGTACATCTTTCATTTCAGCACACTCCTTTTCGTTTTGTGGGCACATCTCCTTTGTCAACTTTTGGTTAGCATCTAAAGGTGTTTTCGCTAAGTTACAATCAAGCATATGGAATCGATTAAGAATTTCATTTATGTATAACTCTTGATCCAAATAAATTAAACCTCTTTTTCGATCCCTGTTAATTTGAATGCCCAAGAAAAAACGGGCATCTCCTATGTCTTTCATTTTGAAAGCATTTTGCAAGTTGTTTTTCAATTCCAACTTCTGGTATTTATCGTTAGTAAATATGAGAAGGTCATCTACATAAACTGCTACATACAACATTTTCCCCTTAGATAATCTGTAATAAATACAGGGATCGACTTTAGATCTTGTAAGGCCAAAACTCTGTAATGCTGCATCTAATTTTTGGTTCCAAACACGGCTAGCTTGCTTCAGACCATAAAGGGATTTTTTTAATCTACACGCTCTTAGGCTTTTGTCATTGAAGCCTTCTGGCTGTACCATAAAAATCTCTTCGTTTAGATCGCCTTGTAAGAACGCGCTCACTGCGTCCATTTGATCGATATCGAGGTTGTACTTGGCAGCCGTTGCTAGTAAGAATCGAATAGAGGTATACCGAACTACCGGGGAGTAAGTTTCTTCGTAATCGATCCCCTTTTTTTGTGCACACCCTTTAATAACTAAACGGGCTTTGTAGCGATATATATTACCTTTTGCATCTTTCTTCGTTTTAAAGATCCACTTACAATCTATTGGTCTCTTATTGGAAGGAATATTGGTCAACACCCAAGTTTCGTTTTCAATTAAAGAGTTGTACTCTTCTTTCATTGCTTCTTCCCATAACTTTGAATCGCTTCTGTTTAATGCCTCATCAACTGTTAATGGATCGTAAAGCTCAACGGATTTAGCTTGACAAACATAATCATCCATTCGGACAGGTTTTGATGGACGTTGACTGCGTCTTGGTTCAGTGATTTCATTAACTGTTTGTGCTGGCGAGCAACTCATATCACTCTCGATGTTTTCGTCAACTTCTTCCTCTTCTGAGTAAAACGTTTCAGTGTTGTCGTGTGATTCTTTAATGGTGCTATCATCTTCACTGACACCAACATCCCCCACTGAATTCGACTCATCTGAGAATATATAAAAATATTTATCATTTTTTGGGTCTAATAGCTTACTTTTATCTAGTTGACAATTCTCGAAGAACACAACATCTCGACTAGTTATGATTTTATCTTTTTCGGCCTGGTATAATCGATAACCTTTCGTATTTTCAGAGTAACCTAGAAAAATGCAGCATTCTGACTTTGAGTCAAACTTCTTCCGGCAATGTTTCGGCACATGCACCATTGCCTTACACCCAAACACTCGAACATGACTGAGATTTGGAACTCGTCCAGAAAAGGTCTCCTCAGGTGTAACACCAGTTGTTGATTTGCTAGGAGATCTGTTGATGATGAAAACAGCAGTAGAGACTGCCTCAGCCCAAAACTTAACGTCAAGTCCAGCGTCAAATAACATGCAGCGTGCCTTCTCGATAATCGATCGATTGGTTCTCTCTGCTAAACCGTTCTGCTCTGGCGTATACGGTGTTGTCGTCTGGTGTTGAATTCCATTTTCTTTCATCAATTTGCCAAATGAACGGTTGCAAAACTCAGTGCCGTTATCGGTGCGTAAAATCTTGATTTTCTTGTTACTCTGTCTTTCAACAAAAGTTTTGAATTCGACAAATCTTTGAAAAGCTTCAGACTTTGCTTTCAAAAAATAAACAAAGATTTTTCTACTAAAATCATCGACTAGTACCATGATATAACGTGCACCACCACGAGAAGAAACATCAATAGGACCGCAAAGGTCAGAATGAATTAATTCCAAAATTTCTGTCGCGCGAGTTCCCTTTTCCTTGAAAGGCATTCGAGTTTGCTTGCCCTTCACACAGACTTCACAGTTTTTCTTGTTGACTTTGTTAAAGTTAACCCCAGAGACACAATTCTTCAACTTTAGCAAACTATCGAAGTTAAGGTGGCCCATGCGACGATGCCACAACTCACTATCCTCTACTTTTGCTTCTTTGACGTTACCATTTGCCATCATACTCACGTTAATATTCGATCCATTCAACTTAAACATATCACCCACATGCGAAGCGGTGGCAACTAGCTGTTTATCGCTACTGAAAATTGTGCAGCCTTTTGAATCGAAGACAACGGAGTTTCCTTTTTTAACCATTTGGCTTACAGACAGTAAATTTACGCACAAGTTGGGAATGTACAAAACGTCCTTCACAGAAACATCTCGGATATTCTTCTGAACAGCAACTTGTAGGTTCAAATTTCCTATCCCTTTAACAGACAGGCGAGAGTTGTTGGCACATATTATCTCTCCTTTATCTGATTCTGCGAAATCTGTAAGACAGTCACGCTTCATAGACATGTGAGCCGACGCCCCTGAATCTATAAACCAATCATTGTTTCCTGCGTTAGTTGTAAAAGCAGAATACAAACTATGCGTCTTTGAATGTGATTTTGGTTTAGAATCACTGTGGATTTTATTTTTCTTTGGGCAGTTCCGAGAAATATGGCCAAAATCTCGACATTCGTAGCACCTTGGTCCACGTGACTTTTTCGTTGGCTTTCGTTTGCCAAAGAACACTGTAGATTCGGACTCACTAGCTTTAACATCTTGTAGAAGTTTCGTCTTGATAGCATCTGCGGTTATGGGAGTACCTGAACTCTCAAGGCCCATTATCATCGGGCGATAGTCTTCAGATAATCCAGCAAGCAGCAAAGTACCAACCCATTCGTCACTCACCTCCATGGCCACTGATCTCAATTTGTGGGCAGTACTTACGATTTTGGTTACGTATGACTCCACAGAATCACTATCATCCAATCGTGTAGTGATTAAAGTCCGCAAAAGTCCAACTCGGCGCGTCAGTCCTGAATCCTCAAAAGCTCGTTCCAGATTGTTCCATGCTTCTTTCGCAGTCTTCGCAGACTGAACATGAACGAAATTTATTGGCTCGATCAGCAGAATTATTTTCGCTCTGGCTTCCGAATCCGGTGTTGTACCATCATTATATTCGACGCAGTCCCAAAGATCCTCCAGTTCGAGGTATGTCTTAACCGCAAACTTCCAGGAATCCCAATTTTCTCGACCTTTAAGTTTTTCGATAGAGGGCAATACGTTCTGTGACATCACGAAAAATCTTGCGAAAATATTCAGCTTCGTCCAATAAAATTTCAATGGGTCTTCAATTTCCTTTATTTAATTAACTATATTAAGCATGGACTGGGCCCATAACCTATTAAAAGTTGCTTTATATTTAAATAAAAGAATATACGTTTCAACAGTTTGAAGATTCAGAAAAGAGTAACAAATTTATTTTTATAGAGAAAAAATAAAACAAACAAATAACAAAATGATAAGCTGATGAAAATCTAATTCTAAAGTAAAATAAACAACAGGTTTATTTTAACAGATTCGCGGCGAATCGTTTTGCAAGCGAGTTTGCCATTTTTCAATTATTGTTTTCGCTATCCCCTTCTTCGTTTTGAATTCGACCAATTAACGAATTCGAAGGCGAATTTTAAATGTCATAATGTTTGTTGGCGAGTTGAAATCCGACAGCTTTTTTTGCGGATTCACAGGCGAAAGTATTTATTATTATTCGATTTCATGGATTCTTCCTTGATTGTAATTATATAAAAATGTGAGTTAGCTTTATTTTTATTTTCTTATAATTTATCCGCAATCCACAATAAAATATAAAATTTTGAATAAATCACCGCAAATTTCATAAATTCAATCAAAACAAAACAAAATTTGTGGAAAGCTGTCAAATCACTGGAATATAGGAAGAAAAAGTCAAACCAAAAGTGTCAAATCACTGGAATATAGGAAGAACTATTTTCGCTTCGCCGCGAATTCGTTAATAAGGAAATACGACGCGAGTCGAATTTGAAAGGTCGAATTGAAAACGATCCGCCGCGAACCTCATAATCAGACCCCTGGAATCTTTAAAAATTCTCGATTTAGTGTACACCTTGTGCTTGATATAATTTCCTAAAGCTCGTATCCACAAAACTAACATTTTTAAAATATTTAAAATAACAGAAGATTTCCCTCAACCCTTTTAGGAGTTGAGTAAAACAGAACAAAGAATAACACTGCGCCGCGAAAGGATTAATAGAAACAGCATTAAAACGCAATTTTTGATGTTTGAGAAATTTTCAATATTTCTGAAAATGTGTTTGTCGTCAATTGATTAGGTTTAATAAAATGAGAAAATGAGAAAAGTGTTCAGAATCTACAATTTCTTCATTAATTTAAGTTAAATTGTTTCTGTGAAATTACATAAACAAATAAATTATAATAAATTATTTTCAGCCAAGATCGAATATGTAAACAAAATCAAAACCAAACTTCCCAATGAACTAAACCAATACAAAAACTTATGTTCTTGAATGCGCAATAAAATATGTAGATGAGATAAAATAATAAGAAATAAATAAACCAATTTGTTTGTTTTTTTTAAATTATATTGTTGACAATTATCGAATTACTTTTATTCTTAAAAAAAAAAGAAAAAATAATTTATAATATTAAAACAGAAAAATGAGAAAAAAAGCTTAACAATACATTTTGTTTTGTTTAAATGACGACGACAGTTTTCTTCTTTCAAAAAAAAAAATACTAATACAATAATAATAATAATTATTAATAGTTTAAATTTGTTTCATTTTGTATCTTATGTTGTTTTTGTTTTCTTTTTACTTACAAAAGTAACGCTTAAAATTTAACTTGTTTTTCGTTTTGTTTTATATTTTATAATAATATAATAATAATATATGTATAATTAAATTAATACAAAAAATATATATTTATATATATGTATAGCATTTTAATAGCATAAATGGAAGATAGAAAAAAAGAAACGCACAGAAAAATAATAATAATATATCATCAATAATAATAAAACTAAAGTTAACTAATTTATAATTATTATAAAGTAATTTATGTAAAGAATTGAGAAGGGAAAACATCATTTCTGTTTTAATTTATTTTACTTAAACTAAACAATTTCGTTTTTTTTTATTTTGTTTTTGTTTTTGTTCTTGTTGTTTTTGTTTTTTGTACATGGGGAAAATAAAATTAAAAAATATAATTTAAACATAATATTTCTCGTTTTTTTTTTTTTTAATTTAATCGAGTGAGTGATGTATTTTTGTGGTGTATATTTATGTTATGTTATGTAAGGTGTATGTTTTTTATGTAAGTGATGCATTTTTTTAATTTAATTTTTACAATAAATTTATATCGATAGATTTTTTACTCCATTTTACTGAGTGGTTTTCTTTCATTTTTTTTGTGGAATATATAAATACTAGTTATATATTTTAACAAATTGTTGATGTTGTTGTTGTTAACTTTTTCGCTAAATAATGATAATTTATTATAAATTTTGTTAAATTGAATTTAATAATATAATTTATATAATTCTCATTTTTTTCGTTATTTTGGTTTTGTTGTTGTTTTGTGTGTTTTTGTTGGTTGGTATTATTGTTGTTAAGTAGTGTATAATTTTTATTTATTTGTTTAATTTTGAGAAAGATAGAGAGAGAGAGAGATAGCGTAGAGAGACAGATAGAGAGAGAGATTAAGACAAGTAAATATTACATTGATTTTTAGTTGGACACAAACGATGTGGACAATAATTAAGGCTTTTTAAGAATGTCTTTTTTACGTGTTCGATTCGAATTGAGCTTCTGATAGAAATAATTATGACCAAAGCTCTTTTGCAGCTTATATGATTTTCCCATTAGGAACTTTGTTATTGATTGAACATAACCTCGAACGTTTTCATGATTCTCCGGCAAATGAATTGATATCACATCAATATAAACTTTATTAAAGGGAATTGTTTGAAGGACCTGTTAAAGAAAAAAAAGTCTTGTGATTAGATTTGAATTCAGTTATGTTAAAATTTTAAAAATTTACCTCCAATTCATGACCATGTACGCCAAGACTTAGGAGATCATAGTCGATGCGATTACACGCCAACATAATTGTATAGAGTGGAAAACATTTGACGCGGGAATTAAACCATGAGGTCCCCTCGTCAAGCAGACTATTAATTCGAACCTCGGAATTTTCATCATCATGGAGAGTTACCTGCAATAAAAAGCAAGAAATATTAAAATATGTTTAATAAAATTAAATAGAATACAATTTAGCTAAATTATGATCACAAAAGTTATAACAAATTTCCCGTTATAGACCCCAAGCGACATATTATGTATGTTGTATACGAAAGCTGTGTGAAATTTTGTATTGTAAAATATTTTTTGAACTAGGTGAATGATAGTTTCATTCTTTTTAATTGTTTAATACTTTTTAATGTTTTTCTATCTGTTTGGAAAAATTCCTTTACAATCTCCTTACATAACCAAAATAAAAAAAGTGAAAGGTGTTCCTGAACTCACTGGTTATATTATTTTTGGGAATCACTATGATTTTAAATCAATTTTCATTTTAAATGAGTAGTTTTACAAAAGAACGCTTTTCTGTAACTTATCTAATAGAACAAACAGAAAACTCATTTCAGTAAAACATATGACTAACTTTTGATTTCCAAATTAAGGAAGTTGGGGAAGAATAGCTTCTGTAATCTTATTTATTTTACCTCTGTACTTTTCACTGGCTGCAAACCAAATAAGTTTAAAGATATGTACTTTTGGAATCTCACAATGTATTCATTTAGGTCCTATTCTTTCAATTTTAATTATAAACGATTTACCATGTATGTTGAAGCACTCTTAGAGGATCGTTTTTTGCGAATGACACGTTACTATCTCCTAAACCATTTGAAATACTATTCATTGTGAAGAATAGCAATGTGATCTTAGCTTATTTGTACGTAACTGTCTGGTTCTTAACTTAATAAATCTAAGACAATAGGCTTTACTTAGTACCCGTGGCGTGATGGTTAGAGGGTAGGACTGTCTAGAGGTTTTGGGTTCAATCCCTGCCTGTGCCAGGGTAGTGCCTTTTGCGAGGAATTGTCAAATCCGCCAAGAGTAATTATTGTCATGAAAAGTGCTTCCTCAAATTAGCCTTTTGGATTTGGCTTTAAACGATAATGACAACATTATTCGCACACAGGAATGGTTGAGAGTTGTTAGCCACTAGACTCGGTCCTTTATGGACTGTTGCGCCACTTAATTTATTTTGTATTTTTAGGCTTTACGAGAAAGCTTTATGTGATGTGTTTTAATTATTTGTTTAAAGGTGTATCTCTGTCTGCCCTAGTGAGTCAATTGATGGCAAAATTAAATTGATGAAAACTATTTTCTAAAATAGCAGCTTTTTAAACCATTTGTTAAACCAACTTCAGAATACGCTTTTCAAATTCGGACTCCCAATTAAGCCTGTCAAACATCCAGGTTATAACTGATGCAAACGAAGTTTTGTCTTCATTGTTAAATTAATAAATGGAAATATTGACTTTTTGCACATTTCGGGTCATATAAACACTAATTTTTTCCAAAAAAGATTTTGACCGAATGCATACGATACTTTCGTTTTAAATTTCAAGAATTCTCGACTTTAAAAATTGTTCTAATGGCCTCATGACCTTTTACCTCAAAAATTATGTCCCAAAAGATTATGGCAGGGAAAACCATTAAGTACTCGTTTTCTGAACTTTAGTTATGAAGGTATTGCAAAACTATTCATGATTTTCTACTACAAACATATTCAACCGCGTTTATCTCAATACTACACTTTTTTAAGTTGGAAATACTCATAACTCAGACAATTTTCAACCGATGTCATGAGTCTAACAACGGGTGTTTATTTAAGGGACAAAGAACTTTAAGTTGGCAACACTATTTCAACTGGGGGCCATTTTGTCAGCTGTCAAATGATTTATTTTTAATTTGGTTTGGCATCACAACATGAATACACTGAAACGCGCCGGAACAGCGCTACCAAATTGTGCAATTTTTTTTGAAAATCATGGGCTTGTTCGAAATTATTCCATAAGTGAATTTGGATGAATCGATACGTCAATAAACAAAACTGCCGTATTTGGAGTCACGATTATTCTCAATGACTGACTGTTTGGTACAGTACTTTATGGGTTAGTGGAATAATTAGTCCATTCTTCTTTAAAAACTATGCTGGCCAGAGCTTGATTACTGACTTTTCGCTCATCAATCAAACTAACATGATGTGTCGAAGCTGTGGTTTCAACAAGTTGGCACGGCGCCAAAAAAAACAAAACACAAAACAGTTCGTGTCACAATGGATTTATTGAAGGAAACTTTTGGCAATCGTACAGTTTCTCGTTACAGACCCGTAAAATGGCCTTTAAAATATACAGCCCCAAATGTTGGAAAAATTCATACAAAATTCGACCCCCAGATTAGTCTACGTCAAAGCCAGCCGTGGCGGTCATATGTTAAAAGTAATATTTAAATTGTTATGTCAGAAGAAAAAAATTAATTTCCTGTCAATTTAAAAAAAAATATTCTCGTTTTATTCCACTTTAAAGAAAGCAACAAAACTTAAAAATACTTTTCACTTCCAAAATGTTTAGGTTTCAAATCTCAAAAATGCAATAACTCATTTCGTACCTTCTTATTTGACCAATTTTAAGTACTGATATAGTGTTTTCCTTTATTCTTTCTGAATTTCAACTTCTTTTTTCTTCGGAAATATCTCAAGAGGAAATTTCTAACATTGTTTCCATTAAAAAAAAAAAAGATGAGAAGGACTCAATCAAAAGTAACCAACTGTGGGAAAATTTTATTGGCATAATTGGCGATTCATCTTACAACTTATACAAGTCTAATTTTCTGCCACTTTCATTTGTCTATAATTGTATAAAATAAAATAACATATTTCTGACACTTGACTTACATCGTACAAATTTCATACAAAATAATCACGTAATTGGGTGTTAAACGTGTGCATCTAAAACTTAAACTCAAACTCAAAACTACGGGGATCTACTTTTCTTAGTACAAGTGTACTCGTATGGTATGGTAGTTCATTCAGGAGGGACCTGAATACCCATTTCAATGCTATAGTTTAACAACTCAACTATGCCAAGTACAGTTGTTTTATTTTACAACTTAATAACCTTACTCGGATGCCCAAACCGTAACAACTGCTTTCTTCACAATACCTGACGAGTACAACAGTCTAATTGGCATTGACCGACCATATACCGACCATGTACCGACTATATACCGACAACCGACCATATACCATTATACCGACCGTATACAGAAAAAATGTAGCAATTTTTTCAAATTCAATTGAAATTTTATAAAAAAAAAAAAAAATTTACATATTTGTATTTGAATTTTTCTTATTTTGTTTGTTTCTTTGGAAACTTACCTCCTTTGGATGCTGATTGGGGGAAACACACGCATGAACCACCTGCATTTTGGCTCGATGAACATTCTGCTTCCGCAGCGTGAAATACCTTCGCGGTTCTGGTTCAACAATCACCCCCGCCCAATTGAGGGTCTCCGCTAACCATGGGGCTGTCATAAGATTGCCCGCTTGACCGGTTAGCGATTGTATAGCTGCACCATTTAGCTTGCCGCCAACTAGATCGGCCACATAGTGAGCCATCTCAGGCGTCAGTTCGTGCTGGTTGGTGAAGTTCAAATGCTCCGCTGGTGCGTTTTTAAGGAAATGCATTGGATACTTTTTCATGTGAATCTCACGTAGGAATGCTATGAGTGTTGGATCATCTTGTGCTACACCGAAGAAATCTAAATCTCTGGACATGTTCAAGCGGAATTGTTGATGTCGGATTTCTGAAAGTTAAAAAAATACAGATATTATAATAACAATCATTTATAGGTACACTGAGAAAACAAGGAGTTAGTAATTTTCTTTCGCGACGTCGAGGAAAATCTCTCACAATATTTTTTGGATCTTTTCTAGGTTTTGTTTGAAAGTTATTCAAGATTTCCCGAACTGGGTGTTCGGGTTTTTTTGTGTGTGTTGGGATGGTTGTGCAGTCATTAAGGAGGTGTTGAAGTTGTAAAACGCAAACAAAGGTTGAACTTAATTGAGCAAAATGTTGTTCTTTATCTTAATGACCCAGAGCAAACGATAAGAAAAATAAAAAACACAAAAACTAGACGAATGGAAATATGTAAGTTTATTCAAGACACCATCAACAATGGCCAAAATGAGTTTTTGAACAAGGAGAAAAAACAATGGACAAAGACACAGGGCAGACGGTAAAGTGGGGTGTTACTGGTGCTGCTGCTGATGGGTGGTGACAGCTGATGTGTTTAAACTGATAGTAAAGGCTTGGTATGTACTTATTGTACTTGTTTAAAAAATTGTATTGAGCAATTAGACAACTGAAACAATTTATTCCCAGTCATTGTTTGTTTATTTCTAGTAATAATAATATAAGACAATGAGAGAGGTTAGTCACTTGAAAGTTTAAAAACTGTACAAAGTTCAAATTGTTGTTTGTGTTTTTCATCGGTCGTTGTAGTACAATGAAAATCTTTTAACTGCCTTGTTCAAGAATGTTTTGTTTATATTGTTTAAGGAATTAATGTGCTTTTAGATGATACACTTTTGCCTTTATTGTCTATGCCATGAGAGAAAAATATGACAATATTTTTACAAAACAAAAAAATTAAATAGATCAAGCCACTCTACAGTTTTACTAAAATTAGGGAGATAGGAATATCCGAGTGAATATTAACGTAGATCAAATCGATTTTAAAACTAAATTTAAATGTTCTGTCTGGAGTTCCAAAAGGTAGACATATTGGATCACTACTTTTTCTTTAGTGTTTATGCTTGATAGCTTATTCAAAATGCTTATCTTTGAATTGTGGTCTTAAATAAACAAAAATAAGCAAAAGCCTTTACAGAACTGTCAATTGATATTTAGACTGCCATTTTTGACTAAGTGGATCTTTAAGAAGATTTTAATTTTAAAAATTGTGTCACACGGTATAACTCGTCGCCTCTATGTTGAATGACAGTAAAAACCAACCAAATTGATCTCTGTAAGGTGATTGTCAAAAGTGACTGCTTAATATGTTTCACAACAAAAATGTGGTAGTCAATTTCCAAGGAATATGACGTTTCTGTTTTATATAAATAGAGTTGTTTTTCGTTTACCTTTTTTGCTTACTTTTATTTCAATATATTATTGGAAACACTCGAAAATTAATTAAGTCAGATTGTCTTGTCAAAACGACCTTTCCGTCTGTGTAAAGGGGTTAGGTACGATTGACCGCATTTTAAAACCTCGTTTTAAAAATCTCGCATTTCAAAATCTCTTATATCTAAATCTTGCAAAACTAAATCTCGCATAATTATAGCCCGCAACATTAAAAGCTCGCACGCTTAAAACCGATTTCATGTCTAGATGTTTTCGTTTCAGTATTCATAAAAAGTCTCTCTGTGCGTGCACATATCGGTTAATATTTTCTATAACAACAAGAATTGTTGGTAATGTTGCAACTTTTTAAACACCAAAGGTCAAAAATGCCAGGTTGAAGTGGCTCCTTACGAAGCTTAAAAGAGTAGGCTATTGATGCATTGTATCTTCAAAAATAACTAATTTTTGAAATAATTGTTCGGTTTAAAAATATGAATTTGGTTGTTGGAAAACGCAAAGAATGAAAAATTGGTTCGCGGTAACTTTTGACGACGACTTTTTTGAAAGTTTTGAGTTTCTTATAATAGCCTTATAATAAACTTGAAGCTCATACCTCTTTTTAAAGCTGAGAAAAAATTTGGAAAGCAAAATTACCGATAGTTTTCTTCGAACTATTCCGAAAAAAAGTACGATTGAGCTTTATACGTCTCAGAATCAAAAAATATATACTAAAAGTTAATGCTTCTTTAAAAAAAACGTGAAAATTTGGATTTTTGTATCCCTTTATTTTTGTGACAATCGTAAATCAGGAGTAAGCATAAGACAAGAACTGAATTAAGGTTCAATTAATAGGGTTTTTTTCCAATTAATGGGATTGATGTTTTTTGAAATATTGTAAATTTATACCAAAATCACTACTTTTTTAAATCAAATCTATAATATTTTCTGAAATTTAACCTTGAAATTAAATAATATTTTTACCTTAAGCTTATTTTATTTTAAAAAATATGATTTGTCTACTTACATTCAAGTGGATTGTGGCAATTCTGAATACACGGAAAAAATATTTCTAAATTACAACTTTTTAGCAGAGCAAAAAATAAAAGATAAAAGAGTTAAAGCTAAAAAGTGCGTACATACATATGCGTTTCAGGGTTAACAAACATATGCGAACTTTTTTAAAGCACCAAACTTATGTTTCGCAAAATTATCTTTCATTTGACAAGAAATTTAACCTTGAACTTCATGAGGTACATTGTGATCCGAAAAATACACCAGAGATTAATAATTTTTACCGGAGTTCCTGACATATTCAAACTATAAATTACATTTTTCAAATTTTAGGGTGAAAACTATCCCAAATATTACAATATTTGAGTTATTTTTTTGGAAATCGTATTCAAATTAAAAACCTTCCATTTGTGTCATGTGGCACAAGAAGACATTTTTAGGACACTGTTTTTATTCGTAAAAACGGTTTAAGTAAGTACTTTTTTCGATCTGAAAAAACCACTTTATAACACTTTTTTTATAGAAAGGGAAGAATGTTATAGGGAAGCTTAGAAATTCTTGTTGTCAAATAAAAAAAATTAGCCTAGAGACACAAAAATTTCGATACTACACTTTGTTTATCAAGTTGTTTTTTATAACAATTCAAAAAATGGGGGAAAATTGTATTTTTTGGTAATATATTTTGAGTTTGGCTAAACTTCGTAATAATCATTTAGCTTTATTTAGAACGTAATGTAAAGTATACAGATTCTTTATTAAACCGGACATTAAGAATGTGGAATACTTTTGCCTACTCATATTTTCCCTATCATTGTGCTATTTTTAACATACTTCAATGGAATATGACGTTTTGGGTACTTTTCGATAAGGTTATTTCTTAAATTCAAGCCAATGTTTATAATCAAACTTAAGGTTAGAATTAAAGCATCAAAATCGTGGGAAAAGTACGTTCATACTGCTCTATATGTAAATTTGTTCAAAATGTGTTTTCTAAATTAACGATGGTCTACTTTCATTAACTTAAAGGCGCTTTTTATATTTTTTTTCTCTAAATACCTTGCATTTAATTGTACTTCTTAATTATAAGGGGACAAGTTTTACATAAACTTACCCATTTTGTTTTATTTTTATGTGAAACATTTAATTTTATTATACTAAAAATGCATAAAAGATTTGTATGTTCTTTCAAGCTGTTCTAAGAAAAAGTAAGTATCTTTAATTTAACGCTATAATTTAATTTAGAGTGAAAATTATGATCATTTCAACAACTTTCAATTTTAACCTACTCTCAACTTTCCATAATTGTGAAACCGAAGTTTGTATACACAAAGTTAGTTTCAATGGAAGTTGCCAAAATTAAGCCTTCATTTGCATATATAGTAATTTCAACTAATTCTAACTAAGCTTATCATCTTAAGTTTGTTTTTTTTTTTTTTTTTCTTATGAAATCAATGGATTACAGATCCAACTGTAAATCGTTTTAATTCCAATAATGAGATGAACTAATTATAAAAACTACTACACTCTCCAATTACTCTCTCTCTTTACTTGACTTAAATACTTTTGGATTTGGATATATCTTTAGAAAGAAAAGCTTCTTCTTTTAGTGACGCGGTCGGTCATCAATTAAACCAGACATCGAATCGATTAGGTTAGGAATGGTCAAAAGCCCTTTGAGTACTTCCGCAAATTCTTTTAGTACGCTGTGCTTCTATTGAAGTACATATACCTTTGGATAACTTTCGATGCACCAATAGAGAAGCAAAAGTGATGTCAGACCAAATGAAGAGAAAAATAAAAGGTGTTTGTACCTAACCTACAACAGTAGGAAGGTGGGTGCAAAAAAAAACAACGTTGGACAGTGCATTGATCAGAGAGACTACGCCAAAGAGTCATTAGCCCCTCACAATCGCATTAGCCTAAATCTGCCACACACATGTCAGTCGTCATGTTATATTATAGGAGGATAGGTTGTTGACGGTGTATATAATGTTGATGGCTAGGCTCTATAAGCGATAACGATAGAGAAGATAGATGAAAGCCTTGAAATATAGACGCTATAAAAAGAAAAAAGTTGACAGTAAGATAGATATTGTGTATATGGAGTTATTCCAAACCATTTTTGTCTTCTATTTCTATATGTCCGTCATTTCGTTTCATTTTAAACGACATTGAACGCACTCGTAGAAGTTAGTAAACTCTCATGAAAAAAAAAAACAGGGTTGACACTTTATTTGAATAAATAGCACGAGACTTGTTTAAAGACAGTGCGAGGTTTTAAAATTCTATCAAAATAAGAGAGAAAATAGATAAAAGGAAAAGATAAAAGATTCCACATTCTTAATGTGCGGCTAAAAAAAAAAAGAATCACTTAACAAAACTTCTAAAATTGAGTGCCAGGACATTCCTGGAAATATAGGAATACAACTGATGATATTTTTTAAATTGGATGTTCTAATAAATTCTGATATTTTTAAGCTTTAAAATAAAAAAAATAATGTAATGGGAACAGTTTTTCAGCGTGAGATTTAAGTTAAGCTTTGTATGTTTTGTTGTAGTGAGTTTCTAAGACTCTTCTAGAAATATATGTATTCATATGATGAAAACTTTTTTTAAGGTTCTTTTAATTCTAGTCGCATCCTAGCCTCTTTTTTGACACTTGATTAACACACCCCAGCAAATTTTTGACAGCTAAATATTTATAAGTGTTGAAAAATGTCCGCCACCAACGGATATCTCTGCCTAGGGCCAAATATTGTCAAATATGTTAGTTGATAAATTTTCTCAAATGTATGGACTTACAATTTTGTGTGACAATATTTTAAAAAACTTTATTGTGAGCCATAGTCATTCAGCCATTCTACATTCTTGATGTGCGGCTAAGAAAAATAATATCTTCATTTAACAGTACTTTCAAAAAATTGAGCTCAAGGACATTACATTTAACGTATTTGTGTAGTATTATTATTTTCGATGACAGATACTTGAATGAAACTTAAATCTCCGATAAAGAACTCGTTGCTGTCAAATTTCCCCTACGAACAGATATCTCACTAGGGCCGAATATTGGCAAGTCTGTAAATTTGCAGGTGAAAAATTATCTCAAATATTTAACAGCCGTATAAACTTACAATTTTATGTGACAATATGTCAGAAACGTTTTTTGGCGTTTAAAATAGTCAGATGTCCTTGTTTCAAACATCTGTCAATTTTAAACTGTTATAATATATATACAAATTCTTCTACTAAGACGCAAAATCCAACCAGCAAATGACCTGACAGTGAACACTAGTCTGGGACAGAATTTGCCAACCGTGTGAACAGGGCAATTTTTCTTTTTAAGATATCAGTCTATTGTCAGGCTCATTGAGAGCTACTGTCAAACTACCGACTGATATGACAATATTGTAAGATATGTCTACTGTCTGTGGTAGCTTTAGATGATTTCTATTTTTTAAGTGTTTTTTTAAATTTCAAGAGTATTAATTTTGAGAAAAAAAATTGGGAAGTGTAAACTCTGTTAGCCATTCACACCAGCAGTCAATGCTTTTTAAACAATTATAAAGACATGACAAACATGTGCTATAACTTTTTGTTACTTTTGGTCATGTTCCCATGTCTGTCTATCGTTTCCTTGATGTGAATTTTATAAAATAAAATTTAAATCAATAAAAGCAAAATTATTTATAATCCCTGTCTCAAAACAAGATAGAGACAGACACAAAGAGTGTCACTGAAGTCTTAGCTTTAATAATATGAAGACAAAATAAAAAACCAAAGACAAAAAGTGCGAGCGTCGACGATTATGATGATGACGATGATGATAATTACGATTACGATGATGGCGAAATTTATGCTGCACAAACACCGGATGTGATTCATAAGACTCTAAATCGTATAATTTAACTCTCTTGTCGCTGGATATTCGTCCGTACGAGTAATAAAGGAAGGGGGAAAATACACCATAAGTACGATAATAAGTAGTACGACGACAACAACGACGACGTAATCGGCCACCCCCGCAAAAGTACAAAAACCAACAATAACAGCGCTGCTGGACGATTATTTCCACTACTGGCTGAGTGACTGACAAACTGTCAGCTCAATGATCTCGCCTAGGGTTTGAGACTTTTCAGAGACTCAAAGAGAGATATAGACGACCCGCATTTTCATTGATAATTTTTTGCAGCGGTGGCGGTTGACGACTGAGGACTGACGACTGACGACGACCAACGAAGACGATGAAAATCACGTTGACGACAATCGCTATCGTAGTGATGAAGATAAATTGCAACCCTCTCCTCGTAGTCTTGCGTCGGTCGTCCAGATACGTCGGCTTGAGAACTGAGAAACTTTGAGACAAGCGAGGAGGTGCTGAAAATGAAAAGAAATCACTCTTCCAGCTTGACATGAATAAGAATTCTTTTTATTGTTGTTTTTGATATTTTATCGTCCTCGAAGAAGACGGCAAAACGACGAGTACGTCGAGTACTTGATGGAAATTCGTGTTTAATTATTTATAAGAACCATCAAGCAGCAACGGGGATGCATAGGTACAACCCCTAAAGTTTTAAAAGTAGGGGTTTGGTTTTATCGTCGTCGTTGCGTCGCGTATGTCCTTCTCAGTCGGTGGTGGTTGAACTTCTCACGTATATTGCATATTGATTAATTTATCGTTTGTTATTCAGGAAAACAATTAAGAATATTGAAGAAAAAATAATAAAACAAGACCAAGGAGCAGTACGCGAGGAGTAACTCTGCTGCATGTTTTATTGGATATGACGTATAGGTAAATGTAGGTCGAAGGGTAAAAATACAAAAATAATTCAAGAAATACAAGAACAGCAATTAAATGCTTAAATAGACCAGGGAATATGATGTTTTGTATGTGTGTTTTGTTTATAATTAAAGGGTACGTTATTTCGTCTACAACACGTGTACGTGATTGTTGTTAAATTATATTTCTTTTATATTCAAAAATGGTTTTATACGATAAAGGTATATAGGTTTATAGGGTAGATAGTACTTTTTGTTGATAGTTTGAGAGGTATGAACTTTAGAAAACATACATATACAAACAACTGACATTTAATATGCAATATGCATGCGATTGATATATTAATAATTGTGTGTTTTGTAGCATTTGGCACTCTGTTTTGGGAAGCTTGAGAAGTCATCAATAAAGAAAGGAAATGTAAATATTTGTTTTTGGAGAGAAAGAAAACATCACGATACCATAATGGACGACTTCTTCTACTTCGCTACCTTTTTTGTTCATGTAATTTCCTGATCGGAATTGTGATTTTCTTCCAATAACACCAAAAACCACTAGGACATTTTTCATCTCAAAAAAAACTTAACGCCTTTTCATTCCGGTTTTTTATTCGCTTGCTCTCATTCTCGAGGTGATATCGTACAGTTTGAGCTTTTTTTTCAAGACTTCGGTCATAGCTGTTGTTAAAACCCAGCTTCTTTAAATATTCATCAATACTACCAGAGTCACTGAAATCGCATCAGAAGCGTTTAAAAAATATTGGATTGGTAATTTTAGGGATTGTCTCTTTCGTAAATGTCAACAAATTTGAGCAGTTATTTACAGTTCTAAAGTTCAACTTTTTTGAAGAATTGAAATTTAAAAACCGATTAGTCTTGAATAAGAATATACATTTTATAAATTGGTCGCATTTTTTAATAACCTTTAAAAATGATTTGTGTGACAACTTGAAGTTCTTAGTAGTTTTAATCTACATATTCAATGGACTGTATCAAGCTGTTTCGCTACTTAATTCTTTCTTATCTCGAAGAAGCAACGTTGTTCTTGGTTTAACTTCTGACTTGAGTTGATATCGTACTTTAAAAATACTTAGTCCTTACGAACCTTTAAGTTGTATCAGTTGATAATTACGTTCGGAGTCTTTGAAGACGTCGGATTTTTTCCAACAATATAAATTGCTCGTAAGACCTTTCTTTTTTAAAAGAGTCATTGAAACCACATTCTACAATATTTTTGGTAGGTGTTGATGTATTAGTTTTAGAAGATCTCGGGTACTTTCTTAGAAGAAAATCTAACGATTTCTTAACAATAGGTTTGCAACCCTTATAATTTATTATTGTTTTTTTTTTATTGCTAGTAGCTTTATACTTTAGATTTTCCGAATTCGTATAGACGAAGGTATTGGATAACATTTTCAAAATTTAAAGAAATTGATTAGCTGAAGGGGAATTTTGATTTGTTTTCTTCATTTCTTTTTGCAGAACTTTAGTTTTAGCTTTGACAAAACTGTTGAATCTCGTTCATATACCTAGTACAAATACCCTTGGGCAGCCCGTTTCCCAACAATGGTAATGGAAAGGGAGGGGGGAGGCAATTAATTAATTATTCTTATCTTTAAGCTTTAAATCAGTCAATTTTTTCTGTCCAATATAAATATTCATCAATACTTTCTGAGAAGCCAGTGTTTCGCTTTTATTCTTGTGCTGGTACTGTTTATTGAAAATCACCCTTGCCATGTATTAATTGTTTTAGCAAATCCTGACATTTAAATTTTTGGTACAAATTTCGTAAAATTTCAAGGTTCCTAGAAGAAACATAGACCAGTCTGGTGCATCATCACAAATTTAGGAAACAATTTATTTTCACTCAAAAATGTATCAATTGGTATAATTTTTGAAACATGCATTTATTATTTGGGATTAACTTAGCTTATGCATTTTGTAAGATTTAGCTTATACAAAAGTACAGTTCTGAGAATTTGTTTCAACATTTCACTCGCATGAAAAATATATTTTAGTTTTCTTGAAAAAAATAGATCATTAACAAGAGCGTTTTTAAAAGCATTTAGCCTTGAAGAGTTACAAGAATAAAACGGCTAAAAAAGTTGAAGATAAGACCTTGAATAACTTTTTGATCTCGCATTTGACTTTTGGGACTTTTCATTATTATATATGATGCACAAAAGCATGTACCTTTTTTTTAGAAATGTTCACAATTCAATTGATAGTTAATAAATATTAAAACTTTAATGATTATGAAATTAATCAACTTTAAGTTCATAACAAAACATTTTCTTGTTATTCACAACAGTCTCAAATATTTTCAATGAAATCAGAACTAGAACTACTATCAATTGACTGCTTAAATGTTACACGTTAATATTAATCAGCTATCAACTTGTTGAAACTAGCAAAAAGGATGATTATTAAGGTGAAACGAAATAAAGAGTAAATTTCAAAGCCATTTTTATGTCAAAACTTTACAAAAAATCTAGAAAATTACATTTTCTACAAAAATACTGACAAAAAACAATTTTACAATATATAAAAGCCGAAAAATCTTAGAAACTTTTATTTCAAAATAGCGAAAAACACACTTTCTGAGTTTAAACCAATCTGTTTTCCAAATTTGTTTTGATGTACCTCATTATCTTTTCAAAAAATATTCAAATCGCCTATTTTTAACTTCCTACTTTTTGTATTAGTTCTAGAAATTCAAAATTCATTTCTAGGAAATCACAAGTAAATACTCTGTAGATAATTTCTAGCAAATCAATTAAAATTAAAAAGCATGGCATATCACAATGGAATAGATGAACGAAAACTTAAACGTGCGATAACTTTCCTTCAGAAGCTTAATACTCTTTTGAATTAAAATCTTAGTATTTTTGTACCCCACATCAATTTCCATTTACCCTCTGGAATAAGTAAAACCATCTAAACTCTGGTAAGGATCAAGTAAGGTGGGTGATGAACTTGTCCCTTCTGACCAATCCAAAACTAAACTACTTTATATTTCAATTTTCAAAGTTTGCAAAAAAAAACCGGAAATCGATTGATTAAAAACAAATTCAATGGAAACATTTTACCAATCAGAACGACTGAAAACTGCATTTATTGGAAATTCAAATCAATTCTAACTCCGACATGACACCATATAAAGTTTTTTTTTTTCTATTGTTCAACACCATAAAGTTTCTATCGAAAAATCATTTATTCAATATCTATGATCGATTCAAGAGAGAAGAGGGTAAACTTTTGAAATTGAAAAATTAAAATCAAACATTCACATTTACCCTCCTTCGTGTTCGTCCTCGAATGATGGCTGTCCTAATGCTGAACAAATGGAATAACGACAGCAACAAAAGCAAAAATTGGTAAGGATAACTTAATTTTCATTTCCCTTTTTTTGCTTTTCCTTGAGTTTAATCATTGAATTGACCCTCGATTATTTGTCTACTCCTGTCCTGTAGTATGTGCAATCAAAGGTCCTTCAGAAAAACTAACACAAACAAAATATATATGGTGAATGATTCATCAAATTCCCACTCTATTTTCAAATCAACATTATTTCCAGAACCCATAGCTCATAGCCAGTCCACTTACTCAACCCTGTGGGGAGGAAGGAAGGAAATATAAAGTGCATTCAGCTAAGAATAGAGAATTTCTGGTATTTTTTCTATTTCAATATAAAAAAAAGTTGTATATTTGATTTGAATCGTATTTTTTCGTGTTGTTGTTGTTGTTGTTTTTGAAATGAAATTAAATTCTGACCAAATCCTTGCTGCATTGCTGAATGTCACGTTCGTCGTTATATCGTTATTGTCGTTTTCATATAAATACAAATAAAAATAAAATAAAAATTCTAAGGACAAGTAAATTTCTTGGCTTAGGCATTCCAAACCCACCTTGATACTTTTGTTCTTTTGAAATATACGAAATCTTACGGCATATTAGAACTTCTCGTTCGGCTAAATGCAGGCTTGCCAGGTTTTTATGAATTTATATTGCAATTCATACAAATAATAAATTTAAAAGGTTATATTAAGTTTTTTGAGGGACTAAGTTGTCCTAAATCCGAACTTCACAATATAATTCGTCTATGAAAGCTGATTTTTTCAAATACGCCTCTTAAAAAGTGTTAAAAACAACCAAAAACACTGTTTATTAATGCAAAGGTAAGAGACAACAAGTTTTTTTAAGAATACAAACCATTGTTTAAATCGTTTCAGTATCTTTTTTGTTTTCTAAACATTCTTTGTCTGAGTCTTAATTTGAATTCTATAAGAATTTTTGGGAGACCTTAAAATTAATGTTTTCATGGTTTTGAATAATACGTTTTGGAGTTAACTTTTAGTGCTAATATCGAGTCCGAACTTCGACTTTAACTTAAAAAAAAATTATAGACGCTTTTAACATTGTTTTGTACATTTTTAAAAACATTACAAAAACTTGGTTTG
Organism: Eupeodes luniger; assembly: GCA_951509635.1. Classification (NCBI taxonomy): domain Eukaryota; kingdom Metazoa; phylum Arthropoda; class Insecta; order Diptera; family Syrphidae; genus Eupeodes; species Eupeodes luniger. The sequence goes on along the minus strand of OX608075.1, from coordinate 10,221,282 downwards.
ATAGACGTTTCAAAGCGTTTTACCTGTTTTGTCTGTAAATAAATGGTTCAGCGTTTCTTAAAGAATTAAATAAGAAACGTGAAATTTAACAACTTGGAAAGATTTCTCAAAATTTTATGAAATAATGTGTAAATATTGAAACTGAATATTAAAGATTTGGAAAACCATCGATTTGTTTAGAAAAAATTACTTCATAAATATAGATAGCCTGAAACCAAATTAAATATGTGTTTTTTTTTCGAGTTTTAAAAAGTAATATTTAAAAAACAACGAACAAGGCAACTTCTTCTTTAATTGGGAATTGCTCGTAAATTTTATCGAACGCCATAAGATTTAGCTATATGAAATTTGATGCAAGAAAGAACTAAGAAGAATTTTTAACGAAAGAAAAGCTTTTTGAAATTTTATTCGATCAAAAACTGTGGAGAAAATTATAAGACAAGTCAAAGTAAATTTGGTAATGGAAAGAATACAATTGACGATAGTGGCATTTTTGAACGTTCCGTTTTTCCACTTTCAAAAAACCTGTCTTATTTGAGTTTGAGTTTTAAAATTAATTTCTGTTTGAGCTACGGAACATACTTATTCGAATTTAAGGTTTTGGAAATATTTGGAATTTGGCTGCAAGTTATTATGCAGAATATTTGTTGACATAGAATTAATTTAATTCCGAAAAACAGGATCCAAAAAATTGAAATCTGAATTCTAAATGACTCTTGGTTTTTTAAGAAAATGCTATTTCTAGAATTCGAATTAGTTTCTTGAAAGCTAAGAGCATTTAGAGCAAACTGAATAAAAACTAAAAACTGTGGTTCACGAATTGCATTTGTTTTTTGTTTTTTTTTTTTTTTTGAAACTCGGATTCAAAGCTCGACTAATTTTGTCTGAGGATAAGACTCTTCAACCCAGTTGACAATTTCGAGTTTATTCTATTGTACTTCTAACTTTTCAAGCGGAAGTATTTTAAAGTCTAAATGGAGCTGATTCAGAAAAACTTTTTGCAAGAAGAGTAACATAAAATGCACGACTTTGCTCCGACTGAAGTCCTTAAATAAAACAGCTTGTTCAGAAAACAAAAATTATTTAAATCAGTTCATTAGTTCCTGATAAAATTAAAAACAAAATAACGGTTCTTGAGCAATACAAAACGTTTATTTTTGTATATTAAAAGAAACCAAGTTAGGAAAAGAAATATTAAAGAAAACTTCATAAAAATCTATCAGGCTGTTTTCAAGAATTCGAATTTGTTTGATGATAGTTTAAGTATTAAATTTCATTTGAAGAAGTCTAACGCGATTCTGCTCAAACCTCTAATATCTTATGCTGTATTTGCGGGAACAGACAGAGAGACGGACGGAACCGGGGGACCCACATTTTTATATCTCGATTTCGGTAATTTTTTACAATCGCAAAAGTATAAGATATCACAAAACTAAATTTGTCACCGAAATTTCTGAAAAAACATCGCGCAATCTGGTAATCCTGCCTAGAAGACCAAGAAGAGGAAGCAGGAGTAGGAGTAGAAGGAAAACTTCCACCACCATCATCGGATGGAATCGTATCATCGGTCTTTGTCAGCACATGTTTCAATGTTCTAAGTAGTAGGTATATTGTATATGCGGTGGGCGCGTGATTCTATGCCAAAACTAAATCGTGCCTTCCTGTTTGCAATAATATTCTAGTACCTATACAACTCCACCTCCATCCGCCACCTTTTTTTTGATGGAAAGAGTCAACTTCTCATATTCTACTCCTTCTTCTTGTACTAATCTACATGGAATAATGCAAAACACTCTGGACAAATAATATTAAGCAAAACAAATAACAACGAACCATATGCGCCGGCGTTAATGAGTTCTTCCACTATGGACACGGACAATCTTAGGTGGCATAGGCAAGCATTAACCATTTTATTCGTCCCAGCCCCAACTCCACCTCGCTCCATGATTGATCTAGTCAGTGTCGCTGGAATACAAATTAATCATCAATTCATCCATTTGAATTGTCTCCATGCCCATTCACCATTCAAGAACAACAGCAGCAGCAGTGGTAAAAACAACACCACTCTCTTCTGCTAATGTTCCTCCTCCTGCTGCTTCTAGAGCTGCTGCTGCTGCTTCTGTTGTTGATGTTGATTTTGATGGCTGAATGGATTTTTGAGACAGTATAGTAGTGGTTCGTTGGAGCAGCAATTAAATCAAGAAAATGCACGCGTTACCAAATTAGGAAGAGACAACGCGCACATAAAACGGAACGGACAGAAGTGGTGTTCCATTAAAACAACCAAAAAAACGGTGCGTAACCAGACTGTGACTCATTTGTCTCCATCAAGCTGTACGGTATCTATACAAAGCGAATTTTAAAATTCAAGCCAGCAACCTTCTTTGCTTGACTTCCCCTCTCAATCTCTCCCCATCTTCTGTGTTTTATCCAACCATTGGGTGACGGTGAGATGGTGATTGGGGATATTTTCTAGGGAGGTATAAAAGTTAAATCCAAATCTGAATGTGGATCCTTTTGTCTTTTGTTGTCTCTCACAGCACCACCCTGGGATACAATATGCCCTGTCGAACCGTGGCCTGGTGCCTTGAAATAAAAAAGAGGCGACACGGCGGCATTTTTGCTCATTGTGAGTCAATAAAAATATAAAAATGTATTTTGTTCAGAACCTAAGACAAAAATCGTCTGACAATAAAAATTCCAATCACAAGAGTTGAATGTTTTTAATTGCATTGCGATTGGGATTTGTCGCTTGAATGCGACAACGATGCGATGTGATGTAAGTTCCTTCTTCCTTTGTCCCTGAATTTTTGTCCAACCAAGAATCAAACCAGATTGTGTGTTCGTTATGGGATGTGCTCTGATGGTGTGGAGGAAACACAAAGGATATCGCGTATATAAGATTATGGAAATGAGATGTTAATTCGGAAACAGTTCTTCCTCTTTTTTCAATTTGATGATATGTATGTAGTGTTCTGTTCTGTCAAAGTTGAAGTTTCAAAGAAGCATAAGGCTTTGGTATATAATGGAATTGATGGTTCTTAATTCAAGAGTTAAACAAAGGACATATGTACGTAATTGAACAAAATGTTCCTGATAACTAACATAAGCCTGACAAATGTTTTCTTCACTTGTAATTTATGGTAAATAAGAAGAACAGGCTTTGGGAATGGGATTCTGAAGTCTCTTGGAATATTAATTTTCCCCTCGAAATCGAAATAATTTGACAGCACACAGAAATTGAATTGTTAAGTTGAGAGGTTGAAACTAATAGTTGTTGCCTTTATTTGACGGCTACTTGACATTTAGAGATATGGTTTTTAATCAGCAACACAGCCAACAAATGTGACAGATGAAGTATATTTTATAGGTTTTAACATTTCACACATTTGAAGCCGAGTGACAGTTCAAAAATTTAATCCAACTGGAAATTGAATGCGTTTTCTTGTCCAATTTATGGATATTTGAAATTTACGTTTGATGTTTCAGAAGTTTCAAACAAAACAAGAACTCATTTTTCCAGAATATTTGTTCGTATTTGTTTGTTAAAGTTTTTCAAATGTTTTTAGAAATTTACCCTTGTTTTCACTGTATTGCTTAACAATTTTAAAAATAAAATTTCCTAGTTTTTCTATTTCTATCTCTCTCTTTTTCATCTCTATCTTCACCTGTTTTCATCTCTATATCAATCTCAATTTCAATTTCAATCTCAATCTCAATGTCAGTGTCAATCTCGATCTCAATCTCAATCTCAATCTCAATCTCAATCTCAATCTCAATCTCAATCTCAATCTCAATCTCAATCTCAATCTCAATCTCAATCTCAATCTCAATCTCAATCTCAATCTCAATCTCAATCTCAATCTCAATCTCAATCTCAATCTCAATCTCAATCTCAATCTCAATCTCAATCTCAATCTCAATCTCAATCTCAATCTCAATCTCAATCTGAATCTGAATCTGAATCTGAATCTGAATCTGAATCTGGATCTGAATCTGAATCTGAATCTGAATCTGAATCTGAATCTAATTCTGAATCTGAATTTCAAAATTTAGACGACTTGTCAAAGAATTAATCAGTCACTTACAATTTGAATCTTTTTTAAAATCCTTAAAGCCTAAAAAAAAATAATCCAAACTTGAAGTGTCTCGCTAAATAAAATCCGAAACTACCAATTTTCAAAGGACTGTCCAGATCTGGACCCAAAAAATGTCACAAAAATGCATGCAAGCTAATACAAAACTGTCATCTGCCAGATTTTTTGTTGAGGTCTTGTTAACACTTTTCTCTGCATATGGTTGTTAATTTAAAGCTTGCATTGATTTTGGTATATTCTTTACTTTTGGCTCTTTCGCAGTATGTAAAAAAAAATAAAGTGCACGACTGGGTCGCACGAACTTGCTCCTGTATGCAAAGAGTCTGTTTAAAAAAGTATCTATATAATATTTAAAAATATACCTGTAAAATAAGTTTGTCTTCAAAGATATATATGCCATTTGATTTGTCGAAAAAACCTCCATTTTTCAATTTTTTTGGGAGGGGGTTACATTTAATACAGTTAAAATAATTAAAAAAAAACTAATTTAAGATTCAAAATTTTACCTGAAAAATGAGTTTGTCTTCAAAAATTTATAAATCAAAAAACCCTTGATTTTTCAATTTTTTTTTTTGAAAATCGTTAGAGCGGTTTTTTTTTAAATTAATTTTTTATATATAAAATTTTTCAATTTTGTTCAAAAAATATTTTTGGTATGCAGTTGTTTAGTGATTGTAAATATACGCTCTATATTTCAATTTCGTAAAAAAATGTTCACCCGTTTTTGAGATATAGAATTTTGAAAAAAAAAATTTCAATATTTTTTTAAAAATCCAAACAATACAAAATTGCACTTTTGATAATCAAATATTGTTAAAGCAATATAAGAGCTCGTTCAGAAAAAAAAAATATTGAAATCGGTTCAAAAGTTGCTGAGAAAATTAAAAAACAAAAAAACGGTTCTATGAGCGGTACCTTTCCTGAGCAATACAAAAATATGTTTTTCTTATTAAAAGAAGCCAAGTTAAAAAATAAAATTTTAGAGAAAATTTAAAAAAAATCTATCGGTTTGTTTTTGAGAAAATTCGAATTTTCGTTTTTTGACCAAAAAAATTGTATGGGGGCCACTGTTAGTTTTGATCTTAAAAAAAAAATTAAAAAAACGCCTAACGCAAATCTGCTCAAAACCTTAACTTGCAAGTTTGAACTCAATCGACCCAATGGTTTAGGCTGTAGGAGCGTGGACAGACAGACAAAACAGACCGGACGGAATCGCGGGACCCACTTTTTCGACTTCTCTACCATCGTAATATCATGTTTGATTAAAATCTCGAGTTCGAAATTTTGCACGAATGCAAAACTTGCCATATAGTTCCTATATGTCGCAAGTAAAAAAGAATTACATATTATTGAACACTTTTTTTGAAGTTTTAAGGTCAGCTGTCAAATTATTATTTTTTTAAGTGGTGCCAAGACTTTAATATATAAATGGCAGTAATATATTGATTTTGAAAATTAAAACTTGTCATAATTCTTTTAAATCTGTATTAAGTGAAGAAACAAGTGTATCTAGTTTAAGTTATTTCACTTTTGACAGTTTCTTGTTTTTCAAAGTGACATTTAAAGAAAAAAGTATGTGTATATTAAACCTTCGGAAGGTATTAATCGGTGTGTTAATAGTTTTTAAACGACTATTTTCGAAATAGAAAATAAAAAAAAAACAATACAAAAACATACTTGGCCAACAGCCCTCTTATAAGAACAACAATTTAATCAGAATTTGATTTAAGAGGAAAATATAATTCGGCATTAAATATTAATGTCATATCATAAAATTCATAATACACACAGATTAACCGCGTTATAGTCTTGAAAACAAATTGAAACGAACAACAAAAAATCCTCATTTAATTCAAAAACAACCCTCTCTCTCTTATTGAGGCATTAAATGATTTCAATTTCCATTTTCTTAACTAGAAAAAGATTTACTGCCGGTCGTAATAGGTCGAACATTCGTTATATATCATTCTATTTAGACAAACACACGGTTCTGTTGACAGTCGACTAAATGAGAGTTTTTTAGTCTCTTTTATTATTTTTGATCACTCAAATTTAGTTCCAATGAACGCCACTTTTATAAACTTTATTTTGTTGTCATCATAAATGTCTATAAATTGGCTTAGTTTTTTGCTGTCTGTCATTTGGTGGTAAAATGTCATGTCTTATGATGAACTCATTTATATATGACATTTGATCTGTCTGTTATAATTTTAATGGATGGTTGAAATTTTTTAACACATATAAAGAAGGAGTGAAACTAACAACAAATGCTAACATGCCATAATGCTTATACATATGTCATGAATGTGCCATAAATCTAGCAAAAATTATATGTAAATGTCCAGAGCTGTCAGAAAATTTGTTTTAGTAGGATTTATAAAGGTAAACGAAAAACAAAATAGTATAAATGATGACGGAATCAATTAATCTATGGAACATGACTATTTTTTGGATATCGTGCTATAGTAATTTTCATAAGAATACCTTTTATGGTTGAGAACTCTATATAACCTACATAAATGGAATTTTGTTAACCAAAACCACCTAATAATATAATATAATAACACATTCTTTTTGATGGATGAATGAATAAAGAAAAGAAAAATTGGAAATCATAAACCTACAGAATTTTGTAGGAGATGTCCTCAATAGGTTTTTGAAGGAAAAAGGAAGGAATCACATTGCTGGACATTTAAATCGAAGGCAAATGTTTACCATAATTTATTACAAATCGCTCAGAACTCAAAAGGTAGGTCATGAATAGCTTTTTAGCGTGTGAAAAACGTTGTAGGTGGATGTATAGCGATTATTTTTTAAATAATATACTACTCGTACTTCACTCGGTATACGAAAGGACATGAGATTGGATATAAGTTGATTGGTGTTTGACCTGGTTTTATTGTAGTCTTGCAATGGCTTTTACCTTTTGAAGTTTCTACAACACTATTATGCAATATATTTTTTTTTTGAACATATATTTACATAAAAAGGATATTTTATTGAGTGAACAATTGAGACAGAGTTGCCGATACGTATTTATTTAATTTTCTTTTAGAAATTTTACGTTTTCCTACCACCGATTTTCTTGAACTCAAACAATCAAAATTTATCGTTTTGCAGAAGAACAGCTTTTTGATATTTAATGTCATTCATTGTGTCAACTTAAAGAATTTTGTCGGCGTATTATTTTGACATTTCATTATTTTATGTCGCTTCCATTTCTAAACAAAATGAAAATGTCTGTTTCACTTTCTTGAATTTTCTTAACCATCAAGTGCGAGCGAGATAAAGCGATAAGCCGTCAAAATGTAGCGCTTCAAATAGTGTGAAAACCTTCTGTAATACATGAACTAGAAACAATTGAATTGAAAAAAGATTGGAACTCGTTTAGATGATTCGGGTTGGAATGTAAATGATTCACTTCGAATTCACTTCACATTGAAACGTCAAAATTACCTGTTCGTAAAATTGATATTCTGTATTTAGTTTTGACAGGTTTAACCATGATTTCGGTTGTAACTCTGGCTTTATTTCTTTGGATCATAAAATCATTTATGTTTCAAAATTGACAACACAGTTTCTGACAGTGACACTTAGTTTGACAGTTGATAGATATTTTGTGCTGTGTGTATTCGTTCGTATTTTCAAATTGTTGGATCATTTGGAAATCATAATTTTTACATCGGACCTAATTTATCCGAAACATTTGGTATTGTAAAGTTTCTAACAATCGGCCAGTGGTGGCGCAATAAAAAAAACTTGTACAGTAGGAGAATCTAATATTTGTATTCAAGATCTAGTGTATTTTGTATTTCATTTACATAGAAAATTATATAAAGTGTCATTTTCAAGCTATTTACGTGTCATTATTAACACGGTTAGTGACATTTAGTTTGACAGTTGTTGACAGATAATAATTTCGTTTGTTCGTTGTTTTGTTCATATTTTCAAGTAAATTTGAAATTCATCATCCCTTATTTTTAGAAAATTATATAAAACGTCATTTCCGGCTAATTTTTGTTTCAAAATTGACAACAAAGTTTCTGAAGATGACATTTAGTTTGACAGTCGACACATAATTTGCGTGCTCGCTATTTTTGATTGTTTTTATGATTTTAAATGTATTTCGTACACGTTTTATTTGATTTACATACAAAAAATATATATTATCTGTTTTAAGGTTAGTTTTAGTTGGTGTTGCCGTTGTTAAGGCACAATTACTAGAAGAAAGAAATCGATTAAGCACGCTATTTTAATTTTTATTTAGGTTAATTTGGCAATTTGTTTGTGTTGTATAATAATGACATTTCGGCAAAAGCAATATTTTGCTATAATGAATTGTGACAGGTTAACTTGACAGGTTACATTTTAACACAGTGGCAACGCTATTTTGGGCGTCATTTTATTGAAACTTAGAAAATAAACAGAGTTTTTGAATCTTGGGTAGTATTTTTTGTGTTGTTCTTGATTATTGTTCAATATGTTATTTTGAAGTAAAAACAAATTTGTCTCATCTGAAGTTAAGTAGACACATATGGACAACATGCGCTACTTTTTTTCTGGTGTTTGTCACACATGGTGTCGTTTTGATCATCTTTCAAACCACTTTAATCTTTTTGAAACATGACCTTAGCAATTCACTTAATCTTTTTGGCACACACCATTCATCGTTAAGTTTTAAGTTGATACCTAACCTAGGCGGCTATATAGACTAGTGGAGATAATCTGATCCTCATTGTGAGAAATCTCGCGCGAAAAAAATCACACACAAGAAAAAAGATACTTTCTATGAATAATAATACAAAAAATTAAGATAAAATATCTTATCTTCTTAAACTCACCTGTCGTATCCATATAGACAATTAATATACTAAATACCGTCGCGAATGACAATATGCACAACGCTATCGGTAAAAGCTGGCGATACGGTGACGGTCCCAGTCGAGGATCATATTTCGTTAACTTCTTACATCCGGTTACATTGCCCGCAGCAGCAGCAGACGCAGCCACGGCCGCCGCTGCTGCTGCTGCGGCTGCACCCGCCGCTGTCATCTGACAGCACTGCGGTAGTCTTGTTGTTGTTGTTGTTGCTGCTGATGTCGTTCCATGATGATGAGGATGCTGGTTCGTCGACGAAGAAGAAGATGTCCCAAGATTACTATTCGAGGATATACTGTTCCCGCTAGTCGTTGTTGTTGTCGCTGGTGTCGTATTAGTGTTGCCACTTGCACTCGAACACGAACAATTATGATGTAAATGATGCACGGGTGAACTAGAAGGTGTTGTCGTTGCACTGCTGCTAAAATTATTATTATTTGTTGCAGCAGTTCGATCAGGCAATGATGGTGCGGCTAATGTTGATGAATGTAATGTAAATGTTGATGAAGCTGGTGAATGTGACGTTGCTGTTGCTGTCAGTTTCGATTTCGATTTTGTTGGTGAATTCGATGGTGATGATGATGATGACGACGACGATGAGGAGCACGAGGATGACGATATTGATCTCGTGGACAAATTTCCACCTCCTCCACTACCAACACCACCACCACCACCACCGCTACCACTAGAATGTGAGGTTTTTGAATGTTTTTTACTACTTCTACTACTACTGCTACTACTATTTAAATTATTATTATTATTATGATTATTAGTGCTGCCACTTTGACTATGACTATTTTGGATAATGCTTGAAGCTAATGCAGGATGTGCTGAATATTCGGCCGTCATTATGTGTTTTTGTTGTTGTGTTAGTTGCTGTTGCTTAATATTTGGTTGTAGAATTATTTTATATCCTAAAGGGGCGTTCTTCTTCTTTTTTTGTAGGAAGGCCACTTTTGAATTCGTTATTAAATAATATTTTTTTTTCTCTTTGAATTATTTCTATCAATAAGTCGTTTCCTTTATTTGAAAAGGATTTCTTTGAACATTAACGGTCTCATATTCTGATCCATTTCGATTTTGCATATTTGTGCCGGTGAATTTTCATAGCTGAAAGTAGAATAGAAGAAAAAGAGAAATTAGTAAAAAAATAAATTTAGAAGTATTGTCAATATTATTGATGGATTTATAGTACTAAAGAAAAACAAAGCCCCTAATCTATTAAATTTTAATGCAAACATTAATGTTTTATGTTCTTCTTATGAACAAAAAGAAATAAATTGAAGAACAAAAATAAACCCTGAGGGTAACACTTTTTTTAAGACAGATGTTTTAATATTTCTTTTTCCATTTTTATATTACAATTGCCACCAAGTTGTGTGCAACTTACAACCTTAATACCACTCACGTTTATTATTATTATTTCTAAAGCAAACAAAACAAGAATACAATAAATTGACGGACAGTACGACCTGCAATTGTTTTCAACGTATATTTATATTTCTTTTTTTCTTTTTCATATTTGAAAAGAGAATAAAAGAACAAAAACACGCTATATCAAGTTGAATTTAAATTGCATTAAATATTTTACATTCAAGGATTGCACAAACAAACATATCTACCTACAGACATACATTGGTAGGTAAAAATATAATCAATCTAATGGATTTGAAAATGTCAAAGGACGTTTAGTGGGGAGATAGAAATTTCGAGTAATTTATTGTTTTAAATTATAGTTTATAGTTAGGTTTTGATACTTGTATATAGAATGATGATGTCTATGGGGAATTTATCAATATTATTTTATACATATATAAATGAAAAACACATTTATAGTTATGATTAACTACTAAAAAAAGAAGTTATTTTTATCAGTTATCTTTAGTTTGTAATGCAAATGAAAACAAAATATTGCCACCCGATAAAATGTAATTTTAATTGAATTTTGATTAAGAATATGCTACAGAATTAAATTCATAATGTGTTTTACTTGACAAAACAAATTAAATAATATTAAAACTTTATTGACAATCAAATCAAACATAGAGATTAGAAACATGTCAAGCAATTGACCGTTAGAGTGATTTTGACGTCAATATATTAAAAGAAATTAAAGAAAAACAGTTAATACGTCAAATTCGTTGAAGGAAAAGATTCACTGAACGTTGACGGCTGTGGTGGATACGTTAAAACTAATTAAAATAAGTAATTTTGATTTTTTTGTATAAAGGTTGTTTTTAAAGATTCGATGGAAATATCGAAGGTAAGTGTCTACGGTTTGACAATTGAGAATTTTAAACTGTCATGATATTTCTGTAGCGTAAGGTTTATTCCGGAATCGTTAAACACCAGAAGGGCACGTTTACATTGACAAAAATACATCTATTCTCGAACTTGCCCCTTTGTTCGGGTGACTTAAGGCATGCCGACAAACCAATTACTCTGGAAGCATTGGATTCCAATATTCAAACCATTGGTAAATATTTATTGGAAAAAGTATTGAAAAATTAGACTGATTGAATGGACTTTGTAGCAGAAATATGACGAAATCAAATTTAAAAAATAAATCCATTGAATTATCTACCAGACTTTAACAATAATAAATGCATTCCAACTATATTTGTGTCTTGTATCAATATTCAAAGTTTGTAAGTTCTTAAAAAACACCCTATACATTTATTTGCTACATGTTTTTTGTATTGACAAAGAAAAAGAACAATGAAAATAAAATGGCAAGGCATAAAAATACTTTACAATCGAACTACCAGCAACCGGAACTATTAGAAATTCTGGAAAACGTTGATGTTTTGATAATGATTTTTCCAGAATTCTTAGAATACATTTTGCGACAAATTTTGTAACCTGTTAGAATTTTCTCCCAACCTGTTAGTTCAGATTTAAAAAATGAGCTAAATTTTTGGACCACTAACGGAATCCTACTTTTCCGAAATCCGAAATTTTTTTTTTAATTTGGTCTGCTTTTTAAAACAACTGACTGCAAAAGGGGGATTATAAAAGACGGGATTACAAAATCGGAATATCAAACCCTATTCAAAAAAATATTCGATTTGTATTAGAAAAAGAGAATTTAAAACCAATTGCAGCAACGCATTTTAGTAGTTAGCAAATGTACATATAAATATTTAAACATTTCCTAGCTATTTCAGAGCACTGAAACAAAAAATAGAGAAACAGAAAATAAAACAAAAAGAACTTTTGAGGTGTCATATATGTATGTCAAAATAATTTTATCTTATGACAGTTAAAATTAAGCTATTTTTCTCTCTAAAAATGTGAGATACTCAAATGAATTTTAGTCACAAAATTTTATTTTAACGTATTAAAGTGTAAATCTCTTAACGCAAACAGTGATATACTTAACAGTATTAGATGTAGTGAAAAATAAAACTTGCTTTGTAAAAGTAATTTAAAAATGTGATTTTAACAAATATATATTTATTTTAACAAGTATATATGTATTTATTTTAAATGTTAATTTAAGTTAAAAATGTGATTTTAATTAATAAATATTTATTTTAAATGTTAATTAAAAATGTCTTTTACAATAAAAATGTTTTTATTGTGTCCCCGTTTTTTACACTTTTTTAGTCCCCATTTGTCTCGGAATGTTCGGAATGAAATGAACTAATCAAACAAACCTTTCGAAACATTCAGCGCTCAATTGAATGTAAACAAAGCAATTGATAGTTGCTGTCAAATGTTTTTCACTTTGAAATTGGTGAATTTTTGTCCACAACTGCAGAGGTTTCAACAGAAATTAAATAATGTAGTTAATTAAACTTACAATTTGGTCGTGTTAAGTAATATTATTTATACAGATTTCTTAAAATAAGAAATATTGTTTTTTTTTGTTTCTTATTTACAAAACATGAAAGAGAGAAAAAGAAAATTATGGGGTAGTGAAGACGAAGAGTACCTGCTGGAACTGTGGGCCGAAAAAGAACAAGAACTATGTAGCAATAGAAAAAATGGTCATATTTATAAGGAGTTATCGGCCGCATTTTTTGGGGGCAGCTGGCCTATTACATTTCGGAAGAAGTAAAAATGAAAATGCATAATCTCAGAACAAAATTAAAGAAATCAATAAATCAATTAAAAGAAATTGACGTTTTTTTCTAGTTATAGATGCTTGAGAAAATGAAAAAAAGTTTAACAAAATCTTTATATTTTGTTCAAATTTCTATTTCTGTACTAAAATCAATTCTAATTGGTTAGAATGCATTATATTTTGAAAAAAAAAAATAATAATTGAAAGACTAAATTTTTACTTATAAATTTTGCATCAATACATAATTTGACAATCGATGTTGCAAAAATTTAAATGTCAAACGAAAAATTGTTCAGTGGTTTTGGAAAGGCTATATAAACTAAAGACAAAAGGTTAAAGTTATAACTATTGGTTTTCATTATTAAATATTCAGAAGAGGACACTGGGGAAAGAGCGTCTTAACTTTAGATGAAGCCAAAGAAATCCTAAATGGACAGGAGTGGAACGTGTTTAGCACTTACGTCAAAACAGCGCTAAAATACCGATACCAAATCCTGAACGAAGCCTTCTGAACGCACCTGAAATCAGCCCTTTAAAACGAACCTTATGAAACTTGATACAAATTTGTTTAGTCAATTAACTTAATACAACTTGAAAATATTGACAATTCTATTTATATTGCACTTGTTTAGATTATACTCTTTCTTCTGGCTGACGGCAAAAGCTAATGCTATAACTGTGAAATTAAAACTAAAACAATGAACAATTAATCTGATAAATAAAATCACATTTTTACTACTACTTATTAAATATTTGTTATGATTGGTTCCAAAATTAAGCTAAAGAGTCAAAGAATCATAGATTATATATTATTTAAAAAAAAATTACATTATTTAACCAAGAACTTTTGTCTTATTTTATTTTTATTTGTTCGATGATGAAATCGTTTTAAATGAGCTGCAGACATTTTTTAATTGATTGCTATGACCAACCTGTCAACAAAATTAGAATGATAGATAAAAGCCAATAATAGCTACAACAGGCACCTTAAAATCAAAATGTTGTTTATTTATTATCTTAAGAACACACAAATACAAAATAACGATAGAATGTTTATAAAAATGTTAAATAAATTCAATTGTTCATACTTTTCCGCATTTATTTTAAAAAGTTTGGTTATTCTTTTTAAATCTTTTAGAGAATTCACAAGTAAAAGTTACTTTCTTTTCTTAATTTTATTTCTACTAATTTATGTATATTTTTCTCAAAATCATGCAATTGTAAAATGTCTCAATATAAAAATTCTTAGAATTCTTAAAAATACTACCTACCTACTTACGAGTACTTTTCAACATTGTATAGTTTCCACTACAAAATGTTTCCACTCTGCCGCCTTCAACAACTTCACAAATCAAATTCATTTCATCGCGAACATTAATTCAAATTTCCAATAAAAAAAAAGAGAATAATTCCATAAAATAAAAACTAAAATACAAAACTTCCCTCCCTCTCCACCATCTTTGAGGGTAAATACATAAAGGTACTCATAAAATCTAATTATGTCATTCCCAATTCAATGCAATAAATTTCGACAAACAAAACTTAAACTTACTCAAACTTCGAGTACACGCTATCATCGATCGACGTATAAAATCAGAAATCAGATTTAATCAATTCGCTTCATCATTTATTGCGTGTACTGATTCAATTTCAAAAAAAGGCGTACAAAAAGAATTAGTAGTGTATAAATCAACGAAAAAGATGTACTACTCTATTCTACATAATATATACTTAACGAAAAAGCCTTTACATTTAAATTTTCAGGTCATTCAACACTCTTTTTAGTTTTTCTTGTTCTTCTTTTCTTTTGAAATATTTTTCAAAGAACAACAAACCAACGAAGAAGAAGAAGCAAAGATATAGCCAATTTTTATTTTTGAAAATGTTCAACATTCAAAAACTAAAGGCGCTTCTTCCATAAATTTAAAAACAAAAATCGATCTAAATGCAATCGATCGAGATTGTTTCTGTTGTTACAAAATTCCAAAGAAAGATGAAGTACAAGAAAAAAGTATATCAATCTTTTGCATGCAGCATTCAAGCATTTTTATATTTACTTTCAAAATGAAGGTGTACTCTACTATATCTATCTTTTACACCCCTTAGCCCGTATTCCGAACCTACCTGCCTTCAGCTCTTATAACAAGCTAAATTGAAATAATCCAATATTTACACTCTAGAAACGATAAACCAAAATAAATCTCTCGAGACCGAGAGCAACTCCATTAAAAACGCTTAAAAGAAGAACCAACAAACTAACGAACAAACGAAGAAGTTATGTGGAATGCAAGACAAGTATCTATCAAAATGCTGCCGCAAGCCGCACTGATGTTTGCCTGCTGGATCTAAATGTTTGTATAGAATGTGCAACTTCCTTTTCCCCTCGATATCTACTCAAAAAAACAAAAAAGAAAGAACACAACAGACCCGACGAGATAGGAAGGAACAAATATAAAAAATTCCATCGGATCGGAACTGATCGCATTTGAAGAAAAAAAAAGGAACAGAAAACAGAAGACCAAAAAAACTAAGTAAGGCAGACAAAGATTGCAAGACCGATCCTCGAATTGAGCCCAGATAGACGCTTATATAGTCTGGGTGAAGGCAAGTTGTAAATTCTAAGATCACTTCATGGGCTTCCTGCAGTCATCTTAAATTCAATTTTTAAACGTTCAGCTGTACAATTTCAAAATACATATGTAGTTTTTAACAGTCCTTGTTTTTAAGTTCTTGTCTTTGGATGGTTCTGAAGTTTTCTAAAATACGAAATCTAAAAGTTCCAGGTGCTTTGAACTGCTGCACGTTACAAATTAGCACAATTAAGGTTTTAAATACCAACAGTAAAGTAATTTTTGTTCTTAATCTTAAAATTATTATTAGTTTCGTTAAGTTTCGTTCAATTGGTTTTTAATTTGACAAGAAATATAAAATGTTAAATAATTAAATTATGTTACAAAAATAAAATGAACACTTTCGTTAAGTTTCGTTCAGCTTTAATGTATGACATTAAGAGGTGTTTGTTTCAAATATTTGTAGTTATTGATTGATGCAGATTTCTAGGGGTCAGGTTTTAGATAGTCCTGAGTACTTTGACAACTTAGGGAGTTTTAGAACAACATATAAATTTAACAATATGAATTCAAAATTATACTATTAGAATAGAAATATTCCAAAAATGACCAAAATAGTCATGATTAAAATAGCATTTCATCATCATCATCATCCGTTCCACAACCAGTCTCTCTATTTATCCCGATCGTGAGGCTTCGGGCGTTCGGTCCTGATCTACGCCATCTCTCCAGCAGCGTAAGCATGGTCTGTCACGCTATCGGCTACCATACATTTATTATAGACAATTTGTTAAGCTCATTGAGAAAGATAAATACGTTTAATTAAATTTTAAATAATTTTGATGTAAAGCAAAAGATACATTTTTCCATTTTTTTTTTCCAAATATTTGACAGTCATAAAACAATAATTGCTTTCGTTAAATCTCGTTAAATATTCACGCAAATCAAAATGAAAAAAACATGCAGTAGATCAAAATATAAGAAAAATCAGTTATGTAAAGTTTCGATAAGTTTAAATTCAAGACATTAAGAGCTGTTTCTTTAAAATGTTTAACATATTGACAGCTTCAGTGAAGTAATGATTACCTTAAGTACTTTGGTAACCTCGGAAGGCCTAGAACACCAAATAAACCTGACTTCAATAATAGAAATGTAGTTATTTAATTAGAATAGTTTTTACAATCATTTCGCAGAAATTTTCAGAAAGGACCAATAAAGTTATGAAGTGAAAATCATTTAGTATCGGGTGATTTTTTAAGAGCTTGAGAACTTTAAAAAAAAAAAAAACGCATAAAATTTGCAAAATCTCATCGATTCTTTATTTGAAACGTTAGATTGGTCCATGACATTTACTTTTTGAAGATAATTTCATTTAAATGTTGACCGCGGCTGCGTCTTAGGTGGTCCATTCGGAAAGTCCAATTTTGGGTAACTTTTTCGAGCATTTCGGCCGGAATAGCCCGAATTTCTTCGGAAATGTTGTCTTCCAAAGCTGGAATAGTTGCTGGCTTATTTGTGTAGACTTTAGACTTGACGTAGCCCCACAAAAAATAGTCTAAAGGCGTCAAATCGCATGATCTTGGTGGCCAACTTACCGGTCCATTCCTTGAGATGAATTGTTCTCCGAAGTTTTCCCTCAAAATGGCCATAGAATCGCGAGCTGTGTGGCATGTAGCGCCATCTTGTTGAAACCAAGTTCAGTTCTTCCATTTTTGGCAACAAAAAGTTTGTTAGCATTGAACGATAGCGATCGCCATTCACCGTAACGTTGCGTCCAACAGCATCTTTGAAAAAATACGGTCCAATGATTCCACCAGCGTACAAACCACACCAAACAGTGCATTTTTCGGGATGCATGGGCAGTTCTTGAATGGCTTCTGGTTGCTCTTCACTCCAAATGCGGCAATTTTGCTTATTTACGTAGCCATTCAACCAGAAATGAGCCTCATCGTAAAGCGCGAAACACATTTCGAACCGAACACTGATTTTGGTAATAAAATTCAATGATTTGCAAGCGTTGCTCGTTAGTAAGTCTATTCATGATGAAATGTCAAAGCATACTGAGCATCTTTCTCTTTGACACCATGTCTGAAATCCCGCGTGATCTGTCAAATACTAATGCATGAAAATCCTAACCTCAAAAAAATCACCCTTTATAAATAAATTGTCAAACCATTTAGTAAGATAAATAAGTTTCGTTACATATTATGCATTTTGCTATTTCGCGTAAGATATGTTAGTCTTGGTTTTTTTTTTACAAAGAAAAGAAGTACCTATAAGCATATTTTAGATCATTAAACTAGAATTGGTTTCGTCGAGTTTTCTTTTCCAGTTTCGTCAAGTTTGGTTCAGTACCACATTTCAAAATTAGGCATTTTTCCGCATTACTTTTTAAATTTTAAAGAAGAAATGAATTTTTGTCCGGCTTTAATTTTTCAATAATTACTTTCGATAAGTTTCGTTTAGATTGGTTTTGAAACAAAAAGAGATTTTTGCATCGTCAATGTATGTGCATATTTTGGAAGATTGTATTACATCAAAAATCAATAAGTAAGAGAAATAAGTTTCGTTGAGTTTCGTTCAGTGTTAAATTTGGACATTAAAAGCTGTCTGTCGCCAATTTATATAAGTATAGATTTCGTCCGCCATAATTTTACAATAATTGGTTTCGTCAAGTCTCGTTTAGTTTGGATTTTAAAAATAAGGAATTTTTTCATTGTCCTATAGTATTATTTTTAGAGGTTATATAGTTACCAGCTTCTAAAAAAATATAAAAAGTTATTTGAATGGAAAATAACTAATTTAATTCAGAAAACAATAATAATCAATTTCGATAAATTTTGAAGATTATCGACGAAGATTTAATTTAACGATTTTAATATTACGACAAACATATTCAATTCATATTCAAAATAACAAAAAAGTTATATTATTTCTCTTAGGTAGTTTATGTATTAATTTAGAAATTTTTGACATCTGCTAAATATACCAATTCTGTGCATGTTTAGAAATATTACGGTAAGGAAATAGAAGATTCGAAATTCAAGCATTTTATTCCATTTTTAACAGAAAATGATTTGTAGCGTTTCGTTCAGTTTGGACGTTTAAAGAAAAAACCTGTGTTGCAAGATTTTTACAAATTATACGAAAAGTATAGTTTGAAGCCAAAAATATATTAAAAACTAGTTACGCTGAGTTTCGTTCAGTTGTCTTCTTCCAAGTAAAGAGCTCTTCCGTCATGAGTTTTACATTTATTTAGATGATATAATAGTTTTAAAACCATAAAATCAAAATAAAAACTTTCGTCAAGTTTTGTTAAATGTTGCTATCACATTTAAGTTGTTTTTACTACGTCAAAAATAAAAACTAATTGAAATGGAGATATAAAATCAATAAATTTAAATCAGAAACTGCCAAAAATTCTTCGTCAAATATACAACGTCGAATCTTCAACTATAGACATAGGTATTAAAAATTCTTTACGACTGCGCATTGTTGAATAAGTGTAGTGAGTATTTCTATTTTTTTTTTTTCAAAAATCTTCTCTTGCATGACAAACATCTGCTCTTCTGTCTGCTGTCACTCCTCCTTATGCCGTTTGGTCTTTCCTCACCTCTGCCGGCCGTCGAAGACACCTCCACTTTACCTACCTACAAGAACTTTAAAGTCGTTATCGTTCTTGGTCGTCGTCTTCATCATCATCGTCATCGTCATCTTGCACATGCATTAGAACCGCTCTTTTTCGGTCGTTCTTTTTTATTTTTATTTGAATTTCCTCATCTGCACTCGTTTAAATGAAATTTTTCTCTTGTTCTGGGTTTTGTTGCTGTTTTTATTGATGTTGAAGTTGTTGTTGTTTTTGTTGTTGTTTGGTTAGTTCGTTTGCTCTGTTTCAAACCAAACGCAATGACAGGTGGTCCTCTTTGATGGGGTATTTTGTTTTTGGACTCTCAAGATGGTTTATATTTATATAAAAAATTTATTTGTAAGGTTCGTATCTATGCACTTTATGCTTATTCATAAAAATTAAATGTTAAATGGTTTTTAAACCTGAAGTAGAAGAAGAAAAATAAAACCAAGAAGAAGAAGAAAGACGAATGAGTTTTTCTTTCAAATAAATTATTTTATAGTGAGACTCGTCGGTCTTCTGGTAAGGGGAACTATAATATGGTAGAGGGAAATGTTCGTCGCATGTTCATTATTATTATTTTTTTTAATAACGCAAAATTTTAGTATAGTTGAAATTAATTCTTTTCTTTTTTTTTTTGAGAAAGAAACTTTTTGGGGAAAGGAAAAGTTTTGTACATCTTAATTAAGAAATTAATGTTTTATAGGCATAACAAACAACAAGCATTTAGGTAAGTTATGGCTTTTTTGTTTTTGATCAAAAGTTGAAATTAAAAATGATTTGTAAGTAGTTGGTGATGGGAGAATTTTTGTTTGGAATTGTTATAGGTTAATAGCTAAACACTTGACATTATTAGCTAAGGCGAGAGTGTCAGCGGCGGCGGTGAAGAAATGCTCTGACACAAATTTGGTCAATGGTCATTTTGTTCACATCATTATAGATCTTAGATATCTTAAACGCAAGCATAACAACCGAAAAGGAATTGCCTATTAAAGTTGGTTCAAATTAGTTATAGCTAGTCTCTTTCTAAACTTAAGTTTTGAGAGCAGAAAGTATAATTATTTGTTTAAGAATAATTGTTTAAAAATGTTTAGCTATTTACTCAAAAATGTTTCTGTCCGTCAATTGATGTCTTTTGTATTTTTTTATCTTAAGTTACATTTTGGAATAGGTACTTAAGTTATTTATAAGAACATATAAACTTAGTTCATGAATGGGAATTGTCACAACCGTCACACAATTTTTGTTGATAATACCCAAACAAAATAAATTAATATCTTAAGAAACTCCGCAGAAAAATTATTAAAAAAATCTGTTGTCAAAAATGTTCAAGAGTCATATCAGCAACAAAAACATACATTTTTGAATATGAAATAATGTTTTTCAACGTATTATCTTATAAATGTATAATTTAAAGAAATGTGTCACAACAGTAACACTCTGAATTAAAAACTTAATTTTTTCTGTTCAACCAATTCAAATGTTTTTTGTTCTGAAATACCTTCAGAAGGTTTATGAATATGATAAGCTTATATAAACATAATATTTGTTTCTGTCACATTCGTAACAAAAATATGTGTCAATTTTATTTAAATATAAAATTGCATTCAAATCAATAACTTCAGAAAATAACTACCAGTACAAATTCTAGAAATTTGGAAATCCAACCGATCTGAAATTAATAATTTAATGATTGTGTTACACTAGTAACAGGTTGAATTTTCTAAACATAATCTTTTGGTACATTTTGCATTAGTAAAATATTTCATTTGTATCTAGATATTTGATGCGATACCGATGATGATGATGATGTCACAATCGTTACTAAAATTTATTGGCATATATATTTTTAGAAGCGTACAAAATTCGTGTCAGAAGAAAATTGTTGATCCACCGTCACTTAAAATTGCATATAATTTCAAGATTGTGTCACATTCGCAACAGTTTTGTGTTTAAAAACGTAATCTTCTTTGTTCATGAATATTGATTTAAATACACAGATTTCGAAATTAAAAATATTGTGCTTAACTTTTTTTTAACTTGTAAACTGATTTTTAACAACGAATGTACTCAATTTAAGTCCTTTTTGGAATTACAAATTAATCCAAATTCGGTTTGGAAAAATTTAAATAAAGCCAAGCTCAAAAATTATATTTAACAGTATGAAAAAGTTCCAACATTTAACTTTTTATTATGAATTATTTCATCTGTGGGAAATATATTCTTGTAATAGTATTTAGTGCTTTATTTTCTAAATTTTCAAGTGAAATGTTTGATTTTTTTTTGAAAATTGGAAAAATCGATTTTTTTTTTTACTTTAAATGGGTTGGGAAAACACTTTATGTATGTAAGTTGACTTTTTCTATTAAACAGTTTTACCGTAATCTCGCGCCTTAAAGAATGCAAATTAGTTTTCGCTTGAGCCCAACTTCAGCCTTACTATAAAGTAAAGAGATTCGTTCTTTAGCAGTACTACGCGAATGTTGAAAGCTTTACCACGCTTTTTGCTTCACAATTTGTATTTTAGTATTCAAGAAAACGCCTATGAAAATTTTGAAACAAAAAGGTTTTTGAAAAAGTATTAAAGATTTAATTATATTAAGATCTTACAATAGTTATACGAAGTTTTGATAAAAAACAAACTTAAATTTGGAAAATTTTGAAGGTTTTTTCAATGTTTTTATAATTTCGAGTCTTCCAAAAATTTCAAAACACCAAATTGATGATTTTTTTAAAGTTTTCATTTTTGGTACTAAATTCTTCGATTGAAAAAAAACTATTTTTTTCTTTAAAACCACATTTTCACATATTTTTCAATTTAATTTTTAAATATTGATTTTTTAATACACATAAATAACTGCAAATCAAAAATTTGAGTTTTTTAAAGAATCTTTTTTTTTAATTTAAATGTTGACAAGATTTTTTCGAAATTTCAAATTAATTTTTGTGGTCAAAATGTTGATTGTTTTATTATTTCAAAATTATTTTTAATGCATTTTTTCAATGTTTTTCGACGTTTTCAAAATTAAAAAGTTTTCAATTTGTTTCTTTTTTTTAAATTAGATATAATTAGTACTACGCGAATGTTGATTTACAACGATTTTTCTTTCACCATTTGTATTTCAATATTCAAGAATTTTAAAACCAAATGTAAATCGACTACCTTTTGTACATAGCGAAGTTCTGAGAAAAATATAAAATACATGTTCTCAATTAAGTCTTAATATAAGAATTTGTCGTTCCTATACTTTTGGTCGTCCAGCTTCAATTCAGGCAGAATCACAATGTTATGACTAATATGCAGGACTTTTAATCTAAGGACATCCTCAATTTATTAAAAAATACAATCAAATGCCTCAAATTGGTCAATGAAGTAATAATTCCACTATTTTTAGGAACATAATCCATCTATGTTTTACTTTTTCTTTTCTTTTTTCATTTTTTTATTTTTTTTTTATTTATTTAAAATTTATTAAATCTGATATTATAATTTAATACTTATATATATTTTCGTAAATGTTATATTATTTTTTATATGTATTTATAACTTTAACCTTTTCTTTCTTTTTATTAAAAACTCGAAATAAGTCAATTAGGCAGACGGCAAAATTTTTGTCAATCTTTACAATTCTTATATCAACAAAATGTAAAAAAAAATTATCGAGAAATAAAGAATGTATTAATAATAATAATAATAAATCCTTTTTCTTTCTGTGGGCAACATAAATGTCATATTAAAATGTCATTCGGACGCCATTTGTAAAAATTATGACATTTTCAATACATATGCTTATTTCTCTCTACTTAATCTTAATGGAATTCTCATTGTTCAAGGATTTTTCGTTGCTTATTTTTGCAATCTTCATGTCTTATAAATTTCTTCAATATCTCCTACCGTATTGAATGATTCAAATTCCATTGAAATATTTCCATATTTTCTATATCCGAATCCTTGAATAGCAAATACATAACTGTATCTTTTCTGTCGGCGGAATTTTCCCACACTATATAATTTCTCACTCAGCAAATCTTTCGAACGTACCCACCCAAAAATATTTCTCAAACAATAGATAATGTTTTGGAATTTTTTCTTATTTTTGAAGCCGAACAAAAACCCTCGCACATGCAATTCTCGTTAAATTCCCATTAGATACGGATACATCCTCTCATTTAACAATAATTTTAGCCTTTTTCTTAGTCTCTCTTTTGCACTTTCATCCATCGATTAGGGAAGGATTCTGGAAACATTTCTTTTCTGTCACCTTTCCCATCAAAAGGCATAATGAAGGGAGGAACAGATCTGCCTGAGATACACCACCTGCTGTTTGCTGAAAATTAAGAACCTAAACCGACGACGACGCTGAAGCACATAAAAGGACCTGAGTTATCCTTACGCCTGGAAACTGATTCAACTGATATCTTTTAGATGCACCTCTACCTAACGAGTACTTGTTCCTGCCTGGAAAAAAAACACTATAAAGAGACTCGCATCAAATAAGGATCTAAAAACTGATGCTTTGATTTTCAAGAAATCTATTAAGGATCTATTTGTAGGAGCAACAACAAAAAAAGGACAAACAAAATTGCAAGGTGTTGTGTTTGATAGAAGACAAATTTAAAAAATCTAAACTAAAATAAGAGGGAAAGGTTGTATTCCTTTCCAATTGTTACAGTTTCACCAGGTGATGGAAGTGGATTGGTGGAATCCATATTTTCATTTGAAGAGCTCGTATCAAGTCTTCACGGATTGATGGGTTTTCATCATAACACCAGGCCGTTGTTTTCCAATTTCATTGTTAAAGTTGTACTTGTTGTTTTTTTTTTGTTGTTGTTGTTCTTGTTACTGTTGTTGTTCTTGTTGTTGTTGTTTTTGTTGTTGTTAGTAAGTTAGTTAGTTGAGTTGGTCATTCTTCAGCTTGGTTATGGAAGCGTTATACCTGGTTGGATGGTTGCTCTCTTATTGTTGTTAACTGTTGGCATGTGTGTTTTTAATGTTTTTAATCATTCGTTTTATATTGAGTGGCATGTCAGCAGCAGTAGAAGCAAAAACAACAACAAAAACAAGTGAAAAAGAAGAAGAAGAAGAAGAAGCAGAAAAAAAGAAGTTATGACAACAAAAACAACAGCAGTAGCAGCAGAAGAAGCAAAAGAAGCAGCACCAGCAGGCAGCAGGTACAACAGCTTTTTCAGGTATGTGAAGCATGTTGTTGCAGCAACAGCCAGCAACAGTCCAACAACACAAAACAACACAACACGGTACTGCATCAGCACAGTACTCAAATAACTCCTTGCCTGAGGCGCTTCTGTGAAACCATATTACAAAAGGGAACACAATGGTGGTGCTGGTTGTGGAACTGGAACTGGTACTGCTCGATATCCACTATATTCGCTAACTTGCCAAAAGAATGGAACTACAAGTATTCAATCGTCCTCTCTCTTCTCTGGAAGATGTTTAAGGTAGTACCTGATGGTATACTTGTAATATATGTATGTAGGTACTTGGACTTGGAGTAGAATAAGAAGTAAGACCATCAGGTAGACTTAGAAGAGTCAATGGCAGCCGGACAGCATGCCACATTCTCTCATGGTTATAGTTTTTTTTTTTTTTTTGGTTTGGCTTTCGTCTTTCGTTTCTTGAAGACACCATCACCGCTTTGCACCATCGCACCATGGTAAGTAGTCGTCTTTGATGATGATGGAGTAAAGAGTAAACTACTTTTAAGTCCAAGCCCAGTGGTAAAGATCAGAATAGGTATTTATAAAAATACATATACATATATCAGCCAGACGGTTCACAAATGAATGCGAGGAAAAGAGATCGAAACAAAACAATTTGTGGACTGAGTGCCCCTGGTCCTGTTACCATTGTGAAGCATATGGTCTAAGATTATTTTTATGAACGAAAAAGAAGGATCATCGTCATCATCATCATCAACATCAACATTGTCGTCGTCTTTACCATAGTTTTTGCTGTTGTCGTCATTATTGAGGGTTCAATGGAAATGTGGTAAATTTTTCTAAAAAAAACGCGTTCGAAGACATTTTTATTGAAAAAATTCCATATGGCTTTTTGAAGTTTTTTGTTTGTGCAATGGGAACGAGCAAAAAGAATTCTTGAGAGAAAAAATTGCGTGTGGCCATATCACAGAAGGAGTCTTCTTATAATTTCTACTATACGTGATAAAATTGAAATTTTTCAATGAATGTTTTAGGTATACATATTAATTTGTTCATTTTACTTCCAGGAAGTTTGGGAATGCAATCGTTTGAGTGAGTTTTTGGAAAGGAAGAGAAGAACTGTGACGGAGGAATTTATAACTTTGTAGTGCATACTTTCTAAATTCAGTTTTTGAAGTACTAAAATAAACAATTTGTAGAATATTTGTTTCGGGTCAATAGTAAGAACAAATGTATTTGTTTGTGATGACTTCTAAAAAAGGCTAACGTGGTTTAGCCTTTAAATACTCTTGATAAAAAAGTTTTATCTCTTAAACGCCTCTGAAAATTTTGAAACAAAAAGTTTTTTGAGGAACGTACAAAAATAGTCACAAAAAGTATTCAAAATTTAATTATATTAAAATCTTACAATAGTTATACGAAATTTTGATCAAAAACAAACTGAAATTTTGAAAATTTTTGAATGTTTTTATAATTTCGAGTCTTCCAAAAATTTCAAAACACCAAATTGATGATTTTTTTAAAGTTTCCATTTTTGGTATTAAATTCTTCGATTGAAAAAACTATTTTTTTTTTTTTTTTCAAAACCACATTTTCAAATATTTTTCAATTTATTTTTTAAATAATGATTTTTCAATACAAATACATAATATCAATTTTAAAATTACAAGCAAACAAATAATTTGAGTTTTTCAATTTTTTTTTAATTTAAATGTTTACAAGACTTCAAAAATTTTCAAAATTTCAACTTTTGTGGTCAAAATGTTGATTGTTTTCAAAATTATTTGTAATGCGTTTTTTAAATGTTTCCCGATGTTTTTAAAATTAAGAAGTTTTCAACTTGTTTTTTTTTTTTAATTTGATATTTTATTTGGAAAATTAGACTATTTTAGGAAAATTAGACTATTTTAGGAAAATTACGTTATCAAAATTCGTACCTACCTATATTTTTAAAAACATTTTTCCGTATTACCTATGTATATTTTTTTCAAATGTTTCATAAAAAGAAAATTTTAATTATATTTTTTTCATATTTGGAACATTCACATTTTTTTATTGTAGATTTGTTCAAATGTCTTTTTTTCCATATTTTCAAAAGGTAAATTTTTTTCAAAAGGTTTCATTTTTGAAATTTATGTATGTATTTTTTCAAAATTTATTTTTTTCCCAATATTTTAATTAAGCTAACCTAAAAAAGCAAAAAAAAAGTTTCGATTGTTTCAGCCATTTTTCAATTTGAACATTTTCAAAGTTTAATTTTTTTCTAAAATTTTCAAAATTTTATTTTAAAACTTGTGATATTTTCAAAAGTATATTTGTTCAGAACTTATGTACATATGTTCAAAATGATAATTATTTAAAAGTTTTTGTTTTTTTTTTCAAAATTTCTGCCTTGACAATTTTATTAAAACTTTGTTCCTTAAGGTAGATTATTGAAAAATAAGTTGATAATTTTTAAATTTAAATCAGATATGATTAAAAAAGCTAAACGCTACTTAAGTCATCAGCCAAATGGTCAACAACGGTGGTGGTGGTATGGAAACTATACTTAAAAGTCTATAAAACCAATAAAGTTTGGACTTTATGGAACTTAAATTTTAATATCGTATAGGACCATTATGAGAACAACCTTGTCCCCAAAAAATTCTTATTTCCATTAGACACGTATCTGTCGTTAAGAACAATTTAAAATTAATTCCAAATATCTCCGTGACTTGACAATTTCTTTATCCACCATCAACCTAAAACCAGTAAACGAGGACCTTTGAATTTTGTCACGCCATCCAATTTTTCAACCCCTTCTCTCTCTCTCTCTCAGACGAATTTTCTCATCGGAAAAGTATCTCACTCTCAAAAACACAGACATATTAATTATTCTATTGCACAAAAACATGACAAAATAATATTTTCTCTCTTTTATTATGTTATAGGCCGGCTTTTCCTCTCGACGCACGACCCCATAATGTCCTTGTACTCGTATAATTTAGCCTGCTATAAACATATCCTTTAATTGTCCGTGCAAAAAAGAAAGAAAAATATTTAATTATACCTAAGCCAAGGTCGAAAGGTTGGCCTTAGAATTACACTCTTTTGTGTACTAATTGTGCCGTTTTATTGCTATGCGTGGCATGAATTTGTTTAATTAAATCCGAAAGGTCGCACCAAAATGACACACAAATAAAATCCCTATAGCTCCATATATGTACATATGTACCTACATGTCTACCCTTCCATTAAAAAAAAACCATTGTCTCCCCGACGACGACGACGACAACGATATGGTGAGGACTCTCTTCCTCCATTCAAATCTGCCAACTTCATATATCTCACAAGGACTGGGTTAATTCTTTAGTAATTAAGTCATTCGGAAGGAATTTTCTCGCCTATCCGGAGGCAGCGACCGGCGCGGCGTACGGAGGCGGCAACTCAGCGCCACTCCAAATGTAGGTATGAACGAGTTTATACCATAAGTACGAAGAACGACGTTGCTGGCTGCAAAAATTCCTAAGTGCGCCAAAGACACAAAAACAGAGAAAACGAGGAGGAAAACTCACGCAATTTTCCGTCAATTTTCGGGAAATTTCTATCTGTCTAGCTATCCGTTGGGGAGTGGTGAAGGCAGCAGAGGCAGAAACGACGCGACGACGACGATGACTACGACGTCGATGGGTGCTTGGGTGCTCGAGCGATGACATTTGCTGAATGGAGTGTTAACGCGCCGCGCCATGCATGCCGCGACGCCATCGTCGTTGTTGGCGGTGAATGTGATTTTTAGGCCAAGCACCACTCTTCGTCAAATGGCAGTGAGAATCTTTGTGTCTTTTTTCCCTTCTCGCTTCATAGACACATAATCCTGTGCACTTTGTGTGTTTGTCTTTTTCTTTTTTTATACATTTTTTGCACTGGCAATAAAATAAGATTCACAATAAATCACCCGGCGGCGGTAGTGGCGGCGCTGGCATCAGTAAAGAGATAGAGAGTGAGAAGCCGCCACCTCGCCTCGTGCCACCACTACCGAGCGACTAGAAAGAAACCCCCTTGGTAGAATCAACTATCCTTCCAGACAACTCTGATGAACATGACGACTATCACGACCACGAAGGCAATGACTACGACGACGACGAGAGGACGAAGAAAGCTAAACGATGATGGAGCTCGCTTCTGGCCAAAAACAACCAAGAAGATAGTTATGTTCGTGATATAGGAGCTAAGGAAGGAGCTGTGTACATGCAATCGTCTTCATCTTGGTCTGCCTTGCTGCTCCTTGCTGCTGATGGCTATAGGACGAGACCAGACGATGTCCAAAGTATGTATGTATATGCTGCTCCCAAATGGGTAAGATGGTATCTCCTGCTCCACACTTTGTTTGCGGAATAATACGAGTACCCATCCGGGTGTGTAAATTTCTTTTTCCTGGCTAGTTTCATTTTTGTGTCTTCCCATTTTATTTTGGAAATCTGCCGGAAGAATATCTATTTTTCAGACAGCGAGCAGACTAAAAGGAATTTCTATGCTTTTTACTTTATATTAAAAATAAAGAAAAGGGAAGAAATTTTGTTTAGTTTTGTGTAGGTTGTTAGGTTTAAAAGGGGGCAGAAGACTAGAAAGGGATTTCCTGGATTTTTTTTTGTTATTGTGACCACATCACTAAACTCAATTTAGTACACATATAGAGCCAATCCCGGTGGAAGGGAAAAGTATGTCCATTTTGCAAAGGATTATTTAATATTTGATTGGAAAATTCTGGAATAGGGTTGGTCAGGGAAACGTGGGATTACATCAGACAAAGGAAAGTAAATTAGGAACACAAATGAGTCACTTGCGTGAAATATTTTTGTTTTCTTTTGAAAAATTTTGCAACTTTCTTTCCAACTATGTGTCAAAAACATACTTGAAATCAGAGTTGTGAAAAAAACTGAATTCAAATAAATTCAATTATAATTACTTGTAATTGAAATCTCCATACATTTTTTCAATTACTTTAAAATGTAATTGAAAATAAAAATAATGATTACTTTTCCCAGTTATCATTACATAAAAATAAAATAAAATAAATATAAAGAAATTACTGAATGTCAAAAACAATATTTTCTGTGAGATAAAATAAGTTTGAAGCCAATATTTTTAATTTTTGAAAAGATATTTGAGTCGAAAGTAAATTTTTACAAAGTTTTAGTATTGGTTTTTTTAGGTTTTTATTTCTTCTAAAAAAAAACTGTATTCGATTTTTTTCAAAATTTTATCGAATGTTGAAAACAATATTTCTTATAAGATAAAATTAGTTTAAAGCCAATATTTTTTAATTTTTGAAAAGAAATTTAAGTCGAAAATCAATTTTTACCAACTTTTATTAATTTTTGTTTAGGTTTTTATTTTTTGTAAAAAAAAAAACAATTAATTGGATTTTTCTCAAAATTTTACTGAAGTTGACAACAATATTTTTTAAAAGATAAAATTAGTTTAAAGCCAATATCTCAAAGTTTTGAAAAGATATTTGAGTCAAAAATCAATTTTTTGCCAACTTTTATTAATTTTTTTTTTAGTTTGTATTTTTTGTAAAAAAAACTGTCAATTCGATTTTTCTCAACATTTTTCAGAATGTTGAAAGCAATATTTCTTATAAGATAAAATAAGTTTGAAGCCTTAATATAAAGTTTTTGAAAATTTTTACAAACTTTGAGTAATGTTTTTTTTTAGGTTTTTATTTTTTATAAAAAAAACTGTCAATTATATTTTTCTCAAAATTTTATCAGATGTCAAAAACATTATTCTTCGTTGCACAAGAGTGTTTTGGAGATGAAATCATATTTTACTCGTAAAATTTTCGAGGTGGCAATTTTTTTTTTCAGTTTTTTTGATTTATAAAAAAACCGTTAGTTGGATTTTTTCCAAAAACATAATTGTTTTGTATCACGTTACAATATATAATATAAAATTTAATTCAAGTCTCTAGCGTCATGGGTTCATGAGATATTTAGGGTTAACCAAAATGTTCACCTTTTTTTTAAACTGCTATGGTAAAAAAAAACCACCCACGCAATTTTCTTGAGAGCCCTTTCTGCATCTTTCTGCCTTATTATCTGTATAACAAAATTTATTTGAAGTCGATATCTCTTCTGGTTCTTGAGCTATGGACGACGAAAAAAACGTCGCGAACGTACAGACGTACGAACGTACAGACGTACGAACGTACGTACACACGCACGCACAGACATCTTTCTAAAAATCTTTTATTTTGACTCTTGGGACCTTGAAACGTCGAGAAATGTCAAAATTTTCAATTTGACAAATCGTACCCATTACAATAATTTCCTATGGGAAGTTAATAAAATGTATGTTGTTTCAATAACGTGTAATTGTAATGAAATAAGATCAATTACTAATAACTTGTAATTGAAATGAAACTTTGAAATTAATTAAATTAATTAATTAATTACAATTTTAAACTAAAAACTCTGCTTGAAATGCCTTTATTTAGCTAAATACATTGAGAAATAATTTGAAGTTTCTAAAAAAAAGAATTTATATGTGTCAAAAAATTCTGTCAAACTGGTATCAAATGTCAAAAAATTTGACACTCATCAAACGAAACAGATACAAATTTAAGTATTTTAGATCTTAGAGACTAAGGTCTGTCACACAAAAAGCGAAAAGACCTGGAAAACTTTGGTAAGGCTGTTGAAGAAGAGAGGTTAGGATTTTCATGCATTAGTATTTGACAGATCACGCGGGATTTCAGACATGGTGTCAAAGAGAAAGATGCTCAGTATGCTTTGACATTTCATCATGAATAGACTTACTAACGAGCAACGCTTGCAAATTATTGAATTTTATTACCAAAATCAGTGTTCGGTTCGAAATGTGTTTCGCGCTTTTTTATCGACAAATTTTGTTCAGCGATGAGGCTCATTTCTGGTTGAATGGCTACGTAAATAAGCAAAATTGCCGCATTTGGAGTGAAGAGCAACCAGAAGCCGTTCAAGAACTGCCCATGCATCCCGAAAAATGCACTGTTTGGTGTGGTTTGTACGCTGGTGGAATCATTGGACCGTGTTTTTTCAAAGATGCTGTTGGACGCAACGTTACGGTGAATGGCGATCGCTATCGTTCAATGCTAACAAACTTTTTGTTGCCAAAAATGGAAGAACTGAACTTGGTTGACATGTGGTTTCAACAAGATGGCGCTACATGCCACACAGCTCGCGATTCTATGGCCATTTTGAGGGAAAACTTCGGAGAAAATTTCATCTCAAGGAATGGACCGGTAAGTTGGCCACCAAGATCATGCGATTTGACGCCTATAGACTATTTTTTGTGGGGCTACGTCAAGTCTAAAGTCTACACAAATAAGCCAGCAACTATTCCAGCTTTGGAAGACAACATTTCCGAAGAAATTCGGGCTATTCCGGCCGAAATGCTCGAAAAAGTTACCCAAAATTGGACTTTCCGAATGGACCACCTAAGACGCAGCCGCGGTCAACATTTAAATGAAATTATCTTCAAAAAGTAAATGTCATGGACCAATCTAACGTTTCAAATAAAGAATCGATGAGATTTTGCAAATTTTATGCGTTTTTTTTTTTTTTAAAAGTTCTCAAGCTCAAAATCACGATATAAGTTCTGATTTGATGTCTGTTTTTATTCATATTTAAACGTCTTTTCAGAAAAAAGTTTAATCATAAATTATTGCAAATTCTTCAATAAAAACCAGAGTATGAGTACCAATTTAATATAACTCGATCTGATTTTTCGATTTTACCCTATTTTATTGATCTGAGTCATTTGAATATTTTGGATTGGTTAAAGATTTAAGAATAAGTTCATCCTACATTCTTATATTGATATGATTTTTATATATAATAAATCAATGCACACGTTTGCGAAGGTGGATTTTAATTTATTTATTTCTTGTTTGTAAAATTTGTACTTTTATTACTTTTGTTTTATTACTAGTTTTATTATTTGTTTTATGTTCCAATTAGTATCCTAAGAATGACATAAATCTGACATCTAGATGTCCACATTTGGAAAATTGGTACAGAAAGAATTTTAAACCTTTTGATTTTTTAATGTGATCTTATATAAGTTTCTATTTTTTTTAATTGCCGGTGACTTTGACATTCCATAAGTGACCATCATGCAAGTTCCGCATTTAAAAGAAGGATAAGAACACAAACTTTCATGCTTCTAGCTTTGCCAAAAATATTAACAATATGAAGTTTCTAAAAATCTGATTGAAAAGGTATTCTGTGGCGTATGTGGAAAATTTTTTTTGATAAAATAATTTTAATTGTTTTTAAGTTTGTTGTCTCAAAAACGGGTCAACATCTGGTAACAAAATTCAAAAGTAAAATGCATATTTATGAGCACTAAAAAACTGCATGCGAAAAATTAAAAGAAAAAAAAAACGTTTTTAAAACAATAAGATTTTTTTCAAAAATAGACAAATGCAATAAAATTTTAAGATATTGTTGTTTGAAGAGTGGGATAAAGTTGAACTTTATTTTAAGTCTCTGTGTAGTAATGAAGCAATATTAAAATGTTTTCTTCACAACTTCGAGCAATGCAACTCCATCTTCTTTGAATCACTTCTAGACTATATCAATGTTTTTTTTTAAGTTTTGATTATTGAAAGTCGATTATAATCGAATCCATGGACGAGGACTTCTTCTTGCTTTTGTCATGTCACTTAAGGAATCATCTCTACTTCGAAAATATATTAGTTTGTGTGGTCGTGTTTTACATATTTTAAAAAATCCTTTATAAGTACTTATTGCGTCTCAAAAAATCTACTACGTGATTTCGTGTTACATTTCATACTTCACATTAAGGATTAAAACTAAATCAGCGCAAGTGATTTGTAGGAAGGATAAGGAAGCCTCACACATATCGTTCATGTTAAAAGGTTAAAAGGGGTTAAAAAGTTAAAAAGAGAAAAAAAAAACAAAGTTAAGACTCTTTAAAAGAGCAGTGATTTAAGTAACCCTTAATTTGTTTTTCCAAAACTTTGAACATGATGCATAACTTTACTATAAACTCACATTAAATTTATAAGACTCGCGCTTTTGCACGTATAGCTATACAAATTTATACATATACATATGTACATCGTTTTTAGTATAAAGAAAAAAAAATACCACCACCTGCTTATTGGATCAAATTACAAGTAGTGCCCGAATTGATAAATTGAGGGAACCAAACACTTTTAACCTCATATCGAATCGATTTCGACAACGATCATTATACGTTACGCTATCAATTCAATCAATTTCATTTTTGTGTATCGATTTGGCGGGACGGTTTCTGTCGTGCCGTCGCGTGCGTTCAAATATCTTAAATTTTTACATATATTTATCTTTCAGATACATTTATGTGGGTAAGGTTGTTTGTTATAATATATGAAGAACCTGGGTCAAACAAAAAGTACCACGAGGTCACCATGCAGAAAGCAGAGCAGTAAAATAGGAAGAATATATCCAAAGAACCGGCAAAAATATAAAATAATCCACTGACGACATCATACGAGTTTACCTAACCTAAAAGGTGGGTGACCGTTTTATTACACCTACTTTAGCAACGGCGGCGCGGCGGTGGCGGTGGCGACGACTGACGCACTGTCAGTGACGGCGTCGTCGGCGTCGACAACGATGGCGGCAATGGCGGGTTTTATAAGAACGGCACAACAAACGAAAAAGAAAATAAATGCGAGTTTATGTACCTTTCCGTTTATTACACGAAAATTTTTTAAACGAGAAAAACGTAAACAAAAGGTGTGGTTATTCCAATGAGAACAATAGAAATGGAAAAAAACACCCCGAGGACAGGTGGTGCGAGTTCGAGTGCGAGGCAGAACACTAGAATGGCAGAATTCAGAGCTCGAAGGTGGTGATGATGGCGGCAAAAATTGGAATAGGTCGCCAAAAAAAAAACACCAAAAACACTAGGAAAAGATAGGTAGGTAGTTATAGATAGGTATACATACCTACAAGTTGTCTTGTTTGTCCTTAAGTTGATGGAAAATCCATAAAGTTATTGGAATTTTTTGTTTTTTCTGTTAGAAAAGAGGAAACAGGAAAAACACCAAAATACAAAAATAAACTAGGTACATGAAAACTGGTGTAAAGAAAAACTCACAATCAGGAAGGAAAACAACTCACACATTGCAACGTGCATCACAGTAGTTTTTAGGGTTCTACCTATAGCCACGATGAAATCAGTACAGTGGGATAGAATGTTCTTAAATTCGAGAAAAAGAGACCATAAAATGGCTTTTGCTCTAGAAGAAATTACACCGTTTTTTTTTTTTTTGGAAAAAACGAAAAAATTTCTTTATACAAAATTCGGATTTTATCGCTCCGATTTTTCGAATTGAACAATTTGATATTTCTCGACGTTTCAAGGTGTGTGAATGTATATCCTCGGGAAAATTTTTTCGTCGTCCATACCTCAAGAACAGTCGGAGATATCGACTTGAAATATATTTAGTTTTACAGAGAATAACACCAAAAGAAAAAATAGTTTTATAAATAAAAAGAAAACTGAAAAAATATATTTTTGTCACATCCAATATTTTGCGAAAAATGGTATTACAAATTTAAAAAATAATACTAAAAGTTGGTAAAAATTGATTTTCGACTTGAATATCTTGGAAAAATTAAAGATATTGCCTTCAATCTAAATTTTGCAGAATTGGTAAAAATAATTGATGTTCGATTCGAATATCTACTGAAAAAATGAGATGTTGACTTCAAAATTAGTTAATTGTATACACAAATTTTGTGTTAACTTAAAATATTGTTGTTGGAAAAATCCAATCGGTATTTTTATTTATTGAGAAATAAAAGGTTTTGAAAAATGTTACTACAAAATTTTCTTTTAAAAATTAAGTCAGGAATAGAAACAGATATTTAAATAAAACTTATTTTATCATACGCAAAATATTGTTGCTTTTAGTTATTTTTTTAGAAAAATCCAATTGACAACTTTTTTAAAAAATACGAAAACCTATAAAAAACCAAAAACCAGGGAAGAAATGGTTTTCGACTTAAATATTATGAGAAAAAAAGAAAAATGTTGGCTTCAAATTTCTTAATCTTTACACAAAATATTACTATTGATATTTTGTCAAAGTTTTAGAAAAATCCACAGACGGGCACGGAAGGGAAGTGTGGGTCGCATCTAAGTCTCATTTTTTTTTTAAACTGTTAGAGCGAATTTTTTCCAAATTATTTTTGTCATACATAAAATTTTACAATTATATTTTAGAAATCTTTTTGACATAGTTATTAAGGGTTGTAAAATATTCGTTTTGAATTCGAATTTTGTTACAAAATGTTGAATAGTTTTTGAGATATCGAATTTGAAAAAAAAAGGAATATTTTTTTTTTGTTTTAAATCCAAAAATTGATAATTTCATATTATTATTTAGAGAATATGAGAACTTGTTCAGAAAAAAAATTATTTAAATTCGCTCATCAATTCCTGAAAACAAAAAACGTCCTATCTGGGGAACCCTTCTGAAGCAATATAATATTTTATATTAAAAGAAAACTAGTTAAGAACAAACATTTAGAAAATCTATTTAAGTTTATTAGACCGTTATTTTAGAAATTGGAATCTTCGTTGTTTGCCTAAAAAACATTCTGTTTTAAAAGTTAGAATACTGTAAACAGGCTGTAAAAGTAAAATGGTCTTGACAACAGATTTTGATCAATCTAAATTTTGAAATATACAATTTTAGCCTTTAGTATTTTTTTTTTTAAACTTAATTTTGACATACAGTATAATAAATATGATATCATGACCCATGCAGTATTTTGACCCCAACCCAGTAAAATCGTGAACACTTTTTTACATAATCTAAACGATTCTTCTTTTTCAGCCTTTTTACAGTATTTTGACCAGAGTTTTGAAATACAAAATGTTCTTCTATAGTATTTAAACCATCATACAATATTTTCTTCATACAGAATTTTGTAAGCAGAATTTTGACATCTAGTATTATAAATACAGTATTAGAAATACAGCATCATAAATACAGTGTTAAAATACAGTATTGTTTTACATGCTGTATTTGCAGGAAGCGGGTCGAAATGCTGTATTTTAAAATAATTTATGTTCAAAATTTTGTATGATACTGTATGGTCATACATAATACTGTAAATTTAAAATACTGTATCTCATAATACTGTATAAAACTTGAAGTTTTGACACATCAATTACTTTGGTGCAATTGTTGATTATTATAGGAACAACACATGTAAAAATGTGAGAGAGAAAATTAAGAAGAAGAAAATGAGAAAGAAAGAAATAAGAAGAAGACACCATTTATTTTGACTTATGAATTATTATAAGTGCATATAATATTGTTCAAGCGAAGTATATATAACAACATTATGCTAATGAGAAATTATTAAGATGTTTTTTTTTTTTTAAGTATTCTGTTTTCAAAATTCTGTATTTAAAAATACTGTTAATAGGCTGATAAATTAAATTTTTATTTGTCAACCTTGTTTATTTGATATAAAGAATTTTGAAATACAGAACTTTGAGATAAAGTATTTTTATCATACAGTATATTGTATTTTGAGATACAGTGTTATGATCTGTACAGTATTTTAACCCCAACCTTAAAATACTCAAATACTTAAGCTCAAG
The DNA here is from genome assembly GCA_951509635.1 of Eupeodes luniger. Lineage (NCBI taxonomy): Eukaryota > Metazoa > Arthropoda > Insecta > Diptera > Syrphidae > Eupeodes > Eupeodes luniger. Next base: position 10,184,205 of record OX608075.1, on the reverse strand, counting down.
ATGAGACTCTCTAAAAGAGTCCATAAGGTTCCGGGTCAATAAAAACGTCATACTGTTCCACTGTACCGTATACTCGTACTTCAAATTTACAGACATTTAACGATGGCGACAATGTTTTTTGGAAGTATGGACGAGTAAAAAAAAACATAACGAAAATATGTCACCACCAACCATGCGTTCTCATGGCATGTGCACGCGGTGAAACTCAAGTCCCTGCTATGACAACCAAGTCTTACTCTTGTTTTTGTTGTTGTTATTGTTTTTTTTAATGTAGTAACACGGCGGCGGCGACGACGATGGTAGAAAAAGTTAGTTGTGGCAAGAAAAATATGAAGCACTAAACGAATTAGTTTAAGAGCTTGGCTTTTTATGTTTTATGACAGAAAACTAAAACCAAAGCGGTACGCGCGTCTCTCCGTTTCGTTTCGGTACAAGAAAAACCTTAATGACTCTCTTGCGCTTCAAGAAGTAACTTTCTGATGTTGTTTCAACTAAAGCTTGAGTTTTTGTTTTTTTTTTTCACTACGATTGCCCCTCAAAACCTTAAAAACATTGTGAAAGGTGACGAACCTAATGGAGCCATTTATAATCTCATCTCGTTAATAAAAAACACAACCGAAAGTTGGGTATACAAAAATAAAAATAATATTTAATAATCAAAAGTTCATGTTTTGATGGTTATTGTTGGGTTCACTCAAGCAAATTGAGCCGTTAGCTAAGTTAAGAAGGTTTTTTTTTTAAACTTTTCGTTGAAGGTATACGAAGTACAACACAGACGCTTGATGATTTATAGATGCATTTTTTTTCGAAACTGTTTTTTTGAAAACATTTTTTTGACGATTGGATGCATAACGAGTTTTGTGATTTATATTTGATGGATATTATAAATGAGATTGCGTTCTTCGCTTCTTTTGAAAAAAAAAATGTAGGGCACCGCAATGCATCAGAAAATTATTTCATAATATTCGCAAGTAGAGAATTTTGTATAACCAACGAAAACGACTCCCCAAAAAACGTTAAGGACGAACGATGACGATAATTGACCTTTAAGTTGTGAGGCTTTAAAATATACGATGCAATGCACTCTGTAATAAAGTTCTTTTACCCATTTTTAAGTAATTAGTGGAATTTTGGTATTCAAACAAAATTTTTAAAATGTTTAAATAGAAGAAGAGAGAAAAAAGGAGATATGCATGTTTAAATAATACCAAAAAGAGGTCACGCTATGGTAGCAAAGTTTATATCAACCGGAAGTTTATTGATATTCATTTTTTGGCCTATTTTCTATGTTTGCCAAAGCAGACCAAGAGGGGCTAAAATAAGGAAGGAAATATACGTATGTAAACATCCAGTCATATACCTAAAAGAGGGTCGAAAATAAAATAAAAAGAACTAGGTTGAAGCTTGAGTTTTATTTTAGGCTACCATCAAGATACTCCCATAACTACTCTCGTAAAAGACGTTATCTTCGGGTGAAAAAAAAGTTATATTTTCGACCATTTATTGAGACTATTTATGTATATTGATTGGATAAGATATAGGCAGAGGCACGCATTGATTTGGGAGGACTTTTTGGCTATGGCTATAAATTCGTATGTTATTTATTCTTGTTTATTTTGAATATAAAAATAAATTTATTTTAAATATAACTTCTTGAGAATTTATTTTTGTGATTTAATATTTTTTTTTGTAAAAGTGACCTAATTTTAAGACTTTTTTCCCACTTCCGTGAATTGTAGATTGAAGACATAAAATGTGTGAATTATGAGTCTATAAAAAATAAGTTTTTTAATTCTTAAAATTTTTTTTAGATGATTTAAAATAGATTTTGTAATAAAACAGTTTCAAGAATTTATACTTGAGAATAAAAAGGAAATTGATTAATGTCCTAACGTCTATGAAACCATCAATTTTGTTTCTTTGGCTCGTATTTATGTAGGCCCTAATGTAACTTGTACCACTTTTGTTATAGTTCAATTCTAACAGAGAATCAATTTGATTTTAAATGGATGATTTCGAATTTGAAAATACAATTCTGAAGTCGCGACCATTTAGCACTCCATATAATTTTTATTATTCATCATTCGCGCCAATTTTGAGACGAATCTGAAGTAAATTTTCAGTTAAATGAAAACAATACAAATGAACAGCAAAAAGTTCAAAAATTTAAGTTAAGAGATTGTAGTAAGGAATTACGAACAGTTTTTTCTTCGTGGTTGAAAAAATCAAAAAAAAAAAAAAAAAAAAAAAAAGGTTTTTGGTAAATCCAACAGAGCTGAATGAAACCTTTTTTGAATCAAAGTGTATTCTGTTTAAAGTGGCAATCGAATCTTTGACTCAAAAGTAGAAATAAAAAAATCACTCTCAAAATATACATTCCAATATGTGAATTTGAAAAGTAATTTTTTTATTAGCGATTCTAATATTTATACTTGTTTTTAAAACATCATTGAATGATTTTGAAAGGTATACAAAATTTGAATAGGGTAAAATTACCCTACGATTTACTATTGACACTTCTTTGTGATAAAAACTCAGAAAGATCATAATTCAAACGTTGGGGAATTTAAAATTTTTGTATCCATCGAACCGTAGGCATATGCATTTTATATAAGGATTCTCTAATTTCGATTCCTTGAAATATACCTTATGACCACAGTAAAGACAAAGCTATAGTCGCTAGAAAACAACAGAAAACAGAAACATGTAGTAACAGAGCATTTGTGTTGAATTGGATGCTTTAAGAATGTCAAAAACTGACAGCGTCAATAATGCAGTTGATCCGGAGAATGTCATAATTAAGTTTTATAAAAAATGCGAAAATTCGGCGGATCGAAATGTCTCACAGGGGATACAATTCTTAGATTTCTGTACTCGACATGATTAAAATTTTGGTCTCAAAATTCGATATCTCAAAAACGGTTAAAATGTAAAACGTATATTTAGAACTAAGCCTCGGAAAAGGTCGTTTTCTTTAACCCTGGAATCCTACTCAGGAAGCTGTATTACTTCATGTTTCATTTGATTGGTAAAATTTTCAAGATCATCAAATTAAAATGTTTGTCAAATGTATCAAATAGACCTTTCAACAAAAGTTTTGTGCCCTGATATCCAAGATAGAAAAAGTTTACTCCAAATATGGGTAGGGTTTTAGAGTTCAGAGGACTATTCCCACATTACGATGACTTTTCATTCTTCAAGAACAATGTATTTTCGCCTCAGCCTCCCTATTTTCGCAGATTAAAGAGACCTATGAAAAAATAAATATTGCGAATATAATAACTGAATTACTGTGAAAGCTTAAAACATGCCGAAAAAATAGTGAAAATCACGGAATTCGTTAAGGTGATAAGTGAATATCATTTTTCATAAACAAATTTGATAATAACCAAGCTCTTCGTCTTTCTAAGGTCATTCAATTTTTTCAATTCGGTTGATCAATTTTTCAATGGTCACCATGGTGATTTATTCAAGAAGTATAAAAATCAAAGCACCAAATTTACTTCTTTGCGTTACTATTCGAACTTTTTTATTTTTTCTTAAGATAAACTCAAAAAGAAAATACTGCAACATTTTTGTAAGCGTATATTAACTCTGTTTATTATGTTACCAAAAAATGCCGACATCGTTCGAGATTGAATATCATATCATTAACTGTCATCTTAGACAGATCGAAATAAACGTTTTTGGTTGTTATTTATGACCAATCACTTTAGCCAATACAAATACCACCACTAAAATGCTTAAAGGTTTAAGAAAAATGTCGGAACAAGTGTAAAATCTATGAATAAATTAAAAAAAAGTAAACTAAAAAAATTTAAATTCAATAAATTTTTTACAAGATCTCAAAAATCCTCAAAAAAGTATAACGGATATTTTTATCATTTGGGAATTCCATTCTGTTAAAAAAAAAGGGGGCGTTCCAGGGGCGGGAATTCTAAAATTTGGTTTGAATTCCGTTCAATGCACAGCTTTTATCGCTTTTCGACAGGATTTTTAAACAAGAGTAACCACTGTGCGACCCAGAATAAACTTTTAAAGTCTTAAAAGGTGAGTGAGAAAATTAAAAACATTTGAAAATCAAAACCAATCCCAAATTCAGAACAATTGTCATCTTTTTGGATACACACAAGATTAATTGACTGCAATTTGCTTTGTAATATTTGTCATCAAAAAAAAATTTAAAAATCCAATAATTGTGTACTGTCTCTTAAAAGCTCAAATTGGGCCAACCGAAATGAGAGCAAAATTCCTCTAGAAATAAAGTTCCAAGTAATAAATTTTCACTTTAAATATTGATCACGTTTTTATCTTCATTTATTCACAATAGCCCTGAGTTTGTGTCCCTTTATAGAATACCATAAAAATATGTTTTTGTGCAAAACATCAAAATTTATTAGTTAACTCAGTGAATCTTTTAAATTATTCTATTTACATAGACCTGGCTTCATTTTTTGAAGCTGAAAGCGTGACAGTACCATCATTCATTTATGTACTATTCATGTTATCTACACTAATATTATAAAGAGGAAAGATTTGTATTTTTGTATGTAACGAATAAACTCAAAAAGTACTGGACCGATTTTAATAATTCTTTTTTCTTTAGAAAGCTACATTATCACTGAGTAACATAGGGTATATTTAGTACTAGATTACTATAGAAACCTTTAGAAATACCTATTAAAAACAACCGAAGGTGTAAAAATCGCATACGCTGCGAAGAGTATTAATGATAGGACAAAAAAAATGTTTTCTAATTTAGTGATTCATGGTCGTTTTAATAAGCATGCCTATAACTTAAATATCTGTACCTATTTATGTCTACCCGTGCGAAGCCGGGACGGGCCGCTAGTCCAATATAAAATAAGAACATGATAATTTTATGGACAAACTATGTTGTCAACTTATGACGATAAAAAATAAGGAATTTTTATGAACCTAATTAAGAGAAATTGAATGACTATTATTATAATGTTCTATATTCAATGACAAGTTGATAAAGTAAAAACTTAAAGTTACCGTCATAATTTTCCTCGAACATGACAGTCATTATGTCGAACAATTTAATTTATTTACTAACGTGCGTCAGTCATTATAAAGTCAATATACAGAAATATGTCTCATGGGAATTTCATATTGTGGTTTAAAAAAAAAAACACCGACCATAACGACATTTTTACAATATTGACCTTATTCTCAAGAGTCATAGGTTCATAAAACAGAAATAAATAAAGGTATTTGAAAAAGAAGGAAATGATACTGAAAAGAAAAACCTCCCAGAAATACCTGATCAACTAGTAATTATTTCAAATTGATTGTCATTAACTTTTTAATGCTATATTTTATACATCTTTTGTTTTGTTTTTGTTTCTGTTTCTCTCCCCTCACTCTGTTTATACTAATTTTAAATTCAAGCAACTTTTTTCTTGTTGCTAATTAAATAGCCATTTAGAATAAATTTTTTAATGTAAACACAATCAGAAGAAAATTAATTATTATATCTCAACTTTTTTTCTCATTCATTCAGAAATAATTTAAACAATAATAAAAATAACAACAACAACAAAATTTAAGCTGATGAAAGCCAAAAATAAAAAGAAGAAACTAAATCCACTTTTTTGAATCAGGTGCTCTTACGAGTAAATAAAGCCTATTCTTTTTATTTTGTCTTGTGATTCATCGAAATGCATTTCATGAATTAGTAAAACTAAGTTTTTTTTTTAATTTCAAACATTTTCGTTTTGAGAATTTACAAAAAAAAGAATTTAATAAATCGCCAAACAAAATTCTTTTTGAAAAACAAGTTGTTTTGTTTTTGGAAATATGGATAGAAAACTCCACGCATAGATTGCGTCACCGTTAATTTGATTAATATATTTTGCTTTATGGTCAAACAAATAAACAAAACAGAAAAAAACCACGCAAAATTTTATAAAGGTGAAGATATTATTGTTGTTGTTTCAATTTATTTGAAGTCAATTTTTATGTTTGGTTTTTGTTTTTATTTTTATATTTTTCATATATGTATGTATATTTAACATTGCCGGTAAAACTGAGAGGAACTGACGTAAGACAAAAAATAAAAAATACTTAGGCCAATTGAAATGTTAAAGCGATGAGGTTAGCCCACTTTGTATATATGCGGCGCGAAAAGAACCATATGAGTAAAGTAAAGTATCGTGTCCGGAATAATAGTTGAAAACATTGATATAAACTATGCTGATGTCCATATTTTAATTTAACTGCAACAAGAAACATACCAGTGGTATTTTAAGATTCGTTTTACATACAAGGTGCATAAGTTGTCATCAGGCGATAACAATTTACGATCTTGCTGATTTTTTTTTTGTTGTAAATTTGTTTTATCCAAAAATGTCAAAGTGAAATTGACATTTGCCGCCATTTGCAAAAAATATCCCTTTCAGTGGGTGTTCACATGGGACATTTTTAGAGGGATTCATTTTGACATTTTCTTTATTTATCCTGCTCTCTGAGATTCAATTTAATTTAAAAATTGCTGCCTCACTTTCCTTTTCCTATTTGACAATGAAGTGTGAAGGAGATACAAATTATGAGACGTCAAAAGGAATCGCCCCAAAAGAATACAGAAAATTGACAGCTTTGAAGTTTGATATCTAAGATTTCAAATCCAGAACTGTCATTTTTTCAGAAGATGTTAGATTGCCAAATAAAAACTAAATAAATCGCATTTTCTTTTCGTTGTGACATTTTTATTTTAAAGCTGAGTTTAGATGACTTTTAAACTTATCATTTTGTATGACAATATTGCTAGAAACGCTATTAATCGTGTTTCTTGAAGGAGTTAATAGCCAAGTTTGCAATATTTTACATGCAAAACAATAAAAAACAAACATCGCGAGTGAATATGTATTTGTAATTTAGTCAGCAATCAACGTGAATATAGAGTGAATAAAAATGGTTGATATTTAGATGACGCTTAATTTGAGTGCATTAAAATATTTGTTTCGGAAAGGATGGTACTAAATGTGTTCGAGAGTGTATTTGTTGTCTCAGAGATTTTTAGTATGTCATATGTATTTAAGTTCTTTTCTTTTGTATGTAATAAAAGTACAAAAAACCATAAATCTCAATGGAATTTTAAAACTTCTGTAAAATCATAAATAGGTCAAAATAAGGTTTACTTTCTATTTGTCAAGCCATAAACTATCAAATTACATGGGAAAATTGCTGAGATCTCGATGGATTTAAAATCGTCTACAAAATCTGATTGTTTTGTTCAGAAAAATTGTGATTTTAAGGCTATTGGTGAAAAAAATATTCTAAAAATGTCAAAGTAAATCTCAAATTACTCCAAAATTCGTGTCAAAATGAGTTAACGCATTAAAGGTGTGCTATAAGTCAGATAGTCAACGAATAGAACTTTTAGATTGATCGTCTAATCGTAATTACAGACCATAGTGTACAAAAAATATTTCCCGTGTAAACTTCGTGTAGAAATAACTCGCAAACACGCCCAATCACTTTTTAATTTGACATAAGAACAAAAGAGTTAAAATAAAAATGACTAGAATTGTTCTTTTTCAATTTTCTTAACAAAATGGCTAACAATTTTCCATGAAAGACGGATATTGTTAGCTACTGTCACACGACTTTTAAAATTGTCAGATGTTGTTGTTTTGAGACATCTGACAGAGCTGTTATATTTGACAAGCATCTATAATTAGCTTTATGAGTATAGCCATTTCTTTGAAGTGTTTTATTTATATTAACAAATGTTAAAGTAAAATTGACATTTGCAGCCATTCGCAAAAATCAACGCAACTTTTATTTGGTAATCGCAGTCCGTCTTTGATTTTAAAAATCAATGACATTTTTATTTGGTAATCGAAATCCGGTTTGAAATCCACTTTTTTTTAATTCTGAGGATTTTCAGATTTGATGTATATACAATATACATATGTATATGTAGTATTTTCGAATTTTATGATTACAGAATCAAAAATAATGTTTGTTAAGTGACAATAACTCCGCACAATTATAAAATGACAGCTTATGTCAAGTTTGAATTTAAGTATAGTACCGTGTTCAAATTTGACTTTTTTGACGCAACTCTTTTGACGTCTCATTATTACAATTCAAATTTCCTAATTAAAAAGAGGTGGAACGGCCATTTTATTTATTTCTAATTGAGTGAGATAAAATGTCAGAATGAGTCCATAGTAAACAAATTCTATTTTAAACTCAAAAATAATTTTCGCTTTTATGATACAAACATTGACATAACTGTTGAGTTTGAAACTTAAGTATAAGACCGTTTTGAGGCGACTCTTTTGTTGTCTTACAATTTCTTCTCAATTTGAAAGTAAAAAAGTGACAGGATAAATAGGCATACATTTAAAAAACAAACTTTAAATAAGTGGGAGCGAGATAAAATGTCAAAATAAGTCCAATGTAAAAAAATAGTTCGCACAGTTACGATACGAAAATGACAAATCTGTCAAGTTTGACATGTAAGTATATAGCACCGGAACATATTTAATAAGATTTTTTGACGTCTGATAATCATATTTCTTTTAAACTTCATAGATTCAAAGAGACAGACAAAAAAAAGAGAGACAGACATTTTTATTTTTTTAAATGAGAGGGAACGAGATAAAATGATGAAATGTCAAAATATGAGTTGATTCAAACGAGCCCTTATTTCATTTTTCAAGTATCATTTATGAGTATGTCAGTGCTTCTTATTTTGATCACTTCTTTTCACAATCAGAACTGTCATTTTTTCAGAAGAATCCGGAAGGCTTTTGTGTTGCAAAATAAAAACGATATAAATCATCTTTCGATTGTGGAATGTCATTTTCATTCACAGTCATATACAAATAGATAACCCTCTTCAATTTTATGTTTCATCAAGAAAAGAGACCAAAACGTGATGTGAGTGGCGCTTCTGGAACGAAAATGTCATGAACATCCAGTGAAGAACCATATCCTAATATCCGCTGGCAAGCCAGATAACGATGGTTGTGGAAAGTCCAAATTAGAAAACCTAAGCAAAAACATCCTATAGACATTTCATAATGCTTCATCATCACTTTTTGCTTGTCAACCACACTGTCTTCTGTCCCCATATCCATCCGGCAGCAGCACTACATACTTATACACAAATCGCCAATCCTAAAAACAATACGAGAAACATTCATATTTATATAAATTTCATAGTAATTATACAAAACAACCAAATGTGTCGAGGCGGTGGAGGAGTGAGTGTACATTGTATATAAGTATATATTTGAATAGTTGTTGCGCGGTACTGTCAGTGTCACTATAGCTGTGTTTATATATGTAAATACGATGAGCGGCATATTAAATATACTGTGTCATTCAGTCCATTCATAAAAATGAAAAAGTTTTCTCAATTCCACTTGATTGGGGCTTCCCGCCGAGTCTGTCGTTTATCGTTGTAGTCATAGTCACAGTCGCCATAGCCACAAGCCACTATAGCTCCACAAGACCTCTCCTCTATATTAAAACATCTTTTTCTTTTTATATTGTATTATTTTTCATCTTCATCTCAATGGATACTGATGCTGAAGATGATGCTGATGCTGATGTTGAAGCTGATTTTGATGCTAATGTATATTGTGTCCATACAAAAAGTTCCAACTGTGCCTATAATATTATTTTATCTTTTTTTGTTTACCCCCTTCAAGGAAATTAGTTTGAACAACTTTTGTGCAAAATAAATAATTTGTTTTCCAATTTCTCGATTAGATTGCCACACAGTAGCAGTTAGCATTCAATGTGAACTTATTTCCCTCTCTTGACACACACTCAAGACCTCGAAGAAAAAAGAAAGGATTGGAGTGTGGGGGAAAGGCTGTTGGATGTTGGAGGTTGGAGGATGATGAGCAGCACAACAGCGCGACAAGCGACAACAAATTCATCCCCACACAAGACTATTTCATTTATAATGGACGCTAATTGAATTAATTTGACGATTTTTACGATAATTTTAAGAAAAACATTTTTGCCAATTTATTTTTTTTTTTTCATCTAGTCTTGACTTATTTTTGTTGTTGTTGTTTTTGTTGTTTAAGACTCTTTATTTTGTGCAAAACAACTGTTGCTGTCAGCGTGATGACACAAAATCAAAATTGACATGAGATACATTTTTATTTAATTCCATGTTACTCATCATTTGACATTTTTTTTCTTAATTCAAGTGTCCTTCATGTTTGATTGTTTGTCGTGGGGATGATAAATGCACTTCATCAGCGACAAAGTGTCAACCACCCACCACCGCCATCGCCGTCGGCTTTGGAAGGGAGGGGGTGGATGGTAAAAAGCTACATCCGAAAAAGTTAAGTAGACTATTTATCTAAATTTCTCAAGAACTCATCTCATTTCCGAGCGAAAAAAAAATAGTCTACTCGACGAAGACAACGACGACGCCGCTGACTTGACATCAAGATACAACACGGGACTAATTATCCAATTTGCCAAAATGTGTCGCATGTTGCATAAATCAAAAGTAATTTTGTTCACACTATACGAGCTTATATACGCTACGCCTCTTGATGATTTCAGTTGATTTTGCAATGTTAACAATTTTTGTTTTTTGACACAATGATGCAAAATATTTATTTTTATTTTTTTGCAAACAAAATAATTTCAAGCTATTAATGAATGGATTTGCCAAAAATGTGACAGGCTTCGGGCGTATTCGCATTTGAAGTGCTTTTTGGGGAATGATTTAGGAATTTTGAGATATAAATCTGACAGAGCATGTAGGTTTCGATTTGCATTTATTAATGGATTTGATTTGATTTGGTTTTGCTGTTTTTTTTTGTTATTATTTTTTGAAATTTGATATGCGAATATTGAATTGTATGATCCATATTGGTATTTAATTGAAGACATTAATTTGATTATTAAATATCATTGACCGGAAGGTGTTTCTTTTTTTGTTGATTGTTTTAATTTTACTTCGTGATGGAATCATCTCAAGAAGTTGTTTAAAAAAATATAGACTTATGACAACAAACTTGACACTTGTTTTGCAAGTTGCAAGTTTCTTTAAATATTTACGTAGGTGTGTAGTATAGAATGCTTATGGTAAATTGAGCTAAGTAGACAAGTCAGGAATTTAATTTAGAATATATATTGTTGATTGAATTAGTTTTCAGTATTTTTTTAAGGATTTTGATAGTATAAGAGGGTTCATTTTGAATAAGCGGCTATTTGGATAACTGTCACTTTTGAAGATGTCAGTATAGATGTCATCATTTGACATTTGAATGTTAAGGTTAAATATAAAAATGACAACGTGCTTTGCAATCTGATCTGTCAAAAAAGAAAAATTTGTTTTGTAATTGGGTAATAATCTGTAAACCCTTTGCATCAGAATCGAGATCAGCTTCAAAAGACAAGTCAACAGCGTACATTTCCACTGTGTTAATCCTTTCGGGACGGGAGTGGGACATTTACATATAAATATTCTTTGTTCTGTACCACTCTCGTACCGAAAGGGTTAATGTTATGTTTTCAAAATTATTTTCGAAATCAAAACAAAAATTTGTAAGCTTATTGTTATTTTTATCTTATTTCATACTAAAAAAAGGTTAATTTTGTATGTACATATGTATATTGTATATGTTTGACCCATGAACTATTAAGACGTCCTCAAAACTTATAAAAGCTTAAGCAATTCCTAAGAAACGCATAGAAGAAGAAAAAAAATTATAAATTAAATGTTCCCTAATATTCAAAAAATTGCTTTTTGCATTGTATTTCTGTCAGTGTCAACAAAACTGTCACTTTTTACTTCGAAAAACTACAATCGTAAGACGTTTGTTCACAGTGGATTTGTTTGAGACGCGCTTTCAATACATTTTTTCATATCTTCACTGTCAACGAAAATGTCACTTTTGACTTTGACAAATTACAGGACTTAAACATTTGTTCACATTGGACTTTTTGAGGGCATATCATTTTTAAATTTTGTAACTTAACACCACCTAATATTTTTAATAATATTTCAAATATCTTCCTCATTTTTGTATTTCTTTTTTACCATAAGAGATAACGAGATACAAAGACGAAACGTCAAAATGAGTTGTCATAAAACAGTCCAAAGCGAATAACTCTCAACTTTATATTAAAATTGAAGGTTGATGGAAGCTTTCAATTTTTATTAAGTTTAATAATATTGAATGTTTTGAATCTAAAATTATCTAACATTAAAAAAATGGTAAAATAAATAATTTGTTTTTTTAATTTTGATCCGTAACAATTCCAATTTTTCACTTTTTGGGTTCTATTTGCTAAAATAAGAAGTTTTAATTTTGATTTTTTTTATCAATTTTATAGATCAAAAAGTTTCAAGAAATTTTTTCCTGCTATTCCAATACAGTACTATTGAATCCAAAGACCCGTCCAGTTAATAGAAAACGGTGAATTATTGATAGAACTTGTTGCATAATTTGACAAAAATCACAGGGTAAGGAAACAGGTCTTAAATGTAAAATAAAGGTAAGTTTACATTACTAAACATAAGAAAGAAATTTTATATAACTTTTTTAATTTTGCTGTCAAAACTCTGAGAATAGAATTTGCTGGATTCGATTTTTTAATTATACATTTTCTAACGTTTCAATTATGTAGAAATGAAAACCTCATTTGACTTCTGAGTGCAATTGCCTTCTGTCTCAATAAGAGGGAGACAATTTACAAAAATCTTTAGCAAAGTACAGGAAGATTTTCAAATTATACAATATTATTTAATAATTCAGTTTTCTAACATTAGCTGCTAATAAGCTGAAAATTATCAAATTTTCAATTATATTTGTCAGCAACTGTCATGTGTCAGATACAAGATCTGACAATTTCAAAAACAGTCTGACAATAACGTTTCTAACAATATTGTGAAACAAAATTGTAAGAGTTCACACATTTGTAAGACATTTGAAATAATTGTTTTAACTGTAAACACGATACTTTACTTTGGTTTGTATTGGAGGAAATTGAAATTTTGTAATTCATTGAAAAGTCAAGTTCACCGTCTACTTTTAGGGTCACTAAATAAAATCAAATCTGACAGGACACTTGACAGCTACAACAATTTGAATGAAAGCAAACAAAAAAGATATGTTCCAGGAATGGTGGGTCTGTCAAATTTTGAAGAGTGGGGATAAAATTCTCTTAAAGAGAGGAAAACTGCTGCCAAAAAATTATGGATCCGTTTATTGGCAAAAATTGTATGCCACTCATTCAATGCGAAGCAAACCGAACAAACGACGCTTATAACAGTGAATTTACGTACAACAATATGACATTTGACAGACCAGCAATTTTTGCCCAAAGAAATTTCGTAGGCAGAATTTGTCAAGACGGAAAATTTGTTTTAATTTCTCGTGAGCGCTCTTTTCTGCCCAAGTTTGTGAAGTGTGGAGGACCATTTGGGCAACAATTTTGTACACCTTTTGAAAATTGGCAGTTTTGGTCAAGGTACACACTTAATGATAAAAAAAAATCAATCTTTTATCTTGTTCCTTTTACCACGAAATAAAATCAATTTTTTAGTTGAAATTGAAATCTACAATTGGAGTATTTTTTTATATTTTTACGGAACTTAAACACTTCTTAAGAATCGTTTGATGATAAAGCCTCCTAGAGGAATAAACATTTTTAAAACTCTATTTAAACCATGTGGGCGAAGTACAGTCAACCTTTTATTTTCTAGCAATATAGAAAACTGTCAGAACAGAGATCTTAAATTGCATTTGGCACCACTCTAAAAGATAGATATCAATCAAAAAACATAACTTTTAACTCAACTCCAAACATAATGCACACATTCCGTCAGAATGCCCTAAGTGAATTTCAAGCATCACAAACCTTTACAATCATGACTATTTTAAATGAGTTCAAAAGTAATTTGAGTGTCTCTTTCATTGCATGTTTCCAACTCTTACCATATTCTATAATTATTATCATCCAAACTTATTTAAGCTGCCATTAAAGTGAATACCTTAAAAACAAAACTTTGATATGTCCCAAAAACTCCCATCAAGTGAATATCAAAAGAATCTTTGAAAAACACAATTCATTTAACCACATACTTAAAATAAAAATCAATTTAATTTCAGGTCGTTTCAATTTCATACTCGTATCAAGCAAAGCTTCCCTAAAACATGCAACGTTGGTTAAATAAAATTCAAAAGATAACAAAAACTTTCAACTTCTTTAAAACTCTGCATCAATCCCGTTGTTCAAAAAATAGTTTAAAATTTCTTCTTCTTCTTCGTCGTCGTTGTAACTTCCTTAACCTCAAACTTTAAGTCAATTACAGTTTTTTTTTTAACGTCTTTGCGTGAGAAATAAGTTTTACCAAAAATTTGCATTTCTATTAGTGAACTTTAATTTTTATAACTAATAAACCTATAGTTATATATCCTATTAAAGCTAGAGCTAGATCTAGAGCTACAAAAATCTAAAGCTCTGAGGAGGGCTGCCCCATAAAACAACAATAAATTCCGTCTGACAGTTCCAAGTCCAAACAAAACAAATTCACAATCGTATATCTTTTGCGGGCCAAGTATTTTTTGGTCGTCGCTCGTTTGAATTACTTTTTCTTTTAGGTCTATTTCTACTATTCCACCTGCGGCGGGAGGCGGCGCGGCGGGCTATGGGCAATGTGGCTTTAGCATAGAAGTATAGCAAGTTCGGTTTGCTGTGGAGCAAAGTGGAGTACCTTTGGAATGATTTGGTGTGGTGCATGAGGCACACGCGTCGTTTGGCCAAAACCGCAAACGATAAGATTTGTATCCGAACAATATACCAACGGAATATAAAAACAACAACAACTTTTTCGTGTCCATTTGTTAGAAGTGAAGTAGTTCCTAGCTTGCGAGTGAATTTTCTTCTCCAAAAGCAATAAATTCTTGAACTGCTGCTTCTTACTCTTTCTTTTTTACAGAACCAGGAAATCACAAGTGAGAGGGGGATAGGGTGTAAAAGTAAACCCTTCTTCAGGCCTCAATCTCACCCTCTTTATGCGGGTCTGCGGTTTTTCTTCAACGACTTTTTTTCGTGTGCTTTTCTGCCGTAAATTAACTCAGTACCGCAATAAACATGGTAATGCATTTGTTACAAGAAAAAGAAAGAAAAGAAAAAACAAAAACAACTCAGAATATGGAACTTTACATATACTCGTATAGAAGTTGAAAACTCTTTCACTCTTTTCTTATTGTTGTTGTAAATCCAGAGCTCGCTTAATGACTTGCAAAGCCGCCTCGGATATGCGGCAACTTTTGTGTGAAGGCAAGCAACATCAACATCAGCACCAGCGATAACGACAAGGGGAAGCGGCAATAGTAGCAGTTGAGGCACAAATGTATAGAAGCAACCATCAGCAGCAGCAGCAGCGGGTGGGCGCTTGGCCAAAAGTGATTCAGAAAATCACGAAACGCTACTTATTTTGCATTTTATGGATTTTTTAGCCTCTCTTGTTGGTTTTGTTGTTGTTTTCCGTTCTAAATGCAAATTTCTTTGATTGTTGGTTTGGCAGACAGAAAAAATAAATTTAAAAAAATAAAAATTAAGTTAATTTTTTTGGCCAAAATGCAAAGAAGGTAATTAGTCACTTGGAGAGGGTGCTTTATTTATATTATAGTCTTTTGGGAAGGAAATTCTTTAAACACTTAGAAGAAAATATATAACTTACCTATATACATTTCTCGGACATAGCTAAAAGCTGAGGTGAATCTTTGGTAAAAGTCGTTGTCGAGTTGGATTAAATTGATTAGAGGAGAGAGCTAAGGTGGAATAGCATTATTATAATTACGACTCTATTAACTGATGACTCTAGGTTTATTTTAGTTTTAGGGAAGCAGATGGATTTCCTTTTTTTATACACAAATGGGCTAGGTGTATAGTTAAATAAACCAGGGAATGAGTTCTTTTTCCTTCCTTTCCTTTTAAGAATCAAAGACGTCTCTGTTGCCAAGAACCCCAAAATGCAAAGAAGGGCTTTTTGTAGGTATGTTATAAATCTTCTATTGTAAATGTTAAATCATCATTGGAGAGATTGGATTAAATTGGCAAATAGTCAATTTCATATTGTTACTATGGCCTTTTTGTATGCGGAAGACGACAACGACAATGACGATGGAATCTGAAGCTGAAACTATAATTTTACAACATGGAGACACATGGAAGAAGTTGAAGAAGTTTTCTTTTTCATTTTTTGTTTGTGGTAAAAAACTGTGATTGTTAAGTAACAGCCTTTCGAGCTATATGCCAAAGAAATATCATCGATGACAAAAGATGCTATTTGGAAAGGACCTGCCTTAAAAATGCAGTATTTGGGCTTTGGATTGTATTACTATGGATACAATCAGTAAGAAAAATGTATACCTAAGACATTCAATCATTTTCCTTATTTTTAAATAGAAAGTTACTCCTTTTTTTTGACAGTTTTGAAATTTCAATATTTAAATAATAACAATTCAAAATAAGATTTGCTTCAAGGTTCTAACATACGATCTCTGAGCTTAAAAGGGATTTCTGTAATTTGTTTTTTACAATTTCGTGCTATATTGACTTGTGTTTTAAAACTAAGGTGTGTTTTTTTTAATAAACATGCCAAGAATAACTGTAGTTTGAAAATCATAAATATCGAATATATTCTTCTAAACACTTAATTGTTTTCACGTAAAGAAGCTATTTTACGACGTGTTCTAAGAAAAAGTAATGTTAAGGTGTCATAAATCAGAAAAACAAAGTGGTGATTTAAAAAAGGTCAATTTCGTGAAATTTATCGTTCTTCAAAAAGAGTTTTTTTTTTAAATGAAATACCCTATCACGTTTTCTTCTAATTGAACAACATATGCGTTTTTGCATAAGTCATGAGATATACTACACCATCGATGTAAGATTTTATAGAAGTTAATTCTGAGAAGTTTCTATGATTTTCGACAAGGATTAAAAAGAATTATGGAAGTAGAAATTAAGAAATTATGGAAAATCTCAATTTCCAACTTTTAGACACAATTATAAAATCGAGATATCGAAATATGTATGTATATGAATCCTAAACTATAAATAAAAACATGACCTGCTAGAATTATGGCAATGTTAAGAAAAATATACAAAACCATTAAAAGAAGTTAAATCAATTTTCACCACGAATATTTTTGATCATTCAAACCATCGAGTTGACCCCTTCAATTTCATCAAAAGATTTTGTTTTGACGTGTATTTTTCAAAAAGTTATATGTAAATAAAACGCATTATTTATTGTTATGGCCAAAAAATGTAGCTTACTTATAAAAATTGGGGCGTGCCATTATGTTTTAAAAATTAATTTTGGAAAGTGACCGGCTCGAAAAATTTCAAGCCGAAAGGTCCAATTTTCAAATACTTTTTGTAGCAATTGGGGCTGTATGTCAGCAAAAACGCGTAAGAATATTCTCTTCCAAGGCGTCGTCAGTCGTCTCGGGCTCATCTGCGTAGACAAGCGACTTCACATAAGCCCACATAAAATAGTCCAGCAGAGATATTGCACTCACCAAATGTGTCCTTTGATAAATTGATTGAATTATTGTTTTGCTAATAAATGCTCACGATCTGCAAACATAGTAACAAAGTCAGTATATTCGTTACAAAATGGGAAACCAAATTGGGAATTAATCAAGTGACAGCTGTCAAAAATCAAATTCTGAAAAAAAGTATTGCCAGATTGAAACCCACATGTCTAAAAAATAAACAACCGTTACTACACGAGGATTTCAAATTGCCATTATTTGTTTAATATTTCAGTTTCAACACGTAATGAGAGATAACCCGTGTTTTGTTGGAAAATCTATCAATAGTATAGTAGGATTTTACACGAATAACAAAAACAATATCCGCAGTATGAATACTACCGATAAAAGTTAAAGTAGAATCTTACTACGGATGGGTTTTTGACATTTATACGAGTCTCGAATGGATCTTATGTAATTTCATTCTCAAATGTTGGTACAATTGATATTGCATTTGTATCTCGATGGCTGTGTTCGTTGAGTAGTTGTGCATTTGGAATCATGTGTTTTCCATTGGGGAAAAAAATCAATCTGTTGATATTATTTAGTTTTGTTAATGAAAATGGACTAATTGGGCTTATTTTGCAAGAGAAAACAATAGAAAAGATAATTAAGTTTTGCTAAGTTTCCACCAAAGGTTTATCTCAGTTTAGATTAAATAAATCTGTTTGGTGTTTCCACCGCACAAGAAGATTTAAAAATGACTAAGTTTTACAGCACTTTCTTAAATGCAAATGGTGTTTCGATGTTTCTTAAGAAGTGCAAGTGAGATAGTTTGATTCGTGTTAAACAATAAAGAACTGAATAGTTCAGCACCATATTAGAATATGCTACCTCACCTACTCCATGTGCAATTTTTTTTTTTTTTTGTATTTGATTAAAACAAAACTATATTTTTTGTTATTAAACGTGTAAATAAACAGACCACAATGGATTATCTGTAAAACCAACTTCTCCACACAGGTTTTTCTTCACAAATTTTGACTCGACTCCGATCCCCGACCGGAATCGAGTCGAATCAAGCTCATTTCAACTAGATTCAGGTATATAAAGAATTGAGGCGAGCTTCAAGCTCGCTTCAACACCACATATTAATGTAGTTTTCTACGAACAAACCCCCTTCTTGAAGTTTTTATTTTATGTCAAATTGTTTGTCAAAGCTGCAATTATTAAATGAACTTTTTTTATAGAATCTCAATTTCCAGATGTTTTCTTACCATTTCTTCTTGAAAATTGTCCATTTTATTAGTTTTAGTTAGTTTTTTTTCTGAAGTTAATTTTTACTTTTGATTTTCACAAAACTTTCTTCTATTTGTGGTTTTTTTATTATTAATCTAAAAGTAATTCTTTCAGTTGTACCAATTTTTAAATACAAAAATCTGGCTACTGCCGATGGGTTTTCTTGGGAATTTTCTACTATACTATTTATAGAATGCCAAAAAAACACGGATATAGTAAGGTTGAAATTTAATTTTACCTTTGATAACTCTCCTTCTTTTTCTTCAAAATTACAGCGTTGTGGCTCCTTTCCGTTGTAAGGTTTGTAACCAACAAACGAAGTGAATCTAAAGTTAAAAAATAGTGTAGTGTAGCTACCCTAACTTATGTGTTTTAACCCCAATAAAACAATATACTTAAATAGGCTTAGGCTATCTTAAGCGAACCAGCCAATAACCTGTTTTATAATATTTCACTAACCATAATAGATGTTCTACTCAGTTTTGTTAATTTTCGCTAAATTAAAATGGTTCGAACTCATGTTGTTGTCTTTTATAAATAATTTTTGTTTCATGTAAATTTTGCTTGTGACCTTATCTATTAACCAATAACAAAAAGCAAATCTTTTGAATTTCCTTTTTGTTTTAACAATAACTTTTGAAAACTTTTCGTTCGATTTTGACAGTGGCTTAAGCTCGAAGGTAAAGTCTATTTTATTTAAGCCTTACCAGTCATACTAACGGACATCCTGATGAGATTTATTATTTTATTTCAGAAATAAATCTCACTGATTGACCGTTACAAACAAAATCAAGATAAAAATGTCTCTCAAATTCACAGCAAAATGTATTTAATTATAAATACATTTTAGTACCTTTTTTAAACACCCTTGGAAAGCTTTGGATTTTTACTTCATTTTAAAAGT
Organism: Eupeodes luniger; assembly: GCA_951509635.1. NCBI lineage: Eukaryota > Metazoa > Arthropoda > Insecta > Diptera > Syrphidae > Eupeodes > Eupeodes luniger. The sequence continues at coordinate 10,164,495 of OX608075.1, read as the reverse complement.
TTTTTTAAAAAACCCGAATTTTCAGAATTTCCATTTCCATTTTTGCTGTGGTCAATGAATAGTTCGAAAAATGCCTTTTCAGTCGTATAAAAATGGTTTCATCCTGCCTATGAATCATTTACGTTATGTTATTAATTTCCTTTAAACTTACAGGTAGGTGTACGGTAAATCAAGCAATTTCTCTTGCAATTGATTGAAACATTACCCTTTTCACAGAAATTCATTTCAATCCAATCAATACAAAAACGCCCATCATCAATGAATCATTTATAAAAGAAAAATTATAATAAGAAAAGACGAATTGCTACAAAATTTGTCTGTTTATAAAAACAAAACAAAAAAATAAATAAAGTTTATACCTACCTATAGGTACCTATAGGAAAAAGAAATTTCCTGTTTTTGCAAAAGAAAGATCTAAGAAGAAAAAAGCTTGTGGGTTGTGAATTGGATATATTTTCGATCGTCTGGATCTTATAAATATCCGTTTAAGTTTTAACAAAGAATTTTGTTTATTATTACACTCGTAAAAGTTAAGCAAAAGCACCCCTTGATCTTTTCTTTTCGCAGTAGGTAGGTTTACTCATTCAATTCAATTTAAATGTGAAAGGACCAAGAAAGAACCCCTGTGATCTTGTTTCTAGGAATTTCATCAGTACAATATTTTCATCCAAACGCACAGATTTACTACTGCAACCCCTAGGAATCAACCACTAACTAGAGCAGTGGTTGATTTGCAGTGGTTAGTTAGTGAACCAGCAGTAACAGAGCGGCAATTGGATAATTGCAAATTATGCCCCTATTCAACCAACGATGCAAAGTGAAGGAAAGGAAAGCACGATCAAGAACAACGACCACTTTGTTGTAGGAACTCTTAGAACTTAGACTACTTCTAACTCTACTACTTCCACTGTCCAGCAGTCTTCATGCTTCTTTTTTTTTTCATTCGCATTTTGATGATTGTTCTTCCAAAGAAGTTCCCTTAACATCAACAAAAAAAAAATAAAAACGAACCTAAAGAGCTGAACCAACATTTCTGCTGTTTATCCAGCTGCCAGGTGGTGAGACCCAGTCAGCCATCACCATTTAGAGTGTGAAGCTTCAATTTTTATTCTTTTCAATAATTTTCTGTTTAAAAATTTACCTTTTCAATTATGAGAAGACCAAAATCAAGATGATGATGGTAATGGTAATGACGATGACGATGGTGGTGTTGTTTCTGCTGCTGCCCTGCCACTGCTGCTTCTGCTACTTTGTGACACTAGGGCTCCGATGCGTGCCTCGTTGTGTCGTTTCGTGGGCTTCCACTTTTTTAGTATTTTATTTTTTTCAAAACTTATTTTTTAAAGAAGCACTTCTCTTCGTGAGACTTTGTTGTTGTGTGAATTATTCCAAAAATTGATGGAAAATATAACAAATAAAAAAGGAAAAATAAATAAATTCACTTGCACAACATAGATCAGCAGAATTTTATGTGAAGACGACTTCGAACAAGAGAAGAGGAAAAACCAAAGGAAATAAGACAGCAACAAAAAAGAATGGAAAATACACTTTTCACTGAATTCTTATATTATTTTTTATAAATAATATTTTATTTTGTATGTGTCGAGAAAGGAAAACATTAACATTTTCAAATTCAATTTAAATTTAATATTTTTGTTGCTTCTTCGTGAAGATTAATGCACTTTTGTTGAAGATTTGTGTTGTTTTTCTTTATTTTTCGTCGTCGTCGTCGTCGTCGTTGTGGTCGACTCGACGTCGTGGTCGTCGTCCGGTCGTGGTGGTTCGTTGGTTGCGCGCGGCAAGGGGAATGGTAATTCGATATTTCTTTAATATTTTTGTTCACTCACAAAATATGATGATGATTTTAAGGCACACGAGGAAATCCACACAAAAAACTCAACAAAACTTAACTAAACTAAGAAACTTTTGGTGTTTTTATTTAAACATTTATAACAATTTTCATCTTCTTTTTGGATTTTTATAAATTTCTGTTCGTTCTTTTGTGTAGTCGTCGTTTTGTGGTTCGTTTCTTTTTTTTCTTTTCTTCCAAAATACAAAATACACGCACTTTAAACGCTCGAAAAAGTTGAAAATCAAGAAGAGAAATAATCAAGATGAAGGATCGGCGGCAAAAGAATACAAAAACACACACAAAAGTTCTCCAACTTCTTTTTTAACAAACTTCACAGATTTCTTTCTTATGTTGCAAAATGTTTCGTTTTTATTTTACTGTTTGGTTGTTGTTTTATTGTTTTGAACGCGGAATTTAATTTATTTATTTTAATTGAAAAATTGTTCGAATAAGTCTTTGCATTTTGTTATAAATGAATTTATAATCCAACGAAATAAAAAATAAATGGTGCTGCGCTGCATGAAAGGTGAACGCTATACAAATGGTGGACTTTTGGGAATTTGGTTTTTGACAAACGAACGACAACGAGAGATGAGTGAGAACGATGACAACGAATGAAGAAAACGGTGAACCAGCCAACAAGCAAAATGACACTGGAAAGGGGAATGGTTTTTTTTTGTGTTGTTGTTGCTGTTGTGTGACTTTTGAAGTTTGGCTGGAAATATTTTTAAGGTGCGATTATATTGATGATGAAGTTGAAGGTGGTAGGGTAGTAATGTGGATAAGGTAGTGCAAATTATTTAAATGGTTAATTATAATTAAATATAATGAAAATCTTTACAAATTCCTAAATTAGAGATCATTTGGATGTAAAATTGTACTATTTATGACTCCGACGTTGTTGTTAATTGATTGATTTCCTTATTTTCAGTTCTTGATGTAAAAACTCTGAGGATTCAAAAGAAAAAGAAGCTAATTTGACTAATAAGTGAGAATAAAAAGTGAATTCTGTTTATTTTCTTCTCCTGTTCTGCCAATCTGATTGAGAAAAATCTCAGAAATCTTAGTAATGTAAAATATCAAATTTTAACTTATATTTTTGTTTCTGTCAAATTTAAATAATAAGTGTCAAAAAATAACACGAATGTGAATGATACACTTTTTATCTAATAACTCTCATACAACGAGATTTCCGTTTTGTAAAAAGAAATATAATTGTTTGCTTAGTGCCCGTGGCATGGTGGTTAGTGCGTTGGACTGTCATGCGAGAGGTCTTGGGTTCAATCCCTGCCTGTGCCACTTAAAGTTTTTTCACGGGTACTGCCTCTTGCGAGGAATTGACAAATTCTCCAAGAGTAATTCTTGTCATAAGAAAGTGCCTTCTCAAATTAGCCGTTCGGATTCGGCATATAAACTGTAGGTCCCTGCAATTACTCGCACACAGGAATGGTTGAGAGTTGTAAGTCACTAGGCCCTGGTTCTCTACGGACTGTTGCGCCACCTAATTTTTATTAGTAATATTTTAAACAAGCTATTATTCTGTTGTTAAATATTAAATTTAAGTTCTGAGTTTATCTGGGTTATTGCATCAATTTATGTAAGCAAGAGATTTCCCATAAAGTGTTGATATTTTCTTTTTTTTCAAAGACAAAATAAAACAGATGTCAAAAGTGTCAAGATAAAACTTAAGGAGTGCTGTTCACATTGAACTATTTTGAAATTACTCAATTTGACGTTTAAAATAAATAAAATGTAGAATCGAACGAGAAAAAGATGAAAAGACGTCAAAATGAGTCACCTCAGAAAAATCCAATTCCAATATAGTGAAAAATATTTTGACACTAAACAAAAATAAAATCTGGTGATTAAAACTAAAATCGTTAAATTGAAGGAGGCAAGCAGATTTCTTGAAGCCAAGCAAACATTTGGGATGAACAAAAAAACATTCAATGAACAAGGGTTGTTTGAAAACAGGCTGAACCTAAAATTTTAACTGATCATTTTTTAATAATCAAAGTTAGGGGAAATAATTTTATGGCATAATGAAATATTAAATGAAAGTTTTCGTTGAAAATGAACTGAAATTCAACCGAGGATTAAGTAAAGGGTATTTTTTTTTAGTTTAGTTGATGGTTTGACAAGTGATAATGTCAAAATGTGTTGACATTTCTATTCAGTTAGGTATGGTAATTCATACTGGGCCCTTCCTTCGTGCCTCTCCCATACAAAATATGGGGCTATGTTAAATCATTTCTTTTATACCAACAAACTGGAAATTCTGGAAGCATGACAAGCGAATATTCAAATCACCGATGACACTATAAGGTGGTTTATTAGAAAAAGTGATGAAAAGTTATATTGATAGCGGAAAATGGCAGAAGTCATACTTAAGAAAAATAACGGGACATTATTTACTTACCTTAATAAATAACTCATTTCAACAATATTTCTGTCTTTCATTATTTTTTAAAGTTCTAAAGCCTCTTTTAAATTTGTAAAAATTATTTGAAAAACTGGGAAACCGCAAAACTGTGCAGATCCTATTCCATAGAGGAAATATATTATAATATATTTCCTCTATGTCCTATTCCATAAACCAGTTTTTGCAAAATGTGAAAAGTACAAGATTAGTTTTTCCTACATTCTCTAGTACCTGCCCATAAAAGAAAGTAAAGGTTTAAATTTCCAGCTTAATTTCTCAATTTTGTAATGTTAGCAAAATAAAATGTTCCATGCTGTCAAGCCCTTATTTGATATTTCTTAAAAATAAAGCACTACCTTACCTGAAATTCATTTTATGCTCATACAGATGTTAGTTATGGCTTCCAATACAATTTCCAATAATGTATCCAAGACAACCACCACAATTTTGACAGTTCATAAAATTCAACCCCACATGTGGATTTGTTTTTATAAAGTTTCATAACAAATTCCGTGCGGAAAAGAATAAATTCAAAAAATTTCAATAATTACCTCATTTAAATAAATCCCCTTAAGATGGGTGTTCGAGGACTAACAAGTTTCATCGCCCGAAACGCCGAACTCTACCTAAAACCCTTCGAATTACACGACTGCAATTTGGTCATTGATGGCGATAATTTGGCCTGTAATTTGTACAAAGACGCCGCTGGCAGGAACTCAGCTTTTGGCGGGGACTACGACGCCTTCTATCGGACAGTTATTGAATTCTTCCATGTTCTCAGCGAATGCAATATCCGTCCCTATGTCCTCATGGACGGTGGCTACGAAAAGAAGAAACTACGAACTGTTTGGCAACGGCTGCGTGGCAAGATCTCGGTCATCAAAAAAATCGACCCCGTCAATTCGCAGAACATCTTCCCTCTGATGATGCGAGAGGTCTTCATCGATGCTCTGAATGACTGTGCGGTTCCGGTCATGCGATGTGTATTCGAGGCTGACGACGAATTGGCAGCCCTAAGTCGAAAACTCAATTGTCCAGTTCTCAGCTACGACTCTGATTTCTACATCCACAACGTGAAGTATATCCCTTTGGTCACATTGACGGTGAAGGCGCACAAAAAGAAGGTCAGTCAAAAAGGTGTTCGTGACGAAAATTCCACACTAACCAAATCCAGTGTGAAGCACATGGAGAAACGGGCAAAATCTCAGAAAATCATAAAGGGCATTCAAGTTAACGCCGAGGACAGAAATGCCCCAAAGACTGGCAAGACTTACAAATACTTGGATTGCTGTATGTACAAGATTGAGAATCTGATTGAACGAGGCTCCCTGAGCAGGGAAAAGTTGCCTCTTTTTGCAGCATTGCTGGGGAATGATTACATCCACAGGGCGGCATTCAAGACGTTCTTTGCACAAATGAAGCAAAAGGGAATGGGCAAGAGGACGACGAAGATTCAGAAGAGAATAAGAAAGATCCTCCAGTGGCTGAAGCATGAGACACTCGACTCGGCGTTGGAAAAGATCGTCGGGACTCTCAAGAAGGTACATTCACACTATCTATTCACTTTTTTTAAATTAGTAATCCTCTCTTTCAGCCCCAAAGGAACAAGCTTATCGCTTTAATGAAGGGTGCCGTAGAAGGCTACACTACCGAGAGTTGTGCCTCTTTTGAGTTCTTCAAAAATCACTATGAAGATGCCTTTGAAGAGAGCAGTCAAAGTGAGAACGATGAATCGGAAGGATCCGATGAAGATGTAGACGAATCCGATGAAGAGGTGGAGGAGGATGCTGAAGAAGAGGAAGTTGATGGTGAGGAAGAACTTGGCGAGGAGGAGGAGGAATCAGAAGAAACTCTCGATGAACAGAAGTTGGCCAAGGAAACCGACGACGAGGCACCTAAAGACGAGGATCTAGAGGTTATTGTCTCTGAATCATCAGGAGAAGAGAATTCCGGCGACGGCGAAGATGATTCGGATGATGATGAATCAGATCCCAATACGTTCTTACCCCAATGGTTCAGGGACCGACTGTACCCGGCTCATCTGCCACGTTTCCTTGTCGATCTGTCTCATCTCCAAATCTACATCAATAATCCTCAAATCGAGCACTTTCCTTTCAACGACTGCAATGAAATTGGAATTCCAATCCTGAAGCACATCTTCTACTTGCTCCACAGCGTCGACGGAGATGAAGAGGACAAGATCTTCAAGACGAAACGGGTGAAACGACACTATCAGGCCGCACGAGACCATGGCGATGACACTGTCCCATATCTGCGCTATCTCACCCGAGTGACTCGAGTAACGAATATACACACAGTTCGATACCCCTTGGAACAATCCACCGATGTGGCATTTAATCCCGCCACACCCGATCCAGAGCTGTTTCGTGTGGTTTTCAGAAAGTTGAAACTGGATTCGGACAAACTGTTCGAGGAAATCGAGAAACTCCCATCAGACCTTCGAATGTATTTCCTTTCGATTGTCTTTTGGATACAAAAGACTCCCCATGCAGATCTCCTTCATCTGCACTCGCTTCTTATTTGCCTAGTGCTGCTGAGGACCGTCGACGCTAAAGTAGAACCCATTCGAGATTGTAAGGCTTTCCAAAAGCGCTTTGGCAACATCATCAAGAAGGAACAACTCATCCGAGCCAAGGAGCAAGAGACTGGCACAGTCAAAGAGCTCCGTCCGGAAGTAAAGGCTCTGCCAGTGATCGATAGGATGAAGTTCATATCGATGCAGGATTGCCTCCTGGTGCAGGATAATCTCCTCAAGCACTTCCACATGCAGGAGATCTTCAAGAAAAAGTACGACGACTTCTCATCGACGGTTCTCCACGGATTCGCCGAGTTCCAATCGGTGGTGTTTAATCTTCACGCTCTCAATGGATTGTTGGGGAATTTCTATGAAAGTCCCAAAATGGCCCAGACCTACTGTGGAGTGTTTCTCTATAATATCTACGAATTGCTGAGATCACGAATTGATCTCAAGTACTTCATTGAACATCACATCTTCCGTTATTCACCGATGATGTTTGATTTGTATGAATTCTTTGCTGATTGGTTGAATCAATTCATACCCGAATGGCAGGGGAATAAAATTGCTGCAAGTACACTGGCTCTGAGTAAGAATGTTTTGAAGAAGAGGAAAGCCGCGGCAAAGAAGAAGGCTGCTGCCGAGGCAGCAGCAGCGGCGGCGGCGGCCACTGAGGAAACCGGTGATTCTAATTCGGAAGTGTGGCAATCTGCATCAACTGAAGAGGGGGAGGAGGAGGAAGATGAATTTTATGATGTGAATAATCAATTCTGTACATTATTGGAAATAAAGTGAAACATTTATTTGTATTATATTTTTACAAAAATAAAAAGAACTGAATTTGTTTATTTGTACATTATACTAGTTGACCGTTTAGACGTTGTTCGGTGTGTATATGTAGGTTGCCTTTCGGTGGTGCTACAGCACGGCGATTGAGAAAGATGGAATTGGCAGAATTTCATCTTACTCGCCTTTTTGTTTGTTTCTTAATTCAATCGAAAAAAGTTAATAAATATGTATGTATAATATAATAATTTTACTTTGAAAGTAGGAAAAGTTTTTAAAATTCATAAAACGACTTTTTTAAAATTCTAAACATTAAAATTTTCCGAACATTTCTAATTCCTACAAAACAATGAACGCATTCAAAGCAAATTATATATGAACGAATTTAAACGTAGATTAAGGGTAAGCCTACACGGGCATTCGTATTCGTAACACCCATCTAGTTTATTCAAAAACGATTTCACAAAGTTCTAATATTCGCACATTCATGTTTCTTGCATAAATAAAACGATGTATACGAGAAGTAAACAAAAAAGTGACTGGAATTCTAAAATTCATAACACATCTATTGCATAGAATAATCCACAGCGATAAACAACAAAATCATAGAATCCCATCCCCAGGTTTGGATCCTTGGCCTTCACACTCCAAACATAGTATTACCCTTTTTTGAAAGTTTACAGGCAATTTGCAAGCATTACAAAATAATTGAAAGAATGTGCATTCAAAGGTTTCATTTATAAGATTCCAGATTCTTAAGCCAATCGTTCAATAACGAGCTTACACCTGTATTCTGTAAAACAGTCTCATAAAAATATTTATTCTGCTATCCACCAAAAGGATATCGTTTTACTAGGTTTCAAAATTTCGATTCTACGTAGAATATAGGCCGTACAATGGGGAATAGAAAACCACATGGAATTTAATGTTTCTAAAACCCAATGTTCTCTTGTGTCATTATCCTTTTGGGGCCAGTTGTAAACACTGGTTTGAACAGCTGACGCACGTTTCGTGTTTTATTTCACTGTCAAACATCTTCAGTTTGGTCTATAATTTAACCATGAATCGTCTTACAAACGAACAACGCTTGCAAATTATTGAATTTTATTATCAAAATGCGTGGTCTGTTAAGAAAGTTCATCGCGCGCTTTTTGTGTTCAGCGACGAAGCTCATTTTTGGCTCAATGGGTACGTAAATAAGCAGAATTGTCGATTTTGGAGTGAATATCAGCCAGAAGCATTGCAAGAGCTACCAATGCATCCAGAAAAAAGTCACAGTTTGGTGCGGTTTATGGGCTGGTGGCATCATTGGACCGTACTTCTTCAAAGATGATGCGAATCGTAACGTATAACTGTGGATGGTGAGCGCTTCCGTGACACGATATCCAACTTTGTTAAAGCTCATGTCTATACAGACAAGCCCGCTTCAATTGACGCATTGGAAGGCAACATTGAAGCATTTATTCGTGAGATACCGGCCGAAATGTTGGAAAGAGTATGCCAAAATTAGACTAAACGGATGGACCATTTGAGGCGCAGTCAAGGTCAACATTTGCATGAAATAATCTTCAAACATTAAATTATATAGACCGTACTATCGATTCAAATAAAGATTTCATGCATTTTTTTAAAACTTTCTTATAGCTTTTAAAAACCCTTTATCATTGACACTGAACATCTCGATATGCTTTTGTGGGACGATCCCATACGCGATACAACTAAAAATGGAGCAAGATCTTTTGGGTTTTCTGAGACGATTCAATAAATTTTCCTCTTCTTCTGAGCTGGCAGCAATTTACAAAACCTGTATACGCCCAAAACTCTCATTTTTGAGCTGGTGCTATAAAAACTTACCTAACCCTCTTGAAAAGCGCTCAACGAAGGGCATTTGATAATGGGCAGGTTCAGGCGACATAAGGGACTTGAAAGTAAGGCAAGTTTCTAGTATCTGATTGGCAAGCTGCCAAAAATTTGCCTTCCAATTAAGGCAACTTTATTGGAAAGTCGACTGGAAAGTTAGTCAAGAAAAATCTCCCTAACTATCAAGTCAAGTCTACTTCTGTCAAAATGATAGTTGATAATGTTTTTTCATTCAACTTAAAGCTGAACTTTGTTACGCTATGATTTATTTATTTTCTGCACAGCTTCATTTAATGTTTTATGTAAAAAGGTTCCTTGTCAATTTGGAAAACAAATAAATAATGTTACTTTTCAATACAAAATACAAATCGTGATGGACGTGCAGCTTGCCTTATGAATGTTTTTTAGACAATAATGCCTTTGTTAGTTTTTGTACTATGAACTTAATGTAGACGTTTGTGAAGTAAAGTTCTGAATTTGAAACTCATGACGTTTTAAAAACTAACTAGTTGCCTTGGTCAAAATTCACGTTCAAAGAATGAAGTTGACTGCAAATGAAGTCCCTTATGTTGTCTGAACCTGCCCAATGATTACTTGAACATAGGTGTAATGTTTCTGTCCTCGCTCTTTTTTCCGTTGCATTCTTCCCCTTAGACAGTTTAAAGTTAATACTCGCGCTCCTAGGAATGCTTATCAGTTAACCCTTGAGCCCAACTTCAGCCATACTGTCAAGTACAGAGATTCGTTCTTTAGCCGTACAACATGAATGCAGAATACCTTACCACGATCTGTCTTTCCCTGTAATTGTCATCTTAAAGAATTCAAAACCAAAGAGGCTGTTAAACATATTAAAATTTGCAAATTTGTCCGTTTCACTTTTTGATATTATGCCTCTTTTCTACTACCGTTCAAAAAAGGAGTTTAAGCCGATTGAAATGCGTTTACCTATCGTCACGCTTTAGGTAGGTACTTAAAAAACGAGCATTATTCATCAAAAATACAAGAGTTACGAAAGGAATTTTTTAGAAAACAGATAAATGTTTTACATGTTACTTTGACTCGAATGGCCTAATCAAAGCAAAGTCCGAACAAATGGTCTCATTAAGATTTTCGATAAAAATGTCCACTTATTTGAAATGATAGATGAGATTCTTGTCAAGTATTTGATCTTTTCAATTGGGTTCCTGTTCCTATTTTGTCTTATTTTTAATTTAGAATAAAAGTAATCATCATCGGGTCCAGTTCTCCAACAAATATCCCAAATACATTGGGCCTTTTGGTATAAACTTTCTCTAGAGCTTGAGCATGGTCTGATAAAAAAAACACTCAAAGTTGCTTCCAAGTAAGACGGTACTAGGATTATCCGTTACAATGGGCAGGTTCAGACAACATAAGGGACTTGAAATTTAGGCAAGTTTCTAGTATCTGATTGGCCAGCTGCCAAAAAATGTCCATCCAATTAAAGCAACTTTAATGGAAAGTTGACTGGAAAGTTAATCAAGAAAAATCTCCCTCACTATCAAGTCAAGTCTACTTCTGTCAAAATGTCAGTTGATCTTGTTTTATCATTCAACTGAAAGCTGAACTTTATTACTCTATGATTTATTTATTTTCTGCACCAGCACAACTTCATTTAATGCTTTCTGTAAAAGGGTTCCTTGTCAATTTGGAAAAGAAATAAGTAATATTTCTTTACAACACAAAATACAAATTGTGATGGACTTGTAGCTTGCCTGAGGAGTGTTTTGTAGAAAATAATGTTTTTTTACTATTAACTTAAAGTAAAGGTTTGTGAAGTAAAGTTCTGAATTTGAATTTCATGACACTTGACAAACTAACAAGTTGCCTTGGTCAAAATTTACGTTCAAAGAATGAAGTTGGCTGCAAATGAAGTTGTCTGAACCTGCCCAATGGCTCTCATAAAAGGAAGTTTTAACCAATTTTCTATCAATAATGTAACCATTTAATTTTATCTGTCAAAAGTGACAGAAAATACTTTGGCCGACATCTTGCAATCGTTTGAAACTCTTCTAAGAACCAAATTGTTTGTATTTTCAAATAATTCGCAAAACTCAACACACCAAAAATTATATTTAAGTCAAGTTTATTTTTATTTTCAATAATTATCCTATAAATTGTATTGTTCTTTGTTTATATATTTTTTAAAAAAAGGAAGTTGTATTTTATGTTTTTTCTTTTTTATTCTTAAAAATAAAGTAAAAGGCAAATTATTGTAATCCGAAGTTGTAGAAATCGAAATATGTTTTTTTAATATTTTTTTTTAGAGATTTAGAGATGAGGGAGTTTGTTTTATTTTTGTTTGTTCTTTTTTATCCATTACACTACGAAATAATTTCAAAATCCTCATCTGATCCATCGTCTTCTTTGTTCGTAGCTGCTCCAGTAGCACGTAGATGGTTAAGATCTTCAAAACCTTCAAAATTTAAAAGAGAAACATCAAATCATTTTGTGATTCTTTTGAATAAGTTACAGTTTTGTCAAACCTTCTTGATTGGTGCAGTTGATGCCGCTTGTAACAGCAGCAGATTTCCATTCGGGTGAACGGGCTTTTGTGATTTCAAACAATGGCTGACTACTCGAGGTTATTACCTCGGTTTTCAGTTTGTCGATAATTATTTCAAAACTGATTCTTGATTTGCAAAGGAAGCACTAAAAAGGAAAACAAAAACAGTTTAATGACTTTTTAATCACTGTCGAGGAATTCAGAACTAAGAACTTACCAATGCTAATGATGGATCCATTGCTTGAAAATCAATTCTTCCGGCATACTTCTGATGGTATGTTTCATCTAAATCAGATTCGTCAATCGAACTTTTATTTCCAACGCTCCCTGAGCGTTGTGTTGTGTGTGGATCTAAGAATAACACCTCATCGTCAACGTAGCCAATAAAGTAGAGTGCTTGATTGGGACGGCCTCCAATCATTCCAACGCTACCGACTAATTCAAAGCATTTCTTTAGGGCAGGCACGTAAATTGGATTGATGGTGTTTAATCCTAAACGCAGAGGAATGATCAGTAGCAAGGGTTTCCAGGTGTCGTCATTGGTTTCGTTTTGAAGGCAGAGTGAGTCTAATAAAGATATGGAAACAATAAACTCATGGTAAAGGGATAGGAGAAGTTTTCTTACATATTTCATCTGTAACCACGACGTTGTCCAAAGCTACATGCACGACAATTGAACACCAATCGTCATATCGAACCAGTTTCCTGCAATAAAATCAAGATTAAGGCTTTGGAATCACACCTTAAAGAGCCTAATTTCAACCCAACTTACTTTAACACCTGTGCTACAGTATTCGGTCCGAACCATTGTCCGACTTTCTTGTCCTCGGAATCGCCCATCAAGGCAATTTGGTGAATCGAGAAGAAGCTCTTTCTCGAGTCCTCGAAGCGATTGACAATCTTCAAGTAGGTTGAGTCAAAGCACTCTGGCGTCCAGAACCAGTCCCGCCCCAGATGCAAATCAATCAAAGCCTGTGCCAGAACCATCTGGCCACACCGCAGCATGCAACCCCATCCCTTGTCGGTGGTGAGTTGACACTCGCCAAGAGGCACGAATCCCCGACGATAGGTGCACCATAACTTGGACTGTATGTCCCTTCGGATTAGTTCTAATTCTAAGAGAGACAGACTATTTAGGTCGATATGATTGATTCCCTTCCCAAAAACTCACCCTGAATAGCATTGTAACTTTTTCCAAGAACCCAGACAGTTGTGTTTGTTTTGGGAATATCATCAGGCTCGGCGCAGAGACCACCGTCTGTGCCTAAATACGTGACGAATACATTGTCCATCGTCTTGGAAACATTGGTATAGAACTCGTACAGTCGATCGATCTTTGCGATGCAATAAAATCGCAACGGCGATGGCAGATTACGATTCCTGTACAAATCTAGAGCCACGACGAAGATTGCGATGATAATTACTGCAACCAGCAATCCTACCCAAACGCCCAACGACGACAACAACGACGACGAAGGGATGCAGATCGAGATGGATTGTAGAAGTGCTTCCAGATTCGCAGACAGGTTGGAAAGGAGATATTATTATTACTATTTTCGTCAAGATGTGTTTCTGTTTGGTGTTTTTTCCTTCCTTGCTTGGATTTCTTTTTGTGTCGAGTGTGGGAGGCGACCTTCACATTATCTGGTTCGTCTTCTTTTCTGGCCAATTTACTTTCAATTTTAGATTAAGACCAAGACCAAACTAGGAGAAGGAATCAAACAAAAGACGACGACGTATTTTTTGGGTGTTCTTGAACTGAATTTTATTACTAAATGGCGTTTTCTTCTTTTTATCAAAATCTTTACTTTTTTCTTCTTGTGTGTCGCCTCTTTGAGTAATAAAAACAATGGCAAAAGTCGAATGGATAAGAGAATAGGAGAAATGGAAAAAAACACGAATGAGACCGAGAAGAGAAAATAATAAAATGTACGTAATCAAATATCAAATAATGAAGAAATAGACCAATGACATGACGAATGATGAAAATAAACGGAAGGAAAAATATAAACGCACAGCCAAATGTCAAAACAAAAAGGTCGAGGAAATGACATGAACAGGTTTTTGTTGTTGTTTTTGGTTGATATTTAGTTTAAGATTGTTGGTGAAATAAATAAAGCGAAGTTGGGTGTGTTTGGTTTAGAAGTTTAAGGGTGGAATCACAGTGTGAATATGGATTTGGGTTATTTTTAAAGGCCACATCAGGGGCATAAAATAAAAAAAAATTTTTGATTTTTTTTTTTTCCAAAAATACTACAAAATAAATCGGGATTACAGAGACGGGATTTTATTAAACATATCTCTGACTGCTTAAAATATTTTTTTTTTTCAAAATGGTGTCTGCATTTGTGTATAGTAGAAATGTATGCATATTTTTGCAATACTTTTAAGCTTAGTGTACACGATTGCCAGGTCTGACAGTCATTGTCAGATCTACAAACGTCTGACAATGTGTGAAAATGAGCTGACAATCAGCTGAAAATTTAATTTGTGTGTACACGGTTTGCAGATATCTACAAACATCTGCAAATCTGTTGCCAAATATTTGTCTGACAATGTCGACAAACTAATTTGGCCAAATAGCTAGAAATAGATTTGCAAACATTTGTAGATTTTCTGCCAACCGTGTACATACCAAATCTAATTTTGGATCTGTAAATTTATTTTCAGCTCATTGTCACACATCGCATCAGTCAGAAAATTTGTGTGCCAATGAATAAATTTGCAAATGTTCCTCAAACGGCATCTGCAAATTTATTCACTGTCAGACGTTTGCAGAAACGTCAGAAAATGAAAAAAATTTGGTGATCTCCCAATGAATTTTGTGTACACACGATTGCCACATCTGCAAATTCATTTGTCTTCAAAATGATTGATGAACAAATTTTTCTGCAAATCAATTTGGTGTGTACACGGTTGTCAGCTTGCGTGTACACGATTGCCAGATATCTACAAATTAATTGGCAGATATTTGTCTGCAAATTAGGAGCCAAAACATTTGTCTGCAAATTAATTTGGTGTGTACACGATTGTCAGCTATTCGATACAAATTTTTCAGTGACAAATCTGGCAATATTTGCAGATCTGGCAATCGTGTACACTTAGCTTTAGTGCAAAAATGCGAAAAACGAGTAGTTAAAGGATTTTTCAATTACTTAATAAAATACGATTTCTGAACTGACGGCTGTCAATTATTGTAATGTATGGATTATTTTAATAGTTATTTGGTGAAAGATCTGCAAAAAAATCCAGATTTGCAAAATTTTTACTGATCATCAAAATTCAATTTTTATTTTCCATTTTGAGCTAAATATTGGGGTATTTGTATAATTGGGTCAAGCCTTGGAAAACCAGACAAATTTATTTCCTCAGAAATGAACTGTCAAAAATTGCATGGGACAATTTTTTGCAGAAAAGATTGATTTATCTCACGAATTTGAGTCGGAATGGCAAACTTAATTTCTGACTTTAATTTAAGATTTTACAATAATATTAAAAAAAAAAATTATAATTAAACGAAGAAAGGAAGTCGAAATAATAAAGAAAAACATAAATATACTTTCATTCTTGTAATTTTTTTAGTATATAATGGCGTTGTTCACATTTTGACTTCTCAATATTTTATCGGTCTCACTTTTTGAATATCAAAATTAGTATGAATATAGATTAAGAGTCTTGCACATGAGAGCGAACTACGAATGAACGAATGGACGAACAAACGCGATTTTACACATTTCAAAAAGTCAATTTCAAACAAAACAAATTTAAATTATAAGAAACCAATTGACACTGATGTTAGGATAATAAAATTTGCATTTTGTTCTTTAAAACAGGAAAATTTTGTAAAAACAGTTTGGTAGTAACGAATTGCAGTGTGGTGGCTACGAACTGTCAAACTCTATTCGCGTTCCACATACCATCCACGCTGCAACGAATAAATTGTTCGCGCGCAACATTACCTCAAAATTATATCACTCTTGTTTTGTTTTTGTGTGAAAGATCATTGCTGAGGAAAATATGGAGAAAAGGGTAATTCAATTCGTCGCTGTCTGCGAATAGAAATAAAGCCCATGTGAAAGAAAAGTCAAAATATGCGAACATCCACAGTTCGCAGTTCGTAGCTCATGTGCAAGATGCTTTAGGTTACATTTTGGAAGCTTACGGAGGTTAAATCATAACGGATCAGAAAAATGTATCGTTAGCTGAATTTTAACGTAGCATGTTCTGAAGTTACAATACATATTTTAGGTTTGACTTAAAACTTTAAAGCTATATGCCACCTTGTCACTAGTTTCTGTACGTGTTATTTTTGTTGTCAATAATATCGAGAACGCCAATTATCATGTTGTCTATATTTGTATAGTCTAGAACGGATTTCCAAATGTTTTAGACCCATATTCTTTTATCCTACGTTAAATGAAAATCCTCCCAAGTTAAAAAGACGTAATCGAAAATTTGGGAACGTTTAGCGCAAATCACGCGTCAGTGTCAATTAATGTATAAAATGTCACCTGAAAATTCAGTTGAGGAGTAACTAAGGCTAAGTTCGGACTATATTCATATTTATTGTCAGCTCATCCCATAGGTATAGCATTAATTGCAAAATTGTCAGTTCACGACTTTGGCGAATTTTTGTTCCAAAGCCTTACGTTTTCGAGATGTAGAGGTTGATTCAATTTAGAGTGCACACAGATGATTTATTTTTATGACAGTCAAAAAAACTTCAGTAATTTGCAAATCTGACATGTTTATAGCCTAACAATGACATTTCTGGCATACATTTGGGACAATTTGCTTACAAATATGACAATTGTCTTCTTAATTCAAATGTCATTTAAGGTCATCTAACTTAAAAATTCAGATATACATGAATTCTGAGCTCAGTTTTCACGTGCTAAGCGCACTGAATTACATTTTCATAATTTCAAACTAATTCTTTCATAGTAAACAAAAATTCTCTGAAAAACTTTAAAGTTATTTTCGTGCACGATATTTTTTCTTGGCACGTGAAAATATATTTTCATAAATAAATTATATCAATTAACATTATTGATTAACTATACGACAACTTATTTTTTTGTTTAAGAAGTTACCCAACCTACAAAAGGTAATAATGTACTCCTATCATAAACATATTTATGTAATTATGTAGTTACTTAAGTTGTTAAAAAAAATGTAATGAAAGAACTTGAACTTATGACTTTTCAGTTGTTGTTTCTGTCACCTTATTAGACACGCCCATATGTGTCAACCGTTCACTTTCCACAGAGTCGATATAATCTCATTTTACAAACTAATAAACCTCTAAGTATTATTCTTATCTTTCAAAATTTCCATTTATAATGTAGACATATAAATAAATTCTAAATAACAAATGAAGCTGGACAAGTAACAAGAGTAGTTTTAAGATAGGCAAACACCCTCTATAAAACTCGTGGAACACAATCCTCCCACTATACAAACAAATGAATGGTAATGTAGGTTTACCAATCTAATTAATTTACACTCAGGATCATGTTCTGTCTATTTCGTATTGAAATCGATCTGTCAAGATTTAAACAAAATTACATTAATAACATTTTTGCCTACTGTTTTTTCTTAATTTGGAGCATGTAATTTGCATATCCAGGAAATTGTTTTTTAACTGAAAAGGGAGGCTTTTTGTCGCTTAATCTTCAAAAGAGGGTTGGTATAATCTGCATCCAATTAAAGAACCGTGAAAAAAAATTGTCAGATCAATTAAAGCAAGACAATCTATTATGTCAAATAGAACATGTGAGTTGTTATATAGAATGATTAAACTTAAGAACGTCACATATAATTGATTTAACTGTGCGGCTTACTGTTTTTTATTTTCAATATTGTTCACGTTCCAAGACCTTGAACCTGGATTTCGTTTGAGGGTCCACTTTCCATCTACAAGTTGCTAAGTGACATTTCCATTATGACACGAGGGTCACTTGCACTACAAACATATGTTTGACAGGTACTTAATCACATATGAATGAAGTCCATAAGTCTCATTGATTTGAGATTTTTTTTTGACAAATGTTGCTTAATTCAAATGAGCGCTTTGTCCAACAAATAGTTTAAGGCCCACTTCACACTAAGAAACGTCATTTTATCAAAACCCCTAATATGTTATATGCAATATCAATGCATCACCAAGCATTTGGTAACTTATTTTGAGTTCACACAAAAGTCTTAAGCAAACAAATAAATTAAAGAACAAACTAGCTATAATTGTATCTAATCGATAAAATACTTCAAATCCATCCAACCAAGCTCCCTTTCTATTTCGTTAGCCATTTCATGGTTGACTACCCTCGCATACTCATAGGTGTGTCTCAGGTGTTCCGAGAATAGTAGCCTTCATCCATTATCATATGGAATTCTTGAATATTGTTTTTTTCTTATTTCTTAATTCAATTCTTTCAAAGAAAGAACCAGGAGGCAAGACCAATAAACTTTAAACAAGGGTTACATTAAAAATAAATATAACTTCAAGGAAACTTAATTGAATGATCTACTTAATGAAGTCTCATGGTCTCGGTTTAGAGAGAGAACAAATATAATTGGCTTCCTTATGTCAACTATTTATATATTATATTGGCATGGCGCACGCGCCATAAGCTTATGAATTACTTTAACAACCATCTAAATTATTGAAAGTGACAGGTATAAGAGCGAATTATAACCAAATGACCATTTGATTGAGCTTTAAAACCTTTATCATGGTCATTTGATCAAGTGAGTTTTCATCACGATCAATCAAACTATATAACCCAGACTTCTTCAACTTAAAAGAACTAATTAATCACTTACATGATCTGATTATATGCATTTGGGGCAACAAAAAATTAAAAGAATCAATCAGACATCCGTCACGCTCACGATATCCCAACCGCAAACATATTTATAGCCTCGATGTACGCTTAAGATAGGTCTCGATCCGGATGCAGTACATAGTATGTGCAGTACATTCTTATGGTCATTTAAAATAGTTTTGTTCGCCATTTAACTATCGCTTAAAAAGTCCGCTAGTAAGGTTTCATACCTGCATGTACAGATAATTAATAAGTCTGCCACTGATTTGCATTAATTTATAGGAAATGTGTTCCATATAGCGTGGCGTGGTAAAAACACCTGCAACACGATTTCATGAAACTTTTGGTCCAGTTTAAATGTTCTCTGGGATTGTGTGACAATATTTTTGCAGCACTCCGAAAGAGTGTTTCTATTAATAAAACATGCCACACGGCTAGACTCCACTAGTTGCTGCCTTTGGAATGTTATAAACACTTAAAAAGATCATTTTAGAATTCCATTGGAAATTCCAACATACATTTCTGGTTTTTGCCCTTTTTATCGCCAACATTACTTTACTCACGTGTCGGTCGCTCTTAAACCATTTGTTTTCTTTTTACTTTGAATCCACCCAACTGCAACACTATATCTATGGTCAATATGATGTTTGTTACAGTTTATATCTTAACAACTGTCAGTGTCAGAAATTATGCAAGTTTCGCCCACAGATCGTATAAAATGTCACAGCATGGCTGACACTCTATGGTAATCGCGTGTGTAAAAATTAATTTTTTTGCAAAGCTGTGGGATGACAATAAAGCCATGTATAAAACAATTTGTTTTTTCTTCTAGAGAGGATTTTTTAATTTTATGGAAATTTATTTGTTTGTCTCAAGAGGAAGTTGTTTCTGTGTGACAATGAATTTGATAGCTAAAAGAGTTGTGTCTATATAAAAACGCGATGACTTTAATCAGGAAGTAAATAATGAAATAAATTGGAACAAAATTTGAATTCAGATTGATTTTGGCGAAAGATAAACAAATGATTAATCTGATGTTGATTATGGCGAAATGATTCATCAATGAAGACTTGAACGAAAAGACTAAGATAATTTTAAGTTAAGTTCAAATATAACAAAGATAAGGAAAGTGATTTCATTTCTGATTACTGCATCTAATAAGTCACGTGACTGAAGGCAGTAATAGAGACTTTGTAAGTTTCTTTTTTGAACGTAACCGATCATTAGAATAACTTAAATGAAAACACAAAGTTTCCAATAATTTTTCTAAAATAACATTGTGCTGTTTCTACTTTAATTCTTACATTTTTTTCTTTCAAATCTCTGAAAAAATCACATTAATTGCTTAAGATTTTTGTGTTTGATTTTTTTATAGATTTCAGTTGGTGGAACGCGCCTATTAAGGTACAATAACACTTTAATGAGAATTTGTTGCCCTATGATAAGTTGTGTTCCAGAGCTAATTTGAAACAGTTTCAGACTGAAAGTTTTAGTCATTTTTAGTTCGAAGTCGTTTCAAACTTCAAAAGTTGTGCTAATTTTTACAAAAGAGAGCACGCGCGAGAGAATAAAACATTTCCTCTTTTTGCAGGATTTAGTCCGAGGAATTTCTTCTGGGGATTTTTTGGCTGGCTGTCAAATTCGATTTGACGTTCGACCATATGTTTTTGTCAGCTAGTAGTCGTACCGATAACTATTGATTAAGGGTTGCCCAAGTAATTCTTTTATTTTCATTTTAGTTTTGGTTAATGTGAATATTGTTCATATTTTCTATTTCTTTTAATTAATCAAATAATTTTATAAAATGTATATCTTTTTATAAAACTGTTACATAAGAAGAAATTTATAGTACAAAAAATATATACATATAATTGTCAATAATTTTTTGAAAATTGAAGTGATTTTTTGATAAAAAAAACACTCATTAAAGTTTCGTGTAAAGTTATGGATTCTTATTCATGATTAAGTAGATTAAAATTTATCAATAATCTTCGGTAACCCTGCTCGAGTATATTTTTGACGTTAAAAAAGTAGTCCAAACTCTTGTAAATTGGTGCCTATCCAGACATTTTGACAGTTTGCTTTCTCTCTGAGAGCATTTCATGCCCACTCCTCAAATTTGGCATTTGACCAACTTTTAGTGCGAGAAATGTCTGGAACATTCTTGTTATGATTTCCATTAAACAGTTCTGGAAGTGTTCTTTTGGGTTTAGAATAATGACAAATACATTATCAAATTTGGGCTTTTTGTGAGTTTTATTGGCATTTGGTAATTCTTTCGAATACCTAAACAAAAGTTTTGGATGTATTTGTCACCTTCTTTTACGAACTGTCAAAATTAGATAGTGAACTACAAAATATATTAAAAAAAAAAGTTCGTAAGTGTAAAGGTGCGCATAAGAATTTGAATTGCATTGCTCCAAGCCTCAATTTTTAGAAATAACAGTCGAATAGAACTTTAAAGTCAGCGTTAAAAGCCCTGTTGGCAAGAAGTGGCTCATATTATATATTAAACTTACTACCAATAGACTAAGAACGACAATTGTAATTTATAATCATTCAATTTATTATTGTAAATTATAAAGAGCCATGAGCAATATGAATTGGCACTATGTATATGTAAAAAGCCATATCAAAGCATAATTGTTATAGACTAGACCACAAAGTCTCTGGAAAAAAAAAAATTATTGTTACTATATTTGTTGCAATTTTAAATAGTTGATTGGTTGGTGGTGACTGAGTCACAATTTTAAGCACGATGTGGATATGCATAACTTTTTTAATTTAGGTAGGAATATGTAGTGCCACCATGTTATGGTTGTTTGCGGTTTTCTTTATAATATCCATTGCCTTGAAAAATTGTGATAAATATTCACATTTTTATTGTACCTTTATTCTATCCTCTTTGTGTTCTTAGAATTAAGATCATTTATATGATATATGATGGTGGTAAATTAAGGTATAAATGACCAAATTAGGTTAAGGCTGATAGTTTTTCTGGCGCCTAAGTGAAACTTTTAATTCTAGTCTATACTTTCAACGCGCCTAGGTTCTTAACGATAGCTGTCAATTTGGCACTTATACAAAACCCATTACATAAGGAAGTATAAGCACTTTCATTGTGGAGCTTTGATATATTTGATAGTATGCAAGACAAAATATTCGCATTTTGTGTTATGGTATTGAAATGTCAACCTTTATTAATTATTTTGTATACATATTTATCAGTTATTAAATTTAATAATGGCTAACAACAATAACTCTTAAACAATGCATTATATTTGAAAGAAAAATAATTGCATGTGAACGATATAATATATGATTGTACCGCAAAGATCTTTATCGGCACTCAAACTATAAGCTAATGACAATTAAGGTAGATTTAATGATCTGTCAATTACTTATGGCTTTGTTTGCATTTTTTAGAAAGTCATAAAAGAAACTTTTGAATTTTCATTGTCACTCTTATTTGTACTTATATGATATTAATCTAATAACCATTAACTCATTATAATACCTGCATTTATTCTTTTCAAGTTCATATTTGCGATATGTCATATTAACATTATTTTATATGCGTGTATTTGTCAATATTAAAGCAGGTTGACACTTTATAAAAAAAATATTGTTCACACTTAATGTCTTTTAAAGATTATTTGTTAAGGCTTCAAAAGAAAGACAATTTACAAAAGACTTTACAAATGGAATTTGTCAAAGCTTTTAAGATTATGTATGCAATCTTCAATTTGATGGCATCATCTGTCAGTTCTGGTATACATTAGATGTCACAATATAAGTTGACATTTTGACACCCGTCATTTAACTTTGCTTGCACTAATTTTGGGAAAAATTAAAATGTGTGCCTCACTTTCCTATGTCCTCAAAGCCATTAAGTGGGAGCGAGACAAAATATTTAAACGTCACTTCAAAAGATTTCAATTCGAACTCTGCCTTATAAATCGGGTCTAAAATGAAGTGACACATCAGCTTAAAAATTTACTCTTTTCAAGCGACTTAATTGTTTTTTCAGTGGTTATCAGGAACTGCAGTGACATTTAAGATGAAATATGCATTTGTATGGAATTAATAAATACTTTATTCATCTAGTACAATTTTAAAAACAATATGATGCATGTAAACAATTATTTTTCGCATTTTAAACTTAAACAAAACAAACTCATTGGCGCAAAACAATGTTAATCGTGCTTCATGCCCCACATTATGTTTTTGTGGTTTTCTTTAATTGTGCACTCAATCAACTTGATCTCAAACCTGTCAAATTATAAACAATAGCCTATATTTTTGTATTGTGCAAAAAGCATTTGTTTATTGTGTAGTTCAAATATGTATCTTAAGGTGTTTCTTTCTTTACAATGTTTGTTTCAAGGCAAAAGTATATATGATCATGTTTAGGAATTTATGGTTTTTAGTCTTTTAAAATTTAGTCATAAATCTTGATTGTGCTTTGTAAACTTTGAGCTATAAATTTGATTTCTAAGAAGATTGCGTTTTGGAATGGATTTCCTGGGTTTAATTTTGCTTCAATTTTGTAAGTATATATTGTTCCTCAATAGGTATACATTTATTGCTTGATGAATTGTTTTTTTCTTGTTTTGGATGAACTAAGTTCAAATAAATTCAGATAAACTAATTCCGTCATATAACCTCAAACCTGGGAAAGAAGGTGTGATTGAATTAAAACAAAATTAAGGCGGATTTAGGTATATCTTATATCTCATTTGAACTTGGATGTTGTTTAATTTCTTTAAAACCAGTTCAAGTTTATTGGAACTCCTTTCCGTTAGTTTTTTTAGCAACTAATCTTCATTAAAGCCATTTTTAATATTGAATGTTTTCAAACAAAAATTATGATTTTCTGCAAGAACTGATTTTCGGTAAGAACTGTCAAACTCCAAAGTCAATTGTCTTGGCTCAGCTCTAGATGTCATGTACAGTTATTGCAAGCCTGCACCTTAATTTTAGTTTCAATCCTTTCATCTTACAGCGGCCAGTATCTTAATCTGAAATTATAAAGTATTATTATGTCTAAGTTGACAATTATCCGTCACCGATAAGAACTGTCAAAAAACAATGTCAATTAACGTGGTTTAGATCTAGATGTCATGTACAGTTTTATATAGGTAGCTTATTTTTTGTTTTTCTTTATTTCTATAAGATTACCTTCCATAAAAACAACATTATGTAAATATACTCGTATACTCATATAAATCAACAAAACAAAATCCATTCTCTTTGCAATGTTCCATTTATATTTCATTACCCACCAAAAAATATCAATTAATTAACCAAAAAAACAAAAGTTAAAAAAAATCATGTACAATATATCTACAACTTTTACTGTTTTTACACTTCATCATGATGAACATCCATAACATTGAGCATGAACTGAACATCATCGCATCTCGCCATCCTACACAATTACGTCACATTTCTCCATTCGTTCGAACTTTACGAACCTCTTCAAACTAGGGTTGCCATGTCCTGAACTATCTGGATAGCCCAGTTTAAAAAAAAATTTGTAGCCCAAAATAAGAACCGAAAAGTAGCTCAAATAATAGCCCAACATCAATTAAAAAAATCTGATAGCTTTTATATTTAATAAGAACAAATTAAAAAAAAAAAGGATATAATTCACATACATTTGAAGAAAAATGTCTTTCAACTGTAACGTTACTGACAGCCAACATTAGATTTGGGCTACTTATAGCCCAATTATTATTGAGTTGTCATAATAACTTTTTGGTCAGCAATTTTGGAAAAAAGATAGCTCTATTCCATATAAATAGCCCAATCTGGCAATCCTACCTCCAACCACTTTCAATCTTTCAACGAAAGAGGACACAAGCTCGCTTAGCACTCAACGAAATTGGAGTAGGGCATGATCTTTCCCGACTTAGGTTAATTGATGACCACAACAACTGGCTTTAGGTTGTTGCTTGCTTCGCTGTTGCCTCTGCTATCCATTCAATGTGGGGATAACCCAAGAGTATAGAGCAGCGAGGTACATCGTTGAAAGTAAAAGTCGTTTGTCAACAAAGTTGCTGGACGATCTTTCAAGTTGAGATAAGATATTAGAGGTGTGATGGTGTTAAAGAGATATTCCAGATTAAATTATAAATTGCGGATGAGAGAAGTACCTTAAAATGTATTATGTAGGTACATCCTTAACCGGTTGTGATTCATTCTATTTATAGATCCGTTTTCGTTTTTATTGAATGAATATTTAATTTATTATTATTCTCTATTAATTTACCTTTAATAATAATATTCATAAAGCAAAATGTGAAAACCCCAATTATATAGAACTTACTTCCGTCCGGCTATGAAACTGAATAGCTCAAAATAGAAGGCAGTTTGTCATGTACAGACAATTGTTGATTGATCTGTATACACTTTAATGTTTTAATTAATTCACAATTAATTAAGTTCCTTGAAGTTTAAATGGTTCACACATTAGATATCATTAAGTATATTAATTACTATGAGAATTGGTGTAATGTGAGATCGTTTAAAAGTCGATATTCTGGAAAATCTTATTCTTTTGGAGTTACTCATTTTGACGTTTCTTAATCTTATGTCACTTTCATTTGATGGTGAAAAAGAGACAGGAAAGTGAGGCAGATATTTTGTGTGCAATACTTTACGCTTTCATTTGATGACATTACAAAAATGATGAAAAGTTATATTGAGTCGCCTTAAGAGAGCCTAATGTGAACATCGCCAAGATGGCTGCTGAATATATTGACATTACCATTTTCACTGACAGCTCTAGTCATATAAAGAATAATAGGATTTCCACAAAAATGGAAATGTCAAAACATGGAATAAGACTGTACCTTAGTTTTTGCTAAGAACTAGTTCTTAAATAGTAACGCTTGACAGAATATGAAAGAAAAACAAACGTAAATTACACGTGCGTAGAATACGCTGACGTATGTGATTCCCCTTTAGAATGCATGCATAACTTAAAAGTCTCACGATCATCATTTTTATTCACTTTTGATCACTGTGATAAAATTTGATTTTCATTCGGTGTGAAAATGCTAAATTATATACATATAACTTGGATATGATGAGCATGAGCAATCTACTATAGTGTCATACTAATAACCGCTTATAAAGTAATTTACCTTAACTAAGATCTTAATTGAAGTGGTATCGAAGAAGCTGATCTCGCGTTCAGCAGCAGCTATGACAATTCATTGACGTTCGATATACCGCAACGTCGAAGTGACCAGTTCAGAAACTAACCCTGAAAAAAAAAACTATCAACAACAAAATGTTGTTATTTTTTTTATTTTGCTTTTAAATCCAAATGACATGCAGAATAAAAGCTTTAAATAATTAATCATGCCTTTCGAATTCAGTTTATTCAATTTGTATAGGGCTTAAAGACCAATAACTTATAAATAAGCGACTTTTGAATGAAACAGTTTTGTCAAAAAATTATTCACCATGCCTAAGTCTATTGGCATAAAAAAGCAAAACACATTGCGCCTACGGTAGAGTTTTTTGAGAGTTCTGTGGTAGCCTTGATCTGGCCACTGAACAGAACTGAAACACAGAAGTAATATAAATAAAGCCGTGTGCACATTTGTTCAAAACGGGTTTTCTGAACTTTTAAAGCACAATCACCAATCACGCAGGTGATTGGTGGAGCTTATAGGCTTAAAATGATATTTGTACAGAACTATGCTAAAGGGTCGATCAGTTTACATATTTTTAATTGGTTTTGTAATTAAGTAGCTTATAGACTGGCCAGTAAATTAAAAATAAAAAAATAAATAAAAAGATTATCATGCCTCTCAGGTGGTGATTATCCGTCATCACTAAGAATTGTCAAACTCAAATTTCGCGTGTTCTAGATGTCAAATATACATACATATATTTTGTTCGACCTTTGATATTTTAAGTTTATCTTCCTTCCTGGTTCTTTGTGATTCAAAACTTGATGACGTTAGGCGTATGTAGATTCAACTGTCACTTTGAGCACACGTCAGTGGATTGAATAGTCAATTGTTGTTCTTGTTTCTATGGGTTGGATACAAACAAATCAAATATTCGTTAAAATACAATGAACTAATCTCCGTTTGAAATTCCAAATAAATCAAATTTATAAAAACATTAGTATGCAAATTATTGAATGCATGTGACAATTTTGACATTTGTAATATTTTACACACAATGGTCGCGCTGCAGTAGCGCTCTAGTTATTATTATGCCATTTGCCCCACCTTTCTAGGGTGTGTTTAGTCATATAATGTTGGTGTGTACGGTAATGAGTCTTAAGAAAACAACACTCTCACGTCTCGTCTTGGAAAATCCTACCGGAATTTGTAGTGTAATTTCCCATTTTGGTTGTTAATATAATTTTTTTTTTTTAAACTTTGTTTACACATTTTTATACTTTTGCAGAGAGGTAAGAAGTATAAGATTTAAGTTCTAAACAAGTAATTTAAATATTGATTGACAGCCAGCAAACAACTTTTATGCACCACATATATTTATGTCAGTTGATAGAAACTATTGCAACTTCTGGCAAGAGAGTGGAATAACTACAAGTGATAGAATATATTTATCTTGGAGCATACAGTTATGGAGCAGTTAATTGATATGTTTATTCATCCTGTCAGCACCTCTAGAGGGGGGCCAATGTTTGGTATGAGTCAGTTATGTCAGTTGCATATAGAGGCGTGAGACCACTTTTGGAAAAATTTAAAAAAAATTGCAATTTCTGACAGCTGACGTATAACTGACTTTGATTTGCATTGATTAATAATAATTTGGATCAGATTTAAGCTTGAATACGAATGAGTCATGAGAGGCATAGTCATGTTAGCTAAAATTTTGTTATTTTTAGTCTCGAAATGGATGTAATTTTATAGATGATTTTTTTTTGAGTTGCGTGAGGATTCGAGTTCACATATTCTTGATAAAATGTATGTGCGATTAGACGCTTCCAACTTACAAATGGACAAGAGATTTTTTATCGAATGACACTTATACTTTAAGTGTCAAAATAATAACAAATGGTGTTCTTTTGAGAATGTGTCAAAGTGATTTTGAGACAAATTTTCAGAATGTACGGTATATTTTCTTAATTTATTTCTGATTGCAATTAAGTCTGTGACAGGAAATACTTTTAACTGTTAGATACAAATTAATGGAAAAATGTCAAATCTCCAAAGTAAATATTTTGACGTTTGTAAAAACAAAATACAACTTATTTATTTTTAGGTCATGCTGTGAAAATTGTGTTAATGCTAAACTAAATTAATAAAGGGATTTCTTACAAACAGCATACACAATAAACGTCAAACTCTTGACTTAAGAGAAATGTCATTTAATCAAACGCTTCCTATTTCTAAATATTTTTGATGAGAAGTTAGTAGAAATGGGAGCGAGATAAATTTATGAAACATCACAATAAATCCCTTGGAAATTGTGCAATGCAAGAAAACTCCTTCTAAAAATAGGAGATGTCATCTTATTGAAAGTCAGTCTGTCCTTTTTGTTTTCTGAAAACGTCATTATAGCTAAATTGTGTGAAAGAAAATAGAGATCAAATATTTTTGAACGAAAATAGTTAAGTTTTTAAAAAATAAAATTAGGTTGGGTAAGATCAATTTTGTTTACAAGCGTGAAATGTAGATTGATCTTTTAGTGAAAAAATGTTTCAGTAAAACGATGTGAAGTAAAAGTCAAGGTTTCGAAGCAAAGAAAAAAACATTTAATAACTCAATTTAACAATAACAATGCCATGTTTACAACTTATAACAATCATTGTTTTATATGGTCATTTCAAAACACAATAAATTAAAACATCTTATTCAAATTCCAATATCAGATATATTTACACCTCGTGATGCTTTTTACTGATGCATATTCACTATAAAATATAATACCTCTATCAATCATCCTTAGCTGCGCTATATGCTTCAATTAAAAACCCATTTTATGCGATTGAGGGTCAGACCTATTTCTTGTCAAAAAAAACATCATGTTTCATGTAATGAAGAGTTGTTGCTGTATCTGGACAAGCTCTTGGTCATCGAGAAAGAACTAATAGAGAGAACCAACTTCGAGGGTTGTTCTCTTTTTGCCTACAAGCTGTGATTTGGCCACCAACTTGCATATGTATTAACTCCATATAAAAAAAATGTGGGGAACAAATACTTATGCAAGTTTGTGTGCATACTCACCACGAGAGAGAAGAAACTTTTCTCTCTTTTCTCTCTGCTCACCACCTTTGAAAAATGGCGACCACCTTTGAAACATAAGACTCTGAAAGCACTACAACTATTATTTGTATTATTAGCTTCGTTTATGCGTTTAATTTTCGCTCAGACTGTTGAAAAATGCAAAAAAAACTCAGATTTGTTTCAATTTTCAGAGTTTATCGACTTAATTTTGTCGATACGAGAGTTACAGAATGTAAACATGGAACATTGAAAACATTTTTATATACTCATCTCTTTTTTCCATTCCTATTTTATTTGTGTGTACTCGTTGTTTATTTTCTTTACATTACTCACGACATTTCCAAAATGCTGAAAATAAGTGATTTAAGTAGAGACTAAATAAAAAGACCGTCAACTTGTTACTTCTGTTGCCAATTTTCATTGCATAAGATTTGTGAATAGGTGATAAGCTATTCTTACTGCTTTCAACTAAAGCACTTTTCACATGAGCACGACCAACGAATGGACGAATATTCGTCGATTTTGACATTTCTCTCACATGAGAGTTTTTAATTCGTCGCGAATGAAGTTTGACATTCACCACCGAAACCAAAACAAGAATGATTTTTTTAGGTTAAGTACGCGCGATTTTTTATTCGTTGCGAGTGTGGATAATGTGGAACGCGAATAAAGTTTGACAGTTCGTATCAACTACCATTTTTTTCGCGACGAATAAATTTGTTTTCTTAAATTTATTAATATATGATATTGAAAAGTAAAAGTATGCATCATAAATCAAATAGAAACTATATTGCCATCATTTTGTTAAGAATTTGTGTGGAAATATGTCTTCAAACGTAATTAAACTCACATTTTGTAATTCATTCGTCGTTCGTTGGTCGCGCTCATGTGAATGCTGCTTAACTTAGAGAAAAAGAAGAGAAAAACAAATTCACCACGAACTACCGGTATAACTTCTCCCGTTATTTTTTGACAAACAAAAATGTTCTGCTAGAATTAATTTGAATTATAGGAGTATTTTTGTAGATATAAAAACGACAAGATGTTAGTAAAATTAAAGAAAGAAAATCATGAGAATTACAAATATAATAATGAGACTTTAAAAAACATAGCCTTCTTGCCTATCAATAAACAAAAATGAGAAATGTCGCATTTCCCGGAACTGATGTTTTTTTGTGTACTCTTCTATGAGGTGGAAACATGTATACACCGATACGAATTCAACACGCTATAAAAAATGAGAGTAAGAGGTTTCGAAGAGACGGAGACGAGGAAATTTGGCTCTCTCATTTAGTTTTTTCTCTCTGCTCTTGGTAGGCACATGCAAAATGCGAGAAGAGGTAATCATCATCGAATATGCGAACAATGTCATTATGTCGACACTTTGAAATCGAACAATAGTTACTTACAATACGATTCCAATTGGAATCCGAAATGAATTGATTACATTTGGGGTTTTCCATCTGATGAATTCCCATGATTTTATAGAGTCGTGTGTCCATTGGCGGCGCGGCGGCGGCGTGGCGGCGCGCGTGGTGGCGTGTGTCGCTGATCGTCTGCTGTCCATCGTAGTTATCGTCGGTGTAGGCTTCGCATATTTAAAAAGATCCAAAGTCAAAGAAGATACTTTTTGCCTTTTTTTTTTGATAGTGGAGAAGATGAGCATTGGATTGACTTACGTAAGTCACGTAAAAGACACAAAATACGAAACAAAAAAGCTAAGTAACTTGAACCTCTTCAATATAATAGATTTGAAAAAGGTTTGTCTATACAGCCTAGAAAAATGGGCACACAACTACCATCATCATCATCATCGTCATCTTCAATTAATTTGAAGATCATCATCTCATGTCTTGAGTTCGAAAGTCAAATCACATTTAAGTCCATCGCGTACTTCAAATGGAAATGGAAATAAGCAATAATTGTAGGTAAGGCAGAAGCAGATAAACTGATGAAACATTCGTGTCTAA
Organism: Eupeodes luniger; assembly: GCA_951509635.1. Lineage (NCBI taxonomy): Eukaryota > Metazoa > Arthropoda > Insecta > Diptera > Syrphidae > Eupeodes > Eupeodes luniger. Next base: position 10,133,495 of record OX608075.1, on the reverse strand, counting down.
CACTATCCAAGGAGTCAAAAAGTCGATAACATGTGTCATGGTAAATTATGTATACGAAATAAGAAACAAATTAATTGATGTTAGACATCATGTGGAATGACAAAACACAAATAAAATTAAATTGCTGGTCAAAGCAGTTTTTGAATTGAAATATTATTAATTTGTAAGAATATTATGTCCAACATCGTTTAGCTGATAATGATGTCACAGTTCAAAAACTATATATCAAGACAGTCCGGGCGTGTAGTCTATTAGGCTAATTACTCAATTAATATGAAGCTTTAAGCACAGCGGTTGGTGATATATAATTCGTGGGATAATTTTGTGGCTGTAATGAACAAAATATAAAGATAAAGTCTTTACATGATAAGACTTAGGGATTTTGAAACAATTTAATTTCATTTTTGACATTTAAGACAATTCACTGCATCAAATTAAAAGAACATCAGTTTGTTTTACTAAGCGGCTCTCACATTTTGTCTCATCGTATCAAAGATCTAAATTATAATCAAAAAGCTAAAACAAAAGTTACCATCCCCGAAGAAGTATTCCAAAAAGAATTCCTGGGATCATAGTAAGGAATGTGCTGTTAAATTCTTTTGAGCCTCAACTGTATACTTCACAAATGTGATTTGAATTGACATTTGATGCCATTTGCAAGAAACATCGCATTTTTGAAAAGATTGGTGAATTCTTGTTTCACTTATGTCAAATGATAACTGACATTGTCAACTAATCAATGATGACTTTTGTAGCACCTTTTATCACATAATTTTAAACATAAAATTATATACAAAATTCTTTCTTAATTTTCGACTCATTTTATTTAAAAATGTGCTTTCGTATAATACCCCTAATAGCTAAATATGCATGCATTTACATATTATGTTTCTAAAAAAGTGAACAACTTTATAATTTCAACTCAAATGCATATTATTAAAATAAATACAATATAATTAAACCAGTTGCGAAAAAAAATATTTGTTTACTTTTCCGCAAATTCTAATAAACTCCCTCTCAAAGTTCTATCTTTTTTCTTTTCAAAATTATAGACAAGCCTTTACTCACCTCTAAAATATAACTTTATTCTCGATTCTCAGGGAAAATTCACCATTTCATATAAAAGACTAATAAATACAAACAAATTATTAAAATTACTTAACATAATAATCTCACACCGTTCACCGATTTGTTGCTTATAAAGCTTAAGTTTAATTGATCGAGAGTTGTTTTAAAAGTGTATTCACACTATAATGGCGCAAGAATACTGAAAACTTAACTCTCTTTAGTACCTTAATTCAACTTCTATACAAGCTATGATTGCCCAGGGTTTCCTAGATGAAATTATGAATTTGGTTTGCGAAATAATTTTCTAATTGTTTATATTAAAAAATAAACATACTAATTGACTTTAATTGACTTCAGTGTGCTTTCATTTTTTATTTTGATTATTTGACATCTGTCAATTAATCAATTATAACATCTGTCAAAATTAACAGCTAAAGAAACTATTGCTAGATATGGCAATTTTCTGTATATTTTTTACTTTCTTCAGCTCAAGTGTCTACAAATTTCTTTAATAATACATTTTTGCTCAAAGTATTAAGTACTTGAGAAGCACTTTATGGAGTTGAGTAGTACTTTAATACTTGATAATACATTTAAGAGTAGGTATTGGGTAAATTTGTGATATCAAAAAAAAAAACATATTTGTACTTCATCAGAAGAACGGTCAAGTATTTTAAAGTATTTGTCAGTAATTTTAAGTATTGTTCAGGTACTTCAAAGTATTTTAAATAATTTTTCAAGTACTTTAAAGTTTTTGGAAGTATTTTCAAAGAACTTTCCTTATTAAGAACCTGTTGCTTTGAACTATAGTGACAAAGTACTTCAAAAAATGGTGTGGTACTTGTCATTTTCAAGATTAAGTATCAGAGTATTGAAGTACAAGTATAAGACTCGTATTGGTACTTTTACTTGAAATTTTACCACTCCTATTAGTCGTATTCCGGTTAATGGATTCCAGTAAATCATATAATTCAGTTGGTTGATGGGAAGAACTACAATATAACTACATTTAAAACACAAATGCGGTAACCATAATTGAGTATATCAGTGAATGGCGATTACCACCACAAAAAATCATGCGAGAAAGAACAACAAAATCAATAAATTTTAAGTTAACAATATTTTTCTTTTTTATTTTCATTTTCACAGAGACTCGAGACTGACTGACATTTGCATAATAGTTTTGAACTGCCGCACTATTCAGCTGATCAGTCTTGTTCGAATTGTTGGCGCGAGCGGATGACAGCGGCATTTAACTTAAGCGGAGTGTCTCACTATATTAATTATTTGAGTATAATTTTAGTTTTTTTTTCGAACTTGAGTTTTAAAGTTTTTATGTCACAATATTATATGCATCTTAGTGAGATAAGTGGATGAAAATAAAAGTATAACTAATCGAAGAAAATTGTAGACCTACGACGAACGCGCACTATCAAAAGCATCATCACACATCACAGAGTGCAGTCACAGTAGCATCATCTTCATCAGTAACGTGTGCGACGACGACGGCGCGGCGTCGACGGCATTGAATGTTTTTTTTTCTCAGATTTTTATAATTAAAATCGAGTTCGTTGCTCAGCTCTTTTGTTTAAGTCAATGTTCGAGTGCTTGATTTGATTTTATTTGCTTGTTTTTGCTTGTTTTTGTGAGTTTTTGATGTGTTTTTTTTTTTTCATATTTAAGTAAATATTATAAAATGATATAATATTTTGATGTTTGAAGAGTTTATGAGTGTATAAAACATGCTGTGGCATTATTTTATTGATTTACTCGCGTGTTGAGCTTTTCAAAAAAAAAATAAATAAAATATGAATGTTGTGATTTGATAGTAATTACAAGAAGAATCCAATAATTGTCCTTTAAGTACCCTTAAGTAACATGGCGTTAGCTAACTTTTCATTACCCTTTGGTAATGGTATTTCAGCAGCGCATAATTGGGCAGCAACATTAAGTCCAATTCAACAAGTTCAACGTAATTCCAATACCAATAATCTATTATTTGGCCCAGCTGGCCATCAAGAGCATGATGCAGTACCGACGGATTATTACAAGAATAATCCATACTTAGCACCTCATAACCAACAACAGTATCAATATAACAACAATAATAATCGTCGCAAAGGTGGCCAAACCTATTTACCACCTATTCCTCCAACAAGCCCAGGAGCTCCTCATCAGCAAAATTATGATCAGCGACAAAAGCAATTTAATCAGCAAAATCAACAACAAGGTGCTGGAAATTATCAGCAGCATTCTATAGGATCTCAACAACAACAGCAACAACAGCAGCAGCAGCAATCACAACAACCATCATCAAGGACCTACGGAGAAAATAGTTACTCTCAATTTCCTACCACCCAACCTCAACAACCATCACCGCCAGCTACTGTTCAAGTTACACGTTCACAACAGCAGCAATATTACACAAGTTCATATAATACTCAAACTCATACAGCATTTTCAGCTGGAACTGCCGATGCAAGTCAGCAGGAAGTTGAAGGTGGTGGCTATGGGGTAGCTAATCAACCGAATTCAAATAATGACCAACCTCAAGAAGTTGAAACTGCAAGACCTCCAGTTAATACACCTGCTCCAATTATTCCAACTCCTGCTAGTAATGGAAATTCGAATGATCCGTATCCAGAACGTCCGCCTGGATTTACAAGAGTTCAGGCTGGACAAGGATCACGCACCCAAGTGCATGCTGTTCTTGATTATGATGTTGAAGAGGGTGAAGAGGATGACTATTACGATGCAGAGGATAATGGTTCACCAGTTAGTAAAAGTGAGTATTACGAAATTTTACGTATACCTAAATTGTTGATGTCAATAGGTGAAAAATTAATATAATTTGTGTGGGCTGTGTAGAACCTTAAAGACCCTGGGTCATTTTTTTTAAAAAGAACCTAGTTCCAAAACTATATACCTTTGTAAGCTCTTAAAATGCTTATTCCCTATTATTAAAAACAATACATATGAACACGTCTAAATAATGACAGTTCATTAAAAAAAAAAAAACAAAGCAAACAAACCTTAATCTGGGGAACAGACCTATCTGGAAATGTCAGAAGGGAATAAGTCCTCTTTGTCTAGGAAGTTAACTCTTTTTGGTATAGTTCTTTGGGTTCTTCCAATGTTCCATGGTTATGCTTTATAGTTTGGATCCTTGTAATAGAATAAGTTGACTTTTAAACTTCACTTTTCTGTCAACTTTATATTATTATCAATATAAAGTTGGGATTTCTTTTCACGAGTTGTTCCCATACATTTTTGTTAAGCCAATATCATCTTTCTTAAAGGTCTCCACATATTTCGAACTAAATTTAAAATGCCAAGTGCGGTCATTAGTCGATTGGTTTCTTTTTTTTTAATTCCCAATTTTGTGGATCTTTCTTGCGTAAGGCGAAGTTAAAAATGGTTTGTTCGTATTTAAAAAGTAATCGAGTCTTACTTCGCAAAGTTACATCAAGTATGTACAATTGCCATAGGTTGTTTTGAGAAAATAATAAAAAAAGATTGACATCTAACAATGCATTTTATACAGTTGCCTATTTTTGGTCTATCTTAAGTTAAAGGTTATCAAAATCAAAATACAATTAAAATAAGACTTTAGAAATCTTTAAATGTCAGCTTAATTAAACTTTATTTAAGTGTAAGGTGATTAGAAATTCACGTTCAAAACTACAAGTTCAACTAAATGCTTAACGTGAATGCCATCAATGTTTATTGCCACTAACAAAGTCTTCCTTTTATTAATTTATTAACAGGCGTGGGTGTGATATTGATAAACAATTCATAACATTTATCAATGATGATACATTTAATATAACAATTATGCAAATTATTCCTTTTTTATCTTAAATTTTAAGAACAATAAATTAAAAACACAAAACGTAAAATTCTTAAGATTCTCACCACAAATAAATAACGAAAATTTGGTAAAACAAAGTGTTTTAAAGTTCAACAACAGCAATAAATAAAATTTAATGCAGGAAGTGTGATATTTTAATATTTTGTAATGAGAAAGTGAAATAAATCAGTGCATGATGACTGGTTCAATAATAATTTCCGACCTCAATAAATTCATAATTAATCGGTCATTAATTAAATAACAATCATAATTGGCATGACAAGTTATGAAGTTCTCCTCTTCTCACATCATTATTCATATCACAATTATTATTAAATTCATCATTACTTAAAAAATTCTTTAAACAATTTTCCATATATGTCATTTATAATTCCATTAATTGCGTACGACTAAATAATATGACTTACTTTTAACTCTCCCTCTCAATATAGGTATGTTAAAATTATTCACTAGCCTAGAGAAGCAGAAAATCGATCGATTTTTCAAATTTAATTGATTTCAATTAATCAAACTTTTCACAGCAATCAATAGGTCTAGGCAACTTCAATCGATTGGAATCTATTAATGAGCTTATATACCTACCTGATACTTTTTCAGCTTCAAGTAGATACTCATGTTGTATAGTTGTAGTTCATATATTTTTCTTTTTTTTTTTTTTCAAAAAGTTGACTTCTTTGTATAAAAATATATATTTTTTATGATATCATTGCCAAGTCAATCCAATTCACATTCTAAAAATTCCACAATTAAAGTGGTTTATGTTGCCATGAACATCGAATCAACAATAGCATAGAAGAGATATTAGAAGTAGCAGCGACACAGTAGAAGTATAGTGTTAAGCAGAAGACATATTCATATGAATTAAAATCCATTTAGGTCTCTCGAGTAAATGTCAAATGAAAATAAATTATTTCTATACTATTTGTTATTCAGATTGTCAAATTAAATACAATCGACAACGAGTTTTAAGATTGGTATGCAATATAGTGACGGTGGTGGTGGCGCGCCATGGCGGCCGAAAGATGAATCTAAGTTAATTTTGTTTGTTTACCAAAATTATGCATGTAGAACATTTTTAAATTGCTTTAATTTGTAGTTGATTTATTGAGAAGGACTGATTGCTCTTAAAAATAAGAAAACAATAAGATAATTTTCTAAAACCTTGAGATTTTAACTTGAAAACTAGTTCCCAATTGTTTTCTTTTCAAAGCTGGTCACAATTTCTGTTTGTAACCACTCTCTTGACTTTTAGAAATTGATCCGGTAAACATTTTTGTAAATACATAATTATAAGTTTAGAAATAACTGCAATATAATGTTTCTAAGATCTCAGAGATTTCCGTATTTTCATAAACATAAACAAAATTTTTCATCCAAATTTCTCAGTTTTGCTGTCAAAAATCCAAAGACTGAATTTTTATGATTCGATTTTTTAAGAATTCTCTATCGCACAATTCTATAAGTATGAAAAGAAATGCAAAGATAATTTGATGACTAGGTGAGATTGAATTGTGAATTGTGATTATAGATATTTCATTCCCGTGCGTTTGAGAAAATGGCCAGAAATTTTAGAAAAATAAAATGGCTAGTTAATTCCTTGACTAGAATATGTCAACATTTCTTACAATTTTATGTCAAAGTTCTGTCAAAATACAAAATTCATTAAACTAAACATTTTCTAAAAGTACAAAAGTAAAATAATGCCAAGTTCTGAGATCGGGAAGAAACTTAATGTTATTTCTATGATTTCAGCCTCTACAAAAATATCCGAAATCAACAGAAAATGTTTTAAGTTGGAAAGATAAAGACAACAGTTTAAACTTCCAAATGTCATTCTTTAAAAATTCACGAAATCTTCTTATTCATATTTTAAACAAAACATTCAGAGTAAAAAATTGTGTAAAAGTGATTACAAATTATAGTCTTTTGACAGTTTGAAAGAACACTAAGGCGTTTTTCGTATTCAGCTCAGAGCAGAGAACTAGCGTGCACAGTTCGTTGAGAATTCTCAACCAATTCTGTGTGCGAGTCATTTAAGGTGTGGAGTGGACCTACAGTTTTATGCCGAATCCAAACGGCTAATTGTAAAAAGCATTTTTCATGACAAGAATTACTCTTTCAGGATTTATCAATTTCTCGCAAAATGGCAGTTTGCGTGAAAAAAACGTTAGGTGGCACAGTTTGGATTGAACCCAAGACCCCCAACATGACAGTCCATGACTGTGTTTCTTCTCTCAATCGGAGCTAGCTCGAAGCGCGCTTTATGATTTCTTAATAAAATGACCCAGCTAATGGAGTAAAAAGCTGAGCGGGGCTGACTTCACGTTTGTTTCGTGTGGCAAGAAAGAGACATATGTCAAATTTTAAAACTATTAAAATTTCAGTTCTCCATTGTATAAATTTGCATAAATTAATAGGAGAGCTTTGATTAAACTCGGCTTATATCGTTCTCGAAATCCTTAGGCTCTGCCCAGTGCTCTGCTCCGAGTTAAAACAGAAAAACGCCTTATAATGATAGTTCACTAACTGAGCACAATATAATGCTACTCTCGCACACTTGTCAATAAATATCATACATTATTGTACTGGCTCTACGTTTTACCGGCTAGTATTTGGTTTGAAAAAAGCTTGAACTTCATTCGAACCACTTTAAAGATTAGCATGCAGTTAAAATGACATTTTTAAATGACCTTTGTTCGATTCAAACGTCAAAACTGCGTCCTGAAAAATGTTCAAAGTTCATGTCTTCATTTGAACTTATTTTGTGTTATTAGTTTGCAACATTGAATGTTGCAATACCTGTCGACTTGACAGGTATTGCAACCTTTTCAAGAAACGAATAAATGTTGCTTAGTTCTTGGCATTTCTTTGGTAAGTTTGCTGAAAAGCACAATGACTAACTAACTAAGTTGTTATTGACTTGATTTTTCAAAAGGTCTAATCAGATTTTTCAACTGTATTAATTTTTAAACCTTGATATTTTTCAAATCTTTCTGAAAAATCATTTATCATGTATAACAGGGTGCTTATTTTAGCTATACTTCAGAAGATTCGATGGTTTGACAGTTGATAGAGGTTTGAAAACTCTTCATAAATCTTTAAATGATAAAACAATGCTTCCAAATTGTAGAAATTTGTTTTTAAAATTATTGATAAAGTTCATTAAGCATTTTTACTAATGAAGCAAAAATATGGTATTTGGAGCACAAACTAACTATAACAAGGCATTAAAGAATCATCATTACATCCATTAAAATTGGCAGTTTGATGCCAGAATTATGGATCATTACATTTTTTAAAATAAAGAAGGGGGGAAATGGCGAGTACTTTTTTTTTAATAAATCAGCTAAACATCGGAGACATTTGGTACCAACTGTCATGTAACACAAATTTATTGAAACATCAATTTTGTGATACCTTTATTTCCAGAAGTTGTCCTGTTAACTGGCTCATTAGTTCTTTATGTGCTTTATGCCCACAAACTGTTGAAGCATTTAAAGTTAATATTTATTGGAAAAAGTACAGACGAATTGGGTTTTACTTTTTCCGCACTCAAAGGTTTTGAATAACTTCAATACGCCAGACACATAGTGTGAGCATTGGAAAAATGGGGGGTGGTTTTGAATTCTTGAATATTACAAACCCAGCGTAGTAAGGCATTCCACATTAGCTTAGTACGGCTGAAGAACGAATATCTCATTAATCGTAAGAAAATTAACTCAAAGCCACGGTGGACATATGTATGTCAGAAATCAATTAAAAACAAATATGCCATACAATTATTCACAAATTTCTTAAAAAAATATTTTGTTCTTGCATTATTATTTAAAGTTCTTAAAAAAAACCGACATAAAAAGACTGGCATAACATTTTTAGTGGAAATTGAGCATGAGCAACACATTTTTTTTTATAATTAACGGGCACTCAAGGGGTTATTAATATTAATATTAGATTAAAGAAGAGATACAGATGCACATTGGTTTAAAAGTTTTGAATATCAAAATGATAAGGAAAAACAGAGCTGGGTAAAGCATTCCACATACTCGATGTGCGGTTAAAAAAAGAATCTCTATACTTGACAGTACGTCCGAAATTGAGCTCAAGGTTAAACTGATGTGCATTCCTAGAAGTACGAGTATTACGGCTGAATTGTTTGAGGGGGCGGGGAATACAACTGGAGAATTCGACAGAACACTGTTTATAAAAATATCGGTAGAACAACGAAAGGCATGAAACATTGCGGCGCGGCGGTGTTCGAGTGACGTAATTGTTTCGGTTATAGTTCTATCACCTATCATTTTCAAAGCTCTTTTTTGGATCCTGCCCAAATTACTTAAACTTGTTTTAGGGGCACCTGCACACATAATTATCTTTCTTCCACTTCGGAAATAAAAATGTATTACATTAGTTGAAATTTAGGGAATTGGTCTAAAAATTTGTTGTTCTAACAGCTAAAGTACTTCTTTTTTAATGAAATATTTACAGCAAAAAGGTGAATACCCCCAACAAAACTTTATTTCAATGAATTCGTACAAGAGAAACATTTAAAAATAGTCTTCAACTTCGCAAGTAAATTCCTATCAAAATAAAATACCACCGCCATCGTACCGTCACCGATCGCCGATGCCGTTGATCCGGTTGAAATAATATCGACAACAAAAATTAAAAAAAAAAAAAATATGCAAACAAAAATTCCTCTAGTCTAACAGCAGACTCCAAAAATACCAATATCCGCATTATTTTGCATATTTTAACTTAGATTTCAGTCAAATAAATACGAAAAAAAAAGTTGTTTCACAAAATAAACTAACCCACTTCTTCCATGTTGTATATTTATTATTGTTTTAATTGCAAAATCTTCATTTGATTTAAACAATTAATTATTCGCTGTCAAAAGAAAACAAAAACAATGTTCTTTATTCTATTTCCGCAAAAATAAAATAAAAATAACCAAATGACATTCACTTCCGATTTGAATTTATTTTTGGATTTCTGTTTGAAAAAAAAAGAACAGATTTCCAAAAATCGAACCCATTTTTTATTATGATGATCTTTGTGGATTGGATGGTAATGGTTTTAGCCTTTTTAATTCATCATCTAAATATACCAAAAGGCATTTTCGAGTAATTACTTAAAATATCTTTGAAAAAATAAGCTTAGACTTTTTTGTGTTCGATGAAGGTGTCTCGATTATTTGTTGTTGTTGTTAATTGATTTTCTTAAGAAAACCTGCCTCTGGCGGTAGCGATGGCGGCCGGCGCGTGATTATGCATAAAACGCCGTAGTTCATAGACACCTCTTCTTCCATCACACGCATCATAACTCTTCAAGCCAGTTTGAAAATATGAATCATTTTCAAGGTCGGCTTTATGATGCTGAAGATGATCAAAAACCTCTATGATGTTGTTTTTTTTAACTTTTAATCAAGTAGAAGAAGATACCAATAAACAACTCTGGATGGACGTCCAAGAAAAAGATACCAAAAAATAAAAGTAAAAGAAATAACAAAAAACAAATTGATTGAATAAACAAGTAATTCTCACGGCTATCACGGTTTCAAATTGTTAAGATAAATAAAACCTACTCAAACTCAAACCCAAATGTTAGACGGCGCGGTGGCGGGCGAGGCGACGAAGTGACTACAGACGGATGGTGGCGGACACACAACAAACATGGTCTAAAGTTTCAAGCTTCATCAGTTTATCTATTTCCATATGAGACTGATGTTGATTCCAAAGATGACCTAGTTTAGTAATCGACCTTGTCAGTTCTCTTTTCTTTGTGGAATGACCTTGAGAGGCGGTTATTAGTCCCGCCATATATCAGTGGTGCGGTCGTGGTTGGTGCGATATGGAAAGAGAAGATCTTTTAAATAAACAAAAACTGGTAAACATAATAAATCTAGTGAGACGTGAGATGAGAATGACAAGACACGTGGTTTCATATTGATACATACTCGTAGATCGTGTATTTATGATGATATGTTAAACCTTCAGAATTTCCGATATTTAATTTTTGGATAAAATTGATATTTAAGTGAGTTTTAAAAATGCATTTTTTTTTGTTGATGTAGGCGGGACTTTAAAAGTGATGATCATTCGGTTAAGATTACGAAAAAATAACTGTGTTTTTATGGCTTCCTTTTTTGTAATTTTTGGTCATGATGGTATAAAAAGTCAGGAATTCCTTAACATTTATTGTTCATAAAATTAAGAATAGAAATTTTGTGTTATAAGGTCAAAATGTGTTTTGGGCCTTAAACGACTCCAGTGAACTTAAATGAAACTAATCGAAACATTTTAAAAATTTGGTGTATTTTTTTTAGAGAGAGTCTTAATTCAGAAGCTTATGCCAATTTTAAGAAAAAGATGCACATTTGTATTATAACTCGTGTGAAATAAAAATTGTTTTAAATAGAATGACAACTTTCACACTTTGATGCAGTTTGACAGTTAAAACAATTTAAAATTCAGCCATAGAGTGTCATCTGTAGAATATACAAAAATAGTATTGGGTCAAAGACCCTGCCTTGTGGTACACCAGCAGGAATTTTTGTACTAATGATCAATGAGTGAAATGAAAGATAAATTCTAGAGCCAGTCAATTATTAAATAACTAGTTTAGTACAACATTTAAATGAATAAACATGAACTAGGTACGAGTACTTGTTCCTAAACTGTCAAGTAAAGAGATTTGTTTTTTAGTCTATCATAACAACATTCAGAAATTTAAAACGTATGAAAACTAACACATCCTTTCAACCTATCTTTTTTCTACTGCTCGTCCTGAGGCCTTGTCATAAAAAGGGCACTACAAGTGCGCACTCATTCATATAAAAGAATGAAAAGTAAAAAGTTGGCAACACTGCAAATCACAATTTGACAGCTGATAATTTTAGGCGTTTTTGTTTTTTAACTCAGAAAAGAATTTTGAACAGAGTCCGAGCATGCTCTGACTGAATTCTTAGCTGTCACTATTTGACATTTGTCAATTTACTTGTCATTTTCATTTACAGACAAGAAAAATAAGATTAAAAACTTTAAATAAAATGAGAAAACTAATAATAATCATGCAAGTTTTTAAGTTATTTTTTTATATAAAGTAATGATGAAGATTCTGTTGCGTGTGCTAAGCATTCAACACGGTCTATTCATTTTTTCTTTATTCTGAGCTCATAAAGCAATAATTGTTTGTTTGAAAGTCCAGCCAGATGAGTAAGTGCTGTGATGATGGCTGTCAAAGAGCTGACAATAGCATTAAATGAAATTTGTAATTTCTCACAGCTGTCGGAATTTGTCGCAAATTATTCAAATTTCAACGCCAAATGGTTTAATAATTCCATTTTGCGTCTGCTCAGAAGTTTAATTTGTAGAACAATAAAAAAATTGTCAAGAATTGTTTTATTTCTTAAACAATGACAAACGTCGAAAACGACTGATAATGACGTTTCTGTCAATATTGTCACACAAAATTTTAAGTTCACACGTGGTTGTAAGACAATTGAGACTATTTTCAACTGACAAATCGCCTTCACTTAGATTTAGTTTTAAATTGAAGAGATAAGGTTCGAAATTCTGTTTCTTCATTGGTTTCCAAAAATGGTTATTTTTCTTGAAATAATTGAAGTTGCAACATAATTTTATGGTACCTATATTTTTATTTTTTGCAACCTACACGATTCTAAAATAATCCATTCAATTGCACTACATCTTTTTTAAACAATTTTGATGCAATTAAACACGACTCAGTTGTCCGCCTCTCATAGTCTTGTGAAATGTTGTGATGATAAATAATTTTAGATGCATAATAAACTTAAACTTCCTCTCTTGGATTATTATTTGACGATAGCTTGTTATGACGTTTACCGACAGTACTTACATTGTCAGCATTTCATTTAAAGTTTATTAAAAAAATCATACAACAGTGTTGCTGGTTGAACAATACCATCTACACTGCGGTACCAAAATAGAAGTTGTTGTGAGAGTAGTCTAAAAAGTCGTGTGTCAACACAATGTAGGCTGACAGACGACCCGACACAAAAGCCATCATCAACTTCATCTAGACGACATTCAGTGACGATGACGACGTGTATTATAGGCATCAGACATCAAGTCAAGGCACAAGACACCTTTTTCTTACTGCTCAATTGAGTGAATCTTTTGACGGTGTGCGGTATGAGGTAGAGTGCAAGTTTGCGCCACCATCATTACGGAGAGTGCCACTTTGTGAATTATTATTTATGTAAATATAAAATTATTTGTGTGCTTGTTTTATTGTTTATGATTGATTTGTTAAGATATTTCATTGAAATTGTTATTTTACGGTCACAATAAAGACTATCTGATAATAAGAATTTATCGACGGAGTGTTGCCTCATAGTCTAAATCATAGAGTTGTATTTTAAATGAAACAAACATCATTTTGTTCATTTAGTGCAATTGCCATCGAACAGAACTTATGAAAATGGCAGTGAAAATTTAACCCACTGTGAATAAGCAAATGCAAGTCTCTGTCACACTAGAAATTGTCATACCGACTATCATACAAAAGACGACAGTCGGTTAGGTAGTCGAAATGGTTTGACGTGTAAACAGCTGTGAATGTAATTTTCAACTATTTCTGCCAACGTGTGACAAGTGACATAACTCTTGGCTTAAGACGAACTGATTTCTAATTGACATTTCTAACATTTAACTGTCAAATTCTATTAACATGGAACATAGCTTCATTTGAGGGTTCTTTGGGTAAGAATATTTCAGAGCAAAAAGAAAATCAAATCAAAATATGTGCAAATAGATTTAAGGTATGCAAACATCGTTTTAATATTTATTCACGGATAAATGTCAAATATACATTTCTCAGACTATTTGCAACATAGTAGCGCAAAAATTACCAAATAAGTCCTTTTATTTTGGGTGCAAGGCACATCTCTGCAATCTGATGATGGGCTCTGGGTGTGATGCAACTTTATGCACGTGCAACAAGTACAAATAATCATCAACATACAAATTATGTGCAATTATTTTGTTTAGGGTTTCTTTTTCGTTGGTTGGTTGCAATCTGCAATCTGTATCTGGTGCACGTCTCATTGTGTTAAGTTTTATCAAAAAAAAAAGGTGAAAGTGAATGCATTTTGCATAATCACGCATCACGAACTCATTAAAATGGATTAAAAAGACAAATTAAAGGAGGAGTTACATATTTATTTTTTCTTGAGTAAATTTGTGTCAAACTTTCCCTTTTTTTTGGGAGCGAATTCTCGTACAAAGATTGTGTAAAATTGTTGAACTAGTTTGAATTTAAAGTAGATTTATAAATTTATTACCTTTTTTTCTCAATTTATTTTTTAGATGGAGATAAAAAATCAATGCCAACTGTAACACCTATTCAAGGGCCAATATTTTTAAAGAACGGTTCAGTACCGGTAGTGCCATTGTTCTCCTATCCTACTGTTAACAATGGAAGTTTTGTTCAAATTCCGGTGAGTACATTAATTATTTAATTTATAATTACATTATTAAGTCTCAGTCTATTGTTATCCCATGAGCACTGCATTATTTAGTTATTTGAAGTATGATAGGAATTTCTAGGGCTTGTTAATCTACAACATGTCACTATATGGATGTGCCAGTTGGTGGTATTTTTAAAATTGATAGACGTAATGAGAGGATTGGTATTGACACACTGTCAAACACTTTGCTTTAGAAAGAATGCACTGTGATAGAAATGTTGAAATAGTCCAAGAATTTGCAGGGCAGGCATACATAATGTTGAAAAATAAACAGAAAATGAATATTTAATAAACTTCATGCCTTGCATAAAATCCCTTATATTGGAGTCTCAAGAAATACAAAGTTGGTTTTTGACATCTGGTAAAATTTAAAAAAAATGAAGTGACAGTTTTTCTTATAAAAAATAAGAATCTACAAAGTTAGTAAAAAATGATGTTCGATTTGAATGTTTAGAATTGCTAGTTTTTATGTAATATCATAGAAAAATGCAACTGACAACTTTTTTATCAAACACGAAAACCTACAAAAACAACAAAAAATGATAAGAAATGGTTTTCGACCCAAGTATTATAAGAACAAAGAAAGATATTGACTTCAAACTTTGTTTGTCTTATACACAATGTTTTTATTAGTATTTTGTTTAAATTTGAAAAAAATAGAAAGATATCAGTGTCAAAAGATGGCAGCTGTCAGAATAGCGGACAAACAAAAGCTTAAAATAACTATAAATCCAAACAAAATTTGACATTTTTAGCTCAAGGACAAGTTTCTGTCAAATTTTCTAAAAAGTCTTGAGAACAAATTAATTTAAAGGTTTTCTTCAATTAGTTGTAAGAAGAAGAACAAAGGTTTCTTATTCACTAATTAAAATCCTTATACTTTTGTCAAAAAGTTTTGACCAAAATGTATAACAATTTAAAAAAATTGTTACCAATGGTTTTCCATTTCTTTTTTAAATAAACAAATTCATTAAAAATAATGAAAACATTTATATGAAAGAGAATTTGTTTTTTTAGTTGTCCAAAATTTTAAAAACTTATTGTTAAAAACTTGGCATAATACTATTTAACAATTTTCTTAATATTTAGCAGTTTACAAGCAATTAGAAAATGTGTATCGTTTGCTGAAATGCTACTTCACTTATAGAAATTTAAAACTGTCCATCTGACAGTTCATGAAAAGAAAATAGCAAACAAACCTAAATCTGTGGAATTGACTGTTTGAACTGTCAGAAACATCGAAGTCATATGGAATTAGCAAATCATTAAAATTTTATGTTGCCATTTTGCGATTTAAACTTTAGTAAAATTTTAAAAGATAGTAAGATGGTAAAATAGTTTGAAATCGTTGTATTTAATCGTTTACAATAGTTCATCATTATCTCTTGGATTTGAAAAATTTCGTATGGTAGGTTTTACCTTTTTATAAAATTACGAAATATAAATGTCAAACTAACTTACACTTATTTCATATCAAAAAAGAATGTTGTTTTAGACAAATTTGTTTGAAATCCGAAAAATGTTTTAATTTGCTATAGTAACCATTAAAAAAGAATAATCGTGTTTTCTAATTCCTAACTATCATTTTCAAAAATCAGATTTCTGTAAAGATTAAAAAGCTGTTAGAGGGTTTTTTTTTAAATTTGATTTGGTATTTGTACATTTTTTAAATTAATTTTAATTTTAAATTTAAAAAATAACGATCTTAACTGAAGATTTAATTCTCTACAAAAAATAATTCAATATTTCAGTATATTTTTATATTAATGTTTATAAAATTATGTTTGAAGGACATTTCATTGAAAAATTATGAATAAAATCAAACAAGTAAAAGTAACAACAACAAACTGTCCTATGCCAGGCTTATCTATAACCAGAGTCATATATAATTATTTGAGAATATTTACATTTACACGTGTGTTCAAAATTCAATAAAACTTTTGCTTTTTGATTGTTACAAAACCATCGGAAATGAGTCATTTCTTGAAAATATTAATCTCTATTCATACAATGTTTTTGGTCAATCCCAACTCAAGTGTGTTATATGAGTTTCTTTTGATTTTTCTTGTTTTAAATCAAAGATAAATTCATTAAAAGCTAGACGCCATACAAAAAAGTGATTGACAGCCCAGTAGCCCTCTACTCTTAACTCAACCCATTCGAAGGAAATGTAATAAATCTTTCATATACCATTTTTGCAAATTCTCAACACGTTTACTTAATTTGTCTTATTGCAAACTATCTTCATTGAATACTTAAAACCTTCATAACATAAAACAACAAAAAAAAAGTCTCATGGATATTCAACGGAAATACCCTTTGTAAAAATGTCGTTGATGGTTTCAAACTTTCAACTAGAAAAAAAGATAAAATGACACAAAATGTAAAAAAAAATTGAAAACAATAAAACAATTTAAATGAGTGCAATCAATTTTCAGAGTTGCATCAATCTTAGTCATCATTCCAAGGGTATGTACGTGGGGTGCTGATTTTTGTCTACTTTTCGAGACATTCATGTAAAATACAACGCAATTGAAATGGAAAAAAAAGAAAGAAATAAACATTAAAAACCAGCAGGGTTGACATTCAAGCTTGATTTCAAAATGTTTCTTACCCAACATGCGACTTCTTACAAATTGTCATAGTTCGCGCTATGTCATTTACAAGGCAATAAGGGGAAGCCAGGCTTGCCAGATTGCGCATTAAATGTCAAAACTTGGAATTTTTTCTTTCGAAATTTAGTTTTGCGATATCTCAAGTATTCTCCGATATTTTTCCGATTTAGTTTTTTCCGAAAGTTTGTCTGAATCACTTATGAAGAGACTTTCAAATGCTAAAGCTGGTTAACTTTGTTGAAGAATATTATCCTTAAACATCCTTATACTTGGTTTTCATCATTTAAACCATTGCAGTTAGTTAGCTATCACTAAACATTTCTGCCACTGAACAAATTTTCTTTTTGGAATCAAGCATTTCAGGTTAGAGTTGATTATTTAAAGTAAAACTGACAGGTGAGAATAAATGGAAAATGGAACGCTTTCAATGAAACAATTTGTTTCTGAATAATGGGCCAGTTAAAGCTATCGCTGGTTCTTAGTTCATTTTTGTCATTGAACACAAAATACTGATTGGAATCCGGCTTTTTCTGATTTGAATCAATCATTTTAGGTTAGAATTGATCATTGAAAGGACATTTGACAGTTGGGAAATACAACCAAAACGGAACGCTTTCAGTGGAACGATCTTGTTCTGAATTATGAAATACAAAAATCAGAAAAATGAAGTTACAGAAAAGTTCTGGGTTATAATATAATGTTTTTTTTTATGTAGAAAAAATCTACAACAAATAAGCTTTATTTCGCCACCAAGTATATGACTCTCTTACTCGCTTTTAAGGGGGTATTCTAGTGTAGAGACATGAATTTCGCCCGGTTTTTGAAGTGTTGTATAAAGGAAACAACAAATATTTTTAGTATAAATTTTTTTATCATTTGTTTATTGATTTGTTGTTCATACATAAAAAAATTAATAAAAAAAAAAAAAAATTAAAATTAACAAAGTTACAAGCAGTCAAAGTGGGGGGTCTAAATAAAAGAGGGTGTCCTGGCGTGCATCCTACCAACCCTCCTGGTGATCTGAAAAACAAAAACCAGACGGATTCTTAATTATTATAGATGTCGCTATCGTTTGACCCTTGGATAAGTTAAAAAAAAACTTTTTAACAAAATGGCAGCAGTTTGAAAAAAAATGTTCTTGTTGCATATTTTTCAACAATTCCGAATTTTTTAAAAATACTAAATGAGAAGTTATATTTTTGGGCAAGGACCACACGATAAAGAGATGTATAAAGAACATCCTCTCTAAATTTGAAGTAAATCGGTCTATTAGAACTCGATATATCCTTACCGCCAGCTCGAAAAAAGTAGTTTCGAGAAAAACGCGTCCAGAGTTTTGAGACAAGTTTTCGTCAATTTTACTTATAAAATGATACAGAATACGTACATATTTTTAATCCATATAAAAATCCTTCCTCTACTTCAAAATACTGATTCAATGTTCTCTGATGAAGACGAGCAGTTCTACCCTCCTTTGACGCCTCTGAAGTCCGGAATTCCGAGCGCTCGACCTTCCGAGTTTCTATGACCTTCAAAACCAGTTTCTATGACCTTCAATTAACTTGTGAAATAATAGGAATATTAAAAAATCCTTTTAAACGCATATTCTTGAATGTCTAAAACTTTGGAAATATGAAAAAAAAAAAATTTTTGATTTTTTCAAAATTCTACACTAGAATACCCCCTTAAGTCAAAATGTTCAATGATGAAAACCAATGACAGCTACAACTGCCTAGTCAGTTTACTCTAATTGCTCTTTTTTACCGGGAACTAAGAAGCACTCAATATTCAATTTTTGGATTAGGATTCGATCGCATGTCAAGAATTAAATACTGCAATAACTTTTAACCAATCAAAATATGCTCCAAGCTTTCCTTCCCAATTGATGAAGAAGATCTAAGAAATCTGGCAACCCATGGCCAAACAAGTAAACAAACAGTGCTCGTAAAAAATGTTGTCTCAAGTGAAGTTAAATTCGTGTTCGATGTCACTAGGCATATTGTTTTGTTTTTAGGTTTTCGGTTTGGTTTGACACTTGCATGGCTATGTATGATAATGGTTATAATAGCAATTGTTTAAAAAATGACATTTAGATGGAAACAAATGGTTTTGCAACAATAGTTTTGCCCTAGATTATTAAAGAGAAAAAATAAAATGTTTATTTTGTTTTGCCTAAAGAGTAACTATCGGTTTTGTGTAGACAAGATTTGTATGACGTTATAGTTTTCGTCATCTGATACACCACGTTAGACTGTGTGTCGGCCTCTGCACATACATTGAACAAAAAACGTCTATAAATTATGAACACTATTGTTCTTTTAGATGAACTTTATTTGCATACATTTTGTCAGGTTCCGAAAGTTTTACTTTTTTTGACAACTTAAGTTCTGTTCGATTCGCTTTGTTTTTCACAATTTCAGCTCTTTTCCCACATTTGTCTATGAAAATCTTATTTATCAGTTAAATCAATCTTACATCTCAAGTCGTTAAAGGTCAAGAAATATGTTAACAACCCGCATGAGTGTTCGATATCCATCACTCGCGGTTTGAGTGTGCAACTTCCACCATACCAGAAAAATAGTGATTTACATCTTTTCTTGGAGTCTTGAAGAAAGAGCAGTGAAAAAAACCTTCAAATATGATTGAAATGTTGGAATAAGCAACATTTTTTCTTGGTCAATTTAGCCAGACAATAATTTTATTCCTATAAAACATAAAAAGAGTGTTTAGACGTGCCAAATGGCGGCCATAAATTGTGAACTCTCGCGGACTGCTTGTCACACGCGTTGAGTTTGAATTGCCGTCGCGTCGTCGTTCGTTCGTTTGGTTTAGATAATTAATTCGATAACGTGATGTGTTCTCGTCGAACATTGTTCAATCGTATTTCTATGGTTTTTATTGGTCAGCAGTTTGTGTAGCGCATAGAGTGGTGGCTGGATGTGGATTTTATTACATGTTTAATTAAATAGCGGTAGACTATTTTTTTTGTTTTACCGTAACTCATTTAATACGAAGATAGTAGCAGTGACTTGGGTATTAAGTGCATATAGGAGTGTTTTTATTGTTTTTAATTTTTAATTGTACTATGCCGGTTCTATAAGCTTATGCTAGCCTAGCGAGAAGTGACCATGAATTTGATTTATTTGATATGCAATTCAAATGGATTAGGTTTGTTTAAGGTGTGGACTATGTTATAGTCTATAAGTCTCGGTCTTGTTTCTGGAATTCCAAAAATATAGTTAACTTCAACATAACTTATATCGAATGAAAAGAAAAATTTAAATTACAAAATAAATGCCACAATATATGAGCAATGTCATTGCTATTTTCTACTTTTTTTTGTTCATCTATCATTCTTTCATATAAAGACAAGTTCAACCGGATTGAATTGAATTTGCAAGTTCTCGCGCCAAAAATGTCAAGTAGCATTTGATTCGAACATATTTTTGTGTATGTTTTCTATCTCTTTCTTTGCTTTCGTCAAACATTTAATTATTATCTACTATTTAACACCGGTTTCTCTAGCTAAGTCTTAAATTAGGATACTTATAATAATTTGGGGATGATTTTTAGTTTTAGCATAAAATAACATTTCAAAAAATACAAAACAAACAAATTAATTAGCAAAACCATCGGCAATTTGTATGCGATCGATGATAGTAAGTTGAGTCAGAGAAGTTGTAACCACATGAGTCACTCTTGATGAACTTTATGTTAATTTTGTTTTACCTCAAAAATAGTGAAGGTTATTTGCAAAATGTTATTTGACCATTAACCTTCTCTTTAAAAACTTCTTTTTTTCTCGTTTCAACCCTGATCATGAGAGTTTTATCCGATTCCACTGGGTTTGACGTCAAAGCGTGACATTCTAATGTATTTTATATCCCTTAATTTTGATTAATTTTTAATTATACAGTATAATTTTTAGAATTAAATACATATATAATATATTTAATATCTTCATTTTAAGAACTTTCTAACCGGTTTTTTACATATCAAGCGGAAGTTCGATTGTCAGCTGCTGTTTCATTCATGACTCGGAAATGACATGTTCGAATTCAAATAAGATTATTTATTATTATTGTTTTGCAACTTCACTTTTCAATATATTTAGGTTTGTTTGTTTTTTATTTGACTATAAGAAAAAAATTAATTCAAAAGAACCTGTCTAAGAAAACTTATTTATTGACCCATGAATTTAAGTTTGTTTCTTATAAAATATACTCTCTACAGATCAACTAAAAAGACAATTTGTTTGATGATATTTAATGATGACAACATGGCAACGAATTCTTTAAGACTTGTTGTGCAGAAAAAAATATATTTAAATATTCATAAAGATGAATAAGGATTTTGGAATTTTCATTAATAATTTATAATACTGTTTTTTTTGTTCATTTTTTGAAAATCAATAGTTTGATTTTTAGAATTAGTATTCGTTTTATCGCCGGATTGATTTGATCGAACAGTGCTATTAAAAGTTCGAAATGTCAATTTTTACTATAATTATTGTCCTTCAAAAAGTTAAAGTCTGACAAGTGGTTTTGTTGAATATTTTTATTTTATTGTGCCTGCAGTGCCATGAAACAGATAATTATTGTGAGTTAATTTTTAACAAACATTTAGGAACAACGTTCTTAAACACTGAAGTGGAAAACCACTCTTTTCTCAACAGAGGTCTAGTAAAAATAATCTGTTGACAGTGATTTTGTCATCTTAATTATAAATTTAAAGTATTTACTGAATAACGTAAATGACTCATATATTTTTGAACGACTTTTCTGTTAATAAGTTCTGTTCGCCTTGTAGTGTTTATATTTTGCGTTTGTCAAATATTGAGTGTGAAGAATTTACAGTGCACTTCTTATTCGTTAAATTTTATGTTTAATCGTAATGTTGTCTTACTTTTATTTTTTATTCGTAGAATTTGGTTTTTTAAGCGTGTTTATTATTTTCTTGGATCCGTCAAAAAACGGTAAGGAGAGAGAAAATATTTCTGGAATCCATATAACTTTCGAATTTTTGACATTTCAAGTTAAAAGCTTCGCACAGATTTAGGTTTGTTTGTTTTGATATTTTTTGAAGAACTGTCACTTAAGACATGTTCATTGTTCATATTGACAGTTGTAAAAAAAGTCAATACGTATTTGCCTAGTTAACAAAAGACTTGCTAAGCATGTTATAAAGAAAAAAACCCAGATTATATTTTTCTTTCAAGGCCGTGTAGCTTAAAATCTCTGACCCACTTTCAATTCCATATGGAGATATTTTTATTTTCTTCACTATTCTGTTATGTTCTTAATGACAGGTAGCAGAATTGCCATGTCGATAGGTCAATTTCGAAATATTTAAAGGCCAACATCGTAGCCGACATTTTTTTTTCCAAAGTATTACAATTGGATGTTTTTAAAGTGAAGTTTGTTCCGATTGATTTAAAATGTCAAAACCTGCATTTAGGGGGCTAAAATTGTTTTGTTTTAACGTTTTATTTCTTCGAGAAAAAAAGCCTCAGAAAGTCCTAATTGTTATTGGGCTGTCATACTGTATTCGAAGTGTTCTTTTCTTTTTATTTTAATTTTGTAATTTCAGTAGTAGGCGTACAGAAATTATTTGGAAAATTTAGGTCGGTCATAAGTTTCTGTACAAAGTGCAGTGGTCAAATTATGCTTACTCCAGCTTTTGAACATTCATAATTAAGCTCTTATGCAGCGGTATGATCAATAACTTGGTAGTTAAAGGGCCTTATCCCATTAGTGAAGACAAATGTCTTTTAATTTGATTATATTACCATAGTTTAAAATTCTATTTCACAACCTTACTAAATCTTACTATACATAGACTAAGAACCGATTTATTGAAAAGGGTTGGGTCATATGAAAATACCACATTGTTCTAATCTAAGCTACAAACTTGATGGGTAGGTAATAAATTAGTAACAATTAAATTTGTCAAAAATTCCAATCTTTTCGCAGACTGATTATATTCCTCCACACAAAATAAACATGCATATTTATACTTTATAGATTTTAATCATAATAAAAGCAGCGAAATAATCCAAGACTTAAAATAATAAACATTTATAATAGTATCATTTCAGCTTTATAAATATGCAAATTTATAATTTATTTTAAATTAACATTTTACCTACCACAAAACATGCATATAGGTAAAATATTACTTTTATGAATGCATCAATAATAAATTAAATTGTTCATCATTTTTAATTTTATATTCAACTACATAAATTGATAATAAAATAATAATCAAAATACAAAGTTGCTAATTTGATTCAACTCGACTAGACTTTATTTTATAGTAAACTGGCTGACTGCCTCAATAAGGTTTGAATATTGATTATTCATTATTATTATTTACTTATAAATAAACATCATTATTTTTTTAAAATAATGTAAGAAAAAGGTATACCTAGAGCATTTCGTTTTTGTTAATTTTTCTTTTTACTCAAGAAATTAATCAAGATGCCCTTTCGTTTTCCCTTTTTTTCATTGCTGTCACATTGTAACATGGCGTCCGTCCGTAGTCATCGTGTCGTGTCACAAAGTGAGGACAGATTGCACAATTTTCATGGATCAATATAATGACTTTCCATTCACGTACATAGTTGTGAGTTGTCGCGAAAAAAACAAAAAGAAATTAATAGTCTGGGCCAAATGTGTCACTTTAAAGTTTTATTTTATTTTATTTTTTAAATGTTTGTTTTTATGATGGTTAAAATAATTTAAACTTCAAGTTTATGCATTATGTATGATTGTCATTAAAAAATTTTGTATTGGGCGTCATGATTATGTGTACTTGACGTGATTTTTGAAATTTTGGGCAATAAATCAGTCGGAGACATCAAGTTGCTTACACAAACAGTGCTAAATCTGATTTATTTATTTTTTCTTTGTTTTTGCGTTGGTGATGCTTAACTCAAGAAGGGCACTTCATTTCATTTTTAGTGTATTTAACTATTTTAAAACGTAGGTAGGGATGTTCACGCGATGGATGAAGACATAAGAAAGCCTGGGGGGTTTATTGAAGACAGATACCCAAAAATCCCTTTTCCAAGCAATTCCAACATTTTATTCATTTGCTAACTAGGAAAATATCGATTCCCTTTCATTAGAAACAGTGAACACGTCTAAATAGTGACAGTTCATGAGAAAAAAACGAAACAAACAAATCTAAAAACCTGGTCAAACAGAACGCAGTCCGGCGGGGACGGTCAAAACGCATTTCTGCCTTCCACGATCTGATACGTCAAACAGAACGTTGTCAGCTCTCAGCGTTCTATTGACACAGTTCTAAAAGCCAAGGCGACTGTTTTTTCTTTGTTTTTGTTATTTGCGACAAGTGAATCCAAAAAACTCGAGTGTTCTTTTTCAACAGCAAACGTACGGAATTTGTGTGAAGAATTAAAATATGACGTGAATAATTAACAGCATTGCTGATTTATTACTCTCTGTTTTGACGTTTGACCGTCGCGTTCTTTGGAAAAATCTACAAACAACGAATAAATCTATAGAAAGCAAGGAACCCGACGGGCTGTTTCCTGTCCTGCACGCCGGATCGCGTTCTGATGACTAGACCCATTTATTTGAAATGTCAAAATAAAACTTAAATAACAATGCTAAATGTAAATGTAGCCTAATGGCATCCGATTGACTAGCTGTCAAAGGAATAAGTTGACGTTTAGTGACATTATCGCTAATACGGGTTTAAAAAATGATAATAGGCATGTTTACACGCAAGCAATGCTTCTCATTCGTTTATAAAAGTCAAATTCATTGGCTTTGTATTTTGAGAAAATGTCATTTAACCATGATTTATCAAATAACCGGAAGTTTTGTGTCATTCTAATAAATGAAAACTTTACCATTATTTGCCATCAAGCATCGGTGGTTCAGTGGTAGAATGCTCGCCTGCCACGCGGGCGGCCCGGGTTCGATTCCCGGCCGATGCAAATTACTTTTTGTCTTCCAAAACAAAATTCTAAAATTAGTTTATTTTATAATTTGTAAGAAACTAATTTTGAACACACCCAACTTTTTTAACATATGGCAAGATTAAAAACTAAATTAACATAACAATACAAATCATTACAAAACGAGCTTTCTGGCTTAATTTAATACATAACTCATGAACTATGACTCATGAGAGGTTATTGTACTATTTATTTGAAACATACATTATTTTAATGTGAAATGGTAATAGGTACTTTGAATTCGAAACCATATCAATTATTATGTATGGCCTATCTTGTCAGTTTATTTAGATTTAAGACAAAACAACTAAATAAATTTAGACACACAATTTGTGTGGGTTTTTGGTTTATTCTTATATTTCTGATCTGGTTATGCATAGGGTGATCTTTGTTTTTTTTAAGAAAGATTATAAGCTTCTAGTCTTGAGCAATTTTATACCATATATGCCTTCTAGGCGATATCATAAATCAGAATTTGGATGCTATGAATGGTGATGTGTTGATTTATATTTGGCTTCTGTTTAATCTTTCGAATTTTTATTTTTTTTGTGTTATTGGAATTGAATAGATAGTTTTTTTGAGTATTGAAATGCAAATTTATTAAATTTTCAAAGAAGTCAAAAAAGAAATTAATACTATTATAAATTAAGGGTCTGATGAGACTAGCGTTTTGCAAAATTATATTTCAGTTAGTGTGATATTAAAAAATATTCCGAATGTATGACATAGAGCTGAAAACTAATTCAGGACGCTAAAAAATCACAGAATGGTAACTCTGATTTTTAGTACCATATACTAGCATTATATGATACTTTGACGTTTAGAAATGTCAAAAAAAAAAAAATGTCGGAGTCTTTTTCAATTTTAACTGGTTTAATCATCTTACTCTCTTTTAACATTTTACTTAAGTTACAATCACACTCTACTTTAACTTTAAGTAATTTTTTAAGTCCATTTGACTTTTGAGTTTATGACATTTTAATTATAGGTCCGTTCGCCAGGGTTAGGTTTGTTTCCTTTGTTATTTTTTTGGGACCTAATTGTCCCTGTGGGGATGTTTTCAGTTAAATCATTTTTATTAAAAGGGATTTGGTATTAAATATTCAGAAAATGTCCAACAAGCTTGGCTCTTAATAATACGTTGTTTAAAATTGTGTAGCTCAAGTATCATTTCCAAACACTATTCTGACACTTTGACATTTATAAATGTCAAGAAAGACTTTAATATGAACTAGAAAAGTTCTACGATTTTTTTTTCAGGACACAATCTGTGCCCACTTTTTTCATCATTTATTTCAGAAGGGAATGTAATTAACACACACCGTTTTTCCCCGACTTTTATTGCTTTGCTACTTGCAAAATATCATCTTCCACAGAATTTTATTGTTTTAATCTATAGCTTTTTCTCACTATGATATTCAACTATACGAGTAAATGTAATAAAAAAAAGTATGTACCTTCATAAAATGTTGAGGTATTTACAAGATTTATTATCGCTACGTGTAGATAGGTAGTTAAAAATTTCAATTATACTTAAAGCTTTTGGAGCCAAACTATCTTTAAGTGAAAAAATACTTGTTCGTTGCTTCATCTGTTATTTATGTTTTTTTATAGTTCTATAGTTTGTCAGTAGAATAACAACTTTAACTATTGTCACGCATAATGCAAACCTATTAACTACAAAATAAAAAACATTATCAACATTGCCAATCATTGTGTTCCATGTTTAAACAAAATTGTTCGCACTCTAATCAAACATTCTTCAAATTAATGCTCTATGAATTACATAGATGCGATGCATTGAATGCAAGCTTTCATATAAATTTTAAGACTACTCTTCTTGAGCATCTTATAATAGCTGTCGTGACTAAAAATGTTTAAATATTTTGTCAAATAAATTAACTTAACCGCGCTCCGTATCTTTGAGCTTAGGTAAACTGATGTGGATTTCAGATAATTACTTTTGACAGCGGCATAACTAACATATAAAAAAAACACTTAGTGCCAAAATAAATACCGTGAAGACTTTGTACTCAAAATATGTATTTTAAGCTGTACACACAAATATGTCTGATGATGATGCTTATATGGTTGTAGACCGGAATGCATCGCATGCATTAAGACAGCTGCATCATGACAGCAGTTATTTCCTTTCTCTAATGCAGATTGCTCTTGAAGTTCACCACACACAAGATGATTGATTGTCATTTTAAGGTCAAACCACAAGAAGAACAAAAATGTTATGTTGGCACGGTTTAAGAAAAAAAACGGTTCATTTGCAAATGTTAAGCAAAGGTTTATCTTTCAATCAAGGTTATTTTTTTAACAAATTTAACTGACAACTTTGGCCATAATGCATAACTTTATTGTGTCGAAATGCTATTTAACTGATGCGAAGTGTAAGAAACACCTTATAATCAAGCCATCAGGTAGAAATTACATCCAAAAATAATTTATTGAAAATTTTGTTTTTAATTTTGTACCACGATTATTTTTTGACGTTTGGTTCGAGGAAAGATTAATTTAATCTTTTCCATTGAAGCGAATAAAGAAACTCCAATGTATTGTCTCTATCCGAAGAAACGTCAAATAATTTTCTTAACTTTTAGCATTATCCGCAATAAGTCAACTTTTAAACTATTTTATTCACCAGGCTAGTGCCAAAATTTAAATACGGGGCATGAAACAAAATCTATCATCAATAATTAAATGAGTTTTGATTTTGATATAAATTAAAGTAAGACATTTTATTTTATTTTTCATTTCAGATTTGGTGGACTGCGCTTTCAGTTGCTCTGGGCCTAGACGTTAGGGGTGATGTTATCAAAGGAGTGCCATGTATTAAAAGATATCATCAATTATTTTGTCCAACAGCAGGAAATAGTTATCCAATGTAAGTAGTACAGAGAAACGTACAAATTACTGTTTTTCTTAATCGATACGAATTCATTTATTCAACAAAATGTTTGTTTAGGTGAACGAAAATCCACTTGAATGGAAACGTTTCATTTAGACTGAATACAAATAAGTGAAATTATAATTTGATAAACATTTTAAATATTTTTATCTGTCTTTAAAGTTGTCTGAAAATCGGGATTCAGATGTCATTATCGTGGTGAAAACGTGTTGACAGTCAAAACTAAAGAGAACGAGTGGCAGAGTTCAGGGTTTTTTTCACAAATCCTTCATCTCACACGCTTAAAAAATTAGTTGTGATCAGAGCTTTACTCACAATACTACTCGCGTTATGAACACCAGACATGATTCCAATTAAAGAAACTAATACAACTTTGAAGCTCTGAACACACTGAATAGAAAAAGAAATACACTTTTGAGTTTGACAGTTAAGACTCGCCAAACGGTTTCGCAATGATTTTTGTAAATGGCGTTAAAAAGTTAGTCTTACTTTGACATTTGAGAAGGAGACAAATAACAAAACTAACGTCAGATATACATTAATAAATGAAAAGAGGATGACATTGTTGGACCGGGTAACACATTTTCCTGCAGCTTGTAGAAAATGAATAGTTAGTGAATTAGTGACGTATTGACAAAAATTATATTAGCTTTTTATTTATAACAGTAGGTTTTAATTACTAATCCTTTCCAAAAAGCAAAAGACGTAGTGCGTCGTAAAACTTCAACTTTTCTATAGTCCACTATATTACAAAGTAAAACTCTATAACCACAAGTAATTTCCAAATGAGTATTTCCTAAAATTAGGTGAATGATTTCACAAAGTCTTAGTCAAAGAGAATCCTGATGATAATATTAGTCACTTTCATAACCAATCAATCGTAAAAATTTCAACAATAGCCCGTAGTCATTCATAAAAAAAATAACAATTTTCTGAAGAACGAATCCCCGCAGATATTATGAACAATCCAACTATTAAAACTATTTAGAATTTACGTCATAGAGATTATTATCGATTAAAAGAATAGTGACGGCTATAGCAGCGCCATCATCACCAGCAGTAGCAGTGGCGGCGATTTTCTTCAATTAGTAATAATAATTCATTAAGTAAGCAAAGATGATGCTCATCATGGTTTTATTTATACGAACAAGAGTCAACTCCCCATATTTATTAGTCAAGAGGTTTTGCCTCTTCAATTTGATTTTGTTGATGTGATAAGTATTGATTTTTTTTTCATTCAATTCAATAACAAAGTGGTCATTATATGAGTATGATGAAAACCTAAAGTTTATTCACCTCGAATATGAATTACGATGACGATTATAATATGATGCAATCCCATCAAGTTTGACGAACTCATTACTAACCACATTTGATTCTTGTCCTTTTTCAGTGACAAAATCGAACGATTTATTGACGATAACAAGGCTCTAATGCGACGGATGTACGGAGATTTTGAAATGAATATGGATTCAGGAGGACCGAAACAGCAAACAAAGCGACGGAGACGTTTCATTGATGAACCAGATATGTTCATACCGCCTGGAGCTTATCCAGCGGTACCGGAAGATATAGATAGTGATCATGAACCGGATCGGGGTGATACATACTTTGGAAAGCTGCGTAATAAGCGACAGTCTTCTAATCGAAGTCCTAAGCCGCCATTTAATAGAGACAGCAATAATGCCGGACAGAGTGGTTCACCGACTGGAAGGTGAGTACTTTATGGGGTAAAATAAATCAATTTATTTTTGATCTTGATCTGTCCAAACAAATTCTCCCTGTTTTTGCATTCCATCGTTTATATTAAATTATTTTTGATTTAAGATCAAATCTGCATGTCTGGATTTTTCGGAAGAATTTTCAGCTGTCAAACTAAAAATAAATCACTTGACAGCTGACAAAATGTCTACGAGTTAGAATATTGTTGTCAACTTCAAGATCTATACCTCATAAAAAAATACTCTTTATAAGAAGAACTTTTAATGTTTTGCAAATTATTTCAGACTGGATGCTTGTGAATCAAAGATAGAAATCGTAACTCCTTACTGGGCTTCAAATTCTGCGGGAAAAATTCGAGCAATTGTCAATACGCAACATTTCGAACAGGCGATTCATCAAGAAATTTGCTCGTAAGTACAATTAGAGTTTATCAATTGTTACTCACCTTAAAAACGGTTCCAAAAGTTTTTAAAAAATCGTCCAAAAATATGTTATATAGGTACCTTAAAATGTTTGGACTTTTTTAAATAGTTTTTGAGTAGTTTTTATGTACATTTTTTAATTAAATTTTAAATTTTAATTTTACAGAAAAGCCCGTACAAATAGATGTGAAAAAGACTGTGGCTGTGAGCAGAAATACAAATGGCATCGTTTATTAGCTTACGATCCTGATAATGATTGTAAGGGAATTTTCATGGATTGGTTTTTGTTCCCTTCGTGTTGTGTATGCAGATGTAATCCTTAATAGTATCAAAATCATCAAATTATAATGACTTAAACAAAAAAATAAATGTATAGTTTTAAGATTAGATAAATGTTTATTAACAAAAAATTAGAGCACATATTTCTTTTTTTATAATCATTTATTAACAATATAAAAATATTAAAAAAGTGCTAATTTAAGTTTGTAATAAGTAAAGATGTCAAAAAGAAAGAGTTGAATAAAAAAGAAAATATGATGAAATTTAAATCAAAAAGTCAAAAAAACTATATTTGTGTAGCTTGTAAATAAAAATAGATCACAAAATTAACTACTTTAAAATTATAAATATAAGATTATAAGTGATAAAAATGTGTCAAATGTATTTTTTTTATTTCAGTTTTTTTCTTTTGTTTATTTTTTTGTAATTTAGATTATAAACGTTTTTCTTTTCTAATTTTTTTCATTTTAACATTTAAGATAAATTAAGGAAAATCATAATAATACACACATTGTCGAATATAATGGAAATTAAAAGAACAAATAAAAAAAATATGTTTTATACATATTTCTTATAAATCTTGAATTAATTTTAAGACACCCTTTAGATTCAATAAATGATGAATTTCCTTAAATCTTATTGCTTCGATTTTCGTGGAGGTTTTTTAAGACGTGTGGTTTTCAATCTGGCAATACTTTTTTCGGAGCTAGTTTTTTTGACAGCTGTCACTTGATTTATACTCATTTTAGTTTGCCATATCATAACAACTATAGTGCGATTTAACACCTCTGGACTATTTTTGGGTGTCATGTGAAGTCACTTGTCTAAGCTGATAAGCCCAAGACGTTTGACTGAAAGAGATCGAAAAATTGTGCCTATCCGATGGAATTTATTTGAACGGCACAGTCAATCACATATTGACAAACCCTTATCTTAATAATAAAGTAATAACATTTAAATAAATGCGTACTTTTCTTAAAAACCACACGTCAAAAAAAAAAAACAGACTTCTTGAATAGTGATAATATCCGAAAATGAAATATGTTTCTGTTTTTTTTTTTTGGAAATTGGTGAAGTTTTCCAAGCTAAAATTTCAAAAAATTGATTTTCTGTTTCCATGGATGTGCAAAGAAAAATCTTTGAAAACCATGCTTCATAAACCACAATCTCAAATGCTTTTCAATATATTTAATACAAACATTTTATTTGGTATATTTAATATTTTTAATTAATTAATTTTTTTTAAGCAGGTCTTTCTATTATTACGGTCTTTTCGATTCGTAAATTAAAAGCATTGGGTGTTTTCTTAAATTTTTAAGGATTGCTCTATCCTTTGAAAAAAGAGAGACTGGAAACCAATTTTAAATGATCTATTGTTAAGACTTAGTTTTATACTAATTAGCAAAGTATTTAATTATTCTCTTTAAAAAGAAAAAAATGCATCTGAACACGTCTAAGCATTGACAGTTCGTAAAAAAACCTAAACCTATGGAACGGACCTATTAATTTGAAATGTCAGAAATTCAAAAGTCGTTTTAAGAGTTAAAGTAATTGATAGGCAGTTAGATTTTTAAGTCATTTAAAATATACAAAATCATATTCTTAAATTAGTAATTTACTTAAAAGGCCTTTAAATTTCAATAAATCGTTCAAAATAAACTTTTGTTGCTTACTCAAGTTTCATGATTTATAAACATTTTCGAACAAAATTTTTGTATATTTTTGCGTTTTATTGGCTTAAAGGGCCCGAAATGGACAAGTGGCCATAATTTTTTTCAAATCCGTTTTGATTTCAAAATCTCACCTCAAATATAAACACCTCAATTTGTCCACCCCAACATATGCAACATTATATTAAATATAATGTGTTTCTCACAGTTGGTTGTTGTATTAGCTAAGTATAATTTCTTCGCGGCGAATTCGCTTCAGTGGTGAAAAAGAATAGAGGTTGTGTGGTGAAATAAGTTTCCGCTGATTTCGAATTTTCAGATTTTTAAAGATTTTAAAGAAGCAAAGTTCTGCATTTCACTTTCAATCCAAACGAAATTGAAAAAGAGAACACAAAATTTGATACGACTCATGAAATCTGGTATCGTTTTTACTTAAAAGGTTTGTGTTGCAGTAAATATAATCGAGGCTGTTACAATTGCCATGATGTGAATAAGGGATTTGTTGGATTAAGGTTTATTTTATGCACATACCTTTAAAATTGTTGTTTGCCTTATCACCAAGTTGTAGTCCACAATATACTGTTATTTTTAGTTTTACAAAAGCTACAAAAGTATTCAACTTACCACTAAACGTTTTATAACATATAAATAACAAATCTTTGTCTAATATCAAAAAGGTTAGAAGTCAATATCTTTCTTTGTTGTCATAATACTTGTGTCAAAAACCATTTATTATAAGTTTTTGTTTTTTTTCGTTTTTTTTTTTGTAAAAAAGTTGCCAATTGAATTTTTCTAAAAACTTACCTCAAACTAAGCAGAAATATTTTGCATATGATAAAATAAGTTGGATTTCAATACCTCTTTTTGTTCCCCAGATTTTTATTCGAAAACCAATTTCTACCAGTTTTAGAGCATTTTCTGAACGTTTATATTTCTTAAAAAAAAATACCTATTGGATTTTTTAGAACACTGTCTTCCGTTTTCAAAAAAATTTGTCTAAGAATAAAATAATTTTAAGTTCAATACCTTCATCTATTCTCGAAACATTCGAATTGAATATAAGTTTTTATCATTTTTTTGTAGATTCTTGTTTTTTTTGTATAAAAAACTGAAACTTGTATTTTTCAAAAATTTTACTTAATGTTAAAAACAATATTTTATATAAGATCAAATTAGTTTGAAGACAATATCTGTATTGTTGCCAAGATATTCGAGTCCCAAATCAATTTTTACCAACTTTTACTAATATTTATATTAGATTTTTATTTTTTCTTAAAAAAACTGTAACTTCGATTTTTCTAAAAATGTTTTCAGATGTCAAAAGCAAAAAGGTCAAAACACCTTGAAACATCAAGAAATGTTTATTTCTTCTTAAAACTTACAAAAAAAACTTTCGAAAATCGGTAAAAATAGACTTAATAGAAAGGACATAGATGAAATCATCGACAGATATTTTCAAAAAATTGAAAACTAACAAACACTCTAAATTGGTTCCACAGCTTCAATATTTTTTAACAAAAAAAAGCTCAAACTTGAATTATTGATTGCATACTTTTTGAGGACTATTGAATCCAAATGTTGGCTAAAAAATATCAATAGTCATATTTTAAGCAAACGAATGGGAAGATAACACTGTGAGTTGAATAAAAGTCTCTTGTTTGACAAGAAATATACTCGGATGGGAGATTTATAAATTTAGAAAGTTCAACAGTTTATATAACAAATACTTTTATTCACTTAAGCTAAGCTTACGTTGCTCCAGAATGTATCCTAAGCATACTACTCTCAATTGAGAGTGCTTATATTTTTGCTAATTATTCATAGTCGTAACGAACAACCTTGTTATTTGTTTTTAAAATATTCCAATCTTTAAAAAAATACTCAACATTTTTACCCTTTATTATCCTTTTTGAGTTTTGAGATAACCAACGTTAAAAAGCTACATCTCCATAAAATTCGCATGATTGATAATGTCGCGTCATATAAATGGTGGTTTTCATTATCATCCACACCATCCTGTAATGAATTTACAAAAACTTTGTTTTTCACTTCGCATCTCATCCCAATAATTTCATGAACATTTATATTTCTCCGTAATCTAACGTCAGACAGGAGGCGTCCATTTGTCTAATTCTTGAACTATAGCATATAAAACCGCCTTTCTATGGTACTTTATCATCAAATTTGTAAATGGAAAAGATTTTTCAAAAAATATAAAAAAAAAACTTCCAACAAAAGTTAAAAACGCGTGCCTCACAGCACGACTTAAACCCATCAATCAGACATCATGCCAAGCAGTTTTGACTTGACTATGGGTTTTATGGCTTTGGCTAAACCATCAGATCTCCGCACCATATTTACTTCATGTTGATGACTTTTCTTTAGAATACTAAAGCTCTCTAAAAGGATGTGTATGTTCAATTTTTAAAATTCATAGGAAAAATTGAATAGAAAGGATTTTGGAAGCGGCGGTGGTGCTGGTCACGTGTCAGGACTATTGTTAATTTTCCTCATCACCATCTCCAAAAAAAAAATGAATGTTGCACCACCAATGTGGGTTTTCAATTTCAAAGCATAATAATTATTACTCCTTCTCTGAAGAAGAGGAAGATAAGTTTTCCCTTGAGTCATTTGCAAGGGATGATTTGAATTTTGCTAACCCATTCCACTTACTCGTAAATAATTGAAAAATCCTGTTTAAGGATGTGCAAATTGGGAGAAGATTTAAAAATATGTTAACAACTTACACAAACAAAAACTCTATTATTTATACAAAAACTACAATTTCAACATAAAATTAGAACTCCTAAATTATACGAAAATGATGTCCTTTTCAAATAAAAGTAAACATATTATTTCTAAAAAGGACTTTTTCATGCGAGAATTGTGTCATATTGCCCGCTTGGTAAACGCAATTAACACTAATTGCAGGTTTTATCCTCTGAAAATGGTAGATTTAGGTATATTTATCTTTATTTTTAACACATCCCAGAGTTAATGTCCTTTTTTTCATCGTTTCCCAGGACATCACCTCCATGATATGTGAGTTGTGTATAGCTAGGAATTCAGTTCTTACATTCGGAGTTGTTTACATGAAATTTTATATTACAAGTTAAGATATGAAAACATGTGTATAAAATCCTTTCATCTTCTTCCACGGAGTATATGAATGGTGCCTGGAGTTATTTATTTTTATAATTAATTTTTATTTCACCCACTCTGAAGGATGTCTGACGGTGAGAAGGGAACTTACACTTAAGAGGAAACGGCGGCGGTTCGGTAGTAAAAGAATGGCGGAGTATGTTGTTGGTCCTTAGTCCTTACTCCTTATAGTTGGTTCAATTACTTTAGTCGTCTTATATATCTATAACATCAACAAAAATGTGGATGAATATCCTCGACTCAATTAAACACAGGTCGTTAACTTCTTCTTACTTCAAAAACAAATAATAAAAATGATTTGTTAAGGGAATTTTGTAGTTTATCTCAACTAGTGGTTCGAGTGTTGTTATTGTTCTGATTCATTATCGTCATTTATTTAATAAATCAAAGGAAAAAAATGCACAATTGGGTCGCAAGAACTTGCTCCTGTACACAAAGCCTCTGTTAAAATATAATAATATCTTAAGATTTAAAAATGTACCAACAAAGTAAAGTTAGGCTTAAGGAACTGAGGGAAAAGGGTTTGTTCGTAGATTATGGTCTAACTAAGTGTTGATATTTGAGTTCAACAGATGGCGCTAAATTTGTTGACTTCAACTTTTTGAATAATAACAAATAAATATTATCGCAGATTATGTCTTTTTTCGTGTAATTAAAGAACTTAGTTGAGTCAGCTTACAGAAACAAAACTATATTTTTAATTAGTTTTACAATTAATTATGTATAAAAAGATTTCAACGACGAGACGCGCAGAGACTTCAAAGATCGTTTTTATTCTAAGGAATTTTGAGTTGAGAAAGACTTTTAAGGTTTTATACTGAAAGGAAGTCGTACTACAGTTGATAAGAATTAGCCACAAAATATTGTAGAACTATAAACAAAGTGAAAACATGCATTTTTGTGGCGTTAATGTACGAAAATTTAGGTTACTTAAATAAGACCGACAACAAACCTTATGTTGTTGCTTCGAAAATTCGTTGGCTCGGGAGAGATTACACAGCTTTCTATGACGCCAACATCATAACGGGTTATCCATTTTGCGGTTTTAAAAGTATAGGGCTGGAATTCAACATCTGTCAAACTAAGTTGTCAATCCAATTTCTTTGTTTTTTAGTTGAAAGGTGGACATTTACTAAAATCGATCGCTTAACTATCGCACAACGAATAAATATTGGTGATTCTACCACAGTCACATATCGTGCTTTAAGAGAAGATTATGGTTTACATAATCGTCCAACTACGCAATCAATTGGCAAAATTGTGAAGAAATTTTAAGAGGCTGGATTGATTTCAGATATTGTAAGGCTTGTGCATTTATTGTTTCGTTTGTACCACTGAAAATATCGCTGATGTAAAAAAAAGTGAAAGTGTTGCCAAAGACCCGAATGTGTCGATTTTTCGTGGGTCTCAGGAATTAAGAGTGTCTTATGGCACATTATGCCGTATTTTGCATTTTGATCTACACCTATACATTCATTTAAAGTCCAGCACACACAACAACTGAAGTCAGCTGACAATTCACAACGTTGCGCGTAGATACGTCGAATGGTTGCTTGAACAACAGGCTATGGACGGCGATTTTTCAAACAAAATTTTCTTCAGCGTCGAAGCACATTTCTCTCTCGGTGGATATATTAATAAACACAATTGTAGTATTTGGGGTTCTGAGAATTCTCAAGTAGTTGAAGAGATTACATTACATCCACAAAAAGTCACTGTTTGGTGCACTCTTTGGGCCGGAGGTGTGATTGGACCTTACTTCTTCGAAAAAGACTATGGAACGACTGTCACTGTCAATTCGGATCGTTATGGACTTTTTTTTGTTGGACTACGCGAAAGACCGTGTCTATGCAGAGAAACCTTTAACTCTTGACCACTTAAAAACCGCAGCATTCGTCAAGTTATTGCTGAAATACTGCCCAATATGACTATAACAATTCGCGTGGTGGTCATTTAAATGGTGTTGTATTTGACACATAACGTCAATGTTCAAACTTTATAATAAAAAGAAATATCATGAACAAAAATATTTAGTATATATTTTATTTACGTTTACTTTTGAAATCTCAAAATGGATAACCCTGTACAAGATGAAGCGTTTTACTTACAAACAGATAATACATTCAATCTCAAAAAGTGCAACACACATTAAAAGGAGTAAACTCTGTAAAATGAAAAATGCTAAACAAGTCCGATATTACACGATGAACTTTTAGTCTTGCATGAATGAAAAACGGAAGAGAAAAAAGAAGAATTGAATGATAAACTGTCGAATAATGCACAAAACGGAAAAATAAGACGTGCATCATTAAATGACTAACCGAAAAATCCGCGTTAAATACAGGCACCGTGTAATACCGGACCAAAAAACTATTTATCATACTCTACGAACATGCCTTCAAGATACACAACAGTAATCAATAGGCGTATTTTTTTGGCAGCTGTTTTATTTTATTTTTAAGTTGGTAGACTTGTCTAGTTGTCAGATAATAAAACAAAAACAAAGAAAAACTGAATATTATTCAAGATTGTTTTTGAGTTGTTTTTACGTATAATTAATTTATAAACCAAAGTAAATTGCTAAAACTGGAAGATTCACGAGAAGATATGATGAGAGAAATAAAGAAAATAGAAATTCATAATATTAATTTGTTTAAAGTTTGATTTGTGATTTTGATTTTGCTTTCGGATAAGTTTTTGACATATAGGGGTATGTTCGTAGATTTGGTCAGTCGTCGTTCATGGAATTGAAGTTCTTATAGGTGGCCCATTTATATGCAGGGTCGAAAGATCGAAATTGAAATTCGTATGTGAAATGTGGAAGACTTTTGAAGTTTAATTTTGACAATAGGGGTACTCATGGAGCCGCGTAAACTGTCAAAATTTGTATAAATAACCTTTACTTAACTACACTTTTGGCAAAAAATGGTAAATTTACAATATTACAAAACATTTTTGTTCTTTCTAGCGCCATTTGTTTAAAAAAAAAACTACAAACATTGTTTTTTTTTTTTAAACAAAAATAAAGCTTACTGCATCATTGTTGTATGTATATTTAATCTCAAGTCTCAAATAGATCATGAAATCTGAGATTTTTCGACTTTTTCTTCACTTCACCACCTCTTTTAGCTGTCAGATTCACAAATTTGACTTGATTCTAAAGGTATGACTACAACGAGCACTTTTTGTGAAAGTGAACATTTTCAAACCCATTTTGTGAAAGTTTTTCCACCCCAAAATTAAACGTAATGATGCAGAAAGCTTTTTTTTTATGTCAAAAACAATTTTTGTAGTTTTTTTCAAATTCAAATGGCGCTACAAAAAAAAATACTTTTGTAAATTTCCCACTTTTTGCAAAAAGTGGCTATTGTAGTAAATCTCGCAAATAGAAAACGACATTACAGAAGGAAAATAATAAACACCATAGAGCAACTAATGTGTGACTCATTCCTTGATTTGTGCGTTCCAATATTAATTCAAAATAAACTTAAATAAAAGAACGCACTTAAAGTGCGTTGCACTCTGCGAACAAAGCCATCGAGACTCTTTGAGTTATCCGATTATCCGAGCTACCAACCTAAGAAATTCAATTTTTCTCCGATAGAGTCTCGATACTTGAAAAAATAACAATTTTTTATCCACAGCTAGATTTACGTTTAAGTTTTATATACAGGGTGTTGTATTTGTAATACATGGAAGCTCCCACTGCAGATACGGATATCTGTGCTAAAAAAACACGCCTAATTAAACCAACATTTATATACGAGACTCGAGCAAACGTCAAAAATCTATCTTCAGTTGGAACCTCCTTCTACTTTTATCTACAGTAAAAAGTCTGTATTTGTAATACGGACTAATACTTCACTATGGATTTTCTAATTTTCGATTTTTGGCCAACAAATTTGTACCGGGACTACTATTATTTTTGATCTTCAGAGCTCAAAAACCTTAATTTTTAAGTTTGAACTCAATCGACCCAATTGTTCAGGCTGGCTGTAGGGGCGGGGACCAACAGTTAGACCGACGAGGGCGGATTCGCCGGAAAATCTCGATTTCAAATTTTGTACGAATGCAATACTTGCCATATATTTAGTTCCTATATGTCCAGAAACCCACATTAAGCCCAGTTAAATGGAACTTAGCTATTCTCATCTGCCTCGACCCTCATTCATTCAATAACTACAAAAACAAAGTGTCCTGGACGACACGCAACATGAACAAAGTAAATAAAAATGAATTAATATCCATCCAGCAGTTACTCGTCCATAAGTCGTCACATTTCATCTTTTGTGTGGATGGCGCTATAATTAAAGTCAATGCGAAGATGTGGCAACATACAAAATGGTCTCGATGAATTTTCAATGGTAATCACTGTCGTTCTCTTTTTGACACTAAATGCCTATTCCAAGAGTTGAACACAAAACAATAAGAAACCCGACTTCAACATCAACACTTTACTACCGGTTTTTTGGTTGTTCTCTGATGGAGAGAAGGTGCTGCACGCCTGGAATCTATAAACAGGTGGATTCAACTTCGAGTATACTACTCGTATCTATAACCATCTATCAAAGTGGAGCACAAGGCGAAGGCGATTATTTCACCTCAGGTAGCGCATTCGAAGACGGCAAGCCGGAGAACTTATCTAAGAAAAAATGCTTTTCTTTTAGATACTAAGCCTGATGATGGTGATGGGTTTTGTGAAGTGTGAAATGAAACTATCAGGATATTAAAGTCTAACCACTAATTGACTATTTAACGTCAAATGCTATTACATTATAATAAAGTGAAGTGTACAAAAAGTAAGCGCAGCAGTTAACTTGATAGATCTGGGCTAATGGGCAAAAAGTGATCAATGAAGCGTTTAAGTAGATTAAAGATTATTAATAAATCGTGGTATAGAAGCCAGATGAGGAAGAAAGTGGATAATGATCATTGGAAGTTTTTTATTTTAAAGCTTTAAATTTTACTTGAATCTGTATGACTTGAGTTTGCTTAGGTATTTTAGATTTTAATTTTAAATATGAAGTAAGTTAGTTTGAGAAAAGAGTTTAGTATTAAGAAAGACAAACTAAATTGTTCACTTTTTTTTAATTGATATTATAAAAAAACTTGAACAAATTTAACGTGATACCCAATTAGTATTGATACTAAAGAAATTCAATTAACTGATTTTTATAAATCAAAATAATTGAACAAAAATATTTGTCACATTGTATATTTTGTTAAAAATTAAATTTAACATAACTTTTTAGACATCAGTTAAAGTTTTTAGAAAAATCTAAGCTTTTTCCAATCAATAAAAACCTACAAAAATTCTACTAAAAGTTGGTGAAACATTTATTTTCGACTCGAATATCTTGGCAGCAATCAAAGAAATTGACTTCAAAATAATGTTATCTTGTTTCAAAACATTGTTTTTAACATTTATTAACGTTTTTTAGAAAAATCCAACTTTCAGTTTTTTTTTTATTATAAATAAGAATCTACATATCTCGAGAATAATTGAAGGTATTGACTCCAAAAATATTCATTTTATGCAAAATATTGTTGTTAACGTGAGATAATATTTAAACAAAAATTAAATCTTCATTTTTTTTATAAGAAATAAAAACTTTTAAAATATGCTCCTAAAATGTTTAAAAAAAATGTTTTTTTTTTCTAAAAATGTCAGGAACAAAAACAGATACTGAAATCAAACTTATTTTATCATATATTGTTGATAACTATAAATAAATTTTTAAGAAAAAATCAATTGACAACTTTTTTTACAAAACACAAAAACTTACAAAAAACTGATAGAAAATAGTTTTCGACTCAAGTATTGTGATATATATGTAGACTTAAAATTTTTGTATCTCACTTAAAATATTGTTATTAATATTTTGTTAAAATCTTAGACAAATCGACATACGGGCACGGATGGGATCAGTATGGGCCGCAACCCACTCCTTTTTTTCACATTTTTTAAGACCAAAAATATCGGTACAAACTTTTTGGTCAAAAATCAAAAATTCTTGTTTTCTGAAAAGGGGTCCTATAGTTTTCATGCAATATTATATAAAAACTAGCTGACCCGACACACGTTGTTTTGTTATATAAATGATTTCTACAGAATATTTTGCTAGAAATTAATAACTTATTGTAAGTGTGTAAGGATGTGGTGTATATAAGTGGGAGAGATATAGACCACTGTAAACGGTGACAAAATATTAAAATAACAAATCACCAAACAAATTTTTTTAATTTATTAAAATTAATTCTTTAAAATTATAAACATATCGCTAATTATCAATCATCAATCCCTTGATGCAACAGAGTGTACAATATTTTTTGTGATCCCATCTTTCCCCAATACAAACAAACTGGATGGTTTGCCCACTTGAGAGCACGCCACGTATAGTTGTCCGTGTGAAGTGCTCAAATCTAAGCCGCAGACAGACATCGTTTGGCCTTGAGACTTATTGGTATTCATTTCAAATGCCAATCTCATTTAAAATTGAAGGCTTTTGAATTGAATTGGTACATCTGTGGGTATAATAGGGATTCGCGGTAATAATATATTTTCACCTCGGAATTTGCCATTTAGAATTATGGCTTCGATAAAATTTTCTTCAATTTTTTAAATACTAATCGTGTGCCGTTGCACAACCGTGGTGGGTTAAAATTACGAAGCAAAATTACTGGAGATCCAACCTTCAATTGTAAATTATGCGGTGGCATGCCTGGTAAATCCAATGAGTTAAAAAACTAAGTTGGATAATTTACACCTTCGGTAGCATCACAAACTGTATCAATAGTTTTGTATGACACCAAGTCTCCTGGAAACAAATGTTGTATCTTGAGATTTAATTCGTTGACATCCACATTTTTTGCTGCTTAAATTGCTCCTTCTGCCATCCACTTATGATTTGTGTATTGTCTGTGTTCATCGGGAAATATTTGGTCAATGAGAGCATCTTTTGAATCAGGGTAAATTCACAAACGTCAAATTTTTTGGTAGTGATTAGGCATCACTGCTTTTTTGTAATACTGATCGTTGCTCAGTTGATTACGATGCGATGCTTGACAAAAAGTTTTACGTTTAAAAACACCATTTGCTTTATGATGGAAGTGATACTAATAAAAAATCTCATTGTAATCAAAATCTGGAGCCACACATTTTATCTCCTCTAGAATTTTTCTCCACAATACTGACTTTGATTTTCTGCCAGCAATTAATTCACCTACATATTTTAATCTGGTTTCTATTAATAGTTTAATTTGTGTGCTGGTAAAATATTCCCTGAAATTCATCAAATTAATTAATTTATAAACAATTTAGAATTTGATTAAATACTTTTCATTGTCTTTTTCCGCCATTTTTGCTCCAAATCGCTTCGGTATCAACAACTTATCAAGAAAATTCTTAATGTTTTTTTTTGTTTATATTTGCGCATCAGTTTATCGAACTTTGCAATAATGGACAATTGACATTTTAAGTGATGCCAATTCTTTGCGTTTATGAACGTTCTATAGGGATGATCGCAAATCATCTCTGCAGTGATGCGTTTGTGAAACTCAGTAACCGTGCAGAAATCGACCGGTATTTTTATGCATCCAGTTTCATCTGTAGTAACTTTTCCGTCGCCTATATCTATCTAACAGTTGTTTTGAGAATGTTTCAGCGGATGGATCTTGAAGCATTTGAACACGCATATTTACTTTCAGTTGTAATTTTTCAACATTACGCCGCAGTGGCGATGATTTTAAGCACGCGTTGATCTCATCAGCACACGTTGAACGCGAAATAACGGCAAGTGTTTGTCTGAAATCACCTGAAACAAGTTACAGAGTGCCGCCAAATATTCTGTAGTTGTTTTTAATATCTTTCA
Source organism: Eupeodes luniger (assembly GCA_951509635.1). NCBI lineage: Eukaryota > Metazoa > Arthropoda > Insecta > Diptera > Syrphidae > Eupeodes > Eupeodes luniger. Next base: position 10,090,400 of record OX608075.1, on the reverse strand, counting down.
ATGTCCTGTTCAAAGCGTCAAGCGAATGTTTGTGTGCCATAGTGAACACCGCGTCTGGGTTATTTTGAATATTTAGTGGCAGTTTAAATACTGAATGAGTTATTTTGCCTCCATCCAATAAAGTTGCCGCAATGCCAGAAGATGCAACAGCCAATGCGATACCATTATTTGATCATATTTTAGCAAGAATTAGCGAAATAAGAAATGTTTTGCCAGTTCCACCTGGTGCACCAAAAAAAAGAATCCACCTTGTCCTGCCGAAACTGCGAGCATGATGTGGTCATAAATGGTTCTTTGTTCTTCATTCATGAGTGGTAAGTTGGCAATGATAATGCAAAGATCCTCAATAGCAATCAATGCTTCATTGTACATAGCGTCACTGAATACTATCGTAAGATCGTTGCACCGTGTACGATGTTGAGATTTACCGAATGTACATGCAAAATTTCATTGAAATTGGTTAAGCCGTTTCGGAGGAGTATGGCATCTAACACTGTGACAGGAGAATTGTATATATTAGAGATATTCTTTTAGTTAATATTAATTATATTTTCTTCAAAATTCGATATCTTTAAAACGAATCAACATCATTGATAACGAAATTCAATTGTAAAATCTAGACTCTTTTTTAAAACAGGAGGAAATTTCATTTCACATTTTTGAATTCGTTATGTAACTTACATATATTAACGATCTCTTAGAAAAAAGGCACACAAATTGTTTCCATACTTTTTAGTTCAAAAGCTATAAGCCCAGGAACCCACACTTTCTCTACGAAATTTTAAACAAGTAATATGCTTTCATTTGACATTTGCTTGAAAAGCATATAAACACTATTCTTGGTGATCATATTATTTTTTGATTAAGCTTAAATGATACTTTCTTTAAAAATAAAGGAATTATTTAATCAATATCCCATTTTGATTTTTGTTTTGTAATTCAACCCTACCCACGTCCTTTTTCATTGCATATCCCTGACGCATATCACTTTTATTAACTTAAGAGCTTTAAGTGAATCCTACTTAAATGTATGTATAATAATTATGACAATCACCTTTGTTTATCTTCCATATTATTAGCATCAGCATACAAAAAGACAACAAGAGCATTTACATTATAATGAAAAATCACTTAGCTTTGCTATTTATATCTTTTTTTTCGAATGCGTATCCTTTTTCTATTGATATATCCATCACCATATTATCACCATCTCCATATAATATCATTGTATCTAAAAGCGTTTCTCTGATGATGGAAAAGAGGTTATTAACAAAAGTGGCCAGAATACCGTCATAGTATCCAGGACGAAACAATAACATTGTCCTTTGTCACTGGCGACAACACACTATATTTAGTAGGAAAACACTTCACCTACCCACCAACCAACCAGCCAACCCACCTTCTTCTTTCGCCTCCTTTCCTTGCCCGATCTCTTCAACTTTGCATCCTTTTTTTTCTACTCCACTTCATACTTTATTCTGATGTTGTAGGTGTATGACGGGGGGAAAATGGGATGAGTTGATACATTTATGCATGAGAACCGATGGCGGGGGGGGGGGGCACATCAGAGTGCAAAAAAAAATAATAACAATAATAAACTTGCAGCAGACTATTTCACCCACTGGCACTGGGACTGAATGACGATAGCGCGGCGGCGTAAACGTAGAAATTATGATGAATCCTTACAGAGGCGACAAACGGAATATGTAGCTAGAGCGACGTGACGTACTGTTTACACACAAAGTTGTCCTCATCACTTTTTTCGTCCTTTAAGAAACAACAAATACAAATTCAGATGCAGATTTAGATTCAGATTCAGACTTTCAGGTGTTTTTCATATTTTCTTTATTTCTTTTTTATTTTTTCGTCCAACCAATCTCAAGTTGTCACACACGGTGTACCAGATCCTAGATTCTCATTCATCCATCCGTTGGATTGAAAAACCTAGTAAAATGTTAATGACCTTATCTCGCAAGGATGCTGTATACCGTCAAGTACTTCACTCTACATATGCATCCCTGAACTCACTCAAGTATCTTCACACTGCACACACAAAAACAATCATACATGAGATAATGTTTAAGAAAAAGTAGTATCCATATCCTTTCTAAGGATATTTTTCTATTTTATTTTATTTTTTAAATAAAATTCACACAAATTCGAAAACTGTCATCGTATTTAGTTTTTATTTAAGTTTATCATTGTTGCTAATGTGCATTTTCTTGGTTCCTTGGATGCGGTCTCTTCTTCTAGAAAATGGAAACTCGAGAAACTCAAGACCACCACCATCGCACTGAACCGCATTTATCGTAGTCAGTTGAGTTGAGATGAGATTACTTCTTCATATGATATAAAGCGAAGTCGTTTTAGTATATCCCTATGGCTAACCAACCAGCGAATGATGCATGCCACCCGCACTAATACGAAAACACAACCAGGATTTTCTTAGACTCGTCCTTGGATGATGCGGAAACCGCAACATTACAGAAGATTTGATGCTGGTTTGCGAGTGAACTAACACACCGAAAAAAAAAATAAACTGTAATTTCATTTGAAAATGGGAAGTGTGGGATCTTCGAATTGTTTTACGTTAAGTGTTGAATTGCACAAAAAAAGATATGTCAGCCGGATGCAGTTTGCAGTACGTATAACGTATACAGACTGCATTGTGGCACGAACGGTCGGCGCGGTGGCGAACGAAATTGCTTTTGGCATTAAGGAGAGAACACAATTTTTGGTTAAAGGGATTTGGAAAAGACTTAAGTTTTGTATGCGGTTTTTTGTCTGTCCGAACTTAAAACTGGCAATGTTACAAAGTAGGAGTTATCTTTCAAATTAATTCTTTTTGTTGGTTAGATAAGACACTAAATTGTGTGTGGAATTTCATTCGGTATTTCTTATGTCTTAGGAAAACTTTGAGAGATGAAAGATGCTTAATTTTTGGTTTGGATTGTTTAACTATTCCAAATGGATGATATGTACAAATATCCTCTAGCTAGCTTCCTTAAAACGTGCAACTAATCTTTTCATCGTATGTTGGAAACATCAAAATTTATGGTTATATCATTCATTCTATTATGAGTTAATAGTTTTTGTTTATTATTGTTTTGTATTGTTCATAACATAAAATTTTAAAATACTAAAAAAAAAGATATACTGTTTCCGCCCGGGATCGAACCGGGGGCCTTCCGCGTGTTAGGCGGATGTGATAACCACTACACCACGGAAACACTTGAAATTTTTGGTGTCTTAACTTTCATTTTCAATTTCAATACAACTATTTTGATGTGTTTTTTTTTCCATTCAGTATTTTGGTTAAAAATAGGAAAATATTAATCACGTTTTACTTTGAAAAAGAAGTAGATAGTAAAAATAATAAAATAGGGACTATTATAGTTGTGTTTTAATATTTTGTGGATGAAAACAATTCAAATAAAATAAAAAATACGTATACGCCCTAGTGAACGCATATTAAATTGTTTCTAAAAAAAAATGTAATAAACGCTTTAATATTTTTGACTTTCCATCTTTCAAAATATCGTTTTTAAATAAATGTTGTCTAACAAACAAAAATATAAAAATGTGCAGAAGCAACATTCAATTAAATTTACATAGGAAGTATGTATGTATGTAATCTTTCTCAGCGGCGCTTCAAGGTCCCAGGAATCTTAACATAGATTTGTAAAGAGATGTCTGAGTGTGTGTGTGTACGTACTATTATATGATTTTCCCTATTCCGTCCTTCTGCCTGTCTGTCCTCGCCCCTATAGCCAAAATCATTGGGTCGATTGAGTTTAAACTTGGAAATTAACGCCTTTAGCATATTCGCATTAGGCATTTTTTTAAGACTAAAAATAACAGTAGTCAACATACAATTTTTTTTGGTCAAAAATTGAAAATTCAAATTTTATCAAAAACGAACCGATTTATTCAATTTTTGTTTTTTTTTTTTAATTTGGCTTCTTTCAATACAAACAAAAATATTTTTATATTTTGCTTTAGAAAAGTATATCCGCCACAGAACCGTTGTTTTGTTTTTAAGTTTTCTCAAAAAAATCAAAAAAACCAATCTTATACTGTGTGAATAATACTTGATACTAAAAAATGTCTTCGTTTTTTAGATTTTGAAAAAAAAAATATGAATATTTTTTTAAAAATTCGATGGATGACCCATTTTCAAGATATCGAATTTAAACATTTTTTTTTACGAAAATCAAATGAAAAATTTATTAAATTTTTATTATTATATTTTTGATCTAATATTTTATTTATTCGCAGAAATTTTAAGGTAAAAAATATTTGTGTTCAAATTTTTTTTGATTTCAAGGATTCTAGGGACCTTGAAACGAGAAATGTTAAACATTTCAATTCGATAAATCGAAACGATTACAATACCTTTTCACGGGAAGTTAATAACGGTTCTATGGAGTTATTATAACGCACCCTTCTGGAGCAAAACTGAAATATATTTTTTATTCTAAAAGACGAAAATTAAGAACAACAAAATTAGAGAGCAATTCGGGAAGTTTTTGGGAAAATTCAAATTTCTCGAGTTCAAAATTTATAAAAATAGTACATTCTTTGGTTAAGGTATCATATTTCTACTAAAAACGGGTCTGATTCAATATTTTTAACTTCCCATAGGAAGTTATTGTAATGGGTGCGATTTGTCGAATTGAAAATTTTGACATTTCTCGACGTTTCAAGGTCCCTAGAGTCAAAATAAAAGATTTTTAGAAAGATGTTTGTGCGTGTGTACGTACGTTCGTACGTCCGTACGTTCGCGACGTTTTTTTCGTCGTCCATAGCTCAAGAACCAGTAGAGATATCGACTTCAAATAAATTTTGTTATACAGATAATAAGGCGGAAAGATGCAGAAAGGGCTCTCAGGAAAATTGCGTGGTTGGTTTTTTTACCATAGCAGTTTAAAAAAAGTGCAAATTTTGGTTAAGCCTAAATATCTCACGAATCAATAACGCTAGAGGCTTGAATTAAATTTTATATTATATATTGTAACGTGATACAAAACAATTATATTTTTGGAAAAAAATCCAATTAACGGCTTTTTTTATGTATCAAAAAAACTGAAAAAAAATGAGTCTCCTCTAAAATTTTATGACTAATATATGATTTCATCTCCAAAACAATTTTGTGCAACGAAGAATAATGTTTCAAATTTATTTTATCTTATAAGAAATATTGTTTTCAACATTAGGAAAAATTTTGAGTAAAATCGAATTGACAGTTTTCTTACAAAAAATAAAAACCTAAAATTAAAATTAATAAAACCTGGTAAAAATTGATTTTCGACTCAAATATCTTTTCAAAACTTTGAGATATTGGCTTTAAACTAATTTTATCTTTTAAAAAATATTGTTGTCAATATTCAGTAAAGTTTTGAGAAAAATCAAATTGAAAGTTTTTTTTATAAAAAATTAAAAACCTAAAAAAAATTGTACAAAAGTTGGTGAAAAATGATTTTCGACTCAAATATCTTTTCAAAAATTTTAGATTATGGCTTCCAACTAATTTTAACTTATAAAAAATATTATTTTCAACATTAGGAAACATTTTGAGAAAAATCGAATTGACAGTTTTTTACAAAAAATAAAAACCTAAAAAAAAATGCATAAAAGTTGGTAAAAATTGATTTTTGACTCAAATATCTTTTCAAAACTTTGAGATATTGGCCTTAAACTAATTTTATCTTTTAGTAAATATTGTTGTAAACATTCAGTAAAATTTTGAGAAAAATCAAATTAACAGTTTTCTTACAAAAAATTAAAAAACCTAAAAAATTGTACAAAAGTTGGTAAAAATTGATTTTCGACTCAAATTTCTTTTCAAAAATTTGAAATTATGGCTTCCATCTAATTTTAACTTATAAGAAATATTGTTTTCAATATTCGATAAAATTTTGAGAAAAATCGAATTGACGGTTTTTCTTACAAAAAATAAAAAAAAAACAATACTAAAACTTTGTAAAAATTTACTCTCGACTCAAATAGCTTTTTAAAATTTAAAAATTTTGGCTTCAATTTTATTTTATTTCACAGAAAATATTTTTTTCGATATTCAGTAATTTTGTTATATATTTTAATACAACAGTCTATTTTTTCATAAAAAAATAAAATCTACAAAAAAATGGTACGCAAATTTGGTAAAAAGTGATGTTCGGTTCTCGATATCTCTCAAATTATTTTCGTTCCTCCAATTTGTATTTGTTTATATCTACACTTATATTATAGAGAGGAAATATTTGTATTTTTGTATGTAACGAATAAACTCAAAAAGTACTGGACCGATTTTAATAATTCTTTTTTCATTAGAAACCTACATTATCACTGAGATAATATAGGCTATATTTAGTACTAGATTACTACAGAAATCTTTAGAAACTCCTATTAAAACCAACCGAAGGTTTTAAAAAATTAGACATAAAATGTCTTTCATCGCATACGCTGCGAAGAGTATTAATGATAGGACAAAAAAATGGTTGAAAATATTATAGAATACAAGACTATTGATTAAAGAATAAAGAGATAATGTGATTGTAGCAACTATCATTACGGGTCCCGCGGTCGGTCAGCTCGCACATGTTCCGCGGATCCCAATGATACCAACTGATTTGCCCATATCTTTTAAAAGATTACAGTTCCCTTTAAAAATATCCTTTGCACTAACAATAAATAAATCACAGGGACAAACTTTTTCCATAGTTGGTATCGACTTAAGGAAAGAGTGCTTTTCCCACGGGCAATTGTATGTGGCACTTTCTCGAGTAGGATCTCCTGAAAATCAATACCTTTTTTTTGCCACCTACAAATACCACAGCCAACGTAGTGTACAGGGAGGCTTTAAGATAAGCATACAATTTTTTTTATAATTTAGTGATTCATTGTCGTTTTAATTAGCATGCTTATAACTTAAATATCTGTACCCGTCTACCCGTGCGAAGCCGGGACGGGTCGCTAGTAAGAAATAAAAAAAATTAAGAAATGCTACTAAAATTGGTAAAAATTTGTTTTCAACTAAAAATCTATTTAATAAAACTAGATTTTGAAACTAAACAATTTCATTATATAAAAAAATTGTTGGTAATTTTGAAATTTTTAAGAATAATTCATCTGACAATTTTTTAACACAACACGAAAACCTACAAACTTTTAAGCAAGCCAAATCGACAGATGGGATGGGAAGTTACCAGTGTGAGTCGCATCCCAGCCTCTTTTGTTGACTTATTTTATTCTTACTGCTTTGATAATTTCAAACATTTAAATTCGTTCTCCCGAAAAATGCTAAATGATAACTTAAACCAGCTTGATTTTTTGAGTAGATATTTGTCATGATCTTTTAAATTGCCAAGTCCAACATGTAAAACAAAATTTATAAGGCTCATATTTTCTATCGTAATTCTAAGCTTTATTTGGTGTTTGATTTGTTTGGGATTCAAAACTTTTCGTCTAAATGAACATACGTACATATGTTCGAAATAACATTTCTATTCTACAGAGTCTTTGTCTCAATAAAAATGTTTCATTGAAGAAACTATCAATACAATACTTTTAGAGGATTATAGATATGAGTTCTTTGACTGGATTTTCATGCTTTTCCGACGTATCAAAAATCCATCCAAGTTATGGTTATTTCGTCAATTTAATCTTTTAATCTCTTGTCGCGTCTTTCTTATAAGTACATCATTAAAGTCCCTTAACCTTATATTATCATCGCAAATTCAGACATTGTTTGATGGCAATTCCGCCGCAAAATGTTGTAAATCCCTTATTAGTGGTAATGAAGGCCAAAATTGAATATCCATACTTATAGTTATTTCCGGTCAATAGCACCTTTTGTTTCGAATAAAATTCAATTCCGAAGCAGAAAATCCTATAAACTATGGTATATTTCTTAATCTGATGACCATAACTTTGAAAATCTCTTTTAAAACTTCATCGATTAAATTGATCTCGTTGACCCTCCGCGTCCAGACACCTTTTAGAGTCAGAAACTGGAAATTTCCATCTATATGGCGCCACAACTCCATTCGTTCCATATACACATCACTCTATCATTCTTATCGAATCATACAAACCATTCCATTCTATTCCCCCTCTGCCCCCCCCCATCAATATCATCAAACTGCATATAAAATTGAAAGCGGCTTCTAATTTCGCACTTTGTGTTATCTCCTCCTTCCTTCGTTGTGCCCTTTTGACAAAGGTTTAGCTTCACTCTTTAACCCCTGGCTTGCCCTCTCTCTATGTTCAATGTTCATCCTCTGCATCCAGTAAGATAAACGGATTGTCCTCGACGAAAGACGACGCGACGGACGATAGTCATCAAAATTTTACATCATCCGACCGACTTGGGATTGATGAGCATTCATTTTGTGGATTTCTTGCCCACTAAAGTGTATTTTAAGCCCCCTCCCTCTGATGAACCCTTGATGTCCCATAACTCCTTGTGGAAACAATGGAAATGAAGATGCCTCATCCGCCCATCATGGCCATCGCCATCATATTCATTCGACCGGTCATGACGATATGGCGAGGATGACGGTGGCGGCGGAGCATCATCTTCTTCCACTTTATATCGGAATCATCATCGATTAATCTGTTTGTTGGTGTATCGACGAACACGCTCCTTCTGTTGCTGCTGCTGCTGCTGCCGGTCGTGGTGGTGCTTCCAACAACAAGGAGCAGTGTTTCTGTTGTTATTGCTGACTGCCAATTTGCTGGTCTATTGCTATCATCATCGTTGTCGACTACGACGATGACGATGGACGTCGTCGTCGGTTTAGTTGTCCGCCTTTATAGCCACGACGACAACGACGACGCAACGCTTACAATGTCCGATACCCTTTAAGCCGCTAGACAAGTTATGAGCGGTCATTAAATTTTATGGCCTGACCATTAGATCGCGTGCAATCCTTGCGTTCGATGAGGAGCGGTTATCATCAGTGTCACGCGTCCTCTATACTCTATACTTTTGTACCCATAGTTTAGTTGTCTTGCCAGGGTCCTTGCTGTCATCACAGTAGTCTCGCAGATGATGATACCTCCATCCCAAACACGAACACGAACCAAAACTGTTGCACACATTGTGGTGAACGATTATAGAGACCAGAAATGCATTTTCCTATCCAGCTTTTGGATTAATTTTAATTTATGATTTTCATTAAAGGATACAAAGTGGTGGCGTGGCGTGAGGTGTCGACGTCGTCGGCGGCGGCAAATTTTGTCGCCATCGCCACCTTTCATCAGCTGGTAGCCTGGAGAGTAGCCCTATAGCCACACACCACCACCACTACCGGATGGACTTAACAATATTCTCACGTTGGCACATCATTTTCAAAATATGAACTATACACTACACACTTTAAAATGTTTTCAAAATGAGTGTAGGAGGCTTTTGAAGGAGTCTTCTATAGAACCTAAACCCAACCCGACCGACATCGAGCCATGAATGGGGGATTAAAATGATTTGTGTTAATTGCTATAGAATCAAATTAAGTTTTTAATCACTGTCATTATAAATGTACAAGTAAGTGTGTTTTGTAGAGGCAATTTTGGATTAGAATCTTTGAAACTGGTACGTGGAGGTGTTTCAGTATTGAAATCGATTCATTTGGTTTTTGTATCAACATAAAAATAAGCAGGAGCTACTGCAGATTTTAATGACACCTTGGGTTTGTGGGATTTTATTACAGTAGTAAATTCATTGTTGGTTAGCTATTCGCTATCCATTCCCCGTTTCTGCTACTGTTGTCACAAAATGAACGTTCTTGAGTATTAAATGCATATTTAGAAAAGTTTCCCCTTCGCTTTCATTGATCACTAAATGACCAATTGCTTCCAACACCATTTTTTAAAAAAGAAAAAAAACACTATTACTCAAAAATCCCTACATTTAAAAAAAAATCATCAAATAAGGGTCAATAAATCGAAAATCCACAAACTAAATTCACTTTGGGCAAATACGTTTATCAACCAAAAATATATTATTTCGTTGATACGGGATTTTTATAGGTGGGACATTCGCATATAATCTCATCGAAAATATCAATAATATCTCGAAAAGATTTGTTCAACTTCATTAATGTGAGAGCTACATATAGACAAATTATAAAAAATTAAAAAAGTGTTCAATATCTACAAGAATTGTGGGATATTCGTTAAAAACATGTATATATTGAGGATTTTATCAAAGTCAGCACAAGTTTCAAAAACTGGTTACTTGTTACTTTGAAATTTTCCAATTTTGTGGGTTATTCGATTTTTGATATTCATTATATATTTGGTTATTCATAGATTTTCTTTTATGAATTTTTAAGTTCTTGCTCATGTTTTAATAGGCTTTGGTAATCAAAAAGCATGGGACTTTAAAAAAAAAAACAAAATCCATGGGATATTAAAAAACTGTGTTATTTTACTTGTAAATAAGTGATTCTAAAATTATTTGTATTAGTTTAATTCAATAAACAGCTCTGAAATTCGTATTTTTGCGAAAATCCCAAATTTTGAATATTGCAAGATGAGGAAACCAGTTTCTATAATATAAAATTAGATATGTTTATTCAAGAACGCTGTTAATTTGATTCATGAATTTCGATTTTGTGGAATTGGTTTTTGTAAATTCTGGATTGGGGATTTTCTTGGTATTATGGGATTAACGTTTTGGTCATAAGAATTTACTTTTATCTGTCCAATTTTTGAATGGAAAAAAATTCCCGATTTTGATTTTCTTCTGTGTTTCTATTCATACTTATAAAAAATGTAGTCTCCCTTTCTGTGATTAATCACTAAGTAATTGCAAATTTTGTTTACAATTGAAAATTTTGAACTTTGATTTTGAACACCATTTTCCATAATCATTCAAATTGAAAACCTTAAATTTTAAATCGTTTTATTTAAAAATAAACTAATTTAAAATCCCCAAAAAAAGTTTGAGATCATGTTTTTATATGGGATCCTCATATGTGGGATATTCGCAAATAAACATGAAAAAAGCTAAAAATTGATAGTGACTTATAAACAATGGACAAAGTGGTACACATTTTTCAATTCATCAGAAATTATGGGATATTCATCAAAAGTATTTAATTACAAAGATCTTAAGGAATTCAGCAAGCGCTAGTTTAAATAATTGGTCAACTTCAAAAGTATTGTTTAAATTTTTTTCAAAGTTTTACTTTATCATGAAATTGATAGTATGTTATTTGTGGGATATTGGAGAAAAAATTGGGCAATTCGATTAGGCTTACAAGTTTGAAATTGGTTTTATATTTCGTTAGTCATTAATTTGTTTGTATGAATTTTGTAAAATTTGACATTTACTGATTTTTAAACTTTGAAAATACCAATGTCTCCAAGATTGTAGGGATTTCAGTCATCTTATTAATGGGATATTAAAAAAGTCCCATCTGGAAGATAACTGGTTCAGTGTAAAAGGTAAAGAAGAAATAGTATGAAAAAATTCGGTTTAATTTTTTTGCGAATATTCCACATACAATAAGTCGCCAATATCCCGTAGCCACTATAAGTAATAATTTTCTTAAAAAAAAACTGTTATTTTGATTTCAATTATTTCGGTTTCGTTGACTCTACAACTTTGAATTTCGGGTTAAAGTCAATCAAATTAATTAAAGCGAACTTTACATCTTTTACGAATATCCCACATAAAACAGTCTCCAATATCTCAACACCTCTTGGTGAAGACATTTTTTATTAACAAAATGTTATTAGTTCGAGGGTTTCAGTTTCGTATGTTTTGCTATTTTGAACTTTGGGTTAATAGGTTTTGAGTAAAGGATTTCGGTCCTAAAGTTTTTGTTTCAAGGAATTAGGATTTTACGATTTTTACTGAAATTCTTCGGTTTGTAAATCGTTTATGAGTATTTTCCCCATAAAATTTGAAAAATGATGTTGCACTAAATCAAATCAATAAGCCCTTTTTTCAAAATGAAAACAAAAAATATAACAAAATTTTCCGATGTGTCTTGATGCTCGTGCTTCATTTTATGATTTATTTAATTTTTTAGCTAAAGACGTTCAATTATTTTTACTCTAGTCTTCTTTCTAGCCTTCAAGCGCAGTCATTTATTATTATGAATACAATCCGATTAAACTCCAATCTATCCGATACATGAACAACTTCACCCCTCTCAAATGATTCATATTAATACGGATTCAATCTTCAGGCAAGTCAAAATTATATGATAAAAGATCAACCAAACCAAAAAACATACAGCAAGAAGTGGCTAGGCCAGCCAAACTTCACTTTCAGGCTTACTTAACTGACTTTGGGTCTCTCTAGCTCGTGTGTATGCAATTGACATCACTTTCAAGCAAAAGGCAAAACCCATTCAAAAGTCATTTGCAGTCCTTGATTTAGTTGTATCTATCATCATTGAATCGATTTTTTGTATCTGTATCTATATTTTTTTTTCAAGAGCTCTTCTTCTTTACTTCAATGAATGACCAAGACCAAACCAACTAAAACCGAAACCTAAACATTGCAAAAAGCATAAAATCCGATTTGTTGCAATCATCGACGCAAATAAATCATCCAACCACTCTCTATGGTCTTCGTCTTCAACTGGACAAGACATAAACACAGCACTGAACTGAAGTGAAGAACACCATCATCGGACCAAAGACCAGACCAGACCAAACAATGCCTTTCTATGCCGGTGGCCAAAATGGTTTCCTAGTACTCTTATGTATATGATGCGATATATTCCATTCCATGCAATGATGTCTTTTTTACAAAAGGAAGGCTTTTTCTTGTGCGCCATTTAAAAGTTGCTCTCTTGGCTTCTTCTTCACTGATTAATGATTTCCTCATGGTTGACCATTAACGAAAGGACGGTCTCGATGCTTCAATGGTGGTGATGGAGGAAATTGTTGAATTTATTTAACTTAACTTATCGTTCCCTGCTGATGAAACAGAAATACAGGAGGTCAAATAATGATGTTAAAATGGTGCTGGGGGTAGATGATTTTTGTTCAGTGCATTTCTAATTAACCCCAGTTTTAGAAAAATTCAAATGAAATAGATGATATCACGATGAAGTATTGGTGGTCTGCCTTGAAATGGTTATATGTACTATAAAACTTATTACATACATGGACTTGTACTAGATAAGTACTGGAGTAACCTACTTAAGGATTTCCACCAGGTATAGAAGAGATAAAACATAGAAATAAGGTTACAGAAGTCTTGGAACAATCTTTAAATTGAACTTCTTTCTTGTCTGTTTTTAAGCTATAAGCTCAACATCTATTTAAATATATTTATTTTATATTTTTTTTCCATCTATTTTTATATTGACTCAGACCACTTGTGCTCGTTTGTGCGATGCTTGGGGTGCCATATGAAAAGGGAGTCGTATACATCATTTTCTATTCAAACGCAAAAATTGAATTCAAAGGGAAAAAGAGTGCAGTACGTTTTTCTTTCTATCAAAAGCTTTGATATTAAAGGATTTCGTCTTTTTATTTTTTCTTTGTCGATGATATGATTTTAAAGGTATAAAAAAGTTTTTAATGGTACAATGCAAATATAGAAGAGAGAATGGGGGAGGGTAGAAGAGGGTTAAAAAAAATACTGACATATGTTCCCAGCCAGCCAGCCAGTGAGTCAAATAGATAGAAATCAACTTTTTATTTGAATATAAATTTAAAAGAATAGACAAATATCGAGGCATAGGAAGGTATACAAGTGCACATACCATTTATCCACATAAGTTCGTCGAGGGTTCGAGTTTATTTGAGTTACATCTTTTGTAAATTCGAATTTGCCTTTTTATTTAAATTTTATATTTGCTAAAAGAATTTAAATCATATTCGTTGCACAAAGGGTGGGTGAATAAACTTATGATGATGCCATAGAAAAACTGATGGTGGTAATATTCAATTATACTCGTACATATCAAAGTTCAACGTTCAAAGTTGGGGTATTTTTTGAAGTTTTAAGTCTTATTGTAACACGTTAAATTTATTTTTGCATTTGGTTTGGACTTAAGTTTGGACAGCAGCTTATTTAGAATCAAAGTGTTGTAACCTACGATTTTCCACCATTCCGGGAATAAATCGTAACAATAAGAAATGCGACCAACACTGAAAACTTCCCACTTTATATGATATTTTTTCCTATGCTAAATTGACATTTAAAAAACTTCGAAAAGTATGCAATCAAAATATCAAATTTTACTAGATGTCAGTCAAAAACGTCATTTTCTATTGTAAAACAAATTTGAAAATAGTATCGGGTGTTTGACGTTTACATCTGTCAAACCATAGATAAAAACCATCGAACATTCTCAATTTCTCATACTGCTTAAAAGCACAATACATTCAATTTTCTTCTATTTTGTATTCTTAAAATATTCAACCTGAAAAATTATTGTTTTCAGTTTTTTTTTGATTTATAAAAACAAATTCAAAGTTGGAAACGTCAAGAAATGTCAGAGTTTTCAATTCGAAAAATGTTATTAATAAGTGAAATTAAAAAAATGCACAAACTTTCTCCTTAACCCAAAGAGACTGTTTAAAAAAATACCAAAAATTGATTATTTCAAAATAGACCAAAAAAAATTAGTTAAAGTAGGCATTGATCTCTTACAAAAAACTACCCTTATTTTATGTTTGTTTTTTAGTTTCTGTTTGATGAAATCCCCATCGCTCTCCCCTTCTTCCAACTCTTCCACTCAACATCAACAGATTTCTGAATTCATCATACTGCCTTCGGGGCATCTACAAAAGAAAACAATCTAATGACAGACCATTTAATCACACGCAACCCCTTAACCTTTCGACATTTTAAAATTGACAAAAAGCCATCACACTCGAATGAAAAAGGTTTTTTCTTTTTAATTTAAAATTGCTTCTACCAAATTATAAACATCAGAGCAATCTAAGTTGTAAAATAAACTTATATCGTTTGCTAATCTATTCTTTTGTATCTTCCTCCAAAAAATTGCGTTCAACCCATTTACAATTTCACATCATCCTGATCCTGTATCGTCACCAGTGTTTTTGGAAAAGAAGAATATTTGCTTTGACTATTTTGTGCACAAAAGCTAAAGGCAAATATCCAGCGGCTAAATGGTTTTCATTTGCCTATATCAACGTTAAACCTTCTTCTATAGAGTCGTATAAAGTTGTATAGAGATAAAAACCTAGGGTTAAACAATGATACGCATACAAAATATCCGCCATGAGGCAGTAATAAAAAAACCGAACAAATTTCATCACCAGGATTGAAATATCTGCAATCCTTTTCCTTACATTGTTTAGGTACGACTATGATTCGACATAAGTGTGAGATTGTTTAACTAAATTGACAGGTTTGGGTGTTTTTAATCAACTGAAACAATATTGAACGCTTTGAAATTGGATTTTAAATGAGAAAGTATTTCGCACCAAAAAAATAAAACCAAATCGAATAATCTTCGTTAAGTTTAATATGTTTTTTTTTTTACTTTCAATTACGACTTTGAAAGTTTTAATTTAAGACTCCAAAAAATGCCCTGAAGGTATGGGCAGCCAAATAAAAACATCCTTAGACATCCAAGATAATGTCAGACAAAAAAGTAAGAAATAAACTTTAGATGATTTGTTTTTCTTGTGGTGGACTTTGGACTGGTTTGTTACATCATTTGTTCTTTCAATCAATACCTTTTTAGCTTCCAGACATTTATAGAGATTTATCACGTTTACCCATTTTTATTCAAAATTCATAGTATTGTCCTTGAAATTCCAAGGGTAGCCACACACTTTCAATTTTCTATGGAAAGACTATGGACCGTCTTGAAAATGTGGAACATGCCATTCAAACAAAATGTTACATTTTTTATCATTTTCAGTGAAATCAAATTCTCTTCATTGTATTCACAGACAAATTTATTTTTACTTCATCACCAGGTGGCATAATATTTTTCGACGAATATATAACGTTTGCAAATGGCGGCAAATGTAAATTCCCTATTGACATTTAGAACGTCTTAAATATATAGAAAATGTAACTATAGACATCTAGCTAATGACCGAGCTAGATGGAGAAGTTTGTTGGGTGAGGCCCTAGTTCACACGGGACTCTAGCGCCACTTTAAATAAATTACAGGTTTTGGGACATTTTAAATATTTGGCTTGGAAATAATGTCTTAACATTTACAAAAGACTTTAATGTACAACAATTGTTCCATAAGCATAATTTAACAGCTGACACTTTAAAAAATACAAAAACAGAGTATTTCAGGTGAAAAAATCGTATTTTGATTGTGGAACAGTATTACTTAGGTATAAACATTTTCAGGCATCCATTCAAAAACTCTGATTTTTGGAATTATCACCACCAAGTCCCTATTATTTATGAAATAACCACATGCTTTTCAAACAGTTTTGACTCAAAGCCTACCATTTTCACTAATCGACTGTGAATATGCATTTTCAAGAACCCTCAAAAATGTATACAAAATAACGGCTTATTCATTTTTTCTTTAAAGTATTTTGGTACTAAAAATGACAACACTGTTTCTAGTGCTAGGAAGTGTATGCATGAAATTGTATACCATTTTCATTTTTGACGTATAGAATGATCGGAATTAAATTGAGCTTTTTGTTTGGGTGAATTGTCTTAAAAGGAAAACATTTTCATTAAATTTCGGTATTTCATATGAAAGTTTGAAAATAAACCCAAAAACGATTAAAAACAATAAATTCACTAAAAGAGGTTTGTCATAATACAAATTCTATATACTGTTGAAAAAATTCAAGCAAAGTAGAAGACAATGCACTATATTTCACTAGTTTTACTTGGTCTGGAGTAATTAGTTAAATAATTTAAGTCTCAATTTAATACCCATTATAGATACATACATAGTGCCCGATTACACGAGATGTTTTTTCGGTTGTTTCCTCTTTCGTCTTTTTGACAGATCGGGTGAGGGGTGTAGAAACGTAGGGGGAAAGAAGTCGTGAAAAGAGTCCTGAAAATTTATGGACTTTTTTTGGTTGAACTTTGACGTTTATGCTTTGACAACCAATAAAAAAAAAACAAAATGCATAATTTACAGCTATAAGTTCAGTTTTCCAGAGTACGGTGTAGTAAAGGCAAATATAAACGTGAAATAATGTAAATTTAATTATTTATTTAAACGATTTAAGAAATGTGGACAAAAACTCAAACGGAAGTATTATTAACGCTGTTTCAAAGTTGGCCCAATTTTTATAACAAGCTGAACAAAAATTATAAAAATAGAAATAAAAGAATTGAGGCACTTGAAATTATTCGAAAATAGCTTTTAAAAATCAAACCGGGTGTTACAATTTCGGATATAAAAAGTAAAATAAAAACAATTCGGTCACAAACGTCAAAAAGAGGAATAACGAAAGGAACGAAAAAAGGAAAGGTGTAATCACGAGGGTAGGTACCTGTCAAAAAGACGAAAGACGAAAACGAACGAAAAAACATCCCGTCTAATCAGGGTCATAGTTTTTAAAGCTGTCAAATATTTCAAAATAGAGAAAAAAATAATTTCTTGATCTGTTTATGTAATATTAACAAAAATTTAGGGAAGTACATATTCTGTATTAATTCTTTTATACCGTCTTTGTTTTGAATTCAAGCAAAATCAAAAAACAACAAATACAATTTTATCTCCATCTTAAGAAACGTCAAAACTAAACCAATTTAAGCCTGCTTCACACTACGTTTAATTGTTATCCATTTAATTCACACGTAAGTGTCAAAAATTCACAATATTTGAAACTTAACACTATTATAACGCAATTTACGTTTGCACTTTTGCGTTTGACAGAAGAATATGACAGATGTGCATTGTTTTTCAATCGATAATTATTGTCAATCGTTAACTTATGTCATTTCTTAAGTCTAGGATTTGTATCGTTTGTATCAATTTGACACTTTCGTCGTCGTCGTATCTTAACTCATTGTTGAAGTGTCAAATAGTAACGATTTGTAAAAATCCACAACTCAGTGTTTAGCTGTCAAAGTGAATATTTAGTTTCAATTACGAATTTAAAAAATTAAAAACAGATAAAATCGTACATATATTCATTTATGTATTTATTGGAGTGAAAAAGCAGAATACACAATCAAATATTTTGAGTAAAAAAATAACACTTGAACGATTTTTTTGACATAAAAACAATAGTCAAAAATGGTAAGAAAAAGAACAGGGCACATTTCATTTGTGGAATTTAATTTGAATTTTCAAGAAATAATTACTCAATTGGTTCAGTATTAAAGAAGCTGGGTTTAAGTGGCTTTTCTGTAGGTGCTTTAAGTACTGTACATTTCATCCATAAATTAGACACAAATGTGTGTACTTAAAATAATAAACAGAAGTTACATTTCTGGCAACACCTGTTAATATACATTCTTGTAACGTTTCAATTCCTCTTAAATTTTCATAAAATATACACACTATAAATTCTGAGAACATACAAATTGTCTTTAATGACATATGTATATTGGTGTATAGTACTTCATTACTTGAATGTTCGTGTAACTCAGCTGTCAAGTTTACAAACGTCAAATTTGATTCACGTAAATCGCCATTTACAAAAATTATAGCACATTCTGATAGGGTGATTCATTTTTCTCCACCTTGTAAATCTACACTTCTACACTAATATTATAAAGAGGAAAGATTTATATTTTTGTATGTAACGAATAAACTCAAAAAGTACTCGACCAATTTTAATAATTCTTTTTTCATTAGAAAGCTACATTATCACTAAGTAACATAGGCTATATTTAGTACTAGATTACTATAGAAATCTTTAGAAATTCCAATTAAAACCAACCGAAGGTGTAAAAAAATTAGCCATAAAATGTCTTTCACCGCATACGCTGCGAAGAGTATTAATGATAGGACAAAAAAATGTTTTCTAATTTAGTGATTCATGGTCGTTTTAATTAGCATGCTTAGGGGCCGGTTATAGCTATCAGTAAAATCCATCAGTAAAATTTGAAACAGGATGAATCTGAAATGTTTTACTGATGAGCGTTTATAGCAATCAGTAAATTTACGTCATTAAAATGAATGTCACTTTGAGGCTTCGCGCCTCAGACAATTTTTTTACTGTTGCTTTCATCAGTAAAATTTTTAATGATTTGATCGGAACAGTAAAAAATTAGAACACCAACAGTAAAACGAAATGGAATTTTGTTTGGCTTTTGGCAGTCAGCTGTTCAGTAAAATGAAATTTCATCATTAAAAAATTAAAATGGATTTATAAATTAATTAAAACTTTAAATGCATTGTTTCTTTTTGAAAAAATTACTTGAATATAGAATTCATCTTATTGCATCAATCTTTTGCTAGAAATAAATCTGTAACATGTTCAAAAAGTAAAAACAAACATTTTACTGATCGAATTTACTGATAGCTATAACCGGCCCCTTATAACTTATATATCTGTATCTATTTATGTCTACCCGTGCGAAGCCGGGACCGGCCTCTAGTCTATTATCAAGATGTATTAAGTTATAAAAAGAATCATCCAAAACGCAACAATGTCTCTTTTATTTCTTAAAGGTTAACAGTTCTTTGGACTCTTGAACTAGTTTAAAGAATTTCTTTGACATATTTTATATCGTATCAAATAAAGACTAAAATAAAAATCGTATTATTGAAATGTTTTAAAATTGAAAAGATGGATTTCATACAAAATTTCACTTTTGCTACATTTAAACAATAACCTACGGAAAAAGTTTCCAGTACTTTTCTTTGACACTAAAGTAGCAATAGCAACCCACACTGAAGTTTTGATACAGCATCATATTGTATTTTTATATTTTATTGTTATTTTCATTTCATATTTATGACTCTACTTAAAAAATATGTATTTATACACAGTAATATGGTGTTGTTATTTTGTAACAACACTGGGCAACCTACAAGAGAAAACAAGGATACCCAAACCATCCTTTTTCCCATTCCAAAAAAAAAAAAACAACTTAAGTCAGTTCTCCGACAAAAGAATGAATCCGATAACTACAAAGCGGAAACGGAAAAAACCTGTTAGCTTTTTGGTTCATACACTCGACTCGACTCGTCTCGAACCTATATGAAGTGAAAGGTATATTGTAGTCGAAAGTCACCTACAACCTACACCTCCTTGATACCAAAAATAAAGGATATTACTTTTTAATGAGGACATGTAAGAGATTTCTTTTTTTTTTTCATAGTATTTTCATTTTCATTCTGTAGTGCGATATCGTTTCTTCATGGGATCCTGTCCTGCTGTTGCTGTTCCTGCAGGTACTGAATTCTGAGTACTGAGTCCTGTTCCTGATGGATCTGCTTGATATGTTTGGCAAGCATATAAATCTGTCTGTGTTTGTCTGAATAATTCAACATAGGGACAACAACACGAGGACTACGAGACGACGACGAGGATACGACATAACTTTCCACAGACGTTTCTGGTGATTCTTTTTGTGTGTTGTTTTTGAATTTTTATTTTTCGAGTCTGTTAGCTCATGAGGAAAAGTAATATCGACAAAATTTCCGACTTCAATAGATTTATACAAAAAAGTTTTTTAAATCCCATTCGTTCGGTTCGAAGTTGATGTTGATGATGATGCTCGCCCCGAAAAATCTGGCCTGGCACGAGATGATGATGAATTTTTCAAAACCGAGTGGTAATGGAATGGAGTGATGGTTTTCATATGATTTTGTTTATTTGTTGTTGAACTTTTTTGATTTGTTTCATTTTTGTTGCAATGTTGTATATGGTTAACTTTAATGTTTGCAAAACGACAAAACTTGATGCAACTCTAGGTACCTTCCTATGAACAAATAAAGACCATGAAAAAAGGCTTTATGTATTGGTTTTCCATTGTATAGGGAATCGATATATTGTTCGAAGTATCCGGTTTGTAACTTTATGCACACCCACATCGTACATACATTTATCTGGAAGGTATGTAATAAAGCAAGGAGTCAAGTACCTATATACATGCGTACCAGGTAAATGTTGAAATTTAAAGTCAATTTAATTTTGAACTTATCAGTTTTGAGGAGTTTAAAGTTTCAAGGGATGTTTAGCTTTGAAATTTTTGCTCTTTACCACAACAATGTAACATAAAATTAGTTTTGAGTTGAAGTAAGTCAGTTGAATTGAAGTGGAAGTCTAGAGTTTTATTTGAATGCCGTTTTTGAGTAAAAGTTAATGACATCTTGTGAAGAGGTTTCATATAATCCTCGGCAGACAACTTCTTGTTTTCAAAGTGTTTTTATTTAACAAAACCCTTTTAGGGCACATGAAATAAAATATTGTTTTTCTTAATATGTATCAATTTAAATCGGTTCCAAAATTGCAGTCCCCATTTTTTCGTTTTTCTAACTAATGATTCGAGGCAAACTCTAGAGTTGAAACACAAGATGAAATTTCTTTGTATGCATTTGTTGGTGCGGTATCGTTGCTGTGTAGGTATATTCGGGAAAGAGGCTTATTTCAAAACCACCCTCGATATTTCAAGATCCTTTAAATTTCAGTCCTCCTTTGAAATCTACAGACTTTTGTATACATTTCAAAACCTCCCTTAATATTTCAAAACCACTCTTGAAATTTCAAGACCTCCTTAGAAATGCAAAAACTTCGTTAGATATTTTGAAACCTCTTTTTGAATTTCCAGAACTCCCTTAATATTTCAAGGACTCTTGAAATTTCAAGACCTCCTTAGAAGTGCCAAAACTTCGTTAGAAAATTGGAAACCTCTTTTTAAATCTCCAGACCTCCCTTAATATTTCAAGGACTCCCAAGATATTTAAAGACTTGAAATCTCCAGACCTCCCTTGATTTTCCAAAACTACTTTTGATATTTCAAGACATCCCTAGAAATTCAAATACCAGCCTTGATATTTCAAGACCTCCCTAGAATCTACGGGACTCCCTTAATATTTTAAGATTTTCCTAGATATTTCGAGAACTACCTAGGACCACCCTTCAACTTCCCCCGCCTCAACGGTGAAACTCTTTCTAGATATTTGGGAGTAATACTTGACCCAAAGTTAAACTGGAAACTTAATATCGAAGAAAGGGTCAAGAAAGCCAGCATAGCTTTCTATGCCTGCAGTAAAACCTTTGGCAAAAAGTGGGGCTTGCAATCGAAGATAATCTTGTGGACGTATACAGCCGTGGTCCGTCCAATCTTGTCCTATGGTTCGATTGTTTGGTGGCCCGCGCTTAGCAAGGCCTACAATATAACTAAACTAAAAAAGGTTCAGAGAACAGCTAGTGTTGGCTCCACTGGAGCTTTGCGCTCATGTCCATCGGACGCCCTAAACGTTTTTCTCTACCTCTTACCAATAGACCTGCATATCAAATACTTAGTATTTTGCACCGCGTTGAGACTTAGGGAATCGAATAGTTGGTATTCTAGGCCCTATGGTCATAGTAATATTACTAATCTCATCCCAGCGGACATCTTTTCGACAAAAACCGACTACTGCACCCTTACTGTGGACCTCAGTGCGGATTTTAAAGTTATCATCCCATCTCGAAATGAATGGGATGATGACTTTGTGACGAGAGGCTTCGACACAACTATTTTCACTGACGGCTCGAAGATGGAGTTTGGGGTCGGTTCAGGAGTTTTCTCCGAGTCTTTAAATGTCTTCAGGTCTTTGCGACTTCCTGATTTTGCTAGTGGTTTTCAAGCATGCAAGTTAATAAAACTAGATCCAAATCAAAACCGCAATACAGCTATTTTTTCGGACAGTCAGGCGGCTATTCAAGCGATTGGCTCGTCCACTTCATCCTCCAAATTGGTTCAACAATGCCGAAGTGAGTTAGCGGGCATGAACATTGGACTCAGGGTCACTCTCATCTGGATTCCGGGTCATAGAGGCTTTGAGGGCAATGAACGAGCTGACGAGCTGGCTAGGCAAGGATCAGCCCTTCATAGCTCGATCGCGGAAAGAGTCAACATTCCTCTTGGTGCTATGAAGGGCAAGATCTTCTCAATTTTCCTCGCTCAATCAAACCACAGGTGGAACAGCCTAACCAACTGTATCATATCTAGAAGGATATCGTCCACCTACATCAAATCCCGTACTAATAATCTTATTTGCAGACCCAGGCAAGACATAGCAGGGTCGTTGCTACATGCACCGGACACTGGCCTGTTGGAGAACACGCATCTAAGCTGGGCATCCCCCACAATACTTTCTGTCATAGTTGTGAGGACCAGCGAGAAATAGAAACTGTTCTTTACTTCTTATGCAAGTGTCCTGCCCTAGCCAAAAACGAGAGCCAAAACATTGGGAAAGTCCTTCTTCAACGACCTCAATGAGCTCTCAGAACTGGAGATCAAAGATTTGATCTCCTTTCTAAACGCAACAAAGTGGATTTGAGGCGTATTTCTTTCTTTATAATCCCTCTTTTAACTTTATAGGTCAAGCGAGTTCTTTATGGTATCAAAACGGCGCAACTCAGCGCTAATTGTGCCACCGAGCTAGACTGGCCACCATTTCAACTACTACTACTACCTAGGAATTTAAAAAATTCCTTGACATCAATTGTAATTTCAAGAACTCCTCCCTTGGACCTTCTTAAATGTTTCAAAACCTACCTGAAAACGTCAAAACTTCCATTGTTGCTCCCTTCATATTTCAAAACCTGACCTGATAAATAGATGATGATACAAAACAGATGGCGCTGTTCAGCGATCCAACAACAGGTAGGTACATTGACATAGGATAAGCGAATTTTGACAGGTGTAATTTTTACATTTTATTTTTCTATTTAGTGATTTATTTCTATCTGAAGACGTTAAATTGAGTCAAGTCCGCTAATTTCTCACAGTTTTTTTTCTCTATTAAATTTTTTAAAAGTAAAGAAATGTTAGTTTAAGAAAAAGCAATGTCTAAATTTATAATAGTAAAAAGTGAATTAACAAGGAAAATAATGAATTGTTTCCGCCCGGGATCGAACCGGGGGCCTTCCGCGTGTTAGGCGGATGTGATAACCACTACACCACGGAAACACATATCTAACGGTACTTTCAATATAAACTTGGCCAACAAATATAAACAAATCAATTTCAATCTCATAAAATTAGACCACTGCTTTAGATTCCATTAAAAATCAAAGCTTGAACAAAATTACCATTCACTTGTAAGATATATAAAATTGACAAACAGGCTTGACAACTCATAACGAGATCAGTTATTCAAATGAGTATGCCCCTTGATCTTTTGCTCGTAAGTTCATCGTCGTCGTATACTCATTATGTGTGCAGACCATTATGTATGGTGTGTCTGATCTGTCACAGTGACAGTCACTTGCAATAATCACGTGTCATCGATAAAATCTCTTTTTATTTGTTGTTGATGAAAAACAAAATGAATAAAAACCTGCAATTCAAGCCAACGAACCTCAAGACATATTCATCTGGAAAAGAATAACATACCATAATTCAAGAAATGTCTTTCTCTCTTTCCATCGGCTTCGAGTTCGGCTTGACTGAACCAAAACAACAAAATCTTTTAATCTCTTTGAAATTGCAAACAAAACATTCAACACGACAGCAAACATAATAATTTATTGCATAATCATTTCCCACTGGAACTGGACATGGACATTGGACAATGGCCAAACATATCCACTGGAGAGCAGGCCATGTGTTTGTCGGCTTTATCGTGGTCGACAAGATCACTGATCATGCAGAGTCCACTTAAAACTTGGTTTAGTCAATGGGTCCATGAGCATGAGCATGAGCATGAACATATTCCCCCAAAAGACTTCTGAATCATATTTGGAGCAACTCAATGACAGCTAACAACATTGGACGAATGGAACGTCCAAACGGCCACGAACGCACGACGCGACGACTACTGATGACAACGGTTTTGCATTCACATGAGAATAATTGTGAATACAATCCAATTAGCGTAATTCCCAGCGATTGTTAAATATCGATCGAGAGCGGAATTGACAAACGAAAGCGGTCGCAACTTGTAACGATCAATCGTGTCTTCAGCTCGCAAGCGCACATAATTTACAAGAGGGTTGTGGGTAATGTTTTGTACTTACGAGTATAAATAGGCTGAACCGCACTTAGGGATTAGATTTCAATTTAAAATGATCCTGGTATTAAAAGGCACCATGATCGATGGAGGCTTTGATCAGTCGCTCAGGAAATTAAGTTGATCGACTTCAATTATTAGAATGGCTTCGATTCGGATGTTGTGGTCGGCTCCGTGGTTGGGAACCTTAAAGACTTGTTGTCGGCATGGCGTCAGATAATTAAGCGCAATTGATCTCACAATGGTGATCATTAGTCCGGCCATTCACTTTCGATCTTGCTAGTTTGTCGGAGCCCCACTTGGTCTATGAGAAATCTTGAGATCTATGGGTTGAGCTGGTTCGCGGTATTTTGTTATGGATATTTTATTTATGTTTCTTTCGTGGTGAATCTAAATCCATAAACATTATGTGTGGTTCTTTTCTTTTATATGTTCTTCGAAATAGCGTGACGTGAAATTTTAAACCAAGTTGAAGGTAAAGGTAGGTAAAGTATCTCCGCAACTGGACAACTTATGCATTCTGTGTACTCCAGAAAGCTATAACAAATTTTTATTCTTAACCGTTATACAGAACAAAGTTTTTATTTCTTTCATGGACTCGATGAATGATGATGGTGCGATGGTTTTTTTTAGGGAATAAATATGTTATGGTTATAGGTAGGTAAGGTAAGGCAGGTACATGACTAGGTCCACGGAAGGGATTAAGCATTGTTACACGTAACTTTGCGTGTTTCGGTACAAACAAATTTACAATATTTCGAAGAAGAAAACGAGTTAAGGTGCTGCGATGAGTATATTAGGTATAGTTAGATGACCAAAACATGGAGTTGTTAAGAACTATGTATACAAAAAACATAAAAAGGTAGGTTTTATTTCTTTTTAAGAACTTTTATGTAAATAATTTGCATTAAGGATGATGTTTAATTTAGCAAAAGATTGCATGAGCATGTTTTAATACTTAATCAGAATTCGTAATATTAAACTTAAGTTTTAAATTGCATTGAAGCGGATATTGTTTGCGAAGGTCAGGTGTAAATTCAGAGAAAGTGTCATATGTGTCATTTGGTTCTCAATTAAGTTTTATAATACTAAATTTATTCAGATTATCAATTCACTTGATAAATATTGACATTAAACTTATTTCTTTTTATTAGAAATGGCGCATCTTAACACGTCTAAATAGTGATAATTGTTTACAAAAAAACGAATCGAACAAACCCAAATGCGAGGAACGGACCTATTAATATGAAATGTCAAAAAAACAAAGATGTCATATGGATTTACCTAATTTCTAAACATAAAGACGTAAGTTTTTAATTTTGACTGTTATAAAATCTTAAGAGATATTAAGAGATTCTTAGTATAAATTTTACATTTTACTATTGTATTGATTGTTTTCAAGATTTGCGTCACTTGATTTCAAACTCTTAACAACCTTTGTTCAGTCAACGGAACACATTTAAAAAATTTAAGCTCTGTTCAATCAAAAAAATGTAAATGGTAAAGTAGTGCAGTACAGGATCATGAAAACTGTCAGAGAAAATTCAAGCCTCATACGTCAGATGCTAAAATGAACAAAAAAACAAAGCACAAAATCCTCTTCCTCCTCTTCACCTGTTTTTCATTGAACTTTTAAGCATTTGCCTGTAAAATTATATTCGTTACAAAATACAATGGAATAATGACATCAACTTCTATTAACCGTCAGTTTTCACCATCGTGCCCTACCTAGATCAAAAACTAGTGCAGAATATAAATAAAGTACACTATATCAGCTCAAAGAACGCTTATATCAGTATGAGTCAGTCTAGAAATGTTCACACTGAACACTAAAGCTACACTTTTATGCCAAGAGTAGTCCAGTTCAGCTGATTAAACAAAGCGTATATGTTCTGAGGTTGTAAAATTGCAAGTGTCAAAACAAATTATTGCAGATCGCTTGCCCCACCTTGCGTAGATCCAATAATATTATTCTCATGTGTCAAAATGAAAAAAATTATTTCAAAACACGGAACAGTGATGTTATCATATTGCATAATGATTTTGACAGATGTACAGAACTGCCTATTATTACGATATTTTTTAAATACTTAGCTGTCAAATTTTCATTGTATTTTTAAAAAGCTATACAAATTTCCTTGATTTTGTGATGCTTCTGTTTTGTTAATGCTTGACTGACAGCTGTCAAGTTGATTTCTTTTGGGTTACAAACAGCGTTGCCATAGTGTATAATTTAATAGTGCTAGAATTAAATAAAACATAATGCTAGATTTCAAAGTGTTAAAAAAGGAGATAAAATCATGAAGATTACTTTAAAGATTTCATGTGTTATGCCTCTTTAAAATCCTACACAAAGCACTAATAGCCATGTTTTATTTTAATCGTTATCCAGATCAGATAATCTATTTATTCGCGTTACAACAACAAAACTAAAACGTGCTTTATGTCTGGATGTATATTTGTGATCCGCAAATTAGTTTTTCTATTACAAACAAGATGACATTTTGTCTTGGAAAGTTTGGTATCACTTCCAATTATTTCAATTAAAACAGTGTTTTCACATTGCCATTTTCATTTATATGGAAGTGAAATATTTTTTAATTACATAACTAAAAGCCCAATTTTGTATATGTTTAAAATCGATGAAATAATAAAAATGTTTAAAACAAAGCAAAACATAACTTCGTAAAATTAAAATGAATAAGCTCAAAGAAATGTATATTTGACAAAAAAAAAACGTACAAATCATTTCTCTCTTAAAAGAATAAAATAAAAAAACTAACGTCAAACAAAATAATCGAATGGCAATTCTGCTTTAAACGTCAAATAATAAATTAATTTAAAGTTTGATTGTTTTCTTCATCTTATCTGGATTTGATGATTATGATAATAAGACGCGGCATATAATGCCATTATGGCAACACTGTTTGTGTAAACTCTACAACGCAAATAAAAATCGTGTGTTAATTTTGACAGCCCTTTGCATTATTTAATTTAATCTGATTCTAAATATCTTAAATTATTTGGAGTAGGTAGATAGTTTTCACGATTCAGTAGCACAAAACTAAATGCTTTAAAATTGGAATCATCTTGTAAAAATAGAAAGTGTCAGAATTTAAAAATGTCAGCTAGTTCAGGTGTCTACTGTCTACACCCAAGTCAACACTAACATTAAAAATGACATTAAAAACACATACACGAATATGTTCACTGCCAAGCGAAGCAAAATGTTATACGCCATTTTGTTTTTATTTTGACAACCAAAGTGTTAAACGAAAGAAAAATGAAACATCAAAAGTTTGAGGGAGGGCGATAGAAAAAAGTTTCCAATTATTGACTGAATTCATTTCTGTTCCTATTTCGACTGTTAATTGATATTTTTAGGACTCAACAACATTAAAATCAAACTTTCCTATAATTTTGAAAAACTTGTGTATGTGTAGGTCCAATAGAACTTATTCCCTTCTAATCATAAGTTTTATATTTTTTGTTTCAATTCGAGCGGAAATGTCCTAAATTACAGAAATAATTTCAAAAAAATAACGCATTCAATTAAATAACTCTAAAACTCTGTTATTAATGAAAACACAACCCCTTAAGATTACATATGTATGTATATGGATCAGCAGTAGGTAATTACATTTAAGTTCCATTTTGACCTTAATACAGCTGCGTAACACCAAAAGACGTACATAAATAAATTCCTTTTAAATTAGTTTCGATTGAACGATATTTTATGCATCATGTGTAACTGTTTAATATAAGTCTACAATTACCATGTATATACACTTAAATAAATTTTGTAGATACATTTCCCTTGTGAATTGCATCGGATGGGAGGATGAGGAAAAATATAGATACCTACTTCTTCTTTAACACCACTCGTACACTAACACTTTACATATTTGATATAGAGGACCGCCTTTAATTGACGGCATAACTATGACGACCGACCGAGACTGTGGTTGATGATAATAGTGGCAGCGACACCACTGCCATCGCCGCCGCCGCCACAACACAGTGCAGCGGATGTATCTTTTCACACAACTTTAACAATTTGCCTTCAAACATGGATCGATGACATCTAAGCAGTCAAGTGAGACGGTTTTCCTCAAAGTCTTATAATGTTGATGGTTTCCTTAAAGATTTTCACACTTGAAGATGCCTTCTAATGACATGATGATACACTATACTTGTACAATACACACCGCACCCTTAATGTGTGGTTTGTGTCTTAGCACACTGACGGCGGCGGCGCGGCGCGGCAGGCGGTTGTTTCTTTTTTGAAATAAAAATCTTGTAAATTTAACATTTAAATATCATCATCGTCAACATTAAAATCACAACACAACCCACATCACGGGTGGTCCTTTACTTTCTCTCTCACTCTTGTTTTTTATATCATTTTTCTATTTTTCGTTACATTGTAGGTGGAGATGAGATGTTTTTGAAAATTTGAATCATACGTCCATAAATTCAAAAAAGAGATTTAAATATAGAATTTTAAATGAAGTATAACTTCGAACATATCCGAAGGATTCCACCCAAGAAGCCCAAGGACTCTCACTCGACATAAAAGAGATGCACAAATCTCTTCTTTTTGAAAGGCAAATATTCACGGTCATAGAATTTGTCGTTGTCATATTTTACTATTTTATAAATGTTTATTTTATTGATCCGAATTGAATATGAAAATCTCCTTCAAACACATGAATATAGGGATATACTCGTTCGTAAGAATATAAACTCTGTTTTTGAATTATTGCCAGGATTGAATTCTAATGCATTTTCCATTAGATTATGCGTCCTCTCCTCGCATAAACTCAAATGACAGTCACATTCCTCGTACAATGTTGTCCATGTTCCTTGTTCGTGTAGGACTTCATCTTTTACAGAAAATCAATGCAAACCCTTTTTCTTGTGGCCATTTCCAGAAACATTCCAAATTTACATATAATATACTGAAATGTTGAACTGTAGATAGATATAAATGGAATACTCTTATGTAGGTACCTACCTACATATATCCTGTTAATATTATTATTATTTTTTTGTTTTGTATTTCTCTTCAAAATTTGATATCCCTTTTTGGATTATCTCGAATATCCCATCTGTCTGGGGGATTCTTCTGTGTAATGTGACTTGACTACGAGTATATGCCTGGTGAATGGTTATATAAAAGACTTAAGGTATAATGAAGTTCATAAAATTTCTTAATCGTTTCAATCTAATTCTCTTTCGTTTAACAATCTAACAATACATAATGTAAACTTGACCATCTGCTGTATAGTTGTTGAGTTACATGAAATAAAAGTCTTGTAAGGAAGAATGCAATCCATTGCATAAAGAACACTGTCAACTACAAGAAATCATCGACGACATATGGTGTTTTGTAATTTAAAAAATAAAAGAATAGGGACGTACCCTTAAATTTTTGTATTGGTCCTCACGTATGGCATTTCAAACGTCATACACATTTTTAAAACTTGTTAACTGAGTATGTTTTAAGGATATGTCACATTAGACATGATTTCAGAAATGTCAGTTGTAAATTGTGTTGATTTTTGACATTTCATTGACATCAGTATGGGAAGTGCCATTCACCATACACAAGAGACTCGTTTTATTATAACAATTATCCAGTCCGAATCAAATAAAGAAAATAAAACAACTCGGACTCAGATCATCATATTTAAATTATCTCATTTGACGTTTAGAGTGGAGTTGCCCTTCGATCATTTTGTTCAACGTTGATTTGTAGTTCTTTTTTTAGTGAAAAATAATAGCAATGTTTTTCGTCAAATTATATAAATTTTCGTACTAATTAATTTTAATTTCATGAAATTATTATTGTTTTGTTAAACATTTCCATTATTTTATCGATTACATACAAAATAAAAAGGTATTCAGACTTTAGATTAATGAAAATGGTAATGTGGAATCACTGTTTTTATAGAAATAGTTGTAAGTGATACCAAACTTTGCAAAACAAAATGTCTCCTGGTGTAAAATAGGAAAACTAATTGGACACAAAAATAGATCCAAGCATAAAGCAGGAATTCGCTTTCCTGTTGTAACGTAAATAGATGATCTGATCTAGATCACGGGGCAAATAAAACAAGGCTTTTACATGTCATACAAACATTTTTGAAAACTTGTGAACAGAACAGATCTAGATGTAAAGTAACGCCCACGTATGCAAGGACATTATTAACAAACTGCAAGTTGTGCATTGTAAAGAATTTTGACATTTAATTGACATTATTTCGAGATTGTCATTCAACATTATATAAATTTGATCTCTTTCTTTTTGAATTATTCAAGCCGATTTCAGACGTACAGTTGCGAATAGATTTAGATTGATTTTTTGAAATGTTTACTGTCAAAACTCACATTTGATTATCACGACAGCCTACTTGTTGGATTTGATACGATTGGTGTGATTGTTTCTTTAAATATTTTCCAATTAAAATACTAAGTGAACACGTCTAAATAGTGACAGTTCGTAATGAATGAATATGAAATGTCAGAAACTCAAAAGTTATGTGGATTTTGCAAATTACAAAAAGTTAAAGAAGCCATTTTGTGATTTTAACTAAAGTTAAATATTACGAGACTAAGATACAAATTTTAGAAAATTATGATTGATAACTGTTAAAATTTCTTTAACATTTTACCAAATTATTCGATATATTGGTTTTAAGATGGATTTAGGACGTTATTACATTGAAAAGTACATTTGACAGATTGCCAGGACAAATTTAGTTGCTCGTTTAAAACTTGTTTAGGTTTACATAAACTTATTTAAGGCTGGGGTTAAACTTGGAGAGTTTTTCATTTCTAAGACTATCAGCAAGTAGACCCAAAAAATATATCTCTTTTTTGGTAATTGTATTTAAACATCTATTCGTATTCATTAACGATGATAGTTGCATTTAGTGCTCATAATTGAATACAACCATAAATTAGAATTGGAATGGAAATTTACTCCAATTCTATTGACCAATGAACCTATAATTAGTTATATTCACACTTAACCTTCAATCTTTATGTATATCAAATAATTCATGAAATCTATTACTTTTGAAATTAGTATTGTAAAATATCGAAAAATCGAACTAACCCAATCTTATACCACACTGAACGGTTTCATTTTCTACTTATTTGTTTTACTATGTTCTGTTCCAATTTAAGTTAATAAAACAGAAATGAAAAATAAATCTTATTTTCAGATCAACTTTTACCTATATTTTTTTTTTCAAACACCTAAAATTTATAAACAAATTGCATTTTTGAATTTGTAAATTTACAATACAAATTCAAAATGGCAGAATTCAACGCTTCAACATTTCTCTTTCTAATAAACTAACAAATTTAGAAAGTTGATTTTTGAAAAACCATTTATTAACCAAAAAACTTCACAAAACAATTTGTCATTGTTACGATAAATATTTAAAATAATGCTCCGTTAAATAACTTTCAAAAATGTTTTTAAGAATAATATTTTGTTTGATATTATTAACCAACGGCAGACATATTAAGTGTTTTCGCGTTAGTTTGTGTCACTTTAATGTGTAAAAGTTTGCCAATTTGTCTACATATGGATTACACTCCTGCAATAAAAATTTAAAATCGCTTCGTCTTCTCTTGGTAATAAAAATAAACTTTAACAGGATAATAAATCCTTCAATTTCATGTGATTTGATTATAAAAACTTGAATTTGCATACATTTGTACTTATGTTTATTTTAAAGGCCTTCAAAAATTAAATTGCTTCAACTATCTTATAGTTTGCGAAAATGTCAAGGTCGTTCCTCTGCAAATGGTGGTACCTCAACATTTAATGATAAAAATAAATTGGATGGCACAACAGTCCTTTGAGAACTAGGGGGCCTAGTGACTTACAACTCTCAACTATTCCTGTGTGCGACCATTAATGATAAGAAAAATTAAAACCCATTTGTTCCGACTGAACTCTTTCTTAAAGGTAATAAATGCTATCAAGCTTATTCATTAATTTTAAAAAGGAGATCGCGTTATTATAACCGCCTTCGAGAAACAGCACGGTCTTGTAGTGAATTTCAACAACTTCAATGAAATGTGTATTTTTTTTAGTATAGAGGTCGTTTTTATTTGTCAAATATCAAAAGATGACAGCTTCAAAAGCGACGGCTGCCTACAATTTTAAAATGAAACCTCTTATTGGAAAGTCCAATTTCTTTGAGTGTTAACTTTATCCTCTAAAAAACATATGTTTCCGCCCGGGATCGAACCGGGGGCCTTCCGCGTGTTAGGCGGATGTGATAACCACTACACCACGGAAACTCATGACCGAATTTTAAACAACTTCATTGATGCTTTATAGAGCTTTTTTAAGTCTCAGGAAAGGTATCCAAACAAAAAAACTTTCACTTATTGAATGTTTTACTTTTTAGTGGTGATAATTTTAAGTAAATCAAAATATAAACAACAAACTTTTTCAAATATCGAAAAACAAGAAACTATTACTTTTTTAAAAGTTTAGTATTCTTGGAAAACTCAAAAATGTTAACTGAATTTTGTTTTCAAACCAAGATTAAGTAAGGCCAAAAAACAATTTACCACCAATATCATTCTCAAAGCCTTAAAACAAACAACTTTAACAACAACATGACATAAATCCCAAAACAAACAATTTTTGTATTAATTCAATATTGAATTACGCACAAATCATTTGTTGTTATTTTCTCTAAATTGAATATTGTACCTAGGCACGTGGCGCTGAGTGTGCGGTGTGTGTCGTTCTATCAGTTTATCTATCAGCACCATGCATTCCAAACAAATTAATGTTGGACATAAAGTTGATATAGTATTTGTTTTGGGATTTGGGACCGGGACTGGAACTGGGACCAGGGATGGGATTGGAACCAGGACTGGGACTTGAAGTGAAGGGCGTGCTCGTGCACAAAGTAAATATTGTTGCATTTGTGGTTGTTGTATTCCTTGTTCCAATGTTCAATGAAAATTAAACAAATATCGATTTTTCATCATTGGTCTATTGATATTATTCCAAAAATTGTTTTTGAGTAGTTTTCTTGTCTGTTTGTCATTTTTAATTTTATACCTAAGAAACATAATTTACAATGACTTTTTTAATTTAAGTCCGGTCTAAAAGACGAACAAATAGGTTTTTTGCGGATCTTTTTTGAGAAATACTTTGAAGTATAAACTGAAATTACAGAAACGGAATTTTATTAAACATATCATTTACAGCTAACACAAATTGTTTGAAGCTCAAGTTATTTACTTTAAAATGACTGATGTTCAGCGTTTTTGCAGTGACGTCTTCTTTTGCTCAGGGCCCACGGCAGGACTAACAGTTCATGTAAATTTATGATCAAAAGGCCCCAATGATTTTTTTGTTAGGGCAAACATTTTTGTACAAAAATCGTACGTAAGTCCAAAGAGAATGAATTTTCCAAGATTCTTTAAGCCCGTTCGTATGAAAATTGTTTGATTTATAATTCCAACGAACTTAAATAAAATGCACAATCTTGCTCCTGTGTCCAAAGACTATGTTTAAAAATAGAAGTAATACACCAGCAGAATAAGTTTATCTTAAACAAGTTTAATGAAAATTAACGGTTTTTTCTAATTAATTTGTTTTATATAAAACTTTTCAATTACATATTTTGACGAAATGTTATTGTGTGCAGTAGGGTTTTTAGTACTAATAAAGTGAAATAAATTTCGATGATTTTTTTCGAATGAATTTTTGACCCGTTTTTGAGATATCGAATTTACAAAAAAAAATGTATTGTACATTTTTAATCATAGGCTAAACCAGTGTCTTAGTCGATAGTTTATACTTTGAAAAATATACTGTGGAAGCGGCAAGGTCGTTTCTTGAATAGTTTTTGAATGACAGCGTTCTAAAGAGTTTCAATATCAATGTATGGTTTGTATAGTATTTTAATAATGATGGAAGTAATGGGCGTGGTTGCCTTCCCTATTGCAGATAAATATGGAGTTCAAAGAGGTAACAGCTGAATCTAGCAGGCGGAGATACGTCACTGGCCGTCTATCTAAAGAGAAATATTTTTCTAGAAAGAAGATCGTGTATTTTTAGGGTATCTGAATATAATTTAATCTAGCAATAATCAATAGCTGAAACTTTCTCGAAACGACATTTTTCAAAATTTCTGACATCTAACTTAACGAGAAATTAATCAAATTGAGTATTAATGAAGATATTTACCATACAATGACCTTTGCTCTTTATGATTTATTGAAAATTTGCAATTAGGCATTAAAAAACGAAACGACAATTTGTTTATGCCAAAAACCGTCACTTTTTTCAGTACTACACCATTTTGTTTGTCTTTGTTTTTTTTTCAAAAATTATAAGTCATTGTATATGAAACACCTTCAACTCTTGTAACCGTTTTGAATTTATTTTGTTTCAACTACTCATTCGACCAGCATACACATACATAGCACCGTAATTTTTCAATATTTTTGTAAAAAAATATGTACTTTTGTACGCCCAAAAAACTTAAAAACATTCTATCGAGTGCCTCCTTTTAAAAAAAATTCCAAACATCACCTACATTTACAGGGGTTACACTGGGTGAAATCAGTAAAATCAGTTTATTAGTTCCCGAGAAAAATTAGAACCAAAATAACAGTTCTATGGTTGGAACCCGTTTTTGAGAAAATTTGAGTTTTCTGTTTTTGATCCAAAAAATTGTACTGTTATTTTTGGTCTTGACTAAAATTAATTAAGTCCTTAATTTCCAAGTTTGAACTCATCCCAATGGCTTAAGCTGTAGAGGTGAGGATATCAGATGTATAGTCGTAAAGTCATGTTATATTAAAATCTTAAATGTCGTTTTTAAGTGTCGTAAGTAAAAATGCAGTATTAAGATATACGTGTTTGAAGTTTTGAGTACTTCAGGGTTTTTCCGGCCATAATATTTTGTGACAAATTTTTGTAGGGTCCTAGTTAACCCTTACCTTTTTACCTTGAACTCTGCAAAAAATTACTGTTTCCGCCCGGGATCGAACCGGGGCACACTGTTAAATAATCAAAATCTAGCGGAACTTTATTCAAAAAACAAAGTTGGTCTGCCATGTAAAAAAACTTTTTTTTTTAGCTCCTAATATAACAAACCGGTTATTTAAGCTTAAATTAACTGCATATTTGCATAATTTATTGTGCAGCAAGCGGTTGAAGTTAAGTATCCCACACAAAAAGTTATAAGTAGAATTTTTCGCTTTATTAATTAAAAAAATTAAAGACTCCTGCTATAAATCCTTAGTGGTTGTTAAGTAAATTATTAATTATTTTATATTTACAATATTTAGCTTTCGCGCAAAAGTAGATATTTTTTCTTTAAATTAATTTTTCATACTTATTTTTGTTCAATTTCGACGTAGGCTTAAAAAAGTGGCCAAAATTGAAACTTTGCACTTTGGATAGAGTTTTAAATTTGTAGACACGTGTAGACAACCCAATTTTTTCATTTTGTGTTCCTCTAATTATTGCTTAATCAGAAACAAAGGTAATCTCGTGCACCTTTTTGCTACCCCCATATACTGTTTTTCAAATACTCCTAGATGAAGAGGCTGGATGTTTTTGAGCTATGGCGACAAACTACGAATAAAGAAAGACTCCAAAAAATTGTGCAACTTATTGCTTCTGAAAACGATATGGTGAGCTCTACTCGAGATTTGGAGATGTTTGTTAGTAGTCTGATCGGGAGAATAAAAGTTAAATGGGAAAAAAGTAATAGAAATTACCCAAGATTCCTGCAAGAACATCGAGATTGGTTAGATCAGACTATTGTTTTGCCAGCTAAGTGCATAAGCCCATCTATACCAAGTATCAGTGCGGAATCAGGAGCTGGACCCGGGAGGCCAACAAAACCATTTAGAGACTGCAGCATTAAAGTGAAAAAGAGAAAAATTAAGGATTTAGTTGACACCAAGTCTCCTGAAGAGTTAGCACTTGCCAATGAGATCAGTTTAAGGTCTTCGGGAAAAAGGGATGCAGCAAATTTGGTTAAGGAGTTGTCTTTTTCTTCACCATCTCGTGCAACGAATCTTAAACAGGCCAGAAATACAATGCCAAAGCCAAAACTTTCTCCCGAAGAAGCCTTGGGTCTTATGATAGATGCGAAATTGAGTGTTCAGCAATATAAAACAATAAGGCAAAAAGCTAAAGATGCTGGAAGCAATTTATTCCCCCCCTATTACCTCGTATTAAAAGCTAAGGAGCAATGCTATCCTCCAGAACAAAGCATACAAGTCACTGACACATCTGTTGAGGTAAATTTACAAGCCCTTGTAGATTTGACAGCAAAAAGAATTTGTGAAGCGCAATCTGAAGTCATTGAACAAGGAAAGTTTTCAAAATTACGCCTGATCTACAAGTGGGGATGTGACGGAAGTTCTGCTCAAAGCCGATACAAACAAACCTTAACGGAGGGTTTTAGTGATGAGAATTTATTTTCAGTGAATTTAGTTCCTATAAGGCTCGTGTGTGAGAGATCCAAAAGCGTTGTTTGGCAGAATCCCCGACCAAATTCGACAAGGTTTTGTAGACCTGTTCGCTTTTCCATGACAAAAGAAACTAAGGATGTCATAAAATTAGAAACAAATAGAATGCGAGATAACATCAAGGAACTTGTTCTCACAAACATTCAAATGAAAGACTTGAATATCGAACTCAATCATAATCTAATTATGACTATGGTAGACGGTAAAGTCTGCAGTGCCTTGTCGCAATACGATTCAACGCAAAGGTGCTATATATGTGGAGCCACTCCAAAAGATATGAATGGAGACTTATTTGCTACACGAAACATAGATGAAGATATGTATACATTCTGAATATCTCCCTTACATTCCTGGATTCGGGCGTATGAATGCATGTTGCATATCTCTTATAAATTAGATATCAAAAAATGGCAGGCTAGGACATCTGAGGATAAACTTTCAGTGGCAACTAAGAAATCGTTTATCCAAGATCAGTTCTATAAGGAAATGGGTCTTCATGTTGATAAGCCAAAACAAACAGCAGGCAACACAAACGACGGAAATTCGGCCCGCAGATTTTTTAGGAACCCCGAATTAACTGCTGCAATCACTGGCATTGACATAAGGTTGATAAAGCGTTTCCTTGTCATTCTCGAAGCTTTATCATGCGATCTGGAGATAGATGCAGAGAAATTTAAGTTTTATACCTTGGAAACTAAAAACCTATATCAGTCTCTCTATCCCTGGTATAGCATGCCAGCAAGCATCCACAAAATACTTGTTCATGGAGAACAAATTATTAAAACATGTGTTCTGCCATTGGGACAGCTAGCTGAAGAGGCTCAAGAGGCAAACAATAAAGAATACAGGCGAAATCGGGAGTATTTCAGTAGAAAAACGAGCAGAAAAGATACAAACAGAGATGTCCTCAACAGATTCCTCATTGCATCTGATCCACTGCTGTCAATCAAATCTGGTTTTTCACGAATGAAAACTCACAACCTTCCACCAGAAACTATTTCGTTGTTAAAAACGCCAACTACTACTTTTCCAACTTCTGAAGGGGAGGACTATTCAGATAGTGAATAATGTTCCTTCTTCACATTAATAAAAAAATTATTAAAACAAAATATAGAATATTCCTAAGTTATAAAACCAAATATGAAGACACAATCAAAATTGTAAAAAACTTAAACAATCACATTTTTTGTTATTTTTTTAAGTAATCAAGCCCTATTTTTTGTATTATTTTCTTACTTATTGGATACAAAGGAACAGCCAAATATAAAAATTTCATTACCATAACACAAAAATGGCTATTTCCTGTTAAATTAGGCTACAAGAGACACAAATATTAATATTTTGAATAAAGTTCTGCTAGAAGGCAAAAATTGAACACTGTGCGGGGGCCTTCCGCGTGTTAGGCGGATGTGATTTTTTTTTTTTTTCCAAATTCATTTTTATTAATTCATTCTTAAGACTATCTTAAAGCTAGACAAAAATTCATAAAACTAGCCTAATTATCCATAACTTACAACTAACTTACTGGTCCCATACGGACACTCTAAGTTAAACAATAATACTTAATGCTAATGCCTTTCGGCCCTAAGATCTATTTAACTTCAATTCATTTTATTTATTTTTGTATTCATTAGAAAATTTAGAAAAAACTAATGTCAATATCCTTTTTTATTTTTACTTAAAAAACTACTTAAAATAAGGTCCTTAATATAAAACTTAAAGCTAACTATAACTACCTATTCTACCTATAAACTACTTAAAACTAGAACAACCACAGCAGCAAATCTAACTAGGCGGATGTGATAACCACTACACCACGGAAACACTTGACCATTTTTCTTTGATTTTTTTTTAGTAGGTGTCTTTTGACTCGGGCGGGCTTTAAGCTTTGAAATTAACTTATCACGACAGACAACTTATTATACTGGACAGAAAATCGCAATAATCTCACTT
Organism: Eupeodes luniger; assembly: GCA_951509635.1. Classification (NCBI taxonomy): domain Eukaryota; kingdom Metazoa; phylum Arthropoda; class Insecta; order Diptera; family Syrphidae; genus Eupeodes; species Eupeodes luniger. The sequence goes on along the minus strand of OX608075.1, from coordinate 10,050,840 downwards.
AACTAGGTATAACTAAGCACCTATTAATCAACATATCAAATTCATTAAAAATTCATCAAATCTTGCTTGCAAGGCCAAGATATCAGTAACTAATAGAATGTTCTTTATGGCAACTCTATAATGTTTAGCTCTGTTCAATTTTATCAATAATTTTATTCATCAAACACTTTAATAGTTTACCTGGTACACCTATTTAAAGGTAAATAGATTATGGAGAAAGATTGATCAAAAAAAAAATCAAACATTATCGTTGTTATAGATAATAGCAATTAAGATTTTTATCTTTAAGATAAATCCACACACGCCTTGTGAACGACTCCATATAGCCTTTCAAAACTTCTGTAGCCGACAAAACTGGTGTTGTCTCTTGTGTTGTGATCAGATGATTGCTCGATGGCGGCAGCGGTGCATTAAAAAATATATCTTTTACTTATATGTTTTGAATTCGTTATACCTATGCGATGGCTTGGAAGAGATCGGTTTCGATCGTCGATCGTCATCATCTTGATAATCGTGCCAATGGTGCTGGTGGTTTAGCTGGTGTTGTCGGTACTTTAGGCGGTCAACGCAAACACGTCCAGTTGTTCATAAGATAAGATCAAATTCGAACCAAAGCATAAGCAAGTTTTTGATCTCGTGATGGTTGCAGAAAGATGGAGGAGAATTATAAGAGAAGATCGATTGCATGCGATATCAACATTGAATTTAATGAGCCAGATAATAAGGCACTAGGTTAAATGGAGATTGTGATGTAGCTCTGTAGTATCTGTACACGAATTGAAACTGGAGTATCTTGTTTTTCTAGTTTTAACTCTTTTTTCGTTTTACTGTCATAGAATTCAATATGTGGCTACCTTAAACCTACAATTGAATTGTTTGAATTGTATGCGCATAAAGTTGATTAAAAGATTTTGACTTAATGCCCAGGAAAAATGTGCTGCGAAAATCAGGGAGAAAGATTTCACAGTGGAATGTGACAAGAAAAATAGAGTAGTTTTGCAAACCTATCATGTAGTCAGATCGGTGAAAAATAAAATGTTTTATCGTAGATCCCATGAGAGCTTAGGCACAACAAAAGACATTTTTAGAGATGCTAAGTGAAAGAATATTTAATTAGAAATTTAAAAAAACTTAGTTAAAAGTAAATTGAAGCTCTTTTGTTGTTTAATAAAAGTAATTTTTGGTTTGATTTCCTTGCTTTTTGAACATTTCAAATTTTTAGGGTGTCTAGCGGAATATTTGCCTATTGAATGTTTCCGTACTTGTTGATCAGTTTATTTGGAAAACTGTCCTTAGCCTTTCCATGGGTGTTGTAGCTGTGTGCGTAGCAGCACCGTCCTGTTCAAAATATCATGTACTGTCAATATTTTTATTCCTGTAGAGGCCGAAATATCCCTTATTGATTTACTCGGATTTCGAAAAATTTTATTTCGAACTTAACTTCGACTTGGTTTTGTGTTGTTGCTGACGTTGATGATCCAGGAATAGGTGTATTGACCAATGACTCATGGCGACAAACAATTCCGCAAAACCTGAACTTTGAATGAAAATCCTTCTGCTTGTTTCAACCCGCTAGTATTTTGATAATTGAAATTGTTTAAAAATTCCCACTGGATAACAATTCTTATAAAAGTGAATGGATGCTATGGTTCCAATAGGATTAATTTAAAAAAAAAAACGATATTTTATTTTGTACACACCTCAAATTGTATCCTTCTAGTTCTGTAAGGTTTTATGTAAGTGATAAAAAGTCTTCCAAATTTGAGTGGTTTGATACCACACCCCTTAGGTGTATAATCTCAGGTTTAAGATTTTCTACTTTGTACGCTTTATTACCCCCCCTAATTTACTAAATTTAATTACGAGTAATATTCAACACTTTAAAGTGCTGATTTTAATACGTACCATTAGTAAGAAAAAAGGGTGGATACCACGACCATTTTTTTAGTTTTTTAATATCTTTGTACTATAAGAACTTTTCTCGAAATTTGAAGGTTCTTCGATTCGGTAACTAATTTATATTTTGAAGATCGAAAAGTCAGTCCTTGAAGACCAGCACATCAAATTATCATAATACAGCGGAAACAAAATAATATTTAATTTCTAAAAAGTGGAGAATGTTTACTCCAAAGTAATATTCATATTTATTTTCGGGGTTCCGGTTTTTTTTTGATTTAGGAGAATCTTAGGTTTTCTTTATTAAAAATTTCGGAATGTGTCCGTCTCCCATTTTATTAACTTTAAAAAGTGGAAATGTTATTGACATACATTTTATACCTTTTTCTCGATTGCGAAGGAGGATTTTACAAAGAAAAAACCTGTAGCAAAATATTGTGATAAGAAAGAGTCGAAAATTCAAAAAATTAATTTTCTCGCCTACTACTACTACTTCATTCTTATAAATTTTATATTGGCAGTTAATTCGGACTAAATTTTAATGCAAAATCATGTTTTTATTGGAACTCATTAAACTAAATGTTAGTTTTTATAAAATTTCGTAAAAATTAAAAACAGCGCTTTTTCCACATTTCTTTTTCAAATGCGAAATATTTAACAAAAAATTGTTGTCGTTAATGATCAACCAATTCTCTTTTGCTCCTGTATGCAAAGAGTCTGTTTAAAAAAGTATCTATATAATATTTAAAAATATACCTGTAAAATAAGTTTGTCTTCAAAGATATATATGCCATTTGATTTGTCGAAAAAACCTCCATTTTTCAATTTTTTGGGAGGGGGTTACATTTAATACAGTTAAAATAATTTAAAAAAAACTAATTTAAGATTCAAAATTTTACCTGAAAAATAAGTTTATCTTCAAAAATTTAAATGCCATTTTATAAATCAAAAAACCCTTGATTTTTCAAAATTTTTTTTTGAAAATCGTTAGAGCGGTTTTTTTTTAAATTAATTTTTTATATATAAAATTTTTCAATTTTGTTCTAAAAATATTTTTGGTATGCAGTTGTTTAGTGATTGTAAATATACGCTCTATATTTCAATTTCGTAAAAAAATGTTCACCCGTTTTTGAGATATAGAATTTTGAAAAAAAAATTTCAATATTTTTTTAAAAATCCAAACAATAAAAAATTGCACTTTTGATAATCAAATATTGTTAAGGCAATATAAGAGCTCGTTCAGAAAAAAAATTATTGAAATCGGTTCAAAAGTTGCTGAGAAAATTAAAAAACAAAAAAACGGTTCTATGAGCGGTACCTTTCCTGAGCAATACAAAAATATGTTTTTCTTACTAAAAGAAGCCAAGTTAAAAAATAAAATTTTAGAGAAAATTTAAAAAAAATCTATCGGTTTGTTTTTGAGAAAATTCGAATTTTCGTTTTTTGACCAAAAAAATTGTATGGGGGCCACTGTTAGTTTTAATCTTAAAAAAAAAAATGAAAAAAACGCCTAACGCAAATCTTCTCAAAACCTTAACTTCCAAGTTTGAACTCAATCGACCCAATGGTTTAGGCTGTAGGAGCGTGGACAGACAGACAAAATTGACCGGACGGAATCGCGGGACCCACTTTTTTCGACTTCTCTACCATCGTAATATCATGTTTGATTAAAATCTCGAGTTCGAAATTTTGCACGAATGCAAAACTTGCCATATATGTATGTAGTTCCTATATGTCGCAAGTAAGAAAAAAAAAAAACGTACGTATACGCCTGAGTGTAAAGGTTTTGATTATTTATTTAGTTACGTCTCGATCGTTGTTTTTATTTAGGCAACAGTTTGCTTTTCAAGTGATAACTGTTGTTGTCTCAAATTAATCAGCAGCTTTTTTTTTTTTTTTCAATTCATTTTTATTAATTCAATCTTAAATCTATCTTAAAGCTAGACAAAAATTCATAAAACTAGCCTAATTAACCATAACTTACAACTAACTTACTGGTCCCATACGGACACTCTAAGTTAAACAATAATACTTAATGCTAATGCCTTTCGGCCCTAAGATCTATTTTAACTTCAATTCAATTTTATTTATTTTTGTATTCATTAGAAAATTTAAAAAAACTAATGTCAATATCCTTTTTTATTTTTACTTAAAAAACTACTTAAAATAAGGTCCTTAATATAAAACTTAAAGCTAACTAAAACTACCTATTCTACCTATAACCTACTTAAAACTAGAACAACCACAGCAGAAAATCTAACTATCTAACGTTTTTTGTTTTTCATATTTTGTCTTTTTTTTGTATTTTTTTTTTATTATTCCATGTTTTTTTTATTTTTTATTTATTTTTTTTTTTTTTGTATTTTTTTGTATTTTTTTTTTATATTTTATTTTTTTTGTGCCACCATGCCTATTCTACTTAAACCTAAACCCTAAAACTATAAAACAAGTATGTAAGCCGGCCAAGGCTTAAAACCCCATCCCGACTACTCACTATCAAGTGCCGATTGAAGCCACCAAAACCGGTTCTCCTGCTTCACCCTATGAGTTCGGTCCCGTTCGGACACAGCCCTACTGAACCGAAGGAGCTCTGCTCCGCCTTGTGCCATGACGTCCCGATTGTACAGAAGTCGCCTATCCACGGTTCGTCGTCTGACGTGGTAGATTAACGGAACTGCCAATCTATCCTGTATCAGACCGCATCTATCTAAAAAGAGGAATGCCTCTGGTGGAATGAAGCCGCTCAAGCGTGCACTTTCAAAATACTCGTCGTTCGGGTAGAACGCCCCGAAAATTAAATTGTTGGTCGAAGACATAGCTCTTGCAATGTGACCTCGAACGAGTTTTATCACGAAATTGTCAATTCTGTTGATTCGAGCCCCGTTGTATAGGACCTCGTTGGAATAGTAATGCACATAAGAAGATTCGGCTGTTCGATATAAGCCGGTACAGCGTCGTAAACACTGCCGCTCGAACACCCGAAACTTCTCCATCTGGGAAGGGGCAACGTTGAACCACACAGGACAACCATAAACGATCATCGGCCGTATGAGGGCCATGTAGCAAATTACCTTCACTCTGGGGTCAAGCCGACTGCTAAAAAACAGCCGTTTCGTCAGAGCGAAGGCTCCTCTGGCCCTGGTCAGAGCAGCATTTATATGTCTGTCGAAATATAAATACTGATCTAACCAGATACCGAGGTACTTCACTACACTTTTGCTCGCTAATGGCTGTTCGTGAAGATCAACGATAACCATCTTGCGCCAATTCTTGCGCGTATCCCTCGTGGCCCTAGCCAACGGAGTCCGGAACAGAATTGTCTCCGACTTCTGGACATTTATTTTCAGTTTCCAGTCGTCGCAATATCGCTGAATCTTGTCGAAATCACGCTGCAAGAGAATTCTAATAACCTCAACCATTCGGGCCGTTCTGTACGCAATAAGATCGTCGGCGTACGCAATTGCCTTTGTAAGACTACCTATCAGATCGCTGGTGTAAATGCTGAAGAGAATCGGCGAATTCACCGCTCCCTGTTGAAGACCATTTTTAATTAAGAATGTTGTGGTAGAAGTTACATTGTCACTTTTGACAACAAACTTTCTACCGTTAAGCATATCATAAAGTATATACAACAATGGCTTGCTTATGCCAAGCCTGCTCAGTTTTAGGTAAAGACCCTCTAACCATACGGTGTCAAAGGCCTTTTCCAAATCAACCAGAACAGCACCTGTGCATTGTTGTTTTGATTTATTCCATTGGATATCAGAAACGAGCTTAGACGCAGCATGAATTGTGTCATGACCCGCCTTGAACCCAAACTGTTTATCCGGAATTAATCAGCAGCTTGAGTGGTTGTCATGGAAATGGATATCAGTTTTTGTATGACTCCAGTAAATTGTACGAAACCAAATTTCGCCATATTAACAACTTTTTTCCTCATACGAAATTCTGGCCATTTTGTATAAGGAAAAGAATAGAAACTTTGTGACATTGTTACTTATTACCAAGAATTTTGTCATCTAAAATTTCTGGGGTTTTTTAGACACCTATTTTACAAGAAGAAGCAATTATTTCTTCTAGATTTAAGCCCAACAAAACACGTTGTTTGCATGAATTTTTTGCTTCAGAATTTTTTGAAACAGACGGCAATGACTAACATTTTAAGATCATCTAAACCACCTTAATGAAAGCATAATGCAACATTTGTTAGTTTAATAAATGTAACTTTGGTCGAACTTCTGTATACTCACTTAACATAAAAAAAGAACTTTATAAGAATCCTTTTTACCCATAAGTAAAATCCTTTAAAAAATCAATGTTTCCGCCCGGGATCGAACCGGGGGCCTTCCGCGTGTTAGGCGGATGTGATAACCACTACACCACGGAAACTCATAACCAAAATTAAAACAACTTAATTGATGCTTTAAAAAGCTTTAAAATAATCTTTAAAAGGTATCTGAGCTGATAAATCTTTCCAATTATGTTTCATCTTGAAATAAAATATGATGAACTGAAAAAAACCTTTCACTTGAACCTCTTTTATCGCTGATGATGCATCTTCTCACGTACTTACATTGTATGTAGATTATCAATTACAATCTTTTTTTCCAAGTAAACTCTCTGGAACAGAAAGAATCCCCCATCTCCATAAACGAATACTGTACTTTCTGCACTAAAAGACTGAACTGAGTACTGAAAGCATTATGTGTGCTATCCGTTTAGCATCTCAATTAAAATTGTGTGAACAACTTGTATATGTATAGCTTTTATTTTATGCAAACATTTATACCTACGGACGTCTTCGGGCTCTGCTGATGGTAAACCGTGTGAGATGTAATGAGTTAGTCAAGTGCACACGGAAAATATCAGCGTTTATTTTTTCATTTTGTCAAGATTGGCGAATCCACGAATTTACGAAACCGTGAGGCAGACACATCGCGGCGCAGTGCGGCGGCGCTACGTTCGCTATAGGTCACTTAGCGTAAATGGGCGAAAAAGTTATAATACGCAAAATGTGGTGTGTTGGTTAAAGCTGGAGTTATTTCATTTAACATGAAATTGCGGTTATAAGTTGTTGGTTGTTGGTATCAGGTATCGCATCAGATGATGTGGATGAGATCTGTGAAATTACTTACAAAAGAGAAGAAGAATTCCAAAAGTAATTTAAGCAATTAGGTGAACGGGCTTAACAAGAATTATAAAATCACTTCAAGGCTTTACTTTTATATACCCAGATAAGAGCATCAAGCACACAAAAGAGTGACATTCCATTGGTGTATAAAGTTGTGCAATAAAACAAAAAATGAGATAAATGAGCTTGTGAAAAAATGTTCAGGTTTTCGAGGATGAAACATTATGAGGTAAATTATTTTAATAACTTCCCAAATTCAGTGTGGTCCACATTTTGATGATTTATGTGGGACACTTTTCAGGTACCTGAGTTATAAAAGTCAGAGCGGGTTTTCTTTCCCCTGAGGGACATCATATGAAAATCCAATCTAGAATGCAATGAATCCCACTTCTGACGTAATGTCCGTTTAATACAAAGGACTGTTTTCTCTCCTTGCACATCACACATGATGATGATAGTTGAATACCAAACAAAATGGCCAAATTTCCGTTGTCCTATATATTCGACTTGTCAGTTTCTTTTTTCCGTCTGTTTGCCTCCTCCCAGCCAGGAACTAGTTCATTCGAACATCAGAATACATTTATTTAGTAGTAGTTGGAAGTTGGAAAAGTATACGTATTGGAGGTAGGTTTTATCCTTTTTACGCCAGGCGCGTCTATACTGTGTTTTTATATCCTGACATCTTCCACCCTAGTGACCAATTTATGCCAATCGATAGGCAATCACTTTGATGAAATAGCTGTACTCTCATCATTCGAGTGTTGCCGGATGTGTTGTTTTATGTTTTGTTGTGTTTGTATTTTATACGAGGATGTCCCGAATGTGAAATGAAAGGCTGGGGTTTTTGTATTTTATAAGTTGGGAGGGGGGGGATACGAAATGCGATGTTGATGGAAACATGAATTGTATTGCCCTAGGATGGGATATATAAGGCGAGGGCTTTACGAGCAATAGGAAATGTTTTCATTTTTGTTATTTTTGTATGGATATTTGTTTTTATTTACCAACAAACCTTTTAAATGGCCATAGTTGGATAGTTAAAAAAAATATAATGTTTTTATTGATTCTTTTTGTATATAAAACGTAAACGTATTTTTAGTTACCTGGAGATATGAATTGTACAAAAGTAAATATAAAAGATTGTGGATCTTTTGTGTAAACAAGAAATTTTCTTCCTGTAAAAAGGCTGCTTTATTTTCTTAAAACAAGCAGTGCCTAATCAATGATGATATAACAAAATAATAGGGTTTGAAAATGTATATGTTATTGGAAATTGGTAACTCTTTTAAGAGAACACAATTTGACAATTGTAGTTGATATGAAAGTATGGCTTAAAAATAAATAAATAGCAGTTCTGTGCGGGCAAACGCCGTGTATACACGTACTGCTTAAAGAATTAATCTAAGTCAACTGTGTCAACTTAAAGACTTTCATTTGACGTTAATACGTACTTACCTTTCTCTTCGGGATAAGTGAGACATTTATACATTTATAAAAAAAAAAAAAAAAAAAAAAAACCAACTAAACAACTGCGACAAAACCATGGACGGGGGTACAGATCCCCCTAGAAAAAACTGGTTTAAAGGGCTACCTCCTGAGGTAATCCTTGACCAGAATCAAAACTCAAACAAAAAAACCAAACGAAAGCGCCCAAGCGACGACTTTCCCGAACTCCCAGTCATAAATAATGACAATAACATTCCAAGATTTATAGTTGTGACAGGTCTGGAAAAAACAGGTGAAAATATTCGTCCTCTTTCATCCTATAACCCCATCCAAATCAATAGAGGTCTTGAATTTATCTCCAAAGATATCTTGGAGGTTAAAGCCATGAGATCTGGAGATCTTCTCCTTAAAGTGCTTAATGTTGAGACTGCTAATAAATTCTTGAAAGCCAAACTCGTGGATTCTATTCCAGTAAAAGTCACAAACCACCTTAGCCTGAACTCTATTCAAGGAAGAATATACTCCAAACATATTGTAGATATTAGCGAAGAAGAGTTATTGTCTGAATTGAAAAAATTCAAGGTAATTGATGTCAAGAAAATGATGAGAAAGCAAGACGATTCATTGGTGGCGACCGGCGCAGCTATCTTGACTTTTGACTTGATTCGCCGACCAAACGAAGTGAAAATTGGGTGGGTTAATTGCAAAGTAGACGAATATATACCCAACCCCATGAGATGCATATCTTGCCAAAAACTTGGATACACCAAGAATAGGTGCACAGGTGCTCCATTGTGTAAAAACTGCTGTCTTCCACCACCGCACGATAGTTGCACACGTGTTTTTTGTCTCAATTGCAACACAGAAGGCCACACTCCAACTGATCCCGCCTGTCCTACCTTTCTCCGATATAAATCCGTCAACAAAATCAAAATTGATCGCCGGTGTACCGTTCGGGATGCTTGGCAGATATTCAATGACAACCCTTCAATACATCAGCTCCCTGCTCCAAAGAATCGTAATTTTGGCAGCTCCACAATGGCAGACATAATAAAAACACGCATAGAAAAAACTAAACAACATGCACTTAACAACAAATTGAAAAATACCACTTCATCTCCTCCTACCAATGAACTATTATGTTCACAACAACAACCTCTAAATATTACAAAAGAACAAGAAAAAATTATCAATATTCTAAAACAAACTACTGAAAATAACTATAACTATTCATCTACCACACAAAATAAAAATACAAAACCAATTACAAAATATAATCTAACACAAAACAAAGAAACTGCATCATCATTAACTTCAATCGTACTAAGCAATGACAACGAAACGTCAAACGACAGAATTAATCTGTCTCTTTCACCAATTTCGGACTCCGAAAATGATGCTGAAATGGAAGCTGGTGGCTCTGAGATACCATCTCAGTCATCTGTAACCCCTCCTGCATCAAAACAAACTCTCTTAAATAAATCATATGACAGAACTCTCTTAGATCACGAAACCAAAAACACTCCAAATACATTAATTACACCCACAAACCATAATCCATCACAATGACCAGATTCACTATGAATTTACGCATCCTCCAATGGAACATGCAAGGCTATTGCAACAACAAACACACTCTTGAGCGACTTATCGCTAAATATAAGCCAGACATTATAGCACTGCAAGAAACTCACATTATTTCAAAAAATTTACATTTATTTAATATGAAAAACTACAAATCGTATCATTTCAATAAAGAATATCATTATAGTAAGGCAGGTATAGGTTTTCTAGTTAGAGAAAATATTCCAGTAACGTCCCACATTACGTCCTCATCAACTTTGCTTCATCATACCATTGAAATTCCAGATAGAACACCCATTAAAATTACGAAAATTTATAAAGAACATGATATACAAATAAATTCAAATATTTTAGATTCAATTCCTAGTATTAATGATGGATGTCATCATTTTGTACTGGGAGATATAAATGCCCACAACTCTTTATGGGGCTCAGATGTCACAAACAGCGTTGGTACTTTGTTTGAAAACTTTGCCAACGACCATAACCTCATAATTATGAATGACGGTTCTCCCACTTTCTTCAGTACGAGAAATACTTTTTCCGCAATTGACGTTACAATGGCAACTCAAGATTTGGCACCCCTTTTTCGTTGGGAGGTCCTTCCTCAAGAAAGCAGGGATCATATTCCAATTGTAATTCGTTCTTATGAGCAAAAATTAACTAGCAAATTCACAGCACGTTTCAAAGAAGAACTAGCTAACTGGATACCTTATTTGAAGAGAGCACTAAAACATTGACAATGACAAATCCTACGACCCAAAACACCAACCAAGAGGCGTCGAGAATCAAAAAAATAATTAGAACTGCTGCAGCTAAATCGATCCCACAAACAAAGAGACATTCATCAAAAACTAATCTAGTATGGTTTACACCAGATATAGCCAAATTAGTAAAGGATAAGGACAAGGCCTGGAAACAAGCTCGAAGGTTTCCAACAACTGAAAACTGTATTGCGTACAGAAGAAGTTGTTCAAAATTAAAACGAGAATCACTTCAGTCAAAACGATCTTCTTGGGAAAACTTCGTCAACACAATGAACCCATCTTTAGATAGTCGAACACTGTGGAACAGGATAAGATCCCTTCATTGCTCTAGATCACAGCCCGAATTTCCATACATGATCTCAGATAACAATAGATTGCTAAAAGATTCTGAAACAATTGCTAACAAATTTGGAACGAAATGGAAAAAATACAGTGATAACTCAACTTATCCTGCATCTATTATCGAAGAAAAAAATAATTTCGATGTAAACAATCTTGAAACAAACGAAAATCAGTGCGAAATTCTTAGTGAACAGATTTCTCGTCTAGAACTTGATATGACTCTTAGAACTGCGAAAGGTAAGACTCCAGGTGAAGACAAGATTACCTATAAAATGGTTGAAAAATGCTCCGATATACTAAAAGACAGACTATGCTTGTTATACAACAACATTTTAATGACTGGTGTTTTTCCACACGACTGGAAAAGGGCTCAGTTCAAGCCAATTCCTAAAAACTCCCAAAATCGCCACAGCTTCGATGAGTACCGACCTATCGCACTGCTTCCCATTCTCTCCAAAATTTTTGAAAAAATTATCGCGAGACGGATATGTTGGTTTGCAGAAAAAAAGGCACATTCAGGACAACACGCTTTTAGACAGAACAGAGGAGTACATACACTTGTTCACTTGCTAGAGCACAAACTCGCAGAAAATCTTTCTAAAACCAAACATAGTCTAGTTATGTCATCGGACCTACAAAAAGCTTTTGATCGCGTCACCATGATTCCCGTCCTTACCCAAATGTCACAATGGGGAGTCCCCTTTCGGATAGTCAAACTTATCGCGTCCTTTATGACTTCAAGAACCTTCCGAGTTAATGTTGATGGTTATAAATCCACACTCTTTAAACTGGAAAATGGAACACCTCAAGGATCTCCTCTCTCGGTAGCAATTTACAACACCTATGTTGATTCGCTTTTAACTAAACTCACGCAGCTTGAACCTCAACTTGACTTTGTTGGGGTTTATGCTGATAATATTTATGTAGTAGCATCCGGCGACCCGATGCAGGTGAAATCTATTTTAGAAAATGCAGATAGGGCTATCCACACATGGTCCGAAAGAAAAGGCGCCATAATCCCTCCTTCAAAAGTAGATTTATTGCACCTATGTAGGAAAAGAAATTGTAATCCATTGCCATTGAATATTCGGGATACTGTAGTCTCGGCTTCAAAAGAATTAAAAATGTTGGGTATTACATTTAGTTCTAATTTAAAATGGAATATTCAGGTAAAAAACGTAATTCTTCAATTGAAAAAACGATGTAACCTCCTAAAAATGATTTGCTCCAAGAAAAAAGGACCTCATCTTGAAATAGCCTTAAAAATAGCAAAAACACTCGTTGAAGGTACTTTACAACATGGACTTACAACCTACATGTGGACAACAATCAAAAACTGCAAGGACATCGACAACGCGATCAACAATTGCTTTCGTTCAGCCTCAGGAGCACTAAAATCAACAAGGATCGAGGCTCTTAGACTGGAAACTGGGTATCACTCTTTTCATAACTTTGGCAAAAGAAGAGCTATTAACTTAGCAAGCAAGGCCCTTGCCGATACAAAGCATCCCTTGTATAATATTGCCAATGCAATTACTAATTCAGAAAAAAATAAACGGAAAAACTCGATATCTGCACTTGTAAAAGTATTAAGCTTAATAAAAGTCCAACCAAATTCCTTGTTGGAACCAGGTTCAATACAATATAGTCCGCCCCCTTGGAAACGAAATCTGCTTCAAATAGATACAAAATTATCAGCATTTAAAAAGAAAAATACGACGGATGATATGTTCCAAGCTCTTCACCAAGAGATGATCGAAAAGGCCAACCCTGATCATATCTTTTATACAGATGGTTCTCACAAAGATGATAACTCATCTTTTGCCGTAGTCATATGGGAACAGCATTCTCAAACCTCTTCGGTCTGGCAAGGACTACTACCTAGTGAAGCAGGCAGCTACATTGCTGAACTAGCAGCAATTCAAAGAGCTATTTCAATTGCGAAAAATTATTTGGGACGAAGTATTATTATGACAGATAACCTTGGGATATTAAAAGGCCTAAAAAATGAGACAAACCGATGCCCTACTCTGGAACAATTAAGATGCACAATGACGGAAAACATAGTACTAGCATGGGTACCAGGCCATTCTGGTATCAAAGGCAATGAAATGGCGGATGATGCAGCTAGAGATGCCACTAAATTCCCACTTGTTATTGATTTGCCAAATTTCTATCAATTGACTCGACAAATCTATTTCCAGGAACTAAAGATGGAACTTGAAGTTAATTGGAATAACTGCAATACTTTTCTTCGTACGCATAATCCACATCATCATCGCATTCCATATAATAGGCAACTAACAAGGGAAAAATGCATAAAGATACTCCGAATCAGAGTTGGCAAAACTATTTTTACGACCAAACACCTTTACAATAATGAACTCCCAGAATTGTGTGAAGCCTGTCATGAAGTTCTATCAATTCATCACGTTTTTGTAGAATGTCCTTTATCACGGCAGATCGATCCTTCACTTGAAAGCACACTCATACTCAAAAAATTATCTACCATCCTTTGCCCAGCCGATCATAATACAATACAAAGAATCAAAACTGCTTTAGATATTCACAATAAATTTAATGAAATCTAATGTAAATATTTTTGCTTTTAACTATAAATGTTTCACTTTAAAATCATTACTTTCAACAATAACTTTGCTAAAGTTACTCTGTAATTAAATTTAAATGTTCTATAAGACGGCATCACTTATGGTCTTGTTGCCCTGATGCCTTGTTGAAAATAATTTGTAAATTTATTTTGTAAATTATTTGATTAAATAAATAAATAAATAAATAAATAAATAGTTCATACAGAACCAGAGCCTAGTGGTTTACAACTCTGAATCATTTCTGCACGCCAGTCATATCAGGGATTTCCGACTCGTTAAAAACGGAAATTAAATAAGAGTAACATTTAGCAAAAGTGTAGGCATCTCGAAATTGAGTTAAAATTGTAAAATATTCAAGATAAAGGTCTCATTAAGGTTAAGTTATTTTGCTGAGCTGGCGATTGATGACGTTGCCGCAAAACTTAGATCAATGTACATATGTAGATCCATTGTGATACCTGAAGTATTGAACTTCCCTTAAAAAGTGATTAAACCTATGATGTTATGGGTTGTCTAATTCTAGCTATTTTGGTTTTGATGAACCTTAATAGGCTGTTTTTGGAATATCTTCAAGTTCTTCAAGATTATGGAAAAAGTGCCTGCAGCGCCATAAGCAGTGGATTGTGCCTTCTTATTCTTCCTCATTACTGCATGACCTGATACTTAGCAGAGTCTAGTAGTATTTTGTGAGCTATGAACCGTCAGTTCTTGGTAATAGTAATTTACAAGCTTCGATTTGATTTTTGTGGCAGAAATCGATTTTAATGCTGCTTGGATACTTATAAACATGGAGATATCAGCTTGTGCGTTTCGACCTTTTTTGCAGCGTATGTCACAGCCAATACTTTGGCTTGAAAGACACTGCTTGGATGGGGAAAATGTTCCACAATAAATCGAAAATTGTAACTCAAGACTTGGAGGTTGTTTTGGGGTATTTTTCGATGTAGATATCCACAGCAATTTTATATCTTTGGTTTTTTTTAAGCCTGGGTTATCTTTTAACCTGAGATATTTTTAGTGTGGATTATTTTTAGCCTGGATTATTTTTTAACCTGGGTAACTTTGTAACCTGAGTTATTTTGTAACCTGAGTTATTTTATAACTTGGCTTAGTGTTTAACTTGGATTATTTCATAACCTTGGATATTTCTTAACATAGGTTTGTAAACTAAATAAGTTTATAATCTTGGTTTGTTTTAGTTATTCTAAAATCTCGATTATTTTTAACATGGGTTATATTTAAACCCAGTTTTATTTACCTGCCTTATTTTAACCTGGGTAATTTGTTAACCTGGGTTATTTTGTAACCTGGGTTACTTTATAATCTTGGTTATCTTTTATAGGGGGTTATTTATTAACCTTGGTTATTTCTAAACCTTTGTTATTTTTTAACTTGGGTTATTTTATAAATGTGTTTATTTTGTTTTTTTTCATAATTTTGGATATTTTTTAACCTCGGTTATTTTGAAACCTCATTTTTTTAAAGCGTGGGTTGTTTTTTGTTTGGTTTATTTCTTTATATGGGTTAATTCTTAATCGTGGTTATTTTATAATCTTAGTTATTTTTTGAAAGGGATTATCTCTTGACATGGGTTGTTTCTTAACCTTGGTTATTTATTTAAGCTAGGTTATTTTTTTAAAGTTTGTTTTTGATAAAATTTATTGTTTTTTAAGTCGGGTTATTTAAAAATATTTTAAATGATTACCTGAATTATAACCCGGGTTATTTTTTAAAAGGTGTTACTTTTTAACATCAGATTTTTAACCCGGTTTATTTTTCAACCTGGGTTATATTACAACCTGGGTTAGTTTTAAACATGGGTTATTTCAAAATGTTGGTTATTTTTTAACCTCAGTTGTTTTATAACCTGAGTTATTTTTTACATTGGGTTATTTTTTAGCCCGGTTTATTTTTCAATCTGGGTTATTTTATAACCTGGATTATTTATACTTTGGTTTATTTTTTTAACCTGAGTTATTTTATAACCTTGTTTAGTTTTAACCCTAGGTTATTTATTTAACGTGAACATTTTTTAACATGGGTTACTTTTCATTTGGTTATATCTAACCAGGGTTATTTTATAAAATCGGTTATTTTTAGTATGTTTTTTTTAAGACCTTGGTTATTTTTTAACCTGTATTATTTTTAACTTGAGTCATTTTTTAGTCTGGTTTATTTCATAACGTGGCTACTTTAAAACCTGGGGCACGTGGTTATTTTGTAAACTTTGTTAATTTATAATCTTTTTTATTTATTTAATCTAGGTTATTCGTTAACCGTGGCTTTTTTTAACGTTTGTATTTTTTAACTTAAAAAAACAAAATTTAGTTAAATAATTAACGACTAGTTAGTAATAGATTACCTACTTATAGACTTTAACTGTCGTGCTTTGTGTCGTTAATCAAATTTTTATTTTGCAAGATTTAAAACACAAAAGAGGTTATCTGAATTAGTCGTACTTTTTCTGAAACGTGCTTTATTTTTCTTGAAAACTGAAAACTGCTCAAAAAATGTCCAATATTAATAATAATCAGGTAACATTTTTGTTCCTTACGAAACCTTTCTAAGCATTAGGAACCCCAAGATCACCGTCATTCACTTCACACCTAATTTTCTCCACAAAAAAAAAGAAAAACGATCTCCTCGACTTCTTTAACCAAATTACTATCCAAACACACCTACATCAATTCTTCCATCAAATCACTGTTTTGCCCTAAACATTCCACTTAACTCCACACTCGAGTCGAATCGAAACACACCAATCCACATAATCCCCCATCAGCATAGGTTAAGGCTTAAGGTACAAGTTTATACAGAGTGTAAATAATGTGTTCGATTATGAACTTGGAACGATCCCATTAATAAAATTGATACGATTATCGTTGTAGCTGGATCTTACTTCGGTATGCATATAATCCCGAATATAATTTACAACCATATACATAACACTGCCCATGTCCCAGGTTCCTGCTTCCAGCAGCATCAGGTTCTCCTGGTTAAGCGAAACTTTCGATTCCCTCTCTCTCACAGGAAAACAAACCTATCTCAGGCTTAGGAATCTCAGTATTCTTGGGTGCTGGGGTCTGATGACGATAAATTACTTGAATGTCTCCACTAAATCGATCGTTAGATTTGGTCTCGTGTGGGATGCGTAAACACTGCTGCAGCCGCCGTGACCTATGCTTCATTCGGGAACGTTCCCGAAGCCTATACTCTCGTATAGGTATAGTGTGCGCTTTCCATAATCAAAAAGTAATTTATCCGCGCATGGTTTTATAATTGGAATCCCGATATCGCGCCTGCACCATCCACAGACTCACGACCAAATGAAGTTGTTTTTCGTTCGTGATGCATATTTGACCAGGGATGTCATAAATAAGAAACCTTCGAATTATTTATTTAATGCTTCATAATTCGAAACGACCGACACACGGGGTAAAGTTGCTTCTGGGCCTCTCAAACGATGTTTATAGTTCAACATCATTAAAATCCTTCAAGTCGACAAACCAAGGAGATTCTATCCCCACTCAAAAGCCTCATCGAATACCTTGTCTAACCGTTTAAGCAAATAAATGGTAGAGATTCAAAAATAAATAGCTTCTGCTAGTATATCCCCTTAAAAAAATAAAAACGTTCTTCTCTTCTGTCATCAAACAGAGCACCATACGTTTTGCTCCGAAGCAATTTGTACCCAATCGGCATGGTGCTCCTTAAATCAAATGGAATAGCCCCTCAAGAAAAAACACTAAAACACACATATCCTGAGACTGAGGCTCTGCGAGACATGTAATGGGACCAAGGATAAGACATAGCTTATTTGTTGTTGCATTTTTTCAATTCATTTTCTGTCGCTCGACTCCATGACACCACACATGCTCAAGACTCCCTGCCACTGGATTTGTTTCGCTACAGAGATATGCGGCGGCATGGAGGAAAAGTGACATGGCAATTGCTGCCGTACAACTCTCTCGTGATCTCATTAGGAATTCCGTTTGCGTTTTCGGGATAAAACATTGAAGCCATAGAAGAGTGGAGGATTCTAGATATTTGTGGTTTTTCATACACAGCCAAGTTACGACGATGACGACGATGATACTAGCTCCGGCGACCGCATCGTAGAGATACCATTTACTCCTTCTTGGACACATAACCAAGAACGTACACACATTGCGTATAAAATATGTTATGTGAGAAATCTCAGTCATTGTGGTTCTTATCCTTGCGCCATAAATACCCAAACCCACTGTACTCCCTTTTGAAGCTTCCTTCATATGATGCGATGCTATTCGAATATGTGCACCATTGGAATTTTATGCGAAACATTTTAAAAGAGAGGTTAAATGCTTAACATATACTCGTCCTCGTATACCTATCCTACGTCCGTCCGTCCATCCATCGGAAGGCTTAAAGGAGACTCCTTGATGCGATGTGGTGGATGTGGATGTTGAAGTCTCTCCTATACTGCAATTAATTGATTGCACATTAATTTACGGCCAAGTCGAAAAATCTGGATCAAAAAATAAAAACAACTCGTATACAGTTGAAATGTCAACGCAATTAACATTTCAATGAGGCCAGAGAAGAGAGATAAGGAGGCTAATGAATGTCTGTTTCTGCAGTTTGGAAGGATTTCACATTTGCATAAGTAAATCGAGCAGAAATTAATTTATTTTTTGTTGATTATTTCAGAAAGTGTAGGTAAATAAGTGTCTGACAGTTTTTGTTTCGGTAGTTACGGTGCAATACGTGCAGTTATCTTGAAGAGTTAAAAAATAAGGCTCGCAGAAAATATTGCAAGAAAACTGCAATTAATTTAAACATTCCCTATCGTATAGCTATATGCTTTGTTCTTAACCGGGTTCTTTGAGTTAAGGTAATTTCAGAAAGTTCATAGCATCTAGGTAAAGGGACATCTAATTGACACTCAGTGGCAATCTGCTATAATCGATATCTTAGTTAATGGTAGTTAATGAATATCTTTTTCAAAGAAATGCGGACCAATGATGCCACCCACTGGCATCCCATAATTTTTTTTTCGATTTATCCTGTCGTGGTTAGAAATCAATCCTCAGAAATGTTCGTCATTGCTGGAGAAGTTTATTTGATATTTTGAAGAAAGTCGTTAGATACTTTTGAGACTGCTACATGAGCCCAGTTTAACAAAGATTAAATAAATATCTTTTTTTTACGGTCAGTCCATTTTAACACTATGATTTGTCTATTGTTAAATAAAATAAGTAAATTATTACTCCTGAAGCCATTGTGCTTAATGCTGTTACAAAGTTTCCTCAAACAATTTTCGCATTAAGGACATATTGTGCACATACAAACTTTTTAATCAGTGGTAGACTGGTTTCAGTAAACATATTCGACCTAGTTTACTGCTCTAGGCGTAACTTTCTGCCATAAAAATTCAATGTTTTCCTCAATGGAGCTTAAACAAAAAGTTGCATCCACATTATTTAAGTCTCATGCAGTGGCATTGGTGGAAGACAAAGTCTTGAAACATATGTTTCCGTGGTGTAGTGGTTATCACATCCGCCTAACACGCGGAAGGCCCCCGGTTCGATCCCGGGCGGAAACAATTCAATTTTATTGCACTTTTATTTAAATGTCATTCCTCTATTATTGTTTTGATTAATGATGTGCACTTTCTACAATGATCATATTCCTATGTATTCTAGGAGATACGAGTGTGTAATAATTTTTAACATGAACCTCCATTTATCTTCAAGCTCTGACAACAAACAAGTGTTTATGGGGATAGTGTCAAAGCGAGTCAAACCCCAACTCCCCCAAACCAAACCATAACAAACCAAAGCCCAAACCGAGACCGAGACGCAGACTATCGCGATCGTAGGTCTAACAAAACAGATAGTCAGACCACCCGACAAATATCGTAACTCATCTTGACGACAACATCAGTGGCATGTCTTTGTCAAATGCTAATGCACTATGCCAATGGCACTGGCACTTCCACTGGCATTGTCACTGACACTCCACTCATCCATACTCACGCATAAATAAGAAGCTGAAAAAGAGTCACAGTGCAACATGCATCATGTATATTTTTAATCCCATCGAAATTTATTAATTTCCCCCCTTTTCTTGCTGTTGTTTTTAATTGCGACCCTATACAATGTGATAAGAATTGTGTGGTGTTTTATTGGAACATTAAAATTAATTGTTTTTCTGGGACATCATAAATCCAATGATAATTATGAAGACACATAATCGTAAAAATATTACTGTCGTGAAATAAACAATTTACAATTAATTTTAAATAAAATTTATTAACATTTCAATTTTAACAACTACTGACAAAAAAAAATATAGAATTTTAATTTTTCTCAAAATGTCATGTTGACAGTTCGTTGGCATTAAATTAGGGTTGCCATTGCACTGGCACTCTACACGAACAAAAAAATGGTACAAGTTTTCAAATGTCATTATGCATTTGTAGCATGTTGTTTCTTAAAATCTGCACTTGTACACTTTTGAAAACGTTGCTTGTACTAGCACTCATCTTGTTATTTGATTGTTTGCCTATTCAACTTTGGCACACCTCCTTTAAAGGTCACTTGGACTTGTTCAACATTTTAATGATAATAATACTTACATTATGTCATATTATGAAGGACAGAATGACAGCTTTTCACTCCTGTTGACATTTTGAAGTTTAATGGATTCTTTGGCCGCCATCTTGTATTTTAGTTGTTTTTCAAGGTAACTTTAGTGAATGTATGAACTCTCTTAATCAGGCAAAGCTTCTTCATGCGGGAGTCAAATTGACTTTCACACAATCCTATGAAAATTGTACTGTTATGTTAGAAGATAAATAAGATTGTAATCACTTCATAAGACCTTGGGCACTAATGAAAACATGGTACAAGGAATAACATTTAAATATAAGTGCAATAAAATTGAATTGTTTCCGCCCGGGATCGAACCGGGGGCCTTCCGCGTGTTAGGCGGATGTGATAACCACTACACCACGGAAACATATGTTTTTAATGATTTTATTTTTCTGATGGCGCCTTTCACCAACCATATACGAAAATATTAAGCTCAAACAATGTGGATGACTTTCTTTAAGACTTTTGGAGGAAAAAAATTAAATCAGTACCAGAAAGATGTGTGTTTTTGAGTATAAAGTTAACTAGGTCGAACATGTGATGTGAACTGTCAGCCTGTCACTGATTAAAAAGTTTTATTATCAATAATGTTTTCTGTGTAAAATTATGTCCTTGAAACAAAAAATTTTAAGCGACTCAGTGAAAAAAAAAAAGTAGCTTTGATGGTTTTTCCTGAACACACGACTACACTACTTGCTCTTTGAGATAAACATTGATTTTGTGTAAAAATGCTTTTAGAAAAAACTAAAGCTTGGTAAACATCACGTTATTGATTTTGGTCCTGGTTAACAGTTTTACTTGTCATATAGTGTGTTCAGTGTATGCATAGTATCATATACGCTGGAATGACAGTTTGACACTCACAAATGGGTTACAGCTTTTTGGATTTAGTTACACTAAGAAAAGTGTAGGTGTGTTTGATAAAAATTTTGAGCACGAAGGCATTTGTCAAAAGTCATTTACTACAAACTTTTGTGTGGATTTATTCATTTCTATTTTAAGACAAATGAATCGTCCATTTTTAATTTATTTAAAAATATTAATTCCAAAAAAAAAAATTTCAACAATAACATAATCCTAGGAATAGACGTGTGGTGAATCAAATGATAATTTTAACATAGAAATGCCAAAAAATCATTCCGAATATATCCGCTACTCATTAATTGGATTCAATAATAATTGGCATGAATAATTTTGGAGAATTTGGGGCTGACTGACACACTTAACAGGTGTCAGTCAGACCCTAAAATTTTTAACACCGTGAAAGTTAGCAAAAAAATGATTAGTTGAAAATGTCAAATTGTGTTGACATTTCTGTTCAGTAAGTTTTGACAATTCATCATCAATCTTTAAGCTCGTAATGAACGTTTAATTATTTTAAAGAAGTCCATAAAGCACTTCCTCCATTTTACGGTGAACTAAGTTTCTCATGGGATCATTTCTGGATAAATGACTTCATCAATAAACAAAATTTACGTTTATAGAACAACTAAAATTATTGAGTAATAATTATTATTTAATAATAATTACTGCATATCAACAATGTTTTTGTCTTCTATTTAATGTTTTCAAGCTTTGAACAAAAACACCCAATGTTATTATTTATATTAGACTTAATAATGACAGGCTAAAAATATAATAAAAGTAACATCTGTACAAACATCTGAAAGCTATGCAAATTTGACTCTTTTATCTTAACCGTTACTTAAGTCTTTTAAATTCAACCGTTCTCTATAGAAAAACACGACACCGAGATCAAAACTAGTCTGAAATATGCAAGATCAAGAATCCAAGTGTATGTAGGGTTTTCCATTAAAAGGTATAATTCTGAATGACCCGCTTTTTATGCATCAGTCACTTTGAATCTTTCATCTTTTTGAAATTTAAAAATTAAAACATCATTATAAAAATGGAACGATACACGTCACTAAAAAATGTGAAGTTTTTGAAATCGAAGCATGTAAGACCAAAACACCTTGGGGTCGATAAAAAAATTCGAACTCGAGATTTCAATCAAACATGACATTACGATGTTAGAGAAGTTGAAAATATTGGGTCCTTGTACCCATCATCACCCATACAGCCTAAGCCTTTGGGTGTATTGAGTTAACACTTGAATATTAAGGTTTTAATCAGACTCACGTTAAGCGTTCTTTTCTTTTCTTAAGACCAAAAATAACAGTCAAACATTGAAAATTCGAATTTTCTCTAATACGGGCCCATTGATACGTATGAAATTTCCTCTAAATTATTTTCTTAACTTGGCTTTTTTCAATATAATAAAATATTTTTGTAATTAAATTTGTTTTATATTTCCTCAGTACCTAATGAACCAATTTATATTGTCCAAATAATTCTTTTTGGTCAAATATTTTTTTTTTGGGTTTTTAAAAATATATCTCAAAAATGGGTCTGTATTTTGCATAAGTACTAAATAACTTCATCCTAAAACTATTTCTAAAAAAGAGGCTGGCTTGAAAACCACTCGAAAACTTCCCATCCGTGCCCGTTTGAAAGTTTGTCTAAAAGTTAAACAAAATACATATTCATATCAACATTTTGTGTGAGATGACAAAATTTGAGGTCAATATCTTTGTTCTCATAATACTTGAGTCAAAAACTATTTCTTATTTGTTTTTTGTTTGTTTGTGTATTTTTTTGTGTTTTGTAAAAAAAGTTGTCAATTAAATTTTTCTAAAAAAAAAACCTAAAAGTAAGATAAAATATTTTGCATATGATAAAATAAGTTCCATTTCAATATTCGTTTTTGTTCCCGAGATTTCTAGTCGAAAACCAATTTTACCAATGTTAGTAGCAAATCTTGAAAGTTTTTATTTCTTATAAGAAAAATAAAGATTGCATTTTTCGAATACCACAGAATTAAATTATTTTTTAGTCAATTCATTTATTCACGAGATATCGAGAATCGAACATTAATTTTTTACGAAAATTGTGTATTTTTGGATTTTTATAAAAATTTGTATGAATGTTGAAAACAGTATTTTTTATAAGATGAAATAAGTTTAAAGCCACTATCTTAAATTTTTGCTAAAGATATTCAATTTTTACCAACTTTAAGTAATGTTTATTTTAGGTTTTATTTTTTTGTTTAAACCGTTTCTTCGATTTTTCGAATATTCGAAAAAAATATTTGTTTTCAGTTAAGACCGTGAATTCATTTTTTTTTTTTCAAAATTCAAATGTGATATCACAGCAAGTTATGCAGGGTTTTTCAACAGGGACGCTACAAATATAGAGCAACAGGGACAACAAACGACGCCGTTCATTTGAAATTTCTCTTCAGTAAGGTATTCCATTTCTTGATAGAAAGATATACGAGCCAATAACCAGTCGAAATTATTAAAATTAACTACCGAAACTTGGACTCAGTGGCCTCAACGTTAAAAGCACTACGTCAAATTTATGGTCGTCATAATCGTCCTAGCAGCTCAACAATTGAGCGTCTAGTGGGAAAATTTTAATCCACAGGCATAGTACAAAATGTTCCCGTGCCGTAGTATCGAGAATATTGCTGCCGCTGAGGTTTCAGTTGCAGAAAGCCCAAATGTTTCTCTCACACGTCGTTCTCAAACGTTGGGCATCTCTGTGACGTCGTTGTGGCGAATTTTGCGAAAAGATCTTGGCCTACATCCATACAAGATTGGGCCGTACTTCTTCAGTGATGATCAAGACCGGCCCGTTACTGTGAATGGGGATCGCTAGCGTTCAATTGTAACCGAATATTTTTGGCCCCAATTGGATGATATGAACTTGGAGGACATGTGGTTCTAACAGGACAGCGCCACAAGCCACACAGCGAATCTCACAATTAATTTATTGAAAACCAAGTTTGGAGAACGTGTTATCTCACGAAATGGTCCAGTCGCTTGGCCACATTTGTCGTGCGATTTGACGCCGTTAGACTATTTAATGTGGGGCTACGTCAAGTCTATGGTCTACGCCAACAAGCCAGCGATGATTGATGATGTTCGTACGAATATCGAACGTGAAATTGCAGCAGTATTGGCCGATTTATGCTTGAAAACCGTCGAAAAGTGGGTTCAGCGTCTGGACTTCTGCAAGTGTGCCCGTGGTGTCCATGGAACATAAATCAAGTTCCATACATAGATAATGGCATCGACAGTACTTTCACACGAGTACAAAATTTCATGGTAACCTAAAACCGTGTTTGTTTCATTTAAAAAAAAAAAACTTTGTAGCGCTCTTATTGAAATTAAACCGGAGTCAGTACGGTCGTACGGACATACGTACACACAGACATATCTCTAAAAATCATTTATTTAGGTTATACGAACTTTTAAACGTCGAAAAATTTCAAAGTTCTCAATTCAACAAATCGGACCGATTACAATAACTTTCCAAAACTTCAATTAGCTAAGCTTAACATTGTTTTAATTGGTATTTGCTTAAAGACAACTTTTCATAATATGGATTGGGACACTAAAAACTAAGATTTCATTAAAAACTAAAACCACTTACCTCTGAAAGTCTATAATGTACCTAACCCATAATCAATAAACTTAACCTCACATCACGTTCTTTTAAGGAATTTCTATTTTCAAACAAACAACTAAGCATGAAGAACTGGTTGCAATTTGTACACCCAATATTCGTAAGTTGTTGATAACACTTAATTTGTCGCAACAAAGATTTCTGCATATTGACCCATTCTCATAGTAGTTGGCCATAAGCCTTACCATTAGCAAGAATTTTTGATCATCCCACTTAATTAAAAAACATTTCAAAATGTCAGTGGGGTAAACTGAGCATATTAGAGATGTTGTATATGCTACTTAAATATCCCAACAATATTTTATGCATAAACATAACTCGTTGTTCATTTGAATTTTTAAACATTCAAAATAAATCACTTAAAAATACAAACAAAAAATAGTATCTATAGATATTTATTTATATTTTTCCATGCCAGCACAATAATTCACTCAAAGTCGTCAGACAACAACATTTATATATGAAAAAGTGCGTGTTAAGCAAATAAATCTTTTCTCATTGAGATATATTTTTTCTCTTAATAATGTTTTACTTTCCCCTAAAACAATCGACTTAATGTTGAACTCGTATTTTTAGCAAAATCACATATCTACGCATTCTACATACCTACAAGATACAACTTTTGAGATATAAATAGTGCCTAAAGCAAATCAGCTGCGTGCGATAGATTAATCAATTCAAAAACTTGTATTTGATGTTATCGCGTTATCTACGTCGAGTCGTATATATGTTAATATGTCAACATTGGCGATCTGCCATATTATTGTTTTTTTTAGCAGGTGTTTATTTACTTATACGATGATAAATATTATTTCGATTTAATTTAAGTATCAATTTAATTTAATGTGGATTAACTAGCAAGTTGTGAGATTGACTAAAAATCAAGTGTTTCCGTGGTGTAGTGGTTATCACATCCGCCTAACACGCGGAAGGCCCCCGGTTCGATCCCGGGCGGAAACAGAATCAATATTTTTGAAAGACTTAAGTTTAAGTTGTTTTTGTATAGGACAAGAAATTTAGAATTCCTTAATTTTTGATAATATTGAAATTCTTTGAATTTTCAACTATTTCAGAATGTCTGACAAAGTGTCTTCTAAAAAAAAGTGTCCCATCTAAGGTTAAAATGTCTTGACTTTTTTTGACCCGATATAATTTTAAAACCAAGTTCAATATGCAAGAGACAAAAAAGAGCATGATAAGGAATTCTCCATTCGCTTAGTACGGCTCAAGAAACGAATCTCTGCACTTCACAATAATACAGAACATGGGCTCAAAGAGAAACTGAATGCCCATTTGTCGAAGCGCTATCATAAAGCTTAAACTTTTTAAGAAGAGGAAAGCAAGTGACGATTTCACTTAAGCATAATCCATTTAAATAACTTTAATTGCTGAATCACAAACACGCTTCAGTTTCGGCTTCGTCTGCGTTACGGTGGGCCTGCTTCGAGGTTGCTTTGAATGACATTTCTATTATTTCATCCCTCCAAAGAGCAAATATGTTGTTTGTTAACATTTTTTTACAGCTGTTGAGCTGTCAGACAAAGCAAATGTTCAGATAATTGAACTAGAGCTTCCGTTTGGAATCACATTACGTTACATTACGATTATTTCCTTACGATTGTCAAACGAAACATGAGGTCGAAGCTCCATTGTGATAGCATGCATTGAATTCCTATGGCTGAACTTGTAAACGTCAGGTGAAGCCGAAGCTGAAGCGTGTTTGTGATTCAGCCATAAGGAAGGGTAAGGCAAGAAATTTGACGACGATGTTTAAGTGGCGTCAATGTTGTTATTGTCACTGATTATTTTAATTGCTCTTTTTTGAATACTTTCCAAGAAGCTTAAGTATGTTTCTCTGGGACCCCAGCCTAATATTTTTTTTTTTTTTAGATTGAAGCAAGTTCAGAAAGAGACAACATTTCTTGTATCGTCTCAGAAAACGCAAAACTCTTCTTGTATTTTTGGCTACATCGTGTATGTTATCGTTATACAAGAGTTGTTTGGAGGTACACATACCAGGTATTTCGAAATGTTATATTATGATTAAATGACAGTATTCAGTATTGGTTTTTCAACGCATTAAATTCGATTTTAGTTCCCACACTTAAAAATACTGTCTTGGTCAATATTAATTAAATTTATCATTCTCGTTAAAGACACACATCCGTAGAGTTGGGTTGTTAATCTAAAAACGAATATGTAAAGCTTAAAGCTCTATTCATCGAAGCAAGTACGAGTAAGTTTTAGGCAGCAGATCATTATCAAAAATAAAAAAATAGTGGCGGAGGTAGGACAGAACCCTGAGGCACACCAGTTTTATTTAGACTTTTCTCAGACTTAAATCCATCCAAAACTAATTTTTTTTAAAGGTTCTACAGACAATTTCTTTTCCAACTAAGATGACATTCCTTGAAACCGAAAGCACAAGACGATAACTTGTTCAAAAGCTTTTAAAATTTGATGTTTAATAATGTTAATTTTTTTCGAATCGATGTACAAATTTATTTTATTGTACGGTAAGATGATGTTATTCGAGATATTATTTTCTTTTTGGAGAGAAGGGACGTTATTGCCTTCATTTGATAATTTGATGAAGAAGAAAATTCGCCTTCTTTGGACAAATGCGGTTTTCTAAATACTGATCCAGGGGGTTTTCAAACGTGGAATAACATCTCTTGAGAATAATATTGGTGATATCATCCGGACCAGTCGATTTATGTACTTAAATAAATAGGTCCAATAGAATAACTTCCAGAACTGGAGGAGCAACGACACTAGTCGGAAGGTAGAATTTGTGGCTGCCTAACAAAGAAGTTGGATTTCTTCATGCAGCTGACAATAAGCGTCGGGAACAAAGAAATGAAGACATTCCTCTTTTTCTTATGAATATCTAAAAATTCTAACTGCCTTAAGAATAATGCAATATTTTTTGGCTTGAATTTTGGCCATGTAAAAATTTGATCCTTCGAATATGGGCATAACTATTCTTCCTGACTTGTTTAAACTTTTTCTAACTTAACTCTATTTACTTGTTAAATTGTAAGCAGTGCAAATCAAACCATCATCGCTTAACCCTGGGTCTGGAACTCTTAACCATTCCAAAAAAATGATATTAGTTACTGTGTCTGCATTGCAGTCTACGTTACTATCTTGACCTTTTATGACCCGAAAACATTAAAAACCCATCCATAACTTTTTTTAAGACTCATCGGTGTTTTATTTTTCCAAGTAATTTCGTTTCAAAGCTATTAAGAATCAACCACGATAACACTAATAATCGATTTTCAAACATTGTCACTGTCTCCAACATTGTCGTGGTAAATGGTTTAACTTTCTGTTTTTATTTTTTGTTCAAAAGGTCGAATTCTCAAACGTGGGCAGAGGCCCTATCCCACATCTAAATATTTATGTCCTTTCTTCTTCCTGGTTTCTGCATTTTGGCATATTACATCACAAACTCATCCATAACCCTTCTTATATCTTTCTTGTTATTCTTACAAAATATTGAAGGAGTATGAGAGAGAAAGAGTTCTTCTTGTAGGTATAATAATCCTCTGGCTCTTATCCTGATGGTCCTAATGTTGGCAATGTCAATGTCGAATGACGGTCGGTTGTTTTGGTACAAAAAGAATTGATTTTTGCCACCATAACAACGACATTCTATGACAATATATCGTATCGGCTCGGCGGCGAGGCAATGTCGCCAATATACTATAATGCCAACAAAACAAAACCAAAAGAAAATTCCTCGTCTTTAAGTAAAAGTTAGGTTAACCCACATCCAGCCATACCACT
The DNA here is from genome assembly GCA_951509635.1 of Eupeodes luniger. Lineage (NCBI taxonomy): Eukaryota > Metazoa > Arthropoda > Insecta > Diptera > Syrphidae > Eupeodes > Eupeodes luniger. The sequence goes on along the minus strand of OX608075.1, from coordinate 10,022,102 downwards.
CAACTCATCTATGAAAATGTTGGGAATGGAAAAGCATCAATTTCTTAAACGGGTGGTGTTGTCTTCTCTTGGATGTTGTCGTCTGACACTATGTCGTTTTGAAGAAGAATATTGTGAATAATTTTCCAAGGATATTCTTAATGGCTTTTCTTTGGTTTACTTGGTTTATGATGGCCGGGCGGGTGGTGAGTGGCAAAAGGGATATAGGTACTAAACAGTCAACCACCATCTTTAATATCCATTCATTCAAAGCAGATTGAAATAATATATCTTTTTTTTTTCCTCACAAGTCAATTTCCTCGAAGAAAGAAAAAGTGCAAAAAAAAAAATAAACCAAACAAAGATGATTGGAAAAAAGAAATCAATTGAAATCAAAAAATTACTCATCAATCTTAAGAGATTTTAATATTTTTCTAAAGAGATTGTCAAACAAACATCAATGAATATAGATAGATTTTTTTTTTTGACAAAATATACATAATATAGACATCTCTATATATCTGTGTATCTTTAAGATGAATAAGAAATAATAATTTTTTTGATGACATTCTTGATGGAATTAATTAATTTTTATTCTGTTGTATTTTGTAAATTCTAATAAAAATGATTCAGGGACTCTTTTTCTCTTCTCTATCTCAATTTCTCGGATTTTACTTCTTGCATCATAAATCGATAGATTTACATTGATTGAAACTGGGGATGGCGCCAATTAAATCAGAACTCGAATAGATACGCACAGCACAGGATATAGAGCTATTGAAAGTATTTTTTTTATTTGCTTTGGGGAGGGAGGATGTGGAATTTTATTGCCAATGACGGGATTAAAATGAAATAATTTAACTCGGATTAAGATCGTAAAAAAAGCGATTTTTTAATTAGAAATTAATTCAGGTAATTCCTACCGTGAGGATGAGAACGAGTATTATGGTTATAGTGGTTTGGTGCTTAGACTGTCAACATGTACTTCGTACATAATTTTAGATAAAAACAGAATTTATTTCAAGCTAAAAAATGTACAAATTGTGTGTATATTTTTGTTTTGTTTAATTTTTAGTGAGATAAAAGATATCAATTTTGCAAAATTTTTATTTATGTATATTGTAAAAGGTAAAAAAAAAGTTATCATTGAAATGCTGATTGGAAATTATTTGAATGAAAAAATAAGTATACTTTGCATATTTTATGTTTGGATGTAAAATATGCTTGTTTTGTTTCAGAATTAATATGAGTTGAAATTCTCTGCAATGAACATGGAGGTATTATTTAAAGCATATTTTTATATTTTTAATTTTAATCATACAATAAATTGACAGGAATTGGAATATTTCATTTGAAGAAGCAAACAAAAAAATGACAAACTCTTCACACGAAAATACAATTTTAGAATGACAAGGTACCTAATTCCTAATTTCACTGTTGTGTTTTAATATTATTTTATTTTATATAAAAACTAGTTTTTTGTCAGGAAGTCTAGAAATGTCCTTATAACAATTGTAAATATTTTTGTATTGTTGTTTCTAATGTTCATGGTGGCGTATGTGGAATATTTTTTTTTTTTTTTAAATTTTGTATCAAATCTAAACATCATAGTTTTTCTTAATGTTATCATAATATTACCAATGACCAATGCTTAAGTCCTTAGAGCGTATGGAATTTAAATATGTATGAAATATTATTTAAACATCAATTTATCACCTTGGACAAATTGGAGTTTGAGTGGGTTTGAAGTGAACCAAAAAAGAATAAAAATTGATTACCAATCTGAGCAGTTGAGTTGAATATTGTTATATAAAGTCGGGTCGACTTTTTTTGCTGTTGGATTTGGGCCAACATCTATCACCATCTAGAACAAAACTAAGACACTGGAAGCAAACGCATAACCTTGTAGGTCCACGGGGTTGATATTTTTAAAAGACCTATGTTAGTGTAAGTTGTTTTTTTTATGGGACTAGAAATTTAGAATTCCTTCATTTTTGACAATAGGGAAATTCTTTCAATTTTTCAATATATCAGATTTACTGACACTTATAAAAAAAAGTGTCCCACCTAAGGTTAAAATGTCTTGACTTTTTATGACAAAATATAATTTTACAACTTAGTGTTATATGGTGAGGTTAGAAAAATTGGGCTATAGTATATTGGTTTTAAGTTCTTAAGGATTTCAATGAGGAGGAAAAAAGAGTGTGGTAAGGGATTCTCCATTCGTGAAGTATGGCTCAAGAACGAATCTCTACACTTCAAAATACTCAAGGAGAAACTGAATGGCTATTCATAGAAGCGCGGGTATAAAGGTTAAACTGTTTAATGGGAGGAAATTAACTGGATGTTTCATTAGGGCATAACGCATGTCAATAATGTTAGTAAGGACGAGGCAAGACATTTTACAACGATGTTCAACTGACGTAACCTAGAGAATAATATTTTTGTCACCAATCATATTAAAACCTGTTTTTTAATACTTCCCTAGAACCTTAAGTTCTAGAGTCCCATGGCCCATATTGGTTTTGTAGATTGAAGCCAGTTCAGAGAGAGACAAAATTTCTTGCATCTTCTCAGAAAATTCAACATTTTTTGGCTACATCACATATGTGATCGTTTCGAAAGAGTTGGTTAGAGGTACACATACTCGGTATATTGACTGCTCTTACGAAATGTATAGAGCGGATCTAACTAACTTTTCTTGGCCATAACTCAACAAATACAAAGCACTTGGGGCAATATTGAGACAATGATCTAAGCTGCGAAAGTACAAATTTGTTGACTTGAGTCATCTCACGCCTAGAGTTTTGGTTAGCGTGGCCTTTAACAATTTATTTTACTTTATCAACTTCTTAGTCTAAGATGAAAATGCAACAGCTTTAAATGAGCTAACATTGGATACGCTATCGGAATCTCGGTTCTTAAAACCCTGTTTTTCAAAAATACGTTTAGCCATCAAAAATCCCAGTAGCCCATCAGAGTAAAAATCGGCAATACCTGAAAAACAACAAACTATTTCTGCGGTTTCGTAGATTTTTCGCCATGTTACGTTCAAACCTGGATGTAGAAAACCTGGATTGTTTATAAAACCAACGTCATAAACACCTAGAAAAAAAAATGGATCTACGAAACCGCTCTTTCTGTCCAAAGAAAATACTACTTGACTAAAAAATAGTATAGTAGATGAAATCGTTTTCAATTTTTTCACAAACATAAATACATTTTTAGATTCAAATTTTTTGGCGTTAAATTGATAATTGACAAGAACATGGATTACTAAAAAAAGTACCTACTCAATAACATAATTATTGTTTGAGATTTAAAATTATTTTTTCTGATATTCAGGCAAAAGCCAAAGTATTAAAAAGTTACTGCAAGATTAAATATCAATATTTATTTAAAACAATAGTTTTTCTTTTCAAAATCAATTTTTTTGTTAACGAGAACTTTAGTCGAAAACCGATTTTTAAAAATTTTAGTAGCATTTCTTGAACATTTTTATTTCTTTTATAAACAAATACAGATTTTCTTTTTCTCAGAGCAATATCTTAGTTTAATTCTACTTTTTAAAAAAGTAATCACAGTAATAAAAGTGTTGCCGTTGATTTCCAACATTGAATTTTGTATGTCAATTGAATTTGCTGAAAGATAAACCCTTCCACCTAAAAGGGGAGAATATACACACTCCAATCTCTTACTAATTTTTGCTTCTTTTGACTCAATATTCTCACTCCAGAGTTATGGTATACCTTATGGAAAATTTTCTATTTTTGTTATTTTAGTATTAATTCGTCGATTTTGTGTAAAGGGCATGTTTTAGATAATTTTTGATCAACAGTATTCTGAAAACTGTGACATCTACAGATACAAATTTAGGCCTACATTGTAGTTATTCTTTGATGTACAAATGTAAAATAAGCCAAAAAGGGCGATATTTTCGGGGTTCTTCTATTTTTTTGAGCATCTCACGTTCGGCTCTCTAGGTCGGAAACTTGAATTCTTAATAAGGCCAACATCAGAAACAAGTAATCAAGAAATTGTAAATACTGGATTTAACACAAGGGATTATTTATTCTATTAAAATGACAGTCTAATAGTTAGACTAAAAGTTTTAATTGCAAAAGGAGAATAATAAGAAATGGAAAACGAGATTTGAAGACACGAGATTTTAAAAAGCGATATTTCAAAAGAGCGGGATAATAGAAATTCGGCGGGTTATACAAAGTGGAATTTTATGAAACAGGATTATAAAAAGCGGAATATTTAACATCGTACACTATGTATATGCATTTTAAATACTGAAAGGGTGAAAAATCAATCCTTTTTTTTAATTTGAAAATTTCAAAATCAATAAATTAAATTAAATATAACAGTATTTTTTCAATATTTAAATTCTACGAAATTATTATTACATATTATTACAAAATCTTATGAATAAATTTAACTTTTTGGAAAAACTTTTACTTCTAAATCTGTCGTTCTAAGGGAAACCTTATTTCTTCGACTATATCAGAAACCGGCAGAGATATCGACTTCAAGTTATTTTTATTAGTACCTAATTTGTAAGTGTTAACATCAAAATGTACAAAAAATGTTTTCAAACAGTTTAGTGGGTGATTTTTAATAGATGTAGACATTTGAAAACAAAATATTGGTCGGTCTCAAAAATTTCAAGAACAACAAATCTTATTAACTTAAATTAAAGTTAATTCAGCTCATTATTACGTTATACAAAATTGACTTGAATTGAAACCCAAAATATCTCACGAATCAATAACGCTAGCGACTTGAATTAAATTGTATATTATATATGTATTATGGCGTGATACCAAAAAAAATATATTTTCGAAAAAAAATTCAATTAACAGTTTTTTTATATCTCAAAAAACTGAAAAAAAATGATTGCCACCTCGAATATTTTACGAAAAAAAAATAATGTTGCCTTACAAATAATTTTATGCAACGACAAACAACGTTTCTGATATCTGGTCAAATTTTGAGAAAAATCAAATTGACAGTTTTATTTACAAAAAATAAAAACCTACCTAAAGTTGGTAAAAATTGATATTTGACTTTTTTAAAATTAAGGATATTGGCTTCAAACTAATTTCATCTTATAAAAAAAGTAGTTTTCAACATTCAGTAAAATTTTGGGAAAGATCGAATTGATAGTTTTCTTACAAAAAATAAAAATCTTTAAAAACCAATACTAAAGATTGGAAAAAAATTGATTTTCGTCTAAAGTATCTTTTCAAAAATTAAAAATATTGGCTTCAAACTACTCTCATCTTATAGAATGTATAGTTTTCTACATTCAGTAACATTTTCATAAAAATTTAGGTCATTTTTTTTATAAAAATTAAAGTCCCAAAATTGGTAAAAATTGATATTCGTTTCTCGATATCTTCTGAATAAATAAAAGTATTGACTTCAAAATGATTTCATTCTGCGCTTAATTTTGTTGATCACGTAAGATATTGCTCTTAGAAAAAGAAAATCTGTTTGTGTTTATATAAATAAATAAAATAAATAAATTGGGTGGCGCAACAGTCCTTTAAGAACTAGGGCCTAGTGACTTACAACTCTCAACCATTCCTGTGTGCGAGTACTGTTGTCAGGAATGGGATGTGTTTATATAAGAAATACAAATATTTAAGAAGTGGTACTAAAATTGGTAAAAATCGGTTTTCGACTGAAGATCTCGTTAACAAAAAAAAAGATTTTGAAAAAAAAACTATTTCATTCAAAATATTTTTGGTAATTTTTAGTTAATCTCTTAGAAAAATTCAACTTACAGCCTTAAAAAAAAACACGAAAAGCTACAAAAACAGCAAAAAACTGATGAGAAATGCTTTTCGACTCAAGTTATCAAATTATTTATATCTCACACAAAATATTGTTAAAAATATTTTGTTAAATTTTTAAGCAAGACAAATCGAAATACGGGATGGGAAGTTATCAGTGTGGGTCGCACCCAGCCTCGTTTTCAAAATTCAATTCGGCACACCTTTTATTCGCAACATTTTTAAAACTAATTACACATAATTATCAATTCAATAGAATTATGTTTATTCAATTAAACTTGCATACATAGAATTTATATAAAACCATTAATTTCAATCATTAAAAAGGAAACTCCCAACAATAAAACTCTTTTAATTCGACATTGCTTCCAAGATTCTAAACACTGACCTTTTAACATTGAAAACAACTCCTATGTATTTCCATATATAACAAAAGACTTGCAATTTCTTTTTCTTCGATGCAATCCTTAAAGCTGCAATAAAAACTTATATCTTTGTTGAACTAAATACAAAAAATAACAATAAAATGAAATTTATTATTGTTTTCTTTTAATCCTGCACACATTATCGCGTAAACTCTAAAAGAACATTTGTTTTAATTTATTCGTAATAAAATAAAATAAAAAACAAGAACCCAACTGCATTGCAAGAAATTGTCGCAGGATCAAATTGATATAAGAGAGATATAAAGAGCTAAGTTTGAAACTTGTGCGTGGAACAAAAAGAGAGAAAAAAAAGGAAAATAAATTCAAAAGATATTAAAAAAAAAAAAAAAACAAGTTTAAAGTTCCTTTAAAAAGTTTCGTCAATGTAAATGCCAACAAATAACAAGATAAACTTTTCTTTTTGAAAATGAAGATATAAGAAGAATGAATGAATGCCTTCCTTTAATACAAAAGATATAAAATTTCAAGGATATTGAAAGGATTTTTATTTTTACTTTCTTTTTTCCGACACATTACTTGGATACTTTTTGTCAGTTTGAAAATGCAAAAAAAAGAAGAAGAATTTTGATTTAAGTCCAAGATATTCTTGCGTTTCTATTCAATTTGAATCAATTACAACGACAGTCATACTAATTAATTAATTTGCTTACAATTCTGTTTCTAACTTTTCTCGTTAAAATCCGACCGTTCTCATTTGATGTTAATCGAATTCAAATGAATTCATTTTCTTGAATTCTAGGAATTTCAGAAATTATTCTTTGATTTCTTCCATCGTAAATTTAAACCTCAAACCCAAAACCCCATTCTCCATCGCTATAACGCCGCATCGCCATGAAGACTGTAGTTTGACTTTGATAAACTATAAAAATAACGATAAGCGACATTACATAACATCCCATCAATATTATAAAACAAAGAACAAAACTTTCGAGGTCAACTTTACTAATCCCAAATGGTTCCGAACAATCGGTGCTCTTTCATTCACAAGAACAGAAACCATTACCACCGTCAATGGATTCGAGACAAAAGTCAAACTACTCATCTTTCTTTTTGGCCCACTTTATCCACAATCATCATCCAAATCCTTAACAACTTTTATATTCAAAAGGACCAGAAAAGGTCAAAAATATATAACGTCATCTCTGGCGATGGCGGCGGTGGAAAGGATCTTTGTGATGTCGTCATCATTTTGAAACATAAAATAAATGATTCATACCCAAAAACTAGCGAAACAGAAATAGATACAAAAATTAAAACTATATACGAAAACTATAGCCATTGTTCAAAATGTCCTGATTATTCAGCCAACCGACGCACGGACGAAGGAACAACTATCTTTCGCCTACACACATATCACTTGAAATTATTTTTGTTTAAAAGGGGTGGAAAGGGGGGTGGTGGTAGATTTTTTCGTCAATGACAGAATGAAAAAAACACACAAAAAGGACCTTCAAAAAGGACATGAGTAGCACAATAATAACAAAACGTAGGTACACATATAGTAAAATATCAAGCAGTACCATTGCCATCAGAAGCAGCAGCAACATCGCCTTGAGCCGAGGAACCGAGTCCTGCCATGCGCATGTCCCTTTTTCACATCACAAAACAAAAAAGGGTCTTCCTTTTCTATCTTCAGGGGCTTATGCCGAGAATCGAGATTTCAGCACGAAGGAATTTTCACTTTCATCACTCAGCCATACAGAACGAAAGTGTATAAATACCAAAGCGCCTCAGGATATCGAATTAGATCAGTAGTGCGAATTTCAGTGCCAAAATCTCCTCTCTAAGCAAAGGACCTACATAAAAACATTTTATAAATATCATTGGATTAACTTTAGTCGCCGCCTGCCGAGAAATTAACAATATTTGAAGAAGAGTAAGTGTTAACCTATCTTCATCAGCATCATCAGCAATCCAAACAAAATAAGACTCTCTTATAATCTTTTAAGGCTATAATAAGTGAGTGAATGTTTAATTAATTGTTTGTGAGTGGAATATTAAAAATAAATACAAAAAAATAATAAGGAACACCACACCGTTACATGCCGCAATTATGTTGTTGGTCATCTTCAATAATTTCATCTTCATCTTTATCTTCAGTGAGTTACAACATTGAGAAGTCTTTAGATGAAATGAAGTAGCGCATCTCAATAGGCATTTCAATTAATTTATAATGCAACACTTTTGTAGTTACTTTTTTTTTGTATTAAATAATAAATTTGCTGTGTTATCTGTCAGATACAAAATAGTATCTTTTTAAAGAAAAGGAAAGGCAACGTATCTTCGAGTTTAATGGGTGTAAAGTGTGTGCAGTTATGTGGAATAAAAAGAAGAAGGTTACATATTATTTTGTATTTATTTCTTTTTGAAGTACTCGTAGATACTTTGGTACTTTATCAAAAAAAAAAACACTTAAACTCAAGTTTTGAAGCTCTGTGTATTATGAAGATTTAGATAGTTTAATGGAAAAGAAAATGCGTGCATTATGTGACATAAGAGCAAATTAATCTTCAAAGTCAATGAATTTACGTATAATTTATTAAAGTAAATTAAATTTTTCAAGATAAAGAGCACTTCATGAAAAAAAATTTCATGTTTGAAACAGAAAACAAAAAAAATAAAGTGGAACACAAACTTATTACCTAACAGTTTTTTCGTGTCTGTTATTATTAAATTGGCGCCTTGGTGACCAAACCTAACATGTATCCAAAGAGGGATTTCATTTTAGGCATTATACTTATGTTTTTGTAAATGTTGTCATACTTTTTTGGTCCAAGATATTTATCTTTAAATAGGATGAAATTTTTGTTACTTATTTATTTAAGTACTTTACTAATTGAATTTCTAAGTTTTGTTGCCATGGGATCGGTTTTTCTGTTTACAGTTTAAATTTTAATCTAAATTAAACACAGTACGAGCAGTAAAGAGCAATAGGAAAATTATCAAAGAAGAGATATCTAATCCATACACATTAGCTTTAAAATTGTAAATATAAAAATAGAAGGAAAAACAGACTTGTAAAAGGTTATCTACATTCTTGATGTGTGGCAAAAGAAAAAAACTCTACCCTTCATAGTATTCCGCATTCTTGATGTGTGGCAAAAAAAAACTCTTTCCTTTATAGAAGAGAATTCCTTTCTTTAAAATAAATAAGAGGTTTAATCATGATTCTTAAAAAACGAGTATTTTTTAAGAGAAATCAATGGAAAACTATTCAAGCCAAACGGCCCCCATAGCTAGGGGTTTTGGTGATGATCCAAAAGTACTTAAGTTTTGATAGCTATGTATGCCTGCAACATTTTCACCATTTTTTGGAGTGAATTTTAACAAAATGAATTCGTTGTAGAATCGTATATTGTTTCATTTTTAAAAATGGCGTAATTTTTCTTTTTCAAATGTCAAAAGATGACAGCTTCAAAAGTGACAGCTCCCCAAAAAGAAATTTGTATTTAAATTGAATTATTTTATTCATATTTATTAAAAATAAGAATTGATTTTAAATATTTGATTGAATTAACTTTGTTGCAGGTTCAAATCATTGATATTGACTACTGATTTGTTCATTTTTTTTTTATGATAAATCCAAAATATCTTTATAAATAGTAATGCAAAACAAATTCATTTTTGAAGTATGGTATCAGCAATTGGTGTGTGAGTTTTTAAAGAACGTTTATGATCGCAAGTTTAAAAACTCAAAATTATTTTTTTTTTTTATAATCCCAATTTACTGTATTTAATATTTAATTATTCTGCTAGGACTCAGTTTTTATAATTCAATTTTTTATATTAAAAAGTTTTATAGATGTTGAAAGAACACTCAAATATATCATCGATTTTTTCTGGAATTACTGAAATTTTGAATTTTGGTTCTACGTAATTTTTCACACTTTATCCAGATTTTAAGTAAATAGAATTTTTCTTATTTTATTCAAAGATTGAATTGAAGCTTTTATAATAAAAAAAATAGCAGTATTAAGAAAAAAAATCAAAAAATTTGAATATAAATTTTCTGAAACACGTCCTTTTGGTCAGGAGTAGAGTTATTCATTTTCGTCGAAATTTGTAGGTGTCAAAAATGTATTTCTTACATTTATATTATAAACTAATATAAGAAAAACTTCTATGCCATAAAAAAAGTACAAACTTGTTTATCTAAAAAACATTAGTCTAACGGTTTTTATTGATTTCTTAAATATCTATGACAGTTGAAGAAAAACTTGGTCCAGTTAATTTTCTAAATGGAAATTGTATAAAACTAAAATCGAATTTTCTTACCAAAAATCCATAACGTTAAAATATATTTTTAGTATTGACCAGTGTTGTCACTATTAATACCTTTCCTTCGCTTGAAAATAATTTTAAAGATTTTGTGTATTTCGATAATTTTTGTATAATCAAATGAAAACTTAATAAAATTCATTAATAATTCATACATTGAAGAAAATAGTTTCTAGTGATTGGATTTTTGTTTGTCGTTAATAAATAATAGATAAACACAATAAATGTTTGAGAAAAATATACAATTAAAAAAACCTTTAATAACTGATAAGGATAACACTCCGTTCTTACTCAATTGCTTCTAACGTTTTAAAGCTAAATGCTAAACAAATATAATTTCTTGGGGGTGAATTTACTATTCAAAAGATTACAAAAAGTTTTAATTATAGTCCCCTCGGACTATGGTGAGTAAAAAAGAGAACAATTCTCTGAACTAAGGTTCTCAGGAAACTTAGTGGCTTTACAGATTTTTACAATTTTTTACTATATCATAAAGGAAACCCTAAAAGCCATGGAACATCATATTGACGATTGTTTAAAAAGAAAATTAAAAGAATTCTTCTTATTTTATGTATTTGTGTTTCATATAAGATTTCAATTTGACTAAAAAGTGAAATCGCTGTACAATGACTCGTAGCATCTGTTATCAGTAATTGAGAGTCTCTCCATATGCTTCTACATTCTGGGTTGACAGTTTGTTAAAAACAATACACTTTTAAAACAATACACGAAACCAATAAAATATTTCAATTTGGTTAAACGATGTTTTTTTTTAAAAGAAATCAAAGGGTGTTTGTTTCATTGCTAAAAGGAAGTTATGTTATTAACAATTGAAGTATCAGCCAAATGGCTACCACGGATACAGACGCTTCACGACACAACCCGAAATTTATTAAGTTTTACGACCGGTGAATTTAAAATTTTACCCATTTTTGCAGTGAATGTCGATGCTTTCTTTTAATTTGTCAAATGAGAAGAACCAATTTCCATACAAGTTTGGGTACACTCATGATATTGTAAATTGGTACCAAATGAAAGCTGATGTTCTTCTGAATATGTATCATTAATGTTTTTGAAATCGGTTCGAGGGATTTTGAGATATTTGAGAAGAAAAAGTTATTTATTTATTATTTATTTTTTTCTTGTCAATGACATATTTTAAATACAATATTAATAAATGGTAAATAGGAGCACTAGCAGCAGAATACTATCGGCTCATTTGTTAAAAGTTAGAAATTATAATTTAATTTGTAGTAGATATAATATTTTATTTATAATTACAATATTAGAGTGAGTAGGTTCTTTTAATAGATCTATAATGTTTGAATTTGTATTTATAATGTTTAATATATAATTTGAGGAAAAGAGACAAGGGCCAAGCAGTTGATTGATGGTGATGTTATTATGGCAGGTAGGGCAAGTGGATGGTGATTCTTTCTTGAGGAGATATTGGTGGGTAAAGCAGGTATGACCGAGTCGGAGACGGACAAAGTTCGTTATCATTTCCTTTGGGGTATGGGTTGGATATATTGGGCGTATTTTGTTGGGGTTGATTGATGTGTAATGATGGTGGTATTCATTCCATTCTGCGATTTCATTTTCACGAAATGTATTTTGTATCGACCTTTGAAGGTCGCGTTGGAAATAATGGTCAAAGGTATAGACTGGAGCAGTATGAACGTCGTTGGCAGCTTTATCAGCCAGTTCGTTGCCTCTTATTCCAACATGTCCAGGAGTCCACATTAACTTAAGGTTTTGAGATTATAATATCTCTTATTTTGGATATGATAACAGACGAGTGGAAAGGGTTGAGAATGGCTTTTAGGACTGAGAGGCTATCGGAGCAGATCGTCCATTTGCCTGATGTATTGCAACATTTTCTTATGGCCTCGAATATTCCCACAGCTTTCGCAGTAAAGATTGACGTAATGTCTGGTAAAATACCTTGAATAAGTGTATTACCTTCTTTTGATACAACTGCAAATGTCGTGTTGTGTTGGTTAAATGAACCATCTATGAATAAAAACTTCCATCCTTTATCGGAAAGTTTAGATGCAGTTTCAGTAAACATTTGTCTGTAGACTTCTGAGTTAGTATTTTGCTTTTTAATGTCACATAGACCGAGAAGTATAGAGTTGCTATCTAATAACCAGGGTGGCTGTGATGGTGGGTGTTTGGAGTGACGTTTGAAGGGTATATCCATTTTTTTGCCTACCTCCAAAATGGTAGAAATTGTGGAAGGGATTCGTCTTCTTCTTTTATGGGATAGGGTTTGCATTGTGTCCTTGTCGATCACTGATCCAGTTTGAAAGGCTAGCTTGGGTAAAAGTGAAGTGGTGACTTAAATAGCCTTATCATGCCCTTTCAATAGGTAAAAGTGTTCTTTCAAAATGAAACCTCTTATTGGAAAACACTCAACTTAAGGTTTTATAAATACATTTTTAATGCATTACTTATTATACGCAAAATTAAAACAGAGAAAAATTTGTAATGGAATTGAATAAGTATATTTTGCAGTTGCAAATTCGTAGAAAAATAAGAGTTCTATTTAGAAAAACCCTTACCTTAAATAAAAATGGTTCTAATAGCTCTAAAACTTGTTAAATTTCCTTGAGAACACATTTTCGAATTCCCATTAAATTTTTGTTCAAAATGAAAAAATGTTTGGTTTCCATTATTTGTTTTTTTTTTGTTTTTAAATTTCAAAAATATGAATAATATTTTCAGTTTGTGCCGAAATTTTTTTAAAAGCCCAAAATGATTTTTTTGCATTAAAAAAGTTGATACTTTTTAAGAAAGGAGGCAAAAATCAGATTACCACTTATTTGTTACTCATATGAGCCCAATTGTAATTCCTTGAATAAAGTTATGTAGCTATATACCAAATTGTTTACTCTTTCAACGACTAAACTATGAATAATAGTTATTTTCCCATCCAGTTGTTGTTTTTGGCTTTTCTATTTCCTTCAAAATAACTCCGTATCAAATGTGACCCAAAACCTACATAGATGAAAATAATGACCATTAGCCCCATTACAAAAGACATTTACGAGCATGAGGATGAGATGTAGTTGGAATTAATAGCTTTAGCAGATGCCAGACTGTCTGTCTGATATACAAACTTACCATAAAGCAGTATGTGTATTTGAAAAATCTGGTTTAGTAATTTTATTGGTTTGTCTTGTTTTAGAACAACTTTGCATATATGATACTTGCAATAAATGACAGAGTCTTGCAACAAGAGTACTTAGCTTTTCTGAGTATGAATTTAAATCCTAACAATATTATTTAATTGGCTAGTAGTAATATAAAAAACAGTGTTGAATTGAATAGTGTTTAAAGCATTTAATACCTTTTAACACTTGTTTCACTGAGTCATTCCTTATTTATAATAATAAAGAACAAACATAGTAGAATTAACACTAAATTATCATCCCAAAACCTTAACAATGCATTATACCGTAAATTCGCCCTCTTAAATGGAATTTAACAATTTAACTTATTTCTGTAACATTTTTAGTTACAGAAATAAGAAAAAACAAATCTCAAAACTTATCCAAGCTTATCCGAACCAAGAAACCATAAAATTATCCTCTTACATATATGATTTATTCTTTTGTGTCTTTTCAGAATACTCGAGCAATAAATTCAAATTCTATCCTCCGCCACTGGCCGCCACCGTTCTGAGAGAGACGTTATACCTATACCATTTTAGCAAACTTAACATATAATTCACATCCGTCAGATCCGTCAGACCTTAAATTAAACGTCCCAAAACACACCAAAAACATACAACAACAAACAAAATGTCCTCCTCAATGATGAAATTCAGTTTTGTTGCTCTTTTCGTAGTCCTTTATTTGACAGTACAATGTGAAAGTCGGTATTTACCAACAAGGGCACATGGCGATGAATTGGACAAGTTAAGGGAGTTAATGCTACAGGTGAGTTTTTTTTGTCAAGTTGTGCTATTTTTTAATTTGAATCCTTACTCGTCCTTTCGTCCTTACCATGTCATTTATACGGTTTTCCCTTGGGTAGAGAGAGAGAGTGAGGATATACCAACCTGTAGGATGTAGGGAGGGTTTGTTTTTTTCACTCCTAAGGGAAAGGCGCCATTAAATGTTAAGTAAGTGGATTTAAGGTCCTTCATTTTATAGGTCAGTGATATGTACTCTTAAAGAAATTTGGTATAGGAGGGGTTGAAAAGTTGAGAGTTTATTCAAATGTTACAAAAAGCAAGGACGTGACTGTTTTTTGTAAGTTATGTTAATTTAGTCGAAATTTTTAAAGATTTCCATTTATAGGATTTGAGAGGGAGACAGAGAGTTTTTGAATTTGTTGGTAATTTATTGAAATGAACGACACGAAATCTGTTTCTTTTCATTCTTCTATTATTCTTATAGCCTGATCTGAAATGACCTTTTTTCTTTTTTTTTGGGAAAAGTCATACGTGATGTGTCACAGATTTAGCTTATTGAGTTTGATTTTTATATATTTTTGCATTGTTACAAAAAATAAAACAAACTCAATTTCAAAAAGACATGCGATATTGAAAAAGAGTATTAACTTTTCGTCTTAGACTTAAGGGCGCGTAAAATGATGATGACGACGACGTCTACGACAACGACAAATACGTTGATGGAATTATAAAGCAGTTTTTCATCTTAGATGAATAATAATAAAAAAGAAAAAAGAAAAGTAGAATAAAAATGGAAAACGATTTAATGTGATGTACCTACTCTCTTTTGCTCTTAAAATTGAAAAGTAGTATTAAGAGAATATTGAAATTGGATTTTAGGGATTTATTTTAGTTACTTTAGGTTACGGTTACATTAAGTAGAAATTTAAATAGGGGAAAGATTTGTTTAAATTTTTTTTGGGAAGTTACTTAAAAGCTTTTAGGTGTTTTTGGCTTACAAATTTTTTTGAGAAAATTTTATGATTTTTGACGATTTAACCACCTTAAAAGAATGACAGGATTATTAAAGTAATGTTTTTATTTTGATGTTTTTTAACTAACTTCCATTTTATTTTTTCTAAGCCCGATTGCAATAAATAATCAAAACATATTTAGAAATAATACAATTGAGTACAAATATAAGATACAAAACTTTTAACGATGTCTTAAATTAAGCAATGAAAGCGATTTTTCACAACTTTTGAAACATTTAACAAAACATAAAGGATTCTCGATATTTTCAATTTTTTTTTAAATTTCATTAGAACTCTTTCCCAAAATTTTAAGAACTATTGAAATTCCCGCAAAACAAAAAACTAACCAATTTGAAGGGTTGATTATTATTGACAGTTTTTTTTCCGATAGGAAAACTCTTTTCAAAATAGATTTTTAGGAACCTTGCACAATTTTTTGGTAGAAAATGAGAATAAAAACATACAAATATATTCAAAAAATGGTTCAAATTCTTAAATAATTCATTGGTCAGTATTTTTGTTATATTATTTTCCTAGATGTTTAGAAATAAAATTTAAATCCTTTAAAATCAATCAAACCCTTTTTAGAGGTACGAATCTATTGATTTAAAACTCAGAGGTCATATGGGAATAACAAATTCCATACGTTTTCCAACAATATTGAAGTTTTTAATCATGAAACTTAGAAAAAGGTTAGCCCAGGGCCAGTCTTATTTATTTGTAAGCTCGACAATAGGGATCCGGTCCAGACCTCACTTTATAAGTTTCTCGATTTACTCCGAGGTTTGGGGCGTTCTCCAGCGTAAGCATGATCTGCCACGCTATCGCCTACCATTAAATGTATTACAATGGAATTTCGGAGCTAATTTCTTTTCACTCATGTGAGCTAGGTGATCAGTTTACTACAGTCTACAGAGCTTAATGTTTGTGACCTCTTGATTGTAGTGCCTCCGGAATCGTCATTCCTCACATAAGGGACTAACAATTCTCCGTAAGACTTTCCTCTAGAATGCGCCTAAGAGGTCGAAGTACCTTTTAGGTTAGGTTAGGTTGAGGGGCTGACAGTTGATGTCTTAACCGTCACACTTAGATCAATACAGATCCATTGTGATACCCGTGAGTATTGATACTCAAGCTATAATAAGAAAAACCTATGTGTTCAGTTAGTCAAGCCATTCAGAGGCTTTGACGAAGTTCAGAATGTTAGTACCTGGTGTACTAGAGAGTTCTTTTAAATCCCCAAAGAAAAAGTTGCCTAGCAGTTTCTTCCTTTGATGGGAGAGTGCGGGACAGTGACACAGAAAGTGCGAAGTGTCTTCATGCACCTCCTCGTCACCGCGTCCTCTGCATAGATCATCTGAACTGATTCTCATCTTTTTCATGTGAAAACCTAACAGATTATGTCCGGTGATTATGCTTACAAGAGATCGAAGTGATCCCTTTTGTAGCTGCATAATTCTTTCCGTTCTTTGTTTGTTAAAACAGGGCCAGATCTTTTTTGTAGTACCGCAGGTGTCAAGAAGGTTCCACCTTTCATCGGCCTTAATAGTTATTCTTTTTGAGATTTCCTGTTTTAAATAACAGGTAGGGGTGCTAACTAGCTGAGCTTGGCTTTCGTCAAGCATTGACCCTAATCTTGCTAACTCATCGGCTTTCTCGTTGCCTAGTATATCGCTGTGGCCTGGGACCCAGCAGAATCTAATATTGTGCTGTGCGCCAAGAACCTTAAGCTCTTCGCGGCAGCATGAAACAAGCTTTGATTTTACCTCAGTTGCAGTAATCGCTTTTATTGCCGCTTGGCTATCAATGTAAAAGGTGATATCAGCTCGTGGTATCGCCATCATTGATACCTTTTTAGCAGCTGTTGTCACTGCCAGGACCTCCGCTTGGAAGACGCTGCTGTAGTTTGGAAGCCTAAGCGAGGCGGTCAACTTGAAAGATTCAGAATAGAAGCCTGCCCCTACACCAGTGTCCATTTTAGAGCCATCAGTATAGATAGCTATTGACGACTCACTGGAGTATGGTATATTATCTATCCATTCCTCTCTGCTTGGGATGGCAGCCTGGAATGGTTTGTGAAAATCAAGTTCGGGTATTTTATAGTCTGCTGTAGTACTATGACCCATAACTTTATGAAGGATCTGGAAGTACCTTTTACTAAGCACCCAAATCTTGGGTCCATATGTGAGTACTAATAGAACCATCATCCTGTAGAGTACCAATTTATTAGTTATGGTAAGGTTTCTGGATTTAAAAAGCTATTTTGGCTTTGAGTAGCTAACGTAACCGAACGCGTATTTCTTCTTCTATGTTGTTATCAGCTCCTCTACTTCAAATTCATGCTCCGCTACCTTGATTGTTTGACCAACTGTTCTTCTCGCAAACGACGACGCCTTTTTTGTAAGTACTAACGTTTATTTTGAATACAGAATTTGTAATTTTTCAAGCCTAAGGTCGTTTAAAATTAGCAAAATTATCTTCTTACCTTAGAAACTTTCTAAAATGAACTTAAAATTTAATACAATTATTTGAAATTCTGAAAAATAGCTTAAAGAAAATACAATATTATTAAGATTCAAAATTTTAAGAAATCAATTAAATTTTTTACGAAATTCAAAATGTAAAGACATTGGAATATCTGATTAGTGATGTTCTTGTTAAATCGGGAGCGTATCGAAATTCTTTGTGATCAGAAATGTATATGTTAGTGCTTGATTTTATTCAAAATCCTGCACTAAATTTTGACAATCGTCAGATTTTTTTGTCTTCAATTAAAAACTAAATTTTGGAAATTAAAGTTTTGAACTCATAAAATGTTTAAAAATATAATTTTGGATTTACAAAAATGTCAATACAATTTAGACAATTTTAACAACTAAACTGAACTTAAAGCTAACCTAACCTCATTTTATGACCTAAACACCTTCTAAAAATTGCCCTTATTTTTTTTTAAATAAGCAATTTAATGAGGGGTGACGGGGGTGGAAATTCAGTTTATGTTGTAACATTGTAAATTTTGTAATTTTGTCTCAAATTTTAATATTTGACGAAAAAATATTTAAGAAAGAAATGATTAAAGACGTATCGTTAGATGATTTTACAGTCTAAAAGTTAGTTTTAGATCACGTTTTGAAAAAATAAGTTTCTCGGGAATCAAAAATTTGGATGGCTTTTAAAAAAAGAGGCTGGGGTGCGACCCACACTGATAACTTCCCATCCCGTCTGTCAATTTGTCTTGCTTAAAAGTTTTGTAAGTTTTCGTGTTTTGTTGAAAACTTGTCAGTTGAATTATTCTTCAAAATTTAAAAGTTACCAACAATTTTTTCGAAATCGAGATTTTTTGTCAAAAATCAATTTTTACCAATTTTAGAAGCATTTCTTAAAAGTTTTTATTTTTTATATAAACAAATATAAATTGGATGAATGAGAAATTGTTTGAAGTCAATATCTTCTATGATTTACGAGATATTGAGAACCTAACATCAATTTTTGCCAAATTTACGACCTATTTTTTGTAGATTTTATTTTTTTATGAATTTTTATAAACAATTTACTGAATTTCGAATACAATATTTTTTGGGAGATAAAAATTGTTTCAAGCCAATATTTTTAAATTTTTAAAAGATATTTAAGCCGAAAGTAAATTCTTACCAACTTTTATAAATTTTTATTTTTAGGTTTTTATTTTTTGTAAAAAAAGTGTTAATTCGATTTGTCTCAAAATTTTACCAGATATCAAAAACTATATTTCTCGTTGCATAAAATTACTTTGGAGATAAAATTATTTTTTGTTCTTAAAATATTCGAGGTGAAAAATTTGTTTTTCATTTTTTCTTAATTTATAATTAAAAACCGTTAGGTAATTGGATTTTTTCCAAAAATATAATTGTTTTGTATCACGTTACAATATATAATATAAGATTTAATTCAAGTCTCTAGCATTATTGATTCGTAAGATGTTTTGGGTTAACCAAAATTTTCACCTTTACTGCTATGGTAAAAAAACCAGCCACTAATTTTTTTTGAGAGTCCTTTTTTGCACCTTTTTGCATTATTATCTGTATAACAAAATTTATTTTTGCAGAGTTTTTGTATTTCAATACAATGAACAATAATTTTTGATACGGTGATAATACAAAAATTAGGAAAAACAAAAAAGTTTATTTTCAACATTATTTGCGGGATCTCAGGATTTTAACTCCCTTTTTCGGGGTCACATCCGCTCACGCAACTCCGTTGCTCCGCTTAGGGTTTGTAAAGTCGCCATGCAGGCGCCTATATCAACAACTTCTTTCAATAAAAACACCTGTGGGTGGTCCGCTTTGCGGGTTCTCAGGATTTAAACTCCACAAAACAAAGTCTTGTGGTATTGAAGTGCTCCAAGTTTTGTTATTTGGTGAATCTTATTAAGTGGGACTTACTTGGGTGGGACTTAAGGCCCAAATTCAATTTCGGTTTTATGTCCCACCGAAGTGAGACATATGCCCCCCTGGGCCCTATGTCCCTGCGCCCAGAAATCTCTCTAAAAATCTTTTATTTCGGCTCTAGGGACCTTGAAACGTCGAAAAATTTCAAAATTTTCAATTCGACATATCGGACCGATTACAGAAAAACAGAAAATCATGTTTCATCTCAATTACATTCATTGGAAAAGAAATTTTAAAAAATTGTCCATTAATGAAACCGTTTCCAAACCTGTATCAAGAAAAGAAGGACAAGTGTAGCTTTTTCTGAAAAATTGATAATAATAAGAATATTTAAGTGTTGGGAAAAACTATGCTCTAGTTAATAACGAACTGTTTCACCACTTAACTTATTAATTAATTTATCAATAGAAGAAAATCCAACTTGGACTGTTTCGAAACTTTTTCAAAAATAAGCAATTACTTAAATACTCGTTAATTTATTTAAAAGATTAGTAAACATAAAACAGTCTTGAAATATTATGAGTTCACCTATTTCAACAATTCAATGACTTATCCATCCTTAACCATTGTCCAAGGATGATGTAGAACACCCTTCACCCCATTTAATCAAATAAATGCATAGAACATTAAAACTTTCAATATGATCCATTAACGATATAAAAATTATTCCATAAACTTTCGCTGCATCATCATAAAAATAGAAAATTCTGATTTTAATGCATTATTTTTATAGTACACGACCTAATATCGTTCTAAGAACCATTTAAACTTTCAAAAGTTTGTTTTTTAAATCAATTTATGTTCCTCGCCATGCAATCTCAGTGATATCACAATAAGTTCAATTCTACAGCGAGCAATATCTTATAATTAATTTAATATTAAAAGTTTTCTTACGAAACAATAAAAATAAAAATAAAAATAAAAACAAAATTAAAAGACTTTCAATAACGAACCAATTCCTTCCTGTCAAAACTTTTAAGATTGTTTACCGGGTATTAGCCACGTCTACGTATCTTAAATAACACTCACTCGCTTATTCGCTTGTATCTGCGCTGCATTAGCATCAGCATCAGCATCAGCATCACTGACCTGGATTGGAGCCAAAGTTAAATAAAAATCTATCTTATCCTCTTTTCGATGGTTAAGTCTTTTTTTTTCAGTATCTTTTCTGTCTTATGGTTTACGGATACTCGTATCTTGAAAATTATATCATCTTTTCGTTCGAATGAAGAGTAATAAGAAGAAAAAGCAAATGAGAAGAAAAAGATGCAACAAAATAAAGTAAAAATTAAATGCAATTGTGCATTAAAGTGGACTTGATGGCGCTGGCCATCATTTTTCAAACTCTTACAATTGCAGCTGGAGCTTCAAGCTTCAAGATGATAATGATGATGATGGTGGTGACGAACAAAATGAAGAAGTAGCAAATGAAGAAAAAGAGTTGCTGATGGTGCGCTGCTAGTTGGTTGGTTTAACTTAGTGCTGATTTAACATTCATCATATTCGATTACTTAAACTCAACTCAAAACGCAGATGAAATGATGGTAATGATGATGATAATACCCCCGTCGCCATCCAAAGAGTACTTGATGCTCTAAGAAGAAGTTGTATTTTTTTTTTTTTTAACAATATAGTGAAAGGTTGTTTTCTTTTTTATTGTTTAAATTTTTGTATCTGAATCTGAATCTTGTTCAACTTGTGTATGGAGTGTGGAGCACATTTCCTACTAAGTATTTTCTTTATTTTTTTCAACCACTATAAGTTGTATATCCAAGGTGAGAAATAGTTGCAGTAGCGAGCTTAACTAAGGATCAATGATGTGTGGTTTAGTGATGTGTTACCTTTATACCTGTGGGCAATCACAGTTGGTAGGTAATTATCTTAAATATAAAACAGAAAGAAAGACATAACAACCACAAGCGGGTGTTAAAATTTATTATGTAAACAGTTTTGTCTTCGGTTTTTTTTTTTTTTTTTTTTTTTTTTAAAGGAACGGGCCTCGTGTGCCTTTCACAAGTTCGATATTTTGTGTTGATTTTCTTTTCCCTTTCCATTATATTGAACTATAAGGGTATCTATATGAAAAGATTTTCAGGGTCATTTAGGTGAAATGAATCCTACTTTAGTGAGTTCTGAAAGCTGGTTGATATTTTTATTTGCCACTTAAGTGCGTATGATGCTGAAAGACTTATTCATTTTGGCATCTTTTGTGATGGTCTTTATATATAAATTTTAGTATAATAGCCTCCGGGAAATCTACAAAATAAAAAAAAGTTAATTTAAAGTGTTACAAAATTGTTATTTTGTTTTTACACTGATGGTGCCAAGGTCGCTTGAGGGTTTTTAAAGTGAGTTGTTTTTTTGGACTCATTTGGAATCAATTTAGTGCAATTAGCAAACTAATAACACCATTGATAATATCAAAATAACGTGTGAATAAAAATATTTCAGCTAGATTTTTGTTAGTTCCGCCGATTTGCAATTTTAAAGATATTTCTCTGTTATTATTATGTTGTTTGTAAATATTTTTTTTTTTGAGAGTAATTAAGTGTTGGAAGTAACTTTAAATCACGGATCTTCTTTTTTTTTCATGCGATTAAGTACCTTTAACAAGAAGCCTTTTGTTCAGAAGGTATAATGGGAAGTTTTTTTTTTTCGAGAAATTGTTTGCTTTAAATTAAGGCTTTAGGTAATAAGTGTCTGTGATTATCACTTTTGTTAATAGTTAATGCCTTTTCTTATTTTAACCAGTAACTTGTTGGTTAAGTTCATCTCATTGATGTTTTATTTAAAATAGGACCTAGAAAAATATGTATTAAACTTCTTATAGCGTGAAGGTATTTTGTATTAAAAAATAATAGTGGACTTCTAAGGTCTAGAAAACTGGACTGGTGCTGTACTTATGTGAAATCTATTAAAAGCTTTAAAGGTTCGGTTTACTTTCGTCAAATGAAATCAGAAAGCTGATAGTCAAAATCTTGCTAAGATAAAGTTTTTATTCTTATTCTCTTCGTGTGTCCATTTCAATGTATTTGAGAACCTAAACGGTCTCAGATATTTTTTTTGCAAAGGGGGAAGGGAGTTGGAAATAGACAAAAATGTCTGATCAATTTAGGATGAATTTAAACATCAAACACAAGTATTGGAGGAAAATCATTTTTAATGGAAATAAGAAATTTGATGAGCAACATAACTAATTACATATTTTTCACTTTTTATAAAGGAACTTAAGGAAAAACAAAATAAAACACAAAAAATAAATTGTCTTACATGTTTTAAATTTTTTTAGTGGCAAACTTCAAAATCAAAATCAATCAAAATGTTGCTTCTCAGGAATATAGTTTAGGAAAAGTTTATAATTTTTTTTAAAGACCAAGAAAATAAAATTCAAAATTCATTTAGAACGACTTAATTAAACATAAAGTGCGTTTTTTCGTATTCCATATAATAGTACAGTGAGAAATTGCCAAAAAACGATCTGCAGTAGTCCGGTTTTTATATTTGAAAGTTGATACAACTGAATATTTGCCAGAATAATTTATCAAAAAATTCAAAAAAAAAAAAAAATAGCTAAATTCAGACCAGGGGTGAAATCGTGTAAGCTGATTTTTGATAGTTGACTATCAAAATCATGAAAATACGTCTGTGTAATTCAGATTCAACGTTTTAACCAAACAATTTGACATAAAATAAAAACTTCAAGAAGGGGGTTTGTTCGTAGACTACTACATTAACATGTGGTGTTGAAGCGAGCTTGAAGCTCAACTTAATTCTTTATATACCTGAATCGAGTTAAAATGAGCTTGATTCGCCTCGATTCCGGTCGGGGATCGGAGTTGAGTCGAAAATTTGTGAAGAAAAACCTGTGTGGAGGAGTTGGTTTTACAGATAATGCGTTATGGTCTGTTTATTTGCATGTTTGTGTACAAAAAATATAGTTTTGTTTAAATCAAATTAAAAAAAAATGCACATGGTAGCATATTCTTATATGGTGCTGAACTAGTCAGTTTTTTATTGTTTAACACGATACAAACTATCTCACTTGCACTTCATAAGAAACATCGAAACACCATTTGCATTATGGAAAGTGCTGTCAAACTTAATCATTTTTAAATCATTCTTGTGCGGTGGAAACACCAAAAAGATTTATTTAATCTAAACTGAGATAAACATTTGGTGGAAACATAACAAAACTCAATTATCTTTTCTATTGTTTTCTCTTGCAAAATAAGCCCAGTAAATCCATTTTCACTAACAAAACTAAATAATATCAACAGTAATAGATTGATTTTTTCCCCAATGGAAAACACACATGATTCCAAGTTCACAACTACTCAACGAACACAGCCATCGAGATACAAATGCAATATCAATCGTACCAACATTTGAGAACGAAATCACATAAGATCCATTCGAGACTCGTACAAATGTCAAAAACCAATCCATAGTAAGATTCTACTCTAACTTTTATCGGTGTTATTCATACTATGGATATTGTTTTTGTTATTCGTGAAAAATCAGATTTGGATAGATTTTCCAACAAAACACGGGTATAGTGCTTTTTCTCAACACACATTTTGGAATGTTATTTGAATAAGGCATTTTGACGTTTCTGAAAACAGAATTTTAATGCTGTAGAAAAAAGGTGATAACACAGAAATGTAGCTAAGGTGGAAAGATGTCTGCCTTTTTTTAGGAAGTTTTAATTTTAGAAATTTATCAATATTTTGGTCTTGAGTTTCGGAAGTTTCTTCTCCTTGTTTTTCTCTGATATAATTCCCTATCAGCCCGAGAGTTTCTTTTTCCTAAGATTCCAGTTCTCAATTCTTCTAATTTATATTTTTTTTAGTGGATGCTTCATTTTCTTATAAATTGTCTTGAAAAGTCTTTGTTTTTTAACAACTGCAAAATATTCATATTGACAGTAAAATTGGTAACTAATGATTGTCAATTTTAACAGTTAAATAATCTTTCTATAAAATTGTTCTACTATCAACTGAAATTGTCAATATGATGAATATAATTTCGAAGTAGGCACATTAAATAACATGATTGGCCACTGGTGTTAGAAAATTGAAAATTATTAATATGAAAATCACTTTAACTCTCGAAAACAAAATTGACAGTGAATATCAAATTTTTACGACCATCACATAACCATACCGCGCAAAATCTTAAATGTCAAAAAGGCCAAAATTGTTCACAAAGCCCAAAAAGTTTAACAAAAATTCCTCAAAAACCCAAAGCGAATGTAATATTAATAACTTCCAAATAAATCTACACTAATATTATAAAGAGGAAAGATTTGTATTTTTGTATGTAACGAATACCTAAACTCAAAAAGTACTGGACTGATTTTAATAATTCTTTTTCATTAGAAAGCTACATTATCTGTACCTATTTATGTCAACCCGTGCGAAGCCGGGACGGGCCGCTAGTTTTAAATAAAACAACAACCAAATTGTTAGTTGTCATTTTGCCTAAAAGAATGTTTAATTTGGGTTTTATGACATATGGGTTGGACTTTGTGACATTTAATTTGGGCATTACGACAATTATGAGATCTATCATTTCTTATGTCTTATCACCCAAGGAAATATAACCCTAATAAAAAAATGATATAAAGCACAAAAAGAGAAAAGTAGTAAAAAATCATTAAGAAAACGTCACAAAGCCCAAATAAAATGTCATACCACCCAAACCAACTTTAAATGTCGTAACACCCAAATATAGTAATGTCATAATGCGCAAAACATATTGGGTGTTTGAGCTTAGACACGCGTATAAACAGTGAGGTATGTATGGGAGGGTATGCTGTACCCCTGCAACCACCATGCTTAGGCTCACTATAGGGTTTGGGGTAGGTTCGGAGTTGCGAGTATACAAAGTTTCTTTGCATTTAAAGAATGATTTTATGAAACTTTGCATACACACAACCTTGCACCCACCCCAAATCTTATAGTGATCACAAATAAGGGTGTCGCAGGGGGCTAACATATTCCACTGTTAATATGCTGGGTGCTAGTACTTTGAGCAAGCAAATCATTTCGTTTTATTTCATTTAGAAAATTGGCCTTATTTCGCTCATTGGAAGTAAAGTAAAGCCAAAAATATTACGCTTTCTTGACGTTTCGAGTTTTTTTTTGGGGAATCGGACATTTTGTCCGTTTGATGTTTATAAAGGGTGATTTTTTTAAAGCCATAGGAAAGTTTTTCAAAAAAACACATAAAATTCAAACAAATTCATGAAATCTTTATTTGAATCGATAGTACGGTCCATATAATTTAATGTTTGAAGATTATTTTATGCAAATGTTGACCTTGACTGCGACTCAAATGGTCCATCCGCTTAGTCTTTTTTGGCGTACTCTTTTCAACATTTCCGCCAATATTATACGAATAAATGCTTCAATGTTGTCTTCAAATGCGTCAATTAAAGCGGGCTTGTCTGTATAGACATGAGCTTTAACATAGCTTCACAAAAAATAGTGTAAATGTTCACCGAACTCTCCTCTCAATAAGTCCATTGTTGCTCGTGCTGTGTGGCATGTGGCACCGTCAAGTTGAAACCACATGTCATGCAAGTCAAGCTCTTGCATTTTGGGCAAAACAAAGTTGGATATCATCTCACGGTTACGTTATGATTCATCACCATTTACGTTATGATTCGCATTATCTTTGAAGAAGTACGGTCCAATGATGCCACCAGCCCATAAACCGCACCAAACTGTGACTTTTTCTGTATGCATTGGTAGCTCTTACAATGCTTCTGGCTGATATTCACTCCAAAATCGACAATTCTGCTTATTTACGAACCCATTGAGCCAAAAATGAACTTCGTCGCTCGCTGGAAGAAGCGCGCGATGAACTTTCTTAACAGAGCACGCATTTTGATAATAAAGTTCAATAATTTGCAAGCGTTGTTCGTTTGTAAGATGATTCATATTTAAACAAAAAACGAAACGTGCGTCAGCTGTTTAAATCAGTGTTGCCAAAAAGATAATAGCTAAAAAATCACCCTTCATTTGGGCGATAAACTCAAAATTTCTAAGGGCCCAAAATAAACAAAAATTTTGTCAGAATGCCCAAATGTTGAATCACATGACATCTTTTAAGTGATATGCAAATTACTAATTTGGGCGTTATGATATTTTAAAAATGACAAATGACTATAGATCAATTTTTGGGTGATAAGACATTTTTAAAATATCGGCGTTATTTTACTGAGCAATGAAACCGAAAGTTTCTTTTTAATTGGAATTTCATAAGATCCATAAAAAGGTGTAACGCCTAAAGGTTCGCTAATATTTCCCAAATCGTACAACAACAAAATATTAATGAAATTGTTTTGGGCGTTATGACATTTTTAATTTGGGCGAAAAGACCTAACGACAAAAAGAACAAATATTGATGAATTTAAATAAGCGTGTCTTCCGAAGTAATACCTACTTAACGTTATCAACTGTCCATCCATTTGCAAATTCACAGTATTCAAAATGACACTCATATTTGTTATAGATGTTAATAGGATAATTTCAACTTTTTGAAAGCAGTTTTCTATGATTTTATATTGACAACAGTATTCATTATGTCAATTGTCCATAATGATCACACTGCTTTTTAAAAAGTGACATTATCAACAATACATGTTATTGGTTGAGTTCTGCTATCGTATTTACAAGAAAAATGTTCGAATTATTTTCAGTGGATTATGAACAGGCTTTTATCTCTAGTTAAGATCTTTTGCAAATGACTTTAGGTTAAACCTTTTTGGAAGCTCAAAGCAATAATTTGAATATTTCTTAAGATATTTCATAAATTGTATGCCCTAAATAAGTCAATTACTGATGAGAATTCGGAAATGAAACCAATGCAATATGATACGGTCAGGCACTGTTAGTCTTTCTACAATTATATGTATCTATCAACCTCAGAGATAAGATTTCTTTTTCATTCCAACCGCAGGCAGAAGCAAACTTTTAAGAAACCTTCAAGCTTGCATGAGAATATATCATTATAATAGTTCACTCTATGAAGCTACTTAATAACTTATTTAGTATATTTTATGACCATACTTTCTTCATCCTATATTAATTCCTTTACTATATTTCAGAAGTTAGATAGGTATATACAATATACATAGCTGCGTATGTATGTACATTGTAAGATTTAATTGGATGTATTATTAACTTTAAGACTCTCCCCCAACAAACTAACAAAACTGCCCAAAACAACAAATAAACACTCATTATTTAAAAACAAAAATTACCTAAGAATTAACCAAGTAGCACGATACACCACCACAATACAAAAATTAAAGCTTTCTTCTTATTTTTGTATTGTTTCGTAATAATAACAAAGTTGCTATACTTAACAACCTAAACTGATTACTTGTTATTTAATTTTTTGTTATTAGTTCCAATAAAAGCAAAATTTAAAAATAAAATTAAAAAAAAAAGAACAAAGCAAAACGAAATGAAACGAAAGGAAAGGGTTTTCTCTTCATTTTCCATCATCATCATATTTATTTTGGTCCATTCGCTTTGGATAATTATCTCGATTCGGATTGTGATTTAAGGCAAAAATTATATAAATAAAATTAAAAAAAGTTAATAACAAAAGAAAATTGATGGAGAGAGAGAGAAATTGAAACAAAACTGCGTGCTTCATTCAAAAATAAAAATTATTTCAAAAACGAAAAACAACAAAAAGCTTGTTCCGCAAGTAATTTTAAGTAAATACTTATCCATAATTCCCATCAGCAACTTTTTGTGTCACATAAAACACGACAAGTTGATTGAGGGTTTAGGATGGGGGTGTTGCGGGTACCCTTTTATAAAAATGTTTGGTAAGAGGAGCAAACAAAATTGCTGCGTAATTATTTTATTTTATGGCTTCATTTTGCGACTTATTTGTCAAGGTAGTTCGGTAATCTCTCAGCTTAATTGCTCTAAAGAAGAATAAAATACTTCAACACCTTTGTTTATCAAAATTAAGTGTACTACTGGGTCGCATGAACTTGCTTTTGTATCTTAAGAGTCTGTTTTAAAATAGTATTTATATAAAGGGTGATTTTTTTAAGCATAAGTCCTTAGAATTAATTAAAACAACGATGCTTTTTTCAAATTGACATAAAGTTTACTTATTTGAAAGATAATTCTTAGGTATTATAATTTAAATACGATCTTTGGAATAATACCGAAACAGTAGGCTCGTACGTAGCCTAATTTGAAGGTCCAATTTTAGATGACCTTTTCCCACATTTATGGCCCTATATTAGCAACAACAAATCGAATTTTGTCCTCCAAGTATTCACTTGTCTCGAGCTTATCGGCGGTGTAGACTAGCGACTTCACATATCCCCTCAGAAAATAGTAAAGAGTGGTTAAATTAGACGATTGTTCACTGTTTCGTAACGTGAAACTACACGGTTACGAAACGTTCAAGAAATCAGTTGTGGCACGAGCTGTGTAACATAATACGTCGTGCGGTCTGTCTTGTTAAACCCACAGGTTACTGAAAATTGAGAAATTAAGACTCTGTAGCCCTTGACTGTAAGGTTCTGACCAGTATCGTTTTCAAAAAAATACGGACCTAATATTCCACCAACCCATAAAGCAAGCCAAACAGTCCGTTTTTGTCAATGTAACGTTGTCTCCAAATAGACTTGAGGATTATCGGCAGTTTTGTTAATTGACGTAACCGTTCAACTAAAAGCGAGCTTTATCGTTAAAATAATATGTTGAATGTAAAATGGACATATTTCGCACAGAACCATTGTTTTCCAAATAAATATGCTCAATTTGAAAGCGTTGGTTCAGGCATCAGTTTATTCAATTTAAAAAGTCGAACCAAACTTAAAAAAAATCATTTGATAGCTATCGAAATGGCCGTCAGTTGAAAAAGTGTTGTCAACTCAAAGTTGTTTGCCTCTAAACAACACCCTGCAAAATTAGTTTTTAGTCAAAAGCTTAAATGACATTTGATTTCTCCAAAAACCTTATTTTTTAAGTTTTATTTTCGAAAATCGTTAGAGTCGTTTTTTTTAAAATAAAGTTTTGGGTATTTCATTATTTTACTACTTACTTACTTAAGGCTTTGCTACAGTAGTAAAGGAATTTTCATGCCGGAGCATTGATCTCCATAAGCTCTACGTGACCCATCTTAGTCTTTGGACTTTTACCCTTCTGGCTAAGTCTACGTCGCTACACAATCCGTACGTTCCATCTTCTCCTCCAATCCCCTTTTAAGCATAGGGGACCATAGATCACACGAAGAATTTTTCGTTCAAAACAACCCAAGGTGCTTTCATCCGCTTTTGTCATTGTGAGGGTCTTATATAGCGACACTTTGGTCGATCGAGAGAGGGCTTTGCTACTTAATTGCTTTCTTAGCCTAAATAAACAGCGGTTAGGAAGAGTTATTCGTCGTTTGATCTCAACGCTGGTTTTGCTTTCTGACATGACAGCGCATCACCCTGTCTAAAGCCTTTTTTGACATAGAAAGGTTCTGTTAAGTTGTTTCCGACCTTTATAGAGCAGCGCGAGTTCTCCATGGTCATCCTGCACAAACGGACGAATTTGTCAGGGATGCCAAAACTAGACATGACTCTATACAACTCATCCCTGTAGAATGTAGATGCTGTCATATGCGGCCTTTAAATCGATGAAGAGATGGTGAGTGTCGATTTGATGTTTTTGAGTTTTTTCCAGGATCTGCCGTAATATGAATATTTGATCGACTTTGGACTTTCCTGGTCTAAAACCACACTGACAAATACCTATCAGGTTTTTGAGGATGTGCTTTAGCCGTTCACATATTACGGCGGAGAAGATTTTGTAAGCGGTGTTACGTAGACTGATGCCTCTTTAGTTGGTGCAGTTTAGAGGGTCCCTTTTTTCAGAATCAGAATGCAATTATTTCAGTCCTTATAAATATACGTTTTCCATTTGAATTTCGTTAAAAAACGTAACTGGTTTTTGAGGTAACGAATTTTGACAAAAAAATAATAATTTTTTAGAAAATCAAAAAGAACGTAATCGTCGGACTCACTTTTTCGTACCATATCGTAATATCAAATTTGATTAAAATTTCGAGTTCGATTTTTTACTAATACAATACTTGCCATTAAGTTCCTATGTGTCACAACTTAAAAAATGAGCCACCAACAACGCAAGGTTTTTATGTAGGTACTTATTTTTATAAGTTGACACGAAAATTACTGAAACAATTTGTTTTAAATGCGATGGAAGTACTTCGGAAGCGCATTTGCCGTTATAAATTTATGTAATTTTTTAAATTGTAATTTTTCTTCTTTTTTTTTTTTTAGATTCTTGAATCAAGCAACGAAGAACGCCCAGATACCGCTGCTGAACGTTTACAACAACAAATTGGCAGTCCACTGAGGTCTTGGGGCAAACAGGGTGCTTCGTCATTGGATTTGAGTGATGACAAAATCTTAAGCGGATCCGGAAGATCAAAGTTCGGACGGTATTTTTAAATAAATCAAACCGTCATCTTATAAATAAATTTATATAAATAGCTGTAATAATGTCCATATGTATTCATTAAGTTCTCTCTGTGCTGGTTCAATTATATAAAACAAAAAATTATATATTATTGATGTTTTGCTAAAAAAAGCTAAAAGAAAAAAACAACCAAAAAAAGAAAACAATGTGAAATTGATAATAATATTGATATAAACTTGTTCCTATTTTACTTGTATAATGTAAATAAAATGAAACAATAAAATTCTCAATATTTATATGTTAATTATATTGATATGTACGGATTACATATATTTATGTAAACATCGAGCAAATTGTCGTCGTCTTCCAGTCTTTGTTTTTTGGAAAGAAAATGTGTTTATTACCCGTCCCACTTCAGAAAAGTATCAATTTTTATGGAATTCTTAAGGAGTAAAGAAAAAGAAACAACACCGAGACATCAAGAATAAGCTCTTAAAAGTTGGGGTTCTTTAGCTCCATTGTATTATATGCTAATGGAATAAGATTGAATTTATTAACCATAAACGAAAATATTTTGTTTGCTATTTTCTTTAAGTTCTTATATTTATATATGGAATCATACTCCTTCCTCTACTCCTACTAATACTCCACTCGACTACACTGTTTATCCAAAAATAACATCGTCATTTCTATATTGAATGTTATTGTTTTGAAATGTTATAGGCAAGTTTTGAATGAATGGACCATTAGATGTTTTTGTGGCACTTGGCATATTTTTTGTTGGAATCAAAAAAATAAGTCAATATAAATGAAATTGATGAGAGTTTAGTGTTTTGTTGTTATTGTTGTTTTAGGCTACAAAATGATTCTTATTCAAACATTTACGTTGGGTGTAATTGGGTGTTTTTTTTTTTTTTTTTTGAATAACGTTAAAATGGGTATACAGAAGTCAATTGTTATTTATTTGAAAAGTTGACTTTGTAACTTTTGAAAGTCGGAATATATTTAAGGCCCGTTTAACATTTTGGATACATTTAAGAAGAGCAAAGCAATAACTCATTTTGATATTAATAAAGCTAAAGTAAGCAGAATAAAAACTAAGTAAGTCATTTAAAGGGAATGGTTCAGAAAGAAATTTATAAATATTTCGAATTAATTTATTATTGTTAAACAAAACACTATGACCATTAGGTCATAGCTTTCTGTATGAAACCACTTTTTATTAAGGTTTTAAAAAAATATGTATTATGATTTCCTTTTTTGATGAGTGTATATTGAATTCTTTTTAGGTGATTCACTTTGACATCTAGTGGTTTTATTTATTTCCTTCTTGATGGGTAAAAAGCTATTTGTTTGAGATAAAATCATTAATTTTATACAATTTTAAGATGTCGAAATAAGATGCAATTAAGGAGACCAATGGGTAAAGTTGACTTGGTGATGGCCGAACGATATGAATAAATTCTCAGTAAACTGATAACAAATTGATACATTTAAAAAAAATCAAATCGAAGTGAGAAAATTTACCATTGAGTGATAAAATAATGATAAATATTAAATCAAGTCACACAATTATTATGCAGTTTTGATTAACCTAACTAAATTCACCAAAATTAGAGGGAGCTCTCGGGCGTATACGTGCCTTTTTAAATATGTTGTAGATTCTAGACTCTATGGGATAATAAATAAAAATAAATTGGGTGGCGCAACAGTCCGTTGAGAACTAGGGCCTAGTGACTTACAACTCTCAACCATTCCTGTGTGCGAGTACTGTTGTCAGGGATGGAGAGGACCTACAGTTTTACGCCGAATCCGAACGGCTAATTTGAGAAAGCACTTTTCATGACAAGAATTACTCTTGGAGAATTTGTCAATTCCTCGCAAGAGGCAGTACCCGTGAAAAAACTTTAGATGACATATGCAGGGATCGAACCCAAGATCTCTGGCATGACAGTCCAACGCACTAACCATCATGCCACGGGTACCACTATGGGATAATATCGGCTTTAAATCGGCAGGAAATCAGGGAAGGTTTTGAGAAGAGAGCATTGATTAATATACAGTTACAGCGTTTTTCAATTATAGTTTATGGATGTGTTGGTATATAAGGTACACGAATTTTGATAATAAGTTGAATTAAAGTGATCCGTAATTCTACTCTACGTGTGTATGTTGACATTTAACTCCTTCTAAGAGGCTGAACCGATTTGAATGATTTTTTTGTATGCGTTTGGGAAGCGCACTGTATGGTTTAGATTCATAAATCTGCCCGTCAGATGGTGTTGCTGTCGGTATCTAGGTTATTTATTTATACTGCAACTATTCGATAAAACTCGATTTGAGCGAACTTTTGTGTATGCATTCAATTGGAGTCCTGGAAAATGTACATTTTTAAATCAGCACGGTAGGAAGCGTTCCATTTTTGTGTGCGTACCTACTAATGTTTTTTAAGTTATTTATCTATACTGCTACCGCTAAATGCTGTCTGTCTCAAACCATTCTAATACAAATAATAATAAATAAATTATTGTCCAGACTATAACCTTTTTAGATGTCCGATTTGCTCATCTATCATATTGGTTCAAAATTTAAATGCAACAAGCTATGCAACGGTATAAAATTAGTCATGTAAGAAATTATTATCACAACGGACTATGCTCTAGTGAAATAGCCAGTTGCATTCCTCCCCTTTAACAATTTAGCCGTAATACCCGCGCTTCTATTAATGCCCATCAGTTTATCCTTGAGCCCAACTTCGGCCGTACTATGAAGTACAGAGATTAATTTTGTAGCCGTACTACGCGAATGTGGAACTCCTTGCCACGTTTTATCTTTCCCTGTCATTGCAATGTTCAGGAATTCAAAATCAATGTACAAAAATACCTCCGATCCAACCATTCCCTCTTTTCCTAATGCACTGTGTATTTGGCATATTAAGGTATAAAAAAACCCTTTTAGTGTTTTCTAATTATAAAAAAAAAAAAAAAATGATCCCTTCAGGCTCACGAATTTCATTTAGAAAACTGCAATTTCCAATTCTCTTGATATTTGCATGACTATTATTAGTTCATAAGTTCAAACAATGTCGATTTGTCGCATTAAAGCCAGTTTAAAAAAAAAAAACTTTTTAATTAAAACGAATTCTTTCTAGAAAATTTGATGGTAGTTCAAAGTAAAAAATAATGAAAGTATTATAGATTGATTGTATTTCATTTCATACTTTATTTATTATCCTAATCGTTTGCAGGGCAACGTCTGTCGGGTACACTAGTAACAATTTAATTGTTTTAATAACAACAGCTATTATTTATGTAGCATTAAACAAGTTCAAAGATTTACAAGACTGAAATGACTGCCCAAACCAGTTAGA
Source organism: Eupeodes luniger (assembly GCA_951509635.1). Classification (NCBI taxonomy): domain Eukaryota; kingdom Metazoa; phylum Arthropoda; class Insecta; order Diptera; family Syrphidae; genus Eupeodes; species Eupeodes luniger. The sequence continues at coordinate 9,987,395 of OX608075.1, read as the reverse complement.
ACTATGTATTATTGGAAAGTCGGTTATAGCGATCATTGAAAATTTGTATCATTGACAAAAACGGTTTTTGATTGAAACTAATTATTTAAGGATAGAGTTGATCAAAAACCTAAATGATTGGTCGACAAATAAAGTTTAACACATTCAGTAAATTTTCGGTGCCGTAAAAATAAAGCCAAGTGAAATAAGGCCAACTTTCGATTTCTATACTAACCGTAAAAATAACTTGGTCTTATATTTCAAATAATTAAGCCTTCATTTTGTCTGCTGAAAATTGTCCTCATTTTATTTATGTAAACTGCAATAAGCCCAATTTCTAAAAATTGGTCTTGTTTCACTTGGCTTTATTTTACTGCACCAAATTTTCAACCACGAATACCAATGAAAACTATATAAAATGTAACTGACCCCTATCAAAGATTTAAAACAACGTCGTAAAAATCGACCTATTCAGGTGGTAAGCATTTATTTTTTGTCTAGAACTCTAGATGTTGGTAACAATATCCTCCTATTGAGTTAATTCAGTTCAAGATATTGTGACAGCAAAAGATTTTCGTCGGACATTTGATAGGAACACAATTTTAAACACGGATATGTTCGAGACCCTATATCAAAAATTCAATTTTTCTCCTGTAATATTTTTTTTTCAATGATAATTTTTTGAAAACATATCTAAAGAAACCGCTATGTGCATGCATAAGGTTTTTGCAATAAACCAATTATTTTGCCTTTGAGTTAAAAACAAAAAACGAAATCATCAGACAATTGTAAATACTACTAAATACTAAACATACTTCGCAACATAAAAATAAAACATAAGTGTTTTTCTTTTCAAAAAACATGTAATTTCCAAGAAACCTTTTAAATTTCAAGTTAATCAGTGCACGTTTAATGTTTTTGAGTGAAGGAACTCGAATACTTAAAGGTTTCTCCGGCCATAGTATTCTCAGTCATCGTTTTTGAGGTCCTAGACTTTCATTGAAAGTTTTAAAAAATCAGTTTCTTGAAAATTCCAGGTTGGCCCAATTCCTATTCAAAAAATGTTCATATGCGTAAGCAACTACCCTTTACGAAGGTGAGATTTTTGATACCTTTAGAAATGTCCCAGAATTTAAAAAAAACTGGGGTGGAATCGGCTACGGTGATTGTTGATAAATGACAGTCAAAATAATCGAATTTGATCTATGTAAGGTGATAGTCAAATTGATACCTAAAAAGCTGTCAAAACAAAAATGTGATAGTAATTTTTCTACAAATATGTCGTTTCTGAATAGAGCTACCAGACGCTTACAAAAAACGAATGGAAAATTTTTTCAGTTACCTTTTTTAGGTACAAAAACACATTCTTGTGACCGACAAAGCTTACGACATTTAAAAAAAGGCACAAGAAAAGTAAGAATATTTTTAAAACACAGCCAATTTAATACTTTTATTTATGTAGATATTTTAAAGGAATCATTTTAAAATTTCACCATAGCAACAATGAATTGTGACAATTATAATCTGAAATTGTTCAATCGAATTAAATTGAAATATGATAGTCAACTACATATAACCTTAACCGATTCCACCTCTGTTTAAAATTTGTATTTGTCAGAAAATCTAACATTTAATAAAGAAAAATATCTATTATGTACGTTCATATTATAAATTTGACATAGACACCTACAAGCCCAAAACAAAATTTGCAAAATATGGGTCAAAATAAAAACTTTTAGCACCATAAAAATCAAAAAATAAAACTTTTAGCAAAGAAATCGATATTTTTCAAAAATTTGTCTTTGCATATTGCTTTTTTTAAATCCAAATTCAAATTTTAATTTTATTGAAATAAAGGATTTAAAACATTTTTAGTTCATATATGTACATATTTATTTATTTTTACTAAGACATTTTTAGCAGATTCTATATATATATAGATAATATAAAACTTAATTTGTTCATATAAAGAATATGTATGTATATAAATTCTTTCTAAAGCTTTTTAACCTTGTCCCACGATATTTCAGGCTTACATTAAAAAATCGGCAAAATTGGCCCTCTTCCTCTCAATGTAGGAATACTAAAAAATAAAAACATGAATACAAATTTGTACTGAAACAATAGCCTTGTCAAAAAAAAAGTTTATAATTAAAAAAACCTTGAACTACAGGACAAGTAACTAAGGGTGTAGTTGTTTGAAAAAACGTTTGAAAGTTTTGACCTTGAGTTAGTAATTTACCAAGTCAGTTTAAGACATCTCAATTTCACTTTTCAATTCCATGAAATGTCTCTATTCACGTACCAAAATCTTTACCAATATTCGACTTCCAAAAAGAATCCAATAGTTGAAATTCAGTTTTAAACGCGATTTTTACCAATTTTTTGATAAATCGCTTAAAAAATTCCAAAAAAGTTACCAATCCCTTACAATTTAATTGCAAGAATAAAATTTATAATTTATTAACACTTTGAACTTAAACAATTTTTGCATTTAATTAAATTTCATGTTAAAAATTGTCTTTCTATTTATTTACAATGGCACAATGTTTCGAGTGTGTGTTTTTCTCTTTTAATGTGGTATTATCATTTAAAACCAACTTCCTTGATACATCTGCACAATTTGTCAAAAGCCTGTAAGTCATGTCTTTCCACAGGGTCATAGTCATTGATTGAATCAATAATAGTTCCTATCACGATCTCCAGAGAATTTAATAAACTCGTCTTCACTTTTTTCAGTTAACTCAATAAAACCTCAGTCAAAAACAAACACTTCCTTTCTCTATTAAGTAATAACTAGATATCACTTATAGATACAACATTATATATGCCAGAACGAAGTTTGATCACGAAATCAAAGTCGTCTCACGTGTATCAATTATAGACTCAATCATAAGAATCATTTTTTTTGATCATCATCCATCGCATCATTATTACTATTATCATCATCTTCATCATCATGCATAATAAAAAATAAAGAAAAATAAAAATACTTTCATAAATCCATCTCAATCTGCAATTCATAATAAATTCAAGTGTATCTCGCTCGCTTTTAAAGATACACGAAATGAAAAATAAAAGTATAGCTACTTGTTTCCTGTTCGTGAAATTCTCACACATGAATAAGCCAGAAGAAGAAAAGATGAAAAACAATTTTTACTTTTACCAATAATAAAATTCATATTCAGAAGAAACAAAACGCAAGGTACATCCATTTATCCACATACCTATGTCAGCGCCACTGTGCGGCAGCGTTATAGAAAGAACAAGATCATTACAGCATAACTTCCATCCATCCATCCAGCTGTCCATCTAGTTCTTATATCGGCCCAGTTACGCAGTTACGTATAACTCAAAGACCTACAAATCAATGTTACATCTTAAGGGGGCCAAAAAAGATGTCCAACAGACGAAAAAATACAAAACAAAGTGAAGCCCCTCAAGAAGCCTCTGGTCATCGATCGAGACGTCAGACGCCACAGACGGACGAAAAACAAGTCCCCTCCGCATATTAAAAGTGAATCTGTATCATCGAAACAAAAACAAGATGGCACTTCTTCTTCTTCGGATGTGATGAAGCTGTATAGCTCTGTAGTCGAAGCTGCAGATGTCTCAAGCCTTCCCAACTTACATACTACCGTACAGCACCTGTAAAAACGTAAAAACAATGACGTATGCGTTGCGTACATCCATTTTAGTGAAGATTAAAGATGATGATGATGATGATGGCCATAACGGTAGTGTAGGTATGTAGTTGAAGGTGATTCGGTTGCTCTTGTTACAGAGCCAATTCGTGGTAAACTTGACGAAGACGAAGAAGACAACCACGACGATGTTCAACGATGATGATGATGTTGGTGATGATGGTATAGAAGGTAGGTATAAGGTATATAGATGGTTGACGATGGTACCCGGTGTGCATTGGTCTATGGGAGCATTGTCATCCGTCTGCCTCTGCCAACGCCGCCACCGCCATCCAACACAGGTACTGGCTATAAAAGAAACTGCCAAAGTGTTCAACCGTACAGAAAGAAGTTCCGCGCTCAACAGTGAATTACCAGCACGCTCCTCTGGTGAAACAACATTCGAAACCCCAGCACTTAAAACTTTGCCTTATTTTTTTTTTCAAACAAAATGAAACGATACTCAGTGGTACGTGTGATACATAGTGTGTTTTATTCAATTATAACGGTCTTAAAGGATTTTATATCCCGAATCAAAAAATTAAAAAAAAAATCATCCCTCCATCAGCAGGTCCTCTTCGGAGTCATGGTCGTGGGAATGGTACATGGATTCCCCGAACCTCCAGCTGCAAATCAATTTGGTGGAGGATCACAGAGCTCGTATGCAGCACCAGCTCCATCAGGTCCTAGCTACAGCAATGGTCCTGCCCCACAGTACGGTCCTCCCCCACAACAGCCTGTGATTCACAAGCACGTCTACGTGCATGTGCCACCTCCAGAGCCTGAGTATCCAGAGGCAAGGTGAGTTCAGTTCATGATGTTTTGATCCATATAAATTTCTCGAGTCTATGTCAGTGATAGAGGAAGACCAAGCAACTTCCGATTAAAGAGTGCTTCCGATAAAGTTTTTCCATCAAAGCAATTTATTGTGACGATATATAAAAATGATGATGAAATCGAAAGTAAAGTGTGTTTGAAGAAATTATGAAAACCGTTGTGGTGTGAAAAGTTTTGAAAATCACGAAATTTGTGTGGTTTAGCAATTTTTTAAGCGAGGCTTTAAGTGCTGTAATGGATCAGATATTTTTATTTTTGCATATAATTTAGGTTTGGTTTACACATTTTACATACTTGGAATATTGTACACTTGCGGGCTATCTCAAAACCTCAGTGTTATATTAACAGTGGCGGTGGTGTTGTGGGGAATCAAATGAGCGTGAAAGTATTTTTCAAACTTAGTACAAGCTAAAATAACATAACCATCATCATCATCACTTAATGTGTGCATGATGTAAATAAATTAATTTGTTATTAGTTAAAAATTTCATTGATGGTGCAAGTGCAAATTCCAAGTCAGCCATATACATAGATACTTCCTCTAACTTTAACAACTTGAAGTGAAGTTTGAAGTAGGTTTGCAGAGTGCTAATTTATACGATTGGTTTTTGTTTCGCAATGGATAATTAGGTAAATGATGCAATACGTGATTAGAGGATGGATGTGATTCAAGAGGTAGAAAAATAAAAGAAATTATGAACAGCTTTTTAAATAAATTTTTTGAGATCTTGAGATGACTTAGAAAAACGGACATAAGGTAGCTTAGACAAGGATTAGGTAAACAGTGGTTTGTAACATTTTTTGTTGGCATAACTAAAATGCCTTAAGTAATTTGAAAAATTCTGACAACAGTGAAGTTAAAGTTTATTGATGTTAATTAACGAATGATTAAACATAGGTGAACTAAGGGGTTAGGCTGGATAAGGATTTCGCAGATATTAAAAAAGAAATTGATATTTTAACAGAAACGTAAATACTAATAATAATTTTTAATTTTTTAGAATGGACTTAGTTCGAAATGGCGGCATGTTCAGTGTTTTTGAAATTTCGGCTGCTTTTTTAAAGGGTCCTTAGACTTTGATCCAATATTAATTTCTGGCTAAATGAAACACTTCTAAAGATAATTCTAAAAATTTATAAGGAGAATTTACTTCTAAAGAAATATTCTAAAATTCAAACCAATTGGTTTATGAGTTTGACCAATTTAAAAATGCAATATTGAGATAACCCGTTAAAGTTTTGAGTTGTAAAAATCATAAGTCATTTAACAATGCCTTTTTTTGTTTTGCCCGGCCACTAATTTATCGAGCAACATTTTCAAAAATCAATTTTGAGAAAATTCTTTTTTGACCCATTAACTAAAAGGCATTAAGTTTAAAATACTTGATTTATCCTACGCATTATTGAGACAATTTTTTGGTTTTAAAGTTTCAAAAATTTGCATTGAACTTGTAATTCTTTTTGGTTTTTGTTGGCAGTCTAAAATTTAATTGAAATTCTAAAATTCATTGAAATAATTTTAGAAGTCTTACTAAATTATCTGATGATGTTTGTAAGAAACTTAAAATATGGTAAATAAAATTCAATATGTGGTTTTTTGAAGTTATAGAGAAGTAATGTCAAAGTATCAAGAACTTTCGAATTTAATGTATTTTAATGTTTGAAACTTTTTGAGCTCAAAAAGGAAATTTATAAGGAAATGAATACATTAGTACTCCAATTTTGAAGAACAAGTTGATGAAAAATATATATTTTTAGGCATATAAATCTAGTTAGTGTGTCATTTGAAGATATTAAACAATATGACTAAGTTTCCAAAAACTTGTCGTCATTGTTTAAAATTGCATGAATATTTTTGTTAATATTTCAAAACTGATGTTTTTCTTAGTCTACTTTAAATTTGAGCTTAAGGTATGCCTACAATTAGTTTTGTTTTTTTGTTGTTTTTTGAAATTTTTGACTTATGAAATGGACAATAAAATAAAAGTTAGTACTAAAAATATGTTAAATCTTAACATAACTTTCCCTATCCGGGATTGAAATTATTCAAAATCTATTTCTACTGGCGGCGTGCCTTAAGAATTAACCCCTGTTAAGTTATCTATTTTGATTATATTTTTTCTTATTCTCGGCATTTCTAAAAATAGTTCTTAGTCTTCCAATTTTTCTCACAAAAAGATTTGTAAAAAAAATTGGAAAAAAAGAATATTCTAGGAACTACAACTGCTTAAAGCTCAAAATAGCTTCGTTAGACTCCATGATATTCGGGAAGTGTATTGCCAAAATACCTTGAGCATAAGTTATTAATTTGACAGACAACTTACTATTGGCAGATTTGTGTAGTGAAGTTCATAGAACCTTTGAATAAAACGGGTCGAAAATTCTGTCCCATTGAAACTCCTATTTTTCTTCAATATTGAATTTTACACGAAATGCGTCATGAGAAAAAAAAAAACAAAAAACTTCAGAATTGACAAACACTGCTGTCACTTTTACTGTTGAATTGTTGGATTTTTAAGAAACATACTTAAGCGTTACTAAATTGTTAAAGTGATTTTAGTACGTTAAAAATATGGTTTACTTACTATCTCTAAAAGTTGTACTGGAGTTAAAATCAGAAAATGATTAGTTTAACTTAAAATTGGCCAGTTTATATATTTCTAAGATTTCTGAGAATTTTCTTGGACGGATTAACAGAATGAAACAGGAGAATGAAATTTAAACACATTTCACTATATTAATTTTCGCCTAGTAATCAAATTATCTTTGCATTTCTTTTCATTCTTTTTTAATAGTGTAAAAGAGAATTCTTGAGAAATCAAATCATAAATATTCTCTTCACAAATTTCTGATAGCAAAAGTGAGAAATTTGATCGATGAGAAATTTTGTTTCTATGTCTGAGAAGACGGAAATCTCTGAGATCTTAGAAATATAAACTGGCCAAATAATAATTTTCTAAATCCATATAAATTCTGAGTTTCTGACATTTCAAATTATAAAGATGTCTTTTCCAGATTAAGATTTGTTTGATTTATTTTTTTCTCCGTGAACTGTCACTTTTTAGATGTGTTTAGATACACAGTTTAAAACACAATAGAGGAAATTCTTATTTTACTAGTATTTTACTGGTTTACCATCTTTATTTTAATGCCGATACCCTAACAAAAAATTGTTCAAAATGATGATAAAAAGCGAACAATTTCATTAAAATTTTGAAACAGAATCGTCTTGGATTTGTTCACAACAACTCACAAGCTCAAAAATTATACCATTATTTATGTTTATCAATCTCTGCGCTACGAATCCTTGTTTGAAATTTTATTTTTCTATCAGTATTTTAATTTTTACGTTCTATTCTACACATAAATTTACGGACTAGAGGCACTACACCTTCTCAATTTGTTCCAATTGATTCAAGGGTAATTTTTCATTAAAATCCATATTTTTGATATTTTGAGTAGTTCATCTTCGACTCACCGCGTTAAGTAGACCTTGATCACCCACTTATGAATCTTTATTTATGAACAGTTTCAAATTGCTTGAATTGATTAAATTAATTTCCAATTTTTTCAAACATAATCTTCTTATCACGCTTTTAGTAAAATATTTGCATTATATTACCAATAAATGACGTTTTAAATAATTGAAATCTTCATGCCTATAAAAAAAATCTTTTTTTGCTTTCAAAAGTTAACCATATTAAAAACGTAATATTGTTTTTATTTTTATAACCCAATACGCACTCAATATTTTTCTATATAACAAGATGTTCCATTAGCATTAAACATTATAGATGATTTTGCAAAAATTATTATGCGTGTGCATTAAATGATCATTCGCAGGCAGTGGAAATAACATTCAGGTGTTATATCTTATGTGTGGCGAAAGGAAACAACCTTGTCCTCAAAATGAGATTATCGTCAGCAGATGCAACAAATTGTTGCTTAATAAAATTTAATTGAGATACTGTTATTGCAACAACACAAAAAAAAACATCGTTAAATTATTTTAAGCTTCTTATGAGGTTTAATTTTTTTGTTTTTGAAACCGGATTTGAAAACAAAAATTGCATTTTTAAATGCAACTCAGATGCAGTAAGATGCGTCGATGTAATGCTTCGGGTAACTGATCTCAAGTTTTGTTGGTAAAGTGAAACAAAAATGATTTTGTAGAACTTGTTAAAGCTTGGGATAGATTTGGAAGAACTTCATAGCAAAGATATTGGGCGAAGGTATTCAAACATTTCTGAAGTAAAGAAAAATTTTCTAAGCATTTTAACTCTATTGAATGTAAGTACAAAATTGGAATTTTCTCCCAGAATTTCGTGTATAATTTGTAGCAAAAAGTTCTGAATTTAGCTATGCGTTCATTAAAAATATTGATGATTTCCTTAATTTTGACTGAAAAACTTTTAGTTTACATCTTGACGTAAACGCTTTTAGGCTCTGAATGATTTGCTTTAAATTTGAACCACAAGATCTTGGAAGAAATTGAAAATAGAGTTCATCATGCGTAGAAAACAAAAGTGCTTTGAATATTATGTTGACATTTCTTTTTAAGACACTATTTCGAACAGTGATAACAAAGCTGTTATTAGCATCGAATATCAGCTAATCCATTAATAAAAAGTAAAAATCTCGTAAGGCATTAAAAAGTTAAACGCAAAATAGTTAAACAAAAATAATTTTGGATAATTTTTAAATGCAAACGCTTTGTAATTTATGCAATTATGATTTTTTAAATCATAGTTTCCATCACAAATTTTATATGAGTGATAGTTTCTTTTTTAAAGACTCCACGATCTTATAGTAATTGTTTAATTTTAGCAGTTTCGGAGATCAGCTTCAGAGAAACTAGTAGTTGTTTAAGTCTACTACCTAATATTTTGAATTTTGTATTTCCAATGCACTTGGTCATTTTATTTTTCTATTAAGAAATGTGTTTCATACTTCTTCCGCCGTTTCTATAAAAAAATATACATTTTTTAGCTTCCGTATTCAGGAAAAAAGTTTAAATTTTCTTGGTACAAACTGATAAGTGATGGCAATAGCTAGGAACATTCGCATTCATGATGTAACTGTCCTGAACACTGGAAATAAGTATTTTTTTTTTTAATTATGGATTTTTGTCTACAGATCATTTAATCAGCTTTTTCGTGTTTTCTATGCAATTTACTATCCAAGTAACAAGCTGTCGTCTAAGTTAAAATTTGTTTTCCATCCCACAAAGAAAATTAGATTTTTTTAGAGGACTAAGTTGTCCTGAGGTCGAATCTTTTCTTGTAATTTTTGTATTTCCTCAATTTTTTAAAATCCTCAATTTTTTAAAATCTGCTTGTTTAAAAACATTAAAGACTTTCCAAAACGGTTTTTTTAAAGTTAAGGTAAAATATATTAATATTCTTAACAATTAATTATATGCTTATTTTGGAAAGAATAAATCTTTGCCTTCTATAAGATACAGATTACATCATTTTAGTATCTTACTCAATTTCTGGGAATTCTCATTCATAAGTTATGAGTCTTCATTTGATTCGATATGAAGTTTGAAGAAACCTTGAAGTTAATACTTTCCTTGTTTTAAAGTATACGTTTTGGTTTTAATTTTTAGTGCTGATTTCGAATCAGAACTTTGATTTCAACTGTTTCCTTTTTGAAATCATCCAATATTTGTATGATTTTTTGTTATACATTCCTCAAAAACAACAGATTGGTCAAATATCAAAAATTACTTTTTCTTTTAAAAACATCTTAAGAAGAAATAATTCTGCATTTCCTTAAGATCTATGATTTTTTATACATACTTCAAATATTTGAACTAAATATTGATTATAGATTGGGAAAAGCATCATAAATTTTATTGAAAAATACTGCTTTACTAATTTAGATAGCCTCATAAAGTTGCCTTTATTTGCTTGTTTTTCGAAAAAGTAATCGAATTTGAATTAAGGCCATCAAATCCGATATAAAAAGTGCAAAAACAAAACCTGGTCCACCATTGGTATTGGTGTATTTTTCGTCCAAAAGTTTGAAAGTAGAAGTAAGTCCTTGAAATACATCAAATTGCAATAGAATTTCTGTAAAATTTTATAAAGAATAATAATTTTATCACAGAAACCTAATTTTAAAATTTCTTAACGTTAATAGACCAATAATTTACAAGTAGAAATCATTTCGAAATATCAGAGCACGCAGCAAATTTCATATTCTATTTCCTTATTTCATTCCCATTGCATTGAAACAAAATAAAAAAAATAGTTTTAATTATCCACATCCAAAAGTGATCTAAAAAAATTGTTATGGTCACCATCATTAACTCAAAATCACTCTCACTGACTCTATAAAAAAAGTCACATCTAAAAGTCCCTTCACTTTGTCTTTGGACAAAAATAAATTCCTTAAGGTGAATTTATAAATTTCCAACAAACATTGCATCTGATGCCATTGCACTAATTACATCGCACATTTACCTTTCTATACGGAAGAGTTTAAGGTTCCATTTGGTGAAAAGTATTCAAATTTGATGCGGCTTTGGTAAGTTGAACAAAACGTAAGAAAAACACACTAAAAACAAATGTGTCCAATCTAAAGAGTGTCGAATGTACTTACACCGTCGACGTCGTCGTACGTTTTATCAGGAAGTTTTTTGTTCAATTTGTTTTACCATAGCGCATGTTACTAACAACTATAACATCCCACAAAATTACCGGCTCGTGCCTTAGAAAGTAAAAGTCTATCTAAACCACTAATATGTACCTGCAGGCGGTCCCATTTCGTTCACTTCACGAAAGTCGGTTTAAACAAAGTCAACCTAAACCAAAGTACCTTAAAAAAAGACATACAACGATAACAAACAAGTACTGAAGAAGCAACACAAATCACCGAAGTGTGACTAAAATTATCTAAGTGCCATAATTATAGGGTTTAGTTGTTTTTGTACCGCACGGTAATACCTTTTTTATAGCATAAGTACTCCAAGTATATAGACTCAACTATACAAGAAGTATCAACAAAGAGATTTATTACTAGCTTCCGACTTTGGTGCCCGATTTAATTACATGCTATTGTCTTTTCTGTCTTCACTTTTTATTTCATTTTGTTGTTGTTTATTTTTACAGAAAACCAATTGTGGTTCCTCCACCGCAAAAACATTACAAGATCGTTTTCATCAAGGCTCCATCGCCACCTGCCCCAAGGGCTCCAGTAATTCCACAAATCCAACAGAATGAAGAAAAGACTTTGGTGTACGTCTTGGTTAAGAAGCCCGACGAACAGCCTGACCTTGTGATCCCAACTCCAGCTCCAACTCAGCCCAGTAAACCAGAAGTCTATTTCATCCGTTATAAGACACAGGTAAAGTTTTTCTTCTTCTTTTAAGACCTCTAATGTTGCAGGAGTTAACATTGTTCTTGGTATTTTTCTTTGTTTGTTTTTTAGAAGGAAGAAACTGGTCCATATCCAAATAGTATATCTCCACCACCATCTGGAGAATATGGAGCACCACAACAGCCTGCGCTACCACCTACTCCCAGCACAGGCTATGGAGCACCACATTGAGTGATCGAAGTTTGCGGTTTTTGTTGTACCTTTGTAAAATTCTTTGTTTGTTCTCATTTTCTTTGTAATTATTATTTTTCTAATTTCTTTTTAAACAATAAGAATAAGAATTCTGTCGAATGATGACAAATTATTTTTTAAAAAAACTTTAAAATTTTTGTTTTTCTTTCGTATTGACGAAGTTATCTAGAAAGTGGGTGAAAATGGGGTCTTTCGTGATCGGCTCATAAGCTTTAATATTTTGGTTACAAACTTAATTTACCTATAAACATTGAGCAATACCAGTCTTGAATTTTTTCTTGGAGGATCATTACAGCTGTCAAAACAAGTATATATTTTTTTTTAATTTTGTAAAAAATGTTACCTTTAGTAAAACTATAAAGACAAAAAAGTTGGTTCGGTCCCTAAAATAGAAAATGTTTCTGAGAAGTTAGTAAATACTTACCTTGTTTTTCTTTTACCATTCATACTTATTTTCGATTATTTCAGGTTACGATACTTTGAGAAAATCGATTTTTGTACTTCTGCACGTGATGCGAAATGTGAACGTAAAAATATTGACAGTTATGGCGAGATTCATCAGTTTGAGCACTTATAGAGATTTGACAAGAGGAAATTTTAATAATGGCCAACCGATGCAACTAATTTGACAAAGTAATGAGATTTTTCACTCAAAGTGTAGACTTCTTATACGGCTGCGATTTCAACGAATTAAAAAATGTCCAATTCGTTTTTTTTTTTTAAGATCGAAAGTATTTTAGATTTTATTTCAAAACTTATATTTCTCCACGAATGAAAATGTTTTGAAATTTCAGCTGTTAACATTTTTTAAGGATCACTTCACGATCATCCATAAATTTTCAAGGGATTGACCATAACAATCAAGTCAACTAAAATGTAAATTTTATAAAGACACCTTACCCATTGAGAGTCACAGGAGTTGAAACCTTTGAAGATTCAATACATTTAGTTTACCCTAAGCCTTGAATAATGGACCAAATTCTCGTTGCATATTCTTGCTTTAGCCAATTTAATTTGAATTTATGACAAAAAATTGGAAAACCCACAAAAATATTGATTGGTCCAAGTTGTTCCCCTTTATTTAAGAACTTCTCTTGTCTTTAACAACTTTTTCCACTTGTTTAACTTGCTTTTAAGACAAGCTAATATACTTTCAAAACTTAATTATAAAGCTGTCAAAAATGACAGTTGTTACTAAGATAAATATGACAGATACTCAAATGACAGTTTAAAACAAATTTTCTTTATTTCTTGAAAACAGCTACTTCGGGTGTACATTCAAATGAAATTTTAAACAACAAAAATTACGGACTATTCAATATTTCGCAGATAACTCAATTTTAATTTTGTTAGATTTTAAGTTTAACGAGTATTGTTTTACACAATAATTGTTCTTAACAGCAATTTTTCTTTGGTTTTGTGAACATTTTTTCACCTGTCAAAGTTAATTGAAAATGACAAATGTCAAAGTCAGTGCTATTTGTTCTGTGTTCAACTATCGCTTTTTATTTTGATTTTTGGAACATTTTCAAAATACTTTAAAAATTGTGACACAGAATTATTTCAACAGACATCTTTGTTTTCTTGTCACTTTTAATACTGGAACTGGAACTCATTTTGATAGGTCCAATCAGAACCCTGTTTTTTTCATCAAATATTGATCTGAAAACGATGTTGGATTGTTGTCTTTTTGCAAAAATTTACCTCGACCAGCCAACCTTAATGTATACAGTTATTAAAAGAAATGGTTCTATCTACGTTTTTGAATTTTTTTGTAATTTTTCGAAAACTCGAATTCATCTTGTTTTACAAAAACAACTTAAAAAAAATATTGGAAAAAATTGATTTTCGACCCGACTATCTCGAGAAAAATTAAAGGTTTTGACTTTAAAGATTTAAAAAATCAAATCAGTGTTTTTTCTATTAAAAAAATTACATCCTTGAAAGAATGCCACACTTAATTGGTTACACGTCACGAAAATCTCAAAAATGCAAACTTCAAATAATGATTGCATACTTTTCCAAGTTATTTGAATGACAATGACACAATTATTTAAACTGAAAAACATGACGGCTTTTTGTCAATGTTGAATTTTGCTCTAACAAAAAGTTGTTGACATAGAAATAAATTCAAAAAGTATTGGAAATCTGTTTTTCACTTATTTTTTTTACATTTTCTACACTTCTCAAAAAATTTGTGATATGTCAAGGCCACTTACTGTTTTATGAACTATTTTTAACAATAGCTTGTCAAGGCCACTTACTGTTTTATGAACTATTTTTAACAATCGCTTTTCAATTAAATTTTTAACAAATATTTAATATACTTATTGCCAGTAGATTTATGACGCAGTTTTACTTGAACCTTAATTTTAAGTTTTGTCACTTTCAATTTTGAAACCCTAATTCAAAATATTATAATAATAACATTATAAAATCTTTGACTGATACCTTGCGATTACGATCAGAAAATTAATTTCATCGCCAAAAGCTGTCAATTGGTTTCCCGTATAGATGTGTTTTCAAAAAAATACGTAGATTAAACAAATTGGTTTTCGATCAACAAAAAACTCACTTGAAAAATCCCAAAAAGAAGTTTTAAAATCCCGTCTACTTCTTTACTGTTCCTTTTTTGAATCCGTCTTCAGAAATCCCTCTTCTATCAATCTATCATAATCTCATTTTTATGTATAAATCCTGAAACTACTGGTTTTGATTGCAAAAGTAGGATACAAATAAATTGGATTTAAAAAATTGGATTTCAAAAAGTGGTTTTTAAAAAACAGGATTATTAAAAGCGGTGTTTAGAACTCAACCTTTCCGAATCAAAACATATTTGTAAGCCATTGATATGCTGTATAGTTCTTACTGCTTTTTAGCATTGGTACCTCAACGCAATCTTGTTTACAAAATTTTAAATCTTAAGCTCATGAACGATACAGATTTTCATAAATTATTATTGAAATCTTCTGGACATAACCTATCAGGCTGCCTTCGTAATTGGTAGAGGTCAAAGCCTGCGATGTACCTACGCGAAAATACATTCTTGTAAATTTATTTTGTTTTTGAAGATGTCAAAATTGATATCCAAGCTTAATTAAAATTTCATCACTACCTGCTGTAAATATTTTTCCCATCTACATGTCTAGACTAAAAATATGACCAACATTACGCATCATATCAACATCATACCACTTACACTTAGCTAACGTCTCATCTAAGCTTCCATAGGATAGGTACTTCTTTGATCTAAAAAAAAAGGCAAAAGTCATAAATTACTTCACTTCATTCATAAATTGCCATAATGTTAACTTTAATCACCTCTTTTCTCATAATACGAGTAATGTACCATCGTAATGTTCATATATCTAAAGAAAATGTTAAACCAGATCATGGTAAGTAAAGTTAGTATGTAAGTCAAAAATTCTTATGAGCTCTTGTGCATGTTAAATTTATATCATATCATTAACTATTTATACCTTTTTGGATTAAATTACATAGTAGTTTACTTTTATGGGAGTTAAAAAATTCCCCAAATGACTTTCCCAAGTAGTCTCAAGCTCTCAAACTATAGAAAACAATCTTATGTTTTACAGCATTGTTGTAATGCAAAATTATAATATCAAATTATGGGAGAGCACACATTGTATTCGAGTACGTGGTTACCTGCATTTCAACACGTGTTCAAATTATCACATTGCTATAACAATACAAAAATTCCAACCATAATCATCAGAGTCAGTCAAACAAAGTGAATAAACTAATTATTTTACATTGATGTGAACAAGCCATAAGAATTATGTTAAAACCTTTTTTAATCTACGACGAGTATTCATTTTGAATGGTCTTATATTTTGCAATTCATAAATTATCCAGTTTAAATTGTATTTTTTCGTATCCATGTAGCTTGAGATTTTTTGCATTGAATTAATGAAGACATTAAAAATATGTTACACATTTGGGGTTGGTACTTTGTAAGTACCTTTTGACAGATGATTGTTAGTTGTAATTTTGAATTCCTTAAAACTCACTTTGGGAACACGCAAATAAATCTCTTTATGTTCTACAATTCCATGAAGTTTTATTCTTGAAATGTTGTTGATAAGCTTATAAACTACTTTTTGAACTACAAATCTACTTTAAGTACCTTAATTGTTATACGGAAAAGTAAAGTAATTGGGTTGGTGTTAAATGGCGCCCGGGTGTGATTTTCAACACTGAAATTCTCACTTCATACTTTAAATTAAGTTATATTTTACTTTGTTTGACTGTTTATCGATATAAATAATGCATAAATCCCCTTTAAAATTAAAAAGCTATTTAGGCGTTTAAATGGCGCCCGGGTGAAATTTAAAAATATAATGAGCTTCTTTCTTATATTTTTCTTTTTTAAGAAGTTTGTTCTTAGGAACATCGCTGATAAATCAATTAAACTGCGAAATTTAAATGATTTAATAGTAATTAATAAATTAATAAATATAAAGCACTTAGTTTGATATTAAATGGCGCCCGGGCGAAAAAGAATAATACAAGCATTTTTCTATTTTCACTGGAGAAGTTTGCCCTTAACGAGTAGCACTGATAATTAAATTAAATTGTGACATTTTTTTATACATATGTATGTATTTCAAACGACTCCATTATCATGCCAACAAAGTGTCTTAAAAAATGCACATGACAATGACATAAGGTGTCTCGAATTTTTAACACTGACATTCTCACTTCATGAATATGATTTTTAATTTAATTACATTTTCCTTTTTTTGATCTTTTATCGATGAAACGAACACAAAGAAAATATCCATTAGCTCCCCTTTTTTGTATTTTCCCATCCTCTTTTACTGTTGGTAATTTAAAAATTCAACATGTGAAAAATCATGTTACGAACTCAAAATCATGCATACGTCATTCATACGCCATATACACACGTTCTCAATTCAAATATTCTCTCAATGAAATTATAATAGCGAAGGATTTACCCTCCATCTAGATTCTGTTTTTCGTCCTTCTGAAATTTATGCAAACTCTGTCTTATAACAGGACCCCATCATAATATAGCAGGCGGATGGGATGATTTCGTTCGGTTGTTCATCACACATCATACAGCAACAGCAAAGTCACTCACAGGATATCCGATGAACGTACATTTGTGCGTTTTTAATATTCTTTTTCGTTTTCTTTTTCTTTTTCTTTATTTATGTCTGACGAAAGTCTTCTATGTATGTTTGTACGTCCATATAGATGGCGCTATGTTGTCTGAAGGATTCAGCAAAAAAAGAGTGAGAAATATGACTTTGAAGAATTTCCTTTGTGTAAGTAAGGATTGCTTTTATCTTTTTCTCCCACAAGAACAAAATCGCAAATCACTCAGAAATGGAGAAACGAAATTCTTTAAGAAATCCTTGCTGATGTTTTACTGACATAATCCTGTTGACAGCCATTATAATCTCTTTTACTGGGTTAATAGTATAGGTAAATGGTTTTTGAATGGCTTTTTTGTATTTTTTGGTGATGCTTGAATTTTTTTCTTTTGATTTGTTAGAAGAATTAAGTCAAGGTTTTTATGTGGGTTGAAAAGAAACGTACATATGATTTACATATGAATTGCAAAATCGTTTACAGACTCAAGAAAAAGCTTTTAGAAGGTTTATTTTTGATATGGAACTCTTAAATTGTGTCATCGGAAATTTTTATATAAAATGTTACAGTTATTCTTAACTTTAAGAATTTAGGAAGATCTTAAATCTGAAATACGGACTGCTTCAGAAAAATATTTGATTTCCGCGTTTCATTCAGATTTAGTAAAATGAACTTCATAAATAGGTTTTAATCGAACCTAAGAAATGCTAAGAGGCAGAATTACTTAAATTTAAAATAATTAAGGGTAATTTATGAAACTTTCAAAAGGATTTGATAGATTTTGGAATCAGCAGGCTCTGTTATCGAAAATGTTTTTCTTCCGTTTTGATGAATCGCTTTCTTGTTGAAGAATTTTTCGGACTGTTTAGTGCAATTAGTATTGAAGCTAAAAAATAAAAACAGAATAAATGCTGGTGTGCCTCAGGGCTCTGTCCTGTCTCCGATACCCTTTCTCATTTTGACTTGCGTTATAAATACATTAACTATATGGCAAGTATTGCATTCGTAAAAATTTTGAACTCGAGATTTTATTCGCACACGACATTACGATGCTAGCGATGTGAAAAAAGTGGGTCAGACCATTCCGTCCGCCTGTCTGTCTGCATGTCTTTCTTCGCCCCTAAAGCCTAAATCATTTGATCCAATGTTGAAAATTTATGTTTCCAGCAGATTCGATTGACTTTTCTTAACTTGGCTCGTTTCAATGGAAGAAATATGTATATCTAACTTCTCATAGGAAGATATTATAATCGGTCCGAATTGTCGAATTGAAAATTTTGACATTTCTCGACGTTTCAAGGTAACTAGAGTCGGAATAAAATATTTTTAGAAAGATGTCTGTGCGAGCGTGTGTACGTACGTTCGTACGTTGACGACGTTTTTTTCGTCATCCATAGCTCAGGAATCATTTGAGATATCGACTTCAAATAAATTTTGTTATACAGATAATAATGCAGAAAGATGCAGAAAGGACTTTTAAAAAAATTGTGTGGGTGGATTTTTTACCAAAGCAATTTTAAAAACAGGTGAAAATTTTGGTTAATTCAAAATATCTCACGAACCAATAACGCTAAAGACTTGAAAATTTTATATTATATATATGAGATGATACCAAATTTTTGGACAAAAATTCAACTAGTGGTCTTTTTATAAATCAAAAAAACTAAACAAAATATTTGTCACCTCGAATATTTTACGACCAAAAATTTCTTTATCTCTTTAAAATAATTTTGTGCAATAAAGAATAACATTTTTGACATCTGGCTAAAATTTTGAGAAAAATCGAACTGACAGTTTTTTTTTTATAAAAAATAAAAACCTAAAAAAAAACATAACTAAAAGTTGGTAATCATTGATTTTCGACTCAAATATCTTTTCAAAAATTTGAGACTATGGCTTCAAACTAATTCTGTCTTATAGGAAATATTGTTTTTTTTTAGAAAAATCAAACTGACAGTTTTTTTTACAAAAAATAAAAATCTAAAAAAAATACTAAAAGTTCTTTAAAATTGATTTTCGACTCAAATATTTTATCAAAAATTAAGGATATTGGCTTCAAATTAATTTTATTTGATACAAAATATTGTTTTCAACATTCGGTAAAACTTTGAGAAAAATCGTATTGATAATTTTTTTACAAAAAATAAAAACCTAAAACAAACATTATTAAAAGTTCGTAAAAATTGATTTTTGATTCAAATATCTTTTTAAGAATTTCAGATTATGGCTTCAAATTAATTTTGTCTTATAAAAAGCATTGTTTTCAACATTCGCTAAAATGTTGAGAAAAATCAAATTGACAGTTTTCTTACAAAAAATAAAAAAATAACAATACTAAAACTTAGTAAAAATTTACTTTCGACTCAAATATCTCTTCAAAAATTAAAAATATTGCCTTCAAACTAATTTTATCTCACAGAAAATATTGTTTTCGGTATTCAGTTAATTTTTTATAAAAATCCAACCATCCGTTTTTTTCATAAAAAATTAAATCTGTAAAAAATAGTACACAAATTTGGTAAAAATTGATGTTCGGTTCTCGATATCTCGTGAATAATAGAAGTTATTGACTTCAAACAATTTCTCATTCATCCAATTTATATGAGAAATAAAAACTTTTAAAAAATTCTTCTAAAATTGGTAAAAATTGGTTTTCGTTTTTTAAAAATAATTCAAGTGACAACTTTTTTAACAAAACACAAAAACCTACAAACTTTTAAGCAAGACAAATTGAAAGACGGAATCTGAAGTTATCAGTGTGGGTCGCATCCCAGCCTCTTTTTTTATATTCCTCTAGAAGGGTGGAACCTTTTTTTTCTTTAATTTTTCGGGAACTATTGCCCCGATTTAAATCTTTGTTGCGAAAAATGTGATTTCTTTCATATTTTCTTAAGGCCAACTTCAAGCTCAATTATATCTCAAAATATCCTTACGTGATTTTCATAAAACTTCGAAACTTCGGGAGTTACCTTTTAGGTATCACTTTTAGTCTTAACTTAAATAAAATTTTTTCTCTCATCTCAAAACTTACCGGAAATCTAAACCACATTTCCGGAGGTTCTTTCCAACAAAACTCAATAAATCAGCAAACGAAAATTTTCACTACCTGAACCTTTGCGTGAGGTCTTCCTAAAATATTGTTAACATTAACAAAAATATACAACCAACTCATTTACATAGTCAGACATCCACCTTAAAACTTCAAAGATGGAGAAGGATAGTCTGTTCCATCACTCGATAAGCACGTCCATCACCTAACGCCTTACGCCTCACGCCCAGACTACGACGACGACAGACGACCGCGACGGACAACGAACGTCTTGAAGGTCTTTCCCAAACATGTCCAACTTTATTTATATATTCTCCTTTAACTTGTTGTAAGTTCGTCGATTAAAGTGTTGAATTTTTAATTTTTAGTGTCCCGCCTAACTTCATTAGAGGACATAACAATCGTTAGGGAAATTGATGGCTTCCCTCTGGGGCCAGATCATAAATCTGCACTTTACGGAGTGGAGTCAATGAAGGAGGAGTAAGTTAGTTCGTTTGTATATGGTTCGTCCTCATATCCTCAGCCAGCAGCAGCAGAGCAGACACATGTTACTATTTTTGATGAGTAACTTGTTTCTTGACTCGATTAAGACTTCTTTCGCTCTCTCAAGAATATTATTTTCGATTAATTAAAGCTGTCACGGCATTGAAGAATTCGTTTTCGAATAATGTTCAACAGGGTGTGTGTTTTATTTTAAAATATTTACATGCGAGGTTCAAATGAAGCGTGTCGTTAATGGTAGTAAGGAAATTCCAGGTCTTGTGCGTGCGATAAGAGATATTAAAATTCCTGATCATGTGTTGTTTTTAGTCAAGGAACACCCTATTTAAAAGCTCTTAACCTTGGCAACAACTTATGTACTATCTGGACGCAGGGTCTTAATTTATTGATGCGAATATTGCGTGGCGTGCGTATAATATGTTTTTTTTTGTTTGCTTCCTGTCTGTTGTATATTCGTATGCCTTGGAATTTGGAATTTGATGTTTCTGGTAGTTAATGTCTAGATGACATGATATGGGTGATGGATATGACAGAAATCCGCAGACAAGGAGTTGAACATAAAGTTCATAATTTATTATACAAATGCGGGCAGAATATACTATGAGTACTCCTGCAGGAACACACTGTCACTGGAGTAAATTAACTGTTACTGTTACATCTTATTGCGGGAATTATAATATCTTCACAAAACTCTTGCCTCGACTTTGTAGGGATGCTAATTGAGCGATTCAATCCTTCAACAAGTTTATCTTTTGTGTTTGTTTGTCCGCATTTCTGGAAGATGTTTTATGATGTTTATGATGATGATGATGATCTCAATCCCGATTCTGATAGCGATCCCGAAGTTTTATTATTAAATAATTTCATTTCGAAAGGGATACGGGTTATGTACAAATATGATTTCAATTATAGTTTCGAGTGCAAGAGGGTTGCCTGTTTTTATTTTATTTTTTTTTTTTTTGTCAAGGGAATAATATCAAACAATTCGTTTTATTCAACTTGTAATTGTTTCCAATTACAAATTGGTTATGAAACCATCCCGCATATGTGAGTAAAGTAGTTTAATGTCGTTTATTTGTTTTCACATCGTTTACAAATTATAAGATGTTCTTAATATAATTTTTTTTTAAAGAGATGTTTATTCAAAATTTGGAACATTTAAGTGATTTAGTAGGGGAGATATGGAACACAAAAAACATAAATCTTTTTTACCTAAATTAACAGAAAGAAAAGATGTTATGCGACCCATACTGATTTGATGATGACATTTTAAGCCAATTTCTGTCGGGATATTGGAAAAGTTGAACAAATCTC
Organism: Eupeodes luniger; assembly: GCA_951509635.1. Lineage (NCBI taxonomy): Eukaryota > Metazoa > Arthropoda > Insecta > Diptera > Syrphidae > Eupeodes > Eupeodes luniger. The sequence continues at coordinate 9,965,315 of OX608075.1, read as the reverse complement.
TAATTTTTCGAAATGGTTTTAATTTTTTTCTGTCCAAATGTTAAAACAAATTTGTAGTAATGAATAAAATAAGTTTGAATTTAATATTTGGTCTAAATTAAGATATTTGAGTCAAACATTAATTTTTACTTATTCTAAGTAGTGCTTTCTGCAGGTTTTTCATTAGATTATTCTAAAACTTGTACTAGTTGTAAAGATTGTCTTTCTTTGAAGTATAAAATTATTCTTAATGTTAGGGTCCAAAATCTTGCTTTTTTAAAAGATTATACTCTAGGTATAATTTTTAAAGCATTATGATTGAATCAGGAATCCCACAGGGTAGTCATTTAGGTACTCTTCTTTTTATTGCATGGATAAACTATTGACAATTTGTGGTGAAGCATGCTAAGAGTATCGTGATTGTAAGAAAATGCTATTTGATCTTATGTAATTTGTCCCTACTTGGGACATATAGGAACTATATAACAATAACATAACGCTAACAGGGAATTCGAAAAAGTGGATCAAGTGATTCAGTCTTTCTGTGCTCAACCCTATAGCCTAAGTCCTGTGGTCGATAAATTCAAACTTGAAAATTAAGTTTTCAAGAAGATTTGCATTAGGTCCTTTTTTATTTCTGTAAGTTTAAATATCGAATATTCGAATTATTTTAAATATCACCCGATACATTTTTATGTAATGTTCTTTAATTATTTTTATCTAAGCGTGGGTTTTTTCACTGTGAGATATATATTTTTTGGATTGTTTTAGAGGGGTTCCCCCCTACATTTTTTTTTATTTTCCGATTTTCTCTGGAAATAATGAACTGATTTAAATATTTTTGATGTTGTTAACTTTTTTCGATTTTTAAGAAATACTTTTTTTCAAAATTCTATATCGCAAAAATTGTTTAACATTTTTTAGGGAAATTCAAATTCATTACGTGCATTTATAAGCATTTAATAACGACACAGCAAAAACATTTCTAAAAAGAAAGAAACTTTTTGACTTTTTGAAATTCAATGGCATTTGAATTTTTGAATATAAAATTATTTTACAGGTATATTTTTAAATCTTAAAATATAGGTAGATACTATTTTTGACAAGACTCCATGGTTACGGGGGCAAGTTCCCAAACCAAGGTATTGTAATCGGTCCGATTTGTCGAATTGAAAATGTTGACATTTTTCGACGTTTCAAGGTCCCTAGAATGTAAATCAAAGTTTTTAAGAATGATGTCTGTGTGAGTGTGTGTACGTACGTTTTGTCGTCGGGCAAAACGTCAAGTAAATTTAATTTTACAGATATTAATACCAATAGATGCAGAAAGCACTTCAAAAAAATTCAGTGTCTTTTTTTCTAAAGCAATTTAAGTTTGGCTAACCGCAAGTATCTTTCGAACTAATAAAGCTTGTGATTTATTTAAATTTTGTATAACCGTGATACTGGTTTTTGGTTTAGATTTAAAAAAGAATTAAACAATCGGTTTTTTGAACCTAAAAATTTTTAAAAAAGAAATCAAAATAAAGTTTACGACTGGGTCGAACGAACTTGTTCTTGAATCCAAAGACTCTATTTACAGACTGTGCTTATATTTTAAATTTTAAAAATTTTCCTATAAAATCCTTTTGTCCATAACAATTTAAATGCCATTTAATTGATCAAAAAAAAACTTGATTTATCAATTTTTTTTCGAAAATCTTTTTTTTTTATTAAATTTATTTTGTATTAGTAAAATTTTTGATTTTAAGTTTAAAAATAGTCTTATTAATAAGAGCTTATTAATATACGTTTTAAACTTGATTTTCGTAGAAATATGATGACCCGTTTTCGAGATATCCCATTTAGAATTTTTTTAAATCCAATAATAACATTTTTGATCATAAAATATTATTAAGACAATTAAGAGCTTGTGCAGAAAAAAAAGTATAGAAATTGATTCATTAATTCTTGAGAGAACTTAAAAACAAAATATGGGGAGGGGTACTTTTCTGGAGCAACATAAACATATTTTATCATTGATAGAAGCCAAGTTAAGAAAAAAAGTTTTAGTGAAAATTTAATAAAAATCTATCGGGTCGTTTATGAGAAAATTTAAATATTCGATTTTTGGTCAAACAATTTGTATGGAGACTACTGTTGTTTTAAGTCTTTAAAAAAATGAAAAAAAAATATTCCTAGCTAGAATCTGCTTAAGACCTTAACTTACAATTTTTAACTTAATCGACCCAATTGGTTTGGGCTGTAGGGGCGAGGACAGACAGACAGACGGTCGTAATCGGAGGACCTACATTTTTTGACTTCTCTACCATCGTAATGTCATTTTTGATTTAAATCTCAAGTTCGAAATTTTTTACGAATGCAATACTTGCCACTTGGCACAAATGGGAAGTTATTATATTGTGGGTTGGTGGGACTTTTTCAGTTTTCTTGTTATGCAAAAAAACAGATGTCTTTTTAAATATCAAGGGCTTAAATTCAGAGAAATTGAAATATCGAAAAATTTAAAAGTTTTTACTACAATTACTTCTTAAGGAAAGTTAATAATGTTATTCTTTTCATTAATCCTTCTTCTTTTTTCAAAAGTTTCAAAAGAAGCTTAATTGTACTAACAAAGCGGAAAAGTAAATAATCATTGGTATAATTGTATAAAATAATTCTTTTAAATATATAAATACACAATTCCCTTAGCTTGTTTTTTTTGTATAATTAGGTTTACTTACAGTTCTTAAAAAGCAGCGTAGAACCTTATCAAGTGTAAATACTTTTTTACTTGAATGTGGAGATTCAAATAAAACTACAAATTGGTGTAGTTCCTTCCTTCGCCCAAGGTATTGTACTTTTTTCACATGCTGTATTATTGTAATGTCATGTAATGTTAAGGCCATTAAACTCAAAACTTCTCCAAAATATAGAGTTTTCACTTCATAATCTGCATTTAATATATTTCGCCCTTTTTCCAAAACTTACTTTCCGTTCACAGAAAAAAAAAGTTGTCATATTAACAATAGTCGATAGTCAACTTGAAATTTGGCCAAATTGTAGCATTGACTACCAAAATAGTCAATATGACAACCTTATTTTAAAAAATTGACTCCTGGATAGTCAATAGAACAATTTTCGATTGCCAATTTTGGTTAGTCAATATGACAACAAAAGTAGTCAATAGAACAACTTCAGTAGTCAATATTGACTACCAAAATTGACTACCGAGGATTGTAATATTGACTACCCGGTAGTCAAATTAGATTTCAGTTTTCAACAAAAATTGTCATATTGACTACCGCAGTTGTCATATTGACTACCGCAGTTGTCGTATTAACTACCGTAGTTTTCATATTGACTACCACCTTAGTCAAAACAACAACAGTAGTTTCAACTTCTTTCAACCAAAGTTATCATATTGACTGCCGCAGTTGTCATATATACTACAGCAGTTGTTGTATTGACTACCGCAGTTGTCTTATTGACTGCCGCAGCTGTTATATTGACTACCGCAGGTGCCGTATTGACTACCACATTAGTCAAAACGACAACCGTAGTTTCAACTTCTTTCAACCAAAGTTGTCATATTGACTACTGCAGTTTTCATATTGACTACGGCAGTTGCCATATTGACTTCCGCAGTTGTCGTATTGACTACCACAGTAGTCAATATGACAACCGTGGTTTCAATTTTCTTCAACCAATGTTATCATATTGACTGACAAATTGTAAAAAAAACTTCGGATCCCAAAATTGACACCCGACAATTGTTCTATTGACTATCGCGGTTATCGGTTTAAAATTGACTACCAAATAGTCAATTTGACTACCAAAATAGTCAATAGGATGACTTTTTTCGTTCTGTGTTCTTCGCACTTTGAATTCTTGTCTTTCTGTACAGTACACACTTGTATTGTACACTGTTAATTTCTAATTTCCTTTTTGACGTTTGACACTTCAAACTGAGTTTTTCAAAACGTAAACACTTACTAAATATTTAAAAAAACGTACAAGTGTTGCAATTAAATTTTACTGATTTTTTGATCTATCAGCAAACGTCATAAAGCATAACACACCTCCAATTTTATTTAAGAACTCAAAAACACTATTCCCAAATTCACGCTACAAAATTGACAATTGGCACAAATATAAATCTTAACCTTATATCAAATGTTTGAGAGTAATAAATTTGTGTTAATTAGTACAAAAATTGAATAAGGTATAGTCATACTTCACGTTAAATACGGTTCGTGCAATTTAGTTTAAGGGTCTCTTCTTATGGTGCTATGTGCCCTTACGAATCTTCACTTCTTTGCGGAGTAAAACCAATTTCCTCACTATTATCATTATTGAGTACCTTGATATTTAATCAAAACATTCAATCGAACTCTAAACCAAACTATTTTACTGCACAACAATTTTGCAATAAATACAAAATGAAACAATCGCAGATGCTTAAAATGAAACTGAAAATTGGAAACTATTTTCATTAACTTACATTTTTCAAACAAACATTTTATTTCATGGTAAACCCTCAATATTATTTGTAGAGCAATTAACAACTAACAGATGTTGTTATCCTTTCTACGAGGACGATTATACTCTCTCTCTCTACATATAAACCCTCTCCTATAGACGGGAAGGAAAGGACACACTTGAATGTTTATAGATATTGGATAAGGAAGGTATCCTCTGGTGTATATGCAATAATCCTTTTTCACCAGTGATAATCCTTATTAAATCAAAAACATTCCGGAAAATCAATAGGTACTATAACGGTATACCAACCGTAGGTATACTTAACCTACCCCCTCTTGTGCTAACAAATCGTTTATCAAATTGATACCCATTACTCAGATTCATTCAATGACGATGATGATGGTGAGGACGATGATGGAAAATGGAAAAGGATGAAATTTTCTATACAAGGATCGACTCATATATTCTACAAGTACGAGTGTACAATATGTGCGATGTATGTTTATGAGTTTCATATACTGTGGCATCAGTTTGTCCTTATGAGACCGTAAATTAAACGACGAGAATAGGGTTGAAATTGATGAAAATTGAATTTTTACAGATTCAAAGTCTCATTAAAAGATACAATACAAAAGATACAAACGAGAACCGAGCTAAAAAAAAGGATAAATACGGACATTTCCTTATGTCGTCCGTCGTCGCCGTCGTCAGTCGGTCTTCGATTCCATCATAGGACATTGTTATAGGAATTTGAATTGTGTTCATTGAAGAAAAGTGAGAGAATGAGTGAAGTTTGAAAACGTTTTTCCTTTTTCCAATCAATAAAAACGAACAATGGACAATGGACCATAACAAAACTGTTGATAATTTAGATTTTGATTGGAAACGAGTGAGTATCGTTGATCCTGGACGGGTCGGTCGTGCCGTCATCCTTTGGAACTCTCGTGGAGATGAGTACCTATTAAATTTATGGATTTTTTCTGTTTTCGTTATAACGACCAACGACCGACGACGGTGGAACATGATTTCATTCACTCCATATTCAGATTTCAGAATATAATCCATGTTGATGCTGGGAATGAATCTTGATGGATTTAAACATCATAGAACACTGATGGGATGATGCTGCTTTGGATGTTAGATGTCAAAGGACTTTAAGTTAAAATTTACCTGATGTTCAGGGTAGGTAGTGTATACGGTACATAGTTATATGACGACGCGAGGATATATGCAAACCTGGATTGTGTGTAGTTACACTCAAGTACATTGTACACATGCATTATGCAAATTCCATCCTCTCGTTGTCGTCGTCCTTTTCAGCAAACATCAGAACCATCGCTGGGCTGTAACAACATCGTTGTTCGTTGTCGTCATATCGACAAGAACTACGGTAACGATATATGACACATTCCGCTGTGGTTCCGAGGAGGTACATATATACAAGCTCGGGTGTCATACATATAAGGTTCCATGTGGGGATATGGTGCGGAATAGGGAAAGCAACGCACACACTTTTAATCAGGGTTTGAGGAGCGAACACGAAACGTGTCATTCGCCTTTAAGCCCCAGGATACCTACTCTGAATCTTGGCTTGGTTTTTTTATGTTTTTGCATTTTAAAGTCTACTATAGTATTTTCTATGTTTTATACATGACTATCACCAGGGCTGTATTTAATTTTGAAGAATCTGGAGTCTTTTATTTAATTCAAGTCTTTTGCTATATTTGTCTAACTTTAAGGAGCCATTTTGTTGCGTTTTAAAAATTTATCGTAGGACTTTGCGAACACATCTAGGACAATAACCTACTTTATTATCGTGTTCACAATTTCAGACCGTTTTCGTTACCGAAAGGATTTATTGGTTCCAAGGCCTTTCTGTCCGGAAACCTCTGACAGTTTGACATTTCAGTCATAAATAGCGTTGCCAGACGCAACCCACACAACATAAGTGCACACATAATTGGTAAGGAGTTCTAATTTATGGGCCAATTCTGGTTCTGTCAAGAAATGTGTTTCTTCTTTCGTTTTCATGTGTACAAGGCATTTTTCTTTTAAAGCTCAGAACAGAGAATTGAGCTGTCAAAAAAGTTCTCGGTTTGCGTTTATTTTTTCAATCAGAGCTCACTCGGAACATGCCCTATGAGTTATGAAAATGACCGAGCTAATCGAGTAAAAAGCTGAGCTGTTTGTTAGAGTGGCATATGAAAAAGACAGATGTAAAGTTCTAAAATGTTTGACAGTTATGGCTGAAACACAAACACGCTTTAGCTTCGGCTTTGCCTGACGTTTACGAGTTCAGCCATAGGAATTCAATCACAATGAAGCTTTGACTTCACGTTTCGTTTGACAATCGTAAGGAAAAGAACGTAATGTCACGTAATGTGACTCCAGACTCTAGTTCAAATTTGCTGAACATTTGATTTGTCTGACAGCTCCACAGCTGTAAAAAAAGTCAACAAACAAAATACATACATTTGGTTTTGGAGGGATTCCCATTGGTTATTATAGAAATGTCATTCAAAGCAGCCTCGAAGCAAGCCCATCGTAACGCAGACGAAGCCGAAGCTGAAGCGTGCTTGTGTTTCAGTCAATACTTTCATAAATAGGTGTTTTCTCTTTTAGGTCTGAAAAAAAATTATGAACAGAGTTCAAACATTCTCTGCATATCCACTAAACAGAGCGTGTTCTGAGTTCGGAACACTTTAGCTGTCACTATTTGACAATTGCCAATTTACTTGACATTTTCTTCTCCTAATACAAAAAATTTATCAAAAACTTAAATTAAATTGGAAAAACTAATTATAATCAAACAAACATTCAATTTTCAATTTAAATTTGTTTCACTTTTATCTGTCAAATGCTTGTGTTCAGCTTTCAGCTCGGTCTGCTCAACTGTCAACTGAGGTCATCGAGAACGCTTTGAAGAAGCTCAAAACACGTTCAGAATGAAAAAAGAAATACTAATTTGAAGCTCTGAACGTTCATAGGTAAAAAACAATACGTGTTATTGTTTGACAGTTCAGGCTCTGCTCTGAACTAAAAAAGAAAAACGCCTAATAAATCGGAGAGCTCTGATCAAAGTCTGCTCATAGAGTATTCGATGTGTTCAGGTTCTGCTCAGTGCTCTTCTCTGAGACTATGATTGTCTCATTAGAAGAATGGAAATGTCATGGTGAGTTTTATTACATTCACTGTGGTGAATAAATTTTGTTGTCTATTGTGACATTTCATTGATATTTAAGATGCTTAATGTCAATACCATCTTTTTTTTTAATTTTGCAATACTTTCCCAATAAATTTATCCGATTTTTTTTAAATTAATTACAATATTATTATTAATCAAAAAGGTTTCATGTAAGATTACCAAAAAATCACAGGTAAAACTAAATCAAATAAATAAATCCTGTTTATATTTTTACCTATCGCTTCTCGGCATAAGTTAAGTTCTTTACAACAAATTTCCTCAATTGCGCTAAAATTTTCTTTAATTTTGTCCATTGAATTAAAATTTGACAATAGTGTGGTGAATAAAGTAGCCTTATATCTTACGGTAGGCTTAATTTTGACGTTTCTCAAATGTAAACACGATTTCATTTAAAATTATTTTCAGATTATTATTTTTAAAGACTAAAGCCATCATAATTTGACAGAAACAGATATAGTTTAAAAATGTTACTCAAATTTGACAGTTTAATTAAATTTAGACTTTTGTGTGGTGAATAAAGTGGCTTCAATTGTTGTTCATCTTACAAAATATAATACGTATTGATCGGTTTATTTTTGATTAATATTTTGGCAATAATTTGTCAGGGTTATTGGTTTTATCTTAAGGGATAATCAAAAATTGATCCAGCTTTAAAATTAACGTCAAAATTGAATCGTGGTAAAAAAATGGAACCAGGATGTTATAGCAATTGACACACAATCTAAACTAACAGCAAAAATTAAATGAAAGTACCAATAGCAGAAATTGAAGAATTAATGAATCTATCCAGTTATTAATGGAAAGATATTGGGAAACGTCAAAAACAAGTCAATGAAAACAAACGTATGATATGTTGAATTTGTACACCTTTTATTCACCTCAATACAGTCAAAGTTTAATCTGAGTATCAATTTTAATTCAATTCAAGCCTGGAAAGCTCTTATCTTCTTAAGCTTAAAAAAGAAAATTCCAAAATATGGATTTTATGTTCAACTTTTAGTATAGGGATAAGTTAAATCACTTAAATATTTTTAAGGTTAAGGAACAATGGTATGAGTGTACCATATCAGCTTATTTTTGTATGTTTTTCATACAAATTTATTCTTGAAATTCTCAAAGATCTCAACTAAACCAAAAATGTTTAAACTTCAGACAAAGTTCAAATCCACTCCTGACTGAAGTTCATCGAAACAAGTGTTTATGTTAGAAGAATTTTACACAGCTAGAAAAGAGAATCAGCAGCGAAGTGAAATTTCCTTTGAGAGAGGAAAAGGTTAACACTTTTCACTAACTAACGTGCCAAATACACACCTTTTATTTCATATCCGTGTAAAGGTATACCCAATCCCTGATATAGTGTCACACCTTACATAAAGGACGTTGCTTGTTTTTTTTTTTTTGTACATCGTCGCCGTAGTGGGCAAACTTACTTAACCACTCAATGGGGCTTGGTGGATAAAATGTGTGCATTGAAATTATGTAAAATGGAAGGTAAAGGTGTTTCAGTTTCATTATGTACAAGTCGAGTTTTATGCTATATACTATGATGTGGTCGTCCTCAAAACCAAGTGTCCTAATGGTAGTTTCATTTTCTACATCAAACTCCATTTCTTGGTCTCATAATGGTTTTGGAAGAAAACACTCAAAAACCATGTCTATAAGTACATACCCATAAAGGATGGAAAATATCTTCAATGTAAAATGGTTCTATATATGTATGTACCTAACTTTCAACTTTCGTTGAGCCTGAAGATGAAAATGAAGAATGGTTGATGATGTGATGAAAATTTAACACCAGACTGAATGATACAGTACACAGAAGACCACAAAGGATATCATCCCCTAGCTATCTATGCTGGGTCTATCTATATTACAGGGTACAGTGAGGAAAGAGACTCTGCTCTGCATCTGATAAAGAGTAGCTAAAGGAAGACACAAACACTCATCCTGATGGAAGCGCACCGAAACCAAGGGCCAATATCAAAACAATTTTGTCTGTAAAAGTTATGCCAATTTGCAAGCTTGATGTCCTCATTCTACAAATGTCTGGAGAAATTAAGGATATAGCAACGTCTTTTTCCATTCACTTGGATTTCATCCAAATTGGGTCGCCTACTAAAATGCTGCATAAATATATGCAGATACGTTATTCGTCTATCTTCTATCTGAAACTGGCTCGGGCTCAAGACTCTAGAGTCAGGAATGGGACAAACAACGGGATCCACTTAACTTTGAATGCGTCAGATGAAAGTTCTGCTGTTTGTGTAATTCCTTTGATCTCTCTTAACTCCATTGTTTATTTCTTCCGTTTTGCTAGTTTCATGTTCATAAATACAAGAATAAAATCGAGCACTAAAAGGAGAATACAAGAACACAACAAGTACTTGAGTTAGATGGGAATCATAAATTAATAAACACCGATGACAGTTTAATTGCAATTCCCGGATACTCGTTGCGTTGCGTCTACATTATAATTACAATATAAGTATAGGGTTGCCACCCCTCTTGCTTTCAGCCTTAGTGGGGGTATAGATGAGCGTGAGCGCGCTTTTATTGTTGATTATGTGGATACTCTTCGTTGATTCCACTTTGATTATTGTGGTGCACGAATGTAGGATTTTATCTTCTCGTTGTTATTATTGTTGTTATATTTTTGTTTTTGCGTTTTGCAGAACTCACTAAGCGTCAGCAAGCATTACAATCAACGCAACAAGGAGGTGGGGGATTTTTGTTCGTCTTTAATAGTTTGTTGTATGCTTTCGCGCATAATATGCATACAGAAAAGAAATACTGCGAAATCTCTTTCCGCACCAAAACAAAACAAAGGGTTTTACTGTTGGGTGCGTTATGTAGCTTTTATTGTGTACAAAAGAATAAGGATGCAGGATGATTGTTGTAGCAATTAAAAAATGTTTGTTTTCGAAATACAAAATACTTCCTGCTGGTGGAGGTGTGAAAAATATCCTTAACAGCGGTTTTGTCTTATATTTTTTGTATGACATCGAAATTTTCGATTAAAAATCTTTTCATTATTAAATTGTCTTTATTGTCATCTTCTGAAAAGACGATTTTCTTCGTTTATAATTCTTAGACAACAATAAACATATTTACCAAAAAATTTTAATTTCTGAACTCGAAGAAAACAGAAAAACTGACTCTACACGCAATCAGAAGTGGGATCCCTTAAATGTTTGTTTTCATTGTGAATTTAGGAATTGGTTGTTCTTTAAGTTTCAGTAATAATTCAGGACCTGCATCAAGAAAAATCAAATTGTAATGCATTAAAGCGTGAGTAGTGACCGTCTTCGTCCCTAAAGCACATGAAAGCACACATCGCATTAAGACCATGAGGCAAAGTACCAACAACAAAAAGGTCACAAAAATTATAATTAATTTTGAGCACTGCGCCAATAATGCTTCACCAAAAATTATCGTGAAAAATACGGAATAAAAATGAAATGTGAAAAGGTCTGAAGGTGCAGAAATCGTCGTTACATAAATGCATCGCTTAAAATTTCATGGCTTAAAGTTGTGAAAAATAAGGCCACACAATTTCTGCCATAGGTAACTTGATGGGAAACTAAGCCATCTATTAAATTTTACTTCCAAAAATATGACACGTGAAAAACCTATAAACCTAAGAAAGGGAAGTGAAATGTTGACTTAATAACACCTAGAAATATTATAATTTAAAAAATAAATAGATGTCCAAAAATTCGACAGGTTAAAATTTGTAATGGTTCAAAAAATTGATGAAAAAAACTTTCGGAGACAAAAATCCTTTGCAGTGAAAACAGTGCTACGTGAAATTATTTTGTAAAACGGTACGGCGAAAAATGTTAGCTATAGAAAGTGTAAAGAATCTGGTAAAAGACCTGTTTAGTAAAAAAAAAAATACAAAACACAACGATGTGCAAAATCCTAATAAATGGCTTAGGAAAGTAGTCATACAGATTTATGCATATAAAGCTTAAAAATGTCGAGACAAAAAAATCCTGAGTCTTTACAAAAATCATCCAAATTTTAAATTATGTTAAGAAATGTAGATCCGTTTTCGATACCTCGAATTTTGGAGATTTTGTTTTTTTAATGCAAGCTTCTTCAGAAAAAGAATTATTTAAATCGGTTCCCAACTTCTTTATAAAATTTAATTTAAGGGGCTGGGATGCGGCCCACACTGATAACTTCCCATTCGTACCCGATAACAATATATTGTTGCTTAAATTGTTCTCATAATACTTCAAACAAAACCCATTTCTTATAAGTTTTTTTTTTAATATTATATGTTTTCGTGTTGTGAAAAAAAAATGTCAATCAAATTTTTCTAAAAAAAATTTAACTAACAGCCAGCAACAATATTTTCCATTTGAAATAAGTTTGAACAATATCGCGAGATTTAACAGCATTTTGCTTAGAATCAAATATTTTTGAAGTCAACACCTTTATCTATCCTGGAAAAATTCGAATTGAACATCAGTTTTTACCAATTTTGTGAAATATTCTTATACAAAACTGACACTTGAATTGTTGTAAAAATGTTTCTAATTATTTGAAGGCAATATCTTAAATTGTTGCCAAGATATTCCAGTCGAAAATCAATTTTTACCAACTTTAAGTTCAATTTTTTTAGGTTTTTATTTTCTGTAAGAAAAATATCACCTCACTTTTTTAAAAAAAAGTTGCAAGATATCAAAAACGCTTTTCTTCGATGCACGTAATTATTTTTAATTATTTTTTAAAAATAATAATAAAAAATCGGTTAGTTTAAGTTTTTTTATTGTCAAGTTTATACTAATTTTGTATCACGTGACAATTATTTATAAAATAAAATTAAATGTAAGTTTCTAGCGTTATTGTTTAGTGAGATATTTGAAGTCAACCAAATTTTTCACTTTCTTTAAAATTGCAACAGCACAAAAATCACACACCCATTTTTACTTGCGACATATAGGAACTATATGGCAAGTTTTGCATTCGTGCAGAATTTTGTCTGTCTGTCCACGCTCCTACAGCCTAAACCATTGGGTCGATTGAGTTCAAACTTGGAAGTTAAGGTTTTGAGCAGATTCGCGTTAGGCGTTTTTTTCATTTTTTTTTTAAGATCAAAACTAACAGTGACCCCCATACAATTTTTTTGGTCAAAAAACGATAATTCGAATTTTCTCAAAAACAAACCGATAGATTTTTTTTTTATTTTCTCTAAAATTTTATTTTTTAACTTGGCTTCTTTTAATAAGAAAAACATATTTTTGTATTGCTCAGGAAAGGTACCGCTCATAGAACCGTTTTTTTGTTTTTTAATTTTCTCAGCAACTTCTGAACCGATTGCAACAATTTTTTTTTTGAATGAGCTCTTATATTGCCTTAACAATATTTGATTATCAAAAGTGCAATTTTTTATTGTTTGGATTTTTAAAAAAATATTGAATTTTTTTTTTTCAAAATTCTATATCTCAAAAACGGGCCAACATTTTTTTACAAAATTCAAATGTAGAGCGTATATTTACAATCACTAAACAACTGCATACCAAAAATATTTTTAGAACAAAATTGAAAAATTTTATATATAAAAAATTAATTTAAAAAAAAACCGCTCTAACGATTTTCGAAAAAAAATTTTGAAAAATCAAGGACTTTTTTATTTATAAAATGGCATTTAAATTTTTGAAGACAAACTTATTTTTCAGGTAAAATTTTGAATATTAAATTAATTTTTTTTTAAATTATTTTAACTGTATTGAATGTAACCCCCTCCCAAAAAAATTGAAAAATGGAGGTTTTTTCGACAAATCAAATGGCATTTATATCTTTGAAGACAAACTTATTTTACAGGTATATTTTTAAATCTTATACATAGATACTTTTTTAAACAGACTCTTTGAATACAGGAGCAAGTTCGTGCGACCCAGTCGTGCATTTTATTTTTAAGGTCTCTTATTTAATGTCGATATATCTGCTGGTTCTTGAGATTTGGACAACGAAAAAAAGTAAGACGAACGGATTTAAGAGCTACACACAAACACACAGACACATCTCTTATAAACATGGATTTATATTATAGGTATCTTTTAATGTCGAAGAATTTTAAATATTTCAATTTGACAAAACGGACTTACGGGAAGTTAAAAATGTATCGATTAAAAACTTGTTCGTAAAATTAGTGAAAAATTATGTTAAACAAATGCTTTTAATATACCCTTTAAAAACTTGGTCGTAAAATTAATATTACAAAAAATCGGATGAAACAGCCGACAAAAACATAACTTCAAAATTACTCATAAGAACACCAAAAAACATGGTTAATTTAAATAACCGCAGTGGAAAAAATAAAACTACGGTATTAAGAACTAGTGAGAAAATATGATAGTGATAGCAAAACCTAATAAAATAAAGTGCACGACTGGGTCGCACGAACTTGCTCCTGAATGCAAAGAGTCTGTTTAAAAAAGTATCTATATAATATTTAAAAATATACCTGTAAAATAAGTTTGTCTTCAAAGATATATATGCAATTTGATTTGTCGAAAAAACCTCCATTTTTCAATTTTTTGGAAGGGGGTTACATTTAATACAGTTAAAATAATTAAAAAAAAACTAATTTAAGGTTCAAAATTTTACCTGAAAAATAAGTTTGTCTTCAAAAATTTAAATGCCATTTTATAAAACAAAAAACCCTTGATTTTTAAAATTTTTTTTTTGAAAATCGTTAGAGCGGTTTTTTTTTAAATTAATTTTTTATATATAAAATTTTTCAATTTTGTTCTAAAAATATTTTTGGTATGCAGTTGTTTAGTGATTGTAAATATACACTCTATATTACAATTTCGTAAAAAAATGTTCACCCGTTTTTGAGATATGGAATTTTGAAAAAAAAAATTTCAATATTTTTTTAAAAATCCAAAAAATAAAAAATTGCACTTTTGATAATCAAATATTGTTAAGGCAATATAAGAGCTCGTTCAGAAAAAAAATTATTGAAATCGGTTCAAAAGTTGCTGAGAAAATTAAAAAACAAAAAAACGGTTCTATGAGCGGTACCTTTCCTGAGCAATACAAAAATATGTTTTTCTTATTAAAAGAAGCCAAGTTAAAAAATAAAATTTTAGAGAAAATTTAAAAAAAATCTATCGGTTTGTTTTTGAGAAAATTCGAATTTTCGTTTTTTGACCAAAAAAATTGTATGGGGGCCACTTATAGTTTTGATCTTAAAAAAAAAATGAAAAAAACGCCTAACACGAATCTGCTCAAAAGCTTAACTTCCAAGTTTGAACTCAATCGACCCAATGGTATAGGCTGTAGGAGCGTGGACAGACAGACAAAATTCTGCACGAATGCAAAACTTGCCATATAGTTCCTATATGTCGCAAGTAAAAAACCCTCAGTAGGGGAAATTTCACTACAGTAAAAACGCAGCTTCCTGAAAAATGTTTGTAAAAATTATCAGCTCAAAAATGGTCATAAGGAATATTATTGAGATTAAAAAACTTAGGTACAAGAACAAAATAAAATTTCAAAAACCGTCCTTATAATGAACATTGCGGAAACCAACAAGCGTACAAAATTTGATGCAAAAAATTTGATGCGTGGAAAAAATATTGGCGTGGAAAATCTTGAATTCAAAAAAGTATTACTTAAAACAATGCTGCGTTTAAAATATTCAAGACTGAAATTTATAAATAAAAATCAGTTTGTGAAACTAAATTTCTCAAAAGACACCAAGAGTTGTTTTGCAATAATTGTAAAAACCATCCATTACAAAATACAGGTTAAAAAATCAGGACATGCAACAAAAATGCCATGCTTGATACACAAAATAATTGTGTTGCAAGGTTTTCATAAAAATAATGACTTTAAAACTTTTCCAAAAAAATGCCGCTTTAAAAAGTACAATTACAAAATATGGTTTACGAAGCGAAAAATTCTTGGCCAAAAAAATCAGCTCTTTTAATAAAAAGTTGGCTTAGGTTTTTAAAAAAAAACATTACCTACTTGGGTAATTTGTTTTTCAAAAGGAAAAAAAATAAAGTTTTAAAAAAAAACATATATCATATTAAAAACAACATTCCTGCAATGAAAAGGCTCAACAATGTCTTGTGCATCATACGTATGTAGGTACTTCTAAGCAGTGAAATCGTTCCTGAAATCCTGACTTCTGGTGATTTTATACTTATTTTTATTTGAATACAAAACAAATCTTATCCCATTTCTCTAGTTTTTCAAAATATTGCCAATTCTTTCCAGAATATTCTTGGAAACTTTAAAAATCCTTTGTCATAAGACGAGAAACTCAAAAAAGTTATGTTAGCTTGAAGAAGAAAAATTACACTTTTACCTGCTTCAAACCTCTTAAGTTTGAAATTTCTCATTTTTGCTGCTTCTATTCATCATCCCTCAAGTCCGCGAACGCAGTGTTGATTCAACATAAGTATATTTCTTTCTGCACTTATTACACCACCCATCGGCAGAGGGAACAACAAACATCTTGTCTGCATCACAAGAACAAAAACAAACGACCCTCAAGTAACAATGGGATATTCAAGAGTGTTAAAAGGAAAAACTAAGTTTTGCACCCTCTTTCCAATCCTCTCTCGAGCTCCAGCTTCACCCATTCCCTGATGAAGAAACACTTCTTCTTCTTTTTGGTTACTTCGAATTGTTGGCTCTTGGATGTTGCATGTTGGCACAACACCAAAGTACTTTATGCAGCCCAATTGTCCTTTCTCAAAAACACCACTGTACACAAGCGATTATTCTATTTTTGGTTGACATAGTTTACTTTATATTCAAAAAACAATAACAATAAAAACCCCAAGAGTGTTGAGGAATTTTTGTTCTCAAAATTGCTTTCACTTCATCACCACCATACTTGACTCCCTATATCCTTTCACATTTTTTTAATTCACCAACCGTTTGCAGCGAAAGTGAGAAGTAAAGCACTTAGTGTCAGGATTCTTGACAATAACAACAACAAAAACAAATAAAAAGGATGTGACTTTATTTTAGGTGGGTAATGGAAGGAAAGTATACAGTGGATAAAACCGCGCCAACATTTGAAGGATATTTTATTGAATTCACTTGAAAGTGAGGTTAGTGAACTTAACGATATATTATTCTCGACATAATTCCACTGCATATGATACATCGTGATATTTCATTCATTAAATTTATAATCCAAATGCAAAAATGAAGGTAGATAAACCTTTTTTCATCTCATTCTTATCAATGGAACATCCCATACACAGATGGGATGACGTTTCCGTATTCTCTAGACCTGCTGTGTTCACCGTCAACATGAACAGAACACACCCCTCGAGCGAAAAATCCTCAATTTGCTATGGAATCTTAAGTAATTACGTGTAAGTACCATTTAAGTCCACTTCGGGTGCACATCACATATCAACATTTGCAGCAGCAACGGAAAATATGCAAACGCAGGATGCATTCTCATGCTGCTGCAGTGTTGCAAGTTGCAAACAGTGAAAACATAGAATTTCCGACGCGAAAATTCCACACGAGGGAAAATATGATTTCATACAAAAACCATATGTTTCCTTTTTTTCGTTTTTGGTCTTCTTTTAGTGCGGTGTGATTGTTGCATGCATCGTAATGATGCACCAGTTTTAATCCCTTGGCTTCTGAAGGAAAAAAAGATGCTAAATAGCATCACGTGCAACGTAAAACAAAAAAAGAAGATGAAATTCAACAAAAGAGGATGATCCGGTGCAGGAGTGATGGGATATCCGCCGCGCACTTATTCAAATTAAATTATAAAAATATGAAATGCTAGGTTGAGTTTACATCAGAAACATGATAGCTATGACGATGAGCGACACGACCCACCGACGACGCGACGAGGAAATGACGTTGCATATCTCTCGCTGTGTGTCTGTCTGTCTGTCTATTTTCATTTTATGTATAGACAAAAGAAATGTACATTGAGGTAGATCAGTGGAGAAAAGTAAACGTCAACATCTGGTAGAAACACATTGACACTTCTAGAATTGATTGGCAAACGTCAAAATCATTCTATGATGAAATTGTCCTTGGATTAAGAATTCTATTATAACTAGCGAAGTGAAAGTACATAAGTGTGGCATTGTAAAAGTCGTAATCTTAATTCCGCATTTTTCTTGACATTTAGTGCGAAAATAGTCAAAATTATCACTTTTTGTTTGTTTTTCTTCTCATTTTTCTTCCAGTTTAAGTTATCATTGGCTTTCATCATTGAAAACAATCATTTGAATTTTTTACAGGTCAGTAAAAGCTTTCATTAGAAAATTCATTGAACAAAAATAAGCATTTCCTGATTGGAATCATGAGTTTAAGGTTAGGGTCCGGTTAAATCTATCAGAAAAAGCCATCAGTAATATTTTTGTTTTACATTTTTAATCATTTAATATTTTCCGCAAAAGTTAAATACAATAAGATGTATTATAATGTTAAGTACTTTTTTTTAAACTACATTTTAAAATTTTGAATGATGAAATGACTGCAAAATACCAACAACATTCCATTTCGTTTCACTTTTATACTTTTACGATGACATCAGTTAAAAAATTATGGATGAACTCATCAGCAAAAAGCTCCTAGTTATTTAAACATCTAGTTTAATGAAGTAAATTTACTTATTGCTATAAAAGTTCAGTAGAACATTTTAAATTCTCCTGTTACAATGTTTACTGATGAATTTTAAAGATAGCTTAACCAGCCCCTTAGAGTTCATCATTGAAAGTAAAACTGACAGGTGGGAATACAAAGCAGAACGATTTCAGTGGAATGGTTATTTTTCTGGATTGTGAAATTAACAATCAGCTGTTTATTGAAAATGGTTTCATAATTGAAAAACGAAATCATGTATTTTTCAGTATAGAAAAAATCTACAGCTTCATTTTAACACCAAACATAACAAATTTAACTCTCTTAATCGCTTTTTAATGTCAAAACAAAATTTTCTATGTTGAAAACCATAAGTAGGACTTATTTATTTAACTGGCCCCTTAGTTAAGCAAAAACAAAGAACTATTTCTTAAAAGTGATATTTTAATTCAGCTAATTGTCATATCTAGTCCGTAATATGTCAAAATCATTATTATGTTTAAGTTAAAAATATACTTTTTATTTTTGATTAAGGATCATGTCTTTAACTTTAATTCTGGCCCATAAAAATAGGAATTGAATTCATGGCATTTGTTTGAAAGAAGTCATCACTTATTGTGGAAAATGACATTTTGTGTTATGACAAACAAATCAAACCTAGTAGAAGTATTCAGCATTAGTATGCCATTTAAAATGAAAATGGCCAATATTCTTACTTTGTTGAGACTGAACTCTTATTTCGTTTTCTTATTAAGTTGTTATCGTACCTAAAAAGTCATCATAGTCTAAGCAGTATACCAATATGCTCCTTAAAGTGTCATCTCAATAAAGCTAAATTTTCACACTTAGACCCTGATTACACGGGATGTTTTTCCGTTCGTTTTCGTCTTTCGTCTTTTTGATAGGTACCTACCCTCGTGATTACACCTTTCCTTTTTTCGTTCCTTTCGTTATTCCTCTTTTTGACGTTTGTGACCGAATTGTTTTTATTTTACTTTTTATATCCGAAATTGTAACACCCGGTTTGATTTTTAAAAGCTCTTTTCGAATAATTTCAAGTGCCTCAATTCTTTTATTTCTATTTTTATAATTTTTGTTCAGCTTGTTATACAAATTGGGCCAACTTTGCAACAGCGTTAATAATACTTCCGTTTGAGTTTTTGTCCACATTTCTTAAATCGTTTAAATAAATAATTAAATTTACATTATTTCACGTTTATATTTGCCTTTACTACACCGTACTCTGGAAAACTGAACTTATAGCTGTAAATTATGCATTTTGTTTTTTTTTATTGGTTGTCAAAGCATAAACGTCAAAGTTCAACCAAAAAAAGTCCATACATTTTCAGGACTCTTTTCACGACTTCTTTCCCCCTACGTTTCTACACCCCTCACCCGATCTGTCAAAAAGACGAAAGATTAAACAACCGAAAAAACATCTCGTGTAATCGGGCACTTATTTACAAATGACTCAAAAACATCACTTTGTAGAAACTGACATAATGACTTTTTGCTTTCATTTGTTGATAAGGGCGCCTTTCATAAGTAGTGAAGCGAATGTAGTCATAACATTAAACGTGAAAATAGTAATTTTGGCTTAAGTGGCAATTTGAACGTACTCTAAGCATCTTAAAAGACTTTTTTAAAAATGATATCCCAAACCAAGCAATTGCTTATATTTAATGCGAAAGTAAACTTCTTGCATTTCTCATTAAGTTATTAAGTTAATTAAAAAATTGGCTTTTTAAAGTGACTTCAGCCGTTTTTATTTCGTAAATCAGATCAGAGCTTAAACTGTTAAACAAGCATTGTGTTTCTTTTCGACCTCTGAACGTTCAGAGCTTCAAATTTGTGATTATTTTCTTTGTCTTGTGCTTGTTCAGAGCGCTTTGTATGAGCCCAGAATAAAGTAACTGAGCAGACGGAGTTGAATGCTTACCTCAAGCACTTTCTGACTTTCTTTAAAAAAATTATTGAATGCTTTTTTCACTCTAATTATTTTTTTCATTCTTATTTATATTGGGAATCTTGTTTCTTATTTGTAAAGGTGTAGAAGAAAATCACAAATAAATCGACAATTGTCATATAGTGACAGCTACGTGTTTAGGTGTGTTTCAAAAAAAATTCTGAGCGCTCAGAACGCACTTTGTTCAGAAAATGTTCAGATAGCATGCTTTTCTGAGATAAAAACTAAAATATGCCTTTTCAATCAACCTGATTCCTTAAGGACTTTGCACATGAGAGCGAACAACGAATGAACGAATGGACGAGCAAACGTGATTTTACACATGTCAAAAAGTCAATTTCAAACAAAAACACATTTAAATTATAAGAAACCAATTGACAATTGACACTAATGTTAGGATAATAAAATTTGCATTTTGTTCTCTAAACCAAGAAAAATTTGTAAAAACAATTTGGTAGCACCAAATTGCATTGTGGTTGCTACGAACTGTCAAACTTTATTCGCGTTCCGCATACCATCCACACTTCAACGAATAAATTGTTGGCGTGCAACTTAACCTCAAAAATTATACCACTCTTGTTTTTTTTTTGTGTGAAAGGTCATGGCTGAGGATAATATGGAGACAAAATTTACAATTCGTCACTGTCTGCGAATAGAAATAATGCTCATTTGAAGAAAAGTCAAAATATTTGAACATCCACAGTTCGCAGTTCGTAGTTCGCAGCTCACGTGTAAGATGCTTTACACTTTGATAGGTACATGAAGAGAAAAATACAAAAACAATTTGAAGGCCAAAACCAAGTTATAAATCCTTGGTAGCCATCTTAGTTTGCCTGCAAGCTAAAGCAAACAACTGAAATATAAGTTCGTTCAATGTGTGTGTGATATTTGCTCGCAAAACTCATTAGTTCATTCTATGTTTGCGTGAAAACAAGCCAAGAATTGTTGTTGGAATCACATCTTTTCAACAACATTAAAAATAAACAAATCTGCTTTGGAGGGTGAAGCGTAAGAAAGAACATTCTGCATTCTGCATAGTATGTTTTCGCGACATACGTTTCATTGAGTGAGCTTTTGTAACAGTTATCCACTTTTAGCTATACAGTACTTTGTTATTTTTGTTTCAGCTTTTCTTGCTTTAACGATGATGTGATGTCGCAGTTCTATAAATTAAGGGTAAGGACCATTGTTATTTCTTTTTATTATGATAATATTGGTATTGTTCAATTATGTATGGAATAAAATATCGGCCAAATGGCCGTCGTGACCTCGGTTGCACACCTCCATCCGATGGTCCAAATTGTTGATGACGCTGAGGCATAATTGAGGTTCTATGCCGTTAATGTGTCGAATGGACTAATCCTTTAGATCTTGAATAATTGTTGCTAGTTTATCGATATACACCTTTTCTTTTAAATAACCCTAAAGAAAGAAGACCAACGGTGTCAGATCACATGATCTTGACGGCCAAATGACTTCGCTACCACGCAGATAACACGGCCATTGAATTTGTCGCACAAAACAGAAATTGTTTGGTTTGCTGTGTGGTAAGTGGCACCTGTCCTGTTGAAACCACATCCACATCTTCGAATTCGGACCATAAAAAGTTCGATCTGCATGCGCTGGTGTTTTCACATTTCTTACAGACCCGGTTTGCTCAAAATTTTTGGACGATTAAATTGACTGAAAAAAAATCAAGAAGTGCACGATATGCATTTTGATTTGAACGCCCATTTAAATAATAAGCCTGAATAACTTAAACGCGTTGCTCGATTGTGTATCTTTTCATGGTTAAAATTAAATTAGTCTAAAATTGAGAAATGTCAAATTAAATGCAGAAAAAACTTGACGTTTAGGTATGGTTAACATTCAACAACCCATTCATGTATAGGATTCTTCAATCTCGAACAACTTTTATAGATTTTATTACTTCTTTGAAACCATTTTACTGATCGGTCACACTGAGCTTTCCATTATCCATGTCACAGTCAGATTGTGTGTAAAGTTTTGTTAGGTTCAATGTATCCCTGAGAGGTAAAACGCACAAGAGCTTGTTCACGTCACTCTTGGTGGTGTTTGCATCAATGTGCAGGTGAAAATTACAATAATCGAGCAAAGGTACCACTAACTACATATATGTATACCTAGATAGATATGTTTGACAAGCGTCAGCTCGCTTTAAAAGAGTCAAGTATGCAATATTTTCTATGCTAGGAGTAGCAACAGTATGCTAAGGGATATTGAAAATTCCACTTTATCTTGGAAATCTTTACTGTAAATTGATAAAATTTACATTCAAATCTAATTGGAAATAAATAAAAAAAAAATACAAGACTTCAGAGTTGAGTTTTTTTTTCCAATTTCTCATTTTTCAACTTCTTGATCTATTTTTTGATTTTTTTGTTGATGTTGTTTTTGTAGAATTGGGTTAATAAACTTGCTTGGAATATTGGGTATTATAGAAAAGCTTGTGAATTGGGTTGTTTTTGTTTTGAATTAGGAATGAAATTAAATTAATTAGAAGTTTAACTATTTTTAAAGTATTTTCAACGTATTGTTAAAACTTTTCCGCATCCATTTAATTCAAATTTTAAACAAATCTTGTTGATATAAAAAAATAAAGTTTTATGAATGAGCTTTTAATTAATCATGGAGTATTGTTTGTTTTCCGAACATTCTGCAGGACGTTCATTACAATTACTTTAGATAGCTAGGAAACTAAAAATTAACACAAGAGAATGCGCCCAACAATTGACTAAAAGGACAACAAAACTTTCATCCTACAGATAGACGGAGAAAGTTTATCTCCAATCGTTCGAAACCGCAACGCGCATATCGTGCAGAATTGACTCTAAGCAAAATGTGACTAAAATGGAACCTATACATTTCAATTCAGTTCAGTAACAGAATGAACTTCTGTAGGGGTTGGTTCGCATCATACAGAAAATTCTTGATGTCCTTTAACAATGACATCCGGTGGGTCTAGAAATAAATGGGATGAGGATTGAGGATAATCCTATAGAGGTTCTACTTTTGAATACAGTCTGCGTTTGCATATTAACAGAGGCCATGACGAGATGGCCTTACATAGTTTCGTTTTGTTATTATTTACTTGTGAAGCAGAGAATATGCGGTATTGCATAGACATTCGACCCTGATGTGAATGTCTGATGAATAATTGTATATTCTATGAAAAAAAGTGAAAACTTAAAGCTTAAAGGGGCATTAGAAAAAAAGTAAACTATACAAAATGGAAAAAACCAGTAACAAACAACTAAGTCAAGGGAAAACCACATAAGACAACATTTATTGAGTATGAAATATTGTTAATGAAAAAGGGGATATCTCTCAGGGCGTTTTCAATTATCTATCTTTTTAAAAGTTTAAAGAAAAATACTTAACTTTCTATAGGTGTTGCCGTTTTGTTATTTTTTTGACAAGATCACTTTATCAGGAAATACAAAAACAAATTAGTAAAAAGAGGATCAATCAGTTAAACCTGCGCTCCTACCAAAATTCGTCTCCAGCCAGAACGGTCCCTAGCTAGCTATCTCCTGTTTTACAAGCCAAATTGGTTTATGTATTCTTCCACCTGCGTGTGTCAACTGAATCGAGGTCTTCCTTTACTGCGCCGTTCCTCGAGATTGGATTTGAATAACTTCCCGGCTGGAGCGTTGACCGAGCCATCTTAATCGTTGGAGTTTTATTCTTTTGACCAGTGTCGCCCGTACCTACAGTTTGTCGTTGAATCTTTGCCTTTACTCTTCATTAATGCTGACGGGACCGAAAATCACCTGAAGAATTTATCTATTGAAGCATCCTTATAGACGTTTATATCCTGCCTTGACAAGGTCCAAGCGTCAGCACTATAAATGAAAACCGTGATGAAGTATCTTATAGATGGTGACTTAAGATGCTCGAGAGATGACTTTACTAATCAATTTTCCTGTAAGTCTACCGATTCAGCGACTTGCAAGAGTTCTTCAGAGTTTGATTTCAGCGCCTGTGCGTAGGTTAATAAAGTCTTCAACTGCTTCAAAGTTGAAGCTGTCTATGGTAACGTTCTGCACGTCGTCGTTAAATGTCCTTTCTTGCATGTATGTACTTGGTCTTGCCCTCATTGACCACTAAAACCCATCTTCCCCGCTTCACTGACATCACACTTTAATCTTACAATTCAATATAATCGGCCTATCTAAGTAATTGAACAGACCTTTGGAAGATTGTGCCTCTATCGTTGACGATTGAAACAACCTTTGTATTTGGCAAAGTTAGAGTGTCTCTTCTCTTGGGGATTGGGCAAACTGTGCTGAAATTCCACTCATCGGGCATGATTTTTTCCGATCATCTCCAACAGCTTTATTGGACTTCAGATTTGATCGTCACTTCGTCACCTAAGTTATACTTCCAAAAACGAATGCGGTTCTACTACGAGGATCCCATGATTATTTTTTTGCGGCTGTAACCCATCCTTTTATCAGAACTTTCGAGCCGCATTCCTGTTCGGACATCCTTCTATTTCTTCGATCGCGAGCTTCTCATGCTCGGTGTCGGTGTTCTCCCCTCTTCTGCTCGTAGATCTCGAGAGCAGTTCTGGTATATGTACAGCGCCGTTTTGTATACGTGTTGTTTATCTGCGTTCGCTTGCTGACACTAGTAGTCAAACCAGAGGTTTCGCAATGGTGGCATTGTGAAACCTGGCACTTCAGACGCGGCATCTTTGATGGCTTTTAGGTAATGTTTCCACAGGTTTTCAATGCTTGATACAGGCAGCACAGGACTTCTTAAGAGGTTGTTAGAGACTTTCAACATGAGTCAGCCAACATCGAATCTTCTCACAATATTTCCTTGTTTTAATCGGTTTGGAATATCCTTACATCCGTACCTTGGGTACAACGAGGTAGTAGTCCGAGTCAATATCGGTCCCGTGGAATGTTCGGACAACCTGAGATATAACCAGTAATCATTGTAAAATTTTAGAAAATTCACATGCATAGATTATAAAGCATTTGAGCCTGGAAATGGAACAATCTGGATTTTAATTTTTAAACGTCAAAAAATTGATAGTTTTAATTGAAGCTTCATGGATGCCCACACATTTTTTTAAATCTTGACATCAAAACAGATATAAGGGTCAATAAAAACTTTTATAACATTGGACGCTTTTGAGGCGAATAATTTAAACATTTTATAATGTTTTTACTCCTCTCTCGCCTATCTCTTTTTTTTTATCGTCAAATGTGAGTAAGATGAAATTACGATAAATCAGAATAGCCACCTCAAATGAGACCAATACGAACAAAGTTAAATAAAGAAAATCAAAATCGGTGTCATTGTCATTTTCAAAATCACCATATAATCAATCAAATTTTTTAACCCACTCCTGCACTTATGTTTTGGTTTCTGATTTCTGATAATGCATCAGAAAAGCACTCGTGACTTAAAAAATTCCCCCATTTCTAAGTTTATTTTGACATTTGTATTTTTTGTTTCTTACAACGGCAACTCTTTAACACTTTAATGCCCATATCGTATTGCCAACCCCATTAATTCAAAAGATATCAACCCTGCGTCAATATTTTCAATCCATCATACCTAAAAATAGTGTTATCTGATAGGTACATACAAAGGAATGAGTATATGTTGTAAAATTCTATAATGACATTTAACCCTTTTCAAAAAATTATTTTATCCCTCTCTGACAACTACTCTACCTATATATACTCTAGCTTTTGAAGTCCTTGACTTTATGTGTTTATTTTGTGCATTTCCAAATGCAATGCGCTAAAACTCAAACTCTCAACTCAAAGGCTCCTCGCAATCTCTTTGACGACTTTTCAATATCTCTCGATCCTTTCAACGGAAGTTTTTGTTATTCAAACAAACAAGCAAACAAACAAACAAAAAGTCCACAATATAATACCCCAACTTCCATTTATTTGAAGAACATTCATTCATTTATTCATTCAGTCATAGTCAAGTCATATCTTATTTGTCTACATCGCATGAACAACAATAAACCTACAGAAAAAAAATAAAAGAAAAGTCTTTTGTGGCGCCACCTGCCTGCAGTCCCCCTTCGATAACCCTTTATTGATTCATCATTCATTCAAAATGTCAATTGCATATCGCATTCGATTACACTGACAGTTGAAATAGGTTTCCGTGATTTTTTTATTCCTCCGATATATAAAATAGCTTGAGTTAGCTGCAAAACATCAGAAGCCAAAGCCATAATAACGAGCCATGTTATATCATACCTCTCGTATAGCTTAAAAGCACCCACAAGCACAAATACTATAATGTACAACTTCAAGCCTGGCTAGGCTATCAAGTTCATGCATCACTTGTCACAGCATCGCATGATTTAATGGCCAATTGATACATCACCTTAACCGGTGGTGCGGTATTATAGTCGAGGAGATTTGTCCCCAATGATAACGCAGAAAAAACAGTCCAATGAATCAGCAGTTCCAAATCCGGCCGTAATGACACTGGCGTTGTGTTAGCATGGGAACCATTCCATGCTAAGTCGATGGAGGTGGTATATTTAGAAAAAGAGAGTGCTGTTTGGAGCTTGAAGCATTGAACTGACCTAAAAAGTCTGGCGACTTGGCCGAATCAGGAGAATTTAATTTGGCATCGAAGAAGTGTAAATACCAAAATACTACACACTACATTACCATCGCCACCGCGTCATTGCTACTACGCACATTTGGCGTCATAGTCTGTTGTAGTTTTTGTCTTAGCCAGCGGGGTTCATTGGGAATGATGTCATGAAGTGGCACCATCAGCACACCGAGATTTTCTTACAGAACTTGCATCATTTTGTTGTTTTCTCAAAAAAGGCTTTGGCGTTTGGCGTTTGGCCACGTACCAAAGAACATAAACGACACTTAACCTCAGGCTATGTGTATCCGAATGTTGTTATAAGCAAAAGTTCTCTTATCAAGCTTTGGATGTTGGGTGGTGTTGGAATTCGTTGTAAGACTTGTAGGTACGTTAAACCATGCTCCTCAATTGACCGCAATATATTTTCCAGTGACCAACAGCACTGTCATTTATGGGTTTTCTCCTTAACCTATGTTCGTGTGTGTTTATATGGTAAAAATCTAAGGACCAAAAGAGGATATGCATAGCCTGCAGCTAAACTGCTATCTTTCGCACTATAAGCATTCGTTATACCAACTTTTATATACAGTCGTATCTTTAACGCCATAAAAGGTTGCATGACGCTGAACGACAAACAAGAAGAAGAAGAAGAAGTTCTTTGTGCATCGCATCGGTCGTTGGTGGTAAAATCTATGTTCGACTAGTGAGAGAAATGGTGGGGGGAGGGAAGGTTTGAGAAACGATACGATGCAGCTGGTATGGTAAAATGATGGCTTCCAGGTGAATAGGTTGTTCTACCACCGGTGTTTTGTTTATCTTTTGATTTTTGTTTTATTGTTTCAAAGTTGTTAACTTTTTTTTTTATTGTCTAGAGAGCTTGAAGCTGTTTAAAGGATATTCTATATTAAAATTGAAGACTTTATTTTGGGAGGGATTTTGTAAAGTGGCACAGTAGACATAGGAGCATTAAAATGAAACCTAAGTGAGAGTGGTATATGTAAATGGTAATGATTTAAATTATTTCAAATCTAAAATAAAAAGTTTTTTGCAATTACTTTTGATACGAAGTCTTTATTTTCAACAAAACTGGTGTACCACAGGGATGTGTACTCGGTCCACTTCTGTTTTATTTTTTAAATGAATGTTTGACCTTGAGAATAGTTCATGGTAAAATTTTTAACAGTGAAGATAGTATAGGAAAGGAGTTTTACGCTGGATCTTGATTTATTTTTAAGTGGATTTAGATTTTAAGACTTGGTAATTCTAGTTTTAGAATGGCTTTGAGTTTTGAGTATATCAGAAATTTGATTTAAATGGCCATACAATTATTATAAATAAATAAATTAGGTGGCGCAACAGTCCGTTGAGAACTAGGGCCTAGTGACTTACAACTCTCAACCATTACTGTGTGTGAGTAATGTTGTCAGGGATAGTGGGGACCTACAGTTTTAAGCCGAATCTTGCACTTTTCATGAGAGCAACTACTTAGGATTTGTTAATTCCTCGCAAGAGGTAGTACCCGTGTAAAAAACCTAAGATGTCACAGGCAGGATAGAAACCCAAGACCTCTGTCATGATAGTCCAACGCAACGCACTAACCATCACGCCACGGGTACTACCATGCAATTATTAGTATTCAAAAATTGACAACTAAATTAAATTTTTGAAAAACTTAAGCAGTCAAAATTCCTTTAAATCAAGTTTTGATGTGAAACCAGTTTTGGAGAAACTCAATAATACGGGCTGAAGAATACTTTCTCTAAAAAAACTGAAATCTCAAACGCCCAAGTATCCCAAGAACCGGAAGGTATATTGGATCAAGAAATTATGGAATCTCGAAAAACTCAGCAACCTAGAAACCCTAAAACTCGAAAACCCAAAGTCCAATAAGTTGGCTAAAATATCACAATGAAATATCGCAGAAAAATTCTAGCACAAATTCATAATTTTAGATTATTTAAGTAAAACTCTATTTTGGATTTTAAATGTTGTTTACTTATTTTTACGTTCTTCGAGTTAGATTTTTTGACGTATCCAAAAACATAGTAAAAGTGAAAATAAAATCTTTTTACAACTTTTCGGAATCAAAAAATTCTGGTTAGAGAATTGAACACACACAAAAAAATGTTTTCGGGAGTAAGAACTGACCGAATCCAAAAACACACCTGTACTTTTTACTGATTTCCAATAATTCATTAAAACATAACTCGACGAAATACTTACAAAATTTTGAGTCTATAAAAAGATAGATGACAAAAACCCTACTAAACCTTGATTTATTCTGTTGGTAGAATTGTTTCTTCTTCTGTTCTTCTTACCTACCAGCTGGCTAATGGAAAACGATCCCCTCCTGGTACAATTACTTCCTCTCACATCTCACTCCTCATTAATACCCAAATCAACTTGAAAACATTAATATCATATAAATACTGAATCTAAGATAATCCCGTCAACGATATCAATCGCAGATACCGAACTATAAACCGAACAACCAACCGACCCCCAACTGCGAGAAAAACAAAAACCGCACCGGAAACTCATAATTCAAGTTTCGAGTCAATAATTTTCGAAATATTACCGCTAAATCCACATTAACTGGAATAAGTCTTAAAGGTCTTATAGTCTATTAGGTATAATGCATCATGCATAATATACTGCATGCATCAATGGTCGTGCAAATAATCAATTTACATCTGTCTGTCTGGTTTGGCTCGGTTTGATGGTTTGTGCGTTATCAAACTTTTTCTTCTCTTTCCATCTGCACCAAATGTTCGCTAAAACAAAGCAGAAAAAAGCTGAAGAAATCACTTTTATTTTCCTTCATACATACATATATACGAATATAAAAAGCGATGAAATCACTCTCGCAATAAAACTCCTTTAACCCACCACTATCATCGCCGGACTGCATTGCCACCGCCGCCTCCGCCACAATATAACGAAACTGAACAATTATTGCACTTTCATGCATCATGTCCGCTTTTATCCCTTCTTCCATTTCGGCCGGGGGGAATATGGGGGTATTTATAACCATATTTTGAAGTACAAAGACTAAGCGCATCTGGCCAAGTGGCAATGGCAGTGGCAGTTTGGAGCCTATATACGTTCAAAAGCATCAGCATCATCGTCTCGCAATGTATATATCCAAACAGACAGAATAATCTGGACGAAGCGCCATCCGCCGCGCCGGCCGTTGTTACCCCCACTTTCAACCGCATTCATCCTTGGGGTATTTGTATTTTATAGGAGCAACGGCGTATACAAACAGTAGGAGTCTAGTTGCTCGTACTATTTGCTTCATTGCGTTGTTGCAACAATATAATTACACCGCGAAATCTAATTTTGTTCAACTAGACTTTGCATTATTCGAACTCGTATTGTGCTGGAGGAGGAATTAAGTCCACATAGCATCAGAAGAGGATAAGGAAGTTGAGTTCTAATTGCATCTTCAATTCGTTTTGTTATGCTCAATTCCATTCCATGTGGCCTAGCAATAGCAATGGCATGTGTGGCAATGGCAACTGGTAAATGGTAAATGGTAACTGGTAACTGGCAACAGCATCATCAAAACCAGCAGCAGGAAAATGAAGTCATGGTTGCAATAAAGGCATAAAGGCCGAATATGCCTTGAAGGAAGTTCTCTCTCTCTATATATCCAAAGACACAGAAGAAGAGAAGAACTGTAGCTGGATGAAACTTTTTCCAGTTTTGCGTGTTTTACTAAATTGCAGGCAGCTCACTCCATTCATTAAAATAAAAAACAATCTCGAGTCTGTTAACTCGAATGGAATTCCTAAACCTCCTCCTCTACTAAAAGTTAGTCGCTGATTCTGAACGACGACGCGATGACGACGTACTCGTATCCATAAACTGTGGATGGCTGAGATGGTTATTGTTTGGTTGTGCTCTGAGATGCTATAACTATATCCAAGCTTCCTTACTGCTTTTCTTTTCTCTTTTTTTTATTGTCTTAACAATGAAAAGTGCGCGGAAGAACTGTTTAGAATGCTCTGGTTGAGTTTTGCTAAATACCATAAATTACCTTTGTAGTACAAGGTCTGTTCCTAGGCTGAACTGGAGCTGGGCTGAACTGGGGCTGGGCTAGGATATACAAGTTAACAATTTCTACAGGTTTTTCTTTTCTGTCGTAATTAAAGGTTCTATTGTATAAGTTCGAGAGATTATATCCCAGTCAAGTGAAAAAGATTGTATAGCCTAGTCTTGAATTTTTCTTATGAAAGGTATAAAGTTTTTGTAGTTGAAGTCAGAAATAAGAGGAGGAAAATGGGTTGTTAACCAATTTCATTTAGGAAACTTCTTAGAAAAGAAGGAAAGTAATACTCAAAAATTTTAATAAAAAAAAAGATTTTGTTCTGTTTGTGAAAAATGGCAATTAATGTTGAGGACAATTTTGTGTTGGCTAAGAATTTATGGACTTTACATTATTGTGTTTTTTTTTCTCAGAATATTAAAATGAGTGCCAATAAATAATATTATTTATTCTTTAAAAAGGCCACTTTCTTGTTAGACAGATGTTGTTGTGGTCTTTTATTTTTAGATAAAACAAAACATATCGTACATCAAAACTTTGTTAACAAATACAAAATTATAGAAGAAGAAAAAGTTGAGTATACGCCCAAGTGAATGTGTTTTCTCTACAATTTGTATTGTGTACAACAAAAACAATAATTTGAATTTTACCAACATTTTTAACAGATCTTGTTATTCATCGAAGAATTGACACAGACACATTTTGACGGTAATTTAATTTTTGTTCCAACCAGGAACTTAATGGTTTTTCGTTACCCTTACGAAAACCAAAAAGACACAGAATTTAAGAAAAAGGAAATAAGGTTTGAAAGGGGAATATTGCAATGACTAGGAAAGACAAAGTGGGGGTAAAGTCTTCCACATTCATGTAGTACGGCAAAAGAAAGAATTTCTCTAAATCAAAGTGCGACTAAATTAGGACTGTAAGCTACACTGTAATGGTCATTCCTGGAGGGGCGAGTGTTAAGGTTACATTACTTTAGGGGAGCAATGCATCTGGCTTTTTATCTAGAACATAATCCGTTAAAATGACGGTAAAAAGCTCCAAGAGGCTTTTTGACGATATTCTAGTGACGTAAATTAATCAGCTATTTTATTTTCAAAAATCGAAGCAAGTCAGTAAATTAGAAGTTTGAGATAGGAGATGAGTATTAAGAATGAGAAAGAGTGTCGTAGGAAGGACATAGCCCTGTGGTACATCAGCGTTAATTTTGTTTGAGTCAGACGAACAAAAACTTAAACTTCTTGTCATCTGTAGAAGACAATTTAATTTAAGTCGATAGATTTATTCGTTTATTTTAAGCTATAGTAACTTAAAAAACACACATTGAATTTTTCTGAAAGTCGTTTTTGGCAAAATTTATTCAAAGTCTTTATCTCTGATGGTTTTTGAGAAATATAGAACAAAAAAGGTGAACCGAACAAATTGACATCACAAAATCTCTTCAACAACCACAGATTTATATTCTAGGGACCAATCGTTGAGAAAAGTCCAAAATTTTGAATTCAAAAATGGGATCAATTAGAAAAATTTTAAATGAAAAGTTGACAAAAAATATTTTTGTTTTATTTTTTATTATTTTACAATTTATTTTTTTTCGAACTTTTAGTATATAAACTTATTTTTTGAAGCACTGAAAGTTTTTATATTGTCTATGAAACTAATAAGAAAATCCCAAACTTTCAAGAAACCTAAAATCGAGTTTTTGTAAAATGATACAGAAATTGTTAATTTTATAAAAAATTTCTCAAAAATTGTATTGTATTGTGAATTTTTGGGATTTCCTAGATGTTGGTTTTCTTATGGGTTTTTGGGATTGTATGGAATTTGTATCCAAAATAGTTTTTAAGCTCAAACTTAGTTTTTTGTATTTTTGTTCATATTTACTTTTTCAT
Organism: Eupeodes luniger; assembly: GCA_951509635.1. Taxonomy (NCBI): domain Eukaryota; kingdom Metazoa; phylum Arthropoda; class Insecta; order Diptera; family Syrphidae; genus Eupeodes; species Eupeodes luniger. Next base: position 9,932,547 of record OX608075.1, on the reverse strand, counting down.
GTAATTTAAAAATAAGTGTAAATACGTTCTTCTTTACATGAAGAGAGCTTGTCAATATTATGAACAGTTGTAGAAATAAAAATTTTGGGTTTATGGAAGTGTAATTTAGAAAAAGTAATAATAGCTTGAAGAAAACAAATAAGACTCATTCCTTAAGCTCGATATTTCTTGGCTTAACACATGTTTTGGCTTTCTTTTTAAGATTGAAGAGAGTATTAAACAAACAAAACAAAAAAAAACATACAAATTTCGAGCGCCTGAGCTGAGTTTTGCAACTGAAACAAGCTTGAGGGCAGTTGGCCAAGGGAATGCCTCAAAGGTTTTGAAAGATATGATAATATCTCCCCACCGAGCAAAAAAATGCAGAAGGCTATACGAGAATTAATTTGAAGTAAAAAGTTCTAGAAAGACAGGCTGTGAAGTAGCAACTACCTCGCCATCTTTACTATCCTTCCTTTAGGGGTTGCAATATTTATTATTTGAAATGCAAAAAGAAGTATTTGATTCACTTACAAAAAATGAATTTGATAACATGTCTTTATTGTAAAAATGGGGGCTCGATTGGAAACAAGCTTTTCGTGAGCTTGTAGCTTATGATTCATCTATTTTCATAACAAGCGTTGTTCCGCTCAAATTTTCCTCCGGATCTAAAGTTCTCTAAAAAAAAATACACCTACCTAAATACCTGGTGTAATTGAGCTTCATATTTATGTTCAATATGTTATGGAGAAAAGACTCCTCTTGTTTATTTTGGGATATGTTTTGTTTTTTCTTTTTAAAGTGCCCAGAAGCCCAAATTTAATTAAGCAATTCAATGTTTTTCATTAATATTCTGTATGAAGATGCTACTGTTTGATGCAATTTTGAAAACATTTATTGATGAACAGGGTTGTTATAAACTACAAGTTCATTTACTTTAGTTTAAAAACTGAGCATTAAATTTATTTTGATAGAAAAATTGTTCAAGTTTTTTTTTTGCAGTGACAGTTTTAAGTTCTGAAACTTAAGTTAAATAGTATTTTTGCTATTTTGAATTTTTATTATAAGAAAACTGTCAAAAATTTGGTATCTAAAGTTCTCTAAAAAAAATACACGCCTGGATCTTCAGGATACTGCAGACCTCGGAAAATTGAACTTGTTAGGGAAGCGACAAAAATGTTAATCTTTGAAGAAAAAAGTGGAAGAAAATGCAAGTTTGGAAGAGACAACACTTGTGTTTGAAGAAGGTGAATCCAAGTAAATCATGCTCTCATGTTAACCATGATTGATAAGAAGTTTAGCAGTTCAGTTACAGTAACATCATTTCTGCAAAGGTGCGTTTAACTAAGTTGAAAGTACGTTGTGAATTTTAAAAATCTTAATCCACTCAGTTTAAAAATTGTTTTTAAGTAAATGGCGGGCTCAAGGAGATGCTGACAAAATTGTTGCTGCAGAAATTTAGAGAAGAATTCAGAGAGAATCAATAGATCGTTGTGGAATTGATCAAAGATCAACCAAAACTTGGATTTGGGAATTCAAATGAATGAACACGGTAAGACGATTTTTTTCAAAATCCAGATATTTTAGCTGAAATTAAAAAAAAAAACGATTCTTAACTTAATAAAAACAAAAACATGTAACATTAATTATTGTTGCTAGTGCTTTTAAAATGAATACGGATAAATTAAGAAGTCTTGCAGTTGATACTTCTATGCATTAACAAATATCCATGGTATTATTTTGTCAAGAACTCTTCAAAAATATTTTATTCATGAGCCCGAAATGATAGCCCAAGCTTTTTTCCCTATTGGAAGAACCTCAAGAGTCCAAAAATTAACATTTTAAAAAACAAAGGGAACATCGTACAAATTAAAAAAAGTCGAAACAAAAATTTCGTTCAATAAAGGAAACTGGGCGATTCAAGAAAAGGGCGTGGTTAATATTAGGTTAAAATACAATGTACTTAAAACATTTTCCGGAAAGTTTCAAGCATATAACTCTACCGGCTGTGAGTCGTCCATTATTGCCGGACCCACTTTTTTCGACTTCTCCACTCCTAGTAATGTGAATTTTAAATAAAATCTCAAGTTAAAATTTTTTAACGAATGCAAAGTTTTCCATATAGTGCCTATATGTCAAATATAGTGAAAGTGAAACAAAAATTCTAGTTCTGCAATAAATTGTATTTTTTTTTACATTTTTTTGCTCACATTAATAGTCTGCAGGTGTAAGTCACCAGTTCCTGGTTGTTTGCAATAAAAGACTGAAAAAGTTGAATTTGTTTTATTTAGTTTCATGGACTCCCAAATATATAAATTATTTCAAAGTTATAAAATCGAAATTACATTTTAAAGTTTCCCCTATTTTGCATTATTTAAAAATTGAACCGAATGTGTTTCTAACAACGACGACGAAAACTATGACGGTTCAAAAAACTTCAGTATGTTTTACTTGGGTTTGTGAAAGCAAAAAAGATTTTTCTGTTTTCTTTCAGCTTGAAAAACAATTTTCGGAACTTTACTCAAACCTAATCTCCCTTTTAATATAACATGACAAAAAAAACTGTCAAAAGATAAAAATAATCTCAATGTTTCTTTCGTTTTAATCTCTTTCAAATTATAGTAATAAAAATTATAATTTTGTGTTTATTACACCATTTGACTCCTAAGCCTCAACATTTCATCTCAACTAAGTGAGTCTTAACATGCAAATCATTTTAACATTCTAACCACATATAGGTACATAGTTATCTAAATGTACATAGTTTTGGGAAAGTGTTTTCTTTGGAATTCTAAATCCCAGAGAATTAAATCTGCATAAAGCTCACACCTTAAATGGAATTACTAGGTATTTCAAATTAATTACATATACGAGAGTAGCTTTAGTTATGCATATATAAAAAGGTAACAAAAGTAGCCTAGGGAGTGTTTTATACCACCAGAACTAGAACCATAAAATATATATATATATCTTTGATTGTGCTGTTGCTCTTATTTTAAGAATAATTTTCCCCCTCAAGCGTTAACATGTGAGCTAATCACTTAAAACCGACTCCGACTTCAAATAGACACAGAGTCCAGTAAATGTTTTGAAAGCGATATCTATATAAAGGTATAGACCTTCTAATCTAGCTCCTGGTAAATATGTTAATCACATTCAAATTTCTATTCAACGAGCTTGTCAACTAATTTGTTAAGTGGCGTAAACAAATAAAACCAAACACAATCATTGATTGCTTTATGCCATAGGCACTGTTAAGCTTGGTTGTTCTGTGCTATGCTGCTGCTGTTCTCGCTGACCATGAGTGTTAATGGTTATCTCACTTCTGATCATTAGAAATCACGAAATGACCGAACTGGCAACTGGCAGCTATAAGTTAATAGAAATTTATAAATCAAAAAAACAACCTTTTATAGAAAGTGATGTTGTCGACGATATTGAATTAGTTTTGGATGCAGAACACAATGAATAAAGACGATAAAGGACAGAGGACGGACCATGACGATGATGATGATGATGATGATGATATCTAAATCCATTAACGCTTCGAATACAAATTCATGAAATACCAAACAGCATTTGACCAGAATATATAAAAGGAGTTAGGTTTAGGTAGGTTTTAGGTAGATTTGTCGATTTATTGATGTTAGCCGTCAGGTATAATCGACGCGACGAGATCTCCACACCACACACGTGAGAATACCTTAATGACGTCTAAACTGCTGCGTGGATAAATAGTGAGGCGGGAATTAACATAAACAAACAAGACTCTTTCATTTGGGATTGGTTTTGGGATGTTTGAGTTCATCAATCTGAAAATTGAAATAAAACAAACAAACAAGTAAACATAAAAAATCCAAGCGGTGTCTCGCTGCGCGCCCGCCGTACTCTCGGAAAAGTTTGTTGGGTCAGAGAATCATCTTTGACCTAGATACGATGTAATTGAGCTTCATATTTATGTTCAATATGTTATGGAAAAAAGACTCCTCTTGTTTATTTTGGGATATGTTTTGTTTTTTCTTTTTAAAGTGCCCAGAAGCCCAAATTTAATTAAGCAATTCAATGTTTTTCATTAATATTCTGTATGAAGTTGCTACTGTTTGATGAAATTTCTTATTTATTGGTGAACAGGGTTGTTATAAATTACAAGTTCATTTAAAAATAAATTGAGTGGCGCAACAGTCCGTTGAGAACCCCTAGTGACAAACAACTTTCAACCATTCCTGTGTGCGAGTAATGTTGTCAGGAATGGAAGGGACCTACAGTTTTTAAGCCGAATCCGAACGGCTAATTTGAGAAAGTACTTTTCATGACAAGAAATTCTCTTGGAGAATGTGTCAGTTCCTCGCAAGAGGCAGTACCCGTGAAAAAAACTTTAGGCAGGGATCGAACCCAAGACCTCTGGCATGACAGTCCAACGCACTAACCATCAAGCCACGGGTACTACAAGTTCATTTACTTTAGTTAAAAAACTGAGCATTAAATTTATTTTGATAGACAAATTAATTTTTTTTTTTTAAGTGAAAGTTTTAAGTTCATAAACTTAAATTTAATAGTATTTTCGTTATTGAATTTTTAGTATAAGAAAACTGTCAAAAATTTGGTATGACGTCAAAATGTACAATATAATTTTGAATTAAAATCGATAGTTTTATTTGTTCGTAAGATAGTTGAGGTTAAGGTCATATAGGAAGTAACTGGTTGTTTTCTTCGACGTGTGGTTTTCAATCGAACAATACTTTTTCGGAGTTGTTAGTTTTGACAGTTGTCACTTGATTTATGATTAGTTCCACCCAGCCCACTTAAATGAGATTAAAATAACCATTACCATGTTGAAGTCAAACAAAGAAGCTTGTGATGATGGGCTACAAACGGAACTTTTCAAAGTAAGCCGAAGATGATGTAGTACGGAGCACATACCAATTTGTTGCCAAAATTTGGTCTAAACCTAAGCAATATTTCAACGATCCATAAAAAAGGTGATCGCCTTTTCTATATCGTATACAAGATTCTGTCAAGCGTATTATATGAACTCCAGAAGCAATTTAGTGACGAATTGATTGGTACTTACCAGTGGTTCTTCAGGTCTGAAAGATTTTCACCTCAAGACCCAAAAATACAACATCGATATACATCACTTTGTAAATGCCTTCAACACTGAATTTGACAATTTCAACAGCGACAAGCTATACCATGCCGAGTTTTGGTATTCCTGTCAATCTGATACGCTTTATAAAAAAGACGTTTGAGAATGCTCGCTGCTTCATTAAGATTGGTAAAAACTCAACAAACACCTTCAAAAACCATCAGAGAATTTCGACAAAGGTGACGACGCGCTGTCATGTTTCTTGCCTTCCATTGTTTTACCGATATTTCTATCAAATTAGACAGTTGAATTAGCACCCCCCCTCCTCAGTTTAACCGTGACTTCAAATTTGGACGTACTTTCAAGTAATAGAGATTCTTATTTTAACCGCACATTGAGAATGTGGAATGCTTTACAGAACTTTGTTTTTTCCTCCATTTTAATATTAAAAACTTTAAGACCAATGTGCAACGGTATCTCCTCTTAAATCTTTCCTTTTTCTTAAGTTTGCACTTCGTTTAAACTTTTAACATCTTACGGACAATAATAACCCCTTTAATGTTTAAAACAAATTGAGCTGTTTCAATATTATTCTTGAGAGATTAATGCACAATTCCACTGTCAATACTAATGGTACCATCTTTCAAAAATCCACACAGTATCTTGGAAATTCAGGATGACTTCGACATTATGGGGAGAACCAAAGGAGCAGTTACATGTGCCTTATCCAGTGTCGAGTCAAAATGGGTCTTGTCACTTATGAGGATGAAAAGAATTATTTATATGCCGTCATCAAAGAGCTTCGTTTCCCATGACAGACTTGGTCAGAACTTAAAAATTGTTAGGTATAAACTCAAGGTGTACAAGGAATTCATCTACCTGGGGAATGCTTTTAACTTCGAATATGACATCAGGGCTGAAATTAAGCGTAGACAAATTTTTGTAATCGCTGGTTCTAAGTAAGTAATTGAGAAATAAGGCCCTAACCTTGCTGTATGGTGCAAAAGCTTGAACTCTTTATCAAGCGGTTGAATGCTGTCTTCGTATATTCGAAAGGAATGTTTTACGTACGGTCTTTTGACCGATTAATGTCAAATGGCAAAATAACACCTGGCGGAGACTTATTCAACCAAGAACATAACGAGCTGTACAGCGACTTGTCACTGGTTAAAAAACTGCGGTAATGATAAATAGGGCATGTTCAGCGAATGAATATTGAAGATTCAGCTCGTAAAGTATTAAACGTTAAAGCAGTGGGAACAAGAAGTAGAGCCAGGCCTTATCAGACCAGGTATAGCGAACAAGTTGAGACGGATACACACCGACTGGGCAATTAAAACTGGAGACAGCAAGTTATTCAGATCGAGAAAGCTGGCGGAATCTATTACTTGAGGCACAGTAGCACCCCGTGGTATGGTACCAGCTTAAGTAAAGTAAGTATTGTGAAGTTACTTGTCTATGCAGATATGCCCGAGACGAACTTATTTATCATCGAAGTTTGAAAGCCGATATAAAAGTTGTTAATTGAGTAATGTGCCCCCCATTTGTCCACAGTTAGATGTAAAAGTTTTGAAATACTTTTGTAAGGTTGTTTTGTATGTTCTTTTTGCGTGGTTTGAACTGTATAACAACCCTGCGTGAATTCGGTGCTGCAAGCCATATAATCACACCAAACCCTACACCGGCCATTCAAAAGCTTCTCTTCAACTCGTTTCTTGGTATTCACGTTCAGATTCCACATTATAAAAAGGCTATGGTTGGAGCTGCTGGTCTTCATATTCTTCATTTTCCCAACCAAAACAATGCCTTGCCTTGTTTTAAGTTTATAATAAAATATGTATGGCCATATTCTTATTCCACATCAGCATAAATATAAACATAGTCCAGTGTAGGGCAGGGTATAAGTATGAGATGGTTCCCTGAAATTATGCAATTACACGCATCTATAAATTGCGTTTTGTTTAGATTGGAAGGCGGATTGAGGGAGATTGAATGCGCGCACAACATACCTCTCCGCACCACTAACGACACGTTGCGCTGCCTGCCTGTGTGATGATGGATCTTCATTTACGGGTCTCTCTATAAAAGATATACAAAACCCAGCTAAGAAGTAAAGTTCTGTTTTTGTTTTTCTTTAATCAGTTGAAATCGGTTTTGCTTAATGTTGATCGTGATCTTTTTGAAGATGCAGTATTGCAGATACTTTATAAGATATATGTATTGTATAGATATGCTATCAGATCCCCGAGAGAGGTAAGCAACATCATAAGCCCAGCATCATACATAAACATATAAATAAATATACAAACTTAATGTTGAGTGAAAACATACATTAAATTGATCTTCCAGATAAATAATGAACTGGAAAACTACTTTAATGAGTACCGATTTTCTATATATACTACACACTACGAGTATCTCCCTGCCCTGTACAAAGAAAAACTGAAATTGTTTTTAATTTTACAGGGCAAAGGAATACGATTATGTGCGTGATGTTTATAAAAACCAAAAAAAAAAATATACTTAAGAATTCTGGAGAAAGGCAGGAAGATTTACTTAATGATTCCCTTCACTTTATATATTTTTAGCATGTCTTAGCTCATTTGATTTAAGTTACTTTATACGTATAGGTACTTCAAACTTGGGGAATTTATCAGGGTTTAAAAAAATCAAGAACAAAGTGCTGATTTGTGTATAATACTTTATAAGACGCAGTAATTGACAACATAAGAAACAACGAAAGAAGGGCATTATCATACTCGCTTTAATGATTAAATAAAATACAATTTGGATCAAATCTTCAAAAATGTTTTCTTTGAATAAGCGAAAAGTAAGAAATATCATTCGTAGACAACACACTCATGATAACATTTTTGAATATTAACATTTTCGACCATTAGTTCAAACTTGAATACAAAAGTAGTGAGTTATTAGACAAAACAGTTTTTTCTTAAAATGGCGCCCAACGCTAAGACTTTGCAGTGGTTAAAAATGTTTTCAAACCTTCTTTAATGATAAGTATTTCCTTTTTGGACATTTCATTTAATCTCAAGCACAAAAATAGAGAGTAATCAGACAAAAATACTTTTTCTTAAGTTCAAATGGCGCCCAACGTTAGAAGTTGACGAGGGTCAAAATATTTGTAAACGTTCTTTATTAAACCTCCATATAGCGTTGGCTAATTACAATTCAATCAATCTTGAATTAAAGAGTAGCTTGTTATTAAACAAATATTTTTTTTTAATTAAATGGCGCCCAATGCAATGTCTTGGTAGGTCAAAATGGTCTTAATCACTTATGAAAGTTTTATCACAATGAATATTTATATTTTGGACACTGGATTCAATTTTGAATTAAAAATAGCGATTTTTTTTTTACACTTCAGAATTTTCAGAAAGTAGTAAGCTTATAGCAAGCTTCAAACTACGATCAGAGGCTCATCATAAGTGCATGTGTTAGTTGTTAGTAAGATAATAATACAATTAAAGCCTGACACACGCACAAAATACAAAACATAATTAACATTTAACATGAATTATTACAGAACAACAAAAAATAAAATAAAGACGTTTACGATAGTGGAGCACTGGTTCTAAACAAAAACCTTTTTTATATTTAAATGGCGCCCAACGCAAAGTCAGGGTGATTGAAAATATTTTTAAACACTCTTAATAAACCACGCGATTAATCATTACAATTTACACATTTTTCATTCAATCTTATTTTCAAAAATATTGAGTCATCTGACAAAGAAATTTAAATGGCGCCCAACACAAGGTCTAAATGACTCAGAATGTTCTTAAAATCCTATAAAACTCTCATCATAGCAATAGATGATATTATTTTCAAGAGTGTATTTAATCTGAATTAAATATCAAAATTATCGAGTTATTAGATAACACTATTTGTTTGGAAATGCAAATGGCGCCCAACGTTAAAAAGCTTTTTGCTTCAAAATCTTCTTAAATAATTGACAAGTGAGGAGATTACTATTTATGCAAACAATTTTTGGAAAATGAAATACATTTTGATACACTGAAAAAGTGACCACTGTTATTAACATTTTAATATCGGTTTAACAGAGTTATAACATTGTTGTATGGACGACTGGTATTCATTTTTCTTCTTCAAACATGTTCGTTAGCTCTAGAAGCAGAATGAACGCATTAAACAAAATAAAATTGATTTCAGTTTTGAGAGAGAGAGAGAGAATGAACTTTTATTTTATCGATGAACTTCAATGTTCTCTGTATCAAACAATTATATCAGCTGTGGTTTGTTATTGTTTACATTTTTAATTTATCAATGATTTTTATGCCGGTTTAGTTGATGTTGATGGGCTTGATTCGATTGACAAATGATGGCAAGTAGGGACAGAACCTATAGTATTAGGTTTTTTTTTCAACCCTTGAATATTGTTAAGTATGTATATTGATTGACATTCTATTGATATTCACAAGCATATGTACATTTTGGGGGGGGTTTTGTTGATTCACTTGACATTGATATTGATATTTTGAATTGGTAAATAGAATTTATGAATACATATATGATAAAGGCAAGTCAAATGCAGACGTGCATAAAATGTTATAAATAGGTTCTTCTTCATATGTAAATAGAATTTTATTGAAATCGAAGTATTGATTCTATTCGCGTCAACAATAAAAGGTATTATAAATTTACATTCGACCTTGATGCCTATTATTGAAAAGGTGGTGCATAAATAATTTTTTGAAATGCTGTTAAGGGACGTTCATAATATATAGACTAAAGATGTTAGTCCTTGAGAGTGGTGGGTGTAGAATTGTTTGTTTTTAAATTCTTCCTTGTAAGTTTCTTATCTAAATTTAAAGTAAGACTTAAACCTCAGTATTTTCTTTAATGGCTTATTTTATTACATATATAGCTATTTTCTGTATAAAGAAGATTTCTATGCTTAATATTTTGAAGTTTTGCAAATCAATAAAAGATATTGAAAAGCTCATGGCAGTAAAAAAAAAACAAAATATATTTAAATATGCTACGTAAGATAGAACTGGACCTGTATTTGACAGATGGCCAATATTAAAGAACAATTACGCATCTATTTAGAGGGGTGAGGGGGGGATAAAGTACTCTTGGTTGTAATTTACTCGAAATCTTAAGTTGTTTTTTGAAAAAGTTGTGTGTACAGTGTACACATTGTAGCTCATGTCATTTTGCATAAAACAGATAAGGACACTTTTTCGTTCAGTTGATAGATTTGGAGAAAAACAATGGAAATATTGATCAAAAAATGTAATAAAATGTTGTTATATTAAATATTTTTTTAGTTTGAAAACCAAGTTTCAGGCTTCCGCTGAAAAAATACTGCCGTCTTGAAAAGAAATAATTTCTTTATTTTGTGAAATTGAATTCTCTTTGCAAAGTGAAATAAAGAAGAATTTGTTTCTTTCAGTTTCTTTCATGTATCTTATCTAAATTTCTCAATTGGGATTCAACGTTATTTTACATTGACAAAATGTAATACTGCTGAATGTTGAAAACCGACGTTATTTCGATTTTTTAAAATGCAATTAAGTCGAATTTTTGAAATTCAATATTTTTCCGTCAGCGTTATTTCATGGCACATTATTTCACCGCAATCATCAGAAGATTGTTATGATAAGTAGTGAAAAATATCATGCAAATTTTTATTACGAACGAATTAAAAATGATAGGCGATAGAACTATAATCAAAACATTTACATCGCTAGATATTTTTACAAACAATGTTCTGTTGAATTAGCCAGTTGCATTCCAACTCTTAAACCATTCAGCCGTAATACTCGCACTTCCATTAATGCTCATCAGTTTACCCTTGAGCTCAATTTCGGGCGTACTATCAAGTATAGAGATTCTTTCTTAAATCGCACATCGAGAATGTGAAATGCTTTGGCCAAATCTATTTTTCCTTCCCATTTTGATGTTCAGAACTTTAAGACCAATGTGCATCGGCATCTCCTCTTAAATCCTTCCCTATTTTCCTAATGCTCGCACTGTGTTTAAATATAAACATATAAAGGGTACTAATAACCCCTTGAGTCTCTGTAAATTATAAAAAACAAAATCGGTGATAGTTTCATTTGGCGATTCATAAAATTTTTGGATTCTCAGCATTTGAAAGCATGTGCGCTTTTAATACGTGACAACATAAGAGTCATCTATCATAAAGACAGTGACGTAAAATGGCTCTTTGCAAAATTAGAGAAACATTTTGGGGCACAATGAATCAACTTTAAAACAAATTTGAAACATTAAAAACTGCCATCTTATCAGCGAGTGGTTAACTTTTCAACGTGGATTGGCTAGCCAGGAAGAATTTTGGAGGCTGGTTACCCTATGAGTTAAAATATATTATTAAAGTGATGAACTTATTCGGGACATATTAGAACAGGTCATTTCCAGTACACTTTTTCATCAATAAAATTATTTCATTCGGTGTTTAAGGTTGAAACCATACAAACAATTGTAGGTCTCAATACTTACGTAGGTACTCTTAATTTTTCATCTCGCTATTTTATATTTTATTTGACATAAATTTGAACCTTGAACCCTTTGAGTTGAGTCATGGTTCGAAACTGAGTATTTAAAATAGCATTACAAAGATCGTTTTAAATAAGTGCACGATAAATTTTCCGATGAATTTTCGTGAACCCAAGGTTTCTGTAAAATTTGTATCTTGAGTCCCATTAGTTATGGTCAAGAAATAGCACTAGAAATAACCCTTTGGAGACCCCAAATGAAATTTTCTTGAAGTTATTCGTTCGTAGGTTACTAACCTTCAAGATTCTGTCTACATTTCCAAGCGACATTTATAGCAGGCGATAACTTTTCACAGGTATACCGACATAATACCCAAGTGCAAAATCTCCAATCACAAAAATCCCCACACTTTTAAAAATTCACAAATTCGTTATCCTCAAGTACAAAATCTCCAAAAACAAAATCCCCAGGATCTATAAATCCCCATGCCCATAATCCACAAACGAAATCCCCAAATCTAAAATTTTCAAACTCCGTCAATGCCTGCTGGTTTTCATCATTTGTGTGTAGGCCTTGGTGATATATTGTGCTTTTTCTTAAGAATTATTTTAACAACAATGTTAAACTCTTCATCAAGGTTAAAAGCATAAACTGCTTTTACTGATGAGAACAGACATCTCCAGGGTTCGTTCTTTACTTCGATCGAAGTAGATTTACTTTTCTATAGAATCTTCACTTGCCAATATCTACTTTTATTTCTTCTTTGAAAAAAAAGTAAATCAATTCATGTAAATACATAAGGCAAACTACACCATAAGACCAAAAGACGGCACGACGCGCCGCGGTCAGAAATTGAAAAACTTGATTTTTTAAAATTTATATCATATAACATATCACTATGCTAAAATATTTGTTTCATATGTTTATTTAATATGAATGAATTCAAAATGTATGCCTTAATTTTGAAATACATTATGTAGATAGCATAAATCTTATAATAAAAAGAGAATAAAGAGAAAAATACAACTTAACTTTGTTTTGAATTATTCCCAAAATCAAAATCCTTAAGCACAGATTCACCATATTTCGAGTATATCTAAGAAATTATGTTTGGCGCCAAACATAATTTCTTAGATATACCTACTCGAAATATGGTGAATCTGTGCTTAAGGATTTTGATTTTGGGAATTCTGGATTTGGGGATTTTGGTTTTGGGGATTTTGGTTTCGGAGATTTTAGATTTGGGGATTATGTTTTGGGGATTTTGTTATGGGGATTTTGTTTTGGGGATTTTTGCTTTGGGGCTAGGGTACCCAACCCCTTTTCACATGGTTAAAAAATGTAACAACTCATTGCTCAGTTATCGCTCTTGGAAAAATGAAAGCGATAATTTCAATTTCCAAAATATAATATAATAAATTTAATGGTCATTTATAAAACTATGAAAACTTAAAACGTCTGGTAAATGTTTTAAGCAAATTTGAATATTTGACAGATGATAGCCCTTAAAATTATATTAATTTCTGTGCAACTCGCCTAATAGTGGACATTCCATTTAATTGCTTTTCCCACTTACCTGGAACAAAATTCAGAACCTAAGAATGTAGCCGAAACCCTAAAACCAAAACCACCAAAAACCTGAGCTCCAAAAAATTCCAACACCATGCGCAATAGATACAAAAATATCTTCTATCTAACTTCTAACATCATTTCATAGCGAACCAACGCAACGATACCAGAAAGAGCACATGTTCAACAAACAGAATGAACCTGTTCCTATCCAATACATCGTGACAGTGGCGCTAAAACAAATAACAGAGATATTGAGATACACAACTATAATAATGTTACTTGTATCTTTATTTTGGTTTTGTTGTGTCAAAAGATAACTCACTGGCGCTGCTGTTGCTGTCATCTCCCACGCAAAATGAACTATAAATGTTTATTCCCAATCGAGTGAACACTAAATGAACAGTCAAATAACAGAAGTCTCATATAAGATACATCCAACCGTCCACCACCGAAGACCTAACAAATCAGACGTTGTATCTCTCGAATTCTGTGCTGTCTCAAGTCCTACTGTCTGTACAGTGAAATGAATACGCAATGGGAATGCATCTAAGACTGAAGACTGAACTAAACCAAATTGCCGCGCAGCGACGGAGACCGGCAAACTTTTCATGCTCGTCGTAGTCGTCGTCGTCTGTCAGTTCCTCGTCAGACTTTGTAAATTCAGTTCTTCGTGAACCTCCTGATGGAAGAGTCGCATATCGAATATCGAATCCGAATTAAAATCGCGTCACGCGTCATGTTGGTTATGGTGGATTTATACGAATTTCCTAATAAGAATTAATTTTAGTGAAAATAAAAGTTAGATACCAATACCACTCGTCTTGAATACGGAACTGACAGAGAAGTATCTTTCGTGTTTCGTCCCCAACTCAGTTATCAACCTATCAACCCTCTCTAGACGTTAAGAGTGTTGAAGCACTGTGGTGGCGATAGTCACAGCCGAGGACGAGGAGGTCGGTCGGTGGTAGCCGTGAGAGTGGGTGCTTCTTTGATTGCACGTTGTTGCGTTGATTGTTGGAATTTTTATTTCATAACCTTTTTCTGTATTGTTCTGTTTCTTGTTCGTTGTTTGTGGTTCTTTCGTGTTTTGTGTCTCTAGAACGTCTGTCTCGCAATAAGGATATTAAAAAAATCCATTTTGCACGAAGAAGACGACGCGACGCGGTCGAATATGCGACAGTGACGCGCGTGAAAATATGTGAGCGAAGTGCATTGAATTCGCGGTGCTTCGGGGAAAATTCACTTTTTTCCGTCTTTTGATTGAATTTTTTGATTTGCGGGCGACTCGACCCGACCGAACGTGACGAGGAGGGTGTTTTTGTTTTTTAAATTTAATAACATAGACGCGGACGGCTATTTCAACGCGAATCATGGTATTATGCATGATGACGATTTAAATAATCGAATAAAGCTTATAACGACTTTATGGGTTTCTTATTAAAAAAAAAGAGAAAAGCAAATCGTGTTAAAATGTGTAAATTATTGACTGTTGGATTTTATTCTCGTATTTAAGGGAATACCTTTTACTTATACCAACGACGACGCAACGTTGTTTTTATCTGAATTAAAAGCGTGAAATATTTTTATGTCTGTACGCACGACAAATTCTTTGAATCAACGCACATGTCCTTCGTCCTTACCTCTTATATGTAATACTTAACAAGAGTGAGAATAAGATTATGAACATGTGAACCACTCGAAAAATTGCAGGTACCTTTAATTGATTTTTGCTTATCAAACACGTACACGTAACGTTCGAACGTTCGTTCATACGAGCGACGACGACGATAAATGAGCTCGAGCTCCTTTTGTGGATAACGACTGTAATTAATGGAGATTTTATTGCTTTACATGGATTACCAATTTTAATCAGCTGTTCGAAAAAGGTGAGTTTATTGAACCTAATAAACATAAACAAAACAAACTTAGAGGTAACATCTGGGCAATGGTATAGATATTGCATAGCTACTTAAAGTGAGAAGTAGGTACCCTATACCTACATACCTACCTTATCTACCTAACCATAGAGAGGACGACGACGACGTCTAAATATAGGTTTGAATGGAGATAGGTATTTATGGCACGATTTGGAGAAATGTTGACAACAATTATGGGATGCTTGGTGGTAATGTTCGAAAATGATTGTTTTCGAAGTGTTTATTGTTAGAGGAAGGAGTGTTTTAGTGTATACATTTTGTACAAACTAAAAAAGGGTTGGATTTAGAAGAGATTTTGCGTAGATTGCTTTTGGTATAATTAAAAACTTTAGATTAGCAGGTATGTAGGTATTTATTTCAATTGGAAATGTGATTTGAATAAAATTTAAATTTTTATTGACTACTTTGATGAAAGAAGGAGGAATTTAAGAAGACACTTTAAAGAATAAGGTTTATTGTTATTTTTAAGGTTTTCAGTTAAGGAAAGGGAAGAAGTTCAGATTGAAAAAGAAGTGTTCGTTAAATGTAAGTTTTGGTAAAATAACATCCTCTGGTGACTTCACATCCGGAAACTGAAGTCTTCTATGATTTTTAGCATAGAGCAAGATAAATTGGAGGTGTAATTGGGATTGTTTTACTTTTTTTAAATTATTGGCGCATAAAAATGAGGCTCATTTAAGATCAAAATAATTCTTTCCAACATCACGACCGCTAGTTGATGTTAGCTTTTGAGGAGCATTGTTTTCTCCAAAAATTGTAATATTGGTTAAAAAATGCTTTTAAAATTCAAAATCATAAGCGCCCAAATAAAATCTTTTCATAATGCCGCCATTTCAAAGAGAAGAATTATTTTGGGCGATAGACAATATTTAATGGATTTGGGTATTTTGACATTCCAAAAATAATTGCTGGTGTTTTAATATACCTTTTGGGATGTATGACATTTTTATTGATACTTGAAGGTTATGTTTTGTTTTGCGCATTTAGATCAGAGCAATACCTATGATTTTGGGCATTAAGACCTCTAACGATTCTTTGAATTAGTATTTGAAGTTGTTATTCTTTTCTTGTAAACATTTGGCTTTTCTTTCCTTTAACGGTGATTACTGCAAATAACAGCTACATTTTTAATTATTTGAAAATTGCGAAAAATTATTGTTGTCCATCTTTAAGTATTGTAAGGAAAGTTAAACGCTAACAAGATGTTTTTGTTTTTTGTATCTTAATTTTTTCATACCCAAAAGAATCCTGAAAAAAGTCCAAGTTTTTACTTTACAATTCATTACATACACACTTTGTCAAACAGTTTTGGTACTAAAGTTGGTATTAGTTGGCAATAAAATGAAAGTATTACATTGTTCAATAACAATTAAATTGCTCAAAAGTACCAAAATTCTTCTTTAAAAAAACTGTAAAACATTTTGAAATTGCTTAAAAAAATAAGATACTAAATTAAATTAAAGATACTACGAAAGTTAAAAACAACATTTTTGAGAATAACTTGATACTTTTAATGTTTGTTTAAATTTTCAATTCAAGTCATATCATTTCCCCTTATAGATATTTTTGTCAAGAATCCACAGAGATATCGACTTCGAAAATATTTTGTTCTTTACAGGTTATAAATAGAAGTGCAGAAAGGGCTCTCGACCCTTTGGTTGACCCCCAATTATCCCACGAACCAATAAAAGTATTGACTTCGTTTACATTTTGTATAATTCATGTTGACGTCATACCAATTTAGAATCATCGTAAAAAAAATCATCTAAGTTTTGTTTATAAATAAAAAAAACTGAAAAAAATAATTGTTATCTTGAATATCTTTCAAGCAAGAATTATATAATCTTCTGAATAATTTAACATCAAAGAAAGCCGTTTTTGACATTTTAAAAATAACAAATAAAAATTAGAAGTTTTAGTTTCAAACTAATTTTACAAAACATTGGTGTTCACAAAATGTTTTTATTAATATTTTGTAACACTTTAAGAAAAATCTAGTTAGGTAACAGTACAATAAAAACTTCGGAGATAGACACAATCCCTAAAACTCAAAGTCCTGAAAATCTGGAAAATCTAAAATCCCGTAAATAAAAAAGACTGAAAATCCAATATCCTAAAAAGCAAAAAGGCCGAAACTCCGAAATCCTAGAAACCCAAAATCCCTAAAATAAAAATATTGTTTTATTTTTAATAATGCTTACTTTTATTCGTAAATTAGACTGTAGTAAAAAACTAAATAAACATTCAAGACCGAGTCGTGGAATTTCCAGTAAAACCGTTTTGTCGCCTTAAAAATGCTTTGGTGTCAACGCGCGTTTATCACGCAAAACAACAATATTATCTAAATTATAACGACTACTCTTTTATAAAAACTCCAATGTTAATGTTCTAAAAATTTTGTCTTCTATACTCTTTCTTTACATTAAAAAATATGTACCCGAACAAATTTTATTTACAACTTATACAACAAGAAATTGTATTTAAACCGTAAAATTATCCGAAAATTTTTACCAAAAATAGACAGTATTTGAAATTTCACTCTGCACACATTTTTCATTTTATATAATTTTTCGGGATTTTGGAATATCGGGATTTTGGATTTTCGTGGTTATTGAATTTTTGGATTCTCGATTTTCGGGATTTTGACTTTTTGGTATTTTGGGTTTTTTAAGATTTTGGTATTCTTAATGTTGCTCTCAACCTTAAAACAAAAAAAAAACACTCAAAAGTTTTAAAAATTAATTTTGGCTTAAATTGAGAACAAACTGATTTCAAAGTTGTTTTACCCCACTTAAAAATTTTGTACTATTTAAATACAGTGTTTCTTGCAAAAATCAAAAGTTTCTAAAAATACTACCATATTAATTTAACTGCATCAATTTGTTTCAACAGAAAACAGCTTATTTTAATTTTTACAATGAAAAGTTTACTTGATAAAAAATCCATTTAGTCATTTTTAGCGAGGCACAAGGAGAACTTATCATTGCGGGTTCCATTCCTTTCTTTTTTATAAGTTTTCTATTTAACAATAATTTAATTTATAAATTGATTCTTGTTCAAATACCATATGCAAAAAAACATTCAATATAAAATTATTATAAGATACTTCAAATTTCTTTCACTTCTGCCAATTGGAACTTTAAAATTATCAGATTTTAAAAACCAATATAACCTTAGCAACGCATTTCGATTTTTCTCCGAACATATTTAAGACCTCACAGGGCTGTCGCTTTGGACTCCAATATTTCGCAATTATCTTTTTTGTTCTAGTGTTGAACATTTATTGTTGCTTATTACCTTTTTCAAACAAATTTCTTAATGTTGAAGCAACTTTATGACCCTACATTCCTTTTTTTTAATTTAAAACAATTTGTTAATATTTGACATCAGATTGTATTAAACTTTTCTCCCTGGCGATCGTTTGTTGACCAATTTGTTTGAATTTAATTGATGTGAGATGTTTTTGAAAAACAAACCTAATCAAATCAGAATCAATTAATTGTCAAATTTTACGCTGATTGGTAACGGTAGGCCCTGAGAAGTTCAAAGCAAATGTATGCCGCGCCGCCGCAATCATCTTGTTATCAAACCAAAACCCATTTAGAAAATCTAGACCTTAAATAAATAAAACTAAATTAACCAAAAATTTGTCGGATCTTTTGTGATCTTCTTCATTATTTTTTTGTATACAGTTTTTAGGTACATTGATGAAAATTACACTATCCACCGTTATATAAAATAGATAGGTATACCAATTCCCTGAATACACATAATCCAAAGCCAATTTTGTGCTGACCACCAACCTGTGATTAAATTTTATATGCACCTCCATTATTTTCCGGCTTTAATTTTCATATGGCAAATCATATTGATACCGTCGCGTCGCAGACGCCGACGTCCGCCACGATCGTAACTTTAAACATCAAAGAAGACTTCGTCATCATCATCATCAGAAACTACTTGGAACGAATCCAACCAAATCCATAATTCTTGATTGATTCCATAACAAGTGAAAGACGATCGATGCCTGATCCCTCATGGGGGCAGACCGAAGACCTATAGGTAAGGTAGTGCGTCGCGACGCGTCGTTGTCGTAACTACTTAGGTAGAAAAAATGATCGCGTTTGATTTTTCAATGACAAACTAATGGAATCATAACGTCGTGTTCATAATGCGTAATGATCACTGCGGTAGGGAACAAATAAAAACACCAATTCGATGAAGACCTCCCAAATTATAACCAAAAATATTTGACAAACAAAAGCTTGTCAAAAAAGCATTGACTATTTTCCAACAACATTTTCTCTTCTAACTCGTATTGAATATTAATTGAAAAATCCCTTAATGATGATTAAGAAGTCTGTTTTATTCATGTCAAACACGAATTCACTTGAGTGAGGGAAAAATGGTGTTAGTCAAACTATAGAATAACAATTTCACTTTTTATTTTTTAACTTTCTTGGCACGAGGCGAGGTGCCTTTATAAGCCTCATCTATACGTCTAGTTATTAGCTTCTGATAAAGCCTTAACGTTAACAATGAAATCGGCAAACCTGAACAAAAAAACTACAAACAAAAATAAAATTGTAGATGAAGACAGATTAAAAGATATAAATTGAAATATATAAAAAGAAAAGAAGGAAGTTTGAAAGGAAAACAATGCTCTTTGTTCTGCAAAACAGTGTCAAAAACAAGAAAGGAGCTACTTAATATTATTAAAAATACCTTGGCTTAGTAAAATGTTAAAACCATTTAATTATTTTACTAAACTTAAGTAGCCTTAAATACACATAGCCTCATAAAGTACATTCAGAAGGGGGAACAATAAGCCTTTAGGTCACAGTGCACTTACCCCACACTAAATGAATTCCTCCAAACTAAAGCAGGGGCCCAAATCGCCAAAAATTGTGATTTTCTAAGACCAAAAACGGATACATTTTAAAAAATTAACAAATGTAAACAGCTAATCAGAAAATAAACAAAACATACACAAGAAAAAGAGCCCATGCAAATTCTCACTTAGATTTTCTTTATTCCTGAATGCGTTCATTCCTTTGACATTTCGTAAAACATATGTATGTATGTCGGGTCTTTACAAAATAATCTATCAAGTTCCAAAATTATTTTATCAATAAAATAAAAATACCGACCGACAAAAGTTAGAACCTTTTCTTCGGGGGATTTTTCTTTGAAAGAAAGAAGATACAAAAACGTCTAAGTGGCAAAGAATGGGATTTTCCTTTTGGAAAAAATAAAAATCTTATCTAAAGCAGATTATTTTCAATGACTTATGTATGTAAACATCTTTCTATATGTCAGCATTTGAATAAAAATAAAGTTTATAGTCACAAAATGTATATTTTGCCTTTTAGAACTTTACTAAATTCAAATGACATCTGAGTTTTTGACATTTCAAATTAATACATAGATCCGTTCGTCAGATTTAGAACTGTCACTGTTTAAACGTGTCCACATGCAATATTGTTAAAGCTTTGGAACAGATAGTAAATTGCTAAATATTTATAAAACTGTTAAATAGCTCTTTTAAATAAATCATATTTTATTTGCGCCATTTTCTTAAAAATAATCCTCTGAAATGCCAAAATACGCTGAGAGTTCATTATCTGTCAGCTGTCAAATAAAATAGAATAATGTTGAAAGTTATAATAAAATCCCCGATTTTTATTTTAATCGTCGTTAATTTTGATCTTTTGCCTTATTAAGAAAAAAATAACACCGTATGAATACCTTAATTTTCTAAAGCTTACCGAAAATAGTTAATCAATGTTAGAAAGAGATAGCTTGTGAAAATGGCATTATTGAATATCTCCTATTTTAAAGCACTGATTCATGTGGACAGACTTGTATTTCACTGTCTCACTTTCCTAAGGCTCCAATTTAAATAAATATTGTCAGATTTGATGTTCAGTTCTACAATTTTTTTTAGAAGTCAAATTCTCTTAGCAACCAAATCGCTTTTTTTAAAATTTTAACGAAACTTCAGCTCGCGTAACAATCTATCCAAAATTATATCCAGTTGTGAAATACAGTTAAACAATTTACTTATTTCTTGTCTGAGCTGTCAAATTGGCTTAAGGGCAGAATCACTCTTTCAAAAATTTTAACGAATTTTGACGAATTGAAATTCGTCTGGCGTAGCTATCTATAAAAACATATTGACAGCAGTCAAATTCCGTTCTAAGTTTTACAATTTTTTTTTTGAGCTGTCAAATTGTCTTATAAGGGCTGACAAAAATTTAAACGAAACCTAACGAATCACACCTAAATGGCATTATGATTTATGATTATAAATAAGGCTTTACTACATATGCTCGTTCTTGTGAATTTAATTCTTTTAGTTGGGCCTTTAAACTTTATTTTTTGACGTTACTTTATGCCAACATAATTTAAACGCCACTTTATGACGAGACATTTGTACATCAAACGTCACTTTATGACGTGACGTACGTCAAACGTCACAATGGTCTTTTCGTTAACTTCACATATAAGAGCTAGATTCAGGTTCACTTTCTTTTGGAATTTCTTATGATAGAAAGAGATAAAAAATAGAACTTATTCTCCAACTTGCGTCACACACTCTAACTCAGTCAGGACACAAAGGTATCCCGACACGAATTAAGGAAAAAATAAAGGAAAGAAACCTACAAAAATCTTCATTTTTTTATTTTGTTGCGTTGATGCGAACTCGCAATGAAATCCGAAAATTCATCTTAAAAAAAAAACTACCATTCCTTCAGCAAACTCCGTTCGCTCATACCAAATCAAAGAATCCTCGTGCGCGCCACGCCGGCCGTGGCTCCGCACCGCCGTTGAATTATGTTAATGATGCATTCGTTGTGAGATTCTGCGGATTCCCCATTTCGTACAGAACTACAGACGTTATAGAAGTACGTATTGCTATTTACCCTGCGCCTGTAGCCTTTTCGAGTGAACGTCAGTTTCTGAGCCTTTTAGCCCTTGTGATATGTTCACAATTCAACCTCAATGAAAGCCAAAGCGAGATGTGTGTAGGTACATCGCTGCGTTCACGTTCGCGTTGCGTTGTAGGAACTGTGCGGGACACGATTCTGAACTGAACTACATAAATTAGTTCACAATCAATTAGCTGCGACATGGGTCTAGACCTCTCTCCATGTTTTTATTTTTTTAACTGTGACTTTGTTTTAGGAACGATCTCGATCCCGATCCGGAGCATCAGGAGGAACACGTTGTGTGTGAATTTCAAGTGGAGTACGAGTACAAGTCAAGAGTATAGGGCGCGATAGTGTCGAGGATAGCATCATCAGCATGAAATAAAGTGCCAAGCCCTATCTTCCAGTCAGATGATGCTGTTGCTTCTGTTCTCAATAAGTATCTATGCCTCTTCGATTCAGATTCCATTCTTTAGCTAGTTAGGTAGGATATGAATTGGAAGGAGATGAAGGGTCCCGCTCTCCTTTGGTCCTCCACACTCAGACTCAGTGTTGATGCTTCAACCATGTCGTCGACAATGGGACTTTTCTTAATTCAACTGGAAGGAGGTCGATTTTGACTTTTTAATAGGGATATATGGATAACCGATATGAGAGCCTCCGCATGTTCGAAGGTGAACCCTCCTGATTCGTGTTACATGTAGACCATCGGAAGCAGCAGCAGTTCTGCCATCATCACCCACCAGATCAACCCTAAATATCAGGGCACCATGTGTTTCGTGTTAAGACTGCTCCGACATAACTTTTCAATTCGACTTTTTTCTCCTGTGGATGTGGATGGCTGTTTTGTTTCGGAAGTCCCTACGCCTGAAAGAGTTCCTTTCTTATTTTACTTTTTTCTTCTATCTTTATCTATGTTCTTTCACTCTTCCCAAAAAAAAATAAGGCCATGCCAGACCAGACCAGAGACCAGGCCACATAAGAAAAAGATGGACATGAACAATATACTATACAGAGTGCTACTGGGTGCTGCAATTTTGCTACTGACTGCTTCTGTTGTTAGATGAACTACTTCTTCAAGTATCTTGTCTGGCCGGATGGCTGACTGGCTTTTGCGGACTGTGGATTGGATTGGATATGGTGTATAGTCTATTGTATGGAATTCCTCCTGAAATCGGTACTCAACCGAAAAAATTCAGTGCATGGTTGGTTCTTAGATTTGTGAGGGCAGAAGACGCCCGCCATATCAAGCAAGGATCGACTGAATACCGGCGACGCGGACGATGGACAACTGGCGGCGATATGGTGAAGGCGGCGACTACAACGACGAAGACGATAGACCACTTCTGGGAGAAAAAATTTCAAATTTATTTGATCGAAGTTTTGTGTTTGATTCTTCTTGAAAAACCATTTTATTTTTTGTATTGGTTGTTAAAGTGAGTGCGAGTTTATGAGACTTTATTTTGGCCTTTTTACGGGTAGAAAATTGAATTCCTTTTTTTTCAACTTAATAGATTCTCTTTGAAGTCTTCCTTTTTTCCTCCCTCACTTTAATGTTTGGTCTAAGCGTTTTTTTCTTTGGGATAAATTTATGGAAGCAGATGTGTAGTGGATACACTCCAAGTGTGTTTCTATATGGTTTTTGAATTTATTGATATTTTATGCATCTTTAAGAGTGTGATGATTTGAAAAAGTATCCCTATTAAATGTGTGGTGTATCCATATAAAGCGTTTAAGGATGCATTTGCGGAGCGATAGTTTTTGGTTTACTTTTAAGTGCGTCTGAATCATTTTTGTGTGCGCTTAAGATAATCTCTCAAAAGATTTATGCAAATAGAAAGGAAATTGAATTTTGAGAGTGTAGACACAAATAATATTGAACTTTTTAATAGAAATGATAAAATATGGCATACGAAAAAGCTGCAGATTGTAGAAATTAAAGAATTGAAGAGCACCAACCCAAAAGAAATGATACAAAGCCTTTAGCGAAGAAATTATAAGCACCTTTCTAAAAGCTAGAGATAGTATAGTATCACGAAGTTTAACAAGCAGATAATATCATTTTTTTGATACTGGTGGCTTGGTCAGTAAAACATAAGCAGGCTCTTCAAAACTACGATAAAATTCTAAACTTGAGGACAACATTTTTCATAACTTTAAAACCTTATTTTTTTGGGTTTCTATGCAGATGAATCAGGAATCAAAGGGAACTCGGAATTTTGTTAAGACTAACTGTGTTTTCGTCGCTGAGCATTTTGTAAAAATAAAAACTTATTAGAAATGTGTCAATAGTATTTTCAGGGTTTTGATAAGTAAATGTTTTATCGTGTATTTTTTTCAAATTTTGTTTTGAATAGAAAATAATTGTTGGGTCCTATTACGGTTTAGAAATGCATGACACAAACAACTAGATGATTTCCGTAATCTCTTAAGTTTTGCTGATAGTTGACTGATCCATATATTTCTTTGTTTTCTCAGGAACATTTGTTCGCATTTCTTTAATTAGAAGAATTTAAAAAAAGGAAATAAAAGATAACTCAGTGCTTTTCAATAATCAAATAATGATTTGAAAAATCACGATGTCTGTTTTGAAGTAGTTTCTGATACTATAAATCTTCAAATATTGGTTAACTTTCTGACACCTGTATGAATTCCATTTAGGTAATTTGATCTTAAAATTTATTTTTCGTGCTCACTAAGTTAATACGCGATAGTTATCCGGTCTTCAGACGAGACAGGCAGTCTTCTTCCCTTTTTTATCAGACACTTACATACATAACATATCTTAATCTCTCAAGGATTTATGGCAAAATAATGAAGAAATGGTTAAGGAACAAATCTTAATTGAAGAAAAGTTATAGGCTAATGCATAAGATAAAAACTAATGTTTGCAAGTATTTTAAAACAAAGTCAGCGATGACATTTTAAAAGTTTAAAGAACCATAACAACGTAAGGGAAACAATAGTGTTTTGAATAAAAAGAGAGAGCACACGAGAAATGAAAATATCACTGGAGATTTTATAAGGAAGTGAAACTTTCAGATTTCTTACTTTTTTAGACTGGAATGTTTCTCATAGCAATTAAGTCATCTAGTTATTGCAGAACAGGGAATAGTTTATAAATAAAAGAAACATTTTCAGTCAGTTTTAAATAGGAACTTTTAAGATAGAGGAATTAATACAAAAAAATCATTTCACCTTTAAAAAATTTCAAAGGTCTTTAGTTTCTGATAAACATAGAGAACTAATCTCGACTTTTTGTAAAATCCTTACAAAGCCCATAAAACGACAACTTGAGACACATCATTTTTCATCCAGTCTGAGGGTATAAGAGGATTTTTGAAATTGAAGACTTATGTATCACCCAAATACCACATTGGCATTAAAAAAATCATAAAATTTTTGGAGTAGTTGTTTGATTTGTTACGATTTTCTGTATAACCTTTTTTACACTCTCTTGAAAATTGATTACTGGATTAAATTTATTCTCTTAATTATTTTTTAAACTTCTTTTAAAGACAACACAAAACTTGAGCAACCAACAACCATCTTTCAGCCGCATCGGTTTTTGAACTGTCTTCATTTGCAGTTTAAAGGTTCAATTTCTTTAAAACTTTCTTCTAGATTTAGTTTGAAAAACACAATGGGTCAAAATATTGTATTTATAAAAACGTGCGTCGAAATTTTGTACAACAAAACTCTGAATGAAAAAAAAATACAGTATACTGTCAAATTTCTGTACGACAAAATTCTGTATTCCGAAATGCTGTAATTGGTGCACACTTTTTGACATTTTTAAAAGGATTTTTGTCCTCCAGACTACAGCATTTTGAAATAGAGACATTTTAAAATAGAACATTTTGGAGCCTAAGGTATCATAACAATTTTTGATTAAACCTACTTTAGACGCTGGTTTTTTGAAAGGTCGTTTATAGCTATCATTAAAAATGTCTGTCATTGAAAAATTTGTCCTGATTGAAAGCCAGCGAAAAATTTTTACTGACAGAAATCTGTCAATGGAACTGTGCGAAATTGGAACACAAATCAGTGGAACGATTCGTTTTACTTTTGAACATAAAAGTATCATCTGTTCAGGAAAATGAATTTCCGCCCGGAAAATAGAAAAATACATTTTAAGAGAAAAATAAATGTGCAACTAAACTTTTTTTTCTCAAAAAATCCTTTCGATCAGTTTATAATTTTCATTTCTAATCAAAGTGAAACACCGTCAAATGTTGATTGAAAAAATTTTCCGGATTGATTTCAATGATAGCTGTTGGGGGGAGAATCGTAAAATGCATCGGGGATTAGCAATCCGAAACTCAACTTAATATATGTACACTGCAGACTGTACTTGTTCAAATCCACCGCTATAGAAAAAATGGGAAAAAGAAAGCAAACCAAGAAAATAGAATCCCGTATTGATAAAAAAAACGATACTTAGGTTTTACCTTCAGCTCTTTTATTGTGATCACCTTGAAATCTTCTTAATAACTAACTTAACTAAACTAGCTTCGGTTTTACGAAGCTTACAGAGTTCTATTTTTTTAAAGCAGAGAAATGAGAGTACATACATATATGCGATTAACCTTATGTACAATAACATATGTTTAAGAGCTTTTAAATTATTAATATTAATTATTAACCTAAAACTATGCAATGCATTCTAAATATAATATTTCAAAATAATCCTTATTTATTTGAATATGCAAGTTTGGCATTAACATTCCGGCCTCCCTTGCAGAATGCAAAGATGTTAATAATTTTATTTTATTTATATTACAGATAAAATTATAAATGTCCATCGGTGGAGGTATTTTGTTGAAGAAGCGCCTCGGTTCGCTACCTTATAAAAAAAAATGTTAGTAAGATCCAACGTTGAGGGTTGATTAATGAGTGCCCTGATTCACTCCGACATGTTAGAAGGATTATAATTAAGGGTTATTCGTTATAGTTATAATAATTGTTTTTTTTTTTTTTTTTTTACAAATACAAATTCAAATAATTTTATAATTTATTTCAAAGTCTGTGCTGTGCTAATAGTATATATGAATGTTTATATGTGTGCATTTCATTTTTTTTTTTTTAATTCTTCGTATTTAAATTTTAACAAACTTAATTCGATTTATGTACATAATGAATCAATCAATCAACATTTCTATGAGTTGAAGTGTATACTTGAAACAAGTCTTGGTTGACAGGCAAAAGACACAATTTCGTAATATTGCGCACGATATTTCCGTTTTGTGTTTTAACTGTAACAACGCGAACTCTACCGTCTTTTCCCGGATGAACAAGCTCGACTCTTCCCAAACACCACTGATTAGGGGGTAGATTCTCATTTCGTACGGCAACAACATCTCCTACTTTAATATTTCGATTTGGGAATTTCCACCTTGTTCTTCTTTGAAGATCGGTAAGGTATTCTTCTTTCCATCTTTTTGAAAAGGAATGTAGAATTTGTTGAACCTTTTGCCAACTTTGGGTGTTACTTGCGCTTATTTCATTTTCGGGAAGTGAAATTAGAGGTGAACCTTTCAAAAAATGACCCGGGGTAAGGGGAAGGAGATCCGACGGATTTTCACTAATGGGAGAAATTGGACGTGAGTTCAGACACGATTCAACCTTCACAAGGAGTGTTGAAAATTCTTCGAAGGTAAGCATCGAGTTCCCAACTGTCTTTTTGAAAAGTGTTTTAAAGGATTTTATTCCGGCCTCCCAAAGACCACCCATATGGGGTGAACCCGGCGGAATAAAATTCCATTTTAAATTTTGTGGAAGATATTGTTTTTCAGCTTCCGATGTTGCCTCAGAAAGGGCCTTTCGTATTTCCTGTGTTAGCACTTTATTGGCACCAACAAAGTTGGTACCGTTATCGGAAAAAAGTTGCTGAGGAACACCTCTTCGCCCAACAAACCTAGCAAATGCCGCAAGAAACATTTCAGTAGAAAGACTTCCAACAGCTTCTAAATACACAGCTTTTGTGCAAAAACAAATAAAAAGGCATGCATATCCTTTTAGGCCTTTATAGAATCGACCCTTGTAAACCTTCAATTCAAAGGGCCCAGCAAAATCTAGTCCGACATGTGTAAACGGAAAGGAAAAGTTGACTCTTTCGGGGGGAAGGGTTCCCATGAGTTGAGTTTGTATTTTCTTTTTATGTAGAGTACAGATCATACAGGTGTGTATGAATGTTTTTATTAAATTTTTTAATTTTGGGATCCAATATGATCTTCGGATCAAATAAAGAATTTGTTGATTTCCTCCGTGAAGGGAAATTTGATGAACGAATTTTACTAGTAAAGTTGCTAGGGGACATGAATATGGAAGCAAAATGGGAAATTTTTCATTGTAACTTAAATTTGCATTACCTAAACGACCGTTTACTCTCATGATCTTATCTGAGTCCAAAAAAGGGTTCAGCGACAAAATTGAACTTTTATTGCTGATTTGTTTCGAATGATACAAGTTATCATATTCTTCACTGAAGTACATTCTCTGCGATTGTATAACAAGACGATTTTTTACAAAAATTATTTCATGATGGGTTAATTGTGTCGACGAATATCTGTAAGGATAAAACCTCTTTCGAGTGCGCGAGGCTAAGTTCAAAAATCTAAACATATATGCTATTACCTTTATAGCGCGGGAATAGCATGAAAACCGTTTTAAAATGTCGTTTGGGGTTCTAAGAACAAAACTTTTAAGTTTATGGGTTTCCAGATTCCAATTGGGATCCTTTTGCAGATTTGTAGCAGGCCAAGTTTCCTTTGGCGACTGGAGCCAGCTTGGACCACACCACCACTGGTTATGGTTACTCAGCACTTGGGGCATAACACCTCGAGACGCGATGTCAGCGGGGTTATGCTCGGAGGGAACATGTTTCCACATAGCATCCGGTGGAGCTTCGGTTTGAATTTTTGAAACTCTGTTTCGAACAAAGGTTTCAAATTTCGAGGGACAATCGTGAATCCAGTAGAGCACGATTGTTGAGTCCGTCCAGAGATAGACGGGACAGTTTTGAAAGTGTAGACTACTTTGTACAGCGCTTACTAGCTTCGTTAGCAAGACAGCCCCACAAAGTTCTAGCCGCGGGATTGAAATAGCTTTTAAAGGTGCTACCTTGGTTTTCGAGCTAAGAATGTTCGTATAAACATTTCCACTTGTGTCTGATACTCGGGTATACACAACAGCGGCATATGCATTCATAGATGCGTCGCAAAACCCATGTAATTCTACCTTAAAATCTGGCCTATAATGAATCCATCTTTTTAATTTTATTTCTTTTATCATTGGGAACGAGTTAACATATTCTTCCCAAGTATTTAAATGCGAATTGGATATGGGATCGTCCCAACCTAATTGGTCTTTCCAGACGCTCTGCATTAAAATTTTCAAAATAATTGTTGTGGGTGCTAACCACCCCAATGGATCGTAAATTTTTGAGATATTCGAAAACAATTCACGTTTGGTGAGCCAAGAGTTTGGCTGCGGAAGTAATTGACAACGAATGTAAAAACAATCTTCTCTTGCATTCCATCCTATTCCCAAAGCTTTGGAATGGGAAGATTCATCGAACAAGAGAAAATGCTGATCTAAAACGTCTTCCTTAGGGATGTTTTCTAACAGGCGAGGGTGGTTGGCGGTCCATTTCTTTAAATTAAATCCACCTGCTAACAAAATATTTTTCAATTCGTCCTGAAGACTGATTACTGAATCTAAATTGAAGCCTCCTGAGAAAACGTCGTCCACATAAAAATCTGACAACAAAACATTTCTCGCCAGAGGATATTTGCTGGCTTCATCTGAAGCTAATTGATGCAAGGTGCGGATTGCCAAATATGGAGCGCAATTGACCCCAAAAGTGACTCGATTTATCTCAAAATCAGCCAAGTTAGATTCTGGTGTTCGAAAAATAATCCTTTGGAATCGATGATGATCTGGGTGAATATGTATTTGGCGATACATTTTTTCAATATCACTATTGAAAACAAAGGGGTAAAGTCGCCATCTTAGTAAGATGGTCTGTAAATCGTTTTGAAGAGCCGGACCACTATACAAAACATCGTTAAGACTTTTTCCTGTACTCGAGGATGCACTTGCATTAAAAACAACTCGTACCTTTGTCGAAGTATTGTCTGGCTTAAGCACTGCATGATGCGGCAAATAAAAATGGGGTCGATCGAGATCTAATGAGTTTTCTGGGACAAGTAACATTTGATTAAGTGAAACGTATTCAGTTACAACCTTATCATACTCTTCTTTAAGGGACATATTCTTTTCGAGACGTTTTTCTTGTCGCAAGTATTGTGACATTGCTATTGATCTTGAAAAACCGATATCAAACTTATTTATCTGAGTCTTAAATGGAAGTTTCACAGTATAACTTCCATCCGAATTTCGAGTCGTTGTATCAACATAAATTTTTTCACAAATTTTGTCTTCGGCCGAAAAGGGTTTTACATCCTGAACTTCTTCGACTTCCCAAAATTTTTGAATTTGTTTTTCGAAACAAACGTCACTGAAAAAAGTTTGCAAATGTGTGTTATTTAATTTAGCAACACAAGGTCCCGAGAGTACCCATCCAAAGACTGTATTCTGAGCTATGGGTCCAGGATCATTCTCTCTTTTGATCCCATCACGTAATATCAGGGGATAAATATCAGCTCCAATTAATATGTCAATTGCAGCTGGCTTTTCAACGAGGTTTGAAGCTTCTACGTTTTGTGATGGCAAATCACCAGTGAGTTTTTTCAACACAATAGCGGAAACGGGTATATGTACATCGGGATTGATGCGAGATTCCAAAACAAGAGGGCACATATTTGTTGAAAATTCACTGTGAATTTGTCCAATACCGGAAGCATTCGTTGAACGAGTGAAAAGCTTTAATCTGTTAACTACAGACTGTAAAATATATGTTGCTTCTGAACCAGGGTCAATTAAAGCTCTCAAAAAGAATGTTTGATTGTGAGCTTTTATCTTTATTAAAGCAGTAGCTAGTAAAATATTTTTACTTTGATTGACGAAAAAACTTCGAACATCGTTGTTTGCTAAAGGGGTTGATTGAGGAGCTACTGAAGTGGACTGTATGGGTGTGGCGGCGGTGGTAACGGTGACGGTGGGGGCTGGAGCTGCAGCAGCATCGTTACTGTAAGAGATGGCGTTCTGTGAGAGGGGTTGTAGAGATTTTGTGTCGTTGAAGCGGGTGTTCGACATTGTAAAGTGGAGTAAACTGTGGTGTCTTTTACCACATTTATCGCAAGATCTTTTGTTTTTACACTGATACACGGGATGTGTGAGGGCAAGACAATTGTAGCAATATCTTTGGGTTTGTACTAACTTACGTCGGGAATTGACGTCCATATCTAAAAACTTTTTGCATAAACGCAGGGGGTGATTGCTGTTGCATATTTTACAACAAGAACTATTTTGTTGGACATGAAAGGAATTGACTCTTTTGGTCGTTGGATTTGAAAAATTGTTTATCTTTTTTCGAGAGCCTTGAGTGATCTCTTCTACAGATTCAAGTACTTTGTATCTGGAAGAGAGAAAGGCGTCCATAGAATTCCATGTAGGAATTTCATTCTTTTCGTCGTCTGACAGACTTTGTTCATAAAGAAATAATGTTGTTTCAGGTAGTTTTTGAGAAATGAGAAAAACTAAAATTGAATCCCAATTTTCAGTATTCACCTGATAATTTTTGAGAATATCCAAACAATCTTTCACTGTTCTATGGAGTTTTCTCAAAGCAGCACCGTTTTCACTTGTGATTGAAGGCAATGAAAAAAGAACCTTAAGTTGAGTGTGAATCAGAATACGTTTATTTTCATACTGAGCTTGTAAGGCTGCCCAAGCAAGCTTGAAATTATCGGCGGTAAGTTGAAATTTATCAACAATATCATGTGCTTCTTTTTTTGTCTTCAAACGTAAGTGATACAATTTCTCAACATCACTTAAACGAGGGTGATTGGTGTAGATTGAAGTGAACATGTCACGAAACGTAGGCCATGACTTATAATCACCTTCGAAGCATTCCGCATCGCAAGGTGGAACTCGGATTCCAATATCTATTTTTTCTGATTCCGACTTTTGCGAATGGATAAGAGGGTCCTTGCTTTCAGGTTTGGCTAACAAATCTATCGCATCTATTATACTCCCTACAGTGGTACAGTACTTCGTCGATATCGAAGCAAATTTCTCGTTGAGTAATGCCATTTTTGCATCATCCAAACTCTTGTCCTCATTTTTCAAACATTTTGTATAAATTTTGCGAAAATAGTCCCAAGATTCTTCGAATTCCTTTTTCCAAACTTTAAGCATGCCAGGCGTCATTTCATTTTGCTTGGAGACATCATGATAGCGACTTATTGATTCATTTAATTGCTTAAGATTAACGTAGAAGTCATTTAAAACGGACATTTTATAAAACGATGTGTAAAGAAAAAACAACTAATCCAATCTCAAATGACGAAAAAGGTGGAATAAATTGGATTTATTCAAAAGGAAGTTAAAAAATATAGCCTTAATTGTACGAAAATCAAAATTTAAGTTCAAAAAAGAGTTAGATAAGCTTGAGATTTTCTTTTAAATCGTTGCAAAATCTTTTATTTGTAATGAAAATGACGAAAAATAATCGCAGAAAATAAAATTTGATATAATGTATGTATATTCAAAAGAAGAACCGAATTTAAATAAAATTTTGAGAGTTGGAAAAAGCATGAGCAATTAATCAATGGCCTTTTTTTAAAAATCACTACTTATTCACCAAGAAAAAGACTTGAAACATTAATTATGTAACCAAAAAAAAACTAAGAAACGATTGCGAAACTGTACCTTGAACCTTTCAACCAAAAAAACAGTTTGTTCCTGAAACACGTGTTTATATATGTACCTACATATACATATATGTATTATAATATATGTATGTGCATAAAATTTAAGGATATATTATATTCTCTTAGCAAGTTTCACTTCACTTCAATCCAATATACGAGTAATATAATGAATAGATAAAATTCAATATAAAACTTTAATCAAAATTGTACTTTAATTAAATTGTACGAAGAAAATTTTTCTTCCTCAAAAAAATGTTTAACAGAGTCTATGTATCAATTTTCCGTAAGCACACACCAAAAAATATATATATTTAGGTATATACCCATTTTAATATGCATGAAATACGATTAATTTAATTTAATCAAAATCAATATATAGGTATATGTGTTAAATTGAATAAAATCTTAACTTGCACACACTATATTTTCCATACTAATTTCAATAGAGCACAGCACATACCTTTAATTATGTACATCACTTATGGGATCTGGGATTCAAAAGGGTTAAAATATGTCCGAATATCCAAACGAATTTGCTTTCGTAGTACAAAAAAACTTCCAGACAATTAGCAAATACTTTCAATTTTTTCTGCTATCCGTCTCGATTGGACCAAATGTTGGGGGGAGAATCGTAAAATGCATCGGGGATTAGCAATCCGAAACTCAACTTAATATATGTACACTGCAGACTGTACTTGTTCAAATCCACCGCTATAGAAAAAATGGGAAAAAGAAAGCAAACCAAGAAAATAGAATCCCGTATTGATAAAAAAAACGATACTTAGGTTTTACCTTCAGCTCTTTTATTGTGATCACCTTGAAATCTTCTTAATAACTAACTTAACTAAACTAGCTTCGGTTTTACGAAGCTTACAGAGTTCTATTTTTTTAAAGCAGAGAAATGAGAGTACATACATATATGCGATTAACCTTATGTACAATAACATATGTTTAAGAGCTTTTAAATTATTAATATTAATTATTAACCTAAAACTATGCAATGCATTCTAAATATAATATTTCAAAATAATCCTTATTTATTTGAATATGCAAGTTTGGCATTAACAATAGCTATAACTGGCGCCTAAGCCAAACATTTTAAGATAATAACATGTATCAATATTCATTGAAAAAAATACATTTTGTGTTAGTTTTTAATTTTGATTTTTGATTTAGTTGTAATCTAAGCTAATGTGCAACCACCACAAATGAAACAATCCTTTAACAGTTTAAACTTTAATTTTTAGTTGCTAACTCATTCAAGTTTTATGAATGAAAACAAAAAATTACTTGTTATAAAAATATCATTTCGAAGTTTTTAGCAAGCAGTTTTCCGTTTGGGTCACATCTAAGCTCTTTTTAAATACAGTTTCAGCTTGAAAAATCAAACTTACCACACCTTTGACAAGTCGGATATAAATCGTCTAAGGATTGGTTTAAAAATTGAGCAATATCAAACAGAAACATTTATAGTTGATGAGTAGTTTCATACCAAAACAATAAAACCTGACCTATTTACCTATCAATGTATATTTTATGACTTTGTTTTCAGTCTTTAAATCAAAGAATCGATAAATTTTTTTGATAAAATCATATCAGAAAACATTATCATAAAATAGATCAAAAATCGTAAAAATTATGGCAAACATAATATTTCTTCGGGTCAGACAAATCAATCATATCTTAACAATATCAACAACAAAAGAAACACACAAAATTTCAAATGAATGGCACCCCCTTTTTTAAATATCTTAAACTTATATGGTTAAAGTTTCATACTTTTATTGCTCACTTAAAAATAAAGTATAGTTACATTCCCTATTTTTCCATTCATCATAAAACTTTTAAATAGAACTATCACTTTAGCAATTACGTAACAGAAAAAAAAATAATAAAAACAAACATAACTTCCCACTAACGAAACATGACGCCTCATTTTTATCGAAACAACAAATCGATTTTGATATGTTTAATAATAATCGGAATTGTAAAAAAAAAATTGTAATGTAGCCATCACCGGCCTATAACCTACTCCACCCTTAAAAACACACAAACACCAATTCCAAACACCTTATCTCTGCCTTGAAGAAAAAAAGTCGCCTTCTATTATGAAAGGTGAATGATTTGGCTTCGAATAGTTTAGTTTTCAAATTGGAAACAGTAGAAACTCTCTTCGCATGAAGCTTAGTCAGAAAGTCACATTTTCTGAATTAACAAAAAATAACAAAGTTAACTTTGTAACGAAGAATTAATTTATTAGACTTTATCTCCAGTCTCGTTTCTTGTAGAATTTTTTTTAAACCGCATGTTTTATCATATATTTTTGTATCTGGGAGATAATCTTTAGCTTTGCGTGTATAACATAGTTTTACTGACTTTCCTTTAATTCAATGAAAAATACAAATTTATAAAACTTTTCATAAAAATATCAAGTCATTTCCTAGAAATGTCTGCATCTTAGAGATTTGACTGTAATTGTGCATTGAAGAGTAGAAAAATCATCCGTACAAAAAAGGAAATAAAACCATAAAAATAAGCCATAACCGCACAATGTTGCGCTCGTGTCTGTCATGCTTCCCTGAACACGCACATCACACATCATGCATGATATTCTTCACTCCTCGGTCGTCAATCATTCAATCAACAAAATGTCGGAAGAAGCATCTAATAAAATCAGGAAGACAACATCTGAACGACAGAATTTGCTTATTATTTAGTAACAACAAACAAAATCCCAGGAAGAAAATCAACAGTCAGCATCTCAGCTCCTATATCCAAGACAAGACATCCAATATACATCAGCATCAACATCAGCTTCAGCAGCACCCTTTTTCCATTTCAAAAATAGGCTCGTTTATGTGTGTTATGTCTTTGACATCCATGACACTGGCAGTGGTTTTATTCCTTAGCATCGGGGGAGGCCTTTCAAAGACGTACTGCAAGTTAAATATAGGTATAGAACGGCAAAGGGATATATTCATCATCCTACGTATCGTCATCTTCATCCCTGTTTTGGGATAGCTCTGCAAACGAATTTAGGTTTAGGAAGAATTCACGTCAATTTTGAGGAATATTTGTTGTGATTTGTCTTGGAAATCGTATCACACCAGAGATTATATGACAGACAAATGGTCATGGCCATCTATTATCTAAGATTAAGATTAAATAAAAACAAATAAGTACAAATGTTTAACAAACATAAGGCGTAAAGTTTCTCTCAGGAAATTTTTGTGGGACGTGATGCCGAAGAAAGTTTGTTGACCTCGTTATTTTGCTTATTTATCGCGTAAACAGGAGAAAATCTATTCTTAAACAAAATATCCTTGGTACGTAAAAAGTTTCTTGACTCCGACAACTTACTGAAGTGGGATATTCGATAATTTTATTGATTTGTTTAAGTCTGTTAAATGTAAATTTATGGGATGTTCGATATGAGCAATTGTTCAGATTTACCAAATGTTCTACGAATAATATCTTCAGGGGCTAACACATTTTATTTTTGAGATGTTCGGAAAAAAAAAGAAAAGTAGAGTGGGCAATTCAAAAGGTGAACATCCCTTTACATTTTAAAAACAACTCAGTTTATTGGCTGACATATCCGTATGTAGCTATATGGCATATTAAGTGTCAATAATTATTTAAAAATTCATAAAAAATGCATCATTGAGTAAATATTTTAAAGACATGAGACATAGATTAAGCGTTTGTGGGATATTCGACAAAAACTATCCTTTTATGATGGAAGATAGTGCTTTTTTATAAAAGCACATGGTACATGTAAGTGTTAGAGCTTACAAATTTGCATGTTTGTGACTTATTTATGGGATATTCGCAACAAGTATGTCAGTGCAGGAAATTTAAATTCGTAGATGTGAGATATTCGCAAGAAAAAAAAGAGCAAATTATTTATTAGATATTTAAATATACTAAAACACAATCAATCTACAGGGATTCGTCAGAAAATTAAAAATTCAAATAAATCGTAAAGATTTTGATCTTTTGTGGGATATTCGTACAAAAAGTATACAAACATTTAATTTGGTATGAACAATCAAAAACGTTGGCAATTTGAATATTAAAGCTCAATTTTTTATTTTAGGGATATTCGACAGATAAATTAACACTCATTGAGTCTTTCACCCTTATTGTGAAGATCAACTATCAATTAATAATTGAAATTTTTCAATCAATTTTATTAAATGGTATTGTGAGTGTCAACTGTCAATGAATTGTTGATACATTGTGGATTTGTATCAATAACCTATTGTGAATGGAAAAAATTGGTATTGCGAAAAAAAAATTCATCGACTTTCTTGTCAACTGGCAATTTTTTTTTTCAATCGTAAATTTGTAGTTGATGAGTTCGTGTTTGCTGAAAAAATAGCAAAAAATGTGAGTTTCGAATTATAAAAATTTATAAAATCGTTAATTTTGTATTTTAAAGGTCTCTTAAAGTTATTAGTAACAAAAACCAGATATGCAGATTAGTCCAGTTGATGGAACAAAATTTT
This sequence comes from Eupeodes luniger, assembly GCA_951509635.1. Classification (NCBI taxonomy): domain Eukaryota; kingdom Metazoa; phylum Arthropoda; class Insecta; order Diptera; family Syrphidae; genus Eupeodes; species Eupeodes luniger. The sequence continues at coordinate 9,895,188 of OX608075.1, read as the reverse complement.
GAACTCGTAACGGAACTTTATCCATTTTGGGCACACATAGTTTTCAATTACACCAAGGACTTCCTTTAGGACAAGCGATGTAGTTGATTGGGCAATACCAAGATTAAAGTCGTTTCCCAAACTCAACTGGTAGTTCCCATGTGCACAAAATCTTAGCACTGTTGCTAGTTTTTAAATATTCGGCACGGCTCGAACACTTTTGCAGGGCTTCAACTTGTCCTCTATTTCTTGGAAAAGATAATGAAGTGCATCCTTGGATAGCCGAAAGTTTTTTTTAAAAAACTGAAAACGGAGGAGAGCAGGTACAGATAAAGTTATTTGTGCCTGAAAATCAAAACCTTTATACTCACATTTGGCTTTCCAGTTCCAAAGGATTGGATGCATCTCTCAAACTCCTTCGCATTCTCGCCATTTCTATGAGTTCAGAATCATTTGAATCCTCATCATCATTTTTTATTTTGTTTTTAATTTTTTTATTTGCTTTTAAAACTTCTGTCAGTTGCAAGAATAATAAAATAATTTTGAAGGCATTCACAATAGCACAATATTTTGTCAATTGATTTTCACAATACCGATTTGGATTTGAATTGATATAGTCTATCAAACGTCAATCGGTTGATAGTTGATCTTCGCAATAAGGTATATAATTAATAGTTTCATTAATTATACTTCCAAATTTCTAATTTCAGAGCTTATATATACTCGAATTAATTATTTTAAATGTTTTTGATACATATTGTTAGCACTTTTTATGGGATATTCAAATTTCAAGGAGCAAATATGCCATTTGAAAGATATACATTACTTTCGGGAGTGAGTCAAACACATTGTTTAATTGTTTTTCAAGATTCAAATATTCGGGATATTCGATAAAAAGTTATTAATAGTCTATACTGTAATGTTAAAAGAGTGAAAAACTTGACGTTATCTAAAATTAATCATCTTTTAATGATTTAAACATTTTTATTCCGAATATCCCACAACTTGAAAAAAAAAACATCAACATTTTCTAATAAAAAATCCTTTAATTTCATTCAAGAGACATTTGTGCGTATTACTGTGCGAATATCCCACAAATCGGTATGCTTAAGGACTGACTTACCGTTTGCTTTCATATCCCATATATGAGAATTTGTATGTTTTGTAAATTCGAAAATGTTGGTGGGACTTCCATTAAAAAAAATAAAAATCGAGATGTTTATTCTGGGTTGAGGTTTGAATTATGAAAATAAAAACCCAGAAAAGCCATAATCCCGAAAATCAAAAAATTCAGATAACATACAATCTAGAAAATCTAAAATCCCTACATATTAGGGCCAGGTTTGAATTCCGAAAATTATAATCAAGACATCACAAAATCCAAAAAACACAAAATTTCGAACACACACAAATCATCCAAAACCCCAACATCAAAAAATGTAATTTACCAAAAATAGAAAAAAGCCAAAATCCCGCAAATGGAAAAATCCTGAAATCCCCAAATGTCAAAATGCCAAAAGCCGAAAATGACTAAATCCAGAAAACTCGAAATGTTATACCCTTAAAATTACATAAAACTTAAAATTTTGCGTAAACTTTCTCTGTTTTCTTTTTAAACGAAAATACAACCAAATTTAAAACATATTTTCAACTCATCATTTAAATGGAAGTCAATTATAGTAAAACATGTGTACAATGTTCTGTTGGCTCCAAATCAAAGGAATTTGAATTCGAAACTTGTGAATTTCACGCTATTATGTAGTTACATAATCAACCTTCCAAATATTTTGTATCACTCAGATAGAATTTTAACTTCGATCAATAGACAATTTTGTTTATACAAAACCAATGAGCCAAAACTCCATATGAGAAACTTTTAAATGAAAAACCCTCTTTTATGTACTGTACTCGTATACTCAACTCTACTCGTACACAAAGCATAAAAGAGAGCTTTTCAAAATGCCAACAAAATCTCCGCAAGTAATTCATCTGAATCTGGAATCTGGGATCTAGAGTGGAACATGAAGTTTGCATCACTCCTTGTCCAAGAATAGACAAACGAGTACAACAAAAACAATAACAACAACACAAAACCACATTCAAAACCATCCAAACATCTGTTGGATACACATCTAATTGTTGTGCCTTGACTTGGTGCATTGGAGTTGTAAACAAATCGCACATGGTGCCCCGGGGATATCTAAAATCTAACCAAAGTCAATTTGGGAGTTTTTGGAGGAGAAGTTCTTCTACACAACAAGATGTCGAATTTCGACATGATGATGGCTCTGGCTCTGATGGACTCCAACTGATGGTGGCACTGGACTAAAGTCGAGTCAATTAGTGCGTTTACCCTATATGTATATGATGACTCTGTGGGTGGATGAGAGTTGATTTTACTCCCGGGGTTGGATGATGCCGTGCCAGGAGTAAATGCGGAAAACATATTCTCTCCTTACCTTGGTACCTCCTCCAGACGTTTAGGAACAGACATTAGACATGTTGTGTAGGTTCTTCATCATCATCTTGTGCATTTGAAATTATTTATTTACCTTGTTTGAGTTTTTTCTTTGTTTTTGTATTTTTCGTGTTGTTTCACCAGTGGCGCGCCTCTTTGATGTTTCCCAAAAAATACAACCTTTATGTTTTTCTTAGGTTACTTTCTTCACAAAACGTATCTTCGTGCACATATAGAACATACATAACATTCATATAAATGAAAAACCAATTGCAGATGTTAGAAAAATTGTGTAGGTACTCGTATGTAATTGGGGGACCTGGGTTGGAGGAGTATCTAGATATATTTCCAAAAGGGGTTTTTGGGGACTGAGAGGGCCCAAAGTATTTGTATAGCTTTTGGCAGTTTCAATTTCCTGAAAATTGTGTTTCAGACTTTTTGTTTTTCTTCTTCTTAATTTTTTTTTTTTTGTTTCATACATGAAAGTTCTGTCTTCCTTTTTGTCTCCTTGTTCCTTTTTTGTGTGCTTTTCGAAAACAGAGAGGAAAAAAGAGAATTAATTTAATATCCTTTTTATGAATTGTTCCAAACAATTCGCCATGAGCTAAATACAATTCTATATTCTTGTGTTGTTTTTGTGTTTCTTGTTTTTTTTTTTTTTTTAAGGACGAAAATATCGGTTCCGTGTGCTTTTTTTAATCTCGTGTAAGGTACGAGTACAGGATTTGATATTGTTTTTCAAGGTCTGATGGTTAATTTTTTGTTTTCATATGTTTTCACATCGAGAACAAAATAATGGAATTTCTAAATTCGAAGCATGTAGCTGGGGGAGTTCAATGTCTCTAAAAGGAGTTACGTTGCTTCAATAAAAGGCATAGTTAACAAAGGTAGGCGAGTAAATTGATATGTTTTCAGAAAAGGCAGACATACAAATTTCTTTACAAAATGATGACTTGGCTGAATCGCAACTTGTGGATCATTTTGTTGATAAAGATCTAGAAAGCATCTATCTTTTGTTGCAAGTCTTTTGCTTTATAGTGTCTGGTCTGGGATATTATCCACAATTAAAATTCTAGACACAATTTTTATAATCGCGTCGACGAACGTTGTGGACAAATATTTGTTTGTATTTTTATTTACTTTATTTTTTAAAGATACATATTTGTATTCATTTATAACAATAAGGCGTAACTTTTTCCTTTTTTTTTTTTGATTGCTTACAGCTGCCACTTTCTATAAATGGATGAATAAATTTATTTTTAGCAAGCTTATTTTGTGATTTTATTGTTGCCTTTTAATGTCAAAATTAAGGGAGTGTTTTGATGGAAATATCTATGTATATAAATTATGTGAAACTGTAAGAAAGTTAGATTGGACTGTTTGAAAGCTAAGGAAGAATAAATCAATAAAAAAAATATGTTGGAAGGTCACGAAAAAAACTTTCAAGGAATTTCAAAAGTTATTTCAAGTATTCTAGGAAAATAAGAAATTAAAAAAGAAGAATTTTCTTCTACATTTTCTTTTAGTTAACAGAGAAACCATGAATTGTATACTTTTTCCATTTAGTCTTTGATAATAAGTTTTAATGAAAAATTTAAGTTAACATAAATCAAATTAAATGAAATAACATTTTATTCTGTGAAAACTTGAGACTTTTTTTGATTTTTAACGTAATCTTAGGAATTTAATACAATTGTTTTAAAGAATTAAGATGTCCTGAATTCGAATCTTACCTTTGAACTTTTTACATGTCATCATGACATCATGTTTTTGAAATATGGCCCTTTAAAAATACAAGGCAACCAAAAACGGGGTTTATAAGGTTAATCAAAAAACAAGAAAAGTTGCTGGGATGCGACCCACACTGATAACCTTCCCATCCCGAGTGTCAATTTGTCTTGCTTAAAAGCTTGTAGGTTTTGGTGTTGTGTTAAAAAATTTGTCAGTTATTTTTTTTTTTTTTTTTTTTTTGTAATTATGCGCGCACTCAAGGGGATATGAATACCCTTATAATGATTATACACAGTGTGAGCAATTAGGAAGGGGGGAAAGGATTAGAAAGGAGATACCAATGCACATTGGTTTTGAATGTCTGCACATTGCAATGAGTGGGAAATATAGACTCTGGTAAATCAGTCCACATTCGTGTAGTGCGACTAAAGAAAAAAATCTCTGTACCTTACAGTACTTCCGAAATTGGGCTCAAAGCAAACTGATGAGCATTCCTAGAAGAACGGGTATTAGGTTGAATTTTTTCAGGGGAGGAATACAACTGGCTATTTTATTAGAGCATTGTTTATGAAAGTAGCGATAAAATAATGACAGGCATGAAACCTTCTTAAAAAATTTCAAAATTACAAACAATATTTTGCATATATAATTAAATAGTCTTATTTCAAAATCTATTTTCGTCAACGATATTTTTAGTCGAAAACCAATTTTTACCAATTTCAGTAGCATTTTTTTAAAAGTTTTTATTTCTTGTATAAACAAATACCAATTGGATGAATGAAATTAATTTGAGAGACATCGAGAACCGAGCATCAATTTTTACCAAATGTTCGTACTATTTTTTGCAGATTTTATTTTTTTTTAATGAAAAAACGGACTGTTGGATTTTTATAAAAAATTTACTGAATGTCGAAAACAATATTTCCTCTGAGATAAAATAAGTTCGAAACCAACATTTTTAATTTTTGAAAAGATCTTTGAGTCGAAAGTAAATTTTTACCAAGTTTTAGCATTGTTTTTTTTAGGTTTTTATTTTTTCTAAAAAAAACTGTTAATTTGGTTTTTCTCAAAATTTTATCAAATGTTAAAAACGATATTTATTATAAGTTAAAATTAGTTGGAAGTCATAATCTTAAATTTTTGAAAAGGTATTTGAGTCGAAAATCAATTTTTACCAACATTTGTTAATTTTTGTTTTGGTTCTTAATTTTTTGTACAAAAACTGTCAATTCGATTTTCCTCAAAATTTTTCCGAATGTTTAAAACAATATTTTTTATAAGTTAAAATAAGTTGGAAGCCATAATCTCAAATTTTTGAAAAGATATTTGTGTCGAAAATCAATTTTTGCCAACTTTTGTTAATTTTTTTTTAGGTTTTTATTTTTTTGTAAAAATATTGTGGATTCGATTGTTTTCAAAATTTTACTGAATGTTGACAACAATATTTTTTTAAAAGATAAAATAAGCTTAAAGCCAATATCTAAAATTTTTGGAAAGATATTTGAGTGGAAAATCAATTTTTACGAACATTTGTTAATTTTTTTTTGGGTTCTTAATTTTTTGTACAAAAACTGTCAATTCGATTTTTCATTAAATTTTACCAGATGTTGGAAACGTTATTTTCCGTTGCGCAAAATTATTTTGAAGATACAACCAGTTTTTGTTCGTAAAATTTTCGAGGTGACAAATATTTTTTTTCCAGTTTTTTTGATTTATAAAAAAAACGCTAATTGGAATTTCTTCCAAAAATATATTAGTTCGGTATCACGTCAAAGTATATAATATAAAATTTAATTCAAGTCTCTATCGTTATTGGTTAGTGAGAAATTTAGGGTTAACCAAAAGAGCTATGGACGACGAAAAAAACGTCGCGAACGTACGTAAACACGCACGCACAGACATCTCTCTAAAATTCTTTTATTTCGACTCTAGATACCATGAAACGTCGAGAAATGTCAAAATTTTCCATTTCAAAAATTGGAATCGTTTCAAGAATTTTCAAAACACAGTGCTTCCATTTTGATTGCATGTGTATTTGGTATTAGGATTTGTTTTCTTTAGTTCAGGAATTTAAGCTTTGATTGTTTTGAAAAAATTTGAGATAGCGAAGTTTGAGGATCTTCATATTGTATGTTATGATTTTCTTTAAAACATCTAAGACTTAAATTCAGTCTTAGAGAAAAGACGTCCCTATACTTTTTAAGTCTCTTTCTCGATCACATACGACATTCTTGGAAACTCGGGTTTTGTATTCTAGCGTTTGTAGTTTTTAAACCTGGAAGCCTTAGTTTGGTCGTTTTGAGTATGGGATTTTATGGATGAACAAGGTTATACAAACATTTAGAGATTTTGCAAATTTCTCTGCTTTGTGTGATTTTTGTTTTTTATTTAAAGCTTGAGTTTGTGAAAAGTCCAAGGATTTTAAATTTGTTTTTTTTTTTTTGTTTAGGAATGAATAACCCTGATTCTATACCGAAAATTCTAATCTTATTCAAAAAAGCTTGAAACTCTAGGTGTGCTCTAATGTGAATTGTAAGATTGTGGATTTTGAATGATTAAGACCTTTGAGTTTGGGGATTTGAAAAAATTGAAAAATTAGGCAGTGAATTACCTAAACTACTATTTTGTACACTTCCCAAAAAATTTTTTTATTAAAATAAAATACTCTTAACGCAAGAACAAAATTTAATACAATTTTTTTTTCACTTGAAGGTAAAGTATTTAAAACGTTTTGATGTCTTAAGTTTTCTAAAAACTGCGTTTTAGAGGTTATCTATCCATGTCTCTTTTTTATATTGCAGATATTTTTATATAAGAAATAACTCGAATATAAGAAATACATTTCTAGGACTTTATGTTTTCAGATTTTTCCCATTTCATTTCAATATTTAGTTTAAAAAAAAGCAAACAAAACTCTTCACCTTAAAATAGCTGTAGAATACGGCCCTTAAAACTTAAATAAGTTCTGGAGGACACTTATCTACATAGATAAATTTTTTGTCGTTAAAATTTTGTTAACGATTCCAAAAAGTCAACAATCTTATGATATCTTCCCCCAAGACATCTTAACATTTAATCAATCATAAGTCTTTCATCACTATGAAAAGATCAAAAATTATGATTTATAACTTGTTCCACTTGCTTAAGAGCTTTACTCGTATATCTTCCCAAAAAATTCACTTTGAAAAACTTTATTATGTATAGAAGGTATAATAATAAATCTATTAAGAAAATGCATTTTAACCGCATCTGACACAATGACTTCCTTACCCCCCCCCCTCTTCTCCACTGTCTTCCTTTGAAAAGAATTTATAAATTGCACTTAGTAAACAAACTAAAGCAGTCCTTCATAATCCCTCCTGTCATTCCAAATCTTCGAATAACTTTGTCAAACTGTCAAAATGTTAATCTGTCCATCAACTTATAAATATATATATTTGAGAAAGAGAGAGGGAGAGGGAAAAAGTCACATCCCGCAGTGACACATCAACCAACCAATCATTTATAAAAATCCACCCTAAAAACCCCAAACTTTTTATAGGTATACATATGAAGGAAGCTATTATTTTGTTGAAACTATTTAGCTTTGTTATAAAATAGGAACAAAAAGAATTAAAATAAATATATATAGGGCACGAGAATAGTTCCTTGCATCCGTTTTAACCCCAACTCACAGCATCACAACGTAAAATCTTCTAAGAAAAGTAATAAATCTTTTCCAGATTTATACTCCTGGCTCTGGTTCCGTTCCCCAACATCAGAAAATTAAATGAAAATTCCATGAAACTATTCATAAGTCTCTATAAACGGGAAAAGACTGCTCTGCTAGTCGATATGGTGCACCCTGATGATGATGATGTTTTTTTTTCAAAGGTTGAATGTGTCTAAGAATCTAGGTATACTATGCAACTCTTGATTCTGGAGACCAATTAAAAGGCAAAGTTGTTTACAAGAAAAGTCATAAATCACAGGAAGCTCACTTTTGGTTTATTCGGTTTTCGGTGTGTGTACATCTTCATTTCTTCAACACACAGCCCAGTCACAGTACTGAAATGGAATCAGAAGTATCTAAAAGATCTTCATCATTTTTTATCACTGTCAAAATCCAGATGCCAAATATATGTATTTTTTATGAAGTCATCTTCATAAAAATGGGAAACAAATACCCTTTCTTCTTTTTTAGTTGCAACTTATAGAAACTTTATGGCAAGTATTGTATTCGTAAAAAATTTCGAGCTCGATATTTTAATCAAACATGACATTATGATTAAGAAGCCGAAAAAAGTGGGTCCAGCCATTTCATTCGTCTGTCTGTTGGTCCCTGACACTAAAGACTAAACTTTTGGTCGGCTTTCTTTTAATTTTTGTAAAGACCCCAAATTGTTTGGTCAAGAATCGAAAATTCGAATTTTCTCAAAAACGGACCAAAAGATTTTTATGAAATTTTGTTAACTTAACTACCAATATAAAAAATATATTTGTGTGTTCCTTAAGAAGGCTACTCCGCGTAGCACAATTATTTTTTTTTGAAAGGGCGTTTTTTAGATTTATAGAACTTTGAAGTAGAAATAAGACAAATATGATTTTTTTTAAATTGCCATGAAATTTACTTTACTCGAATGATAATTTCTTGGCTGGCTCGGACTTAGTCCAACATTTGTGACCGTATACCGTTGTTAATTCACGGGTCCGTAACCTGAAACTGTATGTGTGTCCAAAGCTTTAATAAATCAACTGTGGCAAGAGCTGTGTGACATGTTGCGCGCTCATATCATATCATGGTTGTTCAAATGGTGAATGAAAAAGTCACTAATCATGGCTCTTTAGCAGTCACCATTGACAGTAACGTTCTGGCCAGCATATTTTTTAAAGAAGGTACGGCCCAATTATTCCACAAACCCATTAAGCACACCAAACAGTCAGTGTTCGTAGATGTAATAGTGTCTCAACATATCACTTGAGGATTATTACTACTCGAAATACTGCTGCTTGTGGTATTGACAGTACATTTTTTTAGCGTGAAATTGACGTAGCAAAGCTATGGTTTTCAAAATAATTTTGCATAATTTGGAAGCGTTATTCAGGCGTCAGTCTATTTATTGTGAAATCTCAAACCAAACTTCAAATAAATCACTTGACAGCTGACAAAATGGCCGCAAGTTAAGAAAGTGTTGCCAGCTTAATATTCTTTTCGTCTAAAAAATCACCCGTTATTTCTTATTTTTTTTTTTCAAAATTAGGTATCTCAAGAAAGAGTTAACATTTTTTTACTAAATTCAAAAATAAAAGAAATATCTTGTTGTTAGAAAGTAAAGTAGTAAATCATAGTTTTCTGAGAAACTAAACCTCATTTAAATTTTAAAAGATAAACTTATTTCGCAGTTATATTTTTAAATCTTAAAATACTATTTCAAACACACTCTTTAGATAGAGAAAGTAAGTAAATTCGTGCGACCCAGTCGTGCATTTTATTTTGTCTTTATATTGTGTAATCTTTTATGATTTATTCAGCTCTTGGAATGCATTAGATGTTTATGATGACGGTGGCAACCCTATAAGCATCACATGTAAATAAATTAGATTGAATATGCACACAATGTTTACATACATGCGTTGCTTCTTTAAGCTAGCGGACGGAAGAACTTCTTTTCCCTTAAGAAAAAGAGATGGAAATCTTAAATCACCCTATCCCGAGTTATAGTGAAATCTTCTATCTATCTAAATGCGACATCTCGCTAGTAAATGTTTTCCAGATTTTTGTATGTCTGATAGATGTCGACTCCATATACGCCATAGCTTAGCTACTTGAGAAGTCGCGTCATTAAAATTCCCATCTGGCTTGTAATTCATTTGGAATTTATGAGTACCTCAATTGAGGGAATGAATATGATGGGAGCGGGCAGCAAGCACTTTACATTCTCGCGTAGATTTAAGGTACACAAGTATCTACACAAAAACACAACATGACGTTGACCTCTGACATTGTCTCTCTATTTTGTTTTCTATACACATCTAAAAACGAGATATAAGCGTGAACGTCAGTATCCACTTTTGAGTCCTTGTTTTATTATATCTACCATCAAGTGCAAATGTATCTTTTTATCTTTTTTGTTTTGGATTTTTGTTTACTTTTTAGTGAAAAAGTACTAAAGTCAAGTGTAAATAACTTTACATTCAGTTTACACCGCAGGATGCATCAATGAATAAATGAAATGTTGTTTTTCGTGTGTTGTTGTTGTTGTTGTGTTGAGTCCTTGTGCAATGCAATGTGACATAGACAGGAAGACAGGATAATTAACTGGTGGAAATTGCAGCAAGGGTGGAAACTTAAGTGCCTACCTTTATATACACATTCTAGGTAGGTACTTGTTATTACTGAATGAATGTAATATTCCTTGCGAGGGTGTCTTTTTTTGTGTCCTTCAGTGGATGTCCTTTAAATGAAGGTATGACATTTCTTTTTTTAAAAAAAACAGGCAAACAAAAATTGTTCAATTTGTATTTTTTTATTGACATCTTTAAGGGTGAAATATAGAAAAAGAGAAAGAAATAGAGACTGTGAGTGGGTAAAGAATATGAGGAATTTTTGTATAAAAAAATGAGCGTGCAGAGTACTACAAGATTTTTCAAAGAGGGGATGAGTGATTAATGAGGATTGCTAATTGAATTGTGACAATAGAATGTTGCATTTATTTTATTTAAACGAGGGTGGCAAATCGATAGTCGTGTGAACGTTGGCCTATTACTTACTTTAAAGTAGAGGAAATAAGATTTTATTATTTTAGGGTCGTTGCGGGCGACAGAAGATAAATCATTGGGCGTTTGACGTAAGGATTTAAGATATTGTAACTTATTCAAGATGTTGCAAATTGTTTACCATGCGCAATGTCGAAATTTTAGTTTTGTGAGATTTGAAAGAAAATTTGAAGGGAAACCAGAATTGTTGATAGAATCTAGAAATGGTAAAGATTACAGAGTACAGACTCTTTTTTCATGACTTAGATTCTATAATTTTTTCTATATATTTTCCTGAACTAAGTTTTTAAGACTAGGTACTTTAAAGTTCTTGGCAATTTTTGTTGATAACTGATGCAGTAACAATTTTTAAAGATTATTATGATATTTGTCTGTTAACTTCACTCATCTACAGAAGCTGTTGGAAGTGGCTGCGGGCCCAAGAAATTTGTTCAGTCCTCAAGGTTGAGGTTCCAAAAAAGCTTCTTCTTTTTCTATTTGAACTCTAAAATTAAGCTGTGCACTAGCGGATCTTATGGAAATATGGCTCGCGGGAACCCTTTTGATTTTTTCATAACATAGAAAAAAATTCTTATTTTTTTTCGTTGATCACTTCCGTGTCATAAGATTGTAGAGGAATAAAGCAAGTTCTTATGAAGTGATATAAGATGAAGTTTATGGATAATTTCAGCAGCGAATCCGAAGTTTTTCTCCAAAAACCAATCTTCACGCTATAGATGATTTAATTATCAGGCCACTCGAAGGTTTTGAGTATCAATTCTTTCAATAAAAAAAAACTGCGCTGATTCTTTTAAAAGGGAATATAAGTATTCAAATAGGTTTTCAATAGATTATTTCTAAGTTTTTTAAGACTTTTCTATGACGAATTGACAGAGCAAGAAAATGAAATATAAACACAATTCACTATTCATTATCACCCAACAATCAAATTTGGATTTCTTTTCCTTCTTTATAAATAACGATAGAGAATTCTTGATAAATTGAATCAAAAGAACTCTGTTCTCAGATTTCTGACAGCAAAAATTAAAATTTGTATGAAAAGTTTATATTTAATTATATTTAATACGGACAATTCCAAAAAAAGGCCAATTTTGAAAAAGGAATTCACTGATAAATTGGTTCACCTCACTTTTATATTTCCAGTTGCTAAATATTATATGTCTGATTTAAAATTTTTAACCAAACTTTTCAGATTTTTGTCTTAAAAACTCACTTCTTCCATGATGTTTGACTACGAAATGAAACAAAGATACTATTAAGATAGCTTGCAAACACTTCAAATCAAAATATGAGCCTGAATTTTTTGTTGGTTTATGACGATCGAAGGCAACACGCGTGTTGAAAATGCATCATAAAATTCCATCAGAGTACGATTATTACATTAACTTAAAACATTCTGAAAGAAGTTAGTTTCTTGATTGTAGATCATTTAAAAGTGTTGCCTTATAGGCTTTAAATAAGATGAACTTTAATAAGTATTGTAAAATATAGTGGATTCATATTTTATATTTCTTAGGCTACTTTTGACTTTCCCTGAAATTCTTAGTTATGTTGTTATCAATGTCTCTTTAAAGTCATTCGCTTTACAATATTTTAAGACTAGATGTTTTCTATGTTGTTGATAGAAAATTATTGTTTGTCAAATCTTTTTTTAGAAGCTCGTGTAGCAGTTCAAGAAATCCAGAAGTTAGTTTTAAAATTTAAATCATATTCAGGAAAGAAAGTGATTTATTGAAATTGAGAATAATTTTTAGCTTACATGTCTTCTTTCTGAGGTCATGATACGTTGATCAACTTTCAGCTTAAAAAAAAGGTTTAGAAAATGAAAGCTTCTTAATGACTTCGAGTCAACTATGGATTTATCACACCAAATAGTGGACCAAGTGGTTTTGGAGAGAATTATTGCTATTTAAAAGGCATTTGACAGAGTTTGACATTATGCACTCTTTGAATGTCTTCCTCTTTTGGTTGGAAATTACCTTTCTTATCTAAAGAATTATCCCCATTGTGCCCTAGGTCTCCGTTTTTCATCCGACAATCTTCCTTATGTTCTAACTTTTTTTCTTTTCAAAAACTATTAATCCATTCAATAGTTTCTGTGACGAGAGAAGGTTTGTCTTGATGTCTTGGTGTCACATCCTCATATACTAAGATCATCAAGTTCTAATCTTAATAGCATTGTCCAATTTTAAATCAAAAACTTATGAATTTAAATGGATATCATATCCTTCTATAGCCTATTCCTAATATTTGATCAGGCAACATAATAACCCATACATATGAGTCTATTGGACAGATTAAATAAAAATCTGAGAATAATATTCGAATATTGTATAACTGAACCATTTGTGTCAGTGATTATGTACCACTTCTTTTACAGACAGTTCTTCAGGGAAATATCTAGTTGAATTCTTCACTTCTAAAAAATCAACCGTAATACTAAGACCGGTATAAATCCACATTAATTTCACTCTGAGCCTAATTTCCGACTAACTGTCAAGTACAGAGATTCGCTCCTTAGCCAAACTACATGAATGTACATAAATTGCCTTACCCGGATCTTTATTTCCCACTTCTTGTAATATTCAGACATTTATAAGCAAAAATAAATAAATTTTAGAGATCCTTAAGATAATTTAAATAGTGTAAATAGCTTACTTTTCATCTAATTCATAAGCTATGTATTATATTCTGCTCTTTTTCATGTTTTTAATTCTTATATTAAATTGTTCTTTTCATTACCTCGCCTCAAATTGGAAAACTAATTTTTTCCAACTAAAAATTTTTTTTAAATTCCACCTACAACAGTGTCTATCCTTAGTCGTCTTATGGTTGACCTTACCATTATTTCAAATACCTATCTACTTAAACTTTGAATGATAAAATCTCATAGTTTAAGAGTTGAGTATTAAAAGTGTGTTGAACATAATTTCAATATGTTTCTCTTTAATGTCCTTGAGAGCAGAAAATAAAAATACAAATGAGCATTTAATTATAAGCAAAACAGAAGCACTTCAAAAAGAACATACATACCTACCTATGTGTTCAAACTTTTCGAAAAACCCACCTGTTGTCAAAAATTTCAATTAAGCTGGACCTAAATCTTATCACTTTAAGTTCCTTTGAAATGAATTCTAAATCTGATGATTATAAATCAGACCTTGGAAAGCCAAAAAAATTCCTTTCTGGGCATTTAATATTTTCTCTTTTTCCTCTTTATATTATATATAAACTCCTTATCCGCCTTTTGTATACATACACGTCCCATCCATAAACAAGCCGATTCAACACACATGACTTATTAAAAAAGTTTCCTTTTGAACCCTTAAACTTAATATCCTTGTCAAAAGTTGAGAATTTTAATCCCAATTCTATACATACAGTTTTATACACAACACACCCATCTGCAAACATTCGCACAAACTCATCATTTCTCTCTTCCTCACTCCCTTTTCGTTTTTAAATCTCTTTTTCAAAAAAAAGGAAGTCAAAAACAAACACAGAAATATAGAGGCAAACTCATGAAATGGCCGCCCACGCATTCTAAACCTACCTAAACCCATATTGTGAGTGTGACATGACAACCTCTCTCATTCGTTTGATCCTTGAATGAAAAAAGTATAAAGTGTTCAAAAAAAAAAAAAAACACCTAATCCTTTTACAATCCCAAACAAGTCACGATCTCATCTCGCAACAAAAACCAGGCTGGCAAAAAATAAATAAAATTCACTCCACTCAGCAAATACAGCAGACCCATCAGGACAGCAATCATATCACCATCACCGCATTCCCCATCACGATGCATGTCCTTTCGATGAACTCCATCCACAAAAATCATCCCCTTCCCTCTCCAATAACAACGTTAAGACACCCAAAAATACATTTTCAATCTATTCAACAAAAAAAAATGGACTTATTTCCCAAAAATCCTCTCGCACTTTGGATTTAAGGTTTGTCTACCTACCCTAAAAAAAAACAAGTCGCAAAAACTCCATCCGCGATATGTGGTTCAACAAATCTCCTATAAACTTGCTAACCTTCCGGATGTCGGGTTTCTTATTAGCACTCCATATAGAATGCCATCATCCTATCCTCCTTAAATTCAAAAACAAAAAAGTTAAAAAACTCTCGTCAATTGCGCTTCACTAAACAAAGACCTCCTTTTCGACAATCGACAGGATTGTGCTGGCGAAATTAATCGTGAAATTGCTTTTATTTTATATCCCAGCTCCTGATGCACTCAGACGTAGACTCGCAAATTAAAATCGGTTCGGTAGCCCATTGCCATTAGTCGTTCGTGTACATATCTAACCGAAAGACTGAGGGTTTATATTGGGCTCCTCTTATAGCATCATTTCACATTCACAGGCTCTGGAAAGAGGAGAGGATAAAATGGGGTTATAGAGTCTATAACAAGGCAACGCAACGACACGATACGGTACACGGCGACGATGATGAGGACGCGACGAAAACGACTTTAAAGATTGATAATGTCAAAAATTTTAATTTTAAGCCTGTTCGACGCTCAACAGTCGTCACCATTTTTGGGCTTCTTTTTTTTTTAAAGGCGATGATGATGGTGATTCCCTGCTCAATGAGGGTTTCTGTTTTGTGTATATGGTATTGAGATTATTTTATCAAGAGGGTGTGACGACATTATGTAAAGCTTTTCATGGTCGCACTTAACATACCTACCCCAGTGTTATTATCCCCCAAACCCTGTAACTCAATTCCGGGAGGACAAATCATAATTGTGCATTGTTCAGATGTGTGAATTCGAGGATTTGAAAATTACCTAGGATCTAAGTTGCGAACGATGCGGTGCGGTGCGATGTGGCATGGTGGCGGCGGCGGCGGTCTCATGGTGGCTGAAGTAGATTCTATAGAGTTTGAGTTTTTTGTCATCATCAGCAACCCTTAAATAATTAAGTTAAATCAAATTGTATATTGTCTCACAGTATGAAGGGCAAGAAAAGGACACTTTGATTAGATCTTGACAGAAAAGTCAAAATGTCTCAAGTTTACATAAGATGGTTGTGTACTTTTTGACATTTAAGGTGAACACAAATATGTTTTATTCATTTTTTCCATTTTTATTCTGTCTATTTATTAGAAGAATCAAAATATCTTATGTTGAAAACCACATGATAAGCGCAAGGTGAAATGTCTTAAGTCCACATATGACGTTGTGTTCAATTTATTAAAACAAATGTAAGTTATTTGGTCTTAGGAGTTCGTTTTAATTGCGAAAACTTAAAGGTCTTGGTCTTGGTCTCAGTCTCTGTCTCAGTCTCAGTCTCAGTCTCAGTCTCAGTCTCAGTCTCAGTCTCAGTCCCAGTCTCAGTCTCAGTCTCAGTCCCAGTCTCAGTCTCAGTCTCAGTTTTAGTTACAGTCTCAGTCTCAGTCTCAGTCTCAGTCCCAGTCTCAGTCTCAGTCTCAGTCTCAGTCTCAGTCTCAGTTTTAGTTACAGTCTCAGTCTCAGTCTCAGTCTCAGTCTCAGTCTCAGTCTCAGTCTCAGTCTCAGTCTCAGTCTCAGTCTCAGTCTTAGTCTCAGTCTAAGTCTAAGTCTCAGTCTCAGTCTCAGTCTCAGTCTCAGTATCAGTCTCAGTCTCAGTCTCAGTTTTAGTTACAGTCTCAGTCTCAGTCTCAGTCTCAGTCTCAGTCTCAGTCTCAGTCTCAGTCTCAGTCTCAGTCTCAGTCTCGGTCTTGGTCTTGGTCTTGGTCTTGGTCTTGGTCTTGGTCTTGGTCTTGGTCTTGGTCTTGGTCTTGGTCTTGGTCTTGGTCTTGGTCTTGGTCTTGGTCTTGGTCTTGGTCTTGGTCTTGGTCTTGGTCTTGGTCTTGGTCTTGGTCTTGGTCTTGGTCTTGGTCTTGGTCTTGGTCTTGGTCTTGGTCTTGGTCTTGGTCCTGTTCTTGGTCTTGGTCTTGGTCTTGGTACAGGTCTTGGTCTTGTTCTTAATCTTTGCCTAGGCTTTGGTATTGGTCTTGATCCTGATCTTGGCCTTGATCCCGATCTTGGTCTTGATCCTGATCTTGGCCTTGATCCCGATCTTGGTCTTGATCATAGTCTTACATGACTTAATTCTTTGTCAGTGACTTAATTTAAAATCGATGAAATCATTTCTTTGTTGTGGACTTTGTTCTAAGTTGTCCAATTCCTTTTTAATTCTTCATAAACATTTAGTACCAGTGGCGTGACGGTTAGTGCGCAGAAATGTCATGCCAGAGGTCTTGGGTTAATTACCTGTCAGTGACATTTAAACATAAATTTTTTGACAAATTCTTCAATAGTAATTCTTGTGATGAAACTTTACTTCTCAAATAAGCCTTTCGGATTCAGCATAAAAGCTGTAGGCCTTTTCTATCCTTGACAACATTACTCGCACACAGGAATGGTTGAGATTAAGAGTCATTAGGCCCTGGTTCTCGACTGCTGTAGTGCCATTATTTAATTCTTCATAAACATGCATTTTAATTATGATTTAGTTTTGGTCTTTGACTTATTTTTGGACATAGATCTTTACTAAGGATTTAACTTAAACTTTTTGACACCATATCAAATTAGACTTTCAGCAATTTTAAAATAAAGATCTCTTGGTTCATTAGTTAAGATTCTAAAAAAAAGTTTTTTCTTGTTGCTAATACTGTAGCTGGAAACTTGCACAAAATACTTCAAGAGCCACACACATTTGCGGATTGATTGCGGAAGTTAACTTCGAAAGAATGCGAAAATTAACGAAGTGAAAACATACAATAGAAACACACAAAAACTTTGTTCTAACAATTCAAAACTTCCATCTCCCTAATTTTCAAAAAAACACTCAAAAACTTCCAGTTTATTGAACTTAACAATGAATTCTTAATTAATTCGATGATTCGTTTGGTCTTCGTTTCGTTGTTGTCTAATGTCAACGTCTCGTCGCGCTTGGTCTGTGTGATGTCAAAGAGTTAATTTACATCAAAAATGTTAATTCCGTGTGAATAGAATGGACCCGGACCCATATCGGTCTAGAATTATGTAACTCATCTCGAAAATCCAAAAATATGGAACATAATCATAATCGTTACCATCAATCATAAAATCGACCGTGGAGCCCTTCATTCTTTTTTTTTTTCTTGAAACCAAAACCGAAAAATTCAGGGCAGGGATTTTCTGTCAGTTAACTGTCAAATTTACGGTATTAAATGTCAAAAAGCCGACCACCGAAATGCATCGTCTTTGTTGGCAAAGGGCCAACAAATCTCGGTCTCCAGGCGATTTTGGAGGAGCATCAAAACCGCATGAAGATCAAATGAATAACCTAACCCGCTGGTTTTTCGTTCGTGGGTTCTCCCACTTGTGTTGTGATATGAGGTTTTTGTTTTTGTTTGTTCGTGACTCGTGTGGTCGAGGGCGATAAGCGGCAGAACCTGATCCAGATTCCAGAATCTCTTAGTGTGTGGTTCGTATTTTTTGTGGACGTTTTTCTTTGCTCAACGAATTAGTGCATCTTCATGGTTCTCCAGCAGAGATGATAAGAACCAGAAAAAATAATAAAACTTCTCTGGATAGTCCGGTTAATTGGCTTCATATGACGACGCCGTCAAATTATCGGATTATTGTCTGGCGCTGGACTTTGACTTCAAGTGCTGATGGTGCGCTGAACGCAATTAAGGGTTCTCTTGTGTCAAACGTCACTTGTTTTATTCTTGTTTGTCTAACTCAAATGAATTTTATTGTAATGGCTGATTCTTTTGTCCTTTGACACTCGATTAAGTCGTTTCAAAAAAATTTACTCGGGAAAGTTAATTGTTGTGTCAAAAAAGATGTCCCTTGCACCCATCAGTGTCTGTCTAGGAGTTGTAAGATCTATGGCACTTTATAATCAGTTGGGGAAATTAAAAAAAAAAATATGAAGTTATGTAAGGTTTGTAAGGCTTGTGGCTTTATAAACGCTTAAGTTAGAATTATTTAAATTAGCGTCACTTGATAACACTTCCGGAATGAATGACACAGACACAGAAGCCAGGGGAAAAAAGGAAGGGAACGTGACGATGGCAACAGCAACGACTAAGAAGTGCGTTAGATGCGCGCCACTGAATTTTGAAATTAGATCTTCTTGATGAGATAGATACTCCTACCTAACCTACGCAAAAGGAATTATGTATTTTTATTTTTCAAACGTGGGAAAAAATAGGAAATTGTGGAATGGTTCTGGGAAATAAATTGGAAAAACCTTAAGCAGAAAAAAAAAATAAAGAATTTTGTTTTGTATATTATAAAATATGAATTAAAATTATTTATAGAGATGTTCTTTTCTTGGATAGGTTTTGGCTTGTGTGAAATTTAACATCAGGTGATGTTGCAGGGGAGTATTGATAATTTGACGGAAAATATGAAATCTGATAAGAAAATTTATGTAAATTTTCAAATTATAGGTTGTTTTTTTATTCTTGCATATAAATTTATTGTTTTAACCTTTTTTTTAGTGGGATTATAATTAGCTTGCTCTTTTTTGGTATTTTACTGATTAATTATTAAGATAGTGTGAAAAGGTGTCAAAAAAGGGAGAATTTTCACGTAACATCTTGGAAGCTCATAAATTTAATTTTTTAGTTTTAATTATTGTTGCATTGTATTGAAATTTCAGTTTTATTTTTTTTAAGTGTTTAAATTCATCTTTTTTCGAAACCGGTAATCAAATTTTAAGGTTGCTTCAAAAGAATTAATTAAAACTGGAATGTTCGAAACATTTATCACTGAATTCAGGGATTTTTTCAGGATCCATTTCTGAAATGAAAGGAATGAGGTTTAGAGGTTGCTAGAATTAAAAAAAAATTCAATCAAAATGTACGGATATGAAATCGTAGTAAAAATCGAAGTAGTGAATCCTATGAATGTGAAAAAACGCAGGGTATTTGTGATAAAAAACCAAAAAATAAAACCCGCAAAACAATTATTTCATCAGAAGCTTTGCCTTATAGCTTAGATGAATGTACGCAGTTCTAAAAAATTTTAAGGGCCGATGGTCCAAAAATTCTGATGACGCTGAGGCATAATTGAGGTTCTATGCCGTTAATGTGCCAAATATATTTCATCCTTTAGCTCTTAAATTGTTGCTAACTTATTGACGTACACCTCTTCTCTTTCAAATACATATCTCTAAAAAGAGAAGACCAACGATTTCAAATCACATGGTATTGGCGGATAATTGAAACCACTATACCACGTGAGATAACACGGCCATTGAAGTTGTAGCGCAAAAGAGCCATTGTTTCGTTAGCTTTGTAGCAAGTGGCACCGACCTATTGAGACCACATATCATCCACACCCATATCTTCCAATTTGGGCTATAAAAAGTTCGTTATCATCTCACGATAGCGAACACCAATCACACATTAAATGCCTGGCCGGCTTAATTTTGGAAAAAATACGTCCCGGTGATGCCGCCAGTCCATAAACCGCGTTAGAAGTTTAAGCGTGTAAATGCAAGTCCTAATGCATAATGTTCATCAACGACGAGTGTGTGAGGTGTTGTTGGGCACGGCGAGGAGCTGAGTGGGCGGCTCTTCAGCCACACTATCGGAAACAGCAGCAATATATTCTACAGTGAAATGTGAAAACATCAATATCTCCTATAGACCCAGTTTGCTTAAATTTTTGCACGATTTTTCCGATTGTACTCTCAACTCGTTTTTCGATTCTTGCAATATAAACATGTTTCCATGGTTCAAATTGAGTTAGTGTGAAATTGAGAAATGACAAATGAAATGCAGAAAAAAGCTTGACCTTAAGGAGTGGTTAACATTCAACATCGGCCCTTAAAATTTAGCCACCCTTTATTTTCAAAATAATAATTGATGATCAAAAATGTTTGTAATGTATATAAGGAAAAAAATCATTAAAACTAGAGGACTAACATCTCTTAAAGAACAAAAAACATTCAAAAAATATTGATACATGTTAATGTCTTCAACTGTTTTGCTTAAGTAGTGTTAATACAAAATTGTTATGATGCTTTATTCCAAAAATGTTTTGTTTTAATTCTGTAATAGAAAAATCGTGCGTAGTTTTGTACATAATCAATACGATTTTTTTTTCACACTATTGATAGCATTTATAAATACAGAATTTTGATCAATCAATATTTAAAAATACAAAATTTAGTCCTACAAAACGTTTAATATACAATTTTGTCCTACAGAATTTTGCCCATACAGAATTCAGCAATACAGAATTTCGACATTCAGTACTTTAAATACAGTATTATGATCCATACAGTATTTTGACCCAAAACCCTTCAAAAACGGGCCAACCTTTTTAACGAAATTCAAAGACTAAATATAATTCTAAAAAAATTGGAAAATTTTATATTAAAAAAAAAAATTAAAAACAAAACTTTTCAAATGATTTCCTAAAAAAATGTTTTTTTGAGAAATTACATGGAATTTAAAATTTTGAAGATACATTTATTTTGCATTTAACCGTTTTAAAATTTAAATATTTTTAAACAGACTCTTTTGATATGATTTGATTGTCTTCAATGCTTCAAGAATTGATAATTTGTCGGTATAAGATTTTATCATCTAGTATCTAAATTATAATGGGAATGGGAATGGGATACTTTAACTTTAAGTAATTTTCTAAATTATTAATACTTCTAAGTTTTTGTCATTTCAAGTTAATATGTCAATATCCAACTTTAGGTTTGTTTGATTTGTTTTTTTTTTTTTTGTTCACGAACTGTCACAATTTGGAAGTATTCAGACACTACTTTTATTCAAAGATTATTACTCCTTTATCACTTAACAAAACGATTATAATTATAAATAGCTACTGAATTCATAAATTCTTAGTAAACTGTTGACTTTTGTTATATTCTAAATTTATGAAAATTGGTTCCTCCAATCCTTTTCTTGTGGCTTAAGTACACCTTTATTTATTATTTTCAATAGAAAGAATAAAAAAAAAAACAATTTTAAGATACAAAATTTAATTCCTGGTGCATTTTTTTAAACCACTCTACAATACCAACTTGTGTGGTCTTTATTCCCATTTGACATCCCGTCATAGAACAATCATCAGTCTCTATTCATTTTATTTCATATTACATAAATGGTTAATAGCACACAATGATCTTTTCGAACCCGCATTAATTTTCATCCCTGTGTATGACGAATAAACAATTCGCAATTAGAAGTAATAAAATCCCTTTGGCTATAAAATGTCATCAATTTGCAATTCAAAATAGATAGAAAAACAAACAACAACTCTCTGTCTACTTTGACTAGATGCAAATGCATACGACAATAATAATAATAATTCTGACAAGCGTATAGTCATATTTTAGTAAAGGGTTGCCACAACTCCCATATTCATTCACAAAACAAAACTTAAATGTCTTCCAATAAAATGTTCCATTTTAAAAAAAGTGCAATTATGACACCTGTCACTTTTAATGCTGTCATCTTTAGACATTAGAAAAGTAAACATTACACCATTACTTAAAAACCGAACGTTACTTACTTCAACAACTCACATTGAAATCTTTAAAAATCACTACAAAAATGGGGAAATTTGGCAATCTCAGCTCAAAAAACTAAACTTCAAATCATAATATTCCAAAAACAATCTTTCTTTTGAAATTCGTCTTCATATTTTTGAATCAAAAGTTTTATTTACTTTGGAGGAGGCAACCCTGTTCATATTCATCATAAATCTTCTATTCAGCAAATAAAAATAAATAATTTGTTTTGACTGCATTTTGAAGTGCGACCGAAGACAACGTATGTAATATTGTCTGACAGAAAGTGTTCATGCTAAAACCCCCCACAGGGTCCCTAAATAGTTGGTCGTTGAATCGCGTTCGGTCCGTAGTATGGTGAATTGAATATAGCCTTATTATTGCATCACATGTCAAAGTCTATCCTATCTGATGCCGCTTCGCCTTACGCCACTGACGTTGTAAATATTTTAATTTGTATGTATCTACCTATAGACTTAAGTTGCACTATTAATAAAAATAGCCCAAGGAGCAATGAATGCAAAATTAAGACGAAAGAAGAAAAATAAACCAACCTACACGCGATAAGAACTTATAAGCACCATGCAGCTTTGACTACTGCCACGACTGCGACGACGACGGAGAAGGACCGAAGAACGAAGACCGACACAGTACCGAACAAGCTACAAGCTACGAGGTGATCTGATCTTCCAAAGAGCATTTGCATTGTGCATGTGCAACAAGCTTGATGATTAATTTCAGATGTCTTCAGAGGCGACTGCTAGTTGTCATGAAGGCGCCTCATTCGTAGATAGATATGCAACATGATGGCATGCTCCTCCAAGAAGCCTCCTCTTCCGACCGATCCGAACAATATCATCAACATAGCAATTTCTGTCAGTGATATACAGACTCTTCTTCTACGTCTTCTTCGTCTTCTGCTTCTTTAGCTTGCTGCCTTGTAACAAAAAAGCTGATGATCTCTAAATGGGTGGCTGTCCCGAGTTCTAGTAGGTTAGGTATACATTTCTGTAACTTTGCATGCAAAACGATACTCTGAGCTCAATTACAAAAGATTTATTGATTGTTATTGGTCTTTGAACAGTCGTCATCGATTAAGACCATTAAGATCGAATCTTTTTCGTCTGATGATGCTTCTTCTTCTTCGTTCATGTTTGATGTCAATGAAAATAAGAAGAAGATGAAGAGACAACCATTTCTTCTCAGTCTTTTGTCTTTTGTCTTCTGAATGATGTGTGATGGTAAGCATACTGCCCCACGCTTCAGATGGATTGATGTCATAAATTGATCTATTTGCAGGGCATCTTTTATGGAAGATTGATGACTTTATACGTCTTTTGTCTGATTTTAATTAAATTGGCATAAATCATCAATGTCTCATTCTTTGATAAAATTGAGAACAGAAGAAGTCAAACAAACTTAAAACAAAAAATGAAAAACATACCAATATTCAAACCCTACCATGTCTTCAATAATTGTGTTCAATTTGTATTAATTTATTTTGACAAATTGGTTTTGATATTAATGACGATATTAAATCAAATAATAAAAAAATCTATTAAGATCTTTCGAATAAATAAATTGGCGTCTAATCAAAGAAGAAGAAGAACCGAAACAATGAAGTGCTGAAGAGGTTGGAGATTTAATAACCAAACATGCAATAACAGCTTGAAGATCTATCACGTCAGATATAGAACGCACTGAATCTTAAAATGGGATAACATGGTATTTTAATAAGAAGTTTTAATTTGATATGAGAATACATTGATCAAAAGTGATTCAAGTTGAACCAGTCTTATTTTCGAATAAGAAAGCTTCAATCTCAACGCCTGCCCAAAGTCCACAAAA
The DNA here is from genome assembly GCA_951509635.1 of Eupeodes luniger. Lineage (NCBI taxonomy): Eukaryota > Metazoa > Arthropoda > Insecta > Diptera > Syrphidae > Eupeodes > Eupeodes luniger. The sequence goes on along the minus strand of OX608075.1, from coordinate 9,870,915 downwards.
AAAAACAGTAACACTTTGAAACAATTTGAACAATTTTTGATTTTTCAAGTCACGAATGCGAAAATTCTGCTGATTAATGAAGCTTCCGAGGTTAGAATGGGATTCATCACTTATTTTGAGAAACTTCAAAAACCGGATTGATTTCTTCTTTTAATCGAACTTCAATAGTTTAAAAACCTCAGTCTTTATTCAAAATACGATGTAAATCCGTTTGTGGAAAGAACATCTAACCAATCATGAGAAAAGTTTGCGGAAAAAGGCTCAGAAAAATATTAGAAGAAAGAGGACTAATTCGAATTACGAATGTGGTTGAAAAGGTACTTAAAGAAAAACAAGTATGTTTGGCTATATTCTTTGATGTTTTGCTCAAGCTTTTGATAAGGTTTCGCAATTAGCACTTAAGCACAAATTGCATAGTGAACTTTTAAGACAGTATACTATAAACTACTTAAACCATATTTAACGAAGTAATTCTTGTGAGTACAGTAAGGTGAAACTAAAGAAAATTGATGTTCCACAAGGGAGTGTTCTAGGGCCAACATTGTTCCTTTTTGGAATATTAATTGTCACTTAATGTATCAGAAAAAGCAGTTTACATCGTGACTTTTAAATTAAAAAATGGTTACAGATATGGTTAAAAAATACGCTGTATCACACAATCAGAGACTGTTAAGTCATACCAACCACAGAACTAAGACCGTCTTAATCGTACGAGACAATATTTGGAGCTAAAGAAGAACCAAACCTAATGAGCTGTTGGGCTAAAAGCTATGGGAAAGTCTTTTAACTATTAAATTTTTCTGAAGTGAATTATAAATTAAGACAGAAAAATAATTTGTCGAACTTTCAAAGATTGGTCTTGTGTAATCAGTGATTTTAGTCCCACAAAGCTCGGTATCGATTCTTAAAAATTGTCTTTTAAAAATTTCCAATCGATATTAAAATTTCAATGTGATCGCTGTGTTGAAGCGTGTATCGTTCTATTTAGAGTAGTGGCGTATTTCAAACTTGCCAAATGTTTAAATATGACAGTTTAAAAAGTGACAGCTGACCAAAATAGCAGTCCACTCAAATTGAAACCTCTTATTGGAATATCCTTTATTTGATAGATTGAAGATTGAAAAAGCTAATATAAACATCACGTTACTCCTTTTGCGTAATGAATTTTTAAACGAAGCAATTTATTTATTTAACTCAAATAAACATTTCTCAAAACTATTTCAATTCTAACCTAACGTAATAGTTCTTTAAAAAATTCTTTAAACAAAGACATCCTTTTTCACCAATTCCTCTAAAACCCTTGATAAATACCTTGAAACCTACCCGTGGTTATCTGGTTCTTATACACTCAAAAGAGCAAATTTTCTTGAATTAGGATAAATCAAATATCAGCTTTTCTTAAAGAACGTTTGAGCTAACAGAAAATTGTTTGTTTCAATGTTAACTTTAATTTCTAGGGGAATTTTTGTATGCAGGTAGAAATTCCACTAGAAGTCAAATACTTGAAAGTATTGCTGGAGTACATTAATACTTCGCCTGCGACGAAGAAGTTGAACAATTCTGGTTCCTGACGTTTTCAAGCGGCTGTAGCAGAGCATGCAGAAGTACAAGTTCAAATTTCGGTACTTTAGCTTGAAATGGTTATTTTCCAGCTTTGAACGTGATTTAATTTTTTTTCTGGGAAAAAAGAAAAACACATTCCCAGAAAGAGTATTAAATTTCCTAAAGAGGAAATCCTCAATTCTTAAATAATTGTTCCATGAACTTGAAATTTCCTCCATCTTTTATGTAATGAGAGTTAGAAGATCTTAAAAAGTAAACTTCACTAATTAATTTGTGAAACGTTAAATATATAGGAAACAAAAACTCATTCATTACATTTCTTTGGAAAAAGAGACTCCAGACAGGTAACTTCAACTTCGTGTCATAGAATCACATTATCACCAAAAAAAAAGCACTCATTCTTTTTCCAGACTCATTCATTCTTAAGTCTCGTCGTCGTTGTCGTTTTCTACGTCGTCCATCATCACCAAGTTAAACAATAATAATAAAAATGAAAAAGGCTAAAAATAAAAATGTCAATTGCTTTTTTGTGATCCTTGTGTTTGTCCTTCAGTTGGTCGTGTAATTCAGAGAGGAAAATTATTCTCAATTTATCATTACTGCTGGACGACTAGACTGCTAGAAAACTGCAATCTTCATCATCCCAAATCCCAGCACCACAATCTCTAGGACTATTCTTTCATGTTGGCCAAGCGATGTGATGGTGATTATGGTTTGTCCGTTTGGTATTATTATGATGAGTTAAATGCCACTTCCTTGCACAGTTAAATACTTAACAGCTTCTATGCATAAAGAATCTGTAGCAGGATTAACTTTAAAAAATTAAAAAAAAGGTCTTAAACAGTTCTCACTCTCTCCCTGAAGGTGGGTAATTTTCAACAATCATACATTGTTCTAGAACCTTACCTTACCTACCTCAGATCTAGTCGTATACTCAAAAGATATACCTAGGTACCCTCTACGTACGTCGTTGTACATATCTACAAAAAGGAACTGCGAATGAAAAAGTTACGCTAATGATGGTTGATGCTAAAAAGACATCCACCCAAAACGGAAGCTGTGACTTTATAGTAGTGGATTTTTTCTAATGAGTCACGAGAAGTTATTCCGAAGTCAATTCTACTGATGTGCGGTGGCAGTGGATTATAAATCTACCTACGTACACGTAGTTAGAGCTTACTCCCTTTTAGTTTTATAGTTTTTACTCCTTCCTTCATTATGACAATTCTAGGTATGCGTTGAAAAGTCCCTTTAAGGGATGAATATTGCATTTGAAAAACTATGAAATTCGTTATATTTTGTTCTTTCACTCTTTGACATAATTTCCTTCTGAAGGAAAGTATTTATCGTAACAACTATACCTTATACTTCATCTTAGAAAATATCTTTATTGAAAAATTTTAATCAAAATGTTCTTAATAAAAATCAAAGGCGAAAAAAATATTATTGGGACTTATTTCCCACAACAAAAAGATCATAATAAAAAAAATTCCCAGGGATTTTTTCTTGCTCTTTTGGAATTGCAACCGATAAAACTACTCTTACTTTTATGTTTCTTCTAGACTTAAATAAAATCTTTCAAAATAAGAGCAAGAGGTTCCCAGAAACTTAATTCCTGATATCACTAAATTTCAAGTGAAACTTACGACATTTGTCACGTTCTCAAATTTCAAAGTTGTGCAACTTTTGGAGAAATTTTCTCTAAAAATTTTTTTCTTAACTTGGCTTCTTCGAATATAAAAAATATATTTTTGTATTGCTCTTAAAGGTTACCTCCCATAGAACCATTTATTAGTTTTTAAATTTACTCAGGGATTCTGACTAAAATGTTTTTTTTTCTTAACGAGCTCTTTTATTGGCTTAATAATATTTTTAATGATTTTTTTTGATTTTTGAAAACATAATTTTTTTTTCAAACTTTGATATATGTATCAAAAAACGGGTCAATATTTTGTAAGTAACTCAAATCTTAAATGCACTTAATAACTATGTACAGTACATATCACAAATATTTCCAAAACAAAAATTGAAAAGGTTTTTTTGAGAATAAACTACATATCTTAAAAATAAGATTCTTTGGTACAGGAGCAAAATCGCGTGCATTTTATTTCAAATCTCTCTAAATCATAATAATTATATTTGAAGGCGATATCTCTGCAGGTTTTTCGAGATATATATATCCGATGAAATGTTTTAAATTCTGCATTGACTTTGAAACGTAGAGAAATGTCAAAATGTTCAAAAAATAAGTACGATTACAAAGTTAACAATTTTAATGAGTTTTTCGACTTTAATTAATGGCGTAGTTTTTACTTGTCAAATGTTAAAAGATTACAGCTATCCCATATATAAAACCTTTTAGTGGAAAACCCTTTACACACTATCTTCATTTTTGATGCCCGAAAAAAAATTGGCCAATCACAAGTAATAAAAATTCTTTTTATATGAAACCCTTAAGGGCCTTGCACATGAGAGCGAACAACGAATGAACGAATGGACGAACAAACGTGATTTTACACATTTCAAAAAGTCAATTTCAAACCAAAACACAATTAAATTATAAGAAACCAATTGACACTAATGTTAGGATAATAAAATTTGCATTTTGTTCTTTAAAACAAGACAATTTAGTAAAAACAATTTGTTAGTAACGAATTGGAGTGTGGTTGCTACGAACTGTCAAACTCTATTCGCGTTCCACAAACTATCCACACTGCAACGAATAAATTGTTCGCGCTCAACTTAACCTCAAAATTATACAACTCTTGTTTTGTTTTTGTGTGAAAGATCATGGCTGAGGAAAATGTGGAGAAAAGTTTAATTATAAATTGACAGTTCGCCGCTGTCTGCGAATGGAAATAAAGCTCATGTGAAAGAAAAGTCAAAATATGCGAACATCCACAGTTCGCAGTTCGTAGCTCATGTGCAAGATGCTTTAGTGAACAGTAGGCCTAAGAATGTGAGTCTATTTTTCCAGGATTTTAAAGCAATAATATGCCTTAAAATATTTCCAGTGCCCCACTGAGCATAAATTCTAAACCCAAAAGTCATTGAGAAAAAATTTAGTAAAATGTGTTTATGGTTTAACATTTTAATATCTTTAAACATTTTACTTAAAGTAAAAATTACAAAAAGGTTGCTTTAAGTTACTAAATACATATGACTTCTGACGTTTCAAATTGGGTTTGTTAGCTTCGTGTTGTTGAGAACTGTCACTGTGTAGACGTGTTCAGGTGCTCAGTTTTTAATAAAAGGAAAAAACTTGAAGTTAAATATAAATTATATAATTTCAAATTATGACTTAATTATTTTGTTCTTTTAATATTAGTTTTTATAGTTTCACAAAGCACAATCTGTGCACACTCGACAAAAAAATGGGAAAGATGAAAAAATGATCTTCGTGTGCAGGGGGTCTAAGTATGTGAATTAATTTTGTCCAGGTTTTCAAACTCTTTAGTTTGTTGCGGAAAATTTTAAACGAGTAAGTATTGTGTTATTTTGATACTTCTGAGCATTTAAATGCTTAAAACTTCCTTTAAAATTTTACCATCGTTAAACTTACAAATTGGCTACTTTAACTTTAAGTAATTTGCTATTTTAACATAGATATGAGTTTTAAATAACAGGTGCACCAGATGTTTGGTTTTTATTCTTACGAACTGTCATTATTTAGACGTGTTTAGTGCAACGTTTATTTTACTTAGAAAATGACGTACATTTTGGAACAGCCCTAAATTATTATTAGTTGTTAAAAATTTGATGGCTTGACATTAAATATAATTTTTGGATTCCACTTTAACCTTTGTAATGAGTAACTCCTTTGAACATGCAAAAGCTCTCTATTCTGATTATCTTTTAGTCTTCTATTTTACTTTCTTTTTCTTCCGTCGAAAAGTAAAAGTTAAAAATGAGCAACAAAAATCAATTTCGCAAAGGTGCTTAGTGTGCAATGGGCCTTAAAATGTACATTTTTATATTCCACGTCTGTTCCGAAACATTTAACGTTTGTTATCGATGGAAAATTTTAACAGATTGAGTTTTAAATTTCTGAAAGTTAAAATTAGTAAGTAAGTAATTAAGGTTTGTTTGCTTCGATTTTTTGTACCAACTGTCACTGTTAAGACGTGTTCAGATTTCAGTTTTGTGTTAAAATAGACCGTTTATTTTAATTATAAAAGGAATAAAATGTTGGAAAAGCTAGTAAATTAGTAGAAATTTAAAAAATTGCTGACTTGTAAAATGCAAAGACCACATATTGGTTCCTTATAATTTTCAACCATTATTATTATTATAATTTAAGGATCCCAATTTCATATCTAAAAGTTTAAATGAGTATTATTTGATAACTTGTCTATTAATTTTTTTATTTTGTGCGCGTGTTCTTTGATTGTGTCTATTCTATCATTTCCTACCGTCACAAAACACAAAATCTGTGCACGAAAAACAAATTAGGATCCTCGTGTACAGAAGCCTTAGGATAAGAATTTTAATTTCTCAGGTTTCTAATTAAATTGTTTCAAAGTCCAGTTCTAATGTACTCTAGTTCGTCCTAAGTCCAAAAAGCATTGACATTTTTTATTAAAGAATTCTAAAATCCCACTTTCAACTTTAAAGTAATTACAAATGTATGAGCTACTTCGTGCAACATGCGCATTCATTTCTTTTATTCTTTTTCTTCTTCTTCTATTTTCTATTTTTCCATTCTTTTGATAGTTTTTTGTTTTTCGTAACTTTTGTTTTTCTAGAATTTAATTTGCTTAATAGCATCCGTAGCCTTGGAACAAGACTTTACGATACTGATATGGGACATTCGAGAATCCCATCTCCACCTCCACCATAATCATAGTCATCTCGCATGAAATGGAGTGCGATGCAAGTTCGTTCTCTAAGCATCATTTGGCACGATTCGTGCGGTACTACTAGAAAAACAAGCTCGATTGTTAGTTAAGGTCTGTGGTAAGCTATAGCACCACCCGCGAGATGGTTTAGTGCAGCTATACATACGTGTATGATAAATTGTACTGAATATAACATAAACACCCGTTCCTCCAAAGGGATAAAAATTACATATAGATGAGAGAGCAACGGTTTTTTTACATGCACTCTACAGCACATATTTTATGTAATATCCTTTTCGTCTTCTGTAGATTCTATGGCGAATGATGCATTGAGTTGCGTCTACCATAGATATGTAACGAAGCTAGCGAGGTGCTCGAAAAATACACGTCTGCTATATTATAGACCGCAAAAGAACGGCAGAACGAATAAATTATCCAAACGGATCTTTACGCTGACTTTTAAGTATCTATTTCATCGCCGCGCCGCATCCGTATCAACGCAAACGTGTGGAGTGAACTTAAAACTATAGATACTCATATGGCAGCGTCGTCGTCGTCAGCGGGTGGTAAGTGTAACGCGCGCCGCGCTTCCTTAGCTCTATTTGATGCGTATAGGTACAAAAATATATAGAAACAAGAGCTATAGATACAACAGCAAGATACAGATACTCTGTATATATTTTAGAGAAAATCTGATAAAAGTGCGGATCTGAGATTTTATATGCACACAAAATGATACACCTCATCTGCAACGCAAGGCATAAATGCAAAATAAGGGAATATGTATCTACGCGTCTTAATTTTTCTTTTTTTAAATCATAACAAAAAGTAAAGGATTTTTCTTATTCGCATCTTACATCCCTCCCCCTTTACATCCCCCCATTTTGTCTACTTTATTCAATCCATGAAGTTGCTGCTAGGTCTTATGGATTTATTATTTTTAAGTGGAGAACTTTATGTAACACTTAAACTGTGCGAAAAGAGTGATGTAGATTATAAATACTATCTTTTTTATCTTCATCCGTCAGTCATTGTTAGATGCAAATTGTTTTGTTTCGAGATTGTTTCATTTTTCAATTAAAATGTATTGCAGATAGTTTTTTGCATAACACAAAAAATGAAAACAAAAACATACAAAAAGTAGTTTTGAAATCTCTGAATTGTAGCGGATATCCGTTGTGAGAAATGACATGCAATTAAGGGGATACAAAAAAACTTTTGATTTAAGGGTTCAAAGTAGTCCGACATTTTATTAATTTGTATGCTACTTCTATAATTGTCTATATTATGGTTGTTGGATTTATATTGAAAAATAAACTTGTATTGTATTTCAGAGATAGAGACCAATCTTTAAAAATTGCACCCTTTAATAATGTTGTAGGTTAAGCCGAAGGCTCAGAGACCTTAAAACCCCTTTTGTGGGATATTCGAAATAATATGTCTTTTCTTATTTCAAATGCCGTATTTTTTCGTAAAACTCTTCAACTACATAGTAAATATCATAAAAGACTTAAAGGACATAATAAATGGGATATTCACAAGAAAAACTAATAAATCATTAACATTTAACTGGGTTGGAAGCATGTACTCGCGTATTTGAAACTTCTAAAATTTTATTAAGAAAATGATCAACTTTTAATGAAAATTTTGGAACTTTTTTTGAATATCCCACAAAAACTATGCTAACAATGTCAACGATTCTAACATTTTTTAAAGCTGAATGAGTGAACAAATTTGTGCACCTTAAAATGATTTCAATATTTGTGATTCTTTGAATATCCCATATATAGTATCTCATGTATTGCAAAACTGTACAATCTTGAAGTACAAATTTGTAAATTGAGCACACATACGGCTAAGAAACTGCATTTAAACTTTTTATCGCATGTGAAAGAGAATATTTTCTGTAAATATCCCACAAATCTATGAAAATATGAAATGATAACAATTTTGTCTGTAGTCCGAAATAAAAACAAAAATTATTTAGATTTTTTGATGTTATTTCAATTTATTTTTAAATTTTTAGATGATAAATATATTTTTCGGGTATCCCGCTTATGGGTTTTACTTTGCAAACTTAGCCCAACTGTAAAGCAATTTTTTTTATAAAATTTAATTGTAAAAGCTTTACCCACCATGTTTCAAATAAAAACAATAACATATGGTTGGTGAATATCCCAGAAATGAAAATTTACGTACAAATGATGATGATTTTCAAAATTCATTATATTTTGTATATGGTTTACAAATAGCCAATTTCTATTGATTTAATTTCAATAATCACTGATATGATTTTTGCGAATATCCCACAAATGAAGGAATTTGACTACATGATAGCTGTAAACATTTTTTAAAAATAAGTTACTACATTTTTTTAGTTTATGACAAATAATTTAACCCAATTTAAGTATTTTTTATCAGTCTCTGACGTAATTTTTTTTATTATCCCAAAAAGAGGATCTAAAAATATACGATGAATTAAAATTATTTTTGTCAACATCCCATAAATGTCAAACAATGACGCAACATTCTTTCTGTGTCTTCAAAATTATCTAGGTTAGGTTGGAGTGGCTGTCTAGATGTCATTGACACACTTAGACCTCAAGGGTCCATTGTGATACCACTAATGAGGTTACTCATGGGAGAGTAATGAATTTAAACAAACCATTTTGTGCTTTTAATAAAGTTAGAGAGACACTTTGTGTCAATCGTTGCCAGTTCACTGGTATTGTCGAAGAAGGAATTGCCAAGAAAGTTATTCCTTCTAATGGAGAGTGCTGGACATGTACATAGAAGGTGTTGGACTGTTTCCTCTTCCTCCTCGTCCATGCAGCTTCTACAGAAGTCATTTGTGTAGACCCCTAGCCTCAGAGCATGTCTTCCTATGAGGCAGTGTCCTGTTATTACTCCAATTGTAGAGCTTATATTTTGTCTGCTCAGGGATATCAAGCCTTTTGACCGATTTGAGTCTATGCTTGGCCATATTTGCTTGGTTGCTAGGCAGGTGGTACTCTGTGACCATCTAGCATTTGTTGCTTCTAGAGCATATTGTTTGAGAAGATATTTGCATGTAGCAAGTGGTGTTCCTATGTTATGTTCTTGTCTAACATGAGGCAGAAGTGTTCCATTTTTGGCGAGCTCATCGGCTTTACAATTTCCCGGAATGTCTCTGTGGCCCGGCACCCAAATGAGGTGAATATTAAACTGTTCTGTCATCTCATTCAGAGATGATTGACAATCGTGGACTACTTGTGAGTTTGTGGAGACAGACGCGAGAGATTTAAGAGCGGCCTGGCTGTCCGAGAAGATCCGTATATCCTTGCAAGATATAACGTTTTCTTTGAGCCAGGATAGTGCCTCTTTAATCGCCATTACTTCTGCCTGGAATACACTACATTGATTGGGAAGTCTATATGATAGACTTAGATTAAGTTGTTCCGAATAGATACCACTTCCAACTCCGTAATCGGTCTTTGAACCGTCTGTATAGAAGTGTATCGCATTGTCTTCCAGGGGTCTCTCTTCTTCCCAGGAGGATCTTGAAGGGATGGACACATGGAAGTTTTTACCGAATACCATTTTAGGGGTGGTATAGTCTAAGCGATCTGGGATAGATCTGAAATTGTCTAGAATGATAGTATGTCCAGTATTGTTACTGTTCCATTGAGAGGTGGCTCTAAGCCTCACACATGAGTTGGCTGCCACCATTTTGGAGAAGATGTCAAGAGGTGTTAGGTTTAAGAGCACATCCAGGGCTGCGGTTGGTGTTGAGCGAAGTGCTCCTGTGATGCACATACCTGCTGACCGCTGGACCTTGATGAACTTATTTAGATTTACCATCTTGTCCAGTGCGGTCCACCATACGACAACTCCATAAGTGAGTATCGGTCTAATTACCGAAGTGTATAGCCAGTGGGTTATTTTTGGGGAGAAGCCCCATTTTGATCCTATGGCCTTTTTACAAGTAAAAAGCGCTACAGTGGCTTTTTTTACTCTTTCATCGATATTTGCCTTCCAATTTAGTTTTTTGTCTAAAATGAGGCCTAAATATTTAGCTTGGTCGGAAAAGCTTAATGGTATTCCTTTAATCTTGGGTGGGCTGATCTGAGGAACTTTGTACCTTCTCGAAAAGAGTACTAGTTCTGTTTTATGTGGATTGACGTCCAAGCCACATTGCTTAGCCCATTTTGTTAGCCTATTCAAGGCATTTTGTAGGAGTTCCGAGAGAACTTGGGAGTGTTTTCCAGATACAGATATTGCAACGTCGTCAGCATAGGCAATCACCCTGAAACCCTCTGCTTCTAATGATGTTAGAAGGTCGTTTACTACCATGTTCCATAAGAGAGGCGAAAGGACCCCTCCTTGGGGGGTACCTCGATGCACCGATCTGGTGGTAGTAAAACTTCTCATGCTTGAAGTTATTGTCCTGCTTTTGAGCATGAGACTAATAAAATCTATGAGTGGTTTCTTTAATTGCAGCTTTTCCATTGCTGTCGTGATCGCCTGGTAACTGACGTTGTTGAAAGCTCCTTCAATATCTAGGAAAGCTACTAGGTTATATTCTTTGTAATCGAGGGAATATTCAATACTGCGTACCAGCGAATGAAGTGCTGTTTCTACTGATTTTCCCTTAGAGTAAGCATGTTGAGCTGTGGAAATGAGACATGGTCTTAGGTTATGTCTGATGTAAATTTCAATCAATCTTTCCAAGGTTTTAAGAAGGAAGGATGATAGGCTGATTGGTCGTAGATCCTTAGGGTTAACGTGGGAGGGTTTCCCTGCTTTAGGAATAAAGACTACTTTTGCCATTCTCCAGGCTTTGGGAATATATCTCAGCCTTAGACAGCTTGTCAGAATGATTTCCAATGGTGGAATGATCATGTCTGAGCATTTTTGTAGTTCGGCCGGGATGATTCCGTCTGGTCCTGGAGATTTATATGGATCAAAGCTATCTATGGCCCATTGCAGTTTTTCCCGCGTTATTAGATCAACTAAATCGCTTGTAGAAGCTTGAGACTCTGATGTTAAGTCGTTAAGTATGTTAGAGCTACCTGGAAAGTGGGTGTCTAATAGCAGATTCAGAGATTCTTCATCTGTGATAGTCCATGTGCCTGCATCTGTCTTTAAAGCACTGGGTATTGTTGGACTTTTTGAGAGAATTTTCCTGAGTCTTGAGGCTTCTGAAGTATTTTCTATTTTGCCACAAAAGTTTCTCCAAGAAGACCTCTTACTCTTCCTTAATTCTTTTTTATATTGCTTTAGAGCTTGTTTGTATAAGTCCCAGTCAGAAGGAGATCTAGTGTACTTAGATCTATTGAAGGGTTTGCGACAACTCTTTCTGAATGGTTCTAGTTCTTTACGCCACCAATGAGGTTTCTTTTTTCCCTTTATAATGGTTATAGGGCATGAAATTCTCATTGATTCATTGAAGGCTTCAGTGAGATGATTCACAGAAAGGTCTAGTTCATCTTTACTGGAGGAGCTTTTAAGAAGGTTGTAATCAAGTAATTGTGTTAGTACCTCCCTATATCGTTCCCAGTTTGTATTACGGTGATTGCGAAAACCCGTAGATTTGTTTGCCACATCTCTGAGCTCAAACTGAATGTATTTGTGGTCAGAGAAGGAATTCTCTTTTGAGACATGCCAGTTTGAAATCAGATTGTGGATCGAGTCAGAGGTAAGTGTAATATCAAGTACCTCTTTCCTATTCTTGGTTACAAAAGTGGGTTCATTACCAATATTACTTATGAGTAGGTTAGTGCTTAGTAAGTAATCAAATAAGGACTCACCTCTCTCATTTATGTCCGAGCTACCCCATACCGTGTGATGAGCGTTAGCGTCCGATCCAATTAGGACACCAACTTGTTTCGATTGCGCGTCCGCAATTGCCTTCCTCAAGGTGTCACCTGGAATTGGGCTGTCGTGGCCAAGATAGGAGGATATGAGCCAGTAGGTGGCTTTATCCGTTGTTAAGACAGCGGTGGTTGTGTCCTTGTCGCTGTAATTGGGGAGTAAAAATACATTTAAGTCATTTTTTACTAACATACATGACCTTGGTTCACCTTTCTCCGATGCATGCAGTAGCTTATAACCAGGAGTCCGGAGGCCTCTGATGATGGAGTTTGAGACCCACGGCTCCTGTATCAAGACGATGTCATCCTTGTTCGCGTGCAGTCGGAGTATGAGGTTATTTGTGGCCATGATGGCGTGATGGAGATTAATCTGTACTAATCGCAGCATTGCTACTATTAGTCAGATTAACCTCCACCACAGTATTATCGGCGTTTTCATCGTCTGAGGAGGAATGAAGTAGGTCTTCCTCACTCAGAGTGATGCCTAAGGTGGCGTCTTCAGTCTCCATGTCGGAGTTACTGTCGACTGTAATTTTTGCCTCCACGTCGGATGGCTTGTTTGGGGCTGTGGAGGTCGATGGTTCCCCTTGTGGTATTGCATCGACCTCCATTATTGGTGGTAGTGAAGCGTTTCCTTCCGCTGAAGGGGCTTCTGTGGGGGGCGTGTTAAGCGAATCTTCGTCTTTCTTGTAGATTCGGATCACGATTTCATCGAAACCATACCTAATCACGCCTTTGGTCGCGGCCAGTGGAGCCAGTGATTCCCTATTGATCAACACGAGAGCTGATCTATAGTGACCCACCGTCTCCTTCTCAACCTTTGGGACTTTCCAGTCGTGCGTAGGCAGGTTCGGATTACTCGCTTTGATCAGTTTCATGATCATATCCGGGCAGTTGTGTAGAGCCGGGACCATTATTCGTGCTCTTGGCCGGCAAGGAATATTCTCCCTTGTTACAACCTCGAGCTTGGCACCCGGCCAGACTTCTGGCAAGCCATTGACAGCAGCCCTGTACAGATCGAAAGATCTCTGATCACCACAGGCGATGAGTTTGATACGGTTTTGGTACCATCCTGCATCGGCTGTGTCTGGGAGAGGTCCCGGATTCTCCTCGATGACAGATAAAAATCTGAAACCGAGGTGAGCCTTGACGCTTGCCCATTGATCATGAGAGATGTTACCATCCACATGACCCTTGTCAATGACCGCTGCTATGATCTTACCTTTTAGCGCGTCGCTAAAGGAAAGATCCTTATTGAAGGCTGTTGTGCTGTTCGGATGCACCTTCTGCCTTTTTGGTTCGGGCTTGTCGCCCTCGAAAGACCTATTGCGCTTTGATGTTGAGTCGCTGCAGGTCTGTTTGGTGATATTGCTAAGAAAGCCACTAGCCCACTCGAGTTTTCGCGTTTGCTCCGGGGTTCTTTCCGCCGCCGGTATAACACCGACTGCGGCTAGAATCCTCTCAGCATTGCGTTGGTCTCGTTTGGCTAGTGACTTCCTGGACTTCTTGCTGGCCGACCCAGAGCTATGTCCGTGTGACACAGTTGTGGGTCCACCATCAAAATTCGTCGCTGCCGATACCAATCGGGGTGTGCCCTCACCTTTCGAGCCAATTCCACATGTCGCAGATTTTGTCTCTCCGGATGGGGTGTCCCTTCTTGGGGTCGCTTGCGACGTCCTAGCAGGAGCGGGGAGGGGTTGGGGTGTGGAATTATCGCCCTTGGGACAGCCGAGCGTCACAGCTGTTCCACTGACGGGTACTTCCTTCAGGTATAGGTTGCGGCTAGTAGAGGGAGAAGGACTCCCGCTACTAGTGGCAACCACAGGGTTGCCAACACGTTCACACCTCTGAGTAGGCTCGACAGCCTTTCCAGTGGATGTGACCGCATTGGCAGCCATGGCGCGATTTTTGTTATTATTTTTTATTATTTTTCTGTTTGATGTTTTGTTTTGTTTCATTTTTGTTCCCACGAGTAGGGCGGAAAGACGGTCAGCCCCGGCAGAGCCGCTTGCCGGGGTAAGGCAGAAATATGACGGACCTTGCCACAGCATCCGAAAGAGCTCGTTAATGGCTGGTTTATCCCCCAGCCTTTCATTCTTCGGCACGGTTTTCGTACAAGTACGCTCACACCACCACTGAAATTAGGAACCTCTAAACTATGATTGAATTGGGTTTCCGAACGCTGCACTATTGAGGAGTTACAACAATTCGGCTACCCAACTCAACCTTAGCTAATCACCATCCTGCCAAAAACGCACAGGACTTCTGTAGTGATCATTGCCCGCCTGGCACCCACTTGGAGGGTTTGAATGAGGATTTTGCCAAGCTCAAAATTATCTAACCCAAAATCAATTTTTCGGCAAATAATTGATATTTTTTCGAATATCCCACAGATGAAGATTATAACTATGTATGTATATATTTTATAGCAAATTAAAAAAAACGTAATTACATTTTTTATGTGACTGGCTTATTTAAACCTATCATATTTTTTAACCAAATTACAATTTTTTTTTTAATCCCAAAAATGAGAATCTTTAAATAACCAATAAACATGTTTTGATCAATCAATGTCAGGATCAAGACTTGTGTCATTTTCAATATCCTACAAATGCGAAGCACAAAATATGAAATGACATTCAAAGTTCTTTATGTGTGTGAAAAATTAGGTAACCTACTTTGAAAAATATTTGCGATGTTTTTCGAATATCCCACAAATCAAGAGTTTACACTTAATGGTGAACTAGAAAAGGATTGATAACATTTTTTGTGTGGAAGGCGAATTGCTTGACCTAATCACTTTTTTTTAACAAATCGCTGTAATTTTTTTACGAATATCCCACAAATGAGAATATGCTTTATATGCTATATGACGGCTCTCAAAATTCTTAACATCAAATTTAATACATATTTTATTTTTCTGGAAACATAACTAACCACTTTTTGACCAAAATCTGAAATAGTTTTTGCGAATATCCCAAACGCAAATTTATACAATATTTATGATAACTTCCAACATTTAGAACTAATAAAGCCTTTTTCCTATGACTTCAAAATTACTCCACATAAATAAACATTTTTTCATATGTTCCTGATCTCCTGTTTTTGAATATCCCACATTCTGATTTGTTATCGAAAAGCTGCAACATAATTTAAATTTAATTTTCAAATAAAGTGGTATACAAGTTTTGAGTGAAGCAATTTCCTATTTAGAATAAAGTTTCCACATAGTTGTTTCACCTAATTAGTTTGAGTAATGAAAATCGATATTCTACTCGTTTACTTATAAAAAAAGTAGACTTTAAAAATGAGCTTGTTAGGCCTCAAAAAAATATATACAAAATATATATAGTTTGTCTGACTAGGGATATAAAGTTTCTACTCTACAATTTAGAAATAAAAAACCTTCAATTAGTGCTGTTCACCTGACTCTTTTCTAAAAATAAAAAGATAAAAGAGTTAAAAAAACAACATCAAATGGAAACATACAAATAAATTTAGGTCCTTAAACGTACATACGAGCACCGAACGTACCTATCTCTATTTGAAGCAATAATTGTATGTCCTGTGCTGAGAGTAAATTCCACAAACCAGCAATCAATTGCAACAAGCCCCAAATCACAGCTTAATTGATGAAGGCATAAAGCCAGGTTATACAGTACACTATATCACAAACCCCACCTATACGTTCCTACGTATTTTATACTGAATGTTCAAAACAGAAAGTGTCCTTTAAAATAGGTTTTCCACTCTCATAAAAACTCACAGGAACCTATCCTTTTATATTTTTCTGACATGACACAATAGAATAGAATAGAATAGAAAATAGATATAAGCAAACTCCAACTCAAACTCGAACTCGCCCTTATGTTATTTTATCCTTTATCCCTATCGTGACAGAGCTATGTTAAAAGTCCTTTGAAAGCAATTCGGCCGATAACAATCGACAAACGGTTCATGGGTATGAAATTAAAATAACAGAAAAACAAAAAGGATAGTGAAATAGAAATTCGCATGCAAATGCAAAGGTTCCACCAAGTTACAGAACAGACATCAAGCACTCAGAGAAAATGTGTCATAAATCCTCCAGAGAGAGAGAGAGAGCCAAAGCTCATCGCCCAACGCCTAGGCCTAGGCTAGGCGGCCGCCCTAGCAAACATCAACAAAAGGACTATAGTCAAGTCACCCTTCGTCCTATTGCCCCTATATACAGTGAACTGTATGATGATGGTGCAAGCATGACAATTCGTTATGTCAGACACGATGCAATTTCAATCCTACACAAATCTAACATAACACTGGAAGACCGAAAACACTCATCATCCTTGTCGTCAACCTCCAGTGTTGTCGTGCAAATGAATACAAGGATTTACCACCTCTCTGTACATATGTATATCGCTCTATCTAAGGATTCCTATCGTTCGCGTCACCATATGCCGCTCCAGAGCCTTGTTATCGTCAAACGTCAAAGCAAAAGGATGTTTTTTCTTTGTATAATTTTTATTTTCAGGGAGTGCATCCCAAGTTTTATCCTTTTTATTGCAGCTTTTTTTCATATGAATTGCATAGGGCGTTGATGCAACCGCCGCTGCCAGTGCCGCCTGTGCCTCCTTTGCAAAATGAAATTGTCAACTTCCTCCTTTGTCAATTGTCCTCAACTTGATGATAAACTGCAAAATGTGTGTAAATATGTGAAATGGGGATTAAGGATAATTTGCTTTCTCGCATTCTCATTCACATTCATTCATCATTTTCTCTTTAGAAGTGATTTGTTTTTTTTTTTTTTCTTTTAAACTATCTTTGAACATATTTACCCTTTTGATATCCGGGTAATGGACTTCATTTAAGTCTTTTTGCATTAAGATTCAGGGAAGGGTCAGTTTTAGTTTCCTTTTGTGTCGGATGCCATTGGTCTGGTCGTCTTAGGTTTGAATTGTACCGCCTTTTATTTACATTATTTCAAATGATGATTTCATATATATTTTCTTATTTGATTTATTTTCAGGAAATGCAGTCGAGTTAAAACAAAACAAAAATATGCCCGAGAATAATAAACCGAAAACGAATCGGATTCCACGGCGACGACCGTCGAATTTGAATTTGAAAGTTGTTCGAGTCGAACCACCACCGGATGATAGGTGAGCTTCTCAAACTTTAATTTTATATTCATAGCAAATGCACAAACCAAAATATGCAGTAAAGCGCCATCTAGTCATGAATATAAACAACAAAATTTAGCTAATAACAGAATCACTAGCAAAGACTTATGACGAAGTTTTGGAATCTCTGAAACTTCAAACCGATTCCGATTCGTTTCAAAAATAACAGTTTGAGATGCCTTGTGATAAAAAACGGATTCTGTCTTTGATGGTTATTTGACTTTGATGGTGGTTGTATTAGATTTTCTAAGGCACCACGCACACTTAGCTTTATTTTTAAATACCTAATTTTATAATTATGGCAACTGCTGAAACACATTTAATGAAGATTTCTGCAGAAATTATAGCACGACATTTATATTTTTCCAGACGGTTTTTAAAAAGTTTTCAGGACATTTTTCGTTTTCATGATATTTAAATATGGCTCCTATAAGACTTTGTTTTAGCAAGCAAATTTTGGATAGACGTTTTTACTTGATTTTTGATCAATATTTTTTATTGATGCAGGTGTCAAATGTCCACTCGCTTCAAGCTTTTCAAACGAAGAAACGTAATCAGTGTCTTGGCAAGAAGAAATGATTCAAAAGGTTAAAAATAACATCAAAAAGGTCGAATTTATTTTACTGATCAGGGTTGACGCTTCGTTTCTTATAAAATATAATTTTCCTTTTTTCTCCGAAAAAATTGAAAAGATCAAAAAACGAAAAGATTTGGGAGTTGAATGGATGATAATCAGCGATCTGGCGAGATTTATGAACATGAATCTTCAGAACACACATTTTTAGAGTTGCCACTACACTGAACATTTTTGTTTGTGCTAATTTTTTCGGAATTTGAAACGGCTTTTTAGAAAAGATCAGAAATATCAAAAAATATTGAAGTGAATTCGGGGGCCAATAATTTCAACTTGAAAACTGTCCTTTTTTTCTGGTCCTTGAATGTTAACACAATTTGTGTTTCTTTAATTTTGAGGTATAACATTTTCCTTACATCTAAATTTTTGAGTAAGTGGTTATACTGATTTTGGAAAATATGACTCAAAACCAAGATTAATCGGAGAATTTAACAGAAGAGTCTTTTTGAGGGGGTTTAAATTCTCTAATTAGAAAATGTTTCATATAATTTTGAACTTTCAACTAAACTGATTTGAAAAATTGATAAGTCAAAAATAGACTCCAACAGGTTCCGAAAAGAAGGAGGAACTATACAGATCTAAAATGGGCATCCTATAAAAATAATTACCAATTGGTTACAATCTATTTAAGAACTAATTAATTATCGGTAGACTGGTAGACTAAACGCGAAGTTCAGAGCCAAATCAGAACAAAATATTACCTTTATGCACCCTACATTCAGGTATGTTCCAAAACCTTTTCTTTAGAAGTCGAAGAATATAAACTATTGAGTTATTTTTTAAGGCAGTCAAGCTTTGAATGTATAAATAAAATACAAGGATATTCAATTCAGTCCGTTGTTTCGAACCAGCGCTTGTATTTGACATCTGTCAAACTCAACTGTCACTTGAAGTGTAATAAAATTTGTTGAATTTTTTGCCATTAACATTGGGATGATGTTTCAAGAGAGTGAAAACGTTACTGATGTCGTAAGGTCTGTGCAACTTTGAAGTGCACGTTCAGTCAAAAATATTGCTCCTAACAAGTGCAAGTGCAAATGTTCCACATGACGGTTATAGCCAACTCGCCATTCCGAGTGATATGGTGGAATGACAACCGATTTTTTTGACCGGCGGCGGCGATTGAAGATTCTGACTTGCACGATGTGTGGTTACAACAAAACGGGTCAATGAGAAACACATCATGACCAATTATACAAAAACATTTCAGCGTTAGAATTAAAAAAGTCTCTGCAGAAAATAGCAAAGTTAACTCCATTAAAAGAAAATCGGTTTAAAGCAACCAAGAACAGGAGTAAGGATCATTTCCCCTCCATTTAGCAGTTTTTACGATAACCCAACTTACTTATTTGATTTTTTCCAATCATCTTGTTAATATCAACCAATGAGCTCTACTTGGTTAATATTTAACAGTCTACTCTGTTTAAATAAAATAAATTACTTGAGTTATAGTAACCAACTTAATCAGTTTATTTCAACCAACCTTTTCTGTCAACCTGTTTGGTTAATATTAACCAACCTAATCGTTTAAATTAACCCAATCATCTTTTCTGAAATAAGTCCACCTACTCGGTCAAATTTAACCAATCATCGCTGTTGAAATTATCCAACTTGCGTGGTTAATAGTAATTAACCTGCTTCATTTGGAAATTTTTAAAAAAAGATCATGCGATTTGGCACCGTTTGATTTTTTTCTGTGAGGTTACAAAACCCAAAAAACGTTTTCAGGCCGCACTAAATGTGCCAAAAAGTGGTTAAAAATTACCTCAAAAGTTTTGCGAGTTTGAAATCTTCTCAAACTTTTTAATTAATAACATGTTCATCAAAAATGTATTGTTGTATGTTTTATCTAGCTTTGAGTAGATAATAAAAAGACGCCCAAATTTTGAACTTGCAGAAAATGTTTTGACTTCTCAAAACACACAACATTTCTCTTTAAGAGTTTTGTTTTGAAAAGGCAACCCTATTACGGCATATAAAATCTGTTTAATTGTCAATTTTCTAAAATTTTAAATTAAACCTGTTATATCCAAAATAATTAAAAATTTTATTAAAATGTTTGAATTAATTTTTATTTCAGGACCAGTGATGATTCCTCCCAAGCAGCAGCACCTGTTTTTGTAAGTTAAAACATATGTATTTTTATTTCAAATACATTTTATTCCAAGTTTTATTTCGTCAATAAAATTCGAATATCACTCTGTTTTATTTTGGCAATTAACAACTAATTTGGTTGTCATAACTTTTTAATTAAAACAAATTTATACGGCACGCACCCCAAGCCAAAAAATATACCCTTCTGCTAAGTGGTGTAGTAAAATTTAAGTGGTTTTTCAAACATATATGGAAGTTCCCTTCTGTTTATTTGAACAAGCAGCCTAAATGACGCATTAACCTCTGTGGGTCGTCAGTCTTCGTTTAGAAATCAAAACCATATCATTTCTTTAGAATCTCAAGAATTTCATTGCCAAAATGGAACAATAAACGAGAACTATTTTATATGTTAGATACTTTTATTTGAATATTTTATATCTTTGCAGGCATCTGTGCACAGACCTCGGCATGCAGGCAGTTCAGCAATTAAACGGGACGGATTACAGCTGCAGCATCATCATCACCATCCACACAGTATCAGACAACAATCATCATCGTCGACGACGTCTTCTGGTCTTGGTGCTTCTACTGCTGCTGCTCGACAGCATCAGGATTCCACAACTACAACAACGACGACGTCGAACTACTCGTCGAATTTGACAGCAGTACTATTGCCTCCTGGTTCGACATTCCGGACAAGCCATGCAAATAGTTCCGTCTTTGATTTGCCCCCTGGCAATGGTGGTGGCGTCAGCGGCGGTGGAACTGGCGCTGCCACTTCTGGTGCGTCAGACAATTCTGGCAGATCGAAAATCCGATGTTGGTATGATAGCAGCAACACAACGGCCATAATGGCTGGTGGAAAGCAATCAATTGCGGTACCAATTCCGCAACCCTTTCGACAACTGCCATCTGGTGCTGGGTTGCATCAAAATCAGCATCGAGCAAATTCTGCCACACATTCGAATGGACCGGGAGTTCACAGCTCTGGCAGCTTCTACCATCATCCCAACTCTTCGACAAGTCAACATGATGGTGGTGCGGTGGCGGGAGAGGGTGGCAGTAGTCGGATTCCAATGGCACATCAGAATTTTAATCAAATTTCCAAAACTGCCACCAATTTGCTGCACGACATTTACGAGAAGCACTTGTTGAATCAGACCATGTTCGATATGCGTTCTTCTGCTGCTATGGCAGGCAATGGTAGTGCTGGTGGTGGTGTTTCCTCCCAGAACTATGACTTTCATTTGAATAATTTGCCACCAGCAGCGGCAGCACCAAGCAAACATCAGCTACAGCAACAGCAACATTACCACCACCAACAACAACAACAATCATCATCGTCGTCATCATCATTCATGAGGGATTCGAGCTCAACATCGAAACAACCCAAAGGGTTGCATTTTTTGAAGCTTCCTCCTCCGCCACCGCAGCATCAGATAGTCTCCACGACTGCACCCCATTTGCACTTTCATTTTCCTCAAGGGTTCGTCGAGCCGATGTGTGACAAGGCGTCTGTACTCCATCATCAGACTCAACAGCAACAGCAGCAGCAACAACAGGAACAGCAGAAATACCACCAACTCCATCAGCAACACGTCTACGAAACAATACCGGAGCGGCCGCAAAATACGCCGCATTCATCTCACTCGAAAGGGATAAACAATAATTCAGCCGCCAACTCCGCTGCCACTTCAACTTCAACAAACGGCCACCAGCTGTCAAATCGAAATCTAAGACGACGTGCCTCTGGAAGGGGCTCCCAAAAATCCGGTGCCGCTTCGTCCGGAAGCAAAAAAGTCTCATCATCTGGTCCGCTGGCATCCGACATCAGTGGAAGTTGTGGCGGCGTCGTCGTCGGTATCGGGCAGAAACAGCAAAATGGCGGCAATAGCAATCCGTCAAATCAAAGGAAACATACATCAGCTGGGCCCAGCAGCAGCGGTGGTATTGGATATGAGGAGCATTACTTTCGCCAGGAAGACTTTCATTACCGGAATCAGCTGCCACCACCGCCACCTCCAAAGAATCCACCTCTGCCATCGTCGTCGTCGACGTCATCTAACTCTGCAGCCCATCAACGAACTAGAGCCGACGGCGAGCATAATCAAAGGCAGACCCAAAATTTTACTCAAGGCCATCAACCATACCCCACCACAAATGGAATTCCAACGAATCATGTCAGTTTCGCGGGGGAGAACGGTGTTGGCGGTAGCGGCAGCGGCTTTGGTGGTGGCGTCACTGTTATGATGATGGAAGATTATAACGTACGGGAGGTTCCTTTGGGCAGTGCTACAATGCATGCGAGTTTTGTCGAGGATAATCTAAGGGAAGCTGGACTTTTGGAGAAGCCATCGGGAAAGGGAGGTGTTATTGGTAGTGGTTTGCCCATTGTTTTCGAAGAGGAAGCAACAACAACGATGATACATGGAGATGATATGAATTCTGGTGAACTACAAGATGATGGTATTGCCAGGTACCCCTATCGGAATTGTAAAATTGATCTAATGATGGAGACCGCGCAGGCGATGGCTGCTGCTGCATACTATGCAAGGTAAGTCTTTTATGAATGTGTTCTCTCTTTTTTTGGTTGGAAGAAGGACTTAAGATCTCCAGTGGATTTGATGACTTAGTATTTTTTGTCTACCTCAACATCAATGCCAAATGATTTCCTTTTTAGGCTTAAACTTAAGCTTAGTCCAGATTATTGATAGGTCTTAAAATAGCCAAATACCTCAATGATGAATTGATTAGTCTTGACTGTGTTCACAGTGTACCTTTTTGAGGCGAATTTACAAATTGCTGTCTCCCTTTTCTATGTCTTTTTAGCTGTTAAGAAAAAAAAAAGAGATTCAGTTTTCACCTCAAAAAAGTCCAGTGTGAACATAGTCTTACAAATGTATTCTACGATTTAAGGCTCAAATTAACAAGAAATTGCTAGTTATTGTCAGATGTCTAAAACAATGACATCTGAGAGTTTCAAACGTCATCTGACAGTGACTGACAATGACGTTTTCGGGCCATATTTTCACAAACAATTGTATGTAAGTTCACACGATTGTGGGACAATTTTTTTGCTGATAGATCTGTCAATATTTAAAGATTTGACACTTGTATACTATTTTATGTAAGTTTACACAGAGCCTGACAATTTATCTCCCAATGAGCTTACAACTAAGTTTGTATACTTAAATTGCGAATGGTTGACAAAAAAATCTACCAATCGCTTGCAATTTATTGCCAGAAGTTGACTAACAGTTTATTGTCAGAAAGCGCACTAAAACCTACCAATAAATTGAAGGAGATTGGAAGAGTTTCCACCAAGCGGATAAAACACACGACATAACTGTCAATTAATTGGTAGTCCTACATATAATAATATTGTTTTACTGTCACAAACGTCAGACATTCAACAAAATATATATGTTCCTTACAATTTATCGTCTTTTCAAATAATCAACTGCCAGCGACAAATCTCCAAACATCTTAAACATGTTTTTAATTAACAGATAACAATCATGCATACATAGCCTTAGCTTTAGTTGACATTCCATTAAAACAGGGCCGTCATCGTTGATTCAGTACATTACGAGTCTATTTTTTTTTATTCGTATATGTTTATTTTTAATTAATTTTATCACAAAAATATGACTCGTTCGAGGACATACATTTTTTCGATGAAGCTGAAGCATCAATTCTTACTTATGCCGAAAACACAAAGCGAGCATTAGGGAAGAGAGAGAGGTTTTAAAAGAAGGTGTTTACACTCATTGTTTTTGAAGTCCTAAATATTAGGGAGTTTACAATCGCATAGTACGGGTAGAGAACAGATCTCTATACTTGACAGTACGAATAAAATTCGGCTTGGAGGATATATTAATAGGAATTTCTGGAGGTAAATATATTTACCAATATATATAGCCCAATATATTGATTAAACAGTAAAAGAAAATGAAACGTCAAAATCGCCACATTGATGAAGTTCACAGCAAGCTATTCATTTTTAGAAGAATATATAAATTAGTAATATCTACATATGTGGTCTAATTTTTTATTTTCTGGACCGACACTCATGTCAAGTTTTAAGGCAGTGTTCACATTGATCTCTTTTGACGTCATTGCCATTTCCGTTTATTGTGAATTCAAATAACTGTTTCCTTACTTTGAGTTTCTGTGACTCTTAGTTCAAAGCTTATATACAAAAATTTAAAACTGACAGAACTTTGACAATTCACAATTGAATTTTATCTTCAAAGACATTTTAAGGCTGTTATTGGATGTGACCTAAACGTCAAGTTTTTATCTGCATTTCATTTGACATTTCTCAATTTGGTACTAATTCAAATTGAACCATGGAAAGATACACAATCAAGCAACGCGTTAAAGTTATTCAGGCGGATCATTATGAAAATGGGCGTTTTAATTAAAATGCATATCGTTTACTACTTCATTTTGTCGGTCAATTTAATCGTCCAAACCTGCGTACAATGGGAAAACCCGTGCAAACATTTGAGTAAACTGACTTGAATAAAGAAATAATGTTTTGATAACCAATAAATTTATATTACTTTTAATTGAATACTGTCTAAAAGAATTAAGAATGCTCAGAAAAGGTAAATACAATTGTCCAGAACCTTTTGTCCCTAGCATTTTAAATCTTAAGTTCAAAGTAATGGAGATATTTATCAAAAACCAAGAATTCCAAGTGGCAGTTATTTCACTTTTATTCGAAAAACTTAAATGCAATTCTAAGGTAAAATATTCCCTCTTTAAATTCCGTAATTTCACACTTTTTTTTGTTGAACATTTCAACTCGTCTCTACGACCTACACCAAAAATAAGACATGAAAATATAAAACAAATTTATTCCATTAGCTGTCACTACACTAACTTATCACTTAAGCATATTACCTCGTAAATCAACACTCATGATAGTGCCATTAAAAAATATGAATCTTTCTCAGTTCTTATATTCTGCTCAAAACAAAAAAAATATAGAAATTCATTGAAAAACGAATTCATATGTTCCATAATTCAATAAGATAGATTTTTGTTTCTATATTTTAAATCTATTTCTATAATTTTAACATAACTGTAAGAAAAGACTTAATTTACGACCCTAAAGGCGCATAGAGGTACGAATAAAACAAACGTGTTTAAAATTCGGGTTTCCCTATAAATTCTACACAAGTTTGAATCTCATCCCAAAAACTCCCCGAAAAAGGTGAAAAAACACTTTTCTTCCATTCGATTGAAAACATTAAAAATTAAGTTTTCAATTCTTGTTCGTTTATTATTCTCGTGTATAAGAAAAAAAAATTATGACTACATTGTGATGATCCGTGAGAATGGGAAACATCTGCCCCACAATAAATCCGTTCCGCGTTAAGACAAAACACTCATAGATTCTTAATGCCTACTTTAACATGCCTTAGTGGCACTTTCGACACTTTGAATGGGACGCGTTCGTTGGGCGGAAAGGAGTCCAAAAATATATACAAATCGTGTCATGATACAATCCCACATAGAAATAAAACAGAAGCTAGAAACAGAAAATACTGACGCGAGAGGATCATTGTGTCAGCCTTGAAAAGTGTATTTCCTCTTTCGTGCCTTTTTGGTTTTTTAAGGAAGGTATACCGCATATACACAAACAGATCGGATATGTTTAACATCAAAACAGGATTTGTTGTTTTTAAAAATTCAAACAACAGATTATGAGAAAATAAGGAGAGAGATTTATGGAAGGTACATTTTATTTTTATTAAAATATGCATCAGAAATGAGAAGAAATATGGGAAGTGTCAGAGGAATGTGAATTTCACCATCCAGGGGTTTTGTTATTCAAGGTTATGAGGCTAGACCAATAAAGTTATTATTTGATGAAGCATTTCGTATATCCCCTTAAATTTGTCTTAACATTTGTAGAGGATTGTTTTGTACTTGTGAAATTCTTTTCTTTGACGTTTAACCACTATCTTGGATCTTGGGCTGTGTTCACATTAGACTCTTTTCAGTTGACTCATTTTGACACTTGGTCAATTTATCTCGTTTCTTATCTTTTTTAGGGAGTTTATAAATTTCTATCTCACTTTTCTGTCTCTGTTTTGACTAAGGAAGGGAGATACAACTATGGAACGTCAAAATGAGTCACCTTAAAAAAACCAAATGTGAACTCAGTCTTGGATTATAATTTTATTTAATGTCACTTTAGCTGTCAATTATGTAGAATAGTGTGAAAGACAAGAAGTCAAGAGATTTTAATTTCCTATATTTATGGAACTAACAATTTTCCGACATCATTTTGAAGCAAAAATGTATAAACCTTAAAAAACAAAAAATTGACTGATTAATACTTATGACGTAAGATTAAATTTCCCTTGGAATGTGTCTCTCTTTCAAACACTTACCCCTTGAACAGAATGAGATGCAGCTGTAGCTAAAAAAATCGCTGTAGCACAAGCTGTCACTAAAATCGCTCACTATGTAGCAAAGGTCGCCCACAATGATGTAGCGCATCGGGCGTGTTCAACGCATATGAAATTTATATTTGAACTGAATTTTTATGGAAGCATACTATAAAAAAGTTACAAAACCAGAAAAAATTCTCAATTGCATTGAACGTTCCCAAAAAAAAAGTGAAAAGTCAAAAAATGAAATGGGTTTCCCCCATCTGTCATCTCAAATGCAGCTTGTAGCGCCGCCAAAAGTTAAAGTTGAGTCAACTTGCGCTGCAGCTACAGCTACAGCTTCTCATTGTGTCGATGTATAGTATTTTCGTATCTTTTAACTTTGACAGTGCTACAGGCAACAGCTACAGCTACACCATTCTGTTCAGCCAGTTAGAACTTGGATGTGCTTAGTTATGTTTGCTTTGATTTTATTGTTTATGGAAAAATCTTTCCTGGGAAAATTTACTGTCAGAACAACGAAGTCCTGTTCGAGAGAAATGTATTTATTAGGAAATTCACAATATACATACATAGAACACATTTAGGAATTAAGTAAATATTCTAGACAATGTTTGTACCAATGTCAAGCTTTGACGCAAAAATTTGGCTTCAATACGAGTATATTGGATTTTGGTGCTTTAGAATATTGTTTAAAAGAAGATTCACGATAGCAGAATAACGAGGAAATACAATATTTTTGAAAGAATGCCTCTATTTCCTTTGCTTACAAACGTCAAAATCGTCTCTTTGATGAAGATAACGTTTAGCAAGTTATAAATTATTTAAAAAAGAAAATGGAATTTTTGTAAAAGCTAATTCTGATCCTTTATTTTCTGGACCAAAACTCATATGTCATGTCAACTTTTAAAAGAGTACGGATGAAATTCTCTCAGAAATTAGGAAACAAACAAGAGTTAACACAAAAAATACAGGATTTCGAATTGTTTATAGTGATAGATACGAACAGTTATAAGTATTATGGTTGTTTATATTTCTGAAAAATCTTTGAGATCATAGAAATATTTATAAACAAGGCAATTATTTTTTTTGTTCCTTTGGACTTCTTTTGACGTTTGCAAATTTTACCTCTATCTCTTTCTCAAAAAATTACACTTCCATTTTTTTGTGATATATATACATATATATATATATTATAGACCTGTTCCTTTACTTTCAGTTTCTTATGATTTTAAGTTCAAAGTTCGTATACAAAAAATAAAGTTGACAGAACTTGGACTAAAAATTATAGCGATTGAAAGTATGAAGCACACTTTATGTTTAAAGGAATTTTTTATGAAAATTTAGAAATTTCTCGTTTACCAACTTTATTTTTTTGGGAAAAACGAAGTTTGAGTATAATGAACGACTATTTATCAAAATAAGAGTAAAGTTTATAAAATAAAAGATGTTTAATTTAAGCTCTGCTTAAAATATTGCAACAAGTTGATTTTTAGATTGACAGAGTTTTTATAAAAAGGTCTTTTCACAATGAACTCTTCTGAGGAGGCTTAATTTGACGTTTTACAATTTCCCATAGAAAGGCACATTTTTTAACATAAGTAAAAAAAATAAGTGCGAGCGAGATGAAATGATGAAAAGTTAAAACGAGTCACCTTCAAGGAGTCCACTATAAACACTCTTCCAATCTAAATTGAGATTACCTTGAATTTTATCTTTTTATCTGTCAGTTCACCTAAATTTTATCTGTCACTTTTGACATTAAGATGAACATTCTGTTAATCAGAATTTAAATAACCATAATTGTGTGTTTTTCATCTGTCAGTTCACTATAATGTCACCTGTCACTTTTGACGTTACTGAAAGAGTGTGACAATTTAAGTCTTTTTTAACTTTACTTGAAAAATTCACCTTAAATAAAATGCAACACAAAACTGAAATAAAAATTCCTGACGTGTTAGTTCACAATTTTGACACAAAAGCGTATATACAAAACTTTTTTGGTGACAAAGTTTCTTTTTCAAAATAATAAATAAAAAACAAAGAAGAAAAACCTTAATAGCGGCAGTGGTTTTATAGCTTTTAGCTTGTTAAGGCATTACTTATGTTATGTGAAGCCTTTTCCCTCTTTTGATAATTAAAATAAACCGCAGGCCACAAAACCTCATGGTGTCGCTCATAATCGTTAAATTTTAAATACCACTTTAATTATTAAAGGCTTGTTTTTTGCACAAATGAAAAAAATGAAAGGAGTGTGATAGAGAGGAAGTGACAGAAAGAGAGGTAGATAGAAAGTTTGTCAATTGACCAAGCTATATAAAGAAAGACTGATGCATTTGACTACCCGACCGACGCCAGTGACGGTGCTGGTGAGTTGTAAAATTTTATCTTCGTTCATCCCTTTTGGGGGCTTAACTCGTATATATACGTAAACTCTCCGTACTATCTTCATAGGGTGATCAAAAGGAATGTGTACTGTATACGTAACGTTCGTAACGTTTTGAGCACACCCCTTCATCATTTTAATTGATAATTCCAGATAAGCAGGACACATTTTTCGAGGCAGATGTTGGAGCACTTGAGTTGTTGTTGTTGCTGTTGTTATTTTGGACGGACGGACGAGCAGACAGACGGACGGACGTGTGTACATTGTAGAAACACGGCTGTATACAAAGTGTCATGTTGCAATTTTCTAACGACAAACTGTTATGGGTTTAATACTCATTTAGAAAAGTAAGGACGCCTTGCGGAGCGGAAATTAAAGTTCAGTTTTATGGCTTACACTGAAAATATAAACAAAACCACTTAAGGGTGCCTGTGCTTTTGGCTTGTTTCGACTCTCAACTCTATACTCTATGTCGACTGAAGACTGAATTGAAAAGGATGGGCGGTAGATTCTATACTTTCATCATGCCGAGGCCAGACCTTATCTGCGTACCGTACATTGAGTGTACTGTATACACGAGTAGTATATTGTATCTACAAAAACAGGAACCACTTTTTGAAATGCGTCGAATGCGTTTGCAGACGTTCTTTCTGTCTAATACGGCGCTGTGGTCTAACAGCACGAAAGTAATATCAAGATATTATTGAAAATCCGGATACGGATCGATTTCGATACACACTAAAAGCATTGAGAGGGCGATAAAGGGAAGATTTTCATTATATAGCGTATATTTGATGTGCAATCTCTGGAAGAGTTTGCGTGAGTGCAATCGAAGTTAAGAGTTGCTTTACCTTTTTTTTTTTGAAAAAGGGTGCCAGCACCGCGCTTTGCCACTTGATAGCAGAGTCAGAGTGATGTGCATCAATGAGCGGTTTTTGGATAAAGACCTCGCAGTTCACCCTAACCAAGCTAAATCAAGTTGCGACGAATGAAGGCAGGGTGTGATCTACAGTATATCCTCCAACTTGTGTACACACTGTTTGTTCATTTTAAATGGAAACGTCTCGACACTGACAAAATAAAAGACGTAAGT
This sequence comes from Eupeodes luniger, assembly GCA_951509635.1. NCBI lineage: Eukaryota > Metazoa > Arthropoda > Insecta > Diptera > Syrphidae > Eupeodes > Eupeodes luniger. The sequence goes on along the minus strand of OX608075.1, from coordinate 9,840,886 downwards.
AAATTCAGAAATCAATAGATTTTTATACTTGCTTTGATGCAAGGATAAAGGAAATCACTTGAGGGTGTTAATTGGGATATTTGATACATTGAAAGTATTGGTTTGGTTGAAAGAGATTTACTGTTTTTTTTACAAGTAAGTAAGTACCTAGGACCATTACAGGCGTCGTCGATGACGATAGCGTTGATGTTCGTCTTTTTACATTTGATTGTACCCTTAAGTGAGAAGATTGGAAGGATAACTTCAATGAGAATGCAATTTAAAGGCAAATGGTGATGGAAGGATGAATGAATTATTGTGTTCTTAAGGAGTTAAATTTTAGAAGAAGTGAAGAAAATAACATTTTTGACGAAAAGTTCCAGAAAAAAAAGTTAAATGAGTCAGTTTTGACGTCCGATATAATTTTTGGTATCTAAAAAATAATTTTATAGTGTTATCCACAAGTTTTAATGAATAATTTTAGTTTTGAGTGTGGAAATAATGGATATATTTTAGGTGATTTCAAAACATTGCATTTTGGTCACTTAGGCGTGTACGTATTTTTATATAGATATTGTTCATCTACTATTGCTACTTTTTTGTTTCAAGAGAGTCCTTTTGTCGGATTTTTCTGATGATTTCCGAATACCATAGTTACGGTTAAAGAGACTATCCACGAATTAAGCCATTTTTTCATATCTCCGAATACATGGAGATGGAACTATTGCCAGCGATCGGAACAAACCATAATATGACTTACTAAACCAAACGCGCGTAATATAGATGAATACGTTACATCATATGATAACCCTTACGTGAAGAAGATATTCATAAATACAATAAATTAATTCATTAATTTGATGAAACTAATTGTGAAAATGATGAATGTATTCATCAATATGATGAATGTATTCATCAAAATGATGAATAAATCATTCATAAATATAATGATTACTTTCATCAGTTTAATGTTATTCAAATGTGACGAAATAAGACATTTAAATATTATTAACGCTTTCTACAACTTGATAAACTTAATGTTATGAAATCATCATTCGTTTATGAATAATACATTCGTTTATGTGATGATCTAATAGTCAAAAGATCATTTATGAATACAATGATTGATTTTATCAATGAAATTAATATGAGAAAATACGTCATAAATATGAAGAATGCATTCGTTAATATAATGAATGCTTACGTATGTGAAGAAAGCATGTATAATTGTATAAGTCATAAGTGTGTTCAGTATTTTATGAATGTGATAAAATTATTCATCAATGTAATTATTTCATTCACCAATTTGATGAATAATCATCAGAAACTTGGATTCAGCATATAGATGAAAAGTTTTGATGAATTGACAAAGTTTTCTCTTAAAAAAAAAATTTTCTGGATTTGGTGGTTAAAAAGTCAATAAAATTAATTGCGACATATTGAAAAACAACTCGTTCGACAAAATTTGTGTTCATCAAATTTCTTCATCATATAAGATAAAAAGTACATCTGTATGATGATTTTCAGTTATTAAACGCCATTCATCAATATAACCACGTTTACTTTATTCTGTGTGGTGAAGAATCTAGGGAATATAGCGTTTGGGGTAGAACGTCTAGCAGATTATTGAAAATACAAAAAATGACTTAATTATGCCTCCGTGTTCGTAATAATGGCGATTTTCACTTTAGCAGCTGTTCACTGGTCCAACGTATATTAGCTTCAATTTTTAAGAAACCCAAGGTTTTGAAACATTCCAAATGTATACAATTGTTGTATAAATGCTTGACGGGTTAACCAAATTACTGAAGAAAGTTCTTGTTGAATTCGGAATGGATCCTAAACGAGTGAATCATCCAATTCAGCGTATTCGAAATTTGTTTGGCTTACCTCACGCAGAACGTTGTCGACATCAAACTCACTGCCTTTGAAGTTACAATCCCGATGTCCTTTAGCTAGCTGGCATGGCACGGTTTTTTTTTTGGCTTAAAAACTGAACCTCAAAAACTTAAATTTCGGCAAGGACAACAAATGTCTGCTGTTACTAATTGAGAGGATTGAATTATCTGTAGCACATATTACCCTTAAAATTTTTGGCAAATCATCTAGAATTTTATTTTTCTTAAGATGACCTAGTATTTAATGGTATATTTTAAGATTAAATGCAGTAAGTGTATGTAAAGATGTCATATTCATTGAAAAGAAAATATGCATCCCCGTTTTAAGAAATTTACTTAAGTGGTTTATTCGCAAGCGTTCTTTTTAAAGCTGCAGTGATCTGGATACGAAAGTTTTAAGTCCATTACACAGTTTTCTAGAAAAGAGCCATAAAGAAAAAAAAAACAACTAAAGTAAGAAAAACTCAAAATATTTATACTTTCTATTGAAAATATATTTAAAAAACTTTGCCAACTGGGTCAACAAAAACATCACACTGCCATACCTATACAATACACGCTGCCATATTGTTCCTCCAAAAACTATATTTTCTTTTAACTCAACAATAATTCCGATGGCAGATGTCTTATGCTCTCAACTTTGTATATTTTCAGTAAAGGAACAACAACAAAAAAAGCTGAAAAAGTTGTAAAATGGTCCGCACAACAAAAAGCCTCCACATAAATCTACTTTATAGGCTTTCAAGGAAATACAAACCATTACCGTTTCATGAGCTCCGTGAGTTCTATATACTGAGTTCTATATATGCTTTCAGAGCTCATATATACAGTCATTCCCAAAACAAGGACCTCTTTGCTCTTTCTTGTCGGTCGTCAAACAACATAGACAAGACACACAACGAGGGATGTGGAGGTAGACTGGGACGTGGTGGAAGCGAACTGTGTATCATTTTCATTTCAAAGTTACTTTTCATGACAATTGAATGTAGCAACTTTGCTTGCATGTAAGCATCAGTATCAGTGTCTTCAAGCCCTCTGTCTCCTGTTCGAGAGTTGCTCCTCGTTTTCATTTTTATATCTCTTCTGTATGAACACCATCATCAAAATTCCCGACAATACGAGCCGAGTATCCTTTTTGCAAAGAGCACGGGTAAGGCAGGGCAAGGCATCACAGAGAAAATTATTGTTCGCTTGTGTTTCTTAAGTTTACGAGCGTCGCATATTCGCTCACATCATCCGCATCCCCCATTGAACAGTTCCATTCTGTTTCTTGTTACTTTAAGCTTCCGTTTTTATTATTTTACTGTCAGTCAGTCAGTGACATTTCTTCATTTCTTTGTGTTCTTTTCTGCACCCCATTTCTTGCAGGTCCTGATCAAGTCATATATACAACACCAACCACCCCCTCAAACAACAAGATGTGAAGTTGTTGCCATAACTCATTCGTGTTAAACACTTGCTGCCATTTTTTCGCTCCTGTTGTTGTTGTTGTTGTTTTTGTTCCGTTTCATTCTTCTTCTTCTTATTCGTTTGGTGTTGCATGGAAAAATGACGAAGAAGAACAAAACAACAACAAAAAAAATATATAAATTGTGACAACTTAATAAGTGGAACAGATTTCACTTTTTTTTTTGCGCCTCTGCCATCACACCCCAACACCGGAGCCCGAACGCCCCCACTCCACCCGTCACACATATATTGCACCCCCACCCTGTTTTCACTTATGAGATGGGTTATGCTTTATGGCAGAATATGTGATGTCTGGAGGGTGGTGGTTGGGTGGTTTTTTGTGTTTGGGGTGATTTGGAGTTTTTCTTTTCTTAAATGGCTGAGGAGTTCTCTACGCACCGCACCGCCGCCGCCGAGCCGAGATGATATAAATCTTATTTTTTCTTCTTCTTCTTCACTTTGCTTCGCTTTGCTTCACTTTTGTGGCAGTAAGTGATGGTGGAAGCGGTGCTGCGGGTGGTCTGCTCTTTAAGTATGCTGCAAAGATTTTATATCAGTATTCCATAAACGATAAAAGTTTGCCAAAGGTGAGGAGGACGACGATGACGAGGGGGAGGTATTAGGCATCAGCAATATCGTGGTTGGGGGTAGATGTCTCTTTTTGTTATTTCGTTTGTGATAAGAACACACGTGACAAATCGAAACATTTGGTGTACCAGATGCGACATCGAACTTAGGCAAAGATACCGAGAGGGTGACAATTACCTATATACTCCAGGTTTACGATTTTCAGAGTTTTTTGGATATTTGATAGGCGTACATATAGAAGTTTTATGTGTGTCTTTTCTTTTTGTGTAAAAGTTTTTCTCTTTTGGATTAAGTTGATATTCGATCAAATTAATATGATTGTGGGCAAAACAAAACAAAAATAAAAATAAAAACAAAAACAATACAAAAATGATTTAAGACTTCGATGCCAGACGTGTCTTTAAGTGGTTAAACGAACTTAAAGATATTGCCGAGCACGTTTTTGGATGTTTCAATCAAATATTTATATAATTTTTGTATTTTTAGTAAATTAAAGAGAATTAAAGATTTTCTTTAAAAATATGGGATATTTTCAAACGAAATTTAAGAATTAAAGTTCAAAATAACATTTTTTGATTATTAATAAATTGGCCTTTCTTTTATCTGAGCGGTTTCATCACCCAAGATGACATCCAAATCTTTGTCTTAAACTTCAGTAGGAAAGTTCTCAATATTTCAAAACATTGTTAAAACTTAATAGGCGGGTCAATAAGTCCGTGACTTTTGGAATTAAACACACATTTTTTGATAAAAAAATGATTTTATTTTTCAAAGTAGTCTCCCTTGAGCTGTATACACTTTGTCCAACGCTTCTCCAATTTTTTTAACCCTTCCAAAAAAATGATTTGTCGAGGTCCCCAAAATAGGCCTTTGTTTGCGAGATGACTTCATCATTGGAGTCAAATCTTTTTCCACCAAGCCATTTCTTCAGGTTTGGGAACAAGAAGTAGTCGCTCGGAGCCAAATCTGGAGAATAGGGTGGATGAGGGAGCAATTCATAGCCCAATTCATGGATTTTTGCCATGGCAACTGCACAGCACATGTGTGGACCCTTGCATTGTCTTGGTGGAAAAGAATTTTTTTCTTGGCCAAATGAGGTCGTTTTTTTTTGTCAAATCGTATTGAATCGGTCCAATAAGTTGGGATAATATTCCCCATTGATTGTTCTTCCCTTTTGAAGGTAGTCAATGTGGATTATCCCGCGTGCAAGTGCATCCCAAAAAACAGTCGCCATAACTTTATTGGCTGACAAACCCACCTTGGCCTTCTTTGGCGCCGATTCACCCTTAGAAAATCTCTGTTTTGACTGTTGTTTGGTCTATGGTGTGTTGTGATGGATCCATGTTTCGTCCACGGTTACAAAACGGCGCAAAAACTCCTCCATATTGCGATTAAACAACGCCAAACCTTCCTGTGAAGTTGTTACACGATTGCGTTTGTGGTCGACTGTGAGCAAACGCGGCACCCATCTTGCGGAAAGCTTTCTCATGCCCAAGTGATCATTCAAAATTGAAACCACTGAGCCATGCGAGATCCCTACGGCGTCCACAATCTCTCGCACTTTCAATCTTCGGTCGGCCAACACCATATCGTGAATTTTTTTCTATTGTTTCGGGTGTAGAGACCTCAACTGGGCATCCAGGACGTTCGGCATCTTCAGTGCTTGTACGGCCACAATGAAATTCAGTAAACCACTTTTTTACCATTGAAATCGATGGTGCAGTGTCCCCATAGCATTTATCAAGCTTAGCCTTGGTCTCGGTAATGTTTTTTTTTCGCAACAAATAATGCTTAATAAGCACACGAAATTCACTTTTTTCCATTTTCTCCTCAAATTAGTGAGTAGTCTGATAAAAATAGCTGTCAAACACAAACTAACTGATGCAGCAAGTTTAAATTTTGACAAGAGTCAACTGACAGATGCCTGTTGACAGGAGAAGTGTTGCTGTTTCAATAAAGAGGTCAGAAATTCAAAAAGTCACGGACTTATTGACCCGCCCTTATCAATAATTTCTTTTTGTGGAGAAATAATACTGAATTTCCGTTAAAATTTCGAGCGGGAAACAGCTGTTAAAGTCAAAAATATTTCTCTAAAAAAATTAATATATTAGATCGATCTTCTCGTAGTAAATTTCTCAGTCGGTAATATCTAGAAAAGTTTCGAACTTTAATGTCGAGATGAATGTACTCAACAAGGAAATAATTCCCCCTCCATCCCTGACAACAGTACTCCACACAGGAATAGTTGAGAGTTGTAAGTCACCAGGACCTAGTTCTCAACGGATTTACCCAATTTATTTATTTATTTTGTAGTTTAAAATTTGTATACATATCCTATAGAATCCTGAGATTTCAAATTTTGTAAAAATTTCTATTTCTTATTAAAAATGGTACACATTTGTTCCTCTGGCTAAATTTAATTTTGTTGGTATTGTTGACAAAAGTGTACGTAATATTTTAAGCCAAAGTAAGTATTGAGTAGATGAAATTTTATCGCAAATAATCACAACCATTTTAAAGTTATTTGAATTTATAGAGAAAGCCATTTGAATTACAATTAGTTCTAGAAGAATTCGAATTTTCCTTTAGTAAATAACTCTAGAGAAATGCCAAATTTATCTGTTTAGGACGTTTGACCATAAAAATACAGTCATCTTAAACTTCATTCAGTATTAAAAAGGAAGGAACATCTGTTGTTTGGACTTATCTTTGTGAATTTTTTTTTTGTAAATAATTATTAGCCTAGTTTTTAGAGATGAAACAAAAAACCAACAAAATTCTCTACATTTTCAAAATGGTGTTAAGTATTTGCAAACTATTCAAAACCAAATGCGTCCTCCAAGAAAAGTTTCGTAATATACAAACTAACTAATATCTTTCACAGCTGAACAAATTTGGTGAAATTTTCTTCTATTTTTTTCCTTATTTTTCATATGAAACGCTTTCACTATCTTCTCCCCCTTCTAGATTGAATTCCATCCTCGTTTCCAAACAAAAATATCAACATCAGTTTCAAAAAGCAACAACAGTTCAAAAAAAAAAAAAACATCAACAGTATGCTGCTAATTAATTTCAACCCAAAAAAACACCGCGTGCCAATTGCGAAACCAAAATCCAATTCCGCAAAATACGAAAAACCAAACGGAATTGAACAAAACACGAGAAACCAATAATAAAAGCGTAAAAACAAAATAACACAAAACGAGATGAAACAAAATAAAAGGAAAAGAAAAACATAAAAAGTTAAAATGTATATCCAAAAAGTTATAATAACAATAATTGCTGTTAACAGAAAACTTTTTCCAATCAAACGAACTTTTGCGTCCCTCATTTATTTTGCACAGGACGACGACGAACGACGCTACGCGATGTAACGTTTTTGGACGCAGAAAGTCGCCATCAAAAAAGTCCTGGTAGTCGTGTCGTGCTACGGACGCTTTCTCTCGTTCTCTCTTCGAATACTTATCTTTTCAAAAGGAAATCCTCATTAGAAAAGTGTATATATAGAAGGATCATGTTTTCCTGACCCGCATTAACTTTGAAGGGAGTTCGTTTCGTGTTTTTGTTTGGTGTGAACTTATACTTCTTCTTCTTCTTCTTCTTCTTCTTCATCTTCTTCTTCTTTTTGGACTCCTTTTTCATCCTTCTGCTCCTGCTGTTGTTGCGGGAGAGATGGTATCATAAAATCATGAAAATTCTTTATCCCTAAGCCACTAATTGACTTCCAATTTCTAAAGGTTCCTCACCACCATAACGTCATGAAAAGTATTGAGGAGGAGGATGAAGAAGAAAAAAATAGAAAATATCATGAATATCCTTTCTGAAGGACGAACCAAAGTCGAACGAAATCAAAACCAAAAAAAAAAAGAAGAGAAAACTTTACACTATATATGTATACATGAAGGATGTAGCTGCGATGATGCCCCCGAACATCAGAGTTGGTCACGACTTTTATCCTTGCTTCTTCTATTCAGGACACGGATAAACAAATTGGTTCTCATTTGGTTTGACAGTCCGAATCGGAATACGAATACTTCATTGGGTTTTCTTTTTTGTATTTTTTGTGATGCCTTTCCGTGTGTCCTTGTTGTGTTTGGTTGGCAAATTTAGATTGATTTCAATGTAGCGGGCAGAGATTTTTCAGTTTTGTTATTTTTTATTCAACAAAAAATCAGAGAGAGTCCTTTCTGCTGAGATATACCCTTTCACCAAAATGACGATATCCTTCACTCATTCCATCATCAGTTTCTGTGTTCTTTTTTTTAAGTTTGTTTTCATCTTTTTTTCTTAATGATGAAAACTCAGTTACAATTTGAATTTAAATGGGAAAAAAAGGATGTTGCCTTTCGTTAAATCCTTAACACCGCTTGAATGATGAATGAATTGCCGATAATGGTGATTGTTGTATACATGTTGGGTCTTATGGTAGGGGTGGTGGTATGAGTGGGAGTGAATTTCGAAAATGGAATAAATTCGATCCGAACATTAGTCCTGGTCGTGCTTGGGTTTTTAATTTTTTGTTTTTGTATTTCTAAATTATAACGATAAATATCCTTACACTAAGTGCATAACATTTTACAGTCTTTTCGTATACACTCGTCCTAGTTAGTCACACTCTAGAGACAGCAGCTTGAGAAAGACAATTCCACACTTGGAACCTTCAATCAGCAATTTTTATGTCTTTAAATTAAATTTAAATTAATAAACTGACATAAAATACGATGACATAAAATAGACAACGTAAAACAGACGACGGCCGGTGGTGGCGCGGCGGCGATGGTGGCGATTCATGGCGGCAGAGAGCTATTTAGACACGGTGCCTTTCTTGTGAAATGCCTTGAAAGTCTTTTTTTTTTTTTTTTGAAAAATGTTGGGGGCATTTCTTTTTTAGTAGATGATGGTGTCTGAGTGACAGTTTCTTGTCGTGTCGTTGTCGTAATTTGTCACCTGTTAAATCATCCCTGGAAAAGCAATTAGACACGTTCCACTTGCACATGATGAGTGGGTATCCTCAAGTGAGAAAATTGTCTCTCATTTTCATCATCATCTTCATCACACAAAAATTTGTTGCTATTTTCTTAGTCGTGTCGTCGTCGGTCGTCGTCACCTTTAACAACTGATGCCTTGACGGGAGTATTATAATTTTTTTTCATCCGGTGGAATATATAGAAACAGAAATACAAAACCAGATGAGTTGAATTTTGGAAGAAAATTAGGGAAAAAGTTATGGTATTTTGTAAATACTTGTGAATTTTCGTGTTTTTTTGATGGGATTCGTTTGATGATTTTATTTTGAGTGTTGGCGAAGGGAATGGCGATGTTATTGAAATTTTTCAAGGAGATAATAACATCAACGGATATTATGGGGTTGTTCTATTAATAAAACAAGCAATTATATATTATTTTAAGATATTATAATTGTATGTTGACGTTTTGATGGGAATCATGAAAAGAAGGGTGGAGTGATGTTTGAACTAAGAAGAGAATGGATGTTGTTACGATTAAAGCATCTTGCACATGAGCAACGAACTGCGAACTGCGAACTGTGGATGTTCGCATGTTTTGACTTTTCTTTCACATGAGCTTTTATTTCTATTCGCAGGTAGCGACGAATTGTCAACCCTTTTCTCCATATTTTCCTCAGCCATCATCTTTCACACAAAAACAAAACAAGAGTGGTATAATTTTGAGGTTAAGTTGAGCGCGAACAATTTATTCGTTGCAGTGTGGATGGTATGTGGAACGCGAATAGAGTTTGACAGTTCGCAGCAACCACACTGCGATTCGTTACTACCAAATTGTTTTTACAAAATTCTCTTGTTTTAGAGAACAAAATGCAAATTTTATTATCCTAATATTAGTGTCAATTGGTTTCTTATAATTTAAATGTGTTTTTGTGTGGAATTGACTTTTTGAAATGTGTAAAATCACGTTTGTTCGTCCATTCGCAGTTCGCAGTTCGTTGCTCATGTGCAAGACACTTAAGAGTTAAACTTTTTTTTCGCCCAAACTCACAAAAATTCAATTCGCACAAATATAATTTCATGGGATCCGTTGGAAGATCCAAGATCCAAAGTAGTGGGTAGGAGGTGTTCAATAAGTGAAATCACCATTAGACAAAATTTCACTACATGGAATAAATTCCAATGAATCAATTTTTATTGCCACATTTTACCTATACAATTTCTCAAAATTCCACATTTTCACCACATTCATTAACCATGATATTATGATAACGATTACTTTGGTGAAAAATGTTTTGTAAGTTGCAATTTAGTTATACTTTTCTATAGGCTTTTTGATGGCACTTGTTTAAATCGTACTTTCAAATCGAGGCTTTGAAAATTTATGAGGTCATATTTTTTAGTAAAATTTATGATGCTTTTCCAACTGTAATCCTTCTTCAATATTGAGATCAACTTTTTTAAGTTTCATACTTGCTTTAAGAATAATTTGGCCGAGAGATTTTGGACATTGGGAGATTTTAGATTGAGGATAATTCCTTGCAGAAAACATGACCAAACCTCAAAACTTTTAAATCTTCTTAATAATATCTCTTTCAGCAAATAATAATCCGCAATGTTCGCAGTTCCAGGAATGTTCATCAGTTTAGCCTTGAGCTAAATTTCGGACATATACTGTCAAGTATAGAGATTCTTTTTTAACGGCACATCTAGAATGTAGAATGCTTTAACCAACTCTGCTTTTCCCTCTCGTTTTGATATTCAAAACTTTAAGACCAATGTGCATTGGTATCTCCTCTTCTATCTTTCTCTATTTTCCTAAGCTCTCACTGTGTTTAATTTTTAAATATGTTGGGGGTAGTTATTAAAAAACAGATTACCTTATAGAGGTTAAAATAAACATTTGATACATTTGCATTCGACTGTATTTAAAAGTTGCAGGCTAAATAGCATATCTTTTGTTATTGTACGTTTTTTAAAGCGGTGTTTTAAACGGCAAAACAGTATCACAACGGTTTTTTTTTTTTGAAACAATAAGATTTTTAAGTTTTTGATAGATCACATTAAAATAAAATAAATTATACTAGCTTTCTCGGCAAACATTGTTCTGTCAAAAAAAAACCTTTAAGTGATATGCCGACAGCAGCGCCACCTACCAAGTCAATTGAGATGCGAAATCTTCCAGGAACCCATTGGGGTATACATAAATAGAAATTCTCATTCGGTCCAGCTGTTTAAAAGAAGTTCGAGGATACACACTTACTGAAGAATCTTATACCTACACATATTTATTTAGATAGGGTCTAAAAATTCGTCGGTTGAAGTTGGTTGCGCATTTATTTGAGAGCTGTCAAACTTAGTTGTTTTTTTAAGTGTCTAAATATTAGTTGAATATTTGACATTTAAGATAATAGATCGCTTAACAATCGAACAATTAACTCGTTATAGTTATAACAACTCATTAAAAAGGAGGGGTTGATAGAAACGCAGCCGCTTTTCGCGTTTTACGCAATGATTATGCTTCAACTTCGCAAGAATTGAAAAAAATTGTAAAGAAATTTAAAGAAAGTGGAAGCTTCACTAATGTTGGAAAGCCAGCGTGTCATCGTCTAAATTATTTGGAGATTCGATATTCGAATTTATTGATTTCCCGCTGTTGGCAGCAATTTATCACCTAACTATGGCGTTTTTTTAAATTGAATTTTCTTCTTCATTATAGTTCATAATACGCTTCTGACCATTCACAGATTACAACGCAGTAAATACGCTTTTTGGGTATTGGAACAACGCAAACAATAATCATCGATTTTTAGAGTAAATTTTACTTAATCGACAAGGAAAACAAGATGGCCGCATATGGGGCTCAGAAAATACCTTTTGAACAAAGTGATGATTTGGTGCGCTCTATGATCGAAAGGTTTCATTAGTCCGTATTTTTTCGAAGATGCCAAAAACTAGCAGCCGGTTATAGTCAATTCGAAGTGTTATGGTTAAATCATAACCAAAACTTTTTGGTCCGATATTGAAGAACATGACTCGGACAATATGTTGTTTGAATAAGAAGTGGTGGTTTGTTGAAACTCATCACTACCAATTATGGCTTTGATGTGTTAAAAAATTGCCTGTTCCGTCAATTTGCCTCCCATGAGAGTTATACGTGAAAACCCAAAAACGTTAATAAATAAGGACAACAGCAATTAAAAACCTTAACTTGTTTGCTTTCTGCTGATTGGACTTTTTGTGTACATTTTTCCTGGGCTATTTTCTCCAAGTTGATGTATATCTACCTTAACTAACAACTAAGTTGGTATTCACATTTAACTGCTATTGAAGCTTCCTAAGTCCCACCTTATGTACTTTACTTTAATGGAATTGCTATTTAATTTAATGAATTTTTATATACAAATTCTTGGAAAAAAAATTATTAACCCTTGCTTCTTTGTCCTGAACTAGTTCCTTATCTATACCATCAGCATAATTGTCAAAGTCAAAGCACTTTAAACAACAATTTCAAAAATTACAGTATTGCAACATCATAAAATGCCTTTTTACTCCACCTTATATCTTATAAAAAATGCAATTTTTCATTTTCAAAACTAATTCATTTTCCTTTGATTTATGTAATTTTTGTCGCATTTCATTAATTAATGAGTTAAACTTTGTTTGAATTTAACTTATTCAAACATTTGCCCCAATTTTTTTGTCCCACATATAGTTTCTTATCTCAAAGCATCTACATACAAAATATTTAAACTATTTTCAAATGATCTATGGAGGTTTGGATTCACATCATAGGACACCTGCTCCCTAGAGTCACTGATGCAAAGATCCGACACATCGTCACCGCCTTTGTCAGTCAAAAAAAAAACAAAATTAATTCTCCGAACAAGCTATCAAAACAAATCATTTGAGATTCTTCAAAAGAACAAAATAAATGATTCCAACAGGTTAAATACATATATTCCCAAACAGTGTTCTTTAGAGCCCTCGCTCCTACCAGTCACAGTCACAGTCACCATACATTCCTTCAATCTTTTCCTCCTCCCTCATCAAACAACAACAAAGTCTATAGAACATAAATAAAGTTGTACGCACAATAAAACTAAAAGTGTCCCCTCTGGACCAATATCACTAATTGCATCATTTGGAATAGAAAAACAAAATAAAAACGAAAAGAAAATCTCAGACTCGAAAATAGAATCTAGCCCCCTCGTAGTTTCACCCCTCCTCTGATGTTGATGTGTTTTTGTAGGAATCGAACTCTCAAACGAACAAGAATTTATATCCGGATCCGTTCGTTTAGTTTGGGGACTGTCATGAGACAGACCTTTATGATCCCAGGAACGGGATACGGGATATGGGATTCGGGATTCGGGATACGGGATATTGATGCGAAGAAGCGTGAAACGTGTGGTCGTTATCGTTAGTAGTTTTGATTTTGATTCTAATGTCGATGTCGAGGCGATATGGAGTGTGGCAATTTTCACTACACATCTCATAAACATCCACAGAAAGAAGGAAAGCAAGGTATAGAAAACTCCTGTGGGATCTTAAGCTGTCCTCTGGTGGGCAGCAAAGTATAGACATGTTATTTCAATGGGATGTACATACATATGTAGGTAGGTCTATCGTATATACTAGGTATGCAGTGTGGCGGATTGAATTAAAATGGAAATAAAAATGAAGTTTCATTTCGAGTAATAAAAAGCAACAGGAAAAATAAGGAAACCACTTAATGGCGACGAGACGCGACGGCGGCGATGGACGAACGAAAATCGAACCAAAAAAAGGAAGGAAATAGAAAAGTTGCTCCTTATTGTCCGTTATTTATGTTTCTCCAGAGGATTCAATTCAGGACTTCGGAGAGTGTCATTAATGATTCAAATAGTTTGATTCTTTCGATTTTATGGTTCTGGGTTTTAGTTGAAGTTTTTGTTTTCAATCAATCGAATAAGAGAAGAGAGAAAAAATCGGTTTTAAATTGGTCAACGTTCAACGAGTTTAAGGATAGTTTTGTATTAAGTGGTAGATGGTAGATAAAAGCTTTTTACCGATATGGAATTATGGTGAATTCGGGATGATAGTTGGAGTTTTTCATCACGGAATTGATCGATCTTATAGTTAACCACAGCTTTTGCTTCTCGTACTGCAACTTTTCAAAATTCCAACGAAATTGGAAACCTTTGAAAATGCAGACAAAATTTTATACTTGGAAATTATCTTTTAAATTTCACACTCAACGCTAAAATAAAAACTCTTAACAGTGATCCACCAACTCATCTGCAAAATATGGTCGGAAGGAAGCATGTCCGATGAGTGGAATCTCAGCATAGTTAAGATCCTTTCTGCTGTATTCTGTAAATGGTTCAGACATTCGTCAATAACCAGATATGTAGGTCCATATCAGTGTGGCTTCAGATCCCGAAAGTCAAAATCTGATCAAATATTCACGTTACGGCAGATCTTGGAAAAAATTCAGGAACTTCAAATCGATATCCAACATCTATTTATCGATTTCAAGGCCTCGTATGACAGAACCATAGAAAAGAATTTTACAGAGCAATGTCTAAGTTTGGCATACCTGTCAAACTTGTTCGTTTGGGCAGAATGACGATGTCAAATAATGCAAGCTGCCTATCAAGCTCGGAAATAATCTCACTGATGCTTTTGATGTCAAAAAAAGTTTTGCACATGAAGCTGTATTGTCATGCGACTTCTTCAAAATCGTTCTAGAAAGAATTGTGCAAAACTCAATAGCGGGACAATCTCCGAAAGGTCTGCGCAATTCCTATATACGTCGATGATATTGACATAATTGGAAGATCAAAGTGTGATATCAGTGGCGAGTTTTTGAGAAGATGGTTTTAGTGGTCAATGACGGTCATCAAGAAAGGAAAAAAGGACGTGGTCTTGGACAAAACGTCACCATACGCAGCTATATTAAAATTTGATTCTTCTTTGGGATAATAAGGTTAATTGAGTAGTTAAGTCCTCCCTCGAGCATCTACAGTCACCGTCATCATCCCGGTTCTTATTTGTGGCATTGAGGAATGTCAAGGACAGATGGGAACGTCTAAAGATGCTTCGAGAGAAAAAATCTTCGGGTGATTTTTAGTCCCGTCTGCATAGATGGAGAGTGCAGGTGGAGATACAACAACTGATGGGCTGGCTGTAAAGCTACACTAATTAAGTCAAAAGAATAAAAGTCCAACGACTTAGATGGCTGTGTAGAGCGAATGAACACCGACGATCCAGTCCGGAAGATCTTCGCATTCAATCCCGAAAGACGGATTACTAGAGGAAGACCTTACTCACACCCAACTTGGCGTACGAAACTGGAGACAGGTTGGTAGGGACCGAACAGGCTGAAGGCGCCTGTTGGTTGAGACACAGGTCCGTCCCGGTGATCCTGAGTAAGTTAGTAAAAAAAGCGGCAGCTGTACTGAAAAAGAAATACATTATTCTTCGTCGAAATAGGAACCCCTGTCTTATCCTGATAACCAGGTACCTCGGTGTAACTATTTAAATGTCTTTTCTGAAGCATCCAACTTAAAGTTGATATTGTAGAAGCTGTAAGGTTGAGCTCGATGAAAAGTTCCTTGTTCAATTATTTCCGTCAAAATAACTCCAAAGCTTTTAAAACCATCTTTTTTTCTTACGCCAAATCAAACTGTCATAAAACTCTGATTTCCGAATCCTATTTAAATCAAAGCATTTGACTAATTACATTCCTCAACTACTTACACGTCTCCAATTTTTTGACAAATTTCAAATAACAAACTCCCTGTCAATCACACACATGCTTGCTTCTTCAGTCATTTTAATTCAACTAACTTCTTAACCAACAGCAACATCAAAAGCAGCTTCTCTCATTCTACTTTTTATAGCTTCAATTGAATTTGACATTTCCAACTTCCTTAAAATGGAAGGAAGCTACTCCAATGTCTCTCTGATTGTCAAAGACAAACAATAATTACTCCATCAATCCCCTCTTCTCCATTTTTTGTATCATCATTGTGCCAACATTAATCCTTACGACGATGGCATCTGCAATTGTTTCAAAAACACTTCAAGACCGAAATTATAAATAAACCAAGAAAAACAAGGAAAACAAAAAAGAAAGCATCAAGTGACATTTTGTCAAAATGCATGAACACCTTTCAAGAATTATTATTATCCTTCTCGCACAAAAACCTGCAGAGATACCTCGTTTGCCACCTTAAATTTAAAACATCCCCCCTCCCTTTGCCCAGCTCATATTTTACAACGACATCAGACAATGTGCTGTATCAAAATCATGACAAGGAACACACATCCCGGCCCGGGTCGGCTTCATAGAGATAAAATATATACCCGCTCTGTGAAGCTGCCACCCGCCTGCACAACTGACACCGGCTGCTGTTTTGTCACCCTTTCAAAACTCTACAAATCCATCGAGTGAAAAATTGTATAAGAAAGAGGTGCTCCATCATCATCATCATCATCAGCATCATCGTTGGAGTCGTCTCGACGTGTAGTCTTTGTCGTCATCATCAGCAGCCACCTCCATCATCACCACACGCCTTCCCGAATGTGTCGTGCTGTCATCTCACCATCTCTAATATGTGCTAATGGCACCAAGAGATGAATGGCACACATTGCTTCCACAACGCCCTCTTCCTTATCCTCGCATATATTACCCTCGGTATAGAGATCATCCAAATAAATAATTTTTTGGGGGAACTTTCGATTGGATTGTGATGAGCTGGGCCACTCGCAGAGGTTCTTCCGCAGGAGTTGGAGTTCCTGCCCTATCTCATCATCAGCAATCGACCAATTTGTCTACCCTGGGCAAAAGTTAATGTAAAAATGTCTTCTTCCTTTCCTCCGTCCCAACCGATCCGCCTCCACTAATTCCTCCTTCTTCATCGAAATTCCAACTAAAACGATGATGGGAGCCGGAACTGCGAAAGTAATGAACATGTCATAAACAACACTCTCTTCTTCTTCTCCTTCTGTTGCTTCGATTCGGAATGTTCGTGGTGCAGAACCTAACATAAGTTCCGTTCCGAGGTAGCATATATTATTATTCCCTCTCATATATAAAGTAATACGAGAATTGGAACTGGCTTTTCGATGGGAATTGCTAAATGACCCGGAAACGGGTCGATTCAAAGGCAGTGGAAGTCAGAGTCGAATTCGAATCCCAGCTAAAAAGAGAGAACTTACTCTGCCTGGAGCTCCATGATGGAACTCAGTGACATGGGTGACTGTGTAATCGAATCGAACAGAATGCAGTCAAACGTAATTTTATTGCAT
The DNA here is from genome assembly GCA_951509635.1 of Eupeodes luniger. Lineage (NCBI taxonomy): Eukaryota > Metazoa > Arthropoda > Insecta > Diptera > Syrphidae > Eupeodes > Eupeodes luniger. The sequence goes on along the minus strand of OX608075.1, from coordinate 9,823,710 downwards.
ATAACTGGGTAAGTTTTTTGGTGATGGAAGAGGTTAAAGGGTGTTTTTTTTTTGTTCGTATATTTAGATGTAGGTAGGTATGTTTGTTTTTGTTATTTTAGTAAAGCCGGAACGAGGTATATACAGCTGTTACGAAGTTAGTCAATTGGAAGTTAAGTTTTAGAGCTTTTTGAAGTAGGAGACAAGTTTTATTTCGGTTACTTTATTTTATTGGCCACCATCACGCATCCAATTGAGAATTTGAAGAATTTTCTTCTTTTTTGTTTTTGAAATTTTAGTTTTTTTTTTAGGTGTGTTTTTTAAGTCCATTACTAACCAAACCATAGAGTTCTTAAGGATATAAGTTTCTTAAATCTATGTTATTGGTTTTCTTTCTAGGGGGAAAGACTTAGAAAATGCACTTGGAATAATAAAATTTGAAAATTTGCTGCTGTAAAACTATAAAAGTAGAAACTATATTGAAAGAGAAGTTTGTTGATGTTTCACCTTTGGAAATTACTATGTTAAATTGAAGTAGGTTCGAGGTACTTATAGAATCAGGAAAGCTGTATTAATATGTGTTTCAGTGAGCACGACTAGGTAAATGGAGTAATAAAGTCATTTTCTTTTATAAGAAGTAATACGAAAATAAAAACATTTTTGGACTCATAGAAGATGTATTTCGAGAAAAGACACGGTTCAAAATTAAAATGGTTGCAACTAATTAATAGCAAGGACTTTTGAAAAACCAGTAAGCATAAAAAATGACCACACAAATGTCTCACAAATAATAAAATAATTGATATCAATTCCAAACAAACTTCAACTCTCATTTTATTGCACTAAACTCTAATAAATTGGTTAATTGGAATAAAGTCTTTAACCTACCATGATAACCAAATTATAAAAATATTGTAATATTCGGCTTGGTCCGACAGTTAAAACTTATTCAATCTTCGTAAATAAAAACACAAATTCGCTTTCTTCAAATTACTCACAAAAATTCTTTATTCAACACTTTCAATTATTACTTTTTATAAACACAGTCTTTACTTTCAATTATTATTTTACACAGTCTTTACTTTATCGCAGTTTACAACCAATCATCCCGCTTCGCTTCCAAGCGCCTATTTATATACCTCAAATCGGCTCGAGAATCTACGAGGTTGTTCTCGATGCTTAACGAAGTTCTCCACTTTATCACTAGATGCTTACCCCTTTCGAGGTTCTTGTATGCGCTGAATGAGTTCCCCTCTAAGCCACTAGATGTTTCTCGATGCTTAAAGAAGCGAGTTCTCCTATTACTACCACTAGATGTTGTCCCTTATTATTGAAAGAGTGTATACACATTACATTGCCCCCTCCTTAGGATTGATCGTCCCGAACAAATCCATCGTTCTCATCACCACTGTAGCGATGTAGCCGGTCGCGATGTACAACTTTAGGTTTTCCTCTGACTCCCTTTTGTATCCGGTACACGACATCGTTGATTTTTGTAATGACTGTATATGGACCTTCCCAGTCCCGTTGAAGTTTCGGTGACAATCCTTTTTGTCGATGGGGATTGTAAAGCCACACCCGATCTCCTGCTTGGAACTCTGTTGTTGTCGCTCGTATATCGTAGCGTGTCTTCATTCGGTCACTGAACATCTTTATTTTCAACCTGGTATTGTCGTGGATCTGAAGGAGTCTTTCTCTGAGGTCATCAATGTAGTCATCCTCGGCTTGCAGCTCCGACGTGGGACATCCAAATTTTATTTCGCTCGGCAGTCTGATGTTCCTTCCCATCAAAATCTCAGACGGTGTATGACCAGTTGAGCTATGTCTTGCACTTCGATACGCCATCAAAAACAGTGGAATGTGTCGATCCCAATCTCGCTGGTTGTCGTCCACAACTTTGCAAAGATGTTCCTTCAGGGTTCGGTTGAATCGTTCGACCATGCCATCAGATTGTGGGTGAAGTGGTGTTGTTCTTGTCTTCTTGATGTTAAGAAGCCCACAAACTTCCTGAAATATGTTTGATTCAAAATTCCTTCCCTGGTCGGAATGCAGTTCTAATGGAACGCCGAATCTGCTCACCCAGTTGAAGACAATTTGGTCTGCGACTGTTTTGGCTTCTTGGTTTGGAATGGCGTATGCTTCAGGCCACTTGCTGAAGTAATCCATGACGACCAGAATATAACGATTTCCATTGTTTGTTTCCGGAAATGGACCCGCCACGTCTACTGCAATCCTTTCGAAGGGTGCTCCAACATTATACTGCTGCATTTGGCTGTGGTTCTTTTTGTTCGGGCCTTTAGTGGCAGCACAGGTATCGCATTTTCGGCACCACTTCTCGACATCTTCCCTTACATGTAGCCAGTAAAATCGTTGTCGAACCTTTTCTAGCGTCTTGTTCACTCCTAGATGGCCTCCCGAAACCCCACCATGCATCTCTCGCAGAACGTCTATAACCTTCGATCTCGGTAAGACTAGCTGCATGACATAAGACTTTCCATCTGCTGATTCCCATTTACGTCGAAGGACACCCTCTTGGACATGAAACGAGTCCCACTGTGCCCAATAGGCCTTCAGAGTCGGACTTCTATCGGAGATATCAGCCCATTCTGGTTTTTCCTGGTGTTCCTTCCAAGCGAGGATGGGTTCGATATCTGAGTCTTCTTGTTGAGCCTTCCTCAACTCGTCGTTGCTCCAGCCATAAATGGGATCGGCTCTGGTTCGTTGGACAATAACCACTTCTTTTTCTTCTTGTCGTCTGCAATGCTTACAATCTTGCTTGCATGGTCTCCGAGACAGTGCATCTGCATTTGAGTGAAGCTTCCCTTTCCGATGTTGAATTTCGTAATCGTACGTCTGCAGCCTCTCAATCCACCTTGCCACTTGACCTTCTGGATTCTTGAAATTCAATAGCCAGTTAAGTGCACCATGGTCAGTTCGGAGAAGAAACTTCTGTCCATAGAGATACTTATGGAAGTGCTTTGTTGCCAAAATCAGTGCAAGAAGTTCTCTTCTGGTCACACAATAGTTTCTTTCCGACTTCGAGAGTACCTTGCTGTAATAGGCAATTACCTTTTCTTCGCCATTATGCACCTGCGATAGTACAGCACCTATCCCGACATTGCTCGCATCAGCATCAATTATGAACGGTTTTCCTGGAGTTGGGTAGGTCAGCACTGGTGCATTACACAAGCGTTGCTTGAGCTCTTGAAAGCTGCGCTCGCATTCACCTGACCATCTAAACTGCTTTCCCTTTTCCGTTAGCTGATGTAGACTCTTGGCGATTCCTGCAAAGTCCTTCACAAAGCGCCTATAGTAGGTGGCTAGACCCAGAAAGCTTCGGAGTTGGTGTTTGTCCTGTGGTGTTGGCCAATTCTTCACGGTGTCAACCTTATCAGGATCCGTCTTTACTCCTTGGGATGAGATGATATGTCCCAGATATTTCACTTCGGTTTTGAAGAGTGAACACTTTTCTGGGTTAAGCTTGAGGTGGGCTTCTCGAAGTCTTTGAAACACGGCTCTCAGATTTGTACAGTGTTCGTCAAATGTTTTCCCGTATACTATGACGTCATCCAAATATACCAGGCAAGATTTCCATGTGAGTCCTTGCAGGACGCATTCCATTAGGCGCTCAAAAGTCGCTGGAGCATTGCAAAGTCCAAAAGGCATTACTTTGAACTGCCACAATCCGTTTCCTGTTGAGAATGCTGTCTTTTCTTTGTCTTCAGGATGGATTTCGACTTGCCAGTAACCACTTTTCAAGTCCAAAGTTGAGAACCATTGTGCTCCTTCCATTGCGTCCAGAGTATCACTGATCCTAGGCAGAGGGTAGCTATCCTTCTTGGTCACATCATTTAACCTTCGATAGTCCACGCAAAAGCGGGTTGATCCGTCTTTCTTCTTTACCAGGACCACTGGAGACGCCCAAGGGCTTTTAGAATTTTCGATCAGACCTTCTTCCTTCATGGCGGTTATCAGTTCTTCAACCTCACCTTGTTTGGCTAGTGGAAGGCGTCTTGCAGGTTGACGAATCGGCCTTGCATCCCCGGTATTGATTCGATGTTGCACCAGTTGCGTTCTGCCATATTTCCTTTTCGATGACGAAAAGATGTCTGCAAATTCTTCGAGGAGACCTTCTGCAGTTCTTCGTTGTTGGTGGCCAAGATTAGATGACTTGAGAATGTTCGTCTTTATGGAGTTCAGCTCTTCGGACTTCAAGGATTGCCTTGACTCTTCTTCGTTGATCCTTGTTATCGCTGATACAGATTCGCATTGTCCGACAATCTCACCTTTTCTTAGCTTAACTTCATACGGTTTGATGTTCAGTATTCGTACCGGAACCATGTTCTTTAAAGGTCTCACAAGAGTTTTCCCAATGGTGACGTTTTGGGAGGACTTTACAGATGCTGGTTCGACCATGAGGTATCGATGGCTGCCAGGCTTACCCTTCAATTTCGTCCACACGAATATCTCTGAAGAAGCAGGCAAAGTGAGATCTTCTTTGATGACAACTTTCACAGATGGCGAGGTCTCATACGAGTTAGTCCCATAGATCATCGGAATCTCGATGTTTCCATATTTCAGGACTTGGTTCCCGATGTCCAATATCACTCCGTGATCTTTCATGAAATCGACGCCAACAATGCACTCGTCGCATATATCTGCTACCAGGAACAGGTGAGAGAATTCCAACTCTGCCATCCGGATCTTAAGACGTACCTCACCATAAACTTTTGCGGCCTCTCCAGTTGCAGTCCTTAGACGATAGCTATTGGTGTTGTGGAGCCATGCCTTCTTGACGAGGTCTTGCCGTACGATGGACGCCGTGGCACCGGTGTCAATGGTAGCCACACATTTGTTGCCATTTATACTTGCTTCCACGGTCAGGCTCTTGTTGTCACGTTTTGTTTGAGAAACCTGGATGTCGTTTCTGGGGCCATCGATACCAGAAACCAGCTTCTGCCACTCGAAGTTGGTTTTTATTCGTTTCCCGGGTGGGAAACAACTTCGGAAGCAAGCGTTGTTGGTGTTGCTTTGAACGGTTGAATTACTCTTATTTCCACAGTGTTGGCATGTGGTTCCTCTTCGCGGTAATCTGCACTGTCGCTGTAGATGCCCAGTCTTATTGCAGTTCCAGCATCGTGCTGGTCCGTCTCGCTGACTCCTTTCCATAGTAGCCTTCTGACAAGAACATTCTTGGACTTCTATTTCTCTTACGCGATGCACGTTTTGGGAAGCTTGTTCTGCAGCTTCCATCGTCAGAGCGAAAGCTAATGCTTCTGGTAGTGTTCGCTTTCCGGCAGTGCGGATAGCCCTTTGGAGATTTATATCGCCCACAGCTCTCACAAAGGCTTCAACAGCAAGTTGATTTATTATCTCGTTACCAGCTGTTGGATATGCCAGGTGAACCAATCGCTCGATATCTGCCTGAAGCTGCTGCAGAGTTTCACCTCTTTTCTGTGTCCTATTGTTAAGTTGAACTCGGAAGACTTCTGTCATGTGGCTATCCCCAAACCGCTGTTCGATTGCGTTTACCAGAACTGTGAAGTCACCACTCTTCTCTGCTGGGATGGTTTGTAGCAGTTCAGCAGCAGATCCTCTTAAAGCAAGCGTAAGAGCAATGTATTTTTCGTGATCGTCCCAGCCGTTTGTTAACGCTGCTGCTTCAAACTGTTTCTTGTAGATTGACCACGGAATCTGCCCATCAAAGCTTGGAGGATTTACTTCTCTTTTCCTTGAGCACTCACCAGAAGGTTCTCGAGCTTTCATCTTTCGCACTTTTTCAAGTTCATTTGTAATGGTTTCGATTCGTTTGTCCATTTTCTCGATACGTGCGTTTTGTTTTTCGACACGCTCGACGCGCTCGTCAAGAGTGTTGATTTTTCCTTCGAAGACCGCAAACCTGCCTTCTAAAAGGTTTCTCTGTTCGTCGAACCGCTCTAGAATATTCTGCTGTTCTTGCTTTTGGTCGCTTCTTTGGGCTTCTAGTTGTTTCAGGACATCATTTCTTTGAGTTTCTAGTTGTTTCAGGACATCATTCCTTTGAGTTTCTAGTTGTTTGAGAACATTCTGTTGTTCTTGCTTTTGGTCGCTTCGCTGGGCTTCTAGTTGTTTCAGGACATCATTTTTATTTTCTTCAAATTTGGCTAAAAGAACCGACATCATGTTAGATAAGGCAACATTTGCATTTACCTCTTCCACTTTTGCTTCTAATTCGAAAGCAAACGTATCTGGGTCTTCATTTTGCTGCTCCAGATATTCCTGCAGCCGTTTAACGAGTTCGGTTTTTACTCCTGTCCCGCTTAAGCCACGTTTGCTTAGTTCGGCTTTTAGCTCAGGGACAGTTAAGTCTTTCAAAACTTTACTCATTTTTTTTTTTTTTTTTTTTATTTTTAACTTCACTACTTTACACAAAATTCAGTCACTGTTTTTATTCTCAATAAGTTTTAATCCCTTATTCTGACACCAATGTAATATTCGGCTTGGTCCGACAGTTAAAACTTATTCAATCTTCGTAAATAAAAACACAAATTCGCTTTCTTCAAATTACTCACAAAAATTCTTTATTCAACTCTTTCAATTATTACTTTTTATAAACACAGTCTTTACTTTCAATTATTATTTTACACAGTCTTTACTTTATCGCAGTTTACAACCAATCATCCTGCTTCGCTTCCAAGCGCCTATTTATATACCTCAAATCGGCTCGAGAATCTACGAGGTTGTTCTCGATGCTTAACGAAGTTCTCCACTTTATCACTAGATGCTTACCCCTTTCGAGGTTCTTGTATGCGCTGAATGAGTTCCCCTCTAAGCCACTAGATGTTTCTCGATGCTTAAAGAAGCGAGTTCTCCTATTACTACCACTAGATGTTGTCCCTTATTATTGAAAGAGTGTATACACATTACAATATTATAAAAATATTAAGAAATTCAACCAGAATTTGTGTTATGGGTGACCCAAAACTTTGCAAATGACAAAAGTATACTAACTCAAAAAATTAAAAACGGATTTTTATAGAGAAGTAAAAACAACATTTTTTGTCAGTCTATCACATCTCGTTTTGTAATAAACATAATTTTATTTAAAAAAAACATTACTTAACATTTAAAATTGTACCCGTGGCGTGATGGAAATTGCGTAGGAATATCATGCCAGGGGTCTGGGTTGAATCCCCGCCAGTACCTCCTAAATTTTTTTTTTCACGAATACTGCCTCTTGCGAGGAATTGACAAATTCTACAAGAGAAATTCTTGTCATGAAAAATGCTTCCTTAATTTTTTAAATAAGAATATTGAATTTGGGATATCAACTGTAGGTCCCCTCCATCCCTGGCATTATTTGCACATAGAAATTGTTGAGAGTTGTAAGGCACTAGATCAAAAAAAAAATATTTAAAAACAAGGGCAACACTTACAATAAATAATTAAACTGTGTCATAAATCAATTTTTTAACTTCCCATAGGAAGTTATTGTAATGGGTCCGATTTGTCAAATTGAAAATTTTGACATTTCTCAACGTTTCAAGGTCCCTAGAGTCGAAATAAAAGATTTTTAGAAAGATGTCTGTGCGTCAGAAAAAAAATGTGTCACCTCGTAAATTTTATGACTAAAATATGATTTCATCTCCAAAACAATTTTGTGCAACGAAGAATAATGTTTTTGACATCTGATAAAATTTTGAGAAAAATCTAATTGACAATTTTTTTTATAAAAAAATAAAATCCTAAAAAAAACATTACTCATAGTTGGTAAAAATTGAATTTCGACTCAAATATCTTTTCAAAAGCTTAAGATTAAGGCTTAAAACTTTTTTTATCTTATAAGAAATATTATTTTAAACATTCTGAAAAATGTTGAGAAAAATCGAATTGACAGTTAAAAAAAAAAAAACCTCAAAAAAAATTAATAAAAGTTGGTAAAAATTGATTTTCGACTTAAATATCTTTTCAAAACTTTGAGATAATGGCTTCTAACTCATTTTAATTTATGAGAAATATTGTTTTCAACATTAGGAACAATTTTGAGAAAAATCGAACTGACAGTTTTTTTACAAAAAATAAAAACCTAAACAAAATTTATAAAAGGTGGTAAAAATTGATTTTCGACTCAAATATCTTTTCAAAACTTGGAGATATTGGCTTTAAATTATTTTAATCTTTCAAAAAATATTGTTTTCAACATTCAGTAAAATTTTGAAAAAAATCGAATTGGCAGCTTTTGTATAAAAAATTAAAAACCTAAAAAAAATTTAATAAAAGTTGGTAAAAATTGATTTTCGAATCAAATATCTTTTCAAAAATTTGAGATAATGGATTCTAACTAATTTTTACTTATAAGAAATATTTTTGTATTTCTAAATTTGAGCACATATTGCTAAAATATTAGTTTGGATTCACAATAACTACTAACAGATTATTCGAAAACATAAGGGAATTACTTTCAAGGTTTTTTAAAACTTCAGATAGAGCAAAATAAAGACCCAAGAATTCATCTCATAACTAATGAGAAATTACAAAAACTAAGTGAGATACTAAAATAATTTAAACTGTATTCCAAAAGAAATAAATGTGTACTTTTCAAAATCATCATACAATTTATATTTATGATGTGTTTTTAACTTGTCTTTAAGAAACGCGTTTTTGGTTATCTTAAGCATGTTTAAAGGGGCGTATTTAAAAAAAAAAAAAAAATTTAATGATTTAAAGGCAAGATTCCAATTAAGGACATCTCAATTCTTAAAAATAAAGTATTGTGTAATATTGTCGACCAGTGTTATAAGTCCGTAGGTTTTTTGGAACGTATTGCTATTTTGCCAAACGGTCAGAAGGAAAAAACTATCGTCAAATAACTTTTAACAACAAATTGTCAGAATTTGTCGGGGCAAAATACTTTGGGACAACATTTTTGTCGTAGTTTTGTGTAGTTGACTATCGCAACAAAAGTGAATACTTTCAAATTGACAACCTCTACAATTCCATAAAATAATTTAAAAGAATGTATGTATTAGTTAATTTTGATTGACTATTTTAAACTCACTGAATGTGTTGTTTTATAAAGATTTTGTCACACAAATGTCTGATAATTGTTGTGTTCATAAATAATAGACATCCCTGATTGTAATCTTTCGTTAAATCACTTAGCGCATATCCTGTGTGGTGAATTTATCTTAAACTTAGGTTAAGACTTAGTGTTAAGTTAGTCGTAATAAAGAGTGCAAAAAGAAAAGATAAAGCGTGTTTTATTCCTTTCCGTAATTATAATAAATGGCGACGAGGATAAAAGAAAAGTTATAAATTATCTTAAAAAGTTAAAATTTTAAAACTTGCACAACATACATTTAAAATAAAAATAAATTACGATTCATCGAATAAATTTCGATTATTATTCAAGCAATTGGTCAATTGTGATTTTAAAAAGCCTGTAGATGACAGAGGATAAAAAGGTTAAGGATATAAAACCTGAAAAAATAATGTCTTACGTAGGAAGTATAAGTGAATTCGTGCCCGGAGAAGATTTCGATGCTTACAAAGATCGGGTACAGCAATATTTCATTGCAAATGAAATTGCTTCAGAGCGACAAACACCCGTGTTCATCACCCTCGTGGGCTGTGAGGTGTACAAAGTCTTGAAGTCCATGACTGCACCTGCCTTACCGAGCACAAAATCGTTTGATGTTTTAATACGCTTATTGGAGCAACACTACGCTCCAAAGTTTAATAAAAGAGCGGAGCGCTTCAAATTTCAAAGGGCTAAGCAGGAAGAAGGAGAATCAGTCAGCGATTTTATTATCAAACTTCGAAACCTGGCTGAAACCTGTAAGTTCGGTGATTTTATTATGGATTCAGTAGTCGATGCAGGAAAATTAAAAAACCTTGCTTTGGAAGATGCTCTGACAGACAAATTCATCGTGGGGCTACGAAATGAGAGAATCCAACAAGTTCTGCTCGCAGATGAAACATCATCATTCGAAAAAAGTTGTGAGCGAGCTCTGACGATGGAAATGTCACAGAAAGAACAGCGATCGATGCAGCCGGCAGAAAAATATGTAAACGCGATTAAGCACAGATCATCGAAAAATATTGAAGCACGTGTTCGCAGTCGAAGTAATGATTCTGGTAAAAGCCAGATAACGAGGAATTGTACTCACTGTGGAAAGTTTCATCATGATAAAGACTGTCCAGTTAAGTCTTTATCGTGCTTCAAGTGTGGCAAAAAAGGCCACATGGCAAATATATGTTTTTTTAATAAGAACGATCACAAAATATCGAGACGACGACGTCAATTTAAGCCAGTGCATAGTATACATGCGATTCGTGGAGAAGATGCTGCAGAGCTGGTGGTCAAGGTGGAAGGTGTGTTGCTGAGAATGGAGCTGGATACAGGAGCAAGTGTTTCTTTAATAAATTCTAAAGATTATAGAGCTAAGTTTATTCATTTAAAATTAAAAAATTGTAATATCGATTTAAGTACTATTTCAGGTCACAAGTTGTCAGTTTTAGGGAAAGTTGTTGTTGCTGTGGAGTTTGCTGGTGTAACAAGAGAGCTGGAGTTGATTGTGGTGGACGGTGCATATTTTAAGCCATTATTTGGAAGAACCTGGTTTTCGTCATTGTTTCCAGATTGGAAATCCAATATTGCACTTGATAAAGGGTTTGTCAACGTAGTTAATATGGCGCACAATGATACTGTAAGTAATAAAATTGTAGAGTGTTATCCAAATGTAGTTTCTAATGACCCAAACCAGATGATTGTTGGATATAAGGCAGAGATTCATTTAAATGAATGTAAACCAATCTTCCACAAAGCGTATACTGTTCCGTTTCGTTTGAAGGACGCTGTGTCCAAAGAAATAGATAGATTGGTTCAGGAAAAAGTTTTAATCCCAATAAAGCACAGCAAATGGGCATCTCCAGTGGTGTGCGTCCCAAAACCTGACGGTAGCGTTCGGCTTTGCATAGATTGCAAGGTCACAATTAATAAGCATTTAAAAACGCAGCATTGTGCTTTTGCAAATATAGAAGATATTTTTGGTAGCCTTTCAAACTGCGCATTTTTTTGTGTCTTAGATTTAGCTGGTGCTTACCAGCAGTTAGAACTCACAGAAGATTCAAGAGAGCTCCTTACTATAAACACAATGAAGGGTTTATTTCAATTCATGCGTTTAGGTTATGGTGTTGCCTGCGCACCAGCAATTTTTCAATCAACCATTGATCAAATTATATCAGGAATTGAAAACGTCTTCGCATACGTAGACGATATAATTATTGGAGGGAAAACCTTAGAAGATTGTCAACAAAAACTGTTTTTAGTTTTGGATAGATTAAACAAACATAAAGTTAAAATTAATCTGCGAAAATGTAAATTTCTACAAACCTCAGTTGAGTATTTAGGGCATGTTTTAAGTCATAATATAGTAAAGCCTAATCCGAAAAAAGTCGATGCCATAAAAAATGCGCCAGCACCTAAGAATTTGAAAGAACTTCAGTCGTACTTAGGATTAATTAATTATTATAGGAGGTTTATTCCTAATTTATCGACTGAATTGAAATTGATGTATGAGTTACTACAGAAAAAGAATCCTTTTAAGTGGACTCAAGATTGCGATAAGGAGTTTGAAAATTCCAAAAAATTAATTATAAACAATAATGTTTTAACTCTTTTTGATCCCCTCAAACCAATAATAGTTTCTACAGATGCAAGTCCCTACGGCGTAGGAGCAGTACTTGCCCATTTAATAGACGGTGTTCAGAAACCCGTTCTATTCGCTAGCAGCACTTTATCAGATGCTGAAAGAGGTTATTCGCAACTTCACCGCGAAGCCTTGGGGGTCATGTTTGCTGTAAAAAAGTTTTTTAAATATCTCTATGGAAAAGAGTTTACGATTCAGACTGACAACCAAGCATTAAAGGAGATTTTTAACCCTAATAAATGTACAACAGCCGTTGCAGCGGCACGGTTACAAAGATGGGCAGTAACATTGTCCATGTATCAATATAAAATAGTTCATCGCCCTGCAAAATATTTAGCAAATGTTGATGCTTTATCAAGGTTGCCAGTAAGTGAGTCTACAAATATTGAATCAATTAATATAAATTTAATTAACTGTATAAATAAGGTGCCTATAGATTTAAAAAAAGTTGAAGTACAGACTAAGAAAAGCCCTATACTTCGTAAAGTGTTCAATTTTGTAAAAAATGGTTGGCCAAAAGAAGTTGATAACGAGCTTAAACTTTATCATAAATTTAGAAATTGTCTTAGCATCGAGAATGGATGCATTTTTTACAATGATAGAGTTTTAATTCCAAATGATTTACAAATGCATGTTTTAGAATTGTTGCATGAAAACCATGATGGTATAGTTTTAATGAAAAAAGCAGCTAGGTCATATTTATGGTGGCCAAAGTTGGACATATCAATTAAGGACTTTATTGAGTCTTGTAAAGAATGTCAAGCTACTAGAAATGTTCCAAGAGAAATTGTTAAAACTAAATGGCCTAGTACTATGTATCCGTTTCAGAGAATCCATTTAGATTTCTTTTACTTTCAAAGTAAAACGTTTCTCCTTTTAATAGATTCTTACAGCAAGTATCTTGACGTTGTACAGATGGGTTCAACGAATGCTAAAAGCCTAATACAAAAATTAAACTCAATTTTTTCTGTGTTTGGTTTACCTGCAACCATAGTTACGGACAATGGTCCGCCCTTTGCTTCTTGGGAATTTAAACAATTTTGTAACAAAAACAAAATTGAATTACTTCACAGTCCTGCATACCATCCGCAGTCAAATGGTTTGGCCGAAAGGCATGTCCAGATTGTTAAAAATAATTTAAAAAAACATATGTTGTGTTATAAACAAAATGTAGATTTGCGCGAACATATCACCAAATTTTTGATGCATCACCGAAACACTCCGAACTCTGTTACAACAGCATCTCCATCAGAAATGTTATTTTCATTTAAGCCTAAAGTTTTACTTGATTTAATTAATAATAAAAAACAGGTTTCATTTAATTTAAAAAATAATTCTAAAGCAAATTTTGTATATAAAAAAGAAAAAAATATAGAAAATCAAAGTTATTATAAATTACCTTCATATAAAGTGGGGGAGAGTTGTATGTACAGAAACCATATTAAAGATTATAAAAAATGGATTAATTGTATTATTATTAAGAAAATAACTTGTATTCGATACATAATAAGAATTGGAAATCAAACTAAAATTGTACATGTTAATCAATTAAGAAAACTTAATTTAAAACCTAATTATAATTATATGCATTCTAAAATTCCTAAAAATACAATTGAAAATAAAATAAAAATACAAGATACAAATTGTAAAGATAAACAAGTAGAAACTATCCAAAGAAAAAAGAAATTAAGAAACAAATTTGAAATATTAGATGGTGTAAGAAGAAGTGGTAGACTTCAATCGAAAAATAAAAATTATTATAAGTATAAACAATACAAATGAATTTAATACATTTAATTTATTTTGAATTTCCATACAAAATAATGTATTTAATTTAGTTTCAATACAAGAGAATGAATTTAATTTTGAATTTTTTGTAACTATGTTAAAACTAAATTAATCTTAATTTTTGAATTACTTTTGAATATCGTAGATATTGTTTAAACCTTTTAGGTTTTAAAATAAGCAGAGGAGAATGTTGTGTTCATAAATAATAGACATCCCTGATTGTAATCTTTCGTTAAATCACTTAGCGCATATCCTGTGTGGTGAATTTATCTTAAACTTAGGTTAAGACTTAGTGTTAAGTTAGTCGTAATAAAGAGTGCAAAAAGAAAAGATAAAGCGTGTTTTATTCCTTTCCGTAATTATAATAATAATGAATTCAAATAATGTAAATATTTAGCAGCTTCAAGTTTCAAGATCCAGCTATGACAAATTTGATGTCAAAAATGTGTAAGCCCTTTGTCGAGACTTTCATTATCTTTAAAAAAAAAAACAGGTGAATCTTTTCCAAATTCTTTTTCCTTCAACTATTCTTCAAGGACAATACAAAAAACCGGTAAATGAGAAGGTATGCAGAATGTCTTGTAAACCTTAAACAAAGAGCCTATTGAAAAATCTCCAAACAAAGAAGTACTGGCAAAACTATGTAAAATATCATCATCACTGACTTATTACACAGTACACATCTCATATCATCAAACAGTACAAAAATAAACCCTGATATATTGACGCATCCCTTTTCCGCTTTATTCTTTGACAAGTGAAAATATCTGGTTAAGATTTCGGGTTAAATTGCAAATTCTTGACATACCGTTTGTCTATTTCACAATCATCTACTCTTTCTATCCCTCTTTCTCTTTCTGTATTCGTATCTTTCTATTTCTCTTTTTGAAAATTGAAAGACCTGTCATTTGAAAACAGAAATTCCTAACAATCCGTGTGTGGTTTATCATCGAACTATACTTGATGGCTGGCATGGTTCATGGCATTTGGAATTCTTTTGCTCTATGAAATGGAGAAACAAGGGAGGACCCAATATATCCTATCCTACGAACGACCTACCAGGCTACGAGTACTAAGAGGGAACAGAAGAAGCATCCTTTTAAACTGTTTACGATAAAATTCAATGTCCATCAGATATAGCAAACCAAAAACCGATGACGGATTCAGTCATGGAAATTGAACATGAACGGAATAATTGTTGTTGTTGTTGTTGTTGTTGCTGTTTCGATGTTTCTGCTGTTTCGAAAGTTCTCCGCATATAAATCACCATATGGATGCAGCAGACTTGAACTCTTCCAACTCAATACTCTGTTCTGATGTGATGTTGAAGATACAAAGTCGACCAGGCCAGGGCTGCTGGGATAGTCATACGTATCTCGTATGTGTGTATTTTTTTCTTCTGTCGGGCTGTGGCGGCGGGGGTGTCGATTTCATTGACGGCGGGAAGAGCGAGTGAGGGAGTCACAAAAGTGGCGGTAAGGTTGTATAGTTCGAGTACGGACTTCAACTCGCATCAATCAATTGATAGTGCAACGGGCTATATGGTCGCACGGTTTGGTCGGTCGAAGGGACAGAAAGGGGAGAAGACAAATAAACAAAATGTAAACAGATCACAACATCGAGCTCTGTCGCCTCTGGAGCTGTTGTTGTTATTGTTGTTTTTGTTGTTGTTCCACACATGTATCTATATCTATTCCCATCCAACAATTCAACCATCCATCCATGGAGTCTTCGGTCTTTGTTATGGCTAATGGTCCCGCATATAGAGATACAAATGTACCGCCTCTGGCAATTTTCGCTTTTGTTACCAAACTATCTACAATACGAGTATCTATGTATCTGTATCTCTTTATGGACATCATGGTATCCTGCAATATGTATCTATCTACATACGTTTGGAGAAACTATCTGCATGACGAATGTCTTCGGGGCGTTAATTGGCGTGAAAGATTTGAGAATACGTAAACAAATTTGAACGATATTGGACATAAGGATGATAAATGTCACATATTGTGGGTAGAAGCGAACCGAGGCGATATGGATGTGGATGGCGATATAGATATTGAAACTCATAGATATTTTCTCTATTGATGGTTGGATGTTTCGATTGAGTCAATATATTCCACTGGATGAAGCTGATTATGATGTTTTATCTTTTATTGTTTTGTTTTTGTCAAGTATTGAAGTTTGACAAATTAGTATTAGAAAAGAGAAAAATTGATAATTTCGATACGATGATTGTTTTGGTTGACAGATGAACGGATGATATACAATTTTGGGATGACTTTTGAAATTCGATATAATGACAAATAGTTTGTATAGTTATGGTAATTATTTTAGATGACATTGTGGGGTTGATGTGTTGCATGTTAATGACATTGTAAATGACATTGACATTAATTGTTGTAGATTTCATTTGAAGACATTTTTATCAGTCAAATTATAAACATATGAACACAGTTTAATTAGACAGATTTCTGTGGATGGTTAAGTGGAAAAATGTCAGGGAGTTAGCTGTCAAGAAGGTGATATCATAATATAAGGCCTTTTAAGGGGTGATTTTACATCTAGATTCATAGAAAAAAGTGTTTGTTCTCATAGTAGAACCATATTGGTCTTTCGAAAATATAAAAAATATATTATTCTATAAAATATTGTTTTTTTTCCATTGGGTAACGCAAAAATAAGAAACAATTGGTTTTTAAAAAAATGTTTAGTTTAAAAAATTTTTTTTTTGATTTTTCATTATTGTAAAAAAACCGAATAGGTACATTTTTTTAATAAGCTCAATTTCAATAACTTTTTTGACATTTCAGTGACAAAGCGCTTCATGTCAGTCAGGCCAATATTTTATTCATTAATCCCACTATGCGAACTTGCTTTCAATAATGTCTTCATTATTGACTAAAACAACAATAGTGTACTGGGCATATACGAACTTTTCTCTACTTCATTAATACC
This sequence comes from Eupeodes luniger, assembly GCA_951509635.1. Classification (NCBI taxonomy): domain Eukaryota; kingdom Metazoa; phylum Arthropoda; class Insecta; order Diptera; family Syrphidae; genus Eupeodes; species Eupeodes luniger. The sequence goes on along the minus strand of OX608075.1, from coordinate 9,807,292 downwards.
CGTGTTTTGTTGGAAAATCTATCAATAGTATAGTAGGATAGTACACGAATAACAAAAACAATATCCGTAGTATGAATACTACCGATAAAAGTTAAAGTAGAATCTTACTACGGATAGGTTTTTGACATTTATACGAGTCTCGAATGGATCTTATGTGATTTCGTTCTCAAATGTTGGTACGATTGATATTGCATTTGTATTTCGATGGCTATGTTCGTTGAGTAGTTGTGCATTTGGAATCATGTGTTTTCCATTGGGGAAAAAAATCAATCTATTTTGTTAGCGAAAATGGACTAACTAGGCTTATTTTGCAAGAGAAACTTTCCACCAAAGGTTTATCTTAGTTTAGATTAAATAAATCTTGTTGGTGTTTCCACCGCACAAGAAGATTTAAAAATGTTTAAGTTTGACATCACTTTCTAAAATGCAAAAAATGGTGTTTCGATGTTTCTTATGAAGTGCAAGTGAGATAGTTTGATTCGTGTTAAACAATGAAAAACTGAATAGTTCAGCATCCATATAAGAATATGCTACCATGTGCAATTTTTTTGTTTTTTTAATTTGATTAAAACAAAACTATATTTTTTGTACACAAACATGCAAATAAACAGACCATAACGCATTATCTGTAAAACCAACTCCTCCACACAGGTTTTTCTTCACAAATTTTCGACTCGACTCCGATCCCCGACCGGAATCGAGGCGAATCAAGCTCATTTCAACTTGATTCAGGTATATAAAGAATTTAGGTGAGCTTCAAGCTCCACTCACAAAAATATACAAAACAAAAGTTAAAAAATACCACTTTTAAGGGTTGTAGAATAATAAAATTCCTCAGAGTGGTAGGCGTTCATATTAAAACATACAAAAATTATGCGCTCAGAGGCGTGCTATACACCCACTTTCTTATACAAAATATTAGCTAAAATTAACACTTCTAAGTGTTATAGAACAATGAAAGAATTCGATGTGCATACAAAGACAAAAATCGAAAATATGATGTTATCTACCAAAAGGGTGTGGTATCCGCCTACTTTTCTTGTACTTGGTATCATTTATATGAACTACTTCAGATTTTTGTAGAATGATGAAATTTTAAAGAGTGGAAGTGATTAATGTTTAAATAGTTTAAAAAGGTGATGTCAGCAGCTTGGCCTAGATCAGACCCAATGATCTTATATGAATTTTTACTGGTGGAAAAAGCTCACAAAACCACGAAATCTAAGAGTAAATTTGATCGGTACACGTTTTTCTGTTCGATATTTAGAAAGTTGTGAAAACGCCGGACAATTGTATTGTGTATACTAAAAGCTGGTTTTTCCTTTCAGCATTCACATACATATGTGGAAGCTTTGAAGATTGACTACTAAAATTCTGAATCCAAGGATGAAAAATTTGATATTTTTTTTAAGTATATAAATATATATCTATGAAACTTCAACTGCTTCTGGTAAAAGTTCGTCAACCTAAATTGTGTCGTTGTCCAGTTCAGTGCTTTTTGTAAGATAGAAAGTAAAGATGAAAAATACAAAAACCCTTAAAAAATCAATTAAAAGTAGAAATAAGTTGTCTTTAGTTAGAAGGTAATCAACAACTTTTGATAAAAATGCAATGTAGGTAAAGTGGAGCCCCCTGAAAAGGCACATACGACTCCTTTTGGATGCTTAGAAAGCTCATAGGGGCATTACAATATGGTTCTCCGACTTGACACCTTGTTACCACCATCTCAAATAGCTCTCATAGGACCCTTTAACGGAATATTGAAATAGTATTTTTAAAAATTAACCTTACTTTTTTGGAAATAGAACTCAATTTTTTTTAGACCTTGTCCACGAAATTTTAGTGGAACAAGAATATGCTTCTCTAACTTGAAATTTAAACAAAAAAAAACAATTTCTTCTTTCAGTTTGAAAATGTATGTGGCTCTGCACTTAGTAAAATTTTTGTCAATTTATTAAAACATGTTTTTTTAAATGTTGTAGGAGTACTAGCAAATCAGATATAATTCTGCAATACCTTTAACACTGAAATTTAAAAACCGATTACTTAAAGTTTTTTTTTTCCGGTCATAAATTTTTTGAAATGTTTAAAATAAAAAGAAATGATTTTTCAAAAATTCTATCCTTAAACATTTGCAATTCCATATACTGATAACTTCAACCTCCTTCAGAAATAACCTTAAAAAATGTAATCTTCATTGTGTAATCATTACAAATAATTTAATATTTTTATTGGGTTTAAATAAAAAACATCAAATTTATTAAGTATGCTCTAGTAATAGACTTTTACAGGTGTATCGGAAGAAAACAATAATTCTCCATAAAAACAACCAAAATAGTTTAAATGTAACCATCACATATCAATACAATACGTGTACAATTTAACAACATCATCCTCAAACTGACAGTATCTTATCAAATAATTACACTTTGCGTAAAATAAATTAGAAATTAAATAATCCTCTTCAACACAAGTATGGAAAGGCATTGTACTCGTATGTCCTCGAGTCAAAAATTCCGATTGAAATCTATACACTTCAAATAAACAAAAGGGCCGTATAAACATAAATTTCACATAATACACATATCACAGTATTAAACGTTTTACCCTCCCAAAAGTGGTTCTATATCACCACCAAATAATGTCAACCAACGAACCAACAACGACGACGTATAGTATATCTAGAAGTAACGTTATTTCATCACCATTATATTGACCTATCCCTCAAACACAAATTGGCCTAATTTGACTTAACTAACTGTCCATATCGAAATGATAATCACAAGGGATCATCGCACATCATACAATTGTTACTCTTGTACTCGTGTTGTCGTTCTACTTTGTATACCTCTTCCCATATCATAAAGTTAAAGCTAAAAGCCACCCTTAGAAGCGTTCTGTATAGCAGCGACAAGGGCTGCTAAACAAAGCAAAACAAAAAAATATGTATTGTCGACCATTGAAAAGAATCGGAAATACTACATTCTCACCCTTAATGTTCGTCTCATGCAACATATCCACCCGCACTTTCATGATGTGATCACGAAAGCCGCCCAGCTCCCCCACCCCCCTATTAACCAAAACCAGAACCAACAACAATACCAACACGAAATCCATTCACCCTCGAATTATTTACTTTCTTCCTGCGATGTGTCAGGTTCTTCTTAGTCCTTTATTTTTCGTCCTGCCATCACCCTATTACCACATATTTTGTGAACAAATGTTGCCTGATGCGATATGCGGTACGATGGTGATGGTGATTGGTGAGGGTGGACGAACGCGACGTGGTGCGGACGTCCTTGGCGAAGAAGAGTCCTTTCTCACCCGTGCTGCCTTCACTGTTATGGTATCACTCGATTAAAAGCAATCGTTTTATGCAGTTTGGCTAAGGAGTGTAAGTCAAGTCAAGAACCATTCTATCATCAGGATATATACAACAATGGATGGAGAGGGGGGTGTAAAAACAAAATGTTCATTTTTGGCTAAAAGAAAGGGATTTATTATTTTACGTCGTCGTCATTCTAAACGAAAACAGTACATTGATTCATGACACACCCACCGCTAACGCCACCTCACTTACTCAATAAAAAGACTCCGTGAAGACCCTTTTTTCTGATAAATATTTCTGATATCCTTACGGGGGGATAGGAATGAGCATAAACACATTGCCGAAAACATTTCAATCAACCATTTCTTGTTTTTGTTGTTTTATTCTAATCGACTTTTGTGGTTTCGTTTTTGTATTCTGTTCTGTGATGTCTTTGCTTTTTTTCGAGGAATGAGAAGTTTAAAGCCTTTGATATAAGAATTTGGTCCTTAAAGAAAAACAAAAAGTAACAATAATGTTTTCTTTTTCTAAGGCTGCAAAAAGGACACACTCTTCTGGGTTTTGTTCTTAGAAAAAAAATAAAAGAAAAATTTCTTAAATTTTCTTTTCTTCGGTTTTGGTTTATTTTTAAAACGCAAAGTTTTATTTATTTGACAGATGGGAGGAAACTCCTGTCTGTCTGTCTGCGTACCAAAAAGCACGTGATTTAATATTTTTCCTTTATAAAGATACCCAAACCCATACTTATGGGGAAATGGGAAAATTGAAGTTTGAGTATGATTTCGAACAAAGTTCGATGGGTGGTGTTTGATGTATGAGTATGAAGCAAACAAATTTTGTTTGAAGGTGGTGAGAATTCAGTGTGCACTTTTTCACCATAGTGGGATTTTTGTATGTTTACTCGTGATGATTATTGTTACCTGATTTAAATTTGAATTCAATTTAATGTTTCAGCCCTTAAGGGTCTTGACTGATTTTTAATTGGTTATTCAAATAATAGATCTTTCAGCAATTATTCCACCCAGATAAATAGACTTTTTGGGAATTTTATATCAGTGACTATGTTTACAGTAGTAAAATTGTTAAAAACAAATGAACTATATGTAATATGAAAAAACGGACTTCCAAAGAGAATATATTTTAAGTCAATCAGCTGAAAATTGTCTGATTCATGGATCCGTTCAACTTAAAAATTTAGTATTGAAATAAGTGCGAGAAGTTTTGAGTAGTAACGGTTCTTCCTGGTAATGGTTCTTCCTGACATCGTCTTTGAGGTCGTAGACAACCATTTAAAATTTAACAAAAACAAAAGATTTGAAAAAAGAAAATTATATGTTTTCAAATAATTGGTAGTTCTTCAAATACGAGCAAAAAAAAGAATAATTATGTAAAATAAGAAACTGAATAAAACGCTGTTTCATTCGTGGATACAAAAATAACTGTTTTCAAAAACGCTTTTTCTCAAACTTTGTCTGATTTCAAAATGTAATGGAAATCAAGTAAACCGTTTTTGGTTTTGTTAATAAACGTTTTTGAAGCTGATCTTAGGATAAACCGGATTATCCCTAAAAACCAATGTAACTTTATTTAGTATGGCTTTTTCTATTTTATTTGTTAGAACAAAATAACGCCATTATATTGTCCAATCTTGTTAAGACAAAAATTAAGACAATTTTCTGATGAACTTCCTCAATACCTTCTTCAAAAAAAAAACCCTAAACTTGGAGTGGAACTAAGCAATTTGGGACCCTGAAAGGAGGTCGATTCAGTTTTTTTCTAAACTACTCGAAAACTATAGACACTTTAAGAAAATAAGAAATAGTCAACACTGTACGTACACAAAAATAGATTAAAACACTAGTTTTGGATAATTCATAAATTTGAAGAAAAGAAAAAATTTCAAAAACACTGTTTTAAACTTGCCATTGAAAGTTATTGTTATCGAATCGATTTGTCAAATTCGAAATTTTAACATTTCTCGTATTTTCAAAATTCCTAGGTGCCTATATTTGTACATAGTTCGTACGTCCATATGTTCGTCCGTTTAGAATACTTTTTTCCGTACTTAATATCTTTAAAACGGTTATAGATATCGATATCAAATTCGTATTTTTTCTTAAAGAAAGTATGAAAGATAACAGGATTAGAAGAAACTTCAGTATCTGGACGAATAATGCACCCGCTATGCACTCTACTTTTACACATGATAGAGAATTAATTTGATTGCAAAAATAATAAAGGAAAAACAGAAAGCTTTCGTTGAGAAAATATTATAACTGGTAATTTCGTGATTTCAAGTTCATACCGTATTTGACACCTGTCAATCTCAGCGATGATTTGACTTTTACAAAAATTGATTCAAACTAAATGTGTTAAAATTATTGACATTTACTACAAAGGTATTGATTCAAAATTAGCCACTTTTCGTACGACTACCAAAGAAATCGGTAAGATTGTGAAGAAATTTTAAGAGAGTGGAAGCGTTACCAATACCAATGTCGCAAGGCGTGTGCATTATAGTAATGCAGACTCAAGGCAAATATTGCTGCTGCCATATTTTAATATATATTTTTCAAAAGATTCACATCAGAAAATTACAGAATTCTAATATATAGCGAAATAAATTTTCTTTTAAAAAATGTTTGGCTGGATGTGATTTTTTGGATTCATTTTTGAAATCTGGAAATGAGGAAACCCGTTTTTTACAACTGGTAAAAATTTTAGAAAAAATTGATTGACAGTTTCCAGTTGACATTAAAAATTCTACTTACTTTTATTAAAAAGTGTTTTCCTACTAAAATATTTGCATACAAAATTAAAATACTTCTTTATACTTATTTCATTTTATTTAGAATGTTCTTGTTAAAATTTGTCAATTTTTTTTTAAATATTGAATCGACATTTTTTTCCAATCTAAAGTTTGCAAAAAATGATACCAAAAATTGTTACCTATAACCTTTTGTTTGACTCAAAAAACTTGGGTGAGACTTCTCAATTTTTGCAGCGTTTCTTTTATTTCAACAGAAAACATTCTGTATTTTAATTTTTTGACTGTATACATTTTTGAAGTTCTTTATATGACAATTTGGTTAATTACAAAAAAAGGAAGTTTTTCGAATTACTATTTTTTAAAATTCTGTATGATATTGTTTGTGCATAATGTTAGATGTCTTACATCTTTGTTTCAAAACACTGTAGTCTGAGAAAATTGTATATGTTTTAAAAGTGATTTTTTGATATTAATTTTTTTAACTACCCGTACACAAAAACCACAATAAATTGTATAAGTATTTACAAATTTAGTTTTAGAAAATAAAAATAAAAAGTCATGATTTTGTTATATTCACGAAAAAAGTTACTTAAAATTTGAAAACTAACTACTTTTTATTAACTCAAAAAATTCATGTTTTTTCAACAACACATTGACACTTAATATCGTTTTAAAATATTTTGCTGAAGTATGCTTAATAAAATGAATGTTATAATACCTTGGTTTGAAGAATATTTTGTTTAAAAATTCTGCATGTTTATCAAAATAATGTAAACAGACGCAAAGAAATCTTTCAGCGTAATTTTGAAGTTCAGAATTTCGTACTACAAAATTTTTACCGTACAGTATTTTCTTCATACAAAATTTTGTGATACCTACAGATTTTTCACATACAGTATTATAAAAAACAGTTTCTTATTCCATTAAGTATTTCAACCCCAACCTCACAAAGTTTAAAAATGGCGATCTCAAGGCAACCTAGCCTGAGATCCAATTAGCGCTGTAGTGCGCCGTTTTGATATCACAAAGTTTGACAGCTTCTTTTTTTAAATTTGCTCTGTTCAATTTGTAAATTACCTAAAAGTTAAATTTTTTGAAAAATATTCTAACAATAACTTGCTTACAACTTAATTCTTCAAAATGATATACAGAAAAATTCCCTTTATAATTAATATAAATCTTAAGTCCTTGACTAAGAGCTGTGTTCATAATAAATGTCGGATAAAATTCCAGATCTAAATATCCACCCCCTCCACTAATTGGTGCTTAATTAATCTTCAAAAATAGGGACATGGATCGACGAACGACGCGACGATTTGTTACAAACTTTGTATTCCTTAATTTTTAATTCTATTAAAATCTCATTTTCAAAATGGAACTCTTACTTACCCTTGGTAAGTTTTTGAATTTTCAATGTCAAGAATTAGGTTCTAGATTATTAAAAACTCCCTCTTTTTTTAAAAAATATTACATTATCCAAAAATCTTCTGAAAGTTAAACATATTTTATAGAATTCAGATTTGGAAAATTTAAATTATTTTCACTTAAAATACTTTAAAAGCCTTCATATCCATTTTAATAAAAATTACTGTCATTTTCGTGTCAAAGCCTCATTTAACACTCAAGCATAAAATCCCAATATTAATTTCTCCTGAATGGTGCAACATACAAAATTTCCCATCACCTACCAACACTTATCAGTTGTATATAAAACAGACACAATTTAAAGAGGAATTTCATCTACCACCCTCACCTTGCAACATGTTGGCTTCCAAAGGCATTGCCCATGCGTTCCAACTCATACAAAAACCAGCTCCCATATTCCCAAATTGCCATCAAATTTTCATTCAAAAAATCCCCATTTACAGTTAGATTCAGTACTATTTGAACGTCGGCCGTGTATAGAACGTTTTCGGTCGTGTTTTTGTGTGTCGACGAGTGCGGTACTTTGTTCCAATATAGAAAAATATAAATATTAAAAAAAAAACAAAAAGAAATATCCCAACCCATTTGAATAAAAATAAAATTTAATTGGTTCAAAAACTCTTAATCTTAATAAATAATATTGGAAACAAAACACATATATTCGAATTCCCATAAAAACAAAGATATAAAAACACAAAACAAGAAAAAGAAATATTAAAGGATTCTTGAATCCTTTTATGGGAATACAAGGACTCAGCATCCACGTTGTTGCAGAAAGAATTCATGTGAATGGAGAAAAGGTGCTGATCTCGACCAAAAAATCGAGTCTTCTTTCTTAAAGCCATCATAACAAGTTTTCATACCTATATTATAATTATTAATTTTCCGCCCTACCCCTATACTCCCTGACTGAACCGCCCCCTCACCCTCTGTCTCTCTAGTCTTTCACTCAGGACACTCATCATCATCATATGTGAGTTCAGAGACGGAGTCCTTGTGCCACCCCCTGAAAATCCTGGCACTTTTCAATTTCCCATTCGAATCACGTTGGGTCAAAACCAAAAGCAAGCAACCAGCAAGAATGGGAAAAAGTCGCAAAGAAGACGACGACGACGAACAGAGAAAAAAAACAACAACAAGGACGATGAAAAAAAATGAAATAATTAATTTCGTCCTTTTTCGTTCGTGATGGTTATACTCGTATATAGGGATAGGACATAGGGAAGGCTTGTTGTGAAGCAAAACGGAAGAAAAAATCCGGAGGCTTTTGTGGCATGTCCTTCCTCGTTGTTGTTATTGTTGTTGTTGTTGCTGCTGCTGTAAAACACACCCATTTTTTATTGCACACTATTCAACATTTCGCATTTGGTGGTTAATTTTTATGAGCCTCACATTTTGTGTGTTTGTTGGGTGCAGTCTGTTTTTTCTATTCTTCATTTTTTTATTTTCTGTTTTATACTGGTCTGGTCACTCCAATTAAAGAAAACAACAAAAAGAAAAAGTCCTTTTTTATGAGATATTTAATTTTTTAAGGATATCTTAGAAACGAAACGATTTGAAATTCAATTTTCGATAAAGTTGTATTTTTATGCATTTTGTTAATTAAAAATGCAATAAACGATGTTGAGTGACGTTCGTTAGACAAACGGATGGATGGATGGAAGAGTCAAGAAAGGATTGCTTAATTATTCCCAACATCGACCGACTACGACGCGAAGTCCTTGTGTCCGGTTTTGTCTGTGTCTGTTCCTGTTTCTGAATCCTGATGTGTGCATCAAGAAGATGAAGAGGAGGGGACAAGGACCTCAATTAATGGAAATACAGTGTAGTCGATAACATATGGTGTGAATATTTTATGAGTGTTATCCTTTCAGTCCTTTGAAACAATATTGTAAATTATTATGCAGTGTTTTCTTCTCTCGGGCGGGCAGCGGCACGCAGTGTATCATCGTTGTCGTATACCGTATTGACGCCCACTCCCTATTTTATTTTGTTATCACATTGAGGATTATTTACGAGAATACAATGAAATTTTATTGCATAAGGAATGAAAAATAAAAAAAAAAAAAAGGATCAAGGATATAAGAGGATTATCTATGTGCGGTGATAGTGTGTGTATATTTGTGAAGACAAAGTAGCTCTGAAAAGAATAAAAGGAAGATTATTAAAAAAATAAGAAAGAAAAAACAAGTGAAAAATTGTTTAGTGTTTAAATTCAGAAAAGAAATACCTAAGTAAAAGGATGTCCTTCTCTAATTAGAAGGAATTTATCCTTTTTTATTTTGTGATTATTTTTGTGTATAAAGTGTGTTTTTCTGTGTGAACTAATCTATCTTGTGTCCTGCAGATAGAGAGAAGAGACGTCCATATAAGTCCTTACTTATTCATCATCAGTATCACAAAGGATAACAGGTTTGAAATAGAAATGTAACTCCTAATTAAATGGCTACCATCAAGGACTAAACATTATACATATGTACCCGATATGTAGGTAGAAAACGATATGTCCTATTTGATGAAAGGACATTCTCATGTATACACATTACAAAGAGGATTTATATACATACATATGTATTGTATATAATTGTTTCATTATAATTTTTTTCTTTTTTGTTGGTATGTGGAAGGATATGTTATTATTTTTGCAACAATTTGAGGAGGTGGAGTACAAAGGATAAACATTATAATAACTCGATTTTTGGGAGGAAGAGAGTGTTGATATTGATTTTGTATAAATATAAAATTCTATATAGATACAGACAGAGGGAGGGAGTCTATTTATGTTTGATGATGCGTTTAATTGGGATGATTATATATATTATTGAAAAGGACTCAATCATGTTATTGGAGTGTAAAATAATATAACATCGACTTCATCGACATTGATGTTGATTGAAAAGGACTATTGCATTGTTTTGTAATTGATAATGTTTATTTTTTGGGAATATGGGAATGAGAATGGGTTGGGTATGGATATAATATTTGTAGGATTAAATGACATATGTTTTAGAGCTCATCACTACATTCACTATTCTGGCTAATGTTTATACAATAACAAAGGATTTGGGAATTTTGTTCTATCATTTAGATTTTAATCATGGGAATATTAAAATGTAATTACTTGTTATTTAAACAATACTTATATCTATATAAAGTTGTATAGGTATGTTTATTGTGTTGAGTGCAATGATGCATTTAAATTATTTATATTCAAATTGATTTTGATGGATTAGGATTAGGGAAAATCAAAATCTAATTAATCACACTTTGAGGTGCAGGTAAACATAAATATTTTATAGTAACTGTATTGAAAATTAGAAATACCTATGTACATAGGTTGTAACTGATAAACTTACTTGTTTGCATTTATTAATGCTTCTACCTATTATAAGGGTAGTTTAAAATGATGCGTTTCAAAATAGGTTGGTAAATATACAGATTCCTCTTACCTTCAAAAAAGGGATATATTTGTCTTAATAAGATATGAACTAAAAAGAGTATCTAAGGATTTGAAAATATACATGAAATATTAACATTTTTATATATATCTCATTATAGAGTGTTTAAAGAAGATCAAAAAATATTATTGTCTATTTCCGATACTGAAATTTTGGATTTTTTAAGAAGAAAGTTGTGGCCAGCAATTTCGGTTGACACTTAACTCTTTTATATTTTGATCACCAGCCTTAAAATTTCCCAGACTTGAAACATTTCTCAGCCAAGTTATTGCTTCGTATAAAAGAAGTTTAAATTATGTTCATGCTTAAAAAAAGGGTATGACTAAAACTTTTATAAAAAAGACTTTATTCTTTCAAAAGAGGATGTTTTGATTTCTTATATTTAGTTTCCAGAAAACGAGTTTCCTTAGTTTTTCAATTTTTGCTCATTAAAACATTCTGAATTTCTATTTTTTTAATGTGTTACAATTAATTTTCCAAAATAATTTATTATCCCTTTAAAAGTTAAAAAAAAAAATATTAAAAATTTTTATTTTATTTTTAAATTAATTTCTAATAGATTTAAGTTAAAAAATAGTTATTATAAAAATTTTATTTTAGCAGTTTTTAATTTTGTTCCTTGATTTATTTTGGAAAACAATAAATTTGAATTTTTATTTCCTGAAACGACCTTACCTAATTTATTATTTAATGGCTCCTTTAAATATGTAAGATTAATCTCAAAATGTTTTTAAAAAGAAAAAATTATTGTTTAACTTTCATTTTTGTTTAAAAAAATTGTCACTTGAAAAAAAAAATAAATAAGTATTCTTTTGTTTTATAAATACAAAATATTTTCTAGTAGTTTTTAAAATATAAAATATTCAAGTTAAAAAATTTGGTCAGAATACATTTTTTTGATTCGAATTTTCTCAAAAACAAAACGATAGATTTTTTTAAAAATTGTTTGTACTTAATTGTTTTTTTTTTTAATATAAGAAAAAAATATTTTTGTATTGCTCCAGAAGGGTACCCCCAATAGAACCGTTATTTTGTTTTTGAGTGTTTTCAAGAATTAATCAACCGATTTCAATATATTTTTTCTTTACAAGCTCTGTCTCAATAATATTTGATGATTAATAATGTCATTGTTTTTATTTTTGATTAAAAATTAAAAATTTTGTTTCGAAATTCGATATCTTCAAAATGGGTCATCATATTTTTACGAAATTGAAATGTTAAACGTATATTAATAAGTTTTAAATAACTGCAAAGCCAAAAATATTTTCGAACTAAAATTGAAAAATTGTATGTATAACGAATTTAATAAAAAAAACTGCTATAACAATTTTCAAATACAAATTTTGAAAAATTAAGGTTTTTTGAGAAATCAAATGGTGCTTAAATTTTTGAAAACAAACTTTTCTTGCAGGAAGATTTTTAAATCTTAAAATGCAGGTAATATTTTTAAACAGACTTTTTGGATCCAAGTTTGGAGCAAGTTCGAACAACCCAGTGTTAACATTTTGAAATTTGTTGACTTAATCTAGAAATTATTTTTTTTAAAACAGAATACAAATGATTTTGTTTTAAATTTTTACTCTGAATTTTGAAAGTATGTATGAAAGAGTTCGTGTTTCTCTTTCTTACATACTTTCAAAATCCAGAGTAAAAATTTAAAACAAAATCATTTATATTCTGTTTTAAAAAATTAATTTCTAGATTAAGTCAAACAATTTCAAAATGTTAAAACTACTACTTAAAAGGCGAACCAGTAAAATAACTCTTCAATTCAGTTCAATTGTTTTTTTTTTTTATAAGTATGAGACATTTTTATTGAAAATGGTAATTTTTTGAAAATTTGAATTTTCAAGTAAAAATAAAAATAATGAGAATTTATTTTGTTTGGATAATTTAACAAAATATTTCTTATAATTTTTTTGAAAATTGGGAGTGCTCCAAAAAGATAGTCAAAAATTGTCAAAATGCTCATCTTTAAAAATAAAAAAATAAAAAGTTTTTTGGGGCCAAGTAAACATAGATTGGAGTTCCATTTGTTTCAATTTTTGTGCACAATTTTTTTTTTTAAGATATGAGTGGTTGTATAAGTCAACTAATGAAAAAAAATGGACAAAAAATCTAAAATTAATAATATTTAAGTTTGACAAATAATTAATGAAAAAAAATTAAAGCCATAAACACTCTCATAACAATATAGAAAATAATAAAATATATTTCAAATAAATCGGTTGACTACTTTCTGAGATCGTGCGTTACAAACTTTAAAATGGTTTCGCTTTTATATAATAGTATAGATATAGCAAATAAAGAAAACTACGTTCTTCAAGTTAAAAAGATTTGAACTTTAAAATTAATTGAAACCTTTAAAAATACAAGTAAATTAGTAAACCATTGAAATCTGAGAAAAAACATATAAAACACTAGCGGCCCGCCCCGGCTTCGCACGAGTAGACATAAATAGGTACAGATATTTAAGTTATAAGTATGCTAATTAAAACAACCATGAATCACTAAATTAGAAAACTTTTTTTGTCCTATCATTAATACTCTTCGCAGCGTATGCGGTGAAAGATATTTTATGGCTAATTTTTTTTACACCTTCGGTTGGTTTTAATAGGAATTTCTAAAGATTTCTATAGTAATCTAGTATTAAATATAGCCTATATTACTCAGTGATAATGTAGCTTTCTAATGAAAAAAGAATTATTAAAATCGGTCCTGTATTTTTTGAGTTTTTTCGTTACATACAAAAATACAAATCTTTCCTCTTTATAACATTAGTGTAGATTAGAAATAACATTTATTATTTCTGTAGAACTACCCAAAAACAAACAAATGTTACAAATTTGATTTTGTTTCTTAAACAATTTTCCCCAAAGTCATTTTAGAGCTTACATCCTTATAGTTTCTCACCTAAAAATTTATTTTTTGGCAATTTAATTTGTTAATAAAATGAATGTGTTAAGTTTTGAATTTAATTTTATCTACTCATTATTTCATTTACCTACTTTAATTGAGGCAACTTTATTGAAAAATTGTTTTGAATTCTTGAATAGGTTGAGTTTTCTTAAATCTTAAATTCTGCAAATCTCATGATGAAGCTATGTTTTTCGGACAAACAAAAAACAGCTGGAAATTTAGAATTTAACTCAAAATAAATTTAGAAATTTAATTTTAAATTATAATTTTCTGGCATTAGATAAAAAGGTCTTTAGTCAAAAAGTTGCAGTTTGGGTTTTGATTTGGTTGAACGATTTTTTTTTTGCCACCTTCATAAGTCTAGCAAACTGCTTACTATTATCATAATATTGTCTCTATACAAGAAATCAAAAAATTCGTATTTACTTTGATATTAACATTTTAAGTTCATGTTAAGTCCTTGTGACCAGTTTCTGAATTTAGTCCTTTTTGTCTAACGTCAAAGAATAAAAAAAAATAAAATTTAAATTTCATAGGAAATTGGGTTATCTAATTTAAGCTAAAAACTACTAAAAAAAGGATTTAGAATATCGAAACAATACATTTAAAATGTATTTTATTTTTTTCATTAATTTTTGTTCTGTCAAAAGAAAGAAGCAGAAGAGAGAAAGTTAATGTTATAAAAAGGATTTAGTCACAAGACATTATTAGACATAGTTGGAAGCATTTGATGAATTATTTAAAGAAAGAAATGTGAGAGGGAATTAAGTTAAATTTAAAGCTTACTTATTTCTATAATAAAAATAGATTTTTCATAATTAACCACATTAATTAAAACGGAAAAAAGTATTTCTTTCGATTTTAATTGTTTTTATTTAATATTTCAAAATCATTTAACAATTTTAAATTTGAAACATATTCTCACTCGTAATTTGATTCAGTTAATTGAAAAATCCAATTTCCTTCCCAATTACTTCCAAATCAAATTTCTGTTTAAAAAAAAAATTCAATTATCACAAAAACACAAAATCTGTTAAAAATAAACTCCATTTAATACACCTCATACCAAAATCAAAAATCAACCCTCTATTTCAATTTCAAATTGAAACAATAATAAATTAATCGTTTTTGAATTTATATAAATTTATACTATATCATTATAAATCTTGTTATCCAAAAACCAATAACAACTGACATTAAAAAGAAAAAAACATGTTGTACAATAAATTGAGCCAATAAATGGAAAAGCATCTGGTATGTACATACTTACATATATAAAATACTATATCCTACGCAAAATTTCTCATAAAACCTCATTTTCAAAAATATAAATGATGTGCTACTAAAAAAAAAACACAAATTGTATTCTGATAAATTTAACCATCCATTGAAAAAAATAAATAAAACCAAAATGACAAATAATGAGTTCAAACGGAAGAGATATAAAATGTATTTAAACTTTTAGCCTCATCCACCCATCCTTTAAAGCACCCCAAGCCCCTAGCCCGCCAACTTACTCTCTAATGTAAAGTTACAAACATTTATTCAAAAAATATATACATATTTTCATAACATTATTTCTCAAATATGAATGAATGTAAATATACCATAATATGATTTTGCAATCGTTTTCATGATAAAATTCCATGTCCACTTTTAAATACGCATTTATAGTCTGGCAAGAAAGTGTTGCATTTTAACTATAAACAAATTTGATAGCCGTATTTTTAATATTTTAATTATTTCTTAATGATCTTCAAACTTTAAACAAAAATAAATGATTTTACTTAATATTTAAGTAGAAATACAATTTTAAGTCATTCAAACATTTTTAAGCAAATTTTTTAGAAACTAATCCTAGCAACTATTTTTGAAAAATTCAGTGAACATACCAAAAATGTACTTATTCTGATATTTTATTTTCATCTTAATTTTTGTAATAATTTGAAAAACTTAAAAAAAACCTTTCGAGCTCAGATATTTTATGAACAAAAAATTAAATTAAGTTTCAAATAATTTTATATGACGTCAAATGGCGTTTTTAAAATGTGGTAAAGTTTTTATAAAAATCCAATTGACATTTTGTTTTAACAAAAAATCAATCCTTAACCCTAATCCAATTAACGTACCGAATACCTTGAGTGAAAAAATCTCAACCTTCAATTTTTGAGTGCATAATTTCCAAACAAAATACTGCTACGTTTTCAAAAAATGACTCTTTCTGATAATTTATTTCCAAATTTTTTTGTAAAAGTTATTGTATTTTTTTTAAATTAAAAATCTTGAAATTTCTCAATGTTTCAAGGTCTCTAAAAATTAAATCAGTAGTTTTAAGAAGGATGTCTGGAAATTCGTACGTTTCATATATGTAGCTTGTCTAGTCAGCCATTTTTTAAGAAGAAACAGAGGTATTGACTTCAAATAAATATTGTTTTTACAGATAATAAAATGGCAATAAGCTAAAAAGGACTTTTAAAAACAACTGCAACAACAATTGAAAAGGATTTTGTTCTATTAATCCAATTGCACTTTTCCGAGTTTTGATGGCCTTTATTCAACCCCCACATCACTCTAATACGTCAGGTTTTTGACATAATACCTTTTTATGTTCGAAAGGGAAAACAGATATGTCAGACTTTTTGAGGCTATCTAAATGTATGAAGTATCAACTGTCTGCAATATAAAGTTTAGGTACTGTAAGCGAAATAGGAAAAAGAACAAAATAAAACCAAAAACAAATGTATAAATGTAAGATCTCTTTCAGTTATTTGAACTAATACATGTAAAGGGCTGCCACTAGAATAGAATTATAGTATTTAAGTAAAAGAGAGAACACAAAAAGACACGCCAACCGAAGGAGAGTTCAGTTGAATTGTGTCGGTTATATCGGTCGGACGTGTCATTTTTGCTCTCGCTAAATAATAAATAAAGAAAAAACAATATTAAACCAATTCAGCGTTTTATTAAACAATTAAAGAAAAGTAAAAGAATAAGTCCTAAAAATCAGAAGTGGGATAGATATCCGCCAAATTTGTATGCGGTTTAGTGTACTAAAAAAAAAAAAAGAAAGAAAATATATAAAGCCTAACTAGAATTTTTCTCTTGAAACCGCATTCAGTTACGAAATTTGTGTTGCGCAAAATGGAAAACGACGAATCACGAGTCGAATCGCTGAAAAAATATACAGCCGTTCAGCTGCGGTCGTGGCTAGTCAGGCTACATAAAAAAACCAACGTCACAAAAGCCGAACTAATATTGCGGTTGCTCTCCCTACCAGCAGAAGTAAGGGGTGAGTACGTACAGCCAGATGCCGGCGGCGACGACGACGACAGCGATGATGCGCACATAGATATATTTGTAGACAGCGTAAACGCTGCCACAGCAAATATGGAGATGGAGAGCACACACATCGAGAAGACAAATGAGGGAAATAACGAGAGAGACACAGATGAGAGAAACAATAAGAACGAGAGACAACAAAACGACAGAACAAAAGAGCGAATGCAACAAATGGAGCGAGAGATGACATCACTGAAGAGAGAACTCAACTTACAAATGAGAGAGAACGACCTCTTAAAAAGAGAACTGGAAATGTTAAAGGAGAAAGAACTCAATACTCCTAGTTCCAGTGGCGTCGGAGTAGCTGTAGCAGCATTAAAAGAACTCCTCCCAGAATTCCGAGGAGAGTACTTTTCGCACTGGGCTGCTCAGCTGAGAGATGTAGTAGAAGCGTATAAATTAAATGACAACAATGCGCGAATACTTATTTCGAGTCGTTTGAGTGGAAATGCGTTAAGATGGTTTCACTCGAAATCCAATCTCGCTTTCATGACAACAGAGCAATTATTGAGCGAGATGGATGGAATGTTTGCAACAAATGAGAGCCGATTAAGTTTAAAACGAGCGTTCGAGGGGAGAGTCTGGCAGACTACGGAAAGTTTCCAAAATTATATGCATGAGAAAATTATTCTCGCAAATAAATTAGATTTGGACGAAGAGGAAGTGTTGGAGAATCTAATCGAAGGAATACCTGATCCTGGATTGAAGACTCAAGCACGCATCCAGTGTTTCACGACGAAGCAACAGTTGGCTGACGCATTCAGGCAAATCGAATTGCCCAAGGCCAAGGTGCTATCGTCAAAGATATCCGCTCCAGCGAACGCGGGTCCTTCTACATCCAGACAAGTGGCAGTTCCAGTAGACACCAAGACGATCCGATGTTACAATTGTAACTCACTTGGGCATTACGCCTATGAGTGCCGAAAGGAAAGGAGACAATACGGAGCATGTCATGTTTGCTCCCAGTTTGGACATCGAGCAGCTGAGTGCCCCAGGAGGAAGGCCGTGGTACTACATGCCATCAACAAAGATGAAGAGGACGAATATGTAAGACAATTATATTTTGTATTAAGAATAAATTTGTTAACATATAAATTATCTTTAGAAACATTATTAGATACTGGCAGCCCTATTTCAATAATAAAAAGACAACATGTGCCCTCATTTTTTTTAATTAAAGATAACGAATGTAGAATAGTTTATGGTATCAATAAAAGTCAATTAAAAATACTCGGTTTTGTCAATGTTTGTATTTATTTTGATTTCGAGGAGATTGAATTAAAACTGTATGTCGTAGAAGATGATACATTGAAGCATTCAGTATTACTTGGTAGAGATTTTTTAAAATTGGCAGGATTAAAATTAAAAAAAGAGAAAAAAATGAGAGAAGATAAATTAGAAAAAAATGAGATTATAAATGAGAGTATATTAGAAAAAGAAAATAATGAAAGCGATTATGAAGTTAAAAATGAAGATGTATTTAAATCTATGAATGTAACAAATGAAAAAGAAAACAATTCTGTTGAAGAATATTTTAAATTAATGAACATAAATATTGATGAATTAAACGAAGTAGAATTTAACAAAAAATGTAAACAACCATTAAAAATAAAGAGATCATTTAAAGAAATGTACCGGGATTTCATGAACCGCAAGCGTCCCGAGTGTCCCGAAACCGATCTACAGATGAAGATTAGGATATCAAATGATAAACCTTTCAATTGTGCACCCAGAAGATTATCCTATTTAGAAAAGGTGAAAGTTCAAGAAATATTAGATGAGTTATTAGAGAAAGACGTAATCAGGGCTAGCAAATCGGAGTATGCCTCTCCCATAGTGTTGGTAAGGAAAAAAACAGGCGATATAAGATTATGTGTAGATTACAGGACCTTGAATAAAATTACACTTAAAGATAACTACCCCCTTCCGCTAATAGACGACTTGTTGGATAGGCTAGCAAATAAAAAGATATTTTCATTATTAGATTTGAAAAGTGCTTTTTATCATATCAAAATGGAGGAAGAGTCAGTTAAGTATACATCGTTTGTGACTCCATTAGGACAGTATGAGTTCCTCAAAATGCCATTTGGCCTAAGGAACGCGCCTTCGACTTTTCAACGGTTCATTAACGAGGTTTTTGGGGATTTAATTCGAGCTGGTAAGGTTGCCATCTACTTAGACGACATTATGGTAGCGACTGAAATGGTGGAAGAACATCTGGAAATATTGCATGAGGTTTTTGAGAGGTTAGTTGCGAATAAGTTGGAGTTACGTCAGGATAAGTGTAGGTTTCTAGAATCAGAAATCCATTACTTAGGGTATGTAATATCAGAGGAAGGTATTAGGCCTGACGAAAAGGGAATAGAGTCGGTGAAGAATTTTCCTATCCCACGGAATGCTAAGGAGGTACATAGTTTTTTGGGACTATGTTCCTATTTTAGGAGGTTCGTTAAGGGATTCTCTCTGTTAGCTGAGCCGTTATATAAATTAATAAAGAAAGATGCATTGTTCAAATTCGAAAAAAAAGAGGTTGATGCTTTCCGAGTGCTCCAACAGAAATTACTCGAGTCACCAATACTAGCGATTTACGATCCGCGGGACGAAACTGAGTTGCATTGCGATAATAGCGCGTTGGGTTTTGGGGCAATTCTTTTACAAAAGAAAAAAGATGGGATTTTCCACCCAGTCTTTTATTTTTCGAAGCGTACAACAGAGTGCGAATCACGGTATCATAGCTTCGAATTGGAGACACTAGCAATCATAAATGCGCTAAAAAGATTCAGGATTTATTTACACGGGTTGAAGTTTAAGATTGTTACAGATTGTAACTCTTTGACGCTAACATTGAATAAAAAGGAAATAAATCCTAGAATTGCTAGATGGGCTCTCGAGCTACAAGACTATGATTACGTCTTGGAGCATCGAAGTGGTGGTAAGATGCAGCATGTGGATGCGTTGAGTCGTATACCCACCATATTGGTACTTGAAGATAACACATTCGAACAAACGTTATCGATTTGCCAAAATAAGGATGAGAACATACAAAAGATTAGGGAAAAGTTACAGGTGCAAGAGGATAGGATGTACGAGTTGAGGAACGGGTTAGTCTATAGGAAAATGGGAAAGAACATACTGTTTGTAGTGCCATCATGCATGGAACGAAATATTTTGCAAAAATATCACGATGAGTTAGGACATGTAGGATCCGAAAAAGTGGTAGACAACATTCTGAAATCCTATTGGTTTCCAGAATTAAATAAGAAAGTGAAGGACCACATTAGTAACTGTCTTAAATGTTTAGTATTTTCAGCAAAGATGGGCAAGCATGAAGGTCTCATGCACAACATCCCGAAGGGTGATGTACCATTTGACACTGTGCATATCGACCACTTTGGTCCGGTGACGCTTAGAACTTGCAAGAAAAGATATGTTTTCTTGATAATAGACGGATTTTCAAAATTCACTAGGTTGTATGCAGTAAGTTCTGCAGGCACAAGAGAGGTGATTTCTTGTTTAAAATCGTACTTCAATGCGTACAGTAGACCTAAAGTTATTGTGTCTGATAGGGGCAGTGCGTTCACTTCAGTTGCATTTAGTGAATTTTTAGATGAAAATAACGTCAAACATGTGAAAATTGCCACAGCGTCACCTCAGGCCAATGGACAGGTTGAGAGGGTGAACAGGAGTTTGGCGCCTATGCTTGCGAAAATCACAAACGGCGGCTTAGAAATGTCACTTGACAAGGCGTTGGTAAAGATTGAGTTCGCCATGAATAATACCTTACATAAAGGAATAGGAACCCATCCAAGTCAGTTACTTTTTGGTGTAGGTCAAAGGGGAGATGTTGTTGACCCATTAAAGGAGGTATTGGAGGGATTAGTGAATAATGAGAGTGATAGGGATTTAAAGAAAATACGAACGAGAGCGGCTGAGAATATAATGAGAGTACAGGAGTATAATAAACAAAAGAAAGATCAGATGAGAGTAAGTAAGGAATATCAAGTAGGAGATTATGTATTGGTGAAAAATTTTGTTAGCCAACCAAATGTGTGTAAAAAAATAATACCCAAGTTTAAAGGGCCCTACGAAGTTAGACAAGTCTTACCTAATGACAGATATGTGCTGGGTGACGTTGAAGGGTTTCAGATTAGTCAAATACCCTATAATGGAGTATGGGAGGTAGCAAACCTTAAGCCATACATTAACCAAGATCGGTCAGCGGAAGACAATCGGGACGATTGTGTGTCAGGAAGGCCGAATTGTAAGCGAAATAGGAAAAAGAACAAAATAAAACCAAAAACAAATGTATAAATGTAAGATCTCTTTCAGTTATTTGAACTAATACATGTAAAGGGCTGCCACTAGAATAGAATTATAGTATTTAAGTAAAAGAGAGAACACAAAAAGACACGCCAACCGAAGGAGAGTTCAGTTGAATTGTGTCGGTTATATCGGTCGGACGTGTCATTTTTGCTCTCGCTAAATAATAAATAAAGAAAAAACAATATTAAACCAATTCAGCGTTTTATTAAACAATTAAAGAAAAGTAAAAGAATAAGTCCTAAAGTACTTAAATTTTTTCATACCGTTTTCGAAAAATGTTCATAGTCGTTAGATTTCAAATGTCTTACATAAATCTCAAAGAAATGTTGTACTATTATGCTAAAATAATTTTTAATAGAAAATGGCGAAACATTTTAAAGTTATTTTTATTTCTGTAACGAATTCATAGCATCAAAAAGGCTATCCCATTAATTTTCTTAAATATATTGAAAATAAAAAAATAAAAATGGTAATGGTAATGAAAACGGGTATTTTAAAAATTTGAGCAGTTAATTAAAATCGAAGATAGGATTTAAAATCAGTACTCAAAACTACTTCATTTTATTTTTCAAAACCATTAAATGATTAAATTTTAGAATTCTCAAAACTTTAAAAAGATTTAAATGAAGACTCATAACTAATAAGAATTTCCATAAACTCCTGCTTAGATTAAAAATAAAAATTAAATTAATTTAAATTATAAATTTAGAAGACAAAAAGTTTGTACTTTGAAATTTACAGTTAAGCACAATATTTTGTCATATCTTATCCTTGAAAACACCGTTTTTGAATATTTTCAATATAATATTTTCCAAAAAGCATATTTTAAAAACCATATATGATGGAAACATTATACAGAATGATTCGATTTCAAGACAATTTAATTCCCTAAAAAACTGTTATTTTGTAAATTTGACCCAAAAATTCTTAATTTTCCAGAATTAGGTTATAAAGGGTGGTTTTTTAAAAGCTATAGGAAAGTTTAAAAAAAAACACATTAAATTAAAAAAAATTCATGAAATCTTTATTTGCATCGATAGTACGGTCCATATAATTTAATGTTTAGAGATTATTTCATGTATATATACCTTGACTGCTCCTCCGCTTAGTCCAATTTTGGCATACTCTTTTCAACATTTGGGCCAGTATATCACGAATAAATGTTTTAATGTTGTCTTCCATTGAAGCGGGCTTGCCTGTAAAGACATGAGCTTTAAAATAGCCCCACAAAAAAAAAGTCTAAAGGCGTTAAATCGCACGATCTAGGCGGCCAATTGACCGGTCCCAAACGTGAAATAAAATGTTCACCGAATTCGCCTCTCAATAAGTCCATTGTTGCGCGTGCTGTGTGGCATGTGGCACAGTCTTGTTGAAACCACATGTCATGCAAGTCAAGCTCTTGCATTTTGGGCAAACAAAATTTGGATATCATCTCACAGTAGCGCTCACCATTCACAGATACGTTACGATTCGCATCATCTTTGAAGAAGTACGGTCCAATGATGCCACCAGCCCATAAACCGCACCAAACTGTGACTTTTTCTGGATGCATTGGTAGCTCTTGCAATGCTTTTGGCTGATATTCACTCCAAAATCGACAATTCTGCTTATTTACGTACCCATTGAGCCAAAAATGAGCTTCGTCGCTGAACACGCTGAAGCGCGAGATGAACTTTCTTAACAGAGCACGCATTTTGATAATAAAATTCAATAATTTGCAAGCGTTGTTCGTTTGTAAGACGTTTGTAATGGTTAAATTATAGACCAAACTGAAGATGTTTGACAGTGAAACAAAACACGAAACGTGCTTCAGCTGTTTAAACCAGTATTGCCAAAAAGATAATAGCTAAAAAATCACCTTTTAAAATAAAAAATAAATGTTTTTGATACCTGGTATAATTTTTAGAAAAATCGAATTTTCAGTTAATATTATTATTTTTTTTTTTTTGTAAAAAAAATCTAAAAATTGGATTTTTCTTAAAGTTGTATTATTTTCGACTCCAATATCTTAAAAACAAATAATTACTCCATCTTAAACAAAACGTAATTT
Source organism: Eupeodes luniger (assembly GCA_951509635.1). Lineage (NCBI taxonomy): Eukaryota > Metazoa > Arthropoda > Insecta > Diptera > Syrphidae > Eupeodes > Eupeodes luniger. The sequence continues at coordinate 9,783,680 of OX608075.1, read as the reverse complement.
TTTAAGTCCTGCAAAATTTTAGAAAATCCAAGCGACAGTTGTTTTCTTTGCAAAAATAAAATCGCTGGAAAGCGATTAATTTTAATTAATTAATTTTAAAATTACAATTTTTCGTACATATTTTAACATTTAAATTCGCAATGTCTGAACAATTTAAGTAAATTTAATTCTGAAACTTTAAACTTAAATATACTTAATGAAACCCAATATTACCCCCCAGACTATAATTCTACTTAACTATGCGTCTATTTCTATGAATGCAACAACAAGTAAACTATTTTTATCGAGTTCTTGAAATGAACGACCAAACCGTTTTAGAATCGCCATGGCGCCCATAAATTTAAATTCAACATTTTTCGTTCTGTTTTGCATATGTTGTTGAGTTTTACTTATATCCAATTATTCGTTTTAATTATAGGAATTTAAATACATAATCCTGTCTATCTATAAAATGTATCTCAAGTGTGTATGACACATTCGAATTTATACAAAAGATACTATCTATGTTCTGCATACCATTTTTGTTTTGTTTGTTTTTGAAAACATCTGCAGTGAACTTCAATCAAATTCAAACTTAAGTGAATAATCGTCAGGGGGTGGCTATATGACTTGACTGACTATAGGCTATATCGATCCACGACAACTCATTTTTTCAAGCTTTCAGGGTCAATGAGGTATGACCTTAAATCAAAAGAGAAAGAAAAACAACAAAACAAGAAATAAATAAACACTTAAGACTATAAATAAAGATACAATAGACTATAGAAAATTCAATCGAAAATACTGCATAACGCATAATACGTTACGATACAATACGATACGATACGAAAAGCACAGAAAATACGTATACTGCTAATACTTCATAATAATGATGTTGATGATGATGGAAGAATAAAACCGGTGAAGTGAACAGAACATTGAATAAAAATAAACAATACTGTTTCCGTTTCAACCCCCTCGCTCGCCCTCTCCGCATTCAATTGACCCAGTTTCCGTTGAACTTCTTTTTGTAGTATTTTTTCCGGTGCTACCGCCCGCCACCGCCATCCAACCCAATGAACTTGGAAGAAAAAGAGAAATTCAATTGAATAGGTAGGTATTATGTTAGGTAGGTAAGGTAGTAGATACAATAAGGAACAACAATACCAACATCAAGAAAAAGAAAACTTATATTTTTGGGGATTTTGAAAGAAATAATAACATCGTTCAATGTTCAACCCTTTGACCTTTTGGGGTGTTTATTGGGGTTTATAATACACAATAATCTCATTCGAGAATTGACCTCATTTTAAAAGTGCACTCAATAGGAAGGAAAAGGACCTAATTTGAAAAAAAAAGTTGGTTTTAAATTTTCTTAAAGAATTGTCACACAAATATTTCCAAAACCAAAATCTTATTTAATAATAACTTTAAATTTCAAGTTGTACTTAAAAATCTGTTTGTTTTTCAATTTCCATGTTTCAACATTTTTATACTTTATTTCAAATTTTTTGGACGATTTAAAAAAATTCTTTCGCAGCTTGATTGAAAATTTAAGAAGTTGTAAAAATGTTTTTGTGGAGTTTTGCATTTTTGAATGAAAATTATTGAATATTGTGTTAGGTGGTGTAAAAATAGAAGAATAGAATTGACAGAGCTACAGGTAGCACTCCTCACGTACATGTGTCAATAAATAGCTGCTGATTTATTCTTAATTAAATGATGCGTAATCGTTTACTTAGGCGTATACGTACTTTTTTATTTGGTACATTTTTAAATATCAATTGTTATTGATTAATCTCGACTTTTAAAGTGTGAAACTAATTATTTTGAGTTCAAATTTGTGGACAAAAAAAAAAAACAGGAATGTGACTCATATTAATAACTTTCAACAGGTGTCTTTAATAAATAAACATCTGATATTTTACGATAATTTCTGTTAAGAGATCCAACCATCTTAGTATAGTATTTTTGCATAAAATAGATTTTTTTTTGAAAAATTTTAGATCTGTGTGAAAACATGTATTTATAACGGGATTGTTCAAAACATAAAATTTGTTTGACTATGCCAATGTAATCTTTTTTTCGCAACATATGTAATTTCAAGTCGACAATTTGTATCAATTTTTAGTATTATTTAATTTTTTTTCTAAATATTGAAATAAATATAAATTCAGTAATTTTATTTTTTTTCTAAAATGTTTGAGTTGCAAACAATTGTTATCAACATTTTGTGTAGTATTACATTTTTTTTCTGAATGAAATTTAATTTTTTCATGGAATTTTTGAGCTGAACCATTTGTTTTCAGTTTCTTTGATTTATAAAAAGTTCTTCTTGAATTTTACTTGCGGAAATATATGACAAGTATTGCATCCTTAAAAAAAATATAAAATTGAGATTTTATTCAAAGATAACATTACTGTCTGCCCTCGCCTCAATAGCCTTAGCCATGGGTCAGTTGAGTTAAATTTTAGAAATTAAGATTTTAAGTAGATTCGCGTAAGGCCGTTTTTCATTTTTTTTAAGATCAAAAATAACAGAAGTCTCCATTCAAATTGTTTGATCAAAAATATAGATTTCAAACTTCCTCAAGAAATGTCTCTTGCGTTAATTTAGCACCTTTTCATGTAAAAAAACATATTTTGTACTGTTATTCAAAGACAAAATTTAAAAATAGGCTGGGATGCGACCCACACTGATAACTTCCCATCCCGTCTATCGATTTGTCTTGCTTAAAAGTTTGTCTAAATGTATCAATTCTTACCAAATTTGCGTTCTATTTTTTGGAGATTTTATTTTTTTATGAAAAAACGGACTGTTGTATTTTTATAAAAAAAATTACTGAATATCAAAAACAATATTTTCTGTGAAATAAAATAAAATTGAAGCCAATATTTTTAATTTTTGAAAAGCTATTTGAGTCGAAAATAAATTTGTACCAAGTTTTAGTATTGTTTTTTTTTTAGGTTTTTATTTTTTGTAAAAAAACTGTTAATCCAACATTTCTCAAAATTTTACCGAATGTTGAAAACAATATTATTTATAAGATAAAATTAGTTTGAAGCCAATATCTCAAAGTTTTGAAAAGATATTTGAGCCGAAAATCAATTTTTACCAACTTTTGTTAAATTTTTTATTTAGGTTTTTATTTTTTGTAAAAAAACTATCAATTTGATTTTTCTCAAAATGTTTCCTAAAGTTAAAAACAATATTTCTTATATGTTAAAATTAGTTAGAAGCCATTATCTCAAATTTTTGAAAAGATATTTGAGTCGAAAACCAATTTTTACCAACTTTTGTTGATTTTTTTTTTTCAGTTTTTAATTTTTTGTAAAAAAACTGTTAATTCTATTTTTTTCAAAATTCTACTGAATGTTGCAAACAATATTTTTTGAAAGATTAAAGTAGTTTAAAGCCAATATCTCAAAGTCTTGAAAAGATATTTGAGTCAAAAATCAATTTTTACCAACTTTTTTTAAATTTATTGTTTAGGTTTTTATTTTTTGTAAAAATACTGTCAATTAGATTTTTCTCAAAATTTTATCAGATGTCAAAAACATTATTCTTTGTTGCACAAAATTGGTTTTCAGATGAAATCATATTTCAGTCGTAAAATTTTCGAGGTGACAAATTTTTTTTTCAGTTTTTTTGATTTATAAAAAAAAAAGTTAATTGGATTTTTTTCCAAAAATATACTTGTATGGTATCACGTTACAATATAGAATATAAAATTTAATTCAAGTCTCTAGCATCATTGGTTCATGAGATATTTAGGTTTAACCAAAATGTTCACATTTTTTTAAACTGCTATGGTAAAAAAAAACACCCACGCAATTTTCTTGAGAGCCCTTTCTGCATCTTTCTGTCTTATTATCTGTATAACAAAATTTATTTGAAGTCGATATCTCTTCTGGTTCTTCAGCTATGGATGACAAAAAAAAAAAAGTCGCGAACGTACGTACACACGCACGCACAGACATGTTCCCAAAAGTCTTTTATTTCGACTCTAGGGACCTTGAAACGTCGAGAAATGTCAAAATTTTCAATTCGAAAAATCAGACCCATTGCATTAACTTCCTATGGGAAGTTAATAAAATTAAGAATGGAGACATTATCTAAAAATGTTGTGAAATGTTGTTAAAAGACATATTTTTGAGTTACAGAATTTTGACAATAAATTATTTTGAACGTACAGAATTTTTCTTTGCAGCATTGAAAAATACAGTATTTAAGAAAGAAAGTATAACGATTCCAACTCATTTGAAATGTTAACAAATTATCGTGGTATTTTTTTTTTGGTTTTTTATATTAGTTAAATTTAAAGAAATAGTTACCAAAATGCTAAAACTTTAAAACTTGCTTAAATGGCTTTAACATTTAATTAAATTGTTTTGGAGATATACGACCATTTCAGAATTCGCTCAAAAGAATATTTCAGTTCGAGTATCTTGATCTCATTTTGTAAAAATTTGGGTTTAAAAAGTATAGAAAAAAAGTATTTTCTTAATTTATCTAACACAATTTGCAAAATGTTTTGAAGCCGAATTTTGAAAACTATAATTTTGTTTTCTTTTTGAATTGAATTTTTTTTGTATTAAATAAACTTATTTTTGAGATATTGTTTGCCAAAAATAAAATAAAAATTATTAGAAAAGTTTACGAGAAACTAGTTCTATGGTTTCGTTCATTATTGATAAAAGTGTTTAATAATTTGGGTTAATAGAATCTAAAGACTACATAGGTTTTTGAATGAAAACTATTAACGTTGCTTTTGAAATATTTTTTTTTCTTTTCATGACTTTTTTGCAGTATTAAAAATTAATAATTCAAAAACGCAAATTTTACGGACCCGACAGTAAATAATTTTCCAAGTCGTGGAAAATCGTAATATGTATATTTTTTTTGTATGAGTAGAAAACTTTTCCATACATAGCTATGTATCTAAAAACAGCGGATTCGGTATAAAACTTTCGAAATTTAAAAATTTGTTAAGTAAAATATATGACCACGAAAATTGGTGCACTAAGTCCCTTAAAATTGGTTCTCTTTTAGCTCTTTTTTTTTCAAACAATTAAAGTAAAGTGAAAAAATAATCTAAAAATGAATTTCGTTTTGAAAAGGCAACAAACAAGTTTATGTCGTGAACTAAGTTTTCATGCCTTGATCTAACCTACACAAATTTAAATAAATTTGAATATATTTTTCACGTCAAGTGAAATATTAGTTTTAAATGAAAATAGTAATTTCCCCATCATAGCAAAACAAATATCAAATGTTCAGGGAGAAAATCGTGTGTGGATAATTCTCCGCATCTTTCTCTATGTGCTTGACAGTTTTTAAATTTTAGACTTTTCCAATTTGTGATTCCATATAGCAGACAAATGAAAACGCCCAAATGGATTTTCACTTCACGAGGGCTCTGTACGAAATTAAAAATGTTCCCAGAAAAGTTTCTTTTAAAATAAAAATATTTAACTTTAACATTGAACTTAGTGGTGGTTGCACTTAAATGCCTTTTCCATTTCAACTTAAGTGCAATTAAGAAAACCACTGATGAAGAACACATTAAGCATAAATCTTATAGAAACTGACTGTTTATTTTCTCATTTTGTCCTTAAACTGTGAGTTACTTTAATAATGTTTTGCGTGACCCTGATTTTATTTTATTTCTATATATGTTTGGAGACCCTTTCTCAAGAAATAACATTAAACTTCCAATGAATGATATTCTTAACCCAAACCGGCGACAAAGTCTATTGAAATAATTTATTTTGAACAACGTATTTCTCTTGCGTCGTAGTCGGTCGTCCTTTTGTGCGATACAAGAGCGAGCGCCAGGATACGAGTTTATATTTATATACGAAACCTATACCTACCTTACCTACAATGTGTCACGCGCCTATATAACTGGGTAATTACTTTGATTGTATTTAGATTTGAAAGGGAAATAGCAAAAGAAATTCCCGGATAATGGCCTGAGAATACCCGAAATGGGTGGCTGGCTTTGGGGGTTGTTGGGTTTTTGAGGGTGGTGATCCACCTTTTTCTTCTTTTTTTTTGTTTGTTTGTACTTCCTACGAGTCCTCGTATATTCGACATAAGACGAAGAATTTCTCTTTCTATTTTTTATTTTCATTGTTGTTATCGGGATTTTCTAATCGATCGGCCAGGATAAAGGATGTGTGTGGAAAAGAAATGAGAAAAGAAAGCGTAGGTTCTAATGCCAAATAAAAAAGGCAGGTTTTATGTTTCGAATCGATGTTCGGGTGGAAATGGCACATCGAGAGTTCGGAATGTTGTGTATAGACGTTGAGTATAGTTGTTGCTACCAATAATACTGTCCGTCCAGGTGAATTGTGTAAACTTTGACCCAGTTTTTTTAGAAGTTGTCCCCCAAAGGAGCAAAGGACACCATACAGCTATATACCATCTACCACCTATACCTGCTAAACCTATACCAAGCTATACCTAGCTCTAGGTATGAGAGGCAATATTATGAAAAGGGATTTCTTCTTCTTCTTGTTCTTTATTTTGTATTTTTTTTTTCTAGCTCAGAAATGGAAAGATCTTATCAGCTGCGATGGCAATGATGATGATGATGATGATGAGGGTGAGGCCGAGCTTGATGGTAGATGGTAGGTGGGTATAGTAGTTGTTAAGGCTGATGGAGAGAGGTATATAGGAGGACTTAGCTCTCAATGCGTAGCCTCAATCCGCCAGATGCTTTTGAAATTTATTTTTTTAAGAATCCAATCTCAGATGGAACTTTAATACGGGATAACAGGTCTCCCATTTTTATTTTACTTTTTTCGTTCTGTCTTTCTATACCTACTTATAGCTTAGAAAAAATAAATGGTAAACAGAGATATGGTTTGGTTTGGGAAGAAGAACAAGAATAAGAAGAAGAAGGTAGCCTATACGTAATTTATTTGGACAAGGCATTTTGATGTTGGCTTAGATATTCTTTTTGTATTAGGGCGCGTGTAGTACCTCTGTATGTCCTGACTATAAAGTAAGAGTTCTTAAGAAGAAGAAGGTTTCTTCTTATTTTTTTTTTCTATAAAGTAAGTACCTACCTTCATATATGGAGAGAGAGAGAGACTTATAAAAAGCACCTTAAGGGTGCGGTGTTTTTTGTGTACACCTATTATATTTACAAAAGGACTCTTGAAAGTAACAAGGATATCAGTATTTTAAATGCGTATAATCGTCTTTGCTTTATAAATTTTATTTTAATTTCAGATAAGAAAATTTGTGATGTTTGTTTATTTTTTTCTAAGAATTTATGAATTTTTCAAAATTGGAAGTTCATAAATATGTTTGTTGGTTTTTAATTTAATTGTTAATTTTGTGAAAGCAGTTAGCAACGTTTTAGGGTCCTCTTGTTTACTTTCTTCGAAATAATTATCGGATTAATATTGAAGATGGAATTTTTTATTGAAATATTTTTCGAGTATAAGGTGTTTCTACCTTTTGATTTTTTGTTAATAGTTCAATGCCTTGGAATGATTTCTGTTTGAATATAAATTGTAAAAAAAATAAAGAAATGAAATATTAATAAAAAAGACAAATCACGAAATTATCATTACATCTGGGATTTGTGTAGCTTTAAAATATCCACACGTGTAGAAATAATTTTGTTATGTTTTAAAAATATCGTTACAGATTATAATAATACTATTTCCCTCAATCAAAACAATTTTTGACTTATTTAACGTAGGTTTGTAATTCTAATTTATCGATCTTAACTTAGTTAAAATAAAATAAAATCACAGATTAGAATTAAAAAAAAAAAAAACAGTTTATATTGTAATGAATTTAAGAGATGAAACTTTTTTATTTATCTTAAAAATAAAAATTAATAATGAAATTCTTTGCTTGCGGAAAAAAAGTCTTTTTATAACATTTAGTTTTTTTGTGAATACAATCCTTAAAATTCATTTATTGAATTCAATTTATTCAATTAGAAGATTGCATTAATTGAATTCACTTTGAGACTTCAGACTTCAAATTATCAAATCTCCATTCACTTGTAAAAAAAGATTGCAACCATTTTTTCCTCCAATTCATTTAAAAGCCATCAATTAAATGCAACCTTTGAATCGGAGGAATTTTCATTTTCTGACCTTAAAAAAATATTTTTTTTTTTAATTTTCGTAAATTTCCATTTATTTTTTATATATAACTAGACAAGGAGAACCGCACTACCACCCGCTACACTCTAGAAAGCTTAAGAATACAGCAAAAAATGAATATGACGATGAACCATAAAGAAGACATCGACAACTTAAGCTCGCTGTATAGTGTTGCCATAAGAAGTGATAAATTGTGATATTAGTTTTAACTTTGTTGTGTTTTGTTCCATTATTTAAAATTGTTCGTTTATTTATCTTTTTATTTGTGTTATTTATTTATTTATTCAACTTTTCATAACAACAAAAAAATGCAATAGTACAGTTAACTTAACGCGGATGGTTTCCCAACTCGTGAACACGCAACGTATAGCTGCCCATGTGAAAAACAATGATTTTCTAAATTTATCCCGCAAACACTAAGCGATTGGCCTTGCGACTTGTTAATTGTCATTGCGAACGCAAGGCGAACAGGAAATTGCAATCGTTTGAAGTCAAACGGAAGATCAGTCGGAATCATTGGTATTCGAGGAATACATACATTTTCACCTGCGTACTTTCCGTTAATAACGGTTGCCTCAGTCAAATTCGGCATAAGTCTTTTCACCGCAAGTCGAGTACCGCTGCAAAGTCGCGGTGGATTCAAATTACGCAATATCATAATTACTAAACTAACTACTAAACTTTAAGTTGGAAGTTATGTGGTGGAAATCCTGGTAACTCCAGAGAGTTAAAAACTTCGTTGGATAATTTACTACATCATCGGGATTTGTTATGGAATCAATGGATTTGTATGTCACCAAATCGCCAGCGATTTTTTATTGAATGGTGAAATTCAGTGCGTGTACATTATTATTCCTTGCGGCGAGAATTGCTCGTTACGACTTAACCGAGCATAATTCTGATAATTCTCACTAATGTTTGGGAAAACATTTTCAATAAGAGCTAATGAGAGTCTACAAATCGGCAAAAGTCGTTGGTAAGAGTAATTTATCCAGTTGTCGCATCAACTGGCACTTTTCCATTTCCAACAGCTAACAATTGTTTGGAAAATTGTGAAGCACTTTGATCATTTTGAGGTTGAACTCTCATATTAGTGGTTAGCGATAATTTTTTTACGTTATTCTACAAAAGTGATACCTTCAGACAATCATTCAATTCATTTGCAGGCGTTCCTCGGGGAATTACTGGCAACGTCTGGCTGAAATCGCCTGCCAACAATATCATCAAGCCGATAAAGATGTTGTTACTTCGTTGAAGATCCTTCAGTGTGAAGTTAAGTGCTTCAAGTAATTTCTTATGTGCATTGTGCACTCATCCCAAACAATGAGCTTGCATTGCACTGGATCGGGAAATATTGCATGTTGGAGTATCAATTGTATTTAAATTGAGTGGCAACTTAAGCGCAGAATGTGCAGTACGACCGCCATATAGAAGAGTTACCGCAATTCCAGATGATGCTAACGCCAAAGCTTTGTCACATCTTGATCGAATAGTGGCCAAAATCAATGAAATGGCACATTATTTCGAACGAATTCCTGCAATGTATCAACATTGCATCGTGCATCGATCGATTTGGAGATTTTCCTGAATTTTGTCTACTACAAACCTCACGGAGTCCGAGACCTTTCCAACGAATGCAAAACCGTGGAGATCGGTTCGTGCGTTCTGGAGTTATAGCGTCAGGAAGGAAAACCCGACTTATTTTTATATAGTAGATTGGTTCGATTTGTCAAACAGAAAATTTTTAAACTTCTCCAACGGTTTAAGTTCAATTTAAAAACACAATTAACTTTCTAGCAGACAATTTGTCAGTTGTTATATTTTACAAACAGGAAATGATATTCCCCTTAAAAATTATTTTTTCCAATTTGATTGAAATTTGTTAAGCAAAAATTTGCACCAGAAAAAAAAATATATGAAAACAGATTCTTAAATTGTAGCATTAGTTGTATGATTCTCAAAACGCTTGCAGAGGTTTTTAAAATGCAATATAATTTTCAACATCACTATATATTTGTATGTTCTACATAGATGTTATAGGACCAAGTTTTTACTATACTACTACCGACTGAACAAAAAAGCTTTAAAAAAAAATCTTTTTCAATTTTATGGCATTCCACGAGATCTCATTTCCTTATTTGATATTTTTATCGCAATATGTGCATCTTAAGAAAAAGAAGTCACAACGAAAAAATCTATTCCAGTTGCATATCCTGGTGCAATGAATTTTTGATTTTTGTCCCAAATTCATATGTAGTAATGCGCTTTCGAAAGTTTACATCGATTTTATGACATTCCTCAAGAGTAATGTCTTGGTTCTCTTTTATTTTTTTAATATCTTTAAACCAGTTTCTCAAATTGTCGCTTGACTGAAATCTATTGAAAATCAACAAGAAAATTCTTATAATTTTGGAGAACCATCACAGTAAATTTCTTTGAGCAGAGAGGCTTAATTACATATTGCTAAATTAACATGTTTAAGGCTAAATAAAAAGCTAAGTCTAGAGAGTCTTACGCTGTCATTTGAAAACTTAATTGTGTTTAATTTCACGATATTGTATTTTGTTCAATGTTGTGGCATTCCACAAGGAAACATTTTTGGTCCTCTTTTGTTTCTTGTAATTTTTTAAGATTATTTTACCTTATGTTTTGCAATCTAATTTAAACTGTTTGGAAATCAACAACTACATTTTTGTAATTCTGTGTTATTTTAAAAATTTTAAAATTAAATTATTCTAGAAAAAAAAAACTATTAGCTTCTTACTGTACCCTCAAGCTTCAACTTAACCTGAGATTTCGCAATACTGTTTAAGAATTTAGAAATACATTCAGCTCTTAGTTCTTTTTATTTGTTTTTATATTTTTATACGATTTTTTACCTAACCTTCAGCATTTCTTAATCAACGCGCTTGAAAATCAAAAATAAAGTTATTAGTGTAGGTCAGTCCTAGTTTTCATTCATTGCACGTTTTTTTATAAAACTATTAAAAAATAACGAAAAATAAAATACTTTCATTAGGAAATTTAGATTTATTTGATTTGTATCTTAATAGCGCAATTGTTGAATAACTTTTGACTCTATATTTTATGCCTAATTCCGAAAAGTAGTTTTTTTAGTCTTGTATTTTTTCATTTAGAAACATGAAATAATAACTTTTGCTATTCTAATTCAATAGAATTTCAGAAAAAATGTTGGTTTTACGATAAAATAATATCTAACAGCTAATAACAAAAGTTGTTTAAGCAACTTACCCTTTTTTTTCTTCTTTTTTTTCAGTTAATGTGACTTATTCAAAAATCATTAACTCAATTTTGTAAATAAATGATCTGCATTGAAAAGGCTTCTTTTCTAATTTAACATCTACGGCATTGATTGTTCATCTTCACATACAAAAAAAAATATATTTAAACATTTCTTTAATTAATTTTAAAGAATCTCTTCGACAAATTCCAAAATAAGAAACAATCAAAATTTAATAAACTTTACCCTTCTCTTCTCTCCAATTGATTCACTCAATGTCAACAATAAACCAATCAATTATTACAAACTATAAACATACACTATATACACACATTCCTACTACCATATTCCCTCAACCTTGCATTTCTCTTCCCCTCCCCTTCCTCTTTCAACTTCAATTTGTATCAATTAATTTAATGTATACCCAACATAAATAACTTCAAAAAACAATATCTTTCAAACTTGCCGCCATGGTTTTATTTTAAGGTTCTGGTCACATTGTGTACTCGTAGATATATGAAAACAAGCAAATCATTCATTTTAATTGAAAACCCCAACAAAACATTTTTCGTTTTTTTTTTCTTTCTGTTTTTCATAGTTTAAAAAATAAAAGGGAAACAAAAATTCTGAAATTCATTGTAAATAAGTCCTTCATTCTCTTTTTTTTTGTCCCCCCCACAAACAGAAAAATAAAACAACTCTTCAACTCGATGGACATTTTGTTCTTAACGACCACTTGAACATGTCCCTCAGTCTCACATTCAATTTTTCATTCAAATATTGACAATTGAAACAACAACAAAAAATAAGACCTTAAAGGACAACATTCCAATTGACAGTAGAGTTTATCAAAAAAATATAAAAAAAAGAAAACCTCTTGTTAAGTGACCAACGACAAAATCCCCCCAAGGATTCAGACGACAGAAAAAAGAATTAACAAAAAAAGATGAAAAATGAAAGAAAGAAAACTGAATTCTGAAAAAAGTGTCAGTGGGTGAAAAATGACCAATTCCATAAAATTAAATGAATTTTCTATAGGTACACTTTTCCAAAAAAAAAAAAACACAAAACAAACAGAACTCAAAGTAAATGAAAAATTGTTTCAGTCAAAAGGACCTTCAAAAAAAAAAACAGAAAGAAAAAGGAAAAGAGAATTTTAAAACCCAACCAATCCTCCTCCATTAGATGGTTTAGTTACATTTCCTTTGGATGTAAAAGGATTGAAAAATAAGGAGACTAAAAAACATACATACTCGTACATACCTAAAAACAGATTCCAGGATCAGGATCAGGATATTTCTTCAGAAACTGCTTAATTCCTTTCCAGGATGTTTCCAGGATATTGCGATATTCCCCCTCAAATGTTTGCAGTTGGATGAATAATATTCAATTGTCTATTGAGTTATTTCGTAATCAGAAAATGACGATGCAAAATAAAATGTTTCTGCAACACCCAAACCACCCCCACCCCCATATCTGTCGGGTCGACTGCTCAGCTCACCCACATCAGCTCAGCCCCATAAGGACAAGACAGACAGAGATGAAAAAAAATGTTAAATGTTTGCAGAAGTGGAAAAGTGAAAGTCATAATTCATGACATTTCCAAATGAAAATGGAACACAAAATCCACGTTTCGAACTTTGACAGGGAAAACACTCTGTAGCCTATTTCTGAGGTATTTTGACATTTTCCCACCGCCCGACACACAAACTCAGACACATCACAAGGACCAAAGAAGGAGAGTGAGAGGAAACATTCCAACTTTAATTCCAACTCATCTTCAATTATCCTTGATTTGATTTTTTATTTTATTTTTGTTTTCTTCATTTTTCCCTGGATTTTCCTTCGTGTTATGTCAGACAGGGTGCCCCTTTACTGTATCCGCACACCGCGTCCGCAGTGCTTTAGGTACAGTTATAGTTGTGTGCTCCCAGGGCAGAAGAAGTTGACGAGGGTTGTCATCCTCGTCCTGATGTACGAACTTCCAAAGGGGGGTTGAGGATGGTAGACAGAAAGGTATGGCATAGAACTTATTCTGACTGCGAGAGGGAAAAAGTTTTTCCTTTTTCTTTTTTTTTTTTTTTTGAGTGTTTCTAAGTGAAAAAGTGTACAAGGACGACACTGTACGCTGTGTTGCTGTCCTGATGCGCTGCTCTTCTGAACTCTAGCTCTGTCGTGCTGGTTTTGATTCTGATGTGCGTACTTGAAGAAGACCCATTTGGGACCAGCAGCACAAATAGAATTTGCCCCTCAGGCAATTGGAAGACGTTATTTCATTTTAGTTGATGTATATTTTTGTTTTATTATTTTTTGTTTCTTACGTTTTGCGTTGCGTTGTGTTTTATTTTATTTTTATGATTCCATTTTTCTTTGAATAAGTAATAGAATGTTTAAATGATTAAGTATAACAAAAAAAATAAAGAATGATATAACAGTAATTTCAAGCAGAGCTGTGTAATTTGATGGATTTTAAAAACTAAATCATTCTAATTTTGAAGTACTAGTCGGGATGAACTTCATCTTCCTTGGGAAGTATTTTCAGAAAATTTTGAATGTGAAGATGTCCTTATTGAATTATTTAAATTAAAATTACTATTATATTAATTTAATACTCTTATTTTATGTATGTACATGGACAACTTTAAGGCATTAGTAGATGTCCTTTTTTTTGGATGCAAAACTCCTCATAGTGCTCGTAAGATACATAACTTCAATTAGAATTAAAAGATGAAAATAATTACAAAATAATAATTATTGTTTTTGAAAGACGCATTTTAAGAAAATTCTAGACTTTGAATTGAGAAATGTCAAAATATTCAATTCAATTAGAACTTAGAAATTTTGAAAGCTAGTTTTATCATAAGCCGTTTTGAGTACTTTCGAACTTGTATTACACTTCAATTTCTTTAAAAACCATTGAAAAGTATTTAGATTACTTATTTACTAGTTTTAGTCATAGTTGATTTTTCACAAAAATTCGGAGGCTGTTTAGAATAAGTCTTTTTTTATATATGTTAAGCAATTTTAAAACTTTAAAAATAAAAAATGAGCTTGTTGAAAACCCACTCTGAAAATTTTCTAAGATAAATTCTCACATAAGAAAATTGAAAATGTATGCAATCTAAAAAATAAGTTATATTTTTAAACGAATTTAGTGGAATTTTCGATAGTATTTTAGTTTCTTGTGAAAAAACTGTCAACTGATTTTTAAGTTTTCCTAAAAGTTAAAAATAAAACCTACAAAGAAATAAGTTTGAAGTAAATATTTTTATTTGTTTCTAAGTTATTCGGATCGAAAATCAATTTGGAAAATTTAAGTAATAGTTTTTGTGGGTTCATATTTATTTGTTTACATTTTCTGTAAAAAGTTGTAGGTTAAATTTTACCAAATGTTAACAACAATACTTAGTTAAATATGAAATATATCTGTAGTGCACATATGTACATATATTTATTTGTTGAAAAATTAATTTATAAATTTTAGTAGTTTTTTTGAGTTAAGGTAATATTTGTTTGTAAAAAATACTATTACTTCGGTTTCCCTCAAAATTACACTAGATGACTAAAACTTTATTCTTCTTTGCATACAATTTATCTGGAGGTTATATCATTTTTAATTCTTAAAATATTGGAGGTGGCATATATTTATTGTCAGTTTTTAATTTTTATTAATTTAATTTGTATTTATTTCATAGCAATTTGGAATGACGTCACAAGGTGTAAAACAAAAATTTCATTAAGGTCGATAACGTTGGTCAGGTATTTAAGGTCAACTAAATTTATCACTTTTGTCTGTTAAACTAAAATTATTCAAAATCGGTTCCTCTTGTAGTTGTTGAGATATGGCTGACGAAAAAAGGTATAACGAACGCAGGCATACGGACTTATACAATAGAAGCACTCTCATGAATTAAAATCCTAGAGACCTTGAAACGTGAAGAAAATTCAAACTTTCAATTTGAAGTTAATAATATTTATTGTGTTTTCGTTTAAACTCTTTGCTTTCAAAAATTGTATAATTTTAAAAAATTTAAATCAATATGTTCGATGACAATTATCTTCATCAAGTTTTTTAACTTATTTTTGGTAGAAAAGATATTTTCCTACATACACTCTTTTATTTAAATAGTTGGTGCACTAAAAACGTTTCTTAAATAAAAATACTAAGAAACAAATTCCCATAAATTTAAAAATTCGCAGATTCTAGATGCTAAAATACTATTTTTTCGAATTAAATGCAACAGAAACGATACAAAAGTTACTTAGGTTTTTAATTGAAGAATTTGACTAGGAAATTTGTCGACTGAATCTGGAAAAAAAAAATAAAATGACTTAAAGAAAATTCCACTCTAGTTTTTTGAATTTTTAATGTTTTTTAAATTATTTTTTAAGTAAATAGAAAATTTAATTCAATTTTTAGGGGCAATAAATCTTTTTGAGGAAGTTCCTTGATCGTTCCTTCCATCGTTTACCAACGAAATGCAGGCTGTCCCACAATTCTCACCACGAAAGAAAAATATATGTTTTTAACATCACTTTTAATCAAAACACTTATAAAATAATTTTTACCTTTTCACTTCTATTTTGTGTAAAGTTTTTTTTTTATTTTTATTTTCGTCGTATTATAAACGTCGTGGGATAAACTTTGCCAAATTACAATAAATACTTGATTTTTGACTTTCCTTTGAAAGTTATTGAAATCGTTTCGAATGAAAATCTAGACGTTTTGCGAATTTTAAAGCCCATCCAAATCTCAAGAACCTACAGAGCTATGGACTTTAAAAATATATTGGCTTACAGGTAATACCATCAAGATGTACAGAAAAGATTTGTTTACGTAATATCTTAGTGGTTGATTTTATAAAAGCAATTTTTGAAAAAATTAAACATCTAATTAATCCCATATACATATTTCCCGAACTAATAATTCTATTGATTTTAATACAATTTTATTAAACACAATAGTTGGCAATGAGTTTCCAGCTTTTAATTATCAAACCAATTTTTAAAGTCGTAATGTTTACTTCTGTATCAATCTTTTACGGAAATTACATTGGTGTACAATTTTAAACAGCCTATTGTAAAGGGCTTAACATTTTACTTAGTACCAATTTTCTAAATATTTAGCAATTTACTAACAACTGTTGAGTCAAAATGAAGTAGCTAGATGGGCGTAACTTATCAGAAAAAAAAAAACAAAGAAAACAAACTTAAACGGACCTATAAGTTGGAATTCCCATCTGTCGTATGGATCATTTCATCGACTGCTCTTATAAGATTAATTGTTTAAAGTTCGTGTTCCGTCAGTAAATTACCAACCAAAATCAGCCCAAAGCATATTTTTCCACACAAAAGAAAAACGTAATGATACAAGTACGTGTTTTTCCCTTGGAAACTAAGCCAACGATCTGTAATTCGGTCTTAGATATTTGGGTATTTAAACAAGAACCGAACTGTTACCATGTCAAACCTATACCTAGACTAAAATTTTGCATGATCCAGGTCTTTGAAAGAATTTGATCGGGACTTAAAATATCACACTTTTCAGCACAAAGCCAAGTCTACAAATATTTTGAAATCTTATAAAAACTAACTTTTTGAAGTCAAACGTTGTCTCGAATAATGGCAGATGCCGTATGGATTTCACAAACTGCTAAAAGATTTAGTAGTTAGATGTTCCATAAAATTGTTTCAAATAAGCTAAATCATCTTCTTAGCTTAGCGCCATTTTCTTTAGTTTGTATTTTGAAAGCCTTTTTTTTGGCTATAAAATAATTATTATTGATTTCCACGAATTATAAATAATTTACATTTTTTAAAACAAGTCTCTAAACCAATTGACTTCAAATTTCGACCTCAGACACGACTTATTACGTTATTTTGTAAGTCAAAAGAGTTTCTAATGACCTAACTGCAGTCACTGAATGACTAGTTTTTAGAACTATGTTTGGTATTATTTTCGGTTTGTATAAGTAATAAAGTTATCACTGTAATACAATATAGGTACACATAATTCTAAAGTCTAGAGAAACAGTAATTCACAGTCAAAATTGTACGCTGACAAAAATACTATATGATTTGAAGATTACTCATAGTTTTGAATTACTTTTATCTCCCTTTTCATAACTACTAATTATGCAACCCTTTTCTGATTTAAAAAAAAACAGCTTTCCAGACATTTACTCCTCCCTTAAATTTTATTTTAATTGTTATTAAAAAACACATCATCGTCAGCCACTGAGTAGCCACTAGAAACTAGATACTTGAACAAAGAAACAAGAACAAAAAATTAAAAATTCAATAGAACAAACATGAACAGTTACAGTTAATTAATCATGAAACACCACTTTTGGTAATCTGATACCTCTACAAATCCTTTACATTGTTTTTAAAAAATTTCATTTTATTTTTAAAATAAAAAATACCACACATCAAAATATAATTTTTGCTATAGTTTAAGCTAGGGACACACCACACTATAGTCCTCGCTCCTGGCTCATCCACCTGCAACGTACCACTTATGAATAAATGAATCATAAAACCTCATCCACCAAAATAAAAATTTAAAAAAAAATATTTTTCATGAATATTACATTTCATATCTGTACATCTTTTAATCTTTATTCCAGAGATATCAATGAAACAACATAGTACACAAAATTTTGTATTTTATTTGCCTACAAAATTAATTGAAATTGAAGTGTGGTAATAAATGGCGTGTTAGTTTATTCGACTGTGAAATAAATTCACATGTATTTTTGTGTTGTTGTTTTTGTTTTTATTCACCGGTCGATCGGTGAGGGATAAAATAAAAGTCCTCCCTTATCCTTTATTAAACACACAATACAATACACAAATGAAAAAAAAAGAAAGGATATAATACAACAAAATTTAAAAAAACAATACGAATTACAGAATTTTTAGCATGTTTCGGATTTTTATTCACCGTGAAAAGTGATAATTGTTTGTTGTTTTGTAAATTTTATTTTGTCTCCATTCCAGACAAAACCACTTTATGCCGCGAGTGATTCACAGAACAACCAACCAAACCAACCAACCCCTCTTATCCTACTTATTATTTCACTACACTCGTATCATCCCTTTGGTGGGTGGTGTGTCGGTAGAGTAGTGTTAATTTTTTTATGAACAATGTAAACTAACAAATTAAAATTACAAAAATACAAAAATACAAACAGAACTTTTTTTTTGTATGGGTATGAGTATGAGTATATCACTCACCGTCAAAAAGAAAGGGTTGAAACGGAATCCAGGCTTTCTGGGATATATTTTTAATGAGAATGATGTGGCTGCAGGTGGCAGTCGGCACCGCGGCGCCCTCATTTTCCAGGATATTTTTAATCAGAGGAAACGTGTGAGGATATTAAATTACAATTACAAAGTGCATATTACACATTAAACCCCTTAAACTCATTTTAAATGTGAAAAATCTTTTCCGCAGTGTAAATGTATGTATTGTATATGTATTTTTATATTTTGAGGTATGTTTGTTTTATTCATCATCATCATCATCATATTTATAAAAATATAGTATAGTAAGGACTCTGGCTGTATTTGTTTTCACACCGTTTGCAAGGATTCTGGAGTAAACGCTATTTTTTTATTTTTATAGCAATCCATTAAATTGTTGATTTTTTTTTATTTTAATTTTAAGTTTTTCACGTCCTATTTTTGTTTTTGTTTTGTGTGTTTTTACTCTGCCGAGCCTGCCGACTCTCCTTCTGACATATTTATGCGCTCCAAGCGTGTAAAATGCGAATTAAAATTTCTCTCTTTTTGTTCGTATTTTTTTTTGTTGTTGTATAAGTTGGACTTGGTAATATTTTTTGTTGTTGTTTTTGTTTTTGTTGTTGCACTTTTATACTCATTTCACTGCATTTGTATTTTAAGGACGAGAGGTATATTGTGTGATGCAGAATCGTAATTTAAATTTTTATCCTTGCGGATGAATCAGGAATGCCTCGCAACCCCACTGATGATGATGATGATGATGATGGTGGGATATAAAAATTCCTATCAACAAATTACCAGTTATATACTTACATATTTATATATGTATAGATAGAAAACAAAAATAAATAGTGGCAGTAGTTGGAAGTTGGAAAGTCAGTAGGATTTTTTTAAATGTACATAAAAATAATTCCACTTTAGGTAGAAAGTAGATATATTTTTTATTTCAATACTATTTTTTTTTTTTCATTTAGTGTAAATCCTCAATTGTTATATAAAAGAGGGTTATGTGCCATTTTATAGATATTGTTGTTATTTTTGTTTTGCCTCTGTTATTTTTGTTTTTAATTCCACTTTAAGTGAGACTAAATTAAAGTTATCGTGGAATTTTTTGTTCTTGTATTTTTTTTTTTGACAGTGGAATGAATATGATAGTGAGAAATAAAATTATAAATGTCATTCTTTATTTGGACTTGAAGCTTAGTAATTGTTAAAAAAAACAAGGTTTATCTAGGATTAACTTAAAAGCTTAATATACTAAAAGCACTTAGTTTGTATTTTTATATGGGAGCACTTAATTCTGAAAAAAAAAGAATTTGACAACTTGACAGTTGACTTATCAAAAGTGCGTTAAAATAATTTTACATATTGATAAGGATTTATTTTTAGTTTAATACTTTTAAATGCTATATAAAAAAGAGGCTGGGATGCGACCCACACTGATAACTTCCCATCCCGTCTGTCGTTTTGTCTTGCTTAAAGGATTTGTAGGTTTTCGTATTTTGTTAAAAAGTTGTCAGTTGAATTATTCAAAACAAATTTAAAATGTTGGCATACATATGATTAAAAAGTTTGATTTCAAAATCTATTTTTTAACTCGATTTTTAGTCGAAACCCAATTTTTACCAATCTAAGAAGCATTTCTTAAAAGATTTTTGTTCTTATATATTGGATGGATGAAATTAATTTGAAGTCAATATCTTCTATTATTCACGAGATATCGAGAACCGAACATTAATGTTTACCAATTTTGCGTACTATTTTTTGTAGATTTTAATTTTTATAAAAAAAACTGACTGTTGGATTTTTATAAAACATTTACTAAATGTCAAAAACAATATTTTCTGTGTGATAAAATAAGTTTGAAGCCAATATTTTTAATTTTTGAAAAGATATTTGAGTCGAAAATCAATTTTTACCAACTTTCAGTAGTGTTTTGTTTTGGTTTTTATTTTTCAGTTTCAGTTTATTTATTTACAAATACATACAAAAATGTACATATAATATAAATTAAGAACACATTTTTTAAGCTAAAATAAAACTTTATAATATAAATAATATTTCTTTTTTTAAATTATATTTTATAATAAAAATTAATAAATAACTTGTATTAGTATAAAATATAATTAAATTAATTATATTTTCAAATAAGTAAATTTAGGTAATTCCTCCCTAAATTTTTTTCACACTAATAATTTTAAACTTAAATGTTTACTAAGTATATAAATTAAATTAAATTAAATTTATTTTTACAATTATTTTTTTTTGTAAAAAAAACTGTCAATTCGATTTTTCTCAAAATGTAACCAGATGTCAAAAACGTTATTATTGGTTGCATACAATTATTGTGGAGATAAAATTGTTTTTTTTTTTTCGTATAACACTCGAGGTGACAGTTATTTTTCTTCAGTTTTTTGTTCGATTTATAAAAAAAAACGTTCATTGGATTTGTAGGGACCTTGGAACGTCGAGAAATGTCAAAATTTTCAATTCCAAAAATTTGAACCGAATTCAATAACTTTCTATGGGAAGTTAATAAAAAGGCCTTACATAAAAAAGATTAACATAAGCAATAAAGCTAAATACGTATTATTTAAAAATATTTTAAATGGCGTTTCTTTTTAATTCTATAAATATTTTTGTAAATAAACAAACAAATAAAAACAAATCAACATTTTTGTTAGCTTGAATAATGTTTAATAAAAAAATGTTATAACCTCCCGAAATTTGTTAAACTACTTAAAACGACAATTTTGACATTTGGTTACATTTAAAAAAAAAACCTGATTTTGTTTACATAAAGAACCTACAAAAATATTACCAAAAGTTTTTAGAAAACAATTTTCGACTCAATTGTTCTGACAACAAAGAAAGATATGGACTTAAAACAGGAAATAGTAAAACCCCCCGAAAATGTTTAATTTACTAAAAACAACAATTTTTGACATATTTGGTAACATTTTTACAGACTCAAACATTCGGACACTCAAAAAAGATATGGACTTAAAACTTTGATATATTATCTTATAAGAAATATTTTTGTTAATATTTTATGAAATTTAATGAATAATACCATTTCTTGGTGTTTTGCTAATTTTATCAAAAATATTATTAAATTTGAATATATTTTCAAATTTCTCGAGCGCAAACATCTTAAACTTTATTGTTTGATCGCATTATTTTAGAAGTTCCTTAAATGAAAATTTGGTTTTGAAAACATTATAATAAATATTGATTGGAAAGTTAGGCTGATAACTTTAGCATGAGTTACATCATAGCCTATTACATATTTTGTAGAATAAGTAAAATTGTTTTCTTTTTTGTAATTAAATTTATTCGTTTTTTTGACGTTGTTAGAGTTTAGTATTTTTAGTAATTTTTTGTAAAATTGTTTTTTAAAATGTATATATATTAAAACCATTATAGGCCAAAAGTGCTTCAAGTTAGTAAAATTGGGTTTTCTTAAGATTTTCCAGTACAAAATAATTGCTTAAAAGTCTTAAATAGAATTTAATTCGATTTTTATTTCCAATATAAACTTAATTGCAAGAATAGTATTCGTAAGGTATTTTTAAATATTTTTGAAATAACATTTTTTTATTCAAAAATTGAAAATTTGAAATTTTTTAAAGGTGGTCAGATAAATGTTTATGAATTTTTCCCTAATTTTTTTTTTCAATGGATTAAATATATTTTTTTTATTATTCCAGAAAATAAACCCTTCTCAGAACAGTTATTTTGTTTGTAAATTTTCTCAATCAAGTTTTTTGATGACCAAAAATGTGTAATTTTCTTTTAATTCGTAAGAATATTTTTTTTTTCAAATTTTGATAACTCAAAAATGGTTAAGTTTTTATGTAACGAAACGATGATGTAAAACGTATATTTATGTGCAATAAACAATTGCATACCAAAAATATTTCTAAAAAAAACAAATTAAAATTAATAAAAAAACACTAACGATTTTCTTAAAAAAAATAAATAAATTAAGGTTTTTTTGAGACTCTAAATGGAATTTATATTTTTGAAAATAAACTTATTTTGCAAGTATATTTTTAAATTTATAGAAACTATTTTTTAACAGAATCTTTGGAAACAGAGCAAGTAAAAGAACTTCAAAAAGCAGGGAATTGAAAATTGAAGTAGTTTTCTGTCCAGATATTGGAGACGATATAATAATTAAGTAATATTTTCAGTAGGAATTTAATTTATGTAAAAAATACTGTTAATTTTTTTCGAGCTGAAAAATATTTTTCAGTTTTTTTGATTCGAAAAAATGGTTATTTGAGATATTTTTAACCAAGCCAACCAAATTTTGCACTTTTTAAAACGCTGTTCTTTTCAAAAGCCTGAATAAAACTAATATGGCAACTCTGTTCCCAGCTTTTTGTCAGAAAAAGATGATTTAATGTATGTTATTTCTTGAAATGTTTTGAATTTTAAAATGCATTTAAATAAAGTTAAAAATAGAATTTTTCGTCTTAAAAAAAAAAACAAAAACTTGGAGTAAAACCTTTATTTATACCACGTTTTCCTTTTATATTGCTGGCTCGTAGGTTTGTAGTGTCAAATATATCTTTTTTATTTTGCTTCTGGTGTGAAAAAAGGTGGTCAGGACCAACAATTTACCCCTTTATTCTTATTGTAGGTCACTATCGTTTGGGTACATTTTTTCTCTTGTTTAGATCACGTAAGTCAAGTTTCAAAATTCGTTACTAGATGTTTTTTTTTTATCAAAATTTTAACTAATTAAAAAAAAAATACAACATCATGACAACTGTCTAGAACTCAAGTTTTCTAAAGAACTGATTTTAAATAGAATTTAATTGTAAATCCTTTTTTTATGGCCTCCAATTTGTGTGTCGGGTGTTTTTTTAAGAACTTTGAGAACTTAAAATAATAAAAAAAAATGTCAACTCAGTTTGAAAATCTCAACTGTCAAACCAACTTATTATCATAGCTAAATAAACACCCTTTTTTGAAACATTTTGTCTTAATATTACTTTAATTGGTATCAAACGAAAGTTTTTCTTTGTTTTTAAACCTTAAGGTGATTAACAAAATTTTCTCCTAAAATCTATAATTTGACTTTAACTTTGAATACTCTCAAATTAATATTTGGAAATTCATTAATTTTTCATTTTCAAACATTTGAACATTTCTTGTTAGAAACTTTTTAACTATCCCAAAAGACATCAACATTCTATTGGCTTTATATAATTTTAAGATTATTATCAAAACCCACAACAACAACAACAACAACAACAAAAAAAAAACAAAAAAAAATACTTAACTTATTTTCGACCTTTTCAAAAGACATCAACCAAGTTCCTCTTTACCTCTCCCTAACACCTTCTACAAATGTCCTTAGAGAATAAAGTGAATCCTTTCTTTTTCAAGAATTTGCAACAAGGGATATTAAAAATTCAGGTCAGGTTCATACTAGAATAAATGAAGCTGTTTTTCTTCTATAAGTAAAGGATGTATAGGTATATGTACGTATAACAAAAACAATACCCAGACCCTATTATATACTTATGGCTTCAGTATTCTTCCAAAGAAACTATACACTAAAGAAGATTCCCTACGAACTCGAACTGAACAAATGTCATAGATTCCATTATTTTTTTTTGTTCTCTGATGCTTCCTATTATTATTGTCCCGCAGCAATATTGAAGACCCTTAAGGACATGCTTACAGCACCACCAACAGCAGCCGCCGCAGACGTTACATACCTCTATTCTCTCTATAGAAGGTTAAGGTTAAGGTATAGTTAGGAATATATATGCGAGAGGAAGGAAATACTTTTGTCAAAGGATGCCGAAAGGAATGTTTTAATTTAAAACTTCCCTGTGTGATGTCCTTCTTTCCACCTACCTATACCTATACTGATCTGATGCCACGGGGGATAAGCCAACCACTCATCAGAATTCCATTGGCAAATTTTCATTCTTCAATATGTAAATCGACGAGCATGACCAGAACCACAAACTCCTCTATAACCCATCAAAAAACTAAACCAAATCCGATAAATACTCTCGTACTACCGTAATACATCTTAAGGGAAAGGACATTTGCAAAAAGAGTTAAAATTAAAGTTTCAAATTTGAAAGGATTTATTCTATGCGACGAAGTTCATTTTCGAAGTGAATTTTGGCCAAATCACGTATAAATCTCGACTAGCTGCAAAAATAAGAAGATGTGTGTCCTTTTTTGTCATCGTCATCGTCGTCAGTCGTCAGTCGTTTCCTTTTTTCTTCTTTTTTTTTTTGGAAAGGAAAAGCGAAATTATGCTTAGGCTACGTGCAGGAATATGGCGAACTTAATCAAAAATATACTTCCTCCCAAACTGCGAACTTCAGCCTTCCTGCAGCCAGCGAGTCTGCTCTGCCTGTGTCCTTAATCTCAATTTCCTTAACGACTCCTGCGGAATCAGCAGTAGTATAGCAACAGCAGTAGGAAAAGTATTATCAACTTCTCGTATATGAGTGAGGTGGTGCTCTGGTGATGTCCTGCAGCCAGACCTCTGAACTAGTTGCAGGATCACGAGCAGACTCTATAATCACGCAGCAGTTCGACGAAAAAGGATGTTTTCTTCCATATTCCTATTCTCATTCCCATACACGATTCTATCTATTTTCGACTCCTTCCGCTGCAATCCCGGTTATTTTTTTCTTCACTATTTCATCCTGCAGGCAGACAAAGGACTCATATAATAGATAAAACATTTACTCGCGAAGCTCGCCTCCACCACCATCGCTAACTCCTTAATTTTTTTGCGAGCAAAGCAAAGCTGGCTTGAAAGAGGCCTTTATGTAGCTTGGTCGTTTCTCAACTTGAAATGGATTATATTTTTGTATCTTTCAAGGCGAGCAATAACAAAACACACACATAGCGACCGACGCTACGTGGACGTCTTATCGCAGGCCGTTTTTTAAGCAATGCAATGAACATTTGTTTTCATAGAAAATTAATTGGGCTAGGTCCAAACTTTAAATCTTTCCCGCATACACTCCTTGAAGGTTCCTTCAAAGTTTCCACAGAGAGATATGATAACAAAATAAAAACAAATGATAAAGTGCATGCCGCATCGCCACCTACACTTTTTATATATACTTTTTAGTATAGAAACATCATCCTTGAAGGAATCCCTTTTCATTCAGCAAAGGACACCATTGCTTAGAGTGTTGCAAATAGCTATAGGGTGGGATAGGTATATGGAACTTTAGCGCAGCATAATAAAAAACGGATTTACGTTACGATACCTTTGCTGGAGTGGAGAGTCTTTCAAAGTGATTTTTAATCCTTTTCTCTATTAAAATATGGAGAGAGAGAAAGAGCTGGACGAAGGTGAAGACAAGAAGGACGAAAGTTGTATGCATTTGTATACATATATGCAACGAAAAAGGACGAAAGTTTGTTTCTTTAAGTTTTTTACTTTTGTAGTTCTTCATTTTCATTTTCTTCTTCTTCTTGTTCTTTTTCTTCCTTTTTTTGTTTTGTTGTTTTTTAGCTTTTCTATTCCTTGAGCTAGGATAGTGTCGGCTAAGTGTCTTGGGAAAAAAGTCACAGGACCCAACCAATGTGTTATATCCTTATTGTTGCATAGGAACTTACCTAGAAGTTAAAGATATGGAGAACGACATGTATCTACGTCATGTTTGGGGCATATGCTGCTTGTGCCATTGTCGCATATCCTTTTTGCATGCATAATGCATTCTATTTTCTTGCTGCAAGCGAATATACATAAATATTTTGTGTATGTATATGTTTTTGGGGCCATTTTCTTATATAGACTTCATCGTTTTTTTCTTCTGTCCTTCCATTTAACGACCTACCTTTTTTCCTGATGTTTGCATATAATCGTTATGGTAAAGGTAGGTAAGGTATACCTTTACCTATCTATGGCAAGTCCTTAGGTTTATATGCAAAAAAGTTATTTATGCTCCAACTGGGCATATGGAGCAATTTCATACTTCGAATAAAAAGAATGGGGCAGGAATAAGAGTAGATACAATTTAAGGATATTTTTTAAGCTGTATATGAAAAGTCATTCCCTTGGATGCATTTAAAGTTTTCTTTTTTTTAAACTTAAGGAATAAGAAATTGTTGGTAAAGGTTTTGTGTGCTGTTGTTATTGTGAATGATGACCTTCTTGGGGTTTTTCTTATTCTAAGTGTGAGAATATGCATCCGTGAATTAAGTATGATGAAAATTTGAATTGAAAAGAGAAAATTATAGGTATTGTTCGTAACTTAAGTGTTTTATGCTCTAAAAATAGAAACAAAAGGAGTACCTAAGGTCATTTAAGTGGCCTTCTACTAATTTTTGTCCTAAATGTTAAGAACGGAGAAAAGTAGTGGTATTGGTATTTAATCACAATGAAAAGTGATTTTTAGGCTTAAATAGAACAAATCTTTTCTTTTCATGGCCTAAAGTAAGTATTGTTTCCTTGGTAAGCTAAAAACTTTCATAGGCATAAGAAAACTGATGTCATTAATAGAAAAAAATTCTAACGATAAACATATTCGACGCTTTTAGAAGTAACAAATTGTACAATGTCTCTTAAAACGACAATAAAATGGACAGTGCACTGAGGCGTATACGCACTTTTTTATTTGTACTTGCTCAAATGGGTTTTTTAAATTTTAATTAAAACAAAACTATGTTGTAATCGAATTAAACACCGCGATGCTGCAGATTTCGAGTTAAGCTAAATAATTTTTCACAATCAATGTCCATTTTGATATTCTTAAGAACCCAAAAGGATTAACCGATTTAGTTGAAATTTAGTACATATAATTTTTGTTATGATTTCCTATTGGGATAATTGCAATATTTTGATTAGAACATTTATGTATAAAAACGATACCAACGACAACTTTTAACTATGATTATTTTAAAAATAATAAGAACTACACCAAAATTTAATTTGACAAAATATATTTTTAGCTGAAATATTTTAAAAACAAAAAGTGTTATTACTTTAAGATCAGCTTTGTGCTATGAAAAACGCTGGTTTTGATATCTAGTAAGATTTTGAGAAAAAATGATTAGACAAACAAATTTTGAGTCGAAAATCTTGTCAAAAATCAATATATCTCATCTTATAAAAAACATTGTTCTCAATATTTAGTCAAATTTTTAGAAAAATAAGAACTTAAAGTCTTATACGAAAAAAAATAAAAACATAAGAAAAAAATATAAAATATTTGTAAAAATTGATTTTCGGGTAAATTATCTTCAGAAAAATTCAAAACATTAACTTCAAACTTATATAGAAAAAAATATTCTTTGTAATATTTTGGGAAAATTTTAGAAAAATCCAACTGACAGTTTAAAAAAAAAATGCTAAAAATTGTTAAAATTGATTTTCATCATAAATATCTTAAGAAGAAGGTATTGAGTTCAACCTTATGTTTTCAAATAAAAAATATTATTATCATTATTTGGTATAATTTTAAGCTCAAAATGTACAGTTTTTTTTTACAAAACTAAATTGAAAGCCTCAAAAAAATACTAAAAAGAGGCTGGGATGCGACCCACACTGATAACTTCCCATTCCGTCTGTTGATTTGACTTGCTTAAAAGGTTTGTAGGTTTTCGTGTTTTTTTTTTTAAAAGTTGTCAATATTTTTCATATGATGAAATAGTTTGATTTCAAAATCTGTTTTTGTTAACGAAATTTTAAATCGAAAACCAATCCACTTTTTTTTGTAGATTTTATTTTTTACGAAAAAAAAACTGACTGATGGATTTTTATAAAAAAAAATTACTGAATGTCAAAAACAATATTTTGTTTAAGATAAAATTAGTTTGAAGCCAATATTTTTAATTTTTGAAAAGGTAAAAGTAAATTCTTACCAACTTTAAGTAATGTTTTGTTTAGTTTTTATTTTTTGTAAAAAAAAAAACTGTAAATTCGACCTTTCTCAAAATTTATCCGAATTTTGAAAACAATACTTTTTATAAGAAAAAATTAATTTGAAGCCAATATCTCACATTTTTGAAGAGATATTTGAGTCGAAAATAAATTTTCACCAACTTTTATTAATTTTTTGTTTGCTTTTTTATTTTTCTGTAAAAAACTGTAAATTGGATTTTACCAGATGTCAAAAACGTTATTTCCCGTTGCATACAATTATTTTGGAGATAAAAACTTTTTTAGTTCGTAAGATATTCAAGGTGGCAAATATTTTGTTTAAGTTTTTTGATTTATAAATTTAATTCAAGTCTCTAGCATAATGCGTTCGTGAGATATTTTGGTTTAACCAAATTTTATCACATTTTTACTTGCGACATATAGGAACTATATGGCAAGTTTTGCATTCGTGCAAAATTTTGTCTGTCTGTCCACGCTCCTACAGCCTAAACCATCAGGTCAATTGAGTTCAAACTTAGAAATTAAGGTTTTGAGCAGATTCGCGTTAGGCGTTTTTTTAATTTTTTTTTAAGATCAAAACTAACAGTGGCCCCCATACAATTTTTTTGGTCAAAAAACGATAATTCGAATTTTCTCAAAAACAAACCGATAGATTATTTTTTTATTTTCTTTAAAATTTTATTTTTTAACTTGGCTTCTTTTAATAAGAAAAACATATTTTTGTATTGCTCAGGAAAGGTACCGGTCATAGAACCGTTTTTTTGTTTTTTAATTTTCTCAGTAACTTATGAACCGATTTCAATAATTTTTTTTTGAACGAGCTCTTATACTGCCTTAACAATATTTGATTATCAAAAGTGCCATTTTTTTTTGATTGGATTTTTAAAAAAATATTGAATTTTTTTTTTTCAAAATTCTAGATCTCAAAAACGGGTCAACATTTTTTTACGAAATTCAAATGTAGAGTGTATATTTATAATCACTAAACAACTGCATATCAAAAATATTTTTAGAACAAAATTAAAAAATTTTATATATAAAAAATTAATTTAAAAAAAAAACGCTCTAACGATTTTCGAAAAAAAAATTTGAAAAATCAAGGGTTTTTTGATTTATAAAATGGCATTTAAATTTTTGAAGACAAACTTATTTTTCAGGTAAAATTTTGAATCTTAAATTAGTTTTTTTTAAATTATTTTAACTGTATTAAATGTAATCCCCTCCCAAAAAAAATGAAAAATGGAGGTTTTTTCGACAAATCAAATGGCATTTATATCTTTGAAGACAAACTTATTTTACAGGTATATTTTTAAATCTTATAAACATAGGTACTTTTTTAAACAGACTCTTTGAATACAGGAGCAAGTTCGTGCGACCCAGTCGTGCATTTTATTTTTTTTAAATTCCTATGGCAAAAAAACCAATCACGCAATTTTTTTGAGAGTCCTTTCTGCATTTTTTTGCATTATTATCTGTATTACAAAATTTATTTGAAGTCGATATCTCTACTGGTTCTTGAGCTATGGACGACGGAACAAATTTCGCGAACGTACGGACGTAGGTACACTACACACGCACGCGAAGACATCTCAAAAAAGCTTCAAATTGAGAATGCCATTTAAAGTTGTCTAGGGCGTTTGGTCTTGGCCGGCTTACATAGGTTTAAGACTAAGTTAGGGCACCAAAAAAAAAATCAATAAAAAAAAATAAAAAAACAAAGCTTACTGTAGCTGTTCTAGTTTTTAAGGACTTTTAAGTAATTTAAATATTATTATTGGTTATGGTTAGTTTTAAGTAGCTAAAGCATTATATTGGGTTTCGGTTTTTTTATTTAGTTTTAAATTTTATATAAAATGAAAAATAATGATAAAGATACCAAGTTTTTTTTTGATTTTCTTGGTTTTAGATTAAGTTATTGTTATTTAGTATTAAAATTGTTTTAAGCCGAAAGGCAGTAGTTATAAGAGATTTTTTAAGTTTTTGATATGTACGCTAGTTTTTTTTTAAGAATGTATGTTAACATTAAGATAGTTTTAAGATTTTGATTTAAAACAAAAAATATCTCACAAAAATCTAAAAAACGAAATAACTTTGTTGACATTTCATAAAATTTCACGAACAAAAATTGACAATTTTTTTACAACTTAAAACTTAAAAACAAAATACTAAAATACTATAAAAATGATTTTCGACTTAAATATTTTGAGAACAAAGAAAGACATTGACTCGTAATTTATTTTATTTCATACGAAATATTGTTGTAAATATTTGGTAGGTCATTAGAAAAAACAAATCAAAATTAAAAAACAAATATAGGTGAAAATTAATTTTGGAAACTAAAATTTTTATATTGCACAAAATATTTTGTGCTTAACATTCGGTTAAATTTTTAGAAAAATTGTATTTACAGAAAATAAAAACTTAAAAAAAACTAAAAACAAATTGTTCAAATTGATTTTTTACTCATGTATCTTGAGAAAAAATGAAAAATATTGACTTCAAATGATTTTGTTCTTATACAAATTATGTCATTTATGTTTGAAAACATTTCTTAAAAGTTCCATATGATAGAGTATTGTACATAAATTAAAGTCCTAACGTCCTAGTCTCACATATCTAAACAAAAAAAATCTTGAACATGCTTAAATAACAAGTTGGTTTATTAGAAAACACAATTTTATACAAATTTTTAAGTCCAATCAATGTGAATTGTAACCCAGTTTTTTTTTATTACTGAAAATACTCTAAAATTTTGCATAGGTGGACAACCAAAATTGGTTTTTAATAAAATTCCTTCCATCATAACTTTGTTCATATCTGAAGTCAAAATTTAGATCAGTTTTGGAAAAAAAAAATCTTGAAAAATATTGATTCTTTATATTATCAGAACTTTCGATTTTAGCTTACAGCAAATTATATAATTTCTAAAGCTTAACAATTTAACAGCTGACAGTATAAAAACTTAATAAAATTGTGACATTAAGCAAAATGGTTGACGCATAGTTGAACAATATGTCAAAATTTTGGCAGTAAAAATTTCACAGCTGTTAAGTTGTTTGTGTTTATTGTTTCCAACACTTTACCTCACAAATAGAGTAAAATTTAAATCATGCTTACATTTTAAGACATCCTCTTTATTATTCAGACACCCTCACCTATCTCACAATATGGTATCCTATTGATATTTCTAATTTACACTATGAAGTGAAGTCCTTCAAAAAAAAAAAAAAAGAAATGAATAAACAAAAAAAAAGAATAACTCAAGTTAATCAAATCTCACTCCACAACTAACCGCACAGCTAGTATAATGTAATTTAGATCTCAATTCCCATAGATAATAAATTGAGTTTCAGCTTCATTAAAAGTCTACAACATAAGGATAAGATCGTGCGTAGAGCTGTATAGAATTTTTCTTTTTATTCGTTCGTCCTTTTTTTAAATTCTATGCTAGAGGCATCAGACTGGAAACAACTTTCTTTTCCGTAGGGCGTCGGTCGTCGTCTTCCTCTAGCGTTTGGTTGAAGCTGGTGGCTGTATAGTTATTGACTTTCAAGACAACTACTTGACAACAACACCAACATCGCAAGAAAGGACAAACAGGAAGTTCCTTATAGGGATTCAAGTGCGCGACCATAGGATGGGGTTATTTAACCCCTCTTGAATTTCCTACACCACTTTCTCTCGCATAGAACAAAAAAAGGGATAAAGAACCAAGAAAAAACTTCATTCCTTTCTTCTTACAAATAGTTATAGTCATAGTTCATAGTACAGTGTCCTGTCCACATATCCTGTGACGTCAAACGCACCATGTTGCTGCTGCTGCATTCAACCGCACTTTTTCTACACTTCACTGTTTATTAGTTTATCGAATTCCACATCCTCTAGTCGTCGTTGCCACCACTGCGCTTCCAAGCTGCGCCAGGGGTCCTCTTCTTCATCTTCTTCTTGCTGATGCTCCATCAGTATCCAGAGTAGCGAGTATCCTCTCGATAAGTTGTCGTTGGTTGATATCGTTCTGGGGGCTGCTATAGTGGTTTGGTAGAACGAGGTCCTTTCTCTCTCTCTCTCGTCGTCGTCGTCGTCGTCGTCGTCGTCGTCGTCGTTATCCTTGTTGTTATTATCGATATTATTGGGCCTGACAGTGTTTGTCTTTTGTGCTCGTTGTTCATGAAGAGAAAAGCAATTTATTCCTTTCTTGTGCGCTCGAGAAGGACTCAATACATATCCTTTTTATTTTCTTTTGCTATTTTCTTAACTGAAGGCTCCTAGATTTTTTATGTTTTATTTCCTAAAGAAAGATCCCGACACACCCAATGTGATGCGGAAGAAGAAGTTCAAGTGCGCAGTGAGGTTGACAACCTCTTTACTCCTTCAAAGTTTTATTTTTCAAGGATTCTTCTTTTTTTTTTGTATTTTCGTTCGTCTTTACTTTTTCTAATACCATCCTCAAGCATCAACAACATCGAGAGGCCTAATCACGTATCTCAGGGCTGAGATCACGTTCTCGAGAAACTTTTCAATCGAGTTTAAAGGAAAACATGGCGGCAGTGAAGGCAGTGAAAAAAATAAGCAGTAGGTAGGATCAACAAAAAAAAAATACAGAAAAAAGAAAACGAACGTAGCCGCAAGGCTCCTACTACAACAACATTTTTATATCATCATCATCATCGTCGTCGTTGTAGTCGTAGTCGTCCTCATCATCCCTTAAACTGATTGAGCCTAGGGGGCTAAGTCATTTGAAATTCCTTCAGTGTGCATCGATTTTCAAAAAAAAAAAAAAAATGACAAAAAGTAGGTGTGAGTTGGATTGAAGCTTCGTCCTGGCGTATATCCTTTTTGAGTTTGTGTGTTTCTGTGCATAACAAATGGCCCTAAAGGCAGAAGGTATGATCCATTTTTTCGTCTACAAGCTGCGACAACTCAAGATTAAATGTCAACTCAAGGTGAGCGGCGGTAACAAGTTTACCTGTACTTTATATATTTTATATTTTTTTTTAACTGTTCGTCAAGGAGCTAAAAATTAGAAGGCACTTAACTGCCGCGAAAGTTTATACCTTCTCGGGATTCTTTCCATATACTATATTCCTTCCAATTTCACATAACTTCCCTCAAAACCAGCTCCTCCTTCGTTTGGCTTTTTGAGTAATGTAAAAAGTTGTCCTTGCAGGTATGAACAAAAAAATAAGAAATGAAAGTTTCCTGAGAACCATTTTTCACTGGCACAAATGCCATCCCTATATCCAAAAAAATAAAAATAAAAAGGACGAAGATGAAAAAATACATACATACATACATAAATACAAAAAATCCCAAGGACCAAAGAGTAGCTTGGTGAGACGTAGAGGTACCTACCTGACAAAAAGTTGATATTTTAATGAGATAATGTGATGAACTTTTTAGCTTGAGCTACCTACTTTTTTTCTTCGTCTTCAAAGAAGGACGTGCAAAAATAAAAAACAACAACAACAAAAAGAAATCCTACGCATATTTTGTTATGATATTAAAAAATGAAAAATTGGGTTGAATTTTTTTAGTTGGTTCATTGTGCGGGGTGTGGTTATTTTTAAAGCTCTACTTAAAAAAAAATTGTTTATATTAACAGAGGATTTTATATCCTTAGGGGCAAGGTTGAAAATATTTATAATGTGCTCTGCATTATTTTTACACAATCGAAATGAAGTTCTTTTAGTCTGATGAGATGGTTTTTGATGTCCTGTGAGAGATATGTACCTTATACCTATGGAGAATGGATGCATAATATATTTTTATCAATCTTTCCTTTTTTATCATGTGAGTAGACAGGTGTAGTTGTTTTTGTGTGTGTTTATTTGGTCCTTTGACAAGCTCAACATATGGAAAACCTCTGTAATGAAGTTCTCTTTGGAAAATGATTGCCCTTGAGGCTTGACATCATTTGCATGTACATATGTAGGTATGAATGATATTACTGATGATAATGGTTGCTTTTGATGTTTGATGTCAGTTTTTCTTTTTTTTTTATTTAGAAATGCATTTTGCAAAGGGTAGATTTTATTTATGATGATCTATTTAAAAAAAAAAATATTAGAAGGAGTTAATGGTTACTCAAAGAGAGGTTTTATTAAGTCAAAGAGTTAGGTGCTTTTCAATTTGATTTCAGGCCGATATTATTTCGATTTGATCGTTCCATGTTGTTTCTTTAACTAAAGTGCTAAATTTTATTATTAAATCAACCAAATATAAGCATCCTCCAAAATAAAATGCACGATTAGGTTGCTCGAACTTGCTCCTGTATTCAATAAGACTGCGTTTGTTAACTTCCCCTAGGAAAATATTGCAATCGGTCTGATTTGTCGAATTGAAAATTTTGACAGTTCTCGATGTTTTAAAGTCCCTAGAACCTAAATAAAAATCTTTTTACAGAGTCTGCAGTGTCCGTGTTCCCTGCATTGGGGACACTATTTTTCGCCTTTCATATATCAAGAACCAATAGAAATATCGACTTCAAATATGTTTTATTTGATTTTTTTAAAAATAGGGTGGGTAGTTTTTTCAATACAGCAATTTAATAAAAGAAGTGAAAAATTTGGTTAACCAAAAAATATCTTTCAAACCAATAACACTAGCGGCTTCAATTAATTTTTGTATTAAACATTGTCACGTGATAAAAAATTAGAATTGATTCGACAAAAAAATGAACAAAATGTATTTTTAATAAATTAAAAATCTGAGCACAATATTTGTAACCTCATATATTTTGCGAACAAAAAATCAAATTACATTCAAACAAATTTCATGCACCCAAAAACAACGTTTTTGACACTTGATTAAAATTTTTTTAGAAGAATCAAAACTACAGCTTTTTTTAAAAAGGATTAAAATTAAAAACAAAAATACTACTTAAAGTTGGCTCAAATATCTTTAATTAAAGATAATGAATTCAAACTAATTTTATGTTGGACAAAATATTGTTTTAAACATTTTCTTAATATTTTAGAAAAATCAGTTGCCAGATTTTTATGAAAAATAAGAATCTTAAAAAAACACTCCGCAAAATTGGAAAATTCGAATACCTTGAGAAGAAATGAAGGTTTTGACCTCAAAATTATTTCATTTTATTCAAAATTTTTTAAGGTAATGTTATTTGAAAAATCAAATAGGTATTTTTTTTGTATAAGAAATAAAAACTTTCAAACAATTCTGCTTAAATTGATAAAAATTGTTTTTTTTTTTGACTAAAAATGTCAGAAACAAAAACGGATATTGAAATCTTATTTATTTTATCATATGTAAAAATATTTGTACTAACTTTTAATTAATATTTTAAAAGAATTCAATTGACAACTTTTTTTACAAAATAAGAAAATCTACAAAAACAACAAAGAAATGGTTTTCAACTCCAGCACTTTGAGAACAGTGAAAGATATTGACTTTAAATGTTTTTATCTTACATTAAAAATATCGTTATTAATATTTTGTTAAACATTAAGAAAAATATGCAGATGGAAAATAGACGGGAAATTATCAGTGTGGGTCGCATCCTAGCCTTTTTTGATTGTATGGCTCGTTAAAAAAAAAGTTTTACGATTTAAAAAAATACCTATCTTCAAAAATTTAAATTTATTCAACAAAAAAAATATTTTTCAATCGTTAGAGCGGAAATATTTGTGTAATTGAAAAAGCTAAGTAAAAAAGAATTGAGAAAATTACATACAAATCTTTTAGACCGTTTCTAAATAGATTTGAATCTTCGATTTGTGATTAGAAAGCTTGTTTTTGGGCTACTGTTATTTTTTTGTTTGTTTTAAAAGAAACTCCTAACGTGAATCTGCTTTAAACCTTAATTTTTAGCTAAGATAAATTCTGCAAATTATTTCTTACTTGTGACATATTTTGCGACCCACATGACTTTTGTCTCAATAATAGGAAAACAATAAGTTTTAAAAAAAATTATATTAATTCTTTCGAATATTTTTAGACTCAGAAACCCTTCTTTCAGTTTTGTTTTAATATAAAAATTTAGATTTTTGAAAACGAGTATTCTTATAGAAAATTTAGTTTTCAGATGGTTTTAATTTTTTTTAATATCAAATTTTGTTGTTAAAAAATGTTTGTTTTTGAAAAATCTTTCAGATATAAATTTATGTTTGGATTTATTTTTAAAAAGAATATCAAACTGCATTTTTGCTTTTCCTTTTAAAATGTTTAAAATATATTACATGGGTTTTGTTTTATCGTAAATTTAATTTTTTTTTTGATGTTATGATAGTTTCAAAAGTCTTCTTTTAAGATTTTGGAAGTTTTGAGTAAATCAAAAAAACTGTTGGCTGCTAAAATGATATTAACAATCGGTTTGAAGGCTGAATTATGTTTGTTTATTTCCTATGGCTCTTATTCTTTAATTCACTCCTTAAAATTAAAAAAAAATAATTTCAAATTGAAAAATTTGACTTTTGACTTTTGATATTAATTTTTTTTTCTAGCGTATTCCAATAAAACTCTACAAATAACAAAAATGTTGGTTTTCGAAAACTCGTGTTTTCCAATTACATAGAAATACACGAGTTTTGAAATGTGAAACTCTGCTTTTATAATAAAAGAAGAGTTTTAGTGCCAAATTTGATTTGTAATTCAATGACTGAGTTGAATAGTCTAGTTTACAAAAAGTCTTTCCTTATAAAAGTTTTTAAATGTGAAGGAAAAAAAGTTTTGATGAACCTGAGCTGAAAAAAAGTTGATCAGGGACGCTTTTTGAGATAATTTCTTTATACTTTACTCATTTAAAAAAAAAGAACTAATAATATTATTTAAAAAACTCACTTCGTAGATAAAATTGAATTTCAAGTTTAACAAACCAAACAATGTTCAAAATGTTCCTTAGTTTTGCAAATAGACATTTAGCAATCAAACTTTATGGAGTTGTCGCATGTGGCTTTCTCTATAAGCTGAAACCTAATTCATTATTGGATTTTTTTCCAGATTTAGTATGGTCCATTTTTATATGATTTCCCGTGTAAATTTGAATTGTTTTAGTTTAATTAAAACTGTATGTTTAAATTTATTTTCCAAACTGTCTCAAAAACCGTTTTTTTATGTATTTTAATTATGATCCAAAACATTTTTCATAGTAGAGGTCATTTTATTATTCAAAATCTAAATATTTAGTTTAACTTAACTTTTATAATATTTTTCATAAAATGTTTCAAGGTGAACTAAGTACTTCTTATCAATAATCTAGGCCTTAAATCAAATGTTTAAAAAATCTAACCTTTTGAAAAAAATGTTGCAACATTTTTAATAAAATGAAAAACAGTTTATATTACAAAACATTCAGAAATTAAAATTTCGGAACCCGTACCAAAGTGCTGAATTTGTAAAAAATTGTTAAGCATTGATAAACAAAGCCTTTGAAAAAAGGTTGTTTAAAATTTGTCCCTAGTTATTCGCGGTAGTTTCGATTCCTAACAACAAAATACATCCTTGAACCGAAAGTGCTTCTTCGTGCTTTTTTTTGTTGTTGTTGTTGGTAATTTGTGGTGTCATTATAGATAAATGACTTTATAAAACTTCTCTCTTTTGTCACCTATTCCCAGATACTTTGACTTTAAGAAAGTTTTGTTGGCAAAATGTTCTTCAGAAACTATTTTATTTATATCCTAGTTTCATGAGGTGTCCTATTTCATATACCTAAATTTTTCTTATTGTAAATGAAACAACTACACAAATTGCAATATCCTGGAAATAAAATCTCTTCATTAAATATGTACACACACACACGTTTATTCGTTTTCTTAATATTGTTGTGTTTTATTTTGTTTTTTTTTTTGTATTTTTCCATCTAATGGACTAATCAACAATGATGTGTCCTTCTTTTATTTTCGTTATCCTTGTTTGGTTCCATTTTCGATGAGGAATATTAAATTACTTCGCTCTGTGTATATATGTAGCAGCAGCAGCAGCGTGAGTATGGCGAAACTAATTTGATAAAAATTCTGTCTCCGGTGAGTTTCCTTTATATCATGGGACATCTATTCCTACCTCCCTTCCTCCACCCCCTACCTTCGCCTTATCTATCCATCATCCTGTTGGCATATAGACGAGTCTTAGTATACCTACTCTGGTATTCCATGATTATTTCCTGTTCAAGGACAAATAGCGAAATTTGTTTATTTCCCTTTGCAGCGAGGAGTAGAAGGAGGAGTCCTTCTTCATGTTCTTATTTGTCTTTGCTTTTGGGAATTTCATCTTCAACGAAGCGAAGGACGACTACGACTACGACGACGACTACTACGAAATATGAAAATTTAATTATTTCCCAAGACAAAGGACGACAAGTTGACATTTCTTCTTCCGGACAAGACAATTGTATATATGTACGTGTTTATGGTAAGCATACCGTAACTATGTACTTTATACATAATGCGAAATGCGAGTAAAGGAAAGTCCTTTTGGTTGTGGTCCTTCCGGTTTGATTTCTGGTGTGAATGTGAATTGTTGCAGTATTCGTATATGTAAACCGTTCTACCTTACCTACGCTACGAGTATCTATTATCTGCATTATGCGGTGTCATAATGTCGTCATCAGAGCTCAGAGAGAATGTCTCATTATACCTGGCGTTCAAATTTAATGTCCTGTCGTGATGTCCTGTCTCCTGTCTTCTGGGTCTCCTGTACTATGTTAGTTGCAAATAGCATACAAAAAAAAATATCCCTAATAAAAGTGTCAGATTTAATTTCCTTCTCCTTCAGTTAATTTCGTCCTTTTTTTTACTTTTTTCTCGTTGATTTTTTCCCGTACTTTGGTTTCAGGTTTTTTAATTTTGCACACTTTATGGCAGAGGACGACCGCCGACAACGGCGACGTTTAATGCTGCCAAAGTGCGCCATGATTTTTATGGGCTATCTTTTGGCTTTTTATTGGTAGGGTTGCCATCGTAAAGCATTTAGCTAATGAGTTTTTTTTTAGCTTGTCTGTTGTGTGTGAATTTTTAATGGGAGCAGTATTTTTCATTTTTATTTTTTCTGTTCGTTTTCATTTCACTTCGTTTCGGTCTTCTTCTTCTTCTTGTTTTGACACTGAGTCTGGAGTGAGTGTGAATTTTTATAGACAAAACGGCAGGCGTTGGCGATTTCTGGACGACTGAGGCAGGGTGGGTGTGTAGTGCTTCCCTGATGTTCATTTCATCGCATTTGTGGCACATTATGGATCGTAAATTTTATTATGACGTTCTTTTTAGAATTTTTACATGTGCGTGATAACGCTGCTGGCTGCTGCCACTGCTGTTGCTGCAGTCAAGCATGCAGAGTTTTTACGATGCAATTTTGAGGATTTCCATTAAATAAATATGAGAATTTTTGGACGACATTGTAAACGATATATTAAGAAACACGCAGTTAAATGAGGTATTTCGTCATTAAAGAAAGATATTATGATGGCTTTATATATTTCGTTGGAATTGGAGAATGATTTCGTATTATTACAAACGTAATAATTTTCTAAGTGCGCTCAAAATTACATTCACATTAGGTCGATAAAATGAATGGCAGGGGTTTTGTTATAAAGTTATAAGTACGCTACAAAAATTTTTGTAGTTGTTGTTGTTCAAAACGACAAAATGTCTACAGCGACAATTACGAGGCAATGAAGATTTGAATGTTTTACTGCAGGGAATTCACTTTTACTCTTACATGAAAAACGTTTTATTATTTTAGATTTTAATGAAGAAATAGCAAGCTGAGCTGAACTGCTGTCAATGCTTTTTGGAACGTTAATGTTTTCTTAATTTAATTTTAGGAAAAACAATAACCATATAAAAGACACATATTTTCTGGTGTTTTCTTTAAATGGAGTTATTGCCTATGCACACTAAATGGAAGCTATCGATGAGTAAATGTTTGCACAGCTGTCAAACACTTACGATGTTCTAATGATGCCACAGAAAAATATTAGCTACATACATGTATGTATGTACATAAGTGATGATCTTTATTAGGGAAATATGTCTTTAAAACTGAATTATGGATATTACGATTATTCATTTTAACTTCCCATAGGAAGTTATTGTAATGGGTCCGATTTGTCAAATTGAAAATTTTGACATTTCTCGACGTTTCAAGGTCCCTAGAGTCGAAATAAAAGATTTTTAGAAAGATGTCTGTGCGTGCGTGTGTACGTCATTCGTACGTTCGTATGTCCGTATGTCCGTATGTCCGTATGTCCGTATGTCCGTATGTCCGTATGTCCGTATGTCCGTATGTCCGTATGTCCGTACGTCCGTACGTTCGCGACGTTTTTTCGTCGTCCATAGCTCAAGAACCAGAAGAGATATCGACTTCAAATAAATTTTGTTATACAGATAATAAGGCAGAAAGATGAAGAAAGGGCTCTCGAGAAAATTGCGTTTGTGGTTTTTTACCAAAGCAGTTTAAAAAAAAGGTGAACATTTTGGTTAACCCTAAATATGTCATGAACCAATGACACTAGAGACTTGAATTAAATTTTATATTATATATTGTAACGTGATACAAAACATCTATATTTTTGGAAAAAAATCGAATTAACGGTTTTTTTATAAATCAAAAAAAAACTGAAAAAAAAATTGTCACCTCGAAAATTTTAAGACTAAAATATGATTTCATCTCCAAAACAATTTTGTGCAACGAAAAATAATGTTTTTGACATCTGATAAAATTTTGAGAAAAATCTAATTGACAGTTTGTTTTATAAAAAATAACAATTTTAAAAAAACATTACTCAAAGTTGGTAAAAATTGATTTTCGACTAAAATATCTTTTCAAAACTTTGAGGTATTGGCTTTAAACTACTTTAATCTTTCAAAAAATATTGTTGTCAACATTCAGTAAAATTAAAAAAAAATCTAATTGACAGTTTTTTTACAAAAAATTAAAAACCGAACAAAAAATTTAACAAAAGTTGTTAAAAATTGATTTTTGACTCAAATAAAAAAAAAACAATACTAAAACTTGGTAAAAATTTACTTTCGACTCAAATAGCTTTTCAAAAATTACAAATATTGGCTTCAAACTTATTTTATTTCACAGAACATATTGTTTTCGAAATTCATATATCATTCGGTATAGAAATCCAACAGTCCGTTTTTTCATAAAAGAATAAAATCTACAAAAAATAGTACACAAATTTGGTAAAAATTGATACATATAGACAAACTTTTAAGCAAGACAAATCGATAGACGGGATGGGAAGTGTGGGTCGCAGTCCAGCCTCTCTTTTTTTTTTGTCATTGGCTTTCTAAGTTTCATGTTTTGTAAAAAAAAGTTTTATAATTGAATTTTTCTACAAAAAGTACTAAAAGCCTGTAAACAATATTTTGCATTATGATAAAATAAGTTTGATTTTAATATCTATTTTTATTCCCGAGATTTTTAGTCGACAAACCAATTTTTATCAACTTTAGCATCAATTTTTGAAAGCTTTTATTTCTTGAAAAAAAAAACACCGTTTTGATTTTTCTAAAAACTTTACCATACTTTAACATCAAAATTTTGCATAGAACGAAATAGTTCTGAAGTCAATACGTTCAGTTCTTAACAATTTTGTGTAGTATTTTTTTGTAGATTCTTAGTTTTTATAAAAACAAAACTAAAGTTGAGCTTTTCTAAAAAAAATTACTAATTTTAAAAATGTTTTTCTTCGTTAAATAAAATTATTTAAGAGAGAGAGACCTTGAAACGTCATAAAACGTAAAAATTTTCAATTCGTTAACATCCTATGAGAATAAATTAAATATTTAAAGAAACTTAATTCGGCATTAAAATAAAATGCACGACTAAGTCTCACTAACTTGCTCATGTATCCAAAGAGTCTGTTTAAAATAATTTCCTGTATTTTAAGATTTAATAATGCACCAACAAAAAAAATTGTTTTCAAAAATGTAAATGCCTTTTATTTTCTCAAAAAAACCTCAATTTTTCAATATTTGTAGTTGAAAATCGTTGGAATGGTTTTTTAAAATAGATTTTTTTAGTTTGAGTTTAAAAATATATTTAGTATGCAGTTATTTAAAGCTTATTAATATAAATTCTGCATATTAATTGCGTACAAAAAAAATCACCCATTTTCGAGATTTCGAATTTGGACAGTATGAGAGCTTGTGCACCGAAAAAAAAATTATTGAAATCGGTTCATTAGTTCTTAAGAAAACTCAAAAACAAAATAACGGTTTTCTAAGGGATACTCTTCTGGAGCAATACAAAAATATTTTTTTTCATTGCAAAAAAGCCAAATTAAAACATACAATTTTATAGAAAACTAGCGGCCCGTCCCGGCTTCGCACGGATAGACAAAATTAGGTACAGATATTTAAGTTATAAGCATGCTAATTAAAACGACCACGAATCACTAAATTAGAAAAAATTGTATGCTTATCTTGAAGCCTCCCTATACCCTACGTTGGCTGTGGTATTTCTAGGTGGCAACAAAATGTATTAATTTTCAGGAGATCCTACTCGAGAAAGTGCCACATACAATTTCCCGTAGGAAAAGCACTCTTTCCTGAAGTCGATACCAACTATGGAAAAAGTTTGTCCCTGGGATTTATTTATTGTTAGGGCAAAGGATATTTTTAAAGTGATCTGCAACCTTTTAAAAGATATGGGCAAATCAGTTGGTATCATTGGAATCCGCAGAACATGTGCGAGCTGACCAGCCACGGGACCTGTAATGATAGTTGCTACAATCACATTATCTCTTAATTCTTTGATCAATAGTCTTGTACCATTACACATATTGGGAGGGCTTAAATTTCTTAAAAGCATAACAGGTGTACCTTGCGGACAAAATTGTGAATCTAAACCATTCTCAGATCCCCTTGAACACACACAAAAAATTTCATCAAAATCGGTCCAGTCGTTTAAGAGAAGTTCAGTGACATACACACTCACAGAAGAATTATATTTTACGAATGCTAAACTTGCCATAAAACTCCCATATGTCGCAAGTTAAAATTAAAAATTTCGAAAAATAAATTTGTGTGTGTTTTAATATTCTCAGCCGTTTATTGAGACAAATTAAATCTAACCTTAAAATAGATAACTTAGGATTAAGAAATAATTTTCTAAAATTTCTAAAATAACTCTGTTTTAGAAAGCTTCAGCCTTCAGTTTTGAGTCAGTTTAATTTTGATCATAGGACCATATAAATTACAATTTCCTACTAAAGGAAAAACCTGCATTCGTCTTAAGCCAATTGGCATAAGTCAAAATTTCAATACTCTTATTTGAATATCTTGCAATTATTTTTAATGAATATTAAAAAAAAAATCTAAATTAAATTAATTTCTATAATATAAGATTTTTCTGTGAAATAAAAAACCGTATTTAAAATTTAAAAAAAATAATGTCAGTAAGTTTGCTCTCTAAGGAACTTGCAGAAAAAGAGTATTTACGAGTTTTTAAAAATAATGTAATCAAAATTTAACTTTTTTATTAAATTTATGTAGAAAGGTTACATTTTACAAAACTTAAGACTTAAAATTCGAGGTAATGAAACTAGTTCCTTTCTAAGCTTTACAAAAATATCTGCAAACAGATTTTTTTGAACTATTTGAGGAACACCCGATTTCAGAATACTTATTTATTTCGTAAGTTTCCATAATTTCGACTAGGATGCCATTTTAATAGATCTCTATGTCTAAAGTTACGGAATAACAGAGAATTTCTAAATTTTTCCCACTTCTGACCACATGTAGCAATGCCTAACACAATGTCTATGTTACAAGTAGTTTATGGAATTTGAACTGTGTTTTGGTACCTTCATACATTTTTATCCAAAAATAATTTGTATCCTTTAAAGATTTTTTGAAAAATTTTGTTTGGATCCAATATCTCCAACTGTAGAAATCCTTTTGAAAAAAATACTCATAAACAACAAGAACGCCCAACAACTGAAGCTGAACCAATTTTGACATATTGCCGACATAAAAGAACGCTTTCGCTTTTTATTCATATATTATATCCTTTTCATCTACATACGAATATTTTTCCTCGGTTTGTTTGATATGCTTTTTCCTATGAGAACAATAACAAGGACGACACAGGATGATCTATGTTTTGATGCTTTAAAAGAAGAAACATACAAATAAATAAAAACAAAATAAACGACAACAAAATGAAGAA
This sequence comes from Eupeodes luniger, assembly GCA_951509635.1. Lineage (NCBI taxonomy): Eukaryota > Metazoa > Arthropoda > Insecta > Diptera > Syrphidae > Eupeodes > Eupeodes luniger. Next base: position 9,739,059 of record OX608075.1, on the reverse strand, counting down.
TAAAATGAATTATGACAATGTCTATATAGTTGTGTTATAGCAATGGAATGATGTGTCACAATCATCCAGGCGTTTCCCTATAAACAGATAGAGACAGGATAGAGAAAGGGAAAAAAATGCAAGGACATTACTCCAATTTGGATAACATTTTCATACATTTTATTCTTTGTCTTATGCCATTTTCCATAAATATATGTACAAACGATATGAACAAACGAAGTAACTTCATACCTACAACAAGGATCATTGGCTTGACTCTGAATCCCAGTCTCCTATATCGCTGAAGCTGGTGCTATAGTGCTACTCCTGAATCCTGATGATGCTGTGTGTTATATTCTTTTATTCTTCCTCGGATCATTTGTTACCTGTTTGTATAGAGTGTGACTTCCATTTCACATACATATACCAGTCCAAAGTTGCCATATCAAAGTATAGGTGGGTATAGGTATATAGCAACCAAACTCTTCCCAGGACACCCACAGGACACCATATGCATGATGTCGGTCGTGTCGGTTTGTGTGTAAGGATAACAAACGAACTGGAAAAAAAGACACAGCTATTGTCGCCTGAAATTATTATTGTTATTATTTTTTCCATGGCCTCTCATTCCCATTTATAGAAATGTTGGGATCCTTTTTTTTACATTTCTTCCTGTTTTTATATTTATATATGTATGTATGTATGTGTTTTTTGTTGTTGTTAAATAAATGAAGAAATAAACGAAACGGATGAGCCCCAAGTATGGAACAAACGAGCCGAATGAGGTTAAAAAGGGATGTGTTTTGATGTTGTTGTTGTTTTGTCGTGTTTTTTCTTCTTTATTTTTTTCTGCTTAACATGAGGGTGTGGTGAGGAGAAGATGAACTGGGAAATGTTAGATAGGATATAGAAAGGATAGTTAGAGGTAGACTGCCTGCTTGGCCTATACAAAGGACTAAAAGTCCAAAGAGGGATAATTAAGTTATATCTCTATTTTTCACTTTCGTTACGCTTGTCGCCCCAGGACACTGGGATTACAAATAGAAAGTTAACAGGCTTTTATTTTTAGGGGACATATCCAGACATACATACACAGGTGGATGGACTCTATAGGACTGGGATTGGGAATGAGTATATGCAGAGGCTCCATGTTGCCTTAGACTTTTTTGGTAGTTTTTATAAAATTAATCATAACCAAACGAAAAATAAAAGTATTTACATATATCTAAGCATGGAATTTGACTCTACGCCTATTTAATTTATATCTAGACTCGAGAAAAGAACATGGAGTTTAGATATCTGTGTGATTGTTTGGGTGGAACTTTATGTCTAAATTTCACATAGGTATCATTTGTTTGTTCCAAAATTCTACAGAAGTTGGGGTTGTAATGTACCGTAGGTTAGATGGTGATTAATTCATATAATATTTTGATTTGACAGTACAGACATAGAATATATTGGCGAGTGTTAAATTAGGTTCCCAAATCAGGAAGCTAAAGTGTAAGAAGGACTTCATTAATTTAATTTGTTTTAAAGCTAAGTTCATACACATTTTTAAAGAGACACATTAATTTTTCACGCCACTTTGGGTTATCTAAGTATTTTAAGGGTTTTTTGATAAAGTCATACGAATTCAATGTTTGAAAGTACTTGCCGAGAGTTGTATTAATTTTTGTTTGGCTTTAAAGGCGACAAATTAGCCTGAAAAAGACTTTTTAATCTCAATCAAAAAAACGGTTTAAGAATCTAATAGACTTCTTACCGACAAGCAGCTTATCTAAGTGCTATGACACGTTAAACGAGTAAATCTTTCCACTTCTAAATTTTGCAGGGAAATACGTCCATGGGAACTTAGACTATTGAGGGACTTTAACCACGCATTGTTTCGGACATACATAGGTTGCCACAAAGCGCTAAGGCAACTGTATTAAAGTAAACTTAGTTCTCACTGAGTGAGAAAAAAAATTGCCTCAGTGGACTTATATCCTTCTGAACCCATGAAATGTGTTCATAATAAAGCGTGAAATTTCACAGTCTTTTCTTTTGGATTTAAAGGATTTCCGATAGCTTTTTATTTCACTTTGGATTATGTTTTTGAGGAGTTAAAATGATTTCAATGAATTGCACGTACTAAAACACCAAAATATTAAGAATCTCTTTTAAATAAACAATAGTGGATTTAGAAACAGTGAAAAATAATAAACAAGTGAAAACGTTCCGTAAAATTATTTCCCCTGTTTCATTTTTTTGTTCGCAAAACTTATTTTATTTCAGTGAAAAAATATTAAAACTTGTTGAATGTATTCCAATTTTTCACTAAGGCGAGTTTCACATAATTAAAAGTGTATTTATAGAAAATTTACCGTTATTTTATAATTTTTGAATAAATAAGTAATATTATTAGTTTCACCTCAAAAATATTTCACTCGGAAAAATTTAATTTCCATTTCGTGAGTTTTGCTTTTTTTCGGTAATTTGAAGTGAATTTTTGGTCAAGTGACATTCATAATTTTTCTTGAAATTCCTGTGGAACTACATAGGTTTCATGTGAAAAATTTTCCAAGTGAAACACATAATAATGGCAAATAAAAAATACGGGTACGTTCTTGGAATTGCTACATTAATTTTCCAAAATTTAACTTAAGCTTTCATTTATAAAGAAAAAAAATTCTTAAGTGGATTTTTGAATCGGATTTTTTCACTTGAATTTTTCACCTTAATCAGGTTCAATATATATTAATTTGATCGATAATTATACGGCCATAAAAAAGACATTGTAAATAAGCAGGTTTTGGTCTCCTTATTAAAATTAGCCCTTTATAAGCTTTACCAGAAAATATTTCATCCGAGAAAATTTCATTTCACTTGTGTGAGATTCACTTTAAAGATGATTTATATTCAATAAATTTCCCTTTCAAAATTCAAAATCTCTATTCTATCCTTAGTTTTTTTCGAGGCTGTTTAAAGTCTTATTTCTAATTTGAACTGAATTTTTGTTAAAGTAAAATTTATAATAAAATATTTCCCAGGTGAAACAGGCTAAATATAACATTGTACATTATATATTTTTTGCACAGTTTTTTTTCACTTTAGGGGATTCCAAAAAACACTTAATTTAAAAAAAATTATCTAAGATGGACTTAAAAATCCGAATTTTTTCACTTCAGTTTGAGTTTCACTAAAGCAGTGTATTTAATGGGAAATTGATCAACAGTTATTTATCAATAAAAAATCGTGTTTTTCACTCATTACACTGGTCGAAAAGATTTTGTTCCTTTTGAACTTTTTCATATCTAAAATGGCGAGATTATATTTTTTAAATTTCGGGAAATAAACACACAAAGATTTTTGTTCAATACTTTTCTTAAATATTCAATTTAAATATTTATAGTGTTTCATAAAATTCACGAAAAATCTTCAAAAGTTGTTAGATTTCACCTGTTTGACATAAATCTTAAAGAAGTGCTGAATTTTGTATGTTAAAACTGTTTTTAACCTAACGATTTTAGAAGAATCTTTTATTTTTGTAACAAACCTTCCAAAAAAAACAAAGCTATCACATCATATTTTTTAGATTTATTGAAAAAAAAAATAAAAATAATGTTGAAAACGGGTATTTAAAAATTTTGAGCAGATAGTGTAGATTAAAGTTCAGATTCAAAATCAGTACTAAAAATTAACTCTAATAAGTATTTTTTCAAAACCTTCTAAGCATTAAATTCAAATCTCCTTATGACCTCATATAGATATACAATACATACTTATAACTAATAAACATTTTCAGAAACTTAGTAAGATCGTAAAATATTTTCAACTACATATGTTTGTAAATATACATACATATCTAGAAGACAAATTTATACTTTTTAAAATCATCATACAAAATTATTTTTAAAAATTTTGATGTGTCTTACCTTAGCCTTAGAAACACCGTTTTTGGTCGTCTTTTATATTAAAGAGGCATATTTTTAAAACCTCGTGTAATAGACAAATTAAAAGGCGAGATTAAAATACTGGACATTTTGATCCCTTCAAAAATTATTCTTTTGTTTGCGAAAAAAAAACCGTAAAAATTCCGAAATTCTTCATGAACTCCTTATCTCGAAAAATAACAATTCATTACCCTTCCCTTCAGTCCTTCAAAACCTTTCCAACTAAATTCATCTAATTTCTCAAAAACACAATTCATTTCTTTAAATTACAATTTCCTGATTTCGATCTTTTTTTCTTAATCTTTACAGAGCAGCACAAAAACTCGCCCAAGGTGGTGGCTCATCAAAAAGCCGTTCCACCGATATGGCGCACACATCACGCAATGGCGGTTTTTGTGGAGCTCTTCAAAGAGCTCCACCACCTTTACCCCCTGGCTTAGCCCGTCGATTGGCGAACAAAGAAAACTATGGTATTGGAAAGGTAAGTTGACATCTTAAATTACTTCTTCTTATATTTTTTCTTTTTGTTGCTGTTATTGTCATAAAAAAGTATAAAGTTCACTTTAAATGTTGTAAAATCATAAAACCCTGTCAACAGAGAAATTCCGCGATTTGTTTTATTACTGCACTCTAAATTCATTCATTGCATGTTTGCAACAAAAAGACTGAACTCCTACACTGTATAGAATGTCCTTCCTACCTTAGGTGTATGAACTTAACCCTTCTTTAAGGAGGTGGTTTTATATATAAAGAGCGGAAGCTAACTGCATTTGTGCATTAGTCTGACATATTACAGTTGACATGCACATAACCGAGAACATTCTCATAAATCAATTTAATATATTTTCAACCCTTTTTTTTTACTTTTATAAGTTCTGTAGACGTAAGCTTGCTCCTTTATAAGAAGTATAAGTATTTTTAAAATTTTTGTTATACTCTATTTTTTTTTGTCTACTTAGGTCAAAGTAATGTTGCGTGTGTCAGACAGTCACATGGACGAAGAACATCCTCATTTTATGGCTGTGGACAAAAAGAAAAGACAAGTCACTTTAACAGATCCTAGTGCAGCGACAACAGTTTCTGCGTCTACCTCACAAGAACGTGGACCAATGGTTGCCGCCCCAAAGATGTTTGCCTTTGATAGTCTTTTTACAGCTGAAGACCAACAGGTACATATAGATATATAGTTCTGTTTGTTTCATTCCAAAAAGAAAAACTAAGATACAAAAGTTTATTTCGCCAGAAAAAGAAAATTTTACAGTCAAAACTGAGAGGATTGTTTCACTATAACCTCAAAAATTCCACTAGTGGTTTTTCGTTACAAAATTCATCTCAAAACCTTGGAAAAATCATGTCCTTTCAAATTGATTGAGATATAGTGAAATACGTCATGCGGTTTTGAAATAAAACAACCTTTAAAATGTAAAATTAGAAAAAAGTGAAAAATTTGTTTTCCTGTTTTTTTTTGTTGATTCTGATTCTATTTTAGACAACAAAAAATATTCTTCTGTCGAAATTCACCTCGAAACTTTACATTTCCCTCCAATTAACTAACGGTACTCTATACATATCCAATCATCTCCTTTTTTTCAAAACAGTCTGATATATGTGCCTCGGCATTGTCCGAAGTAATACCTGCTGTCCTAGAGGGCTCCGATGGATGTCTGCTAACAATTGGCTATCCTAGTTCAGGTATGAATTTGTTACAAACTATCTCAAAAAAAAAAATATATATATATCCTTCCTATAACCAATTCGATGTCCTTTATATCTGTCCTTCTCTTTCTCTCTCTTTCTACGATCTAACGATATAACAAAAATACAATATTTTCTTTTCTCATATTGTCTTTGCCTGAAGGACAATCACGGACAATGTTGGGCGGAATTCAATCATCGGGTGAATTGGGCGCCATTCCATGTGCAATATCCTGGCTGTACAAGGGCATCAATGAGCGGCGACAGAAGTCCGGTGCCCGATTTTCAGTGCGAGTGAGTGCATTGGGAGTTAGCGCAACGAAGCCCGATTCCAGTTCAAAGGATTTATTAGCTGCCCATGCGACAGGTAAGTCGTTCAGTCGTCGTCGTCGCCGTTGGTCTATTGGACAAACGTTATAGGAGTGTATTTTATTCGAACTATAAGGTGGACTATTCTACAATTGACCTGTACAATAAGACCACACAAAAATAACAAACCTAAGCAAAAAAAAGCACCCAGAATTGAGGGAAGAAGAACAACTCTTCCAGTACTACAATACTCGAACAAACAAAACACGGTACAAATTAATTCCACTTGAGGCGAATATTTATGGCTTCCGTCATTTGATACAGCAACACCCCTGGTCCTGGTATTGGTCTTGGTTGTGGTCCTTCGTTTGCAAGCAGCAAGCAAGCAAGCAACAATGACGAATTCTTCTACCTCATCAGTTTTCAACCGGGCGCCACTTAGAAGAGGGATGGATACATTTTCTTATGGGAAGATGTACCTGTGTATTGTAGAGAGAGTCTTGTAACATGGGACGACAAGTGAAAATCTATGACTGACTAGGGTTGGTTTTCAGACGATGGACGACTACGACTTCAACTACGAGTACCACGATGTCGACTACGACAATAGACGCACAAGGTATATTTGGCGCAGCAGTAATTGCGTGATAATTAATTAAAGCTTGACTAAATGACTGACTGACTTGTTCTTGACTGACGGACTTGACGGACATATCTTCTCTTTTTCAACTACACCTTTCTGTTGCTGTATTGAGTGTAGATACAGTTACTTACAGATTGTTTTATATATATGGAGAGTCAGGTGATGAAGAGAGAATGTCCTTATGGTGTTCCGGGTAGTTCAACTGACAGGTAGACAGACAGCTAGACATTTACCCAAGAGATAAGGGTTAGAAAGTTAAATATTATATAAATGTATAATAGAACTAGATGGATGGATAGATCATGAAGGTTTTACTTATATAGAACTACCTTACCTACCTTTCATACCTTTTTTTTGTTAAAGAAGACTTTCTCTTCTGCTTCTCTTCTAATGATGAAGTTAAGTAGGGGATTTGTTAAAATATTGTTAATTGAAGTGGATGAAATTTATTTGGATTAAAAATTGAAGAACACAAGTTATTTTTTAGGAAAGTTAAATATACGAGTACTTGTATACAAATAGGTAGGTAAGGTACTGTAGTTTATTGTAATGCGTGTTTAAGTGGACGTACATATAAATTTAGGAAGTTAGAATATAGTAGAATAATGAGGAAAGGCCAGATGGGTTGAGCTTAGTCGTTAGTGAAACTTTTTCTTCACTTTAAGTGATTATGATGGAAACAGATGGGGCTTTAAAGTGAAGTAATAAACCCTTTGAAGCTTAGAACTACAAATTAGAGGTTATAATTTTTTGAAAACTTCTCTTCAAATTTTCACATTTTTGATAAATTTTAATGAAAAATGAAGCTTAAGGGCATGATACACAATTTAATAGGAAGATAATTTAGACGTAAAAACTATTAGGAACGAGGAAAGAATGTGTTGTGAAAAATGGTTAAAAATTAATCATTCAAACGTATTGCCCATCATTAGCTTAAACCTCATCCTTTGTTTCAGATAAGCTCGAATGCCATTACGGTAGAAATTTTCACCTTTTTAGGTAATCTATGAATTAAGTCATCTTTTGATGTGTTTGTATAAGGGGAACTTCTGATGAAAAAAATTATGTCCCATCTCACACCGCAAGATCGGTGTACAATACATACAATTATCTCTGAGTTTGGTTAACAGTTTTTAGTCAGACTTAGAATTTGGGCTAGAAATACCAATATTTTTGACACTTGTGGAACAGAAGATTATGATTCAAAGAAATCATTCCATTGAAAAAAAAAACTATCTAAGTCAACTTGGGTTTGACTTGTTTCCGGGGCCAACTAATTCTGATATAATTCGAAGACGGTCTTTAGATTAAGCTAAACCCTTATGTACGATTCTGCCTTCGAAGCATCAAAAAGCTGAAAAGTCCTTATCAGTGACAATTAAGACTTTTGTAATTCAAAAACCGACACCACCGATTTCCATAGCTCCATATAACAGCAATCAAAACCGGAATAGACATCATTGAATCAATTTTTACTTTTGCTAAACTTTCTTCAAAAGATCTCTCCAATACTTTGATTGTCAGCTGTCATGTTACTCCGTTGACGTAGTCATTGGAAAAATCAAAATTCTCTTACAAGAACTTGAAACATGATTTCCAAATCCGTGTAAGAAGTAAAAAAAACAATGTTTTAAGACGCTACACTTTGAAGTGAATCAGGGCCACAATGTTCAAAGCTTTTAAACAAAATATGCTCTTTTGTAGTGAGAAATGAAGGGGAGCTACAATTTTATATCAAACTCCTTGATAAAACATGATTTTAAAAAATATAACATCAGCAAAAAAATTTAGACATAAGTAAGTAACAGAAGAAAGTAGAAGTTAACGTTACTTAACTATTAACCAACTTGGCAACTAAGACTGATAAAGACTTTTATGTATTTACCTTGTGAAGGAGCTGTCAGGAAAACTTATTCTTAAGAGATTGGAGCTTAATTCCATACCAAACTAACCCAACACAATTTTACCGCCACCTTTATAAAAAAAAGTAATGGACAAAGAAGAAACGTTCAATATTTCGGGCACAAACGTTTAACATTTTAGACAGAGAGTCTTAGAAAATTACTTCTTAAGAAGGCTCACATAAAGCTTTTCTTCCGTTTCACAAAATTTCTGAGGCCCAAAGTTCAAACAAAAGTGTTCCAAAATTAAAGCAACATGTTCCTCGTGTTTTCAAAATATTGATTTGTAACTATTATTTTTCATCTTCTTTTTTTTTGTCGGTCCCGAAAACATAACAATACTTCTCTAAGGGATTAAGTTATCCTGAATTCAAAACTCGCCTTAAAGTTTTTCTATCACTTCAGCTTTTTGAAATAAGCCTCTTTAGAAATGTTAAAAACAACCAAAATCGGTATTTTAAAACACAACAATAAATTGTTTGATGATTTTGAAGATTACAATTTTGGTCTTCTTGTCACTTTATTATCTTACATAGTTTCTAGAAATTCACATTAGTTATGGTTATGAAGTCTTCATTTGACTTCAGAAACATTGAATGAATTGCCTTCATTGTTTTGAAAATTTCGAAAAATTAGAGTTGATTTTTAGTAATGATCTCGTATCCAAACTTCGATTTTAACTATCAACTAAAATTTCAAAAACACCGTTTTTATCAATATATTTCAAAAGCTAGACGTGCTTTACTTAGACGAAATATTTATTACAAAAACTAAAAATTCTTTCAAACCTTTTTGTCTTTTTCTGTTAAAAACTGATTTAGCACAAACATTTCAGCATTTCTTTAAGATCTATGCAAGAAAGTTGATATCTAACGAGTTTACGAGATTTTTTAAAATTGTTCTTGTGTTATAAATATTTACAAAGAATTTTGAAGAAATTGATTATTATTGACTTGGAAACCCATCACGAATTTTGTTTAAAAAAATATTTGATAGAATTCACCTGCTCAAGTGACTTTTACCAGCAATTCGTATATCATACAATTTAAAGTTCTTAAATTTATAATTGTCAGTTTTCCAACGAAGTTTATTGTGGAATTTGTTTTCCAGGAGAAAAACCTTGCCAACCAGAGAAATTTGTAAATGTATTTCTTAATCGCAAACTGACAACTGTCAAATAGTTTTATTTCAACTCTCCACTTTAGAAACGGCATACCAGAATCTTACATAGATTTTGGGAAAGTTTTTAGTGACTTTTACCAGCAATTCATATTTAATAAAATTTAAAGTTCTTAAGTTTATATTTGTCAGTTTTCCAACGAAATTTATTGGCATATTTTCTAAATCCTTTTATTTCTTATCGTTTATGAACAGCTCAACAAGCTTTGCATTAGTTTTTAATTATTGTTAACATTATTGTGACTGACTGTGTTTCTTTTTTATTTCTCCACAAAAACAACCCCATTGGTGTAGTTCGCTGTCACTTATTCGATACGAAACAATGAAATAGTAGCTTACGGTTAGTTCATTGTTATTCTTTATCGCCTTTTGCAATATTCCTTCCCTAATGAACTTACGGTTAACCTATGTGTGAACACAGGTAATTGTTCCCTTATCACGCTACCTCATTACTTCAACTTGTTCGCGCATACAAAACAATATACCCTGTGGCAAAAAAGGTAGGTAAAGGTACTGCCATATAAGTCCCTATAGTGCAACCTCCAAACAAACAAATTTATATACTCTACCCGTCCGTTCATACAAAAACCAAGCCTTCCCTCTTATGTGCTTTTATGCTCATATTGTTCATTCATCATTTTCAGAATCCGACGACTCGCCTGGAGTTTATTTGCGTGATGATTTTCTCGGCGGACCGACTGAATTGCGAGCACCCACCGCCGAGCGAGCAGCACTGTTCCTAGACGCAGCCCTAGCAGGACGACCTCAAGGTGGACTCGAGCCCGCAATGATATTCACGTTGCATGTCTATCAATATAGCTTGTCGCGAAAAGGAGGAGGTAAGTCACAGTAAATATAAAGGCTCTTCCAATTAGCATGATTGATCACATATACCATAAGGAACACCATTTTCTATACAACGCATAAACCTTCTTTCTCTTTCTTCTACCTATAATGCTTTTTAGTGGCGGGAGGACGAAGTCGTTTGCATCTAATCGATTTGGGGGGTTGTGCGAATCGAAATGGCGGCCTACCGCTATCCGGCATCGGCAACATTCTACTGGCGATACTCAGTGGTCAACGGCATCCACCGAACAAGGATCATCCCTTGACGCCGTTGTTAAAAGACTGCCTTGCACCGTTAACATGCCATGTCGCCATTATGGCCCATGTCTCACACACACAGGTGAGTCGAGTCCCGTCCTATCCTCCTTCATTAGTAACGCATTCATAAACATCGCACAAACCTATTCGTATATACATATACCAAACCCATGATTATAATAGAACCCACAAAACCCCTTTTGCCATATCTGTCATACACGTTTTGACGCTTTGTCTCTCTGTCCATTGTCTCGTTCTCGGTTCTGGATGCTTCTCTTATATTATAGCCACACTCAGATGCACTAACGACAATCCAATTAGCCTCAAGGATACACAGGATGCGGAGACGGAAACATCGTTTCCCAATTTCATCAGATAAAGCGCTGCCCGTTAATGCAGGTATAAATCAGAGATAAAATGTGTCCAAGTTTGGTTCCATATTCCACAGCTTCACTCACTCCACCCTCATCAGTCTTCCCAGGGGAGATTCGAGATTGAATGTGGAATTGCTGGAATTGTTCCAAAATTGGTCATGTCCTGTGATGGCCTTTGTTGTGTCATTGCTTGTGTTCATATATTCCATATCTATAATACAAAACGGCTAACCCCGAAAATAAACGTTCAATTTTAGGCCATCAATCTGCCGGCTCATCTGAGGGACCCGATCCATCAAGTTCTGATTTATCGGCCGATACGGTCATTTATATGGGACCGTGCGACGATGCTACGGACGGCGAACACCCGCCTGTGTATTTGCCATCGCTGAGTAGTGGCGACAATCGTTGTGCCATGAGTAAAGTGCTGAAGGGCAGTGGTGCTGAGAAGCCTTCAGGAGTCTCAACGACGACGACGGGTTCCGGAGCTTCCAAAATACCAGCCAAAAAGACCACATCTCAAAAACGTAAGTGTACTTTATTTTTGTTCGTGCTTTTAATTTAGGAAAAGTACAGTCGTGGTCAATGGAACCTTGATTTCAAAATAATTCATAACTATTTTTTGACCCCACTGTAATTTGATTTACTTTCTATAAATAAAACAGCTCAAAGTCCTGTGGTAGCCAATCGAACGGACAGCCTAAAACGTAACCACACCACCACCAGCTCCAGTCCAACACCTCCGAATCAAGCTGGAGACCAGACCACAATTCCAGCTCAATTCTTCTCGCCTGTCCATAGTCTGAAAACCATACCCCACTCAGCGTCGTCGCCAAAAATAGTCGCCGGCACCCTTCGGCATTCTGGACTGAGCAAAGGCTCCAACGTCCCCTCGCCCAAAGGTTCACCACTGCGAAGGCCCGCCGTTGGTGGTGCCACTTCTAATCCTGCCACCGCCGCCAATGCCGTCAATCCAGACAGTCCGTTGAGACAAATTACCGAGGAGCAATGGATTGATGGACCTCGCGTGTCCCGAGCCAAAGTAGCCGAAGCCAGACATCTAATGCGAGAGATTAACCATGTTAAGCAGTGCGAAACGTGGGTAGATGGACCGAAGTCGCAGTCGGCGCGTTCCCTTACCGCAGGCAATTTGCCAGCCACCCCAACACAAGCAGTCGGCTATGGCTTTATGGACTCGCACAAAAAGACCATGATCCGACAATGGGTGGAAAATCAATCATCGCAAGTGTTCCAGTCGTCGGCGGCCTCCTCGCCCACTCACCAAGGACAACAGCAGATGCAGATGCAACAGCAGCAGCAACATCTGAGGAACCTAACATATCACTTGGCCCAGTTCAAGCAGAAGTCCGAAGACGACCAGCACTCGTTGGAGAGCAACATGGAGATGGTGCATCCGATGGGACCGGGATTGACGACAGCGATTAGTACGACAAATGCCTCGGCGCCGGCAGAGATTTGCGGCGTTCGCAGTGGCGGCTGTGGCAGTGCCAAATCACACTTTCATAATAGAGACGAGACTGACTTACATTCGGATAGATCTGTGAGATCCTTTGGTGGTGGAGGTGTCGGTGGCGGTGGTCATCAAGACAACCAGGACGAAGAGGATCAGGACAGTGGGCCGTCGGAAGTGCCTCCTGCGTTGCCACTCATCGAACCGCTGGGTTCGAGGGAGATATCCCACGAAAGCCTACACAGGATACTTTCGAGGCACGTTTCGAGGGAGAGTTTACACATGCAGCAGCAGCACCACCAGCAGCAGTTGTTGCAACAACAGCACAACTATGGAATGTCAGACTGTGGCCTGCAAGTGACCGAGGAGGAAATCGCAAGAACAATGGGAGGGTAAGTTAAAAAATAAAGAGGTTTTTAAACTTTGAAGTGAGATTTTAATTTTTGCGTTTAGGGAACATCCTTTGGCATCGTTGAGCCATTGTGATATGTCGTCCAGTTTTCATGCAGGTGGAGATGCGTTCAGCGATTGTGCGATGGGTGAAAGAACGAGGTAGGTCGTGGGAAAAAAATATCCCAAAATAAAGGGAAATTATTAAAAATCATCCCTTAAATATTCTATTTACATAGGAACCAATTTGACCAACTGGCGCGTCTTCGAGAGATCTTCACATCCCAACTGGCAATGGCTGAGGTAACGCCTGTCTTCCGTGTAGGTTGTGATGTCGGTAGTGTGTACAGTGAACCTGCCTATCGTTTCAACACTGGCCCCGGCAGTGTTTGTAGTGAGCCTCCATACCGCCCGCCTAGTCCACGGTAAGTTTTTTTCTGTTTGTCTTCCCTTTCAAAATTCTCATTCTCATTTTCAACTTAAAACAATTCTATTTGACCTCCTTCCTCCTGGTTAATCAACATTTTTGTATATTCATCCTTAGGCCACCATCACGTAGTCCCAGTCAATGTTCCCTGCCAAGCCTGAATGGCATCATGCAAATAGCCGGCATGGAACAATATGCTTCCCTGCGACATCCTGACGGTGCTTCCGACCCAAATCTTCCCAAAGCCGAAAAGGCATTCATCGAAATGGACGAGATGACGGAAGTCGACGAAAAATCCGCTCTACTTTCCAAACGTCCATCATTAGATCACGACCACATAACCGCCCTGCCCATCACAGCCCAAAGCCAATTGCCGTTGTTGCCATTGAACACCTCATCGGAAGCCTACGACAGTGGTCATGACTCCTCAACACCTCGAACGTCCAAACACTCGGGTATATCGCGACGTGCTGAAAGCGGATACCATAGTGTGGCAACGGTAAGAGACAGTGACGAATCCAGCTTCACCTCCGGCCTCTCCAAAGAGCATCACAATCGAATTGTTATGGTGAAGAAGAAACGCCAGGACAAGTCGTCCTTATGCAACTGGCTGATGAATCCATTCACCTGTACGTATCCGGAGACTGAAGGTGAGATCAGTGATTTCTGAATACCATTACCATAACCATCCCCATAACAGTCATCGTCACCGTCAAGCACTATATCCAGGTGTTATTTTTAAATTAAAACGAAAACAAACAAACAAAACAACCACCCACCAACAAAAAACACTTACACTATAGAAATATTTTCCATTATCCTTAAAAAGGATGCGCGAATCTACTTGTGAATAGAAAACAAAAATACAAAAAAAAAGGATAACACATAAAACCAGCAGAAGAATATAAAAATGTAGAAAACAAAATGGTGCGCTTTGTTATTGTCTTTATGCTTTAGAGATATTATTATTATTATTATTATTATTATTATTATATCGTGCTATACATTTTCAAAAACATATAAATATAAATAAAACAAAATACAACAACTAAAAAGGAACAATTGCAGCTAAATCGTTATATGCTTTTTTTGAAAAAATCCTTTCTTTCTTCAACTTGTTTTTTAAATAAATTCTCTTTTGATTTAAGCGCTTTTTAAATAAAACAAAAATATTTATGTCCTTTTAAGTTCAGTGAGAATTTAAAGTGGGAAAAGGATGAAAGCAAGTGCATGGATACTAAAGGTACGTTTTTGAAGTTTATTTTTATTTAAGTTGTTTTTTTAAGTTTCGTATAATGAGAATTTTAGTTTTGCTTTGAAAAACAAAGAAATCAATTATAAGGTTGCTTTAAATGGAACTAACGCTCTTTTTGGATTTATATTTAAATGCCGACCGTATTAGGTTGAGTTCAATAATTCACCGAAAAGCAATATGAATCTATACTATTGCTTTGCTTGTTTGTTTGAACCCGTCAATCTCAAGAAGTACTATTCTGATTTTAAAAATTCTTTTAGTGTTAAATAGCCCATTTATTTAGAAAGGCTTTAGGATATATTACATATTTAAATGCCAACCGTATAAGGTTGAGTTCAAAAATTCACCGAAAAGCAATATGAATCTATACTATTATTTTGTTTGTTTGTTTGAACCCGTCAATCTCAAGAAGTACTATTCTGATTTTAAAAATTCTTCCAGTGTTAAATAGCACATTTATTGAGGAAGGCTTTAGGATAAATAACATCACTCTAAGACTAATACGGAATAGCAATAAAAATGTTTCAAGATCAGGGACTTTTTTTTATTTTGAGAGTCTCCACTGCGTCCGCTGTGGAAACGGTTAAAATGTTCCTAAAATAATGTATGACAGATTTGTTAATTTTTAAAAGTTCTAAAAGAAAGTCCGCAACATCATTTGTCTATCTTTAAAAGCTTGCAACACTACAAATTTGTTATAAAATAAAGAATGCGAGTAAAGCAACGCGTAAGGCGCAGCTAGTCATACATAAACATGATGCAGCACAAGAAGGATATATGAAACTCATTTAATATTCAAGAAAAATTGTCTTAATCTTCGTCGATGTTATTGAGTTTCTCTAAGACTAGATTTACCTAAAAATAAGATTTAAAGAGGTTTCAACAGTTAAGTTTCAGAAATTTAATTAGTTTAAAATCAAAATCAAATTTTCGGAAAAAATTAAACTGGAAACCACTTAGGTAGCTTGTTTTGAAGAAAGTCGGCGTTACAGGCGTAACTGTTTTAACCACATGGAAAGAAATAAAAAAAAACAACTCTGGCAACACTTTTGGAAATTCAAAATGGCGTTTGTTTATCATGAAGTGGAAGCAAGACAGAAATATTAATATCTGTCAAAAAGGAATATCAATAAACTTCCAACTAGAAAAAAGGTTAGTTCGATTTGCGAATAAATATCGATCCTGTGAAGATTTAAGATAATTAAAAAACAGTAAGATGAAAATGTTGTGAATCATGTTGCTTAATGGATTTGACTTGATAATAAAATGAAACTTAAAATTAACATTGATTGTTAGGCTTAAAAATTAAGTTTTGAATGATAAACTGAATTTTAAAAATTCATAAAAAAGATTTCTCGGATATAAAATTTGTTTGTAGGGAATATGAAACTTTCTCAAAGTTTTGCCTTCTTCAACTTCATTGTTGTATTTCAAATGGTATTTTCTAAAAAATAAAAATATTTGACAATTTATCGTCCTCATATTTTAGAACACTTTAAACGTGCTAAAAATCGTGTCATGTGGCGTTTTTCAGGCTTAAAAATAAAGTTTTGAATGATAAACTTAATTTCAAATAATAAAAATCATCAAAATAAAATGAACATGGAAATCGAGCATATCCCTTGAGCGAAGCCAACTTGACTTATTTTTATATTTAAACTGGATTTCGAAGACAGTCTTTAGTATATTAAATTGGAAGCTTTTCAAAAAATTACAGTTCGGAGTTCGAACTGTTTTTCATAATTAAGCGTTCTCTTAAAGCTCAGAGTAGAGAAGAGAGCTGTCAAAAAAATCTGTATTTGTTTTTAAGATCTAACATATCATAGCGCTCATGTTTCTTTTTACACTTAGAGCTACTTTGGAGTGCGCTGCTCTTGTAATAAAATAACCGAGCTAATAGAGTCAAATGAACGCGGCTAACTGCACGTTTGTTTCGTGTGGAGGGACAGATGTCAAATTCTATAACTTATAGTCAAATTCTATAACTAATTCTATAACTTTCGTTTTGTCATATAAGCATTGTTTTCTTTTTTAGTTCAGAGCTGAGCTTGAACTGTCTGTTCTAAACGTGTTCAAAGCGTGTTCTATGACAAGTTAAGCATTTGACAAGTAAAATCGAAAAGTTTGAAGTTTTAAAGACAGAATGTTCAGAACTTCCTCGGACTCTGTTCAAAACTTTTTTGTTAGCTTAACAAATTAGAGAGCTTAGATCAAATTCTGCTCAAAGAGTACTCGAAGTGCTAAACGAACTAAAAATCCAATTAATTTATCAAAATCCCACTGAGATCTCAGAGCTGGACCAAATTTATCAGTCAGCCATTTTGATATCTATCACATTTGATGACATTTATGTTTTTTTTTGGCGGGAACAAAATTACAATTTAGAACAGAAATTAAAAAAAAAATAGTTATAAAGCAAGTTCGAACTGAAACGAATCATAATGGTTCTGCCTTACGACCTTTTCAAAATAAGCATTTCCCTAACTAATTTTGGTATAGTCCAAATGACATTAAGATTTTAGTGAGATTTTGGTTCAAAGTAAGAACATTATTTCATTTTTTTTTTTGTGATTTTAAATTAAAATCAATAAATATTTTTTTCACCCCCCAAAATGGATCAGATATAAAAATCTGAAAAACAGTATTTTTCTTACTCCAAATAATCTTGAAGAGTGTCCAGAATTTTTGTTTCATCTATCGAAAAACTACTTTTAGTATCCAAAAGTAAAAAACAACACGAATCAGGTCGATGAATAATTATTTGTTTAAGAAATTTTTGTTTAAAAGGAATATTTTATAGAAAATGAAAAACTATTAAAAATTATTTTAGCAAAAATATGTAAAATTAAAACTACAAACTCTATAAATATCGCTATAATAGCAGCTAATTTAATTAAATTAAACAAAAAAAAAAAACAAAAACTTAAAAAAAAAATAATTAAACTTTAATGCATAGGTGTTGAATACAAAAACTAAAATAATTTAAATAATACAAAATAAATTTCGTTGCCAGTTTTGCCTATTACTATGTTATTATTAAATATTTGAAATATATATTATATTATTATATTTAAAGAAAAATATTAACTAATAAATAAAATTTATTATTAAAACAAAAAAAATACAAAAAAAACAAATCTTAAAACTATCCAAAATAAAAATGCTTAGGTATGTTAAAATAAATTAATTTAATTATTTTTCAAAATAAAATTTGCTATAAAAAAAGAAATAAATATTAAAACAAATAACAACAAAAATAGAAATATGAATGTGTTACCTGGTAGAACAAAAGAAAAATATTAAAAACAAAATAAAATGGTAAAATATCTATAACAAATTAAGACTAAAAATTTAAAACAAAAAATTGCATTTATCTAAATCTAAAAAATAAAATCATCAGACTAACGCAAAATAGATATATTATATTAATCGAATAAAAAATAAAATAAATAAATACAATTTTTATTTAAAATAAAAAAAAAAAAAACAAAGCCAACTAGTTAGGTACTACATATTATTTGTATTATTATATAATTCTATTTTGTTTTAATTTGTTTATTGTATCGTGTAAATATCAGCACGGTTATTTACTTCAAAAACAAACATAAAAATATTATATAAAAATATGCAGTAGTTTTTTATACGAGCCCAAATGGATATCTTGTTTTTATTTTTTTTGTTTTGTTATATAAATAATTAAAATAAATAACAATTTAAATTAAAATAAAAAAAAACTATCCCCATTAAAATAATAATATGTAATAACAAATTATTAAATATTTTTGTTGTGGTAAATGCTATGCATGGTAAATTATTTTAACCAAAACGAAATCCAACTATTATTATCATATTGTCATGAAAATAAATTTAAAAAACAAATAAAAATAAAAAAATATTAAAACAAATATTGTAAAATTGTATTATAAATATTAATATTAAACAAAACAACAACAAAAAAAAACTTTTAATAATAAAAGAGAACAAATAACTCGATTTTTTTAAAAATTAAAATAAAATTGTTTTTATTTTTGAAAAGTTTCAGAAGGTGAAGAGGTAAGTAACATTTTTTTGTTGGCTTGCTTCTCTAAAATTCAGGATGTTTGAATGGATCAATGAAATTTATCGACCATAATACAATAAGGAAGGTGCAAAGGTATGTTGTATTATCTTTATTAACAAAGTAGTCTAAGAAATTTATACCAAAAATGGGTTTATGTTAAAAGAACATCCGAAAAAGCCCTTAAACTCCTTAAAAAGTCGATTTGTTCGGGATGTGAACCAGAGACTTAAGACCTAAGACCAAAGACCTAAGACCTAAGACCTAAGACCTAAGACCTAAGATCTAAGACCTAAGACCTAAGACCTAAGACCTAAGACCTAAGACCTAAGACCTAAGACCTAAGACCTAAGACCTAAGACCTAAGACCTAAGACCTAAGACCTAAGACCTAAGACCTAAGACCTAAGACCTAAGACCTAAGACCTAAGACCTAAGACCTAAGACCTAAGACCTAAGACCTAAGACCTAAGACCTAAGACCTAAGACCTAAGACCTAAGACCTAAGACCTAAGACCTAAGACCTAAGACCTAAGACCTAAGACCTAAGACCTAAGACCTAAGACCTAAGACCTAAGACCTAAGACCTAAGACCTAAGACCTAAGACCTAAGACCTAAGACCTAAGACCTAAGACCTAAGACCTAAGACCTAAGACTTAAGACCTAAGATCTAAGATCTAAGACCTAAGACCTAAGACCTAAGACCTAAGACTTAAGACCTAAGATCTAAGATCTAAGACCTAAGACTTAAGACCTAAGACCTAAGACCTAAGACCTAAGACCTAAGACCTAAGACCTAAGACCTAAGACCTAAGACCTAAGACCTAAGACCTAAGACCTAAGACCGAAGACCTAAGACCGAAGACCTAAGACTTAAGACCTAAGACCTAAGACCTAAGACCTAAGACCTAAGACCTAAGACCTAAGACCTAAGACCTAAGACCTAAGACCTAAGATCTAAGATCTAAGACCTAAGACCTAAGACCTAAGACCTAAGACCTAAGACCTAAGACCTAAGACCTAAGACCTAAGACCTAAGACCTAAGACCTAAGACCTAAGACCTAAGACCTAAGACCTAAGACCTAAGACCTAAGACCTAAGACCTAAGACCTAAGACCTAAGACCTAAGACCTAAGACCTAAGACCTAAGACCTAAGACCTAAGACCTAAGACCTAAGACCTAAGACCTAAGACCTAAGACCTAAGACCTAAGACCTAAGACCTAAGACCTAAGACCTAAGACCTAAGACCTAAGACCTAAGACCTAAGACCTAAGACCTAAGGCCTAAAGGTTCGATCCCTGCCTGTGACGCCTACATTTTTTTTTCACGGGTACTGCCTCTTGAGAGGAATTGACAAATTCTCCAAGAGTAATTCTTGTCATGAAAAGTGCTTTCTCAATCTAGCCGTTCGGATTCGGCATATAAACTGTAGGTCCCCTCCACCCCTGCAATTACTCGCACTCAGGAATGGTTGAGAGTTGTAAGTCACTAGACCCTATTTCTTTACGGACTGTTGAGCCACCTAATTTTTGTTCTAATTATTTCAGATATTGAAGAAAAAATGCGAGTCTTTCTACCCGCATCATGACGAAAGAATTAAGTTTGGACCTCTAGAACTTAGGGACTAAATGCCGAATAAATCTCAATTATGGTAATTATATTTTTGCAAACAATTTTGTACAGAAACTTTAAGAAAATGTATTTTAAAACAATTGAAAAGGGTGTTTCTTTACAATACCACTAACAAATTCAATTCAAAGATGTATACAAGTCGATAAATCTAAAACGCATTTTTAAAAGTAACTAAAACAACACGTTTTTGGGGAAAAAAATTGTTTTCTAAGTTCGCTGTGATGTGCCATTTTGTTTGTATTTTATTCTGGGAGGTATTGAAAATGGTCTTTTCAGCTTGGAATCGTACGGACAGTCTATTTAGTCAATGTTCTGATGACCTTTCTATCCCTTTTGGGAAATTTGAAGATTTGAATTTTTGATTTCATCATTTTTCAAAAATCGAAAGTGGAATAATAACAGTAAGAGGAAAATGGGCGGGTTATACGCCCTTTAAAATAATCCCAAATTGATCGACATTAATCAATCCAATCCTCCAACGAGTATGTCAGTCATAAGGCTTGTTTCACACTATACGGTTTTGACCGTACGGCAAAAAAAACCGGACGTCGACATTTTGTTAGAGGCGCGAAGAAGAGCATATACGCTTTCACTTTCATATTATACGGTCACGGCCTCTAACGAAATGTCGCCGTCCGGTTTTTTGCCGTACGGTCAAAACCGTGTAGTGTGAAACGAGCCTAACTAGTCAGCCTGGTTTCTTGCAATGTAGGAAGTAATTTATCACAGGAATCACTAACTAAAGTGACCTCAAAACAAGGACTCAACTTTGAGTCTGATTCAACATACAAATCATTTTGTATGCTAAGACTTGACACTCTCTCTCTCTTTCTTACTTTTCTTTGATTAAATAGGCCACCTGCTCAGCATGACTTAAAGTCTTAAATATAAACTTCTCTAAAGTATACATTCTTAATTAAAAAATTGTTGCGTACGGTGTGGCGGTGGCAGTGGTAGGTAAGGTAAGGTATTCTGCAAGTTAAGATTAAACTCATTATAATTCCATACACGCTCATTAAGAACAAAACTTTTAATTCTTTTAAGCCCATTTTCTAACCCCTTTAATTTTGATAACAATTTTCAATGAGAAACTTTGTCTTTCTTTACCTTGTAACCTACCTATTTCCTTACCTCTCACTTTAAAGCCCTTTTTTAAATACTTACTTGGATTGTCACAAATAAATCTCAGGGCTGCCATATTCTCGGGGAGAAAGTAAGCGCAAGAAAATTATTATCAACGCATCCCTTGGGATGCAACTGCAATATGCTGAAACGAGAACGTGCGGCTAACTCTGCTACCTCCTCCCGCAATATTCCATTGTGAACAAGTAGAGTATTGTACATAGAAATGTATATAGGTAACTCGATATATGTATACTTAGTACAAGGACTCGTTACTTCGTAATTATTCAATGCCCCCAAAGGATACTCATCGTAACATCTTTCTTATGCGGTCCTCCCTTCATACAACCTCATTATGATAATTTCTTCGTATATTATTATATCTCCTGTTCTATATATAGAAGAACTCTACAGGACTTCAATGTCCTGGATGCTGATGGTGCGCCAAGGGATGCATCAAACTCCTGCGCCGAGTCGTACGTTGCTGTTGTTCGTTCCTACGTAATTTGATGGTGGGTGATGATGATTGCCAGCAGGCCCTACAATGGACCCGCGTAAAACTGGAGGAACTTCTTGCAATGTCTTCAAGAAAAAGAAAATTCGAAAAAAGGACGAAGAGACGAACAGAAATTCTCCTTTAAATGAGAGATAAACAAAACGTGAAACATAAAATGCGAATTAAAATTCATGGAAAAAGAAATTAAAAAACTTTTTCCGAAAAATAAATAAATTTTCTTTCTTTTTAAGTTTATTACTCACCTGAGGATTGTTTAAGAAGAAAAAAAAGCTGCATGTCTGGTGGTGAGGTCCTTAATCGGAGGGAAATATTATGCTATTACTCCTTTTTCCTTTATATTGTATAGGAAATCAGGAAACTGTGATTTATTCTTTCAGATTGATGTTGTTCCTTTTTCCTTTACATAGCTTATACTCGCACACAATCTGAACCAGAATTGTAAAAGTATTTAAAATGTCCTTATTGAGTAAATTACCTTTACTTTTAGATAAAAGGATCTTTTTAAGGCTTTTGATTTATGAAAATTCCAATTCGAGTTTTTCTGGGAATGTTTCCAATTTTCACAGTTGTCTGCGTGGACGGACTCATTTCTTTTCCTATAAATATTCGAATAGTTACCAACAATCGAATAAGGCAATTAAAATTGTCATACATTTTTGGACAATAAAACTTTCCTATACCTTCTATCATAACTGTTTAAAGGGCATAAGGCAGCATATTCTGTAGCTGGTATAATATAGGGAACGATTGAGGACGAACGGCCGACCGACGACGGACTCACAGTGTACTGTACATTGCAATGGAGCAGGAACGACGAGACGTGGATGGTGGACGATAGACGACGACGACTTGAATTATCGTCCTGTCAGATACATAATTAACACTTGCGGCATTTTGCATTATTATCAACCAAACAGTCGAAGCCGACCGGCAGAGAAAATATATATAGAGATAGAGAAGGAACCTACATAGTTCGTCCTCTATATTATATCCCTGTGTCCTGTATAAAGCTGGAAGTGGAGAGAAATTGGAAGGGGGTTGTTTCTAAAGGACTACAAAATAAATTGTCATAGAGACCAATCGCCGCTGTGAAATTGGAAGAGTGGGTGTTTTGAGGGTAAACGTTTAATTTATGACACTCAAGGGATCATCTTTTATGAATCAAAAGTTGCAACAAGAATTATATGAATTTTCAGCACCCATTTTGATGATGGAAAGTTTTGGTGATATTTTAGGGCAACTTTAATTTTTTGAGTGAGACATCGAGTTGACCTCCGCATGGATGGGAAGTTATCAGTGTGGGTCGAATCCCAGCCTGTGTTTTTTAATATTTAGCACACACTCAAAGTCCACATTCACTTAGTACGGCTAAAAAACTAGTCTCCATACATCAAAGTGTGGTCGACGCACGTTAGGATAAAAAGGGTGAACTGATATCTTAAAGTGCGAGTATTACGTAATTAAACTGTTAAAGAGGAGGAATTCAGCTGGACACTTTACATAGTCTGTATTATACTTTCCTCTGAAAATCGATCAACGAAACTTAGAAATGGTAAAGGAGTACCATAGTTCCTCGATAGATCTAGTTTTTAACTTCCCATAGGAAGTTATTGTAATGGGTCCGAATTGTCAAATTGAAAATTTTGACCTTTCTCGACGTTTCAAGGTCCCTAGAGTCGAAATAAAAGATTTTTAGAAAGATTTCTGTGCGTGCGTGTGTACGTACGTTTATACGTCCGTACGTCCGGTCCGTACGTTCGCGACGTTTTTTCGTTGTCCATAGCTCAAGAACCAGAAGAGATATCGACTTCAAATAAATTTTGTTATACAGATAATAAGGCAGAAAGATGCAGAAAGGCCTCTCAAGAAAATTGCGTGGGTGGTTTTTTTTACTATAGCAGTTTAAAAAAAGTTGAAAATTTTGATTAACCCTAAATATCTCAAAACCCAATCACGCTAGAGACTTGAATTAAATTTTATATTATATATTGTAACGTAATACAAAACAAGTATATTTTTGAAAAAAAAATCCAATAAACGTTTTTTTTTATAAATCAAAAAAAACTGAAAAAATAAATTTGTCACCTCGAAAATTTTACGAATACAAAATGATTTTATCATCAAAACAATTTTGTGCAAAGAAAAATAACGTTGTCAACATCTGGTCAAATTTTGAGAAAAATCGAATTGACAGTTTTTTTATAAAAATAAAAACCTAAAAATAAACATTACTCAAAGTTGGTAAAAATTGATTTTCGACTCAAATATCTTTTCAAAAATTTGAGATTTTACCTTCCAATTAATTTTCACTTATAAGAAATGTTGTTTTCAACATTCGGAAAAATTTTGAGAAAAATCGAATTGACAGTTTTCTTACCAAAAATAAAAACCTAAACAAAAAAATTAATAAAAGTTGGTAAAAATTTACTTACGACTCAAATAGCTTTTCAAAAATTAAAAATATTGTCTTGAAACTCTTTTTATTTCACAGAAAAAATTGTTTTCGATACTCACTAGTTTTTTTATAAAAATCCAACAGTCCGTTTTTTCATTAAGAAATAAAATCTACAAAGAATAGTACGCAAATTTGGTAAAAAGTAAGAATAATTCTACTGATAACTTTTTTAACACAACACAACAACAAAAAGTCTAGCGGGGTCAAATCAAATGACCTTGGTGGCCAATTCACATCACCCCTGCGAGAGATAACATTACTCTCAAATCGTTCATGCAAAATGCCAATCGTAGCGTTTGCTGTGTTGCACGTATTGCCGTCCTGCTGGAACCACATGTCGTCTAGGTCCATATCGTTCAATTGGGGCCATACGAAATTAGTTAACATCGTTATGTAGCGCTCGCTGTTGATGGTGACCGCCTCACTAACGTCGTTTTCAAAAAAGTACGGACCAATTACGCCACCGGCCCAAAATCCACACCAAACGGTAACTTTTTGAGGATGCATTATCACTTGGTGAACCTAGTGAGGGATGGTGTCGTCCCATATACGGCAATTTTGCTTGTCGACACAGACATTCATCCAAAAATGCGCCTCGTCACTAAAGATGATTTTTTGGCCGAAATTGGGGTCCTCTTCCAAACGATTCGAAGCCCAGTCAGCGAACAAACGGCGTTGTCTAAGTTCATGAACTTTAAGCTCCTGGGTCATTTGGATCTTGTACGGGTGTAGGCCTAAGTCCCGACGCGAAATTCGCTTAGTTTGAAGTCTGCGAAAGGCCGAGTTCTTGTGCACGGCGAAGAATATTGACTGCCTCGGGTTCTGCAACACTTTCCACGGACCGCGGCTATGTTCTCTACTGATCTTGCGTTCCATGAACGTACGGTTGTTGGCTGATTGTTTACTGAACCCGTCGTCTCAAATTTGACAACCAAACGTTGAAGAATCGACTGTGAAGGGCCACCACGTCTACCGTAAAATTGGCGCAATGCACTTAACGTTTAGGTAACCAATAGGGTTGGTGTCGAAATACTGTATGGATCATAATACTGTATTGAAAATACTGTATATCAAAATGATGTAATTCAAAATACTGTATGTACAACATACTGTATGATCAAAATACTGCATCTCAAAATTCTGTTTTTCAAAATTCTGTGTATCAAAATTCTGCATTTCAAAATGCTGTTAAGAACTGAAAATAAAAATCGTTTTGACAATGTACAAAAAAGCGCACTTATTTACAGCATTTTAAAATACAGAATTTTTAAAACAGAATACTTTTTTTTAAGAAAATATCATAATAATTTTTCATTAGCATAATGTTCTAATATATGTATGTACTTCCCTTGATGATGTTATTGGCATAAACAACTGAATAATAAATAAAGGATTTGACAGATCTGACCAAAACAAAATGGCAGCCACGGGGAGCCAAAATCTACCCGCGCCAATTGAAAAACCCTTTATTAGATCGATAGTATCCCAAAGAATTTATTGATACCATGAATTAGCTGCAAGCTATTTTGAATCAATGAATTAAGTTTCTAAGAGTTTTTGGCTTCAATTTCAGTTGGAGTCTAATTCAATCTACATTAACTCTCATTTTAACGAATATTCATCGCAAAAGATTTTCTACTTATTTTAAATATTATGAAAACAAAAATGATAACATAAATAAATTATTATTATTATTCCAAATTCAAACATAATTTCACTTGAATATTCTGGAAATGTTACCATACCCTAAAATTCTGCCACAGAAATTTGCATTTTCGTAAGTTCAAAGGCTCAACCAACAAATCCAAAAAATTGTGTGACACATTTTTCCATTTCTTCTTCATTTTTTCTAAAATTCGTCTTCAAATGAAGAAATCTAATATAAAATGACAAGTCACGTTTCTATACAAATTTAAATTCCTAAAGAAAAATGTCTTAAAAATAAAAATGAACATAAGTCAGTCACTCAAACAAAAAAAAGAAAAAGAAACAAAGAGGATTTCACAGGAAATCCACTTACTTCAAGCTTCAACACTTCACTTCCTTTAGAAGTTATGTCATCTTTACCTTTTTTTTCTCGTATACTTATAGGTCCTTCAAAAAATAAAGTAAGTAACATTATAACAGTAACACTTTCATATAAAAGAAAGACTCATACTCTCTCGCTTACCAGACACATTCGAAAAAGTATACAAAATAAAAAACAAAAATCAATTTAAATTTTATGAGCGTGAAATTTCTGATGACGAATTATCATTAAAATTCGAAGAAAATATAACAAAATAAGAGTCTCAAAACCCCACAAAATGATGCAAGCAGATAAAAAAAGGACGACAAAATAATGAGAATGAATAAGGAACGCCATTATCAGAGGAGTGAATTTTATAGCTGGCGCAAATCTTTGAAGTTTGACGCTTTTATTTCTTTCAACTTATGTATATAAGAATAAGAAAAAGGAAGGCGTTTGATAAGGGATGGGGGGGCGGTTGTGTGGAGGATGCAAACAACTTAAACCTTATTTTTTATGAGGGAAATCCAGCAGTGAAACATTCGCACGTCGATTAAGAAACCATAAAACTTAAAAGTAAAGCATATGCTGTTCTATGATGGGGTGGGTGGGGGTTGTTTGTAAGAAGAAGAATGCCCTCAAGGATATTCCTCGAAGCAACTTAAGACTTTTTAGCACTATGAAGTTCCAAAAGGAAGCACAACACCAGCGCAACGCCAACGTTAGAGAATGTCCTTCCGGTTTTTATAGAAGATTTACGCAAAAGTAAATGTATTGTCGTTAAATTCGTTATCAGAATTTAAGGATCCTAGTTGATTACATCTGCGATGCAGACACACACACACACGCACACAGCCACCACCATCGTCATCATCAGGACGAGCGACGACGACTACGACGAAACTTTCACTTGAGGTCGTAAATTGGGCGCCATCGGCATCGGCCCTACCTGCAAATTCCTCTTCCGCAATCCCTGTTAACGCCTAGAAGTATAGTACGTTTCGAAAATTCTGAAAACAGACAATAACGACTAAACACACTTTTCGATCGTAAAAAGCTTAGTGTTGTTTGTTTGTTTGTTGTTTTTTTATTTTTATTTTTCAACGAGAAGAAAACGACCCACACATCCAGAGGATTGCACGTGGATTTTATGCGTTTTTTATGCGAAAGCGCGAAGAATCGAATGTGCTGTGCTGTGCTGTACTATGCTGACGTTTTATTCGATAAGGTGATTGAATGCGCTCAATACCTGTGAAATGGGAAGGATATCTCCTGCTCCTATACACCTCTAGGCACATAAGCTCGAAATAAGGAAAGTTTGATGTAGAAAAAAAAGTGGAAAGGGGCTTCAATTTTTGTAGATAGGATATAAGGTACCTAGGTACAGGTGGGACGGCTTTTTATGAACAGTTCGGTTTTTTTTTGTTTCTTTTTTATTTAACGAAGTGTTGAACGCGAAATGGCTATGATGGGATTTTGGTACAAATGGAGCGGGCTAAGGTGTTAATTAAATGCCATGGCATAAAAAGAAGCATCGATGCTATCGTTCGATTTTATTACATCTCGTTCAATTATAGATGAAGCATCAAAGGAATTATAGGTTTTGTTTATTTTTGTTGTTGTTTTTTTTTTGGTTTTGTTGAGCTGATAGACTGCTTGATATCTCTAGGGAAGATATTGATTTTGTAGAATTTTTTGGAGGCTTTGGTTTGCAAAATGAAATGTAACGAAGAAAACCTGTGGAAATATTTGTTTTAAAACTTAATATAAAAACTTCCCACTTCTGATTCTTGTAACATTTTGTTTAAATAAAGTTTGCACTCTTCAATTAAATATATGTTTTTAGAAATTATGAACTTGTTTCATAACAATAATCAAAAAATAAGAAAGAAAAGAAAATCAATCCCTTAGAAAAGTTCTGATGCAATTTCCTCTTTTTTATTGATTTTGGTTTCCATTTTCGCTACCGCTGGCTGCTAAAACCACTTCATTTTAACACAAAGAAATACAAATTATGTCAAGAGGTTATAGAACTTTCCAACTTAATGCATAATAATGCAAAATACTTGAAACTATCGACTCCTAATTAGCTTGAGGTTTTGTGATTATGAAAATGTTTAATAATCACTTGAATGATTGTGTGGTTTCTCTTTCTTCTTCATCGGTTCATAAATGTCTTGAGAATGAGGTGAATTTTACGTTTATTTTCTTCAAATAAATTAACTTCAGTTCAAAAACCTTTTAATCCCTCAAACCTCAAAATCTATAAGCACCTACTTCATTTCGAAATCAAAAAAGAACAAAAAATATCATTAAAAGAGCAATAAACTTTACTCCAAATGTTTTCACATAAAGTGGGAATAAATTTGGAGTTGGTTAATTGTAAGTCCTGACATCAATATTTAAGGCTTTTCGTTGAAGGAGAAAAAGCAAAAAAAAACAACATAAGAGAATATTCCTAGATTTGGAAAGAACTCTTATTTGCAAGTTGTTAACCCTTTTCTTACCTGAGCCAAAATAAAATCCTCATTCATAAGAACTGAGAAGTATGACAGGTGACAATTGGTTAAGTGTCAAGTTGAAAACCATTTTTCTTGCTCAGGAAATAAGACCTGTTAAAATTGGATTACTCTACCTGACTCAATTTGACGTCTTTAATTTAACTAGAAAGCCATGACGTCAATATTTAGATCAATCTGAAACCATTCAAAACGAAATTGTTGGGGCAGAGAAATGTCACAAACTGACTAAAACTAAATTTTTTGACACACATTTTACATTTGTGAAAAGTGCTTTCATTTCATGAAAAGTGCTTTCTCAAATTAGCCGTTCGGATTTGGCTTAAAACTGTAGGTCCCCTCCATCCCTGAGAACATTACTCGCACACATGAATGGTTGAGAGTTGTAAGTCACTAGGCCCTAGTTCTCAACGGTCTGTTGCGCCACCTTATTTATTAATTTATTATTATTTGACATTTATTTATGTACATTGCTGTCAAAAAATATATACATATATGAATAAAATTAGGAATTCAAACCTTTGAACTGAAACTTTCGACCATTCCTTATCTGGTTTAAGTGGAAACGAAGGACGCGAACAACTTTTAGGATTTGATCTTGAAGAATTAAAAGTTCTGATGAAAAAGACACGTATTGAACTGAAACGTGCCAAACATTAAAAATCTACTCACTATTATGTCAGAAATGAAATGTCAATTGTGACAGTAACTTTCTGGAGTTCTTAAAAAAAAAATAAAGTTTCTCACAAAAATAGCCACAAGTAAGTATTACGAAACTGAAAGTTGCATTGTCAGAAGTTTCTTTAGCAGTGCATCAAAAGATTTGAGGGATTAAGAAATCTGGATGTTGCAGATATCTGAATGAAGACAAGATTTAGAATCTGATAATTCAATAAGGCTGTTTCATATCCGGATTGTAGATAAATTAGTCAGTTAGAATTAAACATTATCCGGATAGGGTTTGAAATCCAAATCTAAATTTCTTATGATTATAGTCAAGGTAGAACAGTGGATAAAAGCATTCAAGATTGATACGAATCTAAATTTTCATCCTGTTATTTGGCACTATCTGGATAAGCAAAACTGAAGATAATAGTATTTCAAACTGATTCCTGTTTTTTGGGTTGTTTAAAAACATCTTGAAAGGTAAAATGGAAGATGCTGAACATCAAATCAAATTCGGTTTTGGTTTCTTATCCGGCTATTCCAAACTATCCACATGGATAAAATAAGAGATCCGGATTTTTTATATATACATACATATCTGAAAAACCAGCATTGTTCAGATTGTGTTTCAACTTGTCTTCATGAGTTGAAAGATCTCAAGGATGTCATCCAAAAATTATATATTAGTCGAATTTTGTGCTTCAACTTATAAATTTTTTTTTTTAAATATATACAAAATGAGATCATTCAAAATAAAATGCACGACTGGGTCGCACGAACTAGCTCCTTTGTCTTAAATGTTTAGAAAGAATACTTCAAAAATTAACATTTTTTGGAAGATCGTTAAAGCGGCTTCTTTCCTAATACATTTTATAAAATTTTTCAATTTTTTTTTTTTGAATTTTATTAAAAAATGATGAGACTTTTTTGGGATAGCGAATTTTGAAATAAAAATATTAGTTTTTAGAAATCTAAGAAAAATTTTTGATCTTCAAATATAATTAAGACATCATAAGAGCTTGTTCAGAAAAAAAAAATATTTTATCCGATTCATTAGGTCATTAAAAAGAAACTAACTGTTCTATGGGAGGTACCCTTCTTGGCGATACAAAAATATATTTCTTGTATCGAAAACAGCCAAGTTAAGAAAAAACATATTAGAGTTTTTCTTATAAAAAATTATTTTGTGATTTTTTGAAAATTCAAATTTTGACCAACAAATTTGTAGCTGATACAGTTAGAAATTTGTACTTGCTACTTTTGGTCTTTACAAATAAAGTTTAAAGTGAATCGAACCAATGGTGCAGCTGCAGGGTCGAGGTCAGGCAGACCCATTTTTCGACTTTTTTACCACCACCGTAATTTTATATTTCATTAAAACCTTGAATTCGAATTTTTTTACGAATATAAGAAAGAATGTTGTTGAAACTTGGTTGCCAACACGAACATCTGAAAATAAACAATGCTTTTTAATTCTAGCCAACTTTTATCCTAGTTCTTGAAATACTACTGAAACATATCATTTATTTCACGTGCTTCTTTCGTAATCTTTCACATTCGAAAACATAAACCAACCAGTTTCTTTGAATTTTGTATCAACTTTCCGAATGTTTTTTAAACTTCCTTACTCTTTAAAATAATTCTTATTTGGAAGTGAACGTTTCTCCTCTTTCTTCTCTGGCTGATAATTATTTTCTTGGTCAAATTTATAAAACTAAAATAGAGGATGGGATGCGACCCACACTGATAACTTCCCATCCTGTCTGTCGATTTGTCTTGCTTAAAAGTTTGTAGGTTTTCGTGTTTTGTTAAAAAAGTTCTCAGTTGAATTATTCTTAAAAATTTAAAAACTACCAATAATATTTTGCATATAATGAAATAGTTTGATTTCGAAATTATTTTTTTCTTAACGAGATTTTTAGTTTTTTTTCTTATATAAACAAATACAAACTGGATGAATGCAATTAGTTTGAAGTCAATATCTTCTATTGTTCACGAGACATCGAAAACCGAACACCAATTTATACCAATTTTGCGTACTATTTTTTGTAGATTTTAATTTTGTATGAAAAACTGACAGTTGGATTTTTATAAAAAAATTACTGAACGTCGAAAACAACATTTTCTGTGAGATAAAATAAGTTTGAAGCCAATATTTTTAATTTTTGAAAAGATATTTGAGTCGAAAGTAAATTTTTACTTAGTTTTAGTATCGTTTTTTTTTAGGTTTTTATTTTTTGTAAACAAACTGTCAATTTGATATTTCTTAAAACTTTACCGAATATTGAAAACAATATTGCTCATAACACAAAATTAGTTTAAAGTCAATATCTTAAAGTCTTGAAAAGATATTTGAGTCGAAAATCAATTTTTACCAACTTCTATTAATGTTTTTTTTAGGTTTTTATATTTTGTAAAAAAAAACTGTCCATTCGATTTTTCTTAAAATTTTACCGGATGTTAAAAACAATATTCTTGGCTGCACAAAATTGTTTTGGATATAAAATCGTTTTTTGTTCGTAAATTTTTCGAGGAAAATAATATTTTTTTTTTCAGTTTTTTTGATTTATAAAAAAACCGTTAATTGGATTTTTTTCTAAAAATATATTTGTTTGGTATCACGTTACAATATATAATATAAAATTTAATTCAAGTCTCTAGCGTTATTGGTTCGTGAGATATTTAGGGTTAACCAAAATGTTCACCTTTTTTTTAAACTGCTATGGTAAAAAAACCAACCACTCAATTTTCTTGAGAGCCCTTTCTGCATCTTTCTGTCTTATTATCTGTATAACAAAATTTATTTGAAGTCGATATCTCTTCTGGTTCTTGAGCTATGGACGACGAAAAAAACGTCGAGAACGTACGAACGTACGTACACACGCACGCACAGACATCTTTCTAAAAATCTTTTATTTCGACTATAGGGACATTGAAACGTCGAGAAATGTCAAAATTTTCAATTCGACAAATCGGATCCATTACAATAACTTCCAATGGGAAGTTAAAAATTACCGAAAAATGTTGAGAGCTTAAACTTGGGTACAAAAAATTCGTAGTTATTCTTCCAAGTTTAAAAAAATGATACATTTTCATTTTATGCACGAGTATTTTTTTTTTGACTCTTGTGAAGAAGGATTCGTAAAAATTACTACTGCCACGCACCTGATTTTCGTTATGATTTATATTTTACATGAATCAAAAATAAATACATATTCAAGGTGTTTCCTATTATAATTTAACCATCACCTTCCCGCCTCCTCCATCCGACTTGGTATATTTATTTACAACATCTGAAACCCTTTTCAACCAAAATACTATCGTGGAGTATAAATATTGTAAGAAAATAAAATAATATAATAACAACCTTGTAAGCATATGATGTTGTGGTTTAGTGTAAACCTTCATATTTTCATTCTTACAAAACCCCCAACCGCCCATAGACCCACGACTGACGACTGACGACGAAGAGGAACGCTGCGCACTTCCTTGTTTTCGCCTTAGCCTTATACTTATTTGCAATTCCACACGAATCGTTGGAACAATAAAAATCGGTGTGTCTCAGGATGTACCACGCTATAAGGATACGAAAACGACGACGGGGACGACGACGAACGGTATGCAAAAATATTTTCACTTGTCCGCATTTTGTATTCAGTGAACGTCTTTTTTTCCATATTCTTTTACGTTTTCTTGTTATATTTTTGGTGGGTTTGGTATATGAAGCTGCATAACTCCAGATGTGACTTCTTTCGTCTCGATGCTGCTTCCAGCGAGCTTCCCATCAGCTTCATGATAGTGTACCTATGGTGTGTCCTGTCCTTATAAGAATAATGCCAAGGATATAAGTATATGTAAACGAAATCATATGGAACACAGTCCTTTTCTTATCCTTGGGAAAATGTCATTTATTAAAAAATGAAAGGAGCTCTCACTATAGGATATGCCTTCCCAATCCCAACCCATTTAAAAGGAATCAAGGAAAAAAAATTGTATTCCTCAGCGGAAAGAGCATTACTTTCTCTGCCGAAGTAACTATACGTCGTTGGTTGGTTGGTTGGATGTTGGCGGTACATATGGATGGCGCATTCCCTCACGCGTTTTGCGACACTGTGAATCATGTGCGATAAGCAACATTCACTATACCCACCGTATACCGTTTGCTGCTCTAACTACATTTCGAGAGAAGTCATAGAAACACTATTCAAAGTCGGTGTTGGAGTTGGAGTCCTTGTAGAGTTAGAGTACCCATAAATGAAAAACAACATGGTATCCAATTCTATACGCTGCGCTAGCTGTCGAGAGTAAGAGCGACATTTTTATGCGATAACAATAGATATAAGCTCGAGTGTCAAATGTTCCCTTCTCCTGCCCCTCCACATATGTGAAATAAAAAGGAGTCAGTCGCGAAAGGATTCACTTCTGTTTAAAATATATGTATATGCATTTGTATATTGTTTTGTTATTTCTATGTTGGTATAAAAAGAAAATATAACGTCAGTTTTTATTTCGGTTGTTTTTTGGTACATTTGAAAGGACTTTCATCCTTTTAGAGTTTTTGTTATTGTTGTTGTTTTTGTATTTTTGTCTATATTTTGATGTTCGTTTTTGTTTTGGCACCAAGTGTGTTGCTTTTTCGCTTAATTTAAAGCAATTGAAAACGTGACTTTTCTTCTTGTTCCTATTGTGTATTGATGAGTTTTCTCTTTTTTTAAGGAAGGTAGATTCAGTTCACTTCAAATTTGTTAAAAAAGGAGCAAGACACTAAGCGTACTTGAAAAGCTTTGAACTGCTAAAGCGAATCAATTGTAATGTTCAAGAAGTATGCGAGATGTGATGGGAAACGTGCTCATTTTTTAATGTAATTCTGGAGATGGTTTTAGTTCTATAATTATCTTGACTCTTGGATAAAAGCCCAAAACGCGTTACTTTATATAAAATATGTGTTTTTTAACTAGGCGCACAAACTTCGTGATAGAAAAAAAAAACTTTTTATTTGACAGATAAATATAAATGTTTCCTGAAAATGAGTACATTTAATATACTTATTTTAAGGGATCAGAACATGTTTTCCTTAACATAATTGGTTTCATATAATATTACTCGAAAATAATTTTTGAAAAGAACTGTAGACAAAATAAATTTTACAAAACCTAAAAACTTGTGGATTTGTTTTGAAAATTTAGCATGTCGAGTTATTATTTTAACGAATTATTTTATTTGCAAGTATGTTTATTGTTTTTTTTTTCAAAACTGAACATTTCCAAAAAAAAGTAGTTCTGATGAAACCCTCTTCGATTCTCCTTATTAACTTCCCATAATAGGAAGTTATTGTAATTGATTCGATTGTTTGAATGAAAAATTTTGACATCACTCGATGGTTAAAGGTCTGTGTGACTAAGTCTGTGCGTTAGGGATACCTTTTTTTAGTCGGCCATATCTTAGGAACCGGCGGAGATATCGACTTTAAATAAATTTTGAATGATGTAACTTCAAAAAAAAGAACTGAATTGATAAAAATTAAAAAAAAAAATTACAACGCGAAACTCTAAAATAATTGTATGCACCAAAACACTACGTTTTTGACATCTTGTAAAATTAAAAAAATCCATGCGACAGTTTTTTTAAAAAAGAAAACAAAAAGCACACAACCAAAAGTTGGTAAAAATTGATTGATTAAAGACGTTAGTTTTATCTTATAAAATATAAAAAATTAAATAATATTTTTAGAAAAATCCAACTGTCAATTTTTTAAATAAAAAAATTAAATCTACAAAAAATACTATACAAAATTTGTACAACTGATGTTCAATTCGAATATCTGGAAAATAAGTGAAAGATATTGACTTCAAATTTGTTTATGTCATACAAAATGTTGTTATTAATAATATTTTGTTAAACTTTAAGAAAAATCAAAAGACGGATAGCTTCTTCTTTTTTATTTTTTTTTAGAATAAATTTTGATACATGTTAAAGTAGGAAAATCATTACAATATCCTAACTCGAGATTTTAATCAATTTTGATATAACGGTTTTAGAGAAGTAAAATAAAGTGAGTCTGCTGATTCCTTTCGTCCGTCATTACCCCAACAACTTAAACAATTGGGTCGATTGAGTTGAAACTTAGAAATTGAGGTTTTAGGCAGATTCGAGTTAGGTGTTTTTTCAGTTTTTACAACGACCAAAAATAACAGTAGTTCCAATACAAATTTTTTTGTCAAAAACCGAAAGTTCTTATTTTCTATAAAACGACCCAATAGATTCTTATGAAATGTTTGATATACAAAATACATTTATGTCGTGCTCCAGAATTGTACTTCGATACAATCGCTATTTAATTTTTTAAATTTTCTTTATGACCCTATTTTAATATTTTTTTCTGAACAAGATGTACGAGTATTTTCTAAATTACTTTTTATGTGAAGAAATTTGTATTTTTTTTAATTTTTATTGTATTTTAATTTTTTTTAATTACTATTTCTCAAAACCAGGTCAGCATTTTAACACTTCTTAAATGTAAAACCTTTCATTTTAGTTGTCATTTGAACTATTCTTAAAAAAATTAAAAATTACCAACCATATTTTGCATATATCTAATGAAATAGTTTGATTTTAAAATCTAATTTTGTTAACGAGATTTTTGGTCGAAAACCAATTTGTACCAATTTTAGTAGCATTTCCTAAAAGTTTTTATTTCTTATATAAGCAACTACAAATTCGATGAATGAAATTAATTTGAAGTCAATAGCTTCTATTGTTCACGAGATATCGAGAACCGAACATCAATTTTTACCAATTTAGAGCACTATTTCTTGTAGATTTTATTTTTTTATGAAAAAAACGGACTGTTGGATTTTTATAAAAAATTTACTAAATGTCAAAAACAATATTTTCTATGAGATAAAATAAGTTTAAGGCCAATATTTTTAATTTTTGAAAAGATATTTGAGTCGAAAGTAAATTTTTACTAGTTTTAG
This sequence comes from Eupeodes luniger, assembly GCA_951509635.1. Classification (NCBI taxonomy): domain Eukaryota; kingdom Metazoa; phylum Arthropoda; class Insecta; order Diptera; family Syrphidae; genus Eupeodes; species Eupeodes luniger. Next base: position 9,702,444 of record OX608075.1, on the reverse strand, counting down.
TCTTGATTTTTTTCGGTTTTTATTTTTTGTAAAAAAACTGTCAATTCAATTTTTCTCAAAATTTTACTGAATATTGAAAACAATATTGCTTATAACAAAAAATTATTTAAAAGGTAATATCTTAAATTCTTGAAAAGATATTTGAGTCGAAAATCAATTTTACCAACTTTTATTAATTTTTGTTTAGTTTTTATTTTTTTTTTGTAAGAAAACTATCAATTCGATTTTTTTCAAAATTTTACTGAATGTTGACAATAATATTTTTTAAAAGATAAAATTAGTTTAAAGCATATATCTTAAAGTCTTGAAAAGATATTTGAGTTGAAAGTCAATTTTTACCAACTTTTAATAACGTTTTTTAGGTTTTTATTTTTGGGTTAAAAAACTGTCAATTCGATTTTTTCAAAACTTTACTGAATGTTGACAACAATATTTTTTAAAATATAAAATTAGTTTAAGGTCAATATCTCAAAGTTTTGAAAAGATATTTGAGTCGAAAATAAATGTTTACCAACCTTTACTAATATTTTTTTTAGATTTTTATTTTTTTTTAAACTGTCAATTTGTTTTTTCTTAAAATTTTACAAAATGTTGAAAACAATATTTCTTATAAGATAAAATTAGTCGGAAGCCATAATCTCAAATTTTCGAAAAGATATTTAAGTCGAAATTCAATTTTTACCAACTTTGAGTATGTTTTTTTTAGGTTTTTATTTTTTATACTATAAATTCGATTTTTCTCAAAATTTTACCAGATGTTAAAAACGTTATTCTTCATTGCACAAAATTGTTTTGAAAATAAAATCATTTTTATTAGTAAATTTTTCGAAGTAAATAATGTTTTCTTTTCAGTTTTTTTGATTTATAAAAAAAACCGTTAATTGGAATTTTTTCCAAAAATATATTAGTTTGGTATCACGTTACAATATATAATATAAAATTTAATTCAAGTCTCTAGCGTTATTGGTTCGTGAGATATTTTAGGTTAACCAACATTTTCGCCTTTATTTGAAATTGCGATGGTAAAAAAACACCGACTCAATTTTTTTGAGAGTTCTTTCTGCATCTTTCTACACTATTATCTGCATAACAAAATTTATTTCAAGTCGATATCTCTTCTGGTTCTTGAGCTATGGACAACGAAATAAACGTCGAGAACGTACGTCCACACGCACGCACAGATATCTCTCTAAATTTTTTTTATTTCGTCTCTAGGGACCTTGAAACATCGAGAAATGTCAACATTTTCAATTCGACAAATTGGAACGATTACAATAACTTATTCCTATGGGAAGTTGAAAATACCGCTATCACGATTTTCGTTATTTTTAGAAATTAAAATATAATCTTATTTTGCAGGTATATTTTTCAATATTAAAATAAAGGTACTATTTTAAAGCAGACACTTTGAACACGGGAGCATGTTCGTACTACCCAGTCACTTTTGTTTTATTGCATCTCTTACAGTATTTTCCTTTTTTCTAAAAACATTTGAAGATTTTGAAAAGTCCATTTTTTGTAGCATAAAATTTTTGTTAGTTCAATGTGATTTTGTATTCGTACATTTTTTGAGCTAAGAAATATATACTTTTTAACAGTGAAAATTAGTGACCGCTTAAAATTTTGAAACAATTTGTTTTTGTAAAATGTCAAACTTTTCATATAAGGAACTTAAAAAATTATACAATTAAAAATGTAAGTTTAAGCTGTTCTCTTTTGAGCTATAATGGAGGAATTAAATCAATAAAATAGTATTTTTAGCAGAACCTTGATTTTGAGCACAGTCTTTAAATGAAGAAATATGAACAAAAAAAATATATTTTCGGTACTTTTAAGTATTTTCTTGTTTTGGATTTTTATTTTTGAGTAAAAAAATAATTAAAAATTTTGCAAAACATGAAAGAAATACATTTTGTATAAAATGAACAAAGTTTCAAGTTTCTTCTCAAGATTCGTGAGTCGAAAATTTTGAGTTTCGAATTTTTAGTTACCTTTTATAGATTTTTGTTGCTTTGCAGAACAAAATTGGCCATGAGATTTGTCCAAGAAATTAAATACATGCATAGACAAAATTAGTTATAAACAAATATATTTATTGATAGATACATGGCCAAGATATTCGAGTCAAAAATCAATTTGTACCAAATTTTAGTAAAAGTAAACAATTAGTTTGGGTTTTTTATTTTTTTTTTTTCCAAAAAAAAACAGTGCAAGAAAGATTTTTTAATTTTTGTATTTATAAGAAATAAGTTCGTTATTATGCCACAATTAAAGTGAGAAATTTGTTGTCAACCAAAATTTTAATGCAAAATTTTAGGAGATCTCTCCAAGAAAATTTTAACCCAAAATATGAATCCCTAAAATAGGAAGGGGTTTAAGTTAAAAAAAAGTTAAATATGGAGATTTTAAGACTGAAACTCGAGAGCAATTTTTCAGACAATTGAAAGTAGAGTAAAAGCTTTTTAAGGACAAAATAAAGAATTAAAAGTCACAAAGAAACCCAACCCATAATCACTGACCACAAGACAGTTTAGTAACAAAAACTTAGTGTTGGTTCTATTTCTGTTCTTTGAAACTACTTCTCAATAAAATGACAATTATGTTTTCTATAAATATACTCAATACCATAAGGAGTTTCATCAACTGTCTTGTGGTTTCATTTTAATAAAACGACCAGAAGTATAATAACAAGGAATTTTCGAAAAACTATTTCTTCCCAATTAACCATATCCTTATGACATTAACAAAAACAATTCAAAACTATATCCAAACCGAACCCGACCTTTTTGTGGGACACAGTTAACTCTATCTTCCTTTGAACTTTTAGATAGCAGTAAAATATCAGTTTGATATTCCTACTCTATTCAAATGGGTTTTATTTAATTGCAGTTCCAGTTCGCAAGTTCGCACTCCCTCAACATTCATATAGACCATGTCCTTCCGCAATTTATCGATCAGAATCTACTATTTTAATCACAAATCTATTCAAAACATGTATCATGACCTCATTGCCAGGACTCTCAATAGTAGGAATATACATATACGGTAAGGATACCGGTATTATATAACTATAAACCTTTCCATCAAATGGAGTCTTTATTCATCATTTAGTTGCGAACTTTATGTGGGAATGAGTATATTCACATCAGTTCAGTAGCAGAGCTTTGTATATTCGCCTATACACTATGCCTCTCTGCAAGCCATCAGATGTTTCCAATTCAACTTCAATCCAAAGGCAAAAATGTTTGGGAATGGGATTTATGTCAAAATCATCGGCAAGTTTAGCCAACAGAGGAAGAGGATGCGATGATGATGATGATGATGATGATATAGTAGTGAGGTTATCCTCAACTCTTGATTTGAACTAAATTGAAATTCGAACGGAAATTTCGGGACCAAATAACAGGCATCCGGAGCAGAACAGAAAACTCATCATCAGATATTCAACTCTCAACTCATAGACGAGCGACGACGACGACGCACAGTTGGGTAGCGGTCGCAAGGCAAGCTCCATCCCGCACTCGCCGCACTTTTCCATCCAGAAACCATCCAGAAATTGACTTTCATTTCACTCGCTACTCTATGGGATCTATGGGATAAAAGATATAGGACGAGTGTAGGTATTGAAAACAAAAGACGAAGTCAACCGCAAACCAAACCGCGATACCACACAAAGGATATCTCCTCGCCTCTTCATCCCACACACACACCCCATATATATTGTTGATACTCGACTCACCGACCGACAACGAAGGCATCAGAGGGCTTGAAATAAGAGTTCGATGTTGACTCGCCTCGCCTGTCGAATGTTGGTTAGATTTTCTCTCCCAGCGTCCTTCCGGTAGACCTCAGAATCTAAACTCTGACAGATATCCTTTTCGGTTTGTTTTAATCTCGATTATTTTTTGTTCCTCCCTGCCTCCCTACGTACGTATATGAATGTTGCTGTTTGTTTTTGTTTTTGCGTCATTGTTATCCTGGAAAACCTATTCAAATACTTAAGGCCATAGTAATCCTCAATAGAAAAGGAGTCTGTTGACAATTTCGATGCAACTATCAACAAACAAATATATACATATCTATATAAACAAAAGAACAGCAAAGGTCATGTGGTCGTTGTTCTTATATTGTCAGAAGTCAGCCGAATTTAGAATCTTTGTTTGTCTTTTTTTCTGGGAGGATTGAAAATGTAATTTTAAAAAAATTCCAAAAAAAAAAGAAAAGAAAATGTCAGCAGGTTTGTTTTGTGCCGCATGCTGCTTCTGCTGCTGCACTACAAGTAATTCCTATTTGACTCCAGAAAAAAAAGAACAGCATCACAATAAGGACGTAAGCTATGAGAGTAGATTTAAGGACGAAAAGAGGAGATGAATAACATCGTTTATGTTTGGGGTTTTGATGTCTCGAAGGCATAGAAATTATTTTTTGAAAAATGTTACTGTGAGCGACAGTATATGCAACAAGTTTGGTATTGAATTTTTTTGTGATTGAAGACTTAGGATTATGGAAGCTTAAGACATTATGGAAAATATGTTCTGAAATGAAATAGGTATAAAAGTTAAAAGCTGATTCTCGTGGAACAGTTAAAATATCTACTCTTATTTGATACTATCGAAATTTGAAGACTTAATATGTTGCACTTTTGTTAATGTCCCAAATCAACCTTACAAATGTACGATATAAAAAAGTTACACATACGCCACCATATCCTTTCATTAGCAGCATTTGTACTAAATTTAAGTAATTATCGTTGTTGAAACTAGGATTACTTTTTCAATACTCCGAACTTCATAACAACTTCGAAAATTCTTACAAAAATTTGAATAAAGAAATTACTCAAAAATACTGCATTTAATTTTTGAGTAATTTCTTTATTCAAATAATAATTTGAACATTAATCGGGTGATATTTATTTTTACGCTTAAGAAAATTAAGAAATAATTTAGAATGATATAATTTTATTTTAAACTATTTTTTTTTTAAGTTTTGAAAATGTTATGAATAAATTAATTGATTTGTCATTTTTTTTATTTTTTCCGGATTGATTACTGCACTTGAAAAATGTTGTAAAAATAAATAAATAAAAAAAATTTAAACTAATAAAAATTGTATACTTTCTAAAAATCACTTCGAACACTCAAGTAGCAAACTTGTGGTCAATTGATTTCTTGAATTTTCGTGTAATATTGAGAAAACTGAAAAAGGTGTAAAATTTAAACCATTTGGTTTTCTGTGCCAAAAATGTAATAATTTTGTTTCAGTTCAGTGCACAACATAAACCGAGTCACTGCAGTTTTTAAATATACCATTAATGGCGAATAATAATAAACTTATTTTGAAATCAACCAACATTACACATTTTGTACACCAAGTTTTGAAGATAAGATGCACCTTTTTAAATGAGCTTTTTAAATTATTTGAAGTGGTATCTGCTCTGAAGCCCGAAATTACATTTTCAGCTTAATGCTGTGCTATCACTTTTCAAAAAATCTTGGATATATTTTTAACAATAATGCATTCTTATAGCAACTATATGTACATATATGGCAAGTATATCATTCGTACAAAATTTCAAACCCGATATTTTAAACAAACATGACATTACTATGTTAGAGAAGTCGATAAAAGTGGGTCCCCCGATTCCGTCCTAACCCTACAGCCCAAACCATTGGGTCGATTGAGTTAAACTTGGAAATTAAGGTTGTAAACCGATTCGTGTTAGGCGTTTATTCCATTTTTATTAAGATAAAAAATACAGTAGTTCCCATAAAAATGTTTTGTTCAAAAACAGAAAATTCGATAGGTTTTTATTAAATTTACTCTTAAATTATTTTTCGTAACTTGGTTTCTTTCAATAAAAAAAAAATTTTATATAACCGTTATTTTGTTTTTAAGTTTTCTCAAGAACTAATGAACCGATTACAATAATTATTATTTTTATATTTAAGAAAATATTACTTTTTTTTGAAATTCCATATCTCAAAAACTGGTCATCATTTTTTACGAAAATTAATTTTAAAACGTATATTAATACATTGTAAATAACTGCATACTTAAAATATTTTTTAACTAAAATTTTAAAATTTTATATATACAAAATTAATTTTCCAAAAAAAGTTCTAACGTTTTTTAAATACAAAATTTGAAATATTAAGGTTTTTTTTGAAAAATAAATTGGCATTTTAATTTTTGAAAGCAAACTTTTTTAACAGATACATTTATAAATCTTAAAATATGGGAAATATTTTTAAACAGACTCTTTGTATACATAAGCAAGTTCGTGTGACCCAGTCGTGCATTCTGTTTTGATTTCTTGAGGGTTTCCGCAAAATAAATTTACCAAAATCAGAATTTTGAATATATTTTGTAACAATGGTGAGTATTTTTTCTTTTCTCTGAAAATGGCAGTATTTTCCAAAGCGAACTATTGTGTCGCAATAATTTACCATCTTGTTTTTAACATGGGCTCTTTAAAATAATCCAGTTGTTAAAACCTAGTTTTTTTTATAAAATAATAGAAAAGGTTAAATATAAGACGAAATATATATCTGAAGATCCAAGAGCAGAATCCAGCACAATAAAAACGATGGGGTTGAAAAGTATCAAGACAGGAATGATTGTTTACTCAAAAGTGTATTTTTTGTATTGTTTTACGTTTAACAATATTTAAAAAAAAAATGATTAAGGCTGCTCAATTTTCTCTAAACTTATATTTTTCAAAAATAAAAATCATTAGATACAATTTTTTAACATCCAACTTGAAGTTATTGTAAACGCATCAATTTATCAAATTAAACATATTTACATTTTACAACGACGTTTAAGATTTCTTTTTACTATTGCAGCTAAAAATAAATTGCACTCCTTGGTCACACGAACTTGATTCTGTATTTTAAGAGCCTGCTATAAAAATAGCACCTTTATTTAAAGACTTAAAAATGTACTTGAAAAATATTGTATTCTCAAAAATGTTATTGTACATAAAATCTTAAATTTACTTATTTTTTGAAAATCCTTAAAGCAGTGTTTTTGTAATAAGTTTTGTATATAAAATGTTCATATTTTTTTAAATCAGTTCATTAGTTCTTGAGAAAATCTAAAAACCAAACAATTTTTGTGTAAAGAGGAATACCCTTCTGAAACAACACACAAATATTTTTTTAAAAAGAAGGAAGCCTAGTTTAGAAAACCAATTTATTAAAATTTAACAAAAACCTTTGAGGACGTTTTTGAGAAAATTTAAATTTTCGATTTTTGACTCGAAAACTTGTACGGGTACTGGTATTATTTTTGATGTTAAATCAATGAAAATAAATCACCTAAAGCGAATCTATTTAAAATATTTGCTTCCTATAGTTTGAAATCAATCGACCAAATGATAAGGCTGTAAAAGCGAGGAAAGACAGGCGAAACTTTTTTTAAATCAAAAAAGCTGAAAACAAAAGATAGATATTGAATTCTAACAAAATATTTTAGTTACAATTTGGTGAAATTTTTGGAAAAATCCAAAAAACAATTTTCTCACAAAAAAATAAAACCTACTTGAAACAATACTTACATGTTTTGTTTAACGCTTAAAAACAACTCAAACTTCAATTATTGATTGCATAGTTTTTGAAGTTCTTCAAATAATAATTCGTTTTCCAGAGTTTTCAATGTCAATAACTCAAAATGTTGGTGTTTCTTTTCAGACCTTTTGATAAACTCTTCACATAAAAATGAAGACAAAGAATAAGAAGTATCACTTCATATTCAAAAAGTCTGGACACTTTGAAAACCTCTTTATACCTGATACATCCTACAGGTATAGCGAAAGAAAAAAAATCATACTCACTTCGACATCACTAATAAAGACGAAGACAAAAACTGTCCACCAAATTAAGAACAAAGATTGTATAGTTAAGAAACGACACGACTCAAGAAACTAGATCATTCACCAAAAAACTTAAAACTTAAAAACAAACAAAAAAGAAGAAAACCCGCACTTGACTGAACTTAAATTGCATCGAAGCAATTTAATCTTACAAAACTTACTCTCGATGGTGCTCCATAACAACCGAAAAACTTAACTCCCAATATACAAGAAACTTAGAGACACCCTCTATAGTACCTTCGGAAGAAAACACACTCCTTTTCAAGGAAAACTTCAAGACAAAACTTCTTAAATTTTACCACCTTTCTCTCTTTCTCACACTTACTCACTATCCTACTCTCTATACACAATCAAACCAATTTCTTAACCAAAAGGATAATCTCAAAATCCTTAGCATGAACTTCACCCTTGGAAAAAGTTTTTTAAGTTTAAGTAACTAAATGAAAACCACGTCTTAAATAATTCAAGTTCGGCGATGTTCTTGTTTATTTCAGGGGAACTTTACTAGAAGAACGAGTTAGTGCTGGAAAATTTGCAGTGTGTCGTTTGTGCGATGGAGTCAAGCTGCCCGCCATCAGTTCTCAGGACGAAAACTTTCATCTTTCTGTTTCTGGAGCTGATCCAAGAACACAGCGCGCATTAGCTCTTCCAAGAACAAAGATACTTCTGCAACTTCTTCCAATGTGGTTCAGTGGCAAGAGTGTATAGTTGAAGTGCGTGAAGTAATATTTCACGGTTTTGTGGTTTGGTGTATAAATATAGAGGAGAGAAAATCCTCGAATTAAGTTCTTAAATGAGTGCGATTGCTTCGAGTGCAATTTATTTAAATAAGAACAAACCTGAAGAACCCTTAAGGATTAATGACCGCCATCCATCTAGTTCCTCCAACAATGGCGAAAAAAATAATAACAATTTTCCTCAAGGACACAGTTATTGTTAAATTTTTGTTTTCGGAATGTTAAGAATTATTTCGTCCCCATTTTTATATCATACGACAAATAACAAAGTCCTTGTTGCAGGACTTGCTTTTTTTCAAATTTCATTCCTTTTCATTGCACCATTGGAAATTTTCATGAATGTGGTTGCATGTACCTTAACTTCACTTTTGTTCTGTTTTTCGTTGTTTTTTCTTTTCAACGTCAAAAATAATTCCCTCAATTCCCATAGGGACATATCACAAAACTCAGACGATTATGGTCCCACAGGAGGAGGGTGGCTGAGGCAGTAGAAAACTCACGAGGCACAAAGCGCACACACCCACTTAACCCCGGCTTCCTGAAGAGCTCAGGATGTTCGACGAGCAACGGTTCGTGCTCCTCCATTTTAGACACACGGGCAAAAGGACGACGACGAGCGACGTACGACACGACGGCACGGTTTTGAATTTCAAAATATTTGCATATGAAAATAAATTTCTGTCAATCGATTTCTACACTTCGTATATTTTGCACTCAGATTTTAGATATGTAGGCAGAAGGTATATGATGGAAGGTTGGGGAGGGGGCTGCAAGTTTAGGGATGGATTTGATATGGCATTGCGAAGCAAGTAAAACGTTTTGCTTCTTTGTTCATCATATGGCAAACATCGTAGTCGTCGTCGTCATCGTCCTCGGCGGCCGGTGCGGCAGTGGCGCTTATAACATGTTTCAGGACAAAAATGTATATGTGTAGATTTACATACGATGTTTGTGTTGTTGGTATAATACGACTGTGAAATGAAGTTAACAATGCGATTTTGAAAAATAGGATTGTTTTGTTAAGAATGCGCCATACAACGCGAGGATTTATAACCAACGTCCCGTGAGAGATACACCTCTTAGATTTTAAGTTAGGAACAAAAACGCACAGTCGTGTGGAAAAGAAAGGCTATTATACGGCAAATTTCGTTCTATTCAAAATATGCTTACAATACACGTATCATGGGGTAACTTTAAAAACAGGCGCATTCAAATGTTTGATTTCAATTGAATTGATGATTGTTAAAAAACCAAAAGTAATGTTTTTTTCGGGAGCCACAAAACCCCAATAATTAAAAAAAAAACTTTTAAGTAAGGTTTTAAATTTATAACTGAAATTGAAACAAGATTAACCGTTTTGACATCTGGAGTAATTTTTTAAGAAAATCGAATTTAAAGAAAATGCAAACATAAAAAAAATATTACTAAACATTTTGAAAGTTCATGAAAGTATTGACATAAAACTTATTGTCAATAACATTTTATACAAAATTTAGAAAAATCCATTGGACAATTTTTTTTAAAATTAGTTTTCGACTCAAATATATTGATAAAAAACAAGAAATATTTATTTAATCTTATGTAAAAAGTGTTTCTTAATATTTGGTAAGCAAATTAAAATCCTACCAAAAGTATTACAAAATTGATTAAACGTCTCGAATATTTGGATAGAAAACAGCTTAAGCCTTAATTTTCAAGTTCTTTAAATGTGAATCCGACGTATACAAAAAATCATTTTTTTTGAAACAGTCGAATCACTCATTTGAATGTTTCTATCATTATGAGGTTTTAAAAAATACGCCTCCTCAAAAATGATGAAAGCAAATAAAGGCAGTGTTTTTAAGGCTTAAGTAAATCACTATATAGGTAATACTTTAGAACAAATTCGTATGATAATTTTGAAAAGTACAAATCTTCAGCTTAAATCATTTCAGTATCTTACTTAGTTTCTGGAAATCCTCATTCATTATAAGTCGTTATTTGATCTTAGATGAAGTTTTGCCAAACCTTGATCGTAATGTTTTTGAAAAATACTTTGGTGATTTTGAATCTTAGCTTTGATCTTTACTATCTGATCAAATTTTAAAAATACCCGTTTTCAACATTATTTTTATATTTTTTCAATATTATGAATGTATTTCAAAAAATTGATGTGATTGCCTTGTTTAAGACGTCAGAATCGTTACAAAAATAAAAACTACTTTCAAAATGTCAGCTTTTGTCAATTAAAAACCGTTTGAGCATAAAAATTTCAGCGTTTCTTAAAAAAATATGTAAAGGATAAGAAAATTATGTAAGACAACTTATGAACATTTTTCGAAAATTAAATGGGTTTTTTCAAATTAAAATAAAAAATATAATGTATCTCGCCTTTAAGCTCCTTTTTAAAATTTCAAAGAATTATTGCAATCGAAATGTTGATAATCATCGCCGTTTCAAGGTCACTAGAATATAAATAAAATGTTTTAGGAGAGATATCTATATGTGTGCATGTTTACGTACGTTGGGGATACCTTTTTTTAAATAAATTTTATTTTACAGATAGTATCAAAAAGTGCAGAAAGGACTTTCCAAAAAATTTAAATAGTTTTTTTTTTTAACTTTTTTTTCAAAATAACTTAAAACAAATAAAAATAAAGTGCACTTTATTTTAAAAAAAATTGTATCCATAAAATGTTTCATTTTTTACTATGCACTTTTGTAAAACTCATTAATATACATTTGACATTTAATTTCCGTTAAAAAATATTGACCTGTTTTCGAGATATCGAATTTTTAAAAAAGCATGTTGATTTTAAAGTTTGACACTTTTGATTATCAAACATATATGTACATACATAAATATTGAAATCGGTTCATTAGTTCTTGAGAAAACTTAGAAATAAAATAAGGGTCCTTCTGGAGCAATACAAAAATATTTTTTATTGAAAGAAGCTAAGCTAAGAAACATTTTAAAAACAATTTAATTAAAATCTATCGGTTCGATTTTTGACCAACAAATTTGTATGGGGACTGATTTTGTTTGTATTCGTAAAAGAATCCTAACGCGAATCTGCTTAAAACCTTACCTTCCAAGTTTGAACCAAGGTAAGGTTCCAAGTTTGAACGGCCCAAGGGTTTAGGCTGTAATTGCGAGGACAGACAGACCGACGCGACGGACTGAATCAGGGGACGAACTTTTTTCGAATGCAAAACTTGCCATATAGTTCCTAAATGTCGCAAGTAAGAATGGGTTTCGAATTATATATCTTGAGAAGAAAGAAACTTTAAACTTTTTTTTATCTTTCAGAGAATGTTGCTATTAATATTTTTTTCAACTTTTAGAAAAGTCGAAGGACGGTCGAGATAAGAAAGTTATCTGTATGGATCGCATACCAAACTCTTTTTATTTATCTGTAATTGCAGTGATTTGTATAAGGCTAAGTTACCACAGACTTTTAACTAGTCTATGTAAATAATTTCTAGCTTTGTAAGAAACTATTAACAAAACCTCTGTCATAAACGCCTATAAAGGCGTTGTAAACATTTGCATCAGTCTTTTCGTTCTTTACCTATTTAAAGGCAAGTAGTATGAGTTGGTCAACCAAAACAAAATTTTAAAAACGCCTGAAAAATATAATTGTCCCCAAAAATTTCCCGTAGAAGAATTATAAGAAAATTTGAATATATCCTAGACCTTATCATTTCTGTAAATTCAAATGCCTGAATATTCCTGAAAATCAAATCTAATGACACACTCCGCTAAATCGCAGAGGAGAGGGTACTGCTACTGCAAGTGTCACTAAGGTTGCAGGCACATGTCTTTTCAAAAAAAAAAAAAAATGACGTGTACCTACGCCTGACTCTCTAGTTTCAATCCGTTCTTAGATAGAGATAAATACAGCAGATCAAATAAGCACTTCAGATTATACATAAAATTGAAGGTCCCCTGTCAAGTCTACATGTAGTAATGTAGTTGAGAGTTGTAAGCCATTCAAGGGCCTTGGGTTTGGTACAAAATCCGGTTCACAAAATTTATTGAGAGTCCTTAAATGTTAAACATTTTTAAAAGTCTTGAAATTTCAAAATCAAAGAATTTTATTGTAACTCAGCTCTCAAATCCTTCACAAAAATTGAAATTTGTTTGTATGACAATACGCATAAGTGATCTGTAGCATAAAGGAATACTTGACATAAACAAACATTTTAAATAGATTTTCCTATGTCATATGTATCTCATAAACTCTCCAAGCACTCAATTCAGTGTCATCTTTATGTATCTCTAAAAAATATACGTATTTTCTACATATGCCTAACCTAAATATAAATTCCACTCATCTCCATATAAGTATATAAATTTATGCACCACTTGTTATCAAAACTAGAATAATCACATATTAAAAATTATTATAATTCTACCCTTGGCCTATAATAAAAATAAAAATTAAAATAAAAACACAACCACCTTAATCACAAGTGACCTCAACGACAACGACGCACATAAAATAGGCCAAAATGTCTCAAAGCCGCGCATGTTAGCACTCCTTTTCAGCTATTTCCCGCTGGCTGAATGGCAGGCTTCATTCCAAAATTCATCGTCTCCTGATAAGGATTTGTGTTAAACAAACATACAGCTCATAAGCTTAAGATACTTTAAGACCAAAAAAAAAAACTAGAATTCATTGCCGAATATCCTGCTGCTCTTATTATGACTATGCCCCAGAAAGGATCTACTCTATACATCAGACATACGACGACTCGACTCGTTGACTATATTATACCCGAGTTTTTTAACAATTCTTAAAGAGCTCTTGACTTGGCCTAATCGTTATTGCTGGTGTTTACGCCCCAATTCAAATATTATCACAATTGTCTCGTATAAAAGCGACAAAAAATTATGACCCCATAATGGCGCGTATAAAGTGCAATAAAACAAAATAAGGACCTAACCAAACCAAAAAGAAAACAAGGGTAATGGGGCCACTACACGAGATCCACTCGCGCTTGAAATAGAGTTTTATAATTAGAAATGGAAATGGGAAGTCCTTATGGAAGAAAGCAAGAAGTCAAAGAATTGCGCGCCTATATAGCTCCCTATCCCAACCCCCTTTGCTCCCACCCCCACCCACATCGACTTCTTCTTTAACATTCTCCACATAATTATTGTTATAGTATAGGGAAACGTTTGCATGCGCCTCTGGTTTATGAGCGACATGGGGCTATAATATGGTGGAATGAGAAAGAGAAGAGAAAAATCGTGGGTGTCCTCGGCCATCCAGTTCCAGATGTGCTCCATGTGGCATGAAAAGCTCCTGTTTTGCGTGTTCATATGCATTAAATTGGATCTTTATTCTCTTCTGTTTCCTTATTATGTATAAACCTCAACCATCAAGTTAACTAACTTCCAACCACCCCCATCCTCTTTCTCACCCCCTCCAACCCCTTAAATGTTTACTCCGTGGAATGTCATATGAATTATGAACATAATTTTAAAAGTCATTAATGACCCCCAGCAGGGTGTAATGAGGAATTAAGATAAAGAAAAGTTATAATACAAAGCGGTGGCGGCGGCGGCGGCGTTGATTGTGGTTCGTGGCGCACTGAAATACTGAAATCACATACGATATACGCCATACGCCGCCATGCCTACCACTGTGCTGGACATTATGGCGTATTTGCTTTAGTCTTGGGTCTTGAATTCTTGGAACTTGTTATCACAAAAATATAAACAAAAGAAAATAAAACTTGCAACTACTCGAAATCGTATCAAACAAAAATTAAATAAAAATTCTTTGAAATCAAAACCTGGAAAAAAGGGAACTTCGAAAAAACTTGTTTGTTTTTAGTGTTTCAGTGGAGTAAAGTTTGAAGCAAGTGACCGATAAACCATTTTCAGTTCATCAGTGACAACTGAACATATAGCAATCGAAGCTGAAGCTTATGTCAAACTAATGACAAGTTAATCGAAGACCTATTGCATTACCTTCATGATGGTTAAGGGCTATAGGGAAGTTGCCCTGATGTGTAATATACACCACTTGCTTTTGATGTGTGAAAACATATGTTGGAATCGCACTACAAAACATGACTTTTGTGCACTCAATTTAGAAGGAAGGGTTTTTTTAAGGCTTCTGTGGTCGTCAAGTTACATTAACTTCATTCTTAGAATAACGAAGTTAATGAAAATTAGAAAAATCAATCACTTATTGGTGTTCTTCTTAATTGGACTTGATTCTTAGAATTTGACATTAACGTTAGCATTTGAAGTACGTGTAAGTCTTTTCTCTTTGTCAAAATATAACGTTGGAAAATATCAACCTTCAGCCTTTTTGTCATTTGAATTTCGCAGCTATGTACAAAATGCTACAGAGCTCGTATCTGGCAACACTATGCATCATTTGAAAGGTCCTGACATATCCTTTAAGACGACGTTATGCATGATTAGTTTGGATATTCCGTTCAACAGTTATTAACTTCCCATAGGAAGTTATTGTAATGGGTCCGATTTTTCAAATTGAAAATTTTGACATTTCTCGACGTTTCAAGGTCCCTAGAGTCGAAATAAAAGATTTTTAGAAAGATGTATGTGCGTGCGTGTGAAAGTACGTTTGTACGTCCGTACGTCCGCGACGATTTTTTCGTCGTCCATAGCTCAAGAACCAGAAGAGATATCGACTTCAAAAAAATGTTGTTATATGTACAAATAATTAGGCAGAAAGATGCAGAAAGGGCTCTCAAGAAAATTGCGTGGGTGTTTTTTTATAATAGCAGTTCAAAAAAAAGGTGAAAATTTTGGTTAACCCTAAATATCTTATACGAACCAAAAACTCTAGAGACTTGAATTAAATTGTATAAAATATATTGTAACGTGATACTAAACAAGTATATTTTTTGAAAAAAAAATCCAATTAAAGGTTTTTTTTATAAATAAAAACAAATGAAAAAAAAATTTGTCACCTCGAAAATTTTACGAATACAAAATGATTTTATCAAAAAAACTATTTTGTGCAAAGAAAAATAACGTTTTTAACATCTGGTAAAATTTTGAGAAAAATCGAATTCGCAGTTTTTTTATAAAAAATAAAAACCTAAAAAAAACATTACTCAAAGTAGGTAGAAAATGAATTTCGACTCAAATATCTTTTCAAAAATTTGAGATTATGGCTTCCAACTTATTTTAACTTATAAAAAATATTGTTTTCAACATTCTGAAAAATGTTGAGAAAATTCGAATTGACATTTTCCTTACAAAAAATAAAAACCTTAACAAAAAAATGAATAAAAGTTGGTAAAAATTGATTTTCAACTCAAATATCTTTTCAAAACTTTGAGATATTGGCTTTAAACTAATTTTATATTTTAAAAAATATTGTTTTCAACATTCAGTAAAATTTTGAGAAAAATCTAATTGACAGGTTTTTTTTACAAAAAAATGAAAACCTAACAAAAAACAATACTAAAAGTTGGTAAAAATTTACTTACGACTCAAATAGCTTTTCAAAAATTAAAAATATTGTCTTCAAACTCTTTTTATTTCACAGAAAATATTGTTTTCGATATTCAGTAGTTTTTTTTATAAAAATCCAACAGTTTTTTCATAAAAAATTAAATCTACAAGAAATAGTACGCAAATTTGGTAAAAAGTGATGTTTGGTTCTTGATATCTCTCAAATTAATTTCATTCATCCAATTTGTACAAATTTTAGAAATGCTACTTAAATTGGTAAAAATTTGTTTTCGACTAAAAATCTATTTAATAAAACTAGATTTCCAATTTAACTATTTATTTATATGAAAAATATTGTTGGTTATTTTAAAATTTTTAAGAATAATTCAACTAATAACTTTTTTAACCCAACACGAAAACCTACAAGCTTTTAAGCAAGACAAATCGGCAGACGGGATGGGAAGTTATCAGCGATGGGTGCATCCCCCCCTCTTTTTTAATATTAAATTGACAGTTTAGACTCTATAAACACACTAACATGGTTTCTTTTTCAAAAAAAGATAAAAGTGGAGGATGTGTTCAGTAATTGTTTTTTTTTTTTGTTGAAGGGTGGGGTTAGGTTGATTGGATGGGTACAAATTTCTTCTTAGTCAGTTTTTAACGAAAATATAAGTTTAGGATTTCCAAAACAGTAAAAACAAAATAACTTGAAACAAAATTAATTAAAAGGGTTACGTCAAGTTTTAAACTTACAAAATGCGTACATAGTTGAAACTATTTTTGATGATTCAAATAC
The DNA here is from genome assembly GCA_951509635.1 of Eupeodes luniger. Taxonomy (NCBI): domain Eukaryota; kingdom Metazoa; phylum Arthropoda; class Insecta; order Diptera; family Syrphidae; genus Eupeodes; species Eupeodes luniger. The sequence goes on along the minus strand of OX608075.1, from coordinate 9,685,612 downwards.
TATTGGTTCAAAATTATTTATTTTAAGTAAATCCACAATCCTTTTTTTTTTGTGTATTTTTAATTTCTGCCTTCAATTAGAGTTAACAAAAATATCCCTTATCACACAATAATCATTCTCTCTTCTGTCTCATGTCGAAATTATTACAATATTTCAAATAACTTTGACAAATTATTCTTTCAAATAAAATTTTCACATTTATCACTTTAAATTGCACCAAATATATTTCCAAATATAGGTAGCGAATATATATCTTCTTCAATATATGTATGTACATGTTTTTCAGTCGTTATTTTATATATTGGCCAATTTTTTCAACATACTTTATATAACTCTACACTACCTTCATATCTATATACATATGTACATACGTAGATATTATAGAAAAATGGAGTTCAATCTCCTGATACTGGATGCCTATATAGTATTTCGATATTGCACAACTCTCAATTCAATGCAATATCAAACGAAATAATAAAAGTCATTCATTATAATTTTTGACATACTGATGTGTTTGAATTTTTGTTCTTGATGTTATGCATTGTCTACACTGAGAGAAAGTATAAGAATTCAAATCTGACACTGTTTATTGAAAAGGTGGCTTTGAAAATCCCTTACTTTGGTGGTTACTTTTTGGCGAAATTATAGCTTACTAATCTTAATTGATTCTTTAAACCTACATTTGCAATTAACATGATTCTTGAGTGTTTGAATTTTATTGTAAAACTAGCGGCCCGTCCTGGCTTCGCACGGGTAGACATAAATAGGTGCAGATATTTAAGTTATAAGCATACTTAATAAAACGACCATGAATCACTTAATTAGAAAACATTTTTTTGTCCTATCATTAATACTCTTCGCAGCGTATGCGATGAACGACATTTTATGGATTAATTTTTTTTACACCTTCGGTTGGTTTTAATAGGAATTTCTAAAGATTTCTATAGTAACCTAGTACTAAATATAGCCTATGTTACTCAGTGATAATGTAGCTTTCTAATGAAAAAAGAATCATTAAAATCGGTCCAGTACTTTTTGAGTTTATTCGTTACATACAAAAATACAAATCTTTCCTCTTTATAATATTAGTGTAGATAAGTCTGATGTTAGTAGACAAAATCTTTAGTTATGAGAAATTAAGTTTGGTGCATAAAAATAAAAACCAAATGGAGCTACACAAATAATTCTTGCGTAACAAATTTTAAAAATGTTGACCTCTTAAAAAAAGAATACCTGAATTATAAAATCCAAAAACAATTTGAAGGAAACAAAAACTTCTTAATAATCCAGTTTTTTGGATTTTTAGTATAATATTGAGTATAATATTCTTACCAAAAACTTGAATATTTCAAAAACCGTTTTAGCTAGAAAATGCAGATTTGAGCCAGAAATTTCGTTTTCAAAAGCTACAATTTCTAGACTAATATTTATTCATATAAACTATTTTTGAAAATTCTCTCCACTGGATGGGATGGAAATTTCCTTTAAAACTTTACATTTGATTACAGAAATACATCCAATCTTTTCGGTCTTAAAAGTTGCGGTTTTAAAGAAATATTTGTATTCTTTTTCTCACATTTCTGACAGTTCACAATTTTCGAAAATATTTGTATACAATTATTTCCGTCAGTGTAGAATTAAATCTCACCCGTATCTGCTTCTATTTCTGAAAACAGCCTTATAAAACTCCATTTTATACGAATGTGTATATAGCAAAATATATTTTTCCTTTCCTTTTTCTGTATTCCTGCTCATATATTTATTTTTTGAAGGATCTGATCTCATAACATATTCCAAACAAGTATCTCGGTCCTATGTGAAATTTAGTTGTTGTTTCGCTTTTACCTAAAGCCATATTTTTAGTTGTTGTGTATCTAAGTCTTCTAAAGGAATTCGAAAAAAAAAGAAAAGAGATCTCAGCGCCACCCAATTTGCGTGGCAGGTATCTATATCTATTTACCTATACATGTGAATGAATGTATGTAATCGTGTAGATATGAAGAATCATTGAAAATTTTTCAATTCGTTTAACTCTGTTTTTTATTTTTTCTTCTCTATTTTTCTGTTCCCTACGGAGTTCCTATCACAGAGAAATAGAAATATAGGGAAGGGATAGGGAACATATAGCGTGTGTTTAGTTCTCCAGTGACATGGTGTTGATGATTTTTAAGGATAAGAGAAGGTAGATGTCACATTTAAATGAAAAGTCAGAATTAGAAGTTTTATCACGTGCTAGATTCTAGTAAAGGAACAAAAAAGGAAATTCCGCACGTGGAAGGTTGTTGGCTTTTTTTCGAGGTTTTCAAAGAGAATTCTTAAATTTATCAGAACACAAAAAATTAAGGATATAATCGAAAAAGTTCAGAGGACGTAGGAAAAGTTACCATTGTTACTAATTTTCTTTAAAATTCTTCTAACAAATATTTTCAATCAGTTGTTTTCCCGCACGTGGCAGAAAAATTGCAGCAGAGTATACATATAAGTACAAGTATTAGTACTTCTACTTGTACTTTAACTTCAGTACACTCATACTTAAGAGTCCATCAAATTCCCACGAGATCAGTATTATTTCAGTACTTTGTTGAAATTAATAAGTATTGAGTGTACTCAAGTACCAAAAAATTGAGTAGTAGGTACTTCAAAATGATAAACAAATGCTTTCAAGTACTTGAACACTATTTTCCCTTGATGTTCTTTGTATAAAATTAATTCATAAAATAATGTTGAAATTGAAATTAACATAACACAAGGGACTAGACAGTACTCAAAATTTTTTGAAAAGTACTTAAAATGCTCAAATTTCTTGAAGTACTGCTGAAGTAAATTAAATAATAAGATATAAATAAGTTGTAAAATAACGAAACTTGACATTTTTTCCTTGAAGTACCAAAGTACTGAAGTACAAGTTTCAGTACTTAAAAATAATAAAGTATTGGAAAAAATCCATTGGACCCAACTTTTTACTATTGAAATAGGAACAAAAACAAGAATTACCCAATAAACTTAAAAGTACTTAAATTTGTTTCTAAATTACTTTGGATGCTCGAGTCCTGTAAATACTGCCTAGGTCCTTTAAGTACCTGATACTTGGTTAATATATTCAAATACTTGAAAAATACTGATACTTTCTTTGTTTACTTACTGGCAATGCTAAGGTATACTGAAGTACAGATAGACAAGTACTTACAATTACCACCTTTTTGCAGATATTTAAGTCTTCTTTTTGAAAATTAATTACGCGTAAACCACCATCGCAATCCCTGAAAACTTCAATTTACTGAGCAATATGGTTCTCCTAAGTTTAAAATAGTCTCCATTTTTCAACGAAACGCTTCATTCTTCTATTACTTTTTAGAACTGCTTCAACACTATTCTAGGTACCTCAAGCACTTCTTCGCAATTTAATCTCAATATAGTAAATCACATAGCAGAAAAGTATTGAATAAAATCCCCCCTCTCCGCAATTTCTTTTCTTTTTTTTTTATCATCACAAAAACACAAAACGATTCAAATCCTTTGGATTGAAAAAAGAATCCTAAAAATGAATCTATAAGTTTTTCTAGTGTCAACTACGACGACAACGACGACGCGTCGCCACCACAAATGTGCACGAGAATCCGAAAACGCGACAAACTGGGATTTAAGTTTCAAAAGAAAATCTCAGTTGACGCCGCTGCTGCTGCTTCTTCTGCCCCCACTAAGAATAAGTTGAGATAGAACAAAAAAAAGAAAGTAACAACTCAGCAGCGGAAAACTGTCACCCCTTTTTCAACGCCAAATACAATATAACGGGAACTAGGAGTAATTTCAATCGTGTGCCATTGTTTCCCATAACTGCCGGATCTACAAAAAAAAAATAGAAAGCGAACCACATCCAGCTCAGCCCAGCCCAGCCCAGCCAAAGACCCATCACCATAAGCTTTCTCTGTCAAGGCTCAACGCCCCATTCACATTATCGGCAGCAGCCGCCTTGCCGCCGAAAAGAACTGTAACGTCTGCCAACGACAACAGATTTTCCAATGAGATTGCCACCGTTATACGCTGCTCATCTCCATCTATACACCATCACCATCACACTCCTCCTTCCACTTCCACTTCACATATATGTAGCTATATAGTCTCACCGCATATCCTTTAAAATGTAAATCGAGGATTTGTGAATTCGTTTTTATTGCCTGGTAATGCGACAATATCCTTTAGATACTTTTTTTCTCTTCTTCTCTTCTCTGCATCCTCTCGTAGATCCTTCTTTATTTAGGTTTGTTTTTTTTTTTTTTCTCTCTTTCGTGAATGACATTGGATTTGAAAAGGCGTCGCTTGTCGTCGACGTCGATGGTGTCTTTTTTTGTCTTTGCTCGCATATTGCTCATGAAACGAACCGATATAAAAATCGTCCTTTTTCAAAAGGCGATGATGTGATGCTGAAACTGAAGCTGGAGCTGAATCTGGAAGCTGATGGGAGTTCTGCGGTTACTTTGTTTTCTGATTGCACACAATTGGTTATTTGTGTGAGGTTTGGCGATGACAAAGATAAAAGTTGGTTAAGTGGAAGATGTTAAGCGGATTTTATTATGGTAATATCCTTAAGGATTCTTCAAGTAGAGTATGAGTATGATCTCCCATCAAGATATCCCTCCCCAAAACCAATTTCTTCCATGCAATAAAAAGAAGAAAACTGTAGAAAATGCAGACACAAAACAATAATCAACTACAGTCAGTCAATAAATTACAAACCAGAGTAGCTCTGAAGGATACAAATGCCGACTCCTTTTGCAATAGTTTTTCTTTTCCTTATGCATAGAGTCGTCGTTGGGGGGGGGGGGGGGGTTTAAAAAATAAAAAACAGGATAATGCGAAAAAAATTGCAACACAACAACAACAAAAAAACCTCTGATTTATGCCCACATTGCATTCATAAAACACCAATAACTACACCCAACTGATTGGGCAAGGATATATCCTGAGAGCGGGAAGGATCGAAGCGAAGCAGGAGAAACAAAAAAATTATCCTGCAGGAAAATTGCTACGAAGATAATAATCGGCCAAACCACAGAGGACGCAAGTACTGCAAGCAGACGAAAATATTCGCCAAGTCCAAGTTACAACAACTTTAACAAGGCATATAGAAGACCAACTTTTCCCTGATGGTCGTCCTGTTTTTTTGTTTTTTTTCCTCGATTCGTCCTGGCAAAATTAATTAAGTGTAATTTATCAGTCAGGACGACAAAACACACCTATCTCTGAGTTCTGCTCTGTGCTCTGGGACTATGGGAGTCTAATAATGAAAAGAAAAGAAAACTTTAAAAAATACATTTTCGACAAGCTGTAAACAAGGACTTTCCCAGAGTCGCCAAGATTTTCACACAGGATATGCTTTGAAAAATTTATTGGGAAACTTTTTCAATCTTTTTCTTCTTCGGACATTTTTCTGTGTGTTACATCAACGAGACTATGACTATGAAGTTAGAGCAAAAAGGAACACAAAAAAAAACTCTAAAACAACCGCGAAGGAGTCCTTCACAGGATAATTTAAAAATTCATTTAGAAAATCGAGCACATTTTTTGGCCCTCGTCACAATAACTTTCAATATGTGTGTTCAAACACCCGCTAAGCATAAGGGGGATATTGTAATCTTCTATTTTTTTGTTATGTTGTGTCCTCACATATCCTTGTTTGGAGTCCTTTTTTCTGCCATTAGATACATAATAATCGTAATACTAATCGAACAACGAAAAGCCTTGCCTTTTCGGGAAAAGATGAAAATGAAAATTCATGTTTATCGGTCGAGGCATATAATATAATGGCATGGCATAGATGGCATGGTTATGGCTATGGCATGGTGTGGAGGGTTATGGCGTGGCGTGTGGCAGGAGAGTTCGAGTGTCGAGTTGGAGTTCGAACTGCTTCCATGTTGAAAGGGCGCCATTGCTTGAAGACATTATTATAGATTAAGTGTCAAAAAAGGGATAATTTTTTTCTTCCTCTCTTTGCTTTTTGGGGGAGAAGAACAAGAAGAAGAAGTGAATTGTGAATGTGAATATAGAAGAAGAGAAAGAAAAAAAATATTATGCATATAGAAGATGATGATGAAAAATCTGAGCCACGCGGATAACCAAACCCCAAAATTACCCCTCCTATACCCCATCATCATGCAGAGGACGTTATAAACATATTTGTCGTGTAAAGGACTCTTAGAATTCCTTCTTTTTTTTCTGCTCTGGGTTTGTTTGTTTGGTTGGGTTTCTGACGCTCATCCGCCATCATCATCATCGCAGGCTTTTGAATAATTCATGAAGAATTGTTGGAACAATTTTTCTATGATGATTACATGATTATGGTTATGGGAAATGAGTTATTGTCGGGACACAAACATTTATTAGGGGTGACGAAATGTTTTTTTCTTTGTTCGCCAAAGAAACCAACATCATATGGCGCGCAAGGACTCGTTGAATGGGTTGATTCTTATTCTTTTTTTTTTCTGATTTGTATGTCGAAATAAGGATGTAATTTGTTTTTATTGGGGGGAGTACGGGATTAATCTGTTGATTCAATCTTTATTGGGTGATCAAGTTATGATAATGTTTGAAATTTTCATTATTATTTACTATAATGTTAAAGGATTTAAATTTTGTGTTTTCTTGACGGTTTAAATACAAATCGAAGACAAAGGAAACGGAGATAGTTTTAAATTATTTGTAAATCAATACAAACTAAATTCTAGCTACGACCATGGAAAATTTTGGAAGGATCAAACCGAACTGGAAAATGTTTCAGTGTTTATTTTGAAAACTCTTTGAAAGCAAAATCAATATTAAATGAAAGACTTTGCCTAGTTGAAGAAACAGACAATACTATTTTTAGAAACTTCCAAATGAGAGAAGGGTTATTAACACCACATAACCCCCCCCCTCCTATCTCTGCTCCTAAACCTGTAACTGGAGGCTTTAATCATTTGTACATCTTCTTTTATCTAATTCTACGTCATTTATCTCCATTCATCCTCATTCATCCTCAATCATCCTCATTCATCCTCATTCATCCTCATTCATCCTCATTCATCCTCATTCATCCTCATTCATCCTCATTCATCCTCATTCATCCTCATTCATCCTCATTCATCCCCATTCATCTTCATTCATCCTCATTCATCCTCATTCATCCTCATTCATCCTCATTTATCCTCATTCATCCTCATTCATCCTCATTCATCCTCATTCATCGCCATTCATCGTCATTCATCCTCATTCATCCTTATTCATCCTCATTTATCTTAAGTCATCCGCATTCATCCTCATTCTTCATATTCATATTTTCATATTTTGAACTCCAGACTCCAAGACTTGTAAAATAACACATCTCAAAAACTGGGTTTAGTAAATCAACGCTGCCAATGAGCATTATTGCTTCGCTTGTACTTGAAACTTCAAATAATTTAAATGATAAAGTCCTAAGAGATCTCCACAAGCTAAAATCCACCACCCGAAGAGAATATAATAAAAAAAGGCGAATCCTGCTTTCCCTCTAAGTAGTGACCGATTTAACTTAAGTCCCTTCTTTTCAATGTAATTAAATCGGTCAACAATTAATAGCTCAATTAATATTTCGAAAGATCGATAGCTTCTTAACTACCGACAAATACGGTTTTCGCAGCAATATGTCCAATAGTGACATCAACATTTATCTCATGGAACACATTTTTGCAAACTCAATGAAGGTTGACATCAGGCTGTTTTACCAAAAATGCATGCCTTTGGTTTTAAGGTATCCCTCGTTCCACAAAAAAGAACTTTGAATATGTTCAATACTAACAGCTACAAAATAAATATATGGTGTGCCGCATGGCTCTGTTTTGTCTCCTACACTTTTTATCATTTTTATTAATTATTTCCTGCCTAAAACTTTAAGTCTATTTACCTGCTTTGCTAACAACCGCAATACTCTTGAATCTAGAAATGCTCATCTATTTGGCCTCGATTCTAATTTCTATCGAGACGATTATGCAAAGAAATTCATTCTTTAGCCGTACAACACGAATATGAAATGCTTTAAAACACTAAAACACTAATTCTTCTTCTGTCATTGCTTCCTCTTAAAACCTCTCTTTTTTAGCTCCTAATTCCAACACCCTGTCTTTCGTATGAAAAGAGTATCAAAAACCCCTTTATTCCAAGCTTCTTATAAAAAAAGCAACAACATTTATCGATTACCCTTCGTTTCTATTACAAAAGTATAAAGAAACCACAAAAACAAACCCCATTGTGATTTTGTCAAGTTCTCTGTCTCTAAGGTAGGTAACCTCTATATGGTCCCTTTTTGTGTCTACATATATGTATGTAAAGCCTTTTGATATATCAATTTATGATTTCCAAAAAATGTAACCCATATGTTTTATAAGTAACCCAAACACAAAAAGTCGACAACTCGTCTGTCAAAATATCACAAACAACAAACGAATTCTTAAAAACACGAAATGGTTATGATGGGCAAAAACCTCCCATGGCTCATGAACTTCTATATACATAGGTTAGGTAGGGTATACCTCCTAAAGCCTAGACCCAACAGGAAATACAGACAACAGACAGCAGTACACAAAACAAAAGTCGATCCTTGTTTTTTTTTTTTCGTTCGAAGGATGCGTGAATATTAATTTACCTAAAAACCTTCACCCTAATTACGAAAACAAACAAAAAGCTAAGCTAAACATTTTTGCTTTTGTTATACGTTTTGTATCTATTGTTTGGTTTTTTGTCCGTCTTCCTTTCCTTCGTATGCCCAATATTTGTAGTCTCCAGCTCCATCATAACACAAAGGTTAAAGGACACGAGGGGTATATATGAGTATAGAGTCCTTATGTGTTACTAGCATGCTCCTTTTTAATCAATCAAACATTTTGCTGTGGTTTGTCATTATTTTGTGCGAGTGAGTGGTCCCATTTGGCGTGCGACTAACTTCCTCCCCATTTCCATCCCCCATCATACTAAGTTAGATATAGAAACTTTCTCTGATGGTTTGAGTATAACTCCCCTGACACGCGGTGAGTTGTCAAATTTTAAGAGCTCCTGTCAAAGTTATGACTGCTTTATTGAGTATCATTTTTGTTTTCCATTCATTTTGAAGCATAATCCTTGCGCGCTGACAACTGACATAGTCTCTTCCTCGTCCTTGTCGTCCTTACTGCTGTTCAGTGTGGCATGGTATGTATTTCATTCATAAATATTGCGGAAATTCGGGCCACGTGGTAAAGAAAGGAATAACCAAGGTAGGCCTTTAAGAGTGGAGAGGTTTGAAGGTATAAGAAGCTTTTGATGTTGATATTGTTGTATGAGTTACGTATGTATATATTACTTTGTGTATATCCTTTAAGGATTATTTATCATAATTTGATGATTATTTTCTTCATTTTCCTTTGAGACTTAGGAATATACAAAAATATACCTACACAGACAATATTTCGTATTTTGGGCTGTTGGTTGGTTTTTGAGCAAAATTTGATGAAGTGGAAATATTATGTTTTCCCGTTTGAAGGAGCTGTGTTGGATAGCTAATTAAATTCATGCGTGTTATTGCATAAGCGAAGATTAATGAGCGCAGTAAGTTTATTGAATTAATTTTGGGAAGAAGAAAAAAAATCTTTTGAAGGAAACTTAAGGGAAATATATATTCGTTGGTGTTAAAGTTTAAGGATATTAAATGGTCCTTGTTAGGATGAATGACGTGCGGAATTTTAGGGGTTCTTGAACAAGAACTTGGCTTTAAATCAATTAATTTTGACTGATGTTGGAGATTTTCGCTGAAAGTATTAAAATTTGCGATATGTTCACACAAACAGTCCACTCGAATTTAGGTCAATCACGGTAACCGAAAAATTGAAAAAGAACTTAAAATACTGCTAGAAAAGAAGAACCACTTTTAAAGAACATTCTTATCATGGCCACTAACTTGATATTGACTTCTATAACTCTCCATGTGGATTTAACAGCCAATACTATAGATTAAGATACTAGGCTAACCTAAAATGTTTTTCTTTTTTGAATTATCTCTAGGACCTCAAAAATATGGTCCAAGAGAGTATGGCCAGGGAAAACATTTAAGTACTCGGTTTTCGAAATTTACTGTTAAAGGTATTACAAAATTATTCATAAATTTCTTCAACTCAAAATTTTAAACGCGATTATCTCAATACTAAATTTTTTTTGAAGATTTTCACACTTCCGAAATTCTGAATACAGAAAATCCAGAATTTTTCATTAATTCAGTTATTGGGTATACGGTAGATACTTTGGATTTTTTTGGGTCTTAAATTTTCGATAAATCTTTAGTTTGATTTATAATCGCTTCCTTGATTTAAAATCAAACTAAAGGTTTATCGATTCTTAAAAACATTTTTAAATTTTGATCTGTTGCACATTTTTCAATTTTTTTCTCAACTGACAACCAATTTGACAGATTTAGCTTTTATATGGACAATCAACATCTGTCAAAGTTTAGAAATCCTTTTAATTTCAATTTTTAACTTGGTTAGCTTTAATTCTATTACAATCAATGTTTAAGCTTGACTTCTTTCACATTTCACAACTTTGTCTTAATTGGCAGACAATTTGACAGATTCAAGGCTTTCTTTGACTATGTGGCAAAAATCAAAATCAAATTTGACAACAAATTTGGAAAACTTTTAAGTTCAGTTTTAAACATTTTTTGGTTTATTGACGAATTTTTTTCAACTTTGTCTTTTTCAAAATTTAACATTTGTTCACAGATAATTTGACAACAAATTTTTAAAACTTTTAAGTTCAGTTTTAAACATTAAAAAAAGCTTTGGTTTATTGACGAATTTTGTTCAAACTTGTCATTTTCAAAATTTAACATTTGTTCCTTGGTTGGTAAATAATTTCACAGACTTCAATTAGAAAATATGACAGCACCTGTTAAACCTTGGAAAACTTAACTGTCCAATTATAAACGTGAAAAGTTTAGATTGTTTAAACAATTAGGTATGCCTCAAGCATGTTTTGTTTCATATTCCAAGATTTGTCTCTATTTTACAGATACCACTTTATCAATAAGTACAAATATGGCATCAAGCAATACCTGTCAAAGTTTTGGAAACTATATAATTTCACTTTTGATCATGGAAAGCTTTGCTTCCTAGACAAATTTTGTTCGAGCTTGTTTTGTTATAAATTTAACTGTTTGTTTCACAATTGGCAGGTTTTAGCTTTTACGTAAGACTTCAATCAATGTCAAACTTTAGGTTACCTTAAAACACATTGTACGATTTTTTTAGAAAACCTGTTAGTTTAGCTTGAAAAGCCTTTTTATTGACAAATTTATTTGAAACCTGCACTGTCACATAACTTTTCTCAATTGGCAATTGACAGATTTATAACGGTTTCGAAAATCCAATACATCAATTTTGAGCATTATGTAAAAGTTTTATTTTTTGACACATTGCATCCGAGTTTACCATGTTACATATTAAAATTTTAATTTTCAGATCAGATTGACAGATCTTGATTAAGCAAATTGACGGCAACCAACTCCTGTCAAAGTTTGGAAAACTCATTGGATAAGTTCTTAGCTTGGAAAGCCTTGATTATTTGAAAATATTTGCAGCTAATCAGACAAATTCATCTTTTAAAATATGTCTATGTCTATAATAAACACATGTCAAAGTTTAAAAAACCCTTTAGTTCAAATTTTCTATCAAAAAACCTTGATTTACAGACAATTTTTCGAGGTTGTCTTTTTGTACATTTTACTATTTTTTTGTCTGTTTGTTTTAAAAGACTAAACATTAAAAATGAGTCAAAAATGAGCATCTTCTGTCAAAATTTAGAGAAGCCTTGATTTTTTAAAATAAATTCTTTGAACTTGTATGTGTACGGTCTCTTAATTTGATTTTTTTTAATTTACAAATGTGTCAAAGTTTAGAAAATTCTATATTCCAGTTTTGAATTTTCAAAGCCTTGGTTTTCTAATAAATTTTGTTTGAGCTTGCTTGGCACATTGTACATATTTTACAATTTTGTTTTCAATTGAAAGCCAATTTGAAAAATAACATTTTTAATATATGGCTGAAATCAATACCAGCAAAAGGTTGGAAAACCACATAATATAATAATATCTTGTGTAATCTTAGTTTAAAAAATTGTTTGAACTTGCGGTTTAATTTTCAATTTGACAGATGTTTCAAATTTTGGAAAAAAAATCCTAGTTTTGAGCAATGTTCAATGATTAACTTCTGAAGCCTTTATTATTTGACAAATTGTAAACGGAGCTTGCCTTTTAACATATTTAACGATTTTTTTAAAGTGACTGACAATTTTAAAGATGTATCTTTAAAATATTATGGAAATCAGCACCTGCTGACATTTTGGCAACTTTTCGGTTTATTTTTCAGAATGGAAATATTGGTTGTAAATTGCCCTGTTACATAATTAATCATTTTTTCTCAATTAACAAGGTTTAGAAAACACTTTCTGACAAATTTGTTTTAAGGTTGTCTTTTTCCATGTTTTTTAATTCAATTTAAAATTTTTAAAAACTTACAAAATTCTATAATTCAATTCTGAGCATGTTCAAGATTACCTTGTTACATGTTTTAATTTAAATTTTTCAATTGGCTGTCATGATGACAGATTAAACTTTAAAACATAATGGCAATCAACAACTGTCAAAATTTGAAAAACCCTTAAGTTCGTTTTTTAACTTTTAGAATTTTAATTTGTTGAAATATTATGTATGTATGTATATATGTATGTATATTAAATATTACACCTTAATATATAAAAACCCAATGTCATATGTATGTTCCCAGTGAACTCTTCACCAAGTCAACCGATTTCGATGAAAGTTGGCATTTTATGTCTAATTTGGTCTAACTTGAGATATAGAATAGTTTATATTTCGATTAATGGGCTTAATAATTTATAATTAACAATAAACTGATTGTCAATGCTGATGTTTGTTATTAATCGTAAGTTTCATAAGTCTCGAACAGATGGCGCCTTAAATCATTTATAATTAACAATAAACTGATTGTCAATGTTGATGTTTGTTATTAATCGTAAGTTTCATTAGCCTCAAACAGATGGCGCCTTAAATCAGATTTTTTACAGAAAACTGTCGGACCATCTATCGTGAACTTCTCATAGATGGCGCCACGTGCGTTGGAATTCGAAATTTCTTTTTCAACAAAACGTGGTGCAATGTGATATTTTGATCGATCTATAACGTAACATCGCTTTTTCTGGATTATTTCTGATTAAATTTCATGTGCTCTATATAATTCTGAATATTTCTTTTCAACTACTAAATTACAGTTTCATTAATAAAATAAAATATATAAACAAAAAAATTAAAGTACAACAAAATTTATTCTTTTTTAAAAATTGTAAGCATAGGTTAGTTATCCCTGATTAAAAATATTGAGTGAAAAAAATTGAAAAAATTCGCTCTATGTAAATTGTATATCTATATATACACTAAATTACTATAGAAATCTTTAAAAATTCCTATTAAAACCACCCGAAGGTGTAAAAAAATTAGCCATAAAATGTCTTTCATCGCATACGCTGCGAAGAGTATTAATGGACAACAAAATGTTTTCTAATTTAGTGATTCATGGTCGTTTTAATTAGCATGCTTATAACTTAAATATCTGTACCTATTTATGTCTACCCGTGCGAAGCCGGAACGGGCCGCTAGTTTTTCAAAATTCTTTTCTCAATTAAGAGCCAATTTGACAGATTTAACTTTTACAATATGGCGATAATCAACACCTGTTAAAGTTTGGAAAAGTCTTAAGCTTACATATTGAACTCGGAAAGCCTTGATTTTTGAAAAATTTTATCCAACATTTTTCGGTAAAATAATAAAAGATCTTAGCTTTCTCAATTAAAATCTAATTCGACAGATCTAAAGTTCAATTTTTCTATAAAAAAAAGCTTTGATTACAACTTGTCAAAGTTTGGAAAATCCATTACTTCGATTTTTATCTTGGAAAGATAAGATTTTTGAGAATTGCATTTTTTTTTTTGTCAATTGACAGTGAATTAGACATATTAAACTTAAACAATGTTGCGGTATTCAGCACCTGTTGATATTTGAAAAGGGTTTTTGTTAAATTTTGATCATGGGAAGCCCTGTTTTTTTTTTAAAAGAGCTTGCCCTGTTACATATCTTTAAATCTTTTCTCAATTAACAGTCGATTTAATAGATTAAGCTTTAAAAAATTGTACTAAATCAACTTCTGCCAAAGTCATATTTGTAACATGGAAAGGATTGGTCTTTGAAAAAATTGCATTTTTCAATTTTCTCTCAAAGCTATCAACAAGTGTCAAGGTTTAAAACCCCTTATTTTAAATACTATTTTGTAAAGGCATGATTTTAATTACTTTTTAATACTCCAACCTTTTTTCTCAATTGACAGTGAATTTGACATATGTCAAAGTGTCAAGAAATAAACTTTAAAATAGGAATTCTGTTTTTTTACAAATTGTGTTTGAGCTGGCCTTATTACATCTCAAGAGTTCTTACTCCTTTCACTGTTTCTCAAGCTTCAAAAACACAAACGCATCCATTTTCCTACGAGTATACCCTTCAAATTCATAACCTGGATAAAGTTAATGAAATGAAGGCAGTAGGCAGTAGGCACCGAAAAATGATGAAGTGAAAAAAAAAATCCCTCTCACAAAGAAATGCGGGTAATATTTGTACACTTCTCCTTTGTTTATGATGAATATTATAAGGTGTTGAAAAGTCCTTATATTATACACACTTACTTACAGTTGACATCACAAAAGCTAACTTAAATTAAAAACCTTTCATAAATTACCGTAAATATAACGAGCAAGCTTTAAAACAGAGAAAAGGGTGTCGCAGGATATACGAGTACATATTTTATTTCTACTTCTTCTTTTCGTGCCAAGATTGAAAGTGACAGCCATGCATCCTTTCAGCGCTCAAGCAGTCTTCTTTAAGAGTAAAAAAAAAAGAAGTATGGGAGTATAAACTCGTGTTGTTTGGGTTCTTTATCATATGTGTACACCGAGTACCTACCTACACCCCCATAACAAGCTTCTTTTGTACATTCATTTTCATATATGTACAAGAATAAGGTACGCAAGGACTTTATTGAGGATTTAATTCGCAAACGACTTCCACCACCTTCCTACCTTCCCATCACCTAACCACTTCCATATCATGTGAAGCTAGCTAGGCCAAGACTATATCACGAAGCAGGAGAGTCCTGCCGCATGATGTTGCTTCTCAAAAAAAAAAAAAAAACTGAAAATGAAAACTGTGACAATTTACACAGGACCTCTCCACTCCTCGGCTTGACGCTCGCCTTTAAACCATCTGGAAAGGATAATAAAACACTCTAGCGTCATTGTGAAGTGGAGTGCGTGTATGAAAAACACTTCATATACAGTTCACTATCATAACCACTGAATATGGCACGGGGGAGGGAACTGTTGTATATCCAGGATCAAAATCAGGATCGGGAACAGGAAGTGTGTAATGCCGGAGAGAAAGAGAGAGAGAGAGAGAGATAGAACACAATAAATTATTAACAAGTGCGCCAGCCGTTGTTGTATGAGTTACTTTTATGCTTAATGATCCATCTGGCACTTAATCCAGGATAATAATAATTTTTTTATTTCGTCCTTCTTCTCCTTTCATGGTTTTCCATCAATTGGACTCTCTTTTTGTGTATTTCTCAGATGTCAGATGATTTTTCTTTGTTTTCTTCTTCTGTTTTTTATCCCTAAGCCCTTCATTTTCTATTTTATTTTCAGTTTTGCTTTGTTGATATATTTTTATTTCAAGTGGCGCAATCATCAGGATGGAGAATAAATATAAGCGGTGGTGGTTGTAGCTTGGAGTGGCGGTAACATTGACGGGAGTGTGATGAAAAGGATAATGGGTTGAATTGAATTGAACGCACGTGCCTTCGAGGGATATGATGACGACCGAACAAACGATGACGTAAATTATGTGCTCCTTGTCTGTAATGAAACAACCATTCGAGGTTTTTCTTCTTATTTCTTATTTCCTATTTTTTCTTTTTATTTCTACTTTTCCTTCGACTTTTACTTATGTTTTTCTTTATTTTACGATAATGGAGCTATGTAATAAACTGGAGTTTTATTGGTCAAAGAGAGAAAGGCGTTTTGGGGGCATAAGAAAATTCTTGTTGGTTATTTCGGTTTGGTTCATTTGTTCGTTCGTCCTTTCTTCACTTACTCCTTCTCTTCAAAAAATGGGAATACGCATAATTTTGAACTTGATATTCCCATTTTGTGGTGCAGTTGAGGAGTATAATCTTGAATTCAATTACTGTTTTAAAGGATTTCAAAAATTATACCATTGGCATTGTACGTATAAGGAGTTAGGAGAAAGGATAATACAATTCTATTGTTAGACAATAAAAGTTAAGATTATATTTAATTTTAAATTATTTAAAGAACATCCTTACCATCAGAATTGAGGTTTTCATAAATCTTAGAGTTAGTTAAAATACAATTAAATGAGAAGAAAATTGATGTTATTGAAATTAATATGTCTGGCTTAAGAAATGGATATTTAAGAATATAAAATTTAAATTTTTGAATACCATTTTATTTTAATTTGTTTAGGTTATATTCGAAAATGACAACATTTTTGAGAAAGACAGAATACTTAGTAAAAGTTTTAGTAAAGCAAACAAAAAATTATTTTTTAACTTCAATTATTTCACAAACAATTTCGTTAAATTTTTGTTTGTTTACTCGTTGCAGTTTTCCTCTAAAACGGTAAGATGTATGAATATGTTTGAGACCAAAAATTTCAAGGCATGGCAAAAACTCAAGTCGAAAATTAAATTTTCTTGTAGGCATAAGATTTTTGAGATGATGGGTAGGGAACTATGTAAGTATGAGCTACATGCTCTGGTCAGTATGTTGAGTTTTAAAGATTTTTAAATAAAAAAGTGTAAATTGGAGTTCTTTTTATTCTAATTTCTTGAAATCCAATTTAATGAGAAGACAATTCAGGCAATTAAAATTAATTTCTTGTTGAGAGCTCTAAGATGTAAGAATATTTGTTTGGCAACACTGTTAATTTAAATTTCGAGTCCGGATAAAACCAAATTAATAAATTTCTTAAGAAAATAAAAAAAATACACATACACCTAAGTGCACACTTATTATTTTCCTTTAATATAAAAGGTTTTTTAATTGGAAATATCGATCTTTGTACTTAATCTAACACCAGTTTGAGTCTTAGCGAAATTTTTGGTTTCAATAATTTAGTTTAGCACATTTGGAATTTTTTCATTGATTCATTAAAAACTACAAATCGGAAAAGGAAATTTTGCAGGTTAATATAGTTAACTTCAAAAAATAGTGGCAAATACTTACTTTATTTTTAACATATTAAATGATTATCGAAATTGTTTGTATTTTGGAAATATCACAACATATTTTGTCTCACTAAATTCTAATTCGATAGTAAATTTTCAGCTTCTATTTGTATGTTTAAATGCACACCTAACCGTAATAATGTGTAGATAAAAACTGTTTCAAAATCTTTTAACAATTCATATTTTCAACATCGCAAGTTAACATGATATTTGTTTCTGCAATAATATCTTGAAACTTAGTCAAGGGTGGATCCAGACTTTTTATCAGGGGGGGTCACACACTTACATGAGTTTTTACTCACCGCTTAAAAATGTTTTTTAATGTTTTGTAAAGGAGGCTAACAAAATTTAAATAACATAATGTGTTCGAGTATATTAACCTAACCTTTACACATTTCAATTGCTGATAACTTTAGTTATCAAATTTGGACTTTTTTGTCCATCAAGGTATTCTCTAACTATTTAATTTGGATGACTCCCTACATATGAAAGCATTTCTAGATTGCAAAAGTTTTCTAAATATGTCATATTTGAGAGCTAAAACACAATAGTTTAGAGGGTTTTTGCTGCATTTCACGCAGAAATGTACGAAATTGTTTTGAAATGTAGCTTTTTTTCCAAAAATAACATAAACTTTTCTTGTATCCATTTCTATTTATGCTAAAAAAGCTAAAAAAAAATCAAAAATCCAGAAAATGAGAGCGGATCTGATATGAAGAAATGTCGGGCTTTTTTTGGCGAAGTTTTTTCGAACTCAATTTTCGGGAGTCTATTATTACTATCGCTATCAGTCTGCTTACTCGTATTATGATCTTAAAGGAGTCAACAAAACTTAAAAATTTTAGAGAGAAAAATGTTTGGTTCTTGAATTTATGGAAATAGGTGCATTTAAGTACCTACATAATTTCTCTAAAAAATTAAATTAAAACAAATTAAGGTAAACAAATAAGTTGGGAAGAAAAGTTTGTGTGGAACTCACAAATTACACGTTTCAGAATCTCTTTTCACTTCAAATCTCAAGACATTCAAAGTTTATGTATCAATAGATTTGACCCGTTTATTATGTTTTTGAATTAGCCATTAGTTTAACAAAAGTGTTACTTTTGCTGTTTTTGGGACATTTATATTATTGAAATTTGTGTTTAAATATTAGTTCAAGAGCATCCAAAGCAAATTCACTTCAAAAGTAGATTTATTTATTTTTTTAAGATCTTTTAAGATCTTTTGTATTCAACAGAAAACTAATTTTGAAATAAATAAAATAAATAATAAACGCTAGAACTTGCTTATTTCTTCCAAAAAGTCTGTTTAAAAATATTTCCTATATTTTATGATTTAAAAATGTACCTGATGCAAAATAAGTTTTGCAGAAAAATTTAAATGCCATTTTATTTGTCAAAAAATCTAGATTAACTTGTTTTTTTTTTCGAAAATCATTTTAAGTTTTAAATTTTGTCTTAAAAATATTTTTGGTAAGCACTAAATAAAGAGCTTATAAATATATGTACATTTTACATTTAAATTTCGTCAAAAAATGTTGACCCCTTTCTGAGATATCGAGTTTTGTAAACAAAATTAATATTTTTTTTTTAAATAAAAAAATACATTTTTAATCATAAAAAATCATTATCAATTTGATCATCAAAAAGAGCTTGCACAGAAAGAGAAGATTATTGAAATCGGTCCATTAGTTCTTGAAAAAACTTAAAAACAAAATAAAGGTTTTGGAGGGGTACCCTTCTGGAGCAATACCAAAATATGTTTTTCTTGTAGAAAGAAGCCAAATTAAGAACACAAAATTTAGAGAAAGTTTAGAAAAATCACATATTTTAACCAACAAATTTGTATGAGGACTGCTGTTATTAATAAAATGAAAAAAACGCCTTACGCTAATCGGATGAAAACCTTAATTTCAATCAACACAATTGTTTGGACTGTAGGAGCGAGGAAAGACAGACAGACGGACGGAATCGGGGTACCCACTTTTTTCGACTTCCCTACCGTGTCGTAATGTCATATTTGATTAAAAGCTCTAGTTCGAAATTGTTTACTAAAGCAAAACTTGCCATATGGTTCCTATTTGTCGCGAGTAAAAATCACTTCAATGTTCACTATTTATGTGTGTCAAAAAAATTTAATAATAAAATTGAAGGCTAGTTTAAGGAATTTAAAGGCAACTTAATATAAAATTGATGATCTCTTATTCAAGGTTTCTTCTTAAGAACCTAAATATTTGCTCTTTTTCTTAGAAACAATTTTTATGAAAACAATTAAAAGCATTACCTACTAAAGTTTTTTTCAAATTCTAAATTGAAGTTTTGAATTGAAGGGAATTCCTACGAAAAAGCAAACAAATTATCTCCCAGGGTGGGTCATGACCCCTGGGATTAATTCTCTCTCAACAAGCACCTCCCCTTTAAAGTTTGCATTTGTTGCATTTCATCCATTAGCACAAACACAGTTATTTATTGAATCCTGTTTCACTAAGTCCTTTCAACTAAAATAAGAGTGCACGATTTATTTTTAATGAAAATACATGATTGTTGCATCCTTTATTTAAAATCATAAATCCAAACAAGTGATTCCTATACCTACCTATTTTTAATTAAAATTGAACAACTCCTAACCTCTTATATCCTCTTATAAAATTCAATTTGTTGAATTTGTTAAAAAATAAAGAAGAAAACATAAAAACACTTGTTATCATCAAGAAGAAGCAACAAGAGTTCATATATCTTCTACTCAAAAAATTATTCAACAGTGCATTTCTGTATATATATATTTTCAAAAACCCCAAGAACACAAAATTAAGAAATGAATTCTAATTGAATGCAAGAACCCAGAAAATATCCTTGACTCTACAAAAATAATTAATATAAATCGTTGTGTCCCTGGTTCCTATGGTATCGTATCTATCGTCTTCTCTATCTACATATATGTATTTTCCAACATAATAATGAAAGAAACAAATAAAAAGAAAAATAGGAAAATAACAAAAACTATATAAGAATCCCGTCACGAATAAAAATGTTATTAACACTATATGCCAACAGGCGGGTTCCGAATTTATTCCAATACACCGCACAAAACCAACAAGCCACAGCCAGCGCCAGCGCCACCAGCAACCATAGAGTCTAATATCACTCGTATCCTCCTCTGGCAAGGCAAGGCAAGTCAAGGCATAAGCAAAGCAAAGACAAAAGCCTCTTTCTCGTCCTCGACATCCTCGACGTCCTTTTGCGTCTTCTTGTCCCATATCCGTATACCTATAGAATCCTTAGACTAAATGAAGCAATGTGTGTGCATGTCAGCTTATTAGAAGAGGAAAAGATTCGCCTATACGTTTTTCGCCTGCCTGCCTCGTCTTCCGATTTCCTCCTTTAGTCCTTTTAACGTTTTACGTAGTATATTCTCCATATAACCGTCGTCGTGGCTGTCGTTGTAGGATGTGCGGTGTATAGTATTCTCGCTCCGAAAGGGAAAACAATTTTTATGGTATTAATAATGCAGCAAGTCACGTCCTTAGCATCGCGCCACCTTCAACTAACCAAAAACAAAAAAGAACCTTTATATTATGAGAAAGGACTATAAGGATATATGGAACACACTAAACTCACCTCATACTCAAACTCATGTCCTTGGTGCTTATAAAATAAAACTGCTTCATAAAATCCTTTCTGCATGGTTGGCTTGTTAGTTTGATATCCTAGATGATAGACCACCATTGCGGTATAATATCCTTACACAATGTCTTTCATTATTATGACACACATATGCTGCTGCTGCATGCATGTCCTTCCCTCGCTCACTCGCTGTGTACACATAACAGTGAATCGTGGATGGAATAAGAAATTTTCCACCACCTCTTTATTAGAGAGAAGGAGC
This sequence comes from Eupeodes luniger, assembly GCA_951509635.1. Classification (NCBI taxonomy): domain Eukaryota; kingdom Metazoa; phylum Arthropoda; class Insecta; order Diptera; family Syrphidae; genus Eupeodes; species Eupeodes luniger. The sequence continues at coordinate 9,664,322 of OX608075.1, read as the reverse complement.
TGGAGGATCCCACCACCACCGAACCGCCTAACCAACCATACACCAACTCAACAAGGATATAAGTTTACCATTAATTTTACAAAGTATCACCCCAAACGTGTGAATTTGCCAAAGGTTTCGCTTTTGCTGTATTTTTCTCACCAAAATATTTCACTGCAAAGTGAGAGGTTTTAAGGACAAAGGAGTAACGGAGAGAGGTGCAGTGTTGAACAACAATATATGAACACCCACTAAACTAAGTCCTAAGTCCTTTGCGATGCCGATGCCGATGTCGACCCAACCAGACAGTAATGTTAATTGCACGCAATTTAATTAGTTCCAAAGGTTCGTGTCTCGTGCATTCGCCGTGCCGGCCGTACTGCCTCCCTTCAAGGATGGCTTTCATATCCTTTGCCGAAAAATTGATTTACAATATTTTAATCCCTCGAAAGAAGAACGAGTTGCAGTCTCTTTCTTAAAGGTACCTTAGCACTATCTATCGCACATACCCACCATCCTACCGAACTATAAAGGACATAAGGCTAAATGGTTGGTTCTCTGGTTTGAATCGGCTTAAGAAGAAATTGCTGGAGGTTGAGGGTGATGGGGTAGAGAGGAGGACGAATCTGGCCGGATGCGGCCAGACTCATATATTACGTCCAACGAAATGGAAAAGCTCGAGCTGACATTTATGTATTCAATTAATTTAGTTGCAAATATCTTCTCTTTCTCTCACTGGGTTCTGAGTCCTGGTTCTGGTTCTGGGTCTAGGTTTTGCTCCTGGGTGCTTCTAGTGTGTGTTTTTGATAGTTGTTGTTGTTATTGTGCACCCGGAAAAAACAGTGAAGGCGCGCGATATAGTGACACCGACAATGTCCCTCTTTATGTATAGATCCACAGGATCCTACTACATACATATACAGAGCTGTGAGTCCTTTGGTTTATGCGGCCTGATATACAAATGCAGAAAAACATAATTTTAACATATTGTCACTGGGAACGGTGCAGCGCGGCGGTCGGTGGTGGTGTAGAGAGAGGCCAGTTGGTCGACCTTCTGCTTCTGTTGTGTCCTTTAAAAAGTGTGGAATGGCATAAAATAACTGCGCTATTTGGATAGGTTTTGGGCTAAAAATCCCATCAGAGTGTCCTTCATTTCGAAGTTAAACGCAAACGCGCTGGTGTTGTGCTTCCGGGTTATGTCCCTTTGATATTCAAAAATTTTATACTGTTACTTCTTTAGTTTTGTTTTTGTATTTTTGTGGCCATTTTTATTTTCAAATTTATACAACATTTGAAGTTATACCTGGGTCCTTGGGTTTTCTAGTTCCTGAGTCCTGGTTTCTGGATTGTGTTGGAATATATGGTATAGTTTGGTAGCACTGAACTGAACCACCATCACCATCACTGCCAACGTTATTGCATTCATGAGTGTAATTTGTGTGGCACTTGTTTGTTGCGATTGTTCGCCTTGCCGGACATGGTTTTGGAATTACCATATGCGGATGTTCCGGTAGTCGCAGTGAGTAAACACACGAATTTTCAAATCCTCTACTGTCCTGAATGTATACGTTAACTATACTACTCTTTTCTATACCTACTAGAAACTAACTGTTTGTTTTATTCCTCTTTTATTTTTAAATTTCATTCCAGGAAATTCTTTTCAAGGAAGAATAATTTTATTTTTCGGGATATGAATGAAATGAAAATATTTAGATATCTCGTTTTTGTAGAGTGAATAATTTCTTCTTTTTTCTGTTGTTTTGTTTTGTTTTATTTTAATTTTTTCACGGGAATATAAATATGAAGTGAAATGTAATTAGTGCAAATGGCATTCGAATGAAATTCATAAAATTATATACTCTCTTCTTTTTTAGCTCTGTTTTGTTTGTTGTGGAAATTAAATTAATATTCATGATGTAGGTGAATAAAGATACTTTCTCACGTAATATTAGTTCCAGATGTCAGAGGATAAAGTTACATTTTTAAAATATATTCTAAAATATAATATAATTATTGTATATTGCAACACAGGTAAAATATTATTTAAATATTTATTATATAATTTAATTTGAATTATGAATTAAATTAAATCACAAATGTGATGAAAAACAACAGACAAAGAGACAAAAAAACCTAAAATAAACTTAAATAAAATAGTTTATCAAAGGTATACTTCAAAAAATTACCACCATTCAGTAGTTAGAGCAACCATCATCGCAAGATATTTTTTTTAGAAAATAGAACTTTTAGCTGGCAACACTTTTTTATATGACAATTAGTTTGACAGTTCTTGTATATTTTTGAATTTACCTTTTTCGTCTTCTCGAAAATTTAAAATATCGATTTTCAACCTCCTCAACTTATCAAATAATTATTAAAAATATGCAGGAGAAAGAATTTTGATCAGAAATTTAAATTTAAAAAAAAAGCTACAGTCAAGTACAGTTATTCCCCTAAATCCGCGTACACTTTTATGAAAATGAAATTATTACTTTTAAAATAAAAAAATGACACGGTTTTGGAAAACCCTTTTTTATTTCTTGTGTTTATTATTTTAAAATTATTTTTTATGGGTCTGATGGAAGGCAAATTGTTTGGAGAAAGTCCAATACCTAAGCAATTCAAGAAAGAGAATTTTCGTGCCATTGTTAACTTCCCAAAGGAAGTTATTGTAATAGGTCCGATTTGTCGAATTGAAAATTTTGACATTTCTCGAAGTTTCAAGGCCCCTAGAGTCGAAATAAAAGATTTTTAGAAAGATGTCTGTGCGTGCGTGTGTACGTACGTTCGTACGTCCGTACGTTCGCTACGTTCGCGACGTTTTTTTCGTCGTCCATAGCTCAAGAACCAGAAGAGATATCGACTTCAAATAAATTTTTTTATACAGATAATAAGGCAGAAAGAGCTCTCAAGAAAATTGCATGGGGGGGTTTTTTTACTATAGCAGTTTAAAAAAAAGGTGAAAATGTTGGTTAAACCCAAATATCTCATGAACCAATGACGCTAGAGATTTGAATTAAATTTTAAATTATATATTTTAACGTGATACAAAACAGTGAAAAAATTCCAATTAACCGTTTTTTTTATAAATCAAAAAAACTGAAAAAAAATTGTCACCTCGAAAATTTTACGACTAAAATATGATTTCATCTCCAAAACAATTTTGTGCAACGAAGAATAATGTTTTTGACATCTGATAAAATTTTGAGAAAAATCTAATTGACTGTTTTTTTTTTATATAAAATAAAAACTTAAAAAAAAACATTACTCAAAGTTGGTAAAAATTGAATTTCGATTTAAATATCTTTTCAAAAACTTGAGATTATGGCTTCCAAGATAAAATTTCTTATAAAAAATATTGTTCTTCGTAAAAATTTACTCGTACTTTCGACTCAAGTAGCTTTTCAAAAATTACAAATATTGACTTCAAACTTATTTTATTTCACAGAAAATATTTTTTTCGATATTCAGTAATTTTACCCTTGCAAGGAATTGACAAATATCTCACGAGTAACTCTTGTCATGAAAAGTGCTTTCTCAAAAATGCCGTTCGGACTCGGTATACCTGACATAAGTCGCACACAGGAATGGTTGAAGGTTGCAAGTCTCTAGACCCTAATTCTCTAAGGACTGTTGCACCACCAAATTACGGTACGGCTAGAGATTCTTCACAACTACCTTTAGGGGCTATACCAGCGTGAAAATTTCAAAAAATCGATTTTTTCTGGCAAAGTCGTATCCAGCAAAGTCGTATCTTGAATAGTTTTTGAATGGCAGCGTTTTGAAGAGCTCCAAATCCCCGTCACAGAAGGTATGAAAACGACTCAGCTCTCTAACTTCTTAGCAGTTTCAATATTAAGTTATTGTTTTGCAGTATTTTGAAAGGGGTATGGTTGTAGGCCTTACTGTGGAAGAATATGCTTTTACAAAAACTTCTTCAAAAGAAGTAGAAACAATCCGGAGGCAAGTATTAGCCACTCAACACGAATTTTTTCAGGAAGAAAAATGTGTATTGTATGGGCCAAACATAGCAGTATCTAGCTAAAATCGATAGAGGAAAATTTAAATGCCTTTTTCTCGAAACAACGTTTTTTAAAATTGATGACATCATATAGCACAACGTGACATTGACCAATATCAACTTAAAACTGAAACTGAGCATTTTTGAATATATTTGCTATACATTGACCAATGATCTTTGATTGGTTTAAAATTGACAATTTAATATTAAAAAAGAGGCTGGGATGCGACCGATAGTAGTTATTAGTTGAATTATTCTTATTAATTTTTAAAATAACAAACAATGTTTTTCATATAAAGAAATAGCTTAGTTTGAAATTCTAGTTTTATTAAATAGATATTTAGTCGAAAACAAATATTTACCAATTTAAGTAGCATTTCTTAAATTTTTATAAATTGGATGAATGAAATTAATTTGAGAGATATCAAGAACCGAACATCACTTTTTACCAAATTTGTGTACCATTTTTAGTAGATTTATTTTTTTATGAAAAAACGGACTGTTGGATTTTTATAAAAAAAAATACTGAAAACAATATTTTCTGTGAAATAAAAAAAGTTTGAAGACAATATTTTTAATTTTTGAAAAGCTATTTGAGTCGTAAGTAAATTTTTACCAAGTTTTGTTATTGTTTTTTTGTTAGGTTTTTATTTTTTGTAAAAAAACTGTCAATTCGATTTTTCTCAAAATTTTTCAGAATGTTGAAAACGTTATTTTTCTTAGCACATCATTTTGTATTCGTAAAATTTTCGAGGTGACAGCCTCAAAAACTGACACTTCTGTTCGGAACGACGCCATTTTGCTATTTTCTGATATTTTTTCAAAAATGGTATTTAATTATTTAAGAAACCCCTTCAACTTTAATAAGCTTTTTGAATTTTGTTTTTTTTCTTAGCTAGAATCATGTCAGCAGTTGGGAAATTTTCATTGGTGCTAAGACAGCACATAAATCCTTTATATTTAAATATTTCTCGATATACATATGTAGATAAATTCTAGGAAATTGCTTTATTTTTCATGAGTTACACTGGTACAGCCCCTTAAACAGTGATTTCAAAATGTACATTGATTTTGAATCGTGGATTGTTGTTTTTTATTAATGGCATAGTTTTTACTGTCAAATGTCAAAAGATGACACCTCTAAAACTGACAGTTGCAAAAATAGCTTACACTTCAAAATCAAATTTCATATTTCAAAGCCCCGTATTTAATCTTCTCATTTTTTTCAATGTTTAATCTGTATATTTTTGTATATGTATGTATGTCACGAGCAGCAATTTTGTATTTTTGACATATGTATTTAAGTTCGAAAACTTGATGGGCAATACTAAATGAATGCTTAAATTATTATTCTCTACCATATGTCTTCACCAACAGCTTTTTAGTTCGTCACACTCAATCCCAAAGGATATAAAATGTCACAACAATTTAACACACTAAAACTTTTTAATTCAAGAAAATGTCCTTTTCCTCTGTCACTCTAAAGCCACTTATTTTTGTTCAACTACTTGTCGAAGGAAAACAACAAACCAAAAAAAAAATAAAACATTCCACAACATATATCCTTTGCATTAAATTTTATATATAAACGAAGTAATCCACTTTAAAACTCAACAATCCACTCTTCATGTTTCAAAATAACTCTCTAAACCATCATCAAACCATTTCCAAGTCAACTGCGATGCAAAGTCCATGTAAAGTATAAAGTAAAAAAAAGGTTCTTCACACAAACACACACACAATCTCTCTCTCTACAGACACAATAAAACTTCTCAAAAAAAAGGACCAAAAAGAAAGAAAGAATAATGGCGCAATTTTGTATGCAAATTGGATTTTGATCCGAATTCGATAGCCCACAATCGAAGCCCCGAAAAAAAAACTAAAAATGAAAATGAAAATCCTCTTGTATACGTATTACCGTATTACACCTTGATTCCCACATATACAGACTACGGAGGGTATTGATTTTGATTTTTTTCAACCACAAAATTTATTCGAAATAACAACGAAGCGAAACGAAAAGACACACGTTTGTAAATTATCCTTATTATTATCCTTGAACATTTATCCTGATTTTTGAAATTCCTTTGTGAATCATAATTACCGTTAAAATAAATTTTAATCTTGAAAAACATACCGCAGCAAGCTTTTACCTGGGCTATATTTTCACTGATGCCTCTCTGTCTATAGATAGGTTGGGTTTGGGTTAATGGGAAGAGGGGGAATGGTATGCTCACTTAATGTCTTAGCTCAAAAAGCAATTTACATCACCACGACTTCGTCCCCTTTTAACCCCCTCAGAAAAAATCCACCTGTTTTTCAAAAAATATACGGCAACATACGTACATTCCTATATATGTGCGTTACTTTTTGACGGAGACGTCACTTACACGTTGCGTCACCGTCCTCGTTGTTTTATGAAACAGGAAAAGGGTTGGAAGGCTGGTATGGCATACCTCCTCCTCCCATCAAGCCTGCTCTATGCATATGTACGTTCCTTATACCCTCACCACTTTTATCACAACTCCGGTTAATGGCTTTAACATGTTTCCTTGGAAACTTTTACACATGTTTTGACGAGGTGACATTTTGGCTGGAGTAGGTTATAGCTATTCATTCAAGTTCCTTAAGGCTATTATACATAGATATAGAGACTCTTTCAAAGAGAGAGTTTGTCCCATTTCTATAACGAAAGGAAGGAAGGAAGTTAAAATGTGTCTTCTCTAATTACGTAAGTTGCTTGGCAAAAAGACCGTTTTTAAAATGACACGACAAACAATATTCAAACCGGACCAGACACTCAGAAAGTAATGAAGATAAAATTCCAAAAATGACCAATATGATGATCCTTTGGGATTTTAAAGGACATTCACTTCGTTTCAATATCAAGGATATTCGACTATAGCATTGGAAAGGAAGAAGAAGAACGGAAAAAAAATCTCATGTTAACATTTTATATGACAAAATTTCCAATCGTTTTGGGGAAATACCGTTAAGGAGAAAATTCGTTAACCCTTGGTCACGTTCTTTTTCCCATTTTCATATAAGTTGGCTTGTGTAGGTATGTGTAGTGTAGTGTAGTGAACGCAAAGGATCTGCTTCTGTACCATAAATATCCTGAAATAATTGAGAAAGTTTTATACTCTCAAACCCCCATAGCAGTGCTTAAACTGTGATTTGGTCCTTTTTTGTCGTCATCGTCGAACCTTATGCGAGGGGTGAGGGCGGGGGTAGATTAAGGATATAACTAAATAATAAAAATAGAAAGCAGAAAGAACAAAACAACAGAACATAGAGAAATAGAAAAGTAGCAGCCCGACCAACAGAAAAAAAAAAACACAGATTTAGTCTTCTATAAGGATTTGGGTATCCGTTTACGACTGTGTCATATACAAGAAAGGCTAAAAACAGAAGCCTCTCAGCCTGTCTCCCTCTTTTTGTCGATGCTGTGATACAGAGGATTTGAAGTTTTTTTTTTTGTTGTTGTTGGTGTTGTTGGTCCTTTGATGGGGGTTATTGTCCTTAATATGTCATAAAGCCATTTCAAATTGGCAATTTACGTCGTATTTATTTCACGAAGTGTTTACAGGATGTTTTGATTTTGTTTCTGTTTTTCTATTTCTCTCTTTTGGAAATATGAAGGCAAGTTAAAGGTATATAAGTTGACACTATGAATGGGCAAATCATTTGGAGATTTTGATATTTTTAGTACATTTTGGTGGGGAATAAGGACTCAGGCTCAGACAGACAAACATAATTTAGATGATGATGATAGTGTTTAGAAAAAGGTGGGAACAGGAAGTTCAGAATGGTGTGGTAAATAATATATTGATTCAGATTTAACTAGTGTTTAAAGTATGACGCATTTTAAGGTGAACATTTTTCAGATCTGCTGTGCAAAATTGACGGAGAACATTTTGTGGGGTGAAATTTGATTAGTAAATGAAGTTAAAAGTCTTCTGCTTGGATTTTATATTACAAATATGAAGTTTAAATAACAGAAACATTTAAAAAAGAAAATTGGAATACAAATAAAAAAGCTTAAGAAAAGTAGTAAAATTATTATTTCAAATTCATTTTTGAAAACCATCTTTTTTAAAATTTGCGTCTCGAAATTGCTCTTGAGTAAAATATTAAATATCATTCAAATGACGTTCATAAAGACGTTCTGCTCTCAGAGTCTGGCTATGCAGTCATACGTTTTGCAACTTTAGATTTTGTGGTCTTCTTTGTCCATAGGAAGACCTTGCGAAGTCAAGTTAAAGTTCAATTAGTTTAAAGACAGTTTCAACATGTTGTTTCGAAACCCGCAATTTTCAAAAAGCCAACATTACGGATAAAAAATCGATAGACGAAAAAACTGCTTTCTTGTTGGAGACTTCAACGAAGAAATGCACAACGTTCAAGAATTGTAAGAGCAAAGACGTTCGGAACTCTTAATTTAATAGCAAGACAATCAAAAGATCTTGAAATAAATGTCGGAGGAAAATCTATTCTCGAAATAGAAATTTAATACGTTTAATTTATCAAATATTATAAATGGAACTGAAAAGGGAGATATGGATATTAAATTCACGATTAAAAAAACCGAATCAGTCCGTAATTGAATAACTCTTTATGCCATTGGATTGCTACTCTTTGCTTGTAAATTTGGAGGTGGAAAGCCAGATCTATTCTTTTCCACCATATGACCACTTGTCTTAACTTACCACACTTCAGAACTAAGAATGGGAACCTCGAGAAGATAAAGCGAATCCCCTTTTGCCAAAACAAAATAATTTAGGTCCTTAAATAACTCAGAATCAACAATAGAGGAATTACAGCATATAATATAAGTGTCAAGGCCCCATCAAGCCCAAAAATATTAAAAAGCAAATATATAATTCAATCTAGTACAATAGAGAATTTGAATCTAGCAGACATCTCAAGATCTTTCAAAAGGATAATTCCGAACACTCAACAAATAACTTAGAAGAAAACAGAGCATGCAAAGCCTTATGCAAACTTAAAAAGTAAAATTTCAACAAAAGGCTAATAAAATGCAAAAAATCGACTGATTTTTAAAAAGTCATTCAAAGGAAATAATATCTCAATTAACACCCAAATACCCACATGGATAGTAATACGAGACCATTTCAAACATTTAAATGCTGAACTCTATGAACAAGAAATACAATACGCCAGACCAGCTTTCCAAAACGATATTTAAGACTGTGAAGAAATGTCAACGGTAATGTATGCAAACTAAAAGAAAATAAAACACCTGACTGTGCTAAAGAATATTTGAAATTTGCAACAGAAGAATTTTTAAAACAGCTCTCAGTTGCAAAAAACATTACATTTAAGAATCAGTAATTTCTAAGATTATCTCAACTCTTATCTAAAAATATTTATGGAGATTTTGAGATTCGTCTTATGAGATCGATTCAAACCATTCATCTGCTAAGCAAATATCAAATGGGGTTTAGAAAAGGCTACGCAACCGTAGATTATATTTTCACACTAAATAAAGTGCACGACTGGGTCGCACGAACTTGCTCCTGTATGCAAAGAGTCTGTTTAAAAAAGTATCTATATAATATTTAAAAATATACCTGTAAAATAAGTTTGTCTTCAAATATATATATGCCATTTGATTTGTCGAAAAAACCTCCATTTTTCAATTTTTTGGGAGGGGGTTACATTTAATACAGTTAAAATAATTTAAAAAAAACTAATTTAAGATTCAAAATTTTACCTGAAAAATAAGTTTGCCTTCAAAAATTTAAATGCCATTTTATAAATAAAAAAATCCTTGATTTTTCAAATTTTTTTTTTGAAAATCGTTAGAGCGGTTTTTTTTTTAAATTAATTTTTTATATATAAAATTTTTCAATTTTGTTCTAAAAATATTTTTGGTATGCAGTTGTTTAGTGATTGTAAATATACGCTCTATATTTCAATTTCGTAAAAAAATGTTTACCCATTTTTGAGATATAGAATTTTGAAAAAAAAAATTTCAATATTTTTTTAAAAATCCAAAAAATAAAAAATTGCACTTTTGATAATCAAATATTGTTAAGGCAATATAAGAGCTCGTTCAGAAAAAAAATTATTGAAATCGGTTTAAAAGTTGCTGAGAAAATTAAAAAACAAAAAAACGGTTCTATGAGCGGTACCTTTCCTGAGCAATACAAAAATATGTTTTTCTTATTAAAAGAAGCCAAGTTAAAAAATAAAATTTTAGAGAAAATTAAAAAAAAATTTATCGGTTTGTTTTTGAGAAAATTCGAATTTTCTTTTTTTGACCAAAAAAATTGTATGGGGGCCACTGTTAGTTTTGATCTTAAAAAAAAAATGAAAAAAACGCCTAACGCGAATCTGCTCAAAACCTTAACTTCCAAGTTTGAACTCAATCGACCCAATGGTTTAGGCTGTAGGAGCGTGGACAGACAGACAAAATTTTGCACGAATGCAAAACTTGCCATATAGTTCCTATATGTCGCAAGTAAAAATATTAGCTTTTGGTTCAACTAATAGAAAGGCTGTAAAGTATAATTTATCAGAATATGAATGTCAATAAAATTCAGTAGTTGTATTGAGGATATCTACAGTTAAACATGGAATGCAGTATCTTTATAGCTCGCTAATCTCGCACATTGGTTTCCTTCCACTATAGGACTTAAACAAGGATTCAACTTCAGTCTACCAGTATTCTGTTATTTCATTGAAAACTTTCTTAATATCATGCTTTGCAGAATCACTTTTAACGGACTCCAGATCAAGATCTTAATGTACGCTGACGATGTTGTCCTTTTGGCAGAATCTCCTTAGTCACTCTAGTTAATGATCAACAGATTGAGTAGCTATTGCTCTGAATGAAACTTGTCAGTCAATCTAAACAGTTAAAAAACAATGGTTCTTCGGGAAGGATCAGGATGCTTACCTTAAAACGAAAAATGTCAATTCCGGCTTCCAGACACAACACTAAACTAAATGCTCCCCACACCACCACAGAACTGAGTTTTGCAAAGAGCTCACTACACTACATAGTGAAATATATTCAAAACACTTAACATAATCTGTGGTAGTCACCATTTTACTGCAGCGAATATTGAAATGATTTTCCGAGCAAGAGGAGAACTGCTGCTGTTTTATTCCACACCTAAATGATCTACTACTTCACTCCTCTGTGTGTATCGCCCGTAAAAAAAGGAATGTCGTTCACTTCAAATCAAAATGTCTTATTTTACTGCAAATTCTGTGACAAACCTTACAGAAAAACTATCTTAGCGAACCTGAAGTTATGGAAATATTCAATGATGTAAACTAGCAGAAATTGCTAAATATTAGTATTTAATATTTTCACCATTTTTGTATTGTTCAATTTTTAGTAATGGAAAAGTTTTAACTTGTCAAATGTTTAAAGAAGACATCTTTTAAAGTGACAGCTGCCTAATGATTTTTTTTCTCTTACTTAAAGAATTCTGTAACACATTTTAAGGAAATTCGTTTATTGCTTAGGCTCTACCTATTTTGAATTAAAACTTGACGAATCCCTCTATTTTGAAGTTCTTCAACGAACGGTCTTACCTTATTGCTCTTTGTATGAATATTTCAGTGCACAAATATGTCTCATTGTCATTCTAGAGGAGGAACTTATCCAGCCCCTCATAAACCCGCAACCCTGACTCGTAAATGCTTACACGGGCCCTCTGTCGCTGCCCAGCATTAGTCTGTTGTCTGTCCCAACATGGAAAAACTGCAAATCCGGCTCGAAGGACCAAATGATGAAAGGCGTCACTGTGCCGACTTGCCTTTACTGGTTGATTCCCACTTTGCGAAAAAGAATGATGCTGCACACATTTGTTGCTTTTCAAAATATAAATTTCACGTTTTATTTTAGTATACTTTTAATTTTTTAGTTATAAGTAGTTTTCTTTTTTATAATTTTAAGTTTTAATTAGTTTAAGATAATTTTAAGAAAAATGGAAAACTGGATCTGATGCCGAATGAAAAAAGAATGAAGTATGAATAACACCTTTGAGTGAAGTTGGTGGTGGTTGAATGATTGAATGATGCAATTTGAACGAATGGAACTCGAAATTGGTTGAATTGAATTGAAAAATGTAAGGTGCAAACACAATGCCCTTAAGGCGATTACACTTTGCATTTTCTTTTACGCTACTTTTTTTACGTATGTTGTTGAGCGTAGTTAAAACGTAATTCAACACTCTTAATAAACATTGATTACACCAATTTACGTTGATAATATTCAAAATTGAAAGCTCTCGTGAAATGCAATTCACCTGAATTCACACTTCAGTTGACGAAGTCTAGACCTTTTTTCACTTGCACAAGGTTAAAATGTTCTTCCAAACTTGAAGAGAAATCAACGGAGTCCTCAAAAAACTCTCTCCTTTTTTATCCTTATCCTACTTTTATCCGTAGATTTTTTTAATACTATGAAATAAAACATTGCAAGTGAAGAAAACGGAATAAAAAAGAAAAATCAAAACAGCATCACACCAAACCACGTTACGATATCTTTGACGCTGACAAATGGTAAATTTTCCAAATTTAAGGAAAAACTTAGACTCACTTTCCTTTCTTCTTCTCGTTTTCGTTTCATTCGACATTCGGTTCGGTCGTTGTTTGTCTGGATCTAAGGATGTAGATCTTAGATATTGTATATTATGGTCTTGAATTGATTGAATTCCACTTTAGAGTATATATATGTATGGGATTTAAAGTATGATGCAGCAGAAGTTTTGGTCTTTTGCAAGGATAACAAAGTGTATTATGCGACATCGACATAATGCTGCAGTTAAGCTTCCTTTAACACGCACATACGAATATACTTACTATACATACATTTTATTTGAAATTTTATAGATACCATCATCTTATGTCTTTAACTCGATCTGCATTGCCAATGACATGTCCTATGTCCTGTGTCCTGTGTATGTCACATCCTTACAACAAAAAGGATATAAAGTCACACAAGCAAAACGAAACGAACGAACGCTCGAATATACCATAATGATTGTATATTCAATTCAAAAACAATTTCCTTAGAGAATCCAAATGCCACATCAGTGCAGTGCATGTGGGTGAAGTAAACAGGAACAGGATAAATCCTCTTTCTGGAAGCCAACCCTGCACTAGCACTGCATCGCATCTCAAAAAGGCACTAGAAAAAGGATATTTCCTTAAATGTTGTCCCTAAAAAGACATCAAGCTTGAACTTCTCATATATACGCTTTTCACTTTCATTCCACATTTTGAATGTAACGGTAACCCGAACTCTCGTCCTTTTATAAGATGCATTCAATGATTGAATGACACCGGATGTTGTTGTAGTTCCTTCCTCAAAAAGGATCAAATCGAATCGAATGTGAAAAATTACTATCGTCTCCGTGGTGTATCCTGTATCCAACTCAACTCATGTGGAATAATTTTTCCATTCTGTTTTGTTGCTTGTACTGCTCCTGCTCCTTCTTTTTTTCGTGGGTGGATCGAAGGACTATGGTTCGTTGTAGCTTGTTTGTTTATTTCCTTAAAGTTTTCTATAAGAAAAACTGCTGACATTTTCAGCAGAATCCTGCCAAAATTAATATTAACGAACCAAACTCTGCTGGTGGTTGCATACTAATTAGTCACAAGATTCTTGACTTCTTCTTCTTCTTTTTGTTCTTGTTCTTACTTTACTTTTTCTATACTTAGTTTTTGGTCCTTTTTGGTTCGTGTCCTTCGTTGACCTATAAAAATTGATGGTGAATTCCACTAATTAGTATCGTAGTCTCGTGTTTTAGCTCCCACAATATAGCAGCATCAGGGCCAGGTACCTGCCTGTAACTATACCTCCAACAAAAAAGCACGTTCTCAGTCTCAGCCCAGGATCTTGGCGGGTTGCTCTTGCTGATGGACCATTCTTGCTTCCTAATTGCTCACGTAAGGACGGCCTAAAGATGCCTTTGTAATAATTTTCATCTTCTCATCGTCTTCAGTCGTCCTTGTGTTCGTCCGCGCTATAGAACTGTATAGAGAAATTAATATTTTTTTGAGCTTCCTTTAGCCAGCGCAGTGAGGCGAGGGTACATAAGTTCTGACCGAGGTGAGGCCATAAACGCGCCACGATGTCTTCATTTTGACTTAGTGCCTTATTTTTCTTCTTTTCAGTTTATTTTTTGTTTGTGTCTGCCTGGTTCCAGGCTCCTGGCTGCTAGCTTGGCCTTATGTCATTTTCTTGAGCCTATAATTGCTCTTTCCGTTAGCTGACTTTTGTGTTTTCCCTACGTATAGGTAAAGCTAGAGGTAGGTATATTTGGATCTAGCCTGGAGGCTATACCTGCCTACCTACACTCTACGACCGAAAAAGGAAGCGCTTTGTCAAGCAATTCTGACCTGAATACAAATTTTCAATTAATCATTCTTGAAGAATTTTTGCTCCTTCCTATAGGATTCGGAGGACGAGCATAAGGAGCACAGGTAAATTAGTTTTGTATGCACAACTCGAATGTATAAGTATACATACAGAGGAAGGCGCACAATAATGCTGCACAAGGTATAGGAACCTATAAAAAGCTAAAATAACGTTCATAAAGTTATGAAAAAGTTAAGAAAGAAAATCCCGTTTAAATGATCCACATTCAGAATTTAAAAAAATATCCTTGAAGGCGAAGCGCACTAAAAAAAAATAAAGGACACAACTTTAGGGTTTTTAAATTGAATATCTTAAAGGTTTAATATGTTTTTGCTGTATCAACGAGTATGCTGTGCTTTTATAGGGATGAAGGGTCCGAAAATCCGAACTGATAAAAGATTTATGAAAAAATATATAAAATAAAAAAGAAGAACACACACAAACAAAAAATATAAATAAATGGAAGGGATAATAACTTGAGTTGGGATTTTTATTTTTTTTTATTTTGTTTAAAAGGACCTGCAGGGGTTTTCGGGATGCAGGGATTATGCAAACATAATTTGGACTGAATTGAGTTTTTGTTTTCTTTTTAACTTTTTTTTTTCATTTTTTCTCTTCTCATTTTTATTGATAGGAGCAGAAAGGAGCAGAAAGGCAAACAATGAAAGTGCAGAGAGTCTATAAAGTTCATGGATGTCTCGTATTTAGTATAAAAGGACGAATGTATAACCAAAGGATATTTATATAATATGCGGATGAAAAAAAGGGACTTGTTTTTATTTTATAGTGTGTTTGAATGCGGGATTTTAGTTCTTTTACTGTGTGTGTGTATGCGTGTGTGTGTTATCTTTAGCTTGAAGGAAAGTGGAGCATATGATTTTTATGTCAGCTTATGTGGGCTTCGGGATTGATTTGTTATTGTTTTTTTTTTTGTTCTTTTTTTGATATTATATTAAAAACTTTGTAAATAAAACATTTTTTTTTTGTTTGATGTTTCCATATGTGTGAGTGGTGTTTGATCTATTTAGGATAGTAGTTTATTTCGATTTATTTGTTTTGACTATATGGACCTTCAAGGCAAATTTGGGAAGGGTTTGTGATTTATTGAAAATTTATAAGAAAAATAGAGTTTGAGTTAACATTTGTCTGGAAAATTCTTAGGACAATATTTGAAGTGGCGGTTTATACTTACATTTTTTTGTATTGGACCACAATACTTATTTATAATATTTTACGAGCAAATGACCTCTTTCCAAAATAGTTTCAATAAAGACCCAATTCCGAATGGAAACAAAAACATGAAATTCTTTTGTTTTGGAAAACCAAATCTTGTGAAAGTATTGAAAGTTAATGCAAATTCCAATTTTTAGATTTTCATTATGAGCTTGCTATTATTGAATCCGCCGTTCGTGAGTGAATTAAAATTTTCACGTTGGCCAAGATGAATCTCTTTTTCCCTTAGTCAACACACGTGAACTGATTTAACAATTTCGCTTACCTACTCTTTTTTGTTGTATTTCAAATTGTAAGAAGAAAGTTTTTACGAAAGAAAAGTTTGGATAAACCTCCCAGAAAATTTAGGGAATTGGAAAAATAAAATATTTATTTTTTGTTTGAAGTTTCGTGTTCAATTGGTTCGGAATGGTCTTTGGAAAGAAAAATTGCAAATTCTTCGTGGAAAACTCAGAACCTTTTTTCATTGGACATATCTCATAAGCCAGTGGAGATATCGACTTCAAATAATTTTTAAGATAAAAAAATCACAAGATGCAGAAAGGGCTACTAAGAAAATTGAGGAAAATTGAGTGGTTGTTTTTTTTAATTTAAAAACTAAATAATTTGGTTGACCCCAAATATCTCAAATAGCAATAACTCTAGTGACTGCAATTAAATTTTATATTATACTAGCTGATCCGCCCACGCGTTGCTGTGCCTAACGTTGTTTGTCATATAACATTGTTGTACACTATTTAAGGGGAACGGTAGGAAGACATCTGACATCTGCTTTTTTACATAGATGCCATTTGTAAAAAAACATGGCGACCTTCATTACCCCTTGTTAAAATCAAATTATTATTTCCGAACGAAGTCGGAAACGTTAAAGGTGGTATACAAATTTACTGGTTTGGAATTTGAAGGGAAAGGACTTTGAATACAATTGTTCAAAATTTCCGTACAGTTGTTGTAAAGCAAAAATTAATACAAAAGAATTACATTTAAAATTAATTATGATTTTCAAGTTTGTAACAATTTTTTTAGTAAATAACAGTTAAACTTATAAATGAAGTAGGTAGAGAGGATAGTTTAAAATCTTCTAACAATAATATTTATTTATAAATACTTTTAATTTAAATTTAATTTAGCACTAATCAGTGCAAAATAGTTTTGGTCAACCTGTCTTTCGCTAAAACAAATAGTTTCGATGGTTTTCCTACACATGAACATGCAACATATAGCCCATAAGAAAAACATGGATTTTCCAAATTTAAACCAAAAGGACATGTTTGGCCTTGAGGCTTATTTATAGACATGGCAAAAGTGAAACAGATTGGAAGCTGTAACCTTCTGAAGGGTATGATAGAATCTCACTGTATCATTGGAATACGTGGCAACAGGAGCACTTTTACTTTTAACTTTCCACTTAAAATTCTTCAGAATATTTCCTGTGATCTTTGTGATGAGATATGCATAATTGAGGTGGATTCAAATAACTCAGGAGGTGGATTCAAATAAATAGGCGAACCGTGGAGGGCTATGCTAACACCAAAAGTTGAAAAAGTAAAATTCACTGTATTTTATTTACTACAAAATAAATTTAAGGTATACTTTACCAACATGTGGTGGTTATGCTATTAAATTATAGTTTATATGAAACGTTTGGAAGTTTGACATAGCGCCATCTATTGAATACTTACTCAATCCAGTCAACAGATGTTGCTATCGTTTGAATCTAACAGATAATTGTGACTATCAAATAATAGACAAATAATTTGCAATAAAATAATATTGCGATCATAGTATATTGAGATGTAAACTATCCTATCTTTAAAGTTGGATCAAACTACACACGTTGTACAAATTTGATTAAAATCGGTTAAGCAGTTTAGGAGTCCATTGCGAGCAAATATCGTGACACGTAATTTATATATATTAAGATTATGTGACGTGATACAAAATTGGCATAATTTTGTAAAAAATTTAATCAACAACTATTTTTATAAATCAAAACAAACTGAACAAAAATATTTGTCACCCCGAATACTTTACGAACCAAAAATGATAATACCTGCGGAATAGTTTAATCCGACGAAGAACAACGTTTTGACATCTGGTCAAATTTTGGGAAAAAGCGAAGGAACGTTTTTTTTTCTGGCCAAATTTGATTTATGTCTCGAATTTCTAATTTCAGATTTCTAAAAATATTCTCATTTGGTAAAATTTTTCGAAAAATCCAATTCTTATAAACATAAGAGTCTTCAAAAAAACATGCATCATACAAAATTGGTAAAAGTTGATGTTCTATTTAAATACATACCTCTACAATAAATGAAGCTATTGAGTTAAAAATTTCTTAATTGCATGTTAAATTTTTTTTTTAACTGAAGATAATATTTTAAGAAAAATCCAATTATTTTTTTAAGAGAAAAAACTTTTAAAAAATGCCACTAAAATTGGTAAAAATTGGTTTTAGATTAAAAATGTCAGGAACAAAGACAGAAATTATTTATCATATGCAAAATATTGTTGCTAACTTTTAGTTAACTTTTTTAGAAAAATTTAATTGACAACTTTTTTACAAAACACGAAAACCTACAAAAACAACACAAAATTGATAAGAAATTGTTTTTCAACTTGTAAGTATTATGAGAGCAAAAACAGATTTTGACTTCAAAATTTGTAAATTGTAATCTTACACAAAATATTGTTAAACTTTTAGAAAAACCCAATTTCAACTTTTTTACAGAAAAATTTAACATAAAAAGTACTAAAACTGAATTTTGACTTAAATACAATTCTCACCTAATAGGGCCCATACACTACACAAACTGTTTGAGCAAACGAATGTATTTTGTTGTTGTAAAAATGTGTGTGCAAACTGTTTGAGTAGTGTGTAGCGATGATGCGTGTTTGCGCAAGCGGTTTGAACAAAATCAAAAAACATTTAATTTTCCGTGCCTGCACAAACATGTTTGTGTGGTGTGTATTGAATTTTGCTCAAACCGATGCCAATTTTCATAGAGTTAACATGAATAAAGAAGAGGAACAAATTTTTTGGACTGAATTCATTGAACTTATAAAAGTTTATCGGTATTGTGGTGTGTAAAAAGTTACGAATATTGCAATCACTCATCAAATTACTCATTGCTCCGTGTCCGTAGGTAGGTCTGATTAAGATGAAAAACGTCACGCAACTAATATCTCTCAAACATGTTTGTGTAGTGTATGGGACCTATAAGAGACATACTAGCTTCAAAGTAATCTTGCCCCCAATTACATTTAAACTTTTACAAAAATCAAAATTCTACCAAAAACCTTACTGTGTGCTGTTTAAACTTCACGAACATACCTCGACAGAAAACAGCTGGACCTAAAATTGTTGATTGTACAAAATATACAAAAAGTTCGTAAGCTAACGAATATGATAGTTTCTTAAATCTACCAACTATTTATGAAAAGGATGAAACGTTCATAAATGTATTCTAGATTTATGAAAATATGAATGAAAATTATAAAAATTGTCGTTGAAGTTAATCCGATCTAAAAAAAAATTGGTAAAATTAATGAAAAGAAAGTAAGCTGACGAATGGAATTTACATGAATCTACATATTAAAAAATCATTAAATCAACGAAAAGCATAATGAACCAAAAACTTTGTATATGTTAACCATTGATCCTTATAACCATTATTTGAAAAATCAAAGGAAGGTTTTTCATTGATCCATGAAGTAAAATAATAAACCTAACGTATAAAATTGTTGGTTAATTAATTTTGGTGCCGTGAAATAAAGCCATTTTCAAGAATTGGTCTAGTTACACTTTTCTTAATTGCACTTAGGCCAATTTTTGAAATATGATGTAGAAATTCGAAAACCATTAAGAATGTCCTTATCGTTGGAATTTCGTTAAAAATTCAAAAGTTTTACTACTTTAGCTACATTTTTAATTGATTGAACGAAAGTTTTTTTTAAGTATAGGTAAGGGTAACATTTCGCAGTAACGTTTGCGAGTACTTTGTTAAATTGGAACAATTTTTCAATACAAAAATACACTCTCACTTTAGAATTTTTGTCTCTGCTACATTTTGAAGCAATTTTCTGCATATTTTACATTCTTCCTAAAATACTGTTTTACTTATTAAATTATCACATTAATTTACAGCTCAATAACTTCTCGATTGTCAAAGGTCACAAGCCATCCTTTTCATTAAGAAGAATAAAGATTTGTTGTGATTATATCTAAGGCTACTAATAGATGTTTACAAGCGAAATGGATTTCAATAAATATCGGGCGCCATTTTTCCTGCTCCCTTTCGATTTCATTAGAATCGGTCCTATAGTTTTCCAAACAAAAAGAACAACTTTCATGATTTATTTGAGTGTTGTTCATTCCACAAAGTAATAAATAACAACAACAAAAACTAACTTTTGCTTTGTAATACTTAACAGAACAAAACCAAAAGTTTTCTTCCAAATCAATTAAAACTGTCTTCAGATTATTACCTAAACCTCCAAACAAACAAAAGAAGAAGAAAAAAAAAATCCTCTCACAAAATTAGATTCTTAAAAGCATCTGTCATCGTTCAATGATTCTCGTATACTCGAATATATTCGAGAACCGAAAGGAAATATTTTCTAAGCCGTTTCCTTCATTTGCCATTACTTTTCGAATTGCTGATGGCTGCTTTATTCTTTGTCATTCATTTCATTTGCTGAATTATTCATCGAACAGGAAACCAACAATACCAATACTGAAAAGCATATACCCCCCGTTCTCATTCCATGGCTCTAGAACCGACTCCGACAAACAAAGATTACATCGAACATAATCCAAGATTCCTGTTTCATTCTTCCAACATTTATTTTTTTTTTTTTGAGAACAACAAAAATCCTTAAGAATTCATTCATTCATCTGGATGTTCAATCCGAAAAAGCCCACCTTATCAGAATTGAAAATAATCCTACCACCACCGCCACCATACCACCCTCTCGCAGGACTTGCACCCTGTTGTACGAGTTTAGTGCAAAATCTAGAGTTGTCTACAATATTTACTATTCTCTAAGCAAGTATATGCCTTGCCTATCTCCAAACAAGCGACAAATGGAAATGATGTCCTTTTTCGTTTTTGCTCCAAGGGAAATGCCTAAAATCATTTAAACAAAAGAACTTGTCCCAAAAAACATCCTATCTGCCAGCATCCTCCCCTGTCCTGATGCTAAAATACCCGACCAACACGAAGACTATATACGATGACGATACCACCCTTCTGGGGGGGGGAGATGGAGCTCAAACCCGAGCCTGGCTGAAGTGTTGTCTGTCGGTGACAAGAATTCTATTCAACGATTACATTGGAATGTGTTATAGTCGTCCTTCCTATGCCTAAAGGACTCTATACACGCTCGGTATTACGAAACCGAAGGATCTAAGGCTTCATAGTTGTGTAACCAGCACTATTTCAAGTTGTCGCGCCGTGTCGTGCGTTAATGGAATTCACTGTAACGCGGTTGTTTGGAGGTTGGAAAAGTCGTGTTAAATTTGGAGATTTCTTCGTGTAAATTGCATATCCTTTTGTATAGCTCCCATCCCCCCATCAGCATCATCATCATCATCATCGTCAGGATAGGGAAGGATAAGGGAGAGACTATGACTATGCAAAGTTTTTTCCTGATGGGGGATGTTGGTTGGGGAAGTGACTCAGTATGAAAATAAACTTGCGCCTTTTTATATACGCAAAAACCCAACTCTGAATCTCAACCCTGTGACCAACTATTAAGTTAATTAAAAATCGCAACCCCGGGAGAAAGTTTTTCCGCGCCCGGATCGTTGTCTGATGTCGTCTATCCGTTCCATATATATGTATGTATGTACTACTTTTGTATAAAGAGTCTCTGAGAATAAAATTCGCGGAAAAAAGGAACAACTACAAAACCTAGCCAGACAATTTATTGCTCTTTATGCGCACAGCCAACGTAACGCCAAGCACTCATTCCACAGATTAAACCTGTAATGATCCTGTAATTGCCGTCCGATTAAAGCGAGACATCTGAGATAGTTCAGTATTGTTGTTGTTGTATTTTGTATAATGTATTACCATCAGGATGAATTGCCTGAAGGGTGTGATGGTATGGTATAAACTCTTGCTCTTCCCTTCTTTGCTTAAATTGGCTCCATTGGCAGTAAAACACTTTCACAAACTCGATTTGTGTTCGAACGAAATTCGATTCCGGAAAACCGATGACGAAATATTGGAAAACTTTTGTATATAGACCAAAGTACAGGGGTGGCTTTTCTGAAGATAAGGTCTTAGAACTCAAAATAGCACAGTCACTTTACACAGACTTTTTTCTATTTTCTGTAAAATTTTTGTTTCCAGAATAAGGAACTTACAAATTACTTTACTTATGGGAAGTGCGTTACGCTTTCAATTCAAAGATGAAATTTCAATCAAACTTACTTCAAAATATTGGTTTAATTGAGAAAATTACAAATGATTTCCATGTTTGACACAAATAACTATTCTTGACTATTTTTTTCAATTAGAAAATTAAGAAAACTCTGTTACTTAATCAAGATGTTATTCGCAAATTCATCCACTTATTTGATTTGATTTATTGATAAGAAAAGCCAAACTCCTGTTTCGCTTGAAACCACAACTTGGTTAGCTACTTTTTCAGAAAATACCAAAGATGATTCCTGCTACCATTTGGTAACAGCTGTTATCAGTTGAATTTCTGATCTATCTTGAACACACTTTCATCAAATGTTTTTGAATGTTTCTACAGTTTCTAAAATATTGGTCTTTACAATAAAAATCCTTGGATTAGCAATTTTTCTGTTTCGCTGAAAAATAACACTGTTTTCTCTTGTTGTTTTCGCTTGAATATTAATTTAAAAAATATGCAAATATTGACACATCACATGTAAAATGCCTTCTAAGATCTCACAATTATGATGTATCTGTATAAAGTCAATTTGATTGATGGTATTAGAAGTGGCCGCACATTTGAAAACAATTGGCAAACCAGCTTGTTTTTTTTAAATGCTCGAAATCGACGTAGAAAAATGAATTTGCCTTCTGACAGCCACCGTTGTTGGCAGAAGACTGTTCTGTCACAATCCTCTCATCTGTATTTTGATTCTGACACTGTCGTTTCTTTTTAGTCTGTGGAATAAGTTGTCTTCTTTTCTAATCTGACTTAAGGAACTCAGCAATTCATCTCAAAATTTGACCGATGCGGTTTTCCAATGAGAGGTTTTATTTTTTAAAACGAGTATTTTAGAAGGGAAATCGATGGATGTTTATTTCATAAGAAAAAGAAAAACAGTATCAGCCAAATGGCTTGGTTTGTTGCTCCATATTCTCTTGAAGAAATTTTCCATGATCAATTACACATCTTTCGGATGAAAGTCTTCGATAACTTTACAAATGTCATCTATCAATTCTTAGTTTTTGAGCGGTGTACATGGTTTCGATTTTTAACATCCATTACTTGTCCCAACAACTCAAATTTAAAAATATGTATTCCGTTTTTGCCGGCCTAGAAAGTGCTTCAGAACCACCCAAAAGCTTCAAAATTTTTTAAAGCTATACCTGCACGAGTTTCAAAATTTTTGTAGTGAATTTTTTCAATGCGTTTTTGAAAATTGCATTGTTAATTTATTACTAATGGCGTAGATTACCTTGTAAAATGTCAAAAGGTCACAGTGAAAAAATTACTGTGTCAGCAGTCCAAGCCCTATGGTTTCTTTTTATTTCATGAACAAATTTTCTACGTATGAAATTTGTGATTTCAGAAATTGTAGAATCAGTGTTAAAAAGACCTACAATTGCTGATTGTCCTATCAATCCATACGGAACAAGGTTTGGTAAATTTCAGCTTAAAAAAATTGTTATATGCATGATATGAAAAGTGACAGGAATAAAGGTGACCAGGGGGAAGTATTTTACATAGACAGATTTACTTTTAGAGAATTCCTTTGCAAAAGTCAGCGAAGAAATCAAAGATGAAATGTTCTGGAAGTTTTTCAACTAACTCCAATAATCATTTTTGTTGGCTATATTCCAGGATTAATATATGTATGACCGAAAAGAAAGTAGTGTAGTTGGCAATGTTATTAAATCAGTACAAACATTCTGTGGAAGTCCTCAATACTTCCTTTGAGATTATCTTAATAGTTGCTGTTTAAATCTGAATCTGAAACGGTGTAAATAGCATTATTCTGACTTAAATCGCAAAGTGAATTCTTTCATCGATTTTTGTGAAAAAAATTAAGTTTGCTAGAAAGACCGACAGACACCACTTCTGTCATAATTATATCTATTATTTATTATTTCAATCGCGTCTGTCATTGTAATGTACTTGTTTAGGACATCGTGGGCTTTCGAAGTCCAAAAACGCCATTTTCAGTGACATCTGGTAAGGAAACGAGGCTCCGTAGATTTCATTCTGGCATCGGCTTTTCTAAGATACTACCTGTAACTTTAATATCAACTGATTTAATATCAAATCAAAATTTGGTTTTTTGTTTCCACTAACTTAAGCTTTTTAAATGTCTTGTCGTAATTAATTGGAGAAAGTTTCTTAAAGATTTTTTCAAATTATTTGACCAATTTGATTTAACTTCAGCTTTTATACAATGATCAAGTGAATTCCAGACCGATTGAGTTTTTTTTAATTTGGAGAGGTTCCCTTGAGGTCTTTTGACATCTCCTTAGGCTTTTTTCGAACACAATCGATTAGTTTGTTTGACTTAAATCCCTGCCATAAGTCTTTGATAGTTTTCTAATAATTAACTCTTTCAAAAACGACTGTTTCCTCCCTACCTACAATAAAAATCCATGGAATGACATAGACCACTGATATTACGTCTAAGGAAAAATCCAGTAAAATTAGTTTACTACAACAACTAGAAGTCAATAATTTACGTGATTTTACGAGTTGAACGTTTCACGCATGACGGTTTCGTCCGTAAATTGTTGATAGTAAACTATAAACGAGGACAGATTGGTTTATTTAAAGCAGCCATCTCAACTACTGAAATATCAGTGGTTAACATGACCCTGCACAAGCTTTCAAAAAGGACGTTGCTGTGCTCAACTTTCTAGTACACAAAAATATGGCAATGAAGCACTTTAGAAGTTTTGGAAAGTCTTTTTGATTTCACTGCAGTTCTTAGACAAATTTAGAAATTGTAGGCTATTCCAATGAATGATTTGGTTGTTTAAGGACCTTGAAATATAAAGTAGATCAAAAATTGTCGATTTTTGTTCACTACTGCTTCATCATAGTATTTCTAGAACTTTCAATTTTCGGCTCTTCTATGGTTATTTCTAAACCAATGTTGCCTTGGGTTGTTCTTAGTAAACAACGAAAACTCAAATCTTTTTGATTGTTTGAAAATAGTCTTCTTTTGAAAAAAGAACTAAATCCACTCCAGTTAATTTCCCAGATGAAAATAAAACGTTTTTGTTGTCGATTGTTCTCCTCTATGGTTAATGCCATTGTGTTCCATTTAGGCCCAGATGTTAGAACTTTTCACCGGAACTTGACTTGAATAACAAATCTTTTTTGATCTATAAAGAAAGTGCGAGTAAGATATGTATGTTGTATATAAGGATAAGAACATATAGGAACATCCTGCTTGACTTCACTCACATCCTTTTTGGCATCACACGCCCTTTAACTCCAACTCTATAGCTCGAACCAAAATATGTAAGCCCGATGACGCGATTATGTCTGTATGACTATGATATAACAGGAATTTATCTTCGAATGTGAATTTATTAGAGATGTTGATGATGATTATGGTGATAAGGTAATGTTGGTGCCAATAAAGCCACCTTAATACCCCCAAAAACGAATTCAAACCAAACCAAACCAAAAAAAATAATACCGGGCCCTGTCAATTCCCCTTTATTTTTACAATCGCATCATTATCATCATCCCTTATATACCGATTTTTCCCTCTACGTCGTTCGTCGGTCGTATATACGTTCTATGCCTACGGCACCGTATTCCGGGATAAATAGGTTTTCGTGATAAGAAAACATTATTCCTCGCACTGCAGTTCAACTTGGTTAGTAAAGTTCAAGACATTTCAGGCAAGTCGAGTCAGTCATTATTGAGGAACAGACGAGGAGCAGAGTGTGGAAATGGGGGAGTATAGGATGAAGAAGTAAAAAAAATGGTTCCCCACAGCTGGAATGATAAATGATTGCATGAAATATTGGAAAAGGTTGCCTTTTTCACGGCATTGCTTTGGCATCAGTGGCAGTGGTAGTGGTAATGGTAGAGTGGCGGTATGTGTCCTGATCCTGGCTGAAGTTAAAGCACACATATCCTTATTTTTTTTTGTCTGTTCTGCTGTTGTTTTTGTTTATCTTTTAAGTTTGGCATCCTCTGATGTATAAAGGTTCATGTCGATGTCGATGGTAAGGTGGTGCTTCGAATTTAGATGTCGGTACGCATTCTATAACATTAAAACGACGCACCTTTTGGACCTTCCTATAGGAGCACACCTCAAGGCTGGAAGGCAGGAGGCGATGCTCTGGTGCTGTGGATGGTGACGAAGGCCGAAGGAAACTTTATGAAACAGGATAAACTTATTTAGAAGGAGAGTTGCTTTATTGTCAAGTTAATCCTATTGAAGTTGATTTGTTGCGAATATAAATTATTTATTTTTTATTCGTTACTCGTTGTTGTTTTTCTTTACTTGGTATTCTTCATCTCTGCGCTTAGTATATTTCTTTCTATTGAGGTAATTCTATTTTGAGTTATTTTTCTTTTTTTTTAGGGCGTTTTGTTTTCTTAGCTTGTTCCTTAAAATACATATAAAACATCTCTATTTGTAGGGACGAACGTGTTGTTTGAGTAGGCCTGTTTCTATAGTCTATAGGGACATGTTTCCTTTTTTCTCATGCTTATATTCTTTTGAGGATTTTTTGGATACAAAATTTATTCTTTATGCGTTATTTTGATATGAAAATTACAAAGAATTTTCGAAATTGAATAATTATATCAAGGAAATTTGTTGTTGCTGTTGTTATACGTGCGAGTTTTGGGTATTACATAAATCAATTCGTTAATTCTAATTTATATTTTGATGTTGTATTGCTTTTAGATTTTTCCAATATGAATTCATCTTGGGATTTGGTTATTGGTCATAATTTAAAATATTTTATTTTATCAAAAAATCAAAATAAAATCTAGGGGAGAATTCGATCAAAGAGGAAATACCACTGAGGAATACGATTTGTAGAAAAATTGGAAAACAACAATAAAATCATAGAAATAAGCTTATTAATTCCAAGAATATAGAACAAATGGAAAAACTAACGAATTGTACTAAAGAAACTATTTAAAAAGTTAACCAACGAACTGATAAATCAAAGAACAGATTGTATCAATTAACGAAAAAAAACTTAAAATTCAACGAATTAATTTAAAATCGCATAAATCTGTAAGAGAATTCAAACAATCAATTAAAAGTTTTGAGAACAAAATGAAGAAGTTGAAAACCACATGAACAAAATTATATAACCAGTAGAAAATAGTCAAATAAATCAGTGAATTAATCGAGTCTTACAAAAAAGAAGACTTATATGGCTAATTTTTTAGACAAAGCAACTAAAAAGCTTCTTTATTCAATAAACATTCAATCAAATATGACAGAATAAACAAAGTGAATCCAAAAAAAATGAAAGAATTCGTGGAAATCAAATTAACAGAAAAGTAACGAATGGAGCCGGAACAATAAACGAAGCATTATGTTAATCAAACGACGAACATAAAGATATCCAATCAAGCTTAAATTTAACAGAATAAACTAACAAAAATTCAAAGAGACAAATTTAACAAATTTCACAGAATGCAGTATCCTAAAATCCTGGAAAAATCAGTCAAATCATTTAAATATTCGTTGAAAGCAAAAATAACAAACAAAATTTAAAAATAAACAAATGAATTCTAATTTCACGAAATAAATAAACTAATTTGAAAAAAAAAACTTAAAAGTCACAGAAACCAAATATAAGTATCACTTTAATTACCAGTAATCTTGAAATGAATGTAGCGAGTGAGCCAGAAAAATAATAGGTTCATTCATTTGATTAAAAGACTAACATACAAAATAACTAATCGAGCTTATAATAATAATAATAATTAAAAGACACAAATTATACCCATTTACTAGAATGCAAATACCCTAAAAATCACAGAAAAATCAGTCAAATCATTTGAAAATTAACAAACGAATATTGAAAACCAACAAACGAATTGCAATTCCACTCTCAAGTAAACGAATTCTACGGAACAAATAATCGAATTCCGAAAACCTCCTGAAAAGTCAAAGATACCAACTCAAGTATCACCCAAATTAACAGAAAATCTTGAAAATAAAAGTAACGAATGGAATTAGAAAATCAACATATACGAGTAATGTAATAAAAGAAAAAGATGAGCCTGAAGAATAAACAGTTAAATTAAAATTTCACTGTATAAAGTAACGATTTTTAAAAAACTACTGACCAATTAGACCAATCAACTGAGAAACTTGGCAACGCAATGTAGGATTCAAGAAAAATAGATAAAAATGAGATAGACTAACGAATAATAAAAATCATCAAATGAATTCATAAATAAATTCAGCAAATAAACAAACGAATCAAATGAATCTGAATCCGACTGATACGATGATGAATGAATTTGGGAAGTTGAACGAAAATAACACAATGTAACGATTTAATCGAAAATATCAGTGATCGACTGTGAGAAATCAATTTAACAATCAGAAAATCAATAAATGGACAGAATATAACTGAAAAATTTGTCAGTAAAATAAAATACAAGAACCAATTGGTAAAGCAAGAAATTTAATTAATCTTCCTAAGAAATAAACTGATGGATCACACAAATCAATAAAATACACAGAGACTTAATGACTTAATGAAATCAAAGCAAAAATCAAGAAAATTATTGATTGTGGAAAAACCATTGAATCACGTAAATTAACGAATATATAAACAAAGAATCGAATCAGCTTAATTAACTAATACATAACCTTATAAACTGACGAGTTATTTAAACCAATGAATACATCAGGCGAATAAAGAACAAATACTACAAATAAAAGAGATAATCATAGACAAAAATATAAATGTTTAGTTTTATAAATATTTTCCCGCTTAAAAAAAAACTGGCGTCCAACGAGAGGTTCTCAAAATATTAAAAACAATATTTCAGTGGTTAAACAGAAATATTAAATTAAACTGTAGTTTGAAGCTAGATACTTGTTCCTATTTTCAAAAATTATTAAATCTTTTAAAAGAAATCAGATTTACCAAAATTCCAATTGCACCTTACATAAGAAGTAAATATTTAAATACAAATTAGGTGGCGCAACAGTCCGTTGAGAACTAGGGCCTAGTGACTTACAATTCTCAACCATTGTCGGTGCGAGTACTATTGTCAGGGATGGAGGGGACCTACAGTTTTAAGCCGAATCCGAAAAGCCAATTTGAGAAAGCACTTTTCATGACAAGAATTACTCTTAGAGTATTTGTCAATTCCTCGCAAGAGGCAGTACCCATGAAAAAAAAAACTTTAGATAGCACAGGCAGGGATCGAGATCTCTGGCATTACAGCCCAATGCACTAACCATCATGCCGCGGGTAACACGTGTAAATATTTAATCGTAAATAATTATTTATTCATCAGTAAAACTTCAGTTTTTCGTTTTTACAACCACGATAGAAAAATGGCGCCCAATGTGGGGAACATAAAACCATTTAAAAAAAAAACATGAATTGTTTCAATTTTACTTGCAGTTTTTTTTACTAAATTTTGTAAACAGCTTTAAAAATTCCCACCAACCATAAGTCTTATGGTTGTGTGTTTGTTTTTTTTTTGTTTTTAATTTAAAATTTATTTAGATGCCATACAGACATACAAATTCCCTGAGGATGATGTTGTTCCCTAAAGCGGGTTAAACTAAATTATTAATTGCGATGTGCTCGCCTCTCAACATATATTCAACATACACTGATTCTCAATCGAATCCCAATTCATGCATTCTGTTTTTGTCACTATATATTTTGTGACATCAATCACTTAATCATTCATATCACGGTTCACGGGTATAAACCATGCCACACATCCCACACAAATCCTTTGCCGCATATCGTTACATAAGGTTTGGTACAACATCATGGTTCGTTTCGCAATGTATCATGAATTATTTCCAGTTTTTGAATTTGGCGAATTTACACCTTTTGATACCCATGAAAGCAAAGTAAACGCGTAAATGACCAGACCAAACCAAACCAAGTAAAGGTTGTTCAATTAATTTATTCAAATGCGTAATATCAGCATCAGGAGGAGCAGACTCGCACAGACAAATTTTTAGCTATACACGTTCTTACCTCGGGAATTTGGCTGATGCGATAGTAGAATTAAATATACGACCACGAACTGTAAATATACGTTTTACCAGGTAATTTATTCCGGGATACTTACTACAACTTTTCAAGGTTCAACACTATGAATGTCAACGTGGAAAACGCCCCAATTGGTTTGGAAAAATCAACAGCTGTTGGAGTAGAATCGGGTAATAACATATTGGACTGAAGGATTATTGTATGGGATTTTATGTGCTGATTTCTGATTCTGGAAATAATTTATCTTAAAAATAAGTTTGAGTGAGGTTAAATGCGAAATTTTGGCACTTTATTTACATAAACCAAATGAGTCTTAAACTGGCTTAGAAAGAGAGGGTGTTTAAAAAGAAGACTGTCAAATGTCAAACGAAATTAGGGTTCAAAATCTAAGACTATCTTCAAATTTGATTCTTTACCGGCGATATATTTTAACACTCTGCTTACCTCAATCGAGTCTTTAACTTCATCAAAGAGAGAGCTTATTGGCGCTTAAAAAAAAAAGACTGTCAAACACTAATTGTTATTGTATTGTATGTCAAATTTCAAAAAATATGGGGGTGGAACTTTTGAGATATTTTCAATGTTTGGAGTCTATAACCATCTACACAAAAGAAAACATAATATATCATAATATTTTAAGTCTTAATCAGACACCTTTCTTTCCTATCTCTTTTTAACTTTTAAGGGAGAAGGAGTTAAAATTATGAAATGTCAAAATTATTCAACTCAAAATTCAAGAGCCCGATGTGAACACCACCTAAGACAGAATTTGAATTAAAAGCTATATTTTGAAAGAAATTGAATAAAATATTTCTGCTAAAGTGTGTGATATACTTTGTTGTCTAAAACCGAGGTTTCGCTCGAATACTAACTTAAGTAGGTACAGGCCTCCTCGTCGGAAGTACTATTTACTCTTGTTCACTGAATTTGGATTGAGACTTATTAAGTTATCTTGATGGTACACGGAAAGAAGTATATGGCATTTATTTATTTACTGTATGGTACCACAATCTTTGCTTGTAACACAAGGGCGCATAGTACGTTTGACGAGACAGCATTGCCTTCAGCCCCATACTGTATCTGAGATGTCGCAATGCTACTAGTTTTTCCCGCTATAATTTATGGCGTGATAATCGATACCCTTATTGGATTGCTGTCAATAGTCTAAGTATAAGGGACATAACAATAATGTATAGACTTTTCTGCTAGGAGCATTGTACATGCCACCAGTCAGTATGGGCCTGACTCCCATACTGGCATAGGCGTATCGGCCTTAACTATTGTCGACGTTACTATTCTCAGTATGGCCAAATTAACTATGCTTACAACTTTTTATCCAATGGAAATCTTCTAAGCCATACAGTATTGCGTTCACACCCATACTGACATTGTAATATTCGCAATGTATTTCTTTCCGTGTTACTTCCACTAATGATCGTTGGTTTTCTCTGGGCCTTCTAAGGTTTCATTGGTTATAGAAGTCTTTCGCTGATAATCAACAGGTTTCGCTGGCTTTACAAGGTATCAACGGCTTTCGCCAGCTATCAACGGCTATCGCTGGCTATCAAGTTATTAACAGGCTATCAACTAATTTCCCTGTCTATCAGCAGCTTTTCCTGGCTATCACGGTTTTCACTGGCTAAGGTATTTGCTTCACGACTCTCTACCACCTGTGGGAGGTTATTTACTTACTTAAGGTGGCGTTTCAGTCCAAGACGGACCTGGGCATTAACTAACATGCGTCTCCAGCTAGCTCGGTCCCTAGATAGCTGTATCCAGTTTAAAAGTTTCAAGCGCCAAGTTGGTTGCCTTGAGTAGCGGTCTTCCTCTGCTGCACCGTTTGGATTCGAAAACCTTTCGGGCTGCAGCGTTGATGTCTATTCGCTCTACACGATCCAGCCATCAAAGTCGTTTGCGCGGGTCCAAAAGTTTGATTTCAGCACTGTTCACGTTGTATAAAGTTAAAGCGTGCCTAGGTAGACAAAGTCCTAAACAAACTATTTCAAAGCTATATTGACGTTTAGTCTAAGACGTCCGTTGTCGTACTTGGTCTTGCCCTCATTGACCACTTAACCCATCTGTTCACTTCCGTCGCAAAGCTCAAGAACCACGATAAGATCTTCCAATCAAGGCAATATCATTGGAGTATCACATTAATTGGATGGACCTTCAGAAGATCCGTCAGTGTTGCGCTTTGTCTAAAAGCATCGGTGTGTTCTTTTCCCAACTTCATTCTCCATCGTCACTCTGTACAAATGGACAAGTTCGACAGGTATGTCAAAACTAGACATTACTCTGTACAGTTCTTCTCTGTAGATGCTGTCACATGCGGCCTTGATATCGATGGCATCGTCATCGTGGGCATCGATTTGTGGTAGGTCTATGAAAGAGTAACCTTTGTTTCCTTCCTGGAACCTTCTTGCAACGGAGCTTGGTTGTTACTTGGTCTAGCACTTCAAGCCTATTCTGACTGGCTGTCTGGTAATCAGGGTTCAAACCTCACTTCGATCGAAGCAAATCTACTCCAGTTTTGAGGGAGAAAACAAATCTACTTCGCCACTCCGCTTTTTTCAGATCTGCTCCTTTTTTCCACACTAAAAAAATGTTAAGCCAAACCAAATGAAATTGAATGACAGCACTGTGTATTCTCCAAACAACTCTACTCTGACTCTCTGTCTCTGAACGGAATCATAAATTTTCTTACTTAATATAAGCAACATAGATCAGCAAGATTTAGTTAGCTTTTGGTACTCATTAAAAACAACCACTAATAAAATGGAAGAACTTATGTTCCAAAACTTATCTGACTATATGTTAACTCTAGCCGTTTTACCACACAGTAGCACCGCAGCATAGAGAAAGTTTTTCGAAAAGAATTTATTGAAAACTAAAATAAGAAATCGTTTTCGTGTCAATACAGTTGAAAATTTAATGTTTTCACTATCCTTAATAGCAGATCGAAAACAAATTTTTGAATCACCGCTTGAATTGATTAAATTTATAAAAGAATTTAAATTTGTCCAAGGCTATTTGCCTAAATTCTAAAATAAAATCAATAAAAACCAAAAATATTTATAGTATGTATTATGAATAGTTTTTAGTTTCTGAAGTCTAAACCCATTTGTGATTCATTTTTTGTTTAAAAAAATTAATATTTTTGTTAAAAATATAGTTTTTGAAAACTATAGTTTTTTTGTTTTCAACTCTAATTTCTTATTTAATTTAGTGTATAAGATATTAAGTTTAAGGTATTCAAGTCTGAATGAATTTATGTGACTTTTTTGTTAAAAATACCTATTTATTTCCGTTAAATAAATTTTTGTTAAAAATACAGTTTTTGAAAACTTGAGTTTTTCTTTCATTTTCAAATCTACTTCGGAAATTTTTGATTTACTTCACTTTTGCTGCAAATCTGTTCCGAAATTTTGTTACTGAGGTTCAAAACCGCTGGTAACCCTTTTCTTTCTTTGATTTTCTGTGTTACTTTTCATAGTTTGTATGGGCTTCTATGAGTCTTATTTGTCAAATTTAACGGCAATAGTAGATGTGAATTAAATCACAGCAAGGGTTAATTTTTCATAACAATTTATATGTTTATAGTCACGTGCGTCACCACTTTAATTGATTCGGATTCCCATTGTTTCTTCCGCGAAGGTTGTATCGAAAATGTACACAGGGCCGTAGGCAGGGAGGCTGATGAATTGTAATGCTTCATTATAAGAGTGTAATCCACTAAAAAAATATTTCAAATCCTTCATTTTCCAAAGAAAAGGAGGCTTCTTAAAATATTGATATAAATACAAGTAAACTAAATTACTGCAAAATGAATTCAAAAAAGTCATCTATCACTTTAAAAATACTAAAAAAAAACTCGTTACTCTTAAAGTATTCATTTGTGATCCTACACTAACCAAAAAGAAAATTTCTAACCACTTAATTAAAAACCACCACTGATTTATTCCTTTTTCATTCCCATATATAATTCCAAGGAAGTTCTTTTGCTGCAGATTCCACAACTCGCACTTCATTTCATTCATTTATTATTATTATTTACTTTGTGAACTTTAATAACTGACACTTCCCCTTATGTCAAACCATACGGCCACCCTCTATGTAGGTGGGTGGTGGCCCTTAATATCTTACTACCAGACAGACACAAGAAATTTAAGTTAAACCACCCACCCTCAAGCTTCTTCTTTCATATAACCACTTCTTCTTTATGTACCAACCACATCCTTTGAATGTATGAAGGTATAGAAATAGTAGAGAAATGAGAAAATCTTTCTTCTTCAATGTTAAGGACTATGATAAGGCAACATTATACATAAAACTATACACATACAGTATAGACTATTAGACGGCACTCATCATATTCCTATTTGCCAAGACGTAGATGAATATTTGATAGACACCTTTATACTATCCTATGAGTATACAATATAAGAGATTCCCTCATTTTTGGGGAGCAGGGATTTATATCAATTACAGAAACTTAATATGACACTTTGGAGCATCATATAATATACTAAGCTCAAAGGTTATTTTTAAAGGTTGAAGATGTTACATAATAATCTTCAAAACGAGAGAAATGCTGAGGTTATGATTATATATTCAAAAGTAAGTTCAAGATTATTTTGTTTGAGGATTTTCCTTTAGAGATTTTTGCACATACATGCATAAGTTTCTTTAGGTACCTACGAGTGTAAGGAGAAACATTAATTTTGCTTTTAAATTAAGGAAGGTAAGAATTTTTCTTTGGAAAAAGAAAGAAATATGGTTAAAGTGCACTCAATTACTATTCGTTGGTAACTTTTGAACTTAAAACAAAACAAAAAGAATTCTTTATGTAACATTCATGCATAGTAAACAAAATGTAAAGCTTGTTTCTGTAATCTCTTTGCATTTAGTTCCTTTATTCTATTCAAAATCATTCTATTTTTAAGAATTCAGGACATGACCTTGCTCTGTTTCAGTATAAGTGAAAAGTGGCGCCCAACGCTTGCATTTAAAACCATCAAAATGTATGACTAAATTCATCTAAACGTAAATTGAACGCAAACCAAAATTATAAATGCAGTTTTTAAACGTTTTTAGTTTTAAATTTAGTAATACAAACGTTGAAGGCTACGAGGAGCTGGGTTCAAAGGAACCATTCTAGGAAGCATCCTTTGCTGTGAGTCTCAACAACTTAAAGGAATTTTAATCAGATTATTACTATTTTAACGTTAAAAAGAAAGTGGCGCTCAATGAAGAGCTTGTTCTTATGAGTTGTATGTTAAAAGAAATTTATAAACACACAAAGAGTGTTAAGTGGCGTCCAACGCTTTAGCTTTAATC
This sequence comes from Eupeodes luniger, assembly GCA_951509635.1. Taxonomy (NCBI): domain Eukaryota; kingdom Metazoa; phylum Arthropoda; class Insecta; order Diptera; family Syrphidae; genus Eupeodes; species Eupeodes luniger. The sequence continues at coordinate 9,628,927 of OX608075.1, read as the reverse complement.
CATTAAAGTTTATTATACCGACTTAAAATTTTGTTTAGGCTAAAGCCTCAGGGAGATGAGTGAAAAGTTACCACTCAAGGGAGAAAGCTTAACTACAAATCATATATTTTAAAGTTCACTGTACATTTGAGTGAAAAATGGCGCCCAATGTGGAGGTGGTAATAATGAATTTTTTGTTAAAACAAATTTAGACACAGATGGTCTAGACAGGGTCTAGAGATTTACAATGCTCAACCAGTACTGTGTGTGGGTCATTCCAGGAATAGAGAGGGCATACAACTTCTGTGCCAAATCTAAAGGGATAATTTAAGAAAGCACTTTCTTATGAAAGGATTTACTCTTGGAGGGATTAGTCAAATCCTCGTGAAAAAAAAATTTTTAGGTGGCACAGGCAGACTTCTGGCAAACGCACTTAACATCACATCAAAAGTACTTACCCCTACCCCTTCCTCTCCTTTCTGCTCCATTTCAGAGCTTTTAATGATCTTAAAAAAACTCTTTAATTTCTTCTATTTTCAATTTAACACCTTGAATATTGAAGGGCACAGAAAAAGCCTTTCTTTTCTAATAACATGACCATGACCATGACATTTCCATGAACTTTAAACTCTGCTTCTCTTTTAGTTTAAATATCCTTCTTTTTCATTTTTCTCGTCAGCTCTATGTAATTTATCGGCTTAAATGAAAAAAATGGCGCCCAACGGGAGGTACTCAAAGTACTTAAATCAAGACTTTCAGTGAAGAATTAATGTAGAAGTTAAAAGTTAAGGTTGATTTTAATGTGATAAACCTCTCTGACTGTCAAATATACCTTAAATATCTGTACTTTTCTCAATACTCATTAAATGTTCACCAAAAAATAAAATATGGAACTAATTCCAGTCTAATCCATCATAGAGCGTAGATATATAATCATTCCGGAGTTCCTTTTTATTAATACAACGTTAATTTCATGTATTTCCAACCCAGACAGATAAATGGCGCCCAATGTGGGAAACATAAAAGCATTTAAAAATTTAAAATCAATACAAAATATATGAGCTTCAGACTTAAAATTAGATTTCATCTTCACTTTGATGTTTGATCTTTCCTTCTTCTTAGGATATCGAATAAAGATAAAATCTCTAATTAACAAATAATCAAATTTACACCCAAAAAGGAAGAAACTTAATTTATCCATCACGTCGCGTTGTTTTCTCATCTCTGTGGAACCTTAAAATCAATATTTATTAATATCCAAAAAGTCAGAGAAGAAGACCAAATTTAATTTCATCGAATATTCCCCAAAAAATAGAAAGAAGAAAAAAATTGCCCCTCTAAAAGCGGAAACAAAGTAAAAATCAATCAACTTGAAAATTATACTGACACCTGCCAACCAAAAAAATATATACAAATGTCAAGGTATGAGCTTCTCCTAAAGCAGCCTCAAAATACGTGGCAAAATGAATTTAACCGCACCACATTTTATGCCGTATATAGACTTCAAACGAAATCATGACGAAACAAAATAAAATAAAAGAAAATAGTAGCAAAAGGAAAAACTTTTTCCAAAATATTTTTTATTTTATTTTGATAATATTTTCCATCCTCAACGTATTTTCTGTCTCACCTTTACTCAGTGAGTCAGGAAAGCTTCAGCATCCACTTCGATTATCCTCGTGTTTCAGAGAAAGGTAGGTATGAGTTGGATCTAGCACGAGTAAAAAAAGGAAAACACCACCAGGACCAGGATTCCCCATCAGAAAACCCTTGCAGGCTTTCTATCTAATGGAATACGACAATCCTTGGGGATGTGTTGCTAAATACTCTCTAGCACCGCACCACACCGCTGCCGCACCGTTGATATAATCTTCTCCTTCTCAAAAACTCACATTCCTGGATGATGATGCTTCCATCTTTGAATGGGATGTTATGGTGTTTCCTGTTATTGTGTTTAAGTCCTCTTTTGTTGATGGTGTTACCTTTTTTTGATTCTTATACTACTTCTGCTCCTGCTCTTACCGTTTCTCTGTGTTTCTTTGGATGTTTCAATGTTTCTTCTTTGCCTTTTTATATATATGGAAGAAAAACAACATACTAACATTCAAAATGAATACCCGGAACTCACTGTACGACACGATGCGATGAGACGACCGAGCGACGGACTTACAATACGGATGCCCCAAAAACAACAACAATATAATACAACAAACCAAAACCAAAAAGGCTTAAAGCTCATGTTAAACTGTGCACTTAAAAATTCTTCTAACAAGGGTTGATTTAATTCCAGTTTCAGTGCCACTGCCATTGCCACTGCTACTCTCATTCCCTGGGGATTCTTGCACTCTCTGTATATACTTTTAACTCTTGAATCCTTGCTACATGCAGTGCAATTAAATATTTTAAAAGGACGATTTGCACTAGGATTTCCGACTGCATACATCGGTTTCGTTTCAATTTGTTTCGGGCGATCAGAGTTTGAGTATAACCCAACTGTATCGTGCCGTACCTATAAAATATACTATAGTCCTTGTAGTCCTTGATACAAAGCCCTCGGGCCTAGTGGGTGTGTTTGGTGTGTGTGCTTGGTGCAGGTCTGTCTGATGTTGGTGCGGAATTTGTTTGCAAATTAAATGATCCGACAAAATCAATCGTAAAGGTAGTTCAGTTCGTTCGGTTGTTCTCTTGCTAGCTTTGGTGTTGCTGCTTTTTTGGGTCTTCCATAAGGCTCTATATAGCGAGCGTTGTCGTCATCGTCCTGTAAAATGAGGGTTACCAGAAAAACATGGTGTATAAATTCTAGCGCGACAAGCGAATAAGGACGAGCTAACGGATATGTGTATTACATACCTTCTAACCTTCCACAGGGATGACGATGAGGAAGAGACGAGACGCAATGACGCCGACGACGATGAGCTAGCGAACGTTTTGAATTTTAGTGTCGGTGTTTTCGGATTAATTTTTGGAAGCGGGGTATTTATTCAGGAGTTTTGGATAAGAGAGAATAGATTTGGTGTGTGTGAAGGCGTGTTAGCTGTCTATCGGAATTGGAAGAAGACTGAAGTGGTTTTGATGGTAAGAGAAAGAGGGTCAGATTATTTTCCAGGTGACGGAAAGTGAATTTTTGAGTTGAAATGATGTTGGTAGAAAGTTTTTATCAAAAACTGTGCTCTATAAACTATTTTTGTAGATGAAAAATGGCGCCCAACGTTTCTATATAAATCCTTCATAATTTATTGACTCATCCATTAATTAAACAAAATAGTTGACAAAAATGCATAATTTTATAAATATCTAAAGCATTTTAAAAAATAAAATAAAAAGTTTTTCAAAATTTGAATATCTCTTCCTAAAATTGGAACTAGAAGTCTTCGAGATAGACACACTAGGCGCTCAGAGGAAAAGCGAGAGTTATCTAGTTCCTATAATTATAAAGTTTTAGCTAGTGTAGTTAAGTATTTCACATTCACGTAGTACGGCTAAAGAACGAATCTCTGTACTTGAAAGTATGACTGAGCATTCCTAGAAACTCAAGGACCAAGTGGAATGAGATTGAATAATACGGGTAAGACAGGTTTTTCTCTTAACATGGTTTATCATCCTGAAATTGTCTTGAGTCGACCTTAGTTTTATCATTTCAAACTTGAATTTTCTTCAAAATGTTTCCAATCATCGAAATTTAGAAATAAAGGGTTTCAATTAAAGTCTGGTTGAATGAAACAAGTTAATATAAGATATCAATAAGGTTTTATCTTTATTTGAGAGCCCAAAGTTATTGAGTGCGAAATATGACATCGTTAAGATGGGCGTCGCGTCGTGGCTTCACTGATTAGCGCGCATTCGAAAGATCCTGTTTTCGATATGACTTTGGAGCACAAATCAGCCTGAATTTGACAGATGGCATCGATTATGTTGTTTTTGAGGGCTGCATTGGTTTGCAGCTTATTCAAATAGACCCGCGGCTTAAGAAAGTCCCACAAGAAAAAGTCTAAAGGGGTCAAATCGCACAATATTGGTGGCAATTTCAAGTCCCATAGGTGGCGCGATATAACCAACCATGAAACTGCTTGCGTAGCTGCCTTGAGCTGTGTGGTAAGTGGCGTGCTTCTGAAACCATGTGTCTCCCGTGTCCATATCATCCAATTCAAGCCACAAAAAGTTTGTGATCATCGGTCTATAGTGTTCGCCGTTGATGGTGATGGCGTTATCAGCATAATTTTCGAAGAAGTACGAACGCCCGCGGTGTGATGGTTAGTGCATTGGACTATTATGCCAGAGGTCTTGGGTTCAAACCCTGCCTGTGCCATCTTGTCATGAAAATTGTTTTCTCAAACTAAGCCGTTCGGAATCGGCTTAAAACTGTAGGTCCCTCCATCTCTGACAATATTACTCGCACGCAGAGAGTTGAAGGTCACTAGGCCCTAGTTCTCAACAGACTGTTGCACCACCTAATTCTTTTTTTTTACGGACGCTGGGCGATATGATGCCTCCAGCCTAAAATCCACACCAAACAGTAAATTTATTTGGATGCATTGGCACCTCGTTATTCTCGCGTGGATTGGTGTAGTCCCAGATCCGGAAATTTTACGTATTCACGTACCCATCCATCCAAAATGGGCGAAAGATGATTTTTGAACCAACATTGGGGTTACCTGAACACACGATGCTGCGTATGGTCGTTTGGCTACGGCTCCTGTGTAAGTTGGACTTTGTAAAGCTGGTGATCTGCGACAGGCCAAGTTCAAGTGAAAGACGTGGAATTGACTGCCTCAGATTCTGCTGCAGACTTTCACGAAAAGCTGCAATGTTTGGGTGCCGGCCCAACATCCACACACCAAACGGTAACTTTTTGAGGATGAAGTATAACCTGGCGTGGATTGGTGTCTTCCCATATACGGCAATTTTTCTTATTAACACAGCCATTCATCCAAAAATGCGCCTGGTCACTAAACATGATTTTTCGGCCCAAATTGGGGTCCTCTTCCAAACGATTCGAAACCCAGTCAGCGAACAAACGGCATTGTCTATGGTCATGAACTTTAAGCTCCTGGGTCAGTTGGATCTTGTACGGGTGTACGCCCAAGTCCCGACACAAAAGTTAAAGTCTGCGAAATGCCGAGTTCTTGTACACGACAAGGAATAGACTGCGCCTCAAGTTCTGCTGTACGGGTGTTGGCTGATTGTTTACTGAACCAGTTGTCTCAAATTTGGCCACCAAACGTTGAAGAGTCGACTGTGAAGGGCCACCACGTCTACTGTAAAATAGGCGCAATGGGCGCAACGTTTGCGTTAACGAACACTCATTTTCATAATAAAGTTTTATAATTTGAACGTGCTGTTCCATCGTTTAACTTGCCATGATGATTTGGCATAAATAACTAAATAATAAACAAAAGATTTGACAGATGTCACGAAAACAAAATGGTCGCCACGAGGTGCCAAAATCTACCCGCGCCAAAAAAAGCCTATATAAAAATTAAATTTTCAAAAACACAGAAAAACTGTTTAATCTTCCTCAAAAAGATTTCAGTCAAATAAATCTAATATTCATGTAGCATCAAAATGATTTGTTATATACTTCTGATCATAATCATGAAATTCGATATGCAGAAGGGTCCTTTTCTCTAACTTTTTTTTTTAAACAGCAAACTTTTATCCTTATCCAATTCTGATATCTTCATTCTTTCTTTTTTATGACAATCAAGACAATTCTTATCCATCTCCAATTCCATTACTTTTCTTAAAAAATAAGAAACATATATTCGCATCAAAGATCCCATCCAAACCGTTTTCAGTTAAAAATACAAAAAAAAAATACACCCAACGGAAAGAAAAAATCAGAAAATAAAATAATTTTAAAAGCATTTTTATGTTTTTAAAACAAATATCGAATCAAATTTCCAAAACCAAAAACTGCCATACCACGAGATTACTTCCATTTTCCATTCTTTTTATACCTAAAGCCTATACGCGTGAGGTTTGGTTTTTCTTTTTATTTTTTAAACAAAACTGAAAAAAAAATAAAAGAAAAAGAAAAAGAAATCCCCAAGTCTCAATCTCAATTTGACATCATTTCCTCTTCCCACATATCTGCATCATCACATCAATGCCTATATTTTTGTAAGGCTCAAAAACAAAGTAACAAACACAAAAATGTCGTCCTTGTTTTTTTTTTCTTTCAGATTTTGTGTCCGTTCGCCGCTAACGCCACCGCCACGCCGCCGTAGCCTGATGCCGTAAAAAAAATATAGGAAAATTTTCTCTCTGTTCGTTGATAAGGAAAGGAAAATATTTTTACGAGAGCTTTCAACTTCCGTTTTATACATACATACAAATATAGGTATAGTCGAACATAATAATATGTAAAAGGAAGAAATGTTATTGAACAAGTGTAACTGTTCCCACGCCATCTCTTGAGGGACTTTTGAAGAAAAACTTTATATACTTTTACCCATCCGCATTCATTTTGAGCGGAAACAGAGATATCCTTTTTTCTGTCCATCGTCGTCGTTCGTCCTTGTTCTCGTCTTTTACATCAAAAGAGATGAGGAAGACTTTTTATTCTATCATCCTTGAATCCTGCATCAACCATCAACAACCCACCAACCAACCAACCAATTTATACCAACCTAACGTCCCATCACACTTCAAACAAACAAATTGAAAATTACATTTTAATTAATTTACATTGATGAGAGGAGATGTGGGACAGGACGAGCGACGCGAGACAGGAAGTGTATCCTTACAGATGAAATGATAATTTTCCTTTTTTTTATCAAATAATAATAATTATTATTATTTCCGCAAAAGATTGACAAGTGGGTTGGGTGGTTGGAGGTGTGGAAGGATGCTAAAAATAAAAAAGGACGATCGATGAGTTCTAGAGACTTCATTTGTAATTATTATTATTAGTATGCGAAAAACCACTCCGCACCTGATGATGACGCGTTGATTCTGTGACTTCTCTAAAATCAATGAATGATTCGATGCTTTTTGTTTTGTCCTTGTCAGCTTTGTGGAAATATTATATGCGAACATTCAAACCGACACGAATGAAGAGGAAATAAATGCCGCCATTGTTTCGTTCAGTTACAACTACTGATGCCAATGCCTAACGGTTAATTAATATTTAACTGTAAATAAACACATAAATGACACATCGGAAGACAGTTATTCAGTTAATAAATGTCAATTGCATTTCATTGATGATTCTGATTCTGATTCTGATGGTGATGTTATTAAGGACGATGATGATGGCGGTGGCGGCGCGGCGCGCTGAGGCGGGCGTTAATGAAAATTAGTTTTGTTTGTTCGGCATTAGTGCGATGACGGGTCAATATTCTCTTTGCCCTTTTGTAACCTCTTGTATAGAATGTAAATGTATTCTGAAATTCATATTACGGGGTGATAATTTGTGCAAATATTGTTTGTTTAAGTGGTTATTAACCTATTGACAGTCGTTGTTATAGCGAATATATACAAAGTGCAATAGTGCCAAATGGTTTGATTACAAATTGGCGCAAATATAATTAATATATACTTCATTAAGCATCAGGAAATTCAGGTTATGTAGTAAAATTTTGGATTATTTTAAATTAAATGAGTTCATTTCCGGTTTTTATTATAAAGATAGGTTTTCTCTGCAGCAGAGTTATGCAATGCAAATACTGATTAAGATAATTATAATATACTTATATAATATATATATGAAATTAAATTAGTTTATTTTTAATTACATATAAATAAATTAAATTGAAATGTCATGCTTATTTGCAATTAATTGAGATAAAATTGTCTTGTGATGTTAGATTTATTTGTGAGGGTGATATTAAATAAGGGTATTTGAGTTTTTAATACTTATGACTTTTTTTCAGAAAACTTTAATTGGTGTGACCTTAACTCACTTTAACGCTAATGTTGTGCCGCAAGTTTAATGCACACATTCTCGTAGGTATCAATACGCTGGTAGGGCTTGGCTTGCATCAATGTAGAAGAAAGGAGTAATTTTCCTGAAAACCATGAACTGAAAGACGCATCAGATTTTTTTTTTTATATTGTGCGCACACTAAAGGGATTATGAATACCCTTATAATGATTAAACTCAGTGCGAGCAATTAGGAAGGGAGGATAGGATTAGAAAGGAGAAACCGAAACCGGTTTTGAATGTTTGCACAATGCAATGAGTGGGAAATATTGAGCCTGGTAAAGCATTCCACATTCGTGCAGTGCGGCTAAAGAAAGAATCTCTGTACTTAACGGTACGTCAGAAATTGGGCTCAAGGGTAAACTGATGGGCATTCCTAGCAGTACGGGTGTTACGGTTAAATTGTTTAAGGGGAGGAATGCAACTGGCTATTTCAATAGAGCATTGTTTATAAAAATAACGATAAAACAATGACAGGCATGAGAACTTGTGGCGGTGTTCAAGAGAAGCAAATGTCTCGGTAAGAGAATGATCTCCAATAATTTTTAGAGCTATTTCTTCAATTCTATCCAGAAGACTCAAGTACGTTATCGGAGCACCAGCCCAAATATGAGAGTTATACTCAAGTTTTGGACGAATAAAAGCTTTATAAATTATAGCCAGATCAGAAGGGGTAAAAAAAACTTCTTGCATTGTCTGAGAAAACCTAAACACTTAGCAGCATTTTTAGTAGCGATGTCAAATATGTGATCACTCCACAACAAGTGGTTTGTAATGGACATACCTAGGACTGATAATTGTTCAGTCTCCTCGATGCAAGCACCACTCATGGAAAGTGGCATTGGGAGAGGGTTACGCTTTTGCGGCAAGGATTTTGATTTACTACACGGTTTTTGATTTCCCATTGAACAATGCTTTCAAGATCAGAATTTAGTGAGCTTATCATACGCTGCCGTTGGTAGTCCACATCCGAAGAACAAGGATGAGAATCTAAAAACGAATATGAAAAGCTGAGGATACTGTCATCAGCGAAACAATTTAGAGGGTTAGTAGTTTTAGACAAAAGAATATTTATAAAAATACGGAAGAGCGTCGGAGACAAAACGGAGCCCTGGGGCACACCAGCATTTATTTTGTGAATATCAGATTTGAAGCCGTCCAATACTACTTGAATTAAACGGTCCGAAAGGTAATTTCTAACCCAACAAAGAAGAAATTCATCAATACCAAAAGCATGCATTTTCGACAAGAGAGCTTGATACCAAACTCTATCAAATGCCTTTGAAACGCCCAAATCGTTGTAAAGATTTGTTCCACTGTCCTGTGAGATAAACCATGAGATCAACAGTGGACCTATTGCAACAAAAGCCATACTGCCGGTCATTCAGAAGCTTCCTTTCTTCAAGATATTTCTTAAGCTGAAAATTGATCAGTGTTTCCATGACCTTCGAAAGAAGGGACGTAAGTGCAATTGGACGATAGTTAGAGGAGATGGAGGATTCACCTTTTTTAGGGACAGGCTGCACAAATGCAGTTTTCCATCCACTCGGAAAGAGACCAGTAGAATAGGACAGATGGAAAAACTTACGCAGTGGTTTTGCCAGCGTTGAACACCTCTTCAGAACAATAGCGCGGATACTGTCCAAGCCAGCGGATTTGTGAATATTCAGATCTTTTAGTACTCTATCAACTGTACGAGTGCGAAAGAAGATTTGTCCCATAGAAACGTTTACGCTTTCAAGTACAGGAGGAGTTATGTCACTCATTGGCAGCATAGAATTAACAGCAAACTATGCTGCAAGCAAATTGGCTTTATCATTCGAGCTTACAAAAGGAGTGTCATTGGAAACGAGCGTAGGAACTGACGATGACATAGTGTTGCGCACATTTTTTACAAATGACCAGAAATTTTTACTACCTTTGGGACATTGTAGTATTTTTTGCCTTAATTTCCGGTCATGCAAAAATTTAATGCGTCGTATATGTCCGTTACACGTCTTTCTAGGTGGTTTGAACTTATTCCAGTTTTCCTCAGTAGGGTTGGCCTTATAAATCCGGAAACTTAAATACATCTTTGATCCTAATAAACTCTTTACAGCTCGAATCAAACCATGAGTTTTCTTAAGGTTTGATAGATTTTACCCTATTCGGGATAAAATTTCTCGTTCCACAAAGAATTAAGTTTGTAACCATATCTGCGCTGGAATTCACGTCACTATCGAGGATGCATAGTGATCAGTTAAAGTTCCTGAAGAAGTCGTTGATACCGTTCCAGTTGGCTTTCTCATATTGCCATACGGTTCTCGTAGGATTTTTCTCTTTAACTGGAAACAGCGCAAAGAATTCGTTGGAAGTCGAATTGCTATCCAGACTTGGGCTACGATAAATAAAACATTTGTGAATGATGCTCCTTTGGACGGTGAATTTAAACCACATATAATTCAAATTTGTGTTGGTGCACTGACTATATTGTGGTAGAAGTTGATAGGCAACATCATTCCGTACATATACGGCTAGACCATGGTGAGAAAAGAATAAAGGCACTAAGCTATAACCGTAAAGGTTAAACTCCGAGTGGTCAGTTGTTTCACCAGCCTAAGTTTCGCTTAGTGCCAAAACAGCAAATTCGTTCGACTCAATTGTGAATTTTGTTTCATAGTAAATCTTAAATAAATTAACAAAACGACCCTTATTTGACAAAAATACAGAGATTATCCTGAATAAGACGAGAGAACTTGCGGATTTTCACATCACAAAATGAAATCTGTCATTTTAAATTAAGGTTAATTGCAAACGCCCATTCTGTGCTTTTTATTTACTTTACAAATGAATTATTCAATTACTTTTCTCTCATCGTTATTATAATCCTTTAGATTATAAGTCCAATCACTCCCTCAAAAAGAAAAATTTTATCATGACAATCCAACTCATCCTTAAAATGACTTTCTGTTCTCTGCAAACATCATCACCAACAACAACAATAACACAAAAAGAAATACTGTCATTTGAATCAACTTCCATTTGCTATTCTACACAACTTTAATTCCATTAGCAGCAATTTACCGCTCGTTTAATAATTCATCTGTCAAACACCAACTTACAGAAGGATCTTCTCATTCCATTCCGTGATTCTTATCGTTTTTCTTCATCATCTCTTGCAGCCTATTATATTCGTATTTAAACAGTGCTAAGAAGACGAAGACGAAGACGACTACTAACGGGACGCACAGCACACCCCAACTACCCATCATGTCTTCTATATAACAACGAATAACGAACGTAAACCAAACGAACCTTACGTTTCCAGTCAACCAGCATGACATGTGCTTATCTTGTATACAGTTAGGTAGGTCCTGTAGATATAAATATATAGAGTTTTGCCATTGTTTTCTTTCTTGGCTCTTTAGCTGGCGGATTATCTTAATGCTTTGACAGCTACTTTTCCCATTCCATTTATGTATTCGTACATATATCCTTTCTCTAACAGGATCAACATAAATGAAAATATTCAACCAAAACCCGCATATTTACAGCATTTTGTAACATACAATGGGAATGTACGAGTATGTAGCTACTTAAAAAATTAAAAGAAGACAATTTTAAGCAAATCCAAAACTCAGAAACTTTTCGAGACGACGAATTAAACAAGAAGAAAGCATTTCAACGTAAACTTTTTCCTAAACAAAAATAAACAAAAAGAAAAGAAAAGATAACACATAAGCAGGAGCTACTAAACTTGAAGCTTAAATTCCATGGAACACCACATTCCCGTAGTCTGGATGTTCATCAATTCTCGACAGAGTAAGACTCTACGATCTATGAATATAATATGGTTCACCACGATGTATACGTATTTTTTTGTTAAGTTTTTTAATTTAGTTCGGGATAACTTCTGTTATGTATGTTACTGTATCGTAGACATCATTCATCATATATATCTTAGACAAAAGATTAGTGGTCCTAAATGACTACCCTGAGGAACTCCTGATTTGGCAATGAAAGGGTTGAAGAATTCTGAATTTATCTTGGCAAGAGAATGCACGCTGCTCTATCAAGGTCGGAAAAGATCTCACCGATGCATTTGATGTCAAAAAATGTTTTAGACAAGGCGATGCACTGTCATGCGACTTCTTCAACATCGTTCTGGAAAGAATTGTGCAAAACTCAACCGTCAACACTAAAAGCACAATCTTCCAAAGGTCCAACAGCTTATAGATGGCTAGGTCATGTAGAGCGAATGGACATCAACGCTCCATCCCGGAAGGTCTTCGAATCCAATCCCGAGGGACGGCGCGGCGCAGTAGAGGAAGACCGCGACTCAGGTGGCGCACGCAGGTGGGTGAAGACCTCAACCAACTTGGAGTGCGAAACTGGAGACAGCTAGCTAGGGACCAAGCTGGCTGGAGACGCATGTTGGTTGAGGCCCAGGTTCGCCCCGGACTGTAGCGCCACCTTAAGGGGTTATTCTAGTGTAGAGACATGAATTTTGCCCGGTTTTTGAAGCGTTGTATAAAGGAAACAAAAAATATTTTTACCATCAATTTTTTTATCATTTGTTTATTGATTTGTTGTTCATACATAAAAAAATTAATTAAAAAAAAAAAAATTAAAATTAACAAAGTTACAAGCAGTCAAAGTGGGGGTCTAAATAAAAGAGGGTGTCCTGGCGTGCATCCTACCAACCCTCCTGGTGATCTGAAAAACAAAAACCAGACGGATTCTTAATTATTATAGATGTCGCTATTGATTTACCCTTGGATAAGTTAAAAAAAAAAAACTTTTTAACAAAATGGCAGCAGTTTGAAAAAAAAAATGTTCTTGTTGCATATTTTTCAGCAATTTCGAATTTTTTAAAAATACTAAATGAGAAGTTATATTTTTGGGCAAGGACCACACGATAAAGAGATGTATAAAAAACATCCTCTCCAAATTTGAAGTAAATCGGTGTATTAGAACTCGATATATCCTTACCGCCAGCTCGAAAAAAGTAGTTTCGAGAAAAACGCGTTCAGAGTTTTGAGACAAGTTTTCGACAATTTTACTTATAGAATGATACAGAATACATACATACATATTATTATCACTTCAAAAATAAACACGTTGTCAGAGCTAGCACTTCCACTCAGTATAAAAGTTGCCACAAAAGTAACTTAAAATGAAACTAAAAGGACAAAACAGTTTCTATGACCTTCAAAACCAGTTTCTATGACCTTCAATTAACTTGTGAAATAATAGGAATATTAAAAAATCCTTTTAAACGCATATTCTTGAATGTCTAAACTTTGGACATATGAAAAAAAAAAAATTTTGATTTTTTCAAAATTCTACACTAGAATACCCCCATAAGTAATGAAGTAAGACAGTTAAAAAATTAAGAAGAAATCCATCTGATCAATTGAGGAGTAAACCCATTTGCCTTCACCTCAAATGTGATGATATCATGGAGAAATTGGTATAAAGCTTTAGAATAATCGATTTTCAACTTCCCATAGGCTCGTTTCACACTACACGGTTTTGACCGTACGGCAAAAAACCGGACGGCGACATTTTGTAAGAGGCGCGAGGAAGACCATATATATACGCTTTCATATTATACGGTCACGGCAAAATGCCGGCGCCGCGCCGCCGTGTAGCAACCGTCTACTGCCACTACAGTATACGGCAGCCGGAAGGTGGCGGCGCGATAAGCTTAGTGACGTACGTGACGAAATGCATAATTTCACATCATACGATTTTATTCGTGCGGCAGAGTTCGATCAGCCAGATGGAAAAGTATACTAAGCACAGGAACCCTCCATATATCGTGTTTTACCGTACGGTTAAAACCGTATAATGTGTAATTAAATTAGTTATTGATTCGGTTTATGCCGTACGGTCAAAACCGTGTAGTGTGAAACGAGCCATAGGATGTTATTGTAATCGTTCCGATTTGTCGAATTGAAAATTTTGACATTTCTCGACGTTTCAAGGTCCCTAGAGTGGAAATAAAAGATTTTTAGAGAGATGTCTGTGCGTGCGTGTGAACGTACGTTCGTACGTCCGTACGTCTGTACGTCCAGACGTTCTCGACGTTTTTTCGTCGTCCATAGCACAAAAACCAGTGAAGATATCGACTGTAAAAAAAATTGAGATGGAGTATTTTTTACCATAGCAATTTAAAAAAAGTGAACATTTTGGTTAATCCTAAGGCCACTTTCACACGAGACGGTTTCGTCCGTACGGTTAAAATCCGTACGATTTTTATCCGTGAGTCATTGATAGTCAACTAATAAAATTAACTAAAGCTTTCACACTGGACGGAGACTGGTTTTCCCGTACAGACCATTTAAAACAGCCGTCTCAACGACTGAAATATACGGCGACCGTGCCGTTGCCGTCTTATCAGTGGCGTATTTTTATTCGTCTGCCGTCCGTTTTTGTGGTCACTTGTACTAAAGAAAAATATCGAAAATATAACCAAACGTAGACGATTCACGGGGAAAATACGTTATGTGTGAAAACAAAGTCCGTGCGGAAAAAAATCGTACGGATTTTAACCGTACGGACGAAACCGTCTCGTGTGAAAAAGGTCTAAATATCTGTATCTCACGAACCAATAACGCTAGAGACTTGAATGAAATTTTATATTAGGTATATATTGTAACGCAATACCAAACAAATATATTTTTGGAAAAAATTCCAATTAATGGTTTTTTTATAAATCAAAAAAAAACTGAAAAAAATATTTGTCACCTCGAAAATTGTACGAACAAAAAATGATTTTATCTTCAAAACAATTTTGTGCAACAAATAATAACGTTTTCAACATCTGGTAAAATTTTGAGAAAAATCGAATTGACAGTTTTTTTATAAAAAAAATAAAAACCTAAAAAAACATTACTTAAAGTTGTAAAAATTGATTTTCGACTTAAATATATTTTAAAAAATTAAAAATATTGGCTTCAAACTAATTTTATCTCACAGAAAATGTTTTCGATATTCAGTAAATTTTTATAAAAATCCAACAGTCCGTTTTTTCATAAAAAAAAATCTACAAGAAATAGTACGCAAATTTGGTAAAATTTTATATTCGGTTGTCGATATCTGGATAGATAAATTTGGAAATCAAACTATTTCATTATAATATGCAAAATATTATTGGTCATTTTTAAGAATAATTCAACTGACAACTTTTTTGACAAAACACGAAAACCTACAAAACTTTTAAGCAAGACAAATCGACAGACGGGATGGGAAGTTATCAGTGTGGGTCGCATCCCAGCCTCTTTTTATTTAATGGATTTAAGCTGCGTATACAATGTTAGCTTTAAATGCGGTCTCCGCACTGTCCTGAACTTTATAACTCCATCTTCCCTTCCAAGATTCAACTTGTTTCGGAGTGATTCTGATTGATTCGGATTCGTTTGGTGTGAAAGGGGCCTAAAACGTCTTCGAACTCCACTTTTCGCTTATTTCTCAATATTCACTTTATTCGAATTTGACACACATTTTTGAACGATGACTATTCAAAAGTTATCAACAAAGTAAAACTCTGCGATATATGAAAATAATATAGCTCACCACAGCCTATACGTACTTTTTTTTATAGTTTTCTTTCTTCGCCTTTTTTCTTTTACCTAAAGTATGATTTTTTAATTCTTTTTGGGCGTGTTAGAAAAGATTAAATAATCGTATTGTTTTAAATATCAAAACAAAGAACTTGTTTCCTGTTCAATATCCCCCCCTTAATGCTTAATTTGTTTTTTTTTTTTTGGTGTGTTAAAAATAACTTTAACTTTAGTAACTCCAAAATTGACATTTCCATAAAATTGAAATCGAAAGTCACCTAGAAGCTTCTAGAGAGGAAATATACTAATATATACGTATTTGTTATATGTAATTAATCCATCATGAAATTTTAGTATCCAAGGCAATGTGAATAATTAATTTGTGAAGTGGAATTTTATGACATTAATTCCCCCCCAAAAATACGGGATTTATTACATTAACGAAAAATTCCTAAGAGTCAGCTTTATAAATCATAAAAATTAAAGGAACAATATAAGCTTTATTTTTATTATTTTTTACGACTTACACCACACACACAGAAACACATCGCAATCACAGAGAACGATGAAGCTAGTCACGAGAAAATTGGCCAAATCAAAAATTTAATTTTTATTTCATCAGCTCAGAGTATTTAAAAACAACCATCCCTTCCGTTTGGCGTTAATGTCCAAAAGAGTGAGGAGAGTCAGTAGTAAATTATTTCGTCATAAAATCTGTCCAAATAAACTCAATCAAAGTGAAATATGAAAATTATATTTTGTGGCATCAGCACGTGACTTTTGGCTGAACTGTTTTTATACATCATAATATAACCTACTCCCTTCTATACTATAAAGATGGGGTTATAAAATATGGCCGACCACCACAAGACCCAGCCAGAGTTATGGATTCAGGACTTTTCTATATAGAGAGCTCAGGGTACAGAGTACAGAAGTGAGTGGTGTGCATTTCTCTTTATTCATTTTAATGAGCAAACTTTCAATTCTACTGGCAGGAGCCTAATAATAAAATGTGATCCTGGTGCCTGGGCTGGAGTGGACTGGGCTGGACGGGGCTGGGCATACTCTTTGGTATCCTGGATGATGGGTAAAGTTTAATTTGCGGCAATCATTGGAGAGACTCATTAAAATAATGGAAACCAGTAAAACAACAAAAAAAAAGGCTCGCACTCGCATCACACGACCAATTCAACCTTCCTACACTTCCCCAACCCCCTCGGTCGATATACAAACCCAGTTTAAAACATAAGTATGGACAAACAGGTTAAAATTGAAAGTTTATAACCAAACCGACCCATTTCGGAATATCTACTCGTACATTATGCTGGAACGGAATAATATATAAATTCATCAAGTTTGATGGTTTGATACAAACATATTTGAGTGTCAAAGAGGATTCATATCATCTATTAAACTTCCCAAGATATGTGTGCTTCCCAAAAGGAAGGCAAATCCCTTTTTTATGTGAGATGGCATATGTACATTCATATGCTCGTGTGTCGTATAGGAAAGTATATTAGGGGATGATTTTTCCCTCAAAAAATAAAAAAAAAACCTTTTTTGGGAAATATGAATCCTTTCTGAGATTTAATTTACCTCAAGTCAACCAAGTGGCATATAGATATTACCCCTACAACGATATATGAGGAAATGTCAGAAAGTTAACGATCCGTGTAAAATTTTGATTTGAAGTTTTATGGACGTTTTGTTAAGTTGAAGTGATTTCACAAGTTTTAAGGTACAACTTGGAGAATAACTCGTACAGTTGAATATTTTTATTAAACTAGAATTTTTTTTTTGTCAAGTTTTGATTTTACAAAAAAAGTTTGAATTGAAATCATAAAAGAAGTCAACGAAATTATATACCAACATTTTTGGTTGGTTTTGAAATAAGGATCAAAAGTGCGACTTATTAAAATAAGTGAAATCAAGTGCTTACGGAAAGTTTTAAAATAAGAAACTTAACGATTAATTAAGTCTTATGAATAAATATTGAACAACTTAAAGTTTAATACACTTGGTGGATAGTAGGTCAATAGTTTTTCTTAATGTTCATATATGGAAGAGTTCAGTCTTAAAAATCAATTTTTAATTTTGTAAAAGCTTTATTTATAAATTTTTTTCTTTTTTTCTGGAAGACGGATTTTCTCCATGTCATAAACCATAAACTTTTCTTTGTAGGATAAATAGCTAAAAAAGCAACTGCACTACATTATCTTCCACATTTACATATATACCGTATTTAAAACTAAGGGCCCCCGCAGACTGCAGACTTTTTATCGGCCGATAGTTCAGTCGGGTTGGGCTGAAAGTGCGCACACCGAGCCAACTTAACAGTTTGGTTGGTGAACAGGGCGCAGACTATCCAACTTTCTGCAATCAACAATTGTGATTTGGGCTACGCTATATTCAAAATACATGCACACGACGCCAAATCACAGAGCGAAATGAACTATCAGACGACTAAACTAAACTAAACTAAAAATCGTCATGTATGCGCAGGCGTGTATGCGCCAATACTGATTAAACAGTCGGCCGATAGTTGGCCGACAGATTAGTTTGAATGTGATCGGGTAGCCCATCAAACTTTTTATCGGCCGATACTGAATCGCTGTAGTGTGCGCATGTGCATTCCTCTCCATACTGATTAAGAAGCCGACCAAACTATCGGCCGATAAAAAGTCTGCAGTCTGCGGGGGCCCTAAGACTCAAGTTAGTACTTAAAAGCCTTAATACAATTTACGAAAATATACATTTACTAGACATACATATAACTTCAAACTGTTTACAAAATATTCACAAAGCTGAGATAAAACTAAGTTATACTAGTGTTGGTTAAAAATCGATATTTTCCACTTTTGATAGTATCGATAATTTTGGAAAACACTATCGATACTATCGATGGTTTTACTAAATATCTTAAAAAGCATTAAAAAGGCTTTTCTATTAGGTACACATTTTTTGAATAATAAAAAACGGTTGAAAATCTGAAGATTTGAATTTCAAACTTATATTAAGCAACTAGAAATGTATAATTGAACTTGCTTTTTAAGATATTTAAAAAAAAAAAAAAAACACGATGTATTATTGTAATCCAAAAAAAAAACAGTTCGGTACGGCCTGATAGATTTCCAGTGTTGTATGAGTTGAAAATTAACAGCCAGCGGTGTGTTCAGAAAAATAGCATTGTGGTAAAGTAATTTGGAAGTATTGAAACTATCGATAATGTGTTCGATAGTTTTTAGATAGTTTTTTACTATCGATAGACTATCGATGTTTAACCAACACTAAGTTATACGAGTTGAAGACTATACCAAGATAAACCTATACAAGCTAAGCCAAAGTGTCAACAGATCTTGTCAGCTAGTAGATATACATAAGATATTTCACCTTTTGTATAATAAAATGAGGGAATGAAAGATGACTTTTGACAGCTGTCAGCGAGCAAATGAAATAGGTCGCATTCGGAAAGCTAGTGGCTACGTAGTCAAGGGATTCTGATTGGCTAAATCTAACTACAAAAGTAGTTGAAATTTCCCCTCCGACGTAGTTTAAAATTTTCGGCTACAAAGTTAGTGCACACTGGTTTTGACGTTTCACAATCAGCTGCTCGGTAAGGACACAAGAATTCAAAATGAAATAAATCATTTAGTATTTAAATACAAATAAAAATCACTCGTATTATATCTTATATTCGGTTTTATTGAATTTAAAAACAAAACAAACTATTTAAAGTACTGAAAACACAAATGTTTCCTGTATTATATATTTACATTTGTTATTGATATGACAGTTCCGGATTGACTAGCTTTGTAGTGAAGTTTTGCATTCACAAATCTAGTTGAATTTCGACTACGTAGCCACTAGCTTTCCGAATGCGACCATAGTCGATTGTGTTCTCTACACAAAGTATTAACTTCTCGCGAATTTGATGCTCTGTAAGATTTCATGCTAAGAATTTTGTCTTAAAATCGTTGTTACGGGTGATGAACATAATTCTTCTCGGCTTCTACAGACATCATCCGAATTACTGAGATTTTGGCTGAGTTAAACCAACTTACTCAGCTGGTCAACGGTCCCACTCGAATATCGGACTTTAGTAGTCGAGCAGGAAACACTCTTCAACTATTTCTTCTGACTATTATAAGTACACTATTATTGTTCTATATCCTCTAGGCAAATCTGATCACTGTGTTATATCTGCTAGTTCCCGTGCCAAAACACTTAAGTTAGAGAAAAAACTCCTAAGAGAACCGTTTGGCAATATGAGAAAGCCAATTAGGATTGTCTTAACAATTATTTGTTTAATAGGTCACTGTATGCTGGAAAAAGTTCAACCAAGCCAGGAAGGCCTGCAACTCCCATATTCTATGTACCGCATTTATGAATGACTCAAAATTAATTGAAAAAACACTGCATTGTCCTAAAAGCAGTACAAATTTATTGACATTCGTTTAAAAACATCAGGAATTGTACCTCGGTTCCTACGCTCGTTATCAATGACACTGCATTTGTTAGCTCTATTCAGAAAGTTAATCTCTTTACTTGGCAGGTCACCTACAATTCAACGCTGCCAGATAGTGTTATGGTTCCGTCGTACTTGAGAGCGTAAATGATTATGGGACCAATCTTTTTGCGTAACACTGAAGTAGACAGAATCCTTAAAAATAGCAACAGACACAAATCCGATGGCCAGATGGCATCCCTACTATTGTTCTGAAGAAGTGTTTTTCAACACTAGCAAACCCACTGCATAAGCTTTTTTATCTGTCCTACTGCTCAGATCTCGTTCCAAATGGATGGAAAACAGCATTTATCCAGCCCATCCCCAAAAAAATGCGAATCCTCCTTACCCTCTAACTACCAACCGATTGCACTTACATCCCTTCTTTCCAAAGTTATAGAAACGCTGTTTAATTAACAGTTCAAGAAATATTTCGAAGATGGAAAGTTTCTTAATGACCGGCAGTACGGCTTTCGTAGCCAAATGTACAATGGTGATTTAATAGTTCATCTCACCGAACAGTGAAACAAATCCTAAGATCATTTTGGAGAAAGAAAGATTCTTGCTCTTGGTCAAAAGTATTTGGTAGAGTTTGACATTAGGCTCTCTTGTCGAAATTGCGTACTTTCGGTTTTGACGAATTCCTCTTTCATTGGATTAGAAATTACCTTCCGTACCGTTCAATACAAGTAGTATTGGGTGGATTCAAGCCTAAGAAACACAAACTAAATGCTGGTGTGCCCCAGGGCTCTGTTCTGTCTCCGTCACTATTTCTCATTTTTAACTTCCCATAGGAAGTTATTGTAATTGGTTCGATTTTTCGAATTGAAAATTTTGACATTTCTCGACGTTTCAAGGTCCTTAGATTCGAAATAGAGAGATATCTGTGCGTGGGTGTGTACGTACGTTCGCGAAGTTTTTTTCGTCATCCATAGCTCCAGAACCAGTAGAGATATCGACTTCAAATTAATTTTGTATGGATATAATAATGCAGAAAGATGCAGAAAGGACTCTCAAAAAAATTCCGTGGGTTGTTTTTTACCATAGCCATTTAAAAAAAGGTGAACATTTTGGTCAACCCAAAATATCTCACGAACCTACAATGCTAGAGATTTGAAATAAATTTGATATTATATATTGTAACGTGATACCAAACAAATATATTTTTGGGAAAAAATCAAATTAAAGTTTTTTTTTATAAATCAAAAAAGCTGAAAAAAAATATTTGTCACCTCGAAAATTTTACGAACAAAAATGATTTTATCTCTAGAGTTATTTTGTGCAACGAAGAATTACGTTTTTGGCATCTGGTAAAATTTTGAGAAAAATCGAATTGACAGTTTTTTTTTTGCTAATGTGAGAAAGCACTTTTCATGTCAAGAATTACACTCAGAGAACTTATTGGTAATTTAGCTCAATTTTCACGTATAATGCAACCATATATATAGGCGTTTTCGTGACTTCTACTTTTTATTGTTACAAAACCCACAAAAATGTATTGGATATCTGACAGTACTTTATTGGTAATGAAAAGTTGTATAGGTATATCATTTCAATTCAATTCCATTCAACCAAATTCGATTACTACAAAGTATTGCTTAAATACCTAAATATTGTTTGATATTGCCTACATCTTATAGAGTTTCCAACCAAATTTTATGGGAAAAGCCCAATGATTATAGTTATATTAAACATCTGGAAAGGGATTTTTTCTATATTTATAGTTGAAATTCCCGAATGATTGCTTATTCATTTTTCTGTTAGTGATTCTAACTAAATTTAACTGGTAACCACCAATAATTTTTGCTAAATTTGAAATCTAAAATGAGATTATAACTATTATTATTGTTGAAATTCCCAACTGGTTTTGTACATTACCATAAAATGTTGGTATTTCACCCAAATTTATTGATAAGATACCAAAAATTATTGATTCATTGCATATAAATAATGGGATATTACCTAAAATTGTTGTTTGAATTCCCAATTTGTTTTGTAAATTTCCTATAAATGTTGGGATTTCTCCTTAATTTGTTGATGAAATCCCAAGAAATATTGATTAAATGCCAATAAAAAGTGGGATATCACCTATAATTATTGTTAATATTCCCAATTAGTTTTGAAGAGTACCTTTTTATTTTGGGATTTCACCTAAAATTATTGCTAAGATCCCAACAAATATTGATTCTTTGCATATAAATAGTGGGATTTTACCTATAATTATTGTTGATATTCCCAATTAGTTTTGAAGAGTACCTTTTTATTTTGGGATTTCACCTAAATTTATTGCTAAAATCCCAACAAATATTGATTCGTTACATATAAATAGTGGGATTTTACCCATAATTATTGTTGATATTCCCAATTAGTTTTGAAGAGTACCTTTTTATTTTGGGATTTCACCTAAATTTATTGCTAAAATCCCAACAAGTATTGATTCGTTACATATAAATAGTGGGATTTTACCTATAATTATTGTTGAAATTCCAAACTAGTTTTGAAGATTACCTTTTTATTTTGGGATTTCCCCTAAAATTATTGCTAAAATCCCAACAAATATTGATTCTTTGCATATAAATAGTGGGATTTTACCTATAATTATTGTTGATATTCCCAATTAGTTTTGAAGAGTACCTTTTAATTTTGGGATTTCACCTAAATTTATTGCTAAAATCCCAACAAATATTGATTCGTTACATATAAATAGTGGGATTTTACCTATCATTATTGTTGATATTCCCAATTACTTTTGAAGAGTACCTTTTTATTTTGGGATTTCACCAAAATTTATTGCTAAAATCCCAACAAGTATTGATTCGTTACATATAAATAGTGGGATTTTACCTATAATTATTGTTGAAATTCCAAACTAGTTTTGAAGATTACCTTTTTATTTTGGGATTTACCCTAAATTTATTGCTGAAATTCCAACAAATATTGATTCGTTGCATATAAATAGTGGGATTTTATATACAGTTATTGTTGGAATTCCCAATTTGTTTTGTAGATTTCCTTTAAATATAGGGGTATCACCTAAATTTATTGATAAAATCCAAACAATTATTGATTAAATGCATATACAGAATGGGATTTTACCTATAATTCTTGTTGATATTCCCAACTAGTTTTGTAGATTATCTTTTTATTTTGGGATTTCACCTAAATGTATAGATATCATCCCAACAATTAGTGATTCATTCATTATTGTTGGGATTCTTAACTAGTTTGGTAGATTACCTTTTAAAATTTGGATTTCACCGAAATTTATTGAACAAAATTCCAATTACTTTGGATTTATTGCAAATGCGGACTTGGATTTAACCATAAATTGTTGTTGAAATACTCCATTGGTTCCTTAAATTACCTTTAAATCTTGGAATTTCACCTAAAAGTAATTTTAAGAAATTATTTTGAAGATATGAATCTGAAAAATAAGATACTTGCAAAGATTAAACTATCAACAAATACTTACCTTATGGAATTTTCAACTTTGTAAATTTTAATATTAAATCTGAAACGTTTTTGCGAAAATCTTCTTTTGTCTTACAAATAATAAAGACTTTGATTTGTTGGTACATTATATTTTAATTAAGCCATAAATTTGATTTTACAAACTAAACTTATACCTAGTTATTACAAGTTTTAAACAAACAAGAAAGAAAAAAGTTAGGAATAAAATTACGATATGATCTTTATCGAGCAAATTATAAATGATTGAATGATTTTCTTTAAAAATTAATTATACAAACTTGACTTTTATTTGTATTTTAGAATAAAATAATTTTAATGCTTAGGACTTACGTAAGGTCGCTTATGAGTGAATTAACTGTAGTATAATTGGTATAGTGTAAGGTACTGAATATGATGAGCCTCTATGAGCCCTTCGCATTTGTATAGACTGTCATCGATATCTAAATACGCCTCCGTGATTTCAGCTTTATTTTTTTCAACAGGAATTACAGTGTGTTGTAAGGTTTGTTTTTTGACTTGTTGAAGTAATTTCCTTACCTCTACCAACTTAACTTGAATTTGGCTTGAACACTGTAAATGTAGATTTGTTTAGTTATTAAATTATAGTTGTAGTGTAATTTAATGTATAAACAACTATAAATAGAAAAATGTAAAATAATAAACTTAAATATAATGTATTTATAAGTTATGAAAACAATCGTACCGAAACAAAAATCAAAAACGAGTTTAGACATTTTCATTCAAAAAGTTTACTTACTCAAACTCCTTAGCAATGATACTCGTAATAGAAACTAAACGGTTTAGTTTTCCGTGTGCTTTAAAAAATGTTTTCAGCTTTTAGCCTTCACCATGAGATAGATTATTCCTTAACTGTTCCTTTACAAACAGATGTATGATTTTGGTTTGAACAATTTGCACTTGATTGATCTTCTAGAACCTTTAAAAAAATAATAGACAAAAATGTAGCTTAATTCTTGTTAGTGGAAAATGCTCAACTTAAAGAGCAGGTAGTTATTAAAAGATATTTAATATTTAAGGCTCTCATTATGTGTAGTGATAGTGACATTCGATAAGTTGAATATAATTTATAGTCACAGTATATTATAAATGCAACTATTTTCTAGGAAAACATTGTTTAATAAAGAGTACGAAATAATAAGTACTTACAAATTGAAGAGTTTTATCCACGTCTTCGATGTTTTTAAGGGTTTTTCTCTAAAAGTGTCCATTGTGCGAATCCCCGTTATGTAAATAGGCAATATATGAAAATGTAATTGGCGCAGCCACTAAATAGAAATAAACATTTTTATAAATGATCCATGAACCAAGCTGTCGTCATAAAATCTTGAAATTACATTAATAATACAAAACTCACTTTGTTTAGCACGTATGTACTTTAATAATTTCAAAAATTGTAGGTATTTTCGGGTTAAAATTGGAACTCACTTTCAACTGCGTAAAATATTGTATACTTCAGATGGCAACTGTCTGAAACAAAAAAGAATGATGGATGAAAACAGCTGAATACAATGGCTCCTTTTTCTCTATTTACTTATGTAAATTATCAATATGTATTGGTAGATCACCCAAAAAAAAAGGGAAATGCGTTTGTATTTTTGCAAACTAAATTGGCATTATGTATCGGTGCCAACCAACCAAATGTTCACATTAAGGTGCCTTTTTTGCTATTTTTATTTTGTTCCCATGATGGACATTTTTTGAAAATGTCAAACAAAAACTTGAGTCCTTAATTTTAATATTAATTACTCGCCTACGGCATATGAGATTTGCCATTTATGCACGGAAACTTATTTTTCTTTCTTTAAATTTGAATAGCTCAGCGGCATTTTATAGTATTATCTCCCTAAGCTCTAAAAGTATCCATTGATGATAGGTATCTGGTAAAGATGCCGTGGATTATTAAGCTAATATTAATATTAAGGGCTCAAATTTTTCTTCTTATCATTTTTTTCAAAAAAAAGTAGTCGCAAGAAACGCACCCTAATGTACATGCACATGCATATACATATGTATATACATGTGTACCCTGTGCGCGCACCGTTCGACTGTACATTAAAACTCCCTGGATAAAAAATAACCGCGACACAATCCAAATTGAACCAAATGCAATCATTAAAATACAAATAATATAAAATATATTAAACAAATAAAGAAATCGGTGCAGCCACGAAGCAGTGTTGCACATTTTGACAAATTTAAATTAACTAGGGAGTTTTATCTTGAGTTACAGAAAAGACGAAGCGTTGTTGGCAAAAAAAATAAAATGTTGCACGTTTTTATAAATTTAATCACCATAAGAACTTGAAATCAAAATATTAATATAAAACTTGCTTTTTTATGCACGAGGTACTGCAATAAATACAATAATTTAAGCTATAATCTATGCTGTTTAAAATTTGAACTCACTTTCAATTGCGTAGAATGATCTTTTCTATGTGGATACTTGAGATGGACTGACTTTGGCTTTTGGCAATTGTTTTAAGCAACTGTCTGAAACAAGAAGAATGCTGAATAAAACAGCTGAATACAATGGCGGAGGAATTTTTTTGCCGCCTTTTTCTTTATTTACTTATGCCAACTACCAATATGTATTGGTATATGATCTGAAATGTTAGGGAAATTAGCATGGCACATTTTTTAACTAAGTTGTTGGAATGGCTGAATTATAAAACTAAAATATTGCTGAATAAATTGGCGATTAAACGTAACGAATATAATGGGTGAAGAGAACTCAGGCATTCTTTTTTAGATGCTTCTAAGTGAGATAGGTAGATAATGAAAGCAAATAGAACGTTCTGTTTTGTTGATGGCGCGAAGTTAAACAACATAATGATGAGCTTACATCTCTTTTCTAGGTATGTGTTTACATGTCGCCTTAACTATGCATGCAGTGCGTGCAGCTGAAATTCTAAACTCAATAACTTTTCTTTTCTTGCCAAAAACCTTAAATTAAATTTTCTCATGCTTATTGGCTAATGAAAAGTTAGAATTTATTATCCAAATCTCGTGAATAGGATAAACCCATTGATGAAGCAACTGCAATTAAAGAATCGAAAATTTAATGATATAAGAAATGATAAAACAAAATTGTATAGGTTAGGTACTTACCGAATACTAGATTATTACTTAAAATAATTAATTTATAACTTTGAAATAAAACACTGTTCGGCAAAATTAAGTTTTTTCTGTCCGGCAATCAAAACAATACTTTTTTAAAGGTTAAAGTTGTCCTAAGTTTATATAATATACTAGCTATTTGAAAACGTAAAAGATAACCAAAAATAGTGCTTTCAGTGCTTGGGTAAAACACAATAAAGTTCTTTACAATAAATTGTATAATGCAAAGAGCAAATCTTTGTCTTCTAGATACAGTTTAAAGATATTCTCATTAACTATGATATGAATTTATTGTTTTCATGGTTTTGTTAAATATATTATGATGTAAATTTGTATATTATTTTTCAAAAGACATGAAGTGGTAGCCTTGTATAGACGACGGATTCGTTCTTATAAAGCAAAAATGACTTTCAAATGATTTTGACATTTTCTGTTGAAACCCTTGTTGAAAATGGTTCAGCGTTTTTTTTTTTTAGATTTATGTAAGACAGGAGAAATCTAACTACTTATGAAGATTTTTTGAAAGTTTTATGAAATACTATAAATATTTAAACTAAATATTGAAAATAGGAATTATAAATCTAGAAAGCCATCAAGATTTTTATTAAAAAAAAAGTACTTAATAAATTATGATAGCCTTAAAAAGCCTTATATATATGTTTTCCTTCGAATTCTTAAAAGTAATTTCTCAAAAACTTTTTTCGATAGAGTGATGAAGTCGGATTAAGGCTATGAAAATCTAGGCAAAAACCCAAACTTCATTGCCTGGAACAAAACAGTGTTGCCCAGCGTAAAATTGTACCTCTCAATTAACTTTTCTAAGGACGAATATCTACAACCAAATCAAACCGAAAAATACGGATTTTGGTCGATTAAAAACAAAATGAGATCATTCGCACTTTTAACTTGAAATAAATAAAATAGTTCATTGAATATCCAAATATCTGATTTTAAAAAAAAAAAATAAATAAAACAACCAGATGACCGGTATTTGCTAAAGAATGAATTAAAAATGAAAATATTGCTTTTTTGTAGCTTTGAAAGCATATAATGCCTTACCATCAATATTTAAAATGCATAATTTGTTTTAACTTATCACAAGCAATGTTTTTGAACTCAGACAAAGTCTTTTGACAGCTTATTCGGAAAAAATAAAATTTGCATTCTGAACTAATGCAAATTGGTACTGTATTTAATGCTGTACCGAATATAAAGTACATTTTACGAGAAAAAGTTGCGAAAACATCAATTTCAGAAATATAATTGGCATATGAAAATAATAATCTAAGCTGAATTAAGTATTTAAGGATTAATAGTTATATTTCTCTTTTTATATAACCTCAATATTTTAGAGTTGAATAAATTCCCTAAAAGGAGATATTTTTGCTATAAAGAATGGGAAATAAAACTATACCATTTCGTATAGATAAGTTTACTCGACTTTATTGCAGTAATACCAAACCAAATAAGGGTTTCAACTTCCTGTATTGAAACTTTACCTAAATATAATGGGTGATAGTTCTTCTGTTTTAGTTTTTTCAACCAAAGGAAGCCGGTATATTAACGAACCTAATTTTCCTAATTTTGGGTACGATCCAATAATGGTTGGGCTTTTGCCATAACATTTTAAGTATTTTCATTATTTGTATAAGAGTTTTCAACAAAATGTATTGTTGAAATAGCCATCAGATACAGCTATTTTACCTATTGACTTGGAATAAGCCCCTAATATTTTGGGATTGGTAAGGATTCGGTTTTTAACAAAATAATATAGATCTCGTTCCAATACAGTTCCAATACATTATTTGACGACAAGTGACACCAATTTAAGTAGTTGTTATTGCAATGATCGCAATTAGATGAAGGGGATCCAACTTCTTGTATTGGAACCTTTCCCAAACGTTATAGGTGAAAGCGCCATTGTTTTAGTTTTCTTACCCATAAAAATCAGGGGTTCTTAATAACCTATATTGGCTACAAGCCAATTATGGTTGTGGTAATGCCTATACATTATAGCTATTTTTCTTGATCGTTTAAGAGTTTCCAACCATATGTATTGTTGAAATAACTATCCAATATAGCTATTTTACCTATTGACTTGGAATATGACCTCAATATTTTGGGATTAGAAGGGATTGGTTATGTGCACAATAATATAGATCTTTTTCCAATACATAATGGGAAACCAAGTGACACCAATTTAAGTAGGTGTATTGCCGACGTTATTGCAATGATCGCAATTAGATGAAGGGGATCCAACTTCTTGTATTGGAACCTTTCCCAAACGTTATAGGTGAAAGCGCCATTGTTTTAGTTTTCTTACCCATAGAAATCAGGGGTTCTTAATAACCTATATTGGCTACAAGCCAATTATGGTTGTGGTAATGCCTATACATTATAGCTATTTTTCTTGATCGTTTGAGAGTTTCCAACCATATGTATTGTTGAAATAACTATCCGATATAGCTATTTTACCTATTGACTTGGAATATGACCTCAATGCTTCGGGATTAGAAGGGATTGGTTATGTGCACAATAACATAGATCTTTTTCCAATACATTATGGGAAACCAAGTGGAACCAATTTTAGTAGGTGCATTAACCATATGTTATTGCAATGATATCAATATGAATAGAGCTTATAAGGCTATAAAATTAGTTTTATTGCCTATAAATTTCGACGTTATGTTAAATTTCAACCATAAAATAGTTTTTTTTTTAACTTTTTATTTCTATTTTCACACATTTTTTTTATTGTTATCAAATATTGGCTATTTATCAACAATTATTGGTATTTAAGCTGTATATTTATAGGAACTTTAAAAACACCAATCTGATATGTTGTCAAAACTATATTTTATTGGAAATCTTCCAAAACTACAGGAATAATTTTTCCTATATAATGTAGGAAATAATCTATTTTTACTAAGATCTGTTAAATACCCTACATATTTTGTTATATTTCCCATATATTATAGTGTTTTGACTCATTGCCTCACCATAATGTTTTATAACAATGAATTATTGGAATGTCAACAATAAAAGCATGGTATTTTTCTAGAACTTATTGTTATATCACCCAAATAGTGTAGTATTTCCACAGTTCGGTAATTTTCCTAACCGTATTGTAACATTAACCAGCAATTTATTGCAACTTCAACAAAATGTAAGGGAATACTTCCTACTCAAAATGCTAGTATGCCTGTTTATTACAATTATTTGTGTTTTCCCAATACACATTGTTCTATTTGTTATCAAGTATAGGGGAATCATCCATTTTGCATAGGAAAACGTCGATTTTTGCTATTCCTATAAATCTAAAAAAAATAATGGAAGTTCACCTAATTTTTATAGTGATTTTTCAAATAATTATTGAAATATTACCCAAATTATTGAAAAATTGCCTATAATTTCCGTAACAATACTTTATAGGCATAGCTCCCCTTCACTTTTTTCTGAGTGTACTCTTGTCAATACCACGCAAGAGGCAGTTCCCGTGAAAAAAACTTTATAAATAAAAAAATAAGCGCTTTAAATTCTAGACAGAATTTTTAAATGGGTAATCAAAAATTGAGCTAAATTAACTTCGTCAAAAACTCAACACTACTTACTGCCGTTAAAGCATAATTCACCAAATAAGTAAATAGTCTTCATGAACGAAAATATACATTTCCCTTAATCGAAACTAAATACTTAATACAAATCACATTCGTTGAATTATCGGTAACTTGATAAAATCTAATTCTACAATTAAATCACTATTAATAGTATTATGCTACTCAACTATGAGTTCAGTATATAATTAAATGAAATCTCAACTTCTCAAGGCAAAAGACATAACCTTCTTGGCCTAAGGTATATAAGCAATAATCTGTAACACACATTTGATTACAACAATAATCACAGCATTTTGATGATTGTCACCCAAACTATTATGAGAACAAGAACATTTCACGTTCACCAAAATATCAGTATTATGCCAATCAAATGGCAATGGAGTAATTTAGGGAACTCCGAAAACAACAACTTCCCTACTTGACACCAAATCCACCTTAAATTCCTCATTAAATTCCATTAACTCGCACTTCAACCATCATCATCATCGTCATTATCAGGAACATCATCGATTGGAATGTCGATGTTGGCAGGGCATTTGGATATAGCCAAAGTCTCGTTTCCATAAATTCAATGATAAATTAATTGAGAAATAATATTAACCCCAATAATTGAGCCACCATCAGCAATGCTGCTTGCTACAGCTGTCGAATAATATTTCGCAATGCAGAGAAAGAGAAAAGAGAAGCGAAAGAGAGGAGAGTTCATTATCCTTTCGGCATCCAGAATTTGCATAAGATACATTTCGAATATATATAAAATTATAGATACATATGTATCTGATGCCAGAGAAATCAACTTATGCACCTAAATAATAATACAAACTCTCTGATGGACGACCAGAGACCACGCACCACAAGGAGCAAACAACAACAACAACATCATCTAGATTGCTTATTTCAATTTGCTTACGGAATTCCATTATGGAAATTAACGCATCGTTAACCATTTGACGGGATAATACCATCAGCAATCCAGGTCCAAGTCCAAGTCCATCAGTCCAGCAAAACCATCACTTCCAACACCCGCACCCTAGGCAAGGCATTCCACCATCAAACCATTAAAATGTTTCGTCTGGGACCATGGATGTAGCTCAGGAGGTTGACACATCCTCACCGACTTCCTTCAATGTCCGAATCGGAAGAATGATGGATCTAATATTGTAGATACACTCGCTCGTCGTCCTATAGAGTTCTTCGAGTGGACTATAGGAAAGATGGGACAAAGTCCTGCAGCGTCAATCATCATTATTACGTTTGTTGTGTTCATATAGAGTGTTGCATTGTACTCGTATAGTGTAGAACATAATGAAGTCCTTTTGCAAAAGGACCTTATTCCTCTAATGAATATAAATGGTAGTTTGTTAGTTGATTTGAAAGGATAACAAGCAGTAAAGTGCTTATGTGTTGCTTTTCTCAGGGTTGTTTCCCCTTCCTACATTTTTCGCATTTGGGTGATTTTTGGAGTTGACTACTAGTTTAATGGGATTTTCGTTAATTTAATAAAGACGTATAAATGTCAAACGAATATGATTGATATCGATAAAAAAAAAAAAACATTATTGCGTTACTGATGTCGATATGTGTCGATATTTGGATGAAATCCTACAAAAATCAGAAGTGGGATGATTTGCAGTGATTTGAACAGAGGCAAATAAATTAATGATACTAAGCATTTAGTCGTATCTTGAAGACTTAATTTAATAAATCTCAACTAATTATACTGAAAGTCACACCTTTACAGCACATAATTTATCAAATCCAATCTACCTTTAACCATTAAAAAAAAGTCTCCGCAATAAAGGGACACACTGCCTTCCTTAAAGATTTAGGTTAAAATCCATTAAAAAAAATACTCAAAAAAAAGCAAAACAAATTAATTAACGTCTTCTTTAAGGATAATTGCCAAATAGCTAATAGTCATTCTATTCAAATTATGTTATCTTTATTAGAGTTCAATAAAAAAAGAAAAACCTCAGTGGCATTCCTGCCCCGCAACGAACCGCCACCGCCCGCCACCAATGAAAACACAAAACCATCAAAATGTATAAATCTTTCATTAATTCCAATCAACAACAACAAAAAAAGGACCTTCCCCCCGTATTAAAAAAAAAATGAAAATTGTTGTTGTTTTGTGTAAATACAAAGAGATATGAAATCTAGAAACCATATACCTAAACAATAGGCCTTAATTAACTGTCTCTATTATGTTAAGTTTATACCTTCTCTAGAGCTATTGGCGCCTAATTTAATATTAGACGACATGCGACTATTTTTATATAAACAAGAACAAAAATACATATATAAGTCCTAATAATAATATGATGTGATGGCAATCCTTACTCTATTTTTTTTTTTTAACAAATATTATTTTTAAAGGTAGGGGCTGTGATAATTGCCCGCCATATTCACGTGACCATGTCCCATTTGCACTTCTTTTGTTTTGGTTTTACCGCGTGACCATTTGTATAATATTTTCCTTTAGATTTTTCTTTTCTTTTTTTATTACAAAAAAGACTAAAAATAAAATAAAATATAAAAAGCCTATTCATAGAAAAAAAGGGTTAACATAAAAAAGACTCGATGAAAAGTCGCAATATAAAGAGAAAAGAATGTAATTTGCCATGTTACCGACTTTTTGACAAACACACAAAGTTATAGAAGTTGGTTGTCTTTGGTGAGTGAATATGGATAGGACATGTAGAACTCTAATTAGGGTGACCAGCTGTGTTTTTATTCTTTTTTGGTCAATGGTGAAACAGTGCCATGAAATTTGAAATGACTTAATACAATACTGTTGTAATTTAAGCAATCTGGAGTAAGGTTTTTTCTAGCTACGTGAGAAGTTCCAAAGGTTTTTGTCTGTGCTTTGACAGTTGAGAGTGTCAAAATATTTTGAAACTTCTGTTCGTGAAAATTTGACAATTCATCATGAATAGTTTAATGTTAAACTTTTGGAAACTTATTTGCATATAAATAAATTTGTACGCAATGTTTATGGGGCAATTCGTTCATTTTAAGGTCTTAAGTGATAAAGTTCATTTCTGGTAAAAATACTTCAGCAATAAGCGAAATTACTATATATAGAGCATCAACAATCCTTAAATAATGAATGAATAACTAATACCGATTTTTTAGAATGTGGAAGGATCTGCCGATACTGCGAATGTCGGAGATCTATCGAGCCATGCTGACTGATTTTTTTCTTACAAAAGTTAATAAATTTAACATAGACTACATTAGGTTCTAATTATTAGCCACAACTTGCAATCCAGTGTAATTATGTATTACTTACTTAGTCAAGGTGGCGCCATAGTCCTGTTGTGAGCTAAGGTCTCACCCAACAAACTTCTCCATGTAGCTCGGTCCCTAGATAGCTGTCTCCAGTTGCGCACTCCAATTTGGGTGAAGTCACTTTCCACTTGTGCATGCCACCTAATCCACGGTCTTTCTCTACTGCGCTGAACTGTGGATCATTGATTCGAATACTTACCGGGTTTCCATGTGCTCTACGTGACCTAATTATCTCGAGCATTGGATTTTATCCTTTTGGCTAAGTTTACGTCGCTGTTAAGCTCGTCGTTCCTTCTTCTCCTCCAATCACCTTCTATGCATACGGGACTGTAGATCATGCGAATAACTTTCCTCTCAAAACAACCCAAGGTGCTATCATCCTTTTTTGTCATAATCCATGCTTCTACATCATATAGCAGCAGGACGGGATGATGAGGGTTTTATATTGTGACACTTTTATTGCTCGAGAGGGGGCCTTACTTCTCAATGGCTTTCGACCCCAAAGAGACAGCGGTTAGCTACAATAATAATAATTTGAACTCAGCGCTCGTTTTGTCTTCTGCATTCAAAGTGGAGCCCAGAACCTCCTCCCTATTCTGTATCCGCACTCGAGAGGAAAGCTTCGGATGGAATGTTGCCACTTAAACTTGCACTTTCGTAGTACTCATTGTTGGGGAAGTAAGCCCCAAAAATTAAGCTATTAGTCGACGACATCGCTCTCACAATGTGACCGCTACCAAGCTTCAGCAAGAAATTGTCTATTCTGTTTATGTTGGCTCTGTTGTAAAGTTTGTACTCCGACTCTGGTGTTCTGTGTAGTGAAAGGCAACGTCTCAGACATTGTCTTTCAAACACCCGAATCTTATCCATTTGAGATGGGGCAACTTTAAACCATACCGGGCACCCATAGGCAATCATCGGTCGGATAAGGGCCATGTAGCAAATCATCTTCACCCTGCTGTCAAGTCGGCTGCTAAAAAACAACCGTTTTGTCAGGGCAAAGGCTTCCCTAGCTCTGGCCAGAGCAGCACTCATATGTCTGTCGAAATACAAGTACTGATCCAACCAGATGCCAAGGTAGGTACTTAACTACACTTTTATTCGCCAGTCACTGTCGATTTGGTAAAACGATCACTAGATTTTTCCCGTTCTTTCTCGTATCCCATCAGGCTCCATACAGGGGAGTCCTGAAAAGAATAATTTCGCATTTCTGAAAGTTGATTTTCAACTTTCAGTCATCGCAATATTGCTGAATCTTGTCGAAGTCACCCTGCAAAAGTGTCTTGATAACCTCAATTTTTGGGGCCGTTCTGTACGCAATTAGGTCGTCGGCGTACGCTATTGCCTAAATCAGACTTGCTTTCAGATCACTGGTGTAAATGCTGAACAAGATCGGCGATCTTTCCTGTTGACAGAATGTACGACGATAACTTCGATTTTCAGGAAATCACATGACAGCACATCACCTTGTCTAGGGCCTTTTTAGACATTGCGAGGGAAATATTTGTTTAAATATCAAACCATTGTCTCAAACTAAGAGAGATCAAAAGAATCGGAATTTTTAGGGTACATTTTGAAATCTTACAAAACCTTCGTTTCTTCACTTGGATTTGTCAGAATCAATGTTATTTTTTATATTGTGGGTTGATGATAATGAATATTAATTCTAAATTCTTGTCAGCTGCCGTCATCTTGTTAAAACCACAATTCCTACTTTTCATGTTTGTTTAATTGATGAACAAAAAAGGCAGTAAAGTTGAAGGTATACGGACTTTTTATTCTACTAACCTATAAAGCACACCAAACAGTCCAAACTCCCAAACACAGCAGTTTTGTTTATTAAGCTTCTTCGCTAAAAAAATGTCCTTATTATATTTCAAACAGAACCATGATTTTTAAAATTAATTTGCACAACTTGAAAACGTTGTTCAATTTATCTTGAAGTGCTAAACCAAACTAAAATCAAATTACTTGATAGCTGATAAAACAGCCACCAGTTAAAAGAGTGTTGCCAACTTAAGGTTCCATAAATCTTAGAAGAAACAACTGTTAGTTCTTAAAGTCTTACTTTTTAATTTCCAAAACTGAACTTAAACTCTAGTATGTTCTAAGAAATGATATTTGAAAATATTTTAGTCACTTATGTAAACTTCAAAGTTTGTCATTGAAAAATTTTCTCTTTAAACATACAAAATTATTTGGAATTTATAAGATGGGAAACTTTTTTATATTTACCAAGTTTTGTCCTATTAACTCATTTTTTTGAAGAAAATCCATTTTTAATGTACATATATAAAGGGTGTTTTTTTAGACGTGTAATTTTCAATATGAACTAAAACGCATATAATTTAATATTGTGGTCAAGAATTTAGGTTTATTTTAAGGATAAAGGATTTCTATTATGTTTTAAAATTAATTTCGGGCAAGCGGCTGCTTCAGCTGGCTCGACCCAATTTCCTACTATTTTTGTTGCAATTTCACTCGAATATTTTCTTCCAAGGCGTCAATTGTCTCGGACCTATCTCCGTTGACAAGCGATTTCACATAACCTCACAAACAGTAGTCCAGCTGTGCTTAATCACACAATTTTGAAAACCATGCCACAGGCCCACGACGCTAAATAATAACCGAAAGTTTCTTTCAATAAATTGAGTGTTTCATTGGTTGTATGGAAAATAGTGCCAGCCGATTTGTTGGAACTAAATGTCCTCCACATTAACATCCTTCAATTCAGGCACGAAATCGAAATTAATGATGGCTCTATAGCGTTCCTAATGGACTGTAACATTATGACCGGCTTAATTTTTTAAGCATTATTGAACAATGATTCACTCTGACACCCTAGAGCATACCAAACAGTATCTTTTTAAGGATGAAACGTTGTTGTCTCAACAACGACTTGTCGATAATGATCATTTCAAATTTGACAATTTTGCTTATCAACGTATCCATAAAAATAAAGTAGGTGGCGCAACAGTCCGTTGAGAACTAGGGCCTGGTGACTTACAACTCTCAACCATTCCTGTGTGCTAGGAACGTTTATAGCGATGGCCAATTTGCGAAAGCACTTTTCGTGACAAGAATTACTCTTGGAGAATTTGTCAATTCCTCGCAAGAGGCAGCACCCTTGAAAAAACTTTAGATGGCACAGGTAGGGATTGAACCCAAGACCTCTGGTTACTGCAACGTATTCATTCTACCAAAAATGAGCTTCATCGCTGAACAATACTTTCTTGTGAAAATCGGGATCGGCAGCCTTCTCGTTTTGGGCCTATTCACCGAACAAGCGACACGATTGATGGCCGTTCGGCTTCAATTTTTAAAATGGAAAACCAAATTGAGCATAAATAATGTGACAGCTGTCAAAAAGACCAACTCCGAAAAATGATTTTCAAATTGAAAACCACACGTCTAAAAAAACAACCATAACATATAAAAATTGATATTTTTACTTTCTAAAACAATTCTTTAATTTTTTTGTACAATACAATTATTTATTTAAAAAAAATTATTTTTAAAGTTAAGTATCATCAGTTTTAAAACTGTTTTACCTTAAAATCAAAATTTTCTTTTAAAATAAATTTAATAAGTAAATCTGGAAGCCAAAATACTTTGAAACCAGTTTTAAGATTTCTTTTTATTTTAAATCGATGTTCACTTTTAACTATTTACCCCACTTCAACCTATATGGAGTAGTGTGGTTTTGAACACAAGAATTTTGAATTTTTTAAAACCGTTAAAAAAATCTCTTCCTAGGCTCTAACTGAATTTATTATGGACGTATATTCTAGCAGACTCGGGAGTAAGACTTAGTTTAAAATTAATGCTTGCATAAAGTGAGTTAAAATACGGTCACACTAATAATTATAGCCCAAGAACACCAAGCCTAGAAACCATCAAAGCTACGCGATTGTGTATAGAAGATATGCGAAGCCCTAAAACGTAGTCCTAGCTCTAGCTGTTAGCTGTTAGCATACAAACACTACCCCATACTTTCCCAAAAAGCTTCGCGTTTTTAATTATAACCATTTCGAATGGTCAAAAGCAAAGTCGAGGCGATGGTTATGGCTATGGCGGCTTCGTCGGTCGGCGTTAGAGGGCGACTCTATGATGGTGGATGGATAGATGGATTTGGATATGCGCCTTTCTCGAACCTCTAGCGCGTCATTATGATTGTTGCTATAATTGTTAATAAAACCGAACAAAACTTTTTCATTTGTTTTTCTTTTATTATTTTTGTGCTTTTTCCGTAATTGTTGGAAGGGGAAAGGGGGGCTGTTTTGTTTTTTATTATTTTTTTGTTTATGTGTTTTGTTTAGGGTGGCTTGGCTTGGCCTGGCCTGGTCATTGCCGTGATGGTGGCTTCCGCAATTCGATTTGCTTCCTGACGAACGAGGACGATGGACGATGGTTATATAATAGGTTTGTTTTTATTTTTGTTTTCTATTCTATTTGCTATAAATGTGCTCTCCCGCATTGTTTATCTATTTGGAGCAGGTCAGTTGGGGGCCTCGTTTGGTTCCCTTAAGGATTTAATTATTTACAAAAAGGAGCGCATGAATAGCCCCAGTGCGCATATAGACTTTGGCCTCCCTCGACGACCGACAAACGACGACGACGTCGGGGAACGACGAACAACGACCTATGCATTTAGGTATGGGGATGAGGGAGGGTTTGTATGCTCCTTATAAAATATTTTCATTTCACTTTTATTTACTGGGATTAAATATTTAACGAGGGTCAGTTAAAGAGACAAGAAAAAGAATATCCTTAAAGAGTGCACAGTGTGAAGGACCAAACTCCACAATGACGATGATGATGACGACGAGGACGATGTGGGAATTAAGCATGATGAAGACAGTATAAAGACACAAAACGCAGAAAGGAAAGAAAAAAAGGATAAGTGGGTGCAATTCAGTTGGAAATTGAATAAATTAAAATCCAGGCGGACTTAATTAGGTTGCGGTAATAATATCATAATTAATTTAAATGTCTTTTGGTGTCTGTCGGCATTGAAGGGAGAAGATTGCTACTTGAAGATAGCCTAAAGAAACAAAATTTAAATGCCTTTTTTTTATTTTTACATTTTATTGTTTTCATTAAAGTGTTGGAATTGAGGGGGCTTCTAAGATGTAATATGGCTGCTGAAGGAAAAGGTTGAAGTTTTTTTCTCTTTATTTAGACTTTGAAATGGTGGTGTCCGTGGCCTTTGAGATGTTTTCTTTGTAAAACTTTAACAGCTAAGTAAATATTGTGTTGCAGTCTTCCATAAGCACTTTGTAAGGAGATGTAAGAAAAAGAAAGGACATTTTCACTTCAGTTTTCGCATTTCGATGGTAAAACAATGTAAATTTTAAAGTTTTAAAAGTGCACTTGAGTGTCGTGTTTTTCATAAGTAATGCATATATCATATATGTAAGTATGTTCCTTTGAATGCATTTCCGGTCTGCCTAGAGCAAATTACAAATACAACCCCTTTCCAAAATATAACCCTACATAATATTCTCACACTCTTTTTATCTCTGTCTCTCTTTAGCTGTCACTTGAAATCCCCGATGGCCCAACAAGGTAAATTCAATATTAGCTTTTCCACTTAAACAACACTTCGACCCCAAAGGGAATACTGACGTAGGTACATATATATAACGAGCCAGTGTCAGAGAACTCGACATCAGAACAGAACACACAAATTTTAACCTTCAACCCTCGTCGTCGTCGTCGTGTCGCCAAAAAACACCTGCGAGTTGAAAGGCAAAACGAAACGAAAAACGACGATGTTGCACATTTCGATGTCAAAGAGAAATCCGAATTCCGAACAAACAGCTCCCCAAAGTAGTGTGATGAACTAAGGGGAAGAGAGGGGAGGGATGGGAATGGGATAAGAGGAAGTAAAGAAGAAATGGTCGTGATGCGGGACTGTTAGATTTTGTGTGAACTTTTGTACGTCGACTGACTTTTGTGACAAGAAATGTCACTTAACTGCTAATTAATTATTTGGCACCAAAAGTTAATGGAATTAAAGAGTATGAGAGACCTCTGATGGTGAAATTTAGCAGGAAGAGGAGATTACTGAGTTTCATAAGATTTATAAGTTTCTTGTAAGTCCTTAAAAGTAAGATAAAAATGGGTTTCCAAATATGCAGGTATGAGCCTTTAAGGCTTAAATGCCTCTTAACGTGTACCTTTAATTTTATTCAAATTAAATGCTTATAGAACCAAACAAGAGAAAATTTGATGAGACACAATTATTTCCTCTGGTTCATTGGGACTGCATGGGACCAAATTTTTTGCTCCTTAAGAAGGGTTTACATGTTAAGATCAAAAAAAGAACAATCTACTTTATGTGACTTAAGCTGAAACTGTAAGATTTCTGCTTTTCACTTCAAAAATCTAAGTAACACAACATGCTTCTTGGTAGCCCCACGTTGGGCGCCACTTTGTATATCTTATCATTTTCTTAAAACATAAAATAAACAAAAAACGCACAACCTTCGTCCGTTTTATGGGCTAATTGGAAAAATTCTACAAAAAAACTGACACGACAACTTCCTAGCAGCTTCACGTTGGGAGCCACTTTTCGTATTCTATTAGAAAACATCGTCGATATTGAGTAATTTAAAGCCATGAAATATTCGAATTTGGTTAGACACAAACAAAGCTACAACTAAGGTTAGTGTTATCAGCGTCGAAGTACAATTATTTAGGAAACTAACTCGACCACTGCTTGGCCCCATGTCGGGCGCCAATTTTTGACTTCTATTATTTCATTGAAACTGAACCATAAGCACATAAGGAAAGTTTAATCAGCTTAGTGGTAAAATTATTCAAACAACTGCAATTTGATTTTTATCATTTATTTAAAACCGACTAATTTGAAGTCGCAAAATTTTAAAATGTTTAAGTATACAAAGAAAACTGCAAATTAGATCAGTATTATAAGTGTTTTGGTAAAACTTCAACCACAACTCCTTTGAGCGCCAAATTCGCTAAATTCTATTATTAACTTCCCATAGGAAGTTATTGTAATGTGTCCGATTTGTCGAATTGAAAATTTTGACATTTCTCGACGTTTCAAGGTCCCTAGAGTCAAAATAAAAGATTTTTAGAAAGATGTCTGTGCGTGCGTGTGTACGTACGTTCGTTCGCCCGTACGTTCGCTACGTTTTTTTTCGTCGTCCATAGCTCAAGAACCAGAAGAGATATCGACTTCAAATACATTTTGTTATACAGATAATAAGGCAGAAAGATGCAAAAAGGACTCTCAAGAAAATTGCGTGAGTGGTTTTTTACCATAGCAATTTAAAAAAAAGGTTAAAATTTTGGTTAACCTTTAATATCTCATGAACCAATGACACTAGAAACTTGAATTAAATTTTATATTATATATTGTAGCGTGATACAAAACAATTATATTTTTGGAAAAAAATCCAATTAACGGTTTTTTTTATAAATCAAAAAAACTGAAAAAAAAATATGATTTCATCTCCAGAACAATTTTGTGCAACGAAGAATAATGTTTTTGACATCTGATAAAATTTTGAGAATTCTTTCGAACCGTTCAATACAAGTTGTTTTGGACGGATTCAAGTCTGAAAGTCATAAAATAAATGCTGGTGTGCCCCAGGGCTCCGTTTTGTCTCCGACCCTCTTCCTCATATTTATAAATGATCTCCTGTCTGCCACTTCTAATCCAATGCATTGTTTCGCTGACGATGGCTTTTCATATTCGTTTCCAGACTCACAACCCTCCTCTTCGGATGTGGAACTGCAACGGCAAAATATGATTAGCTCATTAAATTCCGACCTACACAGTACAATGGGGAATAAGAAATCGTGTGGAATTTAATGCTTCGAAAACGCAATGCTGTCTTGTATCGTTAAAGCGAGATAAACCCTCTCTCCCACTATCTATAAGTGGCACTTGCATCGAAGAAACGGAAAATGTCGACATCCTCGGAATGTGCATCAGCAACCACCTTTTGTGGAGCGATCACATACGCGATGTTGCCAAAAATGCCGCAAGATGTCTAGGTTTTTTGAGATGTTGCAAGAAATTTTTCTCTCCGTCTGATCTGGCTACAATCTACAAAACCTATATACGTCCGAAACTTGAATATAATTCTCATCTCTGGGCTGGTACTCCAGTAACTTATTTAAGCCTCTTGGACAGTATTCAAAAAAGAGCTTTTAAAATGATTGGTGACATTAACATCATCAACACGTTTACGCCACTCGAACATCGACGCAAGGTTTCTTGCCTTACCCTTTTTTACCGTTATTTTAACGGACTATGCTCTAGTGAAATAGCCAGTTGCATTCCTCCCCTTAAACAATTTAACCGTAATACCCGCGCTTCTAGGAATGCCCATCAATTCACCCTTGAGCCCAACTTCGGCCGTACTATGAAGTACAGAGATTCTTTTTGTAGCCGTACTACGCGAATGTGGAACGCCTTGCCACGCTCTATCTTTCCCTGTCATTGCAATGTTCAGAAATTTAAAATCAATGTACACCGACACCTCCTATCCAACCCTTCCCTCTTTTCCTAATGCTCACACTGTGTCTTTGGCATATTAAAGGTATACAAATCCCTTTTAGTGTTCGCTAATTATAAAAAAAAAAAAAAAAATCTAATTGACAGTTTTTTTTATAAAAAAAAAACTTTAAAAAACGTTACTCAAAGTTGGTAAAAATTGATTTTCGACTCAAATATCTTTTCAAAACTTTCAGATATTGGCCTTAAACTACTTTTATCTTTCAAAAAATATTGCTGTCAACATTCAGTAAAATTTTGTGAGAAATCGAATTAACAGTTTTTTTTACAAAAAATTAAAAACCGAAAAAAAAAATTTACAAAAGTTGGTAAAAATTGATTTTCGACTCAAATATTTTTCCAAGATTTGAGATAATGGCTTCTAACTAATTTTAACTTATAAGAAATATTGTTTTCAACATTCGATACAATTTTGAGAACGATCGAATTGACAGTTTTTTTTACAAAAAATAAAAACCTAAAAAAAACAATACTAAAACTTGGTAAAAATTTACTTTCGACTCAAATAGCTTTTCAGAAATTAAAAATATTGGCTTAAAATTTATTTTATTTCACAGAAAATATTGTTTTCGATATTCAGTAATTTTTTTTTATAAAAATTCAACAGTCCGTTTTTTCATAAAAAAAATAAAATCTACAAAAAATAGTAAGCAAATTTGGTAAAAATTGATACATAAAGACAAACTTTAAAGCAAGACAAATCGACAGACGGGATGGGAAGTTATCAGTGTGGGTCGAATCCCAGCCTCTTTTTTCCTTGAATTTGGCAGTTTAAAGTTACAATTTCTCCAAGATTCAACATTAAATTCTAATTCACCTCTTTACCCCATTTCATATCAAACAACTTGCAAACAAATGGTATAGCTGCTTTTAGCCCATGAGTTTCTGGAACTCTAAAATCTAAAGTACTTTCAATAAAACCTTAAAACTTGACAAAAAAGATTATTTTTATAATGTACACAAACTAAAATTAAAAGTAATTCCTCTTATATATTTGAAAAGAGTGCTAGCATTCATAATGTGCAGCTGAAAAAGGAATCTCTATACTAAACAGTACTCCAAAATTAATAAACTTCACTAACCTGGTTTGAGGCTACTTTAAGTTCGACAGTATTTGAAACTATCAGAATCAAAAACTTAGTTTCGTTGGATCTGGACGTATCTGGAAATCTCAGAACTATTCACAATGTAAAAATGTACATGTCCTAAGCTTTTCTAACTTATGTAGTAAATGGGATTAACTAAAGCCGGCTTTTTTGAAGTTTTAGAAATAACCTACTTAGCAGAAGTAAGCAGATTAAGTTCTTGTTTTAAGAATTGGTTTGTAAAAATGTTAAAAAACTAATTAAACTTAGTTACTTCAACTTCATTTCTTGTAAAATTTTACCAAAGACAACCAAAAAGCTATAAAAATAGATACTTAACCAAATTGTCAAGCGAGTATCCTTTCTATTGAAACTATGCGTAAAAATAGTTTCAAATCTTTAAAAATTATTTCTTCTATAAAATCTAAACCTTGTTGTTTCCTTACCCTCCTTCTCCCCTTCCCCTCACAGTTTCGAGCCGATTGTTTAAACCTAAGTTTCTGGACCAGAACAAGGAATATTATGTATACAGTTAGTGTGAGAAACGGGAAACTGTCATTGAATTAATGGTTTGGAAATTTGTTTAGCATTTTGACCCCTTTTTTTGTCACCTTACCATCTTTTGTATACATATATGTTTCTACTATATGTTAGCCCCCCCATATCTATACAAATTGACGGACAGGCCCTAAAGTGTATTTGCCCCCTTATGGTTTATAACCCTGCCCTTAATCATCTCTCTTGGCTTTGGCTTGGATGTTATACTCATAGAAGAGTCTATCTAAGTCAATTTATCAACTGACAAGCGATAGATTGAAAGGTTTCTAAGGGTTTTTG
Source organism: Eupeodes luniger (assembly GCA_951509635.1). Taxonomy (NCBI): domain Eukaryota; kingdom Metazoa; phylum Arthropoda; class Insecta; order Diptera; family Syrphidae; genus Eupeodes; species Eupeodes luniger. Next base: position 9,584,980 of record OX608075.1, on the reverse strand, counting down.
TTGTTGTAGTTGCAAATAAACAACACGAACATATGTGTCTCCTCAAAAAAATATAACAGAAAAAAACCTCCCCCGCTCAACGAAAAATAAACATAACCCAGGATTCCAGGACCTACATATGGTAAATGGCAAGAGGACATAAAAATAGAAGACGACTGCAGATTTATTTTGTGTTTTTCCTTTTCTTGTCGCATCCTGATGATGTATAGTAGTTGAGTCCTTCGAATACCAATTTGCTGAGCAAATAGAATTTTTTCAGCTGCTGTGCGCGGCAACAGCGGCTGTAGCGGCGTATGTTTTAGAGCAGAGGGTGGGCCGAGCGACATAATAAAAATTTAAATTTGCTCCATCAAATTTTCCACATAACCAAAAATGGGAGCGGGATGTTCTCCGTTGGCGGCGTTAGTTGTCGTCCTTCTATCGTCGATAAGGATGCGTCGCCGGTCGTTGGCGTGTGATGGAATGAGGATGAATATTGAGTTGCCTCGTCCTGTCAATAAAGAACGAACCAGAAAAGAAAAAACAACAGCGAATGAAGTTCATATACGTTTGACAAACGACAGTGGTGGGATGTAGAAATTGGTATAGGTTTGGGGTATATAGAAGCATGCCTAGAAGGACTCCCTCCCTTGGAGGATAATCACATTCCGGGGGGGATGTTTTTTTATTTCATCTCGATTCCATCTTGTGAATTACAAAAATTCTGATTGAATAGCAATTTTACCTACATATTTCTTTTTCATCTTACTTCAAATTATTTCTTTATATTAAAAATGTGTTCGGAATAATAATTTGCTTATAATTGCTTTTAAATTAGGTCGATGGAACATGGAATTAGATTAACCTCCTCGCTGATGCAAAAAACTCAAACACCAACACAAACCATCAGACAGATTGCTCTACTCCACCACCTGTGAAATTCACTTTAAACCTTTAAAGGACAGGGTAAGATGAGCGGCGGTCTCGGAGTCGGGAAATGGGCACTCTCATCGGTTTTCATATTAAAAAGGATGAACGAAATATAAAATGTCAGTCATCCAAATGGTTCCATAGTCCAAAAGGTATGTACTCGTAGGTTCAGAAACGGAAGACAAACTGATGGAGCTTTTGCGCTGGATGTTGAATTGAAATCTGCCATCATTGCAGGAGGAGCTGCAGGAGCAGGAACTTATTCAATGTCCTTCATCATTTAAGGATGAGATGATGTTTTGTGTATATTTTTGCCTTTCTGACACAAATAATTCAGAGAATTTCCTTGAAAGACTGTGAAGTGAATTAATTTTTAATAGAATTTCAATGAACACAGGATGCTCTTACATTTTCCAATCATTAGTATGATTTTTACTTATTACCTTCTTACCCCAATATCTAGATTCTTTACCTTAACATCATTTATTCTCTATTTTTGGAGACTTATGGAAAATGTTAAAGTTGAAATTTTGATGAATTTTGTATAAAACAAAAACAAGTAAGGTAGAAATTCTTACGAAATTGTCTAATTATTTATTAAGAGTAGGAACTTCTTGGTATTGTTTTTTTAGCATCAGTGAACTGGACACAATTTGGGGGTAAAGTGTGTCTTCCCTATTTTCGTATATTTTTAGAACTGATTGTTTCTTGGAAATTTAAATTGTAGGAGAGTGTCGCTGAACTCAAAAGCAGCTTTGTTATTTCTAAGCCGATTTGAGTTGTTGGGAGGTAAGGAACACTTGCCAAGGAGGAAAATATTGAAAATATATGAAATATTGTGAACCTTTTAATCGGCTTGTTTTGAAATTTTATGTTAATAAGAACCTTAAAGCAGACATATTGATGGATTATGGAATTTTTGAAAAACAAAGGAGCGATGGAAATTATTCAGTTGTTGACAACAGTTGTATCAATAAAGGTTCCAATTAAATGAGTTGTTGTGTTTTTTTATGAAATGGTTTCTTTAGGATTTTTCTTTCTAACGTGTTTCTTGTCATGAAGTGAACTTAAGTACAAATAACACTATCGACTGTTTTCTTTTGATAGTATTTTAAAGTTATTAAAACTTGTTATTTTTAGCTCTTCCGTTTTATCAGGAAATGAAATAGAAGCAAACAACCTTTTACATTTTTATACAAACTAAATCTTAAAACTGGAATTTTGCTATTAAAGTTTATTCTTAGGAAATTATTTCTAAGAGCTCCTGATACTAGATTAAGTCCGGTCTTAATCCTATTCAATACAAAAACCAATACTCGTAAAATTTTACAATTGGCGTAGTTCTGAAATTTCCAGTTACTTCCAGGTCCAAAGAAACTATGTTTATTGATTCTGAGAGTTTTGAATACTCCCAAACTTAAAGTCGCCTTCAACCAGGTTAGTTATAAATTTAATGAAGTTTATTGGTTCTGAGAGTCACAGTTCTTCCTATAGGCCAAAACATAATCTTGGCTGTGTTTTATTAGTAATATGTATTCAACCATTGCTATGTGGACAAAGGAGTGCAGTTTGTTTTTGAGAGCTCTAAATGCCCTCGGATCTTAGGCAGTCAAAAATAGTACCTATCTTATTTAGAGATAAGTCGAATGGTTTCAAATGAAGATTTAACCCGCAATTTAACAAGATTAAGACTTTTCGTGCCTCTCGTTGTTTTATCGACATTATTATCAGAAATGTAGTACCCGTTGCGTGACGTTTAGTGCGTAGGACTGTTTGAACAATACAATCGTTATAATACTGTGCGTCGAGAGGAAGAGGTAGAGGTAAGTTTTAAGTAGAAATTTCAAAACTATTGTTTTATTTTATCCAATTATTTCATTAGTAGATAGTTAGCCCTTGAAAAAAAAAAGAATAAACGAACAGCTTCTGAAGAAGTTTTTAGAGTCTCACAAATTGTTTTGATAAAATATTAAAAGCTTACATATGTATGTACTTGTATTCGGATGCCTTGGCAGGGTCCGTCTTATTTTTCTGCCTTACCCCGGTATATCGGCTCTGCCGGGGCTGACCTCTTTTTTTCCGACCTACTCGTGGGACTAACATTCAAAAACTTTAAACAAAATGGACGAACTTGACTATACTGACATAGAACCATCCGCAGACTTGGAGGATGAACTCTTGGCCTCCAGCCAGGAGACCATAAAGGGGAGCTCATTTAGCGCTGGTAGTTCCAGCACTTGTGAGCAACCCAAAACCACAGGAAGTACAGGCAGTGCTATTCATAGCACTCCTATGCTTCCTAAACCGCATACCAATCCGAAACCCTCTAGTAGCAGTGCTACTCGAGGAACAAAAAAGCCATCGGAAGGCGCTCTCCTCAAGAACCGCTTCAAAACGGCCTCTTTTATTCTTGCCAAGATTGCCAAGAATGAAGAGGCCGGGGTGATTCATGAGAAGGACGCCCAAGATAAAATAAAGTACCAGAAGGTTGTTGATGAATACAACAACCTTCTGGCCAGCCGAGAAAAGGCCGTTAAGCGAAACAGATCTCAGGAAGAGATCTGTCCGGCTCAGAAAAAGAGCAAGCTTGACGGCCGGACAAAGCCAGGGAAAGCACCATCTTCTGGAGCAGCGCAACTGCGTACTCTTAGTGAGGTTGTCAGGGATGACCTCCAAGTAGCAGTTGTGGATGAGCTCTCCACAAACAGCAAAGGTCTGCTGAACGTGTGGAACTCTATCGAGGGCAAGCTCTCTGAGATGGTGTTTTCATACACAATAAATAACAGTGAGGGCCCCTACCCTAGTTTCGACTCTGGCGAGATGCTCAGGGGGTATAGGGTAATTAAGTGTGCAGACAGGTTTTCTAGGGATTTCCTTAGTGAAAGCATTGCTAAGGTTAGCAATGCCTGGGAGGGCTTGAAGCTCAAGCTTATCCCGGCTAAGGACATCCCTAGACAACCGAAGGCTCGCATTTGGTTGCCGCTCATGAGCATAAAGCCAAGCGGACAGGACTTGATCCGCGGTCTTCAGAGGCAAAATCCGCTGGTCCCCATGCACGACTGGGCTGTGATTAAAGCAGAAGAACCACAGAAGACCAGCGCCTCTTACCTTCTGAGGATTAGCGAGGAAAGCCTAGGGGCTCTCCAAAAGGCCGATCATAAGCTTAGTTTTGGCATAAGGAATGCCAAAATTAAAATTCTGCAGAGTCAGGGAGCAGACACCGACAAAGCTGACGACAACGTCGAGGTGGACGATGTTGTTAGCGGAGTCGAGGTCCCCAGCGAGTTGCCGGGCCCTAGCTCTGCAGCCAAAGATACAAATTAAAAAACGCGCTGAAGGTCGTCCAGATTAATCTGAAGCACTCTAAGTGTGCTTCAGATAATCTGAGAGTTTTCCTTAGGGAGGAAAACTTCGATATTGGCGTTATCCAAGAACCGTGGGTAAACGGCCTCAAGGTGCGGGGCCTCCAAGACAACCAATACGACCTTTTTTATAAAACCGAAGATCAAGACCAAGGTAATCCCAGAACTTGTATTTTAGCTAAGAAACATTTAAAAGGTTTTTTATGTCCAAATTTTAGCACTCCTGATCTGACAGTTGTCAGATTCGAAGACAAAAATACACAGGGTTTGCTGCTGGCCTCCTTTTACTCTGCCCACAATGTACCATCACCTCCGGAGGAGGTGCGCAAAATTATAAACAGAGCTAAGATCGATAAGGCAAACCTTCTGATCGGAGGCGACGCGAATGCTCGGCATACCCTTTGGGGAAGCTCTGAAATCAATGAACGAGGTGAGTCACTTTTTGATTTTATTATTGCACATAATATGACCATTTGTAACAGAGGCAATACTCCCACTTTCGTCTTTCCGAGCTCGGAAAATTATGATGGATGGGAGGATGTGCTTGATGTTACTTTAGTAAACAACCGTAATTTATTAGTGGAGAATTGGAGAGTTTCCCCTTTGAATTCGTTCTCGGATCACAAGTGGATTCTTTTTCAAATTAATTTCGAGTCGAAAAACCCTCCGCCCTATAGAAATCCCAAAAGAACTGACTGGAAGAAATTCAGTCAAATTGCTAATTCCAAACTGAGCAACATACCGAATCTCGCAGAATCGATAGTAGACCTTGAATCAAAGGTGAAAACCTTTGAAACTTCTATAAGTAAAGCTTTTAGAGTCTCTTGCCCAGTTAAATACAGCCGTAAAACCCTTCCTTCTTGGTGGAATGAAGAACTGTCCAGTCTTAGGAAAATGACGAGGACAATTTTCAACATCTGCCACAAACATAAGTTTTACCAACCGTATAAGGACTCTCTTAAAATTTACAAGAAAGCCCTGTCATCAGCCAAAAGACAAGGCTGGAGAGATTACTGTCAATCAATCGAAGACATAAAGGACTCCGCAAGGCTCAGCAGAGTTTTATCGAAGGAACACTGTAATCCTTCATTTCTAAAAAAGCCTGATGGAACCTGGACAGCCTCTCCAGCCGAATCTCTTGAGCTACTGATGAAGACGCACTTTCCGGGTTGTGAGAGCGATAACCCCGAACCGCGTGAAACCACAGAGCTAAACGTAGCTCATGTGGAGCAAATCAATTCCGTTATTACAAGAGAAAATATTGTGTGGGCCATCAATACTTTCTCTCCATATAAATCCCCAGGCATGGATGGCATACTGCCAGTTATGCTTCAAAAGTTGCATGATGTGGCAGCTCCATGGCTGGAACAAATTTTCAAAGGATGCCTCCTTCTCAAACATGTGCCCATGTCGTGGAGACAGGTCAAGGTAGTTTTTATCCCGAAAGTGGGTAGGCGTGGTCACGAATCCGCGAAGGATTTCAGACCAATAAGCTTAACATCTTTTGTGCTTAAAACCTTGGAGCGCATTCTTGATTACCATATTAGAGAAATCCTAGATGGAAGACCTCTCGAAAGCTCTCAGCATGCTTATCTTAAGGGCAAATCTACGGAGACTGCCCTCCATGAGGTAGTGCGTACTGTAGAAAAAACAATCCATTATAAAGAATTTACTCTTGCCACCTTCTTAGACATAGAAGGTGCTTTTAACAACGTCCTTACCGAATCCATAGAAGAATCGCTCGTGAAGTTCGGGGTAGAATACTTCATTCGAGAATGGATTATCTCCATGCTCAGTGGTAGGAAAATTCAAGCCACTCTAGGCAATACAACCGCAACAAAACACGTAAGTAGGGGAACACCCCAGGGTGGTGTCCTTTCGCCTCTTCTGTGGCTTCTGGTCATGGATACAATTCTCGTTAAATTAGAGAGATGTGGAGTGAAGGCGGTAGCCTATGCGGATGATTTGGTGCTATTGGTGTCAGGAAAGTACACCTCTGTGATTAGTGAAATCACGGAGTCAGCTTTGAAGAAAGTTAGCAGCTGGGCCACTAGTTGTGGTCTAGGAGTTAACCAAAGTAAAACTGAACTGATGCTCTTTACCACCAAAACTAAAGTACCGCCTTTCACTCTACCTCGACTCAACGGTCAAATCCTTTCATTGTCTTCCAGTGCAAAATATTTGGGAGTTATACTCGACCCTAAATTAAACTGGAAACGAAATATTGAAGTGCGGGTTAAGAAAGCCTGTGTTGCCTTCTACGCCTGCAGCAAAACTTTCGGCAAAAAGTGGGGACTTCAGTCGAAGATGATTTTATGGACGTACACAGCCGTAGTACGTCCAATCTTAACCTATGGTTCGATTGTGTGGTGGCCTGCTCTTAGCAAAGCCTATAATATCGATAAGCTAAAGAAGGTTCAGAGAACAGCTTGCGTGGGCACCACAGGGGCCATGCGTACTTGCCCAACGGACGCCTTAAACGTTATTATGGATCTTCTACCAATCGACCTTTTTATTAAATACATAGTTTCCTGCAGCGCTATTAGGCTGAAGGAATCAAATAGCTGGTTGTCAAAACCTTATGGTCACAGCAACACAGCGAAATTGATTCCCTCAGATATTATCTCGGTAGACACTGACTACTGCACTCCTACTTTGAGCCTTAGTAGGGGTTTTAAGGTCTTTTTCCCATCCAGAGAAGATTGGGAGGTTGACATCGTGTCGATAGGTTTCGATACAACCATCTTTACTGACGGCTCAAAGATGGAGTGCGGAGTTGGTTCTGGGATCTTTTCTGAGTCCCTAAATGTAGCTAAATCCTTTAGGCTTCCTGACTTTGCTAGCGTTTTTCAGGCTGAACTGCTGGCAATTAGGGAGGCATGTAAAATACTTAAACAAAGCCCAAACCAAAACCGAAATGCGGCTATCTTCACAGACAGTCAGGCAGCTATCAAAGCCATTAACTCGGCTACATCCTCATCTAAATTGGTCCAGCAATGTCGCGATGAGCTTGCGAGCCTGAACATTAACCTCGGTGTCACCCTGATCTGGGTTCCGGGCCATAGTGGTATCGTGGGAAATGAACGGGCTGACGAGTTAGCCAGGCAAGGATCGGCCCTTCATAGCTCTCTTGCGGAAATGGTTAACATTCCTCTTGGTGCTATGAAGGGTAAAATCTTTTCCATATACCAAACTGAATCAAACCGAAGGTGGAGCAATCTACCCAACTGCATTATATCTAGGAAGATATGGCCCACCTATAACAAAACCCGTACATACGATCTTCTACGCAGGCCAAGGCAAGACATAGCCAGGATTGTTGCGGTTTGTACCGGACACTGGCCCATTGGAGTTCATGCAGAGAAGTTGGGTATCTCTTACAACACTTTTTGCCGTAGTTGCTGCGACCAAAGAGAAAGTGAAACGTTAATCCATTTCCTCTGCAAATGTCCTGCCTTGGCAGGCACTAGAATGAAATGCTTTGGGAAAGCATTCTTTCACGAACTGAATGAGCTATCTGAGACAAAGATTAGAGACCTAATCTCTTTTCTCAATACGACAAAATGGCTCTAACTTAATCGCTATAAATCTTCTCCTTTATTTCACAGGTCAAACGAGTTTTGGTATCAAAACGGCGCACTACAGCGCTAATTGGATCTCAGGCTAGGTCTGCCCTGAGATCGCCATTTCTACCTACCTACCTACCTATGTACTTGTACACTGTACAGGATATTTAGGACTATCTAATAAAATTGGGTTTCACTTTAATCTCACTAAAAATATAAGACTATTTCGGAACTGATATAATTTTCCCCAAACCAGTGGCTTCTTTTTGTTTCAAAAATCTAACAACATACATTCATTTTAAACATCATTTAAAATACCAAAATATGTTAATTTACGAAAATGTTTCCAATATTTCACACAATACAAAATATCAATATAGAATATGGAGTTACTTACACAAAACCTAATGATTTCTGAAAAATTACCATTTACCTTGAAAAAATTATACTTGTGACATACAGAAACTTATGGAAAATGAGAATTTCATATTCGTGATCTGGGACTCACTATTTTGGCCTAGAAATATCGAACGTTATCAACAAAAATTCAGCAGACCTTGACTATTTCGCAAAAAATCAAAAAATTTGATGTCTTTCTCATCCAAACATTAAAACTATCACAATTTTCTCAAATCTAACTTTGACAGTTTGCTTTATGAATCAGCAAAGAAGCATTGAAAGATAACTTTATAATCAATACAGCCGATAAACTACTATTTAAGATGTTTAGAAGACTTTTTCCTACGTTGTTACTACATTCCGAAACGTTTCTTAGAAATTTCACAAAACTTTTTTTTTTAGCTAAGTACAACCGATTGTCAGATATTACCATAATGTCAAATCTATTAGTAAGAAATATTGGACGAATTTTCTTAAGATCAAGTCAAGTAAACCACTTGATAACGAAGTTATAAGACTCTTGAATTAAACTTGTCAGTCATATGAAGAGATAAAGTTTCATTGAAAGGTATTTGGTTACGGACAGTTCATTGGAAGCTTTTGTCATATCACGATTTATGATTAATTGCCAAACCTGTCAGACATAGACAACACCCATCGAAACTTGGAGGCTTTTAACTGCCTGCTCGTTAACTACAATTTTTAAGTCAAACTTTGAAATTTTGCCAGCGGACAAAAGTTGAAGAAATAATTTGACACGGGAAAATCTGCATAGACTTACCCCAATTTGACACTTACACATCACACTTAGGAGTTCACTTTTCATAGCAGTTCAAAAATCGGAGTTAACATTTCTCAAATCAATTTCGGTCTCAATTCAAACTCCATACTTCAAACTTAGCATTTCAGACTTCACATTTCGAACATCAAACCACTAACAAACAAGAGCAATAGTTAAAATTACGTATTGTAAATTTGGAGACTTGTTTGAGAATGATTCAAATGCAAAAAACCCTAACCCGGACTTATTACATTTTTCGATAAAGCAAATTAATAAAAATCGATATGAAATTCAAAAAAATTTATTTTAACCTTTCAAAATTTCATGTGCATAAGTGTTTTCCATTTACTACTATCTAATTCCATTTTTTGATGTTCCCCAAACTAAGAGTCCTAAACGTTTTCAACATAAATCGATTAAAACCAATTGAAAAATAGAAACCCTTAACTGTATCAGAAAAAATAAGAAGAAGATGAAAAAACGCCCTTGATGCTGGCAATCACTAGCAGACTTTGTACGTTTAGATTTTATCTTCTATTTCGATTCAATTCGAATAGGAAATGGTTGTTGTTGTGGAATTTTTTGGTAACTTTTTTTCCACTCGAACTCCATTTGGGTGTCTCGGACGTGATCCGTATACAAAAGGAACTCCTTTGATTAGGCGTCTTCGGGTTGACTAGCTCTGGGTGGATGATGTGTTTCCTTTCCTCAATACGAATATGTGAGCTTAAAGTTGACAAAAGAATTCTCCATTCCAATTTTTTGCGCCCGTCTCGGTCGTCTTTATGTTGTCTCTTGTAGCTTATTTGTTCCATGACATTTCTACAAAATGTCTTCAAAAACTTTATCTAAATCTAAATATATAGGATCTCCCATCCAAGTGGATATGGATATATAACGACGTATAAAAACTAAATCCCTAAATCTTGATTAGGATCGCTTGGAACTATAGAACTGGAACTGGAAGGACACAACGATAAGGGAAAAGTCTTTTTGTTTGCATTGGTTTCTTAATGAGTTTGAACTTCGAAACATTTTGTTATAGTTTTGGAAGAAAAATTGTCCATGAGGTTATCTAGAAGTTTGTCTAGAAAGTATGAGGGAATCGTAAAATTTGGCGTGAATGCAACATAACTACCATTTCCATCCTTATAATGTCTATCCACCGCCACCGCCGTTACCACCTTCTCCTCCGGCACCTGCAGGCATCGTAAAACATATTTTTCTTCCGCTGCTGCTGGCGTTGGAACTGCAAGAGCAAACCATAAAGAAGATGGCTGTTAGGGTGGTTAAAACATCGGTTAAGCTTGAACGATATAAATAATAAGGTCACAGGTGCTCCCGTTTATTAAAGCCATAAACCATGCTGATGGTAAGCAACTCTTCAAGTTCTTCTAAAGGTGGGGTACTTTTTTAAAGGTGCTCTAGGTATATGCTTAGGAAACGATATGAAAAGTGAACATTGAGTGTTTATTAGACAAGACTGACTGTGGCTTTCCGCTACTTCGACGTAGCCGTTCGTTGTTCCCTCGAAGAAGCCAGCCAGCCAGTAAGTAGCGCAGCGGTTGCGATTTATGATTTTTTGATAATGCTAAGGATTATATGTGATTATGCTTTATTACCCTTAAGTGAGAGTATAAACATTTTGTATATAATATGCTACTATGTGGGGAAGGGGGGTTATGTAAGGATGTTAGAATGGATAGGTTTAGTCTGAGAAAGGTAAAGTGTAATCGTCTCGTCGTCGTCGTCGGATAAATTTATAGGTTTTTGATGAATTGTCAAAACACGTTTACGAAATAAAATAAAAGGCTTTTAGATAAATTAGGCTTTTTTGGTTTAGAACAAAAGCCTTTCGAGGTTTTATAACATAAAATAAGTTGTCTTCAAGAGTGAATGGTCATGTGATTTTTGTTCATGACATACAAGAACACAAGTCAAGGATGATAAAGATATTTTTTCTCGTTTAAAAATAACTGAGTTTTGTGACAAAGCAAACAAGAAGTTTTTGTTAAAAATAACTTAGTCAAATACGTTAAATAAACATCGTTTAAAATACCTTTCGGAGGAGATATGATCCTTAATTGTTAATTTGATTGTTCTTAACCGATTTTAATTAATGGAGTTTTATCTTTAATCTTCTTCAGAGCAAATCATTAGGTGCTAGAGTTAAAATAAATAAATAAATAAACTAGGGCCTAGTGACTTACAACTCTCAACCATTCCTGTGTGCGAGTACTGTTGTCAGGGATGGAGGGGATCTACAGTTTTAAGCAGAATCCGAACGGCTAATTTGAGAAAGCACTTTTCATGACAAGAATTATGTTTGAAGAATTTTTCAATTCCTCGCAAGAGGCAGTACCCGTGAAAAACTTTAGATATCTTTTTTTATTTTTTACTGAACCGAAGGAGCTCTGCTCCGCTTTGTGCCATGACGTCCCGATTGTACAGGAGTAGATCAGCGGAACTGCCAATCTATCCTGTATCAGACCGCATCTATCTAAAAAGAGGAATGCTTCTGGTGGAATGAAGCCGCTCAAGCGTGCACTCTCAAAATACTCGTCGTTCGGATAGAACGCCCCGAAAATTAAATTGTTGGTCGAAGACATAGCTCTTGCAATGTGACCTCGAACGAGTTTTATCACGAAATTGTCAATTCTGTTGATTCGAGCCCCGTTGTATAGGACCTCGTTGGAATAGTAACGCACGTAAGAAAATTCGGTTGTTCGATATAAGCCGGTACAGCGTCGTAAACACTGCCGCTCAAATACCCGAAACTTCTCTATCTGAGAAGGGGCAACGTTGAACCACACAGGATAACCATACGGCCGTATGAGGGCCATGTAGCAAATTACCTTCACTATGGGGTCAATCCGACTGCTGTAAAACAGCCGTTTCGTCAGAGCGAAGGCTCCTCTGGCCCTGGTCAGAGCAGCTTTTATATGTCTGTCGAAATTTAAATACTGATCTAACCAGATACCGAGGTACTTCACTACACTTTTGCTCGTTAATCGCTGCCCGTGAAGATCAACGATGACCATCTTGCGCCAATTTTTGCACGTATCCTTCGTGGCCTTAGTCAGCGGAGTCCGAAACAGAATTGTCTCCGACTTCTGGACATTTATTTTCAGTTTCCTGTCGTCGCAATATCGCTGAATCTTGTCGAAATCACGCCGCAAGAGAATTCTAATAACCTCAACCTTTCGGGCCGTTCTGTACGCAATTAGATCGTCGGTGTACGATATTGCCTTTGTTAGACTACCTATCAGATCTTTGGTGTAAATGCTGAAGAGAATCGGCGAATTCACCGCTCCCTGTTGAAGACCATTTTTAATTAAGAATGTTGTGGTAGAAGTTACATTGCCACTTTTGACAACAAACTTTCTACCGTTAAGCGTTTCATAAAGTATATACCACAATGGTTTGCTTATGCCAAGCCTGCTCAGTTTTAGGTAAAGACCCTCTAACCATACGGTGTCAAAGGCCTTTTCCAAATCAACCATCAGAACAGCACCTGTGCATTGTTGTTTTGATTTATTCCATTGGATATCAGAAACGAGTTTAGACGCAGCATGAATTGTGTCATGACCCGCCTTGAACCCGAACTGTTTATCCGGAATTATTTTGTTGTCCGCAGCCCACTTAGTCAGAGACCTATTGATGATCTTTTCGAAAACTTTGCTGATGCTCGGAAGAAGACTTATCGACCGAAGATTTGACGGGTTGGAGTTGTCCTTTCCCTTTTTCGGGAGAGGATGAACAACAGCGGTCTGCCATTGCACTGGATAATATGCATTATTCAGTGCGTTATTGAAGAGTGTGGTAGAAATGTCAATTGCCTCCATCGGTAAATGTCTTAGTACAATGTTGGATATACCATCGACACCTGCTGACTTCTTGTTTTTTATTGAGTTGAAGATGAGCTGAAGCTCAACCTTCGTCACTAACAAGGGACTTGGTCCCGTTTGCTCGGCGATTATGGCATTTACCAAGGAATCGTCATTGAACCGCATGAAACCGTGGTTCTCAGATCGCCATTGTGTTATATCATTTCGAAGGTAAAAGTGATTAAGTAGGACTCTGTTTTCCAAGTCGTGGTTGGGGCGAATGCTAACATTCACCTTGTACACTTGCTGGAAAGCAGCTCCCACCGCCTCCACTTTTTCCTTTGGATCTTCATTTATAAAAAAGTCATCGTCAAAGATGGCTTCTTCTGGATCTTTTTGCGCTGTCCTGAGTACGTCTCTGTTCTCTTTAGTTCTTTGGAGTTTCAGACACGGAAGGTCATTATCGTTCTTTTTTTCTGAATATCTTGCTGATTTTAGGAAACATACTCGGGTCACTGGAATTAACTGACCGGATCTTGCGATCCCAGTACTTGTTAATTGATAACCTGTAGTTTTCCTTAATCAACAGATTGATTTTTTTTATGGACGACTTCAGTGTCCTAACCTCCAATTGTGTGGGTCTGTAAGTCGTCTGTATAAGTTTTTGAGTCTTGTCAGTAAGCCACTCTTGTGCCTACGTACATAGTGCGTCAATAGTCGCGTTTCTGTAGGCGTCTATTTGGTCCCGTTCTTTGTACTTTGATATTGTTCGTACCATAGTTCGTTTTATTATTTCGTCCATTTGTTGTAAATGTTGGTCAATTTCTGTGTTTGTCAGGTTTCTGTTGTTTTGTGGGGCTATGTCACTCGAACGAAGTTCTCTCGCTAAGACGTTGGAGTCAAACGCACTAACCATCATCTCACGGGTACTACACATTTTAATAGTGCTACTTGGTTATTTTTAGCTGAAAGTTGGTTTATTTCAACCCTGCAATGTTTTTGCGGATAGTTAGTTGGAAAATTTTAATTATTATTTTAGTTAAAGGAATTTGAAGCTCATTTCTAGATTGATTTCAATCAGGTTCTCAACTAGAACTGATTGGTCACTGTTAAAGCTCCAAATTTCCATTTAGGTTCCTGGATATAATCACAGTTTATTGAAAAAGCTCTTGTAAGGAAGTTTCAATATTCATTTTACCGTATTTCTAGTTAAATGGCTTACGATATAAAACATATTATTCACAATATTTAAATGTGATTTACTATTTGCTCTTGTTCTTTTTCTTCTTACTATTATTAAGTCGTTATCCCCCAAAAACCTTCTAATTTATCTTCTTTTCCTTGTAAATCAAATAGCCATTTCCACAAAAAACCTCCGAGAAAGACAAAAATAACAAATTTAATTTTTATCTGGGAATTAAATACATTTCCAAGAGTTAGATAATTACACGTTCCTCGATTTATCCATTTATCCAATCCAAAGTAATTACAAAAGGATTATGGAACGTGAAATTTAATTCTACACAATGCACAAAACCAAAAAGTATAGGAGATAGTAGAAAATGAATGTAATATCCTTGCACTGAAAGCCTGAAACAGAACTCTATACATAGATTCTTATATTTTTTGGCGAGATTAAAATTTACCCAAAAAGCATTTACAAATTTACGACAGTCAGACAGACAGATAGACAGACAAAACGCACCCAGACAGATTTAACAATTTCAATAATTAGCTTCTCTAATCCTTGAGTAATCCTACCAAAATAAATTAAATAGTTAAATAGAAAAAAGAGAAAAAGAGAAAAATCTTCTTAAAAGGACCTTTGTGGTTTTCTAGAAGTTTGTCTAGAAAGTATGAGGGAATCGTAAAATTTGGCGTGAATGCAACATAACTACCATTTCCATCCTTATAATGTCTATCCACCGCCACCGCCGTTACCACCTTCTCCTCCGGCACCTGCAGGCATCGTAAAACATATTTTTCTTCCGCTGCTGCTGGCGTTGGAACTGCAAGAGCAAACCATAAAGAAGATGGCTGTTAGGGTGGTTAAAACATCGGTTAAGCTTGAACGATATAAATAATAAGGTCACAGGTGCTCCCGTTTATTAAAGCCATAAACCATGCTGATGGTAAGCAACTCTTCAAGTTCTTCTAAAGGTGGGGTACTTTTTTAAAGGTGCTCTAGGTATATGCTTAGGAAACGATATGAAAAGTGAACATTGAGTGTTTATTAGACAAGACTGACTGTGGCTTTCCGCTACTTCGACGTAGCCGTTCGTTGTTCCCTCGAAGAAGCCAGCCAGCCAGTAAGTAGCGCAGCGGTTGCGATTTATGATTTTTTGATAATGCTAAGGATTATATGTGATTATGCTTTATTACCCTTAAGTGAGAGTATAAACATTTTGTATATAATATGCTACTATGTGGGGAAGGGGGGTTATGTAAGGATGTTAGAATGGATAGGTTTAGTCTGAGAAAGGTAAAGTGTAATCGTCTCGTCGTCGTCGTCGGATAAATTTATAGGTTTTTGATGAATTGTCAAAACACGTTTACGAAATAAAATAAAAGGCTTTTAGATAAATTAGGCTTTTTTGGTTTAGAACAAAAGCCTTTCGAGGTTTTATAACATAAAATAAGTTGTCTTCAAGAGTGAATGGTCATGTGATTTTTGTTCATGACATACAAGAACACAAGTCAAGGATGATAAAGATATTTTTTCTCGTTTAAAAATAACTGAGTTTTGTGACAAAGCAAACAAGAAGTTTTTGTTAAAAATAACTTAGTCAAATACGTTAAATAAACATCGTTTAAAATACCTTTCGGAGGAGATATGATCCTTAATTGTTAATTTGATTGTTCTTAACCGATTTTAATTAATGGAGTTTTATCTTTAATCTTCTTCAGAGCAAATCATTAGGTGCTAGAGTTAAAATAAATAAATAAATAAACTAGGGCCTAGTGACTTACAACTCTCAACCATTCCTGTGTGCGAGTACTGTTGTCAGGGATGGAGGGGATCTACAGTTTTAAGCAGAATCCGAACGGCTAATTTGAGAAAGCACTTTTCATGACAAGAATTATGTTTGAAGAATTTTTCAATTCCTCGCAAGAGGCAGTACCCGTGAAAAACTTTAGATATCTTTTTTTATTTTTTACTGAACCGAAGGAGCTCTGCTCCGCTTTGTGCCATGACGTCCCGATTGTACAGGAGTAGATCAGCGGAACTGCCAATCTATCCTGTATCAGACCGCATCTATCTAAAAAGAGGAATGCTTCTGGTGGAATGAAGCCGCTCAAGCGTGCACTCTCAAAATACTCGTCGTTCGGATAGAACGCCCCGAAAATTAAATTGTTGGTCGAAGACATAGCTCTTGCAATGTGACCTCGAACGAGTTTTATCACGAAATTGTCAATTCTGTTGATTCGAGCCCCGTTGTATAGGACCTCGTTGGAATAGTAACGCACGTAAGAAAATTCGGTTGTTCGATATAAGCCGGTACAGCGTCGTAAACACTGCCGCTCAAATACCCGAAACTTCTCTATCTGAGAAGGGGCAACGTTGAACCACACAGGATAACCATACGGCCGTATGAGGGCCATGTAGCAAATTACCTTCACTATGGGGTCAATCCGACTGCTGTAAAACAGCCGTTTCGTCAGAGCGAAGGCTCCTCTGGCCCTGGTCAGAGCAGCTTTTATATGTCTGTCGAAATTTAAATACTGATCTAACCAGATACCGAGGTACTTCACTACACTTTTGCTCGTTAATCGCTGCCCGTGAAGATCAACGATGACCATCTTGCGCCAATTTTTGCACGTATCCTTCGTGGCCTTAGTCAGCGGAGTCCGAAACAGAATTGTCTCCGACTTCTGGACATTTATTTTCAGTTTCCTGTCGTCGCAATATCGCTGAATCTTGTCGAAATCACGCCGCAAGAGAATTCTAATAACCTCAACCTTTCGGGCCGTTCTGTACGCAATTAGATCGTCGGTGTACGATATTGCCTTTGTTAGACTACCTATCAGATCTTTGGTGTAAATGCTGAAGAGAATCGGCGAATTCACCGCTCCCTGTTGAAGACCATTTTTAATTAAGAATGTTGTGGTAGAAGTTACATTGCCACTTTTGACAACAAACTTTCTACCGTTAAGCGTTTCATAAAGTATATACCACAATGGTTTGCTTATGCCAAGCCTGCTCAGTTTTAGGTAAAGACCCTCTAACCATACGGTGTCAAAGGCCTTTTCCAAATCAACCATCAGAACAGCACCTGTGCATTGTTGTTTTGATTTATTCCATTGGATATCAGAAACGAGTTTAGACGCAGCATGAATTGTGTCATGACCCGCCTTGAACCCGAACTGTTTATCCGGAATTATTTTGTTGTCCGCAGCCCACTTAGTCAGAGACCTATTGATGATCTTTTCGAAAACTTTGCTGATGCTCGGAAGAAGACTTATCGACCGAAGATTTGACGGGTTGGAGTTGTCCTTTCCCTTTTTCGGGAGAGGATGAACAACAGCGGTCTGCCATTGCACTGGATAATATGCATTATTCAGTGCGTTATTGAAGAGTGTGGTAGAAATGTCAATTGCCTCCATCGGTAAATGTCTTAGTACAATGTTGGATATACCATCGACACCTGCTGACTTCTTGTTTTTTATTGAGTTGAAGATGAGCTGAAGCTCAACCTTCGTCACTAACAAGGGACTTGGTCCCGTTTGCTCGGCGATTATGGCATTTACCAAGGAATCGTCATTGAACCGCATGAAACCGTGGTTCTCAGATCGCCATTGTGTTATATCATTTCGAAGGTAAAAGTGATTAAGTAGGACTCTGTTTTCCAAGTCGTGGTTGGGGCGAATGCTAACATTCACCTTGTACACTTGCTGGAAAGCAGCTCCCACCGCCTCCACTTTTTCCTTTGGATCTTCATTTATAAAAAAGTCATCGTCAAAGATGGCTTCTTCTGGATCTTTTTGCGCTGTCCTGAGTACGTCTCTGTTCTCTTTAGTTCTTTGGAGTTTCAGACACGGAAGGTCATTATCGTTCTTTTTTTCTGAATATCTTGCTGATTTTAGGAAACATACTCGGGTCACTGGAATTAACTGACCGGATCTTGCGATCCCAGTACTTGTTAATTGATAACCTGTAGTTTTCCTTAATCAACAGATTGATTTTTTTTATGGACGACTTCAGTGTCCTAACCTCCAATTGTGTGGGTCTGTAAGTCGTCTGTATAAGTTTTTGAGTCTTGTCAGTAAGCCACTCTTGTGCCTACGTACATAGTGCGTCAATAGTCGCGTTTCTGTAGGCGTCTATTTGGTCCCGTTCTTTGTACTTTGATATTGTTCGTACCATAGTTCGTTTTATTATTTCGTCCATTTGTTGTAAATGTTGGTCAATTTCTGTGTTTGTCAGGTTTCTGTTGTTTTGTGGGGCTATGTCACTCGAACGAAGTTCTCTCGCTAAGACGTTGGAGTCAAACGCACTAACCATCATCTCACGGGTACTACACATTTTAATAGTGCTACTTGGTTATTTTTAGCTGAAAGTTGGTTTATTTCAACCCTGCAATGTTTTTGCGGATAGTTAGTTGGAAAATTTTAATTATTATTTTAGTTAAAGGAATTTGAAGCTCATTTCTAGATTGATTTCAATCAGGTTCTCAACTAGAACTGATTGGTCACTGTTAAAGCTCCAAATTTCCATTTAGGTTCCTGGATATAATCACAGTTTATTGAAAAAGCTCTTGTAAGGAAGTTTCAATATTCATTTTACCGTATTTCTAGTTAAATGGCTTACGATATAAAACATATTATTCACAATATTTAAATGTGATTTACTATTTGCTCTTGTTCTTTTTCTTCTTACTATTATTAAGTCGTTATCCCCCAAAAACCTTCTAATTTATCTTCTTTTCCTTGTAAATCAAATAGCCATTTCCACAAAAAACCTCCGAGAAAGACAAAAATAACAAATTTAATTTTTATCTGGGAATTAAATACATTTCCAAGAGTTAGATAATTACACGTTCCTCGATTTATCCATTTATCCAATCCAAAGTAATTACAAAAGGATTATGGAACGTGAAATTTAATTCTACACAATGCACAAAACCAAAAAGTATAGGAGATAGTAGAAAATGAATGTAATATCCTTGCACTGAAAGCCTGAAACAGAACTCTATACATAGATTCTTATATTTTTTGGCGAGATTAAAATTTACCCAAAAAGCATTTACAAATTTACGACAGTCAGACAGACAGATAGACAGACAAAACGCACCCAGACAGATTTAACAATTTCAATAATTAGCTTCTCTAATCCTTGAGTAATCCTACCAAAATAAATTAAATAGTTAAATAGAAAAAAGAGAAAAAGAGAAAAATCTTCTTAAAAGGACCTTTGTGGTTTTCGATTTATTTAAACAAAATTTACAAGTTAAGTGAATTCTCCTCTTTCATACACGAGATGATTTCACTTTTCAAAAATCACTCGTTATCCTTCGATTAAGCATACAAACATCCCCCCCTTTTTACCCAACTACTAGACAATCACTCAGTTTGGATTATCTTCTCAAAAATAAAACTCTTGGCATCATTTCAAATTTAACGCATCGTTAGACACTTGACATTGTGGATTAGTTGATGTCCTGTCGCCTGTCACATCCATCCTCACTCTCTCTCTATCTTCGCACTCCTGTCGTCCTTGTTCGTCGTAGTCGTCAACGTGTCCTGGATGATGGTCGAAATAATATCATCGAATTCAATCAGATATCATCTCATCATAGAGTGTTGTCTGGTGTCGTCCTTACAAAGTATACAAAAAAGTAGGTATAAGGTTATAGTCCTTTTTGATTTTCGAAAATAAAACAAACCAAAACAAAAACAACAACAGGAATGAAAAAATAAAGCAAAATATAGTAAAAGGATATGAAATGTCAGTGTGCTACCGAATAGATAAGGTTTTTTTTTCAAAAAAGGATCATCCTTGTAAGTTAATTTTAATCCTTCAGGCGTTTTGCGAGTGTGTTTGAACTTGAGGCACTTATGGTTAACAAATTGTCTCTAATGTTTCAAGCTTCCTTTGGCTCTCTATCTCGTATCTCTATTATAGAGGGTCTGACAAGGATGTTCTTATATATAAGTATACCTATAATATAACTAGAAGGCGATTAATTGTCAACTATCTATTTGGCATTAAGTGGTAGTTATTTTTTGGTCGGCTTTTATATATCTACATACATATTTCTATATACAAATATCAATGGAAGGATATATTTCTTTTGAAAGGATAATTATATTTACTTTGATTGTGTTGTAGAAAGAGGATATTATTATTATTATTATAGTAGTAGTAAAAGTAGGAGTGGTAATGAGCCGATTATGTCTTTTAATAGGAAAATAAACTGTTGATGAGAAACATTGTAAGGATTGTATAATTAAAGATGAAACACTTGTTAAGGCGAAATTATGGTTAATTTATGGAAATTAAGTTTAAGGAACAATTTTGAGGGAAGTACATATAGCTAAAGGCTTTAAGCAGATTACTTTTGTTTTAAGTTAAAATCAATAAGTATTCTCTTAAGTTCCCTATTACTATCTGTCTGTTTAAAAAGCAAGACAGCTTAAGTCGTTCTTAAACATTTTCTAGGAAACCTTAGAAATATTAAAGGAGAACCTTTTTAAGTATAAACTGGAAAGTTAAAATAAAGTTCTTGTGAGAGTGATTTAAGTGATTCCCTTGGTAAAAAGACTTACGAGTCGATTATGTTTTGTATTTTTTTTTTTTCAATTGGAGCACACATAATTATAAAATTACTAAAAATAAGTAAGACAGAAATGCACTTTTATAAAATATAAGGCTCAAAATCACCAAGGTTGCAAATTTCAAAATTGGTTTTATGACAAAAAAAATTGCAAGCTTTAATGATGACTTTTAGTTTATACTGTTTCAAAATTTGTATATAAATAAACTTTGACAGGGCAGCGAACAGAATTCTATACTTTTTTAGCAATATTTTTTAGTATTAAATATCTTACAGAAAACCATCAATTCGGGAACGTTTTTCTAAGTTTGATAAAATCAACAAAAACAAAGCACATAATTTAAGCTTTGTTTAATAACATGGGTATATTATGTATCTATATTAAATAAGCAATAATGAAAACAGTACATACAAAATCTTCTACAGGCGAAATACGTCAAAACAATGTCCGGGAAAGTTTCCGAAATGACCGTTCACGAAATGACGATTTCAAATAAGCGAGCACTTTGATTATACGGCGATCACCGATCATCTTAAATGCGATCTTACTTTGTCAATAGGAAAATATTTGAGGTTACTTTGTTATTTCGTGTCGTAAAAAAGAATTTCATCAATAATTAAATGTAATAAATATAAATACGTTCACGGAATAACGGACTATTGATGTACGCTCTAAGAATAATGAATAGAACGGTACTTACCATTTAAATATAATTTATTTTACGATAAATACTCTGACAGCCGGCTTTGTTATTGTTTTCTTCCTCGACTGACGTTTGACACCGAATGGCTGCGTTCACTTACAATTATTTTTGATCGATTGTAGATATGTTCACTGAAATGACTTGTGCGGTATCGGACAAACTATTTTTGCATTTTTATAGTTAAAAATAAATAATCTTTTAGTATCCTTTCTAAAACTAGATTTTGTATACAAAATACAGTGTATAAAGTAATGACCGGGGAAAATACCTTACATTTTTTAATCATATTTTGGACTTGTTGTTGAAGATTGTACATTAGGACGCGTTCTCGAAATGATTTTCTGTGTATATTGATTTCATTTAAAACTAACTTTATTAATAAATTATATTTAGTAGATATTTTATTATTTTTTTTTTCTCAATTAATTCCAGATTTAAGACATTAAATTGCTAGCAAAGCCAATTCTGCACCTTGATGATTTTAGGCCATAAGAAAAAAAATGGTTGCCTGTAAAGTCGGTTTTACGGGCGAAGATTTTACGTGACAACGTCTTTTTCTAGGTAGAATATTTATTGTTAAACTAATAATTTACTTAACACTATCAACATTTATCAATAGTATGACATAACCTGTAAACTCAGTTTCTCAACTTTTGTGTCAATCTAACAATTAATCAATCAATCATAGTTTACGATAATGAAATATCAGTGTACAATTATTTACCTTTATTGTTGTAGTTGTTGTAAATGACGAATCTAAGCACTCCACATTTTCACTACAGACACAGCTGACGATACTTTAACCACACGTGTGAACTTGTATTATGACGCTTTCTTGTTTTTCCAACGCCAAGAACGTTCGAGAAAGACAAAGACAGAGACACAAGCATGCGCCGATTCAATGCGCCTAATTCTCTAGTGCTGCGCGCGCGGCAGACCGATCATAGTTTAGTGGGAGAGAGACGCAAGGCATTCGGCGGGCCTCTCTCTCGTTCGGAGGAATTCGGCGGGCCTCTCTCTCGTTCGGAGGCATTCGGCGGGCCTCTCTCTCGTTCGGTGACTCATCGTAACGTTACCGGGCGTTACACTTTTTCATAAGTGACTCCCTAATAAACCTAATTTAAGACGTTGTCACGTCAAAAAAAGTTCTTGATTTAATTCAATTTACCCTTTTTACAATTTTTAACGATTTATAGGTGGCACGCAAAAATTCCTGATATAGGATATCTTATTCTTATTCTTATTTGAAAATTAAAGATTTACCTTGGTTCATCATCGTTGTCCATCTTTTGATTTTAAAAACATCTCCCAAACCAACAAATTTTCTCCGGCATTTTAATTTGTTTTTATGCAATAATTTGAAAAAAAAAACACACTTTCAAAAATAAACCACAATAAATAAAACAAAACAAAAACTATCAAAAACTCTTATAAACTAATTGAAACTTCCACAATTACAAAAACGTTACAAAACGAAACTAACGTGTACGGGCAAAGAAAACTTACAGTTATATCGAACTCATACTATGTAAGTGCTAGTATATGTAGATGAGCTATTATGTCTTAATATTATAGAGAGATATTAGATGGGCGATCAAATAACTTAGGTATGGCACCCACTTGGCAACTTAGTTGCAGGCAACTTAAAAATGAGTAATATCTAACTTGAGTTAAAACAAAATCAAACCGAGTTCACACAATCGCTAATCTAAACCACAAAAAGTGATAATAAACAAAGAAACTGTCAATTTTGGCAGTTGGGACTTTGATTAAAGCCGTATTAATAAGGGTACATCTGTCAAATTTAAGATTATTATTAACTTTCCTCATAGAAAGTTATTGGAATCGGTCCGATCTCTCGAATTGAATATTCTGACGTTTCAAGTTTCTTAGTATCCAAATCAAATATTTTTTGAAGATGTCTTCTTTTATCGTCGGCCATATTTCATGAACCAGTGGTAGTATTAACTTCAAATAAATTTGGTTTACAGGTAGTAAAATAGTTAAAACCATTGGCTAAAATTGGTTTTCGACTAAAAATATTGGGAGCACAAACAAACATTGAAATCAAACTTATTTTGTCATATGAAAAATGTTGCTAATTTTAAATTATTTTTTTAGAAAAATGTAACAAACAACTTTTATTTACAAAACACAAAAACTTACAAAAACGGCAAAAAATTCAATAAGAAATTGTTTTCGACTCAAGTATTGTGAAAAAAGATCAATATTGACTTAAAATTTTTGTGTCCCACACAAAATATTGTTAATAATGTTTTTATAAGGTTTTAGAAAAATTGAACACGAGTGCGATTGTTATCAGTGTTAGTCGCACTCCATCTTTATTTAATTTCTTTATATTTTTGGCAATTCAGCAGCAAAATATTTAATTGATTTTTGACGGTGGGTTTTTTTTGTTATTTTTTTTTTTTTTTGTTAACCATGATCGTCTTTCTACGAGATGATTTTTCACCATGTGGTAAATAAAATGGAAATAACCCGTTAACTGAACTATATATCAACACTTGTATGTCAAAGAAACTAAAGGTCTACCAAAAATTATATTCCTGTCTTAATTCCATGCCTCTCACGACAGTTCACAGTTCTCGAACAGTTCAAAATTGAGGGAATTTCGGTAGAAAAATCATATTCAGGGAAGAAGCTCCTTATTCGAGAAATTGGTTCTTCAACAAGCTCAAATTTTGGGCTAGTAATCAAAAAGAGAACCAATAAACTACATTAAATCCAAAAGACAAGTCACTATGTAGGTAGATTTTGAGTTGGAAATCTTTTTTTGACAAAGACTTCAACCAAACTGTCATCATCAATGGCATTTGGCTTCAAGTCACTATGTTTTGCAGTCCGTGAAACAATTGACGTTTTGCATGAGTGTTTTAATTGTTTTCTACCTTGAGATTTGGGTGGAGATTTGACGTGAATTTTTATTTTATTTTGAAAAATAGTTTCTGTTAAATAAACCAAGTTTAAGATTTGGTATTTTGAAGAAATAGAAAAATTTTGCTTGGTAAATCCTTTTAAGATAATTTTGTTCACAAAATGATCTGAGAACTTTTATGCAGTACAATTGTCTAAAAAACAACATATTAAGGTCTTTTGTATGTCCAAAGTTGATGTTTTCTTAGAAAAAGGTTTCGGAATTGTTCAGCAGGTTGTTATTTTTGTGGAGTACTTTTCACAAACTTTAAAATGAGCCTTATTTATTTACTATCGGTCAAATTACAGCCAAGTTTAAAACCACTCTATTCTCACCAAACTTTTTCACGGATCACTATAAGGACCCATTTTAAAGGTTGTTAAGAACACTACAAAATATATTGTGTTTGACACAAAAGCTTGCTCCTCCAATATTTGTTGATACACTTAAAATTAAGTATACTTTTTAGTAAGTTTTTGACAGCGTAATTCTCCGCCAAAAATTCCGCGTCTTCGAATTTTCTTTTGAAATGATTATCTTATTTGTCCTGAAACCAAACATAATCATTGTCCAAATGCAGCCTTATTTACATTGATATGTGCCAGAGCCATGCCAAATTTAACGTTTTTGAATAAAATAGAATACATAAGTTTTCTAAACAAATACAAAATTTCAAATGTACCTCACTCATACCTTGTTTTTCTAATTTGAGGACAGGTACTGGAAAATGGAAAACTTTCTAAAAACACTTACATAGCCTTTTTAGACTAATTTTTCACAGTTTTAAGAAACAAATAAATTCCAATTTCAGTAATTAAACTCTTGATTTCTTCAAAACTGTTTTAGTCGCTTAAAAAGTGTAAACATAAAATGTAAAATTCCATTAGCCTAAAACAGTCTAGGCAATAAATTCATTGTATTAAGTACGCTTTTACACGTTTCAAGACTCAAAACCACTACATAACAGGTTTAAATACTTTCTTCAACCAAGAGTATTAAAATCCCGACATTAAAATTAAACCAATTTGTATAAAAATCCATTTGCAGTAAATATAAAAAGACCATCTTATAGTTAAATTGCCTTGAGATTCTTTCACAGAGATATAGCTAAAAACCACTGAACCCTAATTCAACTGACACACTCTAACTCTTCTCAAGAACTTATTTAGCTGTTTTTACTAGCCTAACTTCTCATATCATAGGTTACGAACCTCCGTAAACATATATGAAACATTTTCATAGATGTTTCAAAATACCACACTAAAAGTTACAGCCACTCGATTTTATAGTCAAGGCACCTATCTATAGAAGTTGTATAGATCCATAAATGGCACCAAATATTATATAGCCTGTCATAAACTTCACCAAAAAAGATTTCACCTTTACCAACTTGTTTTTTTTTTCTTGGTTAAAAAATAAAAATAAAATAACTTTTTCGTAATACTCGTATCTAATATCGTCGTCAATCATTTACGTTTCGCACTCGAACAAGCTCCGAAATACTCTCATTTACCTAGTACCCTACTTTATGTCCTCTCTAATATCCAGTACCTCCATATGTACATAGCTAAGATACTAAAAATAACCCACCCGTCTTCGCCATCGCCAGTATGTCTCCAGAACAAACTCCTATAAGAGCCATTATCATTTCTGGTGGCGTATGGAGTTTGAGTAATATATGATCCTTCGTATATTCACGTTTCATCAATTTTACGAGCGTAATTCTTCATATAGAGAAAACATTTTGTACGTCGTCGTCGTCGTCGGTCGTAGGTATAAAATATATTCCAGAAAAATACTATATACCCGCACCAGTTTGGTAATGTTGCAAAATGTCACGTAAATACGATCCAGGTGAATCCTTTAAGGATACCCAAAAACCCACACCCAACCCATCAAAGCCCACAGATATTCTCGTAGACATTATGTTTGGTACCCGCACGCATGTCGGCCATAAAGATTTAGTCTGTAACCATCTTCTTCTCGTAAAGCATCCCGAGTCTCAGCCCATCCCAGCATCAGCACCAACACAGCATTCAGCATTAACCAACCCGTTTCAGAATGTCTAGGTTTAATTTTTCGTCATTTTCTCGTCTTCCCTTCCCAGCACCCTTGACATCGTAAAAAAAGTCGATAAGAAGGGTTCACAATGGCACTCCAGAGGACAATGTCATGGTGGCAATTTTGTTGGTCGCTATCGCCACCGCCAACTCCATCGTCACCGCCGCCGCCGACATCGTGATCATAAAGCTTAGAATAACGTAGACTATATAAGGATTCTTTCATCCTGTGCATCAGCAACTCCAGCCAGCAAGCGTTTGTTTTTACTCCAAAACCACTGCTGATGTTTTCTAAACGGAAACATCATCCCTTTTCCATCTAAGAACCACCTGTGGTGGTAAATAGTGTATCACTGTTTTCTGTATATGGCTCAGCTTTTGTATAAAGTTTGGTTTTTCTAAGATCTAGATATAGAGTTTTTGTTTGTATAAGGAGCAATAGTTGTGCACGTAAAGGACATAAAAATCTTAAAATTCATTGTTATATTGGCCCCAAGATGATGATGATGATGGTGATGGCAATGACTATGGCAGTCTGGTATCAGTTAAGTCGCATCCTTAAAGTTGAAGTTGCAAAAGCATATTGCGCCTTACAATGTTGGTTGTCGAATATAGTGTTGTAGCAATATTGTGGCCGTTATTGTTATGTTATATTGTGTCTTGTATCCTGATTTTGTTTTATCTCAACTTATAAAAGGAAGAAGAATTTTGCCGTTACAAATTTCTGCAAATCTGTCACTTGAGAAATTCAGTTTATGACAGTTAAAATAGTTGTTTGACATTTAAAGTGACAGACAAGCTTGACTAAAAACTCCGCATGTCTGAAAAACTACTGTTTTAGCCTACTGACCAATATTTTTATTAATAATATTATATAAGTACGTTAAGAACTATGTCTTAAATCTAAATTTGAGCTGTCAAAACTATCAAAATATTTAGCTTTTAAAAAACTTAGTTTTGTGGAAAAACAACTTTTAAAGGAAGTCAATTATACGGCCGTAAAAAAAGTGTTGTATATTTTTTTTATATATGTATATAAATGTATTTATAAGTTTTCAGCTTGGAGTTTTTTCAATTTGTAACTATCGAAGATTTCCGAATTCTTCTGAAAAAGTTTCGATTATGGTTTGAGATGACGATTTTCCTCTTGAAAAGAAATCAAAGGTGTGTTTACATTGAGGTAACTCACTCTTTATCTTTCATCGTCTCGTTTAAAATAGAATTTCAAACACCTTAAACAATTTAAGCGCTTCTAGGAATGCTCATCAGTATACCCTCGAGCCCAACTTCGGTCGTACTGTCAAGTACAGAGATTCGTTCTTTAGCCGTACTACGTGAATGTGGAATTCTTTACCACACTCTGTCTTTCCCAGCCATTGCAATATTCAGGAATTCAAAACCAATGTGCACCGACTCTTCCTTTCAACCCCTCTCTCCCTTTCCTAGTGCTCACACATAATAAGGGAAGTAATATCCCCTTGAGTGTGCGCTTATTATAAGAAAAATAAGTTTCTATATTAAATAACGCACTCAATTTATGCAGTAAACTCTATACTTTGACAATATTACGACTGCATCTCCTTTCACGGTGTTCATCGAGTTCCCTACACTATCTGTCAAAAAATCAACCTCAAACTTAACTCGTAAAAGGCTAGCTATAATAGCTTCAGTGAACATAAGCTCTTGTCAAAAATCAAATGTCAAAATACGGTTTCTAAAGTTCAAAGAAAGAAGAACTTACAAATTCAGTTATGCCCTACACAACTAAGTTTGCCTTGGAAATAAATTTAAGGTGTATTTACATTGTTGACTTATTTTAACATTTTATGTTTATCTCTTTCTAAATAAAATGGGTTGCACCCACAGTTTATTTGAAATTATAATCAACATTTAAAACGAAAATCACGAAAACACTCACAAGAACTAAAGAACTCCAACTCAACGTCAAATCAATATCGTTTTAATTTTTATTTTGTATAGACAAAACTTGTACAGTTTTTTGATATAATCATCTCTTTAAAACATGGACTGTTATATAAATTCAGAATCGGTAGTTTAGTGTTTGCTTCCATTCGAAAACTAAATTAAAATTCTTGAACTCAAATCGTCCAGTAAATTCGACAATTTGACAGATACATTGTGTTCATCCAGTTGTCTACCCTTT
This sequence comes from Eupeodes luniger, assembly GCA_951509635.1. Classification (NCBI taxonomy): domain Eukaryota; kingdom Metazoa; phylum Arthropoda; class Insecta; order Diptera; family Syrphidae; genus Eupeodes; species Eupeodes luniger. The sequence goes on along the minus strand of OX608075.1, from coordinate 9,556,498 downwards.
CTGTCAAGTCAAAAATGCCAAATGATAAAACGTCAAAAATGTTGTATGTATGTAAAAGCTAAAATCTAAAGCAAAGTGAACTCATTCAACCTTTAACTCAACCTATTAAAAGCCCAAACAACGTCAAAATTCAACGGAAAATTGCTTTTGTCTACAAAAGTATTCTTCGCACAGCCATAATGCAATATGGCTGCTATAGCTATCTACCAAAATAAAATTGAAAGCAGCTGTAAAATTAAGTGTTTGATTTGTTATTTTTTAAATTTATTAAAGCAAAAGTGGTTGTCTTACAAGAGGGGTCTCGTTGCACTTATTAAATACAATCAATTTCACTTTTATTTGGTTTCGTAATTATTATTTAAAAAATGTATCCAGAACAAATTAAGTTGCGTGGGGTATAAATAAATTTTTAACTGAAAAAAAAAAATAAAAATTCGGTTATGATCCAAGCAACTACATACATACATAAAATTACTCTTAATAACTTTTAACGAAACTTAACGAATCCCAACGAAATTGCATTATACACTTATGCTAAAAATAAATTCTATTACAGTTTGGCCTCCAAAGTCTCCAGAGTGACTTATTTTGTTGTGTTCGTATTATTGAATCCACCTGCATTGTGTTTATTCCATTTTCCGAGATAAAAATATCAAATTTCACTGAAAATGTCAAGGATGGAAGTGCATTTCAAAAAAACATTTTAGAAGTTAAATTTTCGAAATGGAGACTAAATATTTTTGAAGTAAATTCTTCGAAAACATTGGAAGGTGTCAAACTAGATTTTGACATTTCTCTCAAAGTAAAAACTTCAAAATTGCGTCTATCTCCCTCTACGTCTACATACATCTTATTACCAGATTGCAAGATAGAAGAAAAATTACTAAATTGGTCTGATTTTTCTTCTATGAAGGTAATCTGCAAAGAGGAAAAAACTTAAAGAAAGTTCACTTTTTTTTACAAACAAAACAAAAACGAATCATCAAGTTTTTATAGGAAAAACTTTATTTTCTTTCGTATAGCATCCCTTTACCTTAACATCCTTGCAAAACATAAACACCATCTCTCAAGGATTATGAATGTTTTGTTTATGTTTCAGTTTATTTTCGATTGTAAACACTTTTATCAGATTGAGTGTACACAACATGGCAAAAGAAATAAACAAACATCCAAACAAACATAATCCTAATACACTATAGGTATAAGATGTGTGGAAGAAGGAAGAAAGGATGTTAACTCTGACAGAATTTCTTTTTCTTTCGATTCAGAATTCAGGTTTCAGGATTCAGACAGGTAATCCTGTAAAGAGGTTATACTCATATACTCGTATATCGGAGGATTGTAAACAGAAAAAGATAAAAGTTTGCTTTTCCCAGTTTCCTTCGACGTTCTTTCGTTTCTTGTTGAACTAAGGAAACATTCTCTTATATTGCCAAGAATCCAGCCAGGATATAATTGCAATCGATTTTGAACTTAGAAAAAACATTAGAAATCTCAACATCATCGAGCATCCCAAGGAATAAGCTGGAATAAGTCAACAGAAATAGATAGCGAGAGAGAGAGACAGAGACAATATGTATTACAACTGTCAAATAAAACAATTTAGTAATGGACCACTCTACAATAAGCCAGAGAGACTTCCTGGTTCCTGCCAATCAATGATTACACTGACTTTTCGAATTTTTCATTATTTTCAGTTTTGAAGGTTATTGCGCGAAATGAAAAATAAAACAAATATAACAAACTTCCGCCATCGCCATCTCTCTTATTCACCCATTCCCATTCCCAATGTTGATTGCATGTAAAAGTGACGTCTGTCAGAAGCGAGTCGTGCAAGTTCGCACTAAGGAAGCAATTCAATAGCTTTTACATCAACGACACAATTAATCAGCGCAAAAACGAAACTCAAGGGTGGACAACTTTTTTTTTTAGTTGTTGTTATTTTTGAAAGGTCACCCTCTGTTGGACGTGGTAATGTGTAATGAACCCCCATTATGAGATGTCATAAATTAAACGAAGTTTACTCACGACAGTTTCAGTTTTAACGAAGAAAATAAAAGTTAAATTTTTCTTCCTCTCTCTCTCGCTCTCTCTCATAGTCTCTCACTTACTCTCTATTGAAAAGTGTGACAAGCTGATGAAATATTTACCAAAACATTGTTATAATGGTTAAAAATAAGGGCTCTTTTGCAAATATCAGGCATTTGGAGAGATACGTATAGGAAGAAATATTTAGGAATTTTTTGAAATAATGAAATGAATTGTCGGTGCTTTGACTAATTATTGTCATTAGCAAAATGGACTTAACTGGAAACAAGCAAATAACGGAGGAGAAAACTAATAGAGTTAAGTCTTATTCATTTAGATAAATCTATTAAAGTAAATTGAGTTCAAGAAGTGTTTGATGAAGTAGAGAACAGCCTTTTAATATTGATGAAATCTAACATAGCTTTTGAAAAAATTAAAATCGTTGTTTTGCCATAACACCATTTATAGGATTCCAGAAACCATTGAAATAGATCTGGCGAGTTCATTTACTTTATAGCTTCTTTAATTGTATACTCTGCAAGACCACCATTTTGAAACAATCGCCCTAAAAAAATACACGACTGAGTGGCACAAACTATGAGATTTCAATCGAATCTAATTTTGCTCTTTAATCTTTATAATTGTATACTAACAAAAATGTTTTTAAACTCCCTACAAAAATATGAATTTTATCACAGAAAATAATTTTTGAAGATTTTCCGGGAAAGAACATTGGTTTCCATGCGCTCTACGTGAACCAGCCAATTTAAGCGTTGGACTTTTATTCGCTATTGTTGTGTTTGCATTCATAGCAGAGCCCCAGTAGACAAAGTCCTCAAAGTTACGTGTGTCAATAATGACGTTTTGACCAAGCCGTCGTTGTTGTAGGTGCTTTCTTGATGACAGCATGTACTTTGTTTTGCCCTCATTAACCGCTAAGCCCATTTTTGCCTCCTCTACCTCAATATTCACAAAATCCCCATTGACATTACGCATAGTTCTTACGCTTATGTCAATTTCATAACAAAATTCCAGTAATTGGACAGACTTTTGAAAAATAGCACTTGTAATGTTGACGTGGGAGCTTTGCACTATTCTTCCAAGGACTATGTTAAAGAAATCACTTGACAGGGCATCACCTTGTCTAAAGCCCTTTTTAACATCTAAAGGTTCTGTAAAGTTGTTTCCAACCTATATGGAGCAGCGTCAATTCTCCATGGTCATCCTGCACAAAGAAACGAGTTTGGCAGGGATGCCAAAACTAGACATGGCTCTACACAGCTCGTCCCTGTAGAAACTGTCATATGCGGCCTTGAAATCGATAAAAAGATGGTGGGTATCGATTTGATGTTCTTGGGTTTTTTCCAGGATCTACAGTAATGTGAATATTTGATCGACTGTGAACTTTCCAGGTCTAAAACCACCCTGATAAGGTTCTATCAAGTTGTTGACAATGGGCTTTAGATGTTCACATATTACGGCAGAGAAGATTTTGTAAGCGATGTTAAGTAGACTGATTCCTCTATAGTTGGTGCAGTTTAGAGGGTCTCCTTTTTTCAGTATCGGGCAAACAATACTGAGGCTCCATTCATCGGGAATGCTTTCTACCGAACATTTTTTTACAGATAAGTTGATGGATGCTCCTAACTTAATTCTCTTTTTAGCTGTTTTGAAAAACTCAGCATCTGCTCCTGCGGCTTAAGTTTAGGTATGCCAATCTTACCTTTGCCTAAGTCGGGAAAACGGTATTTTTTGCTTTTGTCGTCTCTATTGAATAGATCATCCTGACTGACAGCATAATTCGGTTTGTTGTCGTCGCCGTTATACAGTCTTCAGAAGTAGTCCTTCCATATTCTTAGAATTTGCTTCCGTCTTTGAAGCATTCTGTTCGGGGTTCACAGAGTTCTCGAGCAGCTTTTATTCTTCTATAAAGCGCCGATTTTCGTTCCTTTTGTTTGGTTGCATTTTCCTTCGAACATTTTGTTCATAGTACCTGTAAAATTATTCAGAATATTATTTTTTGTTCGTAAAATATTCGAAACATTTGTTTCAGTTATTTGTATTTCTTGGAATGCAATCCGTTCATTTCTTTTTTCAATTCTTAAACTACAACTCTTTTTGTTTTATTTTAATTTATTTAAAATAATTTTATCTTTTTACTTCTTGCCGGTTCTTCTCTGGCTCAAAGAATGAATAAGAATCACAAAAAGAAGAAAAACTCTCTAACCCAAATGTCAAACAGCCTCGATCACTCGTCGATGACGTTTTACTATTAGAACATGATTCGATGATGTTTGACGTTTCGAACATTGAGGGGTAGCTTACATTTAGAACAAACAAAAAATTATAATAAAATCTATACCTTCAAAATACGGTAACTTTCCCCAAACCAATTTTTAAAATTTAAGTTAAAGTCAGTATATTCTTTCTGCTGATTTCAAAATTTAAGTCCAAACTCACAAGTCAACACTTCTTATTAAATTACACAAAACTTTCTCTCTTTAAATAAAAATTAAAACAAAACAAAAATAACATTAAGTTGATTTATAGTAATTTAGTTTCTTTTTTTTTCTCTACTCTAACTGACGCTAAGATGTTTTAATTTCTTCAATATACCTACTTGTATAAACGTAGAAACAGTTGGGCTGTTCGTCTTTTATTCATTACCCCAAGGACATCATAAATTTTCAACAGACTCCATACTTTTACCAATTACCCTCCTTAAATACCCTAAGCGTAGCAGTGCGTAAATAAAACGAGAATAGAATTGCGTTAATTGTTCTGTTTGGTGAATGCGCGAGATTGTCCTTGACGTATGTTTGTATTTTCTTATGAAAGAATGGTTATATATTCTGGGTTTTTGAGATTGGTCCTTGTATAGTCATAGATTTTAAAGAATTCAACGTCCAAGATGAAATAACATTTTGCTATGGAATTGTTGCCATCTCATGCTATTTACCATCATGTAATTACAAAACCCAAACATACCATCATCGGCAGACGTCACGTAGCGTACGTAGCGGCACAGTTGCAATATCTTCCGTGTAGTTGCGAAAAACCGTGTCTTGCGTGGGCACGTTTTGTAGGTCTTTTTTTCTTCAGCGTTCAAAAAAGTATGTCCTACAAGAAGATTCACAGTTTTGTGTCAGTAAAACGGAGGATCACACCAAACTCTTGGGAATTGTACTCAAGGTTTTTTAGAACTTTTGCCAATATTTTCCAGTGACAAGACTGCTTTTCAATTTAAACCGAATGATTTTCTTAGAAGATTTCTTCCATTTCTTCTGATACTTGTCAAATTCTTTCACTTCCCACTTCATGAAGACTTCCTGCTCAAAAGTTGTCAGATAAAGCTTCTTCAATAGTCCGTTCTTGTTTTGAATACTGTTTGACCATATTTGATGTATAAACAATAGCTCAAGTTGGCTTGAAACATAGTTCAAGAGTGCCAGAGTGCCATACTCCAAAAGAGCGGCAGTGACAATAAACGGTGTGGACTAATTTTTTACTCTTGTGTCTACACTGTTCTTGTCGAGTTTATAGCTGCGCTGCGCTAAGAAACCATCTCGAGCAGAAAATTACTTCAAAGCTTTATGATGCGGAAATATTATGAAAAGTCATGCTTTGTCTAAGGATTCCAAAAAAGGAAAATTCGTAGCCACGCCACGAAGCCAGCCAAACCACACTAAGGTAGGTATATTGTATAGAGCTGCAAGAGGAGAATATTCCTCGCCACTATGGAACTCTAAAAGCTGGAAGCCACCACAATATGGCATCAAAAGTACAGGCAAGTACATTCGTACATCAGGATCAGAGAGAGAGAGAGAGAGTCCAAATGAAACGAAGAAGCAGGCAGCATCATGCGGAGGAATTTTTAGTGCCTTTCCAGCCGTAACCGCAATTTTCGGAGTCTGCCATTTCGTTTATTTTCTCTTATTATTATTATAGTACGTCTTCCATTTTTATGTGAATAACTTTTGGGAAGGAAAGAAATATTTGTGCCTGCTCTGGTAAGTAACCTGTCGAAAAACGAAAGACTTCACATTCAACTGTGAACGTTATTTACATAGATGGCGTTGTACTCTCGCTCTACCTTACCTATGTACTGTACGGTACGTGGTTCTATATATGGCATGCGGTGTGCCAGAGCCAGATCTAGATCCAGAAGACTATAAGAGGCAGAGGGGTTTCGGTTGTGGCGCGCTTTATTTCAAATATTGTAAGGTCCTTTGTACTCTTACGTTACGTACACTGTGCACTTTTTTGTTGTTGTTATTATTCTTTATTTTCGTTTGAGTTAGATTTTTAAAATAAATGGACTATTTTATTACGGTTGGCCGTAAATTTAAACAGGAGCGATGAATTTCCGCTTATGGGGTTCGGTGCGTTGTGTAAATACTCTTTGCATGAAACTCCATAAAATGTGCAGTTTGTGAAAGTTGAAAGTCCTTGTTGTTTGGTATGTTAACTTTTCTTTTTTTCGGTTGTAAAATTTGAAGTTTGATTACTTACATATATACTCAAATATGTTAGAAGGGTTTTTTTTTATATATGTTTTGCATGATTTTAAAGGAGGAAAATCAATAACTAGGTCAGGATGAATGATGAGGGAAGTTTTAATATTTTTATTTCTGTTTGACGGAGAGAACTGTATTTACCAGGTTTTGATGGAAACGTACGGTAGAGAAAAAAGAACTTAACTCATTTTTGTTTGATAAAAAGATTTATTTGAGTTTTTTATTGCTAAGGTCATATAAATGCTAGAATGGGCTATAAAATTGTTAAATGGAGTGAACTCGTAGGTTCCTATGCATAAAGCTTCCCTTTTACGCGATTCGATGAAAAACAACTAGGCAGTAGTTAAAAGCTTAGGTTATAACCTTTTTCACGTCATATCTAAAAATTAATGGCAATTTTAGGTTATTTCGAACAATCCTTAAAGAACTAGAATACAAATGTATACATCAGTTATTTATTTGCTATTTTTGGTATTATTACTTTTTTACTGATTTTGATGGACTTTAAGGAGGTTGCCAAGGAACAATTTTATAATTTAGGTAAATCTAAGAACACAAAGAATAAACAAGTTTTCATAAGATACCAATTTTAAAAATCAATCATTTCATTACGAATTCACAATAAATTCCTTTATTTGACAGGGCATTTTTCATTATCAACATCTAGTTTAGTAGTTTTCAGTAAATCCCGAACTGACAGCAAATGCTTCTAAAATTCATTTCATAATCGATTAGATCTGTTTGAAGCGATCTGTTTGTACCTATTTATTCGTCTGAATTACCAAACAAAAACACAATAGTTGTGATGACATTTAATTTGACAAGTAGCAGTGACAAATCATTTCTGATTTAATTTTGATTTGTTTGCAATCTTAATCTTAATTCCCAACATTTTCAAGAAACGAATTAATGTTCTTGGTCATTAAGTGTTTATAAAAATCAATCATTTCATTATGAATTCACAATAATTTCCTACATTTGACAGCAAATTCATAAGGGTGTTTTTCATTAAACATCTAGTTTAGTAGTTTTCAGTAAATCCCGAACTGACAGCAAATGCTTCTAAAATTCATTTCATATTCGATTAGATCCGTTTAAAGCGATCTGTTTGTACTTATTTATTCGTCTGAATTACGGTACAAATACACAATAGTTCTAATGACATTTAATTTGACAAGTAGCAGTGACAGATGATTTGTGATCTAATTTTGATTTGTTTTGCAGCAATCTTAATTTTAATTCCCAACATTTTCAAGAAACGAATCAATGTTCTTGGTGGTTAAGTGTTTAAGATGTCAAATATTTTAAGGAGTATGTCAGTATTTCCTGCCAAGATCATATTAAAACAGAGAAAAGTTTGATCTATCAAATAAATACTGGTTTTATTTTGTTTGGCTCAGAGCTTTGTGTCTATTTCATGGTTTCAATTAAGCTATAGGTACTGGCATTTGATGCCTGTCAAACTCAGCTGTCATTTGAAGTGTCATATGCTACGTTTTACTATCACAATACTCCTTTCCAAATCAGATTAAGAAATTAAAACAACTGGGATCATCATTTTTAAATTACATTGTTTGGCGTTTGGAGCGGAGTTTCCCTTGAACAGAAAAACTAATTTCTGGATCACAAAATAATATCCAAAGAATAAAGCCGGATTTCACTTTTTTATTATTTTCTTATTTTTAACTCAACTAAAAAAGGAAACTTACATTTTGTGTATAACTCGAAGGATTTGAGAACCTTAAGCCAATACTAAATTCGAAGTATATGCTCATCTATTAATTCACATGAGCACGACCAACGAATGAACGAATATTCGTCGATTTTGACATGTCTTTCACATGAGAGTTTTTTTTTCGTCGCACGGCCGAACACCATTCACAACCTAAACCAAAACAAGAATGATTTTTTTAGGTTAAGTACGCGCGATTATTTTATTCGTTGCGGGTGTGGATGATGTGGAACGCGAATAAAGTTTGACAGTTCGTATCAACTACAATTTTTTTCGCGACGAATAAATTTGTTTTCCTAAATTTATTAATAAATAAGTATATGATATTGAAAAGTAAAAGTATGCATCATAAATCAAACAGAAACTATATTGCTATCGTTTTACTAAGAATTTGTGTGGAAATATTTCTTCAAACGTATTTAAAGTCACATTTTGTAATTCATTCGTCGTCCGTTGGTCGCGCTCATGTGAATGCTGCTTTACGCAGTTTAAAGTTGATAGCACTGGATTTTTGCCACCTGTTAAACTCAGCTGTCATTTGAAGTGTCATTTCATTAGTTGAATGTTTTAAAATTTATGGTAATGGATTGCTTAACAATCGAACAATGTGTTATTATTATCATTATTTAAATTTATTCCAAAACTGGAAGAGGATCTCATGCTGCGTCTATTCGCCAAGGGGAGGGGTGCGCTGTCTATTCGAGTCATGTTTGCAGCACGCTGAAATTTACAAATTTACCAAACAATTTCTGTTGAGCAACATCTTAAGAGTTTACTTAATAACATTTATTCCTTAATCCGAGGGATTTCCAAAAATATGTAATCTTTTCAATTTTTGACAATTGTTATGACAATGACAAGTGGTGTCACTTAAACCTAAACCACAATCACAATTCAAACTTTCAACTATAATAAATAACAAAAGTTCAATATTATCCCAATTATTAAATTGACAAATTCTTTAAGCTTCTATATAGCTTCTGTCAACTATTTGCACTTGCTTACAAAATTATAATCACAGTGTTTTCTATTTGTGTAAAATTTATACAAAACCTGCCAAAGGTACTTTTAAAATCCAATCTCAAAATCTCATTTGATATTAATTCATTTTCAACTCAACATCAATCCGAATCTGATGAAAAAGAAGAGGGTAGGTAATTATTTTGCACAACAAATTTAGCACTTTGTTTATTTGTGTGAAGAAATAAGCTCTTCTTACACAAGGACAAATAATATAATAGATGACAATTTTTGGTCTCATCATCAAAACCGAAATTATTTTCAATAGAAGAGTCTTATCTTATCTCTCTTTCCTTCTGTCTGTATATATTTATTTCAAGAATACTCTGTTCAAAACCAACCAACTCCAACGCAACGTAACGTAGTCTAAGTCATTTCATGAAATTCATATCGTTAAAACCACACATCTTGTTTGTAAGCCTTCTAAACTCCTACACCACGCACCTCTTCACCCAAAATCCACCTCAAAATCTATCAAACAAACTTTGAGAAGGATATACAACTAGAGTCCTTCATATAAATCTATCTCTCTAAGGTAGAAAATTATGTTTTCTATTTCATGACGATGCTGTTGCTGCTCTGCTCTGTTTATTAAAACCATCAAAACGAAACAATCTTCATTTCATTTTCATATACATATGCAAGGCAGCATATCCTTAGACTCTCCTTAAAATTAGATGAGCAAAGTCTGCTTTCGAACTATAACATAAATCCAGGATACAAAGTGGAGATGACTTGACTATGTAAGGTAGACAAGGCAAAGCAAAGGCAAGGTAAAGTAATCACACTGGCAACTTGTTGAGGACGAGGAGACTTGTCTCTAGAACAAGTTAACGTAATAAAACTATTAAGCATTTCATATAGCAATTCCATCCTAAGTGCTGCAGAAAGGAGAACCTTCCTGGATGCAACGCGAAGTGGCATGATGGCGAGGTAAGATGTAAGAAGACGAACAAGAAGAATTGTATCATCTATAGTTACCTATGCTGTTGTTGGTTTTCGGCTCATTTAAGAATCTCACTTCGTCCTCAACGAGAACTTATATGTATATAGTCCTTTGGTTATGTCAGGACAGGATCATAATCAGCAAATGAAGATGAAATGAAATAAGTTTCTGCATCGCTGGAATATAAGCTTAAAAGACAAAACACACACTATGTGTGTTTGCAGTGTGCCTCTGCCTGTGCACTCTACGATGAGGATGCGGCTTTGGTTGTAAGTACACTCAATGCAATGCTGCTCCACGCTGCGCCAGCCGTATCCTTTCGTATCCTTGCATCGTAGGTATGAACTCATTTTCTAGTTCTGAGAATTGGGAAACTTTTGAATGCTGCAATTACAATGTCAGAGCATAAACTGTAACACTATTTGAAGTAGGTACTGGAATAGAAGAACTTTCGAACTCAGTTTATGAGTAGAGTACACCAGCTCGCTGTCATATATGGCGAAGAAAGTTTTTCGATTGCACAGAATTATGGTTTACTAAATTGACAGAAAGAGAGAATCATGAACAAATGGTTGCTGCACATGGTTTTTGGGTGTTTTTGAGTATTAATTTAGGATCGAATTTGAGTCTTATTGAGGTATTATTTGTTGATTACTTGAAAACTCATTAAAAATTGCGATTATAAACAAAATATTAACGATAGTGTTTTAGGCTATTAAACATGCTTTTATTATGTTCAGAAATTTCAAATAGATTCTAATCTTGTAAAGAAAAAGTACTGGTACTCAAAAAATAAAAACAAGTACGAGTATTTTTACTAAAATAATTGAGTAATATTTTAAGCATTTCAGGAATGTATTCTTCAATTTTACAGTCATAGTTCGTGTTTCGCAAATTTTGCAAGCAAAACTTCCTGACATTGCGATATTTCTCAAAGAAGCAATCACAATTATTGGCTATCGAGATCTTCTGAAAGATTAGGTCTACGCAAATACAACAAGACCAATTTATAAACTAAAAAAGAGGCTGGGATGCGACCCACACTGATAATTTCCCATCCCGTCTGTCGATTTGTCCTGCTTAAAAATGTTTAGGTTTTTATGTTTAGTTAAAAAAGTTGTCAGTTGAATTATTCTAAAAAAATTAAAAATTCCCAACAATATTTTGCAAATAATGAAATAGTTTGATTTCAAAATCTATTTTTGTTAACGAGATTTTTAGTCGACAACCAATTTTTACAATTTTAGTAGCATTTCTTAAAAGTTTTTATTTCTTATATAAACAAATACAAATTGAATGAATGGAATTAATTTGAGAGATATCGAGAACCGAACATCAATTTTTACCAAATTTTTGTAGATTTTTTCTTATGAAAAAAACGGACTGTTGGATTCTTATAAAAAAATTACTGAATATCAACAACAATTTTTTTTGTGAGATAAAATAAATTTGAAGCCAATATTCTTAATTTTTGAAAAGCTATTTGAGTCGAAAGTAAATTCTTACCAAGTTTTATTAATTTTTGTTTGGTTTTTATTTTTTGCAAAAAAATTTTGAATTTGACTTTTCTCAAAATTTTACTGAATGTTGACAACAATAGCTATTTTTTAAAAGATAAAATTAGTTTAAAGCCAATATCTCAAAGTTTTGAAAAGATATTTAAGTCGAAAATCAGTTTTTACCACCTTTTATACATTTTTTTTAGGTTTTTATTTTTTGTAAGAAAACTGTCAATTCGATTTTTCTCAAAATTTGTCCTAATGTTGAAAACTATATTTTTTATAAGTTTAAATTAGTAAGAAGCCATTATCTCAAATTTTTGAAAAGATATTTGAGTCGAAAATCAATTTTTACCAACTTTTATTATTTTTTTTTAGGTTTTTATTTTTTTGTAAAAAAAAATGTCAATTCGATTTTTCTTAACGTTTTTCAGAATGTTGAAAACAATATTTCTTATAAGATAAAATAAGTTTGAAGCCTTAATCTCAAGTTTTTGAAAAGATATTTGAGTCGAAATTCAATTTTTTACCAACTTTGAGTAATATTTTTTTTAGTTTTTTATTTTTTATAAAAAAAACTACTTTGGAGATAAAATCATTTTTTGTTCGAAAAATGTTGGAGGTGACAAATATTTTTGTTTTCAGTTTTTTTGATTTATAAAAAAACCGTTAATTGGATTTTTTTTGCAAAAATATACTTGTGTGGTATCACGTAACAATATACAATATAAAATTTAATTCAAGTCTCTAGCGTTATTGGTTCGTGAGATATTTTAGGTTAACCAAAATTTTCACCTTTATTTTAAACTAGCCGACCCGTGCTCGCGTTGCTTCGCAAATTGTAACCACGAATATTTTTTGAATATTAGTATTAGCATATGAAAAAATTTCTCAATTGGACTGAGCATATTTTCTACAATAATATTAATTTAAGTTTATATGAACGAAATTTTTGCCTATTTTCTTCTTTTCTTTCTTTTATTCATACCTAACAACGTTTTTTTGCAACCGAAAAATATAGTTTGCGGTAAAAAAAAAAAATGTGTGTTTTTAATGTTCTCATACATCTATAGGTATGCGTGTGCAACTGACTTAACCTACCCACATTTGTGTGCTCTTTTTATCGACGTCATTGTAAGTACCTTCTTCGAGTTATTTGTAAAGAAAATTTTAACTTTATTTCAGTTTTATTGTTCGAGGAAGTGATACAAAATTGGTAATTCAAGCTATTATAATGGAACTTTTTTTATTTTTATTCACTTCCTCGAACCAGAAAAATAAAAAAGATCTAATTTTTCTTTAGATAAATCGGCATTTCATGTGGACGGCACTGTAGTTAAAAAAAAAGAGCCCACACTGCTCAGCGATGTGACGTTAGAAATAGAGAAACAAAAAAATAATGTGTAGTTGATGAACAATACAATAATCCAATACAGAAAAATTGAATATGTAGGTAGGTAGGTAAGAGAAAAAACGTAACTATTAAATGGAACACATATTAAGAGAGAAAGAGCATGGAAAGAAAAGAAAATTAAAAATGTTGGAATGATAATGAAATGAAACAAAGCAGCGACCCCGCGATTGTGATGGAATCTAATTTCCTGGATAAAATGAATTCAAAAAGTTTATAATTTTATAATTTGTTTTTATTTATTTCTCAGGTTGTATGTTTAACTGAGAAGTGATTTTAGGCTTAAAATTTGCGCAACAATATTGACTTTATGAAGCAATGGTAATCTTTGTCGATTTTTGTATAGGTTTTAAGATATGAGTGGTTGTATAAGTCAACTAATGAAAAAAAATGGACAAAAAATGTAAAATTAATAATATTTAAGTTTGACAAATAATTAATGAAAAAAAATTAAAGCCATAAACACTCTCATAACAATATAGAAAATAATAAAATATATTTCAAATAAATCGGTTGACTACTTTCTGAGATCGTGCGTTACAAACTTTAAAATGGTTTCGCTTTTATATTATAGTATAGATTGCTATGGTAATTTAATTTTCTTGAGAGTCCTTTCTGCATCTTTCTGCACTATTATCTGTATTACAAAATGTATTTAAAGTCGATATCTCTACAGGTTCTTGAGCTATAGACGACGAAAGAAACTTCCACAACGGACGTACGAATGTACCTACACACGCACGCACAGACATCTCTCTAAAAATCTTTTATTTCGACTCAAGGGACCTTGAAACGTCAAGAAATATCAAAATTTTCAATTCGACAAATCGGACCGATTACAATAACTTCCTATGGGAAGTTAATAATGTTAAGTTAATGAAACTTAGAATATGTGTTGTATTTGTAAGATAAAATAAGAATCATAAGAGTCTCTAACAAAATCTGATTTAAAAGGGTGTTTTTTTTTTAGAATTCCCCTTCCCAACAAAAATGTTTATCAAAATAAGTTAACAGAATACCATTTCTTTAAAGCAAAATTGCATTGATAGAATGACCCTTGGTTTCCATAAATAATCATCAAACGTTTTAACCAAACATTTTAGAAATTAGAAAGCTCAAAATTTATTCGCCTTGGTTTTCAACGAACTGTTATCCCAGCAATTGTAAATGGTAGAGTGTCTATTTAAATATCTGATCAATTTGTTTCTTCAAGGAGCATATACCATCAAAAACTATCAAAGTAAATAAAATATTCTCCCAATTTAATATGGAATATGATTTCAAAAACATGTTTTCCAAAAAGGAGCTTTTTGTATTACCATAAAGAGATTTCCATATTGAACATAGTTTTTACCTCATTCCAAAACCTATACTTTTCCACCCTCATACCCAAACATCACTTACTGTTAGGTATGGGCTTGGGATATAGTGTCCTGTCCCTGTATCCCTGTATGTATATTTGTGCATGTCGTTTCATTTCAATTTTCTGCCTTGTCAATTTCTCAACGCTTCCGATTCAATTAGGGACATAAATTATTCAATGGATCAATAAGTTACATTGCATTCGGCACACAGGACACCATCAGAACACCAGAACCAGAACACCCTCAAACTCTGAACTTATTTTTGTGTCCATTCATATAAATATATCCTTTATACTACAAATACTCGTAGGTATAAGTTTATGTATAGAAAATATTCTCTTTATAACAGTATATTTTCATGTGTCAAAGCGGATATTACAACTGGCGTTCGTTTCGTTATTGTTGCATATGCAGTAGTACCTCGCTCCTTCGTCTTGCATACATATATCTAATATAAGAATATTAAAATATATTCTCTTCTCTTCACCAAACAATTTCGTCCTTGGACGACGGAAATTCTTGTCCTTTTTTGAATATACAAGCAAAAGCAAAGCAAAATACAGTCAGTCGGTAATGTAGTATAGTGTGTGTTGTGTATAGTGTGTATAGAAGTTTATCAAAATGATACTCGTTATACGCTTATTCATTTGTACTGCTGTTATTATTATACACACTCGTATGATTTATGTCCTCGACAACAGGTGGTGAATTTCAATAATATTAATGCGTATATATCCTTTTGAGGCAACATCACTGAAACTGATGTCAAAACCCTGCAGAAGCAAAAGCCTGGGAGAATAAAATAGAAGAAATCAACCAACGTAACGCAACGAACGAATGGGTCCTTCCTGGTCCATATAGAATCTCTTCTCCAAAGCTACACACACAATTCTAGGATAGAAGAGACCAGGTGTACACATTTTATTGTATTCATTCACATTTCGTCCTTCATGTCCTTGTACAGAGACTTGTATCGTATATGTTTGAATGGGTCTCTAGGATAAAGTGGTATTTTACTTTAGACTATTCGTCTGGGGTGAGGGTTTTTTTTTATTTTGTTGGAATCATGAATCCTAGAATTATTATTTTGCCCTTTGCCATTTTCAATTTCGAATTCAACATTTTATACCGTGCGTCGTCGTGTGTCGTCGTGTCGGTCCTCGGTCGTCTGTGATGAAAAATAGATAGAATAATAGAAATGATGTAAATTTTCGAAGCTCTATATATTTTGAAGTTTGCATTTGGGTCCTGTTCCCCCTCCTGCTCCTGCTTTTGGTCCCTGTTCCTGATGTGAGTGTTGCAGGATTATAGGCTAGCTATGACACACGGGAAGGTATAAAATATATGTGATGGAATCAAGTCTTTTTTGTGTACCTATATATTTCTCAAACCACATAACGTATATCAGGTGGGAGATTGAAATGTGTTGTGAAATTGCTGCACAAGGCTTCAAGTTGAGGAGGAGAGGTTGTTTTCATTTTTTTTTCTTTTTAAGTCTGTACAAATGTTTAGGTATATGGAACACGTATATCAGGGTTTGAGAGACTTTTCGATGATGCATGGTTTTGCATTAAAATATACCGTGACATGAATATGAAATCATAGGTATAGGGTACGTATAGTATCTAAATGCGATATATAGGGGGCTTTACATTCTCGATGCCCGATCTGGGGTATATTGTCACTTTAAAAAGAGCTATTAATTTAGCTTGAAATGCTTTTTGCATACTAAAATTAAATTGAAGAAATATACCTGAAGCATTTGAAGGTAAAATGTTTTCTTTTTTTAATAAATGATTGAATATATTTTGAAATTTTGGGGAACCTGCTTTTTACCTCTTAAGTCTCCAAATGATTAAAATTCCCAAGAAATCTTAAAATCCCCAATTTTCAAGTACGTCTACTAACACTATTTCTTTTTTCTTTTGTGGCATTTTCATGACATTCTTTAACCGAGATATCAATACCACTCCTTGAGAATGTGAAAATTCATTCAGTAGTAAAATTTCTGATCTCTCAATATTTGGAACAAATATTTTCAGGTTCAAATTTAATTTTAGAACAATTTTATATTGAAACCATTTTTTTTTAAATTAGTTTTTAAATCAAAATTTGACTTAACTAGATCAAAAAATATGTCCAGGGATTTCATAGCATGAGTCACTACTTTAAGTTATTTGTTTTAGAGATGTCTGCTAGAAGATTCTTTGCATTTGGAAATTTTAGCCATGTATAAATTTCATTTTAAGGATTTTGGATTTGGAAATTTTAACTTCGAGAATATGTCTTATAGAAAACCTTACCCAAAAGATTTTCGTCAGATCTGCATTAGGACCCGTATGATGGGACCGGTCTGCTAAAATTTCTTCCTGATTCTTAGAGATTAGGATGGGAACATAAGAAACAACAAAAACAACTGCAAAGAGGTTATCAGGGGAAAGAGGTGAGCTTCCGATGACTAAGAATTAACCCAACCGCAAAAGGTTTAAGCAAGGCCTCAACGCCCATATTTGAAGGACCAAATTAAAAAAAAAAAGAGGCTGGGATGCGACCCACACTGATAACTTCCCATCCCGTCTGTCGATTTGTCTTGCTTAAAAGTGTGTAGGTTTTCGTGTTGGGTTAAAAAAGTTGTTAGTTGAATTATTCTTAAAAATTTTAAAATAACCAACAATATTTTTCATGTAAAGAAATAGTTTAGTTTAAAAATCTAGTTTTATTAAATAGATTTTTAGTCGAAAACAAATTTTTACCAATTTAAGTAGCATTTCTTAAATTTTTACAAATTGGATGAATGCAATTGAGAGATATCAAGAACCGAACATCAATTTTTACCAAATTTGCGTACTATTTTTTGTAGATTTTATTTTTTTCTAAAAAAAACAGACTTTTGGATTTTTATAAAAAAAAACTACTGAATATCTAAAAAAAAATTTTCTGTGAAATAAAAAGAGTTTGAAGACAATATTTTTAATTTTTGAAAAGCTATTTGAGTCGAAAGTAAATTTTTACAAAGTTTTATTAATTTTTTTGTTTAGGTTTTTATTTTTTGTAAAAAAGGCTGTCAATTCGATTTTTCTCAAAATTTTACCGAATGTTGAAAACAATATTTCTTATAGGTTAAAGTTAGTTTGAAGTCATAACATCAAAGTTTTGAAGAGTTATTTGATTCGATAATCAGTTTTTACCAACTTTGAGTAATGTTTTTTTTAGGTTTTTATTTTTTTATAAAAAAACTGTCAATTCCATTTTCTCAAAATCTTACCAGATGTTTAAAACGTTATTTTTCGTTGCATAAAATTGTTTTGGAGATGAAATCATTTTGTATTCGTAAAATTTTCGAGGTGACAAATTTTTTTTTCACTTTTTTTTATTTATAAAAAAAACGTTAATTGCATTTTTTTCAAAAGATATATTTGTTTGGTATCACGTTAAAATATTATATTAAATTTAATTCAAGTCTCTAGCCTTTTTGGTTCGTAAGTTATTTAGGGTTAACCAAAATTTTCACCTTTTTTTTGAACTGCTATGGTAAAAAAATCACCCACGCAATTTTCTTGAGAGCCCTTTCTGCATTTTTCTGCCTCATTATCTGTATAACAAATTTTATTTGAAGTCGATATCTCTTCTGGTTCTTGAGCTATGGGCGACGAAAAAAACGTCGCTAACGTACGGACTTACGGACGTACATACGAAAGTACGTACACACGCACGCACATACATCTTTCTAAAAATCTTCTATTTCGACTCTAGGGACCTGAAACGTCGAGAAATGTCAACATTTTTAATTTGACAAATCGGACCGATTACAATAACTTCCTGTGGGAAGTTAAAAAGACCGTAAGAATTTTGGGCCATTCCTGCAAACCAATATTTGTACGTCCTCGTAGTGTGGCGAGAGTCCTGATCTCAACATACATAAATACGCTGGCTGGTCCAGATAGTATCCCCACTATTATTTTGAAGAAGTGTTCTTTCACGCTAGCAATACATCTGCGTAAACTTTTCCATACTTTTCTGGACTCGTTCCGAGTAGTTGGAAATCAGAATTTGTAAAGCGAATCCAAAAAAAGGTAAATCTTTTTCCCATCAACTGATAGCACCAATGCCCTTCTTATCAGCTTGAGGCACGAGGGCTTCTTAATAACCGAAAGTAGGGCTTTCGTAAAGCAATAGGTATACAAATAAATAAATTGGGTGGCGCAACAGTCCGTTGATAACTAGGGCCTAGTGACTTACAACTCTCAACCATTCCCGTGTGCGAGTACTGTTGTCAGGGATGGAGGGGACCTACAGTTTTAAGCCGAATCCGAACGGCTAATTTGAAAAAGCTCTTTTCATGACAAGAATTACTGTTGGAGAATTTTTCAATTCCTCGCAAGAGGCAGTACCCGTGAAAAAAAAACTTTAGATGGCATAGACAGGGATCGAACCCAAGACCAAGACCTCTGGCATGACAGTCCAACGCACTAACCATCATGCCACGGGTACCGCTAGCAATACTAGTATACTGGTAATCTAATGGTTCATCTTGCCAAACGGTGTTACAAATTCTTACATCGTTTTGGAGAAAGTAAGATTATTGGACTTGATATTCAAACGCATTTGATAAAGACACGTATTTTTCTTTTAATGGAAAATGCTTGCTTTTGATATCTACGAATCCGTTCTTCGTTTGTTTAGAAATTTTATTTCGAACAGTTTAATATAAATTGTTTTGAAAGAATACAAATCTGAAACCCTCAATATAAATACTGGTGTGCACTCTTACGATAGCACTCTTACAGCTTTCCATATTCGTTTCCAGACTCACATCTCCTCTCTTCGGATGTGGAACTGCAACGACAAAATATGATAAGCTCATTAAATTCTGACCTATACAGCCCAGTTTTGAGAAGATTAAAATTTTCGTTTTTTTAACAAAAATTAAACTGTATTTTTGGTCTAAACAGAATTTCAAAAAAATGCCTTATGTGAATCTGTTTAAAACCTTCATTTCCAAGTTTGAACTTAATCAACCCAATGACAAACAGAAAAACGAACGGATTTGCCAGACCGACTTTTTTTAAACTTCTTTACCATCGTAATGCAATGTTAAATTAAATTCTCAAATTCAAAATCTTCAAATGCAATACTTGCAAACTTTTTTTAATTTTTTTAAATGATAATTGACATTTTGAAATATTCAATCAATGTGGGTAACTTCACAGCTTCTTTTTTCCCCTTTTCGAATTTAACTTTAAGAGTTTTTACTATACGCAACTTTTTACTAACTTTAAAGTCCATTCCTATTTTATTCCTCGCACTTTAAAATACATTTACATTTATATTGTTAACCCCTTTATGTTTTCACTTTCCACTCAAAATATCCTTTAATACTTCTTCCGAAAGTATTAATCCATTTTAAGTCAAAGAATTAGCATGTTTGTTCAAAAGTTTTCTCTCTATCTTACTCATAAGCTATTAAATCCTTTAAAACGAAGCCACTATACCACATTCTATATGTTACACACAACCAACAACGGCGGGCGGCGCGGCGGTAGTAAAATCCTACCTGATTTTTATAGTGAAAGCAAAAAGATAAAGGAAGTTATAAAAATAAGACCATCAAGGCTAAAAATGTCAGACTCTTTCACCATTATTTCTAGACAAAATGGCAAAAGCATCAGACTCACATACACACACATTGAAGTCCCACAGGACCACGGAAGAAGGTTAAGGTAGATAGAATAGAGCAAATAGCAACAAAAGGACTAATTACATATGTAAATTGTTTTTTGATCTCCATTGATACCACAAAGTGTGGTAAAACATTTTCAATGTTTCCAAAACGTCCCATTATGAGACTCTCTCTGTTTTGTGTGTTTATGCCCGGGGCTAAGAAAAAGGGTCAAAAGCGAGATATTCCGCACATAGTAGTACATAGCACATATGCAAACTTAAATCCACACACACGACTCGACTCGACTACTTTACCTATGAAGAAGAAAAGAGTCCTTTATCCTTTTATATTTGTGGCTAGCCTTGAAAATGTTAATTCGAAGGAGATGTTTCACTTGAAAATCCTTTTGTACTTTCTTCTTTTAATTTTTTTTTTCGTCCTTTCTTCTTGTTCAATCTTTCTTAAGCCAAGTGTAAGGACTTAATTTAGAACTTAAACTTACAGCAAGGTAAGGTGGTTTTTTGTTTACTCAAGGGAAGTTTCTCTGTATTTATATAAGGACATGATTGGTGGTATGATTGAAATGGGTCGTGTGTACTTAAGGAGAAGAAGAAGAAACAATGGAAATGGTTTAAATGTGAACTAGGAGGTAAAATGAAGACAGAACCAGCAAACAAATAAGTTTAGTCGTAAAGCCTTTTGAAGAAGTCTTTTACCTAAAAGGAATATGCAGATGAATTTTGGAATCGTTTTTAGAATAAATGTGATTCCCGGATTCTCTTTGAAAATTATCTTCTACAACACTCTAGATTATAATTTCTTCTTACTGAAATCAAAATCTAAGAAATTAAGTTAAGAATTCGATATTTAAATTTGTCAATCGGAATTTTGATGAAGATTTCTTGGTTTCATTAAACCAAATTTCTATCGACTGATAGTTGATAATTATTGACAGGAACTCAAAAATACAAAAATGAGAAAGAGTGTCGTGGACAAATGAGAGTCCTGCGGCACACCACCATTTATTTTATATTTCTCAGAATTGTAATCCATCCAATACTACTTGTATTGAACGATCTACAAGGTAATTTCTAATCCAACGAAGGAAAAGTTCGTCAAAACTGTAGGCACGCGTTTTCGATAAGAGAGCCTGATGCCAAACTCTATCAAATTCTTTTGAAATATCAAGTAAGATATTCGTACTTTTTGTACTCATTAAGGTATTTTCAGTTTTCAGCATTGAAGAACACCTCTTCAGAACAGTACTGGGGATGCCAACCGTGCCATCGGATTTGTGTGTGTTACAATCTTTTAGAACTCTGGTCCCATAAAATCCATTTACGGTTTCAAGTAAAGGTGGAGTCATAAATCTTAAAACCTTTTTTTTTCTCGTTTTTTTTCAAACCTCTTATAATTGTGATATTTTAACAAATATTGACTGCTTGGGTTGTACTCTGATATCACTTTTTTGATACATTTTAAACTACAAGGTTTTCAAAATAGAATATTTTTGATAGCTTAAAAAATGATTCCAAAAAATCTGGCTGGTGTTTGAATTAATGTTTTTTTTTTAACTTCCCATAGGAAGTTATTGTAATGGGTCCGATTTGTCAAATTGAAAATTTTGACATTTCTCGACGTTTCAAGGTCCCTAGAGTCGAAATAAAAGATTTTTAGAAAGATGTCTGTGCGTGCGTGTGTACGTACATAGTCCGTACGTTCGTGACGTTTTTTTCGTCGTCCATAGCTCAAGAACCAGAAGAGATATCGACTTCAAATAAATTTTGTTATACAGATAATAATGCAGAAAGATGCAGAAAGGGCTCTCAAGAAAATTGCGTTTGGGGTTTTTTACCATAGCAGTTTAAAAAAGAGGCTGGGATGCGACCCACACTGATAACTTCCCATCCCTTCTGTCGATTTGTCTTGCTTAAAAGCTTGTCTATATGTATTAATTTTTACCAAATTTGCGTACTATTTTTTGTAGATTTTATTTTTTTATGAAATTGGATTTTTATAAAAAAATTACTGAATATCGAAAACAATATTTTCTGTGAAATAAAAAAAGTTTGAAGACAATATTTTTAATTTTTGAAAAGCTATTTGTCGAAAGTAAGTTTAAGTATTGTTTTTTTTAAGGTTTTTATTTTTTGTAAAAAAACTGTGAATTCGATTTTTCTCAAAATTTATCGAATGTTGAAAACACTATTTTTCGTAAGATAAAATAAGTTTGAAGCCTCAATCTCAAGTTTTTGATAAGAGTCGAAATTCAATTTTTACCAACTTTGAGTAATGTTTTTTTTATGTTTTTATTTTTTATAAAAAAAGTGTTTTACCAGATGTCAAAAACATTATTCTTCGTTGCACAAAATTGTTTTGGGGATGAAATCATATTTTGGTCGTAAAATTTTCGAGGTGACAAATTTTTTTTTTCAGTTTTTTTGATTTATAAAAAAACTTGGTAAAAATTTACTTTCGACTCAAATAGCTTTTCAAAAATTAAAAATATTGTCTTCAAACTTTTTTATTTCACAGAAAATATTGTTTTCAATATTCAGAAGATTTTTTTTATAAAAATCCAACAGTCCGTTTTTTCATAGAAAAATAAAATCGTCAAAAAATAGTACGCAAATTTGGTAAAAATTGATGTTCGGTTCTTGATATCTCTCAAATTAATTTCATTCATCCAATTTGTAAAAATTAAAGAAATGCTACAAAAATGGTAAAAATTTGTTTTCAACTAAAAATCTATTAAACAAAACTAGATTTTCAAACTAAACTATTTCTTTATATGAAAAATATTGTTGGTAATTTTAAAATTTTAAAGAATAATTCAACTGACAACTTTTTTAACCCAACACGAAAACCTACACACTTTTAAGCAAGACAAATCGACAGATGGGATGGGAAGTTATCAGTGTGGGTCACATCATAGCCTCTTTGTTCTTAATGTTTTGACCCTTATTTTGAATGAATCTTTAAAAAATGATGTTTAGAAGAGCTGTTTTAAGCTCTAAGTGAAGAACTTTTCACCAATTTTAAGACTTTCAGCTACACTCAAGCTTTTTGAAAAAATGTTCTTTCAAATACTTTGTTTTGCTGCTAAGAATTCGTTGACTCAAAAACAGCATGGTTTTGTAAAGGTAGATCAAGTTGCACTAATTAAAGTCTATTTGCAATTTTTTGTAGTAATCACGTGGAAAAGGTTAGGCAAGTTGATGTCCTGTATACTGATCTCATGGTCTTCCCATGCAAAAGTTAAAAGAGTTTGCAATTAAATATTTTATTTTAACAGTTGTTAAATTCAAACCTTTCTCACAGAAAACAAGCTTTTAAAGTAGATGGATGTGTCTCAAATATTATAAATAGATGTGTTGGCGGGTCTTCCACAAGGGAGCCATTTGGGTCCATTTCTTTTAATAATCTTCTTTAATGAGTTACCTTCTATTTATGAACATTTTATGTGTTAGATGTATGCTTATGATGTGAAAGTACCTACAGCAACACATTTACTAGAAATTTGCTTATTATTTAAATTCAAACACAACAAGTTCATTAAATGGTAAGACAACAATCATCTTCAGCTGAATTACTCGAAATGTAAAACGTTTACTGTATATAAATTTTCAACTCTCATTAATATTGAATATACATCCTATAATGTTAGTCTTCTAAGAAAGGGCAAATTAAGTTAATTTTCTTGGAGTGTTTTTCGTGTTGATTTTGTTCGAAACGGAACTCCAAAGTTTTTAGGATGTTTTGAAATATTTTTGTATCGTTTTGAGAATTGAAAGAGTGTTAAAAGTTCTCAATTATAAGAATAACTGGTTAAATGTTAAACTTTCATGTTTTTCAACTATCAGATTGTTGTGAACATTCCCAATAAGGGTATTAGTTTTGGTAGGGTCTTCATATTAAATTTTAAAGTCATGTCAAAATCTATAAGGTTCCCTTAAGTTTATTTAAGAAATCTTCTCTGAATTGTCTATTTTTTAGGTTAGCTGCTTTGGTGCAAGTTTTCTAAACCTATTACGTTGATGTCAATGTGGTTTCGAAAAATGTTATCGGAAAAAGTACAGAAATATCTGTTATATCTGCGAGCTTTCTGTGTTAATGTTAAAAATGCTTAATCAGTTTTGTTCTAGATTTAAAGTGGTGTTCCCTGCCCACTATTTCTGAATTCTTGTAGTTTTCATTTATTCAAAATTTTAAAGCTTCCAGTACAAATTTGATACAGAATTGAAGTGTTAAGAAAATGAAACGTTTTAGTGAACCTGGTTAACTCATTATAACTTTATAGACTGAGAGCCAGCAACAGAAAAAATAACGTCATTTCTTTAGGAAAATATTTGGTCTCATTGTATAGTCTGAATATAAATAAACATTAAAATAATTGTCTGCCACTTCTCCGTTGGTGGGGAGGGCGTTGGTAAGGGGTTAAAGGGGTAAAAAAAACTAGGACAAAAACGTGATATCATTAAAGCTGATTTTTGGTGTGTTGACGCTAAATAATATTTTATGTAACATATCAAAAAGGCAGACAATTTGGGTGGTACGAAGATGGTGGCAGACTTAGGGGAAGGTCGAGAAAATAAGTGGCTAATCACGCCATTTCATTAAGCTTGAAAAAGGTGTTAACATTTTTAAAATGTTATTATAATCCTATAATCAAAAAGGCAGACAAATATTGCGAGCCGAAAACCCTGGCAGACATAAAAACACAAAAAAAAATGTATTAGTAAAAAAAAATTAAAACAAATGAACAAATTGAACTTTTCAAAGAAATCTGGTTTTTACTTTCAAATATTTTATTCTCCATTCTATTCCACATCGTAATTGTTGAATGGAACATCAGGAGTGCTTCCATCGTCATCACTATCTTCATTCTCTTCATTATCTGTCAAAATAATTTGGTAAAAATGTACAATTATTTTATAAAGTAAAAATGAGTTCATATTGTACATTACCAGTGACATTCATATCCTCATCCAAATTTTCTGGTTGAATTATTACGTCATTAACCAAATAGTGGAGCGCCTGGGGGTTTTCTCCTCGGATTAGAGTTACAGTGAATGAATTAATATGATCGATGTAGGATATTGTTTTTTAAACTATAAATTGCAATGTTTACCCAAAATTTTTTTGTGCACTCCATTTTTTCATTGTTCAAACAAATTCTTATAAAAAATTAATGTTTGACCATATATTTTCACTTTAAACAGTAATTTTTTTTATTTATATGTTAAATCTTACCTAAATAGACATATAGGAACATTTTTCAAAGACACCTGCGTATAAAAATAGCAGTAGGGATCTCGAACAGGTAGAAAAACGAGGAGGGGAGAGCGGAGCGACAGCTACTATGTGCAATGGAATTTCTCGGCTAGTTTAGTAGTAGTAACACGTGTTCTGTGAATATTGTGCTTATATATTGGCTTTAAACTACTTTTATCTTTTAAAAAATATTGTTGTCAACATTCAGTAAAATTTTGAGAAAAATCGAATTGACAGTTTTTTTTACAAAAAATAAAAACTTAAAAGAAAATTTAACTAAAGTTAGTAAAAATTGATTTTCGACTCAAATATCTTTTCAAAAATTTGAGATTATGGCTTGCAACTAATTTTAACTTATAAAAAATATTGTTTTCAACATTCGGAAAAAAATTGAGAAAAATCGAATTTGACAGTTTTCTTATAAAAAATAAAAACCTAAACAAAAAAATTAATAAAAGTTGGTAAAAATTGATTTTCGGCTCAAATATCTTTTCAAAACTTTGAGATATTGGCTTTAAACTACTTTTATCTTTTAAAAAATATTGTTGTCAACATTCAGTAAAATTTTGAGAAAAATATAATTAACAGGTTTTTTACAAAACATAAAAACCTAACAAAAAAACAATACTAAAACTTGGTAAAAATTTACTTACGACTCAAATAGCTTTTTAAACATTAAGAATATCGTCTTCAAACTCTTTTTATTTCACAGAAAATATTGTTTTTGATATTCAGTAGGTTTTTTATAAAAATCCAACAGTCCGTTTTTTCATAAAAAAATAAAATCTACAAAAAATAGTACGCAAATTTGGTAAAAATTGATGTTCCGTTCTTGATATCTCTCAAATTACTGTCAAAACTGTCAATTCGATTTTTCTCAAAATTTTACTGAATGTTGACAACAATATTTTTTAAAATATAAAAGTAGTTTAAAGCCAATATATAAGCACAATATTCACAGAACACGTGTTACTACTACTAAACTAGCCGAGAAATTCCATTGCACATAGTAGCTGTCGCTCCGCTCTCCCCTCCTCGTTTTTCTACCTGTTCGAGATCCCTACTGCTATTTTTATACACAGGTGTCTTTGAAAAATGTTCCTATATGTCTATTTAGGTAAGATTTAACATATAAATAAAAAAAATTACTGTTTAAAGTGAAAATATATGGTCAAACATTAATTTTTTATAAGAATTTGTTTGAACAATGAAAAAATGGAGTGCACAAAAAAATTTTGGGTAAACATTGCAATTTATAGTTTAAAAAACAATATCCTACATCGATCATATTAATTCATTCACTGTAACTCTAATCCGAGGAGAAAACCCCCAGGCGCTCCACTATTTGGTTAATGACGTAATAATTCAACCAGAAAATTTGGATGAGGATATGAATGTCACTGGTAATGTACAATATGAACTCATTTTTACTTTATAAAATAATTGTACATTTTTACCAAATTATTTTGACAGATAATGAAGAGAATGAAGATAGTGATGACGATGGAAGCACTCCTGATGTTCCATTCAACAATTACGATGTGGAATAGAATGGAGAATAAAATATTTGAAAGTAAAAACCAGATTTCTTTGAAAAGTTCAATTTGTTCATTTGTTTTAATTTTTTTTTACTAATACATTTTTTTTTGTGTTTTTATGTCTGCCAGGGTTTTCGGCTCGCAATATTTGTCTGCCTTTTTGATTATAGGATTATAATAACATTTTAAAAATGTTAACACCTTTTTCAAGCTTAATGAAATGGCGTGATTAGCCACTTATTTTCTCGACCTTCCCCTAAGTCTGCCACCATCTTCGTACCACCCAAATTGTCTGCCTTTTTGATATGTTACATAAAATATTATTTAGCGTCAACACACCAAAAATCAGCTTTAATGATATCACGTTTTTGTCCTAGTTTTTTTTACCCCTTTAACCCCTTACCAACGCCCTCCCCACCAACGGAGAAGTGGCAGACAATTATTTTAATGTTTATTTATGTATATTCAGACTAAACAATGAGACCAAATATTTTCTTAAAGAAATGACGTTACTTTTTCTGTCGCTGGCTCTTAGACTATTATATAAGCTGTTTCTAATCCCGAAATCCCTGATACTAAAATTGTTTGGCATATGTTTATTAAAAAACCATGAATTTTTAAACAGCTTGCAAAATTATTCCATCTAAAACAATATGCTGAATCCTTTTAACTCACAACACAAAGCTCTGCGCTAAATTTGAATGTAATGAAAATCATCATAAAACACCAGGCTATTACTCTTGTTTTTTGATTTCTTTTTCATTTTGCGGGGGGGGGGGGTTTCAGTTTTATTTCTTGGGCTCCCTCTCGTAAATCCTCATCGGAAATTCATTGGCAAATTTTAGCCCCTACTAAAAACAAAACCACTCCCCTCCCCTCCTCTCTGCATCTCATATACTGTTTCTAATGTATGTAAAATACTTCTCGGCTTTTCGTTTTGCAACTTTGAAAGTCATAAAAAATACTTTAGGGATATACGCTCTCGCTCTCCTTTTCACTATATCGCACATTTCCCATATGTATATATGCGATACGATTTTGTACCCCCCACCCCTGCCCAAAAAAAAAAGGATGTGTTTTTCGATTTTATGATTTAACGTTAAACTTCTGAAAACGGCCATAAAAATTTTCACTCATACTCTTGCTCCTCAATGCCTTCCCTTGGAATAAATCTGTGAATCTAATAAAATGGAAATCAGAACTGTTCCAGAACACAGAGTGCCAGTCATCAGTCCCAACGAGGGAACTCTCCAACTCACCATCATCACCATATCGCATGGCATCGTATCCTACAGAGCGAGCGATTTCTTTTGGCAAAGTCGTAAAATCTCTACGACGAGTGAGTGCACGTGCATTAAATATCCTTTTAACAGAGTGGGGGCTGTTCGAGCGATGGCGATGGTTTATAGCAACTTCATTCAAGTTTAATACCAAATATCTTTCATCAAATTGAATTCCATTTCGAGATTTTACAGCCCCAGAAACGGTGAATATTTGTTTAAGTGCCTTGCTTTATATACCCGATAGGTACACTGTGGCGTATGTGTAACTTATTTATCGATTACAAACAGCAAATCAACAAACAAACAAACGAAAAAAAAAAAGAAAATCAAAACAGGATCGCTCCAGGACGAGTCTAATTTTCTTAAGTGAAATAGTGGTTGTTGCTTATTCTGAGTTGGTATTTCAATTAATCAAAGTTACCTCTCCTATAAGAACCATATCACAAGCTCCGAGAAAAGTCGGAAAGTTTTTTGTTTGTCTTTTCTGGTGGGGAACACACACGCCAGCCATATAGGGAACGTAACCTACTACGAGTTTTTCAACGTGGAAGACGATGACGAGGACGAAAACTTACCAAGTATAGCCGAGTATAGGCCTTCTCAAGTTCAGTGCATTAAGTCACCTGGAGCCGGAGGACACAATGAATCGAAGAAATGATAGGAATGTTAGAACAGAAACGACAACAAGTTAGTTTGTTATGTTTTTTTTCCTTAAAGAAAAAGTTCTTCTTTTTGTTGTTGTTGTTGGTTGACTCTATTTTTAGTCCTTATTGAGATCTATATATAGAATACGTGTGCAGAGCACCCATGGGATTTTCTATACAGGACGAATTCCTTTCGTTCTATCCTCTTGCGAATATAATGCAGTGTTATTTTCCTATTTTAGTTGTGTTGTATTTAGTTTCTGAAGTTGAAAATTTAACCAAAACTGCCACTACGCTAAGTGCAGATAAATAGGGCTTCGTGATCGAGTAGCATTAGCTAAGGACGAAGTGATATATTGTTGTACATTTTGTCAAAGTTTTTTTTCTTCTATTCATGCACATATTTTTTTTATATATATTTTGTTTCAAAATGATTTGTTGGGAATAAAATGTTGATAAACATATTGCAGGATGTGTGTGCGAGATTATGTTTTTAACTACACATATCCTGAAAAGGCTGCTGATGAGAGATTACATTTTTTTTAAAGAGTTTGTATCATGCATTCAAATTTTAATGACCGATGAAAACAGAAAGAATTCCCTGAAGAAAATTGTCATTTATAAGGAAACTTTTCATTGAGTGACGAAACATTTTCATATATTTATGTATACTGTTTCATAGAACGAACGATGCAAAATTTTCATAAAAAGTGGATTTTTAAATAATATGATGAATTTTTCAGAAATAATAAAAATATTAACTAGTTAATCAAAGAAAGTTATCATTTTACAGAGACTTTTTGTTGAGTACATTTTTTTACATACATTTACGAAAATTTTTCTTACGACATTGAATTTAATTCATTAATGGGTAAAATTTTTCATTAAAGTAGCTTAAACAACTCTTAATCAAAAACTTTATGAAGTGTTTTCGTTAAAAGATGCAGATTTTTATTTTACGAAAAGTCTCAAATTTTCGTGTAGCCAATAAAACTTTCGTTGAGCTAAGGAAATGTAGCGAATTTAATACTTTTACGAAAAATACTTTTTTTTTCATTGTTTTATGAGGATTAAAATTTTAAGAAGTTTATTGGAAAATAATTGAAAAGAGAGAGGTTTGTATGTCATTAACAATCGAAAACGATATCAGTAAAATGGCTGCCACTGTTACTGTTGCAGAATCATATTCTATTCATACATTTTTGCATGACCAATACTCACATTTGCGGTTGTATGCCCTTAATAACTTCACATTTTTCATCTTCTATTGTATGAACCATTTGGCATAGACTTAGTATTTTATATGGATCCCAATCACAAGATCTATGTAGCTAATTGTGATCACTTCTTCGAGGAACAAAACTTTTCATAATTCAAAGCAATCTATAAAAACCATTCATTGAATATAATCCAAAGATTGCATTCAATGACTGCGTTCATAATAAATTCTTTTCAAGGCGATTCATTTTGTCGTTCCTTCAATTTTTAATTGAGTATAATTAAAAGATTGCATTCAATGGCTGTGTTCATAATGGACTCTTTTTAAGGCAACTCATTTTGTCATTCCATCAACTCTTCGCTTTCCCACTTATTAAAAAAAAAGTTTACAAAACCTTACCAAATTTCCTCTCTTTTCTTTTTAACCATCAAGTCAGAAGGGGATACAATTATGAAACAGGAAAATATGTCTGCGAAAAATACTTCAATATGAAATGCAAATTAAAAATTCTACAATCACCATTTATTTGGCATTCAAACACATTTCAATGGTTTTTACTTATAAATTTTGCAAATTTTTGAAGAATGCAATCTCTTGAGAATGAATTCTTTCGCATTCGTTTGAGTTGTTACTTTCTCTTCTATTTCTTTGAGTGTCAGTAAATATATTTAAGAGACTTTTTAACAATTTAATATCATCGCGGTATGTGAAATTCTCTTACATTGGCATAATTAAAATACGAAAGCAATTTCTCCAAACTATATATGTATATAAATATTCTCCTTTTCGAAAATGGAAAGGTAATAAACGAAATGGTGGTAAATAGAATTTTGAATTTAATCAAACAAGCTCCCAAAGAGATTTCTTAATACACAAATATATTTATATTTATTTGGTAAAATCAAAATGAAAGTAAAATGGAATTTCTTTTGAAAGCAAACACAAAGATATGAATGAATTCCTTTGTAAAATTAATTTGATTATTTTTTTCTTTCTGAATTTAAATTTCCTTACAATTTATAAAAAAAAACCCTACACCACTATGAACTCTGCACCACATCCGCGATGAGGAGGAGATTCATCATTTCAATAACCCTTTCGGGAATATTCTCCCTATGAAAAAGAACATGCATATAAGAGTTCTTTGAACTGCATGAACTCACTTTAATGCGGAATTAAAAGTATGAATTAATAAAATTGAAAGCAGTGGTTTTGTGTTTTAATGGTGTGTTTTTTTTTTTAAATAGCTGAAAAGTTTATTTTTGTGTATAGGTTTTTTATAGTTTCATCTTGTAAAGACCGAGTTTAATTCAAAAAGAACGGAAGGAATGTGAAAAAGGCATTAAGCGAACTTATTTTAAGCTATTTAGGGAAACTACTAATTTACGGTAGCAGGATATTTCGGCGAGTACAAAAAGTCATTCATATTTTCATTTCTTCAATAGGGCAAATTTTATGGTTTAGTGGGAAAAACAGAGGGTTTATGTATAAACCAAAAGAAACACTTTAATGTGGAAAGGGAAGCCTTGTCTCACAGCATAAAGCGAGCTGTAGTCTTAACAGTAATTTGCTTATAATACAATATAGATTTTTTTTTAATTGCTAAAAGAAAAAATATTGGTACAAAAGCTTAACACTTCTGTAAAATATTTGTTCAAAACAAAATATACATGTTAAAAAAGGAGTAATTGCTGTAAAATGTATGTGTTTGGTGTGATTTAAGTGCATTTGCTAAAAGAAACAATCCTCTTGAATATGAAATACTAAGTAATAGATGTTTTTCTTTTTCTGGGTATTTCAAAATTCATCATTCTTTTTACATGACAGAGGGGTGGGTACCACATCCTCTGAGTGTATAATCTGAGATTACAATTGTAATTCTTTGTGTCCAAATCAACCCCTTTGAATGTGCTTAATCTCATCATCATACGAGAATCAGAAGTATTTCATGAAAACGATACCGAGTTCATTAAGAGTGGGTGGATACAACGCCCATAAAATGAATTTCATTCATTCAGTCCTGCTTAAGTAAGTTAGGAATTCAGCAATTTTTGACGTGATGTATCTCAGACGTTTTGAAATTAATTGAAGGGAATGTTAATTATTTCAAATTTGAAGTTTCCAATGTTATTGATTCTAAAGTAAGAGGGGGATAGAAGACATCTGAGTTTGTTCAAAATGAGTTGTACTAGAACTACCGTTCAAGTTCAATTTCATGGTTAAAAAGATAATTTTTTAATTTACAACAATATCAGCATTTAAATATCTCATCGCGTTTTTCACAAGTTGAAATAACAAAATGGCTGCTTTAACCTTTACTAAATCCACATGACTTCTGAGTTTCTGACATTTCAAATTAAATGTCCCATTTGACAGATTTAGGTTTGTTTGCTTTGTTTATTTTTTTGTAACTCCCCATAGGAAGTTATTGTAATGGGTCCGATTTGTTGAATTGAAAATTTTGACATTTCTCGACGACGTTTCAAAGTCCCTAGAGTCGAAAAAAAGATTTTTAGAGAGATGTCTGTGCGTGCGTGTGTACGTACGTTCGTACGTCTGTACGTCGTACATAGCTCAAGAACCAAAAGAGATATCGACTTCAAATAAGTTTTGTTATATAGAAAATAGTGCAGAAAGATGCAGAAAGGGCTCTCAAGAAAATAGCGGGGGTGGTTTTTTTACCATTGCAGTTTAAAAAAAAGGTGAAAATTTTGGTTAATCCTTTTTTATAAATCAAAAAAACTAAAAAAAAAATTTGTCACCTCGAAAATTTTACTAATAAAAAATGACTTCATCTCCAAAACAATTTTGTGCAACGAAGAATAACGTTTTTAACATCTGGTAAGATTTTGAGAAAATCGAACTGACAGTTTTTTTTTATAAAAAATAAAAACCTAAAAAAACATTACTCAAAGTTGGTAAAAATTGTTTTTCGAATCAAATATCTCTTCAAAACTTTGATGTTATGGCTTCAAACTAACTTTAACTTATAAGAAATATTGTTTTCAACATTCGGAAAAATTTTGGGAAAATTCGAAATGACAGTTTTTTTTATA
This sequence comes from Eupeodes luniger, assembly GCA_951509635.1. NCBI lineage: Eukaryota > Metazoa > Arthropoda > Insecta > Diptera > Syrphidae > Eupeodes > Eupeodes luniger. The sequence goes on along the minus strand of OX608075.1, from coordinate 9,523,305 downwards.
AAAAATAAAAACCTAAACAAAAATTAATAAAAGTTGGTAAAAATTGATTTTCGACTCAAATATCTTTTCAAAACTTTAAAATATTGGCTTTAAACTACTTTATTTTTTAGAAAATATTGTTGTCAACATTTAGTATTATTTTGAGAAAAATCGAATCCACAGTTTTTGTACAAAAAATTAAAAACCTACGAAAAAATTAACAAAAGTTGGTAAAAATTGATTTTCGACTCAAATATCTTTTCAAAAATTTGAGATCTTGGCTTCCAACTAATTTTAACTTATAAGAAATATTGTTTTCAACATTCGAAAAAAATTTGAGAAAAATCGAATGGACAGTTTTTTTTTACAAAAAATACAAACCTAAACAAAAATTAACAAAAGTTGGTAACAATTTTGAAAAAAATCGAATTGACAGTTTTTTTTACGAAAAATAAAAACCTAAAAAAAAAACAATACTAAAACTTAGTAAATATACTTTCGACTCAAATAGCTTTTCAAAAATTAAAAATATTGGCTTCAAACTAATTTTATTTCACAGAAAATATTGTTGTCGATATTCAGTAATTTTGTTATAAAAATCCAACAGGCCGTTTTTTCGTAAAAAAAATAAAATCTACAAAATATTTCATTCATTCATCCAATTTGTATTTGATTTTGAAATAAAATTATTTCATTATTATGAAAAATATTGTTTGTAATTTTGAAACTTACAACTTTTTTAACACAACACGAACCCCTACAAACTTTTAAGCAAGACATATCAACAGACGGGATGGAAAGTTATCAGTGTGGGTCGCATCCCAGCCTCTTTTTTTTAGAGAGCTTGACACTTTTTAGACGTGTTCAGATACAAGGTTTTTAACAAAAGGAAAATGAAGTAAAGTCAAATTGTCATTTAAGAACCTTTGAAGAGTATGCAAACAATAGTAAAATTATTTTTTTCAAGTTATTTAAGTGGAAAATAAGTTTTTTTTATTGATTTTTAAAAGAATTTTGGAAAAAAAGGTTTTACGAATTTACGAACCATGGATTTATATTTTATAGACCTTACAATATCGACAAAGGGGTATGCTCATTTTCGGCCCGGAGTGTACACCAATGAATTTGGTATCAAATTAAAGGTTGTTCTAAGCCGGATATATCTGCAAAAATATTTTGTCGATAACTCATGGGAGATCCGAGATATTTGAGATTGAAGTTCGAAATGTCCAACCATTTAAAATCAGCACTTTTTCGACATAAATGCTAATATCTTTGGATACAGAAAAGGTAGGAAAATCAGAAAGGTATTAAAATAAAGGTGTAAAAAACATCTTTCAAATGAAACTAAAATTACATTCCTATGATTTACATATTTTGAGTTGTTTTTAATCAAACCTTTGAATAACACCATTTTTTAGGGAAACTTTTGTACAATAATATCTTTTAAATTTCAATGATGACATTTATTTTTTTGGAACCAATAAGTAGCTTAGTTCACAACCTTTATTTCCATATATAATTTATTGGGTTTTCTTTAAAAAAATCAATTATAAGAAAGAAATCTTTCAAATTATGCCTCAAACGAAAACATTATGAAGTTTCTTGTTAGTTATTCTTATATAATATTAAATTATCTAAACATTCATTTTTGTAAAAAGTACTTAAAAGTTGTAATATACATACACTCCGGGCCGAAAATGAGCATACCCCTTTGAATTTTTGTTTTATTTAGAATTTTGTTCTCAGCTTTTATTTCAGGTATAAGGTTGTTTGGGTCTAAAAGGAATTGTGACTTAATGTCAAAGGTGGTAGAATTAAGAAGTTGAAACACTTAGGCCAGTTTATTGGTCATTTGTTATACCACAAGAATCTCGAAGCTTTCTTCTGAGCTCAATGAAACCGGTTTGATTCCTTTACGAAACGTGAAAGACTGATTATGTTGATATGATTCAGATTGTTTAGATACCTATGTCGTTATACAAGAATTCTCATAGGTAAGTCTTTCCATTTCGAACTAGAGCAGGGCATGTACAGAAGAGGTTAAGAACTGTTTCCTCCTCTTCCTCATCCAAACAGCTTCTGCAAAAGTCATTTTAGAATGCGACTAGCCGCGTGGTGTGCTATCCTATTAGAAAGTTTCCGGTTATGACAGCAATTATCGAGCTTATATGCGATCTGCTTAGAGATAAGAAGCACCTTGAGCACTTTTAATCTAGTGCAGGCCAGATGTTTTTCGTGACCTGACACGTGGTGATGTTATTCCACCTGATGTTTGTCTTATTAGCAATAGTCTTGCATTAGCAATAGTGTACGACCCTTATAACGAGAAGCGTTAAGTCGAGAACGTTCGACTTAAAGCTAACGTTTGAGAAATCCAATATAGAGCAAAATTAAGATGGGTGAATTTCGACGTTCAAATGGGTTAACATCTCTTTTTCCAAAAAAGTTGGCTTTCGAAGTGAATATTCAAGTGGTATTTACGACATAAGTGATTTCTAAAACGTTCGCTTTCAGTCAAACGTTCGATTCGCTTCTCGTAATAAGGGCTGTGATGTAGCGATTGGTATGCCAGCATTAGCCAAACGTGGTAAAATAGGTTCATCTGCCTCACAATTTCCTGGAATTGTGCCATCTCCATTAGAGGTGATCGGCAGCTATGGAATGTTTTAAAGTTTGAAAGGAGTCAATGAATAAAGAGAAAGTCTGCAATTTGCCTACGTTCTTCCATAGAGTTGAAGTTAAAAAGTTTCAGGCAGTAATCATAAGAGGAATGTTATAAACAGAAGTTTGAGTTGATTGTGCAAAAGATAGAGACGGAGAAGATTTTTTAAGCGTATACTGATTGATTAGCAATTGGCAATATAAAGTTATAAGAAGATTTTTAAGATACCAAGCCGAAAAACAACTTTTTTTTATTCTAATATTTCCACCACTTTAATAAGAATTATTTATTTTTTGTTTTAATATTTCCACTATTACTATAAGAATTATTTTTATTTTAGTGTTAGGTATAAGATTTTTTTGTATTTTGGGAGCATATTTTTGAATTATTATTGTCAAAATGAATAAATTGTTGAAGAAACCCTAAAAAATTATATATGAAAATAAAGGTTGTGAACTAACCTACTTATTGGTGCCAAAAAAAATAAATGTCGTCATTGAATTTTAAAAGATATTATTGTACAAAAGTTTGCCTAAAAAATGCTGTTATTCAAAGGTTTGATTAAAAATAACTCAAAATATATAAATCATAGAAATGTAATTTTAGTTTCATTTAAAAGATATTTTTGACACCTTTATTTTAATACCTTTTTAATTTTCCTACCTTTTCTGTATCCAAAGATATTAGCATATATAAATATAAATATTTTTGCAGATATATCCGGCTTAGGACAACCTTTAATTTGATACTAAATTCTTTGGTGTACACTCCGGGCCGGATGTCCCTTATAAAATGAGCAATCCCCGTCCAGGTCCAGGCCACAAAAAGTTGGTGATTCGAACTATAGCGAACACCATTGACGGTGATGGCTTGGCCAGCATTATTTTTGAATAAGTACCGACTGATGACGCCTCCAGCCCATTCATTCTTTAGTGACTTATTAAAAAAAAAATATTTTGATAGAAAGTAAAAGGAGCAATATGGCCGCCACGAGCTGTCAAAATAAATCCGTCTCTATTGGACTTAAGTCAAACACACAAATTATTGTATAGGCTTAATACATTTTGTTTTATAGTAGCCAATGTTTTTAAAATATTCCTGATTTAATATACAAAACTCTATGAATAACTTAAAGAAGCCTCTCAGGTCAATAATTGCCTCTAGGCTATTCTATGTGTCAATCGGAAAATAAATACAAAATTCAAAGTTGATCTCCTTAGGGAATGTCCAATTTTATAAGGTCTATCTATAAGGTTGACATGTCTGGCTTTTTTTTCATTTAAAGAGCTACCCCAACAATTGACATCTCTCAAAATTAAAATAGGTGGTACATAAATAAAATGAAAAAAAAACTGAACTTTTCCTATTAATTTTGAGCAACGTATGCATATTCAAGCCATCCAGGAATATATATAACAAATTATCAAGCTATAAATAGTTAATAGCCATCGTACCATCGTTTGTCAAATCCCGATCCCGATCCCGATACCGACCGACAGACACCCATATTGCAAATTCGTATATAAGTTGCCGCATTAAGTGCCCCCACCGCCACGCCATACGCCATACACCATACGCCACCCAAATGATGTGGTGGATGAAAGTGAATGAATTAAAATTGACCACAACATATCAGATCCGATCAGGAAGATTGTGAAAAGGAAATTAACACTGTCAACAATTCCGAGCCCTGCTGATGGTGCTGCTGCGCCACTTTTGCTCCCTAACCCTCCATCAAGGACGACGATGATGACGACGACGACGTTCACAATTGTGGGTCATTAAGTGATGACCATAACATGGTCATGGTCCTTCGTCGTCGTCGTCGTCGGTGATGGATATGGTGATGGTGGTGGTAGCGGCGTTGGCGAAGGTGGTGGTGGACAATGATGACTCCGATGATATACCACAGGATGTGCAGCACTCACTAACTCATGTGCGTCCGAGTGGCCATAACCGGATGTTTTAATGATGCTCTTGGGCATGTCCTTTATGACCCAAGAGTGACCATAAGAGTGGAGGAGTCTTGTTTGAGGGCAATATTGTGGTTTGAGTTCCTTTTCCCGTTTCCCTTTTCTCATTTTACGTTTTTGTCCTTTCACAGAGTTTTCGTTCGTAATTAGAATGAAATTATTGACCAGAGTCAAGGGATCTACATCTGTTCGAGGTTCGACCATGTTTGCATAGGAAAAAAAAGTACAAAAACAAAATAGAAACAACAAGAATTCACATAAGGACATACCTAAGGAAGGATGATATGGTAAAACAGTTGCTTTATACAGCTGCATATATAAATGTCCTTTTATTACATCGAGTTCGTGTCGAGGGTGGAATTTATGAGCTTTTATTGTGTTCAAATAGGTGCTCTGTGGGTTGTATTTGGAAAAGGGAAAGGGAAAGAGATGGGAATGGAAATGGGGATGGGGATGAAGTTCGTTGTTCAATTGGAATTAATATTAATTTAACCCCCAGACGCAGACGGTAACTATTTCAAGCCAGACGAAATATATTGTCAACCGGTGACTTAAAATCGATTAAATTTGGATTAAAATTCTTTTTCCTTTTTTTCTGTTGGCCAATTCGAATTCGAAACATTGAATAAAATGTAGGTGCGCATTGCACACGCCGTAAAATCGTTATCCATTTTTGCATGCTGCAGCGTATAAATTTAAAATTGATTAATATGAGCAATTTTCGAACGAGAACGAAAGAATTTTATCTTTTTTTTATTTTCAGGGCGGCTTGCTTAACAGAGTTGTATTGTGGAGGTTTTACTATCGATTTCGGTTTGGTGTTAAGAGCACAAAGCTTTTAAATAAGATTTATATTTGGAAAGTCTTTTGCACGTGAAGTGAGTAAGCAAAGTGCTCTTATGGTTGTTTTCTTATTTTCAAAAAGTTATATTTCTAAATAAGAGTTTTGGAGTATTTTCTTGGATTCATTTTCCTTGAAACAGGAAGACGTTTTAAAAGACCTATGAGTCTTTTTTTAAAGTTCAACCCAGCTTATAAATTGGAACAGAAAAACTATTTGACGTAGAGTCATCGGGCGCATTCACTAATGTAGTCACTACGTAGTGAAGTCATTCTGATTGGCTACTTCCAACTAAGAATTGCGTTAAAATTTCTCCTTCGATGTAGTGTAAAAATTTCGGCTACAAAGTTAATGGAGAATGATTTTTACATTTCACAATCAGCTGCTCGGTAAAGACACAAGAATTTAAAATGAAATAAATCGTTCAGTATTTAAATACAAATAAAATTCACTCAAATTGTGTCTTAAATTTGATTTTATTGAATTTAAAAACACAAAAGATTATTTAAAGTTATCAAATCAAAAATGTTTCTTATTTTACATATTTGCATATGTCAGTTCCGGATTGACTAGAATTTTAGTGCAATTTTGCATTAACGAAGCTAGGTAGTCACTAGATTAATGAATGCGCCCATCATGTTCTTAAGAACACACAGCGGTATATTTTTTATAAAAACTGTATTTCATCATAAAGTTTTGACTTTTGATTAAGTGCGAAAAACAATATCATTCAAATGGAAACTTCGAAAAGATTCGCTGCACTCGATTGATTTAGAAAAATCTTTAACCATTTTTGTCTGATATTTCTCGGCCATAACTTGGGAAATTTTGGTTTTTAATGTGTCTAGAGTTGAAATAAGCCAGGAAACTTCTTACGCAATAAAGCCATAATTAGTCGTGTTGTGTGTCTTGTTAACCCGTCTTGTTGAGCCCACCAGCCAAATTTTCGTTTGCCATTTGATCATATCGCTCTAAATTCACGGTAGTAGGCTGCTTATTGGCATGTTCATAGAAATACAGCAACCAATAACACCTATTAGGACATTAAGCACACCAAACATTTACTTCATCTGAATGCAAGAACCTCTTAGATCATCTTTAGTTTGTTTATTTTCATACTCACCGAGAGAGAAATGTGCCCCATCGGTGAAAAATTATGGCACCTCCACTTTCTTTAGATTTCTTCTCAATTTTATCACATTATGTGCAAAAAGTAGCTACGTTTGATTTACCAATTATTTTACTTATTATTTTAACGCGTTGTTCGATTGCAAACATTAAACAAATCTAATGGCACTTAAAATGACAGCTTAATTGACAGGTGTCAAATATCAGCGCTACCAACTTGAAACAATGAAACTATTTATTCATTTAATTCATTAAATGCTTTGAATTACATTTATGGCCGGGGACTAATTTTTCTGTGATTAACAGCTTTCAAAATAACCGTGAGTTTCACGTAAGTTGCACACAATCTGCACACAAGTTGCACGAATAAGTGTGATATGTTTCTTTTACAAAAATACTCAATCACAAAGATGGGAATCTTTTGTGCGTTTCAATCTTCAAAATCCGTTTGTTTACATTGTGGCCATGAATAGATTCTAAAACCAACCACAAAATGATGTGGTGAACTAGCGGCACTTTAAAAAGAAACAACAATATATTGAGGTGAATTAACTTTTTTTGAAAGCCAAATATTTTATCAGTCCTTCAATTTCGCTGTTTTCAAAATCTTAATTTCAATGAAACATTCGTTTTCGTTGTATTTTGGTGTCATTATGTTGATAGCAAACCAATGTATACTTTTGTTTAAAAAAAAAAAAAGCAAGCAAAACATAATTTTATTACAATTAATTCATTAAGTAACAATAATCACCATAAGATTCTATAAATGTTTCAACTTAAGACCACGTCAGTACTTGATATTGTGTTGATTAGACTTGCATTGTTTTTGAACGCACCCATGACACTTTCTAAATAAAATAAATAGATTGGTCTGAAAGATTAAATGTGAGAATGTGTGTGGTTTTTGCATCGTTTAACGCATACTTTCTCATATACAGTCCTCCGTAGCTTGTAGACAAACCGAAATGTCAGTCAACGAATTACACAAAAGTAATTTAGTATTTTTGATCTTTGATGAGAGATGCTTCATTTGCCTGTGCAGAAATCAAGCTTGAGAAGTTGTGTGTTGTAACTGTCCATAAGACATAAGTAAAATTAAAATCGACTGGGAACAATCTGTCATAACTGCACGTAACTCTCCACTTTGATCCGTCAATTTTGAACTTTTGACATTTACAGAAACTACTTCATCGATAACAAAGTTGATAGTTCTAGTTCTAAATGTTCCATGTCGTCATTAGCTTCAACTATATAAATGAAGAAAATTATTGCAAATACAAGCTTCACTCTTCTGGTTGTGTCTTACCGAAGAAGATAAATATTTCCACAAGGTATCTCTTTCTTCACACTAAGTAAACCCTAATTTTAAACCCTTGAAAGTTATATCCACACTTTATTCTTATATAAGAAAAACAAACTTTGTGACATCAGATCAAAGCTCAGGCACAAGAACTAAAATATAAATTAATCTTCTTCTTTAATCGTCCTGTCATCATAAAGTTTATAAATTTCTATCACACTCCTCTTCTTTCTCTCTCGCACTCCTCTACCTATAAACCTATAAAGTTTATGTATCAAATTACGGTTTTCTTTGGTAAACTATACAAAAAGTGTTCAATTATTTACTTTTAACTTTTTGATACAGTTTCTCATAATAATTGTTAACATAAGAAACCCAAAACGTTTTTCAAGAATAAACTCTTTCAGTCCCTATTACCTCTTCCTAATACCTAACCAACTCTTGGATCATATTTAAACAATTTTGAAAGAAGGGATATTTTTCTCCTTTTTGTATTTTTAACCAACATAGCATCGTTTCATCGCCGAGCGTCGTCGTGTATGCTGCTTCAAATAAAGCAACATAAATCTTGAATCCTTCTTCTTTACGTTATTTTTTTGTGTGTGTATTCTTTACTTACCTCCTCTCCTTTACTCTTACCCTTCTCTATACAACACCAAAAGCTGTGTTTCGTTAATTACCTTTAATAGCAGCACTGATTTGTCTTCAACGGGTATGGAATGTAGATTCCTGAGCGCTCGGGGGTCTATCAAGGAAAAACAATTCAATGTTTACAGAGAGGACTTGAGGGGCTAGGGGGGAGTAAGGAACTCACAGAAGGAACAAAAAAGAAGGGAAAATACAGTTACAGCAGAGGATTGCAAAATTAAGGTTGGTAAACTTACCTGAAAAACATTTTCATTTAAGTTTTCACTATATACACTTATATAAGGCAACAAGGATTACCCAACGTAATGAAGTGGCGCCCGGGCTAGGATTGTTGGGTGTTGAATATTCTCATAGAATAAAGCTGGGTCGTCGTCGTCGTCGTTGTAAGGTATGATGAGGATGATGATGATGGTTATGCGGATACTGATGCTAGAGGGGTGAAGTCTACATCAAGGGATGGATATAATCATTGTGTTTCCCTTTGTTAGAACAGCTTTGTGAAAACCCATCCATAGGGTTCGTTTCATATAGTGCTAGCGCTGCGCTGCTGGCTGCCGCATATAGCAACAACAGGAAAAAAAAAGGGAAACGTTATCGCTAATGATATCCACCGTGGGTTTAACTGAGTAGGTTCGGTTCTTCTACTTTTACACATAGTGTACACTGTACATAGGTACAAAACAAAAAATTACGGGCAATGGAGACTTTAAAATTAACTTGTAATATTAACATATCCCTCCCCATTTTTACGCCACTTTTTGTCAGGATTCTGCAGGTATAACGCTAACGCCGCTGGTAAACTCACTCTGTCTGGTGCGTCATGTTAACGAGAAGAGTTAACAAAAATAAACAAGATTTTTCCTTGAGTGGGTTAGTGAAGATTCGTTAAATCTGGTAACCATGGTAGAAGGTTTTATAGATGTAGACAGTGAAAACGTATACACCATCATCGTCGTCGTCATCGTGGTGTATATCTGGAATTGGGTGACATTTTGGTGCCTATAGCGCTGGTGATGGTGACAGAAAGGTATTAGAATGAGGGAATTTTGTGGTAATAGGTAATGTTCGTTAAGGAGGGATTTTATTGTAATAAGTGGACTTATGTGCCAAAATTGGAATAGATTACGCCGACAGATTTCTGTCAACGGAATTTGAAATCTGCTTTATTTAAACATTCCGGCAGAATATGACAGAACAAAAAAGACTGATAAAGTTCTAAAAGATAAAATAAAACTTTAAAATATCATGCTGCTACTATTCTTCTTCCAAAGGGACTGCAGGGAAATGCTCTGCTTATAACGTTGGTTATTGCGTTTTGTTAGAAATTAGAGGTTTCTAAGACTTTCAAAGAATCTTTTTTTTTCCCGAAGAATAAAAATGTAGATATTTCAAAGTTCTTTAAACAATTTAATTTGTATTCATAAAATTGTCGTGGAGCTCGGCAGTTCGGTTCTAAGTTTAATTTCATTCATCAATGTAAGAGCCCCCGCAGACTGCAGACTTTTTATCGTCCGATAGTTTGGTCGGCTTCTTAATCAGTATGGAGAGGAATGCATATGCGCACACTACAGCGATTCAGTATCGGCCGATAAAAAAGTTTGATGGGCTACCCGATTACATTCAAACTAATCTGTCGGCCAACTATCGGCCGACTGTTTAATCAGTATTGGCGCATACACGCCTGCGCATACATGACGATTGTTTAGTCGGCCGATAGTTCAGTTCGCTCTGTGATTTGGCGTCGTGTGCTTGTATTTTAAATATGGCGTCGCCCAAATCACAATTGTTGATTGTAGAATAGTCGGCCGACTGTTGGATAGTCTGCGCCCTGTTCACCAACCAAACTTTTTAGTTGGCTCGGTGTGCGCACTTTCCGCCCAACACGACCAAACTATCGGCCGATAAAAGGTCTGCAGTCTGCGGGGGCTCTAAAGGGTGTCTCTTTGTAAGTATATAATTTTGAAAAGAAATAAAACAAAGACGATTTTTTTAAATTGACAAGAAGTTTACATTACCTTTCAAAAGATAATCTTCTTACATTCTAATTTAAATATAATTTCGTGTCTGGCTTAAAAGTAGTCGAATCTGGACGTCTAATTTTAGATCACTATTTCCGACATTTGTAGTACTAGCAATTGATGAGCGAAAAGCCAGCAATTGATGTGGCTCTAAAGCGGTTATCATTCTAGCATCACTCCAAGCACTACAGTTTTGTTCAATTCTACCAAGAGTCAGCTTCATCGCTGAACAAATTTTTTGTATAAAACTAAAAATAAATCACTGGCAGCTGACAAAATGGCTGTCAGTTAAAATAGTTTTGATCAATAGCTCTAAAAAACACCTGTTAAAATAAGAATTATAAAGACTAGACTAGTTCTAATTTTGAAGATCAGAGCAGAGAACTGAGCTGTCAAAAATGATTTGTGTTTCTTTTTTAGCTAAGACATAAATACAGAAGCGCGTTGCGTTTGTTTTTTTTTCAATCAAAACTATCTCCGAGTAAAAAGCTGAGTGCAGCTAACATGATTTTTGTTTAACAGTTCAATTTTCCAGTGCGTTTCATGAAGAGCATTGATCAAACTCTGCTCAAAGACTTCTCGACGTGCTCCAGGCTATGCTCACTGCTTTACTTTCAGTTTAAAAAAAACTCGTATAATAGGCGTTTTTCTTTTTGAGCTTGGAGCAGAGCCTGAGCAGATTCAGTACGCTCTAAGCAGAGTTTGATTAGAGCTATCAGGACTTATTCATGAATCACACTGGAGAAATGATCTGTCAATAGCTTAAAAATCTTCTATCTGTCTTTTTCATACCAAACTAAACATACGTGAAGTCAGCCACGCTCAGCTTTTTACTCCATTTGCTGGGTCATTTTGTTAAGAGCTTAGCTCTGCTTGAAAAAAGAAACACAAACCGAGCGCTCTGATATCTGTGAGGAAAAAGAGAAAAACAGATCTTTTTTTGACAGCTCAGTTCTCTGTTCATAACTAAATAAGAAAAATGCCTATAGATACTATTGGCGGTTTTATTTTTTAGTTCAGAGCAGAGCTCGAACTGTCAAAAAAATAATTGTGTTTCTTTTTGAACTCTGATCGTTCAGAGCTTCAAATTCGTCTTTTTTTTTTAGTTCTGAACATGTTCAGAGCGCGCACTGTGAGCTCAGAATAAAATTACAGATTAAACGGAGTAAAATGCTGAACACTCTACTCTACTCTGTTCGCTCAGACTCTGTTCAGTGCTCAGCTCTAAACTAAAAAAGAAAAACGCCATCTATATATTGTTTTTTTAAGTGTCAAAAGAATGAACGCATTCAGTAGCAACAAAATTCAAATGAGAAGTTAGATGGGCTCTTTTTGGAACATATTTTTATATTTTCAAATTTGCGGTTTTCATTTATTAAATTGTAAGGATTGTGTTTATTGTTTTTAATAACATTTTTCTTTTTCTTAAGAATAAAAATAGAGTCTCTCGACTTTACCTGGACCCCTGAACTAGGCTTCGTTTCATAACTGTAATATATTTTTTTGTCGACTCATGCATATTTTCATACCTTTGAGCAGTCCTGATACGACATTGAATACGTAAGAATGTTTAAGAATTGATGATCTGTCAAAGTTATGATAATTTTGCCTTAAGCTCAGACATCATCAACAAGGACCATAGAAAGGTCACCCGACTACAATTACACAGCTACATTTCATCACCGTATGTTCTGTACTTTTAAAAATGTTCCTTAATACTCAACATCTGAAAGCATCTTGATTTAAAAACCTAAATTTTTTGTCCTTCTTAACTTTCTAAAGCTATAAAAGAATAAATGTTCTTTTAAAATATATTCGATTCCCTTCTTCCTCCCAAGAGACCATTTAAGTTAAATTTCTTACCGCAACCCTTAACTTACCAATAACAAAAAAAAGCTGAAAAAAATGGACGGGAAAAAGATCAAATTAAATCCAACGAAATTGGTTAAACCGTTTAAGTGAGGATATAAATGACAATCAGTTGAAGTAATATTTTAGCTTTTCTAACTTTATTTATAGAAATCGTGTTGCACCCTCGCTTGCTTCAGAAAAAAAAAACAACAACAACATCAACACCACTTAAGCAGGGAAAAAGAAAAAATACACAATTTTATATTTTTACATAACAAGTAAGTAGAACGGGGACAGATTTTTGAATTTATTACCCCACTTGGTGTTTTGACTTTTTGGCTAAAGGTCCTTGTTCGACGTTGCCACCATCACTGCCGCCACCGTCCGCAAATAGGATATCTTGCAACATTTATTTTTTTTTGTTGGGAAACCACCCTTAAATCGAGTGGAACGTATTTTGGTTAGAAAATTATTATTTATTGGTTTTTCCACGTCGAAGAATCCGGGTGAAGAAATTTCCACGCAACAGACAGAGAGCTTTACAGAAGGGAAAAAAAAAGCCACAGAGGCGAGTCAAATCAGTGTCAGGACTTTTTTTTTCGTCGCCTCTGCTACAGCACACAGGACAGAGGCAGATTCAGGACTCAGGACTCGGGAGTCAGGAGTCTAACAAATGTGTGTGATCAACTTCTAAGGAAGTGCTATAAATTTTCCACTCTAATTGATTTATAAGCGGTTTTTATGTTCGATTGGTCAATATACAAGATGGGTGTTAGAATTTTTTCGGTTTTCAAATAGTCGATCTTTGTTTGGTAATTGGTTGTCGTCCAACAAAAAGAAAACGATACATTTTAACATTGGAAAAGCACTTAAATGTACATCGAAGATTTATTGTGGTGCCAAGGTGGCGATTGCTACGGTCTTTCGGTCTTTTTTTTTGAAATTATACGCTGCGACGAACAGGCCACAAAAATAATCAAACCACAAAAATATAATTGAAGTGTGATTCATAAAAGAATTGCGTATTGGTTTTTAAGCCTTGCGACTTATTGTTGGCAATAATTTCTCCGAGTGGATTACATCAGGAAGAAAGGGAGCAGAAAAGACTTCGTCCTTCCCAAAAAAGGTTAGAAATGTTGAAAACCAGAACAAAACACCAAAGAAAGTTTTCCTTAAAGCAGCTTGTCTGTCACTTTGACGGCTTATTAAATTCATACCCATGTGTGCACAGCACATAAAGTGATAAATGTCATATGCTTTCCGTTTCCTGAGGTCAGCCCTTTCCTTGCTACATTATATTACATCAAAAGGTAACTAAATTTATGCAACAGTTTGTCCCTCTTATTTCCAGGGGCCCGTTGCGTTCCCGAGGGTATTTACACTTTATATACGACACACAAAAAGTTATAGGAAAATTAATTAAAAACAAAGAAAAAAAAAATCTTATACTCCCTCTGGTGGTTAGTTTAGAGCAAAAATGAACAGAGTCCTGGTTTGTGTTTTCATTTTAATCCTTTTTGTGTGACACCAACTCAACTAGTATATTATAACAGCAGCAGCAGCGTGTCCCAAATGACAAGAATTCTGACATGCAAACGTCATAGAAATGATGAATGCACATAGCACCTAGAAATTTCACGTTGACCTGGATAACAATAAAATTGAGGCAACCAGCACATGTATTATAGAAAGTGTAACCACGAGCAGAAAATTGGTGGAAAGAAAGCACACACCTTTTTTTTGCCTCTGCCTTCCTGAGACCTGCGATATCATTATGAAGGACCTTTTTTTCTAACTGTGATGTTAGCTTAGCTCATTCTCTTCCTTCCATATCGCTTCGAGGGAAAAAGACCGGAAGTTTTATTTGCAACTTTATGTTTCTATACTCGTATACTTATATTACGTTACGTTACAGCAGCAGCTTACAACGCCAGCGGAACTAAATTTTTGAAATGAAGTCAATTTTTTGTTACCCAGTTATAACGGTTCCAACCAACCTACCAGGACACTTGCTCTTATATACTCTTTTGCTTCTTGCAGTCGCTTACAATTATGATTTTTAATGAGATTTGTTGATGTCCTTTTGGGTTTTTTTTGTTTTTTGTTTTTGCTACATCAACATCATCATTGCTCCCCTGGTGGTAATAGTGCCTGGACTAATTAACGCGCGGTTTCTTTTTTTTACAGGTTTGTTTTTTCCCGTTTTTATACTTTTATTTTATTTTTTAATTAAAAATTAGAAACAATTTTTGGAGTTGTAAAAAGAGTAAGAAGAGATGCTGATGGAAAGTAGGTTAAAACACTTTAGTTATTTCGCTTAGCTACAAAATAGGCTTGAATTTTAACTTTTTAACTTACAAAGTTCTAGGGGGGGGGGGAGGTAAGTTGAAATAATAAAATTTTGATGGTTTTTTGAAGTTTTTGTTTTGTTTTGTTTTATGAAACTTTGTGCAGAAAACTAGTTTTTAAAGTTTTTTGAAAATTGACTGATGTGGTAAGTACTTTTGTACTAAAACTGTATGGTTTAAACAATTTGGAATTCTTAAATATTTGTGTTGCTCCAAGGCCTGATTTCTTAGGGGAAGTAAAAAGACCAAATATAAGAATAATAATAATAATTAATGAATTTGTCACAATTTTTTTGGAAAATCGCTTTAAAATATGTTCAAAAAACCTTACTAAAAACTTACAAGAGATGTCGCACAGCTAACAGAAGTTTCTAATTTGCTGTCAATGTTGGCCACTCTACAAAATGAAAACAATTTGACAGCTAAGCAAAAATGAAACATTGCACGAGTAAGCAATTTTTTTCATATTTTTAAAAACTGTGAAAGTTTCTCGGCTTAAGTTGAAAAATTCATATTTGTGAAAAGAGTTTAGAGAGAACTGACTACTGTACATTAAAAATATAAGTCTTTGAGAGATACCAATACTTTACACTGCATAAATGTTGGACATTTCAAACCTGCTACGTATAGAAATTTTACTTTTATTCGAGTATCGTAAGCAATTTTTGAGGTTTTCATTCAACACTTTCTTGAGTCTCAATGGCTGTGATCGTAAGGTAGTGTTCAACATATAAAATTAACTGATATTTCGACAGACATTCTTTTGCAATTTATTTAGAATTATTTAATTACTTGTATGTTTTCCAATGACCTCAAGCTTGTTTTTAACGTTGCTCAGCATAAAATTGTTTTCGGAATTCACAAGGATTCGATTTATTCTTTTTTATAATTAATTGTTAAAGTAAATAAAAACACAGTTTTTGTGTAAGCTGATTCGACTAAGTTTTTTACTTGAGACATATTTTAATTTTACGTACATACCTTACAAAAAGTAAGTGTCAACAATAAACACTACAATTTAAAAGCGCCATCTGTTGCACTTGTAGAACCATTTTACTTAGACCATGATCTACAAACAACCCCCTTTCCTTCAGTTTCTCGTTTATTCGGGTTCGCATTGCAAAATGAAAAGCAAAAAAAAACGGAAATAAATATATACAGGGTTATCCATTTTGCGGTTTCAAAAGTAAACTTAAATAAAACACATATTAAATATTTTTGCAAAAATTTCACTTAAAGCAGCGATATTTTCAGTGGTACGAGCAAAACGTTGATACACAGGCCTTACAATATCTCTAACCAATCCAGTCTTTTCAAATTTCTTCACAATTTTGCCAATTGCTTGCATAGTTAGACGATTATGTAAACCAAAATGTCTTCTTACAGCACAATATGTGGCTGTTGCAGAATCATTTTGTATGCGTTGTGCGATAGTTAAACAATCCATTTTTGTAAATGTCAGACTTTCAACTGGAGAAAAAAAATGGTTTAGCAACTTAATTTGGCAGATGTCGAATTCCAGCCCTATACTTTTGAAACCGCAAAATGGATAACCCGTTTTTATTCCTGATGTTTTCTTTGCTTTTGAAAATTGTCCATTTCATTACATTATATATATTTCCCAAAAGTGCGGGTAATAATGTTTCATTTTCCATGTCTTTTTAATAAACCAAAATACTTTATTGAAGCCAGATCTGTTCTTTTAGTTCATTTTTAATTCTTCAATGCTCAAATCATTTTCAATAAACAGCTGATTTTTGATTTTGCAATTCGAAATATTAATGCTCCACTGAATGTGTTCAATTTTCTTTGTATTATCACCTGTCAGTTTTACTTTCAATGACCAACTCCAACATCAAATGCTTCCTTCCAATCAGGACGTTTTGTTTCATTGACAGAAATCTACAATAATAGCTATAACTGACCTGTCAAAAAAAATCCAATGATTGGTTTGATAAAAATCAATGATAACTATAATTGGTCTCTAAAACGTCAAAATTGAATTTTCACCAATTAAATCCATATTAATGGGCCTAATTTGATTTACAACACAACTTCTTATAACTAATTGTTTAATTAAAATAAATAAGGTGGCGCAACAGTCCGTAGAGAACCAGGGCCTAGTGACTTACAACTCTCAACCATTCATGTGTGTGAGTAATTGCAGGGATGGATTGTTTGATTATGACGCTTATATTAACCCAAACCCAACTCAACTTACATCTTCAATACAAAGAGACAACTGAAAAGTCAGCCATTTTGTAGTTTTCTGTTAAATGATAACTGCTTGTGCTTTGACAGTCAACTAGTTGTCATCGATAATACAAATTCTTAGAATGGCAACTATACCATAGTTCAGTTGCCTTCCATAATAAGTGTAATTTAGAATGAATAGTTAAATATATATTATAATTGATAACTTCTTCTTGGGTACAAAGCTTTTATAATCTCTTATTGACATTGACAGGTAATAATTCGGTTAAGTGCAAACACCCCTTAAAATATGATAACGACAAAGTTCTTAAAGACTCCATTATTTTTTCCAACTCTTATAAAAGATATATTTTCACTATAATACAGCCAGGAGCTTAAAGTTTTGCAGATTTAATTTCATTCAAAACATTTATAAAATTATATTTCAAGTAAAAAACAGAAGAAGAACAAAAATAATAAGAAGAAGAAGATATTCACCTCCTTTTTAAAATCGTTTATACTATTTGTGAATTCATAAAAGAAAGGAAAAGTTTTTTGCTAGCGGTAAATTGTCTGCTATTTTCTTTTCTTCTTTTTCTTGTTGATTTTCTTTTTGTTTTTGGTTTTTGTTGAGATATACCCTCAAGAGAATTTATTTTTGTATAACTTTATTAAAAGTATCTCAACCTAACATCTTGAAAAGTTTTTTGTTTTTTCGTTGTTTTTATTTTCACACAGCATGAAGATTTTCTTGAATTTTGCATTTCACTATTGCAATAAAATTAAAACTAACGCTAAAGGTGACCACTTTCTAGGGGAAATTTTTGCATTAACATTTCTTAGTTTTTCTTTTGAATTTAGTTTTCTTATTTTTTTAACTTCCGGTGTTCAAATTTATTTTACTGTAGTGTAGATTTGAAATTGGAAAAGTTATCCTGAATTATTGGTCATGTTTAATTCGATTAAAAAAGAAAGGAGGTGTTTTGCAATTTCTAATGTTATTAAACGGCTAAATGGGTTTTTCAAACAATTTTTTCTGAATATTTAAATTTAAGTGAATTGGATTGCAATTAGTAGGAAAACTATTTAAAATATGTCGCCTAGGTCTTTCTATATGGGGTACCACAGGGTAGTCATTTCTGTCCCTTACCTTTTTCTGTTTCTTTATCTAATCTCATGATTTCTCTCCAAACGCGATTCCTATCGAAGCAAATCATTCTAAGTAGAAGTTCTCTTTCTTAAAATTGGATATAAGCTTAAAAACAAGTTTTATCTAAAATATTTTCCAAAAATACCACCAGGTAGATAAAATTGCCTCTTAAATTAAAAAAAAAAAAGCAAAACAAAATAAAAATTTGCATTTCCTAACCCACATAGCGCTTCAAACCACCATAAAAATAGAAAATCCTGATCACAATTTTCCGCGAAGTTGCAATAAAAAAAGAAGAAACTGTAGTAATTTGGATATATTTTCCTATTTATATATATAAAAAAATAAGGGTATGTTGCCACTTTATCGATATTGTGTATCAACTCGATTATTCTATTCTATTCCATATACTCGTAGAATGGAAAAAAAAGAAGAATTCGGTGAAGTTTAAAATTGCACACAATTTTCATGTGACTGATTTTTAAGGATGTTATGCTTCCTTTTTTGTGGGGGGAGAGGAAGGAGGGTTAGCTTAAATCCAAAAATGTATACACAACCTTAAAAACTACCCTATCCATACATCATCATATGCGGAGGTACGAACAGAATACTCACTTCACTATAGCGGGGACTTAACCGAAAGTGTTTTCCATGAAAATCAAATAAAATGGAAAATTGATTTTATTCCTATATACCGTTATACCGAGAAAGAAAATTATTGACAGCGCGCTACAGTGTGTGGCGGATTAAATTGACAGCACAACAAGTGAGACAGAAAACCAACTTTGGCGATGAAATATTCATGGAAATTCGGTAAGAAGAGGGGATGGGGGGGAGATATATAGTTGTCTGTTTTGGTTGAGTGGTATGGTGGCGCTGACGGCGGTAGGTGGATGATGGTGCGGAGTTGGTGGTAGGGGAAAGGCGTATGTAATTCCCTTGTGAGTTATGAGATTGTTAAAATTTTGTCTCTGTTTGAAGGAATACTCGCACAGCACAGCGAAAGGAGGAAGCAGGGGGTTCCGCCAAGGATTAACATGTTTCCTTGCAATTTTCTCAAACATTACCCACCCACCAAACCCTCATATAGAGACGAAACGAAAGCAAGATTAATGGGGATTAAGTGCAGCAGCAGTTTGTGGTTTACTTCCTTTTCATAAGTTTTGTGAGGATATTTTTCCTTTTTTTTTCAGAACTCGAGATATGAGGAACTGATTTTTGTTGTATTTTGGATATAATTTTTGGTCGAGCCCTTTGTTTATGAATTTAAGAGGAGAAAGAACGACGACGACGACGACGTAAAAACTTTGTGTGGGACAAAATTTTGTTGGGTTTTCTCATTATTTATACTTAAATTGTATTTAAGTCGAATACAGGATATAAGTGTAAGCGGATTATTCCACTTAAAATAGATTTGTTTGCTTTTTGTTTGGCGAAGTTTTCTTTTTTGACGTCGCTTTAAGTTTATTTTTTCTGTTGCGTTGCTTCCGTTTATTGCTTGCTCCGCCGCGCCCGCCACCGACAAAGAGCAAAATTATGTGATAATTCACATCACACTCTGAAACAAAGAAGCGAAAAAAATCCCCAGCCAAGGGAAAATATTGAAGAAAAATAAAGGAAGAACACAGGATGATATATTATAAGAGTACTAAGAAAGGACACAAGACACAACCAACTTAAGACGACAACGTAAACAAAAACCAACGCACGACACGACAAAGACGTCGACAACGACAACGACGACGTATTTTTATGTGCGTATCACCAAAAATCTGTTGTTAATAAGAAAATCCTAGCGGTATTTGGAACACTGCTGGATTATGGTTAAGCTTATTTTGTTAATTTAGCGCTACAAAAAAAGGATATTTTCCTGTTGTTGGGATGTTTTTCGGTATCTTTTCTGAGATATCTTGATGTTGCTTTTAGTATAAGGTTAGGTCTTAGAGGTATATAGTAAGTAATAAGATGAGATTATAGTCTGTTTGCGCTTGAGGCGTCATTATAGGCATTGATTTAAGCCGATATTATTAGAAGCTCTATGGGCAATTGGATAAAGAGATTGTAGGTATACCTTGATGCCACTTATAACGAATTCGTTATGTTTTAATTTATGTTTCACAAGATTGGAAGAAAGAAAACACATCTGTTTTTTTTTTGTCAAGTACTTTCACTTTAAGGAGAATTTTCATTTGCTATAAGGAAGCTGTTTAAAGCCTAAAAGACAGCTGAAGTACTTTGGTATGTAACAGGATATACACTCCCAGTAATACCTATACTTCATTTTGATACAAAAACCGAGTAAGAGAAATCAATGGATTTATTTTGTTAAGGGGGAATGAGTCAAATATCAGCCGAAAGTTGTTCAATTTTTTCGATCTCTAACAGTAAAATTTTGACCATTTTTGTTGAGAAATGTCAATGCCTTGTTAAATCGTGTATGGTTCTATTTTTAGTTAGCTTTTACTTTCAAAATAGCCGTGTTTTTTTGGTATTCCATATATAGTACAGTGAGAAATTGCCAAAAAAAAAAACGATCCGCAGTAGTCCGGTTTTTATATTTGAAAGTTGATACAATTGAATATTTTCCAGAATAATTTATCAAAAAATTCCAAAAAAAATATCGAAAATCAGACCAGGGGTGAAATCGTGTAAGCTGATTTTTGATAGTTGACTATCAAAAACAAGAAAATACGTCTGTGTAATGTGCTAGTCGATTTCAAAGTTTTAACCAAACAATTTGACATAAAATAAAAACTTCAAGAAGAGGGTTTGTTCGTACACTACTACATTAACATGTGGTGTTGAAGCGAGCTTGAAGCTCGTCTAAATTCTTTATATACCTGAATCGAGTTGAAATGAGCTTGATTCGCCTCGATTCCGGTCGAGGATCGGAGTCGAGTCAAAATTTGTGAAGAAAAACCTGTGTGGAGGAGTTGGTTTTACAGATAATGCGTTATGGTCTATTTATTTGCATGTTTGTGTACAAAAAATATTTAGTTTTGTTTTAATCAAATTATAAAAAAAAAATTGCACATGGAGTAGGTAGCATATTTTTATATGGTGCTGAACTATTCAGTTTTTTGTTGTTTAACACGAATCAAACTATCTCACTTGCACTTCATAAGAAACATCGAAACAGCATTTGCATTTTAGAAAGTGCTGTCAAACTTAATCATTTTTAAATCTTCTTGTGCGGTGGAAACACCAAAAGGATTTATTTAATCTAAACTGAGATAAACACAGCAAAACTTAATTATCTTTTCTATTGTTTTCTCTTGCATAATAAGCCCAGTTAGTTTTCATTAACAAAACTAAATAATATCAACAGTAACAGATTGATTTTTTTCCCCAATGGAAAACACATGATTCCAAATGCAAAACTACTCAACGAACACAGCTATCAAGATACAAATGCAATATCAATCGTACCAACATTTGAGAACGAAATCACATAAGATCCATTCGAGGCTCGTATAAATGTCAAAAACACATGCGTAGTAAGATTCTACTTTAACTTTTATCGGTAGTATTCATACTGCGGATATTGTTTTTGTTATTCGTGTAAAATCCTACTATACTATTGATAGATTTTCCAACAAAACAAGGGTAAATTATAGCTTTTAAAGTGACAACTACCCAATTAGAAAGGAAGTCAAAACCTATGAAAGGAAAACCCTTAAAAACCATTGCACTTTTTTAGGAACTTATAAAAAACAAACAACAAACTTATAAACTCATAAAAAACAAACAATTGATATCGCTAAGGCTACAGAAAACACGATTTGGAAATTTGGTGCACACAAAATAGATTATGGGATAAGACAGAGGTCGTTCAAATTCATGGCCATGTTACACCAATCGTTGACCAACACGTTAGTCCTAACCTCAAAAAGGGGTGCAATGATCCCACAACTTCACTTTTCTTTCAAAACTGTTAGTGCCTGATGGGGATGCATTCGCTTAACGACAATAACAAGCAGGTTTCCGGTTTTTTTAAGACTTAGATGTGGCAAATTTTTTTGTTAACGTAGATAATTTTTCGCCCAAAATTATGCATTAAATTATTTTGAAATATTGTAGACATTTATGTAGTGTTTCTTTTAGAGTAAGAGCCCAGGGCCGCCAAACGTTACTTATTTTCTGAGTAACAAAATTTCTATTATTACTTAAAAATGGAAATTCATTGAGAATTTGTCAAGTTTTTCAAAGTACTCGTAATTAATTCTTTGGTACTTGAGTAACTGATACCTGATGATTGCAACTAAAAATACTGATAGTTGTCATTTTCAAGTGCTTATATTAGCGCTCTGAAGTACAACTTCAAGTCTTGGTATTAAAGATTATTAAGCTCTACACAGAATCTCCTTCAGAATGCACGGTTTCAACATAGGCGTTTTAGGCTTCATAATCTAATGAATTACCCTGTTTCGGTAACATATAAAGAAAATTATAAAGTTGGAATTTTGTCTTCCATTATGGTCTACTTTAGTGCAACTTAAGTCCCTGTGAACCAAGTGTAGCCTTGATTCAAAAATAGTTACATTCAAAAACCTCAAATTTGTAATGCAACCCTTATCAAAGTAACTCATATCTAACTCACATAAAATTCAAATTCAAGCCCCAATGATACCTCCACAGAATTTACATATGAAACAGATACGAGTAGATGACTGAGTGGTGTAGACGACGTAGAGTACGAGCGAGTAAAGCATCAGTTAGGAAAAAATTCATGTAAAATAACAGGAGAAAAATAAATCAACAGACAATGAATTTGCTGAAAGGCAATTTTCAGCTTTCGTTTCAAATTCGATTCCTGGATTGTACTATACTCGTACACAGAACACAACTTCACTTTTCCTCATGCCCTCAGTTCATCCCATCCCCGCCTCCCAAAAAAACCTTACCCCTTCACTCCTCAAAAGTCACATTCAAATACGACCTACCTACCAGCTAGTGAGGCCATATCAGGAGAGGGTTGAAAAATATTTCATTCCTTTGTGACATGGAAAACCCATTATCGCTGTCTTCCTGGCAAATGAAAAACCGACTTTTCCCTGAGTAGGTATATGTTTGTAAGTTTTCCATATGCATATGTCATTTCAAACAAACATTCAGCATACAAAAACAAAAAATGTTATATTATCCTTTTGGTTTGAGGAGGGAAGGTAGAGATACATTTTTGTTGTATGAACAAAGCTATAAGCCATATAATCTAACTATATACATAGCTATGAAGTCCTACTGATTTACGTTTGTCCTTCGTTTCGGACTCAACTTGCCTCGACTATCAAGTTTTTATTTTAAGATGCATTTCCAAATGGACCACTTTTAACTGCTTTTACTGCCCACTCAGTTGGATATAATAAAAACTGATGGGGCTTCTATACCTCGCTTAGACCTAGCCTATAGTCCAAACCTACTACCTTACCTACAAACATACTCGTATATAGCAAAGTACCATCATCCAGCAGCGGCGAGATAGATATTTGGAAGGCACAAGGCACAACATATAAAACAAAAGGCAAAAACCCAAACCAAAAACAGAAACAGAAATTGAGGATTTATTTCTGATATCTGGGAATTATTTAAGGACATTTTAAGTGCTCCCTTTTGATTGACGAATGACGTCCATTTTTGTTTGCCGCCAAATATACTTGTATTGTATGTCGGTAAGTAGGAGCGATGAGGGTTGATGGCATGATGGTCTTGCTAATCCGGCACTAACTCTGCACAAAGTCTTGTTAAAGTTTTAAGTCCAATCGATATTCCTTAAGTACAAATTTATTCGCAATCGATATATGTAAACCGTCTTTAGGTACAAAAATAGCAACAAAAAGGACCAAAGTTAAAGAATGTCGTTGTTTTTCGTTTTTTTTTTTCTAGATATGTTTGTTTCCGTTTCATTTTTTACTTTATTTTACTGTCTTGAAAGTTTTTGTTCGGCTAAAGGAAGAAAAAAGACAGATTTCTTGGATAGATTGACTGGAAAATGTATAAGATTTCTATTGAATTATTCATAGCCGGCGTTTTCTTTGGATGTTGATGATGATGACGACTACTACGACCGACGATGGCAATGACGGAGATGACGGGGGTAACGCCAACAACGACGACGTCGACGCGGGGGCATAGAAATGCCGATATGTACTTCTGCTCTGACTGTATGTTTAAGAGAATGAAAGTTGTAGAAAAAATCGTAATTTAAACACTTATCACCGAAGATAACGACTATGCAACCAAACGAAATCTATATCCACCCTTGAAAGAAAAAAGAAAAACATACAAAACCGACAAAAATAAAAAGAAAAGATATAAATGCTTATATCGCATAGTTCGAGCGCTACTATCGATAGAAAGTAAAATGGGATATTGTACTAGAAGACGAAAAATCCCCATTCACAGCCCCATCCAAATCATAGACATTTGCAAGTCGAAACGATTTTCTATTTTTGTTGTCCTGTGGGTAATCTCTGTTTGCTTGAGAACATGCTAGCTTAAGAAAACAAAAATCTACGTACCTACGTAACGTTAAAGGATCTGTAGATAGAAAATGGTATCAGTTTATTGAAATCTGGGACATTATTTTTTTTTTTTAAAGAAAAGATATCAATGTAGGTAGGTGGGGAATGTGTAAATTTAAATATGCAAAGGTAAAATAAAAGGATATACATTTAAATGGTTTCTTTTTTATTCATTCTTATGTATTGTACTCAATATCAGTTAAAAGTGTAATTTGGGGGTTAACAAATTTGAAGAGTTTTTTTCTTTTATTAAAGTGGGATTTTCAATAGATTCTAGTACGAAAGTAAATTGTACCAAAAATTCAGTTTAACTTGATAATAAAAATGAAGCTTAAAAATCAATTAACTCACACCAAATATTTACTTATTTTACAAATTAATTTATTAAATAGTTTTATTCAAAAGTATTTACTTTTGTATATCCCATACAGCTTTCAAGTTCCCATATTCCTCTACTTACTAACATTTCGGTTATTTAAAAAGAAAACACATTTTTTTTTTGGAACATCCCGCTTTTGAAGTTCCCATACAGCCTTTCGATCATTGAATAATGGGTTATTTGAGTACATGATACCATGACACTATTTATGGCCCTAGGTTTATCAAATCATCAAATTCTCCAGAGTAACATTGTTAAGATCTCTTTGGGAGACTTCAAGTGAAATATATAAAATGGAATTAAAAAAACCTGCAAGTAGGTTGTCAATTTTTTAGTAATAGAGAGACACCAAATAATGTACCACTTGTTCAAATATCCCACATGTTAGGTTCTTTTAATTATTCGAACTGTGGTTTATTTAAACAGATACTAATCTTTGCTTTATATGGCTCGTTTTAGAACTGTTCGTTGAGACAGCAGGTGTATCTTACAATATTTTTTGATCTGTCAATAATTAAATTGTCCGAAATGTTTAATAATCTAGTGAACTTAAAATTGTGTGTGACAATATTTGCCAGAAACGTAATTTTCTGACGTTTTGTCAGGCATAGTTTGAAATTGCCAGATGTCATTGTTTGAGACATATGACAATTGCTGACAACATTTCTACTGTCAAACTTTTTATATTATACTAAGCTTTAAAGTCCATAAACAAAAATCAAAAACCGGTATTGGCCGCTGCTATTTTATGGCACTTGTATATTTTGAATATGATTTCCGAAATATGTCCGCGTGACTACGATTTGTATATGTAGTCTTTTTCTAATAAATCTGACTATATGGCGTTAAAAGTGACTGGAATCTAAACTTTCAGTGCTTCAAGAGTAACTGGTTTGTCGGCTTAAACCAGTGGGAAGTAATTCGCATGAACGAGGAAGGTCTTCGGCCGATAGATTTAAATAGTAAATTTCTACAATTTGGAAGCATTGTTCTGGTGTAAAAAGATTCAGGATGAATTGCCCAAACCTCACTGAACAGATATGTCAACAGACATTCTAAACTGTCAAACCATAGATTAACAACAATCGAAAATTCTTATGCAGCTTTAAAAAAAAAACCTTTTATAGATCGAACTTAACAGGGCTACGTTTTTATTTCAGTGGTTTATTCTTATGGAACTTCGGTTGTACTTAAACTTGCCAGTCTTAAAAATTCTATACCCATTAATCTGCAACTATGACAAATTTTTATTAAAGATCTTTCAATTTCCTTAAATTTCACTTCACTTTAATTTAGTTAAAATTTAAAATACCTTCTCTTAACATTTCCAAATTAAATTGAGACACAACACAGAATTTGAAGAGAAACAAAAAAAAGGAAACATCAGTTTTAAGAAGACATTTATCAAAAAATATCAAAATAGCCTCAAGTTAAATGCGAAAGACATGTCCTATAATAAAAATAGTCGCACCATCATCATAGAAGATATAGAACATAGAACATTGCCTACGACTTCCTTACAATCGCCCATTTAAGAACAAACAAGCTACCATCAAAGGACATACCTTATTACATCTATCAGGAATTTAGGAAGATTACCTACCTGTTTCCTTCCTTCCCATTGTCATTATTGTAGGCGGATGACAACCTCTAGAGCAGCCAAAATAACCTAAGGTATAGTGTATAGAGGGTGTATGAATGTATATATAGACGAACAGAACTTATTTCATTTTTTTTTTTTTCAATTTAATTTATGACACATCTGATAAGACTCTACTCCTGTGTTGTCCTGGAAAATAATAGGAACGAAGTCATGGAATTTCTCATTTTATTATTATCCGCGCATTTAATCAGAGAAGCCGCCTCTATGTAGAGCGTGAAGCACCCTCCAACGCCACGCTACGCCACCGACAAGAATATATAGAACTCAGAGCCACGACGACTAACGGTCGGTGTCGGTATGGGTAGGTTGTAGGTAAGGTAGGTAGAAAGATTTTGCAATAAAGATAGACGGACGACTTTAGGACACTTAAAATGAAGCACCAAAGTCGTATTTTATGTTCCGTTTGCGTTTGTCAGTTTTTGTCATTCCGAAGAAGATGTTACCTTCCCATAAGTAGTATATAGTCCCTGTTGTTGTTTTTGTAATTTTGTTGAACTATTGTTGTCGTTTGAAATTAATATGTTGGAGGCTAATTAAGCCTTTTCAAAGTTACAGGTTGTTATAATGCAGTACCTACACAGAAGTTGCAAAACACTATACTTTGACTTGACATTAATTTTGTATACGACTTACCTACCTCTTATAGTCGAAAGGATATAGAAACATAATGAACAATGGGTTTTGATTTATGTATATACATAAGTACAAAAACAATGTATGTTTGTTTTATTTGAATCGAAGAAAAGGAGCAGTTAATTAGAATCGTATACTGTGTCTCATTAGTAAAAGACTCCTCCTTTTAAAGAGAGTTTACATATATAATAGGAGTACCTTTCTCTAGATAACTTTTAATGCGTTAAATACCAGGTTGTGTAAACAAGGAACATATTATAGTTTATAAAGCAGAAGGTTTTCTTTTGCAGTAATTAAAAGTTAAAGTTCAAATTTATAGACCGAAAACTTATAAGTACATATGTTTTCATTCTCAAGACAAATTTGTATCTCTTTGAGGTGATTTTTATGATAATTAAAGTGTCTTTGAAATAAAGTTTTTGATTTTTAAAGTCAAAATACTGAAGACAATTTTGGATTTATTTCTATGACAACTTAAAGATATTTATGGGATAAAATCAGGAAAATGACATATAATCAGTGTTGAGTTAATTCTGATTTTGAAAATCCTATAAATCCAGATTAAACTCGAATGGCTCTTCGAAAATGACATTTTAATTTTCACCTCTGCAAAATTATCGATTGAGCTGTCAAAAAATATCAAAATAGACATTGTAGTTTGTTGTCTTCATTGCTTCAGTTGTTTTCTTCCCATAAATAATACAGACAAATATGAGCGAAAAAATAAATAACATTTTATATAAGGTGCTTTTTAGCTTTATTAGCCTTCCGACCACAACACTTTAAAAATATACATACACCACAACAGGGGTGGCATACAACCCCAGCCAAAAAAATATATAAACAAAAATACTTTAAATGACAACATACAATTTTTATTCAAACATAACAATTAATATACTTTATTGAAAACGTAAAAAAACTTCATTCATAAAAAAGTAAATATTTTTACGAAAAACGGTAGAAAAAAGAATGAAGCAAAATCAAAATTATAATTAAAATAAAAATGGCTGGGGTGTTATAGCACCCCTGTTGTGGTCGGAAGGTTAGAAATTAAGATGGTTGTAATCTATAGTTCGCGAAAGGAGAATGTCAAACTGTGTTGACATTTGGCAATTCACCATGAATCATTCAACGCCAAAACTACGCTTTCAAATAATGGAAACATACTTTAAACGAATTAAACTTTGTCTTTGGCTTCATTAATTAAGCAATATAACTGATCGAATGAACTATTTATGAACTATATACTGACACATGTCGAAAATCATATTCAAAAAATAAATGCCATGAAATTAACTACCCCCAGATTAAAATAAATAACAAATTCATTAGAATAATATGTTGTTTTGTAGTATTATTTTAAATTCTCAAGCTCTTAAAACACACTCTATACTTTTTCGATACCTATTTCAGCAATTGTCAAAAATGGCTCTGGAGTTATCCCAGAGATAACTCACCAAATTTCCTAAGTTCACTTAAAAATAAGTCGGCTTCTCAATTCTCTTGCAAATTTGTTTCATTATTAATTTAGGCTTGACTCCAAAATCAAGATTGATCGAAATAAAAAGCTGGACTGGACCCTAATACTAGAATACCAGATACTAATACGTTAAAATGTTGGCTAAGTTTTCTACCATAGGTAAAATGTTGACACTAGTGTGGTGAATAAAATCGTTGTTCGTTTTACTTAACTAGAATTCGAAATTCTTTGCATTGAAATTTTTGAAAGCTGTTGAAATTAACCTTCACATACATAAGTTGTGTTCAACGAGGTTTTTTCTAGAACAGAACAGCACAGTTTCGTGAGAAACGTCAGATCAAGTTAGAACAGTCAGTTAAACGTCAGTTGTCAAAAAAAAAAAACAAAACAAATTGCAAATTGTGTGAATTTTTCGTTTCTCGCTTATTTTTTTTCATTTTTTGTGTTTTTACTGTGAAAAATACTATTAAAAATTATTGAAATGGAAAATCAAGTAATTGCTAAGATAATACTAAATGAAAATGTTAGTGGTTCTGACACCGATAGTGATTTTTCGTCGGATTCCTCTTCAGATGATTGGAATGAAAGTGTGACGAATGTTATTACCTTTTCTTTGATGAAATGTAAAAGATTTATTTATGTAAAATGTAAAAAAAATTTATTTTGTAATTAGGTATTTTATTAAACAAATTGGCAAAATAACTTTATTTTAATTTTTTTAAATCACGAGAAAAAAAAACACAAAGCACAGCCAAATCGAATATATATAAATTGGGTGGCGCAACAGTCCGTTGAGAACTAGGGCCTAGTGACTTACAACTCTCAACCATTCCTGTGTGCGAGTACTGTTATCAGGGATGGAGTATCAAAACGTAAACAAAAAAAATGACAACTTCGATTTTGATATTTCTCACGAGTCTGTTTTAACCTGATCTGACTCAAAAGCAAGAACAGAAAATCCTGTTCTAAACTGTTCTAGGTTTGTCAATGAACAGGAAAGTAGAACAGTTCAGCACAGAAAAAACCTCAACGAACAGCAAAATGCTGTACTTTTCTGTCTAGAACAGTCCAGCACAGCGTCACTGAACACACTTATAAATACCTACGGCACAAACAATCTACAGATAGGGGGTATATGTATGTAGGTTTTAAAAAGTTTCTGTCATTCATTTCAAAACTTGAAATTAACGATGCAAAACCGAGTAAAATATGTAAAGTTGAGATTTCGTTAAAATTTTCGCGCAAACAGATAATTTTGATCTTACCTCGAACCAAATGTGAAAACTAAATCGTGGTAGGAAATTTAACCAAAACTACTGAACTTTTTGACACTGACACTTCGATCATTGATTTTTGGGTGTGTTCACAGTGTTTAAGTTCAAACTTATCAAGTATTGATTAAAACCCCTTTTTTATAACGAACATTCAAGTACAACATTCATGTGTTCATTTTCACCAACTTTTTAAATAAGGCTTGAAATTTAGTAACCTAGTAGTATTATGGTGTAAAATCCAGTAAATAAGGCTACACTGATTTAATATCCTTATTTCAGTCTATTTTTTGTTTATATGTTTACATATTTATTCACCTTTGATACACAAACAAACAAAACGTGAAGTTTACATTTCTATACAAACCTACGATTTGAATTCCGAACTGGTGTTCAATTTAAGTCTCAATTCAAATAAAAATAAATGATCCATTTAATTTTAAGGCTCCGACATCAACATCCATAGCCAGACAGACCCAGTTTGATTTTATGCAAATAAATAGCGCATTTACAAATTCTGTAAACATCACACGAACACCTCATCTAGCACAAATTAAGCCCCCGCAACCACAAATAAAATAGGTATTATGAGGCCCGTTTTTCTATATCGAACGAAGAATAAAACAAAATCAAACGAACAACAACAACAACAACAAACAAAAAAAAAGAAATCAAAATACCAGCAGCAGAAGTACTGAAAAAAAACCCGCAGAGAATTTAATCAAACACTTGCCATTGCCAAAAACCAAATGCAGTTCAATTGCAAATAGATTTTCACCAAAAAATGCGTCTAACCGCATTGTTTGCCACTGGTTCATTAATTACTTAGATGGGAGAGGCAGCGAATTGTGGGCACAGGGTGCATATTAGGCGGGGATGGGTGTGTATCAGTCTGTTAACAATGTAATACAGCGAACAGCCTATGGCATTTGAGAGGGTGGTAACCATAACCAGGATTGCCAAATTGGCCTACTTTCTTCCAAATCGTCCGACGAAATATTTATAATGACAGCCAAACCAATAGTGGGCTATAAGTAGCTCAAATCTAATCTTGGTCAATATCCTTAATCGCACAAATAAATTGTGAAAACACATTATTTTCTTATCAAATTATTTAACTTATGTGTCATACTGAGCAATTTATTGGAAATAGGGCTCTTTTTCTATTATTATTGACTACAAATTTAGTATGCCAGCCCAATCATAATTCAGTAATAAGTAGCCCAAATCTAATCTCGTGCCATATTTCGCTTTGCACAAATAATTGATTTGAGCAGAAAATTTTGTATTAAATTATGAAATTCATACTTCAGATTCGGCTTTTTATCGGAAATTGGGCTATTTCCATTAAAATTGTTGACAAAAACTTTAGAATGACAGCCTAATCATAATTGGGCTATGAATAATCTTAATCTAATCCTGAGCTATAGTTTTCTTCACACAAGTCAATTATATAAACAGAGTTTTTGTATCAATTTGTTAAACTCATTTATACGTCAGATTGGGCTAGTTTTTGAAAATTAGGCCATTTTCTTACAAAATTTCTGAGGAACAATTTATAAAGACAACCCAATCACATTTGGGCTACAAGTAGTTTAGTATTATAGCCCAACTATAACTGGGCTATAAGAAGCCCAAATGTAATATTAGGCTATATATAATTTGTATCAAATTATTAAACTTATGTGTCAGCAACGCCATAGTGGAAAGGCATTTTTCTTTCATGAACTGTTTTCAAAAAATGTATACATATTCTATTTTGTTTATTTACAAAATACATTTTTTAAATTATAATCGGACTATAATGTATTTGGGCTACTTTTTAGTTTTATATTTTTAAATTGGGCTCTTTAGCTAGTTTAAGACATGGCAACCCTGTTGGTGACCAGTGAGCCATACTCTTTGGACTACAAAATCGATTATGCACAGCACTAACGCGCGGTGTCCGCTGCCGTTAGTTGTGTTGACCGCCACAAAATATAGGATCCGTCGTTCACTCACATTTATAGCCAATGTTTTACTTTTGCATTACAAAACTGCGAGGGTAACCATTCCGTAACCCCTATATACCTAAAAACCCACGCATCTATGCTACGATGGCGATGGAGCTACCCGACACCGCCGGCCGGCCGGTAGGCAGGCAGGCCTGGGACAGAGCCAGCGATGGCGTTTGTTTATTTGACCAGAAATCTAGCCCTAATGGGGTTCTGCCTGACCACACAATCAATTGCCACTCCGGGTATAGGCCATGTTGTATAGGCCCATCTCATTGGAATGAATAATCTTCATTGCCTTTCACCCTTTTGCTGTTCGGAAAGCAGGGAGGCAGGCAGAAGGAGTAAATCGTATAGGTCCTGATAGAAATGGAAATGGAAAGGGACACGGAATGTTAGTGTGCTTAATTTTAACTATTGTTACATGCATTAGGAAACTTGTCAATGATCGTTTTGTAGGGAGGACGAAACGGACATTTTGTGTTGAGGATAATTGTTTAGTTTTGTTATGTTTTTGTGGAAACGAAACGGAAAGGGTTAAATTGTCATTAAGGGAATGTGGGATTTTAAAACATAAAAGAGAAAAATTTGTATAAGGACACCCAAACACCAACCACAAAAACCATCATGTTTGGAAAAGCATATCGAACACAATTTTCTGAAAAGTATAATTTCAAAACTTAAAGTTTAATGAATAAATAATTTAAGAATTCTATTTCTATTGTAAAATTCAATATCAAATTATCTACTTTTGGAATTGTATTTCCTAAAAACCCTGGGATTGTGGGAATAGACGCTTTCCTTAAGCTAAACATTAAATCCAATAATGGGTCACGCCCTGCAACTTGCTTCTTTAAACTCTACACACAAAACGTTTCACTTAAAATGAAATGCATATGTATATTCTTGTCATGCAGAGAAAATGTCTCCTCATGTTTCCAATCACGGGTCAGAACAAGGTTCATATCGTGTTCTACATGAGAAAACAACGTTTCAGATTTATAACAGCGAGACTGGTAGGGATTTTTATACTGGACTCTGTTTATCTTATTTTTTAAATTATGTTTATAAATGTGCAGGTTCATACAACATAAGGGACTTCATTTACAGCAAATCTTTGATTAAAAATTAATAAATCAAAGAGTAATGAAGTGCAGCTTTCAGTTGAAGGAACAATTTTGATTAGATGTCATTTTGACATAAGTCGAATTGACTTGATAGTTAGAAAGATTTTTCTTGATTATCTTTCCAGTCAACTTTCCAAGAAAGTTGCCTTGATTGGAAGGCAATTCAGATAAAAGAGACTTGTCATCTGAACCTGCCCATTATGTCACCTGTGCCTGACCAATATCACGTTGAGCATCAAACACCGTAAAATGGACGAAGTGCTCCAGAATTTGGAAGCATTGTTGTGACGTTTAACGATTCATGATGAATTGTCAAATCTTAGTGAATAGAAATGTCAACAAAGTTTGACATTCTCAACTGTCAAACCATAGAAAATAACTATCGAATATTCTCATACATTTAGAAAACACCCTCTATATGCATAAAGTCGTATGACTTCTTATTCTTCCAAAAGGAAAGTCCCAAAACCATCCCCTTTTCCCATATCGATTTAATTTGATTGCTTTTACATTTCTTGAATATCAAATTTCGTTACTTTCTTCGAAATAACTGTCAGTCTTCAAGGACCCTCTCTTATCACCATACATCAAGTCCTGAGATTCGAATCAGGAACCCAATCATATCAATCGATATGAAATAATTATCTATTCGATTGGGAATAGAATGAAGAAGTCGAAAATAGGCACATGCGACACACCTACACTTCCGTCTTTTCTACCACCCTCTTTTTAGACTCTCTTCACAAAGTATCATATGAATCTCCATCCTATCTTATAGGAAGATATATTTGTATCCTCAAATGATTCCTTTTTACATATCTACCTTCAACAAATCTGATGAAGATATATGATTTTAAAGAAAAGCCTGCTCCGGGTTTTGATTGTCATGCAATTTAACGACAACCGATGACTACTCCCTCTCTGTACCATCTTCAATTCTTCATCATCATCATCATCATCGCATCTTCTGCATGTTTTAACATTCGAAAGTCACTTATTTTGTATGAATATAAAACTTCTCTACAGAATGAAGAGAATGAAAATATTTTCTTTGGAAGAAGATTTTGAAGTCAAGTGGAAAAGGTGTTCGAATTCAAATCTTCTTTTACGGCACATCGCATTCCATTATATTATGATTGGATTTATCATGAATGGCGGAAAATTGGATGCATGCATGTTCATACCTTCACATATTTATTTATATGTGGAAAAGTGTGCACGTGGTCACGTAATGTTCACAAAATGATACTTTCCAGCGTGAGAGGCTTTGAAAATGGTGATGCAAGGTATAACAACCAAAAAGAGGATCTGAAGATAATCGGGTAATAAATCATAAATCAAAAAAAAAAATTCTATGAAACTCTTATCGGCTGAAGATTTGAGAAGAACCGATAAAATGGGCTTGAGGTGACATATTAAGTGAACTTAACTCGACTTATTGCTCATATCAATATAAAAATAGGTTTTTAAATTTACGACCTAAACGATTTAATCATTTTATTTCGAAGATTGCCAAACATTTTGGTCCTTCAACCCGGATATGAACCAGCGACCTATTAATACTATTGAAATCACCGGTTGGAAAAATTAATTTTTTTGTTTGCCTTGAATTCAAATTCCAACCAATATTTTGTCCACCACATCGCTTTGTTTTATCTAAATATGACCAAAATATGAAACCTAAAAACGATGTTTTTGAGGCTAAGGTGAAACACAATATAATTCTGAGGAATAAATCTTTGTCTTGAAGCAACATTTTAAATCACTTTAGTATCTTATTTAGTTGTTAGAAATTCTCATAAATTATGAGACTCCATTTTACTCTGTATGAAGTTTTGAGAAACCTTGTATGGTTCATGGTTTTGAAAAATTCATTTTAGAGTTGATTTTTAACTTTCCATAAAAAATGAAAGGTTTTAAGAGTGATGTCTGATTATATTACCTCCAAAATAATTGTATGCATCAAAGAATAATGTTTTTGACATCTAAACATTTTTAGAAAAAAAGAAAAGTTTTTTGAAAAAAAAAACTAAAAGTTGATAAAAATTGTTTTTCCACTATCTTCGCAAAAAATATTTTATTTGTGCCTTCTAACTAATTTTTGTCATAAAAAATATTGTTTTTAAAACTAAGAAACATTTATTAAAATTCCAAATGTCAGTTTTTTGGAAAAAATTAAAACCTACAAAAAATCGGTAAAAATTGATGTTCGATGCCAAAATCTCGAGAATAAGTTAAGGTTTCGACCTTTTTTTATAAGAAATAACAACTTTCAAAAAATTCTAATAAACTTGGTAAAAATTAGTTTGCGACTAAAAATGTCGGAAATAAAAGTAAATATTGGAATCGAACTTATTATACTAAATGCAAAATATTTGTTATAACATTTAGTTATTTTTTAAGAAAAAATCCTGTTTACAATTTCTTTTTACAAAACGGGAAAACCTACAAAAACAACAAAATAGTGATAGGAAATGATTTTCGACTCAAGAATGTTGACACCAAAGAAAGATATTTACTGTAATTTTGTTATCTTACTCAAAACGTTTTTATTAATATTTTGTTAATGTTTTCGAAAAATCGACAAACTGGCACGAATGGAAAGTTGTCAGTGTGTTACCAGATTGTTTTCATTGTTGATTTCAAATCAGAATCTTGATTTTAACTATTAGCTCGAATTTTAAAAATACCTGTTTTCAAGATTATTTTTATATTTTTTCAATATATTTCAAAAACTGTAAGTGATAGCCTTGTTTAGAAGGCGCGATTTGTTACAAAAACAAAAACTACTTTCAAAACGTTTTGGCTTTTTCTGTTAAAAACCGTTTTGAAGCATAAATATTTCAGCGTCTCTTCAAGATGAAAGTAAGACTGATGAATTCTAAGAACTTATGAAGATATCTTTCGAAAATTTTATGAAACACTTTAAATATTTAAACTCAATATTGAAGATAAGAATTAAAGATTTAAAAAACCTTCAGAAAAGTATAATTTGACTGCCCACGAACAAAAATGTGTTGAGGAGTAATATTTCTTCTTTACACTGCCCCAATTCAAGCTCAAATTTGGTCTGCTAAATGAGAAAGACTAAGAAACATAGGAACTGAATTCCCAGTAGAAATCAATTCCGTTTAACAATTTCAACATTATTCATGTTCACAACATCGAAAGTAGAAAGAAACTCCTAGAGATAATTTTTATTCACTACATCATCTGCTAATAATCGTTTTGGAAACATTCATTGGTATCTTATTAAATTATTAATTTCAAATTGTCCCGTAAGTCGATAAAAATGAGGTCCCAAAAGATTACGGCCGGGAAAAGCCCTTAAGTACCTACTCCATTTTTCAATTTAAGTTTTAATTTATTCCTTATTTGCTGCTACTTAAGATCTTCAAACACATTGATCTCAATACTCATGGTTTTAGTTTGCCAAACTCATAAATGAGCAATTTTTAACCGATTAACTTGAAATTCAGAACAAGTCGTGGAAAATAAATATGCTTTGGAAGAACTTTTTTACATTGCATTATTTATTTGTTAGAAGTGCGGTCTTTTGTCCAAAAATTCAACATATCGAAAAAATCCTATGCACTTCTATAGCAGTTATTATATACATATGTATGAGTAAATTCATTGAATCATAATTATTAGAAAATTACAGGAGTTGTTAGTCCGGCCGTCGACCCATAATAAAGGAGACACCATCGCAAAAACGCTGTACATCTACCATTTTGAAATAAATCGCTTCAAAAAAATATTGATATGTTTCTTTTATTAATTTTGTAGTACCTATTTCTGAAAAAGAAATTCCCCAAAAAGCCTATTTTTTCCACATCTATGGTGGCCCAACTTCTTAAGCTCTCTACAAAACATTTCGATAAAGGTTTAGAAACTTAATAGTACCACTGACTCAAAAAGCCAAGAACCTACAATCAAGAAAAAAACAAGGAAGATTTTCCACCTCAAAACGAAATATGTAGAATAAAATAGTCGACATAATTTAAATACAATAAGACCGAAAACAAACGCAATCTATGATTTAGAAAATGATAACATAGCCATATAATTTACTTATCCTTTTGGAGCTAAGGGCTAAGGCCCTCATTATGAACAATGTATCATCCGTACAACTCAAAGCAAACATTTTGAAATTACATATTTTCCTACTAACATTTGATGTAAGTTCTAAATGATAAAAGTTTGGTAAGTTAAATGTTCCCCTATTTGAAAGTTAAAGCTCGTTTTTTAAATATTTCGACATTTAACAAACGTACGTTTTAATTTAAATATTCGATTCCCTACTCCTAATGGAAATAAAATCTCAATGGGAATTTTTTTCAGTCGAGGACGTTTCTAATATTGAATTGAGAACCAAGATTCCCTAGAAACTTAATAAATTCTTGACATTTATAAATTCCAAGGATTACTCTCAATATTATTCAAATTCCCAAATGATGGCAAAAAAAATCCGTGCAAAATTGTATTCATGATAGCTCACAGTTAAGGTCCAAGGTTAGAGCTGAAGGATGTCGATTTTGGAAATTGCTTCGTACAGTACGAAGAACCCTCAATACAAGGTTTCCTGGCATTTTTCATGGTCATTGTAAGTGACCTACTTACCTAATCGATGAAACAGTTTCCGTTTTATCTTTATTTGCAACTTGTCTTATAAAGTAAAACCTCGAAAAATTATTTTTAACTTTTTATTTTGTTTATAATGTAATTTTACACAATTTCAAACATTTTTGTTTTTATATTTGTTATAAGGCAACACATCAATAAAATGCATTTAAATAAAAAATAATACTTTAAACTAAGATTTTTCTATTTTCTCTTACAATAAAAAGAAAATAAGTAAATACATATATTGTCAGTCAGGGTCTCATTAAATCAACACATCATTGGTGGTGTTTATAGCTATTGGTGGCAAGTAAATAGCTCTTATTTGACTCCTCAACCTAGCGATCTCCACATCTTCTCTTTCCATTTCTCGAACCAATTGGGCAAATTGCACCAATCCTTCTCGATTTCCTGGGAATCCATAAGATTTGATAACATCCGTCTGGAGTTGCATTACCAATGGGAAAACATGCTGCATCATTAGGAGCATTTCTTTTCCAGCTGAAGCTTTCGCTTCTGAGAGTTTCTTGGAGTTTTCCGATTGATTCACGGTTCGAATTATGTCGATCAGGATTTGTTTGGCAGTATCGTTGCTGAAATTCACCAAATATGACATTTTAATTGTTTTGTAAATTGTAAAAGAACTTCTTTTGGTGAAATAGATAAGAATTTTATTTTGTTAGGAAAATTGTTTATTTATATTTTTTATTTTCTAGTTTTGACTTTTTGAGTTGTTTAACTGTCAAAATTTTGACAGATTATTTTTGTATTGTTCTTTAAAGCGAGGTAAGCGCCATTGGTTGTTGTAAGAAGTTAGATGAAGCACTGCCAGATATAACATTTTCGTATCATTTACACGAAAATATAGAAATATCTAAGAATTGTTATAAGTACTAAAATTGGCTTCAAAAAGAATATCTTAAGACAATCGTGGTTTTATATTCTATTCGTGTTGGGCTGGATAAACTTTCCTTTGACAAACCTCAAAGTTTTACACACGGATGGTTTTATTCGGACAAGACAAAAAGAAAACGACCTTGAACTTAGTATTAACCTTGAAGCACTGAACTTCAAGGTTTTATAAACGTCGAAATGACATATGTCAACTAAGGATATTTTAATGGATGTAATAGTGATTCGTTAATAGATTGAAGATAGTTTATTTCTGGGAAGCTATTTTATAATTATGTTTTTGTATTTTGCAATAAACCAGGGTAAACAGAATGCAGCCGAGCAAGATGGGAAAGAAAAAATTGTGAAGAAGGACCTCGTCTGCGCTGCTGGTGCTCACTAGTCACATTTACTATTTTAAAAGGACACTGGCATTTTTGGGTTTTCTTGCTGAATTATTTTTTGTCGCAGTAAATAACAAAAGCAAAGAAAAGAAGAGTTGCCTTGACTTTTAGAACTGAGTTAATAGAAGGCCGAAAACTGACAGTGTTCTATTTGACGTATGAGAACGCGGAATGTAGCACCGTCAAAACAAGATTCGAAGACAAAATGGGTAAAAACTGGAAAAGAAAATATTGTTTATTGATTTATTGGTGTTCCCTCTCTTTCATATTTTAATTCTGTTTCATTGACATCCTTTCAACTCTTTTCGTTTGATTTAAAAAAGTGAAAGCTCGAAGATCGTAGGCTTCATAAAATTTCATTTATATAATTCAAAATTTGTCAATGGAAATTTAATAATTAAAATTTCTACCCCAACAATCAAATATTGAATCACGTTTGTGAAGCTGAAGGCAAAATAAAATATTTTACACCGAAGGTGAAAAAACAACACACTTGGCAATGTCTTTCAATCTCTTCACACAAACTCAACGAACTGAACGAATCTACACAAAAATTGCCAAACTGTCAAAAATCCAACACAAGTCTCCAAACAAAAAGAGAAAAAACCAACAAGAAGAAAAAGAAACTTTTTTACACACCAAAAATTCTGAAAGAAAAATAAAACTATTCTTTCTCTCTTCCCTTTTTGATAATTTACTTAAAATCGAAAAACTAACTAATATCACAAGTTTCCTACATTATTTTCAAAATATCACAAAAGCAATATAAACACAATCGCAACCATTTCCCAGAATAATTAACTACAAATATGTTCTTATTCTGATTGTAAATCCAAAAAACACCCGCTTGATTGATTGAGATTGAAAAACAGCAGCGTAGAGCGTAACAATTTTTTTTTCGTTTTTGGTTTTCTTGTCGTCATTTATATGCATCGTGCGGCAGCAGTGATTCTGCAGAAAAAAGGAAATCCCAATAAAGAACCACAAACAGAAGCAGAAACAGAAACGTGTGGAAAATCCACTTCCAATATCAACAAAAACTTAATTACCAAGTCAATGAGTAAAAATAATCCCAGCTGTTTCTTTGTTGGAAATTATATTCTGATGGGTTTTTCTTGTTTTTGTGAATTTGCAGGAAAATAACCAAAAGATCGAGATAGGGTCGCTACCCGAGTACCGAACCGAGCAGCAGCGCAGTCAAATCCGCACGTCAAGCAACAGAGTGAGAGAAAGGTCATTGGAGGAGATACGTGTAGAGAAGTTCAAAATCGACGGAAAACATGGATGGCGTTGACGAACTGTCGAATGAGCAGACCGAAAAGGTTTTGCAATTTCAGGACATCACCGGAATCGATGACATGACTGTGTGTCGCGATATCCTCATACGACACCAATGGGATCTGGAGGTTGCATTCCAAGAACAAATGAACATCCGCGAGGGTCGACCATCCATGTATGCCGCTTCGACAGAGCTGCGGGCGCCCAATGTCGTCAACGATCGCTTCCTGCAGCAAGTCTTCTCGGCTAACATGCCTGGCGGACGGACAGGCAGTGGACCTCCGATGCCGGGCAGCTTTACCGGGATCCTTGGCTACGTGATAAATTTTGTGTTCCAGTACTGCTATTCGACGTTGTCGTCGATTGTCAGCACATTGCTTAGTCTGATGCGAACCGATGAAAGAAGTAAGTGTTACACTTTCAATCTTATCTTATCTCTTTTTTAACCACCCCTACCCTCCTTACTTCTTTCTCTCCTTTGTGTATTTAAAGTTGTTACCGATCCTTTGGGAGATGTTATGAAATTTGTACAGACATACAACGAAAAGTATCCCCGACATCCGGTCTTCTATCAGGGCACCTATGCCCAGGCTTTGAATGATGCTAAAAATGAGCTGCGCTTTCTGTTGGTCTATCTGCACAAGGATGTTCCGAAGAGTGCCGATGTGCAGTCGTTCTGCAGTCAGACGTTGGCCGATCAGAGTGTCATCGATTATATTAATCGCAATGTCCTCCTGTGGGGTTGCGATGTTGCCACGCCGGAAGGCTATAGAGTTTCGCATTCGGTGCATGCCCGAATCTATCCCATGATGGTGCTGATTGGTCTGAGGAACCACAAAATGAACATCATGGGTCGTTTCGAGGGCGACTGCACTCCCGAGGAACTCGTGCGGCGACTGCAAACGGTGATATCCGGCAACGAGGTTTGGCTAAGCCAGGCCCGTGCTGACCGATTGGAGCGAAGTTTCACACAGTCCTTGCGTCAGCAACAGGATGAGGCCTACGAGCAGAGTTTGAAGGCCGACGAGGAGAAGGAACGAAGGCGACAGGAGCAATTAGAAGAGCTGCGAAAAGCACAAGAGGCTGAAGAAAATGAACGTAGAGCTGAAGAACGAAGAAAGGAGGTAAAGAGACTTGGGAATTGATTCAATGAGTTTTACAGTTTTGTATATTTTTTTCGTAGGAAATAGCGCAGCAAAAAATCGACCTTGCCGATCGTGTGCCTTCGGAACCCCCACCAGACTCACCAAATGCTGTCAGCGTTGTCTTCAAGCTACCAAATGGAGCACGCATCGAACGCCGCTTCCTAAGCACTGACTCATTAAAGGTAAAACCTAAAAAATCAAATAATTTTCAGAAATAAAAACTAAGTGGAATTTGTTTGTCTCCATAGGATGTCTACAACTATCTATTCTGTCATCCCTCGTCCCCTGATGAATTTGAAATCACTACGAATTTCCCGAAGCGTGTTCTCTATGCCAGAGATCGAGTCGAAGATACGAAATCCCTCAGCGAAGTTGGCCTCAAGAACCGTGAAGTTCTCTTTGTCAATGATTTGGATGCGTAAACACAACTTATCGGGCTAAGTGCAACTATAATTTCAAAAATCAACAAAATACCATCCTTCTAATCGATTCCTATTTGGATTATATTTAAGTTTTTTCTTAATTTGTTTCTTCCCCTATTTAAAATATCTCTTAATGAGATATACTAAAAGTATAGCAATGTGAGGTTCGTTTTTGTAAAAAGTTGTGGTTTTAAAATTGACATTATTGTTCGCGAGAAAGTAAATTTTCAATCTTTGTCAATCTTCTTAAATTACATAAAAATAAAAGTGTTTTTCTCGTTGGTTAAAAAATGAATAATATTTTAAAATCACAACAAAAACAAATTGAACCGCGTTTAAAAATTTTACTTTGAATTTAATTATTTTTGTTTCCATTTAGAATATGCCTTTTGATTTATAACACATTTTCTAAAACACAAACAAAAAAAACAAACACGAGCATTTACGGAATAGAAAGTATTGATTTTTAATAAATAAAAAAAATATATAAGTTCTCCATTCCGTTCTTAAGCAATATAAAAAAAAAAAAAACAAAAAAACTTCTTTCGTACTTAGTTTAACAATAAAAATAAAATATATTTAACTGTGTTTGCAGAAAAGCAAAAAGCACTTTATAGACATTTTTATTATTTTCTTTATCTCACTCAAAAAAACACAACTATCAAACACAAATTCAAACTAAACAAAATAAATTAAAAAAAAAAAACAATCGCCAATATAGAAAATGATTCAACAAAGAAAACAAAAGAACAACAACAACAAAACAGCAATAACTGTCTTAACAATCTTGTTTTGTTATCAGTTCATTGGGTTATAGGATGATAAATTTAAAAGAAAAAAAAAAAACAAAACAAGAAAATCAAAATATAAACTTTATTAATATATTATGTAAGAAAAATCTAAAATTTTGTTTTTATTTTTTTTAAAACAAAAATAGAAAAACAAAAAAACTTAATGCTAAAGAGAATAAATTATAAAAACAAAATTAAATGAAATAATTCAAAAAAAAAAGAATAGCGTGTTTATTCTTTAGAATAGTTCAAATTAAAAATTTTTTCATTAAAACATCATCATTGTATTAAAGGCT
Organism: Eupeodes luniger; assembly: GCA_951509635.1. Lineage (NCBI taxonomy): Eukaryota > Metazoa > Arthropoda > Insecta > Diptera > Syrphidae > Eupeodes > Eupeodes luniger. The sequence goes on along the minus strand of OX608075.1, from coordinate 9,480,290 downwards.
ATTGGGAAATAAAATTTCCCTAGGTATCTTTTCCAATCACGAAATTTAGAAATGCCCATAATTTTCTACTTTTCTTTGTAAGTTTAAACCTAGCAGAAATGTTCGCTCTCAAACCATTTTTTTTTTAATTTTTCTTGTTAACAATTGGTTTAGATTTTGAAATTCCAGAAGGCAAATTTGGTAAGCCTTAGTTCGAAATGAAATTTCCTAATAACTTTAAAGATTCCGGGCGTGTGAACATTTTTCATGTGAAAAGTTTTTCGGACGAAACTCAATAGAACTGATGGACAGGTCTCCAGAAGTCGAGTTTTTGATATAAACAAAGTCTAAGGAATAGTTTTGACAATTATTCACGTTTCTAATTATTCACGTTTCTAATTTTCGCCTATATTAATTTACGTACAGATGCATGATTTCTTCGAAACCTTATCTATATTTTACATTGAGGACAGGCACGTAGCCAGGGGGGACTAGAGGGGCTCAAGAACCCCCCCCCCCTCCCCCCCCCCCCCCCCGAAATGATTTTTAAAAAAAAATTTGAATAAAAGTTTGTATATTCTCTTATTAGTTCCTCACTACTTATGTATATTGTTCTGAAATCATGTTGTCTAATGCCATGTCAAATAGCTTATTTCTTCCGAAACCATTCAAATGCAAATAAGACTTTCCAAATCGCCATCCAAAAATACGCACCAGAAAGCAGAAAAAAAAAACACTTTTGCGCCTTTGTGAAACAAGGTTTATTGAAAGGCATGACAGCATTCTTTCATTTGTAGAGCTCTTCAAATGTATTGCTATTAGTCTTGAAGAAATATCCACCAAGACGTGGGCAATGTCTTCAAAAGCATCAACTCTGTTAGCAGCAATTCAAAGAAGTGATTTTCTGGTAAGCCTCATGGTATGCGAAAAACTTTTTAGTTTAATACCCTTATCAATTTTCCTTCAAAATGAATCTTTAAATTTCGTGTCTGCAATAAATCACACGAAACAAGTCTTATGTTCTCTTAAGAACATAAGAGAAACTGCCAGAGACTTTTTCAGAGACGCTTTTAAATCCGCATCACAACTTGCCAGGGATTTATTTGAAGTCAGCATAACAATTCCAATGCTTTCTTTGAAACAAACAACGCGCTCCAATCCAGAAACATCATGTCCAGAAGACTATTTTAGAGTTTCTATACTTATTCCCTGTCTAGATTCTCTTATACAAAATCTTACTGACAGATTAATGGTCAACAAGGACGTTTTACTATCGTTTCAAGCTCTGCTTCCAGGTTTTGCTGCCGCCAATCGAGTAAATGAAATGGAAAATCTAACACTCTACTTCGATAACGCAATATCCTTGTCAGCTGTTAAAGCGGAGTACATACTCTGATGCGAAAAAATTTCATCGATGGATCGCTCTTCCGATGTTCTGAAACTGCTAGATATATGTGACAAGACCTATTTCAGGAGCATAAGCTACTTGCTTACAATTTTGGCCACACTACCAGTTACAACAGCTAGCGTTGAAAGAACCTTTTCAACGATGAAAAGGATTAAAACAGTATCCCGAAGCGTTATGGGAAATCCAAGACTAAGCGCACTTGCAATGCTGTCTGTTCACTCAGGTATTGATGTGGATCCAGATGAAGTGATCGACATTATGTCTAAAAAAAAAGACAAGGCGTGTATTGCTGTAAAAATCCAAACTATTTATTTAATTAAATAAAAAAAAAATACAAACAAAAATAAAACATTTACATTATGTAGTTTTTTTTTTTTAATTTTTGTATATAGAATTACTTCTTCGAAATTGAACAAGCCCCCCCGAACCGAAATTCTGGCTACGGGCCTGATTGAGGAGGTTCCTCAGAACTCAGAAGACGTTTAAGTAGTCGAAGAGGAATAATTATGGAAGTACTTTGGTTTGGTCCACATTATGAATTATGATAATCTTCAAATACCCCTCGTTTTCGTTATGTTGTGATTACGTTTTACGATATTTGTTTTTTTTTTTTACCGATTCCCGTAATTATTTATTTTAATTAAAATATCATACAAACAAAAAAATCTGTTTAAAAAGATTAAGTTGTCCTGATTTCGAATTTCGTTTATTCCTTAGTTAAATACAAAGCTTGTGGGAAGTTATAAACCTTTTGATTGACACCTCGGAATGTTTCCCATTCACGAAATTTAGGCTTTTCCATGATTTTCTACTTTTCTTCGTGAGCTCAAACTATTTTTTTTTTTGTTAACAAGTAATTTGGATTTTTAAATTCCAGAAGAGAAGTTTGGGCTTCTAAGATTCCGGGCATGTGAAAAGTTTTCTGGGCAAAACTCACAATAAGACTGATAAAACAGGTCCCCAGAAACTGAATATAGATATGAACAAATTCTAAGTGATAGTTTTGACATTACTCACGTTTCTCACTCCTATCGTATCGAGGTAACCGATCAGAGAGCAATTTTCTCCAATTTGTCCGAAATGTACGAATTTTGTATATTCGTACCCGTTCGGATACACAAATCGGAGAAATATCCGAAACAAATTATGATGTACGTTGAAAATGTCAAACTTGTGCGATGCTGATGCATGTCTTCAAAAGTAAGTAGGGGTTAAAACGGTATGTATACGGAATTTTTGTTCCAATTCAATTTAGTTTTCTTTTAATAATTTAGTAAGTAAAGTTTAATGTGATCTTTTCCATGAATAATTTGAAATTATAGTTTATCAATTAAAAGTTTTTGAAATAAATATGGTATGGTATTCTGATTTTGAAGTCATGTCAAAGATGACAAATTGTAGAATGGCAAATTGATACGTTGGTATAACTCAATATTTAATCGGTTAGCAAGAACGAAAAAAATCTTCCGATCGGTTACCACGCTAGAGGTGTCTATTTATATTATCGCAGATGGGAACATACATATCCGTAGGACATTTTATTCACGATAGCCCCCATTAATTTACGTAGAGATACATGATTTCTTCAAAATCGAATCTTTTTTCTGTGGGGAGGTTCCTCAGAACTCAGAAGAGTGTTCAATAATGGATGTAGTTTGGTAAAAGACGTGAAAAGTTAAAACTCACAGGGTCCACATTAACAGCAACGATAATCGTCAAATATGTATCTCTCGTCCTCGTTATGTGATTTTGTCTTATAATTGTTTTATCACATCAGGTTTTTAAATATGCCTTTTTAAAAAATTTACGACAGCCAAAAATTAAAGTTTCGAGAAACCTTGAATTTAGTATTTTTATGGTTTTTGAAAATATGTTTTGGAGTTAGTTTTGATTGTTAATTTCGTATCCAAATTTCGATTTTCTCTCAAAATATCTGCTCAGAAAATACCCGTTTTCAACATTATTTTTATATTTGCTTTAATATTTTATATTACAAACACTTAATGTAATCGCCTTTTTAAAACGACATATTTGTTACAAAAATAAAATATTCTTTCAAACCGTTTTACCTTTTTCTGTTAAAAACCGTTCTAGCAAAAATGGTAATACATCGTTTCTTTAAAATTTTTATAAGAGAGCTAAAATATCAACTTACTGACATTTTTTTAAAAGTTTTATAAAATACTTTAAATATTTAAACTAATTATTGAAGATAAGGAATATAAATTTTGAAAACCATCACAAATTTTATTGAACAAAAATACTTCATGAATTTAAATAGCCCCAAAAACCTCTTAACTATATTTGTTTCTTTTTCGAATTTTAAAAAGTAATATCTCAAAAACCTGACGTGAAAGAGTCATTTTGAGTCGGTTATGAATTAAGGCTATTCGAATTTGATTGCCAGGAACAAAACCTTGTCGACCAGTGTAATTGGTCTTAGTCGCGACTTACGTTTCCTTAGGTGTCCTTTTTTCCTCGTAATTCGTGATACGGGCCCAGGTTGTGATTTGTTAATTTGGTCATCTAAATGTACTCTTTTTTGTTTGGAGAGGTTGCATAGAACTCAGAAAACTCTAAAAAATAAAATAGGTGAAATTATTGAAATTATTGAAACTACAAAGATTTCTCTTTGAAATAGAAATAAAACATAATTAATGTTGGAAAAATAATTCTGGTAAACTTCTAGAACGCTTGAAAATGATCAAGTCTTGTTTACAGTTTAAAAAAACATAAATCAATTTAAAAGTTTATGTTTTTAATTCAACTAGGTTCCGGAATTTTTTTTAACACCACACTTCAGTTAAAAAAATTTTGAAACCTAGTTGAGTTTAAAAAATAATTCAACACCACATTTCAGTGCAAAAGTGCTTTCTCAAATTAGCTGTTCGGAATCAGCTTAAAACTGTAGGTCCCCGCCCTCCCGTACAGTTCGTCGTTATATCTTCTCCTCCATTCTCCATCTATGCATACGGGACCAAAAATCAACCGAAGAATTTTTCTCTCCAAGAATCCTAAGACGCTGGTCGCATTCGGAAAGCTAGTGGCTACGTAGTCGAAATTCAACTAGATTTGTGAATGCAAAACTTCACTACAAAGCTAGTCAATCCGGAACTGTCATATAAATGACAAATGCAAATATATAATATAGAAAACATTTGTGTTTTCAGTACTTTAAATAGTTTGTTTTGTTTTCAAATTCAATAAAACCGAATGTAAGATATAATATGAGTGATTTTTATATGTATTTAAATACTAAACGATTAATTTCATTTTGAATTCTTGTGTCCTTACCGAGCAGCTGATTGTGAAACGTCAAAACCAGTGTGCACTAACTTTGTAGCTGAAAATTTTACACTACGTCGGAGGGGAAATTTCAACTACTTTTGTAGTTAGATTTAGCCAATCAGAATCCCTTGACTACGTAGCCACTAGCTTTCCGAATGCGACCGCTCTCATCTTTCTTTGACAGGGTCCAGGCCTCAGAGCCATAAAAGAGAACCGGGATGATGAGTGTCTTATAGATGGTGATTTTAGATGCTCGAGAGAGGACTTTACTACTCAATTGCCTTCTAAGTCCAAAGAAGCAGCGATTTGCAAGAGTTAAGTGCCTTGCACATGAGCAACGAACTGCGAACTGCGAATGGACGAACAAACGTGATTTTACACATTTCAAAAAGTCAATTCCACACAAAAACACATTTAAATTATAAGAAACCAATTGACACTAATATTAGGATAATAAAATTTGCATTTTGTTCTCTAAAACAAGAGAATTTTGTAAAAACAATTTGGTAGTAACGAATCGCAGTGTGGTTGCTGCGAACTGTCAAACTCTATTCGCGTTCCACATACCATCCACACTGCAACGAATAAATTGTTCGCGCTCAACTTAACCTCAAAATTATACCACTCTTGTTTTGTTTTTGTGTGAAAAATGATGGCTGAGGAAAATATGGAGAAAAGGGTTGACAATTCGTCGCTACCTGCGAATAGAAATAAAAGCTCATGTGAAAGAAAAGTCAAAATATGCGAACATCCACAGTTCGCAGTTCGCAGTTCGTTGCTCATGTGCAAGATGCTTTATTCTTCGTTTGATTTCAGTTTTCAGCGCTGGTGTCGTTGTCTGAGTTTATAGCGGAGCCTAGGTAGACAAAGTCCTCAACTACCTCAAAGTTGTAGCTGTCCATGGTGACGTTTTGTCCAAGACGTCGTTGTTCAATGTCCTTTTTTGATGACAGCATATACTTGGTCTTGCCCTCATTGACCATTAAACCCATCTTCTTCGCTTCGGTCGCAATGCTCAAAAATTACAAACATTTAAAAAAAATTTGTAGTCAAATCGACCGAGCCGTTCTCAACGGATGAATTACTCTTCTACCATCAGTAACCATTTTTATATGTATATCGTAGGTATATAGAAGTGTACCAAGTACAGAGCCTGTTGGTTAACCATATAATTCCGCGGGATAGATATAAAATAGAAATGTCAACCTACAAGTCTTTTTATAATTAATAAACATAGATCGGAGACATTTTTCACCTCTTAAGTTTTTATCTGAAATTGTGTATACGTTTTGGACACTAAATCATAATTTTCCGCTGCTAAAAAATATTTCACTAGCTTCAAAAGACCGATCTGTTGCCATTGCACCGGCTTGAAGTTTGGAGACACAATAAAGGTATCGCAGACAAGACACAAAAATAAAAATATTTAGTTTCCTAAGAAAGTGTAGCTTTTGTAACAACACAAAATCTATATGTAAGTGTGTTGTTAAAATTCATAATTTACATTTTTCAAAACTGTTCTACGTAGAGATATAAATTAAAAGAACACTAGTATAAACGATCAATACAACCCTTGAAAAAGCTCATCTATCTACATACTTAAAAATCTCTATTAGCTTTGAGAAGGTTTGCCACTAACTACACTATAATGCTCATGTTAATTAAGTCACTATCATCTTCAATTGATTATCTACTCTGTGTTCATTGTTTAAACGAAATCATTCATTATTCCTACCAAACATACAATTTTGTGGTTTAAGAAACCTCAATTCGTGCACAATAAATTCCCTTAATTGCATCCGATGAACGTATCAACCATAATAATTGCGGAGTACATAATTCATTCATCTTTAAAAATGATATTGACTCAATTTCAATAAAAATTGAAAACATTCTCTGAAATATTCGTAATTCTTGTGTTAATTCGGTTCAGAGTAGATCATAGATTCTAAAATTTTAAAATGAGTCCTAAATTGTGGTTTATTTTGGGACTAGTTCATTTATCTTCTGAAATAGTGAGTATACATTTTTTTACCAAGATCTAAAAACTTTTAATGAAAAAAATTTCTTAATCAAAGGAAATCAATATAACAAAATTCGACAACTGTTTCGAGGAGCTTCCCATAGGAGACGAATGGCCTATTGAAATTCAAGAAGTTCATTATGATTTTAACGATGATGGATACATTGATCACATTCATGGAACTTATTTGGTCCGATCAATTGATACACGTGATAAAGAGGTGAGTTCTTATAACGACACACGGCCGTATCACAGGCTTCATACTACGAATGACCGGATTTGAAACTAGTGATACCAATTTCTTAAAAAGTATTTTTTATCGTAAGGACTTCTGTGATACTTTCTTGGTAGTCATTCTTAGCACGAATCTTCTCCGAAACTGGACCGTATATTTCATGTAATTTTTTGATATATTCTTGTTCTAGCTAACAATAACGGTTTATAAATGTCCCATCGATGAACCACCTCCATGTGAACATAAGATCGAGCACATCATAACCGAGCTGCATTGTGAGAAATTCCGAAATGATAATTCTGGAATATGGCATATGGTTTCTCAAGCAATGAGTGGTTCGACTTGTGGCCATGAAACGGTATACAAAATTATTTCTAAAAGTCCCTATAACATATAAAACTTTAATTTCAAATTAAGGGCCTTTTTGACTTCGATCTACCACGAATAAGAAACGGATATTTTGAGAAGTATTTAGGTAGTGGAGAATTGAACTCACGCTACAGGATGATGCTATTGTTCCACAAAAAAGATGACGAATCTACAGACCGGCGAGCTTGTGCCGAAATTCAATTTGATGTATTCAATTAAAAGATACGACAACTTTTGTAATGTTATTAGGGGTTTGGTGAAGGTACTAGAAGCAAATACATTAAAAAAATGATGTAAACTAAAAAGCTTGTGATTTATTTCATTAAAAATTGGAGCAACAGTGGCGCTTAAAACTTTAAAAAAATCAAAAGCTCCAAAACTACGAGTGTCGTTCAACGATTCATTGTAGCAATTTGAAGACTTTCTAACTCAATTCAAAACCTCTCTGGAGGCTCCTTTTAAAAAATAAAACGTTCCCAGATAAAAATAAAAAAACTTATTTTTAAGAAAGAAATAAAAAAACATAATTTTTGGGGCTTTTAGTATCTTAGGCAGTTCGTTTTTTGTTTTTTATTTTTATTTAAATTTTTAAAATTTTTTCTTTAGGTCTTAACAAACAAAAAAGTTCCCTTCTCTCTGTTCCAGGTTTGGGTATTTTTTTTTATTTAACCCCTCCCGCATCTCACAAATTTAAATTCTCTCTTTATACTGATTTTTCTGTCTTTTCTGTATTTTATTAGTGTTTTTAACATTATAATTTTTTTTTGTTTTATCATTATTTTTGTTTGTTTTTCTGTTTATTTTTTATTACTGCTTTTTGTGAGCTTTTTTAAGCTTCCAATTCTAGAGCAACACCAATTTTATGACCGCCAGCATTGAAGTTCTTGCCATCGATCAAAGTGGAAAGGGTAAGAGTGATGCCATCACGGAGTTTTTGTTGATAACCGAGACCAACTTGGCTATTGTTGTTAACCTTGGCGCGGACGGCGGCATCCTTGTCCAATTGGTATTTAGCACCGAGACCGAATTTGGTGGCGTTTGATCCTGATGTCCAGGACAATTGTACACCGCAATCCAATTTGTCAGAGCACTTCTGGAACACTGAACCACTGAATTCTTGGCCATCGTTCCTATAAACAAAACATAAAAAAATAAGAACAGAAAGAGGGAGTTAATTTAAAATAAAATTAAAGCTTTTTTGTTTAAAAAATACTTACACAGATGTGTGGAGGACAAAATCGTTGGTGGTATAGCCCAAGGCAAAGTTGTTGGTGGTAATCTTTGATTTTTGGGTATCGAAGGCGGTTTGGTAACCAGCTAACCATCCCTGGTAGCCGAATACAGCAGCAGCATTGACCAATGGACCAGCCAAGTCAACATTGACATCAGAATCAACCTTGACGTTTTCTTGGCCATAGGCGACCTTGAATTTGCCGTTCTTGTTGCTAAATACAAACAAAAAAAACACAATAAGATTTATGTATATAATTTTAAGAATTTTATGATGTGGCCTTACCCAGATTGTGGGGCAAAGGTACCTTCGAATGAGATCTTTAATCCCTTTGCACCCTGATCTTGCATAGCAACCTCAGTGAACAAGGTGTTGTCTGTGTTCCATTTTTCGGTCAATGTTAAACCATAATCACTGATTTTATATTTGGTTTCCAATGAACCGAAAACTTTTCCAGAATCTTGATTTGAATGACCGGATGTGTTGAATTCAATACCAGATGAGGTCTTGGTCTTGCAATCCAATTTCCACAAACCAAAGTGATAACCCTTGCCGAAAACATCACGGGCTTGTTTGCCAAGATCTGAGTATGATGGTGGAGCCATCTAAAAGAAATAATAAAATAAACATTTAATAAAAATTATTGCATCCAAAAATCTATGTATATATTTATAAAAATTTGGAGTGATTGGAAAACAGAAAAGAAGATTACGAAAAAACTAACCATGTGCTGGATAAAATCTAAAATGAGCTGAATGGAAAAAAACACCTACTACAAGTTCTTGACTATTTAAAAAAAGCTAAAAGAAGCTTTTTGGAAAAAAATTACAAAAGATGACAAAAAAAAACACGAAAATATATATTTGAAATAAAATTTGTGTAAACAAAAATGGAAGAATTTTTTGAGTAAAATTTAAAAGGACACTTAATACGAAAACACGAACCAGTGCTTTGGCTCGACGTTCCTCCTCTTTGAGCTTATAGTTTGGGTCTGGGTCAGGCGATATGTGATGCCATATTATTTTATACAAAGTGACCATTTCTGATTTTTGGATTGCAATGTGCTTTGGATTTGGTTTTTGTGTGAGTTAAATAGATTAGAGAGAAAACAATAATAGTTAAAAAGTCTAAAACATTTAAAATAATAATTAAAATAAGCGTGTTATATGTTAGGAGCAGAGAATAGATAACAAAGGCAAAATTAACAAACTAAGCGTCGCCCTAATTAGATGATTAGAATCCAAATCAGTCAAACTTCCCTATAGCGAATTTGCACGGGACCAGAAAATTATTTCGCTATATAGAAAATTCGTTATACAGAAATTTTTTGTTTTTACTTTTATTTAAAAAAGTCAGTGATTTTAGTTTGGATAACATTCTTCCATTTTTCTTTTTCAACAAAATCGTCTAATAAATTGAGAGATTCAAATAAATTAGTCGGTACGTTACTCTTCATCTCCAGACAGGTTCGAAACACGTCAATAGCAATATCTGTTTTTTTTAGTCAATCGTTCTTCAACTTTATTAATTATCAACAACTTTTTCTCAAGAGAAATGCTACTTCCAGACATTTTCAATTATATTCACTGAAGCCTGAACAGTGAACATACGTAGAATGCTTGCATTTAAAATCTTGGGGAAATCCCCTTATAAGGTTTTTTTTCTCTGCATGCTGTTGTTTTTAACAGAAAATTATTTGAAAAAATTCGTTATGTGGAAACAAAAACGTATGAGATTTGGATTTCTAGCAACAAAATTTGTTCGTTGTAGAGAAAAATTCGCTTTATGGAAATTCGTTATAAGGAGATCAAAACAAACCAAAAAAGTAACCAAAAAGATGTGTACTCAAAATCAATTCGTAATAGAGGGATCTTCGTTAAGTAGAAGTTCGTTATAGGGAAGTTCGACGTAGTAGAAAAGTGTGTAGAATTTTTTGTTTAAACAGCATTTTCGATACTAGGAGAGTATAAATTATAGAAGGTATACCCATTTAATAACAATAACTCATCGTCATAGCCAATTCAATCGATCAATGGACACAATCTTATCTTATAACAAAAATTGTGCGCCTTTGGTTTAATAACTAAACAAACAAACTATTATACTGCATCATAAAATACCAAACATTTTTGTTATCGAATCGAAAATAAACTGAAAATCGTTTTAATCACAATCTGATGCCAATTTTATGTTGTTAGAGAGAAAATGAAATCGAAATCTCACAGTCATAGAAAACATTCAATGTCATCTCAATGATGGTCAAGGCCTAAACAAAAACAAATGAACATGTCTAAGTCTCAATGGGTCATTGACCAGACAACAACTATCGGCCGCTGATCAAAGTACATATCTTCCTACATATGTTTGTATATCTATATCCCTATGAAAAAAAGCGGATCAACGACGAGCTACGTTACAAAAACAACAACAAAAGCGCATCGACAGAAACGCAGACAGAATTATAAAATTTCCCCTTTTTCTATAGACACCTCATGTGAATTATAAAACGTAAGACAGTAGGAGCACCCATGCGGCGAAGTGATCGGTTAGAAAAAAAAACTACATAAATGTGTTTTGATCATTTCCCTCAAGTAGCCTCACGCGTCGTCGTAAAACGGCTGCAAGTAAGTTTATAAATATAATTAATTACATTTCGTTGTAGTGTAGTTTAGTGACGTTGAATATGTGGCGTTCTTTTTTTTAGTCACGCTCAAAAAGTCTAGGTATGGGTTTATTTTATGCTTCTAGTAGATTCTCTAAAATAATAATATGGGATAAAAATTATATTTTTTTTTAATTACTGAGTAAAAATTATGTATCAAATTTTAAGGTACATATTTTTGTGTTATAAATTTATTTTATAACAATAAAATGCAAATTACATACATAAGATATTTTAAGAATTTTATTCGCCAGTCACTATTGCCAAGATTAATTTTTAAATTTATTTACTATTCGTTTGTTGATGATGGTTTTGTGTTTATTGTTTCTTTAAGTATGTTTGCTTTAGTTGTTTACAAATGGATCTTTAAAAGCTAACAAATTAGTTTATATTTTTAGGTTGTTAAAAAAAATAAAAGAAGCTTTGTTCACGTAGCAAGATTTATATAGACTTTTCCTTTGTACGATATTGTAACATATTTATTTCCATTGTAGCAGGTTTTTGAAATATAACTCTTAAAAATATGTTCTGCATGTTTTATGGTAAAAGATTAAAACATGAAGAAGTTTTTATTTGCAAATTTTTTACGTTCTTAACACTTTCAAGAAATATTTTCAATGAAAACTATTTTTGAAAAAAATTATATTGATGAAAATTAGAAAGATTTATCGTTTTTCAATGAGCGCTGAATTTGAATGAATTTGTCCTATTAACGAAAGCAATACATTTTTTGGTACACTTTTGAAAAATCGAACAATTTCGGGAAAAATCTTAATTTTTCTTCTTTTTTTTTTCAACCTAATTTTGTTCGCTTTGTGTAAATCGACACATTTCAAAAAATGTTTTTTTAATTATTAATATTACATTCTCCTAACAATTTTTGTATGTTATATCTAATTGGTAATTTAATAATATAATTTATACAGTTAATTATAGAAGATAAGTTGTAGCATTGGATAAAATAACATTAATTTACATGAATTTTATCGACCAAGATTGATTTGAACTACATAAAGAATATTTAAATAATTATAAGTAACTAGCGTCCCGTCCCGGCTTCGCACGATTGGACACAAATAAGTACAGATATTTAAGTTATAAGCATGCTAATTAAAACGACCATGAATCACTAAATTAGAAAACATTTTTTTGTCCTATCATTAATACTCTTCGCAGCGTATGCGATGAAAGACAGTTTATGACTAATTTTTTTACACCTTCGGTTGGTTTTAATAGGAATTTCTAAAGATTTCTATAGTAATCTAGTACTAAATATAGCCTATGTTACTCAGTGATAATGTAGCTTAAATTAAATTAAATTGGGTGGCGCAACAGTCCGTTTGAGAACTAGGGCCTAGTGACTGACAACTCTCAACCATTCCTGTGTGCGAGTACTGTTGTCAGGGATGGAGGGGACCTACAGTTTTAAGCCGAATCCGAACGGCAAATTTTTGAGAAAGCACTTTTCATGACAAGAATTACTCTTGGAGAATTTGTCAATTCCTCGCAAGAGGCAGTACCCGTGAAAAAAACTTTAGGTGGCATAGGCAGGGATCGAACCCAAGACCTCTCGCATGACAGTCCAATGCACTAACCATCATGCCACGGGTACTACTTATGTAGCTTTCTAATGAAAAAAGAATTATTAAAATCGGTCCAGTACTTTTTGAGTTTATTCGTTACATACAAAAATACAAATCTTTCCTCTTTATAATATTAGTGTAGAAATGTAGATGAAATAAAGAGAACAAATGTTATAAAACCAAGAAGTCATAATTTAATGGATATTAAGAACTATCGAGGGTTTCAAATGCTTCGTAAGTCGTCTAGAAGACTGTTATATAATTTGCGAGAAAAAATAGTGTAAGAATTACTTAAAACTGTACTTCGAAAAGTGATGCATCGTACCAAGTAAGCATTTCTCATGTTATATAAATAACTTATAGAGCTTTTCAAATAACCACAGCTAACCTTAACATATAGAACAAATCTTTAACTGGTAGAATACCTGTTTGTGTGAATATTTCTACTGAGGAAGCTAGGCAGACAGCTTTACATTTCTTTCTTAAGACACATTGAAGTAATCATTCCTATAAAGAATTCCCTTGTAATCGAAAAGTGCTACGGTTTTTTTTTTGGAATTCGTAAAATTCGATAACGATGTTATTCGTTGTAGGGCTGATTATTTATTGATGGATTTAAGTATGCGCCTCCTCAACAACTGATACCATATTGTAACTTCGAGTGGAAAAAACCATACTAAACTTTTGGAGGAATAAACAATATTTTTCTAACTGAAAAAACATCTTACAGTTGAAAGAAGATATTGATTTAACCCTAGAAAGATAATCGACTTCTGTGGGACGTATGGCGCGGGGAAAAATTGTTATATCTTTTCAATTATAAGCCGTATTACATTAGTTTTTTATGTTTGCTCAGGACTAGGTCAGAGCTTGCATGGTGCATCTTAAATTCACGCTGAAGATGCATTAGGGCCAGTAATGACTATGTAATAGGTCTGGGAGACGTATGATTATCTTTTATGAAACTTTTGTTCACTGAACAAAAGTATCTGGGGAAAAAGCTTTTTTTCTCAAAAATTACAAAAACTATTTTTTATAGTTAGCTTACCCCTCAATGAACTAATTTACCAAATATTAAGACTCAAAGTCAACTTAAAGGTTTCTTTAAAAAATAAAGAATTTTGTTCGTTCTGTTTACAAGGTGGTTCAGATTTTTTATAAATTTTGCTCAAATTTTACTTCTTTTGTACTTAATTATTGATTCATTTTACTTAAAATAACCCAAATAATTAATTAAAATACAAAATAATGATGAAAAATCAATGGTCATCTTTAAACGCGTTTAATAAGTGCCATACGTCTCTGAGACGTATGATTATCTTTCACGCACTAAAAAATATGATTATCTTTCTAGGGTTAAATACATACATATAATAATGTGTTCAAACCATTTTAAATTTTGGTTAATTTTGACGCCTAGATGCTTAGAATTGTTCACTATTTTTGAAGCTATTTATTGAATTACACACTAAACAATTGAAAAGTTTAAAACTAGAACTTAAATGCCATTTAGTCTATAAAATTCATAGCTGAATATTATGAGTTTAGTTTTGTTACTGACTAGGTACATGGTTATGGTCTACTAACCATAGCTTAAATTGTTTATATCCGAAACCAACTTTAATGGGCTAAATGAATTGTAAAATTGCGTTAAATTTCCCTAAAAATTGTAGATTAAAGACGAAGTTTATATAAATCGAGAAAATAATGGGCCCAAGAACTGACCCTTGTGATACACCCAAATTAATATCCACAGAATTACTTTTAACGTTATTTACTTTGACGACCTAAGACATATTACTAAGGTAGGATTGAAACCAGTTTATTCAATTTTTTTAAAAGAATAGTGTGGCTAACCATATTAAATGCTTGTGTAATGCCTTTTTTCTGAAAACATTGATTTCAAACTCAAAATAAAAAAGAAACAAACAAAAACTAATTTTTGTTTGAATACTTGCAATTAGTGCAGTCAATAAGCAAAAGTGATAAGGCAATCCTCAAGCCATTTACGAGTCACCATAACATTAAAAATGTCTCTTTAGTAGGGTTCACACGATGGTAGTGGGATCATTTATTTTGAAATGAGGTAGGAGCTGTAGTAAGTGTATGGCGAGCGCTATCGGACCATTTCGACTGTATTTTCTTGTTTCAAAAAATTAATCAGATAAAAATGGGCGAGATTTTCGCTTAACCATCAATTTATAGGAAAATAAATTTGGAGACAACTTTATTTCCAAAAGTGGTCCTGTTAACTGGCCTCATCGTTGGTGCCTCTCGATTATTTCTTATGGGCCTTGTTTAGAATTTTTGTATGCCGACAAAGCAGCAACTCTTGTTCAATATCACCATTGACTCCCATATGGCCAGATTAATTAGTAAACAATATAATTGAACTCATCGAATGGACTATGCCAAGGCGGATATATGCCGCAAATCATAATAAAAAAATAATCTGCCAGAATATAGCTAATAATACAAAATTAATTCCAAAAATATTTGTCTTTTTTTTTTAATTTAAATTTCTCTCTTTCTCTAAGAAAGCACCTGATTCCCTAGAATGAAAAAAGAGTAGGTATTCATAAACATTTAAAGTTATTCTTTTTTGGATTTTGTGTGGAAGAATCTAAACTGTATTTAAATGTGTGATATTTTGCCTGAACTTTTAATTTTGTGTGATATTTTGAGCTATTAGAAATAACACCGAAAACGATGACAAAAATAAATTTAGTGTTATAATTTTTGGAAAATTAGAGAAACGTTGTATCATTAATTTGACCTAAAATATGAAAAAATCTCATGAGAATAAATTTCGTCTTATTACTTGACAGATAAAAATCGGTTTTGAATTCGATGATTCATCTTAAAGTTATACCTATTATAAAATGTGTTAAATGTATACCTACCTACTGAAAATTGAACTGTTTTCTTATTCCAATTTCATCTATTTTTTACTTTATTTTTATCTTGTTAATACACTAATACTTAAAATCTAAAGCTTATTTGCAGAAGCGATACAAAGTAGAAGGACTTGTAAGCAGATGCTAGTTTATGTTAAGGAAAAAGTGAGCTCTTTTTGGTAATAGCAAACCACTTTTAAATTCTTTTATGGTCATGTCATTTTGTTGTTATTCAATCAAACTTTTTTTCCTTAAAATGTTCAACTTGCAATCCAAGAAATGCTTCACTCATGTCAGAAGCAGAAAAAAAAACAAAAACATTTATTTTGATTTCACAACTTTGTTGGATAACTTTATGGATATATCCTACGTCATTCCAATATGTACATACATACATATATCCCCTTCTACTTACTATAACTGTGCAGATATCGAAAATGAAGTAAATACAAATTATTATTGTGAAACGTCAATTGCACCAAGGACGAATGAATAAGAAATCCATTCGATATACCTAACTAGGAGTTGTTCTATTTTTGAGAATTTCTTCTCTGGAATGTGGGGCGAAAATATAAACAAATACCTACTTGTTTAAGCTAAAAAAGTTCATGCATAACATTTTCTGTACCTGGGAGATACTTAGGTATCGTTATTATTTTATTATGCCAACTTGACATGCTATCGTTCAGTAAGAAAATAAAAAGCCAGAAGCTAATTTTGTTAATAGAAATAAAACAATTTTTGGATGTTCAAAAAAATATCGTCACCCAAAATTTGTTATATTTCCCTAAACAAAAGAAATCCTTGTTTTTGGTTGTTGGCACGTTTCATTCATCTTCTTCGTATTTTTTTTTTCTTAAAGTGGTCTTACATAAGTACAGAAAACAGAACATCACCTGCCACTACCACTACCCCGCCCACACTTAAAATCAGAATCATAGTCGAGAGAATCAGCTGCGCACTTCCCCAATGTACTACATACAGCACTTGAAGAAGAACACTACCGAACCGATGATATCAAACCTCGTTAGCTATATCTATATTCCATTTCCGAATTATCATTTCATTATGTATAACAATATAGCGACAGCGCGAGCTGTCATTGAAAAGCAAACTTAAAAAAGAAAAGCTCCCACTGCACTCAGCTGCTATGAATCAGAATCACAAAATGGGTAACCATATTTTTTCGATCATGTAAAATCATTGCAAGGTAAATTTGGCCAGGGCTAGCAGCGAAACAGTCAACAAAACGACAACCTTCAAAAGTCCAATATAGGTACCTCCTTTTTATTTATTGATTAGGTGACGTCACAACTGACAGTTCCACGAAGAAGAATGAATTTCACCAAAGATATGAGCTCCCAATGGTCATCATGCGAATTCAAGAAAAAATTACATATTCCATCGCTGTTATGTCGAATGATTTCTAATTCCACAGAACAGAACCCATTAGAAGTGTCTCCATGTGGACGAAGAAAAAGGGAAAACCTCATGTGGAGCTTGAACTACTTGCCCTCTAACCAAAACCCCCTCCCACCTTAAATTAACCATCAGCAGTTTAAGTTTAAGCAGAAATGGAACTTTTTTTGTATATACATATAAATGGAGGTATATTTAAGTGGAGAATAGAATAAGGCAGTGGAAGTCAGCAGGGCAGAAGCAAATAGCAGAATAGAGAGCACCAAATCTGTTACGTAACACGTTACTTAGTTCTCGAGATAAATGATAATTTTTTTCTTCAAATTCTTATCACGATCTTAAATAGGAAGCCGGCTAATTACGGAAGGACTTATGCGACAAGAAGCTATAGTTCCGAGATAACAATTCAATTGGAAAGAGAATTATTTGGTTACATGACAAAATTGATTTTTCTCCATACGAAAAGAAGAACTTTTTTAATTTTCTTTCGTCTCTGCACATTTTCTTATATTCACTCTTTTTTTTCTTTAACTTAATTCAAAAATAATTAAAAGGCAGTTTAATTGAAGAAGAAGCGAATAGAATTACAGAGTTATGAAAATTTACTTACTTTTGTAATAAGTTTTTTATTTTATTTGAATTGGAAAAGAATTAAAACTTTTTAGCAAAGAGGAACACGAGACTGTTATTCGAGCAAACACCGACAGCACAATTACGACTTTCACTGGACTTTTGCGAAAAAATCCACTCTTTTGCTTCGATTTGAATTAAATTGTGAGTGAGAGAATGAGATGAGTAGAGTTTGGGTGGTGTATGATGAATGCGGGTGCGAGTGAAATTAGTTCAATGCAGTTAAAGTAGTTGTGTCTCGTTTTGGAGCATAGGAGCAACGTGTTCGTGTGAACGGTGAAATGAGATGCACGCACAAAAATGGCTGCTAAATAAAAAAAACTGTATTATCGGCTTTTGATGTTTTGTTTTGTAATTGGGTCTAACTTCATGTGAATGATAATCCTTAAGATATGCAATAGGTTAAAATATTTGGTGGTTATATTTTAAATAAAATAGTCAATTTCCGGTTAAATTTTTGAATGATAATGAAAAATAAAACCTACATTTTTCTTTTAACTGAATCTGAGATACAACGTGGCGTATACGTAATGCACTATAGATCCATTAAAGGGCTACACCGTTGTTTATTAACACGTATTATCGACGGCGTAAAATTTCTTCCGATTTTAGAACGCCTTTAATACTTAAAAGCTTATTTATAAAGAAAAATACACGAGTATTATAAGAGGTGGAACAAGCTAAAACTGGTTTATAGGAGTATTTAAGCCCGGAATAAACACGTTTTAGTATCTAAATGTGATTTTGACATTTCAAAAAGAAGTGTGAAAGAAATGTTTTCATAATTTTTGGAAAATACGGAAGGTTTTATTGAATTTGTGAATGATTGAATACTTTTAATGAATTTACAACGAGAATGAGAAAGCAGTGTAATGTAGCTCAAACATTTTGGAATAAGCATGGATTAAAGTTAACTCACTGTGAAAAAGCCACAGGCTCGAGAAGCGGGTCGATAATCACCTTTGGAATTTGGGATTCAAAAATTTCTTTTGTTTTTGTGCAACTTCACATTCAAAGCATTTTTTGATTTTTGATTTGATTTAGTGTTTTATAATTGAGTTTATGCAAACATAAAATCACCAATGAGAGCTCAATTACTTTGCGACATATTTCTCCACGTAGAGAGCGTTGCCTTTTTAACTGGAATTTTTGCGGAAAAGATAATAAAAGGACTGGTACTGGTTCCTCTACGAAGACGACACTCGAGAATTAAGCTGCCAAAACCATAATATATTTTATCATGCCAAATATGACTGCTAAAGAGCTGTAAACTTGGTCCAAGAGGTAAATCAGTTATAGCCATCATTGGCTTAGATCATTGATATTTAATTTCGAGTTTTAAAAACCAATAGAAAAGTTTAATTTTTTTTTTTCTTGTGTTTAAAAGTAGGTATTGAGAGTTGTACAGTTTTGTTCTGTATTTTGAAATCGTTTCAATGAATATCTGATTTTTGAATTTATAAGGCGCCAGTTATAGCTATCATTAAAATCGATCCGGAAACATTTTTGAGTCGATATTTGACGGTGTTTCCCTTTGATTAGAAATAAAAATTGTACATTGATCGATCGGAAATCACACAAAGAATTTTTTTTGAGAAAAAAAGTGTAATTACGCATTTATTTTTCTCAAAAAATGTATTTTTCTATTTTCCGGACGGAAATTCATTTTCCTGAACAGCTGATACTTTTATGTTCAAAAGTGAAACGAATCGTTCCACTGATTTGTGTTCCAATTTCACACAATTCCAATGACAGATTGCTGTCAGTAAAAATTTTTCGGTGGCTTTCAATCAGGATTTTTTTTTTTTCAATGACAGAAATTTTTAATGAAAGCTATAAACGACCTGCCAAAAAAATTCCAATGTTTGTTTTCAATGATGAAAACCAATGATAGCTATAACTGGCGCCTAACAAAATCATTTCACTGAAAGCGTTCCATTTTCTTCGTATTCCCACCTGTCAGTTTCACTTTCAATTACCAAGTCTAACCTCAAATGCTTGACATGAAATGCTTGTTTCCAGTCCGGAAATTGTTGTTTAGTGACAGAAATTTTAAAAGATATAGCTATAACTAATAATGTGTCAAAACAATTACGATACTTGGTTTCACTGATAAAGATCTAATGATAGCTGTAATTGGCCCCCTAAAATCCACTGACAATTTTTTGACAAGTCGGTTATAGGTATTATTGAAAATTTCTCTCATTAGATAATAATAATCTCCTAATTGGAATCAATTATTATTTGAGGTTAGAATTGCTCATTGAAAATAAAACTGACAGATGGGAACACTAAGATAATGAAAAGCTTTCAATGGAACGATGTTGGTCCAATGTGAAATCAGAAATCAGATGTTTACTAAAAATAATTTCATCATTGAAAAAATGAATTAAAACAAAGTTCGAAATTATATAGTCTTTTTTTAGTAAAACAATACAACTCAATAGCTTCATTTTGACACAAAACATAACAAATTTGACTTTTAATTGCACAGATATTTTCGCTAAAAATGTATTTTCTATTATTCAGATGGAAATTCATTTTCCTGAACAGCTGATTCTTTTATGTCCAAAAGTGACAAGAATCTTTCCACTTATTTGTGCTTCAATTCCACACAGTTCCAATTATGACAAATTTCTGTCAGACAAATTTTGTCCGGTGGATTTCAATCAGGAAAAGCTATAACTGACGCCATAGTGCTCATTAAAAATGTCTGCCATTGAAAAAAAATTCCTGTTTGAAATTTTGAAATACACCGGAAAATAGAATCAGCTGTTCAGAAAAAAGACGGAAACCAGGAAAATTGAAAAATGTATTTTAACAAGAAATTATTTTACAAGTAAACATTTTTTTTCCAAGAACCCCGGAAAACCCGGAAAATTGACTCTACTTCGAATATTTTCTCATTCATCTTTGGTAATACAGTTTTCTCCCGATAGCATATTCAAAACAAATTAGATACACATACTTTTGAAAAAAGTCATTTTCATGTTCATTTTCAAAAACATTAAATTTAGACCAAATTTATCTTGACATTATATTGGATCTCTTCCGCACGGTATGAGCACGGTGATGGCGCGTCTATAATCGTATCCCCTCATCGTCGTTTTCGTGAGTAGGAAAAACATTCCTATAAATAAGACAAATATATCGAATCGTACTCGCGCGACACGTATAGAGTAGTGAATCAATTTCTACATAATTCATCGCAATTAATCAATTTGATCGTGTTGTTGGTTTAGTTTGATCCTTTCACGACAGGTTTCTCACTCGCTTGCGTTTCTTTTTTTTTATTATTGCCTACAAAAATTATGAATAAAATTCACGTTGAAGTTGATGCCCAATTCGGTCGGATTATCGTTCTATCGGACGACGTTAAGTCGGGTGAAGTTGTCGTCGATGAACTTCCATTTGCGGTCGGTCCAAAACAGCACAGTGGAATAGTTTGTCTCGGATGCTATAGATATTTGCAATTCGATGAAGATGGTGATTCCATTGATAGATGTGAGAAATGTGATTGGCCTTTGTGCGGGATGTGCATTGATTCAGTGGAACATAATTTGGAATGTGAAGTCTTCCATAAGGCTAATGTAAAATTTGCAGGCAATGTAAGTGCAGATGGCGTATGCACTCAATTGGATTGCATAACTCCTTTAAGGTTAGTTGATTTAATTTGATTTGATGTGATTTGGTTTGGTATGATGAGTGCACTCGAAAAGAGTATAACCATAGTTGTCACTTATAGTCGCGTAAAATATATTCACTTTTTTGTGTTCATTTTTGTGTTATTGATTGTTTCAATTTTATTTTTAAAAAAGAGTCTGTTTTTGTTTACGTCCCACTTGTTTCTTTTATTAAATGTATTCGATACATGTTGGTACTTTTTGAGTCCCAACATTAAACAAAACAACCAAATAACAAAAACGAAATATTTAAAATTAATGATTCTAATCTTATACATACACGGAATACGGATACCTTATATATTATGCGTACATAAATCAAGTTTCAAAATAAAAAAATACGTTTCTCAGTTGAAAATTTCCAGTATTTGGCTTTAGTTTCTAAATATTTTTTATAACTGATTGTAAATGACTCCATCGACTCTTCAGTTTATTGAGTTTAACTCTTACTTAAATCACAACACAGCTTTTGGTCTTTTAGAATTACACTTCAATAGTTTGACACTTTGACGATTTAAAACGTCAGATTAAATATATTTTGTAGTTTTATTTTTCTAAAGAACTGTTATTTCGGGTTTAAACTCAAAGAAATATGTAAGTGTTACATACACATACTATCTTTTTTCTTTAATATTAGTTTACACTACATTACCATTACCATAATATAATTTAATTTATTGGTTAAACTAGTCAAAATGTAGTTTGTGATATGTCACGTTTAATTCCATTATAAGAATAAACTTCCAATTTATTT
This sequence comes from Eupeodes luniger, assembly GCA_951509635.1. NCBI lineage: Eukaryota > Metazoa > Arthropoda > Insecta > Diptera > Syrphidae > Eupeodes > Eupeodes luniger. The sequence continues at coordinate 9,458,129 of OX608075.1, read as the reverse complement.
TTATAAAAATAGACTGATTTTAATATTAATTTCCTCTCTCAATTTTTACGATTTTTTGTCAGAAGTTCTGTCAAAAAGAATAAGTTCAATGTATAATTAATTTATTTCGGTTGTTGTTTTAAGAGCTTGAGATTTTTAAATAATAATAATACAAGACAGAAATAATGTTAGAATTAATTTTGTATTATTATAATCTGTAATCTGTATACAAATTAGTCGAGAGGCTTTAAGTCGCACGAACTAAGGGCGGTTTAAAGAGGACCACTGCAAATAAAATTCTCATTCAAAATAGGACTGATGATATCGCCAGCGTGTCAACCGCAGTAAACAGTCAATTTTATAATGGATGTAAAGGCTATTTCATTTATTGGCAAAGTCATTAAATTAAAAATGAGTTTCATGAGTATTCTGTGAAGTTCACTCTGTTCTGACGTTAAATGATGAGGTGTTGTAAGACTTTACTGAAGAGTAATATGAACACAGTTTGACAAATTCAACTGTCAGAAGATGAACGAACTGTCAAATTTAAAGTCTTTTTCTACTTCACACTATCTTACCAAATTCTTATAACCATTGGTTAAATCTGTCATATTTTCGTTCGTATATTTAACCATTTTAACGTTCCTTGGGAAAAATCTATAGATTTATTTTTTGATTTAAAATCAAATTTTCAGAAATTTTGCAGAGATTTGAACCCCTTTCTTGATCAGAAATTATAATAATTTACATCTGTCCGGTTTGCGTTTTGTTAAGTTTGATTTGATTATAAAAACTATGTTTAAGTTTGATTTGATTATAAAAACTATGTTTAAAATATAATTTCTATTTTAATATGGAAGAATTTTTAACTTGACATGTCTTTATTTCCCAAGTTCTGTCAATTTAATTGTTAAGCTTCTTCAAGTTCTTCTTCTGATGTGCGAACATAAATTAGAACAAAAAGTTGACAAGCATACTGACAATGTTTTTTAACAATAAAACGCAATAAAAACAAAAATCAATTTTACAATGAAAAAATATCAATTTTGAATAATGTGTTCCATTTGCCATGAAAAAAGATCAATTTTTGTATATGGCCGCATCAGTTTATATTTCTCAGAATTTTGTAAGCCAAATTCACATAACAAAAGAATATAATATGAACTGAGTTCTCTCTTCATTCTCACCCAGGGATCAAATAAGATTTAGGTACTTTTTTCTTCTTAATTGTTTTGACAGCATGAACGAGAAATTTGAATGAGGTATTTTCTTAGAAATATATGAAAACTGGCCAATTGAAATTGAAATCGAAAAAAAATATTATTTTAAACAAAAAATTGATTTCTTTTTTCAATGAAAAACTCCATTAGTAATTAATTTTGCTCCAATGCCAAAATATCCATCTTAGGATTTTACATTACTTCTAACAGATTTATTGCCCCAAAACTCGTTTTTTGAGCGCAAAACCAACAACAAAATATTTTTTGTATGTCCTTACTTTTGACTTAAAGAATATAACATCTAAAGTAGCTTCAAACCAAAAAGCATGATTTTGAAATCCATAACTGCTAGGCTTATACAATTTTCCGCAATCCCAACGTATATTTTAATTAATAAATTGAACTTTAAAAGCAACTATATGTCACCTTTCCGAGAGCCTTCTTTTCAAAAAATAAATACCTTCATAGTAATATTCATATATGTACATATTTTATTGCTTGATGTATATTGAAAACATGTTTTAAATTAATTCAGAACACTTTTTTAGTTCTCTAGTCATAACCATATGCAGTTTTCTAGCAAACAAGATTTATACACAATGGGTATTTAGTAAATAACAAAATAAAAAAGATTTATAATTTATTTTTAACTTTACGAATAGTTTGTGTTTGTGTTTTGTTTTTTTATTTATTTGCACAAACATATTTCGGTATATGATACTCATTGCCAAAAAATATTTACCCGGTACTTTTGAACGAATAACAAAACTCATATCTTGGGTTGTCAAAAACATATCCTATACCCGAGACCAGAGTATGCCCACAGACTGCCGACACACCGCATTAGCCAGACGATCAAAAGCATTATTTCAAAACGGTAGTGCAAATGTCTTTTGAAAAGAATCTCACTGAAATCGAATATAGTCCGGTGCTCGGAAGATATCTCGTTGCAAGTGAATCGGTATCAGAATCCGATGTTCTTATAGAAGAATATCCCTTTTCTTATGGACCGAAACTTAGTTCGCCCGTTGTGTGTTTAGGTTGTTTTGTGCCAGTGAATTGTAATTTAGATGGATTCCGGTGTCCCAAATGTGGATGGCCTTTGTGTCAGGATTGCATAATAAGCGATGGAGCTGAAGTCCATCAAAAGGAATGTGAAGTTTTCAAATCCGCGAATGCCAAGTTTTATGTCATAAAAGATGATGAATATCGAAAAAGAAATGAATGTGTTCAATTAGACTGCATTATGCCTTTGAGGTATAAACATTTAAAATTCTTTGGAAATATTCATAGTTTTAACGGTCTTTAACGGTCTATAGCTTTTAACTTAAGCTTAAAACTGTGAAAGTGTTACCATTTACTTCACTGAAATGATTACAGACGACGTAAACAAATTATTTTTCGTGAAAATTGTGTCTAAAGTCCAACGTCTTATTTCCCTTCAAGGAATTGAATTGAAAAACATACTAAATAAGGTCTTTAACGGTCTTTAAAAAGGCTTTAACATCAAATACTAACTGCAGAAGTGTTCTCCGTTCTTCCTGTAATGATTACCGACACAAACAAATGATTCTCTTGAACATGGCACCAAATTCATCTATCTTTAACTTAAATATTACCCATTCTTCCTTACCGACGCAAATAACTTCTTCCTCTTGTCTAAAGTCGTATTTCCCTTCAAGATTTGAGTTTTAAAGCATTCTAATTTATGGCTTTATCTTATCGCTTAACTTATTTTTACAGAGTCCTCTTGAACAAGGAACTCGATCCAGAAAGATGGGAACGAGAAGTTGCACCAATGGAATATCACGACCAATCCCGTCGTCAAATGACTGAAGTGTGGAATGCTGATCTTGTCAATATTGCTCAATATTTACGAGGACCTTGCAAATTGGATAGATTCTCAGAGGATTTGATAATGCGCGTTGTTGGCATCCTTGAAGTGAATGCCTTTGAAGGACGAACATCCCATGGCCATACAATTAGGTGTTTATATCCCAAGACAGGAATATTAGCTCATAACTGTGTACCGAATACAGCTCGAAGTATTTATCCAAGTGATCGATTTCGGTAAGAATAAAAATGTACCTATTCCATTTTAGTGATCCTTTATTTTATGTTATTTTTATAGAATTCGCTTAAGGGCTATGAAAGATCTGAAAGCCGGTCAGCAGCTTCATCATTCGTACACTTTTACGCTAAACGGGACAGCAGCTCGTCAGGAACATATTCGGAATGGAAAGTTCTTCACCTGCAGGTGTGCAAGATGCTCTGATCCAACAGAGTTGAACACGTACTTTAGCTCCTTTAAATGCATATCATGTGATCTTGGTTTTCTCTCGTCCATCGATCCTTTTGGTAAACATATATATATTTCCTATCTCACAAGAAAACACTCTTATTTTTTTTTTCACTCCAGATTCCACAGCCGACTGGCGATGCAATCACTGTAGGTTCACAACACCTGCAGAAGGGATTCTGAAGAACATTTCTACCATGCAAGCTGAGGTAGCCGATGTCCAAGCCATGGACATGAGCCCCGAACGACTTCAAGAATGCGAAGCTTTACTCCGAAAATATCGCATGATCCTTCATCCGTCACACTTCATCCAAACCAGTCTCAAGCAAAGTCTCATCGAAATGTACGGACGGGTTCATGGTTATGAGATGGTTGAACTTCCCGACATCTTACTTGAACGAAAAGAAGAACTATGTCGTCAAGTTCTGGGTGTTTTAAATGTTTTTGAACCTGGTCTAAGTAGAGCACGAGCTATGCTATTGTACGAGTTGCATGTTCCATTGGTGTTGCTGGCCAAGAGTGGTTTCATTGCAAAAGTTCTGAGTTTGAGTAATTTAAAAGAGAGAATTCAAGAAGCCGTGAGTATTCTTGAGGAAAGTGTAAGTATATTGAAGTACGAGGATCCATCATCGCAGGAAGGATTATTGGGAAGAGTAGCCAGTAAGGCATTGGAATCACTTAGATTAAGTATTGAAGCAATGTGAAATGTTAGAAAGAGTATTATAATTATGCAATAAAGGGAAATAAAGTTTATTAAAGATGAGCGTACGATAAAAATTAAATTTTTCAATATCTTATAGATGCCTATGAAGATAAAGGTTTGCCTGGGCCGAAGCTCAAGGATGACAAAATTAAGCGTTAATGCTTCCATTGTAAGTTTATGTCGTTATTACTTAAATTCAACTTCTTCAACTATTGCACTTACCAAAATCAATTTATACTAAGAAGAAAGCAATCATTTTTGACATCAATCATTTGAGTGCAATCTTTAGATTGAAATCATTTGAGCCTTCATGTATTCTTTTGAATTCACTTGGTTAAGTATATGCATTCCAGTGCAAAGACTTTATAAGCATGCAAATACTGCAAATGAAAGCAAATACTTCAAGTGAATGCAAAAAGAATCAAATGATTGTATTGTAATTGTAAAACTGCATTCTTTTACAAGATGGGAAACACAAAGCTTCGATAATTTGATGAGTTTCGTTTGGTTTTTTAAATTATCGCTAGACGTGCGTCGGATATAACCATTAATAAAAGAAGTACAAATTTATAAATGAATTTCATGAATTAAAATGGAATATATTTTTACTTATTAAAACAAAGGGACCTCGAATTTTATTTAAAGTAAAAATAGAAGTTATTTAAAAAATTTCGTAAGTTAGTTATAATAAATGTTTTTTTTTAAAGACTTAGGAATCGTGCAACAAACTTTGGGAATGGAAAAGAAATTTAAGAACCACGAAAAATGTGTATTATGGTTCAGTAAACATAGAAAAAGAATATTTAACCTTTTAAAGCTTTTATTTTAATATAATGCTTTAACGATTATTGATTTTTAAGAAATAGAAGTTTGTTTTTAATGTCATAATTCGATCTCTGTTGAAAAACCCAGCCATTACACAGCCCTTTCAATCCCTTAAATATGTTTCTCCGGTCCAAAATACGAGGGGTTTTTAGGAAGAATTAAGGACGTACAAAGAAAGCTCGCCACCAAAATTCAGCCGTGTCAAAAATTTTTCGAAGTGAAAGCCCATATTTTATCCACAAAACTTTTTGAGTTGACAGCAGATAACAAAAAGAAAATGGACAGGCTCAGGCAACAAAAGGGACTCTAATTGCAGTCAACTGCGTTCTTTGAACGTAAATTTAGACCAAGGGAACTAAATAGATAGTTTTGCAAGTATCATAAACTTCAAACTCGGAACTTTACTTTACCAACCTCTACCTTCAGTTGACCGTGCAAAAACTACGAAAGACTTAATTGTCTACATAACACCTCTCAGGCAAGCTTCAATTCCATCTCGACTTGAATTTTGTATTTTAAGCAAATATATTACTTATTCCTTTTTCAATTGGACAAAGATCCCTTTTACATAAAACATCAACTAAAATTTTGCAGAAAATAAATAAATCACAGAGTAATAAAGTTCAGCTCTCGGTTGAATTAAAAGCTATGAGTAGCTGTCATTTTGACATTGACTTTATAGTTAGGGAGATTTATTTTGACTAACTTTACAGTCAACTATTCAATAAAGTTGCCTTAATTGGAAAGCAATTTTTTGTCAGCTGGCCAATCAGATTTTAGAATCTTGCCTTGGGCAGGTTCAGACAACATAAGGGACTTCATTTGCAGTCAACTTCATTCTATGAACATACATTTTGACCAAGGCAACTAGTTAGTTTTTTAAGTGTCATAAATTTTAAATTCAGAACTTTACTTCACAAACCTCTACTTCAAGTTGATAGTACAAAAAGTACCAAAATAATTATTTTCTACAAAACACTCCTCAGGCAAGCTACAAGTCCATCACGATTTGTATCTTATATTTTAAAGAAATATTACTTGTTTCTTTTCCAAATTCACAAGGAACCTTTTTACAGAAAGCATTAAATGAAGTTGTGCAGAAAATAAATAAATCATAGAGTAATAAAGTTCAGCTTTCAGTTGAATGAAAAAACATGACCAATTGTCATTTTGACATAAGTTGACTTGACTTGATAGTTAGGGAGATTTTGTCTTGCCTAACTTTCCAGTCAACTTTCCAATAAAGTTGCCTTAATTAGAAGGCAAATTTTTGGCAGCTGGCCAATCAGATACTAGAAACTTGCCTTACTTTCAAGTCCCTTATGTCGCCTGAACCTGCCCAATGTGAGGCATTGAGCAGGTTCAAGCAACATAAGGGACTTCATTTGCAGTCAACTTCATTCTTTGAACGTAAATTTTGACCAAGGCAACTAGTTAGTTTTTCAAGTGTCATGCATTTCAAATTCAGAACTTTACTTCGCAAACCTCTACTTTAAGTTCATAGTACAAAAACTACCAAAATCATTATTTTCTACAAAACACTCCTCAGGCAAGCTACAAGTCCATCACGATTTGTATTTTGTATTGTAAATAAATATTATATTCTTTTCCAAATTTACAAGGAAGCTTTTTACAGAAAGCACTAAATGAAGTTGTGCAGAAAATAAATAAATCATGAAGTAATAAAGTTCAGCTTTCAGTTGAATGAAAAAACATGATCAATTGTCATTTTGACATAAGTTGACTTGACTTGATAGTTAGGGAGATTTTTCTTGCCTAACTTTCCAGTCAACTTTCCAATGAAGTTGCCTTAATTGGAAGGCAATTTTATGGCAGCTGGCCAATCAGATGCTAGAAACTTGCCTTACTTTAAAGTCCCTTATGTCGCGTCGCCTGAACCTGCCCAATGTAAGGCATTAAAAAGTTTTTGAGCTTGGCATTTAGTGAAAAAAAAATGTTTTCAGCATATAGGTACGGTTAGACCTTGATATTTAACCTCAAAATTAATGTTATAAGAAGCAATTTTTGTTCTGTAAAAATAAAAACAAGTTGGAATAAGAGGACGAAACTGGCTAGTTTTTAAAACTATCTTACCAGGTAGAGTTAAGAATTTCCAAATTCAAGGGAAGGGATTTGTGTACCGTAAATTTATTGATTGCTTCAAACGCTTATTAGTAAAACATTTCAGATCACCCCTTTTTCAATTTTTACTGATGAATTTTACTAGGTGGAAAACCCTAATAGATCGGCGATCATCAACTGAAAATTTAAATGTTAAAATCATGAAATTGATGATTTAACAATCATCAAAATTCTTTCACTTAAATTATTGTTGTAGACAAAATTGTATGCAACAGTACATCAGCGTTAACGCTACATCAGCGCTTTTTGCATCAACTGTATTAAAAAAAGTTATAACTTTTATGCAACCTCTAAAATTTTTAAATTTAAAAATGTATTTATACGAAATAGATTCAGCTTCAAAGACTTTGACTTTTTGGAAAAAATATTTGATACTTGAATTTATTTTCTACTGGAAATAAAGCTCTTACATGTTCAAAAACTTAAAACAAAAATTTGTACTGATATCTATAACAGGATTTTTGGAATTTATTTGACTTTAGTTCAATTGTCGCACTTCGAAAGTGGGAAGTGAAATAAAAGAACTTTTACGTATGTATATTTCGAGATATGTTCGAAAGTGATGAGTCCGGTCAAGTTAAAAAATGCAGAATTAAGGTACCCACGTTTGAAGTTTGGAATGGTTGCATAATTTTGCAATACCAATACCGTTTAATACTAGAATTCCAAAACAAAGAACTTATTTTTTGTCCAGCCTTAATCTTTTGGGGCATCATTTTTGAAGTCCTACGGGACCTTATAGAATGTATTTGCTTGGATGCCAGTTTATATCTCTAAGGTATCATAATTTTCCGTATTCTCAGAAGTTTGTAGCAATAAAATATATTATTAAAATTTCTCGTTTTTGCGGGAAAAATATGAGAAAAGAATTTTTCCAATTCGATTCCTCAATCTACAAAACTTAAATTAAGTAGTATAAAATTAGCATGACTACTTTCGAAACTATGAAATAACAAATGCCAACTGATTTAAAGTAAAAACGTTTTCTTTTTTTTATTTTCCAAGACTGAACAAAAAATTATTTTATAAAAATTATTGATATATAAATATTTCATGGGGTATGCAATTGCCCTGAGTTTGGGATCTGGAAAAAAAACTATGTGACATTTACATATATATCCCACATAATTTTGGAAATATTTTTTTTTTATTTTCATGCATACCAAAAAAGAAAGTAAGTAAGTACATACATAGTTAGTAATTCATTTATTTATATGTAAATACATATTTCAATACAGTTTGAATAAACATAACGAATTTTATAAAGCTTTGGCATAGCCGTCAGCTCAGTTGGCAAAGTATATAAAGCGATTTTAATTTATATAATAAAATTTAAATGAATTGCTTTAAATAAATTCAGTCATTAATAGATTTCTATACTTATAAATTGAATTTAAAAAACAGTACAACAATTTCCAATTTACACCATTTAATAATTCTATTGTTTCTTGTATTGTAAAGCTGTTTTTCTGGAAAAATCTTAGTCTTTGGTGTCTCAACACTGGGCAAATGCTTATAAAATGGAAGCAGTCTTCTTTTGCTTTCATGTTGCAGAGGGTACAGAATTGCTGGAAATTTCCGTTGTATTGACTGCCATTAAAGATTAGGAGCTCACATCTGGATTTGAATATTAACGATATTTATTTATAGCTGAATGTGTTTTCAAAATATTTATTGTTTAAAAGGTTATGATTTAGTTGTGAGTAAATAATTCTGCTCTCAGACTGATCAACTTCTTTTTATTTAAATATTAATAACAGCATAATATAGAATAAAAAAAAAAACAATATAATCACGAATTTAAACTATAGGCTGAAAATTAATACTTTTCCAGTTGAAATAAGAAGCAAATTGGTTTTTGTTTTACTTAACTATAAATCCACCAAAAGTGGGTTAAATGTTTTTATTTACAGTCAAATTTGTATCCTATTTATAATTATGTATTACAAAAGAGGGTTTAAAAATCAGTTATTCTGTGAGATTAATGAGTTAACATGTAAACTTGAACAATCTCGCACTTTGAAAAACTGATCTCTAAACGCGATAGAAAATTTCGAGAGTGGATGTACAGGTTCAAACAAGTTACGGTATGAGCCGTGAAAAATAAATACGTGCGTCAATTTTTTATTCTCACGATTCCAATGGTTACTTATAACTTGAAATAAACATCAACTCTCAGAAGAATTTTCTGGCGGTTTTTGTTATCTTAAATTAGTAAAAAGTTTATCGTGGGAAATTCATGTTCGCCGGATTGTAACCCATCATCTGAGTAAAAGCAAGCATTGGGTTGTATCCGGGATTGCTGAATCCACCACCAAACGGAACATTATTGGGGAAAGATGCTGGGAAATTGGGGAAAGTGGGCTGTTGTGATTGCACTCCTGGATTTGTGGGTAAAGCATTCGTTTCTGTGTTTTTGCGTTTCCTAATCGATGGCGTTGCTTTCGAGTTTGAATCGGAGTCTGAATCGGAATCTGTGTCGGTGCTACTTTCTGACTTTTTCTTCTTACGAACTTGTTTCGATTGCTGAGTTGGCTGCACTACTGTTGCCGCTGGCTTTACAATTTCCGTCTTGATTCGTTTTTTAATTGACGTCGTTGCTTTTGTACTCGAATCAGAATCCGAGTCTGAATCATTCTTTTTCTTCTTACGAACTTGTTTAGATTGCTGTGCTTGCTGCACTTGTGTTGTCGACGATTGAACGCTCTCAGACTTTTTGCGCTTTTTAACTACGGTGGTATTTGCTTGGGAACTCGAATCAGAGTCCGAGTCACTACTACTCTCGGCTTTCTTCTTCTTGCGAGAATGTTTCGCTTGCGGTGTCGCCGGGACTACTGCTGGCGCTGGCTTTCCACCTTCTGTCTTGATTCGCTTCTTAACTGATGCCGTTGCTTTTGAACTCGAATCAGAATCCGAATCGGAACTCGCTTCGTTTTTAGCCTTCTTTTTAACTTGTTTCGATTCGGATTTAGACTTTTTGCGACTGCGTTTGGTGTCAGAAATATCTTGACGTGTGATTTCGATATCCTTAGTTGATCCTTGAACTGGAAGTGGACCCGCAAAGGGTTGGTTAATTTCATTGCTGATGTCCGTATATTGACTCATGCAAAATTGCATAAATTGCATGAACATCAAAAAAGGATTAGGCGCGTTTGGAGACTTGACCTTTGGCGGATACGTCTCACCGCAATTGTTGCAGATGACGTGAGTTGAGTACGAAGAATGGGTGCATTTAATGCACTTCATTTGACACTTTTCAACTGAGTGCCCCTGAAAATGAAAAAAAAAGGTAAAAATGGATATTGTTCTTTTGGGAAAGTTAACTCACCTCAGACTTGCACACGAGACATTGATTCTCACCTGCGGAATCATCATCACCGACTAGATCTTCAAAGTTACTTTGCTTCCCGAGGCAAATCACCTCATCTTCAGCTTCTTCTTCCTTCTTCGGCTTGATGGAGGATTTAATGGGTTTAGGCATGTTAGGTTCTTCTTCGCTCGAACTGGAATCTTCCGAAGAACTTGACGACGACGAAGAGGACGATGACGACGAGGAGGCTGGTTTTGTTTTTTTCTCGACTTTCTTCGGGTCAACTTTTGGAGCATCTTGTTTTTCTTTCTTTATTGATTTCATATTTAAAGACTTTTCAGTTGTTTTATCTGCACTAACTGGAGGAGTTTTAGGTTGATCTTTATTTTGCATTAATTGCTCCACGGGTTTTATTTGAATTTGGGGTTCCTTAGAAATGGATGTTTGTTCTAAGAAGGAAGGAGGTGGCTTAGATCCCGTGAATGGGGATTTTGGAACTTCAGATCCGGCGGGGGTTTTCGGCGTTTCATAGGCAAAAGAAACTTTATTCATATCCTTGAACTCATTAAAACCTTGGTCTTCGGGAAATGTTAGGTGGTTATTTCTGAAATTGTCGTTGAAACTATTGTTTGGACCGCCTTGGTCACTGTGATAGGTACTTTGACGTCTTTCATGATTACCTCCGAAGTGACCACCACCGCCTCCTCCTCCACCACCACCAAATCCACGTCCTTTACGACCACCACCGCCACCGCCACCGCCGCCACCATAACCTTTTCCACTGCGTCCACCGCCACCGAAATTACCATTTCTTTCACCATCACGACCTCCACCCGGGCCCGTATCTCGGAACTTTTTTATCGTCGAACCATTTCTATTTCCATTGTGTGAGGAATTGTTTCTCATATTATACAGATTTTTTAAAAATCAAACACCTTTTAGAAAAATATTTTGATAAAAAGAAACTTGAAGGGCCAAATAAATTCATGTGACAGCTGCTGCTGTCAATTGTCAAACAAATTTCACGTGGTCGAGTCGAGTTAAGACCCCTCTCACACGGGCAACCAAGTCTTATTCTTAGATTCCTTTACACAACTTTTTTTCTTAAATGAAAATTTGAAGGCGTTTTTTTTTTTGTTTTTTGAACAGATCCCCAACGTCAAATTCCAAAGTGTATTTCATTTTCTTTGCAGTGTTTTTAGAGCTCTAAAGTTGTATTCCTTTTTTTAATTAAGTCGTCCTTTTATTTAAAAAAAAGGTGAAAAAAGACCGATCATTCTAAATGCTCGCTGAACAGATCAAATTGCAAGAGTGTGAGAGAGGAAAAATGAATACAAATTCTTTCTGAATTTAAAATGTTGAAACGAATTTAAAAATTAAATCTAATGGTGCTTTGCTAGGGTAAAATAAATCAGTTTATTTTTTATTCAGATCTGTCAGAACACAAATTTCCCCTGTTTTTGCGCATTCCATGAGGCAACAAAACAAATTGATTTTTTGGAAGATTTACTTCTCTTGGCACTAATACGAATACAATTCTCAGCTGTCTATTTATTTGTAATTTATTTCGATCGGAAAGAGTTTGCTGTTAAACAAATATTAAACGAATTGATAGATACACCAACTTCATCATCTTTTTTATGAACTAAGTTTTTAAGATTTTTTTGATTCGATGAGAATTCTATTTCAAAAAGAAAACAAAAATGGTAGACTGGAAATTTGACAGCCCACCGTATACAAAGTAGTGTCGATGACAGAATCCCATGAATGATTTGCTGATGGATTTGGAGTGAGTTTTGACACTTTTATTGTGGTACAACTGTCATAATTGATATTTTATTTGGCCGGTTTATATTTTAAGATCTCAGAAACATTCTAATTCTAAAAAATATTAATAAAACTTCAAACATACAAATTTCTCCCTTTTGCTGTCAGAAAATTGAGAATATAATTTGTATGATTCTTCATAATTTCAAGAATTGTTTGCAAAAATAAACAATGCAGTTGAAGGTACAATTATTTCGTACATCTATCTTTAAAATTTTAACGATTCTATTAACGCTCATCAGTAAGACATTTTAGATGCCTCCTGGACGCAAATAATATTAACTTCTTCGCTGGTACACAAAAGAAAATGGCTACCGAGGTTTTTAAAGAATTAAGTTTTCAATTCTTGAAGCCCTGTTTTGATTCCTAGTAGGGTTGTCATGATTTGAATTATGTCGATATCCCATTTTAAAAATATTCACATACCGAAATCGAAAAAGTAGCCCAATTTCAATATGAAAACTGTTTACTTTAAAGCCTAGTACGCTGCTGATGCGAAACGAAAATTCCCATACAAAAATGACATGACGAAATCGTAAACGAAAAATTTCGCTGTGCTTTTCGTTTTTCAGTACGCTGTTGGACGACGAAAAGTGACATTTTAGTGGATAGCTGTACTAGATTTCTTAGTACAATTCTCCACTCTTTTCGTTCTCAATTTAATTGTCCAGCATATTAATTGCTTGCGAAATTTTGACGTTTAATTTTTTTATTGAAAAAAAATTGTTTACTCGTGACTTCCGGTGTTTTGACTTTGATTTATATTTGATTTAAAATTTAAAATAAAATGGATTTGTCTAATGTGTTCCAACATTGCATTTCTGAATCGGAAACTCAGGATGTTATTAGTGATGTGCAAAAAGTGATGAAGACAAGCAGTGAAATTCAACTTCCAGACAGAACTCTCCACAAATATTTTTCCGCTGTGGTTTTCGTTTTCATTTCGCTCTGCACTTGGAGACCACCGAAAAATTTCGTTTCGCATCAGCAGCGTACTAGGCTTAATAAGGATTTATTTGTATTTGAAAAAATGAGGGTAAATAAAATATACATTTTCTGTTCACAAAAACAGATAAGATATACAAAAACGCAGTTAATGTTTTTAGATGTTAAAAAGGAGTTGTTATCATCATAGTTATAAAAGTTAGCTAAATCAACATATCAACTGGGGTTTTAAACTTTATTATTGCACATTTTATAAACCACAGCATCAGTAAGTGTTTAATCGATTTATTGTTTTTTTTTTTTTCATAAAAGAAAAATATTTAATCACCAATCACGAATTCCATCGTAATCGGAAGCTTTTACAAATCCCGAAAAAAAAATGATTGCCAAACATGTTTGCAGTTGAAAATAATATACAATTTAATCCTTTATAATTTATTAGTGCGAGGAACAACATCGCCCTATTTTAAATTAAGGTTATTTATAGGATAGCATATTTATAACTGAGCTGTCATACAAAAACCCACCGAAGTTCCGATAAAAAGCCCAATCTGCCAAACCAAATTTCCACAGCAAACTTCCGGTTCAGACTAATAAGACTATATATTATTATAGAGTTAAAATTTGAGCAATTATTAAATTTTTCCATAAATTAAATTCTTCTTTTAATAAGTGTCCCCTAATAGCTTACTTCTTTTTCAACATGAAATACACATTAAAAAAATAAATCCAATTAATTTTTTAAAAACATTTTTGATGTTAATTTACATAAAAAGAATATTTAAACATTAACTATGTTCTGTCAAACTTAAGTAATCTAGATGTTAAATCATAGAAACCAAAGAAAATTGCACCGCCCATAGTTATCCACATTACTCTGGGTACAATTCCAGAAATTAACCTGAAAGTTAAAAATAAATTTTATTTATTTTTTATAAATTATTCTGTCATTCTGTTTGTTTGTATCATGACCAACTTACCCTTTGAATCCTTTTTCTTTGTATACCGCCCTTAAAACGCTCCTCATACCAAGTTTACGCCCGCTGACCTCATCAGCAAGCATTATTCTCGTTTTGGCTACATCCAAGGGTGTTGTCGCCGCAGCAGATATACCTCCAGCAATTGCTCCGCATATTGCTACCGATACTGGTGTCAATGGAAGACCGGTGAAATCTGACCAATTATGTTTCAAAAACTCCCACAATGGGAATTGTATAAGAGAGAATGGAATTTCTCGACAAATAGTCGTGCCGAAACCTCGATAGAGTCCACGACGAATACCTTCAGTCTTATAAGCTGTCCAAAGGATATTCAAAGCAGTTCTTTCACCTCGATTTGAAAGAGCTTGTCGACGTTGCTTAGCTATTTCAACGGGAACCCGAATAATACATGCAACCTAACATAAAAAAATACTTTAAATGCTGAAATGCATAGAATTAGAAAACTTAATAAACATACAACTTCTGCAAATGAAGCCGATATCATATGAATGTAGGGTGAATTTGTATGCCCAGTTGCCGAGCTTAAATATTTCTTACATCCTTCGTAGGTACAAAAGAAGAGGGCAGCAGTTGGGGCACTTCCAGCTGCTGCTGGAGCTAAGCCCTTATAAATACCCCTGAATCCACCAGATCTCCAAAATCCATTCTCACTTTGGAGTCTTGTCTTGACTGTGTCTATGGGAAAGAGAGCCACATCAACTATAGCTCCAGCTACAGCACCTGACTTACAAATATTTCAAAAACATTATTTTTTATTTGAAATCAATTTTGGGGAAAATTTATGAAACTCACAATAAGGGTACTGAAGAAATAAAACTTCACGTCCGTTGTTATTGCGGTGGGACTTTCTGTTTCCATTTTGTAATTCTCAATTATTTAACTTTTGGCAATACAAAGAAAATCAGTTGCATTAAAAAATTAATTCGATGGGATTGTCATATTTTGTTTTAAAGTTTTATGTTAAATGAAAGACTTCTTTTATTTATGAATGGATGAAAAAATTCCAAGAATGATCATTTGTTATGATATAAATTTTTGGTTATTTTATTTTTGACATTCAATTGGGGTTGATAAGAAATAGCTCCGTTCAAATTACTGAGTAAAGGGGTATGTCCCAGAGATAGATCTGATTCAAATTACGTAAGCGTAAATGCCATGAAAAATTTTGATTTCGTCTAAAATGGTCAGTGAATACTTTCTCCCAAATTGCACTTTAATTTTTCGTAATAGTAAAATTTCATTTATTTAAAGTTTTGAAAATTGTAAGGAATTCATTTTTTAACTACATCACTTCAGAAGTTTCGATGGTTGTTGACAGGTGAGAATGTCAAACTGTGTTCATATTTCTGTTCAATAAGGTCTTGTAATTCATCATGACTGGCTGAACAGAATGGTGTAGCTGTAGCTGTAGCCTGTAGCACTGTCAAAGTTAAAAGATACGAAAATACTATACATCGCCACAATGAGAAGCTGTAGCTGCAGCGCAAGTTGACTCAACTTTAACTTTTGGCGGCGCTACAAGCTGCATTTGAGATGACAGATGGGGGAAACCCATTTCATTCTTTGACTTTTCACTTTTTTTTTGGGAACGTTCAAGCATTTGAGAATTTTTTCTGGTTTTGTAACTTTTTTATAGTATGCTATCATACAAATTCAGTTCAAATATAAATTTCATATGCGTTGAACATGCCCGATGCGCTGCACCTTTGCTACATAGTGAGCGATTTTAGTGATAGCTTGTGCTACAGCGATTTTTTTAGCTACAGCTGCATTTCATTCTGTTCAAGGGGTGAATCATTTGACATTTAAATTTTGAATTAAAATAATTCTGATTCCCAAAATTTAGAGAGCACTTCGTCAATTTTACTGTTTTGAGTAATAGACGTCTTTTTTAATTAAATGGCTTCGTCATTAAGTAAATTGGAAATATATGAAGCGAATCGAACCCTCCGTCATTACCGAACCACCAGTACATCCATTAAAATTATTTGTATGATGCGTTTACTGTAAATCTTAAAATTGACAATAAATTGTTCCAACAATACAATGCAACTTGACATATACCGCACTTAACAACAACTTATTGCAAAATTGATTTAATGTCAACTTTATTTCCAAAAGTGATCCTGATTGTTGACTCCCTTGTTCATACAACTTAACGCCTATAGATTACTTTGTATGTCAATTTTGGCATTTCTATCAAAGTAAATATTCCAAAAAATCACTCTGAATCCGCCTGCAACTCCTTCATATTAGATTTTTTCGTGGAACGTGCCTTATATGAGTTTTGAATTTTTAAGTTAAATGAACGGCCCAAATGCTTGACAACTGTGCTGTTACACTGACAGCTGACATACCATGTCCAAGTAAACAACAAAAAACATAACCCACGTTTTTGCGTAACTTTTAATTTTAAAAATATAATATTTATATTTTGTTAAAAATCCAAAAAGTCGTGTATATTTATTCAAATGAATAAAAATCCCTTTAATAATCCCTTCCGACAAGGAAATGGGAATCAACAAAACAAATCTAAAAAAGAATCCGAATGGGGCAAAGTTAAATTCAATCCAATTTCTCGAGCTGCTGCAACAGAACGAGCAACACCTTGGGCACATTTCAAAAACGACCTCATCAACCAGCAGAGCAAAGGGACATCATTTGAAAACGATGCCAATGCTAAGGAAATCTTAAAGAAACGTGAAGAAAATTATAGAAAAAATCTGATTTTAAGCAAAAGAAAAGAACCAACACAATGGGAAGACTTTTCCAATGAAACTCAACCAGAGTCTTCATCGTCGTTGTCGAAGAAGAAAACAGAAAATAAGAGGACCAATAACAACAACAATGACAACAACGGCCAGAAAAAGAAGAATTTTCATCAAATTTCAAGTAGTATAAATAATGTTGCACATAGGACAGATTTTGATTCAAAGTTATTGACATCAGGTCAAAATATGTACATTAAAAGATTAATAACAAAAAATTCTGCATTAAAAAAAGCTGGCTCCCTTGAGAGCGCTGTGAAGGATTTGAAAGTTAATGGAGTCATAAGAAAAGCTAAAAATAAGCGTAAAAAGAAATAAATCAAAATTTAGAAAAAAGGTGAAATATTGCTTTTATTTTGTATGTTATCCTTAATTATCAAGGTTTGCTTAAGTCGTTAGTCTTTGAAAATAAAACTTCTCAACATTTGTTTGTGCTCCTCGAATTATCTGTTCTGATTTGGCATAAAACTGTAGGTCCTCTCCATTTTGGATATTTTTTGAGAGTTGTAATTCAGCAGCGCCATCAAGTTATTTATAATGTTTCCGTAATGTTCATTTTGTGAGGAAATCGTTCCATTTAATGCAAAAGTTTACTTTCTGTAAAAGATTCTATTCAAATAATTAGGTGCACCCTAACCCTGAGTTTGTGCTTCAAAGGTTTAGGCTACCCTAGAGGCCGACATATTGATTTCTGACCAAATAGCGCACTTCCAAAGTAGAAAATGATTATTGAGAGCGGCAGACTTGAAAAATTCAGTTTTAAAATAAAATCATCTGAAGTTTTGAGTAGTAGCAAATCAGAACTAGTTTTGCAATACATAGTACTTAAGTTCGAAAACCGAAAACTTTTCAAAAATTGTATGGTGCCCTAACTACTTAATGCTCGAACTTCTAGGAATGCCCATCAGTTTACCCCTGATCTCAATTTTGAACGTTCTGTCAAGTATTGCGATTAGTTTTTTTACAGCACATTAAGAATTTGGAATGTTTTACCCAACTCTATTAATGTGTAGAGGTACCTCCTCTTAAATCGTTTTCGAGTTACACTGCTCGAAAAATGTTGTTTTATTTTAAGGCACAAACAAAATAATACTTTTTTATATTGTTAAGATGTTCTGAATTCGGACAGCCAAAAACGGGTTTTTAAGGCTAATTTAAAACACAAAATATTTCTTGGCAATAAATTGTATAATGATTTTGGAAAGTAAAAATCTTTATCTTCTAGATATACATGTATGTAGTTTAAATTATAGCCATTATAATAAAGTATCTACCTTAATTTTCGTAATTTATCAGCAGCTATGAGATGACTTATGAGTCTTCATTTGACTACATATATCTCATGTTTTAAATAATTCGTTGCGTATTAACAAGGTTTTCTCACTAAAATGATGAGTTCAAGTGAGAATACCTGGACGAAACGCCAATATACTAATTTTTGATAGACTTTATGCCGCAAAGCTTTTTCAAATTTATAATTCGTTTTTTAATACATTTTTTAGTGCTGATTCTGATTTCAATACAAACCAAAAATTAGACGTTATAATCTCAAGACTACGAATTCGTAATAAAATCAAAAATTGCTTTTGTACCGTTTAGCGTTTTTATTTTAAGAAACGTTTAACCATTATTGCTTCAGCGTTCTTTTTAGGTTCATGTATGAAAGGTGAAGTTTTACAACTAAAGAGGAATTTACATAGCCTCAGAAAGCTCGATATAAGGTTTTTATGTTGTAGAAGTTGTATCACCCTACACGAACCATAGTCTTATCTTTAATTTCAGTATAAAACGGTTGCTAAAATGGCTTTGTTTCCAGCCTTGCTTTCGGAGAAAAATGTTGGCTAGACACGCATTGGCCTCTCGAAAATAAAGTACGAGTATTCCGAGCCGCAATTTTCTTGACGTACCAGCCTCGTATTATTTCAGGAGAGCAAAATGATGTACATTAAAATTTATGAACAAAAAAAAAACACAAACCGTTTGAACTTTAATGTAGTAAACTTGAAATTCGAACAGATTCATGATCATTTTCTACCGAATTCTTTTAATTCGGAATATTAAAAAAGTATTTTATTAGATATTAGATAAAGAAAACCAACAAACTAATTTATACAACATTTAAAGTCAGTCACTTAATTTTCTCACTTCTTGAAAATTGAGAAAATTCGAAGTTAAGACAAAAATTCTCAAGTTGATTTTAACTTCAAGTAGTAAAGAAAATGCTATCATTCATCAGCTTTGAAATTGAGTTGAAATGCCCATTAAAAGTTAATTGCTCCCCATACCATTAGAACGCGTCCGTAACTATGTATGGCTACGTTCAATCTCGTGTTGGATAGGGTATCTTGGATAGGTGGCTTTTTAGATACCTTGTTGAACGAGTTGGATAGCTGTATTGAGATAACTGTCAAAAAATAAAAACAACTTTCAGCTGTTCACAAAAAGCAGAGAAACATTTAAGCTTCGAAGTCAAAATTGTTGTAAGATAAAACATAATTACCTTCTAAAATTCGGAGGCAAAAAGCTTCTTCATCGTCTATTATGTACAGAACATCCTCAAATACAACTTTAACTAACATTTTGTACCTTTTTGTTTACCAACAAATACAAAAAGCTGAAATCAATTTTCAAGTTTCTTGAAATTCAACCATGTGTTGAATCAGCTGTTCTGTCAGATACCTACATACCCCAGAAATTCTTGGATACCTTTGGATTCCTTTTTTGACATCTCAGCTGTTTTTGATCAGTTGTTATTTTACACGTAAAACAATAACAAAAAGGTATCCAGATACCCTATCTGTCTGAGATTGAACGCAGCCATTAAACTCCTTTTTATCAGAAACATAACCTTATGTGTATCGCGACGAGCTTCAAATTAGTGGCTTTCCAAAGTTTGAGTTGTTTTTGATATATTCAATCGTACTTAAGATTTACAACTTCCCTTTATTTGAATTGTATTTGCGGTGCTTTTTTAACACTTCCGGAAGTGCATTTGGGGAACCAACTTACTTCAGAATTCTTGAATTCTTCTTGTCTCAAAAATAAATGCTTTGAATGCACTCCGTTTAAAATACAAAAACAATTTGAAACATCAAACTGAACTGACACCACCCACAAGCGAAGCAAGCCACAAGCAAAATCTATAAACAACAGAAAAAAACGAGAGCAGAACATTATTTTATTTATGTTTAGGTTTTCCCCCCAAAAGTAGGACAAACTCTGTTGTGCATCGTGGTTGCATTCATTTAGTGACCTTTCTCAATAAAAAGACTGCATTCCAACGTTACGTGTGTTTTTCTTTTCTATTTTTCTGTCCGGGGCGGGCGGCTAGTTTTTATTATTTTTCTAGTCAATAAACAAAATCAAAAATTATGTCCGATCAAAATTCAGCTCCACTCTCGGCATCTTCAGCTGCTTCCAATTCAACAAAAAACAAAACATTCACATGTGAGCTGCATGCGAAAAATATCTCGAAGAGGTTAAAGAATTTCTACGACGAGAAGGAATTTTTCGATATAGTTCTCATCGCCGGAATCGACAATTTCCGGTCTCGAGCCCATCGGATTGTTCTCTCTGCATCGAGTGACTACTTTTTGGCCATGTTTAGGAGCAATCTCAAAGAGTCGGAATCCGATGAGATACAACTCGAGTCCTTGGATGGTCCAACGATGAAGCTTATCCTGGGATTTATGTACTCCGCCTCGATTGACTTGAGTTCGGATAATGTCGAGAACGTTCTGAGGGCGGCTGACTTCTTTCAAATGGACACTCTCATTGCAGCCTGTTGTGACTTCATGGGTGAGCAGTTGGATGCGTGTAATTGTTTGGGTGTTGCATTGTTCGCCGAACAACACAACTATACTGGACTCTCGGAGAAAGCTTTTGCATTTGTGTCCACATACTTCGAAAGGGTGACCACTGAAATGGAGTTCTATCAATTGAGTGACGAGCAGGTTAGCCAATTTCTGTCGAGTGACAATCTGTGTGTAGCCTCAGAGGAGAAGGTATTCTTAAGTCTTGTGGCATGGGTTGACCATGACAAGGCAAATCGGGAGCAACTTTTGTTTAGTCTTCTGCCACACATTCGTTTTACGTTTCTTAAGCCGAAATTCATCATCGAAAATAGTGATTCAGTGTGTCAGACAATCGAGTGCAACGAACTTATAAGATCCTGGCTCAAGTGGCATTTGTCGCCCGAGTCACGATCGCTCTTTCCCACCGATTATTCCGCCCCAAGAAAATCTCTCATCGATCTGGTGCTATTGAGCGGCTATGAGACAGACGAATTTGAATTCCAGACGTTTAATTTGGCTCTGAATCAATGGTCCCGAGCCGATTGGCCTCGTCCACCCAAACTGATAGCTGGATGTGGGGCAATAATTGTGAATAAGAAACTCATTTTGGCGGGAGGTGAAATCGATGGCCATCCAGCAGATGGAGTTGATTGTTTGGATTTGCAGACGATGGAATGGAGTGAGATGCCTAAAATGAACGAACCACGTCGTTGGCCGGATATGTGCGTCATCAATGGACAATTATACGTTGTCGGAGGTACCCAGTGGTGTTCGATGGAGCGGTATAACTTTGCCACCCGCCAATGGGAAGATTTGGCGCCATTGCCTATTACATCAGACACTGGACTGGAAATCGCCACTCTTAACGGTCTGTTGTATGTCGCGATGAGTGGAAATTGTCGTTTGCATTGCTATGATCCAACAACCGATGAATGGACTCTTAAGGCTTCTAAGTATGTTAAATTGAAAAATATTGGCATGACAGCTGTTAAGGGATACATATATGTTGTTGGAGGATTGTATCATGAGGAGAAGACAGCTCTAGTCGAGCGCTATGACCCAACAACCAATACCTGGACAGTGGGTAGTTCGTTGCGACTAGAGCGGTCGCATATAAAATGTGCAGCGTTTAATGATCGACTGATTGCCTGCGGAGGATTTGATGGGAATGAAGGTTTGAATTTGGTCGAAGAATATAATCCGGATACAAATGAATGGAAGACTTTGGGCTCGACGTTGCCACATGACTTGTACAATATTCTGATGGTTATGTAAAGGATTTGTTTAGGTAGTACTGCAGAGAAAAGTTTTAACTTTAAATTTGTTTCTGGTCGATTACTTTTTGGTTGAATAATTAGATAAATGATTCACAAAAGAAGTGTCGTAAAAACTGTTGGGTATGTAAATAAGTTTACCTAGTTTTTAATTGAGTTCATGTAAATATAAGAAAATAAAAAAGAACACCGAATGCTCTAACATTACGCTTAAAAATTATTTTGATATGTTTTTTATTTAATTGCATTTTCTTTTCGGAGTCTATGATTTCCATTTAATTTAAATTCGTTCTTTTTTTGGGATCATGACAAATTTTAAAAAACTTGAATTCGAAACTCAATCTTAAATTGTATAAAGCTGCGGTTGCTGAAAAGGGAGACTTCAATTAATTTCAGATTTTTGACATGCTTGTCTTTTGGATTTTGGTGAGCTCTTAAAATTTTGGATTTTCGGGATTTTGGGGTTTTTGCATTTTGAATACTAAGGATTTTGGATGCTAGGATATTTATGTTATGTTAAATGTTCTATTTTCAGTTACAACTTCCGTATACAGTGCTCCTTGAGTTCCGGAGAAGTGCGATAGGGATTTAAATATTCATAATTTTTTGACTTCGTCCAGGGACCGTACATCATTCCTAACGTTCACGTATATATACCTATAGGAAAAAAAAAAACCGATTCGTGGTTATAAATTTGTTTGAAGCTGACTCAATTTATCGAAATCGGCAAAATAAAATGTTTGACCTACCGCTCTGATTTGTTTGAATGGGTCTTACTACACGTAGTTTACCGAGTAGATTACCTGACGTAATCTACTCTGCCATCTCTGGTCTTAAGTGCAAATGTTTTTGTACATATGGGGTTTTCCATGGGTAAAATAAATCAATTTATTTTTGATCTAGATCTTTCAAAACAGATTCCATGGGACAAAATGAATTGATTTATTTTTGATTTAATATCAAATCTAGGGATTTGGCTTTTTCGGCAAATTTACGATCATTGCAGTACAAATTCAATTTAAAAACCGGCTTAGGGGCCAGTTATAGCTATCATTGAAATCGATGCGGAAAATTTTTTGATTCGATATTTGACGGTGTTTTCCTTTGATTAGAAATGAAAATTATATTCTGATCGATCGGAAATCACATAAAGAATTTTTTTTGAGGAAAAACAGTGTGATTGCGCATTTATTTTTCTCTAAGGGGCCGGTTATAGCTATCAGTAAAATCCATCAGTAAAATTTTTGTTTTTAGTGTTTTCACATGTTACAGATTTATTTTTAGCAAAAGATTAATGCAATAAGATGAATCCTATATTCAAGTATTTTTTTCAAAAAGAAACAATGCATTTAAAGTTTTTTTTAATTTATAAATCCATTGTAATTTTTTAATGATGAAATTTCATTTTACTGAACAGCTGACTGCCAAAAGCCAAAAAAAATTCCATTTCGTTTTACTGTTGGTGTTCCAATTTTTTACTGTTCCGATCACATCATTAAAAATTTTACTGATGAAAGCAACAATAAAAAAATTGTCTGAGGTGCGAAGCCTCAGTAAATTTTCTGATTGCTATCAACGCTCATCAGTAAAACATTTCAGATTCCTCCTGTTTCAAATTTTACTGATGGATTTTACTGATAGCAATAACCGGCCCCTAAAAATGTATTTTTCTATTTTCCGGACGGAAATTCATTTTCCTGAATAGCTGATACTTTTATGTTCAAAAGTGAAACGAATCGTTCCACTGATTTGTGTTCCACTTTCACACAATTCCAATGACAGATTTCTGTCAGTAAAAATTTTTCGGTGGATTTCAATCAGGAAAAAAATTCCAATGTTTGTTTTCAATGATGAAAACCAATGATAGCTATAACTGGCGCCTTAGCTGGGAATAGGCTACGGAAGGAATCAAATGTTTAAATTTTAATGACATTTCTTTCTTATCAAAAAGTTAAAAAAAAATTCTGATTCCGTTTGCAATTTAATCATCCAAATCTGTTTCAGGTAAGAATTATCTTAAATCAAGAATAAATCAATTTTTTGTTTCCTATGAAATACAAAAACACATCTAGATCAAAAATAAGTTGATTTATTTTACCTATGGAAAACCTCATTAGAAAATACATTCTCTATATATATAATTTATTATGAACAATTATCTAACATCATATTTAAGCAGGGGTGGAATCGGCTAAGCTGATAATTGACTATCATATTTTTGATAGTCAAATTTGACTATCATTTTTATTCCGTCTGTGTAAAATGATTCAACTCAATTCAATTCGATTGAATAATTTCTGATTATAATTGTCACAATTCATTGTTGCTATGGTGAAATTTTAAAATGATTCCTATAAAATATCTAAATAAAAGTATCAAATTGGCTGTTTTTAAATAACAATCTTATTTCTCTTGTGTTTTTTCGGATTACGTAAGCTTTGTTGGTCAAAAAAATGTGTTTTTGTACCTAAAAAGGGAAACTGAAAAAAATTTCCATTCGTTGTTTGTAAGCGTCTGGTAGCTCTATTCAGAAACGACATATTTGTAGGAAAATGACTATCAAATTTTTCTAGTGACAGCTTTTTAGGTATCAATTTGACTATCACCTTACATAGTTCGATTATTTTGACTGTCAACAATCAAAAATCACCTTAGCCGATTCCACCCCAGGTTTTTCACTTTCCACTTTAGAAGTGCGTTATTTGGCCACAAATTCATGTATCTCAAAACTTCTACAGCAGTTGTTTGTATAATTTAAAGCTATAAATCCGACTCTAGGCCCTTAGATTTTAGATAGAAGACGTCATAGCAAAGACGCTGCATATCCGTCATTTTGAAATAAACCCTTTCAAAAAATAATGTATAATAATTTCCTATTCCTGCAATTTTTATTTATTTTCTGGCACTTCTAAAAAATTACTTAAAGCTTATTTTTTTCAGATCTACCTCATAATTATATGAAATACGAAAAATGACTTCCTGGTGTAAGATGGGTCTAATGTTGAATGAATGCAAACAGGTCTACATAAAATCAAAAGAATTGTCAAAATTTGAACGCTGCTGCAGCTGTCTGTTTTGACATTTCGGTTTGAGATTGAATTTTTTCGGTAATGTTGTTTGTTGATGAAAAATTGAAAATCAAAATATTAACAAAAATTAATGGAAGAAGTTGATTTAAAAAATTTCCAAGTAGTAAAAAATGAAAACGGTGTTGTCTTTATTGACAAAACAAACGTTATGCTTCAAAATGCTTCAAGTCAGTAGAAATCAGCTAAAATCCTATCCACAGATTTCCAACTCTTTTTTTATTTTTGTATTGTAGCTGGAGAAGTTTTAACGACATCCTTTGATAATGTATCTTCATTCTATGGTTTGGACAGTCATTCATCGGATACACCAATGACACCTGGTGAAGACGATAACTACCAAGAGTATTCACCAGAAGCCAGTTTAAAAGAAGCCCCAGACGATAGCTCCGATGATGCAGCGATGCCAGAAGATACACCAAGTAAGAAGCACATCATCCTGTTAGTCAAACACTTTTTAATCGAATCTGTATTTAAGGTGCAGTTTCATCACGACCTCCAATCAAATGGGGACATGAAGAGACTAAATTTCTGCTCAAACTCTACACAAACTTTATAACTTGTGTGGGCCCAGATAAAAAGTTTCGCACAAAGAAACTAATGTGGGCTCACTTAGCGACGCTAATTCAACGGAAGTTTAAGATCTCCCCCAATGCCACACAAGTTGAAACTCGCTACAAATGTGTGTCGAAACGTACAAAAAAGCCAAATTTGATGATTCCCATCGACAAAAATGTTCGCAAAGAAATTGCCCATAGCACCGAAATGTTCGCCAAATGCGAACAAGATGATCCCATTGGGATAGAAACTGTGATGTCGCAGGGCCGAATTTTCATGCTACCTCGGGAGCCGGTAGTCAGTTTGCCACCGCCTGCCCCCTCCACTCTATTGAAAATGATCCCAGAACCTCCGGAACAAGATGAACAAGATATCCTAGAAGAGGACAATATACAAAATCCAGTTCGTAGGAATAGAAAACCACCTCAAGTTGTGATGTTTGAAAAATATCTACAACAAAAAGCGGAGTTTTATGAAAGACGAGAAGCCAAAACCGACGAAAGAGCCCGGAAAAAGGCTGAGCGGGAGAATCAAAAAGAAAGACACAAACAACAAAGAGAAAAGGAGAAGATTGAACGAGAAAAAGAGAAGGAACTGATGAAGCAACAGAGGCATTTAGAAAAAATGAAGCTTCTCAGAGAAATACTGAATAAAAGCTTTAAAAAATAATTACAGTTTGATTTTTAGTTAATTTTATTCAAAGACCTTGTGTTATCTCATATCGTTTCATTTGTCCATTATGAAGGGAAATACTTTCCAACATAGATGGCTCCTCCTCCTTCACATAAACTGCTTCTTTTCGATCCTCCTTTGCAATAGTTGTATGATTGGGATCGTTTTCTTGGATCCAAATGTCTCCTTTTTCTATACAAATATTATGCAGAACACAGCATCCAAGGACGAACTTCGACATTCGTGAGACAGTGAAGAAATCTAAGTGCGTCAACTGTCTGAATCGTTCCTTTAGCAGACCAAAAGTATTACCAATTGTCTCAAAGGTTTGTGAATGTTTCTTGTTGAATTTTTCTTGCTGAATACTTAGATGATCATATCCATCTCGATAGGGGTTAAGTAAATACTCCCTCAAGGGATAAGCATTATCACCTAGCAGATGGTATTTTTTACCACAAATTTTTGGCAAGTCCTTTGATATATTAGACATTTGGAAAACTAGAGAGTCATGAATTTTACTCGAAGCTCCAACATAGACATCGAGAAACTTTTTATCTGCATCGCATATGGCTTGAAGAGTGATTGAAAGTTGACCGTCACTGTTCTCATAAATTGAACGATCCTTTTTCGCTGGATTTCTAATGCACACAGAACAGCTATCGATGCAGCCTAAAACGTTTGGAAGTCCTGCAATCTGTATTTTAGTTATTTATTGAAGACATTTGCAAAGAAAGTATCGGCTACAAGAAGTAGGTTATCATTACCTGAGCAAATCCTTTACTTTTTTCATCTTTCTCTGAATTACTTGATGGCATTCTAATGTGTTGCTTTGACAAGTCGAATAGAAATTCCAAAAAGGCCGTTTGATGTCTATAGGCACTTGAGAGTGATACATTAAATAATTGTGCAACTTCCCGGTATGTATTTTTGTTTGCAGCAAACCTTCAAAACAGAGTGTTTCCCTTATACTTATAAATTGAACGAAAAAACTTGGACTTACCACAAAAATGATAGACACTGAGACTCAGCAGTCGACTCCTTTCTACCGCCACATTTAACTTTTCGCCGGTAGTGTTTTGAATTGCAATACTGTTGAGTTAAAGTGGAAGCGGTTTGTCTTGAAACTCTAAAATATTTACGAAACTGGGAATAAAAGAATAATTTAATTGTGTCCATATTATATATTCAAAGCTCTAAAAACACCTCTTCATCTGAATAATTTCCAACAACATCTTTAACAAAATTCTTAACCGATTGTCTTTCAAATGAGTAGTATAATTTTTGAAGTTCAAAGAAGTCTTCATCGGAGAATGTGTCCATGAAACTTTGGTCGGAGGAAAATGATGAAGAAGACGATGACGATGAGGATGAAGACGTTGATGATGAGGACGACGAGGATGACGATGACATCAGTTCATTAATAAGCAGGAACTCCACATCCATTATAACAATTTACTAATTTAATTCTTAATGTTTAAATTTGTTTAATAACCAAAACCTGAAGTTTGTTTACTTTACCACCAATAATGTTGGAGATGAATTATATAGATAGATAAATGAAACATCAGCTGCAAGTATTTGTTTGTTGACGAACTAATTAACAGCTGATGCAATAAACAAAACCATCTCATCGATTTTCACCACGGCGCGGCGGATGTGAGATAATTTTGCCGGTAATATTTGAAAATTGTCAGTATTTTTTTAAATCTCACGAAAAATGATATAAATAGTGAATTTTAAAGAATTTACTGATGATTACAATGCGAAAAGTTAAAGTAAGGTCATATTCTTCGGGAATGCAATAGTTCAGATAGAGCAATTATTGATACTTTCCATAATAGAACTTTACCCATTTCCGACGGCTACTATAGATACAGTTGGTTTAGAGGGGTGAAATTTTACACACTGTCTATTTTTGGTCTAATTAAAGGAGAAGTGTGAAAAATTGGAAGATTATTATAAATTCTTTAATTTTTCAATTTAATTTTGTATAAAGTTCATTAAAGAATACGGTCATTGCTATTCTGCCGTCTGCCGGACTATACTTCACAGGATCATTTCTGTAGTCAGTCTTCTCTTACTTTTGAAGAAATTACGGAAGAGCTTCTATAGTTTTCCGGAAAAAAATATTTAAATGAAAGGAAAATGGGCAAAAATATTTGGGACTTGGTCTTCCTAGTTGGTTTTGATGGCCTTCATTCAAACCGACTCCAAAATTACTTTACCACCTAAGGTTGTAAAGATTTTAGCTTTTAAAATTTAAAACGCTTCTATCAAAATTAATGAAGTGATTTTTTTTCAATAAAATTCGGGATGGTTTTCTAAATCTATGTTTCCTATCTTTAGTATTCAGTTTAAATATTTATAGTATTGCATAAAATTTTCGAAAAATCTTCATAAGTTTTTAAATTGCACCTTTCTTAGATTTTAATGAAAAGCTGAACCAAGTTTTTAATATTTATTGGAAAATTTTTGTACAAACATTTTAAAAACGGGTATTTTTGAAATTTTGAAGAAGATGAATAAAATCGAAGTTCAGATTCAAAATCAGCACTTAAACTTACATATGTATCTCCAAAACTTATTTTTCAAAACCATGAAAGTATTAAATTCAAGGCTTCTCATTGTAGTCTAAAGAAGACTCATAAGTCATAACCAATGAGAATTTCAAAAAACTAAGTAAAATGATTTAAAATGTTTCTAGTACATTAAAATTGAGTAGCAAAGCCATTTCTCGAGGGACCAAAATGTCACTATATAAGACCCTCATCATCCCCGTCCTGCTATACGGGGCAGAAGCATGTACTATGACAAAAGCGGATGAAAGCACCTTGGGTCGTTTCGGGAGAAAAGTTCTTCGTGCGATCTACGGTCTCGTATGCATCGAAGGGGAGTGGAGGAGAAGATGGAACGACGAGCTGTATGGGCTGTAGAGCGCATGGAAACCAATGCTCCGGCCCGGAAAGTCTTCTAATCCACACCCACAGGACAGCGCAGTAGAGGAAGACCGCGAATCAGGTGGCGCGCACAAGTGGAAAGTGACCTCACCCAACTTGGAGCTCGAAACTGGAGACATCTGGCTAGGGACCGAGCTAGATGGAGAAGTTTGTTGGGTGAGCCCTAGTTCACACAGGACTGTAGCGTAAGTAAGTAAGTACATTAAAAAACTATTTCCGACTTCAGAGTAGTCATGAAGTGGGCTAAAAATTCATTACCAGATACCCTGAATACGATTTTCAAAAACAAGGTTTAATTTTAATTCAAAAGATGACTGCTTTAAAATTTACAACTTATTGGAAAAGCCTTTACTTGTCTTTGTTTTTTTGGAATGTTTTCTTATCTTTGAAATTGGAAACGTATAAATAGAACTCAAAATTTTCGCTCAAAATAAACTCCACAATAAGAACCGAATCCTACTGTGGAATAAAATAAAACGTGATTAAAAACAAAACAAAATAAGACAAGAAGAGAAAAATGATCAATAATCTGGGTAAAACTCCTTAAAATGGTCCAAGCAAGAACATTGGTTGTGAATTACAACCCAAAAGCGTTTGTATCGAACGGAGAGTCTATTAACTCTCGTTCGATGTTTTGTGAATCAAACAGAGCCTTGTGGGCTTCTGTTCGATGTTTTCTACATTTACCCTGGTTACAAGAGGAGATCGAGGAATCGAATCGAATTGAGATTTCGATCCAGGTATATGGTGGCACTGAATCGAGGAATCGAATTCAAATGGAATCGAAATGACATTTGGGTTTTATTTGTGTGCGTACTACTACGTGAATAACTTTCAAATAAATTTCACATTTTGTAACAATGCTCTCAACACAAAGCCGCGCGCCAAATTAAATTCAGCTTAGAACAAACAAGAGGGAAAAAACTTATCGCACGCACACAACCAAAACCTCACACACCAATAACTCGATTCCCCGATTCAGGTTTGCAAACAAATTTTCGATTCGATTCACCTCTTTCATTTTTTTTTTTTTTTTTGAATTTATCTTTATTGAGTCTTATAATAAGGGGTATTACAAAAGTGTATCTGTCTCTGTTGCTTTTTGAATTTATACTGCGGCTATAAAGTATTGCCTGCTCTATACTGTAACATATTTGTTTGCCACATGGCTTAGTTTAGGGAGAGATAGTATATACTCTTGCTCAGGAGTATGATAGTTACTTGTGACGTAGTGTCATTTATTGATATATACAAAAATACTTAAAACTAACTTAATTCTAGGTGGAAGCAAGATGCTGATATACACATTACACAACAGTATGCTTGTCTTCATAACACAGAGAGTGCGCAATTTTTTTTTTGCGATATTTGAAAAATTTTCATTGAAATTATGTTAGGTACTTGAACGTATCGAGAAGGAGAATGTATGGTTATAGATGTATCTTGGATTTTGTGAAATATTATGAATTAATGAAATAATTTCTCCTTAACAGATAAAGAGTAGTTATACATAGAGTTTTAAATGTTAAAATAATTAGATTGTGCTAAGCGAGAGGTACTAATCTGTGTATGTTGTCATTTACTAGAGTAGATATGATTTAGTACATTTATCTGTATTTATAGAAACTAAAGAAGTAATACGATAATTACGTTCTAATATTGACATTTTTATATTTTTTTTTTTTTTCTCTTTTTCATATTATTATTTACATATGTTGGGAAATTATGTACAAGTGTAAGAAAGGAGTCATAGAGGATGAAACCATTAAGTTAGTATATAAGGTAAAATTATTTACAAGTACATGATTGCGAATAATGATACTGTTTTATTTCTAATTATTTGTATTAATTTTCTTATTTTTTTTTTTTTTTTTTTTTTTTTGTTTTTCTTAGATACTTATTAAATGAATGTTTCGTTATAACTTCTATATTAATTATGTTAACAGTGTATTTAATAGTAGAGAAATGAGAATAAAGATAATGACAAAAATAAACGGAATACTATAATGATATATTCAAACGTGGATAAATAAAAGAAAATAGAATAAAGGGGAGTTATGTCCACCCAACTCGTCCAAAGTAATTTAGTAAGGTATGCAGATTAGATCAGATTAAGGCATAAGTGTAGACTCCAACTAAAATCGTTAATAGAGGAAATAACTATAAACTTACTGATACTGATTCATTTCATGATGTGGAATTCTTTAGCCACGGTTATGCCCCGGAATAGCTTTATTGTAAAATGAGGGTAGAGAAGCATCGGGAGCTGACGGGATGTTCAGCAGGGAGACTCCTGGGGCACACGGATATGCCTCTGACTCCCAGGAGCTGATAGGTACTAGAGATATCATTTCGTCAATAAGAAAGTTATCAATGTGATTGAGATTCGAGATTGTTTTCTTCATAAGGGTTAAGGCATAATTAATTAGCGGGATGGTGTTGGTTTCCGCGTAAAGGAAATTGTTGGAATACCGTTTGTGATGGGATTCAAAGTTTTTACCGCAACATAGTCGGAGAATTTTTCTTTCAAGTTTAGACATATCGCCTGCCACCGTTGGGGAGACTGTAAACCACACAGGAAAAGCGTAAAGAAGGATTGGACGGATCAGAGTTTTATAAAAAAGGAGTTTAGACTTGTTTGATAGTGAGTATTGTTTCAGAAACGGCATTAGAGCATTCGCTATTTTTCGAGATTTAGATAATGCGTATTTAGCATGGAAGTTAAATTTAAAAAGGTTTGTAAATTTTACTCCAAGGTATTTTATATCATTTCTGACCTTGATTAGTGAGCCATCAATTCTGAGCTCAAGATGTTTGCTCTCTTTTGCTACGCCTCGGGGGCCTTTGCCACTTGCGTTCCTGAAACAGATTAAATCTGTTTTTAGAGGGTTAACCTTAATACCCCAGGTTTTATAGTAATTGTTAATGAGCTGGAGATGTTTTTCCAGGTGCCGAAGTGCGGATAAGGGAGATGTATGGCTTGCATAAGCGATTGTATCATCCGCGTACAAAAGAGCAGTTGATGTAAGATTGTTTTCAGAATATTGATGAGGGAAATCGTGAATAAAAAGGTTGTATAAGTGGGGGCCCAATATTGAGCCTTGGGGGACTCCGCTGTCACTGGAACATAGGTTCGATTTAGAACCCTGAATCTGGATATAGAAATACCTATTATTCAGGAAGCTATCTAACAGGTGGATTAGGTGTTGAGGAAAATTGAGCTCTGAAATTTTAAAAAGAAGACCGTCTCTCCAAACGCTGTCGAAAGCTTTTTCAACGTCCAGAGAGCAGGCAACTGTACAGCTCTTATCTCTCAAGTTAAGAGATATGTCGTTATGGAGTTTGAGAAGAGCATGAACTGTTGAGTGACCTTTCCTGAAACCGAACTGAAAGTCGGGAATGGGTTCAATAGGAATGTCCGAAGGACAGTTTATTTTATTAAGGATAATACGTTCCAGAATTTTACCAGTGTTGGAGAGGAGGGAAATCGGTCGAAAGTTATTCAGCTCAAAGGAAGTTCTGTTTTTTGGAATTGGGAGAATCTTCGCAATTTTCCATGGTGTGGGGAAGTACCCGTTGTTGATGCAGTTATTATATAAAGTCGTCAGAAAGCTCTTTCCTAGGGGGGTGAGTTTTTTGAGTGCGAAATTTGAAATACCATCCAGGCCACAGGATTTGCTCGGCTTGAGTAGTTTAATGAAGTTTGAAACTTCCTCTATGTTAGTGAAAATGTTATTATCCGACGGGCAAAGGGCTGAGTAGTTTTCGTCGAAGAGGAAAATATGGTTAGGCTTTTGGGAGTGAATCTGATTAACTGTGGCAGCTGCCCTGTTGGCCACCTGAGGATCAAAGGAGGGGACTCTCGCAAGAAAAGTGTCCTTATAATGTTGTTCAAAAGCTGAAACTATACTATGTTCATTTGAAATGGTGGTGTTATTAACTGTGACTTTCTCACAGGAGAATCTCCTTCCTTTCCCCAGGAATTTAAAAGCTTCTTTAAAAGCTCGCGGACCCGGTTTTATTTTTGACATGCGTTTGTGGAACACGTTATTTATCCAGATTTTAACTTTGTCTTGAATAATTTTGTTTAATAGAGACACTCTGTTAGATAGCTCTTTATAATGGGGGTTGACTCGGTTGAAGGTGTTATGGTAGATGTGTTTCAGGCGACGTTGCCATTGATGCTTGATTTTGTAAAGATTTTCAATATCCCTCGGGAGGTTGTTGTATCTTTTGAAGGTAGAGGTTAGTTTTGAAGAGTGGCTCTCAAGAGAGCTAAGAAGAGCTTCATTAAAAAGAGAGATAAATGAATCAATCTCGGAGTTGGTAAGACACACATTATGCGGAGGGATACGAGCTGAAAGTAAAAGGTCCAATTGTTCCCAGAAGGCTTCCCAGTTCGTGCCCTTAAATGATATGGAATAGGCTGGGCTAATGTTGGGTAATTGGATATTGTCCATTTTGAGTTTTAATAAAAGAGGGCAATGTTCGGTAAATGTTGGCAAGGTTTCAATGGAAAAATCCGGATTAATCGTGTTAACGAGGTGATTTGAGATCAGAAAATGATCAAGGAATGAGTTACTTCTTGGGAAAGAAGGAGTAGAAGAAGCAAAGTTTGATATGGAGGGGAAGTGAGCAGCTTGCCAGTTCACCAACGTTTTGCCATTTTGGTTAAAAACGCTATCACCCCAAATGGGACTTCTGGCATTCAGGTCACCTCAAATAATTGCCCCGTCAAAGGAACTGGCAAGAGAATCAATTCTCGACAGTTCATCCGACAGAGTCGAAGGGGAACTATTTGAGGGGATATAGATTGATCCAAGAAGGTATTTTTTTGGAGTGTTATTTTTATGAATGGAAATACTGACAAAAATGCAAGTAAGATGTGTAGACTTCCAGTCAATGAATTCGTAGTGTATGTTTTTTTTTAGCATTATCGCGACGCCTTGAGATTGGTCATTCCTGAGAACATTATAGGAGTCAATAAATAGTTTATGTTTTGAATTAAGGTGCGTTTCTTGAATGAAAGCAGCTGAAACATTACTTGCAAGGAGTAACTTCTGCAGTTCTATTCTCCTTGCGTGTTGAATTAGCGACGTAATGTTAAATTGTAAAAATTTTAAAATCATATTATTTGGAACTGAATAAGAGTTGGTTTAAAAGGTCTAGATAAGCCAGCCTTTTTTGGGTTATAGAAGACATATTGTTAATGTTACGCATAAAGTTTTCGATTTTGTCAACCAGGTTATATATATCACAACCAAAAAGATCGTCAGAAAAATTCATAAATTCATTGACCACCTCCTCTTTACCTTTCTGGAGATTTGCGGATGATACAGTAGGCCCTCGTTGAGGGGGAAAGTCGGAGTTATTTGCTGCCACATTGGCATAAGACACTCCTGGAGTGCGCAAATTCCCAGACGAGATAATTTTTGAAAACATTTGATTTTTATTTTTCCTTTCATTGGCCTCGCGTACTAAATTTTTCCTACGGAGATAATAATCTTTGTATGCTACACAGCCCCTATAGTTTGCAGTGTGATTTCCCCCGCAATTAATGCAGACCGTTTTACTACCTTCCGCCAAGAGGGTGGGGCAACAGCCCGGCTCATGTTTAGAGATGCATTTAACGCAATTATATGAGTTTGCACAATTTTTGGCCAAGTGGCCGAATTTTTGACATCTACGGCATTGCAGCACGCCACTATTTCCTTTGGGTTTCTCCCAGTAAACCCGCGTATTGAAGAGAAATTTGGTTTTAACTAACTCGTTAGAGTTCGTACCTGGTAGAAGGCGAATCAGGAAAAGGTTATAATCTATTTTCATTTGTTTAGATCTCAACGTTTCAAATTTAGAGACTTTATCAACGTTGGGAAATCTTAGTTTAAGTTCTTCATAAATTTCAGAAGTAGAAAAGTCAGAGGTTAGGCCTCTTAGAACTACATTAGAGGTTTTGTCCTCCTTAAGGGTGTAGGAATGAGCCATTACCCCTGGAGAGTCCCTAATGACCCCCATCAGCTCACGGTGCACCTCCGGGTTGTCAACATAGAGGCGACTCGATTGTCCTCTATTAACTATCTTATAAATAAAGTCTACTCCTTTGCTACGAAAATCTTTTACTAATTTGTAAGTATCTACGTTATATAAAACTATGGGTGGACAGAACTTACCCCTGAGCAGTTTATCTTGACTCAAGTCGATGTTAATGAGGCTGCCGTCATTTGTGTTATTTAATCCCGTACTGGATTGTGCTGTATCAGTTGAATGTTGATTGGTGATTTTATGTGCTTCACTCACAGCCGGTGGGGCTTGTGATCTGGGTAAGAACTTCATTGATTGTAGAATGGTAAATCTGTTGCCATCTCTTGTCTGTTGTGTGTCCATAATGTCTAACGAGTTGGATCTAGTGAAGGCTGTATGCCTCCGGTCAGGTAATTGCCAACCCGTGTGATGGCTGAGGTGCCCCTGGAACAAGTCATCCGAGCCAGTGCTGGCAGCTGAAGTCTGAACATAGAGGTTATTAGTGGGTGGTGGCTCAGTGCTCGAGTACCTATGGTCGAAGTTGAAAGAAGTGTGCCTCTTGCTAGGGTTTTGCAAGTCGGAAGTGGGGCTCGTTCGCGACGAATACGACATCCCACGGGATTCATTTCGGTTGAAGTAAGTCTCGCTGGAGGAGGCAGCATTTATTGGAATAGTGTTCAGCTGTCCAGAGGGTTGCTCACTTTGAGTAAGTATGGCGGTTGTGGGTGATGGAGGATGCGGTGGTAGTGGTGGTGGTAGTGGTGGTGGAGGTGGCTTCTGTTGTATAATTGCCATGTGGCGAGCGCTACAACTGTCTGTAACGACGTTGGCGTCATGTTGAAACAGAAGCGGTGGCTGTTGCGCCGCTGCCAATTTTTTCTGGTTCACGATTGCAGGCGGCGGTTTGGTATTGGTAGACGGCAGTGGCTTTTTAGACATTGTATTATCATTGGATTATAGTGATATTTATTTATCTTTGTTGTCACGTAGAAAAGAACAAGTAATTTGATCTAAAAACACAATAAATTGAAATTCGTAACAGTGGATGTAGTCCAATCCAAAGAAAAATGTTTAGTTAATAGAATAAAACTTTAAAATGTCTTTATAATGTCAAGCGAAGAAAAACTTCTAAGTCACGCGCACACTTAACCTCCCAAATCAGGCGTGTTACCAGAAATTAACCAACTCTCATAATCTGGGCAAGAAATTAATGTAGGATGAAAAATATTACTTTCAACTTGCAAAGTAATTATTATGCTTTGTAATAGAAATACTTTTAATTAAGGATGGATGAAATATTAATTAATTTTTAGAGATTAAAACCGACGTGACTCAACGCAACCCATTGTATATATATTTTTTATAGTACTATTATGAAGAGGAACGAACGAAGCGACATCTGGCCGGGTTGGCGATGAAAGAATTTGATCCCTTTTGATCCCTTGTTTTTTTATACCCCTCAATAGTTGTAGAGTTGAGAATGAGGGAAAATTTAACAATAATCAACGATAATTAAAGAATAGAAAATAGAGAAGAACTTATGCAAATGTAGTAGGAGATCGAGGGAGATAATTGAAACAACATTTTGACATTATTTTTGTGTTTGCATATTATACTTGAAAAGGAATGATTTTACGGTTTTGCTTTGGTAGAAATAGAAAAAGTATAACAAAATAAATAACAAAGCAAAAAAGTAGGTATTGGAAGAGTACTTTATGCGGTTGGTAGTTAAATATATTTTTTAATATATTTTGTTTTCAATTCAATAGGGTGTTCCTGATAATGGTCTTTATTTTTGATATGACTCATACCAAAAATTTAGTGTGATATAATTCCTTTAGTTTTTCCGTTTTATATTTATATGTAGGTATATGTATATAAAGGGTGGATTTTTAAAAGCTATAGGAAAGTCTTTCAAAACAAAAACATATAAAATTCAGAAAAATGCATCAAATCTTTATTTGAATCGATAGTACGGTCCATATAATTTAATGTTTGAAGTTATTTCATGCAAATGTTGACCTTGCCTCAAATGGTCCATGCGCTTAGTCAAATTTTGGCATACTCTTTCCAACATTTCGGCCGGTATCTCACGAATAAATGCAAGCGTTGTTCGTTTGTAAGACGATTCATGGTTCAATTGTAGACCAAACTGAAGATGTTTGACAGTGAAACAAAACACGAAACGTTCTTCAGCTGTTTAAACCAGTGTTGCCAAAAAGATAATAGGGACTCTTTTGTTTTCAAAAGGATTCTTTTGTTCAAAAGGATTTTTTTCTTGATTAGCTATTCGTTAATAATTTTGATTGCGTCAGTACTTGCAGCTAAACCTCAAACTATCTACCAATTCCTTAGTAAGTTCTCATATACTAGAGTCAAATGGGCTATATGTTCTAATAAGATATCCATTTGAATCTTTTACAAGAAAAGACCTTAAAAGATTAAAACCGAAAAAAGTAAAATGTTCTGGACTATATAAATCGAAGAGACTCACAGAAGCAATTAATGTTATCATAATGATATCTCCACACAAGAAACACTTCCATTCTGTCCAAATTACTACCATGTCATCATGATACCTCATATATTAAGCTTATACCTTTCCAATTTAGGCATTGACACTTGTAAGGTTAATTTTTCAACGTAGTTTTATATTATATTACATTTATTTATTTACATGTTTTTATATGAAAATTAAAAATTCGATGCAGTACACCCTGTTAAGCCGTTAAAAAAGCAAAAAACGACCTAGTTTTGAATATACCTTTAAATGTGTGCAATTTTGATTGGGTTTGTACTTCATACGTACAAATAACAAATAATACGCAATAATAACAGCAACAAAACAATTGAATATATTTAAAATCTTCAATGCATCATATGCCAAATATGGCAACATTTCATTTTTCACAAAAATTGAAAATTTAGAATCAAACGAGAATTATTAAATTCAAAATACCTACAACCAGCGTTAAAGTATACATAGCTACAAACATATGCCAAATTTGGCAACATTTCATTTGCACAAAAATTGAAAATTGAAAATTTAAAATCAAACGACAATTTTTAAATTCAAAATACCTACAACGTTAAAGTATACATAGCAACAAACATATATGTGTATATACTTATCTCCTCTGCATTGCAACGTGGAAGCAAAAAAAAAGTAAACAAATATTATTCCTTCTTGGTTTGACATTTGTATAACTTAAACAAATATACTCCTCTCATTCTTTCTACACAGTCTTTTTCTCCTCATTCTTAACTCTACACCAAGCTTTTTTGATACACGCAGCGCCATTTACGGCTTGGCGATGAAATAAAAAATTTCGTTCCATAGGAGTACTATAGGAAATATATATACAATGCGCAACCCTATCAGCCATCTTTTTTCTAATTTTACAAGAGCAATTTGTCTTCACCTCTTTCAGTGGGATTGGATCGAGTAATCCTATTTCGATCCGATCCAGGTCTATACGGCGCTAAATCCTGATTCAATTCGGATTCAATTCTCCTTGTAAACGCGGTAATTGCCTTTTTCTCTCCTTCTTTCTGGAGAGAAATATTATTAAGTTAGTCTTTGACTGAATTAAGAATTTGGAAAGAGCTGGTCGGAAAGAATAAAAAGTCACAGTGGTTTTTTGAGCTAATGCTTTTTACACTTATAAAAAGTTGTTTTTGTGTCGGTTATTTATTCTTTTATTTTTTATTACAGCGGTAAGATATTTGGTACTTGTCTCTGGACTTGTGCTAAACCAGCGTTTTAAAGATGAGTTTAATTAGGAATAACCTAAGGATAATCACAAGCCTACTCAACGGTCATTGTAAATTGAATGCCCATTCAGTCTTTAACATCCTTGATCTACAGGAGTTTCCATTTATAGGTTTTGTAATACCCATAAGGAAAGGCTTGACCACATATTGAGTAGATGTGAAGTTTTAGAAGAGGCACAATAGATCTTACAAAAACCTGATTTTCAGTGAAACTAAATTCTAAAGGAAATCCGCCATAAGGTCCAACGAAATTAGCTTTTGATTTTGAAATGAAAAGAGCAACCCCAGACTATCTTCAATTTTTTCTATCTATGATGAAAAAACCGAATCTATTCACAAACTTGAGGACATTTTACATTCACATAAACATCATATCTTAAATAACTCAAAAACAGAATGTTTGATTTTCAAAAAGCTTTCGTCTCAAACCTGAATCTCTTATCGCTTAGCACCCATTTTTATATTCACTTCAAAAGTAAAATTTTGGCAAATGAAATTTTTGACATCTTGGGTTTGCCAACTCTTAATCAAACTTTTTCAAATGCAGAATTCTTAAACCGTAAAACCCCAAGTCATAAAGAAAATACTCACCCTCTTTAATTTTTGAGCATTTAACCG
This sequence comes from Eupeodes luniger, assembly GCA_951509635.1. Classification (NCBI taxonomy): domain Eukaryota; kingdom Metazoa; phylum Arthropoda; class Insecta; order Diptera; family Syrphidae; genus Eupeodes; species Eupeodes luniger. Next base: position 9,418,356 of record OX608075.1, on the reverse strand, counting down.
TTGTACATTCTTTTTCTATTCAAGTACATCCCTTGACTTTAATTTTACTCCGATATTATGAAATCCTTTCCAATTGAATAAAAGTCCCACTTTAATTTTATTTTGCGTGATTTTATATATATTTCGAATGATACTGGTTATTAAAAAGTACAACAATACAAATCGGCGGCGGCGGCTTCCTCTTAAAACAAATAAATAATCCTACTTGCGACTTTGCTATGAAAATGATTACAATTTACAAAAGAATAACATTAGAAATAAGAGAATGATTGAATGAAAGAAAAGAAAATTAGAATCAAATATATCACTTTTTAAGGAAAAATTGCAAATTGCAATTATTTGATTTGTTGCAATTATATAATATTGTCTATTTTTGTAAGTGTTTTGTGTAAGGGGTTTTGTGTCTAACTGAAGAAATAAACTGAATTTAATACATTATTCAAATCGAAGTCTCCTTTTTTGGGTAGCTGTCGCAGTGCTCTATTTAAGTTTCTTTTTGCCATATCTTCGGAGGAACCAGTTTTGCCAATTTCTCTGAAAAATATCAAACGAAAACACACACAATGAAGATGTTATTTTTATGTGAGAAATGAATGACTTACGATTCACTAAAACTAAACTTCTCCTGAAGGAATTTGGATAAATCTTCAAGAATTGGCTGTGAATGAAGGGCCACGAATTGTTCACGGCAGATCTGCAAAGGAGAACCATCAGAGAGTTAAAAATATCCTTTTTTAAAAATGAGTACTAAAAAATCCTACCTTATTCATATCAGGTACTGTACACGCGTGTGTCCAGAAACAATCATGTACCGAAATAAATGTCAGCCCCTTGCGTTCACAGTGTAAAGAAGTTAGCATCATATGGCTGGAGTCCAGGGAGTGGATGAAATTAGGAGGGAAGGCATTTTTCTGTTTCATAATATTCGGTTTCTCGTACATGTCCATTGACATAGTCGACGAAACACTCTGACTCTTGGGGACATTTTTGTGGTCCATGCGATTGTAATGCTGCACAACTGGCAGCCCCAGTGGAGTCACCCATTCGACATTCTGATTACAAACGCCCGATATCAGGCGTGAGCATTCCGTGAACCAGTCTTGAATTTCTTTTGTCGACGTGAACATCTCCCGAAGGCTTTCGAATGTCTTTGTTGTGAGATAAGTCGAGGCAGGCCACACCCATTCGTTGGGGAAGTTATCGATGTCTTTGAGTTGACGAGCGATTTGGAGGCGAGCTCCATAGCGAGTTACTCCATAGACTGTGGTCATAACAGTTTGTTTGATTACCTTTCGGCGGACGAAACCGTCTAGCACCTGAGCCACATGCAGTCCATTGTCAGAGTCGTTCTTTCGCATTTTCTCCACCAACGACGCCACAGCACTGTATACATCTTGGGGGATAGAGGAGGGAGTCAAATTCACACTTATCGCTCCTGCGTTGTCACGCCCCAAAGCGGCATAATGCTGCAAACCATTACAGGAGCCATCCTGATGAATTGGGAATCGACTCATGTATTCTTAAAAGACACAACAGAAAATCGTTTTAAAATGTGAAAAATGGGAACAAGTTAAAATAAAACCTACTGGCAGGATCTGGACAGCGATAGACTTTAGCAATTTCCTGACAACACGACAGCGTCTGCCATGGTTCATCGGATTTCGCCCACCACATACGCCCAGTTAGAGGATTATCGGCAGAATCTAGGATATCGTCCATCACTTCCTCGGCATAGAGCAGTCTCTCCCGCACCGAATCGCGTTTCTTCATTCCAGTCAAGTTAATACAGTGCAACTTCAACCAACTGAAGCCATCTTCACCCATCGGCTGAGCCTGATCAAAAATCAACATCGAGCGAGCTAGATCCGAACCAAGATGATTCAAATGTGGAGGAAGTGGATAGACACGACCTCGGAAGTCCATGTTATGTGGCAGCCAGAATACTTTATCCCGATACTAAACAAAAAAATATGTATATGACTTTTGTGGACACTTAGAGGAGTCTCAAACTAACATGATTGGCCAGAGACAAGCGGTAGAGCAAGTCGCACCACAAACTGTACATCTCACTCTGCTTCCGACGATGCAGCATCTTATCCTTGAAAAGCTTAGCTCTCTCGGCATTTGATAGACCCGAATCACGATCTGGGACTTTGGGTAAGGATGGCAGGGAATTTGGTGGTTTGGCAACATCCAATTTGTCATTTCCACCGTTTTGGAAAACCTCAATTATGACATCAAGGATCTGAGAATTCCAAAAATGTTTATTTAAGGTTTCTTTGGATGGAGACAAAATCACTTACGTCTGTGTTAACTCTCCACGGAATACATGCTAATTGATTGAGGGAATCTAATGCTGGATAGAGATCTTGAGGATTCGCGTCTTTAATCCTCTGCAACTGTTGCACAGCCTGGAGGTAAATTAGGGTTGAATAAAAATACACATTTAAACACACTTTAAAAAACCAGAATCTTACCTGATGAGGAAGCCGGATAAGCTCGGATTTGTTAAGAAGATATCCACCATTGTGAGGCGTACTCCAAGGCTGTGGAGGGCAAAGCATTGGCACGAGATTCGAATCGAATGTCAAAGTTTGTTGCCGCGAAGCTCGTAGAAGTCTACAGTGGAAAAGAAAGAAGTAGAGGCACCCTCAATTGAGTTTATGTATGAACAAATCTGTATTACCTAGCCAGAACAGGATGTGGCTTCACCTCTTCCTTCATCAATCTCCCTTGATTCCTGAAGAGGGTATAAAAAGCAGGCATGAAGTTAGTTTGCTTATTTTTGGTATTAGCCCTCAAGATGAACGAATCAATTTTTATATCTCGCATCAGGATGTTGTAGAGGAACCGTCCAACTCCGGCTAGAACATTCTTAGGCCAAGGCACATCGATGATATCCATACTGGGACCTGTGGCTCGATTTTCATGTACCAAACGTTGCCAAATTTGTCGAGGGTTATCATTTGTCACACCCTCTTCCCATTTATCGCAATAGCTTGTGTAGATTTCGCCAACTTTCTCCAGGATTCCATTTCGTTTTTGTTGTTCGATTTGATATCTAAAAATATGGATAACTAATTTGAACAGAAAGTAGAAGAAAGAATCAACAAACCTCTGTTGAACTTTCATTCCAAGATTCTTATATAACTGTCCCACAGTTGGACTGTAGGTCTCTGAGCCTTCAGCAAGCATTCGGATTTCCTTCAAAAGGATATCCACATATTGTCCACTATCGAGAATCTTCAAATAAGTGTAGTAGGTCATATTTCCGTGGGAATTATAACGAATTTGTGCCCGGAGGGTATTTAAATCCCTCTTGACTGCTGCGTCGATTTGGGACTTCCAGAGGGTGTAGAGTTCTTCCATTTTCTTACGCTAATTGAAAAGAAAATGTTAAACGCCTAAAATTCGCTTATTGAAGGACTAAAAACTTACGCAAAAATCAGCATTAGCAAACTCTTTGGTATTTTCTATGCTCTTTATAGTCAAAGAGCCTTCAAGTTCGATTTTCAATTGATCCCTGGCCATTTCTTGAAGTTGTTCCCTTGTGAATCCCTCTTTTGATCTCATGATAGGACTCCTGGTAGTTGATTCCTCATTTTCGTGATGATTCAGTTCGTTAAGGAGGACATTGTTGTAGTCATAATTTGGGGGAGTGTATTGGGGCACAAAATCAGGTTCAATTCGACGAATCGCATCCAGAGCAATCTCCTTTCGATCGAATTCAAATTTACTCTTATCCATGATGGAGTTTATGGATATTCCCTGGAAGTTATCATATAAATAAATCATCATTTATGAAGTTTAAAACACACACTGCCTTACCATCTCTTCCGCTTTTGTGATGTATTTTTGAATGAGTCTCAAATTCTGATCCGATTCTTCCGCACGACCGAGACATTCAAAAATCGCCGCGAAAGTCTGTTCATTAAATGAAATTCCATCCTCTTTGAGGACAGCAAAAATATCCTTGAATCGATCGAAGCTACCCTTTTCGGCGTAACCATGCAACAGAATATTGTAGAGGTCGATGGGAAAGTTTGTTGAATGTTTCCTCTTTTTAGCTCGCTGCCGATAGGATAGGATCGTTGTCATACCTCGATTAACCAATCCCGATGAAACACAAGCCTTTAGGTAGGAATTCAAATTTATAACCAAAGCTTGTTCTCGGGCTATGCGCTCTTGGTCTTCGTTTATGTGATATTTCGATTTGTAGGTCGACTGTTTTGATTTTGCTTCCAAAATGTGCTTTTTTGGAGTGTGATTTTGATGATTTGCGGGGATATAGGGTTCGATGGGTTGAGCAATGTCAACTATGTCAGGAATTCCTTCCTCTATAAATCTACAAAGCGGATTTAAAAAAAGATCAATCTAAAGAAAAGAGAAGAATAAAAAAAAAATGTCCTTACAGTCCTTCAGGGTCGTGTGCTTCGTGTCCCATGGCTTCGACGTATTCTCGGAAATTATTGAAGCTTGTTGTTATATTTTTGATGTCTTCAGGTTGGGCGATTCTCTTAGCATGTTTGCCGAGGAAAATCAGCGGTTTCTCGTCGAAAACTGCCGGATGGTGAATTGAGTTATTCAGGACATCCAAGTCAATCTTTTGATATTCCACTGGTTGTTTCAGTGATGATCCTATTGTTGTTGACAATAAACTCGTGCTGAATGCAGCGGCCGAACTACGAGCGGCAGCAGTGGCTTTGACCTTCGGAGAGGAACTCTTGGCCATCTTTGCACGTTTTTCAAGGATCTTTTGTTGGGTTTTTGCAATGAATTCTGCGAGTTTTTCGGCCTTCAAACGTTTCAGTTTGGCTTTGCGTTCCATGGGCTTGGAGTCAGTCACTGAAATCATACAACATTAGAATTTTTAGAGAGAATTGTGTGTGAATAGTTATACCTTCAAGGAATTCAACATATTTAGCGAATCTTGGTCTAGATTTTCGTTTTTTCTTTACTGGTTCTTGGCTGCTGCTTGCAGAACTGCTGTGTGTCGATTGATGGCGTTCCAAGGATGGTTGAAGAGAAATCCTCACTAAAAATTAAAGACAAACAAAAGATTTTAAATCCGATTAGAAATTGCGTTTTTAAACACTTTACACTTATCCGATGGCTGCAGAATAATGCTGTCTGATGAAATTGGTAAAAAATTAGGTTGGAGAGTTCGTTGCGCAGCAATTAAATCAAATTTCGGAGCACATTGTCCAACAATTAGCCGAACATTTTGTAATGTTGAACTTTTAACCGATAGCATTCGATACATTTTTGTTTAAAAAAGATGGAAAATCACTTTTGAATTAAATAAAATAATTGTTTTTAAGTTTTGTATTAATATAAAATAAGTTTTTAATTAACATTTTATTCTTGCATAACGCAGTTTTATTTCTTTTTATTTTGATCGACAGACCAAACGAATGAACTAGTGAGGCTGGTGAATGAGGATGAGAAAAGGAAAAGAACCAAAACATGTCAGAAAAGTGACATTTCTAGAAGAACGAAACAAGTGAGAAACAGACGAAAAAAAAACATGTGGGAATACTAATAAATGTGAAGTTGGGTGTAGTTTGGAGTTTAGGTGTTGTTTTCATTCACAATAGAAAGTTATGGTAGAACTATTTGAATTTATTTGTTTGTTGTTCATTACAAAATTAAAACGAATTTCCGGAGCAAGCCAGTGAAAATGAAAACCTGAAAATACTTAGCAGATTTTGTCCCAGAGTCTTAAAATTTAATTGACAAATTATAATCTTATTCAAATCTGTGTCATCATAGAAAATTTTGCGTAAATGACATTAAGAAATTGTTATAAATTGACAGTTGTCTTAAACAACACAAACTGACAATATCAAACGCTGTCTGATAAAAGCTGACAATAACGTTTCCGGCAATATTTGTCGAGTTTATATTTAAAGGTTTTGTTAAATATTTTCATTTAGATTGACAGAGCATGAGAATTAAGCATAAAAAAAAATTACTTCGCATTTTTTTTTACTTTTGAATTTTTCGATAGAGAATCATTAAAAATCGAATTTAACAAATTTAAAAATGGCTCCCGATTCTTTTTAAGAAAAAAAAACTTACAAAAATAATTAAACAATTTCCAAAGAAAAAAGGCCAATTTTCTTATTTGCTGTCTATTTTCCTATACATTTTCAGGATCTATTTCCATTTTCAGCTTCCCAATGAAAGTTATTGTAATCGTTTCAATTAGTTGAATTGCAAAATTTTGACATTTCTCGACGTTTCCCCTAGAATCCCTAGAATATAAATCAAAGGTTTTAAGAGAGATGCCTGTGTGTGTACGTGTGCACATACGTTGGAATGCCAGGAATACCTTTTTCGTCCTTTATATCTCAAGAACTGGTGTAGATATCGACTTAAAAATAATTGTGTATTACAGTTAATATTATCAAGATGTGATGAAGGGACATTCACACAGATCCGTTCAGTGGTTTCTTAATTTTATCAACTTAAAAAAAAATGAAAAATTTGAGTGACCCCAAATATCTCTCGAACCAATAACTCTATAGACTACATTGTTATGTGATACCAAATTGGGATAAATTCGAGAAAAAATCAATTGCAGGATTTTTTGAATGAAAAATACTGAAAGAAAATATTTTTCACCTAGCATATTTTACGAACAAACATTTTACCTCTATAAAAATTGTATGCAACGAAGAATAACATTTTTGGCATCCGAGAAAAATCGTAGTAACGGTTTTTTTTTTACAAAAAATAAAAAAAAAAACATTAAAAAAGTTAATAAAAATTGATTTTCGACACGAAAATATAGGAATTTAAAAATTACTTAAATGCGGACGTCTGCAACCAAAACGTCCTGGACACATATTTTTCTAATTAGGGGAAGTTTTCCAATAATAAGTCAAAACATTCGTATGGTTGCATAATTATAGGAAACAAAATAAAGCAAGACATAAAGTTTTGATTGGAAACATTTAACTTTCACCCAATTTATACAAAATTTAAAAAGAAAAATAAATCAATGTAGATGCAGACTTACTCACAAAGTTATTATTAATTAAAAGTTTTGACAGAAACCATTAACGAACCAATTAGATTTCTGACTTAGGGAGCGTTCAAGTATTACGTAACGCAATTTTTGAAGATTTTTGACCCCCCCTCCTCCCCTAGTAACGCACCGTAACGTTTTTCTGTACTCCCCCTCCCACTCACTAAACGTTACGTAACACTCAAGTGACCATTTTTACCCTAAAGTCGCAAAAAAGTATGTTACAGATTTAATCCTTGGTATAGTTTTAATTGCCTTTACGGTAATAATACTAAATAAAACAAGAGATTTTTAATCCGCAACACCTATTTTGTTTATTTTTTTATAAATTTTTGGCTTCACACACAATTGTTTTCATCCTTCATTCTCCTATTTTAGCTTTTTTTACTAATTTTGTATTTAAAAAAAAACAACAATGTTACGTAACGTGTTGTAAGAAACCCCCTCCACCCCGTAACGCATCGTAACGTTTTACGAGACCCCCCGTCCCCCCAAATTGCGTTACGTATTACTTGAACGCTCCCTTACTGAAAAAACATATGACACATGATACTTCATTTTTTAACAATTTTAAATCTAAATACCTTCAACACGCACATACATATGTACATATGTACATATATTAGGAAAAATAAAGCATTCATTGCATGAAAAATACTTAAAATGTTTTATATATATACGCTCGTTGATGTTTGAAAAGCATAAAAATTGAAAATAAATTAAGAGCATGGCAAAGTATCAACATAATAGTAATATATTGGTGCTTAAAATAGTATCTTTTAAGTTGAATTGCAATTGGACGTTTTACCTCACTCCACACTTTTTTGTTTCTTCTAAACTTCCTTAATTTAAAACTTTGAAACTTCTCGACGTTTCAAGGTCCATAGAAATTAAATCCATAGTTCTTAATAATGATACTTAATACTCCCTTCATTCGAAGTTCTTTAAATGACAATTTGGCTTTTTGACAAAAAATTATTATTAAAAAAGGCATCAATGCGAATGCAAAGTGATCAGTTTCAGTGGAGATTGTATCTCAGTCTCATTTTAACAGTCTAGTTGGAAGGAGATACAATCATGAGATGTCGAAATGAGTCACTTTAAAAGAGTAAAATTTGAATGGCGTGTTTGTGTAGTTTACAGTCCTGTCAAGTTCATATATTTACAAAAATCAGATATGTGGACAGACATTTTGGGACTAACATTCACAAAAACTCCCAGAAATTCATAATTAGAAAATTAACCTTTGTTTTCCTATTGCTTCCTTTTCTCGTATTTTTTGAATGAATTTTGTCATCGCTCTGCGAAATTTTGAGTTTCTGTTCAAAAAGTTTATGCAAAAATTGAACATTCTAAATCTTGTTTGTTTTGAAAATGGAATTAGAAGAAAAAACATCTTTTAACAAAAGCCTAAAATACAATGAAAATGTGTCTCAAAATCTTAAAATAGTTTGAAAATAAAATGATCTTCAAAACCATCTCACATACTTAACTTATGCATGTATATTTCGTAGAACATGAGAACAACCCTCACAAACGACACGAGCATTATTAATACCGTTACCAGTGTTATCATAATAACACTGACCTAGGAAAGATGACACTCACATGATTAAAATAAACTAAAAAAAAATCAAAAATGCATAACAGAGTATTTCACTTGTCTGAACTTTATAACCCATGTCAATCAGCACATGTAAATCTATGCGTCTATGTCGGTTCGGCATTATCATCAGTTTGGTATTATCTTTCCAAAGGATCAATGCATCATTTTATTTTATTTGTTTCAAGTAAATCATCATAGAAACAGCATTAATTCTACAGTGCTGTGAGAATTTTTATATGTACAAACAAACCTCTCTTTTTGAACTGTCATTATTAGATCTGTTCATTATTAATTTATGAGCTTTATTGAATTTAAGTCTAAAGCTCGGCGTTGACAGCACACTTTTTACTTGAATCACAGAAAATGACAAGTACTTAGGGCGAAGGAACGGAACTATTATTTTCTTCCATTTTAATTAGTGATTACTTTGAAAAATTGAAGAGACATGTATAAAACCGATTATTTAAGATTTTTGGAATTTGCAACTATGAGACAGTCATTTCACCCTTGGAATGTGGAATATTTTACTTTTTAAAAATATAAAAATACTAAGGCAGTCATAAAGTTTTTCGAAAAGATAGAGTCTTTCAAGAATTTAATTGATAGTTTTCGAAAACAGCCTCTGTTCTCAGAATCATTCCATATTGTTTTATCACTTCCATCACAATATTTGGATCCTAAAAAGTAGACATACGTTTGACACTAGACAAATTATTAAAGATGCACAAAGATAGCTTAACCATTAGTTTTGTGCACATAACTGTATATCAACACTCACTGCACTACCACTTTAGTTGTTAAAGCCAAAGGCTAGGGAAACATTACTTACAAAGCAGAACATCTTCCTGAGTGATACACACGAGTAACAACAACAACAAAAAAATAATCTATTTCTGGATGAGAATCCGTGCACCGTGCATTTTCCATACAACAAAAAATAAAACGCTCTCGATGATCATCGGCAAATCGCTCAACGCTCATTCATTCAGCTGATTGCTTGTGGGGAGGTACATTTTCATCTGGTTGTCTCTGTCTCTGCCTCTGTTTCCTCGAACAAATATCATCGACAACTCCACGAATATCATCTAGAGCTGATTAAAAAATTCCCCATCAGACAGAAGCCAGAGAATCTAAGTTCTTGTTCTTGGCATCAGAGTTCAGAGCATCCATTTAATGTGGAACCTTTGTTTGGCATAGTCAGAGGCATTGGTTCGGATCCGATTGATTTTTATTGATAGTGTGTAAATCGAATAGATTGAATTTGAAACTAGAAGTGTGTGCCAAATTTTGAAGTGAAGAATCTGACATTTTGACGAATAATTTTTTTTGTTTTTAACTAAAAGTGCATAACGGTGATTTTTGAATTTTGACATTGAAGCACGTTTTAAAAGTTTAAAGAAACTATCCTTCATATACAATTACCCGGATAAACTTTTTTGACAAGAGGTATGTAGACAAATATTCTAATTTGCAGTTAAATGTCAATGAAAAATGACTTATTCAACAATTTGTCTATTTGACACCTTATCTTAAAATTGGCAAATTGAAAAGTCCGTTATAACCCACAATATTATATTCATTTGTTTTGCAACGTTTTAAAAATTGATTTATTTTTTTTTCAAAAAGTTTTCTAATATACCTACATACTCTTTTCCTTGTCTCGCACAAACTTTTGTATTTATTTTTTTTGCATTGAATTGGAATTTTAACATTTGACCTGAAAATACTACAATATTTGATAACAAAAATCCATTAAAATTTATATTAACAATGTGAGATTATCACAAAACAAAAACAAGAATGTAATAAAATAAAAGTGTAAAGTTTTGTTTATTTTATGCTATTTGTATGCATAAGAAAAATAGAGTCTATAAAGGATCAATTAAAATAAGTGATTATATTTATTTTAAAATAATAATTCATGAGTGTGTTTGCACGAACTTGGCCTGTCGTTGCATTGGATTGATATAATGAAGTGAAAGCCTGCACACTTCATCTCCTCAGAAGGAAAGTGACATAAGTCATAACTTTTTGTTCATTTTATAATATATGCATAATTTTGACTTATGTCACTATGATATTAAATGTAACAGAACTTACAATTTAATTTTAATAAAATTTGGAAATGTCAGTACTTGAATTTGATTGAACCTCCATTATTCCGCAACACTCAGTGAAGTAAAATTACTTGACCAGATGATCTATTTTAAGCCACTATTTTACCAATAGGGCTCTAACGTGTGTAACATTAACTTCTCGTGTAACAACCCTTTGAACAAATATAAATAAAGTAGAATATTCAATTTTTTAGAGTATCCAATTTGTCATTAATAGTCAGAAAACGTTTGGATACATTTAGTAATTTTTAAATAACCGATCAGATAAGAGAGTTTGTATACATTTCACATTCAAATTTGATTTTTGTTGAACATTAATCTGCATCAAAATCCATTAAAATTCAACTATTAGTTTATAGAAATTTATTATCATTATTGCCTATGAATATGAAATTCAATTCAATCTTCTAAAATGCACATGTAAAATATTGAACAAAGCCTTTAAAGTTCAATGTTTCAATAAAAGGCATGTTAATTTTTTTTTCTGTTCACCCAAAAAAAATCGTTGAACCTATTATGGAAATTTTGATAATTATTGTATCAATAAGCTTCCGAATTTGATTATAATTAAATGTCGTGGTAGTTACAGAAAGAGATAAGCTTAAAAAACTGTGAAGATAACAGTGTGTTTACTTTTTTTTTCATTTTCGAGAGAACTGTTCGTTTTAAATAATTAATTACAATCTTTAGAGAAAATCAGAAAAGAAAAAAAAAACGAATAAGCAGACCTGAATACAGTGACAGTTGATACAAATAATAGCAAACAGACCTTCTCTAAAGTCTAAAAATGTCAATAATGTCGTAAAGTTTCTATTTTTATAGTTTTATCCAGTTTAAGAATTGGACTGTCAAACTCAAAATAAGCATTTGACGTCAATAGTTTAAATACACTAAACTGTTGACAGCAGTTTTTGTTTATGAATGTATATTTATAGGTGCAATATTATGAAAATTACTTTTGCCTTAAGAAATAAAGTTACAGAATCATTTTAATTCAAAATTATATATTCTATTTGTAAACAAGAAAATATACTTTATTAACGCATTAATCGAGTGCAAAAAAGAAAAGATTTAAGCAAAATCTTAGACTATCTTCCTAAATCAATCGACATCGACACTAATTCCAAGTTGTTAAGTAAAAGAGTGCATATTCATTGGATATATATTTTCTAACTAAAAACGCGGAAAATCTAGTTCATTGCTTTGTCACGGCGCCAACTTTTTCTGTTTGCAAAGTTGCACTATGCAATTTATTTCAAACTAGAGAACAGCAGAAAAAGGAATAACCATACGCCTATAAGCAAATAAATAATAGTTTCTACTTTGTTCTTAGTTTGTTTCTAATTTGTTTATAATGTACATAAAAATATAGGTAGCATATTGACACGGAATGCACATTGTATACAGCAAATATGACGTGTGTATCCTTAAGGCCTGCATCTATTGTACGTCTCATCTGCGTAGGCAACGGACAAAAGAAAATGCACCTTGCTTAAGAATAAAACTAATAATACATTCCTAAAATTTTGGATATTTAAAATGTTTCTTACATTTTCTTTGTTTTTATTTATTACTTCAGGTTAAAAGCTTTCATCGCGAAAATTCATTATGAATTGACGTAGTTTTACATTGTTAGCATAATCAAAAACGAACACAAAAAGTCTTTTGAAATAAATAAAATCTTTGAATGTTTTGAAAACATTGTTTCTTTTGTTAATGGAAATTAATTTTGAATATTTAAAATTTAATATTTCAATATTGGATAAACATTAGGCATTACATCGAATGTGAAATATAAAATTTTAAAATTGACACTTTAAATGTTATAGACACATGATAGATCTGTTTATTAAGACATTTATTTTAACGAACAAACTAATGCACACAACCCCTTGGTCTTAAACTAAAATGTAATTCAGGTGCAAATTGTTAAGCTTAGGCAACATTTGGCTACATGAATTTATTGATCACCGTACACTTCAGGAGCCAGTTATAGCTGTCATTGAAACCAATCATGAAATTTTTTGACAGGTCGTTTATAACGATCATAGAAAATGTATGTTATTGAAATCCACCGGTATATTTTTGTTGCTTTTCCGAGACTCACCGTAAATAAAAGGTAAATAAGGTAGTTCCTCAAACAGTAGCACAGACACATCTTATTTCCTCAAGTGAAATCAAATATCTTTCTCTTTTTTGAATCCTTACCTCACTAAATCTCAGTTTTCAAAGCCATTCCATTTAATGTCAGATGTATTCCTGAGAGTACTTTCAAAATAAAAAAACTGAACGAAACTAGACGAAGAGCAATTATCTTGAATTATGAACTAAACTTTTCGAATTCCTTTAAATTTTTGTGTTCGTAAGATAATTTGAAGGCAAAAAGTATAAACGCATGATCTTTCAAAAATGTAAGCCTTGAAAGCACTTAAGATCTTGTCTATTTCGGATAATTTTATCAGATAAACATCAAGACCTTACAGAATGCATCTCATTAAAAAAATAAATAAATGCATCTTCTCTTCACTTCAAAGAATTCCTCTTCATAGACTGCCTCACTATAAGAAATGTTGCCTTGAAAGAAATTCTTTGATTAAACATTATTATATTATCCTCCATCATGAAATGAATGCACATACTTGTAGAGAGATTCCAATTACTGTTTACATAAATATGCATGTGTAAATCTTCAAATAAATAAACAAAACTAAATCCTTCTATTCAAATTCAAAGTATAGTTGATTTTTAAAGCGCCGGCTGCACCGTGGCCTTAATTTGCGTAAACAGCATCAATTTTATTTGTATTTTTATAAATTACTTTTAAACTATTTTTCCATTCTTTTTTCATTGCAGTTTATATCAGACAACGTAGAGCTTATAAAGATTTAATCGGGTCTATATAGTCACCACCACTGTTTGCGAATTAAGAAAAAAAAGAAGACTGAAACCTTTTGATCCCAGCGTATACGCACAATAAACTTCTATCAGCACGCAATCATGAGGAAATCAATTGGATTTTTATTCGTTGCACTAATTGGATTTGGATTAATAGAATTGGCTCCAGCCAAAGATGTCATGTAAGAATTATTATAAAAGTATTTTTAATTATAAAAGAGTGATCGTTCGAATAGATCCATTTTATGCATTTTGTACTTTGATAATTGTAATAGATTAAGGGGGAGTTGTAATTTTCGGTTCGGTATTTAACTCGTGTTTAACAGTAATGTAAACTCACTGATTTTTGTAGAGTAAGTATGGTTCAACCATAGTTCAAGGTTGAAATATGTCGAAAAAAGTCAATTTATACATATAATTTTAAACATCAAAGTTTAGTCTAAATTGATTATCAATGGTTTAAATATTTAACGATGGTTCTTAACAAATGAAGCTAAACCGTGATTTAAACAAATTGTACCATGCGAGAGGAAAGAAATGACAGTTGAATGAACATAATCTTTACCTGTATTTTCAACTGTCAAACGAGGATAAATGCAGCGTAAGACGAGATTTACACGATGCAACAAAAAGTAACATAAATAAAAAGGTAAAGGTGAGAAACATGTCCGTGCTTTGACATATTATATGAAAAAAATCGCATCATATAAACTTCTTTTTATGGGAAAAATGTTTTATTTTATTTTAAATACGCACTCAATTTTAATGTTATGCTTAAAATAAGGGTTCATTAAATAAAGAACTCATTCCGAACTGGCGGCAAATGCAATTAAAAATTATCATATACGCATGTATATTAAGCATCAAAAGAGTGTGGACAAATTATCGCCATCCATAACTTTGCAAGAAAGACTTTAATTCGGTAGAAAACAGATGATACAATTATGAGGAAGTCCATGGAGACATCTTGAACACATGTTTTGGCTAAACAAAGTTCTTCTTTTTTCAAATTCATTGAGACTTTCCCATAATGCATTTTCGAAATTAAAGCATTTGCTATAAAAAAAAAAAACACTAACTAGATCCACATGGATGATTCACAAAAAGTGTTAGTGTGACATTAAATAAGATATACGACATTTTTCTGGGTTACTGAATATTCATGCGGTGCGTGTACTCTTCAGTATTTTGTACACATGTTGCATTTGCTGCGTCACCCTCACCGCATTAGCAACCACACTTACTTTTATTCGTATACGAATTTAGGTTTTCGATATTTATGGTCGAATTGCCCTTATACGCGTCAAACGCAGTGCAAGTAAACACAGAAAACGCATCTATTTTTGGAAAGCATCGAGCATCGTTCGTTTATATTATATAGCGTGGCAAACCGGCGAGAACGAGAAAAGCAGAAGCAATCTCGCAGGGTCAGATCAGAACAGATCTACTAGTAAAATACAAAAAAACAAACAAGATCATTTCCAAGTAAAAATAAATAAAACTAAAATTCCTATGATTAAGAGGGCAAAGGCCTACGCATCGCACAGAGGGTTGCATAGAGATCACAGTTGGCCTTAACTCGATATGGATGATCTTATATTCATGATGACGCTAGGATGATGATTATGATCAATGTTAAGTTAAATGCATTTGAATTTCGTTGGGAATGTCTATTTTTGAAGACATCAATTTCTTTTTTGAAATTCCTCTTAATTTTGACATAAAGTGCACCACTTGCGCTTTATGACAGATGATCTATCATTTCGATATGGAGCAATATTTTATTACGAAATTTACGACTGTTTTGTTTATAGATGACACGATTTCGTCATAAGGCGGGATTTTATTATTCCAGCTAAGAGGCCACTGACCGGGCTATATTTTTATTTTTAAGTTAAGGTAAGGCATTTAAAATACAGGTTATAGCTGTGGTGTTTTTTGACATTTGCGCTTAGGTGTCTAACTGTCATTATTATTTAAATTGGTATTTCCGCTATAAATCTAAGGAGGGATATTCAAAAATATCAGAGCATACCTTAGGGAGCTAAATTTAAAGGCGAACTTACATATTTCATCAAAAACGTTCATTAATTTTTCAGGAACGATCAGCTTCTCTCGCTGGTGCGATCGTACAATCAATTGGAGAACAAACTCGAACGCCATGAATATCGAGAACGAGCTTTGGGTGAACTTATCAAAAAAGGCATACAATCACTTCAAATTGGCCAAAAATCAATGGAACCAATGAAAGGAATTTTTAGCCGTCTAGATGAGCGTGTGAGCCAAATAGAAACTCTTTTAATGGCTGTAAGTACAATTAACAAACAAGCTTCTTAAAAAAAACTTCTGTGTAACGATTTCTAAAATGTCTTTTTCAGCAAGAGCAAAAGTATAGTTTACAATCGGAGAAGATCGATGAAATCATAAAGCTCCTTAAATGGATGGATGAGAATAACAGTAAAAAGAACAGCGGTTCCAATAATGTTGTGGTTAAGGAGCCTGTTATAGTTGAGGCTCCAGCTAATTTGGAAATGCTTAAAGAAGTTCGAACTTTATCTATGGGTGTTCAGAAGCTTTTAGAAATGTCCAATTCTTTGATGCATCAAACTGAAGACATTGCTAGTCAAAGTCCAAAAACTGCTGAGCTTATTGATCGACTTGGTAGCAAATTGACCAATCTTTATGCTCAACCTTCAGCCACAACTCAAGCTCCAATTATTATTGATAACTCCGAATTCGAGAGCAAAGTGATGGAATCATTTAAGAACATTGCATCGAATATAACCGAACTGAAGGCATTCCAACCAAATCAGGCGGTGTCGGGTCCATCAACTGGACTTCTGCAAGCTGATAAGGACTTTATCCAGAGTCTGACCAATGAAACTTTGAATGCTCTAGAAAATCTTAAGGTTGACACTTTGAGTGCTTCAGACAAAGGTAAGATATGGGCAATTTTATCTGAATAGTCATTTTCACTGTATTTTGTTTTCTTCTCTTGAAGCTTTGGCTAAGAGCTCATCTAACATTAAGGAATCTGAAGCTAACGTCGACGGTAGTGTGAAAAAATTGAGCGACAACATGGCCAACACTAACGAGGTTTTGGAGAAATTCTATCAAGAACTGAACGCAACAAACACTGCATTAGCCGGTGCTCTTGAAAATGTGAACAAAGTACTCATGTCAAACTCAGATGAGATTTTGAAGACTCAGCAAAAGGTTGAATTCGGAACACATCAAATTGGCCAGAAGGTAGCCGATACTTTGGCAGAACAACACCTGGACTTGCAACAAGTCATGCTGAAACGTTTCGATGGTGTGGATGAATCAATCGCTAACAATCATCTTCAATCTCTTTTGAACATCAGTTCAACTATGGAATCGGAGTTGAGTCAAGTTTGGCAGCAAATTGAAATTATGCACAGTGAGATGTCTGACAGCAAGGACGCAATGAATAAGCTCACCGGTCAGACTGAAGTCTATGTAAATGGTACATTTGCCACAATGGACGGCATGGAAGGAAAAGTCTCTCAGATCACAAGTCGTATGATGGAAGTTGATTCGAATTTGAATTATCTACTTGGACGTCTGTCTCTGATCACACAAGAATTCAACCAGATCAAAACTGGTCTGGGTGATGCTCTCGAACAGATTCGTGGAAGTTTTCATGAGATAAGCGAAAAAGTCACCAACACAGGTCCTGGACCTCATAATATCCCCAGAAACGAATACGAAACTGATATTAATTTACTTTCAAAACGAAATGCTTCATAAGATTAAGAAAGTATGAGGTTTTAAGTAAAGTTACAAGAAATAACACACAAAAGAGTATTTGAGGACCCCTCTCAAAAATGCCTCAACGAAAAGGCGATAGTGGTTTTCAATATCATTTATTTTTATAATAACAGAAAAAAAAACATTAAATTCTAACTTCAAGATAATAATAATCGAATAATAATTTGTACGTCTTTTTAAGAGCTTCTTTTTTAAATACCCACATTATTGTAAGAAACTTGGATTTGAGTGTGCCATATAACAAATAATTAAAATAAAAAATATTTTATCATATTTTATTATACTAGAATTTGTAGACATAATAAACAAAAACAAGTCATAAGAAAGTGATTGGGAAAAAAGCTATTTCGTTTTCAATACTCGTAACGTAAGAAGGTTTAAATTTAAGATTTAAGTCTTAATTCGTGGGGGTCATGTCGTTTAAAATTACTTCCATATTTATTAAACATTTGTTTGTTTAATATATTTTTAACAGCAAACTCTTTCCGAACGAAATGAATTACAAAATAAAAATAAAATCAGCATTAGAAAATTGCATTAGTTTTGGTACAAAGAGAGGTAAGTCTGCCAAAAAATCAGCAGATAGAATATGCAAAAACAGAAAAAATTTGTGTTTTGACAGATCTAGATCAAAAATAAGTTGATTTTCTTGATTTTCGATCCATGGAAACTCCCATAAAATTGTGTAATGACCTTAAAGACATTTCCGAATTTCAAACCATAGAAAAACAATAATTATTTTTAATTATAATAATAAATAATTAATTGTAGTAATTAATGATGAGGATAAGAGATCATCTGTGTTATGTAATATTGTTTTGGATTTGCGTTACACGACCTCAAGTTGGCTTTAAAAAACAGTTTTCCATAACAATTTATGATAATCATTTTTAGCTTCATTTTAGTTTTCTTGTGCAGATTAAAAGTTTAGGGCTTTTTGAAAGTGAGTTATTTGTAAAATTAATTAAATATCAAGTTTTTGAAATCTTAACGAGTGTGAAATTTTCAACAAACTTTATTTTTTATTCCACTTTCAACATTTTAGGACCGTATCTTTAATATTCTCCGAATTGCAGATGTTTTAGTTGCTTTGTTTGGATGTTTAAGTTAATTTTTCTGGAAATGAGATTTTTTAATTTGACATGAAATTTAAACTGAGTACTCTGAAAATATATTTATTTTCGAAGATGTAAAATAATTTTGATTGGATGAAAATTGACTATTTGGCATCAAAAAAAGACCACTTTAAAATCAATGAAACACATTTTTCATAGCGATGCAATTTTTTGTTTTATTCTGATATTGATATTTTTCGAAAACCATAGGTCAGAAAATACTATCCAGTTCACCGATAGACTTAGAACAGCTCTATAGTCCGGAATCTTGGTCACAGTAGAGAATATTGTTTTTGACAACGTCGCTTACGTATTCAAACGTGAAATAAAATGCTAGACTGGATTGCACGAACTTGCTCCGATATCTACAGATTCTGTTTAAAAAAAAGGACCCATATTTTAAGATTTAAAAATATACATATCTGCAAAATAATTTTATCTTTAAAATTTAATTTTTTGGAAAATCGTTACTGTGATATTTTTTTAAAATACATTTTGTGTAAAGAATATTTTTTTCATTTGTTTAGAGACATTTTTGGTATGCGGTTATTTAGTGCTTTTAAATACACGTCTTACAATAACATTTCATTTAAAAATGTTGAACCGTTTTTTAGATATGGAATCTTTAAAAAAAATTAATATTTTTTAAAAATCCAGAAAAAAAAGAGACATTTGTGATCATCAAAAGTTACTTAGTTCCCGAGAAAAATTTAAGATGAAATTAGCGGATCTGCTGGGTATCCTTCTGGAGCAACACAAAAATATATTTTTAAATTGTTAAGAAAAAAATCTAGAAGGCATTTTTGAGACAATTTGAATTTTAGATTTTTGACCAACAAATTGGTATATTTGATTTTGGGTGCAAAATATTTAAAAAAACGCATAATGCGAATATGTTTATAATCCGATTTCCAAGATTGAGTTCAATAAACCCAATGGTTTGAGCTGTAGGGGCAAGGACAGGCGGACAGAAACGTAGGACCCACTTTTATACTTCGCTACCATCTTTTAGTCACGTGTAAAGATCACGAGTTCGAAATTTCATATCAGTGCAATACTTGTACTTGCCATAAAGTTAACTGAAGAAATTTGGGTTTATATACATTTTATTTTATTTTAAAAACTTTGGATCTTTTAAGCAGTTTTACTTCTGCCGCGTTTAGGAAGCAAGTTCCATTTCCTTGAAATGTAACCGTTCGAAACTATTGCACAAATCACAATATTTTTGTATTCCTTGTGTCTATAACTTTTTTGACTCTATTATATGCTAAAAAAACTTCTGATAGTTTTCTAGCTAACAAATTTCTATTGATTTTTAAAACCTTTTATTTAGACATTAAAGTTAGCTGTCCAAAAGTTGCAAACTTATTCTAAAGTAGATCAGTTCAATGTACCCCCCCAAATTTTATCAAAGTTGTTGCATGTTAACAGCTGTTTCCGCAAGGCATTAAAAACAATTTGTAGACCCTATTGTACATTTCCACATTAGTTCTTTGATGCATTTTTATGCTCAGTAAATGGTTTCGTTAGTTGGGAAACATTTTTTAACTTCCTATAGGAAGTTATTGTAATAAGTCCGATTTGTCAAATTGAAAATTTTGAAATTTCTCGACGTTTCAAGGTCCCTAGAGTCGAAATAAAAGATTTTTAGAAAAATGTCTGTGCGTGCGTACGTCCGTACGTTCGCGAAGTTTTTTTCGTCGTCCATAGCTCAAGAATAAGCAGAGATATCGACTTCAAATAATAAATTTTGTTATACAGATAATAATGCAGAAAGATGCAGAAAGGGCTTTCAAGAAAATTGCGTGGGTGGTTTTTTTTACCATAGCAGTTTAAAAAAACGTGAACATTTTGGTTAACCCTAAATATCTCAGGAACCAATAAAGCTAGAGACTTGAATTAAATTGTGATACCAAACAAGTATATTTTTGGAAGAAAATCCAATCAACTGTTTTTTTATAAATCAAAAAAACTGAAAAAAAAATTTGTCATCTCGAAAATTTTACGAATAAAAAATGATTTTATCTCCAATACAATTTTGTGCAACAAAAAATAACAATTTCAACAAAATTTTGAGAAAAATCGAATTGACAGTTTTTTTTTTATAAAAAAATAAAAACCTAAAAAAACATTACTCAAAGTTGGTAAAAAATGAATTTCGACTTAAATATCTTTTCAAAAATTTGAGATTATGGCTTCCAACTTATTTTTTCTTATAAGAAATATTGTTTTCAACATTCGGTAAAATTTTGAGAAAAATCGAATTGACAGTTTTTTTTACAAAAAATTAAAAACCTAAAAAAAATTAACAAAAGTTGGTAAAAATTGATTTTCGACCTAAATATCTTTTCAAAAATTTGAGATATTGGCTTAAAACTAATTTTATCTTATAAGAAATATTGTTTTGAACATTCGATAAAATTTTGAGAAAAATCGAATTGACAGTTTTTTAACAAAAAATAAAAACCTAAAAAAAATCTAATAAAAGTAAGTAAAAATTGATTTTCGACTCAAATAACTTTTCAAAACTTTGGCTTTAAACTGATTTTATTTTTTAAAATACATTGTTGTCAACATTAAATAAAATTTTGAGAAAAATCGAATTGACAGTTTTTTACCAAAAAATAAAAACCTAAAAAAAAAATTAATACAAGTTCGTACAAATTTATTTTTGACTCAAATATCTATTCAAAAATTTGAGATATAGGCTTCAAATTAATTTTATTTTATAAAAAATATTGTTTTTAACATTCAATATTTTTTTTTATAAAAATTTAACGGTCCATTTTTCATAAAAAATAAAATCTACAAAAAATAGTACGCAAAATTGGTAAAAACTGATGTGAACTCGTGAATAATAGAAAACATTGACTTTAAATTAATTTCATTTATAAAATAAAAACTTTTAAGAAATGCTACTAAAATTGGTAAAAATTCGATAACGACTAAAAATCTCGTTAATAAAAATAAATTTTAAAATCAAACTATTTCATCATATGCCAAATATTGTTGGTAATTTAGAAATTTTTTAGAATAATTTAACTAAAAACTTTTTAAACAAAACACGAAAACTTACAAACCTTGCTTAAAAGACAAATCGACAGACAGGATGGGAAGTTATCAGTTTGGGTCGCATCCCAGCCTCTTTTTTTTCAATTGAAAAATATGTACGTTTTGCAGTAAATTTTTGGTGATGAAAAATAACTGTTTTCAAAATATTTTATTTAAGATAATTAAAAAAAATATGACCACTTCGTATAGAAGACGAATTTGTCATAAGAACGAAAAATTACTTTTATTGTTTTTTTTTGTTTGTTTTTGTGTTGAAAACCATCTTATTAATGTAAGAGAGGCAATAACTAACTAATGAGGAATTTTTGGAAAGTAAATAAGATACTGAAACTATTTAACCTGTACATTGAAGACAGCGATCATATATTTGGAAAACCATCACAAGTTTTATTGGAAAAAAAAAAAACGAGTTCATGAATGACCGTAGTCTCAAAAAATATTTCGAATAATAGAAGGTTATACCTTAAAAACCCGACGTGATTTTGAAGCCGATTTCAGACTTAGGCCATGAAAAACCTTATAGACCTAGATCCGGCAGCAAATTTTGGGAGTGGAGTGATAACCAAAATTCCTTGATGTGAATTTGTAGACATACGCAACATTATATTTAATTTAACCCTCTGGCAGGTTTTTTTGTCAGCCGTGATGGGGGGTAATCGGAAACATCAAAAAATCACAACAAAATTCCCCTGATTACAAAAATATGTGTCCAAGAATAATATCTACACATTTATATCAATGAATTTTGGTTATCACCCCACTCCCAAAATAAAAATGGTTTGGAAATGATTTAGAATAAGAGAAATGTGACTAGTCACTCGGAACCAAATTCCTAAATAGCTAGTGTGCATTGCAACTTCTTTTTTCTGCAATAACGTTGAGCATATCAGCTCTTTATCTCTGACACGGTTGAGTGTATGAAAAATTGTCTAAGGCAAGAACTTTTGCAAATTGTATTCTTGAACATTTTGATAAAAGTGATAACCTCATTGGTGCTATAAAAACCGGAGATAATCTCGAAAAAAATCGGTGTTCACGGACTTTGGATATACTTAACTTATAACGTGGACACGATATCTTGTGATACATTTTATAAAATGTGTGGAACACTAAGAGGAAGGTATAAACAAATATTCCTCTTACTATATTTCATTGCGAGATACCTTTTTCAATCTTACTTTATTGGACTAGTTTAGACTCTGCAAACTTAATAAACACAATTCAAAATGACTACTTTTTGGAACTGTTTGCTTGGCTTATTTGGAAAAAAAGTACGTCTTATGACAGTTTATTTTTAAATGTTTAAAATTTGATGAAAACATCTTCTTTGCAAATTCCAATTATGCCTCAAATGATCTTTTTCAAAATTTTATCGTAAGCGGAAATGGAATGAGAAAAACCTATGTACATATATATGTATATTTGAAATATATATTCAAAGGAAGAACTGTATTCGTAGAACGCTGCTATCTAGAAATGTTCAACATACGCAACGATATGCCATCAGTGTATGCTTTGAAGACCTTTATCTTTTTTTTGATAAAATTATCTTATAACAATTTATACATGTGAAAGGTATGCCACAATTTGGTTAAATATGTTTGGAAAAATTATTTTTCTGACGTTTCCAACAGCAGTTTACTTAAAAAATTCCTCACCTCAATCTTTATCGGCTTATTGGATTATTTCATGTCCATTTTTTCTTCAAATAAAAAAAGTAGGTATTAAACTTTTGTTTTTAACATGTTTTTCTTATTTAATACATATATTACAAATTTCTTAATTTAAGTTTCTATGAACAGGACAAAAATTGCATCTACATAATAAATGTACAATTAATTTATAGTCCCCTCCTAATGACCATAGCGTTGTTCGCACTTCGAAAACCGATACAAGACTCTCGCAAATGTTTCCACACTAAAATAACTACCAGTCTTAATTAAATGAAACTCTGTAAATCCTGTATGCCAGGGCAACAGCCCGTATGTGCACATATGATTGCTAAATATTATCGCACAATCCGGATCGGTCATGTTGTTGAGTTTCTTTTGCAGAGACTTTGAAATTATATTTGTTAAACTTGGCCGATCTTTGAGAGCTTCCTGTATCTCTGTAGTCTTTCGTTTTTCAAATAGATCTCTACACACTTCGGCAATTAATGCTTTCCCATCGTTTTTACTAAGTACTGCAACCTGGAATAATTGAGACGAGAAATGTTAGCCATAAAGTAGTTTAGAAGATAAAAGTAAGCACTAACCTCTATTGACTTTTCCAGACCGTTCCTGTACTTTAACTGAGCTGTTTTACTTCGATCGCCCCGCATTGACCATAAGAAGTGACCATTTCGCATCTTTTTGCTGGAGATGAACTTGGGAACGTGAACCTGCTCTAAGCTAAACACTCCTCGGACGTCGAAAAAGCTGATGTAATCGATGTCCATAATTAGAGCATAAGCTGCAATTTTTGAGAGTATCTCCGAATCGGTGTCACTGTCCGGTCCAACTACGATACTCAGATGCTTTGGAATCTTTGTGAGTTCTGGCTTACATCGTTCTAGATAATCAATCTCATATGAACCTTGACCATGACAAATTGAGTCATATGACCGCATGCACAATGCTTTCAATTTGCGAATACACAAGTCGAGGAGATCACAGATAGATATAATTATAGTGACAACAACCCAAAGGGCTTTGTGAATTCCACATGACATCGTTATTAACTAAATTAAACTAATTTTATAAGAAAAGTTGATGTTTCACTTGCCGATGGAAGAGTTTTACATTGATTTTGAGGAAATTTTGAATAAAAGTACAGATTTAAATGCAATTAACTTGTTGGGCAATGTTGCAACTATTATTATTTAATGTTGCCGTCCCAATTCGAATTATTTTACAGCACTTTCATCATTAAAGTTACAATTATTTTTGTTATCAATAATTCACAAGTGTGTACATTTGACAAATAATAATTTTTGTAAATGTCATCTGCCTTCAGCCCACGTCAGTTGCCGATATGTCAAAATCACCGGGGATGTGTTCAGGAGTTTGAGTTTTGTAAGAGTACGGAAATAGTAGTGTTTAAGTAGTTTTGTATTTGAAAAATCGCTTCAGATCAAACATTTTTTTCGAATGCTTACTTTACTTAAATAATTCGAGACTTAAACATTGTTGGAATTAATTTTGTATTATTATATTCTGGTAGGTTATCTCATGGGCTAAAACAACAGCTCCATAATTTTTTCGAAAGCAATTTGAGAGAATGTAATGGTGATTTTTTAGTTTGATTTAAAAAACAAATGAGTTTGAGCACTATAGACTGTCAAATGGGGGAAGCGCTCTGTGAAAGTCATGTACAGATTTATTTGCCTGCTAAATAACCGGCCAATTTAATTTCTGTCAAGTCAGTTTTTTAAAGAGATTAAGTATTCGAATTTTTTGTTCCGTCGAACCATAGACAACAATCATTGGAACATCTCATGCACCTAAAAACACTCGATAATGTAGGATAAGTGTAGATGGCTTTTGGCGTTTTAGAAAGTGCATTCAAAAAGCATGCATTCATTTATAAATATTGGTATTTATTGCCTGCTAAATAACCGGCCAATTTAATTTCTGTCAAGTCAGTTTTTTTAAGATATTAAGTCTTCAAATTTTTTGTTCTGACGAAATCAATCATAAATGGACATTGGATTTCCAGAATATTAGAGGTTCATAAAGAAAAAGTGGCTATGCATTGACAAAAAAAAGATATGGACTGACAGTAGCCAACTTTGCGCTGATGTCATTTATTCCTTAACGCTACTAGCTCTTCTGTAGGTTCAGCGGGAATATGGAGAAACTTTTGAAACTTGATTTTTGTACTTTGTTTATTTTGTCAAACTTTCAAAACACGTTGTTGGAGCTAGGAAAAAAAGATGGCGTTTTAAAATTAGTAATTATTTTTTCCACCTACCTACAAGAGGGAAAGTATCGTGAAATAAGTGGAATGGGGAATTTTTTATGGGAATATGAATGGACTAGCAGTCCATATATCTTTTATGTCAATGTGTCTTAATCGCTTCGGTTGTTATACCTTATGTGGTTCCTTTTTTTTTTGTTTCTTGAAAAATGGATGTGTTAGTTAACGCACAGCGATATTAAATTAGGTAAGCTCAAGCTGTTGTTACGTATGTATTATGCTCTCCACGAAAATTATTGGTAAGGTTCAGACGACATAAGGGACTTGAAAGTAAGTCAAGTTTCTAGTATCTGATTGGTCAGCTGCCAAAATACAAATCGTAATAGGCTTGTAACTTGCTTGAGAAGTGTTTTGTAGACAATAATGTGTTTAATAGTTTTTTTACGGTAATCTGACGTTAGAAGTTAGTGTAGTAAAGTTCCAAGTTTGAAATTTATGACACTTACAAATTAACCAGTTACCTTGGTCAAAATTTACGTTCAAAGAATGCAGATGACTCCAAATGAAGTCCCTTATGTTGTCTGAACCTGACCAATGACAAGTATATAAATGTCAAATAGTGACAGCGAAGTATTCAGTTGTGTTTCAGGAATAATTCTTAGCGCTCAGAACACACTTTGTTCAAAGGATGTTCAGAGCATGCTCGTTGTGGTCGGACTCTGTTCCGAACTCTTTTCCAAGCTAAAAATGAAAAAATCAAATGAGATTTGTCAAAACAATTGTTACTATGATGAATTTTTCAAGACATCGAAAAGATATGTACATAGAAAGACCAAATTGAACTCTTTGTGATAACGTTGTAAACTCTATTCATATTGCTGTAAATCCGTCTATTTCTTTGAAAATTGACTGTCAAATTTTTGTTGTGACAACTATTACATATACATATGTATCTATCATTATTTTTGATTTTTAGTGTCATTAGTCATTATGGCCGATTGTTAGTTGCAGTTTATGCTCGTTTGAATTACTGATGTTTGGGTTAAATTTATAATTGACATTTCAAAGGCAAATGGCGGTTAACATTGTGTATAAAATCTATACCTAGTACTCTTATGGAATATGAAATTTTAGTACTTTGACGGGTGTGATAATGGCGTTGGTGTACTTGGTAAATTTAAGTATACCAATATAAATAAGTTCCCTGATGGCTGCCTAGGTGTCGCTCCGGTAGTTCGTCTTTATGAGAGTACTAAACATGTTATTGCATACGATATGTACAATTTATAAATTAGAAGTAGAATTGCTTCCATTTTGAATACCACGAAGAATTTACTTACCCTGATATCACAATCTTCATTTTATTTTCTCTCGTTAGTTTTAAATAAAACAAAAAAGTATTAAACTGATTTTGATTTTTTTATTTCTATAATTATTCTTGTTTTTTTTTTGTTGTTTTTATCATTTTTTTTCTGTATCTACTACTTTTTCACATTATTTAATAATATTTGTTTTTTCTTCTTTTTCCTTCATTAATCTGCTGTTTCTTTCCTCATACTTTTCATTTTTCAATCTTCTATCAATATAATTATATTTCAATAATTAAATTTAAAAAAAAATTAAATAATACAAACAAAAACATTCTACTATTATTTATTATTTTCCGTTACAAATGAAATACTCTCTCTTTCTCTTGGAACTGCAAAATGACAATTAAAAAAAAAACTAAAAATTTTGTCTGTACAAATTTCAAAATTAAAAACAAACAAAAAATGTCTACTATTAGTTTAAATTCTTTAAGTGTTGTTATTTTGTTTAAGCAACTGGAAAAAATCAGTTGATATTTTCTTTTAAAAAAATTATATTTGTTGTTATTCTTTATTTTTGTTTAATTATTCTTAACAACAAATTTGAAATGATAAAAATAACTAACACAAAAATTAAACGGAAAATAACTTTATTCCCTTTTGTCGGTAATATTATTTATATATAATATTCTTTAAATATGTACCTGATAATATATGTATATATATATATTTAGATTTGTATTTTGCTTTATATATAATATAAACATTTTGTGTTTTTGTTTTTAATGAAATATCTGTTGTATGTTTTTATTTTATAAACTTTACTCGTTTTTTGTTTACTACTATTAGAACTATTAACGATAAAATGTTTTCAAACATTTTGTTTTTTATATTTTGCTTCGAAAAAGAAAGAAAGCTATATTTTTGTTTGTTTTTTTAATTTTTATTATTTTGACAAGACGAACATTATTTTAGTTTTTACTGTGTGTACATTAAATACATAACTGATTTATTTATATATTTTATATATCTTTCGATATATTTTATTTTGTGTGAGTTTTATTAATTTTTGTTTTGTTATAGTTATAATTTTGTATAATTTTAAAAGAATGAATTCCATAATTTTACAAAAAAGACAAATTTTGTAATGTGTGTTTTGGTGTATTTTTATTTTTAATTTGTTTTGTGTTTAATGTATTTTTGTGTTTCATAGATTATATTATATATAAATATCATTTATAACTCTTTGTTTTGTTTGTTAAATTTAAGTGTAATGATTTTATTTATAAGAAATATTTTTGTTTTTTTAAATGTCTTTGTTTGTTTTATTTACTTTGCAACTTTGTTAATTATAAGAAAGAAAACATATTTTTTTTTTAAATTTATTTTGAAAGCAAAAAGCATTTAAATTCTTGTTTGTTTGTTTGTTTGTTTAATTTAAACTAAATTCTAATATTTTTTTTTATTTTTACATTTTGTTGAAGTTTCTTAAATAAAAACAAATAAAAATATTATAAAAGCCGTCACTTTGTGACATATATCTCAAACGAAGTTCCATTTATTTTTCTTAATAACCTTTTCTTTATTTAATAATAATTGAAGATATTTAAAAAGTGAGTGTCAATACATAATTATTGTATATATACCTTAAGCATGTTTTTATTTTTGTTATTGATAAATTTACAAATGTTTACACTAAAGTTTAAGTTTTTTAAACTTGCACATTTATGTGGCATTTCATGTTTTTTTTTTTATATTTTTGTATATTTTTAAGTATTTTCATTTTTAGTTAAGAACTTTAAGATTTCATCTTGTTTTTTTTGTATTAAATGTATTTACAACTTAAATTAAAGATAAAAACAGAAATAAAAATCTATTTATTTTCTGTTTCTGGTGGGTCTTTATTAATAAAATAAAAATTGCATCTTGCTAAACATTTGTATTGTGTTTGTTTTAATGAAGATTTTTAAGCCTCAAATATGTGTTTTTTTATTTATTTTTTAAAATTTAATTTTTTATTTTATACATTTTTAATTTTTTTTTAACTGGTATTATGCATTGTTTTTATTTATTGTATTTTTAAAAACACTAAAAATTATTTTTTAAACTTAAATTATAAAATAAATCTTAATATTCAGATTTTTTAAAGCTTTGGTTTCATTGTAAAAAAATAATCTTAAAACTAAAAAAAAAAAATATTAAATTGAATAAAATTGATAACAAGATGCAAGTAATGTAGAAAAACTAATTCAAATTCTGGGGCTAAAGAAGCGATAGATTATTTATACTTGTTTTTTGTTTTTGTTTTTTTTTTTTAACAATAGAGAATTACATTGGCACATATTTGTATGTTTTATTTTTTAAATATTGGTTTTCAATAACAATAAATTGATTAAAGTCTTACTTGATATTTATTTCTTTTTTCGTTTGTTTTAAACAAATCCCATGGTATGTTAAACAAAATACAAAGGAGTTGTACTGACTTTTAATTTTCAAAACGTTGTTTTTTTTCTCACGTCAAACAATGTTTGCATGTGTTTTGATTGTTGGTTTAATTTAATAAGAGTTTAAAATTTACGTTATATTTGTTTTTATTTAAAATTTAAATATGAAAGCCAAAATCCCTGAGGTGGTCAACTTTTGAAGTAAAAAAAAAAAATAAAAATAAAAAATTAACGAAACATTTTAACGAAACTGATTTTTGAGGAAAAACAAAGGTTTTTTCTTTAATTTAGTTTTTTTGTATTTTTAGATTTAATATAAATATAATATAAATTTTTGCTTTTAGCTTTAATTTGGTATATAGGCTTGGTCAATTGTTCTTTTTTGTTTTTTGGTTTCCAAGAGAAAAAATATATTTAAATCGAAAATTGACTACAGATATTTTAAAAATCTTGTACATGAGAAACCGATAGGTTATATTTTGGGTGTAAATAGTTAGGAAGAGAAAATTAAGAATTTTTAAGCTCAAACATCAGGGAATGCGGAATTGAAATTTGAAGAACTTGAATATCAATACTTTATACAAATTAAACTTCTTTTTGATGTATGTTTTGGTTTTAAAAAGCAGCTCTTTTCAGTTTACTTGACAAGTAATGAGAGCAATTCAAAATCAATTACACGAACACATCTTATTTAGTTTTGAAGTTTAGTTGAGAACCAATGTAAGTGTTCACATTTTCTATTCAACATATCATATATCTCCATCTCCTGGTGACATTTGCTATCAACAGCTATTTCATTTTAAGGGCTTATAGCAATATGAACCAATGGGGAAATTTGTTTGGATATGTGACTGAACGCGGCCAATAACTCTATTTTCTGTGGAAGAACTGTCACTCTTAATATCAAAAGAACACTTCCAGATATGCAAACATGCCCACAGTAATTTGACAGAAAGTAAGGATACGATTGAATTTACCTCAACTCTCATGTTTAAAGAGTCTGTTAATGACAATTTCGAATATAAAAAGTTATGACATAAAATGGTACATTATTATCTTAAAAGCAGCATAAAACGCCAATTTTACAATAAAAACAAATCACCTATATTAAAGTTTTTACCTATAAAGGGTGATGCCATTAGCGTAATCTCATTGATTTAACGTTGTTAGTATCTACCTAAGTTAATTTGACTAGATTTTTTTTACATAATTGAAAATATAAATTTACAGTAAAGTAAAAAACAACAGTCTTTTCTTGAAATTGAAAAGCTGTGAAAGTGTCATAGGCAAGTGTTTTTGACGTTTAGAAGTCTTCGCAGACATTGGTGAGTTTGTTTAGTTTTATCAATGAAAAAATCATTTTTTTATCGACAAATGTCATTGATGAAAGAGCAACAGTTTCTGCTCTTCTAGTGATCCATTAACTAATCTACAAAAATAAAGCAATTGGCTAGATTTTATTTCTTAGTTCTCAGAGATTTCCGTATTATCAGAAATATACGAGGAAACAACATTGCCATACAAATTTCTCACTTTTGCTGTCAGTAATCTGAAAATAGAATTTTTATGATTCGATTTCTCAAGAATTTTCAATCGCACAATTCAAAAATTCACAACTCTCCGATCTGTCGATCCGTCTGAGAAAATTCTCAGGAATATAAACAGGCCAAACTGGATCACATATCGTAATAAAAAAAAAATGGCTACTGTTTGACAGTGACAGTTCTAGGGGAAGTTTACACCGATCGACGACGATCTATTCTGTCAATGATGAAAGATATTCGTCGTTCTTGTATTTTCAATCCACGATTAATTTGTCGTATCAAAATTAAGTTGGAAACAAAATGCTTAAACCAAAAATATAGTTATATAATTTAATTTATACAATGGCCTAGCTCTACATCTTTTTCTGTTTTGTTTTTGTTTATAATTTTATAATTTCGTTTTGGTTTTTTTTTTATTTTGTGAAACGAACAATAAACTCTCATTTTTGTTATTAGACATATTTACAACTTATATGATTATTTACTATAAATAGCTTGTTTTTGTTTTGTGTCTAATACTTATTTAAAAAAAAAAAAAAAATAATTTAATGTCCTATAATTTAAATCTCACAGTTGACTATCTTTATGTTATTTTGTTTTGTTTTTGTTTGTTTAACATATTTTTTATTTTACTGCTGATTTTTAAAATCTAAGCAAATTCTAACGATTTACAGGAAAGGGGATGAGAGAAGGGGACTTTCTTCATTTCATTTGTTGTTTTGTTTTGCTTTTGTTATATGTAAATGAGTAAGTTTAACAATACAAAATTATTGTGATTGATCTATCAGTTGGCCTATGCTCGTATGTTTAACATAAACTTTTAAATTCAAGGGCTATTTCTCCGTTTTAATCGTCGCAGGAGTAAACCCGCTAGATGGGGTTAATGTGGAGGTTGATAACGACGACGAGGATGATGATGTAGATGAAGAGGATAAAGCGGGAGACGGTACCATTGGCTTTGTATCCTTGTGTGTTGGTTCATCATCACAAGAATCCATCGGAGACGTTGAAGTGGGTGCTGTAGACGACGACGATGACGCTGAGGCGGATTGCGGTGAATTTGATGTAGGTGGCGCTTCACCATTCGTTGTATTCACTGAATTTGGCATTTGTTTGGATTCGCTTTTGACCTCGTTTGCGATCGATTGGGGAGGTGTCGTTGCCATTAAATCATCAGCATTGCCAGCATTCTGATTTAACACAACGACTGTGTCTTCGGGACTGCGACGCATTGACTTCTTTAACGGCACCTTTATTTTATCGTTTTCGGTTTTAGTTAGCTGCGACTCTTGTTGATATAATAATGATGCCGTTGGTGTTGGTGTTGAGTCTGACATTTCATTTTGACTGGTGCAGCTGTCAATTTTGGCAATCACGCTGCCATTGTTGCTGTTGCTGCTACTATTGCTGCCGTTGCTACTTGTACTACTGCTACTGCAACTACTGTTGACTTTCTGGTGAACAATGGCGGGCGATAGAAGCGCTGCTTGTCGCCGATAATGCTGCAGTTCCTGCTGCAGATCACAGATTTGTTCGTCCCGCTTTCGCACCTCTTCTATCAGTTGAAGGTTATCAAAACGTATTTGGTTGTTATCGTGTATGAGTTTCTGCAACAGTTGCAATATTTTCTCTCGATCTTTGGGCCGGGTGTCTTTTAGAGCATCGGCTGCTTGTTCCCAAGGAGCCAGAATGTTGCTTTGACTATCGGGTTCACCATTTAAGCTGTCGTCATCGGTGTCCGTCGAGAGTTCGAACTCCGAGTTGCCAATGATTCCCGCTGTTCCAACAACTCTGCCGTTGAGGTGTGGATGGGGTTTGACTAATACCCCTGTGGCATCAGCATTGGTGACACCACCTCCTGTTACCAAGTTGACAGCCGCAGCTACGGCTGCCCCTGTCGCTTGCGCCGACAGCGAATTGGAAGACAATGATGCGGAAGATTGCGATGGCGATTGTTGTTGGATTTGGTGATGTTGCCTTTTGTTATTAGTATATTGCTCATGATTGGCAGCAGATGGCGCAAGTGGCGGCGGTGTTGGTGACCGAACGATGTTCGATTGATTTATTAAATTCTTACTTATGCGAATACGACTCGGTAAACATAAAACGTTATTGTTGTCGGCAGTTGTTAGTAGTTTAGTGTGTTGATTGATTGTTGCGATTATTGATTGCGATTGGTGCGGATGGTGAGGGCTTTGTTGTAGGTGTTGGTGAATTCGATGTGGCTGATGTGCAGCAGCATGGTGTTGGTGGAGGGTTTGTTGCAGCTGCAGATGCTGCAAGTGCTGTTGAATGCTGCTCGGTGATGTATTACTCAAAGGACCGTTATTGTTGGTGTTGTTGTTATTGTTGTTGGGAATTGGTGATGTCGATGAGGTGATTTCATTGGAACCGGAAAACTCTTCGGGACTTATTGGTTGCGGCGGGGTGTGGTGCAA
Organism: Eupeodes luniger; assembly: GCA_951509635.1. Lineage (NCBI taxonomy): Eukaryota > Metazoa > Arthropoda > Insecta > Diptera > Syrphidae > Eupeodes > Eupeodes luniger. The sequence continues at coordinate 9,385,093 of OX608075.1, read as the reverse complement.
ATGGCGTGAATGAAGTTGCGCGGATGGCGGTGGTGGTTGTTGAGGTGAGTGCATCGAATGACGTCGATTGTTGAGGTTGTTGTTATTGCTTTTATTGTTAGTGAGAGGCGTTGGCGATGGCATACGCATCTCTTCAGGCGATTGTGCTATATCATCGGGAGAACTAGGTCGCTCTTGTTTGATGTGAAGCTCAGCTTCGCATAGATTTGTTATGGCGGCGTGTTGCGTTTGTTGTCGTTCAAGTTCTCGCTCTCGTTCTCTTTCCCTCTCGCGTTCTCTTTCCTTTTCCCTCTCTTTAGAGAGTATGCTCTTTCGAGGCGCCAGCGCCACGTTCGGCTGATAAGTACGTTCGAATCGTTCACTTTCGGTATTACGCACAACACGTTCGGGATTTTGTAATACCGGTGGTTCTTGACTCAAATATGGCAAGGCTGCTACAGAACTATATGGCAATGGAAGAAACGCCTTCGGGGCCCAAGGACGAAACGCTGACATTTGACCACGCTGTTGTTGTTGCTGTTGCTGCTGCTGTTGCTGCTGATGGGCACAATGGTAAATGAGTGCCTGTTGGTAACGCTGATAGTCGAGTTGATATGCTGACGTTTCATCGAGACTCTTGACTTTTTTCGATGGAATGTCTATAGGTTCTCGTTTGCATGGTGGGGCTGAGATTATCGTCTCGTCTAATTCAGCCTGCAATAAAAAAAAAAAAAACAAAAATTAAAATTTAAAACAATACTATCTATAGATATTAATGCTGAAAAATGAAAATGTATTTAATACAAAGAAAAAAAAAAACAAAACCAGCAGCGCTCTTTTTTGACAGATGTCATTGTTAAAAAAATATAAAATAAAATTTTAGAGATCGAATCAGTAAATCACTGCTTTATAAGCAAATTGTCAAACAACAACTCTCTCGCTTCCATTATTATTCAGCTAGTATTATGAAATAGTGTTAACAGATCCTTATAAGGAAGCAAATATTTACTGCCAGACTCGGAATAACTTTTTCAGCCAACGTGTTTCATTTTTCAAATTTAAGTTTGACATTTATTAATAGTGTACCTATACCCTAACACCTCATTGCTTTGAATTATATTTAAAATGTTCGTTAAGTTTTGACAGCTCTTTGCTTTCAGATCTGTCAAAACACGTTTACTACTACTGCTATAGTTCCGATTCGTTAAAAATAACACTCATTGTTTTTCGTTCAAATAAATTATAATCTAACACACGAGTTTCAAAGTCAATCCAATTTGTCCAGATAAACATAACATACATATTCACGCTAATTATTATTACCAGAGACGGAAGATTACCACGGCAATCTTTATAACCAGATTCAACATCAATTCCAGTAGCGGGCAATCATCGTTCTAATTTTCGTTAATAGGATTCATATGCATATACAAATAAACACCGCTGCTGCAGGCAGGTAAACTTCAAAGAATGTTAAAATCAAGCTCCCAGCATGTGCTTGTGCACTGCAGTCGGTATACCTACCTTCCTATCTTCCTATTGGATATCATTTTTTTTTTTTCAAACTGAGGCAGTGGTTGGTTATCCTGGGAGCTCAATTCGATATATGACTCCCTGCGATAAGCCTTGGAATATTCAAATTAAATTATACCACCGCAATCCACGATGACTGTTGTTGGATTGGACTGAGTACTAAGAGGCTCAGAAAAAGAACGCTCTTTATTATTATCTGTCTTTATCTGTCCCCTTCCCAGCCCTGTTCCGGTTATGCCCAGTCAGTTTTGATAATATATTGGAGTTTAAATCCAAACGACACTAAACGAAGCGAATAATAATAATAATAATTTTGCATCTCTTGTGGATCTGGCATTTCGCGCATTCATGCTCATAAGCCACTTAATCGCGATTAATTATATTTTGCATTCGCATACAGAAATATAACGGACGGACACCATGCCACCGTCACCGTTACCGTCAAACTCGCCATTTCTATAAATGGCTGCCGTTAAATTGTTTGTGAGCGTTCTTTTTGTTGTTGTTTTTGTCTATACGTCAGTGGCGTTGTCGTCGGCGGCGGTGGTTGGGGCATTTCGTTAAATATTGTTCCATTTCCAAAGTGAATTTTTAATTAACGCATAAAATATTGTACAGCAAGCGAGTGTTTTCGAGTTTGCGAAAACAATAGAGAAAAGGAATATGATTGCGTTGGGGAAAAGTGATGGGGATTTGAAAAAAAAATACTCTGCGGCTCTTAACGCCTTTCGTGGGTGTGCTTGTGTATTTTCCTTGTTTAATGGATGATGAAGTTTTTTCCCGTTTTTGTTTGCTTCACGTCTCATTTGCTTTCAATTGTAGGATTTTTTTTTCAAACATAAACTTTTTCAGGATTGCTTTTGTTTATGTTTTAAATTTATGTTTCTACAATAATTTTTATAAAAATGTGCAGGGGAGACATAAGGAGGCTATATAATTGATAAAACAATACATATTATTATTGTTGGGTCGAGACTTTTCACTTTATAGACTTTATTTTTATAAATACGAACATACAGACACTTTTGTTTCATTGATGATGTATGTATTTGTTTTAATTTATTGAAACGAGATAAGTGATGGTAATTGAACGCACAACAAAAACCGATACTGATGACGGGTCAGGGATTTTAAAAACGTAATTTGCAATTTTTTGATAAGCTCAACATTTAAATGTATTGCACTGCAGGCAATGCATGTTGTCATTGATTTGACATCATGAAGTGTTACACTTGACTTGTATAAGTCACTTTACATCGCTTTTAGTAGATCAGGTACAGGTGTAAGCAGGGCTTTAACTATTTACCACAGATTAAATATCAAACGATTCGAACCAATTTTTTAGATGATCTTTGTTTCTTTTTTTTGGATCTACTTGTGTCAAACGAATATAGGACTCAGTTTTCAAATGAATGCATTCAGTGCTAATTGGCAATAGGTTAGTTTGATTTTAAGAAAATAATTACTCAGCTCCAACTTCTTCCAGTGTTTCTCTGATGATAATCTTTTATTATCTCGTGAAAGAGATAAAATGCAATTAGATTCCAATAAAAAGGTGGCAACTACACCAGGCTAGAGGTGACGTTATTTCTTAATATGGAACGAGTTTTATTATATGAATACGAACGAATATTATCAGATTTTATAACAATCTTCCATTAAGAAGGTATTTGCATCGTAAAACCACTTACAAGTCTTACAATTTTTGGTTTGTTGTTATTAAATTCTTTTTTGTTTATTTATTTATCTCAAACCCATAAAGTCCTCTGTATAGGAGTAAAGTCTATAAGGTTTTTCTTACAAGTAAAAAGACCAGTATAATAAAATCCAGTAAAATACCAAAAACGGAAAGAAAATTTATTTAAATTGTCCCTTTTATTTATCGGGGATATCACATGACCATTCTAAGACATGCCATAATCTTAAAATTTAATGTGTCCAATAAATGTTCCCGGCAACGACCAAAAATCAACAAAATCGACAGTACCAAACCAGCAAACAACAGTACCTACCTAAGCTATACTAACCAGTGCAGCCGTATCGTATGGATTTGCGCACTTCTAACAGTTTGGACGAAAGCGGGAACGTTGGTTACTTTATTGGAGAAGGCAAACATAGTCAGGCAAAACAGGTTAAAAAAGAATAGCTCAACACCAATTATATCGAAGCCATAGTTTTTCGAGTAGCACACATAGAGGAGTCATATTCTCCAGACTTAGGATAAAGAAGAAAAGTTCTTGGATGGGTCTGTTGTTGAAGACGAAGCGTTGAGACGATCGACGACAACCATGATGACGGCGAAGACTACGACGACGACGTCGACGATGACGACGACTAACTGCAGGAGCAGCAAACAACGACAACGACAACAAGCATCCTTCCGCATTGCCCGCCATTAGTTGGGATTTTATGGGCATTGCAATAAGGATGGATGATGGTAGTGGGAAGCCCAAGCCACAATGCAACGAAGACGACAGACAACCACCATACCGAGGGAAGAGCTTTAGAACCCAAATTGAATATTATCCAACATAAGAATTAATATTAAATGAAATCAATTTTAATTCGAAACCTGTGATATCCAATCAAACTAATAACCCCTCAGAGTCATCTCGTGTAAACACAACCACAACTCGTGAAATGGCACTGGTTGCAGGCATCATCGCATCGCATCACATCGGAAGACTGAAATGGGGTTGGCAAATGGCAAATGGCGAATATTATATTATGACCGCGCGGATAATATGAACGGCAGACTAAAGGGAGAGAGCTGGAGACCATCCTGTCATCTTTTGTTGTGGATACCATTTAAATATATAGGCAACGACAATCGCCAAGTCGTTGGACCATTAAAGTAAGACAAGCGATCTTAAGTCTTCGCTGTCATCGCATCGCGTCTATATCCTCTACCACCGCTGCTCTAATACGAGCTGCGATCGAACCATGGCTAGACCGTGAACCAGAGCCCGAGCTAGAGCCTGAGCGTGAGTTGCCCTGTTTGCTGTGATCAATGCCATATGACCGTGGAACGTAGTCATTTTCGTAATCATCATTTGTGCGCATATATCGCGGTCCTGAGTTCTCCCCCTCAGTCTTTGCGCTGTCTAGTTTTATCGCCGGCATGCGGTTTTCTCTTTGCGGTCTGTCATTAGTCAACCGATGTACATACAGATTCTACATGCATATGTACATCTGTGCTGCTAAGCCTCGACGACCGACGAGACGTTTCAGTGTTTATTCTTTGGTTCTTTTCCAGCGTATAGATATAGTTTAAGCCTTCAGTTTGCGGCTTTGGTTAAAAGATTTCGTCTCATAGAATTCTCTCTTGGAGTCATAGATAAATGTCACTGATAAAACATTGAATTGGATAGTGTAAGAAATGGAATGACTTGAAATGATGATATTGTTTGAAGAGCAACAACGACGACGTTTGATTCATTCTTTTAATGTGCCACTTGCGCAGTACACACAAGACAACAACACACTTTGAAGAGTTAGATGACAGATGTCAACGTGTATAAAAGGTGCGAATAGAACTCAAGACTTTTTTTATTTGTTTTTATTGCATTTCCTTGATGGACTTGATAGATATAATCATTATTCTTCTCTAGATGTTGGTATTGTGTATAAATTCTTGTTGTGTGTTGCACACGATTATGTAGTGTCAATATCATTTTGAAAGCCGTGAACAAATTACTTTTGACAGGTGCCAACGAACGTTAGATGAGTTCATTATCGTATATCAGTGGTTGGTTATTGTACCAATAACAAATAGAAGTTACCTATATTGCTGTCTGAATTTTTATATATAATGAAGTTGAGTAAAAGAATATAGAGTTGCAGGAAGTAATAACTTCATTTCACAAATTACTAAATAACTCTGACAGATCAGATTTCACTTGTGTATAGCAATAGATTGACATATTATGTGAAGTTTTAAAATTAAATTCAAAATAATATAAAATCAAATCTAACATCTGAACGAACCCAAAAGACGCAATGGGTGCGTTCAACAAAATAATATGAATTTATTACTATAATTCAAAAAACATCATTCTTGTCTTCTATACTACATTTTTAAAAATTCTTCACCTTATTCATGCCTCTCATTCGCCCATTGAAGCAATTAATAATTATACCAATTAATTACAAGCATCTTCATTTAAATGTCAGAATAAATTAATTTAATACCCTCGTGAAAATACCACATTTTCTCAACTCTGAGTGCTACCTTATTTATCGAGTACCCATCGCATAAACAACTTAAATACAAAAAGAAAAAAAAAAGAATCTTATACGTTTTATACTACTTCAAAATTAATTACATTTCCAAACACTATCCCAGAAACGCAGTTTAAGAAAAATCTTCTACATATCAGCAACAGTCATCTATTAATTTTACACGTAGTCTACAAATGTCATTCGTCTTTGCAAACCTATAAATTAATCCAAGTGTGGTATAGTTGACTCGTCAATTGAGACTGTGGCTAGCCGTAGCCATGCAATTCTTAAGTTTTCTATCTCAATGTCCATATATTTTATACGAATATATTTATAGGTATAAAACACGATGCAATGTAAGAAAAACCGGTTAAAAACGATGTACGGGACACAATCGTAGATTTAATTAGTCAAAACTTCAAGTTTGACACTTAAACGTCATAGAGTCTGTTCTTTACAATTCTGAAAGCCGTAATATTCCAACTGCATTATTATAATGATGATCATTTATAACCACAGAGCAATAAGTCCATCCAGCCAACTCTACACCTGAAAGCGATCCATCAAAGTTGAAAGCCAGAACCGTCAAATACATGAACGTCAGTATTAGAGGCAAGGCCATGAAACTTCTTCTTCTCGACTTCATTTCTGTCTCTGTATACGCTGTGACTATGATGTCTTGCGCTTGCATTAGTTGGCCAAGAGAAGAGATTGTTACATTAATGGTGGTAATTTTAGCAGTTCGAGGAGATTTGATATCATAAACGAAGTGCAAAAACTCATGCCTACTCGCTGGCTTGGGTCCATGCGAAGTGTTTAACGAATGTCTATTTCATATTTACTGACTGACAGCTGCCACTGTACTTCTCCGAACGCACTCACATTAAAGTATACTGCCCAACGATGTTTTTAGTTTTGTTTTTGTTTTCGATTCGAATGAGATGAAGAAACAAAACTCACGGAGCGGGGGGTAATTCAGCCGGCAGAGCAAATACATATTTCTATTACAGACTCGTCAAATTGGCTTCGGTTGGATGAATGCGTGTTATGCTGAATGTTGCACGGTTAAAAAACTGTTGGGTAGAAAATGATATTTTATCCACTGAGACACTGCGAGAGTAATTTAATATTATTGTCTTCGTTAGACATTGTTTTTGGATTTTTTACTACATTTTCTCCTAATTGAATCATGTTTTTGCACAATGTCGTCATTTGTGTGAATTTTTGACATTTCTAGGTTGTCATCGCCATCGGTGGTGGTTTTGGTTTGTCAGAGTTGCAATAAAAAGCAAACATTTAGTACGTCTACCACCTACTAGGTGTGTATTGTTTATTGACAAATACACATGTTTGTTAGATGCTCTCTATTCGTATTGAATTTCTAGATGAAATATAAGATGGGTGATGATACTCAATTAGATCAACTTGCTACTGTTTGTTTGACACTCGCAACATTGTCGCCATTATGTGATGTGAGGAGAAAATGGATTCAATTTGTTAATATTCATTGTTTGTTTGTTACACATATAATAATATATTTTATTACTGAATAATAAATACATATTATTATAATATTTGAACGATGAGTATAGATAGATATTGTAAAACGATGTCAATTGAAAACATTTGAGTATCTAATCAAGCGAAATAGTTAAGCTGTCAATTTTTTGATAAGTTACATAGAAGATGATAGATGCTCAAAGGTAAGTTTGTTATTATAACTACTTATTTGAAAGCTAATTTCAATAAGTTTTTTATTAATTCATGGTTATTGTGAACTAAGCTGAATCAGTGAGCGTATGACACATGTCAAAGAAGAAAATGATATAAGATAGTTTTGAGCTGTCAGATTGCATTTTATTGAAATATCATTCAACACATACTTATAAGACTTAAATTTTTATAGAGTTTTCAAAATCAAAATGTCAAAATTAAAGAAAAATATATGTACATATCTGTAAATATTGAACTAATGATTCAACGTTGACAACATATCTGTCAAATTCAAAAGCACGTAACAGAAATTTTGACAGATGGAAAAGTTATATTAATTTGAACGCAAGATATATGGTTACTTATGTACATAGATAATACATTGACAGTTTAGATCTTTTTTAAATTGATGCCAATCTCAATAAAATAGAAGACCTTAACGTTTTAGAATTATGTATATCCAGGACGTACAAACAAAATTTGACATACTAACGTACGTTTGGAATGCAAAATCTTTAATCTTGAGATTTGTTTGAGACGAATATAAAATTAATAAGAATTTGGTGATGGTTAAAAATTAAATCATACCTATCCTGCATTTGAACGAACCCAAAACGACATTAGCTTCGTTTATTGTTGTGTCTCTGACATTTGCTCTCTTAAACGATATTAAGTGGCTGTGTCATAAAAAGAGCATTTGGCAATCTTTGTAGGCCAAAAATTAAATTTACTATCAAATGGCACATAAAGCAAATCATTTTATGAGAAAATTTGCAATAAAATAAAGTCAAAGAACAATCTAGCTGTCAACAAAATTTGAAATTTAAGATAATGAAAGTATCTTGAACTTATATTTTAACAATCATGTCAAATTACACAATGTGAATAAACGTCAAATACTACCTTTTAAAACATTCACAATAGAGTGTCATTTCGTGTGTCAATGTACTCGTAGATTGACCCTATATTAATATGTAAATGTCTCCTTTTTTATGTTATAGGAATATTGGGTGTATAATATTTGAATATCAATTTTTATTACACCAATCACATCGTTTGAGAATTGAGAAACGTGTCAATTGCTTTGCTTTGCTTTCCTTTCCTTTTACCTTTTATTCTAAGCTGTCAAATAAAATTTAACTATATAAAGAACATATTGACAGGCGTATGAAAATGTTATTGACGCACAAATTCCATAATCATATGCGTCTCTCTATGTCTTAACCATTTACTTATGAAATAAGGATATTTTGCACATTATATCGAAAGTGCTTTTATCTCAAATTTACTTCATAGAACTGTCAATATTTAACACAACTTTGAGATACAAATTAGAATTTTGTAAAGAAAATTAACAAAGTTTTTTTTTGACAGATCATTACGTTTTGCGTATGTGTAAGTTGTTAATCATTGTTTGAAGTTATTTTCTAACAAGAATTCTTTTAAAGGTGTTTTTGGGTGTGTTCATTAAACATTCGCTTTATGTCAAAGCATGTTTAATTAGTCGCGTTCCACCGAATTAAATCTCCTGATGTTTGTTTTCTCAAGGACGACTATACACTTCGATATAATTTAAAATGGCTACTCTAACAAAATCTTAAATTATGATAACTGCATTCCGTATGGCTTTTTTATGCAATAAAAAATACAATAGACAACTTACAGATTTACAAGAACCATCTGCCTGCTTAAAGATTTCAATCAAAGAATACAAATCTTAAAGTTTTACCTATCTTATGATGTATATTAGTAGAGCCGAAGCCAATGTCGAGCGAGGAAGACTGTCAGGTGCACACCACTAATACGTTGTCTTTCGGTCATCCAGCCCTCAAGCTTAAGATCTTGTTGTAATGCATGTAATTTCGACGTTTGTGTCAGCGAATATAATAAATTATTTCCCCTCAATATAGGATTGATTTGTGTCAGTCAATGTCACAAAGTGCTCTTTGGATTCTCAGTATTGGCCTATGAAGATAACTATTTTGCGAAAGAACAACTTCTGATGCCGGCCGGTTCCTGTCGCCATTTGAATCTGAATCTCTTATTCTTCCTATCCTCGACATGCGTCGCCCTCCTCGTCTTGGGCTCTTGTCGTCCTCGTCCGTCGTCCGTCGTCATCATCATCAAACCGGCAGATGCGGATGGAAATGTATATTATGATGTGATCCGATGATAAAAACGAAACAAAACCAAATCTCGACGTAGACAACAACGACTACGACGACGACCGAGACCGAAGGATTCACTCATTCAAAATATCTCTGATGATGGCTTGTAACCCAGTTGGTAAGATTTCTGGTTGTGCGGCGAGCGCCATGGCCATCGCCAGAGACTCGGACGGACATGCCCCATCTTCACTCAATGGACAGATAGGCAATGACAACAACGACTATACGACGACGACGATATCCAGATGAAGAGCCAACTTGAATAGATGATGGAAGATAGGATGACTGATAGAAATGCAGATGAATAGCTATATCGTAGCGTAGCATAGGTTAGGCTAGGTATATAGGAACGCGTCTCCATCTCCAACAACGCAACGGGGAGACAGGCCTATACGATATAATGAATGCCAGCCAGTTCGTTATTAGTTCAACCCAAGTGACCATTGGCCAATGGTTTTCTTACTGTTGTTCTTGTTGTTTAGATATACTGGGTGCTGGAAGCTGGATGCGGGATTCTGATGTTGTTCTGCTGCTGCTTGCTGTTGCTGCTGCTGTAGCAAGAAAGGTGTTGCAGTTGTCAATTTCACAGCGGGATGCATGTGGCAACCTAGTCAGCCTATGATATTATATTAAAAGCAACCAAAGCAGAAGAGAAATTCTTCTTCCTGCTTTGCGTTTATAGTAATTACATGTGCGGTGTGCTGCCTCATTGGATTCTCTATAGTCTATAGTATAGCAAAGCTAAGCTAGGCTATAGGCTAGCTATAAGGACATAATATAGAAACATGCTTCTTACATATAAAACCTTACCTTACCTATAAAAGAGATCTTTCATTAGAGTGAGAATTATTATCTTCTATGAGACTATAGAAGTATCTTCATCTTCATTTATGTACATATATATAGGGAGGTTGGAATCGAAGTAGGAACACCGTGCGTCGTCGTCGTCGTTGTCCGGGGGCTTGTGTCATTTTTAATTGTGGATATCCGCTATTAAAATCGGTTATTTGAATTTGTGCAATTTATCTTGTAGCATCTTAGTTTGAAATAAAAAAAAACATCTCTCTCTTAGTTCGAGGTATCTGTATCTAACTATGTTGTCTTTGGGGATTCTAATCTGGAAGTCTGTTGCATTCGTCCTTTGAGGCGTATGTAATTATAGATTGGGCGGCGCTTAGAGCCGCTATAATAATATGATGATGAAAAAAAGGGGAAGTTGTTCTTTTTTTCTTAATTTTCTATTTTTTGAGATAAGATTGCAAATGTCTAGAGAGGTGAATAAAAAAACGGTATTGCATCTATACATCTTAAGGAATCTAAAAAACATCTCTTGACATGGAGAAGTAAACTGTAAGGCCCTGACTTTTTTTTTAGAAGGATTCGAACAAGTAATGTATGTATGTACATAAGTCAATGTAGCCCCGCAAAGTGAAGGACAATCATGAATAAACAGTGAATAAAGATAATTATGGTTTAATTTTGATTTTTTAATAAGGTTTTAAGAAAAGAAGAAACGATTATAAACAAAATAATACTTTTTTAAAGAATTAAGTTGCCCTGAGTTGGAATATAATTTTTCTTATAATTTTTCTATTACATTAAGTTTTTGAAATATGCCTCTTTAAGATTTGTTAAAACCATTTTTTAAAGCCAACCAAAATCGGTGTTTTTAAGGCTTAAGGTAAAACACTATAGTCATTTAAAATAAATAGTTTGAATATTTTGCAAAGTACACATCTTTGTTTTTTAGATAAAGTTGAAATCATTTTAGAATCTTATATGTAGTTTCTGAAAATTCTCATTCATGAAGTTTTGAAAAACCTTTGATTAATTGCTTTTATGGGTTTGAAAAATTCGTTTTGGAGTTAATTTTTAAACGTTTTCAACAATATTTTGTTTGGTTTTTGAAAAACTTGATGTAATACACTTGTTTCGAAGACGCATTTATAACAAAAACCAACATTTCTTTTAACCTGTTTTGCCATTTTTTTTTTGTTAAAAACGAGTTTGACATACATTTTATGACAGGTGAAATCTAACAACTTCTGAAGATTGTTCGAACATTTTCTGAAATACTTTGAATATTGTAAATAAATTTCGAAGAAAGGGAAAATCGAATTGGGAGAACATGACGAATTTTGTGTTTTATTACGGATATCTTCACAAAACGTTATTAAGGGAGTTTTTTTGGAGGTATAACATTTTGAAATGGAATAAAATAAAGATGATTTTTTAAATTGGAATAACATTTACTTTGTTCGAAAGATAATCTTATGTGGATGTAATACTACGTTTCCACCGGGCACTAAACCGAGATTTAGCTAGATTTGTCACAAATCTCCTTGAAATCTCGAAGATTAACCATACAAATTTTAATCTCCTCAAATGAAGATTTCAAATAAAACTCATTGAAATCTACTTGAAAACATTAGTTTGTCAAATCAAACAAACTTTTTTTCGGAGAATAATTGTTGAACCGACCCATTTAAACGCCAATTTCGTTTATTGACAGATGGAAATGTCAACAAAAACTATCTGTCTCACTTCCATATGACTCAAATTCAAAACAATAAACAACTTTCAAGAAATCACAGACGAAATAAAATGTAAGTATACAAAAATAATAAATATGTATGTACAAGAATATAATAAATCTAATTACTTACAGATGGTGAGTTTGAAGTTTGGTTGTTATGACATAAACCAAACGTCAAATTAATGTCCTTTTCTTTGGTGGAAACACCTCATGATTTATTTTAAATCACTTGCCTTAAATCTCGGATTATTTGTTGGTGGAAACGTACTATAACACAACTCAACATACACTTGAAGATTATCGTCACTTCAAATACAGCAGTTTTGTTTATTGACGTTCAACTAAAACTAAGCTTCATCTCTAAACAAAATAGTGCAAAATATGAATTTCGATCAGAACTATGATTTTCAAAATGAATTTGAACAATTTGGAAGCGTTGTTCAGGCGTCTGTCTATTCATGTGAAAATGTCAAACCAAATTTAAAATAAATCACTTGACAGCTGACAAAATGGCTGCCAGATAAAATAGTATTGCCAACTGAAAGATGCGCTGTGTTTTTGTTTCGAATTTTTAATAGTAATATCTCAAAAAACTGACGCGATAAACCAATTCTGAAATCGGATTTAATGTAACTTTTTGGACAGCATCTTTAAAAGTAAAGAAGAATGAACCAATTATTCCACCAACCCATAAAGCTCACTGAACTGTCAGTTTTTGTTTATTGACGTTCAACTAAAATTAAGCTTCATCTCTAAGCAAACAGAACCATGATTTTCAAAATGAATTTGAACAATTTGGAAGCGTTGTTCAGGCGTCTGTCTATTCATGTGGAAATGTCAAACCAAACTTAAAATAAATCACTTGACAGCTGACAAAATGGCTGCCAGATAAAATAGTATTACCAACTGAAAGATGCGCTGTGTTTTTGTTTCGAATTTTAAATAGTAATATCTCAGAAAACTGACACGATAAACCAATTCTGAAATCGGATTTAAATTAAGGCCATCAAAAACATCGGAAACGTACAATTTGATAGACATCGGAAAATAAAACTTTCCTGAACAGAGTTATTGTTATTTAATTTGGGTATATTGAGCAGTTTTCTATCGAAATAACCAGTTGTATTCCACAAACTATTCAGCCGTAATACTGAAACTGTTGAAAATGCTCATCTGTGAAGTAAAGAGTTTCTTTTTTCAGCTGGACATCACGAATGTGAATATTCTTACTCAGCTCTTCTTTCCCTCCTATTTTTTTTTAAACTTTTAAAACAATGTTCACCGGTATCTTCCCTCAAATCCTCTCCTATTTTCCTAAAGCTCACACTTTGCTTAAATATGTTAAGGTTATGTAGTAAAAAAAATAAAAAAACCTTTTAACAAAAATTTAAAACCACCCAAATCACCTATGATTCCACATGATGTAACTTTAAGAGTTTAAAAGGAAACAAATCATCAATTCTTATAAAAACTTATGTTCAAAAACTTTAGCTGATAAATATGTCAAAAAAGACAAATAAATAGTTCGTAAAAATCTCCCCAGGGTACCATATACACTTCAAAAATTTCTCCGGAAACATATTTATCAACATCCTCATCATCATCAAAAACATCATCATAATCATCATCATTGCCATTTTCAAAACCAATAAACTAAATCAAGGAAAACTTTTCTTTCAAAAAGGTCAACAAACCAAACCATCACAATGCCCTTTAAAAAATATTTAAAAAACAAACTGAAAACAGAAAAAAAATACTTCATGATTATACTTTCGTTCGGAAAAGTTTTTTCCGCACCCACTTCAAATAACATGCCTCGATAACTCAGCATTTGAATAACCTAGCAAACAATTTATGAAAAAAATAGTTTAAAAAAAGAAAAATGTTTTAAGGACATCTAAATGATGGAAAAAACAAATATACTTACTAAATAAAAAAAAAAAAAAAAACATAGTGAATTTTCCAAGTGCATTCCCATTTCCCAGCTCCAAAAGAAGGTGGCCAGGCTAGCCCCGTCCACCATCACCACCACCGGAATCCAATTGGTTTAATTCATATGCACGATTCCCACTCAATTATACTCCTTCATATATAAATTTTCATATTTTTCTAGAACTGCAATAAAAATCCTATCCTGGATATATACGAGCGAGGTATAGGAATATTTTCCAACGTTCATTCGGTCGAATGTTTTTTAAGGATTCTAGGACGAAGAGTGAGAGCAAGAGAGATGAGAATGAAATTGAGATGTGAGGAATGAGAACTCAGAATTGAGGAATGAGGACTGTGCAGGGGACATATGGATGGAAAGGAAGGTTTATTCCAAAACGAGTGCAGGTGTACAGCAAAAATAAAAAAAAGGACTCTAGTGGAAAATTGTACTCTTGTGTTGTAGTTCAATGACATCCAGAGGAAGGACAAATGTGACTGCCATATCGTCGTATACAGTTATGAACTTAAAAAATATTAAAAAAACAACAACAGCAATGATGTCGATGTCGACAACGATGACGACGATGACGAGGACGAGATGACGATAACAACACAAAATCTACAAAAAGGATTAATTACGTTAAATTAAGCACGAAACGATGTGTACAAGGGGAGCCGGAGCCATCATCCATTGGCTTGGCGCATTAATGCGGCTGCAGCAGAGATGGGAATAAGGATCTTCAACCGACCGTCCAACCACATATTGTATTTATATTGATTCAGATGAAGTTATTTTTTTTTTTTTTGGAATATGCATGAAAAGGATTTTTAGTTTTATATTTGAGGTTACTTTCTCTAATTCCAGGGTCGTTCCTTCAATGGAACTTTATTCTTTATTCTAAATTCATGAATATAAAGAGATGTACCCTTCTGCGTTTCGTTTGAGATTTAAAAGGGATTCTTGTTGTTTTTATTTCCTTCTATAGAAATAAATAATCTAAAAAATATAATTATTTAAAAAATTGTAATACAAGGCAAAGGGAAGTGTTGGAATATTTTACGAAAATAAAATTAGGGGAGCGTTTGTAGTGACCAGGCTTAAAGAAAGCTTTGTTTTTGTTTTTTAAGTAGTTAAAAATTTCTTTTGGAAAAAAATAAATAATAATTTATTCCACTTACAGCTCCCCCTATAGGATATTTTTGTAATGATTTTTGGTACAAAGTGTTCCCATAGTGCATATTTTCACTTTTTCCCTCTCAATCGGTTTTTGTTTAAGAAATTAAGGTTCTTGTTTATGAATTGCATTTTGATCAAAGCTTTGTACACTTTTTAGAGATCTAAACAGAGTGCGAGGATATTTTGAACAACAACTGTCATCTTACATTTGTCACTTTTCACCTGTCATCTAAAACCTTTCACCTGTGAAATTCTTAAATCTAAGTTTGTTTTATTTTTTAACACTCGCTTGGAACAGAAATAAAAACAGCTCTCGACGCATCTGAGCTTAATGGCTGAAACACAAACACGCTTTAGCTTCGGCTTCGTCTACGTTACGATGAGCCTGCTTCGAGGTTGTTTTGAAGGACATTTCTATAATAACCAATGTGAATCCCTCCAAAAGCAAATGTATTTTGTTTGTTTTTTTTTTACAGCTGTGGAGCTGTCAGACAAAGCAAATGTTCAGCAAATTTGAACTAGAGCTTCCGTTTGGAGTCACATTACGTAACATTACGTTCTTTTCTTTCGATTGTCAAACGAAACGTGAGGTCAAAGCTTCATTGTGATAGAATGCATTAAATTCCTATGGCTGAACTCGTAAACGTCAGGCGAAGCCGAAGCTGAAGTGTGTTTGTGTTTCAGCCATAAATTGAAATACAATTTTTGTTTGACAACTAGGGACGTGTTCAGAAACTAGTAATGGATACATTTTTATAAAGATTCAATATTTAGTTTGAATATCAATTTTATTTTCTGCAGCACATTTGTTGAGTTTTTAGTTAATTCGATTTTTTTTATAACTTCTTGCAGCTTAAGTCGAATACTTTCTTTCCATTACCGACTCATTTTGACGTTTTAACATTTTATCTCACTTCCATGCATTTAAAAAATAAATGTCCTCCCACTTTTCTGTTGTCTTTACTTTTAAGTTTGAAGGAGATAAAGCTATGAGATTTCAAAATTAGTCTAATGTAAACACCATCTTTATTTCAAAGTCCTGTCAAGTTTATATTCAAATAATCAAATCGACAAAACTTGGGACTAAAACTCAGAGTAAACAAACTGGCTTTATGTAATAATACTTTCGCATATTTTATTGACTTTCTTCAAGTTATAGGTATTTTCAGAAATTTGATTTAAATGTCAATAAAAAAAAAAACTTTTTAAAAGACTTAAAACCGAAACCCTTTATACTTAAAACTAGTTTTAAAGAACTAAATAATTTGTGCATTACTGTTTTTGCTTTTGACATATTGCTCTACTTCGTGACATTGCTTTGTGTTTGACAGTTAAATGTAATGAGTGTACCTCAATTATTTTTTTCGAGTTATTGTAATTTTTTCGACAAGACGTCAAATAGTAAATATTTTCACAAATTAGAAAGTTGAGTGGGAAAAATTTCTTACAAATTAATAGAAGTTTGTATTGTAAATTCCATTTCCCTACGCCATTTTATTTATTAATATCAAACCGTAAAAGTTCTGAATTGAAGTTAGGAACGTCAATTAAAGTAAAAACTTAAAACTCACCCAAACCATTGGATTTTTAATAATGCTTTGTTTTGTGTTTACCTGAAAAGAAAAAAAATTGATTAATATTTGTATTTATTTATTTAATATATTTTTATTTAAAAGTTTTTAACTTCAGAAAAACTGTTTTTTTTTTTTAACTTAATTTTGCATATAATTGGAGAGAATTTAAATACAATCTATCTGTCATACTTGGTGAAATTAAGCATGTTCAAATATTTCAATTGAAATGTTTAAGATCAGCACGACATTTTGCCGAAACGTTACCTCTGAGATTTAAAGTTCCCGAATTTTCCAATTAAGACACACAAATAAAAGTAAACACACCAAATTATTTGTGAAAACTTGAAAGAATTAATTCCGTAAGTTTTTCTGGTAAAATTAGACATGTTTAGAAACTTTGACTTTTCAATATTTCTCAGTTTCATTTTACAGGATTATTGAACAATTTGAGCTGTCAAAATATTGGGAAACAAATTTAGTTTGTGATTATTCTATGGGCGGATCCCAATTTCTGAGATTTTATTTCCCCGAATTTACCTTGTCAAATCAAACAGACCGAATCAAATATGACAACTTATAAGAAGTATTTATTTATTTTATTTTTTTCTCATCAATAACATATTTTAAATACACTATTAATAAATGGTAAATAGGAGCACTATTAGCAGAATACAATCGGTTCCTTATAAGAAGTATTTCATTAAGATCATAACAATTATACTTGACATCATTTTGACATTTTGTTTTTGACAGATAAGGTTTTCAGAAGCAACTTTAAATTTCTAATGGAACTTAGTTTTTAGCTAGCAAGACACCTAAAATGTGATGGAATTGAATGAATTCAGTGACAGATTGGAGAAGGAAACGTCATTTTGGTATCCTATTTTTTTTTTGACAGATGAAGTTTTCACCAAGACGTTTCTGATGGAGCTTAGTTTTTGGCAACTATGGAGCACCTAAAAAGTTGAGGCTGGTTATGTTGCCATTGGGCTTAAGGGTTTCCGAAATCTCTTTATGAGTCATTCTATGCTTCGAAATCTATAAAATTAAGTTAACTCCCCCTACAAGAACAATAACAAAGGATTTTCTTTTTTTTTTGTCAAAGAATTCTTTTGAAGCTAAATGCAACAAAAGTGAAGGTATGATTAGTTGGATAAGCTTCCCTCTTTTAGTTAGCTGTAACTATATCCGTCTTCAAAGGCTCATTCATGAAACTTATATCCCTTTTAGAAACAATCAATCAAAATTGAACAACAAACATCACATTTGTCGCCTTTTGCAAAAAACAAACACTTTTGTTTTAATAAACCCTTTTCAACAAATTAGGTGTTCCCTTAGTACACATCTCTTTTGGACAAACTTAAAACAAAACAAAAAAAAAGCAACAAAACATCAAAGAGAGCTTGTGAAGCGGCTTCAAAGCAGCTACAAAGCTTTTTTGTATATACTATACATAATATATAAACGTAATCCTTCATTTGAAGCCCGCTCTGTAGTATAGAAAGGTACATAAACCTAAAGACTTCCATTTCAACCGCTTTTATGCATATAACCCATAGTTAAACTCTGAAGACTGTTTTTTGAAACAAAGACGTTTTATAGCATTTGCACCTCTTTCTCTCCTTTTTTCACACATGACTGCTACCATTTGCTGCTACTGCTATTGCTCCTGCTTCTGCTGTTGTCGTCGTCGGTCGTCGTCATTTGAGTGGAGTGTAGGTTATGTATGCGGATGGATCCCCCAAAGGATTTTCCTTATTTTTTATTTTCTGGCACTTAAGCAAAGCTGTGCTTCTTCTTTGCAATGATGATGGCAAAGGCGATGGCGATGCCTGCCAGGCACAATGGATATATGTGGTCAGTAACCCCATACGGGCCGGGGGTACAAAAAAAAATAAAAATTAAAAGAAATATAAAATGAAATAAAAGAAATTCTTCAAAAAGAAAAGAAACATTGAAAAATAAAGCTAAAGAATCAGGGGACAAACGCTAACGCTATAGGTACGAGTACTGCAGCAAAACAGCTCAGAGTTTATTTGAAGTGGGTACTTTGGAAAATTACTCTTGTCAGAGAAATAAAATATCCCAAAGGATATCACTCCTCTCGTATACGTATATACGAGCTACTATACTCGTACTATGCGACGTACTATGTTGTAGGAACACTCTCGTACTACACAATATTCTACCGTACTATATCGGACGGAGGACGACGGTACGACAACGCCAAGAGGAGTCAAACCATCCTCATCATCTCATCATCCACAACCTTTGCTCTTCAATCAGCTTCTTTTATTTTATATAGTATACTTTATTTTTTATCGTGTTTCATCTTTTAGAAAGGAGTTTGAATCTTTGTCGTTCAGCGTCGTCTTCATTGTTGTTGAGCTATAAGGACACCAGGAGTTGAAGTTCGAGGCAAGATATCATACAACGGAATCATTATACGCGTTGCATTTATGCAATCAAAAAATTGTCCTTTATTCTTTAAGTCAAAAACATAAAATATCTATACACAACATTGAGTATCTATTGAGAAGAAAGTTCATTTATTTAAAATACTTCTTAATGTCCCGAAGGTTTCGGTTCTTTGATGAGGGGAGGCGACATTATCCCTAACAATGGAATATTTTAGTGGCAAAAATGAGAAATGAAAACAGCAAAATGCCATCGAAGTATACGTACATATATACAAAGTTAAAATAGTTCGTTTGGAAGTCGAAGAAGAATCAAGGACTCCTCTGCAATGACGTGAGGGATTTGCTTTTAAAATTGTTTTTCCCTAAAACTAGAAATAAATATTTAAGTGTCATATACAAAGAATCATCAGGAAAGCTAAAACGTGATGTTTGATATGATGTTCCTAAATAAAAACAGACCCAAATTCTTTATGGCTATAGTTTTTTTTTTCTAAAGGTCAAACTTTTCCAAAGGAACTTGGGTACCTATAACCTATTTGATAATTAAATATACTCGTGATAACATCTGTCAAAATAGAAATAAAATGGCGGATCCAATTCTTTTCCAAGTGCCAAATGAAAAAAAGTTATGTTCCAACAACACTCGAAGCTAAAATGTAAGACCTTTTTGCTTTTCTAAACGTGTGTCCAGACTAAAGAAACATTTCAGAAACATTTGAAAAACATTCCTTTCTTTGGTCTGGATCGAGCATAAATCATTTTTGAAATGTTTCTCTGTTTCCCATCCCGAATTGGAAACTTTATTTGTTTTCCAAGCATTTATACATATAGGTAAAAAGTGCGTGTTGGCATTTTAGAGGGACTAAAACGACTATAGATGCACCAAATTGACAGATGGGGCATTTCACGTGAAGCGGACAGGGAAAAAAAAGTGACATCTTGGATTTCGCTCATATTTAGGTCAATGACAGTATTTGAGAATATAAAAAAGTAATTTCATTTTTTTTATTCTACGGCACTTAGTTTAGGAATTACGGACTACCAAAAAATTGACCCACTATGAAAAGCCATTATTTAAAATCAGTGCTGTAGGTATTAGATATAAAGTAAAAATATATTGTAGGTATGTTTTAACAAGAAAAAATGTGTATTATTTTTTTGATAAAGTCGGTGCAAAAAAATTTTTTTTTTTCTTGCTCAAAACCGGAAGTAAAGTTTTCAAAGTAAAATTTCAGTAACTTCGACCATTTTTTTTTTAATTTTTATTTCTGCAAAATAAAGATAAAACTATGTAGATATTACATAAAAAGTTTCAAAATGGAGACTTAAGTCGTTTTAGAGATATGGAACATTATGTCTCACAGAGCGTATTGTTACCGTTACCGTTAACCTATATGTATGCGCTAAGTACAATGCTTGGCGCGTAATATTCTATTCAATGAACTCTATCTTAAAAACGACTTAAGTCTCCATTTTGAAACTTTTTATGTAATATCTACATAGTTTTATCTTTATTTTGCAGAAATAAAAATTTAAAAAAAAATGGTCGAAGTTACTGAAATTTTACTTTGAAAACTTTACTTCCGGTTTTGAGCAAGAAAAAAAAAAATTTTTTTGCACCGACTTTATCAAAAAAATAATACACATTTTTTCTTGTTAAAACATACCTACAATATATTTTTACTTTATATCTAATACCTACAGCACTGATTTAAAATAATGGCTTTTCATAGTGGGTCAATTTTTTGGTAGTCCGTAATTCCTAAACTAAGTGCCGTAGAATAAAAAAAATGAAATTACTTTTTTATATTCTCAAATACTGTCATTGACCTAAATATGAGCGAAATCCAAGATGTCACTTTTTTTTCCCTGTCCGCTTCACGTGAAATGCCCCAGATGCCCTAAATTGACAGATCTAACGTCAATACGTTACCTTTGTTACAACAGCTGCACTGCGGACTGTTCTGGGAAGAAAAGTGTTGCTTTTCGGTGTTCGTTGGGAAAATGTCTGTACTGAACTACTTGTTTGCCTTTGTTCTGAATATTTAGCGTTACCGGTAAGCTAGTGCAGGCTGGTAAAAACTGTCAAAATCAGCTGATGTCACTATTAGA
Organism: Eupeodes luniger; assembly: GCA_951509635.1. NCBI lineage: Eukaryota > Metazoa > Arthropoda > Insecta > Diptera > Syrphidae > Eupeodes > Eupeodes luniger. The sequence goes on along the minus strand of OX608075.1, from coordinate 9,363,728 downwards.
TTAGTGAAATAATTTTGTGGTTTTGATTGAAATATTTTAATAATGCATAGATTTAATTAGATTAGAGCCAACTCCGAATGAAGTGCAATTTTTGGTGATTAAATGTTCTCCTAACATTAAATTAAATTTGAAATTTAATTTATTTTAATAAATCTTTCAAATCTGTATTTTAAATTATTCCGTCAATTTTACTTGGGCCGAATTTTATTTGATTTCTTCTTTTTAATATCTGACATGTGACATTTTTGCTTGAATTTGCTTTAACAGTTGACTTTTCTGATTAAACAAACCTATTTTCCTGTGGTCAACTGTATTTTTTAATTTTACGCAATTTTTATTACTGTTTGTTTTTCTAACAAATTTACATTTATATAAATATATTATATAAAAACATAAATATGTATGTATATTTATGAGGGTTCCAATTTTTGTACTCTTCATTTTTAGAAAAGTATTGTTTGGTTCATAAGCTGGATTAGAAACTACATTATTATTTGCTGACAGAGAAAAGTTAAAGTGATGTAGCAGATATTTTGTTGATGTTAAATAGTTATCTATTCTTGACAGATGCTTAAAACTGACAGATCCAATGTCACTTAACTTGTTAAATTTACACATTGATATCCTTATCTAAATTTAAATAAGCTTATTATTTTTAGATTATCTTTTCCTTTCAACTCGGTACTGCAGAAGTTTAAGTTTTTCTTGTAACAAATTTGAAGTCCCTCAGGGGTGTTACTAAAAGCCAACTTCTTTTATATTTATTTAATTTTATCTTCTTTAAAAAGACAGACCAAAGATAATGTGGAATTTTTCGGTCAAAGTTGCGAAGAACGGTTTAAGTATTTAAGGATAGACATTCCTTGCCTTTCAAAGCTTACATCACACCGTTTAATGAGATCAATCCGATAGGACTTAAAAACCATTCTAGATTTACGAAAAAATTATAATGTTGGATTATAAGGAACTAAAACACATATGTATGTACTGCACATATATGCATATTAGTTGAGTTTCGTTTTTGATCTGGATATCTGTCAAAGTCATATAACATGAAACTGCTCTGCAATTCACTTGTCAAATGTCACTCACACGTCCATTTTGTGATTTCGATGTCACTTTAATTTTTGTTTGACAAGTTATGCACATAATATTAGGAAATCTAATCCTTACAACTTACATATAAGAACATTTTCTAATAAATATGGATTGCCTCAGGGAAGTTATTTAGGACCACTTCTTTTAAAAAATCGTTATTACATCGAAAAACTTGTTCTGTATTTCATTTGCGTCAAAGATTATATTGATTGTTTTAAATTAAGCTCAAAGAGAACAGTTTAAAACAAATTATCAGGGATACGCTTTTTTTTAGATTAAGATCATATTTTTGTATACCTAATATGATGAATGAAGATGGAGCATATTATCAGCGAAGAAATAGAAAGCACAACAATTTTGAAATAATACCAACTTGAAATAGAAATTTGCAAAAAACTAGTCTTACATTTCTAGATTTAAAAGTTGCATCGTCTGAACACTTAAGGAGATATTTTGATAGCTTCCATCTTCATTTCTGAAGATCGCATGTTGCACCTCATCTTCAAAGAATTTTCAGTTCATTAAGTTGATAATTCAAATAATTCTTTTCTTTCCAGAATTCATTTCTTCATTACTTCATCGGACAATCATATAAAAGAAATAGGATAAGAAAAAAACTCAACACCTTTGGCACACGACTTCAAACTGTCAGCCAGAAAAAAAACAACAACAAAAATACACATATCAGGTCCCTAAGAAATGCTCATCAATTTGTCAGAATAGGGAGAGAAAAATAAGAAACATTTTGTTACATGCAATGTACCTAACATGAATTACATTTTAATGCTTTTCACAGTAACTCCTTTTTTTAGTAATCATCATCTTGTAGTCATTATATCTACATCTTCTCAATTCTACATATAATAGCTTTATTAGAAGGGACCCACGTTTTTTCTTCTTTTATTGTTCATTAAACAAAATTCCAACTATATCCATCTCGTGACATGCAAACAACAAAGACTCAAACTACTCTTTATACTTCATCAAATCAAAAAAGTTCAACAAAAAATTAGTTTTCTTGATTAGCTTTTCCACCATCAGTCAAAGATATAATACCAACAGCTTTTTTTCTTCTTCTTGTCTTCAAATAAGATACAAATGAAACTCACGCCTTAGGACAAAGCAATTCCATTCCTGACAGCTCGAGATGCAATTAGAAGAAACGCCTGCAACGCTGCTGCTGCTGCTTGGGCTGCTGGTGAACGGAATTCGAGTTCGTTCATTTATTCGCGTACTGGATCAGCGTCAGCATAAGCACGCACGTCAGTAGCGCGTTTCAATGCGCTGTGATCTGTATTACGCTCCTTTTTTCTTCCTTTCAAAATGCGGGACCTGTAATTTGTGTTCCAACAAAACACAAAACAACTATAATAGAATTGGCTTGGCATTCAAGAGCCGGATATAATATTCTTCCAGATCCATAGAATTTACTTTGCTTTTGTGTAATCATTTTGATCCCGAATAAATACTAGAATGACGATGACGATGACGAATAATAAAACAGCAGCATGCCCCGTTTCGCATAGATTATTCTTGCAAACCTCTAATGGTCTGACATAATTACACGTCTTTGCAATTTAAACTTCTGCATCGAACATGTTAAACACTGTAAATGAAAAATAGCTTAGAGGGCCACCAGCATCAGCAGCACACCATACAACGCCGCCACACGGGAGCTAGATATAACAATAAGGCAGGCACATCAACTACAGCTTATAACAAACCAATCATTGAAGGCGCCCTCTAAAATTATTCCAGCCATGTTCCCTTTTCCCATGTCCCACCGATCGTCTGTTGGAATTGAATTGCCCAGCGGCGCGGCGCAAGTGGTGGACATAAAAATCGCTTCATCATTCGCGAAGTAATAATTAGATGGTTTTCGCTCAGTCGTAAATCTCCGCACCGTTCGGTCGCTAGATGGGGCAATGATATACTACTGGCTGGAGCTGGCTGGCTGACTGGTTGGCTGGGGCGCTTAGGCGAAGACGAATTGTAGCAGCCAGCAGCGGTGGCGCGATCGTAAAACCGCCTCGAACATCTCCGGGAAGTTGTAATATTCTAATGATCCATCGTCGTCGTCGTTGTTGGTTGGATGGTTTGCTCTGCTGCCCGAGATGTACCTCGAGGGCACCCAATTACTCCAAAGTATTGGAGAGTATATATAGAAGAATAGTTAGTAGCAAGTTTTAAGAAGTTTTACCCTGTGCACTTGTAGAAGAATATATATCTTTGCACTAATTGTAACGGTGTTGTGTTTTGGCGGTCGGTGGCTTGGCGCGACTAAGTCGACGCAGCAGCAGCATCAGGAGCATAGTTGTTATAGTCGTCATTTTCTTTAGCACTGTTATGGCATTTAACTGCATGAAATTGTGCAATCTAGATGTAATATGAACTAAATTTAAATATAAAGCAAAACTATAAACTGACTAACTAAAACATGTTGTTGAGTTTTGGAAGGGAACACCGCAGAGGGTCGGAAGGGGAAATAAGTGTAGAATACTTAAAGATTCTTGGAGTATTTTGATTGATGCTTCTGTTTCCTGTGAACATGATTTACATTACAGAATAAACAATTTGAGTTTGTGTGTAGAATTTAATACAAAACATAAACTCGCGTTGGGCGCCATTTAAATAAAAAAAACATAAAACTGCTGGAATTGTTGAACATAATAAAAAAGTAATAACTTAAAGGTGATTAATGTTCAATTTTATCGGTTGTTATAAATTTTATTGTTGAGAAGCTTGTTTAGTGAAAAATAAATCAGCATATCGCCACGGATCAAAATTTTTAGACCTTAATTTGTATTCGTCTATTGTTTTTGTAAATTCGTAATGAAGGTTCAATGGCTTAAGCTTTCAATTAACTCAGAGTTAGAATCCGGTGCACAAAGTTGTTAAAAGTTTTGAATATAAAAATGAAGGGACAAGGAGTTGGTTAAAGCATTCAACATTCCTGATGAGAGGTTAAAAAAAGAATCTCTTTACTTGACAATGCGTCGAAAATTGAGCTGAAGAGGAGATACCGATTCACATTGGTCTTCAAGTTTTTAATATCAAAATGGGACGGAAAAATATCCCACGTTCTTGATGTGCGGTAAACACATGAATATCTATAGTTGGCAATACGTCGGAAATTGAGCTGAAGAGGAAATACCTATGCACATTGGTCTTAAGGTTTTGAATATAAAAAAGGGAAGGGAAAACAGAGTTGAGAAAAGTGTTCTTAATGTGCGGTTGAAAAAAGAATCTCTATGTTTAAAAGTAAAACATTCTAATTCTTTTTGTGTGGTTATAAAAGAACCTCTATACCTGATAGTACACCGGACTGAAGAAGAGATACGATTGAATATCAAAATGAGAGGGAAAGGCATTTCACATTCTTGATGTACGGTCAAAAAAAAAACCTCTCTACTTAATAGAACCAGAAACTGAGCTGAAGAGAAAAATTTCGGACATTCCAAGAAGTAAAAGTATTACGTTTGAATTGTTTGACGGTAATTGGGAGGGGGGGTGTTGATAAGCAACTGCCTCACTTATTTCCGCATAAAACACCATACAATCTCAAATTTTAACTAAGATAAACTTTTTTGTGCATCATCATTTACATTGACCTTGTTTTAAATAAACAAAAATAAAGAAAATATAAATAAAAAGAAACGTGTGCCCCACAAAACCAAATCAATCGAATTCCAAAAATCCTTCTTAAATTAGCTTCCAAAAAAAAACAAACAAATACAAATAAATTCTCATTTTTCAATCAAATGAACACCAAATTAAATAATCCAGACATGATTACGCAAATATCATTTAAACACAAAAAAATTAAAAAGAATTGAGGAACAACCCAGACATTTATTTAGTTTAAAGAACCCAAACACAACTCTTTCTCTCTCGAAAACGAACATTAACGCCATGTTTATGTCTGCCACAAAAACGATACTTTTCTGCGTCTAAGGAATTTTCGCCGCCGCCGGAGGAAAAAATTACAAAAAAAAATGGAAAACATTTAAACTGAAATGAGATTCCTTATTTCAATGAAAATATAAACATTACGCAAATACAAATTTTTTGAATATTGCGTTGGTGGATGGAAAACTTTCAATTTTTAGTTTACCTTAACGAAGACAACAACAAATAACAAAAATGAAAACTGAAAACGAATAACGCAAAATTTCTGTTTCTATATTATTTTTGCAACGTGACCGGAAGTTTAATTGAATTTTATTCTGCTGCTGCTTTTCTGGAATTCCGGTTCACGTGAATATATTTCTATTAAAACAACATAAATTCCCGCAGGTCAGTAGCCTTACGTTATACGTTATGTGTGATGGCAGCAGATATAAAACAAATACAGCAAAATATAACTGAGATGTTTACGTTGAAAAGTATTCTTCTTCGGATGTGCATTTTGTTGTCCGCGAAATCCGTTGGACCTCTTTTTTAACGAAACAAATACAAAAAAAAACGAAACAATAGCCTGATGTTTGAAAAGGCCTGCCAAGGATAAAATAATCAGTGTGTTTTGGTTTTGGTTTTTTATTGTATCCTCTCCTCTTTTACATCGAAAGATTCTCCAAAACAATCCAACAACCAGCGAACTAACCGCAGGATCACCGCCATCGCATATTCTAGAGGACCGAGGACGACCCTTTAACTGGAACATGTTTGGGTTCATCGACTACTATCCCAATAGAACCGAGCCGGCGGTATTTTTGTCTTTTGATTTCAACAACAACAACAAACAAAAAATTATATTTACACACGTTCAGTTAAAAAATATAAAAAATTCAGAAAACGGGGAGGACAAAACAAAAAAAGGATAAAAGAATTGTGTAATCCTATATTTTCAATATCCGCGTCATCGTTCATTCGAGTAAGGAACAAAGAAGCCGTGGCGGGGTTATACGCTGAAGCTGAAGTTGAAGTTAAAGCTATAACTATACAAACATAAAAAGTCCAGAAACAATCCGTATTGTGGGAACTTTCGGGATAACATTATATTATTATTTATATGTAATATGTAGAGAGGTACTGTGTTGTTGTAGCAGCACTCGTTAAGGGTCATTTGAGTTCGATTGTTCTTTTTGAAAATAACACACGTTCATATAAATATGAGTATTCGAGCGAGAGTTCTTTTTCAAGGAATAGTTTTTTTTGTAAAACAAAACAAAAACTAATGAAATTTGAGTAGATATTATGTTCCGACCTATCCCTGCCTACAATAATAATTGTACCTGCTGCTCTTCTGTCAACGACCTTAGAGATGTCAAAAGGAATTAACTTCACTTTTTTGTTTGTGTATGTTATTGGCCAATGGACTTTTGTATAAATTTACAAGGAATAAAATAAGCATATGGAGTGAAGAAGAAGAAAGTTGTTTATAGTACAGAAGCCTTACTTAGATTTTGGGGACATTTTTGTTTTTAGTGGGGACTTTATAGAATTTTGTACGGAAACAGGTCTAGCTTACTTTTCATTGAATTGACGTTTTATAGATTTGCGAATAAATTTGACAGCTGTTTAAGTTTCATACACTTTTCAACAATCTTTTTGAGATATGTTTTTTTTTTTCATAAATGGTAACACTTTTTTAAATGACAGCTCATTTGACTGTCTAAATTTCGTGGTGCTACAGCTCCTAAAGAACCAGTGCCTAAAATTCCTAAGAGATCTAATATTTAATGCCGAATCAAAACGACTAATTTGAAAAAAGCACTTGTCATTACAAAAAGAAAGAAACTCCCACACCTGGTTCTTATAAATTTGACTTGTCACCTTATTTAACATACTTGAAAAAGCTAATTTTTGAAAATCTATAAAACATGAAAAGTTGAATACAGTTCAAAACTTAAAAATGTGTAACAAAATTTTTCTGAGCACTAGACAACGGCTTTTATATTTTTTTTAAATTGGTAAAATTGTTCATAGTGACAGTTGGTTTGACAGCTTACAGATAATTGCAGCTATACTTAGCTCTGCCAGCCACCAAACCTATATTTGTCACATTTGACTTTTCAATATTGAATAATATCCTTGAAAGCTAATTTTTAAAAGAACAATAATATATGAAAAGTTGACTTTAATTTTTTTACCTGCGTAGCAAAAGTGTGTAACAAAGTCTTTCTGACTGTAAGGAAGCGGCTTTTGTCACATTTATGATATTTTTTGTTAAATTGGTAACACTGTTCAAATATGACAGATTTGACAGGTAACACAGATTCACATTTGACATTTTGACTTATTAAACATCGTTAGAAAGATATAATATTGAAATAAGGATTTCTAAGAACTATAAAACAAAAATTGTCAAATTTTTTAACCCACGAACACACCATTTTTTAAACATATATGTACATATATGTTGTTTATGCTGGTTTATATTTATTTTCGTGATTTTAAACCATATTTATTACCATTCAAAGAGTTAAACCGTACCCTGGCCATAAGGCAGCAGTATCTACCGAATTGTTAATATTTGTTTTTAAACTGGTAACACTTTTTGTAGTGACGACAAAATTTGACAGATGACAGAGGTGAATTGAGTTAAGTATATTTTAAATTTCACCAAGAAGCAGATAACTTAAGAAAGTATGTTGATTAAAATGTGCCTACTGCCACATTTTTTAAGACCTGATATTGACTTTTAAGCTTTAAAGGTTTCATTAGAAATAAAAGGGTGTCCCAAAATTAAAAAAAAAAAATTGTCCCAAAAACAAGAGAATGATCGTAAAATCTTCATAGTATCAGAAATAATAAATAATAAGAAAAATTCTCCCTCATGAGGTGTTAAGCTTTTTAATGACGTAACCTGTCAGCTGTCAAGAAAATAAATTAATAGACTGCTAAAATTTTACTTTACAAATGCAAGTATAAACAAATCTTCCATATTTTGGGATAGTCTACAAAGCTGCGACAAAAAAAACAGTGGTAAGATTCGTCTAAGCTCATTGACCAATAATTTATAGAAAATAGTATCGCTCAAATTCATTGGATCAATGAATAGTCAAATTTAATGACTTCCAATTAATTAACAAAAATATTTAGTTCAGTATCTGCTTACCTCTGCTATTAATGACACTTTGTTTGACAGATTGAGAGAAGGGAAAATGTTAACTCATCGTATCGTGTAAATATAGTTATTTATGTTAGTGATTCTGTCACTCTTTTTTGCATCATGTTTATAATTTTCATTTGCCAATGAAAACTTAAAATATAAAAAAATAATAAATTACACACTAATTGAGGTTAAAAATTCGAAGAGTTCACTGAATTTCAATAATTCAGCCTACTGTCACATTTATACAGAAACCATTCAAAATGTCAACAACACTCTATATTATATGTCTGTCTCTGTATAATGTGTCACGTCGTCTGATTTGAAAAGAAAATTCCCCTTTGACACTCTCCATTACAATATACGACGAAAAGCTGTTGGGAATTTTGTTTTATAGTTTTTGCCTGTCAACGGTTTCAAGGAGTGTCCTAAATTTTTCAAAAAACTTATAAAATTCACCCCCACATGGCATCTCTTGAATGATTGTTTTTATTTTTCGTTTGTCAAAAAAAGACACGTCGATAACCCATAAACTGAAAATAGTTCCAGTTTTGTTCGTCGTTGAATCTTAAATTTAATGTCGTCGCAGTCGTTTTTGTTGTCAATTGTAACGGTTGCCATAAAGTGTCACAATTATTCGTGCCACCATACATTTTAGACAGTTAACTTTATGACTGGCCATTATTGGGGCACATTAGTCTCCATTTGGTTTTAAGTATAGGTATTGTGTGCTTTTTTTGCCTCATCGCACCCTCTCCCCTCTCCCACCATTTTGTCAAATCTGTCAGACACTAAAAATGTCTCCCACGATCCTTTTCAACACACAGCCAGCCAGCGCCCAAAACACATTCTCAACGGAAGAACTATCAACAGTAGGGTATTTAAAATAAACTCAAGTAATTCCAGATGGATGTTTTTCTAATTTATAGCTTTGCCACCCCACCCCCAAAAATAGAGAAAAAGAATATAGACATGTTGGCATTAATGTGCACTGTTGCAGTTAATGCACCCACAAATGTCTGCAGGGACTTAAAGGGTATCATCGCGCCACCATCTTTCAACACTTTACTCCGCAACTCACCATCGCCATCCTCGCGTTGCCGCCGCCGCGCCGCCACTGACTGTGCTTTGCTTTGTCGATGAGTTGGTGAAAGCTGGGCAACTCCTCATCTGCATCCTCATGCTACCATTGACTGTGAAATAACCAACCAGCAGCGGCAGAGCGACGATGTAAATGATGATGACGCGACGGAGACGACTGCAACGACGGAAACGACGACTTCAGAAAGGGTGAATCACATTTGAATGCGCTTTTCGTGGAGTAGTCGTTAGCGTTAAGGTGGGCACTGGGACGAAGCGCAGGTGATTAAATGAACACCATTCCAAGATGACCCCATAGACAGACTGTCTGGTTCTAGAGTCGCGTCGACTACGACTTCGACGACGACGTTGTCGTGCGAATAGCTGCATAGATACAACATCGCGCGCAAAAGACGAGAAGAGACGAGACGAGAGAGTGGAGATTATTTATGACGCTCGGTCCTATATGGGGCAAGTAGACTGCTGTGAAGGTGATGATGCTGCTGACACTGCTGCTGTCGTTTATGTTTATGCCACAAAAATATATACCAAGAGAGGGGAGGTAATTCGGTATCGTAGTCGACGACCGACGACGACGACGGTCGTTTGGTCGGTTGGTCGGTGGAAGGATGGAAAGGGGGGTTAAGTGCTACATAAAGTAAACCTACCTACTGAAAGCTAAAGAAAATAGTAAATCACCAGGTGAAGAGCCATGGATGATGGCTATGGTTGGGGTTCGAGCTATACCTATGTACTCCAGAGTCTATAAGGTGAGAGACACGACGACCAAACGACTATGACGATGACGATAACGACGACGAATCATGCGGCTAATGATTGGATGTTTTATAAGCTGATGCAGTGATTAAGGTGATTCTGCTGGTATGGTATGGATCGTTTGCATTCAGGAAATTTTATGTGTAGGTAATGCAGTGTATACGAGTATAGTTGTAGGTTTTATTCCTCTATATGGATGCGGATGGGAACATATAGGGTTAAGATAGCAAAAGCAGACCACACAGAGTGTTGTTGTTATATAAAGGAAAGGTAGGTACGTACCATCCACATAGTATAGAGACCCCATTCAATGAAAAGTTATCTATAGTTATCTATATCTATAGGGTCTTTTTTTTTATTTGTTGGTCTGCTGATGGGCGGGTTTATGTTTCACTTTTTTTTTTTTCATCTTTTTTTTTTTATTTCGTCTTTTTTATGACGTTATGAGTAATGGTTATTTTAATCTGATATTTAATAATGATTCAAGGGAAATCTTAAACTTTTATTGGGATTATTGTAGTTTTATTGGCTTTTTTCCTCTGTTTCTTTTTTTTTTTCTTTTTCTTTTTTTAGCCAAAATTTGTAGTTCTCGATTTTGACGAAAAAAGTATGCTACGCATAAAATATGATTTATTTAATGGTTAAAAAATTATGGTTGGAGGTTTTAATGACAGCTAGTAAAAGTGTGAGCTTCACTTAAGACGTCAGAAATCTTCACATTTTTATGGGGGGAACCAACTGACTGAGAAAGAGTTACAAATAGTGATAAAAGTTACAAACAAAATAAAACAAAGAACGATGAACAAAAAAAAAATGCGAGTGCTTGAGGAGATTAAGTTAAGCAAGAAAAGTTTCACAATGAGTTTTCTATTAACAAACTTCAAATTCATTGAACACCATAAAATAGTTAATAGTTATTACCTTTAATAAAGTTTAGAAACCTTAGTTTTTGGATTATTTCGGAAATTGTGTTCATTTTCATTTGATTACCAACTCTAAAAGCTATTTACTATAGGATAGAAGGGACCTCTAATTTTATGCCAAATGTAAACAGCTTTATTGAGAAGCAATTTGAAAACTTCAAAAACGCTATCGGCTTTAATAAAATTTATATTTCTTATTGGTAGATTATAGAAGATTTTGGGAATTTCATCTTAAAACTAATTCTTAAGGCCATATCTATATGCCAAAAACAGCAGAGACCTACTATTGTATGCCAAATCCGAAATGCTATTTTGAGAACCACTTTTCTAATACCAAAAATATTCTTGGAGAGTTTGAAAATTCTGAGTGCAAAATTGGTTTACCATCGTTTTTATAAAGCATAAAAGTCGCAATTGCTTTAGGGGGGAAGGTCACCTTAGAATTTTCGAAGAACGGTTTTCAAAAATTTAAATGGTCTCCCAGGACTTGAAAAATGTTGTTCCAAAAGATTATAGCCTTGAAAAACCTGTTATTTTGATGTTGATTTGCTACTGCTATTTAACTTATAATTCAGGAGATTTTTAACCCCTTGACTTGATATTTTGGATATATTTTATTTTGGAAAACGTATTTAGAACAAATAAATAGGAATTACATAATAGCAAGTATTGCATTCGTAAGAAATTTTTACTTCAACATTTTAGCCAAACATGACATTATAATGGTAGTTTGCGGACCCGTTTTTAGGATAGCGAGTTTTGAAAAAAAAAACTATTTTTTTAAATACGAAAAAATTAGACAATTTTTATGATGGAATAAAAGCCTGTTCATAAACTAAAATAACGCTTCTGTGAGTAATAAAAACAAGATTTTTTTATATTAAAAGAAGCCAAGTTAAGGACAAAATTTGAAAACAATTTTATAAAAACGTATGGGACCGTTTTTGAGAAAATTCGAACTGCAGATTTTTTACCATTTTAGGAATTAAAAATGAAAAAAAAAACGCTTGACGCGAACTTGCTTAAAACTCAATCGATACAATGGTTTAGTTTTAGGCTTTAGGGGTGAGGACAGATAGACAGACATATGGAATCGCTGGATCCAATCTTATCCATTTTTGTTCACCGCAAAGTCATATTTAATTACAATCTTGATAATAAAATACTGTTTCTATAATGTGGATTTATTTTGTAGTTTTCATGAACAAAAATCCCCAAAAGCCTACATTTACCTACGTTTAAAAATATTTTTTTTCAAATTCTTTATCACAGTGCCATTTATTAGATTTCTAAATTTGTGGAACGTACACTTGTAGCAATATCCTTCAAACAATTTTCTATAAGTAAAAAGCTTCAAAACTGTCTCTTTTTTGAAATGAAGAAAGCGTAAAAAGTCAAACAAATAAAATATAAGACATTTTCGGAAGGGAAGAAATAACGAAAAAGCTAAATATCAAAAAAAAATTCTAAGTTTTACCATTTCATTGTAAAAATGCGGAAATTATTGTCACGAATCCTAAACATTTCCTGACTCGTTTTTCAAAAATCACTTTTGTACGTATTATTAGCAGAGAATGAGCAAAATAAATCACCGCATGGTTGATAATATTGATATTGATAAAAAAAAACATTCGTCCATATTTTCCCATTACAACTGCAAAATATTATTCTGTCAAATTATTACAAACGGATATTGCTGTCACTTTAAACGTTGAAACTAGTTAAATCATAAGCAAATCTCTTACACCGTCAACTGTCAAAAGTGCAAATTAATTTTTTATTTTCTCGCACCACAAAAATTCAAACTTCAACGCAATATGAAAAGTTGTAAAACTGTCAACTTTTTATTTTATTTTTTATTATTTACTGCAATCAACAAAGTGGACAATTATTATAAGATGATGAAAAAATAGAGAAATGATTAACACTTAAAATTTATTATACTAAAACTATTTTTAATGCGTAAATAAATTTTGCACTTAAGTGTGACGTTTTGAAAATTTATTTTTCCTCAAGTCGCATATTTTTATACTTAACACTTCATTCCATTCAGTACTTATTAAACTTACAACTTAGATACATATAGATTATATTATATGCAGACGAGCTAGACTACGACCAAGACCATACCTTACCTCACCTTTCAAGCGACAGAAGAAAGAAGCGTGTGTTCTTTTATATTCATCACGTTATTTTGATCGTAAAGTTAAAATTTTTATTAGCGTTTCAGATTTTTCTTTTTTGCTGTTTAGTTGTTGTTTTTTTCAATCATCACACTCGATTAACCAAAGAACACGCTTAGGGTTTCATTTTAGACAAAAGGATTCTTCAACACCTTTCTCGTCGAGTCGAGGGATATGTAAAGCCTTTTTCTTTGTAAATTTTATATACCTACTAAATATATATGCTGCATGAATTGCAAATGAAGCGAAATATAAAGAATTTCAACCCCTCTTCATATGATGGTGTTTTAAAGTGATCTTTCTTTAACTTGTGTATAGATGAAAAGCACAGAGGGGGTACGTATAGTGAGAAGGAGATGAGGTGAAATTTATTACAGTTTTGACATTTATTACACGCAGTTTTTACATTATTTTACCCAAAAGACCTCATTTGACGTTTGTAACTTGTAACTGAACCCAACCGAACCGAACGAACCTAACCAATGACAAACTCGTATTTTTTGTTATGTTTCATTCAAATTGACACAAAACTCGTTTGACAGTTAAAAAAAAATAAACTGCACTACAGTCGGTCGAGTATATTGACATTACATTTTTCATTCTGAATAAGGTGGTAGGTAGATATGAGAAATGACGTTTAAATATATTTTTAGAATTACAAAGGTGCATAATATGATGATGGAATGACAAGTTTATACGCAGTTTCATTTCGTTTAATTTGATTTGATTTTTTTTTTTCGGGTAGAACTGGTTTATTGACAGCTGCTGTTGCTGTTGCAAGTAATGTTGCACGAATAAATTTCTTTTTTATGATCTTAAAAGCAAATATATCGAATTAAATGCAGTTTTTTTTTCATCTTCTGATGTTTGCTGTAAGTGATAACCAGATGGCTTGTGGACAAAGGTGACGTTTTTGAAAGGGGTGATTTTGTCTTTGGTTTTATTAGCGGAGTACCTTAACATTGACAAATGATTTTTTGAGCGGCTGTAGTTAGGTTGATTTTTGATTACCATACGTCATTAAATAGAAGTGGCGTGATTTATCATTTTGCAACCCTCCAATAAAAGAAAAGGATAAAATACAAATTGATCTGAATTTTGTGAATAAAAGAAAAGCAAAAAAAAAAAAACAAATGACATATTTTTGATTGAAGTTTCCGTTATACGAGAGCGAGAGGCTATAATTTATTCATACTGATTAAATGAATCCGATGAGTATGAATAAGTCAAGTGTCAATTTGACAGTTCAAATATACTTAAGCTAAGCATATACGATTGGAAGATCGTCTAATATTAGCTGAACTGTCAAAAGTCTTCAAATAGCATCCAATTAGGTGACAGTTGCCAATTTTTTTATCTAGTGAAAATTTGCCGTTTATGCGGTTGGTTGATTTTATCCAAATATTAGAATTTTTTTTGTAGAAAATTGGCTGTCATTTGCCGACAAATGTTTGTCTTCCAATTAAACTTGTATGTTTACTCGGTTGGAAGACCTTAGGAAACAAAACATTGGTAGACCGATTGGAAGACAATTTTCTTGACAGATGACAGAGAACACGTCCGTCGTTCAAAAATATTTAAAAATTCTAAAAACTAAAAACAGCATCGGCTCAAAGAATTCCTGGCCGGATTGTTTTTCGCATTTTGTCAAGGTTAAAATTGAAAGTTGTGAGGAGGCTTAACATTCGTTGGCTGGCAATTTTTTGGTGCCATGATTAATAGAAAAAAGGTATTTTTTTTTGCTAAAATCTACCAATATTGAAAGATCTTCGAATTAGGTATATTTAGCCTTAGAATGTCAAAGATTCTTATTCAAAAAATCACAAGATTTGTTCCACTTTTTCACAGTTAAAACTCTGAAAATAGAATTTCTGAGGTTCGATTTTTTTTTCGGAAAATGTAAATATGTAAATGTAAGTGGGAAAAAAGAAACTTGATTTGACATTTAGACAGGTGTCAATTTGACGTTTCATCAGTTTATCTCGCTTCTCCCTGTCATTATCCTTTTTAATCGTTAAGTGAATGTGAAATAACATATTAAGACGTCAAAATGATTCGTTGACGAGAACGCAGCCTAAAAAGTCAAATTATGACATTTTGAGCCTGTTTCTGTCAAAATAATTTCTTTAATTTGAAATTTGATACCATTTGTATAGTCACATTCACATATATTATGACATTACACTTTCTTTCTAATCCTTGTTTTATATACAAATTTCAAAAACAAACAAACCTAAAATGCTAAGTTTTAAAGACCACCCAGTTGTGCAAGTTTGACAGATCGATAAAAAATCAAAAACAACCAACTTTCAAACTGTGCTTGTTTCTTTAATCAATTAGAAACTTTGTATAGGTATCTTCCAATTTCAAATAACAAAAACAAAATAGTCCAACCTTCAAAACTATAGAACGAAGCAAGACAAAAAAAAAACAACTTTTCAAACTTTAAATTCTATCTACGAAACTATAAGCGTCAAAACAACATTCTCAAGGTCTCTTTCCTATTTCCATATACATATATACGGGGACCAACGAACTATACAAAAAAATTGAGGAAAAAAATAAGAGAATAGAAACTCCGTCAGCTTGTGTGAATGGAATTTTGTTTACCACAATCTCGTATTTCAAAACAAAGTCCAAAAAGCGTCTTCTCATCGTTTTCGTATAGTTTCTTCCCTTTATTAAATCGTCTGTCTTTTGGTTTCTCGTCGTCGTCGTCGTCATCCATCCAAACTTATAGATGAAAAGTATAACGAGGAGAAGAAACCCAAAAGCCTAGACTTATAGAATCTTGAATCCATTTCATTCTTCATTCAGAACATCAACATCCTCGTTCTTCTTCTTCTGATGATGATGATGGTGAACCTTGATGTGTACTCGTATGTTGTCTGTTGTTTTGAAGAAACGCTTTTTTGGCTGCTCGTATTTCTTCAGGTTTCTTGTATTTTTTGTTGTTTTTTGTGAGTTGCTCCTTTTCTAGGAAATAAACTTTGTTTGTAGGATTCTCTCTTCTCAAACTTCTAATCCTATAAATTCCAGGAATTGTTTTTCATACGTTGGCGACCAACATCGTCGTCGCAATGACAGCAAGAGTGAAATCCCAAAATGGACACAAACAGAACTAAAAAAAAAAACACACCAACTAACTGACAGACAATGCCAGCCATTTTTGTTTTCTGTTGTTGTTCTGGATTCTCATACCTGCCTGCTAAGTGTACACCTATCCTTATGTTTTTTTTTGTTTTTGGGGCCATGTTGTATTTTGTTTTTCAATTTAAAAGAAACGAAGAAAAGGATATGCGGTAAAATTGTAATGTAAATTCTTAAAATATCCAAACTTTACATGAAGCCCCATTTCAGTGAAGGGTTTTTATTCAGAAATTCTCTATGTCTCTAGATACGATCTTTGTGTCATGGTTCCAAAGATTACCAGGTATTTAGCTAAAGATAAAAAAAAAACCTATAAAATCTTTGAAAATTTTTTAATTGAATAAAAAACAGAACATGGGATATAATTTTTTGGGATCTGAAAGCCTACCTAACCTAGACCTGCCTAGCGGCCATTAAAATCAATCCCAAGAGTTTTGACTGTGTTCAAACAATATCTGTAATCCATATAAACAATTAAAGTGCGTGTTTTTGTTTTTTGACTTTTTTATAGACAAGAGTAGGAGGGAGTTGCCAAATGATTTCTATTAATTTCTTGTTACCAATGCGAATATTTGTTTTTTTTTCGTTCTTTTATGCGTTCCCAAAATAAAATAATGTTAAAGCTTTATAGCTGAATGAAGGGTCGTCAATATCTTGAAATCTCGATAACACACAAAATAACAAAACAACATGAGAGGCAAATCATTAAATTTGTTCAAGTGTGGAACATAACATCGTTTCACAATTTCCGGAGCAAAAATTAATTTTGTATTATTATTATTATTATTAAAGATTTTCTTGGAAATCCTGAGTTGGGCGCCAATTTATTTTTTATGATTGTGCTATGAAAATGTATGTAAGCTTTTAATAGGCGAAAATTCTTAGTATAATGGTTATCGGTAGGAGTATATATGTATCTATAAGAGATCTTAAATAAGATGTTATTTTAGAATGATTTGGGACTTAATGTGGGATTTTCTTGCTGGCGAGAACCTTTGTGTTCTTGGAAATAATGTAATCTTTCTCGCAATCACTAGAAAAACAAAGATATTTACATAATTTGTTTTGAAACTTAATTTTGTTCAAGTTCAAGTACATAGAAAGATTGTGTATTTTTATACGAATATTAAATTTTTGTGTTTGAACCTTCCCACCTTTTAGGGGAATGAAGAACTGATGTACCAGTTTTTAAGATTCAAGCATTTGTAAAGCAATTTCTCTAAAGCCGAAGGATAATTTTGACCTCTTTAAGACCATATAAAAGTGAAAAAACCGAAACTTTAGACACACCATATTTTCTTTTTAAAACTAAAGCATTACAATTTCAACAATTTGTGTTGAACTGTCAGTTTTAGGAAAAAAACTAGGAGAAAAAGTAGAACCTTGTGGGACATTAGAATTAATCAGTTTGTATATATTTTTCAGGGACAACGTGTCGTGGAGATGATTTTAAACATGACAAATAGAATCCGAATAAAAAAGGGACCTTGTGGAACAGCTTAAATGTTTTTTCAAACTTCGAAACCTAAACTATCCAAAACATTTTATTTTTAATTGCCCGAGCTTTATGACGTTAATGTTTTTGAAAGTATCAAAAATACTTGGAGAAGAACAGAGCTTTGTGGCACTCGATAGTTTGTTTTCCAAACTACACTTACTCACGATCGTTTGCGTTTGTTTTTTCAAAATAAAAATGTTTTAAGAAATGGGAAATATGTTAGGAGAAAAACCGGAACCCTGTGGCACCCAATAATTTGTTTTTGAAACTTCATTCCTTTAACTATCAGAATTAATTTATGAATAATAATTGTGATAGCAAACGTAATGAAGATGTTTTTTGAAAAGAGAAATTAGACTGGAAGAAAAAACAGAGACTAGTGGTACACCATCGTTTTTTTTTTAAATTTAAACATCAAGACAAACTTAATGGAGATTCTTCTAAAAATTTTTAATAGAAAGGAGAAAAATCAAAGCCTTGTGGCACACCATAATTTGTTTTTTAAAATTCAACATTCAAATTATTTAAGTTAATTTAGTTTGAAATAGATTGGGAGAAAAAAGGAAGCCTTGTGGAACTCCATAATTTGTGTTGGTCACTTTCAAAATACACCATTTAAAGTACATATATCCTGTTAGTTTGATGTCAAACTGACTATCTGAACAAGAACAAGAGCAATTCATTTTAAGAAAAATAAAAACCAAGTACTCGTAATGTCATAGGATAAAGTACAAGAACAAAACTCTCTAGGAATTTAGTTGTTCTTGCTTTAAGAAGTCTCTTGTTTGTCATTTAATTTTCAGCATGTTCAAATATTTGATAGTCTCGTTAAACATTAAGTTGGTAGGTAGATACTTTATTTCTCCGAATGTCATAGTAAACCTGCAAAGCAACCACAGTCACCAAACAAATTGCTCTTACAGAAACCATTTAACTTACAAACCAAAAGAAACAAACCTAAATTTATGTGACTTGTTCAATGCAACAAAGTTGCATCAGTATCAGAAAAAAGAAAACATTTTAAGAAAATTCTCGACCACTGTTCAGACTTTTATAAAAAAAAAATCTGCAGTTCAATCCTTAAAATTCTTTCTTCATTTTTGGCACGTGCTTGTGCGGCTTTAGCTCTTGGGGTTATAAAAATCCAAACAAAACAAAACTACCAAACACGGAAGAAACACATCCACCACCCATTAACTACCTCAAAAGAAACCAAATCTAAAGGTGGAACACACCGTAATGCGATTACAAAGTCACGTCCTGTAGACAGACATCACCAACTTCCACAAGAGACGTTATTTTTTATTCACCAAAAAAGAAATCTAAATCGTAAAGAACTTTTGAAACCCGATTTCACGTACCTGATGGTAACTACCAGTTCCCACCTCATCTCGCCCATATAAATAAAATGATCAAGAAGAAAAAACGCGCGCGAAAATTTCACGAAACAAACCGAAATAAAAAAAAAACGTAAGTGCACTTTTAAACAGTACTGTCGTCGACACTATGACGCGCGGGAGAAGCACTCTTGAGGCAAAACAAGCCCAAGACAAAACAAAAATAAAACCCCCCAAAAGCAAAACTGGAAAACCAAGGCAAACAAGACGAGCCCGTGTTATCTGTTGTAGGAAGGAAGGTAGGTAAGGTAGTTAGGTACATGCGGCAGAGACACAAAAACTGGTCCGGGTCCCCACTTAAAGGGATGACAGACGGGGCGGAGGATCCTCGCTTCTATAAGGACTGCCATCCAAAACAAAATACAAAACTCAAGGAAGCACTCTCTAACCAAAATGGCAAGGTAAACATTATAGAGACAGCGGCGGCGATGGCAGGCGCGTAGAAGGTCATCGCTCTTATCCTAACAGCAACAGCAGCACCACCACCATAGTTCCTCTTTCTTTCTTTCGTTCCTCGCTGCTTAAAGTCATCCAGCTCCTGATGTTGATATGATATTCATTGCTGGAGCTGAAAATGTTGGTACTGCTGCTGGTGCTGACTGCCTTGGTGGACTGTGGACTGCTTCAGCTTCAGTGGTTCCACTTTCTGTTGTGCCTTTGTTTGTTCGGTTTTCTTTCCTGTTTGAAAAGCGCGGGACGTTAACGCTATATCTTTGGTGTGGTCTTGCGCATCTTGTTCTCTTTTTTGATGGTGATGATGCTAAAGAAGAAAAGTCCACAAGGCGAAATCTGAAGATTTGATTTTTTGTTGTTGTGTGGTTTCCAAACCACCACTCTGCCACCTTAACTACCGCACCGACGACACTGACACCGACACAGTCTGTTGACAAAAATATAAAAATAAAACAGATGGAGCTGTTGTCGGTTGAGTCACTCTTCTTTATATACACTATTATGCCACTTAGGCCTACCAGCCACCGCTGGCTGCATTGCTGCTGACTGCACCCAGCTACCGCACAACGCGTCGGTCGCCATTACAGATCAGAGATTGTGATCTCTTCTTCCCGCAACCGCACAGGAGAACAAGAAAATAAAATTTTCAAAACCACCAAACAGAATATAAAAAAAAATAAAACTCGGTTAAAGCTAAATGCATCTTTCATGATACACGCGATATATGTACATTGTTGCAAAAGCCGTTTTTTGATTTATTAATTACCGCTTTATCATTCTTTCGTTGAATTTTCGTTTCCACCCGCGTCCAAGTTCTTTGAATCAAAATATACGAGCACAGATGATGCGAGGGGTCTGCCTAAAAGGGTTTTGTAAAGTGACAGACATTTTGACACTTTGATAGTGACAGTACGGAACCCGCCATTTTGTGACAAATCAGTTCAGAAAATTTATGATTGACGAAAGATATTTTCTGAGTGCAATTTAATTTAAAAACAATATTTTTTAAGCCTCCTACACAAAGACGTCTGGCACACAAACCTGACATTTTTCACAGTGACTGAAATATGGAGGACCCATGATTTTTGCGCATCTGCTTATTTAAGTGTAGGAAAGATATTTTCCAAGTGAAATACTTATCTTAAAGCCCCCTTTACAATTGACTTTCGAGTCGCGCTCCTGATGCAACCACTCGAAAATGACAACAAAATTGTACATAAGAATAAAGAGAGCTCCTGTGTTTTTCTTGTTTATTGACTCAGTTGTCTCTTGAGATTTTGCAACAATAAGTATATTAAAATTAGCCAAAGTGTTTTAAAATAAATTATTTGTTATTTTTTTGCGGTTGAGATAATTTCTTGAAAAGCCTTCTTACATTCCCTCCTACTTGCAAGTAGAAATATATTTTATTTATTTAATCGCGTTATAAGATTAAAATGGATCTTTATTGTTTTACATGAAGTATTTTTATATCTCCAGATGATATTATCATCCAAGTAGACGGAAATTATATTGATGAATTATTATTATTGTTTTTAAACAACACCTGTTGAGAAGAAAATAAAATTATTAAAAATTGATTTATGGATAGTTTCCAAAAAGGTCAATACACCTCCCACGAGAACTGTAAGCAAGAGAAATATCTTTAAATCTGATAGCTTTTAATCGAAAAATAGCACGAGCTTGGGTGTGAAACGTCAGCTGGTGAAAATCCCTTCGTTTGCAGGTGTACCGCAGGGCTTAGTTATAAAACCACTTCTTTTTTCCAATATGAGCAAAGTATTCCAACCATCTTTGAATAGACTCAATGATGTCCTAAGATTTTGAGTATTCAAAAGAAGCTTCAAAGTAATTTTAATTACTGCCTTACTGCCTTACCGACTGTGAGAACCTACAAACCAAAGTGTCAAAATACGATTTATCTCTACTTCTACTTCCGTCGCTTATGTCTGGAAACAGTCTTTCGTTTTAGTAGAATTTTAAGGAAAGTAAGCTAAGATCTATATCAATATTTGTCCAACGATTAATTCGAGTATTCAAAGGAAGTTTTTTAAGCGAGAAAACGAATTTTAAAAAATAAATGTTGGTGTGCCATAAGGCTTCGTAATGTATCCACTTCTCTTTATTAAATTTATTCCCTGTGTTATGATCCAGTTTAATCTACACACCCACTTAGTTCTCAAACTTAACGAACCATTCGGAATGCATGTTCAGTGACAAATCAATTCGTCATAGCTCATAACTATTTTACTATAACATTGAAATTATAAATTACAGCTTTTTAATTGACTATCGATATATTGTTTTGGCATTCTAAACGTCATTTTTGTATTTTTTGTTTTTGTTGTGTGGTTTTTTAATTATTATCTTTCTTTGTACTCGTACATCTTTCAAATGCAATTCTATCGACAATAATTTTTTAATTTAAGTCAAGCTGAGATAATTGCAAACGTGGGGTTTGCCATTGTCCCAATCGTCGTCGTTGGCATCGTCGTTTGCAGCCATTTGCGTTGCCAGAATATGAAAAAATTTATCTTGTAAAACACAATTGCTAACATATTGGAACACAATCTTTATCTAATGACTTTGCTGCCACCGTAAACTACCTACAAAAAATTGGGCTTGTCCCCACTTTATAATTCGGTCGCAGTTATGGCAAACAAATAGAATTTGAAAGTCTTGTTAGGCTATCGCTAATCTATCTCCGCTCACATAAAAATAAGACACCACCCCCATCATATTTTGTTTTTACCTAAAAAACCCACAAAGTGCATCAACCTTGAATGCAAAAAAAAAAAGAATTATTTAATGTCGTACGTATCATGCAACGCTACGCACTCTGGCAACACCACCACCGCGCCGCCTGCCGAAGCACCACTGCACAATACCGATTCGATTTGCAATTATCGCTTAATAATTGAACGCTCCCAGCCTGACAGCCAGCCAGCCAGCCAACCTAGCCAGCAGCAACAACAGCAGCGCCATCATTGTTGCTTTTTCGTACTAAAACGTAATTATACTTATTAACTGTCGTGTTTTGCCAGTTTTCGATAATTAATGATCTTGCGGCGCGGTGGTGGTGTGGTAAAAGGTGGGATAGGGTTAGGATAGATGTACCACAGACACAGCGGGTGTTTATTTGATTAGATTTTATATTCTCATTCAGATTTATAGAAATTTATATTGGGAGGCTTGTTTTATATTTATGACATAGTTTTTATGAGGTTATGGGCGGTTGATCTTTAACGACAAGGAGATAATTATAGGGTTTTTGTTAATAAATATGTAAATAATACTTCTTAATGGTTTTTTGTTGCTGTTTTTTTTTATTGTGGTTAAAAAGGTGATCGTATAATTTAAGATCTTGTGAACACAAATTGGCTAAAGTGGGTTGAAAGTTGTTGCATGTGACACATTCCATTCAGCGCGGCGTGGTGTGTGGCGTAGGTTATAGATATAGGAGATGTAATAATACTTAAACCATGTTTGTAGTCTCACATTTTTATGTAGACAATAGGTTCTGTTTACTTAAAAGCTAATTTTCAACTCAATTGATAAACGTCAAAATCATTTTTTTTTAACCTGACATTTCTAAAAAAAAATATTAATTCAAATTTTGGGAAAAGCTTTTTTGAACAATTAGAAATCGTTTATTTTGCGAAGCTGTCAGATTCATCAAAGTAATGACCTTTACTTTTTGAATTAACATAACGAATTAAAATTTCTTTTAACATGTAAAAGTTGGGAAAAACTTTTTTTAACAATCAGAAATCGATTTTTGTTCGTAGCTGTCAGATTCATCAAAGTGATGACCTTCACCCTTTTTATTATCATAAATATTCAATGATGGTAAATGATTGTTAATTATTAGAATTTTATTAGTTGCAAATTCACTTGAAACTGCATAATTTGATCAAAGTGAAATAAGTGCAATTTTTCAATTATGAAATGAAGATGTCATTCAATTGTCAATCGAGTAAATGTAGAATACGACCCTGACTACACTTTTTTGTTTAAGAAAAAATTTAAGGCCATGCTAAAAAATTACTTAATTTTTGTTTAAAGTGCAAAGAATCACAATTCAACCAAATATATTGTTATTCTCCTTTTAAAAGTCAAACAGAATAGTCTGAAATTTAATTTTGGGATATTTTAATTGAAATATTTAACTTTACAAGCATTTTGCATTTTTGTTTCCTTCGTTTTCCTTTGAACATCGATTAACAATTTATTGGTTTTTTTTCCGAGAAAAAAAAACAAACAAATTTACAATCATCAGTTGCCACTGCCTCTGCGTTTGCCCCCAAAATAAAACTAATTAAATTATTTACGATTCGAATAAAAAAAATTCCCACTTAATTGAAATTTTAAGTAACTTTTTACAGACATACAACCGACGGACGAGTTGAATGAATGAAAATCATTTGCATTTTGATATATCCAGTGTTTAAAAGTTGCAATGATTTAAAAACTAAAGAAATCATTACGAGAGAATGAATTAATGGATTTTAGCAAAGAAAGTGACAGATCTGTCAGATGAATTTTTTCTAATATTCACATATGCAGACATTAAATATTGAAAAAAGTAATCACAACAGTTTTATTCAAAACTCCTTTTTACAGAGAATGGGTAATTTAACTGAAAAATAGTGTTTGTACGAAATTAGAATTTGACAGCTTATAATCTAACTGTCAGTTGTAATAAAGCCCCTTAAAAAAAAGAACAAACTAATTTCTAAAAATAAAATACATATTTTAACTCATAGATCATATATACTACACTACACATCTCCGTAGTCTACTTCTTTACACAAATTATATTAAAATAAGGCTCCGGTTACATCGTCTTTTTTTATTTTGCAATTTAATCACTTCTGATATATCAGCAAAGTAGAAGCAAAAGTATGTTCTTTTCTGATATCCCCGAAGAGAGATATAACCACAATGATGATGATGGAAAAATAATGCAAACCTAATGAACATTTATTTTAATGTTATGTCTGTGTATACACTCTGGGATTTCCACCAACTAATGGCCATCAGGTTTCCCTCTGCACTACCGACTATCTTCTCAACCAACACGACACAACATGGTGGACTTTCAGAATATTATTAAGTGCAAAAAAAAAATATAAAAATAAAATCTTGGTAACATTTAGTTTAATTAGAAAAAAAAAATCACAAAATTTGTCTTGATATTAATCTTTAAATAAAAGTAGTATGTTGTATTTTACGGACAAAAATATATGTAGGTACACACGAAACTCATCGTTAGCCATGCGAAAGAGCAATATTTTCTGCATAACTTGTGAAATGAAAGATAAAATTAATCAACAGATGGCTCTGTGGCATAAAAGAATTCATTTATTTTGACATTTACGATAGCTAAGCACGCTCGTCCGTTTATAAAGTACCTAAGTGAAGATAATTGTGGTTCTCTTTTTGGTTATTGTTTTGAGAAAATTCTACAGAAATACTTGGTATTTAGTATACTTACACTACTAGGAAAGGCATTTAAATGCATCTCCTTTTCGAAATGATTGATGAAACATACCTGCAAAAAAAAAAGAGAAGAAGAAAATTAATTTAAGCTCGAGGTAAATTAAGATTTTTTTCATAAATTTTAATTATTTGAATATTTTGTGCTTCTCAATTAAATATTTCCATCAAGCTTCAACTTCAATCAAACTCTTTTTCTTTTTATAAAAAGAAGAAAACGAACAAAATAATAGACAAACAAAAAGACTACCAAAACATATAATATCCGCATCAAAGCGTGAGCAAAACCCCTGAACGACATTTGTTGGGGAATGTCTGTCAGTTTGTACTGACACCATGACATTTTCCACTGCCATAGAGAAGTCATCGCCTGTAAACATCTGGTTGTCCTCTCGCCATGAACACTTTGCGCGCGAAGACACCATGTCATTTGGTAGTAGTTTTATTTTCCGCTTGTCTCCGTGTTTGCTGCTCGATCGAGATGGATGAATGGTCGGATCATTTATCTTCGCTTCACCATACAACTATTTACGTACACTACACTAAACTGTACGTTGAGAAAAAGGTAGGTGGTACATAAGGAAAAAGATCAACACACTACGAACACTGACCTCTGGCGGGTAAAAAAAAAAACAAAATAGTTTACCTGTCAAAATCTACGTATAAACTGTTCTATCAACTGTCAGATTTCTGAAGTTTTTAATCCAAAGCGTCAACGTCGCCGTCACCGTCGTTTTTGTTGTCGTTGTTGTTTTTGTGGTACACGACAAAACATCTTAAGAAAGAAACCTTGTACAACTTCCGTTCCAATTTGATTCACAAAAAGAATACGAATACGTTTTGTATATAAAATATAAATAAATCTAAGCCTTGCTTGATGTCTAGTTTTATGCATATGAATGTAGGTAGGTGCAGTTGCATTAAGGCGTAAAAATGCCTCTAGCGCAACTTTTAATTGGGTTCCTTGAACGAGACCAACAGAACCGTGAAAGCTTTCAAGCGGCAGCAATACAAATTTAAGCGCGCAAATTGTAATCGCACCATACAAAAAATGGCGGCCTTTTACCAATTCTTGTCTACAAAAATAAAAGAAAAGATTTTTTAATATGTGCGATAACTTATTAGTAGTGAAGGAAATCCGTTGAGGCGAAACGTTCTTAGAGCTCTTTTTTATTCAGTTTCATTTAAAGTGGTTCAGGGTTGAATTTGTAAACATAACGTCGAAGAAGTCAAATACTCGTCAAACTGTCGATCTCGATGGATGGCGTTCGAGTTCGCGTTCGCGTTCACGTTTGCGTTTGCCCTCGAGGCTATTTTTCCTCGTGCCATACAAATTGACTTGGATTTTAATTGATGAATAATAATTTGTTTGGAAAATATTATTGGAGGGTGCCGCCACACTTAGGTATACTATATTGTGTTATGTTATAGTGTCGCTCGCGCCTTCTGGTCTGATTGGTGAAACTTGTTTGGAGCGTGCCAGCAAAATCATACATACGTATTGAAGTGGGTGACTCTGACTTTAATAACAATAATGATAATTGTTTGTTTAGAAATGAATCAGACTTAAATTGTCAAAACAACTTTCCCATATAGCGGATTAAATACAAAATTATTTGACAGTTGGAATGGTGTGATCAGACATTAAGACTGACTTGATGGTCAGTTAAATGATACGACATGTTGAAAAACTTTTTCTTTTTTAGATTTAAAGGAAAACTATCACATATCATTTGATATACAGTTGTGAAATTTAGGAACTAGAAACTTGGAGATCATGATACGAGAAGAAAATAGAAAAAATAACTTTCATTGAAATTAATTTTAGAACAATCACTGTGTAAATTGTGGCTGGGCATTTCTCTCACATTGTATTGCCAATTTTACTTTCATTCAAAGCAATGAGTGTTCTTAATTTGAAAACTAAAAATAAATAAGATAGCATACACTATACGGAACAAGCAGCTGTCAAATTAACTGTCATGTAATAAATAGTTCAACAACAGGAACTAAAAAACAAAACCTCAGTATTACGGCACTACTTGGTGACAGAAATCAGCAATTTACTGTTGGAAATGTTGAATCTGTCAAGTTAACTGTCATAAGGTGTCACAGTGTTTCAAAATTAAATATCAAAACGATTATAACATGACATTATACTTCCTTGGATCAGTAACTATGATTGACAGTTATTAACTTATAACTTTACTGAGCAAATACATGAACTGTCATATTTGCTTTCAATCGCAGAAGACAGTTGTCAAATATGCTGTCATAAAAAAAATGCTGCCATTAAAAAAAAACAAAAGCCTTGTTTCCTTGATACCTTGTGCAATAAATCAACAACTTCGCCGTGATTTTTCCAACTGTTTCAAAATTAAAGATGAAATGGCAAAATGACTTAGAGAAAATTTCATCCCACTGTAGGATATTTGGCGTTATTATGTTTTAACTTTTAGCATATCGAAGAAATGTCAAACAAAATCTTTATTTGTAATATTAACTTCAACACCGTGACTCAGAGAAAATGTCATTTAACTGTAGAAACTTAAGAGTGTTGTCAATTTCATAGACGCTTAATTCACAGGTAATGCCATCTAACTGATGGCATTGTTGATAAATGTCAAAACAACTTTAAACTGTCAAATTCAACAGTGTTGTCAATATAAACCATATAATCACAGGATTCATATGCGTAAGTACTTTTTTAATACTTTTTGGTTTCGAAAACTTCACAAAGTTTGATGATGTTCGCTATTGGAATGTCAATTAATTGACAGTTGAGTGTTAAGACGTGTTTCCGATCAACTCATTTTGCTTGGTTTTTGGAAATATGAAAATTGATCTCCGTTAAGATGATTCAATAATAATGATCATCAAAAATATGTTCTTTCTGCAAATCCATAAAAATCATTAAGGAAAAACAAAAACCTTAAAAAAAAACACCCATTCGACTTTAGTGAACTTTGTCTAAATTTAAAATCTTTAAAACACAAACTCTCATCGAGCAGAACAATCAGTCATTTTCGTTTTGAACTGAAAATAAAAACTTCCGCATTTGTAGTATTCGCAGAAATGTAAACATTAACGCAAATCATGTTTACGCGCTATATCTGCTCCAACTCTTCATTTTGTACATTCTCGAAGGTACATATATATTTTTGTTGCCTTCAACATTAGCTCGTCCTGTATTACCTACCATTGCACTACCGAGCGTCGCGTCATCGCTGAACACTGCACAGCACAGCAACCGCCGAAAATAATGCGCGAAAACATAAAATTCCAGGTTAATGACATTCTCAAGCTCTCTAGCCTTAAAAGAGAATCAGTAATCGGGTACGTCTATGGGAACGGTTATGGGTAACTCCCTCGCCCCCGATATAATACGCAAGCTAAATATCCATACCCATAGCCAATGCTCGGCACATGATTTATTGTAAGTAGATCTTTAAACGCGTTCCGTATCTTTTGGCACTGCAGACGTGCTGTGGTTGTATTCATGTTCCAAGGAGTATGGTGAGTTGGCCATTTCTATTGCTTCTGGTGCAGTTGTTGATTATCGCATGATGACGATGATCAATGATCTATTAACAGACCGAACGACACACAACACTAGTGTGGCAACAGCAGAAGCAGCAGCACAGAAGCTTGCCAGCTTGCCACCAATCTCACACCACGCACCGACCGTAAGAAAGGTACGATTTTTGTATACCTCTCCCTCACTTTTGACAAGTAGTTCTTCGGGAGTATGGAATGTTTTCATATGTCAAAAAATGTACGAAATTGTAATTGCTCGCACTGATCATCATGATGTGTGTCTTGAATGGATATTTTTGGATAAGAAGCTACTCTTCCATACCTTGTATATGTATATGTTTATAGGAAGAAGACTGACTGCGGGAGGCAAAGTATAGCAAGGTGGCCAATGTTTGCAGACTAATTGCGCATTCTACTGCATTGACAAGGCGCGCATCTTAAGTTTTGTTGCGGATTACCGTGAACTGTCATGATGATCAATTAATATAGAGAATGTGAGCGTGAAATATTCGTTAGAGGAATTTTAGTCTTTTTATTTTCTAACGTTTGATCAGTCACGATAGATGGATGGACTTGGATTGTTGCCAATACAATGACGAAGACAACAACGACAACGCACGGTAGAAAAGAACATCGTATATCATTTTCTATAAGGGGTAGGTAAATTAATTTTCAAGGGGCAAAGATTCAATTAACATGACTTAACGAAGTTTTATTTATTGCAAGGGTCAAGTCAAGTTGTTCGTGACAAATGAGAGATGATTTAAAACAACTTTTGAAAACAAGACAAATTTATTACTTTATGTATCTCCAAAATTTGATAAGTCTCTAACCTTAGGAGAAAGCAATAATTTAAAGCTATAAAGATGTTACTTTTCGTTAAGTTATCTTTAACTGTCAAAACAAGACGAATCCAATTTTGAATTTTGAAATGTCAATAACTTTTATATATTTCTACTTAATTAACAAATGTGAAAATTTTCACTTTGGAGAATGACATTTGAGCCCCTCCTTATCTGTCAAAATTAGGAAAAAATACGATTTAGATGCTCTCATTTATGGATTGTCAATAGAATTTTCATACGCAATATAAAAATTTTAAAATCTTCACTTGGAAAAATTCGTCATATACATATTTTGATGGAAAATCGAAGCCCCTGAATTTTCAATAGATTTGTATACTAACAAATGTCAAAATCTTCACTTTGGAGAGTTGTGTTTTATCCTATTTGTCATATATTTTGATGGTAAGTTTAAAGTCCTTAATTGTGAAGTTTCAAAAGAACCCACTTTCTAACAGTTGTCAAAATCTTAATATTGGTGAATGACATTCAGACTCAAGTGTCATTTATTTTGATGGAAGCCTCTCAAAATTTCAAGAGATTTGTGTACTTACAAATAACAAAATCTTCATTTTGGAGAGTGCAGTTTGAACTCATCCGTTATTAATTTTTATGAAAAATCGAAAATTTTCATTATGTCCTCCCTAACTGAAAAAAAACAGTTCGAAATATCGTTTGAACTTTGATATACATATTTCTCCTCAATTAACAAATGTCAAAATCTTCACTTTGGAGAGTGATATTTGAACCCATCTGTCATATATTTGAATGGCAAATTCGAAGCCCTTATTTATTTTGAAATGGCAAAAGAACTTTACATACATTTCTCGCTTACTTACAGTTGTCAAAATCTTCACTTTAGAGAATGACTTATGGACCCCTTGTCATATTGTTTTGGAAGCAAACAAAAACTGAAATTTATTGGAGATTATTTATTTTTTAACAGCCTTAGTTTATGACAAATATATAGTTTGATAGCAACTGTCATTTCACCGAAATTTTCAGTGTCATTTGTCAAATAAACATATTGATTTATGTATAGTTATTTGCTCTGGTATTGCCAACTGTGACACATTCGCACGACACTGCCAAACTTCATACTCGAACAGCCATTTGCAATTTCTGACAGTTAAATAATTTACAGAAAAGAATTTAACAAATCTATCAAAATTAACATTTTGTAAAACTAACTTGTGTTTTGTAATCACTTGTCACTTATAATTGTGATGCACTCACACTACATTACCTACATTTGTGAAACTCCGACAGCCATTTTTGATTTCTAACAGTTCAGAACTGTACGAATTTTGGAGAGTAGATAAAGAACCCCAGATTAATGTTGGAAAAAATAGTTTATGAACATACAATGATAATGACATTTCTGCAAAGTCACGGCTTTGACGTTATTAAACAAACTTAATGGAAGGAAAGTCCCTGGTGCAGTTTGAATTACCTTTAATTGGTTTTCATTCCGTTTATTACCTGCCTTTAGAGATTCAAAAGCCTCTTCGTATCGTATTATCTTATATTACCTACTCTATTGGGATAGCTGTCTTAATTCAATTTGCATTCAAATTAAACTTCAAACCCGCACTGCAATATACATAATTGCAACTTTATATTATACGCAGACACAACATAATCATTTTTATGCACTGAGTTTTCCAATTAACGATTTTCTTCTGCATCAAGATATATCTTCATACAAAAAAAAACAAAAACAACCCAGGAAAAGTTTTGTCGGTAATATATAGGCAAAACAAAAACAGAAAACGACAAAAAAAGAAAATGAAATAATAATAAACCCCGAACCGCAAAAATTAATCACTTCTTCACTTTCTGAAGAAGGACTTGACGCCGTTCATTGTTTATGATTGCTGCTATTCCTATGAATACAGATGTATGTTCTAGAACTTGCAGCGTTAGAGAGGGTTTATGCGCCACACCGCGCTGCTCCACTCACTGCATACACATAATACCCCAGATAATGATTTCCAATGCCTTCAAGGCTTAGGAGAACAAAAAATAGAAAAAAAAAATTAATCAGAAGCGCCGCCACCGCCATCGCCATTGCCATCACCACCGCAATTATCATTCTATTTACGCTGGATCGGCAACGCGACGCAATGCAATAGTCCCATCTATGTGTATATAGCCTAAAGAAGAGACTACTCCTAAATATTCATATTCCTTTCCCTTCTTCGGCTTCGGAGTACAATGCACTTTTTATGAAAAAAAGAAAACCACTCCTAATGTATGAAATTAAAGGTGTTCGTTGATGTCTCCCCTTTAGTGGTTTTCCTTGAGCAAACGAAATTGCACCCTGGCAACAACAGACACGATGCGACCAATGCGACGCTACACGACCGACGACTACGATGACGACGACGAGCGACGTCGCGACGCCATCACCATCACCATCATAAGAACGTTAAAAACTTAAGAAAGAAACCTTGCAAGTTGCAGCAATAGCAACCATCACCTTTTTCCTAGTGGCATGTACCGCGATTATGCGTTTGTTATTCGTGCGCCACTTAACTTCATTACGCGACGAATAGAGAAGAAAAAAAACTGCCTTACCAACTGAATCTACAACGTCACAACCCAGGACCGACCGAAAGATTCTCCTGTTCATCTTCTCCCGGCGTCAACTTCAAGATTACCTTTCGTACATACATATATACGACGAGTATATTGATTAGATTCTACAATCTGGCATCATCAGAGAGGGTGCATTGCAGGGCTCTTTCGCAAGATGAGGTAAAGGTGATAGTGCCGTGACTTCCGTTTGGTGTTTTCGCACAAACATCCTAAGCAGTCAACATATTATTACCTCTATTCTACGTTGTCTAATCTGTGTCGTCGTCGTCATAGTCGTTCTAAAGCTTTATATTTGTACCTGTATACCTTTATTCTTTGTGAATCTTCTTCCCCCGATATTGTCTAGGGAATAATGATTGGTATTCCTGATGGCAAGTGACGGCTGGCGCGTAATTCGATGCAATTTTAATTGGGGACAAGTCAATTAGTTGGTGTGATAACATGACTTCTTAACTTGTTGTTAGGTATAAGGTATATGAAGGAAGAGAACAAGAGAACGATGTCTCTTAGAAGGGAGTAGAGAGAGATGACAAAATTATCAAGTGAAGACCTTTTTTTTTAATTACTTTGACAAGAATACATTTTTGGTTCACAACAGTTTTTCAACTGTCAAATTTTAGAAAAATAAGATTTTCTCTCTCGTGGGTTTTTAAAAGTCAAACCCGTTGACTTTTTTGCAGAAATGTCAATGTTCTTATGGTTCAACACTTTTGGGGCACCTCCTCTCCCCTGTGTTGTCAAATTTGCTATTATCTGTTGACTATGTTCACATTGCATATTTTTGAGGTGACGCGTTTTGACGTTTCAGCAATGAATCTTGTTCCCAGTTTATGGTTGGAAAGAGATAATATGATTGAAGTGAGGTAAACGTCAAAATGAGTCGCGTCAAAAGATTCCAATGTGAACATAATATGTATATACCTTTTTTTTTGTTTAAATGTCGCCACCACCCTCTGAGCCATACTAAACCAGAGTTTCCCGTTTTAATCTTCAGACTTAAGCAGTCAAATGTCAAATTGTAAGAAAAGGGTGTGAAGCTTCTTTTGCTATATTTGTTTCTCTAAATAAATAGAAACTTACATACATATTATGTATGTTTATCATACTAAGAAAAACAAACTGAGCACTCTAATCTGTCAACAAAAAAATAAAATTTTGACAGTTTGGCTATGCTCCGAGTTTAAAACAACACTTAACAATGATGAAAAGTAAAAGAAGAACAAAGAATTAAATATACTCAAAATCACACTTTTTTCATTTTAACTAATATGAAAACTGCCAAGAAAAAGTTCTTGTTTTTCCTCGTTTGATGTGTATTAGCATTTATTTCTGGATTTTGACATTTATACAAAACTCTTCACAGTCATTTTTTTTTAAACATTTTGATTTATTCACAATTAGTGAAAATTTGTAACTTTAAATAATAAGACTCCAGTTTTATTTTGACAACTAAACAGATTTCCACAAAATGATAAACATTCATATTCCGGAACGGTCCCAATAGTTTTTAAATGTCATTTTTCATATTGCCTTTGTGCATAGGACTCCTTACATTCGACGTGACTGTGTATCTGTTACGTTTTCTGTAGAAATGTCATTGTTCTTATGACGCAAAACTTCTTCTTAAACATCTATGCTTGCTGTCACACTTTATTGACAGATTTATGAATTTATCTGTGACGATATTCAGATTGGACTATTTTTCGGTTCATTAACGTATCTCTCTCGTTTGGATCTCACACGTAACACTCCAATCAAACAGATCTAGACAAAATGACAGAAATCTAGTTTGTGAAACCGTTTCAGCAGTTTTTAAATGTCATTTTACATATTGATTATATGCATAAGGCCCTTCCACACGAGGTACATTTTTTTTCTGTACGAAGTGATGGTTAGAGATTTGTAATTGAAGGTATTCGTGTTTAATGGCTGACTTTTATGTTAATACTATTATATGCTTTGTGTTAATACCTTCTGTCTACTGTTTAATAGAAATTGACCCAAAATTGTTCAAATACTTAAATTCTTTCAACCACCAATAGACCAAAGAATTCCAATAAGTGCAGCAAGCTTTCCAATAAACGTGTAGCTATCAGCATGTAGTCTCAAACCATAGAATAAAAAAACAAAACCAAATCTATTGAAATGCATTTCAATACCTCTTTTACCTAATTGGCAAAACCCATAAAAGGCGTTCAAGTATATGCGATTACCTAAATTATATATACAACAATACCTACTAACTATAGGTAAGAGTATATAAAACCTAATGCTTTGAGTGCACCTTTGCTAATTTACATAATTTTGTTTTGAATGTGTCCCCAGACACTTAGGCGCGCAATAAACTTTTAAAATATAATCCGAGTTAATACATATTTACGTAAACAAATGCCAGTATGTAATGTATACATAATATGAATATAGCGATGTATCTAAGTGACGGTAAAAAAATCTAAGCAACTAAAATTCTTGTTCGAGTCAGTTAAGACTTTTACGGCTTAAGAAAAAAAAATCAAAATAAACATGACAGATCTACGATGACTGTCAGATGTCATAGGCTGTCATGGCGGCCATTACACAAATTTATGACATTTAGTTCTTTTTTTTTCAATGACAGGTGATTTCATCGATGTTTTAATTTTGCTTCTTAGTGACTTATAATCAAAGTTGGTTTGTTCTGAAATTAGACTTTTGGAATCCCCATAGTTAGCCGCAAAAGGTGTTGAATAAAATAAGGTCACAATACTTTCATATGTATATATGGAGCAAGGAGGCACATAACATGAAAAAGACCTACCGCATGTCTTGTCTTGTGGACAAAGCCAATATAATGAATCCATATAAAAAGAGCACCCAGCTCACCATTGAGCAAAAACCTTCTCCTTGTGCATTGTAGTAGGTATACATATTTTAGCTTTACACAACCTATAAAACTATTTTGACTTGGAAGATAGCTCAAGAGTAAAGAAATTATGCAACGCCATGTGAGTGCGGTTTTGGTTGTGTCTGGTTTCAAAGGCGGCAATAAAGCGGCTTCACTGCAATTTACAGAGAGGTAGACTATTTCCTCTTTTTATTTTTTTGTGTATAGTTTTAATTTTGTCCAACCGCAAAGTAAAGGAGAGCGAATTTTGGTGGGGGTTTGAAAGGACGGAAGAACGATGACAACAACAAAGGAAAAGGAAATTGATAATGGCAGCAGCAAAAGCAGCACTCGCAGCGGCTGCTCGCAGTTTAATAACGTCATTGAATTACACCGCTGAGCTCATAGAGGGCGGTCTCGGTGGCAATGGCAACAACGGACTTGAAAAGCAATTTCTCTATATAACAGTGCATAACCCAAACACCACCCCAAAGCGCACTAGACACAGGCAAGACATGGATTAAATTTAAAGAAAAGCGGCAAAAACATAAAAATAAACTGTAAATGAAATCTATTTAGCATGTGATAAGGTACACAGAAGAAGACGCGAAGGCAGTGCTGTCGTTTAATGAAATCTATTTTGAAAGTTCTACTTGAAAATATTTTACAGTTATTTCTCGGATGATTTGAAGTTGTGGAAAAACATAAAATAATTGAAAAGCATGAAAATTATTTCAAATTAGACCAGTTTATAGCAATAACTAAATAGTAGGATAAAAGTAATTAATCTCTTAAGATTAAGGACTGCATTGAAAATGACAGTTTTAAAATGTTTTAACTATCTGAAGTTTCTTAATTTTGTACATATTTTCGAAGATTGTGGCTTTCACTTCCAGATTTTTGTTTATACTAATCACAAATAAAAACCAAGGTTGGAATACATTTTTTGACAATTCTACAAAATGAAACTATATGAAATAATTCAAAGTTATCAATACTTCTTTTAAATTGAAAACATTAAATATTTTTGCAACTGGTATAAATTTAAAAATCACTGACATATCATCTCTTTAATAACATTTCTAACAAATTAGCAATTTTATTTCCAAATGGTATAAAGTTAAAAAAAACATGTTACCAATTTTGTATGTATGAAAACAAAGTCATAATCATGAAATTTTGACACTAAAATGTCACTTCATGAAAAAATTAAATTTAAGCAAGACTTATTTTAAATATAATAAATGAAATATTTTTGAAACTGATGTAAAACTAAAAAAAAGTGCAATGATTATGCCCTGATTTTTATAAGAACTTGTTAAGAAAAATATTTTCAAGAATGATGAAATGCCAAAAAGCATTTTTTCCGATTGGTATAAAGTTAAAAAAAAACATGCTTTAACTGGGCCTGTTGATATCTTTTCTCAGAAATCTAATAATGTATATTATGTTGTGTTTTATTTCAATCAAAATAAATTTAAAGTATCAAAAATTGTACTTAAAAGTACCTTCGACAGCCCCAATAAAAAAAAATACTTAGCTATACAAAGGAAGACATGACCAGAGTTAGCCTTCAGCCACCTAGACGACCAAAGGCAGTCAATAACAACGACGAAAACAAAAACAACAACCACAAAAATAAAACAACGCCAATGAGTGAGGAAGTTATTTGCACCAAGTGACAGCTAGTGTCTTGTTTGGAGCCGTTCTTTTCATCGTAGCGCTTGCTTTTGCCGAGTGCAATGTCATCGTGGGGATTTTTGTGTTTCCCCTGTCACATTATTTGACTTGACATTTGATATCCGAGGTTGGGAGTTTATATAATGTACTGCAAATATATTTTATTTGGCTCTTGCTCTTTTTATTATTTAGATTTCTTTCAAGATTTTGGAAAACTTAAAAAAAATGTTTTTAAGCTATTGAATCAAAATTGAACTGTGACACAACCGAATTGCAAGAAATGACATTTGTTTGACTGATGAAGAGATGAAGAGATGAAAAATGAATCATGTTTTTTAATGATATTTTTATGACAGATGATAAGATGACAAATAACAGAAGAATTTTTTAATTATATTTTTATTAAAAAAGTTCTCACCTAAAACCTCCTCAAAAACGCAAATAAATATATTTTAATCAAAAATAGTTACTATTGACTTTGCGATTTTTATATTTTTCGCCTTTTCTTTCCTCTAATTGAACCATTTTACAACTTTTAGCACTGATTTTAAGTCATAAAAAAATTATACATCCTTGTTAAGAAAACATTCCATTTTGAATATAAAAGGAAAATATACTCATAAAAATAATAACAAGAAGCAGTATAAAATTTAATTTCTTATTTTATTAGTTTATTTTATTGGCTCATATATTTATTTATCTAACAGAAAAATACATTTTTTTAAGAGATAGAAACACGAATTTTTATTATTTGTCCAATTTAGTAGGCATCAAAAAATAAATTAGATTCTTTTTACAACCACTAAGATGCTATTTAATTGGCTGACAATTAAGTAGCAATAAAATAGTTTTTAAATAAAAATACTGTTTGATTTGAGAAGATGTTAGAGTTGTCAATTTTTAGCATTGATATTCAAAATCTATCTTCTTCAGATTTGGAACCTTCTTTTAAACCCCAAGAACCCCAAGAAAGAAACAAATTAAATACCAACATTCATCACGCATGATTCAATTGTCAAAAAAAAAGAACTGTCATCATCCGTCGTCGGCCATGTCGTCATGCGTCGGTATAGTAGCCAGCAATGGCGGCGTCGGCATCGTCGCGTCGTCGTCGGCGTCATTGACCGTCCCATTTAAATTCTATAGAAACAAACTACACAAAGTCCATTAAGAGAGTTCCTAAGAAAAAACCGCGCTCTTGTCCACAATCTGTCATGATTTCATCAATTCCGACACTTAATCACATCAGCCAAACCCTTTTGCAACTCACAACACAACAAACACAATACCAGAACATTCGTACAACCCGCAAACATATATTCATTCGTAACATAACAAAACTCTGGTTCGTCGAAAGTCAATCGTAGAAGTTCAAAGAAAAGCCGCCAAGTTGACTTGACTAGACCGTGACCATTGTGCGGCTAAATGTGCTCCAATAAATTCCGTTCAACGTTTGAAGACTACACGACCACGAATAAGAATACTAAGACGACAATGGCTTTAGAGGAACAAACAAATCCCAAGGCTCATATCATCATCATCATCAGCAGAACATCACATCAACGCGAAAAAATAAAAAAAAACAAAAGCAATAATATTCCCCCATAACTCAAGTATAATGCCTACTCATATAAAACAAGATGGAGGCGCTGCAATCGTTGCCGCGCTGTCATTGCGAATTTTTGTTGGGGTAGAAACTGTCAAAAAAAGAGAAAAACACTGAAAACATTTTGGAGAACTGAGAAGTTAAGTCTCTTTTTGTGTCTCTTAACTGATTGAAGTCGGCTAATTGCGCAGCATGTAAATACGCGTTGGCGGTAGTAGGAGCAGTAATACCGCCACTGTCAAACCACTGTCACCAAATAGCCGCCACCACCGACCGCTGCGCCGCCGCCAAACAGCCATTATAGAACATACCATCCACCGACACAATATTCATATCTCTTAGATACAATTTAAAGCATATCCATGTAGTTCTTTTTTTTTGTACCAGCAGTGGTTTTGAGTCTTTATGTTTTGTTTATTGAGTTCGCGTTGTGTCCTTCGACGTTGACGCTGCCGCCACCACCGCCGCATCGACCGAACCGCCCGCGATCTCTGTCTCTTTCTGAGGGGGCTTTTATTTATTATTGGTGGACATTTTATTGCCACAGTGCAACATGGCATTGCTACGTATAAATATGCTGCTGCTGCAGCACACGGTCCGTTTGATGATTGTCAACTCAACTCAACTCAACTGCTTAAAGTCTCTATGTGTCACATGCTGTTCAGTTCAGTACCAAGTACAGTGTGTGTACAGTGGCTCCCACTAATTAGACAGATAAAGCAGGCGGGCATTCCTTTTGTTTAGTTTTATTTGAAATTTTATGACTTTAAGACGTGACTTGTGAAGGACTAGCATTTTTATTACTCTAAGTGCTTCAGAAATAGGGTTGGTAGCTTAACTGCGAAAAATCTGAAACAAGTGGTTTTGAAATAGTTTTACTACGTTTTTTTTTTTACAACTTTTTAACAAAAATAATTATTGTTCAGAAAGTCTATGCTTTAAGAACTTTTTTTGAAGCAATACACTGTGAAACATTCGAGATTTAGTTGCACAAAAGCTATGCAGAGAAAAGAACATTTTCCTGACAAACTTTTACCATCTTTGACATTGATATCTTTAATGGAAAACCATTTTTAATACTAGAAAATTTTAAAAATAAATATAATAAAGGAAATTTTAAAAAGTAGTGGGCCCAAGTGCCTTTCTTGTGGTACATCGTTAATGAACTTTTTAATTGAACATTTTTAAAAAACACCCTTACGAAAAAAGTAGTGGACCTAAGTGCCTTCCTTGTGGGACATCGTTTTCAATGAACAATTTTGGGTTTTTGATCTAAGAAATGTTGGTAGACTTGAGAGGATTAGAGTAGAGTAAAGATT
The DNA here is from genome assembly GCA_951509635.1 of Eupeodes luniger. Taxonomy (NCBI): domain Eukaryota; kingdom Metazoa; phylum Arthropoda; class Insecta; order Diptera; family Syrphidae; genus Eupeodes; species Eupeodes luniger. The sequence goes on along the minus strand of OX608075.1, from coordinate 9,324,168 downwards.
CGATTAAATTTGACAGTTTGCTACTTGACAGATGACGATATTTTGCTACACAAATGTCATTAGATGCTCTGAAATGGTAATTTTTGTAATTTTCTCAATGATGAGTTTGCTTGTAAGTCGTGAGTTGAAGTGATACATTTATCGTTCTTAAGGCTAGATTTTAAATATATAGCAATTGCACGTTTTATAGTTGTTTATTACTACAAGCAGCAACATATTAAACAAAAGAATGTATTTCAAACCTATTTTAAAAGTCCTTAACCTTTCTAATGCCAAATTAAAATTTTTAAAGGATTTATTACAAAAATTATTTATTTTCACAAAATGAAAATTGCCCTTATTTGCTCATTTGAGGGAATAGTTTAGTTTTTTTTAATGATACACCACAGGAGTCCAATGGTAGGCCAGAACTAATTTAAAAATAATTACAACTCCCATCCCTGCACAAATCAACCACACTACTTGTACATAAATAACATCAAAATCAAACTATAAAATTCACGCTTTATTGCAATCAAATAACCAATTTATTTATTTATGCCATTCTAATATCAAAAAAAAAATAAAAAAATATAGACAAATAGATAGAATGCTGCTGTGGATTAGAGTAAATGCGGTTATTGATGATGCGGTATAAAGTAGAAAGAGAGTGAGGACACAGCCTTAAAACCGATAACCACCTGAATTTGACCCCCTAAAGGCGCTATTTGTTTCTATTCAGAAAACTATAACAAAAAAAAAGTCGGTAACAAAACAAAAAGAAGCGTGGTATAGTGCAACTTCCTTTTGTTCATCGTGATGGTTCGTCGTCGTCATCATCGCTGGACGTTGTGTCCATTATTATTACACTAATCTTTAAAATGTGGATTCTTCTTCCTTAGATGAGATGCTCTTTTCAAATGCTAACAGCGCCAGATGCTGCTGCTGCATATTACAGTGTGCACTGCACTGCACTGCATTACCCTCCCTGCATAAATAGCCATCATGGATGGCAAAGCCACATCGGTGCTCCAGTTCTTCAGCGAGCCCGGCTTTTGTGCAAAACCATGTAATTATCATTATTATTGTATAGACGCGGTTCAATAGTGGAATAATGCCACCGGCTACTCAAAGGAGGTTATTATGATGTTGCGTTTGAGTTCAAAATTGTAAAAATCCATCACAGCTGGAGCAACAGCACCCAGCACAAGTGTACCGACGAACGACAGACCGACGCGACTTATTGTATATACATCGAGCAACTTCTAAATCAAACCAACAACACACAGTGGCAGTAAATGGGAATAGATTTATAAGCTAAGATATAAGAGGAGTAAGCATACAAACAGAGCAGTGTAGAGCAGGGCAAAGCACCAGCCATCAGCTACCAGAACAGCACCAGCACGAGTACCAGCTTCGTATACAACAAGGAAGTAAATCCATTTAGAATAGGAAGACCCAACAACCAGACCAAACCACTGTTCTTTTTGCCTGGTTAATGGGCACTTAGTTGCCCTAGCTACCCCCAGAATTAACAACACGCCAGAAGAAAGAGTGCGAAACCAGCCAAAGAACGTACCAACGTACGTGAACGGAGAACGGAGAACGGCGAGCTAGATAGATAAGTGTAATCATTAGTTTCGTAATGCAATAATAAAGTGAAGTGGTCGTTTGTCTTGATTTCGCCAGGTTGATACCTTTAACAACTTTTCTCTTGGTTTGGTTCTTCTTTTTCTTTTAGGTAGGTGCCAGGTGTTTTTTGGTTTTAACCTTTTTTTGTACAAAAAAAAAAAAAACTATAAAGAAGCAAAGAACTTAGAACCTCAGATGTACATACTTTTGTTTGTTATCAAAGGTGATATGAGGGTTGGTATAATGATTTATGTTTCAAAAAGTTTCTTTTCAAATTACTCATATTAAATAGAGATTTATATAAAAGGTATCACAACTTGAATTATAATTTATTTCTTACATTTTTAATAATTTTGGTCGTCAATGGAGTTCGTTTGCTTACCTGAAATGAAAAGAAAGAAAATATAGAATTAGAAAGAGTTTTGTGATATTTAGAAATATGAAACAAATGATGTATCACAAGAAAGATTTTCTTATTTGATAGAATCTAAAAAAAAATTAAAGTGAATTTTCATGAAAAGTATTCTTTTTAAGAGAATATCACATAAAAGTGACTTTTTCGATAAAATAATTTGGAATAAATTCTATATGATACGTTGTATCACAAGATTTTCTCTTAAGCTTGGGGATGCATTGTAAGGTCATAGATGCACTGATGACTTCTGAACACATGTTAATGTCAATTTAAATGTCAATTATGTGATAGATTCGATTTGTCACATTAGTTTCTTTCTTAAATCCTCGAATACTTTTAACAGTGATAACTTTTCTACGTTTTAAAATGTCAAGTCAAGTATGTGATAAACCTCATTCTTTATAAGATATCACACAAATTTATTGGGGTGTAAAAGATGTGATACCTAATAAATATCTATCTTAAATGTTGAATTATCGAAACAATTTGTGTCAAATGTGAAGTGTGTGATACATTTAATATATAACAAAAATACTTTTTTAATGAGAGTGTTGTATGAAACAATGATTATTTTACACTTCTTTTTTTTAAATGTGTTCCATTCCAATATATTTGGGTTGTTATGTTTGTGATAAATCCAATATGTAAAATAAATACAATTGTATAAGTTCTGTCCCAAATGTTAAATTAATAAACTAAAACGTGTGATAAATATGGTGTATCACAAAGTATTACATTACCTTTTCGATTTTCCGCTGCGAATCATAAAAATACAATTGGCAAAACAGAGATATCTTTATTACGTTGGTCTAAAATGTCAATTTATAAAGACTGCATATATCCAACTGTGTGATACATCCAATACACAAGGAAGTATCACAACGTATTATCACATAAGGCAGAAGGTGTATTGTGGACAATATTGCTTACAAAAATCTATCCAATATCCACTTATTCAAATAATGATTTAGATTAGTCATAAGATGTATCACAAGTGATCACGTGTGATAAATGTGATATATCACAAAAGTCTAGTTTGTGAAATATGTATTTTTTAAAGACTAAGCAAACTCTTTATAAAGAATTGGCTGGCGAAATCAAAACGCTTTTAAAGTAAACTGTGTGATAAGTGCGATGAATTTCAAAGTATCACAGAAAGTTTTCAATTTAAAAAACTGGATTAAGATTCATGAAGAAATACTTTTTTGGTGAGTGCATACAAGCATTAACTCAAGTTTGTATATAAGTTATTCTAACGTATTTGTGTTAATTCTCAGGTGCGTACTAAATTCGATATATCACAAGATTATATTGTTCATTTTTTGATGGATGCATACAATCTACTTAGCAGTACATTAACCATTTAGTTAAAATTGTGTCTAGATTTTGCTAATTTAAAAGAAATGGTTGTTAAATTATGATAAGGGTAATATACTATGAAGTATCACAGGTTTCTAGCATAAATATCACAAAACATTCGTTTTTTTTTCAATGGGGTTTTTAGGTATGTTATAATTATCGTAATAAAGACTACTCGGTTTATTTTGTTCCAACATTTTTAGTATTACATAATTGAATATGTGACAAAGGAGTATCACAAGATTCTGTGATAAAATTACACAAGAATATTTGTTTGAATTTATTTTGACAGACATTGTTCTTATATTTGAAAACTGATACGATTATGAAGATATCACAGAAAAGAGTATTATTGTAGTCACTATTAAGGTTAATATAGAAAGTTATCACAAAGAAAATTTAAATTGGCTCAAAGTGTGATAGATCTTAAAAACAAATAGTGTGTTTTTGTATTGGGGTAACATAGCCTTAAAGCCTGTTATATCACATTAAATTACCGAAACACAAAATTTAATTACAGATGATAAAAAATGCTTTAATATGCTCGTTTTATTTATTAATTTATTTATGTGTGTTAATTTATGTTTTAACGGAAATCCCAATCGATTTCAATGAATTTCTACCTGAAAATTAAGTTCATTAACACAAGAATGAGATTTCGTATGAAAAGCATTTAAATTTTCACTATTCAATAAATCCATTCAGACAAATTTATTAATAAACCTACCAAAATATAATTGTAAATACAAAAAAGTTAATTAAAGGTCTACTGAAATATTTACGAGAAAAAGGACGAAAATACCATAAAGAAATATTTTTAAATGCACTAAGGCACTTTCGGTCTTGTATTTTTTTTTTCTTTTTGGGCGAAAAGGATGATTGAAGAAAATCTTTTAAAGAAATCCTCTTTAATCCTTTTAAGCAATGTGCAAGCAAAACAAAATAAATCCATAAAGTGAAATAAAAATGTTTCCTTTGATATAAGTTTTTATTTTATTCCCATGTACATATGTCTTTCCTGGGACTTATATAAAGTAAATGAAAGATCTCACTTCTATCAAAAACTTAGTTAACAAATAAAATAAATCTCCTTAAAATGTAAAAAGAATAAATCTCGGACCATCTTCAGTGAAAATATACAAACAGAAAAAAAAAAAACTACTTTCAAGTGGACTCAACTTTAAGGATGGATTGATAGTCCTTTGGAATCCAAGAAAAAAAGTCTAACTTTTCTATACACACGCGAGCCATTTTGAAAAGGAGAAAATTAGTAAAACAAAAGTTTTAACTTGATGGTAGAGAAACTTTCAACTTGAAGCCCTTTCATGTTCTAATTTGCTAAAGATAAAATCGTATCCTTTTTTTTTTTTCTTTATATTTGTTGATCTTTGTTGTCCATGATATTATTTTTTTTGTTGTTTTCATTAAGAAAAATCGATGAAGGTTCAGACAAAAAAAACAACAACAAAAGAAACAAATGAAACAATTCCTCCCCCACAGAATTTACAAAAAGGACGAATGAAAGGAAGAATGAACATTTTGGCAAATCTAAGGATGAACTGGCGCTAGTAAATCGATAAATTAGTCCTAGACTGAAAAGGACGATGAAAATACACAATGGAGTTGTATCTTTGTTTTTTTTTTTTTTGGGGGGGATAAAATAAGGAACAGAGGAAGGAGGAGTGGCTGAGTTTGAAGGACATGTTTATTTTTTAACAAAAAAAAAGTTTAATTATATTTTTATTTGTCAAGTTCGGGACAAGAACCAAAGAAAAAATAAAAGAAACAAAACAAAACAATCACTGAAATTCGAATCGAACAAATTACCTTTTGTTCAAAAAAAAAAAAGAAAAGAAAACGATTTGATTCAACACAAAAAAACTTACAGACAATTGAATAAGATTTTGAGTACGAGTGTTTTCTTGATACAAACATTTTATTGAACATAGAATTTTACTAATTAAATTAACAAGTTTAATGAAATTCAATTTTTATCTTGTGTATATTTTCTATTCATTGACAACGCATAAAATGTTTTTTTTTTGGAAAATAAGGAGAACTAAAAAACAAGACATAAAAAGACAAAGAAGTTCAATTGAGGAGGATTAAACTACAAATTTGTTTTTACTCAACATTTTAAATGAATTCTTGGAAGTCTTCTCTCAGAAGTTTTCTTTAAAAAATAAATCCATACAAGACTACAAGTTTAAGCTAAATTTTAATTGTTTCAATTCAATGCACATCGTATTTTTATTTGCAAAAAATTAAAGCTGAATTTTCCGATTTCCGTAATTTTAAAGGAAATTTATATACTTAATGGATTGGATCAAGTGTCTTATAACATGAAAGGTAATAAACACATTTTCAAAATATGCAATAAAAACCTGAGAACTTTGGGAATATATTCACTTAAAAACAATTTAAATACTGTTTTTCAACTAGGTTTTTCACATGTTATCAACCAAATAAAAATCGTGGTTCTAAAATTAAAATTGGATTGACACTGCAATTGCAACTGCTTCATTTCTGTAGATATAAAATTCAGCAAATTTTATTTATAATATTTTAATGAAAGTACTCAAAAGATTTCTGTAAACTATCAACATTCACATTTTTTCTAAGTAAAAGCTGGGGTTCCACAAGGTAACACTTTAGGTCCTCTATTGTTTTTGATTAATTTAACTATTCTTTTGTTCCATTTTTTTCTATTGACTATATTGAATAAAATATATTTTAACAATTCCAATACTTGATAAGGTTGGGTGAATATAAAACCATGACTAAACTTTTCATTCTGTTCTAAATTACTGTACGAAACTTGAAATGTGGAAAACATAGAAATACAAAAAAAAGTCTTTATTTAAACATTTCCAAAAAACACTTGGTATTGTGGTCAAATGTATTACAAAATTAAAACACTATTTTAAGCCAGCCAGTTGCTAATTTAAATGACATTTGGCACTGAAAATGGAGAGTTTTTTATTTTACTCATGATTATCGGACTATGGTCAGGGATTTTCACTAAGAGGTTTCATTTTGATATTAAATAAAATGCACGATTGTTTTAAAATAGTTTCTATATTTTAGGATTTAAATAAAAGTTTAAATCCCATTTAATTTCTTAAAAAAAAACTATAACTTGTTGAACTCTTTTTCCAAAATCGTTAGAGCCTTTTTTTCAAACTAGTTTTCTATTTATGTAAAATATTTTAATTTTTATTAGACAAAAATTTTGGAATGTATTATTTAGTGCTTATACATTTTAATTTCGTTCGAAAACTGTTTTTGAGATATAGAATTTGTAAGAATTGTTAAAATCCAGAAAAAATAGACGTTTTCAATCATCAATCATTATTTGGACAATATACAAGCTTCTTCAAAACTTTTTTTAAAAATTAATTCGTAAAAAAAAAACAAATTTTAAAGAAAATGTAATAAACATCTATCAGCCGTTTTTGAGAATGTTTGACAAAAAAATGTGTATGGGAACTACTGTTACTGTTGGTCTTAATACTATGAAAAAAACGCATAATGTGAATCTGCTTAAAACCATAGTTTACAAGTTTGAACTCAATCGGCCAAAAGGTTTACAAACACCCACATAGATGGACGAAATCGTCGCATCTACTTTTTTCGACTTCTCTACCATCTTAATGTCATGTTTGATTTAAATGTCAAGTTCAAAGGTTTTTACGAATGCAGTACTTAGAATATATAGTTCCTATAAGTCACAAGTTAAAATTTTAAAAACACTTGATATTATGCTCAAACGTTACAACACAATTGATAAGCTTAGATGACATTTGGCACTGACAGCTATCAAAATAAAATAGCAATTTTTCGTTTTGGGATATGTTAATAAACTATTGATTTACCTTTCCTATATCTGTCAAAAAATAGTATTTTAATGAGAAATCAATGGATGTTTATTTGATTTAGAAAAAAAATGCCATTACCAATGAAAACGATATCAGTCCAATGGCCGCCATGGCTATTGGTGCATCACAAATGGAAGTGCTATAGTTTTTTGAACTGTGACTGCAAATTTGGACCTTTTTTTATAGCGAATTTTAAAAATGTCAATGAATTATGGATACGTGTTTCTTTTTATTTTTAGTTACAGCGTAAAATATCAAAAATGGCAGGTTCAAAAGTGACTTCCGTCTAAAAAGCTGAGTATTTAAAATGAAACATCTTATTGGAAAAATATTCATTATTATAAAGACACTGTTTTCTCTCGGATTGCCGTCGCATTGTGAAACTTTATCAAAAATGGAAAATTATTCTTTTCTTTTGTTAATTTTCAATTCGGGAGTCAGTAATAATTTATTTGTTGTAAGTTTAAAAAAAATATCAATTAGAAGAAAAAATGTTACGTATACGCCACAGTATTGTATTTTTGAAATTCGTTGTTTTTCTCTTTCTTATGGGTACATATCTGAGTTTTTCATTCTCGTTACTTATGAAGAGGACATTGAAGTTTAATACTGATAGATTGCTAAAGTATTCACTGGTATGAATCGAATAAACGAGAATTAATTCAAGTAGTCATATAAAAATTCTAATATTTAGATAAAAAGAAAACTTTATGGTCCTTAAATTTGTCAACATCTTCTAAAAATATCAAACATTTTATAGACAAATTATGATAGTTTTAGTATACGAAAACTCATTGAATACAAAATATTTGTCAGCGTTTCTAGACTAAAGTAGTTTGAAAAAAAATTTTTTTAAAAAAATCAATATTTCAGTTCATTTATATTCGCGAGAAGTATAAGCAACATATTTCTATACGAACAAAATATGAATATATATACATATGTATGTGTGGATAACCCACTCACTTGTCAAAGATGATAAGCTTGAGAATCACAATTCCAACCTCATTCTCATCTTCTTGTATATCCTTTTGCCAAAAAGGAAGTTAATCCACATAGGCTCTCGAAGCACGTCACTTCTTCAGATTATTTTTTTTTCTTCTTATTTTTGTGTTTTTCATACATACTTCTGAAAATCCCCCAAAATAAAAAAAAGTCCTACCAAAGCAACCAACCGACAAATAAAATATCAAAAAGGAAAACGAAAACCATCTCATCGTGCTTTTTTCACTTTCTACTACTTTATATGATATTTTTGCTGAATTTTGCTTTTGCCATCGAAATAGCAGCAATCGAAGAGGAAAGGAGATAAGCTTAAGCCTACATACAAAGAGAAAGACGTTCGCCACCACTTTCTGTATAAACATATAGTGATGGAAAGGGGTGTCATAATACCCTTCGTACTATGATGTTGGCAGCAAAGAATTTACGATGCTATTTCTGCTCCTCATCTGCAGAGCAACAAAATCAAAAAAAAAAGGACGAACAACGATTCCCGAATCGACAGTGCAGAATAATGATGACGACTATATGACGACGACGTCGGAAGCATATCCCCAAATCCCTCCCAACTTTCTCCAAACCCCTCCCCCCAACAAAAACGACGACAGCTAGGATGATGAGATGATGATGATGATGACGACGACGACGATGACTAAAAGCTTTAGCGAAAAAAGGAGTACATACAAAAAAACACGAACATATCAAGACTCGAATAATTTACTCAAAAAAAAAAAATAAAAAGTAAAAACATCCTTTAAGGCCAACAGAGAATTCAAAAAATGGAGAAAAAAGGCTCACACAAAATATGCAAAACGGCAAGAAAAGAAATTTAAAGGTTTTTCACAAAAAAAAGTCTCTAGCAGGCGCGCCAACAGCAGCTGAAGCATTCGAGCGAGGACAACGAGAATTCAAAATACACAGCATGAATCGCATGACGAAGATGTGAGCGTGGGGGGTATAAACATGCATAAGTATATCTCCACGTATATACTCGTAAGTATAAGGAATTTTGTCCTTCGGGGCGTGAATAAAAAGTACTTGTACTAACAACAAATAGAAAATAAAAAACTATGAACATGAAAAATAGTAAAGTTTAATGCAGCAAAATATAAAACAAAAAAAACTTCAGGTATAATAAAAGACTCTATGTTCTCCCTCGACATTCAATTTGAGCTTGAAGCCTACAAGTCGGATTGTGAACCTTGATAGAAAATGGAAAATTCTTCATTTCTTTTTACTTTTTTTTGTTTTTTTTTTTCAATGCGGGAGTCAGGAAGAAATTTAATTGTTCGAAGTTTTTAAGCAATACAAATCGAGAGATAAAAATAAAAAATAAAATGTTACGTATACGCCACAGTGTATAGTTTTGAAATTCGTCGTTGTTTCTTTGTTTTGAGATGAGATTTCTGAGTTTTTCGTTCTAATAACTTATGAAAAGGATATTGAAGGATAATACTGATGGGTTGCTAAGGTATTTGCTGGTATGAATTTAAAATACAGATGCATTGCATACATTAAAGTTTGAAAATATGACTTTTTCCTTAGCTCAGAAGAAAGTTTGCTTTAAAATTAAATATTCATGGAGATCAACTCGGATTTTAAGTATACATGAAATTATTTTTATTTACTTCTAAATTAATGAAAATTGACATTTTTTCCATAAATGTATAATTTGACACAGCATTTTTTGAAGAGAGATGTTGTTAATTTGTGTGTAGAGATTTCAGTTCTATACTTATTTTGCGTTGTGCAGTTCATTTCACTTCAAACTTTCACACTATTTACTTTTTAAAGGTGAAGTTCCGCATGGATCAATATTAGATCCTGCATTGTTTTTGATAAGAGAACGAAAAAGAAGTGTTTAAAGAATGAACTAGATGGAAGTTAAAGTTGGTGTCCCGCAGGGATCAATCTTATGTCCTGTCTTGTTCTTAAAAATTTTAAAAATGACGAACAGAGATGGGAGGAGCAAGTTGGAACTACAAGTACTTAACGAACGTGAGGAATTCTAGTATTCAATTATTTTAAGAAAAAAATAACAATTATTTTAATAAAAAAAATAAGAGAACCAAAAAAGGAGTGTTCAATTTATTAGCTCGATGGGATTTAAAGCTGGTGCACTGCAAGGATGAATTTTAGGGCCTACATTGTTTATGAAGATTCTTAATAAAGAAATAGAGAATGTTCTTCATTGTTTTTGATAAATGAACATGAGAACAGAAAATTGAGTGTTTAAAAATGAGCTGAAATGATGGAAGGTGTAAGTTTAAGATGGTGTCCCGCAGGGATCAATTTCTAATCCTATATTCTTTTTGAAAATTTTGAATTAACGAACATAAGACAAGGAGGCATGTTTACAGAAAGAACAAGATACAATTAAAATAGGGTAAAGAAAATTTTCCTCAAAGTTTTTAATTCTAAGTATTGCAAAAATTTCGACAAAACAAAGAAGAGGGTAAAATAAGAAGGCATCTTTTTCAGGTTCTCCATTGTTTTGAAGATTTTGAATTGACAAGCCGAAGAGAAATATGAAATGAGGAGTGTTTGTAGAATGAGCGAGTAGAAATTAAGAGTTTTACTGAAGTGACTTAGTTTTTCAGTATTCGGGTAATATTTTTTCGCAGTAAAAGATGGAGTTCCCCAGGGATCAATTTTAGGTCCTGAATTGTTTTTGATAATTTTTAAATACGCTTAAAGAGAAAATAGAGAAAGGAGGAATATGTGAGAATTAAGCCAACAATTCAACGATTCTCCTTAAGCTGAGTAATTCTAAGTATTTAAAGAACTCAAGTCCTTATATTTAGATGTTAGATGAAAAGTAAATGTTAAATATGGTATCCCCCAGGGATCAATTTAAGGCATTACGTTGTTTTTGTAAGATTTCAAATAAACGAGCTTAACGAAAAGGAGAAGTGAGGATTGTATTTTACTCATAGTTACTAATTTTATTAATTTAAGGTCTTAAATAAGAGTAATTGGTAGTAAGAGCTGTACTTCAGTATTTGGAGTATATTTTTTCAAATTAAAATCCCGAGGTCCCAAAAGGATTAATTTTAGGTCCTGAATTGTTTTTAATAAATTTTAAGTCAACGAACTAGGGGATTACAGAAGGGAGGAATGTTTGGTTAATGAAGCACTTGAAATTTAGTGTGGTAAATTAAAATTTAATCAATGGAAGTATTTATATGTCCTTTCATAATTCAATACTCTCAAGTACGAGTACTGGAAATCCAATTTCAAAAAAAAGTTTTGAAAAGTTCATAAAATGGGTAGATTATTTTAAATTTTAAGACATCCTTGTGACTTTTTGGGATCGTCAACCTTATTCCTTTTAAATTGCTTAAGCCTTTAAAAATTGAAGACAAGTGAAAACACTGCCATGGGTTTTCGTACACTCTAGTCAAAGTCTTAGCTTAAAGATGAGTCAGCTATGGAAAAGACTTGCGTGAAAGTTTGTCTGAGGCAACTTTTGGCAACTTATCAACTATGAATTCCATTTTATCTTTTAACAATTCTTTGGAGAAAGAGTCTTCCAAGTCCTCTTGTATCCGATTTTATGCTTGAAATCATATCCGGTTTCACACTTTGTTGAGTGGAATGAATTGTACAATTTTTGGTCTATTTATTTTTCTTGCAGCATAAAATTGAATATGATCCAAGAGTTTACAAAAACAAAAAAAAGAGTATACTTTCAGTTTTATCCTACTTTCGATTTGTGTACATAAAACAAAAAAAAAAAGAATAAAAGAAGACACACAAAATAAAAAGAAAACTCAAATTCAACTCTCAACTTGTGTGCAACTTTAAGGGCATGTCTCCCGCAGAAGCGAACTCAGAACTCATGTAAATGTATTTGAATGTATTAGTGAAAGAACAATTACTCTCTTCATTATCAAATTCAAAATTCGAATTTCCAATTGCCTCTTGATCTTTTTTGTCTCTCAGAGCGAGGGATATATTTCCGCACAAGCACTCAAGCAGCCAATCAAAGAAATAAGAAATAGATATCCACATTCACACAACAAGATATATGGATGAACAACGTTGCATGATAAACCGGTTTTTTTTTGTATTTCTAGTTAGGTAGATTTGTTGTTGTCTTTTGCATATGGTTCGAATTTTATAAAGCAAATGGGTAGGTATTTCTGCTGTCCATGGAAATGTTTTTTCTTGAATTTGTTTGGAAATAGGTTCTTGCTTTCTACCTAGATATTTTGTTGTTGTGTTTTCCATATGGTTCGAATCTTATAAAGCAAGTGGGTATTTTGTTATCGATGGAGATGTTTTTTTCTTGAATTTCTTTTGTTGGTCGACATTTTCTAATTATTGAAAATACTTATTTTGTTTTAATATTTTTAACTTCCCATAGGAAGTTATTGTAATGGTCCGATTTGTCAAATTGAAAATTTTGACATTTCTCGACGTTTCAAGGTCCCTAGAGTCGAAATAAAAGATTTTTAGAAAGACGTCTGTGCGTGCGTTCGTACGTCCGTACGTTCGCGACGTTTTTTTCGTCGTCCATAGCTCAAGAACCAGAAGAGATATCGACTTCAAATAAATTTTGTTATACAGATAATAAGGCAGAAAGATGCAGAAAGGGCTCTCAAGAAAATTGCGTGGGTGGTTTTTTTACCATAGCAGTTTAAAAAAAAGGTGAAAATTTTGGTTAACCCTAAATATCTCATGAACCAATGACGCTAGAGACTTGAATTAAATTTTATGTTATATATTGCAATGTGATACAAAACAAATATATTTTTGGAAAAAAATACAATTAACGGTTTTTTTTATAAATCAAAAAAACTGAAAAAAAAATTGTCACCTCGAAAATTTTACGACTAAAATATGATTTCACCTCCAAAATAATTTTGTGCAACGAAGAATAATGTTTTTGACATCTGATAAAATTTTGAGAAAAATCTAAGTGACGGTTTCTTTACAAAAAATAAAAACCTAAAAAAAAAATTAATAAAAGTTGGTAAAAATTGATTTTCGACTCAAATATCTTTTCAAAAATTTGAGATATTTGCTTTAAACTAATTTTATGTTATAAGAAATATTCTTTTCAACATTCGATAAAATTTTGAGAAAAATCGATTTGACAGTTTTTTACAAAAACTAAAAACCTAAAAAAACATTAATACTAAAGCTTGGTAAAAATATACTTTCGACTCAAATAGCTTTTCAAAAATTAAAAATATTGGCTTCAAACTTATTTTATTTCACAGAAAATATTGTTTTCGATATTCAGTAATTTTTTTATAAAAATCCAACAGTCAGTTTTTTCATAAAAAAAACACAATCTACGGGGAGAGTACGATAACTTTGGCGACAAAGTTTAATGACGGATTTGTATAGAACAGTTAAAAACAAGAATTTTTTTACTATGGGAGGGGGGGTCTATCTCCCCCCGTTTAGGCGGTAGGGGCAGTTTAAAAAAATATGTACATTAAATGGAAAAAAAAATAATTAAAAATAACGGTAATACCCTCAATTAAGTATTATACCTTTTTTTAAAGCCAACACTTTTGTCTATTAGCTTGTTTTTAAATCAAGTCAAAGCTATGCATAGTTTTTGAAAAAAATTGTTTAAAGTCAAAATTTGTGCAAAAAAAAGTTAAAAAAAAGGTTTAAAGAGTAATTTTTCAAAACTTTCAGATTATCTACTATTTTTTTTTAGAAATTATTGCTTTTATTTGTTTTTGATCAAAAACTGAAAACTAGATGTCTTTATGTCTTCTAGTTCTTGAGAAAATTGAAAATTACCAAATTCCATCAAGTAGGTAGGTGTATTACATACGCGTTGGAAAAAAAGGACATATTGTGTACATACCTACTTAGCTGCCTTCCTTTTTTATATGACTTCTGCCTTTTTCCTTTATCTAAGGAAAGCAGCTGACCATGAACAAAATCACAAAAAAAAGCAATATCCAGGAGTGATAGTACGCAAAAAAATCAAGAAAACAAAATATATGACAGCGAATTCACGATACCTACAATACCTACTTACCCTTTTTTATACCTACACTACAATGTGCAACAACAAAACTTGCCGAAAGTTGAACCAAAAATCAAATTCTGCTTATACGATTGACTACGTAACACCCAAATCACGATTCCATGACCTTACATCATAGCACATACTAGAAATAAAAAAATATGTCTAAGAAAAGTTTTTTTTGATATTTTCTGTTATTGTGTACCGCAAGCCTACAAAACAAAGAATAAAAAACTAAATGAGCCATGAGACCAACAACAACAAAAAAAATCTGAGAGAGAATGGGCGGGCGAAATTCTTTTGCAAAGAATTCTCTTCCTAAGCGCTGTGTATTGCAGCGGCATTCTTGGGAACTGGAAACTTCATTGTGTGCGTTTACAAAGAAATTTGTTGTTAAAAAATGCAAAATAGACCTCTTTTATAAAAATTAAATTAAATAAATAGTGGGCGCAAGAACTTTTTACTTTTTTAAATAGAATAAACAAAATGCCAAAAAAAAATAAAAAAAATATTTTGGAATTATATAAGCTCCCAATCCCTCACAATTGCACCACAAATGTTGTTATTTTGAAATGCATTTTTAATTATGTTGCGACAAATATTTTTTTTTTTCAAAATCCACGCTATGTGTAATATATATGGACCTTTTTTTTAAAAAAAAAGTTAAAACTAAAAAAAAAAAAATGAGTTCGCCCCATGAATTACCAAAAAAAATTGGGAAAAAAAGAAAGCATTTTGGATTTTTTGTCTAAAAAAGTTACTATAACTATTTAAAAAAAAAAAAATTAAAAAGCAAATATCTGCACATATATTTAGAATTTGAAAAAAAGTTGAATTGACTTAGCTGGCTGTTATACTTTGGAAGTTCTATCAATTATTGCACCTATGCCACAATGCAAATTTGCCCTATTTTTCATAGTTTTCTAGAATTTTTCTTGGAATAAATAAATAAATTAAAAAAAAAAAAAGATCGACACTATGTATAAAAATGTATTGTTTTTTGGAAAAAAATATAAAAAAAATAAAAAATTATATTTAACACACTGCCCCATTGATTTTCCCAAGTAACTACCTGAATTTAATGATTTTTTAGTGATTCTAGTGCTGTTAAGGAACAAAAAAATTTTTTTAATTTTGGATTCCTTTATAAATATTTAGCCCAATATATTTTCAATCAAAATCCGTTTATTTCGTTTAAATATTTAAAAAAATGTGAACGCTACAAAGCTAAGCGCAAAGCACCAATCAATTTTTTTACATGCCACATGCCCTTAATGGATGTTTAATGCCTGGTGGAAGTGTGTATAAATCGTATCGTTCCAATTTGTTTTGTTCTTGTGTCTACATCCGTCATAGTCAAAGTCTATATGTACATACATACATATATAAAAGAGGAGCTAAAAATTTATTTGCTAAGGACTCGAATAGAAACAAAAGAAAAAATTAAAACAACAAAGAAAACGAACAAATAGAATATACAACAAAACAACAAAAACCTTTAAACCATTCGTTTGTTTAGGCCACCCATTTTGGCCCTTTATAATCACACCAGCAACAAAAAAAAGACACATCCGTCGTCACACTATACCGATACCATCCAACAACAACCATATCTATCTCCTCTCTTTTGCGGTTCGTATCCTCTGTCTTTGTTGTTTTCTCTTTTGATACATTTTCTAGAGATTGTTTTTTTCGTTTTTCCTTTTTTTTTCGAACAGAAAAACCCCAAAGTAAAACGAGGACAGCAAACAAAAAAATAAAATTCTAAAACAAACAGTCCCAATCCCAACAGAACCTAGTAGCCATTTTTATTTTTATTGTAACTGTCATGACCGAAACAAACCGAACCGAATTGAGCCAACCATCCCTTTTGCTTCCTTTTTTCACAGAATCATGGCGCGGCAATGGCGGCTAGTTGGTAGTTCCTGAATTTTGATGAGTTATAAGAACGGAAACTCTTTTACTAAATTATATTGGGACACACATCTGCAGACCCATAGATATACTATACATATAAGTACTATAGTAGTTTCCAAAATCAGAAATCTATGTTGTGTCCTTTTTTGTTGACGCTTCGAACTATGTCTCCTTAACTGTCAGTCTAGCTTTTGATTTGTCATCCAAGACTATCATAAAATAGATTTGAAAAACATAAAATAAATATTTTCTTTTTTAGGTGGGTTAGGCTTGAAAATGGGTGTGTAAACAGTTGCGATTTCTTGTTAATGGATATACAGATACGCGGACTCTGGACAGACAAAAATAAAAGAAAGAAAGAAAAAAAAACGATGACAGCGCCGCCGCCATTGTCACATTTCGCTGTCATTGTCAATAATGGTTTATCACAATTGATCAGCGACAAAGTGAATTTTTTTCGTTTTGTTTTTAACGATTGACAAGAACGTGGGTGACACACTGAAATCCATGTCAAACTTTTTGATATAAAGAAAGAAGATTGGTGCGTGATGATGGTGGATGGATAGATGGGTCGGGTGGTGTGGTGAGTAGAATTTTTAGTAGTTGGTACAGCAGTTCATTTTTTCATCATTTTTCACGAATCAAATTCTTAACAATGCAACTTGTGTGTAGTGGAGAAAATACAAAAAAGTGAAAATAAGTTTATCGATTGAAAACTTATTATTGAGGGAGTGTTTAGATTTTTGTTTGTGGGGGGGGGGGGGGCGATGGAAATTTGATTATAATCAATCAATGCCATATCTGCTCGCAAATATGTATGTATGTATCTATTTGAACAGAACCAAATGAGACTCAAATTGGAGAGTGTGAACTTCTGTTTTGAAATATTGAGATGTCAAGTTAAATCTTCGAAATGGAGATAAATTAATATTCTTCTTCGTCTTCAATAGTTCAATCTTTTTGGAGAGGTAGGGGGGAGGTTGAGAACGTATAAGAGTAAGAGATGGTGGCGAGAAAAAATAGTCCAATATTGGATTTAATGTTTTTTTTTCAATGTTAAGATAAATGATTTCAGCTATTTGTATTGGTTTTCAGTTTTTGGAGAGTTTTCAAAGTCAAGATGTGCATTTTTTGAAACATAGCTTTTGATAAAATCAATAAATAATCGAGTTGCTATTGAATTTTGTCAAAGAAAACATATTTTTCAAGAACTTCAAAAGAAAAAAGAATACATTTTCAGGTTTTTCACTGAAAAGCTTTGTACTGATTTTGATTTTGTAGAACGTGTTTAATAAGGACTCTGATTTCAAACCTTTTAGACAGGGTGTATCCTTTTCGTTTGTTAAACTAAAAAAATCGTTTGAAAAAGTTTTTTTTTTGTTTATGTCGATTTGATGAATGAAAATTAAGGTAGCTGGTTTTTGGCAGGGTTGAAAAGTTGAAAGATTTCTCATGTTATTTCGATCGCGAGATTTCTTAATATTTTTCAGCTAAGGGACTTTTGAAAATACTAGTGGTTTTGGAAAACGAATAAGTGAGTGTTCTTTTTTTTTATCCTTTTTTGAGGATTGAAAGTCTTTAGAGCTTCAGGTTCCTCTTTTCCGTTATTTTTCTTTTGTCAAAGTAGAAAATGACTGCTGCAAATTGACCTTATTTTTTTTGTAAAGTGCAATAAGGCAAATTCTTAAAAGATGGTTTTATCCCATGACACCTGAAATTTGTTGATAGAAAATGAGAGATTTCGATAAGCAGTGAAACCTTCAAAAATCAATGAACGAGAGGACGAACCCCGAACCCTAAACACCTGGAATTTCATTTGACCAATCGTCAATCGTATAAATTAAATATTGTTACCTTAGCATTACGAGTTGTAAATAATGACCTTTAAACTAAAGCTATTGTTCTTACTTTAGTTATGAGTCTGGAAAGAAAAACCTCGGCCTTAGACAGAAAAAATTCCGTAACGAAGCGTTATACTTCTCTTCTCTTCTATCAACCCGCAATTGAGACGATAAACCCGAACTTGAGACAATAAAACATCTCTAGCGACGGAGAACGCAGTCCCAACCGTTTATTTTGTGGTAAGCTTATTCTAAGGATGTCAAGTTCATAGCTTGTCACCGAGAGACAAAGCCCGATTATCTTCTGGTTTTCTGATATGAGTACGAAAGGAATTTTATCCTGTTTTATTCTGCGCTCAACTCTTCTAAGTGTATGACGCAAAAAGTTTAGAACGACCAATTATTGTTTTGTTTGCTGCTAGGGACAGGGAACCCATTATTCCGTGATTACTGTTAAAGAAAACCTAGGTAGGATAAGCCTTACGTCGTCGCTAATGATCCGCTGATCCCTAACCTTTGTTATTTTTGTTCTTAGAATCTAACGATGAAAATTTAAAGAAAATAAATTTGGTTAAAAATTGGAGTTTGAAAAATCTAAACCCAAGCTTTTTTCTGTTTTGGCAAAAAGCCTGAAAACCGACAACGAGTCTCCCTCTGCCGGTACCAAAAAACCATCACAATCTTAGAAAGTAACAATATCATCAATAAACAAATGACAGTATACCCCAAAAGTGGACTAGGACCTTAAGGAATAAAGATTTCTAGAAGCTTTTAGTGACTAATTCAGCATTGACTTTTTCAATAAATCACAGTTTTCCATATTTAAATTGTTGGCTGTAAAGTTCATTAAAGAATTTTTTGGTACTAGAAATATCAAATTATTTAGGTTTCATTTATTATAATTTCTGTCTCATAGATGAAAGCATTATGAACGAACTTGTTTTTTAGTCCCAAATTTTCAAATTTAAGAAAAATTCCTACTTCCAAAAAGTACTCCAATTTTTCAACACTAGATTCAAATTCCAGGGTAAATGGTAAAAGTTTGAACTCTCAACGCCTTTTGTCCATTAATTTCTTCCACTTAAAATTTCTATCTTCACTTCAAATCTAATTTTGTATCGCACCTTCCTCTTTTAATTATTTTTTAAATTTGTATTCTTATTTTTTTTTTGTTCATCAGGACAAATATCCTGGAAACATTTGACTTTACAAACCTTGCAAACACCGCCACTATCTACAAAATCGAATGACATTTCAAATTGCAATTCAAAAAAGCTTAAAAAGTCAAACCAAATAAACTTTCCTCTATTTTAAGTTCCTTTTTTCGCTTTTTTGGTTGGTTTTGTTGTTATTTGCATTTAAAAAACAGAGTCAAGTCAAGTTTGGTTTGGTTTGATAATCCTTTTAAAAGAAACAAACAAAAATACAACAACATACCATAAAACAGAAAACAGAACATGTGCATACCTATAAAAACCACTCCACCATAAAATCATTCCGCATAACCCTCATCGCACCAACTCCAACCTCTAACCTCCAACCACCAAACCACTCTCCTCCTAACCTTTTATTTCATTTTGAATTGCTTCTCAAATCCAAAAAGCTGCATAAGAACCAAAAGAAATTATCGACAAAAATAAAAAGAAATAAAAACAGAAAGCAGAAAGAACTCCATCGAGTCCAGGGAGAGCACCACTAACAGAAATGCCAGTGGCATAATAAAGTATGATGCAAAAGGCATCCAACATCAAAACCATCCCCACCCCATCCCTACCTCTCTATTCCTTCTTGTGAAAATGAACGGAAATAAAAAAGAAAGGAGGAAAAAAAACATCCTTTAGTGGAAAACAGTGGGTGGTTCTGGGCAAGGACCAAAGGAAACAAAAAAGACCAAAATACTTTTCATTTTCATCTCGCGTTTGCTTCGTCTATACGCAACTTAAAAAAAAAGAAGAAGATATAAATAAAAATGGCCCCAGCAGCGTACCTACAGCAACACACAACATGAAACAAAAATCCAATTCACAAAACAAAAAAAGGACGAAATTGTATACCTATACACACAGAAGCAGGCTCCAGCTACAGCTTTAGCTCCCGCTCCAGCTCTAGCTCCAAAAGGAACACAGAAAATAAGCTAGCAAAATATAAAAACCCGGCACGAGAAGAGGAGATGGATACAAACAAACAAACATTCGTCCTTCAACTCTTACTAGTGGCAAAAATTTCTATAGAAAGATAGGCAAGGAAAGAGATATCCTTGGAAAGCACGTTTCTGTAGACGTATTTCGAGAGGCAACTGCTGTATATATGTGTACACACGGGGGCTAGGCAGGATAATTGCATACATAAAAGATATCGTCCCGACGACGACGAAAACGACGACAACGCCAACAACGACGACGCCGTTGTCTGGGATTATGTTGTTGTTTTTTTTTGTTTTTCATTTACTTTTTGTTTTATTTTTTCGTTATCCTTTATTTTTGGGTGGGTCTGTGTCTGTGTTGACGTTTTTCTTTTTTATTACGTTCATTTTCTACAACTACAACCGAAAGCTCAATTACTCTCCATCCTCGTTGTCGTCATCCTCCACTTCATCCTCATCCTCTTAGCCATCCCTATAGCCCCATCCCCATTGAATCATCGACAACGTTGTCGGTCGTCGTTCGTTATCGTCGTTGTTATTTTTGTTGTCGACTTCGACTTCGTCGTCGACGTCGTATAGTCGTCCTCATCATCAGGGTTGTACACAGACCATTTGCCACAGACGAACATAAATTTTGAAACTTTATGGCAGGCAAAGGAAATAAGAACCCGGCATACCAGCAGTTTTCTTGCAACAAACTCCGACCCACACCCACTCACACCCACTCACCCCCATTGCCCCATCACTATTTTTCGTTTGCCTTTAATGGCGAATGTCTGCGATAAGGAGTTTGAGTGGATCCTGTTCTGTTTTCGTCGTAATGAACCTTTCGAACAAATCACATACAAAAACCAGGCTGCTGAGTCTTCCATATATATGTATGTCTGTACCTACCCACCTCCTTCCTAAGGCCAACAAAACAGTAGGTATAGGAGAGTTCGGGAGCACTGGGGCTTAACGAAATGTTAGGGAAAAAAGGACTCGTTTTGAGGAAGGGGAGGGGTTGGTTTTTGGTTAGTAGAAGGTTCTCTGATGCAGAAAGTAGAAAGATATGGAAGAAATACACAAAACTAAACGAAAAATCTTGTTTTCCTTATGGAATCCTATACTACTCCCCCCTCCCCTCTCCTCCAGCCATCCTTGTTTTTCCCATCCTCCGGATTCAAGCAGCCTCACACTCCTTCCCGAACAAGCAACAAAAATAAAAAAAAGAAGAACAAAAAAAATAGACGACGAAAATTGAGGAAAAGGCAAAGTCAGTAGTAGCAAATTGTAAATGGTTTCAGAGGAAGGTAGATTGGAAGGTTTTTCATGGCTTCATGGTTAAAACAACAACAATGAGCAAAAAAGGACACCAGTATTTCTGTTACAAAAAAAAAGAAGAAAACAGAAAGAAGCCAATACACATCTAAATTTAATTTCGCACAAAGAAATTTATTTTGAAAAGTAGAAAATCATTCAATAGAAGAAGTCTAAGGTCCATTTATTTAGACGAATTTAAGAGATAAAAAGAAGAAGAATCCTAATTTAAGAAAACGGAATATTCCAAAGTTGGAAATCATCAAAAATCCGATGATTTTATTAAATTCGTTTCCAAATGATTCGGAAAGATGTTTCTGTATCAATAAACTTTTGACTAAAATAAGTAACAAAAGGTATCTAAGAAGAAGGCTTCAATAGATTGTATAGGGATTGTATTGTCGAAAGAAATTCGATGAACTTGAGATAACGTGAAATGATAACACGACTTAAGAGCTGATAAGGAAATTAAAGTGAGCAAAACTAAGTTTTACTGAAAAGCTTAAGTTCTTTTGGAATAGAGCAGATGTAGGACATTACTTACAGATGTAAAAAGTCAAAAAAAAAGACGAAATCATCGGACATTACCGATAGTACCTTTAACATCAAAGGCATGAAAGCTTGAAAACAAAACTCTACAAACTGTTTCGTAACTTTTATCACTGGCATCATCAGACAGCTGTCAAAGTATGGCAAAATGTAGCTGAAATCAAAATTACCTAAAAAAGATTTAAGAGACGTCTTGAAATAGTAAAGAGCTGTTTTAGCTCTTCACTCGTATTCCGAACATTGGATACAAAAATTAACATGGTACATTTCTAACAGTTGTATAAAGTAAAATAATGCTGAAATCAATGGACTTAGCTGAGAATAACCTTTTTCGTCAAAGTTTTAAATGGCTTTTATTGACTTTAATGTCGTAATAGGAAAACTTCAAGCCGACAGAAAGTATCGGAACAGAACTTCACACTGTTTCGTCATTTAATTCACTGACTTCATCTTTGAGTTGTTAAAGAATGGCGTAAGTACCTTAAACCGAATAAGAGAGATCTAAGAAGAAAAAGAAGCCTTTAAAGCATTTGATGAATTTGCACTTTAAAAATTCCATGAAAAACATCGACAAATATTAAGACTTGCATCCAAATAAGAGTTAACGGTTGATAAAACCTTTCAAGCTAAGAAACTGAGCAATGCTTTTTAAAGGCGGGAACTTAGATTCCTCGAAATAGCTAAGATCAATACTCTCTAAAGTTTAGAAGAAGCAGCGTTTTGAGCTGCCAATTTTATTATTATGACCTAATAAGGGACGTATAGTTAAAACGTATGTAATCAAACAAGAAGATAGTCCATTTTTTGTAAAGACTCAAGAAGAGAACAAAATTAGGTTGGTCCTTGTCTGTTTCTTTATCAAATTTCACAGAAAACTGAACTGTTATACGAAATATCAAGCTATTGCCAAATCTTCAAACTGGGTGTTTTTTTTTAGGCAAAAATTAACGAATTCAAGGTTGAAACTTATCATTCTATCATGGGCTTTACAGATATTTATAGGTTCTTTTTAACCATAATTGTATTAATTAACCCAAAAAATAAGCTGTTTTTTCGAGCAATGTCAAATTATCAGAGCATTTTGAACGAGAGAGCAAACTATCATACGCCATTTTCTTTAATCTTTTTCTTGAGCGAAAAATTAAAACTAAGGCTTCAATTCATTTCTTAACACTTTCTTCAACAAAAAGTTCCATATTTCTGAGAGGTATCAAATTATGTCCACATTTGTAGCAGTGTATCCGATTGAAGAAGTGACAACACTTAAAAAGCTCAGGAACGCGCTTTCAGAACACATCTTTTCTTTATCCCAGACGACTAAATGTCACTATTAACAGCATGAATTTCAAGGTTTTTCTAGAAGCTACTTTTCTTCGGTAAACTGGTTCTTCTCTATTTTTGAAAGTTTTCAAATGTTGAAGATATAGCTTGTTTAAGATCTACGGAAAACCGATATCGATATCAAAGTGCTTTAGCCCGTTGATTAAATATGAGGGTAATCTTTTTTCAAATTTTCAAAAGAATCAAGATACTTTTAAGTCTCATTGAATTTTGGAAAATGTAGATGAAATTAAGAAGATAGTCAAAAGCTGCTTTTTCGTTTTTGGAAAGTTTTTAATCATTAAAGATAAGTTATCCCTATCAAGACCTATAAAGAATATAACCAATATCACAAAGTGTTTTAGACTCTTGATTGAAGATAAGGATACATTTGTTGATCTTGTTGAGATCCAGATAAATCTTGTTTAACATCAAACTTCACGCCATGAATTCTGAGTTTCTTCCTTCCTTAGAATAAATATTGAAGCACAGAATTAAATATGAATTAAGGTAGAAATTAAACGACTGATTCTTCATTTTTAAAAAACAAAGGAGTTGAAAGCTTTTTTACAAATCAATGAAAAACACGCTCAAAAAAGCTTATAAATTATTAGTTTACTATTTTTTATGAAAAGTGTTTGAAAATAGCAACATTTTTGAAAATTTGGTGTTGGTTTTCATGCCAAAAAATGTACTCATTTAACTTAATAAACATCAAACTACGCAACAAGATGGAAGAGTAAACTTTTTCTGTTTTTTTTTTGTATCACTAGAAGCAGAAATTTGAAAAATTAGACGTATCTTCAGCCAGTAGACAGACTTTTCACGTATAAGTCACTCTTTAACTTGAAGAAATCTATAGACAAACTTAATTTTCAGCCTTAGTTTTTAATTTAAAAAGAAATGTTCGAAATTTACGGAACAATTTTAAAATTGAAGAGAAAAGTACAACTATCTTTTTCTCGTGTTATTTGTGCAATCTGTCAAAATCACTCTCGTGAATTAATTCTTCGAATATAATTTTTTTCGGAGAATCAAGTGGAGACTTTTGAAGGCCCGTTTAGTAACTTGAACTTAATAGTTTTGCATGTGAAATGAATATTAAATTTTTTCCACTTAAAATATTTTCTCCATCTTTCTACTTGAATTTCTGATATTTCAAGCTCCTTCGTCAAAATTTTCTAATATTATGAGTAAGTTCCTGCAACTCCATTAGACGTATTTATTTTCATTTATTTCCAGAATTAAAAATGGTTTTTGGCAAAAAGCGAATATTATGACGACACACAATTTAAAAATGAAAAACAACAAAAACAAATATAATTCTCTTAGTTGGTAGCAGTGTTGGTATCTTAATGGAAGAACTCTTCAACAGTGTTACATATTAAGTAAAGTGGAGCGTTGTGTAGTTAAGTATTATAGTCCCGACCCCCAAAAAAGTTAAAACGCCCCAGACATAGGTTATATGTAGGAGTTTTCATCATCAGTTTAAAATGTACATATATAAGAATATAAGAGGACTACAGCAACGACGACGAAAGACGACTGACGACGACGAAGAAGAAGAAGAAGATGAAAATGGTTAAAACGTGCCAGACCATTATAATTCGACGACGAGGCAGGGTTGTCACCACCACCACCACCGTACCGACGCCGCCACTACTGCCACCTACCGACAACCACCTTCTTCTTGCCACTTCTGCCAAACTACTTGTCCTTCTTCTCTAAAATTTTGTGAATCTTATTTTATATTTTCTAATGTCTATCTACATCTACGTATGTATATGGAAGTTGTATATATGTAAGCTTGGCTGGGTTTTTGGCAACAAAGTTTTGAGAAATTTTAGGGTCGAAGGCACGTGGGAAGCAAAAGTTAAGAATTTTCTTCCTTTTTTCTTCTTTTTCTTGCAAAAACGAAGCTCTATAAATATATATATAAAGAAACTTATATGTATTGAGTTTTTGGGTGTTTTTGGGAAAAGTTTTCGTAACGAATTTTCGGAGAATGAGATTTTTGAGAACTTAAGGTTATTTAGTATAGAATTGGGATGTAGGTAGTTATGATGGTGGTGTATTTTACGGTAGTAGGTTAAGAGTATGGAATTTTGTTCTTAGATTGATCTACCTCTCTTGGATGAAAGTTGCGATAAGATGGGGTATGATGGTTTAAGAGGGGTTTTTTGGGTGGTTTTTCATATTTTTGGGGCAAAAATAAGTACATAACTTTTATTTAAATTTTAGTGATTAGGAAGATATATAGAAGGTTTTTAAATACTCTTACTGATGTGTACCAAAAAAAAAGGAGAAAAGGAGTGAGAATATTAATTTTTGAATTTGAAAACATATACAAATAACACCACAGACTTTTGTCAAATTTAAAGGTAGATAGAGGTAGACAAATTTTCTAGAAGAGATATTAAAATAGAAACTGATTACATCAGATGTTACCTTCGTATATTCTATCTCAGGTATAATTTAAGAAATTACTATAGAATAAAGTTTTGAAATAAGATTTTAAGACTTTTTCCATCTGCATCTGCAGATTTGACTTTATTCCTTGTGTACAGCAAAAAAAAAAAGGGTGAGGAAAATTAAAGATTACTTGAGCTTAAAAGTTTGTATGTAGGTGGTAATTAAAGTGGTTTTAATTTCAAAATAAGATAAAAGTCTCAAGAAATTGGAATTTAAGTCTTAAGTAATTTTTGAAATGTTTATGAAAAAAGATAATATTTTTCTTTAAAAAAAACTTTCTATCTCCCAAAAAAATATTATTAATTTAGTTTCCAAAGAAGGTTTAACTCAATAACAATAAAACCCTTTAAAGGAAATGGCAATATGTCAGTCTTTTATTTTTTCTTTTGAGGATTTCAAAGTTTTTTCAAGATGAGATTTAAAGCAGATACTCAAATGACATTTCAGTTATAAAACTGTGGTGAAGGTGAAAAATCTTATATTCAAATGTCATTATCGTGGTGAAAATGTGGTGTAGATGACAACAAATTAAGTTGAAATGAAAGCATTCAGTAAATTGTATGTTTTGTTCGATTCAATTTTCTTTCACTTAAAAGTCTTCTTTTAAATGAAAAATATAAAATTTAACTGAAAATATGTTTCAGTTATTAGAGGTTTTAATTTAAGCGAGTTAAGATTAGGCGGAGTATATTAAACCATGGAAGATGGAATGACGAAAAATGAATAAGATAAGTGGATTTTTCACTTAAGCGTGATTCTATTAACATTGTTTAATGGGAGTTGAGAAAGGTTTGTTTTGTTTTTAATAAAGCAAAGTTCGATTTTGGAAGTACTTTTCAACGCCTTATTCACCTTTTTGTTCTCGATTAAGTGGAATACAAAGCCAGTTCTAAGCTATTTGACCAGAACGATAGAGTCAAACAAGTGATTGTAGTCGTGGAGATCATCCTTAAACACGTATGGGGCTTATACATTTCGGTAAGATTTCTCTTTCCAAAGCAAAATGTTGTAGAACCTTTTATTAAACAACTGAATCTACAATCTGTACTTAATAGTCTTGAAGAACTTTGAACCTATCTTTTCACGTAAATAACAAATTATTATTGCCTCAAGCTATTTTTTTTTTAAATCTTCTTCTTTCTTGCAAGGAAATCTTTATTTTAGAAGAAAGTGCTCAAGGGAAACCGTAGATGTCGCATTTTTTTCACATTTAAGCTAGTTTTTCACTTAAACATGAGCTAAGAAAGGTAAGTGAAAAAAATCCACTTTGGTGGATTCAAAAATTCAATTTAGTCGTGACAAATACAGAACAAGTGAAAAGACTATGTTCGAGAAATTTGATTTTACTCAAGTGAGTTCTTTAAAAAGAAAACTTTACTTTACTTTTATATTAAAAAATCATAAGCTTACTTAAAATTTCTGACTTGAAGTCAATTGATAAAATCCAAAAAGCGTTTTTGAATTTGTAGTCTTTGAGTCCTTTAAAAGTCAATATCTTCTTATTCTCTTAAAAAAGTCACTTGAGTATTAGTACATACAAATTTATTTTTAATAGAAACAAAGAATAATATCAAATAATTGGAAAAAATCGAAGACAATTGAAAGTATCTTTGAAAATTAAATTAACTTTAATATCGACTTTAGAAGTATTATAAATTTCACCATAGAATTTCCCAAATATAGATAAAGAGATAAAATGGTATCCTACGACTTCAAAAGAGGGAAATTCAAAATATTATTGCTGAACAAAAAAATCCCTTACGTACTGGTTTTAAATTCAAGTAACGAGTGTTTTTTTAGACGTTTGTTTGATTTTCAATCTGGCAATACTTTTTCAGAGTTGGTATTTTTGACAGCTGTCACTTGATTTGTAACTCAGTTTGTTTTGTCATTGCATATTGAAAAGACTGAACAATGTTTTCAAGTCGTGCTTAACAATGATGAACAATTTTTTGTCGGGTTATGTGAAGTCGCTTGTACACGCAGATAAGCCCGATAAGACGATTGACGCTTTGAAAGATCATATTAGGCGCGTCATTGCTGACATACGGCCCAATTCCTGCAAAAAGTTCTTTCATATGAAACAACTCCCCATGTCCATTAAATTTTGTAATTACATATTTTTTTTTTTGAGTTTTTTCACGGAGCCAAAAATTGGACCTTTCTATTGGAATGCACTTGAGCAAGCCGTGGCGGTCACTTGAATGAAATCATTGTTAAACCTTAATAGCAAACCATTATCTTCATAATAAGACTAAATTCTTATTCATAACATTAAAGTATACGAGTTTAAATCTTTTTTGAAAACTACAGGTCTAAATAAATAGTTCATTTGTTACCAACTTAATATCCGAGGGTCGCTATTTAGCAAAAATCCTTTATAGCAGATACTGCTCTGCCTTTTTATAGTCCCGCCGTGGACCCCTACAAAATGGAGATGTCATTATAAAAACGCTATCTAGTCGCTATTACGTCGATAACGACACAAAAAAGCAATCACTGAAATTTTTAATAAAATCACGTTTCCGTTTTTTGTGAAATATTTGAGAATAAAAAATATCCTAAAATATTTGTTTTTTTTTCGGATTTTTAAGACTATAGAGAGTCAAACAGACTGCAGTCGAATTGATTTAACTTTTTGTAATTATAACGTTATTTTGGAAGTCCAAAAGACTTTTAATAAAATACTTGAAACCGTGCGTGTCGTCGCGTCAGCCAGTTCAAACAGACTGTAGTCGAATCGATTTAACTTTTTGTAATTATAACGTTATTTTGGAAGTCCAAAAGATTTTAATAAAATACTTGAAGCCGTGCGTCGTCGCGTCACCCAGTTCCCAGTTTAAAAAAAAGGTTTTAAAATATCTTTTTACATCTTTTTTTTTAAACCTATTTAATCCTTTTAAAAATGTATGTCATAATACTACCTCAAAATGAGATTCCACTTATGCGTCATTAAGTTCTTTTAATTAAGTTAATACCTACTTTTAAATTGAAAATATGTGTCTAGATGTTATTAAATTTCCAAATGCAAACCAAAACGAGCACAAATATACCAACTGCACAATTAAAAGTCGTTTAATCGAAATGAAGCAATTAATTTTATATGTATGTAAGTATAAAAATAAATAATGTAATCCTCATCACAATGATCCAAATACAACAAAAACGAAATCCATTACACTTTAAGTAGGTAGGTAGGTATACCATCCACATAACGCTCCGTTGCCGCCAACAGCGACTTCCGACGGCCGTTACGTCAACTACACAGTGTTTCATAGTCATTACAACATTATCACTCAGACAAATTCAATGATGATTCCATAGATGACAAATAAAAAAACAAAAACAAGAAGACACGCAATTAAATCCTTATTGCTGTTATAATAAATTTATTATGCCTATGATGAACATACACATCCACACGACTTGACGTCTTGACTGCGTCCTGAATGCTATTTTGTAAATAAATGAGTACAAATTACCTTTTTCCACTTGGGAGATATAAGAGAGGGACATTAGCAAATTACAAATGCATTAGCCAAAGAAATTTGTCCAACACATAAATTGGACTTATGATGATTGGCTAAGAGTGTAGTAGCACTTGAGTCTTGTTAACATAACATAACATAAACGAGTACAGTCAGTCCTCTTACCTGAAAATAAAAAAAGAAGAAAACAAAAAATTACTTATGATACGAACCAATCTCTAGATAGACATTTTTCTTAAAAATACATAGAAATGTGTTAAAAGGACATCAAAATGGCACCCAAAAGCTCAAAAGGCAAAATAACAGAATTGAAACAAAGTAATTGAAGTTACACTAAGAAAAAAACATATATTTATAAATAACAAAGTCCATTTATTCAAGTTTTTTGACGTCTATTGATGTATTTTACAACTGTCAAAGTAGAATTGACAATTGCCGCCATTTGCAAAAACTTTATTGTCTTTCTAAAGAGTGATGACATTTGCACCGGACGACAACTTTTTCGGCATTTTGTACAGTGTAAGTATCATGAAAGAACTTTTGGTGGTGTTCACACTATTCGCTTTTGAAGCGAATTATTTTAACGTCTCATTATTTTATCTCGATCTTAATTGTTATTAAGAGGAAAACCAAGCAGAAGCCTTTTGCTTTGTTAATGATTACGCGAGACATTAAATGATGAGATGTCAAAATGATTTGCCTAAAAAGATGGCAATGTGAACATCGTATTGGACTTAAATTGTGACATTTCTGTTAAGTAACAGATTTAAGTACCAGTGGCGTAATGATTAGTGCGTTGGACTGTCATGCCAGAGGTCTTGGGTTCGATCCCTGCCTATGCCATCTAAAGTTTTTTCACGGGTACTGCCTCTTGCGAGGAATTGACAAATTCTCCAAGAGTAATTCTTGTCATGGAAAGTGCTTTCTAAAATTAGCTGTTCGGATTCGGTTTAAAACTGTAGGTCCCCTCTATCCCTGACAACACTACTCGCACACAGGAATGGTTGAGAGTTGTAAGTCACTAGGCCCTAGGTCTCAACGGACTGTTGTGCCACCCGATTTATTTATTTATAACAGATTTTTGTAAACTTCCCGTAGGGAGTTATTTTAATTGGTCCAGTTTGTCAAAAATTTTACATTTCTCGATAAGAATATGAATCCATCGTTTTATATATCGATGTTTCAAGATAAAAATTAAATTTCGACTAAAATAATCTTGAGAACAAACAAAGTTATGGATTTCAAAGTTACATATGTAAGTATTTTGTCTTGATTTCAATTTTCGGTGTAATAAAAACAAAAAAAATTGACAGTTGGCTTAACGTCATGAATATATCTCTACAAAAAACATCTTAAACGTAAATTATCGATTGCATATTTTTCTAAGTTTCTTAAATGATAATTTGGCTTCAGAGCTAAAAAAAATATAATTATTTTAAAGGCCCTTAATGGAAAGTTATCAGTGTGAGTCAAATCGTTGATTTTTTTTGTATAGTTCCGTACATCTGCCAAAATAGAAAAAATGTTGAATGTCATTATTTATTCCATATTTAACTGTCACTCGTTTTTTTTTTACGTTTACACAGTACCATATAATATCACCCAGATTAAGTGACAAGGACCACTCAAACAGCCATTTTAAATTTCTGACACTTTAAATTTTGACAGCTAAGGCCATGTTAACATTTCCTTTTTATTATGTATTTATTTATTATTTATTAAACTCATTCAAGGTACGAACTTTTTTGAGTACAGTGTACAATAAAGGACATCATGTAAGTATGAATGTGTTGATGAAAAGTAATTTAAGAAAAAAAAATAATTGGTAGCGATAAGGCTCGTTCAAAACAGCTCTAATATCCTTTTGGTTCTAATAAACCCCAAAAATACAAGAAAGGAAGAAATAGCCATACAAGGAGAGGCTATTATAATCCTTCCATTATGGTCTCTGTTCTATATCAAGAAGAAAATTCAAATAATGAGTACCAACCTATCTACATATATGAGGTATGTGCATGTTTGTATACATATATATCAAAAAAGGTTTCTATACTCATTTCACATATCAAACCTATCCTATACCTATCTCCTTAAATGCCAACCCATATTTATCTCTCCCATCATTCGGGCAACAACTTTATCAATAGAAAATTTCTAGCCATTGAACCAACCATTATACTCTCTCCATCTTTGGGATATCACCATCACCGTTACCGTTACCGTCACCGTCACCGTCACCGTCATCCTCATCATCAACATCGTATCCTACGGAAAACACGTCCTAAATTAACACAGTAAAAGAGATTTAGGTCTTTTAAGAAACGTGTCTGACATTTGGACAGCCACCACATGTCCTATTTTAACGAACACATTCACACAAAGCAAACAAACATACTTCACACACACATAAAGAAATATTGATCGATTCAAGTATGTGTGTGTGTTTGAGTGTCTACATTTTCGTCTGTCTACCTTATTGTCATTCTGACAGTTGTTTTTTTTTTGACAGATTCGTCTCACTCACTCACTTACTGACAACCTGAATTAGAAAACCAATTTTGCTTTAGAGAATGGAGAGTTTTGGAATATATTCGGTATCGTTGTCGTAGTCGTATACGTAACGTAATCTTTGACTGACATATAGAGTCGACCTCAAAATTTATTATTCTTAACATAAGGACGTATTGAGTGTCTAGCAAATATAACAGTTCAGTTTATATTAAAAATATATGTATGTGAGTATAAAATGTATTTGAGTGTTAGATGATGACAAAAGTGTTGCCAATGTTTAACAAATCTATCAGCCTATTTGTTTGCCAAGAATATTATGATTTATTTTGGTAGAAATAATTTAAATTTGAGGGTGAGTGAGGAGATATTAGAATTTCTTTAATATCTCCAAACTTAAAAACTTAACATTTTTCATTTTTAAACTCTTCTATATTAGAAAGAAACTTAAACTTGAAAATTCAGGCTTCTTCAGAAATCTCCTAAAAGTAGTTTCCAGTAAAATTTTTGGTGGATGGAGAAGAATAGTTGAAGTATCTTTTTTTTCTTTTAATTTCACTAAACAATTGGTAAAAAGACCTAATATCTCCAACTGGATATTTTTTATTTGAAATACCTCAGAGTCCAGTTTCATATTTTTTTCTGTCAATTGTTAAAAATGGTTAAAAAATACAATACCTCAAAAATATAAATTATATTGACTTTCTTGTTGAAATAATATTTAACGCTTGTTTTTATTATCAAAAATAGTACTCATCAATATTTCATTTCAATTTGTTTTCTTTTTAAAAACACAGTAAAATGTTGCTTTAACTAAAACATATAACATCTTTTCGTTCTCTATTAAATTGCAATACCTCTTGAGCTATAACTGATCAAAATTGTGTATGTTTCTCAACTTTTAACAGCAATTCTTAAATTATGGATTTTGTTTTTCTTTCCTAGGCAGATTATCTTAAGAAATACCTCGGAAAGCAAGAAACATAACAAGTCAAAGATTTTGGGATTCAGATCTCTATTTTTAAGAGCTATTACAATACTTCGTAAACTATAACTTAGCATTTGACTATTTTTTTTTTAACTACCTTGTTTTTAAAATCTGTTTATTATTCTTCCCTTGCAATTCTTTCAATGAAATAACTCGGGAGATAATTTTGGAACCCCTGTTATTTCAAGAGATATTATTTTTGTCAATATTACGTATGTAAATTAAAGCAAGACAAACTACCACAATCCAAGAAATACCATTTACTATACTACTATACCACTGAAACCATAACCCAACAAGATGATCTCCATATTTAAATATCTCATACCTCATTGTTTCAAAATTCATTTGTTTTTCAATTTCAATAATTCCAGAAAGAAAAAACAACAGATAAGAAAATATCAAGGGCTGATAATTACAATAAAAGATCAACTTTCCTTTTGACAGTAATATCTCATGATATAAGACAGTAAAAGTATGTCAATAACTATGCGAATAATGTCACCAAAATGCATATATGTATATGTATGTATTATTAAGAGTTCCATATAATAAAAAACTGTATGAAAAAGAACCTCGCTGCCAAATATCTCCTAAAGTTATCCTTATTAAACTCTGTCAGCTAAATGTGTGTTCAATTTTCTTTGTAGAAATTACAGAACTCATCAAAATAATTTTCACGCCGTACGAAATCTCTTGAAGAATATCTCAATTACTCTAAAAATATTGAACAATACCTATCTCCAAAGAGAAAATTTACGTGGAATACATTTCCAAGGTCGATTGATATCCAAGGTCGATTGACCAGATCAAGTAAAAATGGGAACTTTGACTAGGAGATTTTTGACATGGAAGTTTATGTTTGGAGATTTCAGCGCTGGGAAACTCGCGTTGGAGGTTTTATGTTTGTGGTATTTTATTTTGGGGAAAACATCACCAACATAATAAATTCTCCAATAACTCCCAAGCAATATCTCTGTAAGATGAAATAGGTTTTGTTGTAATATATCGTAACGCATGATTTTTTTATGGAAACTATAGATAGCTATACCTTTTTGCTGAATACTTTGAAACCTTGAAAAATTCATGACTTTAAAAACTGAGAAGAGATAAAGGAATAAAAAGAAGCTACTGTCCCGTGGAGATAATGACTTAAAGTATGAAAGAAAAAAAACTTATCACGAAGAAAAATGACACCGCCAAAAACCAACAACTTACACCACCAAAAACTCATTTCACCTACTTTTTGAAAGAAAACTTTTTACATTAAATTTATTCATCACCTTCTACTTCTTTGCTGGCAACTCTGCACCTGCTCTACATTTTCTCTATATTTTTACATCTCTTTATGTGTGTGTAAGTGTCTGTGTTTATACTTACACACACACACACAAAAAAAAACCTTTCAAGTGTATAAATAATTCAAATATAAAAAAGTAGAAATAAAAAAAGAAAAACATCAAAACAACAAAACCCAAGGACCAAAAATGGGTCGTCGTCGTAGTCGTAGTCGTTGTCGGTAACGACGACGCAACATTATATGGGTGTCGGAAGGAAGACTATAATTTGAGCGTCTCATGTACATACATATAACGTTAGCCGACAACAAAAACAAAATCAACCAAAAGTTATACCTACCTAAACGATGAAGAGAGGGCACAAAAAGTAAGGTAAGGTAGAAGGCAGAAGCAAAAACCAAACAACCACCATCACATGTTCAGGAGCGACGACTCACATCCGGCAAAATCAGGATATACATACATTCATTCGTACGTACCTATCCTATATACAAAGTTAACATAAGCATTTTCGAACGCCCGCCCGCCGACACCCAATTTTTACATAACATGCCATGCCGGGTTAGGTGAGCCAAACAGAGGCGCAGAGCAAGGCACGGCAAGGCGGCAGCTTTAACAAACTTTCCTCATGTCGTAGTCATCGTTCGTCGTCGTCGTTTTAGTCGTCGTCCTGTTCGAAATTCCACCCCTCAGGCGCGACTTCCACCACCACCACCACCACCAACATCATCATCATCATCCAAAACAACCACCCAACGGCGGCGTCGTCGGCAGAATCATGCGGCACCAACTCTGACACATATCCGGGGGTATATACTATACATATGTATGTATGTAGCTACGTAATTGTCAGCCGCCATATGCCACCACGGACTCCCAAACCTGCATCAACATTATTTCCCATGGCGTGGGGCGCGGAATTACTGCGTATAACGTTAATGCCACAAAAAAAAAACACCAAAAACCACCCCCTTGTACGCCCGAACCCAGGGCGGCTTTTGATATTGTCGTTGATCGATGGCGGTCACGCAAACTACTGTTTCTGCTTCTGTGTATACCTATGGCTGTACATTTTCGGAGCAGAGCGTCTGCGGACTGTTTCACACAGATACACATCATTACCATCCTGTGCCGAGTAGAGTCGAGTTGAGTTCAGTTGGTCTGACGGACGCGACGGACGTGACGGATGGACTGTGTATATGCTGTGCTTCTACGCATTGACTGGCACGGATACTGGGAAGGGGACTGGGATAGGCGAAAATGGAAACCATGTCGGACTGATATAATGGAATTTGTGTCCCGTCATCTGTCGGTCTGCCAGTTGGGGTTGGCCCGAGGGGTGGTAGACCAATAGACCCGTAGACCGACAACAACGACGACGACGACGCACGGCGCCATTGCCACATTGTCGTTTTCCCTTTGCGTTGCGTTGCGTCGCCGCCTCCGTGAGTCGTCGTCAGACGGACGGGACGGAGACTTTTTTTGTTGGAATATATAGGTTGGCATTTTCGGAGGCGAACTTTAATTTCATTGTCTGCAATTTTAACGAGAGACGGCAACGGCAAAGCTGCACGAGCACGAGACAAAGAGATAGACAAAAAAGAAAGAGCGAGAGGAGAACAAGTAAAAGAAAGAGAGAGTGAGAGATAAAGAGAGAGAGACAGAGAAAGAGAAAGCTATACGTATTTTGAAGGATTTTTTAGGAGTGGCACTAGGTCGTGCCGTATACCGTAGTACCCGTATTGCTGTGCCAGTGGCACTGTGGCACTATATTTGTACGTTGCCGTCGTCGTCGTACAACAACTACAACACAACGCCATATATTACACTACTGCCGCATATTGTTAGATTACCGTTAGACAGAAGTGATTTTCAACGGAATTCCAGATGAGCACCAGCACGAAAATTTCATGTGTATCTAAGCCGAACAAAGTTCCTTATATGTATGTAACAGTATATGGCTCCTGTCACTTTGCCACTTTTGCTGCTGCTGCTGCTACTGCCCTGCTTCTGACGTCGTCGCTTCTGCAATCTACTGCTGCTACTGCTACTGGTACTGCATGCATTTAAAATTATTGCTCTAATTGAAGTGTAAAGTTTGTCAAATTATAATTCATTAAATATTCAAAAGTGAAAATGTTGACGTTTTGCGGAAGTTAAGCAAAAGGCAGTAAGTGGCGAGGGATTGAATATCCTTTGGGCATTTTCTCATAGATAGAAGAGTCTTCTCTATATTTAACATATGTATTTGTATATGCAACAGAAAATATATATGTATATGAACAAAATATATACATCAAAAATTTATATTTAAATTTTAAGGTACATTTTTGCTGACGATGATGATGATGTTGATGATGATGATTCTATATGTTGATGAATGAAAAAGCACAACAAGCTTGGTGTAAGCTTATAAAAGAGTTTGAATGTACCTAGATACATATATTTATTTTTTGAGTAAATATTTAATAACTTTGATATCTATGCATGCATATTATGTATGAATGAGAATATATATTTTTTAAAATTAAAAAAACAAAAAGGAATTAGTCAAAGGATATA
The DNA here is from genome assembly GCA_951509635.1 of Eupeodes luniger. Lineage (NCBI taxonomy): Eukaryota > Metazoa > Arthropoda > Insecta > Diptera > Syrphidae > Eupeodes > Eupeodes luniger. The sequence goes on along the minus strand of OX608075.1, from coordinate 9,287,520 downwards.
TGTACATACATAGTTGTTGTGAATGGAATAGATAATGACTTTTTTACTTTGTGTATTTCAAAATATACTGCCAAAGGCAAGATAATGTTATGTTTTGAAATATGTATGCATTTGATCTTTTTTTATCGTTCTCTCTTTTTGAATATTAAAGTTAGAAAGTTATTTAGTCAAGTTGAATGGCCCTAAAGGCTCATAATCTGCAATTGCTTTTATAATGTTCCAATGCAAGGTGGTTTACTGTAAAAGTTTTTAAAAAATAAGACACTTTAATCATTTGAATATTTTAGGTTATGTTAATATGTAGTTCTCGTTTTTATTTTTAAAAATTCAAAAAAGAACATTAAATAAATGTTCGAAAAAAATGTTACGTATACGCCACAGTCTAAGTTGTCAAATAGAAAAAGAACCATAATTTTGGCTTTGAAAAAAAAAATGTATTAAATTTACGATATTAGAATAAGGGTCGTGAAGGTTTTGAAAAAAATAAAACCACATTTTTTACCAAAGAAAAGCTTCTTTCGAAGGGGCGACCATTTCTATAGATATAGAAGTTAGTTCAGTTTGGCATTTCAATTCAATTTTAATTTTTTTCGAAATGCGAAAGTTCTTGAAAATTTTAAGAATAGTTAAAAATGTTGAAACAGATATTCTAAAATTCGAATTTTAAGTATCGTTGAGTTGCTTTTTGAATTCTTTCAACGGTTGAAAAAAATTGGAAGTTCCCAAATTAAAATAAAATTGACAAATTTATATATTGTTACACATTAAAGTGGCAACTTAGTTAAATGGGGCTGAACACAACCTTTGCCCATATGTCAAGATATCATGATGTCAGATGGAAAATGACTTTGATTTTTTGATACCCAATTACAAAACGTGTTAACGATTTTAACCTCGAATCGAGAATTAATAAAAATGGAATTATGTACATATATTAAAAAATGTTGTTATTTAAAATCCATTTTCATTAATTGTCGATCAATTTTAGTAATTTTTAACTAATTTTAATATTTTTTTAAGGTTTGTTCTTAGTACTTTTTTGATAGTACTTTCTTACTAAACAACTGTTGTAAGATGTCGTTCGTCCTAAATTTTTAATTCGATAAAGAGTCCTTTATTACAAACAAAAAATAGCAATGCTTCCAAAAACTAGTCCAAAAAATACTCATGATAATCAGAAACTTTTCTGTCAACTCTTAAATTTTACTTAATTCCATATTGAAAATTTCTTTAGAAAACATACTTTAAGAAGCATTGTGCTAGATTAGTTAAAAAAAATGGTACTTTTCAATATTCTTTCATTTGAGATTAAATTTTTTGTAAGGAGACAATTTTTTTGTTTTTACAACAAATTTACGACAATTTTACAAAACATAATCGAATTATTATAAATTTCCTGAAACTTTTGAGTAATAAGGTTCTGTTGAATTGACAGCTATGTTTTATATTATAAACCCTAACAAGAAATCTTGAACCTATTTATGCAACAAGAAAAAATGTTTGACACATCATCGACACTTTTCTAAATAGCAGAATCCATTACATTTTTCGAAATCGAAGAAAGCATATGACGATTCTCAAGATGGGAAAAAGTTTCATATTCTTTTTGAATGTTTCATTGAGGACGACGAAAAAGTAAAATCATAATGTGGGTGTGACTTCAATTTAAAAATGGTATCCAGTCATTATTAATTTGTTATCTAAGTATTTTCAAAATTTTATTTTCTAATAACATTTTAAAAAAGCAGGGACGTTACATTTGTACCAATATATGCTTCAATTTTTAAAAGAGAAACTTAAAAAACTAAAAACTAAATGCAAGTTTGTCAAACCTATGCTCATAAACATTTTGGAACAATATGTTAAGAACCCCATAAGTTTTCTTATTAAAAAACGACTTATTAACCTCAATTGGAGTCATTTTTCAATACTGTTTATCATTGATAGCGTCATTGGTATACATAAGAACATGAGAAATAAGTGTGAACTCTTTTCATTGAAAAATATTCTAACGAAAACCATAAGCAATGCAAAAACTTTAGTAAATATAAATCGATAAATTCATTAAATTTTTAAAAGGGTATTTCGAAAAAAATCGCAAAATCTTATTTTGTAAAGACAAAATACTATTTTCATCAATAAAATAAAAATGCAGATGATATTTCACTACAATAATTTGATCGTTAAAAAACGGGTTGGGGTCGAAATACTGCATGGATCATAATACTGTATTTAAAATATTGTATCTCAAAATAATGTATTTCAAAATACTGTATGTACAAAATACTGTATGATCAAAATACTGCAGCTCAAAATTCTGTATGTCAAAATGCTATAAGTAAGGCTAAAAAATAAAAATCATTTTGATAATGTAAAAAAGTGCGCACTTTATTTATTTACAGCATTTTGAAATACATGCATTTCGAAAACAGAATACTTTGTTTAAAAAAAAAAATAAACACAAATTTTTCATTAGAATAATGTTCTAATATACTTCCCTTGAACAATAATATATGTATGTACATTGTACCTATGATAATTTATAAGTCTTTCAAAATAATAAAAACAAAAACAACATAAATGGTATGTTTTTCTTATTTTCTCTTTCTCATTTTCTTCTTCTTAGTTATTTGTATATTTCTCACATTTTTACATGAGTTGTTCCTATCATCATCAACAATTGCACCAAACTAATTGATCTGTCAAAACTTTCAGTATTATACAGTATTATGAGATACAGCATTTTGAAACATAGTATTGTAAATGTACAGTATTTTGAAATACAGTATACTCGTATTAACCATACAGTATTGTGACCATACAGTATCGTAAAGTATCATACAGAAATTTGACCACACAGTATTTTAAAATACAGCACTTCGACCCACTCCCTTAAAAAACTATTATTTAACAAAATTGAAATTTGAAAAATTGAAAATAAATGTCCTTACTTCGAAAAAGAAAATAACTCAACAATAGTCTTAGGAAATTGAAAATAAATGTCCTTACTTCGAAAAAAACTTCGAAAAAGTTGAACTTCAGTGGCGAGTTTCTTAAAAAACCAAAGAAAGAGTGGATCAGACAAATCAGAGTGGGGGGGATGCTGTGAATTGAAGTTGTATTCTAATTTTGGGGCAATTTTTTTTAGAATTTGTCTGGAAAAAGTATTCTCGCTTTTCTGAAAAAATGTATGTTTTTGCTTCCTAGCTCCCCCAAAAAAAATTATTGTAATCGGTCCGATTTGTCGAATTGAAAATTTTAACATTCCTCGAAGTTCGAAGGTCACACGAATCTAAATAAAATATATTTTTATAGAAATTTCCGTTTGTGCTTGTGTACGTTCGTTCGTACTTTTTTTGTCGGCCATATTTCAAAAATCGTCATAGATTTTGAAATTTAGTTTTACAAATAATAACACCAAAAGATGCAGAAATGACAAGTACATCAATAAATTGAGTCAGTTCAATTTACGGTTTTGTTATAAATAAAAAGTAATTAAAACAAAATATTTGACATCTCGAATATTTTACGAACAGAAAATGATATTACTCCCGAAATAATAAAATGTATACAAAATAACGTCTTTGGCATCTGGTAAATTTTAAGAAAAATCGAAATGACAGTTTTTTTTTCAAAAAATAAAAACTTAAAGAAAATACAACAAAGTTAGTACAAAATCAACAATTAAAGACATTGCCTTGAAACTGACTATATCTTATAAAAAATATTGTTTTTAACATTTACTTAAATTAAATTACTCCAAATGTTGCTGTGAATATAATTTTATTTTCTCAGAAAAATTTTATAGGTTGTTTTTTTTTATAAGAAAAACTGTAAAACAATTATACTAAAATTGGTTCAAATTGGTTTTCGACGAAAAATCTTGGGAATAAAAACAGATATTGAAATCAGACTTATTTCATTGCATGCAAAATATTATTGCTAACTATTAGTTAGTTTTTTAGAAAAATATAATTCACAACTTTTTTACAAAATCATCAAAAAACAGATTAGAAATGGTTTTCGACTCAAGTATTAGGACAACAAAAAACAAGATATTGACTTTAAACATTTGTATATAACAATAATGTTGTTATTAATATTATTTTTAAACTTTATGAACAATCGACAAACGTGCCTTGGATCCCATTTTTTATTTGGTTTGGTTGCACTCGAGAAGTATTTTCAAAAAGTACTTTCAATATACACTATTTTATAGACAGTACAGTTATCTTTTAAAAAACATACTTTTGCTTAATTCCGGATTATAGACTTACTTTTTTGTATCAAAAATGGGGTTGGTAAGCTTTTACTTTTTGTTTTGCCAAACTTAAAAACCATGATATTTGAAATAATGCTCTTAACAGTTTTTGTAGTGCATTTAAAAAACCTTCAAAATGAGTTTTCCTCAAAATCGAAAGTTTTTGGCTAAAAAGACAAATTTTGTACACGTCTGTGAGTTTCAAATTTGAAATTGTTTTCCATCAGGTAATTAAAATTTGTAGTGATAATTTCTTCCTTCATATTTGTAAATCTACAATTCAAGCTCAAATCAAAACCTTACCCTCATTCGTATAAAATGACGAAATATCCTATACTCATGAATCTAGGTAAATCATAAAGAAACCTCTATTTAGCACACAAAAATTGTCAAGGTTATAAATTGCGTGTCGTTTCTACTTTCATGTTATTTTATTTTTCTTTTTCTAAACGACTTAAATAATTATATATTTTACTCCCATATCAAACTTCCTGTATTCTTTCATACAATACAAACAGTTTCATATTTCACCTTGATTTGATGAACATCCTTGAACTCTCTTTTAGAGACATACATACATATTTATAATCATATACCAAAAGAAAAAGAAAAGAAAAATCTAATTAATTCATTAATCTAAATTCTAATCATAATTTTCAACATAAAAAGCCTCAAAAAATATACTTTTTAATTTGACAGAATTATTAAAATAGTTAACCAAAAACAGAAAGAAAAGCAAATTAGAAACATAATCATCATTATAAGAAACCTCGCCCACTTTATAAAAAGCTTTGTTTTTTTTTCTCATATTTTTATATTTTTTCCTGTCGTCCATGTGTATAATTTTCTAAATTTGTTCTAGCAGCAAAAATAAGTCAGAAAATACAACAAATGTATGCCAAAAGTTAACAACAAGGACGAAAAATGTTGTAACACACATTCTAGGTTTTTGGTATAATGTTTGCTAGACTGCTGTTCTTACAACACCTCTCCAATTTAATTTTAATCAAATAAAATTTTCGAAACATCAAAAAATTCAAAAAACCAACAAGAACAATATAAAAATAGAGGTATGTCATCTTGGTTGTGGGGCAGGCACTTTTATTTATATATGCAAAAAATGTATGTATGTAAATTGGCCACCACTGACCGGACAGACTTCCATGATGATGTTTACAACGCCGACAACGACATGTGGCCCAGTGGGGTGGAACTGGGTGAACTGAACTATACTAAGGGATGAAATAAAAAAAAACGAAAAGAAGAGTGATGACGACTCTCTCCTGATGCATAACAACCAACAACGTACATACTTATGCATACGGCGACGTGTATAGTTATACCAAACTTGTTGACGTAATCAATTTTTCTCTTTATGTGTCTAGGTTTTGGAAATAAATTTTCCCAACAATCTCCAATCCCCATCCTCCATAAGCTCGAGTACTCGTACGTACATACATAACTCGTTCGTTCTTTCGTTCGTTCGTTTTCAAAAAACATCAACAACAAAAAAACTTTATCCGGCAACAGACAATGAAGAATGCAGCAGCACAAATTTCGACTGCAGTAAAATTAATTCCTCCACCCACACAATGCCCCCATCACATCACATCACACTGCACTCGCAGTACAAAACTTGCCACAATAAATCATCGTTCAACCCCAATTCGATGGAACGTGAACGGGTGCCATATAGATTACACATACCCAGTACCATCGATTTTTAATGACGACGACGAGGGAAAAAAAACTACCCTCACCCCCTCTGTTGTGTTAAAATAACAACAGAAAAAAAAAACAAACATCAATTCCTAAGTGTGGGGGCTACCGAACCCCGAACTCGAACTCAAATTCAAACTCAAACCCATACCCGAACCCATGTCCAAGTCCATTATGTTGGTTGCCCAACCCCAACTCAACCCCCACCCTCACATCATGTTGACCTGATTTTTTGAAGGTCGTCCATCGAAACTATGTACATACACTTTCGTATATGAGCTCTGCTCTCGCTCTGGTGCTCGTCTATTGTGTGTTGTGATGGTAATGGTTTACGTTCCATTTAAACAAATACACTTATAAAACACACCCTCCCCTAGCTTATAAATGTATCTGTATACATATATAATATATAATATACGACGACGACGGACGGACGAGAGTAGGTATGGTTGTATGTAGATATATTTGAAGAGTAAGAGGGGTTGAAGTTGATTATTTCAACTCAATTTTGCATAGTGTGGCACGATACCTTTTTTTTATAACGACGAGTACACACGAACGACGACGAATATACAGTTGTGGTCATAAAATTAAGCCTCTCAGAGATAAAGTTATCTTTTTATGTTTAAAAATTAAATATTTATTCGAAAATTAATATTTGACAACGTTATTAAAGTACTCGTGGCATGATGGTTAGTGCTTTGGACTGTCATGCCAGAGGTCTTGGGTTCGATCCCTGAATATGCCATCTAAAGTTTTTTTTTCACGGGTACTGCCTCTTGCGAGGAATGGACAAATCCTCCATGAGTAATTCTTGTCATGAAAAGTGCCTTCTCAAATTAGCCGTTCGGATTCGGCTTAAAACTGTAGGTCCCCTCCATCCCTGACAACAGTACTCGCACACAAGAATGGTTGAGAGTTGTAAGTCACTAGGCCCTAGTTCTCAACGGATTGTTGCGCCACCCAATTTATTATTATTTATTAAAAATAAATACATTTTTTATTAAAGTAATTTAATTCTTTGCTATTCATGATTTATATAAATGGTGGTCTCACCCATTTTTCCCGTTATTTTAATGTATTTTACTGTATCAAAATATCCAGTGGCATTCATCACTTCAAACAATTCAATCGTAATACTCGCGCCTCGATAAATGCTCATCAGTATACTCTTAAGTACAGAGATTAGTTCTTTAGCCGTACTTCATGAATATAGATTATTGTACCAATTCTGTTTTTCACAGTTGTCACAATATTCAGGAATTCAAGGCACTTCCACACACACACTTCCTTTAAAACTCTCCCTTTCTTTTCTAATGCTCAAACTGTGTCTTGGTAATAAAACAAAAAAATAAATTTTGTAAACATAATTTAACAATAAAAGGCGGTTTGTAAGGATATTTTCCAACTATTTTTTTAGAGGCGGTATTGTTGTTCAGAGTATTGTGAAGCATCCCACATTCTTAATGTACGGTTTAGGATAGAATCTCTATACTTCACTTTAAGTACAAAATTTACTTCAGGGGTAAACTGAAATTCATTCCTGAAATTCATTCCTGGAAATGCGAAAATTATGGTTTAAGAGAGACGAGGGGGAGGGTAATGCTACTGGCTAATTTGACAGAATATTATTTGTAAAAATATTGTTAAAGTACTGCCTCTTGCGAGGAATTGACAAATTTTCCAAAAGTAATTCTTGTCATGAAAAGTTCTTTCTCAAATTAGCCGTTCGGATTCGGCTTAAAACTGTGGGTCCCGTCCATAACTGACAACAGTACTCGCACACAGGAATGGGTGAGAGTTGTAAGTCACTAGGCCCTAATGCGCAAAGAATTGTTGCGCCACCCAATTTATTTATTATAGATTAGAAGAGATGCAAAATTTCTTGCACTGTTTTGGAGTAATCCTAAGTACTAGCAGCATTTTTGCAAGTGTCGAAATTCCATTAGAGGTGATCTGTGACACAAATACCAAGCTCTAATATTATAGCCACATTAAGGGTAGTTTAAACTTTAAGGACACGAAACAGCATTGAGCTTTAGAAGCATTAAATTCTGCACTGTTAACAATTCTCCATTGCATAAATCTGCCAAGATCAAAATTTAATGAGCTTATCATAAGCTGACGTAGAAGTCCCACATTCTAAGGACAATTGTTAAAACAAATATGAAAAGCTAAGAATATTTTTATAAGCAAAACAGTTTTAGAAGATGCTGACTAAAGATCGTTTATGAATATAAAGAAGAGTGTAGGAGAAAAAGTAAAACCCTGTGGAACACCATCATTTATTTTATGAATTTCAACCTTGAAACCTAGTTTCTAATCCAACGAAGAAAAGATTCATTATTAACCAAAAAGCATACTTTTTTAATAAGAAAGCTTGGTGCCAAACACTATCAAGTGATTTAAAAATATATCAAGTGCAATAATCTAATTTTCTCTAAAACGCTACAAAAACTATACTACCGGTCATTAAAAAGCTTTAGTTCTTCAAGATATTTTTTAAGCTGATGATTTATCAGCATCTCCATGACCTTGGAAGAAGAGACGTACGTGCGATAATAAGAGAGGAAAGAAGATACAATTTTTAAGGAAAGGTTAGATAAACACTTCCACTCGAAAAGCGACCAATTAGAAAGAACAGACGAAAAACCATCCGCATTAGTTTTGTCAGCGATATAAACCAACGCTTTGGAAAAATAATCACAACTGATGATACTGATGTTTTGAAGATCTTGTTTGCGTCAAGCAAAGCGTCCAATCACTACTTCTTATTATTAAATCACGTTTTTATGGTGTGTGTCTCCGATATTTCTGAAGAATTTATATGGTCGAGCAGAAAACACTCTTGACTTATCTCTGAATCTGTTAAGTACACTATCAGTGTTCTATCTCCTCAAGATCAATGCACATTTGACTATTGTGTTAAATCTTCTTATTTCTCGTATAAAAATTCTTAAGTCAAAGAAAAAGCTCCTTAGAGAAAAGTTTGGCAATGCGAGTGAGCAAACTGGGACTCAATCAATAAATACTTCAGGAATTTTAACTGGTCAAGTATGTTTCCTCGATAGCGAAATTGTCCATCACAAGTTTTATTATTTTGGTAATAAGAATTTTTATCCCGAACAGGGTTAAAAGTATCAGACCCAAGGAAAACGCATGGTTTAACTCGAGCGGTAAGGAGGTTATTAAGGTTAAAGAGCTAAGTTTCCGTTGTTATAAAGCCAACACAATTGATGAAAAGCGGAAAAAGTTCGCATATATTCAACGGACCAAATTTATGAAAGACCGAAAATTACGGCAAAAATATTTCAATATCCCCAAGTCAGTAAAAAATGTTGGTCATCCGAAAAAGACGTAAGGAATTATTCCTCTTCCTCGGTTCCTTCGCTCGTTGCCAATGACATTCCACATGTAAGTTAGGAGCTTCCCGATTGAGGTTACTTTAACAAGGTTTTGGAGAGGAGCATTTATTTTTTGTGGCTTAATTAATTGACCACAACTGTATATTTACACTACATATAGGTACAAGTATAGCTCCCCAAAGTCAGAGATACTTTATACTTAGATTGGATATGTGTCTAGCAACAACAAAGAAACTTCTAACTGCGATGCCAGTCTCGAGGTATTATATTACACTCCCCAGTCCAAGTCTAGGCACGGATAGATGCCATTTAGTCGACGTAGTCGTCGTCGTAGTCGTTGTCGTCATACAAACCTACATACTCATTCTAAAAAGATAGATAACAATAGAGCTTTGAAGGCAGAAGTAGCAATGGCAATAGAAACAGCAGCAGAAGTATCAGAACAGAGGCAACAGAAGTAGCAGAAAAACAGATGAACAAGGGTTCATCACTTGGATATACCTATGTTTTATATATTGGGGGTTGGAGTCGGCGGGTTTGGAAGACTATTTCGTTGTATATGGGGATGGGGATGAGGGATGAGTTAGGCTGATGGGTTGAGTTGGCATTTCGAAGAGGCGAGCTATACGAATACGAGTACCTAACATGACTTGAATTCTTTGAAATCTCTCTGACAGCCAGAGAGAAAAAAAATGTTTTCCACTTCGCCACCCTTTACCATCATTCTACTCTAATGCATCCCATTCTTCATACAAAAGACTGGGAGGGAGGGTAGGCGGATGATGGGGAAGAATCATGACCCAGCTGGTATACTTACAATCTTTTTTTTTATTTTTTTTTTGTCTTCCCTTTGCTGCTGCTGCTGACGACGACTGAGACTACGACGACGTCGGGTTGCTAGGTTAGAAGAAAAAAGAACCCCCGACTTATATCTATGGAGGAAGCTATACCTACATAGATACTGATGTAGGTGGTCAGGCTTTGATGAGGGTGGTTCAAAACAACAACAACAACAATAACTAAAAATGAAGACACATTTCTCTTTTCTGTCTATGTAGCTGGGAATGTGTGTGTGTGTGTGTCATTTTGTGTGGAGAGATTTTAAGGGTATGAGTAATAAGTGTTGCCGTAGGGTGTGGTTAGAAAATGAGAAATTTAAGAACTTTCAAATAAATTGAATTTTATATTGTTGTTGTTGTTTTTTCTTATTTTCAAGTTCTTATGGTTTCTGATGATATATAAAGTACACAACATCATATGTGTACTTTTTGTATCCTATCGAGAGAAAATTTAGAAATTTTAACAGATTGAGGTTAGGTTGGTGTTTCGATTAAGAAACTTACTTGATACATATTATTAAATTATAGAGCGATCACTTAAATGGAAATAAATGAAGACACGTCTAAATTAATTTGATTCCTGATGAGGATTTGGGTTTTGGAAAAAGTTTGAGGCAACAGAAATTGGGGAATTTAAGTGCTTAAATCTTATAAAAGGGAACAATATTTAGTGTCATTTGACAGTACTTAAGGCTTTAAGGCACCCTGAAGGCCGATTTCCCAAAATGGGATTATAGGCAATTTTTCAAGAAATGCTATCAAATAAATAGAGATTAAAAATACGTAATTTTATTATATTTCAACTTGAAATAACTTTTTTTAATCGATTTAATTCAAAATGGCGTTTTTGCAGCGTTTTTCTATGACGTCTTCTTTTTTTAAGGGTCTAAGGCGTGACTTTTGGTTAATGTGTTTTTAAGCGCTTAGACACGTCAAGAATGTAAGGTCCTTAAAGCTGATGTTTTTGTTTGGACCCACGTCATTATTTTTATCTTGTCAAAAATTAGCCCTACAAAGCCATATAAGCTGTGCTGTTGAGATTTTCAGTTTATCAAGTTTTTAAATACCCCCCCCCCCCCTATCTCCTTATGTTGTCCAACAAATCTTTATTTGATATATCCATCATTAAATATAAAATTATTGCTCTTATAAAATTTTAAGCTTCAAAATAGAAAACAATTCAAAATGTATCCCACTTCTGATCCCATGTAGGTAGCTACTTAGGTACATGACACGATGAGTTTCTAAATCTCTGTGTGCTTAGAAACCAAATCGGGATTTAGTTTAGTACAAAATCTATCTTTTAAGTATTCTTAACAATAATTGGCATCTCTGAAATCAAAATGGTTGCCAATTTATTGGAGCATAAATACAAAAAAAAAGAAGAAGATATAAAACACACCCAACAGACACAAAATTTAATGTTTTCAGAAAAGAAAAGTAGAAGGATACACGCGAAATACAGAGACATACACATACACACACAAATACATATTAATAGAAATATCTATACATATAGCTTTTGTATAGAATAGACGAACAGAAAGAAAGAAAACCTTTTCAATACAGAAAAGACCTCTGGGAGTGATGGCGCGATGATGATGGCGTATAAAGGGCAAAGGTGGTAACCTCGCTCTTTTGATGATGTACTCGTACCCCTATAAGTCTCTTTTTGTATATATGTATGTATATATATTTTTTCCAACGAAAGAAATTCTGTCTGCTTGGAACTTTTGACATAAATTCAATATCTTTTAGATACATTTACTTTCTTATATACAAAAAAATATACATAAAATACATCTTTTTGTATTTATATACAATTTTTGTGTATCTTGGTTAGATATAGGTAGGTTTTAGGTTTTTAGGTAGGTTAAGCCGAAAAGTAAATGTCTGTCTTAGACAAGGAAATGCCGACAGATATATACACCTCCCCCAACCCCCCCTTGATCCAACCTTTGTGCGTTTGAGTCAAGACGAGTCGAGCCGACTGGCTCATCACCATCATCATTATTAAGATAAAGCTTGTGAATTTAAGCACAAAAAGCGTTTAATGCGACGAGCGACGGACGTCTTTTTGTTGTTTTTGTTTTTAAATGAGTTGATGATGAAGAAGAAACAAAATTAATGGAGGGTTTTGTGTTAAAGTTTTTTGGCGTTTTCGAAGCACGTATTTTTGGGAGTACGATTCTTGAGGGGTCATTTTCAATCAATTATACTTTGTTTCTTTTTTGTTTTCTAAATTTTTTGGCCTTTATTATTTATTTTCTCTTGTTAAAGGAAATGAAAGAATATTTGTTACCTAGACACAATCAATATTATAAGGATTTATTGTTTTTGTGTTTGTGTGGTTGTGTTTTTTTTTTTGAGATATTTTGTTGACTCTCGAACATCGTATTCTCTTTTTCTTTCAAAAATTCATTAGTCATTTGTCAGGATATCCGACAACGATTTATATGGCAGTGTTTTACACACGAACTGAACTGAGTGAAGGAAAAAGGGAAAACAAAAACAAAAACAAAAACAAAAACAAGGATCAAAATTAATAAATCGATTTATTTTTTGTTTTAAAGGGAATTTCATATTTAAAATTTAGTTCAAAAAAGAGATAACTTTAACTTTATGGAAGGAGTGTAGTGAGAGTGACTCGAACCTCTCTTCAAATGGAATGAACATTTAAATTGTCTCATTTGTTAAGATCTTATATTTGACATTTATAGGAAGTGAGGGAAAATTCCATTCACCGCATTTCATATTTTTGAGGATTAAGAAATTGAAAATTTAAGATAGGGTCATTTTTCTCCAATAGAAAATAGTGAGAATGTAGGCGGATTTTGTAGAGATATACAGGAAGGTAAAAATTGGTATGAAGAAATGTTGATGTATACAAGTAGGTGGATTTTTAAAACCAAAAGAAAAACTTCTAACATGCTTGAGGCTCAGAAATGAATTATTACGACCTTTAAACTTTATTAGGACATATAAAGTTTACGAAACGTGTTTTTTTTTTTGGTTTAAATGCTGGAAACAAATCATATTTTATGAGGTTTGTTGTATATGTTATTCAAAAGTCATATAATTCATAGTCAAAATAGGTATGGGTCACAAACTTAGACTTTCAACATTTTGAAACAGTATGCATTTTATTTCGTTCCACTCTTTTTTAGGAAACTTAATATTTTAGATATCGAAATAAAAATTGATCACAATTTTGTAACCAACATTTTAAAAAGGATTTTTAAGGACTTTCTATATTATATCCCTCTATTTCTTATTTCTTGTCAATTTTGCTCTATTTCGGTATTAAAGAAAAAATACATTCCTGGATTGGAAAAGTATTTTGAACTCAAACTAAATGGAAATTCATACAATTTGTCTGAATGCATTTTTTCAAAACCAATTGTATTGGATGTCGTTGTCTTCAGTTTTGGTTGCATGAAGGGGACAGAGGGGGGGAGTTAGTAATTTCAGCATCTTTTTTGTATTGCAATAATATTATGCATGTCAAAGTGAAAAATACGTGAAATAAATAAATAAAAGTTGAAAATTTGACAATAATTGAAAACTAAAATAAAAAAGGTAAGTATACGCCCAAGTGTACCAAATGGGTTTTTTGTCGGTTATGCGACTACAGTGCTTTAAATAATGATTTTGTATCATTTTTGTCCTCGATTTTAACATTCTATAAGTGAGTCCTTCATACATCTTTGAGATTTTGACTTAGGTACATATTTGTATTCGAAGTCGGAATTATCCGTGAAGATTATTGCACTTTGGAAGCTTTAAGGCTGTGTTCTTTAGAAAAGAAAAAAGAGGATGATTTAGTAAACAATTCTCAAACCAAACAGTAATTTATTGTCATAGAAAACATAAATTTTCGATTTGTCTTGCTTAAAAGTTTGTAGGTTTTTGTGTTTTGTTAAAAAAAGTTGTCAGTTGAATTATTCTTAAAAATTTAAAAATTACCAACAATATTTTGCATATAATGAAATAGTTTGAATTCAAAATCTATTTTTGTTAACGAGATTTTTAGTCGAAAACCAATTTTTACCAATTTTAGTAGTATTTCTTAAGTTTTTATTTCTTATAGAAACAAATACAAATTGGATGAATGAAATTAAATTGAGAGATATCAAGAACCCAACATCAATTTTTACCAAATTTGCGTACTATTTTTTTGTAGATTTTATTCTTTTATGAAAAAAACGGACTGTTGGATTCTTGTTAAAAAAAATACTGAATGTCGAAAACAATATTTTCTGTCAGATTAAATAAGTTTGAAGCCATATTTTTAAGTTTTGAAAAGATATTTGAGTCGAAAGTAAATTTTTATCAAGTTTTAGTATTGTTTTGTTTTGGGTTTTTATTTTTTGTAAAAAAAACTGTCAATTCGATTTTTCTCAAAATTTTATCGAATTTGGAAAACAATGTTTCTTATAAGATAAAATTAGTTTGAAGCCAATATTTTTAAGTTTTTAAAAGATATTTGAGTCGAAAATCAATTTTTACCAACTTCTATCAATTTTTTTTTAGGTTTTAATTTTTTGTAAAAAAACTGTCAATTCGATTTTTCTAAAAATTTTACTGAATGTTGACAACAATATTTTTTAAAAGATAAAATTAGGTTAAAGCCAATATTTCAAAGTTTTGAAAAGATATTTAAGTCGAAAATCAGTTTTTACCAACTTATGTTAAATTTGTATTTAGGTTTTTATTTTTTGTAAAAAAAACTGTCAATTCGAATTTTTTCAAAATTTGTCCGAATGTTGATAATAATATTTCTAAAAGATGAAATTAATTTTTTAGTCAAAATATCAAAGTTTTGAAAAGATATTTAAGACGAAAATCAGTTTTTACCAACTTTTGTTTTTGTTTAGGTTTTTATTTTTTGTAAAAAAAAACTGTCACTTCGATTTTTCGCAAAATTTTTCAGAATGTTGAAAACAATATTTTTTATAAGCAAAATTAGTTGGAAGTTATAATTTCAAATTTTTGAAAAGATATTTTAATCAAAAATCAATTTTTACGAACTTTTGTTAATTTTTTTTTAGGTTTTTAATTTTACTGAATATTGACAACAATATTTTTTGAAAGATAAAAGTAGTTTAAGGCAAATATCTCAAAGTTTTGAAAAGATATTTGAGTGGAAAATAAATTTTTACCAACTTTTATTAATATTTTTTTTAGGTTTTTATTTTTTGTAAAAAAAACTGTCGATTCGATTTTTCTCAAAATTTGACCAGGCGTTGAAAACGTTATTCTTCGTTGCACAAAATTGTTTTGGAGATAAAATCATTTTTTGTTCGTAAAATTTTCGAGGTGACAAATATTTTCAGTTTTTTTGATTTATAAAAAAAAACTGTTAGTTGGAATTTTTTCCAAAAATATATTTGTTTGATATCACGATACAATATATAATATAAAATTTAATTCTAGTCTCTAGCGTTATTGGTTCGTGAGATTTTAGGGTTAGCCAAAATGTTCACCTTTTTTTCAAAATGCTATGGTAAAAAAACCACCCACTCAATTTTCTCGAGAGCCCTTTCTGCATTTTTCTGCATTATTATCTGTATAACAAAATTTATTTGAAGTTTATATCTCTACTGGTTCTTGTGCTATGGACGACAAAAAAGACGTCGCGAACGTACGTAAACACGCACGCACAGACATCTCTCTAAAAATCTTTTATTTCGACTCTATTGACCTTGAAACGTCGAGAAATGTCAAAATTTTCAATTCGACAAATACAGTCAGTTATTATTACAATAACTTCATAAGCGAAGTTAATAATACACTTTTTTGTATTGATTCATAATTTCTATTTAATGGAAGTAATAATACTTTTAAAAAAAATATGGCTCCGTTTTAGGTTATAAAATCATGATTTGAAACCATTTTGGATATTTACACTGGATCGGCAAAGTTTTTCTCCTGACAATCTAATTTCACTTTTCCAATAGGTTTCAATGGCCTTAAATTAAATCCGACTCCAAAATCTATTTCTGAAGTCACGTTTTTGAGAAAAAGTCGGTTTTAAAATTCGAAAACAAACACATATGTATATCTAAGACTTTTCGAGGTTATCAAAATTCATATTTAAAGTAAAATTCGTTATAGTTTTCCAAATCTTCAATCCCTACCATCAAAATATTCAGTTTAAATATTTAGGTACAGTTTTTTATAAAACTTTAAAAAAATTTAGTTGTTAGATGACACCTGGCTTATAACACGTTTTTAAAAAAATTTTTTTTTGTAATAAATCCACCGTTTAAACAAGACTATCACATCAAGTTTTTGACATATAGGTATTGAAAAAATATAAAACCAATAATGAAAACGGATATTTTTCAAATTTGAGCAAATAATTATTAATGTGGATGTTCGAATTCAAAATCAACACTAAAAATGCACTAAAAAACGTATTTTTATTGTATTGTATTTTCAAGACTTCTCAAAACTTCATACACAGTCAAATGAAAAATCACAATGAAACTTAGTAAGATACAAAAGTAATTTTTACTGTGTTTAAAAGACAAACCTATTTTTAAGATCTGTGTTGTGTTTTGCCTTAGCCTTAAAAACACCGTTTTTTTTTTTGTTCTTACCATTTTTAAAGTTGCATATTTAAAAAATCTGATATGATACAAACAAAGTTGTAAAAAAAAGATAAGAACTTTGGATAACTTTATTTTTTTAAAAAGTATTGTTTTGTTTGTTGAACAGAAAAATACTTAATTTTGCCGACCAGTCTTATCGTTATAATGTTTTCAAATGCTTTTCAACAAGTGATGATTTTATTTTGTAAAGTCGGTAAAATTTCAGTTCTACCTCTCGTTTTTATAGCAGAGTTGTAAATCATTTTCAAATTCAAACTTAAAATAATATCAATATCGATGGAACCGCGGTGTAGATCTAGAATTTCATAGCTTTTCTTTGAGATAATAATCGTAGTTTTTTAAGTGGTTTAAGACTAAGAGCCTTAAAAATAAATAAGCCAAAGTATCAATACTGATACTATTTTTTAGATTGACTCCAATAAAGTTAAAAAGTTTTAAAAACTTCTCAGTATTTTTTTAAGTTAAAAAATGACTTTTATTTGTAAGACGATTTTCATTTGCATTAAAGTTTGTCCAATTTTTAACATCTAATACTTCCTTTCTTAAAAAATTAAATCAAAATTGGTAATAAATGATAATTTAGTGTCGAGTGTTCTAGATGACAAAGACTTACAATCGAAGAGGTTGCTGTTAGTGAAAAAGTCTAAGATTGGTAATTTCACACTAATTCTCAAAATATCACTATCAAAGCTTTGGTAATTCGTGAAATTATTCTTCTCGGCTCTTAAACTTGATGTGAAATTTAGTACTTTTGTCGGAATTGTATACCAATGTATTGTGCACCAACAACCTCGAACGAATTTTTGTTAATAATTCAATGAAATAAAAAAGTGCGTATACGCCCAAGTGAACCAATTTAGTTTTTTTGTTTTAAATTAAAATTTCGACCTTTTAATAAGTATGCATGATTAATTAAGGTTTATCAAATTATTGATACATGGCACATATTTTACAATGCTTAATATTACTAATGTGTTTCAAAATACTTTTAAAATATCATTTTTCCTCTTAGATCTCAAAATTAATTCCAAAAAAAAAATAATTTTGATTTCAAATATTTCATTCCAAAACAAATCTTAACATCGTCAATATCATCACGAAAAAGAAATATTAAAACAAATTCTTTCAATTTTTGAAAACACCAAATATTTGCATTTTTTAGATCGAAAATGTGTGGTTGTTGCACCATAAGGTGAATAAATCATTTTAATAATATTTTCTCTGTCTTATTAAAAAGAAATATTGTTATTTTTCGTTTTTGTTTTATTGTCAGTGATCTAATATATATTTTATGTATTTTTATTTTCCCTAAAAATAAGTCCTTATTTTTGTGTTGTCGAAATGAATGATGACACAAAAGTTGTTTGGTGATTTTTTTTTTTTTTGGTTTAAAGTGACTTCTTGTAGTTTATGAAATTATTAAATTTTGTCACGCATGTTTATTTTCTAAATATAAATATGGTTTTGAATAAAAAAAAATTCTAATATTAGTCATGATGTCTTTTGCCACATATTTCCATAAATGCCTCAAAATTAACATAAAAAGGAATTTATATGTTTTCTCACAGAAATTAAGGCTAAAGGAATATGTGAGTTCGAGGTTTCTATCCATTCTTTCTGTTTCTGACAGTTTTATGAATCCTAATTCTATAAATTAATATAATATCTTCAATTCTACTTATTTTCCTTACACAATTTCAAACAAAAACTGGAAGCAGAAAAAGCTTCAAGACTTCCCATTAATTTGTTTTAGGAATTAAAGAATGTTGTTTATCGATGGAATATTATCGAGAAGGAACCTGACCTCTTTATCGATAAGTATAAAATAATTTAATCGATTTTCTCAAATACAACATCTGTTGCTTTTAATAGTTTACTTTTTCCAAAGATTACACATAAATTTTAAAAAAATATCTAAAACATCAATTTTAGTTCATCGTCTTTTAACAACTTCAACTCGTTTACATTTACGATTATAAGAGAATGAATCTATCTTAGGTTAGTCTGATGCTCAATTTTTCAATTTATTTCCTACTGGGCTATCATCATCTTATCAACACCGTATCGAATCGCCGCCGCCGCCACTGCTGCTGCCACATTGCTTAACAAAATTCATCATCCATCAGCGTGATACCAGAAAACTCATTAACCCTATATAACCATCATTGTCGAATTGGACGACCGAACGCAATAATGCGACGATGACGATGGAACGGCAGCGAGGCGGGCGGCGGCATGCAGTGGCAGCAGCGTTATAGAAAGTTAAGAGATGGCGACGACGACAGACGTTGATGATGGTGGTAGCATCAGCCCCCAGCAGCACCCAAATTGGCCTGCAGTAGACGTTAATGAATGCAATTTTCAACCTCATCGAATCGGTTGTCTTGTCGGTTGTCGGTCTTCCGTCTTCCGTCGTCCGTCGTTTGTCGTCGTCCGTTGTACCTTGAAACAGTCGCTCTCGGTAGCTGTTGTGGGACTTGTTGTCGATAAAATTCTTATCCATGTTAAGAAATTACATTTATAACGTCTATTCAAGAAAACAACTACCGGCTGTGCAGTGTGCTCTGTGCGGTGGTATTTCTAGGAGCGAGAGAGAGTTCTGCGATGATGATGATTATGGGCTTCCTTTCGCACCCACCATCATCTGTGTATATGACCACCACAATATCGGGGATAGTAGCTCTATCTGTATCTAATGGCAATCTTGTGGAAAATCCAATTTCAATTCTATTGAGTGGTTTTATAAGAGGAGGGGGAGGATGGGGTTCTATATGTTCGACGTAGCACAGTGGAGACAATTGGACCGAACGAGGAATCTTTTGAAGGTGGAGTAGGAAGTGGTGCAGGATAATCCACCTTCAATCTTTTCATTAACATATCTGTAGATGCAGATGCTGATGTTGCTGCTTCTGCTGTCGTTACCCCCTGCCATTGCCATCACCTACCCTACGCCCCCCCCCACTCCTCGCTTAACTTTGGTTAGTTTGGTCGTCATTTTGTCGATGACCATAATGATGAGCCGCTGCCATTTGAGAGAGAGATGATGACCATCCGTGGTGATGGTGCCAGATGCCAGTGGTCTGCCGAAGTCAGTAGGAGGAGTAAATGAGGCAAAATCGCTGATGCACCCATAGTCAACAAAAAAAAACTAAGGAAGAAAAGTAATTTAGTACATGATCGACAAGCAAGTACATTAAAGGAGGTTCCAGCGCACTTTAGATGGACAGCTCAGCAATCCATTTAGAAAAAGACTGAAGCCTCGCTGCGGAAAATTGCGCGTCTGATAGGAACCTACTTGTATATCCAAGGCAGGCAGAGAAGGAGGAACGACCATCAGAAAGAAAGAAAGAAAGAAAATGCATCCTTTGTGAAAGCCCAAGAACATCAAATTGATTACACGGAAGAATATTGCAATTTTCTGTTCCATCGAGCGTCACCATCATCATTACCGTGCGTCGCCGCCGTTACCGTCACCGTCTTCATAGCAGTCATAGTCTCCGTCGTCGTTTTCGTTGTTGTCGTCGTCGTCGTCGTCTTCCAGGCTAGACCTATAGGTTTCTTGAAGTCAGCAAAGTCGCGCCCGTACAAAAATATCTTATTTATCTGACCGCAAGCTAATCAAATAGCAAACAGAAATTGCGTCCAATGTGGTTCCTTGGCCGTGCCCTGCGGTACATCGTCGGTCGCAGTCGCATTCGCCGACTTCGTTTTCGTCTTCGTCGATCGTCCGCTTGTGGTTTGTTTGTTCCTCTATAGTATAGTGGTGGTTTAGTGTTCTTTTTTTAAAGGTTTAAGACTGCTGCTCCCCTTAAACTGAACCTGAATTGATTTCGGTCATTAACTGTGATAAAAGTCTCCTGATAAATATTGTCTGATATTTCAGGGCCCGCCAGCTATACTTTGTTCGTTCGTTCAAAAAAAAAGAAACCAAAACAAAATCAATGGCAACATAATGACGACATTGACTCTGAGCGCGCACTACCTTACCACCAGTGTTAAAGAGGTTTGTGTGGTTGTTGTTGTTGTGTCTTGTTTTTGTTTAAAGTTTGTAGATATAAGGTTAGTGCGCTGCTGCACAGTCAGTTTTTGATGCTGGATAGGATACTGCACCATACTGCGGGCGCAGCCGCCAATACCTGTTAAGTCACGGAAGTCTGCAAACTTGAGGCTTGAGATTGAATCTTTATTGTATTTGCGACCTAAGCAGACAACCGGGTGTTACTTCTTTGGTTGGATTTAACAAAAGAGAATTTGTTTAAAAAGGAATCGAGTAGAACAGTAAAAAAACAGACAATGGCCTTTTTGAAAAATAAGAAGTTTACTTTGTATCGAAGCATTTGTATGCAGCGAATCTTATCTAAAGGGGATTTTTCATATTTAGAGGTGGATTTACAAAGTTGCTTAAGGGGAAATTTGTAAAATGGTGATAGTTTATTAGAAGACCATTAATTTATGATTGAACGATACAATTATGGAAATAAAAGAACAGAAATGGAGATTCCGTCACAAATATTTGTTCTATAAGAGCACGATTCTAGACACTTAAGCGATTTAGAGCACTAAAATGAGTTCATTTGATTATAGGATTCTAAATAAGATTTATGGAAGACGATTTAATTCATAGAGTGATTAGTGTCACAAACGTAACATTGAATTTACTCGTCTTTTTTTTCTTTTTTGGTTGAGTTACTAAGTTATTAACTAATGTAGACAAATTACGTTCAATTTATATTTTTTTTCTACGTTGTGTCACTGGCGTAACAGTTTGGAATCTGAGATATTTCTAGTATCAAACTTATTTTAACTTCTTTTTTTACTTGACATTAACAAAGACTGCAGATAAATACATCATTTAGCAGATATTCACGCGAAAAATAAAAAAGATAACAATTTGTCGTAAACGTCACAACTTCAATTTCGAACTGTGATTTTCTCTTATATTGTTTACTCAACTCTAAATTGTTAAAGACTGAAAAATTGACTTTATTAATATTTTACATAAGATGAAAAGTGGCTTTGCTAACCTTAATATAGGCTGTGGGATATTCAAATTGAATTTCATCTAAACTTTAAGTAATTTATCGAAAGTGCATTGGTCAATTTAATATGTCATTTATACCCATAAAAACAATTAATCGATTATTAAAGATTTTGTTCCATATAAACAAAAAATATTTAGCGCCCAATTAGTGGGAAATTCGAAAAAAAAGATTATTTTTTGAAAAATAGCTCATTTAATTTTCAGAGCAAATGAGCTATACTTTTTGTTTTGGGAAAAAATAAAAAAATGTTCCTTATATCGGTAAAATTTTTAACGTCCCAATTGTGGGATGTTCAAATAGTTAGTTTTGTTTTTAAAAAAATGCTTACTATTTTCAGATATTGTGCAGGTTTAGCTTAATATCACTTTTTTGGATGGTAAAACAAATTTGTATAGCCATTACTTGTGGAAAACTCTGGGATTTTATTATATAAATGTGGGATATTCCAAATAAAATCAACAGAAATTAATTTTAATTGAGAAAAAAAGCTCAACTCAACTTAGTGTTCGCTAATCAATAATTTAAAAAAATTATATTACAAAACAAATTTAAGTACTTAGTTTTGTGGGATATTCGTAAAAAATGTATCCAATTTGAAAGAACTCTTTAATATTTCAAAGTATGTCAATAATAGTTTTTTAAGGTATTATTATAAAAACTTTAAAGATTGTAAAAATTCTTAGCACATCAATTGTGGGATGTTCGAAATTAAGATGTCTATCAAAATAATTTAATTTATTTCATAAATCGGTAAAAGAAAATTTGTATTGATGGTTTGTTATACTTTGAAGTCATTAGAGACTTTAAACAGCACTGTTGTGGATCATTTTTGGGTATTACTACCTCAATGTGGGATATTCGAACTAAAATGTCATATAAAATAAAATCAATAAAAAATATGTCTACTTCATTTATTTGACCATACAAATCTAGATCAAAGATTAAAGTTGTTTCTTAATATTATAAGAAGTTTTAAGCACGTACTTCATTTGTGGGATATTCAAAAAAACTGGGAGTTTGATTTGGAAAAAGTTACTTCATTAAAAAACGTTAAGAATTGGACAATCTTATTTGGGTTTTGGGTTCGCTCCCTGCCTATGCCACCTAAAGTTTTTTTCACGGGTACTGCCTCTTGCGAGGAATTGACAAATTCTCCAAGAGTAATTCTTGTCGTGAAAAGTGCTTTCTCAAATTTTCCGTTCGGATTCGGCTTAAAACTATCCCTTCCATCCCTGACAACAGTACTCGCACACAGGAATGGTTGAGAGTTGTAAGTCACTAGGCCCTAGTTCTCAAACGGACTGTTGCGCCACCCAATTTATTTATTTTATTATACACTTTTAGATCCTAAAATATAAAAGCACCTCAATTTTGGGATGTTCGTTTAATTATTCATCAAAATAGGTTTAATAGTTTTTTTTTTATAATAATGATTCAAATCAATCAATGATCAAAAAATCACTAAGGATTTTCAACATTCCATTTATGAGATATTCTGGAACAGTAATATATAATATGGGAATTTCAAGTAAATATGGGATATTCACGTAAATGTTCTCTGAACTTAAAGATCTTCATTTGTGGAATATTCAAAAACATTCATTTTGTTATTCGTCAAAATTTAAGAAGTTAAAAGTTTTGTGTTCATAAAATGTGGGATATTCGAAAATGGTCATACCAAGACTATAACTTGAAGTGGTTGGTCACTAGAAAATGTATGTTTTGACACTAAAAAGGTAATGACGCTGTTTAACCTTTAAAAATAGCCAAATAGAACTTATTTATTGTAAACTTCGGCAATATCCCACATGAATACATTATTAGATTCTAAAACCCGCAAACTGATTTTGTTTTAATTAAAATCGATTCATTGCTTTTATTTTTAAATCTCAAAACTATATACTTTACTTTAAATATCGATGATCTTGCTGAGACCTAGAAAGCTTGAAAAGGCCTAAATTAATAGACCCTTGTAAGGATATTGTTAAAATTATTTAAATTTTACAAGAAAAAGTTTTATTTAGAATATATTTTGAATTGATTTAAGATTATAGGTTGGGGTTCCTCAGGAGTCTTAATTAAGGCCACTTTTATTAATAAACTTAGTTTTTTAAAATAATGAACAATTTTAATTCAAATCATGAAGAGTTATATAAGACTCTTGATACTTCTACAGTACATGTTGGGTTGTTTCTAAAAATACCGTAATAAATGTTAGCAACAAATTGAAATGTTAAGGTAAATGTAAGGTTTATTTTTTGAGTAAAATCTTTTTTTAAAACAAAATCAAATCTAATTTATTTGGAATTTTATTGACTCTTCGTCAATTATTTTTTGAATAAATATCTTATTGCGGATATTGAAACACAAGAAACATACATATTATATACCCTGACAAATCAAATTCTCAAAAAGCCTCCCATTCAAACCCTCGCCTATAATAACACAAAATTATATCGTCCTTTCATCACCAGACCAACATTTTCTCAACCAATATTTCTCTAGGTTTATAAAAATAGAAGAATATTGATACCTGTAGTGTTCACATACCATATAAGGTTTGTTTCTATGTCGCTTATGTAATACATAATGCATGTCCTGTTTGCCATAAGGAAAGGACACAAAAAATATATAAATTATTTTTTTCGTTTGAAGGACATAAAATAAAATCGGAAAAAAATCCCAACCAAAAGGAAGGCGAGACGACGGCGAGGTTGAGGATGAGGACGAGAACGAGGACGTCGGCAACAACGACGACGATGACGACGCCCAACTTTTTTTGTCCGTAGGTTCAATGTTTAGCACACATAGTAGAATGTTGTAGTATAGCAACAACGACGACGACGACAACAGGAAGGAGGAACGGAAACAAAAATACGTTGAAACACGTGTCCTGTCCATGCGATAAGAAAAATAAGGGACGAGAAAAGAAATTCTCTTTTACTAACAGGCGGAACTCTTGAACCAAAAGTCTGTCGTTGACGTTGTCTTCCTTTTTTGGTCATTCTTACATGCTAAGTACCTCATTGCGCCTTCCTTCTTCTCCTCCTCCTCGCCCTTCTCTTTCTCTGCACTTGACAGTCCCTACGATATAAAGCACAAAGTAAAACTAACGACGACTTTAGATATAGCTTCCTCCATCTATCTAAATTTGTTTGTACTCTTCATTCCTCCAACGGACGGACTACACTACCGACGACGACGATATGGTAGCATATAGGCTTCTGCAATACCATATAACTTTTGCGGGGATCAATGCTTTGCGTCGCCTGTCATCATTATATGTATGCGGGGTATTATTCGGGGGTCGTATACGAGTACGAGTATATTGGGTTGTCCCTAAGGGGTGCTATAGAGCTAAGGCTAAGGATAGCGTAGCAATAGCCATAGCGCTATTGCCATAGCTGCTGGTTGTGGCACATATCAAAATAAGCACCGTGTCGGAGACTTGCGGGATGGATATAGGATATAACTTCCCGAGGGTGTGGACGTGGTCGAGCGAATTTGGGGTCAAGATACAAAAAAAAGCCCACCCTCTTCCTACCAGACCCCCTCCAACACCAGTTACAGTCTACATACATCTGGGTTATACATTTTTCATTTATTTTTACTGTGAATAGGTCAGAGGCTAAGGCGCTTGAGTGGTTTCATTTCGTTGGTAGGTTTTTGGGATTATTTTTTTTTTTTTTTAGATTGGTATTTTTGAGACGGATTTATTTTATTTATATTTTATTTTGTTAAATTTTAAATTGATCGTCATGACACTCATGATACATGCACACTGCACACTGCACAGCACAGCGAATAATCATAACGATATGATGATGGTCGAAGCCACACTCAACGCGAAGCGAACTATCCAGAATTTTCTAATTGCCTCTGTTAAAGTATCAACATTGCGTTGATGGATGCAGAGGTATGTAATATTTGCTGATGGTACGCTTATCAAGTGGTGTGCTCGAACATTTTATGAGTATGAAAATATCCAATTTATGGGATACTGATGATGATGAGAATCGATTTTGAAACGAATTTTTGAAGTGTTTTTAAGTTAAAATACGATGGACACCATCAATGAAGTCATACAAAATAAAATGTGTGTCTGATGTATTTGTTCAATGAAATGGATTTTTACGCCAATAATTACGGAAAACGCTTGTTTTTTATTTTGAGAATCGATTAGATAAAGTTATGAAATATTATTTCAACTTAACTGCTTTCTGTTTATTTGGAGGGTTTTCAATACGGCCTAATGTTGAAAAGTCATTTAAAAAAGTGTCAAAAAGTACATTTATTAAACTTTTATGAATTGAATTTTTTCAAGATGGATTGGTTTCAGACAACTCACTTGATTCAAATAATATTTTCAAATAAATCATGTAAACGAAAAGGTTTTACATCTTAACTTTCAAAAGAAATCAGCTTAAAAGTTATTTTCACAAAATCTCACGTTGAGCGCCATTGGTTTTGAATCTCTACACATTGAAATAAGTTTGAAATATTGATCCTGATAAAGCATACCACATTTCTGCAGTACGGCTAAGAAAAGGATCTCTCTACTTAACAGCGCGTTCGATAAGCAGAAGTACATATATTATAATTCAATTGCTTGAAGGGAGGACGAAAATTGGCTATTTCACTAGAGCCTTGTTTATTAAAATAGAAAACAAATGTTTGAGATTTTCAAATGTTTCAGTTAGACAACAGTCACCTAAAAATTTTAAAATTCTCTTTTGAATTCTGTCCAAGATGAGAAGATGATTGATTTTTGATAAATTCTCTTTTATAAGCGATCAATCATTTCGGTATCTATTCAACATTTTCCAAATCTGATAAAAGTCAAATATAAGATCCAATTACCTAAGTGTTTGAATTTTTAAATCGTTTCATCATCTTCGTATTACATCTATTAGAACTTGGGCTTCTATTCTACTTCAAAGCAGATCGAATTCGTGATCATGAAACTGATAAATGCCAAAGACTATAACTATTTTCTTCGAACTTTCTCAAGTCTTTGACAAGTCATAGTTCTCTAAAAATGTGATTCGTCCATTTGCCTGATCAAGGCCAAATTACGAAAAAAAGCTCTACAACAAATTTCTAAAACTATTGAAGACCAAATAGAGCATATCGATAAATTCTGTATTTTCCAAAGTGTCCAAGAAGCGTTCTTTACAGAGGAATTTGTAACACTGGTAGATTTCGTTCATTTAAAAGTGAACGAGAAAAAGCTATCAATATAAATATATCTACAAAATATTTGAATATTGATATAAGAAACTTTAAGGCAGTTAAGTCAATAATTTACTACGTTTAACTGACCAAATAACTTAAATCAAACAGACTTGAACCGAATGGACAGTAAAAGGATAGAAAAGTTTTTGAAACTTAAGTTTAAAGTTGTTTGACGACACTTGTAAAACAGAAAAAAATTAGTCGACATTTCGGGAATGACATTTATGGAACTTTAAAATAGCGGTCATACATTTCTCAATATTCTCTTTTTAATATTTCAACTCGGGAGAGGGACCGTTGATACAATTTTTATTGGAGCTACACTAGGAAGAAAAGGAACGAATTTAACTTCTTTATTTCTAAAAGGAAGCAGGATTTTGAAAAACCTAATCTCTAATTCCAAACTTACAAGATATTCCAAACATTAACTCTTAATTTAAGACACTGAAAAAATGTAGCATAAAATATGATACAGCAAGGCAATCCCTTTTTTCAACAAATTCATCCAATTCCAAAATTTCTCCGTTCAATTCTTCAAAGCAAAGGTATTGAACACGGCGATTAAGGCACGGTCATTTAGACACTGCTGGATATTGTTGATCATGAAGTAAATGGTAACGAGTGAAATTATAGAGATCATAAGGAGAAGTATCTCGCAAAACCCACTGCCACTTTAAAGTAAGAAAATGAAGAACAACGCAGGAATAAGGGTTTTCAAAAATTTAAAGTTCAAATCTAAAACATTTCTGAATAATCTCGTTTAAGCTTTCCTATTTTAGAAGAAATACAATTGAAAAAAACTGAATACAAAATTTATGGAAGACCACATCTATATCCTATCCCGGAAGAAGGACCATTGATAAAATTTCGTCTTTGAAGCTTAACTTGGAAGAGTTGAAACGAATTTCAATTAAAGACTTACTTATGGTTTTTACAACTCTAAGTGAAGTGAAAAAAAAGTTTTTCCGAACTATTTTTTCAACTTGTGAACTGTTTCCAACGCTGACTCTTGGATCTAATAGTCCTATACCTTATAAGAAATGTGATAGAGCACAGAAATCACTTCTTCCATAAGTTTTCTCAGTTCTACAATGTCTCTGTAGAATTTTTTGAAGCACAGCTGAATATTATTGATCTTAAAGTAAGCGCAGAAATCAAATTTAGAGAAGGTATCAACAATCCAACATTTGTACTTAATGTCAATATCGATAGGAGTAACTTTTAAAAGCATTAAAAGAGTTCTTATACTTTAAAGTAATATCATTCGAAAAATAACTTCACCAATCCGCTGCTTCCTCGAACTAACTTAAGATTTTATAAATCTACTTTTCTATATCTCGAAATATATGATAAATCAAAATTTTGGAAATTGTTCACTTACAAATCGGGCTTGAAGAGTGACATTTTTCAAATATTCCCGTTTTTACTTCAGTAATTCATGTTTTTTTAAAAGAATAGGTACAGTCTACCGAATATCATCTCAGATATCAGAATCCTTGATTCCCATATCTGATATCAGCTAGCTCTGTATCGTTACTTTAGCTCCAAAAACACTAAACTTGTTGAAGAAATTTACTACGTAAAGATTTCTGGTTTAGCAGTTATTGCTCTAGATTGAAGTACTCTACAAATTTTACAAAGTAGAAGACTGAAGTCCCATATTTTGAATTAATTCCTCTTCAAAATAACTCTCCTTTAAAATGAGAAAAACAGGACCAAAAACAAAAACTAAAACGTCAACATCAAAAATAGAACAATTTGTCTAAGGATATAATTTCTAAGTCATCATCATCATCACACGATGTAGTAATCGGCCTAAAAAAGGAACTGTTCACAATTGTGCCGCACAAAAATGCCGCCTTACAAAATAAAACCCATATATTACATAAAACACTCTCTTCTTGCAGCACACTTACTTTAGAGCAAAATTTTTAAACAATAGACCTAAAAAATCTAGACTAACATATGACACTTTATACTTTGCGTCTCTAAAGGGATGATGACGTTACTCTACTCGAGAGAGATTGTTTGATACCTTCTCTGTACGAGTATATGTAATTTACATACTCACTGTAGTACAACACCCAAAAGTTAACTCCTTGAATTTCCTCCCATTTTCACTGCAAAAACAAAAAAACTAAAACCTTCTTCCGTGTAAATATGTTGGTTTAGAAGAGCAGGGGCTGTAGCTTAGATACATATATTTTCTAATGCCGGCTGCTTTTATACAAACAAAAAATTAAAAAAAAACCCTTCAGCCTGCTTCGTTGTTGCATGACCGCGTTGCAGTTGCAGCAGTTCCATGCCACCGTATTCTGTTTTTTAATTACAAAAATATTAAAGCGTCCGACAAGGACTCTATATAAAAATATATACGGAGGCAGAATCACAGAGACTATGTCGAGTAGGAGAAAGGAGGATTGAGGAGAACGGACGGATGGATGGTTGGATGGATACAGAAGTGCATTCATCATCAGACCTACTTCATCACCCTTGTTTTGGGGGATGCTAACCCCCTCCCCCCACTCCCTTTCTAGGTATATAAGTTTTTCTCTGTTTTAATATTATGGAACTACAGCCGTATATAGTTTTTCTATTTTTTATTTTTCAATCAAATTTCCAGTGCAGAAGAACGAAACTAGGTCAGATAGCAACATTTGTATATCTAGACGCCGCCACCACCGCCGCCGCCCGCCGTTGCCGCTGCCGATGCCGCCGCCCGTCGTTGTCGTTGTCGTCGTTGTCCTCGACTACTATGATGATGATGATGATAACGACGACGACGATGATGATGACTCTGGTGACGACGATGACGATGTCGGAGGAGCCCACTCTTCTCTCTGTCCAATGCATGATGTGTCTGCATTGAATAGTAGAGTGGATGGAGAGAGGGTTGAAATAGGCAAACTGAAAAAAAGAAATATCATTGTGCAATATACGCTTCCAAGCTCCTGTATTCTTCCCTTCCCATCATCGTCGTCGTTGGTTGTCGTCGATGTTGTCGTTGCCGTTGTCGTGCCAATTTAAGTGTGCTGCTATACTCCCTACTGGGTTCAGCCTCTATATTGTATGTTTGGTGCTGTTCAGTGTTCTGTGCCTAGCTTTGGAAATGATGACGACGACACGTTGATAGTTTTTCTTTTTTCTTTCCTCAATTTGTTGGTTGTTGAAAATATATAAAAATGTATGTGCTGTGCACTGAGAAGAGGATTCCCCATCCTTATAAAGGGTGTTTTTATTTTGGAGATATAGAACTTTAAGTTGGTAACACTATTTTAACTGGTGGCCATTTTGACAGCTGTCAAGTGATTTGGTTTTAATTTGGTTCACATTTCAACATGAGTGACATCTGAACAACGCTTTCGAATTGTTCAAATTTATTTTGGAAATAATGGTTCTCAACGATCTCTTCGAAATACGTAACGCGTACGTAACGTAAATTTTGACAAAGCTCATTTTGGCTCAAATGAATGATAATCCCTCAAGTATGTTTTGATACATTGTTACATTCACAAAAACTGAGTGTTTGGTGTTCTTTGTCTTGGTGGAATAACTGGTCCGTACTTCGTTGCACGTTACTTACACGTTACGTCACTGTCAAAAGTGACATTTATGGAGGCACGAGTACTCACTTTTTCGCTTATCAATTGAACAATCATAGGATGAGCTGTGTTTTAAACAAGAAGGCACAACATGTCACACAATTCGTGCTACAATTCATTTATTGAACAAAACGTGTAACCGCAAAAGTTCCACGTTACGGTATCGTAAATTTTGCCTCCACGATCGTGCGATTTAACGCCACGTAGCTTGACTATTTGTGAAGTGATATGTGATGTCTCTAATTTACGCCACCGATAAGACCGAAACAGTTTTCACCGCGTTATTTCCAATATATGGCCACAAATGTTGGAAAAAGTCAAAGAAAGTTAGACTTCCCCATTAGACAACGTTGGGCGCAGCCGAGACGTGGCGGTCATATGTCAAAAAATCATATTTGAATTATATTGCCAGAAAATTATTTTTTAATTTAAAAAAGTTATCTTTATTTTATTAAATTTCCAAGTTCTATGCCTCTTAAAAAACACCCTTTACAACAAAATAAAGTGAAGCTGCTGTTGCTGCTGCATCTAGCTGAAGAAGCATCCAAACCATGTCTAGAGGCTTGTGGAACCACTGCACCGAAAGAACGAAGCACGAAGAGATGAGAGCATAGGAATATAGTCGGCATCATCATCCTCCATCCTATGTCGTCGAGGCTTTGTTTTTTTTTGTTGTTGTTTAAGAATACGTGGGGGCTTGAGAGTTGTTCTGAGTGGGGGGTGTTTTGCATCATGCAGAAGCAGAAGCAGAAGAAGAAAAAAAAACTAGTTTCTTTTGTTTTAGTTTGAGCATCATCGTCGTCCTCAGTCCGCCCTTAGGGGCTTTTTTCACTAAACCAAAGTACAATTGTATGAATAGAAGGATCTGTGCGGTCTTCTGCTGTCTCTCTCACACTCTTCTTATCTCTCTGTCACACCCACTCTGGTTCTGAGTCTCTGGTGGTGATACAGCAAAATATCATTCGTATTTTTATCTGTTGGTACCCCAAGTCCTTTCTTTCTTTCTATTTTCTTTTTTGTTTTTTGTTTTTGTTGTATATTTTGGTTTTGGGAAATTCTAGGACACCACCATTTTTGTTTTCACTGGTTAGTCCTGAGTAATGAAAATATTTCACCCTCTCTTCATGCAACCTCTCTGTATTTTCTGTGTTTTTGTGGGATTTGATATAGAAATACGAAATAAACTTATAGAACATGATATTTTGATGACTACATTCAGTTTTTCAGTTTGTGTTTTCTGTTTTCTGAACTTTGCCGGAAATATTCAAAAAACACACTCAAAAAAACATACGACAAAGGGAAGTACAATTATTATTTCTGTTTGAACATAGAGGGGGTGGGACAGAAAAAATAACATCAACAAAGTAAAAAAATAGATGAAACTTTGTTTTTGAATTTTATTTTGATAAAATATGTTCTCGTTCTAATATTGGCTATACTGATACTCGTATATGGTCATAAAACTACTAAAAACATATTAAAACTACTTTTAAAAAAATAGAAGACTTTTTTAAGCCTTACAGGTTTCATTTTACAGATTATAATAAAGTTTTTTGGAAAATAGAAGAATGTTTTAGGATAAATAGAAAATAGAAAAATTCATGTAACTGGGGTCAAATATGCTTTTGTTTAGGGGATTTGTTGTACTTTTTTTGTTGTTTTGTGTGCAGTTATGAAATATGAATAGCTTTTAAGGGTTAATTTACTGGGATTAAAGTAGTTCTTCATATGAATCATTTAATCTCTATGAAAGTTTAATTGAACATAATACTTTCTACAAAAAATTGAGTAGTGAACGTTTAGAAGTAATTGGGAACTATTTCTAAATATCGATCAATATTTTGTCAATTTTTGTTTAAAGGAGTGAACTTCATGGAAACTTTATTCATTCACAATATATGCACAATAAAAGTTTAAATGCCTTGAAGAAACTAGTGATTGGTACATTATTTCGAACATTCAAGATGTCAACAGTTCTGAAGGGCTTACAATAATTGCTCTTAACAATGCTTTCCACTTATGCTACTGTACAGAAGAATCCTCAAAGCAACAAAAACGCTTGGATATAATTGTTTGAATAACTTTCGGTATTAATAAACCGGGAAATTTACATTTGTTAGAAATATTTCAAGAAATGGGCTGGCTTAGACTTTAGGGAAATCGAATTCAAAGGCGCCGTGAACCAATAAAATGCGTCTAGAACAAATATCAGTGCAATAGATGGAACGATCTTTTTAGATAGATATCAGTGCTTTTGGTAATTATTCTGCAGAAATTTGGTATTGTATTGATACAAGTTGCGTATAGTTTTAAGCCAAAATGCAAAAAGGATGACACTGATACTTAGTTCTTGATATTGATATTTGATGGTTATTTCTGTAAAGGGGACAAGGGGAGGAAAAGATACAGTTCTGCATTGAACATGAATATCGACTATTTTTAAATTTGAAACATGAAGCTGTTGAGATTTAGAAAATAAATCAATATTGATCAATGCACTGCAAATGACAAGGCAAGAATAGTTTCTGTTTCACTGGATTTTCTTCTAAGATTTAGTAGCGAAAGTGACATAAAGCCATTAGTTTCCTTAATTTACCGCCATAACAATGAATTTCCGAGACCAACAATTATTTAAAAACTTGTCATGAACATTGTTAATTCAATGAGCTATGTTATAAGTGACTATCTTTAATTGATTACTGAAAGAAATCTGCAGGGTAATCTTCCAGATAAACAATTTATGTTACTCCTAACTTCTAAATTTATTAAAACAGGATATTCAATAGATAACAACCACTTTATCTGTATCTTATTTAGACCTTATGTAAATCATTAGTTGTAAATTTAATTTTACAAACGCAGTTTTAGACGAAGATGCATGAGATGGTTCATTTTATTTATATTTTAATACGACAAAAGCGTTCGAATCAGTCAGTAGTAAGTTTTTGTAAGCCTCTAATAAACGTATGTATCCCATGTTAGTATTTTTGATTACAGAAATGGGCACATGGCGACGCTTTCTTATAGTTAAAATAATCAAAGTTGGTATTGAAAAAACATTAAGACCATTGAAAACATTCTGAAAGTTTGAGTAAGCTATTTTCTATATTTTACGTGAAAGCTTTCCTATGACTTCAATATAGCATCGGAAGAAGAACAAAATCAAAAAATAAAAAAATCCAGATAACTCAAAAAATAATAAACCAAAAATCCTGAAAACTCAAAATCCCGAATTCTAAAATTACAAAATGCCAAAAACTTGAATTCCCGAAAACCTTGAATTCTGACATAATAAGCTGAATGGACAGAGGGGGATTTTCTGGAATTTTGGTTCTTTGAATTCCCGAGTTGCTCGATTTCTGAATTTTGAAATTTTGAATGTTTTGTATTTTTGAATTTTTTTTGTTATGACCGAACATTTAAGGGAATTTATGTTGCCTTATCATGACAAAACACGTGTGAATATTAGGTAAGAGAGAATTTGTTTGGAAGCAGATTTCGCTGCACATTGTCTTTAAATTTCTTAATGACTGGAAAAGACAGTGTAGTAAGGCATTCGTGTAGTACGGCTGAAGAATGAATCTCTGAATAGTTTCAGTGGAGGAATGCAACTGGCTATTTCGCTAGAACATAAACCGTTAAAATAAGGGTAAATATGGTGATATGGCCCGCCGTAAATGAGTTATCATCACCAATAATTTGGAATGCTCTTCTTAATTAAGTTGCAGGACCACCAGCTCAGAGATTGGAATTATACTCAATTCTTGGATGAAAAAGTCTTATAGATAACTACAAGATTAAAGGGGGAGAACAACTTTCTGCACTACCTCAGAAAATCTAAACATCTAACGCAATTTTTTAAATTATACTTTAACGACAGACGCATTCAATTCTTCTCGAGTTTTTACCCCTTATATTTATTAGGTCAGAATTTAATGAGCTTGAAGATTCACATTCGAAAAGCTTCTAAGTTCTTGAATCTAGAAACGAATATGAAAAGCTATAGGAACTATCTTTGGCGAAGCAGGTAAATTGATTAGAAGTTTCAGACAGGAAACCATTATTAAAATGTGAAAAAGTGTGGGAGACAGGACAAAGCCCTGGGGCACACCAGCATATATTTTGTAATTTTAAGTTTTAAACCCATCCAATACTACTTCTTTACTTGTATTTAACGGCGCTCTAATCCAACGAAGGAGGGATTTGTCAAAACAAAACAAAAGGCACACATTTTAGATCAGAGAGCCAGATGCCAAAATCTATTAAATGCTTTTAAATTAAGATTTTTGAAAATTTTACAAAAATTCAGCCTTTTTTGGAAAATATTTTCAGAAGAGTAGAAAAAAGTGTTCTTAAAGGTTTTGAATTCTAGAACTCATGGAGTAGTACTCCAATGTTGCTAAGAAAAATCCTAGCAAGTTGAATAACATACTTCTCATAATGTTAACCCAGTCGTATGCATGTTAGAAAACCATTATAGGTATATTTAAGATCCTGTCTTTTTCTAAGTTCAATATTATGTACTTACAACAAAATTCAATCTAGTTCCAATAACTTTCCTAAATGTTTGCCTACTCGTAACTTTACATGTTGTTGTTAACATGAAAACCATATTACCAAACGAACCTTTCTATTTTTTTCTGTTTTGGGTAGTAAACATAACCAAAAACGCATTTTATTTTCTATCTAGAATGACGAATGGTGCCTGCTGATTGCCATTTAAGCTTTATGTCTTAATTTCTTATTTGTTTTACTTTTTTTGGGGAAATATGCTTCACGTGCTGAAAAACAATATAATTTAGGTCAAACTCTCATATAAGAGCAGCCACAAAGGTCTCTCCTTCCCTCTCTCTTTTTTTCACTCCTCCTCATATTGCGATCCAACCAAAAAGAAACACCCTTTTTGGTGTAGTTTTAAGAGCTATGTTGTTTGGCGCAAAACAAAACAAAAAACAAAAACAAAAAAAAAACAGAAAGAAGAAGAAAAGGAAATTCTTGTAATTGTGGCAAGAATACCGAAACCACAAATTTACATCTTTCACCATTTCCAAACCTTACCGCACTACACTGCCGACCGCGCGCACCCGTTCCTTATTTAACAAAGACTCTAAAGAGACAAAAGGCTCTGATGGTGTATACGGTACGGCTCCATGGAATCGTAGTTGCTGTAGGTTTTGTTTTTACATTTGGTTCTTCCTCTTTTGCCTCCACCCACAGATTTATCTGTGTTTCTTTTTTTTTCTAAGTATATTATTTTTGTATAAATGAAATCCACCCTTGTTCCGTCGGATTGGCGCGGTAAGAATGACGTGCGTTTTACTGATGTTCTGTGTATCGTCTGGGGCTATACATGAAATATGCATGACTCAAGACTCAAGACTTGCTGCACCCTTTTTTCCTCCCAACATTCCCCTGCGATTTAACTATAAGCATAAAGAACTTAGAGTTTCTTTGGGTATAGAAGGAAGAACCGTCTTGTTGGAAGGAATCCCTTTGATTGATGCAAATGCCAAAGCGGGGGGAGCCGGGTGGAAGGATTGGTTATGTTTGTATTCCATGCAAAGTTGGTGAAATTTTCGAGTGGTTGTTCCTTCTTTTTTGCGAACAGAGATGTCAGGGAAGAATGACGACGCCTGACGAACGCCACCACCAACAACGCCGCCGCCGTTCGTCCGTTGCGCCGTGTGTCGTCGACGTGCGTTAGTCGGGTAAATTTGACGGACAGCTTTTGGCGGCGGCGGCGAAGACGACGTTGATGGCAACCCAAAGGGTGGTCCGGGGCACTGCGGTCGAAAGATGTTGCGAAAATGTCTGCGATGAATGTAATAAAATAAATTTCTTCTTATATAAAAACAAAAACACCATCGAACCACCCCCAAGATACTAAACTTGGAAAATTGTA
Organism: Eupeodes luniger; assembly: GCA_951509635.1. Classification (NCBI taxonomy): domain Eukaryota; kingdom Metazoa; phylum Arthropoda; class Insecta; order Diptera; family Syrphidae; genus Eupeodes; species Eupeodes luniger. The sequence goes on along the minus strand of OX608075.1, from coordinate 9,250,938 downwards.
TAGACTTTATGGGAAAAGGCAAAGTTCGAAACGTCCTTGATGGTTCGTTTTCCCTTATATTTGTGTACATAAAGACCTACATAGAGTATATATAAACCAAAAATGACGAAAACAGAAATAAGACTTAACGCATGAAAGAAAGGACATATATAAAATACAAAAAAGAGGGAGCGGGTGGTGGCGATGAGATGCGATACGATGGTGGGAGGGGGTGATTATCAAAGCCGTCAGAGGAGCCTTCAACAACAACAACATCAAGATGTGAAAGAGAATGGAGGGTAAGTAATTCCATCATCGTAAATTTCAACGAATGAAATTGGTTTGCGAAATTTTTTCTTCCCTTCTTCTTCTTCTACTTTTTCTTTTTATTTATATACCGGGTTTTTGTCTTTTTCATGAGTTGGGTTTTTCGGCGCCTGTTAGTTGACATTTTGACGGATTCGCATTTATCTTCTATTTTTGGTTCTTTTATTTGAGTATTTAAGAAGATACACGATACAAATTTCAATATTATTTAGAAGAAGAATTAAGCAATAAATTTTTGTATGTCTTTTGTGTTTTATTTTATATTGTTTTGTTTTTGAAACACAATTTTATAGTCAGATAAAACAATAAGATAGAGAGAGTTTTAATTTTCCATAAAATAGAAGTTTTGTTCTTCTTTTTTAAACTTCTACTTTGATACATTTTTGCTTTTGAAGTACTAAGAATTTAAGAAAATGCACTTCATTCAAATTGCAAAAAAGTTCAAAATCCAACCCACAGCGACAAAATTCCGCCAAATGTCAAAGATGAGTTAAGGTTGTCAAAAGCTGAGCTGTCATAAGCAACAACTGTCAAAAGCAAAAGTCAGCCATATTGAACTCAAGTTTGAGGAGCTTAAATTGTCATTGGTTTTAATTCAGCGAATGTCAATGCATCATTGTAGTTGGTAATAACTACAATTGAAGTTTTTCTATGAAAAGTAACTCTTCCAACTGTCAAAAACACAAGTGAGCCATATTGCACTAAATCGTTAAAAATTTACATTCATTTAAAAAAATGAGAAGAGTTTCAGAATCCAAAAAAATTCATCGAATGTCAATTGAGGATTATAGTTGTCAGAAACAAGTAACGTAAGCCAACGAAAAAATGTTTCAACTGTCAAAAACACAAGTCAGCTATGTTGCACTTAAATTTTTATCAGCGCTTCCTCTAAAGATTCAGGATCCATCCATGAGGAGCTTAAATGGCTTGGCTTTAATTCATCCAATATTTCAATGCAGAATTATAATTCAAATGTCAAAACCACATGTCAGTCATATTGGATAAATAGTGAAGTCCGCTTGTGAGTGTAATTTAAATTGAACGAAACTGAACGAAAGTAGCATTTCATAATCAGGAATGAGAGAATTAGTTCTGTGAATGACAAAAAAAAAAAGTTTCATAGTTTTTTTCTTAGAAAAATTTAATTTGGAGCTCATGAGATAGATCTGACATTTATAGTTTTGAATAAGGTGTCAGTTTTAAAGTTACAACTGAAGACATGATTCTTGTTTTTGCACTCGTTTAGAAACTTTTTTCTACTGGCCTCTTACAAGGCCAGCGTTTTCTTAATTTTCTTTCCACCAAGTGCTTCCAAAAATAATTAAGTATCACCTAAGTGAGGTGCGCTTTAATGCTCTTTGAACGAAGAGTAAGAAAACCTTGACGAAACTAGACGAAAGAACACAAAAACCTTTTTTTGGAAGAATTAATATACGTTTATGTAAAGTTAAACAGGCAAACCATTTAATTCAAATGAATTTTTGTTTTCCTTTGGAATAAAAAAAAATTCAATCTCTGTTCACTAAAACCGCGATTACACTTGGCAAATTAACACTTGAGTAAACTGTAGATGTGGATCTATTGATTAATTTGTGCTCTATTGTGAGTACAATGAAATTTGACAGTTCACATGTTTTTTGTTGTGTATTACACATTATCAGTTGAAATTAAAGAGTTAGGGACAAAGAGTACTTCCTTGAAGGACACCATCTTTTAAGACAACGCAAAATCATTTGGAAACTTTACAGATATGTATTCAGGTTTCAATGACTTTTTCGTGATGAAATTTACTTTCATATGCGTTAAAATGATGATAAATGTACGCTCGTGTCTTTTCCTTGTTATGGGTCGAAGTATTGTCAAATATCTTAACCATTTTTATCTTATTTTTTTTTGGTGAAGTCTAAATACCAAAAATGCATAATTTGTGGTTTTAAATGTTTGAATAACAACAGAAATACGACACCAATCACATACAAAAACCATACATTTCATTTTCGACAGACATTTAATTTTTGTTTTAATTTTCTTATTATGACGCTATAATTTGTATTCTTTATTGACACAAAGTTTTTGCTGATTTCCGATTTCATTGATTGTTTGCCTTATGTAACATTTAAAATGTTGACTTTGCTTCACAAAAAAAAAATAACTTCAACCACAGATTTCAAATTTTTCTGATTGAATTTTTAATTCACTAAAATAATTATGCAAATTTTTTGCAAAAAAATTAACACACAAAATAAAAACATAAATCTTTCACTAAATACAATTTTTGATGCTTTTGAAGTTTCCAATTTTAAGTTTTGTTTAGTTTTTTATACATACACATAAATTGATTTGTTCCACATACAAATTTACTTTCCAAAGTTTGCTTACCTGAAAATAAAAGAGAAAAAAAAAACATTTAATTAGTGACAGCAAAAATAATCAAAGGTTGAATGTAAATTTTACAAAATTTGGCAAGTTTTTATAATTATAGAGTCAATAATAGATCAAATAGCAATAATTATAAATCACTAATTGGAAAAATTTAAATCCAAATTAAGATAATTAAAACTTCAAAATTAAAACTGAGCAGAATTTGACATTTGAAGTTTATTTGTTTTTACTGTCGATAACATAGTGATAATGTAGTGTGATGATCTGCTTTCGAACACATCAAATATGGCGGCGTTCCTGTTACTCTTAAGCTCACAAATTTTAGTCAACAATAGGGACACATGATTACATTTCACATTAAATCAATAATTATTATCTAAAATTATGGAATGGAGAAACTTATTGTGACACATCGTCGGTAACTGCGAAAAGTGACATTTGTCACTGTTCATTATCATACATTGAAAAGATTTAAATTCTAATTTTAATTTGAGCATGTATCGAAAAGAACTTGATAATTGCAGTTTATTTAATTCCAGTGTCGGTAGCATAGTGGTAATGTAGTGCGATGATCTACATTTCTCTTAAACCAATGGTTTCCATTCAATTTTGATGGAATAAAATAAATATGGCAGAGTTTATGTCATCTACTAAATCAAAAATTTGAGTCAATAACAGTTAATGTCACATTATTTTAATAAATAAAATGAAATTATGTAATGGTCCAACTTTTTTTGACACGTCGGTAACTGAGAAGTGACATGTAACACAGTTCATACAACTTCATTATCAAAATGGCACCCTTTAGTTCTGATTGGTTCACTGACCTATAGTTTGACAGTTTTCCTCTTGTATACCAAAACCACATCAAAAATCTTTAAAAAATAAGGGATTTCAAAAGCTCTGCAGTGGTGTGATTAAAAAAATGCCAAGAAAGCTATATAAAAGCAGGCAAAGAAAAATTATATTCCTTTCCATCTCCGGATATCGATTTACAAGTCACGAGTCACGACACACGAGACACGTTCTTTGGAAAAAGAATATATGAAGAAATATAACACAAGATTAAAAAAACGCTAAAAAATGCTATCTGGATAGAATTCTTGCAAAGAGACAAAAACACGCATGTCTTCAAAAAAAAAAAAATAAAGAATTATAATAAAACCGATGACGGACGGACACATTGTCATTAATAATAATGCAAATTATAAATAATCGCTTGTCTTGCAAATAGCACCGAAGTCATTGTTATTTAAAGGTAATTTGTCAAAAGGTTTCTTCGACTTCTTCTTTATTTTTGCAAAGTAGTAAGTTTAATACATATTTCTGTTTTCTTTTTTTAATTTTTCGTTTTTGTTAGAATTACTGTGCGTGTACAATTCCTGTCTGTCTGTCTGACTGAATAAAAAGAAATATAAAACAACTCGTGTGTTTTAACTGGAAAAAAAGTCACAATGCTCGTAACGTAACATGCGGCACGGTATACGGACGCAGAAAGTCATTGGTCTCTTTGTACTTTTTATTGTTGTTGTTGTTGTTGTTGTGATGTTTCTTCTTGGAATTATCATTGTCGGGAAGTGTTAAGTGAAAGGGAAAATATGTTGTCTGTAGGATGATGTGATGTTTATTTGTACGAACATACGTTTTGTACGTACGTTACGTTTTTAATGGGAATTGTACAAAATACCAGGAATATCATCATCTCTATAGACGCACATAAAACGCATGGATGGATGGTTGCTGTGGCCGGCAACCGACGCTTATGCAGGGATAGGTTCATTCACAGAATGTTTATGTTGACTATAGTTGCTTTTTTTTTGTTTCATTCTTTTGGCTCAAAACGAAAGTTGTTTTCCATGTTTAGATTGACTTTGGGACAACTTTAGATCCTATAATTGGTTGATAGTGCTTACAACAGAGATATGCCAAAAGTCATACTAAATCTGGTGTGTCAGCACTTTGAACATAAGGTTAGGAGAGTTTTTCAAACGAAATTTAAAAATATTTTTCATAAGACGGAGTTACATATGTCCCAAAATCTTGGCTTGCGTCAAATTGAAAAACTGCCGTCCTATTAAATTCTTGCTACGAATAGAAAAAAAAACTGAAGGTAAACAAAATATTGACACCAAATCCGATACTTTTCAGAAACTTCAAATTTTGAGACAAATATTTTGGCTTGATTGCGAGCTATGTCAAACTTTTTGTTGTTATTCGTAGTACAAAATTTCCTCCGACGAGGCTTGCGATAAGGACGCAATTAAAACAAATGTAGCAACAATAGAAGAACCTTAATATCAGAAACGACGAAGATGTTTCTAGATCATTTTGTCAGTCAGTTAGGCAAATAGAAACATTTTGGGACACATTGGGACACTTTGGGACATAAATAAGACAGTTTTTAGATAAAATACTGTGGTGTTTATTTAATTTTAGGTTATTTAAAGAACAAATTAAAACATTACATAGCTTAAAGCTTGTTGTTTAAATACATATAAAAACACATAACATTGGGACAACAAGGTTCAAAATTATATTTGTAAGCAAATAATTTGACATTTAAACATTCTTTAACACTTTTTCAGTTAATTTTAATATGTTTCATGTTTTCTGACATTTGTCCCAATGTCAAATCAAAGGAAATATAATTACTCAGTCCGACATTATTTTCATTTGTGGAATAGAAGTAATCAAATAACGCCTTGTCAAATTGTTCCACACCCTAATGTCATCGGAGCTTTTAAGTTTCTACATATTTTTGCACACAAAATACCAAAACTATAAACTTAATTTAATTTGTGTATTTATTTTCATTAAATCTGACATTTGAGTAGTCCAACTCTAGCTTGTCCCAAAACACACCAAAAATTAAAACAAAAAAAAACAAAAAATAACTAGAAAATTATAATAATTCTTTAGACATACATCACCAGAAGCAAAGTTATAGAAATCACTTCTATGTTTTTCCTCTAGTGCACTCTCGGCAATCTACAATCTACATGTCTGTCTATTTTCCAACTGGTATTGTATGTTTACGCGCTAAATTGGTGAGATGCACTTTGTGGCAGGCATATCGGCCGCGTCCGTGTCTAATGGTGGTATATTCACCATGTTCCTTGTTGACTGTTGGCTTTGGCTGGCTAGCTAGCTGGCACATACCCGTTTTTGAAATAAATTGCACTGATTTATGTTTATTCTATCCTAAAAACCGTGGTTCCCCAATGTGCAGTGCGCACTCCACCCAATATAATAACGAATGGCATAATGGTCGGTGGTGCAGTGTGGTGTGGTGGAGACCACAAAAGCATCGCGGCGGCAAAGCAGAGGCAGTGGCAGTGTCGGCATTAAATATCCTTTCACTCAACATTGAGCATTAGTGTGTTTTTGTTTGGGAGTCCTCTTGTTTTTATTTTTACTTTTTTTTGATTATTTTTAATTTGCAGCACGCATCATGCTTGTAAATATACGCAGCGCAATGTGTGCAATTTTATGCACGATTTAAAATAGAAGTATGCAAAATCCTATAAAATTACACACAAAAAAAAAACAAAAAAAAAAACATTTATGCGAACATAAATTTTGTTGAAAAGCAAATGCATCCTGCAAACATCAGACATTTTTATTCTTACTAGTTTTGTTTTTGAACTCACTGTACTTGTTGTTTGTTTAAATATATTCATAAATTTTATCGAAAGAACACAAAAACAAATGAGATAGAAAAGTAAAAAGATAAAAGTGAGGTTAACTTTGAGAGTGGAGCGGATTTTCATTAAATTTTTAGTGGATTTTCCGGGGTAATTTTGTTGTTGTTATTGTTTTTGTTTCTGATCGTCGATTTTTAAGTGGCGCGAATTTTAATAAAAATAACCATCCCCAAGCCCAAGTGTATACTCATAGCATTTACGAGAAGGTATAGAAAGATTTTTTGGGAAACTGCGACACAAATATCTCAGCAGCAACGGGCCGAAAGATCACTTGAATATTTTCACAACTAAATGACTTTTATTGACATATTAATTGCAGCCATTAACATATCAAAAGTTTGTTTTTGGCTTCTTCTCTTTTTTTGCTGTTCTCGTTTATTGGCGGATTTTTGGTATTTTCTACTGGCTAGAGAAGAAGAGGGAAAATAGGATGATGTAGAATAATGCCTCTTATCGGGGAGTTTTTGGAAAATGAGATTTTTAAATAGAAGACGAATTTTAATTGTTTTTTCTTGCTGTCAGAAAAACGTCAGAATTTCAATTGCAATTATCGAGAATAATTTAGCCTTGTAAGGATTTATACATTTTAACGAAACACTTCTGAGAATTCAGATTTCAACATATATTTTAATTGAGTGCACAAATGTTCATCATTTGAATTCAATTTAACGAAGAAATGCAAAATTAGCAACGTTTGAATAGTAACTATCTACATTGTTTCAATCGAAAAATAAATTGTATGCAGTGCCAACTTAACGAAACAAGAAACGACAAGTCAGAGTACTATCAAAAATTTTAAAACATCATACTTAAGATTCTTCTGTCATTTAACATTACTGTCTATACGTTTTTAATAAACAATTTTTTCTTTTCTTATTGTTTGTACAACACAAAATAGTGTTTTTAAGTGAAAACATACCAACTACAACACAGATGTCATTTAACTGAAATAGTGCTTTTTTTGCTTAACTTGTCAGTTTAACAACAACAAAATTGAAAAATGACATTATAAATTGTTAGTAAGTATTTTGAAAATGTTGTTAACAAAAGAAGTACTTCATTTTTAAAATTTTCAACAACAAATGCTTTTTGTTTTGACGCTATAAACTTAACGAAACAAGAGAAAAAAGAACAAGTACCTAATTCCTAGTAATAAGAATGAACATACGTGTATAATTACTTATTGTATTCAATTAGATTGTATTAAATTCTGATAATTATAGTTTAACTTAACGAAGACATACTTATAAAAGTCTCTACAAAATTGACAAGACTTTTAATATTAGTTTTTTTTTATAAACGACACAAAAAACATTCAAAAGAAATAGTTTGGGTTGACATCATGAAATATCAGTGCTTACAAATCTTAGTTATTATAAAAGTAACGCCATTCAATGGGCATAATTCTATTCGAGGAAAAACATTAATATTTTGTTTTATTTTTAAAAAAAGGATAACATTTTGATCACTAAAGTTTAATTTAACGAAAATATTTTTACAATTGATTATAATTTTATTATCAAAATTAAAGAAGTAGATAAATATTTCTTAACGACAAAAAAAATCTTTTAGAAAAAATAAAATTAGTATCAAAATTAGTATCGCAAATAAATACATAGAACCTATTTTCAGAAGACACTTGACATATTCGTTAAGTTGGCACTAGCAAGAACAAAATCAACTCATTTCCACGAATTTACCAGTTGCTAAATTTTCAATAAAAATGAAAATTAGTCATTAAAATATTTTGGTACCACTTGAAGACATGAAACTTATTAGTAGCTAAGGTACTGTCAATAACATCTAATGCTGGCATAAGTCATAAGTGGTTTCATGAAGCAGCAGTAAACTTTTGGTGCTGACGATAATATGGCAGAAAACTTCGATGTATGAGTTATTTGTTAAGTTGCAATAAGATCAGAAAAAATAGACATCCAAAATATCAGCAATTATCCAATTCTTCGTTAAGTTTAGCAAATATGTACGTACACACACAATTCTACTTTTAATTTTATTCTTTAACATTTCAAAATAATCTGAAAATAAATTTGTATTTCTATTCGTAATTGTTATTAGCTCTTTGAAAAAATTAACATTTGATCAACCTACGACCACGCCCACTTTTATTTTTCTTTAGTTAGCAATTCCTTAAAATTTGCACTTCGGGTTTCTTTAAAATGACTTCAGGTAAACGAAGTGTATTTATACGTTTGTTAAGTTCGTATTCGACTTAACTGAAGTTAAATAAATGAATCAAAAATTCAAACTGTCAAAGAAAAATCGTCTAATTCAGGAACAATCACACATGAGTTGTAACACCTAAGCAGACTTTTCAAGTGACATTCCTGGCCTGTCATGATCAAAATCTCTATCAAATAAAAGAATGTGATAATTTAAAATAATTCACGTCACTTCAATTAAATTATTAATCTTTAATCAATAAAAATCATCACCACTTATAAATATTTTACTGCTCGTGATTTCTTTTTTACTGCAGGTTGTTGTCAGTTAATTATTATATTTTTCACGTCATGTTATTCAATATATTCCATGCATTGTCGATATATCTTATTATAAGAAGAATATAACAAAAATATAGAACTTAGAAACTAACTATACTTGTGCAGTAATAAATTCATTGTCAGTCAGGCAGGGCACAGCAAAAAAAAATATACTTAAATTCACTCTCAATATTATCTACTTAAGTTTGTTGTTTTATAAGTAGAATAGAGAGCTGAGAAATACCTAAAGTATGTTATGTACATAGGTATAGATATTTATCCTCTGTGATTTATGATATCAATTCCATACTCGGTATGTTAATTCCCAGGCTTTTGAATTTAAACTATGTATGTACATATGTAAAAAAAAGTATACAAAAACAAAATAAGAAAAATAACTTAGAAAACTTGGATTGACGCCCCATACGTCGAGTCCGTTGTTGTTGAAATGCAAATTTATCATCAATCATAGTGTGAAAATAATTTACGATGACACAATGTCAAAGAATTTTTTTCTTCTTAAAATGTATCTCCTTTAAAAATATATAAAGTTCCGGGTGTTAACGCTGCCGTTTTATAGAGCAGTGATCTGAAAAGAGATATTGATGTAGGAAAGAACTTAAGGACCCGTGCTGCCATCTTGTGTTGAAGTTTAAAAACTGCATCACTACCAAACCTATTTCCTTAATTGTTAATTACATTTTCGCACTCAAACGCTTGTCATGTACATTTGAAATATTTCACTATTATTATTATTATGACACTTCAACGACAGTTGAGTTTGACAGGTGTCAAATGACAGTTCTGCCAACTTCAAGCCACAAAATAAAGGATCATGTATGAGTTTGTTTGCGATTTGTTCTTTGTAATTTTCAATCATTTTTTCGCAAAATTTCGGTCAGTTTTCAAATAATTGAAAAGCGTAGATCGATTGTCACGAAGCGGTACAATATTATCAATGGCAAATATTTGCCTAATATTATGACACTTAAAATGACAGTTGAGTTTGACAGATGTCAAATACCAACTCTCTCAACTTAAAACCACCAAATAACGGCTCTCTATTAGTTTATATGTGAAAATGTTGGTTTTAACGCTCCAGTGGTAAGGCATTCGTTAAAATCATCGTAAAAAGTTTTCTAGGCTTTGTGTCTGCTAGCCTCATTCCTTTCACTTTTTTTCAGCCTAACTATAAATCTCTTATAAACGTAGATATACAAAAAATATATTTCCTTTTGGGTGACAAACAAAATGGTAGACAAACAAAAAAAAAAACTAACTAAAGAATGAACAAAAAAGAATTGTCAACATCATCAAAAAAAAGGGGACAAACAAGAACGGCAACGAAAAACGACGGACTGACGGACAGACGTGACGGACGATGAATAGATGATATGGCGAATTTATCTGCTGAAACCATAAACGATGTTCCTATGCATCTCTGAATCTATGAATCTCTGAATTTGATGGAGACATAGACGTAGACAATGATGTTGCTGACGATGGTGATGCTGGAAGCTGAAGCTGAAAAAGCTGATGCTGTAAAACAATGGATAGAAGATAGATGGTGCTGTTATTGTTGTTGTTATTGTTGATGCTGATTACGTTTATACGAGTATATGAAAAAAAAGGAGGACAAAAATAAAAAAAAAAAAAACGAATAAAACAAATAAACAAACAAAAAACAGAACAAACTGACCTTGCTACAATTTATTGCAAAAAATAAATACAAAAATAAGAAAAATACTATACAAAACCAAACTGGGGTGGATCTTTCAATTTGTTGTTGGTTTATTTATTTATTTTTGTTGTTGTTGTCTAAAGTTGACGTTTGCATTTGATGGAGAATAAAAAACGAGTGTCATTTGATGAGTTGTTTTATTTTGTCTTTTATTAGATGACAGCTCATATAAAAAGCAACCCTTGGCTTGGCTCGGTTTTGCTGGTGCGATGTAATATGTGACATTGTTCTGAAAACAATGAAAGTGGAACAGTTAACTTCCTGAAATAAAATAAAAACATATTTCTGCATTTCCCTTTGATACTTTCTCGCTGCAGATCTCACTCGAAAACAAAATAAAAATTGACTTATATAAAGACGAGCTTTACAAGGCAGTGCATGTAATCAATAAGGTTTTCCCAATAAGAGGTTTTATTTTGTTAAGAACGCTTTTTTGAGCAGCCGTCACTTTTGAAGTTGTCATCTTTGACATTTGACAGATAAAAACAGCACCACTACCAAATATTCAACGATAAACGTTTCAACAACGTATAGAGATTAATACATTTTCTACGAAAATGGTGAGTACTGTTGGTTTTGTTTTATAAGAATATGAGAAATGACACTACTCTCGTCTATATGATCATTTTGGATTGTCTTGAAGCACCTTCTCTGTAGGAAATAGTGAAATCAGTGGAAAATTAGAGCTGTTGGAGCAAGTAAGTAAGATGTGAAGAATAATGAAAAAAATTTGTGACGTGTAAAAACAACTGAAAACATTCCTTCAAAACCTTAAAAATTGAATTCGTTAAGTTGTCGAGTATATATAAATATCCACAAAAGTGCGAATTGGTCATGGAGCTCTTAACAAAAATACAATTTTTTTTTAAATATCAAAATGAAACATCTTATTGAAAAAAAAAAATCTATATTTCTAGCTAAATTTATATTAAGTTGAAAATAGACTGCCTATTTTAGTTGATCTAATTAATCCAGTTCTCAAAATTAATCAATAGTTTTGCTAATACTAATACTCTTATAGGTTCACCATAATCATGGCTTCGGGTATATTATAAGAGTGGTTTTGGAGGTTATGAAAGTTAAGGAAATGGTTGCGTTAATTTCATGAAGGTACCTTACATAGGTACCTACTTAACGAATATTGTCCTATATTCACATATGCACTTGTATTGTTTCTCTCCTGGAACTTGACAATTTGGTTAAGTTTGAGATGGATAAAGGATATGGTTTGGCAGTTCGTTCCGCTTAGTTATGATACCACTACGATGTGGTTTAAAGGCATAATTATTATGTTTATAAAAGGACTTATGACTGAAGTTTAAGAATCATAGGGTTAACTTGGTCAACAAAATGCGTTAATTCGTTTTACATCTCTTTTATTATATTTATTTTAGTATTTTTTTTTGTAAATTTAAAATATTTCACTATTATTATGACACTTCAATAACGGTTGAGTTTGACAGGTGTCAAATGACAGTTCTGCCAACTTCAAGCCACAAAATAAAGGATCATGTATGAGTTTGTTTGCGATTTGTTCTCTGTAATTTTCAATCATTTTTTTGCAAATTTCGGTCAGTTTTCAAATAATTGAAAAGCGTAGATCGATTGTCACGAAGCGGTACAATATTGTCACTGGTTATAAATGTCAAAGTAGAATATGTTAACAAAAGCAAATAATTTCGTTGAGCTATTTACTACCTTTTTATAACTATAAACGGTGGATATGAACCCGTCTAAACAGTGACAGTTAGTAAAAAAAAAAAAAACAAAGCAATCAGAACTAAGTCTGTCAATTTGAAATGACAGATAGTCAAATTCATGAAAAAAGAAACTAGACATTTTCTGGTTTTAAATTTTGTAAAATATAAAATGATGATTAGATCCGAAAACTATACATATATTATTCACAAAATCATGTTTTTAATTAAAACTACTTTTTTTTAATATTTTTGACATTTTAATTTATTTTTGTCAATGTTTGAAACTTGAAAGGACCAACAAAGGACGAGAAAATTATGGAAAGAAATTAATATATCGTAACTTTCAATTTTACACGGAGTTTCCAGACAATTCTAAGGGCAGCTTCCAGGAACTGGAGAGGCATTTCCGTTTTGCCTGCAGTCGCGAAAAAAGAAGCGAAAAATTGATGTGGAACACTGAAAAAGCAGGATTTCGCACTGGATCCTTCTTTATTAATCACATAAACACCTTACGGATCGTCATCGAGCAATACGTTGAATATCGATCATCACTTAATCTGCTATTCATTGATTTTAAGAGGGCTTTTGACAGCGTCAATAGGGAGTTTATCTGGCTTGCTTTGCGAAGAAGGGGTACCCTGGATAAACTCATCTCTCTCTCTCTCTTATAAAGGCTACTTATAAGGGGTCGTCAGAAGAGTTTGAAGGCTAAGATGGAGTCAAACAGGGCTGCATACAATCACAAAGACTATACGCTGACGATATATTATGCTTGCTATCTCATTTAATAATAGATCTTCACCAAATGACAACAAGGCTGAAGAGAGAAGTAGAAATCGTGGGGCTGAAAATCAATGTGGGAAACACTAAGATGTTCAGAATCGGAACTTCCCCGTCCGCACTTGTCTTCTCTGAAAAACATTGACCAAACAATAGGAATAGTAGAGTTTTCAGTATTTTAAAAGTATTGTTCTACTGAAGGCGGAACTGAGCAAGATATCTTTAGACGTAGCGGAAAATTAAGGCTGCGTTCAAGATGTTACCCAACGTTTGGACGAACAACTCTCTAACCTTGAAGACATAGCAACTTTTACCAGGAAACTTAAATTAATAGGCGTCTGCAAACATCTTATGGGTTTTCTGGCCCAATCGTATATCCAATAAAGAACTATATTGGATAACACAGAAGAGTCGAAAGACCGAGAGAAACACGTGGAGAAGAACAGTCTAAAAGGTATTGCAGAGATTGCTAGAAAAAGCTCAAACACTTAGCCGGAAACCGCAAGCGATATGGCGTAGGAATAATTGAGGCCCTATGTCCCACTAGATTTCTCCCACGGTCTTTTTAAGTCTGAGGAATTTAGTAAGTAAGTAAGTAACTTCAGGGAACGTATGTTTCAAGGAGCTTGACTAATGCTCTAGGAGCTCTCCTGTATAAACCAATGAAAACCTTCACCAAATTTAAGTTGCCTATTGAACAACATTTCTAAATTCCAAGCAACTATAGCTTTTGCAAATGGCGTCAAATATTAATTTCATTTTGACATTTGCTAAGAAAATAGTTCTTTGACATTTGTCTGTTTTCTTTCTTCTATTAAGCCAATCAATTTCCTAAAATCTAGTATATTCCGGAAACGATTTATAGAACTTGCATAAATATGTCTCATTGTCATTCTAGAGGAGGAACCCAGCTTTAGTCTGTTGTTTGTCCCTAAAGATAGAAAATCTGCAAATCCGGCTCGAAGGACCAAATGTAAAGTCCGTTTTAAGTGGACTGTAGTTTTAATAGGTTTCTATCTTATAGTTTCTAGTCTTCTCTTTTAAAAAATCAAACACTCTTTTTTACGACCTTTCTTGTCAACTTTATTGTGTCGCTTTACAAGCTTTACAATGATTAACGAAATTTTAACGACAGAATAGAATGACGAAAGAAAGATTCACAATGGGTTACAAGTTAGAAGTTAAGTCGTTAACAGAATAATACAAAATTAATTCACAATAAGGATAGGTAAATTTAAGTAAATAACGCAATGACAAATTTAAATTTAGACTGGTAAACAGAAGTTAATCAATTTTTCTCTTTAATTTGGTATTTAAGTTCAAAGTTTAATTGAATTAGAAATGTAAATATTAACTAATTATAAGTTAAGACTCCAATAATCTGTCAAAAACAGTAAATTAATAGTTCCAATCAAGGTTACAGACAACGATATTATAGTTCTTTTTTTAACTAAAAACAAAACACCACCAGGAGACATTTTCACATGCTTTCACATTTTAACTGATATCACGTGCTTCAAGCCTGGGGTAAAAATTTCAAACCTAGCGATGAGACAAATTTTAATTTTTCTCATGATTAAAACTTTTTTAAAGAAATAAATTAATTAAGTTTGTTTTTCTTTAAAATAAATGACTTTCAGTTGAATAAACTTTTAAGACATAAAAAAGAAATAGAGACAAAAAACATAAAACTTACATTTTTGGCAGTAAAATCTCAAGGCATTCATCAATCATTGTGTCTACTATTTCTAACTTAATGTCTAGACAAATTTTACAAAAAAAAAAAACAAAACAATAGTAAGCTATAAGTCTCAAGAAAAAATGTAAAAAATAAAACTATTTGCGTGTATAGCTTAATTCCAAATGCTTGCCGTTCCGAAACCTTAGCTATAAACATTTCTATACAAGTTGGATTATATTTGTTTTTTCTTTCTTTTATTGTTTTTTTATTTTTTTATTTTGCTAATGTTACTTCTTAGATCGTGATAATTGTTTCCTCTACTGATGAAAGGTATGGTGAGGGAGACCAAATGGCTAGACAACAGCACACAAAAATAAAAACAGCTACCACTTTTGTAATGTATCTGAGAGCTTAGGCATCTACACTACGTATCTCCATCTTAAATACGAATGTCAGATTAATGTGAAGAAGTTAAATAAATCAAATATTCATATGAACATACCTAAAGAAACATTTGTTTTTACTTTAAGTAGGTAAGTCCTCATACTTTTGTCGCATGTTTAAGTATTTTTGTATTAAGTTTTTTCTTTCTTTCTTTTTAACAAAATTTCCGGTCATGCTTTGGCAGTTGTCAGAAATGCGTAAATAAGTGGCAAATTCACATTAATCGCTTTTTTACTTGTTGTTTTTCTATAATAAAGCGTTCATTCACAAAGAGGTGATACAAGACAAACAAATAATTAAGGTTTATTTTTTTATGGGAGAATGGGGTAAAATGTTGGAAAAGGCTCTAAAGAAACTGGCTAGAAGAGATATCACTTAAGAATTACTAGTAAAGTAATTTAAATAAAATTTATTTTGAAGATACCAAGTTTTGTGGAAGAAATCCAACCTTTAGAAAAAATCACAAAAATGGCGCCCAACGAATCGAACGGCGAATAATACTTTTGTGTTTCAGATATGAATTTTAGAATAGAATAGAAGAACTATTTTAATTCATAAACAAATATTAAATCAGCTTTAAAAAGGTCAATTTTTTTTGGAAGAAATTCGTTCTTTAAGTAAAATCGCAAAAATGGCGCCCAACCAATTGAACCGCAAGGTTTTTTGGAAGTTTCGTGGAGTTTAAGTTTGATTTTAAAGAAGAAGAACTAGTTTAAGTTTTCTTAAAGAAAATTATCTTTTAGAAAAAAAAAATCACAAAAATGGCGCCCAACGAACCGACTGGCAAAAGATATTTGGGGATTTCAGGGAGATGAAATTAAATTTTTTTAAAAGAACTAGTTTAAAACTTTAGAAACAACTGAAGCAGAGAAGTTTTCTAGGTCTTTGTTGAATAAACAATACAAAACTCTTCTAAATTTTGAAGTATGCCCAATGGTACCGGATTTCCCCTACAGCAAGGTATTTTCGTTTCTGTATATTTTTATTTTCCAAAGCTATACTCCATGAACTTTTAAACTGCCAACGCATGGAAAAATCAAAGAGACTCGACCGGCACGGCGCGTCGCGTCGTGGCGCGGAGCGGCGCACCTTTTGGATTACTGTTTAGATTTTCGCACTTTGATTACCTATGGTAAGTAAGTAAATTTATTCTTTTTTTCTTTGCCCCACTCTACATTTTTTTTTTATTAAATTATCTACTTATGAACACAGGAAAAAAAAATGTTGAAGAGCACAATTATTAAACAAAAAAATTGAAAACAAAAAGAAGAAATAATAATAAAATAAATGACTATGCTATACGAAATTGCGTGTAGGGTATGTAAGACTATAGAAGTAGGTATATAAAAAAAATATCTAGATAGACAAAAGCAGATAATGAAGCTTAATTCAAAATTAATTAGATTACGAATTCGACTATAATAATAATAATATAGCCACTGGAACAGTGGCCTTAAACTTTTACCCAAAACATTATACAATTCAGTTTGTTTTTGTATTCTTTTTTGTAAAGTTTTTTTTAATTTTTTTTTTTATTTAAAGTGGGGGCTAATGACCGGTTGAGTGAAAAATAGTTTGCAATTTTTTTTTTATTTTTGATTTGTTCAACAACGATGATGATGATGATGAAATTTTGCAAACAAACAAATACAAAAAAACTATAGAAATAAAGAAAAAAGAAGCTAATTTTTATGTTGATTTTTGTTAAACATATTTGCCTATAATAAATATAGTTAATAATGTTGCTTCTGGTTAATTTAAAGTGTGTATACTCATTTCAATTGAATTGACATTTACTCAAACGGACTACCATCCCATCGGTAAAGAGATAAAAAATGTTTGATATTTTAACCTTCTCACGAAATACAATAAGTTACATTACGAAAGTGATCCTGACACTTCAAACGTCAAAGTTGGATACATTATACAATATAAGAATACGTTACGTTAAGGAAAGTTTCATACGTCTTACGTCAAAATAATTTGTTTTAAAATCAACAACATTTCAAGAAGTGAAATTATTTATAATACAATACGATATACAATACGTTTTGAGAACCGTTTTTACAATTTCACAATTGGTAAGAATATGGAAGATTTTACTGAGGGTGACATTCTTAACATAGACAGTTTTCTGACACTTCTTACGTCAAAATTTCTTTTAGTAACGTAATGAAGTAAGCTGCACTGATACAGTGTTGCCACTGGGCCTGATTACTACAGTAATGTGTTGCTTTAAGTAAAAAACATATATAATATTTAACTAATCATACATTACGTTAGGCGAAGTTTTATGGCAATTCTTATGTCAAAATTACATATCGAAGACATTTCAAAATATAAGCCAAACTTTTTTTATTAAAGTAAGAATTCTAAATCAAAAACTAATGTATGCTATTTGTACGTTCACACTTCTTATTTGTATGTTAAATTTTTGGCTCAAATTTAAATATTATGTACAATTTCATCAACGTAATGTAATAAAATGTCAAGCTTTGTATATCATAAAATCAACTAATCCAACTTTATCGTCGATGCAACGTTACGTTGTTTTAATTTGGTTTTGTTCATAAAGAAAATTGGGTAACTTGATTTTTGTTTTCATTTTTCCCAAAAATCTCAGTATAATTGTTTTTGCACACAAAAATCCTTAATAATGTTTTTAGTTTTTCTATTTAACAATAGACCATTGTTTGAGAGCTTGGTGTCACTCTATTTACATTAATTCAATGACAGAATGTAACCAACGAAACATAACACGCAATGTCAAGCATTGTATTTCATAAAACCAATCGATTTCCACTTTAACGTAACAGAACATAATGTTGAATAGCTATTTTGTAAGAAATTTGATTGTTTATATAATATTGCCAAGAAAACCTGAGTAAAATAACCAATATTGTATGTGCAAATACGTTACGTTAAAAAAAAAATAACTTTGACATAAGAAATTTCAATTAACTTATAGCAACGTATAGTTTAAATTTTGATCATATCCAAATAAATTTTGACGTCTGTCAAATCCATGTTTCTTTAAGAACGTTAAGGCAACGTTACGTTACATATCATTTCTATTCTACAAAGACAAATGTTGTTAAAAGTTTCAATATTTCATATTAAAGTGTTTTTTGTGTCAACAGTTTTTATTTGTATGTTAAATTGGTGGATATGTAAGGAAATATTAAGCTCTGCATTTCATGAAACCACTTGATTTGCACTTTATTGCTCTTCTTTAAGAACGTTAACGCAACGTAACGTTATAACACATTTTTAGTCTAAAAGACAAAGGTTTGTACATACATGGATTACTATCTCTAAAAATTATCAACCTTTTTTTACGATACGTAAGAAATGTCAATAAACTTTTCGCAACGTAACTAAAATTTTAATCACATTCAAACAAACTTTGACGTCTGTCAATTTCATGCTTCGCTTCATAATGACATTTGCCTACAATTCTCATCAACCCTCAAAAATAAGAGTTAAACAAAAAACAAATATTTAAAAACAAAAAAAATCAAATTCTCATTTAAGCGTTATTCTTCTTTTTTGGCGCAATTTCAACTCAAAATAAACATTTCTCGCGGTACATAAATACTTGATATAAATCAGAAGGAAATTACTTATTCAACAATTTTTGGACTCGTCCATACTCTCGTCGTATATACTTATACTAAAATGCCTTTATTTTAATTTAATTTTTCTTTTTTTTCTGTAATCTTTTGTTTATCTGACAAATCCTCTTTCAGAACATTTTCACTGAATTGACAGACTGAAATTCAAGTGGGAAGCGCTATACAACACCGTCATCAGTCAAGTCAAGTCAATTCGCAGCAGCAGTGGATGGCGGCGCAGCAGTATTCAATTTCAGCAGCAGACAGTAGAATATTTAAGTAGAGGGATGATGATGATGGAAGACGGGAGGGGTGAGGGCTGTACATTTATACAACAAACAGAAGCACATTTTGGGGGAACTATACTATTCCAAAACCAAACTGTGCGGTCGGTGGCCGGTCCGTCCGTGTGTCCGTCGCTTCCGTCAGCGTGCGTCGTCGTCATCAGTCGGTGGTGATGGTGATGCCGCTGCGCTGCTCGATGCTGGCCAAAAACCACTTGTTTTATATATTCACAAAGACAGCAAGAGGGCAAAAGCAAAATAATATTAAATAAAAAGAAGAAAAACAAAAATGAATGATGGAAGTTTACAAAAATAACAAACGAAAAATCAACGAAACACGAGGAACAAACTTCAAATTGACGACGATTGATCGAGGGTATAGAGAAGAGTCTCACATTTTTGTTTTCGTTTTTTTTTTGTTGCTTCTGACCGTGGTCGTCACCGCTTTTTTGTCCAAGTCCACATGGGGCTCGAACTCGGACTCGGGCTAGTCAAACAGCCGCTGGCTACCTATCAATTGAGTGTTTGTACACACAGAGTATGAAAATAAAAACGAATAAAGTCCAACGCTGGAATAGGATTAAATAAAAGGAAGATCACCACCAATGTATCTGGCTAATAAGTTCTCTCCATGACCAGACCAGGCCAGAGCAGACCAGACCAACCACCATCAGACTATACTTTAACGCTGAAGAAGACTTCGTCGATGAACGACGACGACGACATTAAGAACGACGGACGATGGATGGCGGACATATGTACTGTACGCCGGGCCTGCTGGCTGGGGCATTCAAATACTCGCTCGTACTCGCATGTGTGTAGGCTGATTGCTTAAATTAAATAGTGACGACTTCATAAATGTGCACAATTTATGCAAATTACCAGCCATTTGCTGTTTGCGAGCAGCAGCGCGAGCATGCACTGCACAGAGCACCAGAGCACACCAACATCAATAGCAACAGCCCAGCAGCTTAACAGCGCCCGGCCCCAGCTCCACAGTTGTTGGGTTCAGTGTTTTGATTTCTGATGCACATGTGGAGAGATGGAAGACCGTGTCGACGAAAACGACGTCGACTAAACGACTATACGAGTTCTATCTTCTATGATGATGTTTTGAGAATGAAAAATAAAAGACTTCTCGCTCGCTGATGATGACGCCGATTGAGAACGTTCCCCACTTTTCCCTTCTGTCTATATATAACCATTATTTTTATTTTATTTGTTTGTATATAACAAATTAGTGGGTGTGGGGTTGATTTGCGTAATTTTTAAGTAAAATATAACATCGACAAGAACCAAAACGACGCGACGCCATCGCTATAGCATCGCTAGTAAAATACAAAAGCTCATAAACAAGAGTATTCGTATACATGCATGAGTGAATGAGAATTTATTACGGTTTAATAAATGTAGTTAAAAGTTTAAACAAATAAAAAATTAAACCTTTTAATGTTGATTTAGTTTATTTTAAATGACAAAAGGGGTTAACGCGGTTAAAAAGGAAAGACAGTTTTTGAAGAGATAAATTTGTTGAAAACGAAAAAGTTCAACTGTCATAAAGTGATTGAAAGTGCATATGTAACGTAATGTAAGGATTGTCAATATCACGTACATAGGCGAATATTTTAACATATTGTCTTTGTCTTACGTTATTGCGTTGGATAAGCATATGTTTTTTTACTTGGAGGAGTCATGAAAGTCAGAAGGAAATTCAAATTTGTCTGGGATAAGCTTATAATGGAAATACATTTGTATGTATAATAATTACGTTATGTTACGTTAATGCAGAAAGAGTAACGAGATACTCCAGACTATTCGACCATAATTAATTTCTTTATTTGAAATTTTAAGTTCATCTGTCATCAAGCCGTTGAAAGAAGTACATTGTACATACATACGTAAAGTAATGTAAAGGTTGTCAAATTACGTATGGTGATATTTTAATATATCTTTGTTTTACGTTATTGCATTGCGGTTGCATGAATATTCATATTTTTAAATTATAGATCTCATTCAAGACAAAAGAAAATTCGGATTTCTCTAAAATAAACTTATAACGAATAATTTAATAATAACCTTAAGTTACGTTTATTTAATAACATGAAAAATCTTTAAAAAAATAATGATTTGCTCAAGAGTTGAGAAACTCAGATTTCAAAAATAATTAGTTTGTTGATTTTCCCGAATAGTTTTATCATTCGTCAGTTGATTAATCTTAATCGTCGGTTGATTTCCCTTATTCGTTAAATAGACCAATATATCGATTTAAACTTATATATCGATTTAGTTCGCTTCATAGTTTATTTACTTAAGTTTTAAGTTGGTTTATCTAATTCATAAGACTCGTCATTTTATTGCTACCTTCGTCACATTATTTGTTTGATTCGTTAGATGGTTTTCCTGAATTCTACAGTTGAGCTTTCTTCCTAATTTGTGTAAATCTCTTTTTAATTTACTCATACTCGGACGATTTGACTTGTTTACTATATTATTTGTATGATTATGTCCTTCATATTCCTTATTCGTTACTAAATTTGTTTAATCCTTTCTTATATTTGCTTACTCGTTACTGACGATCTTTCGCTTTTGCTTAATTGTCTAGAAAGTTGCTATTTTGATTTGTCGGTGGATTCAAGCACTATTTGTCTTATTCGTCAGTTTCTTAGCTTAACCGAGGAGATTGTTTTCCTGATTCGTTTGATTGATTTGTCCATTATTTACTGACTTGTTATTTTGTTCACTTGTTATTTTTTTGGTTCACATTTAATTTTCGAAATTAATTTGGATGACTCGTTTTATTATTTGTTAAACTCGTTAGTTTGCCTGTTTAGTTTCCCCGACTCGTTTGTTGGTTTAATAATTCTTTACCGAATATCACTTCGTTCACGTTGTATTAAAGTCTGACTCATTTGTTGATTTGCCTGATATGAGAGATTAGTGTGTTGATTTTCTTGGGTCATAATTTAATATGTGTTATTAGTTACTTTACTTGATTGATTTAAACGTCAATTTGCCCTATTCGTTTGTTGGTTTTATGTAATTCATGAATTTTTGTTATTTTGACTCATTCATCAAATTTGCAAGTTCAGATTCTTAACGGGAATTGATTTTACTAATAGTTCAGTTCACTTAGATTAGTCCGTTAAGTGTCTGACTGACAATTTTGTTAGTCTATTTATATCTACATCTGTTTCGTCTGTCTGTTTCGTTAGTTTATTTGCCTAAGTTTTTAGCAAATTAATCAGAACTCTAGCTGCTTCGCCTTATTCGTTAGTTGATTTAGTTGAGTCAACATTTTTCTCGTCTGGTTTATCAATTAAATTGTTTTACTTTTTAACGTTTTACTTATATTTTGGCAAGTTATTTAATTCGTTACTTAAATTTTATGATTCGTCTTTTGATTTTGTATCGTTGGCTCACTTTATGAGACTTCTGATTTCAATGATTTCTACGAAAATACTGTGCCTTAAAATGCCAAGACTTTATTTTAAATATAAGTTTTATATACCTCAAAATGTTAGTTTTGAGATTCTTATAATGAACTTCAAAAGCAACTTAATCATCTATAGAACCTTTCCGAAGCTTAAACTATAACACTCCTATAGTAATCTTCTAGTACATGATTCTAAACTCGTACTTAACAAACTTTCAACTTTCTAAACTGTCCTTCAAACAACTTCACCACTTCGTTAGCTATTAATTTGTAACAAAATTGTAACTTTGTTAGAAACAAATTAACTGAAAAAAGCGAAAACCAACCAAACCAAGCCTTTGAATTTTCTTTTTCTTCAGGTTTTTTTGTTTTGTTTTGTTTTGCTGCAAAATCAAACATCAACCCCAATTAGCGGCAGCAACATAAAAATGTCTCTTCTCCACTCATACATCCCGTTCCATTGGGACATTCTATTGAATCTGACATTAGACAGTTTGCATACAAAATAAAATCAGTAAAAAAAGGAAGGGAAAAAAAGACAGGCTTCCTGTGTTCTGTACAGAACATCCATCGCGCAGCATAAATTTGCCTGTGATAACATTGTTGCAGATGAACACGTGTGACGTGTGTGTTGTGTGTTCTTGCCGCTTGGACATAAACTGAAAAAGCTATAGTTCTATAGTTGTTTTTGGTTAAGTTCGAAACAGAATAAAGAATTTTACGTGATCAGACGACGACGACGTCGACGTCGACAATTATAGGACCGGACCCGACTGAACTCCAGCGCAATAGCTCAGAAGTGGCGGTGGCGCGCAGCGGTGCGGAGTGGTGCAGCGCTCTCCTGTAACATGTTACACGTCACGTTATGTTAATCGTACATCATGTCTCTCCTAATAGGCGTAAAGTGAGGAGGTGCGTCATATCATATGGGAATCACCAGTGCGAACAAAAAATACGTCCCTCACTCATCATACATTGAGTTTTGTTATGGTATGGCGAAGTACTCGTATACAACGCAAGAGCGCTTCGAGCGCTAAATTGTAATGAAGTTAAAATGTAGCGAACGAGGGAAAATCACTTTGAATGTCAATCCAAATTCAAATCGAAGCGAAAGCGGACACATTCGAACCAGTAAGCAAAACACCAAATACCAACAAAAAAATCATACGGAAATTTCCTACTTTTGACCTCGATGTTGATGCTGCTGACGATGATGGTGATGGTTATGTTGCTGCTGCTGCACCCATTTGTCGGCCTATATTTTCCTTCCTTACCGCCATTGGCAATGCCAACAGCACCGCACAGAAACCAGCCAAGCCAAGCCATAGCAATCCAATTTGATTGAATTGTCATTTGCTGACAGTCAATTTGATTATACTCCAATCTATGCTATCAACATGTTGCCACACTGTGTATTATTGATTTTGTCAAAGGCGGCGAAAATACTTTTTGTGCCTCGCTGTTCTTGAATGCAAATCGCAATCCGGGGCTTGAAAATGAAAAAACAAATTCCACACAAACAGAAAAATAATATCTTTTTCTAGCAATCAAATTCTGGAAAATTCGAGGAGCGGTACCATATGTGTCTTCTGTATCTAAACAATGTATCTATACAAACAAAGCTATAGATCAATTTGAATATGGCATGACATGGCATCGCATAGCATAGCATAGCATAAAAGAAGCAGAAGCAAAAGACAACCGATGCGATGGCGATGTAGAAAAAAAAAGAGAAGAAGAAGCAAATTGATAACTCACGATTGGGGATTCAGGGCACGACACTCATGGAAAAGAGAAGCGCTACCAATCACCCTTCTGCACAACCCGATCCTCGCACGCTCAATGTTATCCGTCAGCGTTTGATTGATCTCTCATCCATGGCGAAGCAGCGGCGGAGAATTGGCAATGACAACAAATGTCTTGGCTATGATGAAACATTCTTGAAATGGCCTTGTGTTGCATATTGAAGAGCATTCACAGAATAGCGAAGAGATGCATGATGTTGATGTTGATGATGATGATGTTGATGATGTTGATGATGATGATGATGGTGGTCTTGCAACTTGCAAACTTGCAATGCACCAAAACCAGTATGTAGTTTTTTGTTGCTGTTGTTGTTATTGTTGCTGATTTCTGTTTCTGGGTCTGGCATGCAAATGGGGCCTTGCCTAGCCATGTTTAAGTCGCGAAATTGTCGGCCACGGTTGGATGAATTGGATAGATTAGATGCAGGCATGCATGCATGTAAGTCGTTTGTAAGCGAACATTTTTGTTCGTAGTTTATTTTTTATTATTCAGATTTTCTATTTTTCTTTTTTGTAGATTTTGTGATGTGCTTCACCTTTTTCGTCTCTCTAGTAAGTGAGGTGGAATAAACGACGTTCGACGACGAAAACTACACAACACTTACTATTGTTGCATGTACTGTACAAGTAGGTAAGTAACTACTCTACCGACGACGACGTCGCGCGTCGCGTCCGTTGAAGTCGTAAGGTACATCTAAAACTTGGGTGTGGTGAACTCACAATAAGCGTTGATGGTTTTTGGTTTTTCAATATCTCTGTTTATAGACGCGAGTGAGTATAGAGAATGAGTCTCTATGTCGGTCGTGAGATTTGCCACCACATAGACGCGACCGACGACGAGCGGCGAATCGAATCGAAGGAGCTTTACGTCTATTATTATTCATAATTCATTACTAAATGATGCATTTTAGGTATGGTCTATTGTTTGCAAAAGAAAAAAGGAGATGCTTAGTTGGAATTTGTTTGTATAAATCATGGTATAAGGTTTATCAGATTATTTTTCCATCTTTAGTTCAAGTTAACGAGGGCTCAAGTGGGTGGAATTGAATTGAAATTAATGACTGCAAAAGATGTGGATTAAATATTTAGTATTTTTTGAGGGTTTTTCTTGAGATAAGAATTAATAGAAGTGTGATTTTTCGAGGTCTGATGAGGGTAACAAATGTATACTTGGAAGTTTTTCTTTAAGAGATCTTTAGGATGAGAAAATATTTTTAACAAAATGCTTGAGAAATTGCGTCGATTTGTAAAAAATTAATGGACAGCCACAAGGTTGAGATGTTGGACCAATACTGTTTACGCTTTTTTTTTATATAAACTCTTGGTTTGTATAAGTAGGGGGGAGGGGAAGATCAGTTAAGTTCATACTTTAGCAGAAAGCGGACAATCAATTAAAATTTAAATTTTTAAGATAAACTTTTTATATTTCATAGGGATTTTGTTTCTAAATGAGAGAAATTGGAAGGATAACTTAAATCGGTAATGCAGCAAAAATTAAGCAACTAACTAGCAACTTTTTTGTATCATAAATAAAAGTTAGAATTTATTTGTTTCGTAAAGAAATTGTTGTTCCGAAGTGCTACAAGGTTGATGTTTTGGGCCAAAACTTGTTGTGTTTTTGTTTAATTAAATTAGGTTTCTGTTTGAGGGGAATGGGAGGCCATGGAAATTAATAGACAACTAAAAAGCTGAGATTTTGGGGTAATATTTATTTAGATATATTTGTTTAAACTACACTTAGGTTCTTTTAAAGGTTAATGGAAGATCATTTAAATCCGTAAGGCAGAATGTGGGCATAAGCATATTATCTAAACATTTTTAAGATTTTTGTTTCCCAAGGAGGAGGTTTAAGTTCCAAGGTAATTGATACTTTGTTTTTTCATAAAATTAAATGGAAAGCCACAAGGTTCATATTTTGAACCAATACTTTTCATTAGTTGTTTTATCTAGGTCAGGTTAGTTTGGATTAGTGGAAAACCTATAATAAGATTTTTTTTTATCAAAGCTCAGATTTTGTTTCCGAATAAGAGAAGATCACTTCAGTCCGGACAACATCAGAAATTGGGCATTCAACTAAAAACTTTCCTTATTATACAAATTATTATCTAATTATCTAAGATTTATAAGAAGATTTTTGTTGCTAAATAATAAATATTTTGTTTATTTATGGAAATAAATGGATAGCTGCAGGGCTGATGTTTTGGGCCTGTACTTTGTATTTTATTCGAAACTCAAGTTCAGTTGACGGAGGAACTAAGTTACAGAAGAAAATTGTCAGTTTTGTCGGAAATATAATAAAGTGGACAATATTTTTGCTTCAATTGGTGAATGTTGAACTTATATTTCATTACTAATTTTATTTTAAACTTTGTTAGGAACTTGGGGTTTAAAGTGATTAAATGGATATTAAGCTTGGTTTGAGAAAGTGAAGATACAAATTCAGTACCATTTCTTAATTGTTCTCTTTTGATAAAGTAATTTAGTTTCTTCAGTGCTACTGACGAAATTGAAAGTGCGTAGGACTATTATGCTAGAAGTCGGGGTTTCAATCCTTGTTCATATATTGTATATTTTTTTTAAGGATCCTTGAAATGTGATTTCCTTATTAGAAATACACATTTTTAAAACCCTACATCCCTGTCAATATTCACACTCAAAAATGGCTCAGAGTTGTAAGTTATTATAAATTCTAGTTGTTTATAGCTTTTAGGGCAACCAAGTTGTATTTAAACATCACACAAAAGGGGTTAGGACTATCCCTAAAATGTTTCAGAGCAAGGGCAAGCATTAGGAAAATAGGGAAGCATTTAAAAGAAAATACCGGTGCACAATGGCCATTCGAATTTGATTATCAAATTAGAAGTCAAAGTGTTACACTTTCTTGATGTGCGGCTCAAAAGCGAATCTCTATGCTCCATACTACGTCTGAAATTGATTTAAGAACTAAACCGATAAACATTTCTGGAAGTATGAGTATTACTGCTAACTGTTTCGGATGGTGAAAGGAGTGGATAAAAGGGTGATATAACTAACAAGTTTAACAAAACATTGTTTATAAAAATTTCGGCAAAATAATAACATGGAACATTTCATCGGTGCTCAAGTTATGCGAAAGTTTCGGAAATAGTTCGATTGCATATCTTTTGCAAAGCTTTTTTTTAATATTTATAAGCTTTGTAAAGTACACCAAAATATTTCGATATCGAACTAAATTATTCAAATGTATTTTTCAAAAAAAAAATCAAGAAGAATATCGGCTTTCATAAATGTGAAGATAAAATTTGTATTCCTAAATTTTACAAACTATTTCAAAATGTTTCCTGCATTGAAGAGTTATCTTTTTCTTCAGGACTCAAAATTGAATGTCATTTAGATATCAGTATCGTGTATGACAGAAATTGAAGTGAAAATGAGTGCAGATATAATTTTCCAGTAACATGACTTCGATATTCTCTACTCTGATATAATTAAATATTAATTTTCTTGTTGCATTCATAATTATTCCTATATTTAATTCCAGAAATAGGCTGTCCGCTTGAACTGTCTCCAGTAAAAAAAAAACTTGTTTCGTATATACCTACATACCTATGTAACTTAAATTGATGCTTGTATAATTTTTCATCAACGACATAAATGTCTCGCCTTTTATCTTTTCAATGCCAGATTATACCACTTTAAAGTCTTCTACTTCTAAATATAGAATTTTCTTCTTTTTTTTTTTGAGATACATTGCTTCAGAATTTATAATTTTTCTATACGTACACTAGAAATGATTATGTCAACATCTCATACTCAACTCATATCATTGCCCCATTCAGTAACGTTATAAATAAGTTCTTTAACGAACCAATTAACTGCTGCTACTCTGCATCTTATACTTTACAACAAAAATAAAATTACTATTGCAAATCAAGAAATAAACCTCAAAATAGGTCTTTACAAGCACGTTTTTTAAGTACCATGACATGGCATCACAAATTGCGCCAATTTCCAGTTACAACGTCTAGCCAAGCTATATCAAGCTATACCAAGCTGACTGTGTATGAAAATCATGTAAAACAAGAATCTACTTCGTCCGTCTCGTCGTCGACGTCGTCGGTTACTCTAACCAGGCCATCATCATCCACTTTAAAGAATTCAGAGTCAGACGACCGACGCGACGACGGACGCCAAAAAAACGCAAACAAAAATTAAGAAGCAAATAAATAATATTTTTTTTTCTTTTCCATTAGTCATCGTCTCTTTCAAAAGCAACGTCATCTTGTCAAAAGTTTTCTATTTATGTTTTTTTTTTTCGGATTCATTTTTTATTTGTTGCTCACTCAAAACCTCTTCTAGAGACTTTCATCGTTGTAGCTGTTTTTTTAAATTAGCAACAAAGTATTTTTTCTCTTAATAAAATTGAAAAAAAAGATACATATTTCAGTTCCACACGAAGAAATACGACCGCGACGCGATGAAGTGAATTTTCATGTAAGTTTTAGCGCGCGAGAAACCAAATTTCTATATAAGCAACATGTTTCTGCAACAATGTATGAATCGGTCGGTATACATAGGTAGTGTGAAAAAAAGAATAAATCTTTAAAACTACAAAATTAGATCGTTGCTATTTTTTGTTGAATATATAAAAACAAGTGGAAAGGTTAGACTAAATGAACTGAAACGCCATCATTCTCTGTGTACACACAACGACGACGCGACGACGTTAGACGTTAAAAACTGGCGCGACTATGCGTGATACGTCAGATGATAGAAACGGAATTCGCCGCACTTAATCAATGTTGCCACTCTCTCTGGTTAATTAACAGATTTTTGTTTTCTTGGATCGTACATCTTCGTCTTTGGCATCATCATCATCAACATGCGTCAGCGTCATCGTCGTCGGTGAAGCATTTAGACGAGAAATAATGAGAGTGCGACAAAGGTTATAAATTTTATGTCAAAGAATGTTTGGGTTCTGGTTTTTAAGAGGAAGAAAATGTTGCATCGTAACTTCAATTTTGTATTCCTGTTAAGCATAATCAAAAAATGCTACCGTATTTTACTGTTGTCTTCGTTGTCGTCTCCGTCATCTCCGTTGGCGTCGTTGCGTCATTGTGGTCGTTCGTCGTTTTAGCATCGTTATACCCCAAGTTGAGAGCAATTTTGTTGCAGTCAAAATCAAGGGTGAGATTGTGGTATGTAAATTTAAATTTGAATTAACAACCAGAGGGCGCTGAACTTTGTGAGGTTATGTTTTTATTTTCTTATTTTGTCGGTCACGAAAAAAAGTAAAATAAAAACAACCAACCAAAGATATGAATTTGTTTTTGAATATTTTTCTTGCTGAACCACCAAACTCAAGAGTTGATGAAATGTTTACCAAGGATGGATATCAGATAATGATGTTGAAGCTGATGCACCAATGAAGCATACGAAACATGAAAACGAGGAACTGAGTTGGAACAGAAAAATGAAAACGACGACGTAAAAAAAGAAGTATACGAATATTGATCATTGTTTTCATAAAGATGTCATCTGCCAGATTAAATTGTTGAGTGGCAAAAACAAACAAGAAATAAAAAGAATGTTTCTGTGGAAAAGAAGACACACAAAAATATGCATATATACATTTTTATCACCGTGGAGATTTAGGTAAATAAGGACAAAAAAAATATGTTGTATGTACGACAAAAACTGGGATTCATATAAATGCATTGGGGAAAAACCTTATTTTCATCTTGATGTTTTTTTTTTTTTAGATACAATTATATCTCATTAGATGGTGTTTTAGCTTTGTGTCGTTTTTAAAAACATAAGAAAGTACTTATTTTGATTTTTTTTCTACTTTTCAGCCTCATGGCTATAATAAGAAAAAAAAAGATACTCAAATGTAAACAAATATGTAAAGTATTCATTTATTAAAAAAAATACAAAAAATAATGATATTTTTGTCCTGTTCATACAAAAATGGTAAGTAATTGAGCTTAAGAGTTCTTATTTTATAGGGAACTTGAATATAAAAGCTTAAGAAAAATTGTGCGGAATTTGTATTTCTTTTAGTTTTTGGGGGAAGTTTTTTAAAATTATACAAACGTTATTTTTAAAATATACAAAAGGGGTCAAATAATTTTTAAAAAGAAGCATAAGTGAAGAGATTTGTACACGAAAAAACTGGGACCGACTGTACACATTCAATTGCAGTCCTTCAATTTTCTACATTTTTATGTCAATTTAAAAAATTATTATAAGAGATTAAAAATATAGCATCAATTCATTTCCGAATGCAGGAGTTCAATGAAAAATGGTTTTTAATCTATGTACATGAGAAGTTTCGATTGTTGTTTTCTATGGTTTGACAGTTGAGAATGTCAAACTGTTTTGACATTTCTGTTCAGCGAGATAAAATTGCAATCTTTCAATGTCATTATTTTGAGAATTGCTCTGAAAATTATCAGAGATTGTGGATAAAGAAAAGTTTTATTTTCTAATGGGTGAGATAAAACAAGGTTGTTTTTTTTTTAACAGCATGTTGGTTTTGACAGTTGAAAATGTCAAATTGTGTTGACATTTCTATCCAGTGAAGTTTGACAATTCACTGCGAATAGTTTTGTGCCAGAAATGTTGGCAATTTACTTTGAAAAAAAAAAATTATTCGCAAAGTTCATAGAGCACTTTATTCATTTTACGGTCTAGAAATGGTCCTGTTAAATGGGCCCCTCATTCGTGTGACTTAATTAGTTTTTTTTAAGTTATTTGGTGATGCCAACAAATCAAAAACTCTTGCAGCAGAAGAAGCTCAGATTTATTGAAAAAAAAGTTGAGAAAAATTGTCATTTCAACAATATTTCTCTTTTGTAATATTATTTAAAGTTCTCAAGGACTAAACTTTGAAATCTTACGAGAGTTTTCACAGATATCAGTTTAAACCGAAGCAGGCCATCCCTAGAAAAAAAAGGTATTGAGCTTTTTTTTTTATAGGAACACTCCCATAACTTAAAAGGTCATATCATTTATGATTGGAATGATCGTACTAAGTGGATTTATTTGCTCACCGGCTTCTAATGATTGTCCATAAAAAAGGACAAAAAATATAAGACATTCCTTAGTTCAAAAAATATAAGACATTCCTTTTTTTATAGGAACACCCCCACAAATTTAAAAATCATCCAGATATCCCAAAAATGAACTAAGGGCATTGGGGTTGATTGTATTCGGTTGTCCATCAGCTCATCTTTGTAATTCACCTAAAAAATGTATTTGTCCAACCTTAGTTTAAAAATTATTAAACATTTCTTTTTTATAGCAACTTTCTTAAAAATTCAATGATCCCTCATATCCCCATAAATTATCTTAGAACATTTTGAGTGATTCCAGTCGTTCTTTCATAAACTCGTCTTCGACTTTCCACCGTCAGTTAAATTGTTAAACATTTTGTTTCGAACCCTCTCGTTCGAAATTTATTGGTCCATCCTTTTTTATAGCAACTCCTTCGAAAACAGAAAAAATCCCATACACCCTCAAAATTCAATCTAAAATATTCAATCAAAGTTTATCCAAACGCTTCTTCTTATGACTGTTCACTCAATATTTTCGTTTAATGCAACATTTAACGCGATTTGACACCGAGGTCGATAAATTTGGCCTCCTTAGACTCTTTTTTGCCCTTAAAAAAAACATGGCCAAAACCAACATAATCAATCGTCAAATTTTAGTTCAATAATGAAACAAATTCATTAAATCAACGAAAAATATGTTCCGTCTTAAGAACCTAAGACTCTTACAACTCCCACACTTTTAAGGCCAAAAAACTTCACAAATTAAGTAGAAGAAAAAATCTATCATTAAAATTATGCAAAAGTCCTAATGTTAAATTATAGGAACATGTTGACATATAAAAGTCTATTTATCTCACAGAAACCGTTAAAAGTTTCTTGACCTCATCAAATTCTTCTCGTCTCCAAATAAATCTAATCGAAAACATAAATCTCTTAACAGACTTCCTTGAAATTAAGACCACCCCAAAGCAAACAACAACTTTAACTTTGCCATTTGCGACTGCCTTAATTTGAACAAATCGCCAAACTAACAGGCAATTTATAACACCTTCTTTAATTAGGCACTTTATCCCATATCGCATATACATACGAGGACTGAGGAATAGAGTTCCCTTTTTATGCCTTCCTATTATACAAACAACTATAGATATTGAGATCTATGAGATCGCTCAACTTCCAAATCCAAATCCGATTCTCCCTTCGTCGTAGCGTCGTGTCGCCTCGTTCGGGCACCAAGTTAAGTCCAACCATCATATTTTTGTATCTTAAGAAAAATGTTTCGTTCATTTTGTTCGCGTTTCGTTCGCATATTTGACGTTTGTATAATAAAGGAGTTTTTTGCCAGCAGAGCATTGAACAAAAATCTTTAAGTGCACAATAAATCCTTGACAAGCGGGCGAACGTTCGTTGCCACGCTACATGCTCAATTTATTAATGTGCTGTCACTGTCACTCTTGGTCGCGTTAAGACATTTTCTTTCGAACCTAAAAATGCTAATAGACAAAAACAAAAAAGAATCAAATCAAATATGTGGTACTCTATGTTGACTTCTTTGGCGACAAACAACGAACCGGCAGCAAGCGTGTTGTGTTGCGGTCGCGTCTACATATGAGACGGAATTTACCGGGTCCATTCTACCGCTGTGCTTTACCTTCACCACCACCACCTCCTTCGTTATCGTCAACATTGCCTGCCACTGTTGCCATTACTGCCTGGTTCGGCAACAAATCAAAATAGCAACATTAGCTTGTCAAATGTAATTACGCAGCAGTGACGATGGTGGCGCGGCCATCGGTAGAGGGGTGACTGATATTTGTTTCTTCTTGTGTCAGATACTATATCACACTGCTCCACCTCCTGGTTTTAGAATTCCTTTGGCCATAAGTGAGACATTTTGTTTTCGTTCTTTTTTGTACATACATAACTGTAAAACAAAATTTATAAGAATTTGGTTTTATTTAAAAAAAAAAATAATAAAAGAGACAAATGTTGCCAACAGGGTTCACCACCCAAAGCTAATTGCGATCATTCAAAATCGTTTTCTGGTTTTTGAAATAAATTTAGGCGCTGATTCAGTTGTTTTTGTTTTTATGTTCTTTCGTTGTATTTTGTTCCTTGAATTTACCAATGTGTGTGATGATTTTTCGTTAAGTATTTTTTTTTTTTCGTTTGATGTCATTTAAATCACAGAGAATTGGATGATTGTGATGATGACTCAAATATTTTTATATTCACTTGTATTATTTAAGGAACACATTTATTTAGGTTTTGGATATACGAGTATAATTAGGTAGATTTAAAAGAATGAAGAGAAAACCGAGAGAAGCATGTATGTCATTTGTGATTGTCATGATCAAAATAAGTGCACCATCTGTCAAATGAGTGATTTGTTCTTTAATGGACATATTTTCTAGATAATTTGCCAAGGGAATTGTAAGAAAGGGATTAACTTTTCTTATGCATATTTACATTGAATTATTGAGTTTTTTTTTCAGTTTTTATTTAGAATTTTTATGAGTCACGTTTAAAATTAAAAATTCAAAAAAATACCACAAATTAAATTGAAGAAGGTTTCTTTTTCATTTGAAATAATTTTGTTTGACTATTTTAAGTGTTTAAATCAATAATAATTTTAAATAAACAAGTTTTTTGGGAAATTTTTAGCCAATTAAAACAACACTGAATTTTTTGACTTTTGGTAATTCTTTGGCTCCGGAAACTATGAAATGTCTAATTGACATTTCAAGAATGTTGTCATTCGGAATGTCAGAAAATGTTCTTTAAAATGTAATAGATTTGAATTTCATTAGTACATTTAAGTACATTTTTGTTCAAAAATCGATCGGTTCGTAACATTTAATTCAATTCATAATAGTAATCGGAACACATGCATTTTGTCGGTAGGTCGGAAAACAAAATTTTTAAAGGCCAAGGTTATTTATTTTTAAAAGGCGCATTGAGACGTAACAAGTAGTTTTACGACCTTGACTTTATCAAATGTTCATATTTAGTGTCATACTAAGCATACTCAGCAGTTCCATTACTTTTGTGACAGCCTGTAAGCATTGCCTACATTTCTTAACATTCTTTTACTAAAACCAAGTGGTACTTTAAATATCCGTTTTATAAATTGCATACAATTATTACAAACAAATGCTTTCAGTCAACAGTAAAATCCATGAAGAAAATCAAAGCCTATGTTGATGGTGCTTATTAAATTTTCTCCGTTGTCACATCAATTCAAAAAAAAAAAAAAAAACATAAACGCATTTCCTTTACGTCACGTCACACACGTCAAA
Source organism: Eupeodes luniger (assembly GCA_951509635.1). Classification (NCBI taxonomy): domain Eukaryota; kingdom Metazoa; phylum Arthropoda; class Insecta; order Diptera; family Syrphidae; genus Eupeodes; species Eupeodes luniger. The sequence continues at coordinate 9,216,227 of OX608075.1, read as the reverse complement.
GGAGTTCCAATTTACACGAATCCTTATGCCTTTTATATTTTTTGAAAAAAGGAACGCGAAAAAAAAACCTTTTTATTTTGCTCTGAATTCTTTAGCATGAACATTTTATACTAGGTATAGATGGCGCTTGAGTTTATGTTTATATGACGTATAAAAGTATAAAAAGGAGATCAAGTAATATAAACAGAAACACGAACAGAACTAACAAAAACAGCAAGCAGCTAAAATATGAAAAGCACATGCATAAGAGTGGTAAAAGAAAAGAATCCGTCAATTTGCCTAAATGGAAAAACGATAGTCTTTATATATTTTATAGAAATAAGTAGAAACACAAAAAGGGGAGGGAAAGGAATGGAATCTTTACTTACTCAAAAGATTCTACTATATAAAAACCGCCTTTCTATAGGTACCTATGTACATACGTCAATAATATCGAGTGTGAATCAAAAGGATCATAATATATGAATTTTTTTTTTTGAAAAATAAAAATAAAATAATACTCGTACTTTTCATATGAAAAGGATAACGACTATGACGATGATGATGATGATGATGGCGGCGGGAAAATGTTGATGTTTTATAAAATGGTGCATATAATGGCACTCATATTGAAAAGCAAATCCTTGCTGCTGCATTGCATCATGTACTCTCGTAGGTACTCTATATATAATGCAATACATACAACCTACCTTACCGACTGCAACTATACACTGTTTTATAAAAGTAGAACTTACAATGTCCCAGTTAAATGCTGAATTATTTATGTAGTTCAGCGTCGTAGTCGTCATCATCGTCATCACAACATCATCATCATCAACATCGTTATCGTCAGCAGCAGCATCAGCAGTATAGAAGCAGCATCAACATCAAAACAACCATTACCGACTCCGACAACAACCGCCTACATTTCAAAGACCAACCGTGAGGAATGGAAGTTATGGTGCGGGAGGTTTTGGGAGGGGTTGGTTAAAAAAAAATATAAACAAAACAACTGAAAAACAACAACAAACAACCCGTGTGTCCTGGTGCTCTACATTTTTCCTTCATCATCATCAACATCAGCGTCATCATATACACAATCCACATGTGGATTATTTTTTCTTTTTTTGTTAGTTGCTGCCATATACATATATATTTCTTTTTGGTCCTTTCCAGAGTTCTAATGAAAAAGAAGCGAAATAAAAATTCATTTTAATGGGTTCACAAAACATATACCACAACATGATGGTGCAGCCAGGGGGTGGGTGGGGGAAAAGAATAATTTGAACCAAGAACCATCACCATCACCATCATCCAACCCAACAGCCACCACCACCGCCACTATAACCGCCATAGAAGGACCAAAGGCAAAAAAAAATATTATCAAATACAACAAAAAACAGGAGGACCATGGCGGATTATTTGAGTGCACCAAGCTATATGTAGGTACGACCATTCTATGTACATCGATTCGACGACTCAACTATACAAATCCGCTAGAGACGGATTGCATTACATTGCAACTGAACTGCGAAATGGACCGGATGCCAGGATCGAATTCAGGCAACTATATATAGGACAATCGATAATGGTTGTTTTTTTCTGGTCGGGTATGGTTGTCCTTAAGCTTTTACGTTAAATGGATTTACTGCAGACGCCATTTTGAAAAAAAAATAAAGCTATTACATATTCATCCTTATATTCTTTCTAAGGACACTTTTTTTTGTTACCAACACAAAAAGGCATTCCACCTCAAGGACATAACTCCACATTGTTAAAGAAAAGTCTTATAATTGACTATGGACTTAATTCCCTATCCAAAAGGATATTACTAATTCTCAAGGACAACACTATAAGAAAATTTACTTCATCTCAAGGACATAACATGGTTAAAAAGTCTTTTAATTGAATATGGACGTATGTCTCCATCCACTTATATTTTCTGTTCAATATGAGTCATAAGTTCATAATTTTAGTTGTAAGCCCAGGTTCTGATTTATGGAAATGCTAAAATCAGAGTCAAGAAAGCTTTAAATTTTCACCGAACTTTACTTTTATTGGCACAAAGATATGAGCATTGGGGACAAAACTCCATATGTTTAAAGAAATCTTTAAATTGATTTGGGACTTATTTCCACACCCAAAAGGAACTTACATATTTTTTGTCAATGTAATAAAAGTAACTTTTTCCAACTATGGACTTATTTCTACATCTAATGTTTTTTTTTTCAAAATGTTATGAGTTATAAGTCCATGTAAGTCGGAGTTCTGAGTTGACTTTCCGATTTGCGACTTCTTTCCACACCCAAAAAGATAATCAAAGTATTTTGTTCAGTATAAGAAAAGTTAATCCATCTCATGGATAAAACTCCACATGGTTAAAGAATGTCTTCTTATTGAGTTTGAACTTTTATCCTTCTCCAAAAGGAACTACAGCTTATTTTTTTCAATATGAACCACAAGTCCCAAATATTTGACGGGTAGAAAATGTCAGAATTAAGAAAGCTTAAAAATTCGAATTTCCCATCCAATATGCACTTTATTTTTTTTTCCAATGAGTCATAATTTTTAACTTTTCATTAGACTTAAAGTCAATCAAGGATGGGACATAATTCCATATTATTAATTTTTGACAACAAAATATCATAATCACACTTATTTGAGACTTAAGACCATAACATTTACTAAACAGAAATTTATATCGTAGCAGTAAGTTTCGTATGGAATTATGTCCCCTATACACTTAGTTGCAACATAAGACACACGAAAGCGGTATTTAAGTCCTAATTGTAGCTTTCTGTATTCAAGTTATGTCCCTTTTGCAAGCGCCTTAAATGTCATTACAAATACGTTCCTGGATGTTAGTTATAGTGCTATATTGAATTACTAACCCCAACCACATACCACCAATCTCCGAAGCTGAGGCTGGCATCTTTCTGGTGGTGTTCCTAATGTGATGGTGCCCTATATTTCGTTTTTACAGAGAGAGAGAGAGAGAGAAAATGAAAGAGAGCGAGCAAATGGTATCAAACGCAACGCGCAAATGAAAAATAAAATATAAAAAAAAACAAACAGAACTAAAAAAAAAACGTTGAAATAAAAGAAAAACTGGAACAGGATTGATTCATATGCGCTGAGAATTTTTCTCATATCTCAGGATAAAAAATCTACCATACCTAAGCTCGCGAGTGTCCTGTCCGCCTGGGTTGTTGTATACTGCTACTGCTTGTGTTGATGCGATGCGATGCGTTGCGGTTACACAAAGTCGGTGGCCTACATTTAAGGTGTGCACTATAACACAAGACCGGAATGGGGTAAGGATAGGAAGCGCTCTGGTCGCTCGAAGAATACGACGACTATACGACTATGACGACGACGGAAGGATGGTTACTGGGCTGAAAACATTTTTTTTTTTTTTCAAACTATAGCCATACAACAATAAAAAAAAAAATAGTGTTTGTCCTGAGGTAGAATTTCTTCTAGTTTTTTTTATTTCTTTAGTAATTACTTTCTAGAGCAGCAGCTTCAGAATTGTATAGGTAGATATAGTAAGAAAATGATAGACGGCAGGGACTTTTGTGGAAGGAAGTGGAATATATAAGTCGCCCGTCTATTTCATTCAACTGACAGTTGACAGTGTGAAATGCTGTCTAGTGGCACATTGTCTTGAGTGTTTTCATTATACGTACTTTTTTTTTTCTTTTTCTGCTGTGGTTTAGTCGGCGTCGTCGTCGACGTCGTTAGAAAAAAAAAAAGAAAACGAAGTAGAAAAAAAGCGGTTAAGAGAATGTGATGTTTGGGTTAGCAGGACAAAAGATCGGTGACATGTAAAATAAAAAAAAAAATAAAAAATTACGCAAAAAACTTCTCTACTATCCATCCATTGACAAGATGGAAAGTAGTTATATTGAAAGATGAAAAAGCTTAAATTCAATACCTTTTACCTACCTACTTCTTTGTTTGGAAGTTAAGAAGGGTTTTGTCTTAGATGAAGAAGATAGATGATGATCTTTTGTTTAAAGAGATTTATCTAGTTTGCATTGTTTTTAAGATATTAAAAACTTACCCAAACATTAGATAAATTAAGTCCAGAAATATACTCGAAAATAAGATAAATCGCCTTTAAAATTCTTCAATTGAAAGGAATTGCTTTAAGATAACCTTAAGAATACAAACATTCTGCTACTGGGACATAAGTCCACATATCAATATTTTTGTCTATGATAGTATAAACTTTAAGACAAAAGAACATTTTAAAACTTATGGCACTACGCAAAAATGTATGTTCTACTTATAATTTCAATTAAAATAGACTTTCTGAAAATGTGCTATTTCCATCCAATATCTTCGAAGAAGTGTATCAGAACAAAGATCATTCTTATAATCCATCAATCAACTATTGCATTACTAAGAGGTTGTTATGAAGGAAAATATGACTTAATAAAAATGTCCTATTGTGACCCATTCAAGTTTAATTAACAATAATTCGATATACCTATTATGGCAATAAAACTTTTTTGAAGTATTTTTTTTAGTTGGAAGAACTGTTATAATTCAAAGACCTTTGTGATAATTGAACTACCAACTATTACATTACAAAGAGGATGTAATTAAGTCAAATACTACTTAATAAAAATGTCCGATTCTGGTCAACTTTGGTCTAGTTCACAATAATGCCAAATGTCTATTGTGGCTCTATAGTCTTTTTTATTAATTTCTAAAGGAATTTATGTAGTTTTAAAGACATTTTAAGTAAAAAATAACTGATTTGCTTTTATTCTGAGCTCAAAAATAATCATAAATTGAATTATCTTTTTAAAGCAAAGATAAACACTCATTTAATAGGCTTTAAAATTGACACCTTTGTTGCGTTTATTTCATAAAATTTAATAAACATCAACCACTGCCAATTATTTATACATATGTTCATAAATATATGTATGTACCTTTACCTAGGATGAAGAAGAACATACATACGTTGAAGTACCTCTAGGGCACCATCACATCATACACAAACCACCTCTTTAGAACTTCGCTCGCACATCATTTACATGTTTTTGTTATTTGCCTATGGCACATAAATCCCAATTAATTGACACTTTGTCGGTATGCTCTCAATAACAAATCTGCTGAACTGAAACTCAATCATTCTAGTGTCAATAGTGAGAACTAAAAACATATTAACAGATATATATATACAAGAAGTTGTATGTGTCTACTAGAGAGACAACAAAAAATTAATACAATACATTCCAATAGGTGGCGCCATTGATACAAAAAAAAAAAAGGGAGCTGAAGGGATATACGAAAGGACATATGGAACACATTAACGCAGCTATAAAGCATTTAAGCTAACGTTTAAAACACTTTTCAATACAGTAAGAGCTCCTTAACCAGAATGAAATCTAAGGATACCAGTGTTAAATTTTCAGTGTCGTGGCCTTTTAGCAATTTTTTCAAAAAGAAACCAATATTCATTCATTTCGGAAACTAGGTGCTAGAAGTCACATTTTAACTTGAATCCATTAACAGCTGTCAAATTCTTCAATAAAAGCTAAATCAATGACTACTTCTTGTATGTTTACTGTAAACAAATGTTTTAAATTAATAATCACTCTGTGTGTCTTTTAAGGAAATTTAAAATTCTTCGAAAAGGTTTGTATTTAGAATTGATCTTCAAATTCTAGAAATATCTTCCATCACCACCTTACATAAAACTTCTCTTAAATGCTATTTAATTCCTGAAGAGTTAACTTTCGCTCAAAAATTTGGAAATTTATTTTTATTAAGGCAACGAAAGAGAGGAGTTTTGCCCAGACGAAGCTTTCTGGAAACTATAAAAATATAGAATTCCAAGCCTGAAGATCTAGAATGTTCTCAAATTGTTTGGTCAAAATTTGGATGATGAAGAGTTTAACTTTTCTTAAAAAACTTGTATTTTGCTATATGAACAATAAAATGATCTTGAAGAAAGTTTTATCGAAGTTACATCGATTTCTTAAACAAGAACATTCTAGAAGCTTTTACAAGTTTTTAGCAGTTGTCAAGGAAGCAGACACTTCTTTAGAACTTTTTTTTATAACAAATTCAATTTTATCCGAATTTTCTTTTCTTTTGATGGGGAAAAGATGAGTTCCATAATTTGGGTTAAGCAGTCATCGCAACTCTTAGATTTCTAGAACTCTATGAAAATTGACTTGTGGATTGCCATCTAGTTTCATATATTTACAATGAGAGAAACTTGACTGTTAACAATAAACTATATTGCCACCGTATACATCAATCGCTCAACTCATATAAAATGTTAACTGTTAACCTACCTACCCGTGTATATAGGCTGCTTCGACTATATGAGTTTCTAAACCTTTTATGGATCACATACCACCCTCGATCAACCCTCTCCTCCTTTATACATACAATGTGACAACAATCCATCAACATTAATGTAGGTGAAGTCGATAGATAAGTGCTACAATATGTGCACTATGCAGTGCAGTTGGTAGTGCAGTGCAGTGATGACCAACAAAACAACGGTAAAAAAAATATCACCGCGCTCTCTCACTATAAGGGAATGAAACGACATCACATCACATCACAATTTTTGTTAAAGGCGTGCCATTCAAGTACTCAAATCTAAACTAGGTCATCATATTGAAGTGAGGAAAAACTTTTTATTACGAAAATAAAAAACAGACTCAAAACAAGTCTATTTTCAATATATAAATTCTTAAAAAATAAAATATTTATACCTACGTACCGACAAGACACGTATTTCTTCTAATTACTTGGCTTACCGACACCAAGGTATGTGCGTGCGTTTGTCGTCTACTCTCTTGATGATCTTCTTCGCCAAAAAAAAATAAGATGGCTAATTAAATATTTTTTCTATGAGAACAAAAAAGTCAAGACCTCCGGAGGCATATATGAATATGTATAGCTAAGGCAGTGCGGGAGCGCGCAGAGACTTCGTTGTCGGTGTCGGTAACTTGGCGTTCTTCGAGGAGGTTAGAGCAATAATTTTGCCGAAAGGCCAAGACAACACTCGATATCAAAGTGTTTTTAATTTGTTTATCCACTCTCCAACTGATGCACAAAGAATCGCGCAATTGATCAAAAGATTTTTATTAGACGACCGACCGGCTCGACTGAGACACGAATGAACAACTATACATTGACTTATGCCATGACATAAGACGACGACGGCTACAGCGACGACGACGACGACGATGAAGATGAAGATGATGTTGATGCTGATGCTGATGATGATGGAGACAGCCAAGATGAATCTAGGAGGCATATAGCTGAAGCCAGAAGCAGCATCAGCAGCCAATATCAACCAGACTCGCATATAAGAACTCTGTGTGTGGTGATGGTTCCTCTAGACGTTATCTTTTTTTGCTTCTCTACATTTTTTAATTTTTGCGGTCCCCTGATGTTAGCCTTTGAATCAATTTTTGAGATATACAAAAAGTTATCTTTTATTTTTGTTGTCTATGTTTTTGGTGGCAGAGAATTTAAATTGGCTGTGTGAAGATATCTAATGTAGGCTTCTTTATTATTTTTAATATTATCTTCTTTTTTTTTTTTTTTTGCTTAAAGTTCGCAGAAGACTGAAAAGACTGAAAACTATGAATTTCTTTGTGTGTTTTTAAGCTCAAAGATTTTGTATCTTTTTATCTGTCGGATTTTCATTATTAATTTTTATTTCTTTTGAGAAGATTGTCTGTCAGGTTAGAGGAGAAACAACAACAACAACAAAAATAGGAACATAAAGATAATAATTATTCAGTTCAATGGTAGGTAGGCATAACCATGGCTAATTAATTTTATTGGGAGTTCTATTTTTCTACATTTGAAATTGGACGATAAGATTTTTATTAGACTTTAGAATTTATGGGAATGAGAGTCATCCGTTAAGGTTTTGTAGCTAAAAATAGGGTTTTTGTTGCTTTTTGAGGGTCAGCTAAAGTTTTTATTACTAAATGCTTACATATCAATAAGACCTTTAGGAAGATAAATAAAATAAGTTAAGTGGCGCAACAATCTGTTGAGAACTAGACCCTAGTGACTTACAACTGTCAACTATTCCCTTGTGCGAAACAAATCAGGGATGGTGACCTATGACCCATCCGACGGGCTTAATTGAGAAAGCACTTTTCATGACAACAATTATTCTTGGAGGATTTGTAAATTCCTCGCAAGAGGCAGTACACGAAAAAAATCCTTTAGGTGGCATAGGCAGGGATTGAACCCAAGACCTCTAGAATGGCATGGCGTCCTACGCACTTACTATCACTCCATGGGTACTAGCCTTTCTTAAGATGCCACTGGATTGAATAATTTTTAACATATCAGAAAAAAGTAGAATAATTCTTCTTTTCTGAACGTTAAATTTTTGGTCGAATAAAGATCTTTTGGAACCAATTGACGACTCATAAAATGTATCAATTGAAATAAAAATCGGTATTGCGAAATTGAATAGATAAGATATTCAGCCCTATCATGAATTCCATAGTAATCGGAAATTTTTACGAATCCCGAAAAACTGTATCATGAAATCCGTTCGTGGTGGAAAATCTCATACAATTTTGCATTACGAACGGATTTCATGATACAGTTTTTCGGGATTCGTAAAAATGTCCGATTACGATGGAATTCATGACAGGGCTGATTATGCCATTTTGAATATCCCAATTTTCTTACATTGTGAATGTGATGTGATCAAAGATCTTTGTTATATTTTTTTTGAAGAAAAATCAAGAAAATTAGAAACAAAGTTAGTTCAACTAAACTTTTTTTTGACTAAAAAAAATAGTTTAGAAGTGGGATACAACAATTTTTTACTTGAATAGAACCTTTGTAGACTATGGCCCGAATAAAACAAAAATCAATGAATTTAATTTATAACAGACTGTATAGGTAATAATTATTCCAACATTTTCTGTAAAAGAATAGAAAGGCTTTTAATTTTTTGTAGAAAAATTTCGACCAAAAAATTGAGGAAACTTTCATTTTAAATAGATTTCCAGGAATTATTTCATTGCATCCCAAAATTTTCGACTCAAAAAACAATCTGTTACAAAAGTGCAGAAGTGGAATACAACAATCCTTCACTTTAGTAGATTTCTTTAGAATTATTTATTGTGTTTTTCTGAATCTTTGATTTATTGTATTTTTCTGCATTTTTTCATTAAGTGACAATTGTTAGAAAAGTGCACACAATTCTTTGAATTTTCGAATAGGTATATTATAATATTCGAAAATTCAAGGGAATGTGCTATAAGGGCATTATTCAAATATCAACATTTTTGCTTACGTCTGATTGAAAACACACATACAAAGCGTTTACGTAAAAATTAGAACAATTGAATCAATTAAATAAATCACTAGCAAACAAATATTTCTGCTCTTTTCAAAACTCAGTTCCTCATACAAAGAGGTTTTAAAATTGAACAAACTCATATTTGTAGGAAATTCCAGTAAACTAATTTTCTTACATGCAAAGAATTGATCAAATAAATATTGGTTAACAATTTTTAGAAGTGGCACCCAACCCATCTTTTACTTTAAAAGCTGTATTATTGTGGCTTCAGAGATGACAGACGGAATATTTGAAATGACTAAATTGTAACATTTTGACCAAATGAATCAAATAAGTATGCTTTTCAAAAAGCCAGATGATAATAACAGAACAAACTCTCATTTGGGATTCTTGGAGTTATTTAACTTTTTAATCTAATAACGCTCTATTACAAAAGCTCAGAAGTGGGATACAACCTTATTAAACTTAAGAATCTCAATTCACTAGATTGTTTCCACAAGCGTTTTTAGAAAAAATCGAACAGTCAAGAATTCGAGCAGAATCAACAGTAGAAACATCTTCTAGGTCGTATTTTTTAAACATCAAACTGCTACTGATTCCAAATACTTCATTTACACATAAACATGAACCACTTTCCGAAATCTCACAGGAATATTTCTCCATATCAATTGTCATGAGAAATAACATTTGAATAGAAAAACGTGACTAAGTCACAACTTAATTGCTTTTCTTTATTATTTAGAAGTAAAAAAAAAACGGCACACAAAAACTTCGGAGTTTTTATTTTTGTATGTTCAATCTATTTTCACTGTCATTGCAATTTCTTTAACGCTGGCTTTCCCACTATCCGTTCCGAGCACCAAACTTTTCTACGCTTCGCATAGTTTTTATTTTGTTGCACGATACTTATCTGACAAAAGCCACCCAGGAAGATAAACAACACTTTCCTGTCACTCTTCCATCTAATGTCATTTTAGAAAAACAAAACAAAACTTATAATGAACTTTGAGCAAAAAAACATCAGACATCAAGACCATATAACAACGCACACCAACCAAGAGAAGTTTCGATAAATGCGAGAAGAAAAACAGATTATGAACTTGGAGAGCTGGAGGAAGATGTCTTGACTCGTTTTTTTTATTTTATATATAACCGCTGTGTGTGGTCATCATATAGTCCATATTTTACGCCAAAGACTCGACTTCTCTCATCATCAAGAGTATTATGGCGTTCTAATAACAAACGCTTGTTTTTATTCGCGCGCGAAAAAAAAACTTGACAGAAGAAAAAAAAAAAGGTTGAAATGAAAGTGAACTGACAACCAAACTGACACATGATTAAGAGTATCGAGAGCGAAACCCAGAGACCATACTTGACGTTTGAATGGTATATGGAGAACATCAGAAGGAATTTAATGGTATCATTGACTAAGTTTCTATATTATAATAGGATGATGAAGTTGACCTTTTAATTTGTTGTCTTTATTTAACTTAGACTTCTGTGCAATGTTCTGGATTGGACACTTTTCTAATGTGTTTGTTTTATATACGCGGGAGCCGGACTGTCATTGAATCGAACAGAACTATAGTTAGACATTTTCAATTAGTGCGGCGCTATTATCTCATCAGTTTCAGTAGTTTTTTTTCCTCTCTTATTTTTGTTTTAATTTTATCTGATTAGAAATTGCATGCAATGTTTGTGATGGAGGTCATGGCGGTTGTTGTGGTTATAATAATGCGAAGACCTATTTAAATTTTTGACATGGCGTGCAGGCGAGGCGGCTGTCTGGATGAATGTTAATTTTGTTAGTTTCATTTTATATTCATATTTATGTAGAGTTGACACATTAGCAACATGCAATATATATTAAAATGAGAAAAAAAAACAGCTTTAAGAAAGAGGTCAGTTTGTATAGTAATTTGCGGGCCTGATTTAGGGCTAGAGTTTAATGGACTTTACATATATTATAAATAAGAACAATTCTTAAAATTATGAAATTGAACGATTTTGTATTTAATTTTGACCTTATATCTAAATTAGACAATCATTTCGGAAGATTTGAGTTAGTATTCTGCAAAATTTGTATTATTTGATATGATTCGTTATAGTTCTATTCGTTAAAATCTTACTCGTAAATGTTCTACATTATTGTCTACCCATTTAGATTCTACTAGTTGTAGTTCTACATTATTTTCTACAAATTTAAATTTAACTCGTTAAAGTTCTACTCAATAAATTCGTAAAAGTTCTACTCACCCACTTTAATTCTACTCGTTACAGTTCAACTCTTTAGGTCCTAACCGGGTTATGCTAATAAAACTCTACTTCGACTTCTTCAAAATTTACTCGATTAGGTTACACTTGATAAGGTTTTACTCGTTGAATATTTCATGGATATTTAGGGTTCTTCTTATTATGGTTCTACTATTTATTGTTTTATGTTAAGGTTCTACTCGTCAGAGTTCCACTCGTTAAAGTTTCCTCATTAAGGTTCTACTTGTAAGGGCTCTACTCGTTAATGATCTTCTTATTCAGTGTCTAGTGTTCGAATCCTTAAAATTTTACTCGTTAATGTTACATTTGTTAAAGTTCTACTCTTAGAGTTTCTCGTCAATAAGATTCTACTCGTTAAGGTTCTACTCTAAAAGGTTTAATTCGTTTTCTTGGATATGACTTTTCAGTACTTTGAATTTAGTTCTACTCGTTTAGGTTCTACTCATAATGATCCTACACGTTAAGGTTCTACTAGTAATTGTTTAACTATAAGTTTCAACTCGTTAATTGGTTCTTGAATATACGGTTGACTTTATAGTGCTCTGATTTTGACAGCGATGGTGAAGCTTCTTCCACTCGTTAGAGTTGTACTTGTTGAGGTTTTACTATTGAAGGTTTTAATCGTTAAGGTTCTACTCGTTTAGGTTCTACTTATTTAGATTGAACTCGTTAATTTTCTACTCGTAAATGTTTTATTCTTTAAAGTTATACTCACTAAGGTTTTACTCGTCAAATTTCTAATCGTTTAGGTTCTACTCGTATGTGTTTTACTTGTTAAAATTTTATTCGTTAAAGTTCCCTTTATAATTTGTTCTTGAATACAGCTTTGATTTTGGCAGCGATGTTAAATTTTCCATCGAAAGAAACCAATTTTTGGTTTTCCAAACATTTAAATGTCGTATTAAAACAGATGAAAAATGTCGGATTTTGTGTGGCGTGAACGTCATTTTATGTTTTTAAAGCCTGTCATCTATTTTAAAGAGTTGTATGACATTTATTAAAAATTCCAATTAAAATTCGTCGATTTCTCCGTATCCTCACTTCAATTAGAGATTTGTTTGTCTTTTCAGATTTTTACAATTTTTTCCTTCGATTCCAGGAAATTTCCTTGGAAAAAAACTCACGCAATAATTTATTTCTGCAGTAAATTACAAGGCAAATAAATCCTTCCCTTTTTTAAAGTCCTTTGAATATCTCTGCGTTTTGCGTTTACCTAACTCTTTCACTGCAGTAAATTACCTTCGAGCAATTTCCATTTCGCACGTTATTTTCTGATTTACACAATCGTCCCTCTTTTATATATGTATGTATATAAATATTATAACTTGGGTCCTTTTTCACAGGAACTGTCACCCAATCTCCGGGTTGAGCTGTCAATTGTTATAAACATTCGACAAGTCCGCATGTATAATTCAAATGGCTTCTGGCAAATAACCACCATCATCATCGTACGTTGCGTTTGGCCGCCGTCGTCGGAGAGTAACCACGCCATGTTGATGGTTTATTAGGTACCTTACATATATCTACCCTGCTATTACTGCTAAGCTCTGAGCAGTGAGCAGCGAGCAGTGCTTCTTGCCACTTGAAATTAATTTGAATAACTTGAAAATGCGTAGCACATAACGCACCCCCTTGCTTGGTCACGATAATGATGATGATGATTATGTTGATGATGGCAATGGCAACCGGCAGAGTCCGATGTGTGCTTACAATCAACCAACCGATGACTACGACGGACATAAGGTCTCACAAACCAAACAACAGTGTCACTTGCCCATTTGCAGTAATTACATGCAATAAGACGAACGTTAAATAAAATCACATTGCATAGCTCCTATACACTACCTTACCTACATACCTTCAATCTACAACCTGCGACCCTACTTGCAAACTGCTGCCGCCCGCGTTGTATCGTGTAAACGCACAAAAGCGAAACAAAACAAAAATCATAAATAAACGAAACAACACCAGTAGCCATGTTAAGCATTGAACTAAAGAGTGTATTCCGCATTTCCCACTTGAAACATTTCGTGCATAACAATCAGGAGTCCCTCTTCTTTTCGTCGTCAGTCGTTATTCTCGTCTTCGTCATCATCATCGTCATTATCATCATCACTTCTTCTTTTTGATGAACAACAGGGAAAGAATTGAAGTGGAACGTCTATGACAAATAAAAAAAAATTGAATACAAGAACTGTCAAACGCATTGTCTGACAGTTTGTCTATTTGCAATACAATTAAACACGCACTCAACAGAATAATAAAAGAACAAAAAAGAAATAGGTAAGCTAGGTACGCGACGTACGGTACGAGTACCTATTCTCTCTCAGAAAGTGCGTGAACCTTCTCAAGATCGATGACCTATCTCCTTCTCCCTCTCTTTTTGACATTTGCCGGTATGGCAGGTTTTCACGAAAAGTTTTTGATTTTGAAACAAAAAAAAAAAGAGAAAGAACATTTCCCGGTTTGACCTTTTTCTTTTTTGTTGGTTGACGTTTTGGATATCTTTTGCCGTTGATGTACCAACCTAATGAGTTTTTAGTCACGTAAAATTAATCAAACTTCGAGCTTCATGTACTAATGGGATACTGGACAGGGGGAAGTCGTCTTCATTTCCTTCCCATTATAATAGAATAGAATTCCTCATTTATAATTTGGTCGGCAAGGTATTACATAGAAGTTTAAACGGTGCGGTGATGTTGTCTAGAACACGTCTCGTTCAAAAACAATAATACTACGTGACTGGAATTTCGCGGTTAACCTAAAGTTTTCTTTCTCTATAGCTGTTAGGCATATTAAAGTTTAGTTATACAACTACTGGTTTTTCACATTATAATAATGAATTTTGAAATAGAAAATATAAATAAAAAACGTTATCGAGTCTTTTCGGACGAACAAAACAAATTCTAAAGATTTCTTTAATTTTTTGGTTGATAACAATGTGTCATTGAGAAGAGTCTTTTGGAAGAACAATGTAATTTTTGTAATAAATTTCTCATTTTGTAATCGAATCACAATTTATAGCAGCCAGGTGTCAGAAATGGTCAGTTTAATATTAATAAAGTAATTTTGATTCAAAAAAATTATGAAATGACAAATAAAATCGACTTGTCTCAATGACTTTAATATATTTTGAGGTGTGTTCATTGATCAGTTATGATTTTTTAATTAAAATCATAAAATAATAATTATTACTTTTTTTATTCGTTTTTGATTAGGAAGACAATATTTATATTTTTTAGTACCTATAATTTTGTTGTAAGGGAAATTTTTCGAAGAAAAAGTACTAGATTTGATTGATATTCTAAAGTTATTATTTGCTGTCAAATTTTTAAGATGGAATACTTCCGGAATCAAAAAGACTTCTTCTCCCCGAATCATAATAGAAAAGTTTGCACCTCCTGTTTAAATAGTTCTACTTTTTAAAATGTCCGTCTTTCCCAACATTTCTGTAAAATTCTGACAGTTGATGTTTCGAAATAGAAAATTTGATAATTTTTGATCCAGTTAGAATTTCGATCTTAGAAAATTTTATGAAATATTTACTCATTTCTAATTAAGTATTTATTACACCTACAGACTGTGTCTATTTTTCTTAAAGGTTCAAATTAAGCCATTGGCTAAAGATTGATATTTTTCAACTTACAATTGTTTAAGAATAAAAAATGATTTCGTTGAATACGATATTTAATGAGT
Source organism: Eupeodes luniger (assembly GCA_951509635.1). Classification (NCBI taxonomy): domain Eukaryota; kingdom Metazoa; phylum Arthropoda; class Insecta; order Diptera; family Syrphidae; genus Eupeodes; species Eupeodes luniger. The sequence continues at coordinate 9,200,956 of OX608075.1, read as the reverse complement.
ATGTCAACGAAAAATGACAGTTAAAAAGGAGGAGGATTACAGACAAAGGGTGTTTTAATCAACGTCGGAATAAATTCCATGTGCGTGTTGTGTTGTGTTCTTAAAATCAGAAGTTGTATTCCTAAACGTCACAAATGTCATCAACGTCCGACAGGTTTCGTATCTATATTTGTTTGACTGCTGGCCGCTGTTTGACATAAAGTTCGAAAAATGAATTTTTTTTTTGGTAATATTTTCATAAATTTCTTGTTTGCAATTAAAATTATGTTTATTTTTTAATAGAAGAAAAAACTTCGTGGTGAAATATGGCTTAAACTTTTGATGTTTATATTAATACCCAAATTCTGATACTAAAATGTCTTCAAAGTTGTCAACACTAATTTGCAATGAAAAAATGAGTTCGTTCAATGAGGATCAATCTGTCAACAAAAAGTGACAGCTAGAATTTTGCTGTGAAGGAGGAGCGCGGACAAATTTTGATAATGACATTTCTCCAAAATATTTGATGTTTAAACGATTTAGTAATATGTTTTAACTATATTTTTATAAGTTACTATATTAAAAAGATGATTTTGCCAATTCAGCATCTTAATATCAAAATAATCTTTGAATAAAATTAAAATCACAAATAATATTTCTGATTAGAAATTTGCAAAGTCTATGTGACTTCTGACTTGCTGACATTTCAAACTAAGAAGTCAAAATCTTAGATTTAGGTTTGTTCGTTTTGCTTTTTTTTAAAGAACTGTTACTGTTTGGACGTGTTCACTTTGAATATAAGGGAATAAGTGTTTTAGTACAAATTGAAAGATTGACATTTTGGAATAGTTAAATAAAAAACATCTAGTAAATGTAATGTAAATAAATTTAAGGAATTAATCGAACAATTTAGATGCTACTCTTTTTATATTATGTTGGTTAAATGTGACAATATTTTTTTCCATCAAAACATTTGACAGAAGTTTGACAGTTAATAATTAAAGTGAAAATAGAACTCATTTCAAAGCATACTAATTGGTTTAGATCTTTATTTTTAGTCGTTGTGGTAACAACTCATAATTACCACTATTTTTTCCATACAAGTATTTAAGTCGTTTAATGTCATAATAAAAATTTATGATAGAACAGTTTAAAATATGTACATAAATATATTATTTCTCATACAAAATTAATTTTATCAAATTAAATCTTTGATAAACCTACATAATTAAAAAAAGATTCATGACTTTTTGAGTCATCAACAATTGTTGATACCGATCAATAAGATACATTTAATAATTCAAATCAGAACTATAATGATGTTTAATTCTTCAAAAACAAATAAAAACAATAAAAACTCTATAAAATTTTGCACAAACAATAATCTATCTATTTATTTATTCGAAACATCAAACCTTGGTAACAAGTACGATTGTACTCGTAGTCCTAATTGAATATTAACGCAGACATTGGGATAGCGTATATGGTTCATTGGAACTATAATTCATACTCTTGAAATTTTTTTTGTCAAACTAAATTAGACGCAAAAAAGCTTGAACTCTTTTGCAAATAGCTTAATTTTATTTTGATAACATTTTTCTTAACCAAATGTAATTAATTTTAAAAATGACCCAATTAAAGTTATTTTTGGTTTCTACTTAACTTCTTACTTTTAGTTGATAAAGATTAGATAAGCCCCACTGTTTTGTTTTATAACACATATGTATGTACCTATTTACTTAATAAGCGATATAAAATAATTAACATGGCGCTACTTACTAAATGCCTGCTCATTTTATTATTATGGAATATTTTTAATCTTGCACTTTTTGTGTGTTTATTTGACGTATGATTCTGCAGATAATTTCAAATAAAAAATTTGATAGGAATTTTTATTTGGATTCATTCATTTATAAAAAAAAATCCAATTTCCAGTCAACTTTATTCCACTATACCTAATTGTCTATTTGTAATTCAAATGATGTGGCAGAGAAAAAATATATAATACAAATAAAAAACAGAAGAACAAAAAATAATTAAGCTCTGACGAAACATCAAAAGTTATTTATCAGAGAGCCAACTAGACGACCGACAGTAGTCAGTCAGCGACAGGATTGCCAGATTGGGCTATTTATCTGAAGAAATTGTGCTATCCTTTTCCAAAATTACCGATACAAAATTTAGTATGACAGCCCAATCAAAATTCGGCTATAAGTAGCCCAGATCTAATATTTTTTTTTATAAAATTAATCACTCAACATCAAGCTTGTCAAATTGGGCTATTTCTCGAAAATTGGGCTATTTTTTCCGAAATTACCGACACAAAATAATTAGTATGACGGATCAATAATAATTGAGCTACAAGTAGCCCAAATCTATTAATATTTGTTATAAAGTTATTCACTCAACATCAGGCTTGTCAAATTGGGCTATTTTTTCAAAATTGTCGACACAAAGCATTTAGTACGACAGCTCAATAGTAATTTATCTACAAGTAGTCCAAATCTATTAATATTTAGTATAAAGTTATTCACTCAACATCAGGCTTTTCAAATTGGGCTATTTATCGGAAATTGGTCTATTTTCCCGAAATCACCGATACAAAATTTAGCATAACAATCACAATTGGGTTATGAATAGCTCAAATCTTATACGGGCGATATTTTTCTCCGCACAAAAAAATGATATAAACAGAACATTTTGTATCAAATTAATAATAAAATTATGCGTCACATTGGGCTGTCTAACAAAATTGAGCTATGTATATGTATTTTTCAAAAATTCAGTAAAAAATAAATATGACAGCAAATTCATAATTGGGCTATAAATAGCCTAAATCTAATCTTGGCTATAGTGGAAAACATTTTTCTTCCATAAACCTTGCAAAATCAATAAATTGAAATTGGGCTACTTTTTCGCTTCCGATTTTGGGCTACAAATATTTTTAGGACATTGGACATGGCAACCCTGAGCAGTGGCTGTTTTTGTTTATTTTATCTATAAATACCTAGATACATTATATAGATAGAGTTTTTTTTATTATTGTTGTTGTTGTTCTTTTTTTATTTTGTGAATGACCACGACTGACAGCCAAAGCTATGTAGAGAGAGAGAGAGACAGCTACCACCCCCGCTCTGACCAGACCGGACCGGACCAAACGACGCGACCTAACCACCCTAAGCTCATTTAGATTGGCGATAGTTTCCTTTGTTTGTGCACACACATATTCACGTATACTCTCCCCCCTTTTCCCCCACCTTCGTCTTCCTATAATAATATTATATAGGTACGCCCTGGCTATCATTAGAATGTGCTTAACATCACAAGGGTAGGTACATAGAGAGATAGATAGGTAGAGGAAGTAATAGGTGCGAGGCGAGAGATGGCGTTTGGGGATCTAATTTTTTTCTTTTTTTATACGAAAGTGAGGCCCCACGGCTAGACGTAGAGTTTTTTTGTTTTTTTATTCTTTCTTATTTTTTTTTTATTTTTCTTGACTAGGTTTCGTTTTTTTTTTGTATTTATTCATTGATTTTTATTTTCTAATTCTCTTTTGCACTCTCTCGGGGGGTGAGTGATAGTAAAAAATATAGACTCTCATGCATATACGAGGTATAGGTGGGATGGAAGCAGAACTTGAGTAAGTAGGAAGGCAAGGTAAGGTAGTGTAGAGGTAGGTAAGGTAGGTAGGTATATATAGATTTGTATGATGATGACTGCAATGTCGGAACAACAAAAAAAAAAAGGTGCGATAACATTTTCAAGGTCTCTATTTGGTAATTAAGTTTAAATTAAGCAATAACGAGGTGAAGAAAGTGGAATGGAAATATAAAAAAAAAATGAGATAGATTAAGAGTTCTGGAATGATTTTATTTTGTTTTCACTGTTTTTTGATTTTGAATAGTGAATACTTTTATTCATATGAGGTTCACATAATTTATACAGGAAGGTTCGTAATAAATTATTTTGAGTTAGGTTTTGAGGTAAAATTTTGCAGGTGTCACTGTAAAAAGGCCTACAGCAATGAAAGTATGACTTTTATTAAATTTGGAATAATTTATAAAAAATTTTTTTAGTAAATTTTCATTGAAAATATTATCACTGAAAAAATGCATCACCTAAATAAATAATGCATGCTCATTCATTTCGTGGTTTAAAGTAGGTGGCACTGGCATTTGATACCTGTCAAACTCAGCTGTCACTTGAAGTGTCATAACTCAAACTCATTAGTTGAGTGTTTGTCATTTGCGATAATATATCGCTTAACAATTAAACAATACGTTACAATTATTAAACCTTATACATACTACAAAAGTAGTGATTTAAACTTTTAATGATTGTGGTCGGTAAAATTGTGAAGAAATGTTAGGTGATTGGAAATTTTTAGCACAAAGTTATGGCGGAGATGCTTCCCGAAATGCGATAATTTGTTTAAAATCAACTCGAAAGAATCGCATTTAAAAACTTATGGTATTATGGAAAATGAAATGACACTGTGGAACAGATCCAAAAAGTAATTTTTTTAAGAAATTTTGTTAAAGTTATGTTCCAAGTTAAATTATGTTTACTCAACTTTTATTTTATCTCTCCGGCAAGTCCGCTAAATTCAGTTGTCAATAACAGGCATGTTCAATAGTATAAAGCTTGTTCATTATTTTCTAAATTTTTGTTTTATTATTTTGACAGAAACTGTCAAAAGTGGCATCGTAACAATTCTAACAGTTTCTTTTTTTTAATCTAGCAAATTCAAACAAAATATAGTTATTAGTTTTATAAAATGCTCTGGAATTTCCCGGCTCAAGAAATCGAACAGACCTAGTGATCTGAAGTTTTTCTTCTATCACAAGAATTAAGCTGTCAAAACAACTCTACGTATCAATCTGGTCACCCCAATACGTCGTACGTCAATGTCAACGATTCCGTTGCCGCAACGCATACGACGCATTCTATAATTCGGCCCTTTAAGAATTGTAGAGACTAGAATATATCTTTTATTAAATGTCAAAAGAATGAACGCATTCAGGAACAAAGGAAATCTAAGTGACAATTATTTGCATGGGCTCTTTTTTTTATGAATTTGTTTTATTTATATTTACTAATTGGTTGTTTATATTTGTTCATTCTTAAAAATTGTGCTGTACCTAACTGTTAAGATAATATTTTCCCTTTTAGGTAGTTTTTCTTTACTCTTCAAAAATCTGAAAAAATGGCGGCATACCCCTCGGCCTAGGACCCTGACTACAGGCTCAAATCTCGATAGAAAATTTAGAAATTTGAAGTCTGTGTGGCCTATTTTAATTTTACTTGTTGTACAACATAATTATCATTACTTACAACATTTTATATAATATTCTACAATGCAAAACAAAATTTCACTATCTACTTAAATTGTTTTACAAATAAATATATGTAAATTTATATTCGTAATACTCACTCCCTCATTTTAATGATCAAAGAATTTCGTTAACATACCTGTAATGAGAAAGAAAAACATTTTTATTTCTAAAAATTTAAATGGAAATTATTAAAAGCTATACACGAAAGAAAATAAACAACATACAAAAGAAAAAACAAAACAAAATTATGATAATAATTTTAAATATAAACGAATGGCAAAAGTGTGCTCATGACAGTTACACTATATAAAATATATGAAAAATGCAAACAAAAAATAAATTTTATTATAGAAGTTCTATAGAAGAAAAATAGATGCATCTTGATTTTCTTAAAGGAGCAAAAACAAAAAGCAACAGAAAATTGAAAGAAGGAAAGAAAGAAAGAAAAAAAGAAAAAAACGCACTGTACAAAAATAAAATGCAATCATTGTTGGGGCAAGATCACACTGCCTGATCATGATGATGAGGAGACTGGTGGTGGTGGGACTTGGAACTAGGAACTGCATTACCATCAGGCAATTTATTCTTAGATCAAAATATCGCATGGCAGGTGTACAACAAACTCGTACAATCTCTTTTCTCAAATGCATATTATTATTATTATTTTGAAAATTTTCTTCGCGCGCAAAAACTCACAGAAAATTAAATTAAAAACAAAACCTAAAACAAAAACAGTTTCTTATTTTGGCTCCTTAGTTAGGAAGAAGTGGTTGTTGTTGTTGGTACAGGAGAATATGAATTATGTCCAGAGGTGTGCAGTGTAGAGATTCTTTTCTGGATGCACTGCACAAACTGTAGGCAGCACAGTGCGACGTACAGGCTTACACTACACCCCGGTAAACGAAACACGACGAAAACGACCAAGTATCAGGTTCAAAATTTATGCATGCAAAACCCATTACTCATATTGATTTATGTTTATTATATCTGCGAGAAGATATTTATTGTGCCAAAAAAGAAATGCACAAAATTAATACAACACAAAAAATAATATAATAATAATAATAATTATTATTATTATTTTCCCTCCTGCCAAAAGTTAAGCATCGAGAAGGAGGAAAAGAATTTATTTTGGCTAAAAATATACCTACACTCGCTTTGGATATAAATTTTGAAAAATTAAAAAGAAAATATTTGTATTTCTATGATGATGATGATGACGCATATTGCATACTGCATGCATATATGCACTGCACTTCAATTGGCAAGGGGATGATGACTCTTGCAATGATTTTGATTTTTTTTTTCTTCAGAAAAATCCATCCAAAACGATTTAAAATGTGTTTGTGTTTGCACGACAACAATTATTTGAAAAAAAAATTATTAATTAAATTCTTAGACCTTGACAAGTTTGACAAGAATTATTATTTTTTTCATGTTTGATCAGCATGACTCAAAGAAATGTCATTTTCCTTTAGATGCATTTAGTTAAAATCTTTGACAGGGGAGATTTTTTCAAGTTTTCATTCAGAAGCTCTGTTCGATGACGCAAACCTGTCAGTTTAAAAAAAATCATAATTGTCAAGTTTCTTTTTTTAACAAATTAAACTTTATTTTAAAAAAATATCTATTGTATACCATGACTTTTATACGTGCAAAGATTTTGAAAAAAAAAAATCACTTAATGTGACGCAAAACAATTTAGACCTCAAATAGACGTCAGCAAAATAAGATAACTTTTTTTCTATTTATTTCAAATTGTCATACTTTGTATTATTCATAATTTTCAATTTATTTTGAGTAACATTATTTTCGTTATTTTTTTTTTGTGACACTTTAATTGCCACTTTCTTTTCTTTTTTGTTCTTTTTAGTGTCACAACTCAAAAATGAAACAAATCACGTTGAACTTGTGATAGATTTGATCCTTTTAGCACAGAAAATCAAAGTGTCAAATTCTGAAAAGCAAAGATATCATTTCATCATAAAAGGCGAAAATGTGTTTACACAAAATTATTTAATGCCAAATAAATGCAAATTCAATGATTTTTTTATTCTCATTTGATAGTTTTCTGAATTATGAATTTCTGTCCAAAAAAATTACTGTACGTACTAAATTCACTGTCCTTCACGATCTTTTGGTTTATTGTTAAAAAATTGTGAAAACGAACAGATCTCAGGATTGTCCTTTCTCAGGTAAAAGTAAATTGTTTCTGTCATAATCAACTTTGAAACGTCAAATTTTTGACATTGTTGTCAAATGATTGTCAATTTGAACTCATCATATTCCACTAACAACTTATTTAAGAATAAACAACATAGTTAAAAGCCTAAACGTTGCTATATTTATACACATATAATTCATTGTATTGTGGCTAACGAAGATAGGAACACAAATTCTCAAGATATAGATGGCGCTGTGATATGAATTTAGTACTTTTTACTTGGGTTTATTTTTGTAAACTTTTTTGACCATATTTGTATTTTTAATTTATGTATGTGCCTATCATCTTTTTGTCGAGGCGATTTTTAGAAGCTTTCATGATTTTGGTTAAAAGTAAATTGTTTCTGTCATAATTATGTTCAAAACGTCAAATTTTTTAGAACAGAAAGTTCACAAAAGCCGTATTTCCCATTATACTCTTTTAGGATTATTTGTTTTGATGTCTCATTATTTTATCCCGCACTGACTTTATGTTTAAAAAAAATAAGTGAGGCCGAGTTCTTTGAATTAAAAAATAGTATGAGAGTAACATAGAATGACGAAATTTCAAAATGGCCCCTATTGAGAGAATCATTTTGACATCCCATAATTTCTCTCACATCATGATTTAAAGTTTTAAAAAAATACGAAAGTGAGGCAGAATTGTATTTATTTAAAAAAAGGAATGAAAGTGACATTAAATGACGAAACGTCAAAATCGCTCCTTTAATAGGGCCCATACACTACACAAACTGTTTGAGCAAACGAATGTATTTTGTTGTTGTAAAAATGTTTGTGCAAACTGTTTGAGTAGTGTGTAGCGATGATGCGTGTTTGCGCAAGCGGTTTGAACAAAATCAAAAAATTTTGAATTTTCCGTGCCTGCACAAACATGTTTGTGTTGTGTGTATTGACTTTTGCTCAAACCGATGCCAATTTTCATGAAGTTAACATGAATAAACAAGAGGAACAATTTTTTTTTTGACTGAAATTATCTTTTTTTGTACCACTCTCTACACCAAATTGCTTTTTTTTTTTTGTTTTTTCCGTTTTTTTTTAATAGCCAAGGCAATAATCAAAGCTGCACATGCTTAATCACTCGATGAAAAACGTCACGCAACTAATATCTCTCAAACATGTTTGTGTAGTGTGTGGCGAAACTATGTTTGCTCAAACACACGTTTGAACAAACGTGTTTGCATATAGGCCCCATACACTACGCAAACACGTTTGTTCAAACGTGTGTTTGAGCAAACATAGTTTCGCCACACACTACACAAACATGTTTGAGAGATATTAGTTAGAACAAAAAAAAAAAAAATTGTACACACCGCAATACCGGTAAACTTTTATAAAGTTCAATGAATTCAGTCCAAAAAATTTGTTCCTCTTGTTTATTCACGTTAACTCTATGAGAATTGGCATCGGTTTGAGCAAAATTCAATACACACCACACAAACATGTTTGTGCAGGCACGGAAAATTCAAAATTTTTTGATTTTGTTCAAACCGCTTGCGCAAACACGCATCATCGCTACACACTACTCAAACAGTTTGCACAAAGATTTTTACAACAACAAAATACATTCGTTTGCTCAAACAGTTTGTGTAGTGTATGGGCCCTAATAGTGTATGGGCCCTATAACGGAGACTACTTTTGAGTTCACATCATTTCATCTCACTCTCACTTGATGGTAAACAAAAGAATAGAAAAGTAAGTAATTTAAATGTCTGATGTCAAAAACGACAAAATTCGAAGGTACAACAACATTTTTAGCTACCTACATCAAGGCAATGGAAACACTTTAACCATCTGTCAGCTGCCAAGTGTCATGTAATAACTGTCATTAGAAATGGTTGGCCAATTTGACAAAAGATTTGTAATTCAGTTTTAGAAACTGTAATATATCGTAATACAATTAATGGACAGAACTAAAACTTTGTTCATTTATGTATGTCTATTTTGTTGAAAAATACTTGTCTGTCACAAAGACGATAAGTGGCGTTGTAGTCAGTTTAAGAATTGAATCGTATTATATAACGCTATGAACACGGTAGCGTTGTCATGGAGTTTAGTATCATTTTCTTGCATATCTTATTCATACATTTTTTTGGCGTTTGAACGAATTGACAGATGACTACATTCTGGCAAATTATTTGTGTTTCTATCATTGTTTTGTCAAGCCCATTTTTGAATGCAATTTTGAATTAAAGGAGCAAAATGTCTTAACACAATAATTTAATTTTGATTGGGAAGTGATAAATATAAATTTTGGAAATGACAGGTGGCGCTATGGTCGAATTTATTTGCAAGTTCTTAAAAGACTGCGCTGTAGTCAATTTGTCAACAATTCGTATTACTAAGACATTCTTAATAAAGAAAAAACAATTGTTTGGGTCGAGTCGTAGGAAAATGTCATATTATTTCGAATTTTAGGAAGATTAAAATGACTGTAATTAGTGCGGAAACAAGTATTCTGTCAATTAAAATGGGACATACCTTTAAATTGACCAATTTGGGATTAAAAATTAAAAAAAAAAACTAATATTTAAAATTATAAATTATTAAAATATCTTTAAATTACTTAGACCTACCCAAACAAATATTCGAGTCCATAAATAAGAAAAACATTTCCGCAAGGAATTTTTTTTCTACACGCTTGGGGAATAATTAAAAAATAGCTTGATGCCCAAATAAATAAAAAAAAATATGTTTTCAGAAACTATATTAAAAAAAAAAAAATCCGAGATGGGACAACTTACTGCTGCACCAGTTGATAATAGTGATAATGATGAATATGATGATGATGATGAAGATGAAGATAAAAAACGATGATGAATTCGAAATGCTGAATAAGGAGCAAGCTCACCCCACACCCCTGTATTCACAATGCACATCGGGTGTTGAATGCAAACGAGAATAAGAAGCAGAAAAAAAAGAAAAAAAAGAACTAAAAATGAAAAGAATTCTGCTGTATGAATAATTCCAAAATGAGAACAGCCCCGACAGGCACCAACGAACAAAAATGCAAAATAAAAAAAAACGAATAAATAAAAACCAGAAGAAAAACAAAAGATGAAAAAAAAAACAAAAAAAAAGAATTCCGTTGAAGGACGACGAAGATGGCGGCAACGAGAAGCACACTGTATAACAAAAGGATTTTTATATCCATTACCCTCTTTTGTATGCTCCTTCCCGTCACGTCCCTCTTGTTGTCGTCGACGATGGCAACGACGATGATGACGGTGAGGACGACTCTGACTAGGACGACAGCGACAACGACAACAACAACAACAACGACGAGGACGACAACGAAGACAACGTCTCCTGCACAACAATCTGTCGCCTCCAACTCAAGAAGAGTACAAGTAGTTGCGCATGATGAGATATTTGTCCTGGTGTCGTCCTTTCTTATCTCATCTCTCCCGCTGCGCCCTTTCAACCCACTCTATTTTGATATTGATTTTTTTTTTTTTTTGACATGAGGAAGCTCCAGCACAAAGATGAAAGGTACGAAGTAGAAGAAGAACAAGAAGAAGAAGGCCCAGAGGTACAAAAGGGTTATTTGCTTCTTTTCAACAACACATCATAGGGACATAGGTATTTTCTTTCTTTTTTGTTGTTGTATTCTTTCAAGGAGACATATTCTTTGAGATTTTTGCTTTGTTCTTCTTTCGTTTTTTTTTTTATTTACATATAAAATTTTTGTCAGAAATTCTTCATGTTTTTTCGCTTTTTTTTAATTTTTCTTGTACGAGTATTTATTTTGGAAATAAAACTTCACAAAAGTTGAAGGATAGCGTTGGAAAAAAACATTTTCGAAATACTCTAAATTGAGTGCATTACGGCCGCGATAACATCTTCTCTTACCTACACCTCTGAGACATTGGAAGAAGTTACGATGATGGAAAGCCATAATCAAGGATGGGATAAATCAACTTAAAGGACCCTTTCTGTTGTTAAGTTTTATTTCCAAATCTATCAACTTGAATTTTTTTTTCAAAATTGGAAGGATCTTCAAAATACTGAGTCATTAATCCTTAAAGTTTTAATTTTAAGCACTTAAAAGCCTTGTAACAAAATATCTTTAGTAACAAAAATTAAACAATTGAAGCATTTTTTTAGGCCACGTGCTCACTGGGCATTTATTTAAAACAATAAGTTGTTCCCATAACTGTTTTTAGCTTTAAGATGTCATTCTATATTGCAAGCTTTACAAGATGTCCTGATTTTCATGAAAATTATTGCAAACAAACCTAACTTAACGAAGGACATAGTTTTTTCAGTTTGACAGCTGCCATATTAGTATTTAAGAAAAACATATCGAAATGTGTGTCTGTTTCCCAAAAAAAAGGCAAATATCTCATTTATTTGTTGTTGGTTATGGTTGGACAAAATTTTTGAATAATCAATTAATTTTCCGTCAAAAAAGAAAACGTAATTAAAATGATCGGGAGTAACAAAGAAAGATGGCGAACACACTTTTGGTCTAAGAAATCAACTGGCATTTTGCAATTTTCTTAAGTTCACCAAAATCTAAATTAAAATTAGGTCATAAAAAAAGTTTGAGTTCTTAAGAGTATTCTTAACTGTCAAATTATTGAAGAATTTCTCAATTGGTCGAACACAAAAAGGTTAGTGTCCATCAATATTTGATAGTTGAAAAATATTTCTCAAACCAACTAACAATTAAAAATGATCGATGTTTATCAATTGTAAGTCAAACAATTGAAACTCGTCAGGAGGATGTTTCATTTGTTTGCACTGAAGAGAAACTGACATTTTATGATTTTGACAGCTAAAGTGTCATGTCAACTTTCAATCAGACATTGGTGAGCATAATGTTTCATTTGTTTGGGTATGCACTAAAAAGGAACTGACATTTCGTGTTTTGACAGATAAAGGCGAAAGAGACAATATTTTGCATTGATTGTCTACGAAATAAGCATATTTGAAATGATAGATTTTGTCTTCTTTCGAACGCAGCTCACGTGTAAATTGTAAAATTCAACTTAAAAGTTCAACTTATCAAAAAAGGCATTCAAGTCTCTACATAGTTTTCCTAGAAGAATAATATTCGAAACATTATTTTGTTGGAAACATTTTGAACTGTTGCACAATAAACACAATCAACTATTCGTCGTGAATATACGTAGGAGCACTACAAAAAGAGTTCTATTTATCTCTCCAACCACAATTGGATTCCATGGATTCATAAATGTTTGTAGAGATAAATATACAGGTTACAGAATTCGATGTGATGAAGTGATTTTTTGACATTTCTACTATGGTACTAATGTCAAAATTGACAGCCTTCTGTTATTGGCGAGTACAATTTCATTGATACAATTAAGTACTGTTGATCTAAAACCAATTTGACAAGTTGTAAAGATTCTCCATTCGATTTTGTTATTATTTTATTTAAGTATTTGGTTGAAAGAATTATTCTAATTGAAGTATGCATATTCTTTATGAAATTAAATACAAAAAAAGAATATGATAATACTGTTTGCATTTCCATCCCAAAAATAAACTAAAATTATCTCTAGACCTTGAAATCATCGCTTTGAATGTCTTTTTCACTGATAAGATTGTTTATTATCTTCGTTTATTTTTCTCAATAGACACGCGCATTAAAGTTGATGATGTTCAAATTGAAACACACTTATTTTTAATCCAAAAATAAATAAAATTGAACAAAAAAATTACAAATAAACAAACAAACAATCAAACAAAACCCACAATCAAAAGAACTAAAATATAATAAACAAAGTATTATGCGTTTATAGGAAACAGTAGTGTCTGCGGTTGGTCTGATTAGCTTTATTGTTTTTTGATTTTATTTTTGGGAAGCCATTTTGGTTTTTTTTTTATATCTGTTGAAAAGTGAAAGGGTAAATCAATAAAATTGAGGAATGTTGATAAGGTAGTTTCTTTTATTTTTGACGTTAAGTTGACGTTTTTTTTATAACAAGTCACAATAGATACTTTATAGGGAGAGTTTTGAAAGTAATTTTTTATAGTGAACATAAACAACAAAAATAAACCATCTATTCATAATTCCATATCACCCAAATAAATATTTTAGATTCGAGTTTGAACTTAATTTTATGGCAACTCCGCCCAAAATTGGTTTATCTTAATAATATGCTTTATTTTAATTTTGGCAATTTTTCCCTGTCAATTTTTAGTTCTGTAAAATGCTTTTAGTTATAAACACACTTCCATATTGTTTTGGTTTAGCCCCATATCTACTCCCACGTAAATAAATGTTGATGATTATAAAATCCTTTAAATTGTCTCTGACTTAATCACATTCACAACACATTATTTATATTTTGAAGTTAATGAAAAACAAAATTCCTTAACCAATCAACACTGCCATCAATAAAACCAACAAAAAATGTTATTTTATTCATCACTTAATATTTTTTAGTATAGCAAAGCGTTAAAGAAGAATTCAATAAATGCTATCAATCTATGTTTTATGTTTTTTTGTATTTTTATGGTAAAAACAAAATATATTTAACATAAACCATACACAATACAGAAACATATGGACAAAAATTCCTAAACATTTTCGCAAAATGATTTCATTCAAAAAACAAAAACAAAATACTTTTCTTATACAATTTTGACTTTTTCCGTAAATTGATTTTTGTCGCAATAAAAATCACTTGAAAGTGGCTATTTTTGAAGAAATGAGGAGATAGTAATTCATTTCTTATTTATTTATTTCAAGAAAGTATATTAACAGATGCATAAACTGAAAATATAAATATTTTTTGAAGAATGTCATTTTAAAAATTTAGAAAAACAAGTAAAGCATATAGAGCTGTTAATAATTTCTCTTTTTTTTTCTAGGAAAAATCTTATGTTGTCAGGCACGCTCCACACGAGTGATGGATTTTTATGACACATCGTGTTGGAATTTAGGGTAATATGGTATATTCTTGTAGTAAGTATTGTTGTTTTTCATATGACTTGCAATTTGTGTAAATATATAATTTAAGTTAAGAATAAAAATTAAGCTTTTACGACAAACTTTCAAACTCTCTAAATTCATCCATTTCTCTGAATACACTCATTCGAAACATCATTCACATGATTTGACATTAAGCGCTTATTGTTGTTCCCAACTCTGGAACTCACGTTACACAATCGAGTTTCTAAAGCAGTTTTTGTTGGTTCCACGATGGGAAACTAAATATGAAGCAAGAAAAATTTTACAGTTTGTTTGACACTTCTGCCAGTTTGGATTCATTCAATATGCGCTGACGCAACTGCAGACAGCTTACGGCTACTACTTCGTACAGATCATTAAAATTTGTTTAAGCTTTTCGACAAGTTTAGAAATTTTATTCATTTGTGCTGGACGCACTCATTTGAAACGTCATACACATTATTTGACATTTAAAGCATTTTCTTTACTCCCAAATAATTTTATTTGCTTAGCACAGTGGAAGCCGTTTGTATAGCACTTGCATGGTTAAAACAAAACAAAAAAACGGTTACCACTACAGTAGGAAACTGGAGTTCTATTAAGAACAATTTGTAAGTTGCCAAGTTAAATGACAACTTCAACAGTTTTCTTTGCAAGAAGCGGCTAAAGTTTGACATTTCTGTGAGTTTGTTCAACATTTTTGTGACATTGGTTTCGTTCAATACGAGCTTCCAAAACTGAAGACACTAAAACTGATATCCAAATCG
This sequence comes from Eupeodes luniger, assembly GCA_951509635.1. NCBI lineage: Eukaryota > Metazoa > Arthropoda > Insecta > Diptera > Syrphidae > Eupeodes > Eupeodes luniger. The sequence goes on along the minus strand of OX608075.1, from coordinate 9,185,729 downwards.
GGAATAAATACAAAGCATCTCTACAATTTTAACAGAATCAATAAACAGAATCCGATGAGTAAGTTACATGCAGGGAATGAAATGTCAATTTTGACGTTTGTACTATAGAAGAACAAAATATCACTCTTTTATCCGCAACTCTTAAAGCTTTTTTTGTAAACGGCATGAATTTAATTTCTTGAATTTGTAGAGACATATAGAGCTCTTTTACAATTGCGACAAGCACATGCCAGTGTTTTTTTGTCCAAACTGTCAACATTTTTCCCCCGAAATAATATGTACTATTTTAATTTTTTTTCCGAAAAAACTAAGTGGAGACTTTTTATACCTGTTCGGTATTTTTTTTTGTAGGAAATAAAACATCAATTTTGACGTTTGAACTTTCATAAAAATGTCAAAAAATCAACTGATTAATATGATCCTGTAACCAGTATGTTAATCTCTACCAAAATTTCCAAAAAAAATAAATAAGTAGAACTCAAAAACAATCACAACCAACAATCTGTCAAAATTTTCTGAGAAATTAAATTGTTTTAGATAGTATTAGATGTCAATTAATGTTGACATTCAAATGTCTTTTTGGCTTTTGTACCACAATACAAATTTAAAAAAAATCACTTCTCATAAAACCACACCTTATTCATCGCATTTTTTAATCGACATGATGTTAATCTCTATTAACATTTTAGAAATCTGCGCATAAATTTTGAATTGGGAGAAACAATTAGAAAAGTTTGGACTTTAAAAAAAAATGTCAAAAAATCAACCCATTGAAATCTGTAATTGGTATTGTAATTTGGGTTTGAAAGCGAAGAATTAAAAAATAGTATCCAAATTTTCATTAATAATACAACTTTGGAAAAATTCATTGTGGAGACTTTTTTAAGTCTGTTTGGTAACTTGAAGTTTTGACATTATTATAAAAAATAATGGAAATCTTTAAAAACTGAATTTGCCAACAAGAAAAAATGTTAAAATTTTGAACTAAGAAAACAATTTTAAATTAGTTTCAAGACAAATTGTAACAAAATTCTAAATGAAAATTAGAAAATGAAAATGCTATTGTTCTTTCAGCTTTTCATTCTCTCACATGTCAACAAAATTTTACCCCAAATAATTTCCATTTTTTACACCACGAAAATGACAGTATTGAGGAAAATTAAATTTTTACATCTTCAAATTTTATTAACACTCGAAAACAGCGATTTTCATCCTTCTTCCTGCTAAAGTAGCTTCTGTGGTTATTGTGAACGAACACAATCCACTTCCATTCTCATCCTCCTCATCATCATCATCATCGTCGTCGTCGAATCTCATTAACGTGGTCATTCCTCCCTATTCAAAAGTTGTTTTTTTTTCTACCCGATCAAGGACAGACAAAGGACTCAATTTTTAAAGTAGAGAGGGAGGTGGTTTTTTTAAAGTTGGATACAAAAAATGTATATTTATGAGATTGCCCTTTATACGATGAATTGTTAGCTTCATGCCATAAATATTCGTACTTATACAATATCATCCGGATCCGCACTGTGTCGTTCGATATTCAAAAAGAAAATATAAAAACAACAACAAAAAAGAAAAACAATGATATAATGATTCAGTGGGTGGCTTGAAAAAAATAAAAGAAAGAAACACAAAACCAAATACACAGCAGAAAGAACAAGAGGACAACAAAAAAAAGCAACACTTTCAATATAGAAAAGGATTTATCCGTTTGTTTCTCCTTGTCATCATTTTTCCAGAGCAAAATGCCGCCAATGACTGGCTCCATTTATACATCACACACATAATAATATGTATAGGAAGAAGTCTTTAACCTCTCAAGGATTTCCCGCTCCTAAATAGCGTCGTCGTCGATTGTCGCAACATTTTTATGTCCTCGCCTGACAGTCCAAATAGAAGTAAAAAAAAACAACATATATGTCATTTTCAGTATACACGCTTTCTCTACTGTCATTTTGACTCACTCACATCCCTGATATTCCTACACAGCGTGAACTACCGCTGGGTGGCGCTTCTAGACACAGGCAGTATACACGTAGGATTAAACATGATGGCGGGTCGGGTATATCCTTAATCGGTATTCCCTCCTTTCTCACAGAGTTTACTGATCTCATATTCCGATGAGGAGTTTGTTTTTCTATATAAATTAAGAACGCCGCGGCAAGAGTATAACCCACATGGATAACTTCTACAAGGAAAACAACAAAAGCACAGGGATGATATAAGTATTTTTTTTGTTCAGTTTTTTTTTTTTTAATACCCTTAAGCTCCAAAGGTTGACATAAAACCCGAGAGATAAAAAAAAACAAGAACGGGTGATGGGCTATAAAGAGGGTCCATCCGTGTATATACATAACATAGCTTTGGGACTAGAGCGCATTGTCCGCATTAAAATATTATGGATAGAAACGATTACTGTCGCATTCCGATGGAAGTGCTTATGTCACACTGAAGTTCACATCCCAGTGCACATTATGTGGTTATAATGATGTTTAAACGATAATGACAACAACGAGGACGAGAACGAGGATAACGTTACGGCAATAGCAACGATGCCTGGATAATACTGATGATGATGGCAGTGGATGGTAAGGGACATCTTACGCATCAGAAGTCATATTCGAAAAAAAAAGGTGTAAGCAAAATAAAAAACACCCTTCTTTCGCAGGTTCAATGATTCGAAGGTGTTTTTGCAAAAGTGCGTTACCACCTCGAAAGAGGGAGATACATACAGTTTTTTGTAAATATCATTAGAATATGGGCCCTAGAGAGTCTCAAAGTGTTAAAAACGAAGGAATCTGTGCTTAAGGCCAGATAATCTTAATGAGAACAAAACGGTGTACGTTAAAAAAAAAAACATACACAATTTGAATGCAAATGATTAGAAATTTAGATTATCTTTCAAATAAGAGGGTTCTATAAGCTATACCATACATTGTATATTCGTTAGATTTGAGAGGATAAAGAAGACGCCTGAGGAAGGTAATTTTAATATAAGTTAACTAATCGTAATCTTAAGTCATATAGTGAGCAAAGGCTTTCAAATCCTAAGACATGCTTCAAAGGACTTCTATTTAAATTTGAATATTCATGAAAAAAATAGATTTTCAATACAGGAAACCAAAACTGGACTTTATCCAACTTTAAACCTTTTGAAATTGACATCTGTCATTTATTCGTCATTTGTCAATCTGAACTGAAAGAATACACCATTTATACAAATAAAACTGTTGACATGATCTCTTAAATGAGAATACTATAAGAGAATTATGAGCAACTTTCTTTTGGCGTAAGTTTATTCATGGGAAAAAGAAGCAACTGACACCTGTCAAATTTGTTATCATTGAGGATTAATTCGAAGTTTAAACTAAACCTGACTGAAAATATCATCACAATTATGCAACTGTTTATGGAGTCACATTCAAATAAAGTATTCCTTTGGCATAAGTTTACTCATGGAAAGATGAAGCAACTGACAGCTGTCAAATTTGTTATCACTGAGAAATAGTGCAAGATTCAAATTTAAACTAAATGAAAATAACTTTAAAATTATGCAACTGTTAAATTTTTCAATACTTCAAATTAGTTTATGGGAATAAGAAGCAACTGACAGCTGTCAAATTTGTATAATCTGAAAAATAGTTCAAAATTTAAACTGATTAAAAGTAACATCAAAATTATGCAACTGTTAATAGAGTGACATTCAAATGAAGTATTCATTTGGCATAAGTTTACTCATGGAAAGATGAAGCAACTGACAGCTGTCAAATTTGTTATCACTGAGAAATAGTGCAAGATTAAAATTTAAACTAAATGAATATAACTTTAAAATTATGAAACTGTTTAATTTTTTAATAATTCAAATGAAGTATTAAAAAATTAGGTAAATTACTTAACGGACAGATGTCAGTTATTGAACGCTGTTGATATTAGATTTTTTTGACGTTTCATCATTTATATCACTCTCAATTGATTATAAAGAATAGGGAAAAGAATCAGTAGGAGCGAGATAGAACAATGAGACCTCAAAAGATTAAAATGTCAAAACCATTTTTTACTATATCAATAACATCAAACACTTCATTTAGAGAAATCATATACAAGGTCGTCTAAATGTCATCACTTATTGGAAGGAGCTTTAATGTTTGCAAATGGCGGCAAATGTCATTTCTCCTTTGTTATTTGTGCAAAATATATATCACTGGTTATTTTAAAAAATGATCAGCGAAATAATTTGTTAGTAATGAAAATTTTTGCGCCACCTTAAACCTAAATGTCAACCAACCCATAATGACATTTAAACGTCAAAATAATAAGACAAAAAATGCTACATCTGTATGCGATGTTAAGAAGTGACACCGTGACAATGCTATTTGATTTGTTTTTTAATGTTTATAAGCATGTTAGACCGTTAAATTATAAGTTAGAATTTTGAAGTTCCTTAGAGACTTTTTTTGGAGTTTCGTCAACAAAGTGTTTATTTATTTACGTCTGGAGTTTGGGTGGGGCATTTGAACAAGGAACTTCATTTAAACGTTAAATTTATAATTCCTTTTTTATATTTAAGGAAACCATTTTGAAACCCCTTCTACATTGACACCAATTTAGTATTTAATTAGGTAATCTAAATTCCTAATGCAAAACTTAAATGCAACACCACAAAACCCACCACAATACTTTCCAAAGACCTTTTTGTTTTTAGTTTTATATCAAACTCGTATATATCTCATATCTAATAAATAAAAATCATCACCACATGTGCTTGGCTTGTGCACTATAAGCTTCGTCGTAAGTCGTGTGCACTGTGCAGTGCAATGCTACATAAATATAGATAGTTTGAAAAAGAAAATAATTCTGCGCTTCCATATCTATCTATTCATCTTTAAATCATCAAACAATATGGCGGCAGCATTATGCGGCTTTTCCACCTAATTTTCCACTTCATATTTGGTGCCGCAAAAGGCCGACTCTGGCTGCCGTTACCGTCGTCGCCGTTGCTGCTTCTGCATCGTTCACCAAACACCACCCATTTTCTTATGCAAATCTACGACGTATACTGCGCTGCATGTCTACCTTACCTACCCACTAGGAAACTCTTATATATCTAAGTATAAAGTCGATGGAAATTCTAAGTCTGCTCACACTTTATTGTGCAGTAAAACTGCAAATATTTACACATCGCTTAAAACTACGCCAACAACCAAACACGCTAGCTTAGCGTTTTCATTTTTGTTTCATGTCGGCGCGACGCGGCGCAGCGGTGGCGTGGTGTGGTGATGGCGAATGATGATGTGGATTGTATGTATATGGATGTCCCAACAGAGTATATCGCATGCAATATAGGCAAACTAATATCGCGTGGCAAGGCGCAATGCTAACGCTTGTGACGACAAAGTGGCTTGCCATCATCATCTTTACAATAATTTTTGTTCTTTTATATCTATCTTCTGAGACTCGTGTGTATCCTCCTCCCCCACCCACTGATCCAAACCAACGAAGGCTATAATAAGACACAAAACCTACAAAGAGTCACTGATGGATATAGCTAAAAGGCTTTATACGAGCACAGGATGACAAAAAGAAAAAACGCCCCACGCCACCCATTCCTATTTGGCATACAAATCATCTCTCCTCTTTTGTGGCACGGCAAAGGCAAAATGTCGCGGTGACTTCTTTTTTATCGTGACTATGTGAACCTTGCGTGTCATTTTCAAATCAAACATACCTAAAACCTATTAAATATAATATAAGAAGCAACATCACATAGTTGAAAGTTATACTACTCTACTCGGGGTAACACTTCGAACCCGTCACTGCATCGCGTTACCATCATCATCTAAATAATAATCAAACATCAACATCATCATTACCATCACCATCATTGTCATCTGCATTACTACGTTGCCGACGACTACGACTGTCAAGTCACCATCATTGACTTTTTATGCTCGAAGCTCAACGAACGAACGACGACGACGAATAGTATAGAAGACACGATGCGTCTTTCTCACATTCTAGTTACTTGAGACATCTCACTGGAAAAAAAAATGACAGCTTTGACGCGATGTGTAGCGGCTTAACGTTATACAGGTTGTCAACGCTGCAATCACAATAGTCACTCAATCATCACACCAACCGCAACAGCAACATCAACATCTACAGCAGCATAAAAAATCACACTAACCAGAGAAAAATATTAAATTTTTCGGCGCAAAGTGCCACAAAATATATAGAAAAAAAAATAAATTAATAAAATATAATGGCCGCCGCCGCCGGCCTGTAGATAATGATGGGCTGGCTTCAGGCTTTGGCTCTGGCTATAACGAACTATCATGTTACACCAGTGACAAACCATAGAGAATCCCCAGCGCATTTGCTATAACAACAACAAGAAAACAGAAAATTATAAAAAAGTTATAAAAGAAGAAGTATATTATATTGTGGAGTGCTATAGTGCCCTGTTTTCCTGTCACGTGATGAGGTTAAGGTGACATTTGATTATGATTGTCCGGGTGTCGACGACAACGGCGGCGGTGGTGGTGGCGGCATTTTTTATTTGAAGATTGTTATTTTTTTGGTTTTTGTTTTTTTATTTTATTTTATTACATTGGTAGAATAAATTAGATTTTGTCGTGCATACTTCGTATTTCATGAGTTATGAATGTATATTGACGTGATGTAAGCAATTCATATAATAATACAAAAAAAATATGTGTTATGCTTATGACGTTTTTAACGTCAAAGTGCAAAGTGACAAATAAAAATAATAAGAAAGATCAGAGGTTGTTAGCTTTCTTATGAGGTTGAACAAACTTGATGAGAGATAACTTTATTGTGCACAACTTGAACTTTGTTGGAGAAAGTGACAGGTGTCACTTGATGAAAACATCACAAAAATGCAGTAACTGTTTTTTATTAGAGTTTCAAAACAAAGTATAGTTGTCAAACCAAAGCGCTGTTAGTTAATTTTTTGTAATATTTTCGTCTTAAAACCGATAATTTTCTTATTTAAATCTACTTATTTGTTGGTGAATGCATTCATTCAACTGTCAAAACTTAAAATCTCTTACACCACCATTTTATTTTAAATGCAACTGTCAAATGTTTTCCTTTTCTATTTCTACCTGTTATTGGATTTTGATTCGGAAAATAATTTTATTTTGTGAAAACCAATTTTGAATAAACAAAAAATTGTGTCTCTTTTTGATTTTTGAACGTTCAGGTTTTCAAATTTGTGTTTCTTTTTTCGTTCTCAACGTGTTTTAAGATTTTTCAGAGAGTGCACGATAAGTTCAGAATAAAATAACTGAGCAGTCCGAGTTGAAAGCTGAACACACACATTTGAAAGGTGAAAGTGAAAAAATTTTAAATCGAAAATTGCGTGCTTATTTAATTATAATTAGTTTTTACATTTTAATTAAAGATTTGAGAAGCAAATTGACAATTTTCATATTGTGACAGCTAAAAGTTCAGGTATGTTTCAAAAATAATTATGAGTGCTCAGAACAAGCATTGTTCAGAGGATGTTCCAAGCAAGCTCATGCTCTGTTCAGAACTTTTTTCAGAGATAAAAAAGAAAAACGACTATAAAACTTTATTTTGAACACACTATAAATTAAGCGTACGTAAGACACTTTCTGACATCTGATACTCTATTGTGTACAGTCCATAAGTAGACTTTAACAGCTTGTTTTTGATCACATTTTTCAAATTCATTTTGACATTTATAGATAATGTTTAAGAAAACTGACAGAGCTTCTGGATGGATGCAAATGGCATCGGGATTAAAAATCGAAGACACCGCTATGTTTTTAATACCTTTGGACAATTCTTAAAAAAACATTTATCTTGTCAGGACTGTTTATATTATGTATTTTTACCGTTACATGCGATGTTGCGTTCAGAAAGTGTAAATATCGAGGTTTCATACGTGTCAACTACAAGTTCCGGCCAGAAATCTTTTTATAGTTTGATTTTCTAAATGTTGCTAGTTGTTCATGCAAAAAAATATGAAAATATATTCACATCTCAAAACATGATGAAGTATTTCCGCTCTAAAAGTATAATCTATAGGCCTAGGCTTATGGTTGCTTTATTTTTTTTTTATATCCACTGTAATTTATTCTTATTATTTAATCTAATTTAAATAAAATATATATATATAATTTTTTTTCTTCACTAAAGATATAAAAATGCCATTAAATTTAGCTAAACACACATTTAAAAAAATCATAAATGACAAAATGTCAAAAAAAGACATGATATCTACATATTATATTAATAAAAGCAAACAAAATAATACAAGAAAACAATTCTCACATTATATCTTAAGTTTATTCATATTTTAAATAAATAATAAATTTGTTTTTTTTTGTTTGTTTTTCGTAGAAGAAGAAAATGACTTGATTGTTTTCTTCTTGTTTTCTATGGCGAGACAAACATCATGAAAAGTAGACAAGGCTGAAGAGACACGAATAAGTCTTTCAGCGGAAAGACTTTTTTTTTAAATACATATTTTATGAACAACATACATCTCTTAGTATTTTTGTGTTCTGTTGGTTTTAAAATAATGAATAAAATAAGATATCTCATCATTTTCATAAAAGATACAAATAAATAAAATATATAGATACTTTTTTCTGGTTTTCACAATTTTTGTTTTTTCACGAAATATTCACAATAACCTATTTCCCCTATATCGCCACCTCACCTCAATCTTCAATCTTTCGAGTTAAGAGGAATGATAAAATTATTTAAAGAATTTTTATTTTATTCAACATTTGAAAATTTTGTTGATTTTCATTCAGCAATTTTAAATAATAATAATCTATTTTTAAACAATTTAATATGTAAAGTAGAGACATTATGTCTGTGTAAGGTTCTAGCCGAAAATGAATCTTCTAATCAATTTATTTCTATCTAAAATTGAAACCTTTTCAGTTACCCAATTAACAGCTTAACAGGAAAAAAAAAAATATTAACAGATGTGGTCCAAACATTCAACCTTCTGGTACTCTTGCTATCTTTAAATTTAACAACATTTGTCATGCTTTAAAAATTGAAAACGCTCCCAGACATATAAAATTTAACAAAAAAATATCTATAATCATATCCCGAGAAGTTTTTCGCACCATTTAGCCGCTTGTAACCTCTTTTCGGCCACACGTTGGCATCGGGCAAAAGCATTAATTTTCAGATTTTTATTTTTATGTGCGTTTATCAATAAAATTGAATCTCATATGTCGGTTGCATAATATAAACATACCTAGGAGATATTTTTCCAATGGTTTTCATATATGTTTTTGCTCGGGTTGATGGTGGTATAATGATGGTGGAAAGTATATTTTCCAATGTAGGTTAATGCGATAGTGCGATAATTACTCAACTGGCAAATGGGCGTGGGTAAAACTGCAATCCGTAAAAAAATACGAAAGAAATACAAAAAAGTATTTTATAGAAACTCTGCAAGCAAATGTCTGCTTGCAGATATTGCGCGGCGTAAATTTTTTTTTTTATTTTTTTTTTTATTTAAACTCGGATTTTCCTCTCCAATGATGACGGCAATGATGATGATGATGATGATGTTGTTGTTGATTATGATGAAAATGCATTCACGCATTCGTGACCTAGAAAAAATATTCACATTTTTATATTCATCATCATGCTCTTTGGATTTTCCTTCATTTTCATTATTTTTTTTATTTTTCTTTGGTTGTTGTTTTTTTTTTTTTTTTTTTGCTGCACGAAGTCAAGAAAAAAAAAACATGCAAAAAAGGTCATTGCAGTTGTTGATCCATCAGCGGCAGTCGCCGATTCAATTTTATCCCATTTACCACCGCATTCATCATCGCACTGCTGCCGCTGCCGCTGCTGTAATCATCATCATCATATCGAATGAGGGAAAACGAGCATGGCAGCGAGCTCGCAATGGGCATAGTGTGGATGGAAGTGAGTGTGGTGGAATCACTTTCCGCCACCACCACCGCTGCCGCCGAAGCAAAGTTAAGACTTAGATATTTATAGATTGATAGATCTATCGGGATGAGTGTCTGCCAGGCCTGCTTTCCTGCTCTGCAGCTTCAGCCATTCGGGCATCACCAGACAAACCGCATCCAACCAAAACCAAAACCATCCACAACCCAACCACTACCACCACCAATATCCATGGCCGGGACAGGACAGGCCGAAGTCGATGCCATCATTTGACAACGACGACAGTGGAAGTGAAGTGAAGTGCAATGGATTCACCTGGCAGTTATGAATTTTTCATTGTGATCACCTTGGCTGATGTTTATGTTGATGCCGCTGTTGGTGCTTGTGCTGGTGCTGCTGCTGTTGAATTCTGATGATGACGATGTCGATGGCGATGTCTATAGATTTGAAGCCGAGGCTGAAACTGCGACTGCGGCTGCGATGGCAAACAACTGAAATTTCTGGTTGTTTTCGATTTACCAATTTTGTTAACCAGATTCACCTTTGCGGGCAAAGTGGAAAACTGAAAACTCCATCTTCAGATTGTGTGGCGCGGCGCGGCGTGGAGTAGCGCGGCTTGGCGCGTTGCAGTTTCTGTGTCTGTTTCTGTTTCTGATGCAGTTGATGTTATTGGAATCAGTTGCAGCAGCAGCAACAGCAGCAGAAGCGGGAAAAGTCAATTACTTTATAAAGTTTGTAGTGCAATTATGTCATTACAGTACATGTCTTCAATATATGTACATTGTACAGTACATTGTAAAGGGTGTTTTTTTTAGAGGTATGTATATATAACTTTGAAAAGGAATAAAACAAAGATGATTTATTTTTAACTTGATATGAAAATTACTTTATTTGAAAAATAATCTTCAAGTATTTTAATTCAAATGTGATTTCTGGAGGTCAAGTTTCGATGACTTTTTCCGACATTCGTTGCCGTTGTTGTTCTCCGAGTGGTTAATCGTTTATATCAAAAAATTGTACAAACCCATAGACGAATTCTAGGGTCAGTAACGTGAAACTATGCAACTACCAAACGCATTCTCCAATAAATCAATTGTGGCACGAGCTGTGTGACATGTAGCGCAGCCGCCATCTTGTTCTTTCGTTAAGTGACAGATCCATTCTATCAAAAGTGAGCTTTGTCGATAAACAAAATTCGTGTGATAAAACAATTTGAATAAAATTTGGTAAGGCGTCGGTATATTAACGTTCAAAATGTCAATTCAAACTAAAAAATAAATCATTTGACAGCTGCCAAAATGGTTGCCAGTTAAAATACTGTTGTCAACTCAAGGTTATATACCTTTTGGAAAGAACACCCTTTAAATGCAATTTGTTCTTTCTTTTTTTTATATTTTTTTTTTAATTCCTACGCCATAGCCATGACCTTAAAAGTGTGATTAATCTTGTGAGAGGCTGCAACCTGCTGTTGCCGCTGCTGCATGCAGCTCTTGTGCAATAGTTGATATTTTTTGTTAAATCGATGATGGCGTGGAGTTGAAGCCAGCTTTTACTGCGGGCGCTACTTCTATATAACCAATTCATTCGAATGAATGATATAACACAACAAGGAATTCTCACTTTATTGAAAGACTTCACCACATTAAGAAAAAAATTAATTTGCTCGGTATTCTTGTAGTATCGTAAAAGAAGATTTAACCATTTTTTTGTGATGCCTAGGGTTTTCTCCAGTCATCCATTCTTCTTATAAGAACTTCTTGGTCTCTTGAATTGAAAAGTGTTTAGAAAGTGCAATTTCCGTCTGATAGTTAACTTATCACTGAGTTCTTTAGCTTGATGGATGAGTTTTTTTTTTGTTAAAGTCTTGTATATGACTAAATAAGGCTTAAAACAAGGTATGGCTATGTAAGAACAAGGTCGATCTTTGAGCCAAGTGACAAAAAAACGGATGTCTCGCACTTTTTTAGAGTTAAGATGTTAGAAGACATTTAAGGAGTATTATTTATACGTTAGAAGTATTATTGCTTGTTTTTGAATGAAAGTGAAGTGGAATTAGACGTTGTTTTATCAAGAAGGTCTATAAACAAGTTATTAATGAATGTAGGAGTCGTGGTAGACATGAATGAAATGAACGTTTTACTTCTGTCAACTTTAACGATACAATTATCGTAGAATTTCCAAAAAAAAATTAAACCTAACTGTGCTTAAAGCTGATTTAACTATAAAGAAGGTCTTAAATAACTTCCAACTATTTTATTGCTTTTGTGACTTTACTTTAATGAATTGCGTTTAAGATTCTAATCAAACAAACCTAACTTAACGAAGAACAAAAACCAACTGTCATTTAATCCTTTCGGGACGGGAGTGGTACGTTTACATATAAATATTTTTTGTTCTGTCCCACTCTCGTACCGAAAGGGTTAAAGCTGTCATAACTAAACAGAATTCAGTATTCATTCTCAGTTGGTAATTAAATTAGCTTTGCCTTTATTATCTTTGTTTTAGAAATGTGCAAAAGACAGTTGTTATATAAAGATGGCATAAGAAAACATTCTTTTAAGAATTTCATTTCAAAATAAGTGTCTTTAATTTACTTTAAAAAATTAAGGTTTACCCTAATCACAAGTGAGTTTTGGGTAAAATTGATCTGGATTGACGTTTCAAGTAAGTCATTTGATAAACGTCAAAACTGTGCAAATTTCTTTCGGAATTGTGTACATCTTTGCAAACTTCTTGTAGGGGACTTCAACTGTCATTTTTATTGGCCTTATTGGTATATTCAAGAAACTATAGAAATGTATTGACGTATCCAAACTTTGTTAATTGGACAAAATTCCAAAATAAAGCCCCCAATTTTAACAAATCGACACTTTAAATGGCGCAACAGTTCATAAAATAAAAGGTTCAATCCCTATGTATAGTGGAATCGAGTTAAAATGACATTAGTTTGAAACGTTAAAAATATGCATTCAATAAGTCAGTTAAACTTACAAAATTTCACTTGAGATGCCAGAATCAGAATTCGGAACCCTCAGAGATTAAAGCTGAACGATCGGTTTATATTCGGAGATTTCTGAATTGAAATAACTTTGAATCCGATTAGTCAGTCAGTTATTTTGACATTTGTCATTAGTGTAATTTGTGTTTTTGTTTGTTGAGTTTGTTGCACATTTTAAAATGTCCCTAAAATTCTGGGGTGCATTTTTAAAAATGTTTTCATGGAATTTAAAATTGAAATTATACAAAGCAACAAACAATGAAATAAAATAAAAATTAATTCTCTCTGACAGCATTTTCCAACGGAAGATTATGTTCCACCCAATATTTTCCCTCCCAGAAAGTGAAATAGAGATCTCATTCAGGTTTTGTTAATGTGAACTAGCCTTATATTTTGACAGCTTATAAAACGTCAGCTTTTGCTAGAACTGTGCCTCTATATTGATTACTTTTCATGTGGATTAATACCCTGCAAATCATGTGCTTATGAAATTTTGCGGAAATTTCATATCGATAAACAAAATCTCTTTATCGATTTTTGTATAGTGATAAGGCGCCACTTGCATACTTATTTATAATGCTGATGCATATTGACATTATCGACAAAATAAAACAAGCTGTCACTTTTGCATTTCCATGAATTAAATCCAAATCTCCAAAAGCTGTTGTGGCTATGAGAACAAACTGAATCTAGAGCACGTGGATCGAAATAAAGTTCTTTTGCAAAGTCACAATATCAAACTATATTATGTATATTGTCCCCCGCCAAATTATTTCTCAAACGTCAAATAAATATAATTCACACGTATCATGTTATTACACTCAGATAAGTAATTTACAACCTATTCAGAGTCCACTTCACTATAAAGCACTCTGTGTGGTGTGTGAATTAAGTAGTTGTAGGTACATACCATAAATATCATTATATCGATTTAATCGCAATAATAATAATTCATTATTATCAAAGATATAGCCATCTGTCAATTGTCTTCCCGCTCTGGCGCTGCTGTCGCCAAGTCAATGTCAATATTACCAAAACGTAGCGTAGGTATATATTACTATAGATACTGATTAGAAACGACCATAATAATATTTTTTGATAGCACAATATAAATTTCTTTTTTCATATATCACTGATATATAAATAATATACTACTAACGTATTTATATTGTATCGCTTCATTGGCTAAAAAATTTATGAAATATTTCATATTCATTTAATTAATTTTCACTCGGTTGAGTTGATATGGTGATTAGAATATATTATAGTAGAACTAGAAATAAGAAACAAATAAAATAAGAGACTAGAAATATAAAATTAGGAAGAATACAACAAAAAATAAAGTAGTAGGCACATCTATCCACTTGTCTTGCAGCACTGCCTTCGCCTTGTCTTGTCTTTCGTGGGTGGAAGTGTTGTGTGTCGTTAATGGGAAAAACAAGAAAATTTATGTGGGTTTTGGACTTTTAATATCTGGAAATTTATTGTTTGTTTTTCTCTCATGATGGAATTCTTTTAGTTTTTTATTTCATTTGTTTTTCTTGTTGTTGTTGTCAAATCAAATCTATCTCTCTCTCGCATTCTTCTTCTCTCTTCTCGAGATTGGATGTATACATGATTAAATGTCATATGGTTCGCATTTGACAGTCAATATTAGCAAATCTGTTGACATGTCATCCATATAAATGCATAATTAAGTTGGCGGCATTATACTTTTAATTGAGACAAAGTATCTAAAGGTCATCTATGGATTTATGACTTTATATTATGTTTTTGTGTATGGATTCATTATTTGTATCTGTGAATGAATGGAATATGTTGATTTCTATTCATTAATTATAAATGTAATGAATTGTTTGAGTGACGTTTGTTATATGGATGGGATTTGGAAAATGGTGATGATGATAAAAGTTAAATTGTACTAAATGTGATATAATTTCTTTTGTGGGTTTACTTATGTAGATTATAACGGTAACCTTTTGTCATTTTGAGTAGGTAAAGTACTTAAATTATGATAATTTACTAAGATATCCAATTTATTGACAAATGAATTAATTTATTTCATGCGGTTTGATTGTCACTAATATAAATGCAAAGTATTTTCACTTTAAATGATTTTGAAAGAATTGTAATAGATTTTTTGGGATTAAAAAAGTTTCTAAATGTCAATTTTTTATTTTAGCCGGCAAATATAGAAAGATAAA
The DNA here is from genome assembly GCA_951509635.1 of Eupeodes luniger. NCBI lineage: Eukaryota > Metazoa > Arthropoda > Insecta > Diptera > Syrphidae > Eupeodes > Eupeodes luniger. Next base: position 9,170,591 of record OX608075.1, on the reverse strand, counting down.
GAAATTAAGGTCGAAGAAGTGAGAGGGACAAGAAGACAAGAAAGAGTGATAAAAAAGACAACTGTAGTAGATTAAAGAAGGTGCGATATGTTTTATAGAAAATAATTGTAATAGATTTACTTCGCAAAATATATACTTTTACATTATTTTTTCATACGGTTTCCGAATAAGAGGATTCATTTTTATATTAAATAAGCAAGACAAGGCCATTAACAATAAAACACGATATCAGTGAAAAAGCCGCCAAGGCTACGGTTGCATCATCATATTCTTTTAATACATTTGCAGCTTTATATTCTCTACAACTTCTCAAATTACATCTTTAGAGTCTCGAATCGATTGTGAAGAATTGACTTAAGTAAAAAGTCTTAACTGCAGAAAACTTTTCATGCTAAATTGCGATTGTTTAGTTGCTGGTGTGGAATGTAGCGTCATTTTTGTATCGTTCTAATTATAGTAATGGCGTATTTTTTAATTTTCAAATGTCAGAAAATGACAGCTATTCATAATAATTGAAAACGCTATGTTTTAGAAAGATCAGAAAATTAAGAGAAAGCTTGAAGCAAGAAATAAAAATTGTCACCATTAGGTTTGTTTGCATTCTGGTGAAATTAATTTTTGTATGTGTTTATTGTAAAAATATGCTTAACAAGAAAAAAAATTGCTAAATTGTTCTCTAACATTTAAATGTCATCTGAAAATTTCAAGAAATTATTTGATTCACTTCTTGCAAATATGCATTTGCGCAGAAATTCGGGCAATAGTTATTACTTTATTAGCTATTTAGAACACTGTCAATTATAGAGATTAGTTTTTTAAACGCACATCGGGAATGCTGAATGCTTTACAGCATTCTGTTTTTACCTCCCATTTTAATATTCTAAACTTAACCAGTATCTTAAATCCTTCCTCAGATTTTTAACTATATAAATATTTATGAACAAAATTGAAACATTCTTTCACACAAAAATGACATTGAATTCATAAATTCCTTCTTTCCATTGATCTAGTCTCCCTGTGAAGTAAAGATATTCGTTCTTTAGCCGTACAACACGAATGTGTTATGCCTTATCACGCTCTGCCTTTTTTCTATCATTGTAAAACGTTGAATGCTAAGTATAACTGCTTATGTCAAAAAAGAGCCAGCAATAAATTTAAAATACAAATTAAGTCTTAAAATGCATTTGAAAATACCCGTGAAAATATAATTTTTCACACTGAACCTGTTATGTAGACATTACACACCTGTCAAACAAACATAACAATATTTTTCAACACACAACCTGCAAATCTTTCACCAATTAATTCAATGAGGAAGTACGCGAAAGCACGCATTATTTCTTATGTTCCCACCTTCAATTCAATTCAAAAACAACTGTGCGCACGATCTTATCCATCATCGCAATAAAATACAAAAGAAGAAAATTATAACTCTCTCGCTACTTTATCAAACAACTTGATCTTGTTTTGCAAGTTAACAATAATTTTATCTCTGTTTTTGTTGTTTAATTTTGTTGCATTGTTGTTGATTTGTGTGTAAATATTGAAATTCTTTTTCTTATATAAAATTATATTAGTCTCGTCGCATTTGCATAAGAATAGAATTTACTTGTTTATCTATTTATGCAATCTTCACGTTTGTTTTGTGTCTTAAAGCCGATAGAGCGAAAAGAGATATAGGAGGAGAAAAAATAAAATAAGAATTATTCTTGCAAAAAATAAAAAAAAAACAAAATGAAAACGACATCTTTATTTCCTCTTCTGTTTTTTTCCTGAATGCATTTGAATGGTTTACTATCTGACAGTCAACACCTGTCAGTTGTTTTCTTAGCCGAGATCCACTAAATTTACATTATGCCCCCTCTGGTGGCATAAGCATGCAATTCCTGTTTTATTTTTATTTTTTAATCATCATTCAGTCAAATGGTCTATTTTCACATGTCATTCTTTCAGTTGAGAGAACTGCAGGTGGAACAAAACATTTTCATTTTAATATTAAAATTTAAATTAAAACTAAAATAATGTTAGATAAATTTGCAAAATTATACAAACATTTGTGTCATGTTTTTCTTAAACTTATTAGTAGAAAAAAAATAGTACTGTTGCACTGCTGCAGCTACTGATGCATTTAAATGTTCAGTCAAATGTGAAACGCACACGAAAAAAATTCAATTGAAATTTAGTTTGATTTAAATATTTTTTTTTCTGATATGGCAGGGACTTTTTTTAGTTTTGATCTTTGAGGGTGATAGTTAAATTTACATGTTTTGACATTTACTGCAAAATTCATTTAAATTTCCACCAAACGATATTTTTCAATTAGTTTTGTTTAACACTGAGGTAAGTATTTATGCTTGTTAAGTCTTGTTTGTCATAATTTACCACGAGGTAGGTAAACAGACTTTTGACAGTTTAATAGGAATTTATTATAAACTTCAGTTTAAAATTATAGGGCTAGAAAGGTAACACCTTTGATTTTCGGTTGAAAATATTTGAATTTGTTTAAAAGGTGACAAGTATTTGTCTGTCAAGTTTTCTTTTTGTTATCCAACATGTGGTAAGTAAATTAAAATTTGATAGTTTTGCAGGCATTTATTTTTTCCTTTAAGCAGAAGATAAAAGTTATGTATGTTTTTACAGTGTCTTTTCAGACACCATCCTTCTAAAAAATCGGAAAATAATCATGTTTTGTTTTGTGTTTCACTATCCACCTTGAGGGTGGTAAACAAAAATTTGACAGATTAAAAAACATTTCATAGAACTCCTGTTTTTATTTTTTAATTGTCTTTCTGGTGAAAATATTTGCTTTTAATATTGCGTATAAGTATTCGCTTGTCAAATTCTATTTGGTATTATTTAGCACGTGGCAGGTAAATAAAACTTTGACAGTTCGATAGGATTTTTTAAGAAATGTCAGTTTAAAAAATAACTATTTGATTTTGACCAACATGTTACAAGTATTTGTGTGTCAAGTTTTTTTTCTTCTTATTCAACATAAGGTAGGTGAATTAAATGTTGGTAGTTATGTCAGAAAAATGTTTTTCTTTATCCGGTTAAGATTTTTTGTTTTTCGTTATACACCACGAGGTAGGAAAACGCAAAAATATGACAAGTTGAAACGAACTTCATATAAATGCAGGTATTTGAGTTGATATAACATCGCGGAAAATTGTTGACTGTTCGTTTTTATTTACCGCGAATACATTTTTGATTGTTAAGTTTTATTTGTTTTTATTCACCACTAGGTTGGTAAACACAAATTTGACAGTTTGATAAGAATTTATAAGAATCTTTAGGTAATCTTCAGGTAAGTAGGGAATTTGTCACAAGTATTTGTCTCTCAAGTTTTGATTTTGTTAATTCCACTATGAGGCAGTGGGATACAACTTTGATAGTTTTGAAGAAATGTCTTCCTTCTTCATCCACTTTTTGATGTAAATTATTCACCACGAGGTAAATAAAAACAAAAATGTGTCAGTTTGGAAAGAATTTTACAAAAATTCTAGTTTTTATTACTTTGTTAAAAATAATTGGTTTTGCTTAGGATTATTGTAAGTTTTTGACTGTCAAGCTTTGCATGTTCTTATCCACCACAAACACAGTTTTGACAATTTAACAAGAGTTTGTGCTTGCGTTAGTTTTTTAGTGCCCTTAAGTCATCCATTTGCAAAAAACGTCGGCTTTCTATCTCTTTTTTCACGATATCCGTCATCGTTTAAATTTCCACATAACGGTCTGTCAAAACAAAGAAAAACGAACAAAAAACAAACAACAAGCTTACCAATCTTCTTACATCAATTTTTCGCGCATTAATTAATGCTTCGTTTCAAGCGGAAATTCTGCTGCGGTTATCCGGTTTCATTAGCATCTTATCAGTGTTAATGCAACTTTGCATAACTACACATAATCCTTTTGAAATGCAAAAAACCAAAAACAAAAAAACAAGAAAACATGAAAATTTATAGCTCCATACCTCCTCGTTAAACCCAGACCCAGACCTACCCAGTATCCACCCACCCTTCCCCAAACCGAACCCTTCGTTAAAATAAATAACACGACAAAAACTCGCGACCTACCTCGCCAAAATTAATGGCGTCTCCGTCAGTCACTCCTAGTATAGCTTTTAGCTTATAGCTCGTCGCGTTTTGTCGCTCGTTGACGTTTTTCGTCGTCTCCATTACATTCCTCACATTCTTTCATACTCAATGCCAGACCGAAAGATGCATAAGTAAAAGGAAGAGAAGAAAAAAATCAATCACACAAAACACTGCTTAAACACTGGCCAGTGAGACTAGTGGTATACTAATTAGTAAAACGAGCTTTGAGAGGGCTGATGTAGTTTTCCAAAGAAGGGGGGTTGCACACAAAAAGCTCATTTATATTCAACCGCAGTGAGGAAGAAACCCCAACCCAAGCCTCAACCCTAGCCCGTTCCTGTCTATGTCTCATGTGCATTTATCATACTGTCAAGTTACTATACAATGTGGACGACGACGACGACAACGGTAAAGGCAAAGGCAACGTCGTCGGCGGCGACGGAGTTAGTTCCATCGTGGCTCGTCGTTGTCGTTGTCGTTGTCGTCGGTGTTGTTGTTGTTGTTGGTTTACTAGATATATGTATGTTTGTAGTTTCGGTTTTAGTTGGATTTTGCCTTTCTCTATACAATATTAACCTTGAAATAGAAAGTAGAACGAAATGCTATACACAGAGCACACACGAAAGGGGGTTTTACATGGTTAACATGGTTTTCAACGTCTCTAGGGTCAGATTGAAAAACATTCATCACACAAGGAGTTCTCTCAGTCCTCTAAGTCCTCATCCTCATAAATTCTTCAACCCAACCCATCATGAAAACAAAATAAACATATATCACCCGAATATGCACGTAGATAGATAGATATGCATAGAGTAATGTAAAACGCCCCTTTTGTATTTTCTATTCACAAATAATTTATGTATTTTTAAATACAGTAAAAGAAGACGACGACGACGAAAACGAAACAACAACAACAACAAAAAACGTTACTTTTGCAAAATATACATCAGGCTCGAGTTACACATGAACTTGATTTGGAAGGTTTTTATGACAGTTTTGATTTTGATATATATGTACATATGTAAAAAGTTTTATGTTTTGTTTTAAGAGGAATTCAGAAAATGCTATGTTTTTTTGTGGCTACTTGTGTTTTAATTGTTCTTAGATTTACATGTTTGTTGCCTTGGGATAACTGTGGGTTTTCTATAAACCGTGGGTAGCTTTGGTAGTATGTGGCATATTTGTAGAAGTGTAAGAGGCCTCAAGGACCAACCATAAGAAAAAGTGAAAATATTCCAAAGAGATTTTTCAACATTTTACACGAATTTGTTCGACAACTGCACGTTTTTGCAGATGATATTAGGATTTTCCATCAGACATTCAAAATCAATCTGTATTTCTATCCTTTTTTAATTCTTATTTGAATTTTTTCCACAGCATCACAAAATGTAAAAAGTCATAAGTGGCGCCCAACGTGGGTCAAACTAATCAAACGATGAGCTTTAAGGTCTTAACGCCTTACAAACTGAAAAACTCACTTAATGATTTATTTTATTCCACTTTTATCAATTATTACTTCATTTTTTGTTAAATGGCGCCCAACGTGAGTCATATGAAATATGTTATTTAGGGTGAAAACCTTAGAATTGGTACCATTAGGAACTTTGACTAAAGCCAAATTGACTTATATTCAACTTAAGTCATAGAGTTACAATCATACATTATAATGGGTCCAATGAATAGATGAGTTCTTACTAATAACTTCTGCTTACAAATTGAAAAGTCCCTTAATATACAACAAAATTATTAAAGCTTTTGATTACAAAAATGGCTAATTGATTTTCTTTATACCAACTTTTTGTGAATATTTATAAGTGGTGCCCAGCGTTTGTCAAATATTTTAAAAGAAGAGAAAAGAAAGTCTTTTAGACTTACAAACTGAAAATAAAATAAGCATTTGTTTTACATGTAATTTTTAAGTGGCGCCCAATGTGAATGAAACGAGCCCTTTGTTTCCTTGTGGTTTCGCTATGGAACCAAAAAATTGATATTTGCTAATATGTTCCTAGAGCTTTCATGACGAAAACCAAATCCATGTATCCAAAATGTAGTTGACATCTTCGGGAACAAAGGGTTAAGACCTTACAAAAAGAATTATCCACTTTGTTGGTGCTTCGCAACTATGATTATCCACTTGACTTTTTGAATAAACTAAATTATACACGATTTCCCTCTTGATATTACAAACTATAAAAAATCAAAAATGGCGCCCAACGCGAGTCAAATTAATTTTCAAAAAGATTTGAAGAAATACCCCAAAATAAAAGAAACTTTCTTACGTTTCGTATGAAATGGCGCCCAACGTAAGTTAAGGTTTAGACCTTAAATTCAGAATTATCAAAGCTTTTAACCAAAGCCAAAAAGGCTCGATTCTCGTCAAATTTTTAAACAAATGAGTGGTTTTCAAAGTTCGTCAAATAAAATGAAAGCTTTAAGTTTTTGAAGGCCTTACAAATGACATAAAATTGTGATGGACTTTCTTTAGTTTAACTTGAAAAAAACTGTTAAAAGTCAAATGGTTTTTTTCCCTGAACACTGTTTATTTTTAATAAAATGATTTAAAATCATGAAAATCATGAAAATAAAATAAATGTGATTCAAAAAGTATTCATATATGCGTTTCGCCTCGGTGCAATGGTTTCTTTCGTTTAATTATTGATTGGCGCCCAATGTGAGTCATAGAAGTTGATCCAGCCAAGGTAAAGAATATTAATTTGACCATAATAAAAAAAAGATTGGATCACATGAAGTATGTTTAGTACCTGTGAATTTAGTATAAGCATTGTTGTCATCATTTAAAGGTAACAAAATCCTTTTCTTCAATTCGAATTAATTTATTTTCAGAACCGAAATACAAAACTTACCTTGTTATATTTATTGATTTGAGTTAAAACAATTTTATATTCATGAACTCACCTGAAACAGAAAGAAAAATAAAATATGTTAAATTGGAAAATCACAAGAATATTGGGCAAATAAAAGTTCATTTACTGTTAAAGCCCTAATTTTTTTTTAATTTTTTTTGCTAACTCACACACATTTTTTTATGGACAAATTTATTAATGAATACAAAAAAATGTTCCAATAACAGATAAAATAAAAGTGAGGACGTGACTTCTATAACAAATAAAATAAAATGCGTGACAAAAAATCTGCAAACTAACAAAAAAAAAAAATTAAAAAAAATATTACAAATTGCAAGAAAATTAATCACAAACAAAATGCGTGAACAAAAGAACAAAACTGCGAACGCACATAAAAAAAAACAATCATTCATAAAGTTCAATAATTATTCAACAAATGAAAAACCATTGAGAAAACAAAATACACATTTTTGTTGTTTTACGAACGAGAGTTGAGGCCAGAAAAATGACAAAAGAAAAAATGTTTGCCTATAAAATGTACACCCAAAGTATTATATTGTTATCTTGATAGTTTATTTGATTTATTTCACATTTAACTAGCTAATGGTATTTTTTTGTATATTATATATTTTTTGAAGATTGTGATTTGAGATAAGTTTATATATTTAAATATTAAAGACCATATTTAAGACTATGATCAAAAAGCATTATGACAAATCATAAATCTACGTTAAAAAAAGCTGCCCGGAAATTGTTATACAAAAAGGTTTAATGTTGGATCATCATCAAAATCTAAAAACATGAATTATGGTATTTATGACGTTATAAAATATTAAACAGTATACTCTGCTTAAATTTAACTAATACTTTTTAGAAAAAGACAATAAATTGTAACCCCTAAATCCGTGCATATTTAAATAAAGAGAATTTTCTTCAAAGATTTGACAGTTAATTTGTGTAAAAATGTCACTTTTAACTACGTTCGCAACAAACATCTTAGTTAAGTTCGCGTTCTTTTTCTCTCCCCTATCGGTTTGCGACGAATCTGACAGACATGCCACACCTATTATTCTATTTTTACTGTCAATTTAGAAACCTTAAAGTTAAAAACAAATAATTTTGATATCAGGAAAAAGATTACAAAAATATTTTACATAAAAATCAACCAACCATGCTGGTTGTGCATTAAATTCCATTACAGAACTACAAAACTTTCTGCTTGTGTTTCTTTATTTCTACTTTCTTAATAACCACGTTTTAAAAATTTTATTCAACATTCAATCAATCGATTGCATTTGGTGGATAAATTTTATATTTTTTGTATAAGTAGAAAAAAGCACACATAATAAGTTTCTTTGACTTTCATTTGACGCAAAGCCATATGATATGAGGAACAACGAAAATGGGGATTACACTTAAAACGTGCACTGGTAGAAATGTCAACAGGTATGGAATATGACAGTAGATAACATAATACCTCTGCTGTTTTACTTGCTAGAAATATTTTTTTTTTTAATTTTTAAACATTTCATAAGTTAACAAGACATTTCAAGAAGAAGTTCAATATTTTAAAAGAGACGTCACCTAAAACTTGAACTTTTGACATAAATTTAAGGAAAATGTCAAAAATCTGTGAATTTTAAAATTAGTCCAAAATTATTATTTTGACACTAGAAGAAAAATTACATTCTAATTAGATGTCGATTGATCTAATTGACTTTATTTTTGTTTATTTTTATATACATACGAAATCATCTGTCACATGTCAAATTTACTTTCATTTGATAAATATGTACATTGCTCCCAAATTTAAATAGTTCACAAAAAACACGCAGCTAACTAAATGAATAATTCACAAAAAACACATAAGAGCCTCCAGGCCACCATAGAATTTTCAAAAGTAGATATTTTTTAAAACTTAAAATGGACATCAAAAAACGATGTCCTAAATTTAATAGCAAAATTATTGATGATTAGCTTTTATTCAATACTTCAAAAGCGTTTATCTCCAAACTGCATTTTTTAAGTTGGCCGGACTCATAACTCAGACAATTAACAACCGATTGAATATGTATCTTGGAAAATATTGTCGCAAATTTGGATTATTATGATCAAAAAATAAAAGGAACCTGGCCTTGGATCCTAAAAAAAATGAGACGTCATAGCAAAAACTCTGCCCAGCCGCAATTTTTAAATAAATCGCTCCAAACAATGTATTGTAAGCAATCACTGAAACGTATGTTTAATAAAATCCCGATTTATTTTGTAATATTTATGTATAAATCCACAGAAAAAAAATTCGAAATAAATGTTATATGTATGTATGTATATTCAGTGACCACTGAAATTTAAAAATAAACTTATCACAATCAGAGTTGATGGTTCATCTGTCAAATCAAATATCATTTAAAACAGTGTTGCCAAGTAAGAAATAAAACGTCTTATTTTCCGTAAAACTCCTTTTATGATTTTTTTTTTACCTGATGACATACATATGTACATAAGTGCTGTCAAAAATGTTTTTTAGCCAATCTTAACGATATTCCAATAAGACTTATTAAACGCGTTTAAGGGCGTTTTTCTTTTTTAGTTCAGAGCTGAGCTCTGAGCGAACAGAGTAGAGTAGAGTAGAGTTCTGAGCAGAGCATGTTCAGAGCTCTCTGATTTAATTATGAAACAACTTGAGAACTAAACTGTCATGATTTGAAATGTCGTCTGTTTGAAGGCGTTCAAAATTTTCTTTAATCAAATGAATTAAAAAAACAGTCATAGCGTTGGTCCATTTGAAGCCTGAAATAAATTTGATTCACAAAAATGCTTTCTGCAATTAGTTTTTTCTAAATTATCTTTCCTTCTGCACCAGAGCAACCAGCCTCTTCCGCCATTTTTATTGTTTTGATAATGATTTTTTTTAATTTCCCGGCTTTCAGATATCAAATTGTTTGTGCTCAGCATTTTACTCCGTTTACTCTGTTAATTTATTCTGAGCTCACAGAGCGCGCTCTGAACATGTTCAGAACTAAAAAAGAAACACGAATTTGAAGCTCTGAACGTTCAGAGCTCAAAAAGAAACACAATTATTTTTTTGACAGTTCGAGCTCTGCTCTGAACTAAAAAAGAAAAACGAATTTTTATATACCTTTTTGCACGAGTTAAATAGCTTAAAATTGGGATGGGCTGTCAACTAATAATAACAACTTTTACGGAAACATTTAAATTTCAACGTGCAAAATATTTGTGAAATAGTGGATAATTTTAATAATTCATAGAATGTCTGCAAGAATTTAAAAAATTGAAATAAAATGTTCAGGTTCCTTCAAATTCAACCATAGGTTCAATCAGCTGTTCTGTCATATAGCCACATATAACAGATATTCTTGGATAGCTTTAATTTTTGTTTTGATTACCCATTAACTTTACTAACAAAAAGGAATCCGGATACTCTATTTATCTGACATTAAACGCATCCATTTGAGGCAAATAATTTTGACATTTAATAATTATTTCACATCGCTCGCATTTGACAAACAAAGAACCAATGAGAAAGAGATAGGTATTTACATAAGTGAGAAAAGATTTTTATTTTAGATAAGTGCACACGAGATAAACGTCATTTATGTTTAGTTTTAATTAATTTGACATGTTTTATAGTGAGTTGAAGTTTGAATATGTCAAAATCCCTGTCAACCCATTTAAAATCAATTTATAAAAGGTGCCATGTTCATGCTATTGTACGTGATAAGGAAAAAGTGAACCATTTACATATGTGTCAGTACTGAGTATACATAAAAAGAAATTCACTATTTCCGACTTGTCGATATTTTGAATACAAAACAAAAACCAAAACATTCATTCATTCAACTTTTTTTTAAATTTCAATTAAACAAAGTTTAACAATGTTCGTTATTATCACGTACGTACATAAGTTTTAAACAAAAAAATTTAATCTCATCTGGCGCCTGTCATGTTATACTTGTCCACAAACAAAATTTATAAAACAAACTCAAAAATTGCAACCGTGATAATTACAATCAAATTCTCGTCGTCATCGTACAGCACTAACAGTAAAGAATTTTAATATAAGATTTTTAATCTCGATTATAATTTATTTTGACAAAAATAAAAAAAAGATAAAAACGTTAAATATGAATTTTTGTTTATAAAGTTGCCAGCTGTTTGGCGGCTATGCCACCTAAAATAACATCATTCACACGGTTGGCTGGCTGGTTGGTTGGCTGGCCCGGTGTAAAATATAGCACATCAAAACAAAACTAAACAAAAATACAATATTTTAAAATTAAAAATAAAACAACTTTACATCACGATGATTGCACTAGTTTTACCTACATAAATAAAATTCGTAAACCAAATGAAAAATTCAATTTTGATTGCTTGCAGCTAAATTGATACTTTTCACTTTCCTCATTTCTTTCTCGTCTAAATTTTATTCGATAGTGAATTATTATTGCAAACAAGATGCAATTATTGATTTTTATGATAATTACATATGTACGAGTACGTTCAATTCCAAGAATTTCAAATAATTCGATTTACGAATCGAGTATACATGCAAACATAATATTATAAATGAGAGATTTGTAAGCGCGGGAAATGTATTTTGTTTTTTTGTTTTTCATTAATGGGTCTTGTATATTTTTCATTTGAATACATTAAATGAATAAATTAATTTTCAATGCGGGTATATTCCAGATATGACATTTGTATTGATCAAATAAAATAGATTGATAAGTTTATGATGATGGAAGAGAAGTGTTGATGGATATAGCGCCAGCAGCGCCAAACAAACAGTTGCGGATTACAGACCAGTCATAAATAAATCAAAACAACAACACGTGCTGGGGGTAAGCGCATTTATAAATTCACATTTTACAACAACTTTTGATTTGAATATAAAATGAGATAAAATTTAATCTGTTGACAGTTTGAAAAGTCGATCTCTTACGGTGAGGAAAACGTGAACTAATTTAGCCGAATAACTAGCTATTTGGGCAACTGTCAATTTTGAAGTTGTCATCTTTTGACATTTAACATCGATTGCGCAATGCGCTGACCAAGCTGATTTTTACACCCAAAATCGTTGTAAAATTAAAACTACTCTTAAGCTCAAACCACGAAGAGATAATGAAGTGGATAGTCCTGCACCTCGAATTGCTAAGTCTTTTGGGCCAAAACAACAAAAACAAGAGATAAAACAAAATAAAAATGGGCGTGTTAGTGGGTAGAAACTGAGCAATAGTTTTATTTCTTCCTTTTGACCGGACTTATTTGTAAAATGAAAACAACAAACAGTCAAAATTTTATCAAAATCTCATCTTTTAGTTCTTGAAACTTCCAAACACAATTTTCCTATCATTTTGTTAAAATTTATTAAATCAATCATTAAAATTTAAACAAAAGATAAATCAATTCCCTGTCTTTTTTTTTCTTCCTATATCTAAAACTCTCCCAGAAATTATTATGCACACAGCAAAAAAGATTAAGGTCTTCAACCTTGTGCATTGGACTTGGCATATACGAGTTGGTAGGTAGGTAGAGATAAAGATGCAACCAACCACTAAACACCAAACACATTGGACTTGGCTGGCTTTCCTGGTCTGGCCACACACCTGTCCAGGAGTATGTTAACATTTATTTCCCTCAAGATGTTAACATGTCGAGAAACCTTGTAAAGCCAAAACGCAAAGATTTTTGCCCGTTTTCCACCTGTACTTTTGGTCGTCTGCGTCTCGTGGTGCGTCGCATCGTCTTTGTCCACGGACTGTTGTTGGATGGAATCGCTCGTGGGTCGGTTGGTCTTCATCGTCGTCCTCATCCCGTATATAGCATACAAAAAAAAACAGAACACTCCTTTGACCATCTCACCATAAAAACGAAGAACTCTTCTAGCTATTTTTTGTTTTTGTGTTTCTTTAGCCTTTACGACGACGCGACGAGACGCGAAGACTGCCTTGCTTATATTCTAAAGGTTAGTGTTGGGATGATGATACAAGAAACGGAAACGGACGTGCTATAAACATATGCAATGCATTCGAAGGAGTATCTCTCAAAATGTATCTTGTTTCTTATTTTAAATTTTTTGTTGGACTTTTCTTTGAGACTGCAAGTCTCGGATAATGTTTGGTCATCGATCGGTAGTTAGACACTGGCAATGGATGCGCTTTTGTCTTAAGTCCAGTTGGGATGAGGACGTGTGTCTTATTTGTTTTAATTTATTTTGTAGTAGATAATAGTATGAAGGTACCCCAAGGGAGATTTCATGGAATGCTTCCATATACATACATACATACGTAAAATGTTTGCCTTAGCATCGCGTCTACTTGTTTGCATGTTCAACATTTATTATGTCTGAAGTCACTCGTTAAATTACTTTTTGGTTTTATACCGATTTTGTGATACTCACAAAACAATACAAAAATTAAGAACCAAATAAATTATAATAAATTGGTTGTGACATTCAAGGAAAAATAAAACAAAGAATCATGTTCAAAAAGTATCGATTTAAGGCCGGACTCACACTGTTATGTCAAAATGATGTTTTTTGATAGAAGAAATATTATTTTTGACAGGAGAAGGCGAGTTAATACTACTTCAAATCTATAAACGCTAAATTTGACTTGTAGCATTTTTTGTTCCAATCGCAGTTTTTTTTTCGGGAAGCTAGTCAAACAGGGAATATCGAAAATAAGTTACGAATGGGATCAAATCATTAAACGTCAAAATGAGTCCAATGTCAACACGGTTTTTTTTGCTTTGGATTACATATCTGAAAAGCAGTAATTCTCTTAAACTTTTGAAGTAACCATTGCATTCCCTTTAGTTTTTAGGGAAATAAAACTTAAACAGCAAATGGAGTAGCGACTAATTTGACAATCAGTTAAGAAAATGAGATCAAATCAAGAGACGTCAAAATGAGTCCATTGTGAACAAGGTCTTATGTAATCCGATGAATCTGACAGTTAGGCTTAGTCGAGTGTTAATAATCCCCAAAAGTCTGTTGTCATTATTTACTTAAGCCTTAATTTACACTTAGTAATATTTAAGATCAAATTTTTGACGCGTGGCATGTTTCATTGGTTTTCAAAACTGTCATGTTTATTTTTTGTTCCGCCATCAATATCACACAAGAACAATTATTGTCCCTATGCATCGACGTCAATATATATGTACTTAGTAACTCTATGTATGTATCTATCGGTATATTTGTGTCAATAAAACAATGCCAATCACTTTTCCAGAAATTGAGTTATATATAGAGCCGATGATCACGATCAAGAGCGCAACAATGCCAGCTATACAAAAAACCCGAAGCTCTCCACCAAGCTACCATTATGTACGAGTATAATAGCCTAGTTATCGACTTAGTTATAGCTCAGTTCCATAAATATCTATAAGTATATTTATACATACATATATATGTACGTGTCGAATCACAAAAGTGAGCCCCATAAACAATGCAATATCTTGAATTCCAATCGAAATTGTTCACCGCAGAAAACCAGACCGAGATACCAAAAGGAAACACAATGCAACCAATTGACATCATTATCATGGAGCTAAACTTAAATAAACCAGCCAGCAAAAATAAAAAAATAAAATAAGAAAAACAAAAATTGTATATAATAATAAACCAACGACATCGGTCGGGCTTTGGGAAAAAATAAAAAGGAAGGCAATAAAAATTACGACCAGTGCTGCTGCTGGAACGAAAACAAAAACCAAAACTTAACTCTCCAGGTAAGAAGTCCAAATGCGAACAATTGAGGAACGACAAAGACTCGACGCTCCTCGACGTCTTTTTTTTCTGACTATATGGCTTTGGATTTCGAGGCACAGCATTCTCTGTAAACACAGCTTCAAGTTTAAGACGAAACGAAAAGCATGAAACTAACCAAAAAAAAAAAAGTTGCGCGCGCACTCAACATACGCGTCTGTACGTACGGCACCAGCAACAGCGCAGTACAGCAAAAGCGACAGCATCAGGCACAAGCATATGCACACATGGAGGTATTGCGCCATAACCTTACCGCCATCACACGACTGACTAAGCCCGACTTCAGAGTGTAAGCCAAGGACAATCAGTCCGGCTTACACTTTTGGTCTGGTTCATAAAACAATTCAACCGAACCGAAACGTTGCCTTTTGTTGTTTTTGTTGTTGCTCAAAACATGTGCAGTTAAAAAACAACAAAACATAACGACAATAAACTACTACGTAAGAGAGAAAGAGAGAGAAAGTGTGTGTGTTTGTAAATTTTGCCGCTTGGAGGTCCCTTGTATGAAAATTTATGTTGCACTTTAGTGGAAACGAATTGAACTTTATTTCGAATATAATATACAGTTTTGACGCCAGTGAGACGGGCTGCGCGGTCGGTAAGGTAGGATTCTGCGAGTTCAGGTATACCTACCTACATTTTTAGTAACGTTGTTCTTTTTATTTTTTGGATTTTTGTATACTTTTGCAATGGCAAACAGAGAGTATATTGGGCAACTTTGGTGGATGTTGATTGGTTTTTGTTGTCTTGTGATGCATTTGAACGATGAGGAGGTTGATGATGATGGTGCAGTCGCAGTCTCAGTGCATGGTGGCAGCAAGACATTGTCTGGCTTAGATTTGAAAAACAAAACTGGTTTCACTACCAATATACACAAGAACATGTTTTGTATTTAAGTTTATTTTTTGTTACAATTCTGGTTTATTGACTTTTGTCCTTGTTCGGAAGTAAAGTTATGACAAGTGTGTTGAAAGCAAAAAAAAAATATTTTCTCTTTCAGAAATACATTTTTGAGATTATTTTTGAAGATAGCTAACTGAATTCTGAGACATTTTATTTGTCTTAAGACATTTACTTAAGAACTGCTGCCGCCTGACATTCAAAACGTCACGTTGAATCATTAGGCACTGTTCACATTGATTTTTTTGTATTTATATGTTTTTGTTTCAATTTCTAACTGAATTTAGATTCTAATTCCAAAATAGGTAACTGAATTCTATAAAATTTCGTTTGTCTTAAGGTATTTGTGTATTAACTGACATTCAAAAAGTCATTTTGGCGCATTTTATATAATTTTCAGTTGTTTTAAAAAAAATTTACCTACATATCTAACCCTTTTCTTTCTTATTGTCAATAAAGAGCGGGATGATATGATGAGGAGTATCAAAAATGAGTCCAATGTGAGCTCCGTCTTATGAACTTCGCACTGCACATCTGTCATTTGTATTTTGACATTTTATTCGATGTGATAATTAGAAAATCATATTCCAACAAGACTTTATTTGATGTCTTCAAAACAAAACAAAAATCCAACAACCCTTTTATGATGTGTCATTCACAATCAATCGAAATCCATCATCAATTAATTTTACAACACTTCACATCATTGAAAGTGTACACATTATTCGAGTTCATTGTAAATGACATTTCACTTTGAGGAGTGAAACAAAACGAAAAGAAAAAAAGATTTACCAACGATTCAATGAGAATGAAACGAAACAATTGCGTTGAGGTCATAACCCAATTTAACCCCTTCTGACAGTTTGACACACCACTGTCACACTCACATGTCACATTCGTCGTCGTATTTTGGATCCCCCATTAAATGAGTCGATGCACATTTCACTAGAATAAAGAAAATTGGAAACAAAAAAAAACACATAGCTAGTACTTGCTAATTGGATATCCTTCTTTGGCGTGTACTCAAACGAATTCGAAGGGAAACCAAAAATTTTTCAGGATTATATTCTCTAGATTTTACAAAGGAGCAATGACATTTCATCGCCCTTTTTCAAATCAAAAAACGGTGTGAATCTAATTTAACCTGATAGGAGAAAGAAATTGCTTGAAGTATGACATATAGAAGAGCATCATCATGCATAAAAAAAGATTATATCCACCATCCCCATATCGAACAAAAATATACTTTGGTTGGCAACTCCTGTCAGTGTCAGACACAATGGCTGCCATTTCTGTCTCCCAGAGTGAACTGAACCCATTTGAATGCATCCAGGGAGCAAAAATAGTAAAAAAGAACCAGAAAAGAAGTAAAACCCGTCAAAGTACAATTGCATATTAGAAGTTGTATGGTATGGATGGATATAGGAAAGAAAATAAAATCAGGGTGTGGGACGACAGGTTCAACTTCTTTGTTCTTCATAGCTTCCCGACCTGATCAGTGCACACAAATTCCACCACACTCCACGACACCGCGCCGCCATCGTGCCACACCACACCGTTCAATGACACTTTCACTCCGACTCCGTTACGAAGTCATAGGGATTGCATGCAGTCAAATCAAATCAGCAAGTCTGAAAAAAAAAAACTCAAAAAGAGATACCCATCTGTGGATGAATGTGGGAGCTGTGATGGCGATGGTGATGGGCCAGAGAGTTCTATTTGAAGCGGTTAGTCGGGGGAATTTTAGAGGCATGGTTGTGGTGTCCCCATCACCCATCGGTTTCTATATATCCAAATTATGGAAGAAATGCTGCACATAATTTGAAGTTGTTTCATTTTCCGTTCCTTCCAGGCGTCCCTTGTTCCAGCTTCCAAAGAACAGACTTTATGATGGCATTTGGTTCGTTTAGTAATCTTTATTGTTCGTATAGCTCCCCATTTTATCTTTCATCGAAAAAGACTGTATATGTGGCAAGGCGGCCGGAATGCGGAGAGGTGGCGTGGTGGTGGCTTGGCTTAGGCGTCGGCGATAACGTCGACGGCAAGCGGCAAGGAACGAGGTTGGATGGATAGTGAGTTAAACTGTGAGTGGAGGATGTTCGCGCGCGTGGGGGAACAATATTTTATGTGACCATTGCACCTCGTTGGGAGGAGATTAGTTTTTATCAGAACTGATTCAGCGTATGGAATGAGGGGTTGCTCTGATTATTATTATTATTATTATTATTATTATTATTATATGATTTTTCTTCTTCTCTCTGCTTTTGTATTATTATCATTCTTTTTGTCTCTATAGATACTGGGTAGTAAAATAAATATATTTAATTAGATACGCCCGAGGTATACATAAGTGCTAAGTATTTTTATGTGTAGGAGGGAACAAAATATATATACCATATTAAAAAAAAGATAACATGTTTTCGGTTTAGTTTAGAGATTTATGATGTTGGTGTTCTAGATTTTCATCAAGTCAACACGTCTAAATAACATAGTGGAAGGTGACAAATAACATACAGTTTTTGTATGATCATTTAAATCTACTTTAATTTAGTTAAATATGCAGTTATAAGTGTTAAAATTAATGCAATTTTGATTAAATTATTTTTTTTAGACTGGCAGCACTGTTTTCAAGTGACAATAGATTTGACAGGTGAGCATTGAATTGTTGTTTTTGATTTTGACATTTAGGAAATAAAACTCCTAGTACTTTTATAGAAAAGAATGTTGGTTGATAATTTGCCAACACTTTTTCCAATGAGAGTTAAATTTCTATCCAATATAGGATTTTTCGTAGCGCTAAGGGTTAGGCTAGTCCCTTAGGACTTTACAAACTTTGTTCCAAAACAGCCAGAAAACTAGTTAAGTACTAGGTTTCCAAACTTTAGTATCAAAGGGGTTTTAAAATCATTCATGATTTTCTACGGATCAAAACTTCAAAAGCATGTACGAGCATATCAATACTGCAATTTTTCTAGTTTTGTAAGAAGTCATTGTATTTTGTTACTGATGTGATTTCCATTTATTTTGCAATTTTTCTGAACAAAAAATAACTTCATAAAAGCCTATCTGTCAAACTACTAAGCCATCCACAATATTTTCTTTAATTATAAGGAATCACCTGTCAGTTTATTTTCAATTTCATTCTTTCATTCGCCAAATGAGTTAGACTGAACTAATTTTTGTTTTAATGTCATCACTTCTCTTACTTAATGTCAA
The DNA here is from genome assembly GCA_951509635.1 of Eupeodes luniger. Classification (NCBI taxonomy): domain Eukaryota; kingdom Metazoa; phylum Arthropoda; class Insecta; order Diptera; family Syrphidae; genus Eupeodes; species Eupeodes luniger. The sequence goes on along the minus strand of OX608075.1, from coordinate 9,151,722 downwards.
ATTGAACCAACAAAACAATAAATTGTAATCGAAATCTATAATTGACACTTCTTCTATTTAGCAGCATTGTTATACTACGTTTCCACCGGGCACTAAACCGAGATTTAGCTAGATTTGTCACAAATCTCCTTGAAATCTCGAAGATTTACCATACAAATTTTAATCTCCTCAAATGAAGATTTCAAATAAAACTCATTGAAATCTACTTGGAAACATTAGTTTGTCAAATCAAACAAACTTTTTTTTCGGAGAATAATTGTTGAACCGACCCATTTAAACGCCAATTTCGTTTATTGACAGATGGAAATGTCAACAAAAACTATCTGTCTCACTTCCATATGACTCAAATTCAAAACAACAATCAACTTTCAAGAAATCACAGACGAAATAAAATGTAAGTATACAAAAATAATAAATATGTACAAGAATATAATAAAACTAATTACTTACAGATGATGAGTAAACAAATACATATTTTTTTTCTTTTCGAAAGGAGAATAATTTGAAGTTTGGTTGTTATGACATAAACCAAACGTCAAATTAATCTCCTTTTCTTTGGTGGAAACACCTCATGATTTATTTTAAATCACTTGCCTTAAATCTCGGATTATTTTTTGGTGGAAACGTACTATTAGACTGAACAAATTTTTGTTTTAATGTCATCTTTTACTTAATGTCAAATTGAACCAACAAAACAATAAATTGTAATCGAAATCTATGATTGACACTTATTTGAGTTACCAGAATTGTTTATTAAAAGGGTTCTGTTTGTTTTGATTATAATCTTAGGTGTGTTCATTTATTTTTCTGTAATTTTCAGTGCATTTTGATACACTTTTCTGTCAAGTTCAATTAAGAAATTGAAATTGATAGAACTTGGGAATTCATTGCGGAAAAATTTTTAATTTTACATAAGACATATTTTTGGTTGGTTTATGACATTTGGTTTATATTTTTAACAAAACGCCCACATAAAAAAATACTAACGAAAATTAGACGATACGTTAAAATCTGTTTCTTACTTTTAAGGGTGAGTTTATACATATGTCAACCAACCATCTGCCATGTGATTTAAGCCACATATGCGTGAGTAAAGTTCGTCACTGAATGTTTTCTCTGAATCTATAAAATTATATTTAAAGTTATGAAAGTTAATTTCAACTGATTAACTTCCAATTTGAAAGTTATTTCGAAATATTTCTACAATAAAACAAAACAAAACAAAAACTATAAAAGTTCGTCTAAATCTCTAATCACTTCTGTCACTCGATGACTTGACTTTTTATACCATATGTAAATCACAATCCAGTTGAAACTAGTTGATTTACCATTTTTGTGCAAATTTAACCGATTACCAACACCCCAGAAATCAAAAATCGTGTACATGCAATTAAGATTGTCAAGAGTATAAGAAAATAAAAAGAAATAATATCCATAGGTAGGTTAGGAACAAGGGTACTTATACACAGTACAGATCTGACAACGAAGCTATGCCACAACGATGTAATGATTACAAAATATATTCGCGCAGATGCAATACAAAACACAACACAACAGAAACTTATGCCATGCATAAGATGGAAATGTAAACAAAGACAAATGACTGATCTGCAATTCAAGGTTTTTTTGGATTTTTAATTCGAAGCTTGAGCCAGAGCCAGGTGAGATTTTTCTTCACATTCAGTACTTCTATAATTGACTGATTACACCCACAATACTACACGGATTGTGTACATTACAATGCTTGGAAAAGGTTGGGTTCATTATTTCTACCTTTTTTTGGTTGATGTAAATGTCTATAAAAACCAAATAGACAATACATGAAATGAAAACAAACCATAATAAAAACTCTACTGGCTGCGGGTCTATGGTATATAACAATTAGAACCTGATTAATTAATTCAATAAAATCGAAGTGAATGGTGAGAATGAATATAATTTTTATTTTTATTTTTGTGAATGGCCAGTCAGACAGACTAACTGAATAATAATTTGTTTTCATAGACGAGTCGTTATTTTTGGACGACGACGACGACGTCGCCGGCCGCCGTCATAAAACATTAAAAATACAGAACTTCTATGAATTCTAATTTTGTATGTTTTTTTTGTTTGTATTATAAAAAGAAATTATTTAAATAAATTATAGTTTTAACGGGTGCTTTTTTAGAGGTTAAGAATTTTAAGTTAGTAACACTATTTTAACTGGCAGCCATTTTGTCAGCTGTCAAGTGATTTATTTTGACGTTTCAACATTGATGTCTGAACAATGCTTCTAAATTGTACACATTTGTTTTAAAAATAATGATTCTGTTTGAAATACGTCCATTTAACGTTCAACTGGCTTTTTGTTGAATGGATACGTCAATAAACAAATCTGACGTATTGGAAGTGACTATAACCCTGAAGTGACCATTATACAGCCGCCATGACACAACCATGATGTGCAAGAGCTGTGGTTCAACAAGATGTCGGTGGGCGGCGCAAGATGTCACACAGCTCATACAAAATTGATTTATTGAAGGATGTGTTTCGTAACCGCAAAGTGAATTCGCCCCCAAAATCATGCAATTCAACGCCACTTGACTCTTTTCTGTTTCGCTAGTCTAAACCTCTAAGAAAACACCCTTTACTTAACTATACGTCAAAATTATGTTGCATAAGTTTTGTTTTTATTTCTATTGAATTTTTCACACAAAATTATAAAAAGAAACATCAGATATTTGCTTAATTGTTTCTAAATTTTATTAAATATTCTTAGACAGATTTTTGATCATTGATCGAAGAATACAAATTTAAATTGAGTTATAAAACGAAGGAGATTAAATATGCAAATATTGAGAACAAAAATAAAGATCGTGGAAAACACTTGTTTAGATGTTGCATCACATGACTTTACAGCAATATGTCTACTTGAATTGTTCATCATTAAAATGTGTTTGTTTATTTAAAATGGATTATTATTTAGTTTTGGTTAAAAGATAATAAATAAGCAATTTAGATATTGGAGAAATACACAACATTTTACCTTTTGAAATGTTCTTAAATAAATCTCAAATCTTAGTGCATTGTGTATTATTCCATTTTTAGTAATGGCGTAGTTTTTAATTGTCAAATGTCAAAAAAGATGACAGTTTCAAAAGTGACATTCATTCAAAATGAAACATTCTTTTAGTGTCAGAAATTGAATTATTTCTATTGAATTTGTTTCAAATATTCAAAATATAGAGTTTTTTAATTTGATACTTAACAACCTTAATAATTCTAAACAAAATGCGCTTATCTTTTCCACGCAAACATTAAAATTATTGCAAATAATGATAACAGCAAAATATGCTGCAAATAACGTTACTAACCGTATTCAAGGTCAATGCTAAATGATTATGATATGAATCTTTGTACCCACCTAGAAGAAGTAGGTATAAACAAATTTATTTAGGATTCTGACATAATTTTTTTGACTTTTATCTTATTTTTTATTTTAAAGTTGAATAGGTAATCAACAATAAAATTATATTGTGAGACCAAAACAACAAACAAATAAATTTTATTACTAATAAGTATAAAGTTTTACAATTAAATATATTTATTGAACCCCCAACTGTCAAAAATTTGTAAAAACGTCACATTTCCTTTTGAACTATTTTCATTAACCTAGTTTTAAATTCAATAAACTAAACAACAAAATGACGATAAGTTCATAGTTTTATACTCATGTCAACAGTAAACAAACAGATCTATGTATGTACATATTCTATAAAAACAATAAACTAATTACAGTAGTAAACTGATAATAAGGCAAAACAATGTTTGTATGTGTACTGTACATAATATGCACCTATTTTTGATATTTCGCATTATATTAAAAAGACACAAAAAACAACAAATAAACAAAATATAATCTCAAAAACAAGATTAAACAACGCTTTTATTAAAACAAAATATGGCAAAATAAGTCTTTGAACTGTGACAGATAAGGTTGCGTTCACACTCTTTTCGAATCTCCTCTTCTATATCTGGCGTCTCTTACACACTTTGTGTGCTTACGTAAACTGATTTATTTTGAACTCTTAATGAAATCAAATCCACACTACGAAATTAAAAAAAAACAGATAGTAAAATATAGGCATTTGGCTAATTAATTTATATATGTGGCTATTTAAATAAAATCTCTCTCTCTCTCAAAACAGAAAAAGATAAAATATAATGAGACAAAAAAGTCATAGTGTGAATATGTTTAGTAAGTCATACATATTTTGCGATTGAGGAATTCCTCGTGGTCTGTCTACCCCTCTCTCTGTTATATTATTTTTTTTTTTCTTATAAAGAAAATTAAATATCGAATGACCCCAAAAGGTGAACCTATGTCTAGCCAGCCGGCACCACATCGCATCAAACACACTCATTTCTGTACAAACATACCTATAATATCTGCCTTCTGACGTTTCTGCACTCTCCATCTCCTTCTCTAACATTCATTCAATCGAAAGCAACTCTTGTGTGTCGTCGCGACTCGCGACTCCGCCGTACATATAAAAGCAAGCTGCCTCTTGCCATACCAAAACTATTCCCTCGAAACTATTAAATGTAATTTTTTTTCTATCTCGGCTTCTTAACATTTACTGCGGCACAAGAGTTACTGTGCAACCCCGCTTCGTCGTCGTTATGGTACGTACCTACTACCTACATAGTATATTATATATAGAAAGAGATTGCATGCCCCCTCTGGCGTCTAATATGGGAAGCTCATGCTCAACTCATACTGTACACCACTTACTAGGTCGATTCGATACTTCAGTTTTTGCTGGAGTAAAATTGACGAGCTTTGTATTTTCAAACATTTTTCTCTTCACTTTTTTTTTCAAAGTCTGACGTATGGGCTTCTGGTCTGGGTCGGCTAGGCGCGCACTGAAACTGACTGAATGATAGTGCTTGTAAATTCCACTTTAACAGGTTGTGTCTAGTCGCTATTAGTAATTTTAATTGAATGCTTTGGGGGTTTACAAAATGAAGTATACATAGGTATAAACGGTAACGGTGTAGTGTAGAAGGGATGGGGGTATATAAGTCGGTGAGGTATGTATTTATGTAGTTTTGATGGTAAAGCAGACTGAGGCACTTAGGTGTTTTGTTTTTAATTGACTGTAAATGTCATTTGTCATCTTATAAAAAAATATGGGGAAGTGGATCAAAAAGGTTATGATGATTCTTGTATTGTATAGTAACTTTTTCATTTGGTTCATTGAAATTTAAATAGATTGATTTAGATGGAGAAAATGGCGATTGCATTTTATAATCCTTGAGATTAATTTGATCTGGATCAATTTTTAAAACGTCAACTCTTACTCATTTCTTAAAAAAAAATAGTAAAATGTCTGCCCAATGAAATAATATCCAGTTTAATTGATAAGACGTCAAATTGAGTTGACTTAAAACAATTTAAATGTGAACACCGCCAAAAGAAACACATATTTGACAACTCGGGTATGTTCGATACTGAAAAGGTAAACCCCATTGAGCTATCTTGAGACGACTTATTTTGACATTCCATTTTTTATCTTGATATCTCCTTTTTCACAACAAACATGTCTGGCTCACTTTATATCTCCTTGTAAATGTCAAATGGAAAAAAGATACATTTATGAAAAGTCAAAAAATTTGTTTTAAAAGACTCCAATGCAAACACCGCCTTTTAAAGATCCGAAATGGATCAAATATGATGATTTAAATTTGACAACACTTGAAAAAACGGAAAATAATCATAGAATAGTTCTGTTTTTGTGTCCTGTTTGAAGAATTATAATTTGTAAACAATCATAAAATTAAAATTTACATAACTAGCAGTTTCAAAAATGACAGATTTGTAATTCAATTCAACAATTACATGAGTTTTTTTTGAGATAGCAAAGAATATTATTCCATACAAATGTTTAAAAGAACGCGCGACACTTAATTTAATAACAAACTAAATATAACTTGATTGCTGAATGATTTCAAATGTTTGTTTGTTTTATTCATCCTTAAATTAAAACGTGTTTTATGAAAAATGTTTTGTTAACCAAATAATACTTTTAAGAAATACCAAATTCTATGTCACGGGATAGACAACTGATAACAAGAAAAACAAATAAGAAAGCTAAGAATTATTGTAATTTTAAATAAATATTTATAATTAAGCAAATAGTAATCGGATGCTTTTAAGTATTAGAAACCCACAATAACATCGAAGTCTATATCATATCTATACTTAGCATACATAAGAAAAATTGACACGCTTTTCCAATGTCGCACGTTTTTGATACACTATACTAATCATATTGTACCAAAAAACCAACAATTCGACGCCAGGCAGACAGCCAGCGCCAGCAAACAACAGCGCTGATGTAGTGGGTGTGTTTTATTAATGACATAAAAATTTTTATGAAATCAAGAAAAGGCCCAAAACGGAATTTATAATTATTAACAGATGGGAGTATAATCGTATTAGATTAGTCTACGGAATGTTTACCATAGATTCTTTTTTTTTTGGTAGGTTATATCGCTCTTAATTGAAGCTAAACTATATTTTCGGTAAGGTAATGCGTAACATAGTTTTTCGTAGGTGGATTTTATTAACATTAATAATATAATCATTAACCGGCATTAAAGACGAACAAGAATTCAGTACTGAATGTTGTCACCGGAGACGTCGTTTTTTTCGTTTCTTCTCTGAACGGAAACAAGTGGGCTATATAAATGGTGGAAATAGGGCAAAGAATCTTAATGGCATTGAGGGAGCAAAGGTAGATCTCCATAACAACACTAGCGTCATCGTCATTGTTTGTTTGAAAAATTAAAAATAAGATTTATGGCGCTAGACAGATTTTTAACACCCATTCAACACTTTAGTGTGAGCTGTTTTATTTTTTTGTATTTTATTTTCGTTCGTTCAAGCACGTGTGTTGTTATGGAGTGTAAATAATGGTAGTTTAGATTTTACGACGATGTAAGGGCTAAAGGTGGGAGAAAGTGTTATTAAAATAGAGTACGTATTAAATTACACAGTGACTCTTTGAGTTCGTGAACCGAAATATGAGCACACGAAACAAATCTCAAATAATGCAACTTTTAAGCTTTTTTGTTTTAAATTTCGATGCATGTATTATTATTTTTACAAAGGTCGTTTTTATTACACAAGAGACTGGAATTGTAATAAAAGATCTTTTGACGTTTAAGCTTATGTATACATTTTCTTTTTTTATAGGTAAGTCTCCTTCTTTCTCTTGACGTTTTAATTTCCTTTTTATTAAAGTATAACCACGTTAATTTGATTATTTTACATAATCGTGTCGAACATAGAATAAAATGGGCAATTCAGATTTCTGACCCATGATTACATGAACAGTTTGGTGTTTTATGGTTAACAATTTTAAGTATCTCTTAAACATGACAACCTTGTTATATATAGTTGTGAATTACTTAAAATTGGTCTTTAATGTCAAATGGTTTTAGGTAAAAAAGTAATTAATTAAAATTTAACAATACTGTTAATATTGTTTTAGCATATTTTTTACTTTGTTGGTTGTGTCTATAAAACTCTTGATTTAAAGTAATTGTCCATGTTTTTGGTTTGACAGATTCAAATCTCGTGACGTTTATTGATTGACAGATAAGCTAATTCCACAAGATATCTTATTTCCAAAAAATAAAGAAAAGAATGACGTTTGACATAGCCAAAAACAATTATTTTCTAATCTAAACAAAGATTTTTTTTAACTAACAGAATCAGTAATACATATATCATGCATTAATTAGCTTTCAAAACAGGTGTGTGGTAAATATCTGTTAATATTTTAATAATGTACTTCCAATATTAGAGATTAGGTACATATATAGGGTTAGTTACTATCGAAAAAGTACTTAATTTTTATGTCACACACGAATATTATTTGTTTGAGGAGTAGACTTTCTGTGTACAAAAGATATCGCCATTTTTATTGACGTAAGTTATCGCAAACAAAATATAATTGTTATCTTGGTATTTTTTTTTTATTAAAATAGATTTTTATCAAGAATATAGGTAATTGTAAAGTAATATTTCATAAAGTTTTTGCTAACACAGACGGAGTAAAAACTTAAGCGCGGTTAGCTTTAGGATTTGCATAAGTGAGTAAGGTTTTGGTTTTGGTCTGTTGGGGGCCTAAAAAAGTCACCTGTTAAATGATTTTTAGAAAAAGAATGCCCTCAAAATTCAACTACTAAATTAACGAATGCGTGCAAACACAATTTAAGGCTCTTATTTTTTGGTATGTTGGGGGCGTAAAAAGAAAACGATTTTTTGAAGCAAAAGTCACCTGTCAACTGTCAAATTTTACTTCAACTAGGTACAGTGTTGCCAATTTGAAAACAATTAATGTTCATTAATAGTTTATGCAAAGTTAAATGAAATCATCTGTCAAAAAAGTGACATGCATATGACATTAACCAGTTTCATCCCTATTATTCCTTGTCGCTCAAAAATATCTCAGCCATAAAGAAAACCATCACAACCAGCTGGTGCATCGAATGACGTTGCATAGTTCTCAATAGGTCAATGTCCCATCCAAAACAAGGAAATTCCTCTTGACTCCTGAAACTCATACAATCTCTGGCTACCTACTTCCTTCCTACAATCGTTATATTTTCCTTTTTAATTGTCTTCATTGAATTTTGACAATAACATTTATCCATTCACCCAATTCTATCACTTACTTTATAGTAATACGTAAATCTCACCCTTAATTCAAAAAACTACAGACAACCAGTCAGCTTTATGGGACAGACGTTAGACAACCGACGAGACAATGGAACAAGTTAAGGTATACTCTTATGTCCTAAGTAAAAGACGAACAATTATGTAGGTAGGTTGGAATATTACAAAGAATCCCGTACCCGTTACCTAACATAACAACAATACCTTTGCGAGACAATTTGTATTCTTTACAATCCACAATTCACTATAAAACGAGGATCATAAATAAATACAAACAAGAAAAAAAGGAAAAACAATAGAAAAACTATAAACAAGGACGAAGGACGAAAGACGAAAGAAGAGTGAGTGCGTTTAAATGAAAATTCATTGTAAAACTATAGAAAGACGGAATTATGGTTATGTGGCGCACAACACAATTTTCAGGTAACAAAACCGCAACGGTTCAATGACCGTCCTCCTTGTTGTTGATTTTTATTGTTTTGTGCACGTTTTTTTGTTTTTTTTTTTGAATGAATATAAAAATAGTTGAGATGAGATGTGCCAATGATCATCATATCTTTATAATAGATACAACAGATTAGATTTCTTTATTGTTGACCAAACGAGATATTTATGACAAAGGTTGGTTGAATGAATAGTGACAGTTTGCTTCTATTTGTCATATTGCATAAGTTCATGTAACTAATCGTTATGACAGTTTTTCAATGGGTTAGGGGACTTTTTGTTTGTGTTGTGTACTTGGGTCGTCGTCTGGTTTATAAAAGCAGCTGCTTTTTGATGTCGGTCGTCTATAAAAATGTTTACAATCTTATTAAAAAGAACCCATAAAAGCTTTTAACAGCTATAAATTGAAAAATTTTACGCTTAAATTGAAAGACGAAAACTTGGCTTATTCCGGTTTTCATTGAATTTCTTGAAACCAACAAAATTAGAATTACTGTTAAGTCAGTTTTCTTTTGTGATATTGAAATTGCATTTATAATCAACGAAATTGCTTTATTTATATGTCAAATACAGAGACAATCGTTTTCAAGCCTAGTAGGTACGGAGCTTCACAAAAACAATATTTTAGTCGCCATTTTTTTTTTTAAATTAGTGTGAAATAAGCATGGCAACACTTTTTTTGAATATCCCAACCTGAACTGTCATCGATCCGTCGAAACTTTCTTATGGTGATATTACACTGATTTCGTTTGCAAAAATCCTTACATTTTAGTCCTGGTTTAAAGTGAGATATGTCTACTTTTCCTTTCTTTTCTCCTATTTAAATAGACTAACCACAAATCATAAAATTACCTTTCTTTTTAAATAGCTCAGATCTCGCTGCGCCTTGAGCGTTTCCTTTCGCTCCATCTCCTTTAGTTCGTCCAAAATCTTTGTGTATTTCTCTCGGTTTTCCACATCTAGCGCCACATGCAGATATTCATGCCAATTCCTCGAATCGAAGCCCCAATGGCATGTGCGATTCTCCTGCTGCCGATGCACGTGTCCGACAAATTTTTGCGGTGTAAACCAACCCTTACACTCAATGCACACAATACAAGCTGGCTTCATATACGAATACATATCGGGCGTGCAGATACCTTCGCTCTTGCCAAAACACCGATGATAGACCTTAAACGAAATAGCACCCTTCGGAATGTCATCTATCGCATATTGGTGCCGATCGGCGGCCCGATGTAACAGCGCCGCACACAAACGCTCTGCATCGGTGCGTGTTATCAAACCACTCGCTTTCACATCCGACGGCAGAATTTTGGCCGCCTTGAATTCCATTAACTGATCTGGGGTGCATTGCGAGCAGAAAATACCCAATTCGTCAAATATTCGATTTATCTGATCGAGTGTAAAATCCGCAAGCACATTGTTCAGAAACTGTGGCAAACACAATCGCAGCTCACCGCCCAATGAAAAACATCCAATTGTCTTGCCCTCGAGACGTGTCTCATACAACTCACCGCGTCCTGTATCCGCTGCCGTTAAAATCGGCTGCGGCAGTTCAGGCGGCGGCGGCGGTGGAACTATCAATGTTGGTGATTCATTGACATCCAGCGGCTCCGGAGAGCTGAGAATCTCCTTTTTGATTATTGTCGTCGGGCTGCCAGCAGAACTGGCGGCAGCGGCTGCTGCTGCAGCAGCCACCAATGATTGTCCAGGACCCTGTAAGCTTTTTGTCGCACTACTTTGGTACGTTTTCAGTACGGTGCGAATGTTTTGCGTTACGTATTCGGTCATATTTTTCTCAAAAATAAACAAAAAAAATATAACTCAATTTTTTTTTTTCGAATTCAATTTTCGAACTTTCAATTTATTTGTCTTTTTATTTTGTTTTATTTGACAGTTGACATTTCGAAACTTATGGCGTTTTTTCTTCTGTCAAAATTCTACTTTTTCAAACAAAAAAATGCCAAATTTCCCGTCGGCAAAACAATGATCCCATAAAGACGAAATTCACGTGAAATTTTGTTTCGGGAATAAAAAACAACAAACAACCAAAACGACAAACTTTTATGGTTTTTGTTTTATTTGTTTGCTCTCACTCACCAAAAACGCGAAAAGTTCATCCAAGGCAAGGAGAGACGATTTAAAAAAAAAAGGAGAAAAATAAATAAAATACGAAAATTTATTTTGTATTTTTAGAGCAACACACACGTTCTTTTATTTATTCTTGGTGTTTCGTGATTCTGCTCTCACTCGTTGGTTCTTTTCTTTATTTTCTGTTTTCGGTTTTCCTTTAAAAGAATTTGTTGGCTTTATTTTTTTACTTAAATTTATTTTTTCACTTAATTTTTTTCCTTATACATATATATTTTTGCAGGAATTCACTTCGAGAAAAAGACAATTTTCGTAGTTGCGTCAAATTGGGGTATGGTAACACTTCCTCGTCCGTCTTTACTTTTTACCGTCATTTAATTTAATTTTCAAGTTAAACGATCCCATTGCAATCGGAACGGCAACCGGACTTGCACTTGGGTATTTAAAAACTGATTCTGAATCTGATTGACATTTAAACCAGTGCATCAGCATCATATCCATTGCAAAAGGGGTTAACACCTTTTTTCTTCCAACTACGAAAAATTAACAACAAAATGACCCGAGGATTCAATTCACTTTTATTTTTTTATTTGAAATTAAATTCCCAATCACATAAATCACATTATTTGGGGATATTTCGTTTTGTTACTCAGGATTCAATAATTCCCTGAATTTTCATGCGTTTGACGAGTATTTCACATTTTCCGAACGCACACTTTTCCTCGGTGAAAAAAGGAAAACTCTTTTCTTTTTATTGATAATAGATTCTGAGAGGCAAAGGCAACCAACAACAACAAAATAAAAAGCGATTGTGGGGGAGGCGAAGTTTGACAGCTCGCCGTCTGGACGGTTGAGTACACCGACACACAGGGGAGTGGAGGTGGAGTTGCAAAGCACCGCGTTCGCGTTCAGCTACTAAACAAATAAATAAAGAAATGCTCGCACGTCGCTCGTTCACGTCCACGTTCAGGTGGTGAGGCTTTTTTCCTTTATTTTTGCACAGAATGACAGAAAAAATAAAAACTTTTTTATTACATAAAATTTTTCTCCGTGATTTCCACTTTTAAGACAGAAAGAAAATAATTTATATATTTTTTCACACGACAGAGAGACGACAGCGACAACGGCAACGAAACGACGACGACGATGTAGACAGACGACAAACTTACGAAGGCTATACGCCGCGATTGGGGTACAGCAGCAGCGGCAGCAGAGACAGCGACCAGCAAAAATAATAAAAGCAAAAACACATCGGCGGAGGATTCTAATTGGAGATAAAAAAGAATAAATTTTAAAGAAAAAAACACCAAACCAACGACGAAAGAACGGAAAGAAAGAAGAACAACACTGAATAGAGTATAGAGAGGATATAAGAGAAGCGAATTATTGTGTTCGTTCCTTTAATTTTTATTTTTATAAATATATAAATTATAATATTGTAGTTATTGTCGTTATAACTTTTGGTTTATTTATTTTTGTTTTTGTAATTTTCTTGCGAAATCAATTATTTATATTACGTTACGCGATAAACGAGAACGACGACGACAGTCACAGTGACCACGGCACGGCGGCGACGATGACAGATAGCATTTTGTTCTTCTCTGTGATATTACCAAAACATGTCTATTGCATGAGAATCTCATTTGAACATCGCAAACTGTCGCTTTTGCTAAAAAATGCCACAGTGCGAGCGAGTGCACTCGTTTGCTTTGCGACAACTTCGATGCTAGTGTGGGTATGGAATGAGGATAGCCGATATAGTGTGCTGAGCGAGATGTGTTCTAGGTGAAAGGGAGACGTTTAGATTTTTGAGAGTAGTGTGTTTGTGTTCTTAGACTGAGACAGCATTATTTTGTGTTTAAAGATACATGCCGTGTGTTGGTGTTTCTTTTGCGAGGATGTGTGTGAGAAATGTTGGCGGCGGTGAGCGGCGACAGCGATAACTTTTGCTGGCTGGCGCTGGCTGAGAAAACAAGCATGGCCGGCGTTTGTCATTGCATAAGGATTAGTGAATTGGTTGGGTTTTTGGGTGGCAGTGGCAGAGGCAGACTACGACTAGCAGAGGCAGTTGTTGGCAGCAGATAATGGAGAGGGAGACAGGGAATTGCTGAATTGTTTTGGTGTGCGTGTGCGGCCGCGGAGACGGCATTGGATTTTTTTGCTACTGTGTGTCGGTCAGAATTTTGTCATTTGTTTTTTGTTTTTAAACATATATTTTTTTGCTTTTCTGCAAAAACCGTCTGCGGCGTTGCCGGTTTGAATTGGGTTTTAAAGGAGTGTGTTCGGAGAGTAAATTTATATTTGAAAATTGGGTCTGTTTGGTAAATTGAAATTTGGTTTTAATGAAAGTTTTACTCTTGATTAAATTGAAAGTTAAACAATTCTGGAATTGTTAAATTACTTGACATGACATGTGATGTTCGAAAATTCGAACTTTTGAAGTTTGGCATATTTCTTTTTGAAATTTCAGAGACTTATAAATTTTAATGATTTAAAGAAGGTGGAATACGATTTCATAACGAATTCTTTTAAACTTCAATTAAATTGTGAGATTTAAACACAAAAATTCAAGCCACAATAAATTGGAGTGTCAAATTCTTTTTACATAATACATTCATGAAGGTTGTGCAAGTTTTGTCAACTTTGACATTTAAACCATAGTAAAAATGTCAAATAATCGGCACTATTAGGCCCCATCGAAGGGAATCCATACGAATGGCAAACAAAAAAGGGTAATTGTCTGGAATAGCTACTTTTGCTAAAAACATAGAAAGAAAATTCGGAAAATAGCTAAATCGCTGTATTTTTTCGTAAACTTTAATAAAAAATCGGGGGGAAGTGCAATTTTGCAACAATTTTTTTTGTTACTAATTAAAAAAGTTGAAAAATGACAGATACTTGTTGCTCGATTGAAATTTTTAAAATTGGAGCCTGAAACAAGTTTTTTTGAATTGATAGCACGGCGTACTAACAGCAAGGTATGTTAGGGGGGCATGCTGCCCCCCTGGAACCCCCTGTTTGGGATCACTATAGGATTTGGGGTGGGTGCGAGTTTGGGTATATGCAAAGAACTTTTGCATTTGAGCACTAAAATCAAAGAAATTCCCAACAAAAAAAAACACTGAACAAAAAACAGGGAAGAAATATCAAAATCAACCATTTTTGCCTGTTTTGTATGTAAAAAGTGAACTTTAAAAATTAATTTAAAATAGAAATAAATGTTTCATCGCTCTTCCCCCCGATTTTTTATTAAAGTGTACGAAAAAATACACCGATTTGGCGATTATTCTGTCAAAAAAAAATAATTTTTAATTTAATTCACTCCTGTCAAATTGAAGATATGATATTTACGATGGTTTTTGTGTATCTTAACAAAAAATAAGACCCTTACGGAATCGGACTCTGATTTCACTTTTGGTTATTATTGCCAAAATCCCTGATGTTATCGATTGGTTCGGTTGGTTCAGTTCGAACGTGAAAACAGTCAGAAAACTCGGCAAATGTCAATTGCTTATTTTTACATTTTAAACTAGATTATTCTGCCCTAGGTACCTACTACTCTTTATTTTGTCACAGTCAGGAGTAGAAATGAGTTAATAACAAACTTCAAAATAAGACACCTCATAACCAGCATGCGTATACTGTTTGCAAACTGAAATTATTTTGACAGCAAACATTCTGGAAAAACACAGATTCTCGTTTATTTTTCGTAACAGTTAAAATAAATCTCACAATAGTTGTAACTGTTTAAAAATTAAAATAATCATTTTTTAAGAAAAAATCGATATTGCTTAAGTAGTTTCTAGATCTTCCGTTTGAGTAACAAAATCGTTTCGAAGAAAGAACGCTATCTCTTTCTCTATTTTCTTATTCGTGTCGAATCATTTTCAATTGCAACCAACTTCAAGCTTAAACAAATGACAGCTGGATGGAGGTTTTCCTTTTTAAAATAACCAGTTTTGAGTTTGGCGCGTTTTCATTCACAATTTCATTTTTTCTTTTTCCATTTTCCCATCCGATCCCTCATTTGCCTTTGTTCCACGTATTAATAAAACAGGTGCCCGCGAATAAAATCACAATTTCATTAAAATTTAATTAAAATACGAAATGGATTTAAACGACGCCGTCCTCACCTGTGCGGTAAACATCCAATGGACTAATTCCGTTGGAGTAACAGGACGAAAATTGGTCTACCGCACCGCAACCCTGCGTCTGGTTCGCAATGAACTCCGAGAAATCTTCATTGAAGTGTCCACAGAAAAGTCGAAACCGATAAAATTCAAGTTAAAAGACGTCATGATCCATAAGAAGTTCATGAACGAGGGAAAGTGTACGTTCAATTTCAAAGCCGAAAATTGTTCCATGTATCTGTCCAATGCACCTCCTGGGACACTCATGAACTTCCTACGAATTGTATTCATCAAGTTAAATGGATCCCCGAATGAAAACCTAGACGAGGCTACGATGCAGAAAAAACTACGAGCCCATCTCTTATCCGGGAAGCCGAGTACTTTCGAGGAGGTCAGTCCGGTGACAACCGCTGAAATGGTGATGGCCAGAAAGGCAGCCGGTGTATCCAAATCCACTGTGACCACACCCTCTCCGAAGGCTGTCAAGAAACGAAGATTCGATGAGCTCCGCTCAGGCGAAAATTCCGCCCCGGCAGCCAAGAAACTCTACCAACCCTCACCGCTGACCGAGGAGAGTGTAAAACTCTGCCAGGAGCAGACTGAAGTCTTGCAAGCCTGCGTTGCTGGCAAGAATATATTCTTCACCGGATCAGCCGGGACAGGTAAGAGTTTCCTTCTGAAGAAAATTATCTCCGCCTTGCCGCCAGATGGAACTGTGGCTACGGCATCCACGGGTGTGGCAGCTTGTTTAATTGGTATGTTTCTAAAGTTATCTATTTATTATTTTTGGGAACGAGGGACACTCATGGTTTGTGTTTTTCAGGGGGTGTAACTTTGCATGCATTTGCTGGAATTGGCGGTGGAGATGCTAGCATAGCACGGTGCATTGAATTGGCATCCCGGCCTGTGTCCTCATCGAACTGGAGGAAGTGCAAAAGACTGATTATAGACGAAATATCAATGGTGGATGGATTATTCTTTGAGGTGAGTAATCCTATGTCTCCATTTTTATTGGAAATTGCAACTTTTCTCTTTCTTTGTGTTTAGAAAATCGAAACCGTAGCGCGTCACGTTCGCAAGAATGACCGTCCTTTTGGAGGAATTCAATTGATTCTCTGTGGGGACTTCCTCCAGCTTCCCCCTGTTGTCAAACGAGACGAATCAAACGCCCAGCGCTTTTGTTTCCAATCGCCGGCCTGGGACAAGTGCATCGAGCGTGTCTTCGAACTGAAGGAAGTCCATCGTCAAAGTGACCCGGAATTTGTGAGAATTCTCAATCATTTGCGCATCGGACACGTGAACGAGGACATAACCAAGCGTCTTATGACCACGTCGAAACAAAAAATCGAAGGCAATGGCATTTTGGCAACCCAATTGTGTTCCCACACCAACGACGCCAACTCAATAAACGAATCGAAGCTGGAAAATCTCGAAGGGGAAAAAGTCCTTTTCAAGGCCGAGGACAGTGATGCCAGCATGTCAAAGCAGCTCGATGGCCTTGTCCAGGCTCCGTCGCAATTATATTTGAAGATCAATGCCCAAGTTATGTTGTTGAAGAACATCAACATAGCAAATGGGTTGGTGAATGGAGCCCGAGGAGTTGTAGTTCGCATCGATCGGGGAGTTCCCACAGTTCGATTCAAGAACAACCAAGAATACGTGTGCAAGCATGAGAAATGGATGATCAAGACTGCAACTGGAGGCAATGTCACTCGCCGACAGGTTCCCCTCAAACTCGCCTGGGCTTTCTCCATTCACAAGTCACAGGGACTCACTCTCGATTGTGTTGAGATGTCTCTATCCAAAGTATTCGAAGCCGGACAGGCTTATGTTGCTCTAAGTCGTGCCAAGAGTTTGGATAGTGTGAGAATTCTGGACTTTGACCCAAAACAAGTTTGGGCCAATCCGATGGTGTTGCAATTTTATAAATTATTCCGACGACGTTTGCACGATACAACAATGATTCCACTTGGCAATAAGAATGCAAAAGCAAAGAAAGAAAATGCAGGTGGTGGCGCCGGAGCTTTAGCGAAGTTTAAAAAGAGTCTCATGAACAAACCATTGGTGTCGATTGGTTAAATTCATTTAATTTAGTAAAATTCTAGTATTTGTATATTCGTAAGCTTAGTTGAGAGAGAGAAATATATGTATTTTTTAACAAATTGTATTTTTGAGATCGAACAATGAACAATTTTGGGAATAAAGCTAAATATTTCATTTTTGAATGCGTAACAAGTTAGTTCTTGAATTCTTTGGATGCATTAAGTCAAAAGTTGAAGAAATTTTTAGGAATCAAGTAAACATTTAATAATTTCTTGGCTCTTGACAAGTTAAGCCAGTAAAATCAACCTCAAGACTTCAAGAGAAAAAGGTAGCTTGCCTGTTTCGTCGATTTTAAAACAGGGGAAAAAGTTTGAGTAGAAAACACTACTTGTTACTTTTTTCCGAGGGACATGTGAAAATTGTGCTGTATCTGCTTTTTTTCTCCAGTTTAAGAACGAGCTCCTAAGAGAAACATTTGGCAATACGAGAAAGCCAACTGCGAATATCTCAAAAATTATTTTAGGTCGCTAAAAATGGTCCATACGCTCGTTGTCAATGACAATCCATTAACTCTAATAGAAAGCTAATCTCTATACTAGGTAGTTCACCGTCAACTCAGTGCTGCCAGGTAGTGTTATGACTACGCCTGGACTTGAATACGTCAATGATTCTATGGGCCCAAGTTTCTTTCGCACACCGTAGCTAGAGTCCTAAAAAATCTTAACACACACAAATCCGCTGGCACTGACGGCATCCCTGCTATTTTTCTTAAGAGGTGTTGTTTAAAGCCGGCAAAACCACTGCGTCAGATTTTTCATCTATCCTACCTTCTAGGTCTCATTTGGGGTTAATGGAAAACAGCATTTGTCCAGCCCATCCCTAAAAAAAAGCGAATCCTCCTCACTCTCTAACTATCGTGCAATTGCACTTAAGTCCCCTTTTTTCCAAGGTCATGGAAACGCTGATCAATTGTTAGCTTAAGAAATATCTTAAAGAACGAAAGATTCTCAATGACCGGCAGTATGGCTTTCGTCCACTATGGTGATCTCATGGCTTACCTCACCGAACGGCGAACAGTGGAACAAATCTTAACATCGTTTTGGAGAAAGTTTTGACAAATCGCTCCTTTGTTGGACCGTTCAACGAAAGCACTATTGAATAGGTTCAATTTATAAAAGCCACGAAATAAATTATGGTGTGCCTCAGCGCTCTGTTCTCTCTGACACCCTTTCTTGTTTTTATGAATGATTTCCTGTCTGAGACTTCAAACCAACTTACCTCCTTCACCGACGATACTATACTACAATCAGCTTTTCATATTCGTTTTTAGATTAACAATCTAGGTGCTCTTCGGATGTGGATCTTTAATGGCAACGTATGATAAGCTCATTAAGTTCTGCACTAAACAACACTGTTAAATAGAGAATCAAAAATCAAGTAGAACTTAATGCGTCCAGATTTGTTACTTGAGACATACCTATAGTAGATTTTTATCAAACATGACAGTAGGATGGCGGGGAAGTCGTCAAACTTAGAAATTAAATTTTCAAGCAGATTCGCATTAGGCATCTTTTTTATTTGCATGCCAATAATTTTTGGTTAAGAATCCAAAATTTGAATTTTCTCAAAAACTCCTAAATTGGCTTTTAACCGGTGGTTTCATTTAAAAGATGGCATTCGAAGAGTCAAGTTAAAAGTTACTACATTGAGACATAGGAGAACCACATACATATGTATCCACTTTGGCAAGTATACCCAATTAAGAAAAAAGTTGTATGCCTGCTTCGTCGATTTTAAACCATCCTTTGAAACTATCAATCGATAAGCTCTTATTAATAAAATGGCTTCCGTTGGTTTCTCTAGGAAATTGAAAACTTAATTGTGTGCAACTAGTGAAGCAGTTTGGGATGTCTCGAAGACATAGAACCGTACTAAACTTTACGCTGGTGTTCTTCTAAGATTTATATACTCGGTCCAATTTTCTTTTTGGTCTTTTTTTCGTCGACAATATGGACTGCTTGCCTGGAGGTATCAGTGTTTTGGAAACAGTCTTATCAATGTGCTTCTTCTCTTTAAATCTAACTGGGATTTGAACACAAACGCTTTAAAAAATTATTGTTGAAGGAAAAGCTGGTTTTTGGATTTAAAACAAAGAAGAAGTGAAAGAATTTAGGTAGGTATTCGGGAGTTCTGATGTCTTCAAACTGTAACTTTCAGCCCTATTACGGTTGTCAATTATCAATACGCTAGTTGACATTTTTCAATGAAATTGATGAATTGGTATTATCGTTGTCAGCAATCAAAATTTTTGATAAACTGTGAACGCTCTTCAGAAATTAGATCTATTGTGAATGATTCAAATTGACAATCTTGGTATTATGGTTGTCAAAATATTTGTTGATTATCAAATTTTCAGTCAATCACAAATTCCTTGTTGATAAAATATTTTACGGATCGCGAAAGCCAAAAGCATGTCTACTATTGAACTATTTGTCGGTGAAAATGAAATTGAAGAAGAAAATACTTTGAATAAACACCCTTAGCGAAGTCTGGGTTCTCTTCCATCCGTTCTACCAATCTGGCGAGCTGATTTTTGTTACTTACAATTTTACTCCTACGTAAAGAAAACACTTAAAATTGAATAGCACCATTAATTTATTGCAAACTACTTACATTTTTAATTTGGATTAAAAACCAACCAACCAAAATAAAATTCGTCACACGAAACAAAAGCAGTCCGTTGAAAAATTGTAAATGAAATTGAAACGTCAAAAGTAAATAGGCACTATTCACAATAGATTTTTGATCTTTGTTCACAATGGATCAAAAAATGATCAACTCGCGTTCATAATACCAATGTATCAATTAATTGAAAAAATGTTTCAATTGTCAATTAATTGATCTTTGACAACCGTAATAAGGCTGTTTGTTAAACATGTGCGAGAAGATTTACTTGTTTTAAATTAATTTTATAGAAACGCTGAACCATTTATGTATGTTAAAACGTTTTTTAATAGAAAAGAGGAAAATTGTTCAAGAATAATATAAAATGTCGAAAACGGGTATTTTTATCAGCACTAAAAATTTTGCCCAAAACGAATTGAAAGAATTAAATTCGAGGTTTCCCAAAACTTCATAAACAATCAAATGAAGACACAGAACTAATGAGAATTTTCAAAAATTAAGTATGGACCTAGAATCATTTGAAGTGAATTTAAAAATATAAACATTTGTGCTTTGCAAAATCAACATAAAATTTATAGTTAAGAATGAATGATTTTGTGTTAGCCTTAAAAACACAGTTTTTGGTTTTCTAGGTTCATGTAAATATGTATTTTAAAAACCTGACGTGACAAAAGAACTGTATGGCGAGATTCGAATTCTGGAAAACTTGATCCTTTTGCAAAACTATTGTTTTGTGTGAGCGACAGAACAAAAACACATTGTTATACCAACCAATGAAATCAATCAATAGAACTGAAGATATGAGGCTTTCTAAGTCAATATGACTTATGTTTGATTTAGAAACTATTTTGAGTAGGCAAAGCATTGAATCAACACACAAATTGTCAGAAATTTGGTCACCCACAAGCTGACTCCATTTTGGCCCGCTAGATTGTTTGAAATTAGTTTTCAATTACAAATCACGGATTATTTGTATGCCCATCGTTGAGATGTGATTTCCAACATTTTTTGAGTTGGAGCACTCTTTCTGAGTGACCTTACAATTTCAGTAGCTACCCCTTTACCATTTCGGACATATGTATGTATTTGGGGTTTATCCTGAATAAAACTTCCATCGGAATTTTCCTCATTGATAAAATTAAGCAACGCTTTTACTTTCATTCTAAAGGAGAGCCAAGATCCTCAGAAATAACGTTTGAAATATCAATAAATTCCAATGATTTTGTTTAAAATTATTTTCGTTTCCAATTTTCGCGGAGAAGAAAATTTCAAGAGGAAATTGTATGCCCGATAAGTTCAGTAGAGTTCGTTATTTTTTCTTTTCTCCCACATTCTAAATAAAAGCACTATAGCATTTTCAAGATGAATACCTCACCTTATTTTTTAGTACCCCAAAAAGAAACACTTTACCAGAATCGTAGGAAAAAAACTGAAAAACTTTTAACATCCTACATCAGGACACATGCAGTTCTTCATACCTAAAACACCTTTGTTCTGTCTTTTAATTCGATCTGTGAAATTAAATAAAATAAATTTAAAATTGCCACGAGTTCACTTATGGTTTTTTCGCAATTGCATTTTATATTTAGTTTTAAGGTTTTCCATTCCCAAAAGAATGTCATACAATTTCTATAGATGTTTGTTTTTTGTTTATTTGTTTACTAATTCGTGATTTTATCACATTCGGGCTTTTGGTTAGTGATCTTCGCCGGAGGTCTTCATTCCAGTACCAACGGGTCCATGACGACGTTCCCAAATCAATCGATGTTTCTGTTTCATGTAGCAACTCTTTGCATTAGCATAAGCACCCAAATCACCATCTGTTTTGAGAAAACAACATCAAATCATTAAAGCATAAAATTAAAAACAAGGAAAGATTTGTTTTGTCTTACACTTGATAAACCAATTTTCTTGGGCTTTTTCCAAGTCATCCAAAACAGGTCGGCATTTGACCATGTGATCGGGTGATTCGTAAAGAACACAATCCTCAAAACGTTGACGCAAAACATTGAGCACCTCATTGTCAACCATACGATCGCGTCGGAATTGTTGGTCGGCTTCGAATCGACAAACGGCATCATCAGTGTAGCACTGATCGATGGTGGGGACACGACGGAATTTCTCATGATACCAGGGATACTTTTGTTGATTTGGTTCAACAATTGATTCTAAAAAATAAAAGAGAGAACATAAGAAAAGTATAGAGACGCTTAAATAAATAAACAGCTGATTCTACTAAATAAAGTGTGGAGGTTATGTTATTATGTAATTTTGTGCATATTTTTAACAATTGATTCTATTTACTTCTCCAAACAAATATGATAGAAGTTTTTTTTTGAAAAATATGGATTTCTAGGTGTTTTGGGAACTTGATCGTTCCTGGTGGCTTACCCTTGAACCAGGTTATGGGTCCATCAACCATTCCCAAAACCGTATTGGCAAAAGCCTCCATAGGATTACGAGCTTCCGGCATTTTTGTGGCTTCTGGAATTTGTAGAAATTAGTAGTTAAAAGGTTTTTGTAGGAATAATGTTTATTGTTACATGAATTAAATGTGGAATTTAACGCAAAAGACGAATTTTGTCCGAAAATTCAATTGGAAAAGACAAAACTGTGAGTGGGCAAGGAATTTTTTTTGTGAACTGTCAAAGTGTCAAATGTGACAGTTGGTTGACAGCAAAAATGTAATAGAATAAACAGATAGGGTGGTTATTTAATAATATAAAATTTTAAGCCAGCGTCACACTAATTATTGTTTTTTATATGTTTTTTTTTTTTTAAATGGGTACATGGAGCAACATTTTAATCAATTAAAAATTTAATGTAAAGGTTTTTGTCTTCATATTTGAGTAAGAAAGCGGTTTAATTATTTTAGCTTGGGCTGGTATCCTACTACTATGCTTACATACTCAAGTATGGTTTGATGAATAATATGACAGATTGAAACATAAATCAAACTTGGAATATCAATGGACGCATTCATAAAGCAAGTGGCTACGTAGGCAAATTCAACTAGCTTTGTGAATGCAAAATTGTACTACAAAGCTAGTCAAGTCGGAACTGTCATATTATTGACAAATGCAAATACATAAAATAAGAAACATTTTTGTGTTTCAGAATTTTAAATAGTTTTTTTTTGTTTTTAAATTCAATAAAACCAAATAGAAGATATAATATGACTCATTTATATTTTTGTATTTAATTACCGAAAAATTAATTTTATCTTGAATTCTTGTGTCCCTACCGAGCAGCTGATAGTGAAACGTCAAAATCATTGTGCACTAACTTTGTAACCGAAATTTTTACACTACGTCGAGTCGGAGGGGAAATTTCAACTACTTTTGTAGTTGCATTTATCCAATCAGAATCCCTTGACTACGTAGCCAGTAGCTTAGTGAATGCCCACAATGACATTTAAAAAAAATAAGAAATTTATTTAATTTGAATTGTCACCTAGCTTTTCCTTTCTTCTTCCTTTTTGAATTGTGCAATACACAAAAAAAGTGAGAAATTTTGTTTATAATTCTGAGAATACAAAAAGCTCTGAGATCTTAGAAAATAAGATGGAGACCGAGCAAATCAAGCAAATTGCTGAGCGAAGCCAACTTCACTTGAGTTTTTAGTGATATAAACAAAAATGACAGTTTTGAGCAAAAACACTCTATATGAAGATATAAATCATTCGTACGTATCACCCTCCAAAACCCATTTGTTTACATTGTTGTATTTGTAATGTGGACGAATTCAACGAGAAAAATTGACGTGTTTTCACGCATACATAGACACAATTACTGAGTTTTTAGGGGAAATTTCATAAATTAAAGGTGAAATTACACGCACACTAAGAAATACTTTACGAAGCCTGTTTCCGGTTTAGCTTGTAGGCAAACCAATATGGCTACCGAGGATTTATATCTTTACAAGAGTGTTTTTGGTTTTGAGCTCTAGCGAATTTCATATCAGAGAGCTCTGAGTATAATATGCTGGTTTGACATTTTCACATTGTTTTCTTGTCTCAGTGATGCCATACTTCAGTTCTTTAGGATTTTATTGAAATGTATTAATATTTTTTAAAAGAAATTCATACGTTTAAGAAAAGTTTAATTTTGTGCGTGTTTAAATAAAAGGTACTTTTGTTCAAAAACTGTTCCATTCAAAGATGATTTATATTTAAAAAAAACTTGACTTGATACAAATTTTGCATACAAAATAGAGATGAAACCGAAAAAGGTGTTTCCTCTTGTTAATATGTTTAGTCTGGAAAGATTTTATTTATTTAGGTAGTTCAAACTGCATATAATTCCTGTAAGATAATTCTTAAACCACTTTTTTTTTTGCACATTTTTGCTATTTTGTTTGGCCATAAAATGAGTGATATCGAGTCTGAATGCATCTGGAGCAGGAATATTTTTTTGCGTTAGCACTGTCTTAGTGTTTACGCTTAGTTTCAAACATGAATAAGTTAACGGTTTCAAATCAGTTGATTTTGGTGACACACTGTTTCATGAAAAACGTGAAATTATGCGACCACTAAATTGTTCAAGCCATAAGATCCTAATTAATCGTGTTTCGTGGTTTTTCCCCGTCTTTTATGAACCTCATATCGTCAAAGTCATGATCTTAAGATACATTTGGGCCATATCAACAACACTTGCAGCAACGATTTTTTCGTCTGAATCACGATAATGCATAGGCCTTAAAATTTCTTCACTAAGTGACAAACATTGAAATAAAGTGATGACACTTTAAATGACAGCTTTCAAATGCCAGTGATTTTAACTTGAAGCCACGAAGCTAATGATGCTATATAAGAGTTTATTAAAAAAAAGTAACCAACCTCTTTTACATAACGTTTTTAAATAACTTTTCGGTGTTTAAACGGCATTGTTACTTTGCTGAGTCACTATGCAGCGTTTAAAAATAGAACTTTATTAGTTTCCTTCTCATATCATCAATTCTTAAGGAAAGCCAAAGCTATTTGCAGTCATGATAACGATTTCAAAATCAATTAACCTATTACTGTTTAAGCCTTTAGAACAAATAGGAGCATTCATTTGTAAATTTTGACTTCTACCGCCATAGACCTAGAGCGCTAGGAGCCAACTTCACGTTAATTTTATCTATTTCTTGACATAAGTATAGGTTATGTTGAAATTGTAGTGAAATTTTTGAAACAAACCATAATTAATGACGTTATTCCCTGATATTAAGTTGTGAGTATTTTATATTCTATTAATAAAATATTAATGTTTAGGATTTATTATGTTAATGGCCATCGCATTACAATTTTTAAGTGACTCAATAATCCCAAAGAATGGTTCAAAATGTGTTTTAAGAAAACAACAAAACTCACATAAAGTGGCAGCACTGTAAAAAAAATAAAAACGAAATGTATTTAAATTCTTTTAAACTAATCAAGGACACTTGTCAACTTTATCAAAATGTTGCGACATTTGATAAGTCAAAAAATAAATAATAATAATAACAGTCAAAACAACGCAACGATAGCATATCAATGATTGATAAGAATAATTATGTCGAATTATGTGTTAAATTTATGAACACAAATTAAAAATAGAACATTATTTTATCTAGAGGCCATGATAAAACCACCAAAACAAAAACAAACTCAGCCGCCCCAATAAAATAAAAATCCCAAATGCAAAATAAAACAAAATTTAATTAATTTTTTTTAAATTTGATTTTTTCCAAATATATTTTTGAAATATATTTGTAAGTTTTTTTTTTTTAATTTTTATTTAGTTTTTTTTTTAAGCATAATGACATTTTTTCTTCAATATCACAATACTAGTTTTTTATTAAAGAAATTTACTTCTGAATTACATCTCAAGTGCATAGTATCTAAATATAATGAAAGCTCTAAAAGCGAACAGGAAAACTTCTAATTTATTTTTGAATATTTACTTTTTTTAGGCAGATATTTTAATAATTTTGATAAAGAATTCAATTTTTAACATGCTTTTGGTTAACATGTTTAAGTAGAAGAACAAAACAAAAAATGCCAACTGATACAATTTTTAACAATTTAAAGAAGAAAATTTAGAAAAACAAATATAATTACAGTATTTTGAGAGTGGGTTTAGATTTTTTTCAAAAATTTATTTGATTCGTTTGAAACTATTCAACTTGAGATCTAATTTGAAGTTTACTTTTCTTTCTCATATTTTAGACCCGGACTCTCACATTTATTTAAAATTTTTTCACTTCGGTCAATATGACCGAATTTTGTTTTTAATACAAAAATATATTCTTTTTCAAATGATATTCTTAAATACAAATATTATATAATTTATAGGCAAATGACTAATTAAAAAAAAAAGATTATAAGAAATTAATCGAAAAACTAAATTTTCTTTTTCTTAAACTTATCAAAAAAAATACAAACTAAATTCTAAGACTTTTCTTTTTTGTTGTTGACTTAAAAACTAGAAAACTATCGTTTTATTTTTGTATATGTACAAGATTTTTAGTGATTTTTTGTTGTTGTTGTTTTTGGATAAGTAAGTAAAAAACAAAAACATATCCTTAGAATATGATTTTGCAACTTTTATAATATCGAGAAGTGACTTATCCTGTTAAATTTGTAATGAATTGCAATTTGTTGTTGTTTGTTTCTTAATTTAAAAATACAAATATTTATATGTTTATAATTCCAATTGGAATTGTTCATGGCTATCTTCAATTTTCATTGGTGATTTCCTGATAGATTCTGGGACAGGTACACACTTGCGGAATGGTGTCTTAGGGGTGCCTCGCAATAAACACGATGGTATATTGTTTGGTGGGGTTTGACTCATTGGGGAACCCCGGAGATTTTTCATGAAATTACGTTCATAGATAAGTTTAGTTCCTGAAAATAAAGAAAAAATATATGAAAAATTAGTAAAAGAAGAAAGAGAAATAAAAAGATTAAATATAAAAAAAATGCTATATTGATACTCGATTCAAGCTCTAGAAGAAAAGTCCTTAGATTGAAAGCGTTGGGCACCAGTTTAGTTACAAAAATTATGAAAAAAACATTAAGTTCTTTTCAAAATCAAAATATAAGTGAATTCTGAAGTTTGTGTAAAGAGAAAAACTTGTTTTTCAAAGCGTTGGGCGCCACTTAAGGAAGAAAAACCAAAAATTACTTTAATTTCCTGTTGGTATTAAAAGTTATCGTTTTCCAGAACTTTCCATTGTCATTTAAATCTTATAATCTCCATGAATGCTTAAAATACAAACAAATAACATTCTATTTCCTTAAGCGTTGGGCGCCAATTAAAGTTCATCATTCTATTGTCCCTATCCCTTAGAAGATTATATCTTAAATCGTTTAAGTTTTAAGTTTATAGAGCCTTAATGTCGCAATTTGTGTTCCAGAATACATATTTACTAAAAAAGCGACGCTATTCCATTTACTATAAGGACGCGCTGCCTCATGTGAATAAAACAAATCTAGTGCGTAGTTCCTAAATTTGTTCCTTCTATTCGATACATATGTAAACGCTATAAAATAAAACCCTTGTAATAAAAAATCGCACGTGTATAACATCAACAACTCTATTTGAATCCTCTTTTGCTAACAACGCAATTTCCTTGAAGGCGCATGTCACCCATATAACCTCTCAGAGTAGATAAATACCAAACAAAACCAAAAAAAACGTCTTTGCATCCACTTCTATTTTCTTCTTAATTTTTCTAAAGCAATAAAATGGCAACAAAATTTCCCCTTTCAATAAAATATAAATCATTTCTTTTATTACAATCTAAACATATCATCAAAAAGCCTACGCAGTTCAAAAACACAAAAGAAAATATTTGTATTTTGTATGTAAATACAAAACAAAAATGGGATGAAATCACCATAAGTAAATAATATCTGATGCAATTTGTTTTGTTTAAAATAATTCTTTTGATTGTTGAAAATGCAATTTTATGGTATCTACATGTTTTGTGAAGAATAAGTACACCACCATAAAATTAATTAAAATAAATTACATGCTCATCGAACTGCAGCTGTGGGTGCTATCAATCGTGAAATATACAGAATCTATGTACGTCATCGGACAAGAACATGAATAAAATGTCTATTTGCTCACAAAAATAATTGAATTTGTACAACTTTGTTTGATAATTTTGTTTAAAATGAGTCAGAGTTAAAAATCAGGTGTTAAGATTGAATAAAAACAATGACAATGTTTATAAACAACGTTGTGGATCGTATGTGGAACGTATTTGAATAAAAACAATTTAAAAGCTTTTTACTGTGAATTTTGGAATCTTTTTTGATTGATTTGAATAAATTGATGAAATTTCAAGTTTATCCTAGATTCACATTAAGAATAAATGGCTTTTTACCGTTATTTCGTCGTAGTTTTTGAATTCACAAGAAAAAGGAATGGGCGTTGTTTTTTCTATTTTTTTCTATCACCATCTGTCAACTTGTTACAAGCATCAAGTTCAACATGTTTAGCACATTTTAAATTGTATTTTATTTGTTTTTAATTAATTATAAGATGCAAATTTTATATATGTATCTTACCTCCAGGTGTTGTTGAGTACATGGTACCACCAGGCGTTGAAGAGTACACATCTGGCATTTGATTTGGATCATTAATTGTAATTTTCTTCACAACAGGAATTGCGTGAGAATAGGCTTGCCTGGCAGTTGGTGATGCAGACATGTTGATTGTTTTTATTTTTATTTTTTTTGTTCTAATTAATTTAATAAATTAACTTTAAAGCTTAGTTAAGAGAGTTTTTGTTTTGTTTTTTGAGTTTTGTTTTTAAGCGTCTAAACTTTCTTTTATTTTATTTCACACTTTCGAATACCGAAATGAGAATATTTTTGATGATTTTATTTATTTATTTGGCGTATCTATGAGATACTTTAATATTCAATAATATATAATTTCACTTTAAGTAAAATGTAGGTATTCAATTTTTGTTGTTATGGATTGAATTCAGTTTTATTAAATCCAACACTGTTATTTATTGTTGTTATATTAAAAAAACAATTTTGAAGAAACTTTTTTCTATATAATTTGATAGAGGGGCGTTTTTATAATCTTAACACGACTTCTCCGTACTTAGAAAAAAAAGAATTCGAAATTCCTTTTTAATATACTTTCCTTCCTTCTTCACAGTGACTCACTCGGATCTGAACTGAAACGTTTTATTCGATGGTCGGTCTTTTTATATTCGAGAAATACGCCGGTGATAACTGCGCACTGCGCAAGCGTTTTAGAATTCTTAATGAGAATACCTATATTCGAGAGTGTATCTATGTATCTTTTTGTTTTGTATTTATGTACAAAATATAAAAAAAAAAAATACTGGCATGTATAGTTTTTGAATTAAGTAAATAACCAGTAGAACGAAAACAACAGGATTGCCAGATTGAGCTATTTATCGTGAAATTGGGCTATCTTTTTGTACGAAATTGCCTATAACAAATAAAGTTTGACAGCTGAATTATTATTGAGCTATAAATAGAGCTCATTTAGTTTAGGGCTAGAATTAGCCCAAATGTAATTTTGAGCTAAAAGTAGCCCAAATATAATTTTGGGCTAAACTTATTTTCGCACAAAATAAAAAAAAAAAACATAATATTTTGTTAAATTTTTAAAATTTTACTTACTTAACAAAAAATAAATGTTTTTATTTTTCTTTGAAATAAATTCTAATTGAATTTACCAGACTTTTAATGAAAATTGAGCTATTATTTTGGTTACTTTATTATCATATTGATAACTAACATCTATTTTTATGAATAAAACAATGAAATATTTTGTTTTAATTAGATTTTCAAATACAAAATATATTTTAATTGAAAATGCTAAATAAAAAAAAATAGTGTGACAGATCTAACTTATTATTGAGCTATAAAGTAGCCCAAATCTTTTTGTGGGCTAAATTTTTCAGAGCATTTTTTTTATAAAATTACATATTAAACTCTTATAAACAAAAATGTATGTTTAATTTTCTTTTGAAACAAATTCTTATTGAAGCTACCAGGTTTTCTATTAAAATTGAGCTATTATTTGGGCTACTTTTTTGGGCTACTATTTGTGTATTTTTATGAACAAATAATGTATTTTTAATTCTACCTAATTTTTTGTAAAATAAAAATAAATTCTAATTTAAGCTACGAGTTTTTTTTTTGTATTGAAACTGGGCAATTATTTGGGCAATTTTTTTTATTGCGATTTTGGGCTATCTTGTTCAATCTTGTTTTGGAATACAATTTGTTTCGCATTGAATAAACAAAACATTTCTTGTAAACTTATCAAACTATTATGAACAAAAATGTGTTTTTGTTTTCCTTTGATTGAAATTGATTTTTGATTGAAATTGAGCTATTTTTGGGCTATTTTATTATCATATTGATACTTCACCAATGTTTATGAACAAAACATGTATATTTTATTTTCTTTTGATTTTTTGGTCAAATAAACATAAATTATAATTATGGAGCTCCCAGAATTTTGTGTATTAAAATTGGGCTTTTATTTGAGCTACTTTATCCACCATCACATTTGTTTGCATCGAAATTGAGCTATTATTTGAGCTACTTACTTTTCGGCTTCGATTTTGGGCAACAAATGTTGCTAAATTGGGCTATCGAGGAAGTTGAGAAACATGGCAACCCTGAACAAAAACAGAAGGTTTATTTTTTTGTACATGTATGTATCTTTGTGACTGCCTCTGGGTTGGTATGTGAAAGATTATTTTTGTTTTTGTTTTGGTTTTTATTTTTGTTTTTGTTTTTTTTTTGCTCGATAGAAAGAAAGGAAAAGAATTTTTTAAACATCCAACTGAAAAGAGCTTAAAGATACATTTCTGCTGTTAGTAGTAATTTTTTCTTTTGCGTATCTACTTGATGTGGTCAGGGCAGGGTATACAGGGTATGTCGTCTATAAACTAACGTATAACTATGTATGTAGATGCGATGTGATAGTGGAATATTAAAGTTTATTGGCACAAATAAAACGAAGTAAACAATTTTTTTTGAATTTGATAGAAAAATAATTTTTTTTATTATTATTATTATTCTTTTTCAGTATGTTTCATATGTCCATTTATATGTAAATGTTCATTAATTTTAGTGATTTTATTGTAAAAAAAAAATAAATTATTCGTATGGAGAAAAGATTAGAAATTTGGCGATCTGCTGATGATGAGTGAAGCTTTTGATGATGGGTTTAATTTATTTCTTCTGTTTTTGATGCTGCGAAATTTCTTTTGCTGCGTGTGTTGTTTTTATGGATAGATCGAAATAATTTTGTTGTTTTATTAAATTTGTCGAAAAATTTCGTCAGAAAATGTTTTTTTTTTAGAATTTTTATTGATAAACAAAACAAAAAATAAATTCTATGGTTTTTGAGTGGCGAGTGTGCAGGAAATAAAATCAAATGTTTTGATTTTTCTATTGAGTTTCGGACTTTCGGTAGCATTTTAAAAATCTATAGGTATACGTTTTTCAAGTTTTCAAAGAAATTTAAATTTCTGTTGTTGGAATTTTTCCATCGAATTTTTTTTCGATTTTACTTCGCCGGCTTAGTTTTTTTCTTAATTGTTTTGGTTGAATTTTTGTTTCCTACTTTTTTCTTATATTTTTCTCCCTACCTATTATTATACCTACAATTTTTGTGGGAAAAAAAAGATAGGTATCTTTTACCTTTCTACCTGGAATAGGTTGGTTAGAGGTAAATAAACGTTTGTTATTGTTTTGGAGTTGTTTTTTGAGCATTCATCATACTTTGTTTACGTTTTAAAAAGTACATAAGAAGATACACATATGTACTGTACATAGGTATGTGTATAAAAAGTGTATATAATTCAATGACCACAACAGTGGGTATCTATAATTTAATTACCGGCTTTTGATGTTTGTTTGTTATTTTTTCGGAACGACTTTGTTGGCCTTTTATTTTTCATGTAAAAGGTAATAGATATCTACCTGGATTCCCACATAAGTATCCAAATTTGGAGCTTGTATTCAAAAATAAAATTAGTAGGTTAGTAAAAATTAGCTTTTGTGTGAAGTGCGTTTTAGAATTAAAAATTTAAGAGCAGTAAAAAAAGCAAACCTTGTTTTTAGGCACCTACAAAATGTTTGAGGTTAAAAAAAAGACAAGATTTATACAACTGACAAGTTGCCATATTTTCTTTTGAGAAGAGTGATAGACCTGTCAAAAGTTCTGTCAAAAATCAACTGTCACATTTGTGTACAGATGTTAATTGAATCAGCCATAATTTTGCACTAATTTTTCTAATAAATGACATGACGTCATTGGTAGCCTGAATATTGATTTCAAGAGTTACTGTCATTTTTTTCTTTTAAGAATAATGTAAGATATGTCAAAGGTTCTGTCAAAAATTAACTGTCAAATTTGTGTGCAGGTGTTGGTTTATTTTAATTTCGTCCTATTTTGTTTCCAATAAATGGCATGTTGTCATTTGTGGCTTAAATATTAGCTTCCAATGCTTTAAGAGTTACTGGTTTCTTAGCATAGCCCCATACAAAGTAGTCGAGAGACGTAAAGTTAAGCATGAACGAGGTTTGGAAATAAAGTAGTCATCACATTTATTTTGCAATAATTTGATGGTTAAGCATCCTATATGACAAGGTACACCGTCTTGTTTTAACCAAATGTCATTGATTTTTAGATAATTAATTTGTGAAAAAATACGAAATTAAGACCAATTATATGCTGACAACGTGTAAGATTCACCAATTACTCAATTGACGAAGCTATTTCTTTGACGAAAGGTTCTGTAAACTTCGGAAATAGATTTCTTTTTTTCAGAATCAGAATTAATTTCCACAATTAGGAAGCGTTGGTTGTTTTGACGTTAATATGAAATGATACAGAAATATCAATACAGTTTGAGATGTTCAGCTGTCAAACCATACACAACAACCATCCAAACTTCTTAGGTGGCTAAAATAATACAACAAAACATGACAACTGTCGAGTTTGACGTCTAAATTATTTTCTTCTCTACACAATCAGAACTGTCACTTTTTCCAAGCGAACATTTGTAGTTGGTAAACCTATCATGAACTTTTAATTACCGATAAAAACTATCAATAAATACGTTCGTAGAAAATCCTATACAATTTTGAATTACGAACGGATTTGGTGACAGTTCTTTTCGATATTCTTAAAAAACGTAAAAACTGATTCAAATATTTTTTTTTAAACTGCGAAAGCGAACTTCTTGTAAAAGTAAAAATAATCTGGACTTGTAAATTACTACATAAATCTTGATGTAAAATATTTTACACTTAATTTACTTCAAAGAACTAAATTACACAACTGTAATTTCAACATTCATTTTCTAAAATACATACAAAATATCATTAATTTCTTTAAATTTTGCTCAGTATATTTGCAATGAATTAACAGAACAGACGTAAATTGTTTTTAAACATAAATAGATAAAACAAAAATAATAAATTTGTATTTTTACCGATATTCAACTTATTCCTAAGTTCTTTTCATTTTAAAGTTTAAAGACCTTCAATACTTTTTGATTTTCGTTTCATGTAAAGTTCAAAAGGTGTTAAAAACCCCAACTTCTTCTTTAAAAACTACAACAATTTGTAAACAAAACAAATTGAACAAAAAAAGAAATAAAATCAATTCAAATAGAAAACAAATCAACAAATTGTTGATAGGCTTTTTTTTAAAGATAAGTTTTCTTTTTCTTTTAAACATTTAATTTTTGATGATATACACGTGTTCAGAGTTTGAAATAATCAGCCCCGTGTGCAAAAATAATGTCAAATCACCTTGTATTTCCGCATGTTTTTTGTATTTGTTTAATTTAGAAAATGGGTAAAGTTATTTTAATATTTAAATTTAGCAAAAGAATAGACACATTTCGCATAAATGCAAAATGTACAACCTTCAATAATTATTGAGGTCAGATTTACTTTTGATACAAGTGTCATCAATACATTTTGATCTACAAATTCAGGGGCTAGATAAACATAGATTCTTTTCACAGAAGAAAATAAAATTGATGCGGAATTAAAAATTAGTTTTTAATAGCAGGGATGGTTTATTTGTACAAAAATTAGACACGCGTACTCCCACTCGAAGAGGTCGGTTTTATTATTCATTATAAACATAAGAGATCTGTTCGGGTGCCACAATGTTTTTAATCGAATTTTGAAGTGTTAAAATGTGTCATGCAGATTGAAAGTTTATGGTTTATGAATTCAGTAAAATTAAATAAAGGCATGTTTTTTGGGACTCAATTTTCTTGTTATTTTATATGACATTAGATTAGTTTATTCACAATGGATTAAGTTTTTGACATAACTGTCAGTGATTCTGGTTCTATGACACTTGTCTGTCAAAACAGTTGATCCACAATCAACTTCTCAAACTATCCTGAAATAGAGATGACCTAACTATGTATGTTTTTTAAGTTGCATGAGAAGTTTCAATGCTTTTTCCCTACGGTTTTACAGTTAAGAATGTCAAACTGTCTTGGCATTTATGTTCATTAAAGTTTGACAATTCATTGTGAATCGTTTAACGTTAGAACAACGCTTCGAAATTGTAGACATTATACTTTTAAACACGTAATTTTGTTCACGTTTTACTGTTAGAAAATAATCTCCTCTACTCTCTGTTCTTTCATATATTTTTTAAAGCGTTTATGTAAAATGTCTTAACTTTAAATTTTACCAACCAGTATTTCAAGTACTTTATGAACTCAAAATTAAAGAAAATATTGAAAGCCGATATACGCAAAATCTGTACCTTTACCTACCAACAAAAAAAAAACCATAAGAATTCTACCCTATGTACTAATAAAAATAAAGGGCATATAGCTATTATGACGTATGTATCTTTCTGTCAAACTCCAGCAAACCATCCCTCTTGTTGAATGTTCACATACAAATATAAACAACTACGCAGTTCTTAGAAAGAAGATAAAGTGGCTTTTTTTACCACATGAAATCACAATGATTATTATTAATGCTTTTTTATTATTTTAAGATGCAACAATGTATGAAGAAGAAATGTCATCTGGCCCATATGGGTGCGTTCGCGTCGCGTAAGTTGTTTTATACGAACGATTAATCATGTATTCACAATATAATACTTCATAATATTGTATATCTCCCTCTGATTGGGTTGCATTTTTGTACTTCACTTCATTTTTGTTCGCTTGCTTAATTCAACGAAAGAACGCAGAGTGTATTCAGAGCTCATTGAACTTTCTTAAGTATTAAAAAAAAAAGAAAAATCCCATCATCACAATGTAAAATGTTGCATTCAAGTATAAAAATTATATTCCTTAAAGAAAAGAGAGAGAGATACGTTGCCTACGTGACGAAAGACATTCTCGATGAGATTTTAAGGGCCTTTTCAGTATCAAGACGAGAAGAACCTCTATATGTGCCTACCTACGTTTTATATTTTCCTTATACAGGTTTCTGTGGCTGGTTTTGATTTCCATTGGTGCATAATAAATTTGGGTCAATTTTTATTCTAGAATGACCTTCTTTTATATGAGTTATGCACAATAACAAAAAGGTGAATTCACGGTTAACGACCTTAAATATAATATATGCCGGTATCAGTATTACACAAACTACCTATATTTTAAAAAAGAAGGGATAAAAACATGGGGGTTTGTTCTAAGGATTCTGCGTTGTAGGAAGGTAACCTGTCATCAAAATACTACGTTATTTTTGTATAGTAAACAATTTTCGAAATCGAGTACGATTACGTAAAGAACATAAAACGATGAATGAATTTTGCTGTGGAATTGCGAGATTCGAGAAATGATGATGACGATGAAAGACAGAGAAAAAACACAGTGTTTTATATTTTAATGTGTCACTTTTGAATTGGATATAAACGCTGGCTGGTGTTACGTGATAAAAAACACGTAGGCGATTGATATTTATGAGACTGTACGCACGAACTTATTATCATATTCTTACCTACATACATAAAACTGTGTTTGAATAAATCTTTGTATTCTTGATACTCTAAAATATACAACAAAAATGAGAGACTCATAATTTAATGTTTATTTCGATGCTGAAATTTTAGACAGCTGTCGTGTTATTGGTAGCAGATATCTGTCAAGAATTTTTGTATAAAATCATTCTTTTGAGAAATGTTGTCTATTTTGACGGGTTTACGTCAAACTATTGTCAAAATAATGGATTTCAAAAGTCGTAAGTAGCTAAATAAAAAATCAGCGCACTAATACAAAAGGTGGCCTTAAATGCCTTACTCTAAATAAGTGACGATAGTAAAGCTGCAAGAGCTGTCAAAGAGAACAACGCTAGCTATGGTATTTATTAGACTGCTGCTGAAAACTTTTAAATATTTGAAAAAGAATTTCCTTGATTGAAAAAACTTCAGAATTTGTACTCAAGGGTTAGCTGATGGACATTCATGGAAGTGTAAGAATTGCGGCAGAATTTTTTGAGCGTTGGAATGCAACAATAATAAAACTTTAATCAATTGAATATTGGGGCGAATATTCAAGCAAAGTAAAAGTTTCTGTTATAGTACTACATTAATTTTTAAGTACTAAAGGAATTGAAATTTAGAAATACAAGTCCAGGTACTGGTAGTCAAAATTTTAAAGGTCAAGTATAAGGAAATATGCTTATAAAACAACAAGTCATAAGGAGTTGCACTAGCGTTTTACCATTGAGGAATAAAAGTGGTATCATCAACTATGCAGATAAGTGCATTAGAAGTTTAAGGCAGGACATAATTAATACAAATGAAAAAGAGTGACGGAGACAGAACAGAGCCTTGGGGAACACCAGCATTTAACTTAAATCCATCCAATCCACTTGAATTGAACGGCGGCCGGTGGCGGTCCGAAAGGTTATTACTAGGGCAACCAAAAATATGTCCTAAAAAACTAGTTTTAAGCGCTTATAATATATAGTAAGTGCGGCAAATGTGGCCTACGTGGTTAATATGGCCTATAGCGGTATTTCCCAAACCGGAAGCCGGAGCGAAAAACAAAATGTTGCATTACGAACACGTTCAAACCGGTTTAGCCTCAGTCTTTCGTGCTTAATGTGGCGCGACGGTTTTGAAAGATATACGGGCACTTTGTTTTTTATTACTTTGGTTGTAATTTTTTGGTAAGTTTTCTTAAGTGTTTTAACATTCAATTTTGATTTAAATTGGTAACTTCTTTTTTCAATTAAATTGTGTTTAATATTTTGTTAACATGTTTGGTATCATGATTAAAAAAAAAGTTGATAAAGTTTATATATATGGCCCACCCTGGGCCATATTTAACACCAGGTAGGCCATATTTGCCGCAATTTTTTTAATATGATTTATGAAGTTCCTTTACGTTTTTGTTTTTAACTTTTTGTTATGTTTATTTTTTTAGTTAAAGTTTTTAAAAGCTGAATTAAAAATGTTTTGTTAGACTGTTTAAAAAAAAATAAACGAATTAGACTTAAATTTATGGTTTTATTTAAAAAAATGTTAAGGGTGGGCCATATTTGCCGCACTTACTCTACCCTTAAAAATCAAATATATGCCCTCAAAATATGCTCAATAAATGTAAAAGATGTTTATAAGAAGCGTTATTTGCTTTAGGAAATTAATTAATAAGAACAATACCAATCAAAAAAAGAAAAATCAAAACTCTTCTTCTTCAATCCATGTTTTAGAAGATAAATAAAACATCCAAACTTTTTTCAACTTCGCCCAAATACATACGAAAGAACAAAGTTAACAAAGCAAATTCATTTTTGAATAAAAGACATTTTTTAAAGTCAGCGATCAATAAGAACATTTATTGCAAATTTTTGTTGCCAGTAAATAATTAACTTTTAACTCAAATTTTTGAAAAAGAAGCTTTGTCTGTTTGATCGTCAACAGAAGTGATCGGAGCGTATTTGAATGCTAAACTTCAGCAATTGTATAGTCTTCAACTGATTTCTCTCCTGACAAAGCCATTGCAATTATTTTTAGTTTTTCAAAGCCAGCATTTTTTTCCATTACATTTTCAATTTTTTTCTTCACTGATTTCGCAGCCTTGCTGTTAATGTTGTAGATTGTCTTCACCGCATCACTTATAATTTGTGTGATGGAATTGAGCGATAAACTACGTGATTCAAGTTTTGAAATTAATGTTACTAGAAACCCATAGCTTGATGCCAAAAAATTAAGTCGGCTTTCAATTCTGTTTTTTTAAGAAGATCTTTACAAATTTTTACTGATGCATCTTCCTCGTTGTCAAAAGCATCAAAAATCCGAACAATCTTTTCAAAATGCTTGGCGTAGTAGTTCACCGCTTCGAGCCATGCCCCCCATCGCGTTATGATTGGTTGTGGAGGAAGTTCCAGTCCAGGTTCTATGTCTCTAAAAGTTTTCACTCTGGATGAAGCTTTAATTTTTTTATCTGATTTTTTGTTTGTTCTTATTAATGCTTTGTTTTTATTGCTTGCCTTTACAAAAAAAGTAAAAATATGCAATAATATGCCTTTTGAAAGCAAAAATGCAAAAATATGCATTTTCAGTGAAATATGCGAAAATATGCCCTAACAGATGACGTTTAAAAGACGAAGATTTCAATGAAACGCATTTCTATCACAGTCTCGTGTTAATAGTGATGTTAACAAAAAATATGTTCGAACATATTTTTGGTTGCCCTAGTTATTACTAATCCAACGAAGGATCGTCAAAACAATAGACACGTATTTCCGATAAGAGAGCCTAGATACCAAACTCTCTCAAATGCTTTTGAAATATTAAGTGCAATAATCTTATTTTTTCTAAAACGATTTAAAGATTGGTTTCACTGTTCTGTGAGCTAAACCATCAGATCACTTTCGTTCTTCAAGGTATTTCTTACTGCTGGAACACAACGCAAAATCGGAGCCGGAGTCGTAACTGGAGTCGGAAAATTTGTCACAAGTTGTCGTACGTTTCACAAGAAGTACGCACACAATGTGTCGTACGGGTTTTTGATGTTATTTGGTATATATGCAGTTTACAACCACATCAAATTTCTCAGAAAATATTTGTTTGTTCACTTTTATTTCTTATTTAAATATTTTTCCACTTTTTTATTGAAAAACTATTAAAAAAAAATATAATCACCAAGTTATTCACTTTAAAAATGGAAACGTCACATGTGTCGTACGTCAAAGTTAAAAGTTGGTCAACTCTTCCGACTCCGGCTGCGGCTCCGATTCCAGTTGCGTCGCGTTGTGTTCGTACATTTGCTTTTGCGTACATTGAATACTTTGACAGCTATTCCAGTTACGACTCCGACTCCGGCTTCGACACCATTGTGTTCCAGCAGTTAAACTGAAAG
The DNA here is from genome assembly GCA_951509635.1 of Eupeodes luniger. Lineage (NCBI taxonomy): Eukaryota > Metazoa > Arthropoda > Insecta > Diptera > Syrphidae > Eupeodes > Eupeodes luniger. The sequence continues at coordinate 9,112,254 of OX608075.1, read as the reverse complement.
TTAATAAGCGTTTCCACGACTTTAAAAAGAAGTGCGATCTGTCGATAATACTAGGGGAAGGAGGATTCACCTTTTTTGCCAACATTTTTCATTTTTTGTTTAAAAGCCTCCATTTTTTCCAGAAGTCGAAAAGTGTTTTGGGTACTTAGAAGTCCTTACATTACATAAATTCTAAATGTTATTCCATTATTCATTTCAATATTCTAATGAAAATTGTGGCAGCTTAATATCTTACTGTTTTAGCGCCATATCCATTTCATGGAATTTTAAATGACCAATTCGCAAATTTGAAGCAGTAAGTCCTCGAGAACTTTACAAATTCTATCTATGATCTTCAAATATTATGGAGATTAAGGCATAAGCCTTATCTTCCAAGTGGATTCAAAAGAGTTGTCAATTGTGACTTTTCTTGCAAAACTGCTAACTTAACTATGGCTTCAAAATGTCCACCATTTTTTGTAGTGAATGTAAGCGTAATGTCATAGATTTTACTTGCCAAATGTCATAAGATGACAACTACCCAAGGGGTAGCTCATTCAAAAATTAAACCTCTAAATTGAAAACCCTATGTTATGAATGTTGTCTTATGAAACTAAAATAACGTGTTCCTTACATCAGAACAAACAAAAACATTTATTTTCACAAAAAAAGCCTTGAAGTTACATATTCATTTTCGTTATCTCTTCAAACAAAATTATTTATATACAAACAATTTTTAATCATAAAAATAAATACCTAAGTATATAATTATCTTAAAGCCGGCTTTTAGAATGTCAGAAAGTCTTTCCTAACAATATTGCGCATACCACCTAATAGGTAGTCTTCCTATAGTCGTCCCTCCTTATCATTGAATTAAAGTTTCAAATCGCCATAAGGCTTTGTGTATTTGTTTGTTGATAAGAAAGAAACTTTAACATAAAATTATTCACAAAAAATGTGTGTGAGTGGCATAAATGATAAAAAGAAAAAAAAATAAGTAATTTTTAAATGCGCACTTTAAAAATACACACACATTAAGGTATTGTCACACTCACTAACATTGTGGTCAAAGAAGCCATAAATCCAGCTTCTATTTCTGTGGTTTGTAGATATGACATTCCACCTACTTTCAGCTGTTTACTTGAAATACTATAGGTACAGGAATAGTTAGAGTCTTAGAAAATTGTAATCTCGAGTCCGTTAAAGAAAACATCAACAATCAATAGGTTGTTGTTTGATACTCGTGTTCGTGTATGGTGTAATGTTCTTGTTTACTATTGCTTTGACAATTCACCTCACCTAAAAAAAACACCTTTAAGCTGCATGTTTGACACATTTGACTTGCTTTTATTCGCGTCACTTGATATACCTCCACGTGTTTTTCTTAGATTTGTTTATTAGTTCTCATATCACATCAGCACATTGGTAAGGTAGGTCTGTCAGCTTGATGTTTATATGTAGCGACGCGACGTGTATTTTTAGACAGACAGACATTTTTTTTAATGGGTTTTGGCTGGGGTAGGGAAGTCAAGGTGCGCAATTAACTTACTTTTAATTTACAAGCGAATTGCGGTATAAATATACTCATAACATTGATTTGAGAAAGAAAAAAGTGTATTTTGGCGTACGACGCAATACAATTTTGCGATTGTGCGGTTGGTTAATCTAGAACCTGACACTGACGGCTACTCTTTGGTGTAAAATGATGATGATATTGAAATGAATATGATGCAATCTTAGAGAATATTTTCATCGATGGTGATGATGAGTTCATGCCCTTCTTTTGGGATTAATATATGGATTAAAGAAATCAATTTTGTTGATTGATCAATTTACATTCCTATACATACGAGTAGTTGTTGCCTTATAATAACACCCGTCTGCCCTTGAAATTAAATGATGTGTATTTTAAGAAGACCTTACATTTCACTTAAATGTTTGGATGTTTATCAAATAAACTATCAACACGAATAGTGCTACCAAAACTCTCCTAAAACAAACTTTTGACGTTTTTGAATGGATCTTATTGATTCTGAAGTTTGTCAAACAGATCTTATTATTTCTAAAGTTTGTGTATGACTAAACGAAAATATCATACGAATTTTACAGTTAAACTACAAGACAGTTCCTAATTCTCTTAATGATGAATTCACAATAATATGCAAACACATCTGTCAGTTACCAAATTTACCGTCACTAAAAACAGTTGTTTTCACGGGTATTGTATCTTGCGAGGCATTCACAAATCCTCCAAGAGTAATTAGATTTGTTCCTAACATGTTTGGCAGAAATTGTTGGTATGTCAAATTCTAAAGAGTGGAAATGAAATTCTCTCAGAGAGAGAAAAACTGCTAAAAAAGTATGGAACGGTTTCTTGTTAATTTTTAAATAAATGCAAACCGAACGGACGACGATAGTAACAGTAAATATAAGTTCCACAATATGACATTTAATAGACCAACAATTTCTTCCCTGTCATTTCAATCAGTTTAGTTTGGTTTTCAGATGAATATTTAAATGCAAATGATAGTTTCGCATGTTATTTGGCATAGGGTTTGATTGAAGTTGAAAAGCTGTCAATAGATGACACTTCAGTCCCAACATGTGTTTGAACGAACCTAATGAGTGTGATCTTTTTGAGGCGATTGACTTCGATGTCAATAAAGACGATAAAAAGATGAGACGTTAAAATCTTTTGGGTCAAAAGAGAGCCAAATGTGAAAATCAGTCAAAAGTTTTATTGATGTATGAAAACAATGGAGTGTCAAATTTGACAGTTATAAAAATTACTTGGCTTATAAGGTTTTATTGTTTTATTGTGAATACCGCTTGTTATTTGTATTGATGGCTGAGAACAATAGGGCATCAAATTTGACATTTTTAATAATAGAAACAAAGGTCTCATACTAAAACTGTAGTGTGAAATCTTTATAATAATAAAAGTTGAACAAATTTTAACTTCCATTTATCTGTTATGACTTTAACTACTGTTCAAGTTCAACGAGTAAATGAATCACGGTGAATCATACATTAAACAGCAATTAGAAACGTCAAAGAACTTACTTATCTTAAAAAGACTTTCACAATTTGAACAAAAGGTTAGAAATATATTAGCTCATTGATGGTTTTACCCTCGCGTGACTATTTCACCATAAAATGATCTTTTAATGTCACTAGTTTATATACATAACAAGTATTGACATACGTAAGGACACACACCTTCCGCTTATTGCGTCAGCAGATGCTTCGGACTTGCTTTTTTTGCTGTCGGTTGTTGTTTACAAAAATTTATGAGCAACAAATGCATGAAATATATACCATATAACCTGACGTAGAGTTTAATGATGGTATGTATATTCGAGAAAAACAACATAGGTATGTATATAAATGAGAATGACACGCCCCCCATTTTACGCACTAGATTCTTCAGTGTCAAATATTCTCAATGTAAACAACCTCTAAATTATATACAAAAACGAACATACATATGGGTTGTTGATTTGTTTTGACATAAAACACATTTTTTGTTTTGTTTTTGTGAATAAAAGCAAAATAAACAAAATTTTATGCATTCCACAATCCACATGGGCATGTGTCGCACAAAATTTTCATCGTCATCAGCATCATCAATGCCCATCACTTAAAGACCCGATCACACCACATCGATGTGGGCCTGCGTAAAAACAAACAAATCTTAAATAATATACATACATTACATATGTATATACTCGTAGCCATTGAAAAATTAAGCACAATTAGTAGAATTAATTAATTTAATAACCACAAATTTCAGTTAAGTGTGTATAAATGTTTATATTCATATTCCACACAATGAAACAATGAGTTTTTACTTTAGCATTTGTCTCACTGACCCACCGCTGTCAACCCTGGTGTATTTTCATCGTTTTGCTTGTACAAAAATAGCGGTACACCAATGTTTTACTTTACAACAAAGATCATTCGAGTAGCTTATGATGCTGTATGTTGCGTCTAACGGTGAATAGTAATAGAAAACTGACGTAATGCGTCAAGCTTCTCTTGTCGTGTGCATACTTAAATAATGTGACTTACGATTGCAAATATCTGTCATTCAATCTAGTATGTTAATGCATTTGGTTTTGTGCGCGATGAGGTTTGTTTGATCTAAATAAGTTAGTTCGAGTTTCGAGATCGTCCGTCATCCGTTGTCTAGCCTGTGTAGCCTTTTGTTGAACAAGGGGTCTTGTATTTCGAGAGCTTATTACATAAATTAAATTTTGCCAAAGACGCAGTTGATATTGCATCGCAAATGAATGCTTTCAAAATAAATGAAATGAGATGCATCCGAGGTAGAAGAGGGCAGAGGCCCGGCCTGTTTTCACCTTTTAGAATGCCGGCCAAGGGTAGCCATAGCCGTGTAGCTACCGTCCGTCATGTAAACAAATATATCTAACGTCGACAACGACGACGCACATGAGGGGGAGGATTAAGTTTAAAACAATAATAATAATAATAAACAATAATTGCGCATTGAATTTATAAAAGCAAACAACAAACCGACCAGTATTGTATTTTGTTTATGTTATAAATTCGGTGAAATGTTTAATTAACGAATTGATGCAGAATTTTTAATTTTTATTTCATTGTAAGGGAAGAGGGAAGTTCTTTTTTTCTTTTTTTGTTGATTCTAATTTTGGTGTGACCCAGATTCGAATCATTAGAAATGTTTTGTATTGTTTGTACGAGTCAAGTATGTTGTGTACGTAGGCGGAACAATCCGTTGGTCTTGGTTCTAGTGGAACGCGTTCTTTTAAGAACACCAGAGCGAGTACGTGACGAACGTTGGGTATAATGCTGTTTAATTGTTGGTGGATTTTTGTTGTTGTTTAATGTTTGTCTATGGGGGACTGATGGCCTCCATAATTGCGTTATCTCAACTGAAAGTGAAACAAATTGTAGTTGGATGATATTTTTTTTCTGATTTTGTTTCAAACTTTATCTTTTTTTGCTTTTAGGCGAGAAGATTGGTGGAATGGAAATCGAAGGGAAGAACTGGGTGTGTTTTGAATAAATAAAAACTTAAAATTGATAATCTTGAAACTAAAAGCACACATGGCATTCAGTAAAAACATTTTATTCTATATCACTTGACAAATCGTAAACTTCACTCATAAACAAAACTGACATTTGGTTTCGTCTCCATATGTGACTGGGAGCTTCGACAGAAAATTACAATGCCTCATTTGTCCAGTTTATATTTTTAAGAATTGACACAGCAGAAGCATAAAATATAAATCAAAATTGAGAAATGTACATTATATGAAAATTCTGTTTAGATATATTTCTGAGAACACGGAGATCTTAGAAATATAAACTGGCGAATTGCACACATTTTGGCTGCTCTGTCAAAAATAAACTTATCAGCTGATGAAACAAAAATTGACAGCAAGAGAACGAGTGGGAATTGAAACAAATAAAAATCTTCTTCGAGTAAGTTCATTTAGCATCCACTTATTGACGCATGACCGTACTTTAAAATAAAAGTAATGAATATGAACGTAAAATCAGACTTTCATAATAAATTATGATATTCGTTCGGATTTTTCAACTTCTAGAGAATGACATATGATGCCTCAAAGTTGACAGCTATGAGAATAAAACGTAAGGTAAAACTGTAGATGTATGTATATTGTATATAGTAAGAAATATGTACTTTGAAAAAGTTGGAAAAACTTAAACTTTTAAATGACTTTAGCAAGCGTTAAAATTTCACTTTTAAATTTTTTTCATTTTAATCAGGCACAATTTATTTAGGCACAATGGCATTACTGACGGTGTTCCCATTGGACACTATGAAGGGAATTTTTTTGAAGATATGAAATAACTAAATAACGTCAAAATGAGTTGCCTCAAAAAAGGGCTCTTAGAAATTAGGCCCCAGGAAATAAGGCCCCAAACAATAAAATGAAATAAAGCCCCAAAAATTGGGTGATTTTTCATAATGAAATAAAGCCCCATTTTTAATGTGGAAATAAAGCCCCAACAAAATGAAAAAAGGCCCCAAGAAATAAATGAAATAAAGCCCCAATATTTTGTTTCCTAGTGTTTTTATTTTTAGAAATGAAATAACACCCCAAACTTATACAAATACTTGCATAGTGTCCTGCACAGCCTGTCTGCAGCAAGGGCATTGAAGCTGTTTTCATTATTTGCAATCGATTCTGCTTGTAATTTCAAACTACAAATTGAACATGTTTTTAAATGTTTGCATGGCAAAAACACTATGTTGCTTCTTAGATCTTTGCAAATGACGCAAACGCTGTCCTCAGGAATCGGCACTTGTTCCTCGTTTGTTTCACCATCAGCGAGTAACAGAATAGCTGAAAAAAATCGCGCGATTTTGTCAGCTTGATGGTTTTCAACACGATCCTTATATTGAAAAGCATCAGTAAGTAACAGAATAGCTGAAAAAAATCGCGCGATTTTGTCAGCTATTCTGTTACTTACTGATGCTTTTCAATATAAGGATCGTGTTGAAAACCATCAGCGAGTAACAGAATAGCTGACAAAATCGCGCGATTTTTTTCAGCTATTCTGTTACTCTCTGATGGTTTTCAACACGATCCTTATGATGCTTTTCAACACGATCCTTATATTGAAAAGCATCAGTAAGTAACAGAATAGCTGACAAAATCGCGCGATTTTTTTCAGCTATTCTGTTACTTACTGATGCTTTTCAATATAAGGATCGTGTTGAAAACCATCAGCGAGTAACAGAATAGCTGACAAAATCACGCGATTTTTTACTTATTGATGCTTTTCAATATAAGGATCGTGTTGAAAACCATCAGCGAGTAACAGAATAGCTGAAAAAAATCGCGCGATTTTACTAATCCGTTAAACACTTGGAAGGGCTTAAATCAAAAATATAATTTTTTATGTATAGCTCTGGGTCCTCGATTAGCGGATTTTCTCAATACTTTTTGTGAAAACAATGTTGTTTTGGCAATTTTAAGTAAATTATGCAAAATGAAATAAGGCCCCAAATTGTTTTTCAAAATAAAATGAAATTAAGCCCCAAATTTAATATTTAATTTAAAAAAAATGAAATAAGGCCCCAAAAAATGAAATAGCACCCCAAAATTCAAGAATTTTCATTGTTGTTGTTTTGTATGCCTTTTTTGGGGCCTTATTTCATTTTTTCTTTTGGGGCCTAATTTCTAAGAGCCCAAAAAAGTCAGTTTGAAGTTTTAATTGACGTACAAATTGAACACCAAATACCAAAATGTCATCTGTCAGTGCAAATGTCAAATTTAGTTTTGAAGAGCTTATAATTTATGTATGTGCCTTAGGTTATTAGAATTTTTGTTCTTAAAGAAAAGTTTTCTTAAGGATAAAGGTTTGGATGTAAAAAATTAGTAGTATTTCTAAAAGTCTACAAATTTCCGAAGTTTTCAATTAGGTTCAAATTGTTTCAGAATACAGAAGCAGTCAAAAATGTTGTTCTTTTTTTAGTTTAAATAAAAAGAAAGCGTGTGTTTTAAATGATAAGCTTAAAAATATTACAGAAGGACCTCGATGAGTGCGCCTACAGTTGCGATGTTAAGAATATTCTTTTAGAAATAAGAGGATAAATGATTTCGAAAAAAGACGAGTATCTATTCTAAGGAATAATCGTATTGAAGGTTTATATGGAATAACCATGCTTATGTCAACTGGTTTTTAAGGGAGACAGAATTCCGAAAATCAAAAATGACAAAACTCCGAAGATCGTAGTTTCGAAGATTGAAATTCCAGACAGCAAAAAAAAACATATTTTATCTAATTAGGGATTTTGAGTTCTTGGTTTTTGATTATTCAGGATTTTGAAATGTTTTTATTTTGGATTTTAGGGATTGAAGGAATATAATTTAAAAAAAAACTAACTCTATCAAAACTGTACACTTTTTGGATGAATTAGAAAAAGGAAAAAGCACTAACATTGTAGCCAGTATCAGTTTTGATTTCGATTTATATAATTTACACTGTCAAAAAACTACGAAAAACGTATCCTGTAATTTGAAGAATTCCGTGGATCAAATTAATGTCTGCCAATTATTGTTGAATTCACCGACATTCTATTGTATTCCCACAACGCAATCCTTTTCTGAACCACATTTTTTAAAGAGAATTAAATTTTCTTTCTTAAACTTAACTGCGCAAAAGATAAATCACCCTCAAATCAATTTTAATGCAAAATTTGCATAAAATTCATTATTTCTTTGTATTCTTTTCTTTATTCTTATATAAAATATGTAGCATTGACCTAGTTTTGAATAGAAAGAAAAATTTTTCAAATGCGAGTTTTTAGTTTTGTATAAACAGTTGTTACTCAAGTAAGATATATTTATTCACACAAAACACAAGGTCGTTATCATATTATTATTATATGTTTACATTCAAACCGATTAATATTAAGAAAATTTCCTAAAGGTGTTTTTAAAGTGACCTTGATTAATACAAACATCGAATTATTATGTAGGGAAAATAAAATAAAAAGAATTCCAATATTTATTAGAATGCTGAACTCTATAGAATAGAATTTCCCTTAAAAAAAAAACAACAAATTAATTTAAAGGTACACTGTGGCGTATGTGGAACATTTATTTATGTATTTGCTCTTATTAATTTATTTTTCTTTTAAGTTTATTTACACATTAAATTAAGTTAAATAAATACTTTTTTATTTATTAGTATTTACCTAAAATAAAATAATAAACAAAAGATTATATGTGTCACATTAGTTTTATTCCACACTTAATAAAAACCTATTCAAAGGGAAGACAAAAAACAATAAAAAATATTTAAAAAAAATAAGGAAGTTTATGTTTATTTTGATGCCTTGTAATTTTTGTATTTATTTTTCTTTGGTAAAAAGGGCAGACTTATTTTTGATTAAATCATAAACACATTTAACGACGACGCAACGTCACTCTTGAACTCACATAAACTCATACCTGATGATGTTTTAAAATCTAAAAATGGTATAAGGCACGTTTTCGGACTGAATACATCCACCTATGTCTTCATTATGATTCAGAGAGCATTCACATTTACAAAAAAAAATATATACAATAAGTAATCCAAAACAAAATCACTTACGCAGCTTGGACGACGTCTTCGTTGACACCTCGCGCCGCCGGTAAGGTAGGTAGGTACTTACTTATACCATTTTTGCATGCTCAAATGTATCACAATAAAAAACAAAATAATATAATAGTATTATTTTACTTATTATCCAATTTGTATGCAAAACAAATACCTTAGCTTGCATTAATATCCATAGGTACATAACATATAAATGTATATAACTTCTAGATTGATAAATGTAATAAAAGCCTTTTTGTTTCCTGAGTATTTAAATTATAGTCACATGCATAAGCAAATAATCCAGAAAAGTACACACCTCTCTTGTATTTTGTTTTAATCTGGACATACAGAAAAATAAAAATAAATGTTGTTGTTATTGTAATTGAACTACGCTTCAACTCCTTCTTTATAAAGCACGACAACGGACGATGAGGAAGCATGACGGACACGTACCTACATACCTAATATGAACTACCTTACCAACTTGTCAAACTTTTAAGTGTGACTTATAGAAGAAAACAATACAAATATCTGACATCTGTAGTCATCTAAAATTACAACTCCTATAACTTGTTTAAAAAATGTTCTCTCAGCCATGAAATATAAGTTCGCCATTAGAAGGTGTCCCTGATTTTATTTATTTATGTATGTTTTTGCATATACCGGCAAAACAAAAATTTAAAGAAACAAAAAAGGAGAGAAATAAAAAACATTAAAAATGTAAATATTTACCTCATTGTTTATTCGAAATACGTGCAAATAAAATAAAACTAAAATAAAAGATTGTCAACATCAAGACATATCACGCCATGCTTCGCTGGCTTGTGAGCTTATAGAGAAGACTACAAGTCGACAACGAGACGGTGACACTGACGGACAACCAACTCGACGGACGAAAATATATAATAGTGAAAACTACCGGCAATGTGGTATGTATGACCATAATAATGTACACTATTATGTACGTTAGGTGAGAACGTGGCGTGGGTTGGGTTGGGTTATGTGTTATGTGTTAAGGTAATATTATCATCTATTAAAAAAGATTATTTTAAACTAACTCATGGCCAAATAGAATCTTGTTTACAGTTTTAAAAATGAGTGTCAATAAAAAACACTATATTATCTTCAAAAACTTCGTCGGTCGGTGGTCGGTAACGTCGCGTTGTCGTCGTTCGTCGATCAAAATTAAGGTAGGTAACCAATATTTATTCTCAAAGATAAAAAAAAAAGAAGGAGCGGTAAAGATTGCAAATGTTTAAATACACTTAAAGCTAATAATTGATGATTCTATCATTAATATTGTGTAACCTATTCATTTGTTGTTTTGTTTTTATGTTTATTAATGTACTTTAAACGTTATTTTGAACAAACCTTCTATTTATTCAGTTTTCTATGGTCGTATAAGTACCTTCTTCAAATGAGTTCTTATATTGTGTGGTAATATGGCTTTATTTTATTTAACGGTAATATAATTTGTTATTGTTTGTTTTAATTAAGCGCCCTGTTGATGAGTATGACTCACCTTACACCTATTGCTATTTGTTGTTAATAAATGGTTTTAAATATTTTATTTTATTTCTTATGTCTGCTGCTTCAACAACTGATTGCACATTTATAGATTGACTCATTCTTCCTTGTTATTGTTTTTTATTTTATTTTTGTTTATATTTAATTTTTCTGATTTGAGGTCTGATTGGAGGTACCTATGTAAAGTAAGTGAAGCAAAAATAAGTACACAACACTTGTTTTGTATTTTTATTTTCAAGCTTTTTTTTTTGGATGATGAACTCTTTTTGTAGGAATTTGTATACCTGTATAAAAATATACACCTGAGTAAAGTTTGTTAAGTATTTCAATATTTTTATTTTATCTTTGTTTATATTTTTTTAAGGGTTTTATTTTGGAATTTTTTGTTTTTTAAATAAGTAAACTTAACAAACGAAATTAATTAACAGTATTGTTCGTATTCGAGGAGCTTTGAAAAACAAAAAAAAAAATAATAAAAATGTTTGTTTTTCTTTTATTTGGAAACTTTGAAGAATCCAAGGACAAACAGTTAATTTTGATTATACAAGACATTGAAGACAAGATATTTGCAATAAGTCTCAAGTAATATTTTTTATAAATAACTTTGAGAAATTGAAAAATTGGTCAAAGTCACTTTTGATCATTTTGACAGATATGACTATTTCAATTCTTGTCAAAATGACGGTTTCCCTCAGCTATTCATCTGTCAGGCCAAACGTCAAATGCAGAATGACTTAAAATCACCCTACCAGAAACTTCAAAGAAATCTTTTATTTCAATTGAATGAAAACATAATTTTTTGTGGTATCATTTATCAGCAACAATAGTTATATGGTCTTATTCTGCTTAAGACCCTCTTATTTAATTTTTGTAAGGTCAGGTTCAAAAACGGGAAAGGGGGAAAGCAAGTTTTAAAATAACAGGAAAATACAAAAAAGTCCTCGTGTCGCAAAAATTCTATTATCGAAGAATTATAACGCCCTTAACACTTTCAAAAAAGTATCCTAAATTTGATGGGAACAAGAAATTTTAAAGAGAAAGGAGGGTGGTTAACGAGAAAAATTGGAAAAGTTAAAAATTATAGGTATACATTGTAGCCCATGTCATTCTAAACACAAATGCTGATCTATAATTTAAGGACTTTCCAAAAGAATGCAATCGTTTGGGAATGAAATCTCTTATGATTTTAATATATTAAATAGCTTTCCAAATGATTACAATCAAATGATTGTTGAATGCAAAACTTCAAACAAAAATCTCTAGCTGAATTCCAGGAACGCAATCTTTTAGTTGAATATAATAAACGATTTAAAATGATTGCATTCACAAAAGATTGTAATCTTTTATAAGCCTGCCAATTTTTAGTGCAAGTTTTCTACGTTTTTTAGTCATTTTGTGACATTAATGTCAACTTAACAAAGTATCAACAAAATCAATTGTATATTGAATGATTTATATGTAATTATGGTTTTATAAAACTAACGGTTAATAAAGGGAAAACGTATAAACTTTAACTTATTTATCACAAAGTTTTCTTTGATTTTCTGGCGTAGCTTAGCTAAGTTGACATTAATGTCAAAACAAATCTATACAAAAAAAAATTGAAAATATAAACGACAAAATTTATTTTTTCACAGGTATGTAATTCAAAATTAAAAAGTATTCAAGACAATATTTCTGAAAACCCGCTTTTTGGCAGTGATTTTGTAAAAGTTTTAAATTTTAATTTTTTATTCCTGTTCATTATTTTAGAAGTCAAGTATATTTTTCTTCAAAATAATCTTCTTCTGATCTAAGTGGGAAAAAGCTTGGACATACTTAAAGAGATCATTTCAAAAATTTTTAGGAATTTCATAAAACAAGAAAACCTTCCCATTCCCTAGAAATTTCGAAAGATCTGCAATTAAGGTGATTGATATATTTTTTGTAAGAACCAATTGCTCTTAACTTTAACAATTTTGTTCACTTTTACAAAACCGTTGTGATAATTTATAAAAAAACTAGCAAACCCTTCGAACTCCGTTTCGCCACCAGATGGCTTCGTTTTTTGTAACATTTCGTTTGGGGATTAAAAGATGAAGAAAAATTATTTTTTTTGTTTTATAGTTGAAAAGAAAAAAATTTATTTCATTTAACAACAGTAATGAATTCATTTCGATTACAAAAATGAAGTGTAATTTAGTTGAACTTCTCTAAGTAAAAAATGAAAGTGAATCCAAAGTAAATACTGAATCGAAGCGTTAATTGTCACTGCATACGCAAGGCGAACCGGAAATTGCAATCGTTTGAAGTCAAATGGAAGATCAGTCGGAATCAGTATTCGAGGAATAAATACATTTTCACCTGCGTACTTTCCGTTAATTATGGTTGCCTCAATCAAATTCGACATAAGTCTTTTCACCGCAAGTCGAGACAGTTGCAAAGTCCCGGTGGATTCAAATTACGCAATATCATAATAACTGAACCAACTTTGAGTTGGAAATTATGTGGTGGAAATCATGGTAACTCCAGAGAGTTAAAAAACTCCGTTGGATGTTGTTACTTCGTCGAATATCCTTCAGTGTGAAGTTAAGTGCTTCAAGTGATTTCTTATGTGCCATTGTGCATCCATTCCTAACAATGAGCTTGCCAATTTTCCCATTGCACTGGATCGGGAAATATTGCATGTTGGAGTATCAATTGTGTTAAAATTGAGTGGCAACTTAAGCGCAGAATGTGCAGTTCGACCGCCTTCTAGAAGAGTTGCCGCAATTCCAGATGATGCTAACGCCAAAGCTATGTCACATCTTGATCGAATAGTGGCCAAAATTAATGAAATGACAAATGTTTTCCCTATTCCTCCAGGTGCGTCCAGGAAGAATAGACCACCAATATTTTTGTCCACCGCTTGCATGAATGTTTCGTATACTTCTTTTTTCTGTTCATTCAGCAACGGCACATTATTTCGAACGAAAAAAAATGCAGCTCTCGATTTAGTTTTTGGTTCAATGCATCGTGCATCGATCGATTTGGCGCAATCATTCCTACTTCAATCAGTAGCTTCTCGATATGTTTGGCATTGGTGGCCATTCACAGTTTTCAAATGCGCAAATGATTTTGGTCCTCGTACATTTACCAACAGCAGTCGCAAATAAAAACATTCATCATTTCTAGGATGAACAGTGTACATGTACATGCGACCAAGCGCATCAGTGGAAAACACCTGTGGCCAATTTGGAATTTTCTCTTAATATATTTTGTCTTTCTTCGCTTAAGTTCTGTGAATACACTTGTTGCTGCCTTGCATGTCTTGTGCGGAGGCCGATGTTCGCACGTCGTACTCTAGGCAAATATTCTACGTGACTTTGTTTCAGTTTTTTGATTTAAAAAAAAAGATAGCTGATTTTTTTGAAATTATACCAAATTTGCTCAGAATTGTAATACAGAATTTTATATAAGTGGATTTGGGGTCAACCAAATTTTTCACTTTTTTCTTAAATTGCTCTATGATAAAAAAAAAACACTCACAAATTTTTTTTAAAAGTCGTTTTTTCATTTTTTTCTTATTATCTTTAAAACAAACGTTATTTGAAGTCGATATCTCTGACGTTTCTAGAGATATGGTTGACTAAAAAAGGTTCCCAAAAGTAAGCCCTAGGGCCTTTGAAACGTCAAAAAATTTAAAAATTTTCAATTCCACAAATCGGAATTTTTACAATTGCTTTCTATGGGAAGCTAAACGGAGTTCACCTCTTTTCCGTTGAAAATTTTCCTGAATTTTGTCTGCTATTAACCTCACGGAGCCCGAGACCATTCCAACGAATGCAAAACCGTGGAAATCGGTTCGTGCGTTCTGGAGTTATAACGTCAGAAAGGAAAACCCGACTTATTTTTATATTATAGATTTTTCATTTGCAACATATAGACCATTAGACCATTAATCGAAATATAAACTATCCTATATCTTAAGTTAGACCAAATTACACATAAAATGCCAACTTTCATCGAAATCGGTTGACTTGGTGAAGAGTTCACTGGGAACATACATATGACACTGGATTTTTATATATTAATGCAACATTATATACAATTTAGACCATTCATCGAAATATAAACTATCCTATATCTCAAGTTAGACCAAATTACACATAAAATGCCAACTTTCACCGAAATCGGTTGACTTGGTGAAGAGTTCACTCGGAACATACATATGACACTGGATTTTTATATATTAAGATAACGTTTTTCATGTACTAATCAATTAAACATATCAAAACAGCTTAAAGATTCGCTTGTAAGTTCAAGTTTAAAACGTCTAACCCTTACAATCTCCTATTCACTAACCAGCAGCTAAATGCAAAAAACAATAGAAATTATTCATAACGTCATTTCCCGAGCCCCTATTTTTATGGATTGTTTTCAAAACAATGTTTTGAATCGACAATTAATTGGTATTCATGCCTTGAACACTTCAACAGTACAAACAAGAAAAACAAAACACGCGACATGATACTTAAAAATGTGCATAAATAATTTTTCTTTTCTTGTAAACAAACTCAAGATGACAATGTTTAGTTTATTTACAATAATTTAATGTTAACCAACACAATCAATAACAACAACTTATATTATTTATCATAAGTGCTCTAAAGTAGCATGCCAAAGTTTCAATTAGTATAACCATTATAGCATCGTCTCATCTACATAAATTTAGTTTTTTTTTTATTTTCCTCAAGTTTAAGTACTCTTAAGTACACGATGATTTCATTTAAATGATTCTTAGACTTTAGCATTTGCATATTTATCATTTAACTGTAATCAGTCTTCAGAAAAATGAATTATATTATTTTGATACCCTTTTGAAAGAAATTTATTATTATCATTATTATTGTTGCTTATATTTAATGAGTTATTCATATGCCATGCGCCAAATGCGGCAAATATTTTTGTATTTTTTTCTGACACATGTATATGTTCGATTTAAAAATAATTGCACGTGAATTTTTTTCAATATGTTTATTTTATTTGTAAATAAAATACCATAGTATATGAGTCAAATACAAAATAGAACGTATTTTATTTTTTTTGTTTTCTATCGATTAAAACACACGCCTTTAATTGGCGAGAAATATCGTAGAAAAAGATAGATACGTATAAGTTGAATATGATAATATGAAGAAAATACTATAAAACGTCTTTTTACTGCGATACTAAAATTGTCATTCATGATTTCTATGTGTGAATTAATTATTATTTCACTCAATCCATTTTTAACTATCACGAATTAAAATAGCACTTCGATTTTTTACGAGCTATATAAAATATACATGGAAATTACTTAAAAGATTTGATCAAAAAAATATTGAATGCGTTTTTGCTAACTGGTTGGAGTTGAAATACCGTAAGAATCATACTACTGTATTGAAAATTCCCTGTATCGAATACTGTATTACAGATTCTGTATGTAAAAATACTGTGTTGTCAAAATACTGTAAATCAAAATTCTGTATCTCAAAATTCTAGTTGGTTAAAATTCTGTTTTCTAAGATACAGTGTTCTGTTCATAAAGTATTTTGATATGTAGACAGTGTTTTGAATTTACAGTGCTTTGAAATACAGTTGCATACAGACTTTTAAATTTCATACAAAATTTGCAAAACACTGTATAAAATATACAGAATTTTGAATTCCTGCAGAATTCTGACCATACTGTGTTGTGTTCATTCAGAATTTTGACTTACAGTATTTTAGATACAGTATCATATGGCACAAACAGTAGTTCTACCCCAACCTGTTAATAGTCAAGCAGGTCGACATACTGTATGTGCCACAATTCTGTAGGCTAAATTCTGAATTTCAGAATGCTCAAAATAGTCTGCAATAGTACAATCTGTTTTAGCATATTTACAGCTTTTTGAAATACATAATCTTAAAACTTAATATTTTTGGGAAAAGGATATTATAGTAATTTTTAACAAATCTGTTTAAGACAAGAACATTTATTGATGTTCTTTGATTGAACGTGAATTTTTTATGTTTCTAAAAAGTTGTTAGATTTCAAATGTTCGGTGACTTCTTCAGTGTTTTTGTAAATTTGTATGAATTTAATATTGCTTAATATTTATAATAATTTCTGGTATAAAATTTTTCATCAAGTCCTGGCTGTTTTACAGATAATTAAGAAACATAACTATCAAACGTACATTTTTTTAGGATACAGTATTTTATGATACAAAATTTGAAAATACAGTGTTTTTTTTTTAATACACAAATGTATTATAAAATATTCCAAATTTACAGTGTTTTGATATACAGAATTTAAGACATAAAGTATTATAATTAACATGCAGAATTATGAATTACAGTATTTTGACCGGCTCTCAAAAATGTTGCATTCATTTTGGGGTCCAAATACTGTATGGATCAAAATAATATATTCAAAATACTCTGCCTATGTCGCAAATACAGTATTATGAAATCTTGGTTGTACAAAATACTTAATTGTCAAAATACTGTAAGTCAAAATAGTCTTGTAAGATACAGTGTTCAGATTATACAATATTTACACAAATACAGAATTTAATACACACAGTATTGTGACCGAACAGTATCACCCAGTATTTTGAAATATGGTCATTCGACCCGCTCACCTGTTAACAAATTAATACGTAAATTTGAAAATAATGGACAAAGTTCTTATACCCTATGAGAATTTTTTACTGAACCAAATTTCAGGAAAATCATTTTGGCCTTTTAAGCTCTATTTGAAATAGTAACTAAATTAAACTTTTAAACTTAAAACAACGGTAACCCTGCAAGGGGTTGATAATAGAAAAAATCCGACTTAAAAAGAACATAATCAAATATATTTGAAAATAACTAAACATACAAAGATTCTTTTAACTATTAAATGGGTGTTTTGTTTATAAATTTATTTTCTATATGCATCATTTTATTATTTCTCTGAACTATCATTTTATATATACTCGTATACTTGACGTCTTAATTTTTATTAACCTAGTTCTAGAAAAATCTAGTTTAAATTTTATTTCTATTATGAATATAAAAAAAATAAACAAACAATTTAAATTCAAAAATCGTCACAAACGTTATTTTAAGGTAATTTTGTATCACATTTTTCTTGCTTCTGATATTATTGTAGTTAAAAAAAATAATATTATCATTTTATGTGGAACCGTAAAATTAGAAAGTTAAATTTTTGCTTCATGATTTTAATTGATTGTACACAAATTGTTGCATAAATTTAATAAGTATTGTGATTTTATCTCTAAAAAGTAAATAATGTTTCCCACTGTTATAAAAAGAAACAGAAAAAAGTTAAACTCTTATGTTTTTTTATAATCTTAATAGCACTGCCAAACTTTCTGTTCAAGGACAACATTTTTATAAAAAGTATGTTGAAAATGTTATGAATTTTCGTTTTGGAGTTCTAGACTGAAAGTAATTAATAAAATGATAACGTGGACTTATAAAAAAGTTGAGGTAGACGTTATCAAATTTTTATTTTTTTGATTTTTATTACGACAACTTTACTTTTTTTATAGTTCTATAATATAGTACGCACGTGCGGTCAATTTAGTCAAACATTAGGTACTTAATCTTGAGCAAATAATTTGTTGTTATAAATTTTGAAGAAATAATAATAAAAGTATTTTTAGGTTATGCAATTGGTATATAATTAATATTTAGTCTATACATTGCTCACATTAACATATTATGTCACTTAAATTTTGATTTTTGATAAGAAACTAGTTATAGCTAATTCAAAAGATCAAAGTATTTATTTTAATTATGAAAAGAAGTCGGTTTGCTTTTGAAAATTATTAGTTTTATTTTGTGTTTATATGAATTTGAAATGCATAATATAGCGTGTGCAATTTATTGCATCGAGTTTAAGTTTTTAAATTAGTTAATTAATATCTATTTAATAACCTCAGATATTCCTCAGATATTTTTTTTTAAATGCAACGACAAATCTAAGTTTAAGTTTTGGAGATTTCTGAGATAAAAAAATGTTTGGATCTAATTTCTAACCCTGCTATTTTGACAGCTGTCATAAATTGAGTTTTTTGTTGTGTCAACAATGGCTTCACATACAACAATAAAACAAAAATACATGTACATAAGTTGGTTCTGGCTTTACCTTTTTCAAACTGATAATATTATGATCCTTCAAATGATTTTGGTTCCGTCAAAGTGACATTTTAGTAGGTTTATTAGATCGAGCTGGCTTAATATTCAATCAATGAACGCAATTATATGACATTTTCTTTTATTTCCTGGCTTAAGTTAAAAAAATAGATCTGTGAGAAAAGAAATATAAATTTTGGTGGAAAACTCTAGTCTTACGCTTTGAAAACACCCTACAAATTAAGCAAACAAATTGAGAGAGTTTAAAAGTTCAGTTTTTTTTCTAAACTTCAAAATGGATGTTGTAAAATTTGGAATATTTCTATGATATCTGAAATTTCTTTAATAGTGCCTTTAAACCGAGCCCTGTATCATGAATATCGGGCAAAATTCCAAATTTTCTGACACTCACCAAAGACATAAACAATATTTATTGGACTTTGTGTATTTGTGTTTAGTTAAAATAAGTTATTAAATAGTTGTTTAGATAACTATTGTATAATGTAGCGTGAAATTGAACATAATCATTTAAAACATAACTTATTTAAAATGTTTTTTCTTTCACCGTTTTACATAAATTCTTAGTTATATAGTAATCGGCCACTGGCTTTAGGAAAATCACTTTACAAAATTATGAAGCAAACATGACAGCTGTCAAAGTTTGACTTTTAAGAATAGAAATTTGAGAATGTTTCTGATTTTTATTTCGATTTTAAATCTAAATGAAGCAAATTTTATTTCTTGTAGGAATCATGTTGTCATTTTTTTACAAATTGAACATTGTCAAATAATAGCATCTGCCATCTGTCAAGTATTTTTTTTTTCTGACGTTTGTCAGCACTATTTTAACACAAATTGTACCAAATTAAAACCTTAAAGGGCCTTGCACATGAGAGCGAACAACGAATAAACTAATGGACGAACAAACGTGAATTTACACATTTCAAAAAGTCAATTCCAAACAAAAACACATTTAAATTATAAGAAACCAATTGACAATAATGTTAGGATAATAAAATTTGCATTTTGTTCTCCAAAACAAGACAATTTTGTAAAAACAATTTGTTAGTAACGAATTGCAGTGTGGTTGCTACGAACTGTCAAACTCTATTCGCGTTCCACATACCATCCACACTGCAACGAATAAATTGTTCGCGCTCAACTTAACCTCAAAATTATATTACTCTTGTTTTGTTTTTGTGTGAAGGATCATGGCTGAGGAAAATATGGAGAAAAGGGTAATTATAAATTGACAGTTCGCCGCTGTCTGCGAATAGAAATAAAGCTCATGTGAAAAAAAAGTCAAAATATGCAAACATCCACAGTTCGCAGTTCGTAGCTCATGTGCAAGATACTTAAGAATGGCTAGTAATGATACAAAGAAATAATCGAAAAATAAAGAAATCATAAAAATACAATTAAAGAAACTAAAAATTTTGGATTAAAATTAATGTCTTTAAAAATTCAAGGGTTTTTCTTAAAAAAGCTTATTTAAATTCTTATTTATTGTAATCGGCCCGGTTTGCTTTTTCAAATTGAAAGTTTTGACATTTCTCGACGTTTCAAAGTCCTTAAAGGTAAAGAGATGTTTGCACGTCCATACGTCTGTATGTTTGTTATACATTTTTTTGACGTACATATCTCAAAAACAAACAGAGGTATCGACTTGAAATAAATTTTGTGCATAAGATGGTAACACCAAGTTATACAGGAAAGGCTTTCAAAAAATCCAGCGAAAATCACAAATTTGGTTCACACAAACCAATAACGGAATTGACTTCAATCAACGTTTGTGTTATATATTATGACATCATACAAATATGGTATGAACGTAAAAAATTCCCAACAAACAGTTTTCTTATACATAAATCAAAATATTATATTGCGAAAAATAACGTTTTTGACATCTGGTGTACATTTTATAAAAATTGACAGATTTTTTCACAAAAATGTACACAATAAAAGTGGCTAAGCATTTATTTTCATCTTATACAAAATATTGCCGTTAACTTTCCGCCAAACTTTAAAAAAAATCAGTTGACAGGTTTTTGACAAAAAAAAATAAAGTCACACTATCACTGTCATAATAAACAGCTTGAACTTCAATTTTTGTATTGCATACTCTTCGAAGTTCCTTAAATGTCAATATTGATTATTGCAAAAAATAATTTTTTTAAAGGGCACCAATGGAAAGTCATCAGTTTAGATCGCATTCCAGATTCTTTTTTTGATTTGGTATTGCCAGATCACTATTTTTTTAAGTCTTGTCGGTAAAAGCCGGTAGATGGCATATGGAAAACAAAAATGAAACCACTACAACTCTGTTAATCTGACATTTTTAATTGACTGAAGCTCCAAAAATTATATTTCTGCATTCAGAATCGAAATCAGAATGTATTCGTTTATATTATAATAAACATATTAAAATTAATACAAAATTGGTTATATAAAGTTTATTCCTATTATTTACTTGATAATTTTTCCAAATTGGCACATTTAAGATTAAGAACCTGAACTTTACAAATACCTACTAAAAAATCTACCTAATTAAAATTTAAACAAAAGTGCATCAAAGGGTATATTGCGGCATAGTTATGGAACAATCTTTTGTGTTGCAAAATTCTTAATGCCCCAGACAGTTGACATTTGTGGAAAATATCATTAACAAACAAAATACGAGATAACCAACCCTGATGTTGTGCTAACTAACAATAATAATAATATATATTTTTTGTTTATTATCAAATAATAAAATTAACAATCACGTGGTAAGAAAAAAAGTATTATACTCATTTATTTATTTAGAAATCTTATAATCGTGCTGTAAATCATTTCGGTTAATAAAAATGCTTATAGCTTTTATTAATATGTACGAAAGATTTGTACAAACTTACTTTTATATTATTTTATCAAAAACGTAAATATTCTTTTATACAGACACATTATTCTTAAATATGACACGGGTTAGGATTAACAATTAGCATAGTCGAATAAATAAGACATTTATAATAAAATATTTATTTTGTCACATGAGTACTTTATAGTTGTATACTTAGTCATAGAATAATTCTTCTATTTATAATTGTCACGTGAATTAATTCGTTATCCATTTCATTGTCACGAGAAGCCTTGAGAGTTTCTATGTCAAATTTAAGTTTAAGTTAAAAAGTCAGTTATCTTTCTATAGCAATTTGAATTAAAAAAAACCATACGAACTCCCATTTTGGTATTGTTTTACTTGTAGCCATGAAAAAAAAACGTTACATACAAAAATAAAGTGTATATTTCACGATCCACCAACATTATTTAGCTAATTATAAATTTCTTAATTAGGAAACTCATCTTGTCTTCACTTTGTGTTAAAATTATAATCAAACAGAAATACTCAACCATACCTGTAAAACTGGAATATTCTAAGATTCTAACCTTGACTATAAATTATTATATGTAGAGTTTAAAGACTTAAATTAATTTGACTAATCAATATGTATATGTAATGTATTAATGTATAAAATTAAAGGAAGAATAAACTTGATTGTATGTTACATTAATTTACTCGTAAATCAAAAAGTTGAAACTTTTAAAATATTGACGAGAAAATAAAGCTTTAAGTCAATCATTTTTCTCTTTATGCCCATTCTTGTCAAGTGGCTAAAAGTTTTCGAAAATATACTTTGAATTATTGTCTCTTGAAAAATTTGCGACCAGATTTTGAAATGTCAACATTTTGCCAAAATTTGTACTTAATTTCGTTACCAATTATGTATCTAAATAAAGTAAAGACACTGAA
Source organism: Eupeodes luniger (assembly GCA_951509635.1). Taxonomy (NCBI): domain Eukaryota; kingdom Metazoa; phylum Arthropoda; class Insecta; order Diptera; family Syrphidae; genus Eupeodes; species Eupeodes luniger. The sequence continues at coordinate 9,089,720 of OX608075.1, read as the reverse complement.
AGGATTTGACATTTCCTAACACACATGGTTTAAAGAAAACCATTTAGCATAATTAGGACATACAAATGACAGCTGTCAATTTTGACATTTATGAATATGAATATGTAAATGCTGTTGATTTTCATTTTAAATCTAGAAGCAAACAAAATTTCTTTTAAGAATCATTTTGCCATTTCCATCAAAGTGAACATTTTAAAAAGAGTCGAAAATGCTTTTGGGTTGACAAATAAAAGCGATATCAATCTTCACCTGTCATCTGTCAAATAGATTTCTTTTTTTCCTGAGGTTTGCCAACACTTTACTATTCTCACACAAATGGTGCCAAATCAGAATCTTACGAATGACTGATAATGACACAGAAGTAATCGAAAAATAATGCAATCATATACAACGAAAAATTTAGAAACTATTGGAGAAACTCAAAATATTGGTTTTAAAATCAAAGAGTAAATTTATAAAGAACGTTAAATTTCTTTAAAAATTCAAGGGTATTTCATTAATTAACTTTTATAGACATTTTTAGCTTAAAATCTATAGATTCTTTTTTCTACCACGTCATTGGCTTTTTCACACTTTTTTAAATATATTTTTATCTGAATAATGGTAAAACCACAACTTGACCTGATTAGGAACAAAATGTCAAAACAAAACTCTAAAAGAAAAAAGTTTCTGTTAATTTAATAAAAAATAAACAAATAAATTTCAATGTGCAAAATTCCAAATATAATAAAATGATAAAAAAATCTTAATTCTATAGAATATTTTTGTTATTGTTGATTTTTGGTTATCATTTTTAATCAAAATAAAAATTATCTCACAATCATTCAATCACAATCAAACAAGTTTTGTTGAACATTGCAAATAATGATGTGTAAATAAATTCGATGATAATAAACAAAACACAAATATTTATGGTAACATCATAATCCAATCACGAAGATGATAAGTGACAGATGACACATTACCCAAATAAAATATACGTATTAAAAAATTAAATAACCAGTTTATTTATTTGACTTCTTAGAAAACAACAAGTTCAAGGCCATTGTGTTAACAGTGTTAATATCAAGTGTGACACACCCCTTATATTTTTTTTAAGTTGTATGTACATTGACTGATGACAGATTAAAGCGCCATCGCCAACAGCTCTGGAATTTTCTTGCAACTTAACTTACTCGTTTAACAATAACCCAAAATCGCTTTCAATGAATTCAAATTGTCATTTAAGGGGAATTTTTGTTTGTTTTTGGTCAAATTAATTGATCGAACTAGTGGAAACGTAACTGCAAATTGAATTCTCGTTAAACAAAATGCAAAAAAACTAGTCTCGTCCAAAATAATGTGCCTCGCTTGAATTCATTTTTGACATTTGAGTGGAATTTTACACATTTTCAAAATGACTGACTAATGATGATACATATCTTTAACTGTCAATAGCAGAAGTCAGAGAGACAACACAAAACTAAACAACATTGAACGGTCAGAAATTAGATAATTAAATTCTACCTCTCGTAAAAATAAAACAAATATAGCTGAACTAGACAAATTTTATCAGTTGACCTACTTTGTCTATAATAGTGACGCAGATTATTCTAGAAAAAAAGATAGAAGAAAAGCTTACGTGACAGACGTAAGTTTTAGACTTCTATAAGCTATATTATAGGTAGGGTAGGGTGTTTTGAATTAAAATATAGGTGGTAGTTCAGATGTTGACGTGACTAAAATTGTTTTGTTTTTGTTATTTTGTTTGTAATGAAAATGATTATATTAATCATTGATTAGTTTTGTTTATGGTATTAATTGACATGTTATTGATTGGTAAATGCAACATTGTTTATAATCTAATTGAATTTATTTTTGTAAAATAATCCATAGTTAGATATTTTCATTTCCTTAAAGGTCTACTAATTTTATTTATAGATCTTAAGTGTTTATATTTTACTTGGCATTGTAATAGAGGGCAGGGTAATCAGACCAAATCTATTTTATTTGCCTTGGTTATAAGACATTTTTAGGAACAACATGTTCACAAGAAAGTAAATTTTTTTGAACTATTAACATTAAAAAATTCATTTAAAGATCGTGTTTAAAGTTAACGTTTTGCATATCAAGTTCAAGATTAAGAACTTAAAGCAATATAAACTAGCCTTTGTCAAGAATTGAGCATTTCCTAAGTTAAAAATGTTCTTAATATTTTTCAATTTATTAGCCATGTCAAAATAATAATCCTTTGGTATGTAGAAAAATACTTATCAAAAACAGTACAGTGCATTTGAACACGTCTAAATAATGACAGTTCATGAAAAAAAAGAAAACAAATCAAACAAACTTGATTATGGGGAATGGATCTTTTAAATCGAAATGTCAGAAAACTCAGAAGTTTTTAGCACATTATTAAAAGTTAAAGCAAACGCTATAATTAAAACAAATTTATTTTGAAATATGTAAATGTATACAGAATTTTCAGAAGTAAATGAAGATCTAAAAAATAAAAATGTCAAAGATTCAGAAGTGATGTGTAGTCATGTAGTCCATTATCGAAAGTGTAACTTATTATAATGGTTTTAACAATTTACTTAATCATTTGAAATGACCTTGACTTAATTATTATAGAAACCAAGTAAGGTACAAAGGTAATAGGTTTAATGACTTAAGAAATTTAAAGTTAAAAGAATAGAGAAGAAATGGAAAATATTGATTCCAAAATGTATCCTTCTTGACCTCTACTTGAAAATAGTAATATCACATAAAGGTTTCTTTAACTACATTTGCAGTTTTTATGGTTGTTGTCTATGATTTGACAGTTAAAAATGTCAAACTGTGTTGACATTTCTGTTCAGTAATGTTTATTAATTCAAAATAAGCATTTTTTTTTTATTCAATGTAGAGCATTAACTGTCAAACAAAGAATTGTGTTTCTTTTTTACAGAGCGCGCTTTATGAGCTCAGAATAAAATAACTTCGCAGTCCGAGTAAAATGCTACACAAAAACATCGTAATCTTCAGCCCTATTTTCTTCAAAAAATAAATAGAATTCTTGTTTGATTATAATAAGGGTATTCATGCAAACACAGAAAACCCATAGAAACCTTAAAAACTGTAGAATTTTCTATCGGTAGAAATCAACTGTCAAAATTTGTATGGGAAAAATATTCTGCAAAAAATAGACTTTTATCTCTCAAATTTGAAGCAGAAATCGTAGAAAAAAAAAAACAGATAAACAGATGTTTGTTTCTAACGTTTCCGCAAATATTTCTAATGGGGTGTTCATGTAAACCCTTTGCGGAAATTCATATTTTTCTATCGAAGAAAATTATATCGTTACATGAATACCCTTAATTAGTTTTTCCATTTTAATTTTTGTTCAGAATCTTATTTCTTATGTCTGTAGAAGAAAATGACAAGTAAATATACACAAGTCAAATAGTGACAGCTAACGTCGTTTTCAATTGGCAATCTGGAAGTGAAAAAAAGCATTCTGAATGCGTTCAATTGGGCAAAAGTGACAGTTCTGATTCTGAAAAGAAGAGAATTTCCATTCTGGTTTTAAAAACAGAATCAGAAGCAGAATCGCTCACACATTCATAAATTTTAAATGTCACTTCCTCCATGTTTGTAGCACAAAAACAAAATGAAATTTAGCGCGAATACACATATATGTGACACATGTCATACTCAACCAATACATTCTCACCAAACTTCAGATTCTTCGGAATAAAAAAAAACTGTTCAAATGGGATTCCGAATCGAAGAACAATTCCAGATTGAAAATTGAAAATGTCGTAAGTGTTCAAATGTTTTTCAGAAATAATTCTCAGAGCTCAGAACATACACAAGGATATGCTCGGACTCTGTTCAGAAAAACTCCGAATGAATCGTTTAATGCCAGAACAGCACTTCCAAATTGTGGAAATTTATTAAAAAAAAAAAAAGAATAATCTGTACCGAAAAATTCTGTTTAGTAATTTATGGCTGGAAGACAATCCTTAAGTCATTATGGATTCACCATTAAATTTGGTATTTAAAAATGACTGTTTGGAGCTGGCGAAATAAGGAAAGTGCTGCTTTAGGGTGAATGACAAGCGTTATCAAGCCAAATACTGACTGATATCAGTATAAAGTCAAACATCAATGACATTTGGTGAAAACAAGATGACACAACAGCTTGTCATACAGCGTTCTTCACCATCAATTTAATTTATAATCAACTTGGTGACAACTTTATTCCCAGAAGTGGCCCTGTTAATTGTCCGCTCGTGCGACTTAAAGCCCCTCAATTACTTCTTTGTTAAATTAGTTATTGATTTATGCTGACAAACCACCAACTCTTAAGGCATTGAAATCCAATATTCTAGCCACCATTTAAGCCATACGGTAAGATCTATTGGAAAAAGGTAGATCAAAATTGGACTGATCAAATAGACTACAAACCTGCCGGTAATCACATTTAAAAAATAAATGCAATGAAATTATTTTCCAGATAATAATAATATCTACAGAATTAATTTCAACAATATTTCTGTCTTGTATTTTAATTTAAGGTTCTCAAGCTCTTTAAAAAAACACCGGATAGCAGATTTGATTCTTATTCTGCTTTATCATGTATTGTAAGACAATGAAAAATGAATTTAAAACAATAGCGGTCACAAAATGTCTCCCTGTGGATTTTCATTTGCAAATGCTAATTGAAAATAGTTAAATTGTCAATTGCTTTGATTTATCACTTCTTGTTAGGCAATGAATTCAGAAGTGGAAGAATGATAAGTTAAATAGAAGAAACTATTAACAAAAAAGAAAAGGGGTCTTAAAATGCAACCCTGTGGACCTTCACTTTGAAGTTATTGTTTTATGTAAATACGTTTCTCTTCAATTCGTGTATAATATTTGAGGGCATGATTCCTTTAAAAAAAACATCGTTTTAAAGGATGGACTTACCTCTTATTTTAAAATATCATTAATAGACGATTTAAGAAAAGGCTTATTTTAGTATTTGGATGCAGCTTTTTTTATGGATTGTATGGTATTTTTCATTGTCTTTTAAACATCTTTCACAATAAAATTACTACTGGCACCTGTCTCGTTTGTTATTCCTTAAATTGTGCTGAAATTGTGTTTGAAAATAAGGTTTCACTATCTATCAAAAACAAAAGGAAAACGATAAAATTTCTCTTTGTATTGACCTACCCTAAAAACATGTTTTCCATTATCTCAACCCAACTACCCTATAGAGTTTTTATATTCTAGAATTTAATTTAAAAAACAGTGGAACAAAAGCCAACATTTCTTTTCACACAATTTTATTTATTTTTTATCTTTATAATTCTTAAAAATTATATACCTATATAAAAATGAAGATAATTTTATTCTTATTTATTACCTTGTGGATATTTGTTTCCTCATATAATATTTTGTTTTCTTCTTTTTTTTTTAAATCTGTGATAAAAATAAACATTTTAAATGCTGCTGTTGAATATGTTTTTTTTTTATTTCACTTTAAAAGTTATAAAAGCTTCAAGAGGATGGGTTATGAGAGTTCAATAAGTCTACAAGGTTATTGTGAGGCTTGTTCAGTTGTGTTTCAGTTCAGTTCTCTCACCGAACCGAATATTGTGTTTTTATTTGTTAGTTTAATTTAAGTCTAGAAATTAAGATAAGATAGATTTTTTTGTTTAACAAAGGCTAAATAAATTTATATTTTGTTAAACAATTGTGTTTCATTTAAGGGAATATAAACGAACAAATTATTGGGTATACGTGCTTCTTGGAAAGTATGTTCTGTTCGTTTTGTTACGCGTCCTCCATTATGTTTTTATAGTCTGACGTTTCAAAGGGAACATAATGTCATTGTAAAGTACACAGAAAATTATAAATATGCTGAGTTCTGTTCTGAGTACTTGAAGTCAATTGGCTTAATTGGTTATTAAAAAAAGAACATACAAAATTAAAATACTCCTAGAATAATTCTTTTGGCATTATAAAGTCCAAATTGTGAGTATTAAGTACAACAGTTCTATAGAGCTACTCTGCTAGGTTGATTGTTGATTTTTTATTTTTAGTCTCAATTATAATAATTGAAGAAAGCATTTATGTTAAATGGATTGTTTATCATCATGAGTTGAGTATAATAAAGATTGACCGATAGTACGATTATACTACATAATATATTGAAGGAAACAGTTCTATTTTTAGATCAAACAGATTTTTGTTAAAGTTTAAAATTAACGTATATGTAAACATAAAAGCAAGGGCAGACATTTAGAGAGATGATAACTGATGATATCATTCAATCAGTATCAATTTGGTTAAGTCATATGAGGTATATGTATTATTATGTATTTATGTATGTAGCACATGAGTATATTGATAAAAAGTTTGATTGATTGTTTGTTATTGTTAGAATACGATGGACTAGTAATGTATAATAATAGAATATTGGTGATTGATTGTTATTTATATTATTTTAGTGATTATATTTTATAACCTTTGATCTAAAATAGAAATAGTTTTTATCAATTTTAATTTAAATCAGCTTTGATCTTTATAAATCAATGCCTGTACTGTACACATATCTTGAACTCTTTAACATACATAAGTACTCTATTTGCTCACCTTGAGTGAAATAAATACATATATTATTTAGTTCATACATTTTGTTACTTAGTTTATAAGGAACTTGAAAGTAAAATTTGATTTAAGAAATTTTTTTTAAGCCAACAAATTGTTCCAAGAATAGAGGAAAATTTATTAAAATTTCATTAATTGAAAAAAGTAAGTATACGCCTAAGTGGACCATTTTAGAGAATATTTAAGGAAAAGCTTCTGGTTCAATTTATATGATGATATGTATGCAATTAAAAGTGGGATAAGGCGATTTTTCACTTAAATGGGATATTTGTATTTTCAAACACTGGTCGGAAAAATTTATATTTTTTTTTTAAATAGAGCAATAGTTTTCTAAAGGATTATGTTGTTCTGAATTTTTATTTCGCCTCAAAATATTTCCATCACGTTATTTAAAATTTTTTTCTGATATTTTAAAAATTTGATGTTGTAATTTTGCTTAGAAGACAGTGTTGTTCCAATAACATAAATTACTTTAAGAAAATACTGACTCTTTCTGTTAAGACACGGTTAAGAGTCATTCAGCTTTTCTTTAAAATTTATGTACCTATGTAAGACAGGAGAAATCTTACAACTTGAAAAGATTTTTTGAAAATTTTGTGTTTTTTGTTAGAGGTGTATAACTTTGAAATGAAATAAACTTCAAAGTTTTACACTAGTAAGAGAACACCCTTTATAATCTCTTTTAGGATGAAACCCAATTTTATTTCACACTCAAAAGTATAAATAAGTACTTTTACATCAATTAAGAAAGACACAATTCTTAAAAATGATTGTTTACCTTTGAAAATATACTAAGGTCTCAGAATATAAGAAAATGTTCCAATTCAATGTATGTCAATTTGAAATAACAAACATTTACAATATGCATTACTTAAAAAACAATCTCCTTTTTGAATTTTAAAATTTGCAGGAATGAAAGTCTCACCCTAAAAAGGCACAGTTTTCTAAAGCTTATATACAAGTTTATCTATGTTGATGGTTTACTTTCGGTAACAGGGGGAAACATTGGTTAGGAACTGACACTCTAAAGTATAAATAGTAAAATATATATCAATAAAAAAGATCATTCACATATTTACCTTCATTTTTAAAAATAATTTTTTACCTTAGAAAATATACTAAGGTCTCAGAATTTAAGAAAATGTTCCTATGCAAAAACCAAAACCAAACAAAAAGTTTACAACGTGTGCAGTGCATAAAAACACAACCCTTAAAAGGCAATCTTCTCTTGGAATTTTAAAATGATATCAGTAAGAGACGCATCTCCAAAATCTTCAATGTTTTATAAATGAATATATGTTGGTACTTCATGTTCATACTTTTGAAAAGAGAGGATGCGTATAAGGGAGGATGTGAGGTGAACCAATCTCTTGGGATAAAATCTAATTTCATCCCACATCAAAAAGTTTTATTTAGAATTCATAAATAGTCATATCCTTTGAAAATTACACATACAAATTTATCTCTATTTTAATTTTTTAAAAAATCATTTTTTATTTAAAGAATTTATACTTAGGTCTCAGAATTGAAGAAAATGCGTTTATGCAATTTAAAACAACCAAAAGTTAACAAAACTCTTAAGAACAAATCCTTCCTTTTGGGATTTTGAAATGGCAGGAGTGAGAGTTTCATCCTGAAAAGCCAATTTTTTTAATGTTTTCAAATAAATTGGTATACAATTATTTTGGTACTTCACCTTAGGAAGCATATGCGAGGAAGTGACGTTTGAAAAATCGTCCCAAAAATTGAATCCCAAATTGAATCCCACCCACATTTTTCTCAGTATTTTTAAAAATCATTTTTTAATTTAGAAAACATACTAAGGTCTCAGAAAATGTTTCTACTCCATTTTTGTCAGCTTGAAATAACAAAAACTTGACAACTTGAATACATGTGTGCAAAATCACAATCTGCCTTTTGAGTTTTGTAATGACAAGAAGTCTCATCCCTAAAATCTTCAATAGTTTATAAATACAAAAAAATTTTGGTAGTTCACTTTTGAAAACAGGAAATGCATAAGGGATGTGTAGTGCAGGGTGTTTTTTTAGAGGTATAGAACTTTAGGTTGGCAACATTCTTTTAACTGGCCGCCATTTTGTTTTAATTGTTTTATAAATTAGCTCCTTAAGTTAAATAAAAAAATGTCAGTCCTAACTAAAATCCATATGACTTCTGACATCCGAGTTTCTGACATTTAAAATTAAAAACAGGTGTGTTAAATACATCAAGGTTTGTTTGCTTTTATTGTTTTTTGTTCAACACTGTTTGGACTTGATGCAAATTGCTGATCCCTTAACAATAAGGAAGGTTGAAATAATATGACACACAATGATAACTTCTCATTGATTACCTTAAATTATATTAATTTTGTAACAAGCCAAATTTTAATTTAAAGAACTTTAAGAATTTTACAATTAATATTGAAAATTGCGCTATTTTCCAGATTTTTGAAACATTAAACCAATTTAGAAGTATTTTTTATATTTCAGTTTGTAAACTGGGAAGTCTTATGTCAATATTTCTATATGTTCTCAAGTTATTCGATACAAAAACAAAACTATTTTTACAAATTGCTGGTAAAATTTTTTGTAAAAAAAAAACTGTCAGTTGGCTGTCAAACAAAATGTCATTTAATTTTGTGTTTGAAAAGAAGAAGGATAAATTCAGAAACGTAATTTTTAGTAGGCGTGAAATCATTTTAAGGAAAATGTTTTACTTCTAAATTTACTTTTATAATACTTCTAACAAAATTGTCATGGGGAGGGGGAGGAGGTATCTATTATTCCACATTACTCTTTAAATAAATTTCAGGATTTCTGGAAACTTTTATATTTTCATTTCTAAAGGATATTTTTTTAGACGTGTGGCTTTCAGGAAGAATTAAAATTCATATCATTTATGGCAATTAAATTAAGCTTAACAAAAAAGATGAAAGTTTTCCATTTAGTTTTGAACATAATTTATTTTGCAGCGGAAGCTGGCTACAAAAAATTCCTGTCAATTTTGGGCCACTTTTTGCAGCAATTGGGGCCGTATGTCAGCATTGAAGCTTTGAATATTCTCTTTCAAGGTGTCAAGTAACAAGTAAGTTCAAATAACGCCACAAAAAATAGTTTAGTGGTGTTAAATCATACTATCTTGGAGGCCACGCTACAGGTCTACTCTAACTGGTGATCATGTTAACGGAATATTGGACTCAGTGAACGTAATAAATTTGCACAGTTTGTGAATTTTGTTTAAGATTAAGTGTATTTATTATATAAAATGGCAAACCAAATTAAGCATAAATCAAGTGACAGCTGTCAAAGAGAACAACTCCGAAAAAGTATTGCCAGATTGAAAACCACACGTCTAAAAAATCATTTGTTACCAGAAACAGTACATATCCGATTTTACGACTTTTCACTTATTACCAAAAACACTCTAATGAAGATATAAATCCTTCGTACGTATCACCCTCCAAAACCCATTTGTTTACATTGTTGTATTTGCGTGTTTTCACGCACACTAAGACACAATTAATGAAATCCGTTTCCGGTTTAGTTTGTAGGCAAACCAATATAGCTACCGAGGATTTATATCTTTACTAGAGTGTTTTTGCTTATTACGTTAAGTTTTTAACGCTGATCATTTTGTCAGAACACGTCAGTCAATTCAATATATTATAAAACCTGATTTTATTTTAGAGGGCATTCAGTGTCAACAGAAAATTCAAATATATAATGTACATATTTGTTTCAAACGCAGGTAAAATCAACTGCGACTTAGAAATTCATCACGATTCATTTAAAAAATACAAAACGCAGTACGAGTTGAAGCTAAACACATCCTTCGTTATTTAAAAAATAATGTATGGAATATTAAAGCATACCATCTGTACCTACCTATAGAAATTCCGTAGGTGTTTTTTCTTTTTTTAATTGTCACGCTCTACTGTAGAACGTCAATATTATATCAAATATTTTTAAAATGGAATATTTCACCTATGATAATTAATAATTATACAAAAAAACTTTAAGGGTCATAAATTCCTCAAAGTTATTAGTTTAACCTTCACAATAAAAAAACACTAAAAACACCTACTACATTATTATTGACAATAAAATAAAAACCTACTCCTAAAAACAAGCTAAAAAAAACCATAACTTTATCACAAACTGAGAAAATATTTATTTATTTGAAATAGAATTAAATAAATGAACAACTTTTTTGTTTCCTGTTTGCTTTCATTTTGTATAGAATAGTAAGAAGCTTCTACAAACAAAGGTGGATATCTCAATTAAAAATTGAAACAAAAATGAAGATATAATAAGATGACACATATTATTTGTGATACCTTTGTATTTATTTATAAAACAATCATCACAAGTAAAAAGTCATTCAATAAATCAATTTATAAATCAATTTATTGAACGAAGAAAGCACACGTCAATCCCAGTCCCCCATGACGTTTGGCCGGAAATTGACAGCGTACGTTATAATTATTAATAAAATAATTGTATACATAAACATGCTTGGAATATGAAAGAAACTCATTATGACAAATGACGTTTACGTCAATGTCTTTACAAAAACAATAATAATTATTATAAAAATTTCTTTTGAATAAACAAAAATAAAATGTTTCCTTTTGAATGTTCACACGTTCGTTTAATTTGATTACGAAAATATAAGCATCATTAAATAAAATAAAAATAAGGATTTGCGCAAAACCCCACGTATTTCCCGAAAATCACGCGTGTTATATTTTGTTTTGAAAAATGTTCTGTCTGTGTCAAAAATTTTACTTAATAATCGTGATATTTATTTTATTTTGTTTTTATTTTTATTTTTAGCAAAATATTCGATGGCAGGTGGAGGAACTGAAAAAGAAAAATTACAATCAATTTAAAACACTTCCAGGAGGAAGTGCGTGATCTTTTATTTTCTTAGGTGGAATTTATAGATTTAAACGTACCTCTTCAAAGATTAATAGAATGCGTTCCCAAATAAAACAAAATAAAAAATAAAAAGTTATTTAAAAATATTTATATAAATTATTAAGTATGTCTGTAGGACAAAGAAAAAATAATGAATAAATTATAAAATAATAAAACAAAACACCTTTTTACTACGACGCAAAATACACGTCCATTGAATAACAAGCGTATTCAAAATAACAAATTAAATTTAATTGAAGTACAGAAATAACAAAAATAAATATTTCTAACATTTTTAATGGAATTTATTGATACAAATTCTTATAACAGCTGTTTTGTCTGTTAAATAAGAGGATTTCCCAAAATCTGGAAACACAGACATCAGGTGATGTGAGTTGTCTATGTATGTCTAATGTCAATATGGTAAAAGGGAATTCCAATGACATGATATTATTGATAAACATGAGCTGTCACTTTAGTAATTAAGAAAGTCAAAAGATAATAATCTTATATTTGATGTTTATAAAATGACTCAAACAAAATACCCAATTTTATAAATGTGGGTGTTTTTGTTTAGAATACATTTCAAAAATAAAAGATAGAAATCTTTGAAATACAAATTTTAAATAAAATACAAAATTGAAAACAATCCAAGTTTTCATACGAGAACACGACGACGACGACGACGACATGATACTATACACGTCGTTTTATTAGAAAGTAAAATAAAAAAAAAGAAAAATCAAGGACAGTGGCTAAGGTGCCACGACTTGTATAACGTATAAATGACAGATCATAGAATCTAGGTCATGATTTTTATTTTTATAAATTAGTAACAAACGATGATGTCGTGTTAGTTTTAAAGAAATAATAAATTAAAAATTATTGTTTTTTGATTTTAATAAAAAATTAGAACTTGGAATTGGTTTTTATTGAATTAGCGTATGTATGCTTTCTGACGCAATAATATCCATTCACGCGGAAACAAATGAAATAACACATGCGTCTGACGGCATATGCTTAGAAAAGGTCATTAACATCGTGGTATCATATTCGTAGCACTGGTTTTTGACACTTGTCAAACTCAGCTGTCATTTAAAGTGTCATAAAGTTTGTTGATATTGATGTTTTTCATTAACGATGATAGATCGCTAAACTTTCAATGTGGTTCCAACAAAATGGGACAACAAGCCATACAACATCACCAATTATGGCTTTATTGCGTGAGAACTTTACTGTTCGCGTAGTTTTAATTTTTTCAATGTCAATTGGCTACCAAGATAGTGAAATTTGGCACCGTTAAACTTTTTTCTGAGCCTACGCAAAAAATCTTTTTTAGGCATTAGATTCCGAGTAAAACACTAGTCCAACTAACCCAAATTATGGCTGAGAAACAGCCGAAAACGTGTTGGTAGAGCTTGCATTTGAAACCTGTCAATCTCAGTATTTGAAGTTTCATAAAATTTGTTGAATGTTTTCCATTTACGGTAATGGATCATTTAAACAATTAAACAACACTTTAAAATTAATTAAAACTTAGACAGTATGTGCCAATCATAATCATTGCGTGAGAACTTTCCTTGTCATGTAGTTTCAAGTACAAGTTTTGACGTCTATCGCTCATTTTCGAAAAATCGATTTTTGTATTTAAAATAGTTTCTTAGGACTTTAAAAGTGATGACCCAAAATATAAAAGTCTGGAATTTAATGAGTTTGTTTTTAGCTTATTTGGTGATCTGTTTGGGTTTTTTTATTGAGAATATGTAATGAGTTTGGTTTTCGAACTTTAGTATCAAGTGTTCATACATTTCTACTGCTCAAAACGTCAAACGTCACTTTTGCGCTTTTTGGACAAAAGTCTGATTTATAAATAAGATCCAATTTCTGTTACACTGATTCATTTCCTGAAAAATACCCAAAAATCCATTTTCTTTTCATCTGTAGGATAGCCTAAGGCCGTAATAATAAATTAACGCGTGTCTATTGTGTTGAGTTCAGCTAAATGTCAAAACAACCGGCAAAAATCCAATTATGTTTTTGATTTATTGTTGAATTATTTATATTATAGTTACCTTGTCTAATTTAACAAGTTGATTGCTTTACTCTGAATTTTCTTAACTTTGCATGATCTTAGCCCCAAGTTTTGTCAATTTGATTTATTGTATAGGAACTTGACAATACTTTGAGCTAAATAGCATGTAAAAAAACAACTCAGAGTAAGGAAACAGATCTCTTAATAAAAGAAAACAGTTGTACAAAAAAATTATAAGTTAAAAAAAAAAATTTCCACTTTTGACAGGTAAGCGAAATTAAGTTTTCATATGAAAATATAACTGTTTCCATAGTTGACAAAAATTTGACATTTCAGATAAAATTTTATTACTAAGTGCCCAAAAAAATTCTATATTTCTCATTTTGTCCACATTATTCCAACCCCATTATTGACAACCGCTATTTCTGATTGTTTTTGTCATCACTCATCAGTAAACTTGACATTTCACTTTGCTTTTATCTAAAAATCGAAGACTAAAAGAAAACATTCAAACATTTTACTTTACTATATAAATTCGCATCATGTTTACTCCCTAATTATTCCTTCATGTGTTTTCTGAAATGTTATGTAGTTAAATGTCAACAGTTGTATGTCAAACTGTCATAACTCATATTTCCGTTCTTCAACAAAACCACCGTTAGATTTAAACTACTAAAGCTGACTGTCATTGAAGGCTTTTTGTTGCAATATTTATAACTTTAACTTTTGTTTTTGCACGCTTTAAGTAACTTAATTTAGGTAAAAACTTAAAGTTCTAAAGAAATTCTCTCTAAAACCAAAATAAAATGAGTTTAAACTTTTTTCCAATATAAAAAAGAAGAGAGAGAATATCAAGAAAGTGTAGAGATGACAGAAAAAACTTTCAGAAGTGATTTGCGAAGAAGCTTATCCACAAAACAAATTCATTGAACTAAGATTCTGATTCTGTGAAATATTCTACTCCTGTGACTTTTATCCGTTCAGAGACTGTCGTAGTTGTTCACTGTCGGACACTCTACTATGACTGTTTATTAGTTTAGTCAACTCAAAATCAGAGACTGTTCAAACTGACCAAGTATGAACTTCCCATTATTTTATATATCGTTGTTGTTGTTTGTTTAAGTTTGTTGTTGGCTTTGAACTTCTTATGAAACGCTTTCAGACACCACACCAAGCCCAAACTGATTTCAACTAAAATTAATAAAAAAGCATTTTGTATTGTGTCAACATCAAAACAAAGCAAAAACAAAAACAAACCCAACTTTTGTGGTGTATTTTAGCTTGGCGCTTGTTTGTTTATATTTGTGTATACTTCCAATATTTCCTGAGCACCCAAGTTCTCTGATGCAGCATGGACAACAAAAAACACAAGTTCGACTGGCTTGACTGTTTCAAACCATAAAACAACAACATTCAAATCCAAACAACAAATTAGTGCTTTTCTAAAGGTTTTCCCTTTAAGGCTACCCCCACACTTCTTCCATCTTGTTTTTAGCTAAGCTGATATTTGTATTTCGTTGTTTATCCAACAACAAGTAGAGTAAAAATACGAAGCCAAAAGCATCATGCTGATGAATTTTTGCACCCAACTTACTAAAGTCCAAGTCCATACAACAGAACAGAGGAAGAGGACTGGCTGTTTCAGAGTAGCTTGGAGCTTCTTCCTCAGTTAAAAGTCCCCCAATAGAATACAAACCTGCATCAGCTGTTATCCAATGCTAATTCCCTGCCCACGTCTTCTCTCCCTCTCTTTGAATTCAACAAATCTTAACAAAAGCTATACCTCCAATAACACAGCTATTGCTTTGCTTGGTTTTTGTCTAAATAAATTTTGACTTGCTATGATTTCTGTTTGCCCAGCAATGATTACAATAATTCTACACCGAAGTTGTTGTCACTTTAAAATTTATTATTTTATTTTTTTTACCATAAATTCTGTCAGTCATTTTAAGAGTGTTTTTTAAAGGGGGTTTAAAAATGATAATCTTTATTATGGCATCAGTCTGTTCACTCGTAAGTTGTTTAAAAGGTAACAATGTTTGGTATGATTAAAAATTGATTGTAATACTTTTGCTTGTAGGTTTAATTGGCAGTAGTCATGTCATTCTCACCAAGAACTCAATTAGCACCGTAAGTGTCAAAGGTATTCTTTTACAGGTTGATAGAATTATCGTAGCTTTAATTAATCCTAATTAAAAATCAATATTTAGGTAAATGGAAACTTCTTAAGATAGCGTGTTTAAAAGCTGTCAAAAAACATATTATGTAACTAACTAAAGGTAGAACTAAAATAATTAGAAATTCAATTAGGGACATATCTTAAAATTAAATTAGAGAAAAATACACTTTTAATGTGAAGTTTACTAAATTAAAATCTTTCTTTAATGTCATTTTTCAACAAATGCCATCATCACTTGTGTTGGATAAGGTGGAATTGGGTGCGTTCATCATTACTGGGGAGGCAAAACTCAACAATAATTTTTTTTTCTTCCCTTCGTATTTATTCAGAATTTAAAGAATATTTTAGATATTATAATTAAACCATAAATTTTGTTTAAATGAGTCATTTAATCAGCAAAAAGAATGATGGCGTTTGGGTAAGCTTATTAAGCTATTTTTTTTGCCAATCAATCTGTCACGTAAATAGCTTTGACAGTACTTAGAAATAACACTAGTCAACAGAATTTCTGTTCTTGGCAATACATTTATTTGTCCCATTTTAATGTTTTTAATTCAAATCCGCCACCGAAATCCATCTATACCAAGCTTCTGAGATATTATGTTTTAAAATTAGAAAACGAAATGATTTTTTGTTTCAATATACATAATTCGTTATGGGTTTTCAAATCAATAATCCCTATCTTTAATATTCAGTTGAAATATTTAAAGTATTTAAGAAAATATTCGAAAAATGCTCATAAATTGATAGATTTCTTTAAAAAAAACACTGAATTCATGAGTAAACCATTTTCAACATAAAAAGGCAAAACGATTTGAAAAACATTTTTGTTTTTGTAACGAATCTGTCGCTTCGTCTAAACAAAGCTATTTCGTCAAGCTTTAAAAAAAAAATGAAAAATTGTAAAAACAATGTTGAAAACGGGTATTTTTTAAAGTTCAACAGATAATTTTAAACAAAGCTTGTATTCGGAATCAGTACTAAAAATTAACTCCAGAATGTGTTTTTTTAAACTACGAAAGCGTCAAATTTAAGATTTCTCCAAACTTCATACAGAATCAAATGATAACTCATAAGTCACAACTAATGAGAATTTCCAGAAACTATGTTGTGTTTAAACTTAGCTTTAAAACACCGTTTTTAATTGTCTTTAACGTTTTTAAAAAGACATTTTTTAAAAACCTGACGTGATTGTAAAATTATCCGGTGGTTTTCGAATTCAGGAAAACTTAATCCTTAAAAAATAGTAAGTGCTATTAAAATGTTTATATTTGGCTTTCAATATGTCAAAAAATAATTCCCTGATAATAGAAATTTAGGGACCAAACATATTTTTATAAACAAAAAATTATTTTCTCTGTTTTTCCATCTTGGAAATCCTTTGGAAAACAAGAAAATCAATTTAAAAAAATAATTAAATTTGGCTAGGAAAAAAGAACATGATCATATTTTAAATTAATTTCTCCTACAATTCAAATTATAAATCGAAAACACGACTGTCAAAATTAATTTTCGAAAGACGAAAATATTTTCGAAGTCTTAATCCAATAACAAGTAGATGACATTTGACAGTTGCATTTAATTTCAATATCAAAATGGCGGCGGTGCAAAGTGTTTGCGATGACTTCTCCGTGTTTTCAGAGTCCACGACCGGATTTATAGTTCTTGTAGTTATGAATATGAAGGATTTTTGCTTTATATTATATATATATTGGTTTTTGAACAAATCACCCACTTTTAATTTGGAAAATAAAAAAAAATTCCAAGAAAACGATCAGATAATTGTTGAAAACAAATTAATGAAATAAAAAAAACTCTATGTACTTCCAAAGAGAATATTTCTTGTAAAATATATTCAAAATTTCAATTCAATCGATTTAAAATTTTCTGAGTTGCGCCAACTTAAAAAATGCAGTATTGAGATAAAAGTGTTTGAAGTTTTAAATTGTAGCAATTAATACTATAATTTGAAGATCGAGTACTTAAGGGTTTTTTTCCGGATATAATCTGTTGGGACATTGTGTTTATAGGGAAACATTTAAAATCTTAAAAAATCTATTGTCGAAAAACCTGGGTTTAAGAAACATCCCTGAAAACATAACTAGCGCACAGGAATGGTTGAGAGTTGTAAGTCTCTAGACTCTAGTTCTTAAAGGACTGTTGCGCCACCTAATATATTTTTAATATAAGAAATTACCCTTTATTCCATATCAAATAATACTTTACTTTACAGTACTTTATTATTTTAAGCGTTATGAGTGAGAAAAATCATTCTTCAAATTATTATTTTAACGACAAAGTTCCAATATTCTTAAAGAGGTGATATCCGAGATTTTTAACGAAATGCTAAAAATTTACACGTCAAACCGGCTTAATTTAGGCCAAATATTTCTTTTCAAAATCTCCTGACGGGTTTTGTATTGTATTAAAACACTTGTATTCAAAAAATTTTCATTGCATGATCATAAAAATGTTCGACAATTTGCTTATTTTTGATCTACCGTTTTAAAAAATCGTTAAGTTCGTCAAGTGATCAAGTTCAGTCAAAATTTTGATGGCTGAATTCAGTCACTGTTTGTGTTTTTGCAGAGTAAACGTTTTTTATTGTTAAAAAATTACAAACGACTTTTAATACACGTGTAATTAAAAAACTCAAAGCTGTATCAAATGGCTTTTGTAAATACTACTTTAAAACATTGACGAACAAAATAATACTAGGTATCTAGAGAGCACGCACCGCACCTACCTCGTTATTTTTAGAATTTATTGGAAAAAGTTCTATGCTTTATTCTTAATTCGAAATTTTGTTTAAAATCCATATTATTCAGTGTGACAATATATTAAAACCAGATAAAAGCTGTTCTCTTCTAAAACAAAAAAGAGCCTCTTTCAGAATTATAGCTTCTCAAAGCCCGCTCTATATTCACGTTTTATTACACCTCTTATACCCCCGCCCTTTTGATAGTCCACATCCATAGTTCTTATTATAGGTGTAAATATGTACTTTCAAAAAAATAAAGATTCTTAACAAAAAGGCTATAGCTACTAAATTTCTCGAGATTTTTTGGCTCCTAGTACAAAAAAGTTCGATTATAGCTTCAGCTTCAGCTTTGGCTAAAGTTATACTCTGGCTTTATAATTTCGCTCATTGATACCACCACTGCCGCGCTTCGCTTCGCTCCGCTCCTCATTCTCCAACTAAACAAAACCCTTATAAAATGTGCTCAAAATTATGTAGAATTTCATTGTTTAATAAAAACAAAAACAAATTTCAAAGCACATCAGCTCCGCTCCGATATACTTGAATTCCCACGTCGCGCAGCGCTAAACCCCCCTTTAGAATATAATCGCATATGAACATTTTCAAAAGTATAAAACGGGAGGAGAAATGCGCTTTTGTAAGTTTTAAGTTTTACAACAACTTTTTTATATAAGTTCGCTTAAATATAAGCAAAAAAGCAGACTAAAAAGCGTTTAAAACTCTTTTGAATTCAATTTTTCTGCTGCGAAATCAAAACCATTAAGGCTAGCAGCGAGAACCATAGAACAAAGTAGCAATGAAGGTTTATTCGATGATAAAGTTGATGCTGTTTATGGAAAGGAAGAATCAAAAGAGTTGTGCTTTTGGTTCCAAACCTACAGAAGAACCAAGAACCTGTTGTATTTCTGCATAATCTGTCGGCTCTCTATCTGCTAAGTCCACCTAAACAAGTCGAAAGCATAATCAGGCTGAGGCTGACTATGGCTTTTCTATGGCTAAGTTGATAATGCTTTCAACTTTCAAGAGTTTGCAGAAAGCGCAGAATGAAGACTGAACCATCAAGAATTAAAATATCGTCTACATCTTATACCTTTTTTTAAGACTTAAGACTTCATAAGAATTAAAAGGAAAGAGAACTACAAAGTAAAAAAGCAAAAATAACTTATGTATTTATTTATAAAATATTTTTGTTGTTGTTGTGGTTTATACAAAAGTTAGCAAAATTTATTATAAGCTGAGAACTTTTGCGAAGCTCTTTGGCTTTAGCTGTCTGTATTCGAAGGTATGGCAAGTGAATGGGAAGAGATTACTGCAAGCTATTTTGATGCTTATTTAAACTCGACGGAAAGTCCACAAAAGTCTTCGGTGCCACAGAGGGTTTTCTTTTGAAAGATGTTCTTTTAGGACCATAACGCAGGGTCAGGGCTTAGGGGCGAATTAACTGTTGGGAAGTTCTTCTATTTCAAGAAAAGCGCTTTTGATTCCACACACACTATACAGATTCAACACAATAATATAATTTTTGCGATTTTTTGATTTTATTTACATATTTGCGTTTATAGGCTTTTTATAGATGTACAATTTCGGAAGCTATTTAAAAAGCACACTTTTAAATTAATTGTATGACAAAGTAGGTGCTATAGGATTGGCTAAGTTATAAACAAAATGCTTTTGCTTTTGGTATGGATTCACACATAATCTAATTAGTTTTGAAGATCCCTTAACATAAATGACAAAATGTAAAAAGTAAGTAAGTAATTTTGTTGTAGGAAACATTTTAAGTTATGTATTTATACATACCTTCTTTTGGAATAAATAAAATTTGTCCATCTAGGCCAAATAGGTCTAAGTTTTCTAGTGGTTTTAGGCTTTATGTTGTTAAAATTTACTATGAACACACGGTAAAGAGTTTTTAAATTCACCTTCATTCTCTAAAAAATAAGATACAAATTGTGGAAATTGAGCAAAAAGAACTTCGAATAGAAACGTAAGTACACAGAGAATAAAGGATGGGCCAGAATAAAGTTTTTCCGATATCTTATAATTATTGTTTTTAACGGACATCTCATACCTTTTTTGTTAAAAAAAAAATTAAAAAAAAAAAACTGAAAAAAGACACAAGAGGAAAAAAGTTATACAAGATCAGGGCCCTATTTCTTAAACATTGACAAGTGCGACAGATGACAGGTGACGTTTTGTAAATGAAAACTTGACAACTGCAAAATAAAATCTCAGGTCATATAAAAAATTGTCATGACAAAGGATATTTTAAAATTGTCACAAATTTCCCGAAAAACTTGTAAACACATTTTCTTTTTATGAAACACAAAAAAATATAAATTACAATTTTGTCAGTAAGAAATTTACAATTATGACTGGAAGTTGATTCTCGGTCGTGAAGTGACAATTTCGATAGCGAATTCAAAATATTGTGTTTTCGAATGAAGAATTATATGTGCCATTTCACGTAGTATGCCATATTCAAATTATGAAAGAAAGAATTATTAATGATTTTACTGCATTAAATAATTTTCAATTTAGCCCCGGTGCACACAGCGTCATTTTGACGCACGTTGACACTGTGGTGCCGCAATATTTCAGTGCACACATGCGGTTTTTTCTCACATGCATCAGCCCGCACTTCGCGTTTGGCTTGCAGCAATGTAGGTTTATAAGATAAAAAACGGGTAATTTTCGAGTTCCTTGCATAAATAAAAACTACATATGTTCCTAAAAGGAAACGAAGATATTGAGTACATCTTTTTACTGAACGCCGGCTAAAAAAAGGAATATTTTATAAAAAATTACACATAAAATGACACTTGTGCACCGGGGCTTAATGAAAAATTGTCGAAAAGTACAGTGGAATATTGTGTTGAAATCGGTCGGAACTTCCAGCATCCAACAAAACAAATCATTACGTCAAATTTGACATAGTCTGACATTGACAAAAATTTTACGACCAAATTGTCGTTGCAGTTAACTGACAATTATGTCACTTAGTAATGTTTATGAAATAGGACCAAGTTCAGGCAGAAAAACATATAAAATCAAAGGCGATGTAATACAGAATAATTACATTTTAAATTAAATGTTTTGTAATAAAAAAATTTTTGTTTCAAATAACTGCAAAAATTCTACAATCAAGCATTTTGATATTAGTAGTTTTCTGTGGAGATATTTGAAATGTTAAATCAATTTAGTAATATTTTTAATATCACTTTAGTTTATTAAAAAAAATGTTTTTTTTTAAGAAATGTTAGCAAATGCTTTCAACATTATTTTGTATGAAACAAAATAAGTTGTAAGTACAATATTATTTTAGTTTTCTCAAAATATTTTATTCTAAAACCAATTTTTGTCAATTGTCAGAATTTTAGTACATATGGTTTTATTTTTTGTAAAAAATCTATGAATTGGATTTTTATTTTAAAAAAAGGTAATATCATTTTTTATTTGTAAAATATTCGAGCTGAAAATATTTTGTATAGTTTTTTTTTTTTGTTTTATTCTTTTGTAATAATTTCTTTCAAATTGATTTCAAATTCTGTGCAACAATATGATTGAATAATAAAGTTTGTCAGTTTTATTTTTTTCTAGATTTTTGAAAAAAAGTGCCCTCCCTTTTTAAAATTCTTTTGTTAATCTTTTTTCAATTTATTTATAGGTGATATTTCTGCTATAGTATTGAGATATTGGGGAGTGCGAAAACGTTATTCTGAAAATACGGACGGACGAACTGGCCCACACAGATATCTCATTTAAAGCTTTTGATTCCTGGAAACATCGAGAAATATCAAAACTTCCGGTTTTTCGAATTTAAATTTTTAAATTTCGAAAAGTCGAAATGGCTGGACTTTCGCTTCAGTAATTTTTAAGCTAACTGTACATGGCAATCAATTAAAAGAACTATTAAAAAAATATGTGTAACTTTAAAAATAAATTTATATTTTTTTATCATAGAGAAACTTAAAATCTAGAAACATTACCTGAGATACAAAGAACCGCTTAAGCACAATGTACGAAAAATCAATATTTTCGATACTATACATTTTTAAGAAATAGCTTATAGCTCCTAGCTAACTTTTGAGAAAAATATAAGCCTAAAATATTTTGTATTAAATCAAATTATTTGCAAAGCTTGCTTCCAAGCTTTTACTAAGCACTTTTTAGCTGAAATCTTGAATTTTCGCCAAAAAAAACCTACAATAATCTTTTAATGTTAGCATGACACCTTTTGAAAGTAAAATGTATGTACCAATTTTCATGAATAAAGAATTTATTTGCAAATTTTTACAATTATGCCTAAGTCAATCTTGATTGGACCATACAAAAATCAACCACTATCTTCGACAATTTTTTTTCAATAACTTTTTGTGCAAAGAATTCAAAGAATTCGTTTTTATAAGATAAAGAGGGGTGAGGAAATCGCATTTTTCAAAAACAAGGCAAAAGTACATGATTTAGAGGAAATAACAGTTTCTAACCTTTCGAAAAATGTTCAGATATTTCCCGTTGCAAGCAGTGAAATAACTATTATTCCAAAAATGCTTTTATCTGACAATAACTGTATGTACATTTTACTTTTTCGACTTTCGATACTCCGACGATTTTTTAGGATCTGAAGCTTCAGCATTTTTAACAAGTGAGAAAAATCCCCAAGAATCGCATGTGAGCATAAAAAACGGTATAAGGGCTTCCTCGTAGAAAAAATATTACAAAAGCTATTTTATAGTATACAATACATGACATACAAAGTTTATCTAAACAATTTTGTTTGCAATATTTTCCGTTCAAAAGTTATAACAAAAAAATTAGAATTTCCGAAAAAGAAATATTAATAACTTTTTGTTCTCACTTTGGGATTTTTTGGGACTTTTCTTAATTAGTCAATAATGATGTCTTCAGTGTCTATATCACCAACTTACGAATCAAAGTGGAATGTCTTTTTTGATTGGATTGGAGAGTTTTGTTTTTTTTAAGTTTTTGTTGTCATTCAAAGCCTTCACTTTATAAATTGTTCTCTTCAAATATTTC
Source organism: Eupeodes luniger (assembly GCA_951509635.1). NCBI lineage: Eukaryota > Metazoa > Arthropoda > Insecta > Diptera > Syrphidae > Eupeodes > Eupeodes luniger. Next base: position 9,066,168 of record OX608075.1, on the reverse strand, counting down.
ACGAGAACAGGAGTAATAAATTTAATACCAATCCCTGTGACGATTTTTGTCACAGGGCTTCAAAAGTCATATTTCCGATAGAGCCCAAAAATAAAATAATAAAAGTTTAATTAACGTTTACCTACCTTAGAATATAAATAGAAACGAACGCTTTGAAACTTTGTGAATCTATGAAGGTAAGGTAGTTATAAATTAAATATCTTTCAAGTCACTAATTAAGGACAGTTTGACCTAGAGTTAGTATTATCATATTGAATATTTTATTGTATTGTGTTAAAGAGAGGTAATAGATACTGAAAGTAATTTGAAGACAGTGAATTCTCAACTTCTACTTTACCACACTATTTGAAGCACAAATAAGCGTACCCTACAGTTTTAACTTACTGTTACAGGCCCAGCCACAGAGACAGACTTTCATCATGTTTAAGGTCTGTTCTGTTAGTTGTGAACTAAATTATCAGTATCACAGGAACTTACAGCCAACTTGGCGAGCTCACAATAATGAACACTTAATTTAATCCACTTCCACCGTCATTCACCGTCATACAACCACGCACCGTTTGGATTTGTGTGACTCTAGAAGAGTCCGTTCTCTTGCGATATCGTACGGAAACGACGTAAATAGTGCAAAATGTGAATTTCCCATCAGGAGCTCAGAATTACTAAAATGTAATAAAAAATTGATTTTTTCTCTTTGAACTTGGAACAAAAACAAATTATGAGTCGAGTGATGGGCGGCGGCGGGCGACGGAAGAAAGAACATCGAACCGCATTATGAAATAACGTTGGCGCTGCTGCTCTGACTGTACTGCCGACGAGTGTTCTTTTTTTGGCAGTTTTTCTTTATCATGAATGAATACAAAGAGTCGGTAATGAAACACAAAATAAAAACTGATAAATATACGGAACTGAGTTCTGCTTTTGCGCTCCATATTGTTCATGTTCACAAATGAATGGGATTGTATGAACTTATAAAAATGTTTCTTGTGTTCTCATATAAAAAGAATACAAACATTTGTATCTTTATGTAGGAGGAGGAGGTTGTATAGCTTTACGTACCGAGCGACGCGACCGAGAACGATAAAGGAGGATGTGTCAGGAAAGGAAATTGTATAGAGTTCATTATTAGTGGTGTTTATTCACCCAAAAGAAAACCTGCTACACTTCCTGTGAGCTTGATAACTGTTTTAGTTAGCGAACGATCCATTTTGTTTTTAAAAGTTGGAACACAACAAATCCAGGGGGAACTCAATACTCAACTCAACTTAGTTCAGTTCTCTTTTCTATATACATAATAAAAGCAAAAGCGAATTGTGAACACTTGGGATTTTTTCGGTATGTTCGCGTTACAAGTCTCAACGTCTTTCAGTTTCATTCAGTTCAGTTGTGTATTGTGACATTGTGTAGGGTTGCCATGTCCTGAAGTAGCTCGATGGATCCATTTCAAAATATATGTACCCCAAAATCAAAGCCATAAAGTAGCCCAAAAATAGCCCAATTTCAATACAAAACCTTGTAGCTTTAATTAGAATTTATTTAAAAAAGCAACGGAAAATGAAATATCACTTTTGCGTTCAAAAAAATATATATAAGGCCTTGTTATGTTCTGAAAGCTCGAAAGACAAATTTAAAAATATGTGCAGCCCAAAATCGGATGCCAAACAAAGTAGCCCAAAAAAGCTCAATTTCAATTGAAAATCTTTTGCTTCAATAAGAATGTATTAAATAAAGCAAAGGGAGATGAAATATCAATTTTGCGTTCATAATGTTCTGAAAGCTCGAAAGCCCAATTTAGAAAATATTTGTAGCCCAAAATTGAAACCTAATAAAGTATCCCAAAGATAACCCGAAATCAAAATCTTGTAGTTTCTATAAGAATTTATTTTAAAAACGAACGAAAATAAAATATATTTTTTTTTGTCAAAAAATAGAAGTGGTATGAATATTAACACAATTGACGTTTTAAGCTATCAATGAGGGTGACAACTATTTTATGGCAAGCCTTAATTGTATGTTTATCAATTTTTTGATTACAGTTATGGGTTCAAAAACGTCTATCCATTATAAGTTATATATTTTGTTCGTTAAAATGAAGGAAAATAAAATTTGGGCCAATTATAATTAGGCTGTCAAAAGATAGCCCAATTTCCGTTAAATAGCTCAATCTGGCAATCCTAACATTGGGCACTGGGGGTGATGTTGATGTTGAAATGGTTGAATCGAATCTCTGTTTGATAGAAGAGCAACCGCACATAGTTTGTGTTGGACGACTATTGGATGGATATGGGAAAGATTTTGAGAACATGTGTGTCGTGCAGGAATTACTAGGCCATCAAAGAAGTAGCAAGTTAAAATTGGCTCTATTTTGTATGGTATGGTTTAGGTTTGGTCTTCGATGCGGTCGAATTCGGAGTCGGACAAACACCACTTGTTCTAAAGAGACAATTATGTGTCATATGCATAGGACTAGTTTAAAGAATCATACTACTCGTACATGCATGAGAAAACATCAGATGGTCTCATTTTTGTGTGGGTTTTTCTTTTTGGAAAAAAGGAACTATTTTTTGCTTAGAAAATATACTAAGCTCTCAGGATTGAATGAAAATGTCTTCAATCTCTGTTTTTACAAAAAAATCCTTGACTTAAAATGTAACTACTAAAAACCAATGCAACCAACGCAACGCAAAGTATTAAAAACGAGATTCTTGTTCTTCTGGGTTACGGCCACAATAGTACAATTTTTAGTATTATGTATTATTTGTTGTCCTGCTTTTCGATCGAATTTTAACAGGACAACAGTGACTTGAGGCATATATCCTTAAAAAATATTCCACAGACTCAAATTTTTTTTAAAAAAGGATGCTTAAGGGTTGAGTTTGTGAACTGGGGATGGTTTTTATTTCGTGAACGTAACTTACTGCAGAGAGAAAAAGAGGACTTTTATGCGTGAGAGGAATCCTACACATGGTTTTTGCATGATAGAAGAAAAAACAAGGATATCAAAGTAACCTCCCCTTGCACAAGGATGTTGTCAGTTTTTGAAAAAAGGAATATTTTTTTGATTAGAAAACATACTAAGGTTTCAGAATAAATGGAGATATCGAGAATTCTTTTAAATTGGAATATGTGGTGAAATCACAGTAAGTTAAGTGACTTCCTAACGTATCCAAAAGCGACTATGTACATATACAGAAACACCAAGTCCCAAAAACAAATTTCGTGTAAGTAAAAAGCAATAAAAGTAAGTTTAATGTTTTGACGAGACTTTCAAACTCATGTATGCATATAGGGGTGTTGGGTGATTCGAAACGAATTAGGAAAAACAATCTGGAGGAAAGAGAACAAATGCCAAAATGCATTTGTTTGAAAAAAGAAAAATATTTTTTCTCTAACAAAATGTACTAAGGTCTCAGAAACAGAATGAATGACATCTTCAAAAATATGAATACCATAAGTGCTATAAGACAAAAAAAGGAACCATTTCTATCTATCTGCTGTACCGACATCAATTTCAACCCCAAAAAAGAGCACAACATTTAAAAACACAAAATATTGTGAGGTGTCTAGTGTCTATAGTCAATTCCACATATGAAAGAACGTATGTGTTAACATATCAACAGCTATTGCCAAAATAATAGGAACATTTCCTACTCTTTTTTACCTGTGAACCTGTGGTTTTAAAGTTTTGAATTTAAAAATCGGAACGAAGGAGCATTCCACATTTTTGATGTGCGGTTACTTGTTTTGCCCTCATTATCCGCTAAACCAATTTTTTCCGCCTCTATTTCAATGCTCACAAAAGCCTTATTGACATCACACTGAGTTGTTGTCAATGTCCTCAGCGTATGCTAGCAATTGGACAAGCTTTTGAAAATAAGTGCTTCTAGTGTTGACGTGGGAACTCTGAACTCAAAGACGAGGTTCAAGAAATCACATGACAGCTCGTAACCATTTTTTGACATTAAAAGGTTCTCCATGGTCATCCTGCACAAACGGACGAGTTTGGCAGAGATGCCGAAACTAGACATGGCTCCATCAGTTCATGCCTGTGGATGCTCTAATATGCGGCATTGAAAAGATGGTGGTAGTCGATTTAATGTCTTTGGGTTTTATCCAGGATCTATATCGTAATGTGAATATTTGTTCGATGATGGACTTTCCTGGGGTGCCAGCACGTAACATGATACAACCGAGTTTAGTCGATACAATCGAGCATTGGCAGCAAAAATTTTGGTTCAATCGAGTGTCCTCGATTGTTTCGCCAGATTAGGCAGCACACAAATTTCAAATTGACGTTTGAAACAAAATGTTTCACTCGACAGAAATTTGTTATCGTCGGCAATGATTTTTGTATGAGAAAAATGGAAAAACAAAATAATATGTAAATAAATAAAAAACAGACTGATATTTTGACCAATTTTATGAGTTCTCACGTTGATCTAGCGAGGGGAATTCTTAATATTCTTAATATTTACTCAATTTAACTCAATTCGAATGGGTTGCTATTATCTCTCAAATATCTTCTTTTGATTTTAGCATAGGACACTTCTTCGCCTTCACTTTCACTCTCCAAATCAAAGAAAAACATTTCGTAAAAAACTTAAAATTGAAACTAGAATGAAATAATTTCAAAGAAAACTCATTTGACATTTCATTTTATAGTTCACAATGACTTTTTTAAGTAAAAGTCACAATGGAACTCGCCTCAAATTACGTGCTGTCAAAAATAATTTGTTTCGAGTTGATCGACGATCGACAATCCTCGATTGTATCAAGTTACGTGCTGGCACCCCTGGTCTATAACCACACTGATAAGGACCTATCAGGTTGTTGACGATGGGCTCTAGACGTTCACATAATACGGCAGAGAAGATTTTGTAAGCGATGTTAAGTAGATTAATGCCTCTATAGTTGGTGCAGTTTTGAGGGTCTCCTTTTTCAGTTTCGGGCAGACAGTACTGCGAGGTTCCATTCACCGAACAAGCTTTCACCATATTTTACAGATAAGTTAAAGCATGCATCTAACCAAATTATCTCCAGCTGCTTTGAAGAGCTCGGCATTCAAGCCATATGCTCCTGCGGCTTTGTTAAACTTCAGCTTAGATATGGCAATCTTTACTTCGTATAAGTGGGGAAGGCGGGATTGTTGGTTTTCGTTGTCTATGTTGAAGGGATTATCCTGCCTGACAGCGGAATTCGGTTCGAGGTCTGTGCACTTGTGAATTTCGTTTCACCTGCTAATACAACTTTCGAACTTAATTTCTGCTTCTAAACCTGCCAAAATTTTCGACCGCACGCTTTTCATGCTCTCTCTTTTTCCTTCTAAGAAGTCAGTGTTCCTCTCTCCTCTTCTGCTCATAGATCTCATGAGCAGCTCTCGTCTTTCTATGCAGATTGAAGAGCCGCTTTGGGTGCTAGTTTTTTGGCTACATTTGCCTGCGACATTCCTCATCGAACCAGGGATTTCTTGGTGGTGGCTATTTGAAAAACAACACGTCAGTTATCGAAGGTTAAATTAAAAAAAAAAAAAAAACAGTTTTTAAACAAAAATTATTTTATTTGTAGTCTGTTTATCTATCGTCCATCAAGCTCATGAAACCAATGTTAAAATTAAGAGGTGCCAGGCATTATACTTCAGGATTTCTTTTCTTGGACGGCAGTGTGTTCTATTAAAATTATATTTGTTCCTATTATTTTGGCCATAAATGTATAACCAACATGCATGTTGAACATCTTTCTTTTTTTAAAAATACTTCCATCAAATTTTAACAGGACAGCAGTGATATGAAGCTTATTTTAGGTAACGTTTACGTTAACCTAACCTACGCATATAAAAGATTGCAAGCAAGCAACTCTTTCATAAAAGCTTATTGCAGAGACTTTTGTGTGTGTTTTTTGAGAATGGTGCTTGTTTTAAGAGATGTGGTTTTTTGGGTTTCGTTAAAATGCCAATATAAAGATAAAGAGATAAAGATAGAGATACATAGGTGTTTTTGTTTTTTTTTTAAAATGAACTTTTTCTGCTTAGTAAATATACTAAGCTCTCAGGATTTAAGAAAATATATTCTTGTATGCAATTTTTGACAATCAAAATAAACGATTCGTTAAAAATGTACCTGAGGTAAGATTGTATATAACAATGAAAAGACAGCCCCTAAAAAGCTATTTACTTTTGAGTTTTAAAATAACAGGAATGAGAGTTTCATCCCCAAAAAGGCACAGATTTTTAAAATGTTTCTTCACATTTATCACAGGTTGAGTGTTCACTTTAGGAAAAAGACGATGCGTCGAATGGGGAGATAAAACCTAATTCAATCCCGAACTCTCAAAGGTAAAAACAGATACTCATATGTATATACCAATAAAGGAAAAATGTGTGTGTCTCCCTATTTTTAAAAATCATTTTTTACTTTAGAAAATTTACTAAGGTCTCAGAATAGTAGAAAATGTTCTGCAAAAGCCGAACAAAAATTTAAGAAAAGTATTGTTAAAAAAAACACAACCCTCAAAAAACAATTTCTCTTTGAAAAGTCTCATCCTTTGAAATCTTAGTTTTTCAATATTTTGAGCATACATCTATGTATGTTGGTTGAACTTCAGGAAATTGGGAATGCGTATGGAAGTCAATGACGTTTAATGTACATATGTCAATTATATCAATTTAAAAAATCATCCTAATTTTTAAAAATCATTTTTTACTTTGGAGAATATACTAAGGTCTCAGAATTTAAGAATATGTTCCTATGCAAGAACCAAACAAAAAGCTGACAAAGTGTGTATAAAAACACAACCCTCAAAAAGCAATCTCCTCTTTGAGATGCGTCTCTTACAGCAATGAGAGACGCATCCCCAAAATCTTCAATATTTTATAAATGAAACCCTTTTTGTACTATATACTTTTGAAAAGAGAGGATGCGTACCTACGAGGATATGTAGTGAACCAATCTCTTAGGATACAATCTAATTTCATCCCACATCGAAAAGTTTTAGTTGGAAGTTAAAAATAAACACATCCTTTGAGAAAAACGAATGTGAATTACATACAAACTTACTCCAATTTTAATTTTTTAAAAAAGCATTTTTTAACTTAAGAATTTATACTAAGGTCTCAGAATTGAGGAAAATGTTTCTATGCAATTTTTGGCAAATCAAATAGGAAAAAGTTAACAGCATATGTCTGAAACACACAACCCTCAAAATTTCTTCTAAAGTTTTATGACAGGAGTTTGATTGTCATCCCTCAAGCCCAATTTTGTATAATGTCTATATAATAAATAAGTCTATGTTTTTAACTCACTTTAGGTTACACATGAAGTTCTTATATATTTGGGAGAATTACACCCAATTTTATCCCCCACCGAAAAATTGTATTTTAAAATTACACTACATACAAATTTATTTAAATTTTAATTTCTTAAAAAATCATTTTTTACTTTAAAATTAATACTAAGGTCTCAGAATTGAAGCTGTCTATGCAACTTTTGGCAATTTGAAAAAGAAAAAAGTTAACAGCATGTTTTTGAAAAACACAACCTTCCAAATCTGTTTTAAGATTTTAAATAATGACAGGAGAAAGAGTGACATGCTTCAAAGCTCAATTTTTCTACGTTATCCATATAAATAAGTCTATGTTGGTAGTTTATCTTAGGACACAGAAAGTGCTTGTATGGTTTATGGGAGGATGTTAAGTTTACCGCAATCTCTTAGGATAAAACACAATTTAATCCCACATCAAAAAGTTTTATTTTAAAATTAGATTACACACAAATTTATTTCAATTTAAATTTTTTAAAATAATTTCTTACTTTAGAATTTATACTAAGGTCTCAGAACTGAAGAAAATGGGTCTATGCAATTCCTGGCAATTTTAAAAAGCAAACAGATAACAGCATATGTATAAAAACACAACCCTTAAAAACAAATCTTTCCTTTTAAGATTTTAAAATGACAAGAGTGAGAGTATCCTCCTTAAAAACCCAATTTTTCAATCTAGTCTATGTGTGTGCTTCACCTTAGAAAGCATATGGGAGGAAGTGACGTTTGAAAAAATGCAACCCACTCTTATAAATGTAAATAGTTCAACGTACATATTTTAATTAAGAAAACACACCATTTTTCTCAGAATTTGTAAACATCATTTTTTACTTAAGAAAACATACTAAGGTCTCAGAATTTAAGGAAATGTTCCTACTCTATTTTTGTCAATTTTCAATAACAACATAAATACATGTGTGCAAGAACGCACTTCTTCAAAAACAATCTCCTTTTTCTAGTTTCGAAATAACAGGAATGAGAGACTCATCCCTGAAATCTTTAAAGGTTTATAAATGAACCCTTGTTATTCAATTCACTTTTTGAAACAAGGGCTGCATATTGCATAATATGCAATAGAAACTGATGTAAAGGGTGTATAGAACTCTAAGTAGGCAACACTGTTTTAACTGGAGGCCACCATTTTGTCAGCTGTCAAGTGATTTCTTTTTAAGTTTGGTTTGACATTTCAAGATGAATAGATTGACAACTGAACTATTGGAAATATACTTGAAGAATCTACTTTATTATTTAATTATGTGTGTTTGTATATTATTTTAGTAAGTTATTGTTTACATAAATGTTTTTGAAATAAAATGTTCTTATTTTTCTTGTTACAATCTTCAACAAAATAAATTGTTTACGATCTGAAACAAACTATTTTCTTTAGACAGCTTTCCAATATGAAAAATGCTTCCAAATTGTGCAAATTTATTTAAATAATGATTTTGTTGGAAATTTACATAAGCGAATTTCGTTTAGGGCTGAATCTGATTTTTGGTTGAATGGATACAGCAATAAACAAAACTGGCATCTTTGGAGTGGCAATAATCCTCAAGTGAATGTTAAGGCACATTTACATCCACAAAAACTGCTTTTTGGTGTGCTTTATGTGTTGGTGGAATAATTGATCTATTCTTCTTTAAAATCGATGCTGGCCAGAACTTTACAGTCAAAGACGACCACTGGCGCTGTAGACGGAGCGGCACAAAATGTCAATGTCACAAAGCTTGTGACACAATTGATTTATAGAAGAAAACGTCAATTTACCACAGCATACGACTTTTCTCCGTGAGGATATGTAAGGTCGCTAGTCTACTTCAACGATAAGCCCAAACAAATCACCACTTGGAGGTCAAAATTCTTCGTGTTACTGCCAATAAAAGTCAAATTTTGGACCTCCATATAGTACATATATATATACGACCTAACAATCCGTCATTTATTGGACAAGGGCTTGATTCTCTGATAAGAAATCGCTTGCAAATGTACTCCTTCTCGTTTCTCTAAGCGTAGGCCGTTTTCCAATAAAGTGAATAATATTTTCTCTTTCTCCTAGGTTACATATACTGCATTTTAAGGCTAAATAAGGTCAAGCCTTCTCATGCTTTAACATTGTGCTCATGAAAGGAACATTGTTTGCGTCATATAACGAACTTGGCTATGCATTCTTATCTACATTGTTTGTCTACTATCGCTAGTATTTCGAATAGAGATTTCTTCTAATAGTTCCTACATTTTCCGTGTTGATATTCAAACTCATATTACATCCCTAAGTCAGTTCCAACCATTCTCAACCGTACCAATTATTTTTGTCTTGAAAAGCTTTGAGGGCGACTTTTCTAACTAGCCGAGCGTCGTGCATATTAAAAGCTTTTATCAGGTAATCTGCTTTCAGCTTAAGAGTTTTTATGAATGGAGTAGATAGACCAATTTCGAGCAAATTGTCATAGTTTTTAGTGCTTGACTTCATAAAACTTCAGACAGCTCCAAGCTTGTGCTCCACATAATAGAATGGTCTCCGAAGCAACTTGCTACTGTAAGCTATGTTTTTGTTAATGGAATAGCTTCTCCATTAAATGTTTATAAATGTTTTTGCCTTCTGCAATTTTTCTTTGAAATTTTTCATCATACTCAAATTCTTGGTAAAATAGAAGCCTAGATATTTGTATATTCTTTAACAATTTCTATGTTTTGTCCGTTGACTTTAACTTTAACTTTCGTTCAGAGCCGTTCTTTTATAACCTTTTTTTATTATCAAAACTTTGGATTTTTTTTTGGATTTGGAAAGAATAGTGTTGGACTCAGTGAACACTCTTGTCTGATACCAGGTAGAGTATCTAACCAATACAAACTGCAGCTTGTGTTATCTACATATGTTTGATTGCATTTCAAAGTTCTACATCTCTAAGAAACACCCTTTATAATCGTATTTCTTAAAACAAAACTGAATTTTATCTCAAACTCAAAAGCATAAATAGGTACTCATACATATATCAATTAAGAAAAAGAAACTTATTTTTCACTTTATTTTAAAAAATCATTTTTTATCTTTGAAACTATACTAAGGTCTCAGAATTTAAGAAAATGTTTCAATTCAATGTATTTCAATTTGAATTAACAAAAATGTACATCATACAGTCCTTAAGAAACAATGTACTTTTTGAGTTTTGAAACGACAGGAATGAAAAGTCTAAAAAAGTTTAAAAACACATAGTTTTTCAATGGTTATACACATTTTTCTATGTTGGTAATGAATTTTTGGAAACACTAGATGCATATAGGATAAGAATAAAATCATACACATTTTTCTTCTTATTTTTAAAAACCATTTTTTACCTTCGAAAATATACTAAGGTCTCAGAATATAAGAAGATGTTCCTAGCAGAAACAAAACAAAAAGTTTACAACGTGTGCATAAAAACACAACCCTTGAAAGGCAATCTTCTCTTGGAATGATAGCAGCAAGAGACGCATCCCCAAAATCTTTAATGGTTTATAAATGAATCCATGTTGGTACTTCATTTTTTTGAAAAGAGAGGATGCGTATATGGGAGGATGTAACGTGAACCAATCTCTTAGAATATAATCTAATGTAATCCCACATGGAAAAGTTTTATTCGGAAGTCAAAAATAGTCATATCCATTGAGAAAGACACATGGTAAATATACACATATATACATTTATCTCAATTTAAATTTTTTAAAAAATCATTTTTTAACTTTAGAATTCATACTAAGGTCTCAGAATTGATAAAAATGTTTCTTTGCAATTTTTGGCAATTTAAACACTCAAAAAGTTAACAGCATATGTCTAAAAAACACAATCCTCAAAATCTCTTTTAAGGTTTTAAAAAATGACAGGAGTGAGAGTGTTATCCTTAAAATCACAATTTTTCAATGTCTATGTAATAAAAAAAAAGTCTATGATTGTAGCTCAGGATACAGAGGAAGTTTTTAATTTTATTGTAAAATAAACCCAGTCCAAAAATTTTTATTTTAAAATAACATTACATACAAATTTATTTCAATTTTAATTTCTTAAAAAATCATTTTTTACTTTACAATTTATACTAAGGTCTCAGAATTGAAGAAGTCTATGCAATTCTTGGCATTTTGAAAAAGCAAAAAGTTAATAGCATATGTCTAAAAAACACAATCCTCAAAATCTCTTTTAAGGTTTTAAAAATGGACAGGAGTGAGAACTTAATCCTTAAAAGCTTAATTTTTCAATGTTGTCTATATATAAATTAGTCTATGTTGGTTGTTGAGAATGGTATGAAATAAAACCCAATAAGATCCTTTTAAAATAAAAAACTTATTTTTATTTTCATTTTAACTTAAAAAGAAATCAATTTTTACTTTAGAAAATATACTAAGGTCTCAGAATTTAAGATGCAATTTTTGGCAATTAAAACAAACACAAAAAGTTCAAAGCGTACATCAACGTAAAAACACCTAACACCCCCCAAAAATCCATCTTCTTTTAAATTGACAGGTGTGAGACTCTCATCCTGAGGGGAAAGTTTTTCATTGAATAGAGATAGAGATGCATACATGGGTGAAAAATCTAAGGGATGATAACCACATCGAAAGGTTCTAGATACAAAATTAAAAAAAAAAAAAACATAGATGCATTCTTTTCATTTTTCTATTTTTTACTTTAGGAAATATACTAAGGTCTCAGAATAAAGTGAAATGTCAAAATTCTTTTTAAACTTGAACATAGAACATTTGAACATATCTCTCCAACATAAGGAACCATAATACTCTTTTCCATCTTCAACTTTACTCGGCAAAAAGCTGATGGTTTCATATGTATATCGTTTAATCCAGAAGAATATGTAACCTACCCTGATGTTTAAACATATTCTAATCGATTTTTACCAGGAGTGCAGTTTTTTTAAAACATATCCTTTTTCTCTAAAGCTTTTTTTGATACGCAGATACGTGCCAATTTAGTCTTGTAATTGTTCATATGGTGATGTATAGCTATATACTTAACAAGACAATGAACATGTAAGGGAGAAATGATGAAACTCAATCCTTCCTGAAAGCATTTTTCGGTTTTTCGTATGTCCTTGATTATTTCAGCTTGTAAACCAAAATTTTTATGCCACAAATTTTCCTAGTTTGAAACGTTTATTATGGATTGAGCTAATCAACTGGTTTCCAATTATTTAGTGCCATTGGACAAGAACCTTCTGAAAGTTTAGGGTTTGAAAGTTTCATCATGCTTGAAGTGATTACAAATTTCCTTATAATTTTGTACTGAAGTATTTATTTTTTTTAAAGTTGAAAAGCGCACTTTTGAACTAACAATCGTATTTATAAACGCTGCAATACAATAAGCAAAGAGATATTTATAAAGGTTATGTGACAAAACAGAGTATTTTAAGGTTAATAAATTAGCCTATAGAAGAGTTTTGATTTTTGTAGAGAATCTTATGCAACTCGGGTTGAAATTTAGTTCACGTTTTTTTGTCCAAACCTCAGATAAAACCTGAGCTAAATGTGACAGAAAAACGTTTTGTAGAAAATACAATTTATCTTGTGGAAACTATCCTCCAAGTACCAAATGGAGAGCATCGCTAAGTTCCTTTTTCCCATCAAAATTGAAATTTGTTTTTTTTTTTTTTTGTAGTATTTCGAAATCTCTTGTTTTCGGCTCCGAAAGGTTTTTTTCAAGAAATAACTCCTCAATATGCATATTTTTAAGAATGGCACAAAATACAAAATACTACTACTTAATGACATAACCCCTATAAAAATGAAAATACAGTAGTTCTTCAACTCAATTGAGCGTAGATATAGAAAACTTATAGAGGGCGCTGTTTTGAGATTATTTTGGTTAAAAAAAAACACTATTTGAAATATGTTTTTTTAATTTCTATTATTTTTCTATAGAAGCTATATATTAGTTCGGCCTGCGTACCATACCTTAGCTTGAACACTTCGGTGTAACCCACCCGTTGAGAGCTGTTTTATTGAACGCTAGTAAATACAACTGTACACATTTAAAGTAAAATATAATAAAAATTGATTTAAAACAATAAAATTTCTAGTACTTTCAAAAACGTTACTTTTTAAATTTTTGAAATGGACGTTTAGGACATCGAAATTAAACCAAAACCCACCATAAGGGCTAGAAACTTCAATTTTGGAATTTAAAAAAAATAATTGAATATTTTAAAGACTCTATCATTAGAGCTAACAATTTTCTTAATATTCCAAAATGCTAATGCTTTTCCAAGTAGGAAAATACTGATCCGTATTTTATGTATAAGGATTCAAACGTCTAAACAGTGACAGTTCCAAAGTATACATTTTGTGATTTTAACTTTAGTAAAATGTTAAGAGATAGTAAGTTGCTAGAATCGTTAGAAACACTTTCGAAAAAGTTTTGTTCCTGGAAATTAAATTGTACTTTTTCAACAAACTTTTTGAGTTATCACTTACTTACTTAAAATTTGAAGAAAATAATCGTGACACTTTTTTCAAATCTACATGCTTAAATTTATGCATGCATAAATTTGTATGGTACTTCCTAAAATTTTCGAAACCACTTCGTAAGTTGTTAAATATTACCTGTTTGATAATTATAAGACTCAAAGAAATGCTGTATCATTCCTGCTAAAATGGTTTTTAAAAGTAATTTTTGCTTTTGGGATCTTACTATTATTATTATCTATCTTATATATTATTTTTTTAATCCGCAGCAAAAGTTTTCGCAAAAGTAAGTTACTGCTTAACGGGTGAAAAGATATGCTATGCAGCATATGAGGCTCCACACTCTTCGTGAAGAAAAAATACACTACTTTTGTGTGAAAAACTATGGACCCTATTACATTTATACATGTCAACTTTAAAATACTTTCGACCAACATTTTAGCTTGTTTAGAACGATATTGAAGCTATTAAGGTATTACGTTTATCACAATCACCAAATGGCTAATGTCACTTTGACATTTGGCTACCAGCATCACATGTCACTTTGACATTTATAAATGACGGAAAAGATTCTTTTATGAACTGTTTAAGGCTTATTTAGTTATTAAACCGTGCTCAAGTATGATGACAACAGCAAGTAAACATATTAAAATTATTATCATTTTAAATCATCATCCCTGCCTGTGCCACCTTAATTAAAAAAAAAAAAAAAAACGGGTACTGCCTCTTGCGAGGAATTGACAAATTCTCCAAGAGTAATGCTTGTCATGAAAAAGTGCTTTCTCAAAATTAGCCGTTCGGATTCGGCATTAAACTGTAGGTCCCCTCCATCCCTGACAACAGTACTCGCACACAGGAATGGTTGAGAGTTGTAAGTCACTAGGCCCTGGTTCTCTACGGACTGTTGCGCCACCTAATTTATTTATTTTATCATTTTAAATAAGCAAATGTTACGTCAAGGTGAATGTTATAAGAGCCTTTAAAATGCTTCACCATTGTAACTTAATGCAGACAGAGAATCTCTGTAATGCGTCCATAAATAAAAAGTCTTAAATAATTATTTTCCCAGTTTCGTTTACTTCTCTTTTTTCATGCTCTTCTTGTATACAAGAAACACTTTTACTAGAAATTAAGTTTGAAAAATGCTTTTGTACAAAAATAAATATATAGCACATTTAATTAATTCAGTACTATCAGTGACGTCAGTTTAAATGTTAACAACACTGTTTGTAATTTATGAAAAAAAATAGTATTGAAATAAAAATGTAATAGATCAGATTTTGGCCGGGAAGTTATTCGGGTTGATTTTTCACAGTAAAATCATTTTAAACCTCTAGCGACTTTATAGATAATTTAGTGTCGGGTACTCATAATTCTCCATTCGCTACGTTTTACTTATGTCACTCTTGAAGTCTAGAAGCGAATCTATTAGACTATTGGCTGGATTTGAACAGCTTCCAACCTTCTGAGACAATCGTAGTTACAATATTCAGCTTGCACATAGAAGGGACATTTTTCAGGCGCGAGACATGACAAGTTCTAATGCTTTCATGTAGCTACGATACTTTTGCAGATCTCCTGAGTCTCGACAAAATTTGTATACTTTTCTCGTGTCTTATTATGTTCCATGCAGTTGCAGTTGCATGCAGCCCGATGGTCATGGCTCGCTCAGGGTCTAGGGTCTAGCCATATACATACATTTTCCAATCACATCGAGTTCCAAAGCATTGAGATGAATTTTGTGCTGAATGAGTGTGGCTTTATTTCTCACAGCCTTGCCAGAGATGAACTGAGGCACACTTGGGTTTCCAGTGTCATAGAAGCTCATACTTTGCAGTTAGGTGTCTATAAAATTCATTGCTGAGAAGTTTTTTACTTGTACTTGTTGTTGCTTCACGGTGACGGATTGTGTGTACCGCCTATAAAAATACACCCAGTTCGATGAGCGACGTTCGTTGCTGTACTTTTATATCTCTGCTCTTGTTATCAAATTGCAAACATACGGACTTCGGAGCACCAGTGCACAAACAAATAACGCAATATATGTACGAAAACACACCCAACGCAACGCAACGTCAGTCGTCATCGTCAGGGCCAGGTCAGTTCCAGCCAAAGCCTTAGCCTTAGCCTCAACCTCAGACTCAGACCACCTCTTCCAGGCAATGAGGCAGGCAGAAGCAATGTTTTTGGTTCTTCAGGAATTGTGGGGAGACGTGTATATCGAAGAGTGCTTGCTATAGCTGTGAATGGAGCTGAGCGTCTGTGTTATTGCTATCGTTTTGTGCTCTGTTTGTTCGTTCATACTATACTTGAATTATTGTACTTGGTGTTTGTTTCATTTTTAACATGCGCCGCGCAACGCCTCGCCGGCCGCACGCCGCCTCTCCGACGACGACGACCGCTAAATTCATTGCCAAACGATTTTCAAAGTCAATGTCGTGGTCGTCGGGGCCTTGTATTGCTGTTCTCCTGTTAGGAAATTTCACTAAAAATTGTTTGCACTCTCACGAGTGTAGAAATTTGAAGAAAGTCTTCTCGTGTATAAGATCTGATCCCACTTACAGGAGAAACAATATAATATAAAACCACTGCATGCTTCGAGGGGATACCAACAGAATAATATTATAAAAGAATCCTTTTGTTAGTTATATCAATAAAATAGTATTGTTTGATTTTCAGTTTATATGTTCTCTCTATAAAAAGCTCTTTACATTCAAAGCAAAGTATAAATGGAAGTGGAAGTGGAAGTGAATTCCCCTAAGGCAGATAACCGCGTGGCGTGGTTGTAGCGTGGTATCTTCTAATACCATTTTAATAATACTTAAGGGTATAGTACAAGTCCCTTAATATTCTTGCTGTCTGTTGTGATTGTGATACAAAAACGTGATATGGAGACGACTATTGTGAATGGCGCTAGAAATAATTCTAGCTGAATATTTCTGTTCGCCTGGGAATGGCTCTGTGACTTCCCCATGTTAAATTGATGTTCATTTTCATCCCCTGTTCGATATTTCATCATAGTTTTTGTTGTGTGTTCGGTTCGGTTCGTGTTGTAGGAAATCTAAAAGTCTCCTCTTCTCTCCCCATTTTGTCGTCTTTTTATCCCCATACACAAGACTCTTACGCCAAAACAAGGCGGGGTCATGTTCTACAATCTTGTCGTTTCCCCATAGCTTAAACCAAAGTCAAAATGCAGCAGACAGAGCGCATTTACCGGCAGCGGCGGCGGCGTCGCTCGCACCGGCCGGCTGTCGATATGGTGGTAAAGTTGGAGGCTTTTGTTGGGTGTGCCATTGCCGTATGACCCCCCTTCTTTCTTTCTCTCTCTCTCTCTTTGTCTGTTTTTTTGACTGAATTCAATGAACTTAGAATCAGTACTTTTCTATATCTCTCTGTCTCTCCTCTTATATGTACATACCTATCTCTCCTCTTCTTGGTCAGCTGGATAACATTTATACACATTTTGGATTTTAAAAGAAAAAATAACATTGTTGCGGATTCTGCTGAGTTCCTATTACAATTAAGCAAGCGGAATATAATAATAATAAATTATAATTTTATTTCTAAAGTGGTTGTTATTATTATTATTTATTACTATTATTTGTTTTGTTGACATATTTTTAAAGTCGACCGACACACCAAAAACAAAAACGTAAAGTTTTATAAAAAGGATCCCCTATTCCAAAAGGATTTCCTTTAAAACAGGGAATCATATATGCTTAGCTAGCTAACTGGTATTTTATTTTCTTACATTTTTACACAACAACTTAATTTATAACAAAAACGAAAAAAATCAGAATAACATTGTCGACTGTCGCGCTAGTTGGCTGGTGGGAGTTTGTTGAATCAAAAAGTACGGAGAACTATTTTATAACATTTTATCAGACAGACATCGTTGGAATATCAATAATTAAAGGGGCTTTATGCTCATGAGGGAAAACAAGAAATAAGAGAGAAACCCAAAATAAAAAATGATAAAATGCGTGAGTTTTTGCTGGGCTACATGAAGATTTAACTACTTGAATTATGAAGAATCAAAGTTGATTCTTTGAAGTAAACTCTAATATTAGTTTTAGTTCATTTTAACGGTTCATTTGCGAAAATAGAGTGCTTAATCTGAGTATGCTGGCTCTACATTTTATTCAATAAATGGTCTATCAAGTGTCATGAGTAAATTCAAATGCAGTAACGAAAAATTTTGAATTTACATTTTTTGTATTACCAAAAACAGAAAACCAAATATGGAAAGGTAATTTTGGAAATGAAAAAATTGCATTTGGGGCAAATAGGTTAAGGTTTTTGTTTTTGATAGATTAACTTTTTACAAAAGGCACAAATGGATGTAAATTTAAGAATTCAATAATTTTTCACAATTGTAACTGATACTGTACATATATTCAATAAATAGGAAACTTATTCAAGTAATTCCATACAATACAAATAAAATTCATAAATTATTTATTATAATTATTAGTTTTATTTAAAACCTTGTTCATTATTGACAAGGTATTGAATTTAAATTCTTTAAATTATAAAAAAAATGTTTTTAAAATTAATATTCTATTTTTTCTGTTTTCACAAAATCACACAACCGAAGATGAATTGAGCATTTTGTACTTTTTAAGAAAGATCTGACAAATTTGACACGAAATTTTAGAAATCTTAATTTTTGTTTCTTATAAATTAAATTTTTGAGCAAGCTATATTTTGAAAATTTTAGTGTTGTTTCTAGACGTTTATGAAAGTGTTAAAAATTTTGCTAAAAAATAAAATTCTACCTTGCCTCCAAAAATTATTACGAAAGTTTGATTTCATTTCTTTGTGTTTCATAAACTTCTCTTAATTTTTCCAAAATTTCAGTTATTAAAATTTAGTGAATGAATTGTTTTTTCTGTAAACTTAAAATCTCTACATTACTAGATTCATTTCTCCCCACTCACAACTAACATTTTTACAGTTCAGTAATTTTTAAGAATTAAGTAATTCTTTACGAATATTAATGATAGAAAGCTCATTTTTAAGGTTGTTAGAGAAACTAGAAAAAAGGTGTTATTCAATAAAATGTAATTGAGTTATCATTGAAAAAGTATAAGGCTTTTAACCCTTCTTTGGACGAGAAACATCAACTGTGGACCGCAACAGCTGATCTCATTAAAATGATGTTAAAACAAAACTTTTGCTGTCTACAAAGTTGTCCAAGTCGGTCAAATTGATTTTAAGCAAAAGTAAGAATTATGTTTTTTTATTTTAAGTAAAAAATTAAAATAACACAAAAATGACTGATAATACATTTATAAAAAAAAAGACTGCTTTAATATTTTATTTTGATTAAAAAGAAATCTTTTTGTTTATTAATCTACTAAGTTTTAATCAAAAGTTCAGCTTTAATTTTGTTAGCGTATTGACGAAGTCAAAGTGATAATAAATGATTTTCTAGAAATATAAAATATGTAAGTGTTTGATATGCCTATTTATGATTTAATTGTAAATTTAAAATTAATTCTTCTGTTTAACTAATCTTTTAAGAATTTCGTTATAATTTATAATTTGTCTAAGTTTTTTTTTTACTGCATTTTTAAAGTTAGTATTGCGTCCGACAGACTTTGAGGTCTTATGGCCGTCTATATTTTATTTACTAACTAAAAAATTATTTTCTATGATCCCATAAGCGTCCTTAAGATACGAAATGTATTCCACTAGTTTTTAAGAACACGTAAGTTGAAAAATATTGAAAAGTGTATGTGCACAAAACTGAACTTTTTAATAAATGTTCTTAGGAAAATCGGACATTCAGATGGATAGCTATGACACCTCAAAAACTGGATTGTCTCGATAGATAGAAATTCTACCTAGTCTCTATAACTTGAGCGTTTTTGGGAAAAAATTAACTAAGAGTAGTGGTATTTCCCTTTTGATACCGACCAGACCATTCATTCCGACCATTTTTTTAACAAATATGTAATAATCTTTTTCGAGTATTATGAGTTATACTTTATATTCACAACTTACAAAAAAACTCATTATTTGGGTAAAGCCGTACTTCGCCCCCTTTTAACCTACATACCTTTGAATTTAGGGTAGGTACTCTTAAATAAGTGCTTAAAACTTATAAATAAATCATTAATCAAAGTTCAGCTTTGTTCGAGTATTTTTGGAAGTGAATATTTAGATTACTTGACTACTCGTTGATAAGTATACAGAGAGTTCAGTGCAGACTACCCACAATATTAAAAGTTGTTTTATTTTTAAAAGAATATAAAAACGGATTAAGTACTTATACATTGCAATTCTAATCCAAAACACTATATTCTGATGGTTTAAAACAAGAGTTTCAATGAATTTGTAAGTATTATGTATATCGTGCTTTATTTTTGTCTACATCCATTAACGACTTTTTGCAATATTTCAACTTCATCCCTTATGAAATCCAACTGTTTTTCAATATTGAGTTTCTTATGATATGGATTTATCCCTATAACAAACAGAAATAATAGATCAACTTTTATATCTAAAAATTTGTTTTGTTTTTTTAAAGTTACCTCGTCGTTTGCAAAGATCTCGATACATTAAGTGAATTCCATCGAACATTCTCTTCTTCGTCAATTCATCTTCTGCTATCGAATCTTTAACATCAGCGAGTACTTTCTCCCATTTTAAACAATCCGAACGAGCGGCCTTGTATTCTTTTTCCATTTGTGTCAATTCATTCATAAAACCGAGAGTTTTCAAAGCTGCTTCACTTGCAATTTTAGCCATTTCTGCCCTCTTCGATTCGATATCTTTGTATTTTTCCTTTTCCATTTCAGCTATTTCTTTTTGAGCTAGCACTAACCACAAAACATATCGAATTAGAAATTTAGAAAATCAAATGATATTTAAAATTTACTCAAGGCATCACACCTATCAGTGCAATCCTTCACCGAACTCCATGCGTCAGTTTTGTCAATAACTTCTTTTATGACTTTCTCATATGGTTCAAAACGTTCAACCGTTTCCGACATAATATCACGAAATTCTGTCAAAACTGCAATTTCCTTTTGGAATTCTTCAATTTTACCTTTCATCTCGAGTTGTTTTTCCTGTTCTTCGATGATTTTTTCTTCAGCAATTCGTTTCTTCTCTTCACATTCTTTCATAAACTCATTCACTTCGGTGAAACGTTTTCGTAAGTTCATTTGCATTTCATAAATTTCTTCAACTCTCTTGCTATTGATTTCGCCTTGAACTTTTGCATGTTCTAGCATTTCTTGTTGAAGTTTAATCATAGATTGATATTCTCGTTCATTTTGAATGGCTAGAAGCTCGATGCTATCTCCCCCAATAGTATCCCAATTCGGAGGTTTTCTATATGCAAAAATAATAGTTAAAAGTCAATTAAATTGTAATCATGATATAAGAAATATTTTACATGAGGAATTTCTTCTGCTGTTTTGACTCTAGGTAAAATCCTGGCTCCTTTTCGGGACTTAAGTCAAGCTTCCCAATTACATCAATTCTTGTTGTAGGCTTAAGATTTGGCATGGTTTTAATTCCACGTTAAAGTTTGTTCAGAAATGTTTCAGAACAATAAATCTATTAAATGCCTCGAGTTCCAACGATATTTTTTCTCAATTCCTCGTTACCAGTTGGTGATATGATGTAAACAAAACTATAGAATTTTGTTGTCATAGTACTCCACAAGAATGCAGGTAGTGCAAGTTGTTTAGTAAATAAAATCCAGGACTGGATAGCACGAACTTTTTCCTGAATCTAAACATTCTTATTACGAATAGTTCTTAAATTTTAAAAATTAAAAAATTTCCTATAAAATAAGTTTGTTTTCAAATTATGCCATTTAATTAATCAATAAAACCTTGATTTACTAAATTTTTTTCCCGAAAATCGTTGGAACGGTTTTTTAAATTAATTTTGTAAACATACAATTTTAGTTTAATTTATAGTTTAAAAATGTTTTTTAGTATGCAGTTATTTTAAGCTTATTAATTTTTACATTTTATTATCGTAAAAAATAATCACCCATTTTCGAGATATCGAATTTTGAAATTTTAAAAATCCAAAAATAAACAATGACATTTTTGGTCATCATACATTATTTAGACAGTATAAGAACTTGTGTAAATAAATAAAATTATTGAAATTGGTTCATTAGTTTTTTACAAAAACTTAGAAACAAAATAACGGTTCTATCAGGGGTTCCCTTCTGGAGCAATACAAACATTTATTTTTACATTGAAAGAAGCCTAGTTAAGAAAGACAAATTTTGATAAAATTTAATAAAAATCTATCGATTCGTTTTTGATATAATTCGAACTTTCATTTTTGACCACAAAATGTGTTGGTCTAAACACAAATTTAAAAACACCTAAATTCCAAGTTTGAACTCAATCAATCTAATGGTGTAGGGTGCAAACGGAATCGTGGGATCTACTTTTTTGGACTTCTCTAGCATCGTAATGTCAGGTTTGATAAAAATCTCGAGTTCGAAATTTGTTTCTAATGCAATACTCGCCATATAGTTCCAATCAGTCGCAATAAAGAATTATGTTACATTACACTTTATTTTGATATTTTAATTCTAATTTTCAACATTAATTGCTTTCTTTATAAAATACTGAGCGCTTAGGCACCTATTTACCTAATAAGTATTAATTTTAACGTATTCCAAAAGAAATGTATAGTTTATTAATTAAATATCAAATAAAGTCTACAAAATATATCTAATTGTGGTCCTGCAACTTTCTTCTAATATTTCGTCAAAACACTACCATACCCATGATGATAACTGAATTTTTATTGTAAAATATTGTAAAATGTTTAATTTATATTATTTTACAACGCATATGATTTTATTTCCCATCAAAATAGTTAAAAATTTCACTTTCAAATTGTCGCCCTGATCAGCCCGGAGAAAAAATTTATTAGCAGTATGAATTCAAACCTTCTTATCGACAGTTTGTATAAGGACCTTAATATTAAATGTGGTTTTGTTGACTAAGAAATTTGATTTAAAAAAAAATGTCCCTCATACGCCTGGGTGACCCAATTTATCTAAAATTCTGTGTCTGGTGCAAATTAATTCTCATAGTAAAAAAATAGTTCTAAAAACTTATATCAACCTAATATTGCTTTATCTATAATATTCTTAACAGTTCCTCAAATTCCTGGAATGCCTTTTTGGGTTTTTACCTTTACTGCGAAATTCGAGAAATCGATCGAAATCAAGTTTCAACAAGTGCATTTGTTTTGAGTGTTCCAAATAACTATTGATTTTAGAAAGTTCTTAGAAAATGATGTTTAAAGCTTAAAATAAAGTAATTGTTCGAAAAATGTTAAGAAAAAAGAAAATCAATACAAAAATCAGTGATAAAAGGGTTTTGCTTTAAAATGCATAGAAACATTTAAAAAACAGCGTTTAAAACGTTGTTGTTACAAATATTAAAATAAATATAAATCGTTTCTCTTTATTTTATCAGCGTTTGCGTTTATTTTATACTTTCCAAAGTTATCTTCTCTTTCTATACACGTCATCGCATTGCCTTCATTCTCGCGGTGTCGTGCGTCGTGCGTCGTCGTCGTCATATTCAATTCGAATCTATACTAAATCTTTTTCTTCTTTGGCGGGAATTTGCTCACTGCTCACAATTGTTACCGCTTAATCTGTTCTGTCTGACAGAACTAAAAACAACAGCTTTCCGTTAAAATTTGGTTTCGCCATTTATTCGATGTTCATTTTTTCGATTATAGTCTTATTTTTATGATTGCCTGTCAACTTAACATCGAAAGACGCAAACTCTGGAAAATAAAAAAACCCAATGGAAATTGTGTTTAGAACTAAAAAATTATCTCACAGAGCGCACTCAGCTCTATTATTTGTTTTTTTTTT
The DNA here is from genome assembly GCA_951509635.1 of Eupeodes luniger. Classification (NCBI taxonomy): domain Eukaryota; kingdom Metazoa; phylum Arthropoda; class Insecta; order Diptera; family Syrphidae; genus Eupeodes; species Eupeodes luniger. The sequence continues at coordinate 9,042,524 of OX608075.1, read as the reverse complement.
GTAAATTTCACATTCACTGTAGGTAAGGTAGATAAAGCGTTCGTTGGTTTGGTTTGGTATTCATTGAGGCAGCAGGCAGGTTATTAGACTTGCGTTTTAAATTCCTTTGGTATAAAAATATGTATTTGTCTGACTGTCACTCTTATGTCGGTTGTGTTGTGGCTGTGATATTGGAATTGGAAGGATGGGAGTTCATTTTTAATCGGAATTCCACTGTAAATACCAGTGTAGGTTTTTAGTTTAGTTTAAGTTCAATACAAATTCTTGGAATTTGTGATAAATGTTAACATTTTTTCAAGTGAAAATGTAACATCTATCTTACCTACTCTTTTATATAGATTTAAATCAAGTAATTTTTGATAAACTTGTTAAGTATTATAAAGCTATATTTTTGAAAAGGTAGTACATTTTTTTTGCATTTATTATTATTATTATACCTGCATATTATTCAAATTTCATTTGGAAAAGATTTTCGCTGTCAAAATGAACAAATGTATACATTTCCAACTGAAAGTGTTTGAAAATTGTAAATATAAATTGTGGGTTGGTCAGCTGTCAATTCGTAGCAATCTAAAAACTAAAACTATAAATAATAAACAATAATCTTTCCATTACCATTCTCCTCCCTTCATATTTTGTGGACCATTTGACAAACTTCGATTGCAATAAACTTCTTTGAAGTTAAGAGAAAAATAAGCTTTAAATCACTTTCTTTCAACAATCAGCCGTACTCTTCTCGAACGTGACACCATCAGATCAGATTCCTAACTTTGTAATCCCCATATTTATATTCGTATAAATTGATTTCATTATTTGAAAATGACGTTTCTAATAAATATGTCATTTCTTGACAAACTAGAAGCTTTACTAAACCAAGATGTTAATTCCTTTAGCTTAACTTGTACAAATTCCGTGAAATTCTCTTCCTGTTTATCCAAAAATAAGTTCCAAGTTCCGTAGATTTGTTGACACTTTAATACAAATTCTATGTAATCAGTTCCCAAATGTCTCTTGAAGTGTTCTCCCCTTTATCAAATGACACCCATAAAACATTTTTCCTAGGCACCACTGCATAAGTTTTTGCAGTCTTCCAATATAAAAGATGAGGATTTCAGAAAAAAGCACAAGGCGTTAAACACTTTTATTTTCTTACCTACAATGACAACAGCGCGACAAGCAACGTTTAGCTTTTATTTTGAAGCGCGTAAACTTATCATACAACGGTAAATACAACAACTGAAATGTCATTATATCTACACGCGGTTTGTTTTTCTTTGACTTTGGACTTCTGAAAGCCTCATATTGTGTTAGTTAACCAATATGGAGGGTGATTATGAAAACGCCACCGCTGCTCCGCTCCGGGACTACTATAATGGCTTCACTATGAATATAAATAGCTTTTTTAAGCGATTATGATTTGTCTAGGTTCTTTTTGTATGTGTGAATGCTTTTGGAAAAATAATATGCCTTATTATCATCTTTTTTCTCTCTGTTAAAAATAGTCAATGATCAACAATAGTTAATATTTGAAAAGAGACTCTAATTATAAAAGAAAAAAAAAGTTATTTCATAGTTTTTGTGAACTATTCATTAAATCAAACTATTCCTAGGGTATCTCTTCAATCTCAAATAGTACGATAGTTTTTAAACTGTTTTGTTGAGAATTCAATGGTCAACTCATAGAAAAGTGGAACAAGTTCTCAGAAAATCTAGACAACAAACGGCCCAGGTGGCGTGTTGCACTGCAATCCACTGTGACTGCAGTGCAGTGCGAGTGCAGTGCACTCACTTAAAGCAGTTGTATCGTATAGTACTCGTCGTACTTGTTTAGTGCTCGGTGCACCTCTCACAGTTTTTCAGTTTTTTTTCTCCCTTCCCATCAGTCCATGTAAATTGCATAAGTCTTGAGAGTGCAAAACATTTTGCAACAACTATTTTTACGTGGGTTGGGTACAAGTGTCTAACAAACTGCAACACCGAACAGCTGATGAAAAATTGTAGTGTATCTATGCATCTATGATGCCATCTAACGAAAGTTATAAGTTCTATGAAAATTGAATAGAAAAACTCTATATGACCGCCCGACGTCGACTACAACACGAAAACTTGAAGCAACTTGTAACAGAAACAAAGATTATCATAGGAGAAGTCTAAGGAAAATTTTAAGCTATGTAAGTTTGTCCCGCTTTAAGTATAGGTGATTTCGGAAAACTCTTGGTAGCTATAGGTTGGTGTATCTTGTCTATTAGCAACAATATTTCAGATAACACTTTTCTCAACCCCAAATTGTACGGTGGTGCACTTTCGAGTACTTGCAGTCAATGAAAAAAAATTACAAGAATCCCACATGATTTTTCTTCCTCAACATTTGGTACCAGTCACTCAGCCTAAGTAGCAAGTGCATTGAATGCACTTCGATTAGACTTCTGAATGCAGTTCAGCTAACGCGCCAAAATGTGCATCATCCACTCGACTTGACTCGAACTCAACGACGTCGTCGTCGTTCGTCGTCATCGAATACCACTGCAGCAGTCAGACTACACCACCTCTCCGCTCACTTCGTGTCTTGGTTCGATGGCTATACAACACACTAGGCAAAGCAGTGCACGGCGCATAGGCGTTCCTAGGAGTAAGATGCATTTGTAGATTCGTTTGGTCTTTGGAGGCAAAGTAACTTAGAAACTTATGTGGGGGATAACTAGCGGTATTTGCACGATCTGCAACTATTATTTTGATTGCACTGCAATATGACGTAGTCGGTGTGTTTGAGTTGTGGGTAATATAGTGCGATTGCATCAATAGCCATCAGCGCCATACATGGATTACAACAAACGTCGTCGTCGTAGTCGTCGGCGTGCCCGTGCAGTGCTGAGTGCATCGTGCATCGCACAACAGAAGTAGGAGGAGGATGCTGGTTGACGGTTGTTGGGAGGAAGACGGTTGCGCTTCTCGAAGACTTTTGCATTTCTCAGATGCGAAAATCGTTGCAAAATCTCTGAGCTCCTTGTCCCGATGTAACTGAAACATGCAGTGCGAGTGCACCCCAGAGCTCTTGGTGGATTACATTGACGCGGCCCCACAAAGTGGGGAAGCGACTTTTTCCGCGGTCATGAATCCCGTTCGTTTGGTTCAGTTGAGTTCATTTTACGTTTGGCATATCTTGGTATCGGTATTATAGTTCAATTGATAAATAAAATATTATTCTCGTTTTACATTCTTTGTTTTGTTTTATTTTATTTGTATTTTTATTTTGTTTTTTCATTTCTGGAGAATGAAAAAGGCAACAAAGGAAGAAGCGGAGAATACATCACACGACTTACTTTACACTTCCCCAGGGTGTTTTTGTTGTTGTTGTTGTTGTACGAAAATAAAGTGAAGAAGAAGAAGAAGTGTGGTGGTAGTTCGTAATATAATTGACGTTGGGCTTGTTGTAACTTCAATGTGCTGCACAAGTTCTCCTCTTGGCAGAGGGCATGCTGGTGGCTCCCCCAAAAAAAAAAAAAAAAAGAACCGTGGTCGGCACAGTCGGTACAACGCGGCTCGATGTGGAGAAACGTGGTTGGCACTAAGTAACAGAGTGTACTGAGAGGTATCAGGCGAACAGATAAAAAAGCACGCAAATTTTACACTGAGTACCCATGTTGATGACAGCAAGTACACGAGCAAGTACTCTCAAGTGTACTTACCCTGATGGTGGGTATACACTTTTTTGTGCATATTATATGACTATAGAAAGTTGTATGAAGGTACAACATGTCGGTATAGAAGCTATTGCAGAGTACTTTATAGGTTTATTCACCATCATGGGCTCTTTCCACTGTTTTTATTCACACAAACTACGGACGGAGTTAGATGTTTAGTAGGGTTTACTTGCTGGTTTGGTTTTGGTGTGATATGGGCTTAAGAGAAGTGGGGTTGGTTACTGTGCGTATGATATATGGTTGGGAGCATTTATTAAAGCTCTTTGAAGGCAAAAATGGGAGACAGTATGCAAATTATGGAAACTGCATTTTTGATTGTTTGAATTTGAAAAAAAAAACATGCTACCGTTAAATTCAAGTTATTATCAAATTCTTTTTATATGTGGAAGTGCCTTATGTTAAAAAAAAATAACTTGTTGGGTTAGTGAACAGAGTAGGTAATCCAATTAACAAGTTTTTTGTAGAGCACATTTTTGCTGCATTTTTGTTAATTTAAAAATATATGCAAGTACTGTAAAATGTGGTACACGGTGGCGTATACCCATTTGTTTGTATTTATTGAATTTTTAACAAGTTTTCGCTCTATTTTTCTTTTTCTTGGTTTGTACATTAAGTTATGTGCAATATGTATCAAGCAACCAAAAACAGAAAAACAAGACCAAAGAGAGGGAAAGAGAAAAACAACTTTATTCAGAGGAAAAGGTAGTTCAATTTCAATTGAATAAATAATTGCCAATCTACATCTGCACTGGCTTCAAAGAGATAACGACGACAAGTTGTACACATTTATTATTTAAGCAACAAAAATGTTGTTCCAAAGAAACAGATTTTGTGGCCAAACTACTATTTGAAATAAAAAATTAGTCAGACGGTTATTTAATTGGTTTTGCTTTAAAATATGAGTATACATATTTCAACAGTATCCTTTGTGACAGAGAAATTACTTCTTTACCGTCTACAGTTAAGGAAATTGTCAGGTTTTCAAGGATTAATAGTTTACGTTAGTGTTTGTATGGCCAGGATAAAAATTGGCAATTGCGAGAGGTGACAAGTGACAGTTTGTTGATTTACTACTTGACAACTGTCAAAATCTATTCCATAAACAATTTGATAATTTTTTACAATTGTACCCGACATTTGTCATCTTTTCGTTTTTGAAATTAATTGTCAAGTATATTTTTCCACAGTTGTCAGACATTTTCCGACAAATTTGTACTGACAATTCTTTAACGAAATAAAAAAAATTACAATTAACATATTTGGCAGTATTTAATTTACAATTGCTACAGGAAACTCAGTTACGGTCAAGTGTTGAAGGTGATTTTGTGAAAAAAATGTATTTATTTTCTAAAAGCAACTCTAGTTCACCCATATTGAGAATGTTATGCATTTTAAAAGTCTAAATTTTTATTATGTTTTATCAACTTCACTTTTTAACAATAAAACACGATTTTGGAAATTGTGACATTTTAAAATTGAATGAGTGGCAGCGTTCTGTTACTTATAACATTGAAAAAGTTGGCCGACAAACGATGAAAATTAAAACAAAACGCAAAGGTTTTCTTCCATATTTCATAATTTTCGATTATAACACATTTCAAGGTTATACAATGAAATTGTCACTACAAATTTGTCAGTAAGTATAGGTACATATATAGGTAAGTATGACAATGACAAAATTGTCATGACAGATTATAGCAGTAGTTTTTTTTCAATGTATATTTGAACTGTAACTGCAAAGTTTCAATACGTTGTTAGTGTAGTTTTTGCTTTTCAAATGTCAGAAAATAGCAGCTTCAAAAGTGACAGGTGTCCAAATAATGGGTTACTCAAAATTAAAGCCCTTATACATATAAATATTTAACTTGGCTACATCTCAAGAATGAGAACAGATATCAACTATTTTTAAAAATGTTTTATATATTTTATAATTAATACTTCTAAGAAAGATGTTTTTGACATTTGGTATAACTTTGAGAAAAATCTTGACATGTTTGTTTACAAAAAAATAACGTAACGTAAAATAACGAATAACGTAAAATAGCTATCGAATATCTCGACAGAAAACAGCTCAAACATCAACTGTTCATTGCATACTTTTTAAAGTTTTCTTACTGACAATTTGGTTTATCACAAAAAATACCAAGTTTTTATTTGAATTCAAGTTTGAAGTGATAATAATATTATCGTCTAGTTAAATAAGTCATGTTTTAGTGACGTATAGAGCAGCCCAAGCTCTAATTTGCAGCTTTTTTAAAAGCTTTGCAAAAGATTTGGCTTTGTTATTAAATATACAAATACATGTTAAAACTATGAAAGAAATACAAATACATGTTTAAACTATGAAAGAAAGTTGTTTTGAGCTTAAATTTGCAAATTACAGAAAATACTAGGCCGTACTATTAAATAAATCAGAAACTGTTAAAAATATTTTGTTTAAAACGATTTATTAGAAAATGGCGGCAGTTTTTGCGTTGACGTTTTTGACTTATGTACATATCCTGTATTTTTTTAAATTATAATGATTCAATAATGTTTTTAATATTTGTAGAAGTACGAAGGTTTTTAGCGAAGTATTGACTTTTAAATAAATGACACACTTCTGAAGTGAAGACTTAAAAACTGGTCTCATCGATTGAAAACTATCTAAGTTCTATCGATATACTTAAAAGCTGCGGTAATAAAATAAATATTTTTAAGGTTTTTTGGAGTAGTAGAAGAACGGGAATAATCTAGTAGTAACTTAATACTTACATTCAAAAACTGAGTACTTAAAGGTTTTTTGAGGTATAGGGGACCGATTTAAATTAAACTCTTTAAGCAAAAATCACAGGATTTGTTGCTTCTGAATTTGAGAAAATTTAACAACTAAATTACAACATATGACTATAGCATTATCTTGATCCATTTGGAAAATTGATCTTATAAAGGGTTCTTTCTTAGAGGTATAGAACTTTAAGTTGGCAATTCTGTTGTAAATGATTAAGTGATTTATTTTTTATTTGGTTTTGAATTTCAAAAATTGTAACCACATGATCACCTAGCAAACCGTAGATTCCCTTTATTGTGTATATAGGTATTTAATGCATACGTATTTTCATTATAAAAATTAAAACAATCAATATTTTAAGATTTTCTTCCATCGTATCCTTTTATTTATACTTTATCAATTTTTACACAATTAAACTTCATTCTTGTTCTATAAGATAATTTTTTTATAATACCTAAAATTTTGTACAATAATGTAGAGTACCTATTAAATGTATATATTAAATTAAATTTTATCTTTTCTTAAAATTATTTTGATATGTTTGAGATTTCGTGCATATAAAGCATTTAAGCGGGAGATATTTTATTGTAATCTAATAAAGTTTTTCGAACTTTAATACAAGTTAAATATTCTATTAAATATAAGAGACTTATTTACAACCATAAATTAAAAAAAATCATTTAATAAGTATTTTTCATATAGAATTTTAGACTCCTTTCATTTAGATTAAAAATTAAGTAGGAAATTCAAACTAAAGGATTTACAGAGTTATATTTGGGAACAATTTTTTAGTAGGTAATTTAATATTCTAAAATGTTTTTCATTTAATTTTTATTTCATATAATCGTAGATAATGTAGTTTCTTTTTTCTTAAATTTAAAAAAATTAATGTATCACAGTCACAGAATTCATTTGATATGTATGAATACGATATGTATGTTTTTACTAATACTAAAAAATTATTTAAAAGTTATTTTTCAACCTTTACATTTATGTTTACTTTTTTCGTCTCCAATTTATTATTGAACACAAATACTTTCACTTTCTGGTAAACTGTCATTTTAATAATTATTTTTTATTTTATAAAGTGTCATCTGCTCGGAAGATGAAAACGGTAAAATACAAATTCGGTTAAATTAACAAGACTTCTCAACACTTTCTCCATTTTTCTGTCAAATATTGATTTCCTTTTTTGACAAATAAATTCACCAGTTAACATTTCAAAGATCTCAGAGATTTATGTATTCTCAGAAATATAAAAACAAAATTTTTCACTTTATTTGTCAGAAATCTGAGAACTGAATTTTTATGATTCGGTTTCTCAAGAATTTTCTATCGCACAATTCAAAAGGTATAAAAATAAATGCAAAGGTAATTTGATTGCAAGGTAAGAATTAATAGTAAAATATGTTTCGTTTTTCGTTTGAAAAAATTCTCAGAAATCTTAAAAATATAAACTGGCCAATAGTTCAGAGATATCATGTTTCTAAATTGAGTGAATTTTCGATCTCCTTAAAATAAGAAGAATGACAAAAAAAACCGACTTTGTTTTGACGATGGTTCAATGACGCATTTGACAGATGTTTTCGATAAGTTACAATCATTTAAGAGTACGTTACATGTGCATTAATTTTAAAACTCATTTAATTTTGGTGAACTACAAGCATCTTTGAAATTGGTCGCATTCAAAGGCGCAAAGTAATCTTCGTGCAGAAATCTTATGATATTTTCGATTGGACATAAATCAGCTTTGTTTCCACGACTATCTCGAGTCACTCTTAAGCTTCGACCTCCTTCACAGAAATCAATTTGTTGCGTAACATCCCGTCCATTGTATAAAACCCGAAAATAATAATCCGTACTCTTGTCACTTTTATACACTTCAACTGTCAAACGAGTGGCATATGGAATCGATGTACTTTCTGTTTTGATGCCTAGGGCAGCTGTCAAATATTGTAGAGTCCAATCATGACCCGAATACAGAACAAACTTTGTTCGATCGCCTGAGATCATTTTGAGCATATAACTCACCATGTGTCGAATCATGCCATAAGCTCGAAGAAGTCCAATTTGTTTGTATAACGAGTGATTAACTTCTTTTGAAGACTGCCAATTGGTGTATGACATGAGAGCGGCCACATGACTGGGTTCGATGCAACCTTCACTTTGGCCACCCTGATTTGTCTCCTCACTCACTACATTCGACATTGGGGTATCAACTAAATTAGCAGCAGTGTCATCCTGGTCGATATTTATCACGTCATTAAGATCCATATTCGTCGGTTCGGTAGTGACCATTTTTGACGTATTCGACGATGTCTTTCGGCAGGGTAAAGGTGCGTCATGACACAACACAGTAAGAACTGCATCGACTACTTCATTTGGATTATTTATTCCATTCGGTGTGTGTTGCAGCATTGTTGCCCCAATCCATTGGACAACAGCAGCAACAGCTGGATGCTGATTTATATGATTGGCATTCATCCAGGTGAGCTTTTTCCGAAAAGTTTCAGCTTGTGGACAGGCACAGTCGGCAAAACAAAATGCCATACTATGAGATTCACGAACATTCAAAGCCAACCATTTGTCCGATGGAAGAAATGGAAATAGTAGAGCCATGGCTGATTGGAATGTCCGTCGGTAACGTGTTGTATAGAGAATTACTTCATCCGAATTCAGAAGCGAGTGGGGAGTTGAAATAATGTAGGATTTAGTTTGTTGGGGTTTCAATAAAAGACCCAATGGATGGGCATAGATTTGATGAAGAATTTCACCGACATGCAACAATTGGGCAATTCCCCTGAAAGAAAAAACGTAATTATTTTATTTCATAAATCCGAAAAAATAATTATTCAAATGTTTTAAATGTTATAAAGGTCAAAATTGGAAGTTCCTTCAAGGCTATTGTAAACTTGACGAAACAGTTTCAAAGCTCTTTAATGCTTACAGATTTGTAAATTTGAATTATATACTTAAAGGGCTCTTAATCTTAAAGAGTCTGCTTTGGTTTACACGCAACTTCTCGCCATCTCAACTTAGTTTACGTTAGTTTTTAATTTAAAACACTCGAAAAACAAGGAATCATTTAAATTAAGTCATTAAAATTAATTTCCAAGATATATGTGGGACAATTCCAAAACTCTATACATTTATAACTAAACGACTTAAGTAGTTTGAACAAAGTAAGGAATAAAGGAGCTTGACAAAGGTGAAAGGGTTTTCATAACACGACCCTTACATAGAAGCTACAAAAGCACTTTTAGGTCATTCCAACTTTCAACAACTTTTCACACCTTACTTTTGTCTCATATATAAATTGAAAGCTTAAGAAAATAGAACCCTTTTCAAAAAAATACCTGCAGAATATCTGCAGGCAAAACATGATTAATTAAAAATTATCACCTGAAAAATCACAGAAAACGGAGTGATTCCTTCTCATGTTCTCGCTCTCAAAAGAAACCGTGAAAACATTTATAAACCATTCAGAAAAATAGAAAAAGGAAGGTTAATTGCTGGGAGACATTGCGACATGACCGACGTGTCATCAGCATTAGTCTTCACGTACGTTCACATACCCCTTGCCATCTAATCGTCATGATGATGTAGGCTATTGTTTAATTAGTTCAGTTAAAATAGAACAGCTATTCAACAAATAAGATTTAACCTTGAGTCGACCTTTTTCTCATATTTATATTTGCTTCTGTTAAACATTGTGAGAAGAACGAGGTATATAATATTTCAAAAAATATAAAACAGTAAAAATAAAAACAAATCATAATATCATATATCCTTCTCCCCTACTTGTATACTGTTCCACTTAAAGTATGATGGATATTTGCATTTATATCTCCCGTCCTCTCTTTTCCTCTCCTCTGAGTGTTGTGCTAAGAAAAATGCCTCCAGCCATCTGTAGATACACGGTACATGCTGTGATGGGTATGAGCTAAAGGGTGGTGGAGGAAAAAAATCATATTCAACTAAAATGAAACGAACCAAACAGATCCGACCCGGCCCGGTCTTATAGGCCTGCCTGACCGACAACCCACCACCCACCTGTCACTTTGTCGGTGACTCCCGCTGAGGTAAATAAACAAATACCTCGCTCTTTAATCTCAGTCCGCACTTTATTGTCGACCGCACCGCCCCATTAACCTATTTTCCTGACAGAACTTTAATCAAGTGAAAGCTCTCACACTACACTTTCTGTTTTCTCAAGAAAAAGACATTTTAAAACACCAGCTTCTGACTTTACCCCACTCTCACACCACCAACTTTTCCCACTTGTGATGAGAAACGTCAAAAGAATTCAAAATTCAGATTGAGAAATTCATGTTTATGAGCCTGGTTGTTATTTGATATTTATAAGATGCAATTAAATTGGGACAATCATATCAACCTCTCTTTCAGACTCACTTGTATGTTAGCTGTCCCAGGAGACATGATTTTTCAGTTGCAGGAAGTAGAGCGAATCCATGAAATGGTCCTAGTTTATTCCAATACATGTGATTGGCTCCGGCAGGACTGCTCGTTGTGTTGTATAAAAATGATCGATACCTTTTGATATAAAATAAAGAGTCTTCGTTAAGAAAAAAAATATAGTTCACACTTAAGAATGAAAGGAATCCTTTGTATACTTGTTCAAGAGGTTGTCATCCTTTGCACCACAATCAATTGAAGAGACACCTCTTACATGAGACATAGGTCCTCGGTCGCCATGTCTTATGACCAATAACACCCCCTGAAGCTTCCATCCATCCAAAATCCCGCCATCGTCCTTTCTAATCAATCTGTCAATTGGAGCACATCGTTGTTTGTATTTGCGAAACTTCGTGGCTTCTTCATCTTCCATAGTTGTCATATAAATGCGTTTGCCATTAAGGAAGCCCAAAGTACTGTTATTGGTATTTCCAATATATTTATACATTCCTATCAAGCAAAATAAGTTTCAATCTTTTTAAAGGAGTCTCAGAAAAAAATCCTAACCTGCTATAAGTAAAAATATCCAAACACTTAAAATCATATAGCAATAGAGTGTCCGATGTTGGGTTGAAAAACGGATCAATTCCTTGAGAAACATTTCGAACTATTTATTTAAATATTCTATTTCGTAGATAAATTAAACTTATTTCGTATATACATTAGTGGAAAACACCAAAATTTAAGTTAAAATTATAAATAAAACTTTTTGTAAAAAGGATTTTTTTCTTGTTAAGCTTCACTTTGCTTTGGTTGACTGGGACGTATACGTTATATTTAAGGGTAGAAAACTGTTCTGATGATGTTGTGTATAAACAGAACAGCTGAAGCAAACCACTCTATATTATTTGTCAATATTGTGTAGAGTTGTGGAGATTTCTGTTGAAGGATATGCGCAATGAAGCTATTTTTGGGTAGGGTGCAACCAAAATCTTTATTTGATAGTATAGACTTATGCAATGTATTCACTGACCACATAATCGAGATTTTATGTGAATAACTTCTGATCTGCTTATAATTTTGAAGACCTCTATCACATAATATTGTTTTTTCCTTAATTTGGAGATTATATATTTAATTTGTTATCTCTTTAAAGGATAAAAATTCCTGGAAATTAAACCGGTCCTACACTCCTACCATATCAAAAACGAGGGTTTGACTTATCACTCATTCGGGAATTGAATTAAGGCTACGTTCAGACGGCGACTATTCGATTCGATTTTTTCACGTATGCGGTTTTGAGGCGTGGCAGTCAACCGACCATCGTCATCATTGATCCACTTATTTTTTATTGGTATTGAAATTTTAATGAACGAATTCGATGAAATTTTGTTCGTGTGAACGACACAATATAAAGATAAGCGCTACTAATCATGTATCCGATAAAAATACATTCGAGATTTATCGAATAGTAGTGACAAGTTCGTACGGTATACGGAAAAAATTATTTCACGAATACGGGATTTTCCCGTATGGGCTTCGTGTGAACGCACAAATATAACACTTGCTGCCACTACTCTATTCGAAAAAATCCCGTATACGGTATACAAAAAAAATATGGTCGTCTGAACGTAGCCTAAGTGTGACTTATCACTCATTCGAGAATTGAAGTAAGTGAATTTTGCCTTCTACCCACTTCACACGAAAACTATACAAATGTGCTTGGTGGAAAGGTATCAAAATCAAAATGATTAAGCTGTCAAAAAAAAATATCAAACGCACCAACTTTAGACTACATTTATGGTTAGGTAGTGTTAACTATTATTTAAAAAAAAAACACCAAATATCGCGCTTATTTAACAGTTTGAGAATTTAAATAATAATCCAAAATAGAAATATTGTTCAAATTAATTTTTTAGTATTATAATCTGGTAGATTGTTTGATATTACTTGTAAATATATTATTTATTATTGATTTCTCTTAAATATTGTGACTTCAAATTTTTGTAATCACCAACCATTTGACTTTAAAAAGACTACAATCATTTTTTTCTCCAATCATTTTATCGTAATCTGTTGATTGAACATTATTAAACAGACATTTTAATATTCTCAATTGTCAACATCGAAATTTCTCATGCTGTCAAAAACACAATAAATTGGATAACTGTAACCACCAAAATCCTTGGAGAATTTTAACCAATTTGTTTAAATCATTTCTCATACAAAATTTGACAGTTCATTTATCATATGGTAAACTTATCCAACTGGCTAGTTTATATTTCTAAAATTTCTGAGAATTTTCTCTGTCAAATTGACGGATCAGGAAATTGAAATACAAATACAATTAATTATTTATTCTCACCTAGCAAGCATATTATTCTTTTAATATTTCTTATTCTTTTCTTAACTATTTAATTGTGTGGTAGAGAATTCTTGAGAAATTGAATCATACAATTCTCAGATTTCTTAAAGCAAATGTGAAAAATTGCATTAGCACTTTTGTTTATATTTTTGAGAATGCAGAAATGTCTGAGATCTTATATAATTATATAAACTGGCTAAATGTTTGACATCATTGCGTCAACAACACTATGTTTTTACCGTTTTATTGTCATTGCAATCAAATCACAACAAATACAATATTCTCTCTATCAGAAGAATCGTTAAATTGAAACTTACCTTAGATTGCTCCACTACTAGTGAAAAATTCAACAATGGTAGGAAAATTAAAACATTTTTTCTCAATTCACTCACCGCTTAAATTAAATTACTTATTTTGTGTCGGTATTTTTTGTGAGAACTTCTGAACATAAGTGTACACTCTACATAGCCGACATATCATACTTTTCCAACCAACTGATGTCGCTAGCAGCATTCGAAAGAAACATGTGCTATTTTTTGTATTTCTTTGTTTCTCTTGTCATTCTCCTTTCGCATTACACCATCCTCCTCCGTTCTTATCTGATTTGATTGGTTGCAAAAATGAACTTTTTTGGTATCTTTTTCGATTTTTGAATGAGATTTTTTTGAGAATGCTCAAGTTCATGCATCTTTTTTTGAATTAATAAACTAAACACTAAACAGACACCACGCAACGCAACACGGTTCACCTTTTCGTCTTTGTATTTCGTAATTCTAATAAATTATTCGATTTATTTAAATTTTATATTGAAAAAGTGGTTGTTCGATTCATAAAATTCAACAAAGTTCTCAAGACCGTCGACTCTATTTTTGTGTTAAAAAAAGTTTTTGTAAAGTTTACGTATCCAATAAAAATACATATCACCCAGAATCTTATCTATCCCCAGAGTAAAGAAGACCAAAAAGATTAAATGGTCATCGTGTTGAAGTTGATAATCAGCTTAAAATAAAACAATCAAAAAATCATCTTTAAAACTTAAACTGTACCTAATTACCTACCTTAATGTAATATTTTGTTGTTGAAATTTGAAATAAAATAATCCAATTGGAAGCAGCAGAGTTTTTACGTAAAAGTTTTGTGCAGATCAACAATAAATCAATTTATTATAAGTGAGTGTTTGAGCAACTTTAACTTTTAATCTTATCTAAAATTAGTTTAATTATCTTAATTTAATTGACATTTCTTGAGTTTCAAATCAATGAATGTAGGTAGAAGTTCTGGATTGGATATATAACTACAAAAAAAGTAATCCCTCGAAGGCCATAAATAATTTAATTGTTGAGCATTCATCGCATTCGTGTTTAGGTTTTTGTTGCTTAACCAGTTATGTGTGTTATTTTATATTCAAATTTATGTCATTTTTATGAATAAAATAAAAAGAAGAATAAATATAAACTTTGCTTGCACTTGCGCTGCATTTACATCTGCTTCTTTTCGGCGGCGGTTCTATTCCCTGTATCCTGCACCCGAGTCCTCATCGTTCTGCCAAAAACAACTTCACTTTCGAAATTGTTCTCTTGACCTTCGGTCTCCATTGTCAATATTATTTGTCATCATAAGTTTTTGGATGAACTAAAAATACAAACTTAATAAATTAAGATAAAGAAACAAACATTCTTAGGTAATTTTGTGTTATATTTTTAAAAATTCGCTAACGCTAACACGAAAAAATAAAAACTGAAAAATAAGGTGTCTGTTTTGAAAGTGGGGGACATGTGTTTTACTCAAAAATTCTAAATAGACAGATACACATAATTAATTTGTTCTTAGAGGAAAAAGTTTAATTATTTAAACATTTAGCGGGAGAATTTCTTTTAAAATTAACCTATTGCTTTCATTATTATCATCGAGTGACGACAACGGAAATAATATTTATTCGGTTCAATATTTTGGTTTTTGTTTTGCCGGCATCAAGAGTTATCATGTATCTCCCTTGGAAAACAGCTTTCAGGTCCCTATCCTTACTCATCTATTTTTTGAGGTCATAATAGAATGGAATTTGAAACTTAACCACAGTTGATAAGTTTCCACTGTTACACACTTTCATTTCGTGACTCTTGGTTTAAGTTAACTTTTTTTTTTTAATAAGACTTACTAACTATCTACCAACCTATATATGTATGTACATATGATTGTATTGATTAGCATTGGAAAGTCACTACCTATGTAATTGAAAAACTGGTTAACGCCTGGTTGAGCCTTATCGGGGTCAAATGAACCGGAACTTAACATTATACCCATACCTATTTATGTTCAAAGAAAAAATATTTGTTCAATAGACTAGAATATAACTTAAACCAAGATGAGACTAAATTCACATTTACACAGATTTAGTTGAGGAGATAAGATTGTTGTTAAGTCGAGATAGGTACATAACTATTTGCAATAAATACTTGCTCAAAATGGGTTAAATGACATTGCTTATGTGGAGATAGATAGACATTTGAATAAATGGGAATTCAGCTAAAATATTGTAATTTTTCTCTCTCAAACGTTTCATGAATAGCAATTTTCTGGTACCTACAAATACCCAGTCAGATATTTTTTGTTCAAGTAATATGAAGCCGAGAGTTTATGGTTGAAAAGAACTGATGACAACTAATCTACATAGGATATGGGGTATATAATTTCAAGCCATGTGTATAGAATGAAATATGAACTTCTTCAAATTCTGCTTTCATGTGAGAAACAAAAACAAAAAAACACTGGTGATTGTTTTATTAGTTTAAAATTGAAGGAATTAAGTAGGTACATAAAATGGTTTGAACGATTTTTAAATTATTTTCGGTACCTAATACAAAATAATTTGTAGCGCTACAGCTTGTAACGGTTTGTAGAGAAACAGGGCTTAACTTTAAACTCTTATTCATACCTTTTTATATTGTACACACACTCTAGAAGTTATGCATTCAATGGTAATGATTTTACACAGTGCGAGTGTTTAGAAAGATGGATATGGTTAGAACGGAGTTACCGATGCACATTGCAATCTAGCCTGGTAAAGCATTCCACATTCGTGTAGTGCGGCTAAAAAAAGAATCTCTATGAGAGAAACACTAGGAAAGAAGAAGAAATACACTTTGCAATTTGAATGAAATATGAGTATGTCAATTTTCCGCAAGAGGATGTATCGTTAAAAATAACCTAGTAGTACATAATAACAAAAAGCTTTATTCGTCTTATATAAAAAACACATGAACATTTATCTATTGTGCAATGTGGATAACAAAAAATTTGTAACTGTCTAAAAATATCGGTCGCCTTAGACACGCCGAATCATACCAAAATAGTTTTAATTTAGTTTAATGTCAAAGACTAAGATTGTTTACTTTTATCAGTATTAACTCGACTTCTAGGAATGTACATCAGTTTAACCTTGAGCTCAATTTCGGACGTACTCTTTTTTTTCGAGAATGTGGAATGCTTTACCCAACTCTGTTTTTTCCTATCATTTTGATATTCAAAACTTTAAGGCAATATGCATTGGTATCTCCTCTTTAATCCTTCCCTATTTTCGTAAAGCTCGCACTGTGTTTAAACTTTAATCATGTTAAGGGTATTAATAACCCCTTGAGTGCCAGTTAAAAAATAAATAAATAAATTGGGTGGCGCAACAGTCCTTTTGAGAACTAGGGCCTAGTGACTTACAACTCTCAACCATTCCTGTGTGCGAGTACTGTTGTCAGGGATGGAGAGGACCTACAGTTTTAAGCCGAATCCGAACGGCAAATTTGAGAAAGCACTTTTCATGACAAGAATTACTCTTGGAGAATTTGTCAGTTTCTCGCAAGAGGCAGTACCCGTGAAAAAAACTTTAGATGGCATAGGCAGGGATCGAACCCAAGACCTCTGGCATGACAGTCCAACGCACTAACCATCATGCCACGGGTACTACCTTGAGTGCCAGTTGATTATAAAAAAAATAATACAAAGTTTTTGCCTTCCAATTAACTACAAATAAAAAAGTACAATAGTAAATGAAGTTACAGAGGGGTTCATACAAAAAAATCATGTTTTCTGAATTTGTTTTCAATTGGTGATTATATGTTTTTGTATAGTTCTGTACCTTGTTACAAGGCCAAAATTAACTGACCGCCATTTTGGAAAAAACAATAGTGTGGACATATTGGAATGGCAAGAAAATCTATCTATAATAATTTGCAATTCGTCTTTGTTCTAAAGAAAACGTTAAAAAATGTGAAAGAAATTCTATAGACCCTTTGTTTTTTTTATTTTTTAGATCTGTTACTATGATTAATTTTATAATCATTTGAATATTAGTACATTAAATTTGTCATTTGGTATGAAAAGCGACCATGCTGGTAGTTCTAATATTTCTAGAGTTGTTAATGATATTGATCTAATTAATAATCCAAGTTCCCGACATCAAGTTATTTTTATTATTTTGGTTATGAATACAATTACATTCTTAAATTTGAGGGCTTCTGTTTAAGCTTAAAATCTAATTTATAGACCCAAGGGTTTCCAGATTATAGAATTTAAAATGCAAGCAAAATGTTGTTCCTAGTTCAAAATCTCCAAATCATTCTTTCACGTCACTTTTTTTGCTATATTGCGTTTTAAAATTGGAAAACCCTTTTTTGAGGATGTCTAAAATTTTGAACTTTTTTTTTTTTTTAAATAAAATTGTTAGTTTTCAAAGTTTTTTTATATTCAGCTTAAATATTTATAGTATTTCATTAAATTTTTGAAAAATCTTCATAAATTGATAATTTTCATCTTTAACACAAAAAGCCTAAACGGTTTGAAAGTAATTTTTGTCTTTACAATAAATCCGTTATCTAAATAAGGTTATCACATCAAGTTTTAAAATAAACTGAAAAAATATAAAAATAATTTTGAAAATTGGTACATTTTTTAAAAAATTGAGCACATAGTTAAAATCTAAGTTCGGATTGGAAATCAGTACTAAAATTACTAACTGCCTCAAATTTGAGGTTTCTCAAAACTTTATATAGAGTCAAATGAGAATTTCTAGGATATAAATATGATACTGATACCGATAAATAAAAACTCATACAAAATTTAAGCTTCAGCATTTATTGCAACCCTGAAAAAAACAAAACAAAACTTTAATATCTACGTTTCATAATAATTTCGTTAATCTTTTAAAAATCAAGTTTTCCATTGGATTGATTTTTTTTTTGGGAATAAGCATCATAAGACAATTCAATCAAGTGACTATCGTTACGACCATAATTATCTATCACATTAACAATAGGTACATATTAAAGGCATACAAGTTAAAATCCAAATATCAAAGCCAAAACCTACTACTGTCTTCCTAAAAGGAAGGAAACTCAAAAAGACCTCATTAACACAAAATACAACGAATAAAATCTCTGACATACATTCCTTAACATTTTCTTGCCTTCATTATTTTCGATTTTAACGTTTTATCTAACCAATCAACCAGACGTTTTATTTTTTCTTCAGCATGATGACTACTACTACACATTAAGGTTAAGATTATACATAACTTGTGGAATCTTATGATGACACACATAATATGTACATAGCTAAGAAATACCTAAGTGACTTTTTCTATTTTTCAATGTCATCAATGTCCAGTATTAAGATGAAGAAAAAAACTACATTCAACAGTTTGTCAATTTGCCAATATTTTGCTTCTTTTTTTCTTTTGAAATCAAACAAACTGTTGTATAGATTGTATTGATATTGTTAAAAAGAGAAAAATGTGTTCTCTAAACTGTTTGAAGTTGACTAAGTAATAGAGATATACAAATTAATTTATTGTTCTATTTTTGGTATTTAAAATTTAGTTTTACACAGTTCAAACTTGAATGTTTTTCTTCTTTTTCTTAATCAAATTTTAAAAATCAGAAGCCATGAATTTTGTAATTGGTTATCAAGTCAATATTTTGTTTATACTTTCCATAACTTGACTTAGTGTACCTTATTATGATACTCGTATAAACAAATACAGACTACCTTTACCTTTAAAAATTGTACAATATTTTACTAACATGTGACACACAGTACACAAAAGTAAACAAATTAATACACTTGTTATGAACTTTGTGACCTTGACCTTAAGAGAACTAAGGTATAGTAATATCGATGCATATGTTCATTTAATTCTAATGTTATTGCTATGTACATTTCCACAACGGCTTCTAATTATAAACCAAAATTAATTATAATTTATTGTAATTAAGGCCTCCAAATATTAATATAGTTGTTAATATTCTACATAATCCCCTCCTCTGAGTTCCAAATAGTGAAATATGTCATATACAACTTTTAAAATTACGTTGCCTTCTTCATTACCAACTGTCAGAAAAGATTAAGTCTTTTTCCTCAGACAAAAAAATTACCAATCTGATTAATATCAAGTTTAAAATATTCATTTCACCCGCTTTTTGCATTTGCATACGAGTATGTAATTTAAATAAAAGTTTACTCTTTTTAAATACAAAACTTATTCATAAAATCGTACTCTATGCCGTGTAACTGACACTAACTATATTCTATATCAAACGAAATTATGTCATATGTCTAAAATTAGTTCCCTTTAAACACAAAAAGAACGAAAATAATCAACCAGTCAGTTCAGTAGTGGCAACTACTACTTGGCAGCTACAGCTTCGAGTTTAGCGTTAATAATGTGCTTCTAGCTTTTGTGCATTTTATTTATGATATATGCGAATCGGATCGATTAAATTTTTCCCACCACTGTTTTTTTTTTTTCATTTAGTTGTAAATCTCAATCGTAGTCTTTAGGCAGTTTTATTGTCTCTTGTCATGTGTTAAACGACCTCATTCGCGGCTCTATCGTTTTAGATTTTAATTTTACCGGTTGTATTTATGCAGTTTTTAATTTAAAACTGACGCTTTGTTTATTTTAATTTTCTTTTTTTTTTCGTGTCGATTTAATAAAAAGAAAAATTTAATAATATAACAACGCTAAAATACAACAAGAATGTAAACAAAATTGTCGTTAGAACGACAATACATGTTGGTGTAGTGTAATTTTTGCTCTTTTGATGTTACGGCGGCGTGACGGCGAGTGCGACTTCTGATATTTGAAAAGTTCTTTAGGTAATAATAATAATAAGGTCGTACTCGTACAAGAATTATGAACTTATAATTGATTATGTGATGATATAATCAATGAAAAGTGTGAGTGCATTAAAAAGAAAAAACAAAACAAATGCTTTTAAGTTGAAGAGAAATAAAAAATAAAAATAAAAACGACCACTGAGCTGATTCTTGCTTGCTTGTGCAGTTCAAGGCGTTTTGTGTTTACGTTATAAGATTATTTTATAAATTATGTCACTAATTGAAAAACAATCTAGTTTTTTAACAAAGTAACAGAGTACAAATTTCAAAAGTTAAAATAATATTTTTAAAATTTGAAGTGTTTTGCTTGGGTGAGTGTGTTTTGAAAAAGTGCAAAGGATAAAAAAAATGTTTTCAAAACGAGGAAATTTTATAGAGACTCGATGTAATAGATAATTTTCAAAAGTTAGAACGATACGTTACACTAAGAATGTCATTATCACGAAGTGGTGTTCCCTAAGGGGAATCACTCACTCGGTCACTGATACTGCCTCTGATTTGTCGAACTCGAGAAAAATATCAAAAATGTTCATAGGTGTCATAAAAGTCAAAGTTCTGTGAGAAATTATTTATTTATTCGTGGATTTTTCAAATTACTTGTACTTACTGCACTTGTAGTAGAATTATAGTTGAGTGAGCGTGCATTTTACGACATCAGTAACGCCTTTATTTTCTAAAATTTCTTGACAATTTTGACGTTTATGACGATCCAGCTGCCAAAAAAATGCATTCTAATTAAGGCAACTTTATTGAAAAGTTGACTAGAAAGTAATTAAAGCTACCTGACTATCAAGTCAAGTCCAAATAGTATGTCAAAATGACAATTGATCATGTTTTCTGTTTTCTCATTCAACTGAAAGTTGAACTTTAATGGTAAATGATTTATTTATTTTCTGCACAATTAATTTTTTGTAATTTTAATTATTTTGTGGAAAAGAATAATAATATTTCTTTAAAATACAAAATACAATTCTTGATGGACTCTAAGCTTGCCTGAAGATTATTTTGTAGACAATAATGTCTTTGGTAGTTTTTGTTTGATTCACTGAAGGTAAAGGTTAGTGAAGTAAAGTTCTGAATTTCAAAAATGTATGACACTTGAAAAACTAACTAATTGCATTGATCAAAATGTACGTTCAAAGAATGCAGTTGACTGCAAATGAATTCACTTATGTTGTCTGAACCTGCCCATTATGCTTAAAACATGGTTCGATTGTAAGCGATCTATTATCATATCAGAAATGGAAAACATTTAACTAATATTATGACACTTTAAATGACAGTTCAATTTGACAGGTGTCAAATGCCAGTAGCAACTGCTCGAACATACAAAATAAATGTTCCTATACTGGGCGTTTTTCTTTTTTAGTTCAGAGCAGAGCTCGAACTGTCAAAAAAATAATTGTGTTTCTTTTTGAGCTCTGAACGTTCAGAGCTTCAAATTCGTGTTTCTTTTTTAGTTCTGAACATGTTCAGAGCGCGCTCTGTGAGCTCAGAATAAAATAACAGAGTAAACGGAGTAAAATGCTGAGCACAAACAATTTGATATCTGAAAGCCGGGATACTAAAAAAAAATCATCATCAAAACAATAAAAATGGCGGAAGAGGCTGGTTGCTCTGGTGCAGAAGGAAAGATAATTTAGAAAAAACTAATTGCAGATAGCATTTTTATGAATCAAATTTATTTCAGGCTTCAAATGGACCAACGCTATGACTGTTTTTTTAATTCATTTGATTAAAGAAAATTTTGAACGCCTTCAAACAGACGACATTTCAAATCATGACAGTTTAGTGCTCAAGTTGTTTCATAATTAAATCAGAGAGCTCTGAACATACTCTGCTCAGAACTCTACTCTACTCTACTCTGTTCGCTCAGAGTCTGCTCAGAGCTCAGCTCTGAACTAAAAAAGAAAAACGCCCACTATCTAATTAAAAATATCAAACGATTAAATTGTTCTAGATCTAGGTTTGGTCAAATCTCTTTCGTTGCCTGTCAGGTTGTTGTTACGGCGTATCGTTTTTGAAGCGATTGGTACATATACGAGCATTATCCAAATATGTTGGAAGTGGTAATTTTGTTCCATTTTTGTTGCCAAGTTCAATTCGACTGTTTATGGTAGTCAAAATTTCCAAATCCAATATTTCTGAAGCCGTTATAATAATAGAAATTATGTTAATATGTATATAAAAAAATGTATAAAAAATAAATCGAATTGATATTGAACACTTGTTAGTAAAATTCTTTTTGCTTTTGTTTCTTCTGTGCTTATAACTCGAATAAAAGAAAGACTGACATATCTATGGACAGAAGAATAGTCGAAAGTTTTCGCAAGTGTATTGAAAATTTGTAAAAGAACATTTTTCTGATAGCGAATATCGTTCAAATGCTTTTTCTTTTGGTAAAATATTGAGTAAAAGCTCTAACTTCCCAAGAATCAAGTCTTTTGATTAAAACCAAATTATTTTTTAAATTTCTTCACAATATTAAAATTTCACCATCTGTTCTAAATGTATCTATTCTGTTCTTAGCTACCCATATATTGACCAAGGTTAGGAATTTTCCCAGATTTCGTTTTGCATCAACAGTTTACTAGACTTAGAAGAAAAATAAACAACAATTCAAAAATATACCTACATATAAGCAACGCTTCTTTTTTAGGTTTCATTATTAGAAGATACAAGTCTGGAATTGAATGATTAGCTTGCCCAGGCGGAAAAAATCCCATTGACAGTGAGAATAATTGTCTTTATCAATACTTTTTGAATGTGTCTGAAATTGATATAAAAATAGGAACCATTACTTTGCTAAACTGAAATTTTCATCCTGATCAATTAATCTTTTTATTAACAAAAAAAAAAAAAACTAAATAAATATGACGCGACGCACGGCATAATGCCAAACGTTAACATAACGAAAATCTATTCAACCAAAACGTATGGGATCACCAAACCCAAAATAGTATATTCTTCCATCATTTCGATTATTTTTTACTCTTTTTTTTTTCTTTCTTTCTTTTGTGTTAATTTTTCGTTTTTGTTTATATTTACACCAATTAAAATTATTGTGTGTGCAAAGCAAAGTGTATATGTATACATTTTATTACGAATCAACGAAAATGACAAAACACGTGACAACCGTTAAAGAGTGCGATTGAGATACTATACAAA
This sequence comes from Eupeodes luniger, assembly GCA_951509635.1. NCBI lineage: Eukaryota > Metazoa > Arthropoda > Insecta > Diptera > Syrphidae > Eupeodes > Eupeodes luniger. Next base: position 9,018,940 of record OX608075.1, on the reverse strand, counting down.
TTTTAAAATAGCTTTCGTTAAATATTCGTTAAGTAAGCTTTCCGCCTGTGGGTGTCTTTTTCTCATATTGAAAGTATTGAAATTAACTGTAAGAAAAAGTTTAAAAAATACCGGCCGGTAAAGTGTTAGGTAGTTTTATATGATTTATTGACACATCTCATCCTCATTCGCTTTACTATTCCTTGCATTAGTTTTGTAAACATTTTTATTTATAAATAATTCTATTCATAAATCTTGGACTGAGAGAAAAGTTAACGAATATCTTATTTTATTTTTGTTCATATTATGAAGAGTGATGACATCGTTCGATGGAACAAGTTCTAACTTTGTATATTTAAATTGTAAATTATTAAAAACCTGAAGCAAGATAATAATAAACTTAGCTCAGATAAATTGTGGGGTGTCTCTCTTTAAGAAATCAACTTGAACTTTCATTCTTTAGTTGCGTATTATTTTTTTTATCGATTTTCTGTTCTTTTTTTTAAAGGTGTTTGTTTTTGTTGGTATTTTGAGAAAGTACTATTAGTAAAGCTATTAACAACGAAATGACCTTGAGACAGGAGTTTTTTTTGTTTATAAATATTCCATTAAGATAAATTATTTTTGATAAAGTACATGAAAGAATAAATAAATTGTGTAACACGTTCACATGTGTGATATATAACACATGTGAACGTGTTGTTAATGCAGAAACTACAAAGTAATAAATATAAAAATTGTTTTTTTATGAGAAAAGTAGTCTATAGAAGAACACATTAATTGACAGTAGTTTTTTTGATAGCATTTTGGCAATTTTATGAGGTGAAGTCAACAGATAAATTCCTTCTTTGACATTTTGTTCTTCTTCTTCTTTGTATGATAGGTCTTAATTTTGTGAAAATTGAAACAAATTGGCGAAACATTTCAATCAATATTTAAATGTTAAGGCAATTTCATTTTAAGCTAGGTCCGTTCGCGTACACTCCCAAAACAGTCCAATTTTACGAAAAATTACGAAATTTGACCAAATCAATAAATTGCTCGCTTTTGCTGTCACTTATAAAATTTCGACTTTCTTTAATCGGTTGAATATATGTAAGTAAACAAACTTTCATCTTCTTCGGAGTCCTCCAAAAGAATATCTTTCAACACAGCATTAAAGCACAAATTGAAGTTCATGTTGTCTTAATTTATCCATTTACAAAAAAAATAAATTCGAAACGAAATGATGATGTTTCAAAATTTATATTTTTTTTTTACAGTAAAATTGTGAGAGAATTTTACCCCCAGTCTTTAAAATATCGCTTCTTACGAATTTTAGTGCAGAAAGTACGCGAACGGACCTAATTTTGATATTCCTTACCTAGGGTCTCCATTGGACATTTCCGATGACAGGACTATCGGCCTGTCATCAGAAAATCCAATGGAGACCAACAATCCAACATCCAGTCCATGATCCGGTCATCGCAGTTTGGATTTTTCGAGCGGATCAAAATCTTGTCATCAAATTGACGTTTGTGTTGTATGTAGTGGTGAGCGTCCATTTTGGTGGTTTGTATGTAACACTTCCAAGAATTTCGAGAGAAAATCATACAAAATTCTTAAAAGTGATACATACAAATACAACCCACCGTCATTTCATAAATACTCTCTTCATTGGGATGGTTCAAACGGTTCGGAGTTTTAATTTATGTCTGCTAACTGATTCCGTAAACTCTATTAAATTCAAAAAATTATTTCAAAAAATGTCCATCTAAAAATTGTTTCAACTTTTATATAATTTGTTTGAAATTTAAATTTTTAAAAAACCACAACTACTGACAAAAAAGTAAACAACAGATTAACCGTTGTGTCAAATGTGACATTTGAGGTTGCTCATGGCAAGATATAATATGCCCAGTCAAAAAAAACACTGGATTGCGGATGAGATTGCGGAAGAGAAGTTGGATTGGATTTTACTCTTGTGGAGCCTCAGGGTAATTTCAAAATCAGAAAATGGCTACTAGTTTCCAAATCCATATGATTTCGGAAATTCTGACGTTTCAAATTATTAGGTCCGTTTTTTGGTTTGTTCTTTTTTCACGAACTGTCACTTTTTAGACGTGTACAAATATGCTAATGTCTTTAATTTGAAATTTAGAATGGCTAGATAATTGCTTTATATTTAAAAAAAAAGCTAAGAGCAAAATGATTAGCCCTTAAAAATAAGTCGTTTAAAATTGTGTGCTATTATATTGAAATCCACAAACCAACTGGTCTGCATATATTTTTTATATGTTTGCCCAGCCTGTGCCTAAAAAAATCTTTCTAATCCTCTAACTTTCTATTCATTAATGTCGTTTATTAAGATCAATTTTTAGCTCAAGAAATATTTTTTAGCATAAAAGCTTCCTAATGATGGGCAGCATGACTTTTGTAGGAATAAGCCCACAGGTGGTCTTCTGGTTTTTTTCACCGATTTTTTTAAAGGATTTTGTAGAGTTTTGAATTAAGCTTTTTTATCTAATAGTCCGAGAGCCAGTAACAGATATATATGACCAAGTTCCTCTCAAGTGATAATTAGTAAAATGCATCAGAAAATCGAACCATAAAGCCTCGTGAACGTCAGCTAAGGCTCGGTGGGGGGGATGAGCGGTTGTAACCTCCCACGCTTGAAGAAAAAAAAAATACATTCACTCATTTCCTCTCGGCTAAAAATTTATCAAGTTATAGCTAACCCAATATCTCAACAAAAAAAAAAATCAGCTGGCTATAACATAGTGTATTGTTCGTCAGCTGATGTCTCGATCATGGAAAAAAAAATCTTCAATTTCAGTGATGTCCTCTCAAATAAAAATTTACCTGATGATAGCTTATATGTAACTATTGATAAATATATACGTCAGCTGGCTGTATCTAAGTGGAAAAATCGTCAGCTGATACTTTGAAGATCGTTACATAGAAGTTAGCCAGAAGCATTTACTGACTATTTAAAGGCATCAGCTGACCAGGTTTCCCTCGACTTACTGCTAGCTGATTTTTTTTATTCATCACAGAAGTATATTTAAAATCAGCTCACAAATTTTCATGCGGGAGGAAATGACGTCTCTTTAATTATTCGGCATATAGCACTCCAATATGAGTGTTGAGGTGAAACAATTATTTCGTATCAATATTTTTTAAACTTATATATATACAGGGTGTCCCATAAGTAATGGTCCAAACTGTATATGCTGAATGGTCAAATCATGACCTACCAGAGTTTGGTAACTTGTCTACACCGCATCCTAACGGTTTTCGAGTAACGGTTGTTTTAATGAAATTTAAAAAAAACACCTACTTTTAGTCGGTTTTTCAATCACCCTGTCCACAAATGATTTTTGTTTTTACTATATGTTAATATTTTACAATTTTGAATAAACATTCAATATTTTTGCATTTAAAAAATTTCAATTTTTGGCACTATTTTGCAAAATATTGATAGTTAAAATCATATTCTTATCAAACTTAATTTTTTACATCGAACTTTAAAACAGTTTTATTTAAAAAAATCATATTACACAATACTGGTTATCGTTTTTAAAAACTTGCTTGATTTTTTAGCTTTTCATAAAAGTATAAAACATCACAAAGCTAGCTTTGGTTCAAAAGTTATAAGCATTTCAATTTAATAAGTCACGATTTAAAAAACAAATATAAAAAGAAAAAAATGTGTTTCTGTTAGAATTTTTTATTACATCACCAGAGACATCTTGTTTTCAATTCATTGAATTAGGCTCATCATGTGAGTACCCCCAAACTAATTTTTTGTTTAGTTTAGTACAAGCAGCAACGGCGATCTTTTTCCTTATCAAGCAGCGCTTCTTAACGACTACTACTACGTCTAGTCCTTGTACTAACGCTTTTATTATTTTAACCGGAAATAATATGACTGTTTGTATTATCGCCGTTTTTAAACCTATGAAGTTGTTAAGCTATAATAGTGCGGTACTAAAAATGTCTTACACGTCACGTGAATATGCTATGATGCATTTTATTTATGGCGGATGTGGCGGAAATGCAAGAGCAGCAGCAAGGAAGTATGCAGAAAGATATCCAAATGCTTCAAGTCCTTACCATAGGGTATGATCGATAAAAGCCGAGAAGATCCTGATTTCGTTGACAAAACTTTATGGAGTGATGGATCATCCTTTAAACAAGATGGATATTTTAATATGCACAATATTCACAATTGGCAGGAAGAAAATCCACATTTAATACGAGAAGGAACATCTCAATACCAATTTAAAATTAATTTGTGGTGTGGAATTTTAAATGGGCAAATCATAGGACCATTTGAATTGCCCAACACAATACATAGTCAAAATTATTTAGAATTTTTAGAAAACAGAATCTGTGTATTATTAGATTATATTCCTCTCGCCCTGCTCCAGACCATGTGGTTTCAGCAAGATGGATGTCCAGCCCATTATAGAAATAATGTCAGAAGTTTTTTGGACAGAACTTTCTCCGAGCGATGGATCGGTCGTGGTGGAACAATAAAATGGCTCCCTAGGTCACCGGACTTGAATCCACTAGATTTTTTTTAATTGGGGTTGCCTAAAAGAGAAAGTTTTTGCCCAGCCCATACGCAGTGTTAGTGAACTTAGGCAGAAAATTGAAACTGCGGCTGAGGAAATAAGAAGCTCAGGACATGCCAGACGTTTGAAACGACAGTTTTTAAAACGTTGTCGAGCATGTTTAAATGCAGGATGAGGGCATTTCGAACAATTGCTATAAAAAAATATGCGTAGAGATATACCTTTTTTTTAACTTCCGAACAAAATTAAACACCTTCGTACCTTTTATGACCATGCTATTCCAAAATTCTGGCCTCTTATTATTATTATTATTATTATAAGCTTTTATTTGCCATTATTGATATTTTTTACAATATTTATTTACATTTTTGTTTACATTTTCTGTTTCTTTTGAATTAATTACTATAATTACTATATAAAATTAACAAATTTTTTTAATCAAATTAATTTTAATATGTAAGCAAAGTTTGAATAAATAAATGGATGCGTATCAAAATTCTATGATCTGGCATAAGCCTCCCCCAATGTTGCCCAAAGATCTCTATCTTTTGCGTCATTGTACCAACTTTGTCTTTCTTTAAGCAAATCGTCTGCCCATCTTTTCTTCGGTCGTCCAACTGGTCTTCTGCTTTCTGGTGGTGTCCATTTTGTAGTGATTTTTGTCCATCTTTGGTCCTGTATTCTAGATATATGTCCTGCCCAATTCCATTTAAGGAGTTTTGCTCGTTCAACCACGTCCGTTAAACCAGTTCTTCGTCTTATTTCTCTATTTCTCACTCTCTGGCTAATTCGTAGGTTAAGTAGTTTTCTTTCCATCTTGGTTTGGCATATTCTTATTTTGTCAAGTAAACTTGAAGTCAAGGATATAGTCTGTAACCCATACGTCATAACAGGTAGAATAGCAGAGTCTAGTATATATTTTCGTGTTTCGTCCCTTAGATTAGATTGTAATATTTGTTTTAGACTCCAAAATTGTTTCCAACTATTGGTAATGCGTCTAGAAACTTCTTTTTTCTCCTGGTTAATGAATGACTTAGTCTGTCCTAGATAAGTATAGTCTTCTACATATTCTATGTGTTCGTTATCCACCATTATGTCATCTTTAATATGGTTAGTCATTATCTTAGTTTTTGACTTATTGATATGAAGTCCAACTTTCTTGCATTCATTTGTCAATTCGATGAGCATATTTTGTATTTGTCCGGAAGTTGATGAAATGAGAACTATGTCATCAGCGAATCTAAGGTTGCTCAAATATTGTCCCCAAATATTTATTCCATATCTATTGTCCCAGTTTAGTTTCTTGAATATTTCTTCCAGTACGGCAGAGAATAATGGAGGTGACATTGGATCCCCCTGTCTTACGCCTCTCTTTATTTTTATTTCTCTTCCTATTCTTTCGGTTTTTATTTTCGCCACGCTGTCTGTATATATATTTTTCAATGTCCTTATAAAGATAGGATGAATGCCTTGGTTTGTCAGCGCTGTCCATATTTCGTCATGTTCTACTGAGTCAAATGCTTTGCTGAAGTCAATATATAGAAGATACAAAGGTTTTTCAAATTCGTTAGTTTTTTCAATGAGTTGGTTCATTGTTTGTAGATGGTCTGTTGTTGAAAAACCTTCTCGGAATCCTGCTTGTTCTCTTGGCTGATTTTTGTTTAACGTGTCCTTAATTTTTGTATACATTACTTTGGAGAACAGTTTATATATCATAGAAATGTTGCTTATTGGTCTGTAGTTATTTATGTCATCTTTATTTCCTTTTTTGTGGATAAGCGTAATTGTAGCTTGTTTCCATTGTTTTGGAATCTGCTGTGTTATAAGTATGTCATTAAAAATCTTGGTCAAGACTGTAGAAATTGGTTGTTTTCCATATTTGAGCATTTCTGTTACAATACCGTCATTTCCTGTACACTTATCTGTCTTTAGATCGTCAATTGCTTGTTCAATATCTGTTTTTGTAAAAAGTGTAACAGTATTTAAGTTGGAGTAACTGTCCGCCATCGATATATTATCATCTTTTATTTCTTTTGTCGATTTGAAGAGTTCTTCGAAAAATTTGGTAGCAGACTCATTTATATCTCTTCTATTAATAGCGTTGCTATTTTTGTTCTTAATTGATGTTATCCACTCTTTTCCGTCGTCAAGAAATGATTTTGTCTTTTTAATAGATTTTGTGTTGCTTAATATATCTTTTATCATTGTTTCGTTATATGTTTGGATATCATTTTTCGCATCTTCTTTTATGGTTTTCCGAAGGTATCTTAGTTCATTTTTTTCCTGGTCTGATAAGTTGTCCTTGTTTCGTAGGTTATCTCTTCTGGTTATCAGCGCTTTAGTGTCATCCGTTAATTTATCAGGTTTTGAAGTAACAGTAGTCATGATTGAAACTTTCGCCGAGTTCTTTATTATCTGTTCTAATGAATCATATGTATTTTGAAAGTTTTCGTTTATTCTATTTGTAGTTATATTAAGTCTTATTTCTTTCTTAAGTATGTCATTATATTTTTCAATATTTTCGGTTGGTATCATTCTAGGAATACTGAGTGTTTGTTTGTTTCTTTTCAACGTATTATGGTCCACTTTTATATTTGCTCTTACTAGCCTATGGTCACTATCAAATTTAAAATTATTCAATACGGAGATGTCATTAATAGTTTTCAGTTTATTTGTTAGAACTAAGTCAATTTCGTTCTTTGTTATCCCATTCGGGTGAATCCAGGTCCATTTTCGTGTTTCTCTCTTTTTAAAGAAAGAATTTGCAAATCTGAGATTCGTCTCTTCCAGCCACTTTATAAGTAGGTCTCCTCTTTCGTTTCTTCGTCCGTATCCAAATGGTCCCATTACTTCTTCATCGTTGTCAATCTGTTTCCCTAACTTGGCGTTGAAGTCTCCTATAACATACATTATCTCCGTTTTTGTTTCATTATATACTTTGTCCAATAAATTGTAAAAGTTTGAAATTTCTTCGTCAGTTGCTGTTTTGGTCGGGGCATAAACCTGAATTATCGTCATTTTTGTGTTTTGTATTTTTAAACATAGGCTACAAATCCTTTCACTAAAAAATCGTACATTTATTATTCTGTCCTTTAAATTCTTTTTGATGAGAAATCCAACTCCATGCAAGCCTTTTGTCTCACCAATGTAACAGAATATATCATTCTGGTTTTCAATAATGTTTTGTCCAAAAATTCTTAGCTCGGATAGTCCCAGTATATCCCAGTTGATAGTTGATAATGCTTGTCTTAGTTCTGATTGTTTTGCTTCTGTAGCTAATGTTCTTACATTGTATGTACAAATGTCTAGAGTGTTTTTAGATTGGTCTTGGTTTGATGGGTAGTTTGGAGGGTATTGGCCGTCATTCCCCACGATGGCTAATCGGCTTGGGGTAGAGTCATTATTATTCAAAATTTGCTTATTTTGTTGCTAGTTGCTGTGTTGGTTACTGTTGATATTATTAATTTCTTTTTGGTTTGATTGTAGAAATCTATGAATGCTGTTGTTTCTTGTTTTGTTATGTTTGTCATTTTGGACTTTTTCATTTGTTTTTGGTCTTTTTAATTTTGTTGAACATGTTGGTTCATTTTCATTTGCATTTGGATCGTTGTCATATTGTCGATTTCTTTTAGGCATTCGTTGTTGTTTCTTGTCAATGTCGCTTCTTGATGTCATTTTTTTATTATTTTGAGGTTTGGAAAATGGTTTATTTTCTTGGACTGTCGTATTGAAATCTTCTTTTATGTAGTCTTCTTTTATGTATATAATATCCTCTTTATAATGTCTCAGTTTAGTTTTGTTTTTCATTATAGTATCTTTTTTTATTTGTGTTGTCAATCCAAGTAAAATAGGTCTTATTTTGTCTCCTTTATTTCCTAGACGTCTTGCAAAATCGATTTCAAAATATTCAGTTTTTATTTCGAGAATAGTGTTCAAAAGGTGTAAAATGATGTCTACTAATTCTTCGTTGCTTTTTTCAGTTTCTTTTATATTGTAAATAACAAGATTTTTTCTCTTTATACATCTCTCTAAATATTTTATTTTCCTTTCTAGGTGTTCCTGTTTCTCTTCAATTGTGTTGTTTCTGTCTATTATTGAGTTTAATTTTTGTTCTAAGGTTTCAGTTTGTTCTTTAATTTCTTTCCTTAAGTTTGTCCCAAGGTTTTCAATAGCAGTCAAAAGTTTGTCCAATTTATTATCGACTTGACTGTCCTCCATATTGGTCTTTTTAATTAAGGACGCTACTGTTATTTCAGCTGTCAGTGTGGTGTCAGAAGTTTATGTCAAAGTGAAGTGTGTTTGTTTGGATATTTGTGTTGTTTATATATTTTGTGTGCTAATTTCTAGTATTATAAATAATAGTAGTATAGCAATCTTTATTTTAATTAATTAATCTATAATAATAAAGTGCAAATGTTTGCAGTTTTATATAAAATCGAGTTTATTTTTCTTTTTTGTTTTGTTTTGTTTTTTACTCACCTCGGCTGTGTTTTCAAAGACAGGAGGGAATATTTTTTGTTGTTTTAAGAGAGAGATACAAACTCTCTTAAACAGCACTTACAACGGTTGTAAACAAAACGGATAGGTTTTTGTTTAAAACTTTTTATTTATTGTGTTAACTTTTTCACTTTTTTATTTTCTTTGGTGTTATTTTGTTGTTTTGTTTTTCGTATGTAATGTTCAACTTTCCGAACCTTGAACAAAAATATTTTCACTCAGTGATTAAATTTCAGTTTGTTTCTTTATGTTTTCTTCTTATTTTGTTGTTTTCTTTAAGAGCACTTTATAGACACGGCCTCTTACAAAATTCAAATCCCTGTTTTCAAAATGAAACAAATAGTTTCATAAAATGCATTCAACCATTTCTGTGTGCGAGTAATGTTCTCAGGGATGGAGGCAACCTTCAGTTTTAAGCCGAATTTGAACAGCTAGTTTGAAAAAGCACTTTTCATGTCTAGAATTAGGTACTCTTTGAGGATTTGTCAATTCCCCGCAAAAGGCAGTACCCGTGAAAAAAAAATAGGTGGCCTAGGTAAGGGTTTGAACCCAGACCACGGGTACTACAATAGTTTTTATTGCAAAACTCATATTGATAAATTTTTGGGTGAGCCCTATAAGAAAGAACTTGGTTAAATATCTCCGCTTAGTAAGTATTACTTTTGTAAATACCAAATAGAAATCCGAATCTTTTACATACGCTCCTTCGTGACGTGTAAGACATTTTTAGTTATTTTCTTAAATTATTTCTTCTTTATGAAATAAATAAAGTACCGCACTATTATAGCATAGGTTTAAAAACGGCGATAATACAAACAGTCATATTATTTCCGGTTAAAATAATAAAAGCGTTAGTACAAGGACTAGACGTAGTAGTAGTCGTTAAGAAGCGCTGCTTGATAAGGAAAAAGATCGCCGTTGCTGCTTGTACTAAACTAAACAAAAAATTAGTTTGGGGGTACTCACATGATGAGCCTAATTCAATGAATTGAAAACAAGATGTCTCTGGTGATGTAATAAAAAATTCTAACAGAAACACATTTTTTTCTTTTTATATTTGTTTTTTAAATCGTGACTTATTAAATTGAAATGCTTATAACTTTTGAACCAAAGCTAGCTTTGTGATGTTTTATACTTTTATGAAAAGCTAAAAAATCAAGCAAGTTTTTAAAAACGATAACCAGTATTGTGTAATATGATTTTTTTAAATAAAACTGTTTTAAAGTTCGATGTAAAAAATTAAGTTTGATAAGAATATGATTTTAACTATCAATATTTTGCAAAATAGTGCCAAAAATTGAAATTTTTTAAATGCAAAAATATTGAATGTTTATTCAAAATTGTAAAATATTAACATATAGTAAAAACAAAAATCATTTGTGGACAGGGTGATTGAAAAACCGACTAAAAGTAGGTGTTTTTTTTAAATTTCATTAAAACAACCGTTACTCGAAAACCGTTAGGATGCGGTGTAGACAAGTTACCAAACTCTGGTAGGTCATGATTTGACCATTCAGCATATACAGTTTGGACCATTACTTATGGGACACCCTGTATATATATAAGTTTAAAAAATATTGATACGAAATAATTGTTTCACCTCAACACTCATATTGGAGTGCTATATGCCGAATAATTAAAGAGACGTCATTTCCTCCCGCATGAAAATTTGTGAGCTGATTTTAAATATACTTCTGTGATGAATAAAAAAAATCAGCTAGCAGTAAGTCGAGGGAAACCTGGTCAGCTGATGCCTTTAAATAGTCAGTAAATGCTTCTGGCTAACTTCTATGTAACGATCTTCAAAGTATCAGCTGACGATTTTTCCACTTAGATACAGCCAGCTGACGTATATATTTATCAATAGTTACATATAAGCTATCATCAGGTAAATTTTTATTTGAGAGGGCATCACTGAAATTGAAGATTTTTTTTTCCATGATCGAGACATCAGCTGACGAACAATACACTATGTTATAGCCAGCTGATTTTTTTTTTTTGTTGAGATATTGGGTTAGCTATAACTTGATAAATTTTTAGCCGAGAGGAAATGAGTGAATGTATTTTTTTTTTCTTCAAGCGTGGGAGGTTACAACCGTTATTCCCCCTCACTGCGCCGCAGCTGACGGTCAGTAAGCTTTATGATACTATTGTCTGATGCATTTCACCAATTATCTATCGAGAAGAAATAATTAACCAAATTTTCACCTGGCTCTCGGACTATAAACCTTGCCATCGATCTCAACAGCTCAACATTAAACACCTAGCCTAGGAGAACTCTGTACAAAGATCTCTTATTATGCCCAAGACCAAACGCTCAGTTTTCTGAAGAGGAGCATTTTTATCTCGACAGCTACGAAAACAAACAAAATTGCTAATTGGGGCATTAGTAGAATATTTTTGCAATGTGTGTATTATAGTTAGACCAATGAGGCTGGGCCATGTTAAACGACTTTTTGTTACTGAAATTGAAGACATGATCTATCTTTTGTACACCATATTCCCAAATCGATTTTCCTCTTTTCGACTTTTTTATTGTAAAGAACCGATGATATGCCAACAATCGGGAAATGATTTAAGAAATAGGGCTTAAATGATTCCATCAATCTGTGTGCTACAGCCCTAAAGCATCAACAACATTTTGGAAAATGGGAGTGTCATAATGTGCTGCTGCAAAGCCATCCAAGACAGCCACTTATACAACGTTTCATAATTGAAACGACTATTTGATCTGACTAATAAAGCCAAAACACATGGAAAGATTTAATTTTATTCATTATTTTACATTTTTGGTAGAAACTTATTCTTGGTCCACCCTTTAGATGAATGTCATATGTTCCACCTTCTTATCATCGACATCTTTCTCATTTTCCATTCTCTTCAAATAGTATTCGGCGGTTTCAAATCTGAAATCCAAAAAATTATCAATGGTGTTTTCGATTCTATTCTAAAACTTTTAATTGACTATTTTGTTTAGCTGACGATAATACCCTCAGATTTTCATTTCTGGATTCATATGAACATGGTTCTTTGTATAAAGTATTTCCAACGGCAGATTTAATAAGCTCATTTTTATTTCTGGTCTTGTTCAAATGGGAAAATATAGATGGTGTAGATTTAAATGCTTTAAAAACCAAATTATTCCGTCTTTTCCTAAATTCATGCTTAACACTTGCATCGAACAACTTTGAACATAGATGGTAAAGACGAGGCCAGGTTTTAATTATAGCTGTAACCTTAAAAGCCTTTATTTTTCCGAAACTCGAGCACAATTCTCATATAACTCACGTGATTCTCTTAGGTAGAATTGAAAATAGATATCGCTAAAATAATAGACGCTTTTTATTTAACTAAAGAATTTCATCTCGAACACAGATTTAATATTTTGTTCATAATTAAACCTTTATTTTCAAAAGCAATACCCTTTGCAAATAGTCCATTAAATTCTTCCACTCGTCAGTTTACCCTTTTGTCGAATTTGGACGTACACGAATGTGTAATATCTTACCCTATTCAATATTTCCCACTCATTGCAATTTGCATAGTTTTAAACCTATCTCTTATCCTAGTTTATTCATAACCCAGACAAATATTAAAAAAAAGTAGTTTTCAAGAACCATAAATTATTATAACTATTAATTTATTAAAAATACCCAGAAAAACGGAAAATGTATGTGACTTTTATTGTTCTTGCATAACTACCATAAAATTAATATCGTTTTCTACAACATATCAGGCAGATAATTTAAAAATGTAGTTCCTGCGCAAAAATCTACCTGTATTTTTATAACAAAAGGACTAAATTTAAACTATTAAAAAGTAATTTATGCATCACATATGTAAAAAGTAATTATGAATTCCCAAAATCTATAGACACAAAATATTTAAAGTTAGTCCTTACTTAGTTTTCATCCATTTACTCTTTGATTGTTGCCAGGCAAAGTAAGTGAGTTAAGTGTGAGACCACATATTCCCTCTGTAATTCCACATATCAAGCTTTTTTCTTTTAAAATAAAATTCCGACTAAAATACTATTATTTTTCTTTACTTCCAGATAAATAAAAATACAAAGCTCCACTCTCTAATATCTAAAAAAAAAAATCACATATAAAAATACAAAATGCTTCGTGGCGCAGCTAATCCCGCATTGAAACTTATCCTTGGCCTCGGTCTTTGCACTGTTGGTGGTGCCATATTATATGTTTATTTTAAAAATCGTGACGACGAAGAAGATGATCTCGAGAAAAAAATCAGAAAACCACGGTCAACACCAGGAACAGCAGCAGCACCTATTCAAAAAGAAGTTAAAATTCAAATGACAATTGGCAATGAATATATACCCTTGGTGGTTGGACGTGCTGGAGCGAATCTAGCTCGAATTGAAGAAAGAAGTAAAACTACTATTCGATTTAGGTATGAATAAATTTTGTCTCTTTAATTTCACCTACTGAACAAAATCTCTCTTTTATTCTAGAGACAAAGATGACATAAGTAAATTATGTGAAATTCGTGGTTTTCCGTTGGCAGTGAAAGAAGCAAAACAAATGATTCTTAAAGACATCGAACGCTCTCCTATTGTTAAGGAGGAAATCTTTGTACCACAAAGTGTTTGCGGAAAGATAATCGGGCGTTGTGGTGAAGCAATGCAAGAAATATGTCGCCAATCAATGGCCAAAGTTTCTGTTGATTCTGGCGGACGAAATGGTGGTATCAATAAACGACGTATTGTCATCACTGGCAATCGGTCACAAGTTAACATAGCTCGTAAATTGATTGAGGATAAAATTCAAGAAGATGAAGATCTCAAGAAATCCCTGGAAGAAGTCGAACTTACTCGAGAACCTCGACGCAGTCCCACCAATAGTATGTCGTCAAGTATTTACTCGTCACAAACCTCGCTCAACTCACAAATGCTATCGCCACGTGAGAAACTGTGTACTAGTGAATATGAGAAACCATTGGAGGTGTATGTTTCGGCAATTGCATCACCGGGCAAATTCTGGGTTCAACTGATTGGACCCCAATCGAAGAAACTTGACAATCTGGTCAAAGAATTAACTGACTATTATAATGTTGCCGAGAATCGTGAAATGCACACCATCACGGAGCCCTATTTGGGGCAAATTGTAGCGGCTGTCTTTAAGTATGATGGCAAATGGTATCGTGCAGAGATTGTGGGCATCCTACCAAATGAATACAACGCAAATGAAGTGGTTTTGGATTTGTACTTTGTGGATTATGGGGACAGTGAGTATTGCTCTCCTCATGAAGTGTTTGAGTTGCGAACGGATTTCCTTACCCTAAGGTGAGTAGTTTAGCAATAGAGCAATAGATTGGTCTAAGTTGATTGATTTTATTTTAAATTAGATTCCAAGCTATTGAATGCTTCTTGGCAAATATTAAATCAACGCTACCCAATGATCCAGAAACATGGGAACAGCAGTCGATTATAAGATTTGAAGAATTGACACAAGGTAAGCTGAAAATCACTCAAGTTATTTTATACTTTGGACTCCATGAAATTAAATGTTTGTTTTTCAGTTGCAAATTGGAAGAAATTGATCTCTAAAGTCGTCACATACAAAGATCGCCCAAAACCCGGAAATCGTTCAAAAAGAGAAGGTTCTCCTGTGCCTGGAGTTGAACTTTTTGATTTATCTGATGGTAACTTTATTTTGACATATATACCTTGAAGAAAATGAAAGTAATGATTGTTTTTTATTTTTAAGGTCATGAGGTCAGTATAAACAATTTACTTATATCGAATGGACTCGCATTACCCGAAAATGGAAACGAAGTTTTACGACTTGGTGGTGGAGATTCACCTATGTCCAGTCCAAGAACAATTTCATATGAAAGTATTCCGACCCACAACGAAGATTTTCCCGGAAAGAATGCAGCCTACACAAATGGAAATAATTCAAAACTTGTTAATAACCTACATGATAAAAACAAATCGTTAAATCCTAAACAACAACAACTACAGCAAGTAGAAGGCGATTACTTTAATGGCAACTATTCAGTTGACAGTGATTTAAATTCAAATGGGAAAAGTAGATTAAACAATTCGAATGGACAGTGGAAGAATGTTTTAAGTTAGACATGTTTAGATATTCAGTTAAAAGAAACTAACAGAAAACGCATAGTTTTAAGTTTTAATTTTCTATGACTTGTAAATATAGTTGATGTAATTTCTTTTACTTTTCTTCCATCCTTCTTCTTTAAATTCTATGTTCTCCAAATCTATGATTTCATAAATTATATTGTAGAACCTAAAAAGATACATGTATATCTAAGTTATAAGTTGACTTATATAATTATTATAGTTTTAGAGTTTATATTCTTAAATTATTTTTACCAGAATTAAGGTAAATAATCTTATGAAAACAAAACCCAAAACAAAATAAAGCTGAATGCAAAATTATAATTTTTTGAATTCGAAATTGTGGTTTTAGTGTTTGCTGAGTATTATTGGGTATCTTTATGAATGAGTTTTAACTTTAGTTCTCCAAAGGACATCTATATCGGAGTGCATTTTGAGAAATATTTTATTTAAACGTTGGTTTATTTAAGTTGTGTTTTCACTTTCATCTTGTATCATAAAAATAACGTCATGTGACACCAAAGTTTGGTTTGTTACTTCATTATACACCAAAAAAGCAATTAAAAGATTATATTTCCATCTCCAAAGATTGGGAATACATTTGAAACACATTTGAGTCCATGTAAATTTATCTAACGATAGGAAAAACGGCGATTATCTATATCAGAAAAATGCTACATAGCGGATCATTATATTCTACTTACCCCGTACTCCATGTACAAATTGTTGTACGTAGCTCCATTTTCGTCTTAAGAAGAATCTGAAACCTAATGAAAATAAAAATCAACTGTATCTCTTTAAATCTAACATTTGTCGTCCTTATAAGGACGAATTTAAACAAAATAATTATTTGCTTTTTTCTCTAAATATGTTGAGAAGATGGCGGTTGAGCTGAGCTATTCTTTGGCAAGAGTACTGGTAAAATATTTGGCAGGACTCCTCCTTGAGCAATTGTAACATGTTCCAATAATTTACTCAATTCCTCATCATTTCTTATGGCCAATTGTAAATGACGTGGAACAATTCGTAGTTTTTTATTTTCTCTTGCAGCATTTCCAGATAATTCTAGAATTTCAGCTGCAAGATATTCCAAAACTGCTGCCAAATAAACTGAACCACCACTACCAATTCGGCTGGCATAATTGCCTTTTTTCAATATACGTTGTACACGTCCAACAGGAAATGTTAACCCAGCTCGTTGTGATTTGCTATTGTTTTTATTAATTGTTTTTTTCTTCTCACTCATTTTAGAAAATTAAATTACAAATTATTATTAATAACTGTTACAAACAAAAAAATTGACAATACAATAATTTACGAACAAAATTATAATGATTGAAACACTTAATAGAAACTTTCGTGATCAACACAAAGCTTATGGTTTGGATTTTTTTCAAGCGTGGTCTATTTATACCTTAGGATTGAAGACTTTCTTTGTCTTTACACTTTACATTATTTCGTTGTGATAAGAGAACTTTTTTTCACTGAAGCATGGAACATACATATAATTTTGTAAGAGTACATAAATAACGTTTATAATACAAGTTCCCCTTTAACTAACAGACCCAATCTTTAGATTAAGGCATATCGGCAGAATATATAACGGGGGTAAGGTTGAGGAACGCCTTGAACTCTTTTTTAAACTGTTTTCATTTGATTGGTAAACAGTTTCTTTGGTATATCATAAACAAAGAATATAAGAGTAAGAGAACGGCAGCG
This sequence comes from Eupeodes luniger, assembly GCA_951509635.1. Taxonomy (NCBI): domain Eukaryota; kingdom Metazoa; phylum Arthropoda; class Insecta; order Diptera; family Syrphidae; genus Eupeodes; species Eupeodes luniger. The sequence continues at coordinate 9,002,083 of OX608075.1, read as the reverse complement.
CATTAAGTCAATATTGCTAGGACAATAGGAGAACGAACTGTTTTGCTCTCTTACTCTAAACCAAAAATTTGAACGTGGATTTTATTCTCTTCTACTATTCTGTTTAGAAAACAGACTTATGTATGTATGTGCTATTTTATCTCCACCTCAAGAACTGCCTACAGTCCAGTCCCAGTGTATTTCAAAGGGCTGATGCAACTTGGTCTTTTTCTGGTTTAAGTAATATGTACAACCAAAATAAAATGCAGGCTCTCATTTTGACCCCACGATAATTTCAAAATTTCCAGATTGAATATTTTCGTCAAAGAGCGAGAATGCTATGGCATTTGGAATAAAGAATTTAAATGTAGGTAGTTAACCCAGGCGTATGAGTGCTTTTTATGAAATTTCTAGCAAATTTTATGTTTCTGTTTTTGACTGCTAAGTTGGCTTATGTTAGATGAAATACTATTGTTGAAAATTAGCAAATAAAGATTATTCAATAATTTTCTATCAAAACACATACATACATCTATGTACATATGTACATTAAACAGATCGCGGGTAACAAAACACGACTGCATTCATTCAAAACAATTTTTTTTATTTGTTTGATGTTTTGTAATATTACCTCCTCATTCGGATGTCCACTGCGTTCTAAATTATCGTATCAATACTACCGCCTTTGAAGTCAGCCATTTTTATGGAACGGAGCACCCATGTTTTTCTAGCCATTTGCTTTGCTTTAACGTTTTTTTTTCCATCAAGAAGCAGTATGAATTTAAAATACGAAATTGTTTAGAGACAAAAATAGTAGCGGCACTTTTACACACATCATATAATTTTTACAGCTGTCTTTTGCACGAGTATAAGCCTAAAAGTTGTAAGACCAAACCAAAATATAGGTCTCTCTGCGTAACAAGGAACATTATACTGGGGTGGAATCGGCTAAGGTATTTGTTGACAGTCGAAATAATCGAATTTGATCTGTGTATCTGATACCTTAAAAGCTGTCGCTAGAAAAATTTGATAGTCGTTTTTCTACAAATATGTACATATGTCGTTTCTGAGTAGAGTTACCAGACGCTTACAAAAAACGAATGGAACATTTTGTCAGTTACCTTTTTTAGGTACAAAAACACATTCGTGTGACGGACAAAGCTTACGACATTCGAAAAAGCATAAGAAAAGTAAGAATGTTATTAAAACACAGACAATTTAATACTTTTATTTAGATATTTTATAGAAATCATTTTATAATTTCACCATAGTAACAATGAATTGTGACAATTATATTCTGAAATTGTTCAATCGAATTGAATAACCAGCTTACTCAGACGGGAAACTCGGTGATAGTCAATTTGACTATCAAAAATTTGATAGTCAACTATCACCTTAGCCGATTCCAACCCTGAAGATTCAAGTTTAAGGTGTGACAAAATTGCCAAAAGTCAAATTATTTGCGTAGCGTTTGTTGTACCGTCATTCGTTGCAGGACCTTTTCACAAGTTTAAACGGAAAAAATCATACCGATGTTCCTTGAAATGTTCTTCTAGGCAGATGCACTTAAAGTCATAGAGGAGTATTTCAGGTAGGACGGATACCGGTCGGGACTCTAGATAATATATTTCCTCTATGCTTAAAGTGCTGATTAAATTTATTCAAAAAATATTTAAAAATTCAATTTTTTGTTGTATTTAAAGAAAAGGCGTTTACCTAAAGGGAAAACGTTTCCTATAATGTACAGAGAAACAAGAAACACAGAATGATTAGTTTTTATATAATCTAATTTAATGGTTCCATCAAGGATTTATCTTTACCCTTTCGGTATGCAAAATTGGCCCTTGGCCCCATTTCATTTCGCAAACCATACTATATATTTTTATTGAGCTTTTCCTATGCTTCAGAATTCTAGATAACTTTAACTCGCCCAAGTTTATTGCTAAGAGCGAATCAAACATTCGACTTAAAGTGAACGTTTGAGAAATCCAATACGTGGTGAAATTGAGATGGATGAATTTCGACGTTCAAAAACATACATTTTTCCAATGAATGTGGCTTTTAAAGTGAACATTGAAGTGGAATTCCTAAAATTTTTGGCTCTAAAAATTGTTCGATTTCAGGTATAGATTAGGACTCACAACTATACGATGTACAGTCAATGAGACTGTCCACGATTTACAGAAATATTCTGAAACAAGGACCGAAAATCTTTTTTATTAATTGAACTGTGTGATATTTCAAAGTTTTTGCGCCAGCCTTATAACAATTTAGACCAGTGGCTCTACCCTGTAGTTCGTTTCAAAAGTCAATTTTAATCGAAAGTGATTCCGAGCTTGATTTCGTACTCTGTAAGACATTCGAAACGGAAACAAATGGTACATACTTTTTACCTTCTTCGGATTAGTGTTTTCGAGTCTCAAAATTATTTCTTATGAGATCTGCCAAATCGAGAAACCAAACAAACTTTGCAGTCAAGAGAAATGTTTTAATTTTTAACGAAAGAATTAATACAAACATTAGATTAGCAATAAAATAAGTACCTGAACTACACTGTGATAATTTATGTTTGTCTTTTTAATTTATTAGTCTCTTGTTTTTAATGTTAATTTATTAAATAGTTTAAATATTTTTCTTTCATTTTCCTTTTTCAAACGAAATAAAAATTAAATTTAAAAAACAAAACCAACAAAAAATGTAAAATGCAATTGACGAAAAAATATTTCAAAATTCTCTGAACCGTGCTAAAGAGTCCATGTCAAGAACGATATACAGCAAACTGAATCATTGTTTGGCGGAATCTAATTATTTTCGACAAGAATTCACAGTTAACGAGATGAGTTTAATATTTAAGATCCGAACTGAAATGCTAGAGCTAAATTACAGACCTCATAGGGGTGATATAAATCATAATTGTAATCTTTGCAATCTTAATCAAATCGAAAACGTTTATCACTTCCTAGCAAGATGTCCAATACTCCAAGTAATTCGACGTTTATACTTTAAGAAAAGCTTTCTTTCTACAGGAGAGAGTTACTCAATTCTAAATGGTGAGTGTGGTTGGAAAGTTCTTATCCGGTTTGTTACTGAAGCTATCGCTTACAGAAATACTTATGTAAATCTTTTTTAGAATCAATTTATTATTTTGTTTTAGCTAAACTAAAAGCCCATCTTTCAGTTAATACTGAATCCCTTAATCTACCATTACTCTTTAATCGATTAATTCATCAACTTTTTTAAATTTATATACACTAGTTTAAATTTGTTCCTTTTGTTTAAAAAATGTAACTTCTGAACTATGTTTATATTAGTTTCAATTGGATTTGTTTAAAATAAAGTCTTAAACTCAAATGATATTTTTGTTAAAATATGTCTATGTTAACTAGCAAAATTATACTTACATAATGTTAAAATACTCTACACTTTTTCATTTTCAATTCTCTTGATGTGTCTAAAATTTATAAATGTAAATTTTAATGTAATAATTTTAGATATAATGGGCAGACGGCTTTTAAGCCATCCTCGTAAATCTTTTATATTAAAACATTTGTACTTTATATGTTGAAAAAATAAAGATAATAATAATAATAATAATAAAAATGTAAAATACAACAACAAAAAAACAACATATCATAATAAAACCCATGAAGAAGTCATGAGTAGCGACGAAACGTTGGGTAAAAGATGGCATAAAGTTTTTTATTTGCATTTAAAATCAATTGACCAAAATAGTCTGCATTACCAAACATAAATCTACAAACAAACATTATTATTTTTCTAACAAAAGTAAATGAACTCAGTGGCTCTTTGAATGAATACCGAAAGCAATGAAGAGCAAATTGAAATATTATGGAAATATGTGATAAAATGTAACATTTTATTGTTGGAAAATATTGCTGTAATATTTTTCTCGAGCTCATTACTGTAAAGTAGTTCTGCAATACGCTGCTCCTGCTCATTGTTGTTAAGTAGTTTGGGTTCAGGATCAGGAGCATTTTTACTATTGCCGTTCGCTGTGTAAACTATAAAGACACCAGCTGACGAAATTTTGCTTACGGATTCGCCCTTATTGAGCAAATTAATTACCAGCTACTTTGAAGGGGTTAAGGAGCAGTATTTAAAAGGACCACCCCACCACCCGTGGCAGAAATGCTCAGTTCATTTTTGCTTAATTTGCTTTTTTATGTATCATTTATGATCTTCCCACACCCAAATATACATTTCTAACTTATTCATTTTACGTTCCTATAGTTTTTGCAATTAAATTTACCTTTTTTCATCCTATTGCATCCCGCATTGTCGGGCCTTCGGCAGTCAACTGGGATGCAAACCTCAGCCACATGTTGATGGACGTTTGTTAAAGAGTTTTTTAATGACAGTTGTTGGCAAAATCGGAATGCGAGCACATACAGTCGATCAAAATCTCAAATTGCTTTTGTTTTTTTTGCTTATTTGTATTCCTTTTATATAATTTATTAGCTTAAAATGTTATTTTAATTAAGATTTTCAAATAGAGTGCAAAATATTCGTTTTCGGAAATTTTGATTTTCGAGAGTAGGGCCCCAGTTAGTAGACCATAACAATATTCTTCAAAAAAACTATCAACTGATCAGGAAAACGAATTGATAAAATATTCACCCTTATTGTGAAGATCAACTATCAATTAATAATTGAAATTTTTCAATCAATTTTATTAAATGGTATTGTGAGTGTCACTGTCAATGAATTGTTGATACATTGTGGATTTGTATCAATAACCTATTGTGAATGGAAAAAATTGGTACCTATTGCGAAAAAAAATTCATCGACTGGCAATTTTTTTTTCAATCGTAAATTTGTAGTTGATGAGTTCGTGTTTGCTGAAAAAATAACAAAAAAAATGTGAGTTTCGAATTATAAAAATTTATAAAATCTTTAATTTTGTATTAGGGCTCAAAAAGTTATTAGTAACAAAAAACAGATATGCAGATTAGTCCAGTTGATGGAACAAAATATTGAACTCGCTAAGGGATTCTGCAAAAAAGCTGGAGCACATTCAAAATGGGAAAAAATTTCTGTTGAGCTGAATAGCTTAGGGCCGCCAGAACGTACTTCAGAGAAGTGGCAAAAAGTATGGGTCGGCCTAAAATGCAAAACAAAGAAGAAGAAAACTGAAAACAAAATCGAAATATCAGCCACTGGTGGTGGTCCAAATAGACTTCACCACTTCAGCGATATGGAAGAAGCTGTTGTAAGTTTATTGGGTCTAAATACATGTGTTAATCCACCCGGAAGAGAATTTGGTTTGGAAAATATTAACACCTTAGATAAAAATGATTTATTGACTGAAGAAGCCGCATATGAACGATCAACCCAACAGATTGATACGGATCCAGTTGAAGTTGTTGACCAACAGCAGAAAAAACCTCTTCAAAGAAAAAAAATGAAGACGATAGAATATTTTTATTAAAAACCCAGACTGCTGACCAAATGAACTATCACGAAAGTATGCTGAATATTTTGGGTGATATTAAAAAAAGTATGAAGAATATTGAATATTATTCAAAAAAGAAACTTCAAATCGCCAATGAACAGAACGAAGACATTTTGAAAATCAAATAAGAAAAATTGAAACTCTAAAATTCAAAAACATTCGAGCTGTTCCAAACATTTTGAAACTAGCAACAGTGCTAAGATACTGTGCACATGGGAACTATCAGTTGTGTTTGAGAAATGATTTCAATATTGGCATTGCACAATCAACTGCATCGCTTGTTCTAAAAGAAGTCCTTGAGATAATCGAAAACCATGTGTGCCCAAAATGGATAAAATTCCAATACTTTTTGTATATTTGTATATTTTTTGAGAAAAATGGCATTCCTAATGTAGTCAGATGCTTGGATGGTACACACATTGCAGGTTTGAAACAAAATCCCTTGGCGAGTTCCACGTTCTCCTCCATAAACTGGACCAATCTTCATAACTGTTTTTTATTACTTACTACTTTTTGAGTCCTTTGGAAGTAAAAAAAAATTAAAAATTGTATCACTTATTTAATTCTAAACTCGCATTGTTTTACGATTGAAAAACAAATTGATACCTGACCTGGGGTGCCAGCACGTAACTTGATACAACCGAGTTTAGTCGATACAATCGAGCATTGGCAGCACACATTTTGGTTCAATCGAGTGTCCTCGATTGTTTTGCCAGATTCGGCAGCATACAAACTTCAAATTGACGTTTGAAACAAAAGTTTTCACTCGACAGAAATTAGTTATCGTCGGCAGTGATTTTTGTATGGGAAAAATGGAAAAACAAAATAATAATATGTCAATAAATAAAAAACAGACTGAGATTTTGACCAATTTTATGAGTTCTCACGTTGATTTAGCGAGGGGAATTCTTAAAACTGCCCAAGGGAGGAAAAATAGCAATATGCTGTGGGGAAAAATGATTGAATCCCTAAACACAGAGGGTCCTCCACAAAAAGATCTTAAAGATTGGAAAAAAGTACAGTACAGGACACTTCTTCGCCTTCACTTTCATTCTCCGAATCAAAGAAAAACATTTCGAAAAAAACCTAAAATTGAAACTAGAATGAAATAATTTCAAAGAAAACTCATTTGACATTTCATTTTATAGTTCACAATGACTTTTTTAAGTAAAAGTCACAATGGAACTCGTCTCAAATTACGTGCTGTCAAAAATAATTTGTTTCGAGTTGATCAACGATCGACAATCCTCGATTGTATCAAGTTACGTGCTGGCACCCCTGATCGATGAAAATTGTTGTTCACAATACCGATTTTTTTCATTCACAATAGATTAATAAAACAAAAATCACAATTGACAGTCACAATACCTTTTAATTGAATTGATTGATCAATGTCAATTATCAATTGATAGTTGATCTTCGCATTAAGGGTCTATACATACATTTGCAGACAAAACGGAAAAGTATCACACATGTCCTGGTTATCGTTTTTCTTCATCTTATTACTATTTTTTTAAATAAAACAATTACAATTTTCTTTATCTATATGTGTTTATTAATTTTTTTTGTATGAAATTAAAAAAGAAAAAACTAACAGAATTATTTCGTTTATTTATTTAAAGAGAGAGAAAGAGATTAGGTATAATAACATCCGCATTTCAGTGAGGAATATAATAATACATACATTTCAAGTTTTGTATTTTTTAAAAAACAAAACAGAAGAAAATAAACTAAGAATAAAATGATTCTAAATTAAAAATAATCAAAAAGAAACTCTTGATTTGTTTTTCTCTATAAATTAAAAAAAAAAAACAATATTTATAACAAGGTTAAGATTAAGAAAAGATATATTTTTGTTTTAATGTATTTTATTATGGTATTCTTTTTTATCACTTATTTGATAGGAGGAAAAAATGATTAAGTGCTTCATTAAAATTTGTATCTTTATTGATTTTTTGTTTTATACTTTCTCTCTTTTGTTTTTCTTGTTTAAATTTCAAGTATTTATATAAAAAAGTATTAGGTAATGATGTTTTGTTTCTTATATTTTTTGTGTTTTGTTTAAAGTAGTTGATTTTTATGTTTTCTATTGAAATTGTAGTGTAATGGAAAAGGTTGGTTACAGAATAAATTAAAAATAAAAGTTCTTTTTATTAAATGGGTTGAAGTTTATGATTTAAAACTAAAAAGATATTTTTTTTTTATAAAAAAAGAGCAGTTTTTGTTTTTTTTTTTTATTGATAAACTATTGTTTATATTTTTTTCTTGTTTATATTCTTTTTCCGCTTTTGCCTACACATATAATTATGTAAGACTTTTTCTTTTTAATATTTTTTTTAAGAAATTTAATTTTCTTTTTCTTCTATTATAGTTGTTCTTTTCATGGCTTAGTCGCCGAAGTTTTTTGTTTTGTTTGTTTTCATTTGTTTAACTTTTCTTTTTATTTAAAAAAAAACTTCTGAATATTATTTTTTTCTTTACTTTTTGTTATTTTATTATTTTATATCATTTTCATGTCTACTTAAATTTTATATTCCTAATTGTAGCAAATTAATGTTTTATTTTATTTTGTTTTGTTTCCCCTAAAAAACAATTAATAATAATAATAAATCAGCAAATAATTTTGTTGCTTATTTAAAAAAAAAAAAAGAAAAACATCAACGAGAACGTATTCTGTGAATACTTTTCATCATTCTGTATGCAAATGGTTGTGTGTAAATATAGCAATTTATTATTTTTCGTAGGACAAACGATTAAGAAACGACTAAAATTATTTTGTTTGTATTAATTTTAAATTAGTATTATCGCCAATAGTTTAGTTTTGTTAGTTACTTAATTTATTTAATAATGAACTAAAATTTAAAGCTTTTTTGCTGAGAATATCTTGAATGGACCAGCCATTAAAGATCAGATTTTGTTTTTGTATTAAAAATTGCAGAAAGAATCAAATTATAATCCACGTAAAATGTTGCATGGCCTTACGTTTGAACAACAAGATTGGAAATAAATTTAAAACTCATTACTTACGCTCTTTCCTAGATCCAATCAGCCTTGAAACAAAGGAACAACTAAACGAGTTTGTACGACCAGAGAAAAACATGTATTCCCATAACACTAGTTTTCCCGGGAAAATCTTTAACATTGCTGCGATATCCACGAGCAATGGAGCCCATCACCCCTTTATTAGTAGGCGGAACGAATAGGACTCTTTCATTGGAGGAAACACGACAAGCTATATAAATACTACAATGTGTATATTTTCTGTTTGGTCATTAGATCGAATAAATGCTTCGAGTAGGAGACACAACAGCTTTAATCTCTCAAATAACTCGCACTTGTTTCCACATTTTTTAAAGAAAGTTATCAACGTTCCAAAAGGCAGAGGATCCTAAAAGTGAGTGTTAAAAACTCCTTTATTTGCTTTTATCCAATCTGTGTTTCCTATAGAAACTTAAATCGAATTTTTCCAAGAACACCATCAAGTTGTAAGTATTTTTAAAGAAGACCAAGCCATTCCAGTTTTTAAAGCAAATCGACAAAAATTTTGAAGAACACATAAAATGGCGAAAAGAAAATTAAGGTAAGGTAAGAAAAAAAAAAAAACGTTCCAATATTTGTTGTTTTTTTTTTGTTTAGTTTTGTGATTTTTTTTTAATTTTTGTATCTTTTATTTTTGAATAGCAATAAAGTATTTCTGGTTGTTTCGGTTTTATGTTTCTGTTATCATTGTTTATAATAATAAATTGTTGATTCAAAGTTTTTATTTTTATTTATTTTTTGTTTAAATCATTTAGCTTCAGAACTTTTTATTTTAAATATAATTCAGTTTTTGTTTTTCTTGTAATAATTGTTGATGTTTTTTTTTTAATTATTTTAATATTATTATTATTATATAACTATTTACTATTAGGTTTTATAATTAATAATAATAATAACTGTATTCTTCTTGTTGTTGTTCTGTTGATTTTTATTTTTGTTTTCTTGTTGCTGTTGTTTCTTCTTTTTTTTTGTTTTGTTTAAATTTATTATTTTATTTAGTTCTCTTAAAGGAAATAGTCGGGAGTTCTTCGTGTAACATGCGGCTCTCCACGTCTTGGTGCTGGGTCGAATTGTAGGCTAAAATAGAAAAGAAAGTGTGAAATTAGAAAATTGTTTTTAATTTTATTTAAAATTTAATAATAAAATGCTCTGAGTGCCTATAAACAATCTCAAACTTGAACCTATGAAGTACAACAACATGATGACATTTAAAAGGAAAAGCTTTCGGAATGATAGAGCGTTTAACTAATGTTCCAAATTTTACTTAATTTTGGTATAGTTCTATTCTCACCAAAGTATTATCTAAAATTGGAACTGTTTGCACGAAAAGAAAACAAAGACAAACATTTGAGTTAGATTTAAAAGCTGTATAGTTTTGTATCATACAGATGAAACTTAAAGTTTAAACACAGTGCAGGCGATAGGAAAATGAGAAGGATTCAAGAGGATATACCGATGGACATTCTGATCATCAAAATGGGAGGGGAAAAAAGATTCGGGTTGTGTGGCCGAACAAATAATCTCCAACTACAGACAGTAAGTCCGAAAAAGAGCTCAATGATTAACTGATGAGGAGTTTTAGTGGGAGTGCAAGTGATGGAAATGTTTACGGGGAAGGGGAATGCAACTTGATAAGTCTATATGCTTGAAACATTGTGGTGATGTTTAAGCAATGTAAAAGAAGTTTCGGTTATAGTTCTGTCCCCAATAATTTTTACGATTTTCTTGATTTCTATTTAGAACCTGTCAAAGTACGAGGTTTAAAAGGTTGTAAAACGTTTTAAAAGGTGACAAATTTCTTACATCGTTGAAAAAATTCTAAATAGCAATTTTGTTTAAGTTCAAAAGGCAATCAAATGCTATTTAGAAGGTTTTTGTGCAGTGCAGCAGTTTAACTGGAATCGAAGAACAAACATGCAAATTTTTTTCTTTAAGGTCTGATAAATGACAGGGTTTTTATTTTAAACTTAGGTTAGGTTTGAAGGGGTATAAGTGTTTTTCTAGTTCTAGATAAGCTTCGGCAATTACAAAGCAGGTGAGAAGATCTAATAGGCATTTTAGAATCTAACTCTCAAATTCGATTAGAGAGGACTTTCTGATTCTAAATTCAATCGAAAGTAAATTGTGCAAAGAAACTTTTGCAAGTTTCCAATAAATTTAAAGAGACTTTTTAATTATTTAAATTTGTTTGTAGATGAAGAGAGACTATGCATATAGAAACAACGTCAAAATATCAGTATTGGCAGATTTCAAGTATCCACTCGAGCCATTAATGTTAAGATCATGTGCACCAAAAAATTAAACTGAATAATTATTAAATACATTATTTTCCTACCACCCCCCTAACAAAGTAAGACGAATTCAAGTAAACAATGTTGCTTCTTATCATGACGGCCTAAACCCAAGCTGACAGAACTACCTTAATATTTAAAAAAAAATGATAACGTACCTAATAAATAAACTTTGTATATTTAAGTTTAGATTAATTTTACAATGAAAACGAAAATACAGTTCTCAAGTACCAAATATCCGACTCCCGAATAAATTTAAAACTCGTGAGCAAAAACTCGACTAAAGTCGCAAGCTTGCAGTCAAAAGCCTCTAGCAAAACATTTTGTGTTAAAGTCATTAGTTGTATTCTTATAATGAGTGGTTTCTACCTCAAGTATGTGTTGATTTTTTTGCTCACGAGTGTATTTTTAAGTACATATTCCGAATTAAAAAGATGTGCCTTTAGAATCGAATCACAGAGTTAGTTGCATTAGGTACTTTGTTTCTTTTCTGAAAATATTGGGTCCAAAATTTCTTGAAAACCTCCAAGTGTTAAGAGCTAACTATTTGTTGTTTGCAGTTTTAAAGAAACTTAGATGAATTTTTCCGTTAATTTGCTTTTGTGGTGTATAAATAGTGAATTGTAGACTAATACAAACTTAACGTTAAATTGATTTAGAAACTTTAATACATTTGAGTATTTCAATTTTTTTGCAATGACGTTCATATAATATCGGGTGATTTTTTAAGAGCTTGAGAACTTTTTTTAAAAAAAAAACGCACAAAATTTGCAAAATCTCATCGATTCTTTATTTGAAACGTTAGATTGGTCTATGACATTTACTTTTTGAAGATAATTTCATTTAAATGTTGACCGCGGCTGCGTCTTAGGTGGTCCATTCGGAAAGTCCAATTTTGGGTAACTTTTTCGAGCATTACGGCCGGAATAGCCCGAATTTCTTCGGAAATGTTGTCTTCCAAAGCTGGAATAGTTGCTGGCTTATTTGTGTAGACTTTAGACTTGACGTAGCCCCACAAAAAATAGCCTAAAGGCGTCAAATCGCATGATCTTGGTGGCCAACTTACCGGTCCATTCCTTGAGATGAATTGTTCTCCGAAGGCGCATGTAGCGCCATCTTGTTGAAACCACATGTCAACCAAGTTCAGTTCTTCCATTTTTGGCAACAAAAAGTTTGTTAGCATTGAACGATAGCGATCGCCATTCACCGTAACGTTGCGTCCAACAGCATCTTTGAAAAAATACGGTCCAATGATTCCACCAGCGTACAAACCACACCAAACAGTGCATTTTTCGGGATGCATGGGCAGTTCTTGAACGGCTTCTGGTTGCTCTTCACTCCAAATGCGGCAATTTTGCTTATTTACGTAGCCATTCAACCAGAAATGAGCCTCATCGCTGAACAAAATTTGTCGATAAACACATTTCGAACCGAACACTGATTTTGGTAATAAAATTCAATGATTACAAGCGTTGCTCGTTAGTAAGTCTATTCATGATGAAATGTCAAAGCATACTGAGCATCTTTCTCTTTGACACCATGTCTGAAATCCCGCGTGATCTGTCAAATACTAATGCATGAAAATCCTAACCTCAAAAAAATCACCCATTATATTTCTGGCAGACAAATATGAACTACATTAATAAATTCAAGTCCTTTATAAACTCTTTTCACAATGTTGCCTCCCACTGCGGTCCTTCCAATCGTAAATAGTTGATAAATACATATTGAGTTTTTATCGAAGCAAAAATTAATTCTCACATTAACTCAAGGTATTTATTATTTCCTTGTACATATTAGATATAATATGTCATCAATTGCGCATTTTAAATTGAAAACGATAACTTTTTCATATAATATATATTTTTGTATGTTTATATGTATTAATCAATAAAAAAAACATTCGCAACACTCTTACACGTCTTTATCTTTTACCAGATAAGAACATAGCTATACCTTAACTGATCAACATTTGGTAGAATTTAAAAAGTAAATATCAAATTGTTTATCAATTTTTATTTCGAAGCAGTTAATTTGCAGCATTCAGAGAAAAAAATGTTCACATGTCGTCTAGACTACTTTGTGTATTTCTTTATAAAAGAAGCAAATAACCATCACGTGCAGGTGAATCGATTCGAGTTTAAAATTAAGTTTTAAATTGAGAGAATCATTGATTTATATTACATGTATGCATATCTCCGTTAAGCGTGACTTGCAGTTCATTTTGGAAATAAAACCTGGCAATTCGTTGTTTGTTGTTTTTTTTTTAAGCCAACTAAGTAAATAAACTCAAATTCAACTCGAAAAATTAAGTCTTAATAAAATATTAACTTTTACCTCATTTTAAATTTAAGTTCAATCTTTTGAATTTCTGAAAGTCAACCTTCAGTTATCAGAAATGTCTGTTCTGTTCCGATTTACGAAATGTGTACAAATTTGCTTATAATGAAAATGTTAATATTCGTAAATTCATTTTTCTACACCATTTTAGAATATATTACAACTTAAAATAACTTAGGTAAAACTATACTTCATCATGAATTTGTTTATCTAACCTTTTTAATGCTTAAAGTCTTATTCAAAAACATAAAACATTTTTTAAATATACTTACAATGAAAATTTAAGTGAATCGTCTAATTCCATTAGAGCCGCTTGATTACCGCAACGGTAACAATAATTTGGCGCTGAGAAGATTGTGACAACATTACGATCGTGACACCAATTATAGCCCTCCATCACCAATTGATGGGCACGTGAGACCAATGTAAGACCATTTGTGTTGTTAAACGTTTCCGAAATATCCTTAAAAAGAAACAAATAATATTATGATACAAAAAAAAATAAGTACAAAATAATGGAATGTTTGTATTTGAAAAAACTTACTTGGCCAAATGTGTATCCAGCACCACGTGGTGAAATACCCCAGCCACCCCTATCATCTGGATCAGACCAAAGTAGATCACACATTGGACCTTCATGTGGTACTTCTTGCAGGCGATCTAGTGCGCGGATATGATCCAAACTATCAATTGATGGACTCAAACCACCATGCAAGCAGAAAATTTGTCCATCAACCAATGCGGTCAGGGGTAGGTAATCGAATAAATCGGTAAAATATTTCCAAACATTTGCATTGCCATATTTACGCAGACATTCATCATAAAATCCATAGACTTGGGTAATTTGTCTCGATTCATGGTTACCGCGCAAAATTGTGATTCTCTCACGATAGCGCACCTTAAGGGCAACCAAAAGCGTAACTGTCTCAACCGAATAATAACCACGATCGACATAATCGCCCATAAATAAATAATTTGTATCGGGCGATTTACCACCTATCCGAAAGAGTTCCATAAGATCATGGAATTGTCCATGCACATCACCGCAAACTGTGACTGGACATTTGACCTCTTGGACATTTGATTCTTTCGACAGAATTTCCTTTGCCTATAAAAGAAATAAGAAATTATACATTAAAACAACGAATATTACAGTATTTGGCATAAAATTAAGAGCATAATTATATTATATTTTTGTATGGATTGAGAATGATATTTTATTGAATCAGTTCGAAATTCATTCCAGACAGTTGGGCTGCATGCTGACAAACCACCTCCTCCTTTTATAGTTCAACAAATCTATGTCAATCGATCGGAAACGACCTTCTTCTAGCAAAGCAAATAAACCCGCACGTTTGGTAGTTAATACAAAATGAAACCAGACATTTTTTCATGCTGTAAAGTATCGTAGGCAGAAAAAATGTAAATTTTTTCATTGTGGCACAAAAAGCATTCTAGTTATTCTTTTTTTTTTCTTTTTTAAGCCCACATATTCTTACAAAACCTGTACTTCAATAAGTATCAATAATCCAGCAACTACGCAAATAAAATATGCATGTGGACAAAATCCTCGAAAAAAAGAACTCTTTTTTACAAAAGGGAACAGAATATAGTAGACAAATTTAGTAAGAAAAATTTAAATAAGAAAACTTTGTTGTAAAGAAGAGTTTGATAGTTGACTTGTTTACTCGTCGATAAGTCTTACTTGTCAAACTTTTCAAAAAGCTTTCATACACTGTCTACAGATTCATATCAACTTTTTGTCGATGATGAGATGAAGGTATTAAGAAGACGTCTTTTATGGAGATGTTTGATGGATATAAGTACTAACGTAGAGAATAAAAGTATGTACATATGTATGTATAATAGAAGACGACAGGACAAAAAAAAGAACTTCAAAACTAATGGAATTATATTGGAAACTTCTCTGATACAAAAGTGTCTCTTCCAAGAAAAGATTAAATTGGCTTTCATTAAGGCTACAACTTAGGATCTTTTGAGTGTGTTCTATATAGATAGGATTTAATAAAGTCACTCATATAAAAAGGCAATGGTTTTGAATGTTTCTAGTAAAGCAATGACATGACAAGTTTAAATATCTTTACAAAAACAGATAATAATATTATTAAACGCCTTAAATATAGGGATTTTGTAGAGTGTGAATGCTACAACTAAATTGTGTTATAACATAGTTGCAATTACATGTTTCACGAGGACCAATGCGATTTTAAGATTTATTATTTCAAAACACATCATATACCAAAAAAAGTGTCCAGTCTAAAAATGTTATTGATTAATGCGTTCAATACATGGGCTTCATTTTCTTTTGTAGTTCTCTTTAACGCAAATTGTACAATTCTTAGTTATGTCTTATGACTAATCTTTCATGGTACTTGGGTACAATAGAGATCTCTATTCCACATATAAACCTTCTTTAACCCTCCTTTAATCGATTTAAAAAAAAAAAGTTAAAATGGCTTAGGTGAGGTTCTGTGATCATACATTTTGATTCCAAATCAAAACAAATTAATCCTTGACCCTTAAATTTGAGAGTCTAAAATATCGGATTTTTATCCCAAGCTGAGATTTAAATCATATAAAGATCCTTGTTATCATTGAACTTTTGTTCGAGTGATATTTATTTCGAGGACGGTTCCAATTACGCGTTTATAAAGAGAAATGTACTCCGCTGTTGGCAGGACTGTTCCAAAATTAGAAAGGACTTTACTAAAATTAATTTACAATTAGATTGAATTGAATTGAATTGAAGGATTCCATAGATATAATTGAAGGTGATTCACGATGAATGAAGAAATTAATGGGGTACTGCTGCACTACGATCTAGAGGTTTGGTATACAAACTAAGGAACTGGATGAACATACTTTTCTACAGTATGTCCTCCAAAAAAGTTTCTTTAAGGAGTTGAAAAGAGGATACTTCTTTGTCGTTTAGGAGAAAATTTCCCAGATATCTGTACCTATGGTAAAATTAATTGCTAACACTAAATTTAACTACTTTAATTGTCACATCGTACTCATTACAAATCCTACGGGCACCACTTCTCTCCAACCCTTAGATGGGAAAGTGTATATTCATCTTGCATTGAGTTTATTTATTGACCAATTTGTGTAAAAATTGTGATTATTGGAAGTATAGTTTTCCGTCGGCTTTTTTTTTTAGTCACTGTAATTTTTGCAATGAAACATCTTGCAGTGACATTTTGTCATATGCCTCAATAGGACTCTCGTCCATTTAAGATTCCTCCTTTTCTTGCCATGAAATCTGACTTTTCATTGCCCTGGAAGTGGACTGTTCCATCGTTATTGGGTTTTTGGTTTCAGGCCCAAAGAATCTTTCATGTGAGTTATTGTCGGGTGTTCCGTCAATATCTAGAAACGCGCAAAGGAGGTTCCCTTAGAGTCTATAGCTAACTTAAAGGAGTTAGTGTATAGCTAATTTAAAGGGTTAGTAAGCTCATAGAGTGCAGTTAAAGCCAAAACCTTGGCGTTAGTTTTAAGGTGATTGTATTAGCATGTTTGATCTAATGACGTTGTCAACTACCCTTTTCAATGTATTCAATTGGTTGTATGTTCTTTTTAAACGTTATGAATAGAAATAACCTAAAATGTTCGCAATATACTTATATGTATGTATACCCAAGTTCAATCCTGTTACAAAATATACCAATGAAATACGGCCAAAAAATGAAAAACTTTTCAATCGCCAGTAAGATTGAGGAACAAACCTTGAATAAGTAGCTTTGGGAAACAATAAAATACGCATCGCACCACAGAACTTAGATGCAGGTTATTCTAATGAAAATAGAGATATTTTGCAGAACAGAAAACGACTACGCAATTCTACCTCAGGTGGCACCCAGAATGGAAGAAGACTTCGTTCAACAGTCAACTAGAGGTTTAAAGTTTTTCTTAATAAATCTTTCATTTTGTTGGAATAAAACATGTTACAAGTTTTTATTTAACTTAACCTTTCTTACACACGACTAACAACTTCATGTAACTCGAATATAGCAAACATATTCATATAGTATGTATGAGTACATACAAAAAAACATACAAAATTTATCTACATACACATAATAAATATTCATTATTTTTCTTTTTTGTAACTTCCGACTTTCAATAAAATTGTAAACAACAAACTTTTGCTACAAAAGTAAATAAGTTTTTCTAACATCTAACTAAACACTATTTAAATAAAATAGAAGAAAAATTAATAGAAACTAAAAACCGGAAGTTATGTTTATTATTTCTTGTTTTTTTCTTATTTTTTTTTTGTTTGAATATGCCTCACTGCATGATAATTAAAAGGCAACATTGAATTTAAAAAGGAAATAAAATGCAAATTTGTATGTTATAAAAATGCAAGAGATTAATTATTTTGATTTCGTTTCAATTGTATTTGTTCTTTACAAAAAACAATAATACAATAAAATAATAACAAGAGCAACGCAATTTCAAGTTCTCAATAATTTACAGAATGACCTCTTTAGCTCATTGTGCAGTTTAAATAATAATTAGGAAATTCGCCACTTGTACTCGCGTACAAGTATACCGGACCCGGCTAGAACCAGAACCAAACCAACAACTAGCACACACAATCATTAAACAAAAATACAACAAACAATAAAACAATAAGAAAACGACCAAATAAAGTGTGATGGCAGCAAAATTAATTATTCAATTGTTTTTATTTTATTGTATTTGTCAGCAATTTATTGAAGATACTTTATACTCGTATGTTTGTATATCTATCTATAAAGAAAAATGGTCAAGAGAATGAGGGAATGAGTATATTTTTATACAAGTAGAAGATTATAAATGATATCGAACGATAGTTGATTAAATTGTGTTAATTGAAAACTTTTCTAACGGTCATAAGATGCACAATAAACAAAAAGTAGATATACCTACAAAAGTTGTAGTAATAAATGTTGTTTCATTTTTATTTTTTTTTGTATTGTTTTAGCAAACAAAAGCTTTTAAGATAAATCATCAATTATTATTTTCAATTGAAAGTTGAGTATTTTGTGAAAGAGAATAGGGAAATATGTAGGAAAAAAAATACAAATACTTAGTAGAATATTCATGGAGGGTGGTTTTTCCAGCTTAATCTATAAAAGATTTTAATTCTCAATTTCTTCTTTTTCATCATAAAAGATCTTTAAGAAAAACCTTACCTTAACAATGACTAATTACACTAGTCTAGAAAAATAAATTGTTTTATGTAACACAAATCAAACAATGATTTATTAAAGGAATTTCTCATACGTCAGGTTTTTGAAACATAGCCTCTTAAAAATTCAAAAACAAACGTAATCGGTTTCTAGAAAACAATTAGTATGATAATTTACTAAATAAAAATCTCATCTTTAAAATAAAGTTCAAATCTTTTCAATAACTCACTTAATTTCTTTAAGATTTATGTTGTTCAGGTAAAACTTAAAAACTTACGGTGATATCTTAAAAACTTGAACTGACTGAAAGATTTCTAATTCTGGTTTGATTTAAGGACTTCAAAAACCATCGAAGAAGTTTAATTTGACTTCAGTTACAAAGTTTTGCTGACTAAAGTCAATTGATATACCAATGACGTTGAAACTTTAAATTTACGCATTTATCAAGTAAAAGAAGATTTGGACGTGTTGCCCACAAATGAAAAATATGACATCAGAAAGCTTAGTCCTACTAAAAAGTTTTTCTTTTTTCTATGGACACAAAGCAATAGGGTTTCATTGAAATAACAGTATTGGTCAATTTTTATGAATTGAATAGTTCCCAAAATACGGGAACTTTTATAAATGCCCAATAATAGAGAATAAGAATATAATTGGCGAATAATAAGCTTAACATACAATTGAGCTATACAACACTTGAAAGATTAGTTCAAGAGCATCTTCGATTACGATTATTACATTTTGATTGATTGAAAATGGGGTTTAAGCAACATATAAGATTAGGTTAGGTTAAAGTGTCTGACACATTTAGGCCAGTTTAATGGTCCATTGTGATACCACATGAATCTTGAGGCTTTCTTCTTAGCTCAATGAATCCAATTTGAGTCCCTTAGGAAACGTGAAAGACTGGGGTGGAATCGGCTAAGGTGATAAATGATAATTGATTATCATATTTTTGATAGTCAAATTTGACTATCATTTTCATTCCATCTGTGTAAGATGATGATTATGTTAATGTGATTGAGATCGTTTAGATCGTTATAGAATAATTCTCTTACGTAGGCCTTCCGTTTTTGAGTTGGAGCAGGGCATGTACAAAAGAGGTGAAGAACTGCTTTCTCCTCTTCCTCACCCATATAGCTTCTGCAAGTCATTTGAGAATACGCCTAGGCACGTGGCGTGCTTTCCTACTGCACAATGCCTGGTTATGACACCGATTATTGAGCTCATATGCGATCTACTTTATAGATTGCAACCACCTTGTTAGAAATAATAGCCGCGTTTTATTATCACCATGATCTGATCCGGATCTTCAATTTACATGCATTACAACAACAACACAAGATCCTGCTTTGTGTTTGGATCTCAATTTGATATCCAAAATTTAATTCTTTTTTTCACAACAAGGAGCGCTTATCATTGTAATTTGACATGTAAATGTTGATATCATTGCAAACAAATTAAATAAAACCTATATTGCCATATAAACTTTTCCATTTGACTGAAATAAAATATTTTTTAAATAGAAAGCGAGAAGCTTTATATTTATTTATTTGGTATATAATCCATGAAATAATTAGATATTTTACAAAACTAGATATTAATTGGTGAAATTAAAATAATTAAGTCCAAAAAAATGTATATTTGACATAATTTATGGGTATTATTTTCCCCAAAAAAAGGGAACAAAAAAAAAAATCATTGAGCAAAATGTTCTTTGGGCAACCCTGCTTTAAATGTCAAAAAATATAAATAAAATCGAGAAAGCTGCAGCACAAATGGGAGAAAAGATGTTCAAATAAATTCTAAGTAATCTCTAAATTAAATTATTTTAGTGTCACATTTATTAAAAGGTCAAAAAGAATCTGGACTACATGTGAGACCAAAGCGTTCCTGGATGCTTTGAGTTTGAGAGTGCAATGGTGATTTGCAGAAACATTTTCAAAAGTTGTGGAGCTTCCATTTTTGCTATGTGTTTGTTATTTTTTTGCTTCGAAATGTCACTTTTGAAAGAACGAATTTGACATTGCTACCAAACTTTAAATAATAAAAAATATGATGATCCAATGCTGTTTTATTATCATGATCTGATCCGGATCAGATCATGGTGATAGTAAAACGCGGCTAATATTTTTCATTTTAACAGTGTAACATTCTTTTTTGTTTATTCAATTAACCTATACTTTTTTAGTTTTTACAACAATTTTTAAAGTGTATTTGTCCATCAGTTCCTACTAATTTTCTTTCAAAGATAATTTCAGCTTTATTTAATTAGCAGATTTCTTAGCAAGAAAGGAAACTACTACACTATACAATAACGGACCAGAGCTCTATTACGAAATGTGATCAAAAAAAAAATCAAATCCAAGGAGGAGACCAAAAGGTCATATCTTTTCTATTTCAACTTTTCAGGCTAAACTACTACTGTGGAACTAACTACAATCACAAACAACTTGCAGCTTATATTATTCTTAGTAGGAATAATCGAAGATTAATAAAAGGTTTCCTCATTGGTCAATGCAAGCTTAAGACATAGACAGTATCTTAGGATTTGTGACCAGTGCTTTTTGTAGGTTTTGTATTGAGTACAAATGGCCGACAATATATTAGATAAATATTATGCCATCCGTCACTAGAAACACAGATATCTGTAACATTGACTAATACAAGATAAGGAACTATACTGCCTTAAATACTTAAGTTCCTCAAAAGAGTTAATTCAAAAAAAAAAAAAAATATTGGTGGTTTTTCTTACCTAAACAAAATCAATTCAGAAGTTAATTTTATTTGACAACTTAACACAGCCAACTCATTGCTGGCTTATTTATTAAAAAGATTTAGGAATATAATGTTAATGAAAGACAAAGAACTGACCAAGGAATTGAAATAACCTGTCTGAATAAGTTAGCAACAAGAGCGTTTGTGTAGCTTTTTTTCCCCAAACCACAAAACTTCTATTATAATTTTTGCAATGCTTCAAAAAGGAAATAAATAAAATACTTATTACTTGCATAAAACTTCCAATATCTCGTTCAAGTCTCTTGGCTAGTTGGCTAACTAATGATAGTCAGTCAAAGAATTAATTTTTAAAATAAATTCAACAATGTGTTGTATTATATTGAATGCAAAAGCACGCAATCTTTATCACGTGTAGAAGTTTTTATTTTTCCAGATATCAACAAAACAAAGCAAAGACAAAAACAGTCTCACTCAGATTCAGATGGTTTATATAACTACAACGTGTAAAATGCCCCCCTTATAATTTAAGAAAATAAAAAACTAAATACAACTAACATAACATTCCATTGAAATGGAACGTGATATTTTGTTTTAAAACTTTAAGGCGTCATTAAAATCATTCCTAAATACATGGCAAAATACATTTTTGTTTATTTTTAGTCAAATGAATTAAAAAAAATATTATGCTGCACAGAAATTCATAGTTATAGAGAAAAAGAAAGAATGTTTTTTTTAGGAGTTTTTCCTAAAACTGTAGTCTAGTTGCTCTTGACACATTGTAATTTAAAGATTGCTACAGAATCCGAAACTTGATGTTCTTCTTTTTACGAACTCTAAATTTGATGTCAAATTTGTTTTATGAAAAAGGTGTTAACCACTCTTTTGATTATATTCTTAGTACTAATCGTCTCCAAAGGGGCCTTAAATAGCACCGAGTATCTAGAAGCCGGCATATTAATAGTGGTGAGTAAGCCTGTCCCATTTTCATTAAATTTAAAGGCCTAATGAAGTTTTCAACAGTTAAACTTCCCTATGGAACAATTAACTAGAGAAGCCTTTCTCATTCAAGTACTTTTAATTAAATTTCGGTCCAATAAATAATTTATTGAACACTTGGACGTATTTCAATGTATATAAGCAAAAGAGAAAATCGCATTTTCACTAGAATTCAATCGAAAAAGAAAGAACTTTAAGTACCAGTGTTGTTGTTCAGTGATAATTCAGCGAAATAAAATATAGTTTAGCATAGACATGATTATTTGTGCGTAATGTTTTGTGATTTTTTTTTACGTGCAAATCTGCAAAAAAAAAAAAAAGAAGAAAAATACGGAAATGGAATTGGGTAAATATTTCATATTTCACTCTTCACGTAGAACAAAACAACGCATTTCCACATTTTAATGCAACGACCATCACTGAAATGGGAGTTAGAAAAGCTGTAGGTACTTTCAACTGAAAAGTGTGTATCATTAAAAAAATATTCATATCATTATAGGTTTTTCATTAGAGTTAAGTACAATTAAAAAAAAAAAAAAATATATTAACTACCTGCAGTGTTCCCTCACTGCACCGTAGCTTATTATTTAGCGCCCTAAAGCATTAGAATTGGAGCGTGTTTGAAAACTTACAACGTTCATGTCATGGCATAAATTCCAAGAGTAAACTTTATTTTGCAAAAGAATAAAGCGAAAAAAAAATCAACATTTTCTTTACACTCACTGCTTCCTTTTGTATATACATGTATGTATGTTGGTATAAGCCATTGTAGGCTTAATGCATTTTATTTTTAGAATTATTCAGAGCCTATCTATTTATCTATCCATGCACTGTGCTCTGAGTATGCTGCTCCTCTTAGTCTGTTTGGTTTGGTAGTTGAGGCAAGGTAAGTATAGGCAATAGACAGACAGGTATGTATGTACGTAGACGTTAATATATCTATACATAATGTATAGTATGTATTTATAAAATGACAATAAAACCATTTTGCTCTCCTAGTATTTCACAGAGAAGAAGATATATCGTGGTATAATCATAGATTGTACGGACTATGGGTAGAAAAAAAAAAAAAAAAAAAACATTTTAATTTGGATGCACGACTTTTTGTTTTATTTGCAATTTGTGCAATGATTCGAAACGAGAACACTTCCTTGTTTTGTTTATTTGTTTGTTTGGTTGGTTGAGAGAGATATTATCATGCCCTGCCCTACCAGGCCGGTCCGAGTGGTGCCACAACGTTTTTGTCGCAGACTGTCTATATTTACATATTCGTACTACCAAATTAATTTTGAAAATATAATCGAATTCAGGATTAAAAACTTTGATACCATTTATTTCTCTATCAAGCTGAATTGATCCAAATGGAAAACTCTTTTTTTCTTTTACTCGATTGCGGAATGAACAAGAAAGAAAAAAATAAAGCATAATAATAGAAAGTCATTTTCCATTACGACAGGTAGACACGCAAACTAACTATTCTGCAACAAACCACCAAAGAACTGGTGAATTGGTTGGATTGGAGTATACTCGTTCGTAATGTATAGAGCTTCACAAATTCAAAATGTAATCTGAGACCAGAGATGTGCTCACTGCTCAGTGCCGCATGAAATGGGAGAGCCTACCTATTTTGCAGTAGGTACATTGCATATTCACATTGTACAAAAGAAAATAAAAAAACAGTTAATGATAACGAAAGTTTATTGTGGATTTCCCTACCTATCATCTGAAAAATCTCTAACTCTCACGTTGAAATATACTACATACGACTATGTTATACCTACTAGCTACCCAGCTTATAGAATGGTTTGGTCTTTAGCAAATGTGCACTTAAAATGAGTCGTTTACCGGTGATGATGGAAATTGTTAGGTGTGCACAACCATTGAAATTGAAATTACGCTTACATGAATAAATACTTAAAGTTTGGTCGCATGTTAAATAATATGCAACACTGAATCCCACAAACTTATTAAAGTTTCTTAGAATTGCAAAGCTTTTCACTAAAAAAAAAAAAAACTGTGTACTGCTTTGGATGAAAAACATGAAATGTTTAAAAAATACTCTTTTATTCATTTTGTTGCTATTTTTATTCAGTTTAGCAAAAACAAAAGTCTGTATTTGGTATTTATAATGATTAAAGTGTCATAAGTTTAGTTATCGTGATACTAATGCAATATGAAATATAGCAAGCCAAATTACAAAAACGATTTGCGTTAGAAATAAGACATTGAAAACTTAAATAGGGAGACAATCATCATCTCTATCATTCGTCAAAACAATCATTTTTTATAATGATCGAAATAAAAAACTAAAGATGTGACGCCAAATGCGAGTTGACATTTTGACATAAATTGATAGATTGCCGGCTCTTTAAAAAACGTGTTCAGCAGAGGAATAGAAGTCCAACTGCGGAGAAGACGACTGGTTTTTGCGTCATTATAGTAAATTATACTTAAATTTAGAGATGTACAAGTAAAAACTTTTAAAATTGTATTTCATAATTAAGTTTGACCTTGAAGTAAGATATTATTGTAAAAATCTAAAAATCAAAATGAAGTATACACAATGTTAGCATTATTTTTAATTACTGTAGTAATAATTAATTAATAATATGTCAACTTGAAGAGGACAATACAATATAGAGAGCTACTTTGGATTAATAATTAAAATAAAAAAAAAATAAAAGCTTTTCCAAAAAAAAAAAGATATGGTTGATATTTCACATCTGCCAAGCTTCCCACGACATCGATAGACAGTGCTTTTTTAAGTTAAACCACGCTCATATGTTTATGTACATTAATATGTTTTATATGAACATACTTTCTCTTTTGTTCGTTGTACAAAACAAACAAACAAAAATATGGCACCGACAACTGTTTTAATCGTAATTAGATAACAACATACTGCGGGCATGGGGCAGTTTGTATTATTTTCCGGAGGAAAGAAAAACATTGACTTTGTTTTAATGGTTTGAAGTTTCTTTTGTATTTTCATATACATTTTCTTTTTACATAGTATAGGGTGTTTTTTAAATGCATGAAAAGTTTCGATGATTTTGGTCTATGGTTTGACAGTTATGAATTTCAAATTGTGCTGACATCATGAAACTTTTAATGCTAGAATAACGCTTTTAAACTGTGGAAATAAACCTGTTCGCTAAATTAGACCACTTCTCCCAGAAAAAAGTATTTAATAGATATTTCTAATTAAATGTAAGCAATAAGCAAAATGTCAGTGTATGGTGAGAAAATATTTCTCAAGTCATTAAAAAATCACCATTACATCCATTTAAATTGAATGTTTGGTTCGGTTAACATACATACATCGACGACATTTGGTTTGGACATTTATTTCTAATAGTGTTCATTAGTGCTACTTAAAGCCTCTGGAAAAAGTAGTTAAAAATTGGACTGATCGAATGGAATATGTAACTCTTAGTCACGGCTAACATATACCAAAAATCGTATTTAAAAAAAAATGTCATGAAATTGTCTACTTATCTATCTGAATAAAACTAAACAAAATTCACTCCAACAATATTTCTGTCTTGCATTGTATTATTTCAAGTTATCAAGCTCTTTAAAAAAAAAACACCATCCATCCTCATTGCGGAAATGAAGTTCTTTTTAAAGTTAATTTATACCCACATAAAAAATAAGGCTTATCGCTGAGTCATTGTCAACAATTAATGGTGACAAAAATAAGTATATATAAGTAAATATTTTATAAATAAATTCAAATTTCAAGCATTTTGAGATCTATCACCGTTTTAAGTTAGGAGAAACATTATACGTGTTTTTGAAGCTATTTCACTTCGCAAGGTAGTTTTTTTTTTTTTTTAATTGAAAATGTAATAATATAAATATTACCAGTATCTCTTTCATATAAGTCAATTCAATTCAAAATAATATTAGTTGAAATCAGAAAATGTATCACTTTTAAAGTATCTATTTAAATTGCTGCAAAAACTCCGACTTCGATGGAATTGGCCATTGTTGATAAACATTTATCCAGAATAACCTTTGGCGATTCCAGCCTAGGAAATGTGTTTGATTTTAAAAAGGCAATTCTGAGTAAGCTTCATTCCGATCCATTTGATATTACAATAGTCTTAGCCTTCTTAAATTATTGATAATAACACAGTATAAAATCCTATAAAAGGTTATTGACCTCAATTTTCATTAAAGTCCCTTATCAATTGATTTTCTTTGATAGGTGACATTTTATCAAAACTTCTGGCAGTTAGAGATTCAGATTATGGGGCCACTAAAAAGTTCATCCCACTGCTTTGAAAAGTTAGATTTGTAGGCTGATACAAAAAGCGATGACAAGTTAGCATAATTCGTTCAACTTGTGAATGAAAGGCATTATGGTTTGACAGATTTGTAGAAAAACCTCTCAGCGAGAAAAAGCTTGAGTAATTTTGTCGCATACAGAAACGAAACCAGGTCTTTGAATTTCATTACAGAAAGCCCCGTAAAATCTTCAAGGAATGCCTTCCCATAGGATTGCATTCTCATTCTAGCGGCTAAAGCAGGAAGCTTTTTATAAGTTCTTTTTTAATGTTCTTTGGCAATTCCAGCTTACAATATGCTCAGAAAATAGTCTTACTCATTTTAGTTGCAACACTCATATTTACCTGAAATAAGAAAAGAAAAAAAGTATTAATATGAGAGGTTTTATTATTTAATATTTAAAAGAAAATACTAAATGATGCGAGATTATAATAAATTTGTAATTTGATCATTACACGTGCTACAGAAAATACCAAAACCTTCCCAAAATTGCCTTGCATAGAGATACTATCAAAGTCAATGCACTGAATTCCAATAATCTTACTCGTGTCCCTAAGTATAGTTGTACAAATCTAAACAGAAATAAATAAAATACCTACCACAAATAGTTTTAATTTAATTCTGAAAATAACATACGACCAGATATAAATCATTAAATTTAATTTGAATGAAAATTTTCAACGCTAAAGAGATGGGTCATTTTAGTGATGTATTTGCTCATTCTTAGAAAATAAATTTGTGACAGCACACCACCACCGGTCCGTCATCGGTGATGATGGCAGCCGGCACCAGATTACGAAAGAAAAACAAAAAATTAAGAGACCAAAGTAGCAAGCAAATTGCAAATAATGAATGAATTCCTGTTTAAATGCATTAGCTACAAATTGCACTGGTTCTGGTGGTGGTACTAGGCAATACTCGTAATATCAACATATTTAGAAATGTGGACAATTTCGAAGAGCACGAGAGAGAGAAAATTTAATTGGCACTTAATAAACAAAAACAAATACAAACGTACAACTATTTTGCTTAGTACGACAAACATTATAATCATCAATCAGCTTCAGCTTTAGCATGCATCCTCTTTTGGTACACAAAAACATTGCCAGCCATATCAAGTACAAAATATAACAAGGTAACGAACCTAAATTACAACAATGACCTGTGACAATCGAGTCGAAATCTGCATCTTGACATGTTTTTTTTTTCGTTCAAATTGAATTTAGATAAAATCTAATTTTAAATTAAGTGATATTGGCAAACAAAAAATACAAATTTTAATGTTGTCTTAGGTTATGTCCGATCGAATTGAAATAAAACCGAAAATATGTTTCAATAACAAATGCAGGGAGAAAGAGAGAGATAGACCTTTTTGAGATGTAAACAGTTTTATTTTGTTTATATTTAGATTTGGGAGATTTCAAATAATGCCGGTTGATTTTCTTTTATAAATAAAATTACCATTTTTATAGTTACAGTATGACGGCTTTAAATTAGATTTGTCAGCAATGTTTTTAGATGTAATGCATCGTCTGTAGTTTTAGTGGCATTGAATGGATTTTATTTTATTTAGAAGATGGTTTACGGGAATAATCAAATCGGGCAGTTCAGGAAATCAAAAGTTTATTATAATATTTTTAAACATAATGTACGTTAAGATGCTGGATATAAGACTAACAATGGATACAAAAAAGACTTTGAGACAACTATTCTTTTATTGACCATGGTAGACATATAAAGTGCCATGTTTCAACAGCTGATTTACTGTCTTAAACGTTAATAAAGGACTCTGAAAAAGTCTGTTTACTTTTTTTCCCAGCGTTGGAGAAAGTAATCCGATACCCTGGAACGCTAACAAGAAGAATCAGCTTCATTAGCTCCAGCCATAAACTGACTTAGACGACATTGAAATCATCGGAAGAACCCAACGAGCTGTATATATTCATATACATTTAAATCAAGCAGGCTGCACAAAATTTGGGTTGGGACTTGCACATTAGTGAGGATGCAATCAAGGTGTGGAAACATGAATTTGGATTAGCACCCGATAAAAACATACAAAAAGAAATAACTTCAAGCTGCTGCTGTACAGGACCATGTTCCCGCCAATAATCGATTCGGGACTTGTATGGTTAGAACGAGGCATTTCGAATTCTTAACCGCTTCTAAGAGAACAACTCGCGGGGAATTGATGGAATATGAAAAAAGACGATTCCGTAGACGCTTCAAGTTTAAACTGATATAAGAGTACCTGGGAACAGAATGTATTTGTTAAGCTCCGGTGATGGATCAACTAGCTAGAATGGGCATACAGAAACAAGCTTAAAAAGATGACTTAGTAGATCATACGCTGGAAAGACGACCCAGGATGCCCAACGGATTGAAGTGTCCAACTGGATGATATCGACTCTTGATCGGTTTAGGAGCCGAAAATAATAAAATATTTGCCCTGATATTATGCACTATCGACTCCAGTGTATTTTAAAACATGGGTTGAGTTATCAAAGTTGCTAAAAGGCGTCAAAACATGGTATCTTATATCGGGTATTTTTTTAAGATCTTTAGAACTTCGAATTAGAATATAAGACAAAATTATTGTTGCAATTATTTTTTTAAAATAATATGATAATATGATTTCTGAGACTTGTCCGCTGGGCTAAGCGTTACATAATCCATTCGATCATACTAATTTTGAACTACTTGTTGAATGCAATTCATGCGTTTGTCGGTTTAAATTAATGACTTATAATATGACCACTTTTGAAAATTATATTGTCACTAAATGAATTGCTAAACCTTACTGAACAAAAATGTCAACAACGGATTGGTCATCGCATTTTTATGTAACCCTTAGTTAAATAAAGTGCTTCAAAAACAATTTATCATTCAAATGGGCTTCCAAAGAATTGACAAAACTATGATAATTTTTAAATTTTGCGAAAAAAGAAAAGCAATACTTCTCATAAATACAACATGCAACATGTACATGACATTCCATCTTGAAATAAGGATTAGATATAATTTCTGTTTTAATCTTGGAAAAAAGTTATCTCTTAAAACTACTACTGATATAGACGATCAACGACTCTCCGAAAATATCATATTTTCATAAATCCGTTTCATACCAAACTCTCCAAAAAGAGAAATGATTTTGTTGTTGTTCTCAGAGTGATACATTTTTAAGATTGAATAGAAAAATTTAGAATTAATTGCTTTTGAAAAAAGTAATATTGTAAATAGAAAACTTATATTTTAAAAAGTGTTTATTTAAAAAACAAACTCTTAACGTTGATAAGTTATCTAGATCACATGAGTGAAAAACTATCTTCAGATAAGAAAATAATTACAGAATTACCTATTTCATTGAATAACTCTTCACACGTTCATTATTCTCTCTTTTTCTCTCTTTCTTTCTCACTTGTATTTTTATTTGTAATATTATAACCACATCTAATTGAATCATTGACAGTGACTCAATTTCTCCTCGCCCAAGGCAGTCTCAATTTAAAATTTAAACTTGAGCAATTATTTACTAGGCATGAGGTTGTTGCACAAAGTCTAGAGGCAAAGGCAAAAAGTTCAAAAGATACTTCGTTTCGTTTGTCCTTCAGGTGAGATTAGCAATGAAAAATTAATCACCGTGTAACTTTTACGCAGAAGAAGAAGAAGAGTTTAGAATATACTTTACTCGTAGTTGTTAATTTAATTTAACAATTCAATTTGTTTAACAAGTAAAAAACAAAAAAACATAGCAAGAAGCCAAAGTTAATCGAGAAAGAAAATAATAAGAAAAAAGATTACGTCCTTGTGAAAGTTTCATTTCTAGACTCTCTCAGATAATACCCACACTCCACAATCGCTCGTCGTCGTCGTCACAAGTCACAACACTTTTATTTTATTTCAGCGATCAAAGCGATTTTTGTTGCGTACAGCTATACTAGCTGAAAAACAACAACAAAAAATCGCAATTTCTCTATATAAATGAATTGTATAACAAAATGTGAACAGATAGAAATAAAAATAAAATAATAAACCAATCAAACGTATATTTGTGTTAAACAAATCTAAAATAGATTTTTCCTGTAGAACAGCAGCAGTAGCACCAGAAGTTTTCTCTTTGTTTATTTATTTTCTCTGATAGTTAGTATTTGACTTTATACCGAGTACGCGTATAACATATGTACGTGGGGTGGGGGCTATTTTTATAAAAACAAAAAATAGATACAAGGGGGAAATAATAAAAATCCCAGTCAAATGTTGATTTTTTTTATTTAGGAAGACAAATTTTGTAAAAAAAAAAAAAAAGAAAAAAAAAGTCGTTTCTTTGATTTATATAACATACTATTATTGATGCATATACTTTGAAAACTGCTGTTTTTTCGAAAAAGATGGTTTTAGGTTCTTATGAGGTCATAAACAAATTTGGCAAAACGCACGCACGCAGTGCAATGACGTGCCAAGTTGTATTGGCATAATGTTATGGACACGCAAATGCGTGGAGCGTGGAACATAAGAGTGTGGGCATAACCAATGTCAAGGGGCGAATAAGAAAAGAAAGGGTTTTCTCTAGTCATAATTTATTTAATTTTTGTTTGTGTTTACTATTTCCATCTTTCAGCTCTTTTTTGAATACCCATATAAATCATATGAACAAGATTTCTTATTAAAAATAGAAATCTTTGGCAAATTTTTCATTAAGTGGAAGTTCATTTGGTAAAAAATTTCAACTTTCAATTAGAAATTAGGTATTTTTGAAGAAAAATCAACAAAATACAAATGATTCTTTGTGAGTCTCCATTCGGAAAAATATAATTTGAAATTTCATGCTTATTGGCAATTGTTTAAAGATCTTTTGCCATTAATCTTGCCCATCCCATCCAAAAAAGAACACATAAATCTCAAAGTTTATATGGAAAGCGTTCGTGTCAGTGGAAGATTTTTCTTAATTTTGACATTAATTTTATTTTTTGTTTCTGTTTTGTTTAAACAAAAAAAATTACATTATGGGTTTATCCACCCACTATTCTATTCTTGCACTTACTGCAGATAGAGATTGATCTATGACAAAAGCAAGTCCATATTTTGTCCACTTTTGACAAATAAAGTAAGTTACATATATTTGAAAATAGGGTGTGTTTTTAACTTCATGAAATTAGTTACTTAGTGAGAAGTTTTGATGGTTGTTGTCTAGCGTTGAAAATTTCAAACTATAAGGTTTGGCAATCTATCATAAAACCTTTAAGCGCTAGAACAACACGTTCAAATTGTGAAAATTTACTTTTCAAAAATTTATCTTTTCATTTAAAACCTTTAAAACTTGCCTGGAACCATCAGATGTCATTTTTTGTATTAATTTGAAAGGTTTAAGACCTCTAATTACACTTTTTAAAGCCTTGGGTAAGGAATCAACCCGTGTGGATGTTGAGGGTTAACAATTTTTGTTTAAATGAATTAGTCAAAAAGTTAAGTCATTGATTCATGCCGAGAAGCTAGCAACTCTGAAAAGATCAGAAGCCACCATTGCAGGCTAGATTTATTGGAAAAAGTAGTGTCAACTGATCGAGGGATAATATGACTCATAGTCACGCCGCCGGACATGTCACAAATTAATGTTACAATAACAAAAAATTCATACCAACAATATGTTTTTTTATTAACATTTAAAACTTTCAAGCTCACCATATACATACATATTATCCAAACCTGGCATAAGAACACAAATCAATGATAAATCTTTTTATAAATTTGCATCCATTTAAGTTTAAACTAAACTTGTTTTATAAAAACTTGAACATTAACTGACATACAAAAAGCAATTAAAAAAAGTCACACTTGCATGTTTCTGTACTTATACATACATATGTGGTATGATATGATGAATATCTCATAAAAAAGTTTAATGAAAAAATTTTAATAAGTATAAAATAGGTTAAGTAAAATAAATTGGTTTGGGTGGTAGTAAAATTGGCAAAAATTGAAGGAGATTATTGCCTTTTTCTAAAGTAATACTAAAAACTTAAATAAATTTAAAATTTTAGGATCACAACACTTCATTTATATCTTCTAAAACCTTTGTTATGGCAAAAAGAACCAAACACCATGAGACTTATAGATACACCGGATGGTGGTGTAGTGGGTTGTTCTCAATTTTCGTTTTTGTATTTTTAGAATGTATGTACATATATGAAAGTTCTCATTTCAAGCGACAAAAGATAAATAGGGATTATAACCCCTTGTATTTGTATGGTTTATCAAGTAAAACAAACTTTTTTTTATCTTTATTTAACACCATCATGAATTTTGTTGACTCAAGTGTGCATTGGGGAAAAAAGTAAATTTTGACATCATCATCACCCTCGGGTTTTGAAAATTTAAAAACCTTAAAATTCAATGTTAAGGAAAAAAATACGTGTTTGCAATAATAATAATTATTAAAGTAACAGACAACATGACCTCACTCTCTAAGTCAAGGAGTTGTATTTTCTTAGTCGTTGACTAAGGAAGTTTTCAATTTTATCACACAAGGAAGCACTTATCTTAATATTGGTGAATTATCTTTTGTTCATTAGCGATAAATACAATCAATTATAGATTGTAATTATTTATCACGTTATTTATAACCTTGAACTTCAAAAATAAAAGAAATGACAAGTTAATTTGTAAAATAGACGAAAGTGTCAATCATTTAATTTTATATGAACGTTCAAGCAAAGTTAAAAAATGAATAACTCATGACAATGACCTGAAAATCAATACTTTCAGTCTGGAGAAACTGGTTAGAGTCACAATACTCTTTCCAAACATTTAAACCAGAAAAAAAGAACAACACAAATTTGAAGAAAAGCAATGAAACTGCGGTAGAATTATTGATTTTTGTTTTCTTCGTTGAACTGAGGTCATTTGTGGTTAATTAAAATTAACACACATAAAATGAATAAAAAAACAACAACGTAGTTTTTTTTATGACGATTTAATATTCGTAAAAAAAAATTTTATGATGAAATTCCTTATAAACTATAAACTATAAATAAAAAAGAAGCCGGAATGGGTTTTAATTTGAGAAGGTTTACACATTCTGTCGCTCTCACTAACTTTTTATCACACGTTCATTTGCCAATAAAAAAAATAATCTCAAGGAATGTAATTTTGTTCACACTTGGATGATCATAGCGTCGTCATTGAAAAGGGAAACCCAGCTAACAAAAAGAAATTGAATGCATTTTTTAATAAAAAAAACAAGGTATTGTGAAGTATTGAAAAACGAACTCTACCACACAACCTGTGTGCTTAGTGGTTAAGTACAAGTACTAAGAAATTTCCTTTGAAAATTTTAAGTACTAGGACCGATTTTCGCACCTTTGTGTCTTTCAATTCCTTTTTTACTTTTGATTCTTTTCAATTCCTTATGTACATACTTGAATTTTCTTTTGTCAATTAATTAATTTCGTGATTTCAAGAGAACTTGTTCACACGAATCATCCCAAGAATCTAGACGCATTAAAAACTAACATTACTCAAGAGATCTTCCCAAAGCAACCATGTGAATGATATTATTTTTCATACTTCATAACAAAGTCCATATTTTAAATAAAATGCTTATCAAAAATGTATCGCTTTGTGTTTTATCAAAACAGAAAAATGAATTAAAAAAAAAAAAAAATTAGGTGGAGCAACAGTCCGTTGAGAACTAAGGCTTAGTGACTTACAACTGTGAGTATTGTTTTCAGGAATGAAGGGGACCTACAGTTTTAAGCCAAATCCGAACGGCTAATTTGATAAAGCCGAAGTAATTACACTTGGAGGATTTGTTAGTTCCTCGCAAGAGGCAGTACCCGTGAAAAAACTTTAGGTGGCACAGGCAGGGTTCGAACCCAAAACCTCTGGCATGACAGTCCTACTCACAAACCATCACCCCATATGTACTAATTATAAATTAACCGACCCTTTAATTCCTTTCTAAGAACATAAGTAAAAATAAATACAAACAAATAAATTCAAAAGCATCAACACTACAATTCCCGGTATTGATGCCTAAAATTGTACAAAGAAGTTATGATGGCACTTAAAAATTCTAAGTACCAAGACATTTGTATTTTAATTGAATTAAGCACTTAACATGTCTGCCATTTTAATTCTAATAGTTTCTTGAAATCGAATGAAATACAATTTTGAAACTCGAGTACATTTCTCTGTTTCGAATTTCGATTGATTTTAAATATTTCTCCAAATCATTCGAGTGTTTTATCAAAACCGAAATATGAATTACTTGTCGCTTTAATCCCTTTTTAAGTACAAAAGTGAAATACATTTTTTTTAAAATTAATTGAAAGGCATCAAGACCAAATTCCCGGTATTGATTCTTAAAATTTTCAAAGGAGTTGTGCTGGTCAAAGTAACAAGAAATGTGCACTTAAATTGAACTACATAATTACTTTTCAGGTCTGCCGATCTACATAGTTTAAATAGTTTCTTGAAATCGATTGAAACAGAAGTGATTCTAATTCCGATTGAATTAAAAAACTTCTTAAAATCATTCAATTTAAATCAATAAGAGCTATTCGAGTCTTAAAAATTAAGTTAATTTTTTTTCAAATATGATTTCTTTTCGAATGAAATGAGAAATGCAGAATATAGCTGCATAACTCAACATTGTTTAAATTGTACTTAAAAGTTGTAAAACGTTTGTTTTCAATTTAAAGTCATTTAAAACTGAATTTTATATTTAGTGGGATTAACTTCCGAATCGACAATGTTTTTGAAAATCGTTTTCCCAAGAAAAAAGGTAAAAAAAAAAGAAATAGTCAATGAAAAAAAGCTCAATTTATTCCAGTTATCAATTTTATTTTATGTTAATCAATGTTAATTAAAAACAAAAGATTTGAATGTTTATACAAAAATATCACTCAAATGCTAATTTATAATTTTATTATTATCATCAACAGCTTGGTGATAGAAAGAAGCAACCAAAACGAAACTCATTTAAAGTTAAAAATATTTAAGATACCTTATAATTCAAACATGAATTAAATTTTTGTATCAACTTGTTTTGTTATGGTAATACTATTAAAGTTAACAGAATTAAATTTGTAATATTAACTATTTTGAAATGAATGCATATAATAAAATTCAGTATGTGTGTAAAATAGATTTGAAGAAGCCATACAAGATTCTTATACTTAAAGTGTCAATCCACCTTGGTGAAACCATACGAAAAGAGGTGGATAGGATAGACGTTACTCGTATGTAACGTATCTCTATAGCAACGAACTTTTGAAGAGAATAAAAAAAAGAAGGTTAAAACATAGAAGGGTTAATGTACAATCACGCTCATGTCGAATGACAATACAAAAACATCAACAAATTTAATTTTCCCTGTTCTTGCTGTTTGACAAGAACTATTTGCATATGTTGCAATTGCAAACGGCTCTAAAAATAAATAATATTTAAAAATAGAAGACCAAAGAGAACAATTTGTCTGTCAAAAATAAATTTTGCATGTCTTCGATGAATAATAAAAACCCGATGTGCTATTGAACCGACTTTTTTTAGGTTTGTCACAGTTGTGGATAATGCCGGTTGGTTGAAGTAATAATATCTATACGTTAGGGAGTCCTTATCGTACATTAAAAAAAAAAAAGAATATCCCATAAAATAAAAAATGGATGCGCCATAAAAATTGTATTGATTAAACAAATTACTTCCGAAGCCATTGACCTATGCACCGTGTGAAATTTTTTAACCTTTTATTTCTAAATAAATTTGAGATTTAAAATGTTTATTCATGTAATTTGT
Organism: Eupeodes luniger; assembly: GCA_951509635.1. Classification (NCBI taxonomy): domain Eukaryota; kingdom Metazoa; phylum Arthropoda; class Insecta; order Diptera; family Syrphidae; genus Eupeodes; species Eupeodes luniger. The sequence goes on along the minus strand of OX608075.1, from coordinate 8,965,943 downwards.
GTTTAAAAATGCACAACTTTATCTGATTCAGAAACTGGTTGCATATTTTTCTTTTGGCATAATTTATAAAATAATAAAAAGCGGAAAACCGACCTCTTTGAAGTAGTTGAGGACTTTGTTTACCTAGGCACCTCTATAAACTATGACAACGACACCAGTGCTGAAATCAAACGAAGAATAACTCTTGCAAATCGCTGCTTCTTTCGACTTAGAAGACAATTGCGTATTAAAGTCCTCTCTCGAGCATCTTAAATCACCATCTATAAGACACTCATCATCCCGGTTTTCATTTATGGCGCTGAGGCCTGGAAGCTGTCAGAGAAAGATAAGAGCGTCTTAGGATGCTTCGAGACAAAAATTCTTCGGGTAATCAGGTTGCACACGCAGGTGGGAGAAGACCTCAACCAACTTGGCGTGCGAAAATGGAGACAGCTAGCTAGGGACCGAGCTGGCTGGAGACGCATGTTGGTCTGCCCGGACTGTAGCTCCACCTTAATTAAGTCAGTAAGGAAGACCGACCACATCACTTACATCAAGAGCAAAGACATGTCACTCAATCGATAGGTCTAAATATGTATGTATGTATGTAAGGAATAAATAAGTGTACACAAATTGCCATTCCAATTCTAATGTACATTTCGGATCATCACTTAACTAATGGAGTTGAAGTTCGAGTTGGTACATTTTTAACACTTCATAAAACATTTCACTCTTCATTTTGGTTGTGAAACCGTTTTAAAAGTGGCAACCCTTTATTTTTCTTAGTTACAAACTTATAATTCATTTAACAATTTAAAGCATCAACTCTTTAGCCTTGATCCAAACCTATGCCTCTATATACCTTCATCTTGTTATCACTTTAAAGATCTGACAATTAAGTGGCTTCCAAATCTCTAACCCCATGAGTTTCTCACGTAAAGATCATCTTTTGACCCGTTATTTTATTAAAAAAAAAAGATGGGACGCACTTATTTGATAATTAGTAACAAGTGCTAAAAGAGTGGCATTCGAACCTACTTTATTTACAAAAGAAAAGTATTTTTAAAAATTTAAATATTTTACATTGAGTTCAAATGATTTTTCAATGATCCGAAAAATATAGGCCTAGAGAAACAGTTTAATGACCTGTTTTAAATATGTTTGTTTTTTGAAGATTAGGCAAATCCAAAAATAGGACACATGTGAGTGATATTAATATTCTCAAGTCATTAGGTTATGGTTCCCAACAAGCTGCTATCGCGCCAACAGAATATATTCTTTGAAGGAGCTCACCACACCAAATGTCTTAAATTTTATTTTTTTTGCTTTCTTGAAAAAAAAACTCTTGGTTAAGCTTTCAACACAATTTTTTCTGGCAATCTACAAGAAGCAATAAAAACAAAAAATAAAATAAATTTTGCGCAGTGAGTCAATGTCATTGCCTTGTACATTATTTGTACACTCATTTTTGAATGTGGAACCCAAACCATGTACACAAGCGATTTGTTATTGTTTTCAAACAAAACTCAATCTTAAGAAGATAAATGGAAGTATCTTTGTTTGTTTAAAAAGTTAAGTAGTTATTTTTATGACAAGTCACATTTCGAAAAATGAGATAAGCATCAAAAACACACTACACAGCATTTTATTTTTTGGGCTTGAATGAAATTGAGAAATGAACATAATGTAATGAATACATATCTTTACATATGCAGGTTCCTTTCCCCCCCCCCCCCTCAAAATAAAACAAAAAGCTAAGAGAACTTCAAAGTTTCCTTGGAAATTATATGATGGCAATCTAAAAAGTTCCATTTCGCTATAAGGAAATTAAATATGTTTTTTCGTTTTTTTAATGCACCAACCTACATACATAAGTGCGGAGAGAAAAACGAATTATATTTCTTTTTATTCTCCGAATACGAATTTTATATGTATTCAAAAAGCGTTCACTAAATGGATTTCTATTTTATGGAAAACTTTATGAAGGGGTTAATATGCGATGAGAATTTCAATTTAATTAAATTATTAAAAAAAAAAAACAATTCATGAAAGAATGGATAGTAGAAAAATTGGCCCTTTTTAGAAAAGCATTTAAATGGAGGAAATGCGCAAAGACCGGATATTTAAAAATAAAATAATATTCATAAATAAAAAGCATTCACAAACCTAAATAGAAGAAAAAAGTCGATGTTTGTTTTTTATTTTGGTGCTAAAAAGTGAATGTTGAGGCGTTTATTTTTTTTAAAATAGCGATATAGGAAACATATGTATGTACTTTTTGGAATTGGATTTTATTTAAGTGCGAACCAATAATTCTCTTTTCGAGGTGTGGACAAATCTGATGATCAGGACGACTTAAGGCAGATTTTAAATTCTTATTTTAATGGTTTCTTAATGGATTTTGTTGGGTTTGGAATTTAAACAAAAATATGTACTTTTTCTACGAATAAAACAAAACTTAAAAAAAAAAAACCTGACCTTGTTACTTAAAGAAAAGGAACTTATAAATTTCGTTGGAGTATGTATAATTTTAAAAAGTGATTCATTTTTATTGATTTTTTTATAAATGTAGGTAGGTAATTATTTTTACTCTTTCTCTTTAATGAAGCCAGACCTCTTTATAGGTACCTACTGACTCACTAAAATATAAATGGAATTAACATACCCTACAACAGTGCGTGTTTGAATTATTTATTAAAAAAAAATAATTGTTTATTTAAATGGCACGAATGCGTAACGTAATGATTTATTTAGGGTTCAATGAAATTTACAATTCCAAAAGTAGAATTACAACGTGTAAGAGATTAAATAATAAAATTGTTTGCAGTTTGTGGTGAAAACAAAATAAACAAAAAAAAAACTAAACTAACAAAATACAACTTTAAAGGTTCAAAAAAACATCTTTAACATAATAGGGTGAAAATTTTCTCGCACCGTCGGGGAAATCCTAAGCGCCTAGCAGCATTTTTGGCAATGTCGAATACGTTGTAATTCCATATTTGTGATCTGTGATACACATACCGATTACTGGAAATTGATTAGTTTCCTTTGTGCAAGTGCCACTCATGGATACGGGCATCAAAGGTGGGTAACGTTTTAACGATAGGAAGACATCATTAAGGTTTTAATGCATTAAATTCTAAGAGAACTTGGTACCAGACTTTATCAAATGCCATCAAATCACCGGTGGACCTTTCGCTACGAAAACCATACTTCCGGTCATTAAGAAGCTTTCTTTGTTGGAGATATTTTTCAAGCTGATTATAAGCCAGCCTTTCCGTGACCTTAGAAAGAAATTACGTGAGTGCAATTGGAAGATAAATAGAGAGGGTGGAGGATTCCGCTTTTTTAGGGACAGTCTGGTCAAATGCTTTTTTCCATCCGCTCAGAAAGAAAGCTGTAGTGAAGGAAAGATGAAAAATCTTACGCAGTGGTTTGGCAGCGTTGAAGCAGACCTCTTCAGAAAAATAGGGGAGACAATATCCGGCCAGTGGATTTGTGTATAATATGGTCTTTCAGTACTCTTGCAAACAGCACGGGTGCTAAAGAAGATTTGTCCCATAAAATCGTGTAAGCTCTCAAGAATAGCAGGACTAACAACATTCTCTGGTAGCGTGGAATTAAAAGCAAACTGTGCTGCAAACAAGTTGGATTTATCAGTCGAGCTTACAAGAAGAGTGTCATTGTGAACGAGCATTGAAACCTAGGATGAAGTGGTGTTACGTCATAATTTCTGGTCATGTAAGAATTCGGTCCGTCGAATATGACCGTTACAGGTCTTTATAGCTTCTTTAAACTTATTCTGGTTTTCCTCAGTGACGTTGGCAATGGAAACTTACAGTTTTGATTCTTATATACCCTTTACAGCTCTAATCAAACCATGAGCTTTCTTTGGGTTTGATAGATTTTACTGTATTTGAGATAACATTTCTCATTGTATGAAGAATTAAGTTTGTAACCATATCTGCGCTAGAATCCACCACATTATCCAGAAAGCATAGTGACCAGTTAAAAATCCTGAAGAAGTCGTTGAAACCGTTCCAGTTAGCTTTCTCATATTGCCGAACGGTTCTCGTAGGAGTTTTTTCTTTAACTGGGTGTTTTGCTGGCATAAGAAATTTGCAGATACGATATTATGATCTAATTTCCCTAGAGTCGTTATATTTTTATATTTCCTTCTCAGAAATCTTGAGTCTACCAAATACGACCTTTGCAAATAACCAACTTTAGAAATATAAACTTAAGAAATGTTTTTAGAAATCTCTTCTAACCTGTTTTAAATTTTCGTACAGCCATTTGCTTTATTATGACCGGTACTAGTAACAAAATTAGTAAGTATTCAAACTGGCATTTACTTTATGCAACTACGAGATATCCAAGTCTGGTTTTAAAAATACGACTCTTTTTTTTTAAATAGGTAACAGGTACTGAGTTTAAGAAAATTGTATGCGCTTGCTCACTGTATAGATCTGTTATCTTTAAATGGTAAGGAAATTGTTGAATTTTCGTTGAAATTAAAGTTAGGTACATAAGTAGGTGCATGGTAGGTTTTTTAAACTGTGATTCCTTTATGTAGACACCTTTATTATGTCTGTCACCTTAAAAAACATGCTCAACGTCGTCGTCGTCACTGGGTAGGTATATGTTTATGTTACTAATGCAACGCTCAAAACAAACATAAAAGAAGAAATATAAACGAACACATTCGTGTCAACAGGCTATTCAACAACCTGTGAAGTATCCTTGTTTCATCATCTTTGTCTATTTCATTTTTATCCTCATCATCATCTTTTCTTCCTTGTCTACCTACATTACAGCTAGCCAGAGCTATTCCTTTAAAGCATTAATAATTTTAATTGGCTATAGAATTCTTTACCTTATTTTATATAGTAGGTACCAAAATACGAAGCGTATGTTGTTCCTCTATACTCCTAGTCCTAGAGGGCTAACTTTTGAATGTCCGTTAAAAAAAGGAAAATAAAAGCAGAAAACCAAATCCAAGAACCTGATTTCAAACAAAGAAACTCCGTCAAGAGAAGATGATGTGAGAAACTGTAGTGAATGTTTTTTGTATAGCTATAAAAATGAAGACCAGTCTAAAAAAGCAAAACAAGAAGATAAGGAATTGAATTTCTGAGTCAGGTACCAATATAAATATATGTTCCTATATAAATATGTGTTCCTATATAAATATATAGGTACGTATTTTTATGTACAGAAGTGTACATACTACATACAGTGTTGGTTTTTATTTTTGTTTGCTTTTAAGTCGTGTTCTTCACATATTTTTCCTCCATAGCCACAGGATATCACTCCTTTGTGTACATACAATGCAAATGTTGGCTACCTACCTTCCATTTTATGTATATATTTTGAAACGGAAATTATTGTTGCATTGAAGCTGTCGAAAAATATACATAATATGTATGTATTATGTATCTCTGCTATGTACCATTAGAACATAGCTGAATTAGTTACACTATTGTTCTATGTTTGAAACAACAACAACAAAAAAAGAAAATAATCTAACATTATTCAGCTATTTTATTGCGGTTATGTTTACAAATAACTATTGAAAGGCCGACGAATGAATGTATAAAGAAACAAAAAAGAATAAAAACAAATAATGCTATTAATAGAATAGAAAAATGGCAAACCAACGGCTTCTTTACCTATGAAAACAACATTCTAGCACAGCACTACACTACTAAGGCAGACACTTAAGACAGCTAAAAGGGAGAAAAGCAAATAGAAATGTTTGTAGCATTTTCCGGGAAGCTGTTTTATATATTTTAATTTTAGTTTTCAACGGAATAACATTGCACTATATGTACCGATGTTGGTATTAAACAAAAACTTGGTGTAAAAACTGATGTATGTAGGTATTTTTTTAATATAAAGCAGATGATATCCAGATGAACTGTTTAGAAATTTCATGTGTTGTATTTTATGACAACTAAAGTTATAAGTTTTTGTATGGGTTTTTATTTTATGAATTGGATTTTCTAAGATAGTTTTTGAAACACATGTTGTACCTACCGATAAACAAAGTAAAAGTACTGACAATTTTGGACTCGACTTAGATATGTTCTTTAATATTTAAGTACAATATTTTAAATAACTGTGTGTGTTCTACACTGTTCTGGGAGGTAGACTTTTCTCTTAATACATATTTAGTGATAATAGGTATTCATCTACCTTTTGAAGCTTCTAAAAATAACTTCAGACATTATTCTGCATTATCTGGTTTCTTACAAAAATTACATGAATGTGCACTTGAGATCTTTGGTTTAACCACAACCATCAATGTGTGTTCTAAAACATGAGAATGATGTCTTGAAACAAACAATGACTAAATCGATATTTTAAAGTAATATGTTTTCTTCCGTATTTCATAGCATGGTAAGAAACTGTACATATTTTGTAGGACAAAAGTTACGTTTTCCGGTAGTTTCGGGTTTGATGGAGTCTGAGAGTTTAAAGTCCATTTAAAGTATGATGAACAGAAAAGTTCACTTTTTCTTAACATTGAAAGAAGAACTTTGATGCCTTTTTTAGCAGAATATTTTAAGTTTCACACTTTAAAAAAAAACAAAAGCAATTAAGGTGCTGGAATGGCCTGGCAACTCCATTCAGCACAACAAAAACCACACTACTCTCATCAATTATTTAGTTATGTTTTCACGACTAAGATATAACAAATATACCTATATGTCAGAATTTCAAAAATTCTTAAAAAATTGCATTTCTCAATTTGTAAGAAAATTTATCAAGGTACTACCAACCTCTAATAAGCAAACCTTAAGAAAGATTTGAAAATATCAATGCTTTTGTCTTAAGACAACAAATATAAACAGAACTCTTACAATTATTACATTTAATGGTGAAAAATAAGCCACAATTGTACTCAAAAAAGAAAATGACTAACAAGTAGAATTGAAATGAATGCATACAACTACCTACATGTGTATATGTATATTGGTTAATAGGTAAGAAGATTTATTCGATCAATTTTATTAGTCACAACAATCATGATTCATTGAGCGCCAGTAAAATTAATTTAAATCAATGAATGTACATAAATCAAACATACAAACAATTTAAGTTATAGCAACCAAATACATTCACGTGTGTTTTCAAAGAAAAATGCAACACTGATTAAATGACTATATGTAAATTGAGTATTATAGATGAAACAAGCAGATAAAAAAATGCTATCTAACAAAAGTTGAACTTTAATTTTTATGACAGAAATAAAAGGAAATTAAATGATTAGCTGATCTTAGATCAAGACAATAGGTTATAGACTTTGTACTCACTTATTGTTAATTATTTCTTGCAAACTATCATGTGCATCTAGATTGTTTTTATTTTTGTTAATAAATGTACAGGGTTTTTAAATAACAGGTTTCAACTTAATATTAAAAGAAAATTTAATATTTATTTCATTGTAAAGAGGAAAATATGCCATTAACAATATTGGTCATTGCTATGGTTGTAGCACCATATTATTTTTATGAAATTTTCTATGACCAATTTGCATACTTGCAGCAGACCTCGATTACTTCAAGAATACCATTGTGGAGCATATGCATTTATCTTATCTTTCACGAGGACCCAAACAAATAAGTCTCAAGGTATTAAATCACAACATCTCGGATGACCAATCGTCATCAAGCATTTATTACTGAAGCGCGTATCATTCTATTTTTAGTAATGGCGTAGTTTTTACTTTTTCTTGTCAAGTGTCAAAAGTTGACAGCTGCCCAAAAAGCGGGATATTTTTTAATGAAACCTATTATTGGAGAACCTTTTAAATATATTTCTAAGACGTTTCCCTACCGAGGTATTTGTTAATGAAGGTATTTTTTTTTTTAATTTTTTGATAAAAAATAAGAAATCGAATCCAAAAAATTCTATCCAGAGTTTATATGTAAGTATTTCCGAGAATAGAGAAGTCTCCGAGATTTTAAAAATTGGTCAATTTACAATTCTAAGATCTTAGAGATTTCCGTATTCTCAAAAATATTAATAAATCACTTTTCTGTCAGAAAGCTGAGAAGACTTTTTTATTTCTACGTGAGAATAAATAGTGAATTGCGATTGTATTTCATTCTCTTCGAAATCTCCGAAACATTTGAGCCACAAATTAGTAACGGGTCTTTTTTTAAAACTTGTGTTTTTCAATCTGGCAATACTTTTTGGGAGTTGCTCTTTTTGACAGCTGTCAGTTGGTTTAATATAATTTTGGTTTACCATTTTCTAATAAATAGACTTCCTCTTGAAATTCATACAAATTTATCAGAAAAATAATGTTTCGTCCAGCAGAGTCGGTAGTTCCAGTAGCTATTGCTGCTGTGAAGCAGTCTTGACGAAGACCGAAAAGATCCATCCGCCATCGCACCCAACAATAGAAGCTTCGCCCACTCCATTGAAGAATAAAAAATCCAACTCATACGGTGGCGGCCAATTGCCCAAAATCTGTTTTAATAATAATCGACCATAAATAACATTAAATTACAAATACATACATATGCACTTTAAAATACACTTTAAAAACAACACCCTTTTCTAATAAATCATAGTATGTATATGAAAAGAAGCAAAACAGGTGACTAGGTGGGTAAGTTAAAGTTTGAAAATATGTAGTTACAATGTTAAATGCTTCGGTACAAAATTCTGTTCCCATATTATGTACATATTACATTCCTTCTTATACAAAGCAAAGGAACAAAATGTATTACTTTCTTTCGAATCCTCAGATTTAAAAAGAGGACAGTTATTTATCTTTTGAAATCCAAAATTTCGGACTTTTTAAAAGCCCTAAGTAAGTAGGTACCTAGGAAACTACGTACCGGAAAATATTGTATACAGAGTTCAGTCAGAAACAGAAAACCGACAAGTAGGTATAGATGCGATGAAAAAAGAATCATTGCCTTTCATCAAAAAGAAAAACCTAACAACAAAAACAAAAAAAAAAACACACCTAGGTAGGTACATAGGTAAGTAAATAGAAAAAGAAAATATTCCACCCAAACATGAATACACATTAAATCCAACCAAAATGGCAGACATGTTTTGATAAATCCGGCCATTAGCCTACAAAAATAAAATAAAGAAGAAAAAATCACTCAAAATCCATCAAAAGCAATAACACCCAATTCGTTTATTTTTTCTTTTAACATCAATTTATTTAATTTTAGGGCAAATTCGGCAAAATTGAAAATATAAAATTGTGTGTAGCAACAAACAAAATTTAACAAATTTTATTTCTTACGTCACTGTATATTTTTTATTATTTAAAAAGAAAGAAAGAAAAATAAAACTCAAAATCCGGTCTCACCCTTCTATGGAGAAGAGAATAACGAGTAGGTTGTGGTTTTGGTGGTATTGTCATTAATTCGCCCAACTCTCTAACAACTAGCACTCGTTTCATTCACCATCACTACCACTCCAACGAGTGGCAAAGGGAATTCCACCAATTAATTCCGATAGACAAAAGATTGCACACAATATTTTTACAGTTAAGAAAATCCAAAACTCCAAAGTTCATCATTTTCTTTTTATTTTTCTATTTGAATTTTTGCATAATCAATTCGTTGTGGTGTTCTTCACGACTTTTTCGTGTGGTGAAAATATAAAAACGATAAAACGAATAAAAATCTCTCATCAAAAATTGAGTGGATTATATTTTCATTCTTTTTCAATTTATTCGTCATCCACTTCCACTCAAATTGAACCGAATCCACCCAACACCATCAAAGCAGCTAGTAGTCTGGTGCTACTTACTCTACTCGTCATTTAATAATCGGTGACGAGTCAAGTTGAAGAAACGAAATGATTCACCAAAGCCCATGCCACCCTATGTGCCAGAGTGAGACAAACATACAAAAACAACGAAATTCCCACTACATCCCCCATTTTAATTTTCTTTCGTTTAATTTTTGACAAATTGGAGCACCACTCAAGAATTTTTCTTTTTTTTTTTCAAATGAAATTTTTTCGCAAAAACTTTTTTAAACAACAAAATTAAATTAAGAAATTGAACTAATTTAAAACACAACACCATTTATTTTAGCCATGTTCTTACCTTATCGCACAAAGTTTTCACTTGTGTCTCTGTCAACTGATTACATTCGTTCAGCTGCTCAATCCATTGATCCAGGTCTTTTGTGGTCGCTTTATCTTCCATGGTGGTAGAAGAAAAAGTCTCGTCGATCTTTGTCGATTCAATTTTGACTGATTTTATTTAACCGGCACGAGCGAAAAAATATTTCCCGTAAAACACACACGAAAATGCGTTTTCTTTTTGCTTCCAAATCTTTCCGACGTCCGACCCAACGAACGAACGAAAACGACAGATCCAAGGATGTGAAATCTAAATCTCAACTCAACACACTTTTTCCTGCTGTCTCACTCTTTTGTCATAAAAATGGGGGGAATTAATAAAATAAACTTCCCTTTTCGATTTTTATTTTTTTTCGTCTCGCACAAAGTTGCAAATATTGAAATACTTTTTTAAGTTGAATGCAAAATGGAAAACTCAAGAATTTTAATTTAAAAAATGAACACACAAAGTAGAAATAGAGTAGAAAAAAAGCAAAGGACAGTTAATTAATTATATTATAGGTTAAATTTATGTTTTGATTTAAATTTTTATTTTTATGGAAATTATTCCCACATCGACTTCACGTTCAGGTTCACACACGCAACGCACTGAAACTGAGTAGTAAGTTGAGTTGGTTTTTGGATTCTTTTTTCTCCGTTTCTCTGCTTCGGTCTTGCTTTTGACGAGTTTTGGGGGAAAATGGGCGACGACAACAACTACGATGGGCGATCGTGGTAGTTTTTCTTTTTTCGGTTTCGATTGATTTTTCCTTGGGTTTAGATGGTTCTCGTTCTGGTTTATGGTTGATTCAAGTCGAGGGGAGTGCGACGCAACACGGAACGGAAAATTAGTTTCGATTAGATTCTTCTTTTTTGAATATAGAATTAAAAAAGGGTTAGTTTGTTTTTGTTTTTGTATTATTTGCAATTATTTTAAATGGGAACTTGCTGAAGGTTGTTATATTATAGATTAGAATGAGTTTCTGGCTGTCGAATGAGTTTATTTTTAGTAATTAATGTTTGTGTCTTTGTTGAAGAATCGCGGAGTGAAATTGCGGATAAACGAATTGTTTGAACTTCAGCAAGCACACTTGTACAAAATGGCCGATAATAAATTTTATTAGCCGAAGAAAAAGGAATGTGACGTCATATTAGTGGCGTTGCCTTTGAAAAGTTTCGTTGAGTAGAAGTGACATCTGGGTGGTTGATGGTAAAAGCTGGTATTTGACGAAGAATGAATGTGTTCAGTGCGAGTTTGAGGATATTATATGATAATGCCGGAGTTACACGTATTATTATGGATTGGTCCTTTTTTCAGTAATTTAGGGGTCAGTTATAGATAGTTAAGGTTGGTTACAGGGAGCATTGAAATTTCTGACAGTAAGCTTTTTGCTTACAGCACACAGGAATGGTCGAGAGTTGTAAGTCACTAGGCCCTATTCCCCAACGGACTGTTGCACAACCTAAACACAGTTGACGATTGAAAGCAAAAGTCACAATTTGGTATACAAAGAAAATGACACTTTAAAGGTAAATGGTTCTAGTTAAAAAAGGTTAAACTATTCGTAAATTCAATAAAAGAAAATAGAATTTTGCTGTTGGCAATATTGTGAACTACTTTTAATTACTTATCCTTTGGAAAAACTTCTGCTACTGGGTACCTTTCTCTCCCAATAATTATGAAATTTTTTTTTAAATGAAGGACTGTTGAGACAAAATTGAACTATCATCAATACATAAAATAATGAAGAGCTTAAAAAAGCCTCTTGAAACTGCGTAGTAAAACTTGCAAATTAATTGGTGTCAGTAGACCGAAATGTGAGTTCTAGGCGGTATTCACACTGGATTAGATGACGAAATTTATTTTGACATTTCAATTTCAATTCAAAATATCAACTATCATGAGGAAAGGAGATACCCCCAGAACAGTTTTAGAAGACTTACTTTTTTGACATTTGTTATTATAAATCGAATTGACAGTTTTTTTTAACAAAAAATAAAAATCCAATCCAATAAAAATTCAAAAATTAGATACTAGTTGCTCCATTATGTACATATAGAGTAAATAATTCCGCTTCATGAAAAATTTCCCTAACTAACACGTCAATTCCATTTATGTCAAAATGACAGCTAATCACAGTTTTTAATTCAACTGAGAGCTGAAATTTATTACCCTGTGATTTATTTATTTGATGTTTTATGTAAAACAGTTCTTTGTCAAATTGAAAAAGGAATAATCAATGTTTCCTTAAAATACAAAATTCAGGTCGAGATGGAATTGTAGCTTGCCTGAGAGGTGTTTTGTAGACAATGAAGTTTTTGGTAGTTTTTGAACGGTTAACTTTATAATGAGAAAATCGTCATGAAAAATATATCACTATAGGCGTTTTTTATTGGTAAATTTATACGCAGCGCAGCAAAATCTTACACACTAAACAACAACAAAGAAATAGTGCGGATAAATAAGGCAGCAAAAATAGTGCATATAAATAGTTCAGATAAAGTTTTGGAAGCTTGGAATAGAATGACACTTCATCCAGTTCCAGAAATATTTTTTACTTAAAGGTTGGCAGGATTTTATTATTTGGGGATGCGTTCGTATTTTTCTTGTGCTCTGTTTTCACTAGAATAAAAATAAATTGGTTTGAAATATTAATCTACGATTAGACTGTCAACGTAAATATTCAATGCGTTGACTACTTGACATCACCCAAAAACCATCAATAATCACAGTGCTATCTCTAAATTTATTGACGTGTGATGTGTGTTAGGACTCGCCCAAAACCAAAGCGAAACATTTGATGCGAAAACAAAACTTTCGTCATTAGTCGGGTTTAAAGGCTCTCCCAAACCAACGCGAAAGTGGTACATTCGCCGACGCGGCATTGTTTATTTGTCATTTTTGTTATCATTGTGAATGATTCGCCCTGATTCGCTTCGCGTCAGTTATCGCAGTGTAAGTTTATTTTGAGAAGAGAAAGTTTAATTGTGGCGCTGAATGTTTCGCGTTGATTTGTCCCCTTTCACACAGGAAAACTGAGTTGCCAGCAAATGGGAGCTTGTAGGCAAGACGGGCTTACGGGGAAGGACAAAATCTCCCCTCACACCCTTCTTTTGGCTTTTAGTGCCTGTCTACATTGGATTTTTAATGCTGGGTTTTATTATGTTCGTTGTGTACATACGATGAAGAGAAAATCAATCTGCACATCCCTATTGCACACCCTTGAAATCTATCTATCTTTCACTCATACAATACAAAATCTTTCATGTTGAATCCAAGAATATTGTTTGCATTTGGGCTGTAATCTACCCATCTCTCTCTTTTTCACTCACATAATCTACCTGTCTCACTGCTTGCACCTAACATTAAAAATTAAATGTGGACAGGCACTCTTATGTCATTTCAATCTTTCAATTCATACTCAACTCTATTCTGACTGGACCTGCATGTACACATTAACTTGAACTCTTATTCAACTTTACATAAAAACAATAATAGTTTTTCAACACATCCCTTGAGTACGTATTTTCAACAGCTGATCTTGACATAAGTATGACAACTTGAAGATTTAAAATAAAAGTGCATATAATAGTGAACATATGTTTTATTCACACTTTCCATTACTGCACTTACTTTCCATTACTGCACTAGCTAATAATTTACCAATAAAATACGCCTTATGTAAGTTTTATTTAAATTTACTTCCTTGAATTTAATACAAGTTTCAGCATTTTTAACTCACAAATTTTGGTGATTTAACTGAGTTCTAAGTTTGTCAAAATATTAAAAACAACTATTAAACATTAAAACAAACCTCTAAGATCTTTTATTGTCTTAAAACAATTTCTTGTAGATGTATATTTCTCTACTTCAGAATGTAATAATAATTTCATTAAAAAAGAAAGAAAAAGATTTCAAAACAATCACGGTTTTTGCATTTTATTGGGGCGACTTTCCATTCGAACTTTCCAGCACGAATTTTCTTCTAATTTTTTTACGGTTAGGTAGAGGTCTCAATAGAACATGTTTTTAATATTAAGGCGAGGAAACACCTATAAGTCATAAAAAGAAACATTTTCTTTTTCGGACTTAACCCTACTTTCTTTGTATTTCGTTTTTTGAGCCTAAAACAATTTTTTTTGAATTTTTAAATTTACAGCTAGGTATGTAAGGGGGGCATGCTGGCCCCTCTGCAACCCCCCTGCCTGGATCACTATAGGATTTGGGGTGGGTGCGAGTTTGGGTATATGCAAAGTACTTTTTGCATTTGAGCACTAAAATCAAAGAAATCCCCAACAAACAAAAATCAAGTATGGCAGCACTGAACAAAAAACAGGGAAGAAATGTCAAAATCAACCATTTTTGCGTGTTTTGTATCTGAAAAAGTGAACTTTGAAAATTAATTTCAAATAGAAATAAATGTTTCCTCGCTATAAAATTGCTAAAGTTATTATTTATTTGCACATATCTAGCATATTCGTGCTGCGGTAATGGAAAGTTGAGCCATTTTATTTCTTTCCTACTCATTTTTAAAATTTTATCTCTCCTTTCTTTTATCTCAAGTTTGAGACGTCAAAATTGGTTTTATTTATTTTAAATGTCAAAAAAAATATTTATAATGTGAACACCGTAAACAAAAAGCTTCTCATTGTTATGTTTAATACCCCTTATAATTTTTGACTGCCATCTGTTGTCCAGAGCAAAAACAACTCACAAAAAAACTTAAAAAAAAAATGCAATTAAAATTTGGAACGAAACAAATGAAAAACAAAACAGAAACAAAAAAACTGCAGCCAACTTCGTTCCCTTCAAATTTTTCCTTCTTTTTCGTCAAACTTTTTCCTTGAGTTGACGCGTGTCGCTAACGCTCCGGCAAAAGTAAATTCAATAAATTATGTCTGAGACATTACAATTACGAGGAACCCTTTTGGGACACAATGGCTGGGTTACCCAAATCGCAACCAACCCAAAGGATCCCGACACCATCATTTCTGCTTCTCGCGGTAAGTTTTTCCCATTCACTAGTGCCAATTTTGTCCTAGCCCAATTCTAACCTAACCTAGAAAGGGATGAGAATCCACAAAAATCTCAAACATCCTTGAGGATTTTTATATTTTCTAAATGAAATTCTTTTACTTATGATATCCTTTATCATTGATTTACAGACAAGACCTTGATTGTGTGGAAATTGACCCGCGATGAAGACAACAACTACGGTTACCCCCAGAAGCGTCTTTACGGACACTCTCACTTCATCAGTGACGTTGTCTTGTCATCCGACGGAAACTATGCCCTTTCCGGTTCATGGGACAAGACCCTTCGTCTCTGGGATTTGGCCGCCGGAAAGACCACTCGTCGTTTCGAAGACCACACCAAGGTGAAAGACTTTCTACTTATATAAAGTTGATAGGGCCTAGATTAGGGAACTTATTTACAAGTGGTACCTCTTCATAGATTAGATCAGGGATAGATTGAGGTTAAACAAAAATCAAAAGCCCTTCGTGGCATTTAAATAACTCTAAAAATAAAAATGGGGTACCACTATTTTATTGCGCCTATGCGAGGCAGAAGAATAAATTTAAAATAAATGGACAGAAGTTCAACACGATTAACAGAGAGTAGCCATCTCTTGAGACCATGTTGAGAGGTTGCCCTTATTTGTAAGTTTCTTTGAATTTGTTTTCATAGATTTTTCTTTGTTTCTCATTCTTTTCCTACTTATTGAGTTAAAGAATTTGAAATTCCCAAAAACCGTACTAATTTGTGTTTTCTTTATTTCGAACTCTTAGGATGTTTTGTCAGTTGCCTTCTCCGCTGACAACCGTCAAATTGTCTCCGGATCCCGGGACAAGACCATCAAGTTGTGGAACACCTTGGCCGAGTGCAAGTACACCATCCAGGAAGATGGACACAGCGACTGGGTGTCATGCGTGCGTTTCTCGCCAAACCACTCTAACCCAATCATCGTGTCGTGCGGTTGGGATCGTACCGTCAAGGTCTGGAACTTGGCAAACTGCAAGTTGAAGAACAACCACCACGGACACAGCGGCTACTTGAACACCGTTACCGTCTCTCCCGACGGTTCCCTCTGCACATCCGGAGGTAAGGACGCCAAGGCTCTCTTGTGGGATCTCAATGACGGCAAGAACTTGTACACCTTGGAGCACAACGACATCATCAATGCCCTGTGCTTCTCACCCAACCGCTACTGGTTGTGCGTCGCCTACGGTCCATCCATCAAGATCTGGGATTTGGCATGCAAGAAGACAGTCGAGGAACTCCGCCCAGAGGTTGTCTCTCCATCAGCCAAGGCCGATCCACCACAGTGCTTGTCTCTGGCCTGGTCTACTGACGGACAAACCTTGTTCGCTGGTTACTCAGACAACACCATCCGTGTCTGGCAAGTGTCGGTCTCCGCTCACTAAGAAGAAGAATAAGTGGCGGAACTGTTGTAGATTGCAGTTAGTTGACATGGTCAATCCTTCAAAACGTATTTTATATGCATTGATGTTTGTTTATTATATAAACAAATAAAAAACAAGAAATTAACATAAAATAGTTTTAATTTTTGTAGCATAATTTATTTTTGTTTTAGAATAAAGTTTAGATTAAATATTTGTACAATATTTGGTTGTAAGTGGTGATGAAGGAGGGAGAGATGCATTTATAGCTTTGTTAGACTTGAAAGGTTGGATCAGTGGTTTCTCGTTTCATGAGAACCTAACTTTTATTATTGAAATGCGCAATACTGTGGGTTTCTCGCCAATGGAATTCAATCCCTTGGAATGTTACGCTTTGCTATGGAACATGGGAACATGTATGCACCTCAAAAGTTCATTCGGAATTTATTGAAATTAGGGATCAGGGAAAGAAAAATGTAAGAAATACTTAGATGTCATTGATTTGAAAAATTGGATGAAGTTGTTTGGGGATTCACAATTTTCGTAGGAATAAATAATTTTAAATAAATACAAAATTTTAGACTGAAAAGCTCGTTCACTACTACCTACTTGAATAAAACTAAAAACTGCAAGTCTTTAGAAAAAGATACCGTAAAAAAAAGTTCAAAGCTGTGCACCAAGAAAAACAACCGTAACGACCTTCAACGACAGAAGCACCATAGCAATCGAAGAGTCTACGAAGAAGCTGAAATCAAGCCACTTGACCAGTTCCTTGCACAGGCAGCAAGGAAGATAATCACCAAAGTCGCCAGCCACCCTAACCAATTAATGAGAAGGATGACCAATCAGGAACGACACCCGGACCCGAGATACCTTTGTGGTATGGATATTTTGGACAAACTCCCCACCAACGACGACGTCTCCTTTTATGCTGGCCTGGAGTCAGCATACTACCGCGGCTGAACGCCGCCACACCCAACCAACATCCATCAGGACAACCGGGACTGAACAACCCGAGATAAACCTCGCCAACGACACTCTTTTTTTAGCCATCGACTTCATGTTAAACACATGTTAATTTATTATAATTTACCAATGTATAAAGTTAGGCCCCCTTTGTGCCAACAAATGTTTTAATTTAAGTTATTGTTAAATATTATTTATGTTAGAATTAAGCCAAATGTATATAAAATTTTTATGGTTCAATAAATTAAAATGTAAAAAAAAAAAAAAACAACCGTAAATAGGTGCATTGCTAAGATCAATGCAATCTTCACGCCTCAAGGATGTTAACGACAAAAATATTACAAAATTCCACACAATAATCTTGAATGACTGTAAAGTGAAGTTGGTTGAGATATGTAGCTGGACTCGTAAAGATATCGAAGGGATGTGTTTGACATACATAACCATAAATAAATGTTTAGATATGCAAAAGCTCCGATTTAAATTAATGATTCAGTGTTTGGTGTGATAACCCGACTCCAGATCGTCAAAAGATGAAACAGTCTGATAAATGATCGGTACTTTTGGAGTGACTTATAAGAAACGTTGTTTGAGCGTTTGAAGAACGAAATCGAAGAAAAATAAGCCCATTTGAAGAAAAAAGAGCTCTATGTCGTCAAGATAGTGCACCATGTGGAAAATCATTGGGTCTTCTAAAAAAAATCTTGGATTTTAAAGTAAAACCTAAGATTTGATGAATTAAATGTCTGACAAACATAGCAAAAACTAATTTTATCAAGTTTTAACCTATTTTTTCAAGTTTAGCCTGATTTTATGTAACAACAAAATAGCATCAGCTGGAATATCATAATAAATGCTACAAAAACATCAAGATTATTTCACCAAGGTCTAGAAACCTTTGAAAATATCTTATTTTTAGTTCGATTATGGCCGATTTTATACGCGTAATATAACCAAATATTTTTAAAAATGGTCCAAAATTTGCGTTGCTGACCTTAAAGTGATTTAACGGTTTTGAAAAGAAAAATTAATTGCTTTTTTTTTTTACTTTTTAGTAAAGAGGAGGCGCATTGACCTCTGTGCAGAGGATTCAGATCTTTCTTTAGATATCAGAGTGAACCTGGATTTAGGTCTTTCATTAAAAGCTCGCAAACTCTACGTAGCATTATGGGCATACAAATAGCAGTAACTCAAATGAACAGCAGTATCATGCAAGAAATACAAAAATTATCTACACTTTCTAGTCTATTTATAAGTTTTGAAGTCCGTTAAGATATGTGAGAAAATCAAGGAAAGCTAAAAACATGAGGCATTAAGGTAGAATTTTTCAGGTAAGACTATTTAGCTTATTCTGTTTTTTATTCACATAAAGCAAAGCTTGAGTTTTACCTGTCCAGCTTAAGCTTTAAGTTAAAGTTATGGCTATCTACTTTTAGCTTATTTAGAAAACCCATTGAAAATGATTTTCGAATGATCGAACCGCTTCTGCATCCACCCTATTCTAAAGATCTAGCCTTCAGAGGCATTTTCCGTACTGAGAATGTATACACCCAAAAGTTTCTGAATGCCTTTTAGAGCATTAAAAAATAGTTAGAAAGATGCAGGTGTGAATTGGATTTGAATTCTTACTACATTCGCGTAGTACGGTTAAGGAACTAATCTCTGAACCTCACAATAATGCCGAAGTTGGGCACAAGCGTAAACTGTTTAAAAGTAACAATGCAGCTATCTATTTACTTAAGCATAATCTTTTAAAATATTGTTAAAAAAGAGTGAGGCTAGTAACACTACCACGAGGTTCCAACAACGTAATGAGCCCTATCGCTAACGAGATTTCCTTGGAAATATTTCCCACGTTTGAAAAACTGGTATCGTGAACGATGTTCGAAATTCCCCATGAAATTAATTGCTATCTTAAACGTTTACATGGGAAATCTGTTGTCATTTCTCTGGAATTTTTCCGTATTTATTTTGATGAATGAGTCAATGTTCAACTGTCCTTAATCATTGAATACTCTTCATTGAAAACTCTTCAAAAGGCTTAAGTAAGATACTTGACTACCCGAACACAAATAGACGTTATATGTTTTGTGTAGATCAAAAGAAGAATGCGAACCTACTATAAAAATACAAATTATTGCAACTTTTGTAGCTTTTCTTCCCCAATTTGAATGAGATCCTGTTTAAATTTTTTCTTGGATTCAATTTCTTTAAGTCTCAAGTTTTCCATTTTGTTGATGTGACGTTTAATTTCATCATATTCCCTTTGCTCTTTTCCTAAGGTTATGACGACACATTTCTTTTAATACAAGTTTTTGTTGATCATATAGCCTATGTATACTTTGAGCCGATTCTTCTTGATGTCTTTTCAGAAAATTGACGGTTTTTCCTATTTTGGTGCAAATCTCTTTCTGAAGATCAAGCTCCTATTCAAGGAACTCGTATTATCAGGTTTCCTTCTTTTTATCGATTTGCTTGAATTTGTACTGCAATCAGCGACAAGCTGTGGTTCTGGTTTAATTTGTTAACACTCCACCTTAGCATTAGAATCATCGAAGTCAACGTCAAGAATACATCCCAAAGTTTCTTGAAGTGAGGGAATGTTTTTTTTTCTTGGGTTATACAAAAATTAATTCAACCCCCAGAGTCGCAATTGTTGCCTCAAAATAATTTTACGTCCACTTGATTTTTGCATTCTACTCATCTAAGGAATTAAGCTCCTCTTTTCGACTTGGAGCTTCGATTAAGAACTCAATTCATGAAATTAAATTTTAATAAATAGAGTTAACTTTTCAATATCTCCAGTTTATATACATGTTTCTTCTGATAACTTTTACTGGGAGCACGTGATTTAGAAATACAAACAATTTATAAGAATCTTCAGACATTTCTAGCCACCTTTTAAATACATTATCTTATTATATGTATTATTCCAAAACTTCAAAATGTCAATTCGATTCTTTAATTTATAGTGTAATTATTTATTTATTTAATTAATGCAAAAAAGTTTATTAAAAATAACAAAACACTCATTTGTTTCCATATCAATTCTTTTTTGTTTGTTTTATTTATATACTTAAACATTTACTTTATGCATCCTAAGCCTGAATATTGTTTCGTATCTCGCTGCATGCTTTTGTTTATTATTTGCTTTTGTTTTTTGTTTGTTTTTTTATATAATAATAATAATAATTTAGTCCTTAAATAGTTATAACAAAAATAATAATAATTTCAAATAAAATGAAAAACAAAACAAATACAAATTTTAAAAAGATGGATGTGTTATTTTTGTTTGTTAAATATGAATAAATAATTTAACAATCCTATGTGAATTATTTTGAGCTTGGTGTATTTTTATTTAACGACGACGATCCTGAATTTGTTGGTGATGAGATTACAGGCGACCCCGCATTACTTCCTATTTTATAAACGCCATTCCTAAATAGAATAACTAGGACTGTTATATTATCTACTGAGCCACGATAATATGACTGCATGGCTAGACTCTTTGCTCCATAATCGGATTCGTGGATATGCTCTTTTATATAAGCGACAGCCTCTTCATTCGAGAATGTATCCCAAAGGCCATCTGAGGCAAGAATTAAAAATATTGGTCTAAAATAAAAAGAAATTGAATCAATTATTTAAAGATGGATCGTGTGGGATGTGTGAACTTACTTATGATCGTTTAATTCGAATGTTAGTATATCTGGATTTGCTATGACTAGATTTTTGTCTTTTAATGGATAATCACCCAACGCCCGTGATGTGGCTAAAATACCAGCAACTCTCCACACACCTCTGAATGCAATAAATCCACCAGCATCGTGTATTCGTTTCCTTTCTCGAACCTAGACAAAATTTAAGAAAATCAATCAATGACTTAAGAACAAGATTTTGTAATCATATTTCATACCTGTTGCGGTTTATGATCGAAAGACAGTGGTATCGCCACACCTCGTGAATCACACATCACACCTCGGGAATCGCCCACATTTGCAACAATCAGTCTGGTGCCCTGGATTATGGCAATCAGTGCTGTTGTTCCAGCGATATTTGTCTTTATTTAAAAAAAAAAGAGATACAAGTTTAAAGCTTTTGTGGAACGAACAATCTTTAAAAAAAACTAGTCTTACCGATTTCTTAGCTGCTTCTACAAGTTTGTAATCAGCCGCGAGTACCTCGTCGGTGATCATTTTACCGAAATTGATTTTACCATTTTCAATGTAACACTTTGCATCGAAACTGGTTGGCGGAGCTGGTTTGCTTCCAGAATTGTTTGAATTATTGCTGATGTTAAAAAGGTTGTCTTTGCCTCCCAATGGACGAATCAAGGAGTTTAGTTTCGATGTAAATACATCTGTTGGTTGGGTGTTATTTTGCTTTGGCGAAGAGCAGTCATCTGTGGTACTGTGGAGGATAAAAAAAATACGTTAAATTTGAAAATTTATGTAGAGTCAAAGTTCAATCAAGGGTATTCAAAGATTCAAGATGTAAATAAAATAATCATTTTCATTTGAAAATGCTTTATGTAGAATTCAGGTAGGTACTTGAAAATGATGAATTTCGTCTGCAAAAATGGAATGAGGAACCAATTCAATTGTGTTTTTAGACAATGTTTCAGAGATAGCCTCTGTTTTTTCAATCAATACAAAACCAATAATTGTTTTTAATGCCCTTTCTATTTTCAAAGAAATTGGAAATTGATTATTTTAAGATTTTTAAAAACACGTTTCAGTTTATCGCAGTGTTTTCAATTAAAAACATTTTAATTGTACGTACGTCGCATTAGGCGATTTATACTATGTATGTACGTAAGTTGAATATTTAAAGCATGTCAAGTGCATACAATGGCGTATCCGTATTTATTTTTGTTTGTTTTCAAAACTAATAACTCAACTTGCCGCATATTTTCAAGTTGCAATGGAAAAAAAAAGAAAAAATGAAAACAATAACACTTCATACCAACATTCACTTTCAACTACCAAAACCCAGCAGCAGCAGCAGCAGCAGCAACAGAGGAGGCAATTAAATTTTCATTTCAAACTTGGATTGTGGCCAAAAAGAGTGAAGTGAGTGTTTTTTTTTTATTTTTTTAAATTCTACTATTCAGGCAAACGAATATCGATTGGTATTGTGATATGGGGAGGAAGCAGGTGACATGGAAGAAGCTTTAACCATCAGCAAAAATAAAAAAAAGTAAGACATCAAAACTGGAATCAAACGATGCATAAGGACAACAAACCGATGTGATGCGATGATGGTGGATTTTGAATATCCTCAACAATGTATTTATAACCATTCACCTCGTTGTTGAACAAATTTTTGAAAAATAGTTTTGTCTCATCCTCTTTTTGAAGGTCAATAAGGGGTAAGATGTGCAAGTGGCTGTACATTATAGAAGATATATATACATATATGTATTTAGATACTATAATAAAAAAAACGACCAAGAAAAGAGGTCTGTTGTTTGTTATGACTGGAAAAACAACATAGTCATAGTGTATTGTCTGAGAGGAAATGGTGACTCAAAAATGAGGATGTACGAAGAGACTTTTTTGGTCTAACTTAGCATATAGGGTGTCTCAGAAATAAAATTAGGAACTTGAGCTGAAACTTCCTATAGACTTGGACTAGTAAGAAAAGATTTATTTGCTCTGAAACGATGAACAAAGTTAACTATTTTAATTATTAATCATTGGCGTGGCCATAAATAACCTAGCCAATTCGAAAGGTTTAGTTGGACTTTATAAAGTCATATGGTGGGGTATATTGATTTCCGAAAAGTTGCAGATCCAATTGATTTGGGCTGCCCGAAAAAAATATTGAAGTCAATTGGATTTCTAGAAATTCAAAGATCCAAATTGGCTCGGAATAGGTCAGTTGTTTGTGTGTCGTCTATAAAACGTCGATTCATTATAAGGACGACTATTAAATGAGGAGGTTTTTTAAAACTTGAACTAAGGAACACTCTATACTTATTCTTTAATTGTTTTAAAAATAAACTGTCCTTTCTATCCAATTCGATCCATTCATTTGGAAATTTCGTTGAATTTGCTTTAGACTATAAATTTTAATCTTACCAATTCTCTCGTTTTAAAATACTAACCAATTATTAACATTAACCTTATAGCGAAGTTTTACCGAATTTAAGACCAATCATTTCCCTCTGGTGGGAAGAATACAAATTTTGTTCACGTGAAATTGTAAAAGAACGGCTTTGTAAATTTCTACTTCGGATACTACATAGAAACAAAAAAGTAACGACTGTAGGATGTTTCCAAAAACTAATCTTTTAGCACGATTTTAAAGAAAGAGATTTTTCAATTTGACTTGAAATTTAAACTCTTTGCTGTCGAATTCATAGGACCAAAATGGTCAAGATGATACGTTTGGGGTGGAGTATAAAATTTGTCGATTGGGTTGAGTAAACACTCCTGCTTTCAACTCTTTCTCGCTCCAAGGAAACATGGTATACAATTCTCAATCACTTGTTTAATTTTCGATGATATGTTTGGTATACAAAAACCTTTTCTCGCCAAAACTTCCACCTTCCTTGCATTCATGTGACCTTGCTCGTGTATGCCTCGCAGTACTTCTCTTTATAGCTTCTTTGGAGCAACCAGAGAATAATCACCTTCAACAAATTTGTAAAGAACACCGCTGCACATAACAAAATCTTCGTGCTCTTGATGTTTCAAGATATTTGCTATCAGCGAACAAAACTCATCCGTTTCTTGCGCTTTTCTAACGCGATGCAAAACACCATCTTCTATCCTCATTATTGCCGGAAATCGACTAAGCGCGTCTACCTGCCTCATCGATGGAAGCGTTTATGAACAAATATCCGATCTTATATTAAGTGTGTGATCCCAGCTTCTTGACTAAAAGTCTAAATCCCACCTTGCAGAAGGGCGGATCCAGACTTTTAATCAGGGGCGGTCACACCCTTAACATATAGACGAGTTTTTACTCGCCGCTTAAACATGTTCTGTAAAGAAGGCTGACAAAATGTTAAGTAACATAATGTGCATCTTAGCCTTACATTTACACATTTCAAGGGCTAAAGTGACAACTTTAGTTATATAATTATTTTAGAACAGTTTTCTAAATATTTCATATTTAAGAGCTAAAACACAATAGTCTAGTTTAGTTGTTGCATTTCACGCAGAAATGTAAGAAATTGTTTTCAAACGTAGTTTTTTTCCCAAAAGTAATATACACTTTTCTTGTTTCCATATCTAATAATGCCAAGAATACTACAAAAATTCAAAAGCCCAGAAAATGAGAGAGGATCTGATATGAAGAATTGTCGGTCTTTTTTAAAGTAGATTTTTCGAACACAAATTTTGGGAGTTTATTATTACTATCGCTATCAGTCTGCTTACTCGTAGTTTTTAGAAAATATTTTGATCGTAAATGAGTCAACAAAACTTAAAAAATGTAGAGACAAAAATATTTGGTTCTTGAATTTAAGGAAATAGTTGCATTTCAGTAAATAATTTCTCTAAAATTTTAATAAAAACAATTTAAGGTAAACATATGAGTTGACTTTGTGTGGCACTCACAAATTACACGTTTCAGAATCTCTTTTCGCTTCAAAACTCAAGAGATTCGAAGCTTTTATATCAAAAGATATGAAACGTTCATAATATTTTTCAATTAGCCATTAGTTTAACAAAAGTGTCACTTTTGCAAAATAAGTTTTTCTCAAAAATTTAAATGCCATTTTATTCCTCAAAAAAAAACCTAGATTAATTTATTTTTTTTTGTTGAAAATCAAAAGAGCGTTTTTTTTTTAAATTGATTTTTACATATACATTTTTAAAATTTTGGCTTAAAAATATTTTTGATATGCATTTGTTTAGTGCTTATAAATCTACATTTTACATGTGACCCTTTTTTTGTAGAAAGAAGCCAATTTAAGAACACAATTTAGAAAGTTTTAAAAAAATCTATCGGTTATTTTTTGAAAAAATTCGAATTTTCGATTTTTAACCAACCAATTTGTATGGGGACTGCTTTTATATTTTGTATTAAAAAAACTGAACAAAAAATGCCTTACGCTAATCGGCTTAAAGTTTGAACTCAATCGACACAAGGGTTCAAGATGTAGGGGCCAGGACAGACAGACAGACGAACGGAATCGGAGGACCCACTTTTTTCGACTTTTCGATTAAAAGCTCGAGTTCGAATTTTTTTACCAATGCAATACTTGCCATATAGTTCCTATATGTCGTAAGTAAAAATCACCCAATGTTTATGTACGTCAAAAAAATAAGACGTAATTGAAAGCGAGTTTCAGGAATTTTAAGACAACTTAATATCAATTTGACGATCTCTTATTCAAGGTTTCTTTTTATAAACCTGAATATTTGCTCTTTTTCTTAGAAACAAATTTTATGAAAATAATTTAAAGCATTACTAGAGTTTTTCCAAATTCTAAATTGCGTGAAACAAAAATATTAGTTGTTTTTGACAGCAAACCACATTTTGGTAAATGTCGTTAAATTACTAACAAATCTTTAGATGAAATCTTTAATTATATTATGACTCATATGACCCCCCCCCCCCTGGGTCGTCCATTGGTCAAAAGTTGATGAATTTGTGCTGCGTTATTGGAAAAGTGCTGAATTTCCGATTCATATTATGTTCTTGGCCCAGTCCTCAGTTAAAAGTAGTACTTTTAGCAAACAAAATTTAAGGAAGTAAAATGCAAATTTTGTTTTCATATATAAAAAATAAAAAGTATAATGGGAGTTATATAGTTTGAATTCAAGGGAAAATAAAAAAAAGTTATCTCCCAGGGGTCATGACCCCTACGACCCCCCCTGGATCCGCCATTAACCTTGCACAACTTCGCACTACTTTACCGACATCTCTTGCGACTCTTCTCTAAATTTTTCAAAGTTTCTATTTTGACCAGCCAATTGTAAGCTGCTATGAACCCACTGCACTGTATGGCACATCTTTTGTCTATACGTATAATTCTACCTCTTCTCCAGGTTTCACCTCGGAATGAGGGATAGTAAGCTCGAGATTCGTTTAAAATTTAGTTTTGATGTACCTTTTGTGAAAATTCTCATAAGATCTCGTGACTACGTAATTAGTTGAGAAAGTTGAAGGAAATCTGTTTTTCTCAGTTATGTCCTTTTTTAGCTCGTTAACACCTATTATCAACGTTTTCAAGCTTCCATTTTGCTAAAATTTTTGTCTCAAACACCTTTCCATATGGTAAACCGTTTCGGAGACAATGCGCAGCGCTTAGTAACATTTTCTAAATAAATTGTTAGTGAACGAGTTTTTTTCATGATTAACTTTTAACACCGTATTTAACGTATCCATTATAGAATCAGAACTTATTTTAGAACTTCAGGAATAGGTCTGATTTTGTATAAACACAACGTGGAACATATTCACTCTATTTTTACTTATTTTACTGATTTATAAGTGCAAAAAAAAACAATTTTACCGAAAAGTTAAGAGTGTGTCTATTATTATTGCCAATAGACGTATATTCAAAGGGAGGACAATATGCATTTTAAAACTTAGGTCTAATTTTCTAAAATTACCTTAGTGATTTCCTCAGACTATCTCTTCGTCGTACCGAAGCTGATGTGTCGTTTTCTTTATTATTTTCATCCTTTCGACTGGACTTTCTTTTCAAATAAGGACTATTTTCATAGTCATTTATATTGTTGCCATTATTTATTGTAAGTTGATCTCCAACAGATCCTGTATTACCACCTTTTAAAAGTGCAGCTGTTTCAGTGATTTTATGATAAATATTCTTCACTAAAATATCTTTAGCAAAATCAGCAGCAAATTCACCACCATGACCATCAAAGACTGCGAAAAATGATATACCCGTATCGTTGTTTACATTTTCCTCAATGATAAATCTGAAAAGAACAAAATAACAATATTATTATTTAATACTTTTAATTTAAATTGGAGATATTGGTTGTAAATATAAAGAATCTTAAGTTTACAACATGACCTTTGCCCGAGATTGTTTTCTTCTGATAACATGAAGCAACTTATGGTCGATAACACTATCAGACACATACTTTAATTAAGCTTGATAATAAATATGAAATATACTAATATGTACATATATGTATATTAAACCTTTCCATTGATTTTAGAATATTAGTAACTCCTTAATTGATTCAATTTGATTAAGATAAGATAAATATCATTTAAATTGATTATGTCATTTGATTCGAGTTAAATTTACTCCAGTCGATTGCGAGATACTCATTCATTTTCGAGAGGTGCAATTGAAATTAGACAACGGAAGCCAAAGTCCTTACTTTGTATAGTATCTTACTTTCAATTTTTAATCACATTGCGTTATTAAGCTTAGTCATTTCTCAATTTATTTAAACCAATTTGTTTACTTAAGCGGAATTAAACAATACATTAAATACTCCTACAACATGATGTCAATGTAAAGTGGGAGGGTTGCGGGTGGTATGATTAACACCAAATAAAAATACTGAATGGAACAAATGAGTAATTAAAAACAAAAAAAATGCTAATTCGGCTCAAAAGTCACAAATTGAACAATTGATCCACCCAGTGACATAGGTAGTAAACAAGAGGATTAATATACATACAGCTATGGCCAAAATAATAGGAACAACACTTAATTTTCGGAAATTATTTCTTTAGAACTTTCATAAGGTAACAAATCTTTAATTTAATAAATTTATTTAAATTTAATGGTAAATATTTTGTTGTGAATTTTAAAAAGTAATATATTGGTTGTCAATAAATTTCGGGTCTATTTGCTGCACACTTAAAAAAAAAAAGAGAACGATACAGTTCGACAAAAATGGCAATTCATTCTATTTGTTTATAGACTATATTTGATACTTAGTTGTAAAACCTTTCTTTTAATAGTAATTAAATTCATTTTATTTTACAATAAGTCATTTAGGTATTGAAATTTTTCTTCGGGAGTTGAATAGCACATTTCAGTTACAATTTCATCTTGTACTCAACGAAATAGTTCTTATTAAGATTTAGGTTCAGTTATTGAGAAAGAAATAAATGTTATTCCTTTGAAATCAAAGACTCGTTGAAAAAATTATCGACTATCCAAAATCATGGAAACGCTGATTAATTATCTGCTGAAGAAATATCGAAGCAAGAAGTTCACTGATAATGGTCCATCTCACCGAAGAGTGGATCAATTCTTTACATCATTTTGGAGAAAGTGAGATTTTTGCACTTGATATTAAGAAGGTATTTATTAAAGTCTTCTACATATTTGGCATAAAAAAGCGTGATTTCGTAATTACCGAATTCTTTAATCGCTGGATTAGAAAACTTTCTTTCGAACCATTCAATACAAGTTGTTTTAAATTAAGTCTGAAACTACAAATGCTGGTGTGCTCTAGGGCTCTGTCTTGTCCTCGATTCTCTTCCCCATTTTTATAACTGATCTGCTCCCTGTAACTTTCAATTTAAATAGTTGTTTTGCTGACGATAGTACTCTTAGCTTTTTATATACGTTTCAAGAAGCAACTACAAAATATGATAAGGTCATTTAATTCCGACCTTCACAGAATTATACAATTTGGAATAAGAAACCGTTTGGAATGCTGCGAAAACCTAATGCTGTCTTGTATCGTTGAAGCGAGATATATTCCCTTTGCAACTTTATAATAAGTGACACTTTGATCAATAAAACGTATTCTCTCGATATTCTCGGTATGTGCATCACCAACCATTTCTTGTGAAACGATTTGCAAGCAATTTTTCCCTTCATCTGATCTGGCTACAACTTACGAATCCTATATACGTCCAAAACTTAAAAATAACTCGCATCTCTGGGCTGGTCTTCCAGAAATTTATTAAAGCCCCTTGGACAGTATTAAAAGAAGCGCTTCAAAAATGAATGGTGGCATTCATTGACATTTCCTACTCGAACTTTTTACTATTATTTTAATGGACAATAATTTACTTAAATGGCCAGCTGCGTTTTTCGCCTTATACAGTTCAACCGTAAAACTTGCGTTTTTTTGGGGATGCTCATTAGCTTTCCATTGAGTCAAACTTCGGTTGTGCTGTGAAGTGCAGATATTCGTTCCTTAGACGTACTACACGAATTTGGAAATGGGCAGGTTCAGATGACTTAAGAGACTTGAAAGTAAGGCAAGTTTCTAGTATTTGATTGGCCAGCTGCCAAAAAATTACCTTCCAATTTAGGAAAGTTTACTGAGTTAGTCAAGAAAAATCTCACTAACTATCAAATCAAGTCTACTTACGTCAAAATGACAGTTGATCATGTTTTCCATTCAACTGAAAGCTGAACTTTATTTCTCCGTGATTAATTTATTTTCCCCCTAATTATCAAGTCAAGTCTACTTATGTCAAAATGACAGTTCATCATGTTTTTCATTCAACTGAAAGCTCAACTTTATTACTCTGTGATTAATTGTTAATTTTATGTAAAAGGGTGCCTTGTAAAATTGGTAAAGGAATAAGTAAAATGTATTTAAAATATAAAATACAAGTCTAGATGGACTTGTAGCTTGACTGATAAGTTTTTTGTAGACAATTATATTTGTAATAGTTTTCGCACGACAAACTTAAAGTAGAGATTGGCGAAGTAAAGTTTCAAATTTGAAATGTATGACATTTTATCAACTAACTAGTTGCCTTCGTCAAAATTTACGTTTAAAGAAAGCAGTTGACTACAAATAAAGTCTCTTATGTTGTTTGAACCTGCCCAGTAAAAATCATACACCGACGCCTCCATTTTAAGCCCTCCCTTTTTCCTTATAAATAAACATTTCAATCACTTCTAATTGTAATTGAAAAAAATTCACTTACTTACTACTTGTAGTTCAAAATTGTAATAGGTTTATTCAAGTTCTTGAGGGAAAGAACTTCAAAATTACAGTCAAGGTTAATGATTTCCTTATTAATTTATAAAAGAACAGCAGTTCAGAAAAATATATTGTAATATCAAGTAAAATGTTACTGACGAAAATAATATTTAATTACATTTTTGGGTAATGAATACTGGAAAAATTGATCACTACTACTGCTTTTTCGTGATTACTTTTGGTTTCAACTAAATTTATATAATTAAATTTCAAGTAATTGACGCTTTTCAATTTCATGTAATTAGTAGTTGATATTCTTGATGTTTTTAATGTAATTAAAAAAGAGTATGAATAGTTAAATTACAAGTAATTGTAATTGATTTTTTTTGTAATCATTTTTACCCAACTCTGTTGTGTACTAATAAAATTTTTAATTGAATAGGCTTAGTATTTACTGAAAATTATAAAAATATTCCTATAATTTTGACCATAGCTGTAGAAATAAAAGAAAGCATTTTGTTTTTAATTTACAAATTCAACTAGAGAAGGTAAATTATTTTATACACCGAAATAAATTTCAATTTAAATGTGAAATCTTAATTTGGATTCAACTTTCACATATTACAAGGTCTTCGAAATGAAAGACGTACAAATAAAATGCTACCCCATGTCTCCATCATCCCATCTCTGTCGACTGCAGCGCCATCATTGCCATTCGACAGCCAGTTACAGCAGAACAACAAACCACATCAAAAAGATAAATGTATATCTACTTATATTTACTTGAATCCAATTTGGGGGAAAAAAGATAAAATATATAAATTCCCTTGGAAAATACAAAAATAAAAACAAACAACTGGTCATGGACGTCAATTTGGGAAAAGATATAAAGAAAGATTCATATTCATTCATTAGCAAAGTTCAACATCGGATTGAGGTTATGCTCGTCCCTAGATTCGCCTTCGAGTGCATTGCAATTAAAGTTTTAAAAAACTTTTTCTCCGAGTTAATTTCTTTTATTTTAGTCAACGTAAATCCCTTTATTAAGAGATACTTTTACTATGCAAGGTACAAGTCATTAATTGCTTATTTATGTTAACTTATTTTGTTGTAATTATTGAGTTTAAGTCAATTAAATATGTAATTTTGTCCATCATTTTTAAGTATTAATTGAGAGATAATAATGTGTTGATTTTTTGTTTATAGTTGCATGCAATTAAGAAAGCTTGTTACATTTGATATAATAATAATTTATATATAAAAAATAAAATTTAAAAAAGAAAAATATGAGAATGCGTTGGAATATCAATCACATTGCATTCACACTCATTACAGTAGGTCAGTGACTTTGAATTACCGCAGCCGGCCGTCTGTTTATTTTCATTTTTATGGGAGATCTTAAATTTGTTTAATGTAAACACCATCATCATTATTATGACTGATGTTTTTTTTAAACAAACAAAGTAAACAATACTGAGCATTTTTAAATTGAGACCGTTCATATTATTATATGTATGTGGAATTGTGGATTGAGGTTGGATTGGAGCATGGGCTGGGCATGGCGCAGTACGTAATTTGAATGCGCTTTAGACACAAAAATGAGCAATCTTGCGAAAATAATTTCAAATTTGCAAAATGCTTTTAGTTCAGGTTGAGAACAAACTAAAACTATATTAAGAATGCTTTGGTTTAAACAAAAGGGTGTTTTTTAAAAGCTATTTATTTTGACCTCCAAATGCTCAATCATGTCCCTAGACTAGTGATTTCACATATGTCCACAGAAAATTGTCAAGCATGATATTTGAGGCCAATTTACGGGACCGCAATGTGAAACTATTCGGTAACCAAAGGTTTTCTACACTAATCTACACTAATATAATAAAGAGGAAAGATTTGTATTTTTTGTATGTAACGAATAAACTCAAAAAGTACTGGACCGATTTTAATAATTCTTTTTTCATTAGAAAGCTACACTATCACTGATTAACATAGGCTATATTTAGTACTAGATTACTATAAAAATCTTTAGAAATTCCTATTAAAAACAACCGAAGGTGTAAAAAAATTAGCCATAAAATGTCTTTCATCGCATACGCTGCGAAGAGTATTAATGATACGACAAAAAAATTTTCGACAATATCTACATCTACACATTATAAAGATTTGTATTTTTGTATGTAACGAATAAACGCAAAAAGTACTGGACCGATTTTAATATTTTTCATTAGAAAGCTACATTATCTGTACCCAACCTATTTATGTCTACCCGTGCGAAGCCGGGACGGGCCGCTAGTCTTCAATAAATCAATTGTGGCACGAGCTGTGTGATATGTTGCGCCGTGTACGTCGCTTCTTTGTTGAAACCACAGAAAAAGTCAGTAATTATGGGTCTATAGCGATCACCATTCTTGCCAGCATCGATTTTAAAGAAGTAGGGTCCATTAATTCACAAGCCCATCCAAAAAAAACACCCCTTATAAGAAAATTGAATATGGTAAAAGTCCGAATTTTGAATTCTATCGCCTGGAATAGAAAAACACAACTTAATTTTGTTCTGAATATTTCGCAAAACCCAAATCCGCAAGCACAGATTCAACTCGAAATATGGTGAATCTATGCTTTAAAATTTTGATTATGGGGATTCTGCATTTGGCAATTTCGGTTTTGAAGATTTAAGATTTGGGAATTTCGTGTTGGGAATTTTGTTTTAGGGATTTTTACTTTGGGGCTAGGGTAACTAACCCACTGTGAAAATGGTTATTTCCTGAGTTTTGTATGAAAGATTCAGTTAATTTCAAATATGTAGCTTATTCAAACTAGCATTTACTTTATAATATATTTTTTCGCAAATTGAGCACGAAAAAAATACCATTTTTAGTTTGAAAAGTATTTACACCCGGGTATAAGCGGGTGGTCAAAAAATCAGAAGAAATCATCTTATTACATTAAAATATTTACTTGTTTCATCAAGAAGTCTGAAAATTCCTTAGAATTAACGTGAAATAAATACGAAGTAAGGAATTTGCTTTCGTAAAAATTTATATGAAAGCAAAAAACTACCTTAGGATCAAATACTTCTTTTCGGTAAATGTTTGCAATTAAATATTCGCCAATGTTATAAACATAACTGATAAGAGTGTGCAACTCTAAGTTGGCTAAGTTATTTAAATCATTCCGAAGGAGAAGGCACCAATTGAGGAATTTTATGCATCGAAATATTTTTGTATCATCACCCAACAAATAAGATAGTTAGAAAATTTAATACGAATATCGTTAATGAGGAGCAAGAATAGAAGTGGGCCAAAATGACTTCCTTGAGGGACTCCAAAAATCACGGATAAAAAATCAGATATTAAATTATTAATACGTATACATTGAGAGCGCGAATATATTGCAGTGAAAGTCATGGCAAAAAACTTTTTTAGATTTTGTGAACGTTTTTAAAGAATCAAAATAGATCACATCACTTTGATAACTATTTTCCAAATTTTTTATTAAATATGATTTTAAACCAAGTTCTACAGATATGATTATATTTGAAGAAATACTCGATTTCAAAACATTTTTTAAAATTAAGTTTCAAAGAACTTTTTATAACTTAATTCAATTAATTGGCTGTTAATGTGAAGATTTGTAAAATCACTGGAATTGGAATAGAAGTCTTTTTATAGTTTAATAGAAAAGTATTACAGAGCAGATATTTTGCTACGTATACTCTCTTACTTGAAAGTGAAGGAGATGTTTTGACTTAATTTCTAATAAAGTTGTCTTAATTAGAGGGCAATATTTTGACAACTGGCCAATTTGACACTAGAGACTTGTCTGGTGTCTTGCCATTAAATCCCAATAGTCGTCTGAACCTAGCTATTGGCTCGTTCTTCAACCTAGCTTCCAAGAACCATTTGCAGGAACTTCTAACTCTAGTTCAAACATTTTTAACAGAGCTAAAATGCAATTCGTCAAGAGAAAAGTGGTATTTTCAACAACAAAAACAAACAATATATGTAAGTTTTTCAAACTTTACTAAATCCAGAAAAATGCTTTTATTGAATTTTAACTAATTTTAACATTTGTCAAACGGAAGAGGAAATTCTAATTACAATAATTGAACCTTTTTTACGGTATTAAAATATATATTTTTTTTTAATGACTCCATGCTTCTTATCTTAATGAATCATCATAAATAATAATTAGAACGTAAAATTTAAATTAAAAAAAAAAGTAATTACACACTACCCGCATTTACACTATTCAAGCATGGCGGGAAAAAATTTATTTTATCTTTAATTTAAATCAGAAATGGGGAAACACAAAAACAAAAAATGACGCCACGACACACGACTATGAACTACATCAACCCTAACTCCCTGATTTTGTTGTTTTAAATTACATAAATAAATTCAAAAAAATTAAATATTTTACTATATATGTATATAAAAGAACAACAAACAGCCAAATGGCAGATAAATTGATGCAGACAAAGTAACAATTGATTACGAAATTTTCAAACCATCAGAAATAAAAACAACACAACAAATCGAAATAGTTTGCCAAAAATTAAATAAAAATGTTTTCGTCATTATTTTCAGCATGGTCAAACATCTCACGTTCACCCCTCATCACATCACTGATTGTCACGATATGCACCCAAAGATTCAAACACAAAAATATCTTTCGAAAACAGTCTCTGAGTAATTAATGCATTTAATGATGCAATTTTATCTAAAAATAAGTGTCAAATGCACACACAACTCTTCTAATTCTGACAGAGAATGATGCACTGCATCACATTTTTTGAAAAAATGTAGCTACTTTGAAAAGTTCAAATGGGTTAGTTTAAAAAATAAATAAGAATTCTATTTTTTAACTCGATTTGGTTGTCTGCTGAGTAACCCGCCTTGAACTCTGACAATATGTTTCTCATAGAACTTCACATGCTATTGTTGCCATTGTGGCATTTTAATTAAATAAGAATTGTTAGCGATTGATTTATATTTTGGGTTTGTTGATTGAAGAGAAAATAAACGCGTTTGTTTATTGCAGTGAAAATAAATATTATACGGAAGAAATAAACTTTGATAGCTTTGCAACATCGAGGAACAATTTCTTCGAAAAATTGTATTCATGATTTCGTGTGAATCTTGTCCTGATCTATTAAAGAATAAAATAAATCTCCAATCTCACGTAATTCCAAAAAGTATATATTTACAAATTAATAAACAAATAATATTATTGAAACACAAAAGATACGATATATATTTTTTAAAATTGTTGTTCCATTCAATTTTTCTTGTTCAGCAGACTCGGTTTTGGTTAAAAATAGCACAGAGTGTATTTGTCCTGATTTTTCGTACGTTCGTTCGCTATATTTTTCAGATGGTTTATAAGACGACTTTTATAAAGAGAGAGGCATGACTTTTTTTATTTTTACATTTTGGAGGCAATGATCACTGCCCCCATCTTGATGACGAACTCAATTTTGGTATAAATTTTGTCTAAATTTATCTTTATTTACATAACAATAGAATATAGGTATGTATATTCGGTATTAGTGAACTACAAATAATCGTTTTAATACTTTCTGTTAGATTTTCAAAACATCTGGACTTGAAGGTGATTATATTTTTTTTTTACTTTAAATAACAAAGCAAATATGAGTTCTGTGTTTTGAATATTTCTGAACGCATTAAATATCAAATAATCGTTTGTTCAAAAATAAACTAGGTAAATAAAAATCTTAAAAAAAACAATGTTGTTTTGAATTTTAAGAGTCTTAGGTATAGATATCAAATGCAATAAATGGTAAACATGTTGTTTTCAAAAATTCAGTCAAGGCCAAAACTTGAGATGACAAATTTTCAGTTTTATCATATTTTTCTTTGGCAAACACATATGTACATATGTACATAAATTTCAGATTTTATTTTGTATCATATCATTTTTGTTTTGAAAATTAACGGACAGTGTGAAGCTGATGATTTTTTCAAAATTTTCAAAAATTATTATTGATTGATCGCCCTGAATTCAGGTGAGTTTTTTAAAACAATTTAACGTGAAGAAATAAGGTTCAATGACTTAAAATTACAATTTTATGACAAGTTCGAAAGAATGTAAGAACACACAAAGAAGATACATTTGGCTCTTAAGGAATTTGTCAAATTCTTGAAAAGAAAAATATATAAAATGAATTACGGATCGAATTTTATTTTTATTTTAAACAAAAACAAAAATACTTTCAGCAGAGACAAAAAGCATGAACTTTGAATTCTTCTCAAATCAGCTGAGTAAATATTGCCAGTTGGTGTTTTATTTTGTCAGGGTTTTCCCCATTTTAAAATCAAATTACCTAAAATTTTTATTGTTCCATAGATTCGTTTTGTTATATAAAATTTCAGAATTTAGACGAAAGTTTTACTTAATTAAAACGTGTGCTGTAAATAACGTTGTTTGATGCTTTTGAAAAGTTAAAATTGTATGACTTTAAAATTCTAAAATAGGGGAATTCTAAAAAATAAAAAATATTCTGGGATGAGACCTACACTACGAAAATCAATTTTTACCAATTTTTAGTACTGTTTTTTGTAGGTTCTTAATTTTTACAAAAAAAGGAAATTTTAATTATTTCAAACGAATTTCCAATTGCAAGCAATAAAGTTTTTTATGAAGTGAAATAAAGCGGCCCATAGAAACCACACTTGTGTGCACACTGGTGTACTGACACCCGGTGTGTCATTCCGCCACACAAGACACACCAAATCATACACACATTGGTTGCGAAAGAGATCTCAAAGAGGAAAGACCAGTACTTGCGACACGCCGCACTTCAGATGCAACTGAATAGGAAATGTGCGTGCGCATTCCTGCACACATTACACCGATCGAGACACCGACACAGAAAAATCACAAACTTTTGATTTTACTCACTCCGTGTCTGACACCGAAAATCGGTGCCTGTTCCACCCCACACACATCACACATTTCTGCACACCGACAAAAGTGTGAACAAATGTGTGGTGTCTCTAGGCCGCTTACATAAGTTCGAAGTCTCAAGATATTTGAGCCGCAAATCAATTTCTACACATTTTTAGTGGTATTATTTTATGTAATAAAATGTTAATTCGATTTTTCAAAAAAGTTGTGTTATACATAATATGTAATCACAAAAACATTTGCAGGATTCTTTTATTTTTTGTTGGTAAATAATTCGATGTGTCAAAAACTATCTGTTGACTTTTTTAAAGTTTATACCAGTTTTGTACGATATTACAATGTGTACAAATTAATTTAAGTCAAAAGCATTCTTTATTCGTAAATTTATTTAAAATTGATAAATCTGGACCTTGAAGCGTCGAGAAATATTAAAATTTTGAATTTGACAAACCTGATCGATTACAATTGCTGCCAATAGGAAGTTTACATTTTTTTTAAAATTAAAAGAAATACAAAATAGCTGACTTAAAACGTGTGATCCTTTATTCTAAATGGCTTAATGAATTAAGCTCTGTCACTTTAATTTTAGTTGATGAACTTGACAGAACTTTGCACAAAAAATCAGAAAAAGTTAAGTAAAGGAACATACCTGAAAGTTTTTCATTTTTTTTTTAAATAAAACGCTTTTAAAAAAGACATTTTAACTTTTTTTTATTTAAGGGCGTAGCAAAATTTAGTTGAGAAAGTTGTAAATTATTGGACCATGTTTCCAATGCAATATTAATTTATATGAAAATGTTTATTGAGTTTTCTATTACTTTCTTGCTTTAAATCTTTGAAACGTCGATTTGTCCCTTTTTTGTGTTTCATTGGTCAAAATAAATTGATCTATTTTTGATTTAAAATCAAATTTGCAAACCTAAAAAATTCTTTCTGAAAAATAGAAACAGTTCTTTCAAGTGCACACCAGTAAAAAATATTAAATCAAATTTGACAGCTATTTCTAAACTAGTCCACTGACAAAAAAGAAAACACTTCAATAACAGTCCTCTTTGCGAGTGTCATCAATTGGTAGTTGAAAAATATCAATGTTTTACAAATTAAAAACTAATCAATAACAAATTTGATAATTGATATAACTTCAAAAAACTAACACATGTTAAGATATCAACATAAAATGGGCTAATTTGTTTATAAATGAGATTTTAAAATAGCGAATTTTTTAATTGTCAATTTAAAGTTGACACTCGTCATAAGGGTAACAAAATTAACTTTCAATCTTTCTCTGTTAGTAACGAAAAACAACACAATTCTCTTGTTCAAATCGTAATTTTTCAATGGAAAACCTAATATGTAATTTGGTCTTAGACATGTTCTGTTCAGGTATCAAATTAAAAAATAAAATAAAAAGAAAAATAGGATAAAGTGACATATTTAAATAATGAATTTTAAGCAAAAAATACCAACTGTCATCGAGTGTAATATAAACATTATTTAGATAACTAGCACTGTTAAAGTGAATAGTTTTAATTTAACGAATTTTTAATGGCAACACTGATATATGTATTTAGTCTATTAGTTATTTTAGTTATTAAACATCGTCTCTTTCTTAACAATAGAGATAGAGAGACAGTAAATTATATAATAAAATTAAAATAACGTCCTTTTGAATTTTAAAAGTTTGAACAAGAATTAAGTTAAGCGATTTCGATATTTTAAGACTGTTACAAGATTAGCGGTGTAAAGGATTTTGATTGTTTCCCATTCCAAGTTGAAATTGAACTTAAACTGTCGAGAAAAAAAATGCTTTTTTTCCGTCAATTGTTTTAAGTTTTCTTCGTTGAAAAAAGTACTCAGTGATATTTAATATTTTGTTTTGGTTCGTTCAGATATTTCAGTTTTTTGTTTTGTGGAACAACACCAACTACATATTCAATTGTTTGTGTAAAGAGAGTGTAACAAATTTTCATTCAATTTCGAAGAGAGTTGTAAGGAAGTAGACCATTATTACCTCACTATTCTAGCCCTACAAAAAATATGTTCCAAATTGACAAATTTCAAAGATATTATAAAGAAGCTTAACTAAGTCAAGTGTGGTAAACTTCAAGATCACTCTATATTTATAAATCATGTCATGTCTCCTAAAGCATGTAACGCCTAAACTTAAGCATAATAATTGTGGAACCATTTTATTTTTTGAGATGATCTTACAATCCGTTGAGAACTAGGGCCTAGTGACTTACAACACTCAACCATTGCTGTGTGCGAGTATAACTGCAGGGATGGAGGGGACATACAGTTTTAAGCCGATTCCGAACGACTAATTTTGAGAAAGCACTTTTCATGACAAAAATTACTCTTCGAGAAATTGTGAATTCCCCGCAAGACGCAGTACTCGTGAAAAAACTTAAGACGGCACAAGCAGGGATTGCAGACAAGATCAGTTTGTTCATACAAGTCAAAATTTTTATTCAAAACTATCGATTAGTGTTGTTGCAGAATTATTTTCATATTGTAAAGAATATATTTTTTTTTATACAAAAAAAGTTGTTTCAAAAATTAAAAAATATTATAAAATCGACATGAAAATGGAAAAAATCTTTTTTTCAAATCACAACTTCGCACTCAGACAAAATCCGTGTATAATTACGTTCTTAATTTATTTACTCATGTGTTTAAGAACTACAAAACGGTCCATACGATGTTGCCGGAGAGAAGGTATTTAAGAATCTTATTTTTGTTTGTTTTTTTTTTTTTTTTTTAATATTGATATTATTCAAATTAACTCTCTTAATTAATGACCACGAGTCAACCCAAAAATTAAAATATTTTTGCAATCGTCAGTCCAATAAACTGCGTTCTATTTTTGGGGTGTGTTTTCTTTTAAATTATGTTTTAATATTTTTTAAATTTATACTGAACAAACGATATCATGACAGTGCTATTTTATTAAATAATATCTCAGAACTCAGATCGCGATACAAACATAATATTTGATTTTTCTAGATTATCAAAGATATAATTATTGTGTATTAATATTATAACTAGTCCAGGCAATGATGACGTATAATTATATAGATATGAGAATTTAATAAACACTTTGGACTGAGAATTTTAAAACTAAAAACAAAAAAACCTAGACCTAGATAACACACGGCGATACATAAATGTACCCAGTCTAGACCATGAACCCATTTCACGTACACGTAATTGTTTCATATTTAAAATTAAATAAAAGAGTACTTAAATAAACTATAATAAACTTCATAACAACATAAGAAAATGTTGGTTGAAGTTTTTATGTTTTTGAATATGCACCAGAAAAGAAACCAAATCTATTTCCGAAAATATGTAAATATGAGTTTGAATCACGATCACTTGGACCATTTGCAAATCGTTAATAGTTTCGCAAACATAATCATTTTTAATTTGTTTTAAATTCATAAGTGTTTTTGGCATTTTTAATTAATTAAAAGATTTTTTTTTAAATAAAATATGATGAGATTTTTTAAAAACGAATAAATTAGGTGACATATTTATGTTAGATTAAAATAAATAGAATATTATGATAAATGTTCATAATTGTATGTAAACTATGCTAATATGCACTAAAATACATTCGTAAGTAGGAATGTACATCTACTAGGTAGTTTTGTCACTTGTATTTGAACTGCTTGGCATCCACTTTAGATTCAGAAAGGGCCGACCACACCGGGACTGAACAGACCATAGTGTTGAACGAGTATGTGCTATTATTAAAATTAATTTATAATATTTTTTTTTGTTTTTGTTTTAATTTCAAAACTTTTAACGAATCACATTAATTTTTCCCAAGCTCGTCATCACAAAGATCACATGCATGCAACTCTCGGCTAAGTTACGTCATATTTGTATTTTAAATCTGTTTGTTCTCTATCAATCCAACAACTTTTAGTGTCGACTTGGCGAGTACCTAACCTACCTATGCAAAAATATAATAATTGGACTATAAAAATTCACATGTGGTGAGAACCGTTCGCGATTGGTATATAAAATGTATATGGCAGATGTACAATGTACCTATAGGTAAGTTTTTAAAATTAAAATCTTTGTATCGCAATGCAATAGTAGCCCGGACGGACCGAGTGATGATCATCCGAGCGTTAATTTTTATTTTTATTCGAATTCTTTTGGGATGTCACCTATTAAAGTTTCATATTTATAAAAATTGTGACGACTACATTTAGTAGATAATAATCTTGATTTCTGTTTCTGGTATGTAACTAATATTTATGGTAATTGTTACAAAGAAACATGTGAAGGGGTAGATTATTTGCATGGATTTCTAATTACTATGAAACAAGTTGCATATTTATGTAAGACAGTACTTGGAAACCACAGGAGCTTATAGTCAATTATAAAATCATAAGAACATCAACCTAAAATAATTACGATAATAATTAATTATGGATTTAGACACATTTTTGTGTGTATGTCAAAAACGTTCTTATTTTATCACTGTCCACATTTATCAATCCGTTTCTTAATGAATAAATACTTTTAACTAACCTGCATTATTATTACAAATTCTGGTTACTTTTTTTATCTTTTTAATCAAGTTTTGTAACCAAAGTAAGTACAAAATACTAAAGATTCTTCTAAGAGCTAACTAACTTGACTGTCAATCTAGCATTTTATCAACTTTTTACCCCTCTTAAACGGTTTAAATCAAATTAAATTGAAAAACTGATGGAAGTTTTCATTGTTAAAATAAATCAATTTATTTTTGATCTAGATCTGTCAATACACAAATGTTCCCTATTTTTGCATTCCATGAGGATTGGTAAAAAATCAAATTAGTTTAAATTTAAATCTGTCAAAACGCCGATTTTCACATTTCTCGAATTCCATTTGAAGAAAACAGATTGTTTTTAAATCAAATTAATTGTAAAATTGGACAGGTTCAGACGACAAAAGGGACTTAATGGTAAGGTAAGTTTCTAGTATTTGATAAGACAATAAATTACCAAAAAATTGTTTATTTGAAAGTTGACTAGAAAGTTAGTTAAGAAAAATCTCCCATAAAACAGCTGCGTTCAATCTCGTGTTGGGTGGGCTATTTTGGATAGGTGGATTTGTAGATAGCTTATTGAGCTATCCAACTCTGCTATTTTTAATAAGCAAGCTGTCAAAAAATTAAACAAATACTTTCAGTTGTTCACAAAAAGTAGA
Source organism: Eupeodes luniger (assembly GCA_951509635.1). Taxonomy (NCBI): domain Eukaryota; kingdom Metazoa; phylum Arthropoda; class Insecta; order Diptera; family Syrphidae; genus Eupeodes; species Eupeodes luniger. The sequence continues at coordinate 8,923,506 of OX608075.1, read as the reverse complement.
CAAAAACTTTAAAATTTTCAGAAAGTAGTTAGCTTATAGCAAGCGTTAAACTGCAATCAGAGGCTCATCATAAGTCCTATTACACCTAAATCAGAAAGGTATCCGGATAATCATCTTTCCGAGATTGAGTGCAACTAATCAAGTCACCTTCTACTTACATATGTCAAAATGTCAGCTGATCATGTTTTTCTCATTTAACTGATGAACTTCATAACTCGTTGGTTTATTTATTTACTGCACACTTTTATTTAAAGTTTAGTGTTAAAGGGGTTCTTGTAATATAGGAAAAGAAAAAAGGAATATTTCTTCACAATACAAAATACAACATAATTTGAACTTGTACCTTTTATAAGATAGTGAAGTAAGGTTCCAATTTTGAAGTTATTGACATCGATGTAGTAAATGATTTTTTCAATCGTGTAAATTGTATTAAAAATATTGTAGAATTAATTCTTAGTACTTAAAGCTTATTTTCCTCCCTTTAAATGCATAATGATGCATCATCAATTGCCAAAAACCATCTCAAATGGACGACCACATATAATATAAATAGTTAGTTTTTCAAGTGTAATAAATTTCAAACTACGAACTTTACTTCACTAACCTCTACCTTCAGTTCATCGTAGAAAAACTCTCAAAAACATTATTGTCTACAAAACACTTCTCAGGTAAGCTTCAAGTCCATCACGATTTGTATTTTGTATTGTAACGAAATATTACTTATTTCTTTTCCAATTTGACAAGGAACCCTTTTACACAAAACATTAAATTAAATTGTGCAGAAAATAAATCAATCATATAGTAATAAAGTTCAGCTTTCAGTTAAATGAAAAAATATAATCAACTGTCATTTGACATAAGTAGACTTGACTTGATATTGGGCAGGTTCAGCCGACATAAGGGACTTGAAAGTAAGGCAAGTTTCTTGCATCTGATTGGCCAGCTGCCAAAAAATTGCCTTCCAATTAAGGCAACTTTATTGGAAAGTTGACTGGAAAGTTAGGCAAGAAAAATCTCCCTTTACTATCAAGTCAAGTCAACTTATGCCAAAATGACAATTGATCATGTTTTTTAATTCAACTAAAAGCTGAACTTTATTACTCAATGATGTATTTATTTTCTGCACAACTTCATTTAATGCTGTCTGTAAAAAGGTTCCTTGTAAATTTGGAAAAGAAATAAGTAATATTTCTTTAAAATACAAAATACAAATCATGATGGACTTGTAGCTTGCCTGAGGAGTGTTTTGTAGAAAATAATGATTTTGGTAATTTTTGTACTATGAACTTGAAGTAAAGGTTTGTGAAGTAAAGTTCTGAATTTTAATTTCATGACACTTGAAAAAATAACTAGTTGCCTTGGTCAAAATTTACATTCAAAGAATGAAGTTGACTGCAAATGAAGTCCCTTATGTTGTCTGAACCCGCCCATTGATAATGAGAGAGACTTTTCTTGACTAACTTTCCAGTCAAGTTTCCAACAAAGTTGCCTTAATTGGAAGTCAATTTTTTGGCAGCTGGCCAATCAGATGCTAGAAACTTGCATTACTTTCAAGTCCCTTATGTCGCCTCAACCATCCCATTCCTCTTTGATCACTAGCAGAAAAAGTCAAAAATGTATTCTGTTCTAAAGTACATCGATCTGAAATAAATATGAGAGCTACACCGTCAACAAAGAACACCAACAAATTAGATTTTTAAAAGTGTTAAATTGGCTACAAAAAAAATCTCAAGATTCCCATGGAAATCCCGACTTAATACCTATGAGTTGCTATTTTTAAATTGAGGGAGAAATGTAGCGTTTAGTCGGCCATAAATGAGTGAGCCATTTATCCCAACACATTGGTAGATTTTATATTTTCTAGAAAACCCAAATGGCTCGGCCTAAGCTCATAATGGAGGTCGTTCAAATTAAATGGATTAAATACAAATCCAAAAGGTACCACCAAATGATTCGGCCAAGTCCAGTTTTAATCACTCATGTCCAATTCTAAAATGTTTGTAGATAGCTTTAATAAAATATAAAATTAATAAATAGCAGTTCATATTTCACTTATTACTCTACTTATACGATAACATAGGTATTTTTTAAACACATCGTTTAAAACATTTGAAAATTTGTTTACGATAAAATATCGATTTCTTAATGGGTAATTTTTGTTTTAAATTTAAATAAACTTAAAAACTAATAAATTCACCCCCTGAGGCACTTATTGGATTATTTGTACTCTTCTACAGTTGTCTGCCAATTTTTATTGTTTCCTGTCGAAAGCAGCGATTTTTTAAACTTAAATGCGTATTTATGCTAAAATTAATTTAAAAAAATCTAGAATCGTTTTAAATTGATTTATTTTGGTTTGTATATTTGCATGAGTCAAAACTTTAGAGTCGGTAGTCTTTAAGACAGTTTCAGTTGTCTGGTGAAACGTAGTATTTTAGATTTAAAAAGATTAGACTAACACGCTTCAGTAGAGTCGCAAAAAATCATTCTATGTCAATCAACATTCTGAACTTTACATCTTGATTTATTTATTGATATTAACCGGCATGGGAACTCATAATATTTGTATGTTAGTTTTCAATATTCCACTGCCGTTTATCAACAATAACAACAACCAAAACAAAAGCAACAAACTGTCTATCAGATAGTGGAGGAATTTTCCAGAAAAGAAAAACAAAACTATGTGAAACATTTCAATTGTATGGCGAATATTCACCGCCTAAGTACTGTGCTGACTGCGTCAAAATTGTTGCAATTTGCACGCTACGTTCCTTCCTCTCCTCCTCAACAATTCTATCTATAAATAGATTAGCCTCAATACTGCGCAGCAAAGAAAGAGTAAAACTTGTAATGCAATGAACTCCAAGTCGAGAAATGCAGCCCCAATCCGAAAACCCAACCACATTGCAATGTATCGATTTTTATTCTTCAACTATCTTCTATCCCTTCGCCTTCACCCAGCTTTCCATCTGCACTCTTTTCCTGAATCTAATACTGCACTCGAACTCGACAGATACGATCAAAATACAATAACATAAGGAAAAATTAAATTTCTTCTCGTTACACTCATCAAAACTTACCTGTCTTCCATGCGAGGCCTTCGACCGAGTATGGCGAATGCAGAGCTCTGTTGCTGAACCTCTTCCCAGCATTGATGGTCGGCGGAACCAGATCCATCGATGAGTTTCATCCGATTGGCCTTCTGCCGGCCCAGAGTGGCCTGAAGTCGTCCGAGTAGCCCACGGCCCCATACGTCAACCGCTTGCAAATAAACAAGAAATATGAAAAGTATGATGCCACAGAATATCACTTCCGGACGAAGGACATAGAGGCGGCATAGTTTCCACACGTAAGCCAGCGGGGAGTTGATGGAAGAGAGACCGACGGCAAACTTGGACAAAATCTTCATGTGGGACACGTATGTTTGGTAAAAGACCTTGTCCTCAAGCTCATCATCCATTTAAGGAGGAGTAATGTCTGTGCAGATTGTCGTCGGACAGGAATTTCTTCGAATCCCAAAATAGGACACAACGCGCTCGTTGATGGAACCGGCTTCGAAAAACTTAAATTCCAATCAAACTTTACACAACACGACAAGATAGAGGATAGAATAAAGAGACACACTTCGAGAACAACAAAATTGGGAACTGTATATTATTTCTATAAATTTATATAAATTATTTTTATTTATTCAAAATACTATAACAAAAGTTGACAAAATCTTAATTTAGGATTTCTTTTTGAATTTCTTCTTTTTGGAGATCAAATCATATTCCTCTCCGCGGCGGCCAAGAATTGATTAGCCAAATAAAAGTGAAGGCATATATTTAGAAGACAAGAAAACACACGTCTATATTTATTATTGGGTTTATTTTCAGTTAGTATATTATTTTTCTTTTATTTTGGATTTTCCTCAAGTAAAACAAAAAAGAGCCTTGTACACGAGAAAATTCAGAACTCACTTGTTGACAATTGGAAAATTCGCCGTCGACTGCTGCGCGAGCAAAAGGCGAAAATACAAATAGCGGAGTATTTTTTGTTAAACGTCAGATTGTAGTGTTCGTTGATGGGGTGAAAAATATCCCATTTGGGTTTGACAAGATGGGGCGAATTGAGAGGGATAATTATTTAGTTGGCGATTATTCGCTACTTTTCTATGTAGGAATTTATTTTCAAAGTGATTTTCTTTCATTTAACTTTTTGATTATATTAAGGGTTTTGTTGAGTAGATTATGCGGCTAAACAAACATGTTCAAACTTTGTATTCACTTTGCGAATGACAGTGAATAATTATGTTAATATTTTTCTAATAAACTGTCAAAATGTAAGGATGTTTTGATACGGTTAAATAATCCTATTTGTGGTATTACCTAATTAATAAAATTGGATTGAAAAAAAAGATAATTTTAATATGATTTCGTGTCCCTGAATGTCAGTGTAGGTGTCATATTTGTTAAATAATTTACTTTAGCTGCTTAAATATTAAATGAAGAAATATTTGATGTTTTTTAGTTGCTTGGGAAGTTTTGATGGTTAATGTCTATGGTTTAACAGTTGGAAATGTCGAAACTTTGCTGACCTTTCTATTAAGTAAAGTTAGGAATTCATGAATTGTTTAATATCACACCAATGCTTTCAAAATGTGGAAATTAACTTTTAAAAAAAATAAGTCTGTCGAAATTTACAGAGGACTTCGGCCATAGAATTGTGTTTAAAAAAAATCAATTCCAAAATACTTCTGTCTTAAATTATTATTTAAAAAGTTATAAAGCTCTTCAAAAAACATTCGATATTTATAAAATATTTTTTGACAAAAGTGTTCACAATCGAACGTGGAAAGCCGAATATCTGTGGTTTGACTGATTTAAATAAAAATTGATATATTTATTTTAGAATGGATTAAGTCAAAAAACTGACTTAACATTAAGCTTGCACGGGGCGTTGAAAAAATGTGACATATTTAAACAGAAATAAAAATGAACGTGAGAAGGAAAGTAATAAAATGAAATCCGAAAAACCTGTCATGCGTGTATGTCAAATAAAAAAGTACGGGATAAATTTTGTGTTTGTTTCTTGTATTTTGTATTTTTCTAAAAATTGTGTATATTGAAAGCAAAAAAGTGTAACAATTGTTATTGTTTATAACATGGCGGGTAAAAAAATGAATAAGGAAATAGTAAAATAATACGCATACGCCATAGAAACCCAACATAATCCTCTGATGGCACATTTATACAATAGCATTAAACAAAAAAATATTCTTCAGTTAACTTCAATGCATTTGAAATCACAAAAAAGCTCATTTTAGCAATCCAATTTATTATTCCAAGTTTTATTAAATTTATGGAAACACTTACAACACGAGCTAAATTTGTTTACTTAAGATATACAATTCATTTATTAATCAATTAATTCAGAGAAAGTGAGGGTAGAAATTTTCCCTGAAATATTGGATTAAACAAGGAATATAAAATTTGCAAATCTATACTATTAGTCACCAACAAGGTATTGGTGGCATGTGGTAAGATTTTCCATTCCAAGGTTTAACCATTGTGACATGACATGTTCATTTGTCCAAGGCGAATGCAGCGAAAGAGGAAATTTCTTGAAAGACTAACACTGTGAATTATTGATAAATAAGACTAAAACATAATATTAACATTTTTGATTTGGGTTAAATTAGAGTTACGTAAATGTTCAAATAAAATAATATACAGTTAATGTTAAAATAGAAGTTTTCAGGGGCATATATGACTTTTTCTAAATGACACTCGAAATCAACGAATATTATCTTTGTTAGGTGAAAGTCAAAGTGACAGTTTAGTAGCTGTTAAACAAAAAAAGGTTTATTCATTTTAAAAGGAGCATGACGTTTAAATAGAGCTTACAAAAAAGACGGTAATGTTTCATCAATTATCTTTTTCCTTAAAAAGATAAAGATAAAGCTTACAACTTCCAAAAGAAAAAACAGCAGGATTATTATGTATAACAAGAATGTCAATTTGGTATTTTTAGTCGTGTTTCATTATCAAAATGGACCAATCCAAATCAGATCAGAGAAACAAAACAGCTCGGATTATCATATTGAAATTACATTATTTGACGTTTAGAGTGGAGTTGCCCTTCGATCATTTTGTTTAAAGATGATTTGTTTATTATTTTTTTAGAGATAAATGATACCTATGTATTCTGTCAAATATGCAATTTGTACACACGAAATAAATAAATAATAAACTTTTCGTTACGTAATTAAAAATAATTTAATTTTAGAAAAATCAAAGTTGTAATGTGGAAACACTGTTTTTATTGAAATAGTTGAAAGTGATACCAAACTTTACAAGACAAAATGTCACCTGGTGTGAAATAGAAAAACGAAATTTTGGATCACAAATATAGATCCAAGATCAATTAAGCAGGATTTCGCTGAGTTGTTGTAAAGCAAATAAATATAGATGATTTTATCTGTATCACGGGGAAAATAAAACACGGCTTTTATTTCCATATATAATAGGAACCACTTGAAAATTTCACCATTGGGCAGGTTCAGGCAACATAAGGGACTTCATTTGCAGTCAACTTCATTCTATGAACGTAAATTTTGACCAAGGTAACTAGTTAGTTTTTCAAGTGTCATGAATTTAAAATTCAGAACTTTACTTCACAAACCTCTACTTCAAGTTCATAGTACAAAAACTACCAAAATCATTATTTTCTACAAAACACACCTCAGGCAAGCTACAAGTCCATCATGATTTGTATTTTGTATTTTAAAGGAATATTACTTATTTCTTTTCCAAATTTACAAGGAACCTTTTTACAGAAAGCATTAAATGAAGTTGTGCAGAAAATAAATAAATCATTGAGTAATAAAGTTCAGCTTTTAGTTGAATTAAAAAACGTGATCAATTGTCATTTTGACATAAAGTTGACTTGACTTGATAGTTAGGGAGATTTTTCTTGCCTAACTTTCCAGCCAACTTTCCAATAAAGTTGCCTTAATTGGAAGGCAATTTTTTGGCAGCTGGCCAATCAGGTGCAAGAAACTTGCCTTACTTTCAAGTCCCTTATATCGGCTGAACCTGCCCATTGCAAGCAGTATTATTATTATTATTATTATTATTTTATTGAACTATACATAAATGTACAAAACAATACTTAAAAGCTAATAGCTACTAGGGCTTCTAGCTGAAATGATAAAAATAGTATTTTTGGATGTTATGATGTTTTAAATTTGCCCGCTGCAGGGGGCTGTCGAAGTATGCATTATTTTGACAGTTCTTATTCAAATCGAATTGAGTTACATCAAATGAAAAATTGTGCATTTAGGAATAGAAATTATGTCTTTTACACTACTTTGATGATTATTATTAAAATGCAGTAGTTTTTCTCTAAAATTTGTGATATTTCTTTAGTTTTTAGAAAAATTCTCATAGTTGTCAAATTTAGTAGGCTTTTAGCATGCCCTACATAAAGCTTAAAGAACCATTGAACTATTGCTTACACTTTTTAAATGAAACATTTATACAAAAATAACAAATATTAAATCCTTTCAACACTTTATTTTTTTAATTCCAGGCAATAGTTAAAATTTAAATTCGGATTCAAAATCAGTACCAAAAATTATGCTCCTGGAAAGTATTTTCTCAAGATTATAAGAATTTTATTTTCATACATAACTCTTTACAAAGCTTCAGTCAAAACTATGAAATAAAAATCAGTTTCGGAAATTTTTTTCGATATTGGAATATTTGTACTCTGTAAAATCATCACCTTAATTTTATATTTCGAACATTGCCGTGTTTTCTTTAAACCCTTAAAATTACTGCCTACGTGTGAATCTATTATAAGTGTTTTTGAATTTTTAAAAAGTGTGTATTTTAGATACCAGAAGTGTTGGAAAAATTCTATACCGTGATTTAAAAACAAGACAACAAAATACTTTAAAAAAGTTCAACAGCGTTCTTAAAGAAAAAGAGTATTAGACAGTTTTAATGTATGAAAATTATTTTAAGTAAAACAAAATTGTACGAAAAGTGGTAAGAAAATTTTGAAAACAAAAAAAAATACGTATACGCCTCAAAACCTTAACAAAAGAAATTCAATTTCATAAAATTTTCTATAACGAATTTGCGGCTCTTTAACCTCGATGACTTCAAAAATTTCATCTTTAAGTTGTTAAATTTAAAACATTGTCATAGTTTGTATTACATGTGACTTAAAAAATGTTACCATTTTGTAGTGAATTGAACCAAATTAAAATCCTTTGTGCACTTGATATTCCATTTTAAGTACAATGGTGAAATAATCACTTGTCAAGTGTCAAAACATGACAGCTTCAAAAGTGACAGTTGCCCAAATAGCGGGCTATTCAAAAAGAAACCTCTTATTGGAAATTTGTATGAAATGGAATGACAATAGATTACTCATTATATCAAACAAACTATGTATGTTCAAATTATAACAAAATATCAAAATAAAAAAGAGTAATTGAACATGCATGCAGGTAATTTTATTATAAAAGGTACATAAAAACCAACTTTGGAACAGTAAAATAAAAACCAATCAATTAAATGACATTTTGAAATAATCAAAAAGGCTAGAGTTCTCTTTCTTTATGTTTCTTCAATGTTTAAATCAATATCGTATTTGCTATAATATTTTAAGGTGACTAAGTCATATCCCTCTCATATTATGTTTGTTTACTATAAATCAAATAAAGGAAGTTAAATAAATAAATAACAAATGAAAAATAATTAAGAAACCTATAATGATGCACTATATATTTATGTAGGTACTCTATATAAGTAGAACAAAAACAATCTAGAAAATGTTTAGGGTGGTAAGAAAATACCATATAGGCACAATTCTTTTTGAAAAATAAAATCAATAAAAAATAGATAGATATATTTTATTAATGGTGATTTGATTCGAATCGATAAACTCAAACTATAATATCTAATATACCACATTCAGGTACCTCCATGTATAGATATACAGTAGAAATGTTGTAAACATCAATAGATACCTATTAAGATAATGAAGTTGGAAATTAATGTTTTTTTATAGGAACAATTTCTTTATCTAACCAACAACCTATATTAAATAAACACGAACTACACTTTCTTCTACTATATTCAACTTCATATTACCGCCGATGCCAACGCCACCACCGTCACCGTTACCTCCGCCATTTTTGTACATAATACGGAAATTACACAAAAATATAGTAAACATTAAGATGAGTACACTGTACTTTTTTGTACACTCATTCATAAAATGCAAACAAAATATAGATAAGTGTACATAATAATATTCCCAATTCACGCGTTCATAAATTACTCAAATGCGCAATTTATTTACATGGATGTGGCAAAGATTAATAAATTATAATTTTTGTCTCAAAACAATTATGTACTCTAAACGTACACTAAACAAAAAAAACACCGTTATGACGCGCACCATATCTTGTCGTGTGTGTGTAAGGAACGGAATCCCATATAACTCGAAAACGTGTGGACACAAGCCGCAAAAGAGCATAACATCTAAATATTGATGCATAGTTTAATTTTGCTAGGGTGGGAAGTCCTTCTAAATGTTTCTTTTTCTTTTGTCAATAAGCCAAATTTTTATAAATAATATAAAAACAATACAAAAACCACGAAAAATAATAATTTATGAGTAGGTACATTTTTCATTTGTTACACTTTGATATTAACAAATAAACAAATTTAACCTTGTAAACTGCACCTTAAGAAATTAAAAATATGCCTATATAGTAAATGTTTCGTTAAGTTTTAGTTATATTTTATTAAAATTGAAATAACTTCCTTTTAGCATATCTCTATTTAAATTTAGGGACTTTTTAATTTATGACTTTAAGGATTTTTCGTTAAAACAATAAACTTTTTTATTTTGTTTATGTTTTTGTGGACATTTTTCACGGTTTTCAATTTTTAAGTTAAATAAAAATCGCCTTTGTGTTCACACGATTTCGTTGAAATTTTGATGTTTTCACAAGCAAACTTTTGAATTCCCAATATTACAGTGCACAAGGTTAAATTTGTTTATTTGCAAATGTTTCGTTAAGTTTTCGTTGTGTTTTTATTTAATTTTAAAGCAACTTCTTTGACATACCTCCATGTATTGTCAGGGACTTTTTAATTGAACGCTTCATAACTTTTTCGTTATTTTTTTTTTATTTTGTTTATGTTTTAAGGGACATTTTTCACGGTGTTTTTTTTTGGAGTTAAAAAATCACCGTTTTTCACACAATTTCGTTAAAAATTCTTTATTTGTTCACACGCAAAATTTATATTAACACAACCGATTTAAATCACCCTTAACTTTCGTTTACCGTTATTTTATGCGAACTGAATTAAACCAAAGCCGAATTGTAGGTAAGTGTATTTTTGTATTATTTTTCAAAATACCCGAACAACTGTGATGACACTCAATTAGAAAAAGTTAAGGGATGTTTGTTGGCGAATGTGGCCTCGCGCCGCGCCGCAGTACACCGCTTCCCCTTAAATATTATAGAAACAAAAGAGCACTTGCACTGCACTCGATTTTTGCAAGTACTGAATCAAAAAAGCTAGAGGTACCAGGAGTACCGAGAGTACCGAGTACCGACATCGAAACCGACAGCGACAACTATCTAACAATATCGAAAGCCTGAGCGGAATAAAAACGGTCAGCTCCTCCGTAGTCGACGACGCTTGTCGTCGTTGTTGTTCTTCTCTTTTTTTTATTTTTCGTGCACGTATAATCGGATTCATAAATAGATAAATCGAAGCGGATAGCAATAAAGGTGGCAAACATTTGTTTCTTTACGTTGTTGCCCTTTTGGGCTTTTGTAAGAATCTAAGTAATTTGACAAGAAAGAAAAATAAAACTATTTGCGGAGGAGAAAAGCGCGGAGTCAAGCTGACTAAAGTAGAGCACTAGTGCTAGAGTAGAGCCCCAACGCAGGTGGTAGAGGCACTACCGAACCGACCGACGACGACGACGATGGTGATGGCGGGAAACCGCGGTGGCCAGTCGTTCAATGTGGCACTGTTTAGTCGAAAAGTTTCGTAGGTGGCTAGCTAAAGCGATGGTTATGGTTATGGCGATGGTGATGGTGATGGCGTTGTGCAGTTAATGCGGGCTTTCGACTTTTTGGGGGTAACTTCTGAGGGAACAATGCGAGAATGACGGTGGGTGCGATATGCGATGGTTTGGCCTCTAATAGCGTGATATAAAAACTGTAGGGGGTCTGTTATTCTTAAATCTGAATAGCAATTTCTGGACTAATGCAAATTGTAGTGGCCTATTTTCGGATTACTATTTAGTTTGTACATATATATTTTCAGGTAAGTAGATACATATATAAAATTGGTAATGCAATTAGATTAACACATCAAGAAGTGTGGGGTTGACGATGCATGATTTTGGTTTGGAGGCTTTGAGGCAGCTTATCGCACCTTTTTGTTGTTGTTGTTGTTCTTTTAATCATGTGAGTTGTGGTGACCTAGATTGTGCTTAAGTTTAAGGTTAAACACAAGGTTGTGGACTACATTATATGGTTGGAACGTATGCACTTGTTTTAAGAGTGTTGTATAGGTCAGGGTATATATTTTAGATTGAAATGTGTAGCTATAGATAAGTGTTGTGGTATTTTATAAAAATAAAAATGAATAAAAAGTTTACATGCAGGCGGGTCCTTATGATATTTAAATATACTTCACTGCAATATATTTTGTATTTTATATTTGTTCATTGTTTTGTATACTCTACCTTGTTCCAAATAACCAAAGGCAACCACGACTGTTCACAATATAATAATAGTCAGCAACAATTACGCCTCTAATTGCCTGGGTTTCACTATATCGGTTACTAATGAGTTTTTGAGCTATGACAGGCCTCTTTTATGTTTATATATTTGAACAATAACACGAGCCTTATAAAAAGGCGCACGGTTGGAGGGAGGTCAAAGGAGGTCACTTTTGGCCCTTAGAATATAATGTATATAGAGAAATTAAGTTTTAGCGCAGGCATTTGACACCTGTCAAACTCAGATGTCATTTGAAGTGTTCTGCATTAATAGACTGACTCCTGAAAAACCCTTGCAAATTGTGCAAATTTGTTTTGAAAATCATGGTTCTATTCGAACTATGTACCTCGCGATAAAGCTCACTTATAGTGGAATGAATATGTCAATAAACAAAACTGCCGTATTTGGAGTGATGATAATCCTGAGATGTATGTTGAGACACCGTTTTGTGTGCTTTATGGCTTCGTGGTATAATTGGTCCTTACTTCTTTGAAAACGATGCTGGTGAAAACGTTTCCTTCAATGTTGACCGTCATAGAGCCATGATTACTATCTTTTTCGTTCATCAATTCAGCAACCAGAAGATGTGGTTTCAACACGATGTCGAACGGTGCAACATGTCAGAAAGCTCGTGCCACAATTGATTTATTAAAGGCAAAGTCTGCCTATTTTTATTTTATGGACCGAACGATTTAACCCCGGTTGACTTTTTTCTGTGGTAATACGTGAAGTTGTTAGTCTACGACGATAAGACCGACAAGACAACGTTAACGATCTACTGCCACAACTCGTGGGAAAAGTCATCGAAAATTTGACGTACAGATAAGACTACGTCGTTGGAGCCAGTCGTGGCGGTCTTATGTCAGAAATCATATTTAAATTATAATGTCAGGAGATTACCTTACGAATAAAGTAAATTTCATGTCAATTTAAAAAAAATGTTTGCTTTATTCCAATTCAAAGTTCTATATTTCTTAATAATCACCCTTTCTATAATTAACAAGCACAAAGTCATTAATTTTCTGTCATTTGACACCTGTCATTTGAAATGTCATAATGTCAGTGGAATGTTTGTTATTAACGATAAATGGATCGCTTATTAATCTAACAACGGTTAAAATTATCCAAAATTGAGGTACTACAAAATTGATGAATAAATTATAGTTATTCGCAAAAGAGTCGTTAAAAATTACTTTAAAATAATAGCATACTCTTTCTTAGGCGGAAAATGGAAAATTTTTAACTTTATTATTAAAAAAAGCACCCGTGGCATGATGGTTAGTGCGTTGGACTGTCATGACAGAGGTCTTGGGTTCAAACCCTGCCATCTAAAGTTTTTCACGGGTACTGCCTCTTGCGAGGACAAAAGTACTCGCACACAGGAATGGTTGAGAGTTGTAAGCCACTAGGACCTATTTCTCAACGAACTGTTGCACCACCTAATTTTTAATCAAATAAAATGTCCATCAAAAATTGAACGCTGTTGATTTTATTAAGCTTTTATTTTAAAACTTAAAATTTGACCATGGCAACCATTTTGATGGAAATTCTCATTAATAGACATTTTTTTAATTGGAATGAGTGAATTGAATCATCTTACCACTAAACAACTTTTATGCAAGAGTAAAAATTTAAAACGATAGCAAATTGTCATAAATTATAATAAGTTTTTTTAAGTATATAAAAAGAAAAGTAATGTTTTTTTTGCTTATTTTGCAAATATCAATAAATTTGACCTTGAAAAATCTACCCAAAATAATTTCGTTTCAAGAAAATCAATTAATAATTAATTGATTTACATGTGCTCCTCTGACCTAGATTGATCTTTTTTTTATTTATAAGTTTTGCCAATTTCGAAGTTCTTAGATCAACTTTCTTATCAAACAAAATAAAATTGATAAATATGCATCTTTAGCTAAAAACAGAATCGATCTATGTGTATTTCTGTCAAATGAAAATAAAATCTGTATGTTGTCAGAAAAGCGATAAGAATTTTGTCTTATCATCTTTTTTTTTCTAACTAAAGGGACAGTGCTGGATTCGGGGGTTTATTTTTCCTATTTTTCAACATTCAAATATAAAATTTGAATGTAAAAGTAAATTTTTGTTGTCAAATTAAAACACAGTGTTCTCTGTCATATTTCCTAAGACTTATGACATCAACTTTAATGATTCAATGAAAAACACCAAAAGTTTTATTTTTTGTAGTGAAGCGATCAATCAACAGAGCGATTTAAGCTACGTTCAGACCATTGTTGGATCTCACAATATTGACAGATCCATCAGAGCTCTGACAATAGCTGTTAATGAGCTGACAGTAGCCAAACATCTTTTAATGTGAAATTGTCTGTTCACACGATTCTTACAATTTCATTATTGTCAGATGGTTAGTTGATGTGATTTTTCGTCCGCGTTAAAGATGTATAGCATTTGTCAATTAAGAAAATGTCAGATGACTAAAGCAATGACATCTGAAATTCAAAATGTCGTCGTTTTTCAATGGCTGACAATGACATTTGTAAAAATATTCGTATTTAAATTTGAAAGTCCAGACGGTTAAGGCATTTGGAAATTTTTTTTCTTACAGATAGACCTATCACTTTAGAACCAGTTTTACAAACGTCTAATTTTCGTATTCGCTGGCTTTTTTTAAAGTCAATTCAGCCGCGTACAGAGTCTTACGTTCTCAGATTCCGGCATAGTTTAATAAATCCGTCCCCGTTTAAGATCCAGCACCATTGAAAGGCATTTTATTGTAATCAAAGTTTAACAGATATCAGTTCAAATTCGATTTTCAGATGAAGTAAAACATCTCGTCATAAAAAGCATCACAATGATCGAAGTTAAATGTCTAAAGTCTACCGAACCTGCGCTTCAGCTGAATGAATTTTGGTTGAGAGACCATTGCAGATGTGAAAAGTGCTATAATACCGATACCAAACAAAGAAAATTCAGTTTATTGGATTTGCCCGATGATGTGAGTGCGGAAGTTGTTATCACCCGTGAAGATGAACAGAATCTTTTTGTAAAATGTAAGTTAAGAATTTTGGTATGACATAAGTTTTAAATAGATTATTAACAAATATCTTTATTTATTTTTTTAGGGAACGATGGACATGAGTCAACATATTCCTTTGAATTCCTCAAAAATTGTCAATTAAACAATTATCTAAAAGCGAAGGATTCATCTGAGAAAATTCTTTGGGATTCATCGGCAATAGCTAAAAATAATTACGCTGATGTGAAATTATCCGATTTGATTCGAAGAGAGGATGACGTACGTGAAGTTGTCGGAAGTCTATGGTACTATGGTATAGCGTTGGTTGAAGAAGTTCCTGCAAATCAAACAATGACAGAAATGGCTATTCGTCGAGTATTTCCGGTCATGAAGACGTTCTTCGGTGAAATGTATACGTTTAGTGATGCAAATGACCTTGCCGTCCACGCCGATACAGCCTACACCAAGGAGTACATTGGTCCTCATACTGACAATACGTACTTCTGTGATGCCGCAGGACTTCAGATTCTTCATTGTATACACCATGAGGGCACAGGTGGCGAGAATTTTTTCGTTGACGGATTTAAAGTCGCCATGGAACTTAAGCGAATCAATCCCAAAGCTTTTGATATTCTCACAAAAGTTCTTGTACCCGCTGAGTACATTGAGGAGGGTCAATTTCATGTTCATTACGGTCCGATAATTCGAACCAATCCTATAACCGGGGAAATCATCCAAATACGTTTGAATATTTATGATCGAGCAGCACTCAACACCCTTCCCCAGTCAGAGATGAAGGCATTCTATCAGAGTTTAAAGGAATTCTTGAGACTAGTTGAGAAGACAGAGAACCAATGGACAATGAAACTTAATCCTGGAACTGTTGTGATGTACGATAATTGGAGGATATTGCATGCTCGTCGTGCGTATACGGGAAATCGTACAATGACCGGTTGCTATGTCCAGCGAGCTGACTTTTTGAGTAAGGCGAGAGTTCTTGGAATTATTGATTAAATAGGTTATACATAAATAATAAATAATGCATGGTGGATGGTTGTTTTGATTGTAGTTCGTTTTTGAAAGTTTATGTTTAAGTTCTTGTTTTGTAATAAAACTTTTTAAATATATCAACAAGTACAAAAACGTATCAAAGTAGAGGGTGTTTTTTTAAGTTCTTTGTATAATGATTCAAGATAAAAATATTGTGGTATACATTTTCTACTATTAAAATGTGTTAAATAACTTCTTGACATTTATTTTTTAAAAAATTGTTCTAAAATAGTCCATTCGATCAGTCCAATTTTTCACTACTTTTTTCAACAAATCTGACCATATGGCGTTTAAATATTGGCTTGCAATCAGAGATGGCAGTGTAGATTACGTCAGGTAATCTACTCGGTAAACTACATGTTAAATTTCAAAAAGAATTAAAAAAAAAAACGAGTGAATAAGTAACGACTAACGAGTGAAAAACACTGAACTATACATAAGAATTAAATATGTTGCGTAAATGAACTAAATCAAGGAATTCGAAGTTTTATGAAAGAAAAATGCAAATTTAATAATCATCTGTTTTATTTTTGTCGTTCATTTTAAGAGTATATTGTATATCTATCAATTTTTTCAAATGTTCTTGGTTAAGCCTGTTCCGAATTTTTGTATGGACGAACGACCACTGCGAGAACACCCTCTCTATTGCTGCAGATGACGCTGGAATACTTAATAAACGAATAGCATATCTTGATATGCCTGGATGCTGTCTGGATGCCAAACTCCAGTAAGTTTTTGGCAGCAAAACTTCACTTCCACCACCTTTGCCTTCGCCAGTATCACCATCACCACTTTCTCTAAGCTTTTTATTTAATGAAGCAAAAATGCCCTGAACTTTGAGGAATTTATCGTAATCATTTAGTTCTCCAGCTGAGAACATTTTAATGAAATGTAGTGTAACCTCGTTTCGCTGCGATATTGTTAAATTTTGTCAATTTGTCAATTTGGTGGTTGAATGGACATTTCAAACTACGTTTTGACGTCTACCGCTACGTCTACTACATTTAACTACGTTAACTACATTTTACTTCATTAGCTACCTTATTTATGTAGCAGACGTAACAAATGTAGTAAATAAAAAAAAATCGCATTTCTGCCATCTCTGCTTGCTTAAAGAGTTGTTGGTTTGTCGGCATAACATAGCCCCATAAAAATCAATCGAGAGGCGTTAAGTCACATGACCGGGAGGGCCTCCAGTGTGTAAACCACACCAAGCAGCCAAGGTGATTTATTAATGGCTTGTGACCTTGGGAGTTGTCTTCACTCCATAAACGAGCATATTTCTTAGTGAGGGAGACATTTAAACAGAAATCATATCAAACTAAAGAAAACTTTTACTGATGATTTGAAATTTTATTTCGTTTCCAATCTTTTAACAAAAAAATATACGCCTCAGTCTTTTGTCTCATTTTACTATTTTTAGCCAAAAATGTATTTTTATTATTGTCGGACATAAATTCATTTTTTTGTTTATTTTAGTTTCAATTTCACAAAATTGCAATGACAGATTTCTGTAAAAAAAAAAACTACTATGGATTTCAATGAGGAATTTTTTGTTCAATGACAACAATTTTCAATATTTGTAATAAACTAGCTGTCAAAAAATCCAATGATTGGTTTCAATTATCAGAACTTATGATAGCAATAATTCACCTAAAAACGCATATTTATATTTTGCTGACAAAAATTCATGTTCCTGAATAGTTGATTCAATTATGTAAAAAAATGAAAGGAATATTTCCACCGATTTCTGTTTTATCATTACACAATTCCAATGATCAATTTCTCTGTGAGTTTTTTGTTTTATTCACAGAAATTTTCAATGATCGCTATAATTTCAGCGATCTATCAAAAAAAAAACAACAATTTTTCTACTAGAACCAATGGAAAACCCCATTTATTTTCAAAATAATAAAAATTCAACAAAATACCCAAAAATGCCCTAAGTTAGAAGAAATGCACTTTTTAAAATAAAAATAAATTTCCCTTTTCAATGTCAAATTTTGTTCAACCTCGGAACGTCCCTATTTATGACACGCAGGCGAATCGAGGTTTTCCTCTTCTTACTCCCCTCATCAATTTAACCCCTCGCTTAACAAAAAACTATCCAACCAAATGTCAAACTTCAAATAGAAGAAGAATTCTGAAAAAAGACTCAACCCAGGCAAAGGTTATTTTTCGTTTTCTCTATTAGAAAATAAAAACCCTAATTGCCGGGCTTTTGTTATCTTATTTAAGATAATCAACAGATAGTGATATCACATTGGCTGCTTCCTCCAAATTTGGACAAAAAGAATAAAACTAAATTAGTCCGCGATGATGGCAGAAGAAGCTGTGAAAAATTTGGCTCTGTTCATAATGAACGAGGAATGTTACGACAATTATTTTGTCGATCATGACTTCCTTGATGGTAAGTTGAGTGAAAAAACAACCCTTTCTTTCCTAAATTATGTAATCATGTGTTTTGTCTCCTTTCCAACTTCTCAGTGCCGTGTTTTAAAGCCCTCTTGAGCAAGGGTCTGGGCATGGGAATCATTGCAGGTTCTTTGCTGGTCAAAGTTCCGCAGGTGCTGAAGATCCTTGCAAACAAAAGTGGCGAGGGAATCAGTGTGATGGGAGTTCTGCTTGATCTGGTGGCTATAACATTCCATATGTCGTATAACTTCATGAATGGCTATCCCTTCAGTGCCTGGGGTGATGCGGTGTTCTTGATTATTCAGACTGCTGCTATCGCTGCGCTTATTTTCTTCTATGGAGGCTCCCCGGCTAAAGCTGGAATATTTTTGGCAGCATTCTCTTCGATTGTGTATGTGTTGAATTCCGGTCTAACGCCGTTGAAAATTATTTGGATGGCCCAGAGTGTCAACATCCCCATAATTCTCGTCGGCAAAATGACCCAAGCCTACACCAACTACAAGAACAAGAGTACTGGCCAATTGTCGGCAGCCACTTGTTTCATGCTGCTGGCCGGTTCCTTGGCAAGGATATTCACATCGATCCAAGAGACCGGTGACCCAATGATGGTGCTCACCTTCGGAATATCGTCCTTCGCCAATGCAGTGATTGTGGCTCAAATGGTTTACTACTGGAAGAAGACAGCTAAGAAGCCAGTTAAGGCTAAGACCTCTCCAAAGAAAGCAAAGAGCAAGAAAGTCAACTAAGTTTTTTCTTTTTTATCGTGTGTTCTTTTTTTAAGTTACAAATAAAGTGTATCACTTCATGTTGTCTTGGATTTTATTGTTTTTCAGCTTTGAAATGATCTTGGAACGCCGCAAGCGCTCGGTAACGATGTGAAATCTTGTTCTTTTCAAGCTTTGGCATCTCAGCGTAGGTTTGTTGGTAGTCTGTGGGCTTAAATACTGGATCCCAACCAAAATCTCTTGGGCCACTCGGTGGTACTATTGTTCCTTCGGTGATTCCTTGGAAAACAATTGGCTCCGAATCGACACCTTCAGAGAAGCCAAGTGTGCATACAGCTCGAGCTGATTTATCTTCCCATCCAGCAAGCATTTGATAGAGGCCTTCTGGACCTAATTTCTCTAAGAACCATTTAATATAAGGACCTGTAAGAAAAATTACTTTAAGTACAAAAACACACTTTTGATTTTGTGGATGCAAACCTGGTAAACCCTTCATTGCGTTAAAACAAAGACATGTGTCTTCAACGAGGACAGGACCATCGACCAACTTTGCAGCCTCTTTACACTTAATAATACAAATTTCATTTATTTCTCCTTGCAGCTCGGGCAAGTCAACTTTTTTGGAAATCACTTTGCGAGGGAAGTTTGGCCCGAGAATGGCAACAAGCTCTTCAAGCTTCTTGGCATTTCCTGTTACGAATGTTATGGGCTTTGACATTGTTTGGAGAAGATATTATAAAGATCTAAATATTTACAAATATTTAATTTTTTAAGAAGAGTTGTTGGTTGTTGTCCTTTCCTACTTGAGTTGAATATGAATTGGTCACACGTTATACGCACTATAAGTAGCTGTCAGATGAACCGGTAGCCGCGGTGTTGTAAAATGTCAAAAACATGTGTTGGTGGCAGTGATACCAAGTCTTCTTTAAAAGAACAGGGATGGCATTAACGTTATTTTTGAATTGCAACACAGAGCGGCGCAAAATTAAAAACGATTACGAGTGAATCTAAAATTATTCATAAATGGAACATAGTATAGGGTTTTCCGATAAAAGGTTTCCTTCTGATATAACAATATTAGTATTTTTTAAGAGAAATCAATGGATGTTTATTGTTTGTAAAGAGGAAAGTGTGCCATTGCAATATCTCGTTCATGAAATTTTTCATGACCCATTCGTACATTTGCAGCTGTATGTCCCAGATAACTTCATGAATTCCACCTTTAAGGTCTTGAATCGATTGTGGAGCATTTTTGAAGATCTTGTCGTTCAGGTGATATGAAGCAAAAAGTTTTAAAGTGTTAAATCTAAAGATATTTGTGGCCAATTGGTAGTACCTTTTCGAAAAATAACACGGTCACGGTCAGAAAAAACGCAAAAAAAAACTGTTACGAAAAGTTACACCATTTTTGTAGTGATTTAAACATTTTAATGCGTTGTTGAAGATTGTAGCGTTCCTTATAGTAACAGCGTAGTTTTTACTTGTGAAATATCAAAAAATGACAGCTTCAAAGGATATTCAAAACTATACCTCTTTTTTGAAAACCTTAGGTTAGGTTAGGTAGCCCATCCACAATATCTTACTCTTTATAAACAAGCGATATTAAAGTTAAAATTGATGAACTTATGGTGTAAAATCCTGAATACATTTTGTATTGGCTATCAAATAGTGGGTTATAGTGAATAAAATGTTTTTTATCATTGTAAATTCTAGACTTAAATAATTTCGAAAGTATCCAGTGGAATTTATTGACATCGAGAATAGTATTTCTTAGTAACTCGATCAAATCATACTAAGGGTATTCATGCAAACACAGAAAACCCATAGAAACCTTAAAAACTGTAGAATTTTCTATCGGTAGAAATCAACTGTCAAAATTAGTATGGGAAAAATATTCTGCAAAATATAGAATTTTATATCTCAAATTTGAAGCAGAAATCGTAGAAAAAAAACAGATAAATTTTGTGTTTGTTTCTAACGTTTCCGCAAATATTTCTAATGGGGTGTTCATGTAAACCCTTTGCGGAAATTTATATTTTTCTACAAAGTAGAAAATTATATCGTTACATGAATACCCTTACTATTTTTGTATTTTTGTATCAGCAAAAAGTTTGTTTTTGATTTTTAAACATAATAAATATTGATGCCATTCGTTGAATTCTAGTTTCAAGTAATTTTGTTCAAAAAGGAACTACGCATTTCAAGTAAAATTTATTACGTAAATGCATTTAAATGATGCGATTTAATTTTTACTGAACAGCTGAGACCCAAATTCAAAAACATTCTATAGAAATTTACTGATGGCGTTCCACTTTTTAACTGTTTTGATAGCATCGTTAAGGGGCAAGTTATAGTTGTCATTGGTTTTATAATTGCAACCAATCATTGAAAGGTTTTTGAAAGGTGTTTATAACTTTTATTAATTGAATTTTTGTAAAAAAAATTAACTAAAAGTTAGTAACAAGCTTGATTCCAATATCTGTTTTTGTTTGCGACATTCTTAGCGCCCAAAACCAAGTAGCATTTTTTGAACTTTCTTATTTCTTAAAAAAATATCAAGTGGATTTTTAATACGAAACACATTTCTAAATGTTTACAACAATATTTTGCATAGAATGAAATAATTTTGAAGTCATTACCTTCATCTAATCAAATATCTCATTTGAATTGAGAAATTGCCAGTTGGATTTTTCAAAAAGAATAACCAAAAAAACAATATTTTTTCCAGATAAAATTAGTTTGAAAGCAATATCTATAACTTTTCCAAGATATTCGGGTCGAAAATCATTTTTTTCTAAACCGTTACTGTGTTTGTTTTTGAAAAAATTTTACCAAATATCATTCTTCTTTGCATACAATTGTTGTGGAAGTATTATCAAGTTTTTATTCGTTAAATATTCTAGGTCCCGAATTTGTATCCAGTTTTTTAATTATAAAAACCTGTGCTCTTTGCTATTTGGGGCCAACCAAAATTTTCTGTAAAATAAAATTTATTTGAAGTCGATATCTGTGACGGTTTTTGAGATAAACACTGTCAGTGTTCACAGGAAATTTTATTCACGATAAACAATAATATTTGTCAACTGTTCCTTCTTAAAGTGATTTGGGCCTATTTAAATGGGATTAAAAGACCTCTTTCCTAGATTTACAATATCATTAAAAATACAAGAGAAATTTTCGAAATCAGTAAGATTCCCAAATTTCAATCCAAATCTTCCTCATATTTCAGTATATCCAAAAATCAATAAATCGCATCATCAATTTAAAAACAAAACAAAACACGTTTAAATACAAGATTTCCCAAATGGATTGCGGACTAGCAATTTATTTATTTTAAAACGAAAGATCAAAAACTAAACATCTTGCTTCTTTCCAAAAGGATTCATTTTTGATAACCAATTTGTCGAGGACGGCGAATCTCTACAACAAAACAAAAGAGAACAAAAATACAATACATATAAAATAAAAAAACTACAATATTTTTAAACTTACAATTGCAATTCTTCTGTTTCATCTCCTTTGCCCCCTTCAACACCGCCAGCTTCTTTGATTCCGGCATTTCTCAGTTGTTCAATTAATTTAAGCCGGAATTCAACTTTGTGTGGAACAATTGGATTCTCAGCTCGTATTTGGGCTTGAAGTTTCTTGAGGGCTTCCTTATAGGTAAGTCCATACCAGTCGATCTCTTCAGCCGTATACTAGTTAGGATAAGAATAATAAAATTAAGAGATTTTACATTAAAAAACATAACAAATTTTTACCGCTTCGAGATATTTTCTGTACTCATCCAAGGTACGTTTTTGTTCGGCTGGATTTGTAGATAAATCTGGGCAACCGTCTAATAGAGCTTGTAGAATCTTTCTTTTCAGCCTCAAGGCCAATAGGGATCTCAAATCACAGGCGGGATTCTTTAATATTACAAATTTAAAATACATCAAAGTGCCGTCAGTAGGTCTCGATCATCGACACTCACCTTCAACAAGTAATGATCGAATCCTTGACTCTCGTGGATTAGATTCAATGTTCTGGCAGTCACTACCGTCGATATATACTTATCGAGAACCTGCGAGTACACTACCGAGCGCTTTAGGACGGGCACCCAGAAATGTGGTACTCTCCGTTTGAGTGGAGTGCGTTTCTGGAAGCCCTTAATGACTGCCTCTCCACCCCAAATGCCATGATTCGCCTCGGGAACATCAATCAGTGGCAGTGGTTGATCTTGAATGGGTTTTATTTCACCAGTAATGTCGTCACGTTCCCATTCGCCTTCCTTTGGGATATAATGGACAGCAGCTGGTTTTGTAAGTTGCCA
This sequence comes from Eupeodes luniger, assembly GCA_951509635.1. Classification (NCBI taxonomy): domain Eukaryota; kingdom Metazoa; phylum Arthropoda; class Insecta; order Diptera; family Syrphidae; genus Eupeodes; species Eupeodes luniger. The sequence continues at coordinate 8,900,194 of OX608075.1, read as the reverse complement.
TTCGCGCCAGAATTTCCTATAGGCATCGGGCAGTTCGGCGCCCAGGCCTTTATCGAAACGTGTGGGTCTTTTGAAGCCATAAAGCAGCTTTGGGCCCTGGAGGAAGGATTATACATTTTTGAGAAAGGAAATTATTGCGTCACAGGTTCTGGAAATCTACTCTTGGATGTTTTAATTTATTAAAATGTTGTTGTTTACCTGAGCTGTGGCGTGTGCCATGATTTGTTTTTATGAATTGATGTTTAATTGATAACTTTTTGATTTGGTTTTGAATTTTTATAAAGAAAATAAAAATACAAAATTATTCTCAGTACAATTTCTTTGATAAAATAAATTCACACACAAATTTTTAAAATCACTGGGTGAGTTTGACGTTTGACAGTAGAATCACGTTTTGACAACTTAAACAGAGATGTCTTTGATTTTTATCGCATGAGCAGTTGTTTGCGGGTGTGTTCGAAAATAAAACCACATAAGAATGCAACTTTTAAATTTTTAAATTTTTAACTTTTTACTTTTATATTGAAAGAGAGAATAAGTTATTCCTTGAATCTATAGGTACCTATTTGTTTTTTTGTGTTTTATTTTACACAAACATAATATAGTGTTTTTTTAGTATATGAGAAGTTGCAATTTCTGTTATCTATGGTTTGACAGTTAAGAATGTCAAATTGTTTTTTACATAAGTTCAGGAGTCAACCCAAACAAGACCATTTATTCAAAATGAGGAACCTTGTATTCGAGATTACAAATGTTTTGAAACAGTTCTAGGCAGAGTCCTCGTATTGACAATTTATTACTTATCAAATTACATTTTAACTTAACAATTTTACTTATGTATGTTTAAAAACCTTAAATAAATAACAGTTAATTTTAGTTTTTTTTATTTAGTTTAGTTTATTTAATTCATTGATATGCTATACACATTAAGATACAATATCTTATTAAAAAGTGATAGCTTAAATAATGTACAAATTTGATAACAAAAGCTAACTTACTAAAAAGTGATAGCTTAAATAATGTACAAATTTGATAATAAAAGCCAACTTTAATTTAATACAATAGCGAGCAAGTATATGCAAAATTACAAAAATAAAATTTTATTTGCCGTCAGTATAATTATGTTCATACAAACATATCTTGAAAATAAACTACTTTAAATATAAAATTATTACACTGATTACACAATCCGATGAGTATGCTGTAGAGGAAATCAAGTGTCAATTTTGACATTAGTATCATAATTTCAAAAAATATCCCGCAATCCATTTGAAACTCATTCATAGTATTCTGTAATAGGTACGTATATTTTTAATAGTGATAATAATTGAAGGTTTCAACAAAATTTAACTAAATCAGCAGCACATTCAGTTCAAGTAATAATCTATTTCAGAAAATAAAACAAAATACAATATTTTATCAGAACCAATATGTAGCAGGCATTATCAAGCAGTCGGCATTGCTTTTGATGAAGCCATTACCTTCAAATAGTCCTTTTTAGATTTTCTCATTTGTTCCTTGTTGGTGTGTAAATATGGTTTATTTAAGGCCTCATAATGCTTAGAATTTAGTAATTTTACATCAATAAAAAAAAGACAATTAACCAAAAAACTTACATTTTTGATATCTGTTTCCAACATATTTGCGAATATCTTTTCCAATTGATGGAAAAGTGGACGACTTTGTGAATTTGCATTCCAGCACTTTAACATAATATCATATCTAAAATTTAAAATTATATTAGTTACATAATATATTAGGTATAGTCATTTACATTTCTCCATTAGCATAAGGTGGCTTTTCCATCCGATATCCATCTTTAAGTTTCTTGTATAATTGACATGCTGGAATTTCTGGATAAGGCACAGTTGCTAGAGAGAAAAACTCCCATAACATAACACCAAATGACCAAACGTCAGAATATGTGCTATAGATTTGATGAGAAAGTGATTCCAAAGCTAACCATTTTATTGGCAAAAGTGAATCGCTTTGCTTTCTGTATTGATCAGTTTTGTACATTGATCTGGCAAGTCCAAAATCACAAATTTTAACAACATTATCTTTACACAAAAGTATATTCCTTGCAGCCAAGTCACCATGAAGTACTTTTCTCGATGACAAGTATTTCATACCTCGTGTCACTTGGAATGCCCAACTAACTAGATCTGACGTATTGATAATTCGCATATCTTCATCAGTTGCATCAGGATTATAATTTGACACGATTAGGTATTCATCTTAAAGTTTTGAAATATAAATTATATTTAAGTAATAAAGTATTGAAGTGACATTTATTACCAGACATTGATTTCCGTGCAATTTCTTCTGTCACGTAAACTATTTCCTCCGAATCACTGGAATTTTTGGAATCTGGTTCGTTCTCAGAATTCCTATTATTGTTTATTTGATTGAATAATGATTTGTGTTTGGAAAGTTGAAAATTTACCGGTTAATCTCAAAATCAGTAGCAGCATCTGTCAATCTAACAATAGTAGGATCAATTTTGTCCGTATTCGGATTGATTTGATTTACAAATTTCGACTGACGTCGCAGTAAATAGTTCTGAATGTTTCCGTAACAACAATATTCCACTATTACCATAACTTCACCTGAAATCAATATAAAAACGAAATAAATAGAAATTCAGAAAAACGAATGTCAAACTGACGTTTAAAAATATTTTTGGTCACAGCTCCAAGTAAATTGACAACATTTAAATGTTTACCAAGATAAACCATTATCTTTAATTCTGACAATAAGGCTTTGATGACATCGTAGTCGGCAGAAGGTTTAACCATTTTGACAGCCACAACAGTTTCCTTTTCTTCGGGAGTGATTTCCTCTGCATGAGCTTTTAGAACAACTCCAAAAGCTCCCGAACCAAGTTTTTTACCTAAAAACAAAGTTTTCGTAGCTTAATAGCCTTAATAAAGATTGAGTCTTTTTTCCTTACCCAATTTTAATTTGTTTCGAGGGAACTCAAAACGTCGATCATAAGGCAACAAATCAGCTTGTTCAATTAATGACATTTCGGGATTGATTTGTTCAATAGCACCTTTTTCGAAATTTTCTAGGCCAGCTAATTTCATTCGAAGGAGAATTTGCGTTTCTTTACGAACTTGTAAACCCAAATAGATGATTGAAATTATAAGAACCACCATTAAAACAATCCATTCACTGTTTAATCCAGGTATATCTTTAAGAACGAGCTTGGAAGTCACTGAAGAAGGAGCTTTTCATGGTAAAGAAAGAATTGGTCTTACTTGTAATCTTTAGTTCTGCTATTGATTGAACATGCCCCAAACGGTTTGAAGCCCCACATTTGTATAGTCCTTCATCAGTGGGTTGGATACTAGGTATTTTCAAGACTGTCTTATCTCTCGATATTGAAATTCTACTGATGTTATTGAGTTTCTTATCATCCTTATACCATGTGATGTTGGGTTTAGGGATTCCCTTAAATTTGCAAATAAGCTCCAAGGACGCACCTAAAGTACGCTTATGCAGTCCATTCACATTGGTTTCAACGATAACTGGCAATTCAGGTTCTAAAACAAATTAATAATAGTAAAATTCTTCATTATTGTGAGTGTCAAATATCAGTTGATAGTTGATAAATGTTAATGTTTGAGATTCAACAAGCAAATTGATAATTGAGAATGATCTAGAACGTTGCTGATACCAAGCAAATTGATAATTGGCATTTGAAAATTGATTAATTTTTTTAATATTAACTGTCAATTAATAAATTGACATTCTTAATAAAGGTACGAACTAAGCCGTGATTCTTACCGTAAATATCACTGATATTCAGAAATTTGCTATCATAACCACCCTCACTATTTCTAGCTTTTGCCCGACACTCATAGCTTCCAACATGTTCATTTTCAAAAACTTTAAACTTTATGATTTTCTTGTAAGTAAAATTAGAAAAAGTAGCATTGACTTCCACACCATTGCCACTTATGATCATTTGATTATCTTTAAATAAATTCAGATCATTCGAATAGAAATAAGCCAGAGCGGCACATTCAATGGTCACTTCATCACCCTTGGCAATTTGAAGATGCTGTTCACCAACTATGGAGACCGACATATTTTCCGTTATATCACCGATTAGAATGAAACTGTCATTAGTGTTTTCTCCTAGGGCATTGCCTCCAGTACAACGCATTTTTCCGGGCCGATCTGTTTTGAAGAATATCTCATTTTTCCATGCGAAATCAGAAGCCTTCGACGAAGTTCGTGTTGACTAAAATAACATAATGTTTAATTTTTGGATAAATCTTGATTCCTTAAGAACTGACATTTGGTATATCGACATATTCTTCACATGTCGGCCATTTTGGCTCAATTTGACAGTAGAAAAAAGTAATAGTTGCAACTGCCAAAGGGTAGGCATAGATTGTGCAATCTACTTTGGCTTGTTCCCCAACTCGAACATAGAGGAAATATATTATCTAGAGTCCCGACTGGTACCCGTCCTACCTGAAACACCCTCAAATTTTATTCGAGGTGAACTCTCTCAAATTCGAGGTGAACTCTCTCAAATTCGCTATCGGTGAATACATGTGAGTGGGGAAAAAAAAACAAAATGAAGGATTGGGCTAAAATAGAAACTTATGGAATTTTTGTGACCTGTCAAAAATGACAATCAATTTTGCAAAACAAAACAATGGATTTCGGATTTGAAGAGTAAGTTTTTGTTAATTGTTTTGATATTTAATATAATTTGATATTTTTCAGACCAAAATTCCTTATAATGAAGAAAGTATATACAAGTTCACTTCATTGAATAAAGAGTAAGTCAAATTGCAGTGAAGGAGGTGCAACAATAATCGATTTATTTTATATTCTGTGTTTTCATTTTAGATGCTGCCAATAACATACCATAATGCAGGAAGCAATTTCCCTGAAGAAATCTGGAAGACAAAGCAAACAAGGCGCTGATTTGCAGGCAAGTTTGTATATATTATATTTCTCTTAACAAAATATTATCAATGTTTTTAACGACAGATGCTGCCCATTGTATTCGTATGTACATCTCAACGGCATAGCTCCCGCAGGCGTTGACGGTGGAGGTGTCACCATCTCTACCAATAGTCAAACGCATTCAATGCAACAAAACCAGCAGCAACAACACCACCAAGTCAATGATGCAAGTGGAAGTTTTGCCATGCAATAGTCGACCGCTAACGCCCTTCTCCCAGCAGCTGAGTGTTGGTGTTGGAACGACATAATAGCAGCAACTGCCAACTCGGCCTATTCATCAGCTGCCAAGAAATAAAATGCAAGCGGCTCAAAAAAAAACGACGCAACAGCGCGCGGAGATCAATTGTGTAAGTACGAATCGAAACATTCATATCGTAGTCAACTCGCTTAATCTTCATCTTCTAGGTGTAAAGAGTACTACCAGTCGGTAGTTCTGCAAGAGAAGCAAGAAAAACAAGACTACAATCGCAGGAAGACTCCAAAAAATTTCCAACCTGTAAATTAAGTGAGTTGAATCCATCGGTTTTCATGGAAAAGTGTTGTTGAAAAATGCTGCACTTGTTATTGAGAAGTGAATATTGTGTTCCTCGCGACTTAAGATCGACTTTCTCCATTTCAGAGTTTAGCCAACGCCAGACCTTTGGTCTCCGTCTTTACGGACAAAAATTAACAAATCAAGGAGAAGAACATCTGCCTCCCGTTTGTATTCAAGGCACCAATTCGCCCCGATGTTGTCAATGAGGTTCATCAATTGATGCGCCGCAACAAGCGTCAAGCTTATGCTGTCAGCGAACTTGCAGGATAGTAGCTCCGCGTCACAGGCCTCTCAGTATTTATACGTTGCTAATGATTGTTTTTCGTCTTCTTCCTATAGGTCACCAAACCTCTGCTGAATCCTGCGGTACTGGTCGTGCTGTTGCCCTTATTCCTCGTGTCCGTGGTGGTGGTACTCATCGCTCCGGTCAGGGTGCTTTCGGTAACATGTGTCGTGGTGGTCGTATGTTTGCCCCAACCAAGACTTTCCGCAGGTATCACCGCAAGATCAATGTGAACCAACGTCGCTACGCCGTTGTTTCCGCTATCGCCGCCTCTGGCGTACCAGCTTTGGTTCAATCCAAGGGACACATCATCGATGGAGTCTCTGAGTTCCCATTGGTTGTTTCCGATGAGGTCCAAAAGTTGCAGAAGACCAAACAGGCTGTTGTCTTCTTGAGACGTATGAAGATCTGGGCTGACATCCAAAAGGTAAGCATTTAAGCAATTGAACTTGAGTTATCATCTTTCCGCAACATTTGCATTTTTTTGCGGTGACACTATGACCTGTGTGTCTGCTGCAGGTGTTGCTAGATTATATTGGATCAACAGGCGTTCCGTTTTAGAGTTTTTCTCGCTCCATCTCGGGGTAGCTTGATCCTTTATTGCATCTTATTAAGACCGTGACATGCCATAAATAACTTACACTTTGCTCTTATCATTTCAGATGTACAAATCCCAGCGCTTCCGTGCTGGACGTGATACCATGCGTGACCGTCGTCGTATTGCTCGCCGTGGACCTTTGGTCATCTACTCCAAGGACGAAGGTCTGGCTTTCCATAATATCCCCGGTATTGAAACCATGAACGTTGACAAGATGAACCTCTTGAAGTTGGCTCCTGGTGGTCATGTTGGACGCTTTGTCATCTGGACCGAGCCTGTATTCCAACGCCTCAATGAATTGTTCGGCACATGGAAGACTCCATCCACCTTGAAGAAGGGATACAATCTGCCCCAGCCTAAGATGGCCAACACCGATTTGGCTCGTCTATTGAAATCAGAGTTCAGGAAGGTGTTGCGCGATCCGAAGAAGAGGGTATTCCGTCGCGTGCGTCGTCTGAATCCACTGAGCAACACCCGCCAGTTGATCAAGTTGAACCCATACGCTGAGGTTCTCAAGCGTCGTGCTCTCTTGGCCGCCGAAAAGAGGAAGATCAACAGAGTGTTGTTGAACACCAAGAAAAACAACATTGTATTGCCCAAACACCACTTCGCTAATGTCGCCGTTAAAGCCGAGGCTAACCGCTCAAAGATGTTGTCCAAGGCCTTAGCCGAAAGGAAAAAGAAGTTGGCTGCCAAGAAGAAGGCCGCTCCCGCTCCCAAGAAGTAAAAATCTACTTCGCTTCTGAATTTTTATAATATAAACAAAAATTATGGATAATTCATAATATAAAATTTAAAAATATATATTTAGTGATATTCTTTTTTTATTTCATTGTTGGTTTCTAGATCTATAGGTAAGACGTGTTACCATGTTCTAAAATGTGTCTGCTGTAGCCTATATGTACAGTGTTGGACAAAATAATAGAAACGAGTGTCTTCATCATTTTCGATACTAAATATTTTTTTAGCAATTAAGTCTTGTCGTTAGTCTTTCAATATTTTAATCGTACCTAATAGTGCTCTCAAATGGCAAAATTGTTTTGTGGACAGAACTTTTTCTTTTCACTTAACGGTAAAAAGTTCGAGGCCAATGATGATTTCGTCTGGAAAAAATAATAGAAACAACCTACTTTAACTGTTATTCTAACGTAAGGATTCATTTTTTTTGTATGCAAATAAGCGTTTTGAGTTTGTTTATAAGGTTGTTAGATGTTTTATATTTGATACTAAACAAAAGTTTTGAAAGTCGTCTATAATTTTAATAAATATGGGTCGTGGATTACATTATACTCCCTTTGAACGCGAAGTGATGAAAAAACTAAGACAAGCTGGAAAAACGATGGTTGAAATTGCAAAAACCTTAAACCTTAGGATAAACTATAATTGATTGTACCTGAAATTTTATCTTCGTTTCTATTTTAAAATTATAATTTTTTAAATACCCCATTGGCTTTAAGCCACAAATTTGAAAAAGCATGAAATTGTTACCTACTTGATTTTGGAGCCTACAGAACATGTCATACCAACCAAACTTATTATATGATACCCCATTTAAACAATTAAAAGCTGTTTGATCACTATAAAGTAGAAAATAACAACTTTTTGAAGTCTACGGTGGCATTAAAGATCGTTAAATATTTCCAATTAAAGACAAATAAATCTTTTTTATTAATGACCTTTCATGTATATTTGTATCTATGTATGTAGTTACTTTATAAAAAGGAGTAATTATATCCATTAAAAAGTAGAAAATAAATAACAAAGGACCCATAGTTAAATGCATATGTAGGTACAATATATAGGTATGTATAAAACAAAAAAATCATAAAATGCTGTTAAGGATTTGCTTAATTAAAACAGTTTGCATCGTGACATTGATCAAATGGCCATTTGAATAAAATCATTTGATGCAAGCACATATAAAACAATTTTCTTGGTTGCTATGGAGGGCAGAAAATAATTTTCCACCAAGTGTATTTAGTCTTAAAATTATTATACTTATTCCAAAGTGTTCGTTTATTTAAGAACAACTTAAGCCCATATTGAATTTCTTCATTTTTTGAAATAATATTGTTTTGAAAGAACATGTTAGAAAGTATGCTTTAAATTTAGAATTAGAAACGAAATCAAATTAGATAACTTGTAGTAAAAATGGAACTGAATATTTCTAATCTGGACCAAAGGTTCAACGAATTTCACCTGTACATACAACTTACATAAATGTTAAACATATCTGCATAAAATATATATTATTACACACGTATGCCATACAACAATACAATGTACGTTGTGAATCGAATTAATTTCAGGAATATGCACATGAAGGTATATACGAGTATTTGAAATAATTACATTTATACGTACATATATGATTAAAAAGAAATATCATAATTAACTTAACTCTTTAGAAAGAAAACATTGCAATCAATAAAACATATTAAGTTACATATAAGAATACAAAGAAATAGATTTACTAGCTAGACTTTTCCTAGGATTGACCTAGTTTTTGTTGGATAAGGTTTTTTTCATTTGGTGTTATAGTTGTGGTTTCTGCGTTTGTTTAATTATACCTACGGGTTTTATTATTAGAAATCTATTAGCACGTCTATATATGATGTAAGTTTTTAATAAAATAACGGACGCAGTTATAAGATCATGTCTTATTGTTCAAAAATGAGTGGAGCTTATTTAACAACATTAACAAGTGTAGAACTCATCATTTTCATCATATCCACGAACTTGGAATTCATCAAAGGATAACTCCATTCATCAGCCCGGCCTGGGAGTTTAATTCTTTGTAAAATCACTTCAAGTGTTGGGACGCAGTCCTCTCTCGTCCTCATAATGAGGAATCCTATGTACTGGCAGTCCTTTTTATCTAGCACTGCGGCCATAAGGAACTGAATCATCGCAGATATGTAGTGTAGTAGTAGTAGTGGTATTCATCAGGGGGTGAACTGGTTGGTTTTTTGATAGTTCTGATGTCTTGGATATTGTGAAACAACCTTTAAATAAGTAAATAAATGAATCAAAATTTGTTTTGGATTTTAAATAAACTTACTTCTGTTGGTGTAGCTCTCTCATTGAAGTAGTAGTTGTTTTTCAGCATCATCTAAGAACAGCCATCGGAATTTTCATCATCTTCCTTTCTTCTTTACATCTTTGAGATCGATTTTATCCCGTTCCTCTGTGCTCCCTTCAAATCTAGGACATCCTCATCATGCTTCAAGCTTCGTAATCGTGAACTTACGCGCGACGACCGCGATACTACTCGATCGATGACTTGATAGATGCTGCCGAATTAACCGAGCCAGATTGCGAGATTTTAGTGCTTCTGGGATTGATGCTCCTGAATTACTCTGAAAATAATTACCCCCGATGAATCCGTCGAGTTCGAGGCCGATAAACGTGACTCCATCTTCGAGATTTTGGAATCTCCTGTTTATACAATCATCAAAAATCTGCATAAATTTATTTTTAAAAGCAAAAATATCCATTACATTTCGTATGTTTTGTTTCTATATGTTTTGTTTTCGTTTTCTCTGTCAAAATACTAACCTCGCTGTTGATCTGTCAAACTGGGAACCAACTCAAATTGGACCATGTTCGCATTGCAGTTCTAGGGTGCGCCTATACTTTTTTCATGATTTGTTCTGTTTTTATCAAAAATTTTCATCAAAATCATAGAATTTGTATGCCAAAAGCAGAAAAATATTATTTTTAGCACAGTTTACACTGAAAAGATACCAAAAAATTAATTTTTCTTAAATTATTGCATTAATTTTACTACATTCATAATGGCTTTTTCCCATAAGAAATGCACGGGACAACTAACACATGCTTATCCTTATGGACAAAATCCACTCAATTTAGCTTGTAGGCCGAAAGAGAGCAAACCCATTAAGTCGGGACTCTAGATAATATATTTCCTCTATGTAAATAAGTTTGAACTATGCATGTGTAGTTTCCTTCATCACTTTTTTGGGCATTTTTGACAGTTAAAATGTCAGAATTTATGTCATTGAGTTGGTTTTTCTGTAATAGTAAATATTTAAACTTAAAAAAATACACGCATTTAAAAACATTTCTTTAAAACTTACAGGGTTTTCGTCTAATGGAGTTTCCCATCTTATTGAGTAACGAACTTCGTCTGATGCCTCCACAGAACACTTCAAATGGAATGTTTCTCCTTCAAATGCATGACCATGGAATTTTGAAACGATTATTGGTTTTAACAGCAGACGTGTTGTACTAGCTATTTTAAAATTAAGATTTTAAATACATATTAAAAATAAATAAAAGGAGCTTAAAAGAAAATTTATACGTATCTTACGTCATAGTCGCTATGTCGTCACATAAAAGTCATTTTGACGTAAGCTGTCATAATATTTGTTCTTCATGAGGTGTTGTCTTTTTTATTTTTTAAACAGAAATATGTAGAACGGTTTTAAATTAATGTTTGTTTTTGTAAGAGATCGGTAGCGTAGAGAACTATGAAAGCGCTAAATTCAAAGTTTCTCAAGAATTCATATAAAGTCAAATAAAGACTCAAAAATAATGAAAATTCCCAGAAATTAAACCAGAAGTAAAATACTTAAGCGGTTAAAAATTTAAATCTGTGTTTAAAAGACAAAGATTTGTACTTTGCAAAATCAGCAGATTAAAGAAAAACCTTATGTGAAAGAAGAATTTTAAAACGTACTAGCTTACCCGTGCAGGAACTCCCTCAACTCACGTGATTTTATAAAACAGGTTATTTCTTGTCCCTGGTTACTTTATAATACAGGTAATTTTTTAGCTCAAGTTGTTGTATAACCCTGTTATTTTTAATGTTATGTTATTTCTTAGCCCAGGTTACTTATTTTTCACCCTGTTTTATAAACCAGGTTATTTTTTAAGCCTGTTAGGTATAACTTAGTTTATTTGTAAACCCAGGTTATTTTATACCTATAAATGCAGTTTACTTTATAACCCTGGTTAACTTATAACTCAGATTATTTTTTAGCCCATATTATTTTATGACCCATGTTACTTTGAAACTGAAGTAATTTTGACGTGACAACGTCTTAAATTAGGTTGCGGCTGGGAGTCACTTATGAAAAAGTGTAACGCCCGGTAACGTTACGATGAGTCACCGAACGAGAGAGAGGCCCGCCGAATGCCTTGCGTCTCTCTCCCACTCAACTATGATCGGTCTGCCGCGCGCGCAGCACTAGAGAATTAGGCGCATTGAATCGGCGCATGCTTGTGTCTCTGTCTTTGTCTTTCTCGAACGTTCTTGGCGTTGGAAAAACAAGAAAGCGTCATAATACAAGTTCACACGTGTTCGCAAGACACATTACAGCAGAAACACTTCCTTTCATTTCATATTTCTCCTATCATCGTCCTATCCTCAACAAAATCACTCAAATAGGAATTAGTTAAGTTTAAGTTTACATGTACAATGTTTTAGTAAACAAAATATATTTCTATAGTTAAAATTTGTGCAATTCTTATTTTCATTCAATTCCTTGTTCCTATTGTGCAATTTAATTATATTCATATCAATAAATATTCTACCGAGAAAAAGACGTTGTCACGTAAAATCTTCGCCCGTAAAACCGACTTTACAGGCAACCATTTTTTTTTTAATTCAAGTTAATTTGTTACCCTGGTTATTTTTGTACAATGATTATATTAAAACACATGCTATTTTGTAACTCAGGTTATCATTGAAAATTTTATGACCACGAGGTTATTTTAAAGCTCCGGCTATTTTGTAATTCGTGGATATTTGTTATTTTGTAGTGCAAGCTATTTTATAACCCAGGTTTTTTCTTAACCTAGAATATTTTTTAATCCCGGATATATAATAACCCAGACTTTTTTGTAGCCCAGTTTATTTTATAACCCAGGTTACTTTATAACTCACGTTAATTTATAAACCAGGTCAGTTTTTAACCCAGGTTATTTCTAACATAAGTTGTTTTGAACCCCAGGTTATTTCAAAAACGCATATGCATACTATTCACGTTTAATATGATTAGTGCTGCCATAATCGTAAATTTTGTAATGTTAAATCTCAGATTGAAAATTGCAAGAACGTATGGAGCCTTTACAGAATTATACATAATCAAATTTAATTTAATGAAAAAATGATATATAGAAAGTTCTAGGAAAGTTTTACATATTAAAATTCTCTGTATGGAAAAAGCTGCACGTATATTTGAGCCATTACTAAGCTGGAATTTATAGATCTCACGGTAACTTATCATTGAAAAATGTAAGCATATCCCTTTTTTGAATAATTAAGTTCTGTTTATTTGATTTTTTGTAAAATATATAAACATTAAATGATAATGTAATGATTACATTTGGCCAAAAAACAATTTTACTTTGATTTAGTTAAAATTGTAGTTAAAGTATTTTTCGATTTAAATGATATTCGTGTTCACCTTAAGTAAAGCTATACAAAAAAGTCTTTTCTTAACAGACGCTTTCGAACTACCTACTACAAATAGTGAATTTTAATTTAAAATGATTTTGAAATTGCCTGTAGACTAAATAAATTTTGACATATGATTTACAAAGTCATAAACTTATGGAGTTACGAGAGATATATTAGCACTTTAGAAGCTTTTTCAATGTTTAATCAGATGAAGAAGATAACAAACGTCTTCAAAAATAATACAGATTTAAAAAAATTAACAAAAATATTTTACTTACATATTCTGCAGTTGTTTATAAAAAATGTTGTAAAAATCCATAACCATATTTTGTAGGATAAAAGTGGACCAATAGTTGGTACTTCGAAAAACATTTCTATGTTCCCAATGAAATAAAATAAAAACGGTCAAAATGTAAAATATTCTTAAATAAGTAAACACATATTTAAAAATACTTGCTCAAAATAATTCTATTTGAGTTCAAAATTATTTGTATGGAGCTTATGTCAAGGAAAATATAATTTATAGTTCAAAACATTTAGCGGCAATAATTTGGGTTTTTTTTGTATTTTTTTAAACTTATCGCTACGAGTGTCACGAATCAACTAATTATGTTTCAAAATTTATAGTTTTTGTTTTCGGATATCCAACATTCTGCCCTTATCAGATCATATTTTTGTTGGCATTTTGCATAGGCATAACACTAGATTTATACTCATTCTCTACTTCTTATACTATTTTTATAAAACAATACGTTATGGTACATTAGGGTGGTTTTAAATTATAAAAAAAATGAGCTTCTAGTGACTTATTGGTGTCAATATATAAATACAAAAGAAATAGAGCTCAAAAACTTGACAGAATTCAACCCTTAAAAACAAGAGATGCTTTCATGAATTTTCTTAAGACTTGCTTAGTTAGAGTTTTCCAATGCGAGGTAACATACATCGTATCGTAAATAACCCTCTGCTTAGGCAATTATCACTTTTGAAGCTGTCATTTTAACATTTGACATATAAAACAATGAAATATCAAAATGAGTTAACTTAAAAGACTCCAAAGTAAGGAGCTGTGGAGAGATTTTCGATAAGTATCACTCTTGATATAAATGGTTTCCAATGGTTTGAAACAAATACAAAATATATAAAAGTAAAACAAAATTTTATTCTTACTAAAAGAATTTAATCCTGGAAATAAATCCTATTACTGAGATTAATGAAATGCTGGTCATAAATAATTCTTTAACATAGTTTAATCCCTGCTTGATAAAAACGTGTGAATACTTTGCTATAATTTCCTCCAGTTTTTTCACATCTGAGTATTTTTTTGACAATAAGGACAATTGAAATTATCACTGAAAAATCGATTATCTCTAATTTTGATCGTTGCTCAAGAGTCTACAGATGGAATGTTTTCTAGAAGGAAAATGTAAATTTAAAAAAAAATACACCCACAGAAAGTAAATTCTTTACTTACGAAGTTCTAAAAGTACGTTTCCGTTGACATAAAATCTTGGTGGAGGTGGTGCTAGTTCATCTGGTGATCCCATCAGTGCCAAGTAATCTCTTTCAGATTGTTGCATTATTTCATTATTGATTTTCATATAAGGTTCATTAAGGTCCATATAATGCTTAAAATTTTCCAATAGTCCAATAACACATTAGAAAACAACTACACCCTAATAAAAGCCAAAAACTTACATTTGTAACTTCTTCTCCTAAAAGTCTGGCAAATTTCTTCTCCAGCTCATGAAAAAGTGGTCGACTTTCTGGATTGAAACTCCAACATTCTAACATAATGTCATATCTTTAAAAAACATAACTTTTATATAAAAACCTTGGAAAATAATGACAAATCATTTTGTAGTCACTCACAATTCATTATTGGCATAAGGTGGCTTCTCCATTCGATAGCCATCTTTAAGCTTCAAATACAATGTTTGATTTGCATCTATTCCTGGATAAGGCACCGTTGCTAACGAAAAAAACTCCCACAACATAATACCAAATGACCAAACGTCAGTATAAGTATTGAAGACTTGGTCACTAATTGACTCTAGAGCTAACCATTTAATTGGCAAAAGGGCCTTATGTTGTTTTTTGTAGTTTTCATTTTTGTACATCGACCTGGCGAGACCAAAGTCACAAATCTTCACGACATTATCTTCACAAAGAAGAATATTTCTCGCCGCTAAATCACCATGGAGAACTTTTCTCGATGACAGATAATCCATGCCTCGTGTCACTTGAAATGCCCAACTAACAAGATCTGAGGTTGTTATGGGCATGGTATTAGATAGATCGGCCTTCAAATTGTTTGACCGCCATTCTGATTTGAGGGTATTACTTGATGTTAGTTGATCTTCACCTGAAAACATTATTGTCCAAATTATGCAGAATTGGATAGTCAAACTATACCTTCAGGAATTGTTGTCAAAGCACTTTGTTCATTTGGATAATTGTCAACATGGTATTCATTCAAATCGTATTTTCCTGAAGAATACATCGAATTCAAACGCTCCACATGTTTTTCTGCTTGTTGGCTCCTTACAGAATTTCTGAAACAGTTTTAAATTAATAGGATCAATATTAGGCAAGAGAAAAACACCAAAATACCGTCGTAATTCAACAAAGTCAGTACTTGAAGATCTTCTCTCGGAAATATTCGGATCAATTTTGTCTGTATACGGATTGATCTGATTTATGAAACTTTTTCGATTTTGCAATAAGAAGCTCTGGACGTTTCCATAATGGCAGTATTCTACTATTACCATTATTTCACCTACAACCAATACCAAATTAGTATATTTAGACAAAATAAAGAAAAATTAGAATTTTAAACTGACGCTCAGCGATATTTTTTGTGACAGCTCCAAGTAAATTGACAACATTTAAATGTTGACCCAGATGTACCATGATTTTCAATTCTGACACTAGAGCCTTTATTACTTCCTTGTCGGCAGTGGTGCGTTTGACCATTTTGACAGCCACAACAGTTTCTCTTTCTTCTGGGATAATTCCCTCTGCATAAGCTTTAAGAACTACTCCAAAAGCTCCGGAACCAAGTTGTTTTCCTAATCAACACAGAAATTTACATAGTCTAATCGTGACCTTAAAAAAGATTGATCTACAAGTCTTACCTAATTTCAATTTATTCCGAGGGAATTCAAAACGTCGATCATAAGGCAACAGTTCAGCTTGTTCATCCAATGACATTGTTGGATTGATTTGTTCGAGAGCGCCTTTTTCGAAATTTGCCAGACCGGCTAGATTCATTTGATAAAGGATCTCTTTTGCGTTCAGGATGCGTACACCCAAGTAGACGATGAAAATTATGAGAAGACCAACAAAAACCACGATTGCAATTTTCCATTTAAGTTTCAACCCAGGCATGTCTAAAATTATAAGGTCTTACATAAGATTAAAGCTTGTTTAATTGAAACCTACTTGTGATCTTCACTCGTGAGCTTGATTCAACATTTCCCAAGCGGTTTGAAGCTACACATTTGTAAAGACCTTCATCATCTGGCTTAATATAAGGTATTTTCAAAATCGTGTTGTCTTCCATAATTATTGTATTGTTGCTAACAGTAAGTTTAACATCATCCCTATACCAAGTGATAGTTGGTTTGGGTAATCCTGCAGCTTTGCAAAGAAATTCAAAGGAATCTCCTAGCTTACGATTATATTGATCTTTCAAATTGGTTTGAATCAAAACTGGAGCCGCCGGTTCTAAAACAGAGAGTATACTTAAATACCATACAAAAAGAGTGATGTCTCATTCTTACCATGGACAATTATGCTTAGGAACTTGCTATCATAATCCACATCGCTGTCGGCTCTTCTAGCTCGGCACTCATAGCTCCCAGAATGTTCGTCTTCGATATTTTTGAACTTGATGGTTTTCTTGTAAGAATAATCAGAAAATGTTGTCTTTATTTCGACTCCACTGCTATTCGTGATCATTTGATTATCCTTAAACCAGTCCAGGTCAGCAGAGTAATAATAGGCCAGAGCTGCACAAGTTATGATCATTTCATCACCTTTGGCAATCTGAAGATTCTCATCAACTCCATAGACAGTCATGTTTTCTGTTATGTCTCCAATCAAAACATAACCTTCTTTGGAACTGATGCCCTGTTCATTGATTGCAGTACATTGCATTTTTCCGGGACGATCTGGTTTGAAGATCAGCTCGTTAATCCTCTCGATTTTTGAGGTTTCAGATGAGTTTCGTGTGGACTGAAATGTTTATTAAAGTTTTATTTAAGACACCAAATTCTGCGAGAGCTTTAACATATTAAAGACTGCTTAGAAAACTCACTTCAAAAGTGACCGTTTTATTTTTACATGATGGCCATTTTGGGCTTATGTTACAAGCCGTGTAATTCCAAATAATCTTTGCAATTGGATAAGCGTGGGTCTTACACAAGAGCCTTGCCTGTTCACCAGCCTGAACGAAAATATTCTCAATACTGACTTGAGGCTTAGCTAAAATATAAAAGGAGGACATCAGATTCTTAAGTCCCGTGTCGGTCGTCGCCGGCCGTGAGCTCAATAAATCTAGTACAAACCTTTGACGTAAAGTGTGAACTTCAGTTCCTTCTCATCGACGCCATTGCTTGCCTTAAGCACATAGTCCCCAGTATCGAAGAGTTCAACAAAATTGATTTGCAGACTGATGGAAGAATTGGTTTTGTTGATCTCGTATTTCTTGCTCGATTGAATAAGTTTTCCCTCCGGAGCATACCAGTTGAATCTAGGCATTGGAAAACCTCGATAATTAACGTTCATCATAATGTTTTTCGAAGCGTTTGTCTTAATCGTGTAGTAATTGTTAGGTTCGCTCATATTTATATAACTTTCACCAGATTCTAAGAATATTTAAAAATACTTATTTTTGAGCTGAAACCTTAAAGTTTTAAAGATGATTCATACTTAAAATCGTCATAAGGTAGGTGTTGTGAGCAATATTTCCAGAATGATCCTGAACTATGCATTTGTAAAAGCCTTCGTCGCTCTTTTGAGCATTCGTTACAGTCAAGAAACTTTTCCCAATATAACGTGTTTTTTCATTATGATCGATGGTCACATTTGTATATGACAGCCTATCCAGCTTAAAGGTTTGAGAAAGAGAGGTTTAAGAAAGTTTTCTTAAATGTCATGTCAAGTTGCCATTTTATTTTTGTTAGCTATAAATCATTACCATGAACATGAAATATAGTTTAACTTGAACATCAAATTGAAGGATTTGATCTGTCATTCTGTCATATTCATTCATCCAAACTGCCATTGTTTGACATTGACACTTGCTATAAAAAGTTATATTTAAAACTTACCGAATTTTTGTCCAATGGTGTTTCCCATCTCATCGAAAGACGAACATCAAAAGACGTCTCCACAGAACATGTCAAATTAAATGTTTTACCTTCAACTGCATGGCCTTGGAAATTTGAATTAATTTGAGGCGTTGGCACACGTGTTGGTTTAGCTATAAATTTAATCATAAAACAAATTGATCAAAAAATATTCCACAAAATTGCTTAAGCCCTGGGATACACGAGTGTGCACAAAAGTATTAATTCAAGAATAATGATGACAAAAATCGACAATTTTTTCATCTCTTTTTCTTGAATTAATTTTTTCTTCTTGAAATAATTCTTTTTTGAGCTTGCGTATTTCAAATTTAAAACACATACGATATTAGTTTTAAAAATAAAATGTGTAGATCACTTGGATTTGAAAGCTGTCAAATTATTTCCAATAACGCTCTTCAAAATGTTAAAACTTCTCTAAATGAAATGTGTAACTATATAGAAGCGTTCAATTTGACAGCTGTCAAAATATTTAAAATATAAGACTTATAAGTTTTTTTAATTGATAATATTACCACCGCTTAAATAGAAAGTTCTGTCAAAAATTGGAATGAAGTAAAATTTAGAGAGGCAACGAACTGCCCTTATTATCATAATGGATTTTTAAACTCACGATTATTAGATTCATGTTCGCTATACAAGATCAAAAAGTCAACTTCTTCCTTTTCATTAAATTGTGAAGGTTGTTGAGGCTTGCAGGCGTACGATCCGGATTGAGTGATTCCTTGTATTTGAAGAACAAAACCACGTTTCGGGTCGTATTGATGGTAGGTTTTGCTGGAATACACCTTTGAAAAAAAATGAATGCTATTATTATATTCAACTAAAATTAAAATATAGGAAAAAAGAAATAAACCCATTTTTACGTGAAACTTAATAATATTGGGTTTTCTAATAAGAGCATTTTGAGATTTTCAGGGAGAAAATGTCTAAAGGTTTTAAATAAAAGGATTTTCCCAATTGTGATCTCTTCTTTTCTAAAAATAACAAGTTAAGGAACTGTGACTGCAAAAATATCATACTTTTTGTAGTGATTTTAAATACCTACGTTTATCACTCCATTTTTAAAAATGGCGTTGTTTTAACTTGTCAAATGACAAAAGATGACAGCTTAAAAAGTGACAGATGCAAAAACAGCGGAAACCAGTACATTAATTAGTTATGTTATTTTAAAGTAGTTTAAGTGCTTTATAGATTAAGAATTTGTCGGTTCTTATTTTTCCCGACGCGACATTCAGAAAAAACAGTTAATCTTTAAAATATGTAACGTGCTCTAAAAGAACAAATTAATAAGTTTACCTACCTGTTGATCATATGTTATTAATTCAACAACAGTTTCTGGCATAGTTGGTTTACAAGGAACGATTATGTCTTCATTTTGATGTCCACTTATAATAGGTATTGACATAGGCACCAAAAGTACCTCCTTATCTGAAATTCAAATATTTTTAGAAATAAGTTTTAAAACATTAATGTTCCAACTTGCCATTAACAAAAATATAAATTTTGGTTGCCTTTAAGTCCTCAACATGCATATCGTAATCGCCATCTTCAATAAGTTCACTTTCTTTTATACAATAGAAATATCCAACAAATTCTGCAGTAACATCTTTCAAATATAGGTGGCTTCCATATAACATATTACTATCGTGGGAATTATTATATTGGAAACTGTTTATTTCCAATTCCAAATAAATTGGAGTTAATGTCCGCCAAGTGATCGGTTCATTTGATTCACACTGCAGCGTATGATTGCATCCAACATCAAGAACTATTTCTGTCGAGGTTGGTGTTACAAGGGGAGCTTTTTTAGATGAAGCTAAGTTATAAAAATTAAGATCATCTTCAATACTGATAGTTTGAGACTTTGACACTGAAACTTTAAAACAAAAACAAATTAGATATCGAAATTAAGGCCCGGTTTTTCAGTGTAAGATATTACTTTTGAATATTAAAAACAAAAACGCTTATATAAGGCTTTTGTGATGATATTTAAATTCATAAATTATTTTTTTTTTCTTCAATGAAATTAGTGACAGTTTTCAAAACCTTCAACTTTTCAAATATTTATAGCATTTCAAAATTTTTTTTTGAAAAATCTGAAAAAGTTGTTAGTCTGTCTTACATAAATCTTGAAGAAACGCTGAACTATACAACATTGCAACTTTGATCATTTGAAAAAATATTGTTTTGTTTGCTTAACAGACAAAAAAAATTAATTTTACCGACCACATGTGAACTCTACTTTAAAATCGTTTTGCATATTTTCAGATTTAAATAACTTTGGTTTAGCTCACAACTAAAAAGCTAAGCCTTAAAGGTCAAAGCTCTTCTTTGACGTCTAAGCTATTTTTGTATTGAACTAAAAAATGAAAGTGAGATGCAGATGTTTACTTATTTCTTCATAATCTGAAGATATGAGTCAACTTTTCAGTAGATTAGCTGGAAATAGGGTTGGTTTTAAATATTTTTTTTTTCGCCGATTTTGTTTCATCCCTTGTCTCACAGTGCAATTTGACCCACCCTTGATAAACATGGTTTCGTTTGGTTTGGTTTCGTTAAAAACTAAACCTTTAGACACGAGTTTAAAGCAGATTGTGATCAAGGCCGTTTGAAGGATCCATTTTTGTATAGAATTATATAGTTTGACATTTTCCGAATACAGAATGTAGGGGACTATATCACTTAGGATTAAAAACTTCGGTATCGTATGAATAAATTGTATTTTGTTTCGGAAAACCTAATTTTTGAAATAATTTAAATGCACATATGAGACGGACGTAAGATTTTACATCATTTAGTAACTACATCACTTTGAATCAATTTTTTTTGTATAGTTCCATATAAAACATTCTGAACTACATTCGGCCTTGGGAAAAACAAAACTTACATGCACTGCACTTAACTATCCAAATCGTTAGAATCCAAAGCATTTTTTCGTAAAATATCACAAGCTTAGAGTTTCTTTCATGTCTCATTTTTATATTAGAGAAATGTTCAAAAGTTTATATCACAGCGAAAAATTAAGATTAACTTAAACTTCTCGTTTCAAGCTCAGTAAACCAACTACATTATATGCGTGTTTCTTGATATCCCAATTTCCATGATTCATTTTTTTTAAGTATGCTCTCGTTTTGTTTAATTCCCGTTGTTTTTTTTTTAATCATTTTTATATTGAAAATATTTAACTTAAAAATATACATCGTAGATAAGCCTGACCGCATAAAAGTTGTATATGAATTTTTATTTTGGAGTAATGTCAATCAGCTTTATTATGATATTATGGTAAGAAACCAAAAAGAAAAACAATAATAATTTATTGTATCCATCACAGATTATGTATTTACAGAACTTTTATTCAGGAAATTTAGGGAATTCCGTCCTCAGTGAAAGATTATTTTAAAAGTGTGGAAGAGCATTCAGTGAGTTCTTCAACGAAAAGTACTTTTAAAAGTTCTAGTTGTTGTGATTTAATACATCGCTTAGGACCTTAGTGTAGCTTTAAAATAATGTCTCTTTTTTAGTTCTTGATTATCAGCCTAAGCTCACGGTTGTCCTTCAAAATTAATATCATGTAGTGAACAATATTTTTTAAAGTGGTACGAGTATATTCAATATTATAATGAATCATGAGTAATCATCCCTGAACACTGTTTTTCTAATCCGAATATTGAGGATGAGAATGATTTTTAAAAATTTGATGTTGTTTTTTGTTTTTGATTAGAAACTTCCGACATGATAAAATGCGTCACAGTTTTGTATGTAACTTTAAAATTTAAATGAGATTTTCATGTTAAACCTAGGAACTTGTTATCAACAAATTTATTTTTCTGATTAGTCTGAAGAAAAGTGAGCTTTAAGGGTTTTGAATTTGTACCTTCAAAGTACACACAAAATGAAGGGCTCGAATTACGAGACTGGGTCATTTGTCTGTTTAAAAATAATACCTATATTTTAAGATTTAAAAACATACCTTCAAAAATTCAAGTGCCATTTAAATTTAGAAAAAACCTTAATTTTTAATATTTATTTCCAAAATCGGTAGAGCGTTTTTTTTTCAAAATTAATTTTTACCAATTTTGTTTTAAAAATATTATTGGTATGGAGTTATTTTGTGTTTACAAAAATATACACTTTGAATTTCATATTTATTTATAAATGTGGACCCATTTTTGAGACATCGAATTTTGAAAAAAAATATTGGTAGGTATTTTCTTAAAAATCCCAAGAACATTTTTTTGATCATCAAATATTATTAAGACAATATATATATAAAAATATAAATATTAAAATAAAAGGAAAGAAGCAAAGTTAAGAATAAAATTATTACAGAAAATTGTATAAAAACGTTTTTGATAAAATTCGATTTTACGATTTGTGACCAAAAAATTATTATCAGCTTAAAACCTTCATTTTCAAGTCTGAATCAATGGTGTAAGCAACAACAACAGATAGACAGAAGAAAGGATGGAATCACCAGTCCCACTATTTTCGACTTTTCTACAACCGAAATGTCATGTTTGATTAAAATCTTGAGTTCGAAATTTTAACGTATGCAAAACTAGTTATTTATTTTTTATAATATGTCACAAGTAAAAAGCTTTAATCCGATTAAGTAGCATAGCTTATGTAGCTGTTTGGATAATTTTAGATCCGCTGTTTTTAAGTACAAAAAAGTTATGTTTTTTCCAAAGTAAACCAAAGTATATTTAACTTCCCATAGGAAGTTATTGTAATGGGTCCGATTTGTCAAATTGAAAATTTTGACATTTCTCGACGTTTCAAGGTCCCTAGAGTCGAAATAAAAGATTTTTAGAAAGATGTCTGTGCGTGCGTGTGTACGTACGTTCGTACGTCCGTACGTCCGTATGTCCGTACGTCCGTACGTTCGCGACGTTTTTTTCGTCGTCCATAGCTCAAGAACCAGAAGAGATATTGACTTCAAATAAATTTTGTTATACAGATAATAAGGCAAAAAGATGCAGAAAGGGCTCTCAAGAAAATTGCGTGGGTGGTTTTTTTACCATAGCAGTTTAAAAAAAAGGTGAAAATTTTGGTTAACCCTAAATATCTCGTGAACCAATAAAGCTAGAGACTTGAATTAAATTTTATATTATATATTGTAACGTGGTACAAAACAAGTACATTTTTTGAAAAAAATCCAATTAACGGTTTTTTTTATAAATTAAAAAAACTGAAAAAAAAAATTTGTCACTTCGAAAATTTTACGACTAAAATCTGATTTCATCTCCAAAACAATTTTGTGCAACGAAGAATAATGTTTTTAACATCTGATAAAATTTTGAAAAAAATCGAATTGACAGTTTTTTTACAAAAAATAAAAACCTAAAAAAAAAATTAATAAAAGGTGGTAAAAATTGATTTTCGACTCAAATATCTTTTCAAAACTTTGAGATATTGGCTTTAAACTGTTTTTATCTTTCAAAATATGTTGTTGTCAACATTCAGTAAAATTTTGAAAATAATCGAATTGGCAGTTTTTTTACAAAAAATTAAAAACCTAAACAAAAAAATTAATAAAAGTTGGTAAAAATTGATTTTCGACTTAAATATCTTTTCAAAACTTTGGGACATTGGCTTCAAACTAATTTTATCTTATAAGAAATATTGTTTTCAACATTCGATAAAATTTTGAGAAAAATCGACTTGACAGTTTTTTTTTACAAAAAATAAAAACCTAAAAAAAAAACAATACTAAAACATTTTAAAAATTTACTTTCGACTCAAATAGCTTTTTAAAAATTAAAAATATTGGCTTCAAACTTATTTTATTTCACAGAAAATATTATTTTCGGTATTCGATAACAAAAAAATAAACATAAAATGGTACGCAAATTTGGTAAAAATTGATACATATAGAAAAACTTTTAATTAAACAAATCGACAGATGGGATGGGAAGTTATCAGTGTGGGTCGCATCCCAGCCTCTTTTTATTTAAAGTAATTGCCCTCGCTAGCTAACCATTTCTCCCATCTCTAGGACATTTTACTATCCCAAAACAAATATTTCTCTTTCCAGATAAAATTCTGAAAAAAGAACTTTTGGACGAAACCATGTAGTAGTGGGAAGTAGCCAGGTCTGTAGAACAAGTTTACAATTTGGACCACTTTTAATAAGTTCGATGGTGCGTTGGCATTGAAAAAATATTGAAAATCAAAACTTTGCATGTGTTTTGGCGTGGATCAATTCTGGCAACATCCACTTTTCTGTCTTTTGAATCTTTTCCATGGCATGAAGACGCTTAGAAATAGCCAAATTGCTCAGCAAGCTTTAATGCGATTAAGTATCGTTCTCGTGTAAGAGAGCCTCCAATCGATGGACCTCAACCTTCTTGCCCCACTCTGGTGAAAATTGATGTCTTTGAACCAACGATGAAACCAATCCGTTCACTACATTTCCTATGAAGCACTATTGCCTTAGGCCTACAATTGCAATGCAATTTGACAGACAAATTCTTTAAATTACTCTTTTTCTGGCACAAAACTGGACCCAAGAAATGACAATTTACACTGTTTAATGTTGACACACTTACGCCATCTAAGAGGAAACAGCCAAGCTAAGGCTATGCCGCGTAAATATTAAATATTTGTCTTAAGTTTAATGTTTGGTTAATTTTATCGATATTTTAATACGTAGTTACTTTTTTGGGCTAATATAAGATCCATTAAATAAGAGATCATTAACATCGGCCAACAATATATATGTACATATGTATATTCAAACTTTTAAGGCAGTCTTTTTTACTTACTTTCATGTCCTTCTTTTTTTCTCTGTAAAGCCTAGTACATACTTGTGAACCATCTCGTGAACCCATACAAATTTCGGTTTTTGGTTCACCCATGAACGTGCTCGTGAAGCTGAGTGGAGAACAAAGTGGAGAGTTTTCGTTCACGGGCAATTCACGTGCAAAATGTACGGGAACTGTTGGTGAAGCTTTGACATTTGGTTACAAAAAAAAAGACAGTTTTCAATTTGTACTGAATACTGATACTGATTCCTCATTTAAAGTTTGTGGCTGCTTTGCGTGTGGTTTTTAAAAAAAAAGTTAAAATGCATTTATATGAAATTATTGAAAGTATCCTCTTCAATATATATTTCCTTTAGAAATAAAAACAAGGACTTCTTTCTAGTAACGATGATTATGATTTAATAATATTAATTTAATTTTCATAAAAACATTTAACGACAATTTACTTGAAACAATATATAAAAACAAAGTATAAATTAATTCAAAGTATTGAACAATCTGAGAGCGCAGTTTCAACACCCCCTCTCGCTCCAGATGGTTTCGATTGGTCATCTTTTCGAATTCCTAAAAGATTCGTAAAATTAAGGAAAACATCTTTTGAAAGTGGTTTTGTTAAAATATCAGCTCTCATTTCATTTGATGGACAGTATCTTAGTTCGATGATCTTCTTCTCTCTTAGGTCTCTTATATGATGGTGGCAAATATCAATATGTTTTGTTCGAGCTCCACACTTGTCGGATTCAATTAGGCGAATGCATCCTTGATTATCTTCATAGATAATTGTGGGCTGATTAATATCTACCTCCATTTCTGTCAAGAGTCTTCGTAGCCAAATTAGTTCTCGACTTGCATGTGATGCCGCTACATACTCCGCTTCGGTTGAAGACATAGCTACTGAGGTCTGTTTACGACTTGACCAAGCTATGCTACTTCCTGCGAATTGGAATACATACCCACTGGTTGATTTTCTATCCTTTGAATCACCAGCCCAGTCAGCATCTACATAGCACACCAAAGTTTTGTCTTCATTTGTTTGAAGCCTTAAAGATTTGTCGACAGTCGTCGCCAGGTATCGCATAACTCTTTTTACAGCTTTCCAGTCACTTTCAGTTGGAGATTCTATTCTTCTGCTCAAAAGATTAACAGCTAAGGATACATCTGGTCTTGAAACGGTTGCAATATAAAGTAATGATCCAATAGCTTTGCGGTATAAGTTATTATTTGGTAACTTCGGACTTGTTTCTTCACTTGGACTCAAGAAACCCGTTTCAATTGGTGTTAAAGTTCCTTTTGAATCTTCAAGTTTGTAGGTTTTTATCAGTTGTTTAATTTTTGACTTTTGACTTAGTTTGAACGATCCATCTTTTTCCCGGTCGATCTCTATACCGAGATAATGTTTCGCTTCACCCAAGTCTTTCATCTTTACATGCTTTTGGAGTTCTTTATATATGGTGTTTATAAGTTCTTCAGAAAATCCAGCCACCAGAATGTCATCAACATAAAGCAACATAAATGTTGTTTGGCCGTTGCTTTCTTTCCTTGAAAACAGACACGGATCAGCTGTTGATGCCTTGAATCCCATTCTAAGTAAGATCTCTGTTGCTCTCTTGTTCCATTCCCGGGCTGATTGTTTTAGACCATATATACTTTTATTAAGTCTAAGCACCTTTTCTTCATGACCCAACATTTTGAACCCTGGGGGTTGGTCCATAAAAATTTCATCGCTCAGTGTTGCATTCAAGTAAGCATTTTTCACATCAAAATGCCGCACATGCAAACGTCTCAATTGTGTAACCACTAGAAGAGTTCTTATAGTTTCGTGTTTAACCACTGGCGCAAAGGTCTCATCGTAATCTTCACCGAATTTTTGAGAAAATCCTCTTGCAACAAGACGGGCTTTATGAGTACTAATGCTTCCGTCTACATTTAGTTTGGTTTTAAATACCCATTTACAACTTACTGTTCTTCTTCCAGGCGGTAGATCTGTAAGTGTCCAAACTTTAAGCTCGTTCATTGACTTGATTTCCTCTTGTGCAGCTGCAGTCCATTTGCGCTTCTCGGCAAGTGGTAAACGCAATACTTCATCCCAGGATTCTGGTTCTTTTGAGATATTAACCAGGGCTTTGTACGACAGACGTATTGGAGGAATGCCTTTATTTGAACGATTTGAAATTCGAATTTCCTGATTTTCTGTCTGATCTTGAATGTCTTCACCGCCTTGGGCTACTGACTCTTCTATAACGAGGGGCTCATATTCTTCAAATACTTGCTCCTCTTCAATGACAAGCGAGTCATTAAATGAGGTGCTTTCGTCTCTTCCCAGTCTTATTGAAACAAATTCTGAATTTTCTTTCGGAGAAGTATCTTCCGTTTCATAATTTTGTACAGTTCTGGATTCTTGACTTTTTGTGGGTTGCTGATTCTTGGGTTCATTTTCGATAATTTTCAAAGATCTGGATATCCAAACTCTATTAGATTTTGGATCAAGTATACGATATCCTTTGGAGTTGAGATCGTATCCAACAAGAACGCCTTCTTCTGCCTTGTCATCCCACTTCTTCCTCTTCTGTTTTGGAACTAAGGTAAACGATTTGGATCCAAACACTCTAATATGGCTCAGATCAGGTTTCTCTCCAGTAAACAACTCAATTGGAGTCTTCACGAGACTTTTACTGGGTAGCCTATTCTGTAAATAGGCTGCTGTTGACACGGCTTCTCCCCAGAAACGATTTGGAAGATTTGCATCAAGTAACATACACTTCGCTGCTTCAGTTAGAGTTCGGTTCTTGCGTTCTGCTACACCGTTTTGCTGTGGTGTGTATGGAACCGCGTACTGATGATGTATTCCTTCCCTCTTCAGAAATTCTTCTAAGTCTTTAGATACGTATTCCTTTCCATTGTCGGATCGCAGAATGCAAGGTTTTCTACCAAACTTGTTGAACATAGCTGCGACATAACCCTTTATAGCACTAGCTACTTCATCTTTCGATTTTAGCAAATGCACCACTGTGTAACCAGAAAAATCGTCAATTAGTGTTAAAAAATATCGGTTACCTCTTGGAGTTGATGTCTGCATAGGACCACACAAATCAGAATGTATCAACTGTAATGATTGCTTCGCTCTATTTTGTCTCACAGGAAACTTATACTGTGCCAGCTTGCCTTTGATGCAATGTTCGCAAATGATCTTCTCAGTACACTTCCTCAAATGAATGCCAGTTGCAAGATCTTCCTTCACAAGTCTCTCGATAGCTACTGGATCTCTATGTCCAAGTCGACGATGCCACTGATGAATACACAATGAATTGTCAGCTTTACGGGACAGTTCAATAGAATGTTCAGTTTCCAGCTTGTAAAGACTGTAATTTCGCTTTGCTACAGCAATCATTCGGGATCCATTGTAGATTTGACAAACATTTTGTTCGAAAATGACTCTATGACCTTGATTTGCTATTCGTTGCACCGAAAGCAATCCCCCATCAAGCTCAGGAACAAATAAGACTTCTTTGAGAAATATCTTCTGGTTATTGCCATTAGGTACTAGGCAATTTAACCAGCCACATCCGATTCCTGAAGACATCACTGACGAGCCATTAGCAAGATATATTTTTGTGTTATCATTTTGAATCGATTCAAAGAAGTTTTTATCGTTGGTCATATGGATTGTAGCTCCAGAGTCAATATACCACCCACCACACTCAGCTCGTACTTCAGCACAAACTTCAAACGAGAGAAAATCTTTATTGCTGATGCTGTCATGTGATGTTGATGCAACAGATGACTTGGCATGCTTCCCTTTTTGCAAAGTTGACTTGTATTTGTAGCAGTCCGCTTTAACATGTCCTATTTTGTTACAATAAAAGCACGTTCTTGCTTCTTTTACATCCGTCTTCTTCGGTTTTGTAGACTTTTGATTTCTTCTTTGGTTAGACCACATAGCAACTTCATTTTCATTTTTGTCATCATTGCTTTCAAAACGTCTTTGATATTCGTCTAACATCTTACCAGTGACATATTCAATTGTTAAGTCTGCCTCATCTCGACCTTCGAGTGCAGTAACAAGCCCAGAGTAAGATTCTGGTAGACTCACCAACAAAACTGCAACAACTTCATCTTCCTCTAAAGGTTTTCCAGAAGCTCTCAACAAACCTACAACCTTAAGAATAGCATCTATATGGTCACTCATCTTACCACTAGTATAGTGAATGCCATATAATTTTCTTCTTAAATAGAGGCGACTTCCAAAAGTTGATCTCTCGTATTTCTTAGAGAAAACTTCCCAAATACTAAACGCATCTTCTAGATGGGCAATGTGCATCAATTGACCATCCTCTACGCTCAACGTTAAATAAGCTTTCGCTTTATTATTCTTCTTCGTCCATTCATCATCGATTTCTGCTGGTTTCGTTTTGCTAACAACATCCCAAAGTTCATCTCTTATAAGGACGGCTTGAATTTTCGTCTTCCAGAAAATATAATTTCCTCCATTTAAAAGAGAAACATTCGCTTTCAAGTCCATCATAAGATTTGCAGATTATACTTTTGAAATGTTTAAAATAATTAGCAATTATTACTTGTGCCACGATGCTGGGCCCATAACCTATTGAAATTATCCTCTTCAATATATATTTCCTTTAGAAATAAAAACAAGGACTTCTTTCTAGTAACGATGATTATGATTTAATAATATTAATTTAATTTTCATAAAAACATTTAACGACAATTTACTTGAAACAATATATAAAAACAAAGTATAAATTAATTCAAAGTATTGAACAATCTGAGAGCGCAGTTTCAACAGAAATAGAATACAAAAATGTTCACAACGTGTATTCACAAGTGTGTACCAGTGAGCAATTTCAAAAGTTCACTTTCTCCACTGGCGAACGTTCACTTCACGAGGAAGTATGTACTAGGCTTAAATACCTAAAAATGTATAATCTGATGTCAAAGATAAGTTTCAAATGTCAAAAAGTTTGACATTACGTTCGATTCGAAATTTTCAGAAATTCAAAAACAAATTTTTCATTGAAATAAGATTTTCTTTTTATTTGTACACATTTTTTATAAAAATATTCGTAGTTGAAAAATAATTAAGTAATATGTATGTCTATGTATAGTAAATATTTATAAGTATTTAAAATAGCATAAAATAAAGTTAAAATTATAATTAAAATGTTACTAAAAACTAAATCTTATTTTTATTCTTAAAATTTTTATTTTTTTAATAATCTAGTTATATAAGATTAAAAAAAGAAATACTTAAATAAAAACACTTGTGAAAATATACAAAAAAGCTACATTTACAGAAATATTTAAGTAGATACATTACACATTTATATATAGTTAAAATAATAATTATTTTATTTCTGAATAAAAAATTCAGAACATATCTCAAGCTATTCACAGAATTTTACTTAAACTTATTATTTATGCAAGTTTAAAATTAAATTTCATTTACATTTATAAAAATATTATATAAAATAAAGGTACACAAAGATTTTATTTAAAAAATAAAAATAAAAATTCAGTTGTGTTTTTTTTAAATCTTCATTATGATGACACCATAAAAAAATATCAGAATAATGCAGATGATAAGCAACTTTTCTATTTTATAGGCCTTAGGCTTGCTTAACATCGGATGGTAATGGTGATGGTGATGTTATTAATGTGCTTAGAGAATTTAGTGAGACAATTTTTTGTAAATGGTGGATTTATAATAATTTAGGCGATTTTTCTTAAATTAAAAACTATATTATATAAAAAATATTTTCTAGACTTAAGACTAGAATAACTACATTTCTATAAAAATGGAGTGGTTGACCAATTTGCATCATCGCGCATAAGGGACTTCTTTCAATCCCCTTTCCAATAATTCTGTTTGGCCATATTTAGTGCTAATTCAGTCCATTTATACTTTTCAACTTTGATTAGATTACTTTCGGCCTTCATTGACACTCTTCAACATCAAATAACTGGGATTAGAGAAAGCATCTTTGGTGCCATTACTATTCATGAACTTCTTACTTAAATCTGTTGCCGCCTTAACGTTCACATAATTGCCATCGGTGGTGTCTATTAGGGATGTTTCTTTTTCTATAGGTCTGCGGGTAATTTGGGCAAAAGTCTTTCCTGCTGATTTTGCATCAGGGCTCTGTTCGGTTTCGGAATCAGATTGTGATCCTGACGTTTGATTGATGCCATTCGAGGATTTCTGTAGCATGGGAATTTCTTCGGGTGGAACTCCAACTTTCTTGCGATTCTTCGTCACTGGACTGTCTAAATTATTTGAGATAGTTGGCGAGTGTTGTTCTGAGAACGTAAAATTATCAGCTTTAACATAGTCGTCATTGGGGCGAGGTGAAAATATAGCACTACCTGTTTTAGTACTCATTTGTAGATAGTCATCTGATGGATCGATTCCTGGTAAGCATTGAGAAGAAAAGTCAAAAGTTAATATCGATTTACATAATACTAATTAATGTTAAGTTGTTAAATAATAAAAACATAAATACAAAATTTAAAAAAACGTCTTGATAGCAAAGGAAAATTAATTTTGTTAGCTTTTTGATGCAAACATAAAACCAAAGACTTCGTAATTTTTATAGTTTTCGAATATTGAAATGTACTACAGAAATAAGAGTGAATTAAAATTTATGCTACGAAATCAAAAAGACCTTAAAAAAGTTATTTAGAAGAGATAAGAAGTCATTTGAATACGTACCTATTATTGTTTAAACATTTCGGAGCATTTATTTTTAATATATAGCAATTTACTACCTTTTTGAATATTGTAATCCTTTGCTAATTTTTAAAATACTAATATTATTTTTACAGTGACAGTTCATAAGAAAGAAAACAAAGCAAACAAACCTTAAATTAGGGAACGAACCTATTAATCTGAACTGTCACAATTTAAAAATTCAAATGTCATTTTAACTTTAGTAAAGTATTAGGCATTTTTATATTTCAGCTCTGAAGAGTTCTGAATCGAGTCGAAGCATATCGACATGTTTCGAACATCTTCTGAATAAAGTGTGTTCCAAGCGCTCAGAATTATTTTTGAAACATCTGAACATTGAATTGATTATTTTTAATTTACTTGTCATTTTCTCGTACACGTATTAACTAGAAATAAGATTTAAAAACAGGATTGTTTGAAATTCTGTGAGTTTGTGTTTGTTCGGTATTTCAAATATTCTTTGCTTTCTGGATTGTTTGTCATTTACGCATTTCAGTAATAGAAGGTGAATAAAATGTAATTGCTTTTTGCGAACTGTCATACAAATCTGACATTTGTAACGTAAAAGCTTTCACTTAAATCCGAATAAATAAAAAAGAAAAAAAGGACACATTTCCGCTTCTAAATGCACGAAGAAGTATTCAGTTTTGATCTTTTTTTTATTTTGTTTATATAAAGTAAAACACTGTAGTTTAAAGTTAAAAAAACTGCCATAAAGCACATATTTACAGCTTTTTTAGTGCTTGACATACAAGTTGAAGAAGTTAAAAGAATAACGTATAGAAACTGATAGCTTGACAGTCCTCTTAAGACGATTTGACATTTAATGGCGTATTACAACTTTTAGGATTGTTTTTTTTCTTCTGTCACATTTGAATGTTTGAGGTTATAATGAATGTGTGAAACTGATTTTTTTGAATGCAAAGTGGGGAATCAAAATATGAAAAATTCACACAAATATTTCACTCGCATGGAATTCTTTATCTTTTATTATAGGAACCTTCTCAAACTACAAATCTACTTTGAAATATAACAAAAATACTTACGAATTTCTGGTAAAATCATTCCATTGACATATCTTGGTGGAGGTGGTGCCATTTCGTCTGGAGAACCCATCAATGCCAAATAATCTGTTTCAGATTGTTGCTGGTGTTCGGTGTTAATTTTTAAATAAGGTTCATTTAGATCAACGTAGTGCTAAAATATTATAATATTTGTAATCAAAAAATAAAAACTTATTAGTGGAAGAGCAAAAATCTTACACTTGTCACTTCATCTCCCAATAATCTGGCGAATTTCTTCTCCAATTCATGGAAAAGTGGTCGGCTTTCTGGATTGGCACTCCAGCATTCCAACATAATATCATATCTTAAAAATAAAATTTAATTTTAGTTTTCCTCCTATCGTATAAAATATAAATGTATTTTTCTTACAATTCTTCATTAGCATAAGGTGGCTTCTCCATTCGATAGCCATCTTTAAGCTTTAAGTATAATGTTTGATTTGCATCCATTCCAGGATAAGGCACCTTTGCCAATGAGAAGAACTCCCACAGCACAATACCAAATGACCAAACATCAGTATAAGTGCTAAAGACTTGGTCACTTAGTGACTCCAAAGCTAACCATTTAATTGGCAATGGTGCTTCACCTTGCTTCTTGTAATTGTCATTCTTATACATTGATCTGGCAAGTCCAAAGTCACAAATCTTCACGACATTATCATCACAGAGTAGAATATTTCTTGCAGCCAAATCACCGTGAAGCACCTTTCTTGATGACAGATAATCCATGCCTCGTGCCACTTGGAATGCCCAACTTACAAGATCTGAGGTATTGATTGACATTGCTTCAGTTGAATCGGGTTTGTAATTTGATCTCCATGCTGGTTGAACTGAATTATTTGACATAACTTGATCTTCACCTTAAAAGATTAAAATTTTCGTTAAATCACTTTAAAGAAGTCTTAAACCTATTTTTAAATTGTACCTTCTGGGACTGTTGTCATAACGGTTTGTTCAGTTGCACAACTATCAACATGACCCTCATACAAATCAGACTGTCTCAAGTAATTACTAGAATTTGGTCGACCAGCTCGAGTTCCTGATCTTGGATCGTTCTCAGAATTTCTATGATTGTTATTGTTGTTTAAATATTGATGTGAAAAAGACAGATTTACATATTTAAGCCCATCTCTGTTAGTCATTTTAAAGGTTCAAAAACCATCACCATTTTTTTTTTTAAATATTGTTATTGTACCAGAATTACACATAAAACACATATTTTTGTAAGGAAATACACAAACACCACATCATAAGAGAGGAAAAAGAGAGTTAAAAAATATAAAAACAAGTTAACAATGACAGACAATTTGTTAAGACATTCGGTTAGTCACAATAATTATTCAAAGTTACCCAAGTAGAATTTAAAAAGTTAGGGTAGTTTAAATTTAACGAACTAAACTAAATAAGTTAAAATTTGACAGCACAAACAAAATATTTAGAAAAGAAACATTGAAAACCCAAAAGAAAAGGATTTCATATCAAATAAGTTACTATTCCTATTGTTATTAGTATAAAATAGTTGTTCAATAATTTAATCAAATTAAAACTGAACGGAAATTAGACTTAACGAACAATGCACCCATTAGTCATAGGAAATAGTTCTGTTCGTTTTTACAATTTCGCACAATTCTACTTGGGTCTCACAATCTTTGTTGGGTTAGTAAATCAAATTTAACATTTTTTATTAGATACAAACAAGAAGACTCAGAATTCAAAACATACCGATTCAACTCGAAATCACCACCCGAAAACCTTTGTTCGACAATTGTTGGATCAATTTTGTCCGTGATTGGATTGATCTGATTTATAAACCGTTTCCGATTGCGCAACAAGAAGTTCTGAACGTTGCCATAACGGCAGTATTCAACAATCACCATTACTTCACCTGAAAATGAAAAATTAGTTATAAATGAAAATAAGTCCAAGTACAGGGAAACTATTTAACGAACGTTTAGCAATATTTTTTGTGACAGCTCCAAGCAAATTGACAACATTTAAATGTTGACCCAGATGTACCATGATCTTCAATTCTGACACCAAAGCCTTGATGACTTCATTGTCAGCAGTGCGTTTGACCATTTTGACAGCTACAACAGTTTCATTTTCTTCGGGGATAATTCCTTCGGCATGACCCTTAAGGACAACTCCAAAAGCTCCAGCACCAAGTTTTTTACCCAACTTCAATTTATGTCGTGGAAATTCAAAACGTCGATCATAAGGCAACAAATCAGCTTGTTCATCCAATGACATTGCTGGATTGATTTGTTCAAGAGCACCTTCTTCGAAATTAGCCAGTCCAGCTAGTTTCATTTGACGCATTACCTCTCTTTCCTTCAAAACTCGAATTACCAAATAAATGACGGAAATTATGAGAATTCCCATGAACACTACTATTGCAATTATCCATCCAGTTTTCAAACCAGGCATGTCTAAAAGTTAAAAATTTTTACCAAGATTAGAACGGTTTGAAAAGAGAAATAGTTTCACTGAGACTTACTTGTAATCTTGACTTGTGAACTTGATTCAGCGTCTCCCAAACGGTTCGAAGCTACACATTTGTATAGCCCTTCATCATTTGGCTTGATATAAGGTATTTTCAAGACTGAATTATCTTCCAAGATAAGGACATTTTTACCAGCGTTCAGTTTTTCATCATCCTTATACCAAGTGATGCTGGCCTTGGGTATTCCCTCAGATTTGCAAACAAGCTCAAGTGATTCACCTAGAGCTCGCTTATGCTGATCTCCTAGATTGGTCTGCACCATAACTGGAGCCGCAGGTTCTGAAATCGAAAAAATATGTATTCAAATATGGTTTAAAAATGAAAGAATTATCTCTTTCTTTCTTACCGTGAACAATGATGCTAAGAAATTTGCTGTCAAAATCTACATCGTTGTCAACCCTTCTGGCTCGACATTCATAGCTTCCAGCATGTTCGTCTTCGATATTCTTGAATTTGATAATTTTCTTGTAAGAATAATCAGAAAATGTTGTCTTTATTTCGACTCCACTGCTATTCGTGATCATTTGATTATCTTTGAACCAATCCAGATCAGCAGAGTAGTAATAGGCCAGAGCTGCACAAGTTATGATCACCTCATCACCTTTGGCAATTTGAAGATTCTCATCCACTCCATAGACAGTCATATTGTCTGTTATGTCTCCAATCAAGACATAACCTTCGTTGGAACTGATGCCCTGTTCATTGATTGCAGTACATTGCATTTTTCCGGGACGGTCTGGTTTAAAGATCAACTCGTTGATCCTCTCGATTTTTGACGTTTCAGATGAGTTTCGGGTTGACTGAAATGGTGTTTAAGGTTTAATTTTTCATATTTTCAAATTCATTCAAAGCTTTAAATATTTAAAAGTTGTAAGAAAACTTAAACTCACATTAAAAGTGACAGGTTCATTTTTACATGATGGCCATTTTGGACTTATATTACAAGCCGTGTAATTCCAAATAATCTTTGCAATTGGATAAGCGTGGGTCTTACACAAGAGCCTTGCCTGTTCACCAGCCTGAACGTAAACATTCTCAATACTGACTTGTGGCTTAGCTAAAATATAAAAGAAAGAAATCAGACTCTTAAGTCCCTTCGACGTCAATAAATTTAGTACTAACCTTTTACATAAAGTGTGAACTTCAGTTCCTTCTCATCGACGCCATTACTTGCCTTGAGCACATAGTCCCCAG
The DNA here is from genome assembly GCA_951509635.1 of Eupeodes luniger. Lineage (NCBI taxonomy): Eukaryota > Metazoa > Arthropoda > Insecta > Diptera > Syrphidae > Eupeodes > Eupeodes luniger. Next base: position 8,863,715 of record OX608075.1, on the reverse strand, counting down.
TATCGAAGAGTTCAACAAAGTTGATTTGCAGATTGATGGAAGAATTGGTTTTGTTGATCTCGTATTTCTTGCTCGATTGAATAAGTTTTCCCTCCGGAGCATACCAGTTGAATCTAGGCATTGGAAAACCTCGATAATTAACGTTCATCATAATGTTTTTGGAAGCGTTTGTTTTGATCGTGTAGTAGTTGTTAGGTTCGCTCATATTTATGTAACTTTCACCAGATTCTAAGAATATTTAAAAATACTTATTTTTGATCTGAAACATTCAAATTTTAAAGATGATTCATACTTAAAATCGTCATTAGGTAGGTGTTGTGAGCAATATTTCCAGAATGATCCTGAACTATGCATTTGTAAAAGCCCTCATCGCTCTTTTGAGCATTCGTTACAGTTAAGAAACTTTTCCCAATATGACGAGTTTTTTCATTATGATCGATGGTGGCATTTGTATATGACAACCTATCCAGCTTAAGGGTTTTAAAAGAAAAAGTTATGCTTTAAGAAATTTTGTATAAACTATACATTTCTTTTATCTGTCACAACCATGAATATCACCTATAGTCTTACTTTAGTATCAAATTGTAATATTTGATCTGTCATTCTGACACATTCATTCATGCACACCGCCATTGTTTAACATTGACAATTATTGCTATAAAAAGAAGTATTGATGAAACTTACAGAATTTTTGTCCAATGGTGTTTCCCATCTCATCAAAAAACGAACATCAAATGACGTCTCCACAGAACATGTCAAATTAAATGTTTCACCTTCAACTGCATGTCCATCAAGATTTGAATGAATTTGTGGTTTTGCAACATGTGTTGTCTTGGCTATTAGTTTTAATTTAAAAAATAAACTATGTTAACACATTTTCTTCAAAAGCAAATTTTCAACAAAGCCAAGCATTAAACAAGCTACATAAACATAAAAATACACATAATTTGAGGCACATTGTTAGTAATTATTTATACAAAAATATATAGAAAAAAGCATGCAACAAAAATACATAATTTCTACAAATAAAAGGAAATTATTTAAAAAATAAGCTAGTGTACTGTGTACCTAAGATATTTACTAAGAACCGTTTGGAGAAAAAATTAAAATAGGAACTAAGCAGTTTATGTTGAGAAGAATGTGTATGACTTGTGTAATCAAACGGTTCCAAGTCAAGTGTATATGCGCGTGTGATTGACCAGCTTCAAATTATTTGACAGCAGCTGTCAACCCTAAGAATCAATCAATGTGTCTGTTGAAAAGCTTTTTGTCAGAAAAGATAAAATGCAGCAACCAAATATGAAAAAAAAACCAAAGGAAAAGTAAACAAAACACCAAGATGCAACAGTCAAATAAAAACCCATAAAAATAAATATTCAAACAAAGGATAATACAAAAATATATCAGTACCAAACTAAACAATATCAAGCAATAACTTTTTTTTTCTATTAGGAACAAACGGTCAAGCAGGGACTTACACCGTGGTCTTGGTGTACCGCTGCCATAGCTTTTATGCGATCTACCTCGATTCGAGCTAGTCGTATGCCGTTTGCCCATTCTAACACCATAACTAGACTCAGTTGTAACAGTAAATTCAAAATTAGACGTTGACAATGCAGATGCTTTACGGCCCAAACCATAATATTTTCTAGTAGTAGTGTCAGAATTTTTGACATCTTCACCACCACCATTAATTTCACCATTTTCACCACTATCATCATCATCAACATCAACATCAGCCTCACCATCATCGTCAATGTTGTCACTGTCATGGCCGCCATTACTTTCTGTAGTATCGATATTTCTACTAGCGCCACGGCCACGGTCACCAACAGAACTTTGTTGTTGTTGTTTTTGTTTTTGTTGGTAGTGACGTGTTGTTGGCCTTGCTGTTGTCAAAGTCAATGTCGAGGATGGCGATGAGGAGCGTGATTTTCGCGATACCACCACCACAACCGGGTTAACCACATCGACAACACTCAAAATGTCGGACGGAATAGTGTTGTTGTCGTTTTTGTTGTTGTTAGATTGGGAAAAGAAATGTGTGTTATTCACTGGACTTAAACTAGATAAAGTGTAGTTGTTGTTATTTTTTATTTTTAGCGGTATCTCGCTGGCAAATACTGTGCAATTAATAGTATTGTTACGGTTATTTCTATTGTTTATTGGGAAAACATCACAAATGGGTGCCAACTCACGATCATTAGATTCGTTACCACTATAAAGGATCACAAAGTAGAGTTCTTCTTCTTCATTTTCAGGTGATGGTTGTTGGGGTCTACATGAATAATGGCCGGCTTCGGATAGTTTTTGTATTTGTACAACAAAACCACGTTTTGGATCGTATCGGCCGCTTGTTTCACTCGAATATACCTATAATAAATATTTGTTTTTTTGATTTTTGTTTTAGATTTTTTTAAAAATTGGACACAATCAACACAACACAGAAAAAGAAAATGGACGGCATTTGGTTTTCGTAGCAATATAAATAAAGTTATCAATAGGCACCTGAATTGAATAATTGTTTAGCCCTAAAAATAATTTCTTCAAGTTGCCTAAAAACAAACCTATACAAACTAGGGGAATTCAACTTTTTAAATTGTATGTCACAATAATTTAAATGATTCTCCGTGTGCAGGGTGTGTTATGTGTCAAATTTGAATTCATCTTCTCCCTGACACGGTACTTTAATTAATAATTCCAAATCATTATATTTATATACTATGTACAATTTTCTACTGTAGCAAGTTTACAAGTTTTTGATAATTTTAATTCTTTTTGATGATCAAATATACAGATGAACAGTGGCAAAATATATATTCCACTGTGCATATCTCAAACAAACTACTAAAATAATTATATTGTTTGACTACTAAGATTATATATTTTTTCGTGTCGATTATTATTATAAAAATATATGCATAAATGAATGGTATTCGCTGGCAGTTATTTAAGTTTATATATCAAACTATGCCTAAATTAATTATAACTCGCCGCAAAAAATCGCTTAAGTTTCTATTGTTTGTCAAATTCGGAGAATTCCAAAATGAACTGTCAACCAAGAGAATATCATGAAAATATAACACAAACAGAATCTTCTCTAAGTTTTCTCATGGTTTTGTTTGTAAACGTCACTTGGAAACGTTACTTTTTATCAATTTTATGCCAGAGTACACATTGAGCTTATTTACATCTTACGTCGCAACACTATGCCTCTTCTGTATTTATCTTTTACTTTACTGTATATTCTAATTATCAAAAGCAAACAAGATCAAATGATTAGATGGATCGCCAATGGGGCTAACTGTATATTATTTTCTTTAACTGAACAGGATTCAGATCAAGAAATGACATTTCACATTAACTGTCAATGCCATTCTGAATCGGGATGTCAAAAGAATACGTTTCAAAAGTGTCCACCCATTCCTAACACTTCTGTATCACGAATCAAAAAAGTTTGATGGCTACTTTGGGTTTTGAAAAACCTTTCAAAAGATTTTCGTTGGAATGTTTTAATAAATTTGACATTTTCATACAACTGTCATTTAAAAAATTGTTTTGTTTTGAAACATAAAGTGATATTAATACGGCGAGTTATACTGGGTATGTAAATAAATCAAAATAAAACTAAAATAATAAAATATAAAGACCTACGACTCAATAAAATGTATAGAAGGAAGTTTTTCTTGTGACCGAAATATTCACCACGACAATCCAATTCGGTCATATTGATGGCTTCATGTATCGAAAACCCAATTTTTGGATCGTACTTAACTCCCTTGTAGGCAATTTCCGGTTCAAAATTTGTTTGAATTGTTTTATTTGAACTTAGAACAACCTATATACGGTAGTTTTGAAAAAAAAAACAACAAATGAAATTGTCATTTTTTCGTTTGTTAGAAAATTAAAATTAAAGATTGGATTGAATGTATGTAGATATTTATGCATCATATGAAAGGAAATGGTGTATGCAATGCACATGATGGAATTTATTGGACTTTAGACATCGCTTGCATCAGCGATACACCAAACAATAATGTTGCATATTGTATATGTGAATGAGTCATTTGTTTGTAGCTTACCTGTTGGTCACTCGTGATTAATTCAACTACAGTGTCTGGCATTGTTGGTTTGCATGGAATCACGATATCTTCATATTGATTTGCATTTATAATAGGCACTGACATCGGCACCAAGAGTGTATTTTCATCTGTAATAATAAATAAATGATTTATTGTCATTTCTTAAGCATTGCAAATACCTAGAAACTAATTTTGGTTTTTAAATGTCATCAAGTTTTGACAGATGGAAGGGTAAGAAGTGTCAAAAACTCAATACGAACCCTTATACTGTCAAAATTCAAATACCAACATTAATTTGGAAAAACCTCATAAGGAAGTCCAACACTCGCCATCTCCCTTAAATTAACTGATCGACTGTCATCAATCTCAGGTATTTTGACATTAATAACGGACATTTTGAAAAAAATTACAACCTACCGTTAACAAAAATATAAATTTTAGCAGCTTTGTAGTCTTCAACCAACATGTCGAAATCAGCTTCTTCATTTAGTTCCCTCTCTTTTATACAGTAAAAATATCCAACATATTCAGCTGTCACATCTGTCAAATATAGCATACTTCCATATGGCTTGTCATTATCCAGTGTATTATAAGGTGAACTATTAAGTTCCAAAGAACTCGACAAAAATGGTCGCCATGTGATGGGTTCCTTAGATTCACAACGTAAAGTATAATTTGATCGAAAATCAAGAACTACATCTGATAGAGTGGGTGTTATGAGAGGAGCTCCTCTTTTTGCAGCAAAATATGCAAATTCATTGTCATCTTCAAAATTTGATTGAGGCTTTGGAACTGAAATTAGACAAGGAAAAAAAAGTTAAATATTTTATTTAATGTGGTTTTGGTTATGGTTTTGTGACAAGTACTTGTATTTGTATATAAGTTTAGTTTGCAAAATGAATCACTATTTACTACCTACAATAAATCTATGAGTAAGCTTAAAATCGAAGATTATTTAAAAGTAATTAGTAGCTAGATGCTAAATATGTATTTTTCTTGTTTATTTTATACGATATTAGGTTTTGAAACTAGGTGTGGGGAGGTAAAATATAAAAATTGTTACCTATTGCTAATAATGAGGCGTTAAATGATTATTCACGATTATCTTAATGTAATTTTTATTTAATCACCAGAATTAAATCATATGAACGAAATATGAAGTTAAGGTCTATACAAACTTCAACACATTTCTAATAAAATATGGAGTTATAGCAAATAAAATGTCTCCCATACTTTCGAAACGTCAACACCAACACTCTTGCCCTATTTCTTATTACAAAATTGACACACATAATCTATTAAAAAACACATTTCCTGTTATAAATTAATATCCCAAAGGATATTCCCGATATTATTTGAAGATGGGAACAAACATTAGGGAAATTTTCAGCTGTCAAAATTACTGTCACGTAAACATTATTAACATTATCATTTTGAAGCTTTTGCCACTGGCATATGCACACAAAATTTGCCAAGAGAAAATTCAGAATCGAAAGGAGAAGAGTTAAACCTTGAAATGTTCTGTCAGATTATCAATCCAAATTTGTTCATATGATTTTGGTTTTCTCTGAAATAATACAATTTAGGGAAATTTCGAGTGACATTTGGTTAGTTATTGTTAACTGTCAAAATTCACAATTTGAATAAATATGAGTAAAGGATAAACAAGAATTAAAGAGTTTGCGGAATTGAAAGAACTTCAAAAATATTTCTTGTTTCCAGTTAGGAAGTTTCTTTATAAATCAGGTTACTCATTAAGTTTTTCATTATAAATAAAATTTGCATCGTGTATACTTTTCTTAATAACTTTGTACACTTTTTATGTTCTATTCATTGTACGCATCTGTAATTTTCATAGAAAAATAATCTGATCAATATTCAAATTTTAAATTGTTTTTGCTATACTCTATTTAACATAATGCAACGTAAGTACAATGTCACTGCTTAAATTAACATTGTAAACGCCCGCCATGATGTTGATGATGATGTGACAATCAATAGCAAAGAAAAACGTTTAGAATTGATATGCTGCATTAGAACAATCTTAAATGTCAACACTTTACACAAACAGTTTTTCGAATTTCAACTAATGTTTATTTTTCTCCAAAAATTCAAACTTAAAGTTGACGTGTGAATATTATAATATTTGTTTATTGAATTTGAGTTTAAATTGGGGTTAACAAGAATGTCATTGATTCTGTGAATTAAGGCTGTAGTCACATTTAAATATTTAACTTTGTTGCGTGTTATGAATGAATTATTGTCTGTACGTTATGTCTGTTAATATTTCATAGGAAATTACGTTTAGTTTGAATAAATATTTGTTCCGTTTCTTATTTGGGAAAAAATTATACATTTTACTCATGGAAGAATACAATAAAAAACACTATAACATCTCTGTATAAATTGTTTTGATAGCCGTACAAAGAAAACAACTAATTCCAGTGGCGTTATATCGTGGAATATTATGGAAAATATTCGTACACAAAAATATAAAGAAAAATAATAAACATTGATAACGCAAATTTCTTAGTCATTTGTTTTGATTTTGTGTTATAAAAATTTTAGACTTTGTCCTACTAACCGGCCGGCTACCCGACTTTGCAAAAAAAAAATACAAGAAAATGAAGAGATATAGGGTGTTTTGTTAAGTGGGATAGAGTTGTGAATCGGTGCAACTGTCACTTTTTGAAGTTTTGTTGATATCAATTCTCATGGTAAGTATCTTTGGAAAATATGGATTGAAATTGGAAAATTTGTTATTTTATTGAAAGTGAATGCAACGAATAAAGCAACTGTCAGTATGCTTAAACGTGTGTTTTCAATGTTTCATATTTTTTCTCATCATAAAAAAACACCTTGTATGTAAAGATCTTTGATTTAAAAATCTAAAGATATAAAAACTGTTAAATCTTGCCGCAAGATCATAAACTTCAAAGCGGAAACCCTTTGATGAACTTTTCCTATATAAATATAAAAAAACAACGTGATGTATATTCTTTGGCCTAATTTTTTGCATCATAAACCCACTAAAGGCTACAATGCTTTTGATAAACAAAGATGATTATTATTAATTAAACAAACTCGAGTGCAATGCATGAATAAAAACAAACAGAACATCTATCTGTGATGGTACCAGTACCAGCCACTTGATGTAAGGCCCCGTTCACAGAGATACAATAATTTACTTTTTTTGTTTTGCTTGTAAGTTGCAGCGTGTAAACAGAATGCAATAAGAGATTCAAATGGCGACAAAGACGCAAGAAAAACTCTACGACGAACGAAACGACGCACGCACGGACGCAAAGTCAAAGTGACGATTGAGGTTCAGATTCAGATCAGACCCGAGATTCTTCTTTTCAAAGTCTGGCTATGATGTTTGTTTTTGACTTAAAGTGTGCGAGAAGTTAAAAAGATTAAACGAGTTGTGAAGCGCAAAGAAAAGCCGAGAATTATTGTTTTTGTTTACATATGTATGTATATTTTTTCTTTACACAGTTGAGGGAGTGAAGACCGCTCTTTGTGATGTTTTTGTTCCATGATGCGGAGCTCAACTTGTATGAAAAAAAGTGATAAATAATAACAGAGCCAAAGGTTAATTAAGCTACTGTTAAGGTTATTGAAGCCACTAAAGTATATGAGTTAAATGAAATTAAAAAAAAAAAGAGGAATAAGGGAATCCTTGATGAATATGCGAGAGACTTTTAAATCAAATGCGGAATTATCCCAGAACCTATCGATGGATGATGAGTCGAAAAGCTTTGTCATCATGGAAATTCAAAGGCCACATCAACAATCTTTAGTACCAATCATTAAAATTGTTCTATACTTATTGATTGAGTTTATTGATTTATTAGTCATACTCGTACACGCACCAATCACTTTTGTTTCAATTTAAAATTAAGATTTACGCATTGAAATTTAATAATATATCTATTGAATGACAGTTTAGCTATAGAATTATGTTCCTTTGCTTTGAAAGAAAATAGTTTTCCAATCATTATGGGAAATGACAGATTTGTACTTTCACTGTGAACGCACCTTTAGGTTAATGACCCAACTGTCAAAGTAAAAGTCAAAACACTGAGGGCATTGTTCACATTTGCGTCTTTTGTAATAATACTTCATGAAACGACATTGCATTCACAAGAAATAGAAGTACAGATTGGTGGTTTAAAAAGTTTTCTTTTTTTAACATTAAACAAAAATGTTGTGATCGCAACCAATACATTCAAAATCAACTAATTGAAAAAGCAGATGACGCTGAAAACAGTGATTTTCCTTTTCCCTCGCTCATAAATGTCAAACCATGATTTTCAAACACAGACCTTTCTGCAGGAGCAACATTTTCAACAACAACACCTTTTCTTCCGTTTTCCAAATTACTTGCCTTTGACACATTGAAAAAAATGTATATAATACCCTTTTACAATGGGTTATGAATACCCTTATAATAATTAGACACAGTGCGAGGAATTAGGAAAGGAGGATAGGATTAGAAAGGAGAAACCGATGCACATTGGTTTCGAATGTCTGCACATTGTAATGAGTGGGAAATATTGATCCTGGTAAAGCATTTCACATTCGTGTAGTGCAGCTAAAAAAGGAATCCCTGTACTTAACAGTCAAGGTAAACTGATGGATATTCCTAGCAGTACGGGTATTACCGTTGAATTGTTTGGAAAGGAATGCAACTGGCTATTTTACTAGAGCATTGTTTTTAAATACAACGATAAAACAGTGATAGGCATGAGACCTTGCGTAAAAACTTCGTGCATCGTGTGAGAAAACCTAAACATTTAGCAGCATTTTTGGCAATGTCGAATATGTGATCACTCCACAACAAGTGGTTTGTGATGCACATACATACCTAGAATTGAAAGTTGATCAGTCTCTTAGATGCAAGTACCACCCATAGATAGTGACATTGGGGGACAGTAGATAGCATTGAGTTTTCGAAGCATTAAATTTTACCCGATTTTTGTATTCCCCATTTGACAATGCTATCAAAATCAGAATTTAATAAGCTTTTCATGTGCTGCCGTTGGTAGCCCACATCGGAAGAACAAGGATGAGAATCTAAAAACTAATATGAAAAGCTGAAGACTGTCCTCAGCGAAACAATTTAGTGGGTTAGAAGTTTTAGACAAGAATTTAAAAATAAAATCAAAAATAGACTCTGCCGGACATAAATTTTTGACACAGAATAACAGCTATCAAACTGTTTTGTTTCTGTTTTGTAACGCGCCAAGGGCATAAGTGTTTCAACATTTTAAGTAGTATATTTTAATATTGCTGAATTTATAACAGATATTCAGAGTTAATGAACAGATTATGTTTAGATGAAAAGTTAACAATAGATTTTTAGATGATGCTTTATGAAAACATTGTTTTTGATTAAAAACAATATTTAAAAAAAGACGTTCAAATATTTGAATTGGTAACTAAAACTTTTTATCAGAAACTAAAACAGAAATTAATCACTTACATGCATAACAGCTGCTAAATAGAAATATGAAACTCCATAGCACTATCGCATAGTTTGGTATTGGTAATCCCATTTTCGTATCCAATATTCGTTTCCAACAAAAGGTTTTAATTTATTTTATTTTTTTATAACTTTTATATAAATGAAACACCTTTTTCAACACTTAGCACATTAATTTTAAGCACAATTTTTAGAGGTTTTCTCTCCCTCGAAAACTTTACTTTATTTAAATTCAAAGTAAATTATTTTCATTTTTGTTTAAAATTAAAAATATAAGAAAATCAAAGAATTCTTGGAGACATTAATAAAAACTCTATCACTTCCATGTATTTCGAATACAAAAATTCAAAAGAGAATCACTTGAATTTTAATCACATCGAGTTCTAGATTTCTTTCTTCAACTTCCCGCCACGAGCACCATAAGGCAACTATACCCTTAGTAGCTGTTATTGTTTTAAAAAAGTGATCCAATGGAACACAAGCTCCTCTCGTTCTGTTCTTATCCGCCTTGAGTATGTTTTGCTTTTTATTTTTTATCAGTTTCAGATGATTGTGAAAGGGTTTTTTTTTTCTGAAATGAAAATAAAAGAAAGAAATGTATAAATATAAACAATTATAATAATAATAAATAATTATGAATATAAGGAAGTCTTGATATTTGGATTTATTTCTTTAGAAATTAAGATAAAAACAAAATAAAGCATAATTTCGGCTAGCCACATAAAAGTTTTAAGAAAGTTCTCTATCTTTTGGTTTCTGTTGATATCTTATTATGTTTTATGTTTTGAAAACCACAAGAACCTATTTGGTTAACCAAAGATTCTAAGGAGAAAAGATTGTTTTTTAAATACGGAGATTAGAGACACGTTTGTTAATTAAGACAAAAGTAATAATAAAATGATAAGCTTTCTGGTGGGATTTTTATTCTTCTGATGATAATGAATTTTTGCGAAACAAAAGTTATCTAAGGCACTTAAATTTTAATAGAGTTCAATGCAACAAATTTTTTCGAAGATTTGATTAAAAAAATTAAATGGCATAAATTTCCTGATAACCTTGTGGTTAACATGTTTTTCAGAATTCTTTAAATCACCTAAGAATATAAATTTAAATAAAATTTTTCGGTTTCGAAAATAATATAAAGCTGTCAAATCATAATGATCTTGATGCTCAATATATGTATGTACGTCCCCAAAACATAAAAAAATTGGACCAGGAAACTTCTTAAGCAATAAAGTCATTATAAGAAATATTTTGTGCCTTTTTACCGCGTTTTGTTGGATACAAATACTGTCCAAGTCATGGTCTTTAATCGCCGGTCAAAAAAGTGGTGTATGAAATGTTCTGTTCCTACGAAAGAACGTCGGAAAATGATTAATTTGTATCAGCAGTAAAATTTGCACATGCATCAGTTTATTTCCGTTTTAGAGTGCATTACTATGATGCACAGGCGACATCTGTAACGCTTCCACTTTATTCGAATTTGTGCTAAATCTTACCGGTAGGTAAGGTTTAATTAATTTTGCATTTAACTAATATGATGACACTTCAAATGACAGCTAAGTTCGTCAGATGTCAAATACAAGCGCTACCAATTTAAAATCACGGTATGAACTACCGTGTACTTGGAAAATACTGCATCAGTAGTAGTTCCAAAGTACCTAGTTGTAAATTTTATAAAGTTTTTTTTGCCCCTATGCTTAAGAAAACTGAAGTCTGGAAATGCTTAAATACTCTGCAACTCTTAATTATATAAAAATATGGCGCTTGGCAATACTTATACGTTTTAGAAAAGTCTACTTCATTCATTTTCCAAACATCCTACCTGTCTAATACACACCGTCATTTACTGTTGTTTTGTTTACACCTAATTAAGATTGATTTACATCCTAAAATAAGCCACTTACAAGCCCCTTAAACATTTTGACACTTGGCCAAAATATTTAAACATATCTACACAAAAATACTCAACTCTACACGCGTCGTTCATCAATGTAAACATGCCGTTCTATTTGAAATGTGTAGTTTACCTTATACACGACCATACATACTACTTGTATGTCATAACATAACAGTATATGGAAGCCAACACAAATATTGTGTATGGGCGAGATGATCGGCGAACGGTGGCGTTCCTAGTTCCCATATCATCTAGTTCTCGTTTTCGTACTCGTACTATTTGTCTTCTCTTCTCATAGCACAGTAAATGAACACACCACGCTCGTGTGTCATTCAATTGGGATTAATTAAAATTTCTATTCCCGACCGTGTATACTGCCACCGCTGCCGAGCCGGGTACGTATTCGTTATTCCTACGTACTTCTGGGGCGTGTAGAATTTTTTTGTTTTTGAATTTAAATCTATACCATGCCACTGAACTGACACAAACTATATCTGCTTTAATGTGCCACCAGATGGCTCAAAGTACACATTTCTGAATTCTGACATCAACACTCAAGATGTATAATAAATTTGAATTCAATGTCATATCCTACATTATAATATCTTATGCATTTTTTTGCGAAGTTCTAAGAAAAATATAATAAATAATTTAAAGAATTAACTTAACCCAACTCAATTTTTGTTTTGCTTCTGTTTATCATCAAACGAAGACGCAGGGTAGCACATTTTAATTCCTGATGTTATTTTTTTCTCTTCTACACAATTATATTTCTTTTTTCATTATTTTCCATTTTAGAAAACGGGCCAAGGTCTCCAATCCGCAATTTTTTCGAATTTATTGCACAGAGATCCGAGAATTCAGAACTAAGAACCACTCACTTGCTTGCTTTTTGGGTCGATTACTAAGGTGTGTTTGTTTTGTTTATATTTATAAACCAACCGAAACGTCAAAGTCAAGACTGGGAAATCGGTACGTGATTTGAATCGGTAATTTGCAAAACACAACCATCATCGATGCGAGTCGTAAACGTGAGGATTTTACGTTTTTTTAAATTTGTTTTTCATCGATATCCAAAGGTTCGAGTTCCAAAAATTGCATGAGTCTCTGGCCAATGATTTGGCCAGTTAAATTAGAAAAAACTTTCGCTCCTTAACTTAAATTTTTCACTGAGTTAATTTTAAAATCATGAAATTTTCCAAAATAACATCGAAATTCCAATTCACCATGAATAATTTTAAAATTTAAACAACTCAATTAATTTATTTATTGGCAATATTTAGCTAAATAAATGCTAAACGAATGTATGTACATATGTACATATTTTTGTTTCTTGATTATTTGTAATAGATTTTCATAATACCTAAGTTTAAATTGGATAAATGCCAAGAAAATTAAATTTTTATTATTTATTGTTTTCCCCGAACCAGACGAGAAGTTGGTGGAAGCAAGGGGTTAAAGGAGGAAACATAAAGCAATGGCAATATCAATATAAATATACATAAAGTAATGACTTTGGTATTATTGTAACTCATCCTGCCAAATCGAATTGAAAAGTGCGTTTTTAATTCTAGATAAATAAATAGTTGAGTCATTATTTTTGTGTTTGTTTAAATAATGCAATAGTGGTTATTGTTAGATTTTTTGTTGGCTAACGGGACTTTTTTGTTGTCATTAAACAATTTTGAAATTTGTTAAAAGAGGTCAAACCTTGTATTTGACAGTTCTAAAAAATCGGACGATTGTCAAAATGTTAGCTAATTTGGTCGTATTCAGCCAAACAGAGTAGGTGCTCAATATAATAAGAATAATGAAAACATTTCTAATAGTTCATGAATTTTGATGTCTCAAGTTGGAATTTGACATCTGTCAAACTCAATTGTTATTTGAAGTGTCCAATTATTAGTTGAATGTTTGCCACATACAAGAATGAATCGCATACAAATCGAACATCGCGTTAATATTAATTAGAAGTTTACTTTATGCGATTATAATGGATGCAAGCATTAGTTAAAGTTTTGAAGAATGTGGAAACGTTAGGCCTGTCGAAAATATTGCTGCAAGTGTTGCTAATGTTCCGAGCTTATCGATTTCCCGACGTTTGCAGCAATTGAACTAGTCGTATATGTTCCCATTTTGGGTTGCGAGTGAAGACCATGAATGAAGACAAATAAAAATATTGGATTTATTTTTTTGTTGGTTAGCGACTAATGATTGAATCTTTGGGAATCTCGAATATGGTATTAATTGATATTTAACTTATATCAGGAAAAGTTTGATATTCCCAAGAATAGGTTAGTGTAATTAATATTTTGTTTTACACTATAAAACCGCGGGAGCCTATTATGAGAGTTATATTTACCAAAAAATGGAATGACAAGCAAGTAATTGACAGCAAGTAACTGACACTTAATGTTTGTAACTGACAGTTTTAGATATGGAGAGAGATTTAACATGGTTTGTTTGTAATCCACTCGTTCTTGTAGCCTCTGATTTAGACAGTTTTTTTTTCTTAAAGAACTTAACTTATTCTACCTATATTCTACGAGTTTTCTTAACTATGGACAAGAGTTAAGCCATTGATTAAAATGCACCATTAATAAACACAAAATAGTTAAGTGAAGTTTTTTAAGAATCTCTATTTCTACGAGTATATTTTAAAATTTTCACCGTTTCGTTATTTATTTTGTATCTTGTTTACAAATTTGACATATCGCAAAGATCAATTGTTGGGTGCGTTCAAAATTTTTGAAATACATGTTAAATATGAAATTCCACACAATTTTGTCTATTTCTTCGGATAAAGGCTATAGTTTTGTGTTAAGAAATCGAGGGAAATGACATTTTAAAAACGAATCCATTTGTTTGCACTGTTACACATTCAGACTGACTTAAAAAAAACTTCCTTAAATGATTGAAGTTAAATTAATATTTTAGCTTTAATTAATCTTAAAATAAAAATTTCGTCGTATCGTGTTAAATTTGTCCATTATTTTTCAATAAAAGCTGTATAAGAAATATTTCAAAACTAATGATATTTCTTAAAATGTTTGCATTAAGCAAAATCAGTTTGCATTCAAGCTTGTATTCAAAATGCACTTAAAAGTTATATGTCAAAATTTAAAACAAAGCTTTACCTGTTCTAACACATTTTAATTTTATATGCTAAAATGTAAGAGTCCAGAAAAATTATATAAAAAAAATTACCCTACTTCGAAAAAATTCCGATAAATCTGAATTTTGGTGAAGAGTTTCATTTAAACGTCATTTAAAATTCTTAAAAAGTCTCCATATTTTTTACTGCAGAAAACATTTCAAGAAAGGGGGTAAGAGGGGATCAAGTAAACTTTTTTGGACAAATTTTGAAGGTTCTTAAAGATTTTTGAAATACAATAGAAAAATTCCTAAACCCCCACCTTGACGAAAAATGTAAATTTGGATCGCTGTAATTTAATAGCTCTTAGACGAATATACATATGTTAGGTATACGAAATTTTATGGATAATTGTTCTGTCAGCAGGTTGTTTTCAGATCATTTTCTAAAACAAAAACTTCTCGGGAAATGTCAATGAAAATGTCATCTAAATATTTTTTTGCAAGATGGCGGTGGTGGCGTTATCCTGGTGGTAACATTCTGAAACATAAAAATATTTTGCAGACATAACACAAAAATACTTTTAAAAAATATGATTTTACTAAATGCAATATTTTCGGCCTTTTATCTATTATATTTTAAAAATTAAAAAAATACGACATTTTTGATCATAAAATACTATTTAAACAATTATACAGCAGGGCAGAATCGCCGGACACACTTTTTTCGACTTCTCTACCATCATAACGTCATGTTTAATTAAAATCTCGTGTTTGAAACTTTTTACGAATACGGTACAGTGTCCTAAGGTTCCTATATGTCTCAAGTAAAAAGAGTATTCTACTTAAAAATCTTCACAACATTTGCTCTAGGAATTTCAAAGATAAGTATTTTAAGTGAAATTTTCATTACAATCATTTATTTCCTGAAAATATTATAAACAAATTCTCATTAAAACTTATACGAGTATATGTGAGTCTATTAGATAAAAGCTCTCATAAGAGTGAAAATGTAAACAAAAATTTCCTCTTAATTCACTTTCGGTTTTTGTTTTTTAATATTTGCACAAAATGCTTATTATGTAATATTTTAAAAATAATCATAATTCTAAATTAAATACGAAAATGCGCTTATGCAAAAATCATAACCATATACCTACAATAAAATAAAATGAAGCACATTTTTTCACTTAGTTTTAAGTTTTGTATCTATTTTCTTTTCTTTGGTTATACAAGTCATTAATCTTGGTCTTCATACTGCCATGGCTCGTAGATAGTCTTATTTTGGTCATTAAAAAGGTGATTTGTTTAACAAAGAAATAAGCAACAACTTTCTTCTGCAACAACATCTACTTATGAAAAATCACCATGAAATCCGATGTTTTATTTGAGGTACACCATTTTACTTTAACTTTTCATAACGTGCGTCGTTCTTTCTTTAAATTTAAGTTGTTGTTTATTTATTCAAATCATGAAGCAGTATTTGACCTAAAAAATTTATCGCTTGTTTGAAACTTAAGTTCAAGTATTACGATCAAATACTAATACACAAGAGAATTGGAAGAAAATGAAAACAAAGATTTTATTTGAAATCACCTTTTTCTTTCTATATATTCAAACTAAATATAATTGGAAACCCGGAAAAACTTTTACCCGTCAGACTCGTAAAAGCATTCTACTGTTTGTATTTAATGGTTTACCTACCCTCTACCTAATCATTTTTTATTGAAGAGATTTTATTTCACTCGTAAGATACAATTTTTTTATTTCAAGACACCCACAATTGGTGTACAGTTCGCAGTCAGTACCGACATCGCACCTCGTGGAATTACACCTCCTTATAAAAGTTTGATTTTCTTGTGTATATTGTATCTCTGTGTATAAATACAACTCCCAAAGTACGAGATAGAATGTGTTTCCCACTTTAAGTTTACATAGGGTAAGTCGATGGTGTTTATGTTTTTGCTTTTTGTTTTTTATTTTTTTTCTTGTTAAATGTCAGACTTGTCGGTGGTCTAATTTATTCAAATAATTTATCAGCAGCAGAAGCTAAACACAGCTTATGTCTGATTGTTAATGTTTTGTTTGTTTTCAAAATTTATTGTTTATCGTGTGTTTAAGTCCTTTCTGAAGTGGGTACTTGTTAAACTGCTTATTTATGTTTATCTAAACGATATTTTTATCGAGGATAATAACTATAGATAATCGATTTATTATAGGAATAGTGTTATAGAAATTAATAGCGTTTTGAGGGGTGGATTAAAGTAATAATCCTTTTAAGAATATCAATTTCTTAACTAGTTGGAGGATTTGAGAAAATAACACATGACAATTATTCATAAATGAAAGAAGATTGAATATAAAATCGTGTTTTAGTTTGTAATCTTGATTATTGTGGTTTTAAGTTGGTAGCGCTGGCATTTGACACCTGTCAAATTCAGATGTAGTTTGAAGTGTCATAATATTAGTTAAAAGTTTTTCGTTTAAGATAATGGATTGTCTCGCCTGTCAAGTTCTGTTTTTGAAAAAAAAACGATATTTTTTACTATTGTTATGTTTTTATAAGCAGTTAGGTTATTATACACATTCCTCAAATAAGAAGAACCATATGAAACAAATATTGAATTAGAACAAACAATTATAAAACAAAAAGTAGATAATTTTCAATTTTCTAAGTGAATTTAAAATAACTTTTGCCAATAACAACAAACCATATGCCATGTGTCATCATTTGAAGAATGTGCAACGTAATATTGTATACTTGAATCGGATGTGATAAAAATAATTTCATTCATAAACCCTCAAGAAAATCAGTTTTTACGTTTTATGCGTAGACGCGCGTAAACGACATCTTGTTGTTTTTTTTCTCTTGTGCAGTCATATCGAAGAAAAGAAGTAATTTTCTCGCCAATGCAATTTAATATTTGCATAATTGTACGTTTTGCATGCGTAATTTATGTTTTATAATATGCGATTGTGAAATACAAAGTATAAGAAGAAAAAAAAACCGTTGAGGAATTTATAAAAATGTCATTCATTAAGAGAGTATGAATAACTGACAAACTGAATATTATTAGTTTTTATTTAATTAAAGAAGAGTATTCATATTCATGTGCGTTTATCATACAGTAGGAAATAAATACACAAAATAGGAGAAAAAATCAGTTCTAGGATATTTTTTAGTACAATTTCTCATTTTATAAAAAAAGTAATGTGTACAACTGAACTTATTTTTAATTTTTCATTTTATTTGTGGTATTTGCGAATTTTGATTTAACAACGTTTCACATACTTACTAAGAGAACACACAAAATTTCATAGTTCTCTTTTAAATGTACAATTTTTTAGAAAAGAACTCAATATCAAAATTATTTATTATTTTCTCGATAACACTGGAAAAGTATTAAGTAGTGTGCTGGTGAGAAGCTGTCATCTTTTGACATTTTACACAACAACGCACTGAAATTCTTAAAATTCACTACAAAAATGGAACATATTTCAGTGAAGATTTGCACTTTTACAATAAGAAAAATTTGCAATTTAAAATTTTATGAAAATAAAATGATGATGCAATTGTAGCCATGGAGGTCATTTGCCTGATATCGTTTTCCAATGTTAATGGCTTACATTCCAATTAATGAAATAAAAATCCATTAATTTACATAAAAAAATACTAGTATTTTGTATATCAAAACGAAACCTCTCATTGGAAAATCCATTTTTTTAAATGGAGGAATATTCTCTTTTGTGTGTATAAAATGTTGAAATTGAAACCCATGACTTTGGGGAAATGTCAGTCAGACGTCAAAATAAGTCACCAGAAAAGAGTTCAATGTAAACACAGCCTTTAATGATCAGAATATTCTCTTATTTTTATCTGTCACTTTTTACTGACATTTACAATTCGAAAAATGTTTCATTGGTTTTTAAATTGTGTTCACATTGGACTCTTTTGATACAAATTATTAATATTCAACATTTTACTTCACTCACACTAATTTTAAAAATAAAACTAAAAATATCTAACTATAAGACGTCAAAATTAGTTGACTCAAAAGATTGAAATATGTAAACAAAGTCTTAAATATTGATACCAAAAACTTTCTAGTAAAGATGTAAATCCTCGGTAGCCATATTGGTTTGCCTACAAGCTAAACCGGAAACTAGCCTCATAAAGTATTTCTTAGTGTGCGTGTAATTTCTCCTCTAATTCATGAAAATTCCCCTAAAAACTCAGGAATTGTGTCTATGTATGCGTGAAAACACGTCAATTTTTCTCGTTGAATTCGTCCACATTACAAATACAACAATGTAAACAAATGGGTTTTGGAGGGTGATACGTACGAAAGATTTATATCTTCATATAGAGTGTTTTTGATTGATACTTGTTTTAATTGTCTTTTCTGGAACAAATATCATAACTCATTGAGGGTTCAAACGTTAATGATGAAAAATATATTTTGAGGTTTTTGTCATCTCAGAAACGTCAACATCGTTGAAGTCCGCAGCATCACCACAATAACCCAACCAAACACAACATTTTACAATTTACCGGCACAAGTTAAGTAACAGTATGGAACAAGGTTGATCTTTAAATATTTGACGTTGTTTCTCAACGTGTTTTATAATTTTGACAGATCATTGAATATATTTGGAGGCAAAAATAGTACTTTTTCATTCTTCTTAGTACTCTTTTTTCTGAGTATTTACTGTCAAATTGTTTGTTATGGTTGTTTCGAACTAAAGATGACATCTTTTGAGAAAAATGCAAAAAATCTTTAAGCCGGATCGTAATATAGTTAATCAAATTCAAGCTTATGTCAAAACGGAATGAAAAGTTATCAAACATAGTCGTTTAACCAAATAAAAACAAACAAAATTCAGTATTGACATTAGACTCGTTTGAACATTTCATCATTTTTACTTATTTAAAAACAAATTAAAAGTCTGTCTTTTTTTTAAAGTGGTGGAGACACAATTATGAGACGTCAAAATTAACCGCCTCAGAAAAGCCAAATTTGATAACCGTCAATAACTCTCGTTAAATTTTGTGAGATTTAAAGAAAGTTAACGAAACTGAACAGAACAGAAATTTTTGTTGATGACATGTGTGCTTGTCACTGTATTTGCTTGTCACTTGACTTGCCTAAAGTTTGTTTAGTGAGATCTATTTAAATTGGTCACTCCGCACAAGATTTTTCACACTTTGACTGCTAAAAGAAAAGAAAATTGGTTTCAATTCAGTTAAGTGGTATTTTTTTTTTTTAATTTAAAACAAATTGAAAAATAATGAAATTAGTAGCGGCTCATATTCAAACTTAAATACTTCCTTGTCTAGTAATGACACTTTGATTAAATTTCTCATTAATTTTTAAAATAAATTTTGGCAATGCGCACTTAACTAATATATTTTACTGAACTCTTTTTCCAAACTCATTACTTTAAACCCTTTGAAATTTGACTCACCAGACCTGAACGTGATATCAATTGAAAAAAAAGTGGCAATCAAAAATTAAATTCATATCCAATTCCAAAATATATTTTATTTTTATAGCCATAAATGACAGCCAATGCACACTACTATTGAAATAGTGTTGGCTTCGCATTAGGTACTCGACTTTGACTTGGTACCTGATTCCCATTCGAAATGCATTAAGAAGCAGCAATAAAAATATATATTAGATTAAATAAAAAATCACGACCAAGTGAACCTACCATCAAAATCTACCTTGACTATCATCAAAATAAATAAAATAAATACAAAATGTGTGTTTCTTTCTTTCTCATTCATAAGTTCCCGTCCCGTCCAAGTCCAAGTGGCTGTGGCAGTTAGTGGCACAAAACTATAAGACGACGACGCGGACGAGCTTAGAGATTCAGAGGATTTTAAATATTCATGTCAGCAAGCATAACACGATTTCTGAATATCTGAATCTGCGCCAAGCCAAGGCAACACTACACGTTCTCTGGCTCTATATAGAGGCTCCCAAGAGGCAATAACAGAAACACTTCCCTTCGTCGAAGTCAATCACTGTCATGGCAGGGAGCAGCCTATAAAAAGAGTTCGCATGCAAACGACGACGACGCTACGACATAAAAAGCCACTATCTCACAGGTCTTCTGAGATATTAGAAGAGAACTTAGAAGATACAATAAAAGACGAAGACGACTTTCAAAAATATTGTTCAACGCTACAAGCGTCTAATTGAAAAATTGAACGTTGAAGATATCGCAGTGGATGGCGTAGCGACCTGGACGGCGCGGCCGGGCGGCCGGGCGGCGGCAGCAGCGATGGCTACGAAATAACGAGTATCTAATGCGAGAGCAATGTGTGCCTGTGCACTTTGCACCAAGAATTTAAAATATATTCTAAAATCTAGACGGTCGGAAATTATGGCAGTCGTAGTCGAAGTCTCGCGGACGTCATAAAAGATACTTTATTGGTCTTCTAATGGCGGGCTAAAATGACAACATTTTGACACCTCAAAATAAAACTGATTTTTTCAAAAGTGCACTGTACGCAATGGAATTCACAAGAACATGATGTGAAAACTGCAAACTCACCTCACAGCTCACAGGACAAAGCAGACTTCTTTACAGGTAGATGATGCGATGTAGCCATAGCCCAAAGATACCGAGCGACGTTTACCGACGACACAGTCGGTGGCGCAGTGTTTAGGATCAGGTAATGAATTTTAAGTGTGCACTCGAAATCGCTGCCGGGCTGCCGCATATGAACGGGCTTGTTCGTTGTCGAAAGGATTTTTATGTTTTCGATTGGGATTGATGGTTCTGTGTCTATACAGCTCTAGTTGCTGCACCTTTGCGTCGTGTTTAATTTGGTAGACCAAAAAAGAAACACCAACATAAAAAAAGGGATTGTTGATGAAATCGAGGGCTTATTGGTTTTTATTTGAAGGAATTAAAAGATTTATGTCGATGGTTTACCTTTTGTGTGTTGTGAGTTGCATATAACATCTATTTTAAGTGCATATACCTTTGGTACCTTAACTACCTTCAGAGAAAGTCTCGTTTTGAAATGTTTATTTTATTTTTCATTTTGGGAGAATGTTTACGAAAGGATTAATTCATCAGAGTCTTTTTGTATGTAGACAGAAAATAAACAGAGAATATTATTGAGGAATGTTTTATTTCATGATGAAAAATTTTATATTGGAAAATTGAAGATTTATTAATGTAATAAACCAACCGACGGACGGACGCGACGGACGGGTTTATGGTGCGGTTTATGGCTTGGATGAGCAATAAACAATATTGATATGGTTTGAGGAGAATATCATGATGAGGATGAAAGTATGTGCGTTTATTTGTACCTCCATTTTTATGTACAAAATTTGATGAGGCTTTTCGATAATGCAGATTAGATAATTAATTTCGTTTATAAAGGTATTAAAATATCAATGGTTTGACGGATACTTGAATATCTGAACTATTCGTTAACTAAAAGATTAAGAGTGAAATTTATTTTTTTTGTAGACTTATTTGTTCATATTTTAAACTGTTTTGGCATCACTTAATTTTTGATCTGTTTGACGGTGCTTACATTTGATTCCTTTGACGTCTAATTCTTGTATCTGACAGTTGAACAGAGTAGAGAACTAAAGGAGACAAAAATCGATTTTTCTTTTAAAGAACAGACCATCACTCAGCAGAGCTTGAGTTCTTCGAATACTTTGAGGAAAGTTTGATCAGATCTCTCCTACTTATTTAGGAAACAAACTCTAGAACTGAACTGTCAAACGTTTTAAAATTTTCCATCTGTCTGTGTTATACCCTAAGAAACAAACGTGATGTTAGTCGCGCTCAGCTTAAAACTTCATTAGTTTGGTTATTTTATTAAGAGAAAAAGAAACACAAGCCAAGCGCTCTGATCTGATATGACTAACGTCGTTTTCAATTGGCAATCTGGAATTGCCAATATGTGTGACATGTGTCACATATATGTGTATTCGCGCTAAATTTCATTTTGTTTTTGTGCTGCAAACATGGAGGAAGTGACATTTAAAATTTATGAATGTGTGAGTGATTCTGCTTCTGATTCTGTTTTTAAAACCAGAAGGGAAATTCTCTTCTTTTCAGAATCAGAACTGTCACTTTTGCCCAATTGAACGCATTCAGAATGCTTTTTTTCACTTCCAGATTGCCAATTGAAAACGACGTAAGCTAAAAAAGAATCACAGATGTATGTTTGACAGCTCAGTTCTCTGCTCTGAGTTTTAATAAAAAAACGCATCAAGTGATAAAACGTCAATTGATTGCTTTTTGATGAATATCTGTCAGAAGTATTTTTGTTGAGCTTACACCGAATTTTCTCATCAAAAGCTCAACAATAACGACTCAGGCAAACATACATTTATGTCATAAGCTCAACGGATCTGTAACGACTTTTTAAATTGAAACGGTTCAGCCTTAACAAAATAAACAAGAATTCTGTTGTTTTGATTCAAATTCGATTATAAACACCGCTGTGCGACTGAAAACACTAGAGCAATATGTGAACGAAACTTAACGAACGCTTCGAATCGCATCAGTAAATTAATTTCTTTTTTAATTGGGCTCTAAGAGCAGGTTTGATAATTAAAGTTCAGTTTAAGCTTTATCTAAAAAATAAATGTATACTAATTTTTAACTAACTATTGAAAATTATCAATAGTTTTTCAAATTATTCCTGAGCTTAGACAAAATGACAGACATGTTACAGAAGTTAACAACGCCGAGCATACCAACTAATAAATTTTCATATAAACAACTATTTATAAATCATTTGACAGCTGTCAAATTAACATATTAACACAAAGTTGGCAAATTAAAAAGAAATATTCTTACTACATATATCAAAGTCGTGATTTTGAACATTTTTGATGAAAAATGTTCAGAACGTAAGACACTTTACGTATTTTTCGAGTGTACATTTCAAACCCAAGATTTTAATCAAATATGTCATTATAATGGCAGTGAAGTCGAAAAATTAGGTCTGGCGAGATCTTCCGTCTGTCCATTGAGTCATTTCAGCTCAAAGTTCGAAATTGATTTTTTAAGCGATGGGAATTCCAATAGAAACGTTGTTTCATTTTGTCTAAATAATGTTTGATGATTAAAAACGTCTATTTTTTAGATTTTTAAAAAATATTACATTTTTTTCAAAATTTGATAGTTCAAAAACGGGTCAATATGTTTTAACGAAATACAAATATACGTTTATCTTTATGTATATTTCCATGCAATAAATAGCTTCATGAAAAAAAAATTGAAAAATTGTGTGTGTACACAATAAATTAAAAACAAAAACTTTAACCCCATACACTTTATAGACCCATATTATTATAACACAATTTTTGTTGTTTTTATTTTGTTATTATTTTTATACTTATAGTATTCTTAGGGACCCCGCAGACTGCAGACTTTTTATCGGCCCATAGTTTAGTCGGGTTGGGCTGAAAGTGCGCACACCGAGCCAACTAAACAGTTTGGTTGGTGAACAGGGCGCAGACTATCCAACAGCCGGCCGTCTATTCTCGAATCAACAAATAGAGCCCCCGCAGACTGCAGACTTTTTATCGGCCGATAGTTTGGTCGGGTTAGGCTTAAAGTGCGCACACCAAGCCAACTAAACAGTTTGGTTGGTGAACAGGGCGCAGACTATCCAACAGTCGTCCGACTATTCTATTGTGATTTGGGCGACGCCATATTCAAAATACACGCACACGACGCCAAATCACAGAGAGAACTGAACTATCAGCCGACTAAACAATCGTCATGTATGCGCAGGCGTGTATGCGCCAATACTGATTAAACAGTCGGCCGATAGTTGGCCGACAGATTAGTTTGAATGTAATCGGGTAGCCCATCAAAGTTTTTTATCGGCCGATACTGAATCGCTGTAGTGTGCGCATATGCATTCCTCTCCATACTGATTAAGAAGCCTACCAAACTATCGGCCGATAAAAAGGCTGCAGTCTGCGGGGGCCCTTAAACTTAACATCAGTTAGATAATTCTTCTTTAAGCTCCTATTTCACCCAGTTTCCAAAATTATTTATAGTATTAATTTATCTTTCATGTTTTTAATCAAAACAAAAATAATGCAAATAAAAAAAAATAATTTTATCTGGAAAGCAATTTTTTCATTTATCTTTCGTTTTAATTATGAACTTCGCATCTTGTGTTTTTTATGATCTGTTTAAAATGGATTTTATTTTTCTTACTTTTTTTTTATATTTTTAACTTATTGGCTTTGTTTACACATTTCTTTTAAGTTCATTAATAAAAGCCTCAAAAATGTGTTGCCTTTACGTTTTCTTAACACAATTTTATACACGCCGATTCTATTTTTATGAAAATATTCGATCTTCTGATGTTTTTTCTTTATATCGGGTGATTTTTTAAGAGCTTGAGAACTTTTAAAAAAAAAAAAACGCATAAAATTTGCAAAATCTCATCGATTCTTTATTTGAAACGTTAGATTGGTCAATGACATTTACTTTTTGAAGATAATTTCATTTAAATGTTGACCGCGGCTGCGTCTTAGGTGGTCCATTCGGAAAGTCTAATTTTGGGTAACTTTTTCGAGCATTTCGGCCGGAATAGCCCGAATTTCTTCGGAAATGTTGTCTTCCAAAACTGGAATAGTTGCTGGCTTATTTGTGTAGACTTTAGACTTGACGTAGCCCCACAAAAAATAGTCTAAAGGCGTCAAATCGCATGATCTTGGTGGCCAACTTACCGGTCCATTCCTTGAAATTAATTGTTCTCCGAAGTTTTCCCTCAAAATGGCCATAGAATCGCGAGCTGTGTGGCATGTAGCGCCATCTTGTTGAAACCACATGTCAACCAAGTTCAGTTCTTCCATTTTTGGCAACAAAAAGTTTGTTAGCATTGAACGATAGCGATCGCCATTCACCGTAACGTTGCGTCCAACAGCATCTTTGAAAAAATACGGTCCAATGATTCCACCAGCGTACAAACCACACCAAACAGTGCATTTTTCGGGATGCATGGGCAGTTCTTGAACGGCTTCTGGTTGCTCTTCACTCCAAATGCGGCAATTTTGCTTATTTACGTAGCCATTCAACCAGAAATGAGCCTCACCATAAATCGGACGTAAAGCGCGAAACACATTTCGAACCGAACACTGATTTTGGTAATAAAATTCAATGATTTGCAAGCGTTGCTCGTTAGTAAGTCTATTCATGATGAAATGTCAAAGCATACTGAGCATCTTTCTCTTTGACACCATGTCTGAAATCCTGCGTGATCTGTCAAATACTAATGCATGAAAATCCTAACCTCAAAAAAATCACCCGATATATTGGCAGATAGGATCAACAATTTGTTTTTGTAAATGTTGTTGATTTTATGTAAATAATTTTTTTGAAAGTATTTCTTTAGTTTTCCAAGCATTTATCTTTATAGAAAAGAAGATATAGCTATGGTTCACTTAGGCGTATACGATCTTTTTTAATAATTTCTTGATGATTTTGTTTTTATTTCATCCATTTTTAGCTGAGAAATTTTTGTACGAGCGGAATTTGTAAAGTTATGCCTAAAGATTCAAAATGTTAGTTGAATAAATTAAAATAACTGTCACAAATATTTTCGATTTGAAATTTCGATAAATCAAAAAATATATGTACATACGTATAAACAAATATCTCAGCCATCATGTTGTTAACACATGTTCTGTCACTTGAGTCTGAGTCTAGATACTTTTAAAAATAACTTATGTTGTCGGTCGCCATACAATTTGTAATCCAAACTTATCTGGGAAGTAATTTAGTAATTGATATGCGACAGGCAAACGTTAAGCTATTAATTTAAACAATCATTTATACACATTGTAATTATTTAAATTTGTTTTTGTTTTTATTTTGTTTGTCTTTTTAAGATCTACGTGAAATATTTGTATTGTAGGAAAATTAAACGGAGGTGCATAATTCTATGAAATTAAAGTTCCTCTTCTTAAACTCTTTTAAATTGTTATTTTTTAAAAAAACAAAATTGATTATTTAAGTTGTATTGCGTTGAATTCCAAATCCAACTTCAATTATTGTGCGTCATCTATAAAAATATATGAATTTATTTTTTTATTTATTTTTTGTATATCTATATTGAAATAAAAAAATAAAATGCTCATCAACCCCACAGATGCCACAAACAGACACAATATAGTAGGTTAGTAAAGTACTAAGCTCACATAACCATCGGTAAGTGAAATAAAAATAAAAATAAAATAAAGCTTGCGTCATACTTTATCGATTAGATATAATAATTTGCAATAATTTTTTTAATATATTTTAAATTGAAATATGAATATTATGAACATATGTAGGATGCTACATTTTTATTGATGTTGCTTTTGCATTATGAATTAATTCAAGGAATACAAATTGAATCATTAAATAAAGAAACTCGAAGGCTTAGAGTTCTTAGAGTCAATTTTTATATCTATATCTGTTTTTTTTTTTCTCCAAATTTAGAGCCTTATTTTAATCATCACATTTAATTAAAGTAAAACCCGCTTGATAGAAATAAAAAAAATTGTCAAAGTCTTTCCCTTAAGTGGGGTTTTTACTTAAGTTAAGTCTGTACAGATCATCATATACGCAGGTTTTTAAATAAAAGAACCTCGAAATGAAAAAAATCACGCTCTTACAATTGCCGGAATAACCAATAACAATTAACGTGAAAGACCAAGGATAAACAGAACTTTTTTGTTCTGTTTGATTACATTTTTCCCACCATACAGTTTTTGTTTAAATGTTTTTCACTTAAGTCAGTTTAACTTAAGGGAAGTGTCTTGAAAGTAATTGGTTTCCCAATACTCTAACATAATGAGAAATTAATGTTTTAAAAATAAGGAACTTACTCTTAAACGGGTTTTACTGTATTACATTGGTAATCCGATGAAAAAGTTCATACAAAACATGTTTGCCTAAATGAAGAATAAATACTATTGCTTAGCTAACTGTTGAAAAATGTTCCTTTATTGAAAATTGTGTTCATTGTGTTCTGAACAGTTATCATATAAAAAATGTGCTAAATTATATTATTGAATTTGACAGCTGTCAAATGATTTGAATGATGATAGATAGCCACTAAAGTTGTCTTCTGCTTTATTACTGAAAACTTTCATAGAAAAATTATTATTAGATTTTTTGCCAACATTGGATTTTGACAGCTTTTTAAGTAACTGTCAAACAACTTTAGTTTGATCTATAATTTAACCATGAATAGCCTTACAAAACGAACAACGCTTGCAGTTTTTTTTGATATTTTATTATGAAAAGCTTGCTCTGTTAAAAAGTTCATCACGCGCTTCTTCCATTTTATGGTCAATTTAACTTACTATTGCTTAGCTAATTGTTGAAAAATGTTCCTTTATTGAAAATTGTGTTCTTCGTGTTCTAAACAGTTCTCATATCAAAAATGTGCTAAATTATATCACTGAATTTGACAGCTGTCAGATGATTTGAATGATGATAAATAGCCACTAAAGTTGTATTCTGCTTTATTACTGAAAACTTTCCTAGAAAAATTATTATTAGATTTTTTGCCAACATTGGATTTTGACAGCTTAAGCGTATGTTTCGTGTTTTAAGTAACTGTCAAACATCTTTAGTTTGATCTATAATTTAACCATGAATAGTCTTACAAACGAACAACGCTTGCAATTTTTTGAATATTTTATTATAAAAAAGCTTGCTCTGTTAAAAAATTTCATCGCGCGCTTCTTCCATTTTATTTGTATTTATTTATTTATTTTATTCGGACTATAAACAAAATAAATGAGGTGGAGCAACAGTCCGTTGAGAAGTAGGGCATAGTGAATTACAGCTCTCAACCATTATTGTGTAGGAGTAATGTTGTTAAGGATGTAGGGGACCTACAGTTTTAAGCCGATTACGAAAGGCTAATTTGAAAAAAAAACCCTAGATGGCATGACAGTAACGCACTAACCATCACGCCTTGGCTATTCAAACTATTGTAACAACATTTTGCACCAAATTTACATTGTTGGGCATTAAACCACTAACACGCTTACGTAAAGTGCGAAATGTGTTACGAGATGACCGGAAATTAGCGGTTCGGCTCCGTTTGAAGTAATTTGGCTTTTTTGGAACGATGTAGACTTGAAGCCTTTTAAAATAAAGCCTTATTTTTTCTAAGATGATGCAAATCGCAACGTTACTGTGAATGGCGAGCGCTACCTTGCGATGATAACAAACGTTTTCTTTTTTTTTGCAAAATGGAAGAGCTTGGCTTACATGACAAGACGGTGCCACATGCAACACAACATACGTAACAAGAGACCAATTGAGAGTCGAGTTCTTTGAATAGTTTATTTTACATGTGCAATTGGTCCCCTTGGCTTCTTCTTCTTGCACCAGAAGTGTACCCCAATAGAACCGTTTTGTTGCTTTAAATTTTGTTTAGGGTCCAATGCACCGATTTTAAATTAAATGGTATATTTGAATACTCTGTATTCCTTAATCTTTCACAAAGGCATTTTATTAAACACATGACTAGACAATTTTTAATGAAAATGAAAATCTACTGCTTTTTGAAATACTTTAAATAATTTGCAAGAAGATTTTCTAGAAACAAAAAGCTGTTATCTTTCCTGAGATTAATATATCTCGCGATAACGTTAAAAAGCTTCAATCCCCTTGGAAACAAGAAAATAAATGTGTCAAGGTTAAACATTTCTGGTGATCGTGATTCGGTATATTAATCATATTTGCCACTATCTCACCTATTTTGTTCTCACTGATTAAATTTTTAACATCTTTATCATATCAAAAATAAACAAATAATTTTCTTACCCGGTGACTAATATTTCTTTTCTTTAAAATACATAACCATAACCTTAAACTTAATTTATGCTATATTTCAAAAATATACAACCATTCAAAAAACGTCACAATATTTCGAGACCTACTTCGCTCATATAATAAAAATAAAACCACAACTTCTAAAGCATTGTTAATCATAATATGCTATACGAATATTGATAAGATAAAGACCTTGATTTGTGTGTCTTCAAGATTATATAAGCTGAAGCCGGTTGTATGATATTTTGAAAGATATTACAATGCGCCACCAGTGCTCCGCGCCGCCGGCAATTCCTTTTATTCGGTCTTATTATTTGCTTTAATTTATTCGAATAAATTGTTACTATATGGATTTTAGTCTAACCAGAAGCAGCATTAATAGAAGCAGCAGAAGCAATGAAGCAGCCTGCCACCGTGATTTAATGTGAATCTTGGCGCCCGTTCGGACATTCAATGGTTGTTGGCCTGCGTTGCGTTGCGTTGGGTTGGGGTGCTGACATTTATTCTAAATTATCAATTATTATATGAGATGACGATTTGTTGCTCTGCATTATTTATTGAATGATGTTCCATATAAATTTTTTAAGACTCCGATGTTGTGTTGTTCTTATTGCGTCTACTTTAATTTATAAATAAAAACAAAATATATATTTATGGGTGAGCCTTAAGTGTTTTTTGTATGTTATCTTTGAGATACTTTACGAGAGACGAGAAAAAATACGCAAGAAGATATTTTTTGATTGAAAACAACTGAATATAAATCTGGGCTTATTATTCAATAAATGTATACTATATTAAGACTCGTGATGACGTGATTGTGACATAAATGGTTATTTATTTATCATAATCGTGCAGTCGTTAAAATGTATAGTAAAATAGATAAAACAACTAAAGCAAAACAAAAATAAACAACAACAAGCTTCTTCAGAGTTTCGTTTTACTTTTGTAGATTTTTGATAATTATTTTGTTGGAATTTTTAAACATTAGGATGGATCATATTTATAAACATTTTTCTGAGTTTCAATTATTAGAATTTTTGCAAAATTTGAAGCAAACCGTTTTCTATTTGTGTTTGACAATTTAGTAATTCTTTTCTTACTTGTGAAATACTAAAATTCCTTCTATTAAAACAGATCATCTAAACACGTCTAAACAATGACAGTTCGTGAAATAAAAAACGAAGCAAACAGACCTAAACTTTTGAAATGTCAGAAACTCAGAAGTCATACGGTAAAACTTAAAATTTTTAGCGAAATTGGTTGAAGACTATTCAATTACAATCTTCATGGAAACTTACTTATTCTTTGAGGAATAGAATAAAAAATATATTTAGAAAACAAATGACTTATGCCAATCAGATTTCATAATGAATGTCTTTTAAGAGAAATACGGAAAGACTTATTTAAGACATTTAATGAGACACCACAAAACTTTTTCCTCCTTTTATGAATACCTAAGTGTTTCCAGTTACTAAATCAACTTAAAACAATACGCTTTATTGGTTGCCTAGAATGTGCAGCATGCAGGTAATTCAAAACTCACAAACTCTACGCAAAAGTGATTAATCATAGATTCTATATACAAAGAAAAAATAAGTCTCAGCTGAATAGTGCTTAAAAATGTCTTAACCAGTTTTGTTTTTATTTAAAGCCCATACTCGTAAAGTCAATAAGCACTATAGACGTGCCGTAGCGATATAACTATGTACTTTATGTTCAGAGCAATATTATAATCATGAAATCCAAACTATCTGAAGTTTCCACTCGACTAGGTTAAGTTTTTAGTTTTAACTTCATTCCTTTCGTTTCTGTAGACCGCACCCATCATAAAAAGAGTTAAGTAAAGCAACCTACCTTCTACCTTACCTACATCAAGAGAAATTTCATGTCTGTCTGTCTAACTATATGATACGATGGATTGTTGTGTTTTTATCGGTTGGTGGTTATGGTAACCTCGAGCAACAACCGTATTGTTAAATCCAAATTAAAAACAAAATAAAAACAAAAATAAATCGAACGAAACCCTGTGATTAAGGTGCTCCAGGGATGCTAAAGTTAATTCAAATAGTACCTTCTTTAAGTCTAGTACACAATTAAACTTTAGTGAAATTTGCTATTCCAGCTACTAGGTGTTGGTTTGACCAGCTTTAAGATATACAATCCGACATTTTTTTTCGGAGCCAAAAATGCTACTAAAAATATTAGGATTCAATTTAGTTTATATAAAAAATGTTGTATAACAATAGGTAGAACCCGCCACCCTCCTACCCCCTCTCTCTTGCACTATTCACCATAATACTTTTACTATTAGAAATGCCCAGCAGTTAGCCATTGAGCTCAATTTCAGAAGTACTAATGAGTATAGAGATTCTTTTTTCAGCCGCACATTAAGAATTTGAAATTTTTTTCTCAGTTTTTGTTTCTTCCCACTTAGATATTCAATACCTTAAAACTAATCTCAACTGTAAGTATAAAATGGTTTTTTAACAACAAGAGAAGTATTGACATTAGTTTTGTGTGGTTTGACTGTATTTGAATGTCAAACTGTTTTGATATATCAGTTCAGTAAGGTTTAGCCATTCTTCATGAATCGATTAACGCCAAATCAATGGTTCCAAATTGTGGAAAGTTACATAAAAAATAAAAAATCTGTTCGCAAAGTTCAAACAGCAATTCCTGCGAAGAATTTTGAATTACCAGTATTGTTTTATCATCTATTTGGCTACGAGTTCCAAATACCAGGTATATAAATATTATCAAGTACTTTGAGTACTTGACCAGTCCCTTTAAACAATTATTGGGTAAAACTAACAAAACTAAAGTTTACTTCAAATGACACGTCCCTTTTCAAAGAACATTTATTATGTATTTCATCAGTAGAAAGTACAAGTCATCGTACTACGATGAAGTACTTGAAAAATACTGATACTTAAAAAAGAGACAGAGACTAATACTTTGAGAAAAATACTGTCAACTGTGTCGAAGATGGCTAAAATTCTGTGAGAAATTTTAATAACAATAGCCTCAATTTTTTTATATTAAGAACTCAATTTTTTTATACTGGAACTATTAATTTAAAAACTGATTGATTTATCTTATTTTCTTCTAATTTTTTTCTTTCTGAACCACGTTTAAATCTGAGACATTTCCATAATAAGAGCCATAGAGCGAAAATCATTCAAGAACTTCTGAATTTTTGAAACAGAATACAAATTCATATTAAAATCAACTTAAACTTTAAAAATGGCTCCACTTCGTCAGTACTTCATTCAAGCTTTGTACCTAGTTATCTTAAAACCCTTCAAAAGTCCTTTTTAATAACATTTTATGAGGGTGCCATCACTGTCACAACGCCAAAGCATGTTCCCTAAAGTTTTATTATAATATGGAAACGTCAGTTGTATCAAGATAAAACTGTAATGACCTAAGTTCCAGATAGGCAAGCTAAAGGCCAACCGGTTTATATACATACCTATTTTTGAAAAAAAAAAAATATTACCTATGCGTCAAGCTGAAATAGCTATAGGCTATACACAATTTATTCTCTTGTCTTAATAGTCATTTTGTAAGTTTTGTAAATTTAAAACAAAATCACAAAGTCAACGTTGTGCATAGTCAAAGGTAAGTTAAGTTTAAACATGACCAACTTCAAAACCAGTTACCGCTAAAAAATGAGTTATAACTGGTTGTGCAACATAATTCGCCGCGTAATGTCAGCCTAAAGCCCAATCTACATCATCAACTACAGACAAAACGAGTGCTTGGTCTGAATGCGGCTTTAATGTTTTTATTTTTATGTTTTGTTTTATGTAAACTGATTCCAAAGCCATTACCACTTTCGGTGCAATTATGTCCAGACCGGATGTTTGGAATGCGAATATTGTACATGGCTATGACTTGTCTGGCTGGGTAAAGTCTCATTTTGAATTCAAGGGAAAGTTTACCATACACCGTTTGAATTTTCATTTTGGTTTTTCCATAGAAGCGAGAGTGATTTTCAAGCTAAAATGCAAAACGAAAAAACACAAAATCGGAAGTCCAACACATGGAGACCGTATTCCACTTTAACTCTTTTGAATGAAACGAGGAACGACAACACCACCTCTAGCAACTACTGGCCCACAGACCCAGTGAGTTAAATGAGTGAGTGAATTCGTGAGTTCGTGAGTAACTGAGTGACTTTTGGTGTATTAAGAGAAATGACGTCAACATTGTTGTATCGGGACTTATATGGGCTTTTTTAATTGGAAGTCATTTAGTTTATTAGTTTTGTGGAATTTCGTAAAAATCTGTCATTTTGCTGCTTTGTGGAACTATAAAATAACACACCATACACATGAATTGATGTTAGGGATAACATTTGAGTTTTAGACATGATTCTTAATTCTTCTACAAAGTTTTATGGTTTTAGTTTGCTTTATGATCTCTATGAATTAGATTTCAATATATAACCTAATAAAAAGAGGGCTTTAACTTCGAGACATAAATTCTGAAACTATGTTGCATGATAAAAATATATTTTACGACCCATCCAACACTAAGTTAAGGGTGATGATGACGATGATTATTATTATTATTAAAAACGTAATTTTACAAATGGGATTTGAACTGTCAATCCCATAAGAACAGAAGTATGTAGAATCTTAAGTTATATACCTTTTATTTTTATTATTAGCAATGATCAATGTCCTTCAAGCTATAAAAATGCGAAAAAATGGTAAAAAGAAAACAGTCACTTACACGTAATTACTTATCTACATAGATATGTCAGCAAAAAGAGTGATGACTTTCCACATTGGTGAACTTAAAAAAGAAGCTTTTACCATAGATAGAAGTACCGACAAAAATAATTCGGACAAGGTTAATATTGACGCATCATTCAGGGGAGAATTAAGAAGAACCAACCAGACTTATTGCAGGATTAATTTATATATTTATTCAGTTAAGTGAAAACAAACATTAAATCTATTTTTGGGGTTTATTCCATACACCAAACAGAAGAAATTAAGCAACATTTTGTATTCCATATGGGTGCCTCAATCCAAAATATATATTTTTTTAGGTTAAAAGCATATTTTTATTAATTTATAAGAGCACAACAATTTCCGTTACTTAATTTTATCTAAAAGTAAAAAAATATTTATAAATCATTGGCATTCTAACTGAAATGAGTGCCAGAAAATGAGTTTTATATTGTAAGTGGCGCCCGGGTGTGACACTTACTCAATGTTTGTTGATCAAATTACGATTTAACTTTGATATATTGCACATTTATTATGCAAATATGTATTCTGATTCTTTTTGCTAAATTGTTAGAAATGAAAGTAACAAAATTACAAAGAAAAAATAATTTTTATAATTTGGTTAAAGTCAATAGTAGAATCATAATCGAATGAGAAGCTCGCTCAAACGTAAGACCTGGAAATTTAAATTAAATCAATCGATTATTTAAAAAAAAATGTACTATAAAGCTAAAGGATGTTTTTTTCAATAAGCTTGAAATCTTTTAACAATAATGAAACTAATTAAACAATATATTTTTAAAGGATTAAGTTGTCCAGAATTCGAATATTGTCTCTTCAAGACTGATGCAATTTTTGTAGTAAATCTTAACAATTTCTAATCGTTGTTAAAGCGTATATCATTCCATTTTAAAAAATGGCGTAGTTTTAAATTCTCAAACGTCAAAAGATGACAGCTTCAAAATGTACAGCTATTTAAATAGCGTCTATTAAAAATAAAACCTTTTATTGGAAAACAATAGATAAGCTTCATTTAGTTCTGATTTTCGAAGGATCTACTGCAAATTTTGTTTCTATTTGCGTTGTTTTGCTAATAACCAGAATTCAAATACACTTATTTTTATATTTTAATTAATTCTTTATTTATATTTCTAATGCAAATTCTTTAAATAAAATATAAATACGTATCTAATCATGGATATTCT
Source organism: Eupeodes luniger (assembly GCA_951509635.1). Lineage (NCBI taxonomy): Eukaryota > Metazoa > Arthropoda > Insecta > Diptera > Syrphidae > Eupeodes > Eupeodes luniger. The sequence continues at coordinate 8,828,355 of OX608075.1, read as the reverse complement.
ATTATTTTGTGCAAAACGAATAAAAAAACAAACTTTTTTCTCCCATAACAAACAGAAACATTCGTACACGTACCTAGACCCCATCCGGTCAGAGGTTGCAAATAGATATTTTATATTAAACGACATTTTAATTGGCCAGACGACGACAACGCCAACGCCAACGACAACGACTACGAAAACGACGTCGACAACTAGCAGCCAAGTCTCAGTCTGAAAGTGACGATTATTAAAAATAAATAAAAACAAAACAAAATAAAATAAAACGACAACACTGTCAACGGAAGGCATTATCTTCATTGGTTTTGAAAAATAATTATTCTCATTCCAAGTGCATCTTTCCATTCTTCATATACATACGAGTATATGCAAAGTGAAGCACTCCCTCACTGATGATGCTTTAGCTTGTTCTTATTTAAGGGTTTTGAGAATGATATAAAATAAAAATAAAAACAAGATAACGTCTTGTAAATATGTTTTTGAGGCTTAGTTTTTTGGGGGGGTCAAATGCCCCCGAATGTCTATGAAGTGCTTATTTTTCCACAAAAACTTGTAATGACTTATAATACATTTTATTTGAAAGTGATGCGCGCTCTTAATGGAATTTAACTTTTAATTTTTATCTTAACTCAAACGAATATAAATTCCTCACGCGTGAGAAAAATGACGATCAAAAAACCTTTTATCGTTACAACTTTCAAATTTACTTATCGCAAAAAATCTTTCCAGATAATTTTTTTTTTTAATTAGCTCAATAAGATTTTTCAAAGTAAAAATAATTATAAAATTCATTTTAACAAATCTTTTAAGAATTTCCTCTATCTTAAGTCAGAAATCGACAGTAGTCGTCGAGAGTCAAGAAAGTGGGAGGCATACTTTATGTAGTACACATTCTTTATACGTATCTTTGAACTACATTTCAAGCACGTACCTAACCGGAAGATGTGTGTGGATTGTGGAAGTCTCTCGTCATTCGATATGGTGAATATATTCAGAGGGCTTTCACAATTTCCGTTGCATCTTGCATCCATGAGTATGGTTTTTTAAAAGTAGCAACAAACCAGAAGCAACTGTTGCTTTCAACCATCATCAACATCACAACATCATCGTAAACGCAATAAAGATTAAAGATATGTTCTTTTATTCTTTTTTTTTTAATGTACTGTGAATAACAAGTTCATTGAATATTTCGTAGCCTTTGAAGAGTTCATACGAGAGTATAGTAAAGGCGCAGCATAGAACATAATATAAAAAGATTTATCTTGAGAATTTTTGGTATGCAGAAAAGGCGCAGTCTAGTGACTATATAACACATTGAGGATGAGAACTTCTTGAAGATGTTGTGTGATGATTTTAGCGGAATTGGCCTACTATTTGGTTTATTCACTATTTCACATCTTTGTGTTTTGTAGTACACAAAGTACACGCGCTTTATACAATAGTATTTATAATGTGTATTGAGTTTACGTACCTGATGAATTGGAAGAATGAAGAGTAGCTACTTTTGAAACACCCCTAGTGGAGTAAGCTTTTATAACGCATTGTTAAGCGATCCAGTACCGTAAATGTTCAAATTTTCAACTATTATTATGAGACTTCAAATAAAAACTGAGTTGGACAGGTGCCAAATGACAGCGTTAGTAGCTTAACAACTGGAAACGAATATAATACAACACCCTATACTAATACAATAATTTCAGAACTTTTCAGGAAAATTAGATATTTTCGAAAATGGCAGAACTTTAGTGGAGTGTTTTTATACGTACTTAACACAGCAATTATTTTTTAAATAAAGCTGTCTTTTGTAACTTACGTAATTATTCTCAAAAATTACTATAATAATTTTTAACTTCCCTTAGGAAGTTATTGTAATGGGTCTGATTTGTCGAATTGAAAATTTTGACATTTCTCGACGTTTCAATGTCCCTAGAGTCGAAATAAAAGATTTTTAGAAAGATGTCTGTGCGTGCGTGTGTACGTACGTTCGTCCGTACGTCCATACGTTCGTACGTTCGCGACGTTTTTTCGTCGTCCATAGCTCAAGAACCAGAAGAGATATCGACTTCAAATAAATATCTCATGAACCATTTAACTTGAAACTTGAATTAAATTTTATATTACATATTGTAACGTGATACAAAACAATTATATTTTTGGAAAAAAATGCAATTAACGGTTTTTTTTTATAAATCAAAAAGAACTGAAAAAAAAATTTGTCACCTCGAAAATTTTATGACTGAAATTTGATTTTATCTCCAAAACAATTTTGTGCAACGAAGATTAATGTTTTTGACATCTGATAAAATTTTGAGAAAAATCCAATTTACAGTTTTTTTTATAAAAAAATAAAAACAAAAAAAAAACATTACTCAAAGTTGGTAAAAATTGATTTTCGACTCAAATATCTTTTCAAATATTTGAGATAATGGCTTATAACTAATTTTAACTTATAAGAAATATTGTTTTGAACATTAGGAACAATTTTTAGAAAAATCTAATTGACAGTTTTCTTACAAAAAATTAAAACCTAAAAAAAAAATGTATAAAAGGTGGTAAAAATTGATTTTCGACTCAAATATCTTTTCAGAACTTTGAGATATTTACTTTAAACTACTTTTATCTTTCAAAAAATAATGTTGTCAACATTTAGTAAAATTTTGGAAAAAATCGAATTGACGGTTTTTTGACAAAAAATTAAAAACCGAAAAAAAAAATTGAACAAATTGATTTTCGACTCAAATATCTTTTCAGAACTTTGAGATATTGACTTTAAACTGCTTTTATCTTTCAAAAAATATTGTTGTCAACATTGAGTAAAATTTTGAAAAAAACGAATTGACAGTTTTTTAACAAAAAATTAAAAATCAAAAAAAAAATTTAACAAAAGTTGGTAAAAATTTATTTTCGACTCAAATATCTTTTCAAAACTTTGAGATATTGGTTTTAAACTACTTTAATCTTTCAAAAAAATATTGTTTTCAACATTCGATAAAATTTTGAGAAAAATCGAATTGACAGTTTTTTTTTACAAAAAATAAAAATCTAAAAAAAAAACAATACTAAAACTTTATAAAAATTTACTTTCGACTCAAATAGCTTTTCAAAAATTACAAATATTGGTTTCAAACTTATTTTATATCACAGAAAATATTGTTTTCGATATTCAGTAATTTTTTTTTTATAAAAATCCAACAGTCCGTTTTTTTATAAAAAAATAAAATCTACAAAAAATAGTACGCAAATTTGGTAAAAATTGATACATATAGACAAATTTTTAAGCAAGACAAATCGACAGACGGGATGGGAAGTTATCAGTGTGGGTCACACCCCAGCCTCTTTTTTAAAATGATGTATTTGTAGAAAAACTATCGAAAAAATTGTGGCCACTGGACCACAATATTATTGGGTCAAAATATTTTTATAAAATAATATCGTTAGAAGTAAAATGTTTTTTTGTGTTCTATTTGAAAAATGTTTTCTAAAATAATTTATAAGTTTAAGAGTGGTATTTTTCTTTTTTTTATTTTAATGAAGAACTAAAGTATAAATGGAGAAAGTTTATTCTTGTCCGATCTGTTTTTAAGTAACAAGATTTTTCTATGAATTTTTCCTGGAATAGAAACAGAATATTGGAAAAAATGAAAAGCTTTATACTTTTCTTAAAACAGTGGTTAAATGCTCGTAAAATTAAACTGTGATTTTCTTGAAAGTGTAAATTAAATTTAATATGCTAGAAAATCCTTAAAGCAGTATTAAGAAACAATGAACAATATTCGACCCAAATTCCTACCTTGCGGAACACCAGAACAAACGATATGTTAAATACATTGCAAATACAAGGTTCATAGGTTAACAGCATTGACAGAAAATAAAATAAATAACCTGAGATTTAGACCAAACCTTTAAGAACTCTGGAACAGTGGACAATGCATTACAGGTTAAAAAATTAATTCAGCACGAAAACTTTATTAATTTACTTTTTTATACAAATTTTGATGTGAAGCATTGTTTAAAATTAAAGTTATTTTTCTTACAAATTTGTAAACTTAATGTATGTTATCCAATTTTAACCGTGTCTTTTATGAAACACAATAATGGTTCTCGAATGATTTAAATTCCCAGAAATGTGCCAAAGGGTGTATGAAAATGGTTAAGAGAAACATTTTAGAAAATTGTATGCTTGAAAATTGTGATAAAGGTATTAACACCATCATACATAAACGAAAATAAGGACGATTTTCGTGACCTTTGGTGGCTCAGGCCAATTTCTTACGAACGCAGAAACGATCAAGTTTACTTTGTATTATTACTAGTTACACCTTTTTTCCGCTTTATTTAACTGGACTGAGTTAGAAAGTCTTGTTCTCACTGATTTCCTGTTGAATTTGTTGAATTAGTCACAATCTTTTTATTTCTGTTATTAATAAGAAATTTTAATTTGTTAGTTAATTTTCTTTCAACTTTTAAGTTAATTTACGTGTAATTTCATGCGATTGCTTATTCGAAAGTCGGTTTAATATTTTTAAACTTTGAGATTATGTTTGTGAACAATGCAGAGCTTTTATAAATGACTTCTTTGGAGGTTTTGTGAAAATCATAATGAAAAGAAGACCAGCAAATGGTAATGGTAATTAGAACTTGTTGACAACCGAAAAAAGAGGACAAATCTTTTTACTTTTTGTACACTTTAGTCTTTTTCGCTTAGAAATTATGAAGTTGAGGATGTTTTCGATAAACTTGTAGTTACAATTAAAGTCTAACAGCAAACTCGTTTTGATTAATCTCATACTGAGCCATAAAACATTTTACTGTAAAGAGAAGAGAAATATTAAACTCTACCAATAAAAACCAAATTATTACCCAAAAGGCTATACAAAATACTGGAAACGTTTCCAAACATTAAAATCCCAGATTATAACATTTCTAACATCATAGCCAATAGTCTAATAAATATACATAAATAAATGTAACCAAAACAAATTCAATTCATGTAAAGCAAAGTTGACTCGTTAAATTGTATAATTTGTCATCATTAGTACTTTTATTACACTGCGTATTAGACGAAAGGACATTATCAATCAATTATCTAAAACCATTTGGACACTATTAATTGCGTTAACCATATAATCAACAAGTATATTTAATAGCACTGCATGTCTCTTGAATATGACATAAAATAAGACACAGGGTGAAATTAAACTAATTAATCATTTGTATTTTAATAAAAGACGAACGGGACGATAAAAAGTCTCTTCATCTACATACAAGGAATTCAGAAAGAAATTCAAATTTACGATTAATGTCTGATGATTCACACCAGACGCGCAGGCACAAACTCTTGATGTTGAAAGTGTCAGAAAATCTTAAGTGATAAATTATAAATAAGAAAACCATAAACTTTCTGGTCCTCTGAGACTTAGGTTATGCGCGTTGGCTGAAGACAGGAGACCTGAAGAAGAGCAACCTGAGTGTCAGACAGAAAGTTCTTAGTAATTTGCAATTTCATTTTTAAATACCATAACTACTTTTATTTTACGTTTGCAATTTACGAGTATCTAATGTCATGTAAATATTGCCCTTTTGCAACAAAAATGTCCACACCTTCAGAGTTTAGAAGTTGAGAAAGGACGACGAATACAATATCAGTAACTTTATCCTAGATATGTACAAACCTTATACAAGGATATACTTTACTTTATTTTGTTGTCCTTTTAATTAAACTTATTTACCTGTTAGCAGCGATGTGATGTGGTCTTGTGCATGCAGAGTTTTGTGTATAGAAAATCCTTAACATTTTTTTTTTTAGTATTTTTGTTGACATTCCGGTTTCCTTTTTAGCTCACGTTGTTGTTGAATTTGAATTACGCGAAAAGTTTCAACTTTCAAGTGACATGCTATATAAAAGGTTAAAGTATGTGTACTACGAATATATAGTTAGAAGGAGACTCTTGTGTAGTTAAGTTACTTTAGGTACGAGTACTTGTGGAAACGCGCTAATGACTCTACAGAGACCCTTTAATTTCTTCTTTTTTTTTAACGTCCTTTCGTCCATGATGAAAATGGCATAAAGAAGTGGGCCAGGCTTAAAGGTGGACTCAATTAATTCGCATTGTTTTTGTTTTTGTCTTTTATTTAATTTCAACTGACATACTTAAGGTATGTTTATATGTTAAAACTGAAATAAAGGAGTGGTCTTAAACATACGTTAAAGAATTACGAATAATTCAAAAGCATAGAAGAAGAAACAAAGTAATATTCAAATGCAAAAAAAAAAAGAAACTACGTCTAAATGACAAATCGCTCCCGAAATAAGAATTCATTTTTCACCGATGGCTATGAAGCCAAACCAAACATATGAGTCAGGAGTCAGATGGTAGGTTTTGTTATGGAATGAAAGGCACTTTAGTTCCTCTTATATACTCGTATAAACCGGAAATTTTGGAAATAAAATTTTTTAACAAATGTGATGAGTTTTTTAACATGTGCACTGAATTCTGGAACAAGAAACGAATGGAAAATGAGAATTGCAATATGGGATGTTTTTTTTTGCGAGGAAATTGAATTTCATTTCTCTCAATATTTACTTACTTATAGTGTTAAGGGTAAGTATTGGTTTCGATTTGAATTATGGTTACAGCCTTATTATTGAGTTTCTTCAAAAATTGTTTTACAACAATACTACATAGTTTAAAAGGGTTGTGGAGTTTTTAAGATTTTTCCCAAATTTGATTTAGATGTCAATAAGATCAAAATATTGTTTCAATATTGATAATTTTATTGACATTTAAATCGAATTTGTGATAAACTTTAACTTCGAAAACTAGTTAGTTAAACTAAATTTGAAGAAATTTTAAAAATACGGTGGTTAGAAGCCAGGTATAGCTATCATTGGTTTTCTTCATTGAACATTTTGTTTCGAGATTTAAAAGCGATTAAGAAACCTAAATTCGTTCTGAACATTTGTCTTAATTTAATTTTATTTTTTTTCAATGATAAAATTGCTTTCGATGAACAGCTGATTTGTTTAAATACGTTTCGCTTTAAATGATCAATTCTAACCTAAAATGCTTGGTTTCAATCAGAAACACTTTTTTCAATGGCAGACATTTTTAATTATCGCTTTTATTAACCTTTCAAAAAAGCCCAATGATTGCTGTTGATGATGAAAACCGTTGGAAGCTATAACTGTCTTCTTAGCAATTTAAATCAAACATAGCATCACAATGATGTGGAAGTTGGAGAAAGTTTTGGTTGCAAGATGTCGCCCTTCCTTTTTTATTTACATTTATTTAATTTGGGTTGAACCAAAATTTAGAAGAAACTACTGCAGTATTAGGTGTTAAACATTTTCAAAATATTGAACATTGTAAACTGCTTTTTATCTTTCTGACAAAACACGAATAGCATTAATTTCGTTCAAACTTAGGAACTTCATTACAAACATTTTTTAGAATTTGTCTTTTTTTTCAAGTATTCTAGTAGGTAAAACGCTAATGTACCAATTTTGGTCAAAATTTAACTGATTCCAACGCTTAAAATCTTATTTTTACTTATGATTCGAGGTCTTAATGAGTCTTAAGATTACGATTAAGTCTAGAAAAGTTAGATAGAAAATTCTGACAAAGCTAAAATTTACGGAAGAGAATTATTAATAGGTCCCAACATTTTCTTTTTTTTTTTTTAAATTTTGAGTGAAGCCAAAACTTTTTAATGGATAAAAGGGTGCAAAAAACATTTCGATACTCTGATATGAGGCTTATTTTAAGGACTTTTAAGAGGTTGAAATCAAAATATTGCATGGGTCATAATACTGTGTGTAAAAAGATGTGTTTGCAAACACTATATATAATATAATATGTTCAAAATTCTGTAGGACGAAATTCTGTATTTAGAAATTCTGGTTGGTCAAAGTATTCAAAATGCTTTAAATTGGATGAAAAAGAAAAGTATTCTTTAAAATACAGAATTAAGGACGTACAGAATTACGACCAAAAATTGTATCAGTATATGATTTCCATCATACAAAATTCCGAAGAACAATATTTCGACATGCTCACATTTGGAGTTCTTAGGCTTTTTCTATGGTATCTCAAATACCTTTGTTCTTATGATCGTAGACTTCCTGCACGAGTCTTTAAAATTACCCCTTTATCATATGTATCGGGCGGAATGTCTCCAAGTTCTCCATTCTCCCACTTTGGAGTAACTTTTAGGGAATGCTAAAAGTGCATACAAAAAACTTTCCATGACCAACTTCAGCTCTATCGAAGTGCATATAACATTTTTTTCCTGGATTCAAATAAAATAGGACCCAGGATTCTGTTTCTCTGTCATCACTGTCCCTTTATATTTCCTAACCTACAGAAATTATGTTATTTTGCAAACATAGAACTTAAAGTTTTCATGAAGTCTTAAAATGTACATACGATGCCCAACTGAAAATGTTTTAAAAACAACAGTTTTCGTCATAACCATAGCCAGAGAGTGGTTTATCCTCAAAACCGCTCTATCAGTTTTGATGACGAAAATGTCTGTTTTTTGTATTGTTCTAAATTATAACAAAAAAGTCTATTAATTCGAAAACGAAATTTTCATTATAATTTCACCTAAAATATATTTTTTAAAATATGTAAAATATGATTTCGAAAATAAAATTCTTATGTATTTAAAATTAGGAAAGCAAATTTTTTTGTATTGTTTAACAATAATTTTAAAACTAATTTAAAAAAAAAAAAATCACTACAAAACATTCTTTGACAAATCAGATTTTCTTTTATTGTCAAATATTCTTTCTGAGTAGTTAAAGCAATTTATTTGATAATAATCTAGTTAATAATATTTTACTCGCTTAGTAAAAACTAATCGCTTAAAATTTGTAACAATTCAGGCTAATTTTAAATGTTAGAATGTTTCTAGTTCCCAACATTTAAATATGCAGTTAAAATTACTTAACGACTCGACTTCTATTATTTTTAGTAATTTCCTGAATTCACTCCACTGAATTTCTGATATTCCATCACATTATTAGACCCATTTCAAAGTTTAAGGTTTGTTTGTTTTGTTTGTTTTTTTTTCACGAACTGTCATTGTTTGGACGTGTTCAGATGCATCGCTTTCCATTTAAGAATATGAGTATTTAAGTATTGAGCAAATGATTAAAATTGTGAAATATTACGCATTGTAAAACATTTATAAAATTGCGCTTGTAAAATTCTAAGCGTTCAAAAATAGTCTGCTTCCAAATTTGTGCTATTAGTGCCATTGATTTGAAGCAATCTTAACTTCTGATCATAAGATACCTAAAAGGGGTGTGAGTGGATACAAAAGTATTCATGGAATGTTTTCTAATTTTTGTGTAGGTTTACTTATCGTTAGCGAAAAAAAAAATTAAAAACAATTTTAGAAATCTCGTTCGTCGCAAAAACGTGACTACAAAAAATCTGTTATAAATACAAAAATCCTAATTCATTGAAATTCTTATCATTTTATGAATTGTAGCTATGGTAATCAACATTCTGTCACTCTTATTGTATACGTTCGTTATACAACAAACTACTAACAAAACTATACACATTTTACATTGCAAAAGATTAATCTTTAGAACAAGCTGCTAGTAGGTTTTCTGTTTGTGGTGCTATCTTGACAAACTATCATCATTCACTATATAGAAAAATATGCGAGGGTGGCAATGGCAACGACTACGACCACGACCACGACTACTAGTTAGGTACCTAGTCAAGTCGTATTATTTGCGATTTGAAGATACTAGAAACGACGACGACCGACCGCGACGTTATAAGAAAATGAATACAGCAACCAGCATTTGATCTTTATAAGGCACTTTTGCCTTACCAGAAAATGAGCCTTTTTTGTCCTTTAATTTATTTTCTTTGCACTTTATATTAGTTACCTGGGACCTGGGATCTGGGACCTGGAATATGAACATTGGACAACAACACTACTAATCTGGCATTGTTGTATGCACAAAGATAACAAACAGGATAAAGATAAATATTTGCAACAGGACCTGCAACTTGCTACCTACACGTGAATTTCTTATACGGTTGGTGGTGATAAATAATATCATTTTGTTTGTATACGGACAACAGGACATGTGTGAAATATAATTAATATGCATTTTATGGATTTTCCTTAATATCCTTTTGTGAATCCGGGAAAAACCACACTGTTGTGGTATTTATTTGTTATTTAGTTTTAAGTGTGGCATAATTGAAGATGGAGGTTTTAGAGTGCCCGCACAAAAAGGGTAGATATTATACTTTTTGCGGTGGCGGTAGTTTAAAGGACAAATGGGTTTCTGTGAAAGCCTGGCAAAACGCTGGATTTTAGTGAAGGTGGATTTGAAGCCTTAAATTCATATCCAATACCAAAAGGTTTTTCTATTTTCATTTGAGTGCGATATAAAATATTCAAAAACCAATGTGTTTATTTCTATTTTCAAATATTTTATGCAATAGGCATTCACAGAAGTACTTCGCTAACAAGGAAAACAATTCCCATCAGATTTATTATTTCTCAGGAGAATACATTTCACTTTCTACTTGAATTTATGTAGTTTTTCATTGAAGAGAGAGGAAACTGGAAATGCAACAAGAAATAAGTTTTATTTTTTGGAGTGCAAGTGAATAGAAGTTTTGCAAGAAAATAAGAAAAATAAAATCCTTTTGTGTAATTTTTTTAACGGATTTTTGGTTGCATTTTGTTGTTAGGATAACTGTCTCCAATTGTGTATATATGTTCCTCATTATAGTTTTAAGTCTTGAATAGTCCTTTTTTTATAAGTTTTAACTGAAGTTGTACAATTGTGAATATTCCACTTTATATAGAAATTGAACAAATTTTCAAACTAAATAACACAAAAATATTTATTAAAAAGATTGGATTTCAACAAACTTTGGACAATAATTTTAAACAGCCTTTTGCTAAAGCTTTTCAGGAGGTATATAACAGTTTTGGTAACTAGTAAAATGCTAGTAGGTACCCTTTTATTCAAACGATGCATCTGAACAAGTGTAAACTGTGACAGTTCACAAAGAAATAAACAAATCAAACAAACCTGAATCTGTAAAACAGAGCTATGTATTTGAAATGTCAGAAACTAGAAATTCATGTGAATTCATCAAATTACTAAAAGTATATCTATTTTTAGAGTTAGTGAGATGATGAAATCTTTTAAAATCAGCAAAAGCATCATTTTATCTTAGTAACTTACTAAAATGGCTTAAAAATTCCACTTAATCGTTAAAAATGTTGTTCTATTGTTTCTGTATTGGTTATTAACTATCTTGTACTACAAAAATGCAAAATCTTAGTTTATGATTTTAAAAATAATACTGTGCCTTCAAAAGCTTTGGCTGGATCTTTTTTCTAAAAAAAAAATAATTATTCAAACTTAAAAGTAACAAAAATAAACAGAAAAATTTAATGCGCATTTAATACAAAATTAATGCCATGAAATTATATTTATTACAATCAATAAAATAATTAAATGGAAATTTTATTTCAACCAAAAATTTTCAATTTGAAATTTTGCTTTGTTCTGTAAAAGAATCATAAATATCTCGAATCATTAAATTTTCTGAAAAGTCAAGAAAAGTCATCGTATTTTATTTTTAAATGATACCTGGTGCTAATGGAGTGAGTTGGAAAATATGAATACAGTAGACAAAGTGGATATAATTTAAGTCTGAAAAGTTTAAGCATCAGTTGTTTTGAGTTTTATTTTTGATAGAAAAAAAGATAGAAACGGAACGTTAATTTATTAAAAGAAGAAAATAAATGCGAATGCCGTTGAGTAAAACTAGGATAATTGCTAAACACATACAAAAATAAGTTTCAAAATTTACTAATTTTATTAAAATATTTACAATAAAAAATGTTTCAAGAAATATTTTATTTAATTTTGAACAAAATACGAGTTAATGAATTTGAATTTAATATATTTTGAATTCTTCCTATTATATTAAACATCTCATTGTTTACAAAAATTTCGTTAATTGCTTAGAATTAAGAAAATTGCTCATGAGTTAAAAAGTAAACTATTTTCTAAATAGTAAAAAAAATTACTACCTAATCAAACAAAATATTATACTACCTAATAGTTTTATTTTTATACGGTGCATCTAAACACGTAGAAACAGTGACAGTTCCTCAAAAAATTCAAAACAAACAGAACTAATAATGGGGTAATTAGTTAATTAATTGGAAATTCAGATTATATTAGTGGTTTTTCTTTTATAGTTCAGAGCTCTGAACTCTGAGTTCTTAGAAAATCCTAAATGCACTGAGAAGAAAGTCTGAGTTATATATTTGTTTAGATCTCAGATTTCGTTTTTAAATGCATTTCAGCAATTATAGGAGAAATAGATTGACACAGTAAATTTAACAGCAACGAACTCTTCGACTTCAAAAGTTATGTGAAGTAGATTGTAACAAAATTGTTGAAATAATTTTATAAAAGGTTCAGCCATTGGGCAGGTTCAGATAACATAAGGGACTTCATTTGCAGTCAACTTCTTATTTGAACGTAAATTTTGACCAAGGCAACTAGTTGGTTTTTCAAGTGGCATGCATTTTAAACTTGGAACTTTACTTCACTAACCTTCTACCTTCAGTTGATCGTACAAAAACTATCAAGAACTTTATTGTCTACAAAACACTCCTAAGGCAAGCTACAAGTCCATCACTATTTGTTTTTTGTAATTTAAAGAAATATTAGTTATTTCTTTTCCAATTTGACAAAGAACCCTTTTACACAAAACAGTAAATAGAATTGTGCAGAAAATAAATAAGTCAATGAGTAATAAAGTTCAGCTTTCAGTTGGATGAAAACACATAATCAACTGTCATTTTGACATAAGTAGACTTGACTTTATAATAAGGGAGATTTTTCTTGACTAACTTTCCAGTCAACTTTCTAATTAAGTTGCCTTAATTGGGAGGCAATTTTTTGGCAGCTGGCAAATCAGATGCTAAAAACTTGCCTTACTTTCAAGTTCCTTATGTCGCCTGAACCTGCCCATTGTCAAAACCAGAATAAATAGAAGAAACCAAAAGATGGTTGTCACATTTTTATGCAAGTGTTAATATTAACCTGAACATTTCGCCATAAAAGTTAGTAGCATTTGTACATCGACATCGAATTAAGGGGTTATGGTCTAATGTTGCTTTGTTTATGCATTTGAAGCCATTTAAAACCAGGGACTTTAAAAAGTGTGAAGTGGTTGTCAAAGTTTTTGTTTAAATATGTTTCTTGCTTAACAATTCAGGAATTAGCTGAAAAATTCAAAACCAAATTAGAGTTGAGTTTGATATTAATAATTCTATGTGATGGATCGACTAATATTAATGAAACAAGCTTTTGAAACGAAGAGTATGTTTTCTCATTAATAAATGAAGCATTGAACTTTTATTTATCATTTACTTTGCTATAAAAAAATTTGTATTAATTTTTCAATATTCACACGCTTGAAATTTTGTATGTTCAGCGATCTTTTTTTCCGAGCTTATTGATCATACTCTGAACAAATAGAACCATTCCTTGGAATATGAAAGGAAAAAGTATTGCAAATTTAAAGCTCTGAAAACACGTAACACAGAAAAGAAACACAATTTGAGTTTGACAGTTCACGATCTGTTCAGTTACAAAAAGAAAAACGCCTATTGATTTATCAAATTACTGTGCGTCAAAGTGGTGATTTTGTCATTTTAATTTTAGTAAGTTAGATTGTTTTAAAATGCGTTTAAAATTAGCAAAATTATATTTATCATTATCATTTTACCGAATTTTGTAAATTGTCAGTACCAAGTAATAATTACCTCAATTTTGAACAAAATGAAATGATTTCTTATTCAAGAGAAAAAGTCAAAGAGAAGAAAAATGTGGTTTTAGGGATAGTTTCAAATTTTAAAAAGAAACGAGGAAAAATATCTTCAGAATCTTGTTTCTTATTTGTATTTGTTTTAATTCCAAAACTAAAACAAAAATTTAGTTTTACAAGAAATGGGAATGTAGATAATATTTTTGAATTCTTGTATGAAAACTCCAGGTATGGACATTTTTCCAAAACATTTGGAAACTCTTGACCATCAAAACATTGGACAAAAGTCAAATATGCCTTCCTTCCGTTTGCATCTGCAATCATCTTGAGCTTCTTGACCATATGAATTTTCTGTGAGACAAAAAATGTTAATTGCCTTTAAATTAAAAGAAAGTCTGGACTTTGGAATTTGTACATCAGACACTAATAAATAAGAGTAAAATAAAGAAGAGTAATTTAATGTCATAATTCACAATTTATTGTCATTTCTTCGCTTGATTAGTCTCACAAAGTATAGTAGTTTTTTTGTTTTCTTCATAAATTCAACGCATTTCACTTTCTTTATAACATTAATTGTGTCCAATTAGTGTCATCAGCAGACCTGGCGTCTTCTTGATTACCACCATCATCAAGTATACTTAATTCCATTCCTTTCCAATGAGTTCTCAAACTATAACTTGTATATACGTAAAATGCTTCTAATTACTATAAAAACAGTACAAGTAAAAAGATAATAATAAGAAGCATTTAAGTAATTAGTGCGATATCGTATAAGTCTAAGTATTTGGAATTATTGTCCACAGGACACAAACCATCATCCAGAAACCATCTTTAAGTCCATATACTCACTTATATTATTTTTATGAAAGAAAACAAAAACAAAAAAAGGAAAAGGAAAAACCTTTTAACTTCCCGGAAGGTTATGACCTACATACATCTCGTCTACTTAACCGTATATACCTAACCTCTAGTAGATATTAGCTCAACAGGCTCCGTTCCATCAGACCTTACCTTTAATAAAATTATGAATGAGCCATTAACCGCATAGACAGTTTTTCAGGTGGTAGGCTTTTATTCTATATGGAACTTAAGTTTGTCGGAATTGTGTTATACAAATGAGTTTACTAAACGCAAGATGGTTGTTAGAAGCCTACCATAACCGTGAAGGACTATGGACTATGGATCTGGACATGGAATTAACATTGCTCACGAAAAGACATCAATTTTTATATAAAGGAATGTTGAAATTTGGAGCAGCTGCTATCAATTTTCCTCGCATGTTTGTCTTTTGCCAATTTTGGCAATCCATGTTATGCAAAAGGTTCTAAATATAAAAGATTGTATTATTTTTCTGGTGGGGAAATAATAATAAATTAGTCGTTTCGTTAATCGAAAACTATTAATTGTCTTTGCTGGAATGTCAATAACAACATTCCCATCCAGGGAACTGGAATGAGTATCACCCTCTTTAATCGAACTACCAGACAGTTCTGTTTGATTAGGATAAACAAACATGCCCAAAATAACATGAATGACATTTGACGTTCTCTCTCTGTCTCTCCCTCTGTCATTTTAAACACATTCTGTCAATTAATTCATGTCAATGCTTATTTTGGGGTTAACCGTTATAAATTTATAAATCAATTTGGTCACATTTTAATTGAACAGTGGTGGTGTTGGTGACGAAATTTGAACAGTAAACAGAATTATTACTGAACACGCTTGTAGATTCGATACGGTTTAATTTTATTTATATTGTTTGCATTTACTAAATGAAGGCCAATTGAATCAACAGCTGTCAAAAAAGTAAACAATCGACGAAGAAATTTATGATACTCACTGAACCTAAAAAAGGTTTATTTTCTTATAAAAGAGAAAAAAAAAAGAATTCAATAAAAGAACTTATTGTATTTTCGTTTTTTTGCTGTTCTGGAATGACTAATGGTTAAAATTGTCCATTATGGCTCCTGATGACAGTTGTTATGTCACACCTTGTTTTTTGTTGTTCTTGAAAAGTGAACTGAATTAATTTAGGGTTATTACCTTGGTTTCGGAGTGAGTGAAAGTCCTTTTTTGGGGGGATTTTTTTTTGTATGAGGGTGACATTGATTCTTTTAAGCTTTGAATTGTTTCCACGAAGGTCTTTCGAAAAGTGTTCAATTGTTAAAGAAATCAAATTAAAATACCCTTCAAGGTCATATAAGTTAAGTTTAATGTTGTATTGGGCTTAAATTAGTTGATTTTAAGCTCAGAAATGATTGGTAATGGGGGTTTACAAGAACAGAGTGAAGTTAAGGCTTCCTAACTTGTGTTTTTTCCTCTGTTTGGCTACATGAAATTTCTGGGTTTTGTCAGAAAACTCTGAAAGTTCCTTAGGTTCGTGCATCTTGATATTGGTTACAGTTGTCTAATGGTTTTTTTTGCACCTCTATTGGAAAAAATTATTTAAGAAGAATTGCACTTAAAGTTATAAATTTAATTGCGCCAGTTTAAGACAACCGGGATGAATTTACGAATTTATAGCATGTATCGGTCCATTTTCTAGGTTTTATCAAATGTCAAAAGATAATAGCTTCAAAAGTGACAGCTGTCAAAAAAGCATGATGAATGATTTCATGTACATTCGGGCTTCTAAACTGAGTTTTTAGGATTTTAAAATTTATTTAAAGTACCTGACATAAAATTAAATGCAATAAACTTAAAGAAAAATGCACGATTACCATCTTCGAACATTGCATAATGTTATTGTTCTTTTTGAAAAACAATTTAGTTCAAGTTTGAATAAAGTTTACATTTATTTTTTGACGTGATAAATTAATTGTAACCGGTTCTAAGAACAAAGTTCTCAAAAAAACTTTAAATTGCTCTTTTCTTGAGCAAACATTTTGATTCTAGTTGATTTTTTATCCATCAAAGTTGTAAGTAAGCTATTGTTTAATAAAATTTGACAGATTATGATTTGGAATAAGCACGACAAATAAAATTTTAACATTAAAATAATTGTGTTTTAAATGTTGTCCGCAATTTTTTTGATCGGCATTTTTGGAGCTAAAACTTAAATCTGGAAAAGTTTGATTTTTCAGAAACAAATTAAATATCACTTTGTAATCTGAAGCTATACAAATTAAAAAATAAAACTGATTGAATATGACAGGACCGCTAACAGTCTTTCGCAAATTTTACAATCTTATCTCTGTCTCACCTTAACACATTTTCTTTGGTGAACAACTACAAGTATTTTAGGTAACTACTGTAGCGAAACTTATTCGAAATATGGTGTTTCCAATAAAATTTTATATTTTGAATAGCAGCTCTATATTTGGGCAGCTGTCTCTTTTGACATTTTGCAATTAAAAAAATTATTCACAATTTATTTATTATTTCTTATACCTTCCTTAATCCTGGTTTGGTAGATCTTTCAGTTTTGTAAGACTACATATTACAAAGTGTTTTAAGAATTCTAAACAAATTGCTAGAAAATAAGGTTTTAAATTAATTTGCTTTATTTCTTTTTTAATCAATTTCTTAGTTTTTTCCTGTAGCATAGATTTTTAACTCTTTTCAATACAATTCAACATAAACTTACATATGAATGCATTTAGTAAATAGTTTTTATTTCTTGTTTTCTGAGAAAAAATATTTATACAATTTAATCATTTCACAATCAACTTGTTACATTTTTGGCGCCAAAGTGCGTAGTGACGACGCCACAATAGGAAATCAATCAATTATATTTTCTTTTAACAATAAATTGAAAGCACATGCCATTTAAACTCATCATCACTATTCATCTAAGAAAATGTGTTTTAAATTAAAACAGATAACCTTAAATCAATAAATAGAAACTATTTAAGAAATATAAACAAATACGGAAAAATCATTTTCAATCAACAGCATAAAAAGACAAAACTGGATCTATCTAGAATAATCAAGTAATGATCTTTCTATTATAATAGATGAAAAATATCTATAAATCTAAATACTTATATCTATCTTTACATTGTAAATAGATGCATATGAATGTCTTTGTTTAGAAAAACAAGCTATCTAAATCGACTTCAATATCGAAGAATGAGAATCATTTTATTTTTCTTGTTTAAGATATTTTTTACATTGACTTTATCCAGTTGTGGTTAGAATTAAGAAAAACTTAGCTAAAGCACTCCTTAGAGAATAATATAAATTGTAGTAGTTAAACAAATTGATTTTTTAACTTTGTTTGATAATTTCATTCAAGTTTTTTTTTAATGAACAAATTCCGTAATAACATTTTCTTTATTCGAAGTAAAATTCTATTAAACGTACAAGAGCGGATCAATTATTTATGAAAAGAAAGGGGTTAGTTACCCTAGCAAATATTTTCTAAATTTTTTTAACGATTACTTTAATTTTAAATTAACAAAAACTGAAAATTAACAATTTGGAACATGCATTTCAAGACAGAATAACCTGATCATAATTTAATCTATAACATTAAATAAAATCGGACGAACATTGTAAATAAATTCTTCCAACAAAAAACTTGGGGCAGCTAAAGTTGACACCGGGTGCAATAATTATCAATTTATTTTTGGAAATAACAGCAAATATCATTTTTACACTTTGAAATTTATAAATAAAAAAACAAATACAAAAAAATAAATGTTTTTAAGCTAAAGCTCAGTGCAGACGATGAAACAATTGTGTGAGCAACGTCATTATCAACGATTGTAAGATGACGACGTTTACAACTGTCAGATTTTAGACATCTGTCATTTGTCTACTTTTTCTTAATTGCCAGAAATTTTTCTTTTCTTTTTGTGTTGATGTAAAATCGAATCATTTCGGAAAACCTATCCCACAAACGAAACAATACTTTTTGAAATGATTAAAAAGTCTTCCAACCGTGTGAACAGACAATTATAAATTGACAGATATTTGGCAACTGTCAGCTTATTGACAGCTATTTTTAGAGTACTGACAGATCTGAAAGTTTTGTAAGTTTTATCAAATTAAAATCAACCGGGTAGCTAGTAAAACAAACACGAGTACGTCTTATTTCTCAAAATATTTTGTATCCGTGCCTGAGTCTTTATTAAGGGTGAATATTTTCAAAGCCTTGTTCATGAATGTAATAAGAATAATATCTTTTTATTATCAAACAAATTTTATATCTTTCAGTACACTATTATCGTTTGTTATTTTTTTTAACTTAAGAACAAGAAAACGAAAAGCTCAAGATAACTAAGCGTCGCTAAAGCTAAAAATAAAACGTACATATCTTAATCAGTTCTATAGGAACAAAATAATAAAAAAACAACTTTTAATGTTAAAAGAAAAAAAAATAATATGTTATTATGTTTTCTTCACTTATTTTTTTTTTTTTTTGTTAAATAAAAATGTGTGATAAAAGTTTTGAGGACAAACGATAAGAATTATTATGTTGCCTTTGTTTATTTTGAATACGATTTTGTTTCCCTTCCTTCGATTTATCTGTTTTCTGTTATAAATATTTATTAAGTACTTCTCATTCATAAATTCTCTTAAGAATAACAGTTTATTATATTCAATTTTTTAATAAAATTGCTTTTTAAATTCTGAGAGACAATATTTATCTGCGTCACTTACTTTGCTTTTCTGGCTGACTGGCTAGATGGATGAGTGAGGGAGGAGTGAGTTGTTCTTGTTGATTCTCATAATCAGCAGTATCCTAAGATGTTTTATTTATTTAATTTTTATTTTATTTTTTATAGCGACTGGTTATAAGTGCGATGAGCAATTTTGCATACCAAGGTGGACTCTTAACAAGCACCTGGAAATCTTTGCACAAACAAAATAAAAAACTGATGATGATTCACTTTAGATTTATATTAAAAATGTATCTATAGGTATCACATATATCTTCTGACATACAAAGGCACAAGAAGTATTTCGACCGTGATTCAATTTATAACCGATTTTGTTGTTGTTATTTTTCAAGTTTTGAATAATAAAATTAATTTAAATAATTTTTCTTATTATTTATAACATTCGGCGGAATTGTATAATAACATTTAAATAAAAAATTATCAATAATTCAAATTAAAAACACAAACTCACAACTGTTATAGACTCTACTCAGCTTGAAAGAGTTAGGTTATAATCAAAAACCCAGGTATATGTATAGTATTATAGTAATAGTGCGGGTAGGTATAGGTACTTGAGAAAATGTAGGTTAGGTCTCGTCGTCGTGTAGATTGAATTCGATTTACGACTGATAGGTACGAGTATACCTGGAGTTTAAAAAGCCGCTTCTTTACAAAGCACAATACCAATAAAAAAACAATACACGATCGTTAAAAACTTAGATACAAATGTATCTTCAAAGATGTGAATGTATCTATATACACAAATATACACTCAAACACAAATAAATTCATATACAAGCCAAAAAGCCACTATACAGCCAATATAATGGCTATTAAAAATAATTATTTATTATTATTTTAATATACGACAACAACAAAAAAGCTGCGTGATGTACAATGACAAAGACTTCTTTTTTTTTTGTTTTGCTCTTTTCTTTTTGAAAATATATAAATGCAGAGCCCGACAGGTTTAAAAATCACACCCGTACACGAACGTTGTTATTTCTCTACTGAGAAAAACGGTTTATAGTTTAATCGGAATTGGACTTTTGTAGCAGCGATAAACGGCTGCGGCGGCGGCGGCTAAGAAGACAGCGGATACAGTCCCAGTCAGTATGAGCTCTGCCTACAGTATGGGCATTCTGCAATTCAACTGTTAGATACTCATTGAACTGAGCAGATTGTTGTATATTTTGTTCTCATTGGAATGAGTTTAGATAGAAATTGAGTGAGTTAAAAAAAATTCATTCATAGATTTTTTATTTTGAGTGGAAAACTAGGAGGGTTTGAGTAACACTGGGTTTTTGTCTTGGATGAATTTAAGATTTGTTGTTTAAGCTTTGTAGGGAATTTATACTTAAAAATACAGTGGAAAATGGATATTTGAATTAAGATAAATATTAAGTTAAGGAGTTAAAATTTTGCAAATTATAAAATATTTATTCATTATGACATCCAAATTTAACAAAAAGTATAATTGGTTTAGGAATTTAAAAGATCTTTGTAATACAAAATAAAACAATTAAAATTGTTTTTATTTCCAAAATTTGAAGAAATGATATGATATCTTGAGTAATTAAGTTATTATTATTGATAATTTGAAAAACAGCGAGTTTATAATGTTCTGTGCTTTTGAATATAAAGACTTTAAATCAAATAAATTGACGGAATAAAAAAAAAATCGATCGCGTACAGTTTTCAAGATTTTAATAAATGATATTATTTTTAATAAGTAAAATTTTCATTTTAAGAACTTTAAGAAATTTTGCAATAAAAAATTCAAGTTTATGCTGTTTTCTGTAGATATATTCTAAAAATTAAATTTAGTACAATTTCGGGTATGAGTTTGATTTCTGAAAATAACAAGGTTGATTTTATTTTTATAAAAAAATATTTCAAAATTATTTTTTGTTCTCTAGATATTTTAAACCAAAAAACTGTACATAAGTTGGATTTTTATCAAAAATTTTTCATATATTAAAATCGTAATAAAATATATTTTGTTCGTAAAATATTGATAATAAACTGTTGCCTGATTTTTTAAAAGTTAACCAATTTTTTCCTGATGATTTTTCCAATTGCTGGAAAATACTCAAATAATTTTGTTGAGTGTTTTTCTGCACATTCAGGTGTTATTATCTGTAAAACAGAATTTATTTGAAGTGGATATCTCTGATAGTTCTGAGATAAAAATGTCGAAAAAGGTACCTCAAAAACAAGCACACCGTAATCTCTATAAAAATTAAGTATTGGGATTGTAAGGATCAACAAACGTCGATAAATATTAAACATTTTAGTTCGAAACATTTGAGAGATTGCAATAACTTGAAATGGGAAGATACAATTGTTTATGCTTATATTTTTCAAACCAAAAAATTATATTTGTATAAGTCCACTATTGTTATTCAAATTTAATGCTCTTAAATTTTGTGATAACCTTTTTCGTGTCTGTAATTATCTTTCCTCCATTACTCCGAAAAATTGAGAAAAAAAATCAAATGCAAAAATTGACTAAAATTTTTATTTCTAACTTCCCTTATTGTAATCGGCCCGATTGATGCGTGGAATTTTAATAAAATGTTTTTAGAGAGATGTCTGTGTGTGAGTCGTAGGCCATATTTCAAGAACTGTCATAGATATCGACTTCAAATAGATTTTGTTTTACACATAATTACACCAAAATATGCATACTTAGCAATTTAGAAAAAAAGTGAACAATTTGGTTTCCTCCAAATATCACTCGAACCAATAACGCTAGCGACTTAACTTGAATTTTATATTTTACATTGCAACGTGATACCTAATTGGTATAAATTCGAATAAAAAAAATTGAACAACGGTTTTTTATAAATCAAGAAAACTGAACAAAAATGTTTGTTTCCTGGAATATTTTGCGAATAAAAATGATTTTACATCCAGATAAATTGTCGGCATCAAAGGATAACGTTTTTAACATCTGGTTAGTGTTTTAGAAAAATCGAAGTATGTAACAATTTTTTTTTACAAAAAAATAAAAACCTGAACATAAAACATAACTAGAAGTTGGCAAGAATTGATTTTCGATTCGAATATCTTGGCCAAAAATAAGAGACATTGCCTACAAACTAATTTCATGTTCCGAAAAAAAATATAATAAAAAATATATATATAAAAATATAAACAAAAACTGGTGTTCGGCTTGAATATCTCGAGAACAAATGAAGTTATTGACTTTGAAATTATTTCAAACTAAACAAAACTTTGTTGCTAATGGAAGATAATATTCTAAAAAATCCAATCGTCGGTATTTTATTTTATACGAAATAAAAAATTTTAAAAGAATGCTTCTAAAATTGGTGAAAATTGATTTTCTTCTGACAAAATAGTCAGTGCAATTAAGCGGGGAATATTAACATCTTGTTAAACTTTTAGAAAAAATCGAAAGATGGGCATAAATGGAAGTTATCAATGTGGATCAAATCCCAGCCTTTTTTTTTTTTAATTACATCGAAAGCAGCTTTTGAAGAACTTAAATGCCAAAATGTTTTAAAACCTCAAACCTTTCAATTTTTCTGCTGTATGGCTAGTTGTTGATTTTTAATGTTTTAATTATATTAAATTTAAGAAGAGACACGAAAAATTACAACTTTTAAAGCCCGGGTTGCATGGAAGCAGTTCGTTTAACGAAAATTCTAGTTTAAACTCTGTTTTTGGTTAAAAAATCGATTTTCTACAAAATTAAGTACAAGTGAGTTATTTTGAAGTCTTAAGAATGAAAATATTAACAATGAGATAAAATAACAAAAATAAATGTTCTTTATTATAAAATAACTTTTTGTAATTTAAATTACATTTTTAGATGAATCATATTTGATTCGGGAATATACTCAGCTTAAGATTTGCTAAGTAGGTACTTGGTGTTTGAGTTTGAGCAGTATAAAAATAAACTCCGAGTGAAATATTCTTACTCCCAGAAGTTTTCGTTAAAATATGGTTTTGATATTCGGTAAAGTAAACCGAAAAAAGCTTTAAACAAACTTAAAAAAAAAAAAAAACATTAATCTGAAAGATTATTTTTAACATTAAATTGTTTTCAAATAATATTTGGGGTGTTATCAAATCAAATGAACTCACTACTTGTAAAACATCAATAAAACTTGTAAATTTGTAATTATCTGCTACTCAAAAGATAACATTTACATAAATTTAATTCTATTTATATTAACATAATTTTCTTTTAATCATTTAACACTTGTTGATTAGTTTTTGTTTTTGTTGTTTCATTAACGAAAACCCCATCAAGCCCTTAAAAGCGAAGTTTAATGTTACTGCTGATAGGAAATAGGCCAGCAACCGGCATGGGCAGCCTGAGTCTGTCGCGTCGTCGTCAGCGGCGTCAGCGGCGTCAGCGGCGTCAGTATAATAAGTTGCCGCATTTTGATGTTGTGCTCTGATGATTAGGAACAAAAATCTCGTATCTAAGGGCAAGTACCTACTCTTTGATTAGTTTTGTTTCATTAAATGGCTGACTGAATCCAATTTGTATTTATATGTATGTGGAGCCTAGCCTAGAAAGACCTTTTTCATTTAATTCAATTTTTTATTAACACTTTAGATTAGGTTGCGGTATTGAAACTATTTTTATTAAATTGAAACACAAAAATAAGAAATTAAAAATAAAAAGACTTTTATGATGTGCTTTATAGGGCGCCAATAACAAAAATTAAACCGATTATTTTGTCGTCAGAAGATTTGTTTTTATTCGTTTTGTCTACATTTAAAACTATTTGAAGTCAGAACAACAAAAGCAATATTTTCATTTGTAAAAATAAATAATGACTGCTTAAATATTTTCAAACATTTTCCTACCATTTTGATTTTGGCCAAAAACACTTTTGAGCTTGTGCAAAAATATGATGCTTATATTTTCATACTAAGCAACTGGTTTTGAGTAAAACCTCCAAAATGTTTTCCAAACTCATTTCTTAAACTTAATAAAACCAACTTCTTCCTCAAGTAATAATTTTTTTAAAACACAAAATTCAAATTTCTTTTTTAAAGTAACATGTTTTTATTGTACCAAAGTATTAGAAACATACACGTTTGAGTTCACTTTACTATGATTGTCGACTTATTTGGTGATTTCCAATTCAAGATGAAGACATGATTTACCCTAGAAAATAAAAAGCAGATTGTTAAAAATAAAATTACACTTTTAAAAAATTAAACAAAAACATTCAACCAAACTTACAGTATCGTGAACAACTTCAGCTCTAAGTTCAAAGCTACCCTTAGCCAAACTCATCATATTTTTGTATTTCGAAACATCAAATTTATGATCATTGGCGCAGATTTTTTCCTAAAAAAAATGTATTATATTAAAAAAAAAAGTTAGACTTTTCTAAATTACTGATATTTAATCACGTTTACTTCTGCAACTGGGCATTTTTCAGGCATAGAGAAGACTTTCATGAAACTCTTAGCTTCATTATTTGCTCCATCAGCAGCGGCACAAAGATCGACTTCCTCTTCCTTGATAACTACTTTGTCCTTTTTCAATGTATATTTGGCCTACAAAATATAATTAGATTCTGAATTCCTTTTTCAAAATTTAGTGACAAAAATTAGACTTACTTGTGCTGTAGCAAAAGCCTTATTTGCAACACAACCCACAGGAACCAATTCACATTTCTTCGTTAATTTGACTGTAAAATCAGCATCAGCAGAAATAACCGCATCAGCTCCAGCACAATTCTCCATTTTAAGGATATTTGCTTTGTAGCCGTTCTAAAATCGAATTCCAAAATAAAACAATACAATTTTTTAAAGAAAGATGTAATTTTTTTGAACTTACGCATCCTAAAGCTACGTCAATTAATCCCAAAACGAAGACAATAGCTGCTAACAATTTTACGTCCATCATGTTTTTGAATATAATTTAACGAGTTTCGAATCACGTTTGCTGTAATATTCTAATTCTGTTGGAGTATTTATTTGAGTTCGAGTTAGAAAAGGGGCTATTGGATCATTAAGTACCTAAAGCTAACCTACCTAAGCAATAATTATATTGTTTTTTGTTTTGTTTGGTTTTTGAAACAATTCCAAGTCAGTTAGTTTTGATTGAAACGTTTGATAAATATTTATCTAAATGTTGATCTGTTAAATTGAAGCACGAAATTATTGCGATTGAAGTTGTGTCATTTAAAGTTGGTTGATATATTCTTTTTTTTTTTTTATAAAATTTATTAAAACGGTTTTTGTTTTGGGTCACCTAAAATTTTTTGTGCGGGCGGGAGTAATGAGGCGTTTAAATGGTACATATACATAAATGTCAGAAATTAGATTTTATCTCGTGATTATGATGTGGAAGAAAGTTGAATTAATTTTGCTGATGGTTTATGGAATAGTTTGGCCAATTGGAGTTAAATGTTTTACAGTTGATATTGATACATAATGTTGATGTTGAAAGGTCAATTTGGGTTAATTTAATTTTAAAAGCTGATTTTATGATAGTTGAACACTGGTTCACAAGGTTTTTTTCCTGGGAATCAAATTGCACTTTTTTTCAATGGGTTTTGTGTCCAAAATCACTCTTTTGTTGGGTTTTTAAGATATAAGTTTTTAAATTTCGAAAAAAACACAAATGCGTATAAGTTTTTTTGAGGGAATCTTATTTTTTTTTTTTTTCAATAAAATTAGTGATGGTTTTCAAAATCTATAATCGCTGTCTTCATTATTCATAATATATATTTCAATAATAATAAAATTTGTTATTCATATTGTCTTACATATGTAAATCTTTAAAGTAATTCGTCATCTAAACAAGGCTAACATTTCTAGTTCTTGAAATCAGCACCAAAAATAAAGTCCAGAACATATTTTTTCAACAATATACGAGCATTAAATCGAAGGTTTTTCAAAACTTCATAAAGAGTCAAATGAAGACTTATTGATTGTCATTTACATTTTAAAATTGGCATACTTTAAAAACCTAGGGCCTATTTCATAAAAATTGAAAATTGCGACTAGACAAATGTCAAAATCTGTTCCATAAATAATATGACAATTTTGTAGAATTGTAGGAAAATACCTGACGGATGTTTTCTTTTCGTTTCATACAGAAATTGACATGATAAGGAACTGTCAAGTATTTTCCCACAAATTGTCAGGAATTCCTCGACAAATTTGTAGTGACAGTATTTAATTGACTATATATTGACAGGAAACTCAGTTTTGGTCAAGTGTTGACAGTGAAAAGACCTAAAATAATAAACCATACATTTTCAAGTGAAAGTGATGACGAATGTCAGCTGGGGTCTAAATAATGTTTTTGAATCGGTAAATGGTATCCCAAAGGTGCTTCCACTGCTTGCTTAAATCCAATGCGTTAAGACCTTTTGCCTGATGTGCGATATCATTAAATGTATTAACCTTCGTGTCATAGCTCAAGGTTTCACTAAATTTTGCGAATAAAATATCTTTATTTTCTTAAAGCAACGTTAGTACTCCTACACCTATTTTTAAGTTCTCGATTTTTATAA
The DNA here is from genome assembly GCA_951509635.1 of Eupeodes luniger. Lineage (NCBI taxonomy): Eukaryota > Metazoa > Arthropoda > Insecta > Diptera > Syrphidae > Eupeodes > Eupeodes luniger. The sequence continues at coordinate 8,801,391 of OX608075.1, read as the reverse complement.
TGTTTTATGCACTTTACTTTTTATGAATAAATCACGATTTTGCAAACTGTGATATTTTAAAATTGAAAGAGTGCCAGCGTTCTGTTACTTCTTACATCGAAAAAATTGATAGAGAAAAGATGAAAATTGAAAAAATAATGCTAAATTTATATGTCTTATTTCATTGTTTTTCGATCATAACATTGACAAAGCAGTTTCAAATTTTTATAAGATCCTTAATTATTGTTTGGAAAAAAATGTATACCCTTAAAGAAATCAAGAAATACAAACTTTAGCCATCCTTGGTACACGAAAGAATTGCGTTTACTGCGTAACAAAAGAAATAAGGCATGGAAAACGTATCTCAAGACTCTGTCTCCAATCAACTTCTCTTTTTATGTTGAACTCTTTAACCAATTTAAGTCTTTTTCTAATTTTGTATATGCTTGTTATGTTACTGATATGGGCACCTCTTTGAAAGAGAATCCTAAAAATTTTTGGAATTTTGTAAACTTAAAGAAAAAATCAGATGGCTTTCCAGTTAACTTCACTTACAAGAACCTTTCGTTAAATAAAACTGTTGATATCTGTAACGCTTTCGCGACAAATTTCCGTGAGTCATTTGTTAATAGCCCTCAAGAAGTTGATGAAGTATATTTTCATAATCTTCACTCCTTTTCACAAACTAGCTGTAGTCACATCCCTGTGCTACAGAGTACGGTCCTTGATCTTTTATCCGCGTTGAATGATGACTGCTAGGCCGGCCCCGATGGTATTCCCCCGATAGTATTAAAAAAGTGTAGTAATGCTTTAGTTGAACCCCTTACGTTCTTATTTAAACTTTCTCTAAAAACAGGCAAATTTCCCAATATATGGAAGGAGTCATTTCTAACACCAATTTTCAAGAAAGGTAACAAGGCGGATATAAGCAACTACAGGCCCATTGCAAAACTTTCTTGCATTCCTAAAGTGTTTGAACAAGTTGTATGTAAAAGTGTAGCATTTTTTAGTAAGAATCTCATTTGCGAACAGCAACATGGTTTTGTGAAAAAAAGATCAACCGTTACTAATCTCCTCACATTCTCAAACATATGTTCAAACGCTTTAGAACAAAGTTATGAAGTTGACTGTATATACACTGACTTTTCCAAAGCTTTTGACCAACTTAGCCACGGAATTATTTTATTTAAACTTAAAGCTCTTGGTTTTCCACCATTTTTCTTAGCTTAAGTGTATTAACTTCATTCGCTTTGCCCTAAAGGGACTTCCTTTCCTTGGGATGATCCTTATGATCTGCCTCCCTATGAAAATTGTATTCTGCCTTCTTCAAATGCAATCTCTTCATCAAAGGCGTGTTAATAATGACTTAGTATTTTTTCATCAACTCATTAATGGTGAAATTGATGCACCTTATTTGCTATCTTGTGTACATTTGAATTACCGAGGCGGAACTCATCAGCTGCGTACATTTGATTTTATACATATTGACTTCCATAGAACAAACTATGGGAAGAATAAAGCTTTAAGTCGAATAAGCATTTTATATAACTTAAACTGTTCATCGGTAGATTTAAATTTGAATAAGGTGGGATTAAAATCATTGTTTAGAACCAGTGCTCCACTATCGTAAAATTTCTTATTTTATTTTTTGTTCTGTAATAGTTAAATGGTTAATTATGTTTTGTATTTTGTGCGTGTGTTAGGCTATAATTGTATTATTTTTTTACTAACAACTAACACATGCACTTATGATGAGCCTCTGATCGTAGTTTGACGCTTGCTATAAGCTTACTACTTTCTGAAATTTTGAAGTGTAAAAATAACACATTTTAAGATTATACAATGAAACTGTCACGACAAATTTGACAGTAAGTTTAGGCAATCAAAAAAAATTGTCACGACGGATGTGTCAGTATATGACAATGACAAATTTGTCATTGTATTTTTCTGACAAGCATCTGTCAAAATTTGTAGAATTGTAACCTGTAAATTTGTATGAAATAGGGCCTTGATGTGATAGAAAAGTTATAAAGCTTGATTCGAATTTAGGGCAACTTAATCTTTTAAAAAAATATTGGTTTGTTTGTGGGACGGACAAAAAGGCGACCGGTGTATCTCATTTGGCTCTTAGAACGAAACTTTTCGATAAAGTTTAGAAACTTTGAGCTCCCATATTGGAGCTCAATTTTTGAACAACACTTGAATCAATATTATGTGTTTTTTTATATTTGTATGAACAGTAAGCTACTTAAAATTGAGTAGTGTCTTCTAAATTAAATTCTAAGGAAGAAAAAGTCATGAATCTAATATTTTCGATAGCAGTTGTCACTAAATGACTCAAAAAACATTATGAGGCATCTGAATTAATTTAAATACAGTATAAGATAGAAAATATCAGACAGTTACAGTTCAAAGTTGTAGAATTCACTTTATCAGAGTCATAAAATAAATAAAAGAATTAAATTAGAGAGGTCCTTTTATTACAGTTTGCGATAGAAAAAATATATTTTAATGACAGTTTGACGTCAATGAACTACTAACTAAAATAGAAAATATGTATGTAAATTATATTTCAAAAAAGTAAATGCTAGTAAATAACATACTTTAAAGTTTATAATCTGAGATAGCAAATATTACTTTATAATGGACAAAGAAGTTATCTTAAATGCCAATGCAATAAAATTAAGACTTTACTTTAAAACATCAGTAAATGACGGACAAGGATTTGCAAATGTCATTAAATTATAAACTACTAGCGGCCCGTCCCGGCTTCGCACGGGTAGAAATAAATAGGTACAGATATTTAAGTTATAAGCATGCTTATTAAAACGATCATGAATCACTAAATTAGAAAACATTTTGTTGTCCTATCATTGATACTCTTCGCAGCGTATGCGATGAAAGACATTTTATGGCAAATTTTTTTACACCTTCGGTTGGTTTTAATAGGAATTTCTAAAGATTTCTATAGTAATCTAGTACTAATTATACCCTATAATACTCAGTGATAATGTAGCTTTCTAATGAAAAAATAATTATTAAAATCGGTCCAGTACTTTTTGAGTTTATTCGTTACATACAAAAATACAAATCTTTCCTTTTTATAATATTAGTGTAGATGACGGACACGGAGTCACTAAATGGCAAACAGAGAGAACACAAGTTTTAATAGTAAACATATGTTTTTAAAGTCAAAGCAAGACTTTAGATTTCAGGAAGTAAATGTCATTGCAATTGTCATTCGAAGTCGTTGGTGTTTAACTTTAATCTTAAATTAAAACTGAAAATATTGTGAAGTCACGCAGTGTGCAAATCTATGTGAAAAACTTTGTTTATAAATAAAATTGCTAACCATATTATCTGATCACTTACGCCCATTTCTATTTCTGAAGATTTTTGTCACTCGGAAATGCTATTTCTTTCCGGACTTTAAACTAAACAAAAACTTCAAACTATTTTTACCAAACGATAGAAATCTTTTCTAGCTATATTATTAAAACTTAAACACAAAAAATTCTATTAATCACTGTTCTTATTATGAGAGTGTTAATTGAAGACGAAATAATGCAGATGTCTATCTAAGTGAAATAAAATGAATATCAACGGAAATGGCATCGTAGCATTTTGTTATAAATTAATTTATTGCATTCTTATTCCTATCGAAAAAATCAAAGCTTATTATTATTAAATTATATGGCATCAGAGAAATTGAAATAGTCATTGATAATTAGGTACATATAAAATAATACGTATTATTAAATTTGAATATATCAACAAAAAGCTTATTATTTTGCACGCTATAAGAATTTAGACTTACCTAACGGGAATTTATATAAGTTTTTCACTTTTATATACTCATAATACTAGCTTTTACCCGCGACTTCGTCCGCATTAGATAGTTTTTTTTTGGATAGTAGTATGAAAAAACCTGAGCTGTACGTATGTTTGAATTGTGCCGAGATGGGATGAGGCCATACTAAATGTGATTGTCATAGGTTAGGTAAGGTGACGAACCGATTTATTTATTTTTTATTAAAGAAACAATTAAATTTACACGACAAATAAAATATTTGCAGAATTTCTCTGTAATTTGCATGCGTCCGACAACAGCGTGTTCCCCTTACGTATGTGCCCCTTCGGGTAGACCCACTCAGTGATGTCCTCCCCCCTTTTGTAGGATTGCCTGGGTTAAAGAGGTAGGTCTGTGGAGTAAATATACCCTCTTCTGTTATTTTATTGATTTTGGTGTCAAACGAAAGATTATTCAATTCTATTTCAAAAAATTGCATTTTTAATTTTAACACTTTAACTTTAACATTCAAATATCCGTCTGAAAGCGTAGGGTTGCCTTACCAAAAATTGATAAGCCTATAGGTTGCCTGCATTTGAGATATGTTTAATTTTTGGTAAGGGTCAATTATACTAACCTTCATCTGTTGTTTTTGTGCCATATAAAAGGGTATTAGTTTCTCTTTCCCACTGTATATAGTTGCCCAATTAAAAGTTTACACAACCCAGAAATGCTGAAATTTAGCAATATAAAGCCAACATGACAACTTTCGAAATAATGAATTTTGAGTATGCTTTTCATTTTTTTGGCCGTGAAAACCATGATCATTAACTTTTAGGGACCACATTCCTCGTCATTGGCGTTGGTGTTGCGAAGTGGAGAGATTCACGGAAGTGAATCTGCAAGCAGCAGTATAAGCGAAATATTATATACTAGCCGACCCGTGCTCGCGTTGCTTCGCAAATTGTAACCAACACATTCTTTTTGTGCTTATGGATTTTCTTCCGATGTTAGCCTTTCTTTTATCCATTTTATATTTCTATGCGATAAAAGAAAAACAACGAATTTAAGCTTGTTATGTACTCGTATTTAATAAAAAAATCAAAAAACACTTCCTTACCGAAATTAACACTTTAGAAAAAAAACTTAAGTAAAATATTACGTAGTAAAGGCCTAGCCGCACGTGAAAACAAACAAAACCATTTCAATTTTTTAGTTGAAAACAGAACGAAATGTTTGTCTATTTTCTTCTTTTCTTTCTTTTATTCATACCTAGAAACGCTTTTTTGCAACCGAAAAATATAGTTTGCGGTAAAAAAAAAAACAAATTTGTGTTTATAATGTTCTCATACATCTATAGGTATGCGTGCGTAAATATCCATAGACACATTTTTTTATTCATCTGCTCATGTTCAGTGCAGTGCAACTGACTTAACCTACCCACATTTGTGTGCTCTTTATATCGACGTCATTGTTAGTACCTTCTTCGAGTTATTTGTAAAGAAAATTTTAACTTAACAAAATTGGTAATTCAAGCTATTATAATAGAACTTTTTTTATTTTTAAATTGGAAGAATTATAATCTATTAACTTCCTCGAACCAGAAAAATAAAAAAGATCTACTTTTTCTTCAGATAAATCGGCATTTCATGTGCACGGCACTGTAGTTAATTAAATAACCATAGTAACTTAAAAAAAAGAGCCCACACTGCGACTGCTCAGCGATGTGACGATAGAATTAGAGAAACAAAAAAATAATGTGTGTGTGTAGGTTAGTTGATGAACTATATACAATACAGACAAATTGAATATGTAGGTAAGTAGGTAAGAAAAAAAACTTAACTATTAAAAATGGAACACATATTAAGAGAGAAAGAACATGGGAAGAAAAGAAAATGAAAAATGTTGGAATGATAATGAAATGAAACAAAGCAGCGACCTCGCGATTGTGATCGAATCTAATTTCCTGGATAAAATAAATTCAAAAAGTTTATAATTTTATAATTTGTTTTTATTTATTTCTCAGGTTGTATGTTTAACTTAGAAGTGATTTTAGGCTTAAAATTTGCGCAACAATATTGAATTTATGAAGCAATGCTAATCTTTGTCGATTATTGTATAGGTTTTAAGATATGAGTGGTTGTATAAGTCAACTAATGAAAAAAAAAATGGACAACAAATGTAAAATTAATAATATTTAAGTTTGACAAATAATTAATGAAAACAAATTAAAGCCATAAACATTCTCATAACAATATAGAAAATAATAAAATATATTTCAAATAAATCGGTTGATTACTTTCTGAGATCGTGCGTTACAAACTTTTAAATGGTTTCGCTTTTATATAATAGTATAGATAGCATTACTTCTTAGGAGAAAAAAAGAGATATGTACATATTATACAAAATTCTGTGTGCTACATTTTTATGAGAAGGAGGAATTCAAAAAAGCTTTTTATTTTCCCAGTTTTGTAAGTGTTCGCTCTAAATTCTAAAATTTCTTTGGTCATTTTTTCGTATGGGGATGAGATATCTGTGTATGATGTCTTAATTTAATTTCGTTTTTATTTTGAGTTTACATGCAAGTTTTTCAAAAATGACTGACATAAATAATTAATAGGAATTTCTTTTAAGTATTCCATTGTTTTTTAATATTTTTTTTTCAAATTAAATCATGCTTTCTAAAATTGCACCTACACTAGGAATTCAGGGAACCTGGGGAACCTAGGAACGCTAGATTTTAAAACTAAGTTTTGGAGTTAATTTTGAGTGCTGTCTTCCAAGTAGAACTTCAATTTTAACTGTTTGCTTAGATGTGTATACATTTCAAAAACTTAATCTTACAAAAACTGCTTTTTTTTTTTCTGTTCAAACTCGTCGAAGCATAAATGCTTCAGGATTTTATGAAAAGCAGGTTAAATCTAGCAGATTTTTTAAAAAATTGGAATAACATTTCAGACAATTTTTAAAATTTTTGAGAGGGTAGATTATTTAAATATAATTTTCAGGTGTTTTTAAAATAAGATCATGAGAAGTTTGGAAGCTATCAGATAAACTGAAATCAAAATAGACAAATTAATGAGCCAGGTTTAGACGTCATGAGGGACTTGAAAGTAAGGCAAGTTTCTAGTATCTGCTACCATAAAATTGCCAATAATTAAGGCAACTTTATTGGAAAGTTGACTGGAGAGTAAGTCAAAAAAATCTTCCTAACTATCAAGTCCAGTCAATTTATGTCAAAATGACAGCTGATCATGTTTTTTCATTCAACTGAAAGTTGAATTTTATTACTCTTTGATTTATTTGTTTTCTGCACAACTTCATTTAATGTTTTCTGTAAAAGGGTTCCTTGCCAATTTGGAAAAGAAATAAGTACTATTTCTTTACAATACAAAATACAAATCGTGATGGACTTGTAGCTTGCCTGAGGAGTGTTTTGAAGACAATAATGTTTTTGATAGATTTTGTACTATGAATTTAAAGTAGAGGTTTGTGAAGTAAAGTTCTGAATTTGAAATTCGTGACACTTATAAAACAGCAGCTCCTTTATTCAAAATTTACGTTTAAATGATGAAGTTGACTGCAAATGAAGTCCCTTAGGTTGTTTGAACCTGCCCAGTGTCTGCTATATCAGCTAAAAAGTTATCAGTTGAAAAAGACCCCTTAATGTTTTACGAAAATCGTATGCACGTAGAACACATGTAAGGTAACTTCTTACAAGTGGCAAGTACAAGTTCATTGAAAATAACTAAAAACTTGATAACAAGCTTTAAATTATTTTCAAAAGTCGAACTAACCCATTTGTTTTCCCCCTTTATCAAAAGACAATAAATAACTCCTAACTCACTTGAGACTTGAGCATTGTTTTTTTTTTTAAATATTATTAATCCATTGCAAATAACAATAAATCAGAGATTATCTTCAAATGTAATCACAGATCTTTTGTAAATAAAAATTATAAGTACTTTCACTATCGTGCGACCTAATATAAAAATCAGCTACCAACTTTAAGATTCAAGAAATATTGCCAATTGAAGGAAACCTATACAAAAGTTCTTAAACGATAAGAACTTTACTTAAAAACAATAAAGGTGTCTTAGATAGTAAATTTCTTCAAACTCATTGAAATTCGAAACATGTACAGGTATTGATTGTCTACAAATGTAGCACACTTCGTTTAAAACGAAGACATAATGCTTCCACAGTCTTCAAAAGGTCTTTGGTTGGTAAAGTTCAATAACAAATGATGAGGGTTGCTATTGGAATACTTCTAATAGCTCTGCTGTCCGCCACAGTTTCAGCAGAGGAACCTTTAAGATTTGATAATTATAAAGTATTTAAAGTTTTTGTAAATGAAGATGGACAATATCAAAGTTTAAAGAACATTGAAAAAACTCTTAAAGTAACACTTTCTCCATTAATTTTGAAGATCAAAGACTTTATAAAAGTTCCTATTTCAGTTGAACTTCTGGAAAGAAATTCGATCTCTTGGTGATGACTGTGATATTATGGTTCCTCCAGAACAAGTCTTGGATTTTGAGAAGTTCCTGAAAAAATCTTCAATGGGATTCAATGTTACAATTGAAAATGTTCAAGAGTAAGCATCAGATTCAGACATAAGAAGATTCCTTGAGTGAGACCATTTTATTTCCAGATTGATCGACAATGAAAAGCCAAAAACTCGTTCAACTGGAATGGAATGGACTAATTACCACACTCTTGATGAAATTCAAACCTGGATAGAAAGTCTTGCCAAACGTTTTCCGAAGCAAGTCAGCTTGTTTTCAATTGGAAAATCCTTCGAAGGTCGTGATATCAAGGGTTTGAAGATATCCTACAAGAAGGGAAATAAAGCCACATTTATTGAAGCAAACATTCATGCTCGCGAATGGATTACGTCAGCTGTTATAACTTACATTATCGATGAACTTTTGACATCAAGACATCCAGCTGTTCGTGATATTGCTGAAAACATGGATTGGTACATAATTCCAGTTCTAAATGTTGATGGATTTGTTTATTCACATGAAGTGGTAAGTAAAATAATAGTTGAAAAAGTGTAAAGAATCAATACTAAAGTTGTCTTTTAGGACCGTATGTGGCGTAAGAGTCGTCAAAGTCACGGAAATAAATGTGTTGGAACTGATATGAACCGTAATTTCGGATTTCTCTGGATGAGTAAGAAGAAATACTGAAGTTGTCAACATTTTATCTTTATTAATTGTGATTTCTGTAGGTGCTGGTGCTTCTGACGACTCATGTTCGGAGACCTATGCTGGACCCTATGCTCAATCGGAACCGGAAATCAATCAGCTAGTTCTATATGTTGAAGCTTTGCCTGATGATTATATCAAAATCTACATTTCCCTTCATTCATATGGGCAGTATGTACTTTCTCCATGGGGACATACTGAAGAACTACCCGAAGGCTATAAGGCCATGATGCATGTTGCCAAGGGCTACGCTGATTCCTTGAAAAGAAGATACGGAACAGTCTTTACCTATGGATCAAGTGCTTTGACTCTATGTAAGTATCAGTGAAGATTCGGGAGTCATAGAAGAATTCATAATTATTCTATTTTCACAGATAAAGTTTCAGGATCTGGTAAGGAATGGGCTTATGCTGTCAAAGGTATTCCAATTCCCTACACAATCGAACTTCGTGACAAGGGAACTTATGGATTTATTTTACCTCCAGAGCAAATTCTTCCAACTGCCAAAGAAGTTCTAGAAGGCTTTATTGGAATGATTCAAGCAGCTAGAGAGATTAATATTGTTTGATTGTAAATCTTTAAAAATAAATAAGACTCATTTATATTTTATTGTTTTTTTGTTGTTGTTTTTATTGTTGTTTCGAAAAGTTCTTAGTTTTTAATTATTTTAATTTGCGTGTTAACAAGTTAATAGGTGTGTTTTTTTTAGTATACGTAATAATTTTGTTTTCGTTTTTGTTTCTTTTAATTTTTTGTCTTTAAAATTTCTTAATCAAGAGAGCTTAGTATTTATATAAAATTGTTTTATATAATTTTTATTTAATCACATATTGTTAGAACTTAGGTTGGTATAAGGTATTTTCATATAATATAAAATTAGGATTAAATAATAAAGTTTTATAGTCTTATTTTGTTAAAATTTAGGTTAGAATAGATTTTTGTCTTAGTTGTTTGTTTCTTGTTGGTTATAAGGTTGAGCGTTTAGCAGCAAAGTTTTCCATTTTATTTTCAAGCACTCGTGAAAATTTTTTTAAAATTATTTTTGGACGGAAATTGAACTTTTTTTGTTCAGTTTTGTTTGTTTGTTTTCTAATGGAAGTAGCCAAAAATTGTGTGGAATGTTGGTATTGGGTAGAAAATTTGTTATTTTCAGCATATTCTGTTGTATTCACAGGCTTCATAGTCTCGAAAATGTCCAAGGTATGAGGAGTGTTTGATGCCAAAACTGTATGAGGGTGTGTGTTGTAGGTTAACCTGAAAGAATAGAAAGGTTTTAAATACATTTCTGTACAAAGAAATAATTTTTAGAAAATTAGTTTCAGAACTTTTTGATATTTGTAAAAATTTTATCATGAGGCTGCCACCTTTAAGGTCAAAAAGGGAATATATGTTGGTTTCGAGAGTATGGTTCTACGTATGAATTATAGACTGCTTTGTGTCGATTGGAAAAGTAACACCTGGCAGAGACGATACAACCAAGAGAACAAAAAACTGCGGTTAAGATGGCTAGAGTATATTGAGATGAATTTCGAAGCTCCAGTTCGTTAAGCATTAAGCGCCAAGCCAGAGAAACCAAGAAGCAAATGTAGAACTACAAGTCGGCTTGGTATTTGAAACTGATGAAAGCAACCCAGAGATCGAATAAGCTGATAAAATCTATTAATTTAGGCCCAGGAGCACTGTAGCGGCAACAAAAATAAGTTAGTAATAACGGTAAACTTTAAATGACTTGTCTATCAGTGAATAAGTCTTTGCTCAGGCTTATAGGCCTGAAAGTGAACAATATCAAAAGATTTTTTTAGGCCCAGTTGTTGAGTGCTGAGTTAACTCCAAGTTAATCTCAGAGCTAGCTAATCCTGAATTCAGAGTTAACTGAAGAACAAGTTTTTCAGTGGGGGTTTCATTTTAACACAAGTGGTATTACAGTTTGGTATCACTGAAAATTTATTGATTCAGTTGTCAAAAAACTATCGAAAAAAACGAAAGTCTCAAAACTGTTAGCCTAAAATTTTATATACATTTCGGAATCGGAGTCGCTAGGTATCTGTCAAAAACAACTGCAAGTTCTAACCAGAGTTAAATCATCAAATTTGACGGGTTAACTCAGAGTTAACTACAAGATTATAGTACACTGAAAAACATTTTTTCAAGAGTTAATTCGAGTTTAACTCTGAAACTAGAATGATTTCGCATTGAAAAACTAGGCCTTAGAATTTGTTGACACAGTGAGAACAAATTTTGCGTTTTCTCTCTTGTTAATAACACCAATTCGAGTCTACAAAGAACAGTTGCAATATATTTCAGTTTTCAACTTATGAGAATGGAAAAACGTCCAACGATGCTTTACTATCTTAAAATACTCCATTTTGGACATAATAACTAAATCAAAAGCAAATTAAAGTTCTTAAAGAACGAACATATTCCTTTTTTTATTGTTTTTGACTTAAAGCGAAATTAACCAATTTTAACGTATATAAACTATATTTGGTAGGAACTGTCAAAAATATGACATCAAACATTTTTTTCTTATTGCACTGTAGCAAAATTTGAAACAACTTTTTTGTTAAGTGTTTAAAATGTTTCTTGTTAAAAACTTAGTTAATTGCGAGATATTCCAAAATCGTTTGCTAACTAGTACAATACTAGCTCCCTATTTATGAAAAACGTAGTTCATGAACACGTCTTGAAAATGACAGTTCGTAACAAAAAACGAAACAAACAAACCTAAATTTGAGGAATGGAACAAATAGTTGTAAAATTTAGAAACTCAGAAGTCTTTAGTATAGTATAGACACAACTGTGATTTAAGTAGTTAAGTTTTTCCTTGATACTAAAACTTTAGGTGCATTAAGTACGTTAACATTTCATTGAGTTATCGAATTTGTAACAATATTTTTAGAAAAAGCGTTGTCAGTAATTCCCAAATTTCAATTTTAAAACAAATTTTGATCTTAACAAAATTCAGGTTGATTTGGACTTTTGGAAACAAACACATTAATATCAAAAGCGATTTTCTTCACAGCCTTTTGAGTTTTATTTCCTTATGTTTAAGCCCTAATTTTTTTTTAATGTTTCTTTCAGCAAGTAGTTACAATTAAATTTTGTTTTCATAAATTTCTTCAAATTTCAGTTCTGGAAGATTCATAAGTTCTTGTGGACTTATTGTGTCTGAAAAAGACAACGCTCCAAATGCAATGGAATTAAGTAAGCCTTTCGAACTCCAAGATATTCCGAATGCCGAATTGAAAACGATGGTGTTGGAATACTTTTCTTCGTTATAAATGTCTTCAAAAACCGAAAAAGTTAATAAAATTGGTTGATCATTAATACAAAACTTTTTCGTTATTACCTTTTCAGGACAATGTGCACCCGGACCAGGTTTCAAATGGTCATCAGTTGGTCCTTTATGTTTTATGCCCATGGAATACATTGGAGATTTTTTTGTTATAACTTGATATTCTCCGTCATAAGTCCCAGGACCAGGAACAAATAAAGTTGGTGAAATACGTGGTTTTTGTCGGCCGGTCATTGAGAATGCTGGTGCTGATTTAATGGTTCCATCCTTGCTGCTGCCCAATACTGTTGGAATTCTATATACATTTGGAGCTGAAACATTTAAAATTACAAAAGTTATAGAAACGTTTTTGAACAAAGAGTATTTGAAGTTTATTGAAAAAGAAAGCTTTCAAAGTTTGAAGGTTAGAAGTGAGAATGGATGGGTTAGACTTGGTTCTGAATGAAGTCTGGAAAATGAGAAAATATAGGAGAGAGTTAGAAAATTAGATTTTTTAGTTTAAAAATAGTGTTAATATTTATATTTTAAAAAGTTACCTTGATATTAATTCTTCACTGCCATTAGTCTGAACTGTAAATGTGTACGAAGCCTTTTGAACAGACTCAGCTTTAATACCATTTGTTATGGTTTCAGTGATTGTTGTAACAGTGGAATCAACGGCATCACCGTTTGTGAGTTTTTGACGAACTGTGAACATTTAGTTTTCAAAAAAAAAAATTGTTTTTGTTTTCAAATTTCATTTTACTTAAGTGCCCATTTAAGTGCAAGGAAAATTTCAGAAGCAGATAGAACAAGAACAGAACAAACAAAAAGCAGACAAAAAATAAATAAATAAGAAGAAATAAAAACGAAAAAGCTTACCGGGACTTGCTAAGCGTTTTTCACGTCTTTGCAAAATCCTATCTTGTACATAACCACCAGATGATGTTTGAGCTAAATTTTTATTTTTGTTTTGTATGAAAAATGATTTCGAGAGAAATAATAATTAAAAATAAAAAACATTCACTGATAAAATATAAACAAACAAGAAAATGATAAAAATAATAACAAAAAATTAACATTCAAAAAGATTTTTGAAAGACAGAATGCGCATAGCGTATTAAAGACACAAAAACGCAAACATTTAGAGACATTACAATGATTTGAATTTGATGATAGCAAGTAAGCTATTTGAGGACTTACCTGAGTTAAGGCTACCCTTTAGAGGGCCAATTGTGTAACCTGGGGTGTGATCTAAATTACAATCCTCTGGGCGGTAGGCTCCAGGAGCTGAAGAAGAAGTTTAACAATTTTTATAAAATTGCATTCGATTTTGATTGGGTTGATGATTTTTTCTCAAGGAAATATACATAATATGAAAAGGATTTTTTAAAGAACAATATTTATTTCGAATTGATTCGAATTCAAGTTGACTTAAAATGAATTAAAATCTTGAATAAATATTGAACTACCCACAAAATGTATGGGTAACCCGAAAAATCATTTTGACAGATAGTTTCGGAAATCACTAGTTCTGTTTTAACAAACTAATAGTTCAAAAACTTACTGATACTGGTTTAAATTATCAGTTAGTTTAATTTTTCCACTGCCAGATATTTGACATTTCTTTTAAAAACATTATGAAATGTTGTTGTTGATAATAATTGTTTCGACAGAACAAAAAGTATTAACAACAAATCTTATCATAAATATTTAAAAATTAAATTCCACCACGATCTTTCCATCTACTACATTTGACAGCAACGCTGTTTGACATTTTGACATTTCAGTTAATCTTTTATCATTCCTAATTGACAGCTCTCCAGAAGTAATCAAACATATTAACGATAATTAAATGTCAGGTTTAAAACAGTGGAGTTAGAATTTCTTCGTTCTTCAAATGTCATTGAGAACAAGCAGTCTGACAGTTAATGCATCCAAGAGAAAAACAAACCAATGTCATGACAGAATTGTATAGAAGAGGTTGGAAAATGAAAAAAAAACAACATAATTTAATCTGAAAGACATTTTCTCCTCCTATTGTTAAATTGAGCACTTTGTAGAAACTGACAGATCGATGAATCACTTCCAAATTCATTAGTTTGAAGAAACTGTCAGAGTCAAATTGACATTTTATTTTTTTGATAAAAGAAGTCACTTGCCATCTCTAACAAGAAAAATGTATCGGATCCTTGAAATTTTGAATTTGATTGTTTGATTCGCAGCTGTCACTTTTGATGTTTAAGTAATAAAGCATTTATTCTGACAGATGTTAAAAATCGAACATGAATCCATTTTTGTGGACGAGGAGTTTCAAATTGATGGATATGGAGAAAAAAGGGCAAAGGAAAGATATAGTAAAAGGCTATAGTTATGACTTTTTTGATATGGTTTCGTGGTAAAAAATCATAGGTTTTGAAAAGCAAAAAAACTTTAGAAGTTTGTCTCGTAACATTAATAATATTGATGCCGTGACAGTTTTTAAAGTAACAAAACTTAAAACTTCTATCATTTTCTGTCTACTAATTATGACAGAAATGGAAGTGACCTACAATTTTATGACTTGTCCCAACAACTCAATTGACATGCACTACAATGAAGCTTCTGAAACCTTCGTGTAAAATAATGTTTTGACTATACTAAGTGTTGGTATTATACATAGTTACATTTGCTAATATAAAGTTTAAAAAATATTAAATTAATTTATTGCTCGTGCACTGCTTTGTACATGTTGTTTTCATACCTGGTGTGTCTTGAGAAATTTTAATTTCAGATTTCGTGCCAAATGTAAACGCGGGAGTGTGATCGAGTGAGTGTTTTTCAATTTCATATGCGGTGGGTGCTGTAAAAGTGCAAAAATTATTATGATAAATCTACGTTTTTAAACAACACCAACACAGTAAAAAATGTTTGATCGATCAAACAGCTTGTATTCAGAAAGTTCGCGCCTTCGTTGACTTACCTGGGTTATCACTTGGCTTCTCACGGTTTACTCTAACTCCGAATGTGTATGAGGGACCATTGTCGAGATTGTGATTTTCTGGTTCATAAGTTCCTGGAGCTGGAGATTCACTACGGATGGGTGTTACGACCTTAACACCAAAGGTATAAGCTGGTGTATGATCGATATTGTGCTTCTCAGGTTCATAAGAACCAGGTGCTGAGTGAGTAAGTGAGTGAGTTATGCAAATAACCTTTGATTTCTATACTTAATGGTGATGGTGACTTACCTGGATTTTCATTGGGCTTGCTGAGATTCGCCTTCGTACCAAAGGTATAAGCTGGAGATTGATCGAGATTATGTTTTTCAGGTTCATAGTCACCAGGTGCTGGTGTGAGATAGGTCCTCTCGATGTGACTCCTTCCGGTTATTGTGTAAGCAGGAGTACTATTGAGATTGTGCTTTTCTGGAGCATAATCTCCAGGAGCTGGACTCTTACTTGGTTTGGCTGCTTCATGCCTTCCGGCGAAGGTGTAAGCTGGAGAGTGGTCGAGAGTGTGTTTTTCCGGCGCATAATCTCCCGGAGCTGGTGTGGTACTGGGTTTGCTCAAATCGTGTCTGCCAGCCATTGAATAGGCTGGAGTATGATCGAGATTATGCTTCTCCGGACAATAATCTCCCGGAGCTGGAGTTTGAGCAAGTTTTTGTTGATGGTGTTTCTCTCCAAAGCTATAGGCCGGAGAATGGTCGAGATTCGATTTCTCTGGAGCATACGCTCCTGGAGCAGGAGTATTACTTGGCTTTGTGAGATCATACTTTCCGGCAAATGTGTAGGAAGGAGTATTGTCTAGGCGGCATTTTTCAGGAGCATAGGCTCCTGGGGCAGGAGTATTCTCCAGTTTTGGAGCACCTTGTCTTCCGACGATGGTAAAGGCTGGGGTATTGTCCAGTCTGCACTTTTCCGGTGCATAATCTCCAGGAGCTGGGATACCATTTGGTTTTGAAAGATCGTACTTTCCACCAAATGTGTACGATGGGTTATTATCTAGCCTGCATTTTTCTGGAGCATAGTCTCCCGGAGCTGGGATACCATTTGGTTTGGAGAGATCGTGCTTTCCGCCAAATGTATAAGCTGGAGTATTATCCAGGCGACACTTTTCTGGAGCGTAATCTCCCGGAGCTGGGACACCGTTTGGCTTTGAGAGGTCGTGCTTTCCACCGAACGTGTATGATGGAGTATTGTCTAGACGACACTTTTCTGGAGCATAATCTCCTGGAGCTGGGACTCCATTTGGCTTAGAAACATCGTACTTTCCTCCAAATGTATACGCTGGGTTATTATCTAACCTGCACTTTTCCGGAGCATAGTCTCCTGGAGCTGGGATACCATTTGGTTTGGAAAGATCATGCTTGCCACCGAATGTATAAGAGGGGTTGTTGTCCAGTCGACACTTTTCTGGAGCATAATCACCTGGGGCGGGAGTATTAAAGGCTTTTTGTGGATCGTGTTTTCCTCCAAAGCTGTAAGCAGGCGAGTGTTCGAGATTGGCTTTCTCTGGGGCGTATGCCCCTGGAGCTGGATTATTATTTGGCTTCGAGGGATCATATTTTCCACCAAAAGTGTAAGCTGGAGTATTGTCTAAACGACAATTCTCCGGAGCATAGGCACCTGGTGCTGGAGTATCACTGGGCTTTGCCGAACCATGCTTACCAGCGATGGTATATGATGGTGTATTATCCAGACGACATTTTTCTGGAGAGTAGGCACCAGGAGCTGGAGTGTCTGCAGGCTTTGATGGATCGTGTTTACCTGCAAAACTATACGCTGGAGTATGATCAAGTCTGCAGTTTTCCGGTGCATACGCTCCTGGGGCTGGAGTTGTTGCTAACTTGAGGGGCTCATGCCTTCCGGCAAAACTGTACGAAGGTGTGTTGTCGAGTTTGCAGTTTTCCGGAGCATATGCTCCTGGGGCGGGAGTGTTGTAATTTGATTTCGGGTCATGCTTTCCACCAAAGCTGTAGGCGGGGGTGTGATCGAGCTTGACTTTCTCTGTTTCGTATGCACCCGGCGCAGGTGTGTCACTGGGCTTGGCATGATTCACTTTCACACCAAAACTGTAGGCCGGCGTGTGGTCAAGCTTACACTGTTCCGGTTTGTATGCTCCAGGAGCTGTAAGAGAAAAAATAATGTTTATTCAAAATTTGACGAAAAATTTGATGGTTTGATTTTTTGTTAGTAAAGCAACTCACCAGGGGTATCTATGGGTTTCTCTGGGTTAACTTTTGAGCCGAGAGTATAGGCTGGAGAATATGATAAGTTACATTTCTCCGGCTTATACGCTCCAGGTGCTAAATTATGATTGAACAAAACCAACAAAAAAAGTGCGTGAAAACCAAAACTCTACTCATCAACATGTGTTTGAGGGCATACCTGGTGTATCGTTTTTGAACTCATGGATTGTCTTCAAGCCGAAGCTATAGTGTGGTGTACTGTCAAGTCTGACTTTTTCAGGACTATATGCACTTGGTGCTTTAAGTGTTTTGAATATAAAATTGTGTATAATTAAGTTGTGTCCATGATGAGGGACCTATTTTGTATTGAGTGTGTTACCTGGTGTATCGCTTAGAATTCTTTCATTAGCCTTGACCCCAAAACTGTAAGCAGGTGAATGATCTAATGTAACTACTTCGGTTTTATAAGCCCCCGGTGCTTTACAACAAATAAAAATCAAAAGCAAACATACATAAAACAAATAAAACACAAATCAATAAAGCAAAAACTACAAGAACAAAGCAAAAGTGTTTCGAAAACATTAGTGAGGTTTTTGTTTGACATACCTGGTGTATCGTAATTTTTAGGCGCACTGTGCTTCACTCCAAACGAGAACTCCGGTGTTTTGTCGATTCTGTGTTTTTCCGGGCAGTAAGCTCCCGGTGCTGTAAGAACAATAAATTAGATTTCCAAATAAAACAAAATTGAAGTGTTCAAACAAAATTGCAAAGAAAAAAACAACAAAACATTGGAAACAGCATGCATGGTGGTTGACTGAAATCTAATCTATCATTCTCAACAAATAAAAATATACGGAAAATGTAATAAATCTCGAGGTTCACGAAAGCTTTTCTACTCAAGGCAAATAAAAAAGTAAAAACTTATTTTCAAAACTATAGAAACACTAATTTTTTACTAAAAAAAAACAAACAAAAAAATAAAAATTTTGACCAACTTTACCTGGTGTTCCCTTATCAAAGTCTATTTTCGTCCTCCTACCGAAGGAATATTTTGGTGAACTCGCTTGGCATATTGAGTTATCGGGATGATAACTATTCGGGGCTATTTTTTGACGAATTTGTTTTTTGTTTTAATATTTTTGTTTTTTTTTTTTTTGTTATCTGTATGAAATGTTATTTTTTTATGTTTTTTTGTGGAAGTAATTATTATTTTTTTAAATTTTGATTTGTGAATATTGGAAAATGAAATTGCACACAAAATTTTGAGATCGATAAACCAAAAATAGATTTGTAAATAATAAAAGATAAAAGCTTATAAACAAAAATTTTGCAGATGCATTTTTATATGAATATAGACACCGATGTCAATTATAATGTGCAGGAGTTTTGTGTATTTACAAACAATTTTGAGGAAAAATGCAAATTATAGGAAAGTTTTGTTTTTGGAATTTTTAATGGAGGGTGTAAAATATAGGAAGAACAAAAATTTATGAGAGTAGTAGGAATAGGGGCGGTTGGGCTGTAATGTGTCTTGGCTAAATTAATTGGGTTTGTGTCTCTGCTAGACAGACTGTGGACAAAATGTGAACCAATCTGATTAAGTTCGAGTTCATTGGTATAAACCAGTTTATAACGGTAAAAAAGCGGTTTAATCCAGTTATACGAGCGGTATAAACCAGTTTTTAACGGTAAAAAAGCGGTTTAATCCAGTTATACGAGCGGTATAAACCAGTTTATACCAATGAACTCGAACTTAATCAGATTGGTTCACATTTTGTCCACAGTCTGTCTAGCAGAGACACAAACCCAATTAATTTAGCCGAGACACATTACAGCCCAACCGCCCCTATTCCTACTTATGAGATTATTTGGAACAAAAATTATGTACAGATACAATTTAAATTGAGATATGTTTTTTCTTTGTGTTAAAAGTAGAAAAATGAAGTGGAGTGGTTGAGACAATAGGTGCGATTCAAAATGAGTTACAGTTTTGCTTCGATATAAACAAAATAACACAAATTATTCTGCGACTGTAAGGGTGAATGTTTTAATTTTGTATTAATTTTAGAATAGAGATAGATGAATAAAGATTGAATGTTATTTATTGTAACCCAAGTTGCCTGTCGAGTTTAATGAAAACGTTAATCGTAAAAGAAATGGTTAAGGAATCTACAAAAAACGACAAAAGTTCCCCAGTTTCCCGATGTAAAAGGGGCCTTAGACTTCTAATGTCTAAATATATAACATTATTTAGATTTCAATTTACAATAGAACTTAATTACATTCGTCTTATTTTTCGAATGTTTTTGGTAGAATCATTCGAACGCAATTTTTGCTTTATTAAATTTGCATAAAACATATTCTGACATTTATAAATGTCAAAAAATTTAAAGTGTCAAAGTATGATACTAAAAAATGTTTCTAACTTCTTATTACCATTTTATGAACTCATGTAAACATTTTCAACAAAATATCATATTAACCATATTTCTGAGGAAAATCAAAAAATTTATTAACTTTTTTTTCAAAGGCTTAAAAATCATGTCTTTTTTCGTAACAGTTTTATTTATTTTTAACTAAAATGGACCTTTAAATAAAAACTTACTTGTGGTACTGAAAAATCTGAAAGAAAAAGTGATTCGATAAATCATTTGTTTAAAAGCGTCACTTTGGAGAAATGACATCTAAACAGCTTTTTTTCTAAGTAAATAGATATTGACATCTTGTGAGATTAATGTCTCTAGTCTTCTAGTTTAGAAACTTTATGTTATCCAACGAGCAACTCCAGGTGAAGATAAATAGGAAAGTCTTTATCACGTTATTTCTCGGAAGTTTGGGCTGTCACTTCTGACAGAAAAAATACTATAAGGCTATTGGGTATATAACGGCTGAGGCAGATATTTTTTAGTAAAAAACAAATTCTAAAATACTGAAAAACCGTTGTTTCAATTTGACAATCGAAAAGACATTTTCGGAATTTGCCACGATATAGAAAGTTGTGAGAAATCTATTATTTAAATAAGTGGCTTATTTTTAAACATTTTAATAATGTCAAAATGTTTAAAAAGCCAAATCCGTAAGACTTCGAGATTTTTCTGAGAGTGTCATTTGGGGTAAAATGGCAGATGTGGTTCATAAAAATACTGCATTTGAAATCGGAATTAAAATTAGAAAAAAACGTATTCTTGGAAAACTTTAAGGAATTTCAGCGCTGTTGTTAGAAGTCCTATCTTTCAATATTTGTTTAAATTTTATATTTAACTGCTGGTGCTGCATTCTGGTTTAACCTGAAAAAATTGCTTTTAAAAACAAACAGACCTAACGCAACGAAGAACATAAATTTTGCAATTTGAAAGCTGTCGTTCAACAAAATGGTATTAAAAAAAAACAATTGAACAGTTTATATTTATAAAAATGTTCTCATCCAGATTGACGGAGCAGGAGAATGAAATATAAACAGATTTATTTTCAACTAGAAATAAAATTTGCTATGCATTTCTTTTCTTCTTTTTAAATTGTGCGATGGAGAATACTTAAACATCGAATTCAAGAAACTTTATTCTTAGAGTTTTGACAGCTAAAACAAAACATTTATATGAGACATTTTGTTTGTATTTCCGAGAATACAGAAACCTCCGCGATCTTAGAAATATAAACTGGCCTATTATTTAGAAATGACAGATATGTAAGTGAAAGGGAAATAAAATGTTTTTTTTTAACTATAGTTGAATATAATTTACAGTGCTGTCAATGAGCGATACATTTAAACAAATAAAGCTTAGGACGAAGAATATGACGGGACATAATATGTATGTACATTTTGGAGACCAAAACACTGTTTTAAATTATAAGAAGTTTCACTGGGTGCGAAATTCTGCTGCAGCTGATTTCGAAATAACTGACGTAAAATTCATTATTTGTTCACATTACTTATTCACAAAATTACAAAAGTACAAATACAAGGTAACGCAAAAGTTATCACCCTGAGCAAAAGTTGACAACATTTCAAACAACTCGTTGGAAGTATGACAACGTATTTTTGACTTGCATGTTGGATGCGATGATTTTATAAATGTCAAAGTATGTACAAAAAATTAACATGTGCTGTCGTTTGGAAAAATTATACAATATTTCAAAGATTGACGATTTTTGTAAAAGATGATAAGTTTTGCGACAATTTTTAATTATTGAAATTTTTTATTTACAAAAAAAAAAACAAGAAAATTAACACTGCCTTGACTCTAATAAAGGCTCAAATATAATTTCTAGACTCTCTGAAAATCAATTCGAATAAGGTTTTCGAGCAAGTTTCTTGAGAAGCAAATGTCATGAAGATCAATTCTTTCCAGAAAAAAAGCAATCTGCTGATGAAGAAAATATATCTTTGCTATTCAGGATGGGACTTTTCAATATGAAAGACTTTCAAAAATGAGATAGGTACATATACACAAAATATATCCTCTCTGCTTTATATAAAACATGGAAATATTCAATTTTACCTTCACCAAAATAAACCCTATAAACAAAGAATAGTCCTGAAAACACGAGTATATGAAAAACTGCGAAACAGGGTGCGGTATACATTTATACACGAAAAAAAAATATAAAGCTGAATTTTTACAAAAACAAAAAAATCTTTTAGATTTTACCTGGTGTGTTATTTATAATAATAACCAAAGGTTTTATTCGAAATGAATATTGTGGTGCTCTTCTTTTAAAAACATTCAAATCGACCACTTTGTATTGGTTTGGGGCTAAATAAATAAGAAAAACAAACTATATTCTAAATTAATTAATTAAAAAAAAGGACAAAATCAAGTTTCTTTTTTGAAAGCCATTTACAACATATGTAGGTACGAAATATTTATGAAAAAAGCACGAAAGAAAAGCCTTGAGTTCTATTTTGTATACAAAAGTGAGAAATAAAATGCTTGAGAAATTTAAAAAAGTAAAGGTTTATAGAAAAAGCTGAAACAGTCAAAATTATAAATGTTCTTCATCACCACCCTGTGCTAAATTATATAGGTACCTTGCTTTCTTTTTTCATTTTGAATATATAACAACCCTGGATTTTCTTGATTATTTTTGCGAGGTGCCTTAGCGCATTTTTTTAAATTGAATTTTCAAAAAGTTTTTCTTTTCTTGATCTTGAATTTTTGATGACTAAGATTCTATAAAAAGCTTACAATTCTTAAAATTAATTATTTTCTTTCTTCTTGAAAACCCATCCATTCCCACTTCTGACCACGTGTAGTAACCACAAAACAAACGAACATATGAAGCACATCCATTTTTTTAAAAATATAGACAAAAATGATGAAGCAAACACACAAATAGATGATGGATCCTTCGACATTTTATATAAAAAGAATAATTTATGTACAAAATGGAGAATTGAGATAGAAAAAAATCAAATATGAATGATCAAAGTTAAATATGTAGGAAAACGCATTTACCTGGAGTAGTACTGGCTTTTTCTAAATTTGGTCGATAGCCAAATGTGTATCGTGGAGCCGAATCAACAACCGATTTGGCTGCCTTATCGACATTATACTCTCCGGGAGCAGGTGTTTTGAAAGTTGACTTTTGTTTGGGGCGCGATTGTAAGGACATGGCTGGTGGGGTATCTTTGCCTTTCACTCCTAAACCGGCAACATTATATTGAGCTGGACCGGGTCCAATTGAATCGTCTTTGCAGCGATGTTTCTGACCGAAACTGAATGCTGGAGAGGCTTGTTTTTTGGAGTCTGTCACTTTGGTACCTTTTTGAAAAACAGAAAATCTCGGTCAAAACATAAAATTTTCAAAGACAAAAAGGTATCGATTGAACTTACCGACTAAATTGGGTAATTGTACACAAGCTGGACCAGGACTAGCTGCCTCTGCAGCAATTCTACCCCGACGTACTGTTGGCGTCCATGGCCTTTGTTCGAAACCAGCTCCCATGCTTATAAGTCGTGTATTTAGTACTCGACAGCAGGGACTTGTTTGTCGTCGTTCTTGTTTTGTTGATGACTTCTGCGGTTTACTTTGCACCACGAATTTTACCTTAAAAAAAAAAGCAAATGAAAAACATTAGTATTTTATAGGGAAATTGTTTAGAAAATGAAGATAACAACCATTTTTTAAATCTTCGGTTTACTCTTGGTTTTAAGAACATAAAAGTTTATTATTAAAGGCTTTTGACATTGAAAAGCTTAATAATTGATTTTGATTTGAATATGATTTTTTGAAGTTTAAAATATTTTTATTTAAGTGTTTCCATCAAAAGTTTAAAATATTTTTATATTTAAGTGTTTATATCAAACTCTTTTGAGGTGACTAATTTTGAAGTTTATCTCTCTCTTTATCTTGCTCACACTCATTAAAAAAACAATGTTCGGCTCACTTTACTAGAGTGAAAGAAATAATCAAAAGTCAAAATGAGACCCTAACCGTCAATTTGTGTTTTGTCTTGGCGCATTTATAAAAATCTTCATTTGTCAAAAAATAATATATTTTCTGAGAACGTGATTTATGTCTCCTTTTAAACTTCAAAAGGAGACGCCAACCATCAATTATCTTTAGTCTTGTCCATCTGTAAAATTCTTCAATTGTCAAACAAATAATCCAAAATTCTGTGTTTCTTGTTTATGTCATTTTTTCCTTTGACGTAAATGAAATATATATAAGATTCGTTTTCCGTAACGTATTGTCAGGTAGAACTGTATGAACTGTCAGAATTTTTAAATGTCAATTTATGTTTTTTATATGCAGCTGTAAGTTTTCATTTTTATGCTTGCGCGATATACCAAGCTCATTTTGTGAACCAAAGTCAAGCAGAATTATTAAATAATTTTCAAATCAGCTCAATCTGTCAAAATCTTTAGTCCTCAAATGTCAACTTCTGTTTTGGGTATGGCAGTTAATTTATTTTCAAATGATTGGAATCCCAAAAAGTCTTCATTTGTAAATTGTCAGTACTGGTTATGTGTTCTATCGTTAGCTGTCACTATCACTAATTTTGTAGTGTTAAGTTGTCACTTATGTTTTTTTGAAAAATGTGTGATTTATTTGGGGAGTTTATATTTCTACGACGCGACGTCCGAGGTTATTGCATTTTCAGAATTATAATTAAAATTTTTCAATTTTTGCTGTCAAACCTCACCAAAAAATTTTTTTTTTTTTTTTACTTCTCAATTATTACAAAGCTAATTTGACTTATATGCGAAACAAAAGTAGTGAATTTTGTGTAGATTTTATTCTTCTGCTTTATCAATCTGACATAAAATTCCAAAAAATCTTAGAAATATAAACTGGCCATATCGGTCTGAATGTGTTTGTGTTTTAAATGTCAATATTTATAATGTGTTCTATTCCACGGCTCTTAATGTCACTTTTTGATTTACCGATATCTGTAAAAGTTCCTACTTTCAGAAGTCAATAAGTTTTCAATGTTCAGATGTCACTAATTATTTTGACACTTGTGTGTTTTATTAGTCTCATATTGAGTAAAGCTTTTTCAGATTTTTTTATTTTATATAAGGAATGGTTGGAAAATAAAATACTGATACGTCAACGTCAAAATGCGGTGAGCATCCTTCAACTGAATTTTGACAGAAAAGCCCTCAAATGGCTATTTTTGGCTTCAAAGTCATTTTCATTCTGGACCATCAGGGCACATAAGGCAGTGTTCACATTTGACTCACTCATTGCTAATTTCCCTACGCCAACCGACGACGCTGCCATAATTCGCGAACAAAGAGGCATTGAAATAAGGTTTGAGGTTTGAATGGATAAGATAAAATATATTGACGTCTAAATGACACCAATCTTAAAATAAAATTAAACCAAAATCAAACTTTCTTTGACACAAAATTAAAAAAAAACAAGCTTTTCCTGCATTTCTATTGACATTTTGTGAGTTGTTCTAAAAATCCTTTTCCTTCAACTTGTTTAATTTCTAATACAGTTCCTTAAATCACAAGTGTTAACTTTTTTTATTTTTGAACTAGAAAACGGTCGGTGGTTGCTTCAAACTAGATTATTAAAAAAAATAGCCAAATTACTCTACTTAAAAAGTAACGTGTAGCCTTGGCTTGGTTCTCTATTCTAGTTTTCCACTTTATTCGTACCTTTTTATTGTAATTTCACTTTTTTTTCTAACTTAATAGCTTCCAATTTGTCTATAACAGCTTCAATTTCCGTCTTACTTTCCTAAGTTTAATTTGTAAGTGATTTACTTTAATTCAACCTTCGATATCCAGTAAAAAAAAAAAAAAAAAAAAGGTTTACAACAACTGGCACTCAATCTATTTTTGTTGGCCTGGCCTTTTCAAAATTTGAAAGGAGTGTTAAGACTGAAAATTTATACACTATACAGCCTTGATGTATCGACATTTGTTTTTCTCTCATAGTCATTATTTTAGTCTTAATAGCCAAAAAAATCAATTCCTAATTACACACTGCAATCAAGCGTGCTTATTACGATACTCCTCATTATCAACCTTCCCAATAGAAAACGAAAACATTCCTATAACAATTTATTATTCCCCATAAAATCCTACTTTTCGTCCTTTCCATGACAATGACATAGATTGAAGTATATACCCCTCATTTTTGACATATATAGAAAAATAAAGTAAACATAAAATTTTTCCATTTTTTGTTGAACTACAAGTAGCATAAATATTTCTATAGTTATAAAGGTATCTCTTATATTTTGAGTGACTTCTTGGGTGAACAACAACTAGCAACTTGACCTAGATTCTTATGCTGTTTGGCCTAGAAGAGACACCCAGTTCGGATAGGGTAGGGTAGGTTGGTACCCCTTAATGTCTGAAATTGTAGGTAGGTCGTCAATATAATATTGTGCTGCTCACCTTTCATGTGAAAAACTCTGAAACAAAATCAATTTTAGTGTCAACCTTTTGTGTTTTGTTTTTTTAAATGGAACACACATGTGGATAAAAAGAAAACAACACCAATCACTATGACAGTGAGTCTTTTCTAAGTCGATTCGATTTATGGTGGTTTGATAGCTTGAGTCTTTGAAGTTCTAGTTATTTTTTGGAGTCTTCAAACTTCAAGGCTATGTGTATTATAGCACCACCACGACCAATCGAATTGAGGAAGTTTCGTTTTTCGAGTTTTCTTGTTTTATTGAATTCAATACAATAATGGGGTGTTTTTTCTCCTTTGGTTTTGAGTTGCATGTAGACATGGTTTAGTTTTTCAAAATGCATATCATGAATGTCAAAATTTATGTTACGAGTACTAGATTGTACCAATCTCTTTATGTGCTTGGTGCTGCTGCTGGAGTAATAAATTCAATTTTCTGACTAGACTTTTCCTTTTCCGACTGTGCTGTCGTGTGAGTTTAAAAATATTTCCTTGTATAGAATGTTGTAGAAAAATTTAAATTCAATAGCGTGCTGTCTAGATTTTTCTATTAAATGATTTGTTATAGTTTCATAGTCCAAAAGTTTTGTGTATATGACAACATTCTCTATATGTTTACATGAAAGTGTGGAGGAATTTTTTACGACTCCTGATACAAGAACAATATGACAGTGGTGCAGTGACAAGAAAATAAAATATAGTTCGTGCACAAATTTTAAAGGTTATAGAGACGGGGAATCAAAGCGTGTCAATTTGACTAAAAGGACTTCCAAGAAGAAATGTACTTCCCATTTTAGTACTTTTAAAGCGAGGGTGGAATTTACTCAATTTTTTGTTTGGATATGGTCTCGTCTAGATCTCGTTAAAAGTTTAATTAGACAACTTGTGTACATCATGAGGTTTTTGAAAAGCCATTGAGATTTTAGCTATTCTTCAATAGAATTTGACACTTTAAGATTGATCGGATGATCAAATAAAATCATCAATCTTAATGGCAAGGAACTTAATCTGAAAATTTATATTTTCTTTCTGAAAAAAAAACTTCAGAATTTTCAATCCGAGAGTTTAGGGTATCTCAAAATGTTTTTGATTGACACTTTTGACATTCAGCTAATAAAGTGCTGAGACTATAGAATCAATTGGAAATAAACTCTTTAACGGCAAGTTGACCGATTACCCCAAAATTTTAATACCTCAAATTGAATTAAGCCAATTTTCGGAATTGTCTGTTATCAATTTATTTTGAGCAAGAGATTTCAATGTGAAATTAAACACTTTTCTTTACATTATCCTGCTTTTGTAGAAATGCAAATTATTGGTGTAGCTGTCATCTAAAGAAATTAAATTCTGAGAAAGACTTTATAGTACGTTTCCACCAACAAATAATCCGAGGTTTAAGGAAAGTGATTTAAAATAAATCATGAGGTGTTTCCACCAAAGAAAAGGAGATTAATTTGACGTTTGGTTTATGTCATAACAACCAAACTTCAAATTATTCTCCTTTCGAAAAGAAAAAAATATGTATTTGTTCACTCATCATCTGTAAGTAATTAGTTTTATTATACTATTCTTGTACATGTTTATTATTTTTGTATACTTACATTTTATTTCGTTTGTGATTTCTTGAAAGTTGTTTATTGTTTTGAATTTGAGTCATATGGAAGTGAGACAGATAGTTTTTGTTGACATTTCCATCTGTCAATAAACGAAATTGGCGTTTAAATGGATCGGTTCAACAATTATTCTCCGAAAAAAAGTTTGTTTGATTTGACAAACTAATGTTTCCAAGTAGATTTCAATGAGTTTTATTTCAAATCTTCATTTGAGGAGATTAAAATTTGTATGGTAAATCTTCGAGATTTCAAGGAGATTTGTGACAAATCTAGCTAAATCTCGGTTTAGTGCCCGGTGGCAACGTAGTATAAGATTTGGTGTTCAGCGTTCAACCAGATCTACTCAGTTATTTTATTCTGAGCTCACAGATCGTTCTGAACAAGCTCAGAACAAGTTCAGAAGAAAAAAATAAACACACATTTAAAACCCTCTACACTCAAAGTAAAAAACAAACAAAATTTTTGTGTTTGACAAATTAGGCTCTACTCTGATGTAAAAAAAGAAAAACGCCTAATGACACTGAATCTGCTAAAATATCTGTGGAAAGAATCAAATGTCAATTATGACACTTCTACCATGATACAAATGTCCTGTGACTTTTATTCTATTTTCCTAAAAAAAAGTCCAAGTTACAATCAACTTATAGTTAATAAAAAAGGATTGTTTAAAAAATACAAACAAAACTCAATAATAAAAAAAATAGATAGGACTTTTTGATTTTGATAGATTTTGATTTCCCTAGAAAAAGGTATTTTTTTTTTAAAGCTGAAGTTAAGTCTTATTTTCAGCTCAAGAACTAAAGTAACTTAATTTTTTTTTAAATCATTTTCAAGGAGAACGAAATTAAACTTTAAATAAAATGTTAAAAAAGAAAAGTTTTAAGTTGAAACTCATAATCTGAATGCATTAATTTTACATTTTTATGAAGCAATTTAACAGAACCATGTTAAGATAAGTTGTTTTTTAAATGTCGAACAAAAAATTAAATTTCCTTACGGCTGCGTACGAAAATAAACGCTTTACAACGTTTGAATTGATTGAAACAAGCCTATTTTTAAATTCTTATAAAAGTCCTACGTACATTTATGGAATCAAAAGCAATTTTAAAGACGGATATAAAAGAAATTATCTACAAGCTAAATTGTACTGGGACTCAAAGTTTTATTTGCAACATGATCCTGATAAAGTTTGTAAAAAGTTGAGCGAATATATTCAAAAAAATACATAACTGTATCGTACGAAATTTCTACTGTATTCAATTATTACAATCGTTTTATAAGTTCCTGAGAAATTAAAAACTAAATGACGGTTCTAGGGGGTGAACCTTTTTTAAGATTTACAAACACATAATTTTATATAGTAAAAACTAAGTTAAAAAAAATGTTGAAGAAAATTTCATAAAAACCTATCGGGCTGTTTTTGAAAAAAATTCGAGCTTTCGATGTTACATACAAAATGAAAAAACGAATGCGGTTGAAACCTTAATTTCCAATCTTGAACTTAATATACTTAATGGTTAAGGATGTAGGGGCGATAACAGACAGAAAGACAGACAGAAGGACGGAATCTCGACTGGACCCGCTTTTTTTGACTTTGCATTTTGTATTTTAAATGTCAAATTTTGTATGTGTTTATATTTTACGGATGATTTCAAATATCTTTTCATAAATTCCATGCAATTTTTTTCAACTTTATTTTCATAAAATTCATATTTTCAAATAAATTTTATGTGAAAGCAACAACAGAAATTTTTTTCCAATTCTTTGCTTAATTTATTTTATTTTACTGTCTTAAAAAATAAGTTGTCCTTAAATTTCTGAAAAATGATAACTTATTTGAAGGATCTTTTAAAACATTGGGCAATATAAAGCACCCCTTATCATTTTTACTTGCGACATATATGTAGGAACTATGTATATGGCAAGTTTTGCATTCGTGCAAAATTTCGAACTCGAGATTTTAATCAAACATGATATTACGATGATAGAGAAGTCGAAAAAAGTGGGTCCCGCGATTCCGTCCGGTCTGTTTTGTCTGTCTGTCCAGCCTACAGCCTAAACCATTGGGTCGATTGAGTTCAAACTTGGAAGTTAAGGTTTTGAGCAGATTTGCGTTAGGCGCTTTTTTCATTTTTTTTTTTAAGATCAAAACTAACAGTGGCCCCCATACAATTTTTTTGTTCAAAAAACGATAATTCGAATTTTCTCAAAAACAAACCGATAGACTTTTTTTTAATTTTCTCTAAAATTTTATTTTTTAACTTGGATTATTTTAATAATAAAAACATATTTTTGTATTGCTCAGGAAAGGTACCGCTCGTAGAACCGTTATTTTGTTTTTTAATTTTCTCAGCAACTTATGGACTGATTTCAATAATTTTTTTTGTGAATAAGCTCTTATATTGCTTCAACAATATTTGATTATCAAAAGTGCAATTTTTTTTTGTTTGGATTTTTAAAAAAATATTGATTTTTTTTTTCAAAATTCTATATCTCAAAAACGGGTTAATATTTTTTTACGAAATTCAAATGTAGAGCGTATATTTACAATCACTAAACAACTGCATACCAAAAATATTTTTAGAACAAAATTGAAAAATTTTATATATAAAAAATTAATTTAAAAACAAACCGCTCTAACGATTTTCGAAAATTTTTTTTGAAAAATCAAGGGCTTTTTTATAATGGCATTTAAATTTTTGAAGACAAACTTATTTTTCAGTTAAAATTTTGAATCTTAAATTAGTTTTTTTTTTAAATTATTTTAACTGTATTGAATGTAACCCCCTCCCAAAAAAATTGAAAAATGGAGGTTTTTTCGACAAATCAAATGGCATTTATATCTTTGAAGACAAACTTATTTTACAGGTATATTTTTAAATCTTATATGCATAGATACTTTTTTAAGCAGACTCTTTGAATACAGGAGCAAGTTCGTGCGACCCAGTCGTGCATTTTATTTCATTAGTTTTTCGAAAATTTTTTAAAAGGTGGGAAATAGGTCTATAGTTTGACATATTTGTTCTATCTCCTTTTTTATAAAGAGGAATACCTACTAGAAGTTGATGAAACGCGGGTTGCCTCTTTAATATAACCTTTGAGACCATATGAAGCCATAAAAAATAGGTAATTTTCAACATCCTTATCAGATGTGTCACCAATCAAAATTAAATTACAAGTTTTATATTTACTAAGAATTTGACTGAGTTTATCCAAGAAGACACTTTTACTAAACGCGTGCAATCTATATATACACAACATTGTATAGTTTTCATTTTGATAACAAAATGACAACTTTACCACATCAGCACTACAAATTTCTATTTTTGAACATTGGTGAGTCAAACTCTCATCAATATAAATTGCAACACCTCCAGACGAATAAGATTCGTTGCAACAACTGAAAGCGTGTAACCCGGTATATTATAAACGCTTATTTCACTTTCAAAAACCCAAATCTCTCTTAAAACCTCAGCTCAAGCACTTAAGTAACTTAATTTTTTTTTAAATCATTTTCAAGGAGAACGAAATTAAACTTTAAATAAAATGTAAAAGAAGAAAAGTTTTAAGTTGAAACTTATAATCTGAATGCATTCATTTTACATTTTTATGAAGCAATTTAACAGAACTTATCTTAATAAGTTATTTTTTTAAAATAGACGCTTTAAAACGTTTGAATTGATTGAAAAAAGCCTATTTTTAAATTCTGATAAAAGACCTACGTAAATGTATGGAATCAAAAGCAAAATTATTGGGACTCAAAGTTTTATTTGTAACATGATCCTGATAAAGTTTGTAAGCAGTTGAGATTATATATTTTATTAAAAAAAATGCACGACTAGGTCGTACGAAATTTCTACTGTATTCAATTATTAAAATCGGTTCATTAGTTTCTAGGAAAATTAAAAAGTAAAATAAAGGTGTAACTTTCTGAAGAAATAAATATACATATATATATTTACCATTGAAAGAAGCCAAGTTAAGAACAAAAATATTAAAGAAAATTTGATAAAAATCAATCGGGCCGTTTTAAAAAAAAATTCTAACTTTCGATTTTGACAAAAAAATGTAAGGGGGGTATTATTTTTGGTCATACAAAATTGAATCTGTTTAAACCCTGTTTTCCAATTTTGAATCTTATTGACTTAATGGTTTAGGATGTGGAGACGATAACAGACAGAAAGACGGACAAAAGGACGGAATTTCGACTGGACCCCTTTTTTTGACTCTGTATTTTGCATTTTAAATTTTTGCAACAAATAACAATAAAAAAAGAGGTTCGACGATAATGTCAAATTTTGTATGTGTTTATATTTTATGCATGATTTCAAATATTTTTCCATAAATTCGATGCAATTTCTTTTAAATTTATTTTCATAAAATTCATATTTTCAAATAAATTGTATGCGAAAGCAACAACAGAAAAATGTTTACATTTCTTTGCTTCATTTATTTTATTTTTTTGTCCTAAAGCCTAGTACGCTGCTGATGCGAAACGAAATTTTTCGGTGGTCTCCAAGTGCAGAGCGAAATGAAAACGAAAACCACAGCGGAAAAATATTTGTGGAGAGTCCTGTCTGGAAGTTGAATTTCACTGCTTGTCTTCATCACTTGTTGCACATCACCAATAACATCCTGAGTTTCCGATTCAGAAATGCAATGTTGGAACACATTAGACAAATCCATTTTATTTTAAATTTTAAATCAAATATAAATCAAAGTCAAAACACCGAAAGTCACGAGTAAACAATTTTTTTTCAATAAAAAAATTAAACGTCAAAATTTCGCAAGCAATTAATGTGCTGGGCAATTAAATTGAGAACGAAAAGAGTGGAGAATTGTACTAAGAAATCTAGTACAGCTCTCCACTAAAATGTCACATTTCGAGGTTCAGCAGCGTACTGAAAAACAAAAAGCACAGCGAAATTTTTCGTTTATGATTTCGTCATGTCATTTTTGTATGGGAAATTTCGTTTCGCATCAGCAGCGTACTAGGCTTAAGAAATAAGGTGTTCTTAAACTTCAGAAAATGCTAGGTTATTTCGAGGATCTTTTAAAACATTGGGCAATATAAAGCACCCCTTATCATGTTTGCTTTCATTGCAATTGGTTTCCATGAACCAAGCCCCTAAAGTGGATGTGAAGAATTTAGAAAAACAGAATTTTAGACAGTATACTATAAGCACTTATTTTAAGACTTCGATTTATATCATCGTTTTTTGTTTCCGCATGAAAGCAATAGAAAAAGAATTAAACATTTCTGACTGCAATGTTACCAAAACTTATTCACAATCAAAGCTAATTTAAAATCCATAAAAATAATAAAATTTCTAATCAAAAAGTTTATATACCAACATTCCTTGGACCATGATTGTCTTATCAGTCCCCTGATATCACAAAAATGTTTAGCTAAAGTTCAAGAACAAAAATATAACAAATTACTTTTACTCACGAAATAATAATAAACAAATTATATTTTATATTCTTGTTTTATGGTATCGATTCACTTGCTTTTGAAAAGTAATCAATTTTAATTTTATATTGCGCTATGCACTGTTTACGATTCAAGTAAAATTCAATTTTTCTACAAGTCTGTAGTCCCTAACCAAAACAGACGTTCATTAAAAATTTAGAACTAAGCTATAAATAACTGTAATTGAAGTCTCTTTTTTTTATTCTCTCGAAAGCCATAAATACAAGCTTTCATTTGCACCAACATTTTGCTTCTGGCCATTTTTGGTAATGATGTGTGAAGTGTGATGACAAACTTTTATATTTTTCCAAAACACCCACAACACAAAATCAAGAGAGACCTCGAATTTTGACCGACCATAAATACCAATTTTTGTTTTTAGATATATCGTGAATAATTTTGATCTCAAAACCACATGACTATACCAAAATTGGTGTTGTTAATTTTTATTTACCCGGCTGCTACAGGCTATAATCATTGTCATCATAGTAATTGTGGATAATTGAAGTAATTACGTGGTGATGTAATGAAAATCCACCTACAAAATACACCTGCCAAAACGAACTAAGAAACCATATGGCTTCTAAATTTTATTACCCGTTAAATGATCACCTTTGTATAAAGTTACACAAGGACTTTTGTTAGATTCGAAGTCATGGCATATAACAATAATATTAATAATCTCTTTGTCCCTGGCCATGGCCATGGCCCTGACTGTGTGTGTGGAGGATGTCTTGAGAGATTATATACTAATTAACAATTTTTGATATGAATCTTTTCTTTTTCATAAAAGTCAAATCAAAGCATGAAATGGCGGAGAGCAGTGGTGAAGGTGGTGGTGGTGGTGTAAGCTACATAAACGATTAAAATCTGTTTTCATAAGACGGAATCGGATCCGGAATCGTATGCCAAGGTTTTCCTTTGACACGCTATACCATCAAGCTATGGCTTCTTAAACTGCAAACACACACCTTCTTGCCCGGAAGGAAATTCATACCGCCTCCTTCTGGCAGCACAAGGAAAAGGACCTACGTTAATTAATTTATTCAGACCAAGTTGTGTGGCTCTGTGAATTATTAGTTTATCATGAAAGCTAAATCGAAAAATTAAAAAAAAGGTCCTCACGACAAAGACTTGTTGAGAAAGTCTCTCTGCTTTCTCTTCTTATATCCTTGGTTATAATTATTATCAAACAGGAACTTAAATTAATAAGTTTGAGGAACAAATTGGAATCATGTTTCCTGGTGATGTATCTATTCGTGACGATGACGATGATGTCCGGATTACAAGGAAGCAATTAAGTAGCTTGTGTGGAATTTTATGTGTAAAAATTTGATTTATGATTTGGGCGTGTTTATAGACATCAGTCTGAGATTTTATTTATTCAAAGCTTAATTCTTGTATTCTTTATTTTGTTGTCATCTTGATAAGAAATTCACGTATTTTGAGTGAATTTCTAATTCGCATTTTAGTTGGCAATTTTTGATCATAAATAAACACAAAATGGGAGGAGTGTGTAAGTAATCATCGTAGTTATAGAATATAATTGATGTCGGTTATATGAGATCATTATTTATTGTGGAATAATGATTTTTTTCTATTTTATTAACTAATATACCTTTAACTTTGGATTGAGAATTATAATGGTTGATGAATTATAAAAAAGGAAATAAAATATAGAATTATGAAAGCTAATCATGATTTTCTCTTATGATTGATGTCAAATATAGGTTAATGTCAGTCAATGTGGTTTTGGTTTTATTTATCAGTAAAATGAGATCAGCTTTGTCTAGTTAAGAGCCTAGAGAGATTTAAGGTTAACTTTAATATTTTAAATGATCAATGAATACATATACCTACGTTTTTTTCTAGAAAGTGTGTACAAGCTTTACAAAAATGATTTAACTGTGTCAATTTAACGCTGGTAAAGAGTAGAGTTGACATTTCTGTGTAAGATGTTTGTAGATGACAAGAGTGTTTTTGAATTTTGTCTGTAAGCTGTGTATACTGGATTAAAAAAGGGTTTTTTATTGAAAAACCTTTCTTATATAACAAGCTGTAGCTTTGAGGGAAATTTCAAACCCTGTTTTACACTCTTAAAATATGGAACCATTACATTTTTTAACATTGCGAATAATTAGAGAAATAGATGTTAATAAAGAAATCCACATTCTTGCTGTGCTTTTTAAAATTGAAGCTCAATATTCACCTTCTTTAAAATCGATTGAAATTGGACTAAAAAATAAATATGATCCGGAAGTCCAATTAATAATTAAACTATAAGTAACTTAGCTAAAGAAACAATTTAAACTGTAGTGCCACATCTGTGACCTTAAAAAGCTAAACATTTTCTAAAGACAAATATACTTTATTGAAGTGTGAAATTTTGAATCGAAATTTTGTGTAATTCATTCAAAAGTTTTTGATTTAACATTTCAGTAATACGAAAAAAAAATATAACGAAAGTTTAAATAAAATAAACAATATGGCACAGAATTTTTGTTTAAAATTATTACGGTTGTGACAAGATTAGCTTACATTTGTGAAATTTAACTGAGGTTTGATTTGTACGCATTAAAATGTTGAAATTAGATACATTAAGTGAGTTGTTTTGGTATTCCATGTATAGTACAGTGAGAAATTTTCAACAAAACGATCCGCAGCATCCAGATTTTTTTATTTAAAAATTGGTACAACTGAAAGAAGATCTGTCAAAATAATAATTTAAAAAAACACACAAAAAGAAGAAAGTTTTGTGAAAATCAATGTTAAAATTAACTTAACAAAAAAACTAACTAAAACTAATAAAATGGTCAATTTTCAATAAAAAAAGGGTAAGAAAATATGTGGAAATTGAGATTCTATAAAAAAAGTTCATTTAAAATTGCTTCAAGGAGGAGGTTTGTTCGTAGACTACTACATTAACATGTGGTGTTAAAGCGAGCTTCAAGATCGCCTCAATTCTTTATATACCTGAATCAAGTTGAAATCAGCTTAATTTGACTCGATTCCCGTAGGAGATCGGAGTCGAGTCAAAATTTGAGAAGAAAAACCTGTGTGGAGGAGTTGGTTTAACAGATAATGCATTATGGTCTGTTTATTTGCAAAAATATATTTTTGTTTTAATAAAATTACAAAAAAAAAAAATTACATGGAGTAGGCAGCATATTCTTATATGGTGCTGAACCAATCATATCTTCATTGTTTAACACGAATCAAACTATCTAACTTGCACTTCACACATCGAAACACCATTTGCATTTTAGAAAGTGCTTTCATACTTAATCATTTTTAAATCTTCTTGTGCGGTGGAAACACCAAAAAGATTTATCTAATCTAAACTGAGATAAACCTTTGGTGGAAACATAGCAAAACTTAATTATCTTTTCTATTGTTTTCTCTTGCAAAATAAGCCCAGTTAGTCCATTTTCACTAACAAAACTAAATAATATCACCAGTAATAGATTGATTTTTTTCCCCAATGGAAAACACATTTGATTCCAAATGCTCAACTACTCAACGAACACAGCCATCGATATACAAATGCAATATCAATCGTACCAACATTTGAGAACGAAAACACACACAGACTCGAATAAATGTCAAAAACCCATCCATAGTAAGATTCTACTCTAACTTTTATCGGTGTTATTCATACTATGGATATTGTTTTTGTTATTCGTGTAAAATCCTACTATACTATGGATAGATTTTCCAACAAAACACGGGTATTTTAATAGATAGCTTTACACGTTCATGTTGTGATGTGAGGCTTAAAATGAAGCTCTATTTATTTAATAGATAGCTTTACACGTTCATGTTGTGATGTGAGGCTTAAAATGAAGCTCTATTTATTTAATAACTTGACTGGAGCTGGGCTGAAGCCAAAGAAATATTAGGTTTTGTATTTATATGCTATTGATATTATAGGAACATTTGCTAGGGAAAAAAATTGGACAGTAGTGTTGTAACAATAATTGTGACCTTAAAAACTGACAATTTTGTAAGAGCAAAGCTTACATTCATTTGGCATAAAATGTTGCACAATGATTTTGTATTATATTTTAAAAAGTGACAATAATGTTACAGTTGTGGCAAATTAGAGTCACGGGTGATATTTTAATTTTTAATTTAGTGAACGAAATTGAACCCAGATTTAGACTTAGTTTTCACAAAAGTCAAGTAATGCTAAAAGGCACATAAATAAGAGAAAATAAGAAAATGTTACAGAATCTTTATCTGGAATTGTTACGGTTATGACAAGTTAAACTATAAGCTGGCAAATTTATGTAACTTTGATTTGGTTTTAACTCATTGAGAAATTGAGATGAATGGTAACTTTATTTTTGAAAACTCCTTCCTTCTAATAAAAAGATATCTTAAACAAAAGTCTAAAGTGTTACAGATGCGACTCATGGATTGTAAGCTATAAATTTAATTTTGACTTAGTATCATCATAAATTTCATTTAATTATAAATATTTTTCTTGAATTTCTAGATTGATGCTTTTGTCCTTATTTAGTTTTTATTACGTTTTTGTCAATTTTCAGATTATGAACAAATCTAAACTGAAACTTAGTTTAGCTTAAAATACCACTAGAAAAAATACATAAAGAGTTTTATTCACTTGAAACAGAGAAGTTAATGGATCAAAAATTTCAAAACAATAATTTAACAAAATGTTACGGATGTGACATGTGTGTGTTCGTTTTTTTTTTTAAACAAAAAACCGATTTGTTGTGTATTTGGCTATTTTGTTAAATTTCTGACACATAATAAATTAATTATTTTATGAATTAACAACCCAAAAATTAAATTTCTATCTTCGTAAAGATACTTAAACACTTACAAGCGTAATTTGACTAAAGAGGAGTGAAGTTAAGAGGTCCAAAGTGTCAAAACAATTATGTCAACATAGAAAATTTAAGTGGTGTAATATGGACTGTAAAGAATATGCAAAGTCTGATATCGGAATAAATAGTATTTATACATAACAGCCTACTTGAATATCAAAATGATTGCTTTTAATACAAATTAAATTTTTGTTACAATTATGACAGTTCTACGCCTAATCAATAAGCTGCCTGAGAAATAAATTGTATTTACTAAAAACTAGTTGAGAACCATACAAATGACGTAGTCCTAATATGGATTTATAAATTGTTATACAATAATGTTAAAAACTTACCTAAATGTGTTACTTTTGTCACAAAGTCTTAAAATTTTGTATTAGAACTTGACGTTCACAAACATTTCCCAAAAAGTACTGAAATATTCTTTAAATAATCAAATGGTAATTCTTTAAATAATTCTGAAATATTCTTTAAATAATCAAATGGTAAAAGCTTTATTTTTTGGTAAGTTTATGACAGTTATGGTTACTATAATTTATTTGCTCAAAAACGTCAATTTTGTTTTCAAATACCAAACAAAAAGACAAAAATTCTAGAAGTTCTAGAAGTAATATGAAAGTTATATAAATTGAATTTAAAAAACTACTTAAATTCTTTTAAACAATAAATCATTTTTTCGAATTAGAAAAAATTGTATATATTTTCAAACTTGTGTCACACTTTACACATAAATAAATAAAGTTGTCATGTTTTACAAATAAAATGTTACATCACTAAAAAAATCAATCTCTTGTTGATTTCATAATCAGTTTTTTATTTATAAGAAACCTATAACCATAGCCTATAAAAACAAACGTCAGTCTATAAGTGTCACTTGATTGATGATTTCCCATCAGACTTACATATAAGAAAAACAAAATCTCAGACTTTAACAAACCAAAATCAGTTCTGTAAAATCTTTACGTCTGTCATGAATCTGCAAACATATCCAAATATAGACACAAACAACTTAAAAGTCTTGAAAATGACCAGACTGGCATCATCATCACATTCGCATTCGCATCGCTGGTTATTTACTGTAAAGTAGATTTTTCATAGCCCATCAAAACAAGAAGAAAAAAGTTATATAAATTGAGAACAAATACGTGATATGTGGGAGGCGAATGACGTTCAACAAGAAACTGACCTCATCGTTCCACTTTATGAGTGCTCTTTTAAATTTTTCAAAACAAAAAAGCAAACAAACAAACCTAAAATCAAGAAAAACATGAATAAATAAACAGAACTTATGTATGTATGGTGAAAGGGTATACACCACGCAGTATAACGGTACATTTCCAGTGTCAGTACAATTTATTCATAATGCAAATGAAGGAAATTTGGAACAAAACCTGAGGTGAATATTGAATTTAAAAATTCAATTACAATTTAAAGTAATAACTCAATTAGCCAATTGCATGAGTTATAATTTCAATTAACGAAACAACAAAACAACAAAATTAAACAAACAATCAATAAAACATGAAACTAAAAGTCAAATCAATCTTAATTCGAGTTGATGTTTAGAAAACTTTATAAGAACACACCAAGTGACTTCAACCGCATCAACTTTGATAGATAGTTTGTCCATTTAAGCGTGCGTGCTTACGCGTCTTATGCTACCTGAGTATGTACAAATGGTTAAGGCCCAAAGTGGTTATAAATTGTTTTCACGTATCTATGTATTTTTTTTAATTCAATAAGAAACAAAAAATTATAAATTAATTGCTCCAGTGACAGAAAAGAAGGCGAAATAGTACAAGAAAATAAAAAAAGAAAAATTAAACTGGCTATTAGCCAAGTTAGTTTTATTTTTCTTCTTAAGTTTTGTTGGAGCTTGGAGGTAGGTCTTAGAGCAGGAAAACATGTTCCATAACATTTATTTATTTATCTTAGGAATGTGACATGCCTGAGGAATTCAGCCGACCATGCCGTAAAAGTTTGTTTTGAATTAAGACAATTTTAGATAACCAAAAACTATTTCATTTCAGTTTGAAAATAAAAATGATGTTTAAATATAAAAATATTTACTATACTCGCGTCCGTACTAATGTGCGAAATCATAAAAAAGCTGACGTAATTTTTGCGTTTTTGTGGATATAGTGATGGTGTGGTGGTCTGCGAATTTATATTTTAGGATTTCAATAAGGAAGTCATCGCGTCGCGTCAGTCGTTCGTGGTCTCCGGCTTCAACTTTTTTCGTCGTCGTCGGTCGTAGCTGATGGAACTTAAATGGAACGAACTATTTGGGAAGCTGGTTCAACGATCTTTCTTTTTAGTATAGAACATCAAGTTTTTACGATGGATGGTTTTATGATTTTCTTCTTGTTTTTGTTAGTGATTGATTATTAGCGGTTGGCAAGTAATTAAATTATACTATAATTAATATGGTAGACGGTAGTTTGATTAAGTGAAGAATAGCAAAATTAACACTTGTGTCATTTTCTTGTTCCAAAAAATTCACTTCCTACTTGATACAAGAATTATACACATTTGAATATACAAAAGCCGCGTGAAGAGTGTTAAGCAAATTTAACAAAATGTGTTAACACAAAATTTTCAAAACTGTATTTTTTTTTTGAATTTTTACGCAAAGTAGATGATAAATGGGTTCAAAATTTTAAACGATTGAGCAAAATATTTAAGTCACTTTATATGTTACTAAGTCAAAAACTGATTTTGCAAATTTCAAACGATTTTACCATTTTACTAGCTTTTAAATTTTTCTTAAGTTAAATTTACAAAATGGCTTTTTTGAATCTCAGCAATTTGCTGAATCTATACTAGGAGAAACAGATTGCCACAGAATCTTCAACAGAAACTTTAACAGAAACGAAAACTTCGATTTTAAAGTCATCTTAAATAGATTACAAAGGCAACAGCACTTTTGACAGCATAAGAACGAAAAAAATTGACAAATTTGCAAATGTAAAATGATTTTATCGTAATTTGTTCAACTAATTCTATAAAATATTTTCCATTGTCAAAACCAAAATAAATAGACGAAACAAAAAGATGGTTGTCACATTTTCATTTGAGTTTTGATAAACCTGAAAATTATCTCTTTAAAAGTTGGAAGCAGCGGCATCGAATTAAGTTTAGGTCTAAAGGTAATGTTGATGTTGCTGTGTTAATGTGTTCAAAGCCATTTAAAACCAGTGACTCTTCAAAGTTTATAGTGGTTGTCAAAGTTGACCTGTCAATCTATTTTTCGCTAATGTCTTCTTAGTTTCTGAAATTTTAAATGAACAGTTCCCTGCGTTAAGGTTTGTTTGATATGTTTTTTCTTCACAAACTTTCACTTTTTATTTTTTTAAAGGAACTTAGTATTTCAATAGTTAATTAACAAATGAAATTTTGAAAAAGCTTGTAAATTGTGCATATGTATTTAGAAAATTTGTAATATTTTTGGTTTAAAAATGTCTAAACTGGTTTTCAGATAAACTTGCACTAAAATGTTACTAAAAATTCAAATCTTTTAAGGTGAAATAAAATCTGATTGATTTTGTGTAGGTACATATACAAATATTTTTATATCCTTCCAATGAAATAATAAATTATTTTGACAAAAATTAATGTAGAAAATTTTACACCTAACACATAAACGAACCAATTTTTCTATAAAGAATTTTAAAGTCCCCGAATGTTGACACAAGTTTATTTTCTGTCTGTGTATCTATACTAATATTATAAAGAGAAAAGATTTGTATTTTTGTATGTAACGAATAAACTCAAAAAGTACTGGACCGATTTTAATACTTCTTTTTTCATTAGAAAGCTATATTATATGTACCTATTTATGTCTACCCGTGCGAAGCCGGGACGGGCCGCTTGTATGGAATAAAATGAAGTCCTGAAGTTGCAGTTTTCTATTTTTAAATCAATTTCATTTCCATTTAAGTAAGAATTCAGTTTTTTTCTAAAATCGTTTGTATAAAACAGAAAATAAATTAACTTAGTACACGGCATAGAACAAAATGTATACTCATTGCTTTCTTCAAAAACCAAAAACCAAAACATTATAGCATTTTATTATCAAAGTTTAATATTACTTCTTTAAAGTTCCTTAATTTTAGTAAGAAATATCATACTTTGTTTTTAATTAATTTTTACTATGAAAAAACAATTCACAGGATTGTTTGAATTGTTAAAAAATATTTTGTATGAATTTTAAATTACTTAGTTTAAAGATATTTGTTGTATGTGTTATGAAAACAAGCTTACAGTTTTATAAAAATATAAATAGAGGAAAAATTGTCCTTATACTAAGTAAACTGCTCTGAACTCTGAACATTCAAAAAAATTAATTTGTATTCAATTTAAACTAACTAACTAACTAAAAGTCCAATAATTGTAAAAATTTGTCTACAATTTTGTATGAAAAATTGGAGAACACTAAATTTAATTATTGAATTCTCAGAAACTTAGTTCAAATTTAATAAATTTTTATTAAATTCAAATTTAATGAGTTTTTAATCAAATTCAAAACAATAATGTGTTGTTTTTTCTAACTGCATTTTTAAATATAGTATGGATATAGCAAAAAATCTTAAGATTTATTAAAATTTCAACAGAACAAACAAAATTTTCATAGTGAAAATGTAGAATTTCCTGTCACTGTCAAAATTTAATTTAAAAGAAATTCTATTTCAAGAAACATTTCAAATCTTTAACGTTCGAGGATGAGATTTAACGACCCAGCAAATATATGGGAAGTTATAAAACACAGTTTTTGAGAATAGAACTATTTATTTTGCATTTTCTGAGTTAAATTTTTTAACCAACGAAATGTGATCGATCAATGTTCGTGGAGTGTATATTTTAGAATCGATACTTATAATTTCACTTCCAGAACTAATCAAAGATGTCAAGCTTGATTGATTTTCTCTCAATTTTCTTTTGTATTTCAATATTTGTAGGTACGACTAAATTTAATTTGTTTGTCGATAAAATTAGGTTACGTAATAAATTGTATGCATTTTTTAACTTTTATTTACATTTCTATATTGCCACAATAACAACTGAACAAATTAAATTTTTGCCAAAAAGTATAATTTACAAAAAAATCAATTTTAAGAATTCAAGAAATGTTTTGTTGTTATTCAATATTAAAATTGCATTGCAAATTAAAAAATTCACAAAAATGTAAAATTTTATTGTTGTTAAATTTTTAGGAAAAAAACGAAACATAGTTTTGATGCAATCATTTTTTACTCCAAAATTTAAAATAGATTTAAAAATCACAAAATATACAATTTTAGTTTAAAATGGCGCATGGTGTTTTCTAAACCAGTTATGTCACCAGAAATCGTAAAATGGACATTGTTTTGTGTTGTGTTTTCTTTTAAAAAATCAGACGTGTTATTTCGGTATAGTGTGATTTATTACATTGGTAAAATTATTTGATTTTTTTGTTTCAAAAACATTGATACTTAAGTCAATCAGTTGAAAAATTCTCTGGTCTTAAACTGGCTTGAGTTTTTTAACAATTTTTCACAAAAACGAGTTTAATCTTTTAACAATTTTTAAAA
Source organism: Eupeodes luniger (assembly GCA_951509635.1). Lineage (NCBI taxonomy): Eukaryota > Metazoa > Arthropoda > Insecta > Diptera > Syrphidae > Eupeodes > Eupeodes luniger. The sequence continues at coordinate 8,757,573 of OX608075.1, read as the reverse complement.
ATAAGCGTTTTAAGTAGAAACATAAAATCTGAATCAAGTAATGAATGATTTTTCCGCTTTCATGAAGAATGTAAAGAAATTAAGGAATGAAAATAAGTTAAGATTAAATTTCATAAACATTTCTTTAAAATAATTCTATAAACAAATTGACTTTTGTGGAATTTTCGTTCAAAATAAAAAAAAGTTCAAATCGAATAAACTGGTAACATACTTCCCAACAAAATTTTGTTTTGCAGAAGTAACATGATTAAACTTAACTCTTACATTCCTGTTGGCTGCATATGTCACACTCATGTTTTAACAACCCTCAAAATATGGAATACACTACTAATTTCGGTTATATATTTCCCAATTTATCTGTTTCTAACTTTTATTTTAGTGTATGTTCAGTCAGTTTTGTAATTTTGATATTCCGGTTGGAAAGAGTTATTTATCAAAAAACCAAAAACACATTACAAAAGTGTGAGTTGAAAATAAGACTATTACCGAATGCAATTTTCTGAATCTTAATGAAAAAGACAGTTTTTTACTATTCTGAATACACATTTCTAGATGGAATACAAATCAAGCTAAAAAGGCAGAAATGACACTAATTTTTCAATTTGTTTAAATATTAAAAAAAACTGTTTTTGGCTTTTGTAAATTAACTGAAGGACGGTTTATTGAAAACCATTTTATCCGAAATTATTCATCATCTGAGCGTTCGTTTGATTAAATATTAATTTTTTTCACACGAATCAATACATATCTTGCTGTTCTGTTAAACTTCAGATTTGACTTCAATGGTGTGAAAACTTAATTAAAATCAAACCAATAAAATTCACACAATTCCCACAATTTGTATTCATTTCTACCAACATCAAAATTTGCATTTAATAATTTATTATATTCTTATTTTTTTAATCGGTTAAACCTACGACTAAAAATTAAAAAGAACATAACGAAAGTTATTATGTGTGATATAGCTTCTAAATTTAGAACACTGCCAAATAATCTAGAGCAACTAATTCAAGTCCGGTTTTGAGATCAATGTTCTAGTTTAACAAATTAAAAAAATAAAAACAAAGACTACATCACCCAGTTTTGCAAAAAGCTCTAGATTCTAGAATATTGGAGAAAGCGAAATTCTGTCAAGATATATGTAATATATATCTAAAGTGTCTTTTTTTTCGAGTAACATAATAAAGTTATAAGTTGTATAATATGGGGTATCAATCAAGTAAGTACTGGTAGTATGTAAAATGGTATCAGCATTTCAAAGAGGAAAAAAAATTAACTTTCTCATGTAAATAAAAATAGAAACCTGATATTGATAATACAAAAATTATAACAATAAACACCCTCCTTCTTCTATTCTTCTTCTCTTATTTTATCAAAAAAGTTTTGTTTAACATACGTAGAGCACTTCCATCATCTAATAAATAAGTGACATCATATAAAAATTGACCTTGATTATTTCTCCATTGAAATTAAGTAAGTAGAACATCTCCCAACCGCATTCAATATAAAAGTAATAATAATTATACAGCTATGGCCAAAATAATTGGAACACATTTAATCATTTATTTATTATATTCTTTGTTAAAGTTTCTTGATTTGTGATGGGTACAAATTTATATTGGCTCATAAGATTTTGGAGTCCATTTGCTTCAAAATTAATAAAAAGCTGGCCAAAAAAAGGAACAATTGATTTAAGCTTCAAAACTAAATACATTTCGAAAAAATAAATGTCAATTAATTTAATTTTTGTACCTAATGAGATATTTAGTTGAAAATTCCTTATAAAAATTTAATTAAAATAATTCTATTATTTAACTAAAGGTACTGATGTTTTTCTTGATGAAGTGAACACCAGAAATGATTGACAATTCTTTAAAGATTGTTTTTTAAGAAGAATCATGTTTTTTAATCCTGGAGTTAATGGAATGGTTTTAAATGAGATTTTGGTTCAACTATTGGGAATTCCACTCAAAAACATACTCTTTCTTTCAAGACCAGAGGTTTGATAAAATAATAATTTACTTAAGGTCATTACCCTGATGAAAATAGAATTTAAAGGGTATATTTTTACAGGAAACTATTTATTGTTTTTAAATTATTTTATCTATAACAAAAACACTGGTTGACAAAAGTTTTGTCCTCGAAAATTAGACTTTTCCGACGGGTTTCTATGGCTTTCATTTAAATACGTCTCTAAAATTACTCTATCACGGCAGGTTCATGAAAATGTTACTTTTTAAAATTCGGACAAAATACATTTCAGGCTTTTTGAGGCAACCGAAATTCATGTGATTTTTTTTTTTCAATAAAAATCGTGATGGTTTTAAAAAACCCTGTCTTCAAAAACTCTTCAATAGCTTAAAGAAACGCTGAGCTGTCTATGCTAAAAAGTATTTTTTGTTACCGATTATTCGCCATTTATTTCACATCAAGTTTTTGAAATATTTTGAACAAATGTAAATTAAATGTTGAAAACGTTAATTTAAGCATGTATTAGGATAGGATTAGGATGAGGCATATTTAAAGACTTGATATGGTAGAAAAATTATACGACGATATTCGAATTTAAGACAACTTAATCCTTTAAATAAGTTTTGTTTTATTTGTGGCACAGAGAAAAATTAAGCATTTTATTGTCACCTCCAAGTTTGAAAATAGTTCTCAGGAGCTTAAATTCTTCTTATATTTATCCACGGTCATACATTTTGTACATTCCATTCCAAGGAAATTCTTTTTGTTTTAAAGCTTTAAAGAGCCTTCAGTTCCTCCTTTAAGTTCTATACCTTAAGATTTTCTTATAAAAGTTTCTCGTTTTAAACTAATAGGAATTTAATATTTGGTTTCGTTGGATTTTTTCCTTTTATTTGACATTAAGTAAAAGTTCCGACTGCTTTCATAATTATGGATATGTGTATTTTATGCAGTGCAAAAAGGACTTTAAAATATTTTTTAGTAGTGTTTTGCTGCCACTATGAGACATATTTAAAAACTAAGTTGAATTCCCTCCTCCTCCTCCAGGAATGCTCATCATTATATCCTCAAACCCAGCCTCAGTCGTACTCTCAAGTACTGCGATTCGTTCTTTAGCCGTACAACTCGAATGCGGAGTGTTTTACCAAACTCTGTCTCCTTCCCAATCATTGCAATATTTAGGAATTTAAAACCAATGTTCATTCACAACCTCCTTTCAAATCCTTCCTCCATATCATAATGTTCACACCATGGCTTGGTATTAAATTTTTTTTCAACAATTTAGCTAATTTAAAAAAAAAAAGAATCTTCCATGGGATTTTTCTGCAAGTGATCCTATTTTTATGGCCATAGCTGTAATTGTGAATATTTATTTAATCTTATTGCATTTTTGTTTGTAATTTAAATACTTTTGCATAACCTTACAAGATTACGATTGTCCGAGACGCACGGACGAGCCATGAAGAAGTTGTCTCAGATTTATCACATTTGAAATTGATCACCATAATAGGAGTGGCTCAGCTCAGAGCTCGGCTAGGCGGGCAAATTGCGTGGGGGTCGAGTCTCAAAGACTGAGACTGTTTTTTTTTTGTTATTTTTCAAATTTGATTTAATGAAAATCAAATTGAACTTAATAAATATTAAATAATTCAATGAAATGCGAACTGTCTGTGCGATCGTCAATGAACTGTGATATGGTTTCTTATTTAATTTATTTATTGAAAATAAAAGAAAGAAACACAAACAACTTCTATGATATTTGTCCTTGGCGTGAGGTTATTGGATTTCTAAGATCTCGTGGAATTAAACAATGGATAAAGAATTGAATTGATCTTTACCTTGGGTGTTTTTAATTCTTGATTTTTGATTCGTGTGACTGAATGAGAAAAATATGTTTGTTTTTGTTTGATATTCAAAATATATTTTTTATACCCCTAATCGGTGCTAAATCAGAATCACAATCTACCAATTTTTAAGCTCCGCGACCACGACTACGACCACTACCATCATCATTATTCTTTTCGACTAATTTAATAAATTATTAAATTTTTTTTTGTGTGTTGGTTGTCTCTTTTAGTTAAAAAATAAAATCGTGGGGAATTATGGAACAATAAAGAATGTTTTTTTTTTTTAATTTTTTTGGCACGAAAGCGACACATTTAGAAGTGATGTCATGTCATGGAATAATCAAAACATCAGCTTCAGCATATTTACCACACGTTAAATTACTTTTTTTTTTAGATAGGTATAGATTCTATTCTGTAGGTAGGTTTTGATGTAGAGTGATGGTTTATTAAATTCTTTATTTTTTTGAAGATTCATTTATTTATAGACATAATAAAAGTTGTCAATTCTTATTATTATTATTATTACGTATTTTATCGTATCACAGTCACAGATCACAATTGAATTTTGTGTTCTCTTATCTGGAGTAAGTATCACTTTGTGTTGCAATATGATTTGATGATTGCTTATTAAGGGTGGAATATTATGGTTGGGGGATAATCAAATTAATTTGTTTGTATTTATTTATGCACTTGTATTTATTTATGTATTTGAAAAAGCAAGAGTTTTATGATCTATTTTTATCAATTGGAATTTATTAACGACCGGCGGCGACAAGCGACGACGACGGTGATAGAGATATCGGCGACAATGACTTTTGCTATGTGACGAGGTTAAAATTAAAAGTTTAAATGAGCTTGCACTCAAATGTATACCTACTCGAACCTTCTAACAAAAAACTGGACAAACAAATTTAATTCTTTTGAATAATTCAAATGTTTAGTTCTCTTTTCTCTTGGAGATTTTTTTTTTTTTTTTTTTTAGTGGAAGGTGTACTTTTTTAAATACGTAAATAAGTGATTTCGCAGTTTAAAAAAAAAGTATTGTTTCACTATAAAGAATAATATATTCTTATAAATCAAGTATTTTGAACGCAGATGATTTACAAGTTTGTCATTATTTTACATTAAACAATAGCTTGGGTTATTTTTTTTAACATGGCATAACTGCGATAAGTAAACACGGAATTAGCTTCTGTTAAAAACTCAAAAAAATTACAATATGTTTAAAAGAAGGGAAATAATTGCAAAGTAGACACTATATAGACTTTTTAACGGTTTATTGATCAATTTCCAGACATACAAGTTAAAGGGGAAGTATACAATTTCACACCTTTAAAACTCAAAGGTTATGATAGCAGTTACAGAAAGTGAGGGTGTTCTGTCTGACAATGAAGTCATAAAAGTTCGCAGTGTATCTTATTGTTTCTATGACTCGAGGACAATTTTCTGCTGGTGATAAAATTTTGAAGTGACCTAACGCAGTAGACTCTTATGATTTAATTGTGTATATCATTTAATAGTACTTTAAGACTTTTATAGACTTAAAAACCTCAATTTTTTTGGAACATGTCGATTTTTATAATTCAGCGATTTTTTATTTTTTGTCTGATTTTATATCTGTACCTATACAGTTTTGAAAACAAAAGTTAGTGTGCTTTTGGAATATGATAAAACCGAGCGCAATTTTTGGATTGATAAGAAATTTACTTTTTTCGATTTATTTTTTTATAATTTAAAGACCATATGTTTTGCATTTTTTTATAAGTTTAATTTTTTTAATTACATTCATTTCTCATAATTCATTTAGTCATAATTTATCAAACTCGGAAAATGATTGTTTTTTAATCCTTTAGAACGTTAATTTGGAACTTGTTCATATTTATAAATAATTTTTGCCTGCGATGTTTCATAATTACTCACACTGTTTTTTTTTAACTTACATAAGTAACATTATTCAAACTAAATTCCTAGTCTGTTTGATTATAAAATGCAGGATATACTATAAAGGTGTACCTAGGCGTATACGTACTTTTTTATTTCCTCATTTTACCGAAATTAAAAAAAAATGTTTACAACTAAGTTATTTTGAGGAAGCTTTTAGATGGTCTATTAAATTTACTATCCAATACATATTTTTATTATATCAAATAAAATATTTGAATTTGACTTATGGAACGAATCTTCAAAGTTTTAGTATAAGATATAATAACTGTACTCAAAAATTAAAGACTCTTAAATCGTATTGAATATTCTGTCCAAGAACAATTTTTCTTTTTCACCCTCGTTGATAAATCTTTTAAAACAAAAATATGTTATTACTAGGGCAACCAAAAATATGTCCTAAAAAACTAGTTTTAAGCGCTATACCCTTAAAAATCAAATACATATATGCCCTCAAAATATGCTCAATAAATGTAAAAGATATTTATAAGAAGCGTTATTTTCTTTAGGAAATTAATTAATAAGAACAATACCAATCAAAAAGAGAAAAATCAAAACTCTTCTTCTTCATTCCAACTTTTTGAAGATAAATAAAACATCAAAAAAAATTGTTTAGTCGCAAATAGTTCAACTTCGCTAACGTGTATTATTTATGAAAGAAAAAAAAAAAAGTTAGCAAAGCAAATTAATTTTTGAATAAAAGAAATTTTTTAATGCCAGCGATCAATAAGAAAATTTATTGCAAATTTTTGTTGCAGTAAATAACTAACATTTCACTCAAATTTTTGAAAAGGAAACTTTGTCTCTTTGATCGAAAAACACTTTTATACATGGAAAAGCTCCGTTCAACGTCAACAGAAGTGATCGGAGCGTATTTGAATGCTAAAACTTTAGCAGTTGTATAGTCTTCAACTGCTATAGATTTCTCTCCTGGCAAAAGCACCAAATATCCGAACAATCTTTTCAAAATGCTTGGCGTAGTTATTCACCGCTTCGAGCCGTGTCCCCCATCGCATTATGATTGGTTGTGGAGGAAGTTCCAGTCCAGGTTCTATGTCTGTAAAAGTTTTCACTCTGGATGGAGCTTTAATTTTTTTCTGATTTTTTGTTTCGTCTTTTTGTTCTTATTATTGCTTTGTTTTTATTGCTGGCCTTTACAAAAAAAGTAAAAATATGCAATAATATGTCCTTTGAAAGCAAAAATGCAAAAATATGCATTTTCAGTGAAATATGCAAAAATATGCCCTAACGGCTAACAGATGACGTTTAAAAGACGAATATTTCAATGAAACGCATTTCTATCACAGTCTCGCTTTAATAGTGATGTTAACAAAAAATATGTTCGAACATATTTTTGGTTGCCCTAGTTATTACCTTATGTAAAATAGCTTAAGTTTGATTCGTATGGTTTTGCAAAAGGTAAAACAACTTAAGTCAATGTTAATTCGTCTAATGTATGAATTTATTTAATTTAGCAGATAATAGGCAGAAATGATTTAGTTAAAATATTTTAAGTTTTTTATTTGTTATATATTAATTAAAAAAGTAAATTCACTTACATATGTCAACTTAAGATATTTGACAACAATACTTTTTTTGCATTAACATTTTTGTATATTGGCTCAAGATGTTTTACAATATTTGCTAAAGAATGGAAATAAAAACACAATAAAGTTTAAGGCGACGACGCACGTAAGAACATTTTAGGATACTTAGTAAATAAAAATTGTAAAACTTGTTTTGGTAAAAGCACTAAAGTCGAAAAGAACATTTCTAAATATATTTAATACTTCACTTATCAAAATTTTATTTTACTGTTTAAAAAATTGAATATATAACAAACTACTTTTTGAAAAACTATATAAACATAAACTTAAGAGCTTTTACCTTTCGAACACAAAATAAAATAATGTTAAAGCTTCATATCTTTAACTATTATATTGGTTTGCTGTAGAAGAAGAAATTTTCTTTTTCCGTAATCATTAGAATTCGAAGGAAAGAAAAACCGACTTAGCTTAAATAATTTTGTATCCTATATTATTTTTTTTTAAATCGGTTTTCCATAAAACCTTGTCACATTTTCGGATTCTTAGGTTCATTTGACATTTCGCTGTTTCAAAATTGAATCCACTCTAAGTAAAATAAAATATTTGTTTTTAGCAAAGTAAGTTAGTATAGCACACATACTTTTTAAATAGTTTCTGAAGAATCTATTCGAATATTTTTATAAAACTTCAAACATGAGTCATGTGAAAATTGCATGAAAAATAAAAAAATTCTGGTATTTGCTTATTACGGAAAAAATTATAAAAACATATTTTTTTAGATATTATAATTGCAATGTTTGTATTTTTATACAGAAAAATATTATTTTCACTCATTATAGAAATCGAAGTACACTTTGTCATTAGTCTACATTATGCGCCTAGAAAAGGTCAAAACTCATTTTGGCTAAGGTCTTGCAACACTTTAATTATCACTTGTTTAATTAAAAAAGACCTTTATCATTTAAAAAACCGTAATGAGGCAATTTTAAACGTGATTTAACACATTATTATTATTTTGAAAAAGAATCAAAAATGCTTTTGAAGAAAAGATTATTTTTTTTAGATATTGTAAGCTTTACGTCTTCCTTCAAAAAATATTTCCATAGTGTACCGAATATGTATCTCAAAAATCAGACGTTAAAATAAATAATGCATATGTCAGGATATCAAAGCATTAAATGATGCTATTGGCTTAACAAAAAATTTCACATTTTGTAAAGCCAAGAATTATGATAAAATCTCTAAAGAACGAAACCCTCATATGAAAATCTTTCGAAGGCAATTTCTCGCTTTAAAACTGAATTATATTAAAGTGCTCTTGGTTGCTTTCCTTAGTCAACATTTCTAAGTACGCCAATCTTATCAACTTTTTACTTTATTATAGTTAAAATGTAGGTCTCATTAAAAATGCATTTAAATACATCTAGTTCTAAGTAAAAACAGTTCCACAGGCGTGAAAATCCTCAATAGCTCAATTTAAATTTTCTTAAAAGGTCCATTTAAGAACTTTAAAATAAATTTTAAAAAGTTTTTAATTACTTTTTGTTTTGATGAACCTTTTTCGAGCACCAAGTGTTTGAAGCTATTTTCTCTTCTAAGTGATGCAATCTCTTTTTAAAATTAAAGTCTTAAAGAGCAACTATAAATTATTCATGATTCTATATAGAAAATTAATCATAAAACAACTTGAACTATGGGGTCTTAAGCATTTAGCAGCGGTGATGAATTTAGAAAAATATTTGCAAATTTACTCATTGAATTACATACGAGTATGTATACAGATATGCCTCTTAGGATATAAAATAAAAAAAAAAAATAAAAACAATTAATTTGATTAATTTGCCTGTGATGAAATACCTAATACACGTAATTTATCAATAAAATAATTATCATAATTATTAATCATTGGCCATTTGTTGAAACTGGCTGACCTCTTCTGTCTATTTCCCGCATACATTTTCAAATGCCTACTATTATATCTCATCTCTAAATTTAACTCTTATTTCACTTTAGAGCAAAAATTCAAAACCTTACTTAATTTTGAAGTTCATGAATGATTTGTTGTCTTTAAAACCATCATGATGAACTTCTAACTCTAAATTGTAAATAATTTCTAAAATAATGTATGCAGCTTGAGACTTGAACTCTACTTACAAACCTAATTTAACATTTACAACAAAGCAGCAATTTGTTTTTTCAACCTTAACAACAAAAACGCATAAGTATTTTCTCTACCTTTTTTAAGCTTGGTAGTTCTTCCAAGAAAATTAAGCAATAACATTTCTAGAAGAAAGAAAAAAAGAAAACCAAGAAACAATGACAAAACAAAATAAGAAAAAAAAACCATCAACTAATTGCTATTTCTTTGAATTGTTTATTTTTGCTTTATTTTCTTCATTTTCTGTTTCAACATAATTACTTCGCCTCCTCCTCAAAAAATGAATAAATAAAATAAAAAAGAACTACCTAACCCTTTTTTAAAAATGTTAACCTCTTTTCCTCCTCCCCCACCATCAATAATGTATGTAACCTCAATTAGAATAAATAAAAACTATATATAACATAGGTACTCGCATAGGTTTTTGAACATTTACCGCACTTAAATGGTTTCCTGAGAGTGTTTCCCACTCTCAAAACATTTTTTAAACACCCCACAAAATGACATAATCAACATTATCATCATTATCAACATCATTACCATCATTTACCGTGCGTCGTCGTCAATCTTCTAACTGCACAGTGCACATTCAACATAAAGCATAATAGTTGTATTTTTAAAATCATTACAAATTGAAATCGTCGGCGTCATCGTCGTCGTCTACCGGTTCCGTTCTTAAATATGCCATCATTTCTTCAATCATTTCAATCCCCTCTCTCTTCTTTTAAATACTTATTTTAAAAAAAAATCAACAAACCGCAGAGGTTAAACCAAAACACCTTCTGAATTTGTTATTTTTGAAACAAAGCGATGAAAAAAATTGTGTAAACATTATTTCACTAAGTCAATATTTGAAAATATAACTTCGCATGCAAACCCAGAACACACAAAGCAGAAGCCTCCTCACTTCACTTTACTTCGCTTCTATCAAAAATAGCAAACAAAGTCAATGTCCTTTTAACGGAATTCCAATAGAAAACCTTAACCAAAAACCAACCACAACGGTATTTTCGCAAACTCACCTGTTTCGATAAAAGTTTCCTGGCTCGGCTACAGGCAATACTCGCTTTATCCTTTTTGAAATTCTTTTGTTTTTGTAATCACGTTGGGTATAATGCTTAACTTTGCTCACTCACTTTGCTTCTTCGAATCACACGAAGAGACACACAATATTTTTCCTTTATTTTATTTTTGAAGAACACGCAAGTTCGAATTTTCGAACAATAATTTCGAATTAAAAAAATCACTTTTCACTAGGAGATTTATTTCGAAATGTCATACAAAAACTTTCGAAAATAGTTAAAAAAATCAAAGTCCTTGTGTCCTTTTTGTTAAAATTTTTACACCAGATGGTTTTTTCCGTTAAGAGAGTTAAGTTAAAGTATTCTTTTTTAAGGTAGAGTGAGTACGTATGAATTACGTTTTCGAGAACCCCGTTTAAATTCGAATGTTCGTCCGCAGTGTTTGGCAGCGAGTCGTCAACTGTTTCTGTTCTGTTAGTTGCTGGCAGCTTGATGGTAGCTAAAAGTATCTGCTTGAGTCAGTTCAGTTTTTTTTAGTGAGTCTGCGAAATGAAACTTAGCGAAATAATTTGCCACTGATTGTATTGTAACTGATGTCTCTATGCACAGGCAGCACAAGACTCGAAGGCTATAGATACCTATAGCTTTTGTATTGTTGTGTCTCGAATCGTAGATTGTTTGTGTTCTTGGCGTTATGCAGACGATAAGAGAAGGAGGAAGTTATGTGCGACGTTAAAGACGACGACGGACGCGAAGACGGTGGCGACCACAAAACAACCGGTAGCTTGTGTATGAGAAAGTAGGTAAAAATATTCAGCGAAAAAATAAAAAAGATAAACAAATGACGTGAGCTTTTTTATTTTTCGCTGAGAGCACTTCTCAGTCTCACTGGATGGTGTGTTGGGGGAGTAAAAGCAAGTATATGAGCTTTTTGGCACTTGTTGTTTAAACTTAGACAAGAAATTAGGTATAAAGGGAAACCTTTCACGCTAGCGTGAAACACGAATTTCTTGTTTAGTCGAGGAGGTAAATAGTCAATAAATGTTTCTTCCGATTCAAGGTGTAACTAAATATTATACGAGGCTTGTCTTACAAGTCATCAAATACGTGTAGATAGTTTTCTAAAGAGTGTTTTTTTTAGAAGTATAGAGCGTTGGAATTGAATACACGAGACATAATCTTCTAGAATTGTAATTTAAATATTACTTATATGTCATATGACCGCCATGCCTGTTTCAGAAGTAGTCTAATCTGGAGGTCAAATTTTCGATGACTTCTCCAAAATTTGTGGCCATTTATTGGCAATTACTCTGTGAACGTTGCCCTCTAAGTGGTCAAACGTTTTGGACTTATAACCGGTGGCGTAGACAAGCAACCCACAGAAAATAGTGAAGCGGCGTTAATTCACACGATTTCAGAGGCCATTTCACGCGAGCGTAACGTGTAACTTAATAATCAGTTACGAAACGTTTTGTGCAGTCACAACCGTGTTTTTGAAAACACAGCTCCTGTAAATCCTGAATGTTCAGTTTTATTTATTGACCTTCAAATGTGGACCGTACAATGGACGTATTTCAAACAGAATGATAATTGTCCAAATGAATTTGCAAAAGTTTGGAGGCGTTGTTCAGGCATCAATCAATTCATGTTTAAATGTCAAACCAAACTTCAAAAATAAATCACTTGACAGCTGGCAAAATGACAGCCGGTTCAAAACGTTGTTCAGGTGTTAGCATATTCGTTTTGAATTGTCAAACCAAGCTTCAAAATAAATTACCTGACAGATTACAAAATGGCCGACAGTTGAAATAGTGTTGCCAACTTAAAGTTCAAAGTGTGAAAATATCAATCAATCAATATCAGCTGACAAACAATAATGTTTCGAACCTCTAAAAAAACACCCATTATCATACGAGTCTTGTTTTACAAGTTATCAGATACATAAAATACTTTTGTATCTATCGACGACGACGGACGTTGCGTTGGGATCATTACATTCTAACCGGCCGGCCCGGCCAGCTATAGCAGCTAAGCTTCAAGTGGAGCATCATAATATTCGTTACGTTGCGTTATCGTCGTCGGATGATTGACATTGAATCTAGATACTCATGAATATTTGTGGCTTTACAACGACATTCTACTCATAAAGATGCAAATTCTCTCCTTTCATTAGCTATTTAAAAAGGTATTTCAAAATTTTAATGTTCACACGGATGATTTCACAGCTGAATCAAAAAGATATCGGTCGTTGAATTTATCTTAAAGAAAAGATACTTTTAGATATCATTTTTCAATTTGTGTTTGGAATCTTTTGGCGCTGCATCACTGCAACTTTCAGGTTGTGTGTCTACGAATATACGTTAGGTACGTATAGAGTGCATTAGATCTCAAAGAAACAAGGAAGAGAAATTTTAGCTATTTATTCTTCCCGCTGCCGGCCGCTGTTGCTGCTGATGGGATAGCTGGATTAATGCCAGGAAGATGATGTGCGTTGAGTTCAAGAAGATTAAATGTTTGCGAGTTTATTTGAAAAATTCTATACCACATGCCGAGGAGAGATCACAAACCGCAATTAAAAGTCTTGAAAAAGTTTTTTTTTTTTTTAAATAAAGATTGCTGCTAAAATGAACAAAAATAGTCTTCTACGTAGATATATCAGCAGATCAGATCGTCTCGTCGTAAAAACTGATAGAAGAAGATTGAGTAGTGGTACTTCATTCATTAGGTATACTCACAGTTTAGAGAAGTCAGAGTACTTGAAATAGGTTGGGGTTTATAATATGTACATACAAAAGTTAAGATTCATTGGTTGTTTTTTCTATCTTATTGCAATTTGAAACAATCTTGTTGGTTTGATATTCGTTTATAGCTAAAGATATACGTAGAATAAAAAAAAAAGTATGTTGATTAACGGTAATAGTCTGAGAAACTATTTGATTCAATCAGAAAAGTTATGAAAAAGAGTTCATTGGAATTTTTGAAGGCTTATTTTATTAGTTATACTCGTCTCGTAATAAAATGTAAAATTAAGTTGATGAACAAGTTTTACAAGATTATTTAAATAGATATTTAAGATTTATGGGAATTTAAGGATGAAGACAGGGAAACCTGTTTAAATAATAACTGATTGAATATTGGATAATGTTCCATGTCCAAAATTATCCCAGAAATGTTAATTAAAATATATTTAAAAATAAACGGATTCTTTCTATATTAATTGCTGATATGGCTGAATTTACTTCGAGTTTTCTGTTTCAAGGCGTTTGTAGTCTTGAACTTGTTTGCATAGATCTTTCAACAAAAAAAAATAAACAGAAAATATTAAATAACGTTCAATCGAAAGAATATGGGCCATTCCGATTGAAAATATGTTGTAATTAAAAAATTACTCTTTTTTTTTGAAACCACAAGTTGGCTATGTTCTGTGATTTAGGTACTAATAACTAGGCTTTCATTTCTCGAAACGAACACTTTTAATTAGCCTTATGAGCTGCATTTTCGAACAAAAATTGTCTGAAAATGCCTTCAACTGATGGAATATGAATATCTTTTAAAACAATAATTACTCTTTAAAAAGTCTTGCTCTTTAAATCGGAGCAAAGAATTTTAGCGGGGGGGGGGGTTTGTCGGTGTAAAAAGAGATCAAGTACACTTTCTTGCAAAGTAATCTTAAACTATACGAGCATTTATTTTTTAAAAAAGTTGTTCGTACACATTGTACCTCACACGATTCTGCACAAAAAATTATATGACTTTTTCTTTTAGGTTTCGACAAAAACGGCCGAAAATATTAGAGTTTAGTGAATTTAGTCAAAAAATGCGAAGGAAATGTGTTTGTATTGTGCTATGATTGCAAAAATATTGTTTTTTCAAAAATTAATCTGAAAACAAACTGCAGAAAAAAATATGTACCATTAAGCTCCTAATCGTGAATATCCTACAAAATATCTTTCAATTCTAAGAAAAAATCCTGAAGAGTGAAAAAGCGGGTGGGATTAAATCTGGGATGTATCACTTTGGTGATACTTACATCTTTCATGATATTGGGCTCATTATCACCTTCCCAAAGATCAGGTCTAAAATAAGAGCACTATTAAGCAAGATTTAGGGACGTATGAAGCTTTTCAATAAAATACAGGTCTTTCCCAATTTTTTTGAAGCTATGCTATGTGTGTATCTTATTTCCTGGAATTTCTAAGAAATGGCCAAAAATTCAAATTTTGCTTGAATTATGAATTAACCTTTATGAAACAAAAATTCTCAAATAGCTGAAACATACATATATCTAAATAAATGAAATAACTAATTTTCGACTATTTTTTAACATTTTAACTTTCGTTTTGAACTTTTTGGCATTTTTTTAAATTTTTGTTCTGAAAATGTTTCAGATTTTCGACAGAGGCATAAGTAAACCCAAATTTTAAAATAAGATCGGTGATATAATGTAGCAAACAATTTTATTGTGAACAACAAAAAAAACATACAAACTATTTGCTTCCAAATTATGAAAATAATAATTTCTGTCGAAATTGTTGTAACTTGAAAATCATTGTGAAACATACATAATGTAAGAGTATGTAGTTTTATATTTTTAACTGAGTTCAAAGAAATTAGGTAAACATAATTGATTAAGTAAATAAAATAGAAAAATGTAAAACTAATAGAATACAAAAAGATAACGACAAAATTATAAAGAATTGAAAAGTTAAGAAAATAAAATGTACGGCGGGACCGTACGAACTTGCTCCTGATCTAAAGAGTCTATTTCAAAAAATAAACCTATAATATAAGTTTGTGTTAAAAAATGTAAATGCCATTTGCTTTGCCTAAAAAAAAACTTAATTTTTCAGAATTTTTGAGCGCGTTTTTTAAATTAATTTTTTTAATATAAAATTTTAAAATTTTTCATTTACAATAATTTTGGTATGTAGTTATTTAGAATATATTAATACAAATTTGATTTTCATAAAAAATGATGACCAAAAATATTTTGAGAAAATTTAATAAAAATCTATCGGTTCATTTTTGAGAAAATTCGAATTTTCGATTTTAACCAACAAAATTTTATGGGTATTATTGTTATATTTAATCTTAACAAAATTAAAAAAAACACCTAACGCGAATCTGCTCAAGACTTTTATTCCCAAGTTTGAACTCAATGGACCCAATGGTTTGGGCTGTAAGGGGAAGAGGACGGACGGATCCGGTAACCCACTTTTTTCGACTGATCTTCCATCGTAATTTCAAGTTTGATTAAAATCTCGAGATGAAAATTTTTACAAATGCAAAACTTGCCATATAGTAGTCCTATATGCCGCAAGTTAAAATAATTATTTCGACAACTTGTTCTTAGGGAGTTTGGAAATACTTTAAAAAAAATGTTAAAGTGTGTATCAGTATTTATATTTCAAAAAGGCAAAATTGTGTAGCAACAAAATTGCTCATAAATTTGTGTTGGACCGTAAAATTTCTTGAATTTGTCAGTGCTTTTTGCTGTCGTAACCAAATTTACATTTTATTACTTTTGTTTGTTGTTCTTGTTAAAATCGAATAATATCTTCTGAAGTATGAGGCTCATGTGATTGAATCTTCTACCAGTTATGTATAGGTCTTGTTTTTTAATGCAAATTTTGGTACAATATTTTGTGAAGGTAATTTTCAATATATATTTCGTAGAAATTTTTTTTTTAAAGGCCAAAAACTGATTTAAAGAAAAAAAGCCTCAAATTTATTCCTTAAGTTATATTTAAGTTCAAACATGATTGGGATGTGATTAGACTATTTACAAAAAAAAATTACAAAACCTCTGAATGTATGATGCAAGACGTCCACGAACATCATAGCCACGTTACAAACTAAACTCAAAGAAAACATAGGCATAAAAAGTCTGTAAAAGGAAAAAACGTATAAATTTCATTAACTGACTATTTTTCAAATAATTCTGTCTTAAATTTTATCAATAGAATTTTCTGCACGTTACAAAAAAAATCAAGAGTTATTTATTTTGGCACAATTTACGGCAGCTATTTTTTAAAAAGTTCCTTAGTTCAAAAAATGTACTTAACTTACTTCACGTCGTTTCTGTCTTACCCCAAAAACAAATGAGTAAAACAAGCACCTCACTACTCGAATTGACCAAATTTATTGCCTTATTTTTCCTGAGAACTTAACTTAATTTTATTCCATTTTATTCCATTTTATGTTTTTTTCTTATTTTATTTTATTTTGCTTTGAAAATTAAATCATTAAAAGCCTCCACTTAAAAATTATATTTTCCAAGGAACTCCATTTTAAGAATAAAAACAATTGTAGAACTTAATGCGAATCACTTGGGCGTATACGTAACTAAATTAAATAAATATGACAAAACAAATCCATAATTTAAACTCATTTTCCTGACAAATATTTTACTGAATTTATTTACTATAAATTAACATAATAAATATCAATTATACATAGTTTACATCATCAATTTGTTCTTAACATACTTTTTAATGTAATTAATCACTGAAATCCGCTCTATTAAATCATTTATAGCTACAATAAATATTTATTTCGACTCATGGTTTCAAGAGAGATTGAAATTGAAATTCGAAAACCAAGAAGAGAAAAGTGTACTGATGCAGCTTTCAAGATCATAACCTTTTCGCCTACTCAACGTCTCTAATTGCAAATAATACGATTTATTTGTGTACGTGGGATTTGTTTTTCTCTTATTTATCGTGTTGATAAAAAAGTTATATAGTTAAATTTTCTTTTTTTTTTTAAATCTTATTTCAAATAAGGTGCCATGACTTTTTTCCTTAGTTTTTATTTATATATATATATTTCTGTTCATATAAATTCATCGAGTTACTTCATGGTCGAATGGTTAAAAGTTAAATTATATTGACTACTTGTTGAATACTTGTTTATAAAATTCTTGTAAATTTCAACCCACACAGTAAGTTCAATGAATTAATTGTAAATGAAAATGTTGTCCACACAATAATTGTTAACTAAGTTGACTTAAATTTCCGTTCAATATTATGAAGTTGATACAATTATCTTCAAATGCGAGTAGTTCCACTTTATTGTTGAAAATGTAGCAAATTTCAATGAATCTTATACAGCTCCTTGAAACTTAATTCAATCAAAAGAGTTCATCTGATATAAAAAATGTCACTGTTACAATAAAAACAACTGTAACTATGTACTTGTACTTCAATTCAATTGATCTGTGGAAAGTTTTATAGTTGTTATTTTTTTATTTTGTATTTTTGTTCTGTATTAAGTTAATTAATTTGAGTGTTTCCGTTGTGGGTGTAAGGTATAGCAGCGTGGTGTCTGGAGGCAGTCTTCCATATTTGGATGCTGGAACATGGTGTAAAATTTCCTATACAAAACTTAACTTTTGAAGCTCTTAGTCATATTTTGTTATAAGGTGCAGTCACTTCCTCTTTTTTGAAACTTATATAATGAAATTATAATTTACAAACGTAGACCAATTATGTACTTGCGATAAAAATTAAAAAAAGAAATATTTTCTATCAATTGTGTTCCCCGTGTTCTGAGAAAATCAATCAAAATAACTTTTTTGTAACTAAAATTTGTTCATAAGGCACCAGTTATATAAATCATTGGTTTTCATCATTGAAAACAAACATTGGAATTTTTTGACAGGTCGTTTATAGATATCGTTAAAAATGTGTGTCGTTGAAAAAAATTTCCTGATTGAAATCCACCGAAATTTTTTTACTGACAAAAATCTGTCATTGGAAACACAAATCAGTGGAACGATTCGTTTCACTTTTGGACATAAAAGTATCAGTTGTTCAGGAAAATGAATTTCCGTCTGGAAAATAGGAAAATACATTTTAAGAGAAATATAAATGCGCAATTACTCTTTTTATTCTTACAAAAAAAATCTTTATGCGATTCCCAATCAATCAGTATATAATTTTCATTTCTAATCAAAGGCAATCACCTTCAAATACCGGTTCAAAAATTTTTCCGGATCGATTTCAATGATAGCTATAACTGGCCCCTAAAGAAAATAAACTATCCATGCATCCATTAAAAATTCAGTTGGACATTTATATGAAATACCTAAATAATGTGTTTTCGTTTGTGGTTTAAATTTCTTCCCGAGTTTATCAAATTTAATAAGTTAATACTGACTTGACTATAAATTGTTTAATTTTATCCCTAATGGTTAAATGCATTCGTACGCAAACATATTCAACTTAAAATCGTTTTAAGAAAATATTTTTTAAGGCTATTTTGTATAACATAGTATTTTGTTTTTATCGCATTTGAATTATTCACAAGAAGTGTTACTGTTACTATGGTATTGTCCACGCTCAAATTTTCAGATGGTTTTAGTTTTCCCATTTTCTTCTTAATAACGTATTTCAAAGTAAGAACCGTTCATTTAAATGAGTTTTTTATTCGCTTTTGAAAATTTTTAGTGTTTAGTCAACCGCAAAATACCAATTAATTTTGAACGAGCCAATAAAAATCCTATTAAAAATTCAAACAAATTGGATGTCAAGAAGTAGTTAAAATGATTAATGTCCAAGAAAAGTTAACTTTAAATTAAATACAGAATTTCAAGATGTTTTTTTTTTGTATTCATAATTTATGTTAATTATTTAACTTCTAAAAATAGTGATTCAAATATATGTTTGCTACTTTTTGGGATATCAATTTATCACAAACAGCAATTTTAAGGTCACTCACAAAATAATTGTTTTTTGATGAAAAATTATAATAAAATACTATTTTATAATAGGAAAATCAAGAAAGTAAATAAATTTAACAAATAAATTATTAAGGAACTAATAATATTTTTAATATTTCTAAAAATTTAATTTTTGCAATTACTCCAGAATCAAGCAGATAATTGTGGTTCTCATTCACTAAACATCGCATGGAATCGCAACTACTCCAAATTATGTAGTGCTTAAATTTTTTTCAAATACCAAATTTACACCCACAATTATTTTTCCTGACCCTTTTGTCGTTTCTGTAAATTGAAAAATCTCTTTAAAATTTGTAGGAATAAAGCTAGAAAATATGAAATTTTGCCCGAAAAAAAGGTCAGAATTGTGTTTAGAAAATTTGTTGGACTTTTTCCCAAAATAAAATCTGTGTTAATTTCTTTTTGTGTGATCCAAGTTTCTAGTTCATTTTTCTAACGAAACTCTTACCGACGAATGACAAATTATGCTTGTGTTATATAAAATTCTCAAGAACACAGACGATTCAAATCTTCTTAACTTTTGATTTCAACTTCCTACACAAAATGCTGTTTTTCCTTTATACGTTTTCTAATAATTACGAAACAAAAAAAGAAGACATGTAATTACGAACAATTAGAACATTTCGTTTAAATAGTTTTTAAAAACTCAATAGCTTGACTTTAGTTTTTCACAAAATTCTGTACCGGATTTTGATCACTTATTAGGGTAGGGATACCATTTTCAAAAAATTCCCAAAAAAAAAACTTTAATTTTATTTTTTGGAGAATCTAAATACAATCTAATTGAATTCTGTTAAGGATTTTGATTGATTAATTTTTTTAACATCCCCGTTTTCTTCATTTCAAAAGTTAACTACACTAAGCTACAAGAACTTGAGGCACGTGGCGCGCGAAGCCCGCGTTAATATAAGTGTATGATAAGTTTAATATGTGCGACAACTTATTTCATAAGTGTTGGTAATGCATTGTTTTCCCGAGGTCAAAAGTAACTCATGTCCTTTCTTAAGTCTCAAACTATCTCCTTGCCAAATTTCATTTAAATCTGTTCAGTAGTTTAGGCGTAAAAGCGATCGGCCCACCTGAATTTTCCCATGGGAATGCGTCATTTTCACGGGGTAAAAAGTAGCCTATGTCCTTTCTCGGGTATCAAAATATCTCCATACTAAATTTCATGCAAATTGGTTCAGTAGTTTAGGCGTGATTGAGTAACAGACAGACAGACAGAGTTACGTTCGCATTTATAATATTACTAGTACTAGTACTAGTATAGAAGTATAGATTAGTATAGATAACATCAAAAGATGCAGAGAGGATGTTGAAAGGGGGATATTGTGTTGATACAAAAATTAAAAACCTAAAATATACAAAATTTGGTTGATTCTAAATATCTTACGAACCAATAACGTAAAGAAAGATGTTGACTTTAAGCTTTTTTCATTTCTGAAAAAATGTTGCTGGTAATATCTTTTGAAACATTTAGAAATATCTAATTGACAGTAAAATAAAAACCAAAAACAAACAGTTGTGTGGGTCTCAGTTTTCTTTCTTTACACTTTACCATAATTGGATTTTCGAGAATTACGAAGCCATAGCTACAACCTTTACTAGGCCACAGTCTTAACTCAATAGAATGCTACAAAGTAAATTACCTAATAAATTTTAAGTAAAAATATCACAAAAAATCGCCGAATCTTAGACAAAAACCTATTTTCCTACGTTGACCAATTTTTTAGTTCGAAAGCGAATAGTGATTTTCTTAGATAATATTTGACATTTTATGGTTTGACAAATTGGCAGTAACTTAAAGAAGATAGAAAATATCTTTAAAATGTAACTTGTTACATCAGTTAAGCATGGACCAGTATTAAAATATATCTACTCAAAACATTCAAAATTAAACAACTTTGAACTCTCTGTGGACACATCTATTTCGGTTTTCAGGAGTTGAGTTTTCTGTTTAGATAATTTGAAAAAATAGTTGTTTTAGTTATTTTTTTTTGTACTTCTGCTATAACCAAAAATGATTTAATATCTTTTCTTCAAGAAACGTCAAATCCCTCATGATCGTAAAAAATATATCCAATTATGTTTACATGTTCTAGATTGTTGGATCTATTTTTGAATAAAAGAAAGTATCATATAGCTTTTTTAATTGTCACCTTACCATGTTTGAATATCAAAAACCTTCTAAATTTGGTCATTCGATTGATGTTTTAATGAAAAAAAAAACAAAACTATTCTCTGGACCTTAAATCTTGCCTACACATTAACTGAATATATTTCTAAGAAAATAATGAAAACAATAAAAAAAACAAAAATTGTAATCAAACTTCCATTCAAACGATTATTCTCACAATCAACCTGAGCTAGAGGAACAGTCACAGTCATTCCCCGCCTACATAAAATGTTTATAAATTTAATAAAAAAAAAAACGAAACAATTCTGAATCACAGATTAGCAACGGCAGCAACTTGACAGTCCAACAATACCTGTTACCTTAAAAGTCATTCGAGATACAAGTTGTTATGGGTGCACTAAGAAGATGTAGACATAAATTATCAGTCAGCATTTCTGTCAACTTCTAGACTTCTATCTTTTCCAGCTTCTACATATAATAATTTTTCAAGTCATACTCTACTCGTATCATGAAAATTTAAACTTATTGTTATGAATTTACTTAAAGTGGCGCATGAATTCCGCCAACGTATGGCCTCAGCTTGGAGGACATTTGGAGCTCACAAAACAATTTAAAAGCTGACACAATTAATCAGCAGTGAAAAAATTGAAAACAATTGTTTTCTTATTCCAGAATTCCATAAATGGTCTTATTATATAAACGAAAAGTTGTAGTCCCACATTTAGCCATGTTGACCCTTTTAAGATTGGCTCTGAATCTGAATCCCAATTACAATTTCCATTTAATGCTAAATAATTGTTTCGGGAAAAGAAACACAAACAAAAACGCCATTGCGGAATTGGAAGTGACTTTGATTTGTTGTCTGGAACTGATTTTGCAACAATATTTCCTTCGATGATGAAAATATTTACAATTCACTGTGTGCACCAGGTATTCAAGTTGGTACAACAATATGCACTTTAACAGGTTGATAAGCCGACTTGAAGCAATCACCGCTTCTGAGGCGTCGCGTCACTGTGCCGCGTCGTCGTTTTTGTCGCTACCATAACTAAAGACAGAAAAATGGAAATTAATTTGTGAATTGCACAGCGCATGCGCGCCGTGTCACACAAGCTGACACTAAAATCAGCAAAAGACCATATGGTGTTTCGAGTCCGACCCGCATGCCGGCAGTGGCAGTGGCATAGTGCAGAAAAATATTATGTACCAATTATTTTTTTCTTGTATCGATTTTCGTGAATTTTCATCTATGCGGCAGTGGCGGCTGCTGCCGCACCGAAAAGCATCAGCTTTCGATTTTATTTTTCTTAAAATACTATAAACATTAAACATGCTACAATAAGTTGCAAGATCGTCATCGCACGAATATAAGATGTTTATATGTGAGTTGAAAACTATACGAAGAAGGAAGCAACAAGGTTTCACTTTAAGAAGTGAAGTGACTTTTGTGATTGTTGATTACGTCAATATACCATATTATAGTTTTGCGTGCTATTGATCGATATTGGAATCGTGATCAAGAAGACACACATTTTTTATTTGTCATCTTAATAGTCATAAAAGTAAAGTTGATACCCCAACGAAACATAATTTTCCTGTTTAAAAAATCGTGTACACCACACCAGTAGCACACAAGTACATGTCAACTTAATTGCCTTCATTTTTTAATACAACTACTTTTTTCGTAAGAATTTATGAGTTTTCTAGCTTTTTAGTTTTTAAGGGACATGATTAGGAAACGCGAGAAAAATCATTTTGGTTTTTGGCGAAAATGGGGTTACGTATAAACGTTTTCGATTTCACATAATTTATTTTAAAGTATTAAACATTTTAAGGTGAAAACGAATTTAAAATAACATTTCCATTTTTAAGGCGTGAAGTTTCGACATGTTTTCATTGATGGATTTTTGAACCGACGCTACGGCAAGTAATTCTATGATAAATGTTTCTATCTCAAAATATTGAACATATTGCTTTTTTGAACACTAAATGGAGAAGAAGCACATCTTATTTATTTTCGGTGAAAGTAAATTTGACAACTGACAACTGAATTGTTCTCAGTATCAGCGCTGTCACTCACTGTCAAAACTAACCATAACCGCTGTAAAGTGCCATATACTCAAAATAATTTGGTAGGCATAGACGTCTTGTCCAAGGGGGATAATTTTTATTTAAAATGAATAGCATAATATTAATGTCAACTAAAGAGTAAAATTGTAACAAAATTTAAATAAAGGGTTGCCATCTTTTAAGTAATTAAATGCCAACCTTTTGAAATAGAATAAATAAAAAAAAAAGTAAAGACACGTAATTGACTAAAAAACATGGTAATTGTCTAGAATAGCTACTTTTGCTAAAAACATAAAAAAAAAAATCGGAAAAAAGCTAAATCGGTATATTTTTTCGTAAACTTTAATAAAAAGTCGGGGGAGGTGCAATTTTGTAACAATTGTTATTGTTATTAATTAAAAAAGTTAAAAAATGACAGATATTTTTGCTCGATTGAACATTTTGAAATTGGAGCTTTTTGAATTGATAGCACGGCGTACTAACAGCTAGGTATGTAAGGGGGGGCATGCTGCATCCCTGCAACCCCCCTGCTTGGGCTCACTATAGGATTTGGGGTGGGTGTGAGTTTGGGTATATGCAAAGAACACGAATGGTGTCCGAAGGCTGGAAGTGTGAGAAAGTGTTCGATTGTGATGAATAATTACAAAAGTTCTTTGCATATACCCAAACTCGCACCCACCCCAAATCCTATAGTGAGGCCAAGCAGGGGGGTTGCAGGGGGGCAGCATGCCCCCCCTTACATACCTAGCTGTTAGTACGCCGTGCTATCAATTCAAAAAAACTTGTTTTATGCTCCAATTTCAAAAATTTCAATCGAGCAACAACATCTGGCATTTTTTAACTTTTTTAATTAATAACAATAACAATTGTTACAAAATTGCACCTCCCCCGATTTTTTATTAAAGTTTACGAAAAAATACACCGATTTAGCTTTTTTCCGAATTTTTTTTTATGTTTTTAGCAAAAGTAGCTATTCTAGACAATTACCAAAAACATTGATTACCTTCTGTTCCAATTCCTTAACACTGTTCTATGACGGAATCCTGGCCTGAATTTTTGGAGGTTTCTATTTTTGATGTGATTTTAAGTCCTAAGTCATCTGCACGATCCTCGAAAATTCGACAATTAAAAAAACACCTTCAAAAAGAAGAAAAAAAGCTTCCCGTTATTCAGGCAAAACATTTTTCGTACAAACATTAATGAATACAAAATTTAAAGAATGATAGACCTGTCGAGCCCTTAATCATTTTCGTCGGATGAACCATTTTTATGTAAACAAGCCCTAAATAAGGTATTATTGCCCATGTTCTGCATTTCACTTATTGTGAATAATGTGAATACACTTTGAGAAAGTGAATTTGGGTGTTCCTCAATTCGTTATTGTTAATTGGATTTTCGAACATTCAAATGAATGTTCTGTATTTCGGTTTGTTCCATTTTTTGAACGCATTCAAATCACATTTTTATTTCTGTGAATTGATATTTGATAGCTTCCTTCTGCTAGGAACCGGAGTTGATTTTAAGGAATCGATGAAGGTATTATAAAAGGTTCTATTTTCCTTAGAACATATAAAAAAGTGTATTTGCTTAATCTAAAATTACAATGAAAGCTTAAAAGAGGAAATTAAGAATTTACTTTATTTATCAGAACAATTCTACATAATTTTCACACACTTACATTGTGTCAGGTAAATCCAATATCTTTGATTTGTCTCGCAAAAATCGTCTTCTTATTTTTTCTCTTGAATTCTGCCTTTTTTCACTTAAAATTGTCAATAATATTGCATTCATCTTCAAAACAGCAAAAATTTTACTTCAGAAACAAAATGA
Organism: Eupeodes luniger; assembly: GCA_951509635.1. Lineage (NCBI taxonomy): Eukaryota > Metazoa > Arthropoda > Insecta > Diptera > Syrphidae > Eupeodes > Eupeodes luniger. Next base: position 8,732,307 of record OX608075.1, on the reverse strand, counting down.
AAATGGATGATCCTTCAGTTCTGACAGTTCGAAGCAATTTCGAAGTTTTCGAAATCGATCGAATTGAAGAACATGCAATTTCATTTCACGTGAAATAGAAAAGTTATTTCAATTCACTTTCGATCGAAATTTGGAACATGGGCTTATATATCAAATTCACTTTTTAGCTTTGGATGCTATAATAACGAACAATACGTACATATTTTAAAAGAAAACTTAACGGGTGTCATCATATTTTACACTAAAATGAATTAATCGACATTTTTTAATAAACTTTTTTTTTCCATTCTGAACAATATTTCCGAGGTTTTATTCGAACATAAAAATAATTGCACTGCTATTTTTAATTTTTCTTGATGTGTATCTTTTTCAAAATTGATATATATTTAGTTTCATAGACAAATTTATTTCTTGAAGCTATGATAATCAGAATTTACATTTAATTAATAAAATAAATACAAAGTTTTTGTTACTTTAAACTCTGGTTTAAAATTCGAATTCGAAAACAATCAGTTTACTATAAAACATTGTTCAGATGCTTAACGGCTGAGCTTTTAAAATTAATTGTAGCAAGAAAAAAGGGGCATTCATTTTAACAACTCCTCAAAGTATACACTTTTCGATAGTTCTAAAGAAAGTACCTCACTGTTAAAAAAATTATTTTCAAACTTCAGCTCAACGATGGTAACCTACATATTCCAAACTTAAAATCTATATTTTTGATGTCTTAATAGTAAAATGTTGTATTTTTAGAACCTTGTCGCTCCTCAAAGCTGGCTGTGATATGATTTTCTAATTCACATTTCACTTCCACTCTGAGAAGAGACACAGTTTAAATCTTTTTCTTTGTGCACTTAAATTAATTGTTTAAATTTATATATGGTTTGTTTCTTCATACACATTTTGAAATTCGAACTTCTAAATTAAATATTTAATGTTTCAAAGTTAGAAGCCCCTTTAGGATCTCAAATTAAAAACAGATACAAGTTAAGTCGAAATAAATAAAAACAAATTTGTTTTTTTTTTAATTATCAATTTAATTTCTCTTTTTTTTTTAATATAAATGTTTTACCTTTTTCTCTTTATTTGTTTTGTGTTTTTCTTTTAATTTGTATAAATTTTAATATCATGATAAACTTATGTAGGTATTTTCTTAGGTTATTTTTATGTTCATCTTTTGATTAAAAAATACTCGATTATGAATATTTTTATATTTCCTTCCTTGTTTTTTTTTTTAAATACATAAATGGCATCTATAAGAATTCGTACGGGCTTACTTAATTTTTTTAATTTTTTGTCTATTTTTGTTTGTATTTTTGTTATAATATGTCTGGAATGAGATGCTCTAGTTTTTGTATGTTTTTATTTTTGTAACATGAATATGACAATGATGAAGTTTATGATTTTTTAAAAGAATTGGAATTTGACTATAAGTTTAAAGTTTTCTATATATAAAATGTGTTTTTATTTTTATTTGTATGTCTTGTTTAAATATTGTAAGCTTTAGAATAATGCTTTTTTGTATTTTGTTTTATTTTATGTTTTTACTTTCGGAACATTATAGTTTTCTTATATTTTGATTTTCGGATTTCTTGCTGTTTTGTTTGTTTTTTTTTTTTTGTTTAAAAAAATTAATGAAGCTATAAGCTAGGTTTATATTCTATTTTTTGTTTTATTTTTTGTGTGTGGACGATGAATGTTTTTTGTTTATATATAATATAATATATTTTTTATCTTAATTTAACATTTAAGCTATTTTTTGTTTTTGTGTACTATCTATTAGTTTATAGGTATAAAATGCGGAATTAATTCTTCAATATGTATAAAATGTATACAAAAAATTGTTGTCATTGATTTCACTTAAAAATAATGGCAAACTGATATTTCATTTTGTTTTATATAAAACATTTTACTCATATTCTTGTAGTACTCGTAAATATTACTTAAAAAATTAAAAAAATTAAATTACAGTCCATTCGGTTTCTTTGTTTTTTTTTTTTTGTTTAATATTTCTTTTTTTTGGCTTTTGTTGGATTAAAATGCCATTTTTGAAACCTCATACAAAATTCTTTTATTTTCATTTCTTATACTTACATAGTTTTACAAAAATTTCATTTTTTTTTTCTATCAAAACCTATTGTAGATATTTAATCTTAAAACTGTTTGATCTTTTTTCTTGTAAGAAAATTGAATTTATGAAGGCGAATTTTTGATGGATTTATTACTTTTGTTTCTTAAAAAAAATAAATAAATTATAGATAATATTAAATAAAAAAATAAGAAGCTCTGTGAATTTACTGTATATTTATGTATACATATTTGGTAGCAGGCTATGTTTGTAATAGAAACATTTTTATCTTTTAAAAAGTACGTTCACGTTTGATTACTCGATATTTTTCAGTCTAAAAATTGAGCAAACGAATTAAAATTTTAATTCAATAAACAATTTAACAGCACAATGGAAGAACTTAGTTTTTCAATTATGACTTTTACCTAGGTATTTCCGAAAAATTTGATGAAAATTCTAATTCTGAAAATGTTTCAATAACATATTTATAACTGTTATAGGGTTTGTTGGGGTTTTAAGGTGTTTTCCCTCTCTTAAAAGCATTTTACATTTTATTGCAATTTCAAACTTTTGTCTGTGTGAGAAAATATTCCTCCTTCCGAAAGATCAACCTGAGAAAGACAGTTAAAATGTTGACAAAATTGATATAACTTTATGCATTAAATTAGTCGACCAGAATAATATTTATTCTCAAACTCTCCAAAGTAATTTTTTAGCTTCAATATTTCATAAGCAATTCCTAGCCTATTCCTATTTTTAAAATTATCCAATATGCAATATTTTTTGATTAACATCAACTAGAATGGGTTATGTCCAAAAACTCGTCCTTTTCAACCTCCAATTCAGAAGGCCCATAGTAAAAATTGTTAATTTTTTTTTTATTTTAATGTTCAGTCTTAAACAATATTGTAAAATAATATTTGACATACAAACTTTTTTTTTCTAGCTTCTGTCACTTTCGACCATTCAAACCAAGTTAAGATTTTATTTTTTAAGAAACAGCTGCACTGACAATTAAATTTGGTTCTTGGGGTAGCGGTTATTACAAAACATAAATACATAAGTTTAACAGGAAAAACAAGAGACAATTGTTTGAAGCTCGTATCATCTCGTAAACAGCTCTAAATGTGTCAAACACAAGATTCAGATGCATTTGAAATGTGAACTTAGTTATATAATTATAACACCTGACTCTAATACTTCTTGTAGTTAGATTTTTATGAAACGTATGCTAATGATTATTATTTTAAAAATTCCCCTCCGTATTAATTGTGTTCTAAAATAGTGTTTGACTTAAATCGGATAAGCATTTTTATAAAAAAAAAGCAAAACCCTCATTGGTATCCCATTCATATCATTTTTAGCTCTTTGCCCAGTTTTCAAATACGTTGAATTAATTTGAATAGTTTTAAAAGATTTGTTTCCATAGTTTTCGAAACACATAATTCACTATTCACTACGATTTCGTTGTTGACATAGTTTTTGCGAACTGGCACACTTTCAATTTTATGGAATTTAATTGACAGATCCATAAATTCAAATATTTCAATTTAAGCCTGAAAGCATTTTCGTCTCCAAAAACCTAAGAAACCAACAGATTCTCTTTTTAATTAACAGCTGAAGCATAATTTCCTAAAACTCACATACAGTTCTATGAAAATTCCATTTTTAGCAAAAATGAGATATGTAAATACGCCAAGTTTATCCAAATGACAAAATAAATATTATGCGAAAACTCCCTAAGAGGCTTGTAAAAGAATGAAATTTTTTGGTAATGAAATTTCAATATTAAGATTGCATTCATTACATTTAACTTACGATTGGGACTTCATATTTTGAAATCACCAATCATTTGACCTTAATAACAATAATTCCTCCAATTTGAGTGCAATCAATTGATTGCAATCATTTAAGTCTTTATTCACTTGAAGTCTTTATTCTTTTGAAGTCTTTGCATTTACTTTAAGTCTTTGCATTTACTTGAAGTCTTTGCATTTTTAATTGAAATTTTACTTTTGAAATAGATTTAAATCTCTTGGCGTCTGACATCGAGACTTCAAGTGAATGCAAAGACTTCGAGTAAATGAAAACACTTTAAGTGAATGCAAAGAATGCATGAAGTCTCAAATGATTGCAATCAATTGATTGCAGTTAAATGATTGGAAACAAAACGATTGCAGTCTTTTGAAGGTAAAATGATTGGAGATTGTAAAATTTGGAGTCTCAATCTTTAGGTGAAATCAATGAATGCAATTTTTAATTTGAATTCAAAAACACTTACAATTATTACATTTCTAAAAGATTACATTGTTTTACAAATCTGCTCTCTAAGCTTTACGTTTCTCTATTGTCAAATTACATATAAAGAATTAAAATTCACAAGATCTGATAAATTGTTTATAGATTTTAAACTTTAAATGCAAATATCTCAAAGCGAACAAAATTTACTCAGGGAGTTTTAATGGAACGGTGACGACATGCAAAAAGACATTGTGACGAAAATTTCAAATGCATCTGCTTTTTCCTTTACAAAATCACTTAACTATTGCTTTACGGTTAAATTGACTAAACAATCCAAGACAGTTTATTATTAATTATAAAAATGTAGCTTCTCATGCAAAATATTTAAATAAGAGTTATTTTTGCTTCAGACTTTTTCATACATTTTAAAAACTGCCTTTTCTACCTCTAATCTACCCGTAAAATAGAACTGAACTAAAACAACGTTCTAAATAAAAGTCAACTGTCAACAAATACTTCAAACTGTAAAATAAATTAAAAAACAAATCATCAAGAAATAAAACAAAATCATATAAAATGTTTACAATTAAAATATATTTATATTTCATTAAAATCAAGGCCATACACAGTACAATTGCTTCATACAAAAATAAAATAATAATAAAATAAATGAAACATTTTGAGAAATTCAAAAAAAAATATAAAACAATCTTTTATTTTCATTCCATTTTTAAGAAGAAAGAAAAAATAATAATATTCAAACAAAAAGCAAAAATTATGAAATAAATAAAAGAATTAAAAGAAAAAAAAATTAAAGAAATCAAAATTTGAGCAAATTGTAAATTATCTATTTATATAAAAATAAAATGATTGTTTTAATTCAAATAAAACAATATATTCGAGTTACACATTTATCATCATGAAAAAAAGTAAGTGTTTTAGTTCTTCACTTCTTTATACACAATCTTATTCATTTTCTTCTTTTCTCTTCTTTTTATTTTATTAACTAAACATAAATCACAAAAAAACATAAAATTATAATCGCATACATACTATTTATAGGTATAGAATAAAAAGTTATTATCTTTCGGTATATTTCTTTCTTAAACACAAAATCTATCTTTATTTTAAAATAATTCCTTCTTCTCTAACTAGTTTTTTCTTTCTTTTAATTTTAATTCAGGCATATTTTTAAAATTATTATTATTGCCAATTTATTATTAGTTAAAAAAAAATCATTTTATATATAGCACAAATTGCAAGCTTTTTTTTTTTTTTTTTTGACATTTAAACATAAAAATCTAAACTAAATATACAGCAATATTTTTGTTTAAGGCTTTAAAAAATATTTCTTATTTTTGTTTGTTTTAATTTTCAAAGAAATATTATGTAGTTTTTTTGTTGTTGTTTAATATTTATGAGCGTTACTTTTTCTTTCTAGATACACAGTTATATGCATTTATAATGAGATAATATATATATATATTTCTATGTTTATATATATAATTGTATTTTCCATTCATTTATAATATATAATAATTTTTTCTTCAGTTAAATTTTGTTCTTAAATTTGTAAAAAAGCATATTGATTGGTTGTACAAAAAATCCGATATAAAATGTTTTTATTTTAGTTACTTTTTGTTTTTGTCTTTGTTAATATAAACTTAAATTTTATTTTTTTTTCTTTTTTTGTTCAAATTTGAATAATTAATAATATTTTTTTATTTTATTTTATATAAATTTACATATTTTATCTAAAATTTTGTTAATCTTTGTCGTACGTCTCTTATAGTTATTTTTTTGTTTTTCATCAATGTTTATTTATTTATATATAATTTTTATATATTTAATATATTTTTTAAAAATTCTCACGGTTTTCTTATTACATACATATTTTTTTATCTTGAAAATCATTTTTTTTTAATTACTATTTTTTAAGTAAAAATTAAAATAAAGATAAAAATACAAAATTAAAAAAAAAAAAAAACAACGATTAATAGTTAAAATTTGTTCTAATGATTATGAGGAGAAGATATATATTTATATTTATAATCTTATTTATGTTTTTTTTTTTTTTATTTAATTATAGATGAGATTTTTTTAGTCGCTATTCTTTTTTTTTACTAAAATTGTTGATTTTTGTTGTTTTGATAATTTTAGTAAACACATATTGAGTTGCTACTGCTTAATCGGTTAGAGTTTGAGCAATTAATGCAAGTTGTTCTTTTAGAACCCGGAAAGATGGACGATCCTCGGGACAGTGACACCAACATTTTTTCATTACCTGTAAGAAAGTAGGAAAAGATAAATTATAATTCTTTTAAAATTATTTTATAATTTTAAAAAGACAAATTAAGCTTTAAGTTTGAAAATTTTTAAGATGGTTTAATGCCAAAAAGTTAAAGTTTTTGAGAAATATGAATTTCTGTCTTCAGTTAAGTGACTTTTTCAATCAAATTTCTTTGAAATTCAATCAATATTTAAGGCTTGGCTTGGCGTCTATCTTGTATCTATTTTAGTAGTTTTTTTTTAATAAAATGTATTTAATTGTTTTTTCTTATGCCCTCAAAAAATGTACTCCCTTAAAAAAAGGTACAGATTGTGTCAAAGCAAACTATCAACTTTCAAGTCATACAATATTTTCGGATCAGTTCTCTGACAATAGATGACAGATTTACCGAAATCTAGATAGATTTTTTAAAACTGCATCTGAAATATCGAAGATTTACCATAACAAACTTTAATCTGTTCAAATGAAGATTACAAATAAATCTCATTGAAATCTTTTTTAACACATTAGTTTTTCAAACCAAACGAAACTTTTCGAACCCACCCATTGACAAACGTCAATTCGAATCTGACATTTGGTTCCATCTACCAAACGTCAAATTAATCTCTTTTTCTTTGGTTGAAATACTTCATGAGTTTTTTGAAATTTCTTGCTTTAACCCTTTGACGACCACGGGGACACATTTGTCCCAAGACAAAAAATATTATTGACTTAATAAACTTTAATATTAATTAATAATAACTCTAAAAAGATTAAATTAAATTATTTAGTCCCATAATTTTATGGTCGTTAGAGGGTTAAATCTCGGATTAGTTTTTGGTGGAAATAAAATACAATTTCATTGTCAGATGGTTAGCTGATTTGACTTATTTATTATTTTGGCACTGACAGCTGTTTTTCCTTCTAAATCTTGACGGAAAGCCAGTGACATACCTTTGAGGAACGAAATTAGTCGCTTTAAGCTTGAACAAAGTTTGGATATATGTATTTAAAACTTATTTTCAAGCTAAGTTTAGTGAAAAATCAGTTTTGAAGGCCATTTCCATGTCGGAGCTTTGAAAACCCACATGTTTTTAGAAGATATGTATATGTTTATATGACAAAGAAGAAAATGTTAGCAATTGTCAGATTTCTTTGGCAACGAAATCCGAAAATTTCAAACGTCAAACAAAATTGATTTGATTTTACAACCGACTGTAAGGCCTTTGAAAGAAAAATTGCATATAAAATCTTTTGGTTGCGTTCAATCCTGTTTTGAATGAATAGGCTACATTTCTAGATACCTTATTAAACGGGTTCGATAACTAAATTGACATAACTGTCAAAAAATAAAAATAACTTTCATCTATTGACAAAAAGCAGACAAGTAAAGTTTTCAATGGTTAATGTTATTAATTCACTGGATTGTATCCATAATATGTTTAATCGACTGTTCTTTCAGATAGCAACATTAACCAGAAATACTTGGATTTATTTTTGGATAGCCCAGTTGTCTACCCGAAAAATATTAACAAAGTTATCCGTATACCCTCTCTATCTGATATTAAACGCAGCCATTGTTCCCTTATAAAAATTCATGACCAAAACGACATCTGGACATCCTTAATGAAACTATTCTGACAGATTTGGGTATGACGGAAAATCAGCAGCGCCACCGGCAGATCCTCTAATGTACTAAAATTCCATGTTTCATGAGAGTACTACACAAATGTAAGAAATTGTAGAAAATAATCTCAAAAAAAGTTTTTCAGCTTCAATGTCTGAAAAAGGAATTTGAAAATATTCCCTGAAATTTTCAGTGGCCGAATAAGTTATTTTTAACAAGTTATAGTTGGAAAACATGGCGAACATATAAACGAAACTATATTCACAAAATTCAAAATGCCTTTCATTCAAAACGTCAAAATACTGACATTTCGTGAAAAATGAATACAAATCAAACAAACCTTAATTAAAGTATGAAATTATTGTAGTAATTTTATGATTTAAATTTAGTAACTTTTTAAAATTACTGTAATATTTTACTAAATTGTTCAAAAATTTGTGTCGACTCCATAAACCCCAGGAAAAATAAGACACTGTTAAATCTTGCAAAATTTTCACTAACTTATTTTTCTTGAAAAAATTCCCTTTTTTAAAGGAAATAACGTTTACTTTGAGCTTCGTTTAAAGTCTTAACTCTACGTCTACGTTTTGTAGTCTTTTATAATGATGGATAGCAAATAAAATCTATTCTCAAATTTCTGGAAAATTAATTTGTGTATGTGCAAGGGGAAAGGGGAGAGATATAAATAAATTATCAAAACTTACATCGTAAATTTCCTTAGCACAGGACTTTGGTTTCTCTAGAATAATTCCACGCTGAACACGTTCAACAACTTCAGTATTCTTAAGGCGGCCATATGGCATTTTACCGCATGTGAACACTTCCCACATAAGTACACCTAGTAAAAATAAAAAAGGGAAAATAAATCAGCTATGTTTTAATAGATTCAAAAGAGAAAAACCCTACCATACGCCCAAACATCACTCTTTGATGAAAATCGAGTGTAATTCAAGACCTCTGGTGGTGCCCATTTAATAGGAAACTTGGTACCGCCAGAACTAGTATACTGATCATCCAATACATATCGTGCCAATCCAAAATCAGCAACTTTCACAACATTCTCAGAGCCCACTAGACAATTACGAGCAGCCAAATCTCGATGGATATAATTGTGTCTTTCAAGATATGCCATTCCTTTGCTCACCTAGAAAAAATAGAAAACATAGATTCTTTATGAAGACTCAAGGATTTAAGACTTTTATGTATATTACCTGAATGCACATATCCAAAAGCAGACCCATATTACCAATCAATGTGGTCTCATGTCTTCGTAAATAATTTAGCAGGGATCCATGTTTCATATATTCAGTCACAATGTAAATTGGGCGATGTTTCGAACAAACTCCATACAGCTGGACAAGATTTTGATGTTGTAATTTGGTCATAACCTTGGCTTCTTCAATGAAGTCATCCTCAGACATTGTACCCTCTTTCATCATTTTAACAGCTGTATCGATTGAACTACGCCATTTACCACGGCGCACAACACCGAATTGACCAGAGCCGAGCTCCTCACCGAGCACCAGTTCCGCTGGATGGATTTCCCATTTATCTATCAAAGCAAAAGAAAAAGTTCAAAAGGTTAATAAAGGTGTTGAGGACTTGAGAGGTTAGAGATAAAAACTACTTACCATGAGACAATCCAGCTGTTGGCGGTACAGGCCTATCACAGGGCGATGACTTTAAACGACAGGCTAAGCCTCCCGAATTGTGTCGATGATAATTGATAAGATCAGGAATTGTTTCACAGCAATGCTTCTCTGAGAGATAGTATTCTCCACGTGCGTTTTGTTTAATATGATAGTGCTTAACATGCGATTGTGGACTTTAATTTAAAAATCAAAAATAGGAAATCAATAAAAAAATATTTTGTAAAGTTAAAAAATTAAACACTTACACTTTGGTATGTAGAGATAGGGTGTAAAGACCTTTTGTGGATGATTTTCTAACTACGAAACAGCCTTCTTTGTCGCCCTGCTTAAGCAGAGATTCAGCTCGCTGTCGGGACATATCACCGACATACCATCTAAACAAAAATTAAAAAAAAACAGAAAAAATTGTAATTAAATTACAATCACAAGTTGTTTTAAGTTTACCAAAATTGGTAGAAGATAAAACTTGTTTCGAAGTAATTAGACATCTAAAAACCATACAAATAAAACCAATTAAGTCTTGAAAATATACGCATCAAAATAGTTATTTCTTATTTTTTTGTTTTTGGTATTTCAAGGAAACTTTTTTAGATAAATTGTATTTCTATTTAAGACTTAATTTGGGCTTAGTTTGAGGTCTGTTTGTTTTGGTTGGATTTGAAGAAAAGAAACTTACTCATATCGTTCCAAACCCAGAAGAGCTTTTGGCTTGACGTAATTACTAGGTATGTAGCCAACATTTCCGTGCTGATCTTTGACTTTCCACCAATGCTCCTGAGAGTCATCAATTACCTCGTATTCAGCATTCTGTAATTATATCATTGGAGAATAAAAATAAACATAGTCATTTAGATTTTTTATTTTGTATATCTTATCTTAAATTTTATGTTGTGTGAATTAAAATTAAGTGAGCATAATGAGCAAATTATAGGAAACAAAAAAATTATGTTAAAGAATAATAAAAAAAAAACTAAAGCCTTTGTGTTTTTTGTAGGAAGAAGGTATATTGAATGATTAATCAAAAATATAATTAATTTGTGGAGTTATTAGATGTTTATAGGTTTTTCTGTTGAAATTTTAGGAAATTTTTGGCAAATAATTGGAAAAACGATTATTGAGATGGGGCATCTTGAAAAAGAGAATGTAGATTTTTTTTTAAAGGGAAATAAGTGGGCATTTTATGATATTTTTGTTTAAAGAAGATTTCAAGGTTTTGAGTAAGGTAAGAATAATACAAAGTACGAAGGATTGTTACGTCGTTTTCAATTGGCAATCTGGAATTGTTCTTCGATTCGGAATCCCAATTGAACAGTTTTTTATTCCGAAGAATCTGAAGTTTGGTGAGAATGTATTGGTTGAGTATGACATGTGTCACATATATGTGTATTCGCGCTAAATTTCATTTTGTTTTTGTGCTGCAAACATGGAGGAAGTGACATTTAAAATTTATGAATGTGTGAGTGATTCTGCTTCTGATTCTGTTTTTAAAACCAGAAGGGAAATTCTCTTCTTTTCAGAATCAGAACTGTCACTTTTGCCCAATTGAACGCATTCAGAATGCTTTTTTTCACTTCCAGATTGCCAATTGAAAACGACGTTAGATCCTACAACATTGACAGATCAGTCAGTCAGTGCTCTAATAATAGCTGCCAATGAGGTGACAATAAAAAAATATCAAACTTCAAACATTTGGCAGAATTTGTATCAAAGTCTTGCAATTTTGTTAGCACATGGATAGCTGGATCTTTTTAAAGAATTTGACAGTTGCCTATAAGGCTGTGTTTACATTGGACTCTTTTAAGGTGACTCAGTTTGGCATTTCATCAAGTTTTCCCGCTCTTATAGATTTTATAAAATTTCTGCCGGATTTTCTTTTTTGTTTAAGTATTAAGTAGAAGTGAGTTGGCTAGAAAGAGCTTCGTTGAAAAACACTGTTAAAAAAGACATCTGATAATTTCAAAAGTCTGAGTTTCTGCAAATTGCTGAAAATGACATTTCTAGCAACATTATAGCACAAAAATTTAAGTTCACTAACAGTTAGACATTTGTGACAATTTTTCTACAGACAAATCTGACAATCATTTGTACGAAGTTCTGTCTTTTTTGTACTCTCTTTTCGGCAGAACTGACCGAGAAACGTTGAAAATAACCAAAAGTTACACATTTTGTTTTGAAGTTGTAAATTTTTTCAAACGATTTCCAAAGTTACAAGAGAATTTTTAAAAAGTAATTAACTGAATTCAATTTTAAAGATGACATCCAAGGATTTCAATTTGAGGATGAGACTTCTTCGATTTTTTGACTGTAATCATTTTAGACTTTATTTGATCATTTGCACTCATGTGAAGGCTTGAGATTCTATTAAATTATTTGTATTCATTTTAAGTTTTCAACTAAATTTCTGATGTTTGTCAATAGATGGCTTTAGTGATAAGTGCTGTACGATTTTGACATATCTAAAACGTCATTATCCAAGATAAGACATATGCTAAACAAACAATTCTGTCAAATTAGTGAATTTGTTTTGACGACACATATTTTTGGATTTGTGAAAATGTTTAATTTTGTATTCAATAATCGCGATTTTTGAGATGTGTTGATTTTTTTTTTGCGTTCGAAGAAAAAGTTTAAAAAGGTGCTAAGTGGCTTAATTGGTTCCATCGTTTTCGATTTTGAAGTTAAGAAAAGTCCGCGTTGAGGAAGGTCAAAAACATTCGAAGACGCTGAATTGGAGACATTGCTCAATAAAAAAAAACTTGAAATATGCAAGAAGAGCTTTAGCATTAGGAGTCCTTTGCCAAGTTATTTAAAAGAGATTGAAAGTGTTCGAAATGGTTAAAAATTTTAGCATTTGGATTCATAATAAGTTAAAGGTGAGGGAAGTTAAGCGTCTTGTGAAGAACTGCCTCAGTACAAAAAGGAAGAGTTTGTCATATGGGGACTGCCCAGTCATTCTTGAACTTCGCGTCTTCATCAGAATATTGACGTTGCGAGTTTGGTGAGACCAGGTTGTTGATATTTTTTGTGAACTATTGAAAACAAGTATCACGCATTATTACCGAGAAACGATATCGAGTTCAATTTATGAGATTAAGCTAAGAACTGAGCGCAAAACGGCCACAATACGAGCACAGGCTCAATAAACTCATTCAACAGTTTGAAAACGCTCGGCCTTACGTTGCCAAACCCTTTAAAACTTTTAAGGCAGTTTAACATAGGATGTCTTACATCTAATTGTTCTAATAAATTGATTGCAGACCATTGATTTTTGATGTCAAATAATTTGGGTTTGCAAAACTTGAAGTTTTTAGTTTGATAATAAATTCAATATTAAATAATAAAGTCATAAAATGTTGCTTTTTTCGAAAAAACCTACTATTGTACCTTTGTAATATTATTAAAATGTGTGTTAAAATAAGGAACTAACAATTTAATTCAATTAAAGTTGGAAAATTAAAGATTCTAAAAGCTTAAAATATTGATTAAAATTTAGTTTACCTTTTCAAGGGAGAGATCACCGCCTTCGATGGCTTTGAAAGGATAAAGTGCAACGACGATTTTCACAAAGTGCGAGTTATCCTGAAAATATAAAAAAAAAGAAAATTAAAATAAGATATTCTTAAGATTTAAAAAAAAATTTTCAGAACTAAATTATAGAAAAATGTAAAAGGCATGCGATTTACTTTTAAAAACTGAAATAATAAATTCCTAAATAAGCTGTTTTAATTGAATTTTAAAAACATTAATTGTTTCTATCAGTATAGAATATAGATATTTCTTTTTAAGCTGCACATCACGAATGTGAAATACTTTACCCAACTGTGTTGTTTTTGCTTCCATTGATATTCAAAACTTTAACAAGATTATGTCCTTATATTTTTACTTGCGACATATAGGAACTATATGGCAAGTTTTGCATTCGTGCAAAATTTTGTCTGTCTGTCCACGCTCCTACAGCCTAAACCATTGGGTCGATTGAGTTCAAACTTGGAAGTTAAGGTTTTGAGCAGATTCGCGTTAGGCGTTTTTTTCATTTTTTTTTAAGATCAAAACTAACAGTGGCCCCCATACAATTTTTTTGGTCTCAAAAACGAACCGATCGATTTTTTTAAAATTTTCTTTTTTAACTTTGCTTCTTTTAATAAGAAAAACATATTTTTGTATTGCTCAGGAAAAGTACCGGTCATAGAACCGTTTTTTTGTTTTTTAATTTTCTCAGTAACTTATGAACCGATTTCAATAATTTTTTTTTTAAACGAGCTCTTATACTGCCTTAACAATATTTGATTATCAAAAATGCAATTTTTTTTTTGATTGGATTTTTAAAAAAATATTGAATTTTTTTTTTCAAAATTCTATATCTCAAAAACGGGCAACATTTTTTTACGAAATTCAAATGTAGAGTGTATATTTATAAACACTAAACAACTGCATATCAAAAATATTTTTAGAACAAAATTGAAAAATTTTATATATAAAAAATTAATTAAAAAAAAAAACCGCTCTAACGATTTTCGAAAAAAAAATTTGAAAAATCAAGGGTTTTTCGATTTATAAAATGGCATTTAAATTTTTGAAGACAAACTTATCTTTTAGGTAAAATTTTGAATCTTAAATTAGTTTTTTTAAAATTATTTTAACTGTATTAAATGTAACCCCCTCCCAAAAAAATTGAAATATGGAGGTTTTTTTGACAAATCAAATGGCATTTATATCTTTGAAGACAAACTTATTTTACAGGTATATTTTTAAATCTTATAAACATAGGTACTTTTTTAAACAGACTCTTTGAATACAGGAGCAAGTTCACGAGACCCAGTCGTGCATTTTATTTAAAATACGCTAGGAAAATATCTAAGCATTTTCCTAACGTTCGAAATGTGATTAAACCTTAAAAGTATAAAAGGTTTATACACCTTTAAAATAGTCACCTTTAAAAAACCGAGAACAATGCAAGCACCAGGAAAATAATTATGTATTTAAAAATATGTATTAAGTGCAACAAATTATTGCAAAACACAATGTGCATCACATCACATTCTTATAGTACGGCTAAAGAAGATATATCTATACTTATCAAAACATTAAAAATTAAACTGAAGTGTAAACTGACTTCCAAAAGGTCGAGTGGCGGCAAAATTGTTTAAGAAACCTATTTTAGCACTGTTCATGAAAATAGTGCCACAAAAAGGAAAAGACAGGACAGAACTATGACACGATGTGTTATTTTATTACAAACAATTTTTTTTTAAAACTTGAATTCTGAGTTTTCAATCCAAGCAAGCAGAATGTAAACTAATTTCTAATTGTGTTATAACTCTTTTGATAAAACTTTGCTTTTCAAAATTTAATTTTTTGCTAATTCAAATCGGCAAAAGTAGAATTTAAAAAACGTAGTTACAAAAACAAATCTCAGAAATAACACTTAAGAAATTAAAAAATATGTATTTCGTTGCTTTTTCTTTTATCATTTCAAATTCCTGTTCTTTTGCTTATTTCTGTTAATCCTTACATTAGAATAAAATAAATCATAAATAATTAAACAATAAGTTTTAATTTTCATAAGTACATATACATATGATTCTATACTATCGCTTATGCAAAACTAATTATGGTGAATAAAGAAAAACAAAAGTTCGGTACTCAGCTCTTTCGTTTTAGGTTACTGATCCTATGTTTCTTTTTTATTTTTATTTTCATTATTAATTACTTTATTTTTTTGCTTTTAATTCTTATTTATGACCATCTTCTTTCTATATTTTTAATTTTTGTTTTTGTTTGGAAATGAAGCTCAAAAATACATCTATTAATGTTTTTTATTTTGTTTTGCATTCAAATTATGTTTAGCCTCAAATAATTCAGTATTTATTTCCAGAGATTAAAAAAGCTAATCACCAGATTTGTAATACAATATTTTTCTTTAAATACCTCTTTGCTATGCGTTATTATCTATTTATGGTTTAACTTCTTCTTTGTTTGGTAATAGAAACTTATGTAATTCATATTTTGTTGTTGAATGTTTTTTTTTGGTTCGAAATCTATAATTATACATATTTTCTGATAGAGGCGTTTACCACATTTTCTTTTAAATAGTAATACCTTTTCATAAACTAAAAACCAACTCATTAACTAAATTATAACAAAAGAAACCCTCTAATTAATTGAAAACCACAATAATTTGTATATCGTTTATGCAAATCTTAAAATCGAGGTTCGC
Source organism: Eupeodes luniger (assembly GCA_951509635.1). Lineage (NCBI taxonomy): Eukaryota > Metazoa > Arthropoda > Insecta > Diptera > Syrphidae > Eupeodes > Eupeodes luniger. The sequence continues at coordinate 8,716,233 of OX608075.1, read as the reverse complement.
TATTCAGCCCTTTTGTTTTGATTTAAAATACTTAACTTACATTCAAGTCCGTAGTCTCGTATAACCTTGCCCTTTACACATTCTCCATAATAATATTATAAATTATTATCTGATTTACATAAATTTTCAATTTTAACAATTTTGGTGTTGTTGTTTTTGTTTTTGTCTTACCTTAGCTTTTGAATTTGGAGTACCGGGCGTCGGAATACCACCTGGCATTGTGTTATCCAAAATAACCGTACCGTTTCCGTTCACAATACTTGTTGACGTTTTAAATGTTGAAACGGATGACTACAAACAAAAAACAAGAAAAATATAAATAATAATCCAATTAGCGATATAAGAACACAGACAAAACAAAACAAAAAAACAAAAATCAAAAGAAACCCTTTTTCTTATAAATTGAAGTTGTTTTTTTTTTGTCTTCTGATGGCTATGGTTTGCTGATGTATTGAGAACTTACCGGCAGATGAGATGAGGTGGGCGTAGAACTACCTAAACTACCCGAACTATTATGATGCAGGCTGAATTGACTGGTGGACGTTGAATTATTTGGACTTATGCTCCGTGTCGAATTCTGGGCGGGAGAACTTCCTGTGCCTATAAAGAAACAAGAAGAAAAAGAATAAGAATGAGAAAGAAAAAAAATTAAAATAATATAATTTATTAAGAAAAATGGTGGTTTTTTGTTTTTGTTTTATTATTATTTATTTATTTTGCATTCATTTTCTTATGGTCGACGACGACGATGATGGCATATGGGTCATAATTATTAATTCCAAAGTGATGGTGGATGGTATGGGAAGAGAAGGCTGCGAAATGCGAAAATGAATACTCATCCAGTATATACAAGCGATTAAATCGGGCGATAAGCTGTCGAGACAGCTCACCAATCGGGTAACATAACCACCGCCGCGACGGACCGACAACGCGTTGGTCGTACCGTAATTTCAGCCGGCATCGGCACCTTGCTGCCGTCGCGTCGTCGGCGTTCGTCTTCGTCATCGAAGTGCAAAATTGGTGGGGCTAGAGATAATGGTTATGTGGACATGCATATGGGGACCGTGAATCTGGTCTTCTTTGTTGAGCTAGAAAAGAGAGATATGCATGGACGAGCAGCAGCAGCAGCAAACAGAAAACTGCTTGTTTCTTTTTAGATGCCTGTCTTATAAAAATAAGTGTTTGTTATTTACCGGCCACATTGTCGACATTTTAAAGTTTCTTTTTTTTTTGGAGTCGTAGCTGTTGTTGACGTTGTCAACGCCTTAGTCGCTAAAATTACTAACTTAGTCTTTTATTCATCGGGTTGTGTTTGATTATTTTTACAACGTTAAAAGGAAAGGTATCAAATATTTACATAATTTAACTTTCATTTCACGTCTTTGACAAAAATTTTAAGGAGTAGGATTTTTTGTGGTACAAAATTAAATTACTTGTTTCTTTAAATGAAAGATTATACAGGGTGTCCTGTTTTTTAAAGAAAGAACCAGTCTAGTTTTTTAAAGAAAGAACCCAACAAGTCGAAAAGCAATCTAGAACGAGAAAATTAACTTATAAGTTTTTGGACTTAACATTTTCAGGAACCCATATAATTCTCTTTTTTTGCGATGACTATGAGACAACTTATATGTATATATAAAGGGTGTTTCCTATGGGTTTTTGCCTATGGTTTGACAGTTGAGAATATCAAACTGTATTGACATTTCTGTTCAGAAAAGTCTGGCAATTTAACATGATCCGCTTAGTGCCAGAAAAACTGTGAAAATTTTACTTGAAAATACTACACCCGTTCGTGAAGTTCATAAACTCTCGTACATTTTTAACTTTGCATAGGAAGTTATTGTAATGGGTCCGATTTGTCAAATTGAAAATTTTGACATTTCTTGACGTTTCAAGGCCCCTAGAGTCGAAATAAAACATTTTTAAAAAGATTTATGTGCGTGCGTGTGTACGTACGTCCGTACGTTCGCGACGTTTTTTTCGTCGTCCATAACTCAAAAACCGGAAGAGATATCGACTTCAAATAAATTTTGTTATACAGATAATTATGCAGAAACATGCAGAAAAGGCTCTCAAGAAAATTGCGTGTTTTTTTTACCATAGCAGTTTAAAAAAAGGTGAAAATTTTGCTTAACCCTAAATATCTCACAAACTAATGACGTCAGAGACTAGAATTAAATTTTATATTATATACTGTAACGTGATACCAAACAAGTATATTTTTGGAAAAAAATTAAATTAACGACTTTTTTTTATAAATCAAAAAAACTGAAAAAAAAATATTTGTCACCTCGAAAATTTTACGAATAAAAAATGATTTTATCTCCAAAACAATTGTGTGCAACGAAGAATAACGTTTTCAACATCTGTTAAATTATGAGGAAAAAAACCTAAAAAAAAACATTTTACTCAAAGTTGGTAAAAATTGAATATAGACTTAAATATCTTTTCGAAAATTTAAGATTATGGCTTTCAACTTATTTTATCTTATAAGAAATATTGTTTTCAACATTGGGTAAAATTTTGAGAAAAATCGATTTGACAGTTTTTTTTATAAAAAATAAAAACCTAAAACGAAAAATGAATAAAAGTTAGTAAAAATTGATTTTCGACTCAAATAACTTTTCAAAAATTTGAGACATTGGCCTTAAACTAATTTTATTTTTTTAAAAAATATTGTTTTCAACATTCAGTAACATTTTGAGAAAAATCGAATTGACAGGTTTTTTTTACAAAAAATTAAAAAAAAGTTGGTAAAAAATGGATTTTTGACTTAAATATCTTTTCAAAACTTTGAGATATTGGCTTTAAACTAATTTTATCTTATGAGAAATATTGTTTTCAACATTCAGCAAAATTTTGACAAAATCGAACTGACAATTAATTAATTAAAGTTGGTAAAAATAGATTTTCGACTCAATTATCTTTTTTAAAATTAAAAATATTAGCTTCAAACTAATTTTATCTTATGAAATATTGTTTTGAACATTCGATAAAATTTTGAAAAAAATCAAATTTACAGTTTTTTAACAAAAAATAAATACCGTAAAAAAGCATTACTAAAAGTTCGTACAAATTGATTTTCGACTCAAATTTCTTTTTTTAAATTAAAAACATTGGCTTCAAATTAATTTTACTCACAGAAAATATAATTTTCAACAATCAGTCATTTTTTTATTAAAATCCAACAGTCAGTTTTTTTTTCGTAAAAAAAAATAAAATCTACAAAAAATAGTACGCGAATTTGGTAAAAAATGATGTTCGGTTCTCGATATCTCTCAAATTAATTTCATTCATCCAATTTGTATTTGTTTATTTAAGAAATAAAAACTTTTAAGAAATGCTACTAAAATTGGTAAAAAATGGTTTTCGACTAAAAATATCGTTAACAAAAACTGATTTTGAAATCAAACTATTTCATTATATGCAAAATATTGTTGGTCATTTTTTAATTTTTAAGAAACAAAACAGGAAACCCTACAAACTTTTAAGCAAGACAAATCGACAGGCGGGATGGGAAGTTATCAGTGTGGATCGCATCCCAGCCTCTTTTTCATTGTTGAATGATAAGGCACATCTCAAGTCATTAACGAATCAGTATTAAAATTGACTGTTTGGCAGCATCATTGGTCCTTATTTCTTCCGAAATTAGGAAGGAGCTGCTTTAATGCTAATTGGCAAGCCCTTTTCTTTCCAAAAATCAATAAACTACAAAATTATTTCCAAAAGGATAGACATTTATTCCAAAAGGATAGCACAACTTGTCAAAAATCGCGTTTAACTATGAATTAAATGAAAAATCATTTTATTAAACAACTTAATTTCCAGAAATAGTTTTCTCCTCGTTCCTGCAACTTAGCGGCTTTAGATAACTTTTAATGGGGCTATGTTAGGTTATTAGTTTATGCCGATATATCAGAAACTCTTCAAGCTTAAGAAGCCAATATTGACGCAATACAGATTTATTGTTAAAAAAGTAGAAGTAGTAGTAGATACAATTGGATTGATAAAATCAAGTTTTAAAGCTCTAAAAAAAATACCTAATACATTTTATAGTTTGTAAGTATATTCATTGAAAAAAGCCTCAGTTTTTGTCTGTTTATGACTTATTAACTTATTTTTGTTTCAAAGGGTGCTTTAAAATGAACAAGAAAGTAATGTTTTTCCCAACTTGTTGCTATAGCCGGCAACATCGATTGAACAAACATTTAAGTCAGTAATTTATTTCAGATACAAACGTTTGATATATCAAAAAAGTTGGTAAAAATTAAAATCTCCAAGAAGAAATTCAAAAAAATATCAAACATTTAACCAACCATTAAATGATAAAAATGTACAAAAATAAAAATAGGTTTAAAAGCACAGTGTTTTCCACACCTAAATTTAAATTTTTGAAGACAAGTTTCTTTACAAAAACCGTTTTATAAAACTTCGTTTTCTAGATTTTGGACCAAAATTTTTGACATTTTGGATTTTTTAACTTCTACAGATTCTTGAAAAATCTATGGCATGAAAAAAAAATATCTTAGATATGTAATATTTTCTTACTATCAAAAAATTAAAAAAAGAGTTCTTAATACTTAAGATCAAAAGTGATATCATTTTGAAATCTTATGTGAATTTTAAAATTCTATGAGTACTTTCTTATTGGATCTAACAAATAATATTTCATGTTTCCTAATACAAAATTATAAATCACTTTTATAAGGAACAATATGAAAGTGAAAGGAATTAAAATTAAAAAAGTTAAATTGACCCAATTATATAAAGTAAAAAAACCACTCCTTTTTATTATTTTCAATTGTATACAACAAACAATAAAAATTCAAAATAAAACCTTAAAAAAACCTGTGGAATAATCATAAATATTATATGAATCAAAATTCACATATTCTTTTTTAATCTTCAATCATTAATTCGTCACGATTATAGTATTTCGCGCACTTGATCGTTCCAACCCAACAATCACATTAATCAATTGATCCCACATAACCCAAAGATATACGGAACAAAAGATTAGGAATTTTGTTCACTTCATCTCTTACGACTTAAAATCTCTCATCAACAACAAAGTCTTTTAGATGGTCAGTCTTTATTTATCTTTTGATATTCGATATATTTCGGAGATATTTGGTAATTTCGAATTGAGAAAAAAAATGACACTTAGGTTTGATTTGATCTGTTTCAAGGTTAAAACGAGGTTTGCTTGTTTATGTCTCATTAAAGACTGGATATGTGGGTACTTAAGACTACTTGCCAAGCCTACACACTGATTTCCTGAGAGTTAAACATCTTTTACTACGAGCAGAGATGACCTTCACTCTTTTTTTTTAAGGTAAAAACAAAGAGAATGTATCACGGCTTCGATATCGAATTCGAATGCGATAACCATCTGTCAAAATCTAAACAATCAATTTTAAGTTTAACGATGATGTTGATGATTGTTTCATGTCAATCAGTGTTGAGTATAAAATTTTTTTGGTCGAATAAATGTAAATGTACGTACGTAGATTGACCAGGCTGGCTCTGGCTTCAAAATGATCATCAAAGTGAGTGGAGTATATAGAGAGATAATCATTTTCGAAGAATGTTTTGAAAATTATACAAGTTAGATACATTTGTGTGTGCCGTTTTTTTTTATTTTTAATGGAAGATTGACAATCCGTATATAATTTGCGGTAAATTGTTAAGTATTGTTAATTGTTTGCAATTTGTGCAGCTAATTAACTGCAGGCGCTTATTTAAAGTTGATTGAAGTAATTTGCATTGAGTTTTGCTATTTTTAGATAACAGCCACAAGAAAATTAACTAGACAGAAAAAAAAAACGTTAATTGAAATGGAATTTTTTTGTATCTATGTCTGGAATTAACTTGTTATTCAAAAAAAAATCGAATAAGAGATTATTAAATGAAAATAATCAAAATATTAATATCTAAATAAAACACACATCACCTACGCATATTTTAATAGGTTTTTAATCTGTTTTTGATTGAACTTGTTTAACTACTAGTATTTGCAAACCAAGCGAGTTTTTTTTGTTAAGGTGTTAATATTTAAATTTTATTAATAAATTATGATTAGATATTAAAAGAAGAAGTTTTTTTTGTCCTCTTGCTATTCAAGGTAAGTAGACAAGATCTATTTAAATGATGTGTATGTTTTTGAGAAAAGAGATTAGGTTCAAAAGCACTTATTTTTAAACAATCTGAAAAACCAAATCAGTGTTTTTTTAAATTTTAAGTAGGTGTCTTAAAACATCTTGAACAGTGTTCAAAGAAGAACATTGCAATTAATTGGTGATAGTAACACCGTTAATCCATTTTTGTCTCTTGAACACCGTCGAAACGAATCATGTCTTGCCTTTTTTTATCGTTATTTTGACGAATTATCAAGTAGAGAGATTCGTTCTTTAGCCGTACTACGCGAATGTAAAATATTCTGTCTTTCCCATTCATTGCAATACTCAGGAATTTGAAAAAAAAAAAAAAACGTTTTGGTAAACGTTTAAGCTTTCACAGTATATCTGAAATTTTCTTAGTGATAGTGACAAAAATATGTAATAATAAAGTTTACGTACGTAATAAATTTTTAAATCAAAGTGGAAAACTTTGAATTTTAATAATATTTATTAACTATTATGTTATGTGACCAATTATTTTTTATTATATTTTTAATTAGTTTAAGTAGGCTTTTTTGGTCAAAAAAGCCTACTTAAACTAATTAAAAATAATATTTCGAGTTATTTGAAGTTATGTTACCTCGTGTTATTTCTTGAAAGTATATATTCAAAATGTTATTGTCAATCGTAAATGTCAGGAAATGAAAAGCAAATCAATAGAAATGTTTCTAATATAAGAATATTAATTGTTACGGTTCTGTATTTTCCTCTTGGAGAATTTAAAAAGTCCAATTGAAGAAAAAAAAATCCTCATATTTTCAAGAAAGCTTTTTAACTGGATATTTTTTTGTTTGTCACTTCCCCTCTTAAAGTGTTTTAAAATAACAATTTGTTAGGGCTAATTTTTGAACTTGTTTACTCAATTTTTGTGCAATTCGAATTATTGGTAGATTCAAATATTATTTATATTTTCTTGAATAATGAGTATATGGAGTTACAAGGCGTGTAAATTGTTTTGTTACTTTTGTGACACTTTTAGGTTTAAGATGTTTTTTTCATGCGATAGTTGCAGTCAAATTTTTAAAGTTGTCTTTATATCATTTAAAGCTGTCTTTATATCTAACCACACTTTATTCAAAAAGTCACTTTAACGTTTCAATATGTTCAGTTCATACAAATAAATTTAATAATTTATTTAGTAATTATTTGATCCGATTTGTGTAACCCATTTCTCATACAAACTCGAATAGTAAATTTACCAGAAAATAAACGTGTAAAAATTGTAATCATATCCAGTGTTTTATGGCTGAATCACATACACGCTTCAGCTTCGGCTTCGCCTGACGTTTACGAGTTCAGCCATAGGAATTCAATGCATGCTATCACAATGGAGCTTCGACCTCACGTTTCGTTTGGCAATCGTAAGGAAAAGAACGTAATGTAACGTAATGTGACTCTAAACGGAAGCTCTAGTTCAATTTTCTGAACATTTGCTTCTTCTGACAGCTCAAGAGCTGTAAAAAAATGTCAACAAACAAAATATTTGCTCTTTGGAGGGATGAAATAATAGAAATGTCATTCAAAGCAACCTCGAAGCATGCCCAACGTAACGCAGGCGAAGCCGAATCTGAAGCGTGTATGTGATTCAGCCATTAACGCCATTTATACTCTTAGAATTCTTTCAATCCAAGCTAAGAGCTTTCTTTGAGAAATGGATCTTAGAGGAGGTGTTATTTCGGCTAATGTTCGTATTCGTCCAAACCTTACTTTTTAGTGCAAAATTTTGTAAAATTTTCGAAATCAGTTCTTGGAATTTAGGAACGCTACGGGTTTTTTTTTTGTACTAGGTAGCAACAAGTCATTCAAACACTGTATAAAAGTTGATGTTATTATCAATAAGAGCTGCATTTGGCTCGTGATAGTAGTCCAATACCAACCGAAGTGATTTTGTCGAAAAAATCAGTTCGGAACATAAAGCCAATATTTTGTGTCCTCAATTTGACAACACGTGAAATTTTTAAGAGACTGAATATTGTTCAAGAAACTGTGGCATGGAATTTGAAAAAATATCGTGAGAGCGGAACTACTAGCAAGAAAAAAGGCTCAGGGAGGCCAAAAAAAAAAACAACCCCAGTGGAAGATCGTTTTTTGGTGTTGTACAGCTATCGGCATCAGTTCAGGACTTCGATGGACCTTAAATACGATCTGTGTCGAGCTACAGGCAAAGTAATTTCGTCAAGATCAGTGATAAAAATGTGAAAGCTGGACTTAGAGCACTCAAGCCGGTACTGAGGCCGCGTTTTCCAAAAAGAGTCAAAGTAAAACTATTGCTCTGGGCTCAAGAGCACCTAAATTGCACTCAAGATATGTGGAACAATGTCATCTTTTCGGACGAATCAAAATTCAAGCTCCATGTTGGAGATGGGAAGATCCTTGCACGAAGAAAACCGAAAGAAAGACTAAGCTCTAGTTGCATTTTGCGGATGCACACCAAAACTGAAGGTGTGATGTTGTGGGGATGCTTCTCAGGAGATGAAAAAGGTAGAATGAGCTTTCTAGAATCCAAAGCCAATGCAAAAGTTTACCTTCGAGTCCTGGAAAACGTATTGGAGCCCACGGTGCTAGAGCTTTTTGGGGACACTTGCAATTTCATTTTTCAACAATATACAGTAATACAGCAAAAATTGTAAGTATGAACTTGTTTTTATTTTTACCATGACTGACTAATTTTAAGCTTCAAAAGAAGCTAAAAGTTTTATGACTAAAAATAATATAAGGTTCGAAGAAAATAATATCGATGTTCTTAGTTGGCCTCCCTACAGTCCAGATCTCAATCCAATTGAGAATATTTGATCTATAATGAAATTTAAGATTGCGAAGAAGCGCCCAGAGTCAGTTGATGAATTAACAAAACTATTTACCCGGATCTGGAAAACGATACCTGCATCCACATGGATAAACCTATGTATCTCATTCAATGTCTGGCCAATGCGCAGCCGTAATAAAAGCAAGAGGAGGTCCAACAAAGTACTTATTAGATATAACATGTTTCTGAGATGCAAAAAAAAAAAAAACTGCACCAATAAAGTATTTTTCTTTAATCCTTAAAAATGAGGCAGGTACCTAAAAAGACTGTTTCGGTATAATCAGTTTTAGCTCCGGTGACCATTTTAGAAAAATCTCAAAAATCTTATTGTATCATAAAACGATTTGAACCGCATAATAAAACAAAACCTCATTAGAAATATGATGTTATTTTAACACATTTGACAAAATTCGAAAAAAAAGTTTGACCAACATTTTTCGAATGGCACTGTATGCATGTATATTTTGAAACAGCTACTATAAAATAAGGAAGAACTTAGGTTTTTACAATACAAAATTTTATAAATGACCAATATCTGATTTAATTTAGTTTGAATGAAATCGATGATGTTAACTTCCTTGGAAAATATTCTCAGAAAAATTACAAAACACAATTGCTACAAATTTGACTTCACTACATTTTTCTTAAAGAAAATGCATTAAGACTGAAGTCTATTGAACTTAACTTAACTGCTTTTCTATAAAAATTCTGCCGTGTCTGTTTTTATGTAAAAGATTTCTTCTATAAAATCTATTTCAATAGAAATTGAATTGATGAAATTAAAAAAGAAAACATAAATATTTTACACTTAATTGCTTTAAGTCAACCACCTACGAGTACCTCCAACACTACTTTATCGTTTATCCAATTCAATGTATAATATATTGACATTATCCATATTATACCTTTATAATGGCTGCTTCACATCCGCCAGGATGTAAACATCATAACCATAAGTTGCCTTAGGTTTTCTCTATAGAAATTCCTTTATGAATCAGTCGAGGCGTGGATATAATCTTCCTGTCTGACTTAAGTTTCTTCACTTTTTTTTTTCATTTTTCATCCTCTAGAACTTATTCTAGAACTCAGCGATAATTATCTTCCTTTCTTCATTTATATAGATTTTTCAATGGGAGGTTTGTTGGAATAATTTATTTTATATTCTCTTTCAATCAGGGTGCTGAAGCTGATGGTTATTATTGTTGGAATTTGAATATCATTCCAGGTTTTGAACTCAACACAAAAATGAAAAAGAATATAAAACCAACAAAATTGCACAAAGCAGCGAGAGAAAGAATAAAAAAGAAAGACAAATGAAACGGAAACTACTGATGGACATTTGATGGAAACGTGATTTGAATCCTTCGTTTTTTTCGCTACTTTAGGTAAGGTAACGACGACGCGACGACCGACGAAGTAAATGTAGGTACTTTTTTGTATATTCGCTTTCAACGCCATCCATCGTCGTCGGTTGTCGTTAGTGTTAACTCAATGTTTATTTCTTGTTTACTTTTTTTTATCATTTTTCTGCAAAATGTTTAGTCTTTAGTTCAATATAGAATTCAAGAAGTTACTTATAGTCTTTTCAAGCACAAAGATACTTTGAGTTGATGTAGACATAGAGGTACGAGGAATATACATCCAATGAATTCAAATTTCAGATATTTTATTTGAATACAAATTGAATTTGAACAAAAAAAAAGAAACATGAATTTAACTACACAGAGAAGAAAAATAGAAAAGAACGGAACCAATTTAAATTGAAAAATATATGACACTGAAGTCAAGAGAAAAACAAAATTAAATTGAACTAAGCTAACGAACTCAAAATCAAATTAAAGAATCTAGTTTTCGGTAATTGAAGAACTTTTCAATTTCATTAATTTCATTTTACAACACCTTCGAATTCTTTTGCAAAAAAAATCTGCAGACTTAACTTCGAGATTGCTAAAAATAGAATTGACATTTGCCGCCATTTGCAAAAAAATAGGGTATAGAAATTTCTGACAAGATGATAACCAAAGCGCCATCTTGAATATTAATAAATAAAACATTAGGCGCTATCTTTTACATTCATTAATGAAAGTTGAGTTGTCAAAATAATGCTAAGTCATAAAAGTTTTATAGAGATATCTCTTTTGTCCTTATGTTTACTTTAAACATTGTCGGCTTCTTTCCTTTCAATTACAGTTCACACTACCTTACCATCTGAAACACAAAATAGCCATCTGCCCGTCATAATGAAAACTAATTTTTAGTTTAAAGGAATTGAACGAGATAGAAACCAGAGGGAAAGAAATTTAGAAACATCAAAATGATTTTGACACTTCATAGGTTTCTACAGTGAGTCTAATCTTCAACTGTTATTCGATCCATTGATCTGAACTGAACTGAATGTTAGTTAGAATGTTAGAATGGTTCAAAAAATTGACTTAGAATTTAAACTTTAAGCCAAAAACAGTGCTGCCAGTTGTTATTATTTATTAAACCCTAAAACAAGATTTATTTTATTAATTAAAGAAACGCAAAAAATTCTCTAAGTGTAGAAATCCACCTTCTTGAATATATTCGTATAGTTTGGTGAACTTGTTTTGATCTAAAGCGTCAAGCGTCAAGCGTGTGTAGTTGGTTTCGCTTGAATGAAATGATCATCATCGCTAAATATGACCTTGTCAACCGCATCTCTCATCGCATCAGTGAAAAAGTACATATAATTAAATTATGTAAATTTTTAAATTTAATTTTTGTTTGGTTATTAAAATAAATTTTATAACAGTTTATATTTCTTTGTTGTTCTGTTTTTAATTTTGTTTTTTTGTTGATAATTAAATTGTTATATTTTCGATTATGATTAAATATTGTGGGTTGTGCAATGTTAAGTGATAATTTAACCGGATCAACAAGAAAACACAACTGACATTTTTATGAGATATTAAACTAAATTTATAGCTTGAAATTTTTTTTTTTTTGATAAACTGTTCTTTGCAAAGATTGTATAAGTTTTATAATTAAAATTATTCTTATTAAAAAATTTAATGTTTGGAACAAATTGAGGGTTTTAAAAAAATATTAAGCATGGGTAAAATGAAGGATAAAGTAAAGCTTATAATTGGTTTTAAGACTAAGGAGTGGTTTTGCTAATTCTTTTGGACCTTATTTAAATAAATCAACAACATCAATAGCTTAAGATGACCAAAATTGATTTTTTTTTTCTAAATGCAAGTCAAAGTTTTAAACATACAAAAATACTATAGTCGAATAATGATTTTTTTAAATTAATTCGTGCGTTCTAGAACGCATAGTTTCCAGATTAAAAAAATCTTCCAAAAATTCAAAAAAGTTGCTTAAACAAAAAGATTGTTAAGCCAATTGAATGCTTAGGTTTTCTAAGTTTCAATTTGCAAACAACTTGTGCTATCTAGGCGGCTTGGTTTACGAGTTTGAAAATATATTATTGACGCACAGTAAGCGTAAACACAGTGAGGGCGTTAGGAAAATAGAGAGTATTTAAGAGGAGCTATGGCGTACCTCAGTCTTAAAGTTTAGAATATAAAAGGAAGAGCGAAAACAGAGTTGGGTAAAGCACACATTCTTGATGTGTGGCTTAAAAAAGAATATCTTTAATTTAAAATATGTCCGACATTGTGTTTAAGGGTAAGTTGGTATATATTTTTGGAACTATGGGTATTACGGCAGAATTGTTGAGGGGATAGGGGGGTGTACAATTAGCTATTTTGAAGAACATTGAATATCGATAAAATGACGAAAGTCATGAAGCATTGGAGCGATGTATTAGTTTTGATCATACGTTTATTGTCTATCAATTTCAAAGTTCTTTTTCGGTTTCTGTCCAACACACTTAAGCTTGTTCAACTATGTGAGTTGTTGAAGGCTTTATAAGAAAGAATGAAATATTTCTTGCATCATCAGATAAATTCTAAGCAATTAGCGAGTCTTAACTAGTGCTCCAAAAATATTCGAATCATCAAACTATCGGGATGTTGAGATATCCGAGTATTATTTATTTATGAATAATCAAATGATAAAATTGATATTCAAGATTATCCGGATAGTTAGTTTTTCTTTCACTGTATATATTGAGCATCATAAAACTAGTTCAAAGTTTGCGACTATCCGAACAGTAATGGTTATCCGTAATTAAGTATATCCGGATAGTGATTGTGCACAAAACTATCTCACCTGACTGCCTATCAAAAATACTTCATTATACAGATAATTCCTTTGCATATTAGACACCATCCGGATTGTTCGGATAATCAATCTGACGCGTTAAAGTATATTTGTACATTAAATTTCCGAATATCCGAAATAGATTCCAGATCCAGGATCGTAAATTTGACTCTATTTGATTGAATCCATTTCTTTATCTCCGGAAATCCGAAGTATCCGGATTCTATGAATCGTAGTTACAAAATGTTCTTTTTGTACGAATTATCGTTTTCGAGAAGAACTTAATTTCATAACAATATTGGACTTGACCTCATGAAGTGTTGTGTGGACATCCTCTCTTGATACTTTTTTGAGGGCTACTTTTTCTTATGAGAATGTAAAAACCATATATCAAATAATAAACTAATAAACAACTTCTTATCAAAGCTTATTCACTAATTCTAAAAATATATTCCATTCAATCAAAATAAGCATTAATTAGTGTTTTCTAAGCATATAACCTCATCTTTCCCTTGATTAGCTGAGAAAAACACGCCTTTAAAATCGATTTGAATATCCTCTTTTTTGAAATCATTGTTTGCAATCAACTTAACTACTGACTCTTTGAAATTAATCACCGAAACATTTGCCTATAATGTTCTTTTTTTCCAGGTTTTGTTTTTTGTTGAAACTCTCATGTTATGTTCAATTAGATTTAAAAATCATCCTTTCACAGCTAAAAGCACACCTTAATCACCATCTCAACAAATCATATACATAGGTTATAAGTACTTGAGTTAAAAAAGAAGTATCAACAAATTTAACTAATTGCCATCACTTCAAGACTGATTATTGCGGACTTTCAAAATTGGCAATATACTCGCACATAGCTAGGTAAGTATTTTAAAACCTGCTCGTATAATTAACCATCAAGAAAGGCACCTTAAAAAACCACAACCAGATTTGTTTGAATTTTGTTGTTTTTAAATTGTGCCACCACTTAAATTGACATTTTGCTAAAATTAATGATCGAACGTCGTTGTCGTCGTCGTCGTCATTTGGTCGAACGTCAGCGTCAGCTTTAACGTCGTCCTCTTGTCCCAATCACTTGTGTCGAATATTGCATGTGCCTTCACTTAACTTTGTTTTTGTGTTGTGATGTTCTTCTTGAAAAAAAATACCCTCGTTGCGAATGCAATGCATGCATATAATATCCATCAGACATTTTTTCGTTTAAAGCGCCCCCCTGGTGACCTGACATGAACCAAACCAAACTAAACATCAGTCGCAGCAATACCTTTATTTTATAACATTATACCAAAAACAACCTCAAAATCAAATTTTAGTTTATTTCATTTTATAAATTTAGGACACACATCCGTGTGTGATTTATACCATCAGAGACATTCTTCGTCTTCTTTTTTTCTGCTGCTGCTGCTGTTGCTGGTGGTGCTGCTATTTGTATTGCTACGCTTCTGCTGCGACTGCGACTGCTGGCTGCGCTGTTGATGACATAACTTCCAGCTTTCAGTTCAGCCGCATATAGATGTACATAAGTACGAATATATATATGAGAGTTGAATTTCAATTGCATAATCCCCTCAAGATTTAAGAGTCTCAAGCTGAGCCATAGCCAAGAGCTGTTAAAGCCATGCGGCACCCGGTCATGTCAAAACGAATTAATTACCGCGCCAATGACGTGTTATGAAAATTAAAATAATATTTTTATGAGTTTTTTCCTTTATACTTTTCTATATTGGTATTTGCTTCATCCCTCATCAAACCTCGCTGAATCAAGATTTACAGTGGGGTATTTCGATATCCGACTTAGGACAACTTTTAGGCAACAAAATGTAACCAAAGCTTCGGAAAGTTCATAGTTTGAACTGCGTCACCTGGAGAGTAACACACTATAATGTGGATTAATTTGTTGTATCTGATTGGTATAAACTGGTATAATTTTACATCTTTGCTTTATTTTGACAGTTCCTCGCAGTATTTGACGTTTTCAGAAATACACATGCATCCTTACCCTTAAGAATATCGTCATTATGGATCAATTGTTCGTATCTGATTGGTATAAACTGGTCTAATTTTTGACGTTCTTCGTAGTATTTGACGTTTGGGGTAATGCACATTCACACTTAGCTTTTAGACATGAAATTAATCGTAGGTTTTTCATTAAGTAAATATTCCACTGTGTGCTCCTTTATATGTCTTACGTTACGTGTTGATGATTTGTAATTTAGCTTTCATTTTGTTACATAGTTTCTGTCAGTTTGGTTTGACAGTTGTTTTTTTTTTTATTTTTATTTTAATTTTTCTATCATTTTGTGTAGTCTATGCATATGTATGTTGAAAAGAAGTGTCAGTCGATTGAAAGTCGACAAGAGTAGCAGTGTGTCAGTATAAAGTATGATGAATTGTGGGTAAAGCTAGCAGGTACGTTGTCGTCCGTCGCCAGCGTCTTCGATCGTCGTCGTCGTTGTGTTGTGTTTATAGATTAAGGTGGAAAACCATATTCGACGATGATGATGATGATGGTGATGTATGAATTTGAATGTTTAGTAATAACATCGACAACAAGCCAACAAACGAACCCAGGTTAATGAACTGACAATAATTATTATAACCAAAGTGTCAACACGAATGAATTGAAATGAAGTTGAAACGCTGTTGGAATATTTTTTTTTTTTTCTAACAACAAATTTTGATTTATTTAATTAAATAGACAAATTTTGCTTATTTTTGTTGTTTTTATTTTCGTTTAGGAACTGTAAGCTTTTTGGATTGAGAGTTTTAGGAAAAAAAAACTGTGTTTGACGTACGTAAACAATACCAAATTTGTTTTGAGTTAGCAATGGGGTAATACATACTAATTTATGGTTGAGATTATTCTATAAAATTATGGGAACCTCTACACGACGTCACTTCCGCAATGTTTATAATTGGATTTAAAATTGTGTGTATATTGAAATTGACAAGCTTTTAAATTAGTTCAGGGAACGAGGATTGTTTAAAACAAAACTTCGGTATTAAATTGAAATTGAATTTTTTAACGTTACGTTCTTTGAAAAGCTGCAATTTTTATATTTAAAGAAGCATACAAAATGGTTAAATAATAATCGAATTAATTTTATTTGACAGATATTTCTGTCATTTGGATCATGACACATTTATTGTGAAATGTTAAAAAATCTTTTAGGGAATTAAGACTAAATTTCAAGAAAATGGGTCGATTGGAGACTTTTAAGTGCTATAGTTATTGATCAATTAGTAATTTTAATATTTTTGTAAAATGGTAATGATATTTGATATGTGATACGTAAAACTTCTGTCCTCAAAATAAATTGAGATGCAAAAAATTCATTATCATATTTCTGTAAGGCTCAACATTAAATAGAAGGTTTTGATCGTCTTTGTTTAAAATAAAGTTTGGAACAGAACAAAAATAGCTATATGTATCTCCAGCCAAAAAAAAAAAAAAACAATGAGTGGTAGCACCTTTAAGTTGTTGTTGTTGTTCAAAAACATTCAACGAACAGAAACATTTTATGCATGAAATTATGTTTGGACAGTAACATTTGCGTCATCATATCATTCCACAAGTAAAATAAGGTTGTTTTAAGTCAAAGAAGAAGAATAGCGGAGTAACTGATTTTGGAATCTATTTTTGAGAAGCAGAAGTAAGTCGTGAAAAATTTACTTTTTTACATAGTAACGTTTTTAAAAATTTCGATTTTGTCGTTAAAAATATAAATTTAACTGTAAAAATTAAAAATGGGGACTACAAAACTATTATTATTTTAAGTTCCAATAATTATATTTCATTAAATTCAATCATGTGTATGAAAGTCAAAATTATTATAGTGTACCCTCTTAAAAACAATTAAAAATCAAGTTTCTCAAAAAATTACTGTCAAATTAAAGCTTAATACTTCGAATAAAAACACTGTTTATGTTGAATATTTAGAAAATTTTAAACCTTTTTCAAGACAATCGATAGTTTTTTGAAAATATTAAAATTGGTTAACTATGGCGTATGAGTAACATACATAACATTGATTGCGGCAATCAATCAATGGATTTTCACCAATCTTCAATTTAAATTGTAAAGTAAAATTTTGGAAGCCAAGAAATATTAATTTTCTGGGCTCAAACTTTTAACAATTATTTTCTACTTCATTTGAGTCCGAAAAATTCGTATTCCATGGTAAAATAATCATAATTTTTTGTGAATTTTTCACACTTTTTAAGAAAGCTTTGTTTAATTTTTACCAATTTTAAGAAAATACGTGCTACCGTTTTTAAAATCCACCAAATTTAGATTTATAGTTTAATTTTAATTGAAAAGAGACAACTGCATTCCAAGTCATTACGAACTGAATTCCGCGAGTTATAATTTACATTTTCAAAGGTGTACTCACTGAAATTCTTGTGAAATCTATATTACATAACTTGAGGATTCGAAACTACTCCTCACAAATTTAATACAAATCAGGAAGCTTTTGAAGTTTTGGACGACGCATTGTTTGTTAATATTTTATTTGTTTCTTACCAAAATAATGTTTTTTGTTAAAATAAGGTTCAACACTTGATAACATACCTGAAAATAAAAATAAAGAAAAATATATTAGACTTTTTGAACTTTGATATGGTGCTTATGCATATAAATATTTATTTAACTTAATTTTAAATGGGAAAAAGCCTATTTAAAAAATACCGAATTTCATGTATATAACTTTTGACAAACTCTTCAACCCTTAAAGGGGTTAAACATCAATACAATTAAAAACAAATATTTTCACATAGATGGGTTATCTAATATGAGGTTTCATTTTGAACATCCCTCTATTTCAGCTGCACCAAAATAGTGACTCTTTTAGAAAATTATTAACAACCGATTCAAAGCCTTAAAAATTTAATTCGTGGAGTTATCGAAGACAAATACCCTTAAATGGCCATGGACAATTTAATGAAAAGGAGAGTGTCGTTTTTGTACTATGTTTTTTATCACGTCCGTGATAGTTTTGCGATATCCGTAACGTACCATGAAATAACGCCGACGAAAAAACGCCGAATTTCAAAATTCGTCTTAATTAAACTTTACAAAATTGAAATAACGTCAATTTTTATCATTCATAATTTTGAAATAAGGTTAAGCAAAAATAAGGAAAATTTTTGTTCTAAGCTAATTGAAGACCAAATTGGTTTTATTTAACTTTCAGTAGTCTGTTTTCTTGAAGGGGTACATGTTGCAACCGACCTGCTTGAGATTGGGCTAATCGAACGTCTTATTTTTTTTTGTATTAAAAATTTTCTCGTATTATATCTGAATACTCTCATTTTGATAAAAATAAGGCCAAGTTGTTTCTATTGTTGTTGTTTTAAAACCTATTCTACAAAAATACGAAAAATTTTCCAGGATTCACTGTTACAAAAAAACAATCACTTTACTAGACTACGGTTACTAGATTCCCCAACTGCATACAACTCCGAATAATCAATCGTAGTTATATACCAATAGTTATAAATTCAAATCAAGGCTTATAACTTTTAATGTCTATTCTAAAAATTTTACAATGACGTAAGATAAAATAAAGTGCACGACTGGGTCGCACGAACTTGCTCCTGTATGCAAAGAGTCTGTTTAAAAAAGTATCTATATAATATTTAAAAATATACCTGTAAAATAAGTTTGTCTTCAAAGATATATATGCCATTTGATTTGTCGAAAAAACCTCCATTTTTCAATTTTTTGGGAGGGGGTTACATTTAATACAGTTAAAATAATTTAAAAAAAACTAATTTAAGATTCAAAATTTTACCTGAAAAATAAGTTTGTCTTCAAAAATTTAAATGCCATTTTATTAATCAAAAAACCCTTGATTTTTCAAATTTTTTTTTTGAAAATCGTTAGAACGGTTTTTTTTTAAATTAATTTTTTATATATAAAATTTTTCAATTTAGTTCTAAAAATATTTTTGGTATGCAGTTGTTTAGTGATTGTAAATATACGCTCTATATTTCAATTTCGTAAACAAATGTTCACCGGTTTTTGAGATATAGAATTTTGAAAAAAAAATTTCAATATTTTTTTAAAAATCCAAACAATAAAAAATTGCACTTTTGATAATCAAATATTGTTAAGGCAATATAAGAGCTCGTTCAGAAAAAAAATTATTGAAATCGGTTCAAAAGTTGCTGAGAAAATTAAAAAACAAAAAAACGGTTCTATGAGGGGTACCTTTCCTGAGCAATACAAAAATATGTTTTTCTTATTAAAAGAAGCCAAGTTAAAAAATAAAATTTTAGAGAAAATTAAAAAAAAATCTATCGGTTTGTTTTTGAGAAAATTCGAATTTTCGTTTTTTGACCAAAAAAATTGTATGGGGGCCACTGTTAGTTTTGATCTTAAAAAAAAAATGAAAAAAACGCCTAACGCAAATCTGCTCAAAACCTTAACTTCCAAGTTTGAACTCAATCGACCCAATGGTTTAGGCTGTAGGAGCGTGGACAGACAGACAAAATTGACCGGACGGAATCGCGGGACCCACTTTTTTCGACTTCTCTACCATCGTAATATCATGTTTGATTAAAATCTCGAGTTCGAAATTTTGCACGAATGCAAAACTTGCCATATAGTTCCTATATGTCGCAAGTAAAAATGCTGAAGTAGAAAAAAGTCTGCGTCTAGCTTATTTTCTCAAGCAGAACTGATACGTTCATTGCAAAAAAAATAAAACGTATCCATT
Source organism: Eupeodes luniger (assembly GCA_951509635.1). Classification (NCBI taxonomy): domain Eukaryota; kingdom Metazoa; phylum Arthropoda; class Insecta; order Diptera; family Syrphidae; genus Eupeodes; species Eupeodes luniger. The sequence continues at coordinate 8,696,323 of OX608075.1, read as the reverse complement.
TAACTTAGCCCCCCATTTAGATAAATTATCACACTCATTTCCTGTCGAGACATTATCCTCACTTATATGTGCTTCGACTACGAGCTACAAGTCTTGTTATATTGTTCTAGTTCTTGATCTGAAGTTGTGTTTATTCGTAAATATGTACTGAACATAAAAACCTCATAGCTCATATTAACCTCAAGTTTCTTCGCACTGCTAAATAAAAAATAAAAAGGGGGAATGAAACAAACTTCCATAAACCAGAACACAACATACACAGCTCTTTTATTTGTACTATACTATTCTATAGCTTGTAAAATATGAACCTAGAGTTTGCATGTTGTTCATATCATGATTCAAAACATCAGAAAACATCATTTTATAAACCAACCACCCGTCTGTCATCCGCGTGTTATGGCCAATTGCAGTAGAAGTTTCTATACGCGAACTGATATTAGTATACAAACGAGTAGCAACTAAAAACATCAGTGTAGCACTCTCGTATCGAGTCTATATCAGATTCAAAAACTAATCAATCACTTATACGTGCGTGCTCAATCGTAATCCATCTATCCAAGTGTAACGCGTCCGTAATCTTCTTCTTCTCCTTCTTCTTTTTTCAATATACACCGAGACACTATTTCAAACGGTGTTTTTTTTTAAAGAGGTAAAGAACTTATAGTTGGCAACATAATTTTAAATGGCGGCCATTTTGTCAGCTGTCAAATGGTTTATTTTGAAGTTTGGTTTGACATTTCGACAAATGTCATCGAAAATTGGACTTACAGAAGATTATCTTTTGAATAAAGAAAATTTCATATCAATTTTTAAAAAATATCATCTTTGTTCTATTTCATTTCAAAGTGTTATATATCTAAAACAAAACACCCTTTACTAGCCCTGTATCGGAATCAGAAGGTTGGCAGCATGAACTAAAATCACACAAAGAAGAAAAAAAAACGCTCACATCTCGAAATCAAAATCCAAAACAAAACTAAAGGCGAATTAATGTCTGTTCCAACAGCAGAAGCAGGGTACAACCATCAAGCTGATTTTCAAGAAAAATGAGGACAACAAGTTGTCAGCGAAACGAATGAAGACTGAGCTTTGAGTTAAAATGGATGTCACATGTAATACAGGAAGGCGGCGGCGGTGAGGCTGGAGGAAATACCCCACTAAAGTGCACCAGGTTGAATTACTTGCAACACAAAAGCCCTTCCACCAGCTCACATTACATACGAAACCCCCGATTATGTACCACGTCCGTCTGTCAGTCGCGTCGCCGTCGGCCGCGCCACTGCTACCGCTTTTGGGATTGTGTGTTGGAACTTGACGCAAGAGGAGCACCATCAGAAGAAGAGGAGCACGTTATATGAATATAATATTTCAACTGACAGACAATCAATTAAAATGAAAAGGTGTGCTATACAATGACACCGCTGCTGCTGGCTGCTACCGATACTGAATTATATGAGACTCGCGCGTAATATTTTAACCTACCTACCTGCCTCACGCATTAAAGTTTTTGGAAGCCAAACTGCAACCATTGTTTTTTTCCCCTGGTGAAATATTTGAACAACAACACCAATGGAATTAAATTAAAACTTGAACTAAAGAAAAATAATTAATATTAAAAAGGTGCGTATTTTACAACGAAAACAAAAAGTTGCTGGCAGGCCAGGAAAACAATTTAACGCTCTCAGTTGAATTTACATGACACGATAAGTTACGTAAATTAATTGTGTGCTGACAGTTGCGAAGGTTTGTGATGTGTTTACAATGATAAAAAGACTCCTTAATTAACACAAGACTCAATCCATAGAAAACTTCATTAAAATCTCAAAATTTTAATTACACTCAAGAAAAAGGCCCATGCAAAGTCTCATTAACATTTATAATGTATTGTTGAATGCGTTCATTCTTTTGACATTTAAAAAAAGGGAAATAAAATGAAAAAAAAGGATTATTTTAAAATAAAATCAAAGAAAGGGAAATTTAATTTTTTGAAAATCTGGGAATACTGCTAAAGAGTCAGATTGACGAAGTCTTTAAGATAATTTGGTAAGTCATATAGTAGTTGGTAAGTGAAAGAGTTCGTTTTGTAAAGTTAACACCAATTTGTTTGACATTTCACTTGAATTTCTCGTTCGAAGCTGTTTAAAGAACACAAATATTTAGAAGTCAAATACATAATTTAAATGTCATGAAGCATTGAGTCAGTTTGTTTGTCTAATTGTTAGTATTTATATTGAAAACTTGTTAGATTATTTGATAAGCCTTAAAACTAATCTCGATATTTTTTTTTATTTATGACACAGTTGTCAAAAAAAAACTCATGAAAGCGAACACAATTTTGACAGATTAAAGTTCAATTGTTTTACTTAATTTGTACTGTTTCATTTAAAATCTTATTATTTTACCGTTTTACAATATTTCTAAGGTCTCAGAGATTTCTGTAAAACAAATTTTCTCATCCAAATTTCACATTTCTCAACATTCTGAAAATAGAATTTTTTTAATCAATTTCTTAAGCTTTCTGGCCAAATACAATTATGCAAAGTTCTTATTTATTACATTCAAACCTTGAACTGTCAAAAAAGTGACATAATTTTTTGACAGATAACTGAAAAAAAACTTCATTTTAACAACTGTCATGAAAAAATAAAAGTTCTGTCAACACGGTCGGTTCGAGTTTTGTTGTAAAATTTATCAGATTTGTCGTATCTGTCAAATACACAAATGTTTGACAGATAAATCTTCAAATATAAAAACCTTGAGTCAAACACAACAACAAGTTCTTTTCTTTAATGAAAATAGGGAATGTTGCATGAAACTTAAACTTAAAGTTCCTCTTTATCCTTTTTTTAAAAAACGTAACTAAAATAGCTTCTGCCATACAAAAGTTCGGTTTTCTGTAAAAAAAAAAAGCAAATTAAAACACATGGTGTTAGATTGCTACAGAAAAACGTTCCAAAACCTAAATTTATGGTTCTCATGGAAAAAGTTGGTCGTCCCTAAAGTCTGACAGCAACTTCTGTTGGTTCCCACTATCTACCTACCTAAATCAACCACCTCCATCATCATCGTCCTCATCGCCAGTTTCGGTTTTGGTTATTGTCGCGTCTAATTCCACGAATTGTTTTTTATTGTTTGTTTGGAGTAGTGGCTATATATCTTATACCTACTTTTAAATAATTTTTGTTTATGTTTCCCATCACAAACAGTTGCCATCAGAGTTCTCAATTTGTTTCTTTTTATTTTTCATCCTCTGATTTGCAACAATAAAATAAAAAAATAAATAAAACAAAAATGCAAAAGAATTCACTCGACGACCGATGACTGGTGGAGGTCTTTCGTCTCTCTACTTTCAACCATCAGAAAAATTCCCAATAAATCTTTCAATTTGAAATGAAGAAATAAAATTTGAAAATAAAAATAAAATAAATGTCGACTTTTTAGTAGCTAAATTTAGGTACCTACATATGGAGCAATGGGAAAAAATATCCTTGCACAACTTATGCTTCAGATTTTTGTGTGAGTTTCTATTTTTTTTTGTTTTATGGGATTTTTATGTGATTTAAAAAAATTGAAAAATTAAAAATTTAAGATTTTTATTGCAGGAAAAGTGTAACGATTTTGACGACACTTATTGTCTTAAAGATTGAACTGTAGTAAATTTACGATATAGATATAAAATAGGTGACTGGGTGACATTAATATTTAATTGTCTCTAAGGTTCCATCGGAGTTTTAGAAAAATGAGAATGCGAAACAATTCTTTATTTTGACTGCTAACAGCTCGAACACAAAAACTGAACTTATTTAATGGAAGCCATTTAAATTTGTATTATAATTTTTCTTGGTACTACGTCCTGATCTTGGACGATTAATTTAGTTGAATTTTTTGATCCGGCTCGAAGGACCAAATGTTTTAAGTTACACTGCAAAGTAAGTTTAACTTTAATAATATGGAAAAATGAAACACACTTTTTAAAATTCAAAAAAGAAGTAATTATACATTTTATTCGTGACCTATATGTCACCTGCATGTTCTTAAAAATTTTTCACAACATATAGGCCACTCTAGAGGTAAAAAATAGGATTTTTGTGGAGTTTTTTTAGGAATACTACGAAATAAATCGAGAGCGCAAGACACTTAATAATCTGCAGTTAAATTCTGTGTAAATTTACTCCCAAATTTGTGGTGATGTAAAAGAAAGAAAGAAGTAGAAACAGAAATAGAAAAAGGAATAAGAATTTAAGATGCAATTTATTGTTTTTTAAAGAAAAACTTCAAAATAGACGATACTTCTTCTGCTACTGTTCAATTGAACATCTTAAAGTTCAAAACTTAGTGCTACTGACGAAGCGAAGAAATAGAGTTGTTAAGGAAGATCAAATACATAAAACCTTCAAAGTTGGCATCAGATATTTTTGTTTAGGATTTATAATGTAACATTTTCAAACGAAGATTTAGTGGACAAAGATTGACCTAGTTTCTGAATTAAATTCGGCATTTTTATTTTTGTTATTCTCTATTGAGGTAGAGCCATTTTATCATTCTTTTCATTCTTACAGCGTCATCTAACATTCTATCACACAAATAGCGAAAAATTTAAGTCTCGTGATTATTATGCGCCTTGCTTTAAAAAAAATGTTTATTTATTTAAAATACGAGGTGTGTTCAAAAAGTACCCGGAATGTTCGTTTTTTCAAAAAAATATTTATATATTCGTTTACACCAATGTGGTCCCCTTCAAAGTAGTCCTCCCAGATATAATACACTTATGTTAGCATTTTTTCCAATCTTGGAAGGACTCTTGATATTCACTTTTTGATATGTCCTTAAGCATTCTCAGCGATTTTGCCTTTATTTCTTCAATCGAGGAAAAACGGAGTCCTTTCATGGGTCTCTTCAACTTTGGAAACAGAAAAAGTCACACGGAGCCATATCTGGTGAATATGGAGGTAGGGGCATGACTACGGTATTGTTTTTGGCCAAAAAATTACGAACAAGCAACGACGAGTGAGCAGGTGCGTTATCGTGGTGCAAAAGCCATGAACTGTTTTTCCATAAATCTGAGTGTTTTTATTCGGATTGCTTCACGCAAACGTCGCATAACTTCATGATAATACTCCTTATTAACCGTACGACCTTGTGGTAAGAACTCTTGATGCACTATGCCATTATAATAATCGAAGAAAACAGTAAGCAAAACCTTCACATTTGATCAAACTTGACGTGCTTTTTTCGTTCTTGACGTTGGATGCTTTCAGGTGAACGATTGTGCTTTGGTTTCGACATCATAACCGTACACCCATGTTTCATAACCAGTTATGACCCTTTCAAGCAAACTTGGATCGTCGTTGACGTCATTTAACAGCTCTTGAGCGATGTTCATGCGATTGTTTTTTTGGTCAAAATTCAGCAGTTTCAGCAAAAATCGCCGAGCTCACAAAAACACGTCGAACCTTAGCAACTACCACAGACAAAGTAAACAGTGAATACAGCTGAAAATTGCATCATACTTTAGGGGCATGTATACCAACACAATAAAAAAAATAATAATTTTGACCTTCGGACTCTCCAGACCCGCGGAATTTAAAAATTCCGGGTACTTTTTGAACACACCTCGTAGAAACTAAATTACATATCTATTTTTTTTTTTTTCAATAAAACTTTAAACTTATATTTCATTATATATTATATTTAAAAATCCCAAATTTATTAACTTTTCAAGGTATTGTCCTAGAAAAATGTTGATCAACAAAGTAATTAACTACAATATTGAGAACGAAAAAATGGATAAATGAGTTTTTGTTCAGGTACCTTCCTTTAAAATGTTGTTCGCGGTATTTCAGATGAATTGTTTACACTTTTTAACATTTTTCTAATTATTTTATAAATACCTCACCTTTTTGCTTAGTGAGAATTCCAAAAATTAAGATCAATACTTCACTTCACAAAAAAATCAACTGCACTTAAAAAGAAACAGTCAAAGAGTTTAATTAAACATTATAGTACAAATTAACCAGTAAAAATAAATGAATCACCTGTAAAATAAAAATAAAAACCAAAATCAAAACAGAAACAAGAAATACCGCGATAAAATAGTCAACCTCAATCCAAATATATACCTCTGGGACGCATTTCTGCTAATTGAACAAAATTGTATATAATTACAAAAAAATTCATAGCTTCGGGAGCTGCAAAATAAAAATACAATTATTTAAAACAATAGAACGTGCCAATAGTGACATATTAGCATATCACCATCATCACATATTTAGAGCGCATTCGAAATGAAAATTATGGTGGTTGGTGTGGTGGTGGTGTTCCAATTAATTTCACGAGTCCGTAAATATATTTTTCATTTTATAGGCAGGCATAAGTTTCCTATAAAACTCAACTCGTGGTGCTTTTTTGTTGTTTTGTTTTCTAGCGATAAATTAAAATTACCAATAAGTTAACCTGCCTGCATTTACTCGAATAGTTGTGATTGTGATTCATTTTGAATTCTTAACTCGTGATTTGTAATTTATATTAATTTCGATAAATAATGAGAAAAACAAAAATTTTATTGCACTCTGTGGCAGTTTAAATGCAAAGTTTCAATGCAGTTTAGTTATGCATTGACCTCCATTCATGCATTTCAGCGAGTATAGCTGATTATAGTAGTTCACTTAAATATCTATCTACTTTGTCTGCTATTATAGGAAGTTCAAGCTTGATTTATATTATTTTCCGACTGTCATGAATATGATTGCCACTTTTATAGGAGGTACTTTTCGATCTGTGTTTAATTAAGAACGAGACATCTGAACTCGTCTAAGCAAAGTGACAGTTCGTGAAAAAAATTAAAAACAAACAAACCTAAATCGAGTGAACGGACCTGTTATATTTGAAATGTTAAAAACTTAGCTGTCACGTAGTTTAAATTTAGCAACTTTCGAAAATTTAAACTTACTGACGTAAGAAAAAAAGTTAACATACCTAAATCGTGTGAGCTGACCATTGATTTCAAATGTCAGAAAACGGAAGCCATATTGGTTTAGCAAACTACAACAGTCAGCCATTTTGTGCTTTTAACATTCATAAAATGTTAAACGATATCAACTGGTTTAAAATAAGTAAAATTCTAGAATACAAATTTAAATCTTTTAAAATTTTGAACCAATTTGTGTCTCAAGTACACGATTTGTAAGCCTTTTTCTATTTTCCGTCTTTAAAATGAGAAAATTTGTCAGAAATGAGAACTTTAAGTAAAAGAAGGTTTAACAAACTTGACGTACTTGACGCAAATTTTTGAACTTTTCGTTTAATTTAGACCCACATTTAAAACACGAAATTTAGAGTTTTTAACAAGGTTTTATGAATTTTCTTTTTTTAATGATAGTTTTAAATTTAACAAGGAATTAATAAATTGTGCCAAAGTTGATAAAAACCCGTAAAAGTATAAAAGTCGTGATTTTTTTTTTGCTTGTAGTGGCAACCATAAACCAATATGTCACCTGTTCACAAAAAGAAAAACAGTCTTGAGTCTTGACGATTTTATTTCATTCTCGATCGTGTTAAAAAATAAATAAAACGGAATTGAAATTTTCAATCGAACAAAAGACTAAAAAATAACAAACATGTACTTATATTTTTAGCACGACTTTCTGGATTTAACGTTGTCTAATTTTTATTTTTATTATTTTTGTATTTCTAAAACAGTGTGACTATGATGAATTTGTTTAAATTAAGTTGTTTATAGTTGGATAGATGGATGGTTGATAGATAGGATTTTGTATGCATATTGGATAATATTGTTCTTAGGTTTTAAATCAATTCCAATTTGTTGTGATGTTTGTTTTTATAACAGGTGCAATTGCAACAAGTGTGGCAGGTATTAGAGTACCTACATGTAGTGTTGACACTTACGAGTATACTTTGTGATGATGTTAATTTCTGAAAATAGATGTCGCACCATGTAACAATATGAATTGTCTTGTTAGAAAAGGTACATTTTTTATACTTTGTATAATTATTAAAGATATTTATAGGGTAGAAATATAGTAATTATTAGTAAAGGTCTAGATTTGCATGCATTTAAGTTGAGTAATTTATTTGAAAGGAAAAGTGAATGGATCAGACGATGGAACTTTGATCTAGTATATGGGATGTCTGATGTCTCATTGTAGGAGAAATATAAATATAAAATTTGCATAACAACTTTTTAATTGGAACTTAATTGGATTATAATTTCATATTTTATACTCTTAGTCATAAAATAGAATAAAGTACTAAAAATTCCACACAATTTTTTGCTGATTTGGTTGGGTACAAAATTCTATTTTTAAATAGCGAGTAAACCATTCTGAATATTTATATTGGAGTTTTGTTTTTTAATAAATTTCGAACTACTGAACGGATTTTTATGAAATTTGGATCTCTTTTGCTTATAGCTGTGAAAATTGAGGAGGAAAACGAACGAAAAACAACTGGAGAATAAATGTTTTCCCAGCAGATCGATCTAAATTTTTAGCGGTTAGCAAATATTAGGCTCACGAAAATCGCACCGGAAGGAATTACGCCAGAAATTTCTTCATATAAAATTCTGATTTTTTTCATAAAAAAAAGGCAAAAAATTGTCTGTTTTTATTTTACATTTCGTAGTATTTTTTCTTTCAAACTTTTTGTCGTGTTTTACCATTTACAGAAGTCAAAGAAAGGCTGATAAAAATTGATTTTAAAAAAGGGAGAAGCTAATTTTTTTTAGTTTCTCCTTTTTTGAACGAAATTTGTGTCCAAATGCTGTATGACTGTTTTTAACTGATACGATTGTGATTACCTCTTGAAATCAGACATAATAAACTGATCTTGCCTTTTTTCTAAAAATATGAGGGAATAAACTCTTTCTTTCTATTCATGTCTGTCACAATTTTCCACATTCCGTTTTATTTTATGACTAAAATTAAACATTTTTACGAAGAACAAGCTGGCGTAATTTTTATGGAACCAAATTTAGAATAATATCAGAAAATAAAAGTGTTAAATGAAGAAGATTTGTTCGAGCGATTAAGATCGTTTATAGGCAAATTTCTGCCAGTTATAAAAGTCTGTTTGAAAAATGCAATTTTTGTCTGCTTTGACTGTAATAATATTTAAAAAACGAGACAAGTATGAAATGGAAAGTAATTTTTAACAAACTGATAAGAAAAAACAAATAAAATGTTCATAGACATAGAAATAAAGGGACAATCGTGAATAAAATTTACAAATATATGTTTCTCATCTTCGAAAACTGGGAAAATGGCTTGAAATCTTTTGGAATATTTATTTATATCGGGAATTAATTTTTTGGGGAATTTTGGCTCTCACTTAAATGTTTAAAATTTGTAAAAACCAAAAAATTATAAAAAAAATCTTCACTTTTTCAATTTCCCTCGAAATTTAATCCTGGATAAATTGAAAAAATAACTAATTTTTTGATAATAAATCAATTTTTTTTAAAGAGTCTTAACCGTTTTAAAATGTTTACTCTTTTTTGTTTCTATCTATTTTAGCAAGTGAACCTGAAAGACAACCATAATATTTGCTCATGTAAATGTTGCTTAATTGTTTTTAGATAAACTCATTGCATCCTGAGTGCATTCATTTTTGGCATTTGACAGATGATGGACAATGAACTTTAAATCGTTTGAATGTTAGTCGGCCAAATGCTATGAGATACAACTCTAAAAGCTATTGACTCATGGTTTAGTACCCGTGGCGTGACGATTAGTGCGTAGGCCTGTCATGCAAGAGGTCGATTCCTGGTTGTGACATCTAGAGTATTTTGCACGGGTAGTGCCGTTTTTCAAGGAATTGACAAATCCTCCAAGAGTAATTCTTGTCATGGAAAGTGCTTTCTCAAATTAATCGTTCGGATTTGGCGACAACAGTACTCGCAGACAGCCCTATGAAGTTCTTAAGGGAATGTTGTGCCACTTAATTTATTTTTGGGAAAAAATAGAAGTTGAATTTGATTCTTGATAAATTCCTAAATTTACCAATTTTTTAAAATAAAATTGTTTATTTTTTTATTTTACAAATGCAGCAGAAAGATTACCATAATTTAAGCTAATGTAAATGCTGCTTAATGTTTGCTGGATAAACTCACAGTATATGCAAAATATTTCATTCCAATAATTAGCTGAATGCACTTATTTTCTGTTGACAAAAATGATTGAATTTTGGGTAATTTAAACTTATTTTAACCGTTTGCAAATTTTCCAAACTAATACTAAGGCATTGAATAAAAATTCAGTCTACAAACTTTTGACTCATGGCCTCAAGGAAATCTTCTGGTAACAAACCCTACATAAATAAATCGACTGTGTATTTTTCGCAAAGATTTATGTAAAGATGACGGAAGTATTATTAAAATAAGAACACAAATTACAATATCAATTGCAATAAAATAAACAAAAGATGTCCTAGAATAGAACCTTCAGGTATCTCACTTACTTATTGTATTTGAAACCAAACATACATTTTCTATTCCTGTAGCCTTTAACGTTGTCGAAATGATTTATATTTTTTTTTATTGTGCCTTGACATTAGAACCCAACACTTGCAATAAATTTTATTTTATTAAATTTATATCTTCCATAAATTTTAATGATACATTTTTCACTCCTTAAAGTTTTCATGACATGCCGGATATTTTAAATAAAACATGTAACTCTTTTTTTTCATCGGATAATATATCATTTCATAAAACAAGATCATAACACCGAACAAGCTTATAATTTAAGTAATTAAACCAATTAAAAAGTTGTTAACGAAAATTTATAGGAAAATTATAATAACAAGGGACCTATGGCCAAAAACATCATAAATTACTTTACATAGAAAAAAAAAGTTAAGAACTTTTGTAAGATCTGTCAACGCAAGATCGTTAGACAGACAAAATTGCATACAAAATATTATTGCACATTTCCTTTTTATTTCTTTTGCTGTTGTTGTTTAAATGTCAAATTGAATAATAGCAAATTAACATCATTTCTAGACTAAACATAAACTCTAACCCATAATAAAACAGCCGGCGGCGGCGGCGGCGGGTGGCTAGTTTACCTTATGGAAAGGGGCAACCAAAGGAACATGTCTCATATTTTATTTTGATTTTTTTTTTGCTATGGCACAAAGCTCCAGCCAGCTTAGTCGCTTTGAGTCGTGTGTCGCTGTCGTCGTCGTGATATTGAAATGTGGGAAATCCTTGAAGTTCCCCTCACGCGATCATAATCGCTAATAGCAAACACTGTGTCTGTTATTTTTTTTTTATTACAGTGTCGCTGACAGAAATGAAAAGAAAAACCGTCATAAAAATTGTTTATTATGATTGATAAACTATTATGCATGCACCTGTTTTGTTATTAATGTGTCACTAAATTTGCAAGATAACAAAATAGAAATATGAAGGCAAAATCTTATTGTTTTACGTATGTCTAGAGAGCTGTCAAATTAAATTCAAATAGAATGTGTGCGAATTTTTGCAAAATATAAACGACAACAACGGTCAAAGTAACAAAAAAGAACTGACATTGTATAATGAGAAATGTAATTTATCATAATTTGTATAAATTTTATGGGAATTATGTCGGTAGAACTTAATTTAATTTTTGTTACTTTATTAATTTTTTTGTATTTTTAATAGAAATTTGATTTAAAGTTTGGCAGCACTGTTTTTTGTTGTTTGATAGTTAGTTTGACAGTTGACAGATGATAAAGGATTCGTTATCGAACGTACTGACATTTTTGTTTGCATTTTTCTTAACACAAAAGTAGCGTGTGTAATTTATAAATGGATCATCTGTTCAAGAGAGAAGTCAAAAAATGACAGCTCACATGATAGAAGGATGTCATTTCAAAAAAATCAATGGCGCAAAATTTTAGACGATTTAGTACGATGTTAAATCATTTTTAGTATGATACTAGGTTAAAAAAAGGATTTTGATAATTTTAAACGAGTTTAGTATCGTACTATCTTCTTAACATTTTACTAAAGTTAAAATCACCAAATGGCTACTTTATCTTTTTAGTATCGTACTAAATCTGTATGACATATGTCATTTTTCTCAAATGTGACAAAGTGTTTTAAAATTGATAAATTGTGAAATAAAATTTATTTATAGATATCATAAAAAGTAAATTAATTTAAAATGTTTTCGGAGGAAGAAGATTTTAAAATGTTTGAGGATTCAGTGTTGTGTAGGAAAGTTAAAAGTTTTAAAACTCGAGCAAATCCTCTTGAAGAGCTGGACGATGGTGAATTTTACTCCAGGTATATTTTTGATAAAATAAAAATTAATAAAATAAATAAAAAAATAATAAGGTACATATGTTTTTTTTGTACATTACATTACATTTCACACTACTCGGCACATAAATGTACAGAGTAGAGAACACAGCACCTTAAACGACAAGACTATATAAGTCGATAACAACACAAGACATTCGGCCCTATCGAGGTAACCGTCGGAGCGGAATTCTCTCCGATTTCCTCCGAATCGGAGACATTTTGCTTCAAGGTAGTTGTCCGATCAGCTGATCGGACATTCTCTCCGACAAAATTCAACGCATGTAATTTGCATGCGATGCTTTGCGATGAAGTACTTTATTTGGTTTTATTCTTGACAGATACAAACACAAATTTTCCGAAGTCCTCCGACAAGTTCTTGTTGCGGAAAGTGCTTTCTTTTTTTAAAAAATAGTTAATTAAAATGTAAGCAATACAAAAACTAACTTTATTTTCGTTATCTTGTGTTATTAATAATGGACTATTTGTTTTTAGGCAAATAAAATACTGGAAAAAGTCGACTGGCCAACTGGACATTGAAAATCTTTTCCAACACCATGTTGGTAGTTTCCCTCGGAAAAAAATCTGAGGCAAGCTGCTAATTTATGTTCCGGAGTGACACAATCAGACCCATGATTTGTTTTGTATTTGTCTTGAATCTGCTCCAAAACAAAAGCAAACGTATTTTTATTCAGGCGAAAGTTTTTCTTGAATCTGGAAGAGAATCGTAGAATTATTAGAAGATAAGAATTAGATTCGAAGATAAGTTTACTTACGCCGCGTCAGATACCTAGTTCACGTATATTGCTTTCATTTCGCAATGTTCTCCTATTTTCTTTATTTTGCGCCCTTAGCTCATTGGATTCAGCGTCCAAAAATAAACCAACACTATCCATTTCTTATTATTGTTGCTTGTATAAAGTCAAATAAATAAATAAAACTTATGTTTCAACAGTTTTTTTTTTCAATTTATTCTTTTTTTTTGACACTTCAAATGGAAACAAAAACATATGTTTGAAATAGGGAGGGGACTTTATTCGATAGTTTTTATTTAAAAATCGTTGCATCAAATTACATGTCTTAAAAATGCTAGCGCATTATAATTGAAAAAATTACTTTTTATAAGCATTAAATTACGTTCTGCCACCAATTTTTCATGGTTTAAAACGCTTATTGTCTTTATTTTATAAAATATTATCGAAAATATATCGCATTTTCGATATATCGGTTAATTTGCACATCTCTGCCTGAAATTTATATCCATCGCATTGCGTTCTCTCATGTTTGTAAAATTTCTTACGATGACAGCTACCTCAAACCGGAATTCAATCTCCGAAAAAGGATGCGTTGCGGAGAAAGTTCCGCTCCGACGGTTACCTCGATAGGGCTGATTAATACAAGACAGAAGGACAGAGGAGAAAGAAGAACGAACAGTTAGAAAGAACACATGACAACAGCACGCGGTAGGTTTCGAGTCGGTCCCCCATCTGACTACTAACTGCGCTCACTGATGCTTGATTTCGGTGATCGATGGGAACCGATGTTTGCTCCACAATCTGTCATTATTTAGATGTGTTCATGGTTTTTTTTTTAATAAAATGGGTTTAGCATGATACTAGTTAGCAAAACAATAAAAAGTGTTTAAAATTAGTGAAAAGTTAGTAGATTACTATGTATTTAGTAAATTGTTAACTAGTATCGTGCTAAGGCCTTAATAATAGGTTGTTTAAAATTTTGCGCCAATGCTTTTGTCTTTAATACAACTCTCTTCAAGAAGACACTTTTTATACTCGTAAAATGTACAGTTTTTGGGTGCTCCCTCAACGTTGCGTTGATTCGAGTGAATTGAAGAGGTTAGTATTTATTTAAGATCAGTATAGCTTGAAGTTTTGGGAAGTGACTTTAGAAAAATTCACCCACAACCACACCCACTTTTCATAAAATTTGTCAAATTGCTTACTTAACTGACTTAAAAAACAAGTTTCTGTACTAGTTCATCCAAAATCCCTTCAAGTAAATCAAAAGACCTCATATAGAGAAAAATACCAAATCAACTTAACGACACCTACGAGGGCAATCCGACAAGTACTTAGCCTCACTTCCTGATGGTGCCAGTATCACAAAAGAGATTTACTATAATCTAGTACATTCTCTTAGGGCCCTTTCACACCAAACGAATCCCAATCAATCAGAATCATTTCGAATCAAGTTGAATCTGATTCGTCATCTCCATTCTTTTACACCAGCTGAATCAACATGAATCATAAATCGCACTATTTTCTTTAACTTTTAAAATTAATAACTCCACGTTCATCTCGTATGGTTGTTGATTCAAGAATCAAGAATCAAGGAATCTGACAGGTTGAATCAAGTGCGACCTCGAATCAAACCTGATTGAAACAGATTCGTCCGGTCTGAAGGCGGGAAAAGAATCCCTTCACATTTAAACGGAGCGCTCGAAGCCGAATCTTGGTCAATCAGATTCAACTTGATTCAAAGTGATTCTGATTGATTGGGATTCGTTTGGTGTGAAAGGGCCCTTAGATGACTACAGTCAAAATTTCACTCGAATCAGACTTGTAGATTTGACCAAGCGAATTTGTTTACGGCGATTCTCTTTCTTCAGTTCTAAAATTTCAGCTGTCGGAGCGATGGGTTACTCGTTTGCCCCGGTTTGAAGGTGTTCAAGCGCAATCCGAAGGAGTTTTCCCGTTGTTAATGATTATTGACGAAACATGGATTCATGGGCACAAACCAGAAAAATAGGAACATTTAAAAATGTGGATTCCACTAGGCGAACGTGCTCCAAACAAGGCAAGAACTAATCGGCTCGAACTGCTGACACGCCACATCCATAGTGTTTGCCAAATTAGGCTATTTTTTAGCTTCTTAACTATGAGTGAGAGGGCCTCAAACAAAAAATTTTTCGGATGAGTTAAAGAAGTTCGAAATAAAGCGTATCGTTGAATGCGAAAAAATTGAATCTAAGCTTTAAGACGTTTTGTTTGGCGCCCAATCCAGTCACTAGTTTCTACGAACTTTTGAATTTAGACTTTAAAGCAGTGTTCAGAGGTTTTCAAACAAGTATTTCAAACGTTTTTAGTTTTATTCATAAAATTATCGTAATTCGATATTTTTAATAATTGATTGTTAAGAAAATTCTTTTCGATCCTGCTCCACTTTGAAAAGAATGGACACATTTTAAGCAATAAACGTAGAATATGAATTCTAGAGATTAGACACATGTCTTATGAAATGTCAAAAGAATGAACGCATTCAGGAACAAAGAAAACCTAAGTGAGAAGTTGCATGAGCTCTTTTTCTGATAATTACTTTTAAAGATTATGTTTACTGTTTTTGTTAAGATTATATTTTTCCTCTTTTAGGCATTTGACCTTTTTCTTTTGTCAAAATTACTCTTTAAATCAGTTTAATTAAATGTGTAAAAATGTAGCTGTAATATCGTTTATTTTCCATTCACTACGCATTTCAATCTAAAGTATCTTCTCATTAAATGAGTTCCTTCCATTTTATTCATTTTATAGAAATGCCTATACACAATTTCGTGATATCAAGATAAAAGTTAAGTAATTTTTAAAAAGGGTGAATTTTCTTTTCCTTATTGCCTTTTACACGCATTTCGACATTTTCGCACGTTTTCTGCTCTCAATTTAATGCAAACAATTCGAATCATTTCACGCACTTTGATCATCAAATACCATCTATAAAACTACAAAAACAAAACTACTTAAGCAACAACGACAATAATGGAACAACGTCATAGTTTAGTGTCGCTGTCGCGTCGCGTTGTGTTGTGTTGTTGTCGCGACAAAAGACTACAATCTTTTTGCTTTACTTTCTTAATACTTCTTGAACCAGTTTTAGTTTTTTTTATTTGAACCATCTTAATGGGGAAAGAAGTCTTCACACTTTTACTCTATTATTAAATTAATTAAAGAAAGAAATGAAAAAAGGCAGCATCGTGCAGAATTACTATTCCATCCAGTCTTGAAATGGTGTTTTTTTCTCTAGCTCCCGGCCGGCATGAAGAAATTATGGTTAAACTATTCACGCGGTATTTCTTCGTAGCTACAAGCTATACCAAGACAAGACCAACCTATATTAGAAAAAATAGAAAGTTTTTTGTATCTTCCATCATTCTCCATCATCCATGGCCAAGCCAGACCAAACCACGCTAAGTCATTGCTTCGGAATGATATGGTGGGATATTTGTGGATTGAGAGGAAGACAATCATCGATTCGATTCGATACTGGAAAAACTAAATATTTTTCTAATTGCTATTTCCTCATAGTTTTCAAATTATTTTGTTTTTTCTCTAGCGTAAGCGTAGGTAAATTGTTTACAACAGGTAGTAATTTTTTGATATTGAAAACGATTTAAGTTTTTTAATTAAATTCCTTGAAAATAGTAAATTAAATATTTAAAGTTTTTGTTATGGTTTAATCAGATTTTATCTATAAGTGCACGCCTATGTAATGTACCTGGGTAATGAACGATACAGGGGGAACTTTTTTTGTAAGATGTAGTTAGGTACATTAGGCATAGGCTATATATCGATTTTCAAAAATTGGTAGGTAAGTGCCTAATTGGAGGTGGAAACATGTATTACAAAGCATAACTTGGAGCTAGTTTACAGAAATGGGCGTCAATTCTGATTCAATTGTTTTAAAGAAAAAAATATTTAAGGGTCAATGAGTCATTAACAAACTTTAATCACTAGTTTAAAAATGTTCGTTGGTATGTACAAATAAAATAATTTTGATTCCAAGTAAAAACAACTTATTTTATCATATTCGGAAATTTTTAATGAGACCATAAGAAAACTTAAACACATCCATTGTAGTGGAAAACCTCATGAAATTTTGTCATTTTAAATGCATTTGGAGGTGGTTTTATTTAATATGTCAGTAAAAAGTCAAAGCTAAGAGAGTTTTGGAGTTTTTTTTTACGTTTCGAAGATAGTTTAGACCTTTTAACTTAAGAAATATTTGTTTTACAATAAAATTTTTTTTGAAAGGGACAAGCGTATTTCGTAGTGAGCCTTACCTTTGAACCGATAAATTATTGATCTGTAAGTGATTCAAATTTAATTAAAAAAAAAACCTTTAACAACATTTCTTAAAACATTCGAAAATAAATTAACTAAAGGTTTTCCATTTGAACTTTGACAGCTGATGGCTGCTATTTCGTTCAAATTTGACGTTAAATTGTATACCACTCGATTTTTACAATCTTATATAATAATATTGAGTAACGAGAAAACTAAGGTAGCAGATTCGCGTTAAGCGAATGTCACAGTTTTTCTGTCAAAAGTCATGATTCGAATTTTTTTTGAAAACGGCCCGATAGATTTGCCTGAAGTTTTTAGGTGGGTCCGAGTTTTCGAATGACGACTTTAAGAAATATCTGAACACCTCAATATTTTCGGTTTGTGCATTAGCAACCACCTCTTGTGGAACGATCACATATTCGATGTGCCAAAAATGCCGCAAGATGTTTGAGTTTTCTTAGAAATAATAACTAAAACCAAAACTAATGGTGACGATGACGATGTCTCTTATATTACTAGAGATAGAACAAATACCCATTTCGTTCCTGTAGTTGATGATGATGGTGGTTGTGAAGGAGAAAAGAATGCGGTGCTCGCTCATCAAGCACTGGTTGCTGTAACGCTGCCTACTGCCGTAATTGAAACAACAAATGTAAAAGTAAATGCTGTTGTCAATCGTAATGCAGATGTTCTGGCAGTGGTTGTTGGTGAAGATATAGGGGACGCGGCGCTAGGGCACTGCACAGATGTTGACAGTTCTTTGGCTAAAGTCAATGCAAAAGCATTAAATGTTGCTGCATATGAGTTAAGTCATAAGGAAATTCATGTTTCGCAAAATAATACTCAAAGTGTTGCTGCTGCTGTGGACGATGTTGCTGCCGATGCTGACTTTATTGTTGAATCTGAGGCTGAAGATGTTGCAGTTGTTAATTATACGGATAGTGTTGCAAGAGCTAAAGTTGGTTCAAAATTTGTCGATGTACATAACTCTACTGATACAAACAAGGCAGTAAAGGAAATTGGTGTTGATGGTGACATTCGTTCAAGGGGCATTTTCGTTGCGGAAAAACTTCAATGGTTTCACATATCAAACTTTTTGCCAGCAACAACAAAAACAGCTATCATTGAATATTCAGCAGATAAACTAAATATTGACGAATCCCAAATTGCTTGTTTCAAGTTGACGGGAAATAAAAATATTGAGAAGCTTAGAACTGTAAACTTCAAAATTGGCGTGCCTCTGGAATGTGCAACTGATTTTTTCACTAGAAGTTTTTGGCCTGAAGAAGTAAGAGTACGACATTTTACAAACAACCAAAAAAACCCGAAGTATCCCCTTACTGTCATCAACCAAACGTAGCTCTAAATAATGAAAATAATGAAGTTCAAATTAATGAAGACGAGAATGCTTTTCGTATTTACTACCAAAATGCTGGTGGGATGCGAACAAAAATTGATAAATTTTATGCTGCTGTTGCTGACAATTGTTATCAAGTTTTCGCTCTAACTGAAACATGGTTGACCCAAGGAATATATTCATCAGAACTTTTCTCCGGTGATTACCATGTATACAGAAGAGATCGTTATGCTGAAGGTGAATCCAAAGGTGGAGGCGTGCTTTTATCTGTGAGTTATAAGCTCATAAGTTATCAAATATCTAATAATATACTTATATTAAGCCTCCTAGACAGTATTCAACGGAGAGCTTTTTTTTTGATTGGTCATATAACATCATTAACTCAATTACGTCACAAGAATATCGTTGGAATATTTCTTGCTTAACTCTTCTTTAAAGATATGTTAACAAACTATGCTCTATTGAAATAGCGAGAATGAATAACGAATGTTTACCCTTGAGTCCAACATTGGTTGTAGAGTAAAGTACAGATATTCGTTCATTAGCCGTACAACGCGAATGTAAAATGCGTTTAAACACTCTGTTGTCTTCTGTCGTTGCAGGGTTCAAGAATTCAAAATAAATGTACAACGATATCTCCTCCTTAGACTGTGTCTCTGGTATTTTAAAGGTATTCAAACCCCTTTAAGAGTGTGCTAATTATAAACAAAAAAGCAACGATACAAAGTAAATGTAAACAAATGCTCCAATTTTCAACATACATTTTAAAACAGTGTCTTAAATAATTCTTTGTGAATAGCAACAACAAAAAGAGTGAACTCTCAATAAACTAAGTCCTACTATTTTACATATATGAAACATCGTCCTTTAAATGATCTAAGTTTCAAAATTAAAACTTAAACCATATTTTTGCTTACAGTTTTAAAGAAATCAATATCAACTAACCCACTTTCTTTTGATTCAGGTCATAGTTCACTAAAGTTAAGTACATAATAAACTTAGTCCCAAATGAATTTATATTTGAATGACTAAATAAACATAATTAAAGAATTTGATGGGTGTGAGTTCATTTTGTAAAGTGGGAGTTAACTCTTTTGGGAGTAAGTTCGTGATCCCAATACAGAGTATTTTCTGCTAAATTCTAATTCTTTTTCTGCGTTCCATAAACGATGAATAAAAATACCTAAAATTTAATGAACAACGCCAAAACTACCTTGTTTATGATTTATATACATTTTTAA
The DNA here is from genome assembly GCA_951509635.1 of Eupeodes luniger. Lineage (NCBI taxonomy): Eukaryota > Metazoa > Arthropoda > Insecta > Diptera > Syrphidae > Eupeodes > Eupeodes luniger. The sequence continues at coordinate 8,676,349 of OX608075.1, read as the reverse complement.
CGCTCATGAAATTAAAATATCAAAATACGCAATTCACAGAAATACTTTTACTTTTCTTGTAAATTTTGTCCCATGAAACAAACTAATTACATTGAAAATGTAAGTCTCAAGCATTAAATATAAATATACTTCAAAGATGAACTAATTTCATGATCCATTACCATAGTGAAATTAAAAATACCAACGATCCACGTTACAATTAAGCCTCCAAACGCCATATGCCAATCACTTTCACTTAACAAAAATTCATGTGTATTAATTTATCATTCATCTTAAAAGATCTCAGAGTTTGAAAAATAATTTAACAAACAAACAATTATCTACTCTATAAGCTCAAAAAAAAAAAAAAAAAAACCTTGACAAACTTAACTATTAAAAATAAATTATATACCTATTTGTTTATAAATAAAGAAAAAACAAAAAAAAACTATGTCACTTCCGATAGATTAGGTGAATATAGTAGATCTTATTGTTCCGCCCTCATTAAGATTAACTTTAAAAATTATGAAATTTTACCTTGAAGTCTGTTAGATACGAATATACTGTACGTAATAATAACTGTCATTTAACCATGAGTTTCTTTTCAACTCAACTAATAATACAAACAAAAGACAAACAACAAATAAAACTATAACTAACTAACTACACTCTGTACGGTGTACACAATTTAAGCAACATTATCGGCCCCAATATGGACTCTTGCGACACTCCATTTAAAAATAATAATTATTAGTAATAAAACAAAACAACATGTGCATGAAAAAATTGTATAAAAAACTAACGGTAAGCGCTCATTACTCATCTGAAATCCATATGTAGATATGTTATACCCCCATACAATGCTTTCAACACCACCGGTATTGACATTTTAATCCAAATTTTGTTGTAGTACATCATACTTCAGAAGACTCATCCCCATTATACAGATACACTGCCGCACTGAACAATGCCACACACTACACAACATTCAATCATTAAGCGTCATTAGATGATAGACGCAATACTTGACGTTCGTCAGCCGTCGCGTCGTCGCGTCGTATAACATGCACAGCACAGTGTTCGCAATTCATACTCGCTATATTCATATCGGTCGTAATTATACCGATGAACTTCAACAATCGAGTTGAAAATCGTCTTCATGCCACCATAGATGGAAAGAACAGCATTTCGCAGAATTACAACAACAACAGTAACAAAAACTAAGCAGAAATATACTGCAATAATTTTTTGTTGTTGTTGTTGTTTTATTTTGATTTAAGTACAGACAACTTGAATTTTTATACTTGCATCGTACGTACATAAATTAATACAGGGTGGGTCAAAAGTTTATTAATATAATTTGAAAACATCATAACTCTTCTGTTTTATTTGTGTTCTTTATTTTTGCAGGTATTTCCTTTCTTTTCTTTTGTGTTCTTCCTTTTTTCAGGTATTTAAGGAGATTTACTAAAATGGAGTACACAAATTTTAAAAGACTATATCAAATGAATTTAATTTTGGATATAATCACTGGATTCTTTTCACCAAAAGAGCTTATCGACACACTACCCATGATTTCGTCAACAAGGAGCTATAGTTGATCTACCTTGAGCTTTAACACCTTGACCACTTTTCGAACGGAAGCGAATGTGGAACGCATTTTTAAAAGTGTTGTGTAGAATTTAGAAAGAGTCCAGAAACATCGGCACGAAGGCACTGTGGTCAAGTCGGTGTGCCCCACAGTTCATTGTGAAAGGTTCTACCGAATTGAAGTTATTTCCATACAATATCCAATTATGGGCAAAAAACAAAATCAGGAGAAATTTTTAGCGACAGAATAATTTCCAAAATTACAGGGTTTAACATTGGCATGCGGATTTGAGCCTGCCGCAAACGTTTGTCTGATTTCAAAGTATATTGAAAAATGAGGATGGAACGCCACCCACATTGAAAACTTCCCATTCGTGGCCATTTTTCGATATTTCTAAAAGTTTAACAAAATATTAATAACAACATTATGTGTAAGATAAACAAAATTTGAAGTTAAAATCTTTCTTTGTTCTCATAATACTTGAGTCGAAACAACTATTCTTATCAGTTTTTAGTTGTTTTTGTACGTTTTCGTGTTTTATAAAAATAAATTGTCTATTGGATTTTTCAAAAAAAATTAACTAAAAGTTAGCAAAAATATTTTGCATATGATAATATAAGTTTGAATTCAATATCTTCGAAAACCAATATTTAACTATTTTCCAAGTTAAAAAAAGTCGATGTCTCTGTCGATTCTTGAGATATTGCCGAAGAAAAAAAGGTAACCCGAACGTACGGACACTTCAGGCATCTCTCTAAAAACCTTACATTATTTAGATGGTAGGAAAATTGAAACATCCAGAAATGAAAAAAATTTCAATTCGACAAATTGGACCGGTTGCAATAACTTCCTATGGGAAGTAAAAAATATATAAACAAATGTCGAAAACGGGTATTTTTGAAATTTGAGCAGATATATAAAATCGAAGTTTGGGCCAAAAAATTTACTTTAATATGTAATTTTTCAAAACCATGAAAGTGCATTGAATTCAAGATTTTTCCAAATTTCATACAGAGCCAAATTACTACTCACTAATGAGAATTTTCTGAAACTAAGTAAGATACTGAAATGATTTAAATGTCATCTATAAAATACAAGGATCTGTACTTTTTAAAATCATTACACAATTTATTTTTTGGGATTTTTTCTGTTTTACCTAAGCTTTTAAAAAAACCCGTTTTGATGTCTTTAATATTTTTAAAGAGCCATATTTCAAAAACTTGATGTGAAAGAAAAATTATAAATAGAGCGATTTGGGGACAGTTTAAACCTTCAAATTATCATCGTTTTGTTTGTGGAACTTGACCCATATATCTAAAGAACATGTTTCAAAACAGTAACTATATTTTAAGATTCAACATACATAAGTCTATCTTCAAAAATTTAATTTCTTTAAAAAAAAACTTCAACTTATAAAATTTTGTTCAAAAATAATTACAGTGAATCTTTAAATTAATTTTGTATACACAAAATATTTCAGTTAATTTTTTGAAGGATTTTTGCTATGCACTTATGTAGTGGTTATAAACGTACGTTTTGTATTTGAATTTCATTAAAAAATGTTGACCAGCTTTTTCGATATTAAAAAAAAATGTTTTTTAAGGTTTTAAAGTCTTTTGAAGTTTTACCTCAATTTACTTTAGAGGCGAGAATAGACAAAATCGCCAGACCCACTTTTTCGACTTCTCAATCATCGTAACGTCATGTTTGATAAAAAGTACAAAAAAAAATAATTGTCATATTCTTTCGTTAAGTATTTTAATTTTTGATATTCTTTCGTTAAGTATTTCAATTTTTGAAATTCATAATATTGATGTTTGCTTTCAAAATCCGATGAATTTAAAATTATTTTTTGACATTTTTAGTGTGGTAGAAATGTCATGATTGACATTTGATTTTCTCCAAAGCCTAAAATGGATACTTGACATCTAATTCTCTCGTCAGCCTGAAATTTAATAATTGACATTTTATTCTCTCCAAAGCTACTCATCAGATTTTTTGTTCACATAAAATTCAAACCAAATCAAAAAATTGAGCACATGTTAAACTTGGAATATTACAAAAATTGACAGTTATTAAAATACCTAAAAAATTAGTATTACTTTTAACTAAGAAGTCACTTTTTAGCCACCCTGTATTATGGTGAAACCTTAGTATTTATTTAATTTTACAACATACCCAGTTTGAGTGCAGACAAAAGCATCATAGTTCGATGCAATGATGATGATGTTGATGGTTTTGTTGGTTGGTTGGTTGGATAAAGATGAGCTCCTTTCAACCTTATTTCTTCTTAAGTTGTTGTTGTTGTTTTTTTATTTTATGTGCGGTTTTATACTTTCTGATTTTGTTGTTTTCTTTTCTTTTGCGTATAAAAATGCGTACGTAGTATAAAATTTATTAATTTTTTTTTTAACTTCTTTCGCGAAAGGTAAGTTAAAAAAAAAAAGCAGATAAAAATTGCACACGGTTTGGTACTTTCACTTTGTTGAACAATTTTTGTTTTCTTTACATTTCCTCTGTTTTACTACACATCTCTAGAATGACCTTAAGATTGGCAACAATGCAAAATCACATATTTTTCTTATTTTCAATTTGATTTGATAACTCTCACTTTGGGGCTTGGAATTGCAAATTATAAAAAGATTCAAAATATACAAAATCTCGAAGAATCTAGTACATTTTCTTTTTGCGTGTGTTAACTTTTGGTTTTATTTTTTTTTAAATTCAGGGACGACTTTAAATAGGTAATGACCACTTTAAGCTACTACTGCTATACTAGTATAGAGAGGTGGGCACTTTCTAATTAGTTACTTTACTTTATTTTTCGTCGTCGTTGTTGTTGTTGTTATTTAAATTAATTTATTTTCTGTTTAACGAAGCGACACACATTTTTTGTTTTATTTTAAAACGATCGTGATCTGTCCTTCTAAGGTATAGGAACGTACCAATATCGTTTTCAGGGCGTTTTTCTATCTTTTTTGTATTTTAATTGGGACAAACCAAGGTTTGACTTCTTTTGGGGGAATTTATCTAGGACAGACTTTTAAAGGTTTCCCGTAGGTAAATATAATCACGATCAAAAGAAACGAAGGCAAATACAACGAATGGAATTTATTTCTTTTATTTTTTGATTAAAATTTTATATAAAACAAATGAATCTCCACCACCGCAGAGGAGAGAGAGCAAAATATAAAACACTTGGCAATTGTAGAGAGTAAAACGTTCGACTGACTTAAACTGGCAGACTGACTTGAAGCAGTACCCAGCAGCAGAGCAGCAGCTGGTTGGCTGCGTTAGCGTTAACCGGGCCACAAAAAACAGAAGTAGCAGTAGCAGTGAAGGCAGAGGCAGAGACAGCGGAGGTATTAACATTAACGATTTTCCCAACTCGCTTCTCTTCTTTGGCTTTGGGAAAATGATATATTGACGACGAACAACAAGTTAAGTTAGTTAGCTTTTTTTTGTTGTTGTTTTGTTTAAGGTTTTTTTAGATTAAACTTTTATACGTACTCGTAAGTCGTAAGTTTCTCGTAGGAAGGTATAAAGTTGGGTTGGAGGCGGACGACTTTTCGATTTGGTTTTTAGGCCTCTTTTGCTTTTTTATTTGCTCTTGGCTGATGGCTTCGAGAGGAAGATGGTAGGTAGGCACTTTTAACCATGGTCTAGTATTATAGGTTTTGTAATGGAAGTATAGTGTTTTGTCTGTTTTTCTGTTTCTAGCACATCTTTGATGTGTATTTTCTTTCGTCTTCTTTACTTCTTCTTCATTTTCGTTGAAGTTTGTTTGTTATGAGGGTAAGAGGAGATGAAGTGAAATGAAAGGGTTTTTATTTTGTTTGCTTTTTTTGTTCGAATGTGGATTGGATATGTTTGCAATATGTGTATTTCCATGGGTGCAATAGGTGTTGGATGAACTTTGCATATTCATTAGATATGAAGAAGTTATATTTACAGTTATATGTAGAGCTCTTTTAATGGAAGTTTGGGAAATTGACCTTTTTTAAAAGGAATACTAATTTAATTGATCTAGATTTCGTTTGTTTTTGTTTGTGAAGGAGAATTGTAAAAAAATACGTTTTAAATTAAAAATAAATCAAAATCATGATCAGATGGAAAATATTGATCCACATTCGTAATGTGCGGCTAAGAAAAGAATTTCGGTTCCAAAATAGTATGGATTTAAGTGTAAACTGATGGGCTTTCTTAGAAGTATGAGAAGTACAGTTGAATTGTTTGAGGAGAAGAATGGAACTGACTATTTTACTAGAGCACAGTTTCTGAACAGAAATATATGGTATCCGGCGTGATGCTTACGGCCTATTATGCCAGAAGTCTCCAGGTAAAATCCAAGCCTGTGACAACAAAAACTTTTTTTTCGAGAGAACTGACTCTTGTGAAGAATTAAGAAGTAATCGGAAAGTAATTCTTGTAATGAAATGTGCATTCTTAAACTCTATGTCGTCTGCATCATTTACATTATTTGCACATGGGAATGATTGAGAGTCACTTGACCCTGGTTTTTAAGGGCTTTGCGTCGCCCTATTGAATTCAAATAAAATCAATGCGAGCAATTATGATTTTAAGGGGTTTGTAAGTAAATGAGTGCTATGGTTAAGAAATATTGATCCACATTAGTGATGTACGGTTAAAAAAATAATCTCTTTTCTTAACAGCACGGCCAGAATTAGCCTCTATAGTAGACCGATAAGTTTTAGAGTACTTTTTGTGGAAAAAGCAAAGCAATGACATAAATTAAAAATCACGGCAGTGTTAAGGAGATGCAAATATTTTCGTTATACTCGCCTTTGAATTGAATTCAAGAGACTTAAGTGAATTGTACCCGAGTTTCGGAGAAGTAAAAATCCATTTAAGTTATATTTAATATAAATGCGTAAATACCTGACTTTGCTGAAATATAAGGCCAGTAAAAAACCAATCATGATCTACGAACACGAACTCTGAGTATTTTTTAGGTAGAGTTTAATTATAAAGAATTTTTAAATAGACTTTTTGAACAATAAACTTGGTAAGATCAAACAAAAAAAAAACGAACATTTTCTTAGCTATATATTGACTTTCTTTGAAGGTTTTATTGGACGAATTTAACGACAGCTCCGGTAAATCAGTTTTCGGGTCTATTTTGAAAACTGTTCCATAATTGGTCTATGTATGTAAAAAATTTGAAAATCAGATGAGTATATGAAGGAAGTGGCATACAAATTATTTCTGTCAGATTTCGAGCAGAGCAATTATAGCTTTAAAATTAAAAATAAAATTAATGGTTTTTAATGCATAGCTAAAAACATCATCAAGTAGCTTGACAAGATGAACTGGGGCTGTTGTATATTTGTTTATCTTTTCGAAATAATTCTATATAAAAATTGTATCAACTTTCATGACGTTCTTTTATGATACTTCTTTAAGACAGCACTGCGAGCATCTTTAATTTAAAACCTTAAATCTTAAAATTTTATGTAAGGTGAATAAGTAGCATGAGGAATTGAGCATCCTCTATGGTAGGAACCATTGTTAAACTTATTTTACAAAATGTCACAGTCTTTTCACTTTAGCAAGATTTTCACTTTTAACGCCCCTTAAATGCAAATAAAATAATCAATCGGATTTTATTTATGTTGATTTAACCTTTTTCACCTAAGTGATTTTTTTAAATGAAGAATATAAAATTTTGCTTAAATTATATTTTAGTTATTCGGGTTATTGAAACGAATTCAGGTTTCAGATAAACGGGTTTTCCCTAAAGTAAATTTTCTTAAATGTGTTTTACAATACTTTAAGTGAAATTTAAAAAAAATGAATTGAATTGAAATTTTAAAATATCGAAAATATATTCATGAAAAAATTGCCCTGTATGTACATTATTACAATTTTTGGAAGGTCTAAGGCCTATGAAGTAAAATTATTTTGAAAATAAAAATCTCACAAGAAGCTCTGTGAGGGTGTTAATTCAATATACTTTTTTCCATACTAAATTATATAAGATAACTAGTTAAAAAATAAACTAAATTAAAATAAGTCAATTTCGGTCACTATGGCGTATACGTAACATAATTTCTGCCACGACCCAATTTAAAACCTGTCAATATTTCTATTATATAAATAAAATCATTCCAATAACTTGAATATTATCAAAACTTGTCAAAATCATTCAATTTTCTTGTAATCAACAAGAAGAAAAAAAATATATGTAGATATTCACGGTGGCGTATACATATCTAATATTTTTTTAAAAAAATAAAAAAAATATAGTGCAACTCGTCCAAGTGCAAAATATGCAACTTTTCTTTCTTTTATACATAAATTGATCTAAACCAATCTGACAAGTGGAGTGCTCAACTGTTAGCTTAGATTTCATAAAAAGAATATGAAAAAAAAACGCAAATTACAAAAGCAACAACTAAGACGACGACGTCGTCGACGACTACAAAAATTCATACTCTACACACTCATATTTTTATGTCGTTTTGCACATATGTACATACATATATCTATGAAAGTATCTATGAGAATATAAGGTAGGTTTTAAATTGTATAGATTCATATGTACACCTGTGTGCAATCCATCTATGTACAAACACTTGTTCTCCATGATATTTTTCAGTAAAAATTTGTATGTTGTTCAGAGAGTGCTTAGTTTATTTTTCAATTTTTGTTTTCATTGAAGTAGCCCGAAGTTACACAGAGAAGGTATACGAACAAACCTTATGTATGTTCATCTCAGAGTCAGGTTTTTCGTCACACAACACACGCATTACACAGAGGTTTCATAAAAGGCTGGGCAACAAAAATAGAAACACTTGATTTTAACCTCAAAAAACTTTACATTTTGACTTATTTGTTGAAAAATAACATTTGATTTGAGTTTGTGTTTGTTGTAAACAAAGCAATACTTTTTTAAAGGACTTAATTGTAATGAAATCGAATTTCTACTTTTAATTTTCCTATCACATCAGGTTTTTGAAATATGTATGACTATTTAAAAATTTTAAAAGCAACAAAAAACGGATACGCATGTATTTGTATTTCGAACAGAATCATGATTTTCAAATGAATTTGCACACTTTCGAAGCACTGTTCAGGCGTTAGTCTAAATTTGTCAAAATGTCAAACCAAACTTTGAAATAAATCACTTGACAGCTGTCAAAATGGTCGTCAGTTAAAAAAGCGTTGCTAACTTAACTAAAAGTTGCTCTTTACTGCTAAGAAAACTTTGACATAATTTCGAAACTATTCTCAGGCTATAAAAATCTTCTCAAAAATTTGAAGTTTTCAACCATACAAAAACTGTTGAATTAGATTCTTCTTCAAGTGTCCTTATTATTTCGACCATAGCTGTATGTACTTTAACACTTTGGCAATCTGAATTGAAAAATTGTCTACACACTTACGAATTACGAGCAAAATTCAGTCCAAAGACCATCCAGAGCACAACAGCAATAGCAATAGCAAAGCAAACAACCATCATCAGAGCTTCATTCCAAGCAGAAGCAAGCAACGAGCTTTACAGTCAGCAATGAAATTTTCAATTCTAAGTGTTTTTCGAAGCTCTTGGGTGTTTTGCAAAGAGCATACATACCTATAGTGCTGAAAGATTGAAGTAGGTAAGGTATGAAGATTATATAGAAGACCAATGGTAACACATCATCATCGTCACTAGCATCAGCCTCAGTACCAACACCATACATCATCAAGCAGAAAGAAAGAGTCTCAAAAAGGCACAAGAAGCGAGATGCTTTAAATTGGAGCAGCATCAAAATCAGCATCAGCCTTAACGTTTTTGTGGTACTCTGATGATGGCTCATTGAAGTGCAAAGAGACGTAAATGTGTCAATCTTAATTTAAATATTTACCATTTGATTCAATTCAGTTTCTCTTTTGTTATTTTTTTTTTTTTTTGAACACATAGTTTCAAGGAGTTTTTCTTTCTTTCTTTATTTTTATCTTCTTTTATTTTATTTGTCTTTTTCTCTTTTTGCAATCAATTTAAATTGATTTTGATGTCGAGAGAGAAGTCGTAGGTATCAAATAAAAGTTTTGTTGATTTTCAACTAAATTTTTTGATTCTTTTTTTAAATATTTCTAGACCAATGGAAAACAAATATCGAACTGTGATTAAATTACAATCACGTTAAGTGGTTGATAACGAAGTTGCTTTATGACCGGAAGTTTGACTATTTGCGTGATTATATTTGCAAACTTGTATTTTCTTAGGTTTTGGTTTCCTTCCCACAGAAGTTTTTTTTTTTTAAATGACATAATTTCTTATTTCGAGTTCAATTTTTGGTTTATCAAGATAACATGAAAAAAAAACTTGTTAATTAATGAACCAGTTTTTATTTGAAGTCTTTATTTAACTTAATCATTATAGAACTTATGATATAAAGAATAATTCTAATTACAATTTGATAAACATAAATTAATGTTTTATTAATGAATGTCGGAAATTAATACAAGTATTTTACATTAGTTTAGATCGGAGAATTAATATGTTTTTAAGTGAATGAGTTGTCTAGAAAATATATATAATTAAATAATTTTATTATCTACATTAAATTTGTATAATTGATTGACACTTTATAAAAGTAATGATTTTCAAGGACACATTGTTACAGCCAAAATTTGCAATGTTGTATTAAACAGCGTTATACACTAAAAAAAAATACAAAAGCCTACAGGTCTTGCAACTTTAATATATGTTGACAGTTACTAACAATATTAAGTTGTTTAAAATAATAACAGTATACTAATAACTTTTCATTTAAATTAAATTTGTTCTAAAAAAAAAATAAAGTATAAAGTATAATAATAAATATATTATATAGGTTACCGAAATAGAAATGACAGTTTTTGTGATTTAAATGATTTAGTCCAGCTGTCAAAGTTACCAATGACATTCAGCTGTCAAAATATGAGGCTGAAGCTCCCAGATTTTGTCTTCGAAGATTTTTGCGACGAACAATTTTTAGGTCCAATTTCTCATAGAGAGACTTTGACATCTGTCAAAAATAGAATTCCTTGTCATTTTTGATGTTTTTTTTCTGGCAGATGGTCTATTTCGTATGATTTGACATTTGAATATAAATCGTTTTATAATTTGCGAGCGTTTAAATATATTATAGAGTATTATCGACTTTTCTGCCAAATTGTAAATACACATACAAAAAATGGTTGCCTGTAAAGTCGGTTTTACGGGCGAAGATTTTACGTGACAACGTCTTTTTCTCGGTAGAATATTTATTGATATGAATATAATTAAATTGCACAATAGGAACAAGGAATTGAATGAAAAAAACTAATAATTTACTTAACACTATCAACATTTATCAATAGTATGACATAACCTATAAACTCAGTTTCTCAACTTTTGTGTCAATCTAACAATTAATCAATCAATCATAGTTTACGATAATGAAATATCAGTGTACAATTATTTACCTTTATTGTTGTAGTTGTTGTAAATGACGAATCTAAGCACTCCACATTTTCACTACAGACACAGCTGACGATACTTTAACCACACGTGTGAACTTGTATTATGACGCTTTCTTGTTTTTCCAACGCCAAGAACGTTCGAGAAAGACAAAGACAGAGACACAAGCATGCGCCGATTCAATGCGCCTAATTCTCTAGTGCTGCGCGCGCGGCAGACCGATCATAGTTGAATGGGAGAGAGACGCAAGGCATTCGGCGGGCCTCTCTCTCGTTCGGTGACTCATCGTAACGTTACCGGGCGTTACACTTTTTCATAAGTGACTCCCAGCCGCAACCTAATTTAAGACGTTGTCACGTCAAAATGCGTCTAATTATAGTTGCACGGTGAAAAATGTGTAAAGTGAATGCAACATTACCGACTACTAACGTCACAGAGATAGATGTACTATAAATAGAACACACCTTACGCAGAAGACTCAAAAAGTTGAGCCGGGTTTTAAATTTGAAATTTAAATTTTGTACGACATCTAAATGAATTTTGTTGACGAAAGAATCGAAGCGGTATATGGCCCTTTGATATACAAACTAGCCACTGGGAATTTTGGTTTGAAATGCAAAAACTTGGTTTGGACTGTTTGATTTGGTTCACAGCATGGCGGAATCATAGTACCTTTACTTTTAAATAATGTGAAAAGAAACATATCTATCTTCGATGGTTTCAGAAATAGAGCTATACTAATGAAATGTTTGTAGCCATCACTCGACAACCTTGACGTATCCATTTTTTGGTTTGAACAAGACAATGTGGGAGAGGGTTAAGAGGTGACTATTGTCCTGGATCTGGATACTATTAAATTTTAAACGTACTTTTACGGCAAATGCCTCTGTGTTTTTTTTTTTTTTTGATTCTATGCTTTTCCCTCTCTTCTGTCATCGAATGGAATGGAATGCAATTTAGCTTCATTTCTATTCAAATGTCATTTTGGTGGTGAAAATATGGTGAAGGTGAAATATAAAGAGGAAATGACAGCGTTCAGCAATTTTTATGTTGAGTTGAATTCTTTCATTAATTTTCTTTCATTAAATTTGAATTGAATTTTTTTTCATTATTAGGTAATAAACAAAGTTTAACTGAAAATATTTTGCCAGACTTTGCACTTACGTGGGTTTCGCTTAAGCCTTCCCAGGGTGCTGAAAGGTAATACCCATCAGATTAAAATGTGTGCCAAATGATTTAAATAGACATTTTAATAAAAGTTTTGTGTAATTTTATTTAAATATTAATAAAAGTAAATACAATAAATTTTAAAAATGTAAAAAGACTTTTATTTAATAAAATATCTTGAAATAAAAACAGGGTGTCTAGCACCCAGGGTAGCAAAAGTCCAATAAAATATGTGTGGGATTCTAGAGTTCAGAGAATGTTTTGAAAGTAATTGGTCAAGAAATATTCGGGGATACAAACAAATTTAGATACGTTTCGCTATTAAGAAAATAATTTCACTTGACAGAGTTTCTTATAACCGGGTCTTACTATATTTTTCAGTGTGTTCATAATATTTTGGCATCATCTTTGCGAAATTGTATCAAGTAAATGCTGTACTTCAATACTTGTAGACTATTTTCTTATATTGAAAATAAAACAATATAATTGGACATTTTCCAGTGTTCATAAAATAAGTAAAGAAGTAGAAAAAAGTTAGTCTGCCGATTACCTCCGTCTGTCTGTTCTCACCACTACAGCCTTTACCATTGGATCAGTTGAAACTTGGAAAGTAAGGTTTTAAGCAGATTCGCGATAATAGTTTTTTTTTAACTTTATGAGACCAAAAATAATCAAGGTTTTACGGATATTTTAAAAGCCCTTTTTACTTAAGAGCCACAAAAAGCCGTTCTGGTGCGGATTCGACCTTAAGTTGAGTTTTCGGCGTAAAGTCGTTTTTTTTTAAATCTTACATTAAAACGTCCCTTCAAAACGCTCATGATAAGTGTCACATGTACGCCAGCTACTTGTATATTTCTCTGGGATGAACTGCCGTCCATTGTTTTAAATGCTGCATAGTCAATTGTCAAACATATTTTGATGAAATAGTGTTCTTCATCCAAAAAAAATAATCCTGAAAACTTGACAATTAAAAAAAAATTTAAAAGAAGAGAATAAAACCCGACATGAACTATCAAAATAACCCTCCTGTCAAAAATGGGTTTGTTTGATTTTTTGATTGGCTCCATAAAAACAACAATAAAAAAACTGATCTGACATTAAGAACAAGTGTCAAACTCATCTTCTAACAAAACATTGTAAAACGCAAGAAAAGATCAACCAATTTTATACAAAAATTACTCTAGTTAAAATCCCAAGAAAAAAATTTACAAACTTCTTTCATTAAGTCAAATAATTTGACATTTGCCATTTCTGAACTCTTCTTTACAAACATTTTACAGAAATAGAAATATTTTTTTCGATTGACTTCCTTTTAATTAAACCAACAAGCGGCATTTGTTTCATATTATAATTTACGCAATTCCGGTTAATTTCCATAATTAAAATCTTTAAAACAAATGCTATAAATCTTAATTAATTAAAACAGTCTGATAGTGCGTATGTTGTTACATCTTACATCCGTGCGTCGTCGGCATTGTCACTGTACTACCGAGTACCGACGACGATTGGACGATGTTTGTGAGTTGACAAATAAATAAAAAAAATAGACCTGTTTCATTTCAAGTAAATTTGTCACATTTGCAAATAAATGTGCTCTCAGTAACAGCATCAGGCCCAGGCGTGTCAAAATGAACAATAATACGCATATAATTCTCTCTAACGCACGTCTCTGCATATAAAATGTGTGTTTTGTTGATTTTGTAAACATATAGTAAACAGGAAATTGCAATTTGACAAGTGCGCAGAAATACAACAAATAACCCCTCTAGGCCGTTCGTCGTCCGTCATCGTTGTCGTCGTCGATGACATACATGAGAACGGGGTTAATAGCACTCAAGTTATAGTTGTTCGTTCATATATCGTCCGTTGTCGCTGCCATCGCTGCTGTTTACTCTGTTTGCCACTTGACTCAGTGTGTGTATACCTTAATCAAAATTAATGCTCCAATTGGTCTACAACACATAACACACAGCTCAAAATCATTAAATTAATTCTGTTTTCAGTTTCAATTCGAATTGTTTTCTCAAGCCCGCCCATATGAACTACTATTAATATATTATGTGTCTGGCTCTCGGGTGAGCTGTGCACTGTGCAGTGCACTTAATATCGTAAAGTAATAGAACCTCGCTTGGCGTCGTTGGCAAGCTAGCAGCATAAACAAAACTAATTCAAGTCATTAATATTTCTGCTCTTAAACGCCTAATTGCGCACATAAAACAAAACTCTGGGGTGTAAGACAGATTTGTAATTCATGCTTTGAAGTGCGAGTTAGACTTTTGTTTAAGTTTCGAGATATTTTGCAAGGCAATTCTAAAGTGATATATTATTTAGTTGCGCTAAATTGAACTCTTTTACATGGATGGTTTGATGCAAAGCTCTGTGGGAAAATTTGTGTTTTGCCAAGTTACGACTTCAGACGAGTGGTGCATTAATTAGGGTATAATCTTGGGTTTATCGTAGGCGAGAAAATTGTATTTTTTCTTAAGTGATTGAATCAAGAAAATTGCAGAGATTAAATAAGACACTTTTGACATGAATCGTATCGTACTTAGAATAAGCTCCAAGAAGTGGTTAATTTTTGTACGTTGCGTTGATATTTAATTGGGACAAATTGCTCTTGGATTAGTTCTTGAGAAAAAATAAGCATGTAGCAAATTAGAAGAAGCCTTGACAGAACTTGCAGTTTTCGTATGAAATTATTGATTGAATTTGATTTCTTTCCAAAAGAACAAGAAAGATCAATTTCTGTATCTTCATTTCCTCATTTAAAGAAGAGATGAAACATGAAAACTTGATATAAATTTAAGACTTTTCTAATGCGCTTTGTTTACTCAGGCGCATCTGAAACGATAAATTTTACACATCATAAAGAAATAGAAAAAAAAAAAACAAAGATACATCATCAAGAAGAAAGATAAGCAAGTCCAACGTTTTACAAGATTTAACATATACGAAAAGTATCGAAGGCATATGAAAAAGAAGATCTCGTTTGTCTAGGTTTTCCATAAGCTAAGCATTTTACATACATCGGGCTATAACATTGCAACATTGTTGCACACAAAGTACAGAGATATGGAAACAACTTTGTGTCCAGTTCCAGCATTGAGAGTGAGACTGATGTGAGGAAAGATTCTCTTTTAACCGCGTCGAACCAACAACCACCGCCACAGCAGCGCCATTAAGAAGATACTTCCTCAATCATTGATGCATATCAAATTTAAAGCCACATTTACATTTCTTAATAAGTGAAGAAAGACAGATTTTGTTATGCCTTCGATGACAACAAAGTATTTCAAAGAAGCAAAGCAAGAAGCTTAGTCAAACGAGATCGAGACCCTCTCGTTTGAAGATCGATTCTAATGGAATTGAGTGTAACGTGACAATATCATCACCATTTGATCATCGCATTAAATTCAACTCGTCGAAACCAAAACTGCTGCGAATAAATGCATCAAGCGTGTAAAGAAGAAATATGTTGAGATCCTAAATCAATTTGAATTTATAAACTCTATTATCTGGCATTTGAAGATCTTCTCTTTTTTGTTGGAACTTTATGGCCATCAAACAAAGAAAAATATAAAGCGAACTATTTCGTAATATTGCTTATAGTACAAAGAGGAGTTTGTAGTTCTTGCATATTTTGAAGTGTAATATAGGCCTTGGTTGAGAAGATGCTGCAATTTTCTTCGATATGGTTTATTGAAAACTTCAAAATCTCGCTGCGAAGTCAATGAAGTTTGTTGACTTGAAATTAGTTTTTGAAAGAACAGGAATAAAATAAGGGGAAATAAATTTTGCAATCAAATTTACTACAGGCAATTCCGCTTATCAGAAATACAGTTCGTCATAGAAATTTCTTATATTAGGTTGACATTTTTTTAAAAACGCCTTATTGAAATTTTTACCATTTTTGAGAGTTTGTTTTTAAAAAAAAAATTGGATTTTGGTGACAAAAAATTATCATCTCACGAAAAAAAGACCAAAGATAAAATGAAAGAAATTTTGTATTGAACTTAATATGAAAGGAGGAAATATTTTATTGAATTCTGCTGAAACTTTTCAAACAATATTTTAAATTATCAGGCAAGTTTTTCTTTAATTTATTAATAAATGAAGCCAACAATGATTTTTCTATTTTTCTTAAAGTACATGGACTTTTGTTGCTGTAAGAAGCAACGCCAATGGAAATAAAATCGGAACTTTTAACGAGAATTTTTTGGTTTATTGTTCAATTTGCTTTTTGGCTTGTTTTGCATTTTTTTTTTGAACATTTCTAGCTTAGTTAAAAAAAGTGTGTTTTCCAATTTAAGCCTAGTACGCTGCTGATGCGAAACGAAATTTTTCGGTGGTCTCCAAGTGCAGAGCGAAATGAAAACGAAAACCACAGCGGAAAAATATTTGTGGAGAGTTCTGTCTGGAAGTTGAATTTCACTGCTTGTCTTCATCACTTGTTGCACATCACCAATAACATCCTGAGTTTGCGATTCAGAAATGCAATGTTGGAACACATTAGACAAATCTATTTTATTTTAAATTTTAAATCAAATATAAATCAAAGTCAAAACACCGAAGGTCACGAGTAAACAATTTTTTTTTTTCAATAAAAAAATTAAACGTCAAAATTTCGCAAGCAATTAATGTGCTGGGCAATTAAATTGAGAACGAAAAGAGTGGAGAATTGTACTAAGAAATCTAGTACAGCTCTCCACTAAAATGTCACATTTCGTCGTTCAGCAGCGTACTGAAAAACGAAAAGCACAGCGAAATTTTTCGTTTACGATTTCGTCATGTCATTTTTGTATGGGAATTTTCGTTTCGCATCAGCAGCGTACTAGGCTTTAAAGAATAACAAAGTAATCCGAATTCATTTCTGGGAACCAAAAAGGAGATATTGCCACACGCCAAAAATTTTGTACAGTATTTAATATTCAAGTATGTTTATCCAACTTTAATATTCTAAAAAAGCAGCTCGAAATATTTGGAAAAAATCTTCCAAAACTTTTCGGTATATAACTTAAAAAGGCTTACATAAGACTTTCAAACGCAGAAAGTGCACTTTAAATATCAACACCGGGTGATGTCCAATAATTTTTTATTTGCGACATATAGGAACTTTATGGCAAATATTGTTTTCGTAAAAGATAAGATTTCGAAGTCAAGATTTTAATGAAAATGACATTACGATGGTAGAGAAGTCTTAAAAAGTGGATCCGGCGTCCATCCATCCGTCCATCTGTTTGTCTCTAAAGCCTTAACCATTGGGTCGATTGAGTTCAAAGTTGGAAACTAAGGTTTTAAGCAGATTTGTTGAAATACATACATATGAAGGGACCCGTTATTTTGTTTTAAAATTTTCTCAGGATTTAAAGAAATCACTTGAATAATTTTGTATGGTCCGAACAAGCTCTTGTATTGTCTTAAATATATTAGATGATAAAAAAATTTCTATTTTTTTGGATTTTTAAAAAACATACATTTTTTATCAAAAATTCGATATTTTAAGAACGAGTAAACAATTCTGAAAAGCTGTAAAACGTAAAATATTATTTAAGACAAAAAAAACAAAACAAAACGGCTTAAACGATTTTTGAAAGTAAATCTAAGAAACAATGACTAGAAATAAAACAGCACTTACATTTTTGAAGCTAATCTCGTTTCGCAGGTATATTTTTAGATCTTAAAGTAATGTATTTTTAAAACATTATAAAAGTTCGTACGATTTCATTGCCATACTTGTTTGAAATATTGCTGTCTTAAGGAGGGGTATGGTTGCGTTTTAACTGACTGTTTCGAAACGTACACTTCGAACATTGAAAATACCAAACTAGTTTCCTCGCACCATATTCCCGTGTCTTCGGCCTGCTTTAGGCTTGAGAAACATATGGAGTGTTTCGTTAAAGAAAAAGTCGATAATTTGAATCTTTATAAATTTTCGGCGGTTGTTTCTTTTTTTAAGTTCTTTTTTTTTAAGTTGGTAAAGGTCCTCGAGTTTTAATGTCATCAAAAATAATTAAATATTTTTAACATTCAACAAAATTTAGTTGAAAACTATTTTTTCAATACTGTTAATGACTTGTTTGTGATCAGCTTAAAATTTAAGACCTTAAGTTGGACTTACTTACTTACTTACTTAAGGTGGCGCTACAGTCCGGGGCGGACCTGGGCCTCAACCAACATGCGTCTCCAGCCAGCTCGGTCCCAAGCTAGCTGTCTCCAGTTTCGCACGCCAAGTTGGTTGAGGTCCTCACCCACCTGAGTGCGCCACCTGAGTCGCGGTCTTCCTCTACTGCGCCGTCCCTCGGGATTGGATTCGAAGACCTTCCGGGCTGGAGCGTTGATGTCCATTCGCTCTACATGACCCAGCCATCTAAGCCGTTGGACTTTTATTCTGCTAACTAGGTCAGTGTCGCTGTACAGCCCGTACAGTTCGTCGTTATATCTTCTCCTCCATTCTCCATCTATACGTACGGGACCAAAAATCACCCGAAGAATTTTCCTCTCGAAGCATCCTAAGACGTTCTTATCTTTCTTTGACAGGGTCCAGGCCTCAGCGCCATAAATGAGAACCGGGATGATGAGTGTCTTATAGATGGTGATTTTAGATGCTCGAGAGAGGACTTTACTTCTCAATTGCCTTCTAAGTCCAAAGAAGCAGCGATTTGCAAGAGTTATTCTTCGTTTGATTTCAGCGCTGGTGTCGTTGTCTGTGTTTATAGCGGTGCCTAGGTAGACAAAGTCCTTAACTACCTCGAAGTTATAGCTGTCCATGGTGACGTTTTGTCCAAGACGTCGTTGTTCAATGTCCTTTTTTGATGACAGCATATACTTGGTCTTGCCCTCATTGACCACTAAACCCATCTTCTTCGCTTCCGTCGCAATGCTCAAAAACGCTCCACTGACATCACGCTTTGATCTTCCAATTATGTCAATATCATCTGCGTATCCGAGTAATTGGATGGACCTTTGGAAGATTGTACCTCTAGTGTTGACGGTTGAGTTTTGCACAATTCTTTCCAGAACGATGTTGAAGAAGTCGCATGACAGTGCATCGCCTTGTCGAAAACCTTTTTTGACATCAAATGCATCGGTGAGATCTTTTCCGACCTTGATGGAGCAGCGTGCATTCTCCATCGTCATTCTGCACAAACGGATAAGTTTGGCAGGGATGCCAAAACTAGACATTGCTCTGTAGAGCTCTTCCCTATGGATGTTGTCATACGCGGCTTTAAAATCGATAAAGAGATGGTGGGTATCGATTTGAAGCTCCTGGGTTTTTTCCAAGATCTGCCGTAATGTGAATATTTGGTCGATAGTGGACTTTCCTGGTCTGAAGCCACACTGATAAGGACCTATCAGGTTGTTGACGAACGGCTTCAGACGTTCACATAATACGGCAGAAAGGATCTTATATGCAATGTTGAGGAGACTGATCCCTCTGTAGTTGGCGCAATTTAAAGGGTATCCTTTTTTATGTACCGGGCAAACTATGCTGAGATTCCACTCATCGGGCATGCTTTCTTCCGACCATATTTTGCAGATGAGTTGGTGCATGCTCCCTACCAAGTCATCAAGTTGGACTTATTGAAAAAATATATGCTTTCGTAATACGACCAAAATACTCCATACTTTTTATTCTTTTTTATACAAGGTGACGCAAAATTAATAACTCCATCGGATGATTTTATAAATGGCAAATGGCCTAGCATGAACTTAAAACCACTTTTACAGTGGCCCTTTTTTTTGCAGATAGCGTTGGCAGTACGGAAACTGTTTCTGGCTAGCTATAATAAACGACTTTAAACTCCCAGAATCAGAAAGGGGGCTTCATAAACACGCAGTTTCAACATGTCGAAACGGACAAACAGCATGATTCACAATGGATTTGTGAAGGAAGCGTTTCCTGGTCACGTAATCTATCATTTTGGCATGGCTGGAGAGATCACTGATTTAATCTCCCCAGACTTCTTTGTTTGAAGTTGGGCTTTTATACCAACAAGCCTCAATCACAGCTCATAAAGAGAATATTTGACATTAATGCGACAAAACCAGCGTAAATGACGGATATGTTTCACTTAACAGAAAAAATAGTATAAGGAAGGATTTCCTTCATTCACAATATTTTTTTTTTTTAATAAAAAAATTTGCGACACCTTTAAAATAAAATCAATTAAACTTTGAAATCCCCTTACAGGCAAGAAATGTATAAATCCTTCATTTTCTAATAGTGCACTAATAATTTTCAATTTACATGTTCCACAGAACGTAATCCTCATAATAAGATATTCAATTCGGAAAAATACCTACAAGGCTTTATCTTTTTGGAGAGCTCCATTTATATGTCCGAAACATTACCTAAAAAGTCCCTTAATTTTGGACGGGAGTGGAAAAAAAACTTTTTTCCAAATTACTTGAAAACTATCATCTAATTCTACATAAGAAAGATTGTTTTCGTCACGTTTTTAGAAAATAGATAGAAAAACTGTTGCATAATGTTGGGATGAAAGACTTGTGTACTTTACCGAGTCTAAGGTAGTTTATTTCTTCTAACTTACGTACCTGCAAAGAAAAGAAGAAAAAAATAAAACCATTAGTTTCAAACGATTTGTTAAAAATTCAAAAAAAAAAAAATGTAAAACAAACAAAAATAAGTCATTAATTATAAAATTTTCATATTTCTTCGTTGTTTTTTTTTTTTATGTGTCTAATGGCTGCTTAAGTGACTAAGAAAATCCTCAGATCACACTTTGTGGCGCCACACCGCGGCAAACGATTGCACTTCAATTTATTCTTTTTTTCTCTCTCTTTATTCAATCTTTTTTTCTCAAAGAAAAGATGCTCTTGAATTTTATTCATTCTATCAGACACCACAAGCAATTAAATTTAATTCAACGCTCATTAAAGATATAAAAATAAAATAAGTTTTCATACTCCTGTCCTAATGTACCTACACTAAATATGTACTCGTATTTAGACACTTTAATCAAAAGGCTTTGAATTAAAATCAATGAAAATTAATTGGACTTTTATTAAACGGTAGGATATTAAACTTTCATAGAACTCGAATCAAATTGAATCGAAGTGAAGTGAAAGGAAGAATGAGATTAAAACTTATTTCCTCCATCGCATCGTCGTCGTCGTCGTTAAACAAATACCCTCTCGATTAATTTAGGTTAAGTTTAGATGATATTCAGAATATGCCCCCACTAGATATGACGATGACTGTAAATTGTGACACCACATTTCCTCCGTGCTTATTCCTAAATTGGGCGAAATCAAATAAATTACCTTCGCTCCTCCTGCAATCGAAGTTTCCATTAGATCTAGAATTATATCCAACTTAAACAACCAAAGTATCCAAAAAGGCCAAGGAGACAGAGAGACTTCATTTATTTTCTAGTGATGTTTAGTCATGAATTTTTGAAAGTGAACGTTTCGATTTCGATGTACGACGAACCAAACGAGAAGCTCAAGCTCATCGTCGTCGGCGTTGTCGAAGGCTTTAGGTAGTTTTTTTTTTATTTTTGTTGGATGGTGATGATGATGATGATAATGATGAGGAAATTGAAAATGTTGTACGTAGAAAGGGTCATGATCTGTTTCAAAGGGTTTTTTTCCGGGCACAGAGAAGAAGACTATAAAATGAGGGCCAGGTATTGCGGTTAAGGTTAAGTTTCGAGAATTTCATTTGGTTTATATCTGTGTTTAGGTGTAAGTACTAGTATAAGAGGGAATTCAAATTGGGTTAACTACTTTGGTTGATTGGAAGCAATTATTTCAATCGCAAACTAAAATGAAAGTGTATAGAGAAGATGAATTTTTTGTTAATTTCTTTTCGGTGTAAGGAATAAATATGAAAGAAGTGAGAATTATTGCAAATGATGAAATAATTTCTTTTAAACACTTTTGTGCACACTTCAACTAAATTTGATTGGAACATTTTCACGGTTAATGAATAAAATTCTACGGAGCTAGATAATTTTTTGGATTCGCTAAAAATGGACTGCCTTTATATTTCTTATTTCTTCCTCGTCCTTATGTTAAAGTTAAAACGTCAAAGTTTCTGATTTAAGATTAAAAATTTGACCTACCCGTTATTGAAGTATGTCCAATAAGCGAATATTGGTATAGTTAGATAAAACAGTTGAAGTAAGCAAGTATCCGACATGAAACAGTCCGAATATTGGTGAATGGAGACTGTTTCATTTAAAAGCCCGGATATTAAATATCTCAGTCCTATTTGAGACCAAATATCCTAAGAGTTTAAATTGACTACGAAATAAAATTAATAATGCAAAACTAATACATTACATAAAGCTGTCTTAAAAACTAACAAAAGTTTTGGTGAAAATGGTGGTATAGAGCAGATTATAAGCATTATACATATCTACAAATTGTATTTGCGATTCCACAGACGAAATAAAAGTCTTCCCCTTGACTTTTTAAGAAACAAATTTGCTTTCAACCGTTAAAACTTAAGAGTTGACGTACAGTTCCTTAATTTAAGGAGTTCAATTTTAGGTTTAATTTTAATACGTAAAGAACCGATTTTAAAATGCAAAAAGAGGCTGGGATGTGACCTACACTGATAACTTTCCATCCCATCTGTAGATTTGTCTTGCTTAAAAGTTTGTAGGTTTTCGGGTTTTGTTAAAAAAGTTGTCAGTTGAATTATTCTTAAACATTTTTTAAATTACCAGTAATATTTTGCATATAATGAAATAGTTTGATTTCGAAATCTATTTTTAGTCGAAAACCAATTTTTAAAAATTTTAGTAGCATTTTTTGAAAATTTCTTATATAAACAAATACATATTATATTGTTCTAAGAACAATATTTTACGTTAACAACAAAATTTAGCACAGAATGGAATCATTTTACAGACAATACCTTCATTTATTCGCAAGATGTCGAGAACCGAACATCAATTTTTACCAAATTTGCGTACTTTTTTTTGTAGATTTCATTTTTTTTATGAAAAATCAGACTGTTGGATTTTTATACAAAATTTACTGAATGTCGAAAACGATCTGTGAGATAAAATAAGTTTGAAGCCAATATTTTTAAATTTTAAAAAGATATTTGAGTCGAAAGGAAATTTTTACCAAGTTTTAGTAATGTTTTTTTTAGGTTTTTATTTTTTGTACAAAAAACTGTCAATTCAATTTTTATCAAAATTGTATCGAATGTTGAAAACAATATTCCATATAAAATAAAATTAGTTCAAAGCCATAATTTTAAGTTGTTGAAAAGACAATTTAGTCGAAAATTACTTTAGCCTCAATTTTTACCAACTTTTAGTAATGTTTTGTTCAAGTTCTTATTTTTTGTAAAAAAAAAACTATCAATTTCTCAAAATTTAACTGAATGTTGAAAACAATATTGTTATACAAAAATTAAATTGAAGACAAATTTTTGAAAAAATATTTGAATCGAAAATCAATTTTTACCAACTTTTATTTATTTTTTGTACGTTTATATTTTTTGTAAAAAAAAACTGTCAATTCGAATTTTATCAACATTTAACTGAATGTTTACAACAATATTTTTTAAAAGATAAAATTAGTTTAAGGTCAATATCTCAATGTTTTGAAAAGACTTTTGAGTCGAAAATCAATTTTTTCCTACTTTGAGCAATATTTTTTTAAGGTTTTTATTTTTATACAAATAAACTACCAATTTGATTTTTCGCAAAATTTAACCAGATGTTAAAAACGTTATTTATCGTTGCACAAAATTATTTTGGAGATGAAATCATTTTTTGTTCGTAAAATTTTTGAGGTGACAAATGTTTTTTTTTTAGTTTTTTTTATTTATAAATATTTAGGGATAACCAAAATGTTGACCTTTTTTTTAAATTGCTATGGTAAAAAAAACAACAAGCCCATTTTTTTTTGAGAGTCCTTTCTGCATTGTTATATGTATAACAAAATTAATTTGAAATCGATATTTCTACTGGTTCTTGAGGTATGGACGAAGAAAAAAACTTCGTACCTACACTCGCATGCACAGACATCTCTCTAAAAATCTTTTATTTCGACTCTAGGACCTTAAACCGTCAATACAAGGTTCGTCAGCGATGTATGGAAGTTTTGAAAAAATTATTACACAAGACACTCAGTTATTCACTAAAACTCAAACTTTATTTATGAATGTATTCTTAAGATGTTACTATTAAAAATCATATCAGTCAAGTGATGTCCATTCCACATCTCCAAAAAAATCACGCAGAATCTATAAGCAACGATCAGTGTTGAAAGTGACAGTCCTACTATTTTCACGAAAAAGTATGGGCCAACTAATGAAGTTTCGACTAATTCCACACCAAACAGTAACCCTGGGACTATGGAGAGGTCGTTCATTGAGCTCTATTGGGTTTTTAGAAGCCCAATAACTCCTGATAAATGAAAGTGGGCTTCGTCGCTCATTATCAAAACAGTGTTATCCGTTAAGATTTCCAACGTTGCTCCTGCAAACCTCATCCGTGTCCCAAAGACGTTTTGCTGCAATTATTGGACAACCATCATCTTGTATGGATGAAAGTGCAAATAAAAGTGCGAAAATCGACGAACTGAGTGGTTTGACATCCATAGAGCCCGAGTGTTTCATACATCCGATCAACCAGGGATGGTTTCAACTGTTTGACGCAATCTTTCAATATTTTCTAAAGTCATTATTGTTCGATCACCTCCTCGCGCAGTTCCAAATCCCAAAGAACCAGTTCTGTAAAAGCTATTCAACCACTTTATAGTCGTATCATCAAACTGTGGAACACGACCGTGGAGGGTAATATTGAAATGATTTCGGAATTGTCTCTGTGTTTCAATGACCGAACGGCCCGTTTCTATAAAAATTTAAAACAAATGTAACTATATCATTATCATTATATTATGTCTTTGAAAAATTCAACTTCTCGGGATTTATTCAGCTTGATAAAGAAAATACTTTTTTTTAAGAATTTCCAAACCCAAAAACAATTATACTAAGATTTTTTGACTTAATGTTTTACACACAAATATGTTTGGCCTTTGTTCTCTAAAACTATCAATAAACTGGACTGCACCGCCTCTCGCCCCCTCAATGGCTTGCTTTGCTTTATATTAATGGCATACTTTTTAGGAAGTGTTAAGAACGCATAAATGAAGGTTGATTTTGATGATCTAATTTTCTTGAACAACAAACAAATCATACAAAATAACTATCCCAAATTGATCCACCCGTTAAGACTTGAATTAAAATAAAATTCAATGGACGTAAGCTTCACCTAACCAATGGATGGTATGACGAAACCCCACTTTTTCTAAACTTTAAACAAGTTATAAGAACTCATAAGTTCCTACACACAAAATCGATAATAATCAGTATCTTGCTGAATACCTATGTTCAGATATAATGTAGATAGATTTAATCGATAGCTAATAATTTTCAACTTTGTCAACAAACACAGCTAAAGATTAATTTGAACATGATTTTTAAAATAAGTAAAATTCGTGTTATTTAAAAATTAAAAAATAAATTATGTAAACATCCTTCGATAAAATCACATTTAACACCGAAAAAAAAATATCCAAACTTTGATTAAAATAATAAATTCGCACCACTAAACAAGCAATGCTCAGTCTGACAGCTAAGGTGATGCACACACCTTAAAATTCAAGTGTGATTTCATCATAATTATTATTATCATCATCAGCTGCAGCAGCATCAGATTCATCAAATGTGTGCAGCGTACAACGCCTAATCAAAAATCACCACCTTTCAGAAATTTTCTTATCCCCTTCAGTACCATCAACACAATGTTTCTTTGTTAGTTTTGTATTTTTCGTCTTTAATTTTTTTTCTTCGATATTTTTGTTTTTGAAAATAACCTCAAAAAATAAAACACAGTGAGTACAAGAAGGTTAAGCTTCTAACAAAACAAGACAGACAAGACACATAAAGTGAGACTTCTTCTCGGCTGAATAACGCGATACGATGCCTCCCACAAACTCCATCCAAGCTTGCAACTTTAACAAAGAAGTACATATGTTGAAGTTGACTATTAGCTTCGCCATCGCCATCATCATCATCATCAGGCATTGCAAAATTTTCTATCTAAACCAAACCCATATTTAACATCTTTTCTTAGGTACTTTATTTTTATTCATTTGTTTGCTTTGTTAATTCATTCATTTTTATATGTACGCGATGTCTTATCATTGAAAAATCTTTCATACCCAGGTGTTTCAGGAGATTAAAGTTAGGTTTTGAAGTTTTTTTCTTAATGCAACACTAAATTCATTTTTCACATGATAGAATTGATTCCTCTTGTG
This sequence comes from Eupeodes luniger, assembly GCA_951509635.1. Classification (NCBI taxonomy): domain Eukaryota; kingdom Metazoa; phylum Arthropoda; class Insecta; order Diptera; family Syrphidae; genus Eupeodes; species Eupeodes luniger. The sequence goes on along the minus strand of OX608075.1, from coordinate 8,649,854 downwards.
GTAATTTTTGTGTGATGAAATAATCTAGGTTCAAGAGGATTTGACTTTTTGAGCAGACAAACTTAAAATTATTTAAATTGCTATTGCAAACGAATTTAATTGTATCCTAAAAACAAAATAATTTGACAGATGTCAGTTTAGTGTAGGTAAATGTCAAAATCGAAGACATTTTGAATAATTGTTTTGTCTCTAGATATATTTTTTTTTTATTTTGAACACATCTGTCAAAAACAAAGAATACATTACTTGTCAAATAAAATAATTTGACAGATGTCAGTTTAGTGTATGTAAATGCAAGATTGAAAACATTTGTAATAATTGTTTTGTGTCTAGATATATTTTTTTTTTATTTTTAGAACCATGACACATCTGTCAAAAACAAAGAATACATTACTTGTCAAATTTTTTTTTGTTTTGTATCAATTTTTAACATTCATAAAATGTATGTACATCAGTCAAATAATTAGAATTGTCAAATATCAATAAACATATTTGCCCATGTTCTTTTTCTTTTTCATTTTGAAGTATCCACGAGCACATCTGTCAAAATTATAAAAACAATGGATATCCCGGCAACTTAACTTGTCAAACATTTATATTTATTCTTTATTCAGCTGTCACTTTTTCATTTTAAGGCCTGTACAGTGTGCATTGTGCAACTCAATATGTTTCTTGATTTATGTCACTATTTCACTCAAACTTCCAATTTGAATTTCTGACACCTTCAAATTTTGACATTTTACGATAACTTGACATATCATTTTTGGGTGATGATAATGGTTGTCCAATTTTTTCCGGACTTTCCAAAAAGTAAGTCTTCGGTTGCAAATGCAACTTTTCTCTGCGATATCTGAATCTGAGTTATTTCTTCGTTGTCAGAGGTGTGATATTTTACAAGTTGTCAGTATGCCTAACCAAATATGTTCCTGTCAGTTTTCAGACTTGTAAATTAATAAGCTTCAGTTCTATAAGAGATGTCATCAAATTTATTTATTATAAAAGTTACACGTTTTTAACATCTTAAACAGTTTTTTTTTTTAATTAGCTCTCCTCAACTATTTAAAGTTATTTTAAAAGTTGATTGATTTATTCAAAACCTCAACTCATCAAACCTTGAAGTAATTTCTACGCACTAGACATGAATTAAAATAAAATTATATTTAAATAAAAACAAACAAATTAAAATAAAATCTGCGGCGTCATTTTCAACAAAAAAAAAAAGTTTATTTAAAAAAAACCAAAACAAAGAAAACCCCCTCCCTTCCCAGGAATTTAGAGCCCAGCTGAGCTATGTTTATTTTGCCACCCAACCTGTTTAAAAAAACATCAGAAAACAAAACTCAACGCCACCGCCATATCGGTACCGATTCGATACCGCCACCGAATCCAATCTCCAACCGGTCGACAATCTTTTGGATGCAAAATTTTTGCCTAAAAAACAAAACAAGCGAAGGTTATCAAAAAAATTGTTGACGGCAAAACAAAAAAATATTAAATAAATATAAAAAGCTATTTCCATTTTATTGTGTATATCTTTTTGTGTAAATTTAATGATTACCTCATTGAGCTACTCGCGCGCACCCTTTGCCCTCTCTCAACAACGACGCGACTCGACGACGAACTGGTGCGCGAGTGCGCATTCTTTTGATTGACAACCCAACTCCAAGTCGTTCGTCGTCGTTGGTTGGTTGCTTGTTTTGAACGTGTAGGCGATTTATCTTTGAAATACTTTTTTCTGCAAGCTAAGGTATACCCTAGAGCCTCTAAAGCACACCATCCACATACCCATAAGTGAAAGGTTAATATAGCTAAGCTACTGGCGGAACCTTGAATTATGGTCTGCAAGATACATCGATGTCAAGTTTTAAAGGGGGCTCACTTTATCTATCTGGTTCGCGGTGGTGGTGGCCGACATCAACAACAGCCCGGTTGTAAGGTTTATAATCTCAAGACTGTGATGAATGATTTATTGCAGGCCATAAGCGTGCAAACCACAAAACTATCTTGAAGCTTGTAGGTCCGACTAGTTAGGTACTTCTTTATAAAGGACTTTTTGTGTTGTGTGCGATGTGTTGCGCAATGGTTCTTTACTTGCTGATAAACCGCACAAAACATGAAAACCGCGCACTCACGCAATGGACATAGCTTTTGTGCTACGCCAACGCCACCGCCACTGGCATAGCCGCTGCTGCGCAGCAGCAGTGTCCCTCTTTATCTTCTTTTTGGCTTCTGGTCTGGTGATCTATATTGTCTCAAGACTTATAAGAATTGTATGAGGGACGACAAGAGGCGGTGTTTTAAGTATAAAAGCAAACCGCATTCTTTTAACACCGCACCGAGGCTTAACCCTTTCAACCGACATAAGGTCCCTCTGGTGGTGCTTAGACGAACAACTATCTATACAAATGATGGCGTCGATGACGACGCCTTTTGTGGTTAAAATGAACGCTTTACCTACTGTTCTAGCAACCATCAACATCACCATCACCCAAAGCCAGATGTCAATCAGTCAATTTATCCGCGGTTAAAGTTGCAAGGCGGTTTAAAACCTCTGTTTGGTGGTGGTGATGCTGGTGCTGCTGCCAAAAATTAACAATAACAACAACAAAAACCTACCTAACTCTTTTAACACCACGTGTGCACACTATTTTACATAATTTGACGATAACTTTGAACGTGTAAATGTCTTGAGGTTAGAAAAAGGTGTTTTTTTTTTCTCCATTTTTTGTATTATTTTATTTGCCCTCTCGCGGGAAATTTGTGCAATTTACAGAAATTAATCGCTAGAGGGACTTAATAGGTTTTATTTTTGTGTGCAGCAATGAGAATTTGAATTGTTTTGTCGTGCTGCTGGTTGCTGTTATTTGCCACGCTGCACTGCAATGACAATTGCAGGTGTTTTTCTATCTTGAAGCTGGGCGCGTACATTTAGTCATAGAATTGTTAACTATGTAAGAGAATTCGCTTAGGTGACTAATGAGGCGGCAAATTTCAAAAAAAAAAAAAAAAAAAACAAAGACACAATGGATACATTTGTAATCAGCTGGAGGTTTGTTTTGCCTCTATAAGTGAGTTCTCTTAATTAAGACCCGATGAATAGACGGAAAATTACAATTGTAGGAACTTTTTAAGTCTGACTTTTTTAAGCTTTGTTAAAAAGGGATAAAAATGGCAAGTTCTACAAAATGCAGAGACTTATAGACTTTGGCTGTTTTAACAATTACAAATAAAAGTTCAGTTCTAAAGACTTCTTTTGACACGCATACAATTGTGTGTTGAAAGAAATTTGAGCTACACAAAACTTATAAACCAGCGTAATATGCTCCTGTTTCTTTTAAGGGACACTTCATGTGCATGAAGCCGAAGCCTAATTGACATAATTTCTTTTCTTCAAAATAAAATAAAGAAGAAACAACTTTTGCTCTACCATTAAAGTCTTAAGCCACCTGCACACGAAGTACGAAGGCACAGGTACGTAAAATGATTCTTCTTCTACTTTACCTGCGTCTGCGTCCTAAAACCGACAAAAATAATTTTAATGTTAAAATGAATATTATACGGGCTTGGAATTTTTTAAGCTAAAATATTCATTGGATTTTTAGAGTAACCACTCGGCGTCTACAACTACGACTCTCATCGTATGCAGTGGCAGTCAGGTAAAAAATCTGCCTTGTGAAAAGCTGTCTATTAAATGAAATATGATCTAAAAGAAGTACATTACGCTTTTATGGTGTGCATGACGTGTGGAGGTGGCCTTACACATTTTAAGTCGTTTTTTATTAAATGATATTCTAGAAGAATAAGAATCAATGTCCAAGGACTTCTGCACATTAAGTTTCTCGTAATCTTTGTACAAAACTTGGAAATTTTTCTAACTAAAGCAACGATGTCAGTCCGTCTAACATTCTGCATCCAAATTGACATCTATATTTTTCAATGAATTTCAAATTTAAACCATTTATCACATTTAACCAAAATTTGTATTAAACAATTGGATTAATGTACTTGACTTGACTTTAAAATATTTTGTTGTTTTGTGACAGTAAAGTAATGAACCTTCCTCCTGCACAGATGTTTAAAATAAGCATCTTTTTTAAGGTGTGCAGTTAGCCTATTTGTTCTTAAAAGTTATTTTTTAATTAACATTACACAAGCAATTTGTGTTCTATAACGAAGTCTAAAGCCATGTGCACACGAAATCTGCACTCAAAAAGTGTCTCAAATTGACAAAAAGCTGACATTTTTCGATCAATTTTAATTTTAGATAAACAATTTAGACACGTTTTAGTCCAAAATATTCATACCCTTAATTCCTCATGGCATTAGAGTGCACATTCAGCTACCATGGACATACTTTGTTTCATGAGTTTGACGTCTGTCACTGTCAGTTTACACTGATTAATGTCAGAAATTTCATAACACAAACTCCATTTTTCCTTGGGTAGTAAATAATCATGTCCAGTTTGGAAAACAGCATATCTGTTTCAATTTAAAGAAATGAGCTATAGAATAAAAATGCAGGCCTATATTAACAGTGCTTTATCGAAAACGACTGGTTTTGACCGTTCCCCAATTTCAAGCTGCGGAAAAAGGAGAGTGAAAATCGTCTCAAGAAGGTTGAGGACCATTAATTGCAGATTATTTTGAACGAAGCCGATACACAACCCCAAGAAATGCGTGTCGAGCAATTCTACACGATGAAAAGTTTCAAATAACGACGAGAAGGAGACGCTTCGTGTGCACGTGGCCTAATGTCTAATTGACATGATATCAAACAAACCATTAGTAAGGTTATCTATAATGTGCGTTTAATACACCAAACACAAATTATTATTAAATTAGTCGCATTTGTACATAAAATACACAAAATATACATTTATTAGGCCTTTCAAACCCCAACCAAATATCAATCAATAAATGAGAGAAAAAAAACACAAAAAATTTCAAATCCGCTTGAAATTACTTTTAACATTATAACAAATTATCAGTTTTTTTTTCTTCAAAAAGCTGGTTTCTGTCAGATTAAACAACAAAACACAAATACAAATAAAATACATAAATAAAAAATTGAAACTTAAAGCGTAGGAAGTTTGACGGATTACATTATTTGATAGCTTATTAATTTTCCGCATCAATCCTCAGCTATTCAAATATTCAATCTTGATTAAAATAAAAACACAAAAACACTCTGGCCGTAAATGGTGGCGAACAGAAAGATCCTAGACAATAGGTTTTAGATGGGCATAATATTAGATATTAATTTATGATGTTGTCTTTTGTGATGGCCGCGTGTAAAAAGTTCATAAACGATGACATAATTTTTTCTCACGCCTCACGCGCTTTTTCACAGATATTTTTTGTTACCTACAAACACAAGTTCAATAAACTTTTGTTTTGTTTTAAATTTAGTGTTTTTGCATCATTTTGTGTTATGGCTTTGGGCGAAAATAATAAATTATTTAATTTTCTTATCTTCAAGCGGTTGTCAAAAAATTTGCAAATATGTCAAAAAAAAGCAAATCTCTAAGATCAATGGAACACGTTTGTTTTATATACACACAAATATGTACCTGGGCAATTTGGGAAAAACCAGGGTAAATTTTGAAGCCAACTATGTAGACAATTTTGTTTTGTTTGTTTTATTGTTTGTTTCTGTTTTTGTCTGACAGGTGGCGGCAAAGCACTTGATCAAATTTTGTATTTCGTGTTGGTTTTTTTGTTGGTTCTGTCTCCGTTATGAGTCTTAAGTGGTTTCAAATTGGCTTTTGACTTTGTAGATTATTTTTTGGTTTAGTTTTCTTTTTATGCTGATGGAAACTTTCCACTCACTATTTACAAGAGCAATTAGTGTTTAAATTCCAATATTTGACAAATATTAAAAGTTCTGTTTGATTTTAAATCAGTTTCATTTCCTTCATGGTTATGTGATTTTGACAGGTGACAGATTGACAGTAGCCAAAGACTGTTAGCATTGACTTTTGGTGGATTTTTGTGATTAGTTTGATTTTTTATTTATCATGAAAGAAAAACAATGATTGAACATGTCAAATGATATTAAATTTTTGTTTATCAAAAATAAAATCCAAAACACCTGGTTGTGTAAAAAAAAAGCAAAGCAAACAAAACAAAATGTTGGTTTATTTATTTTGAATGTATCTCACATTGCAGACTTTTTTGAAAATGAAGTAAATCACAAAAACAAATAATGTAATATGAATAATTCAAAACTCATGATACGGATAAGGTAGTTCAGACAACACAAACAACAACAAATCGTAGAGAATGGAAATTTTATAATGCAGCAGGTTATGTGATGTGTTGATGGTGATGGTGCTGGTAATCCAAATGGTTTATGATGATAAATTTTTGAAGAATTAATATGGAAGGTTTATAAAAGCAGCAGCAGGGTGGGTTTGATATTGATATGAAATAATATTCAGCTTTTTCTGTTTTTGTTTTGTTTTCCTTTTTTTTGGTTTTGCATTAAGAATTTTTATTTAAATTTTTTTGAAAAATAAAAACAAAAATATTATTGCACTTGAAAAATTTTGATGACTTTGAAGGTTATCTAGGTTTTCATGATGTGTAGGCAACTTAGTGACTCGCTGTATGAAGAGAGGTTTATTTATGATGGTGTCAACTTCATGGTGGGAAAAACCACTTCCTTGATCTGAATTGAAATACGAGTTTGTCTTTTAACACTCACATTGGAGTTTTTCTTAGAACTCTTTATGAGGTCGAAATTCAATTCAAGATAAAGAGTTGTTACTTTTTTACACGAGGTGATTTTTGTTTAATATTCAAGGTTTAATGTTACGATCTTGATTTAGAGTAGTGATTATTGATTTCGATCAAAGAACTTATATGATCATAAACAGTAAAACCAGCTTAATAAAATTTTCGATTTTTGACCACAAAATTTGTATGGGGACTACTGTTATTTTTGGTCTTAAAAAAATGCAAACAAATTTCGTATCCAGTCTTCAGTAACCATTCAAATTTCTAGAGTTATATCTGTAAAAAGGGTGATTTCTATAAGTATCAGGCATCTTGAAATAGCAAAGGCCAGAGGACAGACACTATAGTTTTTATTCAGCCATTATTAAACATCTCTTAAGGAAACTTATTCAACTAACTGCAAACTGGAAAAGAAAGTCCATTGATAATATTAAGACTCACAAATAACAGCTTTCCGAATGTCACTTATAGGCTATAGAAGTCAATAGACTCTTATGTCAGCTCTTAAGCTCATTTCTGCAAGAACTTAATTTCATAGTTTTACTTAACCTTACACCTTTCTTCTTCAACTATATATTAACAACACACCTAATGCGTTAATTAATTCTCATTACACATCTTTACTCGTATGCGTCATTTAATATCAAAAGCCTTTAATATTATGTTTGTATGTTAGCTGAAGCATGTTAGGCGAAACGAGCCCCTTTCCTAATCCCCCATTGATTTATCATCTGATTGCATCTACCAGCATCGTTCATGCATCGAACCAGCAAATCATCTTAGTTATTTACAATTCCAGAAACAAAGAGGGAATCAGACAGACGGTTCATATCTTACATAACTTTGCGTAATCTCTAATTAAATACAACAAAAGAGCCTTTAAGGCATTTTATTCACATCATCCAGGCTTCAGGAGGCAAGCTACATATATAAAAGGTACCAAACTACTCCTCCCTTGATGAACAATCATAATAATCACCACTATCGTGCTTAAATCGATTACACAAGGCAAAATTTATATACAAAATCCTTGCATCACATGAATTTTAACAGTAATTTAAGAAGACTATATACACATCAGTCCCTCTTTTATTTAGGCCTCCAATACTCATCATAAATGTAGACAATCCGAAGACAGACGACTCGACAAAATCAATCTGTCAATCAGATTTATTGAATTCTCTAATAAGCTTAAAATGCTGATGCATTCAATGAGAACAAACAAAAGAAAAAGAAACGCATTCAGCAACATCTGCATATGACGTTTGGGTTTGGTTTGGTTTGGTTCGTTTATAAATTGTAACTCTCCAATGACCCCCTGTGCCCTTTCAATTTTAATGGAAAATATCTCAAAATAATAAGCGCGTTAAAGTGTTCAAATCGAAGATACATTGTGTTGTGTATGATGGCGTACATCGTTGAGCCGCGCGTCGTATACGAACGTATGTATACAAAGTCGAATTAATTGGCATCTATATCTTTTGACAGTGACGGATGAATGCATTCAAAGCCAGAGATATATAAACATTTATTTCGTGTACGGAACGAAGTACCTATGCATTTTTATCGTTCAGAAATATAATTTTATTTTATAATAAGACAAACGACAATACCGATCAAATCGAGTCTTTCGTTCGTCGAGGCTCCGTGCTTCTCTGCCGTGCCCGATGATGATACTGATGATGATGAAGATTGAGTGAATATTAATTCTAAGATCTGAGATGTAATATTTTTTATTTTATTTTTGTTCATTGTTAAGAATTGACAGAAATACATCGATTACATAGAAATCTAAAAACGAACGAGAACGATAGAACACATCAAAGCGGATGCCATTATGCAATATAAACAATAAAATAAAAATAAAAATGCATTCCTCTATTAGAATAAGTCTTCTATCAGATCAAATCGACATCGAGCTATCTCTTTCCCTAATGCTACCTGATTGATGTTTTGCTAGAATAATTTGTCATGTGAGAATGTAAACAATCTGATTGTAATTAATGACGGAATAAAACAACTGATTAAGTCAAAAGCGATACACGAAATCGGGATTTGTGTCCCAGTACTGAACTGACAGACAGATTGCGCACTTATCGATATGTCATTGCAAATAGGTAGGTACTTGTATATTTAACCTAACTATTAATGAGAGTTTATATGGGTGTAATAATGTAATAGGGGCTTAACAATCGTGTAATAAATCCCGGATGCTTAACGATAAATTGAAATCAGGTGGCAATGAAATAGGAAATGAAGGGCGAATAGAGCTTTTGAAAGCCCTTGCCACTTACTAAGAAGTATGTATTCCATTCGGATTTCTAAAAAAATATCAATCTTTAGGTATACCTAACTGACAGAAATGTCAGTGAAACAGATAACAAATCATTCACAATGGTCTTTTTTGAAGAAATCGTTTTAACATTTCGTAATTTAATCTCGCTTCCACATATTTTAAAATAAGTACAAAATTGTTGTCTCTTTATACTTTTGAAGTGGGAGGGAGATACAATAAGATCCAATGTGAACACCGTCTTAAATAGGTAAGACATAATGAGGTGAAATATGTCTAATGCAAATCAATGCTGAGAGGCTGACCGAAAAATACTAAAATTCGCCTTAACATTTGCTTTTCAAAAACATGCGATGAAAAGTTAGTATTTTGTGGATGCCATTTAGACTGCATCCAATGTCAAAAGTGACAGGAAAGTTGAAAGTTCTTTTTGAGGGGATATTTTTTTGGTTTTGATAAACAAATTTTTCAATTTGGATGTTAGTGTCAAAAAAGCAACGTATTGGAATACAACAGGAAGATAACTTGAATGTAAAGTGCAAACACATTGAGAACTGCCAAAATTTTGACATTTCAAATCGCAAATTTTTAATAGTTGTACATTTTGACGTTTCCTTAATATAGTAAGTGAACCCGGCTAATAATTACAAGCTGTCTTAACATTACTTTTAGTTTAAGTTTAAGTTCAAACGACTTTTTTATACGCTAGTTTTTGGAATTCGTCCTAATCTTGTGGATTGTAAATTAACATTTGACAGTTCGCAATGTTAACATTCTCAAAGATTTAAAGCTCTCGTAGTTAGCAGCACATGTGCAAGGAACTTAGCAGTAGTTCTTTCACTTTGTTTGCTCTTGTGTATATTTTTGCGAAGCTCATGAATATTGAAACTTTATTTTTCCAAATACACTTTTCAAGATGATAAAGTGTCAAAATTGACACATTTTTTAAATAATTTATAAAAGTGAATAGTGAGATCATATAAAGTTGGTACATCATTGAATAAATACAACTGTCCCAAAACGCCTTGCTGCCATCTGTGACAACATTTTGTGTATTTCCAGAAATGTCAACGAATTTCAGATGACGTTTTTAAATTGTCAGTTGTCGTTTATTGAGACATCTATAAATCTTCTACGCGGACGCAAAATATAACCTGCTTACCATCCGACCATGAAATTGTTAGACTGTGGAACAAAATCTACCAACCGCGTTCGAACAGAAAATATTCTATTGAAAGATATTCCGCCCTTATCAGTTCAATGGTGGCTACTGTCAGAGTAGTGATTGATCTGACAATGGTGTGTGCTTAGCTTTATCTGTAGCCATTTTTATTATTCTGCCAGAATCAAAAACAAAATGAAGGATAGCTTGCACCTTCTTATGTCACTATTTAGTACTCTGCTGTCAGTTTAAATTAACTACTTTTAACTTTTGATACTTTCAATATAGAAGTTAATATTATTTTCACATTCACATTTACCCATATAATCAAATTTACACGCGAGAATTTTAAGCTTAGGAAGTATTTTTTTTCGAACGGAAACTATAAACTAGACTTAAGGCAGATAAAAAATTATACTTTCTAGTTAATTTTAAAGAGAACAGTTCTCTGACCCCTTGACTCATTTTTAATCTTTTGCGAACAATAAAAATGAGTTCAAAAGAAGCGTTTTAAAACAAAAAATTAAAGTATAATTTTCTTAAGCCAATTATACCAATTTCTTGGGCAAAAAAGTTTTATTACTATCTATCCAAAGTTCCAAACCCTGTTAAACCAGTAAGTCATCATTTTTGATGCTGTTCTTAATCTCATTCTCCATTAATTAGATTTGCAGAAATTACCATCTTTCAAGTACTCAACTACTGTTTTGTTCTTATTTAATTACAATAACTGTATGTGCCCATAAAAATTTCGGATTGGGCATCTCATAATCATGTATCATTTTTAATTGAAATCACACTTATCTGATTTTATATTCTCTTTGTAAATTTGTTGGTAATCAAGCAAAAGCACAAATAATTTGACCTTACGCAGAATATATTCCCGACTAAATCAGAATCAGAATCACAATCAAAACATAAAAACCGCTATATGCGAACAGACAAAAGAAACAACAACAACATAAAGTTGAATATTTAGCAAGCATTGACATACTGAACTGATGTCGGCTTTTTTAACTTGTTGTTGTCTGTGAGCGGTATTTAGGTTAAACAATATTATATGCCTACAATTTTAATGACATTAATAATGTCACGATAAAGATACAATCAAATGGTGTGTAGGGGGATTTTTTTTTTTTGGCTTGTTAACTGACTGACTGACTGCATGCTTAAGATGTTAACATGACAGCTGCAGCTTCAATGTCATTTGAAAATAACACATAGAACAACAAAAAAAAAACCGCTAAGAATTCTTTGGCAATGTTTACATTCGACTAACAACACAATGACGCGCCGCCACCGCCACGTCGTGTTGACTTATTGTGACAGGAATCTAGTCGTTTGACATCTGCTATTGTTCAAGCATAAAGTAAACCTAACCTGACATTTTGGCATTTGACGTCTTAAAATCGCCAAGTTGGAATCTTTGCTCCATGACGAATTAATTACAAACATTGTTTGATAAGGATGAATGACGTTTCAGAATTGGTATGACTTTGGGCGTGTTCAAAAAAAAAGAAGTGATTTGGTTCCTTAAAAAAACTGAGAAAGCGTGTCGAAAATAAACTAAAATGAGCTGAATTTAAGGGGGTATTCTAGTGTAGAATTTTGAAAAAATCAAAATTTTTTTTTTCATATTTCCAAAGTTTAGACATTCAAGAACATGCGTTTAAAAGGATTTTTTAATATTCCTATTATTTCACAAGTTAATTGAAGGTCATAGAAACTGGTTTTGAAGGTCATAGAAACTCGGAAGGTCGAGCGCTCGGAATTCCGGACTTCAGGGGCGTCAAAGGAGGGTAGAACTGCTCGTCTTCATCAGAGAACATCGAATCAGTATTTTGAAGTAGAGGAAGGATTTTTATATGGATTAAAAATATGTACGTATTCTGTATCATTCTATAAGTAAAATTGACGAAAACTTGTCTCAAAACTTGTCTCAAAACTCTGAACACGTTTTTCTCGAAACTACTTTTTTCGAGCTGGCGGTAAGGATATATCGAGTTCTAATAGACCGATTTACTTCAAATTTGGAGAGGATGTTCTTTATACATCTCTTTATCGTGTGGTCCTTGCCCAAAAATATAACTTCTCACTTAGTATTTTTAAAAAATTCGGAATTGTTGAAAAATATGCAACAAGAACATTTTTTTTTTCAAACTTATCCAAGGGTCAAACGATAGCGACATCTATAATAATTAAGAATCCGTCTGGTTTTTGTTTTTTCAGATCACCAGGAGGGTTGGTAAGATGCACGCCAGGACACCCTCTTTTATTCAGACCCCCCACTTTGACTGCTTGTAACTTTGTTAATTTTAATTTTTTTTTTTTATAAATTTTTTTATGTATGAACAACAAATCAATAAACAAATGATAAAAAAATTTATAGTTAAAATATTTGTTGTTTCCTTTATACAACGCTTCAAAAACCGGGCGAAATTCATGTCTCTACACTAGAATACCCCCTTAAGAACTACTATAATGCATAATAACTATTACATATTCTTCATTAAACGGTTTCGTTTTGAAAAAATTATGTTTGACAGCTTAGACGTGTTCAAATTTTGGAATTTGTTTTGAATTTTCAGAAACTAACACAAAAAAAGCCAATTGTCTCAAAATTAACAGTAGTTGCGTTTTAAGCATGAAGTTGAGCTACAATAGACATCACATTTCTCAATACGCATAATTCTAAGTCACAGTGACTTTTCGAAAAAAAAATATTTAATAACATAATTTTTGTAAATCATTAATCTTATAAAATTTGACAGTTCATGATAAAAAACAAACTTAACAGATTTTGCACTGATACTCTTAAAGTGACAAACAAATAAATTATTTTAATTATTAAAGTCATGTTTTGAAAATTTAAATGACAGCTGTCAGGTTTTAAGAACTATGTGTTCTTCGTTAAGTTAGGTTTGTTTAGTTACAACTTTAAAAGAAAATGTTTAGTATAAACAATGAAACAATTTTGCTCAAATTTAGTTCTTATATAAAGTCCGTTCGCGTACTTTCTGCACTAAAATTCGTAAAAAGAAATATTTTAAAGAGTGGGGTAAAATTCTCTCACCAAAAAAAAAAAACTACAAAAAAGTAAGCGAACGGGAAAACAACAAATTTTTCACACAGTATTACTGTCTAGTTGCTGTTCTTTGAAAATTTGTTTTTAAATTTTATAACTGACAGCAAAAGCGAGCAATTTATTTAATTTATTTGAATTTCTATTAAATTTGAAATTTTCACAATTCAGCCCAAAGAAATTTCTTGGGCTAAAATTCGTAGGTTGGGGAAATATTTTACTCTCTCAGGAGCGCTCTCTTTTACGAAAAACTACGAAATTTTTGAGTACACTAATAGGATTTGGTTAAATTTCGTATTTTTTAGTAAAATTGGACTGTTTTAGGAGGGTACGCGAACGGACCTATTATAAACTTCCATTACAGCAAGATTTGTGAAACATTGTAGTAATTTCGAGAGACAAAACACAAAGAAAGCGCAGCGGTATATTTACCAAAAAATTACTATATCTTACTTGAACAATTTTTTTATAAAATGGCAGCTGTCAGCTTGCAAGAACTTTATGCTTCGTTAAGTTAGTTTTGTTTGATAAAAGATGTCAAACAAAAACTTAAGGATAACTGAAGTATCATAATTTATAAATGACATGACATTAAATGGGTGTGTTCGTTTACTTCTCAAAATTAAATTTTGTATTAAAATTTAGTATTTTTGTTTAAGATCTTTAATTTGGGCAAAAATTGTGATAAATTATTGTAATTTTGGAGGACAAACGAACAAAGGAAGTGTACCGGTATATATTTGCTAAAAATGTCATCTAAATGTCAAGTTTATCCCGGGCTCTATTTTAGTTGAAATTTATAAATTCTAAATTCTTTATAATTTCAACCCAAACAAAAAATCTTGATTATTTATTTAAATTCTGTGCATTTTTATGTTTGTTTTTTTTGTAGACATAAAAATAACAATATTTTACTGTCATTCTCAGAATGACAAATGTGAAATTAAATTGTTTATTTTGACAATATTGTTTTTTGCTTTTTGAAACTGGTTCCATTTAGTGATGGCATTTTTTGTGTATTTTATTTGTTTTGCACATTTAGACAAAACAAAAAATGAATACCATTAAATTAAATAAATTAGTGATGTCAGTTAATTAAAATTGATAAATTTTAAAATTATTTAAATTAAATATTTTTACCCTGAAGTTATTCTTTGTTTTGTTTTGAGTAAATCTTTAGTTGACTTTAATATAATTTGTGGAAAATCCTAATTTTATAATTTTATTGATTATTTAATGTATATTTGATAAACGAAAAAACTCTATCATTAAGCATTTCGTAGTTTTATAAAACATAATAAAATTAATTGTAGTTATTTTGGGTTTTTTTCAAAGATCATTAAAAAATTAGTTAGACTCAACTCAATTAGATTCGACTTCCAATGATAATTTTCCATAAACTTCACATTGCTTTAATTCTCTAAATGTCACTATTAAAATAATGCTTTTCCACATTTGACAGAAAAAGTGTGTATTCTGACCGAAATTTCAAGCATATTACGTCAAAATTGTCTCCGTATCGGTTTCGCATATATTTTCTCAATAAGAAGTTCTATTTTAAGTAGCCTGCTATTTGGACAAAGGTCACTTCTTTTTAAATTTGACAGTTAAAAACTACACGCGTCAACATTGAAGTCAATTTTAAGACGTATTATTTTAAATAGCCCAATATTTGGCCAACTGTCAGCTTTGAAGCTGTCATTTTTTGACATTTGCTAAACTACTAAAAATGGAACCATAAAACACTTCAACAGAGCATTGAAATTATTTAAATTCACCACAAAAATGGTGAATTTCAGTTTTTTGACTTTAAAACGTCAAATTATTTTGAGCATTTGTCAAATGCGACTTTGTTGACCTAAAAATAAAATAATAAAATAAATAAATGAAAAAAAAAAGAACTACCATACCTTTCGAACTCGTCAGGCTATGTCCAATATTATTCCAAAAATTTAATCGGCATCCGAAGACCTTCATTTCTTTGACTCTTTCTTTCATATTGCCCAGTACACTGGTTTCTGTTAAACTGACACAGGGAATCATTTATAATGATTCTTAATTTTTATATAAAACACAATGATATTTAATTATTGCAATTTTATATCACTTTTTATTATTATTATTTAACACAATTTTCTTATTTTTCTTTTGTTTATATTTTTTATTAACTCAACCAAAATACCATAAATAAAACAACTTCATTGGATTCGATTTTATGGTAAATTCCTAAAGAGAAAAAAAAGAGAAAAAATTTGTTGAAATAAAAAAATAAAATATTCTAAAGATTCGCAGTATTTACATAAATACAGTTATGCATTAATACTGGAGGACAGTGAATAAAATTATTTTTCTTCAATTAAAAAAATAAAATCAAATTGCATTTTGTCGATTGTCGAATAGAATAAAATTGTTAGATTAATTGGTTCTTTTAATGATGGCCGTTTTCTGAGAGAAGGGGTATATTTAAAATGCTAATTATTGAGCTTTTTTGCATTGGAGTGGGATGGTAATTTATCTACATACTATACTATTTTTATTTCCTTCCATATGAAAACGTTAATTTAAGTTTTGCATTGATTGAATTAAATACCTTTCTGTTTGTTTCACGATGCGTTATCTCTTTATAAGAACCACTTAAGCGTGGAAAAGGAATTATTATTTCTACACTATTAGACGGCTTTTCTTAATGAGACTTGCTGCTGCCACTGCTAGTTTGATTCATTAAGATGTCTGATAGACATAAGTACATACGTGGAGTATAAAAATGGATAATATTTAATTCTTTCACCAATCAATTTAACTCACTAATCTACTACTGTGTGTTTTTTTCAAGGTGAATTAGTATTTAAAGTTTTATTTTGCTGTTTTTCTTATAATTTATAATCATTCTTTGATAAAGTAGATACCTACATTATATTGACGTAGGTTTTCTTTGGTAATTAAACATTTAACTATTATCAAGAACTATTAAAAAAGAACTTGTTTATTTTTGCTTTTCCACTTAATCTTCAAGAAGTTGAAAGTGTTAAGCCAATTGGTGAGTTGGAGGTAATAAAGAAGCATATTTTCAATTGCTGGATGAAATTTCTACCATCGTTACATTTTGACACTAGCGTGGTGAATAAAGTGGGTTAATGATTTAAATCTGATCTTGTTTTTGCTTTTTCCAGCTTAAAATATTTTTGGTAAAACTTTGATTTTTGTAAGAAACTCTGTAAATAAAAAAAGCTAAAACTTGGATTTTTAAGTCAAATATAGGTTTTGTATGATTAAAAACAAGCTTTAGCTAGAAACTAAAAGATATCTTCTAGCCAGGTGCATTCCTCCCCTTAAACAGTTCAACCGTAATACTTGCACTTCTAGGAATGCTCAACAGTATACCCTCGAGCCCAACTTCGGCCGTAATGTCAAATACAGAGATTCATTCTTTAGCCGTACTACGCGAATGTGGAATGCCTTACCACACTCCGTCTTTCCTAGTCATTGCAATATTCAGGAATTCAAAACCAATGTGCACCGACATCTCCTTTTAAACCCTCTCTCCTCTTCGTAGTTCTCACACTGTGCCTCTGCATAATAAGGGTAGTAATATCCCCTTGAGTGTGTGCTTATTATAAAAAAAAAAGTGATAGCTATTTAAAATTAGCTAAAGCTATTTTCATGTTCTCTTCAGTTGCATTACGAATATGACCGAGTTTATACGCGTGCGGTAGGTAAAGTATATCATAGAAAACGTCAGAAAAAGTTAAAGCTAAGCTAGTATTGAGGAAATTGTATGTTATTAAAACCTTTGCAGCTACCAGTCTTAGAAAATCTAGCACAGCAGTGCAAGCTCAAGTAAATGAATTTAAAATGCCCTGTACCAAATTTGAAGGTTGACGGTTCATCCGATGGGCTTTAGCTCGATAAGCAGTGGATATACATAGCTGAAGACCAGTATAAAATTTCTTGGGCTCTTCCAGCAATCATAGGTTAAAGTTAGATCAAAGTCTCGAAATTTTCTTTTTAGATGAAAGCAATACTTTAGTAAAAATTAAAAATTCGATTTTTGGTAACGGAAATGACAGTTTTAGCTTAGCATTTTAACCAAAACAAAGAAAAGCTGGAAATATTAAGCTTATTCTAGAATTTTCTTGCCAAAGCTATTAAACGTAATATTTTAGCCGAAAGCCAAAGTTTACCAATTTTAAAAATTTTAATTTTTTTTAAATCCTGTATTAAAAAAAAAACACCCACTAATTTGTTTTAATTTATTTTTTGCATCTTTTGATGTTATTATCTGTAAAACTAAATTTATTTGAAGCCGATATTTTTGCTGGTTCTTGAGCTAAAAAGGGTTTCTTGCTCATTCGTACAAACAGACATCTTTCTTAAAACCTTTCATTTAGATTTAAGGTTATTTGAAACGTCGAGAAATGTCAAAATTTATCAATTTGACATATTGAACCGACAATAAATAAGTAAATAATGGGTGATTTTTTTGAGGTTAGGATTTTCATGCATTAGTATTTGACAGATCACGCGGGATTTCAGACATGGTGTCAAAGAGAAAAATGCTCAGTATGCTTTGACATTTCATCATGATTAGACTTACTAACGAGCAACGCTTGCAAATCATTGAATTTTATTATCAAAATGCGTTCTCTGTTAAGAAAGTTTAACGCGCGCTTCTTGTGTTCAGCGATGAGGCTCATTTCTGGTTGAATGGCTACGTAAATAAGCAAAATTGCCGCATTTGGAGTGAAGAGCAACCAGAAGCCGTTCAAGAACTGCCCATGCATCCCGAAAAATGCACTGTTTGGTGTGGTTTGTACGCTGGTGGAATCATTGGACCGTATTTTTTCAAAGATGCTGTTGGACGCAACGTTACGGTGAATGGCGATCGCTATCGTTCAATGCTAACAAACTTTTTGTTGCCAAAAATGGAAGAACTGAACTTGGTTGACATGTGGTTTCAACAAGATGGCGCTACATGCCACACAGCTCGCGATTCTATGGCCATTTTGAGGGAAAACTTCGGAGAACAATTCATCTCAAGGAATGGACCGGTAAGTTGGCCACCAAGATCATGCGATTTGCAGCTGTTCCACAAAACGAAGTTCAAAATCTGAAAGCGATCAAAATGTGTCAAATTGGGGATTCTGTTGTATTTTCGGGCCAAGTTTCTAACTTGTCTGTCAAGTTTTAATTTGTGTAGAACACTGATAAAATCACATATTATTGTACATATTTGAGTCGTGATAGAATTTCAGTGAATGTAGCCAATCTTGACAGAATTTACACAACATAAAGATACATTGAATCTCATTTTGAACCAAACATCGAAAATTAATCGTGGTAGTAAATTTAACTAACATTTTAATGCAGTTTAAACACGACCTTAGTAAATTTCTACTTAATTGAAGTTTCTTACCAGAAGATAAAGGTTGACTTAGTAGAAGTGTACATTTAATAGTTATACTGTAAAAAAAAGTAACAATAAAACAAGTTATTGTACATATTAAGGTCCCATTAACCGAGCCTTAAAATTGCTCCATCTGCCTCTAATTATTTTTATTGAACGACACAATGTCTAATAATTATGCTTTCAAAAATAATTATTTCCAATTAGTCTTATTAACTCATCTATTTCTTTATCGATCCCAATAGAAGACAAAGAAGAATATTTTCTATTTTCAAAGGAAAATTAATCGATTTTTCTATTGCAAAGCAAAACAAAAACAAATCAATCTTTTCGAAACAAAAGATTGGAAGAGTGGGACTCAATTGAGTGTTGTCCCTCCATAATAATAATTGGAACTATCATCACATTACAAAAGAACTTTTATACTTTATTTCGTCTGTCTTCTAAGTTTTGTTACAAAAACCATCTTTTGTTCGTTTTGCAACAATTAATAATATATAACTCGACAATTTGAGAGTATCAAAAAGGTCATGTAATTAATTTTCTTCGTTTTATTTTTGTATCTATCGGACATCAATGTGTCTACAAGATACAAACTAACTCTTAACTCTTTTTTTTTTTCAATCGACCCTAAAAATATCGTTTCTATCATCAACATCAGCAGTATTTGAGTATTTATTGTGATTTTATTGTTCGTTTGGTTTTCGAATATCTATAAAGATACTCTTGTTGCCATCAATTCTCAATGCTGATTTAAAACCCCCTCTGCCCACAGTTCCCCCTTCTCACAATTTAAATCATTATGCTAAGGATAAATTGTAGAATTCAACAACTTGAGTATACTCAATAAAGCCATCGTCTGTCCATATCGTAGGCAACGTAGACCAGAGCCAAATACAAGATACAAGATACAAAAAAGTATCTAACAACTACATTTTAAGCTTGTCCTACTTTTCTTCAGATTTTTTTTCTTTTTATTTTTCGTTTGAAAAAGTAAGAAAACGAAATAAACTCCTTCAATATTATTTGCTGCTGGGGCTTTTACTTAAAAAAAAAAAAGCGAAGAAAATAAAACTATCTAAGATCGATTGATATCTGAAATTGGATACAAAATACCAATAAATTCAGGTGGTAATAGATATGCGGGAAGAAAAATAATACTACAATGTCCCAAAAGAGATATAAACGAAGAAAGTTAAGTGTCAATATTATATTATAGGAAAGCAAAGGAAGGGAGGGAGTTAATATTGTTTTGTAAAGTTTTATAGTATAGTAGTATATTCTGTAAATGTGATTTGAAATCACTTGACATCAGCGAGTGATTAATGAAGCGACAAGGTTATATTAATGTGGCTTCTGTTTTGATGATGATTGTTAAAAGATTGTTTTTATTTTGTTTAAATGACAAATTCGCAATAAAATAATGTAACAATTTGAGTGGAAGTTTTATTTTGTTTTTTTCTTTCTATTTAATGAGGTAATCACGATGTAATGATAAATTAAAATTAATGATCAATTTATTAATTGTTGATTTTGAAATATTAGCACTGTCAAAGATGATTAAAAGATTCTATTGAATTATTGCTGAAGTATTTTGTTGAAATTAATGTTACTATGATTTGTTGCTGAAATGAGTTTAAAGTATCAAAGAAGCAGTTGATGAAGTGCCAGTAGTGATTTTTGTATTTCACAATTTTCGAATTTGTGTCTATATTCAAAAACTATAAGTGATTCAAGGTTCTTTGGAATAACCTCTTCAATGTTAAATTTTTTTTGGCGTTTTAACAACACAAGAGAACAATTAAAATCAATTCTGAAAGACTGGTAGTTCTTGAGAAACTACTCTAATAGAAAATGTCAGATGGAGAAAAAAGAGTCTATATAGACGACTTTAAATCTAAATTCTGGATAGAACTGATTTTGCTAAGAGTTTGTATGCATTTCCAATTGAATTAGACTATTTTTAATACTCCAATTTATCAACCCGCTTACACTGCATAAACTTATTGTCTCCATTTAAAAAAAAAAATACATCTTTCTAAATTCATCCTTTTCTTCAAGTTAACTCCTTTTTGGAATCACGACAGTACATTTTGTTGGATCAAGTCTTAGATTGCAACACCACCATTAAAGAAGAATATTTTCATCATTGTTGTGCTCAAAGTAGATAAAGAAAGGTTTGCTCTAGTTTAGACCAATTGCAGAATTTATTAGGTAATAACTATTGCCTTCTATTCTCAACTGCTTCTCTTAAAAAAACATGATGTTTTCTGGAACCTGTCTTTGAAACTTTATGTTATCATAAAGAATCTATTTGGAGCCAACTTTTATCAAAAACCCCCAAAAATTAATTTTTGATTATGTTTCAAAAATGAGTGCGATTAACTTCAACTTCGAACTCTGCATTGAAATATTATCAATAAAATAAAAGTAAATGGGGTTCCATAGGGCTGCCATTTAGGGCCTTTAGTTTTTACCAACAAAAAAGCGTATCATTGAAAAAAAAAATTTACAGTTTTCTTATGTTTCAAAAATGACAGACCTTGACTTCATCTTATAAATATAAGATGAAATAATTTCGATAAAATAGAAAATCTGTTGTTCCACAAGGTTGCCACTATGAACCCTTAGCTTTTATAACCAACAATTTTTAGTGTACCATTGAAACAAAAAGATTAAAATACACGACTTTAATGAATGAAAATCATATGTCGAGATGGTCTTACGTTTATTGACATTCAATCAGTAAAACTATGAATAAAAGTGAACAGCGACATTTTAAACTGTAAATTCCTGACTGTTGGAATCCGATTTCTATAGTTCCTGACTGACATTTCCTTTCATATTTTTCCTAAACAAAGTTTTTCTTACCCTCAACCCTTTAAAATTCAAATTTAATTTCTGCATAATATATCAAATCTTTGATTTTAAAATAAGACAGCTGGCACGTGTTGAGGTGTTAAGTACATTTCAAATGCTATCATTAAACTGTCACGTGAGACATAATTAAACATTTCCACACAAAATTTAAATTTATTCATTTGTGTTTCTGTTCAATATTTAAACATTCTCCTAAATATCTTGACTATTTTTTCACAAATTGAGCAACAACCAAACAATTTAAAATTCTGACATGAACATTTCTGGTGTTCCACTTGATTCCCTCTTAAGTCCTTTACTTTTAAATCCAAATATAAAAACGCTTGTAACTTTGCGTTAGAAGATCGAATCGTAGTGATTTTGGTCTCATTCTATTCAGAAGTAGAAAATGTTTTATTGCAGTGAATATTATTCGTGTCTCTCTATGGTTTACAAGTTTCTGAAAGTCCTTATATTCTTTTTACCCAAAATTTCAAAATCTCTTACCCATGCACGCTCTTGGGCCAAGTCCCATACAATGTTGCTTCATCTTCTACTGATCAATGATATTTTTCATAACACTTTAAAATAAATAAGTTCAAGCTGAAAATATTACTGATGATCCGCCCTCTCTTGTTTTACCGTTATTTGCATAAAAATTGTGAAAATTATTCCCTCAAAAAAAAAACATAAAAATCATCCCGATGGCAATTATTCATGCTTGTCAATTAACTCAAAACTGATTGCCTTAATTTTCAAAACTGATTGCCTTCTGTTTCTTTTTCTTTTGCTTCCATTAAATTTACTACTTAAGTGGCATACTAAGTTCTCTCGTTCTTTTTAAAATTAACGACTACTTATCGCTTCTTCCCCACAAAAAGATGTGAAAGTAATTACTTTCAATTCAACCCATTCGCGCAATCTGAAATTCAGATTCAGCTGAATCAACATTAAATGGGAAAACCAGTAGTTAATAACTGCCAAAATTGAAACACATATTTTATGTTGTAGAGCGCTCATAAGTATGTGTATATTCCTTGTTTGTTTTTTTTTTCTCATTTGCTTTCAACCCATTTTTGGGTATAATTTTCACTTTTCTTTCTTTTTTTGATGTTCTTTCTTTCGCATTTATGCTTTCACATCTCCCGTTTGGAGCAAAAACGACAAATATCAAATACGAAAAAGTATGTCAACAGAAAGAAGGCTTCATTCTTTTTTTCTCTCTCTATCTCTCTCTTTTTTTTCACTCTATCACCTTCACTTCGACACGAACAGGAAATGCTTTTGTTACCGCCATCTATCTGTAAACAATTTATTAAAAAAATGATATTACTTAAACAAATATCATTATTCCCAGCGCAGCAAAAACAAAACAAACAACTGTTATTTTCTTTGGAAAATAAGTTTTAAAAAAAAATTAAGCTTTTGTTATTAAAAGCGAAAAATTACCAAAAATAAAACGAAAAAAGGTGACGAAATCGAAAGCTGTTATGGCGGCACATGACGTCTGTCAATTTACGTCAATTGGAAGTGATAATATTTACCAACTGTTACTTTTTGAAGTGTGATGCGATGATGCCATGCGATTCGATTCTTTGCAGTCATATTTGTACAGTTTTTTTTTTGTGAATATTTACCGTTATTCTGTCATTTTAAAACAAAAGTGAGAGTGGCATTGACTTTAAGTCTTTAACAAATTCTCCATTTATATTTTCTTTTGGTTTCAAGCCTCATTATTTTATTCTTGTTTAAAAACAAAAACAAATTAAGTCCATGTCCTAATTTTTGTCATAAAGGAAATTAAGCTTTTTGTTCTTACTCGTATTCCGTTGACTTTACACAGAAACCAAGAATAGATGGATTTAGATTAAAGCACAGGATTTTTATAAGAACATGGATAGATATATAAATGTGGAGACTTTGGATGTGGATGGAGGAAGTAGGGGAAAACTAAACGCCGGTTACTCTTGTTGGAGCGGAAATAGTTTTGGGCCGCAGCAGCAGCAGTAGCAGCGCAGATTGAATGCAAATATATAGAAAGGATAACTAGAGCGTTTCTATTATAAAGAAGAAGAAAAACCTTCCTTTTATAGTTCCAGCTCTCAACAACCCAACAACGCCAACGCCACACCACTGACATTCTTTTCCATATCTACACTATGTTTGTGTAAGGCTCTGTTTATACTGAAACTCATTGAGGAGCAAAGTTATCAACGGATGTTAAAATACAAAAAAAAATAAAAAAACATTTCGTCCTCTATGTCTTACTTGATGTTTACGATTTAAAATGAAATCTTTTGATGAAAATGGAATCCTGCTGCAAAATAGGAAGCATTTCGCGTTCTAGTTATTTTCCCGGGCTCTTCAGTCTTTCCGTTTTATTTTTTTTCTTCTGTTTGTCCTTTTTTTACCATTTGCTTGTTCTATACTTTGTTTTAAATATATTTTAACTTTTTTTCTATTACTCGTCTCATTTAATGTTGAAGGATTGAAAGATATTTAAGTTTTCCAGGACATTTCAACATTAAGATGCCAAAGGGAATATAGAAAGGGTTTTAATGTTTTCTATTTTATTTTTTTCTTGATGATGATTTAATAAAAACAACGTTAAGGAAAGACTTAAAGTGACTGAATTTAATTTGAATGTTTTTTGTTTTGCCAAAAATACTCAATTTCTGAAAGAATAATAAAGAAATTTAGGAGATTGTTTAAATATTGAAAAGAAACACAGCTGAATAAGTTTATTTGTTTTTTTTTTTTATGGAAATGTATGATAAAGTCTCACTGACACTTTAGTGATTGCATTTGTAATGTACTTAACACCTCAAAGCGTGTCAGCTGTCCTATTTAATGGCAAAGTTTTGATACATATAATGTACAAACAAATGTGCTGGAATTTAAAGTCTAAAAGGTTATTGTTAAGAAAAACTCCGCTAAGCAAAAATATGAAAGGAAATGTCATTCACAAACTGATAGTTGACAGTTTAAAATGTCAATGTGCATATTTGCTTATAGATGAAATTAATTAATGCCAAGAAGCTTAAGAAGATCTGCAATCATTAAAGCTGTGAATTTTTGATCATTCTGTTTTTTTTCGCTCAAAGTTTTTGATTGTAAAAACTAAAGGACCTAAGTGGCAACCCAGCGGAACACCTTTGATTTTGATTGAATCAAAAATATTTCATTTCATAGTTCAAAGATGATAACAAGGTTTTTAATTTTTGAAAGAAAAAAAACTGTGCATTTTTAATTTCCTCCGAGGCTCGCCATTTTTAAAACATTTGAAAGAAATAAGAGGCTTTAAGGAAATGTACTCCAAAAAGAATCCAAAATTGGTTTCATAAACACCATTTTTCTTGAAAAAAGGAGATAACCCAAATATTCAGCGAAATTAAAGGACTTCCCATGGCTAAGATTGTTGAGTTCCGGGTGGGTTAATTGAATTGTATATAGAAATCTACACTACTTTTTGAACTTTTTTTTTATCAGCTAAACCAAATCCTTGCTAATTTTAATTTTCATAAGTCTTCTTAGTTAAATTTAAGGAATAAGATTTTGTATGAGCTTTTCACTATAGCAAAAGTTTTCCACATAAATTTGCATACAAATATTCTCCCAAATCACATAAGATTACAATCAGATCAATTTATTCCTATAAAAATTAAGTCCACGTATTTGACCTTGAACTCATTTTTATTTTCCATACCAACTTAATAACAAAAACAATAATAAAAATAATAAACGAAAACCGAAAAAACCCACTCTTTATTGTTAACCTTCTCAACCTCAATACCGCTCCGCTTGCATAAATCGCATCAACTTCTGGAGTATAACAACTTTGGCTGATGCCTTTTAACGACGATGAATTTCTCCTCCTGACACGATATGGCCACCACATACGGCACACTTTTTGGAAAACAACATAAAGTAACAAAAAAAAAGTTAAAAAACCAAAACAATATCTTGTTACCTTCCAAAAAAACAAAAACTACCTAACCTACCATCTGCATTTACTTTACCTTCGAAAAAAAAACTGCAGCAGCAAATAAAATAAGCATCTTTAAAAAAAGTATCTTTTTATAAATCTACCTTCCTACCTACTAAGAACCAGTTCTTTGGCCTTACAAACGCGTGTATACTGTATTAAAATGCAAGCTTAAGAGGTAAGTACCTCTATCTATATACTCGTGTACACTCACTTATATCAGGTTTTGAAAAAGAAAAAACCAGAGACGCATGCTTGCTTACCATATGCAAGTGCAGCAGCACTCTACAAATCTCGTGATTTGAAATGTGAAAAAATGAACTACACTTCTCATCAATCGATTAAGCTTTATTGAAGACTTAAATATAGACGCTTAGTATCAAACTTAAGCTAAAACAAGTTTTCCTGAAAGGTTTTGTCAGATAATCCCCAAAAAATAGCTAGGAAACAGACAGTTTTAGCAATAGCTGGGGTACCTCAGGGGAAAGTGCTAGGTCCCATATTGTTGTTTTGGATGTTTTTTTTTTGTTTGTATGAAATAAAAGTGTTTTCTCACATCTAAATCAAACATTTAAAAACTTTGCTGTGAACGTAAAAGTCTCAATGAAGGAAGTTAAAGATTTTTTATAAAAATATGTCGATTCGGAGTGTAAGACATCAACTAACTTTAACTTTAAACACTCCTCGCCCTTTTCGTCGTATTTTGTATTTATTTATATTCTTTTCTGTCGTTTGGCTGCTTTGGATGGTAAATTTCATGGACATTCTCCGCCTTGAAAATCTTGGTCTTCAAAATGGATATGGATATATTGGCACGTTAAAGGCTCCATCTTTGAAATGGAAATAAATTTTGAAATCTTTCGCCAAGGTACCGTTAGGATATACATAGGATGGACGACGACGATGGAGGAAGACATGTTGATAACGATGAAGAAGAAGAAGAAGAAGATGATGATCATCATCAACATCGTTTGCCCCCAGAGTGCAACATAAAGTATTATTTATTTATCTTCCAGTACAGTGACTGTTTGTGCAGTGCAGTGTGCATATATGCATGCATCGTTTTTCAATCTCGCTCAAGTCGACAGACTGTTCAGATTGTTGTAAATTATAAAATACAAAACTGGGCGTGGCAGTCGATTAAAAATACCGCTCACTGAATCTCATTAATTCAAGTGGAGAATTAATTTCTTTGCATCTATATACAAAAAGCCATTCTACTACTTTATTTGCACAGAGACGAGACGTCAGTCAAGGTTAGTTTGAGTTTGAGAGATTAAGACGAATTTTTGGATGCATGCAGATTGCCAGCAGATACAAACTTATGTAGTATATTGCAGCAAGGTGGAGGTTTGGAGGTTTTAAACACGATTATTTGCCAACACTTTGTTGCATGATGTTGGTCTTGTGCTTCTATTTTTGGGGGCTTTATGTGCATGTGCAATGACGACGAGTGAAGCTACTGCTGCATCTGGCTTTTCTGATAGCGTGAATAATTTACAAGCTTTAGCTTTTCAGTCCAACCACAATGGCGCTCAAAGGTGTCAGTATTAGATTATGAAGTTTTGTAAAAAGGTTGTATGGATAGTTGAGTTCTCCACGTTGTGGTTTACTATAAACTTAGCTTTGCACCTTTTCATGAGAGTTGTTATACGAGGGAGGTCTATATAACTTTACATACTCGTTAACCCACAATAACGTCGACAACGACAACGAAGTTATTTACAAAATTTTGTGAGGTGACCCACTCGAAGAGTTATGTTCGCCCCGATTCAAGTCAAGAGTCTATATGAGTATGAGTGGTTTGTGACAAGGTAAACG
Source organism: Eupeodes luniger (assembly GCA_951509635.1). Taxonomy (NCBI): domain Eukaryota; kingdom Metazoa; phylum Arthropoda; class Insecta; order Diptera; family Syrphidae; genus Eupeodes; species Eupeodes luniger. The sequence continues at coordinate 8,622,510 of OX608075.1, read as the reverse complement.
TGCCGGTATGTTTGTTGAAGAGAAGACGTGACACCAGAGACCAGAACTAGTGACACGTTCAGGTGTCAAATTGCGGCGCCTCGTGGGCGATTTCAACTTATACTATTGAATTGTTTTAGTTTTTAGATGATGATGATGACTATGATGGCGAACTATGTTATACGACTACGACGACGAGTGACAATGCTTTGGCTTGGCTTGACTTGATTTGATTTGACTTAGGTGATTGTTGGGTTATATAAGTGATTATTAATAGAATGTAAATTCAGATTTGATTTGTAATATGGATGAAAGGTTTTAATATTATGGAGTTTTTTTTATTGTTATGTTTTAATTTGTAAAGTCTCTACCATAAAATAGATAAATTTGTCACCTTCAGGTGATTGGTGTTTTGAGGAATTTTATTGTAAATTTATTTATGACTTTTAAAGAGATGATTGAATTGGCAATTTTAGTTGCTGAGAAATACTGTGTCGTTAAAATTATTGAAGGTTAGTTACATTTTTGAGACATGTTGTCAATGTATGGTAATGTCACAAAACAACTTTGTCCCAACTAAGTTTTTTTTTTAAGGAACTGCGAACCCATACCATATTCTATAAGTTTCCTTTAATTTTTGGGGGAAATCTCTTAAATCAATGGGAGACAAAAATTAGTTACTTTAAGATTACGCATTAATTATTGACTCAAGAAATGTTGTCCCAAAATGTATCAGTTTTACACTTTTGTAGTTATATCTTTCGTGTTTGTTTTTGAAGAGTAATAATAGGAAAAAGAAATAACTTGAATTGGTTTTTGACTTATTTTAACCAAATTTTTGTGTCCTAAAAGTATTGTGCCAATAGTGAACTGCTCAGGCATTTTGTTGAAAAAAATATAGTGAATTAGCCCAGTACCGAGTTCATAGAATTCTAATATCGCCCTTATAAACTTTCTGAATCAGAAAATCTCGTTTAGTCATGAAATTTGTCATGAATTTGTGTCCCAAATAATTATGCTCACTTTAATAAATGGTAATCATATCATAAAGAAAATTAAGGACAGAAATGTTAACTGTAGTAAAAATGTGAATCAAAAGGTTAACCTTAAATTTCAGAATATTTAAAGATGACAGTATCAAATTCTTGTCCCAAAAACTTTTGTTTGTCATACAAAGAAATTTGTATTTACAACAAAAAGTTTTAACATAAGAGAAAACACTGTATTAGTTACTTGACAAAATAATATTTCATACGTCATTCTTTTGTCCCAAAATTGATAGAAAAAAATCCAAAAGTAAACTTTGAAGAAGACATCTCAATACTCTTTGATGAATAATAGAAAGGGCAAAATATGAGGGATAACTTCAATTAAAATATTTCGAACAGAAACTTTTACAATTTTCGCTGTCCCAAAAACACTTTCGACTTTAAAGTTTACATTTAAATTAATTTTTTTCTAAAAAAACTTACATATTTGACAAATTGAACTTAAAAAATTAGAAGATAAACTAAAAGTGCAAGGAAAACTGAATAAAGTATGAATGTCCCGAATTATGTTTTTCAAATGTAACCTCATGTCTAAGTTTTTAATCAATTATTTTCTTAGGACACACCAAAAAGAGAAAAGAAATTTTCAATAGAATAGATACTATTATAGTCAAAATAAGATTTTTGTATATCTTTATGCCTCTTTAAAATGATGTCCCAAAAATGTATGTTTTACATTCTTTTAAGCAAAAAAAAATGTAACGTAATATATTATTATCAGTTTCGTTTAAAATTTGTATTGTTCTGAAGAGAGATTAGTTCTTCGGTCGCACAATGCAAATGTCTTTCTTCCCATGTCATTAAAATATTCAACAATTCAAAATGTATGCTGACACATCATTTTAATCCCTTCCTATCTTTCTAATGTCTTATCTTAGTTCGCACTTAATATAAAAACATAATGTCCCAAAAAACAGTTTTTACGACCTATAAGTAGTAAGTCTTTGTTGTTATAGTGACCGAAATACTCTGAATGATTTGTGTCCCAAAAATTCTTTAAAAATAAGCTCTTTGATATGAAGATAAACAAATTAGAAGGAAGAATATATATATTTGAAATATTTGCTGTCCCAAAAATAAATTTGACTCATTAGTTAACGTATTTTAAACGTGCGTGATAACTATACAAAAAATTAATATTAACTCAAGAAAATAGAAAAACTGCATACTACATATACATTTCCCAAAGTATTTTGTTAATTAGATTCTCTTTTCAGTTGAATAAATCGCACTAAATTGTCAATCAAAGACTTTTATGTATCAACTTCTTCATAAAATTGTGTCCCAAAAAATTATATTTCGTATTTTCTTAAGCAACGAGTCTAGTTATTTAGATAAAAGAAGTTCAAAAACAATGTCAACACTTAAAATTAAAATTAATAAGTTCAGGTACACTAAAAATCCATACTACCAAGAACCTAAAGAGATTCGTTCTTTAGCCGTACTAAGCGAATGTGGACTGCTTTACCACACTCTAATGACATTGCAATTTCTAAATATTCAAAGGTCTTCCACAAAAGATTGTGTCCCAAAAAATCATGCATTACGTACTAAGGCGTAAGTCTATATCATTATACTGAAGAAAATACTCTGAATAATTGATGCAAATATAAATTTTCAAAATAAGTTTTTATTTCGTGCAGTTATGACTTGGAGTTTTGTCCTAAAATTAGATGACCCTCAAAATTTATTTCCATAAATTCGAAAACCTTCTGAGCCTTGTTAAACTACATTACTTTTGTATTTATGTGTAACACACTAAGTCTAATAAATTTTATTTTAAATTGATGCAATAATTCACTTTTGAACATTCAAGGATTGTCATAAATGATGTACCTTATACAATTTTGATTGCTTGTTTTATTTGATGTTCAACAAGAAATTAAAAATAAGTTACTGCCACACCCTTATTTATTTATTGTACGTAAGAATGGCAAGACGTATGTACATCATGTCTCGTTAACTCGAGTAATGTTAAATTTTATTTTTTGACCAAAAACAAAAATATAATAAAAATAAAAATAAAAATACAATATTTTGCTAAATTAATATTCACATTCCATCCATATTCCGGTTGGCCTGAGTCTGCGAAGCCTGAATGGTGGTGGTCTGTATTCCTGAGTTAGCGGACTACCTTTATATTTTTATTGCTTTTTAAAAAATTCAAATGAAGTGACAATAATAACAAAACAATACGCGTAATAAAAACATGATAATCAACAACAACAGCAAGAACAACAAAAGGTAAGGGCGAAAGACACCAAACAAAGAGACCTCAGAGAGTCTTCAAAATCGGTACATTATGCATTTTTATTGTTGTTTTGGGTTCTATGAATATATCAACTTTTATTTTATTGTTGTTAATTTTTTGTTGACAACTTACTTAAGAAAAACAAAACAACAGAATTCTTCTTCTTTTTCTTCAACGACTTCTACAGAATTTTGATAAGAATCTCAAACCATCATCGTCAGGAGGGAGAATTTAAGAAAAGGCAACCAGAAGTTGAAACATAATCACATTTTAATATTCTTTAAATGTACCAAGGCCGATGTCATCAGTCATCAGTAGGATGGTTTTTCATTTCAATACGATAAATGGAAAAGACTCTCAGTGTTAGACACACAAAAAGAAAATATCAAATTTTCTTCTATTTTAAAATTTTCAGCGAGATTGAGGTTCACCTTTTATGGGACCATAAAGACAGAAAAAAGTTCAGGTGAATTCAAGCCTCACCAGGAACCTATTAGACAAAAAAAAGACACTAGGATGTATTCTCTTTAGAAAACGACGGAGACGACAATGATGAGGGCAGACGACGACGGACGACCGACGGAGATGTCTGTTTTTCTTTGGGCCTTTCAGCAAGTAACAATACAAAAATAGAAGACGACGTCTTCCTTTATCCAGCACATTAGTTTTCCAGGTATAATATACTTTTTTCTATGAATAAAAGAAGAGGATATGACCTGTTGTTGCAACACAGGATGAGGACAAGTCTTGCGCATAGGTACAAAACAGAAGCATCGGAAAATACGTTCGTGTATACACGATATTGAATTTGAAAAAAAAAGAAAGAAAATGCAATATTCTGAAAGGAATCCTTCGTCTAGGATTTCTTTTAGTATTTTTTTTGAGAACGAGAATTTGAATGGAATCGCAGTTTATATTTTGGCATGTGATTAGTAGGTGGGAGTTCACCTACGGAAGGAGGAAATTATTTACTTAAATAGGGAACTATGTATATCCAAACCTGTGCCAAAAGTGCAAGGAAAGGATGAAAATTGCTAACTTTTGATATTTTTTAGGGGAAAGACTAAAACTGGCATGCCAAACGAAACTTAACTAAATTAATTTGTTTTTATTTTTAAAGTTTCTGTATGAATATTTAATTTAAAATTACATACATAGAAGATAGAATTTCGGTTTAAGGTTTCATGTGAAAAAAAAGATTTTGACCAATAAATGGAACACTACGTGTAGAATTTTTAGTTATTAGATTTTTTTGTTACTTGAACTTTAACATTTTTAAAAAGTGTTGTTCTATATTTTGTAGTAAAATTAAAATTAATCGATTTTATGAGAGAATACATAATTACTGACAAGAATACAGCTATGATTACACGGTCAACGAAATCGGTCAACGCGTTGACTCTCTGACGTCACAAAAAATACATATTTTCTCCGTCATCTCACCGTCAACGTTTACAGTATCAATGCTTAAAACATTGACTATCACACGATTGACACTATTGGGTCAATGTTGTCCCAAATTACGTTGACGCACAGGTGTGTCAACCTGACTTTTACTCATCAGTGTCAATGCATTGACTCGCAAAACTTTGATGATCACACGGTTTGACACAAAGCAAAAAAGCCGTCAGCACAAGTCAAAGTTATTTTGAGGAAATAAAATAAATATTGTGAGTTTATTAATGCACATAATTATATAGATATATTTAACTTAAGTGCAATTCATTTTCAGATAAAAAGCAATAGCAATGACAAAAAGAAATATGGAGATAGCGGTTTTGGTTTTTGATGAACTTTTTTGTTTTTTTCCAGCCGGAAGTAGATTTTCTTCGACGTTTTCGGAGCTGAATTGCTGATTCAATTCATGCAGAATTGAAGCATCCGTGTAGGTTCCCTCCTTAAAAAATATACATATGTACATATGTATATTTTACGATTGAATTTATACAAAAAATATAAGCTTACCAAGGGCAATGTTGAAACTGATTCTACTGATTGAAGCACTTCGGCAGACTCAATGAACATCATTTCGGAAAAGTGAGCCCATGACACGGTCGCTATTTCCGAAGTGCCTTGGCCCGATTTTTTAGCTCGGATCTTGCCTAAATTTGCCTTGAAGAGGCTACGAAGGGCGTTCCATTTGTTTCTAGCTTCAAAGCTATCGACATTTTGGATCCCTAGCTCCTCAGCAACTTGTTTCCAGCACTCACATTTTATGTGAGCCAGCTTATAATCGCCCAAAGCGCTGGTCGCTTTTGGACAGCTGAAATCAACGCCGATATTTCAGTTTTTTTGGCCCAAGCGTATGCAATTTTTCTTTTGCGTTGCCCTTTTTTCTTTTTTTGGTCTTCATCTTGGGCAAGTGACTCCTGTCTTGGAGTAGCATCGTCGATATCTTCCATCATAATCTGATACATTTTTTATCAAAGAAAGGGACATTATTTTAAATTAAAAAAAAAACTTACCAGCAGCTTTAAAATTTCAATATATGTATGTCCTGTTTTGTTTTTTTATTTTTTGTATTAAATGATGTAAAAAAAACCAGGGCCATGTTTTTTTTATATGTATAAAAATCACAGTCAAACTGAGACGATGACACGGTATTTAATTCTGCCGCGTCAACGCTGGGACAAGGTCATTGCGATGACACGACTCCGTCAACGCGTCCCAATGACGTTGACAGAGAGATTACATGGTCATCGAAAAAAGTCAATGCGTTGACCCAAAAATGTGTGTCAACGAGAGTGTCATCGTACCCGTCAACGCAATGACACCAGTTTTCGTTGACAATCACACGAAGTGACACTCTTGGGACAGATTGTGACGTCATTTTTACGTCAGAGAGTCAACGCATTGACCGATTTCGTTGACTGTGTAATCATAGCTTACGTAATGTCCCAATTTGTCCCAAAGAATTCAAATTTTATTTCTTTGGTTAATTAATTAATCAACTTAATGAAATCAGAAATTATTTAACAGGTATAAGGAAAAAAATATATTTGGGACAACAAATATTTTGTCCCAAAAATGTATGTACTAAAAAAATCATTTATGTAAATCGAAACCAATAGAAAATATTTCAAAATCCACTTTTTACAATAAATTATTCTTTGATTTTGTGCTTCATTACTATTTAAATATTTAATTTAATTTAATTATTTAATATATTTATAATATATAAATAAGTCAAATTAATTTTAAACAAATCATGTCCCAAGAAATATTTTGTATTAATATTATGTAAGAATTAAATCTCAGAAAGAGACTTTATTATTCCACTAATGATTTGAATTATATTTCATTCGCTCGACTGAAATTGTCCTACAAAAAGTTTGTCCTAAAAACTGATATTCCTTAGAAAGTAGACAGGACAGCCCTAGTATTATCTAAAAATTATTTTTTTTTTAAATTTTAAATGGTCTCCTGGGACCGCAAAAATCAGTTTTTAGAGGTATTGCAAAATTATTCATGTTTTATGAGGTGATTTCAATACTACATTTTTAATGTTCTATGGACTCAAAAATGAGATAATTTTAAAATGATTGTCTTAAAATTTTGAAAACATCTTCAAAATTGCATTCTTTTTTTGTATTTAAAACTTATTGTATAGCTCAATTGTTATCAACAATTTTCTGACAATTTTTAAGACTTAAGTTTTTCACTTTAGAAGTGTACCATCTGGTCAAAAATTAATAAATTACAGAAGCTGTTAGTTCGGTCTTCAAAAAAAGGCCCATGATCTTAAGGGTTTTTTAAATGCATTCAAATTTACATCAGTTATTAAATTGTCAGTTGACATGAAACTTGTCTTTAGAAATGATTTGCCAATTTTCATGGTCCAATTTTCAATTACTTTTCCGCCTAGAAACGGCTGAATTTGAGCGATAGCCTGTGTTATGTTCACCTTTAGGGCATCGGTCGATTGAGGTTTAATTGCATAGACCTGCGACTTCAAGAAATCCCACAAAAAAAAAGTCTAACGGGGTCAAATCACATGGCCTTGGTGGCCACCCCTGCGAGAAATAGCCTTACCCTCAAATCGTTCATGATAAATGTCAATCGTGGCGTTTTCTGTGTGGCACGTAGCGCCGGCCGTCCTGCTGGAACCACATGTCGTCTAGGTCCATATGGTTCAATTTGGGCCATAAGAAATTAGTTATCATTGTTATGTAGCGTTCCCTGTTGAAGGTGACCGCCTCACTAACGTCGTCTCCAAAAAAGTACGGGCCAAAATCCACACCAACCGGGAACTTTTTGAGGAGGCATTATCACCTGGTGAACCTCGCGTGGATTGGTGTCGTCCCATATACGGCTTGTTAACACAGCCATTCATCCAAAAATGCGCCTCGTCACTGAAGATGATTTTTCGTCCGAAATTGGGGTCCTCTTCCGAACGATTCGTAACCCAGTCAGCGAACAAACGGCGTTGTCTATGGTCATGAACGGATCAATTGGATCTTGTAGGCCCAAGTCCCGACGCAAAATTCGCCAAGTTGAAGTCTGCGAAAATCCAAGTTTATCATTTGAACGTGCTGTTCAATCGTGTAACTTGCCATGATGATTTGGCATAAACAATTGAATAATAAACAAAAGATTTGACAGATGTCACCAAAACAAAATGGCCACTACGGGGCGCCAAAATCTACCGCGCCAATTGAAAAACTTTTTATTATCAAAGACTTTGTGTCACAAGGAACAATTGACTCAAGGAATTATGCCCTAGGAAAAAAAAGACATGTGTTTCATTCAGGATTTTATTTTATGAAATTCTTACAAAATCATATTAAAGAAGAAAATATTTTTTGTTTCAGTGTAAAATTATCATGGAAATTCAACAGAAAAATTTAATGGAAAAATGGATCATGAAACCTTTACATTAAGTTTAAAATCTTGATACCATTCAAAAAGACTAAATTTTACTTGGAAATAATGTCCCAAACCACTGTGTCCTTTTAAATGTTATCCCAAAAAAAATATGACCGCTTATTTCATGTCCCGAAGAACTTCAAAAAAAGGAATGAAAAATCAGATTCCAAAGATGGCAATACTGAAATTTTAGTTTGCCTTGTTTGTAATATATTCAATTTCAAAAACCACCAAATTCCGTCACTTTTGAGCATTCAAAGTTTCACTGAGTGTGTGATTTCACTAAAGAAAAATATTAATAAACTAAAGTAGTTGTGCCTTATGTCTCTTATGTCGTAAAAAATTTACAATTTTTTCGACTTTTACCTATAAATCTTAGGTTACTCAAAATTGAACAAAAATTTAAAAATGATTTATACTTTTATTTCAGGCACAACTTAATTATTATAAAACTTGACATTGTTAAGTCCCAACATTTTATGTCACAAAAGGTCAACTCTTACTCGTAACACTGTAACAGTCTTTATATTTCGTCTTCATTAAAAAAGGTTTTTTTTATTTTGAAAATATTAAAAATTTCTTAGGTACTTTTTTCAAAGTAAATTTTATCTTTACAATTTTTATGAAAATATGATGACAATTACTTTTTCCATTTCACCGTGAAAAGATGTTTTTAAGATTTATATCTGCTTTTATAATTTAATGCGTTTATTTGTATTGTCTTTAGGTATGAAGGCATTTAAAGTAAAAGAATAAAAAATATGCGTGCGTGTTACAAATTGGCTTCTAATGGCTTCTTTACCTACCACTAATTTTTGTCTTTCAATTCTAATTTTATTTTTGTGTGGTCAAGCAGTAGGGGAATAAGTAAGAATAAAATGAGGGGACACCATATAAATGGTGAGTTTATTATTTTCTTTGTTTTTCCCTAACAGAGAAGAAGATTTTTTTTATTATTACAATGTTGAAAACATTAAATTGTTCTAAGAAATAAATAATAAAAACAATAGAACCAGACAAGACATAATTATTAAGAATAGAATTGAAAGTATGAATGTGATAGTTCTCCCCTAATTGATGGGAATTTTGTTTTTCTTTTGCAACTTATCACCTTTTCTTTGATTAATTTCTAAATGTTTCAACTGGTTTGGGAAGGAAACATAAAATAATATGTTTGAATGGGGTCGCTTGAAATTTGCTTTTAGAATTTAATATCTTATAGCCACTTATTTTTTTAGCTTTAACAGTTAAAATTAGTTTTGAAGAACTAATTAAAGTGTTTGTTTTTAAACTTTTCTACGACCACGCCCACTTTTCTTATAACTTTAAAAGAAATACGTTCTTTTTATGTTTTTTTTTAAACAATATCTTTAAACTATAAAAAGAAAGTTATACAAGCTAAAAGGTACAAGTAAATCATTGGTAATAATTTGTACTATAATTAAATTCATTTTATTTCAAACCTCAAATAGTAATTTATTTTAATAGGTCCAAGGTCTCAAATTTTTAATTTTTCGAAGTTTCTATGTCCTTAAGATCTAAATCGATAATTTTTAGAGAGATGTGCTTCGTGCATTGGTGATACCTTGTTTCGTCTTTAATATCTCAAGAAAACGCAAAGATATTGACTTCAAATACATTTATTTTTACAAATAAAAATATCAAGGCAAATTTGGCTGACCCCAACTCTCTTACGAACCAATAATTGATATCGATTTTAAAAAAGGGCAACTCACGGTTTTGCATAAATCAAAATTGATTTTCGGATCAAATGTCTTGACAACAATGAAAGAAACTTATTTCATTTATGTATATGTGTTTTCAAAATATTGTTGTTTACATATTTTTTAAAATTTCTTAAAAATCCATTTGATATTCTTTCACATATAAATTAAAAAATAGATTTGACGTCTCAAATATTTGGAGCGTCGTCGGTCGGCTTAAACTTCAATTTTTAAAGTTTTCAGAAGTTCGATTTAATGACAATTCGACTTACAAAAAAACATTGTTTGAAATTTAAAAAGCCTCGTTTTTTTAAATATTCTACAAAATCGTATTTTTATAATGGAAAAAGTTAACTCAAAATCAACTAAATGACAGTGAAAACCCAGACAAAACCGTAATTCATACAAATTAGGTGTGGTATGTTATTAATATTCTTGCCTTTCATGCGTTTAATGTGGATTCACTTTATGCATCATTAAGCACTTAAATGCAGCACGCAATCCATGAAACTCTTTAGATACAATCAAAAATAAAAACGAATGAAAGAAGAAAACTCTTGCATGAAACATGATGATAAAAAAAAAGGTATACCAACAAGAAACAAACAAATAATCTTTTTAAAAAAAATGGATACAAAGTTCATAAGATGCATGTTGCTTCAACATTTCATATTTATATTAAATATAAATTTAATTTAAACCCAAAAGTTAAAATGACGCAAATAACTCGTGAACAATTATTATTTATCTCTTTTCTAATCTGTCACAAGTTTATTTTTGACATTTTTGTTTTTTATCTGACAAGCAAAATATTAAGCTGCAAACAAATTGTTTATATCATAATTATTAAAAAAGGCAAAGACCAAACAAATTAAAAGAAATAATTAAAAGATTTTAAAGCTCGTTGGCCTATGTTGTAATATTTTGTGTGACCGTAAGTCAGCAAAAGTATGTATATAAACCTTAACCCTTGATTACATGATGGTTAATTTAACAATTGCATAATCTACACGTGCAAATTTGTAATTAAAATTAAAATGATTTATGATATTCAAGATTTTAAGCATTAGAGTTCCAAATTTAATATCGGTTTGGTTTACAAAATGTCAAATGTCAAAAGTGACAGCTGCCTAAATAGCGGGCTATTTAAACTTCTCTTATTGAAAAATTTTGTATACTAAAACATGGCGCAAAGAAAACAACAAATGGATACAATTTTCAACACATGGTGATATTAGATAATAAAATCGAGATGAAAGTGAAAGGAGTTAAGAAAAAGGCAAACACAAAATATTTATTTGCCTTACAAAAGTAAACAAGCGAATAATAATAAATTAAATTGAAAAACAAAATGTTTACAAGAGATAAGACATTAAGCTTAGCTATAGACTTTGAGAAGTGTGTAAATAGATGTTAGAGTGGTAAGCTGTAATATTTTGTGTTGGTTGTCTTTTTGTTGCAAATGTAGAAAATGTTAACAAAAATAATAAACTTTTTAGGAGAGAATTTTAATTATTTCGGGAATATGTCGATAAAAATGAAAGAATAAATCAAATGAAAGAAATATCAACCATACATCATTCAATTTAAGGAAGAACAACTGAAGTTTAGATGAGGAAGTTTTCCACACGTTCTTCTCGCAATATCTTCTTCAGCCAAATGAGCTTACTTTTAGGCAAATCACTAAACTAAAATTATATCACATATTTCTTTCTAAAATTGCCATAACATGAAATGTAATAAAGTAAATCTTATACTCTTTTGATTTATTGTCTAAAAGCCATATTAAATTTTTTTTAGTATCAATATCTTTCAACAAGTCCAATTAAAAAGTGATAAGTCTTCTAGAACCTTTATTTCACTGATTTATTACTACAGGAGCATTTTTTTTTCTGAAATTTGTAGCTAATTTTAGATTTGTTTATGAGACAAAATTTTAAAGAAGTATAACTTCTTAAAAACCTCTTTCATGTTTAACCTCTTGACACAAATAAGAAACATGAGTTTCAAATTTATCGATTTTTTCTTAAATTTAATTAACAAAATTCTTTATATCATTCTAAATGACTACGAACAACAATTTAAATGCAACTAATTCATTTTTCAAATACAAAAAATCTCACATAAAAATAATTTAACCCGAATCCGATCCGGATCCGCATCGAGAACGTGTCAAACATGCATCGCCACTTATCTTATTTAAAGGTCTGTCTTCTATTTCCAATTTCAATTTGGTATAAATTGTGTGTGGCAACTTATTGAAGGAAAAAATCAGTAAATTTAAATTCGAAATACAAAAAAAAAAAAGATAAAAATAAATTCATAGATAAACACCATCAACAAAAACAGCAACAACAACAAAACACCAACCCAAAAAGGGAACTTCCTTCAGGAATAGATTTGGATTTGGGTGTGTAAGGCAACATGAACATTGAAAATTATAAGCCTACTGGAAGAAAAAGAAGAAGATTGTTTTTAGAATACATATATTTGTATTTTAATTAGAACATTGTGTTTTAAGTTCTTTTTCTATCCTATTTCATTTTCAACTGGGAAAAGAAACGAGGGAGTTTTCTTTTTCTTTCTGATAAATTGATAATTCTAAAATTTACGGCAGAGAAAAGGAAAGACGATTTCTTTAAAATTGTGTGCTTAGATTTAATTTGTTAATTTATTGCATTTTAAAATGATTTCTCATTTCCATGATACAAATTAATGTATTTTCCACAAGTTTCAGACATTAATTGTTCATATCATAGTTAAAAAATATGATATTAAGTTTTTGAAAAGAATTAGATAACAAAAAAAATATTCAGGTGAAATGCCTTAAGGTATTGACGTAAAAAACATCATTTGAAAAACAAATAAAATCTGAAAGAAAATATTTTTAATTTGATTTCTATAGGACGAACAAAAACATCAGTTGTTTAAACATTCAAGTATATTTTTAAGAAGAAAAAGTTTTTTTCTTTAATCTTCTTTAATCATACCGAAAAAGAACAATTAAATTTTAACTACAATATTAAAATTTTATATTTTGATTCAATCAAGGACATTCTTTTTATTGTTTTTTTAAAAGTCTGTCAAAATATTTGATAATATTTGTTTTCTTTGCCTAATTGACGTAAACAAGTTTTTGCTTTTGAAAATTTAAATTTTAAACTCTTTACACTGAGAGAATAAAAATTGTTTTTATTTTTCAGAACAGTTGATAATTATTTAATATTGATGAATATTGATACAACTTATAAATAAATTACTTAAAAACACAATCGGTTCCAAGCTTTTTTTCTATACCAATCGATAAAAAAGGTCAGGCAACATTTGCAAAATTAAAGTTAGGTGTAAAATAGACTCAATATCTTGTTTAGCACAGTATAAAACGCCTGTTTGGATTTAACGCAATTATTAAATTTAAGTGGACAGTTTATATTATTGAGATTTCTGAGAATTTTGTAGTCATTTTCTGAAAAAGAAAATGAAATTTCTATGAGAACTTTTGTTTCTGGTGAATAAGGAGATTTCTGAAATCATAGAAATATAAACCGACCTAATTGATACCAGTCAATGTCAGAATAAACAATTTTCTTCTTAATTTTTTTTTGTTTTACTTTAATTCCAAAATTTCAATTTTGAATTAATAATTGGGGGTTTAAAGTTTTGTACTATTGGCGCAAGACTTAATAAACAAAAAATTAATATCAAGGGTAATTTAGTAACTTATTTCAAAATTGTATTAGTTTTGCTAAATAAGAAAATAGTGCAAGTTTTTTAAAAGAAAAAACAAACAATCCATAATCCACAGAACGGACACATTGATTTTAAATTAAAAATTAGAAGTGTATTTGGATAGAATAAATCAAAATACATGAAATGTCATCATATAACTTGATGGTTATAAAAAAAGCAATTAGTGTTTTAAATTTTACACACAATAATATAATTTTATATTTTTAGAAATATTAACTTATTTTGGAGCTTTAAATATTTTTTTTTAATGATCGCATAATCGACATTTTCAAAAATCCTGAATAGTATTTAGGATTTCTTCGAAATTTATTTCATCAAACTTGAACACAAATATCAATAAATTTTAATGATGAACAGAAACACAAATTAGCCTTTTGGAAAGAATATTATGGCCCTAAAAATTGGTAGGCGAAGAACTACACTTAAAACTTTTGCTTCTTCTCTTGAATATCGCCGAAATGTTTCACGTGTTCGAAGAACGTGAAACAATAAACAATGCATATCAGACCTTCGTACTTGCAAAAATGCCCGTAAGTTAATTCTTGAGCTCAATTTAGGTGAATCGATTCTTTTTTGAACCGCACATAAAGAATGTGGAATACAAAATCCAATTCAAATTTCACTTCGGTATATCCTCTCATATCCATTTCTTTTTTTCTAATGCTCGCACTGTTTTTAAACAATAAAACTCCAAATATTTAAAACACATATGTATATTATTTAAGATTTATGAAACAGAAACTACATATAAGTTTTATATATCATCTTAAAAGTTTTTTTCTGTAGAAGACTGAAATAAATTATCTAGCTTTCAAAAATTGAAAAATTAATTAAGCTATCGAAGAGTACGGAAAAAGTTAGTAAAGCCTAAGGTCACAACAGAATTTTCGAAAAATTATTTATTTTTAAATTTAAATGGTCCCCTAGAACCTCAGAAATGATGTTCCAAAAGATAATGGCCGGGAAAAGTTTGAAAGTACTCGGCCTTCCAATATATACATATGTATACTTTCCGTTAAATTTTTGTATATAGTTATCCTTATCATATAATTGACATTTTCAAAATACTGATGACTTCAGGATTTCTACGAAATTTGTCACGTCATTTCATTAAAGTTGAAAATCAAATCTCATTAAATTTTACGGTTGCCAAAAAAACACAAATAAGCTTTTGCATAACATGCAAAGGAGATTCTTAAAAATTACAAGCAATAGAACTATAATTGAAACTTTGGAATTGCCGAGAAGTTTTATGTGTTTCGTTGTTTTGACGATATTTTAATAAACAATGTAAATTGGAAGAGCCAGTTGCACAGCACTAACCCCCAAATCATTTGTAATCTTTAAAGTATTGTTGTAGAAAAGTTAAAAAATGTATGTTTAAATTAGTACATCAGCTATCAAAAGGCATTCAAAAATCATCAAACTATCAAAGGGAGGACTTAGGACACCTTAGAATTTTCAAAGAAAAAGTAAATGTTCCCCTGAGACGTCAAAAATGATCGCCTAAAAGATAATGATCGGCGAAAACCTTAAAGTACTTATTTTTAGAATTCAAGTATTAAAGGTACTTCAAAATTGTCACTGAATTTTAACCACTCAAAACTTAGTGGCCAGAATCATAACACAGAAAGTTTTCAACTGATTGACCACAAAATTTTGAATATATCTTGGAAACTGCATAATATTAATAATTATCTGATGATTTTTTCGTCAAATTATGCACTTTCTAATTTAGAAATGAGCCATTTGACAAAAATCAGATATACAACAAATTATTGGTTCATTTAATATTATTTATTATTAAAAAATTACAGGATCTATTAGTCCAGTCGCACACCCTTAAGAAAAAGAGGCATCATTTGCCAAAAATCTGCACAGCGCCCATTTGAAATAAATCGTTTCAAAAAATTATAATTGTTAGCAATCACTGATATGGATAATAAAACCCCACGTTTGTGTTTTAATAGTTTTAAAAAACACTCTTTTCAGGCGTATTTTTTCGGTTTCTAGGGTTCTCAAAGCCTTAAGAATTTATAAATTATTTATTTATTTTTGTTCGTCAAAGTTTTCGAATTGACTTAAATCTAACTATCAAAACTCATTTACTAAAACAAAAGAATCAGAAGTATCTGTCAAAATATCAAAACAATACAAAAAATTATCTAAACGAAATAAATTCATTTTTGAAAAATTACAGCCTTTTTTAATTTTAATTCTGACTGAAATTATATTCAATACGTCAAAATTTAATGTCATCATGTATTAATTCTAGTCACAAATTTAATTCCACCTACCATGGGCTCAAATCGTACTCTAATTGAATCAGATATAATTTGTTTGGTTTTTTAAGAAACATATACCAAATAATTGTGTTTTCAAAAACAAAACTCAATCCGCTTGAATAAAATAATAGAAATATCAAACAAATCAATATCACCCACAAGCTAAACAAAATATAACAAAGTAAAAAAAAACTTCCTGCAATGTAACTTAATCTCACGACTTAACAGATTAATTACCTACATACCTATAAATATCTATACTCAAAAGCAATTTGTCTCCAACTGTAGCCTGCTAACTTGATTATTATAAAATCAATAAAATTAAAACTTGACTTTCATACTAATTGATTAATCGATCAAATATCAATTTAGTTACGAGTGTCGACTATAAACCTAACCTGTACCTGATCTTGTTTTAACTGTGATGCAATACAAAAATAGCAAACAAAACAAAAAAGATATTTCAAAACGTTTGAAAATAGTTAACTAAGTAGGTACCTAATGAACGAATTGAATAAATCCTTAGGGCATAGAGCCCCCATAAAATGCACTTTTCAATCTATTTCCCTTTTTGATTTATATCGAAAAATGCATTTGAATTTTATAAACAAAACAAAAGAAAACGAAAAACAACACACACACACATTTCGACTTGAATTTTTAAGCCATAGATTTTCAAGACTTCCAGCCAGCGTCACAGCATCCAAAACAAGAGTCGCGAAATTCAAAAAATCTAAAAAAAAAAAATACTACATACGGAGCGAGATCTTGCACAAAAGCACACTTTAGCCAAAAACAGGTTTAAATTTTTGTTTTAACTTTTGTAAACCATCTAAAATATACAACAAGTATCTAGATGCAAACAGGCAAAATATAACGGCGCTTAGGCGAATCTCTTGTTAGCTTTAGATTTATTTTAGATTCTCTCAATTTACGATGAGATAAATTTTAATTTTATCAAAACTACCAACAAAATTAGACTCAAAAATAATGCAATTTGATTTTATTTTTTCAAGTTGAAGGAGAATAAAGATACAAAAATGTATATATTTACTTTTTTTAAAAACGACTTTATCCGAAAAGTTGCGCCAACTCCTCGCCTCGCTGATGATGATGGTTTTGACCACCTTATCGACACTTTTTAGAAAATGATCTAAATTCACATATTTTAATTTTTTTTTTATAAATTTTTAAACTCAGATTTGTATGTTTTCACATTTCACAAAACATTAAGAACTTCAAAAGCACCATTGGCGATATATTTTGAAACATACAACAGAAAAACAACTCTGACAACCCGTGCCGTCGCGCAACAAGACTTTATGCAGTTTTGTATCTTTCACGGAAGAAGAAGAAATAAACAAAACTATGAACTTCTTTAGATGTAAATTAGTGTAAACTAACAACAAAAACATTGAATTTTATAATCAAATGCGATATCTTTAAGATACACAACCCCGCAGCGGTAGGTAAATATAACGCAAACGCAAATGCAGCAGCATCAGCTTCAGCTTCAGCATCCGAATTCGAATTCAAATCCGAAGAAGACGAATAAACAAATTCAAAGATACAAACAAAATATGATAGAAAACAATAAACACAACAAAACAGAAAAGTCGAGGGAAAAATAGTGCAGAATCGGCCTTAGTATAATTTATCTAGATAAATTTAATAAACAACAAACGGCGAACGATAAATGACGACGACAAGACGCACATCGATCTTTTGCTTGCCCGCGCGTCTTACTCTAACCAAGTCTGGAATCAAACTGAAAAAGGTCGCTTTTGGTTTCGGTTTCGGTTCTCCACATAAATGATCATCATCATGGAGGCAAAGAAAAACATCGTTATGTCGTTTTCGGTATCGTTGCCGTCGTCGTAGTCTCGTAGTCCGTTTTATTCGGTTTATAGTTGATATTGTTCCATCTACCAACCAATTCCCAAGTTGATTGTGCTGGCTGAGCTGCTTAGCCTGGCCTGGCCTGGCTTTATTTTGTTTATATATATAGCCTCTCTATAGTAAGATATACATAGTATAGATACTTTGGTTTGGGAGCTCTATATAGATAGATAGAAACGATCGGGTCTTTGCTGGTTTAGTTTGTTTGATGGAGGAGACAAAACACACGAGACAGTGGCTGGTGGCTGGTGGCAAGCAGCAGCAGGCAAACTTTAGCTGCTAGTAGGCGATCCACAACACCACAAGCTAGCTTTAGTTTTTCTGTGTTTTTTTTTGTTTTTTTTTTTTTAATGCAAAATGCAACAATCAACGATGCATCTGTGGAATAAGTTGATGGTAGATATCATTTTTATTCTTTTTGGATTTTTATTTTTGTTCACTTAAAGGTCGGGTAGGGGATTTGAAGTTGAAAATTTTCCTTAAGAATTACGATAACACAAAGGAGTTGCTGTAATACATAGTTAAACTCAAATTAGACATTTAAGAAAATAGTATCCAGCGCCACAGTGGTGGGAAGCTGCAATAACAAAATTGGAATTTACTAAAGTTAAAACAATTTCAACTTTTTTAAATATAAGTCGCGACAAAATTTTGACTTTTTTGTGGGTTTGTTCAACATTTAAATTTTTCGCTACCAGCTCCATCCCATTGTGTTCAGGAAGACAATCACTCACACTCTAAACGTCGAACAAAAAAATGACATTTCAATCAATATTTTAAGTGATCTGTCAAAATCTGGCAAAACCGCCGGCTAACAGTCTAAGAATGACGTTTGCAAAGTGCGATATGTCACAAGAGATTCTGTCATAACCTAGGTATTTAGAGAAGCGTTGAAGTTGTATTTCCTTTTTTGACAGTTGATTTCAGACACACCAAACATTTTTACGTCAAAAGAAAAAAAAATTAATAATTATACTCCTTCAACTGTCAGATTGACTATAAATACAAATAATGGCAAACAAATTTGATAAAAAAATATGATTGTTTGATTTTAAACTATTTTAGCATCTTACCATCTCTTTTACTAAATAAATCACCAAACATTTTACTATTTTTGTAGGTCTATTGGCTGAATCACAAACAAGCTTCAGCTTCGGCTTCGTCTGCGTTACGGTGGGCCTGCTTCGAGGTTGCTTTGAATGACATTTCTATTATTTCATCCCTCCAAAGAGCAAATATTTTCTTTGTTGACATTTTTTTACAGCTGTTGAGCTGTCAGACAAAGCAAATGTTCAGATAATTGAACTAGAGCTTCGGTTTGGAGTCACATTACGTTACATTACGTTCTTTTCCTTACGATTGTCAAACGAAACGTGAGGTCGAAGCTCCATTGTGATAGCATGCATTGAATTCCTATGGCTGAACTCGTAAACGTCAGGCGAAGCCGAAGCTGAAGCGTGTTTGTGTTTCAGCCATATATGATTTTTGTGTGTTTCTGACGTTTGAATTTTAGGTTTGTTTGATATGATTTTTTTTTTTGCGAAATGTCACTATTCAGACATGCTCAGATACACTGTTTCGAATAAAATCAAAAAGTAAAATAGCAAAATGCTTAGTTTTTAATAAAAGAAAATATTTAGGCTCAGAGCATAAAATTACGCTGTAAAAAAAAAAATCGGTGTTTAATTTTTAGCTCAGACATATCAAAGTGATGGATTTGTCTTTCCTTTTTAGAGCTCGGAACGCGCTTACTAAGTTCTGAGTAAAATCACCGAGCTAATGGCTAACTTCAGGTTTGTTTCGTGTGGTATGACAGAGTACAAATGTCAAATTCTAAAACTTTTGACAGCTCAGTTCTTCTGTGTGTTTCATAAATAATTTAAAAGTAAAAGAAAACGATGGGACAGGACGCTTCATATATTGAAGAATTATTACTAATAAAAACTTCTTTCAAAATAAAGTAAAGATCAGTCATGAATTTGACGTTTATAAGATTCGAGTTAATAAATTTTATTATTATATTATATTTATGATTACCAAAGACGGTGTTCATATGCAACTCTATTGAGACAAATATCTAATTTTGACGTCTCTTAATTTTATCTTGTTTTCACTTGACGACTTAAGTTTAAAAGGCTAAGTTTATAAATAATTTAGTGACAAAGAATTAGAAATTGTTAAATTTAATTGCTTCAAGAGAGATTAATTACAGTTTTCAGATCCAATTCTTTAAGGAAGACATTTTGACATTTAATCACGCTTGAATACCAAATTGCAAGGATATACAATTATGAAATATCAAAAAAGAGTCGCTTCAAAAGAGCCTTATGTGAACTCTGTCAATTATGAAGATCATTTTTACTTCTTTCAACATGAAGTATACATCAGTAAAGATTTTGAAGTTAATCAATTTAAAATGAGGCAACCAAAGACGGTGTTCATATTGTTTCTATTGAGACGAATAATTTTGACGTCTTTCCATTTTATCGTGTCCTGTTTGACGATTAAAAAAGCAAATGAGGCAAGACTTTGTAAAATGTTTGAATAATTTAGTGAGAATGGCAAAAAATTATAAAGTGTCAAATCGAATCGCCTCAATAGACATCAATTATGTCGTTCAAATTGGCCTCTTTTGAGGCGAATTACTTTGACATTTCATCACGCTTCGGGCTCACTTTCTGTCTTGTATTACATTCCAAGTGGGAAGGAAAAACAATTATGAGAAAATAAAATGAGTCACATAAAAACAGGTGTATTTACATTGATACGGTAAATATGAACACCTTGGTTTCTCATGCCTGGAACTGCCAACTGTCAAATTGTATTTTGTAAGGTTGTCAGTAGTTAAGTAAGCAAAAAAGACGCTTTTTGTAAAGAGAATCTCTAATAAGACGGGGTCCCACAAGAAACACTCATAGGACCAATACTTTTAATTGTGAAAGGGACTCAAATAATCTGTTTATGTATTTATATCTTTTTCCTAAAAACCGATGAATTGAAGCATTTATGTCCAACTCTGTTGTCTACATAAATGATGTTCGCTAGGCTTCTTTTGGGTCTCTTCTTCGTTGATCTTTTTTTTTTTTTGTATATCTAATTTCTTGTTTTGGTTTTTCTGTTATTTTGTTCATACGTATATATTTTTATTTTAAAGTTTATTTTTGTCGTTGTCGTCTTCTTCTTCGTAGGTTCCTTTTTTGTTGATCTTTTCTCCAAAAAAAAAAAATATATAATTTTTGGTTGATTCCAGTTTTCTTTTGCAAATAGAATTGTTCGTATACACATATCAAATATATTGGAGGATCTTTTCTTTTTATCGTGGATGCATTTATAACTTGATTTTTCGAAGAGTACTCGTATAAAGAAACACAACACGTGTGGAGTTTTTTTGATATACTTATTTTCAGATGTAATAAATTTAAATACATCAACATCAATTTACCTACTCATGGTTTTAAAAATAACTCTTAAAAATGTCAAAGGATAATAATTTTTAATTTATGTAGAAATTAGATGAAAATATTGAATGTAATGAAGCTCGAAACTACCATAGACAAACGGAGATGATATTTTTTTTCTTTCAAGAAAAAGTATTTATAAACCCACCAAACATTCAAACCTAAAATGGTGCTTAGTTGGATATTAGGGTTTATAAATTAGTTAATTTAGAAAGAAAATGACACGAGAACTAGAATAATTACTTATATGTCAATTTTGACATTCCATCAACAAATCAAAAATGTCGGACTTTCTTTGTTTCTTATAAACTACGAAGTGGGAAGTACCTAGATACAATTATGAAACGTCAAAATGTTAAAATTTTCAAACTAGCTGTGTTCCAGACATTTCTCGCGCTAAACGTTGGACAAATGTCAAATTTGAGGAGTGGGGATGAAATGCTCTGAGAGAAAGCAAACTGTCAAAATGTCTGGAACGGTTTTCGCACCAATTTGCACGTGTTTGGACTACTTTTTTAACGTCAAGAAATATACTCCAGCAGAGTTACCGAAGATCATTGATACAATAAGAATACAATAAAATAAATATCAACAAAAGTAAACTTATATTTATTTTAAATAAAAATAAAATTGTGACTTACATTATGAAACTAACTTTTTAACGTCAAATCGAATTTGACAGCCAGCCCAGAAATTGCAAGAAGAAATTCCTCGGGCTAAATCTGTCAAAAAGGGGAAATGTTTTAATCTCTCGCTACCGCTCTTTTTTGTCAGAATTAGCACAACTTATGAAATATGGAACGACTTCGGACTAAAAATGACTAAAACTTTCAGTCTGAAACTGATTGAAACTAGATCTGGAACACAGCTACTGTCATTATAATGAAAACACATTTGTCTCTACTGTCATGTTCTACTTAAACTATAGAAGAAAAAAAGTAAGTTTACCAATATTTAGACTTTTAGATCCATTTTTATTAAAAACGGAGCAGGTTCTCAGAGCAAATTCTCATAAATCTCTGAGCATTTGAATGAAAAACCCTTGTAAATTATTATTTCATTCAAACTAAAAACAGAACCTGCTCCGAGTGTAAGTACTCCATTGTACTTATATAGCTCCTAAACTTAAAAGAAAGAAACTTTGTTCCCTGTAGGACTTTAGCAAACACTTAAAACCTTTGAACAAAAGTTACTCCCTTACTTTTATGCTTTATCGCGTAACTTTTATTTAATTACCACACTATTTTTCATATTTCCTTAAGCAACGCAAGACCATTGCCGATAGTATCAACAAAGAGGAAAAACTTCACTTTAAAGTATTTAATTCATTACTTTGTTTTCCCTCAATATAAGTTAAAGACTTTAACTCACAAGTAGTAGAGTAAGGTATCCACTTAAGTTTTTCATAAACACTTGCTTTAAAAACTTTTTCAAAGTAGGTTTATAAACTGAAACATTTTTCTCAACAATCTCACCTTATTCCATTCATTCAAAATAACGGTTTATATTGCTCATTTTATGTTATTTTTTTAAAAACTTCTTTTTTTAAAGTACGTACCTGAAAAGAAAGGAAAAATAAAAAACATTTTGATTAGTCACGACCCACATTCAAAATAAAAATTTAATTCACAAAATGAAGGAGTTTAAAATTCTTGTTAAGTCAAAAGCCTTTTGAAAAATATATATAAAACCAGGAAGTATACGAGGAACATATATTCTCCTCGCCCCATCAACAAAGGACTCGCTCGATGGCTGACTCGGTCGCTTTTCGTCTTCACATCCCAGAAGAGATTCAACTCAACTCGACTACGACTTAAAAAACAAAACTAAAAATAGGAATTCCTGTTTTCCCGTTGGGAGAAAAATATATGGTAGTAATTAACGTACTTCTGCATCTATTTCAATGTTGTACTTTGTCTTAAGAGAGGCGAGAGTCTCTAAGGTTTATTTTTTTAAAAAAGCAGCACATCGCATCGCACACAAAACTCGAAAAGAAAAAAACAATCTTCAAGATGCACATCAACATCAGTTTTAGTTTGGTTTAGAAAACGCACTTTGTTTTGGTGTATGTTCACCTTTGGGGCCGTACTACCAGCCCAACACAGTACAATCATCATCAACATGGTCGTCGACGTCGTCGTGGTCGTCATAGTCTTGGTCGACGAACACATCGTCGTCGTTGTCGTCCTCTTGTTGGTCTTCTCATCCTCACATTTTAATATCATCCTGGGTATACTCTACGAGCATTTGGCTTATACCTTTAGGTTGACTTGACTAGCTGGAACCTATAGATAACTCATTCACTCGTTGAATGACCATTAAAACGCAAGTGCGGACCCAAAACCAAAACAAAGCTATAAACTTTGATGCTACGTACGAGCGACGACGACGACGACGGACCGGACGGAGGAAGAAGACACACGTGTCGGTGTCGTAGTTGTAGTTGGAGTCGGACGAAATATACCATATCCGAATCCAAGTGACCTGAGTTAGACAAGCCAACATGGAAGGAAAAAACCAAAATTTAAGGAAGCGAACAGTTTTAGACACCAAAAAGATGACTATTTATCTATAGGTCCTTCAGAGTTAACAATTATAGGGTAAATTAGACTGGTTAGGTTTTGATGGGAATTAAAATGGTAAAGTGAGCCTAATTGCGTAATTTATTAATTGTTTCTTGGTCTAGAAATGTTTACATGAAATAGCTTCATAAGAAATGAGGTCTTTGAGTTCCTTTTGATAAAGTGACATTTTTTCACTTAGTAATAAATAAACATTTCTTTTTGAGGAAACTATTCCTTTAAATTCTTTTGTCACAAAGTTATTGGAAACTTCCAGTTCCCTGGGAATATTTCATTCACTCGAAATTTTTCTCTCGAAATTAATTTCTTTAATAAAGTCACGTACTTTTTCACTAAGTATTGGAAATTAATTCTTTTTCTTGTTGACACCATTTGTCTGGTATCGTGAAAGTCAATGATTTGCAACCAAATTTAATTCAGGACAAATTTTTGAACACCTCTTATTTTCGCAACGTTGGAGAGGGAAACATTCCAAGGGAAATTTATATTTTTCCACATGTGAAATGAATTCCCGTGAAATATTTGTTGTTTGTTCTGTTGTGTTACATGTACAAACTTACCTAATGGACAATAATTTCACCAGGGAAATTACTTCTCTATTGATAGGAAATAAAAACTGTGGGGCCAAGTTTAATCAAGTGACGTATTTGCTAATTTAGTATTCGAAATCACTTAATTTTGGAACTCGACAGGGGCATTTTATTTCCCTGGGAAAATTCTTTTCAATCGAAATTTGTTTCGGTCGTGATTTCTTTTCGAAATTAATTTCACTCAAACAAAAATCAACCCAATTTCCCTAGAAATTGATTTCGCGACACCAATTTATTTCTAGGAAAACTTTTCAACGTCACTCATGACCGCAGTGTCCGAGAGGAAAATTAATAAACGGAAAAAATAGTGTTTTAAAAATTAAGGTGACTTCAGCATATTTAGGTTATTTTTTGTTTCATTTCAAAATTATTTCGAATCTTCAGCGAAATTTAATCTACATTTGAATATTTTTTTTCACTCGACACTTTTTCCGGTGTCGTGAAATTCTCTTAAAATTTATCTCTCTTAAGTGAAATTGCTAATTTTCCTGGAAATTTTTTCCCGGCACAAATTTATTTCGAGGAACTTTTGAACACCACTCATGTCCGCAATGTTTGAGACAGGGAAATTAAAGGTGAAATTATTAAACAATCGAGTTAAGGCTGTATCGTATGTGAGGTTAGTTCCCGTGAAACAGTTGATCCGTTGTGCGACAGAATACCACGTCACATTATTAACAGGAAAACATTTAATTTTTATAAATTAAAGTATTGGTGAATTTTTTTACATTTTGAATGAGTTTGTTTTGTATTTAAAATGCAAAATATTTCTTGCGTTTTCACCTCTTTTATGAAATTATCATCTAAAGTGAGAAAGAATTACACAAATCTTCCTTCATAGAAGAAAAAATATTTCGAGTGAACTTATTTCTCATGAAATTAGTTCCTGTTCCATGCCTGATTTTGTACCGTTTACAAAAGTCATAAATTAATCGGTAAATGCAGACATTTTTGCAAATGGCGCCCAGAAAACACAGAATCAAATTAAAGAACATGTGCTATAGGTTTTGCAAATGGCGGAAAATGGCAGTTCCACTTTGACATTTTTATGAATTTAAGAGCGTTACAAATATACATAAACAAAAATGATATAAATGATACATTTTTTTGCACCGCAACAACAAAATAGACTCAAGACATAACAAAAAACATAAAACACAATGGTGTTAAATTAACATCTTCATTTGACAGCTCAACAAATGTCATTCAGTGACAGCTTTTATTCATTTCTGTTTAATTTTTCTTATTTATCATTTCACTATCTATTTCTTTAAAATTGAAATTAAAAACAACCCACCTAATAATCGAATGAAAAGATATCCCAAAAAAAGTGCAGGCATAAGGTTATTTGTATTGTTTTTGACTTCATTCAAGAAGCAGCAAATTTTTAGGTTATAAAGAGTTTTTCACTGACAACTGACAACTTATGAGGTGGAATATATCTACTTCAAAAATTTCTATTTCAAATGCAAATGCGTGGAGAAAATCATGTCATTAACAACAACAATTTTCCAAAAGCCAAGTAATTTGAAAACAAATGCCAAATACTGACGAAAATGTCAGTGTCAAAATCTAGTAAAAAAAACTTTTACTATACTTCTAACGATGGTTAATTCGTCGGAGATGTTAACTTGGCTTTGCTAATTTTTAAGTGACACCTTAGCCAACATGGAGCGAAATTTGACAATAAGAGCAAAAATTATTACCATTTTTCGTTAAAAAGTATCAAAATGTCAAAATTCGGGTTTCGTTAAATGATATACTTATTGAGAACAAGTTGTCACATTTTTATTCATGAGAAATTTTAGTCACAATTTAACGTATGTACAATGAAAATTTTGTTATTTAGAGGGAAATAATCTTTTTTTTATTAAAAATGGGCAGACTAGTTGTGAAAAGATCTGTTACACAAAATCAAACTTAACGAAAGACAAAGTGACAGTATAAAAGTATTAAGGACTTTGGAATTCTCTCCACAATGTGAAGTCTCTTTATATTGTTTTTGTGTCATATTTTCCATTCTTTGTTTTTTAAATTTTTTTTATCAAGCAAACTATTAGCAACAGGTAAAATAGATTTGCTCTATCGTCGTTGTTGTCGTCCGTCGTTGTTGTTGTTGTTGTCGTCGTCTTTTGGCTCTGGGGATTCTTTAGAATTTTTCATTTAACCTTTTTTGTTGTTGTTGCGTTGTTTTGCTTTGCTTTCTATCAGGAAACTATAAAGGTAGGTACCTTCCTCCTCCGGTATAGGTCCTCGTATATACGATGTGGAACTTTGTATTGTGTGATTTGAAGTGTCTACGGGTTGTACAATTATTATTATGGTGTAGCAATAAAAGTGGCTCCATGATGGTTTCATATACAAAATAGGTCTACACCAAATAAAAAAGAAAAACAAAGTTGAATAGAGTTTTATTATATGTATGAGTTGTTCAGGTTCAGGTGAATGTGAATGTTAAGAGGACCTTAATCGAAAAAATGTGTGTATAAAAAGGTAGCAGAGCTCAGACCTCGTAGACCTATACACTTCATACCTTTAAGTGCGGCACATACGAGTACACTACACACAACGCAGTACGCACGTTAAAATAAATGAGTGTGACTAGTGGCAAATTAATGATATGATATTTTGATCCTTCTCTTGCGGTACACACAGTATATGAGTACATTCTGCTTTTTACAGTGCAACTTATTGTAGATAGAGAAAAATGTTGTAATAAACTTGTGGAACAGGAAGAACGCTGATATGACAATACAATGTGGCAAGAGATTATGATAATAGGTAATGCTACGCGAGTACCTAAGTTGGAATATTTCAGAAGTAGAAGGAGTTACAAGTCTGCGTGGGATGACTTTGACTTTTGTTTGACAAATTAGAGCGGTTTACGAGTAATAAGCCATCAGGTAGTAGTAGTCGTAGTCGGTCGCAAAAATAAGAAGAATTGAACTATAACTAGAATGTATAGTATAGTGTAGGTTGTTGTAGGAAGATATAGGTAGCACTAGTAGAAGAAGTTGTAGAAGTTGTATTTATGTTGAATCTTAATCGTGTTGTGGCTGCCGCCTTTGTCATGTTTGGCAAGAGAGGCTAAGTGCTTTGAGATAAAGTTGAATTTCTTTAAATACAATGTTGCTTATTCTAACGTTAGACACATATTGGAAGAAGGTTAATTCTTGGGAGTAAATTAATGGAAAGAATGCAAGTTACAAATTTAGAACTCTAAACTATTTCAATACGCGTTCCTTTTTTCTAACAGCAATAATCGTGTTTGGTTGGGCTTTAATATTTATAAAAAAATAAATTGGGTGGCGCAACAGTCCGTTGAGAACTAGGGCCTAGTGACTTACAACTCTCAACCATTCCTGTGTGCGAGTACTGTTGCCAGGGATGGATTTAATATTTAGTACAAAGAATATTGCCAAAAAAACCCATCGGCAGCAGACAAAGCAAAATGGTTTTCACGAGCAATAGTTAACAGTTGGCACTAATATTTTGCAATAATAATACAGCTTGATGGTTAGTGCGTAGGGCTGTCATGCCAGAGGTCTTGGGTTCAACCCCTACCTGTGCCATCTAAAAGCTTTTTTCACGGGTACTGAGTAGAAAGATAGTCGATACGGAGTCGCTATAAAATTTTGTGGGACTGATAAGAAATCGAAAAAACATTCGTTTATTCCTTAGCTCATCGGAAAAATGCACAAGTATATAAATTAGCAGAAATTAGTTGAATATATTGAAAAGAAATTCTGTCGAAATATCAGAGTTAATCTTGAGTAAAGTCATAGTGTTTAGTTTGTTGAACACTCCTCTACAATCACAACATACCAACAAATTAAAAGAATGTAAAACTTGAAAACTGCCGTCAAATATCTATCCACAAAGGATTTCACTTCACCTTTTATCTGTATATTTATATAAATTTTCGTATGTACTATGCATGACTTTTTCAAAACACAAGGGTAGATAATACTTATTTCCTAAAACTGCATAATTTTATTATATTGAAATTTGAAATATTATGTTTCTTTGAGGTTAAATACTTTATCAAACGACTTAAACATAAATGTTTCTGAAACTAAGTACGATTGTTGCTGATCTATAGCAATAGCTGTTAATAAGCTGACAATAACTTAATTCCATCCAATTGTCTATTCATGCCGATTTTATCTAAGTCTTACAATTTTGTTATCAGATGATAAGACAATAAATTTTCAATAACTACTATAAGATTTGAACAATTTTATCTGAAAATTTCAAACGACTTATCAGACAACGGCTGACAATGACGTTTCTGGCAAACAGTCACAAAAAAATTGAAAGTTTACACAGTTTAGGATTTTTTTTACTGACAGATCTGTCAGCAATGAAGGATTTGGTAATTGTCTTCACTTATTATAAGTTATTTCTTATTATACAAGCTTATAATGGCTGCTCATTTATCGTAGATCTTTTTCCAAGAGTTAGATAAGAAGTAAGATAAGGTGCAAGAACAAATTTAAACAAAAAATGTTCATACCAAATGGAATGCTGTACTTTTTGGGTTCGGCACTTAAAATTAGGCTAGATAAATTATTGGGTCCGTAATAATAAACCTTAGGAAATAAAATCCAAAATGAAATAAAGCCCATAACAGGGTATTTTAATTGATACGTATAGAAACTCTATGGCAAGTATTGCAATTGAAGAAATATCCAACGATTCCTTTCGTCTGTCTTTATCAATGCGGCCTAAGCCATCGACTGAATTTAAACTTGGAAATTTAAGTCTTAGGCTTTTGTTGTTTTTTAAGACGAAAAACAGACAAACAAATAAGACAGAAGAGTCCCCATTAAAATTGTTTGGTAATCAAAAATTCAATTTTTTTTTTCAAAAACCGCCAGAAAGATTTTTATGAAATTTTCGTTACTAATTTGTAGGTTTTTTTTCATAGAAAAACAGTTAATTTGTTTTTAAATTTTCTCAGGATGATAAACGGATTTAAATAATTGTTTTTGGGACAGCTTCTATATTGTCTAAATGATTAACAATTTCTTTTTTTTAATAACTGATATCTCAAAAATAGATCAACATTTTTTAACGAAATACAAATGTAAAATAAGTGATAAGTAACTTAATAACTGAACACCAAAAATGTTTCTACGAAAAGATTTGAATTTTGTTGTATACAAAATTGTTTAAAAAAAAAACTCTTAACTATTTTTTTGAAATTAAATTTTTGTATATGAACTTATTTTGCATTTTTTTTTAAATTAAAATACAGATACTAATTTTGAACAGACTTTTGGGGACCAGTCGTTAATTTTTAGACTATATTTTATTTAAAAAAATCCTCCAGTGAAATAAGAAGTGACTTTTAAATAAAACCTAATAGTGTTTTATGCAAAAAATTTGATTTCCTTCAGCAAATTCCCACAAACCTTTTTGTGTATTGAATAATTTTTTAAAATAAAATTAATTTAAACCAAAAAATTAAAGAAATTATACAAGAAAAAAAAGAAATAAGGCTCTAAATTTTGTTTCTTGCGTGTGTCTTTTTTGATGCCCCATTTGTTTGGTCTTAAATTCACAAAAAAAAACACTAAATTTGATTTGGAAATCAGGCTAAGTTTTAAATTAATTTCTTTTGAAAATGGAATATTTGAGATTTTGGGCATGAATTTTAAACTTCAAATTCTAAAGTTCTTAGAATTTTAACTCTTATTTGTGGTTCATTAAACTCGCTATTAAAATTTCGTTATTCAGTTAAGGATTTCAATAAGCAGGTAGCCAATTTTGTGCCTTATCCGAAATAAACATTTAAAGCAGAACGAGTGTCTGGATAATAAATAAAATCGTATAATGAGCCAAAAAATTAAGTCTATCAAAAATCAGCTTAAAAGTCATAGAATATAAACGAATTTTGGGTAAAATATTTAATACATATTTTAAAAAAGACAAGTAACCTTAAAAATAAAAATAAGGAATATTGCCAAAATCGACACACCCCCTCTTCACCACTTCTGGAGACTATTCTTTGAATCTTCTTAAAGTCACTGCGTTTTATTCAAAATTTAAAATAGATCAACACATTTTTAATCAAATTACAAAAATCTGACTGTTCGATCACAATTTATGAAAACATTCATTCCTCTCTATTTATTCAAGAATCAAAATTTATTCTATTATTGTTCATTGATGTAAATATTTAAATTCTAAACAAATAAAACTGAATTTATTACGACGAAGTAGTAAGCCAAAGTTCACTTAGGCGTATACGTACTTTTTTTCATTTCAAAAAAATTCTTAACAAATCTTTTTCTATTTTTGTTTTTATGTAAGTTTAAATATTATAATTCTATTTAAAGAATAATTCCATCTCACATATTACCACAAACATGGAGATGAATTATAAAACAGAGTAAATAATGTTTATTTTTTCCTTGTTTTCTTTTGTGTTGCAGATAAATAAGTAAATTTATATAAAAAAAAAAAACAAGGAACGTGAATTTACATTTTCTCTTATCTTATTATCCTCTTGTCTCCCTTAAAAAATCCACTTTAACTTTATTGAAATTCTGAGAAATCGATTTTTCCTATTTATTGTTGATAGGAAAATTCCAGAGACAAAACCAAAAAACATAAAAATCAATTTTTCAATCTCATAAACGCGATATAAATTTTTTAAAAAGAAAACACTTCATCAATTCTTTTAACAATGAATGACATAAAATGACATCTCCAAAGTCACCCCCCACACAAAAAACAAAAACAAAAACCATCAAGTGTCAATTAAATTCAACTTCCGTCCTACATCTGGTTGTGATGTGACGTGATTTGTCCCTTAAATTTATTAAAATTCCTAACTACATCGACGGAATGACGGAGCGACGACGATGAAAACGACACACGCCAATAAAATGTGTTCCCCCTTTTGTTGTAAAACTAATGAAATATTTACTTTTCAATTAAATTGGAAGCCACCACAATCAATTTAAACCACAAAATCGAATACAATATTGTTGCATGTCATCTGACACCAGATTCTTCAATCAAAAATAACAAAACAGAAAAACAACAATGATTAAACAAAAACAACAGAATCACAAAACAAAAACTCATCTTTCGAGAGATATTGAAAACCGCCATGATGCTGTGTACCCTATATTAAGATTTATCAATCATCCCTCGATCCAACCCTTCCTCGACCCTCCTTGCAGTCGAATGGGCGGCGGCGGCGGCGGAGAGTTAAGTATCAGAAGTTAAGAACGCTCGTGTAACCAAACCAAAACCAATAATAAAAAGCAAAGCAAATAATTAATCGAATCGAATGACGGGCACATTTTTAATCAATTGTCTCTCGTAATATTACCGCTATATACCCGTAGCTGTAGCTGTTACCATACCCGTAGCTTTAAAACGCATTCAGTTAGAAAAGCGACTGTGAGGCGTCGTCGCTCGTCGCGTTGCCATATTGAACAAACATCATAGCAGAACCTCGGTCTTCCCATTACACAATCTGTCACAAGATGGGACAAAAGAAGAAGAAGGAAAAGTTCTCTCCTTCTTCTCAAGAAGATCCATCGTCATCCAGCCTTTGGGTGCCATCGTCATGCCATGCAATGCCATGATGTTCCATATGCCGACAACGACGACGACAACGCCACAGCCGTGTCGGTAATGTGCTGTGCTATGCTGATGTCGGTAAAGGCCGTGCTTTATATTTATTTGCTGAACGCATTCGGCGAAATGCAAAACCCATGTCAACTGTCATATGTGCATAAATTTATAGCAACGTTGTAATTTTATTTTAAGAGCGATAAGGGTGTAACAAAAGCACCACCAACAACAACAACAACACAAGCGACAACGACAAACGGCCTAGAGACAAAGAAACTTTAAGGCCGACAACGGAACCATATCGCTGAGGGAACCAAGTCAGACACCGAACCCAGAGGCAGACGATGCAATGCAGCAGCGGCGGCGATAGGATGCATCGATGCTGATACTGGGATGCAGATGCAGACGAGCGACGATGATTATGATGATGAGGAAGATGATGACGCTCCAGCTCCACATGTGTGTATATGAATGCGCCATTATTGGAGCTAAGCTGGTGGCGACTTGTTTCAACTACGACGAACGACGACGACGACTCAATTTCAAGTCTTCAAGGCGTGGGATGATAAATTGAAAACGCACTTTGAATGCCCCATTGCAATGATTCCACTTGGTGATTACACGGTTGAAGTTCCCAATGAGTTCTCGTTTTCTGCTCTGCTCTGCTCTGCTCTGCTCTACCTCTTCATAATCCAGAGAAATGTATGGGTATCTCCTTTCAACTCGGAGCAACCCAGGAGCATTGTGATTACGCGATGTAATTGCTATGCGAGCAGATTTTACAATTAAAAACGAAACAAAACAAAAATCACACAAAAGTGAAAGAAAGAGTGAGCGATAATCCAGGCACAATTATGTTACTTTGCAAAATATATATCAAAGGAGTACTGATGATGATGGGTGAGAAAAGAAAAACAAAAATTAAATCCAAAGCGAATGGAATTTAATTGCGAAAGTGGCCAAAGTGTAATACGCAATTAGCTAAAGAATCAAGAGCGTTTTTTTCTATTGTTGTATAAGGTTTTGGTACATGACAATAAAGTACATTCAGGGAATGTGGAAGAATTTGATGTTGAATGTTGACAAATGTCTGTCAGATTTTGAAGAGAACGGTAAAGTGATGAAGAGTGGTCTTAATTTAGAAGCATTTTACTGGTAAAAATCTGAGGTGGATGATTTTTTATTGTCAATACTGAAAATAAGGTCTTCTACGTTCAAAGAAAATATTTTTACTCTTTATGAGTGGATTTCTAAGTGCAGGGAGATTGTGAAAGTCCATTTAAAAGTTTCGAAGCAAGCTTTTATCACTCCTGGGAGTTTATTTCCGAAGTCAATGGCTTTACAGCTGAAACATTAAATCAATATTGTAAACTTTATTTAATACATAATAAAACCCTAAGTCTTTACATCAATGGAAAGATTTATGGTTTTCTAGGTTACAGTGTTACTAATTTGGGACATTGCGGGTGGTCAATATAAACCGATAGGGCTGCTATCTTTCTTTCTGACCATACTTCACTTCATACGATTCTGAACAAAAGTGTGATACATTTGGTGAAAACTTAAGACGAGGCATAGGAAAAAATTTTGTGTGCATGGTGTTTGTAGTAAGAAGTTTTTTTCATCCATCAAAATCTCAATGTAATGTATCCTCGGACTGTTAATTCTTTTGTTGTTTTTGGTCTTCTAACTCATCGTTTAGTGCCTTGAAAAACTATTAGAAAATCGGTATCTGGGTTTTTAAAGTCTGACAGCTCTACTGACATCTTCGATGCTTTTGATAATATAGTAATAGGTCGTGCACTAATATCAGTTTTTACTTCGATTTTCTCAGAAACCATTTAAATCTGATAAGAGTTCTTCCATTTTCTTTTTTAGAGGACCTGTTAAATTTTCAAGTTGTTTAGATCTTCTAACTCATGTGAAATGAAAGACATTTTACTTTCTTAATGTTTCGACAGCTCTATGAGCATTTTCACTTCTTTTGTTCATATGATAATAGCACTTTGACCAATATCAGCTGGTATTTCGACTTTCTCAGAAACTCATTTTAAGAGTTGTTTTCTGCCGTTAATATTAAATTTGTAATTAGTTAAGATCTTCTAAATCATGACCCTTGGCCTGAGGGCTACTTTT
Organism: Eupeodes luniger; assembly: GCA_951509635.1. NCBI lineage: Eukaryota > Metazoa > Arthropoda > Insecta > Diptera > Syrphidae > Eupeodes > Eupeodes luniger. Next base: position 8,588,345 of record OX608075.1, on the reverse strand, counting down.
AATGAAAAACATTTGACTTTCTCAATGTTTGAAAGCTTAAATGACATTTTCGCTTGTTTTATTAATAGCTCTTTGACCAATTTCAGCTGGTAATTCGATTTTCTCAGAAAACCTGGACTCCCTATTTTTTTCGGTTAATGCATATAGTCCACATTTAAAAGAAAGCTAAGAACAGTCCCTGTCTAAATTTGAATAGGTAAGAACATTTTAGTGCACGAATGAAGCGTAATAGTAGATCAAAGCAATAAAGAAAATTTTCTGGAGGAAATTTCTATTTCGGAAAGTGATTTTTGTACAAGTAGTTTCCTCAAAGGCTTTTTTAAAGTCTTAGAATTTCGAGAAGTGATTTTTTACTCGTGAATTAGACAAAAACTTTTTCAAAGTCTTAAAACTTGAGGCACAAATTAATTAAGACCAGTAGATGTTTGGTTCTTCATCAATACCTTTCATTCACTGTTTCACTTAACGTTTCAATGGAATCTTTATGTATCAGGGCATGGATTTAATGATTTCTATCATAGTAGCCAGTTGCATGCTTTCCTCCATCCGATCCCCTCAAAAAAATCTGCTGTAATACTCAAACTTTCAGGATTACCCATCAATTAGCCAACAAGTACAATTTTAGGACTTTCCATAAAGTATAGACATTTTTAATTCAGTTGCATTTCAAAAAAATCCATCTATCTTTTTCGTTTTCGCTCATTGTAAGCTGCTTAGAATAATACAATAATTTTTCCCCGTAGCTTGCGTTAATAGAGCATTAACAATTTTAGCTTTGGTTTTTCGACACCAAAATTGTCACATAATTTCTTTTGTTCAAGAATTAAAACATTTTAAGATTCTAGAAAATGGTTTTTAAGGACATTGGCCCAAAACGATTAAGTAGAACGATAAAGTAATTTAAAAACTTGTTACATTCGAAAGATAATTATCTTAAACGATTTTACCATTTTGCTATCTCTCAACATTTTACTGAAGTTTGACTTCGAAAATGGCTACTTAAATTTTTGTTTAATGCATAAGCTTCTGACATATCAAATTAATAGATCTGTTCCTTAGATTAAGGTTTGTTTGTTTTAATCGTTTGTTGCAATGAACTTTCACTATTTAGGAGTGTTCAGATACCCCAGTTTTAATATAATTGAATTAGTATTTTATTTTTGTAGTTAGAAGACACTAAGGAGCTTTAAAAATGTGTTTAATTACTGAACATTTTGAAAATTTTGTATTATTAAAATATTAAGGTTTTGACATTAGGTTATTTTAAAACAATATTTGAGTATTTGACAGTTAATGGGACTGTTCTGATTTTTTTTTTTAAGAAACTGTCACTGTTTTGACATGTTTAGAAACAGTATTTTTAATACGAAACTAAAATTTTACTATTATTTAATATTTAGAAAATTTAAAATAAAATGCTTAGCCCTTCACAATAGGGAATTAAAAATTTGAGCTGTTATTGCGGCTTCTGTTTAAGTTGATCTAAGACTATCAGCGTTTTTTTTAACGTTGGGAAGGCTCGCGGTTCCGCATCTGAACCATGCTTCACGAACAGAATGACACCCCAAAGGGACACTGCAGTTAGCTATTTACGTAACCAAAAGAATAACCTTTAATTAAATAGGTATCTACTTGTAAGATTTAAACTCTCATTTAAAACAGTTTTATAACTGAAAATGGACATCAAAAACTTCATCATCAACATCATTGGCATCAACCAATATACAAAAAAAATATACAAATTGAAAATGTTGCAGAGAGAGATTTTCGCAACAAATCCCCCACAAAAACACACCACCTGTGTAACATAAATTCTGCTATAGCTCCAAAGATCGAGCGACGACTTCGTATGCCTTGGATGTTTTGAACTATAAATAGATATCTCTTTTCTATTGTTAGAGTCGAAGTCAAATAACTAAACCATCAACATCAAGCCAATTCCAGCACCCACAACTACCCCGAGGATATAATAACCTAAAATGAATACATAACAATCTCAGGTGCACTACTTCTTCAGATCGAAAAAATAAGGCACACAAGAAAAACAAAAACACTAAACAATTGACCATTTGGCTAAACTAAACTATGCCTTCGAAGCCTCTAACCAGTTTTACAATTTTATTTCAGAGAAACCCAAATAAGTAAACTTTTGTACGTGCACGAGCTCTCGGTCGAGGCTTAACATGTAGGTGCCTCTACCTCAGTCAGTACACACATCGCAAGAGTCTGGAAGACAGCAAAACCACAAGCCTTGGCTTGAGCTTGAGGCCTATTTAAAGGCTCGCTCTCGCAAATGATTTTATGGTGAGTATGAAGTGATTGTTGAGACTTGTGAGGCTTTTGCTGAAAGTGTGCGCGACATAAACCAACTCCTCAGTTCTCAAACATCGCGCACGAGAGCTCACTCACGTCTTCGTCGTCATCACCATCAACGTTCCCCAAACCTCAACCGACCGACCCTTGAGGGTGATCCATGTTGGTTGTTGGTCTTTTACAAAAAACAAAAACACAAGCCTCTAACTTTTAAGACCGACTGTGTGTCGAACACGTGCAATGAACCGACCATCAGAGCAGCAGAGGTAGGTTAGCGATCGTTAGCTTAATCGGGGTTGTCGTTCTTCTACATCGTCGTCGTCGTCGAATTGGTAGTTGGTCGTCGTTCATCGTCTTCCCATTTGGTTTGGGGGGCTCCTCAAAACAACGCAAGACCACAAAACACAAGTGATCGCTTTGGGGTCTTTGGAGATTTTCTATATTGTAATGACCCTTTTCCCCTTTCAGATCCAGAAATTTCAGCAAAATTTTAGTTTTACTTTGTGCCCCGCATAGACATTCGTAAGCGTAGGTACTTTTCGTCGTTTTTGTTTTGTTTAAAGGTTGATATAAGAAATTAACATAACATGATTATGTAGATGGATGTGTAATTGCGTTATGAATTATTATTATTCTGGGTTGTGGCTCTGAACGCGTTTTTTTCTTCGCTTTGTTTTGTGTTATTAGAGAGTGAGTTCAGTGCGCTCTATGCGCATGACGCGTGCAACAACGTACAGCATTTTTGTTCAAAACCATAAGTGATATGATGACTGTGACGAGTTTAATTAAGCAGCAATTTATTAAGAATGGGGTTAGGTATAGAATGAATGTTGGAAAAATGATAAAATGTTAGGAGAGGGATGAGTCGTAAATAGTTGCTCTTTGGAAATACTGCTAATCAGGAACTTAAATGTCTCGTTAAGTAAACAGCTGTCATAAACAACACTTTTTTGACAGTTGTTAAGCAGTGCTGCCGAAATAGTTACAATAGTAGAGTAATACTACTTTTTTATAATATTGAACCAAAGCTTTAAACAATTGAGTTATTTCCTAATTAGTAAGTAATTTATTAAGAATCCAAAATTTTAAGACTTTGTTAACAATAGATTGCTTTATTGTTTGGAGTAACTTTTAAAAATAATAAAAGGCAGGAATGTCATTTCATGACATTTATTTCTTTAATATAATTTCCGACGCAGTCCATTTGATTAGTCCAATTTGTCAATACTTTTTCCAACAGAACTGTCGCAAGAAACAAGGGGGCTAGAGTCTTCGATCCATATACGACTATTTTGCTTATTGACGAAGCGATTTACCAGAAATGAGCTTTAAAACTACACACCTAAAATTGACGAAGTGTTTTATAAACTCAGTGAAAAAAAGGTAAAGTAAATTAATACAGTTTGAAAACGTTTTTTCGGCTTTAAATGTTTCATTATGCATTCTCAAATCTTACTAAATAGAAATGTCAACATAATTTGACTTTCTTAACTGTCAAACCATAGACAACAACTATCGGAAATTCTCACACAGCTTAAGAAACACCGTGTTGTTAAATACTAATTCCTTTGAAATTTCTTATACTACGTTTCCACCGGGCACTAAACCGAGATTTAGCTAGATTTGTCACAAATCTCCTTGAAATCTCGAAGATTTACCATACAAATTTGAATCTCCTCAAATGAAGCTTTCAAATAAATCTCATTGAAATCTACTTGGAAACATTAGTTTGTCAAATCAAACAAACTTTTTTTTCGGAGAATAATTGTTGAACCGACCCATTTAAACGCCAATTTCGTTTATTGACAGATGGAAATGTCAACAAAAACTATATGTCTCACTTCCATATGACTCAAATTAAAAACAATAAACAACTTTCAAGAAATCACAGACGAAATAAAATGTAAGCATACAAAAATAATAAATATGTACAAGAATATAATAAAACTAATTACTTACAGATGATGAGTGAACAAATACATATTTTTTTCTTTTCGAAAGGGGAATAATTTTAAGTTTGGTTGTTATGACATTAACCAAACGTCAAATTAATCTCCTTTTCTTTGGTGGAAACACCTCAAGATTTATTTTAAATCACTTGCCTTAAATCTCGGATTATTTTTTGGTGGAAACGTAGTATTACATTAAAAACAGGGTATCTCAAAAAACTAAACCGTGACAATTCGTTTAAAAAATCAAACAAGCCCAAAACTTTAAATGTCAACAACTTTTTAGTAGAATATTAATGCCATTTAAGTAAGTTACGAAGTTCAAAAGATTTCACTATTTAAGGTGTGTCTACGCCAAAGAAACATTTTTTAAACATTTCAGAAACATTCCAGAAAAATATTTTAAAAACACTTCAGAAATATTTCCGAAAAGTTTCTGCAAGGTTTTTGTAATGTTTTCTTTAGTCTTGACATTTTAGTCCCAAGCTTTACAAAGGCAAATGTAAAAATGTGACACATATTTTAAGCAACTTGGAAACATTTAAGAAACGTTTTTAAAACAATGTTTCCTGAAATGTTTCTTTGGTGCGGAAACACTTTCAAATAACACAACATTTTACTAAAGTTAAATTCCCAAAATTTATTAATTTGCTAAATCTATTTGACTTCTGAGTTTATGACATTTCAAAATAAAAGGTCTGTTTCCAGGAAAAGCTTTGTTTGCTTTGATTTTTGTTTTTACTAAATGGCACTGTTTAGATTTGGTAAGATAAACTGTTTTTAATGAAAGAGAATCATATATAACTAGTAATAGTACGATTCAAATTTCAGAATAAATACACTTTTTTAAGTATTTCTTGTTTTTTTTTTAACATTCCTTGATTGTTTAACATTTTTTGACATTTTGTTTAGTACTGCTTCTTTGGGAAGTGTTTTAAAATTGTAAACAACGTTGACGCTCCATAAACAGAAAATTAACACCGTCTTCATTATTTTTAATATTCTCTTTAACAATGCAAACAAAAAGTATCATTTTCAGTTCTCTTAATTTGACAGCTGTCAAATAATATTTCTTTTGTTTGTAAATTTTGGAACTCAACTTGTCAAAAGTTCAAGATCCTTCTTTATTTTCTTTGAATCCATAACAATCCTTTAAAGTACTAATTTCTCGGTTATAAAGAAACAAAAAAATAAACATTCAATTCATGTTGATTCATGTTATGTACGAGTATGTTCAAAGATACGAAAACAAAACAAAAGAAAAAGAACTGGCACGAATGAGAAATGAAACACTGGGCAACTAAGAGAGCATGAAAAATTCTTTGATTCAAATTGATTTGAATTGAATCGAATCGAACTGAACTGAACTAAATGCGAAATGGGCACGAGAAACCTCAGAGATTACGATAATGATCATAATAATTGTATCGATTGGGTCGTGCCCAAAGTCAACCCTGTGGGTAAATGTGTTTTTTGGTTTTATTTCTTATAAAAGGTATTTTTGTATTCTTTCAATTTATCAGAGCACCTGGTTAACAATGGTTGCAGTTCAGAGTAGTGCAGAAGGTAGATAGCTTATGAAAGGCATAACAAAGTTAGTCAATTTAGTCAAATAGTCAACTTAACTTTCTGATTAGCTAACGAGCAACACGCTCTCGATATCAAAATGATTAATGACATTCTTAAAATCTTACGTATGTTTTGTATATTTTGTGATTTTTATTTAAATTTAATTTTTATTAATCAGTAAGATTTTGTTTGTCTTATCGTGGGAATTTTTGATTTTTATGGAAGTCATTATTATAAATGAAACACTTCAATATCTCTACCAAATTGTATGCAAATTGAAAATTAATAAACATTAATTTAAACTCGATTAACTGGCTTCGATTATATTTTTGGATAAAGATTATTATCATTATATTGGAGGAATTTGTCTTGGGTTTACTTTGATTGTCGTCAGAGGGCTACCTAATCGTTATTTAGTTCTTTTTTTTTGGGATGATTATAGTTAAATTTATTATAGATAAGCTAATAGGCTTGATGGACGAAATAGGTTTTGATTTTTGTTTATAGATAAAGGGACCTTTTCTGTTCTGCCAGCTGGTTTTATATTTTTGTCTTTTTCATGGTAGATATTTAAGTCAAAGTCACATATTTGAATTTTTGATACAGTCACGTACGTATTCAAAAATTTGTGAATGAAAATTGTAGAAATATGTGGACTATGATTTAGATAATGAGAGCTTAGTATTCAGTTCTCAGATTTGCTAAGTTCATAATAATACCTTTTTTTTCTGAGTTGAACAAAATTAAGACATTTGTAGTGACACAACTTTTATAAACAAATTCTTTGCTTTAAAATGTTAATAGGATTTACATATTTTAAATAATTTTAAAAAAGGTTTGTTTTTCAAAAATATTTGGACTTAAGAAATTGTATTGACATGGATTAGAAAGTTACAGACAAATTATAAGGTCTCAAGCACATTGAAAGAGGATTAAACTCATGCAATTTTTAAGGCTACATTCAGATTTACAACTTCATTCGTACATTGCATTTGAAATATTAAAAATTATGAATTGATTTTGGTTATTTTAAATTATGTCAGCATTTTATTATCTTTTTAGATTTTAATAAAGTTGAAATCACAAAATAACTACTTCTTTTGATTTTTTAGTATTTTGAATTATGTATATAGATTTAGGCTTGTTTGTTTTTTTTTTTTTTTTTTTTTGCGAACTGTCACTTTTTAGACTTGTTCAGATGTATCAAAAGTGAATGTTTATTTAAATAGCTAACAAAACCAAATTCAATTTTGTCAAAGCTAGGCAATTGTTAAATATTCAGTGGTCTGAAAAATTAAGCCAATTTTGCTCAGCTCCACAAACCATATTTTGGTTGACTTTCTTAAAATTTACTTCTTTAAAAATGTTAAAAACCTTGCGTTTATTTCTTTCATGATTTTGAAAAATGCAATATGGAGTTATTTTTTTGCAATATATTTCAAAAACCTGATGTGATAGCCTTGCTCAGACTATGCTACGAATTCTTTACAAAAACAAAAATTACTTTCAAACCGTTTTGCCTTTTTCTGTTAAAAACCATTTATAGCATAAATGGTTTAGAGTTTTTCTACGATTTATGTATGTAAGACAGATTAAATCTGACTACTTATGAAGAGTTTTCGAAAATTGTATGAAATATCTACTTTAAATATTGAAACTGAATATTGAAGATAAAGAATACAGATTTGAAAAACAATGACGAATTTGAATTAAAAAAAAAAAAAAAGAAACTACTTCATAAACTTTGACAGCCTCAAAACACTTATAATTGGTGTTTTTTTAGACGTGTGGTTTTTAATCTGGCAAAACTTTTCTCGGAATCGGTCTTTTTGACAGCTGTCACTTGACTTATGTCCATCTTGCTCGGAGCGCGATCTGTGAGCTCTGAATAAAATGACTGAGCAAATGGAGTTAAAAGATGATTGTGGCTGTTGAGTAAAACTCGGTTGTAAGTCGAAATGAATACATTTGGTCCTTCGAGCCGGATTTGCAGATTTCCCATGTTTAGGGATAGACAACAGACTTATTCTGGGTAGAGATTGAGGCACATGTAAGCATTCGAGTCAGGGTTGCGGGTTCATTAGAGTTGGATCAGTTCCTCCTCTAGAATGACAATGAGACATATTTGTGCACTGAAATATTCATACAGTGGCTGACTTCACGTTTGTTTCGCGTGGTATGAAAGAGACAGATGGAAAATTCTTAATCTATTGACACTTCATTTCTCCAGTGTGTTTCATAAATAAGTTGGAGAGCTCTAATCAAACTTAGCTCAAAGCGTGCTTGATGTGCTCAGTCTCTGCTCAGTGTTCTGCTCTGAGCTTGAAAAGAAAAACGCCTATTGGTCTAATCGCGCAACGCAACGAAACAATCAATTTATTTCAAGGACACTTTTTTAGAACGCATTATCAAGCGTCGTGAGCCTGAGCGCGGTCTCGAAGATCGTGGATTAAACACCGACTATCAATGATTTCGAACATTTGTAACTATGAACAAAAATACTAAGTCCGTTAAAACGGTGCTATAACAGTAATTGAGATTATTTTGTAGAGAATTTTAATAAAATAAATATAAAAGATTTCTACTGCATAGATTGTTTTCTAGAAAAAAAAAGTAATTTAATAGTAAAAGTGGTTGCGGCTCAACTGGTCGCCAAAGTTGTTTTTCAAAATTTTGCGGATTTCTTTGATGTTGGTATATTGACTTACTGTTTTTAAAACGATGAAAAAACTGTGTTTGTTTTTCCAAATTACGTCTAAATAAATCTAATTTTAAAACGAATTGAAATCTCGGGATCTCCTTTTAAAATTTTAATAACAAAATTTACTCAAGTGTGAAAAATTATTACTATCTACGTTTGAATTTCACAATACAAAAAAATAAAATATCCAATTGAAGCATCTTAATAACTGATATCAAAAGTTTCACATTGCAATTTTGTGATACGTCTCAGGCCTTTAAAGTAAGATATACAATAGCCGCAACTCGTATTTATAAACCTTACCTATCACATTACTTAAAGACGACAAGTGACGACGTTGCAAGTGCACAAATCACTTTCAATTAGACTGGTGCCAATTAGCTTGTTATACACTAAATGATTTTAATTTCAAGATAAATATTTGTTTTCTTCCCATAAACTACTATACGTGTTATGTGTGCTTATCTTCACGTCGTCCGCTTCGTCGCGTCCGCCCGGGATATTATATCGACCCAAAACATGAACTAATGAGAAGTTTAAAATACATAATTCCATATAACTACCTTAACGATTTCGCTGAATTATGGACACATAACCATAGGTAATATCTAGAGGTTTGTTGACTTTGGCATCAGAAAAGGCACAATATGAGACACCCGGATTTATTTAAAACAAAACAACTTTTAATCCCTACTTCCACATTTAAAAAAAACATTCCTCAAATTTATTCAACGTTGAAAACAAAAATAATAATAATAGTATGATAATTGTGAGAAAAATAAAACTGCAAGAAAATTCTATGCAATCTTGTTTTTTTTTTTAGAGGGCTAGCTGCAGCAAATAGATATGCATGCAGATAATTTATACCTATACTTGACTCGAGATATTATAATTGTGGTAGAATGGATTTGTATATAAAGTATCAAACCCCAGCAATTACAACAAATTCCACAATAAATAGAATTTGATTTGTTTTTATTTCTCCATTTTTAAGTAGCTAAATTTGAGCTTTGCAATCAACGATACATGCAATTCACAGAATGTGTTATAAGAACTTCTGGTTGAAAATAATAGAGACATAAGTAAATTATCAGCAATTTCAGAAAATATTTGAACTCATTGTCAGAGATCACTTGTTTCTTTAATATAAAAGAATTAATTTCCAATGAACAAAATGAATTTATGCCAGAACGATCAACTTTTACCAACCTTATGTTAAATACCAAATTTGTTGATGCGTTTGAATCGATACAAGTTTCACCAAAGCTTTTGAATCGAATGTGTCACCAAATTTCACCCTTAAAACTTAAGTCTTAATATTCATGTTATGCTTATGAAGTGGTTAAATTGTTATCTTACAAAAAGAAAACAATTCGTCGAACTTTAAGTATTATCTGGTGTTCCACAAGGGAACTACTTTGGGCCCCTTTTGTTTATTAGTATCGTTATTTTTCAAATTGTACCAACGCGTTAAACTTGAAAATAATTATTCCAAGATTATAAAAGTATTACCTGGTATTCCACAAGGAAGCCATCTTGGGCCTGTTCTGTTTATAGTTTTTATAAACGAAACACTCTTTTCATGCACATTTTGTTTTTTTTCTATCCAATAGATATTTTTAAAAGGCACTCGGTAAGAATTGATACCGAGTAGTATGGGACCTTTCACTAACTAAAGGACCAATCTATGACAGATCGACAGTTGATTGTTCTTTCTCTATAGTACATTTAAGGGAAGTTTATAACATTGTATAATTATCTGTTTCCATCGCTTTTAGACCATCAGCTCAAGAGGCTTAGTTCTACATGATGTCTGAACATTGTCTCGTAAGGCGTTCTCCATTTCGGAGTTGATAACCTTGCATTCGCTGGTTGTGTGATACAGCATGTTTTTTTAACCACTTCTCTAACCATTTCATTTTCAAGGTCACGATGTAGACCGCTTTTTCTTATAATACCAAGCACAATTTATTATTTCGTGAAGGAAGTGTTTAAGCTTAGGATCCAAAGTCATTTCAAAGTATTTGGCAATATTGGAGTAAAGTACTTTAGCTCTGCTTATAGAAATTGAGGACATTGTTTATGGTTTTTGTTTGTCAAGTTTATATGCCTTAACCTTGTTTCTTTTAGTCTTAAGCCTAATTTTTGCATATTGTGTGTAGCCTTCGTAACCCATTTATCTGGCACCAATATTGCACTATGAGCAAATGTGGCTATGATAACGTTGATGCCTACTGCAATATCCCTTTTGTAAAAAAGAAACAAGGTTGGTCCTAGGACACTTCCTTGTGGTACACCGGCTTCAATGTTTTTTGGTTCCGAGTATTTTTAGTCGTATCGTATTCTTAAGAGTCGGTTCGTTACAATATTTCGAAGTGCTGCCTGGGAAGTTACTAATGCTGTTTGTAGTCAAGACCCAAGTGCCTAACAATCAGAGCCTTGAACAACATCTAAGAATACGAGCATACTTGTTTTTCTGTACTTGGTCTAACGTAGAATGTTTAATTCCAAATACAAATTGATAGTTCGGAATCAGTCTTCTTAGGTTAGGTTAGGTTAAAGTGGCTATCCGTGATGGAATAGGACACAGAGGCCAGGTTAATGACCCATTGTGATACCACATGAATCTTGAGGCTTTCTCGTAAGCTCAATGAAAGCAGTTTGAGTACCTTACGAAACGTGAAACGCTGATTGTGCTAATAGAATATCGTTTAGATTGTAATAGAAGAATTCTCCTAGGTAATTCTTGCGTTTTTGAGCTAGCGGAGGGCATGTACAGAGAAGGTAAAGAACTGTTTCCTCCTCTTCCTAGTCCATAAAGCTTCAGCAAAAGTCATTTGAGATTACGCCTAGCCGCGTGGAGTGCTTTCTTATTAGACAGTGCCCGGTTATGACACCTATTATCGAGCTTATATGCGATCTGCTTAGAGATAGCAAGCACCTAGATCAGTCTTCTTACTTCCACCATTTTGCTCAGCTTTTTTAATACTTCTTTTCGAAAACTTTTGACATGAATAGTATAAGCGACATTGGTTAACAAGATGTCATTGCTGTTTAGGTATAACAATGACTTTTGCAATTATGTGCAATAATTTACTTTTTTGAAGGCTATTGAAAGCATTTCCTATAAAACCTAAGCAGTTGTTACATTGTATCCTGGTAATATTGTATTAGATAACTTATGTGTCAAACATGCTTTTTATATCTTTGAGCGTGACAAAAGGAATTTCACATTCGTCGTTTCTATCAACAAATTATACGGCTGCTTTTGCTGGAAATGGCTTAAAGAAATTCGCGAGATGTTCAGCAAAAAGATCGGGTTTTATTAAAATTTCAAGATGGTAAATGGATTTTACCATGTAGAGGTTTTTGTTGTCAGGTTTTGTGTATGGAGCTTTTAAGACGCTTTGAAGACGTTCGTCTTCACACTTTTCAGAAATCTACTTATTGAATCGTTTTTGAACCCACTGATTCTTCTTTTTTTAGTTCTTTGTTTAGACGGTTAAAGAATGTCTTGTTATCATCTAGAAAACTCGTAGCTGGGCAATTTCGTTGAGCTCTTCTTTTTTCTAAAATCATCTTCTTTATTTCGATAGGATTTATTATTTCTGTTTTCTTCGAGTTCGAAGTATTGGAGTACTTTCTTCCACAGCATGTTCAACATGAGCAATCAATTGTTCTTCTTTATGATCAATTTTTTCAATTGTTCGTTAGGTTTATAAACCTTTCAAGTTCATCGCTGAATTCATTCCAATCTGTTCTCCTATTCACGAGCTTGGGATTACTTTTTTCTAATACTAAGTGATAAAATTCTTGCAGTATGATCTGACGACAAATGGTTATTTGCATTCACACATAGGTAAATGATTTCTCTCCTTTAACTTCGAAAACATCTATAAGGTCTGGTATTTTGTAAGAAACAGATGGCCAATATGTTGGCGAACCAGAAGAATACAATTCTAATAATAAATAAATAAAAAAATATTAATTACTTAATTGCTTTTGATATTTTAACAAGTCTTCCAAAAAAAACAATAATTTTAAGTACTTCCATCTTTTCTTCTTTCACAGCAAAAAAAATGATATCCCATAAATTAAATTAGCTTCCGAGTTCTTTGTTGCGTTGCACTAAGCCAACTCTTTTAAGTCTCGTACTCGTACCTACATATACTCGTATACATATATATATATAAGTTAGCTAATTCTTCATATTTTTATATTGTGATTGTCTTGTGTCTTCTTACATTTTTCGCACGCAATCTCATACTCATCACTTTAAGCCATATAACACTTAAGGAAGCACAAAAGTATATAATTTTTGCTTCCAATGAAACAAAAGCAATAAAAATTCATTTTAATCCTCCTCCAATGTTAAATCAAGCGATTGGTTTGGTTGTTCTGTGTCTCGAGTGATGCAGCATGCGAGTTTCTTCCCGTCACGTCTGCTGCGTCATCACAATCATCGTTGTCGTAGTCGTGCTAACAATGACCGAATCGAATCAGCTCAACAGGAACGACTACGACGACCAACAACGATGACTATGATGTCGAAGTCGATGTCGATGCTGATGTCGAGACCTTCCAAGGTACGAGTACATAAGGAAAAAGAAAGAAAGTGCTGCACATCACCACACCACATCACAAATGACTTGCGGATGCAGTTTATTGTTTCTGTACACAAAGTGAACACGCGAAAATCCATCTCCCAGGTTAGTCTATCCTATTCCAAGTCCACCATGGAGTTCTAAAACACACACAAAAAAACAACACAAATAAAAAGAAGAAAGGAAGCCCTAACAGGAGCTACTAGAGCTGGATGATGGTAGCAGCAGCAGCAGCAGCAAAACAAAAGCAATCCCTTCTTCCATTTATACAGATTTGGAGTTATTCTCTAACCTCCTACAGCCTTCTTCTTCCCTTTCCTGGGTAGCACCTTCTTCTTGGAGATATTTTTAGCTAACTGTTTGGGAAGAGATGGATATTGGTGCAGCATGCCAGGCCAGTGCTTAATGCTGCTGCTGGTTGCTTTTTTCAGCTTCTTGGCACCCGTTTGTTAAAACCTAGTATAAGTCGTAGAGTGTATGTTTTGTGGGGACAGAAGACGGGAACATTGCATGCTAGCTAGGAAAATGTATGATTTATTTTTCTTTTCGCCTCCAGTCCAGCCATATCCACAGTCATATAGCCTGATGATGCTGAATTGCACCATCATAGCACAGCATCACTGCATGGATCACTATTATGGCACTGCATCAGTTCTTCAGTATAATATCACGGGCAAAGTTTTTTCTTTTTTTTTAGGGTAGCTCGGATATTGCTGATGGTCTTGGACTTGGACTTGGATTATATGCGCGAGAGATGTTTTGTGCGTGACGGTTCCATTTATTGATTTCGTTAACACCTACTTCTTGTTTTATTGTTGTTGTTTTTATTTTATTTAATTTTTATTCTTGGTACTTTTCTTTCATTTGCTAGTTTTGTGGTCTTTTGTGTTCTGGAACTCATCGGTTTTTCAGTTCATTTTATTTTTTTTACTGACTTATCCACAATAATGGACGAGTTGGATTAAAAATAGATGTTTATTGTTTTCTCCTAAGAGCTGGCATTTGGTTTTTAATTTTATTGTTGTTTTGGTTGTGAATTGCGAAAGTATTCGGAATTAGTCAGGAATTTTTGTTAAGTAGCAAAGCTTTATGATAAATGTTGTTAATGGACTGCAGAAATGAAAAGGAATTTTGTTGTTTTATTTTTCGAAAATTAAGACTTTAAACGGATTTAATGGGGGATTTAATGGATTCTTATCGAATTAATGAATCAATTTTTACTTTGTTGTTCAATTTATAGAACAAGAAGAAACAAAGTATAATTTTAAGTCAGGAATTCGGAAGATTCAGAAGTGGAACAATATTTTTGTTTGATCAAATATTTCGTCTATAAATATCATATACCTATATATGAAAGCTTCTGGTTTGATGAAGATGCCGTTAGGGAATGCAGTCAATAACTGAACATTAGAAAACAAGTCTTCTTCAGAAGGGCGTTCTTTAAATATGTAAGAATCGAAGAACACGAAGAAATTATGTAAGGTTAGAGATTTTTATCTGTAAAAATAAGAACGAGTTAGACAGGGCTTTAATTTGGCTCCCGAAAACTGCGACAGAAGAAAAAGCGACATTTTTTATGTTCATAGGAAATTTCTGATTTTTTTCCTTTAAATTTCCAAAGTCTTTTCCATTTGCAGAAACGGAAGAAAGGGCAAATAAAACCGTTCAGAAAAAAGGGCTAGAAATTAAATTTGTGTGCTTCATTTGCAAGAACGGAAAAATAGTTCTAAAGTACACCAAGCCTCTTATGCTTTTTTGTTATTGGGCAAAACATTTTTTTGGTCAAAATTATTTCATAAGTTTCGTTAAAAAATTCGTATTCAAATGCGTCATGTATGCGTCAATCAATACTCTTCACGTTCCAGGAATAGGTTTCTAAAATTGTGTGCATATAATCCAAAATTTTGTATTTCAATGCTCTGTAAAACTTCGATTAAACTTTATACAGAATTCTATATGAATATTCCAAAATTATGAAATTTAGGATTATGTTCGCTTGAAATTCTTGAACTATCACACCTCTTTTAACTTCAATAGATTTTGAAGCAGCATATTAAGAACTCTTTTTATTCTTACGAATCGTCAATAAAACAAGGCGAATTTAAGGTTCGAGAAATTTCTGAAACGTTTGGCTAGAACCTTAAATTTGTTTAAGTCTTCCTTCTCCTGAAACTTCTTCAAGACATTTTTGAAACTTATTTAATAAAGCTTTTAGGTTAAGTCCAAAAATATTGACAGCTGAAAAATCGGTCTTAAGTGCAAGTAAAAGGGGTTGTTTTAAACTTGTGGTTTTCAAGAAGAAATAAAACGCATATAATTTAATGTTTTAGCCAAGAAGTTAGCTTTATTATAGAGATAAGCGTTTGTTATTATGTTTTGAAAATGATTTCGGGCAAGTCGAAGCCGCGCCGCCGGGGGGCTGAGTCGAATAAATTCCAGTCGAGAGGTTCAATTTTCGACCACTTTTTGCAGCAATTGAGGCCGTCAATCATCTCGGGCTTAACTGCGTAGTCCATCGACTTTACATAACCCTACACAAAATAGTCCAGCATTGTTAAGTCGAACAAACTTGCAAGCCACGCCATAGGCCCACGACGCGGGTAATGTCCTTTCCTTTCCTTTTCTTTCCTTTTCTTTCCTTTCCTTCAATAAATTGATGCGTCACACGAACCATTGTTTTCGTAAAAAATGTTCACGATTTGCAAACGTTATTCAGGAGAAAACCAAATTGAGCATAAATCAAGAGACAGCTGTCAAAAAGACTCCGAAAAGGTATTGCCAGATTGAAAACCGAACGTCTACAAAAAAAAACTCCCGTTATTACAAGCAACTATCCTTTATTGCATAAGCCATGGAATATCGAAACACTGGTGCTTTGAACTAAATGTTGAAATATTATCAGCTATTACTCCAAAAAAGCTTAGAGCTTATTTACGACATTCAACTACTTCCAAAAAGCTTTTTATTCGGAGTTTACGTTATTCATCTATACTTTACGGACTTTTAATTTTAAGCAAATTTTCATCGATCATCTTAAGAACATGTTTGAACAGGGAAGTTATAAATTACTCCAAAAGACAAAACAGAAGCCTGTCGTTTCACAATACTTAAAAATGAAGTTTCTGGCAATGTTGTCAATTTGCAAGATATAAAAATATTGTAGGACCTGACAACTGACAACCGTTTGTAATTATTTTAAAAGTTGACAAATTCAAAGAAAATTAGTTCATTTTGACGTTTAATATGGCACAATTGCAAAGGAATTGACTTTTGTGCCCAATTAAAACATTTCCCAAGGCTACATATTTCAAAGTCACTTTAACTTTATCCCTTAGTTTCCTAAAACAAATTCGTCGTTAAAAATATATCTACATAATTTCTTCCAACAGAATTATAGTCTCTATAAAATTAGATCTGCTCTTTCCTTTTGTGTCTTTTGCCTAATTTTCAAATTATCAAAGCCCTATAGACCTGTTACATATCCATCCCTTTTTATACATGCGCCATCTATATTCATTTTTAACATGGAAAACTAAATTACACTTTTTTAGTGCTTTAATCGCATTAAATTATATTTTAACTATATCATAAATAGAATTAAAAAAAGAAGAGAAAATTCACTCTTGTATAAGAAAAATGATCAAAGTAAACACAAGCATCAAGTATCCTTTTATTTTGCCAACCAACCAACCCCAAATTTCACCCTCCTCTCTCTCTCTTTCACTCTCCCCTTAAAAAAATTTTCAATTAAGTTTGCTGTATTAACAACTTAAAAAATATGAGATGCCATTGAGGCCGAAAAAAAAAAACTAGAATACTACAAAAATAAACAAGGGAAAACTTTATATCACCATCCCCATTCCTGTCACTTCTAAACCAACCCCAATATAAAGCCAAGTCAGAAGATGGTTAGGTTTGGTTTGGGTCTGTTTGGAAATTAGTTTTTGTTCGGTGAATAGAACATAAAAGTCTAGTGGAGGAGAAAAACTAAAAAGAAAAACATACACTATTAGTTTGGGGATGAACCGAGCTCCCTTGTCCATTTTTCTTTTTTGTGACATGTTTGTGGCTGAAAAAGACTCCTCCGCAAAAACTCAGACAAAAACCCCATTCAGACATATATGGTCGTCATGTCGTGTGTGGCGTTCTTCAAGTCAGTAGTTTGGTCGTCCTCCCCCTCAATAGTGTTGTTTTTGTCTTTAACTTGAGACACCATATCATCCTCTTTGGCAATTGAATAAAGAAGCTTACACTTGAGGCGGCTTTTCCTGGCGGTCTCTGGTTGGAAATTGCAGTCGTCCGATTTGTTTAGCTTTCCACCTTATGACAAAATACATTTGCTGAAAAAGTGGTTAGGCATGACTTAATTCCACAACAGCCGCCGCCGCCACCGCACCGCCAAACCATTCTTCCTTATGATGATGATGCCCCAAAGACATCTCTTGACAATCATATAGTTACAAGAAATAGGTAGGTTCTGATATGACTGGCAAGTGACACTTCAAGGCGGCACAGCATTGGCATCGGCATCCCTTTCATTCATGTACTTGTATGTTTGTTGTTCTCCTTCCTTTTAACCTGGACTTCTCTGGAAGCCGTCAATGTTTACCCGTTTGGGTTGTTCCTACACGTGAACGCGTGTTGAAGATCTACTTGTGTAATGTTTGTTTTTCTATTGGGCTTCGGCTTGTGAAGTGATGTGATGTACTTGTGATGTATGGGGATGTGGAAGAAGAAGCGCGGTTTTTCAGCTTGTCGCTTTTGTCACATCAAAGCCCTTTCTCTAGGAAGTTTCTCTCCCAGTTGTACGGAACAAATAAGTGGTAAATGTTTGTTTGATTAGTGTTATACATGTTAGGGGAATAGTTTCGAGAAGTTTTTCTTGGGTCTTTTGTTTTGTTTTCTTGGCGGTATAATGTCAAAGGATAAGCCATGAGCCATAAGGGAAGATGGGAATTTTTCTGACATAATATTTGTTTGGAAAAAGTTCCTTTCTCAAGTCAAGGAGGAGCAGAACAGAGGAGAAGACTAACTTGAAGATGCCTTGTGAATGATGATTGCGATGTTTTTTGTTGTAAATTAGCAAAGCTTTTGATAAGTCTTAAGAAAGATCAAACACTCCGCGCAATTGACTTGTGAAACTTTTTAAAAAAATAGATTTCCATAAAAAAGTTCCGACCTCCGACACTCCCCATTTTTAAATTAAACATGACAAGTGAATTAATAAAACCAATGCGCAGCGCTGTCCATCTCACCATCCACAGCTGCATTTACACGATGCATTCATAATATCATCAGCTTCAGCTTTAGCTTCAGCATCTTATTCACTTCACACTGATTTAACATTTTTATTTACATGAGTCTCTTTAAAGTCTAAGTCTTATCCCCGTTCACACAAAAAGATTGTTTGATTTTGAAAAGCATGAAGTCAAATTAAAATTCAAATCATGTTAGCCACACCTCGCATGCCATTCAATTTTAAGATTTAGTATTTTTCTTTTAATTTTATTTTTTCAAAAGACCAGAAAAAAAAAGAGAAGATGAAAATTAATCTTTTCAATGCTCACACGATAATCTTGAAAGTCTCGACTAAGCTTAGGATTAATAATAATTTCTTAATAGGTCTCTAAATGCAATGCAAATTTAAAGAGAAAAATTATCATAAAACAAAACACAAGGTTTTTAAAGCATTTTTTCATGTTTTGCATTTATGCAGTTTTAATGTTAGTTTTTCTAATTTTTGTATGTTTCCTTCAGTCTTAAGTTACATAAAAGACATGATTTAACCAAATTTAATACAAGTTTTAAACGAAAAATTAAATGAATGAAGTATCTTGAGCTACCACCTAAAATGTTTGCTAGCGGAATCGATTTGAAGACATTTTCTACACTTTGCAGGTGAATTTGTTTGATAATAAATTGATTTGAATTATAGCTGAACGCTTTCATTTAAGAATTTGACATTTCCAATGACAGCTGTCACATTTAATTTTGTTAATTCGATTTTCTTAGTTGATTGATTTTCATTACTTGAATACACACATTTTCATAATTTGACATAGAAGTGCTGACAGTTATATTATGCAACTTACAGGGTTGAGATTAATGTAATATTGTTTTGTTTTTTTTAACCAAGTGGTCTGATCCGGATCAATTCATGATTACTTGGCAAACAAAGGCAAGTGACAGCAGTAACAAATTTAAGGCCATCTTTTATTTCTTTGTGTTTGATTGTTTTGAATGTTTTGTGTTGTGTCTTTATTCCTAAAATTAATTCAGCCATTCATACAGTGGGAAGATGAATACCGTATTGTTTTAGTATTAAGATTTTTCAATTTAATCGAAATCATATATCATGTGGATGACGTTTATTATTGAAATAACTTTATCTCACTTATCATTTAATAAAAAGAGACACTGTATTGCGAACCATATAGTCAACTTGAACAGAACACAGATATATCCAATCAAATTTGTGACAGTGAAGATTTGAATAGTCAAAAATTTGGTTTAACTTTGGTTAAACTGCAAATTACACTTTTAGTTGTTTTCTTTTTTTATACAAAAAAATACACTTTTCATTTGGAAAATGATCATTTTGTTTTGATTTGTTTGACAGATATCATTTCGTAAATTAAGTGCTGTCAAACAATGACGGTGTTCGTATGCGTTTAGATTTTGCGTTCATTTAATGTTTGAGTCAGCACTGCGCGGACTTAAAGTGGCCCCCAAGATCCACATGCACACGAACGAGGCTAAACCCCATATTGTACTTGCTTTTGACGTTTCTTATTGGAGTGCAAAAATTTAAGACATTGTTCACAATAAACTTATTTCGACGTTTGGTCATTGTATCTCGTTTTTACTTGATGATTAAAAGATAAAATAAAAAAAAAAGTCAAAATGGGTCGCCTTCAAAAAGTCATTAGAAGGGTTCATCTTCTGAAATATGTTTGAAAAACGTAGTTTGAATGACTCGAATTTGAAAATGTGAACGCTTTATTAAACGAACTGTCAAATATTCTGGACAGAAGTCAAAACACATTGATACTTTGCTGGTTTGGTATGCATATTTGATAATTTAAACTCACTTTACTACAACTTAAAGCAGATTTTTAGCAGACCCAAGCTCATTATTAAAAGGTATTTTTTTAGATCAATATAGTTTTCGGCAGACTTGGAAAATATAAATTTAAGAGATGTTTCAAGATGTCATTGATATTCCGAGTAGGTCAAATAAAAAGTGATGTTTGGCAGCATGTTTAATGAATGTGAACGCTAGTGGTTTAAATCAGTCAAATATACGTCAAACGAAATTGTCAAAAAGACGTGAGAATGTGAACTCTCCTAATAAAAAGTTTTTTTTAAATTAAAAATGGCTGCTGAAGTGACAGTTGAATATAATAAAAATATATTCACATGGAGACACAGGATCCGCCATTTTTTTTATTTTGGCAGGTGTAAGCAATTTAAGAACTGTTTACACTTTATGCAAAAGGCTAAACAAATGATTTTTTTATTTTGCTAGAATTTCACTCCTTCCAAGGTTTATTTATTCAGATTTAAAAAAATATTCAATAACTTACTTGGATTATTGTTGGTTTCACGCCAATGTGTTGCCGCCTGACATCCAAAAGTCGTTCGACTAATTCCCTTACAGCAGGACCATTTCTTGCCTGACCATAGGCCCGGATGAAAACGGTATGATTTTTGTGTGTTGGTTTCTTCACAAACTGCAAAGCAAAACAAAATTAAAAGAAACATTATTTTAACAATGGAAAAACAGTTCATTAAAAACCTTGATGAGTTCTTAAATATATTCTAGCTTACAAAACCGTTATAATGAATCTATAGAATTTTCCTAGTGAATTTTTTCAATAGAAAAAACATAAAACACAAAAGCCCCAAACGAATAACTAAGAACCTCAAAGCCAGAATTTTAGTGTTATCTTATAACTGTCATCTATTGTGCGTGTTTATGATGAAAACCACAAGAAATTCACATTGAAATGACCTTGGGCCATCATCATCCATTGCATAACGTTGCAACAGCTTTGAGCACAGCAGCCAACAAACACGACTTTTCTATAGGTATGTACATGAAGCAGCAAAACAAAACCATGAGTCTCCCACTCTTTTTATAGCCATAGATACGAGTGAGTTAATCGACTTCACTTCATGAAAAGGCATCGCCATCGGAGGCATAATATCTAACCTATAAAAACCGCAAGTTTAGGCTTAGGTATTTCCTTTATGAAAAACGAGTATAACTTTGATGGGATTTCATTTGATTCTGGTGTGAGATTAGAATTACTGATTGAATCGACTCTACTCAACTCGACACCCATCAGGCTTCCTTTTGTTCATTTCATTCATCGAGACCACAAGCTTAAGGATTCCTTCATATTCTTGATTAACAGTAAATCACCTGAACAAATTTAATAAGTTTTTGAGTTTTGTTGATACCGTAAGTCGATATTGAAAAGCCTTGATGTTGGCTTGTAAAATAAAATCAAAAAACAGAGTAGACCCAAATGGAGGTTTCCAGATGATAATGATGATGCTAGTCTATAGTAAACTTGTGATGTTGATGCGGTGGGAAGGCATTGACCATCATCATCATCATCATTGTTATAGGCACCATGATCTTCATTGTATAACACTAACCTCTCCTAATGGCCCTGCGGTCGTAATAATAAATTTGTGTTATGAACTGGACGATGAAGTTGATGATGATGCTGAGGAAGATGACCGCGGTTCGGTATACTACATAGTATACGGTAAAGGCAATGATGGTACAAATTGAGTACGGTCAGTGTTACGTTGGTAATGGTCTGGAAGGTTTTTTTTTGGGTCAGGAATGTTTCAAATGTTAACGATTTTAGAAAATATGGTTTTTGTATTGATTAGATGTACAATGCCGGTCGGAGAACTCTTTGAATGGTTTCATAATTTATTGAAAAAGCCTCATAGCATTTAACTTCACAAAGCCATGAATTTCTAGTCAATTATTTTTGTTTGAATTTATATTAATTTAAGAATGAAAGAATTTAAAGGCCAAAAAATAGCCAGCTGCAGCTAATTTTAAATCTCATTTGGGCAGTTTCTTTCCGTTTGACAGTTTACAACTTTGAGCTTTCATTGTAAATATAACTTAAGACATATTACAAAAGTGTCAATGTCAAAACTTTGAGTTAATGAAATTTGTTCATCAGGCGATATTCAATTCGATTTATGTTGTTCCGTATTTCAGAAACAACTTTATGTCATTTATCTCGTCGAGTCAGGTTTCTATTTAAGAAATAATTCCTTTCGAAAAAAACTTTCGAAATTGAAATCAAACAAACCCAAATTCACGAAGAACTTAGACCGTATTGACATTGTGTGTGAATGCACCCTTAAACCAACAACTAAACTGTCAATGTCAAACATTAAGAAAAAGTAAAAAATGTATCATGGTAATATTTAAAAATAATGAATTTGTGATTTTTGACAACTGACAACTTTAACGAAAATTTTTGTTGAGATACAAATTATTAATACTTTATGATGGAAAAACTAAGAACATATGGAAAAATATTCCATTTAAAGGCTAAAATTGTTAATTTTTGATCAATAATTAAAATTTTGAACTATGCATTTATACAAATTCACCTTTTTTGGAAGAAAAACCTCCTTTTTCTGTCATTTAAATTTCTTTTAAGAAAAATTAACTTGAAGTTTGTTTTACTCATAACGACGATGGTATTTCTTTTTCAAGCTTTTTTATCTCCTTTCAAACACTAAAAATACGTTCTATGAACGAAAAAAGTATTACAACTTTGAAGCTCTGGACCCACTAAATTAAAAAAATATACCTACACAATTTTGAGTTTGACAGTTCAGTCTTTTTTCAAATACAAAAAAGAAAAATGCCAAATATAAAAACCGTGATATAGTTTTAGCAAGTTGACAGCTGTCATCTCAAATGATAAAATGTTATTTCAGGAAAAACATTGAATCTCTAAATAACCAACTAATATAGAATCTTTGAACAAACTGAACAGAAAAAAAAACTACATTTTGAGTTTGACAGTTCATGCTCTCTCTTTGAAAACAAAATTAAAAAAGGCATCATGTAAAAACCGTCATATCATCACCGTTTAAACAATTTGACAGTTGTCATTTCAAATGACAACAATGATAAAATGTTATTTAAGACATATCTACATAAGCTAATTTTAGTGAGAAATCTTAAGGAAGGGATATTTTTGTGTCCTAGTAGCAAGATGTTTTAGTCTTGTTTTCTGAAAGCTCAAATGCTATCAAAGAAGGTAATAATACTAACCAGTGGGGAGCGTATTTTCTGGAAAATTGTTATTGAACTTATTCTACATCTTTCTTAATTTTAATCTACCGCTTGTCTCTAGGTAACAAGGTCGTTAGAAGAAACTTTTCCTTCACTTTTCTTTATACTCATCATTCTATGAAATATATTAAATACAAAAACTCAATGAACAAATAACTTCCTTTGAAAATCTTTCAAAACGAGTCCTTTTCAAATTATTATATTTTCTTTTGAGACACAACTTTTCTTTGGAAAAAATCTTTACAAATTTAAGTTGATTCATTTCTGATCTGTGTATTTCTGAGTCAAGATGCGGATTATGAAATGTAATAAAAGTTCCAATAGCATAATTTTCTTTTATTTTCCAGGTGCCCCCCCATCCAAAACCATCCCCCAAGCTATAGAAAACTTACCTTGACGAATAGCTCTTATCCATTCAGCTCGTTCCTTTTCACTGTTAGCAACCAAATACAATGTGTATTGGGGCACGGACCTTGCAGCTGCTTGATCATCTAATTCACAATAACCAACTTGAAATGGATATCCCTTTAAAAAAAAAAGAAAGTATTAGTATCATATACAATCACTGTTTGAAGGAATACAAAACTAAAAGGACCCTACGCCTGATGCATTGCAACATGTGTATATGGCAGGCGAGTCCCTCTTTGAAAAAAGGAAACTTTGCCTCGTGTTCCTTTTGCACAGGATTTAAGGGTAAATAAAAACAGGATTTTTTCTTGATTTCTTTCTTTTTGGTTTTGAAAGAAGAAGAAAAAGTGTTAAGATGAATGAAGACTTACATCTGGGGCAAATGGATCACCGCCTTCACCGTTGACTGTTGCCGTCTCCACTAAACGTACTCCTTTGACTGGTATTCGACCCCTTTCGCGACGACGCTAAAAAATAAACAGGAAGAGAAAAGAAGCCAAATATAATATAAGAAAAAAAAATACGTAAAGTTTTATTTAGTTCTTGATATTTTTGTTTTTATTTATTTGAAATTAATACGTCTGAAGTTGGATACAAGTGGTTTTTAACATAAAAATAAGGGAGATTTTGTTGTGCAGTTTGGTGTTTTGCTGGTTCGTAATAGTATAGTTAGTGGGTTTTTCGTTTTTAGTATTTAATACCATCTGCCACAGCACTGTGGTTAAGGTAAGTTCATACTGGTTGTTTTTTTTTGTTTTTTTTTGGTTTGCAGTGATGAAGACGAAGAAGCCAAGAATTTATGTTTTTGAAGGGTTTTCTTTTTCTTAAGGATCAACAGATGGATTGGTTTTGTGTAAGTTAAACATAAAAACAAATGAAATATATACGAACAAAAACTTCAAGTTAAGAGGTTTCTATATTTTTGTGGAAAGGAAATAGGTATAGGTAAGGTATATGTATTTTGAAGTTTTGCGAAAAAGGATACGCGACTTTAAGCAAGTAAGGGGTTGATTTATTTGATGGATTATGACCGAAGCAACATGTTGTTAACATCAGATTCACGTTTTCATTTTTTCTTAATTAAGATGAATGAGGGAACATTGGAATTTTTGTAATGGGAAGAGGAGAGGGGAATATACGAGAAGGGAAGCACTCAAACATATGGTCAAAAGGTTGAAGAGGTTTGGTGCTTTGATTCCTATTAATTAGGCAAAAAAATAATGGATTTTTGGGTGAAAGATTAGAATACACGAAGATAGAGTTGCTGGAGGATGAACTAGATTCCTTTTTTCTATTTAGGGTCCTACGACTCAACTGTATGTCTCAATCGAAATGTGAGAAGCAAAAACACTCTAGTAAAGATATAAATCCTCGGTAGCCATATTGGTTTGCTACAAGCTAAACCGGAAACTGGCCTCTTAAAGTATTTTTTAGTGTGTGTGTAATTTCTCCTCTAATTCATGAAATTTCCCCTAAAAACTCAGGAATTGTGTCTATGTATGCGTGAAAACACGTCAATTTTTCTCGTTGAATTCGTCCACATTACAAATACAACAATGTAAACAAATGGGTTTTGGAGGGTGATACGTACGAAAGATTTATATCTTCATATAGAGTGTTTTTGGTGAGAAGCATCAGCGGTTTTCTACGTATACATATACGTAACGCACCTTCATCTTTTTATGACATTAGAAAGTGACATTAAAGTGGGAGTGAGGTAAAATAATTAGACGTCAAAATGAATCTTGGTCACTTATTTTGACGTTTAGAAAGTAACATTGTAGTAAGAGTGAGATAAAATTGTTAGACGTCAAAATGGCGCCTTATGAAAAAATGTCGCATTACAGTGGGATTGAGATAAAAAGATTAGATGCCAAAATGAAGTGTTGAAGCGAGTCAGCAAAATTAAGATTTATATTTGGCACTAGAAGAAGTAGAACAAATTTTTTTAAATGATTTAGTTATCCCCAAAGCAAATGGTTTTTTTTATCACATAAGGTTTTTAAAATATGCTTCTTTAAAAATGTAATTTTTTAAGGCAAAAACAGAACGCAACATCAATAATTTTAGGATCTTGCTTAGATTCTGGAAACAATCACTAGTTATGAGCTTCCATTTGACTATTTGTGAAGTTTTGAAAAATCTGGTATTTATTTAATGATTTTACGGTTTTAAAAAATACGCTTTGGAGTGAATATTTAATTCTGATTTCGAATCTGAACTCTGATTTTAACTATATCTGCTTCAATTTTAAAAACACCCGTTTTCAACATAATTTGTATATTTTTTTTAACATATTTCAAAAACTTGATGTGATAGTCCAACGGATTCGTTACAAAAACTTGGTTTTAATCTGTTTTGCGTTTTTTTCTTTTCAGAACCGTTTTAGCATAAATAAAATGTATGTAAAACAGCTAAAATCTAACAACTTAGGATTCTTTTTTCGAAAATTTTATGAAATGCTACAAATATTCAAACCCAATTTTGAAGATAGCGATTATAGATTTGGAGAACAATCACAAATTTTATAATAAAAAAACTACTTCACGAATTTAGAAACTTTCAAAAAGCCTTATCCATGTTTTTTATGGAATTTAAAAAAGTAACATCTCAAAAACCTGAAGTGAAAAAATTAAATAAAGTCGGATTTGAAGTAGTGTAATCAAAACATATTGAAAAAGCGCAATTTATTCTCCAGGAACAAAAGATTAACCAGTGAAATCCAAAAATGACAGTCAACACATCGGCAACACTTAAAAAAAAACATGGTGGATTTATTTTGACACTTCATCATTTTATTGCTCTCCAACTCAAAGTACATACATAAATGGCTGCCTCAGTTTCCTATTTATTTTTAACTATCAAAGGATAAAAGATACAATTATGAGACGGCAAAATTATATCCAGTGTAAACACTGTCTAACATTACTTATCTGTCAAATCCGTTAACAGTTGACATTTGAAGGTTGACAATTGAAAACTGAAATTTGTTATATTCGCTGACAGTTGACTTTTGAAGGTTGTCAATAGAATTTTGATTTATATATTTTTCCTTATTCTTATAATTTTGTGTTGTCAACACAAAATAAACTCAATTTCTATAAAAAAAAAGGCCTTCTAATACGTCAAAGTCAATGCATTTGTTTGAAGGACAATATCGACGCCACCGTGATTTTTAAATTGATGTTTTATTCAATGTAATGGACACATTTGTGTGTGTTCGTTGAAAGCAAATTTATTATTAAACAAAATAATATCCAGCAAAGCGATACATTCCGTCATTTAATTCTTTTATCATTTCATTGTCCATGTTAATCAAATTAAAACACGTGCAATAATAGTTATTATAATTCCATGTTCTTATTATTATTTTCTGTTCTCACATGCAATGACATTAATTTATAAATAATTAACACAAAACATTCCATATACTATTATGTCCGCCCACAATCTTCCTTCCCATCATATCATCTCAAGTCAAGTGCATTTATAATATTTAGAAAAGTAACAAAATATTTACGAGTATCGCTGTAAAATTCAACAACTCGTTTAGAAAATGCATACAAAATAAACCCCATAATAGTCGTGGAAATTGATATAAGTCAGGGTGACGAAACTATTATACGGAATATACGAGTAATCGCATTCTGTGTGTGATCCTTTGTTTGTTGTTTAAAGAGAAAAGTTTGTCGTTTTCAGAAAGTTTTTCAAGTGCCTTTGGCGCCAAACTATATCGCTGCCGAAAATGCTTAAAACTGATGCATATAACCTGAATACAGAATCATTTTCAACAGATCCAAACGGAAAAAACAAACAACATTAACACGAACAATGCAATTTTAAGGGCAGCTTTGTAGCTGTCAGATTTGCCTGTTGGGCGCCACTTTGAACTTTATTTTTTTCTTTGTTAATGGAATCAAAAGTGAAAAGTGGCATAGTTTGTGTGGATGTGGATGTGGAATACAAAATTAATCCACTTGAATGGAAAAACTTCTCCCACAGTATGCAAATCCAGACACATTATAGTTGCATTGGATTTTGTTGGCTGGATGGAAGAGCGCATAGAAGTGGCATCCACTTGAATGCGCCTAGCGTGGAAAGCTTTTTGTTAACACATTTGTGTACAATTAACTTATGCAAGATTTTCTTTCTCTCTCTTTCTCTCAATCTCCGCCTCATATATAATTCCACATGAGTTATGGTCCTTTAATTGATACTTTCACTGTTGCGGATTTATTGAAGTGTCAGTTAATCACGCCGCCGCCGGCCGCACTCTACCACCACCGATGAGCGACGTTGTTTGCTCCCACAATAACTACTGGTGCCGATGCCGATGCCAACTTCTACGCCTCTATCAAGCTAATAAATGAAAAATGTAAGTTCTGTCACTTTGACAGATGACAATTTTCGCAACATGAACGCAAAGCATCATTAAGAGAGTCATGTCTGCGGTTGAGATTGCGTATTGTGTCATCTGTAGTGAAGAGTTGTTACAAGAACATCCTGCAGCTGTCATAATGTTTTGCAAAACTTACATTCCACAAATGCGGAACAGACAAAAATAAATGATAACCATATTGGTATTTATTATGTTGAGGACGTCAGTTACGAGCGTACTAATGACCCACTTACATTATAGTCGCGTTTAAGAAAAAGCTTGTCGGATATTTCACTGTCTGGATGCGGATAGAGGAAATGAGAAAGAAAATATAGTTGTGTTCACATGTATCCTCTTTGTGTCATTGTATCAAAAAGAGAGAGAAGATAGTTTGTGGTACGATTACACTAACTAAATAAATGAGTGAAAAGTGAATAACACATCGAATTGTGTGTGGAAAACGCCCACAAGGTTCTTTCACATCACACATAATCATGGTTCTCAGTTCTCATGGACCAAACACTGTGTTTGAATTTGAGTATATGGAATGTCATCTCATTGAAAGTTTAACATTTTGGGTGTGGTGGGTGACACGAAGACGATGCTTGATAATATTGATACCATATGGGAATTAGGGTCAATTTATTATTCTACTCCATCACTCTTTGGTTCCCAATGTGCATTTTCGTATCCATATTCTTGATGGTTATTCATTGTGTGTTGGGGCTGTCGGAAGTCCATTAAAAGTGCATCATCATGTAGCTTATGTATGCATTTAATAAAAATGTCCCAAGACGGACATTTTATGCACGAACATGAATGGTTTGTGTTTTTTTTTTGTGTCATCATTATCATTTTCTCTTGTGTGTGGTTTTTGTGTCCATATAACAGCTGGGAAATTGCGAAAGTAATTCTTGAACATAAGCTTGAACAGATTAAAAAGGTAGCTGTCAAAAAGATAGCACTTAAGATGACGTATGATAAGTAAGAATAAATATGTGTGATGGTTGCAATTTGAATGGCTTAATTTAAACTAAATTTGGGAAAGTTATCATCAAAAAACAAATGACAATAAATAAGAAGAAAAAATTATAATTAAGTAGGTATGTCAGAAATTTAGTTCCGTCAAAAATTGAATGCATTATTTGACATTTGCTGTCAGATGCCATCGAAAAGTTTTTTTGGAGATCTTATTTTTTTGGAACATGGTTAGTTACAGCAGGTTTGAACATTGGCAACAAAAAATAGAATGAAAAGAACAAAATCTGGAAACACGATACTGACACAAATTTATTTTATATCCATTTTTACTTTTATTCTTCGACTCAAGGATCAAGAACCATTCTCTTCTTTTGTTTTAAAAGAAGAACTGTCACTTTTAGACTTAAAGAAGACGTTCAGAATTATTTAAGCCTTGAACAGTATAATATGTGCTGATAGCGAAAATTGTAAAAAAATATCACCAAAAGTGTGTACAAACCTAATGGCTCGTTTTCATACAAATGTTGAAGAAACATATAGAAATGTCAAAATATAAAATTTTATTGAACTTTGGAGACTGTTCAATTTGCTTTTGCTAAAACAAAAGCTCCTTCTTTGTGATCAACCAGTTAAAAGAATTTCTCACGCTTCAGGGTCGCACATTTTTGATATATTTAAATTTTGTTTTGCTTTGTATGTCATTTTTAATTTGACGTTTGGAGATATTTCTCGACAGCGTTAGACTCTGTTTACATTGTTCTAATTTGAAGTGCTTCATTTTATTTAGAAGAGGAACTATCATTTTAAAACCAAAAAAAACATTTCTGTTTAATTTAAGCATTGAACACAAGGAGATGTAACTGGTAGCGAAAATCGCACAAGGTGTCACCAAAAGTTCGCACAAACATGTCGAAAAAAACATTCAGTGCAGTGCTGTTTTTTAATGAAGAGAGCTGCTGCAGCATCTCCATTGTGATCAAACAGTTTAAAGCATTTCTAACGCTTCTGGATCACACAACACAAAATCATTATTTATTATCTAAACTGTTGACATCTTTGTTTGCGTCTTATATCATTTTCAGTTTAACGTATGGTGTTATTTTTGGGGTGCAATTTTATGAAATTTTCTTTTTATAATAAAACAATTTTAATCTTTTATTTAATCGCTCGGAAAATGTTCATTAAAATGCTTTTCCGAAGACATATAACAATCTTTGACAGCCATGATGTTTTATCGGCATCTGTCAAATCGGTTGTTTACTATTCTCTCAGTGCTGCCAAATTAAAATGTCACTTTATACGATCGAATTGTTTGACCCGACAACTAACTTCAAAGTCTTTTCATGAACATTTTGACAAATTGTATTATTATGATTAAACTAATAACTTCTTCGTCTTTTTTTTTGGTAAATGAAAACAAATAGACTAGTTGTCAAAATTCTCAAATTACTTATTCCTCCAATTCTGAAATATTAGATGAGCTGGGGATGATCAGTAAGTAAAAGAAAAGATACCTGTTCTCCCAAACAAAACAAACTCAGGAAGGTAATTTATAGAGACTCCTCCGCAATTATATCTCTTAACCTTTTCTACCTGCCTGAGCTCATCTAAACATAATCGGACATTGACCTTTTCCTGTCTAAATTAAAATGAGAATATTTTATAATTAAGAATGTTTGCTTACGACCACCCTAAGGCATAGTTACACGTATACTTTTATATCCTCACAAAACAATCACATCTTCTCTTTCTCACACTCACTCTCTCAATATAGTTTAAAAATAGCCAGACTTCTTAGAAAAGCAATCCAACCATTTCAAGAAATGAAAACAAAAAATACCGACTTTTATTATTCATTATTAAACCCATCATCATCTAAATATTTCAGCTTGTTTATTATTTCCCTAAGTCCTGTCCCAAGAGTATACAAAGTACTGACTAATTTCAAGAGATTAGTGTCTGAATCCTTAAGGTATGTCTCTACCTACCTCTCAATGAATAAGAATCTAAAAAAAGGTCAAACAAGTGCAGTACCACTTCTGGGGGACACAAAACTAACAGCAACAACAACAACGAGAACAACAAAAACAGCACTACAAATTGTTGACAAAATATTATAGTTTCCCTTTTTTTCATTCTTACGTAAGAGCTGCCTTCTCACTTCTTCTTTTATTTTTATTTTTGTGTACGTTAAGTCTTGAGTGCACTAACAGGTCCTTTTGGTTAAGGGTTTTGAAATAAAGATTCGTTGATGTTTTTTTTTTTTTTGTTTATTATGACTACAATGGATTTTTCTTAAAAGATATTATGCTACACCTTTACTGCAAGGGAGAACAAAAATAACTCAATTACACCAGGTTATCACTATCAGTCGACAGAGTCTTGAAGAGGATTAAATCCCTTTAGGATCTTTTTCGGGATATACTTTTATATTGCTGTTTTCGTTTTTGATTCTGAGTTTTTGGCCGAATATTTGTCTACGAGGTTTTCCTATATTTTTTCTCTTTAATTTCTTATTTTCTTTTTAAACCCTTGTCAGACATTAATTCTTCTTTAGATACGTCACTTTTTCAACGTTACCAACCGTGAAAATACAAAGAAGACAATAACGGTCATCATCTTTCCATTCATTTTATTTTATATTTTTCGTCGTAAATTCTTTTAACGAGGATAACGGTGGCAAATTGTAGCAGACTTCTTTTTCTTTCTTCTACTTTTGTGGAATAAGAAATGAATAAGAACGATGAAAAAAAGGAGTAACACTGCAACAAAAAAAATCGAATAAAAGAACGAACAGGAAGATACTTGGATAATAACAAATGACATTGGTGAAGTGGTAGGCTTTTCAGACAGCGACAATGACAACGACACTAGCGACAATGACAACGAAGATGATGTAGATGTAGAAAACGTTGACGTACGATCAAGATTCATCATCCTCATATTATTGTCGTCTTCCTTCGTCATAGTCATCGCCTTCGTCATCGTCATGCTCATCCCACTTTACAACGGATGTGATATCCTTTTTCTTTGCCTGACATTTCATTATGACTTTTAGTTTGTAGGTTTAAAAGATTTAAGGAAGGTGGTCTACACGTATTCTGCATATAAAAATAGGATTCAGGATGCTAATATGCAGAAAGTAGGTGGGTTGCAATAATTCATTGTGGGTTTATGCTTAAAGAGTCGCTCTTGAAATATTTTAGGCAGTCTTTCGAAAGTGTGACAGGAGTAACTTGACGTATATCAACAGGTTTCTACGCAATAAGCAAAAAGAATGTTGACATTTTGTGTCATTAGGTAACTCTTAAAGGTATTATTTTTGTATTAAGATCAAATTTAACGAATAGACGTTTCTACTACAAGTTTTATAAAAAAAAAACGAGCAAAATTTGTCATATACATACACATGACCGCAAAAGTCAATTCAAATCTGACAGAAGAGAAGTGTCACGAGAAACAAATAAATACGTTCAAAAGAATAATTTCGATATATTGAAGGATTTCCTTCGGAATTGTGAAAGTAGTATGTTTGTCTTCTACGTAATAAGAAAAAGCATTCAGACATTTTGTGTCATTAGGCAAATTGTAAAGCTATTGTTTGAGACTTAAGTTTTTAGGTAAGATTTTTTGTTTTTGCTACGGATAGACTTTCATGCTACAAGCTTTATACAAATTTGAGCAAAAGTTGTCATCTACACATACCGGTAAATGTCAGTTCTAATCTGACATAAGAGGAGTGGACAGATATTAAATTGTCTTATATAGATATGAAAAACAAACGTGTTATTCTTCGAATTATTTATGATAGTTCTGTCAAAGAAAATGGCAGCATTCGACTTATCATTCTTTTTTTGCAGCAAATATTCTTTAGTAACCACAGATGCTGTCAATGTCAATAATGCTAGATTTTGATTTTTGTGTGGGTTAATAAAATCTATAGTAGTCTCATGGAACATACAAATTTAGTACACAATATGTGTGTGTTGGTGATTTCTCCCCCAATTCTTAATAAGTTCCTTAAAAGTTGGTCAGGTGTCACTTTGGTCTTTCAGTGGTGCCACCGTTTATAGTGACAACCTATGTGTCAGTTTGTTCATGTAATAATTTGAATGCAAAATTATGCAGAGTGCAATTGATTGACAGGACTTCCAATAAATGCAAAAGATTAAACGAGGTCTCACAACATTGCTGATAAATGATTGGAGCAAAAATACATGTTATTTGTTAAATGTCAAATGATTGATAATTGCAAGCTTTGGGGTCCTAATGTCAAGTGAACTCACTGAATGTTATCATTTCTATAAAATGACAAAAGAATGGACTAGGTTAGCCATCGCTTTTTTTTGGGTTTAAAGCCAAAGCTACACCAGTCTAAACCTCAGAACACCAGCAATTCTAAAACGAAATTCCCACTGATAAGCTGAACCTTTCAATGAACTTCGCCCTTTTTAATATTACTCATTTATTTTCTTTCCGGGATCGAATTTTTGGCATTTTAATACATTAATCATAAAATACAAAATGATTTTTAAACTAGAAAGTTAAGCAGATGAGTTATTTATTGAACAGAAGTCAAAAAAATATCTAAGCCTTGAAGCTCTGTGGGTGATATAAAATGCCTTGAGCAGAATACTTCAGATTATAGGTACTTATTGATAAATTTGAATTCAAGCATACAAATATTTCGCACAAACCCATTCAGTTTCAGTTCAATAATAGATATCAATTTTTAAATATTTATTTGACAGCTTAAAATGACCATGACCTTCATGCTTATACTCCCACTTAATATTTTCAATATAAATTTCAAGTCAAACAAACAAACTTTTACTAAAATTTCTTCAGAAATCCCCAAAAACAAATAGCTGTTAATACCTATCTGCATAATCTTTAGTTTATTTTTTGTTTTTAAATTAAAAATCATTGATCTGTGCTTAACCTTGTTTGTGGTATTTTTGTATTTAATCAAAATTAATAATAAAAGAAATAAATTCCAAAATAATTTTAAGAAATCAAGTTAACAATGGAAATCGGTCTTCTTCTTTGTAAAGTTTGACGTTAAGTAGTGATCAATGTGGCGCGCATATCGATACGGAGAAGAACGAACGAAGCGACACCTAAGGAACTGTCAAAGAATGTATTCTTTTAGAGTTGAGGAAGAAGGAAAATCACCAGTGACACTAGAGCCTGTCAATGTACTAAATTGTCATGACACAGGTACAAGGGTGTAGGAGTAAACAAAACAAATGTCAACTAATTCGAATTTAACCTTCAAAATAGGTACGTAGACAGATAATAACGAATGTTCAAGTTCAATGCAAAACTGACCAGCTACCATCTCCGTCAAATAAACAGGGGGAACATTTTTAAATTAAACAAAATAAAAATCAAAAACAAAAACAAAACAAGCAATTAATGAGCTTGCTATTGGGAAACCCCATACTCTCTCAGGTAAGGTAGTCATACCGACTATAGAAGAAAAAGGGATGGACAATCATAACACATAGATTGCAATCAACAAAAATAATAAACAAATATAATGTTGTCGCGTCTAACCATACCATAACCAACCCCAGTCTATTTTTAGAGTGGTTTGTTTTTGCTTTTTTGTTGCCTGGCCAAAACAAATATTTCACTGTTAAATGGAAGGTATAGCAATAGCAGCAGCAGCTGGTAAATGTCCGAGACGCGAAACCAACAACGACGACGCGACGATGGCGATGATGATTTCTGATTCACCGCCATTATTATATATTTAATCTTTGACCGTTTAGAATCGTTCGTTATATTTGCAGTCGTGTATATTCTTGACAGCGGCCCGGATAGCTCAGTCGGTAGAGCATTGGACTTTTAATCCAAGGGTCCAGGGTTCAAGTCCCTGTTCGGGCGAGTTACATTTTTGGTAATTTTTAAATAATTAATTTAACCTGGAGGAAAGGAAGTATTTCACCATATTGGAAATATGTTGAGGAATTCATGTGGAGTAAGTATAAATCTTAAGAAAATTAGATTTGGATTTCTGAGAGAAGCCAGAATTGTTAATTGCATAGAAAACAAAGGCAAGTTTAAAGGAACATCAAAGAAAGTGACATTAGACAGTACTTTCTGCAAACACTTCCTAAATTTCTCCTTAATAATCATAATTAAAGGGCTCTTATGTCATCGAAGCATGCTACTATTTTTTGACAGATAAGAGAATAGGCGTGTTCAGCGAAGTGAGATATCTGATATTTTGAGTTCCGTCATAAACTGAGAAAAATTAGGTTTGAAATTCCGAGAGAAGCAAGAATTGTTAATTGCGTTCTACTATTTTTTGACAGATAAAAGTATAAGCGTGTTCAGCGAAGTGAGATATCTGATATTTTGAGTTTCGTCATAAACTGAGAAAAATTAGGTTTGGAATTCCGAGAGAAGCAAGAATTGTTAATTGCATTAGAAAACAATGGTAAGTTTAAATGAATATCAAAGAAAGTGACATATGGTAGCACTGCGAACACTTCCTAAATTTCTTCTTAATAATCATAATTAAAGGGCTCTTATGTCATCGAAGCATGCTACCATTTTTTGACAGATAAGAGAATAGGCGTGTTCAGCGAAGTAAAATATCTGATATTTTGGGTTCCGTCATAAACTGAGAAAATCAATTCAAAAGTTGACAGGCCCAACTGTCAAATTTTGCTAAAGGAATCATATAAACTCAACTATGAAGTTACCTACTCTTATTTTCCTGAACACCCTTCATAATTTCTATTTTGTTAAATTTCTGTAAAACAGTTTATTAACAGCTTTTTCGACAAATTGTCATTTTAGAATCAAAAGCTAAATTAAAAGAATTCGTCAGCTGTCACCTTTTGCTGTTAATTTTTGTTTTTAGAGAAAATCGATATAAAGCAGAAAAGGAAGATATTTTCTAAAGTTCAAGTTCATTGGATTTTGGTTGGTAGTATTGAGCTTTGACTAAGTGAATTAATGTCATATTTATGTTGAGAAATAAGATAAATTTAGGCTCATTTTTATCAAAAAAGCTCATGACAAACATTTCGACGTTTGACTTAAAAGTTCAAGTTACCTAACAGGTTTCAAAAACTCTCCCCACTTAGTTTATATAGAAAAACTATTTTTCAAACATTATAAAAATAATAGCGCTAAACTTATAAGACAAGACAACCCAAATCAGTCAATACCATCTCATGTTTTTAGTTCCTATCTGACATTTCCAGGATATAGCTGTCAGTTTTTACAATCATTAATTCACTGTACAAGAAAGTTCTACCTGTCATTTGATGTATTTAAATTCGAATATTTTTTCTGTCATCCCATCGATACCTAATCTGTTTCTGCGTCAGTCACTTTTTAAATGTCATTTTGTTAACTGACAGCAAAAACTGTCATTAGCGAAGTGTTGTTAATTGTTATCATGTTCTGTTTCCCCACAAAATTTATCGAAAACAACGATGTGAATGGTTCAAATGAATATAAGATAAGATAAAACTTAATTTCAAAAAGAATTTCACAACAATTTGTTTGTTCAATTTTAATTAGTTCATTTATTTATTTAAGCTGCTTCTTAATTTCAGGAATATTTTTTAACAGCCCGGATAGCTCAGTCGGTAGAGCATTGGACTTTTAATCCAAGGGTCCAGGGTTCAAGTCCCTGTTCGGGCGAACAATTTTTTTAAAATTTTTCTGGCAAACACTTCAAATTGTTATTGGTGGTTTTGCTTCATTACAATATGAGTAATAAGTTGACTGCCTCTCCCAAAAGTTATAAAATCCTGTGAGGAAAAAGTTGTACGTTTGGCAGAAAATTGTAGGTCCCCTGTTTACTTGACTAACACTCTGGTGTGACACTGCCGCATACTTAGGTAATTTAAAAACGCAATAAATATTACTTCGTATAGGTTAAGAACCCTTAACTAATTTATGTGCATACAACCATCATCGTTGATATCACATGTAAATGATGACAGATTACTTCAACTCATTTATTGCTATTTTCTCAGAATGTCATTAATTCGTTCCACTTAATTTGTCAAATTCATACAAAAATTCCCATTCGTTTTATGTCTCCCCCGAAAAACAAATAACAATGAACATTTGTCTCGCTATCACATTCACAACCTATTAACCAAACATTTCATTTCCACAAACAAAACAAAACAAAACATTTTCCACGAAATTGTAAATTCTGGATTCCATTTAAGGAGATAAATTCGAATTTTTCATTTTATTTGCTTTTTTTTTAATCGCACTTTCTCCCACAGAACTCTCTCAATCTGAATTTCATTAATTTCATGTCATCTTACTTTTGGATCGTTTAATCACCCACAGCCAAACTTACATGAGATCAGATATTGAAAGGAAGATTCTTCTTCCTTGAAACTATCACGTTTCACGGTTGTAAATGCCAAGACCTCGAGATAGGTATTGGGTTTTTCCATTCACACAACAATCAACACTCTCCCGCGAGACAGCGGCGGAGCGGCGGCGAAACAATCGTAGGTATAACGTCCGCGTCCGTCCGTCGTAGGTAGCTTGATTGATCATGTGTGGCGGCAACAGTACATTTACATTAAGTGGATCCCATGCTACCATAACCATCATCTATCTTATGTATATATGATCCCCCGAAAAAGACAGAAATAATAATCAAAGATACAAAATAAAGAAAACAACTAGGTACATGAATAATCGACCATAAAAAATCACTTGGATGCCATAAAAGGGAAATTTTTCGATAATATAAACTCGCCGATAAGTCAAACAAAAGAACATTGGTCCGAAATGGTCTCCTTGAGGTACCCCATCATTAGAGTACCTATACGAGTACATCCCACGATATGTATGCAATCGTGACAAACACTGTTTTTGGTTCTGTTTGTTTTACTTCAGTTGGGTGGGTTGTGAGGGAAAAATGATAAAATAAATTATGACAGTCCATCTGACAGCGGACACAATGTGATCTTTCAAATGGTCTTCTGATCGCTATCAGTCAAACAAGAGAACCAATAGGAACCTCCACATCGAATAAAGTGAAGATGAAGAGCCATACGGACGGGAAATAAAATCATCAAACGAATCGAATAATACCTTCGTTATGTATATGAAGAAAATAAGTTCGGAAAGCGGGTGAGGGCTACAGCTACAGTTGCAATTGAAATGCATTTCACGTGCGTAGGACGACGAAGACGAGCGACGGACATTGTTTTGTTGGTTTATTTGGTTGTTCAGAATGAAATTCCAATCTAGCAAATGAAAAATGCCACATAAATCATTGAACCCTTGGGATGGACGACCCGACCATCCATCCATTGGAGATGGACGATTGGACGGATGGCCAAACAGACCAAACAAAGCCCAGCCCAGACACTGGGAAGCACAGTGATCCCTTAAAATTAATTCCAATCCCGTCGTCATCGTCATCATCGTCGTCGTCGTTTCTAGACTCAACTCGGTGGTGATGAGGTTTATTATTATTACATATTATTATAATTCGTAGTCTATCCTTAAACTTTCCACGTGAGTGAATCACGTGGGTAAAACACACATTTTCTTCCCTGGGACACACCTTTCTTATTTTTAGATTGTTTCCCCGAAACTCAAACTACGGAGATGGCAAGCTGCAACTGCCACAATTAATGAAATATTTCTTTAACCAAAAAAGAATACAACTATTAAATTGGTCAGCATTTTTTAACTAATTCATCCCTGCCAAAGTATAGAATTGTGAGTTGGGTGGTTAAGGAACTTCCATCATCATCATCATATCCAGAACAATCAGCGAGAATTAATTTTTTGATGTTCTTTTGTTTACCAACCAAAAATAAAATAAAATATCAATTCGAATGAAAACCCGACAAAATGAGAAATGCAGCCAAGCAGGATGTTGAACAAGGAATTTGCATTTAAGCATTGTTTGCATAATTTTGTTTTATTTTGAAAACGAACAAACCTATCATTTTGATTTAAGAGAGAGAAAGAAAAACTTCAGCAGAAATGGCGGATGATAAGCAAAATGAGTTTTATGTCATTTAGGAAATTTGCAATTGCTTGAAAATTTAATTATATTAATTTAATGAGGCAAACAAAAAAGGATTCACATTAAATCATTCATAGTGTGGGAAGAAAAGTTACTTTATTCAAGTATTTTTGTGGGAACTTCAAATGCATTTGACAGAAGAGTATATACTTTATTTTAGCCAGGGAAATGTCTTCAAAGCACATAAATTCGAATAAAATGGAACAGATCTCAACTGTCAAAAAGATGTTTCATGTAAATACCACCATAATTTTAAATTGTCCAAGAAAGTAAAATTGATTAATGATATGGTTCAAAAAATGCAAACAAGAAAATGGGTGGTGCATCATATGATGACAATAAACTTAACGATAGACTGTTATTATCCAATAAAGAAGAGAGCAGATGTCTCTTATTTGACAAATCATTAAACAAGAACAATATTTTCGTTTATATATATTGACAGCTGTCAATTGATTTCATTTGTTTTTTTTTTTATACTACATAAAAGATGCAGGCGCACAAACATGAAATATAACTGAATTTGTGTGAAGAAGGTACGCGCATTGAACGTCCTTATTATTAGAAGTTATAAAATTAAATGACCTGGAATTGAATGTTCATTTTGACGAACTGTAATATAATCATGCAGGTATCATAACAAGGTGGCTAAAGAACAATTCCATCTGCCATTAGTTAGGGTAGCGACATAGAATGTCTTTATAATGGTTGATAACATCAAATGATGCCAGTAGCAAAATAATTAAGTTATTCATATATCCTTCTGATCTAAGCCGCTTTAAATAAAGAAGAGAACCAACCAAGATATCAGTGTCTATACTTATTTTTATATAACGAGAGTTGTGTTTAATTACAGTTCTGCAGGAGTTGTGAACAGACCAGTTGACGTTATTCACATCATCTAATTCCCTTCCGCTGACAGCTGATATAAAGTGATGAGACGTCAAAATGAGTAGAATTAAAAGAGTTGAGTGTGAACAGAGTCTTAAGTATATGGCTTTAGTATCCACTAATGACAGTTAATGAATGAGATAAAGCCATGAGACGACAAAATGAGTCAAATTAAAAGAGTTCAGTGTGAACACCGTCTTAACCATATGACTTTAGTATCAGTTAATGACAGATGACTGAAGGTTATAAAACAATTGGAATTTTTTTAAGTGATGCCAAATCTATAAAAACAAAACAAATCAACATGGCGTACAATATGATCAGAAAAAGGGTCACTTGAAAAAGCAGCCTTTGATTGACGGATAGATAAAACTCGAAACTTCATTATCAAATCCTCTAAAAGACAAAGAAAACTCAATGACAGGTTTTTAATTCAAATTCATTAATTGAACTGAACGCACTTCCTGTTCTTTTCTGTTTACTTTTTCAACAAAAAAATCCAATCATCTCTACCTGAAAATTCTCATCATCTTAAAGGCACGCGCATACCTTTCCATTCATTCATTCATTGAATTTTGCGATGAGTCATTTTTATTCTACTATGCTACGGTGAGTATTATAAAAAGAAGATAAAGATCAATTGCTGAATTTATCCATCGAATTAAATTTATGTAGACCTCTATCAAAAAGCAGAAAAAAAAACGAGGTAACTCCCTCTTTTTTGTCTTTTCTTCCATCAACCAAAGCAAAGAAGATCTTCTAAGAAGCAACGACGGACGATCAACTAACCAACTTAAACCGGACTGTCGAAATATTTACAAAAACAAGAAACGAAAATCTGAAAAACAACAAAGAAAAACATACCTCACCTAAGGTACGTACCTACTATACAAGTGAAGTGTGATAGAGGTTTGGCTCCGGAAATGCCAAGTCTAAAGTTTCTGAACACAACTCTGGATGGAATTCTACTGTGCGGGACATTGTGCCCGTAAAGTAACGGTTTTTTATGCTGTTTTGTCATAGCTAATTGAAATAACCATGTAACTTTCATTTCTGTCAAAGAAAGCATTTTTAAAATCAATATAATGATTCACTCAACTTAAGCGTGCAGCACAGCATTAAACTGACCTTTTCTGTGGTAAGTTTCGATAAAGCAACAAATTCTGAGTGTTACAACCAACCATCCAGCCAGCCAGATCCAGTGTAATCATGGAGTTTCTTTCTTTCTTTATTTTAAAAATCATGAATCACACACTCAAAAATGCACATTACTCATGTGTCAAACGTCAACCCAAAATGAAACACAGCAGCTCTCTCGTCCACCAAATTAACTTGCGATGTAGCTCCTCAATTTAGTTTTCTTTTCTTTTTTAATTTCATTATACGCTTTTGTAGGCTTTGTAATTTCAAAATTGATGTTGGGCCATAAAATATTGTAGATGTTCCTCTTGGAAGCGAGCATAAATAGACTTTTCAATCATTACCTCTATATTCGCGTTCACACGGGAATGCAACTCATATAAATGTGCCTATACTTGCTGCATATTGGTTTGGTATATGGAGGATTATAGAAGTCCTCTCGTATAGATATGCCTACTTCATTCATCTAATTCTTTGTAAACTAAAGATAGGCCTCTTGGTTTGGTCGTTCTTCGTTAATGTTGTTGTTGTTGTTAAATAATGCCTCTAGGCATCTATCCTGGGTGATGTTAGGCTGTGTATAGTTTCTGATGGAACAAACTTGCTGCCATTTGTGAGCGTTTTTGTTTTGGTTGTTTTTTTTTGGTTTTAATAGTTTTCGTTGCACCACCATTGAACAATTTTAATGGAATCTTCAATTTCCGTTTTATGAAAATCAAAAATTGAAAAAGCAAATAACGGTTTACTGTATGATGTTTTGAAGTAAGACTAAAATACACTATTTTTTAAGAATAGGTTGAGAAAAGAAAAATGTCATGATGTGAATGTTCCATTATGTTTGCAATTAATGTCAAATGTTATTTTATTTTGACACCTAGCAGGTAAAACATGTTATTTAACTGACAGATGAAACTGAGTGATAATATATGCGTTCAACCTTGTGTTGAATAGGCTATCCTGGATAGGTGAATTTTAAGACACAAATAGCTGTCAAAAAATAAAAACCAATACCAATTGTTCACAAAAGCAGATAAACATATAGATTTCGAGGCTCATAATTATTGCAAAATAAAATGTTGAATGAATAATGTTTATAAACTAACCTGAATCTTTTTTCTTCAATAACAATAACTTCGAAGACGAGATTTTATTTTGCTTCAACTTTTATCTCAGTTCAGTTAATTATAAAAATTTACTTAACGAAAAATGTCGTGAGTACACAACCGTTGAATCTGCCAACATTGTTAAAAATGAAAGTTTCAACAAACTAAAATGGCAGTTGCAATGACACTGTGTCATATATGTATTTGTTTTTAAGGTGGTTTTCACATCGGACGTTTCACATTTGACGTTTCTTCAACATATATCGCACCCAAATAATTCTTCTAAAAAATGTTTAAACGTGCCTTGAAAGAG
Organism: Eupeodes luniger; assembly: GCA_951509635.1. Classification (NCBI taxonomy): domain Eukaryota; kingdom Metazoa; phylum Arthropoda; class Insecta; order Diptera; family Syrphidae; genus Eupeodes; species Eupeodes luniger. Next base: position 8,545,605 of record OX608075.1, on the reverse strand, counting down.
TCTTATATAAACACTGTCTGATATGTACTAAGGTATGGGTAAATATTAAAATTGACAGCTGATCAGTGAATACCTCTTGACATTTGTGAATGAAAGGATAATAAAACAGCCATTGACGAACCATTTTGACAGATGTGCAGAAGAGAAAAAGGGTGAAAATTCACAGCTTCATAGATCGAAAACCAGAATAATTGACAGATAAAATGTCAACTGTCATTGTCTTCTATTCGGTATTGATTTATATCAACAAAATCTTCAATAAACCGATATCACCCTATTCTGCAAAACTTAAATTTGTATGAGACTCTGAAAGACTATTCTGTCCACGCCAGCATATATTTTTTGGATTATTTTTTTGTTTTTCTGGTGCGTTGTTATTTTTCGTAACCAAACAGAAGAAACATATAATCAATCCGTCGCTAATTATAGAGCCTTTGGGGCGTGATTTGACTTCTGCCTTCCTCTTCATATTGTTCTGGTGCCATAGCTTCTTCCTTGGTTTGTTTCTCCATCTCCTCCTGATAACACTAAATGGCTCCATATGCGTGAGATGGGGATTTTCTTAAAGCCTTTACAAAACATAGTTGATCGGTGAATGGAATTAAGGTTCATATAAACGAGTCACTATACTCTACAGTCTACACGGTATATATTGTAGCCTATGTCAGATGCATCGTATCGCAGCTGAAACTGGTGGTAAAATGCATTTTCAAAGTCATGGCACAAAGGCAAGTAAAGAAAAAAAGGGCGAGGATAGGACGATAGGACAGTGTTGAGTTCTTTTGTCATTTTTTTTTCATTCTTCTATCTCTCTCTCTTTTGTGTGTATTTAATTTCGAGTGCGAGCACACAAAATTTTTGTAGACAAACTTATCTATAAATGGGCACATTGCCAAGATGCAAGGGATAGAAAAATATAAAACTAATTTTGTGAAGTGCATCATCCTTATATTAAACTCGCAGAGTGTAGAATAGAAACCACAATTTATATATTTTTCAATGTCAGGCAGCGAATAAAAAAGTTTGTTGTCCTCTAACAAAACTATTGTGCAATTCTTTTAGAAGATGTTCTTTTTTCAAGCTTTGTATTTTTTGACATTACAGACTTTTTTGTAAGTTATGAGAGTTCAATGGTTTTAGGGCAAAGCGACAAGTATGGTTGATTAAAAATATATGTTTAACTTTTTTTAATAAAAAAAAACTTGTTGTAAAAACAAGTAGCTAAAGGTTTATTGCATAACTATAGGATACGATAGAATACGACCCCTAAATTTAACATTGTGGATATCAAAAAACATTCACTTGGAGGAAATGTAGTGGGAGCTTAAATTTTTAATTTGTAACTTTAAGTTTTGCGTCGAATTTTAAGTACCTACTTTTAGACCGCATCTCATCAGTAGGTTGAAAATATTTAATTTTATTCACCGCTGTAGTGTCAAAATTTGACCAATATTTTAACACAATTCACAAGCAATTTTGGTTACAGTTTCTGCCACTGTTAATTTTTGACGTTTAGTTCAAGGTGGGATCAAATTCACCTTTTTGTTGTATGAAGCATTTTTTAAAATACTAGTTTGAATAAAATGCCCTAAGGTTTTTAGAAACCACAAAAGAAGTACTTATCTTTGTTCCCTATAAAATAAATTCTTATACAAAATTCAACTTTAAACCATAAAGTTAAAAAATTTACCGAAAAATCTCACTTCTCTTTGTTTTGCTTTTGTAATTTTATATTCTATCAAATTTTAACCACTTTTATAGCGTGTTTCACAGAATGATGAAATTTATTTTGTTCACCATGCTAGTGTAAAAATTTAAACAATGGAAAATTCAACAATCATCTCAAAGCGATTAAAACAAAATGTTGGTCAAGTTTTCTACCACGATTAATTTGTGACGTTTCGTTCGAGGTGGGATTAAATTCAACTTTTTGACGTGTCAAGCAATCATTTGAAACACTACAATTAATAAAAATTGACCGACACATTTAACGAAATCTCAATTTTACTAATTCTCCTCGTTTTACTTCCCTTAATTTTATATTCTTTCTAATCAAATTTACTTTAGTTCCTAAGGACGTTGAATTTTATTTTATTCACCATGCTAATGTCAAAATTTAACTAGAGGAAAATCAACTATTATCTTAAAGGATTTCATACAATATATTGGTTAAATTTATATATACAGTTAATTTGTGTCGTTTCGTTCGAGGTAGGATCAAATTTATCTTTTTGACGTGTGAATCGATCATTTGAAACACTATAAGTAAGGTAAACTGAAGAAAATTGACCGAAAATTTAACAAAATCTCAGTTTTACTAATTCTGTTGGTAATACTTCGTTTAATTTTATATTCTATCTAATTGAAACCACTTTTATAGCCTCTTCCAGAGGAGGGTAAATTTTATTCTATTCATCATGCTTGTGTCAAAATTTAACCTTGGTAAAAATTTCAAAAATAATTTTTGTTTTAAACACTAGTTTGGGTAAAACTTTCCTAAGATTAAAGAAAATTCCCTTAAAAAAAAACTCTTTTTCCTTCTTCAGGTCAATGAATTTCTTTGTAAAGGGTCCAACTTGAAAGACACTAAGCTAAAAACACCGCCCTTAAAATAAAACAAGATTTAAAATTTAAATTAATTTTTATTTGTTGACGATCCAATTTCAAATTCCGAAACAACTGTCCCTAATCTTTGAAGACAAAATTCTCATTATGATATAAATTTGTTTCTGCATGAAAACACTAGTGTTTTACAGCTGTCAACAATTTTATAAAATCGAACAACAGTGCTTTATATGTGTGGATGTATATTGATTTATCATTCTTTTAGTCGTTTAGTTTTTATCGATTCCCTGAAATTTTAAACACTTCTTGTTTGATCAATGACAGGCTTAATTTCATTCACCACACTAGTGTCAAAATCCAATGATGGCCAAAAATTAAACCAAAATTTAAATGCAATTCACACATAGCCTTAAAAAAAATAAAACCCAAATTGAAATTTGAAGAAAAAGTCCAACCGTCCCAAAATTTTTACAAATAAATCTCATTATGGATAATTAGTTGATTTAAGAGTAGGTACACTTGTTTTTATAGTTGTCAAAAATTTCAAAGAAAAGTCAGCAACAGTATTGTATTTTAATCATTGATTGTTTATTGTTTCCGTCAAAATTTAACCACTTTTTGCTTGGTCAACAGCAGGTATAATTTTATTCACCACTCTAGTGTCAAAATCATGGAAAAAAATGTTGCCAATATTTGAACGCAATTCACACATTGCCTACAAAAATTAAACCTTAATATTTCAAGAAAAAGTCAACGACTTTTAGTCTTTTTAACACTAGAAGAATAATTAACTAATTTTATTCACCACGCTAGTGTCAAACCTTAATATTTGCAGAAAAATTCGAACTGTCTTAAATATTTGAAAACAAATCACATTATGGAAACTTTTTTGATTCTTTGAATCGTTTAGTGTTTATCATGGTCGTCAAATTTAAACCACTTTTAACCTGATCGACAGCAATTATACATTTAACCTTTTTTTATTCCCCACGATAGTGTCAAAATTCAAGAATGGTAGAAATTTCAATCAAAAATTTCAATTTAAACAGGGCCTACAAAATTGATAATTATGTAAATATTTGAGGAAATAGCCTAACCTAAAAATGAAAAATTTGATAAAATCAACAGTCTGTCCATGTTAGAAACTTCTCTTTTAACCTCAGGTGAATCTAAATATCATATAGAGTTTATGTATATAGCCTTAATCATTTCAAGACATCGTCGCATACAAAATTCTCGAAAAGATTTCACATAAGTCTTTAATGGATTTTATGTAGGTGCACTATCCCATTAAAAGCCTTAATCTTGGGTTTTACTAAATTGTAAACTTTTAAAACCTATTAATTCCTAGCCCCCCCCCCTCCTCTCCTCCTACCAACCAACAAAACCATCAACAAACTAAATAACCAACCCTCACCTACCCACAGCAAGACCTGCGTTATTCCTACTTCCATTAAATAATTCGTAATGAAAACAAAACTAACACAAAAAAAAAAACTTTATTTAGGTCTTCCTTAGATAAATCCCCAAGCAACATACTTCCGTGGGACTCAAAAACTCAATCCCATTTCAGTCTATACGAATAGTTGGGTAGATATAGATAACATAAAAACCTTCCTATAACTATCCATCATCATATAGAAACTCGCGAACTCTGGATCTGGACTTATTTAACTCGTTTTTGTTCATCGCATCCATACCACAAAACGACGAAAAATCCCGCATGAACTTTATCTTCCTGATGCTAAGAAGAACTGCTGCAGTGGATTCGGATTGGATTGGATATATGGAAGAGGATTAAATATCAACAACAACAAGGATTCCAATCCCGTTGCGGGAACTATTATTCTATTTACCATTCTCACAAAATAAAAACCAACGCAGAGAAAAAAAAAAAGAAAATAATAAAATGTTTTTCTCAAAATCGCTCGCTCCTAGTCCTCGACATAACGAGAGAGGGAGGATCCTTGATGGGGTAGTTTAAGTTTCGTGGGATTTTCATTTCATATTTCGAAACGCCAAGGAGTCTGATGGCCCAGTTTCTGCGCTTATCCTCCTCAACCCATTTTTCTACTTTACTGCGCTCGCCACCAAAACCTTCGTTTTTTTATTGCAAATGAGTATTATATTTATGTATAGTTTTTCTGGATAGGGGGTTAAAGAAAAGGGGTTGAAATTCAATTTAACCCCCGACACAACCTACACGAGTCCGATATTAATGGAATGGAAAATTTACTTGGACATCTATCTACATTCTGTACACACTTTTACATACAGCTAGGGTCAAAATAATAGGAACAGAACTTGATATTTAGTAATGATCAGAGTTGTCAAATAATGATTACTTTTTGTAATTACTTTCATTTCAATTACAAGTAATTAGTAATTGCCCTCATTTACATTACAACTACACGTAATTGTAATTGAAAAAATATACTTCTTAATTATTTGTAATTTTAATTGACAATTACTTGTAATTGTAATTGAAAAACTGCACTTACTAAATACATGTAATTTAAAATTGCAATGGGTTTGTTCAAGTTCTTGAGGGAATGAATTTTTAAATTCAAAAGGTAATTGATTTCTTTATTTATTGTTTTAATTCAAAGCAACATTTTAGGAAATTATTTTCTAGTATCACGTTAAATGTAATAGACGAAAATAATATTTACATAATTACATTTTTGTGAAATGATTACTTGAAAAAGGAATCATTACTGCTTTTTTGATCATTATTTTTGTTTTCAATTACATTTATGTAGTTAAATTGCGAGTAATTTACGCTCTTCAATTACATGTAGTTAGTAATTAAATTTTTAAGTTATTGAAAAAGTGTATGGAGTTTTTTCTATAGTTTTGTCTCAACTCTGGAAATTATGTCTTAAGCACTTGTAAATGTTCAGATTTTGGAGTTCATTTGCTGCAGGTTTTAAGAAAAATCTGTCAAAAAAAATAGAAAATGACTTAAACTTCAAAAAACTAATGTCAATCAATTTTATTTCTTAATAATTAAAATTGATCTTAAATCAAAAATCCTCATTGTAATTCAATTCAATTAATTCTATTTCTCAAAGAGCCAAATTTAAACTGACATCTTGAGGATCTGAGTAACATATTTCAGTGACACTTCTCCTAAGAATCATTTTGTTAGAATAGAATGCTCATGTCTTTTTTTCTCAATCAGATTCAGGTCCAATTTTTGGGAATATACGAAGCATAAACATAAATTTTGTTATTTTGAAATCAGAGCTTCGTTGACATCAAAGTATATTTGGGGTTCCTCAGGGCTCAATACTTGGGCCTGTTTTATTTATCCTGTTCGTAAATGACGTATGCAAAATTTTGAAGATTGTCATATTTGCCTTTGATACATCGTGATTCAGGATAGTGCTAGCAAAGTAAGAAATGTTCCTATTATTTTGTCCATAGCTGTATATTAGGGTACGTATTCTACTTCTATGTGCGAGAAAAGAAGTCTAGTGGCAAACAAGTTTATAGTTAGGACACAAGTATAGTGAAGTAGTGAAGTGAGGCATGTTGTGTGTAGGAGCAGAGCAAAGTCAAAGGACGTCAGCAGGCATACGATTAAAAACTAAACAGATTGCCTTGCCAAGTGTGTCTTTGATTATTATTATTTTACATCGTATACTCGTGTATGTGTCTTTGTTATATACTCCTAGCTCCGTTTGTTTCGTACATATTATAGAGGTACGAAATGTGCGTGCCCAAAGTGACAGAATGACAGGGTGAATGAACTAACAACTCACTATAAAAGAGGGGTGGCGCAGTCACTGTAATATCAACACATATAGTGAATCTATTTATCGATTAAATTTAATGTTTTTTTTTTTTTTTCTTTTAAGTGCGATATGGTACTTTTTTTAAGGGCCTTATAATATTGACAATATAACTTTAAGTTGCGAGGGGATGATTGAAATTTTCATTCACAGCTGGATTCTGTTTGTTTTGTTTCGTTTCGTTATACTAGTTTGACAGTTGGAGTTGACAGTTGTTTTTCATTAGAAAATTGTCAGAAATAAAATTGTGATTGACATTTTTTATAAAAAGCACATAAGAAACAAAAGTTTTTAATATAAATAATGTAGACCTTTCAAAATATACGCCATTAACGGAAATCTTTAGGGAATTTCGTTTCCCTTGAAAATGTTTCTAGTACTGTGAATTTTCCTCAAAATAAATTTTCTCTCGGACACCAATCCGTTATACAAAAAGAAATTTTCAACACCAACATCAATTTGAACTTATTCACTCCAAAATCAATTTTTAAATCTTTTCATTTACTTTTTTAATCTAATTTGTTTTTTTTTTTTTTGAAAAGAAGTTTGACAACTTGTTTGATCAAAAATGATAGGAACTAAATATTCTGTCTTGAATCAATAGACAAAAATGTTTTTAAATCAAACAAAACATGTTGAGCTGAAATATTTTTTAAAGAAAAATATATACATATAAACCTCAGAATATTTTTTAACTACGAGAATAAAGTTTTTGACATGTATGTAATTTTTTCCTTTAAATTAAACTTAGTATTTTTTTACGAATAATAAATTTCTTAAGAATTAATTTTCCATTTGTACATTGTGGCTAATATCTGTCAAAAATGTAAGGAAAATCCATTTGACAGATTCTTTACAAGAAGATAAAATCGTAACAAAAATACCGCTTAATTGGAATATTTCAATATTTAATTGCATACTTTTTGAAGTTTTATTAACAAAAATGTCAGTTATTAAAATACAATACTATTTACCAATATTTAATGGTACCATATGGGTCGCTTCCCAGCCAGACAATTAATTGTTGACAATAATAGGCCTTTTTTATTGGTAAATTTATACGCAGCGCAGCAAAATCTTACACACTAAACAACAACAAAGAAATAGTGCGGATAAATAAGGCAGCAAAAATAGTGCATATAAATAGTTCAGATAAAGTTTTGGAATGCTTGGAATAGAATGACACTTCATCCAGTTCCAGAAATATTTTTTACTTAAAGGTTGGCAGGATTTTATTATTTGGGGATGCGTTCGTATTTTTCTTGTGCTCTGTTTTCACTAAAATAAAAATAAATTGGTTTGAAATATTAATCTACGATTAGACTGTCAACGTAAATATTCAATGCGTTGACTACTTGACATCACCCAAAAATCATCAATAATCACAGTGCTATCTCTAAATTTATTGACGTGTGATGTGTGTTAGGACTCGTCCAAAACCAAAGCGAAACATTTGATGCGAAAACAAAACTTTCGTCATTGGTCGGGTTTAAAGGCTCTCCCAAACCAACGCGAAAGTGGCACATTCGCCGACGCGGCATTGTTTATTTGTCATTTTTGTTATCATTGTGAATGATTCGCCCTGATTCGCTTCGCGTCAGTTATCGCAGTGTAAGTTTATTTTGAGAAGAGAAAGTTTAATTGTGGCGCTGAATGTTTCGCGTTGATTTGTCCCCTTTCACACAGGAAAACTGAGTTGCCAGCAACTGGGAGCTTGTAGGCAAGACGGGATTACGGGGAAGGACAAAATCTCCCCTCACACCCTTCTTTTGGCTTTTAGTGCCTGTCTACATTGGATTTTTAATGCTGGGTGGGTTTTATTATGTTCGTTGTGTCCATACGATGAAGAGAAAATCAATCTGCACATCCCTATCTCACACCCTTGAAATCTATCTATCTTTCACTCATACAATACAAAATCTTTCATGTTGAATCCAAGAATATTGTTTGCATTTGGGCTGCAATCGACCTATCTCTCTCTTTTTCACTCACATAATCTACCTGTCTCACTGCTTACACCTAACATTACAAATTTAATGTGGACAGGCACTCTTATGTCATTTCAATCTTTCAATTCATACTCAACTCTATTCTGACTGGACCTGCATGTACACATTAACTTGAACTCTTATTCAACTTTACATAAAAACAATAATACTTTTTCAACACATCCCTTGAGTACGTATTTTCAACGCTGTTTTTGACATAAGTATGATTGCACAGATACCAACTTAAACATTTAAAATAAAAGTGCATATAATAGTGAACATATGTTTTATTCACACTTTCCATTACTGCACTTACTTTCCATTACTGCACTAGCTAATAATTTACCAATAAAATACGCCTAATATGTATGTAGATGTTTATAAATCAACAATCTGAACGCAACCATTGTTTAATTCAGTAAATGAACGCGTACATCATATTATGTGAATGGGCAAGTTTAATATTTTTGGTTAAATATCAAATTATTTGTTTTTAATTTTTATTTAATAGTGACATTTAATTTTTCGAACTTCATATTGTATGACAAGTTTAAAATCATGTATAAAGGTACATATTTCGAGATTTGAAGGTTCAAAATATGCTTTCTCTTAATTGTTTTGCTGCGCTTTTTTGAAAAACAAACAGAGCTGAATACTTAATCTGAAGCGCCGGTTGTGCACTGATTTGACAGGTAGGTGCAAACTTTAATCTCTCAATTTTGTCAATTCGAAACGACTGGTGTGGGGTTACAATATGTCAAAATAGACAAATCGCATTGTTGAACTTTGGTTTAGTTCCAAGTGTATCGTCAAAATCGTTCACTTTTAAATTTTTATTTTTATTAGCGTTTTCTTATCAGAGGTTCTTGTTCTAAGTCATTTGCAAAACTAATTGCATTTGTTTGTCCTTTTAGTGTACATCGGCAAAACAGATTTTGTAAAATCAAAATTCGGCTTTCTCTAAGCAAAGTCAAACTTTATTGCTGACATATTTTCATTATTGACAGCAATGCCAAAGGTGGGTTTACACTAATGATAAGTAGCGTCACTGTTAAACTATTTATGCGAGTACATAGTAAAACATTTACACAAACTTTAATAAATAATACACTGTTACTTTTCAAACAAATTTGACATCTGTCACTTATTTATCTGTCACCAATCAAGTGATTTTGCTATAATATGCTGATTAGTCTGAAGGCCATTTTCTAGAACGACACTTAAGTATCGTAAGTAGAACTTGAGCTCTATGTGACAAGCGTGTATGTTGAACCTAAATATTTAAGTTTCGTTTCAGCAAATGGGCCTTAAACATTTAAGACAATTCTCACAAAGTTTTAGTGAAATCTTAAATGAGTTGGCTTTTTACAATTTATCGATTTTTTATCGAATGACTCGATATAACATTATGTAAAATCTTTTGTGGCGGCGGCGTCATTGAAGAAGTACCATATCTTAATGGCCGGAGTTTTAATTTATTCATTCTCTTGTCTAAACTTACTTACAATTTCCGCGAAAGTATTACTCAACCTAAAGGAATCCAACTTTGGCCACCCACTAAGATTTCTTTCTCCAAGAACAAGCAAAATTCCTTACGATTTATACACGGTAAGTTCTCACACTTTTTTGCCATAGATATATACACAGAGAGAAACACGTCATTCGAAATCACTTCCCAACGAATGCAACAGCAGGTAGGTAGGTTAGGTAGGAAGGTCTCCAATTCGAATGCATCCTCTCGTCTAATCTGGGATTCATAAAGAGTGAGAAATACGCTCAATCGACAAGGATCATATTTTTCCGAACAATCCAGGCGTTTCGAACTACTAGTATACGTTTGTTGCACAGCACACTGTTGGACATGGACATCCGCATTGTGGAGTAACCTTCTTCTCCTCAGTCCAAATATGACTTAATCGGGTTTCCTAAAGTTATAGATATACTTGAGTACATAGTTAGCTATAGACAGTGATGCATTTTTGTTTTTTTTTTTTAGTGAACTGATAGCCACTCTCCATCTCGAATTTGAATCCGAATCCGAATCCCAAACCATCGCCATCGAGAAAACAGAGAACAGAAAAGAGACGAGCATTATAAATGTCCGCACGTCAATTGACCATAAAGTTTCTGTGTGCGCGGACTTTTATCGTTTTCCAAGTAATTTCACACAGAGTTTCAATATATGTAGGTACTCCGTATCTTTAGTGTGACTCTGGGACTCTGTGACTCTGTGAGTGGCTCTGTCTCTGATTCTGGCTGTGGCTCTTGAGCTCGGGGCTGTGATGTGGTTAGCTCTTTGGGACTGGGTTCCTACTACCTTATATATTTTTCTTTTTATTATTTCTGATTTTCTTATGAAAATTTATTGGATCCTAAATGACCGAGAGGATGGGTGTATATGCAACTATTTTTATGGGTTTCCATTACATCGAATTTACATGGAATCGAATGCAGTTGAGTACACCACTCTATATGATTCCTTGTCTCTTTGCATTTGGATGGTATCTCTTGCTGCTGCTGTTGCGTTGCATCTGGGAATAATTAGCGTGGCTTTTTGTTTTTGTATAGTAGGTTATTAATCTATTCAAAGTGCGTCTTGTTGGTTGTTGTTTTGAGTTTTGGATTTTGTGTTTTTATTTCTTGTTTGTCAGTTTGTTTTCCAAAGTTTGATGGCGGAACGCGGAGTTATGGACATGGATGATTATTTAGGAGATCCAAACAAAGATGAATGGACTTTAATCTGGAATGTTGTGTTTCAACGATTTCCTATGAAATCCATATATGAGGCTAGATTTTTGTATATAGCGGTCTTGGAGTCGGACCCGTACTCGGAATGATGAGTGTGGAATTAATAATTGAGATGTGGTTTATCTTTATCACTATATTGGGGGAGACACAACAAAAATTCCGTGTAAATCAGTTACAGACAGACATGGGTGGTGACCCCATTTACCACACTAAAACAAAATGTTTTATTAAAGCTTGAACAAAATAAATTCCTCAATGTTGCATCGCAATTAATTATAATATGAGGAATGCTTTGTGTGGTGTTTGGAGTGCGAGCATAGGAATTATAGAACATTTTTAATTGGAATTCGTTATAATTTGACGTTTACCCTGATTATGGATGACATTGTTATCGATAACAGATGAAGTTTTCTGTCAAATTCTAACTGTCGTTCAAGCAATAAAATGGCTCCTTCTTTGTGTCTGGAAGTATGAAACTCAGTGGGTGTTGTCCAGTTGTCATTTGTATAAAAATCACACAAATTTGTATTAAAATATTTAATTAATATTTAGACATATTTTAAGTTGAAAGGCTCATAAAATGCTCAACTCTGTGAGAATGTTGTAATTTGTGACATTTTTGGCATTTTCTGATAAACTTTAGAAAAGAACTCACCACACCAAAGGTGAATTAATTAATTTGAATGGGTCTTGTTTAAAAATGTTAATGAATATAAAGATGTATTTTTTTTTGTTTAAAAGAAGAATATTAGAGTTATAATAACAAATTTCCTATACTTTTTACATTTCAATTGATGAAACTGAAACTGAATTGTGAGTTTTTTTTTGAAGCTCATACGTTCCAATAGTCGGTACCTACTGGTCACCTGTGAAATGTCATTGAATTTTAGTCAACTGAAGAAGACTATCAAATTTACCATTGACAGCTTGTGGTTCCAGTGTCAAAATTTATTAATTTGACATTCAGCTAAATATTAAAACACTTGGTTAAATAAAATAAAAAATAAATAAATTAGGTGGCGCAACAGTCCGTAGAGAACCAGGGCCTAGTGACTTACAACTCTCAACCATTCCTGTGTGCGAGTACTGTTGTCAGGGATGGAGGGGACCTACAGTTTTATGCCGAATCCGAACGGCTAATTTGAGAAAGCACTTTTTCATGACAAGCATTACTCTTGGAGAATTTGTCAATTCCTCGCAAGAGGAACACTTGGTTAGATTCCTTTAAGCGATTAATGGTTTTGAATAAATTCATTTATTTTTTATTCATTTTCATCAGGAAAAAATGTTGACAAATTTTAATGAAGCAAATATGGTCTAGCAATAGAATCGACAATGATTTTGGCTTAAGTTATCCGTACCAAATTAACGACCTCTTTATCGAAGACGCCATTTGAGTCAACAACAAAACAGAGTACGATGTTCTTAAGCACAAACGTCAAAAATCAAGTATTAAAACAAGTCCAAACCGACTGTTACTTAATAACATTATCTGCAACACAATTTAGAACAAAAAATTCGAGTTGGGTCGTGCTCAAATTTTCCACCACGATTTTTGACGTTGTCGTCGAGTCGAGTTGGGTCGTGCTTTAATGTTCCACCACGATTTTTGACGTTTGGTTTGTGGTGGGATCGAAAAAAGCATTTTGGTATATGAATTGCGTGAAAATGGATTTTTTAAGCACTATTCTGTCTTAAATTCCTTACACAGTTTTGTTTACAAAATTCAACTTGAGACAAAATCTCAATTTTATGTATTCTTATCGGTTTTTAATAATTTATTTTATATTTTTAAACATCAGTCCACAATCCTTACAAAACACATTATGGATATTTTTTTAGTTAAAATATATGTACAAACGATAGCTGTCAAAAATTTCAAAGAAAAGAAAAACAAAACATTTTAATTTTTTATATCAATACTTTAATATTTTTTAAAACATTAACGAATTATGACGAGCGAAATCACAATCACCTCTCTTTTTCAAGAAACGTAAAATTTAAACCACCTTTAGCTTGATCCAAATCATAATCAATTGTAACCCATTTTATTCAACAAATTAATGTAAACATTTTAATATTTTTGTAAATCTTACAATTTTTTAACGCAATGTATACAAAGCCTAAATGTCAAATGAGTTAGCAAGGAAATTCACTGACATACATAAATCAAATGGATTTTGTGCAAGCAAAGCGAATGCATATTAGTCAAAGGCAGTAATATGTCAAACAAATACAATTAATTGACGTTAAAACTGACCTTAACTTAAGATCAAAAATGAGTTTGGAAGATAATTTCCAAAACTATTTTTACTCTTCATTCATGACATTCACTGATATAAATCAAATTAATTGTATGCAATACAAAAAATGCAGATATTGGCGCTAGAAAAATCCGCACCTGATTTGACATTTGTTCGAAGTTTGAAGTTTTTTTATTTCGTCTAAAGCGATTCGTATAGAAATAATTATATTTTTTTCGCTTACAACCAAATGTATACCAAAGAAAATTTTAATTTATTTTTTTCTTAAAAAAACTTTAAATTTCAATAACCTGCACTTTGTTCTATAGCATATTGAAGTTTAATAAATTCTATTCACCACATAAGTGTCAACATTCAAACATTATAATGGGTGATTTTTTTGAGGTTAGGATTTTCATGCATTAGTATTTGACAGATCACGCGGGATTTCAGACATGGTGTCAAAGAGAAAGATGCTCAGTATGCTTTGACATTTCATCATGAATAGACTTACTAACGAGCAACGCTTGCAAATCATTGAATTTTATTACCAAAATCAGTGTTCGGTTCGAAATGTGTTTATCGACAAATTTTGTTCAGCGATGAGGCTCATTTCTGGTTGAATGGCTACGTAAATAAGCAAAATTGCCGCATTTGGAGTGAAGAGCAACCAGAAGCCGTTCAAGAACTGCCCATGCATCCCGAAAAATGCACTGTTTGGTGTGGTTTGTACGCTGGTGGAATCATTGGACCGTATTTTTTCAAAGATGCTGTTGGACGCAACGTTACGGTGAATGGCGATCGCTATCGTTCAATGCTAACAAACTTTTTGTTGCCAAAAATGGAAGAACTGAACTTGGTTGACATGTGGTTTCAAGAAGATGGCGCTACATGCCACACAGCTCGCGATTCTATGGCCATTTTGAGGGAAAACTTCGGAGAACAATTCATCTCAAGGAATGGACCGGTAAGTTGGCCACCAAGATCATGCGATTTGACGCCTTTAGACTATTTTTTGTGGGGCTACGTCAAGTCTAAAGTCTACACAAATAAGCCAGCAACTATTCCAGCTTTGGAAGACAACATTTCCGAAGAAATTCGGGCTATTCCGGCCGAAATGCTCGAAAAAGTTACCCAAAATTGGACTTTCCGAATGGACCACCTAAGACGCAGCCGCGGTCAACATTTAAATGAAATTATCTTCAAAAAGTAAATGTCATGGACCAATCTAACGTTTCAAATAAAGAATCGATGAGATTTTGCAAATTTTATGCGTTTTTTTTTAAAAAAAAGTTCTCAAGCTCTTAAAAAATCACCCGATAGAAGAAGAAGAAGATATCCAAAAACGGCTTAAATGTCAATTGCATTACTAATAAAATTCGCTGACGTACATATGGAAAATCGAATGTAGTAGAACAATTTCATATTTGACAAAGACAAAAAGTCAAAAATGTCGAAAATTTGACAACCAAATGGACGTCCACTTGATGTTTTTCAAACGATTTTTTTTTTAAATAAGAAAATTTGCTGACGTTCTTGAAATGAATTTTATGCAAGCAGAACAAATATTTCACAACAGTTATATCTCTGTTGAATAAATTGACGTTATTTTGACGTTTTCGAAAATATTAAATTTTTCAATGATTCGTTTAAATGGAACGGACTAATTTTTTGAACACAACTTTTCCTAAATAAAATAAAAATAATGAGAAATTTGATTCAAAACATATGGAGGACCCTCTTTATTATATCTATCAATTATTATAAAGCAAGCTAACAAAACTAAAAAAAAAATCTTAAATATTCTAACTAACCAAAATATTTTGAAACAAATTCAAATTAAACCTTTTTTTCATTTAGAATTTTTCGTGTTAATTTTCATAAAAAGATGCTTGACTTGGTAACACAAATTTCCCACCCTCCGTTTCGAATAAACTGATACTCATAAATTTATTTAAATTTCGCATGTCCTTTTACCTCCTTGAAACGTGCCAAATAATAATTTTTCCTTCTCAGTATATAACACATAATTCATTATCATATTTTCCAATTCAAAAAACAACAAAAAAAAGAAAGCCAATCTTCATTTCAAACTATCGTCGCGCACCCTTAACAACCAATCTTACCATGAGTTAAAAAGAAAAGCAACAATAACAATAAGTTCCTTCGAGAAAAAAAAGAAAATAAGGAAACGCCTTATGCTTTCCAGTTCGTTGCAGTTACATAACCTATTTCTTTTTATGATCACCCATCGCACCAACCTTTAACTACCCTCAACATCAACCTCAACCTACTCCCTAAAGCCTTTGCATGATGATGCTTACACAATAAAATAAATTGAAATGAATGTAATACAAATAAAAATCATTATTTTTCCTCCTCCAATCCTTCTTCCTTCTTCTTCATCGTCGTCCTTTTTCTGATGTTATTTCTTATTTAAAGATTGATTATGCTCTGTTAAAAACCAAAAGGAAATATGTTAGAAGACATCAGTTCTTCTTCTTCCTCAATTACAGAAGAAATAACCATTAGAATACTATAAACTATCCTCATCAAACTTATATGACTAAAAGGTACCACCGACCGGGCCGGACCGGGCCAGACCAAGCCGGCTTTATGATGATCAATTCGTCTTCATTATAAACATATCCATCATTCATATGAAAACCTCTCGAATACATTACTTACTTACCTCTCGAAAAGAAAAACTCAATTAGTAAGATAGATCTATCCTTTCCCCAGTTATAGGTTGTTGCAAGTCCTCCTGGGGTTCCAGAACTACCCAAGAAATGTTTTAAACCCGGAAAACTTCACCAACAACAACAAAAACAACAAGCATCAAAATTAATCCTTTGTTTTATCCTTATTTTCCTTTCTTTTGTTGGTATTATTTTGATGATGAAGAATAAAATAGGATACACAAGAAAAGCTACTTGGCCGCCATCACTTTTGTATGTTTCATTAAAATTACTCACTTGTTATTTTTTTAACCGAGTTGCACTTTGTGAAAAAGGCTCCTCTTGAGAGCCCGAAACAAAAAAGGACTTCACACTATCATCTGCATCTCATTCGAGGATGAAACTGATGATGAGGTTCACTATAGACTTTTGTTTGTATTTTAATAAAATATGAAATATCCTTTTTTCTTCTCTTTTTGTTGTTGTATTCAGTTGAAATAAAGGACAAAAGGAAGATAAAAACAAAATTCACACCGCAGAAACTAAGAGCAAGAAGGAAGAAAATCCTTTCTATATACACTCTTGGAGTAGGTATATCGAGAGTATAGGTATAAAGTTTGCCGCATCAAGGTACTGACTACTAATTGGGATGGGTGGGGTCTTTTTTCCACTGTTTTTCTTTTTTTTTCTATATCGGAGCTAGTTGGTGGTGGGGTTAAACTTTAGTTGTTTTTCCAACCAAAATAAAAAAGGATTTTTAATCCTTTGTCTTTTTTTAATTAAAATTTATTTAAAAAAGTAAAATTTTTTTATTAAAGAATAGAAATCAATATATTATTGTTTTGCTAATTTGGCAGCACTTTTTTAAAGGTTTGTTTAAACTATTACAATTTTTAGTTTAGTTTTATGGTTTATACTGAGTTTAATTATTTTTTATTAATAAGGAAAGAAAATTTATTTTGCGGAAGGAGATTTGATGAAAATGCAACCGTTACCGAGTGTATACACCGTAAAACCAAAGCAAACTCTATGATGGCGGCCGGCGCCGGGACAGTGAACCCTTCTTCTATTTCTCTGTATTTTTCTCTCACTCTCTTTGGAAAACTCTCTCACTGTTAGGGTGTTCTTTTGGGGGATGGGGTTGGTTTTTCCTGAGATTTTTGTATACTTTTCCCGGTTTCTGGGGTGTAAAAGTTAATAATACCGGAAAATACTTTTGCTGAATACTCTCTTTTGTCAATTCAGCTCTCTCTCCCTTCAGAGATTTCTCGAGAGAGAGAGAGAGAGAGAGAAAATGAGAGATTAAATTGGGTTTTGTTATCCTTTAAAAAGATTAGGGGAGACTTTTTTGCCTAGATTTAGTATTTTCGAGGGTAGTTTGTTTCGTCCTTTCGTTGATTTGTTTGGGTTGGTTATGTACAAGTGGTTATGTTGGGTAGTTTGGAGTTTAGAGGAGGGTTGTGTCGGCTTTTTCTCGCTGTTTGTAGGTTTTATACTTGGAACTTGGTATGGTACACTTTAACGGCGTTTGTTCGGCGCTGCTGCCTAGAATAACGGAATAATAATAATAACAAAACAAATGAATGTTCTCCATATGCACTCGAATTGAAAATGGGGTTTTTTGGAGAGAGTGTTGTTAGTCACCTTCGAAATTGAAGTAGAAAGGGTGAATTTTGTTTTTCTTTCTTTTTTAGTGAGTGAGACTGGTTGGGAGAGAGAAAGAGAGAGAGAGAAAATGAACTGCGTAGAGGGCTTTTACGACTTTTCATTATATTATGTTTCTGGATGTTATTGGGGATTTTGGATGCCTGTTGTTAGCGGTATTGTTAACTGCGTTTTTTTCTTCTTTGTTATGGGGGATGGAAAGGTGATCGATGATCAGCCCAGTAGTAAAAAAAAAAATATGTAAGTAGGATGGCTGGACATTTTTTAATGAACCGAAAGCATTGAGAGACGATATACGACGAACGATGAAGGGAAGGTAATGAGGTGAGGTGTTGATTTTATAGTACGTATAGTTTGTTTGCGAGTGCGAGTGTAACTATATATTGCTTGCGCTTGAGTAGAGACAGGAAACAATGAATGGGTGGTCTGGAAATTATAGACATGGAGTGTTGGAGTCTTTAGCCTTTTGTTTTTTTTTTTGTATTTTTTAATAACAAGGTGTAAGAGGTCATGTTTTGCTTTTATTTATTAAGAACGAGGGATGAAGGCGAAGTTATATGTTTATAGGTTCCTTGAAACAAGTGTAATTTAAAATGTACAGTAATTTAAAGGAATTTTGAAAATGCAAATAAAGACCATAAATTAGAGCAGGTTTAGGTATTTATCCAGTAACTGTGGAAATCTCCAAGAGTCTAGGGGAATAGAGCTTGACTACATATGTGGACAAAATAATCAATGTTAAATGTTAATGAATGTCTTATAGTCTTATGTTTAGGGATGTATGTATGTATGTGTTTGTTAGTTACATAATATTCAAATATACTTTGAGAAGTCTTATTTTGCCTAAGGATTTAGAATTTCTGGGCTTTCAGAAAATGCTTATTCTTTTATGAATTTTCTTTAGGAATTGTTAATATTTTGAAAAATTGTAAGTGAATAATATCGAAAATATCGCTTAGATTCAATTTATAATGAAACTAAGGTTCAAAGTAACTTTGGCTATCATCTCAATAAAAAAAATTTAAAAAGTAACAAGGAACTGTAAAGAATTTTTAGTATATTAAAATTTTTTTAATGGGTGAAATTATATTTCCGAAAACTAATAATTGATCAATTGACATTGACAAAACGTTAAACTACGCAAAAAGGAAACTTTTCCAATGAAATTACACATCGACCAAATCATGATCTTAAATCGCTGGTAAAAAAATAGGTTAAAATTCGACCACCTTGCTCCAAATTAATTGTCGTCGGCATTTTGGAATCTTCGAAAGAATTCGGACATTGACACTTTTCTACCATAGAGCATAGCAAACTGTCACTCAGTCTGGATAAACAACAGTTACTCTTCTATTCTTTTAAAAATTTCTTAATAATTTTACCAATTGTTTGTGTTGTCGATAGTAAATAAGTGGCTATATTTGAATCATAGTTTTTATATTTTAAAAGCTTTGCTCGATTTTTAAAGGGATCCACTATCGTTAAAGGCAAATATTCCATTGGTATAATGACACTTGAAATGACAGCTGAGTTTGACAGGTGTCAAATATCAGCGCTGCTAACTTGAAAACTCGAAATTAATAACTCTACATATTCATGCCTATTATTTAAATTGAAATATTTCATTCTCGAGGATTTAATTCGATCCGCAGCGTGTATTATAATACAATTAGTGTATTATTTATGGAATGAACTATATAATCGATCTCAGAACTTCCTTGACATTTTTCGAATTGCAGTGACTGGTGACATTTGGATTGACATAAAACTTTATAGTTTCGTCAATTTTCTACATGCTATATTAATATTTGAAAAAAAATATTGATTAAAATATTAATTATTAATAAAAATTAAATCAAATAACAAATTTAATTTTCTGGTTTTTAAATTCTATCACTCTCCCCTTAGTTTATTTGCCCTTTCACTATAAGTCTCCGTCTTTTAAAAATGGCTCAACTCTCAATTATTTTGTCTGTATCAAAATTTGTTGTAGGTTATAATTTTTGTAAATCACATTTTCAACTAACAGCGAAATTTGATTTGAAAAACATCCGACATTGAAAAAGTTTTCCTCCAAAATGTTTTCTTCATTGAAAAGAAGAAATAAAAACAACATCATAAAGACACCACCCCTGTTTAAAAGCCAACAAAAAGGACCTGGAACAAGTTTTGTTATTGCTGCATCCAGGAAAAGGATAATAAAAATGATAAATAATAATAAAAATAAAAAATTCATTTCTCTTTTTGCGCTCTTGATTGATTTAGTGGTAGGTAGAGGTACGTCGTACATTTAACTAAGGAAAGGGCTGTGATTTAAGACATGCGCTGTAAATTTGAATATAGATTTGTAAATTTTGAGAGAAAATTAAAAGTGCTGAATACCAGGGATGTTATATTCTTATGACCAGTTTCTGATTTATCAATTTATGTTGTTTTTTAATTTGCATATTAATAAAAATTGTCAAATTTGACATTTTTCAATATGATACAATAAATCCCATATTTCTCACATTAACTATAAAAATAGCAGTGTCCAGCGAAATATCAAACAAGGAAACATCAATTAGAAATCCATATTTTATATATTTTTTTGACACTTAAACATCTTAAAAGGGAGTTCACATGGGACTCTTTAAGAGATACTCATTTTGACATTTCATTTAAAATGTCTGCCTCACTTTCCTTCCTCTTTTTTCCTACAAAGTGTGAAGGAGATACAATAATAAATGTGAAAATGAGTCTCTTCAAAAGAGTCCAATAAAAATACTGTCTTAAGTTCATAAATATATTCATACCCTTGCTTCACCATGAACTTTTTGGCAGAAGCATATTGTCGGGAAAGTTTCATGATCGTATAAAAAAAAACAGTAGTTTTATATTGTAGCAGTACACCGACACCTTGTGTAAAAGGAAGTGAAGTAGTTTTTCAATTTAACAACTTCATATTTTGACAGATTTGAAAAATGGATGCATTCAATCTAACCTAACTTCCTGATTGTTAGTGTTTTACTAGTAAAAGAGCAGCTGATACAAATCAGCTGAGCTGTCAAAAAAGAAATACAAAGCTTTCCAACAATTTTTGGGATATATTAGGCGTGTACCATCAACTGAGCGCTCCGAGCGCTCAACTATTTTTTTAAGTGAGACAAAAAATCTCAGCGGAGCACTGAGATTTTTTGCGGAGATTTCTGAGACAAAAAATTTATGGATTCATTTCTCAATTTGCTTGCTCACCCAAAACAGCTGTTCAGTTGTCATTTGTGTGGTGTGGCGCGTAATTTAAATTATTTTGTGTGGCGAAAAGAAAATTATATTTTTAAGAAAAGAAATAAAATTTAAACATTTTTTATGACTTAATTAACATGAGTTACAAAGTTGAGCAAATTATTGAGGTCGACGGGGTGCAATATCTTTTGATCGATACAGCCGAAAATATAGATGATTGAGAACTGGTAAGCACAACTAGCACTACCGAAAAGCAAATGTTTTTTTTTTTTAACTTAATAATAAATTCACATCAAAAACTACAATTGACAACATATGTTTTTGACAGCTTATGTTTGTACGGAGATTCTTGTCCCACAAAACGATTCTGCCTCCGTTAATCTGACATTGAGCGCTCACTGAGTGCTCAGTTTGTGGTACACGCCTATTGCTATCTGACAGAACAGCTGATTCAACATGATGTGTTATTACGTGTTCTATGTGTTCTTCTGTCAATTCATCATCGTTCGACGAATTCCGTGAATTATTAAAAAATTACAATAATTTTGGACCAATTTATCTTAATTTTTGTCTGCTTTTTGTGAACACCGTGAAGTTGTTTTTATTTAACTATCCAACTCGGTTAACAAGTTATCTAAATATTCATCTAACCACGATATTTAAAGCATTCATTTGGCAAATTCATTATTCTAAGAATTCAAGCGGGAAACAGATTGGACAGGTTCAGACAAAATAAGGGACTTCATTTGCAGTCAACTTAAACGTAACGTAACGTAAATTTTGCCCAAGGCAACTAGTTAGTTTTTCAAGTGTCATACATTTCCAACTCGGAACTATACTTCACCTTTACCATCATATTATGGTGCCAAAAACAATTGTTGTCTACAAAACAATTCTTAGGCAAGCTGCAAGTCAATCACAACTTGTATTTTGTATTGTAAACAAAATATTACTTATTCATTTTCCAATTTGACAAGGACAAAACATAAAATGGAATTTTGTAGAAAATAAATAAGTTACAGAGTAATAAAGTTAAGCTTTCAGTTGAATAAAAAAAAACATGATTAGCTGTCATTTTGACATAAGTGGAATTGACTTTAAAATTAGGTAGATTTTTCTTTACTATCTTTCCAGTTAACTTTCCAATAAAGTTGCCTTAATTGGAAGACAATTTTTTGGCAGCTGGCCAATCAGATACTTTAAACTTGACTAACCTCCAAGCCCCTTATGTCATGTCGTCTGAACCTGCCCATTTACGAATACGACTTCAAACGTCATTCGAATTAGATAACAACCTCAACAGCGCTTTTGACATATAAACAAAATAGTTGAACAATTTGGAAATTCAAAATGATTTTGCCGTAAAATGAATATGCAAAAACTGTGTGTAGTAACGATGACGGATATGGACTCGTGAAATATTCATTTAGAATGAACATGAAATGCATAAGTTGTCAATTTGCTGTCAAAACTGTCAAATTGAATTTTTAGGATTCGAATTCTATTATTTTTTATCACACAACTTAAATAGGTAGAAAAAGGGTGGGGGTAGAAATGTTGTTTTGTGAGGAAATTCTCTGAAATAATTAAAATTTAAACTTCTCATGCAAAAACAGAGTGATTCGGCAACAGAATTCGCCGGCTAAAATAGAACTAGGTTATGTCAATAATTTGTTAGCCTTTAATTTTGTATTTTATTTATTTTTTGTTAGTCGTGTTAGTTTTCCTCAAAAATCATCAACAACTCAAACTTACCTCAACATTTTCAACATCAAAATACGAAAGCGTTCGCTTTGTTAACTCAAACCATCTTTGTTTATAATTGACAGGTGTAAAACGTTTTTTATTTTGTGCCCGTTTAACCATCATACCACTTTTAACAATGTCATACAAACGTTCCGACATTTTATCCATTGTATTATTAAATTTTGAATTTCTAGAAAATTTTTTACTCATATTTTCAAAATTTTATTTTCTTTTTAATGTTTATTTGTTAATTTTTGTTTGTCTTTTTCTTTGATTTGCAATTGAATTTTTGTATCTTTTTATTTAAATGGTGTTAAGTTGCATTCCGATTGTTAATTTCTATAAAAAAGATAATTTACAATCAATTGGGATTCAAAGAAAGAGAAAAATTGAATTATAGATAGACAGACAGAAGAATGAAGAATAGAAGGAGAAGCAGAAGGAGAATAAAAGTCAAGCAAGTTTGAATTTTATTAATAAAATGTAAGACTCTTAAGCCGTTGCTTCGTTGTTGAAGAAATCGAAAAGAATCGCCTTGCCTTCCATTTAATTGACACCACTCTACTCAACTTAACTTAACTCTAAAATGACGCACGAGGCACACTCAATTCAATTAGCGGTTTTCTTTCTTTAATTCAATTTTTAAATTATTATTATTCTTTTGGATTGACTTGGCATAATGTTGGCACACTATATATGTACACACATTCTCTGTCTCATCTTAAGATACCTTCCAAGACCAGTTCTCAAGGACGTTTAATTCCAAGCCAATCCGAGAGTATAATAAATTCAAGCTTTTTTTTCTCGAGCCAGCTCTCGAGTTGTCTCTCTAAACACGTTGACGATCAAAGACAAACGACATTATATCTAAAAAAAAACAACAACGATGCCAAAGCTATCTCCTACGAATACAAAGTGTGGCCGGCGGTGGTGTGATTGTTGCTGGAACTAGAACAACCCATTAACCAAACGTCTCCATAGCTACAGCTACACTCATGGCTTCATAAAAAGCATCATAAATAGAAACAACAACTTCTTGGCGTTAACTAGTTTAAATTGTGATTCATCCGGTTCGGTTGGATTTGGATTGGACAATATTTTAACAGACAGACCACCGCCACCGCTGCTCCCGATCCCAATCCCGATACTACATATACCCTTCTGCCGATCTCATCTCATCATAATTTTAAAAGCGTTGAGTTCTTGCACACATGATTTGATTTAGCATAATTATTTAATTCAATTTCTAGCTATGCGTGTTGAGACAAGTCATGGAATGAGAACAGCCTACGGAAGCATAATAAAAATCAAAAAGTCTGTCTTAAATAAAACAATAATAAAAGAAAAGGTGGGAAGCACCACCATAAGACGGCGGCAGCGGCGGCCAGCGGCCAGCGGCGACCATAGTGACCAAAACAGAAAAGTGAGTGAAAAAATACCATTAAAGTGTGGTCAAGCTAAATTTGTTTTATTTTTACAGTTTATTCACGAATTGTTGTGGTTTTTCGTAGGAGGTCTTTTATGCCGCATCAGCCGCATCCATTGTGGCTGTGTGAACTTGAATTAAGCTCTAAAATGAAAAACAGTTGATTATGGGGAGCGACTTGGAGAGTCATCAATTTCTGTGGGCGTTGGGCAAGGTGATAGATTGAAAAAAAAAAGTATTTGAGTTTTCAGAGCGGTCACACGATGGCTTTTGGGAAGAAATGACAGGTTTTCTTCAAAACATTGATGACACAAGAATCTAGTTACTCAAAAAAATATTGATGTGACTTATTAGAGTGACAATTTTATGACACCCAGAGTTGGATGGAACAATTTAAAGTAAAAAATAATTTAACGCGTTTTAAATGTAGTGAGTCACTCTTTGGACTTTTTTCCGTAAACAGACATCTATAACGTGGAATCACGAGCCTGTTTTATATATTTTTGGGTTTTTAAACAAGATTGATTGAAGTTTTTATGGAAAGGCTAGAAACAATTTTTGGACTTGTTGGATGTTAAAAATATTTGGGGTCACACATTTTTGAGGACTCTATTTTAGTTAAAACTAGAACAGGTTTTTTTTTAAAGATTCATACTGTGGGGTCCTCCCGAATTACCTGGGTTGTTCATTTTTATGATTACTATAGGACATTTTAGGGAGCTATACCATAGTTATCTTTCGCTTATTTCTTTATATTACTTTCAAATTTGTGAAGGACTTTTCGTAATAAAATTTCTTTTGTACTCTTTCCAATTGATGAAATTTGAAAACGCAAGTATTTTTAGTCTAGGCAGGAATTAAAATAAGAGCCCAAGAAACCTAATTCCGAAAATGCGAACATTTTATTCACGAAAACGCCAAAATTGATGAGTTTTTTTTTATAAACATAACCACCTATTTCAGAAGCTGTCATCTTTTGTCATTTGACAGGCAAAACTAACGTTAGTAGTACAAATTGCAATAGTTAAAATTGACTAAGAAAATGGCAAACATTTTGTATTGGCAAATTATCAGTTTTGAAAGAGCTTGTTTTTTTTAAATATTAAAATGAAACTTCTTATCGGAAAATCTTGTATTAGAAATTAATGTATGTTTTATCATAAGAAATAGAAAGATTTGTCGGTGCACATTTGTTTTGAGTTCCAAAATATTACAATGAATGATTAAGACCGATTTCAACATTCTTTAAGTACGGCTGAAGAACGAATATCTGTACTTGACAATAGGACAGAATTTGGGCTGGAGAGTATTCTGATGAGTACACTAGAGCGAGTATTATGGTTGAATTGTTTCTGGGGAGGAATGTAACTATACATATTTCGTTGAATCTGTTATATAACGGTAAAAAAGGGTGAGACAAGAAACTTCGAGACGGTGTTCAAGATGGAAATGATTTAACGATGATATCACCACAATCACAATCAATTTTAATACTTTTCATTGAATACTATTCAAGAAACTTAAGCAAGTTGCGAAGCACCAGCCCTGAGATTTAAATTTTTACTCAAGCTTTGGACGTGAATGTGAAAGATAAACATTTAAACCAGACTATTAGACAAATGTTTGCATCGCCTCAGAAAACCAAAACATCACAAGTTTGGCGAAATTGCAAATGTATGTGATCTTTCCACAAGAGTTGCCTGGGGATACATGTATTGATAATTTCGGGATATTCAGTTTTCTTGATGCAAGTGCAACTATGGATAGTGGCAGAGGTAGTAAATTATGCTTTAATGACAGTAAACAGCATTGAGCTTTTGACGCATGAAATTCTACTTGATTTTGGATTGTCCATATAAAAATCTGTATAGGTGAGAATTTAATGAGCTTATCATACATTGCCGTTGAAGATCCACAACCAAAGAGCAGGGTTGTGAATCTAGAATGGATAAGAAGTTTTAGGCAAATCATTAATACAAATTAGAAAGAATTTCGGAGATAGGACAGAGCCCTGAGGCAAACCAATATTTTTTTTTTGTTTACTTAGAAGCCATCGGTCTTCGAAACATTTTTTGAGCTGATAATTCACCATGACTTTGGGAAGCCTAAAGTCCGATAAACCTATCATTTGTGTATAATTTATATTTTAAGTATTCGTCAAACATGTAAACCTGGTAACTATAAATTTTCATGCATCTAAAAGATTCATTATCTTGTTGCATTTTGTTAATTCAATAAATAAATACAAATACAAAATAGGATAAGGAATAGCCTTCAGTTCACTGACAATATTCTGCACTTAAAAGTTCAACATAACAAACGGTCATACAAAAGTTTTCACTTATTTTTTTTCTGGAAAAATAATACTCCAAGCAATCTTTTCCATGATCAACTGTTCTACAATTTGAACATATTTTCTAATTTCAAAAATTTGTAAACAGTTTAAAGTTTTAGCTTAAAATTTTAGTTGTTCCAGAGGTGCATAGGTACTAGGCTTAAGACTTGTAATGTCAGAGGTATCGGTGCAATACCTGCTTATACTACTTTAAATCTTTTTTCACTGGCACCTACTACAATTATCGTCAATGTTTTTTTCTTTTTATTAAAATTGAACTATTCCAGTGGTTTGCGATAGCCTTAATTAAAATACGATTCTAAAATCACTCTATCACCACAGCTTTTTAAAATATTACTTTTTAAAAAATATGAAAATAATGTTGAAACGGGTATTTTTTTTAAATTTGAGCATACAATAAAATATATAAAGGAGTTTAAATTTGAAATCCGCACTAAAAATTAAGTCCCAAACGTAATTTTCAAAACTATGAAGGCAAATAAATTTAAAGTTTTTTAAAACTTCGGTAAGAGTCAAATGAAGACTTATAACTAAATAAGAAACTAAAATTATTTAAACTCTTTCAGGAACAAAAAGATTTGAGCTTTGCAAAATCAATATTCAATTTATTTGTAGGAACTCTGTTGTAATTTACCTTTGCTTTAAAAACGCCGTTTTTGGTTGCCTATAGTATTTTAAAAGAGGCATATTTTAAAAAACTGGACATTATAACTATTCAAAGGTTAAGTTTGAATAAAATGTTTTGTCATTTCAAGCTCAGTCGTTTGGTTTCAGTATAAAATTACAGGTCTCCTTAATCCAAATCAAGAAATTTTTGGGCTGTGTAAGTCACTACTCACTTCTTTTTAGAAGCTGTAGCGCCACCAAAATTATCTCCCTTTGTTTAAATGTGAATTCAACATAAATGTGATTGATAAAGTCATATAAACATCCAATCTTCTAGACCTCCCATTCTCGTAGTAAGATAACAATTATCAAATTATTTTTACCTAAGTTGACAATTTGATATGGCTACCTACTTATTTACATAATGTGCACTAAGGTACCTCTCCAACTTCAACACAAAGAGTTGCAATTTACACAAATTCATTTCTTTTTATCTTTTCCCCCCCGAAAAAAGAACCATGCAATGCTCTGTCTCTATTTACAAACCAAATAACGATACTAATTTTATGAATTTTATAGGATAAGAAATATTAGATTCCGAACAGCAGTAAAACACACATTTCACAGCAAACAAAACAAACAATAACAACAACAAAAATGCTGATGATAAGAAAAACATTAAACCCATTAGGAACGGAATTTACATAAATTTCACGTTCGCTCGCTGTCAGTAATGTAGAACAAAATAGAAAGAAAACAAATATGTTTATTATCAGAGAAAAAATAAAGATTCAGCTGGAGCTACGAAGCTACCATTTGGTGTTTAATTTCTGTATAAACTATGAATGCCCAGACAAAGAAAACCCAAAGGAATGCAATTCTCAAGTTGATAAGAGACCCAGTTCGCGCCCAACCGCATCTTTGTTTCTTTTTTTTAAGTTTCTTGACAGAGTTTGTGATAAGATTTTGTTTTTATTTGTTTGTCTATAATAAGTAAACAAACAACAACAACAATAAAACAAATAGGCAAATGAACCTAGTGGCAGTGGGTATAGTGTCCACTGTCCAGCTGTACTGTCCGATTTTCATCTGAAACTGGAAAGGAACTTTCTTTGTCGAAATAAAACTGGTTAAAATAAAATAGCTAGCTATGTTAACAAACAACAAAATTGTTAAACAATCAATTGAATTATAAAACAAAACAACACAAAAATAAGAAAGAAAAAGCCAAAACAAGAATTTTAAGTATGCCAAATCAAATGAATTGAAATAAAATACATAAACGAAATATGCAAATGAGTGCGGAATTTGAATTTAAATCAAATTTTATTGTGGTGCAAATCAAACGGGCTAAGGCAAGGCAAGACAAGACAAGGCAAGGCAAAAGAAGAATAAAATGAGTAAAAAATAGCTGATTGGAAACAATAAGAAAAAGAAAATATTATCGAAAAAAGTGTAAAAATGACCAAAATACCGGAATTGGATTATAGAAGTTTTCAAGTTTTTGATAATCCAGATCCACACTATGAGACTTGAATATTGGAAGAAGAAGTGAAGTGAATTTTAACAGAGATCAAGTCGCAGAGGACAACTCTCCACGATGCGACGACGACGAGGAACACCACGACGACGACGATGACGACGATGCGACGCACGGCTAGGATAGCGACAACGACGACGACAACAACGACGACGATGAGGTAAAAAAAAGACACTTCTTGTTTTATTTGTTGTTATTCACTCTTTTCGTTTTCATGGACGGAATTTAATTTTTTTTTTACTTTTCGCGGTCCCAGTAGCAGTTCCACATTTATAAAACTTCAGTTTCTTCGAAGTTGACTCTTTTGTGTTTTAAACAGATTTTGATGTTTTCGACTTGAATTTCTTTTACAAAATTCACTTGAAAATATTGTCCAATGTTTTCTCTATAAATTTCTGATATAATTTCAATTAAATTAGCACTAAAAAACGTTAAAATTTCCTAAAAATCTAAACCGCACCGACAACGTACACAAAACACTCTTCAACTCTTGTCCAGTGTCCAGTCCACTCCATCATCACTTCTACTTCATGTTCATGTTCATAGACCGCCAACCATATTCCAGTCTCAGTTGAATACAAAATAAAAGACAAAACATTTTTATTTGTTGTGAGTAAAGTGAAGTTGGCTGTGATTTAAAAAAAAAAGTGTAAAATGATGAGAGATGAGAAGAAAACTTGTTTGCGAGGGTGTTGTTTTTGTTTTTGTTTTCGGAATTTTTATTTTAGTTGACGTTTGACTGGATGTTGGAATGTTGGAATGTTATGGGGGAAAATATGGTATTGTAGAGAAGTGCAAGTGAATCTCTGATTGGAAAATTGGAATGGAAAAGTTATTTGTTGAATTTGTTATCAATAATTGGAATGGGTGACTTTTTGTACAGTGGGAAGAGAAAATAATAAGACGTGTTAATTAATGTTGTGCTAGATTTAAATTTTGAATGTTTTTCCTCCAAGCTTCAGCTTAAACATGAGTTAAATTTTGACAGAAGAACGGTGTTGGCTCAACTTTCGTTTACCGCACATGCGTTTTTTTTTTTCAGTTGATAGATATGTGCAAATAAGTAATAATTATAGCAATTTAAGAGCTAGGAAACATTTATTTCTATTTTAAATTTGTAAAATTCACTTTTTCACATAAAAAACACGCAAACATTTTTGATTTTGAGATTTCTTCCCTCTTTTTTTTCAACGTTCCCACACTTGATTGTTTTTTTGGGGATTTCATTGGCTTTTTTAAGAATTTATTTTCAAATTATTCATACATTTTAAGAAAATTTCATTAAACTCAAGGCAGGTGCTTGTTAAATAGAACAAAAGAAATCAAAAAAGAGATTTTATGTACTCTAGTGCTAAAATGCAAAAAGTACTTTGCATATACTCAATCTCGCACCCACCCCAACTCCAATACTGTGCTGAGCAGGGGGTTGCAGGGAGCAGCATGCCCCCCTAACATACCTCGCTGTTATTACGTCTTACTATCTATTCAAAAAAAATTGTTTTAGGTTAAAGTGGCTCGATAAAAAACAAAATAAATATAAGTAAGATAAAGTCTGTAAAAGAACATATTTTTGTATGCTTTAACGGTATTTCCTCGCCTTATTATTTTAACAATTTTCCCACAGATATTTCTCAAGAAATAACTCCTCTATATTGATTTTATTCAAGCACAATTTATTTCATGACGGAACCCTCTTAGAAACTCAACTCAATTAGCAAATTTGAAGAGACTATTTTGAGACAATTTTTGTTAAAAAAAAAGAATAATTTTATACGTATTTGTATTAATATGTGAAATATCATTTTTAACTTTTAAAACCCATTTCGTTTCAATAATCTGTCAATAATCTCGAAATAAATATGCTGAGCAACTTATCAGTCCGCTAAGTTTGGACAGCTCAATATTGGATACTACATGAACTGAACTATATTATATACAAATATGAAATTTTAGCTACAATGGCATACCACTCGGCTAAAATACTTTGCTAAATTTTAGCTTGACTAAGTTTTGGAGATCATTTTGAATGGAAACTAAATTTGAGTTCAAGCTGCATACCTTGCTTTAGTGTACAAAATATGTCATCCGAAAAATCTGCCAATTTCTAGCAAACTAGCTAATGAAATTTAGCATCTGTTTTTATATTAAACTTTAAATGTTAGTTCTACAAATAAGGAACAGCAAAATACAGGGAGTTTACACAAAATACAATTTTCAAAATGGACAATTTAAAAGGTGGTCCAAAAAATTAGATACAAAAAATGAGAAATCTGAATTTCGGGGAAGAGCTTCATTTAGACGTCCATAACACTTTCTTAAAAGTGTAGGGGGATGAAAGGGGTTCAATTACACTTTTTTTGTAAATTTGTATAGATTATGAGAATTTTGTATGCAGTTGTAGGTTTTTGCGGAATAAATGACGCTATTGTTTTATGTCAGGAAAATCGTTTTTATTCAAAAACCAAGTTTCAGATTAGTACCGCCAGGGGAACACCACCATCTAGAAAAGCATTTAGCTTGAATTTTGTTTAATGACTTCCATTTAAAAAAATATGCTGAAAAACTATTATCTACAAAGGTTTGTATGTCAATGAGTTCTTAAGTTATAGAAGTATAAACTTATTTTTTGCGTTAAAACGGAAAAAGCTTGGACTTTTTATACAGTATTTCTAACACCCTTAGTTTTTTGATAATATTCACTACCTCTTTTGGAGTGCTCTTAAAATTCTTTAAAATAAGCCTCAAATCACGAATATCAGACAATCTCTCAATCTAATTGAGAACATTTTTAAAAATGTTGGAAATTTAAACTGTCCAATGAAAATCGATTCGAAAAAATGTTTAATTGGGCTTTCATACGGTGTTTTTTTTTTGGTTATAAAAATCATTTATATACTACTCGATGGAATATCACTCAAAGATTTGTTGAGAAAAAAGAGTTAACTGCAAAGTTACTTTTTCTAAAAAAAATTCTGACGTCAATTGATTTTCCTCAATACCTTATTTTATAATGTGGACAAATTAAACTGAATCGTAGAACATTTTTTGCAATGATAGAAATGTTCAATGATCGCTATAACCAACCATTAAAAAAAATTGAGTGATATTCGTCAATGCTGAAAACCAATTAATGAAAATATGACTTATTAAGCAATTATAACTATCATTGGTTTTCATCATTAATACTAATCATTGGAATTTGTTGACAGGTTGGTTATAGACTTTGTTGAAAATTTTCTGTCATTGGGCACGAATTTCCTGATTGGAATCAAGGATTTTGAGGTAAAGTTGATCATTGGAAGGAAAACTGACAGGTGGAAATATATCGATTTTAGTGGAACGATTTTGTTCGGTAATTTGTTTCCTAAACAAAATTAAAATCTTATTATCATAATTTCGATATCAAATATATCAAACTTCCCCTAACCACTTTTAAATCTCGAAACAAAATTTCCAATGACGAAAACCAATTACTTCTTAAAGCATTCAGTTAACAGATGAAATTCTTTTTATGCACTTAGAACTAAAAATTTCAGTTTTGCGAAAGAAGCTTTTAGGAAGTGTAGACAGAATAAACAAATTAAGTTATTGTTATTAATGGATTTTATCGTTCCAAATTAAGTTTAAAGAAGGTGTTTTTAATGAAGGTTCCCTCCCACCTGTCAGTTTTATTTTCAATGCTTCACTGTAACCTCAAATATACAAAATTAGGTCTGGCAACAGTCCGTTGAGAACTAGGGCCTAGTGACCTAAGACTCTCAACCATTCCTGTGTGCGAGTACTGTTGTCAGGGATGGACAAATCAAATATCCTTGATTTTAATCAGGGAATTGTGTTTCAATGATGGAAGTTTTCAATGACGGTTAAAGCTACCTGTCAAAAAATTCCAGTGAGGAAAACCAGCTATATACGACTTTTTCTTAGGGTGAAAATATGAAGAAATTCGGTTACTTCTCAAATTAATGTTATTTATTAATTCGAAATATCAACCTGCTACTTATTTGTATTGAACTTACTTTATGTAATTCGTAAAACAATTGAAATTCATATTTAAGGTAGCTAAGTAATGACAATCTAAATTTGTATAACAGCTGATCAGAAACTCTTTAAATCTATCTTATTTTGAGTGTCATGGTACAAAACTTTTAGAACAGTTTTGATTCACTCTGATTACAGAATCCAATGAATTGGCTACGTAGGGAAATTCATTTCAGTTTTGAAATTCTAGCCACGGTATGAGTGTCAGTTTTGACAATCTACTCATGTTATATCAAAAAATCACTCCAAATCTATCAGAAATTTATTCATTTAATTCTGTAATTTGTATGATTAACTCTAAAAAAAAAACATATTTTGGAGTCTCAAAACGTTAATGAGCTATTGTTACGGTTGTTGGTACAAACTACTTTCTTAAATAAAACACAAAACACTTTTTGGTATAATATGTAGATATTAATTTTATCGTTTTATTGAAAATGTTTATTTACAAATTATCATAAATAAACTTAATTCAAACATTAAAAACTAACTTTTCAATTATATTCAGTAACAAAACTTCAACTTTTGTATAGCTACTTTAACTTTAAACGCAATTTTTGAATCTACTTAAAAAATGAGGTTAAAAGTAAAAAACTTTGTTGTATTTTTAATTCATTAACTTATTTAAATCTCAAAATATTTTAAATTTCCTTTAAATAGTCTTGTGTACAAAACTATCGTAGATATGATAATACATTCTATATGATATTATGTGCTTTCACTACTTTCAATATGTTTTAAGTCATACATTGATATATTTATTTGTCCATCTGCCAACAGCTTCGTTTTTAGCAGTACAAAATCCTTGGAGATGATTGTCATATATCCACTCCATTCTTTCCAACACTAGGTGATTTATATGGTGGTGGTTTAGGTCTCAAATAAGTATTCGGTGGGCTTTCATTGGCATAAATACTGTTATTTGGGCTTTAGAAATTATAACATTAGTTTTTTAAAAATTGTAATTGTCACTGTCATTCTGTTTTTTACCTTTGTGAATGTAAACTGACATTATCCAAAAGTAAATTCGGGTCCTTAAGGCTACGTAAAGTTGTCGTAGGTTGATTATTTGTTTCAGAACATTGCACCATTTGAACTGTTGACACAGAATGATTTTCCTTATCCCTGAAAAATATTCAAAGCTTTCTTGAAAATAAATTTCTTAAAAAAATTGTAATGAAATAAATCAAATTAAATAAAATTAAAGAAAAACTTATTAGATAAAAACAAAACCAAAAACTAAACCAATTATTTGACAGCTCTAAAGCTCAATTTGACAGTTTTAAGTTAAAAGTTTTGTATACTTCATTTGGACGGTGTTCACATTATAATATTTCGAACCATCTTACTTTGACGTTTCATACCATTTTATCCCATTTCTATTTTATGGTTAAAGAAAGAGATAGGTAAATGAGACAGAATCATAAATTTGCTTTCAAATGAGTGATAATGAGATGAAATGCTGTAACGTCAAAATAAGTTACCTTAAAAGAGTCAAGTGTAAGGCCCGCCTAGAAATAATTTCTGTTAATAAGCTAATTAATGTCTTCTTATAAACAAAAATTATGTCATATTATTATAACCATACAAAAATTATTCAATTTTTATTTTATAAAGTCGTAAACCCATGTCTAAGCTTAAATCTTCACACCGGGAAGCTAGGTCTTATCTAAATATAATCCTAAATCCAATTCCTTTATTTTTAGATTTTAGTATTAAAGAAAAAAAAAAACAAACCAAATCAAAGCAGTTAAAAAGAATCAAAGCAAATTATTACTTAAAAGTCAAGCCGTCTTTTACCTGGCTTTTTTGTTATCCTCGCAAATATGAAAAATATTCGCAAAGAAATATTCTGACTGAGGATCATATCTTGAATAAATAAGAAATAATAATAGAAACAAAATAAAATAGAATTTTAAATATTTTACGAATATCGCCTCCACCTCAAGACATCCCTGTCTTTAAAATGAAGTCAGGAGACATATGAAATCTTCAAAGCAAATTACTCAATTTTTTACATTTCATTTGCTTCAAGGACTTAAAAATGTATATTTTCTTATTTAACTTACAATTTTTCATGTTGAAAACACAGTACCGCCGATAAAATACCTAAAAGCACAGCGAAAATCATTCCAGGGATGGCAAAAGCGAATGCGAACTCATCGATGTAATTTCGCTGAGGTGCATCTTCTCTGGCAATACCGTGCCAACGATCTGTTCGTTTCAAAGTACTCAACTCAGATCCATGATATCCTTTCATTCCATGATTGTGGAATAGGATTTCCGGTGAAATCTCAACTCCTATCATTTTAAAAGCACACCAATCCAACTTAAATCCAGCGTTTTCGAAAATCTTTTGAACCGATGTTCTTTTATAGGTGCAAGAGGGAAGCTTGTAGAGTGGACGAACTTCCTCTTGAAGTTCCTTAAGTCGTGCCGAGAATTGGGCAAAGCTTCCCAAATGGACAATGACTCTATAGAGAAAATTTTGAATTAAAAAATTGAAATTTTTAAAGAATTAAAAACTCACCCTTCTCTCTGTTGGGGCTTCAAAGGCAACCTGCCTCCCATATTCACAGCTGACTCCATAAACACCAAACTCAAATCATTCTCACTTTCCGGCCATAAGTCCTTGCGGAATATATTCCTTAAATTTTCCACCCTTCCCGGATCCATGAGATGCACCCAATTCAGATTATCAATTTTCATTTGAATCACATTTGGTGATGGAAATTTGTGATTAATGTAAATTGAGAGAACATTCTTTCGAGTTTCATAGTTCTGCCGATTCAAGGCAACAATATCGAGGCTTATTTTCTTCCCAGCCAAACGGTCAGGTGGAGTCCCATAGAGGAATCCAGAGTGATATTCATTGCTGTACATGTACCGCAGCCAAATAGGAAGGTCTGGATAACCCTCGATTGATGGCCTATAACGATACTGATCAGTGAGACCTTGATGTGTCCAATTGAACATATGGGGTTCTATTTTAAAGGTGAAGAGCTCCCCCACCGATGCTTGCTCAATGGCCAGAGCAGCCCCAGCAAAGAAAATCCAGGAAAATACCAATTTCAACAACATTTTCATTCGAAAATTTAATCTTCCACCAAAAATTATTTAATTTTTTAAACAAATTCACAATGTTTCACCATAAAAATACATATTTTCAAGTTTTTCTTTTTTCTTCAAATTTTCCAAAAATAAAATCGATTTTTCACACACTGCGTTGTTGGAACAAAACTATGTATGATGAAAAAGAAAATGAATTTTCATTGATGATGGACTTTAGGGAACTGATTCTTAATGAAGGTGAGAGGAAAATTCTTCCCTGTCTGGTGTGTGTTTGATAATGTTTGCGGTGTCTGTTGTGGGTGTTATGGGTTTTGGGTGGGTGGAATTTCGAACTAGTGGCTCTCTGTTATGGGATTTTCTTGAGAGAGGATTTTGTGAGAGATGGAAATTTGTTTAATGAATTGAGAAAAACAAGAGATGTTTCAATTTTGGATACTGCCATATATTTAATATTAATCACTTTGCGTCATTTTGAAATTCGTGGTTAATCCATAGTTCAGTTATTTTAATTCAGCGATTTACCTAGGTCGAGTAACTGCAGTTGAACTGTGGTTTAAAGTCTTTACGGGATACATAAAAAGTCACCGTTAAAAACCATTTAAAAATTGATGGGGACGCGACCGAGGACCTAGAATTTTATGGCAAATCCAAACTATAAGTGTTAATTTATTCATCTATAATGCATGAGTATTTTAGATGTGCATATATCTTGGAATGTGCGTTTATAAACTAAATTTTTTATAAAGGAACTCATTGCTTGAGACATTATTAATGGATTAGAGATTCTGATGGACTAGAACCATTTAGCCAGATGCTGTGAACGTTTTGTTAAGGGAAACTAGCCCTTTGAAGATTTGCGTATTCCTTACAAAGTGCAGTCACAGTGATGAAGGCAGGAATTAATTGCCAAACATCTGACTTGATAGTTCTTTAACCTAACCACAATTTTAATTAGAGTCCATTGAATTGAAGGTCTGTTTTCAAACCGTTCAAATTGTAAGATAGATGATTTCTTACTTTATTCTCATTATCTTCCTTAAGCGTAATTGAACTAGCGTTTTAGTTTTTGTGCGTCTATCAAAATGACTTATTTATACATATTTTCTTATTGTTCAGTTTTCAGCGCGACTAAAACCCTGCGCATTATCTTTCACTTTCAACTTTAGTGAGATTGAATTTTAAAACAAAAATCAGCATTGGCAAAAAACCAAGAGAGATTTAAATCAAAAATAAATTGATCAATTTTACCAATGGAATACATCACAGGATTTAGGCTGTCTTCAGTCCGAGGATTTGTGCTTTTGTTGGCGTTGAATTGCTATTTGAACATAATTATGTGATCTTTATAGTGAGTTAATATTTAATAAGCTTTGATTTTTCTTCATGCCATCATCAAGTAGAGATAACTTACAATCAAAATAAAAATTTATTTTTTGATCTTGAGTAGGACTCTCAACGGAGAGCCATTTGGCTCTGAGCCGCTTAAGTGCTTCTTGGTTCGATATATGTACATAATTATAAAAAAAAAAACTTAGTGTTGGGTTAGGCCCTAGTTCACACCAAACTGTAGCGCCACCTTAAGTAAGTAAACTTAGTGTTATTTTAATCAATAAAAGATGATTTTGTCCTAATTAATTATTATAGTTTGATATAAAAGTATCATGTTCTATTTTTTATCAATGTTCTATTTTTTAGTTTGAAACTTTAAAAACTTGGCAGTCCCATAGCTTTATATGAATCAACAAAGTCCAAACTCAACTGTCAAATTGGCTCGGTCGTCAATGAATTAATTTTAAAGTCCCTACGCTTTGAGATAAAAAGATATTTTCATGAGTAAATTTTGTTTATGCATGAGAAGAAGAAAACATGTCTTGACATTTCTGTTCAGTAAGGTTTAGCATAAATCATTTAAAGCTAGAAAATTAATCACAAAATAATTGACATTTACTTTGACATAAAATAATGTATTGATCATAGATAAGTGATTAAGCTCATTTCTATTTGATTATGGTTTTTTAATAAACAAACTTGATTGTATGGGCGTAGACAATCCTTAAGCCCTTATCTATACAAATTACTGATTTATTGTTTCCAAAAATTAATCAGATAAACATCGATAATATTTTTGGTTCCAAGAAGACGGTGTAGCTTGTGAGACAGCGCGCCTAGCCATCAATTTATTGAATCTATTTCAAAACAACTCTATTTAAAAAAGTATTAATGTAAACTGGCTCCGTTAGTCGTGTGACTTAACGCCTCTTGATTATTTTGTGTGGGGCTCTGTTAAGTAATTGCCAACAAAACAGCATAAGGAGCCAATTTTCAATTTAAATTTTTTTATACGAAAAACTGTTTATTGATTTATTTTTTAATTTAACCGGAAGTTAAAAACAATGTTTAGAATAACATAAAGAAGCTGGTTCTGTAAAGCAAAATTTATTTCAAGCCAATATATTTGTTGGTTCTGAAATATGACCAACAATAAAAGTATAACGAAAAACTATGAATTTAGATTCTAAAGAACTTGAAATGTAAAGGAAAGCTTAATAACTTCCAATATAAAGTTATACAAAAATGCCATGAAATAATCTACCGAATTGCAATAATACAAATTAGTTACACTTACAACAACATTCCTGCCTTCTATTAGTATTTAAAGTTCTCAAGCTATTAAAAAAAAACACCTTTCTAGCTGAAGAAATACGGAATTTTTAACTAGTCTGTATTTCTTTTCAACCACGAAAAATCGTTTTTTTTTTTGTTAAAAATTGATCCTCGATCTGTTTACGATTTCTTTTCAAACCAAAAATGTCAAACTAAAATTAAAATGTAAATCTTAAATCAGGATTTCATAGTTTTTAGTTCAAAATCGAATCAAAAATGAAACCCAAATATAAGTGAAATGTTGTTCAGCTCTGAATGTGATACTTTGAAACAAAATCATATTTTAAATTCCCATAAAATCTTTAGTTGTTTCCACTTATAAACCATTTATAATTGAAGTGATGACATGTTTATGACGTTCAAAGAAATTTAATAAAATCGTCCAATTCGATTATATAATTTCTTTTTATTATTTTATAAACTAAAACTGAAATTCGAATTGGCACCACTGAAATGGGAAACTTCTCTCTAAATTCATCCCTCTCACTTTTAATATTTTTTTGACAGATTGCGTTGTAAACAAATAAACAAACCCCCACTCTCTGTCACTGGAACTGCACTGACCGCTGACACATCAGTTCAATCATTCCAATTGTCATTTTTATCACAAAAATCGGTTCGGTTGCTTCGTCTTCGTATCTTCTCAGCAAACATGTATCGTAGTACTTTCTGAAGAAGTTACATATTTTTGATCTTTTAAAAATCAAGTGTCCAACCTACGTGGCAAATTAAAAAACAAATAAATTAAATGCTTCAATTATAAATATTCTTATCAAATAAAAACAATAAATCAAAAACACATAAAAATGATGCCGTTGGCAGATTTCATACAGATGATTCTGTTTATAGGATCGGCATTTTTTGTTTCCCTGGTGCTGGCGGTAAGTGCAGTCTTAAATCCTTTTTGTTAAGTTGAAAATTCATGTACCTTCCATCCACAGCTAGTTATTATCCAAAAATCCATAACAACTCCATTCCCCATAATCAAACGCCACAAAGAAGAAAAATACTTTGTCGATCCAAATTCTATCAAAAAAGTTGATTTTCCATCTATAGACGATGAACCGAGTGTGGATCTGAGCGTTGTGATACCCGCATACGAGGAGGAGAATAGACGTTCGATATTTTAATCATTTTTCACGTGACTAGTAACACAAAAAACGTTTAAATTGCTTTCTGTTTCAGTGCCAAAGATGCTTGACGAATGTATGGAGTATTTAGAGAATCGATCTAAATCTGGAGAGTTCACCTATGAAGTGATTGTTGTGAGTGACGGCAGCCGTGATGGAACTGTGTCACTGGCATTGAAATATTCCAAAAAGTACACAGCCGAGAAGCTGAGAGTTCTCGAGCTGATTGAGAATCGCGGCAAAGGAGGAGCTGTTCGAATTGTAAATAAACTTTACCCAAATTCTTTCTTATCACAATCTCATCACCATGACCTTATGTCGTTCTAGGGAATGCTCAGTAGCAGAGGTAAATCCTTGCTTTTTGCTGACGCTGATGGTGCTACCAAGTTCTCAGATTATGCTAAACTGGAAGACAGCTTGAAATCCATTACAACAGATTGGAATGTCAACGCTGTGATTGTTGGTTCAAGGGCACATATGGAAGATGAAGCTATCGCTACAAGGACTTTCTTTAGGTTGAAATACAAAATTCTTAATCTAGAAGAAATATTTAATTTTCTTTCTTTTAGAACATTCCTAATGCATGGTTTCCACTTTTTGGTTTGGTTATTTGCTGTCAAATCAATCCGAGATACCCAATGTGGATTCAAACTTCTTACACGTTCCGCTGCTAAGAAACTTTTCAAGAGTTTGCATGTGGAGAGATGGTAAGTGGAAAGTCTTTTATAAAAAAGGCTCTGATAGTAAACTTTCAACTTTTTTCAGGGCTTTTGATGTTGAACTCCTTTATATCGCTGAAAAACTCAAAATTCCAATAAAAGAAATCGCTGTAACTTGGACTGAAATTGAAGGATCTAAACTTTCACCATTTTGGTCATGGCTTCAAATGGGTATCGATTTGTTTTTGATTTGGTTCCGTTATCTGTGTGGAGCATGGAAAATCCAAGAAGAAAAATCACATTCTTCCTAAGAAACTTGATCGAAAAAAACCTTTCTCCAAAAATGTGTGTTCCTTCGAAAGGGCATAGAATTCTGTGTAAAATTAATAATTTTTATACTTTTACCCTAAGATAAAAACTGTATTCTAGTTTAGATGATAGAAAAATATGCATTTTTTTGAATATTAAATATTAATACAAAACATATAAATACATATAATCTTTGTAAATGTAAACCACAAAATACTATAGAGCTTTCTTTTGAGGGAAACCAAATGCCAAATTGCCGTATTTGAGTCTTTTGGATAGAATTGAAAAAGAGCTTTGAAAATGCTAGGCAACCGTTCTATTACTGAGGTATTTGTTTCTCTTGAAAACCGCCGCAAGGTTTCATGTCTATCTTTGTTTTATCGATTTTTTGACAAACAATCCTCTTGTGAAATAGCCAGTTGTGTTCCTCCCCTCAAACAATTCACCATAATACCCGTACTTTTAGGAATACTCATCAGTTTACCCTTCAGCCTAATTTTAGGATGTACTGTTAAGTAAAGGGTTTCTTTCTATAGCCGCACTTCATGAATGTGGAACGCTTTATAAGGCTCAATATTTTCCACCCATTACAATTTGCAGACCTTCAAAACTAATGTGCATCGGTATCTCCTTTTTATTCTTTCCTCACTTCCTATTTGCTCGCATTGTGTTTAACCATTATAAGGGTATTCAAAACCCTTTTAGTGCGCGTTCAATATAAAAAGGTGCAGATTATGCTGGGTTAACAAAGCAGTTGTCCAAGTACTGCACGAGATGAAACTTGGCTGTTAACTTGAATACGTCGAAGGTAGAGGCAGGTCTAGTGCTAACAACCAACGATAAGTTGAAGTCAAAGAGTATAAATACTTAGAGTCCTTTTCACAAAGAATTTATATATGGAAAAGCATCTTAACCAAAAGGTGTTAAAGGTGAAAACCGTTATTAATATGACTTGGGGAGATTTTTTTTTAAAGCTGTATCCGAATCAGTTCTTTTTTATGTGGCCCAAATGTGGGGAGTAAAGAAGTAGGAAACCGTAGAAAAATTGCTTAGGTTTTACATAAAATGAAAATAGGCATAGGTATGCCATCACTGTTTATAAGAACTTCAAAACTACAAGTGGACTACAGTTGAAAGTGCTCAATATGCCTAACAATAGCCTACCAAAAAAAGCAGTTCTCCAAGTTTTTCAAAGCAAGTCGAGGTGGTTCAAAGAGTGGAAATAGATGGCTTAAGAAACTGGTGTGCAGCTAGAAATCAATGAACTAAGTTCATGGAAGTCGCCTCTTTATGTAGATCACACGAAGAAATTTTATCTCGAAATGACTCAAGATGCTTCTGCACTTTATAGCTGGAGGGGATGATAACGGTTTTATATAGCGACACTTTGTTTGCGCGAGAGAGGGCCTTGCTACTCTTAGCCCAAAGAAATAGCGGTTAGCGGTCTTCCTTTAATCTCAGCGCTGGCTGGTGTTGTTTTCTGCGATCACAGTGGAGTCTAGATAAACAAAATCCTTAACTACCTCAAAGCTACGTTGTTGTAGGTCCTTCCCTGATGACAGAATGTACTTTGTTTGGCCCTCAATAACTGTTAAGCTCATTTTTGTCGCCTCTATCTCAATACTCATAAAAGCCCCTTTGACATCACTCTGAGTACTGGACAGACTTTTGGAAGATACTGTCTCTAGTGTGGACGTGGACTTTCCTGCTCTAAAACCACACTGATAAGGACCTATCAGGTTGTTTATGATGGGCTTTGGATGAACACATACATATTACGGCAGAGAAGATTTTGTATTCGATGTTTAGAAAATGATTCCTCTATAGTTGGTGCAGTTTAAAAGCTCTTCTTTTTTCAGTATCGAGCAAAAAAATACTGAGGTTCCATTCATGAATAGGCATGCTTCTTCCAAACATATTTTACAGAGAAGTTGATGCATGCTCCTAACCAAATTATCTCCAACGGCTTTGTTAGAAATCAACTTATATGACAATCTTTACTTTGTCTAAGTCAGGAAGACAGGATTGCTGGCTTTCGTCGTCTATATTAAATGGATCATCCTGCCTGAGAGCGGAATTCGGTTCGTCGTTGAATTTATACAGTCTTCAGAAGTGGTCCATTCATATTCTCAGCATTGACTGCCGTTCTACTATATATGATGTTTCCACTTTCGTCTTTGCAGCTTTCGGTTCGAGGCTTATACATTTGTGA
The DNA here is from genome assembly GCA_951509635.1 of Eupeodes luniger. NCBI lineage: Eukaryota > Metazoa > Arthropoda > Insecta > Diptera > Syrphidae > Eupeodes > Eupeodes luniger. Next base: position 8,502,938 of record OX608075.1, on the reverse strand, counting down.
ATTTCCATATACCTGCTCATAAGACTTTCGAACTTCATTTCGGCTTCTGAACCTCTCAACATCTTCGACCGAGCGCTTATCATGCTCTAGAAAAGAGCTTTTTGTTCCCTCCATAAAGTAGATATGCAATTTTCCAACAGATAGCGCTGTAGAAGCATAAAGATTTGTGTCGATGGTGTGTGTAATAATTTGAAGATATAATTAAATAAATTTCAACTTTATTAATATAAATTATAACAAAAAAAAATAGTGTGTTGTCCTTGAAACACATTCTTCTTCTTTTTTTCTTCACTTTAGCGTAGGTATAAAAATATGCAATAAATCCTTAGCTCCATCTACAGCTCAGATCTTGAGTTACTTTTTTTGTTTAGTCAAATTACAGTAAAACAATAAATTATAAATTTTAAATTTAAGTAGTCTTTCGATTTACATGATGTGTAATATTGTCCTTTATGTTCCCGGCAATCTTCCTCCATCTTCCCTAATTGTGTAGTCTTTATTTCTCTGTGCTTGCAACATCCCATGGAACAGGGATTCTGGATTCTCGGCCAGTTCCCGAGGTATTCCCTGTTCAACAATTTCACCATGATCCAGGACTATAATTCTATCCATGTTCTGAAGCCCACTCAAACGATGGGCAATAAATATTATTGTCGAACTCTTGAAAGAGTTTCTTAGAGCTATTTGAATGGCTGCTTCTGAATCAGAGTCAAGATTCGATGTTCCTTCATCAATGCAAACAACCTAAAAGTCATTTATGAAAGAATATGATTTTCTAGAAAAAAAAAACAAAACTAACCTTTGCATTTTTAAGCAGCGCCCTTGTGAGACACAAAAGTTGCTTCTGTCCTGCTGACAAATTTGTTCCTCCTTTTTCGAGTTTTCCCTGCAGTCCACCCAAAGACTGTACTAGCGGTGTGGCCAGACAATTTGTAATTGCATTCCAAATCTCCGAATCAATGAACCTACTCCTTGGATCTAGATTCTCTCGCACGGTACCTTCGAAGAGGAACGGTTCTTGAGGAATAATTCCAATTCGATCCCTTAGTTTCTTCAGAGGGAGAGTTTTTAAATTCACACAATCAAGCGAAATCTCTCCTGCATTCAATGGAGCCACTCGTAGGAGAGCTGCGATAATCGAACTCTTTCCAGCTCCAGTTCTCCCAACAATTGCTATCCTTTCGAAAGCTGCCGTTCGAAAACTTATATTCTCCAATGCTGGCGCTAGATGCTCTCGATATTTTAGTTGAACTTCTTTGAAGGACAACACACCTTGACTAGGCCATCCAAATGGTGGATCTGCACTCCCATCGGCATTAGGTTCCTCTTCGAGCTTCAAATACTGATCGACTCTTTCCACAGCGATCATTTCCTGTTCAGTCTCTGCCAAAGCATTGAGAACTCCACTCAAAAGTCCAGTGATAGAAAGAGCATAGGAAATTGCCAAACCCACCATTCCAGGGTTGGTTGTGTGTGCTGATGTCATGGCTGCAAGAATCCCCGCTCCACCAACTAACATAGCTCCCAACATTTGCAAACGAAGACCCAACCATTGTTGAGCAGCCGCAGAGGTTAGTTGAGCTTTGATACTCTCTTCGAGTTTCACATGAAAATCACGTTGAAACCGAGGACCAGCTCGCATAGTTCGGATTGTTGTAATCCCTTCGAGAGTCTCAGTGAAGTGGGTGTAGAGGGGAGAGAGGGCGTTGCTAGAAAGACGCTTAATATCTCTCGAAGCATAGCGATAGCGATATTGCAGACTCAAGTATATCGGAACCATTGGAACAACAACCAAACTAAGCCACGGCATGGCATATAAACTTATGCATAGGGCTCCTAAGAAACAAATGAAGATTGATCTTGTTTTGGGTAGAATAAAAAAACATAATTTTCCTTACCTGTAAGTCCCACAACTTGGGCGAGTAGAATATTTAAAATAAACGGAAGAGAATCATCGATTGTGTAAGTATCCGAGGAGAATCTATTCAAGATTCGACCCACAGAAGTTATGTCAAAGAATTGGAATTTTGTCTGAAAATAGAAAAAGAAATGGTATTGGAAATTAGAACATGGTTCGACACTCCCCCCTCTCCCCCTACACTTACATAAAGAACTTTATTAAGAAGTTTGTCATGGATAATTTTGGCTGCTTTAATGCCCGCATAAGCAAACAAAAAAGCTCTAATCAATGTCAACATGGAATTTGTCAACGCCAGCGAAGCAAATATTCCCAAATAATAACGATAGTCGTGCTCTGGAACAGGATTCGTTCCATTTCCCACGAGAGTCTCCATTGTTACATTAGTTCCATTGTTTGGTTTGATATTGGTGTCAGTAACCCAATGAGCCAGCCAAGCATCTGAAACATTTCTCGAGAGTTGCATAAGAACTACGAATACGAGGACAGCAGTTCCTAAAGGACATGCAACAGCTCGCCAATAGCAGGAAATAACATTTAACGATAGGTTTCCATATTCTCGAGATTCCTTAGGAAAAAAATACGAACAAACAAAAAGGATACAAAATGTACCACCATTTTTAGAAAATATAACAAACCTCCATCATGACACTATCCAGACTTTTTGTCTCTGCGTTCTTGTCGTTTAGAAGATCAACACTAGACATACGACTTCTAACTTGACTAAATGGCTCAATATCAATATCAACATCATCTTCGATACTTAAATCAATACTTTCGGTCATGTAATCACTTTTTGTCACTACACCGTTATCCACATGAAGAATCTAAGAAAAGTCATAAAATAAATCATAGGATTTTTTATGGTTGGGTCTTGACGAACCTGATTTGAATTGAAGAACAAAGTCTTATTGCTTGTGACAATAATCCTTGTTTTATCCTTTAACAAACCCAGGAGACAGTATTTTACCACATGATTCGCTACATGAGCGTCCAAGGATGACAGAACATCATCCAAGAGATAAACTACAAAACAAGAAATATGAGAAAACAGAGTTCGAGAAGAACTTTAACCCGTATACTTTTTTTGTCCTGATAAACGGCTCTAGCCAAGGCAACTCTTGCCCGTTGACCACCTGACAGAGTCCTACCATTCTCCCCCACTCCAACTAGATCCCCACCTAGAGCCTCGAGGTCTTCACTCAGACCACAGGCAAATAGAACATTTTTGTACAATTGTTCATCGAATACAGCTCCCCAAAGAATGTTGTCTCGAATGGTTCCTCTTTGAAGCCAAGAAGATTGTGGAACATAACCAAATCCTGTGAAATATAAAAGATTCAAGGTCCAGAAACTCCAGAATCTAGTCAAAACAAAAAGGAATGCTTACCAGCAGTTAAATCATGAACACAAACATATCCATCAACACATTCGATTGCAGCAACAAGAGCTGAAACGAAAGTACTCTTACCACCTCCCAACGGTCCTTCAATACAAATTAAGTCGCCCTAAATCCACATTTGTTGAAAAATCTCTATATTCTCAGCGTTTTTATATGACTCATCTTACCTTTTTCACATCGAGATTGACCTTCTTGAGTCGAAATACAAAACTATCCTCATGTGGAGATCGACCTTGATCATATTCAAAAGTGGCATCTTTCAGCTGGAGAACAGTTGGCTTTTCATCGACTTTTTGTGGTGCAGAACCTTTGATCACAGGTTGATAATACGAAGAAAAGTCCAAATTTGGAAGCTAAAAATGACAAGGGTTAGATTTATAAAGCTTTCGAGACTTTTTTCTTACGTCAAAAAGTTCTTGTAAACGATTTACAGAAACCCAAGCTTCAACCAATCCATTTAGAACCCAGGGGAATGCATTCAGAGGACCGATCAACATATTCAAAAGAGCAACACTCGTGTAAGTTGTTGCGGCTGTGAGAGTATTTCCTAACAAGGCTGACATCCCGAAGGTAAGAAGACACATGAGGACGGGTGTTGTAGCCCAAAAGTAGACACACAAGGCATCGAGATATTTTCTCTTCGCAAGATACTTGATTTCTTCTTTTCGAAGATCTAAAAAAAAATTAATTAGGAAATCAGATCTTTTGTGGTGTAGACTTCGGAAAAATCCCACCTCTTATCTTATGAATAAACACATCCTCCCATGCGTGCAGCTTCACCTGCTTCGCTCCAGCAATAGTTTCACTAGTTGCCGCCAATCGGGCATCTTTTGCTGTCATCAAGTCCTTCGAAATACTTCCAATACTTCGTGCTATCCAACGGTTTATGGGAATCAGCATAGTCGCAAAAGCTACCCCAGCTAAGAAAGCCACTCCAAGTTGTGTATAAAGCAGGTACAATGTAGTGAAAAGCTTTAAGAAAAAAAGCTCTTCTTCAAAATTTCTCACTTGTTTGTTTTTCAAAAAACAAAACTCACCTGAAATGGTATACTCCAAAACGAATGAAAACTTATGCAAGAATTCACAATTCGATCTGTGTCCGTTGACATTAGATTCAAAATTTCCGGACGGGAGTTTTTAAGTCCTCGAGCTTCTAAAGCTTTCCGGTAGATGGCGGTGACTACGCCGATCCTCATTTTCATACCAATGATGGACATCCGCCAGTTGAAGTGAGTTGAACACACAGCAGCTAAAAGAATTTTGTTCTCTTTCAAAAATCGTTGACTTGTGTTGAGAAGCAAAAAAAAACTCACATAACAAAGTGGACCCAAAAAGTCCCAATGCATACCAATAGGGTTCAGAATCTGTTCCAGTTAGATTGGTGGCCTGTTGACTTAATAATCCTCCAAGTAAAAGTGGTCCAGCAAACCCCGAAGTATCTGCCATAAATCTCAAAAGACCAATTAAATAGAATTCCCGACCAAATGTCTTATGCAGTGCCCAGAAGGTCGATCTTGTTCGAGATATTTGCATATGGAGTTTTTCACTTATTCCCGAGATATTCAAACAATCTGGTAGATCAAAGAGATCTTCAATTTTCTTGAGATTTCCTGCGACTCCTTTTGTAATCAACGGTTCAACCCAGTAGAAAAAAAACTTTGATAGACATGATGCTTCATCTTGAGCATGGCCGAGGAGAAATTCATTGAGATTAAAGTGGAAGTAGACATAGCGATTAGGGAGTAGGGATTGTTGCTCCTGGAAAAGGTAAAAAAACCAGTGAAGTCGATAAAAGGGAGAACTTTTATAATCATACACTATTTCGATCTATATTTTGCAAAGATGGCACTGCGGATCCTTTTGGTATCAATGTCAGTCCATAGAGTATGTCCATAATCACAGTAGCCAAGCTCCATGACCAAAATGAGCTTTTAAAATTCGACCTTAGCCAAACAACATCTAAAACAAACACCGACGACCACAAAACTATTAGACTCAATGATCCTCGATGGCTCAACTCTCCAAATCTTCTTGATGACAAAAGATAACCTGGAAAAAATTTGATTGAATACCTTTTTGTCTTTTTCGTCAAAATGACTTCCTTACCACAATGTAGAACCCACATCACGAATTCTATGCTCACAACCAATACATCAATTGGTTGTATTGGCAATCCCACTGAATGGAAGAAGAAAATCTTAGTAACTGGCAAAGCAGCTAGGAACAATGTTGTGATAATACGCAAATAGATTAAACGCTTTTGAGTTGGATTTCTTATGACTGGTCGATTGTAACAACCAAAATTATAGGAAGATACAGCTGCAAAAATTGTATAGACTGGAATTTGAAGGCAGATTTCTTGGAAACATGGTAAAAGATCATTTGAATCGGCAGCAAATGGTGTTAATCCTGTGGGACAAAAGTCCGACCAGTACCATTGGAAATACTGATAGGATGTCATTTTGTCTGTGTGTGTGTGTGTGGATTTGGTGTTCAATCTAAAAAGATAAAAACAAAACAAAGTATTTGAATCCTTTGACTATGTAAAATTTGAAGTATTATTTTTTGGATAAGTTACAACAGGACACAAATTAAAGAATTCTCTTGTATTGACCAAATCTTTATTCACAGTTTTCTAGTTTAATAGTTATGATTTTTATGATTTTTGGAAATTAAGTTAAATATGATTTTAGAGAATCTGCAACCTTGAAGCAGATATTCTGACAAAAATTAAGATCGCATGACTTCGTGGGCAAGGAAACATCTCAGAAAGACCTTTTTAGCACATTGTACGCTATGCTACGTCCAAGATTACGTAAATGAGTACCAGGATCAAATTGAAACATTAAAGATAAAGTTTTTTCTGTCTTAAATTGAAAATACAATAATTCTAACTTAATTTTTTTTTAAATATGTTCGGATGAGCCGCTAGACTTTATTTGTATTTTTTAAATTTTAAGTATCTACAACTTTGAGAACTAGTGACCATTTTAAAGACTCATGCCTTTTTTTTCATCTTGAAAAAGTATTTCCAATCATCCCGAGCTGGACGTTGGACAATGAGGAAAACGTGGAAGTAAGTTAGTATTTTTAAAATGTGTTACCAGTTTCTAATAGTTTAATAGTTGTAAAATCAAAGAGAATTTATCGACCAAAGCCTAAAATTATTTAAAATATATGAAATTTGGGTCGTTTTTAAACGATCCCTTCCCACTCAATTCTCTCAAATTTTTGAATGATTATATAAAAATGTATTAAAATATTCCCATAAAAAATACGAACAAATAAATTGTTAAAAAATAACAACAATATAATAATATAAAGTAAAAAAAATCAAATCTGGTGCTATTTAATTGTTTTGGAATGGCGCTTCATATGCCGGTGGTGTCTAAAATTTGCAGACCAATTTCAATTGAAAAAATACTTAAATTTAAGTGTTTATATTGAAAATATATTTTTGATGTTTTTGTATGAAATTACCATTTTCAATTTAATTGAATTCAATTATCTTTTTATAAAAATGCTACTTTATATATTTTTTTCTAAAAATATCCGTTTTTGTCCATTTAAATTTCATTGAAATCGGTTGAGTGCTTCAGAATTTATGGAAGACTTTGCGCCGTCTACCAATAATTTTATCTACAATAGAATATATAACAAGGAACTTTTCGATCCGGTTACATCTTCGCTCATGTTAGCTAAGTGACCCCAGTACCGGAGTCTTCTGAGTTTATTTTTTTTAAGCACCGGAGTCGTCTGAGTTTTTTTTTTTTAACAAAACGAGAGTTCCCAGGTTATCAAAAAATGTTTGGGCAACGTTTTTTTTTTGTAACTCTTTTTCACATTTTAATCTGCCTAAGTGTTAATTTTCCCTTCAATTTGAGATCCCTGGTAAACTCATAAGCAATACAATAAAATTTTGAATCATTTACAATGGTCGGAATAAGTAGACCACTTGATATGGTAAACTGAGAAATGTAACGGGAATCTTTTGCTACTCAAAACCAAATACAAAGCACCTAGGCAACGGTAAAATCCAGAAAAATTTTATTTTTCTCATGCATTCTTTTTGGGATCCTTTTAATGAATAAACTGAGCCATAACTAACTGGAAAAAGTATTTTGACATAGTAATCTTTGCAGTTGCTTTCGTGTTGCATGCTATCAGAGTTTAGATTTCCTATTTATATTGTCTCTTTTTAATACAATTTTTTTTATTTTGACGACATTTACAAACAATCGGTTGATAATAATGGGTAAAACGTCGGAAGTTAGCCAAGATTTAAGAATTGAGATGGTGACCAAGTATTATGCGGGTATTTCGGTGGAAAAGTTAAAGCAAACTGTATAAAGTTCCTCGTCAAACCGTCTATTACCAAATAAATAAGCAGACAAAAAAAAACAAATCTACGCGAAATGTTCCACGTTCAGGGCGACCGCCGACCACGCAAGACTTCCAAGAAAGAGGACCGTTTAATAGTCAGAAAGTTTAAAAAAATGTGATAAACACCCCAAAATCTGCAGCAATTGAAATAAAAATTAGTATGAAATTGAAATTTCAGAAAAATCTGTAAGAAATCGTTTGAAGGAGGCTGACTTGCTACTTACATAGCCAGAACAATACCCCAAATATCAAAAAAAAAAAATAAGCTTAAACGCCTGCAGTTTGCCAAAGAATTTTTACACAAGCCTTCATCATGTTGGGAAAAAGTATTGTGGACTGATGAAAGCTGTTTTGACTTTTGAGTACCACGGATCAAAAAAGAAAACTTTTTGCAGAATGCCTAGGAAAATGCGAAGCAAAGTAACACCTGTGTGTAAACGAGCACCTCATGGTGGTGGCACCGTCATATTTTGGGGATGTGTTTGCTTTAATGGCACCGGAGACTTTGTAGCAATCGATGGAATGATGAACAAACAACAAAATTTGGATATTTTAAATAACCACGCTTTTAGTTCTGGTAATAAATTGATTGGACAGTCGTTTATTTTTCAGCAAGACAACGCACCTTGTCACAAAGCCAAGATGATAATTAATTTTCTAAAGGAAGTGGGTGTAAATACACTGGATTGGCCATCTCAAAGACCCGACTTAAACATAATAGAAAATGTGTGGGCCTATATAAAGTGAAAAAGGAGTCCATGCTTCACAAGAACGCGCGAAGAGACAATCGCTGAGGTCGAAAGCCTTTGGAAGGAAATTTCATTTTCTATTAAATTGAATTTCTTTAAATTAAATTAAATTTCTTTTCAAATAAAGGCTGTACGGTCTTCTTTTCAATTCAAATTTTCGAGTATTCATTCATTTTTTGTTTGCAACCATTCGTTTGGGATTGGGAGTGCCTCAAGAACAAAAAGCTTTAGATGAATCTGATTCATCTTGAAAACCACTAAAGTTTTCGTTTCAAGTTCATTGGCATAGATTCATGATTCATCACGTGGCGTTATGCATAATTTGCACAGAATCCATTTTTTTGGCACAACCAAATAAATCCAGGATTGAAATGGATATATCAGGAATTAACAGCATAGAGCTTCAAACGAAACATACATTACCGCTGCATAAATGCAGAAGTAACCCAAGCACAAAATTTCGAAATTTCATTGTATTTGATGAAAAGAGAACTAGTTGCATTCTGCACGTGCCTTTTTGATGCCTGTGTTTTTACGCGCACCTGATCACTCTCAGTTTTATTGGTACGATATAAACAGCGTAAGAGTTAACACACTTTCAAGGCTTAAATTCGCTTTTCTGAAAAGAATTGATATAGGCTATTTCTGCATTCATGCGACGTTGAGCTAGCCAATGCCTTGATGATCGAAAATTAACTGCATCTTAGTCGTAGTTGGAAGCCATATTTCCAAACGGGTTTCAGTAAATACTTAGGTAACATTACTTTGTTCCTAATATATACTAAGTCACAGTTCTTTCCTAGTAACCAGTACATTCTTCTGTACTTCAATGTTAGCTTTAATCTTTTACTTCTGATGTGTTTTTTTCATTTAACCTTTTGAGCAAGGTACTTTTCTATTGTTTGATATTCCATTTTTGCGTCCAATCAATAACTTTATCGATTGCCTTCGTAACGGATTTATCAGGCACCAATATTGCAGTATCATTACCAAAGCTGGCCGTAATAGCGTTGATGTCAACTGGAATATTCCTTGTATATAGGAAAAAGATTGGCCCTCTAGGACACTTCCTTGCGGTACACCGGTACTTTTTCATAAGCAATTCTGATCCTCTTATAGCTTTGTTATCTATCTAGACGTGATGCGTGATAACACTTATATTATTATTATATATTTAAAAAACAAGCAATAAATTACATGCTTATATAAAATTATTGAGCTTCTAGCTGCAAAAGCCTACCGCTCTATAATTAATTTTACATACATACATACATTTATATAATGGTTTTAATTTCTAAGAGAATATCATTGATCTTCATTATATTTGACAAACTTTGGTATCTCAGCGTTTGGAAGATGTCGTTTCCATTTAGAATTTTCTCAATGATTGGCTTAGTTCTGTTGCAGTTTTGGAGCATGTGTTGGAGGTCGGATGTAGTATTGCAGGTAGGACAAATGGGAGGAGGTTCTTTTTTGAGGAGGTGGAAGTGGGTGGCAGAGGTGTGGCCAAGTCGGAGTCGGATAAAGTTTTTTATTTTTGATTTTTCGTTGTTTGTAGGGTACCTATTTAGGTTATGATTTTGTTGGATTCACTCCTACATAGTGGTGATTGTACATTCTCCATTCGTTTTCTTGGGTGCTGGTCAGTTTTCTTGTGAGGTTCTTCACAAGGTCATTCTTGGTGTAAATATTATAGAGGTAGGTTGGTGACTTGCTTGCGAGGCTGGCGGCTTTATCCGCGAGCTCATTGCCACGAATGCCACCGTGTCCAGGGGTCCACATTAGTTTTATATGCTGGTTTACCAATAAGGAGCGGATGCTGTTGATGAGATTGGTGGAGTTGTTATTGGTATTTTTGACGGCTTTGATCGTAGAGAGACTGTCTGTACATATAATCTGCTTATTTTCTTCATTTAAAGCCTCTTGAATGGCAGTAAAAATGGCTAAGGCTTCAGCAGTTAAAATCCAAAAAGTATCGTGCTACCGTCTTCATTTGTGATTGCAAAGGTTGTATTCTCTGAGGTTTTGGGCCTATCCGTAAAAGTGAATTTCCATTTTTTGGACTTGAGCTCAGATGAAATCCTTATTACGCTTATAGCTGTGTAATTTATTACTAAGATTTTGTTCCATAGCCAGGCGAGATTTGGACAGCAAACAAATGTCTGTGTTTAATTCTGACACATATTGTAAAAGATTGCTTCCATTTTATGTTCCTATTGTAAGTGTTTTGCCCATTATTATTTTTGTATTCTTCGCTAAGCTGTTTTATGTTTACGGCTTGTTTTATACATAAATTCTTTTTAGGTAATTCTTTTTTCTCGTTATTTTTGGGAATAGGTTTGATTTGTATCACTTTTGTTATTGAATTTTATTTTTTTAAATGTAGAGCATTTTTAAGCTTAAATTAATTTTTATAATTGTGTTGGTCAGTCTTTAATGAAGCCTGTACAAATTGCCCCCTAAAACCTGACAGCCCTTACCACTTTTTTAAAATCGCAAATTAAGAAAAATTAACAAGATAATTTAGTATTTATCAATAGTTAATATTTAAACATGTAGTATAACACAATTGCTAAAGATATAAGTACAAAAAATTAAGCTTTGTTCCTATTATTTTAGCCATAGCTGTAAGTAAATGTTGTGATTTGTGGAACTTACTCAATCAAGGAAATATAATTAATTTATCTGCTCTTCTTCACAATGCAATGAAAACTTTGATAGGTATCAATTAATTATGTTTAGCAAGCAGGAATCTCGTCTCCATTTCATAAGAAAGAATATTTTGCTAAATGACCTACCTATGCATAAATTGTGGTCTGTGATACCTACTCTTAACTGACATCATATAAGGTTTCTTTAAAGAAAACTCATTTGTGGTTATAAGAATTATAGTTTCTATTTTCAATCCACAGATGCCACACAATTGGATTTGAAGAGTGTTTCCTACTCTTCGTCTCCTATTAGATAAAGTAGGTAGATATGTAGGTAGGTAAGGTATTGATATAGGAAAAATCATGACACTCGTGTTGAAAGACAGAAAACCTATCAAAAGTAAAAAACATGAAATGTACACCAGGTGGCTAAAGTACTTCCAATTGATTAGGCACAGTATTGAAACAAAAAATCGATGTATGTACTTGGTTTAGGTACTGTTCTTCAAATAGTTTAATTAACTAAATTAACTTAAATTCATGTCGAAAAGATGAACACCTATTTGACCCTCAATCGGTTTTCTCTGTTTTCTTTCAATGCCAATGAATTCTCTCAATGACAAAAAGACACAAATAAAATAAACATTCCTCAAAAGTGTGATTCCCAGTTTCGTTACATGGGAAGGCACTTCTCTTTGCAATCCATGCAAAAAGGAAGTCTTGTGAAATGTGGCTTAATCTGCCAGAATGAGTCATATTCAAATAAGACCGTGAAGAAAATTTGTATATTACTTTTATGTTATTTACTAATCTCTTAACAACAACCGATTAGAATATGAATTAAGATAAGGAACAAGAGACAAGACCTAGTCGCTTTGCTGGCACATCTTTTAAGAAGAAAAAAGAACTATCAAAAAACCAACCACACTCGTCGTCGTCGGCTTCTACAAACCTTTATAGTTGTTACCTTCTATTGTTTTGTTTTATGTTTCAAATTAAATTAATATCAATTCATGGCACAAACTGTTTATGACTAACCACACAATAAAGATTATTATTACTAAATTATTTATTTATTTTATTGTTTTTCTAGCCTGAGCCCGTCTGACTGACTGCGAGCGGCAGGAAAATAGAATCACACAAAATGAAAATCCCCTGCTTCTGCTTTTGCTCTATTTTGGTTCTTTTGTTTACGTATTTTGTTGTTATCTCTCTGCCTCCAGCTCCAACAAACATCCCCTTAAATCATACAAAAAAAAAACAAAACAAAAATACGATCTGTCAAAAATGATGACAGCGGCGAATTCATTTATCTGACACCTGTCAACTGTCAAAACTTACAAATTCGCAAAAAATAACACTTCTCCCGTCATTCTCAACAACAAAAAACTTGATTTCTCACCTTAAAATCCGTGAAAAGTAATGAATTTTTCGTGAAAACTGTCAATTTAACTTATTACGGAATGTGTCAAATAATAAAACATTATTAAACTTTTATTTTTCACCGAAAAAATCACAAATTTCACTACAACCAAACGTATGCACACTAATTTTGATGTAGTTCTTGTTTTTGGTGTGCAGAAAATTTCACAAACAAAAAGACCTTAAAAAATGACAAACGAAGATCCCGACGATGCGACCGCAGGAAATGTCAATTACAATGGCGCTATCGTCGTTAGAGAGAAATCAACTTTAACTTTGGATGATATTTTTGAATATTTAAGCCAAAATCCCAAAATCATATTCAAAAGCCAACAAATTGATGATCCAGAATTAAGTGAGAATGAGAAAAAATCCATTGCTTTGGAGGTTTTCAGGAAAAATCCCAAAACATTTATCATGAGATTTGGTCCATATTTGAATGTCCAACATTTGGAGTTCTTCGAGGAGTTGGCTCTTCCCGAACAAGATCAAGATGAATTTAATTATATCCTGGAAGATCTGCACATAAAATTAGAAAAAAGACAAAGTTGTGTAAAAAACCGTCGATATACCGCTACACAGAAAATGCATGAATATTTCAGTGAGACTGAGATGATGAAGAGGGAACCGCATTTATACCACGAACTTGTTGGGCAATATCTCTCCGAGGAGGAGAGAACTCAAAGGGACACTTATGATGTGAGAAATACAACTTTTTCAGGCATTCTCCTCAACAAGATGGATCGTGATATTGCTGAGGAAATTCTCCAAAAGCAACAAGAAGACCAAGATGACGATGATGAAGATACTCCTCAATCCAGAAACGAGAGCAGTGACGAAGAGGATGAATATGCATCACCAGCTTATCGTCAACAATGGGGGAATTTCGATGATGAGAATATACCCTGTACCAGTTCGAAGGTGATAAAGAAACAGAAAAAGGCAAAAAAGAAGGTAAAGCAGCAAAAATTCATAACTGCTGGGGAAAGGGAGATTCTGAGACAGGAATTCGTTGGAATTATGAAGGCAAAGTTCCTGAATGGTCAAGATAAAGAATTCGACTATAGTCAAGTTGATGATAACGCTGAGTTGGATGATCTCAATCAGTTGAATCAGGATAAAGAAGATGAATACTTTGGAGAGAGTTCGGAGGAAGATGAAAATGGGTGTATAAGCCGAATGGACGACGATGATGACGAAGAAAGGAGATCAAATGAAGAATCAGATGATGATTTGGATGTTTATATGTCACATCTAAACCAACATCATAGTCTGAAGCAAATTCATTGAATTGGGTTGTTTGAATTTTTCAATAAAAATACAAAAAAGTTTAAACCCGTTTTTTGAAAATATTTTAATTGGACATCGAAGTTTTTCTAACACCCTTAAAGTTCCGTCCTTGGATGAGTTTTTCGCAAATTATTGTTTGGAAATACCTCAGGGTACCTTCAAAGCACTATGGGCCTTTAATTTGTGTCCATATTCAGACCCTTTAAACTATTTTCATTAAAACAAATTTCTAGAAATTAAATGTTCGTTTATTTGTGTGTCAAGTGTATTTAAAATATATAGAAAATCATTTTTGTCAATAATAGTAATCAAAATTAAATCGGAACGAATTTATCTAGGTCTTCCACGTCCTCGAGCGAACCCTCTTCCACGACCACGAATCACTTTGCTATTAGCCGGAGGACTCTTGGGTCGCAATGATTCAATTCTACTCGTACAACCAGTTGCAGCACCTTCTGCAAAATACGATTGATACAACTCAGAGTTAAAGTTCGAGTTGGTCAATTCGGGGCCAACAGTTAGCCAACCCGGACGAATGCTTGAGTCTCTCCCAAACAAATGCATTCTACGCCGCCCCAGACAAAAATGCTCGATTATATGAAATATCTCGATGGGTTTCTCAAAACTACCGAACTCCTCTTCCTCGGAAATGATGAGATCTATGTCGACATTGGCGTGAATGAAGTCTCCATCGGTGGAACGACGGACGGTTCCTTTGATGCCCATCAGACAGTGCTCTTTTGTTCGTTGGAATACTGCTTTCGGTTCGAGAATCTTGGAATGTCCTGGTTTATTGATGTTCGTGCGGATCCAACAGATGTCCTCGCAACGTCGGAAACCCCATTTCTTTAGACAATTGCGGCCCATGTCAAGACCCTCGGAACTACCACACCATAGGAACACAAAACTCCGATGAGCTGCAACTTCTCCCACATCGAGATCTAGAGAGAAGAAAATCGTTAACTTAGTCAGGAAAAGAGATGAAAGTCAGATTTTTCTTACTCAGAATCTCGTCCCAATTCCAGTATACTCGAGGAGCTCCCCCTACTGTGGCAACCGTTGCGGCACCTCGAGCATATTCTTCCAGTGGTGGTTCGATGAGAATCACATCAAACTTACTGCCGAGTGTCTTCAAGTCCAAGGTCTTTACATCAGCCTTCAGATACATGGGAGCAGTGGCAGTTTCGGATATAAGCTCATCTTTGAGACGAATTAGTTCCCTCAACTTAGGGTACTCTTCGAAGCGATCGGCCAAGCCAACATCACGAATGAAGTTCTGTGGCCTTTGACCTGTGTCCACGAAGTGTTGGCAGTAATCGTTGTGCGGATTTGATGATTGTGTACCCTTTTAAAAAATGATACCTCAGAGATTTCCTGACTTTTTTGTATAAACAATCGTTCGCTTACCTTTAAAAATGTCGATGAATCACGATAGATTATTTCAGCTTGAGGTTTCTTCGATGATGGCCCAGGACTTTCGTTATCCTCATCACGATTCGAACGTTGACTGCCGGCTTCTTCGACTGTCCCAAGGACAATTTTAAGTTCATCGACACTAGAAAGGCCAAGCTGATGTGTTGTTGAAGAACAAACAGAGAAAAAGAGTGAAATGAATGAAGAATAAACACAAAATCGTGATTGGTTAGGGGGAGAAAATTTGTTTATTTACAAATTAAACAGAATAAAAACTTACGGTTTGAGCAAGAAGTTGTTTGCGTTTTCGGGAACGTTCTTGAGAACTTTTTAATATATCACTCATTTTAAGTGAGGAAATATTATTAATTGTTTTTAAAAAAGAATTTTTCTTAATTTTCTTAGTCGGCGTCTGTTTTTTTAATTTTTGCAAGTGTCTCGTCTCGACGATGGATGGAAGAAAAGTGTTTGACGTTTTTCTTTGATCTCTTTTTCTCGGAAAGTGACATTTTGTTAAATGGGGCGAATTCAAAATTGCCTTAAGGGTAACCTTACATAATGCGTAGTAGACAAAGTACAATTAAGGCTAAGGTTACATAAGCGAGCAGTGTGTTCAATACAATTTCTGCTTTTCACTTAACATGTAAGACCCTAGCACAACTGGCTACTAATATTAGACTTGTGGTGAAGCAATTTTAAATCGCTGTTTTCGATAAGTAAAATGAGGTTCAAGTTCAACTGCTGTTTCAGGTACTTAAAAGTCTTTGAGTGAAATTTAGAACTAAGGCCGTGTTTGAATTGCGATAAAATCTGGGTTTAATTTTCTACCACGAATAAATTTTAACATTTGGTCAAAAATTGGATCAAATTCATAATTTTCCCCTTCGAATTGTGTAAAATTAGACTTTTTACAACACTATACTTTGATTAAAACTCCGTTAACATACAAACAATTAATTTTGTGCTAGTTCACAGCTGTCAAAACATATACCTAATACAAATTAAAAAAATCGTATTTCATTTGTAAAAGATGAACAACAAATTGAAGAAGTAAAACATACTATGGAATAAAATGATTTCCTCTGCGGATCAAGAAAATATTTTACTATTTTAATACCTATGCTCAAACTTACAGACTCATCATAAATTTTGCATGAAGCTTCTTATTTCGTTTATGTTCTCTGATTAATTTGTGCGCTTTCAGAAAATAATTTAATATGCAATCTTCTCTTCATTGCTAGAAACGTCAAAATATAGCTGCTAGTGGAAAAATTCTGGTCAGCAGCAGCTTTTTAGCGACCTAATGTCATTTGAATATTTCTGACAAGCTTCCAATCTTATTTGTTTATATTTCTAAACTAAAACACAAATATCATTTATTTAATAATTTTTTGTCTATCTAAAGTAAGCTGGCAACGTTCTTCCAAATCCATTTAATTTTTTTTGTTAAAATCACTAAAAAAAATAACTGAAGTTGGCTTCTGTTGGCGATTCACTAGATTTGTTCTGTCATTTTATCATTTTATTTTGTGCTGCGATACATCAAAATTAAAAAAAAGACAAATTTTGTTTGACAGCTCAAATCTGAGAAAGACGTCAGTTGTGTGACAGTTCAACAACGGTTCAAATCCCAAATGGATCTTTGAACAATCAATATTTGACAGGTGTGTGTGATTAATTTCTGTGGCGTTTAAACTTTATTGAATTGAAATACCGCGTTTGATTTGATGCGATTGATGCAACAAATACGTGAGATAGTTTTATTAACTCTGTAGAAAAAATTGTCGTTAACATTTTAAGAGTTCTTTCAATTTTAAACAGAAACGTCAAATGTGACCAGTGTCTAAGAAAGAATAAATAAAATACCTTACCAAAAACAAAGTTTCATTGCTCAAATTCTTATAAAACTCGATAGCAAGGAAGATTTTGTTTCTGTCTAACTTTCCAAAAAATGTGTTATAATTGGAAGTCAATTTTTTGACAGCTATTCAGTCAGCGACAAGGAGCTTGCCTAAATTTTTTCCATCTTTAAAATCAAACTGTTAAATTGTTTGAATGAATATTTTACTACGCTTTCTTTTGATTAGAAAAATAAACTATATATATATCGATTGAAAATCTCTCTGGAACAGATGATTATATTTTGTCAAAAAAAAATTGTTTCAATTGTAAACAATTTCATTTACAGATTACTGCCAGACAAATAAATGATGACCAAATTTGTTGTAAACACCCATAGCAGCTTTGCTTTTCTGGGGTTTCCAAGGGCAAACTCAAATTTCCATAAAAAATTGATTTTTTTTGACGCATGGAACATAATTGTAACTGTTTTTTTTTCGTCATTGCATTAGTGCAACTTTATGTAAGTTCTAACGAGAGTGGTAGAGTTGTTAAATTCCCAGCTGATCTAGATAAAAAATAGATTCATTTATTTTACCCATGGAAGACCCTACATAAAATACTTGATTTTTTTGAGGAATCATTTATCGGTATAACTGGCCTGTCAAAAAAATGTTCTGACAGCAATCTTTCATTAGAATTGTGTAAAATTGAAACACAAATCAATGAAACGTTTAAAAACAAAATCAGCTATTCAGGAAAAACTTAGGTCTGGAAAATAGAAAAATAAAAAAATTAACTATTAGAAAAAATAACTGAAACTTATCTTTAAACGCAGTGAAATATCCATTCAAACAATTTTTTCTGATTGATATCAATCATATAACTGGCTCCTTAATTTGTCGGATGTATGTCTTTACTTCCCTGGCCCTTTTTGATTATCAAATCAAAATGAGTCACCCTTAAAGTGTCCAATCTGTATTCAAAACAAATTTAGAGATTTCCTTTCTGAATAAAACAAAATGTTGGTCTTATTTTTACATAAGACTGCTGACACACAACCAAAGTGAACAAAACGGGCCTTAATATGCAAAATCTGAAATTACAAATCGAACAAACCTATTCGTCTACAGTTTTAAAATTCCGAGAATTCGTTTTTTTTAACAAAATTCAAAAATCATCTCGATTCCTTTTTCTATTTAACAAACCAACAAGAAGAAGCATGTCGTTTCTTGTTTTAGTTTTATTTATAATAAATTATATTTTACACTTCTTGTAAAATGTATTTCTTTTATTTTCCAAAGATATGAAACAAAAATACACAAATTACATTCATTTTCTTCTTTTTGTTAACACTCAATAATAAATAGATATATGAATATTTTTTTAAAGTACATATATAAAATTCAATTTCAAGACACATTTTGGGGTAAGATATTTTGTTTGTATAAAATACGAAGGAACAATTAATTCATATATTTAAAGCAAACCTTAAAAAACTATTATTGAAAAATTATGTATGACGTATAAAAAAATTATTGATATTAGGCTGATTGCACAAATATACAACATAATAAAACTTATTATTTATATCCACTGAGAAATCATTTTGTAGGAGTAAATAAACATTTATAGGATTTTTAACTTTTTCAATACTTTCCACTGTTGTATAAAATTTCATTGGGGGTTCCCTTGATATGATCAAAATTATAATTTTCAAATGGTTCTTGGGCAAAGATCATTTCAACTTCCTCTTCGAACAGATCTATGGCTTCAGCCAGTTCACCATTTAGATTTTTCTACAAAGATTTTATCAAAATTTAATTAAGTTCCCTTACACTCAAAACAAGAGTTATTCTACCTTCAAATAGTCTTTGGTCTGATAAATAATAAGTCGTATATCATGAACAACCTCAAAGATATGTCCATAAGCGCCTGTTTGGCATTTTAAAATGATCTCACGAATGTCCATGAACTCCGGAGTTTGTGCTATGAAGTCTGGGAACTAAAAAAAGACGAGTTAGATTGAGATAAAAACAATGAGCATCACTTTACATAATTCTGACAGAATTGTATCTTAAAAAAGATATCTCCATTCTTCATTTTCATCAAACGCTCCATGAGAACATTCAACTTGTTCACCAGATCCTTGCCCAAGGGTTTCTCCACATTCGGATCAAAGTCATTCGAGAACAGAGACAATTTATTCTCCAACACTCGAATATCACAATTAAGTTTCTTATCACTCTGAGACTTCAACGAAGGCAGCAGATCATAGACAGACGAAATATTGGACAAAGTCTTGGCAAAATTTTCATCAAAGAGCTGTTCTATACTCGTAGTCGCCGGGGAAAGGCTTTCAGTTGACTCCAAGGACTCTCGTTTGATGAAGTTGTAAGTTCCAGTCTTGAAGTACGTCCCATTTACAGTGTTTTCCCGTTGAGTTAGATCCGAATCCTCAACCATGGTATACATGTAGTTTGTGTTTTGTGTTGCTGTTGGCTCCTTATTCAATGCCACAAACTCATCCACAGAGGAGCTGGAGTAATCAAAGGAATCATCATTACTCGCCTTCATCGGAGTTGAGTTGTTTGCTTTTTGGTAGACATTCTTTTGAGACTGCACCAGATTATCCAAGTTGACGAAGGACTGAATAAGGTTATCCACAAAACTAACAGTTGTCTCCTGCCATGCTGTAAAACTGCGAACAAATTCTGGACTCAAAGCTGATCGGACTTTATTCAAACCCTCGGGGGTATTGTACACGTAGCCTTTGATTATGATCCATGCATTCATAACGCGGGTGAATACGAATATGAAATCCTTCACAGCCCATGCGATTCCTTGGGAATTTATATTCGGCAGAACACCATCAGGACGGACTAGATCTTGTTTCAAACGGGCACACAGACTGTCGATCTTTTTGAAACAAGGACGATTGCGGTGGGCGTAGGCAAGTTTCTCTGCGGTTTCACTTCCGGATAGAGCAAGTGACTTTAATATTTCAAATGTATTTATGACTACATCGGTTGGGTCTCCTCCACCACCAAGAATGGACGAATGTTCTTTGATTCTAAATGAAGTGATAGTGAATGATTTTTGAATTTATTATCAGTTGAGCAACAAACCTCGAGTCTTTGTTAGGATTTCGCATTGGAACTGAAGAAGAACCTCGCAAATCCTCTAAAAATTAAATAAATTATTTTGCCATAGACTTAATTATTCTGCCTTATGAATTAAGTGCTCACCCTTAACTCCAGTTTCCGATGGATCAACTTGAAGATTTATCTTCCCTATAGAGGCCGTCATATCATTCATTGCATTGATGTTAATCGGATTATTCTGATTGACGCATTGCACTCCAATTTGAATAGTCATCTTTCCAGGGTCACGAGTGCCTATATTCTGTTGTTGTTGTTGAGGATGGTTACCACCATTTGACCCAACAGTTGGTCCATTAGCAATGGTTTGAGTTATAAATGGCAAAGCTGCATATTGAACATTTGGAGCGAGTGCATATTGCAGAGCCATATTTGGCGCTGGCAAAATTGGAGATAGAAAAGCTGCATATGGCCAAATCGAAGGCAATTCTAAATGAAGTCGTTGTTCATTAAGTTGAATGTTGTGTTTTGTTTTTTACATAAGTTTTGAAAAACCTACCCTGAGTATTCATGCTTGGAAAACGCATACGATCCATAGAAGTAACCTGAAGAATTTTATCACGATTTTCGGAAT
The DNA here is from genome assembly GCA_951509635.1 of Eupeodes luniger. NCBI lineage: Eukaryota > Metazoa > Arthropoda > Insecta > Diptera > Syrphidae > Eupeodes > Eupeodes luniger. The sequence continues at coordinate 8,482,136 of OX608075.1, read as the reverse complement.
AATTTAAATCAGATTTAGAAGGAGAAGAGGCTGCTGCGGAGAGTTTACTATTCATTCCAAGGATTTTGCGAGCTTTTAACAAAAACAAAACAAAAAAGAACAATTTTAAAAAATCATGAATGTTTTTGTTGTTTGTTTTAAAAACAAGTGCTACTACAATCTATGAGAAATACAAAGTAGTTTTTTTAAAGGATAGATTAGGAATTCGTTTTAAATGAAACTTACGACGAGGTTGATCTTTAATATCATTCATAGTCTTATAAAATTTAAGAACGTGCTTTAAGGAAAAAATAGATAGGTATTTGGGAATGTATTTACGTTTCCAAAAGGGCAATAAACTAAAACTATGAAAAAGAAAGCATTGAAATTGTGGACTTTTTCAGATAGAAAATGCAACGCCTGCTGAGAATTGCATTAGCGATGTTCAAAATATTTATTCATACATAATGTGGCAAGGTACCTATATACTTGTTTTTTTTTTTGTTAAAAAGGAAAAGGAAATGGGTATTGGAATTTTAAAATTATTTGCTTGGGCAGGGTTGTCAAATACCATTTTGACTTTTTGGAAACTTTAATTTACTGATTTTTTTTGACGGCTCGAGACTAAAGCCAATTACTGTCATTACTTTTAATTGATCTGGAAGAAAAAATCCAAAAGAAAGCCCATCCATTTTTAAATAGCGATCTTCACAGCGTATCGCTTTAATCTGCTGAAGCGTTAACCGTTTTGCCGTTTGTATTACTTAAGTTTGATTCATTTAAAAATTGATAATTCCTTTGGGTGAGTGGGTTTTTTTCTTTTGAATTTAAATGTAGTAGCATTTGTTCAGTTTATATTTCTAAGATTTCAGAGATTTCCGTACAAATTCTTAAGAATTCTTTATCGCACAATCCAAAAAGGTTGAAAAGAAAGGCAAAGCTATAAAATTTGATTTTCTCTTTATTCTGACAGAAAACTTTTAAATTTAAGGAACTAAGAATAGTCGAGGAATATTAAATATTCACTTCGTAAAAATTCGCATGAAGCAGAAACATGGTGGAGAACTTCATTTATATGTCCTTAAAATTCCCTAAAAACTACTCTTGTTTTAGATAGCAGTAAAAAAAATTTTGGTGAGGGGATGAAAAATTCACTTTTAACAAATTACTAGAAAACTAGCTTTTTTGAAAAAGTTTTGGGTGCACATTGTAGCTCATTTTATTCTAGACAAAAATGATTGTGGTACTTTGGATATGAGTTATTTCAGAAAAACATTTTTTATTAGAGTGGACCGTGTGGTACAGAGAAACGCCACCAAGTTGGAAGAAATATATTTTTTGTTTGCAATTTGTTTAGTAACTTTGTAGCATTGTCCATTGGTATGCATTTATCTAAATTAAAATAGCGGCGAAACCTAGCTCTTTTACATGACATACAATTTTGACGTTTCTCAATCAGCTGTTCGGCAAAGACACGAAAAATCAAAAATTTAAAAATTGTTCAGCATTTAAATATAAATATAATTTATTCATATTATTCTTATTTTTGACTTTATTTAATTTAAAAACAAAAGAAAAACATTGAAAGTTCTCAAAATACAGATGATTCCTATTTTATTTATTTACATATGTCATTAATTTGACAGTTCCAGATTGACTAGCGATGCAATGCAATTTTGCATTTACAAAGCTAGTTGAATTTTGGTTACGTAACGTAGTGACAATGAATGCGCCCATTTAAACACTTTTGGCGAAAAATTTTAAAGAATGTTGTTAAGGGCTAAACATTTTTCTAAATATTTATTAGGAATTTACTAAGCTACACAAAAAACCTTTAAAACTTTACTTTGCGTTTTGCTAAGTAGAAAACAGCTATTTAGCTTTTATTAAAAACGGACATCCAAACATGTCTAAACAATGATAGTTTGTAAAAATAAACAAAGAAAACAAACTTAAACGGGCCTATTAATTCAAATTGCAAATTCTAGACTGGACTATTCTATCCACTGCTGTTTTAAGATAAATTGACAGATGCTATATGGATTTAGCTTTAGCTAAATGTTAAGAGGTAATTAGAAGTTAAAATCGTTTAAAATTAGCTTTTCACCTTAGTATATTGCTGATTGAACCTGCAAATTGATTCCATATGTTTATATTTTTTGGAAGAATCCGATGAATTATTAAAATTATCTCTATTGAAATTTGAATTGAAAAACTAATCTTGGACCTAAATGTTTGTCTGCTTTTTGCTTACAGCTGAGTGTTGTTCTTGTTATTTGACAGCTATCTCAATTTAGCTATCCAATCTGTGCAATGCAGATAATGAATTTGTAGCTTGTAGATACGGACTTGCTCGTGTATCTCCAGCTTTATCTCTAAAACACCGTTTTTATCAATTTTTTGTCCAGCAAGTATCTCTTGAAAAAAATTGAACTTTCAACTTTTGAGAAAAACAAAATGTCTCGATAAATATAAACTTTACTTCCATTTACTATCGTCGAAATATGAGTCTTGGCACCACTTAAATTGCTGAATTCATGTGTCATCCTCTCTATATCACTGGAAACTCACCACACTTCTTGTTCTTGCTTAGCAGCTGTCACTCTTTCACAACTGACAGACGGTGGCCACTACTTCATTTATCAACAAAATATAATTTATAGCATATTTTTCGCTATTCCCTGCAAAGAGGAAGAACAAATAAAATAAAATGACAGAATCAAATGTTGAAAATGAAATCGCCGAAATAAATTTTGAAAATGAAATTTCCGATGGAAAAAACAAAAATTGCGTTCGCTGTCAATTTTGTAATTCATTAATTCTCTCAAAAAAACAAGGAATCTATTTACAACCAAATGAAGTGGTAAGTAACAAAATATCATGCCACATAAATTCTCTATTTTACAAACAAAAACGCCCATATTTTCTTTTTCTTCCAGTTTAATCTTCCTCTTATCCATGCTAAAAACACCGTAGATCCATCTGAAGTTGAGACTGAACCGATAAAAGATTTCTGGACAGTTGGTGATGTTTTCCAATTCGAGAATATTAGCGTTTCGAAGCCTGTAAACAATTTAAAGTATTTAACTTGTGCCGATTGTGAAAAGGGTCCAGTAGGATATCAAGATTTAGGTACAAATAAAATGTGTTATGTTGCTCTTAGTCGAGTGAAATATGACAAATAGATAGATATATATTTTTGTATAATATATAATATATTAATCAGGAATAGGCTTTGTTTTTAAATCTATTATTTAATCTTCCTTTTTTTGTATTGTGTAAATTTGTATTTAATGCCAATAAAGTAAGTTTAAACAAGAAGTTTAATTGACTATAAAAAAATGCTTAAGCAGAATTTACATCATCACTAAAGCAACAAATAAAGCGAATAAAATAATTAATTAATCTATTAACGAATTTTTACTTAAAATAGATATTTACTTTTGGGGCTTTATCATAAGATAGTATTGAATAATTCCAAAGGGAAGGAGATTCCTTCAAAAATATATAGTAGCTATCTGGAAAAGCTAAAACCTGGTGGTAAGGTTTTGTATAAATTGATACAGGCCTTCTTAAAAAATATTTTCAAAAATCTTTCGGATCAAGATCTTATATCGAAGGTATTGAAGGGTTTATCAAACATTCCGAAATGTTTAAAAAGAACATCATTGTAGATGTCAAAATTTGGTTTTGAATTACACAAGTTTGAGTCACGATTTTTTGATCCAGTTGAAGTCGAGTAGTTAGTAAAAAGTAATTGGGGAAGGGTACTAAATTTCAGTATATTTTTAAAACGACTTGTGACAATTTCATCATTGAAAATTGACTCATTTATGTGACTCGGACACCCGTCGTATCGGTTCTTGCGTCACCTTTCTTACCGTTATTTTAACGAAATGTGCTGTAGAGAGCCATTTGGATTCCTCCGTTAAAAAAGTTTATTTGTGTTTCTTGAGCTTCTGGAAATGCATATCAGTGTACCCTTGACCCCAACTTCGGTTATAGTGGGAAGTACAGAGGTTTTTATCTTTAGCCGTACAACGCGAATGTGGAATGCCTTATCAAGGCTTGTCATGGCTGCAAAAATAAAAATTTAATTAACATGTTTTCGAAAGTTTTACAAGTCAAACAAATTGAAAATCCTAGTGAAAGAAATTAGTTTTGTTATTTGACCGTGAAAGGTGGGGTTTATGATAATTTTATGATTGGAATCGACGCACGTAGGGATTAACCTTGAGTATCATGTCCAAAGATCCTCAAAATTTACAAATTCTCTACACGCATTTATAGATGTCGAGAGTATGAAACTTGAAATATTTTTTTCGCATAGAAATTATTGTGATTTTCAGATTTTTGTCTTGAAAAGAGAAAGAAATGATATCTTATAAATTCGAATTTAACGATAACACTGGTCGACAAGGTTTTTCTACTGGCATTGAAATTGCACTTTTCCAAAGGGTTTTGGAGGCCTTAATTTAAATCCGACTTTAAAATTAATGTATCACATCAGGTTTTTCAGATATTACTTTTTAAAATGCGAAAAAACTCGTATATTCGGCTTTTTAAGGCTGTCTAAATTTATTAAGTAGCTTTTTTTCAATCAAATCCGTGAATGTTTTCCAAATCTAAAATCCCTTTATTCAATATTAAATTGAAATATTTATATTATTTCATATAATATTCGAAAAAAACTTCAAAATTTGTTAGATATCACATGTCTTACAAAAAACTAAAAGAAACGCTTAACCACTTTTGCTAAAATAGTTTTCAACAGAAAAAGGCAAAACGGTTTGAAAGTAAGTTTGGTTCTTGTAACGAATCTGTTGTCTAAATAATTCTATTATAGCAAGTTTTTGAAATATATTAAAAAATGTAAAAATGATGTTGAAAACGGGTATTTTTAAAACTTGAGCAAATAGTTAAAATATGAGTTTGGATTCGAAATCAGCACTAAAAATGTAGTCCAAAACGTAATTTACAAAATTATTAAAGTATCAAATTCAAGTTTTTTTCGAGACTTCATATAGATTCAAATAAAGACTCATAACTAATGCGAATTTCCAGAAACTAAGTAAGATACTAAAATCCTTTGAATTGTATCCAAAAGAGAAAGGTTTGTACTTTTCAAAATCACCATACAATTATTGTTAAGAGATATTTTGAGTTTGAACTAAGGCTTAAAAAACCCCGTTTTTGTTTGTTTTTAGCATTTTTAAAGGGGCATATTTTAAAAACCTGATGTGATAGAAAAATTTAAAGGTTAGATTCGAATTTAGGACATCTTAATCCTTTTAAACAGTATTCCTTTGTGTGTGCAACAGGAAAAAAATATAATTTTGTCAACCAGTGTAATCAATCATCTTTCCAGAGAAACTTGCAAAGGAAGAGGGGGGGGGGGGGCTGCAAACTCGTATAAGGTCTCATGGCGTGTAAAACCAAGTTTCTTTTTTTTGCACTTCAAAATAAACAATACTTTATTAAAGGATTTAGTTATTCTGATTTCAAATCCTCGGCTTATAATTTATCCATCACATTAAGTTTTTGAAATGTGGCCCTTGAAAAATGTTTTCTTTTAGATATATTTAAATCATACATATGTGTCTCCCTTAGTTTCTGGGAACTCTAATAAGATGACTTATTATGCGATTTCATTTGGCTGTATATGAAGTTATGACAAAACTTCAATCTTATTCTTTCATGGTTTTAAAAAATAAGTTTTAAGAGTTAATTTTACTTTTAGATCTGATTAAAAACTACATCTTGTAAACCTTATTTTTATATTTTTTTAAAACATAATTGTTTTGAACAGCAATTTGTCATTAAAAAAAAATGTAAACCGTTTTGTCTTTTTCCGAAAACCCGATCTTTTTTATTTTAAATAGTCTCTAGTACCTAAAAAATGATGGCCAGGAAAAAACTTTAAGTACTCGAATTTCGAATTTTATTATAAGAGGTTTTGCAAAACAAATGATTTTATACTACTCAAAACTTCAAACGCGTTTACCACAACACTGTTTTTTAAATTAGCCATAATTTGTCTCATAAATCAACTCATTGACTTGAAAATTTTAATATACTTTGTAAAATACATTATTTTTGAAAGTACATAGTTATAATTTCTTTTTTATTTTACATTAGTTAATTTGTTATTTACAACTATCGTCATTTGGCCCAAAAATAAATGTACCGTAAAAATCCCACGTACTTATTTTTTATTTACTTCAGTTCTTATTATATGAGGAGTATAATTATTTCAAAACTCTTGTATTCCACTATTTTTCTATACTTTTTAGAACATTGAAAATTGAAAACTACACTATTTTAGTATTTTTCTTTTTTTTAAACACGCAATTTAGCAACAAAACTATTATTTTCCTGTGCAAATGAAAGAAGCCGCTTTCAGAACTCGTGTGTTCCAATTACATACAAAATAGGGAATTTGTGTTATTTTAAGAATATTAATGGGTCATACTATTTAGCTTTAATTCTTGTGAAGAAAACAACTTTGGTAAGCTCGCAAATGAAAAATACTCGTTCATTTTAATTTTCTGTGAAATAAACTCAAATTATTTAAATCATTAAAAAAGTTTGTTTCCTTTCAAAATTTCTTTATTTTAAAATAAGATGAATCAAAAGCCAACTATTCTAGTCGTTTTTTTCATAACTCTTCTTTTCCAAATCAAAATAATTTTTGATAAATTGTAGGTCTGCGTTCAAAGTTTAAAATCCTAGGATATATGTATGGTCTTACTCGAAATTCTCAAAATTGGAAAAGAAGAGTTTTGAAATGATACCCCTCATGTAATCAAAAAAATTCACTTTATAACTTTTATGATTTAAAAAAAGAGACGCCTTCGAAAAATGCTTAAACGCCATTTTGAAATAAATCGCTTAAAAAAATATTAATATAAAATTCTGTTTCTGTAATCTTAACTTATTTTGTAGGTTTTTTCAACTACTAGGTTAATGTTAAATAAATAGACTAATAATGAAGATTTTTCGAAAATTTTATAAAATATTTAGACTGAGATTTATTGATTTGGAAAATCGTATCGAACTTCGTAAAAAAAAGGACTACATGAATTTACGTAACCTTGAAAAACTATATGTAAATACGTCAGTGTGAAGTCAGATTTGTGTAATGACCATCAAAACTCTTGGAAAAAGTATAACTTGGTTCCAAGTTACAAAACTTTGTCCCTATCTCATCTTTGATTTTCGCACACTAACTGTTCTTTGATGGCATGAAACGAGAAATGCATAAATCCAATTAAAAATCTCCTAAACATTTTTTTTCTATTCATTTTTCAAGCGTAAGTCGTCCCTATTTATTTTAAGATAGTACATAAGTAAAATCGCTCTCCAAGAAGTTTATTTAAAAAACACCCATTTCTCATAAATAAAATTATAAAAATTCAAGTTTTTTTTTTAAATGTACTTTAATACTTTTTAATTTTTAATTAATGGGTAGGTATATTTTTTTTAGTATTCGAATGTTTCGTGTTCAAAAGGCTTCTCAAAAAAGTGGCAATTAGTTTTTATTTATTTTTCTATTTTATAAAATGTTCGCCCTTGTTATTACTATTACACGCATGTTTGTTGTTTTGTTTTTTTTTTTTTTAATATTGCTTAAAATACATCTAATTTATTTATTTAGACCAAAAATTACAAATCTAATTTATTTCTTATTCCCAACAAATTGTTTTAAAATTTTCATATAATCAAATAGGTACACAAGAATTAAAAAATGAAAAACTATGAGTATATGTATAAAGTTCTTTGAATAAAATATAAATTATTTATAAAAAATGAGGATTATTAGTTGCTGTGTGCTTGTTGTTAAATGGAAATAAATAAATCGAACGGCAATGTTATAATAAAAAGTATTTAAAAAAGAAAAAGAGAGAAAGAAAACTACAGGTAGGTACTTTTCCGGCGGCGGTGTAGGATATGCAGGAGCAGAAAAAAAAAACTACTAACAAAAGAATGGAAGTGTACTCCTGGCAGAAATAACTTCAACATCTCCTTGTCTGGGACTATGGCTACTTCGCATCATCTCACTGCACAGATGTCTACCTGATGGACCCGTTCGAATTTTTGTTGCAACTGTCTTAACCATGCCCTCGGATTCGTCGAGAGTCTTTAGGAAACATCCCTTGCAAGTGGGTAGTACTTTGCCACCCAACTCCAGGCAATACGAATAAGTTTTTGTTCTTAATTTCTCCCGTTCAGCGTCTAAGTTTCGTGGACGAGTGGATTTCTTATTGATGACTGTTATCATGGACGCAACATATTCGGCTCGTTTCTCGTAGGTTCCCAGGGACCAGTATTCGTTGAAGATGGCTTGTTGCATTTCGAAGGTGAATCTGGTGTTGCATTTGGCACGGCATTCAGTCAAAGGAACCACCTTCTTGGCAGGCACGAGTTTGCCAGAGCTGGTCACATAGGCTTGGCCATTATTGCGACAGGCTTTCCTTAGTTGCTTGGATGTTCGAGCGCTCTCATCCAAGCTGGACTCGAGACTGGCCTCATTGTCATTGCCATCCTCGTCGTCATCGTCGATAGTTATGGACTCGAGAGTTTCATGGTTCGAATTATCACTGGGTGGATCGGTTATGGCCTCGTTACAAGAGAAGTCATCTTCTGATGTCGTTATATATTTCATCTGAAAATCATGGGCTTTAGTTTTCGAAACAACTAGATAAAGCGAACTATCTATAAATAATTATGTACCTTTGGGAATATAATGCAAATAACAAAGTGTTTTTTCGTATGCTTTAATAATCAACTTTTAGGTTTTCCAGTTTATTCAATTAAATATTATAAAATACAGTTAATTAAAGTGTTGTAAATTATTAAATTGTAATTTTATTGAAATTTTTATATAGAAAAAAAAGTTATAAACAATCTGCTGTCTCTTCAGTTTCAGTTCTTTTTTTAATTTTGGTTTTTCTCATTGACAGATAAGAAAAAATCAGAATCAGAAATGGAGATGGAGAACGCCAACGGAACCAACGACCGACGACGACGACGAGAGGAGAGATAAACAAAGAGATAAATTCTCATTTTTGTGTTGAATTTCTATTTATTTATTTTTCTGATATTACAAAATAATCGCTTTTGAACCAAAAATCAAGATGTAGTTGTAAATGCATTCAGCTGATGATGCCTGCGGCCGGCGGTAATAAAATTAATTAGGTGTGGTGAGTTCAAATTTGAAATAGAAAAAAGGAAAATTTATAGTCCAAGGAGGGAAAATGGAAACAAAAAGGGAAGAATGTTTGAAAAGTTTTAGGGAAGAAAAAAACAGATAGTCGAAAGAAATGAGTAGTTCTTTTTGGACAAAAATAATTTAAAATAAAAAAAAAAGTTTATAATGTGTAATGCATTTATTTTTACTATGCAATGTTAATTGATATACTAAAATTGTTAAATGTAATACAAGCCTTAAAGCTTGTCTCTAGAACCATTCAAAAAACAAATTAACGCAGACTTCAAATTGAAGAACGCCAACCGCAATTGAAGAAGGACGCCTCAGATTTTTGTTTGTTTTAACGAATTCTTAATTAATAAAAGTTCAAAAAAGTATTTGTTTCTTTTAAAATTAATCTAACCTATAACCAATTTCTATTTTACTCGCATAAACAAAAGAAGAGTATCGAAATTCGGCCAAAGGGTATTCGATGACAAGTCCTAGCCTAGTGAGAAGAGACAAATATTACTGGAGCACTGAAAGTAATTTTGAAAATAGGGGCTAAATAATAACGGGAACAGGGTTGGCATGTCCTGAACTAGTCTTTTAGCCCAAGTTAAAAATATTTGCAGCCTAAAATCGAAAAATTCAAATTAAAATTTATTTTTGTTCATAAAAGAGAATAGACATAAGAATATTGAGTAAATTCACAAACGTCAAATTTTTGTGCAGTTATTCGGCATCACTGCTTTTTTGCGATGCTCGTGTCTATGAGGCTGTTACTGATGCAATGCCGATGATATGCAGATCCTTTATTTGTTTGACGTGAAAAAACACATTTTTTTCTTTTATTTATTTAATGATGGACGTTCTTTTATTAAAATGCAATAATAAACAGTTGAAATGAAAAGTGATGCCAAAGTTTGAGTTTGTGAACGTTTGACGTTGACCGTTTGGCCATTATTACTGCAGTCATAATGTATTTTGATATTGACAACTAATTAATCAATTTAAATTAAAATGAAAAGTTCTTGCAGCATATTTTTTAAACTGTAGCATTGCTTACGTGCAAGTTAAACAGTTGTAAAACGAAATACGTCAAATCTCCGAAAACTCTCATGGAATTCGAACGAAATAATATATGTACTATGTGCTTTCATATTTTTTAAGTTAAGAGCCAATTTTACGTTTTGTTTACGTACATGGTTTATTTGTTCCAATGAAAAAATACACCAAGATTAGATTTTGACTTTTTATAGGAAAATTATTATCTTTGGGCTTTCATCACACACTCAAAAGTTATGAGTTATCTCTTCGAAAATGTGTTCGAACATATTTTGAACTGAAGGGTACAATACACTCCGATCATCAATTTGTGACTTTGACAATTATTTTCGAATAATTTTTAATAACATTACGAAAAGATTAATTCATTTAGTTTGAACTCTGAATTTAAATAAAAAAAAATGGTTGCCTGTAAAGTCGGTTTTACGGGCGAAGATTTTACGTGACAACGTCTTTTTCTCGGTACAATATTTATTGATATGAATATAATTAAATTGCACAATAGGAACAAGGAATTGAATGAAAATAAGAATTGCACAAATTTTAACTATAGAAATATATTTTGTTTACTAAAACATTGTACATGTAAACTTAAACTTAACTAATTCCTATTTGAGTGATTTTGTTGAGGATAGGACGATGATAGGAGAAATATGAAATGAAAGGAAGTGTTTCTGCTGTAATGTGTCTTGCGAACACGTGTGAACTTGTATTATGACGCTTTCTTGTTTTTCCAACGCCAAGAACGTTCGAGAAAGACAAAGACAGAGACACAAGCATGCGCCGATTCAATGCGCCTAATTCTCTAGTGCTGCGCGCGCGGCAGACCGATCATAGTTGAGTGGGAGAGAGACGCAAGGCATTCGGCGGGCCTCTCTCTCGTTCGGTGACTCATCGTAACGTTACCGGGCGTTACACTTTTTCATAAGTGACTCCCAGCCGCAACCTAATTTAAGACGTTGTCACGTCAAAATATTTTAAAATTTTGAAAAGATTTCTCAAGAATGTAAGAATTATGCCTCAATTATAGTTCTTTAAAACGTAGAAATAAAAATGAATGAAATCCTTTACGAAAAACACGTAAAAAAGCATAAACAAAATTAACGAAGTAAAAATTATAAAGCGCAACATTGTGGCAACGCTGAATGCGACTCAATATATAATATAAATAATTATTGTTTGTTTGATTTACTAGCGGTAACGACTGCAAGAGAAAACTACAAATGTATTAATCCAACTGATATAATTACCCATAAAATTGATTTTCTGACAAATGTATGGCACTTAAAATGTTGATGCTGATTCATTTTCCCATTCCTGGAATCTGGATGGAAAAACCTTCTTAAAAGAAAATTTGTTCGGAGGTTTTGAGCCATGGCCATCAACATATGTGATGCATTAAAAAAAATTATATAGGTACTTTAATTAGTGCTCGACTTTTACATTACAAACAAACATTTTATCAAACCTTTAAAAATTACAAAGAAAAATGGGTTTTCATCAATTCAAATCATTAAATAATAAATGCCGATAAGTTTATCCTTAAAGAAATCTTCAAATACCTTGTCAAATATAAATATTCTTTTGTCAGCTATACATCAAGAATGTGGAATGTTTTTCCTATAATACTTCAAGGGTAGTCCTTCTAGTTTGCGTTAACTTTTTATGGAGGCTACTACTATTAGAATTGTATTATGGTGTATATACATATAATAGAGCGATTATACAGGGTGTTACATAATCCTAAAAACAGAAGAAAGCCTGAGGTGTGAGAAGTAATAAATACTCTTAAGGTTTACATTACACAAAATAAAAAATTACATACTTTATAAGGTGTTTTTGTTAAACATTAATATAAAAGTTAGAACAACAGCATTTAAAATAACAAAAAGTTTGAGTCAGTTAAAGTAAGGTTGGTTGGCAAAACTCATAAAACTTAAATCATAAGTTTTTCGAATCTAAATGTCCTGTCAGGAACCTATGTTTTTCTTGTGTAATGAAGGCTATTGGGAAACCTTCAACACAATAAATACCGTACCCATAACTGCTTCTTGAAAAGTTACGTCAAGTTTTCGTTGGCCTTCGGTAGCACAGGTAAACAATTAAGCCCTTCAGTCGCTTATGTTGTACAATTATTTAATTTATAATTATTTAATAATTTAATTGATAGTCATTTTATGTGACATTAATAATTCTTGGACACAACCAGAAAATGCTTAACGATAAATGCAATCTACAACATAAGCTTTCGTTGGGTTTAATTTTAAGCTAGCTTTTCGTTAACTTTTGATGATAGCTTCCGCTTTTATAGTAGTTGTTAGGTCTTTATATTTAGTTAATCTTAGTACACTTTAACTTACCGTTCCTTGAAACTAAACAAGAAATTAATAGTAAATTGAAAGCAAAGCATGACATTTATTTTGTTTTTTTCTTTAATAAAACACAATTTTATTTTATATCGAATAAAACAACAAAATTCTTTATTGCTTTATCCCAAAGATTTCAAATTTTTCCATTATCCTTTCAATCTTACTAACACAATAATAGCAATAAATATTTGTTCATATATATATATATTTTGTTTTTTGATTTTGTATATATATATATATATACTATATTATAACTGTTTTTTCTTCTTCTTCTTTTATAATATTTTATATTTAGTATGTCTGGTATTAATTTAAATTCAAAATTCAAATTAAAAAAAAAATGAATGCAATGATGATAAAACACTGGCAGTTATTATATTCAAAAAGAATTTCATGCAATTTTATTTTTGTTTTGTTGTTGTATCTATATATAAATGTACGAGTATATATGCATATATATGTATATATTTATATAAATATATAACATAGAGCAGTTATTTTTTCATTTTGGTTCTCTCTGCAAAGGATTTTTCGACTTTAGTTAGTTTAGTACTTCGATTAAGTTAGTGCAAAATGTTTTGTTTTTGTTTTTGTTTTTCTTTAAATACATAATACAGCTATTACTTATATTATTATTACAATAAAAATAAAAGTAATAGAATTACATTTATATATAAGAACATTCATAGTCATTTTCATTTTTTTTTTCTCAGACACGAAAGAGATTTAATATTTTGCTTTTTTAAAGTAAAAGTAAAAGTTAAAAGTATTAAAACTTAAACGGAGGCCCTTCAATTTTATTTTTTTGAAGGACCTGTTGTTTTTTCATGTTTATTTTTCTATAACCTACGATTAATTTTTGGTATTAGCTGCATTTGCAATTTACTTTATTTGTCTATAAATATCTATATTTTTTTTTAATAACTAACTTTTTATAATTAAAATTTAACAGTTTAAGTTTTTTTATATTTATTTATTTATGTTAAAAGCTACATTTAAACAATTTGTAAGATTTATCTTTTTTTCTACAGCATTTTTTAAGCAACTTTTACGGGGTCCTTTTTGTATAAGGTCCTTTTCAGCTTAAGATATTTTGATTTCAGATCTCTTGCGTTTAACGGTTTTTGGTGGTATTTTGATTGAGTTATACGGTGGTGGTTGTATATTTTGACCTGAAACGTGACTTTTTTCGTTCATATAAATGACCTCTTATCTTAAGCTGAAAACTCTCAAAAAAAAGATCACCCATTAATTAATTGCAAATTAAAGAAGAATTAAATAAATGTTTAGGGGAATGTTTAAGACTTATTTTATTATCTATGTATATAATTTATTTAATTTTTTATATATACAAAAAGTATTTTTTGTAATTTTTTCTTTGAAACTTTTAATGAGATTTTATTTTTGTTTTTGTGACTATCGATTTTTTATTTAATTCACTATAAAATTTAATTTTTAATCATTCAATTTTCTTTGGTTCAGCTGTTTCCCGTAGGTTTATGTTTTTATTTATTTTGTTGTTTTATTATTTTGCAATAAAAGGATACATTAATTTGGTTTTTGAAATGTGTAATATAAATTTGTATTTTTTTTTGTTTTGTTAAGTTTAAAAATGTATTTTATTATCCTTAAATTATATAAGTTCTGCATAATTTATTTGTGCTTGGTGGAAAGGTTCAAATAATATAAGATAAAAAATATTTCTATGTAAAAAAAGGACATTCTTTATACATTTTTCAAAATTCTGTTGTTTTATCGATTTTTGTTTTTTTTTGTTTTATTTTTTTAATATTTTTCCTTCAAAAATTAAAGTATTTGTAAAACTTATCCGTAAGAAAGAAAAACAAAATATTCCCAAAAAAAAAGAAATAATAAAGAAAAATTTAAAGCCCAAAAATTGGTTTATCGTTTGTGTAACAAAATTTAAATAAATAATTAAACGCGTTTAGTAAACATCACAAAGAGTCCACATAAGATCGAAGCGGCCATTATTAAAAATGACGAATTTAGAGCACCGCTGCCGTTGCAACGATCCTGGTCGCAGGAGCAGACAACTTGACGTCCGCCAAATCCAGCACGCGAGTAACAGTAGTTGTAGTTGGTTTGATTGAGGAAACCACAGGTTCGAATAACACGGGTATCTGGGGGCACTGTTAATAAGAAATAAAATGACATTTGTATAAGTTTTTGTATTTAAAAAAAAATAATAGATTTTTAGTGGTAAACAAAATCTTACATCCATTGACAGCGAATTCAATCACTTGACTAATCTTCCTGCAGAAGATCGATAGACCCTGTTCCCGTGATGAATATTCTTGGCGACAGTCCTTCAAGAGATTATCAGGTGGGATGTCAAGATTGCAGTTAGCATCTTTATGACTGTTGCACACAAAGCATTGTATTGCCGATCCTGAAATAAAATTTAAAATCAAGATTAAATATGAACACATTCTTTTTTAAAACTTCGTTCTTGATTGATTTACTGTCCCTTTTTAACAGTTTGACTGATGTCATTTTGTGGTTTGTTCGATTATGAAAAGCAAAAACAAATTTTATTGACAATTTGACAGCTACAAAAAAATTCAATAGAATGACATAAAAACTATTATCAATGCGCGGGTTCAGACAACATAATGGACATCAAGGCAATAAGTTTATTTTTCTACCTTTAGTAGATCGTTTGAAAAATACCACACAAATTATTGTCCACAAAAACTCCTCAAGCAAGCTAACAAACCCTTTTACACAAAACATTAAACAGAATTGTGCAGAAAATACATAAATCACAGAGTAATAAAGTTCAACTTTCAGCTTAATAAAATGAACATGATCAGCTGTCATTTTGACATAAGTAGATTTGTCTTTACTAAATTTCCAGTCAATTTTCCAATAAAGCTGCCTTAAGCAGAAGGCAGTCTGGTCAATCAGATAATAGAACCTTGCTTTGTCCCTAACTCCCTTATGTCGTCTGTATTTTAAACGATTTAGACATCTTCCTAGCTTTTGACATTTTTGGTTACAGTTCAAATTATAAAATGGCTACAGTAAATAATTTTCCAAATCAGTATTATTTCTGAGTTTCTGACATTTTAAATTAATAGATCCGTTACCCACAGCTAGGTTTGTTTGTTATATTTTTCGGGAAACTGTCACTATTTAGACGTGTTCAGATACAACGTGTGTAATAAAAAAGAATTAGTACTTTACTATAAGGCAAACGATTATATTTCTGCAATAGCTAAAAAAAAATAAATACATAAATAAATATTTATTTATGTATTTATTTTAGAAAATTTGTCTACAGCTTGTTTGAATGGTTTTTAAAAATTGTTTTTGAGGTTGGTTGGGGTTTTTTTTTATCAAAAGTCAAACATGAACCTGAAAGAATTCATCACATTCTTGCAAGTGAATGGTCTACTCATAAAATTTTATGATTTTTAACAATTTTGTATGAATATTTCAGCTGCAAATTCAAAGACGACAACTTCAATGAAGTTTGAATACATATACATATCTTCTTTATTTCTTCTCATGGCCACAAGCTGTGTATATAATCTTATAGATATGTACATACTACATATGTCTAAAATAAACAAACAGGTTCCACATTTGCATCATCTCTCTATATCTGCACTTGCTCTTGATCACTAAAGCTCTGTTTCACAACACCATGACGATTGTAAATGACTTTGAAAACTATTAACCGCATCGGTTGAAGTCTTGAAATCCATCTGAATCACGTTATTACTAAAAAAAAAACAAAAAAGAAAATAGGTGGTTTGACCTTGAAGACTATTTCTATTGTTGTCTATATTTTTCATTGCATAAAATGGAGTTCTTACTTCTACTTGTCAAGTAGTGTAGTCCCTTTGAGTTTCATAATCACCATACTTGATATAAAAATGAAACAAAAAACTACCCGCAAAAACCTAAATAATATTGTTATCACATTAAAGGTGTTTTCAATTACCGCCATCTGGAGGAGTTCCAGTTCACAGCTACACTTTAAACGTCTTCAATTAGCAATTTCTTTCAATAGCTATCGCAGTTAAGTGTCAAATATTCAACTGACAGTTAAGTGTGAGAATAGCAATTTGCAATGCACAGTGTAGCCAAAATAAAAAAGAAAACACTAATCACGTTTAAAATTAGTGGACAAGAGATTTATCTCACAGTCAGAGATTGAGATCCATACGGCTTGAACTGACCGCCCACTTATGGTGCCCTGACTGCGTTGTCGCCGCGCGCCGCAAACGAACCCATAGCCTCACTATCAATGCCCCTGGAACTGATTTATTAATTTGTTCACTAAACTTTTTATGTTACCCCCTTTTGTTCATGTTCATGTGTCCTATTGTGCAATTGAATACGATGTTTTTCAACCGACGACGATGATGCGGAGGAGTCATAAAGAGGCTAGTTGGCCCATCAGCTAGACAGAACTCATAGTTGTATCAGTTTAAGTGTGGGTTTAGTTAGCTGCTCTGTGTAATTGAATAAAGAAGAAAAAAAAAACGGAAACGCAAACGCGTTTATGTTCATACTTTTTTTTTATTTGATGGTCCAACCTGCCGATCAGTACCTAACCTATTCATTATGCATGCACGCAATGCATGTTTCGTCTTGTGACGTCATCATTTACAAACATTTCACAAAAATGATGCATTGAAATTATATTTTTTTGTATATGACAATTGTTAATTTGGTCAGGTTCTTTAATTGAATCTGACAGTTAAATTGTGTCTATCTGGGATAAACTATACAAAAGATTGACCTCTAGTGGTCGAGGAATAAAGATAACTAGTGTTAACCACTATTTCGTTCGGTTTATGGAGCTTATATCCAGTTAATTGTAAAGCAGCTTGTTAATTGGTTGATTAAGTGGCACTCGTTTTAAAAATGACCTTTTTGATCTGAAAACATGCATACAAATCTCTTCAAACATGTCTTTTTCATGTAGTTTCTTTGTAAAAGAAGGTGTATTAGCTCTTGATTTCTAGGTAAATTTTTTCCTTAGAACACCTGTGAAGTTCTATAAATTTTATTCTTAAGTTCTGTCAGTTTTATTTAATTGTTTTCATTTAAACTTGACAAGAATCTAAGCCAAATAACCCAGAAAATTAAAAACACTCAAAGTAAACCATCAAGCCTTCCTTTATTTCATAATCATACATTTTGAAATTACTTTCAAACAATATATGTATATACAAAAATCATAGAGTAAGGAAACAGATCTAATACTTTCTTTAACCAAATACAACAAAAAGACCTGTTTGATTTTCTGTTCTTCTTAGTTCCAAGTTATGTGAATTTACTTTTCTTGTATAAAAATAAACTTGACAGGACTTTGAACTAAAATGCATACAAATCACAGAAATTAAAAGAAAGGAACAGATCTATTTGTACCCGTGGCATGATGGTTAGTGCGTTGGACTGTCATGCGAGAGGTCTTGGGTTCGATCCCTGCCTGTGCCATCTTAATTTAAAAAAAAAAAAAACGGGTACTGCCTCTTGCGAGGAATTGACAAATTCTCCAAGAGTAATGAAAGTCATGAAAAAGTGCTTTCTCAAATTAGCCGTTCGGATTCGGCATTAAACTGTAGGTCCCCTCCATCCCTGACAACAGTACTCGCACACAGGAATGGTTGAGAGTTGTAAGTCACTAGGCCCTGGTTCTCTACGGACTGTTGCGCCACCTAATTTATTTATTTTTTTAACAGATCTATTTCTTAAACGTGGCTTCAAAATGACACTCGTGGATGATTTCAAATACTTGTTGAATGGTTTAGTCAGCTGTTTTAGTGGCGTCGAGAAAAATTCAGAAGCACTGACGTAAACATTTAAAACTTCTTATCTCTTAAAGATAAAGTTCAAACCACAAAATCGATACTTTAACTTTTAGAAATTTGATAAATCTATAAGACTTCCGAGTTATTGACATTTCAAACTAATATGTCTGTTCTCCGGATTTAGGTTTGTTTGTATTGTTTCTTTTTTTACGAACTGTCACCGTTTAGATGTGTTCAGATGTTCCGTTGTTTTAGGGAGTTATAGTTTTAATAGTTAACAGAGCATTCAAATTTTAGTAATGTTCTTAATTATGCATTTATTGCATTTAGAAAATAGATAACTAGTAAAGTTCTAGATTTAAATAATAGGTCTATCCAGAAATGAACTTTAATTTTGAAGGGTTAAGGAGCATTATGAACGACTAATCGAATAATCAGTTGTCAACTGTCACCCCTGCTAGATAAATTCTACGATTTAATTGAATAAATTTTGACAGAACTTTGTTTTAAAGAAAGAAACAAAATGAGACGATAAGAGTTTAAGACAATTATCAAAAAGCTGTTTTTATTTAAATTTCAGATTTTGGTAGTTCCAAAAACATTACTCAAAAACTGACCTAGTTAACTTTCCTACATAACATTTATCTTAACATGTTTCGTGAGAATAATCGCGTCCGAAAAAAGTAAAAACATTGCCAACCATTAAAATAAGGCGATACTTAAATTTAATCCAGTTGACTATATCACTTCATTTCATTTTTATATGACACTCCGTAGGTAACCCATATATTTCAACTCCCACATAACCCTTCATGAAAATAAAAATTCAATTCTCCATGAACATCAAAAAAAGAAAATTAACTTTAATCCCATGGTTATAATATAGATTAAGATACATAAAAAGAAACTAAAACCTCTCCTTGTTCCCTCTTAAGAGTCCTTGAATCTTTTTATCTCTATTTTTATAATTGCTGACTTCTTTTATTTTTGTGTTTTGTTCTTTGTGAGATTATGTCGTGTGTATAAAAGTGTATATAGGTAGATATTTATTATAATATTCTGTTGGGTCTGCTATAAATAAATTTATGCCATGGTCCCTCTGCCCGGTTAGGATGATATGATGAAAAAGAAGAAGATCCGTTCTCATTATCTTGCAACACAAAAACACAATGCACTCAATTAAAAATGGGATCATTTAATGTATGTAGAACAACGTATCTGGTACATTTTTATATACTTTACAGTCGCCGACAGATTGTATCTTTTTGATTTGATACACATTTGGCTATAATATAAGAAACATCACACATAACTATAAACAGTGTCAAATGGCTTAAAAGGTTTAATCTATCTTAAAGTGGGTTAAATCGAACCAATGCACATCACATGTACATACATACATATACGAGTAGGTACATTAAGAAGGGTGTTTTGTGTTTACCCTTTTTGATGGCTTTGGGGATTGTATCTTTCTGTCGGTAATCTGTGGGTGTTATTTTAGTTTTTTAATCAATCTCTTAGGAGCCTTGAAATATCTTAATAATTTTATCTATATTTAAGATTGAAAATGGACTTTAAATACTTTTAAGATACATTTCGATTTTGAGAACATTTTGTATCTATATGACCCAGGTTCAAAAGATTAAAGTTTACTTTACTTTAGGAGAGGAGGGAAAAGGGGAGCATGGGGACAATTGAAATAGCTTTGGGCATTAATGATTTTTTCTGACTACTTCTTATTTAAAAAGTGTGTTGTCTTTTTCTATGAATTTTATTGAAGTGCTTTTTCCGTCTTTGACTAGAGATACATTTTTACAAGTTGTTTCAAACAAGGGCTGAAATACGAATCACACTGATTACTTCCCATTTTAAATTCTTTGAGCCAAATTTTCATTTTAAGAATTCGAAATATTTTGTAAAAAATCTTTTATCAATTGAATTTTGTCTAAAAAATTAAAGGCAATATTTTATATAAAATGAAATAACTTTAAATTCAATGCCTTACCATTAAAAAACAACCCCTTGTTAAAGGCAAAAGCAACTCACCAGCTATTCCAAAATTTGTATTCTTTTATTTCGTTTTGCTAATGTTGAAGATACTAATTCCCATCTATTCAAAATGGATCATCTGAACAACAGAAACCGTTCATGAAAAAACAAATCGAACAAACCTAAAACAACAACTGTCATCAGAAACTTAGAAATCATATGAATTCAGTAAATGACCAAATTACCAAAGATGCAAAAAAAAGTTTAAAACTAGAAAAATCATCTTTTAAACTTGAATGTAAATCTCTTAGAATTTTTTTAAAAACAATTGTTGCCAAAAATTTTCAATAGGTATGCATTTTCAGATGTCATAAACGTCATTCTTCGTAGTTTCAAATGATTTTCAATCTCATGTCATTCTTTTTTACTTGCGACATGCATATAGGAACTCGAAATTTTTATCAAACATTACATTACAATGGTAGAAAATGCGAAAAATGTGGGTCCCCGATTCTGTCCGCTTGTCTGTCTGTCCTCGCCTCTACAGCCAAAACTATTGGGTCGATTGAGTTCAAACATGAAAACTTAGGTTTTAAGCCCATTCGCGTTAGGCATTTTTTTTTATTTTTTCTTACATCAAAAATAACAGTACAAATTTGTTGATGAAAAATCGAAAATTCGAGTTTTCACAAAAACGAACCAATGGATTTTTATTAAAATGTCTATAATTCTTTTTTTATTTGGCTTTTTTTGAATCCAGAAGGGTACCCTCATAGAAACGTTATTTTGTTTTAAAGTTTTCTCGAGAATTAATAAACCGATTTTAACAATTTTGTTGGTGCACAAGCTTTCTTATACTGTCTTAATAATATTTGATGATAATAATACTTTTATTTAAAGATTTAAAAACATACCTGCGAAATACGTTTATCTTTATAACTTTGTAATTTAATTTCTCAAAAATAAATGTGTTATTAAATGTTTAGAAAGTTTCATACAAATTTATTGGGACATTTTTGAATTAATTTGAATTTTTTTTTTCGGTGTAAAAACTGTCATTACATTTTTTGGTATTGCCAGGTGTCAAAAACGGAAGTTTTAAGCAATTCTAAGAAACCCCTGATTGTATGTTGAAGTCAATAGCACTAATTGTTCATGAGATATTTAATACCAGCTAACATTTTTGTTTTTAAAATTAAATTAAATTTGAAGTCGATATATACACGATTGACTTAAGATTTGGAAATTTAGGTCTTAAACCGATGTGCTAGGGCGTTTTTTCTTTTTTTTTAAGACTAAACATAACAATAGTTCCAATACAAATTTTGTATTCAAAAATCGAAAATTCAAATTTTAATAAAAACGAATTGATGGATTTTTTAAAATGTTTTCTATATTTTTTTTTCTTAAGGGGTAATTCTAGTGTAGAGACATGAATTTCGCCCGGTTTTTGAAGCGTTGTATAAGGGAAACAAAAAATATTTTTAGTATCAATTTTTTTATCATTTGTTTATTGATTTGTTGTTCATACATAAAAAATTAATAAAAAAAAAAATTAAAATTAACAAAGTTACAATAGTCAAAGTGGGTGATCTTAATAAAAGAGGGTGTCCTGGTGTGCATCCTACCAACCCTCCTGGTGATCTGAAAAACAAAAACCAGACGGATTCTTAATTATTATAGATGTCGCCATTGTTTCACCCTTGGATAAGTTAAAAAAACTTTTTAACAAAATGGCAGCAGTTTGAAAAAAAAATGTTCTTGTTGCATATTTTTCAACAATTCTGAATTTTTTAAAAATACTAAATGAGAAATTATATTTTTGGGCAAGGACCACACGATAAAGAGATGTATAAAGAACATCCTCTCCAAATTTGAAGTAAATCGGTCTATTAGAACTCGATATATCCTTACCGCCAGCTCGAAAAAAGTAGTTTCGAGAAAAACGCGTTCAGGGTTTTGAGACAAGTTTTCGACAATTTTACTTATAGAATGATACAGAATACGTATGTGCATATTTTTAATCAGCCATTCCTGCTGACATGTTGTCAGAGCTAGCTCTTCCACTCAGTATAAAGGTTGCCACAAAAGTAACTTAAAATGAAACTAAAAGGACAAAACAGTTTCTATGACCTTCAAAACCAGTTTCTATGACCTTCAATTAACTTGTGAAATAAAAGGAATATTAAAAAATCCTTTTAAACGCATATTCTTGAATGTCTAAACTTTGGAAATATGAAAAAAAATGTTTGATTTTTTCAAAATTCTACACTAGAATACCCCCTTAAAATGGCTTTTTACAATACCAAATTACTTTTCTATAGCTCCAGAAAAGTAACCCTTATAGAACCGTTATTTCGTTTTTTAGTTTTCTCTAGAGCCAACCGATTTCAATAATTTTTTCTGCACAAAATGTTAATAATATTAAACATTCTTTTTATTAAATTCGATATCTCGATAATGGGTCGCTATTTTTTACGAAATTCAAAATGTATATTAATTATAATTAATTTTAAACAAGTGCGTACTTAAAATATTTTTAAACTCAAAATAACGCTACAGAGGCAAACACAGATGTCCTGCAAATTAAAGATTAAGAGTCTAATGCCCAATTTCATAAACAGCTTTTATACATTTCACAGGATTTTAAACTGTAAAATGGGATATTTTGGTTTTACCAAGCGTTTTTAAAGTAAACAAGCTTTTAAACATCCTTTTAAAACTAAATGCCCATTTTTGGCTCATTAAATTTTAAAAGTGTCATTTAAAAATTAATGTGACAGATTGACAGCTCATGTTTTGCTTTGTAAAATTTGTGTTCTCAATACTTGGAGATACAGAATGAATAGGTAAACAAATTCAACATTGCTTTTATAATATCATTTTTATGATTTTAATTTTTACTTAGAATATTAGATTGGTCATCTTTATCTGAAGAAGATTTTCATATTTTATTTTTGAACTACACACGATTTTTGATTTTGAAGAAGTTAACATTGTTGTATTTTGCGATTCTTTTCATTTATTTCAACATATAATGCTTTCTCATTTTTTCTCACACATTTCGCTTAATAGAAAGAAAAAAGGAGTTTTATTTTTACAGGGTTGTGAAGAGAACTCTATTTTAACAAAAATATCCCTGAAATTTCCCATTTCAAGCTTGGTGAAACTGAAAAAATTTAAAGGCCTGATAAAATTTAAAAAGCTTTTAGTGTTTGTTTATGAAGTCGGACATAAGTGCCTTAAAAGATCGAAAAATAAATAAATTTTCGATTAGAAAAATTCAACTTAAAATCCTCTAATGGGCTATGTATACAAATTATTAATAATATATTATAATCTGTATCGAACTGTAGTCAATTAAAAACTGAAATAATGCAATCAATTTATGTCACTATTTTCCTTCTAGAAAAAATTCAATCTCAATTACTAATGGAACAAGGAAGGACCTATAATCGTGTGTCAAATCTTCGAGGATATGTATGAAACATCAGAAAAATACTACTTCATGACTTTGTTCGGCATTAAATGACAGAAGACCGTCAACCAAAAAAAAAAACAAATATATTTAACTTGTTTGGTTGAGTTTGAGTTTGACACATTACAAAATTTTGAAAATAAAATGTCGTCAAACTCTTTGTCGGAATCAATCAGTAAAAAAGTAACAATAGTGTACTCTGTACCTTTTTGTTAAATATATTTTTTCAAGTGTGCTTAATTTTGTTAATAATAAATTTAATTTGGTAAAAAAAGATTTTAAATCTTTAATTTAAAGTGTAGATTTTTACAGTAAGCAGGTAGGTATGTACATATGTGTAATGAAGCAGTAAGTTATTGTTTTCAATACAAAAATAAAAAATAAAACATGCATGCGTACAACAATCAATTCAAAAAATTAGAACTTATAAGTCATTTCATTTGCCTTTAAAATCTGTGAAGTTTAAATTGCAAACAAAATATTTAAAAAACACACCATTAAGTTACGGTTATTAGTGTCATGATGTCGCTGATTTGCGCTATCACATCAAACTAAAAAAATAACTTAGTATAAGATTAATAGCACAAAATAATAAAAATATATGTATGTACATATGTATGTTGGTTATCTCTATCTCAAGACAAGACATTTCAATCAATTTACTAAAAAGACCTCGGAACGGGAGTCGAGAATTAGAATAATAATAAAAAAAAATTTCATGTTGAAAATGATCTTCTCATATTGTTCCAGTATATGTACTTAAATAATGATACTTTATACTCATAAGTCCTACTCAAATAGAACACACTAACTTTAACTCAATAGAATTAAAAAAAAAAATATACGACCGTAATTCAAAAAGTCACAATAAGTGTGATGATGAATTCAGAGAATCAGATTATACTAAAAAAAATAAAATAAAAATAGAGGTCAGAACTATTTTCTAATTTGCCGATAGATTTTCGAAAGATGCGCGAGTTAGTGCGATGATGATGATGGATATAATAGAGCATCATATCCAAAGTAATTGGGGTAGAAAATACTTGTACTATAATATAAATCAAAAAAGTTTTATATTCTTTATTTTTATGAGGTCAAAATAATTTAGAATTTTCAAACAGAGTAAAGTTTTTGGTCCTTTGTAAGGGTTGAAAGAAGAATTTTCATAACCTCTCTATTTAGGTATCTGCCCAAAACTCGTAATACCAAAAGAGAGGGAAATATGTAGAAAAAATTCCTCATTATGATCCAATGCTCCACATTCCATGGAGTATTGATTTTTTGCATCGTCTTCTTCCTCTTCCATAACCATCGGTGTCCACCATAAAAACGTAGAATAATAATTGTGTGTGCATCAGAACTACAATAGGAAAGAAGCTTTTTTCCTACCAAGCCTTTCTTTTATTTTTGGAATCACATTGCAATTTTCTCATGGTTTGTTTTTCCTAGGAAAACCCCTTTACCTACCTAATATAGTTTACAAACTCATTGCTACTCTGTATAGAGCCCTCCGAAGCAAAGTCTGCCTTGCCACCATATCATCATGCCCTGCGCATGACTCTTTTCTTCTTTTCTTTTTTTTTAAGGAAGGATAACTCTGACACCAGTGTTAAGTGGTAAAAGGAAATAACACAAGGAGAGGGATCTTTCTATGGTATACCTACCAAATTTTTGCACATCCTGGAGGAAATCCAATCGATATACAAAATGTGGAATCAAAAATTCTCAATAATCGTCCTTTAAAAAAAAAAAAAGGACGAACCCATTTTTACTCTTGTATTTAAACCATTTTTGTATGAAAGGACATTTGGGTGGTATCAATAAAGTATCCACCACCCACAAATCCACCATTATTTCTGCCCAACCCGCTTTTTAAAACTGCCACAAAGGAGATTACAATACACCAACCAAAGTTATGTAACCTTAACTCAACTTAGTTTTCTTTTTTTGTGTATCCTTGGGGGTAGCGAAAAATACGTATATCACTTTTTTTAACAGAAAAAAGAATCCTCACCTTGTTGGACTGTGAACATTAGCAAAACTGCACTTGCTACTAATAACGATTGCATATTTGCTGATTTAGTTTTCTTCCTTTAGTATCCTTGAATATTGATGTGAATATTGTGGTGATGAATGGCACACACGATTATTGACCCGGCACTAAGTTTTCTAAATTTTCAAAATCCCGAGATTCGTTTGAATAGTTTTTCTTTTTTATTATTTTTGATTCTTACAAAAGGACGATAGTAAAATTTGAAGAAATATCAAGGACACAACCACCCCCGTTTTATGTGAAGAATATATTTTTAAAAAATTTAATTTTATTTTACAAAAATTTTAAGATAACCGCTATATTAAACAACCAACTGCGTATACGGGTGCGGAATATTATTTTTTCTTCTTCTCCGAAAAGTTTCGACCAGATGATGATGAAAAACTCGAATTGAATCTTTTAGAGCTGATAGATTTTCTGCTCTGGGGATGGAGAAGCGTTAAAGCTTCTGTTTTCTGGCGTTATAAAGCTTTTGCTCAAGTTAAAAATTGGAGACAGAATTATTTTTGCGAGAGAACCAACAACTACAATATACAAAAGTTATGATGAAGTAATTGGTTATAATAACAAGAAGAAAAAATAAAGAGAGGAAATCGGTTAAATTGTACGGCGAACACGCGCCCGTGGCGAGGCAGGCGGTTAAAGCGTTGACGATGATGATGACGAGGACGAGGGCGAAAGCGAAGGCGAGGAGGTTGAGACTGAGAGTTCAGATTTGAGAATTTTAAATCTTATTTGCTGTATAATAGAGCGGATTAAAATGTGTATCTGTAGCTATGACGGCGGCGACGTCAAACTCTTTGATAGATGAAAATATGATTTAAAGTTTTGCGGTAATTTAATTTTTTTTTTAAATTTTTAAAACAAAAGAAGTAAATATCTACTTTTAATTTTTTTCATTTGTTTGTTTAAAGCTAACCCTTATTTTCTTCTTGGGGGTAATTGTACTGCCTGCACTCACTGTCAATTACTTTACAGTATAGTAAGTGCAGTGCAATGAGAATGCATTGAAGCGGGCTTGAGGTTGTTGTGTCTTTTTGTCTTGTATTGATTTCATTTGGCATTAAATGTACATTGTACGTATAGAGTACATACTAAACTTAAAATTCATATATACACAAGAGAGAGAGCAAGGGCGGAATAGAATAATTTTTAATGTCATAAATTATAATGTGCTTGCGTATAGTCTACTAGCAGGTGTTGACCTTTCATAAGATGCCGATTTATGATACTCACAGCCGCTCCGTGTATAAGTACATAATTGTTTTTGTAGACTTTATTTTTATGGGATTATAATTTTCTTGGGCGGGGACTGTAGTCTATATAGTATTTTCTTTTTAGAGACTGTTTTTATAGATGTAAATTTAATCTTGACCTATGCAACTGACCCTTGTTTTTTTTTTATTGCATAAGTTGACTTTAGGGAAATCGTAGAAGAAACCTTATATGAATATGGTATGGTGAGGTACTAATAGACAGATGGTAGACGGATTGCAGTATTTTATTGTAGCATTGATAAAGAACACAGTCAATTGTTTACCGCTCCTATATGACTAATATTAGAAATGGCGCCCGGGAAAAGCCAAATACTAAATTTTGTAAGCTTAATCAACTAAACGATCATTAGTATTACTACAGTTTTATCATATAAACCGAGAGAAAGAGAGAGATATAAACTGCAAGAACAATTATATAGCAGACTTATAGTTCCTACTGCTTTTTATACTAGAAATGGCGCCCGGGGAAAAGCCAAATATCAAATCCTGGGTACTGAAGAAGTCTAAATGTCATTGGTTTTAATACGGTTTTATCGCATAACCAGCCTATTAATTCTATTTTGGACTTATACCTACACATCAATGCGATTTTATATTGGAACTGGCGCCCGGGAAAAGCTAGATACCAATTATTTTTTAACGGAATTACCCTAAAGATCATGGGTTTTACTACAACTTTATCACAGCGAAAGAGAGATAACATTTGGCAGATCATAACGAATTGTATACCGGAGTTTATCACTGTGTTTTTATATTAGAACTGGTGCCCGGGAAAATGATGGTTAGTGCGTTGGACTGTCATGCTAGAGGTCTTGGGTTTGATCCCTGCCTGTGCCATCTAAAGATTTTTTCACGGGTACTGCCTCTTGCGAGGAATTGACAAAGAGTAATTCTTCTCATGAAAAGTGCTTTCTCAAATTAGTCGTTCGGATTCGGCTTAAACCTCTAGCTCCCCTCCATCCCTGACAACATTACTCGCACACAGGAATGGTTGAGAGTTGTAAATCACTAGGCCCTAGTTCTCAACGGACTGTTGCGCCACCTAATTTAGAATTGCATTAAATTATATTAAGGATCTTGGTGATCTTATTTATTCAGTTGGCACGTAAATTAAGTCATTTACAAAAAGGCTTAAGATTTGAGGTTAATTAGCCGATTTCAGTAGCTGCTTGATTTCAGTAGCTGCTAAATGCGTTTTCGCTTAGAATATGGATACCTATAATGAAATTGGGTAAAAAGTTTTTATTTTAGAGAAATGGAATAAAATAAAGACATTATTTTTTAATTGACATGAAATTGACTTTATTTGAAACGAAATCCAGTGGCATTATAATTGAAATATAACTTTTCGGTATATAATTGCCACGGCTGGCTCGGACAACATTTGTGGACAATTTTCGGCAATAACGCACCAAATATTGTCCTACAAGTGGTCAATTATTACAGGTTTATCAGCGTAGCCTAACGACTTCACATATTCCTACTGAAAATAGTCAAGAGGAGAAAAATCGAACGATCTTGGAAGGTAACGCATGGGTGCAATTATTAAATATTTTCTTCAATAAATCAATTTGTGGATTGATTGAAGATTCACTCCAAATACAGCAGTTTTTTTTATTAACGAATCCATTCAGACCAAAAGTGAGCTTTATTGCTAAACAAAATTCACGCGATCCGTGTATCTCACAGATTTGAAAAATAATTTTCCCCAATTTTAAAGTGTTGTTCAGACGTCAAACCAAGCTAAAAATAAATCACTTGACAGCTGACAAAATGGCTTCCAGTTAAAATAGTGTTGCCAACTAAGAACATGCATATCTAAAGGCGGTTGAATAAGCTGGTCCGAAAATGGACGATTTTTTTTATTCGTTGATTAAATTAATTAATTGATTAACATTTTTATATTTTAATTCATCATAACCTCTAAAGAAAAAGCTAAAAATCAGTACAAAAGAAATTCGCCTAGATAAAATAAATTAACCTTCATAAAAGCATAGATTTTTTTTGATCTTAAACACTTTCACATGTTTATTTCAAATATCATTAAAGTACATAAATTCTATCATCCAACACCGTTATTGTGTGTCTCTTTAATCTTGATTGTCTTAAATGAAAGATTTCCTGATCATATATTTGATTTTTTTTTCTTCTGCTTCTTTATTGTTTGCATTTTTTTTATTTTGTACTGACGGAGATTTAAAGAGGAATATAATCATCCAACAGATGCGTGTAATATATCCTACGAAAAGAAAAACGAAATATCCAAACCATTTTATGTGTACAATAATTCTGGAAATCTCGACCTTCAGTAAATTCGCGCTCTTTAGATTGTCCATAAAGCTGTTTTTTTTTTAATGTTCATCATTGAAAATGTTTCTTTGAGCTTGTTTTGCACTGAGTTTCTTCTAGACTATAGTATCTACATTATGTATATCTTTTTTAGTCAGCACTTACAAATATGATGCTTTATAATATGAAAGGAGGTTAATTTAATTAATAACTGACTGATCATTATGGAATGTATTTCTTCTATCATAGACCAGTATCTACTTAATTTGGAGATTATTCATTTCATGCTTTTTAGCAAATCTCAGAGGAAATGGTTTTTAATCAATCAAACTATTAAAGTAGTAATTATAGGATAAAGCTTTAATTAAAATGCTTAATTTTTGCATTAGTCTTTAAGCGTTAAATTAAAGTTTTAACAGAGTACACTCAACAAATTTGACAAGTTTCCAAGGAGTTGTTTGAACAGAAACAGCTGATTCAATTTTAACTCTACAACTTTGATCTGTACAGAAATTTCAAAAATCCGAGGAAAGATTTTGAAGTTGTACTGTACTCTTTCCTCGGATTTTTGAAATTTCTGTACAGATCAAAGTTGTAGAGTAAAAATTAAATTAACAAACAGATGATCTTGATTGCCAAAAAACGTCAAAGAAAACTTTAAAAGTCATATGAAGTAGATTATACAACTTCAACAGTACTTTTGACAGCGTAAACACGAATAAGCAAAATAATTGAATAATTTTTTGCTTGGCGTTTTTATAAAATGTCAGTGTCGAC
Source organism: Eupeodes luniger (assembly GCA_951509635.1). NCBI lineage: Eukaryota > Metazoa > Arthropoda > Insecta > Diptera > Syrphidae > Eupeodes > Eupeodes luniger. The sequence continues at coordinate 8,451,878 of OX608075.1, read as the reverse complement.
ATTTGTCGTACAAATATAAATTTTGTCGTACAAAGCGATTTTAAAATTGTGGCTATAAAAACCGAATATGCTTTAGCTATGTATTTAAGGTTATCTTCTAGTTAATCTACTTAAAAAAACTTTAATCTGTAACATAAGATTGTTTTTCTAGCATTCGATTTGTGTGAATAAAAACAAACTTCAGCTTTGATATTATAGTTAAAATTATACAAATATCAAAATTCTTTCGACCTCATTTGAAATCTTTTGACTTTTGACACTTTCTAAATGAGTATCTATTAACTAAAAAATCAACATCTAACAGAAAACATTTATACAAAAACTAAGCTTGAACTCAAACAATAAATAACATATATGTATGTATATCTAGAAACAAGGGGGCGTATTCATAGAGATTTACTAAAGTCGTTATTTCTTGATCTATAGTTTAAGGCTTGTTGATTAAATAAACACAGCTCTTATTCATAGTCAATTTTCCTTATGGGTTTAGTAAAACCTCAGTTTAAGGTTGTATTCTACTACAATTATACTTCAAATGACAGGTCAAAGCAAAAAAATACTTTTATATTTTCAATGTTTTTATTTTGTGCTGTCATTCCTCAAATTGGATGTCGAAAAAAGTAAGTAAAACAAAACTAACTAATAAAAAATATAAAAAATAGCGACAAACAACGTTCTATAATATTTTAGATGAATAACAAGGAAAATATAAAAGGCAAACAGGAAGGAAACTGGTCTTCAATTGCGGTATCAATCGACATTTTTCTGGACAGCAAGTTGACGTAAAATTTATTTTATATGATTTACTTTTTCAATTTACAAATAAAAATAAAAATGACATTTGGCTGTGATAATAACTACTTACACACAGCATTTCCTGTGTTTATAGTTAAACCACAGGTTTAGCCCTAAACTTAGGTTTAAATTTATTTATGAATAGCTTTGATATTATAGTTAAATCTATAAAAATAACAAAATTCTTTCAACCTCATTTGAAATCTTTTGACTATTTTGACACTTTCTAAATGAGTATTTCAAAGAAAATCAACATCTTAAAGAAACATTTATACAAAAACTAAGCTTGAGCCCAAACAATAAATAACATATATATATCTAGAAACAAGGAGTTTAGAATTTTGCATTGTTCCATTTTTCGACATCGACTTTTGGTTCATTTAAAACAAAGTAAAAGCTAGATCTATTTATTGGACACTTCGAAAACATTTTTAAATGTTATCGTTTTCAAATTTAAAACAAAATTAAGAGCTCAATCTAACCTAAAATCATATCATTCAAATTTAAATAATCTTTCAAGTTGACTTATAGTAGATTTATAATTTTAAACTAGATAAACTTAGCTGAATAATTTCATTTAATCAAACTTACCTTATTGTTTTTTGTTGACAATCGAAATTTAATATTAATTTCAAAACATAGTGGGCCATAGGTAAATAATTTGTCAAGTTTATCTGTTTAAATTGTTGCCGAGCACTCAAAAGAGATTTCAAACGAATCTGCAGATGAACCGAGTATATATAAAGCTATCCCTATTCTATTCTATAAAGCTATCCCTATTCTATTTTAAGAAAATCCGGTATCAACTTTCTCATCTTTTCTTGGTGTTTCCAAATTGTCAAGCTGAAAACAGAACTTAAAATTTTCCTAAGAGGTTTTGTTAAAAATTGTATCCATGTTTGAAGGACCATTTTCTCAAATTTTAATGATCAGTGTTCACAAAAACTCCTGATTTAATATATTTCTTAACCATTCTTTAGGGCATTATGCCACGGGTACTAAATGAATAAAATATTTAAAAAAAAAAACACTAAACTTAAATTCAAAATAGATTAAATCATCATATTATTCAACAACTGCCAAAAGAGTCTTTTTTTAATTCGGTGATAGTTGAGAACTCTGAAATATAAACAGACCTCATTTATTTCATTATGTGACATTTTGTCGTTTTGTTTACAAGCGAACACCAAATTGTAATCCACTGTATATGTTCGTTCCGTCATGCTCGATGTTCTATCCGGTATTGAAAATAGGGTAGTTTACTTAATTTGAATTATTTTTTAATGGGGGTTGTGAATTTTAGTTTTTCAAGTGGTTTCTTGAGTACCTACTTCAAAAATTATTTTTGCTTTCTATTGTTAATTCCTCTTTCCTCAGTTGCCTGGGATGCTATAAAATTCTGTATCATATGTATTCACGAACCATATTGTGTATTTGGAAATTCCCCTTATCATTTTTTTCTGTTTAAAATAGGAAATAAACTGATTTTATTTTTAAAGTGAAAATCAATACAAATTAAAATATTCAGTTGATTCTGTCAAACTCTCAAGTAATGTAAAGTATACTAGGTACATATTAAGTGTTGCCATATGTGTGTTTTTACTGTTAAGAAATATTTTTACTAGATCATATCGTCGGGTCTTGTCCACATTTATCAAAAAGTCCACCATTGAATTTATGTTTGATAGGTTGTTTAAAAAAGCAAAAAGTTTAAAGCTATATCAGCAAAAATTTTCTAAACAGAATTGATCATTTGAGGTTAGAGTTGATCATTGAAAGTAAAACTGTCAGATGGGAATACAAAGAAAATGGAACGCTTTCAGTTTAACGATTTTGTTCCCAATTATAAGGCGCCAGTTATAGCTATCATTGGTTTTCATCATTGAAAACAAACATTGGAATTTTTTTGACAGGTCGTTTATAGCTATCATTAGAAATTTCTGTCATTGAAAAAAATTTCCTGATTGAAATCTACCGAAAAATGTTTACTGACAGATATCTGTCATTGGAATTGTGTGAAATTGGAACACAAATCAGTGGAACGGTTGGTTTCACTTTTGAATATAAAAGTATCAGCGGTTCAGGACAATGAATTTCAGTCCGGAAAATAGAAAAATAAATTTTTAGAGAAAAATAAATGCGCGTTTACACTTTTTTTTCCTCAAAAAAAATTCTTTGTGAGATTTCCGATCGATCTAATTTCGATTTCTAATCAAAGAGAAACACCGTCAAATATCGATTCAAACATTTTTCCGGATCGATTTTAATGATAGCTATAACTGGCCCCTAAGGGCTAGTTATAGGTATCATTGGTTTTCATCATTGAAACCAATCACTGGAATTTTCTTGACGGGTGGTTTGAAAATTTCCGTCACTAGGAAAAATTCCTGATTGAAATCCACTTGAAATTTTTTCTGACATGAATCTGTCATTCCAAAAGTGTCAAATAGAAACAAAAATTATTTGAACGATTTGTTTTATAATAGAGTAGCAAAATTTGTATCCTTTTTTCTCTCTAAAGGATAATATTTAGTTGATATAACATCAGCCAAACGTTAAATTATCTCCGTTTTCATGATTTATTTAAAATCTCTTGGTTCAAATCTTAGATTATTTGTTTGTGGAAATGTAATATTATTACAAAAAATAGATAGAAACTTATAATATATTTTTCTTGTGACGAAAATTGTTACAACATGACACTTCTTGGAAAAAAATTAAGTACATAAATTAATAAACCTTAAATCTAAACTACTTATAATAAATTAAAAAGTTATTTCTGTACATTTCCTTCATGAGTTCGTTTCAAAATCATCAATTTGTATTCATTCAATTTCTCCTTAGATCTAGCAGCAGATTCTTGTGCTTTATACATTTTTGTTTGAGAAATCAAAGCAATACGTCTTAGTTTCTCCATTGACATTTTCTCATAATCATCATCATCCATATAATCATCACGATCATCGTCATCATCATCATCATCATCATCATCATCGTTATGAATATCATTGAATTGTTCTTCTTTCTCGTCTTTTGATGGTTCTGTTGTTTCTGGACGATCTATTTCAATTTTCCAATGAGGTGCATTTGAGACATCTGAAACACTTTCATTATCATTTACTTCAGGTTCGATTTTAGTTTTGAATTCTGTTGGTGATGGTGGAGTTGTTGGTGATTTTTGTTGATTTGTTTTATAAGAATAATAATCTGTTGAATTACCTAGAAAAGAATAAAGTTGTAAAATTTTTGATAAAATAAAATGTTTACTAAATTGAACATACAGGCCATATTTTCGGGATTGAATGAATTTTGAAAAGTACTTGTCTCTGTGTTTTCTGTTTCATCACCAACTTTCAAAAATAATGTGGTTTTGTTAAATGTCAACAGCTTTTTTGACAGTTAATAAATATTATTCAAACTTACATTGCAATGGAAAATGATCAATCCCTGTCCACAATTTCAAAAACAATCTCTCCCAATCATGATATTTAACGGTTTTCGCACCGAGTAAATGTCTAGCATTTTTATCCTTTAATCGAGCTTTCATATTATTGATTTTCCGTGAAATTTGTTTAATTGTCAAATTTGTTTTACATTTCTCATTAAACGTATGAGTTAATGCATAACGAGCATATTCTTGCCGGGCACGTTCCGACTTTGTTATGGGTCTTTGGAACATATTCGGGTAGTTCGATAAAATTTGAACAAAGAATGCATTTTCAGATAATTCTTTGACACTATAATCGGCATTTTTACTCATTTTGGTCGATTATTATAAATTTGTTTAAAAATAGCATCAACAAAACACGATGGCAACACTGATACAACCGATATACAAAAGAGTACTTGAGTTGATTAATATTAAACTCTCCTATGCTCTAACGAACTTGACTTGACGTTTCTTTTATTTTCTCAACAAACAAAGTAACGGTTTTAATTTGTTCTTAATGAAATGAAATATGATTTTCTTTAATAATTCGAAATAAAATAAATTTAATGAGATTTGTTCTTATAATTTAAGAGTATTCGGATAAAAATGTGAGAGGAATTGTTACGAGGGTTTAATAAATACTGAGCACTATGATGGTATAAAACGTAAAACGCAAATGTAAGATTTTTCAAGTATCGAACAAACACTTGAGATTTTGGTTCGTCATACTTAGGTTTGATGTGTTGTTGGATACAACTTCAAGTATTGTCAACAAAACTAAGGGGCAGGGTGGGCTGCTGTTTACAGTGGGTTACAAAAATATTACAAGCAATTAAATGTCAGCTTTGTTTTCTGTGAAAAACAAAAGTAAGAAAAATGTTTTAATTTTCTTTAATTAAATAAAATAAAAGAGAAGACGATTATGAAAATATTGCCTACGATTATGGGATTGATTTAGATTCCAGGAATGAGTTATTTTCAAGTTTTACACGTTCTTTCAATTTATTCAAACTCAAACATAATAATTGACATCAGTAAGATAGCGATACCATATCTACATAGTAAATTGTGCAATTGCCATTTTGTAAGAAAATGAATATTATAACTAATAATAAAGAAACAGAAATACATGCATTGATTTCCATTGGGATATTGATCTGAAACGGTAATAAAACTGGTCGGCATAATAAATTTTTGATTTTTGTCCCATGAACAAAACAAAACTTTTTAAAACGATTTAGTTGAACTGAAATTGAATCTTACCTTATAATTTGTTTATAATATCAGCTTTTTAAAATATGCCTTTAAAAATGTTAAATACTACCAAAAACGACGTTTTTAAGGCTAAGGTGCCAGTTATAGCTATCATTGGTTTTCATCATTGAAAACAAACATTGGATTTTTTTGGCAGGTCGTTTATAGCTTTCATTAGGCGCCAGTTATAGCTATCATTGAAATCGATCCGGAAAAATTTTTGAATCGATATTAATTTGACGATGTTTGCCTTTGATTAGAAATGAAAATTATATACCGATCGATCGGAAATCACACAAAGAATTTTTTTTGAAAAAAAAAGTGTAATTACGCATTTATTTTTCTCTAAAAATGTATTTTTCTATTTTCCGGATGGAAATTCATTTTCCTGAACAGCTGATACTTTTATATTTAAGGCGCCAGTTATAGCTATCATTGAAATCGATCCGGAAAAATGTTTGAATCGATATTTGACGATGCTTCCCATCGATTAGAAATGAAAATTATATACCGATCGATCGGAAATCACACAAAGAATTTTTTTTGAGAAAAAAAAGTTTATTTGCACATTTATTTTTCTCTAAAAATGTATTTTTCTATTTTCCGGACGGAAATTCATTTTCCTGAACAGCTGATACTTTTATGTTCAAAAGTGAAACGAATCGTTCCACTGATTGTGTTCCAACTTCACACAATTCCAATGACAGATTTCTGTCAGTAAAAATTTGTCGGTGGATTTCAATCAGGAAAAATTTTTCAATGACAGAAATTTTTAATGATAGCTATAAACGACCTGTCAAAAAAATTGCAATGTTTGTTTTCAATGATGAAAACCAATGGCTGCGTTCAATCTCGTGTTGGGTAAGGTATCTTGGATAGGTGGATTTTTAGATACCTTGTTGAACGAGTTGGATAGCTGTATTGAGATAGCTGTCAAAAAATAAAAACAACTTTCAGCTGTTCACAAAAAGCAGAGAAGCATTTAAGCTTCGAAGTCAAATTGTTGTAAGATGAAACATAATAATTACCTTCTAAAATTCGGAGGCAAATAGCTTCTTCATCGTCTATTATGTACAGAACATCCTCAAATACAACTTCAACTAACATTTTGTATCTTTTAGTTTACCAACAAATACAAAAAGCTGAAATCAATTTTCAAGTTTCTTGAAATTCAACCATGTGTTGAATCAGCTGTTCTGTCAGATACCTACATACCCCAGAAATTCTTGGATACCTTTGGATTCCTTTTTTGACATATCAGCTGTTTTTGATCAGTTGTTATTTTACACGTAAAACACTAACAAAAAGGTATCCGGATACCCTATCTGTCCGAGATTGAACGCAGCCAATGATAGCTATAACTGGCGCCTAAAAGTGAAACGAATCGTTCCACTGATTTGTGTTCCAATTTCGCACAATTCCAATGACAGATTTCTGTCAGTTAATTTTTTTCGGTGGATTTCAATCAGGAAATTTTTTTCAATGACAGAAATTGTTAATGATAGCTATAAACGACCTGTCAAACAAATTCCAATGTTTGTTTTCAATGATGAAAACCAATGATAGCTATAACTGGCGCCTTAAAAATGTATGTTATTGAAACAAATTTCCTGATTGAAAGCCACCGTAAAGTTTTTACTGACAGAAATCTGTCATTGGAATTGTGTGAAATTGGAACGCAAATCAGTGGAACGATTCGTTTCACTTTTGAACATAAAAGTATCAGCTGTTCAGGAAAATGAATTTCCGTCCGGAAAATAGAAAAATACATTTTTAGAGAAAAATAAATGCGTAATTACAATTTTTTTCTCAAAAAAATCTTTGTGCGATTTCCGGTCGATCAGTATATAATTTTCATTTCTATAACTGGTCCCTTTGTCTTCTAAATACAGTTGTAATCATTTTGGTAGGTGTCTTACTTATTTTCTAAAAATTCTCAATATTAATGAATCTTTATTTGAATTTATATGAAGTTTTGATAAACTTTATGATAAATTTTATGCTTCCATGATTTTGAAAAATACGTTTTGGAGTTAATATTAGGTACCGATTTTGAAAAACAAAAATTACTTTGTAACTGTTTTGCCTTTTTCTATTACAAACTGCTTAAGCAGAAATGACCCAATTTCAGAGTAATCGAACACTTGCTGAAAATAAAGTTTTTTAATTTCAAATACAAGATTTGGGACTTAACTCTTTTAAAATTAAAAACAAATTTTTGAATTCTCATTTCAGTTCAAATGATCAAATGCACAATAATATTGTGTTTTTTTTTATTTTTCAATTGAATTGAAAATAGTAACAAAAGTTTCAAATAAACCTAAAAAAAAAAATAAATAACAATATTCTTTTCTAAAATAATTTTGGAATACTTTTTTAAAAGTAAAAACAACTATCCAGTCCTTCGTCATATTTTCAACTAATCTACATACAGGAATAAAGTTTCTGGCGTTATTGTCACTCCGTTGGATTTGAAGACTTAGTTGTTAAATATTACATTCGTTAAGTGACAACACTTTGTTATTATCACTCTATATAAAATATTAAATTATAATCACTTGATCAGTTTATTGAAAATCAAAAAATTTTCTTTAAGTTTTTGTCTGAATAAAATATCGTTACTTAGAAGACGTTGTTTTACTTATAAAGGAACTTTATAAATGTAATTAGCCAATAATAGTACCGTTAGGTTTTCTTTTTCATGGGTTAGTCTTAGCTCGTATCAGTTTTTGAAACCCTTAGGACTTATAACTTTGCGTGGTTTTGGGGCCAAATTAAATAAATACTTGTCACCATTAAATATTTTAGTAGGTTTATCAAAAATATCTCTGGCGTTATTTTCTATTGAGTGTTTATTTAAATCACAGAAATATTTTTAAATATTTTCTTCCATATAGTTGCCCTGGCCTAACATAAAGATTTAGACGTCCTTAAGATTAACTCTTGATTCAAAAAATTATAGTACATATTATTATTATTTGCCATGTCTGCCATATTTGATTTGTGATATTCTTCTTTCGCCCCTAACTATTCTTTGACCACATCCGGAAGCTCATTTATGAGCCAATATATGTGACTTTGCATTCCTCATCTTCTGTAATGACTGTTGAATGACTCTTTCGCTTAAGTCTTATTCGAAAACAAAGCGTTTAATAAGGAAACTTGTACAAATATAGTTCAATATGGTCGAACAGCAAACATATTAAACAATTATTAACTTTTTCTGAATAAACTTTTAAAGATATGTGCTTACCTCAATTTTCATACAATAAACATAGTTTTCCACAAAAACTTGCAACAGTTCATTTCTACAAAACCTGAAAACGATAGCATTCTTTAAGATCTCAACGTAAACAAATATTCTTATAAATGTTGATATTCATTTTAGTAGTTGAACATTTCACAAGAATTTAAATTAATGCCTTTAAAACCCTGTTGAAAAGTGCAATTTGAATGCCAGGAAAAAAAGGATTATTGTTTCTGAGCTTCTTTAGAAAAAATGCCAAAAATTATAAAATAAAATTAAACTAAATAAAGAAACAAAAATAAGAGTTATTCCCTTTTGGGCCTACCATAGTTCTGATGAACTGATTTTATCAAAATAAAACGAGTAAAAGAATATATTGGAAGTAATCGACCTAATTACAAGTTTCGTCGGAGAAAATTCCTAACTACGAATTCCAATGAAAAATGCTATAGCTTTTATAAAAACAAAAGACATTTGTCCCAAATTTGGATTTCATCAACAGTAAAATCTCTAGTCTCGAATTCGTTCTGTATATTTAAGTTATCTCCTCTAAAGTGGTAAGTGATAAGCCCAAACAGTGATTTTAAGACTCGTGACAAAATTGTTATTTGCCAAATATAAGTAAAAACATAACGACGAATACTCTGCTTTGAGAAAAATATATGTCGCACCAGTGTGGCCTAAAAGAAAACCGAATTATTTGTGTTTATGATTTTATATTATATTCAGACGTAGGAACACAAACTATAAAAAAATAAAAACTTAAAATTACATTACATCGGATTAAGTCAATACAAAAACTTGTACCCATCTATGGTAAGAAAATATAAGCTAAGCAATAACATTTATTTTTACATAAACTTAAAAGATAGGTAACTATTTTATAAAAATAAATAAATTACTATTTCATAAAATAAGTTCGTTAAACAAAATGTATGTCTTAAAAGAGAAATGAAAAAAAGTCATGGCTTAGCTACGTTTCGTTTTAAATGTTCTTCCTCATTCAATCTTATTTCTTCCTTGGTTCTCTTCAAAGCCTCCTGGGCTTCTAGCATTTCCAATTTTGAAACCAAAAGTGCTCGTTTCAGTTCATAAACTGACATAGACTTGTAGTCAATTTCTTGTCCAGCTATTGGGAGATCTGGTTTGCATTCAATTGAAACCACTCCGCTAGACGAGCTTTTTGCAGCATCTCCTCCAGATTTCTTTTCGGCATTGTTTGCCATTTCAGGTAGTTTTATTACATTCGAATATTGATGAATTTCTATATGATAAAATAAATAAATTAAAACTTAATTCTTTTAAAAATGTGTAATAAACTTTACTTTTATAATCTTTGAGGGATTCATCAAGTCCATCATTGAATACGTCCAAAAACAACTTCTGCCATTCGTATGGCTGATAAGATGTTTCATTCATCTTCAATTGCTCCAGCAGTTCAATTGGTTTTAATTTTGTTTTGAATTTCTTGTTGTATGCCTTGACTATGGCATCACGAAGTACAACTTTACGATAGTTTGAACCATATTCTTCAAACTCGTTTTCATAATATTTCGATAGACATTTTAGGAAAACATTTGTATCCTTATCGGAATTATTTGAATTGGAAGAGCCGGCGGAATACATTGTGAGAGATGAGTCTTTTCTGTTTATATTTGGGAGGATACTTGCTTATTTTTGTTGATAACTTGTTAAATAAAACTTTGATAGCTTTAATTCTTCAACGAAAACTTTTATACATATATATTCAGAATAACTTATCTAAGAGTTCAATTAATTCATAAATCGAAATTCCACTTTAAAATTGTATTTCATTTAATTTGGGAAGCGAATTTATGCAAAATTTATTACGATAGACTTTATAACCTAACCTCAAATTCAACAAAACCAAAACAATAATAACAACGGGAACAGTTTTACAAGCAACAGCATCGTAGCGGTGAACGGTCCAATGGGTCCAATCAAACGTCAAACTCAACAAAAGATGATAGAAGTTGCATCAGCTGTGACTTAATAAATATGTACAGCGGATAAGAAACACCCGCTGGAAGTGACAATATTTCGTAACATATTGGTTTGAAAAGCATCGAAACAAATTTTCCAGTTTATATTTCTAAGATTTTTGAGAATTTTCTAAAACCGATTGACAGAGAAATGAGAATCAAACATAAACACAATTCACTATTCATTCTCACCTAGCAATCAAATAAGCTTTGTATTTTTTTTCTTCCTTTTTGAATTATCCGATAGAGAATTGAGAAACCGAATCATAAAAGTTCTCAGATTTCTGACAGCAAAACCGCAAAATTTGTATGAGAAATTTTGTTTATATTTCAAAAAATATGGAAATCTCTGAGATCTTAAAATTAAAAATGACCAAATAACTCTTTGAAAATATTGTAGGTAATTATTTTTTAACGAAACATATTGTTAAATTTTCGACCACGGTTTATTTTTGACGTTTGGTTCGAAATGGGTTTAAATCTTAAAATCTAATTTATTTTTAGTGAATTGTGGTTAAAACTGATTTATTAAAATATGACTTTCGTTGAAATTTCTTCAGTATTTATGGTTGATTTACATGTATCTGCATTTGATTTCTGAAAAAAGCGATGCTACACATAAAGTTAATGTTTGTGAGATAGAGATAAAATATCAAAATATATCTACTTCTGCATTATATGAAATTGCTATAACGCATAAGTCAAGATAACAGTGAAGGAAAACATTTTCATCTTTATTAAATCATGTTCGTCTGTATTAATGTTGCCACAATGTTTGCAAGTGTAACAAAAGCTTTACATTTATCTTTTATTTTTTAAATTTTGTTACTATGTTATATTTTGTACGTTTTGTTAAAAAATGTCATTCAAATTTCCTCTTATATTTTTCTTACATTAGTGAAATACTTTTTCGAAGTTTAATGTGTTTTTACTATAAAAAGAATTATAAATATTCTCTAACAATCATTTTGAGACAATGGAAACAAAGATTATAGCCGGTTGTCCGAAAATATTTGTATGGTTTTTTTATTTATTTCATTACACTTTCAAAGAATTATAGCATTTTATAGGAAGTAAAAAGAGTTACCACTGGTTTATTCTCTCCCACTTTCAGGTTTTGAGATATATTTCTGCCTCCCTCTACTTTTCTGCATTATGCAGATGCAAATACATGTCATTTTTGGGTTTGATTCTTAGCTAAAATTTTTCAATTATATTTTGTTAAACAAGTTGGAACATAAAGAAATATTTTTCATACAATTTTTTTATCTGCAAAGTAAATGATAATAAAAGAAGTGTTTCAAAAAGTTCCATTTAACGCAATTCGCACAACGAAAACTACGTTATAATCCAATTTTAAACTAAACGTTAAAATTTAACATTTTTGCTGGTTAATACATTTTTCTTACGAAGATCAACTTAATAAATATAATGTTCAAAATTCGACTTAAATATCTTACAAATTATTAACGCATTATTACAAAAAAAACTCAATGACATCAAATACAATTTCTCCCTAATTAAAGCAATTAAAACTTCTACTGTCTGCTCTACAGCAGGTTCAACTTAAATCTCTTTTATTCACCACGCTTATGTCAAAATTTACCCATGGTAAAAAATGAATCCAACATTTTTGTGTTTTAATAATTTTAAACAATTTTTTATGGTTAAGTGAAAAAGAAAAATAATGTTGGAATAAAATATATGTACCAACACAATTTTAACCTAAATACAACATATTTTGGAAAGTATTAGTTGCGTTAACGTCAAAAATCAACAAGAAAAAAGCATAAGTATTACTTTTTCTTATCAAAAAATTCAAATAAATATGAAGATTGTTTGATAAGTTAGAAGTAAAAAACTTGTAAACCTTTACTATTTTTGACATCGGCATTTTTGTCAGTTTTTATGAAGAAGAACCTTCTGACAACTATTTTTATAGTTACCTACCGATAAAGAGAGATGCAAGTTCATAGCTTATTATGGACCGTATCTACTTTTTGTTCGCCTTTCCATGATTTATTTATTTTGTTGTACCCTTTAAAGAAGTTTATCAAACCAATCGTAAAATAATGATTAACAGTTACAAAGGTTATTAATTTTTATTGTCTCGTTTTTTTTTTTGTTTTTTTTATAAACATGGTTAATGAACTAGTTCAGACTAAATTTTCCACTCAATTGAGTTTGAACAACCGATGATCGTCTTTGAAACATGATAAGAAAAAAGTATCTACCTCCATGTACATATGTATATAAAACTTTTTCTGCAAGGGAAATAAAATAAAAATATTAATTAGTCTGCATTTAACAAAATCTTATCAAGTTACCCTTATGTCTTATAATAGATAGATATACATATGTACGTACATATAAGTCTATTTAGAATGAATGACAATACGAGACTTTAAGTAAATTCTATTTTCAGCTAAATTGAGATTATTTAGCTGACATAAATAAAAATGAATTGGTCATGCCATTTCAATCTCATCTGCAAATGTCTTATCTTCACAGGGAAATTGAAAAAAATTGATAAAATGAGTCTCAAAACCATCAGAATATAGACAAAAGTTCGTTCATATTAAGCACGTATGATTTAGAATATAAAGATTTAGTTAAACTAAGTTTTGTATTAAATAGATGGTTTAAGTTTTTACAAGGCTTTCATAAATATTGACTCAATAATGCTAAGAAATCAAAATCGTCTGATTCCACCAATGAATTTTTGGTTTACAAGCTTATTTAAAAATGTTTGAGTTGATGGAATACTCATTTGTTAAAGATAACCCAGGGTGAGCAAAATACATATGTATGTAGGTGGAAATGTCATACATTTGAAACAAATAAATGTCATAAATCATAAATAAATTGTACAAATTCAAGTAAAATCAAACTGTCAGCTGTCAAAAATTCGTATTTATAGTGACATTAGTACAAAAGTCGTCTAAATTTTCCGAAAATTTATCTAAAACAAAATTATTTTATTTACTGCAAATGTTTACGAGTGTGTAAAGGCTTCTTTTGTTATAAAGGCTTCTTTATTGGAATAATAATTAAGTAACAAAGTCTGTTCATATTCAGCTCAAGAATAATAATAATAATTGAAAAGATCAAAATAATAATTTCTATAAAAAGGTGTTCTAAGGTTTTTTTAGATTACAAACAAGGAAAAAGTAAAGTACTTATAACTCGGCCAATCCTGACATTTGATCGCCCCGATCATTAACTACTTATAACAATTCAAATATTACAGCGGAACCTTGTTTCATAAGACGACGGATACATTTTAATCGGAATGCAGAATCTCCATGAACTGATTCACAAGTTCGTTCAAAAACATCCAACCACATTTTGGCATCATATGAGTCATCCCTAGAATATTCTGAAATAGAATATTTTATATCTTTGAAAGAACTGTTGCCATGATTTGATGAACTAGCTTCTTCTAACAATCTTAATTCGTTGCGTAATGTTAGCAATTTTTTTCGTTTTTCTAATAAACGAATGTCCTTCTCAACACAAGCTTCTTCGTCATCCAATTGCGTAGTGTTACTCGGAATTAATATATAAGGCTGAACGCCTTGTTGCTCGGAATGTCCATAAATTTCACTATTTTCTGTCCTTTCATCCTGTTCGGAAGTTGTTGACAGCTCAGGAACTACGGAATTTTCGGAATTTATCCCATCAGGTTTTGTAAGCTCAATATAAAGGTCTCGCAGCTGACCTATGGTTGCACTTAACGGAACTTCCACATTATTGGCTTCACACCATGCTAGAAGATCGCTTTTATTCATTCTTGACATATCCGGAAAATGGTATGGTTTTTTTTTTTTTTTTTTATAACTGCAACTATCCCACTTCTGAAGTTGTAAAGGCTTCTTTTGTTATAAAGGCTTCTTTATTGGAATAATAATTAAGTAACAAAGTCTGTTCATATTCAGCTCAAGAATAATAATAATAATTGAAAAGATCAAAATAATAATTTCTATAAAAAGGTGTTCTAAGGTTTTTTTAGATTACAAACAAGTAAAAAGTAAAGTACTTATAAGTGTAATATTTTTGTTTGCATCCAAAGGAGAACAGAAACACAATTGGCCAGTTTATATTTCCAAGATCTCAGAGTTTTCCGTATTCTACAAAATTTCTCATACAAATGTCTTAAGTTTGCTGTCAGATATCTGAGAACAGAATTTTTATGATTCGATTTCTCAAGAATTCTCTAATCTCTATGGTACAATTTAAAAAAGGAAGACAAGAAATGCAAAGCTAATTTTATTTCTAGGTGAGAATGAATAGTGAACTGTGTTTATAAAATTTCATTCTACTGTCAATCCGTCTAAGAAAATTCTCAGAAAACTTGAAAATATAAACTGACCCAAGGGTGTAAAATATTTTGACAGTTTGGCAGTTGTCATTCTCTCTTAGAAATTTGCATTCAGATGCGAGAAAATGAATGTTTTGACAGATGTGAACACAAAAAAGTCGTGTAATTTGTTTGCGTTCCATGAGATCAATATTTATTTCATACGTACATATATATTTAAGACCAAATTGTCAGCTTTTTTAATATGTTTCTACACATATATCAAACTTTTTAATGACTATATTAACTGAAAGTATTCTTTTTGTGGTTTAGCTACTTTCAAGCATGACAGAAGTGTAAGTTATTTATGTTTATCTTATTTCCATACAAATTCTTTCAATTTAAAATCAGTGAAAAAATAACCGCCAGGTGGGTCTGTATTTATAAAAAAATCCGCTCAAATTTTAGGTTAAGAAATGAGGAAACTGTATTTTCTAAGGAATAGTTACAATATAATACGCTTGTAAAGTCCAGCACATACAAATGTTCCCATTACTAATTCACTTCCGGTAAGTGTTTTATGAAAACGGCAACTCTGTCACAAACAATCATCGACCTTGACCTTGACGGTTGCATGAGAACGAGAAGCGCAGGAGTCTTTAACTGTTGTTTATTATTTCTTTCGGGTGCATTTTTTAGCTTATTGTTTTGTGTTAATAATGTTTTAATTGTTTTGTGTTAATAATGTTTAAAATATAATTAAAAAGAGATGTGAATTATTTATAAGCTTAAAATTAAAAATGCAAGTCATGAAGTCATTATGAAATTCTATTTCTTTTGAGGATTCTTTTTGAATGAAGTTGTCTAATGATGAGTTGTGACATATTTTGAAAAACGGAAGTTAAAATAGGTATAAAAAAGATTGCCCGATTCGTTTCCGGTTAAATATTTTTTTTAATAAACTATTGAACTCTTGTTCTTATGATTTTCGTAAAATTCCTAGTTCTTTACAAAGGATTTTATTCAAGGTTTGTTTGGAAAAATATGGAAAATCGATTCAGCGCAGTGTCAGTTTGAGCCTTTAGATGTTGCAAAAACATTTTGTTGAAACTACCGCCTGCATTTGTTTGAAATTAGTGTCATCATTTAGGTTATGTATTTTATATTGAAACTTTCTGTCAATCAAATTTTCATTGCAATTCTATTAAATTAAGGCAAAATTATAAGCCTATATTCTTAACCTTAAATCATAAGTTCAATAACAATGTGTTCAACCTTGTCAATGCATTTCAGTTTTTAAACTTGATAAACAATAATAAATTTGTCTACTCAAAGATTTTCGTTTTATGTAAAATAAAAAATATAGCTTAAAGTAGATAGATTATTATTCAATAACTTTTTTCCATCTAAGATGCCCCCTGCCCCCACTGACTCGGAACATCCGAAAAAAAATAAATATTGATAGCAAAATTATTTCACTCGCATTTGAATGTGAGATAATTCCACCGGTTACCAGTTGAAGCTGGCCAAAATTAGATTGCATTTGTTTGGTACATTTTTATGTACTATATACAAAGCTTGATATAGGAAAAAATAATTTAACAATAAAATATACATAATAATATTGTAACTTATGATAATAATGAGATCATATTTATTTTTTGTTAAAGTTGTGCGTATTTTATTTGTTAAATCAATTAAGAATTAGAAGGATTTTTTAAGTTGATAAGAAATCTTTTGTTAATGCAAATTTTAATAAAAATGTAAAATATTTGAAGGTTATTACAATTAATTAGCAAATATTCCTATTTTCTTTTTTGAAGTACATTTTTACAATAGATTTCTATTGACACTGTTTATTAGGTTAGAGAGATAATCTTATAGCTAAGATTGTACATACGTATCCTAATTTGAAGGTCATGTGACAGTTGAGATTTAAGATGCTCTAATACCTAATTCCCAAAAGTAAGAACTTCCGGACATGTAACTAAGACGCTGATTATATCTTTTTAACTTTAAACTCTCCTTTAACTAATTCAGATTTTGCAAATGTTTTTGTAATTTACTCAATGTTAAAATAAGTACATATGCCGAAAAAAAATTTTTTTAAGTGAAAACGCATCACACTGGTTTTTTAAATGCCACAAAAAACTGTAATATAAAAATTGTTTGATTAGAAAAACTAAATACTTTTATGCTTTAAAGCATAAAATGGCTTTAAAAGTCAATATCAATAACTTATATCAAAGGGAAAAAACATTTGATTTCTTAAAGAATCAAATTACCAATTAGGCACTATGTGTGAAAAAAAGTTATCTTCATTGAAACTGCTATAACTTCTAAAAACTTGATGGTAGAGAAAAAAGTAATCTTATTTCTTTTTTACAAGTAGCCCAGATAAATAAGAGCTTTATGTAATGCACTTAAAACCCCTTAAAAGTCACCTGATATTGGCAAAATTGTGTGGGGAGGGGGTTAAAAACTGGTTGAGTACACTTCTTTGAAAATTACTCTAAAAGTATAGTTTTTTTTTTTGAAAAAAAAACTTGTAGAAACCTCAACTGTGGTATCGCGCAAATACCTTAGAATTTTTTGAACTATGCACTTATGCTCTTCATAACATTTAAAATGAGACCTTTCTAAAAAAACTACTGAACCGCAACAAATCTGGTAGAATAGAAGGCATGGGATTTGCATAATTGGCGTTATTAATAAATATAGCATTTTTTAAATAAATTGCATTGTCTGCGGGTTGTTCTCAGATAATTGTATGAAAAAAAAGAAACTTCTTTGGGAGTTATTAAAGAAAATGGAAACAAAATATATTTTTGGTCAACATTTTGGGGTTTTTCTGGCGTTACTACTCTGAAACTTAATGATTTAAACCTAACACAATGAAAATAAAATACAAGGAGTTTGTTCAAAAATATTTTAAGATTTAAAAATGTACCTACAAGAAAAGTTTGTTTTCACAAATTTAAACGCCATTTGATTTTGAAAAAAAAACTTAATTTTTCAAAATTTGTATTTGCTATAAATTTTTCAATTTTAATTTAAAAATATTTTTGGTATTTAGAGCTTATTAATATACGTTTTACATTTCAATTTCGTAATAGAATTTCGAAAAAAAAATTTAACATTTTTTTAAATTATCAAACTATTTCTTGAGAAAACTTAGAAACAAAATAACGGTTCTCTGGGGGTACGCTTCTGAAGCAATGCAAACATTTAAAAAAAATATATTGGTTTGTTTTTGAGAAAATTCGAATTTTCGATTTCGAACACAAAATTTGAATGGGGACTACTATTATTTTTAGTCTAAAACAAATTAAAAACCCTAAACGTGAATCGGCTAAAAACTTAATTTCCAAATTTGAAGTCAATCAACCCTATTTTTTGGGCTGCAGGGGCCAAGACAGACGGACGAAATCAGAGGCCCTCTTATTTCGAATTCTTAAAATCTCAAGTTCGAAATTTGTACGAATGCAAAACTTGCAATATAGTTCCTATGGAAAATATGATATTATTATTTTTTTCTACTAAATATACAGTTTTCGACAGTTTTCTCCAAATCTTGGAAACAGTACGAATAAAGTATCAGTTTTTTGTTGATTGACAAGATCTATCAAAAGAAAACCTACAGTTTTCGAGGAATTTCCAAAAATCAGAGGGCGTTTAAGTGAGTGTTAAGGGCGCATACGTATAAATAAAGCTAACCACCAAAATTCAAATTTGTCGGAATTTTTTTCAAAGTTAGGGCAATTTCTTGTCTAATACCTATTCCTGGAATAAAATTTTGGCTAAAATTTACGATATATGAACTTTTTAAATTTAAGGCACCAGACATTAGATTTTTGGGAACTTTTCCTAATTTGTTTGAAATGATGTCTTTAACGTATGTATGTGCCAATTTTCAATATTACGGAATACGGATTATTTAGGAGGGCAATGCTTATTTTGACTATATACTATATCAAGTTAAAATAAATTCAAAACTAGAAAAAAATGTCCAATACGCCACCGTATCCAATATCGAATAAATGTTTTCCTTAATCCAATCCAATTTTTGAGTCTTTAAAAAAAGCTCTAAATATTTTGAAGCCGTGAATATTTGCATCACATTTTTGAGAATTACTACAGTGTTTATTCTTTAAACTGATTAATATGCTTTACTATTGACACTTGACTACTAACTATAAACTTTTGTTAAAAATATACATTCGGCCTTACAACTTTTACAGAAACATTTAATCAAATATCGGAAATGTATGTTTATAATTTTTACGAAGGGCACGTAAAACATCTAATTATGAAAACAAACAAAACCAGTAATATCCGATTATCTTGTGTATAATAATTATTAACAAAATAAATAAATAAAAAGATTGTTTATTGTTATAGAAAGGTAAACAATATGATCATTTTAAATCCAAAAAGTTTCAATTGTTAAAAGCATACAAAACCTATGTACAAATAAACTAAAAACCACCTGCTTCAGAAACTTCTATAAGTAAAATTATTCAAATTTTATCAGCAACACTATGTGATGTTATACTTCCCGCATTGCGATCATAAACTCATGTAAGCTTAGCTATAGCTATAGATCAACATCACTTGTCTTAGCCATGTTTTTCCAACTTGTTCCACTTTACAAATCTTGATAATTTTGACTTCTCACAAAACCATGATATGCCTCTTCTTTTAATAGTGCTTCTCCAGCTCTATAGTAATAGTTCTAGTATTTATTTAAAACATAGTACAGTACAACAAAATACAATGTTCCATGATTTCATAACGTTTCGATGGTAGATCAAAATCCAAATCGTAATCCGCTCCACTCCACACTCACTGGACAAAACTGAACCTCAGCAGCTTTTTCATTAAATAAGAACAAATAGTGGCAGCTGAGGATTGGTAGCTAAAAGTTATATCTACGTCTACGTCTACGCCAGCGATTTTATTCGATTCGATTTACAATTCCCATATTCCCAACTCAACTAGTTTTTCGACTCGACTGGCTCTGACGATAATTAATTTTATTCTGGTGTCTCAGATTAAACTCAACCGATCACTTGAACGATCATTGTAAATAAATTGTTCCCCCTCACAACATCTAAAAAATATTATAAAAATTGATAAATGAATTATTTAAATTACAAACAAAGTTGTATTTATTTAGATTTTTGTTTTAATAAGAATAATTAAATCCACGTGCAGTTTGTGTTTTTATTTTTTATAAAAAAAAGAATCAATTTTTATGTCAAAAAGAAATAGAATTTCTGTGAATTAAATTTTATAGGAAAGTTAAAATAATTTCTTAAAAGTTAACACCAAAAAAATAGAAGAAGAAAAACAAAATCTGTGGTAAAAATGGTTTCTGTAACAAAATCATCATCTGCAACCGTGTTGAGTTTTACTGTGATAATTACCCTTATCGGATGCTTTGTGCTATCAGGTATGTAAATTATAGTAAATAAGTGATACAAAACAATATGTCATTTGATGTACATATGTACATACATATTTACATAAAGAAATCTATTAAAGAAATCTTCTTACAATGTTGTCTTGATGTAATCCACAACCAGTACCTACCTTAAAATATTTAATTTCAACCATAAAATTGTGGTGGTCATTTATTGCCTTGAGCATTGTTTTGAGTGTAATCTTATCTCGAAGAAAAATAAATTAATGAAAAAAAAATATTTATCGTGATTAAAAACTTACAATGTAAAAAATGTGGTTTAAGCAAAAATAAAACATGATTCTACTATAAACGAGTGTATAGAGGTGTATGTATACTTAGGAGTTGAATTAATGAAAGCTAATCAAAACATTAGTTTGTTGATAGTTTTTTTTCTATCTTCATTTAGATTCAAATCATGATTTTCAAAAAGAACTATAAAATAGTTTATAGTAGGTATAGCTATTAAGTGGATATCTTTCAAATTGTTTTGAACTAGAAGAAGAAAAATATAAACAAAGAAAAGAAGATATATTTTTTAAAGGGCTTTAAATGACTGTAGAAAAGTAGTCTTTAATTAATGACTGTAGAAATTAAATGTCTGTAGGAAAGTAGTCTTTAAGTATGTTTTTTTCTTTTAAGTTAAAATTTTCCCAAGCTATTTTATGAACAATATTAAACTTCAAGGTGTGCTTGAACTAATAATTATTATTATAATTGACAAGCATCAGGTTTTCATGAGAAAAGTTTAAAGCTATTGAACTTGTAGTTGTCAAAAACCTGTCACATTTGAAACGGGAAAATATGCAAATTGCACTTTCACTATTCATATGGCAAGGGATATATGTTGCGTTTTTTGACAAACAACCGTCAAAAAATATGGTACACATATTGGGTTGATCCAGAGTGCATATAGCGTCTTAATTTATTACCACAAAGCATTTTAAAATATTGATATAAGACTTTTTGTGATATTAAATTCGGCTGAAAAAAGAATTTTCCTAGTTTTAAATTAAACAACCATTGTGTTGGTTTCTTACATTTAACTACACATTAAATACCTTTTTCATGACACTTAGACATTTCGTGAGTGACATACACTTGTCACTTTTTTGAAAATCTCTTATGTAGCTTCAATTTTATTTTTAATGCTTTATTCTTTTTGGTAACTGAACTGAACTTAAAAGAATTGACCACTAAAATAAACTTCTCGTGAAAATCTTCCATAATGTTATTTACATGTGAATTTTAGAAAAAGGTTCGTTTGTTTAAGTCATTGGATTGTTAAAACTCTTATTCGTATTATACAAAAAAACTTGTGATTTACTTAAAATTTAGTTTGATTCGAAAAACCGCTTGAACGGTTGAAAAAAAAGAGCTATTCCAATCTGAAAATTGATTAAGACGTTGTCAAAAACCTAACTTACAACAGGGTGTTTTTTTTCTGCGTGAACTTTAGCTTCCGTAGGTATGTTCAGCAGCACTTAAAAACCAAAGGCTATGTATTAGAACAGCTTCAGTTTGTTTGTCATTTATTGACAGGAAACTTGTTATTTTCACTCAAAAAGTAAACTTTTTTGAGAAAAGTTGTACATATTAGCATTGTATAGCAAAACTACTAAATATTAACATAAATGGATAGCATGCAACTCGAACTTAAATTTAGTTCACGTTTTTCTCTAAACTTTAGCCAAACTGAGCTAAATTTTGACAGAAGAACGTTGTTTAGAAAATGAATTTGATGCTGTGAAAACCATCCCCCAAATTCAAAATTAAAGGATTTTGCATATTTATCGTATTTCGAAATCTCTTTGTTTTCGGCTCCGAAAGGCTTTCTTTAAAAAATAACAACACAATGTCAATGCTTTTTAAATACTGCACAAAATGAACGCACAATATAAAATGTATTTTATGGCATAACCTTTTAAATAGAAATAAAAATACAGTTCTTCTTCAACTCAGTTGAATATAGCCATAGAAAATTTAAAGATGGGGCCTTCTTTATTTTGTAATATAATAC
Organism: Eupeodes luniger; assembly: GCA_951509635.1. Taxonomy (NCBI): domain Eukaryota; kingdom Metazoa; phylum Arthropoda; class Insecta; order Diptera; family Syrphidae; genus Eupeodes; species Eupeodes luniger. Next base: position 8,429,365 of record OX608075.1, on the reverse strand, counting down.
AAAGAATTTATGACACCTAGAAATCTAGTTTTTGATATTGCAATATGTCTCTTCTCACTTTAACAAAAAAAATTTGTATCTTATTTCTTAGGTTTAAAAGTCACACAAAATAATCTCAACTTGGGTTGACTAGTTCTGGTGAAAACCGTTTTTAACTGTTGTATTTCACTGACATACATATGTATGTAGTTCAAATTTGAGTTGTTCAAAAGGTGTGTTTGTTTGAGTCAACAGGTTGTTACAGCTCGTTTTCATATTTTACAAACATTTTTGACTTACTTAAAATTTGCGGAAGAACTCAATTTTTTTTGCAAGAAGGTTTCCCGTGAAATTTGAGGTTGCTTTGAAAACCGCTTGCATGATTTGAAAAGAGCTGTTTAAATCTCAAATCAACGTCGTGATTAACTCGGTGACAAAAATAAACTTTCGTCTGTCAAAATAATTTACATGGTGAAAAAAAGCTTTGTCAAAAACTGAACTTTCGCCTTAAAAAGTTTGTTTTGCGTTAACTGTCACTTTCTTAGGCGTGTTCAGTACCAATTTAGTATGTAAAATTATGCTACGTATTGAAATAGGTTTAACTTTTTTTTATTCAGTAACGGAGGTTTCGCGAGCGGACTTTTTCAACTAATTTTTGAATCTCAGTTCAACAAAAAGAAGTATTATGTCAATTTGAATGACAGTAACTATATTAAGGTTTATTCGATTAAAATTTTCAAAGCAAATTCTTAATATAAAATCACAATATAACGATTTTTATTTACGAATAAGGTGCTTCGATTTGGTATTTTTGCTTTTTTTGTGAATGTATGACATATCCCGAGACCTTGTGTCTTAAATTTCACTGATTATTCTAGTCAGAATTCCCATTCAAAACAATGTAAGACTCAAATCTTCAAGTTCAGTAGCTACCATTTTCTAAAATGTAAGATTCATTAAATTTCATTTGGAACTTAGAATTACAATTTTGTCAATAAGTACAAGATTCAATTGTCAATTTAATTTTCAATGTCATGTAAAAGAAGTACTGTTTCTTTCTGTCAAAACTATTGGTGTTCCCACTTCACTACTGCAAATGCTCGTTTACACTAAGTTTGATTTAAATAAGATGCGAAATTATTTTATGTCAATATTTAAAAAAAAAAAAAAATTACCAAAAAGAAGTCAAACTGGCAACATTGACATTTCTATTATGTCTGTATTTTTAGGCGATGTTATTTGGCCATTTAATATTCCTAAGGTTTCTGAGAATTTGTTCATTCAGATTGACAAAGAATGGAAAATAAACAGAATTCAATTTCATTCTCACTAAGATTTCTGAAAGAAAACAAACTAGAAATTCGTATAAGAAATCTCTGAGATCTTAGAAATATAAACTGGCCAATTGTCAAAAGGTTTATTTATGATAACTCTCCACTATCCTCCTCGAAAAATACATGCTCATCTTCTATTACCTTTTTTCATATTCATCGCCATATCGGTTCTTTTCGGTTGTAATTTAACTTTCTTGACCTTAAGAAGCTTTACTTCTGAAACAATTTTCCATTTGTTTCTATCTTTAACTGCAATTTGACACAACCCTCGTTTTATTTTCTTAACAAAAAAAGACAGTTAATTCAACCATGCATACTTAAGCTGTCTGCACATCAAGTTGTAAACTGAACTACACTTCACCTTGAACTTTAAAAAAAAAAAAAACTATATAAACATGGAAAAGAACACCCATTTAAATTTACTATAAATGGAAACACAATTAATTTTCTATAAGCATTCGTACAAAACACGCAATATGTTGATTCAAATGTCGATTCATTTTACCGTCAACAGGCATATGGTTTTTTATTTCTCAGCTGTCTTTTTAGTTTTAGTTTTAAAAAATAACCCATTCCAATCCAAATTCAACTCAACATCGAGTTTGACATTGAAATTGCATTACATTTTTAATGCAAGGAACCACTGCCACAAACATTCCTGCTATTTCTAATCAAGTTTTGAAGTTCCAATGAAAATTGATGGACTTAAATTTGATATGAGATATCCAAATTACTGCCATTTGAATTTTAATTATATAAAAAGGTTTTCTTAAATCGTGTGATAATTTATTATACTACATGCCTCAAATATATCATTTTATACAAGAGTTTGCGTGAAGAATGTTTTGAAATATTATTAACACCTAGTTACAAAGTAGGTATTAGATATAGTCATTTATTTGAATATCTTTTTATGAAGTTGGTGATAAAAACAAACATTGTGATTATGGACACTAAAGTTGTTTATTTTGATCCTATAAATTTACTTTTTATAGGTTGAAAATTCGAAAAGTTTTCAAGTTTCTATGAACCATAACAACATTTTTCAGAAAACTTTATACATACAAGATGTTATGTAACTATTTTTAGAAGTAAGATCTAATGTTTTTACGCTAGTAGTTTTCCATATTATGGTTCAGATTGTTTTATGTAGTTACCATACAAGTTGATTTTCGAATACTTTGACGTTCTGTGAATTTAAGTTAATTTTATTTCTTTTAAAAGCTACTTTCCTTTACAATAGCATAGTAATTTATTAAGTCTCCCTCTTCTCAAGTAACACTTAAAAAAAGCGTAAAACCAGAAGGTATAATTGTGACAATTTATTACCTATTAATTTACCCACCTTTATATGGACATAGGTTGGAATACTGTCAATAATAAATTAATAATTGTTTTCAAACAGAACTAAGGTATTTATTCCCTTGCCAGATGACATAAATTATCTGTGTATACGAGTATTGAGGAGGAGAAATACCTTTTTTTCAATTAGTTTTTAATCAACCACTATTATATCTAAGTACAACGGTTTATTAAGTAATTAATTTCAACTGGATGAGCAATGTCAAAGCGAGATAATGAATTACAGTATTTTATTAATGAGAAAATGTAATAAATCTCACGTATTTCTGTCCTGTAATTAGCTTTCTTTTCATATGATCAAGTACACATTTTAGTTTGGTGAATTAAGTTTTAAATAAATTGCAACCTGTCAAACACATTTATTTGTCAATTCAGATATTCAGCATAAAGTTTCTTCCAATCTTTTTTTATTTATTTGTTTTGATTTTGAACGATGTAAAATCTTTTATTTACAAAGTTTTATAGGAAAGTGAATCGTAAGACTTATGAGAACATTTATGTTTCAAAAACATTTGATCGGTTATTTGTCAATTCAGCTATTCAGCATAAAGTTCCTTCAGTATTTTCTTGTTTTTTATTTGCTATACATTTGTATGCTGTCAAATCGTTTATTAACAAACCTGCAAAGAAATTTCAATTGCAGCACGTATGAAAATATTTATGTTTTAAAAAAATTGCATCGTTCATTTGTTATTTCAACTATTCAGAATAAGTTTCTTTAGCCTTTATCGAATCTTTTATTTACAAAGTTGCAATGCAAATTAAATCGTAGAACTTATGAGAATATTTATGTTTCAAAAACATTATAATCGAGTGATCTTCAAAATTTATCTTGCTATAAAGATTATAATAGTTTAGTTAAACATCCTCTTTTTGTTGTATTTAAATATCTTCTATAAATGTAGGAGGCATGTCTCCCTCTCCCTCTCTTTCTCTGTTTTGTTTGTTTACTTTCTCAAACAGAAAAAAAATGTTAACCAAAGCAAATAAATTGTTGATTATAAAATTATAAGTCTGATGTGTATCATCGTTCATCGTATAATTATTTATTGCAAATATTTATTCAGTCGTCTCCACTTCGTTCAACTCAGCAAAAAGTTGCTAATTTATTAACATTTCAATATGTACATAGGTATTTTCATATATATTTTGTTTAATGTTGTTATTGTACTTTTAGTAAAGTGATGGTTGCATGACTGCATTCACTTTTAGATAATTTATTCATTCAAATAGATTTGAATAATTAATTTGTTGATGCATTTTGATTTAATTTATTTCTATATTTTTTGTTGTTGTTGTAATTTCTATTGGAGTAACTCTCTTGTTGAGGTTGAAATTAATTATTAAATATACATACCTAGTTATCTTACAGAAAAATAATTGTGTTGTAATAAAAAATATTATAAAGGTAAAAGAAACAGATCTTTTATAGAACTTATGCAATACCTTATTTTAAGTGCGCATCAATAAAAGCTAAACACGCCTTTTTCCAAAATTTGGAAGAAACTTACTTTACGCTACATATGTAGGTAATTAAACAAAGTGCTCAATTTGATTGACCAGTGAATTTATGTTTACCTTAATAATGAAGTCAATCACGAGTAAACCTATAGATTAAACAAATTGATATTATTGTAATACTTCAAACAATAAATAATCTTGTTTAATGTGTGTAAAATGACACCTTATTGAGGTGAGACTTTTAAATTAACGATTGGTAAGGCGTTGTGAAATGACAGAGTTCAGTGATTTTTCATTGTTTTTTTTTTTTTTTACATTTTGACACTAATTAAAATGTTAGAAAACCCCACCTTAAATTGTCAAATTTAAATTTAATTGATATAAATGGGAATCGAAAATCAATGGTTTTTTTTGTTTGTATTCAAAACGATAAGAATAAAGAAAAACTCACGTTCATTTAACTATACAAATTATCCGGGTTGGGTTCTGGTTTTTTATTACTTAATCTTAAAAGTGTCAGATGAAGCATCTCAATGACAGTTTAAGTTAATTAAAAGTTAGTTTAAAAAGTCCTGTCAAATGTAGAGCGAAAATACAGGAAAATGGAGTATTCAGAGACATCTCGTTCTTGTTTTAGGAATAAACGTCAAAATATTTATTTTGTTAAAAGTCAAATTTAGCTGTCAGATATCGTTTTGCTTTTTTTCATGTGTTTTTGGCCAAAAACCAGGATTTTCATTGTATTTTACCCCAAATTTGTATCTGATCTATCAAGTAATTTGATTGTTCTCATTGCATTTGGACAGCTGGACAAAGCTTTCTGCCGAAAGTATGTGAGATATCAAAATACTGACTTAGTCTCAAATACCCAACGCATTTTTGTCCTTATTTTTACCTTTGATTCAAATAGTTACAAATTTGTAAGTTCCTCATTAACAGAATTTGAACTGTATTATTCTGAATGTATGTACATGACGGTTGTTGACAGACAAAAATATATAAAAATAAATAAAAACACTGCCAAAAAAAGAACAAGATCCTATCAACGACAAAACTGACAACCAACACTTTGAAGTACTGACAGATGATGCGATCGAGATGAAAATTTATAAAATGTTTCCCTTTATCTGAATGTCTTCTATTTTATGCTTTAGAGCCGAGAGCCTACGCTGCTGCTGCCTCTTTTGTCTTATATTAACAACAATTTAAATTGTACATATGTACATACATACATACATAAATTAATATTTTAATAAATAAATACAAATATTTTCTGCCTTTCAAATTTATAAAAAAGAAAACCAGAAGCAAATTTCTTTTATTTTGTGAGTCAGAATTTTCACATCTTCAAAACAAAGATTTTGACATTTATTAACGAACGAGAAAATATGTTATTGTTATTTATTAAGAAGTTCTTTAATTTCACAACAAATCCGGATGATTTTGAATGTCACTTGTACAGAATTAAATCATTCAGCTTGATCCTTTCAGTTTAAAAAAGCTGTCAGTCTATGTACATACATATGTATGTATTTGTTCTCTATATTTTGTGGGTGAACTTTTTCCTGTGCATGCTTCAAGTTGTAAAATTTTAATTTTAAATTGTATAAACTTTCCTATTTCTATTTGAATTTGTGACTTTGTTGTTGCGAGAAAATAATATAAATGACAGCCAATTTCTTCTCGTATTTATGACATATGTCAAAATGGCTGACTGAGTCAAAGATCTCCCTAAATAAACTGTGCTCTCAACTGAGATTTCTTGTTTCTCTTACTCTTAGGGCTCTGAGATTGGACCGAAATTTTGTTGGTTGGAACAGGTCTAATTTTTCTAATGAAATGAAAACACTGGTATATTCGGAAGAAGTAGAAATTACCTTACAAGAATTTGTTAAAAATAACATTTTATCGGTGTTGTCTGGGTCAATCAGCTAACAGGTAGGTAAGATCCTTAATTCTTTTCCCCCATAACACAAAAAGTATTCAGTCGTTTTTTTTTTTTTCAAATCGGATGACAGTTCACCGTATTTTATAACTACACAACACGCAATTCCTGCGTAAATTATCTTCCTCTAAAAATCCTGACCAAATGTATCTATAACTGTCATTTTGCTAGTTTAACAGGATGTCTCCTATATTCGAACTTTATTCATATAGTATTTTTATCAGCACGATTTTGTCACATCCTTCTTCCTTTTGCTGACCCTGACACGGACACCATTATAACTTCTACCCTCTTTAAAATGGATAAAACTGTATTCCAACAACTTAATCACCCAATACACAATAAAGAAGTTATAATAAAAAGCCATAGGGTCAGCAATGGCAGTTAAATAACGCCGCCTAGCGTGTAAATCAGCGCATACAGTTTTTGGACAGTTAAAAAAAATATATATATCCAAATCTATTGACTATTCTATGACTAACCCACGCAATTGCGTGGACTTTTGTGCTTTGCTTGCTTGACCTATATTAAAACTCCTCGTTTAATTTGCATAATGTTTTATTTTTCTATATATCGATAAAATAATCCTTGATGATTTTTACTGACATCAATTAAAATGAGTTTGTTTTTTGTATTAATTTTATTTCTAGCTGACGCCATCAGATGTCACCAGTGCAATTCTCATCTGGATGAGGATTGTAATAGCTTGCGACTGACAGTTCCTCGTGGGGTGCGTGACGAACAGTACTTAGATGATTGCCAAGTACCCGATGATGCCACCAGAGTATTTTGTCGAAAGACCGTCACTAATATCATCGTGAATTCAGAGAAACGTATTGTTCGCAGCTGTGGTTGGCGTGCAGAGGATTTGCGTGGACGTAATGACACCTGCATCACTGCCGATAACGAAGGTTTCTTTGAGGAAATTTGTGCTTGTTTTACGGATGGTTGCAATTCTGCACCATCATCAATGGGGGTGCAAACGAATGTCTTAATGGCATTTGGATTGAGTATTCTGATGATCATTAGCTCAGCTGTCAGAAGTGGTTAGGAAAAATGTTATTTACATTGAGTCCGTTTTAGTGCTCACTTCGAAGTTATAATATTGTATAATAATAAAATTGTTAATAATTTATGATAAAGAAAACAAACAAAGATTTTAATCATCTTCCGTTCACTTCCAGTTTATTTTTAATATGGTTTGCAACAAAAATTGTTTTATTTAATTAAATAAAATATACAAAAAAAAAAAAACAATAAAATGCATATCTAACAAAAGTTGACTTGTTTAAAGTTCTTTAATTAGTAAAAATTGAAGTTGTCTAAAAATATGAACTTTTTATGTTTCAAAAACATACTGAAAATGTGTAGATATTTATGATCTTAGGAAATTGTTAGTGACAAATAGTTCCCAAAAGATATTCCATTATTTGACAGTGACCGTTAAATTCTTTTAAGTTGTAAGAATTGAAAATATTGCAAATGAGGATTTATGCTGCATGATGGAAAAATATTTTGAGGCATAATTGTGACTTTTAAGGAAAATATTCAAAGGGAAACTAAATTTCTCTTGAGTTGGGTTTTAAAAGGAATCTAAGAAACTGAAGTTACCACAAAAACTATTTAGGGAAAACAAATTATGAAAGAAACTCAAACTTCCGAAAGCAAATATTAGCAGGAAACATTCGAGGGAAATTCACTACTTCCGAGGGAGAGAAATGAAACGAAAAAACTTTATTAGTTAATTTGAGATTCACGACTTTCGAGAAAAAGAAATATACTGGAGGAAAAGAAATTTCCCAATATTTTTAGGGAGATTTACGATTTTCGAGGGAAATAAATATTCTGGCGAAACTAAATTTCCTGTTTTCTTTGAGGAAATGTTATTAAGTTGTTTTGAGGGAAGTTCACGACTTTTGCCAAAGAAATATCCGGAGGGATCCTAAATTTCTCAATAGGTAAATTGTGGTTCTTTTTCGGCAGAACTATATTTCGCGATAGATTTATTCCTATAGAAACAAAATTCCGAGGGAAAGAAATATTCCGATGGAAACGAAATTTTCCGATACAAAATATTGGAATTGCTCTTTGGGGAACTTTATTTGTAGGGAATGTCACGGTTTTCGAAGGAAAAAAAATAACCTGTGGAACTCGAAATTTCCTCATAGGGACATTTGCGCACTTTTTTCAAGTTAACTATATTTCGGGTAAGATTGACGATTATCGAGGAAAACAAATGTTCAGAGGAAACGAATTTTCCCGGTAAGGCACATTTAGTTCTTTTTCGTGGGAATTTTTTTTCCAGGGAGATTTACGACTTTCAAGGGAAAGAAATATTCTTAGGAAAACAAAATTCCAAAAGAGATTCCAAATAGAGCCCATTGGGTTTTACTCCAAATGAAAGTTTATGATATTGCAAAAACCTTTATTTCGCAATATTCAAGGAAAGGAAACATTCCGATGCAAATGAAGAATTGTGTTCTTTTTTAAGGGAACTTAATTTCGAACCAGACTCATTACTTTTGAGGGAAATATATATGTATTCCAATGGAAACAAAAATTCTAGTCGGAACTTTATTTAAGTGAGATTCATTTCAAGGGAGATTCAAGAATTAGAATTACATATATTCCTAGGATAACACAATTTCCTGATATGGCCGTTGTTTTCTTTTTCGTGGGAGATTTTAATTCTAGTAAAATTTACTACTTTTTAATTAGTGATATATTCTGTTAGACACAATATTCCCCTGGGTCCATCGGGTAACATTTTAGAGGAACATTAATATCTAAGAAAGGTTTCACGACACTAGCACAAAAATAGTTTTTTTGTTCGAGAAATCTCTTTTACAAAACTTTCGGGGGAAACTTGAAATATCCCAAGGGAAATAAAAATGTTTCAAGGGAAAAAAAATTACCTACTGCAAAAATTGATAGGTTCGAAGGGAATTTCAGCTGATTTTGGGGGGAATTACCTAATTTCGAGAAAAAAAAAACATTTTTCGAAGAGAAATTAAATTTTCCAAATAGGTAAATTTATGTTCTTTTTTGAGGGAACTGAACATACATATTTCAAGGGAGATTCACGATTCTTTGGAGGAAATTTGGAAATTCCCGATAGGGCACATTAAGTTCTTTTTCGAGTTGATGGAGATTCATTCCCTGGAGGAGGGATAGGGCCATTTACGTCTAGATACAAATGTTTTTTGTTGAAGATGTACGACGAAGTTGTTTTTTTTTTTTGATGAAAATAGGAGTAAATTGTCCGTGCCAATTTAATTGATCTGAACATTCTTGAGAAAAATTGACCCTTGTATAAAAATTTTAAGAATCAGAAAGTTTCCCCTGTTTTTCCTTTCTTTACAAAGCTCTTATCATTATTCTTAAACTAAAACCGACACAAAAAAGTATTACGTCACAAAATTTGTGTTTGCTCTCCAAATTTCACCCAAAAAATAAAATAAAAACAAAAAATAAACTCCAAGGATAATTTAAAATCCCATTTAACTAAACCGGTTAGACTCATAAAAAATATAAAAACACACAAAATCCATTTCAATGATCATGGGTTATAATTTTGTTCTTTTCCAAAAAAAAAAAAAAACAACAGCTCATCTTATTATTGATGATAAAACTTCATCCATAAAACCATGACTCATATAGAATCATCATCCTCTTGAATTTGAATCATCCTGAATGTCTTCTTTTCTGTCATCGCGCATAAAATGTCCTTAAAACAAAAAATCAAAACTATACTTTAAAGTTTTCATATAGGTACCATTTTCTTCCACTAAAACAAACAACAGAAAAAATATATGTAAATAAATTCAAGACCATCCAGATATAGGTAGAGGTATGTATGAAGGTCTTTATGTAAATGATGATATTACTGAGGGGCCTTTTTTCTGCTCTATACCTTACATGATTTATGGTTTCTCGTAAAATATCAAAACGGAAAATAAAAGGTAGCTACACCTACCTACCGACATTTATGTAAAAGTATCATCAACCATGTTGAGATGAATCATGTTTACTTATAGTATATAAATTCAATCTTGTCCTTTTTTTTCAATTCAAAAATATGTGAGTTAAGAAATCATCAGTAAAAATAAACTTCCATTATACCCTTTTTCGCTCTATAGACAAATCCATACCTTCATATTTACCGACTGACGACAACATCGATGTCTGAATATATTGAAAGTGAAATCACTTCTATGATTTTATAAACTCCAAAGGAATTCCCCGAAAAAACGTCATCTTGAAAATTGTGTCCTTCGAAATTCTATATACACACAAAGGCGCAACAAAAAACGATATAAAGATATCCTTACTCATTCAGCAACTTTCACCGACGACGACCTACCGAACCGACTACGTCATTCACATTACCGACCGGTAACTATATAGAAACCTTAATTTTGCAATCTTTGCGGAAGGACAGTCTATGGCCTCTTCAGAAATTTATAATCCTTATCCTGCCTGAGTTGAAAGTTACAAAAATAAAAAAAATCATTAACAATATATTAGTTTTCAGAATCTACTTGAATTAATCAAAATCCTTGTCGCAAGGACAGGACAGGACACGATGAGGATGATGTGAAAGTTTGAGGATTTGTTATTTTTCTTTTTTCTTTTTATTTTTTTGGTCAATTAAACAAAAATGTATTTACTTTGGTTTTTGTGTAATAAAAATGTCCTATAAAAATCTATACCTATTTTATAGAAATACTCTATTTTTGGTATTGTTGGGAAAAAATATAGAGGTACGCGTTTTCGTTTTGTCTATGTCTGATGTATATTATTATTAGTCCAATCGGCGTCAGCAGGACTATTTATTTCGTATACGCTACTGGGAGAGAAATAATATGGGTCAAAGTGGCGCCATAATCAAATCGATTCAGCATCAGCTTTTCAGCTTCAGCTTTAGTTTCAGCATCCCTCTACTCTTCAGTCTTCAGCTGCTATACAGCATAACAAAACCGTCATAGTAACAAGAGAATATGTATATATAATGTTTTATGTACCTACACAATTTTATTTTATTTTTGATCTAGGGATTTTCTCATATAAAATCCTCATGCTTTGGTTATGAATCCTTTAAATTTACAGAGCTTGGAAAACTCAAATATTACCAAACCCACCCACAACCCACAACCCACAGCCCTATACCTTACCCAACCCAAAGGACCTAAAGGAGTCTCAAAATAACACCAGCAACAACCAGCACAAGAACACGCAGTATGTCGGCATGATATGGTGCCCTTTTCCTTTTCCTATTTCTATTTATTTTGTTTTTGTAAATACTTTTGTTAAGAGAAAAATACGAAGAATTTGAAAATAAAGGACGAGATTTTACAATAAAATCTGAAAACTAAAGAACGGATTCACATTCACGAAATGAAAATCTCACAAGTTGTTTATTCAACGACGACAACGAGAACGAGAACGACAACAACTAAAAAAGGAATGGCGGCGGCATTGGCGGGCGTACGACATGTTGGTATGTTTTCATTGGTTTGTGGGTGGAGGTCATATCATATATGAAAAGGAATGTCATACTAGTTGACAGTCAGTGTTGAAAGTGAGGATGTCATCAGGATATGAAAATGAAGTTGGATGTCAATCATATTTTTTGACACTACATTTTTTTTTTGTGTATGTGTTTGCTTGAATTTAAAATAAAAACAATTGACAGACAGTGTTCATGTTCACATTGTTCCTTATTTGTGACATTCTATTTTGACGTCTCATAACTGTATCTTTTTTTATACTGGATTGTTGTTGTAAAAATACATGAAATTGAGGTGGACATTTTTCTTTCCTAAATAAGCGAAATAAAATAATGAAATATCAAAAAGATTACAATGTGAACACTACCTTAAGGTCGTTGCACGGAATGACTTCACATTACCGTTATTCAAAAGAAAGTATTTGAATTTGACAATCCAGTGGAAACCAAATTTATTTTCTCAACTGTCACAAAATTAACAAGAGGACTCTTAAGACGGTGTTAGCATGATATTCTTTCACATTTTGATATTCCATCATTTTATTTCGCTGACATTAATTTTATTTCTTGTTTTTTTTTTGTTTGTTTTAAATATCAACTTTGAAGGAGATATCATTACGAGACGTCAAAAAAAGGCAGCCGAAAACAGTCCAATGGGAACACCGTCAAAAAGGTGTAATAATAATTTTATGATTTCACATCATCGTCTGTAAAAACTGCCAGAAAAAAATATTTCTATTTGACAAAATGTAACAAAATTAAAAAGAGGGCTCTAACGACTGTGTTCAATGGGTAAAGTCCAATGGGAACACTATCTAATACCTTTATTTTTGAATGATCTAGCACAGTGTTGCCGAAGAGATTATATTAAAATAATACGACAGGCGATTAAAAATTCAATAGTGTTTGTATTAAATTGCTCTTAAGACATTGTGTAAGTCTCTTAAATGGAAGTGTATCAAAGATTAAAATACGTATTATCTTGAACCCAAATAAATAACATGGAAAATGACAGATGAAAACTTTATGAACCTGTCCCTGGATTCTTTTGGTCTCGAATAATTTTAATGTCTCATGATTCTCCTTCCCATTTGATGGTTAATAAGAGACATGAAAGTCCAATAGATATTTTGAATTGATTCACGAAATTAGTGGTATCGAAATGAATTCGCTTCTTAACTCAAAAGAGTCTAATGCTAATACAGTCCATGAAGATAAAGAAAAAATTGTATATGCGAATTTGAAAATAAGTTCTGCCGAATTTTGATTGCATTTCTTGTGGGATTGTGGTACAAATGTAAAAGTAAATCACGGGTATCTAAAAAGTATTATCCTACAATGTTAGTGCTTTCGACAGCACTGCTCCAGCCCATATAAAACCTTAAAAGCAGCCCGAAAATTTAGAATTTTGTATTTCATGAGCTATAGATTTTTGACAGCTATAAGTTTTAATGCTGTGAAGCATTTCATAGTTCTGGGAAAAAATATTAAAACAAACAGAATTTTAGGAAAAACATGAAGTCTTAAAATCTTTGTGAGTTGCAAGTATGAAAATAGGAAAGAAGTTAAGTGGAGACAACGATGCAAGTTGAAATAAATATATTTATTAAAGGCGTGACAAATTTTTAGTCAAATTATACTATTAAGCAACTTTTTAATCGGCAATTTGTATTTTAAAGTGTTTGCAGTTCTTTAAAATAAAATAATTTGACAGCTGTCAATTTGCTGTTTAGTAAAATTGAATCCTTACGTATAAAAACAGATTTATTAACATTGTTAAATAAAATTAATCACGGCTACAGTTCGAAAAATATGACTGGACATTTATCAAGGTTTATTTTTGTCTCCTGCAATGCTTCATTTTTAATATTCGTACATTTTCATTGACAGTTGTTAAATCCCATTTTTAAGGTCTTCTTTCCTTTTAATGACCTTGGGACGCCAAATTCATTTAAAACTATGTGTTGCTAAAACGATCTGTTTGAAGCTTGCCATATTCGTGTTGTGTGGTTGAACAGAGAAAAACTATCGACCTTATCAACTGGTCCCATAGGAGAAATTTTGTATTTAGAATGACAGCAAAATAGTTTCATATTTTTGTATTTTTTCATATGTCCAAACATTTGGATTGGGTAAAAAGTGGTACAAATTCGAGTTTTATTAAGGGTGTTCTTTTTTAAACGTGTGATTTTCAAGAACCAATAAAACTCATATCATCAAATTTTACCTATTTAATAAATTATTTTGAAGTGGCAAACCAAACTGAGAATAAATCAAGTGACAGCTGTCAAAAAGACCAACTCCGAAAAGAAAATTAAAAGTCTAAAAAAAAACCGTTATTAGTAAAACCGATTTAGTGGTAAAAGATTCTTAAAATATTTTGTTTTGAAATAATAGTTTGACAGATCATAAACAAAATGTCGACTCACACTTAATACTGAACTGGGCCTTAAGTCACAGCTTGAAGTTATTATACAAATTTCTTGAGAATCCTTCAAAGGATTTGTTCTGCAGAGTAGTCTTACAGAGCCTCAAGTTTAATGTTTTTTTTTTGATCGGCTGAGAATCTAAAATATATATTAACATAAAAGTGTGTTTTTTCTTTCCAAACCGATTGTTATTTTCCTCCTTGAACAAGTCGGTGGAAAATTGCATTTAATTTTAGGTCAATGAGCTTTCTATTTCTACTATTCTTTTATGGAAAACTACGAGTATATACTATTGCAATAGACATATATATTTTCCTTTCCCCCTTCAACTTATTTCATGGTATAAAATATGGTTCGGATTTTCATGATAAAAATCTCGAACTTTTGGTCAACATGTTATAAAGAAACGTCCTTCACTCTTTTTTTAAATTTATCCTGTGGTTTTATTAAATAACGAAAACCAAAAAAAAAAAAACAAATATCAAAACAATAATCCAAACAAAAGTGGCTTCGAGTATATTCGTCTATGTGAGAATATACGATAAGGTCCTTGTCATCAAATGGAAATTATTGCATATAGAAAATTCTATTTTCCATTTTAAAAGAAAAGAAAAAATAAGAAATATTAAAACTAAAATAAACTAACACTGTTTGAGTTTCCGGCTTCGTGACAAACGTCTGGAGCCAATTGGCTTTAATGTTACAAAAGTCAACAACTGTTAAGTTGAAGGCTTCGTATAGCTTCTTATTCGTATTCGTAGTCTTCGCATGCAACTTTAACTTAAGTTGAATTACTATACCTTCGACCTATAGGTTTTGGTTTGGTTAGGTATTATGGCTATACGATATCTACTATTTTAATCGGCAATTTGTATTTTAAAGTGTTTGCAGTTCTTTAAAATAAAATAATTTGACAGCTGTCAATTTGCTGTTTAGTAAAATTGAATCCTTACGTATAAAAACAGATTTATTAACATTGTTAAATAAAATTA
This sequence comes from Eupeodes luniger, assembly GCA_951509635.1. Taxonomy (NCBI): domain Eukaryota; kingdom Metazoa; phylum Arthropoda; class Insecta; order Diptera; family Syrphidae; genus Eupeodes; species Eupeodes luniger. The sequence continues at coordinate 8,414,354 of OX608075.1, read as the reverse complement.
ATCACGGCTACAGTTCGAAAAATATGACTGGACATTTATCAAGGTTTATTTTTGTCTCCTGCAATGCTTCATTTTTAATATTCGTACATTTTCATTGACAGTTGTTAAATCCCATTTTTAAGGTCTTCTTTCCTTTTAATGACCTTGGGACGCCAAATTCATTTAAAACTATGTGTTGCTAAAACGATCTGTTTGAAGCTTGCCATATTCGTGTTGTGTGGTTGAACAGAGAAAAACTATCGACCTTATCAACTGGTCCCATAGGAGAAATTTTGTATTTAGAATGACAGCAAAATAGTTTCATATTTTTGTATTTTTTCATATGTCCAAACATTTGGATTGGGTAAAAAGTGGTACAAATTCGAGTTTTATTAAGGGTGTTCTTTTTTAAACGTGTGATTTTCAAGAACCAATAAAACTCATATCATCAAATTTTACCTATTTAATAAATTATTTTGAAGTGGCAAACCAAACTGAGAATAAATCAAGTGACAGCTGTCAAAAAGACCAACTCCGAAAAGAAAATTAAAAGTCTAAAAAAAAACCGTTATTAGTAAAACCGATTTAGTGGTAAAAGATTCTTAAAATATTTTGTTTTGAAATAATAGTTTGACAGATCATAAACAAAATGTCGACTCACACTTAATACTGAACTGGGCCTTAAGTCACAGCTTGAAGTTATTATACAAATTTCTTGAGAATCCTTCAAAGGATTTGTTCTGCAGAGTAGTCTTACAGAGCCTCAAGTTTAATGTTTTTTTTTTGATCGGCTGAGAATCTAAAATATATATTAACATAAAAGTGTGTTTTTTCTTTCCAAACCGATTGTTATTTTCCTCCTTGAACAAGTCGGTGGAAAATTGCATTTAATTTTAGGTCAATGAGCTTTCTATTTCTACTATTCTTTTATGGAAAACTACGAGTATATACTATTGCAATAGACATATATATTTTCCTTTCCCCCTTCAACTTATTTCATGGTATAAAATATGGTTCGGATTTTCATGATAAAAATCTCGAACTTTTGGTCAACATGTTATAAAGAAACGTCCTTCACTCTTTTTTTAAATTTATCCTGTGGTTTTATTAAATAACGAAAACCAAAAAAAAAAAAAACAAATATCAAAACAATAATCCAAACAAAAGTGGCTTCGAGTATATTCGTCTATGTGAGAATATACGATAAGGTCCTTGTCATCAAATGGAAATTATTGCATATAGAAAATTCTATTTTCCATTTTAAAAGAAAAGAAAAAATAAGAAATATTAAAACTAAAATAAACTAACACTGTTTGAGTTTCCGGCTTCGTGACAAACGTCTGGAGCCAATTGGCTTTAATGTTACAAAAGTCAACAACTGTTAAGTTGAAGGCTTCGTATAGCTTCTTATTCGTATTCGTAGTCTTCGCATGCAACTTTAACTTAAGTTGAATTACTATACCTTCGACCTATAGGTTTTGGTTTGGTTAGGTATTATGGCTATACGATATCTACTGACTGCACTCCTCCTTGACATTTGAGTAATATGGCAAACATGGAATGTCTGTGCTATGTTGGGTTGGGGCTGAAGGACTATAGGAGCTAGGAACTAGGACTGTTTTAGATTTTATGTTTCCTTTCGTGTCCTTCTGCTTCTGGTGGTAATGGACATGGACGACAAATGAATAGGTTTTCAGTTCTACAGTTTGTTGTTTTGTTTGGTGTCGTATCGTCAAACAACCATTTAGTTTTCTCGGTGATGCAGTTTGTTTTAGCCTGCGTTCCAGTATACATAATCAATAAGTTATACGTATATGTACAGTACATCCATCCCTAGTATACCACACCCAAATGCTTTGCTTAGCAGCTTGCTACGACGCGAGGACTCACAGCTCACACATTTTGTGGCAGCTATTAATATCCTCTTAAATGGTATTAGGTCTTATCGTCGTCGGTCGGTCGTATCGTAAGCTACCTACCCCATCACATCATGGCTGGAATCTAACTTGGTGCAAAAAGGACATTCATGGACATAGACACGCAAACGTTAAGTCAAATTCAGACCGGATATTCGACTAAAGGAATTCTTTGATAAAAATAGGAAACAAATTAAATTAAATGAAATCAAATTAAATTTGGTGTCCGCGGAAGGATCCTTTGAGTTAAATCTTACATTTTTTTTTGTTTAATTCAGTTCTTAGGGGGCTTTATAGAATTTTGTTGAGGTTTTAAAAAAGAGGTAAATCATGATCCAAAGTCATAGCTTTTGTAGAGATACTTTGATGGAAGAAATTAGAAGACTTCAACAGTTCTTGAATATCTTAATTCTCTTTGAGTCATTTAAGATTCCGAACACAAATTCAATACTTTTCTAAGTTCCATGGATTTTGAAGAGAAAACAAATTTATTCTCATAATCATAAACAGACATTTTTGAAATGTTACAAAAACAAAACAATAACCGTTATTTCTCTTATGATATGCGCCTAAAAGAAAACTATACATTTGAATATAAACTTCTCATTTATTTTGAATAGCTTTCAGCCCTTATCTTTGCAATGTAAAATTTTGTGTATCTTCAATTTTCAAGTTTGAAAATTTGTGTGCTCTCCTAAAAGTTGACTATTTCCATCAAGTCGTGAAAAGAAGAAGTCGATTTTAAATTATATACATATAATCCATTTGATTCCGTATATTTTATGTTTATACTTTATTTTCTATCTTTTGTATTTTCAAATTTGAAACGAAAGAAACCAAATAGGAAATTGAATCTAATTTGAAAACAAATTTATTTGAAGAGTTATTGGGTTGCTTTCGACATTCCCTGTTTTCGGATTAACTATTAATCCTTTTTGAAACAAAAACAGACCGATTATTGGGTACTTACTTAAGTTTTTGTTTATTGGTTAAAAATGTAAGGTTTTAAAGGTTTGTTGAATTTTAAAAGTAATTTTTGGAATTGTTCAAAACTCAGAGGTCGAAAATCACTCACAATTAACGAGTTGGTAAATGCATTCAAAAGAGTGACTTTTGTTCTCATCGTAGGAGTTAATTGGCATTGTTCGGGTACATTAATAATTTAAAAAAGAGATAGCAGAAACTGTGCAAATATTTTTGATCAAAATGTATTTTATTAAAAAGTTTGGATGTCGCCATTTAGCGTGAAAAACAATATCAATTTTCCTCACATTCCCGGCAAAATTTGGGCCATAGCTTAAGTAATGTTGGTAAAAAATCTATCGGTTTGGAATCACATGATCTTAGTCACCATAATGTGAAATTAAGCGACCAGAAATCTTCTCACAAATTTTAGTTTTAACATTTCGTTTCAGGAAGGAGCTACTTCCTCTCCGAATTAGAACTTTACTTATTGTTTAATTTTTTTTTTGATTCTAGAGAACAAATATGTAAGAACATTGACTTAAATATTATTTCAACTCTGGCAAAATATTGTTTTTCTTTTTTAGTAATATACAAAAAAAAAATTTCGTACACTGTTTTGAGTCAGATAGATCAAAGGCTTCTAACCTCACTGTTTATGTAACTCTGTTGTAAAAGGTATTGATAAGAATTTTTAGAAAGACAAAGTGTTTACAGATTTCGTTAAGTCGTTTGATAGAGTGAATAATGAAACTCTTGTTCATAAACTTTCTGTGCTGGAATTCCACCTTTAACTCTTAAAATGGATACGCTCATATTTGAGCAATAGGACCCAATTTGTCTAAATAGATAGATTCAGGTCTAAAGTTATCAAAGTAATTTAAGGTGTTCAACAAGGGAGTCATATCAGACCTTTGTTATTTATATTTTTCTTGAACGATATTCCTGATACCTTAAAATATTCTAATTATTTTTTGTACAAATTCAAAAAATATAAAATGTGTAGATGATTACCTATTATTGTAAGATGATCTAAATAATAAGCTTTATGGTGTAATAGTAGTTTACTTTTTCTTAACGTGTAAGTTTGTAAGTTTTATTTGTTTTAAACTCATACCTTTTGTTTGATTACTCGCTTAAAGAAATTATGTTGAATAAAGTTACTAAAAAAAAGATTTAGTAGTCATTTGTGATCATAAGTTTTCTTTCAATATTCATATTTATTTCAAAGTTAACAAAGCCTATAAAGTTCTTAGTTTTGTACGAAGGAACACAATGCCTTTACTTAACCATTGTAAGATCTAATCTGGAGTATTGCAGTGCTTATTGGAAGAGTTCCTAAGGCTCCTAGGGTTCCTGGGGTTCCTAGGGATTTAACCTGGGGTTTTCTAGGGTTCCTGGGGTTTCTATGGTTCCTAGAGTTCCTAAGGTTTCTTGGGTGCCTAAGGTTTCTATGGTTCCTAAGGTTCCTTGGGTTACTGGGGTTGGTTTTCTGGATTAAAAACTCAAAATTGATAAAATAAGGGTTCCGCCACTTCTGCTCTTAATGCCTCAATTATTATCGACTGCTTACTTTTCGAAGTTTGGATTATTGCAAACAATAAAAAAAATAAGTATTTTAATGGGAACCCTTGAAAAGTGCCTGTTAATTTAGAAGTTTTAAACATTTACTTTTCGCTTAAAAACTTGTCCATTTGAATGTGACTGTTTTTATTATTCTTTTGGATTCTATGGATTGGTTCTGTTCTTTTTTGAATGAAGTCCATTTCAACTTTATTGTTTTCAATTATTCATAATTTATTTATCTTTCTGCTTAATGGAAAATATTTCTGCAGCCGCCTAACTTTGCACGAAAAAAAAAATAATAAATCAAAAAGTCCTTCATGAAAAATTAAATTTTAGAAGGTCAAGTTTATAACAAACTATCAACCAACTAAAGCTACAAATTAATGTGTATACCTATAAAAAAAAATAGATCCACTATTTTTTATAAATTTTCATCCTATATTTTAAAAAACTTTTTCAAAATTTTGTCTGGATGGAGACATAACAAATAACACATAGTTGTTGTTTAGCAACAACTTTAATGGACTTTTTGGCTTCAATACTTTGCAAGTATCTTTAACGAAATATATACAAAAGATATTGCCATAACATATAAAAATGCGTTCAATTAGCTAAGTAGTCCAGCTAAAATGGAAATAAAAACCAAAATGTTTCTATACGAAATGAAGGTATTTATGTTCACAATTGCATAGCACTCCAAAAAAGTATCTTACAACCAAATCCAAAAACAACAACAACAATTTCATCGTCATCTTTTCGTGCTGCTCCATCGTCGTCGTCTTCGTCTCTAGCTTATTGTGTAGCTGCTATATACTATACATTGTTTGGATGCAAACCCATTTGCAATAATTTCAGCTTGATTACATTCCTCACAAAAAAATAAAATAAAAATCTCATAAAAATATCTATTTTCTTCGAGACAAATGTTTCACGAAGAGAAACAAATAAAACAAAAGAAAAACAAAATAAAGAAAAGACGAAAAAACGAAAAAATTGTTTAACTTAAAAGAAATAGAAATAAAAATAAGAAAACAAATTTGATGGCAATTCCATTGTGATGCAGTTGAAGTTTAAATTATGATATATCCTTAAAAAACGATAAGCCACTATACACTACCAACCAACCAACCAACCAACAGTGAACAGTCATCGTCGTCGTCACTCAAGAGTCTATCCTTTCCTATCCTGTCCTATCTATCTTTTGGTTCTGCTTCCTATTCAAAACCCTAACCCTATAACGCCAGCTCCATCTTCATCATCATCGCAATCCTACAGTAAAACCAATTGACCCATCATCTTGCTCCTTTAATTCATTCAAATTTGAATTGAGCCACCCACTCCTTCTCCTCCCCCTCCCCTCGCTTTTTTAACATTACGAGTATCCTTAAAAAGAAAGAAGAAGAAGAAAAAGTAAATTGCAACATTTTCCTCACAGGAGAAACTTGAGGAGTTCGAGGAGAAGGAAAAACTACTGCCAAAGAAAAGAAAAACTATTTTCCTTCGCATAGTTTTTTTTTAATTTTTGTGTTTGCGCGAGTGTTTCGTTTGCCGCCCCCCAAAAAATAATGACATCAAAAGGACGAGCAACGTTTCGTTTGTATAGTACGCATCCTTGTCGGCAGCCATGGCAAATGATGGCGGGCGGAAACGAAAGAAAACACAAATGAACGTCTGTGAAATGAGCGAGAGAGAAGGAAAGAGAGAAAACAATAAAAGAGAGAAACAGAAGCTGTCATCATCGGACGGATATTCCTATGTATAGTTGTATCCTTAAGAGAATAACAGATGTATTGGTGGCTCCAGTCTAGGATTCATATAAGAAATATAGAAAAATAAAAATTGCCTTTTTCATCATCAGTATCAGAAGGATTCATTTCTCTACCAAGCGAAGAAGGAGTCAGTATAACACTCGGATTTTCTTCGGCAAGTGTTTAGTTGGTTTGACCAAGTGAAACGGTTCGAAACAATTTTTCCATTTATAGCGAAATACCAGAGATCCTTTTCGTATATAAAAATATTACCGTTAAATTGGGGGATACAGTAGCAGTGATAAGATTTTTTAAAACAATCAAAAAATAAAAATTTTATTAAATTTACAAGAAATTATAAAGAAAATATAAATTAAAAAAAAAATATTTCAATTTTTCTAAGAATGTCCTGGAAATTCCATACGAGAAAGTTTTTACTTTCAAAAGAAATTATTTTGGTTCTTATGATGGTGTTTATTCAATCCGGTTAGTGAGTGAATAATTTTTGATGTTATTGTGCAAATGAATTTTTATGAATGTTAATCATTTTTTTTTTAAATTTTCATTTTATATCAAATTCAAATCATGTCTTCCCTTCAACACATGTGGATAACACACCAACGACGTTCGTATGTTCATCATTTGGATCTTCGATGATAATTTATACCTTAACCTTTGACACTAAAAAGGATATGGGATTTTGTGTTTTGTATGTGATTCAAGTGTCAATCCTGGATGTAAAAATCTCAAGTCGAATTCGAGCATAGTACCGGAGGTAAGTCAAATGATGGTTAACAGTCAATGAAATCGTGAAAATTCACCTGTTAGGTTGTAATATGTTTTTAAATGTCTAAAAAGTTTTCGCATATATTTTATTTTGTGGAAATAGTTAAAGCCACGTGAGGTAGAATTTTTAACTTCGCATAAGAAATTATTGTAATCTGTCCGATTTGTAAAATTGAAAATTTCGACGTTTCTCTAAATCCACGATGTACCAGAGATCCAGAGATGTACCTTTTTTCGTCCTTTATATCTCAAGAACCAACAGAGGTATTAACTTTAAACAAATATTGTCTTATTGGAAATAAAATCAAAATATGCAAAAGTTATTTTAAATTAGTTAAAAAAGTGAAAAATTTGGTTGATCTTAAATATGTCCCAAAAAAAAAATGCTAAGTATGTACTTCAAATACACAATGATGTCATAAATAATTGGTAATAGAAGTTCGAAAAAATAGACTTTTTTTTGTTATAAATTAAAAAATTTAACAAAATATTTGTCACCAACATTTTACAAACAAAAAAGGATAATATATTCTGAATAATTTTTAAATACGAAAAACCACGTTTTTTTTTCGTACAAAAAATAAAAACTTCAAAAATAAAACTTAAAATTGGTAAACATTGATTTTCAACTCTAATATGGTCAAAACCAACAAATATTGACTTTAAATTTATTTCATCTTAAACGAAATAGAGTTTTATAGAATTGGTTAAGATTTTGGAAAAATGCAATGGAAATTTGTTGAATTTCATAAAAAAGGACTAAAAATTAGTAAAAATTGACATTCGACTCAGATATTTACCTTGTAAAGGAAGAAATGTGTACTTAAATTAGCACAAAATTTTAAACGATTTAGACAAATTTTAAAGCCATTTTTAGCAAATTACTAAGCTTAAAGGATGATTTAGCTACTTTTAAACGATTTTTGCTAAAGTTAAAATCATGAAATGGCTACTTTAACTTTTAGCAATTTGCTTAACCCATTTAGTATCTGTCAATTAATCTTATAAGAGCAGTAGATGGAATGATCCAATCTACAGTTGGGAATTCCAATTAACAGGTCCGTTGAAGTTTATTGGGGAGGTTCAGACAACATAAGAGACTTCATTTGCAGTCAACTGCCTTCTTTGAACGTAAATTTAGACCAAGGCAACTAGTTAGTTTTGCAATTGTCATAAACTTCGAGCTCGGAACTTTACTTCACTAACCTCTACCTTCAGTTGACCGTGCGAAAACTACCAAAAACTTGATTGTGTACAAAATACTTCTCAGGCAAGCTACAATTCAATCTCGACTTGAATTTTGTATTTTAAGGAAATATTACTTATTCCTTTTCCAAGTAAGCAAAGAACCCTTTTACATAAAACATCAAATAGAATTGTGCAGAAATAAATAAATCAGCGAATAACAAAGTTCAGCTCTCAGGTGAATTAAAAAGTATGAGTAGCTGTCATTTTGACATAATTAGACTCTTGACTTGATAGTTAGGGAGATATTTCCTGACTTACTTTCCAGTCAACTTTCCAATAAAGTTACCTTAATTCTAGTCAATCGGATGCTAGAAACTTGCCTTGCTTTTAAGTCATGAACTGTCACTGTTTTGACATGTACTTTTTTGTAATAAAAGCGAAAGAACTGTTTAAAATTTTGGAGTAGCGAGGACTTATTAAAATGTTAAACCCTTAACAATAGGTTGTTTAAAATTTTGCGCCATTGAATTTAAACTTGTTTAAACTTAAAGTTCAAAAATTAACTAAAAATTGTTAAAAAATTGGTTTTTGACTCAAATATCTTCGAGAAAACTGACATCAAACTTCAACTTACATGTATAAGATATGGTTAGCTAAATTTTTTCATAAATCAAAGTTGGATTTGACGTTGCGAATTTCTTGATAGAAAAAAACCTACATTTCACTTTTTGTGTGCACTTTGATAACAACTTAGCTTACACAAAAATGCCATTTGCAAATTCCTAAGGGCATCAATGGGAAGTTATCAGTGGGAGCCACACCCCAGCCTCTGCAAATGTAGATAGATTTGTGTACGAAAAGACTTTAGATTTAAAAAGGATTAAAACATAGAAAATATAGTGATCGCAGAAAAAAACATAGAAAAAATTACACAGTAAATTCTAACTGTCAAATTTTTCAAGACTAAATGTTAACTTATTTAACATTTTAAAACATAGAAAACATTGCAAAACAAAATTGAAATGGTCAGACTTAGTTCAAGACCAATTAAGAATAAAGCATTAACCGATAAATCATTGAATATAAGACAGTCTTATATCCGTCTTCTATAAGTGTCCTTTTATTTCCTTATATGAATATAGTGAAGTGAGGAAGAAAAAACATAGAAAATATTGCATGGACAAATCTTTGACGTTAAGTGAAAAGTTCTTAAGTCAAAAAATTGCATTTTATGTTTTTGATTTGCTGTAACGACCGTTTTTTGTGCCTCTTTCGTTTAATACTAACAACTTGAGTTTAGAACTACTGCTAAATATCGTTAAAATTTAGTCTTTAGGCAATAAAACAGAAAAATTCATATTTATATTTATATTAATGTCATAAGTTCATTGAGTCTGTGTGTAACTACACAGTTTCTGACTTAAGTATTTTTAATTTTTGTGTGTTGCTAATTTGACACTTTGTGTCGCATTTTAAGTACGCTCCTTTTTGCATTTGAACAAATAAATATTTTCCTTATGTGTAAATTTTGAAATGGTAACACCGATGTGGAGATGATGTTAGATTTTAATAATTTAAAAATTGTAAAATTCAAAGACTAATAAGATTCTTATATACTTCTGCGACTTTTGTCAATGATTAAGTTAATTTTTAAAACGGCGCGCGTAAGGATTAATATGTTAATAATCCCTTTGTAAGAAGTTTCCTTAATTCTTGCATTTTTGTCAATTTTATAAAAAAATTCTTAATTTGTCTAACAAATTTTGTTGTGTAGGTACTTATTTTGTTATAAATATTTAAAATTGCAACTTCTATTTCTAATTTACCTTGATAGTAAAATGAAAAAGCACTCGAATGTTAAATTTTGTTATCACCTCATTAGAACACTTCAAACGACATTGACCTGTTAAAAATTACAAATAAAAACATCTTGAACCTACCTTTACAAAAAAGCGTTGTTTTTATTTTTTGTATTGAAGTGATAGCAAAGAAAACAATGCCCATTAACTTAAATAGCTTGTAGATAACAAAAAAAAAAAACTATTGTTTGCTTCCGGAATTTTAATAGATAGCTGGTATTCTATGCATGGAGTTTTCAACACAGGGTATCTAAATATATTGTAAACGAAGCATAGTTAGGGTGGGGTTTTTCGGTTCCACTTCCACTTATACAAAAAACACTTATAATTTTAAAATAACAAAAAGAATAATTATCGTTATTGTTCTTTAAGGAACAATAAAGAGAAAGTTAAAAAAGAAGAAGCAATAGGTTAAGGTCAAGGTTTCACTTAGTTAGTGAGTAGTATTTAACAACTTAAAGTCGTGGTTATTGTTGTTCCATAAAAGCTAAGTGAAGATGATTGTCAGATTTTAGAATATTGTCAGTACAAACATTTTTAAAAATAACTTACAATTTTGTGTGACCGAAATGTCACTGTCAAACTGTGGACGAATGAAATTGTTGAATGTCATTATTTTGACATCTGAAAATTGTTGATAATTTCTTCATTGACAGATACTTAAAAAAAACTTCTGCACAAAAGGAAGATCAGTTAACCAGTTGACAATGATATTACCTTAGTCGCCATCAGCGACAATATTCTATTGGAAGATTTTTGACTATTGACAGATATTTGGCAGTTTTTGGCAATGACTTTTTCATCCATCATTTTATAAAACAAAATGTTTGGAAATTAAACATAAAAAAAATGTCGTTTATTAAAATATTTTAATTTTCGCCACTCAGAGAATATTCAGTGTAAGCGATTTTTTTAATATTTGGAAAATATCTACTGAATTGTGGTTTAACCTTAATTCACTTATTGACATTATTATTGAACACACTCCCATTTGTAAAATGGAAAGATAATGTATTGACCAATGAATATTTATTTATGTGTATTGGAAAACCTAATTTTTCCAATACACATAAACATTTGTAAAATGTCACGTTCTTAAACTGACAGACGTCAAAAATTATTTTGAGTAAAAATACATTAGGCAAATTCAAATTTGTTTCCTCTTTATTACTTAAATGTAAGACGTTATTTAATATTTTAGTATGTTAAATAATTTTTGTAAATACTAAGCAACAAATAGCAAAACTCTTACTGGATTTTATTAGCACAACTAGTTATTTGTATTATAATGTGATTATATGGTTTGATTAAAAAAAATTGGAAATTCCGACATTATCAACATTTCAGTCTACTCTCTCAAAAAGCTTAAACAAAATCTTTCAATGTAAGTGGACAAAATATGACTTCGAAAATGGACAACGAACTAAATGTTGACGTTTATTACAATGTCACACAGAGCTATTCAAGTTAACTGTCATTTTCCGGAGTAAAAATTGAATCTCGAAAATTTATATTTCTTAGACGATTTTCAACACAAAAAGAAAGTTGTCATATATCAATGGAACTAAAAACTAAAGTATTCTTTTAAATATTTCAAATATACGGTCTTGTATCATTTTAAAGAAATTTTTTTCTCAAGTCTCTGGATACTATTTACAAACATTCAGCTCTTAAATCACTTAAAATTTCTGTGGATGGGGTAGAGGCCTCAAAATTTTTTACTTGCGACATATAGGAACTATATGGCAAGTTTTGCATTCGTGCAAAATTTCGAACTCGAGATTTTAATCAAACATGATATTACGATGGTAGAGAAGTCGAAAAAAGTGGGTCCCGCGATTCCGTCCGGTCAATTTTGTCTGTCTGTCCGCGCTCCTACAGCCTAAACCATTGGGTCGATTGAGTTCAAACTTGGAAGTTAAGGTTTTGAGCAGATTTGCGTTAGGCGTTTTTTTCATTTTTTTTTTAAGATCAAAACTAACAGTGGCCCCCATACAATTTTTTTGGTCAAAAAACGAAAATTCGAATTTTCTCAAAAACAAACCGATAGATTTTTTTTAAATTTTCTTTAAAATTTTATTTTTTAACTTGGCTTCTTTTAATAAGAAAAACATATTTTTGTATTGCTCAGGAAAGGTACCGCTCATAGAACCGTTTTTTTGTTTTTTAATTTTCTCAGCAACTTTTGAACCGATTTCAATAATTTTTTTTCTGAACGAGCTCTTATATTGCTTTAACAATATTTGATTATCAAAAGTCCAATTTTTTATTGTTTGGATTTTTAAAAAAATATTGAAATTTTTTTTTTCAAAATTCTATATCTCAAAAACGGGTGAACATTTTTTTACGAAATTGAAATATAGAGCGTATATTTACAATCACTAAACAACTGCATACCAAAAATATTTTTAGAACAAAATTGAAAAATTGTATATATAAAAAATTAATTTAAAAAAAAACCGCTCTAACGATTTTCAAAAAAAAAATTTGAAAAATCAAGGGTTTTTTGATTTATAAAATGGCATTTAAATTTTTGAAGACAAACTTATTTTTCAGGTAAAATTTTGAATCTTAAATTAGTTTTTTTTAAATTATTTTAACTGTATTAAATGTAACCCCCTCCCAAAAAATTGAAAAATGGAGGTTTTTTCGATAAATCAAATGGCATATATATCTTTGAAGACAAACTTATTTTACAGGTAAATTTTTATATATTATATAGATACTTTTCTAAACAGACTCTTTGCATACAGGAGCAAGTTCGTGCGACCCAGTCGTGCACTTTATTAAAATTGGAGTCCACGAAAAACGATTAATTTTATATTTTTGAACTTTCTTTATTGAAAAATAAGTATTGCTTTTTTGAGATTTCTTAAAAAATTAATTACCAAAAAATAAGACGGTTTTCATTTCTTCTTCAATTTATGTCTCTTTAAGTCTTCTATTATTGGAAACAGAAATTAATCAATTGATTCGTGTTAATTCCATTTTTCTGATTGCTCATTCCAATTTCTTTGAATTACACTTACTTATAAATAGCTTAAGATAAAATAGGCTTAAGAAGGCAAGGCGTACTTAAATATTACAAAATTCATACATAATTGAATCATATATGAACATGCTTTGGTTTGCATTTTTAATGGCAAAGTGGTTAAAGTGTGCAAGTCTAAATGGAAAAAGAAAGAATGATCAAATGCAAAAAGTATGTTCTAAAGTGAGCGCATATAAATAATACTTAATAAATTGTTAAGCATGATATTATAAATTTCTTGGCAGAAATGTAAATAGACTTATTTTGTATTAAACGTCAAAACCTTTTTAAACAATTTTTTTAAAAATTTCCAATGAAAATTCGCTGTTTAAAAACCAGAAATACATATAATGTTTTTTTAAATAAAAAGAAATTAACATTTAATGACAGTGTATTTTGACAGCTATAGCAGTGTCACATGGTTTCCATAATATCTGGTTTTCAAACAGAACTTTTCTTAAATGATTACCGCAAACTAAATGAAAGTATACAAATATAGGGTCTTCTAATAAGATGTTTCGTTGTAATACTTAAAAAAACGAATAATTTCTAAGGACCCTAAGAAATAATTTAAAGGGTTTAAATCACAAGTTATTAGTGGCCAAATGTTATTAGCTTCTTTGGTGCCACGTATTGTGGAATTTGAATAAATTCAAAGCGTTTTTAAAGCCTGTATCATCTTTGTTATGTATATAAAACCTAAAGTATTATCATGAAGGGAGTTTTTACTTTTGCCAGTGTGGCGTTAGATGCTTCAAATACAAAGGTAAAATCAAATGTAAACTGCATGAGCTAATATCTCCGTAGCCACTAGGTGCCGCCCCGTAGAGTCTCTCGATGATAGTACAATATTTTGCATTTGCAAAGATGACAGTTTATTTTGACGGCTAAACATTGTCACAAATTTTCATAGTTTTCAGCTCTCAAATAAAACTCTTTGTAAATGAAAATTGAAAATTATGTGTAAATACAGACATTTGCAAGTAATATCGTCATCTTACTGCAAATTTTGTAATTTGTGAAAATTTAAACAAATATTAAAAAGTGCTTGGAATGCGATCCGCACTAATTACTACCCTTTGCCATTCTAAGTGATTATTTTCTTGAAATTTGTCATTTAAGGAACTTCGAAAAGTATGCAATAAATAATTTTTAACTGTCTAGATATTCGAGAAGTTAAACCAATTTACAAGTGTAGCATTTTTGATAGGATTTTATTTATTTTTTTTTTACGAAAATTAATAATAAACTTTTTTCTAAAAAAATGTTGTTTTAAAATAAAACACCCAACTAGTTTTTTTTTAAATTCCTCTCTGCATATTTTGTTGATGATATCTATACAAAAATGTAAAAGGACCTTTAAACGTAAAGAAATGTCAAAGTTATCCATTTCCAAGTGAACCAATTACAATAACTTCCAATGGAAATTTAACAAATGGCCAAGTTCAAAATATTTTCATTATAGTCACATTTGAAATTCATCTTCTTGCTAGTTTTGAAATTTCTGAAAATTCAAACAAATAAAAACTTACAAACACTTAAAAATTCTTAAGTAGAATCGTAATTAAAAATCATAAAAGTATCCACTTAAGGTGACGTTGTCATTTCGTAGAAGTGGTAACAATGTGTCTGTGGAAAAGGTAGTGCTGTACCAAATGTCATCTATTTTTTTCAAAATAAAACAAAAGTATAGTACAATCTACAGTAGACCGAACACAAAGAAAAAATGGAATAAATTTCAAAAGGCTAGACAATACTAATTTAATTACCTTGATAGAAACTGCACCAATTCATATTTTACTCTCATTGTTTAAAGATTCGTCTTCATTGAAAATAAAAATGATATTCTAGTTTCTGAATGACTAACATTTTTCTTTGTGCATTATGAAAAATTGGATTTAATTTATACCACTTCACGATGCCTTGCTAATTACATTGGTACTCATCATTATTCTGTGCTATAACTGAAACATTTTTACCATTCACGAGAATATTTCATGGCCATTTTTAGTACTTAACTTATAGTGTTTAGTTTAGTGTTTCTGTCAAGTGAACCTTTATTTACATAAATAATATTAAAATTTAAATTAATTTCAGACTTGCACCTTGGAAAAAATGAAATCAACCAATTCATGGCTGTTAAATTTGAATAAAATTGCCTACTTTGAAAGTACTCTTCGGACAATTCCAACAATGTACTGTCAAAAAGTTGTTGCAAAACGAAGTAAGTTTTTTTTAATTTCTATACAAAAATGAAGGTATTTTCAAAATCGTTCTTATGATATTTTCTTTAGCTGTGGATAGCCCACCAGTAACTGCTAGATTTTGCCAATTGGACACTCGGGATACAGATGCTTGTTCAATTCTAAAGGATCACATTTCGAAAAGAGGCAACTCGAATAACACTCCCGAAGAATCTAATGCTGTCCTGGTGGAATGTTCGATTTGTAAAACAGATCGATGCAACGGTTCAAAGCGTTTGGGACTTTTCACAGCAATGGGTTATATTTTCATTGCGAGCATTTTGAAAATGTTTGGATAATCTACGCGTATCTCGAAAAAAGTTTTTTGTAAATATTGAAAAAATAAGTTTTATGATATTTTGTATTGTACGTATGTAAAAACTAAGGCGTTGTTCATACACCATACATTTTTAAACACCCCACTGTTGAGAAATTATTTCAAGCCCGGAGATGAAAAACACACAGTTTTCATATAAAATTCATTGTAAAAGCAATTTTCATTCAGTGCGTCGTCATTATTTTTAGAAATTCATTAAAAAAACACCATTCTTTTATTAGAAAGCTAATACATATTTCATAAACCTTATGCATTCCTTTTTTAAAAACAATCATCGACCTGAATCATTTTTAAACTATGAGTGTAATCTTTACTATAATGTAAGTCAAAGTCACCCACCATATTAAATATAATTTTGTTAATTAGTATTTACGATATAATGATAACAATTATTTCTTATTGAAAATATATAATACTAAAAGTTAATTAATAGAAAGCAATGTTTTTTAAAAATTTGCCAATAGTGCATTAAAATAAAATTTTAAAAAAAAAAACTCCTTCACATTCAACATTCATAAATAAAAGCGTTAAATGAGCGATATGATTATTTATAAATAAATTTACTAGGAATACAATTATATTATATTTATATTTATATATATATATATGAAAAACGCATTAAGATATTCACCAATTGCCTTTATTTCAAAGCAAAACAAAATATAATAAAAAACAAAACAAAATACTACAAAAAAATGACTATAAATGTTATGATTTGCAATTAACAATCAACGAATTAATTAATATATAAAATACATTACGTATATTATATTTTAAGTGCAAGTTTTAGTATCTACAGTCAAACTCACTTGCTTAAAACACATTTTTATTTAACTTATCCTTTTTATTTATTTTACATTGTTTACTTTGTTTATTAAGGATAGTTTATTAAATTATTATTTAATTAGTTTCACAGAATCAATTAACTTGGTCCCTAAAAACTTTGACATTTGTGATTTTCAATGACATTTGTGCCTGCAATGACAACTGTCAGTTTTGACAGATGAAATTTTGAATTACATTTGCGCTTGTCAATTCATTTGTCATTTCAATTATTTATTTTAACAGTCACAGTTTTCCTTAATTTAATGTCTTTAAATTTAATATAATATGTTTTTTTTTTTCATTTTATTTAAATGAGTTTGACTGTAGTTCACACAAACAAAGAATTTTGATAAGGATGTGTTTAGTAAATATATTTAAATATTTATATTCGAGCGAATAAATTTGGAATTGTTACATAAATTAATAAATTAAATTATTATTATTAAACTAAATGGAATGTTAAATTTAAAAATATATATATATGTATATGATAAAATACAATTTGTTTAAGAGTTTTTTGTGTAAATATTTTATATATATTTTTTAAAAATAAATGTATGATTGTGTATTAATATTAAATAAAAACAAATAATTAATAAAAAAACACTTGTTATTTGTTTGTTATAAAATAACTTCATACATAATGAATAAAAGTTTTACTTGAATTGTTGTTTATGTTTAAAAAATTTAAATTAAATTAATTATTTGTATTAAAGGTTGTTTTTTTTGTTTGTTTTTATTTATTTAACATAATTTTAAAGGTAAGATTACACTGTGCTTTGAATATATAAAACATGTAATTACTTCCTATCTTTTTTAAATTGTAATTTTTTTCGGTCACAAGAATGTTTATTTTTCAAATGAAAAAAGTCAATTTAGAAAATTAGTGTTTCATAAACGTCAAAAATCTAATTTTATGAAC
The DNA here is from genome assembly GCA_951509635.1 of Eupeodes luniger. Lineage (NCBI taxonomy): Eukaryota > Metazoa > Arthropoda > Insecta > Diptera > Syrphidae > Eupeodes > Eupeodes luniger. The sequence continues at coordinate 8,396,991 of OX608075.1, read as the reverse complement.
ATGTCTTAAGGCACACGTTTATGAAAACACCAAATGTTGGAGTATATTCTTGTAAGCGTCATATTGCGATAGAAACGTCATATTCGTCGGAAAAAATGTATCGCATTTTTTAATTGTGACAGCCATCAATTGTCACTTTCTACACCTTCTACAGATCAAATTGTTTGATTTTGAATGTCATTCATCAACCTTAGCCCTTTACAACATCAGGTTTTTTTTTGTTTTCACATTTCAAGGATTTTCAATTTTTAAATCAATTTTAAAATTTCTTGCAATCTTAACAAATTCATAATCTTTTAGAAAACATCTAAAAGTAATAAGTACCAAATCAACTCTCAAAAAAAATCATAAGTAAAATTATAGAATCTGCAGTTTATTTCGAAAAATATTAAAGTTCGGGAAGTAAAAATAAAAATTCAAAACATCTTTTAAAACGGTCTTTAAAGAACGCGAAAAAAAGTTTTATATTCAATCTAAGAATTTTAGAATTAATTTAAAAAGTTGTTTCAAAAAATTAATTATTTTTAAAAATTGCCGGTGTTCTTTTTCTCAAAAATGTAAGTAATTTTTAGATTTGTTAGAAAATACAAATTTTGGAACGTGAAAATAGTATACTTTGTTTTTTTTTGAGAATATTTTCGGATCTTCGAGCTCTACGAAAGTTAAATGTTTACCGTCAAAACAAATTTTAACGGGTCTTTTATTAAATGTAAATGGCACGAATTGATACATTATTGACAATATAATTACTCAAAATATTGAAAGCTTATAATAATAGCCGCGTTTTATTATCACAATGATCCAATCAATATCAGGTCAAGAAAATAAATCAGACGTATGATAGGTCTGGAATTTTATAATTAATGCAGCTCCTTTCTTATTTCCAAAAAATGGTGTAACCCACGCTTAAAAGTCAATTTTAATAGATGATGTGATGGTGATGCATTAAAGGCTTGTGAATTGTTTTCCATATTGCTTATTGACCAAATTATCTTACCAGACAGAGCTTCATCACTAAAAACCATAAAATAAACAGAGTGGTGTAGAAATTTCGCAAACAGATTTATTTTTGTCAAAGTTCATTCCACAATTTATAAGCACGTTAAACGATTCATGATAAATTGTCAAACCACTAGTGAATAGAAATGTCAAAACAGTTTGACATTCCCAACTGTCAAACCATAAACTACAACAGCCAAAACTTTTCATGCTGCTAAAAAAAATACCCTGTAGGTAGTGAAAAAAAAAAAAAAATGGCGCAAAATTTTAAAAGATTTAGTAAAATGGTAAAGTCACTTTTATCAATTTACTAAGCTTAAAAGATGGTTTACCTAATTTCAAACAATTTTAACATCTTACTATCTCTTAACAATTTGCTAAAGTTAAAATCATGAAATGACTTCTTTAACTTTTAGCAATTTGACAAATCCATATGACATCTGAACAATAATTCTTTTAAGAGCAGTGGATGGAATGGAATGGTCCAGTCAACAGTTGGGAATTTCAATTAATAGGTCCGTTTAAGCGTATTTTCACTTTTTAGACAAGTTTATATGTTAATTTTTTAATAAAAGGCAATTAGCAATTTACTAGTTAGCAAAACGAAAAGAAAGGCTTACAATTTTGGAGTCCCTTAGTAAATTGCTAATTATTTAACAAGTTTATAACTAATAAATTGTTAAACCCTTAACAATAGGTTATTTCAAATTGTATGCCATAGTTTTTAAAATCTAGATTTTCAACGAAGTATCCCAAATTCTTGAAAGTTGACTTAATATTTTCAAAATACATTAACTGAGAGAGACTGTGCGATTGTAAATAAAGTAAATTTTTGTATGAAATAAATACAAATTAAATCATGTCATTTATTTCTATTTATTACACATAACTCAAAGAATTTTATTCGACCACATCTTTGAATATAAATTACCATAAAATTTACTAAATAATTAATATTGTATCCAGATTTTATTGGAATTTTTTGTATCAAATACTCTGCCGTTAAGTATACGCAATTTTATTGCACACACGTGTGAATAAATTTAATAAACTCAAAAGCGAAAAACAAATCATCAATCAAACATAATTTTTCGTGTTAAGAATTCTAAATCACAAAAAAACGTGAAGAGCAGAATTTAAAGCTTAAACTCCCAGAAGTAAATAATCCTGAATTCCACGCTCTCTCTCTTTTATAAAGTGTACAAAAAATATAAATCAAAAATCATTTTATTCATAATTTAAAATACATAACAATGTGTTCCGCATATCGATTTTACCGATGATTTTAAATGTCAGATATTCCATTCACTTAAAGTTATTAAAATCCCAAAAGTGTACGAGTTTGTTGGTATATTTTTTTAATTTTTCAAAATAATGCAATCAATCGAAATAAACTTGTTTGCAAATATCTTTCAATTTATTAGTGTGTCTAGTTCAAGTTGAAGACATGGGTAATTTTTCAATAGCGTCACTTGTTAAAAGTTGTGTTGTTTTTTCATGTTCATATAGCAAAAGATATTTTATCTTTTCTGTTTCAGAAAAAAGATAGAAAAATTGAAATGTATGACATTAAGTAAATTAACTTAAGTGCAAAATAGAGGTAATGAGTTTGTGAAACATATTTGACAAAATTTCTTTTTAACTTAGTTTGTCTTGAGAAGGTTAAGGTTGTAGAAACACTTTTGAATAAATATTTTGAATTTATATTTGAAAATTAAAAATATGCAAAATTTCAATACAACTCTGTGGATTACTTTAATATTGATTTCAGTGAAAAATATTAAACTGGCAGGTACATTATTTGATATTTTAAGTTAAAAACCCTTCGTTGACTAAATTTGAAATTTTAAATACTGTGGAATATTTTGAGAAGTGTTTTTATAAGAGTGTTTTACAAAACTATTATAATTACTTTTGAAGTGACCTAGTAGAAGTATATAGTTGACTGTTTTTATCGTTTAATAATTCTTGAAAACTTTCGTTGATCTCAAAAACCTTAAGTTATTCTCACAAAACTGATTTTTTAACTTTCACCTAAAACTAACTAAAACCTAAAAAAAATTAGCAAAAGTTGGTAAAATTTGATTTTCGACTCAAATATCTTTTCAAAAATTTGAGATTATGGCTTCAAACTAATTTTAACTTTTAAGAAATATTGTTTTCAACATTTGGAAAAAAATTGAGAAAAATCGAATTGACAGTTTTCTTACAAAAAATAAAATCATAAAATAAAATTAACAAAAGTTGGTAAAAATTGAATTTCGACTAAAATATCTTTTTAAAAATTAATAAAATTGCTTTAAACTTATTTTATCCCATAGAAAATATTGTTTTCGACATTCAGTAATTTTTAAAAGAATCCAACAGTCCTTTTTCCATAAAAAAATAAAATCTACAAAAAATAGTACGCAAATTTGGTAAAAATTGATGTTCGGTTCTCGATATCTCTTAAATTAATTTCATTCATCTAATTTGTATTTGTTTATATAAGAAAGAAAAACTATTAAGAAATGCTACTAAAATTGGTAAAAATTTGTTTTCGACTAAAAATCTCGTTAATAAAACTAGATTTTGAAATCAAACTTCTTCATTATATCCAAAATATTGTTGGTAATTTTTAAATTTTTAAGAATATTTCAACTGACAACTTTTTAACACAACAGGAAAACCTACAAACTTTTAAGCAAGACAAATCGACAGACGGGATGTGAAGTTATCAGTGTGGGTCGCATCCCAGCCCTTTTTTTATTTATTTTTTGACTATTTTCACATTTTTTGGACCGAATACAAAAATTGTCACGCTACGTTTTATACGTTTTTTATTTATGCTTAAGAGAAACTAGAATAAGATATACAAATCTTTGAATCATACAAAAACGTTAAAAAGGTGAAAATGACTTATAAATTACGATTATAATACGTTTTTCAAAAATTTTTCATATCCTATACAAAATAAACCGGCGCGGCGGCGTCAAAGATTTATTAAAAATTACGATTAGATTAGAAATTATTGTTGTTTGTTTCAAAGATGACGGTATCTGTTAAGAATGTGAAAAGTTTCAAAAACTGCACTGTCAATTTTGGCACAAAAATGTGTCTTCTATGTAATTCTGCCCAACATTTCGGAGACAACTTTTGAACAACATCCCTTCAAAACCCTTAGCAACCCTTGAGGCCGAAATAGAAATGCTTTTAAAATTGAGATTACAGAAACGAGATTTTATTAAACGTGACAATGGTTGCGTTCAATCTCAGACATATAGGTTATCTGGATGGATACCTTTTTGTGCAAAAGAACAGATGATCCTAAACAAATGGGATGTCAAAAATGGAATCCAAAGGTATCCAAGAATTTCTGGTATATGTAGGTATCTGGTAGAACAGCTGATGCAACATATAGTTGAATTTGAAGGAACCCGACAATTAATTTCAATTTTGTATGTTTTTCAGTAAAAATAATGTGAATTATTAAAGTTATCCATTTAAGTTATTATTTTACAATCGTTTTGTACCTCGAAATCGAAATTTTTGTCTGCTTTTTGTGAACACGGCTGGGTCTATCCCAATTTAGGTATTCAACTTGTTCAATAAGGTATCGAAATATCCATATAAATTTCAAGTCAATGGGTTTAAAACTGTCTGAGTTATGGCCAACTAAAAAAATGCAGTGTTGAGATAAGTAAGTTGGAGATTTTGAGTAGCACCAAATCAGGAATAATTGTTCAATGCATTTAATACTTGAATTCAAAAACCAATTACCTACTTTAAAGATTTTTTTGTTTTAAAGGCAAAAACCAGCAATTTCGGGCAAACCCAAAATTCATATTTTCGAAAGTTATCTAGGAAGCTTTGTACTGTTAAATTTTCCCGGTCATGATAATCTAAGACAGCATGTTTGAAGTCATATAAAATTAATAAAAAGACGCTGGGATGGAACCCATACTGATAACTTCGTCCTTCGAAATTTCTAAAAGTCTTACAAAATTTTAATGATAATACATATTTTGTTTAGACAAAGAAGAAGTTTGAAGTCAATATCTTTCTTTGTTCTCAAGGCACTTTAGTCAAAACAATTTTTATAAGTTTTTAGTTGTTTTCTAGGTTTTGGATTCTTTGTAAGAAAAAATTGTGAATTGGATTTTTCAAAAAAAAATTAAATAAAAGTTAGGAACAATATTTTGCACATGATAAAATAAGTTTGATTTCAATATATGTTTTTGTTCCTGAGATTTTCATTCGAAAACCAACTTTTATCAATTTTAGTAGCATTTTTTCAAAGATTTTTCGATTGGATTTTTCTAAAAAACATTATCTTACGTTAACAACAAAATTTTGCTTGAAATGAAATAAGTCAAAATTTTCATCATTCTGAAAATATTCGAATCCTATATTAGTATTTTTTTTTCAATTTCGTGTAGTATTTGTAGATTCTTATTTTCTATACACAAAGATGACGGTTGAATTTTTCATAAAAAATTAAAAAATGTTAAAAACAAGATCTTTTGTAAGATTAAAATAGTTTGAAGGCAATAACTTAAATTGTTGCCAAGATATTCTTGTCGAAAATCTATTTTTGCTAACTTTTAGTAGTTGTTTTTTAGGTTTTTATTATTGTGAAAAAACTGCCACTTTGATTTTTCTAAAAAAATTAACAGATGTCAAAAACGTAATTTTTGTATTTAAAAAATTATTCAAGAGATAATATATTTTTTTTTGTTAACAAAATATTCGAGGTGACAACATTTTTTTTTATTTATAAAAAAACCGTTAATTGAATTTTGTTTTCCAATTTATATCAGTTTGAGATCACGTCACAATGCATAATAGTACACAATTTAATTGAAGTCGCAAGCGTTATAGGTTCGAGGGATGTTCGGAATGAACCAAATTTGTCAGTTTTTTTTAAATTGATGTAGTTAAAGGATTTTTTTTAAAATCCCATTTAACGCATTTTGATATTATTATCATTTATCAGTAAGACAAAATTTATTTGAAGTCAATATCCTTCTTTTTTTTCGAAAATCGTTAGAGAAATTTGTTTAACTAAATTTAATATACATATACAATTTTTTAGACATATTTTTTGTATGCAGTTAACTTTTGAATTTCGTTAAAAAATGTTGACCAGTTTTAAAGATATTGAATTTTAATATTTTGATATTATTGATCATCATATTATATTTGAACAGTACAAGAATTTGTTTAGCAATAAAAATATTTAATTTTATATTGAAAGAAGCCAAGTTAAAAAAAATATTAATGATTTAGAGAAACACTCATAAAAATATATAGGGTCGTTTTTGAGAAAATTCGAATTTTAGATTTTTTACCAAAAAATTTGTGTGGGGTCTGCTCAAAACCCTAATTTCCAAGTTTGAACTCAATTGTCACAATAGTTTAGGACGTTAGGGATAGACAGACAGACGAAATCGTTGGAACCATTTTTTTCAACGTCTCTACAATCGTAATGTGATGTGAGTTCAAAATTTCTTTCGAATGCAATACTTGCAATATAGTTCCTATATGACGCAGCTCGTGGAGAACCAGGGTTAAGTGATTCACAACTCTTAAAAATTCCGAGTGTGAAAGTAATGTCAGATTTAAAAAGTAATGTTCATAAAAAGAAATTCTAACCCATTAACCTTTACGTAAAGAAACAGCTATTGCTGGTTTTAAAAACTTTGGCGCAAAATTTTAAACGATTTAGTGAAATATTAAGCCTATTGTTAGAAATGTACTAAGATGATTTTACTTAAAATATGATTTACCTAATTTTAAACGATTTTAACATCTTAATACCTCATAACAATTTGCTAAAGTTAAAATTACAGAACCGCTACTTTAAATTTTAGCAATTTGCTAAATCCATGTAACATACGTACAATTATTCTTATAAGAACAGTGGATGGAATGGCCCAGCCAACAGTTGGAAATTCCAATTTATAGGCCCGTTTAAGCGTATTTGCTTTGTTTATTTTCACGAACTGTCAATTTTTAGACATATTTCGATGCTCCTTTAAAAAAATAATATTACCAATTTACTATTTAGCAAAACGAAAAGAAAGGTTTAAAAATTTGAACCCCCTTAGTAAATCTTTAAATATTTAACAAATTGCTAACTAGTAAATTGTTAAACCCTTAACAATAGGTGGTTTAAAATTTTGCGCCTTAGTTTTCATTATAAAATTAGTAAGTACATGTGACGCATTTAACTAAAAAATTAAAATTATTATTAATTACGTATACGCCCCATGTCAATTTCCAGTCTTAAGTCGTTTAATATGTATAGTTTTGCTTATGATTTCTATTTCCACGTTTTTAAGTAGAATTTGTATCGATACAAAATCCCCATTTCTTACTTTTTAAACAAGAAAATGTATCACTTCAGAATTGATATATTTGCATAGTTTTTGATGGGAATACCCTAAGTCCACATTTTACTGTCAAATTACTCATCATTCATTTTTATTAAGACTTGACTCCTATATTGATAAAATATTATTTATTAACTAACTCAATGTTTATCTTATAAACAAGATTCTGAGACAAAAAAAAATGAACTATTGAGCCAGCAGCACACTTCAAGCTTCAACTATTACATTATTCACTGCATGAAAGGTAGCAGTCATATTATTGACAATCTCCATATTTAATCAGATGTTTTTATTGTTTAAATCTATAAAATGCTGTATTTAATATTGAAAAATAAAAAAAAAAAAAAACAAAATAATAAAAATCCCATCACTATGGTAATTTTCAATATAATAATTATTGCAAATAAACTGATATTACGTGCTTGGCAGGTGCCATAAATATGCACAAAGTATCTATAGTTTTAACTGAATCATAACAATTCATATTATTTGCACGTCAAAAACAAAGAAGCGATATAGTAACTTTTTTAATACATTTTACAAAAGTCGATAAAAGGGGGATTTTCCCAGACATCTTTAGCCAGGTTAAAACGCCAACCAACAACATTCTCTACATTTTAATTTGAGTCCATTAAAAAAAACACCCTTAACGTTTCGTCGTCGTTTTTATATTTACTTTTTCATGTAGCTTGCTGCTGTTAAATTAAAAATATAAAACAGAAATTAAGCCTTCCGATTTGATCTCTATAGGCGGTTAACATGTGCCCATATGGGCACAAAATAATAAGTTTGTCAGTTTGTCAATAAACTAATTAATTACAGAGATATTGCGTGCCCGATGTTGGTAAACAAATAGATAAGCATATTTATCATTAGAGTAACTTACTGTGGATTATTATTTGCTTAAATATTATATTTTTAGGTTAAATAAATCAGACATCGGAATAAGAAATGATAACACTTTGCAGCAGGTTGTTAATTGGATAACCTTCAAAAATGTGTTTTCTTTTTTATTGATTTTCAGATTCATTTCAATGTTTCGAGTGCGAAAATTGCGCAACAATCGGTCACGATGAAAGAGAGTACATTAAAGATTGTGCAGTTTTTGAGAGTTTTGCTTCTGAAGGACCAGAATCGACGACGTTGAAATCCACAGAAGGAATTGTGATAAATTCATCTTCTTCAACTCTAGGAACTACAAATAATCCATCAAGTTCTTTAAGTCCCTCGACTTCAACCTTATCCACTCTGGCATCACTCAATAATACCGAAACAACTCAGAAACTTCAGTTTGTCAGCACTGATGTTCCAACAACAATCGGAAGTACCACCACCACCACAGAAAAGCAAAAGGTTACCAACAGTTGGTCACTTTTCCCTAAATCTGTGGAAGAAACAGAATTGAATAACCAAAAACCAAACACCGAAGATCGGAGTGAAGAAATTTTCAGCTGGAATTCCCGCCAAGATGATGGAGTTTGTTATGTCCTGAAATTAAATTGTAAGAACACTTTATAAAATGATGGGATCTTGTACTTATTATGCTCTTTTCAGATGAAGGACATGAAGTTATTAACCGAGGTTGCGGTCTAAGAGGTCAGAATAAAGATCAAATCTGTCAAATACTTAGTAAAGGTGAACCAAATTCTGAGTGTGAAATATGCGAGGGAAATTTGTGTAATAGTGCATCAAGATTGACAAGTGGAGTTCTTGGATTTCTTGTCATTTTGTTTGTCCTTAAAGCTAATATTTAATGAATAATAAACTTAAACATTAATACCTGTTTCTAGAAGTCTGTTTATCTTACCTATATCCGTTTAAAACCGATAACCAGAGCTTAGGGGTAAAGGGCACTGAAATATCAAATTATTTAAACACAAATTTCGAGAACTTGACTTTCTTCTTAAAAAATATCTAATAAATTTCCTTTATAAAATTAACATAAACCAACTTTACTCAAGTTCTATTAATTGAATTATTAGTCAGCACTAAAGGAACTGATCAGCACTCAAATTAGTACGCAGCAGTTAAAGAACTATTGAGCATTTGAAATATAAATATTGCTTAGCTATTGAAGTACTGCTCTTTACTTTAAGTTTTGTTCTGCACTTGAAGTACTATTTAGTACTTTAAGTATTGCTTAGCATTTCAAGTACTTCTCAGCAACTAACGAACTACTCATGTCTTGGAATAATACACAACACTTGAAGTACTGCTTAGCACATAAACATAAAACTGCTCAGCACTCAAAGTACTGCTCAGCTCTTGAAGTACTGTCGAAGTACTTTCGAATAATTGAAGTACTACTTAACACTACTTAGTGCTTGAAGTAACACTTAGTACTTGAAGTATTATTTAGTACTGCACAGCGCAAGAAGTCCTGATCAATACTTGAAGAATTGACTACCATTTGAAGTACTGCTCAGTATTGAAAGTATTGATGAAGAACCTAAGTAATTAATAATAATGACTTACATATAGCGCTTAAAAAAGGAATTGATAGAGGTTAAATCCCATGAAACATTGACCACTTCTGGAAATAAAATTATTACCAAATTGATTTTGCAATAATTTAATGGTTGAAAGATGGATGAAACAAGAAATCATTCAGCATGGCTCAATAGCGCTCGCCATTAACCGTTACAGCAGTTACTTCCTCATTTCAAGGAAAAAAAGGACCGATGATGCCACCAATGTGTAAACCAAACTATACAGTCAATGGTTGTAATGGTGTTTCGTTAACAGCTTTAAGATTTCTTGGGTTCATAATAGTCAATTTTGCTGACATTGCTAAACACAATTTCCATGAACTTTTCAAACAGATTTATTTCTTTTCAAAGTAATTTTTCACAATTTTGAAGCGTAGTTCTGGCGTTAAATGATTCATGATAATTTTACAAACTTTACTCAACGGAAATGTCTATTTTTGACATCAACAACGGTCAAACCATGGACAACAACCATCAGACCTTCTCATGCAGCAAAAGAAAACACTCTGTACATGTGGCTGTCAAAGTTTTAAAACACAGTCTAGTTAATTTTCCAAAGAAAAATTGATTTGAAGAACAATATTTAAAAAAGCAAACAATTTTTAAATTTACATAAATACATAAATACACTATTTTGTTTTCAACTTTATTAACTGTTTTTGAGATTACCCAAGAAGAAATTCGCACGTTGAGGTAGGCAAAATGAATAATAAAAGACCTAGTCATACTCCAAAACTATATAAATAAACTTGTCATTCATAAAATATACGAAATCCTTTGTTTATAACGGTATTAAATTTTATTAATTTCTTGATAAGAATTATGCATATATAGTTTATACTTAGTACCTACATATATCAAAAGCGGTTCCTACTCATCATCAAAAAACTAATAAAATTTAATTTGGTTTTGACTTAAAAAAGTTACAACTCCGTTTATAGCTCTTTTATCTTGAATCATTCCGAAAAATGACGTCTGCTATAGATACAGCAGCTTCAGGTGAGTCAGATCAATAATTTTACTGAATAATATTTTTAATTGTTTTCCTTTTGTGACTTTTTGTATTTTTAGAAACGCAGGTAAAATCAATGAACTTTTTCAGATTCCAACCAACAGGCAGATCATTGTACTCGAAAAAAAACATTAATATTTTGGTTTTATATTGAATCACATATGTGTATACTTTCGCTCTTATAAATGCATCATTAACCACAAAACCCAATGGAACTCACCAAAATTTTATTTTAAATAAAAAAAAAAAAAACTAAGTGAGAACTTTGAACTTTTTGAGTTTGGTCATTTTGTTACATTATTTACTTCCTATTGTTGTAAATAATTTTATTTTTTTTTTCTTTGATATAAAACAAGTTTTGATTCAATAATAAATATAATTGAACTTTCAAATAAACCCAAAACAAGACATAAAGGAAGTATTTTCCCAGATTGATGTGAAAACAAGTACGATATAAATGTTGAATCTTTATTCTCATCGCTGAACTGTCAGTTTAAACCTTATTTGGATGACACGTCATGGGGATGTTTGATTTTTTGTTAACTTAAACACGCCACCATATTTTATATGGAGCTAGGGATAGGGAAGTTTTTATCATTATTTTTTTTGTTTTATAATAAATTAATTTACTCAGTAATTTGTTTTTGTTTGGGATAAAAAAAGTACAATGAATCTTTAACAAAGCAACAATGTACTCAATTCATAATGCATTGTTGATAGAAAACCGATTTTGTATTAATGGAATTTTTTTTCATATTCATTGTTTTATCTTTATAATTATTGTTGACAGTGTTATCACTCATACTTTTTTGGGAAGTTATAAGAAATTCTGATTAAGCATATTCAATCTCTGCATTCATTTGTTTATGAGTTTCTTGAAAATAAAATTGTATTTTCGGGGATTCATTTCAGATAAAATTCACATTCAAACGAACAGATTCTAAAATAAATTAATAGAATCTGTCAGTTCTGGGAAGTAAACAAACAAACCTTTATATAATCAAATGGATAAAAGAATAATCCTAAGGGGCTTTATACAATTTGATCGTAAGTTATCAAATGAAGACCTCTTGAGTTTAGAGCACACAGATTTAATAAGATTGAAACTTGGAAGCTTGTTTCGAACGTAGTGACCTGAAAGCTCTTATCTCTTTAAAAGAGTATAGAAATACAACTTAGGAGCTCTGAACATACTCAACAGAAAAAGAAACAACATTTTGAGTTTGACAGTTCACTATCTGTTCAGGTACGAGCAACGAACAGTCATTACATCATTTGTCAACTTTCAACTTTGAATGGTGTTTTAAAAAAGTGTGTCTTCTCAATTATCAAAAGTAAATAAATGGCAATTCTTAACTTCCGTTCGGTTTGCTTTTCCATTTGTAATTCGTATCAAGTTCTAAAATAAAAAAAAAGAAATACAAGTTAAACCCTTAAAACTTACTTTAAAGTTGGAAGAAGTTACATACATTATGTCGTTCATCTTTTAAGAGTTCATCGCCCTGCTTGGAAATTGAAAAGCGAAATGCATATCTTTATACATTCTGAACACAAAAACTATGTAAATGATTAGCTGTCATCAGAAGAAAATTTTAATGCAAAACATTTTTTTAAGATAGTCAAATTGAAAATATATGTACCTACATATTTTTGTGAGAAACGTCTTAAGCTAAGTTGTACGGCTGTCAGGTATCATAATATTGTTAAGTCAGTCAGTGTTTTGACACAAGCTGCCAAATAAAATTGTCAGTGGACAGGTTTTTGTTCCAAATCCTGTCCTATGGCTAATTTATTTGATTTTCCTAACAAAAGTTTATAACAATTTATGACAATAAAAGGATTGTCAGTAATTTTCAGGTGTCTTAAAGAATGACATTTGACAATCTCTAGCGTCATCTGACAATTTCAAGCGTCATCTGACAATGCAGTCAATGACATTGCTGTGATACAATGTCATTATTTGAGAAGTTTGGGTTAACTTTTTCACGGACAGATCTGACATTATTGTGAGCTAAGCTTAAGGAGTGCTGCTACATTCAATTATGAAATCTTGTTAAGCCTTTTAAAAGATTTTTAATGTAAATAAGATCTATTACTTTTAGAAATGACTTGTCAAAAATTCTTAGTTATTTATGTTTCTTTTTTTCAAAGAAATGTTTGCCTTTACTTAAAAATATTGACCTCATAGTAAAACAAATTGTACTAAAAATACTCCGATTGTAGCAAATCGGCAAATCTGCTTTAACGTCATATATATGCACAACTGTCAATTAACTTAGGTGACAGTTTATAGTACATAATAAAACATTTATTTTAATAGAATTTTTTATTGACTAAAATGTGCTTATGCATTGGGTAGGTATGAGTACGAGTGTGTTATGATTTTTGTTGCTGATTTCTTTCATTTTTTTTTCTTTTCAAATTTTTATATCAGTTGTTCAAATATTGTTTCAATATTAATTTAAATTTTGTTAGGGAAAAAATTCCTTCCATTTATCATTTTTGTTTGGTAAATATGGAATTAAGAAAATAATGCAAAAAAAAACGATTTAATCATTTATGATTTTCAAAATAGACTTAGAATGAAAAACACACCTTCAATATTTCTCTTATTTGTACTAGGTAGTAGATTTGTTATATGCGGGGCTTGTCTTGTATTTAACGAATCTATATATACTTTGACAAACGTTCTTAAAGTTTTATTGTTGAAAAAAAAATGCCTTTTCTAAATTTGTTTCTTCTAATGAGTATTTACAAAAGCTTAAACTTCAACATTTGATCGAAACGCTAGCAATTCCTTGCTAAATTTGTATGCTTTTTCCAATTTATATGAGAAACAATCATTCAAATTTGTCACATAACAATTTATATCGAAAAAAATATTTGCAATCTTATGTAATAAATCTTATACATCGTCAGGATTTCTTAATTTTTTTACTTTTTCAGGATCACATGTCATTTTTGACATGTCAAATATTAATAAATGATAGCTTCAAAAGTGACAGCTGTCCATATAGTAGCCTATATTCAAAATGATATCTATAAGTTCTTAGGTCTAGGTTACTTAAATTTGTACCTATTTTAGAATTAAAAGATTGTAAAAACACAATTTAACTGTAATTTAAAGTAACAAATAAAGTTTGTCATTAAATAAGTTGAAGTATTTTCCTTAGTTTTTGTTCTAAAGCTAAATTATTTTATTGATTGATTACTGGTCATAAATTATGTATACGTCCTTAATCAGTAAACTACTATTGACAGCAAATATAATTGCATTTGTCTGAAATTGTTTTAATTAAACCTCGAGTATTAAACAAGTGTTTTTTTTATGACATCTTACATTGTCACTTTTTAATAACTTACTATCAATTATTTCTTCTTGTTGTTGTTAATAATGTTTTCAAATGATGTCCTATAACACAATAAACTTGATTTCTCAGTTTTGTTTTTTAAATTCTTTTTTTTTATGACTGTGGTCCTTGAACCGAAGTTTTGGTACTTTTTTATATATTTTATCTCAAATATTTGGAAAAATAAAATGTGCAAAACTATAGAGTCGTTAAAAAATGTGTTACTTTATATCAACTAACAACAATATCATGGCAAAAAGATAAAAACAAATTAAAATAAACAAAAACAGAAAACATAATGGATGTATGATGTCCCTACATTCAAATATGTGTAAAACTTACGTCATGCAAAAATTCTAAGATTTGAAACTACCATCCAATTGAATATGAGTCATAGGATGTCCCAAAAATTACCTAAAAGATGCGATAACAATTAATGTTCTCCATAGCTATAGGTATTGGTTTGTTTTGTTGTTCTTTTTTTCCCACCTTATTTTTGCTTTCATTAACATTCAAAACTAACTGTGACGGGCGGGGCGGGAGTGTTGTTTACGACTGTTGCAAAAAAAAAGTAAGAACAAATTCTTGAAAACCATTTGATGTTTTTTTTTTTAAAGTTCTTTCCATTTGCTTTATCTTACTAAATCCTCGAATGAAGTTTTTAAAACTTATATTCCAGGGGAGTATTGTTGGAGGGACATTTGATAGGTTTTCTAATTCGGGGTTTTGACCTTATTGAAATGGTAAAACATCTTAAGCCCACTTTGTGTGTTGATCTTAAAAATCGTATGTTAACTCAAGGAAATTACGTTTTAGAGTTTTAGATTTTTTTTCAAAATTTTATCTCAAGTCTACTTAATGATGATTTTTATATGATTCTCTCGTTGCAAATTACATCAAGTTGAATTAGTATTATTTACTTTTTCACAGTAATTGTAGGTTGATTCTTTTCGTGGTATAGCTGACATTTAACACCTGTCAAACTTAGATGTCATTTTAAGTGTCATAATATGAGTTGAATTTTTGTCATTTAAGATTATGAATCACTAAACAAAAATTGTAGTGATTTAAACGTAGCCACTTTTCACACCTTTTACGATGGTTAAAGTCGTCATAACCGACTGACTATACCCAAGCAATCCGTAAAATTATGAAGAAATTTGAAGTGAAGTGAAGCGTTACTGATGTCGTAACTTCGTAAGACCTGTGCTATCGTAATGCAGGCTCCGATCAAAACATTGCTGCTGCAAGTGCCATTAAACGTGTAGTACACCTTCTTTCTGGCCAGCAGCGGTTTATTATCATGACCTGGATGATTCCAAAAAGACGGGTCAAAAGGCTTTATTCCGGGAAAATTTTCCTGGTCGCGTAAGGTTAATGATAATTGGATTTGAAACTGTTAAATTTGTTCCTGTAGAACTAAGTAGAAGACTGGGTTTGAACTATAGATGCACTTAAAATAGACATTGCTTAAATTATGGCCTAGATAATACCTTAAAATGATAGTAAAAGGGGTTAAAAATTACTTCACAAGAATTGCAAGCAGGTATTTTAGTCTAGGAAAATTAGACATTCACTTGGAAAAAATTCCGCCAAAATTGAGAGTTATTCGACCTTAACACTGCCTAAAAAGTTCTTTTATCTTCAAAATTAGCAACACATTGTTGGAAAGGTGCCCTTTTTCCAAATTCTCCGAAAACTATATGAGTTTTTTTTTAAAAGTTGATGTAAATTTGTTCGAAATCTCAAAACAACAATCCCCTGAAAAATTGAACCCCCAATATCTTCACGTACAAAATAGTTAGATACAAAAGTTTTGATTGCATTTTATTCTAACATTTTTTAATTCTCACAAACGGTGTAATAGGAGTTGCTAAACCTTTGGTGTTTCATACATTTTTATTATTCTTCCAATATCTCAAAAATGGCAACACGTACAGAAAAAAAGTTCAAAACAATTTTACAACAAATTTAATTTTTATAAAAAATTCCACAACAAGATACCTGTAAGATTGATAGTTTTTGAGATACTAATCGTTGCGATATTTTCTACAATTTGATTCAAAAACGCATGGTAACTCAATGCTACCCAAACTTCAATGACTAATATCTCAAAAACTATAAATTTAAGAATTATGATGCTGATGACTTTTTTGTAGGCAATTAAATTTTCTAATAAAGGTTTCCAAACATTTTTTTTAAGAGGATTTTTTTTCCACAAATATTTTTAAAACTTTTGAATTCTGAGAAAAACCCTTCACTGGGCGAAATAATAAAACAAAATGTCGCAGACCTATAAAAACTTGAAGAAAAAAGCTCAAATTTTAAATAGAAAAATTTAAAATTCCTTAGTCAAGTTCAAAATATTGTTATTAATTTGCTGAAATTTTCAGGAAATTGTCGCTCATGTGATTCTATACAAAAAATGTTAAAAAACTTTCTTCGGCCAAAACAGTTCAAAGTAAAATTTTCAGTCAAGATAGGGGTAGAAAAATTTGAGCCTTTTCTATGGTATCTTAAATACCTTTTTTTTGGATAGTGCTTAAAACCCTCTTAAAACCTTTCAAATGAGCCCTTTATTATGAAACTCGTAAAATTT
The DNA here is from genome assembly GCA_951509635.1 of Eupeodes luniger. NCBI lineage: Eukaryota > Metazoa > Arthropoda > Insecta > Diptera > Syrphidae > Eupeodes > Eupeodes luniger. The sequence goes on along the minus strand of OX608075.1, from coordinate 8,380,168 downwards.
ATCGCTTCATTCGAAACAAATATTAGAATAGCGAGAAAGTTTGGGAGATCCAGTATTTGCACCCTTTGTCCGATATTCATGATGTAGGGATAACATTTTTCGATCTTTTCCAAAATATGCAGGGTTAGCAAATTATGATTACTTTTCTTTATAATTTGCAGCTTACATTACAATTACAAATTATTAGTAATTATTCTTATTTTACTCAATTGTAATTGACCAAATATTAATTTTAATTACTTGTAATTTTATTTCAAATATATAATTGAAAACATGCTTTTATCACACGTAATTAAACATTTCATTAATTGTAATTCATCTGTTTTTATTTTAAATAAATAATTATAGAACTAAATAAATGTAATTTTTACAAATAAAATAATATTTATTTTAATAAAATGGATTATAACTATTTGAAAAACAGTTTGTGTTATTGAATGAATTGAAAATAATTGACGCTTTTCAACTACACGTAATTACAAATTTATTACATTTTAAAGAATAATGAAAAAAGCGCATAGAGATTGAAAGTAATTGTAATTAATTTGTTGTGATCATTTTTCCATAACTATTTGTGTTAAGGACGTATCGTCGAACATCAAGCGTCAAAGAACTCTCCACAGTTTATATCTTACGTCATTTTTATCTTATTTTTCTAGATATATGTATTTGTTTGATATTTGTCTACACAATTTAAAGTCCAAAGTTTATATTGAAACACAATTTATTTTTTTATATATTAAGTTTTAAAAATACAACATTACATCTCAAACTATATGAACCAAATTTTCGTTAAATGCAAACGCAAATGAATTTTGCTTGCAAACTTACCTGCCACATTTTATTACCACCAACCCGCTAATTTATTCTCCATCACAAAATAAAAAAAAATATAATAATCAAAATAACATGATTGTTGAACCCCAAAGTAGCGTCATCTTACTCAATTAACATCATGATACACAAAAAAAATAAGCTTGCGGAGGGAAATGTGGCTTTCAAGACATCATGGCACTTCATGAAAGTGAACTCTTTAAATTTTGACTTAAGAGTGTGATCTTATTAATAAAACAAAAACCAACAACTAAATTTGAAAAACTTCCATTTTTCGGGACTAGATTGAGTATTGGAATGTCCAAGATCACATATCATGAGCTCCTAAAACATACAAAATTGCTCAAAAAGCTTATTTTTGGATTTAGATACATAATTTTATTCAAAGCATACACAGATTCGAGAGTTAGTTAAGTTGAGATTATGCTTCAAAAAAAGATACAACAGCCTCTCGCAGCAGATACAGCTCCACCAGCGCGCGTCACTAAATCTATACCGACCGAGTGACTCTAAAGCGGCACTTTCCGCACTTTGAATCAGCTGACCAAAGGCGTACTTTCGTACATTTAAACCTGCAACCAATATAAAATGTTAAAGTTAAATCCCAAACAATTTAGTTGAAAATTCGTTGCTGAGATCGGTAGTCAAGCTTAAAAATACAAGAGTTCTCAGTTTTGTGCCAGAAGCCGCTTCGATTAGACGTGCCACTCGAACCTACCTATACCTAGCCGACCTATCCGAGTTGATTTTTCTTCAAATTTCGAGATCGAACTTTTGTGTCTTTTTGTTCTTTTAAGTAGTGTTGTTTTGTGAATTTGGAACAATGAAACTTACATGTGGATTAACTTTAACTCTGCCTCTGCTGTTGGTGCTGCTGATGGTTGTTGCAACAAAAGGTGATTAATTGGATAAAAATGTGGTTTACCTAAAGTGAGGGCGGTTTAAATAATGTGGATATCTAACTACCTTACCTACCTACCATATCCATAATATTGTGTGTGAAGTCTTTGAACCTCTGACTTTTTGGTGTTTTTTTTAAATGGAACAATCTTTGAATCTTACAAGAAGAAAGAAAAAAAGAGGCGTGGATTTCATAAGTTTGAACTATTGTAACTACTATATCCACAAAAATTGAATGTGATCGAGTTCGAGATACCTTTTTGTACTTTTGGTCTTTTGTTCTTTTTTCTATGTGAATTTGAAAGTGCATAATATTTTTATTATATTTCTTTTACGGCATAACGAACAAAGTCGGTGTTATGCAATTCTTTTTTTTTATAATTTAATGTGTTGTTTATTGTTGTCCTTAACACTTAATTGCATAAGAATATTTGAAATACACAATTCCTTTTTTCAAAAAAAAAAAAATAAAATAAAAGCAACATTAAAGGTCAAGCATGTGTACAAAACCACACAGAAATAAAAAAAACACTAAAATTTTATGAATTCTATAAAAATAAATACAAGTTTAACCAGTAGTTAACCACCATTTATCTTTTTATCAATCTATAATGTTCTAGTTAACGTTTTACCGGATATAATATCACAATCTTTATTAAATAAAATTTAATACTAGAATATTTTTCTCAAGATAATACTAACTCTGTACTTAATTTTGAAAGTTCTGGGAATTTTTTAAACTTATTTTTACAATCAATTATTTTAAAAGTAACGTTTATAAGTTTTTGTTTATAACAAAATATTTTCACGAAATTAATGATTTTATTTTTTATGAAGAACTTCTAAGAATTGTTGTTTAAATTTGTAATCTATAAATAATTAAATCTTGTTTATTAACATGAACTTTAACATGTTTGTATATAGTTAAAAATAAATTGCTAACATTATAAAAACAAAGTGTTCCTAATTAACATTTTGTGTGGTTTTGATATAATATGAAGATATTTAATTCCAAAGACGTCATTTGCTTTCATTCCGATATACTCGGGAGACAGCCCAGTCTCATACCTTCCATATATTGATGTAGTTGGTAGTGACATTTTTTTGTATCATTCAATTTGTCAGTGACTTTTTCTTTGATATTAGAATGAGATTTTTTGTTTGCAAATTAATGAATAAAATTTTTGGTTTAATGTCATTTTTAATCAGGATATGATTTGAAATTGAAATGTAAATTCTTAAAAAACCGTGAAAACCTAATTGCCAAATGTATCAACTTGAAGTCATACCGTGATCTGAATCAGATTGATTTTTGAAAATGTTCTAGCAATTGATAATTGCTCAAGTAAAAGTGTTTGACACTTCCCACAGCCGAAACCCGGTGAACGTATTCATTTTATTTCATACGTATTGAAGTTAATTAGACGTCAAAATTTAACATTCTATTTTGTTTTATTGAAATCTTTCGAAATTATTATTTTGAGGTATTTGAATTCTATTAGGCAAATAGTTTGATATATTTTTGAGAGATTTACTGCTCTTAATTCAATTTCTATACAATTTTCATCTGTCAGTTTGCTGAACGGTGTTATTTGAGTTGTTTTATTTAACAAACATCGTAAAAATTCTGTTGAGAAATTGTTTAAAATAATTCTTTTTCAAATATGGAAGCAGTTTGATCACAATGACAAACAGAACGTTTTGTAACACTGTCATTAAATTAAGTTATAACATAATGAACAATGATACATGACATTTGTAATTATTTTTTAACAATTTTGACAAGCTAATAAGTCTATTGCCATACATTGATTTTTGACATGTATTTCGGTAAATTGAATCACAAAAATGGCTAGTGACATTATTTAAATTAAACTTCAAATAGGAAGATGAGAAGTATGAAAAATTCTCTTGCGTTTTTTTTTGTAATCTGAAACTAGGAATACCAATAGAACGCTTCGAATTGATTTAATCGATTTTGAAGTTCTCGTTAAAGTCTGTGTATAGGTAAAATAAAAACAAAATCACAATCGACATTGCTTTAAAAACGTTTTCTGGCAAATGCTAATTACAAATCCGGAAGCATTTTTTGTGTCTATCTAAAAAAAAGAACTGTCGTTTTTTTTTTAGAAGAGAAGAAGAACTGTCAATTTGGTTTAAACAATAATTCACAATATTAACATTTCAATAGTGTGATTGTGATTCAGGCAACTTTTGAATTAAAATCCAGAAGCATCTTTTTTTCAATCTACAATAGGAACAGTCAATTTATGTGGTTCAGAATAATTCTGGATGACCTATCAAGAACACCATTAATCTGCATCTAAACACGTCCTTAAGCCATTTAATTCAATAGAGTAAGCTTAAGAAATCTATCAGTCGTCCGTTATTTTAGACTGTCATTAAAAGTTAGATACAAAAGACTACAAAAATGTGACTTGAGATATGGATCTTAAATTTAAACAAAGAATCACAGACAAAAAAAATCAAATTATTACTCATCTTTAAATTAACCGCAAAACCTCTTTTATGTAAATCTTTTCCACAATAATCATCACACGTCTATCTATCTGCAATATTTTTTTATCTGACAGGAAATTTTTTTTTATTTCATGTGATTTTTATTAGGTACTGCTTGTTTACAACTTCTTGTTAACATTAACATATAATTGAAAATTAAATAGAAAAAAGATATATACAAATGAAAAATCTGAAAAAGAGTAGCGTGTTGTGGTATCACGTGGGTTTTTTGATCTTAAGCAAAAGTCAATGTCAATAAAAAAAAAAATATAGATAACTTGAGATTCTGTTGAATAAATTATTATTATTATTTATTATTCGCACTAACTATAATGTATCTTTATTTAAATTCAAAATAAAGTTAATTATAGTCGATGTACAGTATAATAAATATTCATATTGATGTGATGGCCTTTATAAGATAGAATTATTTTTTGTTCTAAGAATAAATTGATTTTTTTTTTCAAAAGAAAAACAACTTCTGTCAAAATATATGATCAAATTTGATCTAGGCGTACAGGTTAAGAAATATAAAGCAATACATTTTAATCTACATACCAAAATTCGAAATCAAGTTTAAGAAGCTTAAAAAAAAAATAAGAAACCTACCATAAAGTACGTCTACCTTCGTTTTTATCTATTCGTATATCGAAAGTTAAAATCAAACTACAACAACAACTGTCAAATCTTAAATGTCATTAATTTATAAATGGCGCACATTTATTAAAAAACTTGTATTAAACGTCATTTATAGTTATTAAATTCAATTTCATTAGAGTGATATTGCATGGATACTCAAAATAAAAACTGCATCATGTTCAGCTCTTTTTGTTGCCTTCGTTTGTCGTCGAGTCGCTAGAGCGTCCGTCGGTCGCTGGTTTCAATCAAAAGTGTATTAACCAAAAAAAATTGATAAAATTAACTTTTCCAGATTAACGATTTCAAATCAAGTCTAATACTACTTCTACTACCATACAATGCAATCTCTCATACTTTTAATCCGGTTTGGGCCAAACCGACCGAACGACGCGAACGACACGACCGACAATACCGACCGTACCGACACCGACCGACATTTACCGTCAGATCGACCGACCAACGATGAATTAATCACGTGTTAGGAATGGCAAGGCGAATTGGTATAAGATTTAAGTGGGCATTTTTATGTAGGTTTTTTTTTCTTTTTATTATTGTTTGTTATATTTCGTTTGATATAAATTTTATATTGCAACGATTTAAGAACCGCATGCCACCAAGGCTTGTTTCTTTACAATAACAAAAAGTTTAAAATCTTTTTTATTCATAAGGAATTGTCTGACTCTACACACTTTAGGTATAAAAGTTAAGCTAACTTAAGTCTTGAATATGACTAAAAGCATTTGGTTTATTATTTAAAGTCAAGCTTGGCCAACAGTTTTTTGTATACCTACAAGCTTTGCTTTTTTTTTGTATTTGGAAATTGTAACACTCGAATTGAATCCCCTTTTTTGGATGAAATAATTTAACTTTAAATTATTTGTAATGGAAGAAAAAAATTGTAAGTACTCGTTTCTGCCTACGTAGACTTTGTTGAGATTATAAGGAAATCGAGATTTGTTGAAAAAAGGCAAAGAATAAAAAGTTGTTTAAAAAAGCTTGATGTCCCTTGAAGTCTTTATAATTGAATATGAATAATACTTGGAATACAAGCCTCTAGAGTCTAGACAGTGGGGCATCTTATTTATAGATACTGTTATGTAATGAAGGTAAATAAGAAACTGTCACTTTGCTGTCATTTTAATTAAAATCTAATAATGGCGCCCCATAGCGTATAGCTCGTGTAGAACCAGTTCATATAGTGACTTACACTTTCAATCGTTTCTGATTTTATTTCGAAGTGCGTGTTGAAAGTTATTGCTTGTATCGGAAATCTAGAGGAACATGAAATATTTTTGTTAACTCAACTTTCCTTCCTTGAAATGACAATATTTGCCTTGGCTTCATTCAATAATAATATCTTCAACTGAGTCTTTCCCTTTTTCAAATGTTTAAACCTGTCACTAAGGAACTTAAGTGCTTAGATCACAGTTCTTTTGAAACCATTGAATCGTACCGATTTCCAAAACTTACAAAATTACAATTATTCTTCTTTTTAGAAGAAAAATTAGAATTATTAGTTCTTCTTCTACATAGAAGATAAAATCCAGAATTAATTTGTTTCTTTCTTCTTTTCTATAGAAAAATTACAATTCTTCTTTCTTTAAATTACAAATTCACAGTAGTTCTCTTTTCTTCTTCTATTAAAAAAAATGGCAGTTGTTCTTCTAGATAAAATATTGCTACGTTTATTCTTCTTCTAGACAAAAACAATAGTATAGCATGACATTTCTTCTGTTTTCTAGTCAAAAGACAGAATAGAATTTAGAATTCAAGGTCATCTAGAATGACTTTTCTTCCTCTTTTTTATTTTAGATATATGTAAGAGTCTTCAGAATTTTAATTCAGAATCGACAAAAAGGACAGTTTTTCATATAAAAAGAAACATTTTTTCTTCTTCTAGATAGAAAAGACAATTCTTGTGAATTTTGATAGATGAGGTCATCTTTCCGAGTTTGAATTCAGAATAGCCTAGAATGCCATTTCTTCCTTCTTATTTTAGATACAAAAAAAATCCTTCTGAGTTAAGCTTCAAAATCAGCCCGAATGACAGTTCTTTTTTCACTTTCAAGATAAAAGAGATTTCAGAATGGTCTAGGATGGCACAGACAAATTACTGGTCTTCTTTCAAAGAATGTATTCAGAATAGTTGAGAATGACAGTTCTTATTTCTATTCGTTCAGAATGGCAACGAAAAAATACAGTTCTTCTTTCAACGAGAAAAGAAAGTCTTAATTAGTTGGAATAATTGCAGTTCACTTTTAAGAGGGAAGTGACATTTTTTTAATTTGATTTCTAAATCATCCAAAATGACAGCTCTTTAGTAAAAACACAGTTATAGATAGAAGAGACAAAAATTCAAATTTTGCGTGTATAAAAAAAATGTTCTTCCTTCCTCTGATAAAATAGATTTCTGTTTTCGATTCGTACAGAATGACATTTCTTTTTTATATAGAAAAATGACAGTTCCACTGTCCCACCGAATTTGAATTCAGAACTGTCCAAAATGACAGTTCTTCTTCACAACAGAAACATTACAATGCTTATTTCTTCTTCTTCATAGAAAAATGACAGTTCTTCTTTTAATAGAAGAAATCATACTACCAAAAGAAGTCAATCATAATAAATTAAATAAGCATAGTTCGGTTAATATAAATCTATTGACAGTTCTTCTGGATAACCAATCAAAAATACCATTATGCTCTTTTTCTATCTGCTTCAACTATTGTGATTCTAACATTTCTTCAGAAACGTATGTATATGTTATCACTAACTTATTTTGTTCTTAAGTTGAGAGTTAATCTTCATTTTCGAAGATCAAATTAAGTGAAGAAAGTCATTATTATGAGAGGCTTTTGTCTAGTGACTCTTCATTTTTCTTAGAATTGTTCTTTTATAAAAGTAGTATCCACTTGAAGTTCGTCTTCACAGATAAAATTAAAAACAAAATTACCCGAGGAGAAGTCAGCAACCTATAAATTTAAGATAAGAAAAAAGTACCGTTACACTTGAATTAATATTGTCTGAGGCAGTGACCAAGAAATCTCAATAAAAAAGTACCAGTAATTTACTCGTAATTAATTACACATAAGTACTTGATACTTTGATAAAAACGCGCTTTAAATATTTGAACAATGCGTATGCAATCTTATTATCTTTACTTATCTCAAATAGTATAATCTTTTTTAAATACCATTTTTTAATTGAATAAACTATTATTTACTTTTCCAGGGCACACTGTTTTGCAATGCTATGTCTGTGATAATTGTGAAAAGGTCAACAAGAAATTAACACCTCTCGAACAATGTGGCGGCGAAAACTTTCACATGATGTCCACGACAACAGCAGCAAGTGCATCAATGTCACCAAGTAGTAGTAGTGAACCAAAAACCACGTCACCAAGTGAAACCTCATCAACCACCACTGCAATGCCTCACAGAGCCTCAACAGCAAGGCCATCTTCAACTGAAGATCCAGAAACAACAAACACAACAATCGAACTGATAACATTGTCAACAAGTATTTTGACTTCTTCAACTACTCCTTCGACTGTGGATAGCACAAATGCAAGTGCATCTGCTGGAACAACAACTTCAGCAGTCTTTGTGACACCAACTGAAGAAAGTTCAACTACAACTACGACAACAACAACAACTACTGAGTCCGATCTAGTAATTCCCTCAGAAAATATCACTTGGGCTTATCCCCTCTCTCCAGGAAATTTAACCGAAGGTACTTATAACCGACAGAGGAGACATACTGAATTCAATGGAATCACCTATTACTGTTATAAAATTCAAAAGAGATGTAAGTTATTTTTAAAGTGACATTTAGGTTTTGTAAAGTCTTTTATAAATGTGTCTTCTTTTATTTTTGTTGTAGACGACAATGTCTTCGGAACTAAACGTGGTTGCATTGGAGTCAAAACCAATGAACGTCCAGTTTGTGATGAATTAGATATGGCCAATAATAATCAAACAAAGAAATGTTCAGCATGTACAACAACTATGTGCAATGGAAGCTCAGCTTTAGGAGTGTCAATAGCAGCGTTGTTGGTTGCATTGGTGGCTTTAATTTACAAGGTTTAGAAAACCTTAACAATAAAACGACTGGACACAGAAACAAAAGAAGAAAAAAAATATCGATGAAATTTTGATTAATTTTTGTTTTATTTTTTTTTAGGTTATGTTATATATTATGCGAAATAGCCTAGATAAGCGATGTACTTTGTAAATAAATTGTAATGATATAGATTTAATAAACAGTATATAGAAAATAAATTAAATTGAAAACTAAAATTGGAATTTTGTCTCTATTTAATTCAGGGTTTGAATTATCGGTTTGAGGTCAGGGGCTTGAGAATTTTGGAATATTGATTTGATGACTTTAAGAAGAGTTATTAAACGTTTTTGACGGTCATGAAAATACATACTGATGAAATTAATGTCAGTATCAAGGCAATGGGTGGGGCTTTTGGACTTCTACCGGAAACAGCATACAATTTGAATTAAGTGTGTCAATTTTTCATTATATCTTCGACAATAAAATAAACATGTTACCTAATGAAATGCTTCGGTTTTACTAACCATACAATTTTAACTGTCAAATTTTATCTTAACTTTAGAGTTGTCAACACTTAACTACAGAAATGATTCAAATTTTGTTTAATAAACTAAAGTTTTTGAGGGTTTTTAAAAACATATACATATTTGACCTTAAGAAAAGCTTAGAAAAGGGTTTTTGCGAACTCCTGTTAAAGTTGCCAGATTGCTTTCACAGCTCGACAGAACAAAAAAAAATGAAATGGTGACAAGTCGTGGGACTCAAATATTTTTCCCATGGGTCAAAATACAAAAATCATAACATGTATAACTAACTACTGCTAAATATCTAAAAAATAAGCTGAGATTTTTTATGAACAATAATCAAAGGTTTTCCAATAAGAGTTTTTATTTTGTATATACCGTTTTTTGGGCAAATGTCACTTTTAAAGCTGTTATATTTTGATATTTTACAGCTAAAAATCAATCAGAGTCCACATTTACTATAAATGAACACTACACGCTTTAACAATGCATTTAAGTTTTAAAAATTAATTACATACAAAAACTGAGCTTTTTCAACACAAACAATGAAACAATCGCAATTTGACAAGAAAAATTCATGTCCGTCTTATATCACAAAGAGGTAATCACAATTGGCTACTGAGACTTTTTTCTCTGGGGTCACGTGACATATATTTCATACAACCATAGCTGTGGGGCCTATTTTGCTTCCTTTCTCTTTACGATTAAAAGACACAACCCTTTTTAGATAAACAATAATACCATTCAATAGTGATTCGTTAAGTTTCGTTAAATATTAAAAATTGACATCAGTTCGGCGATTCATTGAATTTGACAGCTCATTACAATTTGTTTTCTATTCATTTTTATTATTATTTTGACAGATAAATAGATACGCTAGTAAAATTTGGGAAGTCCTTTTGCAAATATTCGCTGATTTTGATATATTCTGCATTAGTTTATACTTAAAAGAGCTACTTTATAAACTTGGGTCTTAATTGTTTCATTTTATGAATGATGTTTCCATTTGATATTTGTTGACTTGCGAATGGCGAAAGTAGGACAATCGAGACAAATTTTTAAATTGATATTTTATTGTTCTTTTTTCGAAAAAAAAAATACCAACTGGTCGATATAAAATCAATTAAAGATTTTTAAAGTTCAATTGCACAATCATTTCTGTTTTTCCGACGGAATTTAATTTTCCTGAAGAGCTGATTCTATTTTGTCAAAAAAAGGAAACGAATCGTTCCACTGATTTGTTTTCAAATTTTCTAAATTCTAGTGACAGATTTCTGTCAGAATGACATTTCTGTTGAATGACAGAAAATTTCAATGATCCTTGTAAGTGATCTGTCAAAAAAAATCCCATTGATTAATGATTTTCAATATTTAAAACTAATGATAGCTATACTAGAACTCTAACCTAGAACTTTTTTCAATGTTCAGTCTTTCTTTCAATAGTCAACTTTAACATAAAATGATTAATTTTAATCAAAAACTTTGTTTTCAATTATAGATACCATCACTATAACAAAATTGTCCAATAAATTCCATTGATTTGTTTCAATGATAAAAACCAATGATAACTTTAACTGACTTTTTTAACGTTAATATGAATCATGTCAAACTTTACTATCACTTTTTTCTTAAAGTGAAAGTTGACTTATGCTAAATCTTATAATTTTTCAACAACAACAAAAAAGTCTAAAATATTTTTAATTTGTAATAAATTGAACCCAACATTTTGTCAACAATTTTTCCAACTTTATAAAACATAGAAATTTATCTAAAAAATAATTAAAAATATAAAGACGCTAATTTTATTTTGTTTATAGTTAAATTGAGCTTCTTATTCAAGTCTCATATTTAAATAAATTACATGCTTGGATGGACTTTTTCGAACAATTTCACACTCTTTGAACTTAAAAAAAAATTGAAAACCCTCTGATTAGACCTTAATCTGTTAAAAGTTAAAAGTACTCTGCTGTGAGTCACAAACTACTTTTATCACCCAACTATAAGTACTTACTAAACATTGGAAAAGTTTAGTTTAACGGAAGTTATTAATACTTGCTTTTTTTTACACACTCTGTGATCATAAAAATAAAACTATAATTTAATTTGAATTATCAATTTTTTTTTTCTTCAATTTTAATTTAATTTTACAATCAATGTCGGAATACAATAATTAATAACTAAAATGAATTTATTAAGGTCATTTTCATAGGCTTAGGTTTATACTTCACACTTTGTTAGATATTTAATTGGATTTATTTAAATAAAACAAAATATATAAACTTTACAACAATTACAAAAGCAGAAAAAGGTTTTGTTAAAAGTGAATAATAATGCTTATTTTTTTTCAATTATATATGTACATAAGTCTGAAGAAATTATTATTTCTGTGGTTGATTTCTCAGTGTTTGCAGTTGAAACAATAAAACAGAGGTTAAAAAGATCAATATTCAAGAGTAAATAAAAGTTTAAACAAAAAGATTTTTTTGCTGAAATAAAGTATGGAATATAATGGAGAAGTTCATGATTTGAACAAGAGAATTGCAAAGTTTTGTTAAAACTTACTTTTGTTATATTAATCTAAAATTGAACATAATTTGCTTTGGTTTTGTTTTGTTTTTGCGAAAGTATAGAATTAATTTAAACACCTAAGTTAATAAGAACATTATTAAGCTATATTTTACTTTTAAAATAAAAAAGATTTTTACTACGCCACATAATTCACCAAAAAATTAGTTCTTAAAAAATTAAACTTTATTTTGTTAATGTTTGTATTTTATGTTTTTGTTGGTTTAGTGCATTTTAACACGTCAGGTTTTGAAATATTACTTTTTAAAATTTGAAGAAAAAACACATATGTATTAGTTTTTTCAAGGGACCTGGAACTTTAATTTGACATTGATTGATTTCCACTGGCAGCCATTTTGTCAGATGTCAAGTGAATTATTTTTAGTTTGGTTTGACATTTTAACTTTGAACATGAATAGACCGACACTAGACATAATGAATATTATGCATAAAGACTTGCATTTACACGCATACAAGGTGCAGTTGACTTAAGAACTAAAGCCTCTTGACTATTTCAAGCGTCGTAAATGGTCAGAATGATGGCAAAAAATGACAACAGTGGATGATCAATTTTCGAAGTAAATTATCTATATAGTGATGAGTCACATTTTCACCTAGCAGAAGTTCCGCATTTGGGAGAATAAATCAATCGTATCCAAGGTTTGTTGGTGCTTCGCAACTAGTTTTTCTTTACGTGGTCAGAAAGTCATTGTAACGCACGACCTTCAACCTGAAGGACGAAGTCCTTGATTTAAACTCTAAGGGCGAGAGCCGGGATAACCGCTCCTTACAGGCTTAAGTTCCGAAAATGTCGTAGTAGCCCTATAAGGTGTTCACTTAGTATAGTTCAACCTAACTGGAACTTAAGACGCCACCGTTGATTCCATCTTGGGAAATCCTCCGTTGCCGTCTGGATGAAAGGAGAGGTGCCTTAGTGGAAACACATCTACCCCTTTCTCGTGTACTACCCCTCACAACTTTCCACTGGGGTTGGAACCCAATCTCCAATTGAGGTACTTAGGCACCCGATGTTCACCGCGGGAGGTGAGAGTAGGAGTTAGTAGACAGAGGTGGGTTTTTGAGAATGAATGCACATGTCTACTTTCGGTAAAATTGACCTCGCCCAAATTGGGGTGTGCAACTAAAGACATCTAGCTAGTGCCCTAGCTATACATGGAGAAGTTTGTTAGGTGAGGCCTTAGTTCACACAGGACTATAGAACCACCTTAGGTAAGTAAGTTGGTAACAAACCCATCGTCTTAACAAGGCTATCATATTAAGTATTTGAAATGTATTGAAAAAATTTGAAAATAATGTTGAAAACGGGTATTTTTAAAATTTGAGCAGATTGTTAAAATCAAAGTTCGTATTCGAAATCAACAGGAAAAGTTAACTCTAAATATTATATGTATTTGTATTTAAGAACTATGTTATGTTTAACTTTAGCTTTAAAAACACCGTTTTTGTTTGTCTCTTATATTTTTAAAGAGACATATTTTAGAAACCTGATGTGACAGAAAAATTAAAAGGCAAAATTCTTAAATTCAACATAATCCTTTAAAAGACTAGACTGCTTTTGTTTGTGCATAATATTGTTTAAGCCCCAAATACACTTCACATTTAATCAACACAGCAGACAATAAGCTTTACCATTGATATCTATTATCTATTTATCTTTAAACAAAAATATCTACAACAAAGATAAAACAATTTGCTATACAATAATTTCAATTAAAAGGTTTACAATACGATGCGTATCTGCGTGTATAAATATTTGTCAGTCCCCGCACTTGGCGTTGGTACTCATCGATCATGGTATAGGGAGATGGTAGATTACACTTAAATGATTCTTATCAACAAAATGTTGCGAATCAGATTGATTTTCAGATTGAAAAATAAAAATTATAAAAATGTTAACAACAAAAAAAAGAAACAAAAAGAAAAAACAATCAACTAGATATCTAGAACCTCATTACGCTATCTACTGACATGACATTATTATAAAAGCATGTTAAACGCCACCCGCAAGGCCAGTTAACTTGCTTAAAGCCTTAGAACGAGTTCGAGGTCTTGAAATACTATTTGTTGTTTTTGAATACGGTCGTTTCGGTCGGTGCGGTGGTGGTATAAGGTGTAAGAGTGCATTTTGGTATGCCAATTAAATACCAATTAGATTGATTGTTCGTTTTTGATAGTTTATTCGGTTATTTGTCTTTAATTAAAGTTAAAGCTTCAAAAAGAAATTTAAATAATTTAAATTTATAATTAAATAAAGTGATAATAATTGTATAAAAAATGAAGACTTTGCTAATTTATGTTTTTATTGGAATATGTTTAATTATGAAAGGTGAGACCAGAGATACATTTTAATGGAATACAAAAATTAAAAAAAAAAATTAAAAAAAAAATAAAATAACATAAAATAAAATAAAATAAAATAAAATAAAATAAAATAAAATAAAATAAAAAGAAATAAAATGAACAAATAAAATTTACTAAAAATTTAAAAAAACAAATTTTATTAAAAATATAAAATACATATGTATAAAAGACTAAGACTGGTGTCCCTAAAAATTAGCAAGTGATATTTTTTGTTCAAAGCAAAACTTCAAGATAAGGAACTTGAAAAATAATGACATCAAAACTTGAAGTATAAACTGTTTTTCCTTTTTGAGATATTTGGGATGTTAAACCAATTTAGTGCTATTTTTGGTTGGATTTTATTTTCTTTAAAAAAAATTGTATTTTGTATTTTTTTTTAATGTTTACAATAATGTCTTATACATAATTAAATAATTTTGAAGTAAATACCTCCGTTTGTTTTAAAGGTGTACGAGTGGAAAAATCAATTTTGACCAATTTTTAGTTATACGATTTTTAGGTTTTTATTTTTTGTAAAAGAAACTTACAATTCGATTTTTCTAAAAATTAAATTACAATAAAACGTTTTTCTTTGAAGCATAAAGTATGAAGATAATGTAATTTTTTCTTCATAAAATATTAGAAAGAGCAAATACATTGTTCATTTGTTTTATGTTTTAAAAAAGTAGTTAACGTCACAATATATATTATACAAATTTGATTGAAGTCTATATACATATCTACTGGTTTTTGAGACATGGCTGACGAAAAAATTAAAACAAACAAACAAAATTATTACGAAATTAAATTGAGTTAAAATAAAAAAAATACAATACAATAAAATATGTTTATCAAGACAAAAACAAAATAAAATAGAGTAAAATTAAATTCAAATTAAAATAAAAAAAAAAAAAAAAAAAACAAAAATATAAAATAAATATCCCAAAAATTAATAATAAAAAAAAACAATGAATTACAACACATATTTTAAGTCATGTAATTAAATTCTGTTGAAACCGATGACGAGAATAAAATACTCAAAACCAAGACTATAATGTTTTGGGGTATATTTTATTTCTAAGGAATCAGTGATTTTTTCTTTCTTTCAAAAAAATAGTTTAATCTTTACTAAAAATTTTAATATGTTAAAATTAGTTTAAAATGTATAAATAATTTGTGGTTCAATTTTAAAATTATAAACTTGATGAATTTCCCGAGCTTCAAAATTAAATAAAATAAAAATAGTTTTTCAACACTATTTTTAAATATTTAATTTTATTTTGGACTATATTTTTGCTAAACATTGTTGTAGTCTTAAAAAACTTTTTAAGATTCAATGCAAATATCTGATCTCTATTTTTCTTAAATTAAATTAAGTTAAGGCTCCCAGATTGAAAATAAGAAATAGGATGAACTCGTAAGTTTTCTATAAGGACAATTGTTTTAAAATTGAGTAAAAACATTTTTAATATGGATTATGAAATAATTGTAAAGCTGAAAATCGGTTTAAAAATAATTAAAGAAAAAGTTTAATATTCATTTGTGTTTCTATTGAATTTTTATTTAAAAAGCATTTTGGTTTAAATAAAATGCACGAACTTGCTCCTGTACCCGAAGGCTCTAAAAATGGTTTCTATATTTTAAGACATACAAATATGCAAAATTAATTTATCTTCAAAACTGTATGTGATTTAATTTCAAAAAAAAAAAATTGAATGCATACAAAAATTTTTTTTAAAGTTTATGAATTCTACGTTCTACGTTTGAATTTCAATACAAAAATCATGACCCCTTTTTGAGATATCGAATTTTGATTAAAAAAAAATATTGTGTTCAGCTTATTAAAAAAGCTATTGGAATCGGTTCATTATTTTCTAAGAAAATGTAAAATCAAAATAACGGTTCTATGGGGGGTACCAATCTGGAGCAACACAAAATATATTTTTTTTGTGTATTAAAAGTAATCAAATCAAGAACAAAAATTAGAGAGAATTTCATACAAATGTATCGAGTCGTTTTTGAGATAATTCGAATTTTCTGTTTTTGACCAACAAATTTCTAAAATGAAACTAGTGTGTTTGGTCTTTAAAAAAAAATAAAAAACTCCTAATACGAATCTACTTGATACCTCAATTTTCAAGAACTCAATTGACCCAATGGTTTAAGCTCAGGGGCGCGCATAGACAGATGGACAGACGACTTATCTACCATCGTAATTTCATGTTTGGTTCAAATCTCGAGTCTGAAATTTTTAAGAATGCAAAACTTGGAAATAAATTTTTGTATAGTGTGCAAACATTTTTGAGTTCTGAATGAAAAAATTATTACTCTAAATAATTTTAAAAGTGTGGATTTTCTGCACACTATTTATTTATTTATAACAAAAAGCTTTAACAATTATTTTAAACTATATTACTTTGGATTAGTTTTGGGTTAGTCATGCAAATTAATGTTGTAGACTTAAAAAATCATTTTAAAATTCAATAGAAATACCTGATTTTCATTCACTCAAAATTTTAAGTGTTTATGGAAATAGATGAAATCAAAATTAACAGATTGGAAGTGAAAAATATGGGAAAAGTAGGACAAGATATGTTTTTAAAACATTTAAAAAGGATTTAAAAATTTAAATGTTAATATTCAATGAAAATCTTTTTAAAAATATTTGACCAAAAGGTATGAAATGTAGGGTCTGGCAACCCTATATAAAGACATTTTCAATTTATTAAACTTTTTTATCAATTTTTTTTGGAAATTACTTTTCTACTATTTTTAGAGCAGTTTTACCATTTTTAAAAAACAAACGTTTTATTAAAAAAAATAGAAACGCTCAAAAGACATTTTTTAATTTAAATAATAATCAATTAACATTTTTTGAGAACCACCCACATCCATATTTAAAAATGCATAATTTTTAAGTTTTCTTCATGTTTGATTAACATTTTGAATCCCATGATCAAAAATTTACAAACCTCCTTTATTTTTAGCAGGTGCATCGGAAACATTTAATTGTTATGTTTGTGATGATTGCAATGTTCTTGATGAAAGTCATCTTAGATCCTGCCCACTTTTAGAAGCAACAAATTCACCAACCACCTTCAAACCAACTACACTTTCAATTGAAACTACCAAAACAACAGAATCAACTGCAGAACCTACTAAATCAGAAAGTAAAGAACCTCCACTAGAAATAATTTCCACAACTGTTACAGCGATTCCAACGCAAATAATCACAGATCCTCCTAAGACTGAAGAACCCACTATAGTTACACAAACAACACAAAAAACAGAAACAACCTCAGTGAAGATTGAAGAAACAAGGCCCACAGAAACAATTATATATCGTCCAACAACAATCGAAGATAAACAAACAACGCCAGCAAGTTCCTTAGAGACTGACAGACCCACAAATGTTATTCCAGAATTTACTGAAACAGTTCGTCCTTCCAGCACAAATGACTTAAATACCCCCTCACCAACAGATTCTTCAGAATTTAACAATCCCACAAATGGTTATCCGGAATCTTCAGAAGTAGAACCTGTTGAAGAAATTGCACCATCAACCATATTAGTTAATCCTGTTGTGACCACAAATACTCCTTCACGTCCAGTATCAATGATCATCCAAAGTCCGTTAACACAGAATCCATTACAGACATTTAACCAAGAGACAGTGAATTCTATTGACCCCGATCCAGAGTCCATTTACCAACCTTCTCAAAATACTGAGCCATATCAAATCTTCAATCGATTGCCAAGAGGAAATCGATATTCAAGAGCTGCTCCTTCTTATCATTGTTACACCATCAACATTCATGGTGAGATCTTAATATACATAGTTTCAAAGTTGATAATAATTTTACCTGACATTTTAAATGTATTTTATTTTTTAGATGGAGATACAAAAAAAGTGAAAAAAGGTTGTATTGCAGTTCCCGAGGACAAAGCTGCTTGTGAAGTTCTTAAAGACGAATTCGGTAAATCAGTTGATACTTGCAAAATTTGCACAGAAGACAAATGTAACAGCTCTTCGACTTTCAAATATTCGTTAATTACTTTAGTGATGGTTTTAGTTTTAAGTTTGTATTCATAAATAAAATTCGAAATTTAAGAAAAATCAATTATTTTGTATGAATTTATTAGATTTTTGAAAACTTGAAAAGTTCAACAAATTTCTTCCAGTTTTTGTTGATATTCAATACTTTTTTTCTGAATCCGAACTGCTAAACGATTTATTCATATAATTTATTAAAGTACCTAACAATTTTCTACTGCCAACTAATGCATTACGACAAGTAAAAGGATTTCGAACGAAGATGGTTCACTAAGCTAATAAAGCCTTCAAACTAAAGACCGATAATTCAGTAATTTTATTTTAAAAATATTGACCATTTGTAGTTAAATATAGAGATATAAATTGTCTTTGTTTATATTTTTAGTTTTTGCTATTGGAAACCACATTTTCAAACCATAATCATGGACAATATGTGTACTAATTTAGAAAGTCCTTGCAGGTTGTTTTACATTTTACTATAGCCAAAGTTAACAGCTATTATGAATCATACAAAAATATATAGGAATTGGGCTATGCACGCGAGATAGATAAATAGATAAATCCTTTATATGTTCGTAACATGTATTTCGAATAGGACAATTTCTACATAAAAATGAAAATGTGTGGTAAAACCATAAAAACTAAATTAAGCAATTTGGATTTTTTTGTTTTTTTTTTTAAATGTCACCTAGTACAATAGAAAGGTTCAATATTATAAAAGAACTAGTCGGTTAGTGTTCATACTATAGTCAAGTAGTTAATTCTCGAAAGTCCTTACATTAGGTTGTCTGTTTTTTTTTAAGAACATACACGCAGTTAAGTTTTATTTAAAAAAAATAACAACATGATTTTACTACAAGTATCGGTTTTAATTCTAACGTGCTTAGTGGGAAAAGGTGAGACTTTACAAAAAGTTCGGAAGTATTAATAAAGTTTTGTTGAAATCAAAACTTCCAAAAAACGCTTATGTTGAAACCCGATAAATCTTGATGTTTTAGATAATTGTGTTTCATAACTTGTGTTTTGAAACTGCTTAGAAGTCGAAACCGAAATGGAAGCACCATATCGTGACAAATAATTTTTTTCCGGTCTTCCGACTTGACGTAACAAATTGGCTTTATCGTCGTAGGTTACGTTTGACGGAGGAAATTCGAACTAGTACCAAAAATGTATCCCAAAATCTAAAGTGAATCTGTGATAGTTTTTTACGGTGTGGTTAGTGATAAGGCCGATGATCGGGGGTTGGAACTTTTATCATCGATATAAAACTGAAATACTGACGCGGGATGTGGTTTATAGATTTCAAAAAATTAATTTTCGAAGTGATTCGCAGATCCGTTTTTCTGTAGTAAATGATATAAACAAATCTCAAAAAGAAATAAAAGAATAAATTTTACTGTTTCTTCGAATTCTTCATGAAAATTAAATAAAATTATGATAATTTTTACGTGTTGCATATTCAAAAAATGTAAAATACATAAAAATGAAACTCAATTTCTCAAAAAGCCTGAGATTTTTTAAATTTAATTTATTTATGAAGAATTAATACAAATTGAAATTTTTTAAGATTTCAGAAAGATATTAAATGTATTTGACCATCAAATATTATTTAGACAATATTTGAGCTTCTCCAGAATAAAAAATATGTGTATTTATATTTTAAGAGTTCAGGATAAAATTGGGTTGTATCTTTCCATACGACGACGCATCCTCTATTTCCTGAAGTGAAATCTCAAATGTGAATAAACATTAAAATGCTGTGCCTTTTAGGGATGAAACTCTCATTCCTGTCATTTTAAAATTCGAAAGTGGGATGGCTTTTTAAGAGTTTGTCTTTTTCTGTTTATCCATCAGTATATTTTGTACGTTTTGTTTATATTGATTGCCAAAAATTGCTTACAAGGAAACATTTTCCTAAATCCTGAGAGCTTAGTAAATTTTCTTAGCAAAAACAAATTCATTTTTTAAAAAGATATTTATATTGGCATTCTTGCAGACCAAAAACTGCATCTCTTGAAACACACAAGTCTCTACAATAAGGTTTTATAAAAGAATTGCTGACATGCAAACTTATATGCGTAGGTTAGGTTAGGCTTCCTAAAATAAGTTTCATATCACTGCTGTCCTGTTAAAATTTGATGGAAGTATTTCTTTCAAAAAGGAAGATGTTCAACATACACGTTGGATATACAGCTATGGTCGAAATAATAGAAACAAAAAATGAGAAGTCATCATAAGTTTAAACATTGGTTTTATTAGCTTGGGTGACGAACAAAGACTTTTTAATCTATTCCAAAGAATAATAGTTTTTTTTTTTTTAAACTATAAAGAAGGTACATTCCGCCTCTCTTTTACGTCCAAAGTCATCATGGTTTATGTTGCATATTGTAATGTTTTATCAAGGTTCTATACTGTAAACTAAAGAGTTTGCTTGTTTGTTTGTTTGTTTGAACGCGCTTATATAAGAGACTACTGGTCCGATTCGAAAAATTATTTCAGTCTTAGATAGCTCATTTCTTGAGGAAGGCTATAGGTTATATAACATTTAGCTTCGACTAATACAAGTGGAACAATAATAAAGAATGTTTCAAAATGGGGGATTTTGTTCCCTATTGAAAGCTTCCACTGCGTGCTCTTTTTTTTAAATCAATGTCATTTATGTACACACATACAATTAAGCGTTAATATGTTCACAAAAAGTTTATTGTGACGTGTTAGCTTTACTCAAGTAAAAAAACGAACATTTGAACTCAAAATTATTACACCATTCGAACACCCCCACAATTTTTTCTTCTTTCATTAGATTCAATATGATATTTTAACAAAACAATTGTCTAGTTGCATTACAAGCCCACTCCATTGAACAATTTTGAGCCGTAAAATCCTCATCAGTTAACCCTTGAGCTCAATTTGGACCGTACTATAGAGATTCTATTTTAACTGCACATCAAGAATGTGAAATGCTTTACCTAACTTTGTTCTTGCGTCCCATTTTGATATTCAAAACTTTTAGAACTTTTGAATAATAACGCTCGCACTATGCTTTAACTTTAAACATGTTGAGGGTAGTAATAACCCCTTTAGTGTAGGGAAATTATAAAAAAAAAGTAAAAGGTGTTCCTATTATTTTGTCAATAGATGTTCATTCATATCTGGAACAAACTAAAGACACATCCCAAAATTTTCTATTTTGAATGGTGTGCTCTTTTTTGGGTTTGAAATTGATATTAGTTCGGTAGATAGATGGAAATGATTATTTTGTTTTTGTGTTGAAGCATTATGGTGTTCATATTTTTGAAGATTTCATTTAACTATTCTGTTTCTGAGACCTTAATACATTTAGTTAGGGAAAAAATATTTTTTATTTTTTAAATTAAATGAAGTTTGGTATGTGTTCGCTTCGAGTCACCCAACACCCCTTTATACATAATTTTAAAAGTCTCTTCAAAATATAAAACTACTTTTTATTACTTTATACGAATTTTGTTTTTGGAACGAAGTTTTTCTATAATAAGTACATAGTTAGTTTTGGATACGTTAGGAAGGCATCTTACCTCACCATACAGTGATTTCACATATTGATATTTAAAAGAATTCTCGATATCTCCATTTATTCTGAAACCTTAGTATATTTTCAAATGAGAAAAATTATTCCTTTTTTCAAAAACTGAAAACATAGTACAAGGGGAGGATGAAATGATGTCCTTATTTTTCTTGAATTATGCAATACCATATGTATAAGTCCTCGATTTTTCTCTGCACTAACGTTCAAAAATAAAAACCATCCCCAATATCTAAATTGAAGCCTTTGGTGCATTTTGTTAAAAATTAGTTTCTTGAAAATTTTTAAAGATATTTGTATGAAGCATTTTTTTGGAAATTCGTTCTAATTTGTTATTACAGAAGAAGGTTCTATAAAATGAATATTGATGGTTTATTTTGCTATAAAACCTCACTTACGGAAACTTACGAAACACGAAAAAACCTTGGTTTTCAAAAGTTTTTCAAAACTATACAAAAATATATTTCTCTAAAAATTATATAATTTTTTTTTAAATCTGGTCATAAGATCTTCAAAAATCTTAATTTTTGTTTTCATTGTTTCCGAGATATTGGTAGCTAAAGACTTCCTTACTTACTTAAGGTGGTGCTACAGTCCGAGAAGGACCTGTTCCTTAATAAACATGCGTTTCTAGCCTGCTCGGTTCATAGCTAGAGCTGTCTCTTATTTCTCACGACAAGTTAAATGAGGTCCTCCCCTACTTGCGTGCCCCACCTCACCACTTCCTGCCTGGAACATGACCCAGCGACCTAAAGGCCCAACTATAATAGACTTAACGGAAAGTAAGCTAATGTCAAAACCGAACGAAAAGTTATCAGAAGTTATCGTCAAAACAAAAAGTAACCTTTCGTAATTGCGCGAAAGTTAGCGAAATTTAACGAAACTGAGCAGAACGTCTATTATGGTTAGTGACATATAAGGCTGCGTATTCGTTCGTTCCCTTAAGCTGGCTTAAGCTCGGTTAAGTCTATTATAGTTGGGCCTTAAGTCATTGGACTTTTATTCTTCTGACTAGATCAGTGTTGCACTGCAGCCCGTACGTTTTATCGTCGTATCTTCTCTTCCACTCTCCATCTATGCAAACGGGACCAAGAATCACCCGTCAAGAGTGTATTGAATGTTTTAAATGACCACATATTGCTGGTTTATCAGCACGGACCTTAGATTTAGCAATTAAAAGTTGACCAAAGGTTACAAATAACTTTTATAAGGTTGCCAGTTTATAGGTCTATTTCTTAAGATTTATGTCACGTTGAGCTGTCTTGTTAAAACGATTCCTCCTCCAAATAATTTCAATAACATGCGAAATAAATACAAAAAAAGTAACACAAAATTTACTTTTAACGTTCGCCTTTCATGTTGGCAGTGTTCTTGCATTTAAAGATAAATAGGCCGATGGAGCTTCGCCGTGTGAATCTTATCAAACAGTGTTTATTCTAAGAACGTCAATTCTAATTTCTTTCATATCCGTTGAGCCATAAATTAGTCTCATCGCTTAAGATTAATCGCTGATTACAGTGTTCTTTAACTTTGGAGAACAGATCACGAATTTAATTGGCCAGTTTATATTTCTAAGATTTCTGAGAATCAAAATTCGATTTTCAGATTTCTGACAGCAAAAGATAGAAAAAAAGTGATAATAGAAATACAAACTGGATAAATATGTTTCAATAACCGTTAATTGAAATATGACATGACTTATTCAAGTGACTGCTGCCCAATCAATATCATTGTCATTTGACAAGTAAAAACTATTACTACTACAAAATGAAGTCCAAAAAAAATGTTTAAAAAACTGGAATGGTTCTAAATTATTTCTTAAATGAATTTAAAACGAAAGCAAATATTTATTTTTATTATAAATTCATTACAAAATGTAATTTTTCCTTTATATCTTTCGTAGCCTTCACTGAGATTCTTTATTGCTACGAATGTGAAGATTGCCGAACAAATAACGATTCACATCTTCGGCCATGTCCAGAAGTTACTAGCACAACGGCTTCGGACAATTTATTACCAGACACAACAACAGCAACAGCATTACCATCAACAACATCCAAATTATCAACAATTCTATTAACAACAACAAAACCGGAAACGGAACTAGCAGACACAACAATTCCTATCGTTGAACCAGCTGAGTCAACTTTGCCCCCACCTGATTCAGTTGCCCCTGAGGAAGAAGAAACAGACACTGCTGCAGTCCCTCCTGACGAAATCAATGAAGAAGATACTGAAAAAGTTAAACGAAGCATTCGTCAAGTCAGCTATAGAGCTCTTATGATTCGTCGTTCTGCAATAGAAACCCAAGTGAATCATCATTGTTATAGCATTATGGGATTTGGTAATGATAATAATTATTTGCATTGTTTTTGTTATTGGTTTATAATTTTTTTATTTTCACTAAGGTCCTGATATGAAAAACAACAAAAAAGGATGTGTCAAAGTGACAGGTACCAAAAAAGGATGTGAAATCCTCGGGGAGCAGTATAATTTTCCACTTGCAAATTGTAAGGTTTGTGGAGAAAGTAAATGTAATAATAGTTCTGTTCTAAGGATTTCTTTAATTTTATATCCAATCTTTGTTACACTGATTGTTTATTTTATGTAAGTTTTTTATCAGTATAAATAATAGATGTTATGAATTTTGTTAAAATAATTTCTAAGTGTAAGCGTTTTCAAATATATTTGTAACAAGGTGTTCCACATAAAAATTAAAAGGTTGTTTTTCTTAAAAATCTGACTTCAAAATTATAAATATGATACATTAAAATATTGATAATATTTTATTTAAAAGAATTTGACAGTTCTATGAGTACATTTTATATATTTTAAGTAATCAAACAATCCTCACAACCAGTTACTATACTAGCGCTAGTTCAAACAAAACAGTTTCAATCTGTCAAATCTTTCTAATTGACAGCTAAGAGGATTGCCAAATTAGAATGAAAAATTCTGATTATTTTTTAATAACATATTTACATTTATTTAAACTAAAATAAACATATGTAAAAAAACATAATCGAAACTTATTATATAACATAAATTAATATAAAAAAAAATGCTGACCTTCACTACGCTTTATGCAAAAACAATGTCAACAGAAACTTAATTTTAAAACATTCAAAAATACAATCGTTATCAATAACCATGATATTTGGATTGTACTGCTTTTGTTGCACTTATCATAAGTGCAAATTTTACATTTTTCCAATGTGTTTCCATTAGAATCTTTAAGCATGTCACAAGCATTCAAAGCCTCAGGCACTTCAAGACATCCACGTTTAACAGACTTCTTACCAGATTGATCTAACAAACGACATATAAGTATGAAATAATTTATTAATGTAATAAACGTTGAATTATGAGTTCTTACCTGTGTAAACAGTTTTATAACAATGGAAACTTGTGCCATCGCCAATAGATCTCAGCTTTTGTGTTCGATAATTTCGTAAGAGTTTACTCACGGCACGCTTTGTTCGCTTTCGGATTTCTTCCTTAGAATTAATATCTTCATCGAAGTTTGTTGAAAGAATTTTGCGAGATTGGTAAAGCATTTCTCGTGGTCGATTATATTCGGCTATTGAGAGGAATTATTAAATAAAAATATAATTATTTCTATAAGACTTACATACCTTCTTCTACTTCCTTACTGGAAAATGTATCCTTTTCAGTCAAAGTCAAGTTTAATTCTATTGTTGGATTGTTAGCAAAGGATGAATGTCTTGCATTTGAAGTATTTAATTTTGAAATAGAACTTTCGGAGATGATAGAAGATGAGGAATCGGTAAAGGATGAAATTTCTTCAGTGGTTGAGCTCATTTCTGGTGTTATTGTATCGGGGTTGGTAGAAGATGAGGAATCGGTAGAGGATGAAATTTCTTCAGTTGTTGAGCTTGATTCCGTTGGTAATGTATCGGGGTTAGTAGAAGATAAGAAATCGGTAGAGGGAGAAATTTCTTCAGTTGTTGAGCTTGACTCCGTTGGTGTTGTATCGGGGTAAGTAGAAGATGAGGAATCGGTAGAGGATGAAATTTCTTCAGTGGTTGAGCTCATTTCTGGTGTTATTGTATCGGGGTTGGTAGAAGATGAGGAATCGGTAGAGGATGAAATTTCTTCAGTTGAGCTTGATTCCGTTGGTGTTGTATCGGGGTTGGTAGAATATGAGGAATCGGTAGAAGATGAAATTTCTTCAGTGGTTGAGCTCATTTCTGGTGTTATTGTATCGGGGTTGGTAGAAGGTGAGGAATCGGTAGAGGATGAAATTTCTTCAGTGGTTGAGCTTATTTCTGGCGTTGTTGTATCGGGGTTAGTAGAAGATGAGGAATCGGTAGAGGATGAAATTCCTTCAGTTGTTGAGCTTATTTCTGGTGTTGTTGTATCGGGGTTGGTAGAAGATGAGGAATCGGTAGAGGATGAAATTTCTTCAGTTGTTGAGCTTGATTCCGTTGGTGTTGTATCGGGGTAAGTAGAAGATGGGAAATCGGTAGAGGATGAAATTTCTTCAGTTGTTGAGCTTGACTCCGTTGGTGTTGTATCGGGGTTAGTAAAAGATGAGAAATCGGTAGAGGATGAAATTTCTTCAGTTGTTGAGCTTGACTCCGTTGGTGTTGTATCGGGGTTGGTAGAAGACGAGGATTCGGTAGAGGATGAAATTTCTTCAGTTGTTGAGCTTGATTCCGTTGGTGTTGTATCGGGGTTAGAAGAAGATGGGAAATCGGTAGAGGATGAAATTTCTTCAGTTGTTGAGCTTGATTCCGTTGCTGTTGTATCGGGGTAAGTAGAAGATGAGAAATCGGTAGAGGATGAAATTTCTTCAGTTGTTGAGCTTATTTCTGGTGTTGTTGTATCGGGGTTGGTAGAAGATGAGGAATCGGTAGAGGATGAAATTTCTTCAGTTGTTGAGCTTGATTCCGTTGGTGTTGTATCGGGGTTAGTAGAAGATGAGGAATCGGTAGAAGATGAAATTTCTTCAGTGGTTGAGCTCATTTCTGGTGTTATTGTATCGGGGTTGGTAGAAGATGAGGAATCGGTAGAGGATGAAATTTCTACAGTTGTTGAGCTTGATTCCGTTGGTGTTGTATCGGGGTTAGTAGAAGATGAGGAATCGATAGAAGATGAAATTTCTTCAGTGGTTGAGCTCATTTCTGGTGTTATTGTATCGGGGTTGGTAGAAGATGAGGAATCGGTAGAAGATGAAATTTCTTCAGTGGTTGAGCTCATTTCTGGTGTTATTGTATCGGGGTTGGTAGAAGATGAGGAATCGGTAGAGGATGAAATTTCTTCAGTTGTTGAGCTTGATTCAGTTGGTGTTGTATCGGGGTTAGTAGAAGATGGGAAATCGGTATAGGATGAAATTTCTTCAGTTGTTGAGCTTGATTCCGTTGGTGTTGTATCGGGGTAAGTAGAAGATGAGAAATCGGTAGAGGATGAAATTTCTTCAGTTGTTGAGCTTGACTCCGTTGGTGTTGTATCGGGGTTAGTAGAAGATGAGGAATCGGTAGAAGATGAAATTTCTTCAGTGGTTGAGCTCATTTCTGGTGTTATTGTATCGGGGTTGGTAGAAGATGAGGAATCGGTAGAGGATGAAATTTCATCAGTTGTTGAGCTTGATTCCGTTGCTGTTGTATCGGGGTTAGTAGAAGATGAGGAATCGGTAGAAGATGAAATTTCTTCAGTGGTTGAGCTCATTTCTGGTGTAATTGTATCGGGGTTGGTAGAAGATGAGGAATCGGTAGAGGATGAAATTTCTTCAGTGGTTGAGCTTATTTCTGGCGTTGTTGTATCGGGGTTAGTAGAAGATGAGGAATCGGTAGAGGATAAAATTTCTTCAGTTGTTGAGCTTATTTCTGGTGTTGTTGTATCGGGGTTGGTAGAAGATGGGGAATCGGTAGAGGATGAAATGTCTTCAGTTGTTGAGCTTGATTCCGTTGGTGTTGTATCGGGGTTAGTAGAAGATGAGGAATCGGTAGAAGATGAAATTTCTTCAGTGGTTGAGCTCATTTCTGGTGTTATTGTATCGGGGTTGGTAGAAGATGAGGAATCGGTAGAGGATGAAATTTCTTCAGTTGTTGAGCTTGATTCCGTTGGTGTTGTATCGGGGTTAGTAGAAGATGAGGCATCGGTAGAAGATGAAATTTCTTCAGTGGTTGAGCTCATTTCTGGTGTTATTGTATCGGGGTTGGTAGAAGATGAGAAATCGGTAGAGGATGAAATTTCTTCAGTGGTCGAGCTTATTTCTGGTGTTGTTGTATCGGGGCTAATAGAAGATGAGAAATCGGTAGAGGATGGAATTTCTTCACTTGTTGAGCTTGACTCCGTTGGTGTTGTATCGGGGTTGGTAGAAGATGAGGAATCGGTAGAGGATGAAATTTCTTCAGTTGATGAGCTTGACTCCGTTGGTGTTGTATCGGGGTTGGTAGAAGATGAGGAATCGGTAGAGGATGCAATTTCTTCAGTTGTTGAGCTTGATTCAGTTGGTGTTGTATCGGGGTTAGTAGAAGATGGGAAATCGGTAGAGGATGAAATTTCTTCAGTTGTTGAGCTTGATTCCGTTGGTGTTGTATCGGGGTAAGTAGAAGATGAGAAATCGGTAGAGGATGAAATTTCTTCAGTTGTTGAGCTTGACTCCGTTGGTGTTGTATCGGGGTTAGTAGAAGATGAAGAATCGGTAGAGGATGAAATTTCTTCAGTGGTTGAGCTTGATTCCGTTGGTGTTGTATCGGGGTTAGTAGAAGATGAGGAATCGGTAGAAAATGAAATTTCTTCAGTGGTTGAGCTCATTTCTGGTGTTATTGTATCGGGGTTGGTAGAAGATGAGGAATCGGTAGAGGATGAAATTTCTTCAGTTGTTGAGCTTGATTCCGTTGGTGTTGTATCGGGGTTGGTAGAAGATGAGGAATCGGTAGAGGATGAAATTTCTTCAGTTGTTGAGCTTGATTCCGTTGGTGTTGTATCGGGGTAAGTAGAAGATGAGAAATCGGTAGAGGATGAAATTTCTTCAGTTGTTGAGCTTGACTCCGTTGGTGTTGTATCGGGGTTAGTAGAAGATGAGGAATCGGTAGAGGATGAAATTTCTTCAGTGGTTGAGCTTGATTCCGTTCGTGTTGTATCGGGGTTAGTAGAAGATGAGGAATCGGTAGAAGATGAAATTTCTTCAGTGGTTGAGCTCATTTCTGGTGTTATTGTATCGGGGTTGGTAGAAGATGAGGAATCGGTAGAGGATGAAATTTCTTCAGTGGTTGAGCTTATTTCTGGCGTTGTTGTATCGGGGTTAGTAGAAGATGAGGAATCGGTAGAGGATAAAATTTCTTCAGTTGTTGAGCTAATTTCTGGTGTTGTTGTATCGGGATTGGTAGAAGATGGGGAATCGGTAGAGGATGAAATGTCTTCAGTTGTTGAGCTTGATTCCGTTGGTGTTGTATCGGGGTTAGTAGATGATGAGGAATCGGTAGAAGATGAAATTTCTTCAGTGGTTGAGCTCATTTCTGGTGTTATTGTATCGGGGTTGGTAGAAGATGAGGAATCGGTAGAGGATGAAATTTCTTCAGTGGTTGAGCTTATTTCTGGTGTTGTTGTATCGGGGCTAATAGAAGATGAGAAATCGGTAGAGGATGGAATTTCTTCACTTGTTGAGCTTGACTCCGTTGGTGTTGTATCGGGGTTGGTAGAAGATGAGGAATCGGTAGAGGATGAAATTTCTTCAGTTGTTGAGCTTGACTCCGTTGGTGTTGTATCGGGGTTGGTAGAAGATGAGGAATCGGTTGAGGATGAAATTTCTTCAGTTGTTGAGCTTGATTCAGTTGGTGTTGTATCGGGGTTAGTAGAAGATGGGAAATCGGTAGAGGATGAAATTTCTTCAGTTGTTGAGCTTGATTCCGTTGGTGTTGTATCGGGGTAAGTAGAAGATGAGAAATCGGTAGAGGATGAAATTTCTTCAGTTGTTGAGCTTGACTCCGTTGGTGTTGTATCGGGGTTAGTAGAAGATGAGGAATCGGTAGAGGATGAAATTTCTTCAGTGGTTGAGCTTGATTCCGTTGGTGTTGTATCGGGGTTAGTAGAAGATGAGGAATCGGTAGAAAATGAAATTTCTTCAGTGGTTGAGCTCATTTCTGGTGTTATTGTATCGGGGTTGGTAGAAGATGAGGAATCGGTAGAGGATGAAATTTCTTCAGTTGTTGAGCTTGATTCCGTTGGTGTTGTATCGGGGTTAGTAGAAGATGAGGCATCGGTAGAAGATGAAATTTCTTCAGTGGTTGAGCTCATTTCTGGTGTTATTGTATCGGGGTTGGTAGAAGATGAGGAATCGGTAGAGGATGAAATTTCTTCAGTGGTTGAGCTTATTTCTGGTGTTATTGGTGTTGAGCTTGATTCCGTTGGTGTTGTATCGGGGTTAGTAGAAGATGGGAAATCGGTAGAGGATGAAATTTCTTCAGTTGTTGAGCTTGATTCCGTTGGTGTTGTATCGGGGTAAGTAGAAGATGAGAAACCGGTAGAGGATGAAATGTCTTCAGTTGTTGAGCTTGATTCCGTTGGTGTTGTATCGGGGTTAGTAGAAGATGAGGAATCGGTAGAAGATGAAATTTCTTTAGTGGTTGAGCTCATTTCTGGTGTTATTGTATCGGGGTTGGTAGAAGATGAGGAATCGGTAGAGGATGAAATTTCTTCAGTTGTTGAGCTTGATTCCGTTGCTGTTGTATCGGGGTTAGTAGAAGATGAGGAATCGGTAGAAGATGAAATTTCTTCAGTGGTTGAGCTCATTTCTGGTGTTATTGTATCGGGGTTGGTAGAAGATGAGGAATCGGTAGAGGATGAAATTTCTTCAGTGGTTGAGCTTATTTCTGGTGTTATTGGTGTTGAGCTTGATTCCGTTGGTGTTGTATCGGGGTTAGTAGAAGATGGGAAATCGGTAGAGGATGAAATTTCTTCAGTTGTTGAGCTTGACTCCGGTGTTGTTGTATCGGTGTTAGTAGAAGAAAAATAATCTTCGGTTGTGGTTGGCTCTGGGCCACACATTTGTAGTTTATCATCGTTAAGATCTTCACAATCGTCACCATCGCAAACGTAACATGATATATTTTCCGACTTTCCTGAAGTATAATAAATGTATTAACATTGTTAATTTAAGGTCACTTTATTGATGGAAAATTTTTGGAAAGAAATTATAGAAAAAATTAATTACAAGATTACTCAAATACCATTTTTTTTTTGTTTTTGCTTAATAAACATACAATGTTAATTTTCCTTTACAGGGGGCCTCTACAAATTTGAATAACTATAATACTATTTTCGCTCAAGCCTTTTTTGATTAACTTTCCTATTGACATTTTATATTCCTTCGTAAGTGAATCACAAGTTGATGGGTTTTATGTTACCAGTAATTGTGAAATTATTTTATGGGGCTATGTTAATCATTGGATAGATTATATTTATGAAACATACATCAATAGTTTACATTAAAATTAAATCCATTTGATTTGAAATGCAAGCTTTAAAAAATCACACACACTTTTGCTCTCCAATAACAAGTATTTTTTACGTTTACAATTTTTAACTGACAAGCACTACTTTGATATTTTAACTTCATTCATTGAAAAACTCCACTATCCAGGAATGCATTTAAATTATTTGGTCACATTTTATATATTTTTTAGATATTTTTTTCAAATTTGATTATTTCACAGTCAGTGCTTTGTTTATGAAAACTGCGCCGGTTTAAACTCAAATTGCACTTCGGAACTCTCATGGTCATTATAGGCAAATTGATATTTATTTTATCTAATTTTTGGAATATAAAATTATGGTAAACGATCAATATTATGATAATAAAAACCTCACCTGAAGCTACCACGGAACAAAGTATCAGCAGTAATATTATTGTTTTTGTAAAATTCATATTTTTGCAGCTCTCTACAACTTATCCAGCAAATCAAAATTCATTTCCCCCGATTGGGATTTTTTGTTTTTTTGAATTTATTTTTAACACAATATTGCCGCACTGCAAGGTTCTATCTTTCCTAAACACCTTAACAAATCTAAATGCCAAATTTTTAGCAATATTGGAGTGACTGCGCTTTCACAGAAGTTGTAATTCAAATGCTTCTTATCAAGCTTTTGTCTTGAGAGCACTTTAGATATGAGTGTAGTATAATAATTTAATAAATGGTATTAAACTTCACACTGAAATGTTGTCAATAAGACGTCGTCCTTTTGTTTAAAGTGAATAGCAGTAAAGTCTTAAAAATAAAAGTAGCTATTAATTAATTAAAGCTTCATTGATATATTTTCTAATCAAAATACGAGTACTATCATTTCCTTAATCGTTTAATAAAATTTTCACAAATCATTGTATTTTTGAATTCGATGTGGCCAACACAATACATTTTGGCTCAAAGATACAGGGTCATTCATTTTTCTTGTTTGCTCTTGGTGGCCAATTGAAGACACCAACAGTGTTCAAATAATATTTGCGTCATCTGCCAGATTTGTAGCATATTTGTTTTAGATGATCAAATTACCCATTATAGTAAATGGTAGCTATTCAACTAATATTATGACACTTCAAATGATAGTAGTGTTTGACAGGTGTCAAATGCCCACACTGTCCTATATTCTAAATGTTAAAATATATAATTCAAAACCCAAAGAAACGTAAAGCAAAACTGAAACGGTAGGATTATCAATCTCCCAACTCCTGATTAATTTTTTCGCTCATACTTAACACACACATTAAATCAACTTCTAAATCAGCTGTTCACTTTAGCTTGAAGATAGATCAAGATGGCTTCCGAAGATTTATATCTTCTAATGAAGTGATTTTGGTTTTGACTATTGTTTTCGCCACCTTTCTCCATCAATTTGTAGAACGATTAATTCAATATCAATTTATCGATATTTCAATTGAAAGATTAAAAAATTTAGTTTAAAAACACACAAAGTTTTTCATTGGACTTTTTTGGTATTTTAAACTAAAGTCCTACCTTCTTATCTCACAAGGAACTTAGTTTAAAAAATGTTGCACCCTCTAGTTCGAATTAAGTTGAAATAAAAATAATAATTTTAATTATAAAAATAGATTTCAACCTAATCTTAATTAAATCAATAAACTTATTTAGTCTCAAATTGTAAACTGGACACTAATCAGATTACCATCGAAGACTCACGCACGCATCGTTGGTAAATTAAAGAGAGATACCCTCTTCGGAATCTTTCCGTCATCGTTATTTGGGGTTTAAATTTTTGACTTGTCATTAAAGGTCTTACTTGCTACATATGTAAAGGGTGTTTTTTTAAAGGTATAGAACTTTGGGATTCAATAAATGAAAGATGATCTTTTTAAATTGACATAAAATTAATTTAACATGATTTTTGAAAAATGACATATTCTCACGGAAAATAGTCAAGCGGCGTTTAATCGCATGATCTTGGAGGCCATTTCACGGGACCGTAACGTAACTATGCTGTTACCAAGCGTTTCCTTCTATAAATTAATTGTGGCACGAGCTATGTTACATGTTGCGTCGAGCCACCATTTTGAAACCACAACTTCTTCAAATTATGGTTGGTCCATTGATGAATGGAAAAGTCATTAATCATGGCTCTATAGTGGTGACCATTTTCTGTAACGTTCTGGGCATCATAAAGAAGTATGGGCCAATAAATTCACCAGTCTATAAAGCACACCAAACAGTAAGTTTTTGTGAATGTAACGATCGGTTCAAAAAATCGATTTTTTTTTTCATAAATTGGTAGTTTAATATGTTTAGAATACGGTAGTAAAGGGATTTTTCAAAATTCGAAGTCATTTTAACATATATTTGTGGATTATCCCCACTCCAAATACGGCAGTTTTGTATATTGACGTATCCATTCAACCAAATGTAAGCTAAACGTAGTGCGCGGTACGTACATTATGTATTTCGAACAGAACCTATATTTTTAAAATAAATTTGCACAATTTGAAAGCATCATTCAAGTGTCAGTCTATTTATGTTGAAATGTCAAACCAAACTTGACAGTTGGCAAAATGGCCGCCACTTTAAATAGTGTTGCCAGCTTAAAGTTGTGTATCTTCAAAAAGCGCCCGTTACAAAGTTCAAAAATGCAACTTAAGGTACTTTACATTCTAAAATGTACTGTCCATATAAGTTTTACCCTGTGTTATAAGTTAATAAGTTATCATGACAATATCATTTAATTTTCAGGTGGATTTTCTAACAATAAAAAATATCTTTCGAATTTCCGACTAATTACGAATAGCAGAATATTCCATTGATGAAAAAAGTACACTTTTGTGAACCCCATAATCATATTATAATCACACGATAATTGATAATATGATATCCTCTTTTCCGGTTTTTGAACAATACTTGTAATAAAAAAATATCTTATTGTCTTATCTTTATTTTGAAATTTTGAATTATAAACAATGCAAAACTTGGATAGAAGAACCAAACTTAAATCTTAAATAAACCGCTAAATGAATAAAAAGATAAGAATCAATTTGTTATCAGAATAATTATCAATGATAGTTAAACACTAGCGGCAGCGGTTTCTTTTTTTCATAATTCTTTGAGTGAAATCTTATCAATTATACTTAAGTTCAACATTTGTTTAAATAAAATGCAGACCTTCCATCTAAAGTTTACAATAATAATAATATTGTCTCAGACATTTCTAATTTTAAGAAAGGAATTAAACAAGAAAACGAGCACCTTACTATTTCGGCTTTTATGAGTATCCGTTTGCATTTAATACTGCACCCCAACTACACTTTCTTGTTAATGAGCTGTTCAAATCGTAATTATCACTTTAAAGTACCACACTCGAGAACCGTATTAGTTAACTTGAAATAATTCTTTGGATGAGGTTAGGGTGGTGCTTATTTGTTATAACATAAGTTTGTAATTTCTTGAATTAAACTTTAATGTTATCTGACGTTTTATTTTTGACATTGATGACTTTCATATTCAGCACCAGTCAAATCTTAATCTCAAATAAAACACTGTAGTAGTAGTAGTAGTAATTTTATTGAGTTTTCATTTTCATAACATTTGTATTATATATAAGTCTAATTCATGAACGTTACTTAAAGCTACTATATTCTATTTGCCGACTTAGAAGTGGTCTGGCTATACCAATTTTTAATATTATTTTTTTGTTTCACAACACAAAACTGAAATGTTTTAGGCTTTATATACCACAGGGATTAATTATTAAAATGCGTCCACTCAACAAGACGATACAATGAAATAAAACACTGACGTCAATAGCACTTTGACAATTATGTCCTGTGTGTATTACTAAGCATTAGTAATTCGCATTCGTAAAATAACGATGGTGTTTTCAGGAACTATTTGGTCTATAAAGAAACTACCGCTACAGGATAAGTGCGTTAAATGTTTCGTTCAGTTAATTCTTACTTTCTAAGGGTATATATATGGAGTTCTTTTGTTTATAATGGCGCACAGTTTTTTATATCCAAATATTGAATTGCATAAAACAATTTTCTATTTAAAGAAAATCAAATGAACGCGCCTTTAATAGAGTATAAACGAACTTTTTTGTTGACATTTATAAATGTCAAATATGCTGCGAACTACTTTTATGTTATTTTGTGATTATAACTTTGATTAAATATTAAAATGGAAGCATTATGTCAAATACGTTTTAGCTATAGAAAAACTTTCATAACTTTAAATTGGAATTTATTGTTAGTCGGTATGTCAAATTGAAAATGTAGACATTTGTTGATGTATTAGGTCCCAAGAATCTAAATTCATCTGTGTGGTGGTTACGTCACACCTTTTTTCGTTCTCCATACCTCAAGAATCAGAAGAGATATCCAATTCAACAAAAATTCGTGATTGTTTTCCAAATCTTCGATATTCAGTATTAAACAGAAAGAGGCAAAATGGTTTGAAAGAAATTTTTTTGTGAATATGAATATTTCAGTTCGAAAATATACCTCATATAGTCATTCTCAAGGTGACACTGGTCAAACCCGTCATAAACCCGCAAGCTTGACATAAATGCTTACATGGGCCACTCTTGCTGCCCAGCAGTAGTCTGTTGTCTGTAACTAACATGGGAAATCCCGCTCGAAGGACCAATTGCTCAAGTCTAAACTTGTTATTATACAAAATACGAAATAAAAATGAAAAGCAACGACTTTGAACAAATATTCTTGTAAATGTGTTTTTATTAGTCAGTCATATGATTTAAAGTATAGTCGTATTGTACAATAATGTCATTAATTATCTAATTAAGTTTGTTTACATCATTTGTTAATTTATTTATTTATTTATTTATTTATTCATATATACTAACTTTACACAGTAAGATAGAATCTTTTTAGTTAGTGTAAGTTTCAATGGTTTACAATTATTGTTAGATGTATAGTAAACAATGGCATAATTTTAATAATAACAACATAATTTAGGTGTATAACTCCAAGCTTAAATACAGTTAAAAATAATAATATTAATTTAATTTTAATTTAAATCACAAATAATAGTTACAAAAAAAAAAAAAAAACAAATGCAATTTCTAAAAGAGAATAATATACAATTAATCAAGTCATCATCATCATGAAAAAGTCTCGAAATACTGCTTCAGCTTTACCCTGAACAGGGTCCTGGAACTTATCATTCTAACCGATTGTTAAACTGTTCTCTCTTTTTAAATTTGTTAGTGTTTCTCTTTGTACTTACGAACAAAATCTGTCTTCTAATCAAGGCTAAAACATCAAGTTTTTAAAATATATTGCAAAAATGTAAAAATAATGCTGAAAACGCGGGTATTTTTCAAGTTTGAGCAAGTCAGCGTACTAAAAAATCACTTCTAAAAGTATTTTTTTAAAACCACGGAAGCTTTAAATTCAAGATTTCTTGAAAATTTATGAATACTCATCATAACTAATGTGAAATCTTAGACATAAAATAATGTACTAAAATAATTTAAACTGTTTCTAGAAAACATAGCTTTTTAATGTAATTTTGTCGACCAGTGTTAATATTTAAAATTTATCTGTCAAACAATGGCTAAACTTTTTAAGTCTTAAATAACTATAAATATTTGTATGAATCATTTTAAATTTAATAAGAAAAAAATATATATCTTTGATAAGTTTTTATCATGACTTTATAATCGATTTTCATATCATAATATAAACAATAATACATTTATTTTTTTGTTGTATTCAATATGTATCTTATCGTTAATATTTGGTTTTATCTTATCAAATAAAAAATAAGTGAGAAACTTTTTACAAATAAAAAGTGTTGTGTAGATAGGGTTAAGGATGTAACATAGAGCACATTTGAAAAGTTCGTTTACTTGTTTGTATTTTTGCATAATTTTTGACATTCTTAACATTTTATGTAACAGAATTGTTGAGAGTTGACACTGACAGACGTCAATTTGAATGTGAATGCGACTGTATATAGTGTAAGCATTTACGTTAGAACGAAATTTCAAAAAATGCTATTATTTTGAAAGCACTTGTGTCAATTTATTACTCTTAAACACATAAAGATACAAAAATATTAAAATACAGTGTTTATGAAGCACATTCTCAATTTTATCCCTTAAAATGTGTTCAATAACACTTGATAACTATTATCATTGGTTTTCGATAAGATTATTATTTATTAACATTTCAAACACCTGCAGAATATGTAGATAGTAGATACTTTGAATTCACCTACATTTTAGTTAGTTATCGACATTTGTTTCATTACGAACCATTAACTTTTAGTTTAATAATTCAAAATAGTTTTTTTTTTCTTTTAATCAATTATGGAAATTAAATGGCAATTTTTTATTCTTGCAATAATTTTAACTGTGTCAAGCGTCAGTGCTAAAGGTACACGCCTAAACAAAATATTAAATCATTTGAACTTTTTTAAATAATGAAAGTTTTTTTCTTTTTAAAGGAAATTGCAAAGTGTGTGATAGCACTAATGATAAGTGTCAAAGTGAACCTGCGTCAGTGAACGACAAAACATGCGATGCCGACAATTGTTTTACTTTAGTCGGTAAGTCGTTATTTTATGGTTTTATGTTGTGATAAAATAGACAGTTACATTTCAACTCGCGCTTCAATGAATGCTGATCAATATGTCTATCCTCGAGCCCAACACCGGGTAGCAATCGGCTTTTTAGACGTACTCTGTGAATGTTGAATGCATAGCTACATTCTGACTTTCCCTTTCATTGGAATATTTTGGAGTTCAAACCGATTTGAGTGACATCTACTGTCAAAATCTCTTTTGCATAGAACCCCTTGAGGTTTTCTGGGAAATTTCTTGTGCCATTGTTTCCGATCAAGATGCATTTCCGCTGAATTTCCGAAAATTCAAAGGAAATAAGAAAAAAATTAAAATTCAGTGGAGATAGTTTCAGAGGGATTTTTGCAAAAATTTAATATTCTACCCCAATCATTTTTATTATTATTTTACTAACCAAAAAAGGTTTATTAAAAATTTAAATAACAAAGATATTTAACATAAAGATTTTTGTTCTCCATTAGTTGTCAAATCGACTGTCAAAATAGATCTGTTTGTCTTAAACTTTGAATTTCATCACAATAACTTTACCTATAATAATTACAGTTTTTAAAATTAAAAAATTATGATTCATAAGTCTTTATTTTGTTATCAAATGTGCAATTGATATTTTTCCATTTGTATTTCAAGTTGTTATTTGCGCGATAAGCTTTCTATATCGCAGATTTAAACTAATATATAATTTATGGTTATAATTCTATAAAAATAGAAAATTATGTCAATTTTATAATTATTCATTTGAAATTAAATTCGAATGAATGATTGCAGTAACAAAACAAAGAATATTTTTAATTCCTTTAAAAAAATTTAAATGTTTTATAAAAATTTATAAGTTAGACAGCCAGTCCTTATTCGAAATGAAATGCTCGAATAAAGTAATAGAAATGTCAAAATGTAAATGAAAGAATAAGTCATTTATTGTCATAATATTTAGAAGTGCTGCCAAAAACAATGTTCTCAATGCTATTTTAGATTTAGACGGAAAAATCCTTGCTCTTAAGTAAACAGCAAATTTCTAGCCTAACTAAACTCATTTTATGGAAAAAGTCTTTGTTCGTAATCATTGTTACATTAATTTTACTATGTTCAAATCAAATCTTTCAACTTAATATTTTGTGTTTTATTTTATAGACAACAGTGGTAAAATAAAGCGTGGTTGCGTGAGTGAAACTGACAAATGTGATGGAAAGAATTGCAAAACTTGTACTGCAGCCGAAACGTCATGTAATATACAAACGGATCTATTTTGGTGTAAGTCATGCGACTCATCCAGTGCCTCTGATTGCGCCTTTTGGCAAAGTGAAAGCTCCATCCCAAATGAAATCTGTTCTGCCGGTGTTACCAAATGCGTAATGGAAATCAAGGACGACAAACACACTTCTCGCCGTTGTGCGAGCAAAAGTGACGAAGCTTGTGAGAGTGGCAAGAAATGTGACATTTGTAGCAGCGATAAAGGTTGCAACAAGGGCATCTTCCCAAACAATCGCCTCAAATGCTACCAGTGCAATTCTGATACAGATTCGAAATGTGCAACTCCCACAAAATATACCACGGATATCAAATCGTTCCCCTGCCTTTTCTACAATGAGTCAGATAAGTGTTTCGAACATGGATCTTCGGATACGAATATGGCAAGGGGCTGTCTCTCCGATACAACTGCCTATGAAAAGTGTTCGTCCGAGAGTCCCAAAGACAAGTGCAAAGAATGCACAGCTGACAATTGTAATATTGACGAATACAAAATAGAAGCAAGTTCAAAGTGCATACAATGTAAGACCGACACCGATGCTAAGTGCGTCGGAGCACACACAGCAGATAATGCTAAGAAATGCGACACTAAAATTGAGTATTGGAAGTCCCAGGACTGTTATATTAACAAAATTGACGGAAAAGTTGACAGAGGCTGCATTCAAGACTTCGATTGTGCTTCCGCATCAACTTGCACTTCATGCACCAATAATGGCACTGTTTGTAACATCGGTGATCAAACTAAAACCAGTTGCTATAAGTGTCGCAGTGATGTCAATGCAAAATGTGCACTCCCATTAGAGGCTGACAGTTTCAAGTCTGAACCGTGCCGAAATCAGATAACTGTTGCTGGTGGTGAGCAGTGTTACATTGAAAAATGGAGTAAGTTTCGAGTTTAAAAAAAGGCATTCAAAGTTATTTTAATTTTTGTATTTGTTATTTCAGACGATATTATCATAAGAAGCTGTCTTTCTGACGCCGATGCAATATCACAGAAAAATTGCTTAGATTCGACGTACAAATTTTGTAAGACTTGTAAGGGAGAGAATTGTAATTCAGGCGCGGTTCCAGATTCAGCGCAAAGTATTGCTCTGGCATCAAGTGGATTATTTGCTTTAACATTGGTAGTCTTGAAATTCTTTTGAGATTTTAAAATTTTTTGTTTTTGAATGAGGAAGTTGTGCCAACCATATTTTTTTACCTATATCTGTATCCGTATTTAAATTTTATATCAATAAAGTGTAATAAAAGTAAGTTTCTATACACTTTTTGTTAATGCTCTGGAAAGGAAATATAAATTATCATGATTTTAGACATTAATGGCTCCAAAATTGTAGAAATATTTGCTTTTTCGAATTCTTCTTGAAAACTCGATTTTCTCAAATGATATTTACTATGGCAAATAAGCGGCCAGCTATAGCTATCACTGGTTTTCATCATTGACACCAATTAATTTGACAGGACGCTTAAAGCTGTCATTAACAATTTCTGACCTAAATTGGAATTGTATAATATTGAAACACAAATTAAATCATTAAACATTTCTGAATTTAAGTATTTAAGGTAAGAGTTGACCATCAAAGTAAAACTGACAGTTGGGAACACAAACAACAAATTAATGATTTCAGTGAAACGATCTTGTTCCAAATTATAAACTGAAGAATCAGCTGTTCATTGAAAACGATTTTGTCATTGAATAAAATAAAAATGAACTAACAGAAAGTATTCTAAAACCAAAAATTTCATTTTGACTTTAAACTTAACAAATTAGATTCCTTTAATTGCTTTTAAATCTCGAAACTAAATTGTCAATCATGAGAACCAATGGCAACTATAATTGGTTCCTTAGTTTAATCTATTAACTTTAAAGGAAATTTGTGTTATCATTTATGATTTATTATTTAGATAACTTTTTTAGTTTCAAGGCCGAACTAACCTTCGAGGCGCTCTGTTGGCTTTCACAATTCAAAACAATTATGGTAATAAATTACTTACAAGCAAACTGACCGAATTATACAACAGTATAGTTAAGCTTATTATCAAAGCTACTGATTATTTGTCATATTTTATCACTTTATAGAGAATTGTTCAGAAAAAATGCATTTTAAAATAATACTGCTGAAATAAAACAAAACATATAATTCCCACACAGACAATAATTATATTAAAGTTTAAATAAGTTACATAACTCAGATTACAATCGAGAAAAGATTAAATAAAACGACCATCGATATAAGTTCAATTTTTGAACTTCTAGATGGCGCTGAAATGTTGTTGCATGAATCCTTCATACAAATTCTACATGAATTTTGACCTTTCTTCTTACAAAGCTTCAAGTCATCTGTTAACAGGCTCACAACACATCCTCGAGATGTAACGTTTTCTTGAAAGACAGAAGTGATAAGCAATTTATTGTATTACTACTCGTACAATTTAATATAAGTACAAACCTTTTTTAAGAGTAAAACACCCTCTATTTTCGAAAGTTTGTTTCTCATGCGGACACTTGATGGATGGTATGCCTGCCGCTGTATTTTGACACTCGATTTGTTCTGGATGATCACTTTGACACTGAATGCAATGCTGTACTTTTAAGCTACCACGGTTACATCCATTTTCAGGGCACGATTGACAATCCAGATCCTCAGGTGTGCACACCCCATAATCAAACGAACAATCTCGAACAACTTCTTCCGTTGCAGGATCGAATTGTGTCAAACATGTTTCTGTCAAATAATAGAGAAACTTATTGGTACACTTTGGCACTTCGGTTTCAGGTTGTTCCCAAGTACAGTGAGGATTATCTTTAGACTTGCATTTGCTGCAAGAAAGACTTGGCTCTTTCATTAATGGTACACTGTTGCAGCCATTTTGTTTATCGCACGTCATACACTTAGGTTCGTTGTGTTGACACTCTTGCATTGCAGTGACATTTGACACACAACCTCGAATCATCTTACTTTTTGCTGTCACGTACAAAAAACACTTCTCATTGGTGTTATAATGAAGACATGGCAGGGCGTTGTTTGGGTCTTGGGCATCTTCACACTCTTGGCATTGAATGCATTGAAGACGGTTTGGCGGAAAAACTCCTGAATTGCACAATGGTCCTTCGCACATAGAACACATCTCGTCTTGGGCACATTTGTCATCGGGTGGTGGTGAACAATCACGCAGTGTTTCGCCAGTTTTTGTTACACGAACTAGGCAGTTGTCATTGTAGCGGGGACAAACTGCCAGTGGGACTGTTTCGGCACTTGACCAAAGTGCACAATTTGGGTCATCCTTGGAATTGCATTTAAAGCATTGTTTCCATAGTTTATTATTGCATTTGTCTGAAAGACAACTATCGCA
The DNA here is from genome assembly GCA_951509635.1 of Eupeodes luniger. Classification (NCBI taxonomy): domain Eukaryota; kingdom Metazoa; phylum Arthropoda; class Insecta; order Diptera; family Syrphidae; genus Eupeodes; species Eupeodes luniger. Next base: position 8,337,481 of record OX608075.1, on the reverse strand, counting down.
GGTTAGGTTAATGGACTTACGGCACAAATTTTCGTCTTCCGGTGTTATTAGAGATCCACAGTTCCTGATAAGGTTGCCATCTATTGGGAATAAACACCAACATTGCAAACAAATTAAACCGTGGTTTATAAATGCATTAAAGCTGATTTAAGATTTGACAGCAAATTTAAAACTATGACAGTTGCAAATATATACGCATTTGACGATGTCTGAATTTGGACTCTTTTAAGACGATTTGACGTTTTCACTTTGATAGTTTATTATTTAAATAGTTGAAAATGATAAAACGTCAAAATAAGCAATCATAAAAGAGTGCAATGAAACATCGATCTTTAATGTTAAAAATAACATTTGGCTGATATACATATTTATAAAATTTTATGTTTTTGCTTACTTATATAATACGAAATGCAACCAATCTCCTTTGGACAATCAATTGTCTTCAATTCTTCAATCCTACCCAAACAGGCTTCCTCTGTCGAACTATCGCATGCATAACACGCAATTGTTTCAGATGGCGGAACAGGCCCTGGAATTAAATTTGTCTCTATTTTATCCCCTGAACTTTCATTTTTATCAAGCTCAATAGGTTCGTCATTTTGCATGTCAAAAGATTCTTCTAAATCGGGTACTTCGGTCTCGTTATTTGGCATCAAATTTTTTTGAGAAGTTGTTTCCAATAAAGACGATTGCCCTTTACTCTCGTCCTTTTCATTGTCTTTCAAATCCAGAAAAGATGTTTCACTTGTAATTTCTAAGTGTTCATTAGAATTAAGTGAAAAGTCTCTCAAATCATTTTCTAAAGTTGTCTTAAAATCTGCAAATCCATCGTCTGAAACACTTGACACAATTTTATCCGTGTAATAAAACATTTTGCTTGTGGTTTCAAGCTGTTCGTGGCTTTCAGTATAAAGTAAATTCGTTGAAATATTTGATAACGATTCCTTTGTTGACATTTCTTTAAAAATACAAATATGCTTCATATCGATATCATGCATTGTTAGATTTTCGAAGCCCTCAAAAAGTTCATCTGTTAAAACATAAATAAAATTATTTAGCAAATCATGTTATTTCTTCTTTGTTTGTTGTAATTACTTATTCCCAAAGTACACATTTTGTTAGTCATCTCGCAATTAATTGTCATGTTTATGTGAAATATATTTGTTGAATTACAGTCCTGAAGACCATCTACATGGCACAAGTCACATATCTTCATAAAATCTATAAAAAAAATAATTGTTTTAATAAAGAAAAAATTCCATAGAACTGTCATAGTTGGGTAATGTGTAAGACGGTGTTTACATTTGACATTTTTAAGGTGCTTCATTTTATCTCACTTGCCCTTTTTTATCGTCAAGTGGGAACGAGATAAAATCAAATCATGAAAATGAGTCGCTTCAAAACAGTCAAATGTGCCAAATAAAATAATAGGGGTAATGTGTCATCTTGTATAAAAAAAAATGGGAACCAATTGCAACCAAGAAAAACATATGTTATGAGTTATGACCATAATTACAGACTGCTAATTTTCGTCAAGTTTCGTACACTTTCGATTTTTGAAGAGGATGATTTCAAGTGACAGCTGAACTTCACACAAGTTGAATTGACATTTATTGAAGTAGAAATGACATGAAACAAAATTGTTTATTTTACTTAGGTGCAATATGGCTGATTATTGTTTGTTTGATTGTCGAGTGACATATTTTTCGTTGAGTTTATGACATTGCCCTTTTTATAATTATTATTTTTTTTTGTTATTTATTACTATACACTATTTAAATCAGCGCACATAGAATTGAAACACAGTTAGGGGAAGCGCAAAAGCACATTTATAATGAGTTATGGTTATAATATCGAAAAATTGAGCATATGGTTAAAATAATGCTTAATTAAAAATGTTTAATACAATAGGATAAATTGTCCTTTATTTATCAAGGTCAAATACTTATACGTGATTCATCATTATTATTTCACCTGTTTAGATAAGTGATTATGGTTTTTATTTGCTGGGTAGGGTATTTTTTTGTCGGGAAAATTATTTCAACCCCTTAAAATTATTCGAATATCTTTTTTTCTTAGACTTATGTTTACCCACCATCCAACTGTCCTTGAATTCCACTTATTATAAGAACAACGGAAACGATAAGTATCCTTGATTTCCTTGAAGGATCCATTTTTTAGAATCTACTTTAAAAATGCCCGTTATTCAAAATTTACTTTACTATAATCTCAAAGATTCTCATCTATAAAAACAAAATTATATCTACTCCAGAGCCCGATATTATCGACTACTTAACTTGAAATCTACGTCAGCTTAACTGAATTCTGGAAAAATTTTAATCCATGCACAAAAACTATTCAAACAAAAACTAAAGGACTATGCAAACCGTGGCAGCATATAATAATAATCCAGTGATAAGAGTCGAAAAACCACTTCAAATGGTACTCGAATAATAATAATGATAAAAAAGATGAATCCTATCAATGCAAATCAAAACGGAAGCGACATTGAGCAGCGGCGGCGGCAGGCGGCGTATGTTTTATTTGATGACAGAAAGATACCAACCGACACACGACAAGACGCACATTAGGAACGTTTATTGAAATTTTTGAAGTTGATTCTCCCTTTCAACTTTATTGAACCGATATGATATTGAAATGTAGAACAAGAACAACAACCACGAAATCGATATTTATCATAAATTATTTTTTGTTTAAGTTTACATTTTTAATCGTGGGACGAAGGACACATTTCTTGAACTTCTTACCACCTTTTGGAGTGAGTATATTTAGTAGGATTTCTAATGTAAAGTGGCTATATTAGGAAGCTTATTAGTATTACAAATTGCTAACTTGGTTACTATAAGTTTAAAGTTGGTTTAATGAATTTTTATAGCATGAGACGAGGGCAACTTTTGTAAATACTCAAATTATCATTTATTAAAAATGTACATGGCTATTTGGAAATTGAACTTGGCCGGTATATATTAGAGTAAGTTTTCATTTTTACCCTGAATAAGTTTAAGAGGTGTCAAAGTAATCAGAGCAGACATTTTTAAAATAAGAGCAAAACTACTTTGGAAATATGCACCAAATAATGGCGTTTTCGGTAGTTTGACAAGCACCTTACGATTTTGACAGTTATTTTTCTGGACAAAACCATCATCAAACAAAACTTTAAATGACAGCAAATAAAAATGTCATCATTTCCAAAATTGAGTACACGTAGAATGCGAATTTGGCAGCTGAACAGCAGAAAAAATATGGCAAGGTGATAGATCCGAAGCTCACATATGTCACAATCTAAATTGACAACTGAAGTGTAGAAACATAAAAAAACGAAATGACTCTAGATCCGAAGTTTAAGTTTCAAATTTTGGCCGTGCTTTATTCTGATATCGCTTTCACAATGACACAGATTTGTATAAAGTTAACAAAAGGGTTGTTACCGCCTAAAATGTAATGTTTATCAAAAGTAAACAAAATATGTATGTGACTTATTACGCTTAATTTCAAAACATAAACACCTGTTCTACCGACCGACGGTCCTAAAGATATTTGGAAACTGGGTGCACTTATTTATCCAAATAAATATAAGCCTCTTGAGTAATTTATGTGCATTGTTCTTACACTTGAAAAATAAATGTATAATTTCAACCCAAACAATTTTGTCATTTTATAAATGACATTTATTCTGCCATTAAATGCCACCATATGTCTATTTAATTTTATAATTAAAAATTATGGAAATATAAGTAGGTACTCGATTGCATTTTAGTTGACATTTCATCTTTTTGTTGCTTCCATTTAATGGTTAAAATCAAATGGTATGTACATAAGTGTGTGAGTGCCATAAAATGATAGAACGTCAAATAGAGTAACCTCAAAAGAGTTCAAGTGTGAAAAGCAATATAATTCAAATAGCAGTTTCGGATAGACTCGCAGCATGCGATTCTTTTGGGGTAAAAGTTAAAATGAAAGTTGGTTTTCGACGGTATGTCAGCCATAACTTGAATTGTTTCGTAACAACAAAACACGCCGCTGCCCTCCGTGTTCTGATACGTCAAACAGAACACGTCAGATTTTGGCGTTCTATTGACCCAGTTCTAAGAGACAATTAAGAATTTCTGTGAAAAATTTAAATTCTTCGTGGACTTAACCTTCTAACCTTGGTTTCTTTTTTCTTCCTGTTTGACGTTTGACCGTAGTGTTCTTTTTAAAAATATAACTTCAACTTGACCACCGCGTTCCATTTTTGAACGCTGGCCTTTATCATGTTCTGTTTTAACAACAACGTATAATTCAATAGAATACAGAGAATGCGACGGACAATATTGTTTCCCGTCCCGCCAGATCGAGTTCCGTTTGACCAGGCATTTAAGGGGTCCATTATAGTAAATGGCAAACTTTCAACTAAATGGCACTTCAAATTTACAGCTGAGTTTGACAGGTTTAAAATTCCATCGCTACCAGTTTAAAACCACAAACTGACCTATATTTAGAATTAACATTCAAATGACCCCGAAATCCTTAATTTCTATAAAAATAGAACATTGAGCTAAACAACTATTTCGCTAATGAATTAACTTGCATTGAATTTATTTATATTCACTCAATGATATTGGACATATTTACATTACCTATCGCGATTATTTTTAATTTTAAGTGTATAGTCGATGACGTGCTAAAATTGCATTCTAGCACTAGCATATTATTGTTAATTATAGTTTTCCTATAATTTTAAAACAATGACAACTTTAAAAGTCTTATCAAAAAAATCGTTATCTAACTATCTAACTTTACACTTAAATGATAAAACTTTTAAAGATATTCAAACTTTAAAATAATAATATCAAGTGGTTCAATCGAAAGTAGCCCACGTCCACGAGTAGTTCAAGAACTAATAACGATAGTTCCTAAATAGACTGTCTAGAGAAGTGACCAAAATTCTTCACGAGGAACTATAGCATATAATGCATTTGTCATGGAGCCTTTTGGCATTGATTTTTCTAACTCTTAAAGGTTCAATAGAATCGGTTGATTTTTAATGACTAACTTACAATATTTTCCTCTTGGTTCAAATAGGTAAATCTTCTGATGCTATAACTTGCTATAAATGTGATTCTGTGACATTATCAGAATGTGCCACAAGTTTAGATAGTGAAATATTGCCAACAGAAGAATGCAAAAGCGATTATTCTTGTGCTTCATCAATTGGTGAGTTTTTTGTATTTTGACATTTGGATTTGCTATAGAAATGCTAAATCTTACAGTGGATTCTGTAACCTACCGGGGCTGCAGTTCAAACACCCCCAGAGGTCCTAAATACTATAAAACGTGCTCAGAAAATCTTTGCAACAAGGGTGTCTTCCCTCCAGGTCGACTTAAGTGTCATCAATGTAGTGGAATCAATTGTGTGCCAAAGCAAATGACCAAACCAAAACCTTGTGTCAATTTTGACGAAGATGACAATTGTTACACTGACGTTATTGACGAACAAGAAGTATACCGAGCCTGTGACTCGGACTCTCAAAAGATAAGAACTCCTACCCAAATGGCAGTCTATTGTGATTTTAATGGGTGCAATAATTTGACAGCTGTAGAAACATTAATATGCTCCAAATGTGACTCATATAATGGAAGAGGCTGTAAAATGGATCTTTTCGAAATTTACAATACATCTTGTGTCATAAACAATAACACAACTTGTAGCGATGTGTCCCTCTTGGGCCATGAACAGCCAAGCTGCTTTTTGTACACAAATTTAGACCATGTTGTGAGGGGCTGTTCATATGACAGTGATAAATTGTCACTTGATACTCAAAATTTTGAAACTTGTTACTCGAGCTTGTGTAACAAAAAATGCCTAAAGCAGCAGAAATGTATTGTTTGTAATTCTCAGTCGAATGGTGAATGCATAGGTGATCCTGGATTATTGACAGTTTCCACTTGTGAAGGAGCTGAGGTATCATCTTGCCATTCGTGTGAATTCAAAGATGGTTCTGTCCGAAGAGGATGTGGAGTTCCGACCCGTAATCCAGATGCCCGCTGCTATGAGTGCCAGGGTGAAGGTTGCAACAAGTCCAACTTCACCAAATGCTACAAGTGTACGTCAGATGAGAGCCCAAACTGTGGCCAATGGGCGAATCCAAATATAATCGATGTGGAAAGTTGTGAAATAGCTGGAGCAGGCTGCATCAGTGCCGTTTTTCCAAATGGAAAGACACTTCGAGGGTGCGAGAGCCCTCAACTAAAGTGCAATGGCACACAGTCCAGTTGCTATGCCTGCTCAGGAAGTTTATGTAATAACGGAGTATATCCAGCTGTGCGATTGCAGTGCCACCACTGTGACGGACGGGCAAAGTGCAGTAACATTGTTGATAACTCAACTGTCCTACCATGTGCTGAATATGATAAAAATGATGCATGTTTCGAGTTCTTGAGCGGAAGGAAGACCATGGTTCGTGGATGTCGATCCGACCGGACATTATTTTATGAATGCCTATTGGCGACACAAAATGGTAATGGCTGCAGGCTTTGCGCTGGCTCTGGATGCAATAACACCCCATCTAGTCGACCCGCATCTCTCAGTTGTCATAAATGCTCGCGGGAGCAACAAGGCTGTTCTTGGTTCCAAGACAATCGCACTTTGGAGAAATGTCAAAATGAAGTGACATTTTTGACAGTGGAACGTTGTTTCACTCGTCGGCTTTTAGATGGATCAATTAGCCGAGGTTGTAGCCTGGATTTGAATGAAACAGAAGTGAGCGGTAGTGTTGAGTTTTTGGAATATACTTGTGAGGACTATGGGTGCAATGACAAAAGTCAAGTTGTTCAAAAATGCATTGCCTGTCGAGGCAGAATAAAAGAAAATAACACGTGTATTACAGAAGTTGGTTCTCTGGAGAGTATTCTGTGTGGTGATGATTCGATGAAATTTGAAGAACGTGGATGTTACACGAAAATTGATGGTGAGTTTACACATGAAAACTAAATCTTATAATAAAAACGTTTTTGTATTCCTTATTTTGGATATGTGTAGGTGATTTTATTGAACGAGGTTGTGCTTCATCTTTATCAATTCCTGAGCTTCGACAATGTCAGCAAAGTAACGAAAAAGAATGTTTATATTGTCAAGGCATTGAGTGCAACACTTTTTCTAACTTTACTTTACCTACAAATTTAAGCTCTCGTATTATTTTTCAATCATCACTTCTTAAGTTTTATTTTATAGCATTTTTATTAATGGCTTATTCTAATAAATAAACGAAGATTTTACAAAAAATAAATTCTGATTTTCACAATTTTCACAAAATGTTATGTTAAAGATAAATAACTAGACATACAAATATATTTAAAACAATTTATTAACCAAAAAGAATTTCTTAGCTGAACAGACTTTTAAACCAAGCGACAGTTTTTATGCGAATAACGGATTGAAACAGAACTAAGAATAAAATGTAAAAAAGTAAAAGATTCAATTAGAGTGAAATGAATAGATAGTTAAATGAAGAGATACAAACAATGAATGTTCTAGATCTAGATACTTTGTTTAACTATTCAGTTTCAGTGTTAGAGGCGCTGCTGCTGGAGCTAAGTCGCCACACGAAGCTCTGAAACCTGAGACATAGAAGCGAGACAAAAAGTTGTTTGGCTCGCTCTCATAAAAATTTGTATTTAACGTCCATTCTAATTTACGGACGCGCCCAAGCCAGTCGAAGTGCCAGTCGAATTAGATTTGTAATCTTTAAATAAGAGTTATATTTTAACAAAGAAATAATATACCGCAGAAAATTGAATGAATAATTTAAACAATAGATTTAAACTAAAAGAAAGTAACATCAACAATCTAATAAACAACCATTTTTATTATTTCTTTGTGAAAATCTGAAATGTGCTACAAAACAACTCCTTTTGGTCTATCGTATGATCAGTTCTACCAACTGCAGGAATCAACAACTGACACCTGTGTTCTGACAGTACGATTTGTCATAAAATAAATGACATTTCACAAATCAAATCATTAAATTTTTCCTTCGACTCGTTTTCAATTCCAATTTTGTTTTTACAGAAAACATTTTGAAAAAATGGGTTTTAAATTAATAAATAAAATGCTACTTTTGGGTGGATTTGCATCCCTAGCCCATGCTGCATTCTCTGCAGCCCATCGTAAGTCTTAAAATCTCCAATTAAATACAATTTCAACTAATTTTCCCTCACTTTAAGATCGAACTTATCTTCGTGTCACTGAACAGGATTGGAATCAATTGCCTCTCGATGTAAAAATACAAAATAATTTCATCGAAAAACAAATAAAATAGTATTTTTCTTTATTTCTTTTAGATAATTCTTCAAACAGCAATTAGTTTAATTGTTATAATTTACAATATCATTCAAATTGTGGCTGACTTCAAAGAAATTCGTGCCGCTGTGGACTTGCAGGGAAAATCTTGGGAAACTTTGGGTAATTTGCCATCTTTCTATTCGTTTAATCATCGCGGCAAAGCATTGCATCCTTCCTATGAACCACCTATGGGAGGACGAAACGATTTAATGATGAATGATTAATAAACAGTGTTATTTTTTTTTAAATCCTAGAATATTATAGAATATTTAGTTTAATTTTTGTAAACTTGATGAAATGCATAATGGTGTTTTACTTTTGGTTCTTATCTATATTGTGAGCGCTACTTTCCTGTAAAGTATATTACTACTATTATGGTTTATGGATTTTTGTCTGCGTTCTAAGTAAATTTGTTTAACCTAAAAATTGCAAATGAAAAATAAATAGGGTTCCGATTTTTAAACATTAATCAATCGCACTCAAATTGTCCAGGAGTCACTCATTTATATATTTGAGTTTAAATTGAAAGGCTGGGCTGCCATAACATCATTTTGATGCTTCTTGTAAGTAAACTATTGTTATAAGTTCTAGTCAAGGAATCCTCAATAATTATTGGAGATTCAAAATTTAGTTGCTCAGAAATAAGAGTCAAGATCAAGAGTCATACTTCGCCTTAAATATTTAAAAGCTTCGTATTTATGAACTTCCAGGAACGTATAAAGTTAAATTTTATCGCCTAAACAGCCAAGTGCTTTTACAGCTAAGGTTGCCGTACCATGGCCTTTGCATAACAGTTTCATACATTTTTGGGCGTACAAATTCTATCATTAAGGTCTTTAATCGATTGTGATTGTGAGGCATTGAAATAGAACTTATTGTTCACATAACTTTTAATCAAATCACTTTTGTTGCCAAACTGCAAGAAGTGAATTTTAACAAATTCAATGCGTTGCTAAAGAGTGTATCGTTCCATTTTTAGTAATAGCTTAGTTTTTACTTGTCAAATGTCAAAAGATAACAGCTGCAATTTGACAGCTGTCAAAACCCGTGTACAAGAAAAAACGGAAGTGAAGCTGTTTTTATACCGCTAATGAAGAACTTTCAAGTAAAACATTTATTTTTCTTCAGTTTATTCTTTTCGTTTACTAAAAAATATCTTCACCTGCGATTTGCGTTGTGCGATACGCAACTTTTTTCAGTTTTGAGTTCACGACATTTTCAAAACTTTTGACTGCTCTCATTAAATATTGCGTTAAACAAACTTAAGCAGTTTTTCTTGTGAACATACACTTGTGCATTTTAAAAATAAAACCCAAAGTTATACCCTAACATCAATGTCATATTTTGACTAAATTAAGAACCCTGGGATGTTACTTTTAGTAATGTTTGGGATTCCGTCATTTATTATAGATTTGTTTCTAACACGAGTATTTATAGGGTGTATTTTTGGCAACATGTACTGTTTGGATTTTTGTAGTCTATAGTTTGACAGTTGAGAAAATCAAACTGTGTTGAAATTTTTGTTCAATGAGGTTTAGCAATTCATCATTCAAAATTCATTCATCAGCCATGCCATGACTGAGTTTATTTTTCCAAAAATTAATCAGCTAAATATCGAAGACACTTGGTTCCAACAAGAACCAAGCGAACCAGAAATATTTCTCAAGTTCGAAAAATTCGTACCGTTTATGGATTTCGAAATTATTCTCGAAATTTATTGTTATCATGAACAATGTTTCCAAAGGGAAACTTCTTGTCATTTCTCTGGAATTTTTTCCAATTTTTTGGAGAAATTGAAGGCAAGACGGAGCAATGTTAGTTTAATTTTTTTTTATTATTAAGAAAATCAATATTGTAAAAGTATTATAGGACGAACTATTCCGTCAATGAATTTTGATCCATTCTGGACAAAGCTTTTTCTCGAAAATGTTAAGGAAATTCGACAAAACGTTGACCTAAAGTACTCAAAATCAGCACAGAGGGTGGTTAAATTTAAAAGCCCGATGCGGACTTTAAATAAAACACAAATTATCTAGGAAATTATTGTTTATTATAATAATATTGTCATGGTTCAATTATGTATGGAACAAAATAATGGCCAAATGACACAGCCACTATGTGAGATAATATGGCCTTTGAATTTGTGACATAAAGGAGAAATTGTTTCGTTAGCTGTGTGGCTAGTGGCATCGTCCTGTTGAAACCACATATCATCCACATCTGTATCTTCCGATTCGGGCCATATAAAGTTCGTTCTCATCTCATGATAACCGCCTGGCCAGCCTTCTTTTGGAAAAATACAGACCGATGATGCCACCATCCCATAAACCGCACAAAATAGTCCCTCTTTGTTGATGCATTGGTTTGACGAATCCACTGAGGTGAAAATGTGCCTTATAACTTAAAATGATTTTCTTCGAAAATTGATCACCCACTGTTGCCATTTCTTGCCACCATTCTGAACATTAACTACGCTTGAAATGGTCAAAAGGCTTTACTTCTTGAGTCAATTGAACCTTGTCAGCGTGTAAATTCAAGTCTTTATGCATAATGTTGTTCAACGACGAACGTGATAGGTGCAATTGTTGGGCATAACGACGAATTGAGGTGGGCGGCTCTTCAGCCACACCATCACTAACAGCAGCAATATTTTCTGCAGTAAGAGCTGTACGAGCATGCATTGGTATTTTCACATCTCTAAAAATCTGGTTCGCTCAAATTTGTGCCCGATTTTTCCGATTTTACGCACATGTGGAGGATTAAATTGACCGAAAAAATCAGGAAGTGTACGATATGCACTCTGATTGAACACCCATTTTCATGAAAAGCCTGAATAACTTTATTGCGTTGCTCGATTGTGTATCTTTTCATGGCTCAAATTGAATTAGTCTGAAATTGAGAAATGTCAAATGAAATGCAGAATAAAACTTGACATTTGATTGTGGTTCACATTCAACATCGGCCTTTAAAATTTAAACACCCTTTATATATATTACATGGAATTCCAAACAACGCGGTTAGTATTTGCGTCTTTTATTATTATTTAAAGTTCTCAAGCTTTAAAGAAAACTTCTGAAACTTGTTTTATTTAAAAACTTATCGAAAATTGGTAAAAAATAAATGAATACACATTTTACATTGATTTCTTGCGTTAATAACTTAAATCTCCATAAATCAATAAAATTCCGAAACACCCTGTTCTTAAGGAATACAATTTGACATCTCAATTCACAAACTGACTCTACTCATCTCTTTCCTTAACAAAATTGAGCACTCAAACAAACAGCGCAACTCCAACTCAAATCAATTCTCACTCCGTCCGTTCCTTGTGCTTTTTTCCCCTACACCTACCCTACCCTGACGAACAGTTCTGTTTCTGAGACTAAAACCAACCAAAACCAAAAGAACAATCTCTGTCAGTTTGGTTGGACCGAGAGTAGACTTTTTTTGCGACAAGCGACAAGAATAGAAAAATTGAATCTCTCGTGAAAAGGTTCCGCAGGACCATCACCATCGCAGGCTGAAATTATTACCAATTTTGAGCACATAATTTATTGGTCACATCTCAGAGTAAGTTAATAATTTAAAATCAAATTAATTCCAATTGAATTTCAATAGAAAAACACGTTAAATCATCACAAAAAGTTCAAAAAGAAAAATACCATAAGAATGAAATATAAGGGAGAAAAAATCGATACGACTCTTCACTGACTGTGCACGGTGTACATCCATATGTATACAAATTTCGCGCATGAACAAGACGTTGAAAACGACATCGACGACGAAGACGTCTTCTACTTCTACGTCTACGTCGACCGTGAGAAAATTTTCGCAAAAGTGGAGAATTTTTCATTCATGTCGCACAGCGCACACTAAATAATCCCCATTTTTGTCAGCTAACAAAACTTTAACCAGAACCAAAACGACAACGTTTAAGTATATTTTTAAGTTAGTGACGACGACAATAGAAGGAAGTAATTATCCAAAAAAGGATCAAGGAATCATCCTCCACTAGATCCAGAAATTACACTTGAATCTTAAGTTGGGTAAGATTTTGTAATGAACAAATGGGCATGTCAGAGAGAAGATGACAAGAAAAACTACACGACAAAAACGAAAACTACGACGACGATAAAGATGAAGACGAAGACGTTGACTTCTGGGTTAAATCAATTTAGTGAGGTCGTTTCACTTTTATCATAGAAAAATTATATCTTTAATTTAAATTGCAATTCCCTGTGGGTCTGTGGGAGGGCAGTAGGTTGATCTATTTATTTAATTTGGTTTTTACATAAATCAATTTGTATTCTTTAACCTGGTGTTTCGTTGACAGTGCTTGGAATTGGAGTAGTTATTGTCAATGAAAAAGTATTCCAAAATGAAAATACTGTGTTTTTTAAAAATTTGGTGGTAATTGATTTTTCTTTTCATTTTAAAAAAAGAGTATCCCATCAAATCAAGGATAATGTGTGGTTGGGAGTGTTTGAAAAATTACGCAAACCTTGTGGATCAGGAAGCAAGTGAAAAGTACCTATAGTGAAATGATGATGAAAGTGTACTACTACCTACCAAATGAGACATGAGAGATATCCCAACGGATACCTGATGTAAGCCTTAAAGGACTACAAGTTGAAAAGTGGAAAACTGCCAAATTATGTGAAAGTGTTGTTCTAGAAATTTAGTTCAAAAATAAATTTAGGAAGTTTAAATTTTCAAAAACAAAGTTTGAATCAGATTCGTTGAGTTAGGTTTTGGCTTCTTTAAAAATTCCAAATTATTTCGTCATGTGTCATTGATTTCAAACTTGGAACTTTACTTGATTTTTTGTTTCTTGCAGAAAATACCAACAACATGATTATCTACATATAAGTCCATCAGAAGTTGTGTTTTGTATTGTAAAGGAATAGTGCTTATTTCTTTTTTACCACTAAAAGGTTCCATTTTACACAACACTTTAAATATAGTTATTTGTTCAGTAAATAAATAAATCATAGAGTTATGAAGTTGAGCTTTCACTTAATTGAAAAAACAATCACCTGACATTTTGATATGCATACATAAGTGGACTTGACTTGAAAAGATAAGAGGATTTTTTTTGGCTAACTTTCCAGTTAATTTTCGAATAAAGTTGCCTGTTTTCCAAGACAATTTGTTGGCAGCTGGGCAATTAGATATTAGAAACTTGTCTTACCTTCAAGTTCCTTATGTTGGTCGTCTGAATCTACTCATTCTTCCATAATCTGATTCAAATTTTGTCGAGTGTTTGAAACTTTAGTAAACTTCTTAAATATTCATTTTTATATCTCATGAATCTGGTCTCTTGCAATTTACAAGTTTCTTAGAAAGTATTAAAAAAAGAGAGTTTGAATCATTACCTTCGGATTTCATATCTTTCCATTTTTTACCGTTATTTTAGCTGTACAATAGGTACAATCCTCAACTAAAACAATTCAACGGTAATTTGCTCTTTATCAATATACCTTCGAGACCAATTTTGGTCGTAGTGTGTCAAGTACAGAGAATCGTTCTTTAGCCGTACTTCGCGAATGTGAAATGCCTTACCACACTGTCTTTACCAGTCATTGCAATTCACATCCTTTCAAATCCTCTCTTCCTTTCCTATAGTAACAAAATTTCCTTGGCTGTGTGTTCATTATAAAATAAAAGGGCTTTGAGACTGTGTTTAAGAATTTCAAGTACGATGATCCTACGGGATCTGAAACTTCGGTGCTCAGTCAAAAACACATTAACGTCCTACCCGCGTTTGAGAGAAAAGTAGTTGGTTTCATTTATGGAAAGGACAATTCTGGAGGTATAACAATGAGTTATACGAAATATAACGCGAAGCTGATTTAATCGCTTGGTAGACTCCTGTAGCTAGGCACGTAGAACTTATAAGCCCGGAAAGTCCTCTGCTTTACAATTTATATTAGAAAGCAGCGGGGAAGATGCTCAACTGGATGGCGTAAGAAAAAAACCGCGAAAGATGGAGAAACAGGATGAATGACACCCGGACCGGATTTTTGTTGCAGCAACGTTGATCGGTGATTGAAATGAAACGAAGAATTAGTTTTGCCAATCGCTGGTTCTTCTTCGGGCTTAGAAAGCATTTAAATAGTGACTCCCTCTCTCATAGAGCAAAGAAGACGTTCGTTTTAGAAGACTTATTTAAGCATGTGCGTTAAATTCCTCCCATGAGAAGTTTCTTGGGTACTTTGAGAGGGAGTGATTGCTTTTGGTCCTGTTTGTATCAACGAAGCATGGGGGAGAAGATTCAATGATGAGCAACTGTGAGAGAGTAATTTCACTAATGGAGGAGACCCACAATTTGTATGCCTATTCTAAATGTATAATTTGAGAAAGCATTGGAGAATTTGTCAATTACTCTCAAAAAGCAATACCCGTGAAAAACCTTTAAGTTAGCAGGAATTGAACCCAAGTACTCTGGCTTGACAGCCTTTTGCACGGGTAACAAAGACTGTGATGTTATTTTAATTGAAAATAAAAAAGGTACCACTTTTCAGGGGCTTCCGACGCAACAGGGGGAGGCTGGTGCCTTTTGATAAGAACGATTAACTTTTAAGAATTACTAATAAAGTTTTCAAACATTGCCCTCCTAAGAATACTTCAAGCGCTTCAAATCGTAGAATATCTCTAGAATCTTTACGGTTTTTAAACATCAAATACGTAAACCATTTTATAATTTTATTGTTTTTTCTTTTATTTCCAGAAATAAAAGTCTAAAAAATCTGAAACAAAATAGAATACCACACAAACTCCCATAAATCATGTCTAACCTGAAGAGATTCGATGACGAGGAGAAGGAGGACACATACGGACGTGTCTATGCTGTATCTGGTCCAGGTAACTTTCTAATTATTGTTTTGATTTCAATTAACTCTCTGACCTAGAATTTTCTTTCCATCCACCTCCCTTCCTATCCCCCGTTTCACAGTTGTTACAGCAGAATGTATGTCTGGATCTGCTATGTACGAATTGGTTCGAGTTGGCTATTATGAACTTGTCGGAGAGATTATTCGTCTCGAAGGTGACATGGCCACCATTCAAGTCTACGAAGAAACATCCGGAGTGACTGTTGGAGATCCTGTTCTTCGAACTGGCAAACCATTGTCTGTTGAATTGGGCCCTGGTATTATGAGCAGCATTTTCGATGGTATCCAGCGGCCATTGAAGGACATCAATGAGCTCACCTCATCCATTTACATCCCAAAGGGTGTGAATGTGCCATCGTTGTCACGCACCCACTCGTGGGATTTCAATCCATTGAACGTCAAGGTCGGAGCACACATCACAGGTGGAGATTTGTATGGAATGGTGCATGAGAATTCTTTGGTGAAACACAAAATGATTGTACCACCACGTGCTAGAGGAACAGTGCGTTATATTGCCCCAGCTGGCAACTACACAGTTGAGGATGTAGTTCTGGAAACAGAGTTCGATGGGGAAATCAGCAAGCACACTATGTTGCAAGTTTGGCCAGTGCGTCAGCCACGTCCAGTTACGGAGAAATTGCCTGCCAATCATCCCCTGTTGACAGGGCAACGTGTTTTGGATTCATTGTTCCCGTGTGTTCAAGGTGGTACCACCGCTATCCCTGGGGCTTTCGGTTGTGGTAAGACTGTCATCTCGCAGGCTCTCTCCAAATACTCCAACTCTGATGTCATCATCTATGTCGGTTGCGGAGAACGTGGTAATGAGATGTCTGAAGTACTTCGTGACTTCCCTGAATTGTCGGTTGAGATTGATGGTGTCACTGAGTCCATTATGAAGCGTACCGCTTTGGTGGCCAACACCTCCAACATGCCTGTGGCTGCTCGTGAGGCTTCCATCTACACTGGTATCACCCTTTCCGAATACTTCCGTGATATGGGTTACAACGTCTCCATGATGGCCGATTCGACCTCCCGTTGGGCTGAGGCGCTTCGTGAAATCTCTGGTCGTCTCGCTGAAATGCCTGCCGATTCCGGTTACCCAGCCTACTTGGGTGCCCGTTTGGCCTCCTTCTACGAACGTGCCGGACGCGTTAAGTGTTTGGGTAACCCCGAACGTGAGGGTTCCGTGTCCATTGTCGGTGCTGTATCACCTCCTGGTGGTGATTTCTCCGATCCCGTCACATCGGCCACCCTTGGTATTGTCCAAGTGTTCTGGGGTTTGGACAAGAAACTAGCTCAGCGCAAACATTTCCCCTCCATCAACTGGCTCATCTCCTACAGCAAATACACTCGTGCTCTGGACGACTTCTACGACAAGAACTTCCCCGAATTCGTCCCTCTGCGAACCAAAGTCAAGGAGATCATGCAAGAGGAAGAGGATCTATCCGAAATTGTGCAACTGGTCGGTAAGGCTTCTCTGGCCGAAACCGATAAAATCACACTCGAAGTAGCTAAATTACTGAAGGATGATTTCCTGCAACAGAACTCCTATTCGTCGTACGATCGTTTCTGTCCGTTCTACAAGACCGTGGGTATGTTAAGAAATATGATTGCCTTCTACGATATGGCTCGTCATTCGGTGGAATCAACAGCCCAATCAGAGAATAAAATCACGTGGAATTTAATTAGGGAATCAATGGGCAATATCATGTACCAGCTCTCTTCAATGAAGTTCAAGGTAAGATACATATTATGTTCTCTTGATTGTTTTAGTTTTGATTTTTTCTTTATTTTTTAATTTGTTTTACTCTTTTTTCGGATTTGTTGTTTATTCTAAAATTCTATTGATAGACACTTGGGAGACAGACGCGAATGGTTTATCTTTTTTTTTTTTGAATTTGTTGCTAATTCTATTTATAGTTCTTGTTTAATTTTTGTTCCTCGAGATGCAAAAAAAAAAACAAAAATCAAAGCGAAGCAAAGCAAAGCCAAAAACAACCGAAGACGCGTGTTGGTTGTTTTTATTTTGTATGTAGAACAATTTAACAACCTTGTTCTGCAGTCTGTCTGTGAATTCTTTTACCTGGCGATGGGGAAAGACTTCGAATTAAATTGGAACTAGAAGATGCAGAAAGCTCACCTCGAATATAGTTGGTAGGTTAGATGTTAGGTGCACAGAGAATAGTCAGTTTTTGAGTCTTTAAATATTATCGTGTTTTATGATAGTTATGTATAAAGGGTGTGTTTTTTAGAGGTATGGAACTTTGAGTTGGCAACACTATTTAAACTGGCAACCATTTTGACAGCTGTCAAGTGATTTATTTTTGGTTTGGCATTTTAAGAATTGAAGCCATAGGATTTGGTAAATGGGCTCAAAATAAGATTGGGCGCATTCATAAAGCTAGTGGCTACGTAGTCGTAATTCAACTAGATTTGTGAATGCAAAACTTCACTACAAAGCTAGTCAATCCGGAACTGCCATATCAATAACAAATGCAAATATATAATACAGGAAACATTTGTGTTTTCAGTACTTTAAATAGTTTGTTTTGTTTTTAAATTCAATAAAACCGAATATAAGATATAATATGAGTGATTTTTATATGTATTTAAATACTAACGTCGTTTTCAATTGGCAATCTGGAAGTGAAAAAAAGCATTCTGAATGCGTTCAATTGGGCAAAAGTGACAGTTCTGATTCTCAAAAGAAGAGAATTTCCCTTCTGGTTTTAAAAACAGAATCAGAAGCAGAATCACTCACACATTCATAAATTTTAAATGTCACTTCCTCCATGTTTGCAGCACAAAAACAAAATGAAATTTAGCGCGAATACACATATAT
The DNA here is from genome assembly GCA_951509635.1 of Eupeodes luniger. Lineage (NCBI taxonomy): Eukaryota > Metazoa > Arthropoda > Insecta > Diptera > Syrphidae > Eupeodes > Eupeodes luniger. Next base: position 8,319,402 of record OX608075.1, on the reverse strand, counting down.
GTGACACATGTCATACTCAACCAATACATTCTCACCAAACTTCAGATTCTTCGGAATAAAAAAAAACTGTTCAATTGGGATTCCGAATCGAAGAACAATTCCAGATTGCCAATTGAAAACGACGTAAACGATTAATTTCATTTTGAATTCTTGTGTCCTTACCGAGCAGCTGATTGTGAAACGTCAAAACCAGTGTGCACTAACTTTGTAGCCGAAAATTTTACACTACGTCGGAGGGGAAATTTCAACTACTTTTGTAGTTAGATTTAGCCAATCAGAATCCCTTGACTACGTAGCCACTAGCTTTCCGAATGCGAACATTGCCGTTGACCCGAATTTTCAATTGAATGGATACGTCAATAACTACAGAGGCATAAGTCACCTAAGAATAGCTTAAACGATTCTTTCTGTAGTATTATGTGAACGTCTGAAGCCGTTCGTCAACAACCTGACCAGGAAAACCCACCACTTACCAAATATTTACATTACGGCAGATCTTGGAAAAAAACCCATTAACTTCAAATCGATACCAACCATCTATTCATTGACTTCAAGGCCGCCTATGAAAGTATTCATGTAGAAGAACTTTACAGAGCAATGTCTAAATTTGGCATACCTGTCAAACTTGTCCGTTTGTATAGAAAGATGATGGAGAAAACACCCTGCTCTATCAAGGTCGGAAAAGATCTCACCGATGCTTTCGATGTCAAAAAAGGTTTTACACAAGACGATGCACTGTCATGCGACTTATTCAATCGTCCACACTAGAGGCTCAATCTTCCAAAGGTCGGATACACCGATAATATTAACATTATTGAAAGAAGATGGGTTTATTGGGCGATCTTTAAACGACGACGTATTTGACAAAACGTCCCCATAGAAAGCTAGGCACCGTTGTAAATTCAGATAACGGAGAATAGCTCTTGCCAATAGCTGCTTTTTTGGACTTAGAAGACAATTGAGTAATAAAGTCTTCTCTCGAGTATCTTAAGTCATCATTTATAAGCTACTCATCATCCCTGTTCTCGTTTATGGCGCTGAGGCTCGGACTTTGTCAAGGCAAAATAAGAACGTCTTAGGATGCTTCGAGAGAATATAAAACGACGAGTTGTACGGGCTGTTAAGCGACACTGATCTAATAAAAAAAATAAAAATCCAACGACTTAGATGACTGGGTCACGTTGATCGAATGGATATCAAAGCTCCAGCCCGTAAAGTCTTTCAATTCAATGCCGATACTAGAGACATGGGACAGTAGAGCACGCCGCAGGTGGAACAAGACCTCAACTAACTTAGTGTGCGAAACTGGAGACAGCTAGCTAAGGCCCGAGCTAGCTGGAGACGCATTTTGAATAAAGCCCAAGTCCGTCTCGGGCGCCACTTTAGGTGAATTGAATAATACGTCAATAACCAAAACTGTCATAGTTGGAATGATGACAATCCTTAAGTGTAGGGTGACGTTGACACACCGTTCCATCCACAAAAACACTGTGTTCGTGGAGCTGTTGTTCCGTTGTAAAAACGATGCTCGCCGCTATAGACTTTTTCGTTCATCAATTAAACAACTATGATATGCTGGAATTGGGTTTCAAAGAGACAGCGCGGCGCAACATTTCACGCAGCTCGTGCCACAATTAATTTAGGAAACGTTTGATTACCGCATAGTTACACGTTAGGGAAACGTTAATTGGCCTCAAGGTTCGTGTGACTTTATTCTGTGTGGATATACATATGTATGTCGCTAGTCGCTACTGTCGTAGGTCTAGCAGGAAACGATTTACTATTTGGAAGACAATATTCGAGGCAACAAACGTTAGAAAAAGTAATAGAAAATTTATCCTCCAGATACGCCTACGTCCGCGCCAGCCGTGATGGTCATATGCCATTAATCATATTTAAATTATAATGGAAGAAGATTATTTATAATATAATAAAGTAAATTTTATGTCAATTTAAAAAAATAATCTCTCTTGTTTCATTATAAAGTTCTTTACCTCTTAAAAAAAACATTATTTATAAAGTTAAACATTTTGGAGACCTAAATTCTATAATTTTTGTAGGTAACTTGTAGGGACTTGTAGATTCAAGCGTCTTTAAATCAAGGCATTCTCAAATCGTTTATTTTTTCATTAAATTGATTTAAATTCTAAACTTTCTGTTTTTCTGTGATTTTTTAATTTCAGGATCCAGTTAAGGATGGTGAAGCTAAAATCAAAGCGGACTTCGACCAACTTCACGAAGATCTACAACAAGCTTTCAGGAATTTGGAAGATTAAGCTCTCTAGCCGCAACGCAGCTCTCTAACCATCCCAGTTTACGTTAATCGTTACTTAGTTTTAATTGACAAACCAAAAAAACAAAAAACAAACAAAAATCTCTCTACCATTAATACAAATAATTGTTCATTTAACAAAACAACAAAAATGAATGAGCCCATTAAATCCCTACCTACCTATCTAGACAAAGCCATATATAAACAAATACTGCAGCTGTATGTAATAACTATTTTATGTGTAAATTTTAAGATGTTTTACAATAATATAAAATAAAACAAAAAAATAGAAAATACAAATTGAAGAATCCTCATCAACGACACGACGTGAAATAAAAAAGGAAGACGAAACAATAATATGGTAACACTAAAGATGTAAAAATAAAATGAATGAAATTATAAATATCTACAATTTACATACATATAAATACATAGTATATCAAAAATTTGATCGTTTTAAACGTAAAATTAATAATAATATGAGTAATATGTATAATTTACACATTGCATTCTTTGATTGAGATTAGTTTTGTTCTATAGTTGTTGTTGTTGTTACCGACACGTGCTTGGAAATAAATAATAATAATTTAAATTATTTAATTTTATTTTGTTTGTTGTAAAGTATTATTGTAAAAAATAAAACTATTAAATTATTATCTATATATGTATCTATTACAAAAACAAACAAAAATATATTGATGATAGTTAAACAAAAAAAAAAGAGTAGAAATTGTTGTAAGACCATAGAAATATTTCATCGTTGTTAATTTATGAATGAAATGCTGCTCATTAATATCTGCTGAAGAAGATTTACAAAGCGCATTCAAAGCTTAACTACATCTAGAGATCATTTTTTGAAACACTCTTTAGTAGGTAGCTGTCGTTTCTAGAAAACTACTTTTTTCACTGGCATTTAGCTTCTAGACTAATTTTTTCTTTCTCATTTGTATTCATTTTAAACTTTAAGAAGAAGAGAAAGCGGTTACGAACGAAGGAATTGATGATAATAGGGGTACTAATCTATTTTGCCCCTTAAACTGAGTACTGAGAATACATGCTTCACATTGCCCTCTAAATTAATTCCCTTGAAGAACTTGAGTATTTGGATTATTTTAGGAAAGGATAGATAGATCTGTGTCTCAGATCCGGTCTCTCTTTTTCTTTGCTTAATACAAGCTATATCTTGTATACATATATACTCACCTGGCTTATCTGAACGAAAGTTGTATGGATCAAACCATTTTAGCACTCTAAAGGCGAAACGTTTGAAGTTGCGTTGAATAGATGCAATCCTATTCTTATGGATCTCATAAAAAGGAGTCCATACCTGGGATACGTACTCAAGATGGAGCCGGAGTAAAGTGTTAAAGCGAGAGACACATAAGGATCCTGCAATTCCTTTGATTAACAACGTTTAACAAATCATTACATAGAGTTGCATCGCTCTGTGGTGTGAGTTAATATGCTCCAAGAACTTTAAGATTTTAATACGCGGTGTATAGACTGCTTTGATATTTTATAATCAATCGAACAAGGATAACGTTTTTTAGAGAAACTCATCACCTGTCATTAATTTGGTTAAAGCTTAGCTCATTCGATTGTTCCAAAAAACGAAACTATTGATATCCTCTTGGAGTTGTAATCGATCATATAGAGATTTCATCATTTAGAGATATAAGATTTTCATATTCCGCATAAATTAAAATTTTACTCTATCGTACACAAAGGGGTACATAATTGATAGCTAAAATAAAGAGTTAAGGTCCTAAATGACTACCCTGTGGAACTCCTGATTTGGCAATGAAAGGGTTAGAGAGAGAATTTCTGAATTTAACTAGATAAGACCTATTTGAAAGAGGAAACCCCATTGCCTTAAGCTTTAATGTGATGATATCATGAGAAAGTTGGTCATAAGCTTTAGAATAATCAGTGTAAATATAGTCGAGCTCTTGATCGAGTTCTAAGGTATTTGAGCACTTGTGCAAAAGGCAACTAGATTAGTAATTGCAAACTTTTTCGCATAAATTTCACATATTGCTGGTTGCATATAATATTCTTTCAGTTAAAATTTAAAGTATAACAAACAACTTTTTCAAAAAGTTTGGAAATACAGGGGTGGAATCGGCTAAGGTGATTGTTGATTTTTGACGGTCAAAATAATCGAATTTGATCTGTGCAAGGTGATAGTCAAATTGATACCTAAAAAGCTGTCACTAGAAAAATTTGATAGTCGTTTTCCTACAAATATGTCGTTTCTGAATAGAGCTACCAGACGCTTACAAAAAACGAATGGAACATTTTTTCAGTTACCCTTTTTAGGTACAAAAACACATTCTTTTGACCGAGAAAGCTTACGTAATTCGAAAAAACACAAGAAAAATAAGAATGTTATTTAAACACAGCCAATTTGATACTTTTATTTAGATATTTTATAGAAATCATTTTAAAATTTCACCATGGCAACAATGAATTGTGACAATAATTATATTCTGAAATTGTTCAATCGAATTGAATTGAATTGAATCAGTTTACACAGAAGGGAAAGTCGATGGTAGTCAATTTGACTATCAAAAATTTGATAGTCAACTATCACCTTAGCCGATTCCACCCCAGGATAGTTTAGAGATTGGTCTGTAAATAAAATTGGGCAGGTTCAGACGATTATAAGGAAAAAGGGGCAGATTTCTGGCATCTGATTCGCCAGCTGCCAAAAAAATTGCCTTCCAATTAAGACAACTTTATTGGAAAGTTGACTGGAAAGGTAGCCAAGAAAAATCTCCCTAACTATCAAGTCAAGACTACTTCTGTCAAAATGACAGTTGATAATGTTTTTTTATTCAACTGATGATTTATTTATTTTGTGCACAACTTCAATTAATCCTTTCTGAAAAAAAGTTCCTTGTCAATTTGAAAAAAAAAACAAGTAATACTTCTTTGCAATACAAAATACAAATCGTGATGGACTTGTAGCTTGCCTAAGGAGTGTTTTCTAGACTATAATCTTTTTGGTAGCTTTTGTACTATGAACTTAAAATAGAGGTTTGTGAAGTATAGTTTTAAATTTGAAATTTATGACACTTGAAAAACTAACTATAGTTGCCTTGGTTAAAATTTCCGTTAATAGAATGAAGTTGACTGCAAATGAAGTCACTTATGTTGTCTGAACCTGCCCAATATCAGACATTTGTTAACCTTTTTAAAGACTGGTGTAATAAGTGTCTTCTTCCATATTGTTGGGAACGTTATGTACCTGAGCCTGGAGATCGTGCAAATATGCGAAGAAGAGAAGATGTTACTATTGATTTACATTTTTGTCAAAATAATTGCAGGAATTCTATCTTGTCCAGGGCAATAATCATGTTTAAGCAAGGCAAAGTAAAAAGAGAACTTTTATGAGATATTTGGCATATAAATAACATTAATATAGATGGAAATAAAATTATACTTTTTCTAAGATTTTTGATTGCTTTTGAAGTCGGATTCAAAGGTTTTTGAGATACAACCTTCATGTCCGAAGATTTTTGTGAGATATTTTTATGAAAAAAAAAAATTTTAAATTGGGCTACAATCCCTTACTTCGATGTTCCGTTTAAAAGTTTTCAATATCTTACTTATTTTGCAAAAAAAAAATGTAATTACTTGTAGTAAGTCTTCACCTTTCGTATATTAACCTCAAAATAACGCTGAAGCATTTATGCTAACACGCTTCTTAAAAGAAAAACGCCAATGGTATAAAATCAATTTTTGATCTTGTTACGAGTCCGTAGTCTAAAGGTAATAACATTAAATTTTAGAAATATATATTGAAAAAAAAATACAAAAATTATATTGAAAACTGAGCTTGATTCGGAATCAGAACTACAAATTAACTCTTAAACGAATTATTCAGATTTTACAAAGCTTCAGATGAAGACCCTTATGATTGTCATCTCATAACTAATGAGAAATCAAAAAATAATTTTACAATTTATTGTTATGGAGTTTTCCATGGGTAAATTCAGATTTTCTACAAAAATTGATTTTTTTTCGTGGCGCATGGAACACGAGTGGAATTTTTGTTGTTGTCATTGCATCATATTAACTTCGTGTACATGTTAACGAGTGCGGTAGAGCTGTCAAAGTCCCAACTAAACATTTTTTAAAAAATGTATTAGTATTTGTACAAAGACAAAGACAGATCCACAGATTTCATCATAAATCAGAAATAAATCAATTTATTTTGCTCCATGGAATGCAAATACAGGGGAAATTTTGTGTTTTGACAGATCTAGATCAAAAATAAATACATTTATTTTACACACGGAAAATCCCATTAGAAACTATGCTGTGCTTTACATTAGACTCAAACAAATCTTTTTTGGTTGTTCGTGAAGTACTTAAAAAGGCATATATATGAAAAACCTGATGTAATAGAAATATTAAACGGATTGTTAAGCTTGTGAGATAGAAATTATGGCGTTCCTATCGCAAAATGAAAAGAGCTACTAGATGCTTTAAGTAAATAGGGACGACTTTCCATTACCGCAGCACGAATTTCCTTCTGATTTTTTTTCTTGTTTTTTGCGTGTTTTGTATTTGAAAATATGAACTTTGAAAATTAATTTAAAATAGAAATAAATGTTTCCTCACTCTAAAATTGCTATAATTATTATTTATTTGCACATATCTATCAAATAAAAAAACCGCGTGTCGAAATTCGTGCTGCGGCAATGGAAAGTTGAGCCAGAAAATATATTAAGGTACTACAATAACAAAATATTCATTCATTCAGAATATTTTCGATTTTTCGCCCTGATTTTCTTAATTTGAATATTGTATGTGAACTTCATAGGACTTGGAATGAATAGAACAGAATTTTCAAAGTAAAGGAACGTACCTTTTGTGTGCAGCATGCCTTAAAAAACATTGCACATCCAAAACAAACAGATCATAGTTCATCTTCGAACCATCTGTCAAAAATGAAAACATCTGTCACTACATGACGTGGACTATCGGGACTGTTGTCAAAAGAAATTTGTTTTGCTGTTGTGTAAATTCACATTTCACTTTATAATTTTTTAATCTTCCATTGAAAAAATATTTAAAAACTTGGTAAATAATAAGAAAATCAAATAAAAACAAACAAACTTATCATCTCAATAAATATTATATTCGAAACAAGTAGAAATATATAAAGAACTTGCGAATATTTTCAGTGTACAATCGAAAACTTCGAACTACTTAGATCGAAACCAGATTTCCAAACAACTTAAAACTTTTTCAAGATAAAACATAAACCATGGCATCACCTTATGGAGCACCACAAAACGACTATCAATGGGGAGGTGGTGGTGGTGGTCAGCCTGAACAAACCTACAATTTTGAAGTTCCAGAATTTGGTCAAGAATTGTAAGTCATCTTCATTTACCATAAGATTCTCAAAACCTTTGATATCATCCCTATGTTGTTGTGCAGAAACTTCCAAACATTCGACAATTCACAATCATCAGTGCCACCAAATTACAGTGCAACTTATTCAGATGTTGGCAGTGGGGTTGGGAGTTTCTATGATCCCAATGCATACGTGGATAATTCTTATGGACAGGAGAAAGCCTTCAAACCACAAGGTGGCTCAGATTTCGATGATGAACCACCACTGCTAGAAGGTAAGGAGTTTATTCAAATGGCTAGTAGACTAATAAAATTATAAAAATGTTATGTTAATTTTCAGAACTCGGAATCAATCCAAATCACATATTCCAAAAGGTAAGTAAAATTTAATTTGTAACATGAAATTGTTTAGAAAATGAGTTAAATTCCAAATAAAAACCTTGAGAAATAACTCGTGAATAAATGGGTGAAGCTAGAGACTATTTCCAAAGCATACGGTCATGGATATGTATCCTTATGATACTTGTCTGGGAGCCCAGATCTTCTTTTTAATGATGATAGTTTTTGTTATGATTTTTAATATGGTTAGTAAGGTTAGATTTCTGTCGTTCTTATTATACTTTTTTAATTTAACCATGAGAATGATCAGTAAATGTTAAGTTAACCAGGAAGGTACACCAAGAACCAGAAAGAAGTTAACCCACGTGGCGACGATCTAAGCCTTGCGACCGTGAAGATACCGTTGACAAATCTATTTTACCAAAGAAATCCTAGGTGAAATCCTGAACCTTCTTTTACATTAAAAAATAAACGAACACAACAATTATTTCTGAAGGTTCTCCTTTAAAAGTTTTCTAGGTTCCTTTCAAAATTTAAGAAAGATCGTATTCTTATTGTTTAAGGGGTTAAGATACCCATAAGCCTTTTTTGGGTTTTTTTTTCCGAAATACTACAAAATAAATTGAGCTTACTGAGACGGGATTTTAATATAAGTATCAGTGAATTTTTCGAATTTTTTTATTTGAAAATGGTAGCTGTTCAGCGTTTTTGCAATTGTGTCTTGTTTTATTCCGGCCAGATGCCTTTAATCTTTATAAAAAACATAATGGCAACTCCTTATCTTTATAATTAAGCTGAATTCTTTCTTCTTGAAAACTACACGTTACATAAACACAAAACACCCTTTACCTAGGCTTTTTTTATCTGAAGCTGCAATGTCACTGGGTTATCAGAGAACACCACCAGGTCATCAGCATAGAGCAAAATCTTCAAAGATAAATCGCCATAGTTGACGCCTCCCGGTAATTTATTTTCAATATCATTGATAAAAAGAGCGAACATCAGCGGACTCAATATACAGCCTTGTGGACCACCTGTTTCGGTTTTAAAGGATTTTGACATAGATATACCTTTTTATAAATAGATATACCTTTACAAACCATTGCAGACGTGTTTAATAAAAGATGTTCATAAATCCGAATAAATTTGGTTGAAACACCAATAACTGCTAGCTTATATAAAAGTGATCTTCTGTTGATGGTATCAAAAGCAGCTTTAGAGTCGACGAAAAAGTGTAAGAGCAAAAATTTGATCAATCGTTGAAATGCCCGCCGGGAAACCAGCCTGATATCGACTTATCAAATTATTTCTTTCAATCCAATTCACAAGCCTAACGTACAACATTTGTGCAAACAGTTTTCTTAGTAAACTCAGAACTGAAATGCCTCTATAATTTTCTGGTGAACTCGGATTACCCTTTTTAAATATTTTTATTTTTTATTCTGTTCAAGGTAATTTCCTCTGTGAGTCTCGTTGTTAGATTGACTAAGCAATTTTAGGTAAGCGAAAGACTTTTCCCTACATTTCTTACATTCATCGTCATACCACTTCGATTTTGGCATCAGTGTTGTAGGACGAAATCTGTGCGTTGCTGATTGTCTTATTAGTCCAAGAATAGAAACTGTAGGTAACAGATTCTATACATTCTAAGAACAGACCATCAGCATAGCGTATAAGTTGACTTTTTTTTTTTTTTTTTTTTTTTTTTTTACACTTCAGAATTTTCAGAAAGTAGTAAGCTTATAGCAAGCGTCAAACTACGATCAGAAGCTCATCATAAGTGCATGTGTTAGTTGTTAGTAAGAAAATAATACAATTATAGCCTAACACACGCACAAAATACAAAACATAATAATTATTAACATTTAACATGAATTATTACAGTACAAAAAAATAAAATAAAAACGTTTACGATAGTGGAGCACTGGTTCTAAACAATGATTTTAATCCCACCTTATTTAAATTTAAATCTATCGATGAACAGTTTAAGTTATATAAAATGCTCATTCGACTTAATGCTTTATTCTTCCCATAGTTAGTTCTATGGAAGTCAATATGTATAAAATCAAATGTACGCAGGTGATGAGTTCCGCCTCGGTAATTCAAATGTACACAAGATAGTAAATAAGGTGCATCAATTTCACCATTAATGAGTTGATGAAAAAATACTAAGTCATTATTAACACGCCTTTGATGGAGAGATTGCATTTGAAGAAGCTGAATACGATGTTCATAGGGAGGCAGATCATAAGGATCATCCCAAGGAAGACCCTTTAGGGCAAAGCGAATGAAATTATGTTGAATAGATTCAATACGTTTTTTATGAATTTCGTAATAGGGAGTCCACACCTGCGAAGCATATTCAAGATAAGGACTTAAGTTTCGTCTACACACAAGCCTTGTTGTGACTTATACCAGTTCTGCTTTTCACTCATGATAATTTCGTCTACAAATTGTTAAAGTATGCAACTTTGTATAAAATCAGTTTTAGGTAACTATGCTTCTAATTTCTTCAACTTAAATGCTCCACAAAATTAAGCTTTTTTTATTTCAACAACCAAACAATTATTTTAAAAATATATTTGAATCAATAATTTCTCTATCAGATCAAGTTTTTGAAAAAAAAACCTCTGTAAAAGTGTCCGTTGTATTTCATTCAAGACGGTTATTTAATGAAAAAAATTCAAATTTTTAAATTATCGCTGTGAACGACCTGTTAAAAAAATTAATGATTGGTTTTAATCGTGAAAAGCGATGATATCTATAACGTCGTTTTCAATTGGCAATCTGGAAGTGAAAAAAAGCATTCTGAATGCGTTCAATTGGGCAAAAGTGACAGTTCTGATTCTGAAAAGAAGAGAATTTCCCTTCTGGTTTTAAAAACAGAATCAGAAGCAGAATCACTCACACATTCATAAATTTTAAATGTCACTTCCTCCATGTTTGCAGCACAAAAACAAAATGAAATTTAGCGCGAATACACATATATGTGACACATGTCATACTCAACCAATACATTCTCACCAAACTTCAGATTCTTCGGAATAAAAAAAAACTGTTCAATTGGGATTCCGAATCGAAGAACAATTCCAGATTGCCAATTGAAAACGACGTAAGTGGCGCCTTAAGCTGGCCATACACGACCGAGCCAAAGAGACAAATGACCCTGAGCCAATCCAAAATCGATCGTGCGTGGGGGAACTAAGGTGGCTCGGTTTGGCACTTTCCATCCATTTATTTTTTCAGCAAGTCAAACATCAACGATAACGAGTCAAGGCTCGGCTTCGGCTCTATCGTGTGGAACTGGAACTGGAATCAACAGACCAAGTAGTTCTGTTTGCTTATAGTACGTTTCCACCAACAAATAATCCGAGATTTAAGGCAAGTGATTTAAAATAAATCATGAGAAAAGGAGATTAATTTGACGTTTGGTTTATGTCATAACAACCAAACTTCAAATTATTCTCCTTTCGAAAAGAAAAAAAATATGTATTTGTTCACTCATCATCTGTAAGTAATAAGTTTTATTATATTCTTGTACATATTTATTATTTTTGTATACTCACATTTTATTTCGTCTGTGATTTCGTGAAAGTTGTTTATTGTTTTGAATTTGAGTCATATGGAAGTGAGACAGATAGTTTTTGTTTACATTTCCATCTGTCAATAAACGGTTTAAATGGGTCGGTTCAACAATTATTCTTCGAAAAAAAAGTTTGTTTGATATCACAAACTAATGTTTCCAAGTAGATTTCAATGAGTTTTATTTGAAATCTTCATTTGGGGAGATTAAAATTTATATGGTAAATCTTCGAGATTTCAAGGAGATTTGTGACAAATCCAGCTAAATCTCGGTTTAGTGCCCGGTGGAAACGTAGTATTATTATCTAAGTTTATATCAACAATAATTTAAAGAAGGAAATCCGTAATGTCTCTTTCCCTCTTTTATTATCTCTGGGTCAGTTGCGAACCATGTTTTTCTGCTTACAAGTTTCATAAGTTTAAGATATTTTTCCAAAGAAATGCCTGGACATTTTTAATTTATTTTATAAAAACCCTTTTTAATGTTGATTATTATCTAGACACATACATATAATATGTACATCTTTGTTTGTACTCTAAATGAAAAATAACAAATCTGTTCAAGTGGCTGTGGCGGCTCGGTCGGGTATGTCGTGCAAATTTAGACCTCTGCAATTGAAAAATTTTGGGGTTTTCAATGGCTTAATTCAGATTTCTGTCCAAAAATGATTTTTCTATCTAATAATTTGTTTAAAATTGCTGCCATATTTTTTAAATTTGTTTGTTTAATAAATAGCAAACTCTTTCCAACCGAAATGAATTACCATTAAAGGAGAAAAACTTGTAATTGTGACCTAAAAGCTCAAAAATTGTTTTAGTATTAGAGCAAAGAGGGATAAATCCAGATCTGCAGAATTGATTTTAAATCAAAACTAAATCAATTTATTAAATAAATTGGCTTATTTTACTCATGAAAAACCCATCTCAGCGATATGCATATTCTCAGAAATATAACCACAATCTCTCATACAAATTTCTCGCTGTTGCTGTCAGAAATCTGAGAATAGAATTTTTGTGATTCGATTTCTCAAAAAATCTTCACCGCACAATTCATAAAAAATTTGAAGCTAGTTTGATTGCTAGGTGAAAATGAATTAAACAGGGTTATCCATTTTGCAGTTTCAAAAGTAAATGTAAATAAAGCACATATAAAATATTTTTTATTCATGATATTTCTTTTTTATTATAAAGTTTGAACGGTGACATTTTGTGTGAATTACTTTATTCATACTTCACATCATTTAAATGACCACCACGCGAATTGTTGCAAGCATCGATTCCTTTGATGTAATTTTCTACCACTTTTTGACACATATTGGGCGGTAGCTCAGTCAAAACTTGACAAATTTTGGTTTTTAAATGCTCAAGAGTTAAAGGTTTACCAGCATAAACACGATCTTTCGCGTAGCCACACATAAAAAGTCCAGCGGTGTCAAATCGCATGATCTTGGTGGCCAGTTAATATCGCCACGACGAGAAATTACGCGTCCAGGAAATGTCTCTTGCAATTAAGCCATATTCGCTCGAATTGTGTGGCATGTGGCACCGTCTTCTTGAAACCACATATTCTCCAAGTCGTATTCTTCAATAGCAAGTAAAAAAAAAGTCGGTTATCATATGACTATAACGCTCAGAATTGACGGTGACAGTTGTTCCATCGTCGTTTTCTAAGAAGTAAGGTCTAATCACACCTCCGGACAAAAGAGTGGACCAAACAGTGACTTTGACCTGAGGATTCTCAGAACTCCAAATACGACAATTTTATTTATTAACATACCCACCGAGTGTGTAATCTGCTTGGTCGCTGAAGAAAATTTGTTTCCAAAAATCGCCGTCCACCGCCTGTTGTTCAAGCACCATTCGACGTATCAACGACGAACGTTGTGAATGGTCAGCTGACTTCAGTTGTTGTGTGAGCTAGACTTTATATGAATGTAGGTGTAGATCCAAATGCAAAATACGTCATAATGTGCCATAAGACAATCCTAATTCCTGACAACGACGAAGAATCCACACATTCGGGTCTTCGGCAACACGAGCGAAACAAGCATTACAATATCTGTAACCAATCCATTCTCTTCAAATTTCTTTACAATTTTGACTATTGCTAACGTAGTTTGACCATTATTTAAACCATAATCTGCTTTTAAAGCACGATATGTAGCTGTGGCGGAATCACCATTTTTATAGTATCTTTTAACAATTTGTATCCGTTGTGCGATAGTTAAACGATCCGTTTTCGTAAATGTCGATTTCCAGCCCTATATTTTTGAAACCGCGAAATGGATAGCCTGTTACTTCATGCACCTGCTCTGCCAATCCATTTGAGATAATTCTTAGCAATCTTAAAAATATAACCTTACTATTAATTTTAGGGACTACAATTTTTGTATTTTTACATCAACAAGAAATTTCTCTTGTTAGAATGATATATGCGTTTTTCTAGTTAAATTTATTTTATAGCCGCTTTGAGGACTATTGCAACCTCTATGAATTGAATCTTAAATTTTCAACTAAATCATTTTTAAAATGTGAAATTTCTACCACCTTTACGTCAAGAATTTAATCACCTAAAAAAAATTCTATGCTTTAAAATTTATTCAACGAAAAAAATATATATTCTCTGAACTTTAATTTCGATTCATAAATTTATTTGCATCTCAAAAAAAAAACCCACCGTTAATGAAAAATCGAAATGCTACGCAAAAACTTGTTCGAAATTTATTTCCAACATCGAATATACACAAAAAATGTACTGTGCTTATTATATTTCGCATCGTGAGTTCTTTCGATTAAATTTGTACCTATAAATTTTTGGCACTGAAAAAATAACCCAAACTCAACAAAATAAATGGACAAACAAAAATTTTCCTCGTACACGTTTAATTTGTTGTCACAAACTAAAAAAAAAAATAGTAAATACAAAATAAATAACAAATAAATAAATTGTTAAATAAAAATAAATAACAATTTTGATAACAAACAAAAAATACAAAAAAAAATAACAAACATGGATGTGATAAAGGAAGGATTCTATCTATTTATTTCACATCGAATTGGCAATTTTAACAAAACAAGGAAAAAATATTTCCTTTACGCATCCTACTACCATCCGCCTGCCTCCTCTTGGTCGTACATTTATTTCTGTGTTGATTTACAATTTATCAATGAATCCGTCCGTCCATGCAATCAATTATAAAGCAGCAAAAATATTTACTCCCGGAAATATCCTTTCGTTCGCACTACCTTAACTTTGTTTTACTCCCTAAATAAAAATATAAAACAATACAACAACAATTTCAGTATAGCAAACGAGTATTGAAAAAAAAAGAATATAATCAAAGATTTATATTTGTATGTTTTTGGGAAATATAACAATTTCGTAATATATTCGCAATACCTGGGCTTACAATCGATTCAGGCAGGACACAGAGCTTTGGCTCTCGAATTTGAGTGCAATGAATTTAAAAATATACATTCATACATGTATTCGAACTTAGAACTCAATTCACATGGTACTGACATCTATTTTAAATCAATTTCGTTTGAATTTTAAACATTTTTATTTTTGTTTGTAATATGGTTTAGGAATTTGTTTTTTAAATTTATATCATGTTCAGTATTCAGAAAATTGTTTGGATGACCCTAAACTTTTTGAGTAAGTAATAATTCAGAAAGTACATTGTAATTGAAATCATCTGACTTATTGTTTGTTTTTAGGCTTAATTCCGTCTATCAGGCACACGATTCTATACTATATAAATTGTGCAGTTTGAATCTGATTGTTTTTTTCAAAATGTAATATCCAATGTCCTAACGTAAATTTTAGATATGAACTCGTCTATAATAGTATTCAGGAAGATCTGGCCTTCTTCCTCTTTAACCTCGCCTTGGACAATGTAATCCGTGACTCTGGGGCTATGGAGATCAGGTCCAGCCAGATAATGGCTAACGCCGACTACAACGACACATCGAAACAAGATGTACACGATTCCTTCATGCACATCGAGAAACATTTAATATGTACATTTGTACATATATGTTAAAGGAATTGACGAATTGGACCCACAAGGATCGGCCTTTAATGGCCCTTCATGGCACACTCAGCAGTGTAAATCTTAGCGACAGTTCTAACAGTTTTTTTTACGCAGATCAAGGCCAGACGTAGCAAGGATTACTCAGTGTCCCCAAAGACAAAATTCCAAAGGTGTTAACAAGATCTCGTTGGCTAATTATGATAACTTTTATAGTTAATTTTAACAATTTCAATGTAAGTGGCCTAGTGTTTACTTTTCAAATGTCAAAATTGACAGGTATTTTTTAACCAAGGATATTTCTAACCCCGGTTATTTCTTAACCTGAGTTATTTTATTACCTGTGTTATTTTTCAAACTTGGTTATTTTCTAACACTGGTTATTATTTAACTTTGGTTATTTCTTAACCGAAGTTGTTTTTCTACCTTGGATACTTTTGAACTCAGGTTATTTTTCAACTTGGACTATTTTTGACTTTGGTTATTTCTAAACCTTGGTTATTTTTAACTCATGTTTTTTGTAACCTAGGTTAATTTGTAACCGAAATTATTTGTTAGCATTGTATATTTTTTAACTCAATTTATTTTGTAACCCAGGCTGTTTTCTAAACCAGTTTATTGTTAAACTAAGTTATTTGTTAAGCCGGGTTATTTCTTAAACCAGTTTATTTTTCGAAATAGGTTTTTAAACATCTGTTATTTTTTAATGTGGGTTATTTTATAACCATGGGTTATTTCTTAATCTCGATTTTTTTGGACTGTATCATTTTACAAATAACCTGTGTTATTTTATAACCTGGACTGTTTCTTAACTCATGTTTTTTTTTTAACCTCGGTTATTTTATAACCCTGGTTATTTTTAAACCTCGGTTATTTTCTAACTTGAATGGTGTTTTGAACATGGTTATTTTCTAACTCTGATTATTTTTTAACTCAGTTTGCTTTTACACCTAACTTATTTTGTATTCTTGGTTATTTTTTAACTTTGACTATTTTATATCCTGGGGGTTTTCCAACCTTGGTTAATTTCTAAAGCTGTTTATTTTATTATATTGGTTATTCTCTAACTTTGGTTGTTTTGAGCCTCTTTTAACTTTGGTTGTTTTTTAACTTTGCTTATATTGTAACCCTTTTTTATTTCTTAACTTAAGCTATTATTTAACATAGGTTATTTTTAAGTTTGTGTTTTTTTTTCAACCTCAGTTGTTCTTAGCCTCAGTTATTTTTAAACCAGGTTATTTTCTAACTCTGGTTATTTTTTAATCAAGGATATTTTTAAATTTGGCTATTTTTTAAACCTTTGTTATTTTTAACTTTTTATTTTTAACAGGTTTTTGTAAACCCGAGTTATTTTTTAAACTAGGTTATTTATTAACTTAGCTTAGTTGTTAACCTTGGTTATTTTGTAACCTGTGTTATTTTTCAACGTTTGTTGTTTTCTTGCTCTTGTCATTTTCTAACTGACATAGGTTAGTTTTTACCTTTGGTTATTTTTTAACCTGAGATATGTTATAACCTTTGTTATTTTCTAACTCTTATTATTTTGTAACCGAAGATATTTTTTAACGTCGGTTATTTTTTAACTTGGTTTATTTTTCAAACCTGGTTCAATTCTACATATATCTGGTTATTTTTAAACACAGGCAATCTTTAACCAGTGTAATTTTTCAACCTGGGTTATTTTGTAACCTAGATTTTTTTATGTTATGTGTTTTTTTTTTCAATGTTTGTTATTTTTTAACTCTGGTTGTTCTTTAATTTTGGTTATTTTTGAGCTTTGGTTATTTTTTAAACTGGGTTATTTCTTAATGAGATTATTTTTTAAACCAGGTTATTTTTTTATTAACCCAGTTTAATTTTAAACATTGATTATTTTATAACGTTGGTTATTTTTAACCGGAGTTATTTTTTAATCTTGATTATTTCTTAGCATCAGTTATTTTTAACTAAAATTGTTTTGTATCTCAAGTTACTTTTTACCTTTGGTAAAATGTAGTACCCGTGGTGTTGGACTGTCATATGCGAGAGGTCCTGGATTCGATCCCGGCCTGTGCCACCTAAAGTTTTTTTTCACGGGTACTGCCTCTTGCAGTCATAAAAAGTGCTTTCTCAAATTAGCCGTTCGGATTCGGCATATAAACTGTAGGTCCCCTCCATCCCTGCAATTACTCGCACACAGGAATGGTTGAGAGTTGTATGTTAATAGGCCCTGGTTCTATACGGACTGTTGCGCCACCTAATTTATTTATTTAAATTGTGATTTCAAATATTTGTTAACATTGTTTAAACTTTGGTTATTAACTTGGTTATTTTTTTAACCTTAGTTTTTGTATAACTTGATCTATTTTGTAACCCTGATTATTTTCGAACTCTGTTTATTTTTTAAAATTTCCTAAATTTTTATCTCATGGTATTTTGTCACCCAGGATGTTTTTTAAGCGTGATTTCTTTATTACGTCAGTTATTTGTTGACCCTTATTGTTTTGTAACTACATATGTGTTATTCAAAATGAAACCTCTTATGAAAAAACTCTATACTTTATTCTTACGAAAGTTTTATCTTTTGATCCGAAGATTTATTTGTTTTAAAACATAACTATCACTCTATAAATAAAAATTATTGTTTTTTTTTCGGAAAACATGATAGTTTAGGTATGTTTGACGAAACCTCAATTTTCTGGGTGGAAACGCTTACACATACAACAATTTGGAAAAACACAAAATTAAATGAATAAATTAAAAATTTTACACCATAACCACCCCCTTAAACTCTTCTTGTCCACTTATGGAACTTTTTAAAAACAACACAATAAATAAGTGGTACATCAAAAAATCATTTTAAAAAACAAATAATAATAATAACGATGATGATGATGATGATAACGAGCAATCAATTGAATACAAAATAATTTTCCTCTTAGTTATGGTCATTGAAACATCGAAACATCTGGCAATTAGTTCAATATTCAAATATAATATTTTTTGTTTTTAAATTGAATTCAATATTTTTTATATTTACAACAAAATTACAAAAATAAAGAAAATTACTTTCGATTGCATATCAAAAACAAATAATGGGTGTGTTCGTTTGTTCATATGTTTTTATGAAATCGAAATGGGCTTTTTTTTAAACGTTAAATAAAATCTACTGCCAAATACATACTATACTGTAGTAGATGTAAGTATAGAAAAGTACAAAAACGAGTACGAGTACTTCTGTTCTGTGTGGAACTATTGAATATTATTATTTATTTACATTCTACATACGAGTATATGAAAAAATAGATTCGGTTTTGAAAAGAGTTATTTCCTTGGAAAACATGATGTGCAACTCGAATAAATGTTTTTTTTTTGTTGTATTTAATCAAATATTTGCTTAACAAAATCAAAAACAAAAGAAAGAAAAAAAACATAGTCTCGTGCTTAATTTAATTGATTGAAGTTTGTTTGTCTATAGGGAGGGAGTAGATAGATAGGTTTGGTATTGAAATAGGTAGAATGTAAAACCCATCATCGTCGTCGGTAGTTGTTATCTTTGATTTTTGAACATGGAATGGAATTATATTCAAAGATTTTATTTTTTAGTCGTAAGAGCCTTAAAGCATATTTTGGGTATGAACAAAATATGAGTATGAAAGATGTGGTATTGAACGCACCTAATCTATTCTAATAACCTTTCAAAAGCTTTCCATTCCGATTAACAGATTTTAGAATACAATTTGTTTGAAATATTATATTTATGCAGTTATCCAAAAAGTGTTTAAATTTGAAGGGTTTATATTCCGACAAAGGTCAACTTTGGAGCTTTAATTACGCCCTTATCTTTTCCTAAAATGTACTCCAAACTTAAAGTAGAGTAAACAAAAAAGGTTATGATCTGTGTCTACACAATTGATGGATCTATGGGGTTTTCCATGTGTAAAAAAAATCAATTTATTAGTGATCTAGATTTGTCAAACCACCTGTTGTTGCATTTCATGGGGCAAAATAAATTGATTTATTTTTGATTTAAGATCAAAACTGCAGATCTGGATTGAGCGGCAGATTTACCCCTCTTTCCACCAAAAAAAATGGTTAGCTGAAAATTTGACAGCTCTACCGCACTCGTTAACACATACACGAAGTTACACTAATACAATGATACAAAAAAAACAATTCCAATTGTGTTCCATGCGCCATGAAAAAATCAATTTTTGAAGGAAATCTAAATTAACCCATGAAAAACCACAATAGAGAAAAACATTGAGATGTAGAACATTTGGTTTCAAAAGTTTAATAAAATAAAATTTTTTGTAAACTTTGATTTATCTCGATTAGATACATTAATAACTCTCTGGACTTTGAGGAAAACATAATTATCTTAAAAACGTCATTTAATAAACGTTTGTTACGATAATTTGTTCTTGAGTTAAAGCCGAAGTTAATTTTAGATTTTGTCTGTGATATCTCAAATATCATGAACATGTGACAAAGTATTGTCAAGTCTACGAGTTTCGCAATTCAGTAATTCTCAAGAATGTATCAATACTTTATCCGAAATACTTATTTAAACTGTGAAGAGTTTTACATAAAAGGTTATAAGCTTTATTTACAATAAGTGCGTTTTTTTCGTATTCCATATATAGTACAGTGAGAAATTGCCAAAAAAACGATCCGTAGTAGTCCGGTTTTTATATTTGAAAGTTGATACAACTGAATATTTACCAGAAAAATGTATCAAAAAATTAAAAAAAAAATAGCGAAATTATGACCAGGGGTGAAATCGTGTAAACTGATTTTTGATAGTTGACTATCAAAATCAAGAAAATACTCTGTGTAAAGTGATAGTCGATTTCAAAGTTTTAACCAAACAATTTGACATAAAATAAAAACTTCAAGAAGGGGGGGGTTTGTTCGTAGACTACTACACTAACATGTGTTGTTGAAGCTCGCCTTAATTCTTTGTATACCTGAATCGAGTTGAAATGAGCTTGATTCCCCTCGATTTCGATCGGGGATCGGAGTCGAGTCAAAATTTGTGAAGAAAAACCTGTGTGGAGGAGTTGGTTTTACAGATAATGCGTTATGGTCTGTTTATTTGCATGTTTGTGTACAAAAAATGTAGTTTTGTTTTAATCAAATAAAAAAAAAAAAATACACTTGGAGTAGGTAGCATATTCTTATATGGTGCTGAACTATTCAGTTTTTCATTGCTTAACACGAATCAAACTATCTCACTTGCACTTCATAAGAAACATCGAAACACCATTTGCATTTTAGAAAGTGCTGTCAAACTTAATCATTTTTAAATCTTCTTGTGTGGTGGAAACACCAAAAAGATTTATTTAATCTAAACTGAGATAAACCTTTGGTGGAAACATAGCAAAACTTAATAACTTTTCTATTGTTTTCTCTTGCAAAATAAGCGCAGTTAGTCCATTTTCACTAACAAAACTAAATAATATCAACAGTAATAGATTGATTTTTTCCCCAATGGAAAACACACATGATTCCAAATGCACAATTACTCAACGAACAAAGCCATCGAGTTACAAATGCAATATCAATCGTACCAACATTTGAGAACGAAATCACATAAGATCCATTCGAGACTCGTATAAATGTCAAAAACCCATCCATAGTAAGATTCTACTCTAACTTTTATCGGTAGTATTCATACTATGGATATTGTTTTTGTTATTCGTGTAAAATCTTACTATACTATGAATAGATTTTCCAACAAAACACGGGTAGTAACTAAAAGCATTTGAGACACCACATAAAAAATTCAAGTCTTCCTAACCCAATTGTGACGAAAAAAAAATGTTTTTGACCAAAGACACTCCATAATATGAAGACCGAAAACCTAGCTGTTAAAATAATTTACCTACAATCTAAATAGTCAATTTATACGAACACATTTTTAATGCAAAAATCAATCAAACGCACACATTGAAAGATTATATCAATTTTCCACAAATTTATCAGAAATTCATGACTGTGTTCAAAAAGTATAAAAATGAAAACAACGGATTTTGAAGCGCTTACCTGATCTAAAATGGACAAGTTTTTTTTTAATAATTGTTTTTTAAGGGAATATGTATTAAATCTGTTTCAGAAATCGGGGATTATAAACTAAATCGGAAGTGTCAAAATTTTCTTACTCTAAGTTTTCTATTTTTTTCTGTAGAGAAACACAATACTAAAGTAAATTCGAATCCTTTTTAGGTACGATATGAACTTGAGAAATTAAATATTGGTAACAACCACAAGGAACCACTTTTTCCTCCATCCCTGCCAACAGTACTCGCACACAGGAATGGTTCAGAGTTGTAAGTCACTAGGCCTTAGTTCTCAACGAAAACTGTTGCGCCACCTAATTTTTCTTAACAACTACAAGAAAGTGCTCTTATGTATTAATTTTGATGGGAAAAATTTTCAGTGAACTCAAGCCTTTATCAATCTGGACCATTTATGTTTACTAACTTTTGACTTACCAATTTTATCTGTCTAAGACGATAGTCACAAGTGAAAGCTGTCACAGCAAATATGTAAATGTCATTTTTTAAGGAATATGACGTTTCTGTCGCAATAAGAATAGAGTTACCAGACGTGTTTCTCGGTTGCCTTTGTTTCTTTTGAACAAAAGATAGAAAAAAAAAGTTATTGCTGTTACATTTCAAATATATTTATGCACATAATGTCAAAACTACAAATACAACAAGTAAAGAAGTGGGTGTTGTTTATATAATGAATGTTTGACGGTGAATTTGAATTAATTGGCGTACACGCAACATTAAAATATCATTTTATAGATAGTTGTATTGTCTGAAGGTTGTCCCCATTGATAAATTTGTGAAAAATAAACATCTTGGGAGTTATTTTACAAAATGTAAAAAAATATATATCAAAACGGTTACGTTTCTTCGGCTGCACTCTACACTCAACATAATATAAATTCTAAATGACTGCATATCGTATTCCTCCAAATCTATCATCTATACGTAAAAAGGTGTTATAATAGGTGTCATGTTAAAATCAAATGAGCTACAATGTGTACCTTTGTTTAGTTTTTTTCGATCCCATTCTGAAAATGTCAAAAAAAGACCCAAAAAAAAAACAGTTGGAACAATTAAAAAAAATTTAAATACCTTTACAAAAGTTCCCAGCGCTAAACCGCTGAAATTTATATTTTCCGAAATATCAGTCGTTTAATCTTATGATATTTCCTAAAATTTATGGAAAGTCCAAAGACTTATATCTCGAACAAAAAAAATCAACAACACACAATGTTTTTAATTCGGAAGTGCAAATTTTTATTTTAATAAGGTAAATTAATTATAGTTTGGCATTTGAGCTGGGCTGTCTCGTAAAAGCAGTCAAGACTTATTTTAAATAATAATATTTGGTGCTTGAAAATAGTTCAAAAAGTCAAACCTACAGTTGCTTTATTCAGATCATCCGAATTTTAGCTCTTGAGCTAATAAAAGAGTGGCTTTGCAAATTCAATCTCAGTGTTTTCACAAATTAAAATGGTTCAGCCAGGTTGAAATCGTCGGAATCAATCGGATTTTCAAAAATTCGGAAACCTTAACACGAGGCTCCTACTTGTACGGTCAACTTTGCCATATTCGATATCAGCACGTATGCATCTCATAAACGCTCCTGCGCCTACAAGAACTTACTAAGGGCTTTAAGTCTATTTATCATGGACAATTTTAAAATCTAATCACGTATTGTGTCCAGTTCATGAATCTTTAAGATTTTTTGTTTAACAATGTCATTCTTTGTTTTGGAATAAATTCTCTTAATTAAGAATTCAACTACGGTAAGGACAAGTTTCGAAAAATTAAAAAAAAAAGAAGAAAAACCAACGACTGTCTGCAAAGTAAAATAAATGACAACCTTAGGGGAACAACAAACAACTGATGATTAGCTTTCCAATTGCTTGTGCGGTTGTGCACTAAGCCTTATTACTATAACAATTAATTGCATCCCCAACCTTTTAATATATCTTTTTTTTATTTTACGTCCATATATTTATATAGTAACATTGAACTTATTTAAGCTAAAGTTGTATATATATATATATTTTTTTTTATTTTTTTGTTTCAAATTAATTCAGACTTTAGCCGTGCTTAATCCCCTACGTGGAGCAGATCAAAGTATTCTTCAGGACACAGACATGGCTGGACCGTTGGCATTCTGTCTAGCGCTTGGAGGATTTCTTTTATTGGTAAGTACCTACCTATATTCTCGCCCTCGTCCTTGTTCTCGTCGTATACACACCTACATATACAACTATGTACAACATCATGAAAATTAATTTCTACCCTCAGACAACACTGATTAATTTCAGTTCATTCTCATATCCATACCTAGATACACTTTTATACATTTATACATCTATTGCCAAAATAATAGAGACATTTTTAATTGTTTTGTATATGTTCACTTATAAGTTGGGGTAAGTAATAAATGAAAATATTCTGCTTTAAGCCCGCCTACGACAGCATAGCTGGTGTAGAACTTTACGAAGCCATGAGAAAAGTCGTCATTCCAAATTAATTGACCCGACTATGTAAACTTAAAATAGTCTGATTGCTACTTAAAATAGTCTGATTAAAATAGTCTGATTGCTATCTACACCAATCAACATCTAAAATGGAATCCGACATGGGAATTGTTTGGCCTGCCTCCTCTTCAACCTGGCGTTGGGGAAAGCAATCCGAGAGAACTGAACAAGCTGTACACGATTCCTTCATCCAGATCATCATGAAGGCGGCACAAAATCGGGGGCTGTACATTAGTGAAGAAAAAACAAAGTACATTGTCGCGTGGACTGCGAAAATAACAGTTGGTCAAACAATAAAGGTAGCGGAACATGATTTTGAAGTAGTGCAAGCCTTCAAATACCTTGGGTCAATAGTAGCAGCCGATAAAAACATAAAAGAAGAAATATGCGGACAACTGCTCAAAGATAAAGTCAAAGCATTTTAAAATCAGAAACCTTAAGGTTCTGCTGTAAAAGACTATGATTCTACCAGTACTCCTGGTTATGAATCCGAGACCTGGGTGCTTAGTAAAAGCAAACAATTGAACATGCCTTATCTAGGATTTTCACCTGGGAAAAAAAGCTGCGGCTTGGTTATTAACCCCTTAAAACAGAACTTGTACTCTTTACAATTAGAAAAAAAAAAAAAAAAAAAAAAAAATATGTAGTATAAAAAGCTCAGATCTCATTCTACTCACGCAATTGAATCTTCAGCAAAAACTGGGGACCGAATCCTAGAGTCATAATGTGGATGTACACTGCAATCGCCAGATCAGTGCTCACTTATGGTAACATGGTGTTGTGGAATACGTTAAAGAAAGCTAAGCAATGCCAAACAGCAATAAAATCGGTTTCTGTCACAACAATAAAATCGAAACTTGTTAATGCTGTCGCCAAAAAGTTACCGTTCTTAGCTTATAGCATAACATAAGACTCTCCTGGGTATCAGGTCACAGCGTACTTAGGAACGAAAAAGTTGTCGGAAAGAGATACAACACTATAGACACCCCATTCTGTAAATTAAAACGCACCATTGGTAACAAGAGACTCCAAGAAACTATTGAAAGATGAAAATGCTTTGGTACCTGTACCACAGATAACTATAACCTTAATTCGACAAAATTAAATTCCGTTCTATTATGCATTTAGAAAGGCCATGACCTTATGAAATTGCAGCTTACCACCGCGTGTGATAAAGAATGCAGTGGTGAGAAAGAACTGAAGAACAAGAGGATACTTCTTGTGCCATTCTATTCACATTTCAATTACAAACAAATCTTAAAAATGAATCACTTGACAGTTGACAAAATGGCCGCCAGTTAAAACAGTGTTACCAAGTTAAAGTTCTATCTTTTGATCGAAATTTCAAAAAGTGTGCAGCAAATAGTTTTTCCAAAATCTTGGCTACTAATTAAGCTTTTTAAAAATCACAAACTAAGAAAAATAACAAAATGTCTAACACACTAGATTTGTTTCCTTAAACAAGTGTTCCTATTATTTTAACCATAGCTGTTATAGTTGAAGGCTATTTCTCTTTATATTTCATATTCTTTTGTTTCATTTACAGAGTGGCAAAGTTACATTCTCGTACATCTACAGTATCGGAGTGATAGGTTGCATTGCCTTTTACTGCCTCCTTTCGGTGATGGCTACCCAGGCTCAGGTCACATTTGGAGCTGTTATATCGGTCCTAGGCTATTGCCTGCTTCCAATGGTTGTATTGTCCGGTATTAACGTTTTAATCACCATTCAGTGAGTATTTATATGCATACACTTCTTTTGTTTTTGTATTTTTGTTCAGTATGCACTATGGTATCTTTTATTATTATTTTTGTTTGTGTTTTATTTTTAATTTTGCGTTATGCTTTATGTTATTTTTTCTTTATTTTTGTTGCAATTGTTATTTTCATTATTTCACGGTGCCTTTTCCATTACGTATCCTTTTTTCCATCGCATCGCCAACGATATCTCCATCCCATCCACCACCAGGAGTCATTATGACCAGTATTGTACAAACAATGAATGCGTTGATTAAAAACAACAACGGGTGTTCCCACAACTTTGCAAATAGGGAGAAAAAAAACATTTTATCAGTTCCTCAGTTCTTCAAAACCCCCCCACCCCTCCCCAGCTTTTTCTTTTTGTTCTTTTTTTGCCTCCTTTTTTGTTTGGTTTTGAAGTATTTACAATGAAAAACCCTACCAGTAGATATACATACGTCGAGTACTTCAAATGTTTCAGTCAAGGCTATTCATAGATATTGTGGAAAATGGCAAATCCTGCCCCCCCCCCCATCAACTCACTTTTCAGTTCGATTTCAATTGATTTTGTTTAGTGTTTACTTTATTTTTCCCTATTTCAAGGGAAACATTTTATTTTGTAATAGGGTATTGTAGTGTTTTTTCGTGATAGAAATCCTCAAAGATTTTTAAAATAATGATTCATAAGGCTTTTTTCAAGCTGGCTCTTGCGAGTAATTAACAAATCCTCCAAGAATAATTGTTGTCATGAAACGTGCTTTCTCAAATCAGCCGTTTGGATTAACCATAAAAACTGTAGGTCCCCTGGTTGAAAGTTGTAAGTCAATAGAAAATAAAATCGATTAACTATCCATGATTAAATTATCACCTTTTAAAACTAAAAAAGTCTCCTATTGCCTTGGCTTGAAACACATATATAAGGCGATGGTTTTTCAAATTCCTATCCTCAATACTTAGTTAAAAATTTTTTTTGTGGTATTTCATAAAATTTTGTGAAAAACTTGCAAAGGTTTTTAGACTTCATTTGTCTTACATAAATCTAAGAGAAACGCTGAACAATTTATGCTAAAACGGGTTTTAACAGACAAAGCATCAAGTTTTTAAAGTATATTGAAAAATATGTAAACAATTTTGAAAATGGGTATTTTTTTAATTTGAGTAGATGGTAAAAATTTAAGTTCCAATTCGAATCAGCACTAAAAATTAACTCTAAATATTATTTTGCAAAATCGTGAAAGCATTTTTTCGATATTAAAAATATTTATTTATAAATTATAACACATTTATTATGGTTGTATTTTGGAAAGTATTGCTCATATACTAGAAACGGTATTGGACGCAAAATAAAGAAAAGTTCAGTTAACTTGAAATCGTTGGTTGTATTTATGGCGAAGAAAAAAACCCATCAGGGTTAAAATCTGTAATTACTTGAAAAAACGATTTTCGTGGTTTTGTCGATATCTTGTCATTTTGTGTTCAAGTATATTGAATTTAAATAAACAAATCTTTCTGTCCTGAAAAAAGACTACTTGACTAAAAAATAGATGTAATTTTTTTTTTTCAATTTTCTTAAAAACTAAAATATATTTTTTGATTTGGCTTTTTTGGTTAAAAATTAAAAATTGACGAGGGCATTGATTACTGAAATTTTCTTTTCAGTAATCACTGCCCTCATTCTACTTAATATTCAATAGCATTCAAACTTTTAAAAAAATTGTTCTATCTATGTATATAATTTGTCGGTTGTTTTTAACATGGGACTTAAAATCATGCTTTTCTGATATTATGGACTTTTTTTAAAAAGGTTCTGCAAGAATGGGTTTCTGGGTCTTAGGAAAGTTATATCAGAATAATGTAGGTGTGGGTTCTGCTGTTGTTTTTTAATCTTTGATTTGGTATAGTGACTTACTCTTCTGAAGAATCACCCCTCCTGCCTAACAGGAGTGCACACCTGATACCATTTTTTTTCTCTTTTTGGCGGAATCTTCTCACTCCACAGTTATGGTATACTTTATGGCAAATTGTCTTTTTTTAGTATTAATTTGTCGATTTTTAGTAAGAAAATCCTATTTAACATAGTTTTTGAACAGCTGTTTTCTGAAAACCGTTACATCTACAGATGGTTCAAATTGTAGAACATGATTGTGTTCATAAAATACCAATAAGCGAAAAAAGTGCGAAATTTTCGCGATTTTTATGATTTTTGGAAATGTTGCTTTCGTCGTTCGATAAACAAGTAACCAAAAAATCAAAAATACAGGATCTAACCCAAGATCTCCTTCTAGTCAAATGACAAAGTTACTGAACTATAAAGAAAGTTTCTATTGCCTTGGTTTTAATAACACTGATCGACAAATTTCTTTCTGGCAATTAAATTTCATTTTTCTGATGGGTTTTGATAACCATAGTTCGAATCGAAATTTCTCTATTACGTCAGGTTTTTAAGATATAGTAGTGTTTTTCAATAAAATATATGATGGTATTTCCAATTCCTATCGTCACTATTCATTTTCAAAAACATTTAAAGAATTTCATAAGCTTTTCAAAATATCTTTAAAAGTTGATAGATTTCGCCTGTCTTACATAAATCTTAAAAAAGCACTGAACATTGTATGTATAGACCAAAACGATTTTTAACAGTAAAAAAAGAAACGGTTTTAAAGTAATTTTTTGTTTATGTAACCAAACATTTGAGCAAATTGTTAAAATCGAAATTCCGATTCCAAATCAGGACTAAAAATTTACTCTGAAACGTGTTTTTTTAAAACCATAAAAGCAATAAATTCAACGATCCTCAAATTTTCTTATAGAATCAAACGAAGATTCATAACGTATGAGAATTTCCAGAACGTAATTAAAATGATTTAAAATATTTGTACTTTGCAAAATCATCATAAAATATATTGTTAAGAGCTATGGTGTATTTTACCTTAGCCTTAAAAACACCGTTCTTGGGTGTCTTTAATATTATATTGATCTGTAAGTTTGCTGATAACTTCCGTTTGTTGTTCTTAACATTGTAAAAAATATGATAAAATCTCGTGTCCACGTCGAATGTTATGGATCGCCAAAAGCTGCGAAAATCGCTTTTTTGTAATTACCTCCGTCTCCGTTCCAATAGGTCCAATGGTGTTAACACCCTTACTTAAATTGTCAAGCATAAAATTTGCAAAAGTGTTTGTCGCAACCATTTTTTCATAAGCTCAAACATTTTAAGAATGGAAGGCAGAAAGTGTACACCGATTAGAATTTTATTTTAAATAAAGCAACTAAATATTTAACAAAGCATTTGACAGATGTCACCAAAACAAAATGGCGACCACAGCTGTCAAAATCTATCAGTGCCAATTGGAAAACCCTTTATATTTTAGTTGTGTTCAGCGAGGATTTTTCTAGATCAGAACAGCACAGGACAGCACAGTTTCGTGAGAAACGTCAGATCAAGTTAGAACAGTCAGTTAAACGTCAGTTGTCAAAAAAAAACAAGACAAATTGCAAATTGTGTGAATTTTTCGTTTCTCGCTTATTTTTTTCATTTTTTGTGTTTTTACTGTGAAAAATATTATTAAAAATTATTGAAATGAAAAATCAAGTAATTGCTAAGATAATACTTAATGAAAATGTTAGTGGTTCAGACACCGATAGTGATTTTTCGTCGGATTCCTCTTCAGATGATTGGAATGAAAGTGTGATGAATGTTATTACCTTTTCTTTGATGAAATGTAAAAGATTTATTTATGTAAAATGTAAAAAATGTATTTTATAATTATTTTATTAAACAAATTAAACAAATTGTCAAAATAACTTTATTTTAATTTTTTTAAATCACCAGAAAAAAAACAAAGCACAGCCAAATCAAAACGTAAACAAAAAAAATGACAACTTCGATTTTGACATTTTTCACGAATCTGTTCTAACCTGATTTGACTCAAAAGCAAGAACAGAAAATCCTGTTCTAAACTGTTCTAGGTTTGTCAATGAACAGAAAAGTAGAACAGTTCAGCACAGAAAAAACCTCAATGAACAGCAAAAAACTGTACTTTTCTGTCTAGAACAGTCCAGCACAGCGTCACTGAACAGACTTTTTTTGTATTTTCGCATATGTTTTGTTTTTCTCCTTCTTCTTTTATTTATATTCATTCCAAGTTATGTACATACGAGTATCTATCTGTCTGTTTTACTTAATTTTAAAATATTTATTTATCCTTGCAGGGGTCCTTTGGGTTTAATCGTAGCTGGAATCAGCATTCTCTGGTGTGCAGCATCCGCATCGAAACTCTTCGTGACTGCATATTCGATGGACCATCAACAAGTTTTGATTGCTTATCCTTGTGCTCTTCTTTATGGTGTATTTGCATTGATAACAATATTCTAAAAAAATAAAAATAAAGAAACAAATAAACATAGTAGAAGCATGAACAAGAAACAAAGTGATGGAGAAATGAAGAGAGACATGAATATCGATACCGCAATCAGTGGCTAATGAGAGCTTGAATTGAAAATAAAATTTAAGTTTCTTTTTAATTTTTTATTTTAATTAATTGTAAATTGTTTATTATTTTTTTGTTTCTATCTAAATATTCTCCACATCACGTGGATTTGTTTTCGAATCAAATTCGTAATTTTTTTTGTTTTTTAAAGAAAACTCAAATAAAAAAAAAGATGATGATATTTTTTAAAACTTAATATAACAACAATATAATTAAAGTAAAATGTTTTAATATTGTTTTTAATTACGAAATTTTTGTAAGAATGATATAGAAAATATTCTAATATCTCAAGGAGTTGTAAATGTTCAGAAACATTTAAATATTCACTTAATCGCGCATTTTTTAACAATAAAGAGTTAGGTTAACTGTGTACATCGTGAAATAAGAATATTCCGAACTTAATGAATAATATGATGACTTTAGTTTAATTCCCGAAAATTTGGATTTCATTGTGTAGTTGTTCTGAAAACGGGAGATGGCATAACTTTTTCAAATTTATATTATAAAAAAGGCAGTTGATATTTTCAAATCAAAACTCTAGAACCTCATTTTATCTGAAAAAGTAGCAATTCTGAAAAAAATACTGTAACTATTAAGTCTCATTGTAGTACTTTTAACCATTTTTGTATGTAAAACTTATTTTCGAAGTTCTGTTTACTTCGAAAGCACGTAATTGACCAGAATCACTTTTCTCGTATGGGATAGAAAAACTTTGTGTATATTTCCATGCCAATCAAATTCTCCATTCAAAACAAAAAGTTATATCAAAAAAACATTTGTGGTCAAATATCATTTTTATCATTTTACTCAACTTATTCAACATCCTCTTTCATTCAAATGTCCTTTCCATTTCAAATTCAATTAAAGTTCTCAGCTCGTGATTTTAGATTTTTCATATTGATTGAACTATTGAATTATATGTGTGATTGTATATATGAACTTTATCAGACAGACAGCATTTTCGAAAAGGATATCTTTCTTTTGTTATTATACTTTTAGTATGTAGAAAATTATAATGTTTGTCAGTGGACAGATGAAGAAGTCATCATCATCAGTTGTTCCAGAATTTAATCAAGAATTGGTTATAAAAAGTTCCTTCAAAAAAATATAAAAAAAGACATTATTGGGAAGATATCTCTATCATATCTCGCCCTACTTAAATATTCCCAACTATATTGATATTGATATGGATATGGATATGTGGTGTCGAATAGTCAATTTCATTATCCTCTTTCAAGGATATGATGCGCATCGGTTAGAAGCAAGTATATTCATATGTATGTAGATATCTACATGTTATGTACATATGTAAAATTTGAATTATATTATAATGGTGATGGGGGAAGAAAAGGGTTTTTGAAGTGTTTGTTTAATCTCTCAATTATCGGATTAGTTTAGATCGGCATAATGGAGGACAAATATTCTTGCTTTTCGTATAATTTGTGTGTGTTGTTTTTTTCTAAAAATGTATATCACCTCTTGAATTTGATTCTACTTAACAATAAGTAGAATAGATTGAAAATTTTTAGGTTTTTATGAAGTTTATAAGAAACTTTATGCAAAAAAGCAAACAATTATTCTAAAAAAGGAATTAATAGTTGAAAAAATTATAATGAAGGAGAAAATACACAAATTAATTTGTACTCAAAGCATCTCTTGTATAATAAAGACGGTTTTAATGAGCGTGAAACGTTATCTGTTTCACTTTTTTACTTATGAATTATTTATAGCAGGGTTTTGTGTGTTTTTTTGTTTTTTGAAATTGATAACACGAGAGACATTCTCTTTGTTTGTTAATCTTTCACATATATATGTAAATTGATTTGAATTATTATAAAATGTTACATCAAAAACCGGAAAAAGACTCGTTTTAAGATATATACATATGTATATATTAAAAATAGTCTCATTTTTTGGAAGATTTTATTAGAGTTCAGAAAATTAATCCATTTCGTAACTTATTTTACTAACAAAGCACTCTACTTAATACTTCATTGATCTTACAAATGGATTTGTAATTTGGATTTGAAAGTAATAAATATTCGATTTAAAATGGTACGCAACTGGAGGTAGCAAAAGAGATTAAATATCTAGGCTTGAAATTGAATCCAACATTAAATTTCAAAATTCATTTATCGGAGAAAGCCCAAAGCTCAAAAAGGTTGATAAATTTAACATGGAAAAATATCTTCTCTAACAAACAAATTAATTTATCTACAAAATACAAAATATTTAATTCAGTAGTGAAATCTACTCTCTTGTATATGCTGCTCAGGTTTGGGGATCAGAAGAATATGATGAAATCGAAAAATTTTATAGGAATTTTATTAAGAAACTTTTCAACCTACCTCTGAATACGCCTAGTTATGCCATATATTTAGAAACAGGACTTCCAAAACTTCTAACAAGCACCCTGAAGTCCCTGAAGCTGACTACATCATCAAAGTCTGCAGCAACCATCAGAGCACAAGACTTTCGAAAAAACTTCTTTTTGTATATGAGCTGAGAAACAAGGACTGGTGGTTTGCAAGATGGCAATCTGTTGGCAATGAGTGTGGAGTGAGATTGGATGATGATTTTAGCAATGTAAACCATATGAAAGAACAAATGTACAGCTTCATAGAGAAAAATGAGGACATAATGAGGCATTCACTGGTAGAAGAAGCTCAAGACCCATTCAGTAGATTAATCTACAGCCAGCTCAGCTATAATCTGGGTTCCAGAAATTATTTCAAGGATTCACTGAGTTATGAAGAGATATCCCTAATCTTTAAAGCAAGATGTGAAGTTCTCAACTTAAATGAAAGTCCTTATAATGGTAGTTTTAACCAATTCTGTGCGCTGTACAACTTAAAATCAAAAAAAATATTGTCTAGTCTACATTTCATTGGTATCTGTCCAATATTCAAAACTCAAAGACGCTACTTTTTCGGGAAAAATACTCTTACCGTACAAGAGTCTATAAACATCCTTAACGAGCATGATTGGAAAACATTAAGTACATTTTTGAAAGATATTTACAAGTATAGATTGTTATTAATAACAGAATTCTATTAAATTGAAAACATACATAAATTTAAATATTCTTAATTTTTTTTGTCAACTTGGCTGACGGCATAGCCTAGCCATAGCATCTAAATTCAAAATATTGTAAAAAAATTTGTAAATTAATGTAAATAAATTAATTACTTACTTACTTACATATTCGATTTAAAAAAAATTAAATACAGATCCGTACCTGTAACTACAAATTACTATAAGTCTTTTAAATGCTAAGTTATCGTGATTGGGTTCTACGATACTCGTTTTTATTTAAGAGGTTTTGAGTTAGCAAATTTAAGTTATTATTATGTGCCGTTTTCGTTATTCGATTTTTGAGTCTCGTGTTTTTTTTCGATGTAG
Organism: Eupeodes luniger; assembly: GCA_951509635.1. Classification (NCBI taxonomy): domain Eukaryota; kingdom Metazoa; phylum Arthropoda; class Insecta; order Diptera; family Syrphidae; genus Eupeodes; species Eupeodes luniger. The sequence goes on along the minus strand of OX608075.1, from coordinate 8,285,620 downwards.
GCTCGCCAAATCGGTATATTGGTGGATAGACTTTTTGTTGGAGACAATAATCGTGCCCCAGTATTCGAGTTGATAGGCCGCAGACTGGTATGCTCTTGGAAATCTCTTTAAATTTCAATGACATTTGTAGGTGAATGTGAACATCATATTACCATAGTCATAATATTAACTAAGGCTTAAAACTGTCTGGCTTGTATAAAGTTTGACTTTTATAACATTTCTTTCCTTTCGGATTTTAAAGTTTACGATGTGAAATTTCGATGGATCAACAATATTTAAATAGAAATATTGGTAGTATTATTTTACTTAGGTTCGAAAATAACACTTTATCAATACAATGTTGGTTAAATTCACAAACGTCAAATTTGTTGGTAGTGATTAGGCATCACTGCTTTTTTGCGATGATGATCGTTGTTCAGCTGATTACGATGCGATGCTGATTGACAAAAAAGTTTTACGTTTAAAAACAACTTTTGCTTTATGATGGATGTGATACTAATAAAAACTCTCATTGTAATTAAAATCAAGAGTTTCGAGTGCATCAACCGCTCATATCATAGAAAACTTTTCATATATTGAAGTAAATTCTCCTCAAGGATAAAAAGTTAGGAAGAAGTTAAAGATATTGAGGGTAAACATGATTTGCAAATTAGACAAAGAATTAATTTTTGATAATTGATAGAAAGCTTGGCTTCTTTAAAAAATTGCTTTCGATTTATATTCTCTTCAAAAACCTTTAAATATGTGAAATTTTGCGTATCTAACAATATTTATATAAATGGAAATATTTGAAGTGTTAAATTTAAATTTGAATCACTAAATTGTATGTGTTTTTCTACTGTGGTGGATTTTATGAATCACAAATTTCGGGACAAAAATGTCTCAAAAATGATTTCAAATCCAAAAAATTGTTAAAATTTCGACTGAAATTAAGTTGACAAATAATTAAAGCTATATTTTTAAATGCAGTTTGTTAAAATGTGAATCATTCAACACTATGAGTTCAACATGAACAATTATACCTGGACAGCCGAAAAATTCTACTGAAAACAGTTCACATTCGAAATATCGACAGCACTCAATTACGTCGGAATTAAATGTCATTCTAAAATTGTTCAATATTTTTTTTGAGGTGAACCGAATAAACACCGAATTACAATGAAAGTTTTTTATTTTTATTGAGGTTCCAAACTAAAATTGTATCAGCAATTTATTAGATGAAAGACTAGATGAGGAAATTTATTTCGAGCTCAGCTTTCTGAACTTGAGAATTTTTCGAAATATCAGTCCTGATACGAAATGGAATTTTATTCCGTTGAAACTCAAAACAACATTTAAAAATCCAGGGGCCTGATTATGAGGTTCGCGGCGGATCGTTTTCAATTCGACCTTTAAATTTCGATTCGCGTCGTATTTCCTTATTAACGAATTCACGGCGAAGCGAAATTAGTTTTTCCTATATTCCAGTGATTTGACACTTTTGGTTTGACTTTTTCTTCCTATATTTCAGTGATTTGACAGCTTCCCTCAAATTTTGTTTTGTTTTGATTGAATTTGTAAAATTTGCGGTGATTTATTCAATAAACAATATTAAATATAATTTTATTGTGGATTGTGGATAAATAATTATAAGAAAATTAAAATAAAGCTAACTCACATTTTTATATAATTACAATCAAGAAAGAATCCACGAAATCGAACAGTAAAAAAATATGATAAACACTCTTTCGCCTGGGAATCCGCCAAAAAAAGCTTTTGGATTTCAATTTGCCAACTAACATTATGACATTTCAAATTCGCCTTAGAATTACTTATTTGGTCGAATTCAAAACGAAGAACCGAAAGCGAAAGCAATAATTGAAAAATGGCAAACTCGCTTGCAAAACAATTCGCCGCGAATCCCATAATCAAGCCCTAGACGATCACAAATATTTCGGCTAAAAGATTTTCCGGTAAAAATATTCTCGTGAAATTGATTCTAAAATCTATTCAATGTACCGTACCGCCTAAGAATTGCACATCTACTTACAGACTCTATTCTCTGGTACGTTTTCACCTTTTATATTCACAAGAATTTGAATTAACAGAATTGACAATATCATCGATGTATTAAATATCTGCACCATAAATAATTTTTCAAAACTCCTATTTCGATAATTTTGTTTTAAAAAAGGTAGAAACAAATTTACACCAGAAGTTTTGAATATTCATGAGCTGAGCTGAGCAGCTTCTACTACTATATCAAAAGCTTTTGATATGTTTCTTTATTAATTAATTAATCTGTTTTTGTTCTACTATACCTGCCTTAACTTTTTTAATAATAACATTTTAGCCCTTTAGAAATGTAAATAATGTATATGTTAGGTTTACTTATGTTTTACATATATGTAAGTAAAAGTAAATCCAAATCCACCCTCTTTTTCTTCATTTACATCCTTAGAAATTCACAAAAATCTCACATAAGCAAAGTCCAGAGATCACAAACTCTGGAAAACTTGAAGTTTTTGGGGGTTAGGTTTTGATGCCTTGAAACATGATATGAGTTAGGGTGAGTTGAGTATATTGATAGTTTGAAAAGGAGAAATTATATCTACAAAAAGGAAGAAAGACATGAGTGCATCGTCATCATCCAAAAGAGAGATAATATTTATATTCACATTTGATCTCATTGAAGCAAGAATCAAATCGAATTCATATGCAGGTTTTGTTACAAAATGGAAGTACCTACCTACATCAAAACTATCTACATATTCGTTTCTATACTTGAGAAGAATAGAATAGAGAAAAGTTTCCATTGTTAATTTGCTTTTCAAAAACTGTTTGTTGGGCACTTAACTTTTATGTTTGCTATTAATGTTGGAAATAAGTGGGATATGTTCATAATATAAATCGAAGAATTTTGAATGAGAAAAATAAAAAAAACGTTCTTTGCTAAAAGTTTTGTTACACTCGGATATGGTAGTAATTCTCTTCCAACAACCATGCCACAATGGTATTTGGATTTGTATATTTGAAAAAGGCAATCGGAAAATCAATTGAAGTTTTTGAACTAACAGTGTTATAAATTGAATTGTGTTAAGAATGATGTGTAACTTTTTGAAATGAACTTCAACTTCTACTTATTGTTATCCTAGAAAGATCCTTGGGCATTTTTGTTTCTGCTTTCTCATTAAGTGATGTAATTGTTTCTCATACATAAAATAGGATTCACATATTCTGAACTAGGTTAGTTTAAAAATATTTTTAGCCCAAATTAGGATCCGAAAAAGTAGCCCAATAATAAATCAATTAAGAAGAAAATGTTGGTAGCTGTTTGAATTTAAATGAGGTGCTCCTTGAAGTCTGAATTAAATGAACAAACTATTTGAGTAAAATTTAAGTACAGCTAACTTCACGTGTGTATAACAGAGACACATGACATATTCTGAAATTTTTTGACAGTTCAGTTCTTTATTTTTTTTGTTCATAAATCGAAAATCTCTGATCAAACTTTTCTCCGAACTTAGAATGAAAAATGCTTGTTGTTTCCTTTTTCTGAATCTCATTAAATGACAAAATAATATACTTATTTAAAAGATAACGTCAAAATGTCACGGTATTTTTCTTGCAAAGGGTTTTACAAAATAAAAGAACTATGTGTGTTATTACACTCAGACTTTTTTGGAAAGACTCAAATAAGTGCGAAAGAGGAAGTAGGTGAAATAGAAATACTTTAAAAAGTCTCTACCCGCAGAGTTCTGGGTTCGGGATTCTTGGGTTGTTTTTGACGTTTCTATTTCTTGCCTTTCTTTGTTTCTTGGTGTTGCTTTATTATTCTTTCTATTGTTACCGAGTAAACAAGAAATATTCCGCCGGACAAATTCAAGTGGAGCTGAGACCTTATAATGAAATTAAATGAAGGAATGATTGAAAGAGTCCAGCTTGGTAGTTTAAGCTTTGGAATGTTTCACCCGCTGAAACAAAGTGATATCCAACTTTTCTGGCCCTCAACATTGTATTTTTTATGTCGTTTTCAATGAAAAGCAGGTTAAAAGTGTCTTCATTCATCCTTTTATAATTTAAAAACGATGGTTTATCATTTGATTTTAGTTCTTTTATCAAGAAAATGAAGGATTCTCTCCAGATTTCAATCCAATTCCTATTTTTACATTATTCGGAATTATTATCCGTATTCATAATGTCAATAATCATTGCTGTAGTAAAAAGTGCAGTTTTCTTTAATTATTTTCACACTTTGACTTTGTGGATGAGAACAAAAAATGAAAGAGAAGTGTCAAAAACACGCAACCGAAAACAATCCGGGTGTAATAATGCGAGATTGACGGGATGAGTGTTCAAAAGAAAATATGCGAAACACGCAGCATACAAAAAGTCTGGGTGTAATAACACACTAAACGTAAAGATTATTACGATATGTGACAGCAAGAAGTCATTATATCGTTCCTAATATCATTGTTGAAGTGTCAAATAGTTAAGATTTGTAACAATACACAAATTGGTGTTTTTTGTTGATTCCATCACAACAATAGTTAACAATTGTTTAAGAAAGAAAAATAATGTGAGATTGAATGCTGCCATTTTGAGTATTCCGTTAATTGTTCAGCTGTCACTTTTGAACAAAAATTGAAACTATACATGCTTTAATAACGCTTTTAAATTGTTATAATTCATTACAAAAAGTCTACAGTTTCAATTTATTGACCGAGTTATTTATAGAAGAATTTATCAAAATTATTCACCAATCCTTGTGAAAAAATGTTGTGAAGTGGATAAATCAAGAAGAAATGGAAGCGTTCAGCAAATCTTTTGTTCTGTTCAATTTATTTTGTCTTTCATTCACCAGAGTTCTTTTGTTCAATCAAGGATGAAAAATATGTATGTATATGAGAATTAGAATAGAAGTCTGAAGTGGTGGCAATTTTATGATTTTAACTATAATAAAATGTGAAGAGATGACAAAATCGTTTAAAAAATCGCCTTTGTGGATTAGCAACTTATTAAAAGAGATTTGATATTTTACTAAATCGTTATATGTAACTTCTGTGTTAATAATTTTTCGAAGAAATATTTCAACTGTCAAAAACGTTAAAAATCGGATCAATCTTATTTTCTTGCCAACGGATCAACGATTGATTTCAAACAATAATTGTAAGTGTTTAACTAATGCTTTGAAGTCTCTTTGAATTATTGGCAAATTAAAAAAAGTTATCCCTTAGTCAAAGACGAAAATAGCATCCATTCTATCTTGGTTTGTGTAAAATCCTTAAAAATCTACATATGTATATACATACATATGTAAAGATGTATAGTATATCCATTTCCTTTATATGCAAAGTAATAATAAACTTAAAAGGAAGCTTAGTATCTAAATATAGAAAGTTTCCTATTCATCAGGAATCAGGGTGTCAAGAGGTATACTCGAACTAGCTTCGTACCTACAATGAACTATAGGCAGCTATCATCAGCCACACCATGATATAGGTTCAAGGATATGGTAAAGTATGGATCCATATATGAAAGTTATATTTTAAGTTCACCGGATTCAGAGAAACAAAAAGGTATTCGCTTCGATGAATAACTTATTTGCCAAGCAGGATATGTTTGTCTTTCTAATTAATCCCATCAATCCGGATGTGTGCCTTTCTCATTTCTGTCTATACTAAAGGAGTAAGGTCCTGCATGTACAACAAAAACTTTCTTTGAACTCAGGTTCAGCATTAGCTCGGCTCGAATTCAATGTTCTACAGAGAATACAGAAATGCTATAGCAACAATCTTGTGTAGGTATATCGAATAGATTTAGCAAAAAAGAGGGGTTTCCAGTTTCCGACCAATTGCATCATGTGTGATTTGAATTATTGAAATTCCTTTTGCCTTTTCTCGGGCGTCTCGTAGTCGTGTGTCTCGTGTGTCATCCGAATTCGTCGATAGTCCTTTTTTGGTGGAAAAGATCCTAGAATATGACAGAAAAGACTACACGTTTTGATTCAGTATGCTTAGAGATACATACCTAGCTTGGTGTGAAGGCATGGTACACTACACCTTGTACGAGAACGAGCACTGAGGACGTTTTTGACATGCAAGAAAGTGAAATTCGACAAACTTCATGCCATGTAGGTTCGTTCTATATCCAGTATTATAGCACGTGAAGCATTTTTGCATCGATATTTTAAATCTATTTCTGCAGGATATTTATAATCCTTTATGGAGACGAAGATGCAGTGATTGTGAGAAATGTTAGAAGGGGATTGGAGAGGTTTTCTGCATTTCTTCTGCTTCTGCTGAAACTTTCGTCGTTCGTCGTTATTTGGTTGTTGCATATAAACACTTTTACGTTTGTATTCCTGTGCATGGTTGGCTGAGTCTGATTCTGAGTCAGAGGGTAGTAGATATGCAAAATCTATGCATACTCGTAGAATTTTAGATATCCTCAAAAGAAACTGAATTTCCAAATCCATTTTCCATAAACAGAGATTTATTCAAATGTGACAGGGACGGACTTTAGAAAATAATGAAAATGGGTTGGATTGGTAAGGGCGGAAAAAGAAGAGCTTGACCTAGGCCCTATTTGTAGAATCATGCCTCATGAAACATTAAATGAGTGGTCACCGTTGTACACTTGACAGGGAGCCAGTCAATTAAGTAATAAAATTACAAGATTTTTCGCATATTTTTTACGGGGGGGAGGGGGTTTGCACTTAAAATTAGATCCAGAGATTTGTCAAAAAAGTAAATTGAATGACCGATTAATTAAAATCCAATTTTAAAAACTGATGAAATGTCGGTAAACCAAAGATGAAGTCCACAGTGCGCTGTTGTGATAGTGTGAAATTTGGCCAGTTTATATTTCTAAGACTTATTTTTTAAGGTGATTGACAGAGCAGGAGAACAAACACAATTTTCTATTCATTCTCGTCTAGCAATAAAATTAGCTTTACATTTTTTTATTTCTTTTCATACTTTTTGGATTGTGCGCTAGAGAATTTTTGAGAAAACGAAGTATAAAAACTGAGTTCTCACATTTCTGACAGCAAAAGTAAGAAATATGAGAATACGGAAATCCCTGAGATTTTAGAAATATAAACAGGCCAATTACCAATCCTATAGTCAAAGCTGTCATTTTAAAAGTCTGTTATTTTCGTCAAATTAATGCCTTGTATAACAGCTACACTAGTTGATCTATTATTCTGTCTGTTATATAAAACTGTCATAATTTGACATTCCTCAATTCTACAAAAGACGTGTTTTTTCCCACACGAGTTCTTAAGTTACTTTTTTAATCTCATTTAAAGGATGTTTTTTAGCTGCATGAGAAGTTTTGATGGTTGTTGTCTTAGGTTTGACAGTTGATAATGTCAAATTGTATTGACATTTATGTTTAGTAATGTTTGGATATTCGAAATAACTCGTGTAACTCTAGAAAAACGCTTAGAAATTGTGGAGATTTTCTTTGAAATTACATTAAAAAAAAAAATTATTATAAGTCTTAAGATGAAATTTAGAATAGTTTCGAACCTTCACTTTTAAATACTAAAATTCTTCATAACTGTAATAGATTGACATTTCAAAAGATATATCATTAAACTTTTATGATTCTTCTAAGCTGTCAAGAAGTTTGACGTTTGTCTTCCGAACAGGTCGTTTAGGTTACGTTTCGATACTTAACTATTGTTCTAATTTAAAGGAGTCTCTCTGAAGACCACTGCATCTGAATGGAGAAAGCTTGTGAATAGTTTAAAGGGCCTATTCTATGTCCTTTGAAATATGAAAAACACCGGCTATGCAATTTCTGATAGAATCTTCAAACCAATACATATATTCACTTTAAGAATACATCACCCCAGCCATAGGCAAAGCATGCCGTTTTCTTACAACCAAAACTAGATACGAGTTGAGTATAAAGGATGAACTATAGGAATGTATATACATATATAATTTATCGACAAATATATGTATAGAACTATAGGACCCGAGAAACGAAGAAGAAGATGAAGGAATACGATTATATCGCTGGCAAATCCTTTTCGCCTTCAAGCATAAGCAAAAAGCTAATGTTTACCGATTTGCTATGCACATTTAATGTGTCTGCAAATACACGAATAAAACGCTTGATTGAGCTTAAGAGAGAGCTCTTCTTCCTTCTTCCTTCGTCTTTCGTTCTTATTCCTTCTTGGCGATATTGCTAAAATGATGGGAATACAAATTTGTACCTATCTATATAACATATAAAATCCATACAAAATATATAATATATGTGTATGTAGATAGTTAAGAATTCTCTGAGAGTCCTGTGTATCCTGGATTCTGGATGCTTATGCTGATGCTGATTTTGATGGTGTCTGTGTTTGAGTATTATGTTAAAATGTTTTTGTTGCTAATGTTAGAATTCTAATATACACCTATGGCAAAAATAATAGGAACACTTGATTTATACTTAAAAAAGAAACAATGCATCCTGACATAAAATGTCAAATAATTTAATTTGTTAATAGATTATGTTAAATGTTGGTACTAACGTTTTTCTCAAGGATTCAAGTACCACATTTCTGTGACAGTTACTTTGGAATCAGAACTTCGTTATATTAAATATGTATATAATACTTGGGGTCGTTATATGAAAATGGGCTGTAAACGATTATAAAAGAGGCATATTTTAAAAGGAAACATTATTCCATCCATAATAAAAATTGGACGCACGGTGACTCGACACAAGTATAATGATGTCGCTTCCAAGTTTGAACATTGGTATTACGAGCTTGGCTAAACACAGTGTGATCGTAAGCAACACAGGAAGGGTCTAAGAGATGATTCTTATGTAAATTGACCACATATTTTTGAATATCAAAATAAGAGAGACAAACAGAGTTGGATAAAAATTCCACATTCTTCATGTGCGGTTGATAAAAGAAACTCTATAAATATAAAGTGAGTAGAAAATTGAGCTTATGGGCAAACTAGGGCGCATTCCTGGAAGTGCGATCATTATGGTTGAATTGTTTAAGGAGAGAAATGTAACTTTCTTATTTGACAGACCATTGTTTGTAAGACATGAGCATTGCGACAGTCTTTGAGTGACGTAAAGTTGTCTGTTAAACTTCTATGGCCTATCATTTTCAAAGTTTTATTTTAAGTCCAAGACTTTATCTTATTGTAAGGCCACCTGCCAAAAAATACGAGCTATATTTAAGTTTTGGACGAATAAAGACTTTGAAAATTATAGCCAGCAAAATTTCTTGTACCGTGTCGGGTAAATCTTCATTCCATAAACAGTTTATAAATTGAATGAATACAGTCGGGGACAAAATGGAGCCCAGCATATACTTTGTAAATTCCAGATATTGAACTGTTAAAATATCAAAATTTTGCTTCAGATTTTTCGATGGTATAAATAGTTTGGTTTTAATTCAAGAATACTTTAGAAAAATATTTTCGAAAGCAATCCCAGATTGAAAACCCTACCAAAAATGTTATTTTTTTTAAGTGTTTCTATTATTTTGACCATAGCTGTACATATGTATTCCATGGGTGTCCTTTGCTATGATTTTTTTTTGTATGTAAAGGAATAGAAAAATGGAAATTCTCTTCTTTCTGTTGTTCGTTGTTTTAAGAATTTGTTTTAGTATATTTGTTTGTTTGTTTGCTTATTTTAATGTTGGCCATTTTTATTTTTACAACTACATAAGCTTGGGATTCGGACTTAAAAATGCAACTGCGGAGGTATTTTGGATTATTTTTATTTTTGTTTTCCTTCTTAACTTTTACTATACTAAGTCAAGTAGTTGAAGTCGAATATCAAAAGAGTGTATGTCTTTGGCAAATTGACAGAATGCAGATGTGAAAATAGAAATTTGTTTTACATTTTTTGTATTTTATTGGTTTTCAAAGACGAAAAAGGGTGATTTTAAGTAAAATTCTAATCAAAGATAGAGGTGTGGGGGGGGGGGAGTGTGGTTGTTGTTTTATGCATTTGATTTTTTGTATTGAAATCTTGCATCTTAAGAAACGTACATAAGTGGAATAATCTTTTTTATCAAAGAACATTTTTTGAGGGGGGCTTATCTGCCCCTTGCAGATAAGTTCTAGTGTAAATAGTATAAAATGAATATAAAAAGTTATTGTTTTTTTATGAAATGCTATTATACAAATTAAGCTGGTGTTTTAGTAAGGTATTAAACTGAGAGCCTATGCAGACATCTTCGCAGGATAGATAACTTGCCATATTTTCAAGAAATAATACTTAATATTATTTTTACTTTATTATGTCTCTATCACGTCAGATTTTTGAAATACACATAGTGCGGAGTTTTGGCCAATACAGTTCTTAAACAAAATTGTAGACCTTTCAAAGTATCTCACCTAATTTTTAAAAATTTTGATTTGCTATGAAATGACTTATTTATGAGTATTCTCTTGACTCTATATGAAGTTTTAAAAAACATGTTTTCTTTCAAAAAGCATTTTAGTATAAATACTTAGCATTTCTTATAGGTTTATGTAGGACAGATGAAGATTAACAACTAATGAGAATTTTCTTAAAACTAAATAAGACACCGAAAACATTCGAACGGAATGCTGAAGATGTTAAATAAAGATCACGAGCTTATTGACTTTAAAGTTGAATTCGATCTAAGAACATCAAAAATCCTAGGAAAAACTATAACTTGATATCATGAACAACGATATATTTTGTATCGGGAATAAGGTTTTTAATAGGTCTTGGATTGTATTTTAATAATAATAAGAATTAGACCTCCGTAGTTTTAACTGAAATTATATCTAATGAAAAATTGGGGTTTCTAAAAGAAGGTATCAACGCTCTTTAATAGACACGTCCCAAAAGAATCACCGGAAATACAAAAACTTGGTTTTCTCATTAAATTCGACAACTAATCTTTAAACGTGACTCCACGTATAAACGCTAAAAACTCTTGAGATTACCCGAACATTTAGACGCCTATCGTTTTGACCGTAAAAAAATTGTAACTGTAACCCGGTCCACTAAGCGGGATATGTACTTCAATAGGTTAAGTCCATCACTTACAGGACGAATTCTGTGAAACAATCTTTGTCTCCAAAATTAAGAATAATTGTTTAAATGAAACTGTTGGAAGTGAAGTCAACAAAAAATTTATTTCAATATCATTTAATCATTTACCATCAAATAATTTAGCTTCAACCAATCCAACATTTACGTCCAGAAATAACGATTTTTCTAACAATGATTTCTGTTTTAGATCAGTAGATAGTACGGAAGTAGAGGAAAGCATAATATCTGTCAAATCAAATGCTTTCGGTCTAAATGAAATGGATCCAAGATTCTTTAAGCTCATATTACCTTTTGTCCTACCGTGCGTTACTCATGTTTTCGACACCATATTTAGTTGAATTTAATATCCACTACAATGGAAATTATCTAAAATAATGCATTTTCTCAAGAACTCTAAAGCAACTGATTATAGACCTATTGCTATATTAAGTTTTATGTCTAAAGTGTTTGAAAGAACTTTACAAAAACATATTACTTTGTACCTCTTCTCTCTCATCTTCTTAGTGTTTTACGTGGTGTGCCACAGGGCTCAATACTCGGTCCGCTTTTATTTTGTCTTTATGTTGATGATTTGCCGTCCCTTGTTAAATGTTGCTTTTGTAGGCTTACAAAACACGCTGTGTGATGTGTTAATGAAGATTTCGAAAGAATTTTAAGTTGATCTCAAGATAATAGCCTCATCATCAACCCTAAAAATCAGCTTCCATTGTCATATCGAAAAAAATTGTCGATGTATAATATTTTCCACCTGTAATCCTGCAAGGTAATACTATCTCGTATGTCGAAACTGCAAAAAAGATTGGAGTAGCTTTTAACCATACCTTTAAACTTAATGTCGTATTCAATAATCTTGCCCGTTGCATTTTTCGCTTACTCAGATATGATAGAATATCTAATTTCTCAAAGTGTGTTCTTAATATGAGCCTTGAAAACTTTCTTACCCTTTTCTATGCTCACAAACATTTTCTTGACCAATCAACCCTATTACCTTAGAGATGTTATAAGAACGGCCTCATCCCTTAGAACTCGAATTCTGATACAACCTCGCTATGCATCTCTTACATCCCGTTGTAGTACCCGTGGCGTGGTGGTTAGTGCGTAGGACTGTCACGCCAGAGGAGGTATTGGGTTCAATCACTGCCTGTGCCATCTAATGCTTTTTTATCACGGGTACTGCCTCTTGCAAGGAATTGACAAATCCTCCAAGAGTAATTGTTGTCATGAAAAGTTCTTTCTCAAATTAGTCGTTCGGATTCAGCATATAAACTGTAGGTCCCCTCCATCCCTGACATGACTCGCACACAGGAATGGTTGAGAGTTGTAAGTCACTAGGCCCTTCTTCTCAATACACTGTTGCGCCACCTAATTTATTTGTTTTTTAACTTATCAATCAAACAACTTTTCGATCAATGAAGTATTATTCCCAAGTATAATCCATAAACTGAAAATTCCTTCCTTAGCTGACTGAAGATACATTACCTTTACTAAGCACTCAAAAATTGACTGTCAAAGAGATACCTTTATCTTTCAAATTAAATCCAGCATAAAATATAAAATTTAAGCTAAAAGTGGTTATTCACATGTATCCCCCTCCCATTTTATAATCTTTTTTTATTGTCTAATTTTTATAATCCCTTCCCTGAATGAAGCTACAGAATCATTGTTGTAATAATACCTCATCCTTTCATTTTTATACTGATGATGATGATGATGGTGGTGATGATGATGATGGTGGTGATGATGATGATGATGGGTGATGATTATAATGAGGCTAATTTGTTACTATAGACAAAAGCATCCCATTATAAAGTAAAGGTTGGTTTTTCTGAGTCCTTTTTCTGTTTTTTTGGTTTATTTTTGAATATTGTTTTGTTAGAAGAATATTTTTATATTCTTATCTTTATTGTGTAGTGTTAATTAAAACATCTTTTTTCTTTATTTTTATTATTATTTTTTCTTGAGATATTTAAAATTTTTAATTAGCCTGATTATTTTTTGGCCACAGTTAATAAATTAAAGAAAAGTATATGTATAGGTATAAAGAATAATCATCTTGAGATGAAATTGAGTGAAAGAGGAGAAAATAAATATTATAGAATGGAGTTGTTCTTATGGAACAAAGGTTTTCTTAAACAATGTTCAAAGAAAAAAAGAAACAAATTTAATCTAGAAAAATAGGTTTTATACTTATGGCTTCAAGTCGGGTTTAATGGGAACCTTCTTTATTTTATTTTAATTTCACCAAAATTGTTATTTTTTACACAAAAATGAAATTAAATTTAAATAACAGTGTTTAAACTACATCTTAAAAAGTTCTATTGGTTTCAAGACGATTTAAAAACGAAAATTCTATTTGGTACGTAGGGTAGGGGCGCATGTGAAACATGTTTTGTAACTTAACATCGGAAGCTATAGTAATTGTTCCTATTTGTCCTATATAATTTTACTATTTCTTAACGTTATTAGAGAGATGTCTGTTTGTAAGCCATTTCGAACATCTCTACGCCATAAGTTCGTCGGTATCTTCGGTATACCTTTCATCGTTTTCAATATCTCAACAACCAGAAGAGATATCGACTTCAATTAAATTTTAATGTACAAAATGTGATGTCATACATAATTGGTATGTACATACTTAAAAAATTCAACTGAAACTTGTTTGTACAACGAAGAATAACGTTTTTTTTTAAATATAGTAAAATTTTAAGTAAAATCGAGTTGGCAGATTGCTTACAAAATAATACTACAAATTGGTTTTTAACTCGAATGTCTTGAGAGAAAATGAAGATATTGATTTTAAACTTATTTTATTTTACAAAAATCTTTGTTTTTTAACATTTGATAAAAATTATAGAAGAATTCAGTCAGTTTTTTTTTTTACAAAAAAATACCTAAAAAAGAACTTCTAAAATTTACCAAATTTTGACTAGAAAATCTTGAAAACAAGACAAAATTGAATTAAAGCTATTGTTAAAACAATAACAGTTTTTTTTACAAACATTACAATTTATTCTATTAATATTTTTAATAGATTTTTAACAAATTACCGAATTTGTTTAACTTGTTGAACAGAAGAAATCATCGGCCGAATTAACGCATCGGTCATCGAGTCATACGTGACTGAATTAATTGAATTTGGAAATACCGCTAACGTTTTCTAGTAGTCTAGTACAATTTTTTGACATATCGATTTTTTGGCGGTCTATAACTTACTACAAGGACACAATATCTTATGGGACTTCTTATCCAATATGCTAAAAATAAAAGGAAAGCATAAACAAATTTTCAGCTTAATATTCCTCATTTCAAAGTGAAGCTCTTACTGGACTATACAATCTATTAAAATGCCTATGTTCAGTTCGAACTTTTAATGAAACTATTAAGGGTAATATGTGTAATAAATTTTTATTTATTAATTGGGTTCATGAGTTGTATTTTTTTTATACTTACCTACCTAGAATTTAGCATGATAGCCGATTGCTTAAGTCAATCAAGCGCCTTAGCTCTATCTCACTTTCTGATAATTTTTAATTAAGTTTAAATACACAAAAATAAGATTTTTCATATTTTAACATTTTGAAAACTTCGTCCGTCAACCAATAAAGTTTCTATAAAAATCAGCAGAGAGTTGAAGCAGTAGAATATAACTACTACAATTTTAGAAAGTAAGAAGGTACGTTACACTTCGAGTGCCATCATCCCGAAGTAGTCACTTGTTTATTTGATCACTTGTAAGACTCACTCACTCGGTCACTGATGCAGTAATTCGGCCACAGATTGAACCTCAATTATTGATTGCAAACTTATCGAGGTAAAATGAAAATTTGGCTTATTAAAAAAAAATTCCCTCTCTAGGAGATTTGTTTACTTGTATATTAAATATTCGAACAGAAAAATGTTCCACATACGCCACCATGATCCACCAAATAAATTTCACAAAATCTATAGTTTTGTTACTCTTAAAGACTATAAGACCCAAACAATCCTCAAGAAAGGAAGTAAAAGTTGACAAAATAAGGAACTATATTAACCCCTTGAGGGTGAGAAAATATTGCATAACAACCCAAAGCCAACTCACCCCCCAAAAAGGTCAATGTCACTCTTAGCAAATTTAAATTCTAAAAAACAAATCTTCTCACTTCTCCACCTCTTTTCATTGAGTTGATGGAAATAACTCCTTAGAACTAATCTAAGCTGTCTTATTCATCTTCGTAAAACAATTTTTTGAAAATATATATAGAATTTTGTTTTCAGTGTTCAATAATGTTTATGTCATTGTTTAACCTTTACATTTACTTTTTACGAAAATATAGAAGAGAAAAGTAAACCCTAAACTTTCTTCCTTTTTTTAAACTCATTGAATCTGATGAGATTGCGTTAATCCTTTCTCAAGTTCATTTTATATCCCATCCATAATAATCTCATTTCTGGTCAATTTTTATTTTTGTATAAAGAAAGGTAGAAGAGAAAAAACCTTAACCTAAGTAAAAATAAACTGAGTCATAGCTATTTATCCTGAAGCTTTTGTTTTCGTTTTTCCCAAATGGCCATGACTTAACGCAAAACATCCAACAAGAACAACAACAACAACACAAACAACAACAAAAAATACCTTTTTGGTTTTCATGGCTTGAAAAACTTTTTTTTACTTAGAAAAACTTTTCTTTTTTTTTGTTTAAATCAAAATCTACCTTCAAAATCATACAACAACAACAAATAAGGAAAGAGAAAAAGAAAAGCAAGTTGAAAGAGCAAGGAACCTTTTGTGTATATTTATTTATGTATGACTGAGAGTTTAAGTCCTGTACAACTTTCGAACTTTCGTCCTCAGGATAAAAAGGTGACTAAATTTTACTTCTCACATTTATTTATCTTTTCTAGTTTTTGTGGCATTTAAGTGGCAAATTTTATATCTGATTGATTTGTTTCCAAAAACCAGAAATATTCGTACACTACACATACATATTTGAGTTTCTATACTTGTCAAACGAAAAAGGACTTCTTTTTCGTGTAAGAGTTTTCATGTTTTTCTTTTGGATAAGTTTTTCATATATATATTTATATGTAAACAGTATGAAAAAATGAAAACTTTTATTTGAGGAAATATTTTTGTAATGCAAAACTTGATAGTTTTTCTTTTTAAATACAAATAAAAATATAAAAGTTTAGCAATGATATATTGTTGTTTGTATTTTGTCTTGTTTATTTTTTAGTTGAAGGAAACTTATTTATACTTACATAGTAGATAAGATATCAAACAAGGAAGAACTTTATTGAATTGATGCATAAGGGCGGGCAAACTTTCAATGACCACCACTTGAATCTTCATCATGGAAGGGCCAAAAGCATACTGACTATAAGAGATGAAAGAAGTTATTTTCAAATAGATATTTTGATACCAAACATATTTATCTGGAATCTGTAAAAGAGAAAAAACTTGACTTGCATTAAAAAAGAAATACATTTTAAAACTGTTAAATAGTTAAATAGTTTTATTGCTTAATATGGAAAACATTGTAGTTTATTTTATTTTTCAAACAGTAGTGGAAAAAGTTTTTCGCTTCTTTTTAAATTATTAACAACGAAAATTTAAATTTGGTAGGTGGAAATTGTCAAACCATAAAATCTCAAATACTTGAAGTTCAAAACACAAAATTTTAAATTGATATAGAGCCGAAAAAATTATAAACCTGAAATGAGTGAACAGAATTTTCTGTTCATCTCAAGTGAAATGTTTCCCATATCTTTTACGTATTGAATGTTCAAGTAAAATATAGTAGGAAACTTCGTTCTTTTTGATTCTCATTAATAAGTGTCACAATTACTATGGAAAATAAAATTCATAAATTGGTGTTGATTTAGTATTATTGAAATGGGATTTTGTGATTCATGATGCTGTGAGTGGGGACTTCGTATCCGACTCGTTGCAAAAACAAAATCACATATTAAAATGTGCTCGAGGCTCTCATGAATTGTGAAGAAATAACTAATGTGTCCAAGTAAAAATACTGCGGCAAAACGTTAACGTACAATTAAATTTGGACTGAAAGCCAGAAATTTGAATGAAAAATGTACACTTTGAATTTATGGCTCCCAGGAATTACGCCATAATTTATTTTTTTTTCAAATTGATTTTTTAGACAGAAATGGTCGAAATCGTGCCAAAAAATGGAAATTTGTCTAGAATATATGATATTATTTAATTTTCTGGTATTTCTGGTTTTGTTTCAGAAAACCGTTCCTGGCATAATTTCCAAAGCTTCTGGTTTATTTTCTTTAAAAAAAAGTGTATCTTCAATTTAACAGAACACATTTTTTGGTGTTTTTCCAAACAAAATCGCATTATTTCCGAAAGTCTTGTTCAAATTCAAGGCAAAAAACTTTTTTAAATTCACCTTGAAAGTACTTGTAATTTAATTGAGATATAATTTTCAACGATTTCAGTTCTTAAGAATCAATGTGAGCATTGTACGTACGAGATCAATTTGTTTGTGCTCCACAATATAGTTTTACAGATAATAACCTTAAGGTGTGCAGTATATGTTTTTTTAAAAAAAGTCCAATAGTTGTTTATTTCAACTTATATGAATTTAAGGAAGTAAAGTTTTAAGTTGTTTATGTTTAATATTTAGGTGAAAAATATTGCCATAAACTTAAATTAAATTTTATTTTAAACTTTATAATGTTGTTATATAAGGAATCGATATGAATTTTAAGAAAATCAACAGATATTTTTTTAATTAATCAAAACAAATTATAACTAATTTTGTAATCAAAACTAATAATACAAAATTAAAACCATCTTTAGAATAATGTTTTTGGTACAAAGAATAAAGTTTTTGACAGTTGGTAAGAGTTTAGAAAAATTCCATTGACATTATTTTCTTAGAAAAAATTAAATTACAGGATCCGGATCAGATCATGATAATAAAACTGCATTGGATCATCATATTTTTTATTATTTAAAGTTTGGTAGCAGTGTCAACTTCGTTCTTTCAAAAGTGACATTTCGGAGCAAAAAAAAAACAAACATACCAAAAATTGAAGCTCCACAACTTTTGAAAATGTTTCTGCAAATCACCATTGCACTCTCAAACTCAAAGCATCAAGGAACGCTTTGATCTCACATGTAGTCCAGATTCTTTTTGACCTTTTAATAAATGTGACACTTAAATAATTTAATTAAGAGATTACTTACAATTTATTTAAACATCTTTTCTCCCATTTGTGCTGCAGCTTTCTCGAATTTATTTATATTTTTTGACATTTAAAGCAGGGTTGCCCAAAGAACATTTTGCTCAATGGTTTTTTTTTTTCCTTTTTTTGGGGAAAATAAAACCCATAAATTATGTCAAATATACATTTTTTTGGACTTAATTATTTTAATTTCACGAATTAATATCTGGTTTTGTTAAAATATCTAATTATTTCATGGATTATATACCAAATAAATAAATATAAAGCTTCAAATGGAAATGTTTATATGGCAATACGGGTTTTATTTAATTTGTTTGCAATGATACCAACATTTACATGTGAAATTACAATGATAAAGCGCTCCTTGTTGTGAAAAAAGAATTAAATTTTGGATCTCAAATTGAGATCCATACAAAAAGCAGGATCTTGTGTTGTTGTTGTAATGCATGTAAATTCAAGATCCGGATCAGATCATGGTGATAATAAAACGCGGCTATTTAATATTGTTTACATTACATTATAAGGTGTTTTTTAAAAGCTGTAATTTAAAAAAAAAAAGTAATAATACAAGACAGAAGGATTGTCGAAAAGGATTTTGTATTATTATAATATATAATATAATATAATATACACTGTTTTAATCTAATTACTGGAATACTGTCACGGCGGCTATGAGTCCAAAAGATCAAATCAATTCTCCCTACTTTTTTCAATAAATCTGATGGCATGATTTTAATTTAATTTAACTAAAAATTAGCTTCATCACTATAAACACTTTAAAATGGAAGAATGCTCTATTACCTTCACAAATAGATTCTTTTTAAAAGTATAATTTCAACAATTTGGTGGCGTTGTTCTTGAATTAAACGATTCATGATGAATTGCCAAACATTACTGAACAGAAATGTTTAATAGTTTGACATTCCTAACTGGAAAATTATTGACTACACCAAACCATTTGAAAATTCTTGTGCAGAAAAAAAAAACACTCTACACATAAATTTATTCCTCGAAATTAATAGAAAAAGTTATCTTAGGAACACAAATTTTGAAACTAATTTATATTAATACGGAATCACTCTAGAACTATTAGGATCAAAGGTGCTGTACTTGGCTTGTGCTCTAAAAATGCTAGAACTTCTTTTGCATTCTTAACTTCATTATGTTTCCTCATTTTAAAAGCTTTTGGAGATGGAGTTTTTTTTTAAGTTACTTCATGATTTCAATTAGAAATGCACTTTACTTTTCAAATTAATTTGTTTTGCTTAGATTTGTTTCAAAACAAAATATGACACCTACACAATTTATTTTCTATTCCATTTGAATCAAAAGAAATGAGTCCAACGGAAAGGGTAATTTAAAAACTTTGTATGTCCAAATCTTATCCCGTCGGGCATTTCAAATGAAGAGAAAATAATTGCCAAAACATGTATGAATAAACTTTAAGTTTAAAGGAAAAATATGGAATAAGTTTTGTATTTATGTATGTTTGGTATAATTTTAAGCTTTACCTTAAGAAATTCCTATGTAATTCTTTAAAACTTGACACAACTAAATTATATTATCCCTAATAAAAACGACCGATACGCAATTGGGATTAATTAAGTAGTCTACTATATTTGATAAAATATCCTTAAACCAATGTCAGCAGAACCAAAATTTAATTTAAGAACTGCACTATAGTCAGAAAAGATAAAAAAATAAATAAATAAAAGATACAAGAAATTTAATAGATCCAACACAACACAAAATAACAACATCGCCATTGTGATCCTGCTAGAATGGTGCTGCGGTGCCTGTGATGCTTAATGGCTTATCCTCAACTTACTCGGCCTTTATCCATGGTTGCCATGTTCTGAAATAGCTCAATTTAAACATAATTGTAGCCTAAAAGTAAAAGCCGTAAAAGTAGCTCAAATAATAGCCCAGTTTCTTTTCAATATCTTACCACTATAGCGTTGCTGACGCATACATTTAAAAATTTTATAAAAACTGTACTGTTTACATAATTTACTATTCGTACGAAGAAAAATATCGCCGAAGATTGTATTTGGGCTACTTATAGCTCAATCGTTATTATATGGCTGTCATAATAAACTGTTTTTAGTAGTTTTTGCGAAAAATAGCCCAAAATAGCCCAGTCTGGCAATCCTTTTTGTGTCATTGCAGATTGAGAGAGAACTTTTATATAAGTGAATTAATGAAGCATGCGTGTGTACACACATATACATTTATATAGAAGGAAATGGCGGTAGAATTTTCTTCCTTTTTTTATTTCTGCTGCGGTAATCGAAATAATTATTCATTTTTTCCAACTTCTGTCCGTCTGTCTCTTCCCATTCCATTATAATCTCTTTTCTGTCTCTCATCCCAGTCCCTGTTTTTCTTTTATTTTTTTTTATTTTTGCTTCTCTTCAGGTTTTATTTTTATACTCGGGGGGCTGAATTAATTTTGTTAATTAATATTATCATTTATTATTCAAATGCAGAATGTTCGCCCTTATGTTTGCTGGGTAAGATAATTGAAGCGAGAAATAGAGGCAAATTGTGCGGTTGTGAGAGAAAGAGGATGTTATGATTTGCATCTCTGTGCTGGGCCAGCTTAAAAAATAAAAAAAAAACTTTACCTTTTATATTAATTAATACAAAAACAAAACAAGAGGTTTAAGGTCGTCTTTTGAAAAACAAAACAAAATACAGAAGTATACAAATAAAATCAGCTACATTTTTGTATTTATAATTCTGAATTTTTCTTCCCTTTGGAAATCAAAGGTACAATATTTGTTTAAAATGAAAGAACGGCAGGACACAGGTCGTAGGCATATGGCGGATGACAACAACTTTAAGTCATTTGTGCGTATAAATTATTAAGGGTAATGAACTAAAATGAGGAGTATTTATGTTTCTTGAAATAAAGTTGTAGGAAACTAGATTGTACTTTTCTACAGAAAAGAGATTTTATTTTACTAACCAGGAATAAGTGTCAAATAGTTTTGATAAGTACTGACAAGTTGTGATATCCGACAGAGTTGTGATATCTAACACTATCTGGATAGTCGAGATTATTTGTTTTTATCCAATTATCCGACACTGTATACATTTATCCTAAAAGTTTTTATATCCGAATAGGGTCTAACTCCTCCAAAAATTACGGTATTTAAATGAGAAAGTATGGATCTGACACTATCCGGATATCTGAGACTACCCGGATCCATCCAATTATCCGGCAGTTATGATCTCCAAACCTGGAATTATAGCTGTTTTGGATTTTTGGATAGTGTCAGATATCAACTACTTTAGATATTCGGAAAATACAAAAAGCATGAACATAGACCTGGATTTGAATGTGAAAACGTCAGGTATTTAAAACTATTCGGAAAGTGTCAGATTTCAACTCTCTCTAACTCTTCCGGACATTTAAATAGGAGATATGCACGAATCGACACTACTTTCTTCTATACTGAAAACAGACGGTCACACTACATTTTACTTAATTATCCGGACAGTTCTGATATTTTGTCCTAGATTCAAATCTGTTTGAAATGTTTATGTAGCTCCCAACTCTCCAGATATTCAAGTAATTCAATTTAAGAGTGCAGATCCAAAACTATCCAAATATATTGGGTTTTGCTCCATTATCCGAAGCTTTACGAATTTATATTGATAACCTTTATTATTAAAATACTTCTGATATACGATTCTGGACTTGTAATTGTTTTTGAAAATGACATTGTGTTGAAAATGAACTCCTCCAAATATCAGGAAAATAAAATGTGGTTTTTAAGATTCAATACAATCCAGTTATCCAAGACTATACGTATTTATGCTTTTATCCAGTACTTTGCAGGAAGATCGTTTATCTTGCCCTCAAATGAAGTAAGATTAGTTTTTAGTTTTTAACTATTTGAAACTATCAGGATACCTCCACTCTTTTGATTTTCGGTTATCCGAAATATCCTGATTCGGTTATCTGAGATATCCGCATTTATCCTGAAATCTAATACTTTTCGGATAATTCTGATATTCGGTTTTGAATTTATATTTTTTTCAGCCATCCGGATAGCGTTGGATATCAACTTCACCATAATATCTTTAGGTGGCGCTACAGTCCTGTGTGAACCAGGGCCTCACCATAATATCCTGAAAACTAAATAAGAGGGTTTACATCTGATACCATCAGGATATCCGAGACTTTACGTATCTATTCTGATATTAAATGCTGTTCATATCGTTCTGACTTTAATTTCTGGATATGTGTCGATTTTAGCTGGATCGATCTCAACCAGATATCCAGATAGTTAAATGAAAGCTATACAATTTTATCCTAGATTCCTAATAGTATCCATATAGTATTAGATATTTATTACCTCAGATATCCTGTTCAAATTTAACACTTTCTTTCTCAATATACGAGACTTTTGCGGATAAATCAGGTTATCCGAAACTATAGGTATCCATGATCATTACCTGAAATATCCCGATATTTCCATTATCTGCTCCAGGAATCGTTAATTTTGTTTGAATATTTGAAGTGTGTGGATATTTTGTAGCACTAGTTTCGATAAGTCTTTCAAAATTGTACTCAAAACGTCATTCTTTAATATCAAAAAACTTAGGAAACAAAACCCTTAGCTCCAAACTACAGGTAAGCCTTTCTTTAATATCCTGAAGACTAAATTCTGTACTGCAACCAATAACGTCGGGGAATTTGAAGAGATCTCAGATGATGACCAGTTTTTGGTCAGTTCCTACTTCATTCTTTACACATTTTAAAACAATCACAAAACCCCAAATTGATCTAAACATTAATCCGAATAGGTACATAAACTTTCTGCAACTAGTTCTTGTAAAAAAAACCAAATATCTGTTTCTCCAAATCTTTACTTCACTACTATTAAGGCAACCTCATATAACAGAGGTTGGAGGATATCCTTCAAATTGCAATTAAAGTCCTTTGACTTTCGGAGTTCTTTCATTTTCTTTATATTCCCCGTTGTATAGGGACCTATACAACTATAAGGTTTTTGGAAAAAAGAAGGATATACATTTTATAGAGAGTTCCATCAGAGATATCCAAACGATAATCCCATAAGTCCTTCTAATTGCTAATCGACACTTAGCCATTAGTCAGAAAAGTCCTATTAATTTTTTATGTTACTCGAGTCTTCTCCGCCGCCCGTCGGTCGGTCGTCGACTCGCCGTCCAACTCTAACATAAAAATGTTCTTTCCTGTACTGCTTTATTCTACGATAGAATACCAGGAGCTTCTATATATACTATGTACAGTACAATATTATCATCCCATCATCAGACTTCGAATTCAATTAGAAACCAGAGAAAAGGATCAAAGCTAATCCTGGGGATGGCTCGGCTTTGGCTATTGCACACAGGAGTGCAGGAGAGTTCAACCATCATTAAAATCGCTTTGCTCCTTGTCTTCTTTCTCTGATGATGATGCTGATGTTCTCTCTGATGTTGCTGGATGATGGCTGCGATGTAATCTTAGAAAGTAAATCAACATCATAATCACACCATCATCATCATTCTCATAGTCATCATCATTGCTTTCTTTTTCTTGTACTAGACAGACGCCACCGGCCGGCAGGAGGCGTTGGAGACGGTGATGGCGCTCGTGATGGGTGCCTCGTGCCTTTGTCTAAAGTTGAAAACGTTTTATAAAACTAAGAAATAGCGCCACGCCATCTTTGTATGAGAGTTAAAAGAAAAAAAAAAATAATAAAATACAAAAAAAAACAAGAAACTCAGAAACTTTTGATGAAAAACTCAGTTTTATAATAATATCCTGTCAAACTCTTTATTGTGTGTCATCATGTTACGACAGATCTCACGTTTGGTCCTTCATCACATCAGATTCCTATCTTTCCTATAACTCGAGGCGGCGTACGGAGTGGGGGAAGTTTAATGTCAGATGGACATGTTTTTAACAAATATTTAACAAAGAAAAAATATAAACTTTGACAAGTACCTATACCTACACTTTAGATGGGCAAAGAATAAGGTGAGTTGAGAGTGAGACAAATGTCAAAGGACATTCCATAGAAACGTGCAATTTTCATGATTTTATCACGTACCTATCCTATCCTAAAAGGGCGACAAAACGTATATCCCAAATAACAAATAAAAAAAATAAAAGAACATTGAAAGCAATATATCATGAGCTCATATAGACATCAGCTTCCAGCTTCAAGCTCCAACTCCAGCATCATCTAGGGACAGCGACAGGTCAAACATATTGCTGGATAGATAAGTCAGATCGAAATTAAAAAAGTTTTATATCAATTGAAAGAGAGATTCATGTGCTTGGTGGAGTGAGAGTGAGTGTTCCTGTTCGTATATTGTTCTAGAGAACTTTTTTTTTAAAGATTGCGGGTTAATGAGTAGAGTTTGATAAAAAGTTTGAAATTAAGTTTTCCTTTTGATTTGAAATTTAATACTTTTGAAATTGGGCAATATTATTTGAAATCCAAAAAGACTTTACCTTAAACACAATTTACACATCTATAGTTACTCAAAATCAATCTAACTAATTCACAACTAATCAACGGTAAGTTTTAAGCCAGTATATTTTTAAAGATAAGTTCCTCAAATTAGTTTTCTGGGGATTGCTTAGCTGAGTTGATATTAAATTAGTAAACCATTAAAAAACAAAGAAAACATATAACGAAAGAATCAAAATGTTCGCAACTAATTTATTAAAAATTAATTAAAATTGTTTTGCTAAGCCGACAATCATAAAAGTAAAGGATTTTATTTTTAGTAAACTGCTACTTGAGTATTTGTCACTTTTGAAGCTGTCATCTTTTGACAAGAAAAAACAACGCCATTGCGATTCAAAAACACATTCTAATTATTAAAATTCTCTACAAAAATCGTTAACATTTTACACTCCTTTAATTAATTTAAATAACCCACTATTTGAGCAGTTGTCAATTTTTAAGCTGTCCTATTTTGACATTTTCTCTGGAACCTGAATAGGTTTGAGACGAATAATTCACTAGTGATACAGATTATGAACGGACACAAACGGAAAATAGTTCGATTAAAGCAGCATTCACATGAGCGCGACCAACGAACGACGAATGAATTACAAAATGTGAGTTTATATACGTTTGAAGACATATTTCCACACAAATTCTTAACAAAACGATAGCAATATGGTTTCTATTTGATTAATGATGCATACTTTTACTTTCAATATCATATATTAATAAATTTAAGAAAACAAATTTATTCGTCGCGAAAAAAATTGTAGTTGATACGAACTGTCAAACTTTATTCGCGTTCCACATTATCCACACTCGCAACGAATAAAATAATCACGCGTACTTAACCTAAAAAAATCATTCTTGATTTGGTTTCGGTGGTGAATGGTGTTCGGCTGTGCGACGAATTAAAAACTCTCATGTGAAAGAAATGTCAAGATCGACGAATATTCGTTCATTCGTTGGTCGTTGGTCGTGCTCATGTGAATAGTGAATCAACGACACAATAGCTGCGTTCAATCTCATGTTTGAAACATTTTTAGATGCCTCATTGAACGAGTTTGATAGATTAATGGATATGTCAAATAATAAAAACAACTTTCTGCTATTCACAAACAACAGACAAATATTTAGATTGTGATGCCAAAATTATTGTAAAATGGATAATGTTAAAAATTTACCGGAATTTTACTAAAAAATATAAAAATTAGGTATCAATTTTCAGGTTAATTCGAATTTAACAATATGTTCAATCAGCAGTTTTGTCAGATAGTCAAATATTCAATAAATTCTTGGACAGCTTGGAAATTCTTTTTTGATAGCCCAGCTGTTTTTGATCAGATATTCTTTTACACGTAAGACACAAAATATATCCGGAAATCCTATCTATCTGAGATTGAACGCAGCCAATGAATGAATTCAACAAAACAATGAGTGAATCCAGCAAACTGACGGATGAACCCAACATATTTAAGCATTGAATTAAGCAAATCAAGGGAATGTTTTCTTTTGACTAATTCTGTCACACTTGACTTCATTTCCTGTCAGTTTATATTGAACACAAAAAATTGAAGAAATGTCAAAATACGTCTCCTGGAGTGAGTATGCATCCGGCAAGTACATAATACATTATTTTCATTAGTAAACTACAGATCTGTCAAAAGTGACAGGTGACAGTTTGTAGATCAAAAATGTCAAAGCAAAACTTTCATTGGTGTTCTATTTTAAGCCTAATGCTTTTTATGGTCATTGTCCAACAGATTAGATGTGGTGATGTAACTACAACTGAAGGCTTTTTCACGCTATCATCCACATCAGAAGATGAAAGATGAAACCTTCTCATCAACGTCTCCATTAACACGACCTGAATACATGACAAAAACATTAACACCAACTTAAACCGCAGGCCAAAATGAAAAAAAAAAACTGAAAAAATACTACTCCAGTACTGCTTTTCCACTAAGTCCCAAAAAATAAAACAAAAAACTGTCTGCAAAACTGTGAACTGTCTGATGGGCATCTGAACTGAATCCGACGAACACCCGCCTTCCTGTTTAACATGCCATTACAAGCGCGGTGAAAGACCGTCAACTGCCACCACTAACTGATGCTAACGTCGGTCGTCGTCGTATATGGTTACCTCATAGTCAGAGCATTAAAACGATGGCATTTTGTAGTTTTTGTTTTTTGGAATTTTACAAGTGTCCTGTTGAGTTACAAGCCCTGGCGGTTTGGCAATTGGCCGGAACAATAGTGCTAGGATACGAGAGTATTATGATACAGTAGTACAGATACGGAGTGTCAGACAGAGGCAACTTTCGGCTGTTAGCCAAAACGCCAAGCCAGAGTAACTTCAAGCAGAAGCCATGCAAATTACAAAAACAAAACAACACAAATTGAGTAAAAAAAAGCAGACTAACTCTTCAGCCACATCCTTCCGCTTTGGCTGCTACTGCAGTCGACAGTTTGCGTCGAGAGTGCGATTCATATACTTTTTGTTTGTATCCCCAACAATTGTCCTTTTGGTCCTTCAACTTGTTGGTTAGTATTTTTGTTTCACAATATGCACCCGGTATAATTTTTTACTTTTTCCTTTTTTTTCAAGGACTTTTCACCGTTGGCGTGCTAGTAAATAAAAATGTTAACGGTGAATAGATTTCTTTTTTAACTGCTGTGCCACTAGAACTGCGTCGCGCCATATGCACTCGAGTAGGACCAGGAGTAGGAGCAGGAGCTCCATAGTTAGTATTTCTCGCTATTCGTTCCTCAGTCGTTGAACGTTCTGTGTCTGTTCTCTCTCCGTTCACCAGTCAGACTCAATTAACTGCTCCGGACAGTGACTGTCAGGAACGTTTAACTTAATGCTTCAAGTCTATAGACTTTTTGTTAAGTGGATCTTTATTTTTATTGCTCCTGTTGACGTCGTCAGCATCAGCATCAGCGTCAGCGTCATCATCGTCATCATCGTCGTCATTCGTTGCCAACAACGACGACTACGACGTCATGAGAGGCTTCAAATTTAATTAGCTTTTTACGTTTTTATCTTTGTGTGTGTTTATATGTACATATTTTGTTTAAATTCCCATGAACTGACAGTTGGTATGAGGAATATTTTATTTATGTTTTGTTTTAATTTTATTCTCAATTTAATCTTATAAGTCTGCTTCTGCTTATTTGATGTTTTATAAATAAATATTCTTGTTGTTCTTTTACTTAATTTTAAGTATTTTTAAAACAAAAATTTTGTTTTCATACATATACAAAAATCAACAAAGAGTTTATAATTATCCACATTTTCAGCGGTTGAGTACTATAAGAACACAAAAATAAATCTCCCCACACATTTTAAAATAAGGATATTTTTCTTGATTCAAACAGAAATGTTGAAGGTTTGTTTGTTTGTTTGGAGAAAAACAAGAATCATTCAAAATTATTTAAAATAAATTGAAATGTATCTTTTAAATGCATTCAATCTGGTTTTGATCGAGTTTGAACTAAACATCAATCCACTTTTAAACTCGATGTAAAGTTAAAATAGGTTTGGTTTGACAGTTAATTTGTTTGCATATAAAATCACATTAACATTGATCGCAGTTTCAATTTCTTAAAGAATTACTCGATTGAATCCATTCGGAATCGATGATGAAGAACTGCGTCAATTTCTCTAAAAGATATGTTCTTTTATTAAAATTAGTTTTGTTTCTCGATTTCTGATATTTTAGAAAAGAAAGTATTATAATCTACCTCTGCAAACAGATCTAATTAACTCTGAATTTCATATTAGACGCGTTTAAGTATCACAATCTTAATCAATAAACTAAAACAGCTCGGATCAACATATTTTAATATTATATTATTTGACGTTTAGATTGAAGTTGCTCTTCGATCTTTTGTTCTTTTTTTTTTAATACTTTGAAGTGATACCAACATTTACAAGACAAAATGTCACCTGGTATGAAGCAGAAAAACTATTTTTTGGATCACAAAATGGATCCAATAATGCGTAAAGCAGGCTATTATTTTATCATTGTGTCAGAGCTTATAGAAAAGAACTGTCATTTTGTGAAATTTAGACAATTTCTTAATGGCTAGTCGAAACTTCAATAAGGAATTTATAACAGAGTTTCATTTTGACATTTCGTTTAACTGTTGGAGGTATCATTGTTCAAGTTCGGTGATCAACATTTATAGATGTGCTTGTGTTGTTGTAATCGCATAGAAAAAACAGCTGAAATCAACTGTCGTCAAGATCAAATCGCAAGTTATTTCAACATTTTAAATTATCCAAATATGAGTTAAACGCTTGAGGAACCCATTTTGAACTGACGTTAAATAAGACATTGAATGCGTTCAACTGCAATTCAGTAGATTAGGCACCATTGGCTGCGTTTTAGATTCCTTCAAATTGAACCATAAATTAACTCAGCTGTTTTGTCAGATAGACACATATACCAGAAATTCTTGGTTAGTTTTGGATTTTTGATTATATCCAAATTGCTTTGGATCAGCTGATATTTTACCCTTAAAAAACTTAAACAAAGCTATCCCGATACATTTTCTATCTTATATTGAACGCACCCATTGATTATTTATACAAACATTGTCAATTGAATGTAAAAGTGGAAATCTTCATCTTAATATTCAGACTTTTATTAATTAACCTAATAAATGAAACTGCACTAAAGACTTGTTTGTTAATAGTGATTCACGTGTATTAAAAACTTTCAATTTTTCTGTTTCAACATGGCTAATCAATCGAAATCGTTTTAAACGATGAATTTTTTTTAATGAAATTTTGATTTACAAGTTGTAATAAATAATGGATTGAAGACAGCTAGCCCTTATAACACGGATTAGCACTTTATGTTGTAAGACAAGTGTCAAGTAAAGATTTTGACAGTTGAACTAAGAGAACTGCCATATGTAGACTGTGTAGTGTGTTCATATTCAACTCTTTTGAGGTGAATAATTTTGAAGTCTCTTCATATTGTTTCGCTTCCATTTGATGGCTACGAAGAAGAAAGAAGGAGAGGCATATATTAAACTAAATCAAGACAAAATAATGAAACGTCAAAACTGTTATAATGTCAGCGAGGTTTAAAAGTCAGATCGTTAAGTTTTAATTAATTTTAATTTTTTTGATTTTATACAAAACCAAGTGTCAAAAACTGTCAAATTCATCAACAGACAAGTCTAATTTGAGATCAATTATCAACTGAGCTAGCAACTTTTCAACCAAGTTAAAATTTGTTTATAAAAAACGTGTGACAATTTATATAAATTTGTGAAATTAATATGGTAACATTCTACTTATTTATTATAATTAGTACTTGACATTCACAACTCCTTTATTCAAAGTGACACATTGAAAAATGTATAAAATATAATTCCCCTAAAGTTGCCATGGATATTTTTAATTGAAATACGTACATACATACATACATATGTATATACTCTCCTCTTTCATCGTATGAAAACAAAAATCAATTGACCTTAAGTTTTAATCTATCCTCTTACTCGAGATATTTCCATTATTCTAGGGTAAAACAAAAACTTTAAATTGAAAGCATAAAACGCCAATCGGTAATCAATTCGCATTGATGATTTTCATTGGTTCGTTTTTATGTCAGTCCAGTTTCTGCTCTAAAAATCCTTGATGTCCTTGACTCTTGACTGTTATCCGTTTTGGATCCTTGCTATACACTATTTTTCAGTTCGTTCTTTTTTGGTATTATATTTGTGCACCAGGACACACCGAAACTATGGAATGAGGATTGGTTCGTTCTTCAGGGTTAATGGCATATGTAAAGCCATCGAGATTCACGTTCTGCATAAATTAAGTAGAGTCGCCTTCGCCTCTCGTTCAAGCTCCATCTCTGGGTGGAAATAATTTGAAAGGTGGGGATTTAGTTCGCTGTATATAGCAGCTCCCCTGAGATCCTTTTAGTTCAAAAATAAAACTAAAAAAATATCCCGAAAAATCGAAAACAATTTTACCCTACCTAGACCGCGTTGTACAGACATCTCTTCTCGCCTCTGTCAATGACTTTGTTCCATGTTCCGAGGAATCGGGTATAGAGATGTCTTTATACTTTATATACAAAATTGTGACGATTTATTCTTTGTGAAAGGGCTCAATCTTGCATCGATGTAACTGCAACAGCAGCTACAGCAACCAGCACCATAGTTTCAAAACCAACAGCAGAAGCTCCCCCGAAAAATGTTACACTCTCCGAAACTGACAATTTTATTACATCTCCCATCGGAGTTCTGTTGCAGGTTATTTCTTTCTGGGTTGTTACTTTTTTTCAACATGCAATATTGGTACCTTCCTCCACTTCCACAAAAGTGCCAGGTTTTGGTTTCATACAAATTTCAAGTTTGAGCTCCCAAAACATTGTGCATGGTAAGCCGATATATCGGAATACAGCAGCTCAAAAGATTCTGTCTGATTCTGAAGGCTGTCAAATATGTCCAATGCCTAGAATTTTTTCTAAAGTAAGGCTATAAACTCGAATTAATTAATCGATATAAAAGGATAAACTGATGGAGTTAAAGCCTTTTAAGCTAAGTGCGGACGATTGTCACATCTGTCAGTGGTCTGACAGTAGCTGCCAATGAGCTGACAATGGGCTTGAACTGTCAAACGACAAATTAGATGTTTTTCATTTTTAGTTCAGAGCAGAGCCTGAACTGTCAAACAAAAAATTCTGTTTCTTTTTTACCTCTGAAATTTCAGAGCTTCAAATTTGTGTTCTTTTTTTTGTTCTGAGCTTGTTCAGAGCGTGCTCTATGAGCTCAGAATAAAATAACTGTGCAAGGTAAGTTTATAATATGTAAGAAAAAACAAATAAAATATATTTTTGTATGTCTTGGTTTTATTTCAGGAGGCTTGAAATAGACGGGAAATATGACTGACACTGACCTTTTAATTTCTTTAGTAAAAGAAAATTATAAATTGAAATGACAAATAGTGACAGCTTAAGTGTTCAGGTGTGTTTATAAAATAATTCTAAATGCTCAGAACACGCTTTGCTCAGAGCATACTAGATATGCTCGGTCTCTATCCAGAGCTCTATTCTGAGTTAAAAAAGAAAAACGCCTATTGTGTTTCTGTTTTACCTCTGATCTCTGAACATTCAGAGCTTCAAATTTGTGTTTCTTTTTTTGTTTTGAACGGGTTCTGAAGCTTGTTTAGAGCGCTCTCTATGATCTCAGAATAAAATAACTGAGCAGTTGAGTTGAATGCTAAACACAAGTATTTGACAGATAAAATTGAAAAAGAAACTTAAATAATTAAAATGGATGGAATCTTATTTCATGTTTCTGTAGAAGAAAATTACAAGTAAATTGATAAATGTTAAATAATGACAGCTAAATTTTAAGATGTGTTTAAAAAATAATTATGATCGTTCGGAAAACGCTTTGTTCAGAGGATGTTCAAAGCAGCATGCTCGATATGCTCAGGGCTCTTTTCTGAGCTTCTGCTATTGTCCTGATAACTGTCCAGGTAGTTAGTGCGATTTAACACCTCTGGAGTACTTTTGATGGGACTATATTAAGTCCCATCTTTAGATTTATGCTGACAAATAAGGTACTTTCAAAGCATTGGAAGCCAATTTGATGCCATACGGACAGGATTATTGAAAAACGTAGTGAAAATTGGACTGGTTAGATCGAAATCAAAATTAATAAAATAAAAGCCATGAAATTATCTACCAGATTATAACATTACAAAATTAATTCCAAGAATATACTTGTATTTGTCCTGTTTTGTTATTTAAAGTAACCAAGCTCTTAAGATCAGATTCAAACTCCATCTACCAACGGCTGACAATGAAGTTTCTAGCAGTGCCGATATAAATGTCAATGTCACCTAAAATTCTAAGTTTACACGAATATTTGACTTTTGAGACAATTTTTCAACTGACAGATTTAAAAATATTGTAAAATCTGACAGCTGTCTGCACTTAGCTTAAGTTTTTTTGTCAAGTTCCTGTCTTAAGTAAGAACAATTACATCCAACCGTTTTGTAGCTCAATTTTATTTTTGACAAAAGGTAGGTACCTACTCGTACTTCCATCGACTTATTTCAGTTCTTGTTTGCGCAATATTGGCTATTCCCACCCCCCTTGTTTTAACGCTTTTGTTATTTTTATGCATACATTTTAGCAAAAATTCAAATTGATAGTTGAGTCGGTAGAGTAGTGGAAGGTGGGAAGGGTGTTTTTGGAGTGAGATGAAGGAGGGTAATAGCAGCTATGTTGGATTGGAACATAGTGGTGGTGATGGGGGAGGTTTTTTCTGCAGTTTCATAGTGGGTCCCGCATATTGGTTGTGGGGTGGCTGCAATTCAGCACCAGTTATCTGCAAACTTTTGAAATAATTTTTTAACACTATATACGCTCGTGTTATATGTAAATATGTGATACCTAAGTTTTTTTTTTGTTGTTATTATTTCTTTTTACTGCAGAGATATCCGATAAAATTCCCATGCACATATTTTCTTCCTTTTTTCTGTTGATTCCTTGTTTTTCTTTTTTGGATTGTTTACTCTGGCTACCCGTGCTCCATATAGAGAAGGGATGATGCAGTTGTTGCAGCTTGCAGTTATTTAAGGACTCGCTCGTAGTGAATTTACTTTTGGTGCGAGTTTGAACACACACAACAACTGAAATAAAAACGATAAAAAGAAGAACGAAATTAAAAAAAATTACATTAAAAACGATAAAGTTTCAGATTTTTGTTTTGGTTATTTTCGAAAACTGCGGCGGCGGCCATGCGAGGGTGTAGTAGCGCAGATATTGTGATCGGGTGAGCTTGAAATTGCTTGGAAACGGATACGGATATGGCAGCGAGAGTCAGTGGTGAAGAAAAATTATGAGCGTGGAAGTGATAGTTTTGTTTTGCTTTACATTTACAATTTTTTCTTGTTTCTTTTTTTTGTATTCTGTTTCCATTTTGCATAAAATACAATTTTCATTTTAAAAATAAATTCGAAAATCCGAAGAGTGATGCAAATATTGAAAGTAAAAATAGGTGGGTAGCTGGGTACGTAACGGTATATAGCTGTAATATGATTGGATGCAAAATACGTACCTAGATACATGTGTATTTGAAAGGATAAAGTTTTTTGTTAATAATTTGTGCTTCAAAAACACAACAAAAATATTTACATAACTATGCAGATTTTAGATTTAGAAAACACTCTAAAATGGAAATTAAAAAAAAATTTAATAATTGAATTAAATTCGCGCATTTATATAACAACACGTTTTTTGTTTGAAAAAGTAAATATCTTTTTTGATTATGGAATCAAACAAAATATTAAAAAAAAAAGATTAGAAAATGACTACCCAGAACACAGAAGTTTTGTTTTGCTTTAACTGAAAATCATTAAAGTTAAAAATTAGAAACAAATAATTTTTCAGTAATATTTCTCAAAACCAAAGGCCACACTAAATGTCGAAAAACAGGATTTTTCAAAAATACTAAAAAAAAAAGTAATTCGTAACAGTAACAATTCTTTTGGCAATAAATTTGCCAGGTTTTGCAAACCTTTGTTCAAAAGTAAGTCTATTCGTTATGAAATGGCAAACCAGAGTGACAGATGTCAAAAAGACAAATTCTGATTGAAACCTACACGGGTAAAAAAATCACAGGCTATATAAAAACTCCTATAGAATTACGTATAGGGACTTCTCTTTAAAAGTGGAAAGTGAAAAACTCTTCTAAAAAATCGTCAAATAATTTTTATTAACGAATGAAATAAAATAATAGCCGTGTTTTATTTTGCCCTTGATCCATACTAGATCATCTATTTATTTGCGTTACAACATCAAAGCGGATCTATTTTTGTGATACAAAAATTAGTTTTACCATTTCACACCAGGTGACTTGTTTTCTTGTAAAGTTTTGGTATTACTTTAAACTTTTTTTAAAATAAAAGTGTTTCCACATTATCGTTTTCATTTAACTTGAAATACAATATTTTTTAATTATATTTATTTTGTATGTAATCAATAATATAATAAATATAATATAAATATATAAATTTGTTTTATTTCATTTAATTTTTATTTTATTTTAAATAATTGTATCTTTTATTTTTTTCTTTTGGCATTATTTTATAGTGAATTTTGTATACATCTTTAATATATCTTAATTTACATATTTTTTAAAATTTATTTTGTTGTTACTTAATTTTATATTAATTGTACACATTGACCTACATATATTAAATTATTATTTTACTCAATTTTCTTGTACTTACCCTTTTTTTATTTTAATAAATTTAATATTATTTTTTGTATCATATTTTGCATGGTGTTACTTACTATTCAATTTTGTTTAAATTAATTTGCTTTACCTTCCATTTGTTTTTTAATTAATTATTTTTTAAATTTAAGTAATTAAATTTTATTTTATCACATATTTTATTATTAAGTTTAATATTTTTTTAATGTTTTATGTTTACTTTTTTTATTTATATTACTTTAGTTTTCGTTATTTCTTTTTTCTATATTTTGCTCAGATTTATTAATTTATTTTTCTTTTCAGTATCTTTTAATTTATTGTATCTTTTTTATTTTATTTTTCATAGTTTTGATATACATATTTTATTTAATTTAACTTTATTATATTTTATTTTCAATTACATGTAATAATTTTTTAAGTTTTGTTTTTCTTTATAAATACAAATTGAAATAAAACTAAAGTTGTATGAGCTCCCATTTCTCTTTACCACAAAATAATGTCATGTATTTGTATCTACATATTTGCTTTTAAAAACCACCTGTTGTATCCACCTTAACAACAAAAACCGATCACAACTCAACGAACCTCAAAGCTCAACTTGAACCCCAAAAAGCTCCAAAGCACATACACACACGATCACTTTGAAATTGATAAAAGCCCCCACTATGGAAGTGGAAGAACAAATTACTGGAATTACTGGAACTTCTCCATACAAACTGGAGTCTAATGGAACGTACCCGCACTTGGATTTCAATGTAGTTCCCACCGCCTATTAAGTATTTTATCTCTCTTCGCTTTTAGTAGGTTTTGTTCTGCTGGTGAAACGCAACGTTTAATACGTTTCAAGTGCATACTTATTGATAAAAAAAAACACACTCCTCAGCATTTTTATCACAAATTTAATTGGATTGATATTAATTCTATTTTACGGAATTAATTACAAAATACACAGAACAAACGGTAATACATAAAAATAGTGTTTATAATTTGATATTAATTTGAATTCAATATCGCAAAATGATTTATAATTAAGCAGCTTTACATTTTTTGGGGTTGATGGATGTTGGAGTAGACGTGGTCTTGAATAAAAGTTTTTGTGTGTTTTATTTGCCGATTGATGTTTTTTTCTATTTGAGATCGTTTTTCCCCGACTTATTTGAGGTGCAGTTTATTTGTTCAAAGTGAATTTGATAAGAATTTGGGTATAAAATTTGTAATTTCAATCAAAATTAAATGATTAAAAATGTCTGAAAATGAAAATTTTTACATTCTGTGTCAGCTGACCTGCAGATAGGTCTTGTGATTTAAAAGCTCAACATTTTTGGAAATGGAGAATAGCTTTCCATTAAGCTGAAGTGAGCGACATACAAGAGAGAGTGAAAAAAATTAAATTCGTCTGTCATGTGCTCTTTAACGATATGACAGCAACAGCATATTGAATGAAATATATACTTAATATCAATTTACAAAAATAAAATATATATTAGGTATATAGGTTTCAAGGAATGTTAGAAATAATAAGGTTTCATTTTTATTCGCAGTTAAAAATTGTATTAAAATGCTTCTCTTTAGTTCAATTAAAAAATTTTCTTTAAGCAGCCTTGTGATGAATTTTTAAGTCTTGTGATGATTTTTTTGAGCTACTACGCGTTTTTTCGCTTGCAAAATACTTTTATCTTTTGACTATAGTTATGTTAAAAAAGTTTCTGATATAACCATTGAATAATTACAAATAGAAGTGGACACCGAACATTGCTCAAACGACCATGCGACTTATGAGCACCCAGTGAGTACTATTAGTAGCTTGAATATCATTTTCATGATATTGGTTTTTGTATATGCTAATTTAAATGCTCAAAAGGTTTGTGTATACAAAGTCAAAAGGGATTAAAAAAGTCCTTTTGGGATCTTTTTTGAAAACGAACTATATGAATATTTATAGATGAAGACAATAATATTATGTACGCGTTAAAAGGGATAATGTTTTTGTGTCGCCATAAAAAAAGGAATAGGTATACCTACATCTTAATATGTTAGGTAGGTATTTGAAAAGATACTATGTATTAATTTTTCGTGTGTAAAAAATTGTTCTTACTATTTTTATTTTGTTTTGGAGATTTGGTTAAATTGATTTACCAAATCGTTTACTTGGAGGTTTGTTGTTCAAAATAAAAAAAATTGCAACTACTTTTTCATGAATTTTTTTATCGGTACTGGCAGATATACCATTTTACGAATATACATAGTTTTGTGAATGTTAGTACGATATGGCCAAGTGCATGTTGTATACCTATTAACTCAAAAAATAAATTTCTTCAGTAGGTAAAGCCATTTGAAGGTTTTTAAATAAACTGAAACACATATAATTTATTTAGTACATAGTACTTATATATGCACATAAATAATGCATTAGTATTTCTTGAAACTTTTTTTACAATTTGCAATGTCTAACTTAAATCAAATAAATTATTTTTAACTTCCCATAGGAACAAATGGGTCCGATTTGTTAAATTGAAAATTTTGACATTTCTCGACGTTTCAAGGTCCCTAGAGTCGAAATAAAAGATTTTTAGAAAGATGTCTGTGCGTGCGTGTGTACGTACGTTCGTACGTCCGTACGTCCGTATGTCCGTACGTCCGTATGTCCGTACGTCCGGTCCGTACGTTCGCGACGTTTTTTTCGTCGTCCATAGCTCAAGAACCAAAAGAGATATCGACTTCAAATAAATTTTGTTATACAGATAATAAGGCAGAAAGATGCAGAAAGGGCTCTCAAGAAAATTGCGAGGGTGGTTTTTTTACCATAGCAGTTAAAAAAAAGGTGAAAATTTTGGTTAAACCTAAATATCTCATGAACCAATGACGCTAGAGACTTGAATTAAATTTTATATTATATATTGTATCGTGATACAAAACAAGTATATTTTTAGAAAAAAATCCAATTAACAGTTTTTTTTATAAATCAAAAAAACTGAAAAAAAATTTGTCACCTCGAAAATTTTACGACTAAAATATTATTTTATCTCCAAAACAATTTTCTGCAACGAAGAATAATGTTTTTTACATCTGATAAAATTTTGAGAAAAATCGAATGGACAGTTTTTTTTACAAAAAATAAAAACCTAAACAAAAATTTATAAAAGGTGGTAAAAATTGATTTTCGACTCAAATATCTTTTCAAAAACTTGAGATAGTGGCTTTTAATTAATTTTAACTTACAAGAAATATTGTTTTCATTATTCGAAAAAATTTTGAGAAAAATCGAATTGACAGTTTTTTTTACAAAAAATAAAAACCTAAAAAAAAACAATACTAAAACTTGGTAAAAATTTACTTTCGACTCAAATAGCTTTTCAAAAATTACAAATATTGGCTTCAAACTTACTTCAGTAATTTTTTATAAAAATCCAGCAGTCCGTTTTTCCATAAAAAAATAAAATCTACAAAAATAGTACGCAAATTTGGTAAAAATTGATACATATAGACAAACTTTTAAGCAAAATTTCGTCAATTCGAAAATAAGGTTAATGGAGGCTTGTTAATTCCCACAAGAGAATTCGTAAGTCATGTAAAAACTACTGTGCAATGTTTTGTAGAAGAGTGCTTCAAAAGTACACTTTTCTCAGAATTCAAACACAACAGCACTTAATTATGAAACTTATGTTAAAATTAAATGATGAACAACAAAAATCTTATATCGATCAAAATTCTCTAGCAGCAGTTTTTCATAACGTAGCTTGGTCTTGATCATTTAGTTTCAATCTTAGTTTCATACTCAATTTCACTCGATCGAGGTTAAATTTTAAAGGAAGTGTTTTTTCATTGTAATGTACATATGTACCAGTATACCTATCTGATCTTATTAATAATATATTCATGTACATTATCTTTTTAACGCTGTTTTTATTTTATTTAAGAGTTTTGGTAAAGTGTTGCAACTATAATTTGATGTGGTTTGTTCAATTTACAGTTTTTTTTTCAAGCAAAACAAAAATTACTTAAAATCGTCTGCTTACCTACAAAGTATTTGAAGTTAATCAAAACATTGATAAACAACGTAAATCGGCGAAGGTTCAACAAGATACCTTAGGTATATGTTAGTATATTACTTACCTAACTCAAGAAAAAACTCAAAACTGTATGTTTTAAATATAACATAATATAACACCATAATATATAATGTACCTTATGTTGTTGTTGTTGGCGCAACACATTATTATAAAAAGAGGCTGGGATGCGACCCACACTGATAACATCCCATCCCGTCTGCCGATTTGTCTTGCTTAAAATATATGTATGTTTTCGTGTTTTGTTAAAAAAGTTGTCAGTTGAATTATTTCTAAAAATTAAAAAAATTACAACAATATTTTGCATATAATGAAAAAATTTGATTTCACAGTTGAAAATCAATTTTCCCGAACTTATGGTCATTTTTTTTTTCAAAATTTTACCAGATGTCAAAAACGTTATTCTTCTTTGTACAAAATTATTTTGGAGACAAAATCTTTTTTTTTCGTAAAATATTCGAGGTGACAAATATTTTGTTTACAGTTTTTTTGATTTATAAAAAACCGTTAACTAGATTTTTTTTCAAAAATATACTTGTATATTGTACTTGTATATAAAATTCAATTTAAGTATCTAGCGTTATTGTTTCGTGAAATATTTTGCGTTAACATTTTAATTTTTTTTAAATTGCTATGGTAAAAAAAACACCCACCCGATTTTGTTTAGAGTCCTTTCTACATCTTTCTGCATTTTTGTCTGTATAACAAAATTTATTTGAAGTCGATATCTCTACTGCTGGCACGAGTACGATAACTTTGGCGCCAAGATATAATAACGGTTTTTGGTAGAGGGGCTTAATACAAGCATTTTTTACTATGAGAGGGAGGGTCTATATTCCCCCGTTTAGGCGGTAGGGGCAATTTAAAAAAATTATTATTTAAAATGGAAAAAAATAATTAAAAAATAACGGTGATATTTACAATTAAGTTTTATACATTTTTTTAAAGCCAACATTCTGTTTTATTAGCCAGTTTTTAATTGAAGTCAAAACTATGCGTAGTTTTTGAAAAATTTAATTTTAAACTTAAAACTTGAGTAAAAAAAGTTAAAAAAAGGTTTAAAGTGTAATTTTTTCAATACTTCAAGATTATCTACTATTGTTTTTATTTCAGAATTTATTGCTCTTATTTGTTTTTGACCAAAAACTGAAAACAAGATGATTTTATGTCTTTTAGTTTTTGAGAAAATTGAAAATAACCACAACTACTATTTTAATTTAATTCTTTTTTTTTGCTTGAGTGGTCTTATTTTGAAAGTAATAATGGTATTTGCGTATGCGTAATGCGTGTTTGGGTGTATGCAACAGTAAGGTAGTGCGCGAGTTTGGGTGTATGCAACAGTGGCAACCCCCCTGCTTGGGAACACTATAGGATTTGGGGTGGGTGCAAGTTGGAGTGCGTGCACGGTGGGGAGGGGGCAAGGTTCGCCCTAGGTGTATCTTAATCTATATTCGATTATTACTACCAAAATAAGACTACGTTAATACTTAAGCAAGGAAAAAGTAATTTAATTAAAATATTTGTTTTGGTAATTTTCAATTTTCTTGAGAACTAGAAGACATAAAGTCATCTAGTTTTCAGTTTTTGATCAAAAACAAATAAGAGCAATGAATTCTAAAAAAAAAACAGTAGATAATTTGAAAGTTTTGAAAAACTACACTTTAAACCTTTTTTTTTAATTTTTTTGCATACATTTTTAGTTTAAAACAATTTTTTTCAAAAACTGTGCATAGTTTTGACTTGATTTAAAAACAAGCTAATAGACAAAATTGTTGGCTTTAAAAAAAGGTATAATACTTAATTGTAAATATTACCGTTATTTTTTAATTATTTTTTTTCCATTTAATGTACATATTTTTTTAAATTGCCCCTTCCGCCTAAACGGGGGGAGATAGACCCCCCTCCAATAGTAAAAAATGCTTGTTTTTAACTGTTCTATACAAATCCGTCATTAAACTTTGTCGCCAAAGTTATCGTACTCTCCCCCTACTGCTTCTTGAGGTATGGACGACAAAAAAAACTTAGTGATGGTACGGACATACGAACATAGTACGTACACACGCACGCACAGACATCTCTCTAAAAATATTTTATTTCGACTCTAGGGATCTTGAAACGTCGAGAAATGTCAAATTTTCAATTCGACAAATCGGACCAATAAGTTAAAATTAAAGCGACTACAAAAACTACTAAACGTCGAAACTACTTCCATGCCACCGGCAACCTAAAGCAAAACAATATCTCAAAAAAAAATTCTTAAAGCTACATATACCTACCACAAAATGTATACAAAAAAATTCAACAACTCGAGTAGAAATTGTATGTTATTTGTGTACGCGCAGTGCACTGGTAAATCTTAACAGTAGGCTTTAAGAATCCTTTTTTTATAGGTATCTTTTTTTCTTCAGCCGACAGTTTTGTTTAAAGCAAAGAAATCTGCCAAAAATACCTATATACCTACTCGGTACTAAAATAGTTCAAAAATCTAACAGGTAGGTATACGCCCCCAAATTATGTTATACATATGTGTATATACATATATACATATATGTACCTATATTCATATTAACCTACTAACCTCCATTTGTGCATATGACTACATACATACCTATAAGTAATTACTAATTACCTACCTAACATTAGCCTAAACAATATATCTACCTATGCTTATGTATGTACATTGGCAATGTACCTATACTTTGTAGTAAAGTATGATTCGTCCACTGTCCCTATTTTCAGAAAAAAAAAGAAATTTTAAAAATAAACCTATCCCAACCCATATCAAACTAATAACGAAATTGAAGAAAAACTCATAGAAACTCACAAAACATCATCATGTCGAATGCACCGAAAAGCACCAAAATCATTTTCGTTTTATGAATGAGAACGAAATTTAAAAAAGAAAAACAAACCTTCAAAATACATTTTCTGCAGCGAACGTGATTTGGCCTTGAATGCCACACTTTTACAGACATTATGTACCTACACAGTTGTTATTGTTGTTTTTTATTCTAAATAACAATATTCCGTTATCTTTCTCGACAACAAATTGTGAGTAAATTTCCCATAAGGACCAAATCTGAAAAATTGGGTGTTGTATTTGATAGACTGAGATACAATAACTCGCCGTGCGATACTAGCGACTTATGAGCATTTGAGAAATAAGTGTCGCCATCTAGAGCAGGATTTGCCCGGTGTCCCTTCTATTTGTAATTATTCAATGATATAACTGCGTTAGCTACTGTCAAGGGCGGTGATGGGAGTTTCTTCAATCATTTTAATGAGCTTAGTTAGAAAATTATGTTTTTTCTTATTAATTGATTTGGGAACTCCAAATTTTCTGAAATAATTTTAAAAGTACTTTAACGCATTAAAAATATTAATTAAAAGTCTACAAAATTTCCTTTTCTAATATAATTTTGTGGTTTTGATTTTTTTCGTTGTTTCCAAAAATTGGTATCCATTGAAGCTAGGGTACGTGTTCGCTTAATCTAACATCGCAATGTACCGAAAATTATGTAATAAACTAATTGTGAAGAATGACTGTAGACTTTGTTGACATTTCCAATTTAATGAACTTTAAAAGTCAACATAAATCAAATTGGAATTTTTTTTTAACCTCAAAAATACAAGTTGTCTGAAAAAATTAACTTTCTTTCTCTCTACAAATTTCTAATCATTTTCTAAGTTCGTGATTTGAATAGGTTAAATATCTCCATCAAAACTATCAGGTTTTTAAGATTTAGCAACTTGACTTAATAAAAAGTTAGTCAGTTAACAATTCAACATACAACAAACTTCAATAATAATAATATTTTTGGTCCAAAAATAAAAATTTCACAAACTAACAAAATATAAGAAGTACATATAATAAAAAAAAAACTTAAAAGCCGCGTTTTGACGGTATATCTACAAAAATGGGTTGTGGTCGAAATTATGTATGGATCATAACGCTGTATTTCAATTACTGTATGTTAAGATTTTGTGTAGTAACATTTTACATTGAAAAAATACTGTAATGTTAAAAATTCTGTAAGAAAAGGTTCTTGAAATATAGAACATTAATCAACCATAATATTGAAATGTAGAATTTTCAAGCTGTATGAAGATTCATTGAATAAACATGATTAGTTTTAAAATGTTAAAGGCCTTGCACATGAGAGCGAACAACAAATGAACGAATAGACGAACAAACGTGATTTTACACATTTAAAAAAGTCAATTTC
Organism: Eupeodes luniger; assembly: GCA_951509635.1. Classification (NCBI taxonomy): domain Eukaryota; kingdom Metazoa; phylum Arthropoda; class Insecta; order Diptera; family Syrphidae; genus Eupeodes; species Eupeodes luniger. Next base: position 8,242,324 of record OX608075.1, on the reverse strand, counting down.
AAACAAAAACATTTAAATTATAAGAAACTAATTGACACTAATGTTAGGATACAAAAATTTGCATTTTGTTCTTTAAAACAAGAAAATTTTGTAAAAACGATTTGGTAGTAACGAATCGGAGTTAGGTTGCTAGTTGCTACGAACTGTTAAACTCTATTCGCGTTCCACATACCATCCACACTGCAACGAATAAATTGTTCGCGCGCAACTAAACCTCAAAATTATACCATTCTTCTTTTGTTTTTTGTGTGAAAGATCATGGCTGAGGAAAATATGGAGAAAAGGGTAATACAATTCGTCGCTGTCTGCGAATAGAAATAAAGCTCATGTGAAAGAAAAGTCAAAATATGCGAACATCCACAGTTCGCAGTTCGTAGTTCATAGCTCGTGTGCAAGATGCTAGTGACTTTTTTGAAAACAACGATATTTTGACTTTCTATTTCTTCGCAGTACATTTGTATACAATTCTTTCCATACAATTAATGATGTAAAATGACAAAAAATTTCGAAAAACTATGAGAAAACACATGATTTTAGTTTATTTGTTTTAAGTATTTTAATATTTATGTCTTAATTGATAATTTTTTTTTTTCCAATTATGTTAAAGATACTAACGATATGCTAAAAATACGAGTTTAAAATTTTCACACTGACACACTTTTTTAAGAGTGAAATTTTGAACTTTCGTTGTTCTACAGATTTGAAAGTTCGAGAATTGCACTGTAAAAAGAACTGAAATTTGAACTCTAATTTAAAAAATGTATATTATATTATTTTTTTTATTTTAAATGTCGTGTTTTTTTTCTTTTTGGCACTATTTTATATAGGTACTAAGAAACATGTATGAATAAAAATTACATAATATACACATATGACTTGCTTTCACGATTGACAAAACAGTTTGACTTTGACTTCAAAGCTAAAACTTGATTTTTTTTTATATGCATTATGCATGTATAAGTTTGTATGCCTTATATTATCCTAGTTGCCGTTGTCGATCCCATCATTCTTAGGCTGAACTCACACATGAATAAATGTGAGTTACAGAAACAAAGAGATGAGGTGAGATTTTTCTATTTTCACAGTTCTCTTTTGTTTGTTTTCGCATATTCAAATTTACCGTAGATTGCTAGATTGAATTTTGAAATTGTCAAACACGTTTTTTTTAAACTCACCATGAAAATACTAGAAATAATGATTTTGAATGCGTTCCGAACCTTTAGACCGAAGACATAGAGTCATATTCATAGTTCCTTGACAAGTTCTGATTTTGTCTTTGCTAAATTAAACTTCAGTTTATGTTATTCATAAATAATTTAAACCCATTTTAAAACGATAATCTGGATTCTAAAAATAAACACGACGGAACCTATGTTTAAGCTGTTTCTAAATCTATTAAACGTCAAATAAACAAAATGATTGAGGAAATTAAGTTACGAGACATTTTATTTGAGAATTTAAAAACAAAAATTAAAATGTCAAAAGACTTAAGCATATATCAAAATTTTGACGATTTGTATGAAATGTATCGTTTCGAGAAAAAAAACTGTCAAGTTTATGATTGACCCTATAAATTTTATAGATCGAAATTCAATGAAATGTTTGCTAATATCTGCGTGCTTCCAAGTCTTAAAACAACCAGCCCGACTTCATAAAATTTCTCAACTAACAGCAAACAAAATAGTTTAAAGGGTTTCAAAGATTTTGGCTCTCCAGCTAACGCAATTTATTTTGTTACCCTCTACAAGCCATTTTGTATAGGTTTAAGTGAAATTTTTAAAAATTGTAGTAGAATATGCCTTAAACCTGTTTCTAACTGAACAGAACTAGTAAATTCTTTATGAATAGCAGCTGTGTCTAACCTATATGTTAAATTTAGACTCCAGTTCAAATTGTCTCGGGTTTAAAATATGACTATGAATATGCCCCATATTGTTTTGTGTCTTACATTAAGGTATGTTTAAATGCACAAACGCATTCACATGTTAAAAAAGATTGAATTTAGGAGACATCACTAAACTTTCATTATTAATTTGATTCTTGTTCTTGAAAAATAGGGAAAAAACGCGACAAAGGCAAACAGGGTTGCTGTTTTTGTTTTAAAATATTCTTATGCAACAATTCAAGAATGTTTAATCCCCAAAACCCCTACCTGCGTTTACCCCTGGTCTACACACATTATATTACTATTTCTCTTTGAAAATTGTTTTTATGATTAAAAAAGCGACTTTTGATTTCGATTCAATAATTTTGAGAAATTTTAAAATAAATCGAAATTTAGAACATTAAAATCAAGTTAACTATTCTTGATTTTACACGCCTTATAGAACTTATGTGCTACCTTAGCTGTCAAAACGATTTTCATCAACCTACGAATGTATTGTTTTAAGGTCTTAGATATAAATAATGTCATTTTCTAAACAAAAATCACTTATTAATCTCTCACACCAATTTTTTAATACAAAAATGTATGTGACTAAATTTTGACCAAACACAATTGTTTCTATGACTTTAAATTTTCAAATTGATCTCGATAGAAGTGTTTTAATTTTTTAAATGTTCGAAAATGTTCCAATATTTTGAAAACAAAGACAAAACTAAGTTTTAAAAAAGGTTTTTTTAGATGTTAAAATGTATGTATGAAACATATTTTTAAAATATTTTTCTTGAATTTTGAAATGAATAAGGCTTCCAAAAATTTTAATTTGAAAAAATATATGAATGCTTTAGTAATTTTGCTTATATGTAGGTGCATAATATATTTTATAAAATTCAAATGAGTTATTTTTTGACAGTTTTCATAAACAAAATTTTGAAGTTAAATTTTAACAAGTGAGGGTTAATTTATCTTCAAGTGTGGGCACTTAATAATCTGCTTGCAAAAAGATCTGATTTCAAAAACTTCCGCTATAAGATGGATCAAAAACGAAAAAAACTAACTAATTTATTATTTCTTTATTTTCAGCTAAACCAAAAACATAATGTCGAACCTTAAGTGCTTTGAAGATGAAGATTCCGAGTCCGTCTACGGACGTGTCTTTGCTGTTTCCGGTCCTGGTAAGTCAACATTTACTTACATATATCTTATCAAAATCCAGAACTACAGAATTTACTTATATTTTTATCTTGACTTTTTTTTACAGTCGTAACAGCTGAAGCTATGTCCGGATCCGCTATGTACGAGTTGGTCCGTGTCGGTTACTTCGAACTTGTGGGAGAAATCATTCGTCTCGAAGGTGACATGGCTACCATTCAAGTATACGAGGAGACATCTGGAGTCACCGTTGGTGATCCCGTTTTGAGAACTGGCAAACCTCTTTCAGTTGAATTGGGTCCCGGTATTATGGGAAGCATTTTTGACGGTATCCAACGTCCATTGAAGGATATTAACGAGCTTACCAGCTCCATTTACATTCCCAAGGGTGTGAATGTTCCTGCTCTGTCCCGTACAGTTGCATGGGAATTCAATCCACTCAACGTTAAAGTTGGCTCACACATTACTGGAGGAGACTTGTACGGTTTGGTGCACGAGAACACCCTCGTCAAGCACAAGATGATTGTTGCACCACGTGCCAAGGGTACAGTTCGTTACATTGCTCCAGTAGGTAACTACCACGTCGATGATATTATCTTGGAGACCGAATTCGATGGCGAAGTCACCAAGCACAGCATGTTGCAAGTGTGGCCCGTGCGTCAGCCCCGTCCAGTCACAGAGAAATTGCCCGCCAACCATCCCTTGTTGACTGGTCAACGTGTATTGGATTCGTTGTTCCCTTGTGTGCAAGGAGGTACCACTGCCATTCCCGGAGCTTTCGGTTGTGGTAAGACTGTCATCTCACAAGCTTTGTCCAAGTACTCCAACTCCGATGTCATCATCTACGTCGGTTGTGGTGAACGTGGTAACGAGATGGCTGAAGTATTGGGAGATTTCCCCGAGCTGTCTGTTGAAATTGATGGTGTCACTGAGTCCATCATGAAGCGTACCGCTTTGGTCGCCAACACCTCCAACATGCCTGTGGCTGCTCGTGAAGCTTCCATCTACACTGGTATCACCCTCTCCGAATACTTCCGTGATATGGGTTACAACGTATCCATGATGGCTGATTCGACCTCCCGTTGGGCTGAGGCTCTTCGTGAAATCTCTGGTCGTCTCGCTGAAATGCCTGCCGATTCCGGTTACCCAGCCTACTTGGGTGCCCGTTTGGCCTCCTTCTACGAACGTGCCGGACGCGTTAAGTGCTTGGGTAACCCAGAGCGTGAAGGTTCTGTTTCCATTGTTGGTGCTGTATCACCTCCTGGTGGTGATTTCTCTGATCCCGTCACATCGGCCACCCTTGGTATTGTCCAAGTGTTCTGGGGTTTGGACAAGAAACTCGCTCAGCGCAAACATTTCCCCTCCATCAACTGGCTCATCTCGTACAGTAAATACATGCGTGCTCTAGATGATTTCTACGACAAGAACTTCGCTGAATTCGTTCCCCTTAGGACCAAGGTCAAGGAAATTCTCCAGGAAGAAGAAGATCTTTCCGAAATTGTACAGCTTGTCGGTAAAGCTTCTTTGGCTGAAACTGATAAGATCACTCTCGAAGTAGCCAAGCTGCTCAAGGACGATTTCCTGCAACAGAACTCCTACTCGTCGTACGATCGTTTCTGTCCCTTCTACAAGACCGTCGGTATGTTGAGGAACATCATTGCCTTCTACGATATGGCCCGTCACTCGGTTGAATCAACAGCTCAATCTGAGAACAAGATCACGTGGAACGTGATCAGGGAAGCCATGGGTAACATTATGTACCAACTTTCTTCAATGAAATTCAAGGTAATGTTTATTTTGAGTTGATATTTTTTGGTAAGCATTTTAAGACTTTTCTTTTTTTTTTAAAGGACCCCGTTAAGGATGGTGAAGCTAAGATCAAGGCCGACTTCGATCAACTATACGAAGATCTGCAACAAGCCTTTAGGAACTTGGAAGATTAATTTTGTTTCTATCTACATAATCCTATCGTTGTTAATTGTAGCTTGTTAAATAGTAATTAAAACAAATCAAGATGCCTAAGTCTTATTGAAAGAAACATAAAAACAATATGTAAATTAAAAAATGTCTGAATTGTCCCTCTGTTGGTTTGCATGATTATTTTAATTCCTGAATAAGTAGCAGCCGCATGTTTTTTTGTGTTTTTTAAATCTATTTTCGTTTCCGTCACAAAAAATGTCCTTCCAAATGAAGAAAGAAAAAGTATAAATGTTGCTCAGTATTAAATGCACAGAAATATTTAAAAAATAAAACATATTTTTTTCTTTTAGTCTTGTTTATACATTTTTGTGAATGTTTAAAAGTCACTTTTTAAAAAAAATCTAAAGAAAGGCGAAAATAACTTAATTAAATTTAAATAAATCGTTTTCGAAATATTGAAATGTGTTGCAGTTGTTTTTTTGTTGTATATGTCAAATATTTCGTATTTTAACTATGCCAAAACTCGTTTAAGAAGACTACAAAAAAGTTCAAACATGTAAGACGAAGAACTCTGAAAATTCGTATAATTGAAACTGAACTTGATACTGATACTTGAAAAGTTCTACATAATAATAACAAACATATTGATTCCCCAAAATTCTCACAAAAGGAGTTAAGTAATTTTTTGTCAAACTTTAAAAAATTAGCAATTTGACAGCTGACAGCTAGGAGTTACATCGTTTTCAATTGTCAATCTGGAAGTGAAAAAAAGCATTCTGAATGCGTTCAATTGGGCAAAAGTGACAGTTCTGATTCTGAAAAGAAGAGAATTTCCCTTCTGGTTTTAAAAACAGAATCAGAAGCAGAATCACTCACACATTCATAAATTTTAAATGTCACTTCCTCCATGTTTGCAGCACAAAAACAAAATGAAATTTAGCGCGAATACACATATATGTGACACATGTCATACTCAACCAATACATTCTCACCAAACTTCAGATTCTTCGAAATAAAAAAAAAACTGTTCAATTGGGATTCCGAATCGAAGAACAATTCCAGATTGCCAATTGAAAACGTCGTTAGTAAAATGGAGCATTAAAAGACAACAAATTTTCTTCAAATATGTCAAACTGTTCCAACAATTTAAAGTTAAGAGAGTTGGTTTTAGAAAATTAGAGTGGGCTAGACCAGTTACTGATGTTTGCAAAAACAATTCCAAATGTGAATGCAAAAGAAATTCGTGAGAGTATCCGGTTGTTGAAAAACCAAGAACGTTATAACTTAAACAGTCAATTTTTAAAACTGTGCCATTTTAAGAGTATTCAACATATTGCAACATAAATAAACTTTTGGGACGGTTTTTATTACTACTTCACTAAAAGTTGAACTCTAAAACAACGCATTAACAAACAGGTGTGTACGTACTTTTTTAAATAATTTTTCCGATTTGTTTGCGCTGCCGAACAGTGTTTTTTTTATGTTAAAATAATTATTAAGAGCTTGTTTTTAAATAAACAAGGTCTTTGATACAGTTAAACCTGCTTAAGATGAGAGGTAAAATCTCGGTGTTTCTTTCACTTAAGTGGGCATTTGCACCTCAAAGAATGTCACTAAAATTTTGTTCATGAAACACGATATGAATATATTTAAAAAAAGGGATTAAAATTGGTTCAATTCATTTTTAAATTTTTGTAGACAGAAAAATAAAGAAAGGACTCTCAAAAAAATTGAGTGGGTGTTTTTTACCATATCAATTTTAAAAAAAGAGAAATTTGGCAAACCCAAAATATCTCACAAGTCAACAAAATTAATGATTTTTTTTATGTATCGAAAAAACTGAAAAAATAATTATCACTTCGAATATTTTACGAACAAAAAATGTTTTTATCCAAAATAATTTTATGCAACGAGGAATAACATTTTTGACATCTGGTAAAATTTTCAGAAAAAATTAAATTGACAGTTTTCTTACAAAAAAACACCTTCAAATAAATGATTTAAAGTTGGTAAAAATTGATTTTCGACTCAAATATTTTTTCAAAAATTAAAAATGTTGGCTTCAAACTAATTGTATATAATAAAAATATAATTGTTATCGACTTTCAGTAATTTTTATAAAAAAATTGTACGCAAAATTTTTAAAAATTGATGCTCGATTCTCGATATGTCTTGAACAAATGAAGGTATTGACTTCAAAATGATTTCGTTCTGTGCTAAATTTTCTTAGAAAAATCCAATCTGTATATTTGTTTATATAAGAAACTAGCGGCTCGTTCCGGCTTCACACGGGTAGACATAATTAGGTACAGATATTTAAGTTATAAGTATGCTAATTAAAACGACCATGAATCACTAAATTAGAAAACATTTTTGTTTGTCCTATCATTAATACTGTTCCCAGCCTATGCAACCTTCGGTTGGTTTTAATAGGAATTTCTAAAGATTTCTATAGTAATCTAGTACTAAATATAGCCTATGTTACTGAGTGATAATGTAGCTTTCTAATGAAAAAAGAATTATTAAAATCGGTCCGGTACTTTTTGAGTTTATTCGTTACATACAAAAATACAAATCTTTCCTCTTTATAATATTAGTGTAGATAAAAAAATTAAATAAATGGTACTAAAATTAGAATAAATTGGGTTTAAACTTAAAACCTCGTTGACAAAAGTAGGTTTTAAAATCGTTTAATATACATCATATTCAAAATATTGGTCGTAATTTTTGGTAATTTTTTTTTTTTAGAAAAATTCAACTGACAAAAAAGCACGAAAGCCTACAAAAACAACAAAAAATTGTTATGAAATGGTTTTCGACTCAACCATTAGGAGAAGAAAGAAAGATTTTGACTTCAAACTATGTATTGTTATTAATATTTTGTTAAAGTTTTAAGCAAGACAAATCGACAGACGGGATGGGAATTTTTCAGTGAGGGTCGTAAACCCATTTTTTTGTAAATTACTTCAAAACTATTCTTTTTAAAGATGCAGGTATACATTGTAGCTCATGTAGCCAAAATATACCGAAAAAGTCTTTTAATACGACTGAAAAATGTTTGGGGAAACAATACAAAATTTTGAGATGAAGTGCATTTAAATCATATTTTCAGTAGAATTATCTATAAAACGCTTTCTGAACGTATAAATGAAGAACTACTTAAGTCGAGTTTTTGTTGAAAATTAATTTTTAATGGAGAAAACTATTTTGGATAAACGGGTTTTTCTGTGTTTAGTTTGTTGTACTTGAAAAATTCTAATTGTTGTTAATTAATTGTCTTTACTTCTTAAATTTGAGGATTATTCTACATTTAAAAAATTATATTCTCAATAAAAGAATATTCCTGATTGTCATCAATAATAATATGCTGTTTAAAACCATCATAGTGAAACTGATTGTGAGATTATAATAGGTCTTACATTTATCATTGCATATCTAATGATAACAAACTTCTATCCTAGTGGTACTCATCTGTAGTGTGCTAGGTTCCATTTTGTTTTTCATTTTTCAAATAAGACGAAATGATGGGGATTCAGCAACATTTTTAATTTTAATAAAATATCGATCGTTATAATTCCTAAAAATACTAGTAATCCTCATAAATATTTCTAACAATAATTTTAGTTTCTAGTTCCTGTAAATTCATTCTTTTAATAGCGGAAATTATTATACAAAGTGAATCTAGCATAAAAAACTATAACTATCATAGTTATTCTTTAAATACTTGTTTTTTAATTCATACAGTTCATACAATTAAATAAAGAAAATGGGGGAAAATTATCAAAATTAATCAGAACTTTCTACGCAAACTTATGAAGCAAAAATTGCAGAAGCATTTATTTCTTGTAAATATTAACAGATCTTCATAGTCAAAGTGTTTCCACTTGCTACTTATAGGAGCTATGCAAGCATTGCATTTTAAAACATTTTCGAAGATGAGATTTTAATGAAACATGACATTATGATGGTATAGAACTTCAAAAAAGTGGCTCCGTCGATTTTCTCTATCTATCTAGTCTCGGTCCTGCAACTTCAGCCATAGGTCGACTGAACTCAATCTTGAAAATATAGATTTTAAGCTGATTTGCGTTAGTTGCTTTTTCATTTTTTTTTTCAAGACGAAAAATGTCAGTCAAAATTACAATTTTTTTTAAAAACGGCCTGATAAATTTTTATGAAATTTTCTCAAATTGTATTTCTTGATTTGGCTCCTTCCAATATAAGAAATATAATTTTGTATTGCTCCAGAAGAGAACCCTAAATAGAACCATTATTTCATTTTTAAGTTTTCTGAAGAACTAATGACTCAATTTAAGTATTTTTGTACTGAACAAGTTCGTATGTTGACTAAATAATATTTGATCGTTAAAAACTTGATTTTTAAAAACCCGGTCAACATTTTAAAATTTTCTGAAAATGAAATTATTTTGGAGATATTATTTTAAACCTTAAAATGTTTGTACTATTTTTAAACATATTCATTGGAACCTCTTATATAAAAACCTCATATTATCCAAAAAAAAAAATGTTGTGTCGTTTTTGTTTAATCTAGATTGCAAATTGTGCAACTATCTTTTTTATTTTTAAGCTAAATTCCAACCTTTTTAAATATAAAGGGTATACATCTTCCATTCACTAATTTTTGTTTTAGTTAAGTTATCACTAAAATGGTAAATTAAAAATGTTACACTTGTTTTAAATTTCTTTTTAATAAAATTTTTTAAACTTTGTTTTAATTCATTCTAATGACATTGCGTCAAGTATTTTCAATCAATACACACCTGTTTAAATGATCAATTTAACTCGTCAAACTTCCAAATATTAAAAAGATTTTTCATACAGTTAGATCCGTTTAAGGGGGTCATCCCATGTGATGAGTTAAAAAAATCGAATTTTTTTTTTCATAAATTGCTAGTTTAATATGTCTAGAATACGGTAGTAAAGGGATTTTTCAAAATTCGAAGTCGTTTTAAAGATACAGCAGGTCCATGTTTAGAACCAGTGCTCCACTATCGTAAACGTCTTTATTTTATTTTTTGTTGTTCTGTAATAATTCATGTTAAATGTTAATTATATTTTGTATTTTGTGCGTGTGTTAGGCTTTAATTGTATTATTATCTTACTAACAACTAACACGTTATGCACTTATGATGAGCCTCTGATCGTAGTTTGAAGCTTGCTATAAGCTAACTACTTTCTGAAAATTCTGAAGTGTGTAAAAAAAATATGGGGTAAAGTATCTTACATACATCGGCGATAGTGACAGTAAAACTTACAAAGAGATCCTACTTATCATCTTTAATGAAGGTTTTGAAGGTAATTTAAAAGTAATGTCGGTTATGGGATGCCCTATAGGCCGCGAAGTCCATACTTATGTTGAAAAACGTGATGACAAGTGAATCTCACGTTCTGAGGGGTGCGTAAGTGATGCCGTTAAACAAGCCAGAATTGATTCAAGAGCTGAACAATCTGCTTTGAAAGAGTTTCAAGAAGAAGAGGAAGGAATACTCTATGGACCAGGCATCGCCGATTGAAATGTAAGTTGATATTTTCATAGTTAAGAGGACTTGAAACTTTAAACGAGTTTTTCTCAAAACTGTGTTTTTCAAACTTTCCTCCATCCGTTGAATTCAGCACATGTAAACGCATGGAATGAACTATCGACAAGCAAAAATTCCAAATATTTCGATTTTTTTATAGCAAAAAAAAAAAAAAACGCAAAATTCGCGACTTTTTTTTCAAATGTCTCTCAAAAGTCCAATTTTTGGTATATTCATTCGATGATAGTTCATTCCATGCATTTAAGCTCACAGATTAAAACGCCGTTTACTTTTTTTGTTTTAGATAAACCAATCAGCCGGAATCGTGGAGGCAGTGCGAGCCCATTTTTTCGAGGTGGAGTTGTTCACACCGGTGTAACTCGTGTTCTTTACAATATTTTTAATTCAATTTTTTATTTATACTGTCGAACTATGTTAATAAATGAAAATAAACTTAATAAAGTTGTATCTATTTACTGGTCGTAAAAAAAATCCTAAAAATTCCTTAAAATACAGGCCGTCACATGGGATGACCCCCTTAAGAGAAGCACCAAAATTTCAAAATCTTTATAATTATTAAACGAATTAACTCAACGACTCTAAAATGTTCATTAAATGTTCAGTAAACTGTTTTTTCCACTCAAGTGAGTTTTTTTTCTGAAAATATTAAAATTTAATAAAAATAAATTTCAGGTATCCGAAAGTTTCCATTTGCAGTTTCAATTAAGCAGAGTGTTTTATTGGAAATATTGGGTGAAAAATATTCAAAAATGAAAGAAAAAGTGTTTTTTCTTGCGTTGATTATATTGTGCTCAGTTAGCTACAACTTTTCAAAAAGTAACTAAAACAAATATTTTGGATTAGATTTAGTTTTAGTTAATTTGATGTCTTTAATTTAACATTTATGCCTTCTTAAAAATCACTGTGCACTGTCCTTGTTTGTCATTATGAATCAATCTCATTTACATCCACCTCCGTGATAATGGGAGTTAAGCTGTGAAATATAATCGAATTATTATGCACTTATAAATAACCTACTTTAATTTTATAAATTTTAGGAAGTAGGTGCATTGCATTTTTACTTGGAAGTATTGCTTTCGAAAAAAATTTCGAACTCCAGATTTTAATCAAACATGAAATTACGATGGTAGAGAAGTCGAAAAAAATGGGTCCCCCGATTCCATTCGTCTGTCTGTCTGTTCTCGCTCCTACATTCCAAACCATTGCGTCGTTTGATTTAACATTTGGAAATTAAGGTTTTTAGGCGATTCGCGTTAGGCGTTTTTTTAAATTTTTTTTAGACTAAAGAAGACAGTAATCCCCATACAAATGTTTTAGTCAAAAATCTAAAATTCAAATTTTTTAGAATGGATAGATTTTTTTAAAATTGTCTCCAAATTTTGTTTACTTAGTTAGACTTTTTTGAACAAAAAACATTTTTGTATTACTCAAGAAGTTTAAGTTTTCTCAAGAATTATTCAATCGATTTCAATAATTTTTTTTTGGATAAGCTTTTATACAGTCTCAATAATATTTAATGATTAAGAATGTCAAATTTTAGTTTTTCGGCTTTAAAAAAAATAATTTTTTTTTTAAATTCGATGTCTCAAAAACGGGTCGTTAGTTTTTTACAAAATTAAAATGTAAAACGTATGTAAGCTTTAAATAACTGCATAACAAAAATATTTTTAAAAGCAAATTGAAAATCACACAAAAAAATTGAAATTGAAAATCACAAAAAATCCGCTCTTACGATTTTCAAATTAAAATTTTAAAAAATTAAGATTTTTTTGGGAAATCAAATGGTATTTAAAGTCTTAAAAACAATTTTTTTTTTAAAAGGTACATTTTTAAATTTAAAAATACGGGAATCATTTTTTAACCAACTATTTGGATACATAGTTCCTGTGCAAGTTCGTACAACCCAGTCGTGCATTTTATTTAATTAAAATGAAGTAAGAAAATTTCAGCAACAGCTTCAAGTTCACCAAACAATCGCTCGTTAATATTTTATTAACTTACTAATCCTCATCAATTTTGCCAATCAGTTTTTAATGTTTGCTTGCATTGAATTCATTGTTATATTATATAAACGCAAGTTTTAGATACAGTTCAACCAGCTTAAGAGCAACAAAGTTTTTTTTTGCTGAGCTCAAGTAAATTCACCAATTAAATGAACACTAATTGAATGAAAGTAAGTACAAAATTTAATTTAAGCCGATTTGAAGTTAGATATTTTTTTATTTTAATATAAATTTACTTTTTTTTTAACAATTTGTCACAACACCGTGTACAGTGATACGATAAGTTATAATTTATCATATTACTGAAGCATTCAATTTTTGATGTAAATTAAATTTTGAATTATATTAAACTTGCGGGAAAAAGATGAAAAAAACCAAATAAAAAAGGATTTCAAAATTAAATTAGGCTGTCAAAAAAAAACAAATTAACAGGTGAAAGAATTAAGTGAAGGCACTTTTTTTTCTGCTCGCCACATTAAATATTGTAAATTCTTTCTAAAGTGAATTTTACCAAAGTTAAGTCGAATAATATTCAGATATGAAAATACATTTTAATTGAGCTGGTTTTCCTATTAAGCGGATTGTATTGTATCTGTTCTTTTGTAAACAAATATCATTTCATAAACCTTAAAGAATAAAAAATTAGTTCTTAGTGAAATTATGAATCACATCAAAATCCATAAAAAGAAATTCAATCAAAACAAGTTTTGTTTGATGCGTCTAATTAAGTAAACCGAACTGTATACAAAAATCAATCAAATCTCAAAAACAATGTCTTCCCATATAAATTGTTTATTAGTATACTAGTACATAATATTACTCTTTATTATCTGTTTGCGCACTGTTTTTATTGTTGTTGTTATTATTCAATATGTGATTCACTTTAATGTTGGCGACACTGAAAATGAAAACGTATTGATTTATGATTCACTTTATTATAAAAATAAAAAACCGAAAAACGGTTTTATATTTATTCACAGCTAAGATTTAAACATTCAGTCTTGAACGAAACTCCGAGACGAGAAGTGTTTAATTTAAACTTAAATCAAGTAAGTTGGTGGTCATTTATGTACAAAGTATAAAGAATTAAATGTTAATGGTGATTTGAATTTCGGACTAAAGTCTTGATTTGAGCTATTTTTAAAAACAAACGAGTTTATTATGACACACTTCAAAATAAAAAGTGCAGGCAAACAAATACAAAAATAGGTCTCACCTTGACTTGTGAAGCTTGAATTTAGTGTACCTACTTATGTATGTAGCTATGTACATAACTTTGACTAAATAAATGTCATTTATAACAAAAACTATTTAAAATTCTAGACTGCACGTTTGTAAACTTTTTTTTCTCAGGAAACTGTTTGTTTGCCTTGATTTTCAAAACCAAATTGTTTTGTGATTGATTTTTTGATAATTTTTTTAAATTTCCAGAAAACAAACAACAATATTCAACAAAATGTCGAGGACTTGTCTTTTTATGTTGATTGCTTTATTTGCCATCACCACTGTTTTGGCACGCACGCCTGTTGTTGAACAAAACACCAGGCTTACCAGCAGACCAGCAAGCCCCAGCGGTCTTTCTAAGGCAACTTGTGGTAAACATGGAGATGATGTAAGTAAACAAAAAAACATTAATAATGTTTCTTATTTGATTAAATTTTAATTTAATTTTGTATTATTTTAGTGTCAAACTTCAGATCAATGCTGTGGCAATACTCGCTGTCATATTTATGCTCACAAATGTCAAGCTATCATAACCGCTGAAGATTTGCAAAATCAAAGGAAGAAGCTCAGGCATGTCGAGATCAATGCTCACAAAAAGGATAGGAATTATTAATAAGTATCTATATAGGTACATAAATATGTCAAGGATAAAGCACATAAAGAGGCAGAGACTTGATGGTAAAATAATAAATTTATGTGCTTAATTTTTGTATTCTAATTATTGAAAATCTAATCTAAAAAAAGAAATAAGTGATTTTATTAAAATTTTCTGACTTTCTATAAGAAAATTGTGTTTTGTTTTTTTAACTTTCATTGGAAATATTGCATACAACGTCGTCGTTAACTAAATATAAAGACATTTTGGACTACGTATAATATTATGAACGTAAAAATATCATTAAATTATACAAAATCAACTGTGACACTTGAACTTAGATAATGAATTTCACTGATAATGATTTTTTGTTTCATCTAAAGTATGTACTTGACTTGAATATACAATTGAAGTGTAGTGTATAGAAAAATGTACGCAACTTCATAAAAGTAAATACTTGTCTTATTTACATTTGTTTCAATAAAGAATAAATTAATATAAAAAGAAAGAAAGAATCAGACATAATTTCAATAACAAACCCTAATTAAATTACGAAACTTAGAGTTGGGCTATTGTTAAAAAAAGGGCATACCGAAGTATTGGCAGGAAAAAGAACAAATAGAATAAATAGTATATTTTTTGGGCTAGATAATTTTTTACAAAATTCACTAATGCGTTTTTACAAAATTCACTAAGGCGTTTCTGGGAGAAGGTTATTAATTTTTGCTTATATTGTTCAATAGTTTTTGAGCTATTTAAACAAATTTCAGAATTTAGATTAAAAAATGGGTTTCAATTTAAGGTAGGATGTCTAAGAAAAATGAAAAATTTTGTTTTAAATTCCCATAGTTTATTAACCTTAAAGGCTGAGTTTTGTATACATTGCACACATTTCTTCCTTAACAAAGTACACGAAGATTCATCTTTAAAATGTTTTTAGTTTTTTTTTTTAATAAAAAGATTAAGATAGAGCCTTTAGAAATATAATATAAAGATCAAATTATTTGAGTTCGAATGAATCTTGTATGAGGGAAAGTTTGCCTCCATGTTATAAAAAAACATTTGAAGCTGTTTTTGTTTATGTTTCAATGTTTTAAGAGAAAGAATTGTTTGAAGTCACTTCGTGCAGGTTCATGACTTATGAACTTATTTCCTTTTTTTGAAAATAACTTAACTTAACCTAACTTAACTTACTTCAATAAATTATATAAAGGGATATATTTGGAACACTTAAAAGATGACCGAAGGACTGGAAATTTCGTGTTAAATTTGTAAACTTGTTAGTAATGTCGGATCTGATTTAAATATTTGATTTTTGGGCAGAGAAGTTATGGAAAAATAAAAAGCCTGATTTTTAAATACGCTGTTTTTGTTCAAGCATTCTAGACTTAAACAAATTTAGTAATATTTTGAAAAAAAATCTATTGATAAATATAATTGTTTTTTTTTTTTTAATATTGGATATGTGGTAATTTTTATTTATATCAAAAAACCTTCATAGTTAATTTTTTGTAAATAATACCGATTTTAAGAAATAATTACGAACAAAATAAAATAAGTATGACTCCAGTATCGTTATATTTTTAACTTCCCAAAGGAAGTTATTGTAATCAAATTACAATACCTAACACAGAAAGATGCAGAAAAGAATCCCAAAAAATTGAGTGAGTGGTTTTTTACCATAGCATTTTAAGAACAAATATTTGGTTAACCCAAAATATCTCACGAACCAAAAACGCTAGTGACGGTTTTTTTTTATAAACCAAAAAAATATGAAAAAAAAATTTTCACCACGAATATTTTATGAACAAAAAATGATTTTATCTCCAAAAGTAATTTTTTTTATGCAACGAAGAATGACGTTTTTGACATCTGGTAAAGTTTTATGAAAAATCAAATTTACAGTTTTTTTTTACAAAAAATAAAAACCTCTTAGACAAAAATAATATTAAAAAGTGATTTTCGACTTAAATATCTTTCAAAAAAAAGATATTGGCTTCAAACGAATTGCATCTTATACAAAATATTGTTTTCAACATTTAGTAAAATTTTTATAAAAATTCAACAGTCAGTTTTTTCATAAAAACTAAAATCTACAAAAAATAGTATGCAAAATTGATGTTCGATTCTCGATGTTCTGTGCTACATTTTCTTAGAAATATCCAAACTTTGCTTGCTTATATACGAAATATAAACATTCAAGAAATGCTTCTAAAATTGGTAAAAATAGGTTTTCGACTAAAAATCTGGTTAGCAAAAATAGATTTTGAAATCAAAATATTTCATGCAAAATATTGTTGGTAACTGACAACTTTTTAAACAAAACACGAAAAACAACAAAAACCTGATAAGAAATGGTTTTCGACTCAAGTATAAGGAAAACAAAGAATTGTTTATGTCACACAAAATATTGTTATAAATATTTTTTTTAAAGTTTTGAACAAAATAAATCGACAGACGCGATGGAAAGTTATCAGTGTGGGTTGCCAGCCTATTGTTTTTTTTGTTTAGATATTTGATTCAGAAAACTAGTTTTTCTATTTTAGTGGTATTTTGTATAGTTTTTTTTTCAGTTTTTAAAGTTACTGTCAAAATAATTTGTCTTAAAACCATAGAAAATATCAAAAATATTCTATATAGCAAGAATCTATTTTGAAAAGAAGGTACCTATTTTTTTGTTTTTAAGAGGAGAATGAGCGTTTTTACCACAACTGACATATACAATATACATATGTCATTGAAAAGCTAAACTCTAGAACATAATTTTATTTTATTGACACAAAGATATAAACTGTGCAGCTTATGAAGAACATACATAGAGCAAAAATCAATTGCAATATTGGTTCATTAAAATGAAAGTTTTTGTCACTTTATATGAACTTTTGTACCAATAGCCAATAATGTCAAACATTATCATGGTTGGCGAATAATTCGCTTAACATTTTGAAAATTTAACTTTTTTCTATTCATTTACGTTGGAAAGCTTAGTTCAATAGCATAATTTTTGAAGATGGACACGGATTTTTAAACTATAGGCCTAGACAAAATATTACGGAAACGATTCTTTCGATATAAATTTAATAGCGAAATGTAGTTTCCTTCAACCACCTCAAAGTGTATGAAATATAGCCATATTTGTCCATCAATCATGCATTTAAAGAATTTACAAGATGATTTTAATGTTTGATGCTGTACAATAAGATCAAGAAATCAATGTATTATTTATGTTGGGACCAACATTATAATATTTTCATAATATTCCTAGCTGACAATACGACCAATTTAATTTTGATGAAAAATTCATATAAAATTATAAAAAAAAGTGTCATCTTTGTTCTTTTGAATTTGCAAATTGTTTTTTTTTTTAAGTTTTTTCTAATTGCTCCTTAATTTTTGCGAACTCAAATTGTATATTCTTACATTTGGTAAACTTCATAGTACCAAGTCATTTTTATAAACCTCGTTACTGAACATTACATAGCCCGGGTCGAATATATTTTTCCCATCCTTCTTTTCAAAGTGAAAAATAATTAATACCTATAATAGTTTTAGTCGATAGAATTTGTAATGAAATTCATTTTGAAATTATTAAATACTAGCCGACCCGTGCTTGCGTTGCTTCGCAAATTGTAACCACGAACATTTTTTATATATTAGTATTACCATATGAAAAAATTTCTCAATGGGACTGAGCATATTTTCTACAATAATATTAATTTTAGTTTATATGTATATGATTTCGCTTTTATATAATAGTATAGATTTGCGGTAAAAAAAAAAACAAATTTGTTTTTTTAATGTTCTCATACATCTATAGGTATGCGTGTGTAAATATCCATAGACACATTTTTTTATTCATCTGCTCATGTTCAGTGCAGTGCAACTGACTTAACCTAATCACATTTGTGTGCTCTTTTTATCGACGTCATTGTAAGTACCTTCTTCGAGTTATTTGTAAAGAAAATTTTAACTTAATTTCAGTTTTATTGTTCGAGGAAGTGATACAAAATTGGTAATTCAAGCTATTATAATAGAAATTTTTTATTTTTAAATTGGAAGAATTATAATCTATTCACTTCCTCGAACCAAAAAAATAAAAAAGAGGCTGGGATGCGACCCACACTGATAACTTCCCACCCCGTCTGTCGATTTGTCTTGCTTAAAAGTTTGTGTATATGTATCAATTTTTACCAAATTTGCGTACTATTTTTTGTAGATTGTATTTTATTGAATATCGAAAATAATATTTTCTGTGAAATAAAATAAGTTTGAAGCCAATATTTTTAAATTTTGAAAAGCTATTTGAGTCGAAAGTAAATTTTTACCAAGTTTTAGAATTGTTGTTTTTTTTAGGTTTTCAATTTTTTGTAAAAAAAAACTATCAATTCAATTTTTTTCAAAATTTTACTGAATGTTGAAAACAATATATTTTGAAAGATAAAGGAAGTTTAAAGCCAATATCTCAAAGTCTTGAAAAGATATTTGTGTCGAAATTCAATTTTTACCAAGTTTTATTAATTTTTTTTTAGGGTTTCTCAAAATTTTATCAGATAACAAAAACATCATTCTTCGCTGCACAAAATTGTTTTGGAAATAAAATCATATTTTAGTCGTAAAATTTTCGAGGTGACACATTTTTTTTTCAGTTTTTTTGATTTATAAAAAAACAGTTAATTGGATTTTTTCCCTTAAATGTACTTGTTTTGTATCACGTTACAATGTATAATATAAAATTTAATTCAAGTCTCTACCGTCACTGGTTCATGAGATATTTAGGGTTAACCAAAATGTTCACCTTTTTTTTAAAATGCTATGGTAAAAAAACCACCCACGCAATTTTCTTGAGAGCCCTTTCTGCCTTATTATCTGTATAACAAAATTTATTTGAAGTCGATATCTCTTCTGGTTCTTGAGCTATGGACGAAAACGTCGCGAACGTACGGACATACGGACGTACGGACGTACGAACGTACGGACGTACAGACGTACGAACGTACAAACGTACGTACACACGCACGCACAGACATCTTTCTAAGAATCTTTTATTTCGACTCTAGGGACCTTGAAACGTTGAGAAATGTCAAAATTTTCAATTTGACAAATCTGACCCATTACAATAACTTCCTATGGGAATATGTTTTTTTAATCAATAAATATCAAATATCAAATAAATATCAAATATCAAGTTAATAAGATCTAATTTTTCTTTAGATAAATCGGCATTTTATTTAATTAAATGTCCTTAGTAACTTAAAAAAAAGAGCCCACAGCCACACTGCTCAGCGATGTGACGATAGAATTAGAGAAACAAAAAAATAATGTGTACGTGTAGGTTAGTTGATGAACTATACAATACAGACAAATTGAATATGTAGGTAGGTAGGTATAGGTAAGAGAAAAAACGTAACTATTAAAAATGGAACACATATTAAGAGAGAAAGAACATGGGAAGAAAAGAAAATTAAAAATGTTGGAATGATAATGAAATGAAACAAAGCAGCGACCTCGCGATTGTGATTGAATCTAATTTCCTGGATATAATAAATACAAAAAGTTTATAATTTAATAATTTGTTTTTATTTATTTCTCAGGTTGTATGTTTAACTTAGAAGTGATTTTAGGCTTAAAATTTGCGCAACAATATTGACTTTATGAAGCAATGCTAATCCTTGTCGATTATTGTATAGGTTTTAAGATATGAGTGGTTGTATAAGTCAACTAATGAAAAAAAATGGACAAAAAATGTAAAATTAATAATATTTAAGTTTGACAAATAATTTATGAAAAAAAAATTAAAGCCATAAATACTCTCATAACAATATAGAAAATAATAAAATATATTTCAAATAAATCGGTTGAATACTTTCTGAGATCATGCGTTACAAACTTTAAAATGGTTTCGCTTTTATATAATAGTATAGAAATGTTCTATCTTGACAAAATAAATGTGGTGCCAACATCTCTACTCTTTCTTGAGGTATGGCCAACGGAAAAAAGTATTACCAAAACACAAACGTAAAAACGATGGGTTCAGATTTTAAAGATCCAGAAATATCAAAAAATTTCAATATTTTGAATTAGAAATTACAAATTCTATAGTTATTTAGTAAAACAAAGGAAAAGTAATAGATGAATGCAAGCAAACAAACTACATATTTCTGCACTTAATTAAAATAGTTTTCAAACTAACTTCATTCACAAACATGTATTATCTCTTAAAGCAAAATATGTATGTAATATTAGGTAAATGTTATACACTTGGGCGTATATGTACTGTTTTTATTTTTTCTAAAAACATTGCCTCATTTGTTTCTGCTCAGTAAATTTTAAATACAATTTCAGATCTCTGACAATTTTCAAATTTGTAAGTTTTACTATTGTAAAAAAAATCTGTAGAAATAAGCCCTATTTTGAACTTGGTCCCTTATTTTTATGGAGTTTTCCAAACAAAATTCTACAAAAATAAGTAAATATTCTTTAGTGCTTAATTTTGCGTATATGTATAGTAAAAAAAGATAAGTTCGGATTAAGTTACATTCAAATTTAACATTTAAGGTGATGTTCATTTTCATAAGCTCTGGATCACTCCGGTATATTTATGCATTAATTTTAAACTTCTGACATTTTCAATTTAAACAAATTACGCATTTGTAAATATTACAAACCTTAAATTTTGTACTTTTATTGATATTTATGGACATATTTAGTCGTACATATCTTTAATCATTTTGATTGATTTTTATACAAGTGTAGGTGACTTGTGTTATCATTTTCATTAATAACTTTAACACATAATATGGAATTCCCAGAAATTCAGATGGAATGCGCGTCAAGGGTTTCTTTATTTTGTTTATATAGTAATAAACAAAAACAAAGAGATCAATTTTACTATATCTATAGAACAACCAATGCTTTGTATTTATGAATTAAATTAAATTTAATTGAACCGTAGACGGAGAAAATTTTGAAAGATGATTATTGTGCATTACTGATAACCTATTTTGTATTTTCGATCAAAAGAAAACAAAATGAATAACACCACAGAGACATAGTATAATAGTCGGTTATTTGTTTAGCTTATAATACAAAATTTTGTGCCAAAGATTAAATAATTTGTTTATATGTATATTCTTAAAAATTTTTCTATTGATTTTAAAATTCTTTTTTCTTATTTCTTGCATCCAAAAAATATTCAAATCATTTATCGATCAAACATTTGAATACAAGTGGCAACCTACTCTTTTCTACAAATGATCTTTGTTTTGTATGTGGAATTTTATAGCCTATTAGTTACAAAATCCCAAAACTATAGGAAAATGTTAATAACAATCAAATTTATTTAATCAATTTGTGAAATTTTCTTTTAAATAAAAAAACATTTTGAGTCACAAAATCAAAATCATGAACAATTTTAAGGGATTCTAGCTTTCTGAAAAATGTCATAACTTAGAAAATACAATAATTTTCAACAAATTAATGAGGTTTCACTTTAATATTTAAAATAACGATTGTTTTATAAGAGATATCAATGAATATTTACTTTATTGTAAATAAATATCAACCCCGGTTTCGGTTGCATGATTTGATTTAAGAGAGCATGTCTTCGTTGACTTTACGAATTCCATCTTTAAGGTCTTGAATGTATTGTTCTATGCCAATGCCCCATTAGAATTGATCTTATCTTTCACGTAGCCCCAAGCAAAAACGTTTAAGGATGTTAAATCATAAGACGACTGTTGCTAATTGTGATCACCTTTTAAAGAAATAACACTGAAAATTTGTATTGCAAAACTGCGAAATTTGACTGCAAAATGGAAACCATTCTTGTAGCAAATGTTAACTATTTTAGTCCGTTTTTGAAGGGAGGCTGTTTCACTCAACTTTTTATTAATGACGTTCTTTCTAATTGTCAAATGTCAAAATATGACATCTTCAAACGTGACCGCTGCCAAAATATCTGGCTGTTCAAAATCTTTTCACAAACAATGAGCGAAAAAAAGACCATGGAAGAACACCAATACTTTAATTTAAAATACTTTAATTTACAAAATACAAATTAATGCTTAAGTAAACATGGTTCGTTCTTTCTTTCCTTATTTTAATATAATTCTCATTTTTGTAATTACAAGCCCATCATCGATGAAAAATCAATTATTTCTGACAACGTGCGCGCATATTTAATTGGGAGCCAACTGAACGAACAACAAAAGCAACATCGTCACGACACGCTTGCCGCTGGCCTGCTACCGCCCGTCGATGATCAACATCATCATCATCATCAGGAGCAGCACCATCAGCAGGACGAAGAATTAAACAAAAAAAAAAGAGTTTATAATTTAAGTTACATGTCCTGTCCATGGATTAATATCTACTTAAATAGGCACTAGTGCGCGCGTGAGAGCATATTTGCCAATTTTAAGCAAGCAACACAACAAAATAAAAAGGCGGCTCACATATACATAGTTGTTAATATTTAATTTAATTTTTATACTTGCAAGTTGAGGCATAATATAATAATGTTTGCATGAAAGTACGCAGATATATTTATTTTAAGGGCAAGTCAAGTTATTCATACGTAAAAAGTGTAAAATTAAATACAAATTTTAAAAAACTGCATGAAGACACAAAAACTATTAAGCGGAAAATTACTTAAAACACAAAAATACATTTCCGTCAGACTTTTAGTCCTAGACAAATACAGCTTCAAATTTGCTTAAAAACTAATTTTACTAAAATCTTGAAAGTTGTTTTTGAGTGATTTATATTAGTCGCATATTGAATTGTATTAAAATCATTGACTCATTTAAGCCACTTGAACATAGTCGTAACGTTTCTTGACTTACTCTTTGCTGCATTTTTATAATGGATTATAACTTGGGACAATAACCATTTTCATTCCTCCACTAAAATACTTTAATTCTGGCGCTTCTAGGAATGTCCATCAATTTAACCTTTGATATCAACTTCGGCTGTACTATTGATACAGATATTCGTTCTTGAGCCGTACTACACGAATGTGAAATGCTTTGTTCAAGAGTTCAAAATCAATGCACATAGAAATGTGCTAATTATAAAAAAAGAACAGACGAGTGGGACTAGTGTGTCCCACATAAACAAAAAGGCGTAGGTTCCCAGAGCAAGTACTCAATATGAAAAGCTGAGCAGATGCTACTACATTTACATTTTGTACATTACATTTATTCAAAATAAGTAGATCACTCTATTTAAGATAACAAGTCAGATTTTTTCCAAAGAAAATTTCAATGATTTTAAATGAAAGTAAACATGAAGCAATGAGTAAATGGAGCACTTTCTCAGAGCAAATGCTCATGCTAAAATATGAGTAGTTTAAGTGTGAGAATTTGGTTATTCTAGAACTTTATTAAAAACACATACTTAAATGAATTGCTTTTGAAAAGTGAATTTTTAAGCAAGTGCTCGTTTTTTTTAGTATAAGGCAACATAATGCTTCTGTTTGTTTAAGAAAATTATAATCTAAATAAGGATTATTTTATATATATGCTTATAACAGACTTTACACCAAAACTCGTATGCAGAGAACCTGCTCTCAAAAATGAAATTTTGAGTAAATACTCAGATTTCTATTAATACGTGCCGACATTAAGTTTGTAAATTATGAGCAACAACATAAAACCCATTGGTGTGGATTATAGCTTCACAATTTTTGTTTGCCCTTTAAAGGAAATATCTCTTACAGTTTCAGCACACATGCTTTTACACATCCTCACCCTTTTAAATAAGGATAATATCTCTCGTTTATTGAATTAAAAGAGTAGCCAGCCAACAATTGGATAAGTAAATAATCATCGAACAATGCCGCACGAGTTCACGTGTTGGGACCTCGAATGGTTTAAAGCCCGAAAAGACCACATTACGCATTGGGCTTATTAAAATTATACAAAAAAATGGAAACATTTTCAAATACCTATTATAATAAATCTTAAATATTTTTTTCTAGAATAAGCAGTTAACAAACAGTTCTAGAAAAAGTTTGACAGTTTATGAAAGAAGAATTGTCATTATGGACATAAAAAAGAGCCATTTTATTAAACAGACATTTTTGATGTTTGTAAAAATGTCAAAGTGTGAATCCCTCCTTTTTCGTTTTATTAGAAATTTCTTTTCGGACAGTTGCATTGGATGGGTTAAAGTCCGAAAAACATAAAATAAATGCTGGTGTACCGCAGGGCTCTGTTTTTTCTACGACACTCTTCCTTATTTGTATTCATGATCTCCTGTCCAATTAATTATCACAAATGTATGTTACCAAAAATGCCGCAAGATACCTGGGTTTTCTGAGACGATACAAAATATATTAGATGGTGCAACAGACCGTATGGAGAACTAGGGCCTAGTTACTTACAACTCTTAACCATTCCTGTATTTCAGGGATAGAAGGGACCTACAGTTTTTATGCCAAATCCAAACGGCTAATTTGACAAAGCACTTTTCATGACAAGAATTAATTTTTAAGAGTTTGTCAATTCTTTTCAAGAGGCAGTACTCGTGCAAAGAAACTTTAGATGGCATAGACAGCGATTGAACCCAAGACCTCTAGCATGACAGTTTTACGCACCTTACCTCATTTTCATCGTCCAAGACTTGAGTATAACTTCAATCTTCAATTGACTGGTGCTCAAGAAACTTTCTTAAGCCTCTCGTACAGCATTCAACGATGAGCTTGAAAAATTATTGGCGACAATAACATCATTAACTCAATAACGTTCGTCGTAAAGTTTCTTGGCTCATTCTTTTTTAACCGTTATTTAAACGAAATATGCTCTAATGAAATAGCTAGTTGCATTCCTACCCTTAAATTGTTTAACCGTAATACTCGCGCTTCTAGGAATGCCCATCAGTTTATCTTGAGTCCAGCTTCGGCCGTACTGTAGGGTAGAGAGGTTCGTTGTTTAACCGTACTAAGCGAATATGGATTTAATAACCACGCTTTACCTTTACTTGTCTTTAAAATGTTCACAAAATTAAGACCATTGTGCACATCCTTTTTAACCCCTTCTTCTTTTTATGATGCTCACACTCCGGGGGATCGATAAATTGTTTGCCTATCGATCCATTGTCGTAAATATCATACATTCCATTGATATTATGACACTTAAAATGACAACTCAGTTTGACAGATGTCAATTTCCAGTGCTGCCAACTTCAAAAGAAGAAATAATTGACCTAAAACTTGTTTTTCCTTCTTAGGAATAAGAAAAAACTTGAAGATCCTATGAAAGTAGACCCCTTTTGAAATTAAAAAGCCCTCACCAGAACTTCGAGAAAGATTATGAAGAACTCCATGTCCTTATAGTTTATTTAACTCTTTACATCCTAAACTCCTAAAATATATAATACACATCTAATTAGATACCTAATTAAATGCGTGTGTGAAAATAAAGACCAAACCCATCAAAACAAAATATTCCTATTTAAACTTCTAATAGCTAAATAAGCTAAATTATGATGATATAACCTTTACATACGATGTAATCCTCTCCAAAAAAAAAGGATCATATTTGTAATTTTCTTGTATAGGTATAATACAGAACCCCATCACACTTGATCCCGCATGGAATTACAACGCTTATCAATTATTCCCCCCAAACTAAGCCGTTTATCATCTTAAATTTCTATACCCTTCATCTATAAAGATGAGAATTATCTAGATACCTATGCTTTGCTTACTCCTTATACAATGTTTAGAGCTACAAAAGGTTATAAATATTATAACACACACTCGAATGTGAATCCTTGCAAAATTAATGGAAAATAACTACAGGTGTCGTTGGAGCTTATAAGCGCCTCCATTGAGAAGCCGCGGCACCGTGCCTTATGCCTTCAAGGTTTTAATTAACAGTAACAAGGACTAACCCCAATATTATGTACATATTCGTATCCCTACACTACTCAAGACAGCTCTTTGGCGATATATCTAGAATGAAAGGAAATAATCCCAAATAAATAAGACGAAAAATAACACTTTAGTATATTGTTTTGGCAAGTCACTATATAGACAAAACACCAACACACACTCCACCATCATTATTTAAGACATCTCGAAAGGATCCAGGATCCAGAATCGCAGGATTCAAGGGATTCACCCGCAGCTAAAACGGATGTGATATTTTGTGCGGAGCTAAATCTCGACTTATATCCTAAAAATTACTGTAGGTACATTATTTTGTTTGGTTAGAACTTTTTGTTGGTTTGGTGATGAGTTGTGTTGGAGCTATCTGATGATGATGTTAAGGTTCTGGTTCTGGAGTTGGTGTGCCATTTCGCGTTGCTTCCGGGTATGTTTTGAAAATGAGATTCATCAACCTGTTCTGTCTGTGCATTTGGTATATAGTTACCTCATATCCATCCCTATCCCTTATACCAATGATACCGCATACCCTTACAAACTGTCATGCCACCTTGCCACCACTGCCGCCGCACACCTCCTAAAATTAAATAAAGAGAGGCTCGTCATTTTTCACTTTCATCTATTGTGAATCTTCGAATGCTTCTTCTTCCTTCGTATATCTTTATATTATTAATATAAATTACAATTTTGTTGTAATGTAACTCGTGTATGAAAGGTTGCAAACCACCACCACCATCAGCCATCATAAGAGAGAGAAATAAAGGAAACGTACCTCGAGCTTGAAGAAATTCCTTCTACGGTTCCAAGTTCCATCAGAACCAAGATAACTAATTGGCATCACTCTATTTATTCATATAACGTTAATTTGCGGTTAGTGTTGTTTCATTTGTAGATATAAGGGAATGGTAAGGTATATGGTATTATCTATAGTTACGTACGTGACGTGATGCTTGATTATATGACTTGATTTTGAGTTTGCAGTCATGGTAGCATTTTGAATGTGGTTTTGAGTCATGTGGCTTTAAATGGTGGCAATATGTCACTCAAAGGAGTTATATTTGTATAAATTTAAGTTTTAAACAATTCAAATACATATGTATATGGGACCGAATTATTGTATAGAAACAAATGTAATTAATTTTAACAGAAAATATTTGGGCCTTATTGTTGTAGGTAATAAATTTGAAATTGTTAAGGTTAAGTTTATGGTTGAATAGAATAAAGCCCAGTTGTTAAGTTTGAATTTTTAATCCAAGTTAAAGGTTGATTTAAGTTGAAAAACTTCTTAAAGATGAATATTTTATTTCTAGGGCCAATTATTGCATTTTGACAGTTTCTAGCGGCCATTTTGGTAAAATTAAAGCTGTCAAATTGGATGTCATTTATTTTGTTTATTGTGAGTTCAACAATATGAACATATTATGATAAAATTTGTATGAACATTGTTATTTTATTGGCCGTTTTCCCATTTACAGCTGCTATTATCGACATTCCCAAAGGACTATTTGCAGTGCTGTTGATAAGTTTTAGTCCAAAGGCTGAACAATCAACCAATAATCATATTCTACGAATATAAATATCTGATCGAAAATCATTTTTACCGATGAATTCTATTTATTAAGCTGATATGAGAAAAATCTTAGTTGCCAAATTTGAGATAATATTAATATCGAAAATGTCACTGCAAGGTCACGTACTAATTAAAAAGTAATGGAATTGTCAGTTAACTTGTTTAACTGGTCAAGTAGAGCGCGGTTCGATGAGGCGAGAAACAAATTTTTCCCGTCGTGTTCCCTGTCTTCTATAGAATTATACGTTTAAACAGAACATTCAAGGCCAGTGGTTAAAAATGGAACGCGACGGTCAAAACGGAAAGAATACAAAGGAAAGGAGAAGAAGCTCATTTTGTTGCTGTTCACTGTTGAAAGATTGAAGTCTTACTTAACAAAACTTTCTAAATGTTGGAGTTTAAAAAGAACACTGACATTTTTTGGGTTCGCTTGCTGAATTATTTTTTAGGGCAGTTTAATTACAAAAGCAAAGAAAAAAACAGAACGTCGAAAGCTGACCGAGTTTTGTTTGACGTATCAGATCATGAAGGGCAGTCATGCTGGACCACGCTTTGTTTGATCAGGCCTTAAGAGTTTGTAGAAATTTAGAGCCAGTCTTACGTCACTCACATAAAACTCGTAATTTAAGTTGGAAACTGACCTTAATTTTGATCAAAAACCATCTTCAGCGGTGAGTTCCAAATCTCAAACTGATATGTGAACAATTTTAACTCTGTGGAATTAGAGATGTTATTAACATAGAAAATTTCATTGCAAAGTCAAGTAAGAATTTAAAAACTAATGGGTTTGTTTGTTAACTTTTGAAAATAACGAAAAGATTATTAGTTCTAGAATGTTTGATTTCATTGACATCTTATGAGTAAAATAATTGCAATCTGATTGCAAAGACACACATACATGTCAAACTCATTTCGCGTTCCACATACAATCCACACTTCAACGAATAAAATGTTCGTGCAATGTGAAAGAAATGTCATAATGGACGCATATTCGTTCATTCGATGGTCGTTGATTGCTCTAAAGCACTATTTACATGAGCATGACCAACGACCAACGAATGAACGAATATTCGTCGATTTTGACATTTCTTTCACATGAGAGTTTTTAATTCGTCGCGAATGAAGTTTGACAGCCGAACACCATTCACCACCGAAACCAAAACAAGAAAGATTTTTTTAGGTTAAGTACGCGCGATTATTTTATTCGTTGCGAGTGTGGATGATGTGGAACGCGAATAAAATTTGACAGTTCGTATCAACAAACATTTTTTTTCGCGACGAATAAATTTGTTTTCTTAAATTTATTAATATATGATATTGAAAAGTAAAAGTATGCATCATAAATCAAATAGAAACTATATTGCTATCGTTTTGTTAAGATTTTGTGTGGAAATATGTCTTTAAACGTACATAAACTCACATTTTGTAATTCATTCGTCGTTCTTTGGTCGCGCTCATGTGAATGCTGCTTTATGTGAACAGTCCTTAAGCTCGTGAATGCTCTGCTTTAACAAAAATTATATTTGAATTGATAACCAAGGTTGACATGTCTTAAACTAATTCAATAGTAGGCGAAAAAGTTGAATAAAACCAATAAAATAATTGATATATCCACGTATGCATCATCATGTGAGTCCGTCTATATCCCATTTTTTCCTATTTTATAATTATTTTGTCTTATAACAAAAATAGAAAATAATATAAAAATTAGAAAAAAAGAAAGTAAATAGAAATTATAAGAATTAGAAAGAGAAAAAATAAAGTTAAAGTGAAGATTGTTGCGGTTGATTTGCAGTTTGAAAGCTAGTTGAATTCATTGAACAAAAAGTGATGCCAAATCATAAACCAATTTAAGGGTATGTTTACAGGGAGAAAAATGATTTATTCATATGACTTATTTTTGCTAATATGGATTCAGGAATCTTGAAAAATAAGATTTAAGACCTCATGGATTTGATATTTTTGAATTGAAAAATAAAAAAATTAGAACAGGCCTGATATTAAATTCTCCGACAGAGAATTCAGAGTTTTTAGAATTCTGACTCCTAAACTGAACTTTAAAAAAAATATGCTTGAAATAAATTTTACACTTTAATTTAAAGATGACCCTTCTGACATCAAAACCACAGCAACATTCGCATTTTTGGTGGATGAATTTTTGTTTTTGAAAGTTTTTAGCACTTTAAAATTGCCTATTCCAAATGTTGGTAATACATTTTAAAACAAACTTCATAAAAATGGAAGTAATTGGCAGATTTCTGAAAATTTATAAACACAACTCACTATTCATTCACGTCTATCAATCAATTGAATTGTGAGATAGAGAATTCTTAAAAAATCGAATCAGAATTCTCAGATTTCTGACAGTTAGAGTGAAAAGTTTGTATATGAAATTTTGTTTATGTTTCTGTCAATACGGAAATCTCTGAGATATAAGATATTATAAACTGGCCAATTCTCTTAACGAAGTGTTTTGACATTGAAAGTTGGTTCATTGGCTTAAAGGTTCGTTCACAGTGAAAATTTAAACTCTTGTCAAGTTTCTAATTAACAAACACTTCACGAAATTATTTTTCTAAATGTATGTACATATATAATTAATAAATTGAGTCTTAAGCTGTTTTCGAAATTCTGAACGTTCGACTAGACCAGATTTGCAGATTTGATCTTAATTCAAAATTGAATCAATTCATTTTCCCCATGGAATGTGAGAATAGAGGAAATTTGTACAGATCCAGATCAAGAATACAATACAATACTAGTGTCCGACCGAAGCTTCGGCTTCGGCCTTCGGTTCGGCCGAATTTGGCCAAAAAAAAACAACATTCGAAGCCGAAGAATCTGTTTATTATATCGAGCATCGTACTAGGCGCCGGAAAAAATTTCAATTTTTGAAATTTTTGAATACCGAAGAAAAGATTGCAATCTATTTAAAACGTTATACTTCTTCGCATAAAGCTTTTGTAGAGGTAATGTAACATTTTGTTCATAAAAAGTTCAAGGTGACAATTTTGAAGTTTTGCTCTCAAAAAGCGTAATACATTTTGATAGAATGCCGATAAGAAATCGAGGATTTAGATTTATTGAAAAGTCGAGAAATATCATAATTTTCAATTTGATAAATCGGACCGTTTACAATGAGAAATTAATATTTCAAAAGTCTCTCTAGAACGATGTATTATTTAAGAAGTAAGAATTGTTGAATTCACAACAGCAGTCCATTTCAGCATTTTTGGATCAAATCTTTAGATATGTACATACATGAATGAACATTTTCGTATAGATTCTTTCATGTAAATATGCTCACAGCTGCGATCTAGTTTTCGTTCTTTCTAAACATGTCCCATTTTTATTTTTTTACACACTACAACACCGTAAAACATAGCATCAGGATAAAGAAGCATTATATGTTTTTATTTCTTAAATCCATAATTCGCCTGATTTTTCTTCTACTATAAAAACTCTGAAGCTTTGATAAAGACTTCCTTGAACTCATGTGAACTACAACATCTGTGTCATGTGAGTATATAGAATCCTTATGCAAATTCCTTCAGTTTGTATTTATATAAATACATATAGGTATAGTTTTATACCTATACCCCAATTGTTCATATAGTAAAACCAAAACTTTTCTCGACGACGACGATGACGATGACGCTTAAAGAAAATTCTTATCCAATTTCACTTCATCTTGAGAACACAACATTTTCCATGCATGCGTTCCAATAACTACAAAACAAATCCTTAAACCACGACGACATACCTAACCTACTCCTTGCACATTCATAGTCATATAAAAATATATGAGATTTGGCATCACCGCACAAGGCAAGGATGTCGGTCGGGTCGGTATTTTGGATGGATTTAAGGATAAATTCTTGATATAGAAATAGAACACAGAACAGAAGTAGAAGAAAAAAGAGAGAATGAGCTCTATTAAACAATTGACATGAGTCCCGCACTGCACCAAAGCATTCCTTCACAATTAATCTCAAATAGTATAATCACCGAAATGCAAATCCTGTTCATTCCGCCGGATATGCTCTCCATACTTCCAACTTACATATGTACATAGCGCGTATAACGCGTACATTGACATCATTCCGTGGTGTTGTAGGTGTTTGCCAGGATATAGGACTTTTTATTCGTCCTTTTTGTATAAGAAGTTTACACTCTCGCTGTTAAGAACAGTTAACACATGCCAGGGCGTATATTTGCACTACACTTCTCATCCAGGACCAGGATGCGAATTCAGAATTCTGCGATACTAGAAGGAATTTATCCTTAAAATAGAGGAAGAAAAAAGAAAATAGAACTAGGTAAGGTTGTGTATTAACCAACAAGCTCAAGACTAGAGAACAACGCAGCAACAATCCTTGTTGAACGTACATATGTACAGTTAGATGGTTCCTACGTATATACTGAAGGAGTAGGTAAGGTACGTGTCTTGAGAAGCCCATAGGGATAACCCAGATGGCAGTGGAGCTGCTGTTGGTATTTCTTCCATTGTTTTCTGTTCTTAACTCATATCCTTTTCAGATCGTATCCCTATATACATAGAAAGTTCGCAATGATCAAACGGTATCCCACACGCAAAGCACGCGAACCAAGGATAATAAAAATAATAATTTCCCATGAAGAAGACGAGCGCTAAAATAATAATACTCTATTCGTCGTATAAGCATTCGTTCTCGTATCGTATTCGTATATAAAATAAATTCAGAAATTGAATGAGAATCTTTTGTTTGAGTTTTCAAGAGTTTTCGAGTTCGAGTTGCGGAGTTTTTGGATTTGCAGCTCTGCTTTGACGCTTCTTGTTTTTCTATGCTGGGGAATTCCTTCCATTTTTTCCCTTATAATTTGTGGATTCTGTAGTGTGTTTATTATGGGAAATAGGAATGCTTTGAGGTTACTTTTTGTTTGGTGTCACGTACTTATGTTTATAAATGAATTCAATGCAACCAAACCAAACCACACCTGGGGAATATATGTACATTTATATCCACACAAAATATAACTTTTTGTGGTGCTGTTTTTGTTTATTAAATTTTTTTATAGTACCTATAATTTTGATGAAATTGAATTAGGTCTGAGATTTCGTGAACAAAAACATAGATTTATTGTCAAAAAAAATGAATATACTGGAAACACCTGTTTGGTTTAATATCCTTTAAGAAAATTTGACTTAGGGATAATGTGGGCACAAGAACACGAGAAATTAAATTGTTAAAAATTTAAGAGAATAACAAATTCCTTAAATGACAACATTTTTTCAGACAATCACTTTGACATTTTCACATGACAATTTCTTTTATCGTGTAGGTAACAACTGTCAAAATAAAAAAAAGAGAAAAGACAAATGGAATTTTCCATTGGTAAAAAAAATAAATTCATTTTTATATCTAGATCTGTCAAAAAAAAACAAATTTTCTCTATTTCTGCATTCCATAGGGCAAAATCTATAGATTTTTTTTTTAATTTTTATTTATTTAATTTAATTTTAATTTTTTTTAAATTTTAATTTATCCCAAAAGATAGAGCCGTCTCACTCGTTCATAAATGTCATATCTGTGATGTTGCTGGAAATGTCAATATGTATCTTTACGTCAGATACCAACACAACGACCTTGGTGTTAATGGCTGCGTTCAATCTCGTGTTGGATAGGGTATCTTGGATAGGTGGATTTTTAGATACCTTGTTGAACGATTGGATAGCTGTCAAAAAATAAAAACAACTTTCAGCTGTTCACAAAAAGCAGAGAAACATTTAAGCTTCGAAGTCAAAATTGTTGTAAGATAAAACATTTAATGGATAATTCAACTGATTCGTCGGACGATGATGAATTGATAGGTGCGTAACAATTTAATAAATAAGATATAACCTTCTTCTTCATCGTCTATTATGTACAGAACATCCTCAAATACAACTTCAGCTAACATTTTGTATCTTTTTGTTTACAAACAATTACAAAAAGCTGAAATAAATTTTCAAGTTGCTTGAAATTGAACCATGTGTTGAATCAGCTGTTCTGTCAGATACCTTCATACCCCAGAAATTCTTGGATACCTTTGAATTCCTTTTTTGACATCTCAGCTGTTTTTGATCAGCTGTTATTTTACACGTAAAACACTAACAAAAAGGTTTCAGGATACCCTATCTGTCTGAAATTGAACGCAGTCAATGTTTATCAAGTGAAATACAAATTTTTTTTAATCGTTCATAAATGTCAAATATGTGATTTTGCGGGAAATGTCAATACATATGTATCTTTCCATCAGATACCAACGCAACGACCTCGGAGTTAAGCACTATTCACATGAGCACGACCAACATCCAACGAATGGACGAATATTCGTCGATTTTGACATTTCTTTCACATGAGAGTTTTTAATTCGTCGCGAATGAAGTTTGACATTCACCACCGAAACCAAAACAAGAATGATTTTTTTAGGTTAGGAGTGTGGATAATGTGGAACGCGAATAAAGTTTGACAGTTCGTATCAACTACAATTTTTTTCGCGACGAATAAATTTGTTTCCTTAAATGTATTAATATATAATATTGAAAAGTAAAAGTATGCATCATAGATCAAATAGAAACTATATTGCTATCGTTTTGTTAAGAATTTGTGTAGAAATATGTCTTCAAACGTATATAAACTCACATTTTGTAATTCGTTGTTCGTTGGTCGCGCTCATGTGAATGCTGCTTTAATGTTTGTCAAGTGAAAAAGTGAAAGAAAATTGTTTTTTAATCCTTCACAAAAATCCAATTCTTATTTCATGTGAAAAATGAAAACAAACGTCAAAAGTTACCATATGAATAATTTTATTTTAAAGTGAAAATACAATTTGAAGAGTTTTATTTTGTAAAGAAAAATAGTTTTTGTACATAACTTCTTAGAACCTTATTTCAACTAGGTAAACAAGAGTTAAGAATAATAAACCTTAAAACTTGATTTTAAAATGTTCAAGTTAAGTAATTTAATCTTTAGGTGAAAAAATATTATATTGCAAATTGGAAAAAGCTTGTATTCAGTTGTTAACAAATTCAATACAAATAAAGTGTTCTATTCTTCTAGTTTTGCAAAATGATCAACATATTGAGGACATTTTTTGTATACATTTTTTTACATATATTTTTCCAAATATCAAGGCTTTCGGATTCTCCATTTTGAGAAACGTCAAAATTTAAGTACAAGTATCAAAATTTATCCTGCTTCGCAAAATCATACATTTTAAACAATTTTATTTCCCACTCTTGTGTCAAAATTTAACTAAACGGAAAAATGTAAATAACAGTTTATAACCTTATAATAATGTTGAAAATTATAGACAAGATTGAAACTACAACCCAAACATTTGTTTTGTTTAGTTTTGACAATCAGTATTATCAATATCAATGAAAATTGAATGCAACTAAAATTATTCACCACAAAGAATATTATTAAACTCACCACTACGTTTGTATTCATATGTAGAGCAATCATGTTTTTTTTTGTGACAGTGACAGCAATTGACAGAACCAAAACTGTCTTTTTGGGAACATGCTTTCAAAATATGTATTGTTAATACATTTATATAATAAAAACAGATATTTCCAAGATTTTTAACTCCAACATTGATCTTATGTAAAACAAGTAAGACAAATAAAAATAAATAGTGTTAAAAGTTCCTTTAATTTAAATTTGTTTGTCCATTCTTTATGTCAAATTCATATAAATAAAATAACAAATTGAGCTTGGGATAGGAAATCAAAGAAATTGAGAGGAAAGGAATAGAATTATGTTTGTAATATACGTAATATTAATACATCATTGAAACATAATTATCTTAGTGTTTCATTATTTTACATTTAATTCCGATCA
This sequence comes from Eupeodes luniger, assembly GCA_951509635.1. Lineage (NCBI taxonomy): Eukaryota > Metazoa > Arthropoda > Insecta > Diptera > Syrphidae > Eupeodes > Eupeodes luniger. The sequence goes on along the minus strand of OX608075.1, from coordinate 8,206,659 downwards.
GTAATTAAATAACTTACGAATTCATCGATTTGGGATTATTTACCGAAGGTGGTTGAAGCTTAAATCAATCTCATAAAATTTAGTGAACAAAAATTGTGCTACCACTATTTGTCTTCATCAGAACTTTAAAGAATTTTTTTCAGATCTTCAACAATTTTATTTGGTTTGTTAGAATTATCTATCTTTTTTAAAACTCAAACTCTCAGTCAGAGAGTTGAATATCTTCTTCCCCAATATTGAAAGCTATTGAAAAATGTGTGAAGAAGTAAACGAACAGTCCTAATGGCATGAATACTAAAGGTCTGATTGTTAATTTCCCAAAACTGTCAATTTCTTACTATTTTGTCCAAATTTCTGTCAAATTGCATGTTTAAAATAAAAATAGACTAAAATTGTCAATTTAGGAAAATAAAAGAAGAGGTGAAATGGAAAACTAAAGCAGACGTAACACCAGGCGGAATGCGGTCAATGTAATTGCTGTGATATGAACAATGGTTTTTCCAACTTGATGGTGACTTACACATTGGTACAATTTTGTTTCCCATACGAAATTTTTCGTGGAAATATTTTGTTTTTAATTTATTTAAAGGTAGTATTTCACTCGTAAAATTAAGTGCATGTAAAAGTTTCTTTTTATTATTTTCTGGGATCAATTTTAAAATGAAAAATTCAATCAACCGTTTGCCATAATTTTATTTACGAGCATTTATGAGATTGACATATGTATGTATGTCTCCCATTTCAAAATTTGCTTTCAATATTGGGAAAATTTAAAACCTTAAATTTTGTTTTTAACGAGCTGAACATTAGGCTTTAAAACGAATTTCAGTATTTTAGTATAAACCTGCCTCATGTTTAACACGTAAGATTTTTATGAAAGACTTTTTGTCTTGTCGAGTTCAAAATAAGATTTTAGATCCTGCTAGAAACTATAGAAGACAAGACAATTTGTTTTCAAACAATTATTAATGTTAGAACCAGATGCCTCCACTTTCGGATGCCTAGGCCTTCATGTCCACCATAATTTCTTCTATTCTAATAATCTTAGATGCTCTAATTCCAATCAATTTGATTCTTGAACAGCTGCAACATAAAATTCAATACCAAAGTTTTACTGAAGATATCAAAATATTTATATAATAATATTTATGGAAAATTGCACACATGAATTTCTGTAGGATTTTTAAATAACACCTATGATTTGTGACATTATTTAAGTTTTTGGAAATATATTATGAATGTGTCGCAAAAGATCGTAGAAGACTAATAGGGAGCTGTAAGGAAGAAAGTTCCAGCTTATTTCAACACAGTCAGTTATTGAAGTTTTTAGTGCAGATTGTGTCTTTTCATACACTTTTTATATAATCTTTTCTTTGTTTGCTATTAAATAATAATCTGAAAAACTACAAACCACCTAATTTAAGGACGTTAACAACATTTTTGGCTCAGTCACAGACATCCTTGAGCATAACTTGTTTCTTAGACTATATAAAATCTCTTTATAACGCTGCTTTTTCATTCCTATGAATCATAATCTTTTATGACACGAACAACATATTCATTATAACAACGAAACACAACAAAACGAAGAAAAAATGTTTGTGAACGAAAAAGGATTTCTTCTTTTCATCGCATTTTTTCCAATTAATTTCTTCACCCAAATTGGAGAGTATGGAATTTTCGTATCATAAAAATGTTTTTGAGTTTCTTTTTTTCAGTACGATGTCTTATCCTTTCTCTATATCCAGTTATACACCCTGACGGCGCGGCGATGAAAAAGATGTTATGAGCTACGTATTGTTGACGAAAAGGACCTTAGTTGCAACAATACTGCTTTACTTTCCTCTCCTATCATTTCTTTTGTTGTAGAAGTAGCAGAACGTTGCAGTTGTTGTTGTTGTTATTTAATTGTAGCGGTACATTATCAAAATCGCTGGTTATATCTAATTTTGTAACATGGGATTGAACTGAAAATACAAGAACATCCTCTTGGCTTAACGTCATCGTCATACTCGTCCTCGTCGTCGCTTAGTTTTTGAGGGGGTCGTGTGATGCTGGAATCAGGACATCGTATAGATAATAACAGTTTACGAAAACGTCAGTAATCCTTTTTCATAGAGAGCGATGAAGATGAAGAAAAAGCAACAAACGACAATTTTCAAGGATTCTGCACAATATTTTGAGCAATATGTATGAAATACATCGCATGGTTCTTCTTTAAGACATTATCAGTAGGTATGGGGCTCGGGCTATAAGCTCATTGACGTTAGCTTGGCTTGGTTTAGTTTGGCGTTGTAGCTGCCGCAGCTTTTGCATCAGTCATATATGTATATCTACGAGGATATGAAACTATAGTGAAAAATTTAGTATAAAAAAAGAAGAAGGACAAAAAGGGAGTAACTACATATAAAGCAAACAAAAAAAAGTAGATACAAAAAAACCACCAAAGAACAGCAGGATTTGTCGTTCGTCGTTGGGTCTGGGTGAATATCTGTATCTGTATCTTTGCCAGCGCTAGCACCAGCGCCATCGCCAGCGTCAGCACGCCCGCTCATAAAAGACGATATCAAACTTAAAACGGATTATATCCTTTCCGGATGAAAAGAAAAGACATAGCCAAGCCACTGCTGCTTTTGCTTATACCGCCAATGCCACTGCCACTGCCATTGCTTCCACTATCAAAATGGAAGGATAACAATTTTCCAGCAAAATAAAATTGAGGATGACGGCAACGGGAGCTCCGCACCGCTCGCTCACTGGCCGAACAACGAACAACGAGCAATGGCAATCTTTTGTCATCGCCCTAAAAATGTTTGTCGAACAACACACAAAGCTATTTTTCGAGGACATTAAAAAGAAAGAACTTAAAAAAAAGGATTCAGCTTCCAGCAAGGGAAAGGACAAAAATTATATACCTATAGAACATATATAGCCTTAGTTCAGAGCGAACGAAGCGGGAAGAAACTATCTTTCCTGGACCTAACCCCATTATGATAGCAATTGCTGTAATAGACTTTATATTATTTGATACGTGGATTCTAGTCCTGTTCTGTATGTCCTTCCAGTTGGTAAAGTGGATTATTATTTTCATTATCATTGTATGAGACCGATTTTATGGTTTAATGGTCAATTGGAGACTTTCTGCGAGCCTTTATGTTTTTCTGATTCTTTTTTTTTCTATTTTTATTTCTATTATTTTCCTTTTCTTCTTTCTTTTATTTTTCTGAGAATGAGATGAAGTAGTTGGATTGAAAATATAATCTCAATGTTATTAGTCCAGCTGTTATGTTCTCTCTATGGCAAGTAATTCTAAAGAAAAGCAAACAACTGTCACATCAAAATTTAACTTCTTATCAATGATTTCTAAGTACACACTCGTTCCAATGGAGTATTGATAGATCGATAATAAAACTGATTGTTGTTTTTTAAAGCAGGTGCCTTGGTTTTGGTATAATCAGTTTTAAGACTACTGTTTTAAGACACAAATGATGTTGATAGCTTTTGTTTTGGGTTAAAACATGTATCGAATTTTTATAGTTCGTCTGTTAAAGGATATAAAATTTTACAGCAATATAGTTACTCGTAATAGTTCGTGGTTATAGGTCATAAGAGTTTATTATTATTTTTTAAAATTCTTTTATATGGGGAAATTGTTTGAAAATATGTTACAAATGCATTTTAAAAACAATCTGTGAGTAGTTAAACATTGGACATTTTTGGCAGTAAAATTTTATCAAAGGGGTAAAAAACGTTCTTCTTTGAATCTAAGTTAAGTACATTGGTGAATGTCCAAACGGGTGGTTAACATAGAATTGTAGTTTCTTACTTGATTTGATTTTATTTGGTTTTGAATGAAACCAATAAGGTACAAAAATATTTGTATAACAAATAGAATTATTGCCACTCGAAAAATAATTTAACATTTATTGTTTAAAATGGGTGGGGTGACCCCTAAAAGAAAAATTAAAAAAGAAAGTTAAAATATTAAATTAAATTGAAGTTAAACATTTAAATAAAACATCAAGTAGGTAGAACTATTTACAAACAATTCAATAATCTCATTATCAAGACTAAGGATACACGAAAAGTTTGCATCCTGATAGAATGGAGGAGTCTATAAAATATCTGACATAAGGAAACATTTTAAGAAAATTCTAAATGCGGTTGCTGGATATACCGGGATAGAAACTTGGTTCAAAAAATTTCCACGTAAATGATAATTATCAATTATTCTAAAATTAAGATTACCAGAGAAAATTTTTAGAACTTTATAATAATACATGTGTCGCATTGAAAGAATTTTCAAATTCCTAAACAGTGGAAGTCTCGCGTGTACCCTAGGTACACGCGAGACTTATATTTTCTTTAGAACACTTTTTTGCAAAACTGATAGAGATTGTATTTTGTTTTAATATGAACCTCCCCCTTAAGAAATTCTATATTCTAGTTTCGAATGAAAAATGCTATAATGAATTTTAAGTTGCAGTTTGGAAGAGTGAACTTTACGCAAAAAGAAGCAGTTTCTAAGAGAGCACCGAAAATAATGTTTAAGATTTCTGTATGGTTATAAAAACTCATGCTAGAATCAATTATTAATATCAAATACTTGAATTCATTAACTATTCCTTATTCAAAACATTTACCACCACGGATCATCGAATTCTTAAATTTTATGGAGGTAACTATAAGATTACATCAGGTGCAATTAAAAAGCTTACATTTTAGACAATCAGTAGCATGGAAAAAGAAATCAGCATCAACAATCTTTTGACCAGACAAACTGAAAAATATTATTTTGGCTTTAGAATAATTATCAATTTCTGCTCTGCAAACCAGATTCTTAGGAAGCTGAGATCCCAATTTATATCAGATATAAGATTCAGACAACTATCTGTACTATAAGAAAAATCAACATCATCTGCAAAGGCTGTCAGATAACCTTTAAATGGCAAACTGAATAAAGAATTAATGTATACCAAAAAAAAAAGTATTGGTCCTAAAACCGAACCTTGTGGAACTCTCAAATAAAATGTCTTTATATCACTTCTAATACCATCAAATTTCACTCTTTGGGCTTTTATATTTAATTATTATCTTATCTTTTTTCTGCCAAGGCTTGCAAAGATTGGAGAACAGAAATGTAACAAATCATCTTTGAAAACCAAACTGAACATAAATAAAAATTTTTGTTTTCGTTGAAAAGCTCACCATTCTATTTTTACAGCTTTTTAAAAATCTTACCTATTTTCAGATCATTAGTTGCGCCTTTCTTGATAAGTAGCAACATATTGGCACATTTAAGAGCAACCGGAAATATAAAGCATTTCGGTGTACAGTACAGTATTCTAAGTTTACAGTGTTTGACCAAACAATATCATAACAAAATTGGATAATACAGAATTCTGAACTGTTCCCAATTTTTTTGGGATATTGGTAAATTGCAGTTTTCTTACAACAAATTTTCATTGGTTGCTCAAAGTCGCTATTACAAAAGCCTTGTTGGTTTCAATCATACTGTGCTGACCTATTTATAGCTTATTATAGTTTATCTGGGAAACAAAGATAAATAATTTTGTAAGGTCAAAATTTTGAACGCATAGCCATTTATTTGAAATAGCCACTTTTTTTCTATATTTCCTGAGGTATTGATTTAATAGTTCCCTTTCGACACAGAAGAAAACTGTAAGGACTTTAAACATAGATGAATTGTTCCAAGGGATATTCGATACGTGGGATATTCACCAAAATAGTATTATATCTTAGAGATCAATAAATTGGTTTCAGTAACTTGTCGGCTGTAGAAATTTGTATAAAGTCTTTAAAAGCTTACAGAGACTGCATTATTTATGGGATATTCGCAAAACCTTTAGATTTGTGGATTTGGGGATATTTTCATTGAATGTTTTCTTTTAAAGATTTGAAATTATTTCATCGACGATTGTGTTGGTAAATGTTTTTTTTTAACATACCATTTTAAATTTAATGCAGAACTTATATTTGACCGAAGGGAAGTCTACCAAAGCCACCATAGGCTTTAAGTACATCACTAGTGGGATTTTTGTACCAAATATGTTGCTTCTGATTTTTGGATTTTTACTTTAAGTACTTTTATTTGAAGATTTTATATGTGTGGGTTTTAAAAAGTTTTTACCAATTTAGGTGTCTATCCAGTTAATAGGAATCGAACAATGTCGTGGTAAAGTTAACGTTTAATTTTCTTAAGATGAACTATTACAAAAACTATTTGACAATTAGGTCCTGTGGGTTATTGGAAAATAACATATTATATGCGAAAGCCTCTTCTTGTCATCAGGGATGTTTAAAGCACCACAAGTGGGATATTAGTAAAAAAAAGGTTGAACACAAAAAAGATTAACTTGATGCCTTATTCAGTTAATATGTAGATTTTAACAAAAAACATATTTTAAAGATTTTTAGGAGGCTAATGTTAGTTAACATCCCATTTATAAAATATTGGTAAACATGAATTTGTAAGCCGTTAAAAAAATTGTATTCCGAATGAAATTTCGGTCAGTAAAAATCTTAAAAAACTACGAAAAACTTATTTCTAAAAATATTCTAATTTTTATGAAGATGTAATAAATCTTTGATTTTATATTTTTTCATTCTATTTTGAATATTACATAAATGATCTCTAATGACCTTCCCAAGCTTGTCTAAAAACAAAATCAATTCAAATATTTTTGATACTTTAGTCGGAATATACTTATTTGTTTAGGGTATTCGGCTTACGTAAGCTAGTTAAGTTTTGATCTCAGAGGCGAAGATCTGAAATCCATAGTTCTGTAGATTATTTTCAAAACAGCACATTCTTGCCAAGTAATATTTTTCTACAAACATTTTTCTGCTTAAATTAGATATACCATAAACCATATTAGAGTGTTTTTGTATAAGGGCCTTAAATGACTAAAAGGATAGCTTTATTGCTTCTTTCGTAACCTTCATCCTCCCTGAATAATTTAAATAAAAAAGAAAACGCAGTAATTTGATTGTACATAATTCAATTAACACTTGCTCTAAAAAAATATAAATCATATTCATTAAAAATGTTCACTATTCTAACCTTTTGAAAAATAAAAATATATCCTTACATAATTTTAGAACGAAGAAGTATCATTCAACCATTAAGGTGACCAGATTATTATTGGTAAAAAAAGCAAAAATCTGAACAAATATTTTATTGTTTAATTTTTCTTTTTCTTAATGAAAATAAAATTTCATTTCTTAAATAGAAATCCTAAAAATAACGAACAAAAGTATTGTATTTTTAAAGTTTTGATACTATTTTCTTTGAATTGAGGGAATTTTTTAACATACAAATTTAGGAACTGTGAAAAATTAAAGAATTTTCAAAAAAAAATTAATTTTTGTTAAAAAAATGGTGTTTTCAAAAAAGTGCATATTTGGTAAGCTTAAAGTCAACTCACATCCTACAAAACTCAATTACAAGTTCGAAAACGATGATGATTTATTCCGCGTATGTTCTGGAGTAAACATTTCTATTTCTCTTTCAAAAATAATAAATGTATATGTTCGTTGATATCTCAGATGCATTTTGGTTTTTAAAAAATATACAAAAATAGAAGAAAAAAAAAAATATTGAAACAACTTTTGCATCAGTAAATTTCTTCGCCACACATTCGTATTCCATTTACAAGGACATTTCTATACATGCAGTAACGAGAACGACACAAAGATCCTAGAATCTAGATCCTCTTCCACTCGCACCTTCTTTATGAAACTCAACTCGTATACTATAACCAACAAACGCCACAACCAACGGCTAAAAAATAGTAAATCCTCTAGTGTAGCGATGCAGTTGTGGTGCGGTGGCGACGACGCGACGCACGGTGGTGCTGATATGGTGCGGTTGTCCCAGTCTTAGTTCCCAGGATATAACGATGTGTTACTTTTGGATTCAAAAACAATTTTTTTTTTTAAATTCGTATTCCATTTGTCTTGTTTCATATCGTTTCGTATCCTTTACTTTGCTTTATTTACTATATCCTTGGTTTTGAGTCATATATTGGGCTATAGGAATAGGATAAGAGGCTATCCAGGGTATAGGGAATATATAACAGGGTGGGAAGAGCGAGGCACGAAGTTGCTTTTCTTTTGTCAATAATTTTACACATTCAAATGTATGCACTCTCTAAAGGGGGGAAATCTTCTATATCCTTGTCCTCATCCTCACCTCCTCTGTGAAATTTTTCTTCTTTTCCAACTCGAACTCAATCCGCATACGACTCGTACTCGTAGCCAACTAACTGTGAGATACATTTGAGTTTTATTAAATTGTACTTCGCGTGAAAATCCATTCGCTCGCCACCGTTTCCGTCGTCAGTCAGTAGAATAAACACTGCGCGTCACTTGATTAATACATTCAATTTTAAAGTCGCAACTTGTTGGTACAAATTTTGTATTAACAAGTTTACTTTTCAAGAACTAATATCAACACTTTGGGATAACATTTCCCTAAACCGCTCTCCTCTTGATTCTCTAAAATAGTTGCAACGAATCTAATGATTATGTTGCGTGACCTATCTTACTTTAGACAAAACTACGTAAGTGACGGACGCAACGTTTGCAGGAGCTCCTGTCAACCTTTTATCATTAGTTGTCAATAGCACTTTGAATCTCTGTAAACGTCAAAACATATTTTTTTATAAGTTGTCACTTCTGTCATTTTAACAGAGCTGTCATTTGTTAAAATGTTTTCTTCTCTTTTAGGCTTAAGCTCAATTAAGAAGAAATTTAAATTCTCAGGTATTGACTTCAATGAAGAACAACAAAGTGTAAAATCCAAGTGAATATACTTAAAAGATTTTCCTCTCTTCCTCTTTCTATATCCATTCACGTTGGTTCTTGGGTTTGTTATATTTGCCAAAAGCTTAAAATAGCTTTATACATATACAAATATTTAAAAGCCAAAAAAAAGTAGACAAAAATTGAAGAAAAGTTGTTGCCACTTTTATAAGATTGGCAAAAAAAGTTGGAATCCATTGAAAATGTCACAGGAGAAAATGGAAAAATGATAAACTTTTCGCGTTGTGGCAGTTACTATAATTGGCATATAGGTACCTTTTAGTATATAGTCGTGCATATTCTGGATCCTGGAAGAGAATTGTATATACATGAAGGTGTGTACATAAGGAGAGGACTGCATTTTATTCCAGATCTTATTTCCAATTGTGGTTGTACAAATATTATTTATTTTATTATTTTTCACAACAAAAACTTGATTGTTTTATAAAGGTCACGATTAAAAACAACCGGTTAATAAGTCATCACCCTTTCGAAAGGTTAAATAATTTTTACAAATGGCGGCAAACGTCAATTCAACTTTGACATTTGTGTTGTATAAAGGACAGTGTTGACATTAGTCTCTTCTGATGTGACACTTTTTGACATTTTGACATTTTAGCATTTATATGGATCCCACTTATTTGAACAAATATTTAAAAACTTCGTGAACACTTGTTGTATCGTTTCAACAATTGAATCAAACGTCAAAATGAGCCCCCTTAAAATAGTCCAATATGAACACCGTCCAAAGAATCGAAATACATGTCAAATCAAAATTGTAAGTATTTTTGTGGCTAAGTAAATTATAATGATAAATTTGGCATAAAGCGACAACTTTTAATGAATAATCAAAAATATGATGGAGTGGTTTCTTGGAAAAACAAAAGCTTGTCTTTATATCTGACGTTAAAATATTCATTAGTTTTTATTTCTAAAATTTAAGTCTAGTTTAAGGGCACCCATTAAAGTTGAATTAAACTCATTTCGGCATGCAGCGTTGTAGGGCTGTTTCTTTCAAAATGGTTGATAACTTCAATACCCCAAAGAAATGTTCCTTTACTCTGAATCAGTTTAACGTTTATTTTGATTGTTGAAAGAAATTTGTGGACAACGAAAAAAAAAAAAACAAATGACTTGATTTCAAGTTAAATGCAAAAACAACAGCGGGAAAAGTGTCGACTTCTGTTGATTTTTGTGTTCAGTGAAAAATGAACGAATTCAGTGAAATTGGACTTTCAAATAGTCAAACTGGCAGCTCTCTTTATGTCAGATTTAACTTTGTATTTTTCGTGAGGATATACATACATACATAATACATATATGGGTAAATTTTGTTGGTTTGATCTTTTAAATTCGGTTATTTCTTTAATTCCAAATTAAACAGCTTTGATTTTAAAACTTGTATGTGGCAGAATTTATTCCTAAATTAAAAAATGAAAAATAGCCTAGCTAATAGTATTTTTTGTCATTCTGGAAAACAAGACTCGAATAAGTTCGTTCGTGTCTGGTTTGAGGCGCCAGTTATAGCTATCATTGAAATCGATCCGGAAAAATTTTTGAATCAATATTTGACGGTGTTTCCCTTTGATTAGAAATGAAAATTATATTATCTGATCGATCGGAAATCACACAAAAAATTTTGTTTGACAAAAAAAGTGTATTTACGCATTTATTTTTCTCTAAACATGTATTTTTCTATTTTCTGGACGGAAATTCATTTTCCTGAACAGCTGATATTTTTATGTTCAAAAGTGAAACGAATCGTTCCACTGATTTGTGTTCCAATTTCACACAATTCCAATGACATATTTCTGTCAGTAAAAATTTTGTCGGTGGATTTCAATCAGGAAATTTTTTTCAATGACAGAAATTTCTAATGATAGTTATAAGCGACCTGCCAAAAAAATTCCAATGTTTGTTTTCAATGATGAAAACCAATGAAAGCTATAACTGGCGTCTTAGAATAGAATGACAACGGGTTCAGTCAGTGATATTTTTTAAAGTTGATGCATGGCACAACGGAAGAATTTCAACCCCGGTCACTTGCGTCATTTTAACTCGAGGTGACACAGCTTAACTATATTTGCATTTTAAAGTACTGACAAAAAAATTGAGTGGTTGGTGTTATTGTAATTATTAAGGGGAAACACTTGCACGTTTCTGGAGGATTGCTTCAAAGCCGCACATGTAGTTGCGTCTTACAGTTCATTATTTTGTTGATATAGCAAATAACGTCGTCGTTGGTTTTCAAGAACATGAACGTGAACTGTAGTTCACGGCGAGAAAAACCCGAACGTGTGCATGCGCATTAATATACTGCGGCACCACAGTGTCACCATCGTGCTCGTTAAATGACACAAGTGTGCACCGGGCCTTATAATTATTATATTATTTTCCACACTTAAACTTTCAAATTCACTCAAATATTTAAAAATTTAAATTAATTATTATTGATATTGATTTAATCTATAAACTTAAATCTCAAGATTTCATTTCAACAAAGCAATTGTTTAGTAATTTTGTGAAAAATCAAGTTTTTCGTTTAAAACAAATCCTTTCATAAAATGTGGGGTGTCAAATAGCCAGCAGAAACCTCAATGTCCATGAACTTAAAAAAAAACATGACAGCCCATTTTAGGATACAACACAACTCCTTGTCCTTATTGTCCTGTCCTTATTGTTTGGGGTTGTGTTCTACTGCAAGAAAAAACAAAAAGGATGTGGGTACTTTGCTAAACACGTGTCCCTGTCCATGTGTTTCGCTTTATTATTTAGTTCATATTCTATAGGTACCTTACCTATACCTTAAACTCTTTTCTGTTCTTCCAACCGAACCGAAGAGATATAGAAATATAAGATGAACAAAAACAAAAAGCAGAAGAAGAAGAAGAAAACTTTCAAAACTGTTCGACGTTAACCATAAACGTCGCTGGAGAACGAGAGTTCCTACATATGTACGGTAGGTACGTACATTAAATGTATATGGAATAATTTATGACTACGCCAACAACAGACTGTTCCATTGCGTGATTCCAGGTATCTTCACTCTAAAAACTATACCTAGGAACGTTCGTACCTTCTACGTACGCTATAGGAGTATTTTAGCAAAACAATCTCCTTCAGATTCTCATGTTGGCCAAAAAGTTCTTCCTTTCCTTTTGGTGCATAAATGTAGTTTCAGCTGGGTTTAATAAATTTTTGTACCAGAAACTTGCACAGTTATTTCTAGAAAGGTGAATACTCGAGATGTTGGTAGGTATAGAATAAGAGTGCAGTGCAGTGCTCCTGACTGGCTGGATAGTACCTTGGTGATGATGCTCCCCAAAGCCTGTTGCATCGCTATATCAACTGCATCAGCATCAAAATTGGCTTCTCCAAAAATTCAACATATGCATAAGTTAGAAACGGTACTTGTCTAACTAAGCAAAACGATCGGCATAGTTTTTATAGAAATAAAAAAGAACGAATAGAATCAACGAACGATAGAAGAACGAACTAACATTCTAAGAACATTTAATTACTTGAAATGAAACTTGGTTAGCGATGAACTTTGCATAGAAGTTTAATTTGAAGCAACACGAGAGCAGCATTTCAAATGTACTCATATCCCTTGGGAGAAGATAGGTTGGTTCGTTGCGTTGTTGGTTGCCTAAGTTGCAACACCATAACTAAACGTTATAGTCGATCCAAGGAATCGCAAAGATAACATCTTCATAGCCTTTGGGGATTGGATGTGTTTTTGGGTTATTGAAGGAAAACTAGTTCCAGAGCTCCATGGTAGTTGTTGATGGTCTTCGTTTTTTCTTTTAAAATTTTACTGCTGGAAGAGCTATGCTAATAAAATAAACACCATCGCAGCGCAGCTTTCAACGAGGCATCGTTTAAAGTCAATATATCGGACCACAGTAACAGCTCTTCATGGCGCGAACGGCTCTTAAATTTATTTCATCTGGGGCACCAATAAAGATTAAAGTAGGTTGGTTTATTAAATGTTACCACAATTTTATATGTTATTTTTTTGGCTGTGGGTATTTTTATATAGGAGCCCATATTTAATCAACGAGAACCTACCAATAAAGACACATATGCGACTCGAATTTTTGGCACAACGATGCCCGTGGAGATGTGGTTTTTTAATCCAAGTAAAATGGTCATACGTTGTTTTGAAAAATATGAAAGTTTTGTGGTTTGTTAAAACTTGAAATTTGTTCATAAATTTTACAGTGCTGTGGTTGGAGCTAAAAAAGGAAGCGAACTTAACTTACCATCTCCTGCTGGCCTACTTATACATTAAAAGCCTTCTGTTTTTTTAAATCTTAGAATCCGCTCGATTTGAGTTAGAGCTTCAGAAGTGGGATTCAGTAGTATGGAATATTCTAACCAAAATCAAAACAAAATGTTTATGATAAAAATGTCTTCAGAACTTCTGATGCTTTATTTAAGTTGTTAAAAAAGTTAAGTACTGGTATTAAGAAAGAAAGGTATTTGTTTTGGATTAGGTCATAAGCCTTTGGGGGAACTCTTGAAAACCAATACCTACTTCTTAAACATTTTTAACATTTTGGCAACTTCTAGGATCTTTAAGGAACTCGAGTTTTAATCGAACATGACTTTACGAAGTCGAAAAAAAGTGAGTCCGATGATTTCGTTGGTCTGTATGTCTGTCCTCGTCTCTACAGAATAAATCCATTGAGTCCAAACTTGGAAATTAAAGTTGTAAGCACTAAATAACAGCTTAACAAAATATTTCTTAAACAAATTAATTAATTTTGTTCCACAGACACACAAATAATAAAAACATTTGTAAAATTAAATGTTTATCCTATATTCGACTCTCAAATAAAAATTTCTCTACAACATCAGGTTCTCAAAATATGTCACTTTTAAAACACACATGTTTTTTTGGCATTCTATAAATAGTATAGTACAAAATTCCCAATAAAACCCATCGGCAGTAACCAGATTTTTGTATTTAAAAATTGGTACAACTGAAAGAAAACCTGTCAGAATTATAAATTCTTTTTGTTTCTAAAGAATTTTTAATTGTTTAATCATGTAGTTTATAAGCTAAAATTAATTTTTGTTTACCTTATTCCTTTTTTCTTTTTGTTTTCCATTTTCAGCTTTCACACTTGGCGGTCGATTTCAAAGTTTTAACCAAACAATTTGACATAAAATAAGAACTTCAAAAAGGGGGTTTGTTCGTAGACTACTACATTAACATGTGGTGTTGAAGCGAGCTTGAAGCTCGCCTCAATTCTTTATATACCTGAATGGAGTTGAAATGAGCTTGATTCGACTCGATTCCGGTCGGGGATCGGAGTCGGTCTGTTTATTTGCATGTTTGTGTACAAAAAATATAGTTTTGTTTTAATCAAATTAAAAAGAAAATTGCACATGGAATAGGTAGCATATTCTTGTATGGTGCTGCACTATTCAGTTTTTTATTGTTTAACACGAATCAAACTATCTCACTTGCACTTCATAAGAAACATCGAAACACCATTTGCATTTTAGAAAGTGCTGTCAAACTTAATCATTTTTAAATCTTCTTGTGCGGTGGAAACACCAAAAAGATTTATTTAATCCAAACTGAGATAAACCTTTGGTGGAAACATAGCAAAACTTAAATATCTTTTCTTTTGTTTTCTCTTTCAAAATAAGCCCAGTTATTCCATTTTCATTAACAAAACTAAATAATATCAACTGTAACAGATTGATTTTTTCCCCAATGGAAAACACATGATTCCAAATGCACAACTACTCAACGAACACAGCCATCGAGATACAAATGCAATATCAATCGTACCAATATTTGAGAACGAAATCACATAAGATCCATTCGAGACTCGTATAAATGTCAAAAACCCATCCTTAGAAAGATTCTAATTTAACTTTTATCGGTAGTATTCATACTGCGGATTTTTGTTTTGTATTCCTACTATACTATTGATAGATTTTCCAAAAAAACGCAGGTAATCTTAAAGACAACCAGAAATGGTGTTTCCCAAGGCAATCAAAAGTAGCAGTTTCTGGAAATTCTCATAAGTTATGAGTCCTCATTTGAATCTTTATGAAGTTTTTAAAAAGCCTAGAACTGTATGGTTTTATGGTTATGATTTATGAAATATTCGCTTCGAAGTTTATTTTTGTAGCTGATTTTGAACTCGAGCTTCGATTTTAACTACTATCTGATAAAATTTTAAAAATTGTCGTGTTTGAAATAAGACCACTAAAACCCATAAAAATAGTGCAATTAGATTTCCACAAACGAAACTTTTCCAACCACTGTTATTATTCTATCAAAATTATTTCACGAAATTCTGACCAACTTATGGGTTTAGAAATACAACATTCTTTATTTTTGAAAAGTAACTTGTCATAAGTAACCTCACAGAAAAAAAAGTAGAATTCACCATAACCTTCTAAAACAAGGCATCATACTCGATGCACTGTGTCCTGTTCAATACCCGTACACGAGTTGAGTATATCCTTGGAAACCTTAACTGGACTGGAATAATAAATTCAAATGTTTATTGGTCGGTAAAATCAATTCAATCCATTGAAGTAGGGTTCCTCTTTCTCCCTATATATATACATACCTTTATATAGAATCTAGAGATGATGAATATGTGATTGATTGGGTTTATATGTTGCTAAACAGAAGCATTCATCCTTCTATGTTGGATATTCCTATGGGACAGGACAACTATAGATTGATATATAGCATTCACTGATGCGTCTGATGATGATTTTCTCTTCCAGATCGGAAGCGATTTATTACGCATCACACACATTCATATAAACACACACACACACGCACATGTAGATACATATACTATAACACAAATCATGTACGTACAACATTGATGATGGACAATTTCCAAACTAATTGTTTATTCAAATTCATTTTTGGTTTCGCAGTTAATTTATTCATTGTCCTTTTTGGAGAGTTAAGGATTTATACTCACAAATACACATTCAATACAATATACTTACTCTTATACAGGGTGAGTCAAAAGTTCCTCTCTAATTTAAAGAAATCTTCATCTCTATAAATGGTGTCCTTTAAAGTGTTATGGAAAACGGTCTTGAAAGAGCCGGTCTCTGAAATAAATCATATTTTGGTGATTTTAAAAATAACTTATTAAAATCAAAAATTTAATTTATAAACATTGTAATCACTTTAAATTTTAGGAAGTTACTTTTGACCCACCCTGTAGGTAAAATACTTGTATTGGTGAACATTATATGACGGACGTCATACTGAACGCAAGGATTTAGAAGAATATTGAGGCATAACACTACCCTACGCTCGACTCGTGCTGGTATACGTACGTATATTTGTATTCTGTGGATGGTGATATCCTGTGGACATCGAGTGATAGGCTTTTGGACAGATGACATGACATTTTGATGGGACAGGATAGCAATTCTGTAAAATTGTTTGTGATTTGAGGGAATGTTGATTGATTGAATTGATTATCTAGTTGGACATCCATGAAAGGTCATTCAAATAAAGATTGTGGTTGGGATTACTGATTTTCTTTTTCTGTGAATAAAAAAACACACAATGTATATAATGTTTATGTTTCTGTAAAATCGAAAAGGAATCTACAAGTTGGTTGATAAATATTTTTGGAGTTTTAAGAAAAAACAATTAAAAAGTTGTAATTCAAATTAACATCAAGACATCAAACTTAGACGATGCAAACTTTGCCATTTAGTTCCTATATGTCACAAGTAAAAGACTCACTTACTTGTTAAAAAAGTTGTCAATATTTACCTGCGGTATAAGGCTGACTTTCTAACAAAATTTCGAATAAAAAACAGCTGTTAATGTCAAGATAAACTATGATTTTAAAAGACGCCACTAGGTGGCCAAACCTCGCACAACCACGTCGTGGAACTTATTCATTTTCAAAATTAGAAAACGTCGTATTAAATTATTCGTTTAGAGCTATTGTCATTCCTTATGAATTTATTTCTGAGCTTCCTATTCAAATTGTAACAAATTTAGTATTTTTTAAAATAAAACCCGATTAACAAGTTAAAATCTATTACATTTGAAACAAAATTATCGTGTAATTTGTTCTCAGAAAAGTGAGGCCTGATCTTTATCTCGGAAATGTTGGGGCTAATCAACAAATATCTAGTCAAAAACTTAGGCAAACCCATGTTTGATAATATGAAATAAGTCTGTACCTACACAATTTAAGCTACAGAAATGGACGTAGCCGCGAAAAAATAGATTTGTGTGATCTTCGATCTGTTATATTTAACGAGAGATACACCAAAGACCACAGAGGTTTATACAGTGCCTAAAACGTCAAAAATCAGGTGTAAACAAGTTTCCAGCTTATTATCTCTGACTTCCAAATGGAAACCCTTATTTTATTAGATTAGTAGGTTTGTTACCAACAAGCCCGTGTAAACTCGCTCTTAGTCTACATGTAAATTTGCTTTCAATCTCCGGTGAATGCTGTAAGTTTATAGTTTTGCTTTGGATGCGTTCAGTGTTAGTTCGTTTTTAATGTTTGGATATGTTCATTGCTTATAATGGTTAAAATATCTTATGGCTGAAACACAAACACGCTTTAGATTCGCCTGACATTTACGAGTTCAGCCATAGGAATTCAATGCATGCTATCACAATGAAGCTTTGACCTCACGTTTCGTTTGACAATCGTAAGGAAAAGAACGTAATGTTAAACATTGGTTATTAGAAAAAGTTAAAAGGTAACTTATTGATACATATACATAGAATAACTATGCAATAATTATTTCTTGAAAACGTTTTATTTTTGTAGAACAGGAAATGAGTTTCGAAGAACTCCTCATAGATTGAAGAACTTCGTAGATTGAGCTCCCGGACGCACCGACGTCTCTCAGTCTGCGCTTCTTCTTGTTCCATGAGATGAACGTACCCACGATAGGCTGTGTAAGCTACTTCCGCAATAAATTCAATTTTTTCGATTTCAAAATTAATATTTCTTACTGCACTAAATCAAAACAAACTTAAAAAAAAAATAACAGCTGCTAATGACAGAAGTGTCATTTTAGAAATTTCATATTAGAAATGTCATTCAAAGTAACCTCGAAGCAGGCCCATCGTACGTAACGCAGACGAAGCCGAAGTGTTTCAGCCATTAATGTTTAGAATTTCTAACAATTGTTTTCATGATTCTGACCAGGGTTACCTTTGGGGACTCTTTAGTGCCATTTTGAAAATTTTTTAGCGTTCGAACATCAGGACACATCTTTTCAAAAATAAGTCGATTTGGAACTAACATTTTGAAATATTATCAAGTAATATGTGAATAAATCACAGCTAGGATTAATATTAATGATTAAACGTTATTTATGTTACTTTTCTTGGACCCAGAAGTTATGAAATTGGGATATGAATTAAATTATTAACTTCCCATAGGAAGTTATTGTAATGTGTCCGATTTGTCGAATTGAAAATTTTGACATTTCTTGACGTTTCAAGGTCCCTAGAGTCGAAATAAAAGATTTTTAGAAAGATGTCTGTGCGTGCGTGAGTACGTACGTTCGTACGTCCGTACGTTCGTACGTCCGTACGTCCGTACGTTCGCGACGTTTTTTTGGCTTTCGACTTCAAATAAATTTTGTTATACATATAATAAGGCAGAAAGATGCTGAAAGGGCTCTCAAGAAAATTGCGTGGGTGGTTTTTTTTACCATAGCAGTTTAAAATAAAGGTGAACATTTTGGTTAACCTTAAATATCTCAGGAATCAATGACGCTAGAGACTTGAATTAAATTTTATATTATATATTGTGACGTGATACCAAACAAATTTATTTTTGGAAAAAATTCCAATTAACGGTTTTTTTATAAATCAAAAAAACTGAAAAAAAAAAATAATATTTACCTCGAAAAATTTACGAACAGAAAACGATTTTATCCCCAAAACAATTTTGTGCAACGAAGAATAATGTTTTTGACATCTGATAAAATTTTGAGAAAAATGGAATTGACAGTTTTTTTACAAAAAAATAAAAACCTAAAAAAAATTAATAAAAGTTGGTAAAAATTGATTTTCGACTCAAATATATTTTTAAAACCTTGAGATATTGGCTTTAAAATACTGATACATTGTCAACATTCAGTAAAATTTTGAAAAAATCGAATTGACAGTTTTTTTTACAAAAAATTAAAAACCGAAAGAAAAAATTAACAAAAGTTGGTAAAAATTGATTTTCCACTCACTTATCTTTTCAAAAATTTGAGATAAAGTTTTCTAACTAATTTTAACTTATGAGAAATATTGTTTTCAACATCAGGAAAAATGTTGAGAAAAATCGAATTGACAGTCTTTTTTTACAAAAAATTAAAAACCGAAAAAAAAACTAACAAAAGTTAAAAATTGATTTTCGACGCAAATATCTTTTGAAAAATTTGAGATAATGTGGTCTAACTAAATTTTAACTTATAAAAAATATTGTTTTCAACATTGGGAAAAATTTTGAGAAAAATCGAATTGACTGTTTTTTTTTTATAAAAAAATAAAAACCTAAAAAAAAATGTATAAAAGGTGGTAAAAATTGATTTTCGACTCAAATATCTTTTCAAAACTTTGTGATATTGGCTTTAAACTACTTTAATCTTTAAAAAAATGTTGTTGTCAACATTCAGAAAAATTTTGAAAAAAATCGAATTGACAGTTTTATTACAAAAAATAAAAACCTAAAAAAAACAATACTAAAACTTGGTAAAAATTTACTTTCGACTCAAATAGCTTTTCAAAAATTACAAATATTGGCTTTAAACTTATTTTATTTCACAGAAAATATTGTTTTCGATATTCAGTAATTTTTTTATAAAAATCCAGTAGTCCATTTTTTCATAAAAAAATAAAATCTACAAAAAATAGTACGCTAGTTTGGTAAAAATTTATACATATAGACAAACTTTTAAACAAGACAAATCGACAGACAGGATGGGAAGTTATCAGTATAGGTCGCATCCCAGCCTCTTTTTTCGATTTGGTTTCAGAATTTGAAAATTTGATTTCCAATCCCGAAAAATCAATAGAAGAGTATAAAGCTTTGGAGTTAAAAGCTAATGATGCTGATTTTGAGAGTATTTTGAAAAAAATATAGAACAATTTCGGTTCAAAATAGGAAACTTAAAAAACTCAAGAGGCAAAGACTTAGAGTTAGAGGTAGCAGAATCGGTTCCAAGTAATATACTTATACAGAAGTATAGAGAACCAATATCAAAGAAATAATGTGATATCAAATACGCAGACTTTTTAAAACTGTTTTCTAAACAATTTTTCTAGTTGTTAATCGCTTATGTCACCTGAATTTATGCAATGTTTTTTTTTTGTTATAATACAAATTTTAATTTTACCTGCGTTAAATTGACATTTTTATGGGACACCTTTTTTGACACTTTATGAACATTTTCAGAGGTGAAACTGATTCTGACCAAACACATTTACTTACATTGTTTAGAATAAACCACGAGTAGCAGCTACGGCTGACCAAGAGTGGATACAAATTAAAATTATTATATTACACATATTTATTAGTTTTTTCGAATATGGTATTTTTAAGTTTTCACATTGGGGAAACGACAGGGGGAATTGTAACATGTTATCTTCATTTATTTGGTTGAATGTTCAACAATAAGCAGAACTTCAAGTGGCTTAGAAGGTTATATACATAACTTATATCTTGTTTATCTGATATTCCCTTTGTGGCTTCTTGGTCCTCGTGATCTTGATACAGTCAATACAGTTTTCATTGCCAGCCATCTCCTTTTGCATCCACTTAAGTAAGCTTATTTTGTAATATCTTGATACATTTGTATCCTTTTAACCTTTTTGAATGTCGCTTAATCTTAAATGAAAACATTCTAAAAACCCAATATGGGAAACTAAAATAGCAATTTTCATTGCTTATCAAAAGTCATGGCCACTTTATTGTATAGATTCGCTCACTAAAGACCGGGTACTTAATGTTTACTTTTTTCTTTCTTTTTTTTTCAAATTAGAGTTTGACTTATGATTCTTGTGCATTTAACAAGGACACACCATTTCATATGTTTGTATATACCGCCAACCACATACATATCTACTAAAAAAGGAGAAACCAAAAAATAATTACATCATTAAAAAATGCTCCGCGCTTTTTACCATTGAAATTCCTTATCCTTATAAAGTATATTCACATTCGATTGAATTCGAGAGCATATTATATTGCATTCAATGTGAGAGGTCCCGCATCCTTTCTCCTTACAAATGACGGTAAAACGCAAATATGTGTACTTTGGCAATCTGAATTCTTTTTTCTTTTTCATATAAATATGTAATTGAATGCGCAAAGTCAACACATCTCCCCCCATTATATACATACATATATGCCCAGTAGTGAGGGTAGGGGGAGGTGTATGTATGTAAGTTACGTATGAGAAAATTCACATATTGCAGAGGGACGACAACTTTCAAGGACCAATAATGCACGCGAAGTGGGAATCCTCGAGATGTGCTGGAAAAGAAAACTCTTCTTTTTTTTTCGTATAACAACAAACCTATATTTTTCCTCTCGATGGAAAATTTATCCGCCTACAAAAATATCATCGCATTATGTAAGAAGGACTCAATGTTTGTATATGTAGGTGCGCGTATAGGAGTACGAATTCGAGGATATGGTAGGTAGGTATATTATTTCGCCAAGGACATTTTTCACACAAAGCGCACACCACACATATTTGTATAGTTGCCGCTGCCACTATACCGCTGCTGCTTCTGTTGGCTGGCTGCTGCCTCCTGATGCTGTGGTTGCTTTCCCATACAACGCTGATGATGGGTGAGAATCTTTAAAACGAAGGACAAAGTTGAATATTGTACTCCAGCTATAGTCAAAATGCCACCCAACTAAAACACACACCCCCTTTCATCCAGATGAAGTCAATAGCTAAAGGGTATAATAATAGGAATTGTTTTGTTAGAAGTGGCACGAGTAAGTCAAATAATAACATACCAAAACCCCCATATTTGGAACACACACAAAAAGAAAAACCTATCAAAAACAGTTCCAAGCTTTCAACAAACAACTAAAGAAAAAAAGAACAAAATCGTGAAATGAGGCACATTATCATGAAAATATAGAAAAAGAAAAATAAAGAAACTATAACACATTTTGGGCCACAAATATATAAGTTACAGAAAAATTGGAACCATTTTTTTCTGATACTGATGTCGTTCTCCTTTTTCATTACCAAGGCAGACGACAGATGAAAGAAATAAACTAAGCGATGTTAAAAGAGTCGTACAATATAGAAATCAAAACCAACAAAACTTAAAATACTAAACGGCAAGGACTAAAGGATCTCATAACATTACAATTTTTAGAAAACTACAAAACTTTCACAGACAGAAGAAAATGCATTCGAGGAGAAAATGGTTTTCAAAGGAGGTTCAGTCAGTTTTTTAAATTTGTTTTTCAATATTTTTATTCGAAACTATTTTTTGTTTAGTTGCAATGTGTGCTTTGGCGAAAGAGAATTATTATACTTAAACTATTAAGAAGGTATTTTAAAGTGATGTGCACCTAGACCCAACATATGAACACCAAGAGAGAGAATTTTTCAACAGGCGTTGGAGAATGAAAGGATATTGAGTTAGAAGATATACATTTTATAACGGGAGAGATGTAAAAACCTGCTATGAAATCCCAGTTTCCAATTGAACATTTTGACATTTCACGACGCTTCAAGGTCTCAAGAATCTAAGTAATATCATTTTTGAGTGAGATCTCTTAGTGCGTGTGTACGAACATTATGTACGAGTATATCTCCAAAAATAGTAGAAATATCGACTCCAAATAAATATCGTTTTATAGAAGTATTGTGCAAGTTTGTATTTTTGTAAGATCTTAGATATTTCAGTACTTTCAGAAATAAAAATAAAATTGTTCACACAATTTTATTGTTTTTGCTTACAAATTTTCAAAACCCTGAAAATAGACATTTTATTATTCGCGTCTTCAAGTAAGAAAAGAATTGCAAATTTGAGTTGTACGTAAAAATGATTTCTGTTTTGCGGATTGGACTTTCAAAAGTTGTGAAAGTGAATATTGTTGGTTTTAAATATCTCACCAAAAATTGTGGCATCGTATTTAATATGAATTTAAGAAAATTTAACGGACAAATTTATTTAACAGCTATTTAGCTTTTAAAATTTTGTTTCTTATGAAAAGTTTAGGGAAAAAATGATATTAACTTTTTAATTTAATTATTTTATACCACTTTTTTAACTCTTAAATATTTGAATACGTATTTAATTCAAAGATACTTCTAAAAATTGGTAAATGTTATTTTCTGATTTAAATGTCTAAGAACAAAGTCAATTAATTTTTTTTAATCATTCAGTAAAATTTTTAAACGAAAATTGATTTTTTTTTTTATAATAAGCACACACTTAAGGGGATATTACTACCCTTATTACAGTGTGAGCACTAAAATGATGATTTACAATAAAATACTATTAAATATGAAAAAATTGTTTTTAGACTTCAAAATCTTTTGTTAAAGGCTAACAATTTTTGAAGTTAGGAATAATATAACCTTTCAGCAATTCACAAGTTATTGTTAAATTTTAATTATTTGCCAACTAGTAAACGATAAAAGAAGCTGGGATGCGACCCACACTGATAACTTCCCATCCCGTCTGTCGATTTGTCTTGCTTAAAAATTTGTAGGGTTTCGTGTTTTGTTTCTTAAAAATTTAAAAATAACCAACAATATTTTGCATATAATAAAATACTTTGATTTCAAAATCAGTTTTTGTAAACGAGATTTTTAGTCAAAAACAAATTTTTACCAATTTTAGTAGCATTTCTTAAAAGTTTTTATTTCTTTAATAAACAAATACAAATTGGATGAATGAAATGAATTTAAAGTCAATACCTTCTATTTTTCACGAGATATCGAGAACCGAACATAATTTTTTATCAAATTTGCGTACTTTTTTTTCTACTTTTTATTATTTAATATTTTTTGAATGATAAAAGTAGTTTAAAGCCAATATCTCAAAGTTTTGTGAAGATATTTGAGTCGAAAATCAATTTTTACCAACTTTTTTTAATTTTTTTTTCGGGTTTTAATTTTTTGTAAAAAAACTGTCAATTCGATTTTTTTCAAAATTTTACTGAATATTGACAACAATATTTTTTGAAAGATAAAAGCGGTTTAAAGCCAATATCTCAAAGTTTTGTGAAGATATTTCAGTCGAAATCAATTTTTACCAAGTTCTATTAATTTTTTTTTAGGTTTTTATTTTTTATAAAAAAAACTGTCAATTCGATTTTTCTCAAAATTTTATCGGATGTCAAAAACATTATTTTTCGTTGCACAAAATTGTTTCGGAGATGAAATCATATTTTGGTCGTAAAATTTTCGAGTTGACAAATTTTTTTTTTTTCAGTTTTTTTGATTTATAAAAAAAATCGTTAATCGTTTTTTTCCCAAAAATATACTTGTTTTGTATTACGTTACAATATATAATATAAAATTTAATTCAAGTCTCTAGCGTCATAGGTTCATGAGATATTTAGGGTTAACCAAAATTTTCACTTTTTTTTTTAAACTGCTATGGTAAAAAAAAAATACCCACGCAATTTTCTTGAGAGCCCTTTCTGTATCTTTCTGCCTTATTATCTGTATAACAAAATTCATTTGAAGTCGATATCTCTTCTGGTTCTTGAGCTATTGACGACCAAAAAAAACGTCGCGAACGTACGGACGTACGGACGTTCGAACGTACGTACACACGCACGCACAGACATCTTTCTAAAAATCTTTTATTTCGACTCTAGGGACCTTGAAACGTTGAGAAATGTCAAAATTTTCAATTTGACAAATCGGACCCATTACAATAACTTCCTATGGGAAGTTAAAAATAGATTTTATTGTAAACGAGTCATCTGAACACTTCCTATAGCATTGACAGGTTGGGAAAAAAAAAAAACAAACATACCTAAAGTTGAGGAACGGACCAATGAATTTGAAATGTCAGAAACTCAGAAATCATATAGAGTTTGTAAGTAACTAAAAGTCAAAGTAGTCATTTTGTGATATGTACTAACTTTATTAATTATTTTTAACAAGAATTATGTTTTTAACTTATAGGAGTTTATCAGAATGCCTAAACATTCAACAAATTCTTCAAGATTTTGGATAATTGACTTAAAATTTTTCTCATTTTATAAAAAATAATTTTTTTTGTCATATCCGTTAAAATTTAGGAAAACTTAAAGTTTGACAGTAACAATTTCACTACAAAAAAGTTGCAAGAAATTTTTATAACCAAAATAAAACTTTAGGGCTAGTTCGGTAAAGTCCTTAAAAACTTTTATTTGACAAATTTAAAAAATAAAATACTTGAATTTGTTCCTGTATCCAAAGAGTCTGTTTAAAAATAGTACCTTTAGTTTAAGATTTAAGAATATTCTTGAAAAATAATTTATAAAGGTTTTTAGTTGCATTTGATTTCTCAAAAATAACCTTAACTTTTCAAACAAAAAAAATTGAAAATTCTTTGAGCTGTTTTTTTTTTCTTAAATTAATTTTGTATTTACATATGTATAAGATTTTTCAAATTTTTTAAAAATACTTTTAGTATGCAATTATTAAGAGCTTTTTAATATACGTTTTATATTTGATTTTCATAAAAAAAAGATGATTCATTTTCGAGATAGCGCATTTAAAAAAAATTTAATAATTTTGTAAAAATCCAAAAAAATCATCAAACATCATTAAGACACAATTCTAGCCGGTGCAAACAAAATTTATTGAAATCGGTTCATTAGTTCATTGAGAAAACATAAAATAAAAATAACGGTTCTTTGGGGAGTACCCTTCTGGAGCAATACAAAAATATTTTTTTTTGAAAGAAGCAAAGTTAAAAAAAAATAGAGACAAATTTAATAAAAATCTATCGGTTCCTTTTGGAGAAAATTTGAATTATTTAGGCATAGGGGCGAGAACAGACAGATGGACGGAATCGTAGGACCCACTTTCTTAACTACTCTACCATCGCACTGTCATGTTTGATTAAAACACCAGTTCGAATTTTTTTTACGAATGTAAGGCTTGACATATACATAGTTCCTAAACATATGACGCAAGTAAAAAAATGGAAGTTATCAGTATGGCAACGTCTTTTCATTTCTTATACTTGACATTGTCCAATAAAATTCTCATGCTTCCGGATGACATTTTAAATATTGAAATCTTTCTTTTCAACTTAAAAACATGCGTACAGACTGTAAAAACAATTAAACTTAGTATTCATTTATGGATATCAGCAACTATTAATTAAGTTGTGTTTAATAACTCTACATATCTTGAACTACTGAAAAACTGGACTGACAACTGCTAACTCAAAGCTAAAAATTGGCAAAATGTGACAATATACATATGTACATATGTATGTATGTTCGTATTATGATAGAATTTACTGAACTTGTCACACTTTTATTCTTGAGTGTTATGTTATTCCGAAGGTAACCAAAACATTTTACACTAACATTAGGCCAGTTCCGCCTACAACAAATTCTTACTGATATTTCGGAGCCGTCAAAATTTTTTAGTGTAAGAAAAAATCTCAGCTTGTTTTCAGAGACAACAAATATTTGAATTCGATTTCTAAATTAACAATTTTGACATCTGTCATGAATACATTTTGTTTTCTCATTTTTATTCTTTTTGACATGTGTTGAAAAATTTCGCACTAAATTTTTCTAAAGATTTGAACTAAATTTACACACAAAATAAAAAAAAGTACTTTTAATTGACAGATATTTTAAACCGAACTAAGAAGTATGTTCCACCTAATGATTTTATTTCTGTCAAAGTGTCACTTAAATCACATTGACATTACATGAAACTGGTCTATTTTCAAGAAACCTTTACATGGTGCTTAAAAATGGTGATATAGCTTTTGCCAGAGGAATTGAGTTTCTAGAAGAAATAATTTAAAAAATGATGATAATTGGATTTTTCTTTTACAATGGTTTAAAGAAATTTATCAAAATTTTAATTTTTAAATGTGTTCAAAAATATTGATTTTGAAAATGAAGTAATTGTTTAGAAAACGAATTTTTAAGTTATTTTTGAGCACAATTTTAAAAATCGTAAATCATAGATAATATTGCCTTGCGTTCGTTTTCCTTCATATCGGACATCTGCACATGTAAAAGTCTCTGAACGAGATTTTATGAAGCTTTGGATAGTCTGAGTTTGTATAGCTGTGGCAATTTTGTTAACTTTCTGATTCTGTCTAGTTGCTGTAATTGATTATATTTAAATCCATTCATAAGCTCTTTTTTTCTTACGAGTTATTTTTTTAGAATTAGAATTGGAAAAAGCTTGGCTTAGCGGATCGGCCAAGATTTCAACAAATAACATCTAAAATATCGCAAGCAAATGTTTAACACATTAAATTTCTACAATTTTCAATACCAACAATTTTATTTCGCAGAAAATGTTGGCTTGGATAGTGGAAAATTTTATTATATAGCTTTTAATATTCTATCCCTTAAAAGAGTATTAAGGACCGATTTTAATAAAAAATGTTCTCAAGAATCAGTTTTTCAATTAGAAGATTTACCATAAGTCTACGCTTTTGAGGTATGTTTGATTAAATCAAAGCTCTCCTCTCAATGATTCCTGTTCATATGAATAAACTTCCTTTTGAGCTATTCAACACAAAATGTAAATAAAATGTTAATAAGAAATTAATATTCCTCTCTAGAAACCGAATACCGTTAAATGCATCCATAAGTCCTTAAAGAAAACTCTTTTACTTACAAACATTGATGTGGGTATATGCTTAAAGGTAAATATGTTATTTGAAGTTTAATTTATTACAAGAGTTATGAATGCTACCTTTGGCTAACCCCCGTATTCCCCCTTTTTTGGTTGACATAAGGTTCATTTTATACTTCCATAAGGACTTTTTCTCTTGATTCCCTTGAGATTCTTTCTAGATGTTCGATATGATGTTCATTCTAACTTAAGTTGCATTTTTCCCTACTACCTACTTAATACTCTGTGCGATGTATAAAAATGTAATCACATTCCATGTAATTTCTTATAAATGCGTGTGATGGTATTTTCTTTTTTAATCCTGTTTCTTGTTCCTTTGCATCTTAAAAACGTGGCTGCTATACTATTTTGAAGAATTTTCCCACACACAAAATCACACACTCGCTTTTTCAAAAAACTATACTTCAGAAGCTCCAAACTGCGAATTGAAAATTCAAATGTGTGCTTTGCTGCTGCTGCTGCTGTGCACGTACGCCTCAGTGCCCCATTCATTAAAATATCAAACGAACGAGCGACGGGTAGAAAATCCTTTTTCGTCCTTGTTGGCCTCCATATCTTTTACTTTCTTTACCTGCAAGTGAATATATGTAGGTACAAACATAGTCGTCGATAATAAATCTCAAATTGAATACGTTTCCATGCCATTCAGCACCACTCCTTCGTCCTGACATCATACCGTTCTACCTATACCTGCACTTCAACTCCTCTCTCCCTATTTCTCTCCTTGAGGTAAGTCGTTCCTTTTAGTAAAAAAGCTGGAAGAAAGGATCCTTGTCGAATGCCATAAATTATCGACAAAAAAGCTTACGATTTTCGCTTTTGTGGCTTTCAATTGAATGTTTGGTATGTCCTTTCACGTTCGTTTATTTGTTTTTTTTTTTTACTTCTACGTCCTTTTTTTGATTTTGGTGAATTTAGGGAGACGAGAAACTGGAGAGTCCTTAATGTGGCTTCTTATTTCGCATTGGGAGCTCCTTTCTCTTTATATATGTATTTTCTTTGGCTGCTTCACTTCTCTCAAGTGAAATAGCTACTACATTGTCCTCGTTTAGGTGGTATAGGTACCTAAGAGACGAGTATATGGCGAGGTAACTAAAAGGAGGAGATTTCAAGCCCTGATTTAAAGAGTTTACCTTTTCAATAATTCTAATCGTTGATGGGACAGGCGAAGATGGGTTTCATATCGCCCCTCATTGGTATGGAGGAAGGATGATGATGATGATTCTTCTTCTTCGTCGCTTTTGGATGCAATCTTTCTTCTTGCCTCCGCGTCTTTCGCTTCCGAATTTCTATGCAATCATTGTAAAACCCCAAAAGTTCGATTTGAGGGTTGTTAAAAAAGTAAAGAGGAAAAAATAAATTAAATGAAGAGGAAGAGGAAGAGTGAAGTGTACAGGGAGTCGGGTGGTGTTAATTGAATTAATGAGAATTTATACACATTCTATTTTCCGATTTTCGTATGCTATGCCAGTTCCGTCTTAACCCCTTTATATATGTATGTTATATAGAAACAAATAACCTTATAACCATTTCTCTATATATAGTTATTTGTGAAAAGCTATAAGCCTGTTCTCCTTAACTGGTATATATGCATGTATACAAAACTCCCTTCGAAATGCACTTCTGATTTCCGAAGGAGCAAGTTTTCACCGAATGAAATTTATTTGCAAAGCACTCAAGAGTTTCTCTAACAGTAGTTAGGTATAAGTATTTATATATGTATGTATATAGACGTAGAACATGCAGCTTCAGTTCTTGGGGGACCGATTTCCACACCACGATGCCGATAAGGTTCGAGGTTCGAGATGTGTAACCCAAGACCAACTCTTTAGAATCAAAATGTGCTTCGAGTTTAAACCTAATGTGAATTTCACCAAAAGTTATGAGTTTTTGTTTCTTTTAATTTTATCTTTTAATTAGTTTGTTAATAAATAGGGTGGGTCATAAAATTTTAGGGGGGACAAGTAAAGCTTCATGTGTGGAAAGTTTTAAAATGCTATAATTTATCTCCCAAAACAGTGGGCTTGTGAGCTGTGGATGTAGAAAGCGACAAATCTAGTACAATGATAGTCCACTTGTTTAGGCAAGTTGAAAATACTAAAATGGGGCTTAAATTACTCGAAAAACCCGGTTAATTGTAATCTCTGAATCTACTTAGGTATTTCACATATTCCTTCTTAAGTGTTTAAATTGGGCCGAACTTCTATTTTGTGGCACTGAATAATTTTCAAAACAATTAGTTTTTTGGTTCGGGGTTTTCCAGATTTGGGGTTTAAAGGTTTTTCTGCGTTTCGGGTTTTTCTATCTTGTTCTGAATTTGGGGTTTTATAGGTACTTTTGTTTTGGTTTCACTGTTTGAGTTTTTTTTTGATTTAGGGTTTTAAATATTTGCTGTTATTTTGTTTTAAGATCCGGTTTTCTGAATTTGGGATTTTTTTCGGATTTGGGTTTTCTAGATTTGAGCTTTTTTTAAGTTGGGTTTTTTTTTTGGGATTTTGGGTTTTCTGTGCTTATGGTTGTTTTTTGTAATTTCGGTTTTTGCCTTGAGGTTTTCTAAATTTTTGATATTTTTATTTTCTGATTTTTTTAGTATTTTGGTTTTGGGGTGTTTAGTTTTTAGATTTTGGAGTCCAAGGAATAATGGGTCTTCCAAATTCGTGTTTTTAGATTTGTGAATTTCTGAACTCATATGGCTTCGGGTTTTTCTGTTATTCAGGGTATTCCAGTTTTAGGGTTTAAGGGGTTTCTGGGCTTACCCAATGCCAGGGAATTTTGTTTTCTGAATTTTTAGATTTAGGGTTTTATGGACTTGTGGTTTCTGGATTTGAGTTTTTTAGGGTTTTAAATATTTGCTGTTATCTGGTTTTTTAGTTTGACGATTTCCAAATTTCTGGTTTTTGTTTTTTGTGTTTTGAATTTGGGTTTTCTGGATTGATATTCTACAGTTTTAAGGTTTTCTTAATTTGAGTTTTCAAGACTTAAGGTTTGATGGATTTAGGGTATTCTGGATGTGTATTATTCTGAATTCGAGATTTTTCGTAAATTGGGTCTTAGGATTTTCTTGATCTGGGGTCTACGAATTTAAAGTTTTTGGACTTGGGATTACTGGACTTTGGGTTTTCTGGATTAAGAGTATTCTTAATAAGATATGGGGTTTAGGGTTTTCTATATTCTATGTATTCGGTAGTTTTATAGTCTAAGAGATTTAGGTTTATTGGGATTTTTATTGGTGTGTGTTTTTGATTTTAAGATTTATTGGGTTTATTTAAAGTTTCATGGATTTGGGGATTTTTGAAGTCAGGCTTTGGGACTTTCTGTTATCTATATTTTCTGTTTTATAAATTTTTAGTTGTCTTGTTTTAGGGTTTTGTGTATTCTCCTTAAAGATTTGCGAAAAAATGGACTTTTGACTGAGATTTTCTATAGTTTCTTTTATTCTCTATTTGGGGATTTCTAGAATTTTGGATTTACGGGTTTCACCCTTTTCTATTTCTCTCTCTGGATTGAGATTGACTGGATCTGTAGTTTTCTGGCTAGGTCTCTAGATGTATGGCGCTAGAAATTTTGGGGTTTCTGGTTATGTTATTTTTGTATTTGTGACTTATATTTGCATTTTGAGATATTTGTTTGGTCAAGATTTTCAGAAACATGAGGTCTCTTGGATTAAAATTTGTAAATTTTTGGTTTTTTGAATTCAGGCTTTTCTTTACTGTCGTTCTAGGGTATTTTGTGTTACATTAATTTGGGTTATCTGGTTTTAGGGTTGTTTTTACTTTTATGGTTTTGGGATATTTCTGGTTTAGAAGTTTTAAAAATTTGGAGTTTTCAGTGGTTAGGGTTTTCTAGATTTCAGGTATTTTTGGATTAAGTGGCTTTTAGGCTTTGGAATGATTTCGGATTTTCAAGATTTTGACAGTTTATGAATTATAAAAACTATATACAACTGCTGAAATTCACCTCATTATATATTTTATCCACCCCCAAAAACTCTAAAAACAATAACATAACAAAAAATATAAAAAAGTCCAAAACTTTTTCTACCAACAATCCACCAAGTAACTTGCTGATGATGTTGATGGTAATTGTGTAAACGCGAGGCTTTCCCAAAATGCATCCTTTAAAATAGAGATGATGATGAAAATGGAAAGAGAACACTATGGTTGCCCAAAAAACGGATCTAGACAAAGACATCTATTCATTTCAAACCTCTTCATTCGCCGTCGCCATCACCAGCGTCAGCGTCATCAGCATCGGAATCGGCAGCGGCACCAGCACCGGCACCGGCGTCGTCATCATCGTCGTCGTCGTTCCCCTTATGGGGATATTGGATTTTGCTGATGAATTTGGTTTTTGTGGTAATGATTTAACATGCATATACTGTTATCTGACGGGGTGGGAATACCCTATACTCGTGTATAGAGGGCACTGATGATGCTGGCGGGAGCAACTTGAGGCTTCCACTCCAAAAGTTATAGTAACAACCATTAATCTGTAACAATTGCTCATTCGAGACCTCTCTATACTATGTACGGTACGGTACGTCCTATGGATGATGGCAAGGAACGGGAAATAGAAATACAATTTCAAAAAACAAACAAAATTTGAAAAAAAGAAATCAAATGAAATGAAATTCAACTTAGCTCGCAGAAAAGGAAATGGCATTCACGCTCTCGAGTGCGGAGGCGCACAAACTTTTCCGATGCATTTTAATTGACTTTTTTGCGGTATTTAATTTGGCTTTAGGGGATTTTAGTGTTTTTTAAAGGGTACCTATAAATACATAGGTTAGGATGTGTATGTTTGTAGTTATACATTTGTTTGTAGTTTTGTAGGAAAACAGAGCGCTTTAGATGAGTGGTATTTTTTTGGAATTTTGAAGTTTTGTTTTATTCCTATTTTATTATCGTTTGGCTTTTATAGTGACATTTGTTTGGAAACTTTATTAAGAGGGGCGGGGAGGGGGAGGCTTTTATGAGGTCTTTTGTTTGATCGAAATTGAAGAGCTCCCACTTGGTTTTGTTGAGATTTGAGAGTTTAGTTTCAAGAGTCTTCAGATAATTCTATTTTTTTGTTCCGGAATTCAAAATTTATAGAGAAAGAAATACGAGTAGTTTTATCGTGGTGAATTTTTTTGACCGAATAAAGAGATGTACAAGTTACAATTTAAATTGATGGAATTCTATTAGTTCTGATGAAAACTAAAAAAACAAAAGAACTCAACACATGGGATTTTTGATAAAGCAACTATATTGTTGCATAGGTACTAAAATTCTGTTAACATGAAATACAACAATTTTTGAGCCCAGTATTTGGAATTCATTAGGCGAAAATTTAAATACAATAAAACTCACCTTAGTGGCATAATGTCAAATTCTTTCTTTAATTTAAGCAGGGAAATCCTGCTAGATCCGTTTAAGGGAACAAGTCAGGATATATTTCACTTAAGCAGATTCAAACATTTTAATTTGTTTTCGAAATGTTAAAAAACCTATGTGACAAAGTTAATCGGAAATTGAATCATTTTTATGGTGAAAATGTGGTAAAGGTGAAAAATAAAACTAATGAAAGCGTTCAGCACATTTTTTCGTTTTGTTCGATTACATATCATTTTTACTGAATTCAAAATAGGTTTTAGGCATACGAGTTTTTTTTTTAATAAGAAGAGTGTTTTCATGGTTGAAAAATATTTTGGAATAAGAAAAGTGTTTTTGAAAACAGGTCCTTACAATATTGAAACTTAAAAAGTGTATATGATATCACATTTTCTTACCTTTAATATTTTAAAATAAATTTAAAAACAAAAATTTAAGTTCTTCTTAATACTGGAGTGCTTCAAAATTAGGAATTTGTTTTGTATATCTATGGGGTTTTCAGACCGCTTACGAAGCTAATAAGATCCAACTAAATATTAGGGTAAATTAGGGAAGCATGTGATGTTTGCATACAAATGAGGTGGTTTCGGGCAAATCCACAAAAACTGATTACTTTTCTTATATTTTTGAACTAAAAGTTTAAGAAATCCTAAAAAATGTGGCAAGTTCGGGTTATTCTGAATTACAGCTCCTTCAGGCTTAAATGGAGCCGAAAATTTATTTGGAAGAAAGTCTTTCAAGCTGTTATTTCTGATTCATAAAAGCTTTGTAAATGAAATTTTAAATAATATAAAATATATGTGAAAATATGTACATACACTCATATCATTTTTTACAACACCGAAGTGTGGTTATAAGAGTTTGGGTTATTCTGATTCTTCTTGTTTTTCAGCTTGTTAGAGCTCTAAAATATGGAATTCAAGTTAAATTGTTTTCAGATTTGTCTTGGTCACTAAAGAAGTTAATTAAGGCCTCTTCTGACTGACTCGTGATCAGAGTTATGAAGCACTCCCTGAAGTAGAAGAAACTTTAAATATGCATAAGGGTAGTCCCTGATGCGCAAGGAAAGGAAATAATGGATAAGGGCCGTGGTATCAACCCACTTTTGATTTATTTTTTATAATTTACATAAAATACTTATGATACATGAAAAACTGTGAGATTTAGGAATTTTAAATTTATTATACTGAGTAGCAATCTACTGCTTTAAAAATGTTGTTAATTTAATTTTAAGAAATCACTTAGAAAGCTTTGTAGAGCAGGGGGGTTAAAGTACGACTGATAATTTGAAATTTTCAATATTTTATCACTCCAAAAATTTGAAAAAAGAATAGAGTTTTTTCTTTACCTCTTAAGAAGTTAATGAAATCCATTGAAATATTGTGTCAAAATAATAAAATAAAGCCTGATTAAGGGGTCACTTATAGCTATCATTGATTTTCATAATTGAATATTTTGCTTCGAGATTTAAGAACGAGTAAGAGAGTCAAGATTGATATATCTGGTGTCGAAATGAAGCTGACGATTGGTAGATTCTTTCTACTAAAAAAAAACAATATTTAACTCAGAACTTTTCTTTTAGTTTCTTTTTAATTTTTCAATGTTAAATTCATTTTCATTGAATAGCTGATTGTCGATTGTGAAAATCGATTCACTGAAAGATTTCCATTTTCTTTGAACGCCCACCTTCAAGTTATACTTTCAATGATTAACTCAAACCTCAAGTGCTTGAGTCCAATCAGGAAATTTGTGTCCAATGGCAGACATTTTCAATGAAAGCTATTACAAAACCAGATTCCACATGTCCACATGTCCACATTCGAATTTGAAAACTATAATAAAGTTGTAAACTTCAAGTTTTCAATAGTTGTAATGAACATTTTAAATCAATATCAAAAAAAAAAGTTCCTAAAATATAGCACTTTAAAAAACCGTAACTGTCTGACTGATTGATTTATCAAAATTTTAAGTATTTGCCGACATCTTAGAATATTTAAATTATGGCAAGGTAAATGTAAAAAAGGAAAACATCGAGAAATCTTAATATTAGTGTAGGAGGCGTGGCGTCCACCCATTTTTCATTAATTTGTTATCGTTTATATAGAATTCTTAAAATTCTCATAGATTGATGAAATTGTAGGTAAAAATTAACCGTTGAAATGAAATAGGGCAGTTCAATATCGGTATTGCACCGAGTAAGGACGTGCCATATCTGTATACTGCCACTTTATTAGTGGCTAAGAAATCGTACAAAATTGAGATGTTTTGGTTACTTATACCAGACTTAACGTCTGTGGGACTCAGGAATTTTCCTGAAAATTATCAAAGAATTGTCCTGGAACCATTCTTGAGTGAGTTTTTCCGGATTTTATTATTAGAGTATTTCCATATATTTTTCTTAAGTGAGGGCACTTATGCTGTAAAACGGTCCACGGTAAATATTGAGAAGCATTTCCACACCTTTAAACATCCTTCTACTTTAAATTTTAAATATTTTGTAGTTTTAATTGATAAAAGTAAAAATGGAAAAAATTAAAGTTTCAAAAGAGGAGACACGTACTAGACAATTTTTATTTTTTTTTATCAAGACATCACAATTCCGTGAAACTCTTTGGAAAGAAAGGTAAATATTGTATTTCCTCATCAAGCCATTCATTTATTCATAGTGACGACTTTTACATGCCTCATTGATCGGAACTGCAACACACAATAGTAACTTATGTAGCACTGACTCTGAAGCATGTATTTCTTTCGCTATACCTAAACTTAGTCTTTTATGTTTGGTGGCTTGACTTGGGTTAAAACGCAACAAAGTTATGACACCTTTGCGGTTAAAGCAATTTTACTTTTTACAACTTAGCATCGATTTGCTTTTTAAACTAGACCACCTTACTTCCGCCTCAATGGTGATGACGACGAAGACCAAACGACCGACGACGACGTCAACGTCTCGTCGCATCGACGTTAGACCACGACAACGTAACATTAATTTCAGTTTAAAAGCCTCCGCCGACACGCACTTCGGTGTCTGTACCCAAAAGGAATTAGCACAACGAACATGCCACCACTGCGGCTGCCACAAAATCGATTAACATGGATCTGCATATCGTGTTGTGTCTTGTACTT
Organism: Eupeodes luniger; assembly: GCA_951509635.1. Lineage (NCBI taxonomy): Eukaryota > Metazoa > Arthropoda > Insecta > Diptera > Syrphidae > Eupeodes > Eupeodes luniger. The sequence continues at coordinate 8,170,471 of OX608075.1, read as the reverse complement.
GTTCACACTGGCATGTGACCCAGTCCATGGTGACTCCTCATTGTCGTCGTTGGCGTCGTCGGTTGGACATGATTTAGAAGTAGCTGCTTCCAAGTACCATGAACACGAGCACGACCACGACGACGACGACGAGAAGGAATGGGAAGAAGGTGATGGTGAGGAAGAGCACGAAGAGCATCATTCGCATAAGGGTGAGAAGGGAAAGAAGGGCGAGAAGAAGTCCGAACACCATGCCAAGGGTGAGAAGGGTCACCACGACAAGGAGGGCAAAAAAGGCGAACACGAGCAGGAGGATGAATACGAGAAAAAACACAAAAACGAAGGTGGTCACCATAAGAAGCACAAAAAAGGCGACAAGGCGGAAAAAGGACACGAATTCGAGGAACACGGATCCTTCAAGAAGGGTCACTCCATTAAGGGCAAACACCATATACACAAACTGAACGAGGACAAAAAAGAGAAGAAATTCTACGACGAGGGCCACGACGAAGGTTCCGAAGAGAAGCACGGTGCCCACAAGGAGGAAAAGAAACACAAAAAGGGCGGAAGCCACAAGAAGGGTCATCACAAGAAATCCCACCACGAAGACGACTACGGCAAGAAGGGCCACGCCAAGAAGGGCCACCTCCATCACGGCCACAAAGGACACAAGGCTGAGCACGAAGAAAAGAAGCACTGGGGCCATGAGGAGGAGCATGGCAAAAAGGGTGGCGATGAGTTCCATAAGAAGAGCTCCCATAAAAAAGGACATCACGGATATTAATATGACTATAGAAATTGTGGGCGAGAGAGCTTCGAGAAAGGATGATGATGGCGATGGTCAGGAAGGAAGTCAATGTGTTGTGTTCGTCTTCGTGGAAGTGGAAGTCGAAGTCGAAGTAGTAGTCGAAGCTGCCAGTGTACAAATTCTATATTTTCCTACTTTGTATGTTTATTTTTTCCCCCTTTTCTACATATTTTTGGTTCTGTTCGTTTTGGGTAAAGTGGATGTGTGTTCTTGTGATGTTTGCCTGGATTTTCCAAGTCCGTAAATAATAATCTTGATTCAGCTGCCAGGGGCTTTGTTAGACGTCCCCAACAGAGAATGGATCGTTTATCTTTTTTTTTTTTCCTTGCGAAAAAGACACCAGGAACAGGGACAAGGACATGGGTTTGGGTATTGGCTGAATTATTTTAATAAAGCTGCTCAAGGAATTTAACATATTTGTTTTATTTAATAACCACAAACAACATAAACAATAAGAAACAAAATAAAATGGAATGGATGAATTTTGTGTGTATAATCAAAAAAAAAAAACACATAAGGGACATTTAAGGAACACGTGCGGTTAGCTGATGATAAATTTATTTAGCTTTAAAAAATACTTGTCATCTTATCTCCAAATTATTTTCAAAATGTTTTGTATTAGAAAATCTCAGAATAAAAGCAAAGTACATAATATAAAATTACAAAGAAAGTTCTATATTGGCAGCATTGTTCTGTATGACAGCTTATTTGACAGTTGTAGGGTAATTTGTTTCTGTGTTTGATTTCAATTGAAAAAACACCCTGTATAAATAATTTTTGGAAGGAAATTTTAGAGTAAATTCTATTTTGGCAGCACTGTGCTCTTTGACAGCTGATTTAAGAGTTCTGAATTTGTTTTTTATAGCACGCCGATTTGACGTTTCTAGGAAAGTTGGGTTTTGTATTTGAATTGTTTATAAAAAAAGACGACTTGTAAAAAATTTCAATATTTTAGAAGTAAAGTAATGTAAAATTTCGATACAAATGGTATTTTTAAGAATTTTAAATGTTTTGTATGACATCTAGTTTGACAGTTTGAGGTTAGTTTGTGCCTGTGTTTGATTTCAATTGAAAAAGCACCCTGTACAAAAATTGCAAGATTTTAGAATTAAAATAATATAAAAACTTATTTTTTGAATTTTACATCGACAGCTCTGCTTTCTATGACAGCTGATTTCACAGTTCTAGGTTAGTTTGTTTCTGTGTTTGATTTAAATTTAAAAAAAACACCCGTTTTTATTTATTTAGGTTTGCAAATTAATTGTCATCATATATTTTTAAGAATTTCAAAGCATTTTAATGAAATTCTATTATAAGAAGTGGAATAATATAAAATTATGATCAGACTTCTATATTGGCACCACTGTTCTCTGTGACAGCTGATTTGACAGTTGTAGAAAGTTTGTTTCTGTATTTTATATCAATTGAAAAAAAAAAACATTTTGTATAATATACAATATATTTGCAGTAAAGTAAACTAAAGTTTAGATGAAAAACCGTTTTCAACAATTTTAAATTTACAGCACCGTTTTCTATATAACAGCTGAATTGACATTTCTTGGTTTGTTTGTTTCTGTGTTTGATTTCAACTGAAAAACACTCTGTATTAGAACTTCAATACTTCAGATGTAAATTAATATTAAATTTCGATGGAAAAATCAATGGTTTCTATGACAGTTGATCTGACAGTTCTGGTTGGATTGTTTCTGTATGTGATTTCAATTGGAAAAACGGCGTCTATAAATTTACTTAAAGAATATCTTAAATTATGTTTAAGTTTTTTAAAGAAAATTCCTGGATAAATTCTATTTGGCAGTGTTGTTTTAGCAAATTTGACAGTTAAAAATTATTATCTTATATTTTCATTTATTTTTGAGATTTTTAAGGGAATTTCAGCATAAGAAACAATGTAATATAAAATTACGATCAAAATTTTGTATTGCCTCGAGATTAGTTTGTTTTTAGTTTGATTTTGAAGTAAAAGAAAATTACGGTAAGAATTTTATACTAGCAGCACTGTTTTTCATGACACCTGATTTGACAGGTCGAATTTGATTTCAATTGAAAACATATTAATTTATTAAGATTATGAAATTTACTTGTTATCTTCTATCTTAAATTTTGTTTGAACTTTGAAGGGAAATTTCAAGTTGAATTCTATATTGGGGTTACTGTTCTTTATGACAGCCGATTTGACAGTCTTAGCTTAGCATCTCTTATCTTAAATTGCTTTTGATCTTTGTTAGAAAATACCAGGATAAATAGCGAAGCAATATAAAATAACGAAAAAAATCTATATTTGGCAGTACTGTTCCCTGTGACAGCTGTCAAATTCGTCAATCAGTTTGATGTTTGATTGCTACTGTGATTGATTGCAATTGGAAAAACATTATCTATATATTTATTAAGTTTTAAAGATTACTTCACATCTTTTATCTTAAATTATTTCAAGCTTCTTAATAAAATTCTAAGATAAATTCTATATTGGTAGCATTGTTTTCTATGACAACTAATTTGTCAGCTCTAGGTAAAGGTTAGTAGGTTTTTGAACAGTACAGTACAGTATAAAATTTTTAGAAGTTAAGTAATGTAAAATTTCGACAAAAACGGTATTTCTAAAAATTTTAAATGTTTCCTATGACAGCTTATTTGACAGTCCCAGGTTTGTCTGTAATGTAATGTTTGACTGCAATTGGAAAAATCTTTATATCTTAATTTTGTTTTGGCATCTTATATCTTAAATATTAAAAATTCCAGGATAAGAAGCGAAAAAATATAAAATTGGGATAAGAATACGATATTTGTATCATTGTTCTCTGTGACAGCTCATTTGACAGTTCAATTTTGTTTGTGTTCGATATTAATTGAAAACAAGAATGCATACGAATTTCAATATCTCAGAAATGAAGTAATATACAATTTTTGTGAAAAAAATATTTTTAAGAATTTAAAATTGACAGCATGGTTTATTATGACAGCTGACTTTACAGATCTAGGTCAGTTTGTTTCTGTGAGTTTTTGTGTAATGGAGAGAGACAACTTTTTTAAGAATTTTAATATTTTAGAAGTAAATTAATGTAAAATTTCGAAAAATTAGATTAATAGCACTGTTTTCTCTGACATCTCATTTGACATTTCTAGGTTAGTTTGTTTCAATAGAATAAAACTTCAATAGAAAAAAAAAACAACAGTTATAAGAATTTCATTATTTTAGTAGCAAAGTTATATACAATTTTGATAGAAAACATATGGGTAACAATTTTAAATGGACAACACTATTCTCTATGACAGTTGTTTTGACAGTTCTAGGTAATGTTTGATTTCAACTGAAAAACTGCCTTGCAAAAGAATTTCAATATTTTGTTTTCTTTACACAAAATATGTGTATGTTGTTCTTCAGAGGAATGCATTGAGTTCCGTTAAATTCTTCACTATTTTTGTTTTTTAAGAACAAAAAATTCCATAAGTCCAAACACTGGAACTGGATGCTGATTTTAATGGATATAGAGAAGTGAGTGCTAGAATAAGCATAAAATTCTTTGAAATTAAATATTCCTTAAAATTTTTTCGCTTACATCGTTTTTCCAGAGATGGAAATCACAAGTACGTAGGGGGTAGATGTTCATATATATATAATCGTAGGTTCCAGGCATAATTAACCTACTAACAGCTAAGGGTAGGTACCAGTGTAAAAATACACTGGCGAGTGTAAATTTAACGCCACCACACTCCCGTCAAGCATGTAAATTGTGAGGGATTTGTTTTATTTTTACTACATTTTTTCTCTCTCTCTCTCTTTCTCTTGCAGTCCTTCTTACTCCTTCTCACTCAGAATACAAACTTTATATACCTTTAAGGATATTATTTCATTCATTAATGTGTACCCAGAGTAAACTTTGTGCAGCCAATGAATATGAGTGAAAAAATGTTTGTATTTATGAATTTTTCTGAATATGTATGTATTTTAAAGGACTCGAAACAAAATTTAAAAAAGTATGAAAAAAGGACGAATTATGACTTTTGACTGGTAAACCGAAAGATGAATAACTCTTGGTGATTTTATTACGCTTGGGGTGAGCGAGGAACTGTAAACTCGGGTAAGCAAAGTTCATATGAATTCTTTACCTCTTACCCTTCCAGCTTCCAGGTTACAGCCGAACTTGTTAAAAATGTAAGTTAAATTAATACTACACTACATACATATATGTAATAACGTGCATTTTTCACGGTACTGTAGATTAAACGTACTACCTTAAGTTTGAATAAAGTTGAATAAAAACGAGAAGAGGAAATTATTATTTGTGTAATTATAATTTCAACGAATAACAACTATTTGTGGCAAATTTTTGTGTGGAGTTTTGGAAAATAAATTATGTTTCTTATTAAAAAAGATCTACTTGAATGAAAATTGTGCGTAAGAAAATTATTGGAATTGAAATTTTTAATTTAATTTACACTTGAAATATCAAGAAAATTTTAAAAATAACATTTCACATCACATTTCATATTTCATTAATTTTAGTTTGAACATAAAAATAACCTTGTCACTTGAATAACTCGACCATAAATTCACCTATAATTATTATTCTTCCACCATTTTATGGCAATCTTGGAGACATTTTTAATTTTGATAAATTACTATGTGTACAAAAGATGAATGCATTCAACGACAAATTATAAAAGTAAATGAGACGTTGCATTGACTTTGTACCTGAATTGATTCTTTTGATTAATTGCTTTTTAAACTTCAATTTTGTTTCCCTTTTAGTTTAAAGAAAACAGTGATTTGTCAAAATTTGCGATCTTGAAAATAGTTTTACCAATTTCATTCATATTCATTCTACGCACGTCGCAAACAATAATGAACAATTTGAAGTGTATTCTGGCACAGATATTAGCGACAGTAGTGCCAATTCAGAAACAACATTTTTTCAAGTTCCAAAAACTCAAAAAAAAACCTGTCATTTTACCAAAATTTCTGATTACTTACTTACTTACTTAAGGTGGCGCTACAGTCCGGGGCGGACCTGGGCCTCAACCAACATGCGTCTCCAGCCAGCTCGGTCCCTAGCTGTCTCCAGTTTCGCACGCCAAGTTGATTGAGGTCCTCACCCACCTGCGTGCGCCACCTGAGTCGCGGTCTTCCTCTACTGCGCCGCCGTCCCTCGGGATTAGAATCGAAGAAATTTCTGATTAGTGTTACAAAAAAGGAAAACACCTTTACTCTGATAAATAAGTTATATTCGAGAAAAAAAAAAATTTCAAAGATTGTTTTCATCATATCAGTAAAAAAACAAATAAAAATTTGTGTTCAGTTTGAGGAGTTTGCTATCCGTTCTTTCAAGGCTCCTCAATTTGACGTATCATAATTTCATACTGTCCCCACTCTTTTTTTTTCAATTCTACATTTCTCTCTCACTTTCTTATCTTTTGTTTACCATTAAGAAATCAAAATGAGTAGCCTTAAAAGGGTCCAATGTAAACACCGCCCATTTGATAGCAAAATCTGACGTACATTTTAGAGAAACTTGGCATTTCTTTGGCTCTGGATGGTGTTCACATTGCACTCAATGGCTGCGTTGAATAATTTTCTGGATAGGCTATAATGAATTAGTGACTTTTTAGATAACTTATTGAACGAGTTGGATAGCAAAATTGAGATATGTATAGCTTTCAGAAAATAAAAACGAAAATAAAAACAGGAATAAATTAAACAAAATTTACCGTTTAGTACTTATGACAACTTAAATATGAAATAAAAAAAATTTAAATGAATAAATCAGTAACTTCAAAGAAAATTAAAGTTTTTGACAGCTGGCGAATCAGGGACCTGATCTGAATGTCATCTGAACTGAATGTATTCTTTTTAAGATTCAAAATGTCTACTATCGTTTTTTACTTTACAAAAAAAATGTACTGAATAAAATGTACACGAAACGTTGCTATTGCAAAAACAGAAAAAAATGTTGTTAAATGTGTCTGGTGTCTTTGACATTTGACAGCTGTCATTCTCTATCAGAAATGTGAGTTGGATAAAGTCTTCCTTAAGCCGTTTTTATTTGGACATATTTACTTGAGTGTTTCTATACATAGATTAGGAAAGATGTGTTCACGATTTACAAACGAAAATATAATTTTGGTAGTGGATTCATTTATTTTTGTACAGTTTCACTACTTCAGAGAAAATTTCATCCCACTACCCTAAAAATGATTCTTCTTAAAGTGTTTAGGTACTTGAGAAAAAGTGAAAGTTCTGATTCTGAAATTAAGAAAAATTGCCTTTAATATTTGGAATAAAAACACTTACTTATTCATATACTCAAATGACAGCTGTCATTTTTTGTATCTTAATAATTAATACAATTTATTGTGCAGAGTGCAGTTCTTTTAACACAAATTACTTCTGATTTTGAAATAATTAAAATAAAACAGAGTTACTCATTAAATCACATCAATATGTGATTGAGAACCAATTTCGGAGAGGTTCCGGGTTGCCAAATACAGGTGAATAACGAACAGATCTTTTGCTTCCATAATAAATGTCAAGAAAAAAATGTCATTTATAAGACCTATGATGGGTTTTACTTGGAACTTTTTTTAATAGGGAACTGATTTAGATATTTTATCATTACATCTTATTTTTACTAATATTTTCAAAACATGTCTGACTCACTTATTTCGACAAGAAGAAGCGAGATGGAATAATGAAATGTCAAAATAATTTGACTAAAATTCAATAATAAAATTCAAATTATAATATATTGAGGCGCCCAAATTTGACATCTTATAATAGTTATCTCCTTCTCACTTGATAAGTTTAAACATTCAGGAAAGTGAGACAGACATTTTGTTTTTAAATGAGTGACAGCTAACTAGAAGCATAAAATATCAAAATTAAATCAAATTGTACTACATATTCCACACTAGACTAGTGCCCCCGATATCTCAACAAAAAACAGTTTTCAAATTTTAAATTTTAATTAAAAACTTTTCGAAAGTCCTTGAATGTAAATTTAGCCTTTTTTTACATATGTAGGTACTTTCTAGTTCAGAATTTTAACACATTGCTCTGTTTTCTTTTCTTTTTTCTTGTATGTTCTTTAGAAAAATATGTATGGGCCTTTATCGTTTGATGATCTCTATCCCTAGATCCAACTTCAAAAAGAAGACATTTTAACCGAAATACATGCTTTATTTTATTCGTTAACAAGCTAAGGAAGAGATTAGTTTTAAGATATGGTATAATTTTTGATAATATTTAATGCTCTTCAAAATGTTCAGCTTACAAAATTTTAAAACCAAAAGTAACAAAAAGTTCAAAGGAAATCATAATCATTAAAAAAATAAAAGGGTTTTTCGAAAACATCAAACCCAATCATTTTTCGGAGTCCACTTTATTTGAGTTTACAATTTTTGAAAATCAATTTTTCGAAGTTAAAGGGCAGTTTTACGTCGTTATTTTTTGGAAAAGAAAATATAAAAATCAGTCCTGTGCCAATTACCACAATTTTAAAAAGTAGGACACGTTAAACCATATCACTAATTAAGTCTTTATTAAAATTAACATCTAGATAGTAAAATAAAATTCCATCTCAGGCAACAGTTAAAATCCACATTTTTCTTATTAATTTTAATATAATTTCATATTTCAGATATTTTTTTTTTCTAAACCACTCGTTCGAATAAAAACATACATACACTTCATGTCACATAAATAGGGACAAGTTTTTTTTCGTTTTTTATTTGACAATAGTTTTTAAACCCTTAGAATTCAGGTATGTATTAAGTTTATATTGCAAGCAAACATTTTTCGATTAAGTTGATAAATACAAGTTTGATGACCAATTTTTTTGTGTCACATGAATAGGGACAAGATCTTAATTTATCCGGAAGACCCTTTAAAGTAAATAAAATAACAAAAAATCTTACGTTTTAGGTAAATAATGGTTTTATTGAATGGATTAAAATAATGTTTAGTAAAGTGTTCTGCCTCCTGATTTCTGAATTACTTCAAATAACCTGTAGTGTATGGATTCATAGAGTGCTGTCAGATAATTGTGCGAAATTTCGGGCAGGACCGTTTAGTAGCTTCAATAATCTCTTCGGTTTTTTTATATTACCGTCCTACTTGGTAGACTTTTCTTTACGCTTTCCATGATGTTCAGGTCAGGAGAATACGGGGGCCATGGTAATTGGTTCACATTTTGCCCCTGAATCCAGGCTTTTGTAGTCCGTGCGGTATGTATTGGTGCATTATCTTGTTGGAAAGTTCTTCGTTATCTACCAAATAGTTCAGAAAACTGCGGAAAAGCTCGTTTCAGCATCGAATTTTAAGCGATTTTAGAGCTTTGAAATTCCTTTGTTGTGCCGTTTTTCAAGATGGAAATCATGGAAATAGCAGCTTTCTATTTGGCCCGTCCAAATTATTTTTTTTATCGAAAAAGACGAAGGTATGCCAAGCTCGATTCCACCTTATGTGATTTGTTGCACAATTAAGGCGTTGGATATTGCGTGCAGCATTCAATGGTGCTTTTTTTCTTCATTTGTTGGTGTCGTATATAGTCTGCCTTTTTGTATCAACCTAGCAAGAGTCGATCTACTAGCATTTACCCAAGCTTATGCCTTGATTTTGGCTTTCTTGACTCTTCCTTTAAGGTTTTTTCCATACCCCTCTGGGTTCTTGAGGTAGTTTTATAGGTACAACATTTGAACTTCTTCTAATTTTTTTGGCTATAAAATGGATAGTTTTGCAGAGATCAACGTAAGCTTGAATTTGGAATTTTCCTACTTAGGAAGACCCTTAGCTCTACCCATACTTCTTGATTATATCAAACTAATACTCGTACTAAGCTCCCAAGCAATCGGAGTATCCTTTTATCTGATTTAAAACACGCTAATAGGAAAATTTAGATTGTGTGCCTATTCATGTGACACGAAGTGTATATCCATCGTCATGATGGGGAACATTTTTTTCTATAAGAGATAAATAATATAGAAAAAAGTAAGTATACTTAGATAAGAAAAAATTACTTAATTCCTGAATATAAAGCGGAAAAAATGTCTTCTTCTGCTTCTGCTTCTGCTGCTGTTTTCGAAGAGACGTTGCGTTGACGGTCTATCCTCGCCTCGTCGTCATCGTTGTTGTAGTCTCCGTCGACCGACGACGACGTTGCTATATTTTTATATTTTTTCGAGGAACGAATAACCAAGGACAAAACCACAACCCGGGAGAAAAATAAATTTTTCTCTTATCAAATTCACTAAACAAACCATACCAAAACCCAAATGCATGCATATGGATGCTCGAATAAATTTTCAACATCTCATCTCCAGAGCCACACAAAACATATCTTCCCTTCTTAGTTTGTCTGTTTTTCTTCTTTTTTTGTTTTGTTTATGTGTGTTATCCTGCTGCTCCTAACTTACTGCATGTTGAGGGTAAAAGGGATACTCTTGTTTAGGGTTACCGTCAAAATATTCGTCCTTCTAGGACGAAATTTAAGTTTCTGAAAACCCAACTTTTATGTTTAAGGAAACTATATGGCAACTCTAACTCCAACAGGACTCTCACTACTGGAAAATCTATACAAAAAAAAACTCAACATTCCATATCTGGAAATGCACACACATTAACTAAGCGTTAGGACGAGTTGGTCTCATCTCAAAACTAAAAGTCCTCGCTGCGCCATCATCACACCCAGATCTTTAGCAATTCGCTATATCATTACCATTTATACCCATCTCCTGGATATTATGCTTGGGAAGGGATTCACCATACTCATATCCTTCAACCCACTTTCATATCCCCCCTCCCCCTTTCGTACTCAAACTACTTCCTCAGCATGATGGCGTATAATTAATTTATCTCAAGTGCCATGAAAAGAAGAAGAAGGAGAAAAAAAGACTTCACTGAAAAACTGTCTGTCGGACTTGTATTCTTGTGGCAGAAAAATGTATAAAAATTTCAGAAGCAAACTTGAAAAGTGCAAGCTATCATTCCTTGGGTGATACTCCTACTCCTACTCCTGCTCCTGCGAAAGGAACCAAGGATATGATATGTGAGTTGAATATGGTTACAAGGCGGTAGCAGTGACGAAGGTGCGGTACAGACGGGCAGCAGGATGATATGGTGTAAAACACAGTGTGTAAGGGATCTTTCAAGAGCAGATTATGAGATGATGAGGGTTCCATCATCACCATCATCCATTCGGAAAGACATTAATTGCTCTGTTACTAGAAATTCAAGTATAATGCTTATTACATGTACACGTATGCACACACGTATGCACACTGTCGACTAAAAATTGAAGATTTCAAAGCGTTTTTTTAAACTTCTTCTCTTTTCGTCCTCTTTTTATTTTTTAAAATGCCGAGGTATGTATGGAAACGAAAATGAGTTTAACATAAGATGCACGAGAGTGTTTTTAATTTGCATAAAGTGACTTATTTTCAAAATTAAAGTAAACCCTCAAAAAGAATTTAATATAAAAGAAGATATAAACCAGTGGAAAGTCAATTGCATTATGGTGTTTAAATCGGGTGTTTTTGAAGTGTTGGATAATCTTCAAAATCATATAAGAGGCTAGATCTTGACTTCTGGTAGCATTTCGACTTGACTTCTACTCGTAAGAGTTTTTTAAACAAAGAAATTGAAAATAAAACAGACTCAACACTTCTTTGTTTGAAAAAAAAAAATGCATGGCACTGAAATCGATTTCAATATTTTATAAAATATAAAAGTCGTTGGTCCATTCAGATTCTTAGACTAGGATCAGATTTTTGGCAATCCAACTCACAGAATTTTCAAAAAAAATTGTTTGTTAAACTGCCAAATGAGCAAACATGACATTACGATGTCGAAAAAAGTGGGTCCAGCCTTTCTGTTCGTTTGTCTGCCTTCGCCCCTAAAGCCTTAACCATTTGGTTGATTGAATTCAAACTGAGAAATTTCGATTTAAAGCAGATTCACTCAGGATTTTTTTAAAAACCAAAAAGACAAATCTCTTGGTCCAAAATTGAAAAATACGAATTTTCTCAAAAATTACCCCATTTATTTGATGAAATTTCGTCTTAGATTTGCAACTTCCCATAGAAAATAATTGTAATCGGACCTATTTTTCGAATTGAAAATTTGGATATTTTTTGACTTTTCAAGGTCCCGAGAAAATAAATCAAAGATTTTTAGATAGATGTCCTTAGATTCGGGACACCATCTTTCGTCGTCCATATTATCTCAAAAATCAGTAGGGATATCGACTTCAAAGAAAGGACTTTGAAAAAAAATAAGTAAAAATGATAGGCGATAGAACTATAATCGAAACATTTACATCGCTAGAACACCGCCTCAATGTTTTATACCTTTCGTTGTTTTACCGATATTTTTACAAACAATGTTCTGTCGAATTAGCCAGTTGCATTCCACTTAAACGATTCAGCCGTAATACTCGCACTTCCAGGAATGCTCATCAGTTTACCCTTGAGCTCAATTTCTGGCGTACTGTCAACTATGGACATTCTTTCTTAAATCGCACATCGAGAATGTGTAATACTTTGGCCAACTCTGTCTTTCCCTCCCATTTTGATGCTCAGAACTTTAAGACCAATGTGCACCGGTATCTCCTCTTAAATCCTTCCCTATTTCCCTAATGCTCGCACTGTCTTTAAATATAAACATATAAAGGGTTCTAATAACCCCTTGAGTGCCTGTAAATTATAAAAAAAAATCAGTTGTTTTTTACGAAAGCAATTTAAAAAAAAAATTATTGTTAACATAAAATAAAGTTCTTAAAATTTGGTTTTCGTCTTAAAATAAAAAGATATATTGAAATCAAGCTTATTTTATCATAATTATGGAAAATATAGTTTTTAAGTTTTACTACATTTGTTAGAAAAATTGAATTGGAAACATTTTTTTTTACAAAACACAATAAGGGTTCAACTTAAGTATTAGGAGAACAAAAAAAAATATTGACTCTAACTTTTGTATCTCACACAAAATATTTAGTTTAACATTAATATAAAAACAAATTGAAGTCAATATCTTTCAAAAAAAGTTTTAGAAAAATCAATAGACGAGTACAGATGGGAAGTTGTCAAAGTTAGGCATCTCAGCCTCTTTTTAACTTCCCATAGGAAGTTATTGTAATAGGTTCGATTTGCCGAATTGAAAATTTTGACATTTCTCGGCGTTTCAAGGTCCCTAGAGTCGAAATAAAAGAATTTTAGCGAGATGTCTGTGCGTGCGTACGTCCGCACGTCCGTACGTTCACGACGTTTTTTGTCATCCATAGCTCAAGAACCAGAAGAGATATCGACTTCAAATAAATTTTGTTATACATATAACAAGGCAGAAAGAAGCAGAAAGGGCTCTTAAGAAAATTGCGTGGGTGGTTTTTTTACCATAGCACTTTAAAAAATGCTGAAAATTTTGGTTAACCCTAAATATCTCACGGACCAATAACGCTATAGACTTAAATTAATTTTATATTATATATTGTAACGTGATACCAAATAAGTATATTTTTGGAAAAAAATCCAATTAACGGTTTTTTTTTATAAATCAAAAAAACTGAAAAAAAATGAGTCACCAAGAAAATTTTAAGACTAAAATATGATTTCATCTCCAAAACAATTTTGTGCAACGAAAAATAATGTTTTTGACATCTGATCAAATTTTGAGAAAAATCTAATTGACAGTTTTTTTATAAAAATAAAAACCAAAAAAAAAAAACATTACTCAAAGTTGGTAAAAATTGTATTTCGACTCAAATATCTTTCCAAAAACTTGAGATTATGGTTTCAAACTTATTTTATCTTATAAGAAATATTATTTTTAACATTCGGAAAAATTTTGAGAAAAATCTAATTGACAGTTTTTTTACAAAAAATAAAAACCTAAAAAAATGAATAAAATTTGGTAAAAATTGACTTTCGACACAAATATCTTTTCAAAACTTTGAGATAGTGGCTTTAAATTACTTTTATCTTTCAAAAAATATTGTTGTCAACATTCAGTAAAATTTTGAAAAAAAATGAAATTGGCAATTTTTTTACAAAAAATTAAAAACCTAAGAAAAAATTTAACAGTAGTTGGTAAAAATTGATTTTGGACTCAAATATCTTTTCAAAAATTTGAGATTATAGCTTCCAACTAGTTTAAACTTTAAGAAATATTGTTTTCAACAAATTTTAAGAAAAATCAAATTGACAGTTTTTTTTACAAAAAAATAAAAAACTAAAAAAAAACAATATTAAAACTTGGTAAAAAATTTATATTAGCTTCAAACTTATTTTATTTCACAGAAAATATTGTAAATTTTTTATAATAAATAAAATCTTTAAAAAAATAGTACGCAAATTTGGTAAAAATTGATGCATATAGACAAACTTTTAAGCAAGACAAATCGACAGACGGGATGGGAAGTTATCAGTGTGGGTCACATCCCAGCCTCTTTTTCAAATTTTATTTTTGACTTTAATAATTTGTCAATAATTGTATTGTGTTGTCTAAAAATATGTTAACTTTTTTTTATAATAACATATTTTTTCTTGAAAATAAAAACAAACTTACAACTTCGATTAAATTTGCTTAAGGCCTCGAATATTTCCAACAGCTTAAAATGTGATGTTAAAGTTTGTAAGGGTATTTTTTTTGGATGTTATCACTTTTTATTCCAAAATAAGTTGGCCAAAAAATCGGACTTTTCAAGATAACGACGTTATTGTTGAAGAAAATTAATATTTCGTATGAAAAAATAACAGAAAACTGTTGAAAATTAGCAAAGAAGTTTTTTTTCAAGATCTTCTAAAAAAGCCTTTTTTCGAGGTTTATATCCAAGGGTGGATGCCACGCCTACTGTTCATCTTATTCATTTCATTGCTTAAAATTTAAAGCTTTATTATACTTCACTAATTTTCTTTATTAGATATTTATTTTAAATTAAAACTTAAATGGTTTCGAAAATGTAATAATAATTGAAACTTTTCAAAATTTCAACGACTAATAAGTTAAAAACTTTAAATCTTAGAGGTATGGTGCTTAAGACTTTTTTGTAGGAGAGTAAATTTTCTATACTATTGTTGTAACCTTTTTTTCTTTGAGTCCTTTAATTTTTAAGATATTGGCAGACAAATGAACACTTTTGTAGAATATTGAAAAATATGTTAAATTTGAAAATCTTCACTTTGCAAGATAATGCTCCCAAATGCCACGGAGCTATAGAAGTTTTAATAAATAAAATGCACGACTGGGTCGCACGAACTTGCTCCTGTATTCAAAGAGTCTGTTTAAAAAAGTATCTATGTATATAAGATTTAAAAATATAACTGTAAGTTTGTCTTCAAAGATATAAATACCATTTGATTTGTCGAAAAAACCTCCATTTTTCAATTTTTTGGGAGGGGGTTACATTCAATACAGTTGAAATAATTAAAAAAAAAACTTATTTAAAATTCAAAATTTTACCTGAAAAATAAGTTTGTCTTCAAAAATTTAAATGCCATTTTAAAAATAAAAAAGCCCTTGATTTTTTAAAATTTTTTTTCGAAAATCGTTAGAGCGGTTTTTTTTTAAATTAATTTTTTATATATAAAATTTTTCAATTTTGTTCTAAAAATATTTTTGGTATGCAGTTGTTTAGTGATTGTAAATATACGCTCTGCATTTGAATTTCGTAAAAAAATATTAACCCGTTTTTGAGATATAGAATTTTGAAAAAAAAAATTCAATATTTTTTTAAAAATCCAAACAAAAAAAAATTGCACTTTTGATAATCAAATATTGTTAAAGCAATATAAGCGCTTATTCACAAAAAAAATTATCGAAATCAGTACATAAGTTGATGAGAAAATTGAAAAACAAAATAACGGTTCTATGAGCGGTACCTTTCCTTAGCAATACAAAAATATGCTTTTCTTATTAAAAGAAGCCAAGTTAAAAAATAAAATTTTAGAGAAAATTTAAAAAAAATCTATCGGTTTGTTTTTGAGAAAATTCGAATTATCGTTTTTTGACCAAAAAAATTGTATGGGGGCCACTGTTAATTTTGATCTTAAAAAAAAAATGAAAAAAACGCCTAACGCGAATCTGCTCAAAACCTTAACTTTCAAGTTTGAACTCAATCGACCCAATGGTTTAGGCTGTAGGAGCGTGGACAGACAGACAAAATATTGCACGAATGCAAAACTTGCCATATAGTTCCTATATGTCGCAAGTAAAAATATCAAATTTTACGTGTATTTTATATGAGCAATCTTAAAATTCCGTGGACGAGTACTAAATATTAATATTTAAGGCTAAAAGTTTCAAATTTCCACCTGTGAAAAACCAATAGTCTTCCATATCTATTTAATACGGAAGCGTATCGGAATCCCGCTTTTTAAAATCCCGTTTTTAAAAAATAACGAAAAAAAAGTTTTATAATCCCGTCTTCTAAAATACCTATTTTTTAAATCCCGTATTTTGAAAGCCCGCTTATTTAAAATCCCGATTAATTGCAATCCCGCTTTTTAAAATCCCGTTAAATCCCGACAATTCCGTTTTTTTACTTGCGACATATAGGAACTATATGGCAAGTTTTGCATTCGTGCAATATTTTGTCTGTCTGTCCACGCTCCTACAGCCTAAACCATTGGGTCGATTGAGTTCAAACTTGAAAGTTAAGGTTTTGAGCAGATTCGCGTTAGGCGTTTTTTTCATTTTTTTTTTAAGATCAAAATTAACAGTGGCCCCCATACAATTTTTTTGGTCAAAAAACGATAATTCGAATTTTCTCAAAAACAAACCGATAGATTTTTTTTAAATTTTCTCTAAAATTTTATTTTTTAACTTGGCTTCTTTTAATAAGAAAAGCATATTTTTGTATTGCTAAGGAAAGGTACCGCTCATAGAACCGTTATTTTGTTTTTCAATTTTCTCAGCAACTTATGTACTGATTTCGATAATTTTTTTTGTGAATAGGCGCTTATATTGCTTTAACAATATTTGATTATCAAAAGTGCAATTTTTTTTTGTTTGGATTTTTAAAAAAATATTGAATTTTTTTTTTTCAAAATTCTATATCTCAAAAACGGGTTAATATTTTTTTACGAAATTCAAATGCAGAGCGTATATTTACAATCACTAAACAACTGCATACCAAAAATATTTTTAGAACAAAATTGAAAAATTTTATATATAAAAAATTAATTTAAAAAAAAACCGCTCTAACGATTTTCGAAAAAAAATTTTAAAAAATCAAGGGCTTTTTTATTTTTAAAATGGCATTTAAATTTTTGAAGACAAACTTATTTTTCAGGTAAAATTTTGAATTTTAAATAAGTTTTTTTTTTAATTATTTCAACTGTATTGAATGTAACCCCCTCCCAAAAAATTGAAAAATGGAGGTTTTTTCGACAAATCAAATGGTATTTATATCTTTGAAGACAAACTTACAGTTATATTTTTAAATCTTATATACATAGATACTTTTTTAAACAGACTCTTTGAATACAGGAGCAAGTTCGTGCGACCCAGTCGTGCATTTTATTTTTTACAAAATACGTGCATTAAATTTGCAATCAAAACTAGTTGTTTAATTTTAAAAAACCGAGCGGTTTTTAAAAATTAAACAACTGGTTTTGATTGCAAAATCAAGAGAATAAAAAACGGAATTATAAAAAACTGGATTATAAGAAATGGGATTACAAAAAGCGGGATTATAAAAATCGGGATCATAAAAAGCAGGATTATAAAAAAGGAAATTTAAAAATTGGGATTTTAAGAAACGGGAATATAAAAACCGGTATATATAACCCAACCCATTTAAGACCTATATGAGGGGTGATTGCACAGAGATTTAAAGCAATTTAATTTATTCGTAATACATTTTTACTTGGAAATTACCGTGACCTTTAAAATCAATGCTTTTATATCGTTACGTGATTTATTTATCAAAGTTACTCTATTAGCATAACAAATACAAAAAACCATCTTCTAAAAGTCACTCTAAAATACAATCAACTGATGTGAATAATTCGTAACAATTTTCTGCCTTAGTCTTGACCTTTCAACTTCTCTATGTGCAAATTTGTTAAATTCTAAGAAATTAAACTTCAAAAATAAAAACAAAAACAACTCAAAGATCAAAACGTTTGCATGTTTCCAATCAAAATT
The DNA here is from genome assembly GCA_951509635.1 of Eupeodes luniger. NCBI lineage: Eukaryota > Metazoa > Arthropoda > Insecta > Diptera > Syrphidae > Eupeodes > Eupeodes luniger. The sequence goes on along the minus strand of OX608075.1, from coordinate 8,152,532 downwards.
CAACTTTTTTCCTTCAAAAACCCTCTCGCCTAGTCTCCCTAAAACGCATTGCATATCCCTTCCATCTGAATATTGAAATCAAACGAAAAAAAAATAACTTTATCCATTCCATCTATGTACATCTCCAGCTCCATGGCTAGAGCTAGCTAATCCTTCTCTTATGTATAGTTCATCCTATCCTCAACCGAAAATTCCAGATTCCAAAATTGTTAAAAAAAGAAAACAGGAAAGAAATATACACACATATTCATCCGTCCGCCAATTATGAATCCTTGGTATGGCAATGGCGACGGGCTTTGGGTTACGGACGGCGGCGGCGTGGCGTTGGATGGGCTAACTATTGCTTCGCTGAACTTTGTGTACCTAAACCTAAAATTCCGTTTGCATTTCGGAATAATTCCCATCTTCCTTCGAACATATCCAATTAGACTAGTTGAACCATAAAAACGAATTTCAAGTAATCTCTAGTTTTCGTATCCTTTTTTCTTTTCTGTGTGTGTGTCTTGTTTTGGTGTTTTGTTGTTGTTGTAGGGAACCGTGGAGCATTGTTATACCATCAGGAATGTTCACTGGGTCCTTTCTACTTTTTCTCTCTATCTCAAATTAAAACAAAAGAAACACACAGAAAAATGAAGAACTGCTCCCCTATATTCGAAATATAAGTGAGAATGCAAAAACAACAAACCCCAACGCTTGACATGGTAGAAAAAAAGTCCTCCTTCTTTTCATCATCCCACAGGACATCCAGCATCAGACACAGGATGGTGCAAAACGCACGCTGTGAAACATAGCATCCGATTCCGGATGGATAGTTAGGAGCAGCCAGCCCATTCTGTCTCTCTGGTTCCAACCCCTCTCCCTACCACCACATCGACCATGTGTTTAGCCCTTTGGGGGTGCCCCCAATTCAGACCGGACCAGGCTAGGACATATGGTTCGTTGGTGCTAACTTTTAATCCACTGTGCTGTATTGCACATCCCTACATCATGTTCTACAAACTCTAATTCGATAGCGGATATGCAAATAGAGAGAGAGGGCGACGAGTTCGCCCCTCGGCCATATTGGAAGGGAAGTCTGAACATGGTGTATACCAATGGGTGGTTTGGGGGAGGTTTTTATAGCGAGGTATTTGTATATTCAATATAGATTGGCATTCGAGATAGAAACAAACATTCTTCCTGTCAGAGTTATTGTGTTGCAAAAATTGGAACGCTTATATTTTGACTGTCCACTAAAAATTGTTTGGCGGTTCACTATGTCTATAGAGACTAAAAACATACATTTCCTGTTGTTATAGGGGCTGTACACTGTACATGGTATTTCGTTTAGGTATTTAGGCACACACACTTTACCCAAAAACACAAAACTACCGTTGCAAGTCATAAAAATCTAAAAACGGAAAGTGGAAAATTTTCTCGAAAAATTGCAGGAAATTTGTCATTATTATTTTTAAAATTTCACGAGTGGTAGATTTTAATTTTTGGCTTTTTTGATTTTTTTAACTTTTTTTGTAAGGCTTAGTTACAGGGCTGTGTAGAGTTTTCTAAGCGAAACAATCTATTTATTCAATTTAAATTGTATTCTTTAGTCTTTAATCGCCTTGTAAGTTTGCTTGATAAAATAGTAGGATTTTTACATAGAGTTTTGAAAATAACAACTTTCTCAAAACTCACCGAATTAATTAAGAGAGAAATCAAAGTTAGCAAATTACATTGCTCGATTAGGTTTTCTTCCTGGAATTGCAATTTACAGATGGGTTTTGATAATTATATTCAAATTCTACTCCAAAATTACTAGTCTCGTAAGGTTTTTGAAATATTACTTTCAAAATTCGAAAAAAAAATATACGTAAGACTTTTTGCGGCTATTTAAAATCATGAAGTGTTTTTTTTTTGTAATCAATTTCGTGGATGTTTTTAAATCTGAAACCCCTATCTTCAATATTCAGTTTAAATATTTATAATATTTTAGATACTTTTTGAATTGTGAAAGTTATGTAATATTTTTGATAAAATAGTTTTTAATAGAAAAAGGCAAAATGGTTGGAAAGCAATTTTTGTTTTTGTAACTAATCTGTTTTTTTGTAACTAATAAGTTTTTGAAATTTATTGGAAAATACCTAAAACGGGTAGTTTTAAAATGTATTTAATTGTTAGTTGTTTAGAAAGGCATGAAGGATTTATTAGCCTTTGATTGTACTGAGGAAGTTCAAACCTTTTTGACCATGGAAAGAAGCGAAAGCAGAAGACTGTAGAAGTGTATAGACGTAAGCAGTCGTCAGCAGAGTTTAAACATTTGAACATTTTTATGTCATCAGCGTAAATTAAAATTAACTAGTGTTTTATATTAAAAATCACGGGTACTGCTTCTAGCGAGGAACTGACAAATTCTCCAAGAGTAATTCTTGTCATGAAAAGTGCTTTCTCAAATTGGCCGTCCGGATTCAGCTTAAAACTGTAGGTCCCCTCAATCCCTGACAACAGTACTTGAACACAGGAATGGTTGAGAGTTGTAAGTCACTAGGCCCAAGTTCTCAACGGACTGTTGCGCCACACAATTCATGACATTGTTTTATAATCGAAGGTTAATCATTTACATATAAAATAAATAGTAGAGGTCCTATGTGGCTTCCTTGTGGTACGCCATAGTTGGTGTAAATTGTGATGACCGCACATTCCTAAATATGACGCGATATAGGATCTGTTATATATGTATGTAATTAAGAAGAAACCAACATAGTAAATATATCGTTAAAACCTAGGGCCTTCAATTTGGTAGAAAATGTCTTATTTCACTACTTATCAGAGTCTGTGAAGATACAGTCAATTTGTTTTTGTTTTTCGAACAAGGGTGTTTTGAGCAGATATTTAAAATAAAAGTTGAAATTCGAAATTAGTACTTAAAATTAAGTCCAAAACGTATTTTTCAAAACCAGGAAAACATTTAAATCAAGGTTTTCAAGACTTTTTTCATAGTCAAATGAAAACTCAATACTAGTGAGAATTTCTAAAAACTAAGAAAGACACTACAATAATTTAAGCTGCTTCTAGAAGACAAACATTTTTACTTTGCAAATTTATCAGACAATTTATTGTTGAGAACTATATTGCGTTAAACATTAACCTTTAAAACACCGTTTTTGGTTGTTTGGTCTTTATAATTTCTAAAGTAAAATATTTAAAAAAAACTTGATGTAGTAAACAAATTTTAAGGCAAGATTCAAATTTAAGACAACGCAATACTTTGAAAAAGTATTAGTTTGTTTGTGGGACGGAAATAAAAACTCAATCTTGCATCTACATTAGCAATCTAAAATATGTCACTAATTGACAGCTTGACTATGACTAAGTAGCAAAATTTGACTTAGTCATATTCAAAATTCAAGGTTATAGAAAGTTTAAGTCTTGGCTAGAATAGAAGAAACTTAATCAGAATGTCATTATATCAAAGTACGTTTTTAAATAAGTGTCACTTTATTTTAGTTTGCGATTGTAAAAATTACTATTTTTGCAAGAAGTCTGATATTACAGAAGGACTGTCTAACACAACAGACAAAACTTTATCAAATTTTAAGGCAGCAGGTGTCACTATATTTGATAGCAGATATATCACTAAATCATAGTCTGGTCACTAAGAATTATAAACTTAAATGACAATAGATAGCAAGTGTCTGGAAAATGGAAAAATATAGGTTTTCCCATAAGAGGTTATATTTTGAGTAGCACGTTATTTGAAATGTTGTCATATTCTTAAACTTGACAAATAAAAACTATGAAATTACTATGAATGGATTGATGCATGCTTTAAAATTGCATTGAAATTGTTAAAATTCACTATCAAATTACTACAAGTTTTACAGTCGCAGATTTACAAAAAAAATTTCTTAAAGTGTTATTTCTTAAAAATGTAACGTAATGGTTTTATATCTTTAGACTCTTGAAATATAAGAGTTCCATGCCAATGCTCTTCAATCAAACCTTGAAGATGGAACTCATACAATTTTCAATTAATATATAAAGTAATCATCTTCTGATTTTTTTTTTTAAATACTCGTTTTGAAAATATCAAAATGAAACCTGTTATTGAAAAGCCTCCTACAATTAGAAGTCTGATTTATGTATTATGTATACCAAAAAAGTGTCATCAAATCACATTTTTAAATTTTGAATGTCACTAAATCTTCCAAATAAAGCAAATGTCATCAGACTTCGTTTGTTAATAAGTGTCAATTTGTTGTAATCTCTGATGGAAGACGTCACTGCAATCACTTCTAAAGTAAACTGTCAGACATTAGAGACGTAATTTTATCAAATTTGTATACAAAATATTTATGTTCAACGCTCAGTCTGAAAAATCGAAAATATTTTAACCTTAATTTCAATAAGAAAGTGATTTCAAGCGTACAACCAGATATTTCTTAAGTTCGAAATTTTATTACAGCAAACTTGAATTATGGGAGTAAAGGCACTAGATCATTTGTGGTAGGGTGAGCGAGTGGAGTGATGTATATGTACGTGAAAATCTTATGATATTTCTAAAGACTTACCAAAAATTAACGTAAATAAATAATAATAATAATTATGTTTTTTCAACCAAAACAATTGTTGACAATTAAAAGTGTTAAAAATTTTAACAGCTTAGTAATGAAATCTGTCAGGTTTTACAATATGAACAGATATGTAACTAAAAAAACCCTCCTTAATGTCAAATATTGCTAGAAATGCCACTGTTAGCTTCTGCAGACGTCACTTTATTAATTTAAAGTATTCTTATTTTTGACACCTAAAAATGTCTGGAATTGTCTTTCATTATCATATTAAATACATTTTTTTCTGTCAACACAAAATTAAGCCTCCCAGCCATTGGGACCAAATCTAACAAGTGAACACACTTCTATTGTCAGCATTTTGTCAGCTATTGTCACAGCAATGATTGTCAAATCAATAGTGTCGATATATTAAGTGACTAGCGGCCCGCCCCGGCTTCGCACGGGTAGACATAAATAGGTACAGATAATATAGATTTCTAATGAAAAAAGAATTATTAAAATCGGTCCAGTACTTTTTGAGTTTATTCGTTACATACAAAAATACAAATCTTTCCTCTTTATAATATTAGTGAAGAGTAAGACTGTCATGTCACAGGTCTGGATCCAATCCCTGCATGTGACACATACAAATTTTTGTTAGCGTTTACTATTAATAAAAAAAGAAAAAAAACTATTTGACAGCTGTCATATTGCATTTAGTTGAAATTAAGGTTTATACGAGAGATCACTCGTTCAAATGTAAAAATGGAACCAATGCGTGGTAGTGAAAATTATGTAGTAACGTCCTACCCAAACTTTTATAATTATAATATTGCTGATTTGTTTAATTCTGTATGACTGAGTATTTTGCACAGTACTGTATTATAAACAAGCCATCACCTAGTACTAGAGGAAATGTATTTAAATTCAAAATTTATTTTAGATAAGCATCAGTGAATATAAAATACAATTTATATCTTAAATAGTAGAAAGCTTTTAGTTTCAATCAATTAAAAATTTATTTTGCAAAATTTAGAAATGCGTGACATTTTGCGTTTTGTTTCATTGATAAAGTGATTTTAAACCAAAAAATAATTTATATTATTATTATAATAATTTTTATGTCATTATTACCATCTAAAAATCAAATACGTATATTTTAATGTAGGTAAAAATAAAATACTTTTGACAACAACAACAAAAAGAAAAAAAAAACTATAATAATTAAGCATGGTGGTTGTTAGCACGCTATTTATATATTAAGAATATCCGGAAATTTTTGAAAATTCAAATGAAAATAAATTATAATGTTTGCTCAAAAGGTAATTATTATTTTATACCTATCTACAATATGACTATTATACGAGTATAATAAACAAAAATCATGCAATGACGATAGCTAGTTGACAAAAATTAATTTATTTCTATTTTTGTGTATAATTTAAAAAAAAACAAAATATATGCTTGGTGTTATTCTTTTTGGCATTTTGTCCAATTGAATTAAGAGGCTAGTCCGCAGTGGGAAATTAAACAGCCATTAGTATAGAACTATAAATTTCTGATAGAGCGATTTCGAGCTAAAAAAGAACTGTTTTTTAGTAAAAAAATTTTGTTGAGAAATTAACTGAAAGTGTTATTAATATGTGCAACATATATTTTTAGGTAAAGGGTGTCCCAAAATAAACTTACAGTTTTAATTTTCTGATATTTTTAAGTAATAATTTGACAGATGACAGCTAAGGAATTTTGAAAAATGAGAATTATACTTTATGGTTCTTAGAGAAATAGTATTACTTTTTTTTAAATAAATCAAAACAAAATTCAGTGGAACGATCAAAATTTTGATTTTATTGTCTTGAAATATTTTCTGACAATATGACCTATCGGTTTGAGAGTTAGGGAAAGAAAGAAAGTGAAAGACATATGAGAGCATGGTAATTTACTACACATTCAAATTGTACGGCTAAGGAAAGAATCTCTGTTACGACTGAAATTAGGATCAAGGTAAAACTGATGGATATTTCTAAAAGCATGAGTATTATAATTAATTGCTTACAAAAAGATGCAACTGGCTACTTTACTAGAGCATAGTCCGTTTGAGTATCGGTTTGAAAGGTGAGGCAAGCAACTTAACGACGATGTTCGAGGACGTGCATAAATGAGACTTTAATTATATTAGTGTGAACAATAAATTTAAAAGCTACTTTTTGAACACTTAAATTCAGAAATGGGACTTTTCACAAACTTTGCACGTATATATGTAGATAGTAGTGATATATTGTAGCCCGAGGGGGAAGGGGCGTGAAAAAGTTCTTGTATCGTCGCAAAAAACCCAAACATTTTAAAGTATGACAATTCATATGAAAAGCTGACGCTACTATGGTCAGCAAAGCAGGTAAGTCTATAATAAATTTCAGACAAGAGATCATTAATAAAAATTAAAAAAAAGTGTGGGACATAGGACAAAGCCGTGGGACACACCAGCATTTATTTTATGATTTTGAGACTTTAACTAATCCAACGTTACAAAATTACCGAAACATAATTTGCAATCTAACCAACAAAAGATTAATTTAAATTACATTTCATTTTAGAAAATTGAGCCTTATGCCAGAAACTCTTCCATATGCTTTTAAGTAGTATTTTTCTCCTAAACGATGTAACAATTCGGTCATGAAAATTCCTTTCGGTCTTCAAGATATTTCTTGAGCTATTAATTAATAATCATTTCCAAGACCTTGGAAAGATAAGCGAAAGTGATAATAAGATGGAGTAGAATATTAGGCTTTTTTTGGAAACTGGCTTAAAAAATGCTGTTTTCAAAGACTCGGAAGCGGAACAAACACAAAAGAATGAGAAACAAATCAAGGATTATGGAAGAACGAAAAACTAAGTATAAGGTTCTTAAACCCAACAAGATTTCACTTCATTAGTATGACAGCCAGTTTGACAGTTATCCGTTTAAGAAGTTCTATTTCTCTTAGAAAAAAACACCTGATACATAAGAAAACATAATTTTTCCAATTTCAAAAAAGTTTGCCACCAATTCACATTTCAAAAAGACAAATCTCCAGTATACTATTTCGTACACCATTACAATTTTAAGATAAAATCGTATGTTTTTATTTAATTCTCGTGTAAATTTTGAGACACCCTTTGTCAAAGCGAACAACTTAGTTTATCTACCAATTAAGTCTTTGAATAAGAGTTTCAAGGTTTAGTTGAGTTGAATATACGCTCCAAAGGATTCAAAAATCCGGAATTTCAAACTTTACATAGTAACTGAAGTGTCCCTAATATGGGGAAGTCTTAAGTGTCACTGGTTCCTACCATAGTCTCCTATACATTGAGTACTATCTACTTTCCCAGAATTCCTTTGTGTCTCTTTTTAAGTTAAGTTCTTGTGTTGTTTTGTTTGAAGATGATTCACTTTATTGACCCTTAGGTCAAGGCAAACGTGCCATTCGCATAGGCTCGTGTATCGTCTTTTCCGTCTTAAAATTTATCAAAGATATTTTACGTGGAATTCTATCAGCTTTCATACTCTCGAAATAATATTTGGAAGCTTTTTGTGCGTACTTTCAAAATGTAAGTCAATATCAATAGCATTGACGTCATTTAGAAACGACAAAGATTTTCAGTATAAAAGTGAATTGACGCATTAATTGGAGACAGCGCGGTGATGGTAACGAATGGTATACTTTAAATTTTCAAGTACCTTTCAACTAAATTCAGTCTTGAAGCATAAAAATAGGTCAATACGTTAAAGAGAATGACGCAAGCAAATTTGAAAACAAAATTTTCATATCATCTGTGAGATTAAAATTTATAGCTTCCATGTGAAAAATTATATATTCCTAAAGGTGTGTAATGTAACTGTACCTACATATATAATAAAAGACACACGTTAAGAAAATTCTTCATTTCCCATCAGCCTATAAAGTATCCAGGACCTGAATCAAAAACGAGCCAGGAGAAGGATCCAGGACAGGGCTAGGCAGTAAAGCAGTGAAAAATCTCAAATTGCAAATAAAACTCGCAACATTTAATAAACGACTGACATTTTTTGTCATTTCGATTTGAATTCAGGCAATAAAAAACGCACAAATCCAGAATCTCGGTTAAAGAGAAATCCTTAAAAAAAAGAAGCAACAAAAAAAAAATCAAGAAGGAAAGTAAAAAAAAAAGAAAAAAAGTCAAGTACCTAAAAGGATTACATTTTTAAAGGATTATTGTGTGTGATTACGCTTCCCAATAAATCGAAAAGGCTTCTTTTTCTTATACTATGTGTTTCTTCATCTTCTTCTTCTTCTCCTTCTTATGCTTCCTCCTGTTCCACAACTGGCTATATTCGTATTTGAAAAACCCTATTTGACATGTGAATGTGCGTTTTTCAACGTAAAAAAAAAATGAAAAAACAGGAAGAGAAGGACGAGTTTTTATTGAAATTGGATTTTCATTTCTTTCCATTTCGACATGGGTAGAAAATATATACATATATATATTTTTCAGTTCATATACGGATGCGTATATTAACGAAAAATAAAGTAACAAAAAAAGAAAAAACAATTTCTGAGATCAAAAGTCGTCTGGCAGAATTTGAGGTTAAACATGCTCCGCTTTTCCAAAGACGTATAGAAGTGATTTTTGTAAATCCTTTGTACGACATTTGTAAGAATAAGATTGATTCCATTTTTGTGTGTAATTTCCTTACATTTCAATTACAATGTTGAGATTTTTTCATCATCATCTTCTTCGTTTTCGTATTCAATTCAATTCGATTCGGTTCCATTTCGTTTCGTTCGATTCGGGTTTTTTCTTCGTTTAGTCTTCTGTTTTTTTTTTTTTTTTTTCAAAAAACAAAAAAGTAATATAAAAGTTATTGGATATTTTAAATCATTTAAGGATCTGTGTCAATTAAGAACAAAGCACATTTTAGCTATTAAGACTTTGATTGATTTGTATAAGGGGCTTTTGTTTTAAAGCTTAATTTGAATTCAATAATATAATTGAATTGAATAATGGCAAAGTGGTGGAGGAAGAGGAGGGTTGCATTGATGATGAAGATGGAAGGAAGGAAGAAAGGAGCATTTAGGATGTTCACTTTAATGAAATCCTCTTTGTAATAGAACGTATAAGCTTAGCTGTTAATTGAATATTTATGTAGCTGCAATTGTCATTAGCTTTCATTTTTTTAAATGGTGTTTTAAAAATCGTAATTTTCACATTATTTTTTAAATATAATGATGGTCCTATTTTTATGACGTTTTTAGGAACATTTAAAAATTCGTATTTGTTATATTTCACATTAAAATCAAGCTTAAAAAAAAACATTGTTGCCAGTGTGATATTCAAAGGCAAATAGTACCCGATTTCAATTTTGTATGTACAATTAGAAATCGACTATTGGATGTTATTTATTTCTAATTATAATTTAAATGTAACACGAATAAAACTCACGAATATACGATAGGCAAAATGGTTTGGGCATTCAAATCCAAAGTATAATATATCTCTAGATATTTTCTGTGAATCTGAATATTACATGATCAAAAGAATTTTGTAGTTCTCTAATCAAAAAATTCTTGAACTTCACTGTCATGACCAGTAAGTTATCAAAAAATTATAAAATCTTAAATTTAACGTACCTATGTATGTAAAGTGTTTTATATAAAGTCGAGTCGATTTAAAAATTGCATGAAACAAGGTGTATATTTTTTTTTTATAATAAGAGCACACTCAAGGGGATATTACTACCCTTATTATGTAAAGACACAGTGTGAGCTCTAGGAAAGAGAGAGAGGGGTTGAAAGGAGGAGTCGTTGCACATTGGTTTTTAATTCCTGAATATTTCAATGGCTGGGAAACACAGAGTGTGGTAAGGAATTCCACATTCGCGTAGTACGGCTAAAGAACGAATCTCTGTACTTGACAGTAGGACTGAAGTTGGGCTCGAGGGTATACTGATGAACGTTCCTAGAAGAGCGAGTATTACGGTTGAACTGTTTAAGGGGAGGAATGCAGCTGGCTATTTCACTAGAGCATAAACCGTTAAAATGACGTAAAAAAGTTTCTAATAGAATAATAACATCAAAATTTTGAATAGATTTAAAAAAAAATCAGGTTGTAAGAGTTTACTTCTAAGACCTGTAATATTGTATGAAATGATTTTTAAGTTTTTTAAATTATAAATATTGTGGCAGACGACAGATTCCCCCTATTGTGTTCCCACCCTTGCTACTTGTCGCAGTTGACTCATAGGTGGCGTAGGTTGCGGTTGAGAGTAAAAAGAAACTATAGATGGTTGATTTGAAACTGGAGCTAACTTCACACCACTATCGCAAGCAAAAAATTCAGACGATCTGTCTCCAAATAGTTGATTGATAAGTGTCAATTCTGTTGAAGTTTGGACAACTAGTCCTCGCGAGAATTTGTAAACAAAAGCGTGGTTGTTGATTTGCATCTTGTCGCCTTTCACAATGATTTTCGCGTTCGGTTTAATTTCTAGAAGTTTATTTCTATATTGAACAAGTGTTTGTCTCTTCTTTCTGAAGATAATAGACTGCTCTCGGAAAACGCTTATCCCTGAATTTTTAAGCTGGTGCGCTGCAGCTATAATTTTATCCACGATTTCGTCAGAAAGAAGTTCGAGAATGACAGTTCCGCGTTGTGCTATGTTGTTGTGGATTTCGCGGCAACGTTTAATTTGGAAATTATCGCCTTCCTGTAGCTTAAGAAGCCCCTTGCAAGTCTGTAAAGCTAAATGGGTTGCATTGGTTTCTGCGTTTATAGGAAGGTGTACTACAATTGAACTTTCATTTGCCTTTCGTGAGATGATTTTTAGCTGGTTTTCTAGCAGATCGCATCTTTCGGTCATCAAATTTAAATTGTGGTTAAGTTGTTCATTAACTGCTTTTAGAGAGTTAATTTCACTGTGAAGCCTCGATAAATCGTCTCTTGTAGCGAGATTCTTTAGCTTTTCCGCAAGGATGCTATTTAAAATGTTTTTTAATTCGTCGGTAGTTAATTTTCCTACTTCCATTGTTTTGTCGTTATCAAGGTGAAAATATTTTTTGCAGTCGTTGTTAGGCTCAGGATAAGTTTCGGTTATATTTCTCTTTTTATGATAATTTTTATAAGGAAAATACCGTACTGGCGAGATTGGAAATTTTTGTTCAAATAAAGTCTTAAAAAAACCTCGTACCTTGTATTTTAACAGATGAGATTTTGTGTTTTAGAGTTGAAAAGTGCCGTTCAAGAAGAGGATTTAACACTTTTTGTTTAAATTTAACTTTTAATTATAAAAAGAAAAGAAAATATACGGGAGCGACTAAGGCACTAAACTTTCACTTTTGACAGTAGAAATGTCATTCATTGGTTTTGTATGGATGTAGGCCTAAATCACGACTTGAAATTCGGCATGTTGTGATCTGCGACAGGCTCAATGTCTTGTAAGTAACGCGGAATGGACTGCCTCGGATTCGACTGCACACTTTTACGAACATCATTGGTGATATTTTCGGCAGTTCTCGCGTTTCGTTGACTTACGAGTATAAGCCGATTGTTCACTGAGTAGGTCGACTCAAATTTGGTAACCAAATGTTGAATAGTCGCCTTGGAAAGACGACCATGTACCCCATATAAAGAGATCAACGCTCGCATTGTTGCTACTAGAGAGGTTTTAAAAATAAAGTTGTGACTGATTTAAGGAAGAATTTTTGACAGAAAGTAAGAATAAGAAACAATATTGCCGCCCGGAGCTGTAAAATGGGTTGATTTTTAAATATGACATTTGTGCCTGGTTACACGAGCGCAAAAACGAATTACTTTTGTGGATACACACAGAAAAAAAAATTAAGTGGGCATGCAAGAAATAGAGGAACAGTCGGAAATTAAAACACAAAAAACTTCGTTGGATACTCAGCCGCAGGTACAGCACGAGCAAAACAAAAGCAAATTTGCTGTATATTCTACTTCGCCGGCAAATTAGAAATGAAAATGCTTGTCAAAAGGAGAACGTTTTGAGAAAGAAACATGATTTTTAACGCAAAACTCATATCTGAAAATGAGGAAAAAGACGAAACTTGGCATTTTTTTCCATCCCTTTCCTTCTTTCTAAAAATCATCCGTTCTCTTTCGTGAATTAATTCTTTTTTGCGCTCGTGTAACCAGGCACTTTCACAATTACGTTTGCTTGCCAATCCGGATCGCAGATTCTCAAAGGCTCTCTACAAGGTACTAAACAAAAACTCTAAATAATAAAACTGCAACTTTTAAAAACCTTGTTGCTTATTAAAACGTTTACGTTTAAATAGACCTAATTGATTCTAGAGTAGAGTAGTACCCGTGGCATGATGGATAGTGCGTAGGACTTCCATGCTGGAGGTCTTGAGTTCAATCTTCAATCTTGCGAGGTATTTACAAATCCTCCAAGAATAAAAGTACTTTCTCAAATTAGCCGTTCGGATTCGGTATACAAATAATTGTAGGTGATCCCATCCCCGAAATGAATCGCAGATAGGAATGATTGAGAGTTGTAAGTCACTAGGCCTTCGTTCTCTACGGACTTTTGGGCCACCTTATTTTTTTCTCTTTTATTAACTTTCCATAGGAAGTTATTGTAATCGTTCCGATTTGTCGAATTGTAAATTTTGACATTTCTCGACGTTTCAAGGTCCCTAGAGTCGAAATAAAAGATTTTAAGAGAGATATCGCGACGTTTTTTTCGTCATCCATAGCTCAAGAACCAGTAGAGCTATTGACTTTAAATACATTTTGTTATACAGATAATAATGCAGAAAGAGGACTCTCACAAAATTTGAGTGTGTTGTTTTTTTTATCATAGCAATTTAAAAAAAGGAGAACATTTTGGTTACCCCTAAATATCTCACTAACCAATAACACTGGGTTCTTGAATTTAATTTTAAATTGTATATAGTAACGTGATACCAAAGAAATATATTTTTGGAAAAAATCAAAGTAACGGTTTTTTTTTTATAAATCAAAAACACTAAACAAACTATTTGTCACCTCGAAAATTTTACGAACAAAAAATGATTCTATCTCCAAAACAATTTTGTGCAACGAAGAAAAACGTTTTGAAGATCTGATAAAATTTTAATAAAAATCGAATTGACAGTTAAAACATAAAAACCTAAAAAAACACTACTCAAAGTTTTTAAAAACTGATTTTCGACTCAAATATCTTTTAAAAAATTTGAGATTATGGCTTCAAGCTAATTAAATTTTATAAGAAATATTGTTTTCAACATTTGCCAAAATTTTGAGTAGAAATTTTTTTTTTACAAAAAATAAAAAACGTAACAATCACAATTAATAAAAGTTGGTAAAAATCAGTTTTCGACTCAAATATCTTTTCAAAACTTTTAGATATTGGCTTTAAAGTAATTTTATCTTTTAAAAAATACTATTGTCAACATTCAGTGAAATTTTGAGAAAAATCGAATCGACAATTTTCTTACAAAAAATTAAAAACAAAAAAAAATTAACAAAAGTTGGTAAAAATTGATTTTTGACTTAAATATCTTTTCAAAAATTTGAGAAATTTAAACCAAATTTATCTTTTAAAAATTATTGTTGTCAACATTCAGTAAGATTGTGAAAATAATAAAAAATAAAAACCTAAAAAAATTAATACAGTTAGTAAAAATTTTATTTTCAAAAATTAAAAATATTGGTTTAAAACTAATTTTATCTTATGAGAAATATTATTTTCAACATTCTATAAAATTTTGAGAATTTTGACAGTTTTCTTACAAAAAATAAAAACCTAAAAAAACAATACTACAACTTGGTAAAAATTTACTTTCGACTCAAATATCTTTAAAAATTAAGCCAATATTGGTTTCAAACTTATTTTATTACACAGTAATTTTTTTTAATAAAAATCCAACAGTCCGTTTTCTCAAAAAAAAAGTAAATCTACAAAAAATAGTACACACATTTTTTAAAAATTGATGTTCGGTTCTCGATATCTCGTAAACAATAGAAGATATTGACTTCAAATAAATTTCATTCATCCAATTTGTATTTGTTAATATAAGAAACATTTTTTTTAAGAAAGGCTACTAAAATTGTTAAAAATTGGTTTTCGAAATCACACTAATCCATTATATGCAAAATATTGTTGGTAATTTTTAAATTTTTAAAAATAAGTCAACTGACAACTTTTTCAACAAAACACGAAAACCTACAAACTTTTAAGCCAGACAAATCGATAGACGGTGTGGGTCGTATCTCAGCCTCTTTTTTTTTTTTTTAATATTTTTATGTTCAGAATTTTTTAGAATTGACTGCAGCTATTTTTCAGTTACCTCACATTTTTCGCTATATTTGAACCGGCTGGGTTATCAAAAATAAACTAATTAAATGTGGAATATTTTGATAGTCTAAATTGTAGTATCATAGTCTATTTGTTTTATTTGCCGTCACCTCAATTTGATTACGCCTATTTTACCATATAAATTGTTTCAAATATCATCAATATCTACACATCTATTATTTAATCGGATTCGAATTCAGTCATAGAGAGAGCGGGAGAGAGGGAGAGGGAGAGGGAGGGGGGGAGATAAGTATAGGTAAGTTCTGTACAAAAAATTACTTTCTAAAGATTAAAGCACATCCACTCGCACTGACAATAATAAATAAACATTTATATTAAATAAATCAAGCGAAAACATTCAATACCCCATTAATGATGGTTATTTAAGCTTTTTCTGTATCCACGACAAAATTCTAAATTCTATTTCAATAAATTCTGATTTATTGATTGGCTTTTTATTTAAAAAGTTGATATTTTTGTTCACACTTAGTCGTAACAAAAAAAAACAACACCCAGACGACCGACACATTGGCTTATTTTAGATGTTTCACCCAGGAGTATACGATATATATTTTTTCTCTACTGAGAGGTGTGATTTCTTTTGCTCATTTCACCAAAAACCGACTGAATTTTCAACTTTTTACGTATGTAAAATGTTTATACGTACCGTACGTACATACGTATTATCAAATTTTTCTATATTCAATTTTCTATTATGATTATTATGAATTATTGGTCCTGCAACCAGTTGGAAATTTAAATGAAATCCTGGCATAGATTTCACATACCGAAGTCCATAGTCGACTTTGTCTGATAAAATATAGAAAATAATATATTCAAAGTATATAATCGGCTTAACTCTGGCAAATTATGGGATTATTATTTTTTGAAAACTCAAAAATAACGAGAATCAAAAATCTATGTAAAATCATTTAGTAGGTATGTATATAGAAAAGAAGTGAAGAGAAGATTCTTTGAGTATTATGTCATAATTTGGATGATGATGATGATGATGATATTCTTTTTTCTTTTTCTTCTCTTGGTAAGTTATTCATTTATACCTACTTGTCTTGTCCTTGTTCCTTGGTCCTTGGTCCTTCATCCTATATACTATGTCCTTTCTCTCTATCAACTCCTATCCCCACCCTTTTTGTCATCGCACTTAAGTCTTATATTGTGAATATTGAAAATCGGTTTTTTGGAAGAAAACTTCTTATAGGATAATAATTGTTTTTCATTGGAAGGTTCTACGTATTAGGGTAAAACATACAGAGCTTTGGTATCCTAAGATAAGAACGAAATATAATACTTGTTAGCTTAATTCTTGTTCAAAGTGTTCCACTTGGTTTAATAATATGATGCTATAGAAGAAGTACATATGTACGTACGAGTGTATGCGTAAATACATAATCAATTTGAATTTATTTGTCTGGCACTTATGAATATTATTAAGGATCAGAAAATAGATATTCTAAGGATTTAATTTGATTTGGGATTAATTAGAATAAGATTAAAAGTGGTTGGGGGTGTGGGGGTGGAAATGTAGGAATATTTGTACGAGTATTTTGTTTTGAAGTACACACTTCTTATTTTATGGAAATTTCAAACAAAATTTTCTTGATTATGAGTTAAGGCATTGAATATTGTAGATAAAAATATTAGAAAGAAAGTGATAGCACATAAATCTAGAGTGGCATTGAAAAAAGTCTTAAGACTTAAAAACGCTAAGCAAGTGAATATTTCATTTATTCTTAATTTGTTTCGTTCAAAATGTGGCTCCTTCTAGAATATATTACGCATTTCTAATACTTAATCCGGGTTGAGCCCCCAGTTTTTTCCTACCTAAATAATACATTCAATAATTTTAAAATTACTCTGATTCATTTGCAAATTAACTTCTGCTAATACAACGTAAATAACTTAAAACAAAAATGTTGAAATACTAATAAATTGAAGAACAAGAAGACCGAGTGCCAAGAGAAAAACTTCTTCTTGTACAAAATGTCAGTAAAGTGTCTTGTTTTGAAAACATTCAAATTACAAGGATATTCCAACACCATATAACCATTTTTCCATTTCAGCTGGTTGTTGTTGTTGCTGTTGCCACAGAACTTTGTCTCCTCATCCCCCCTCCTTTCCCCTTCCTCTCCTATTAGTGGTGTTTTTTTTTGTTCCCAAAAATACCTCTTCACTACCTTGCCACTGATGGGGATAAACTTAAACAAAAAATTGAAAAGAGGAAAAAACAAAAATTAAATCCACTATCCGCCTGCATCCTGAATGAAGCATCGTCTGTTAATTCATTACTTCAACAACAAACCCCAATAGACAGAGATAGAGATAGAGATATAGCAACCAATGAGGGAGGATAGATAGAGATAGAGAGTGGAACTGTGGAGAGTAGGTACTCTGGTAAGCTGGTGCCGGTGCTGGGACTTGTGTGGCTGGTGTCATGGTGCTTCCTGTTGAGACTTTCAATTAAGCCCCAGGCGGTCGCTAGGATTCATGTTTTTACTTCGCGTTCACAACTCTATCCTTATAAAGCTATAAACAGATATACAGGGTGTCCCGTAAGTAATGGATAACCCTGAAATGCCGCATAGTAGACTTTATGACCGTCCTGAAAACTGATAAAAAAAAGTTCTATCCCAACCACAAGAACAGTTATATGCATTTTTTTGTTCGGTGCACTATTTTTTTTCTTACTTTACATTTTTGAATACCACGACTACAAGTGAATGAGTTCCATAATTTTTTTTTTGCAGGAATATTTTACATTACTTTTGCCAACACATACGTAGAAGAAAATTATTATAACTGTTGGACTTCTTAGAGAAAAAAATTATTTAACATTGAATTTCAATGCAAAATGTGAAAACAAATAATTTTTGAAAAAGTTAAATCATAGCTGGTATAAAAAAAATGCATGAACACCTGAGTGGCCAGCTATTTTAAAAATATGCGCGTTAAATGCAGATTTCAAAATGGTATTACTTATTACTATATCTAGAGTCAATAGCAAGTTATTGGTAAAAATCTGCAATACTAGAGTAAATTTAGCAAAAACAAAAGTTTTCAAAATTAGCTCAGTAAACGTGAAAATAATACCAAGCGTTGAACATAGCAGATTTTTGATTTATTGGCTGTTTCTACGATGTTGTCCTAATGATAAATCCAAGCTTTCAACTTCTAGGGCCGAATGCATTATTGATAAAAATGTCAAAAAAGTGCAAAAAACGGTTACATTTTCGAGCTTGTTTTGAATTTTACCTGTTCTATTGGGCTTTAACAAACCCATCAAATATTTTGTTGGTTGCTATTAGTTTATTTGTTATTTATACCAAAGACTTAGTGCTTGCGGAACTTGACCGAGATCCTACAGTATCAATCCGAGCAATAGCACGACGCACTGGGATCGTAAAGACGACTGCGCATAATGACAAAATTCTTTGGAGCGATGAGTCGACATTTTAAAGAGATGGTTACACTAACCTCCATAATCTCCACTTCTGGGCACTACAAAACCCAAACATTATGAGGGAAGACAGGTCCCAGTACCAATATAAAATAAACTATTGGACTGGGGATTCTCAATGGAACTAAAGGAATCCCATTGGCTTCAAAATGATGGTTGTCCAGCACACTACGCTGTGCCTGTGCAGGCATATTTAAATGCCAGATATCCAGGCAGATGGATAGGACGTCTGGGACCAATTTTATGGCCACCCCGTTCACCAGACCTAAATCCACTTGATTTTTTTTATTGGGGATGCATTAAGGAAATCGTATACAGCAAGCCGATCAGGTCTTTAGAGGAGCTAAGAAATCGTGTGGAGGCAGCTGTATTACAAATTCTGAGCAAAACCTTGCACGTTCACTAAGACGTTCATTTATTCGGAGGTGCAGAACCTGTATAAGAGTGGTTGGAAAACAATTTGAGCATTTGCTTTAAATAAAAAAAAATTAAAAAATTATCTATTTTTGCTTTCTAACTAAGTGATCATGTGATTAAAAGCTGGCTCAAAAACTTTTTGTTTGGAGAAAATAACAAATAAACTAATAGCAACCAACAAAATATTTGATGGGTTTGTTAAAGCCCAATAGAACAGGTAAAATTCAAAACAAGCTCGAAAATGTAACCGTTTTTTGCACTTTTTTGACATTTTTATCAATAATGCATTCGGCCCTAGAAGTTGAAAGCTTGGATTTATCATTAGGACAACATCGTAGAAACAGCCAATAAATCAAAAATCTGCTATGTTCAACGCTTGGTATTATTTTCACGTTTACTGAGCTAATTTTGAAAACTTTTGTTTTTGCTAAATTTACTCTAGTATTGCAGATTTTTACCAATAACTTGCTATTGACTCTAGATATAGTAATAAGTAATACCATTTTGAAATCTGCATTTAACGCGCATATTTTTAAAATAGCTGGCCACTCAGGTGTTCATGCATTTTTTTTATACCAGCTATGATTTAACTTTTTCAAAAATTATTTGTTTTCACATTTTGCATTGAAATTCAATGTTAAATAATTTTTTTCTCTAAGAAGTCCAACAGTTATAATAATTTTCTTCTACGTATGTGTTGGCAAAAGTAATGTAAAATATTCCTGCAAAAAAAAAAATTATGGAACTCATTCACTTGTAGTCGTGGTATTCAAAAATGTAAAGTAAGAAAAAAAATAGTGCACCGAACAAAAAAATGCATATAACTTTTCTTGTGGTTGGGATAGAACTTTTTTTTATCAGTTTTCAGGACGGTCATAAAGTCTACTATGCGGCATTTCAGGGTTATCCATTACTTACGGGACACCCTGTAGATACGAGTAAGGTACTGCACTCTCTCAATCTGCCACAGCAATCCAAACAACCATATATAAAATAGAACACAGTGAGCTAAAAAAAAGGACGAGAAAAACGACACGAGATGAGACTGATGTATCCTGGCTCCATACCTATTCTACATTTACAGATATCGGGGTAGAGTGTAAGGGGTTGGGTATCTCTGGAAGCAACCAACATCACTATTTGGTTTTTGTTGAATTTGGAAGGGGCCAGGGGGCTTTGGTATGGTTGATGTATTTGAAGAGAGAGGAAGAGTCTGTAAGCTTCAAAACCCTAAACCAGGACCGTTAATTTATTTTCTTTAATTGCTCCCACATTATTTGAATGGAATTGAAATTGGAAGTTCTAACGGAAACGTGCTTGTTTGCCCTCCCTCACTTACAACCCTCCTCCTCCAACCCTCCTCTTTATCTAACCAATTGCCAGACCACACAACTTCAAGGACGAGATTTATAAATGCTTGCTTTCGATACTTCTGCAGGATAATAAAGCAATCGCAAATGGCAAAAAGGACGACGACGACTACGACGACAACAAACGCAGAAACGATGTTACCCGGTAACACCGGTCGTCGTCGTCGTCGGTGGCGATGATGGTGGTGAAACGAAAATATGGCGAAAGTGTTGTATTCCCACTTCAAAAACACAGCTATATCGTTTCGTCCTTGCTGATTTGCTTCTGCTGCTGCTCCTTTTCCAGCTCCTGCTTCTGTCTCACTTTCTAGTTCTGCCTTTGTTTCTGGTTTTGATATTAGAATTGGTAAGGACAACAGGTGTAGCTTTTGTTTTAATTAAAAAAGATTTACACAAAGTCGACACTCAAATTGTGCTTAGTGGTGAGCTGAGAGCGCGAGTCCTGTGAAAATAGAGAAAATGTACAATATATACGAGTATGTTGTGTGTACAGTTATAAGTCGTATATATTGTAAACAAAAAGATAACAAGGAAGTGCTGTAGTATAGTGGTTGCCAAATGTAATGTAGCTATATAGCTTTTTGCCTTGACTCTATCGCCGCCACCGCCGCGCCACCACCACCGCTAACGCTGCTCTACGCCATATTTATAGTTTGAAACTAATTAAACAATGCCAAATGCAAGAAATTGATGATCATTGTTCTTCCTTGACACGTTGTGTTGGAGTTACATTGGGCATCTGGTATCTTCTTGTAGTCTAATACATAAATATATATATATATACCAAAAAGCTATTGTTTTCCATTGTTTAATGTATAATGTCTAAGTTCGTTGATTTGTTGTTTTGAGATGGTTTCATAATTTACAAATTAATTTGGTCGCATATGCGAGTTCTATATTTTCTATTAATTTTCTTGTCATATAGATATTATTTTAGGGAAATCGTTTCTTTAATGAACTATTTTCATTTAAAAGGTCTTAATTGAATAATTTAATTAACTTATTTCCATTGTTAAGGGAAAATTAATATAACTATACAAATCAGTAAATGTAGTTAAAGAACATGTAAGGGAAGAAATACTGTTTTACTTTAAATTGATATCCAACTTACTTCTATCGAGCCAAGAACCGTTTTTAAAAAACTAGCCAAAATCATACATTTTAAAAGTTAAGCATACAAACAAAATGCCATCGGTCCTTTTGATATTGAAACATATTGGTGAGAAAATTATTTTTAAAGACTAATTTCTTCCTTGATATTCCTGGATTTATCTGTGTAAACATGCGACTTCACATAACCCCACAACAAGTAATAGAGCAGTGTTAACTACCACGATTTTGGTTACTACGCCACAGGCCAAGGGTGCGAGATAATGAGCTAACCAAAGTGATTGTTTTTATACGTCAAGCGAACTAAAACATTATTTTGGTAACATATTTTCACGACTTGCAAACCTTGTCCAGGAGTAATTCTATTTATAATGAAACAACGAACAAAATGAAGAATGAATTAAGTGACAGCTGTCAAAAAAAACTCCCAAAAAGTATTGCCAACCACGAAAAATACAATTTAAAATAAATTTGGTATTAATTTTTATTATGCCGTTCTTCAAGAGATTTCCTATTAATTTCTCAAAGAAAACTGGACCGATGACGCTGTTTTGCGGTAAACCTGATAAAACAGCCAACCTTTTTTATTCGGTGGAACCAATTTAATTTCTCTTCTATAAATTTGTTGCACCTTTTTTCGTCGGCCATACCTCGAGAACTTTTGAGATATCGACTTCTAATAAATGTGTGTTTCTTAGATAATAACATCAAAATTTGCAAGAAAAACTTTGAACAAATGCTTTGAAAAAAAAACGAAGGTTTTAGTTGGCCCCAAATATCTCACAAAGCAAAAACACTATGGACTTCAATTAAATAGCAGACATTGTGACTAATATAATAGTGGAAAATAGTCATCACCGCGAACCTTTTATAAACAATTATTCATTATATTACTATTGGAATAATTTCACACAACTAGGATAACGTTTTGGGCATCTGACATAACTTTATGAAAAATAGAATTGATAATATTTCTAACAAAAAAATTAAAACCTATCTAAAAATTCTACTAAGAGTTGGTAAAATTGACTTTCGACAAAAATTCATTGATAAAAAAATAGAGGTTATGACTTCAAACTTAATTCAACTCATACAAAATGTATTTGTTAACGTTATGCCTTTTTTCTTTTTTAGCTCAGAAAAGAGTTATGCATCTCAGTATATCGATTATGAACGGTTCAGAGATCAATTAAAAAAAGAATGTTTTTTTCATAAAAAATAAAAACCTACAAAAACATTACTCAAAGTTGGTAAAAATTGATTTTCGACTCAAATATCTTTTAAAAATTTTGAGATTATGGCTTCCAACTAATTTTATGTCATAAGAAATATTTTTTTCAACATTCAGAAAAATTTTGAGAAAAATCAAACTGACAGTTTTTTTTTACAACAAATAAAAACCTAAACAAAAATTAACAAAAGTTGGTAAAAATTGATTGTCGACTCAAATATCTTTTCAAAACTTTGATATATTAGCTTTAAAGTAATTTTATCTTTAAAAAAATATTGTTGTCAACATTCAGTGAAATTTTGAGAAAAATCAAATTGACAGTTTTCTTTACAAAAAATTAATAAAAGTTGGTAAAAATTTATTTTCGACGCAAATATCTTTTAAAAAATTAAAAATATTGCCTTCAAACTTATTTTATCTCACAGAAAATATTGTTTTCGACATTCAGATAATGTTTATAAAAATCCAACTGTCCGTTTGTTTACAAAAAAAAATCTACTACGAAAAATAGTACGAAAATTTGATAAAAATTGATGTTTGGTTCTCGATTCTGAACGTTCAAATGTAAAAAGAATCACAATTTTTTTGTTTGACAGTTCAGGTTATGCTCTTTTTGACAGATATGTATTTTACAAAAGGAAAAGAAAATTATTACCAAAAATTCTAAGCCATTAAGTTTCTTATTTGACTTATTGCAAAGACATAATAATTTTAAAGATGGCATCCCAGTCTCTTTTTTTTATACGATTTTCATTTTATATGTTTTATTTCTGCTGCAAATTTTTTTGTTTTCAAATTCTCATTTTTATTTTTCTAAATTACAAAATACTTGTTACTAAAATTCCAATTCTACAACAATCTTTCATTCATTTTTCGATTAAGTCTAGCCATATACCAGGATCGAAATCTAAATTCAAATTGGATTTGATTCCCCAATCCATTCTTGTAAGCGCAGTTTAATAGTTCACTGTTCCTAGTTCCAATTAGTTTGACATTCATGCATTTTAACCCAACAAAATAAACAAAGCAGTTAAATCGCCATGCATCGCCATGACATATTCAGCAAGTTCACCTTCTTTATCTTTGTTCTTTGGTAATCGACTCGACACTCGACAGCACAGTCACAGTACATAAGCAGTTTGTGAAATTCTTTAGATCGTGATCGTCTCGTTCTCGAATTGCAAATTAAAAAATTAATTATATTTTATTTCTTTCAATGGGCGATTAAGAAAATTTAAACAAAATGTTAACTAGGTGCTAAAGTTTTAATTTGTGTAGAAAAATATCATTTAATTTTGAAGTTAAGTGTTTTATTTTTGTTTGTAAAATGTGAATTAGAATAAAATTAGTTTATTGTTTTCCTCATTCATCGCGTAGCTCGGTTATTGGTTGGTCCATGAGTCGGTTTGGTAGTGTTCGTCGGTAATTTTGATTGGCGGTCTTATTTGAATATTTGAATTTGAATTTGGTCATTTGAAAGTAATAATTTTTTATTGCAAATCAAAAAATGAAACAAAATTAATAAAAAAGTATATTAAAGTTAAATTTTAAAAATAAGAGAGGTCTTCGTCTGTTGTGATTTATTTGTATTTTTCGCGTCTCGTGCGGTGTCGGTCGGTATCGGTTATAGTGTTGAGGCAAATAAGTGAATATTGGAATTTGAAAATTATTAATTCAAATGGGTAAGTGACTTTATTAAGTTTTAAAAATCTTGAACAAAATTTTATAGAAAAATTGCAAGTTAGAACTACAAAAATTTTTGAAGTTCAAACTGTTTTTTGTTGAGATAATCGACAAGTTTAAGCATTTTCGAAGCGATTTTATAGTTGCCAAAATTTAAGTCAGCTAGGAATCAAATATATTTAATAAATCAATGTACTTTTTTGAGCGGTATTGAAAGCTGTTGAACTTCTACCAGAAATCTTCTCCTAAAAATGGGATTTTTTTCAAAGTCGGTTACAATATTTGATTACTCAAAAAAATCAAAAGCACAAAGTATTCATACGAATATTGAAGGTCAAAGGGTGTTTTTTTTTTAAGAAGTTCGATTTACCAGTTAAGTGTGCTGGAGAATAAAAACATGTTGTGTTTTTTAGGATACTTTTATCATATTATTTTATTAACTTCCCATAGGAAGTTATTGTAATGGGTCCGTTTTGCGGAATTGAAAATTTTGACATTTCTCGGCGTTTCAAGGTCCCTAGAGTCGAAGTAAGATTTTTAAAAAGATGTGTGTGCGTAGAGATATCGACTTCAAATAAATTTTGTTATACAGATAATAAAGCAGAAAGATGCAGAAAGGGATCTCAAGAAAATTGCGTGGGTGGTTTTTTTTTACCATAGCAGTTTAAAAAAAAGGTGACAATTTTGGTTAACCCTAAATATCTCATGATCCAATGACGCTAGAGACTTGAATGAAATTTAATATTATATATTGTATCGTGATACCAAACAAATATGTTTTTGGAAAGAAATCCAATTAACGGTTTTTTTTTTATAAATCAAAAAAACTGAAAAAAAAATTTGTTATCTCCAAAACAATTTTGTGCAACGAAGAATAATGTTTTTGACATCTGAGAAAATTTAAAAAAAAATCTAATTGACAGTTTTTTTTATAAAAAATAAAAACCTAAAAAAACATTACTCAAAGTTGGTAAAAACTGAATTTGGACGCAAATATCTTTTCAAAAACTTGAGATTGAGGCTTCAAATTTATTTTATCTTATTAGAAATAATGTTTTCAACATTCTAAAAAAATGTTGAGAAAAATCGAATTGGCAGTTTTTCTACAAAAAATAAAAACCTAAAAAAAATAATAAAAGTTATTAAAAATTGATTTTCGACTCAAATATCTTTTCAAAAATTTGAGATAATGGCTTTTAACTAATTTTAACTTATAAAAAATATTGTTTTCAACATTAGGAAAAATTTTGAGAAAAATCAAATTGACAGTTTTTTTTACAAAAAATAAAAACCTAAAAAAAAATGTATAAAAGGTGGTAAAAATTGTTGTCAACATTCAGCAAAATTTAAAAAAAGATCGAATTGACAGCTTTTGTACAAAAAATTAAAAACCTAAAAAAAATTAACAAAAGTTTTTTTTTTTGATTTTCGACTCAAATATCTTTTCAAAAATTTGAGATAATCTTCTATTTAATTTTAGCTTATAAGAAATATTGTTTTCAACATTAGGAAAAATTTTGAGAAAAATCGAATTGACAGTTTTTTTTACAAAAAATAAAAACCTAAAAAAAAAACAATACTAAGACTTCGTAAAAATTTACTTTCGACTTAAGTAGCTTTTCAAAAATTACAAATATTGGCTTCAAACTTATTTTATTTCACAGAAAATATTGTTTTTCATATTCAGTAATTTTTTTATAAAAATCCAAGTCCGTTTTTTCATAAAAAAATAAAATCTACGAAAAATAGTACCCAAATTTGGTAAAAATTGATACATATGTATAGACAAACTTTTAAGCAAGACAAATCGACAGACGGGATGGGAAGTTATCAGTGTGGGTCGCATCCCAGCCTCTTTTTTTCAATATATATTTATTTCAAAAATGTGAGGTGATTGTCTTGTTTATAGATGACGGATTGTTACAAAAACAAATTAATTTCAAACCGTTATTC
The DNA here is from genome assembly GCA_951509635.1 of Eupeodes luniger. Lineage (NCBI taxonomy): Eukaryota > Metazoa > Arthropoda > Insecta > Diptera > Syrphidae > Eupeodes > Eupeodes luniger. Next base: position 8,126,422 of record OX608075.1, on the reverse strand, counting down.
CTCTTTCTTTTTAAAACCATCTTAGCATAAATATTTCAGTATTTTTTGATAAGTGAAGTCTAACAACTTATGAATTTTTTTTGAAAATTTTGTGAAATACTATAAATACTTAAATTGAATATTGACTCATACAATAAGCTAGTCTCAAAATTCCTAATAAAGTTTTCTACATCTCAAAAAACTGCGATTTTGCAGTTGGATTTGAATTAAGACCCCCAATACCAATCCAAAAAGTAAAATTTGTCAGGGTCAACAATTTGTCGTCCAGTATATAATCTATGTTAGTTATAAACGAACATAAAGGTCTTGTTTCTGAAAAAAAAAAGAGTTTTTTGAAATTTCGAAGATGTCTGTTCTTTTTTTGTGTATCAAAGTTATTTCTGGCACAAAAACTACTCAAATGATTTTGACAACTATTAACAGAGCAAAATCAACCCATGTTTAATTTCCGCCTACATCCACACCTACTTTTCATGTGATGTTTGTATTTTATCTTTGGAAATTTTTGGAAATCTGAGTTTGTGTCGTACTTCCCTTTCCAAAACGAAAGATATAATTTTGAATATGAACTTATTACTAACATTTCATAGGAAGTTATTGTTATAGTAGAATATTTGACATTTCTAGACGTTTAAAGGTCCCGAAAACATAAATAAAAGCTTTATAGGGAGATGCCTGTGTGTGCGTACGTTTGGGCACCTTTTTCCCTTGACCATATCTCAAAAACCGACAGAGATAGTGACTTCAAATAAATATCAACAAAATTTATTGGATTTTTTTTCTTTACTATAGAAATTTTAAATAAATTGAAAAATTTGCGTCACTCCAAATATTTCTCAAAGTAATAACGCTAGCGACTTCAGTTAAATTTTATATTATAAATTGGTAAAAATTGATTTTAGACTCTGATATCTTGGTAACAATAATAAATACTGCATTCAAATTAATTTTATCTTATAAAAAATATTATTTTTAAAATTTAGTACAATTTTTGGTAAAACTCCAGCTATATTCATACACTGAGTTACAAAAAAAGTGGCGCACCTTTAAATTTCGCAACAATTTCAAATGTAAAAAAGACTTTTTTTTGTAATTCAGTATTGTTTATTAACATTTAATATTGTTAACTTATGTACAAAATAAACAAATGGCAAGAATTTTTAAATAAAACATAAAGTAAATGAGTTTTTGTTCACTGAGTAGTGTCTATTGCCTACCCTAACGTCTATCAAAGCTTTAATTCGACTCAGCATACCTTGAATAAGGTTTTTTACCATCCCACTTCTCAATCTGACAAGATCTCAGCCCATTTAGTGTCTTGGCGCTTCCTTATCATTTTTTCCAGCAGATCCCAAATGTGTTCGATGGGATTCACGTTCGGGATCGTGGCAGGCCAAGCCATCACATCGATTTCTAAGTATTTCTTCCTGGCAACGTGAGGTTTCACATTGTATTGCATTAGCAAGATATTTTCACCAATAAATGGTGCGAAAGGAACTACATATTCTTCCAAAATGTTGGTGATGTATAAATTGGACTTCACCAATTATTCCACTATGCACAGCCCAGTTGTTCCATGCACGAAAATTCCTGCCCACACCATGACGTAACCTCTAGATTCTAGGGACTTTGAAACATCGAGGAGTTTAAATTTTTTGAATATTATGCCATTGCCTAGACTCTCAACATTTAGTTAAGAAAAATATTGTTCGAAAATATGAAGGCTTTTTACCCCCATTTTACCCTATAAAAAGGCTTATGCTAAATAGAATGTGTTATTAATCTTTATTTAAATAGCATATTTTTAATTTGTACAAATTTTTGGCTCCAAAATGTCCTTCCTTGGCACTTATGATTCTTAGGAATTTACACAAACGCTGAAATCCATCATTGTAAAGAAAATTATGTGGTCCCCAAACCCATTAATGATGGCTTCGAAAAATTGCAAAAGTTATGAAATTTCTCATTTATAATGTCGTAAATGCACTCGTTCTCTAAGCCCGTTTAAAGATTTTCCAGAATTATGGATTGATTCATGAGAAAAATATCATTAAAAAATTAAACATGGAATGTTTGCCCTCATTTCACCCTATAAACAATTAATTTCTAATGTTTTGACAACAAACCTTATACAGGAGTCATGTAACTAAGATTCTTGAGAATTTAATTAAAAATCATTAATGATGATTTTTTTTTCGAAAACGTTAACGAATTCATTAAACTAGCTTTAATTAAAATAGCTCCTTAAGGGTAGTCTCCAGTGTTTACAGAAACTTTCTAAAAACCGCTTTTGTCCCCGGAAAACTATTAAATTAAAAAAAAATACATAAATTGATTTGATTTCCTTCAGGTTTTTCCTTTTTTCAAATTACCTTCAAACAAATAGTAAAAACAATTTATCTTTTCCGTCTCTCCTTTCCTCGTCATCCGTTAGTATTTATATCTCTGTATCTTTTTTATATACTATCTTCAAAGGTACCTACTCCACTTTCATCAAAGTCAAAACAGCTCTTCAAGGTTGGATTAAAACCTCAAGTAGACATTAAAGAATATTATTATTTTGTATACATACCTATAAATAATATTAAAAAAAGAACATCCTTTGACTAGGAAGGTAGGTAGGTATGAGCATAACAAGAAGAAAATTATTTAATTAAAAACCAAGCCTCTGTTGTAGAAGCACATTTCAGTTTTTAATCAACTCCATATTGCATGTACGTTGGTGGTCGGTCTTTTGCAACTTAAAATAAAAAAAAATATATAACAGAAAACAGAAAACACTCAACCAAAAAGCTTTCATTTATCAACCAAGAGTCGAGTCGAGTCGAGTTGAGTCGAGAGTTGAGCTAGAGAAGTCCTGATGGTAGTCCTTATACCGAGAGTATACCTTACATAAGGAAGAAGAAGAAGAAGAGATGAAAATGACCGATGGTGCGGGTAATTAAAATTGCTGCAAGCCAGAAAATTCTTCACCCACCTTCTAACAACCTTTCTATTCCTATCCCTTCTTCTACCTGAAAACCAACAAAATCTAGACGAGAGAATAAACATACACTGCACAACTAAAACACCTTTTGCTTGTAGTTAATTTCTGTGCGTTTTGTTTCAAAAACCCAGCAACAACGATATACGAGCAGACTGAAATATTTTCAAATATGCCACAAAACCAACCAAGAACACAAGTTCTAAATCTCTCATAACAAACTCATCATGTCTTCCCACAAAATGAACCACACCACACATAGACTTAGACAGGATACAAGACAAAGATGGCTGCTGGACTTATGCAGCATCATAATATCATGCACAAGGATACGCATAGAAAAGGATCTCAAAAATGAAAGAAAAAAAAAAGGACTAACACAAGAAATGCAATATCCTTATGAAAGGAAGGCCAGGTACAAAAAAAGGCTCTCCTGTATTACAGCCCACCCCAGTTAGAAGGGATGGGGTTGATGTTGGTCTTTGTGTGACTTTAAAGCTTTTGCAGAAAGTGTAATTCATCATTTTGTGCGAGGACTTTTCAAAATTACCATGATAAAAGATTTCCGGTTAATTGCGTAAAATGTCCTTCTGCTCAGCCGTATAAATCTCACCATACTCGTATAAGAATAGAAATAGAATAGGCACCTATACCTACCCTATACCTATACAAAGGACGAGAGACGACTAGAGTCTTAAAAATCTCAAACAGAGCCGTCTTAACTCTCTTTTCGCCTTGATTTAAGCCCAAACAGAATAGTAAAATAGCTCACTTTACTCCACACCCAATCTCATTGTCGTTGTCGTTTGTCGTTTGCCGTTGTCGTTGTCGTTAGCGTTCTACGATGCGATATCATTGCCGCATTGTCTTTGTCTTTGTCTTAGTTGTTGGGGGTGGATGGGAAGGGGGTGCTCTTTGGCGTTGCTATATAGTATATTTATATTCTTTCTTCAACAACGACAATGATGATGTCCTATTCAGTGGGCCCCATACTGTGAACTTTTGGTATTTTAACTTTATGCTAAAAACTTTTCTAATGAAAATCCCACTCCCCAAAAAATATATATATAGTAAACCCCCTCTATCACCCCTGTGTTCATATAAATAAGAGTGGTTGATATAGCTAGCTTCTGAAAGATGAAGCAAGGAAGCTCTGTTCTTATGGTTCGTTGGCAAAGTAATTGTGGAAACCTTTTGTGTATATACATACATAAATATCTAGGAGAAAAAATGGTTTGGAGAGATTCTAGGCTAGAAAATAATTATGCCAAGATGCTTTTCAACTCTCAGAGAGTTGAATTCAAAGAAGAAGAACAACCATCACATCACATGGAAGCCAAAAAGAATGCGATGGAGACGAATAGTTTGTTGGTATAGGTTTACTTTTTTCGACTTTGAATGAAAAACAAAACTTCAAAATTAAATGTCAAAGAAATATTTGCACTCTAAGTCTAAAGGCAGGCAACAACAAACAACACGAGCGACAACTCTAAAAGTGAAGTCTGCTAAATGAACTGGAGAGGACTAATAATAAATCTATGGGAGTGATAAAAAAACATAAAGGTCTTTTGTTTTTTGAAAATTGAATTTCTTATACAAAAGTTATTTAGAGGCATATAATTTTGAAGACAAAGATATGTTTTAAAATTGACTAAAAATTATCTGGCTTTCAAGTTTAAATATGATTTCATGGCTATCTTGAACGCAGTCTAGTACAGAGGTCTTATTTTCGATGATTTTTTAAAACATTAGTGAAGGTACACAGTTGGTCAAAAAAATAGGTGTGAGAAAAATTTTGATATCATCATTCCAGCCTTCAATTAAAAGACTAATGATTATGCTGCCTTTGCACAGTTGCACAGTTAAAATACTGCGCCCATTAAAAGAATTCATTGGGCAGGTTAGACTTTAAATTAATTTCTAAAAGACATGTTTTTGTTATAAACAGGCGAATATTATTTTTGTTGCTGATAAGCAGTTTTGACTGTAAGCAATGCAACCAACATTTTATTTACAGAAAGAACGGTTATTCTCTCTATGAGGATGCCAAAATTTTTGCATTTAAGTAATGTAATGCTAAGCAGCTAAATTATTTGTGTTGCAATAAAATTTTGTATGTTCTAGAAGCTGGCCATACAAATAGGTGTGCTCCAAATAAAATCCAAGCTACTTATAGTAATCTTTAATTTATGGTATAAACTCTTGAGGTGGGTTGTTTTTAATCATTTTATTAGCTCCAAACAATATTTTTTTATTTATTAGTCTTTGAATATGGATCGAAAAATTCACTGCTTGCCAGAAGAAAGGAAATTAGTTGGTCAACTTAGAGATGTGGGCATGACCTACAAATTTATTGGGGAGGCTATATTCAGATCTCAAAATTTAATAACAAATGGTCTCAAGCCCAGAGGATTACGCGAAAATAGAGGCCAGTCGAAAAAAACATCAGCTACCACTGACCGACGCATACTACTTCTAATTAAATCTAATCCTTTTATTTTGTCAAGGTGCACAAATTGATAATGCGATCAGTGCACACTCGATTGGAAGAAGGCTTCAGAACTCTAATCTCCCAGGAAGAATCGCCAAGAAAGTTCCATTCCTTAGGGCTAGCAATATAAGATTCAGAAAATAATTTGAATTAAACCATGCTAATTGGAACGGATGTAGATGAATGAAACAAAAGTAAATTTGTTTTCATCGGACTTCGGGCGCAATGTAAGGCCACCAAAAAGTAGGGACTACAACCCCTATTAAACACGGAGGAGGAAACAAAAAGGTTTGGGACTGTTTCTCCTGGTACATTGTCGGTCCTATATTCCATATTAATAACATCTTAACAAAATAAGGATATAGGAATATTTTGAAAGATGTCATGTTACCGTTTTCTGAGGAAAACATGCCCCTGCGATGGCACTTTCAGCAAGACAACGATCCGAAACATACCGCGGGTCTTGTGAAAGAATATTTTCGAGAGAAATAAGTTTAAATTGTCCCATGGCCAAGTTAATCCCCTGATATCAATCCAGCTGAGAACTTGTGGAATGAGCTTCAGCGGAAATTAGGGGGTCAATATTTCACTAATGGAAACCAATTGTGGGAAGGGGTTTAAAGAGAATGATATTCCATACACCAGCAAACATGCCAAAAGTTAAAAGAGTCAATGCCGCGACGACTCCAAAAAGTGTTGGATAATAATGAAAGACACGGAGGTTATTAGAGTAAGTAAAACAAAAATTGTGATAAGATACAGAAAATATTATTAAAAACGATAATATTAATACTTTAGGAAGACGCACCAAAAAATTGTCCAAGTGAAAAAACCTCCATCTGCAGTTTTGGGGCTATATTATCTATAATTGTTATGTATTTGAAAGCCTTTAACCCAATTAACGAGTCCGTAAACGTAATGTGAAACTATGATATTACCAAACGTATCTTTCAATAAAACAATGGTTTCACGAACTGTGACATATTTCACAGTCTTGTTGAATTTAACTTATGAAAATTCAGGTCATTGGCAATCTTGGTTTTGGCCCATTTACCGCCTTGAAAAGTGATTCTGTGGCTTTTATTCTTGAAATGCCAAACAAAATGAAAAAAAAATCACTTAACTGCCGATAAAATGGTTGATCGTTAAAGCAGTGTTGCCAACTTAAAATTCCATATCTTTAAAAAAACACCCGTTGGAAATTAGTTTTCATTTAATAATATTTTATTAAATTTTGAGAACGTTTTTTTTTTTTTTTTTTTTTTTTCAATTCATTTTTATTAATTCAATCTTAAATCTATCTTAAAGCTAGACAAAAATTCATAAAACTAGCCTAATTAACCATAACTTACAACTAACTTACTGGTCCCATACGGACACTCTAAGTTAAACAATAATACTTAATACTAATGCCTTTCGGCCCTAAGATCTATTTTAACTTCAATTCAATTTTATTTATTTTTGTATTCATTAGAAAATTTAAAAAAACTAATGTCAATATCCTTTTTTATTTTTACTTAAAAACTACTTAAAATAAGGTCCTTAATATAAAACTTAAAGCTAACTAAAACTACCTATTCTACCTATAACCTACTTAAAACTAGAACAACCACAGCAGCAAATCTAACTATCTAACGTTTTTTGTTTTTCATATTTTGTCTTTTTTTTTGTATTTTTTTTTATTATTCCATGTTTTTATTTATTTTTTTTTTTTATTTTTTTGTATTTTCTTGTATTTTTTGTATTTTTTTTGTATGTTTTTTTCTTTTGTGCCACCATGCCTATTCTACTTAAAACTAAACCCTTAAACTATAAAACAAGTATGTAAGCCGGCCAAGGCTTAAAACCCCATCCCGACTAGCCACTATCAAGTGCCGATTGAAGCCACCAAAACTGGTTCTCCTGCTTCACCCTATCAGTTCGGTCCCGTTCGGACACAGCCCTACTGAACCGAAGGAGCTCTGCTCCGCCTTGTGCCATGACGTCCCGATTGTACAGGAGTCGCCTATCCACGGTTCGTCGTCTGACGTGGTAGATTAACGGAACTGCCAATCTATCCTGTATCAGACCGCATCTATCTAAAAAGAGGAATGCCTCTGGTGGAATGAAACCGCTCAAGCGTGCACTTTCAAAATACTCGTCGTTCGGATAGAACGCCCCGAAAATTAAATTGTTGGTCGAAGACATAGCTCTTGCAATGTGACCTCGAACGAGTTTTATCACGAAATTGTCAATTCTGTTGATTCGAGCCCCGTTGTATAGGACCTCGTTGGAATAGTAATGCACGTAAGAAGATTCGGGTGTTCGGTATAAGCCGGTACAGCGTCGTAAACACTGCCGCTCGAACACACGAAACTTCTCCATCTGGGAAGGAGCAACGTTGAACCACACAGGACAACCATAAACGATCATCGGCCGTATGAGGGCCATGTAGCAAATTACCTTCACTCTGGGGTCAAGCCGACTGCTAAAAAACAGCCGTTTTGTCAGAGCGAAGGCTCCTCTGGCCCTGGTCAGAGCAGCATTTATATGTCTGTCGAAATACAAATACTGATCTAACCAGATACCGAGGTACTTCACTACACTTTTGCTCGCTAATGGCTGCCCGTGAAGATCAACGATAACCATCTTGCGCCAATTCTTGCACGTATCCCTCGTGGCCCTAGCCAACGGAGTCCGGAACAGAATTGTCTCCGACTTCTGGACATTTATTTTCAGTTTCCAGTCGTCGCAATATCGCTGAATCTTGTCGAAATCACGTTGCAAGAGAATTCTAATAACCTCAACCTTTCGGGCCGTTCTGTACGCAATTAGATCGTCGGCATACGCAATTGCCTTTGTAAGACTACCTATCAGATCGCTGGTGTAAATGCTGAAGAGAATCGGCGAGTTCACCGCTCCCTGTTGAAGACCATTTTTAATTAAGAATGTTGTGGTAGAAGTTACATTGCCACTTTTGACAACAAACTTTCTACCGTTAAGCATATCATAAAGTATATACAACAATGGTTTGCATATGCCAAGCCTGCTCAGTTTTAGGTAAAGACCCTCTAACCATACGGTGTCAAAGGCCTTTTCCAAATCAACCAGAACAGCACCTGTGCATTGTTGTTTTGTTTTATTCCATTGGATATCAGAAACGAGTTTAGACGCAGCATGAATTGTGTCATGACCCGCCTTGAACCCGAACTGTTTATCCGGAATTATTTTGTTGTCCGCAGCCCACTTAGTCAGAGCCCTATTAATGATCTTTTCGAAAACTTTGCTGATGCTCGGAAGAAGACTTATTGACCGAAGATTTGACGGGTTGGAGTTGTCCTTTCCCTTTTTCGGGAGAGGATGAACCACAGCGGTCTTCCAATGCACTGGATAATATGCATTATTCAGTGCATTATTGAAGAGTGTGGTGTAAATGTCGATTGCCTCCATCGGTAAATGTCTTAGTACAACGTTGGATATACCATCGACACCTGCTGACTTTTTATTTTTTATTGAATTAAAGATGAGCTGAAGCTCAACCTTCGTCACTAACAGGGGACTTGCTCCCGTTTGCTCGGCGATTATGGCATTTGCCAAGGAATCGTCATTGAACCGCACGAAACCGCGGTTCTCAGATCGCCATTGTGTTATATCATTTCGAAGGTAAAAATGATTAAGTAGGGCTCTGTTTTCCAGGTCGTGGTTGGGGCGAATGCAAGCATTCACCTTGTACACTTGCTGGAAAGCAGCTCCCACCGCCTCCACTTTTTCCTTCGGATCTTCAATTATAAAAAAGTCATCGTCAAAGATGGCTTCTTCTGGATCTATTTGCGCTGTCCTTAGTACGTCTGTGTTCTCGTCAGTTCTTTGAAGTTTCAGACACGGAAGGTCATTGTCGTTCTTTTTCCTAAATATCTTGTTGATTTTAGGGAACATACTAGGGTCACTAGAATTAACTGACCGGATCTTGCGATCCCAGTACTTGTTAATCGATAACCTGTAGTTCTCCTTAATCAACAGATTGACATTTTTTATTGACGACTTCAGTGTCCTAACCTCCAAGTCGTGTGGGTCTGTAAGTCGTCTGTACAAGTTTTTGAGTCTTGTCAGTAAGCCACTCTTGTGCCTACGTAGTGCGTCAATAGTCGCGTTTCTGTAAGCGTCCATTTGGTCCCGTTCTTTGTACTTTGGTATTGTCCGTTCCATCGTTCGTTTTATTGTTTCGTCCATCTGTTGCAAATGTTGGTCAATTTCTGTATTTGTCAGGTTTCTGTTGTTTGGTGGGGCTATGTCACTCGAACGAAGTTCTCTCGCTAAGGCGTTGGTGAAACGAGGCCAACGCATCTTACTGTAATTGTAAGAATGCGTTGCAACGTATTCCTCCAACTCCACGCGTTCGTTCGGAATCTGCATTACAGCAGCCAGTCCGCAGTGATCACTGTCGTACTCGACTGTCTGTAAGCAGTTTCGAGGGTGATTACCCACTTTGTCTGTGATTGTCAGTCTTGTGTCGTAAAGCAAAACATCCAGAAAGGAACCGCTTCTTGGATACGATGGCTTTTCAGTAGCCAACAGGTCGACGCCATATTCAACGCTGTAAAGATTCATCAAATTAAAAAGATGGTTACCTCTGGGATTACTATGTTGATTTCCCCAATCTTCATGTTTTGCGTTCAAATCACCGGCCAAGATGAAATAGTTTTCTTCCAAGCTCAGTTTCAGTTCCCTAAAAAGAATCTCGAGTTCTGAAGCAAAGTAAGTAACCTGCGGAGCTCCAGCCGCATAAGCCGCAATCATATACATCCGCTTCCCTTGAGTGAGAGAGATGCATACAACGCAAACTTCTAGCGTCTTGAGCTTTCGCAATTCATTGTTGTATATGACTTTATAATTAATGCCTTTTCGTATAAAGAGAGCGACACCGCCCCCTTGAGTGGAGTCGGGCCGGTCTCTTCTTACGATATTGTAATTTTTATGAGTCAATTTGTGTTTGTGGTTTAGCTTAGTTTCGCTAGCCATAAACACATCGGGACTGTAGTCTTTCAACAATTGGAACATATTGGCTCTTCGTTCAATCCTAATCAGTGAATTTACATTCACAGCTAGGACTTTTAGGCGCGTCTCCGGCAGCGCGCCCATTATGGTCTAAATTGCGCTAGGCCAGGCAACAAAGAGTAGAGATGGTCTACCCTTTTGCCTTGCTCCTTTATCTGACTTTGCAGTCCTGTAAGTTGACCTTGAATGTTCAACAACAAGGCTACAATGAATTTTGAGAACGTCTGAACTGGTTTGTGTATATGAAAATTATAAACAGAGTAAAATCCACCCATTTTTAACTTCCGCCCACTTCCACGCCTACTATTTTATATTTAAATTTTATCTCTGGACTCTTTTATGAATTATAATTTTGTTCTACATCTTTTGTTGACATTTTTCGGCGATCAGGACACGTTAGCACACAGAGGAATTTATATTCTAAGAATCTTGAACCTCCGAAAAATGTCAAATAATTAAGTTTCAAAAAAACCTTAGCAAAATATATTTAATAACATTTTGTGTAAGATACAAACATTTTCAGTCAATATCTTTCTTTGTTCTCATAATACTTGATTCGAAAACTATTTCTTATCAGTTTCTTGTTGTTTTTTGTAAATTTTCGAGTTTTTTTTTTTTTTAAAGTTGTCAATTTGATTTTTCTAAAAAATATTGATTTTTTGTAGATTTTGCTTTGTTTCAATTTTTCAATGTTAAAAACAATGGTTTTTATAAGATAAAAATTTGAAGGATATGACTATAATAATGGCCGAGATATTTTTGTCAACTTTTAGTAATATTTTTCTTACCTTCTTGAGAGCTCCAATATCTAAAACTCAAGTCTAATTTAGATGAAAGAAAGTTATTGGTTTATTTGTTTCTGATAAAAGAAATACAAAAAACAAGAAACATTTTCACACTTTTATTAAATATTTAGACAATTTAAAATAATCATGTTAACTTTCCAACCCATAGCTTCGTGCGTTCAGCTTGTAAATTATTTTTTAATATTTTTGATAGCTTAATAGTTGATCCATATATCAATAGCTTGGCACGCCTCACTTTTTGTTGTAAAACAAACTTTCAAGTATAATATGTATAACTCAAAAACCATAAAGCAACAACAATGAAATGAAAAAGACGTAGGTCAGGTTTCAATATTTAGTTGTGTCCGCTCGTTTGTCAAAAACAAAACATAATTATTGTATGCAAAATGCCAGGTTGTTAATTTTTCAATTGCACTCAATAAGAGTCAAAATCACGAGTAAGTTTAACTACACAATGTATTGGAATAAAGTTCGTCTGTGGTTGAATATGAATATATGCCTTGGACTGTCATAAGTGGGTGTTTTAAAAAAGTTCATTATGGTTAGAAATCACGAACAAATTGACTTGTTAAACAAACAAAAAAAAGGCTTTCGTGTTAGCTTTAGTGGAAAAAAGAACGTACTTGAGTTTTAAGGTAGAATAAAAGGTTAATTTATTGATGTTAAGAGCGATTTTCAAAAAATATAGAACCTCGTTGGCCACTAAACGGTATTTACATTTTAAATGCAGAAAAGGTATTTATACAAAATTCAGCCACGTTTATAAGTTTAACAGTGCGGTTAAAGAAATTAGGTGGAAGATTTTTGAAAAGCTAAACTTTCTAAATATAATTGCTATTATTACAAGGTTATCCATTTTGCGGTTTCAAAAGAACTTTGACATTATGTGTGAAACACTACATCATTTAAATAACCACCACGCGAGTTGTTGAAATCATCGATTCTTTTAAAGTAAATTTCGACCACTTTTTGACACATATTGGGCGGTATCTCAGCGCCATAATTTAGCGAATGTTAATTTTTAAGTGCTCAAGAGTTTGAGGTTTATCTGCATAAACACGGTCTTTCGCGTAGCCCCACAAATAAAGTCCAGCGATGTGAAGTCGCATGAGGCCAGTTGATATCGTCACGAGGAGAAATTACGCGTCCAGGAAATGTCTCTTGCAAAAAAGCCATATTCGCTCAAGTTGTGTGGCATGTGACACCGTCTTGTTGAAAGCACATATTCTTCAAGTCGTATTCTTCAACTGCTGGCAAAAAAAGTCGGTTATCATATGACCATAACGCTCCGAAATGACGGTGACAGTTGTTGTATCGTCGTTTTCGAAGAAGTAAGGTCCAATCCCACCTCCGGACCAAAGATCGCACCAAACAGTGACTTTTTGTGGATGTAATGGCCTCTCTTCAATTACTTGGCGATTCTCAGAACCCCAAATACGACAATTTTGTTTATTAACATAACCACCGAGTGAGAAATGTGCTTCGTCACTGAAGAAAATGTTGTTTAAAAAATCGACGTAAACCACCTGTTGTTAAAGCACCCATTCGACGTATCTACGACGCACGTTGTGAATGGTCAGCTGGCTTCAGTTACTGTGTTAGCTGGACTTCATATAGATGTAGGTGTAGATCCAAATACAAAATACGCCATAATGTGCCGTAAGACAGTCCTAATTCCTGAGAACGACGAGGTCTTACAATATGTGTTACCAATCCAGTGTCTTCAAATTTCTTCACAATTTTGCCAAATGCTTTCCTAGTTGGACGATTATGAAAACCATGATCTCCTCTTAAAGCCTCGTCCTCTTGTAGTAGGATTTAACAATTTGTATGCGTTGATCGATAGTTAAGCGATCCATTTTCGTAAATTTCAGACTTTCAACTGAAAAATAAAATTGGTTTAACAACTTAGTTTGACAGATGTTGAATTCCAGTCCTACACTTTTGAAAACGCAAAATTGATAACCGGTTATTATCCCCAGTCCCAGATTCTGTTTTGAAGTTGGAAGTATAACTATTTAAAGTTTTAAATTTATGGTATAGCATAAAAATAGAAATTAGTTTAAACCATATTTTTAAATGATTTTAATTTGAATTTACAAATTAATATTAAAAAAAAATCTTTTTCTTAGAGGAGTCATATTTTTATATTCATATTCTCATATTCTTATATATTATTCCAATCAAAAACCACTCTCGGTTCATATTTTAAAAATGCAAGTCTTCATAATTTTATTAATTAAAGTAACAATTTGAATATCTCTCTATTCCGTCTTTCTATACTTTGTTTTTTTTTTTTAAATAATGCACAAATCTCATTAAAAATGTGTTCAATCTAGACACACAGTTCATGACGTTGGTAGTGAACTTTAACATCGCTAAGTTGTGAAAAAAATATGTATTTTATGTACATTCAATCTGAATTTCATTAAAAATGTTATTTTTTTGTGTCTCTAAAATATATTTTTTGATATAACTTAACTGTCTCTTGAATGACTTCATCAACTATAGTACACACTGATTTTACAAGCTCTATGATCATTGCAGCGTAATATATGATTTTCGAAGGCCAGCATATATCATTGAAAATATAGAAAAACATGAACTTTAAGGGTGTTTTTTTTTTAATGTGGTACTTACATATAAAATAAAAATATTCCTTTTAGTTGTTACACTTTCCAACTTCACTTACAACACGTGTATAGGAGAGCTCATACCTTCTTAATGATGTTAACCTAACCAAATCGCTTGTTAACGCTTTCCCGCCAAAATTCAATGCACCCATCGCCATCGTCATAGTCATCATTTGTCGTTGTCGGTCGTCATCGTCGTCGCTGTCGACCCTGAAGTTGAGGTTTTACCATTGAGTTTTAAAACTACGCTATGTCGCATTTACCTCGCTGTAGAAGTCGATCCGTAAAAATATACACGTTTGTAGATTTGTATTTATCAAACATTGAAAAGATGAGACCATTTTTAAGCATCAAGAGTATCCTCATAAATTTGTTTCTACATTATGTATATACAATTACATACATAATTGACATACATTGGAAAATGTACATATATAAATACATACATGTATGAACGACGTACATAAGTGCACACTGAGGGAAAAATTTATGGAATCAGCACAAAAATATATTTGCTGAGTGCAAAGATTACTGCACACATAATTTTTGTATTCATTACATATTACAATCTTTACTGACTAAAGGAAATCATATGGGAAAAATTTAAAGCATCGTAAATTTTCTGTAATGAGTACATGCTTTTGTAATCAGTAAAGTTTGAGTTCAGTAGTCTATGTAGGCATTGATAAATTAAATTAAAATTTCAAAATTGTGCTCATTACAGAAAACTGTTGTCAATCCATCATGCTTATATTCACTCATCACATCCATATAATATTTCCTTTCGAGTTTACTAGTCTATCTACATATGTATTGATTATATACATTAAAATGGCAAATGTACTCATTACAGAAAACTGATGGCAATCCATCATATTTACATTCACTCATCACATTCATATCATTTTTCCTTGGAATAATTCAATAAACCCAATACCAATTGAATATAGCTTTAATGGACCTGTTATATCAATTAAAATAATGTTTATACTTATTACATGAACTGACTCCAACTTATCTAGAATAAGTTCAGGATACGGTAGTATACTCGTGGCGTGATGGTTATTGCGTCTTTTTGAGAAGGTTATAAACTTAGTACAGATTAACTACACACACTATCTTTTAATTTTTGTTACATACATCGAAATGTAACCATCGCATCTAAACTTTGAATAGATATTTCTTGGCAATCCCATGCAAAATTCCATACCAAGTCTTACTTTGAAGTGTCTGTCTGCACTGAGTCATAACATTTTTCCCTCAGTGCAGTTACATCCAACTGTGAATATCCTTTTACAAGCTTTCTAGCGCAACTCTATTCTGGGGATATTTAAATTCACTTTGGCCGTTCTACTTTTTTAACAATTTTTTCTATTTCATTTTATTTTGTTTCTAATTTTTTTTCCTCGATTTACACAATCATACATTGAACAACATACATGTATGAATGTATGTATGTCCTTTTTTCCCATAGAATTACTGTAGCATGTAAACTGTGATGCATCTCTGGGGAAAATTCAAAGGAGGCATGGGTCTGAATAAAGTTCGAGTTGAGTTGGGTTTGGCTTGGTTAGGGTGGGGGTTGATGGTTGAGGGTTAAGGGTAGAGGGGATTGAAGTACTGGAAAATGTTTCGTGTAATCGAATTTGATGCTAGGCAAACGAAGTTTAAACTTCCACAAGGGCACTTCGTTTTCAAAGTGTATTTATGTCTATAACTCTATTTAACTTTATATGTGTCTGTGTGTTAGTAAAAAGGGCAGTGAGTATCAATAAATATAATTTGAAGACTTTTTAGAAGTATGTAGGATATAGGTATAGGGTTAGTAAAGTTTAGGTTATAGGGATGTAATATAACATACGTCGTTTTATATAGATTTTATGTATGCACAATTTATCATATAGAGAACGCTTGACTTGTCAATAAAGTTATGATGCATTGACATTTGAAAGATTAGAGAGAACTTTGATTGATTTAGGAAGTGTATCATATTGCTGATGTTTCAAGTTGAATGACTTTATAGAAGTTTTGCATATTTTTTCTTTATTTTGGGGATATCGGTATAGATTTATGTAAATTATATCATTACGACAGGTTTGGGGAGTTTAAATAATAACTTTTACAAATAGGTAAAAGTAAATAACGAAGATGAAAACAGTTGTATACCTGGTTTTTGACAAATATAGAAGCTTCAATGACTGAGTCATCCTTTCAAGGATACACTTATCTGTGAAAATACTCACTTCACATAAAAGTTGATTTTAGAAAGAATTATTTTTAATATACATAATTGGAATTTATGAATAAATATCAATCTACATTGGTTTTAGAATTATAATTATGTATATTATATTGGGAGGAAAACAAAATGTTGGGTAAAGAATTCCACATTCTTGCTGTGTGGCTGAAAAAAAAATCTCTATAGTTGGATAGTACATACAAAATTGAGATCAAGGCTCAACTCATGGGTACTCCTGGAAGTTGAAGGCAAATACAACTATCTTTTTCGGTAGAACCTTTTTATAAACATATCAATAACAAACTTGATAAAAGGCTTGAGACATTAAGTGATGTAGTTTTAAAATCTTTTAACGAGATTAAGGTTTTAACTTTAATAAAAATATAAATGAGGCTTATTTTGAGAGACCGTTTCGAGAATGTTGTTTTTATTGGTCACAATTTAATAGCAGGTTTTAAGAAAGTCTAAAATCAAAAGAACGCATGAACTCGTTGGGCTGTACTATGTTTATGAGCTTTGAAAAAAGCCTTAACAAAAGTGACCTTAATAAAATCAGACAAATATTCTCTCTTAAAACTTTGTCTTCTCCATTGGTCAGATTGTGAAAATCGGGGATTTCAAAAAACGTCCTAAAATTATTATGAGCCGAGAACACTCTACAATTATTTTTATAGGGTGAAATGGGTTGAAATAACACTTTGAGTAAATTTTTCTGGATTTGAAATGTGATATTCATTGATTGACTTCATAAATCATTTATAGGTATCAAACATAAATTAAATAAGACATTCAATGAAGGGTAAAATGTGGTAAACTTTGAAGGGTAATTTTTGAATTTGTTCAGGGTGCAATATGGAAAAAAACAGTTAGTGTTTTAATTGTTATGAAAATATGATTATATGAAGAAAAGTCTGCTTATGTTGATGTATTTTTATATGATTGAGAAATATTTTAAGGGGAAAGCTTTTATTTTATGAAATCTTAATGTTTGATAGAGACGGATTTTTCCAAATTATTTTTATTTTTAAAAGTGATGATAAAAAATTAAGAATCTTAAAAATTAAAAAAAAAAAACTAAAAGGGAAACAGGGGCAGACAAAAATTGGGATATTTTTTTATTAAATAATCGAGTTTTCTTAACTTCTCATACGGTGTTAGTTTAATCAGTTTGATACGTCAAATTGAAAATTTTGACATTTCGCGACGTTTTAATGTCCTTGGAACTTAAATAAAAGATTTTTTTTTAGAGATGTCGGGGCGCGCGTGTGTATTAGTTCCGTGCTTTCGGGAACCTAATGAACCGTCAGAGATATCCACTTAAAATATTTTTTTTACAGATAAAAACACCAACCAAAATTGAATTCCTAGGGGGTGCAAGTTAAAGATATTGACTTGAAATGTTTGCAAAATTTAACTGAAAATTTTTCTTACAAAAAATGAAGCACTACCAAAAGAAATACTAAATTAGTATATAATGTCTAAAATGTCTGGACTTTAAACATCTTAAGCTTCAAATATTGGTTATAAAGATACTTATAGGAATTTTATAGGAAATCTTTAAATTATAACTCATTTTATTACCAAAGTGAAAGTTGTCGAGGGTATCAAATGTCGTGAGTCCTGACCTCGCTATTATATTTGTTTATAGTGCCTAAAAAGTTTGTAAGAAATCGAGACATATAGCTGAGGAACCTTGAGCAATATTTACCAATCCTTTAGTTTTCATTAAAAAACCCGCCATCTTTTTGAATGAACTATGATCCTGACAAATATTTTTGTCATCAAAAAAGTTCTATGTGGCTAAATTTGTGTGTATAAGAAAATATCAAAAATATAAGAAGTCGCAAAAATAAAACTGTTTTATAGAAACGTTCTAGAAGTAAAAACCAGCCAATCTATTTCCAACAATAATTTTTTGGTCTAGCCACATTTTCCTCCCGTAATACAGAAACCTACAGAATTTAAAAGTGTCAAGAAGTTAATCGAAAATTACTTCAAATATAAAAATCCTATTTAAAAAAGAAAATAATACAACCTTAATTCTGCAATCAGAAACAAATATAAATTTCGAAAACTTTTCAGACACCCTTAATTTTATTTTTATATTTCTGTTTAAAAGTCCTAGTCTTGGTCTTGGTGTTTCGAAACATTTAAACAACATTTAAGAAACAAAAAATATAGAAAAAACAAAACTTTTTCATAAATTCTCATTTTTATGTAATAATAATACAATTTTCTCTGCTTTATATTCCATTCAATATTTTTGTCTTCTTTTTTTGAATTTTACTTTGAAAGAAGAAAACAAAATCAAAAAATTTCAATTGAAGTGCTAAAGCTTTATTAGCCAATCCATTGAATATCCAAATCTTAAAACAAACTCTCTGCCTTTTATCCATCACTGATGATATGGTGGCGGGGGTGGGTGGCTTGACGTTGTTAGATAGACGGGAAGTTGAGGAAGTTTATGGAAAGCAAAACGGTAGGTCTTATATTTTTGTATTTTATTTTATTTTATTTTGTTAACCCCCAAGGGAGCCAATGGAGGCAACAAAGTATTGAATTCTTTTCACAAAATCGTTCTTTAATAATTTTATTTTCCCATCAAAGAATCTTGTCGAGCGTAAAGCCTTCTTCTTCTCCGTCAGTTAAGCCAACAGCAGCAACTTACTCAAATGGATTTCTATTTAAAAGAAAAAGTTCTAAAAAAAAAATATAGAAGGGAACAAGTAACAAAAATTTAAGGCAACGAGAGATCACTTTTCATGTATATCCTTTAGACAAAATGCGGCAAATCCATTTAAATCATCCTGAAATCTAACCCATTTACAAAAAGTTATTCAGCCGGGATAGCAAAGTGAAGAATAAAAAAAAACCCTAGACATACCCGTACCCCCCTCGCCCTCCCAGGATCTCTACCCACTTGGAAGGAACATGATAAAGTCCTTTTTTTAAACATAAAATGAAGTAACAAAAAAGCTGTAAAATGAAGCGAAACAGAAGTAAAGAGCTAACGGTTGAAAAAATCTTCCCAACAAAAGAACCAACAAAATAAAGGGGTTTTGCAGGTCCTACAGGAGCCGATGCTATATACAAAGGGTAACGTGATGGGTCCTGGGGGTAGGTACCCCAATTTCAATTGGAGCAGCAAAAATCAAGCGAAATAATTTACTTTCGAGTATAAATTTCCAATTGGCTGCCCGATTGATGGATTGACACATGGTATAAGGTTTTCATTATTATGTTTTCTTTTTTGAGCTTCTGTTGTTGTTGTTTTTCTTTTTATTTATAAAATTTTTCCCTTTACACTGATTGCTGACTCTCAAAATCATAGCCTTGTTCGACATCAGGAGTTTGAAATAAAGAGAAACGAGGAGGAATGATTGTGTTTTTTTAAAAATGAGCTGCCATTTATGTTGGTTGCCCAGAAAATATTTACCTCATTTCGAGGAATTGTTTTGTTTCGTTTTAGGATTTTTATATTGGTGGTTAATCGCATTTGATGGGATTTTAGAATTGGGTAGGGGAGTGTACAAAATTTTGCATGTTATAAATTTATTGGGTTGTTAAAGAAATTGCTTTCAATATTGATGTGAAATTGAGGTTCTTAGGGGTGCGCAATATTTTTTTTATAAATTTTGATTTATCTTCCATCAAGTCATCATCAGGCTTAAAAGTTTGCATAGGTTAAAGCATTATGTAAAACCTCAATCATAGAAGTGGTTCTTGAGAATTGCGGATGCAAGCAAAAATAAGTTGCTTTTTAGGGATTGTTAGATGAATTGTAAATACAGACTTTTTAGGAAAGGTTTTTAAGTTATAACTCTATCATTTAAATTATGATTGAAAGGATTTTTAATGAAATCTGTGAGACAGAATGGTTTAACTAGGAGGAGCGAAAAAAGGTATGTTTGAGTTCAAATTTGCAGACTATGTATAATTTGATCAGTTTAAACATGACTTGTTACTATTTCAGTCTTTTAGCAAACACGATAGACAGCAGAGGTTTCTTATTTTTATAATAAAAACATTCTTTAAAGGACTTATCCTTCTTAAAAACTCTGGGTGAGAGACAAGGTCCGAATAATATGCTATCCGTGCAAGAGATGCCAATGCCATGACCACAAGAACTGGTCAAATATCAACAATCATTGTTAATAGCATTGGGATATTTATTATTTTTCACTAAGCCTAGAAAAAAATCTACAGTAGTTTAACTAGAAGACTCCGGAGCTTAATTGTGATGTTGTTTCTAGAAATAACACTGCTTGCCTCGTTGGAATGAATTTTCCTGCACATTAGTATCTTCTAATTCCAATTTCCATTAAAAATCAGTGACGGTGTAGTTTTAACTTGTGAAATGTCAAAAGTGACATCTTTTTTCAGAAGTCTCAGCCGCCAATGTTATTCTCTATTCAAAATGAAACCTCTTATTGGAAAACCTTATTCATACAGTGACGAACAAAATATTTAAAATGTTCGCAGTACCTAATTCCTTTTTTTTAATATATATTTTTGTGCGTAAAATATCATCAATTCGTCTTTATTTCTCAAAAATTTATAATTAGCTCATAAAAATATGGGGGGGTGGATTACCATTAGCAAAGCACGAGTATATTTTAATTTTTTCTTCCAATTAGGTAATTGTATCAATAGAACATCATCAGGGTTAAGATATTAAGAAAAGGAAACATCGTTAAATCATATACATTTATATTGTGTTTTTTGTTGTACAAATATTCTTTTGACTAACAGTGTAATTGATTAAATCCAATATTTCTTATTTTGAATTCTTTTGAGTGATCCGATTAACGAGCCCTCAGGATTTTAACTCTTTTAAGTCTTGTTAAACTCACAAAACTCTTTTCTTCCCCAAAGGAAGTAGTCAGATTTAGCGACAATACCAAAAACCCATAAATCTTTGACGTTAGGCAAAAAAGTCTTAAGCCGTTACTCCAAATCAAAATTCTATATTGTAATTTCCTGACTTAAGACCTATTTACCTAAAGCCAAAGAAATGTCAAAAGCTTACATACTCGTACAAGAAGCTTAAATGAATGTATGGCATCATTTAAAAAAGTGTTTTGTTAAAAAAGTTATCGGTTGAATTTTTCTAAGAAATCAACTAAAAATTACTAGTTATTAGTTTAAAGCCAATATCTTAAATTTTTTTAAAAGAAATTAGAGTCATTTTCACCAACTTTTAGTAATGTTTTTTCGGTTTTTACTTTTTGTAAAAAACTGTCAATTTTTTTAAAAATTTTAAACCAAAAACGTTATTTTTTAAGCAAACAATTATTTTGGATGTATTAATAATGTTTTTTCTCAAAACATTTTTATTCAAATTTTTCTTACTACTCAACGATGATTTCTCTCCTGCTCCGGATGCAATATTATTAAAAAAGTGTGCTTTCACCCTATGTAAACCTCTTTAAGTACTGTTTCCAATTTGAATTTGTCAAGCTATCTTCCCAAAGCTTTGGAAAGATTTCTTTATTTTGACTGTTTTTAAAAAATTTGCCAAAAATATTGTTATGAGCTACAGGCGAATAGCCATGCCTTCTTCAATTTCCAAGCTCTTCGAAGACATTGTCTACGACTCTCTCTATTTTCATTGCAGACCTATTTCTTTTTCCCAACAACATGGATTCTTAAAACTCAAATTGACTTCAACCAATCTTACTGAATTTATGTCCAACCTCTAAATGAGTTAGAGAAAGGGAATAAAGTGAAGCTTATAACAAACACTTTAATTAACCCTTTGATCAGTCACCAAATTATTTATCTTAAACTTAATGCCCTTCATTTTAAATCCTTTTTTATTTCATGAATCATGATTTGAAGACAGCTGATAGAGAGATGTTTTAGGTTTTCAATCTCCAATCCCATTTATGCAATTTTAGGAGTCCCTCAAGGGAGCCACCTTGGTCCATTATTATTTGTCTTAACTATCAACGACGTTATTAATGTCACTGATAATTCAACTTTTTCCATTTACACTGACGACATGAAATTAACAAAGGTTATTTCTACTCCATCTGATTCTGTCTTACTCCAAAATGATCTTGACTCATTTCAGACTTGGTGCGATAAAAATTTCTTTGAACTCAATGTAGCTAATAGCCATTTTATAACATTTACCCGTAAGCATTCCCATCTTCCTTACCGAACTTACAGTCTGCACGATTTTACCATTCATTATGTCTGTTCTATTCGTGACCTAGGAATTATTTGCGACATTCAGTTAAATTTTTTAGCCCATTTTGATTATATTATTAACAAGGCCAACTCATCCCTTAGCTTCATCAAACTTTGGTCTTAACAATTTTCAAACGAAATGTCACTAAATCTCTATACAATACCTTTGTTAGACCTCTTCTTGATAATGCTAGTCAAGTCTGATCTCCCCATCAGAACTCTCACTCTCAAAGAATTAAATCTGTACAGCGTAGATTTCTTCTATGATATTCTCTTTCTAGCTAGCCACCAGCTTTTATCAGGTACCATAGACTCACCGCTTATTTTCACATAAATCAAAGCTTAGGTATACCATCAAGAAACTAAGACTTCTTTTGAGAAAATCTTGAGTAATTTTTTTTTCACAAAACTCATTTCTTTGCTTCAGAAACTGTGAGTTCATATTTTACATCAAAGCTAATTTTAAAAGGTTTCATCCAAGTTGTTGCTAAGCGAATAAATAGAAGGACATACATTTTTCAGTGACTATTATACAAAATAAGAGAACCGTAAAGTGTAAACTTTAGTTCATTACAAATTATTTTGCATTACATAAATAAAACCATTTTAAGGTATCTGAGTTCAGTATTAAGGACACAAAATTCGTTAGAAATAAACACCCTATTCATTTCGTTCCCACGAATTGTTCCGATAAACATTTTAGTTGGAAATTCCATGAACTAGACTCACTTGATTGGACACAGATGGAGAACAAACAGCATTATTTTGCTTGAATTACGTTCATGTCCACGTTTAAAGGTAAAATTCAAATTCCAATAATTTTTCAAAAGAATCTACAAGTTTTTTAAATTTTATTTTCTTATTCATCAACTTTCATCATATAAAAATATTTCCTTTTAAAATAATTTTCATCTCTCCATATCTAAATAAATTAAATTAAAATGTTTTCTCTCAAAATTTACAGTTCACACCCTCTAACCTTAAAAATTCTAAGAAAATTCACACATTATTAAAATTGCTTTTGATGTTACCAAAACGTAAAATCTTAACGAAACAGAAATCGTTTAACATCCTGAATTTTAAACATTGTAATTATCATCTTTCAAGTGGGGGTGACTATACCATCACTCATCCAAAAGGGTGGTGCGTGGAATTGCACCGTTCTATAAGACATCACTGGTGTATACCGTCAGCTATAAGGCGTACGACGACGACAAACCGAGGGCGCCACAAAAATTGTGGTTTCCATATATGCAGGGTGTATATATGGAGATCCTTTTTCTATTTTCAAAAGGAATAAAACTCAAATTGAAAAGTTTTCGTCAAGAAAACCTCAAGACGAAATGTTCTTTCAAAATAAAAACCACAAAAACCAAAGCAAGCCTGCATCATCATCTGCACCTTGAATCTGAGGCATTTTGCCCTCATTTTATATCAAAAGCAGCGAAGCA
This sequence comes from Eupeodes luniger, assembly GCA_951509635.1. NCBI lineage: Eukaryota > Metazoa > Arthropoda > Insecta > Diptera > Syrphidae > Eupeodes > Eupeodes luniger. Next base: position 8,102,590 of record OX608075.1, on the reverse strand, counting down.
AGTGACTCTCTGTCAGGGTTGCCATTTCCCGAAGTAGCTCAATTTAAACAAAAAAGTAGCCCAAATAATAGCTCAATATACCAAGACAAATCTCGCCAAAGATTAAATTTGGGCTATTTCTAGCTCAATTATGATTGAACTGTCATACTTAATTTTTTGTTCACAATTTTTGAAAATAATAGTTCAATTTTCCATAAATAGCCCAATCTGGCAAGCCTACTTCTACCACCGATGGGCGATGATGTTGATGATGATGATGGAATGTGTGAAAACAAGCATAGCAATATACATATATTCACGAATCAAAATTCTCTTTTATAAAGAAACCACACAGGCACACTCTCGCAAGCCCCACATGTGAATCAGGATTTGAAATAACATTCTGAAAGATGTTCCACTCCATCTTTCAAATCAGCGTTAATTACCGACTTGTTAAAACGACATAAGTCCCAAAGGATATATGTGTGAGTTTGAATTGTATAACGAGACGAGTGACTACGACGACGATGATGACGTGAATTAAAAAGAGCACCGTCATTTTAAACTCAAACTCCATCATCATACAAGAACCAAAAAAGGAGATACTCTTATACCTACCTCTGTGTGTAGTTTTGAACTGGGGGGAAAAACTCCTCAAACTCGGATTAACCTCTGGAATTTTGCATCTATTCGTTTTTGCGATGAAAATAACAATTTCGCAATTCAACGACTGAAAAATTGAGTTTTTCAACTCTAGCCATGCTCAACCGTTTGGTTGCTCCTATGCTGGTTGAACCGAATTTGAACCGCACCACCGCAGCACAACTCAACTAACACCGAGAGACATCATCTGTGTCTAGCTTTGGGTGATTCACAGTATACAGTTGTACGATTCAAGTTCTCGATGGAAATGCTGGTGAATTTTACCAGTTATTAAATTTTGGTAGCAAATTTAAACTACACATCGCTTAATTAGGGTCAGAAATGTATAACTTGCAAAAAGTTACCCTAAGCCTCATAAAAAAGTAAAAATAGTACAGAATATAATGGTTCCAAACTATAAAATATAAATATCACCCCTACTGAGATAATTTATAGAATAGTAATTTTACCCGTTTTGTACAAAAAAATGTCAAACTCGATCAATGTTAGCAAAACAAATTTTAAATGCAATGTACTTAAGATTACGGCAAAACACTGTAGAAACCGTATCACGCATGATTTTTCAGTAATTGAATTTTCCGCTGAAACAAGTTTAAAGTAAGTCTGATATTTCTGCTAGAATAAGTCAGAAGTTAACGGACAAAATTTTGTGTAATTTTTTATATCTGTTCCATGAAATTCCTCAAAGACGATCGATATGAATCGGTAGCGGGTAGTGTCGGACACTTAGTGAACTAAAACCACTGACTAATAAAGATGATTCTATGATCAACAAATAATTTTTCTGTGATGAGGTGCAAATCTGGAAAACCCGAAATCCCGAAGATCCAAAATTTCGGAAACCCAAAATCCCAAATATCCAGAATCTAGAAAGCCAAAAACCCTAAAGACCCAGAGGTCCAAACCCCCAAAGTTTGAAAACCCAATAACCCGAGATTCCGAAAATATCTTAAATCCAGAAAGCCAAAAACCCCGAAGACGTAAATGTCTAAAACCCCAAAGTTTCAAAAACCCAAAACCCAAAAACCCGAAAAAATTATAAAAATGAACATTTTTTTTTCAGAATTTGTATAATCGTTAGAACGTTATGTACATTATTTATCATATTTGTATGTAATACTTTCGTAGTACTCGTGGCATGATGGTTCAATGATGGTCTTGGTTTCAATCCCTGCCTGTGTCATCTAAAGTTTTTTTTCACGGATACTGTCTCTTGCGAGGAATTAACAAATTCTCCAAGAGTAATCCATGTCATGAAAAGTGCATTCTCATATTAACCGTTCGGATGCGGCTTTAAACTGTAGGTCCCCTCCATTCCTGACAACATTACTCGCACAGGAATGGTTGTGAGTCGTAAGTCATTAGGCGCTGGTTCTCAACGGACTGTTGCACCGTTGTTGCGTTTTTATGTAATGCTTTCTAATGGTTTTATCAGCTCATGATGCTTGGTTCTTCTTTATCTCCGAGCATTGTCTCAGTAACGTATTGTTTGATACAGATTGTTTTCAAAACACTTCTGTAACTATTTAAATTTGTAATTTCAGTACTCAAAATTCTTTCCTATTACCTTTACAGTACATTCTTCTGGACTTCAAGTTGAGCTCTTCTTTTTTCTTTTCAATGTGCTATTTTTGCATTTAAGCTTTACACCCAAATTCATTTCTTGGTGTTTAGCATTATTGGAGTAACTGTTTATGAATATTGGTACAATGTTCACATTTTTGTTTGTTAAGTTTATATGCGTCGATTTTGTTTCGCTGAGCTTAGACATTTTTGCGTTCAATCACTAATTTAATCGACTACATTTTACAAATTTTGTGTAGACTTTTTAACGGATTTCTACATAAAATTGCTGTATTATTAGCAAATATGTACATGATAGCGCTGATGTCTACTAAAATACCCCTTGTTCATAAAAGATACAAGGTTGGTCCTAAGAAACTACCTTGTGGTACACCGATTTTAATTTTCCTTAGATTCTAATAATTTTGGTTGTGCTGTTCTCTTAAGAGTTGGTTCGTAACTTATGATTTCAGTATTTCATAGTACTGAGTATTATGCAGTTTGTATTCAAATCCTAAATGCCAAACCATATCAAAGGCTTTAACAACATCTGGGAATAAATCCGAGTGTACTTGTGTTTCTTCAAGTGACTTTTACATCACATACGTAATTTGTTGTACTTGTTCTATCGTGGAATGTTAGTTTTTAAATCAAAACTGATGTTTCGAAATTAGTCTTCTTTCTTCAGTTATGTTTCTGAGCCTTTTCAAGCATTTTATTCAAAAACTTTTGCCAATATGGGTTTAGGTGATTTTTGTCTGTAAGATGTTATTTCTGTTGATAAATTTTCTTGTTTAGGAATAACTTCTGCAATTTCTCAATGATGTGGTATTGGAGTTTTTTAAAGGCTTTTCCTTTCAAAACCTAAGTAGTTATAATTAATAACCCTGTTGATTTTTTATTTAATAACTTAAGTAAACACATGCTTTATACTTCCTTGAGCTAAACATACAGAATTGCATATTCGCCGTTTCTTTCAACTAGGAATAATTTTAAAAAACTTTCCGAGGTTTTGAAATTGTAAAAAAATATGAACTGATAAAGACTAGATAGTTCAAATACTCGAATAGTCTTAAATCAGTACTTAAAGTTTTATAGTTCTTAAAGTTCTTCTAAAATATAACGAAGACTAGGTCTAAATAAGTATTAATGTTTATAAGTTATAACAGTAAATGATAAAGAAAATTAAATTTTAAGAACAAGTTAAAAATTGGTGAAATTCACCTTTAAACACGATATAGGTCCTCATGTACCTCGAAATCCTTTCAATCTGGAGTTGAATTTGAACGTTGTCTGTTTGATGAGATGGATAGCGTTGTATGTTTTTTTTTTTATATTTAGAATAACTTGTGTGCAATTTTATTGAAAGGAAAAATTAAATTAAAACATTCCGCATTTTTGAGCAAATCTCATCCATTTCTCTTGTCATCCTCATCAAAATCATCATCATCATCCAGGATCAGAATAAGGATATTTGTCTCTTCACAGCTTTTATCACTGTTGTTGTCATCGTCGTTATACTTTATTACTGACACAACACACAAATGACAATTTTTAGAATATAATCACTTTTGGTTTTTATTTTTGTACAAATTTACAACAAAAATACTTTAAAATAATAAACTTACCTTCATAAAGGATTCTATAAACAAAAATATTTATACAGACACACGTGTGTATGGATGAATAAGGATTCCAAAGTTAAGGATATAGATGAAAATATTCCTTTTTTTTTATCAGGATAGTCATCGAGTTGACGATGAAAATAATACGTCTATATCTCATTGAACTCTGATATTAATTGCAGGACACAAATTGGAGCAATCCTTCGTATGTATAGAGTGCCTCGAAATTGACTTCATAATTTAAATTGATAATAACTTTTATATATTCAATTCTTTATCAACAAAACATTTTAGGATCACAAAGTTTATAATTTTTAGAGATTTTTTGGGTAGTTCTAGTCCTTTTAGCTGAAGGAAGGTCATCTTAAGATCCTTCTTGACAAAATCTTCGCAAATGAGGCTGATAAACTCTTTGGGTTGAAACAATTGGGTGCTTTATTTTAAAATAAAATTCAATTAGTTTGATCCTTCCTTATAATTAAAAGAGAAAATAAAGATTTTTTCAAATTCAAAAGATCCTTTTTGCTCACCCTGTTTTTTATATGAATGTTGTGTATGGTTGAAAGGAAGAGATAAAAATAATAATAATAATTTTGTGATTGTGAATGAGTATGAGTATACATATGTGTGGGTGTTTTGTTTCTATAAATATTCACATATGGATGTATGTATGTAGTCCCGCAATAAATGACAGAGGACCTGGAGCGCTTTTCCACATGACTTCAGGTAGTGGCACTTAATTTTATAGGTCAGTTCACAGTGTAAGGATATTAATTGACTCTTATTTGCTCCTTCATCAGCAAGTGGCATACCTTCATATATATGTATATATTTATTCACTGCATATATATACGTATATATATATACATATTGAGATATTTTATTGTACTTGATTTTGCAGAGAGTTATGGTTTTGATATAAAATTATTGAAAGAACGATTTCATATATTTTTACAAACGTGAACAAATAAAGACCCGAGGAAATAATTTAATTTCTTTCTTACTTTAACAAATAAATAAGCTATTCAAGTTTGCAGCAAAAAGAAAACAAAAAAAATAATTGACTGTGACAATGCATGTCTTGAAGCAATCTAGGGTATTTGATTTTTGACTTTTAAGAAAATAAAGCTTAATAAAGAAAACGTTAGTTTTTTTCGCTCTTAAGACCAATTTTCAAAATCTAAGCATGTTTTTTGTAACTGCATAACCCGAACTAGTCACCATAAAAGTGGGTCATTTATCCGGATCTTACTGTAATAAAAAGTAAGCATTGATTTCCTTTTCTAGTTTCATGTGATTTATGCAGTAAGGAACAACTGTTCTCGCTTTAAAAATGTTGTTTAAGATTGTTTATTTTTATGATGTATAAAGTAAACATTTTAAATATTTTTCAAAAACTTGCATCATCAGTTTTAACACCTTTTTCGCCCAATTCAACAAATAGACCAATGTGTTGTCTTTTATCTCGCCTTACGTTTCAAACATCTATTTTGATATAGTGACAAAATTTATGAACGAAAAAAAGATTCGAACTATCTGGATATAAGTAGCAGGCTTGTAAAAGAATGCAATCTTTTGGGAATGCAATCTTTTATGACTTCAAAAAAAAAAGGAGTGCATTCATTTAATAAAGAATGCGAAGACTTCAATTCAATGGAAGAAATGCATGAAGTGTGAAATGATTGCAGCCTTTTAAGATCAAATGATTTATGATTGCAAAATTTGAACTCCCAATCTTTAGGTGAATTCAATGAATGCAATCTTTAAATTTAATTCAATTAATGATTTAAAATGATCGCATTCTTAAAAGATTGCATTCGTTTCAATGCTTGATTAATAGTTAACGAGATAGTAAAATATGTCACTTGAGCCTCGATATTATTTATGTACTGGGATGCTGATTTAGATTCAGTTTAATCCAGTCTTTTCAAAACAGGTAGTTTTATTTTCAAATCTCCTTTCTTAATAAGAAAATTATTTTGGCGAAATCTGTTTGGCTTAAGCGATTTTGATTTTATAAATTAAAATATTGTTTTTCTTTTAATTTTTCTGTTTTGATAATTTCTCTAATATTAATCAAAACATTTTTGCCAAACAGAACCACACACAAATTAAATGTTTTCTTATCAATGGAACAGATGATTTCTGACATTTTTAAGTGAAAAATTTGTCACCTTTTTTAGGTATCAGACACATATCTTATTAATTATCTAAAATCGTAGTATTCGGAAAACTTAGACTATTTATTTTGTATATGGAACTTTAGTTCTGACGACTACTGAAAATGTTATTTATAATGCTTTCCAATCAGAGGAATTATTTAGACATTAAATAGAAACGAATATTTGTTTAAGAGAAATATATACATGTTTGTTTCATTGTTAAAAGTGATTGTGGAGAATTTAAGCCATTTCATAGTTTGTCAAAACGTATATCACTCCCTTTTTACTAATATCACAGTATTGACTTGTCTACTGCCAAAATATTCGATACTTAAAAGTAAAACCTTTTAAAGTAGCGACAATTCTGAATTGAAACCACTTATTGGAAAACTGTTTGTTTATTTCAAGAAACGGGTATAAAAAAGGTTTCATGACTTCAATTTTCCAAGAAATTGTTTTGGTCAGCATAAACGAACTTTGTTTGTGGGTATGGGTTGATTCAATTGAAGAACAAACCTCTGCCACATGAAACAAAGTCCTACACTCTAATCATCACGCCACAGGCACTACACTACACTATACACACTTCCTGGCAAATAACTTAATTTAAATGACATACACTTTTTTACCACATCTCCTTTCTCCTCAACAACCCCCCTCCCAACACCTCTTTGGTGTAAAGTAATGTTTTTGTAAATGTGAAACAGCCAGAAGTAAAGTGTGATGATGACAACTAAAAATACAATATGACAACATTATACCAAACGAACCATGTCGCCATTAATTCATCAATCAAATAACACAAACCAAAACTTTTACTCTTCGTTTTACTTTTACCCAAATGTCTAGAACAGAAACAACAAAATAAAACATAAAGAAAGAAAAAAACATAGCAAAACAAAACAAAACTATGTTATCCTTTCAAATCAAAGAATTAGTAATTCTGCCTAAAGGAAAATAAACGAAGACAACTCACTCGAGTTAGAAAATAAACGACCAACATCTAACGAAGCCCACAAAGAAGAAGACGAAGACGACGGCGAGGGCAAAAAGGACAACAAGGACGAAAAAGAAGAAGAACTTGTAATAAATTGAGACGCTGCCGTTAATGGAAGGATATGCCCACGTGATTATAAATCATAATAAAATATTATTGCGACAATATGGGATTTTTATGGATGTGTGTGTAAAATGCATGTGTGTGTTTGTAGGAGGGTGTGATGTTGTATATATGTGAAGAGTAAAATAAATGGCATGTTTTCTTAATAATGATCCAAGACTATTTTTTGGTAAGAATAAATGGAGACTACCTACCCGAAGCCTACACAACATACGAGCTCAAACTAGAAAAGAGTATAGAGCAATGCAAAAGGACCCACAGGGATAAGCTCCGTTGAATCAACTTAATTTTATGTCCTTTTTCACTGATGTATTGTACCGGTGATTCACACTATGTTGTGACATTTGACATGTGTGTTTTCTGTTTATGCTAACGATAAACCCTTCATCAATCAGGATAAAAATTGAAGAAGATCTTATTTTGTTGCTTTTTATCTAGCCGGTGGTGTGGTGGAGGGTGGTCCGTGTTAGGATGGAGAATGGTTTCTTAAAATGGACAACAATCCATAAAAAAAAGGATTCAATAAAGAAATCAGCTTAACAAGAGCAAAGAGAAAAAATAAGAAGACAGCAACAACAACAAGAACATAAGAAATCGTTGTCTTTGTATGTCTCCAGTTTCTCAGATTTAAATCTTAAGTTTTATTCAAGGATAAATGTCCTTCTTCATTTCATCACAATGAAATCAAATCTTTTCAGCTTAGTGCGAGAATATACCTTTGAAGAGCTTAAATTTATCTTCTATGTATGTAGCGATGCGATGTTTATATATAATATACAAGTCGAGTATATCTTTGTTTCAGAAAAAAAAGAACTTCTTAGCTCTCTTCAATCTTATTCTGATGCAGTCCATCATCATCCAGAAATTTAGAGTTTATTCATGAAGAAATTTTCAAATCAACAAAGGAGTCAAATTGCGATTTGCTGCACTCTTGAAGAGTGCGATGCGATGTCCTTGTAAATCTCCTATAATGGTATTGGATTTTTTTTTTGTTTCTTTCTTTTTCTTATTTTTGTGTTACTTTGTGAAAGAATCTTTCAGTTGGCACTCTTTGCATTACTTCAAAGTAATGTTGGTTCACTGGGGCGCATACGCAATATTTTTTGTGTTGCTTTTTTTGAGTTTTGTCTGCTTTTATGGTTTTAAATTGAAATTTTGGATTTTTCTTTAGGCAAAGATTAGAAAAATAGTTTGTTTCAATATTCAGAAGATAATGTTGTAACTTCATACTTACGTTTGACATTTGGTGAAGCTTGATAAATTCTAGTTTTGGGTTAAACAAAAGTTAAAAGTTAAAAAAGACTTACAAATGATGTTGTGAAATAACAAGACATTTCAAAAATTAGAGCTCATGAGTAAAAAAAAAAATTGGAACGAATTTCAACATAAACTTGAAAGTTTTAAAACCCTCAGGTTAACCATGTAAACAATCGAATAAATTGTTAATGACGTGAACAATTTATTAATGATGTGTAACAGGCTGCTGATAAAAGTACTCTTACTATTTCCAACTTCAAAAGAAGTAATGAAACTGGTATTAGAAAAAAGAAGTGCTCAAAGGAAATGGAAAGCTTAGGGATTTGGAAATTAACAACGAACTTAAAAAAAAAAGAATCAGTGAGTTCAAAAATGATTCACTATGTAGTTTTATGAAAAATCTGATGAAGGATTCTTCTCCTGGTAACTCTTTATGGAAAACAGAAAAACAACTAAAAAAGACAACATATACAAAAACACAAGATTGAAATCCTAAGATATTAAATGGTCAGAAAACCTGAAACAAAAAGCTAATCTATTTGAATGAACATGTCTCCAAGTCATTTAGATGCCTTATAATTTTTTGATAAAGAAGGACGAATACAATTTTTTCTTTGTGTTATTAAAAAAAATCACCAGAAATACCTTCAATAGAATTTAAAAAACTCCACTATTTAATGAACGACTTTAACTTAGAATTGTACCACATCATTAAAAATGTACAGAAATCATTGTTATACCTAAACAAGATAAGCCACCAACAGAAGTAACATCTTAGAGTCAAATATTGTTTTTACCAATCATGTCAAAAAATTCAAGAAACTGCTACTGAAAAGGCTCAGTTAAATGTAGAAGAAAGAAGATTTATTCCAAACCATAAGTTTGGATTCGAAATAAACAGTCCTTAATAAAAAAAAACTTTAGGAAAAACAGGTCTAGGTTTCAATAAAGTTTGACATTTGGGACTTGATTATTAACGGACCTTCCCAGGCAGTACTACGAAATATTTAAATCATTTCTTACGAACTGAAATACTGTATAACAAAAATTATTTCGGGCTAAGGAAAATTGAAGCCGGTGTACCACAGGGAAGTGTCCTAGGACCAACTGTGTACCTTTAATTTACGAGGGATATTCCGATGGATATCAACGATACCTTGGCCAACTTTGCTGATGGTAATCCAATACGGTTCCCAAATGAATTCCTAGTTGATAAAGAAAGTGATTCGAATTAAAAACGACGCACGGAATATCAAACTAAACATAACAAAATCCACGCATATAAACTTACAAAAAAAACATAAATTATTTTAAAATTTCTTCAAATAGTACAGAAGTATCTCACACCAATACTGCCAAATAAATGGAATGAGTAAATTACAAGTTAAAGAGAAGAGCTAAGCTTGAAGTACCGAAATTGTATTGGTTACAAGGAAAGAACTCGATATATCTATCCAGAACAAACTGATGTTATAAAAGCAAGTACTGAAACCTTTTTGGACATATGACATCCAACAATGGGGTTGTACAAAGAAAACAATAGCTGTGAAATAATAAATGCCCCTAACGATCTTCATCGTGGTTACAGAAGTGGTTAATAAACACGCTGTATGGCACAATCAGCGTCTCCAAAGTCATGTCAACTCCGAAATGAAGACTGTCTTAATATACGTAACAACTTTCGGAGATTAAGAATATCCAAGCCTCATAAGTTGATGGTCTAAAAGCTTTGGGAAAGTATTATAAATAATAACTTCCCCCTTAAGTGAATTAAAAATTAATTAATAACGTGTCGATCTTTCATACATTGGTCCTGATTAACTGAGTGTGTTAAGAATCTTTAGGAAATTTCCATCGAGTAAAAATATAGTGACTCTTAAGATGCTTACAGAAAATTAGCAATTACTTTCCAGGAAAATGGAACACAAAATCAAGGTTGCAAGTTAAGAAAATATTTTGGGGGCGATTTTAAAATCCAAAAACTCCTCAACATTTTCTTATAACACATATTCTCTCTGTTAAACAAACTTTTAAGCTCCCACGATACACGTAACTATACTCCACTGATGGTACATCCTTATGGTATTTATATTATGTAATACCAATAAATTTTGCTGAAATTTTAGGAGAAAAAATAAAATCAAGAACAAATGGTATTCAGATCTTTAGCTACCATTAACAAGATGAAGTCCTCTTCTTTTAGGTTTAGGGAAAATGACAACATTTCAAAATTTCACCACAGAAATTACATTAATTGCTTGTGAACATTAAAACAAAATAAATAAACACATTTGGCTATAATATTCCATGGAAAAAATTCAACAATTCAAATACCAAAACCTTAATGACACAAAAGTTGTTGTTGTTGTGTTGTTATTGTGTGTTTTGGGGTGTGCTTAAGCTTATATGTTGGTTATTCAAAATATCCCTTCCGTCGTCTATTGTTGGGTTGGTTGGTTCATTTGGTGCTGAATATGCTATCCACTGTCACCGCTGCTGTCACCACATCACAGGCAATAATATTACCGTTTAACGACATTTCGCGGTCACCATATTGGCCATCATATAGAAGACTTACACACATACATATATAGAACTCGCATATATAGCAAACTCACGAAATAGAGCCATTTCCACAAATCCCTGCATTGCCATTTTGCTCGCACCATCATACCTATTCTGTTCTGATGTCCTATATTCATTTTCATATACAAGTGAGTATAGGAGCGGAAAAAGGACATAGGGACAGGGTAAAAAAGGGCCCAGGGACAGGACACAAACCGCCAATTTTATATAAGAGAGCGAGAAATTCAGAGTGAGTATTTTGAAGTCAACTCAATTATTGTCGTTTTCGTCCACCCAACAAACGCTAGCACCAGCACCAGCACCAGAGTAGCAATTCTTAAGTCCTGTCATTATAAACGACACAATGAAGCGAAAAAATATGGGTTAGCTTGAATGGCGAAAGCGACTATAAAATGCCAAACGAGCGCGGTGCTCGCACATGCACATTATGGGCTAATAAAGAAAACAATTTAATAAATTGCCGCCGCCGCCCAGGAAGGATATGCGACGACCGACTACCACGACCGTAGACTGAGAGAACGGCGGCGTTGGCTATGAGGTGATGGGAATAGCGATGAGGAAGAGGAAGGCGATGTCCTCGATCCTGATGGCGATATGGTGATGCAGGTTTTTCTATATTTCTATGAAGCTCGTATTCTTTTCGATTTTATTTTCAAATTCAGATTTGTTTGCATTGTAAGCAGGAAATAAATGAGAATGCAAGGAGAATCGATTAAAAATCAGAACAACAATGAACGTTTGGCAGGCCATAAGGATTGTATAAGGATATAAGGGTTGCGGTGCCGTTGGAGGTTCGGGAAAGCAGGGTAGGATATATACTCGTATATATCTGAAACCCTTTTACTACAATATCTTAAAAGCTCACATGTCATTATGACTACGACGACGATGAGAATACAGACGTTTATAGTTCTGCACTGTATATACAGAGACACAGAGCAAGCACCATAATATGAAGGTTTTCCGGTTTTGCGGTTTGGAAAGGGATAGTTTTGTTGTTTATTTCCAACAATGAATATTGCAAAACCATACACAAAAGATATTCCTTGCCAATATGTCCTTCGTCGTTTCCGAGCGTCTAGCGTAACCACCTTCACCCTCACTATTATCCTCACCATTACCATCATCGTCCTTGCAGATACATAGATATTTTCAATATAAGAGTCCTCGGGGCTGCCGCACTTAATCTCTGATGGAAAATCTCTAGCAATGATTGCTATTTTTCCGCGCTGTCTTTATGAGTTCATATTTACTCCCAGCTTATCTATAGAGAGCGAAGTATTATTTTGTTTTCTAGGATCCTGCAGATACTCGTTGGTAGATATGTTTGTGTTTTTTGTATAAACTGTACAATTGTTGTTTATACCATATACTATACATATGTCCATATGGCAATGTACTGAAAAGTTTTGAGAAACGTATTGTATCCTGGTGGTGGGCGGATGGTGGGTGATATGGGGTATGGTAAATGAGTATCGAAATATCATTGCAGTTCCTTTCCTGTACTGATGCATGCTCAATATCGAACAGAGTGACTCTAATGCATTTTAATGGGAACATGGTGGAGCTCCGTTGCCGTTGGTATAACTGCTGATGGTCGGATGTGGAGTACATTTTCACAATAGGAAAAATGTATATATATATTTTGTTCTTCTCCCCTCACCCACCTCTGTTGTTGTTTTCGTTCAAATGTTTTATATTGTTTTTTGTTTGCTTCGTCTTCTTACTTTTAAAGTTGTTTGCATTAAGGTTTTTGAATTTCAATAAAGGAACAGACTGCGGGAAAGTTGTGGGAGCACATTCCAAAGTAAGATTTTAACACTTCTGAATGAGTTTTCTTGCTTGTTTTTAAGTGAAAGATGCTCTTTAATTTTGTGTAAAAGAACTGACTCTATCAAATGACATTCTGCGTGAGTGTTGAAAAGCAGGGACAAAAATCATTGAATATACCGTTAAAAGACTCTTGTTGCATTACAGTAAAACCATGAATTAAATGTTGGAAAATATATTTAACGTGTTTATTTATAACAGTTCGCGATCTGAACATAATAATTGTAGACAGAAATAATGGTAAAATTAATTTCACGATATTATTATCTGGTACATAATTTCAAAGTTTCTTTTTTTAAACATTGTTTTGGGCATAGTCTATTAAATCAGTCCAATTTGTTACTTCTTGCTAGTTTGTCGGCTTAAGCCAATTGCGTTTAATGGACGAGCGTGCCAACTAACAGAACAGAACCACTCCTTTAAATAAAGTTGTCAGTAAATTGATCGTTAAAGGCGATATACTTCAAGTTTCTCTTCCCTCTTGTTGAAACTAAATGTTGTCGATTTTTAGATGACGAATTTTTGGAAACAAAACATCAGTCAGTATAGATTGGTAGAGTCCCCGCCATTCACTGTAAATGAAGCTTCTTCTTTATACCGAAAGAAAAAGAGACCGATAATGTGAAAACTATGCTCCAATTTGAATGTATCTTTCAATAAGTAAGTCAAAATGGATGAGTTCAAATCTGACACCCTTAAAATACACCCTAGTGTGCCCCATGGCTCTTATAACTCTTTTTTTATTTTTGTTAACTTCCCATAGGAAGTTATTGTAATGGGTCTGATTTGACAAATTGAAAATTTTGACATTTCTCGACGTTTCAAGGTACCTAGAGTGGAAATAAAAGATTTTTAGAGAGATGTCTGTGCGTGCGTGTGTACGTACGTTCGTACGTCCGTACGTCCGTACGTCCGTACGTCCGTACGTCCGTACGTCTGTACGTTCGCGACGTTTTTTTCGTCTTCCATAGCTCAAGAACCAGAAGACATATCGACTTCAAATAAATTTTGTTATACAGATAATAAGGCAGAAAGATGCAGAAAGGGCTCTCAAGAAAATTGCGTGGGTGGTTTTTTTACTATAGCAGTTTAAAAAAAAGGTGAAAATTTTGGTTAACCCTAAATATCTCATGAACCAATGACACTAGAGACTTGAATTAAATTGTATATAATGTATTGTAACGTGATACAAAACAAGTATATTTTTGGAAAAAAATCCGATTAACGGTTTTTTTTATAAATCAAAAAAACTGAAAAAAAAAATTTGTCACCTAAAAAATTTTACGACTAAAATATGCTTTCATCTCCAAAACAATTTTTTGCAATGAAGAATAATGTTTTTGACATCCGATAAAATTTTGAGAAAAATCTAATTGACAGTTTTTTTATAAAAAATAAAAACCTAAAAAAAAACATTACTCAAAATTGGGAAAAATTGAATTTCGATTCAAATATCTTTTCAAAAACTTGAGACTAAGGCTTAAAACTTATTTTATTTTATAAGAAATATTGTTTTCAACATTTAGTTAAATTTTGAAAAAAAATCTTATTGACAGTTTTTTTTACAAAAAATAAAAACCTACAAAAAAAATGTATAAAAGGTGGTAAAAATTGATTTTCGACTCAAATATCTTTTCAAAACTTTGAGATATTGGCTTTAAACTACTTTAACCTTTAAATAAATATTGTTTTCAACATTCAGTAAAATTTAAAAAAAAATCGAATTGACAGTTTTTGTACAAAAAATTAAAAACATAAAAAAAAGTCAACAAAAGTTGGTAAAAATTGATTTTTGAATCAAATAGTTTTTCAAAAATTACAAATATTGGCTGCAAACTTATCTTATTTCACAGAAAATATTGTTTTTAGCATTCAGTTATTTTTTTATAAAAATCCAACAGTCCATTTTTTCATAAAAAAATAAAATCTACAAAAAATAGCACGCAAAAATTGATACATATAGACAAACTTTTAAGCAAGGCAAATCTACAGATGGGATGGGAAGTTATCAGTGTGGGTCGCATCCCAGCCTCTTTTTTTATTAATGATCTCAGTTCAGATTTTATTAAGGATTTTAATATTTTGAAGCACATTTTGATGTTGTTTTTCAAAATGTGCTTCAAAATATTTTGTTTGTTCATAAGCATTATAAGAAAAAATATCCTTAAATGCACGTTCAAAAGCAAACATACGGAAAGAATGCACACTCTAGTAGTTGTGTACTACAAAAATCCGATTGCAAATTCTCAATCAATCCAAGAAGTAAACATAATATGTAATATTACAAAAGAACACGTTTCTTTTGCAGAGAATAAGTTTCAATAACAAAAAAAAAACAAACAAAAAGTAAAATAAACAATATGGAAGAATTGTGTTTTAAACAAAGATTGTTTGAATAGTTATCCAAAATTATTACACTACTGAAAAACAAAACAAGAAAACTACTTTTTCTTTATCTAAATGGGTTTTCTATTAATGGTTTCAAAAACACAGCAGACATACAAATAAAACAAAAATAACAAACAAATGGAAGAAGACATCATAACATTATACTTCGTTCAGATGAAAATCAAATGAATATTTAATGTTCGCTCAGTGGAAAAACTGATGTTGCTACTGCTGCTGATGCTGATGTTAACACGAATAAAAAAGCAACAAAATATTAAGCAATGTCTAGCAACATCTTAAAGGAGTATCTATAGAAACAAACACTCTGGTGCAGTAGGTTTCTTAGAACCATCAATTGATTAACTATCTTTGTTAGATACTTGCTCAAAAAAATTAACTCTAGAATGGATTGTACTCCGAAGCAGGACTAATATGATTTTTCTATTGAAAATAACAGTGTGTACATTATTAAGGCCTTACATAGCTTGAATAAGGAGTACAAATGTGTTGAAAGATGTCAAAGATACTCACTTTTTGAATCCAAAAAGAACGTTTTCTTGCTTGGTACTTGTTCTGATAGATTTTCCTGAATTCATCAACAATCTTCTTTTTTTGTTCAAACTGGATGTGAATTATGATTTTACAGACAAAATTACCAAGGGTTTAATCCGAGTTTGTTCCAAGTTTTTCGACATAAAAGTATCCATCTCCCTAATCAGTAGACACTGATTGTATCATCGCATACAAAATCAAATCACCATTGTATCCTTTTTTGTCCCTTTTTTTGTCATCATCCTTATGACATTAATGTTCGCTTTGTTGTGTTGTTGCGATGTACAAATTTCATTAATGCCAATTGAAAATACTTACTAAAAATGGAAGAAGAGAAAGAGAGAGCGAACGCATTTCACCGCCATCATCAAGCACTCAACTGAACTCAAATCAAAGGATAATGAATGAGGTGCTTCTGTTGCTACTGCTACTGCTCCTGCTCCTGTTCGTATACCGCACCGCGAACACGAAAGTATAAAAGCCTTTCGAATATAGATAAAACATCATCCACTGATGATGGGGCTGCTGATGGAATGAAAAAGGACTCTTTACTCAAACCTTCTTTTGTATAATCATCATTTTTGATAGCAGGAAATTTGGCCAAAATTATTTTAGGTTCTATAAATGCGTTACTTTGTGTCGAATTTAACAAAACCGTCATCGAGTTGAGTTGAGTTGAATTCAACAGAGATGACACCATTACTAGATACATACATGCATACGTATGTATATATAAATTCCATTTCTTGTGCTCTTTGCAAAATGTAATGCTTAAAACGGCGGCGAAATTAGATTTTAGCCACTTAAACCCTGCCACAGAGTGGCGCCCGAGAAGGGAATAGCGTGCGTGCGCTCAAAGCCCTTGGATCCTTTTGATGTTATATACGAATTGAATTATGCAAATTGCTTTTGGGGGAAAAGAAGCGTTATTTCTGTTTTCTGTTTTATTATTATATTTTTTTTTTTTTTCATTTGCTTCTGATGGTTCAAGTCGATTCGACGACAACGACAACGGTGAGATGGTTGCTTGGTTTTGGAAAGACATCGTCGCTGTCGTTTTTGTCGTCATCGTCGCCATCGTCGCCTTCGTCGTCTTACTTAGTCGAAGATTGAAAAATGTTTGACAAAAAAAAAACCGAGCCAAAGGGATTTGAAATTACTTTGTTTTGATATCCCTTTTGGCAGAATATCATAGTGAGGGTCGTTGTCATCGTTGGCGTTGTCGTTGTCGTTGCCGTTGTCGTCGGGTAATAGGATCACCATCAAGAAGACGTCACGCACATGTGCACGCATTCATTCACTCAAAAAACGCTTAATTCAATCATGCTTTTGCATTGAATATCCTTTGGAATGAGCAAAAGGCAACGCAACGACAATGAGGACAAGGATGACAACGAAGCCAACGACATCAGCAATTAGAGCGGCAAAAAGCACACGCAGTTTATTCATGCACGACGCACTACGACGACAAACGACCAAATGTTGACGCATCAGCGGTAGTGTGGTCAAATACGCGTAAACAGAATCCTTCTCTCTCTCTCTCTTGAATCTCATTTTGCTGCGATTTTAAACCAACCAGAGGCCAAACGAATTGCACGAGTTAAGTATACGTAAAAGTATCAACATGTTGTCAAATTTTAAAAAGCTCTAAGCATTACACGATAACTGATTATATCATCGAGGTTAACATAAATATTGACTACAAATTAGTGTGGGCGATGTTTTTGGAATACGCAGAATATTTCCAAGGAACAATTTATAGACAGAAATAGAAAATATAGCCATCCCGACGGCTTTTAGACCAGTTATTTATGAGAAATACGTAAAATGACTAGGTGAGGAAAATTTATTGCAGTTCTTGGAACACACTTTTGGATGTGTGAATTTTTTCACAACAGCTTGATTTAAATATTGGATCATATTTTTGAATTATGTTTCATACACCCTTCTCCTTTTGTCCGTAAATACAAATTACTAAGTATTCAAATAAAGTTATTTTCAAATACTGACACATTTAGCTACTTCTTTTTCTTCCATTCTTCAAACGTCAACGGATAGTTAACGCCGCTACGCCGTAACGCATTCAAAGCATTTTACGATTTTTGAGCTTAATATTTCAGTATTTCCTTTAGTCGCCTAAGCCTTGTCCGTCATATAATTAAAAGAAGTGGATGGCGGAATAAACGGGGGAAGGAAAGAGGTAGGTATTTTGGGACCTACAATTTTACGGTCCTAAAGGTATTAACTGAAATCGGGAATGATTTTCTTTAATGCACACAAGATTGGTGCTTAAACTAAGTAAAAGCAGAAGACGGATTGGTCTTGAAATTGCACCTTCCTGTGTAAAACATTCTGTGAAATGAAAAGTCACTGTGAATTTAAAGCAGGTCAATGGCAAAAGCTTTACTATATATATTTCCTCGGCATCTTTAGATGTTTATGCAAAGGTAGTGACTGCTTTATCAGCTTTTTATATATTTTATTGTCAGCATGATAGCAGAAAAGTTAAACATTTTGTTTCACAATTAGCCATGCAAACATAAATTTGGACTATCTACAGTAAAATGTTCTTAAATTTCAAAACTTAGAAACACGTTAAAAGCATCGAAAGTATCTTAAACGTATAATACTCTATTTGAAACAATCGATCAAAAAATATTACAATACTTTTTGTTTAAAGAAATAAGTTGGTTTGAATTCGAGTCTGCTTAAAAATTTTAAAACGCATCAGGTTCTTAAAATATTCTTCTTTAAAAAATATCAAAGGCAACAAAAATTGTGTTTCTAAAGGATTTGAATAAAAGCCATTAAACCCCATCTAATTATGCCAATAACCTAAAACCTTGTGATATTTGATTTCGAATAAACTTTAGCCCAAATACAATAATTTTCTAAATCTTTTTGTCATAGAAAAAATGTGAATTTCATCAGGTTGCCAGTATTGCCGCAATATATTCTATTGGTCAACTCCTACACATCTGAAGAAGTCTGCCGTAAAATCAGTTTTAAGTACAAAAGAACAAAATTACTTGCATGACGAAAACCTCTAATTTTTACTTAAAAAGTTTCTCCAATAAAACTTCCTCAATATAATATTCAACTAAATTCTCAATCAAGAACAAAAAAAAGTGTGGGCTTTGTAGCTTGTGAACCGTTAAATTAAAGGTTTAAATCAACACCTCCCAATAAAACTCACCCAGAGAATAAACAAGAGAAGAATTTGACCTTCAACAACTAAGTTACTCTCTTACCAAACAAAAACAACAAAAACCTACACCAACAGCAGCCTCATCTTCATCATCATCCCCTGATGTGAAACTCTCGCCAAAATCTATTTCCACATTACAACTACCGATTATTTTGATTAAAAATTCCCGATAAAGACGTATAATTAAAAAACTTTTCTGGCCTTCACCAATCCCCCTCCACTCTTCCAAAAAAAACTTCTTAAATATACATATATCTTTTTCGCATGGCAATATTCGCATAGATGTGACGTTAAACAGAATCATGCTTCCAAAAAAAGTAACCTAACTCTTCGAAGTGTGTTTGTTGTTGTTTTTTTTTTTTTTGTTTCTTCACCCTGTGTCAAGCCATTTTGGGGACTTTGAGGCGGAATTCCCAAACTTGGCCAACATTTATAACCCTCAGTCAAGCCACCTAAACTTGTGTATATCTATAAAAAGTTGGTATATCATACCAAATGGAGATTGAGTCGAAATGGCAAAATCAGAAAACGATAGCACTACACCAACCGACCGCCTCGTGGGAAGAAACCTTCTTGAAAGGACGAACCAAGACACCTCATTCCATAGTTTCGTGACCACTTTTTTGAACTTGTTTTTTTTTTTTTTTCAATTTTTTGTTTTGTTTCCAAAAAACTTTGCCTTGTGTTGCCTTGTTGTAAGTTGTAAGTTGTATAGCTAGCTGTAGCTGATTTACCCTTAAGGGTTCGTGTTGCGTTTGATGGTCTTATCCTCACAATCGAAGAAAAACTTAAAAGTAAACAAAAGTTTCCGTGCGAGATGTGATACTTTGGCAAAAATCCTCTTTAGCTTCCATATGGGTTTGTGTTTGAATTTTTCGTTTCCTTTCATTTCGTATCGTTTTATAGTTTTGTAGGCGTCCCAATATGATAGGGAGGGGTTAAAGAGACGAAGAACTTGGGCTGGGCAGGGCATTAGCAAGTATCGAGTAAGCCATCTGTAGGATCACTCAAAGTTTTCCCATTTAAGAAAAAGTTTGCGTTTGGCCTTTTTTTTCTTGCTGCTGCTGCTGTTGCTGCTTCTGCTTCGACTGCTTGAAAATCCATACCATACCATACCGACCGCCAGGCAGGCAACCTGGTGTCAGTAACAAATTCTATGGAAATGGTATCTCAACCTATAGCCCATAGGTATCGAAAAGAACTAAAGAACAACCGGGAACTACACCACTCGGTTGCTCATTGTTATTTCATCTGCAGCACTAGAAGTTGAAAAGTTTAAGTTTTCCTTTTTTTCTTTTTTGGGATTTTCCTTGTAACAAGGTTTGTAATTTTCTTTTTTTTTCATTTTCAATGGGAAAACAAAACTAAAATAAAAGGATTGTGGCATTTTGTTTGTCATTTCTGGCAGGTGAAAGTTTTTCACTCGTTTTTAAACGGAAGGATTTAGAGCGACACGTGGAATGTGAAGCGAATTTGTTTTTCTGTTTTTTTGTTTTGTTTATTTATTTGTCTCAAGAAGATTCAACTGGAAATAAGACTTTTTGTTAGAAAGTATCAAGAGCCTTATTTTTTTGAGACAAGTTAACCATAATATTGATGATGTTTTAAAATTTTAGGTTCGTTTTAAGGACCTAATTGAATATTCGATGCTGGATGAATGAATTCATGAACTAGCACTTCTACTTGAAATGAATAAGGTTGACTTGGGTCGTATTAGTTGGTGCTTATTTTAAGGGCTGTTCGAGAGAAAAATCTTGAGAAGAATTGTTCGCCCAAAATGTGAAGAACGCAATCTAACTTATAGCAGATACAACAAAAATAAATAAGGTGGCACAACAGTTCATTGTGAATAAGTTCCTTGTGACTTACAACTCTCAACCATTCCTGTGTGTGAGTAATGTTGTCAGAGATGGAGTGGACCCACTGTTTTAATCTGAATCCAAACGGCTAATGGAGAAAGCACTTTTCATGCATTTCAACAGACTCTTTGGTAGGTGACAGCAAAATAGACCATGTCCACTCAAACACCATCGTACAATTTCTTGCTTTAGCCTTTTTACAGTTAATTTAATCGACTACTCCCTAGGGAAATGCATTTTTCCCGTCAATCGATTTAACTGAATACTCGAGTCTCTAGAAATAGCTATCAGTTTACCCATGAGCCCAAACTTCGGTCATACTGTGAAGTACAAAGATTTGTTCTTTAGCCGTACTACGTGAATGTAAAATATCCAACTACGCTCTGTCTGTCTTTCCCTGTCGTAGTAGGGTTAGATTAGGTTAAAGTGGCTGTCCATGATGGAATAGGTCACACTTAGGCCAGTTTAATGGCCCATTGTGATACCACATGAATATTGAGGCTTCCTCCTTAGCTCAATGAAACCAGTTTGAGTCCCTTACGAAACATGAGAGGCTGATTATGCTAATATTATTTAGATCGTTTAAATCGTTATAGAACAATTCTCCTAAGTAATTCTTGTGTTTTTCAGCTAGAGCAGGGCATGTCAGGGGTCATTTCACACCTTAGATCCAGCCCAATGAAGACAAGAGGTGGTTGGAAGGAAGAGATAGGGTAAGGAGTCAGTTGATGTTAAGAACATTATGCTGATATGTAAGGAAATTATTAGGATCGGTAAACAGCAATTGAACTGTGCTACCTAGGGTGTTAAGGAGCACCGAAGATAGGAGCGCTGTCTAGCTTTTTCGCCATTACATCGTGGGAGGTGGGATGGAAGTTGGTGACATAAGCGTTGGCTTGCATGCCTTGTTTATGTGGGAGAGGGTGATGATTTTGGAAAGCTAGAGCGATATGAACGTCCTTTAGTTTCAGGACTCATCTGTAGAAAATTTTCGAGAATCATCGACCTTACTCAGCTTCTACAACTCGACAAGTTCGACGTTCAAGTAGAAGTAAAGCACCGTGTCGTAGTAACGTGCTATGTTGTAAAAAACAACAATAAGCTTTTTTTGGCTCACGCTGTCGAAATTGCAGAAGTTTTCAAAACCACAGGCCAAGATTTCTAGCGCAATGGTTATTACAAGCATGTGCCTAGGTTTAAGATTCGTTTAGTCCACAGTAATTGAAGAGCACCATAAGCTTTGCCAACAGCTTGATTAACGTAGATTTTCCAGCTTAAGATCCTATTGAAGTAAATTACCAATTTTTTGACTGTTTCCACATATTCAATTCGTGGCCCACTTAGCTTAATAACTCAAGTGATTATATCTTTTGACTATGACTAGAAATTTCGTTTTAACACAATTTAGAGTAAGAACACATAATGTTATAACTGAGAGATCTTCATTGAACACAATCATCAATCAATCAAATTGAACAACTTTTCAGTAACTGAAGATCATCAACAAAGGGGTCTTCGCTGAAGTGGTGTTGTTTTAGTTTTTGAGCACCATTAACGTGCAATGAGAAAAATGAAGGACCAAGTATCGAACCTTGGGGAACTCTACTAGAAATCAGATACCTCACCATCAATTGAAACCGCTTGCCTTCTACCAGATGTGTTCGATATCGTCAAGTAGTGTCTTAGTGATGCTGTGACCTGACCTAATAAGAGAATTATAGAAAAGAAAGGCCGTAAATTGTTTTTGCATTACTTCTGCAAACTTTGGAGACGAAAGGAAGGATCGGGATGGGATGCAATTCAGTATTCGAACTATTTTAAGTAATCGTAATAATCGTTGAGTCTTTCCATTGTGATGGAAATACCTTTTGTTAGAATACTATTTTACAAGCGATATGTGGCAGAATAAGTGGAAAAAAGTTGGATGTAAATAAGTTATCAAAACCTACGGTAATTGATTTTAAGCAAATTAAACTTTCAACTTCATCCTCAGTAATTAGATTTTGAGGGGTTACCTCCTGCAGCAATAAAAACAAATGTCAGAGAAAATTTTACTTTTATTTTTGGTCTTGAAATGCAAACAAATTTCTACCTCGTACTATAGTTTCAGACCTTAATCTTCAAGTTTGAACTTAATCGACCTAATGGTTAAGATTGTAGGGTTAAGGACAGACAACGGAATCGACGGACCTTCTTTTTGATAACTTCCTGACATTGTAACGTCATGTTTAATTAAAATTAAATATATGACCGAAATCAAAAATTGTTGTTAAATTGGCAATTTTTCAAAAACTGTTGAAAATTGGATATCAACTCAATTATCTCGAGAACATACAAAATTTTGTACTCTTTCATCTCATACAAAATGTTGTTTTTGATATTTTGTAAATTTTGTAAAAACAAAAAAACACTAAAAATGTAATACAATGAGAGCCAAGAAAGATATTGACTACTGTTAATATTTTCTAACATTTAAAGACAGTGTTTACTACATAAATCGAAACCTTACCAAACATACTTTTTATTAACTTATCTTAAATTTTGTATTGCAAACTTTTTCAAGTTCTTTAAATCAAAATATTGACTTCTTACAAAATATAGAATTCTTGAATTTTTAGTGGCCATTAAAAGGATGTTATAAGAAGTTGCCTGGGTTGCATCTTTGTAAATAAAAAATAGGTTGAAAACCCCTTTCTCAAAAGTGATCAATGAAAACACTTTTCCTTTAACTTTAATGAGAATATCATCGATTCAACACTAAGCTGAACAATTTAGTTTCACTTTGAAAAAGTACATTAAATTAATGTAAATCCTGTAATTTTTCTCCATTTTACAATTTCTTAAACTCTTTCTTTCTCTTTCTCTTTCTCTGCTCTGCTCCTTTTCTCTATTTCATTTTTCAAACTTTATGTTGACTGCACTTAATTTCAGAGCTCCTAAGAAATATTTCGCAACATAGAATAAAAGAAGCATCCTTTACCTCTATATTTAGATTAATAGCAAAAGCTTAAATGTTATTTCAAAATTACTACCGTAAAATGTTAACGAAACATCCTTGATTTTTCTCCCTATTTCTTGTAAATAGAAATTATATATTCCTTAGTTCGTTATGGTTATAAGTTTCTATCTAAAGTCGTAGTATTTGCCGCTTCCATTCCATTCAAATAGGTAAAGATAAGTAAAATCCTCTCGTTTTACTTGGGGAGGATTTCTCCACTCTTGAGGCTTTAACTCGAGGCATTCATTATAATATTGTAATTTTATTCAAACTTTCAACCCCCACTATTAAAAAAAAAGGATGGTGTTTGGGGCGCTACACTTAGAGAAAGATCTACGTGGACTATGCTCCTTAAGCGGGGACGGCAGGTGGCGGTGGCAAATCTTGTGTATAAAAGAGAAGTGCAACGATGTTGCACGTTGCAATGCACCTTATACACTTTTGTATAATTTGTATTTATTTTTGAAGAGAAAAACGAAATAAATTTTAAAAACGTGAGCATGAGCTTGAGCATCTCTTCCAAGCTATAAGAGGATTATTTACGACAAAGAACCTCAGCAGCAGCACTACAAATGGTTGGTAAATGGAATAAAAATCCAGAGTTGAATCGTTCAGCGTTGCTCGTTCCGCTTTCCTGATGGCAGTTCCTGCAGTTCTTAGAGTTCCGCCATGTTTACTAACGCTATATTCACATTATGGCTGTAATAATATTTTGAATGAAAAACTATGTTTCCTTTTTATAAATTTATTAAAAGGATAACTAGCGTGTAATTTTATTCTCTTGTTTGTTTAAAATTGAGGACCGTTCTGCTGGGTGGACAACAAGATTAATTAGCCATTAGAACGCTTGTACGTGCCGACTCTATGTCTGGAGGTCCTTAAAATGAACACGTTCATTTGCATTCTATGATGGAAGAAGAAAAAAAAGAAACGAAAACCTATATCTACCTAGAGTCACCTTTTTAAAGTTTTTTTTTAGAATATAGGGATATGATTTAATAATAGCCACCATAGTGGTATAGATAAAAGCCCATCAAGGACCAAAAAGCGACCCTCCTTTCTGCACTTTGCCTCCATTTACATATACATATAGCTGTTTTCTTTTTGTGAAACTCTCTCCTTCTTGTTTTAATTCATTCATTTTGAATCCTTGCAAAGTGGTGGAGGGGGTATCCAAGGGGAATCATAAATTATGAGGCATGAAGCGTTTTTTCTTTTTACATCATTTTGGCATAATATAAGGAAGGACTGAATAGATTGGTGTGTCCCTTCAACGGTAACATTTTAATTCAGGCATTGTTCCCTTTGTGAGAGGCAATTTTTAATTCGTCTTACATCAAACAAGGACAAGAAAAAAAAAGGAAGAAAAATCAGGCAAGGGGAACCTTTATGATGATGCCTTTTCATAGAATTCACGTTAATTTAAAGAGCTAAAAAATAGGAGCAACAAAAATAATGGAAAACCAATTTACACAGAAAAAAAAAGTAAAACAGAAATTTAATTTTATTTTAAATTCATAATTGAAAGATGCTGCTCGTCCTTTTTTTCTATTTTTTGATTGAAGTTGTAAATGGATGGCATAATTTTAGATGTGAGCCTAATTTAAAAGTTAAAAATCTTCAAACTCAAAAATCATCGCTACTTTTGTACTTTGTCATCATTAGAAAATTATAAGGTGAGGAGGGAGGGACCTCCAGTGTTTTTTTGTTTTTTTTTAACATAGAAGGCAATTAAATTAAGAATTGTATGTTCTTCTAGGAAGAAAAATTAAAAATTAGAAGAATATACTTTTCGTTTGGAACAAAGATCTTATAAAAATAATAGAAAAACACAAAAAGCCGTTTACTGTGGGCTTAAAATTTTAATGAAACTTTTCTTTTTTATAAATTATCCTTTTATACTTTTGATAATCATTTTATTAAGACTGTTTAAATTTCTTTTAATTGTTAAGTACCTACTTAACTTAGAAGTTTGTTCTTTAATGCATTTTGGTATGACTGTAATTGAATTTTTAAATTTTGAAACCATACAAATTTATTTTTAGACAATTAATAAAAATAAAAAAAAAAAAACTGAAAAATAATGGAAGCTTTAAGCTAAGGATAATCACGGTCTGATGATTATATCAAATTATTGTTGGTTTAAAAGTCTTTTCTCATTTTTTCAAAGTTAAAATACTCAGCATTTATTCTTACTTACTTACTTAAGATGGCACTGCAGTCCTGTGTGAACTAGGGTCTCACCCAACAAACTTCTCCATCTACCTCGGTCTGGGTCTCTAGCTTGATGTCTCCAGTATCGCGCTCCAAGTTGGGTGAGGTCACTTTCCACTTGTGCGACTGTGCGTGCCACCTGATTCGCTGTCTTCCTCTACTGCGCTGTCCTGTGGGTGTGGATTCGACGACTTTCCGGTCCGGAGCATTGGTTTCCATGCGCTCTACGTGAGCCAGCCATCTTAGTCGTTGGACTTTTACCCTTTGAGCTAAGTCTACGTCACTGTACAGTCCGTACAGCTCGTCGTCGTTCCATCTTCTCCTCCACTCCTTCTATGCATACAGAACAGTAGACCACGCGAAGAACTTTTCTCTCGAAACGACCCAAGGTGCTTTTATCCATTTTTGTCATAGTCCATGCTTCTGCACCGTATAGCAGGACGGGGATGATGAGAGTCTTATATAGCGACACTCTGGAACCTCGATAGAGGACTTTGCTCGCAATTGCTTTCTTAGCCCAAAGAAACAGCGGTTAGCAAAAGTTATTCTTCGTTTGATCTCAGCGCTAGCGCTGGTGTTGTTTTCTGAGTTTATAGCGGAGCCTATAGGTAGACGAAGTCCTTAACTTCCTCAAAGTTAGGTCTCTCGATGGTGACGTTTTAACCGAGACATTGGTGTTGTAAGTCCTTTCTTGGTGACAGAATTTACTTTGTTTTGCCTCAATTACCGTTAAACCCATTTTTGCCGCCTCTGCCTCAATACTCACAAAATCCCCATTGACATCACGCTGAGTTGTTCTTTCGGTTATTTCAATGTCATCAGCATATGCTAGTATTTGGAGAGATTTTTGAAAGATAGTGCTTCTAGTGTTGACGTGGGAGCTTTGCGCTTTTCTTTCAAGAAAAATGTTTAAGAAATCGCATGACAGCGCATCACCTTGTCTAAGGCCATTTTTGCCATCGGAAGGTTCTGTTAAGTTATTTCCAACCTTTATGGAGCAGCGCGAATTCTCTATGGTCATCCTGCACAAACGGACTAGTTTGACAGGGATGCTAAAACTAGACATAGCTCTATACAGCGCGCACATTTAGATGCTGTCATATGCGGCCTTAAAATCAATGAAAAGATGGTAAGTGTCGATTTGATGTTCCACTTTTGTCTTTGCAGCCTTCAGTTCGAATTTTATGTACTTTTGAATTTCGTTTCGCTTGCTCATAAAACTTTCGAACTTCATTCCTGCTTTCGAAATTCTCAAAATCTTCGACCGAACGCTTCTCATGCTCTCTCTTTTTCCTTCTGAGAAGTCGGTGTTCCTCTCACCTTTTCTGCTCATAGAGCTCGTGAGAAGCTCTCGTCCTTCTATGCAGCACCGCTGTGCGTGCCTGTTGCCCGCCGACATTCTTCATCAACCCAGGAGTTCCTTGTTGGTGGCTGCTTGATACCCAGCACGTCAGAGGCGACTTCTCTGATTGCATCTTGACAATGTTGTCACTGGTTCTCGATACATTGTGTTGGCGGCAGAGAACTTCAAGAGAGGTTACTTTTCTACTCGATCGGAGAAGGATTTGGCGATCTCTTGCGATTATAGCCCTTCAACGTTGTATCTTCTCCCATCATCTCCTTGTTTTGCCTTGGGTCTGGAAACTCGAATATCTACCTTGGCTACACCGAGGTAGTGGCCCGAGTCGCTGTTAGCTCCTCGGAAAGTTCGGACATCCATGATGCTGGAAGCGTGTCTAGTGTCGATCGCAATATGATCAATCTGGTTGACGGTAGATTGATCTGGAGAGCTCCAAGTTCCTTTGTGTATGTTGAGGTTTGGAAAAGGCCTACTATGACGTTTCATTTATTCACATCAGCATTTATTCACATCGATTAAAATTGTACTGATTTAGGGTCATTTAACAAATAAAGCAAACTCTTTTAACAATTAGGGTTTGAACTGAAATTTGTTCATACCTTTTCAAGCCAAAATAGTCGAACAAATTCACAAAATTCTGAATTATATGAATTTTAACAGAGAGCTTCGTCCTTGAAACTTCCTTAAAAGTGTTCGTATTCCGAATATAATTTCATTTTGGAAAAAATTGTGGTACATATCGAAGCTTACATAATTTTACTTTAATTATTTTTTAAATCGTATTTGTTATTCATAGAACTGAAAAACGCAACGGTCGAAAACATTTTGATTGAGATTAGGTCCTTAAGTCAAAAATTTTGTGAGATTCGAGTGACCAATATTTAAAAAGTATTTTCTATTAAAAAAGAAACAAGTTCAAGCTTTGAAATTTAGGAGATTTTCAGATAATAAGGCAGTTTTGAACCGTTTTAATAACGAACTAAAATAACTGAGTGAATTCAATTTACTACGTAGATTGCTGAAAAGTGAGGCTATAATGAATAGCAGCAAAGCGTCTAAAAAGACACAGATTGGTTTGATATGCTTATGTTCGGTTACGTAAATTCTTCTTGAAGAATGCTCGGTTTTTGGTTCAAAATCTCTAAACAACTTTAGAGTTCCTAAAAAAAATCCTAAAAATCCTGATGATCCTAAAGCGTCAACTATTACTTCATAATAAAAAATTTCAAAAATTTAAATATTAAAAAGTCGATCAAATATTTTTTGTCGTAAGGTCATATGTCAGAGAGTTTTAAAATATTTGATGTTTTCTTTAGCAAAATAGTTCAAAGAATAGTTCTTATTTTTTAGCTGGGAGCAAATGTTTTGAGCAACTCCTCTTGTATTCTAGATTTTTGAGGCGACTTCATGAAATCAATCTTCATATTTTCAATATTCTCTTTTTTCGTTCCCTCAAAACTTTCATCCATGAAATTTAAATTTTTCTAATGTAAATTAAATTTGTTTTTCTAAAAGAATTCGATCTCAAAGACAATACATTTCTTGACAACTGCCAAATGATGACATCTTCGACATTGGCAGCTACCCAAAAGCGGGCTATTCAAAATGAAACCTCTTATTGAAAACCCTTTATGTAACTGGAGCCTATATTCGCCTAACTTTAATTTCTTTTTAGGAAAGGAAATTTACTTTTTTTATTCCTTCAGCAAATTCGTAGACAGAAAAGCTGCGAGAATTCTCTTCACATCTATAAAACTTACCAGATTCCCATTCAGACTAAAATTTATATATTTAGATACATATAGTACAGTCTTAAGAAATGTATCTCTTAATTATATCCTTTTCATGACTCGAATACAAGTAGTGCAAAGATCCATCGCGTGTGTTCAAACAATAGAGGGCATAAAAAGGATTATGCTTTCAAAACACTATAACTTCCTCGTGATAAATAAACATTCTTTTCTATACCTATATGCAGGAGTTTGGTTTAGGTTACTTCGTGTTTCATGTTACGTTTACGTTTACGTCTACGTCGACGTTCGACTGCTTCCGTGCCGTCTGGAGGTCTTCTTATCCTTTCGACGACTCGAACATGAATAGAGGTTCAATCTCCTTTCATCTTTCGTTCCTTTTTGTTTTGTACTTTTTCTTTTCTTTTTTGTACCTTTTCTTTCATTTCCAAAGATTTATTTGAAGGAGAAAAACTCCTATTTTGGAAATGTTACATATTTCCTCTGTAGGTATATCTCGCATAATCTTCACCATCACTTTATGTAAACCCATACCTTTTTGAAAGGCTCGTAAATATCGTAGGAAAAAGGTACAAGTGGAAGGGTTTTTCACCTGTACAACTATAAATACAACATTAAAAAAAAAGAAACACAACTTTTACACCTTCCCCCACCCGCTGAGCTGACGATATACCGCTACTATTCCTTTATATAAAAATCACATTCACGTACACTTTCACATCAAACCAAACAAAAAGATTTTGATCCTTTTTAAAGCTTTAGATTGCTCACGACAGCCTGAAGCGGTTGAAAAATTTATCGTGCTTGCGATTCAATTACATAATTAAATCCGTTTAAGGATGAATTTTTCTTCTTCTTCATGTTGTTTTTTTTTGTTCTCTTTTCTTTTCGTCCTTTTATTTACTTTTTTTTTTGTATGTTGTTGCTTCTTTTGCGTTTAAAACCCTGAATAAGAAGAAAAAGAAGAAGAAGCAAGGAAAACTTTCTCAAACGTTTCATTTCGGTTACTGATGATTAAATAGAAATATTGCTCCATTCAGGATGAAACACTATACACCAAGTGCTGTTGCGACAGAGAAACTTTTTCCCAACCATCCGCCCCCACCCACGCCCCTTTTCATCACCAACATCATCATCATCGTCCTTAGACTATACTAACACAAACTGTAATATAGTATAAGAGTTAACCATGTAAATATACCAACTATAAGTACATATACATTGTAAAGGAATGTTGGAGGCACTATCGGAGTAAGGTAGGGAAAAGGTCCTTATATAGCAGCGACGGGCGGCGGGCGGAAGCACGGCAGTGGCGGCGTGGCGTATAAAAGTTCTGCAAGCAAGTTGTATAGTTTCTTTACTTCAACGAACTTCAAGGTATTTAATACATGAAAGGACTCTGACAAGTTTTCCTGCCATTTTCACTTACTAACGAAGTGATGCATGGCAATGAATTAAGCATGGTGCGTATAAATTTTGTCACTCGATAATGTTGTGGTTTGCAAAGGATCTGTACCTACTTCTACAATTCTACATACCTACAGTCAGCGACACGACTACTGCTGTTGTTGTCATATATGTAAGTAAAAAAGTTCAATCACCAAAGAAAATACAGACTACAGACTGGTGGTTTGTTTAAATGCCGTATACTTTTTATATAAGACTGACAGTCGTATTATTATTATGCATATACAAATATTAAGACGAAGACGAGGACGAAATATCTTAGGTTCATATAAAGTTGGTCATTTAGAACCAAAAGGGGCATTTTATCATCGTCAAATTAAGTATGCAGTACACCATTTGTCCTTTTCTTTATTCTTGGTGATGATTTGGATGAATTTATAAAGAGGTCCTTTTATGGTTGCATAGAAGTAAGAATTTTTGAAAATTTGTTGAGAAAAAACAACATTTGGAAAGTTCAAAAATTGCATTTTTTTAAAAATATGTTCAAAGAAAAAAATAATCCTCAAACAAAAAAAAATGAACTTCCTATTGGAAGTAACTACAAAAGGTTTGAGTTGTTGAATTCAAAGTTTTGACATTTCTTAACTTTTCAAGCTCCATAAAATCTATCATCCGGAGCTATACTAAGAAAAAATGTTGACCCATTTTTGAAATATAGAGTTTTGGAAAAAAATGTTAATATTATTTTTAAAAATGAAACAAAAATAAGAAATACTTGTTCATGAAATAATATTTAGACAGTATGAGAACTTATTCAAAAATATTATTACGTATTTGAATTGGTATCATAATTGGCTGAGCAAAATTAGAAATAAAATAATTTCTTGCGGGGTAGTTCTTTTGGAGCAATATCTACAAGAACGCATATTTTTATATCGAAAGTAGCCTATAGTTTAGAACAAACATTTTAGAGAAAATTTGATAAAAATCTATAGGTCCATTTTTCAGAAAATTCGAATTAATTTTGTTCTTAAAAAAAATGGAAAGAATGCCTAAAGCGAAACTGCTAAAAACTTTTAATTTCCAAGTTTGAACTGAACGGACCAATTGGTTTAGGCTGAGGGGTGAGGAGAGATGGGGTTCTATACCATTGTAATGTCTTATTCGATTATAATCTCGAGTTTGAAATTTTTTACGAATGTAGTACTTGCCATAAAGTTTCCATTTGTCGCAAGTAAAAGTAACATATAAATGTAACTTTCCATTTTTAAAGTCCAACCATATTGAAAAGGTTTTTTGGCCAATTGCTATTAATTTTTTTTGATAAATCAGGAGTTACCCAGGGTTGTTACTTAGGACCACTAATCTTTATCAATGCTTTCATCGTACCCCTGATGTATGATTTTTTCTTAACAAAATATTATTGTGTTCAAAAAGAAAAGTGTAAGGTAGTGTAGTACCATCTTTAGCTTTAGATTGTTATTCTTTGTTTTTAAAACATTCAAAAATACTCAACATTATACCTGTAGGAGACTACTACTATAGTACAGGACGTCAAAGAAAAATTGTACGGCCAACCCTTCAGTGCATTCACTTAAAAACCTTTTAGATAATTTCAATATGGAATATGTGTTAGTTTTTATAACTTAAAAATTTAAAGAATCCTTAAAATTGTCTGATGTGAAAGACTGTTTTTTTTTTAAGCTATAGGGAGAGTAGTTAAACTTCTACCAACAAAAAACCTCCCAAAATTTTATGTTTTTAAAACTTGTTTAAGATTTTTGGTAACTCATGTCAGAACCAGAAACCAAAGGAAGTCAGACGCTGTTTTTAAGAAAAAATTAAAGTCAAATAAGACCCAAACATGCTGTACAATTATTTGATTTAAATATCTTGTATTTAGAAATTAAGGAATTGAAAAACACGATTTTTGCTCAGAGACGAATTTTCATAAATCAAAATCATTGTTTATGTTTCTTTATCATTATTTTTTATTTTATATAAAACTTAAAATGAAATTAAGAAACCAAAACCCATTATAATACTTAAGCTACTTAAAACTAACCAAAACCAATAATACTACTAAAAATTACTTAAAACTACTTAAAAACTAGAAGAGCCAAGCTTTTTAGGTGTTTTTTTTGTTGGTGCCATCCTGACTGTCCCTAACCTAATCCTTAAACCTATGTAAGCCGGCCAAGACCAAACGCCATAGTCGACTTTAAATGGCATTCTCAATTTGAAACCACTAAAACAGGTTCTCCTGCCTCACCCTATCTCGTCGGTTCCTACCGGAAACAGTCCTACTGAACCGAAGCCGCTAGGCTCCGTCCAGTGCGAGGACGCACGTCTCGACTGTAAAGTCGTCGCCTATCTACAGTTTTACGGCTCATGTGGTAGATTAGCGGAACCGCCCGCCTCTCTATCCTGTATCAGCCCTCGATTGTCTTAATAGAGGAAAGCTTCGGGCGGAAATTTTCCGCTTAAGAGTGCACTTTCGTAATACTCATTGTTGGAGTAGTAGGCCACAAAAATTAAGCTGTTAGTCGAGGAAATCGCTCTCGCAATGCGACCCCTATCAAGCTTCAACAAGAAATTATCTATTCTACTTAAGTTGGCTCTGTTGTATAGAACCTGGTTGGAATAGTTATGCTTGTACTCCGACTCTGGTGTTATGTGTAGTCCAAGGCAACGTTGCAGACATTGTATCTCAAACACCCGAATCTTTTCAATTTTAGATGGGGCAACGTTGAACCATACCGGGCACCCAAAGGCAATCATCAGCCGGATAAAGGCCATGTAGCAAATCACTTTGATCCTGCTGTCAAGACGGCTGATAAAAATAACCGTTTTGTCAGGCTCCCCTAGCTATGGCCAGAGAAGCACTCATAATATGTCTGTCGAAATACAAGTACTGATCCAACCAGATGCCAAGGTACTTTACTACACTTTTATTCGCCAGTGGGTATCGATTTGGTCCAACGATCCCTAGATTTGTCCAGTTCTTTCTCGTATCCTTTGAGGCTCCTACAGTGGAGTCCTAAACAGAATAGTTTCGCATTTCTGAAAGTTGATTCTCAACTTCACAACATGGTTGAATCTTGACGAAGTCGCACTGCAAAAGTGTCTTGATAACCTCAATTTTTCGGGCCGTTCTGTATGCAATTAGGTCGTTGGTGTACGTTATTGTCTGAGTGAGACTTGCTATTAGATCGCTGCTGTAAATGCTAAACAATATCCGCGAGTTAACAGCTATCTGTTAAAAACCATTTTTAATATCAAAGATTTTGGTAGATGTTACATTGCCAACCGTCTACGATTAAGCATGTCATAAAGCATGTGCAACAGTGGTTTACTTATGCAAAGTCTGGTCAGCTTTAGATACATACCCTCTATTGATTATGTCAGCTGCAATGGTCCAACCCAAAATTTCGGGCCCCTAAAATTAATCTACATCGTCACAAAAGGCAGTACATGAGCTTTTAAATTTCACACTAAATAACTATTAGCACTATTATGTTACAATGAAAACGATACCACTCTTAAAATTTTCAATATATTCTTGGTTTATTTAAATGATTTGTGACCTTACCTTTTCTAACTGAAAATCAGAGTTTTTATAGCAAACTCTCATGATAAGCAACAAGTACAGACTGTTGAAAAAATTCTAGAAAACAAAAATTCAGTAAATCAACCTCAGTAGACATTACCTTTTGAAAACAAAATTACACAGGATTGAAATATTTATATCATTTAAAAATTCTTTTTTAATCACTTTTTCAAAAACTTTATCAATTTTTGAAAGTAGTGATAATAATGTCTTTTTTAAATGGGTATGAGTTCTGTACGTTTAAATTCATCAGGGCAAATTAAACTATAATTTCATCAACAAAACATGACATTTTTAAAAGGCTAGAAACACCACCTATTCCACTATCAATCGAGTACCTATATCAATAGCTTTCAAAACATAGAAATGGTTGACTAAAACCTTCCATATCGTCAGCCTTCCCATTCAAAGAACACATTTCTACGACGAAGGTTTGACCCCAAATCTTCTTTATCCCATTTAAAGAAAAATGTTTGATATGAGCTTGGCATTGAAATTGAAGAGGACTCACATGCAATGTTTTAGTTCGTATAATCATTATCTATGGTTTATTTTTTTTGACCTTGAAATACATAAACCAACCCAAGGATGG
The DNA here is from genome assembly GCA_951509635.1 of Eupeodes luniger. Taxonomy (NCBI): domain Eukaryota; kingdom Metazoa; phylum Arthropoda; class Insecta; order Diptera; family Syrphidae; genus Eupeodes; species Eupeodes luniger. The sequence goes on along the minus strand of OX608075.1, from coordinate 8,067,866 downwards.
AAACAAAAGAATATGAAAAACGGCTTTCAATATTGAATTTTGATATCATAGTAACTACAGCCAGCTATATAGTGTCCTTTATTCCTTACGATCAATTTGAATTATTTATGTAAGTCAGCTTTTTTGAGAAGATTTTTCTAGACAACATTTACATCCATACATATGAACGAGTATGTCTAATTCTACCTTCTTATTATTCAATGTTTCATTTTGATATGCGGTTGATGCCCAAAGGATATACCCAAGATAATGTTATTTTATTTGTGGTCAGCACAACAACGTATTTTAAATTAACCCAAAAAATGTTTATTTTATTTTATTTGAAGGACACAAGAGAGCTCTCGGTCAGTGGTGACTGGTGACTGATTACTGACTTTATATATGTGTTGTACCTCCATGAACTTTGGATATAATGTTACCTACTTTTCGTGGTACCCATATACTACACATAGGTATACTAAATACTTAATGTTTTAGGTCACGTTCAACCAGAATCATTATCTTGTTTATGTTGCGAAAAGTGTATACGTGATGTGCTGAATCATCATCATCATCGTCGTCCTGATCGCAGAGAGTGCGGTTAGAATTTAGTGAGTTGACAGTATATTATTTGGAAATTTGAAGGATATCTACCTGTGGATTATTCATTAAATGACTATCAAAATGTTTTCCAGTTAAAGAGTTTATGTAGTTCGAGAGTTTAAAAAAAATAAACCGAAACATTAAATTATTAATGGTTTTTATGAGGTACTCTCGTTAAAAGAAGATTTTTAATGGTGTCAAAATTGATATATAAAGCGAGTTCTTAGCGAAATAAAGGCGAGTGAAATGAAACGAAATTTTCATTAGTCCCTTTAATATCCTTAAATTAGTTGGTTGGTGCCTATAAGACATGTTCGCAACTTCATTTTAAAATATACTTTTAATATTTCAACGAAACGTGCCAATTATTTCAATGTAGAGTCGAATGGCCCATTTAAAGTTATTGAAATCAGACTGATTTGTCAAATTCAGAATGTTGACTTTTCTCGATTCTTCCAGTTTCGAAGAATTTAAATCCATCATTTCGAGATACATATGTTTGTTTATGTGATGTCTTAAGAACTAGCAGAGATATAGACTTCAACAAATTTGTATTTTTGAGATAATAACACCAAAATATGCAGAAATGACTATAAAAAAATTGAGTGGAAAATTGAAAAATTATTGGTTGATCCCAAATATCCCTCGAAACAATAACGTAAGGGACTTCTATCAGATTGTATGTTACAAATTCTGACGTAATACCAAATTGGAATAAATTGGAAAAAAGCAATATACGGTTTTTCTTATAAATAAAAGCAAACTGTGAATATTTGTCACCTCGAATATTTTGCAACAAAACAATGACATTACATTCAATATAATTGTATGCATCAAAGAAAAATGCATTCGACATCTCTTCGAATTTTTAGAAAAATCAAAGAGACAGTTTTTTAATAAACTATAAAATCGGTAAAAACTGATGTTCGATTCTAATATCTCAACAATACCAATACATGAAGGGATTGACTTCAAAATTATTACATTCTATGCAAATTTTCGATGTAAACGTGAGATAATAATCAGTTTTTTGTTTACACAAAATTAAAACTTTTAAAAAAATGCTGCTAAAATTGTTAAACATTGGTTTTCGAATAAAAATGTCGTAAACAAAAACAGATATTAGAATCAAATCTTTTTTATTATATGCGCAATAGTTTTGGTGACTTTTATAACATTTTTTTTGAAGAATTTCAATCAACAACTTTTTTTATAAAACACGAAAACTTACAAAAACAACAAAAAACTAATAAGAAATGGTTTTCGACTCAACCATTATGACAGCAAAGAAAGAAATTGACTTACGAGGTGTGTTCAAAAAGTACCCGGAATGTTCTTTTTTTCAAAAAAATATTTATTTATTCGTTTACATCAATGTGGTCCCCTTCAAAATAGTCCCTCCCAGATGTAGAATTTTTGTATCTTACACGAAATTTTGTTATCAATAATTTATTAAAATTTAAAATAAATAGACAGACGGTTTTGGGTTTTTCTGTTAAGAACCGTTTTAGCGTTTATTTAAGTCTTTTGTATAACAAGTAAGGACTTGCAACTAAGCAAGATTTTTTGAAAAATAAGTACAAAGTGAACATTTTGAAACGGAATATTGAAGTTAGGGTTTGTAGATTTCGAAAATCATCACGAATTAAAAAAAAAAAAAACTACTGCAGTGTAATTGATTACATACTTTTCGAAGTTCCTTAAATACAAATATGGCTTATTTCAAAGGGCAACATTGTCAATTAAGGTTTCAGTGTGGGCCCCATTCCACTCTCTCTTTTTGAATTATTTTTTTTTTTTTCAATAAACTTAATTCTGTTTCATTTCAATAATAAAATGTTTAACATCAGCATACTAACGACATGCATGTAATTAAAATTCCTTATTCCATAAACAATATTTCTACGAGTTTTAGAAGATTCACCGCACAAATACCCTTTATAACCTAGATTTCCCCCTTTATACGCGTATTCATTTTTGTATATACATAGATAAATACCCTACCCATATACTCGTTTATTATAAAAAGGGATTCCCAACATCAACATCATACATTCCTGAAGCAATGAAATTATTTCCAACTTTAACAATTCCATAACGTCGCATTAAAATACATATTTTAATGTTACTCCTTTTACTAATGACGATTGTTCGCGTTTGTTAACTTTCCTAGACATTTGTACTTCCAACTTTTATAGAACATAGCTACAATCACTTCGCATTTTGTTCACACAATGTTGCCATCATTTGTATCGCTGTTGCTAGTATAGGGAGTTTCCTTTTACCATCATCATCATCATCTTAAATACTTTGTCAACCCTTTATGCGAAGACTCTTTTTTTTTGGGGAGTTGAGAATGTGAGTGAGGGCAAAGGGGGCTTTGAAGGGCATAAGAATTTAAACACGAAAACACTTTATATCGCAAATAGCGAACATTTCTCCTATCAAATGAGCACTAATCATTGTTACATATATGCGCTGCTTTTTGCCCCTTCCCCCTCTTAAAAACCCAGTCATAACCTTATACTTTACTTTACGTTACTTTTTTACGTACTTTACTTTATACATAAAGGAAAAGTCGAAGGAAGAAAGCACTTAAATTCATTTTTGGCAAATGTATGTGCCACCAAAACCACCACTGTCGTTCGTCGTTGTCACCCCCATCCTCCTCAGCCGAGTTTCAAAGAAAGGATAACAACAACGAAGAACGATGTCGGCGCGGCGATACCCACACCGACGCCAACGACAAGCGACGTTCGTAGGTCGTAAGGAAAAACCATAGCGTGGACGATACGATATGATATCATAGCCATAATGTTCTTTAATGTGAAAACTTTTGAATATCAGCACATATTTGACAACTGTGTGAATAGAAGTTTTAAAATTTTGGTTCCTTTTTTGTTTCTGTGGTAAGTATGAGAAGGGCCCGACCCCGACTACGAACCTTTCTGTTTTTTTTTTTTCGGGTCTTCTTCTCGAAAATTGCAACAAATTTAAAATATTCTATTCATTGACTATGTGGGAATTCTAGTGTGGTCATGAGGCGTTTGAGGTCTTGACAGGGCCGGATCTTCTAACTTTTGAAAATTCGATCACTTGATATTATATGTTTGTATTTGTATTAGTTTTGGAGAAGAGAAATTTCGAAAAACCGTCCACTGCAAGGCTAGTTGTAAGCACTCGAACACGGGGCTTGTAAGGTTGGTTTGAGTAAATGCCGCAGACAGTGAGCCCAATTTAATTAAACTTCAATTTTTCATATTTATAAATCTTCAGAATTGTTTTTAGAAATAGACAACATAGTATCGTATTTTTTGAGTGTAGAGATTGGTTGTTTTCTACTGCTCGTCCTACAACACAAACTGTTCGAGGGTGGAGCTACGTGTTTGTGGATCCAAGTTCGATTACCTGTGATGTAGTTTGCTAACTTTGAACCTTTGAGCAATGTGTCTCACCGTATAAAACCACATCTGACATTTTCGAACAACAATTATGAACAAGTGTAAAAAGTTTTTGCAACTCTGTCTCGGGTTTTGTAAGGTTTACTAGAACCAAGTTTACTCGGAATATGTTAGAATAATGACAGCTCGCTTTAGAGTTGACGAAATTTGTCTTTCATAAAATCAATAAAAATATTAACACATATAAAATAAGAACCTAAACATGTTGATCAGTCAGCTTCTAACTTGATTTATATGAAGTTTTCGATATTTGACTAGCTGAGTCTACTTGCGTTTCTTCAAGCGATCGATCCCTTAAAATACATAATTTCCAAATTGGATATTTAGAAACTCGAGTTCAAAATTAAAAATTTGTATTGCAAAACTTGTAGTTTTTGCGGTAGTGGTTTTCTGGAAGAATCATTTAGGTCTTTTTGCTTCTATTTGCCTCAGTTAATTAGAAGAAAGTGAACACAAAAACAAGAAAAAGGGGTGAGCAAGAAAGCAGAAATAACACCAGGCACGGTTAGATAAGGTTCAAAAGGTTTTCTTTTATTATTCCAACATTTTAACTTTAAAGACGTTCTTAGTTAGAACCTAAAACATTATATCTATGAAAAGTGGGCGTGGTTGTGGGTAGACTCTTAAGACTCATTTCAACAAATTTAAGATTACAAATTTGTAGTAACTCGAAAACTCAAATATTTTTTTAATCGTTGTTGTTGTATTTATATTTATATTTATATATATATTTATATTTATATTTATATTTATATTTATATTTATATTTATATTTATATTTATATTTATATTTATATTTATATTTATATTTATATTTATATTTATATTTATATTTATATTTATTATTATTTTTATACTTATATATATAAAAGTAAAAGTAGGTATGGTAGTAGGTGCTATTTGGCTGTTAAGGGACCTTGTAACACTGCAAAGCTGAGTTTTATTTATTGTTGTAATAAGAAAAACCACAAAATTAGTTTAACCATCTAAAAACAGTAATCATTAAATGGGCGTGTATGTGGGTGGATTTAAATTATTATTAAGGTCACTTGATAATAATAACGAACTTGATAATAACGAAGTCTAGTTCAAAAACTGTACTTAGTCCAAAATTAACAAAAAATACGTCCCTGAGTCTTAGAACATACATCTCTAAACAAAGTATGTGCAACTTTTCAACACAAAAGTTTCTTGTTTGTATTTCTTATTCTTTAAGTCGACCAACATATAAGTGGGTGCGTTGCGTATATCCTTCCTTCCTTATAAATAGAATCGGATTGGAATGGAATGTTCCAATACCCCAACTCAGAGTCCTCCCCCTCCCTCTCCTTCACTTTGACTTCCTTATGTATAAAAAAAAAAGGATGATGAGCAGTTTAGGTTTGGTGGCTGGTTTCAGTGTTTTTATTAAGCGCCCAAGGATATAATTTATTACACCCCAGTGAATAATCAAATAAGTTTCTATACACACAGTTAAACAAAAAAAACCTCTGTTTATCCTTCTTCTTCAAAAAGTTGTTGTTATGTCTGTCTGTTGTGCAGTGTTGTGTTGTGTCCTTTTTAAGGTACCGTACCGACAGAAGTGTGATGATGGTGGTTATAATAATGGTCGGTATGATAGTGCGGCTGGCGTTCTTTGGCGTATTTGGTTGGTATCATCAGGGTTTCAGTCTTTTGCGGTTTTGTTGTGAATGTGAAACTGGCTTCGATAAGAAGTTCTTCAAGAGTTTTAACGGTTGCTGTCTTGGTTTGAATGTTCTTGGTTTTTTCTGTTGTTGTTGTTGTTTGTTAGTTGCAAGTGATGTAATTAAGTCCGAAAAGAAAAGGACTTCTCCTCTCCAGGACTTCATTCATTTTTCATATACTCGACGTAAAGTAACGTTTAGTAAAAGTCCTGCAAATAAATTCCAAGCTTAATGTGTCAGTTCGACCACGAAAAGGGGCGATTTAACATCAAACACCGTGAATGTGTCCTCTCAAACTTTCTGTGGCTTTTGTTTTTCTTTCTGTTACATTCCTTCCTTTTTTGTGTTGTTGTTTTATAGGTATAGGAAAGTATATAGAGGTTCCTAGTCATAGTATGCTAAGGGAATATAGGGAAGGTTGGTATAGGATCCTTGAATCGTATTTAAATATAAATCATTTTGCCATGGCTTTTCCACAGCAGCAACTATCTCATCTTTTTTGCTTCAGAGCATTTAATCAGATTTTATCAGCGCGAAATCCCTTAATACCACACACATATCCTGGCTGGTTTTGTAGCCTGGCTGGATGGTTGACTCTCGTATATGGTGTGGTATGGCGATGGCGATGGCTATGGCGTGGCGTGGCGTGTGGCTTGGGGTTTATGTATTCGAAATTCGTTTTTGATAGTGTGATTACGTAGACAGGTTGGTTTGCTGAATGAAGAACTTGCACAAAAAAAAAATGGCTTCAGATTGAATCTGAAGTTTTTATACCTCGTAGATACTCGTATCTATATGCATACATACCTTTATTTTTTGCTCTTATATTCAACATTCAACGAAAAGGTGGGTATAGTATCCTGTCAACAGCGTAACTCTGGCTGGTGCTGCCAACATCTCATCGTGTCTTCTTTCTCGTTTGCCTAAGCAAATGCGTTATTTATTGCTTCCCACAGAGTTAATGTTTTTGCAATTTCATCTGTTTTGTTTTTTTTTTCTAGTTCTTTTTCTTGAATTATTTTGTTTGATATTTTTCTTTTTTTTTTTTCGTCCTTTGAGTGGATTTGGAGTCCTGGATAAATCTATCGTTTTAATGTTGTTTATACTTCTATATAACCTATATACCTACCGTTACTGTTTATAATGGTTCATTGAGAATCCATTTTTGTGTTTTTTTTAGCGTTTATTTTGTGAATTTTTGAGACATGAAAATGAAGTGAGTTCACCTTTGTCCTTGGAGCTACAGACAAATTGAATTTGAACAAAATAGAAAAAAATATTAAATGAATAATGAAACACTTTGAAACATTTTGAGAAGCTAGACAGGACTTAAATCGTCATTCTGCACTAAAACAAAATGTTTCAGTTTAAAAGGAAAATTTTTGCCATATTAAATTCTGATTTCTATGGAGGAAAAGTCTATTTGGTAGTTTTTGGCAAAATTGCAGCTTCAAGCTCTATTCAACAGGAAAAACTGGAACCATGTAAAATAAAGATACATTTCTGCTTTAAAAAAGGTCATGCCAACCTGAACTTCACTAATTTTTAAACAATATTCCAACCAAAAACAATTTTATGTAAGCAGTACATATATGGCACTTGTCTGCGAAATTCTTTTAACTATAATATTTTGGATTAATATGCTATAAATGCAGTTATGTTGAACTCATTAAATGAAATTGTGAATTTAATGTACTCAATACATAGAATTTTTTGAGATATTTATGATGAATGCATGATTATGTAATTAATACAGTGTTTATAACTATAATAATTTATATAAATATTTTTAAAAGGCAGTTTTGATGGGCCTATTGAATAAAGATTGGCTTTTGATTTACTCAATATATACAATTGTTTCAGTTATCTATTGTATATACATTATTATGTAATGAGTACATTCAAGTTACAAAAAATGTTTGTATACTTATTGTGAAATTATGCACCTTAATCAATGATACTAAGCATAAATTGTAGGTACTTAATGCATACAATTTTTAAAGTTTGTCATAATGAATACAATATTATGTAATGAGTACATTTATTCATTAAGAAGTGTTTATAAACTATTTTAAAAATAATATAGTAATGTAGTGATTGCATTAATTTTGTAATTATTGGACTATTAATAGACGGTGATGTTTTTATACTAAACAGATTTGTGCTTGTTACATATTGAAATATATCTTGAAATAGATTCTCGATAGAGAATCTTGTGCGCTCGATACATATGTACATAAGTATTATTAATCTGTAATAAGTTAATAATTGTAATTGTAGTTTTCAAGGACTGATTACATAAACATGATCATTTTTCTTCTCATGAGATAAAAATATACCTTTTGTGAATTTATAGTTTTGTATTGAGTAAGTTTTTGTCAAAAAACACAGTGATGTAGTGAGTACATAAACAAGTAATTATACAAGCATTTATGTGTATGTATTTTTTGCACTTATAAGCATTTTACAAACCAACAAGAGAATAATAAATTGAAAACTAATTATGATGATGAGAAAGTTTTTGGAGAATGATATGTTGATAAATTTTGTAAAAAAAGATGTAAGTGTGGTTTTTATGCACTCGTTACATAAACATAAAAATGTTTTTCCAATCAATCCATACAAATGTGTCCTTGTTGAATACATGATTTTAAATTTAGCAAGCTTATATATAAAATGCATATCTACTAATGTAATGAGTACATAAAAGCTGTAAAGATTACATAAAAACTTAAAGTATTAATAGAAACTTTATTTATTACATGAAAATGTATGTTTGACTAGATTTGTTCAAGATTTTTCTTTAAGGGAGTTTTGGAAAATAGAAGGTTGAAATTTTTTTTTAAAAGAAAGTTATCACGAACAAGATTACTGTAAAACTTCAATAACTGTCAACAACATTGCAAACAACTCTTAGCAATCAACAACAAAAATGATAAAAAAAAAGAGAAAAATTAATTCCAAAGAAGCAGTTGAGACAGACCTAGGACACAAAGAGAGATTCAACTTCATTACCGACGACGCACATGTCAGTCACGTTCATGAGAAGAACACCGCATATTTCACCCAACCAACGCATAGCTGATGTGTGTTTTAGCTTTCTTTTCTTTATTTTACTTATTTTGGGAGTTCCACCATCACCTCCGTGTTGTGGAACAGGAGCACTTATGGCTTGCACAAGCACATCACACACAACATTATTTATTTTTCTGCGCTCCTCCTTGACAGTTAAAAAAAGGGAAGCCATATAATATTGACAGGAGGACCTACATACATATACATATATCCTTTCCATCACCATCATCAGAAGAGAAGATTCTACTTTTGGTTTATAACTTGATTTTATTGAAAACGACGCACGTCGTCGTGCATACACATGAGTTGCAAAGCCACGTTATAACCTCAAGCCACCCCCTCTCCCCTTCCAAAAAAAAAAAAAAACGGCACACCATTAACAAAAGAAAGCTACAACCAAAAAAAAAGTAAGCAGGACAAAGACAAACCCATGACATTTTGTCGGGACCAAATAAAAATGTTTAAGTGATCGTAAAAACCACTGCAAGGACACACAAAATGAACCATTCACACACAAAAATACGAAAAAGGAAAACCAACCGTTTAAGGGCTAAAAATGATGCCAAAGAAAAGAATCCTACTCGTTCTGTCAACACAACAACAACAAAAAAAAACAACGATACGACGAGATGATGCTGATGCTATACGGATGTACACCGTTATTTCATTCAAAATTTTTGGTCGGTATATTGTAGTATTGTCCTTTTAACGTCATCGTCGCTTCGTCGCTTCGTCTCTCACTCTTTGCCACTACAAGAATTGAGAACATCCTGAAACGATGGAGATCCTACTTTGTCCCTATAGCCGACTGTGTTGTGTATGTACTACATTGTGTCCTGTGTTTTTCGTTAGAGCATTTAATATGCCATAAAAATGCCATCCATCGGCCCACACTCAGACTCATTTGACAGCCCAACGAAAGGAGCCTTCATTTTATGACAGCTCATAGCAACTTCGTCGAGTCTTCACTTCACGTGTATACACTGAACACCCAATAGCCATATACGAGTACTGATGGGGACATGGCACATCATACGAGTATATGTTTATTTTATCCTTCAGCTATATCCAAACTCTCTGACATTAATTACTTTTGTGCCACCCTTTAAATTTAAAGCTTTGTTTTAACAATCTGTTCCTTGATGTGTAATTAAATTTATCTGTATATTTCGGATTGTGTCGTCGTCGTCGTTATTTGGTTTGGGTTTGGGTTGAATTTGGGTTCAGGCCGATACGGAGACCGAGTGTCGATGATGATGATAGTGATGGTGATGGTGAGGCCCAAAAAGGAAGAGAATCGAAGTTAAATTAGCTGGAGCATAATGAGGCCGTATCAGCGATATCCTGCGACAGAATTTTCAGTTCAATTAACTTCAATTATTCAGAAACTCTCTCTTTGCGCGAATTCAAAATGAGGCAGGCAGGCAGGGAGGCGAACAGGCAGGCGGCTGAACAAGCGTTATGCTTCTGGATATCAATTACTGCTGAATGCATTTTGGGAATTAGCGCTTGCAGGCTCCAGAGAGAGGGTGGTGGGGGTTTATAGGGAATTTTATTATTCGCAAAAGGAGTAAATATAGCTACTCTCGTTTTGTGGGTGAAAGGATAAACTTATAAACATATGTATTCATACATTTATGTGAACATTTATTTATACCTCGTATAGTTATGTGAAGCGCACATAAAATAACAAATAATAATTCCATGGTTTTTGGTAATTTGGTAAAGTATGTATATGCATTTTTGGGTTGTGTATAAGATTGCTATAAAAATAATTATGCAAAAACATAACACAGCCAATTGAGTGGAAGGATGTTTCTCTAATTGGAATGAAAAATATAATGTATATTATTACATTCTACGATTATTAATTTTATCGTGCGGAGTAGTATATGCACTACAAAAATATTTTTCTTACACATTCTATATTATAATAATATACATACTATAAGACCCCGAGGGTCAAACTTAACGACGACTTTGCTTAAATTTTCTTCAAATTCCTATGAAACATGATGCAGGTAAAGTATATACACATGTTCATTTTAAGAAGCGTTCATTAGAAATTTGAGAACTTCAGATCAACATTTATATTAAAACACAGCTTAACAAGGTTTTTTTTTCCTGGAAATCAAATTGAAGAATCTTAAAGAAGGTTTGTGCATCATAAACCACTTGTTATGGAGTGATCACATTATATGTGACATCGCCAAAAATGCTGCTAAGTTTTTAGGTTTAGGTTTTCTACGACCGACGATGCAAGACATTCTTTACCCCTTCTGATCTGGCTATAATTTACAAAGTTTTTATTCGTAACAAAACTCGAGTATAATTGTCATAGTTAACCATATAACGTACTTGAGTCTTCTGGATAGAATCAAAAACAAGAGAGGTTTAAAAATGAAAGAAGATCATTCTCTAAAAGAGACATTTGCTCCTCTTGAACTCCACCGTAAGGTCTCATGTATATCATTGTTTTATCGTTATTTTTTTAAACACTCTCTTGTAAAATAGCCACTTGCATTTCTCCCCTTAAACAATTTAACCGTAATACTCATATTGCTAGGAATGCCCATCAGTTTACCCTTGAGCCAAATTTCAGACGTACTGTAAAGTACAGGGATTCTTTCTTTAGCTGCACTACACGAATGTGAATTGATTACCAATCTCAATGTTTCCCACTCATTACAATGTGCAGATATTCAAAACCAATGTGCATTGGTTCCTCTTTTCTAATCCTATCCCCCTTTCTTAATTGCTTGCACTGTGTCTAATCATTATAATCATCATAACTCCTGTAGTGCGCGTACAATATAAAAAAAAAAACAAGAAAAAGGCGAAACAGTTTGAAGGTAATTGTATGTTCAATTCATATCACGGTCACTGCCTCTTGTTCCAAGAGTAATTGTTGTCATGAAAAGTGGTTTCTCAAATAAGCCGTTCGGATTTAGCTTAAAACTTTAGGTCCCCTCTATCCCTGATATTATTCACACACAGTAATGGTTAAGAGTTGAAAGTCACTAGGCCATGATTCTCTACGAACTTAATTTAATTTATTTTTACATAAATCTAAATAAAGAGAAATGCTGAACCTTTTATGAGAAAACGGTATTAACAGAAAATTTTAAAGTTATTCTTGTTTTTGTAATAATTTATACGTTTAGACAAGGTTATCACAGCAAGTTTTTGAAATATATTTAAACATTTAAAAAAAAAAATGTTCAAAAATTTAAGCAAATCGAAGTTTGTCGTTAAAATCAGCACTGAAATTTAATTCCAAAACGTATTCTTCAGAAACATAAAAACATTAAATTCAAGGTTTTTCAGAACTCCATAAAGATCGAAATTAAGACTCAAGTCATAAGAAATGAACATTTTCCGAAACTAGGTAAGATACTAAAATGAGTTAAACTGTATCAAGAAGATTTTGCCAAATTGTCAAACAATTTGCCTGTGTTGCGTATTTCACTTACGTTAACATTTTTAAGACAAGATTCGAGTTCAGCACAACTTTAAATAAGTGAATTTCAAGAATTTTAGTCCATTTTAAATTTGTATACGAATTTAAAGAATTACAGAACGGCTATAACGATTTTCTATTTAAAAATACTACGTTTTAAGTTCAACCCACAAATATTGCAAAAAGATTTTTAAATTTATTTTGAATCGAAAAGGTTGAATTTTTTGACAATTTAAGGTACTTAGAAACTCAATTAATTATTTTTAAAGAGGGTTCAGATAGCTTAAAAAAATATTGCTTGATTTTTTTCTAAAAAAAGCTACTAAACGCTAAAAATAATATTTTACGGTATGATAAAATAAATTTGATTTCAATATATGATTTTGTTTCCAACATTTTTAGTCGAATACCAATATTTATCAAGGTAAGTAGCATTTTTTTAAAGTTTTTATTTCTTATAAAAAAATAGGACCGATTAGATTTTTCTAAGAATATCATGTATTTTACTTTAAAAACAAAATTTAAAATATAGAATGAAATAATTTTAAAGTCAATAACTTCATTTATTCTCGAGTTATTAGAATGGAACATCAGTTTTTCAAGTGTTGTTTCGTATTTTTTGTAATTTCTTAATTTTTATAAAACTTTACTAAATTTTAAAAGCAACATTTTTTATAAGAAAAAATAAGTTTGAAGGCAATACCATCATTTATTGAAAACAAATTCAAGTCAAAAGTCAATTTTTACCAACTTTTTATTTATTGTAGGAAATCACCGGATATTGAAAACTTTATTGCAATAACTTCCTGTGGGAAGTTAAAACTATAAAAAGAGGCTGGGATGCGACCCACACTGATAACTTCCCATCCCGTCTGTCGATTTGGCTTGTATATATGTATCAATTTTTTGTAGATTTAATTTTTTATGAAAAACGGACTGTTGGATTATAAAAAAATAACTGAATATCGAAAACAATATTTTCTAAATAAAATAAGTTTGAAGCCAATATTTTTAAATTTTGAAAAGCTATTTGAGTCGAAGGTAAATTTTTACTAAGTTTTAGTATTGTTTTTTTTTTTAGGTTTTTATTTTTTGTAAAAAAACTGTCAATTCGATTTTTCTCAACGTTTTTCAGAATATTGACAACAATATTTCTTATAAGATAAAATAAGTTTGAAGCGATAATCTCAAGTTTTAGAAAAGATATTGGAGTCGAAATTCAATTTTTATCAACTTTGAGTAATGTGTTTTTTAGATTTTTATTTTTTATAAAAAAAACTGTCAATTAGATTTTTCTCAAAATTTTACCAGATGTTAAAAACGTTATTTTTCTTTGCACAAAATTGTTTTGGTGATAAAATCATTTAGTATTCGTAAAATTTTCGAGGTGACAAATTTTGTTTTTCAGTTTTTTTGATTTATAAAAAAAACCGTTAATTGGATTTTTTTCAAAAAATATACATGTTTGGTATCACATTACAATATATTACATAAAATTTAATTCAAGCCTGTAGCGTTTTTGGTTCGTAAGATATTTAGGGTTAACCAAAATTTTCACCTTTTTTTTAAACTGCTATGGTAAAAAAAACCACCCACGCAATTTTCTTGAGAGCCCTTTCTGCATCTTTCTGCCTTAGTATCTGTATAACAAAATTTATTTGAAGTCGATATCTCTTCTGGTTCTTGAGCTATGGACGACGAAAAAATCGTCGCGAACGTACGGACGTACGGACATACGGACAATGGACATACGGACGTACATACGTACACACGCACGCACAGACATCTTTCTAAAAATCTTTTATTTCGACTCTAGGGACCTTGAAACGTCGAGAAATGTCAAAATTTTCAATTTGTCAAATCGAACCCATTACAATAACTTCCTATGGGAAGTTAAAAATAATATTCAAAACAGGTATTCCTGAAATTTAAGCTGATAGCTTTAATTATTGAAGTTCGGATTCAGTATCAGCACTAAAAATTACCTACGAAACATATTTTTAACAACCTTGAAAGCATTAAATTCACGATTTCTCAAGAATTCATAAAATTAGCCAAATGCGAATTTCCAGAAACTAAGTAAGAGACGTAAATGATTTGATTGTACCTAGAAGACTTTGCCAAATCGTCATAAATTGTGTTATTAAGAACTGTGTAGTCTTTTCTCTATCTTTAAGGAATACCGTTTCCGGTTGTCGTTCACATTTTAATGGACATATTTCAAAAAACTAAGAACAACCAAGAACAACTTGGTCCTTATTATTTTGTTTGTGGAACAGCAACAGACAAAGTTTGGCTAAAATTTTAAAATAAAAGACATTTAAGAATTTTAGAATTAATTTAAATATTTTTGTGGGAATGTTTTCATATTTTACATTTATATACATTGGCACAAGATTTGAAAGACTTTATTGTTTTTAACAAGCATTGTACTAGTTATTATTTTTCGAAATGTTTTGATATATTCCAAAGTTTTCTTTGTTATTAAGGTTTTTTGTCGAAAAATCAACTTTTTTAGGCTGTAACTTTTGAAAGGTAAATGCTACAAGAAATCATTAGATATAGGTACAACAAAATATTTAAAGTCATTTTTTATGATTAAGCATTAAGAAAATAAAGCGTTTTAACCAATTTCGTTAGGAAACCAAAGAATAATTTTAACTTAATTTTTATATTTTCGTTCAAAAAGTAATTTTTTCATCAATTGACCATATTTCGACCTTTTAGTTCTAGTTACAATTGTCGAGGATTGAATGTTTAATTTTGGCCTCAAAATCTTTTGTGTTGCAATACCATCCAAAAGTTACAGCCTAACCCTGGAAATTTTGGACAAAAAACCTTAATAACTTTTTATTATCATATTGAATTTTTTTTTGACTTTTTGTCACTTCCCTCATGAAAATTCTATTTTGACTAGCGTGATAAGAAATACTTATAAACGAACCTTAATTTAGGGGACAAACCTGTCAGTTTGAAATATCGGAAACTCAGAAGTCATACTGATTTAACAAATAAGGTACTAAAATTACATTTTTTGATTTTAACTTAAGTAGTATTTTGAAATATTATTTTAATTAAACAAAATCATCTCATTAACTTAGTCACTTTCCAATAGTTGATTAAAAATGTTAATATAAATTATTGTTTAAATTGTCTTTTATAGTTGGGCTCTCCAGTGTTTCTTTTTAAATATTTCAAAAACAGTCCTAACGATTTTCAATTGGAAAATACTATCTTTAATTTAGAATTGAAAAGGTTGAAGTTTGTCGACGTTCTAAAGTCCATAAAACCTGATTCAATCGATTTAAGTGTGGTTTCAAATATCTCACTAAAAAATAATGCTTTGGACTTAAACTAAGTTTTATATTGTACATTTTTTGAGTACACATAATAAATGAGAATTTACAAAATAATTGACTGACAGTTTCATTTCAAATTTAATCAAATCTGAAAACATAATTTTTAAGTTCATTCTTATGGAAACGGTGGTATGGAAGGTACTTCTCTTAAAACAATCAAAACAAACAAATTATTCAAAACTCACTGCTATTTTTCACGTTAAATTTTCCCCCATATTTTAAACTGCTTTATTATTACAGAAATAAGTATTTTTGTATAGTTATTTCTTTTTCATAAGAATGCAATTGAAGGCTCTCCTTACTTTGACTTTATACTTGATATCCAATTGATTTATTGCAAAATAAAAGAAAAACTTACCACTTTCTTAGGATTATACCTACTTTAAGGCACATTTTTTCTTTTTCAGTCCATAAGAATCCATAAATTCCCCATAAACAAGAACTTATATGAAGAATTGAAATACTCCTTTCATTACCATCATTCCCATAAATCCCCTTGTTCTCAATCATTTAAAAAAATATATTTCTTCAGAAAAAATACAATAGAGTTAATAATATATTTATAAAATAAAAGATAAATTTATCTTTTCTGTTTGTTTATTTTTATTAAAAATTCATATGAAACAATCGACCACAAGAGTAGCTTACTAACCATATAAACATAAACCAACATCACTTACTTTTTTCCCCGAAAATATCATCAGTTTTTTTAGACTTTAAATTGAAGACTTTTCACAGGAGGATTCAGCTTTTGTTTATCTTTTAGTTAAAGGAATCTGTATAAAAATAGGTACATAAATATTGGTTTTTATTGTTATTGCATTCGAAGAAAATAAAATAAAATTGATGATCCATTTTGAGAGTTGAGATTGATACTTAAATGTAAATCATAAAAATTTCTTATTTTTCTTCAATAAATTGAAGTGCACAATTTGAATGAAAATGATATATGTATAAACAGAATTTATACATCTGCGGGGTATAAACATTACCGGGGAAAAAGTTCTTCATGAAAATTCTGAAAATATGTATTTTCGAAAAACTCCAAGTATAATAAGAATTCAAGATATTCAAGGTAATTATTTTGTTCGTAAGAATTCTAAGACAGAATGTTATTTTCTCTTTAAAAATAGAGAATTAGTTTTTTGTAAACTAATATAGTCAAACAAAAATTGATGTAATTTTAACCGGTTATCCATTTTGCGGTTTCAAAAGCATAGGGCTGGAATTTGACATCTGTCAAACTATGTTGTTAAACCAATTTTGTTTTTCATCTGAAAGTCTGATATTTACGAAAATGGATCGCTTAACTATCGCACAACGCATACAAATTGTTAAAACCTACTACAAAAATGGTGATTCTGCTACAGCCACATATCGTGCTTTAAGGGAAGATTATGGTTTACATAATCCTCCAACTACGCAAGCATTTTGCAAAATTGTGAAAAAAATTGAAGAGACTGAATTGCACACCGATACTGTAAGGCCTGTGCATCATCGTTTTGCTCGTACCACTGAAAATATCGCTGCTGTTTTAATGAAAGTGTTGCCGAAGACCCGAATGTGTCGATTCCTCGTCGTTCTCAGGAACTAGGACTGTCTTACCGCACATTATGGCGTATTTTGCATTTGGGTCTACACAAACATCCATATTAAGTCCAGCTAACACAGTAACTGAAGCCATCTGACCATTCACAACGTCGTAGTTACATACGTCGAATGGGTGCTTGAACAACAGGCAGTGGATAGCGATTTTTCGAACAAAATTTTCTTCAGCGAGGAAGCACATTTCTCACTCGGAGGGTATGTTAATAAAGAAAATTGTCGTATTTAGGGTTCCGAGAGTCCTCAAGTAGTTGAAGGGAGGCCATTATATCCACAAAAAGTCACTGTTTGGCGCGCTCTTTGGTCAGGAGGTGTGATTGGACCTTACTTCTTCGAAAACGACGATGGAACGACTGTCACCGTCAATTCGGAGCGTTATGATCATATGATAACCGACTTGTTTTTGCCTGCTATTGAAGAATACGACTTGGAGAATATGTGGTTCCAATAAGACGGTGCCAAATGCCACACAACTCAAGCAAATATGGCTTTATTGCAAGAGACATTTCCTGGCCGCGTAATTTCTCGTAGTGGCGATATCAACTGGCCACCAACATCATGCGATCTAACACCGCTGGACTTTTTCTTATAAGGCTACGCGAAAGGCCGTCTTTATGGAGATAAACCTTAAACTCTTGAGCACATAAAAACCAATGTTCGTCAAGTTATGGCTAAGATACCTCCCAATATGTGTCAAAAATTTGTCGAAAATTACCTCAAAGGAATCGATGCTTGCAAAAATTTGCGTGGTGGTCATTTAAATGATGTAGTGTTTCACACATAATGTCAAAGTTCTTTTGAAACCGCAAAATGGATAACCCTACATATTAAGGAAACAGATATTGAAATCGATATAAATGCTTGTTTTTTAAAAATGGCTCTGAGAAAAAGGGTATCCATATCTCTCCTAAATCGATAAATTTAGATTCTAGAAACCTTGAAACGTAGAGAGCTGTCAAAATTGTCAATATAACAACACAGACTGAGTTAGTAACAACTTCTTATAGGAAGTTTTAAATAGTATTTTTTTAAATTTAAAAACTAAATTTAATTTTAAATTAAAAAAAAAATATTCCACATACGCCACAGTGACCCACATAAAACTAATAAAGGGATAACAGTCTGAGGACATCTTATCGTTCAAATATTATGGACTGGCTTAGCTTTATAATAAAATCAATTTATTTGGTACATGCGAAATTAATTTCACAGGATATAAGTGTAAATAGACTGTTATTCCATCTAAGGTGAGACATAATTTCACTTTTAAATAACCATGTTCCCTTAAAACGGATGAACAAAATGTGTGTCATTTATCAAAATTATAATAAGAAGCGCTAGAACTGTTATTGGCTTAGTCCAGTCTAATATGTCAGTGCTTCTTATGTTCATCACCGCTACACCCCCTCTGCATTTGCCTCTCCAATTCCTATATTAACTATAATATCAGAATTATTTAAAATACCGAAGAGACGTATATGATAATGTCTCATAGTTTCGATACTTAAAATATAATTTCTGTATATTTCTATATATGTGATATAACTGAATTTTTTTAAATACTCAGAATACCCAAGAATCGATAGAAAGCACTATTTAGCACCTTAAAAGTACTGCATACATTCATTTCTACTTCATTTTATTTTTTTTAAACCACTATTTCAGTATACCTTAGTTTTCCACTCTGTCATCATAAAAAAAACAACAAAAATAAGTTAAAAATTAAAAAAAATATCATTGCAGCACTCTAGCACATCCTTTAATTCACTTAAATAAAAATGTACCCTTTGGCAGAATACCCTATGAACAACGTGTGTACCTCCTATATAGTAAATCGCTTTGAATAATTTTCACACATTTTGTGCTCCGCACGCTTGCTCCTACGTCGCATAATACTGCGCCACACCGCCACCGAGCCGTATACAACCACCACATAGCGTGAAGTTACAAATTGATGCTATGTTGCATCAGTTGTATACCTTCCGCCGCCGCCACCACCTCCACTACTTTTTTGTTGCCCCAATTTTCATCATCATCATCATCATATCGTCGTCGGTCGCCACCTCTGCCGCCGCTGTATATCCTGTGTGCACATCACAGTATCACATCTACAGCATACATCCTGTGTGCGAGTTGATTTTCCCAACGCCCCTTTAAACCCTGCCTCTTCCTATCAAAATTCCATTTATGGCTAGAAGCGTTTTAGCTGTTTAAAGAGTCCTGAAAATATGCAACGCGCGTTTAAATTAGTTTGCGCGCTTGCTGAAAATATATTTTTCATTTATTTTATTTTTATCTCTCTCACCGAATAAAATTCCTCTCGTAAAACCGCACTATGGAAAAAGGACCTTAAATAAAACAGACATACACGTGAAACCAAAAAAAAAAAAGTAAAAAGAATTAATTTTACGCGCAATCATTTCCAACATCATGCCCTCAGTTTATGATGCCCAACCGAAATCAAACACCACACACACACACTCTTGGAGTAAGGATATTTTTCGTATATTTCTCATTCCGTATATAATAAAAATGTGAAGCTTTGAAATGGCATACATAATTACTATTAAACCCGGAAAAGTAAGGTGGAATTTGAAAGTGAGAGAGATGATGATCTCGACCGACTCAACCGACCCAATTCCAAGGCTCCAACTCAAAAACCCCCTTTAGCTGGAGTTGGGTAATAAATTGACTCAAATGAAGTCCATGTTGGGTGGGTTGGACTAAAATTAAAAAAAAAGGTGCAAAAACAAGTAAAGTATAATAATTCGAGTAAAAAAATATTTAATTTTACTTTGACCCCAGGGCAGTTGTTTAAATTGCATTATTTGCGGGATATATGAATATTATTTTTTCTGAAAGCACCTGAAATGGTAATTTTCGTAATTCTGTTTTTTTTTTTCATTTCAACACATAAAATATTTTATAGATACATACTTATGTATGTATGAAAATCTCTTGTGTTTGTGTTTTTGTGTTACTGAGAACTTACACGGAAAAGGACGAATTGAAATAATCATAACTTACCTACATTATGATTATATGAACATTAAATTAAGCGTCCATTAAAGTGCTCGTGTATGTATGTAGTTTTTTTTTTTTTTTGTGGTCCTTTCGTTCGTCCTTTTTGTTAAGTTGAATAAAATAGCGTTGCAAAATATAATATTATAACAAGATAGTAAAGTAGAATAATTTAAATTTACTAGATGAAACATAGGATGGTAGCTATATAAAAATGTTAATAAATGAAATCTGAGTTATTATAACTGTAAAAGATTGCATTAAATAAATTAAATGTATGCAATTCACCTATAAATAAAATAAAACAGTCATGTTTTATTTTTTAATTAAAATGGTAAAAATACAGTGGATAAAAGTTAAAGTGTAATAATTGTGTTTATTTTTAATGGTTTTAACATAATTTCACACCAAACTATAAATGCAAATGATATTTATTGATTCATTTAACATAAAAATATATCTGCAATAATTTTCGATAAACTCCAAGAAATAATATTTTTAAAAAGTGCTTAAAAGGAGTTATTTCAATTGTCGTAGCTTCCGTTCTTCACAATAAAGAATTTAATTTCATCGGCTTTTTAGCTGAAAATTCCATACAAATGTTTGAAGGGAAAATTTAATCAGTTCCCAAGTTTCTGTTGTTCATCATTTTGGTGAATAATTTTTTGACACTAAGACTACACATCGACAAATACATTCTTCATACTTATAAATTATTTCATAACATTTAGCTCTTCACATTTGCTTAGGACATAATATACCACATCATTGAAAAATTACAGAAGTCATGGTTATACTTAAACAAGGTAAGTCACTAACAGAAGTAACAGTAAGTAATGTCGCTCATACCAATTATGGCAAAAGTCTTCGAAAATTTTTTTACTAAAAAGCTCAGCAAATAAATAGAAGAAAGGAGGCTTATTCCGAAATATTAGTCTGGATTCAGAAACAAACATCGCACAATGGAGCAAGTTTGTCGAATTACGGATTCGGTGGAAAAAGCACAATTTTGTTCGGCTTTGTTCTTAGATATTGCACAAGCCTTTGATAAGGTTCGGTATTATTGGAGCTTGAATAAAAACGGCAGCACTACGAAATACTGAAATTATATGTTACGAAACAACTTTTTAGACTGCGGTACTACCAAAATTACTAGGAACTGAAAGCAAATAGCCGATGTGCCACAAGGAAGTGCCCTAGGATCAACCTTTTGATTTGTATATACAAGGGACATTCCAGTGAGCATCAACGCTATCATAGCCACCTTTCCTTATGACACTGTAATATTGGTTCTGCATAGGTCCAGATACGAAGGCAGGAAGCAAAAATGACGTATCAGTAGAAATAAAACAAAATCGACGCATAAACATTTTACAAACAAAAATATAATATACTAGAAAATACCTTGGAATGTCCTTGACTGTTTTAATGGAAAGAAGACATCGAAAAGAACAGAGAAAAGCTAAGCTTGAAGTAGGGAAGAAGGATCTTGTTACTTCGAAAGAGCTCTGACATAATTATCATCCAAAACAAATTAACGTTAAATAAGCAAATATTGAAACGCTTTTTGGAAAAATGGCCTCCATCTACGGGGCTGTACAAAGAAAACAAATTTTAAACCCTACCAAAATTTCCAAAAGAAAATCCATTCTTGGAAAAATAAATGCCCCCTCAATGTATACAAATAAAGCCATCTAAATCGTGAGCTTAAAATAGTTACAGAAGTAGTTAGAAACCACTCTGTATCACACAATTATAAAAACTTCAAAGTCATTCCAACTTCGAAATGTAGACCATTTAAAATGAACGAGAAAATATTTTTTTGAGATTAATGAAAATCAAACCTCTTGAGCTGATGGTTTTAAAGCTATGGGAAAGTATTTAAGTATAGATCGGTCCTGAAAAACCGGTAGTTTTTATGCGCTAAAAGTCCAACACTACTTCGTACCAATTTTTACCAAGTGGTTTTTCAAACATTTTGTATCGCTTAGAAAAAATAATCGGCAGCGGGGCCCGATTTAGGGGAGGGCAACCGGGGCAGAAACCTCGGGTCCTCCACAAACGGGGGGCCCCTACAATAGAGACTTCGGAAAATTTTAGTTTCAAATTCCAACTAGTAAACACTAGTAAACATCTTTTCCTTTGATACGTATTTTTTTTTTGCTCTTTTACCTTTACCTACAGCCTACAGTACTTTGTACATACATGATTATTTAATTATATTTATTTTAAATAACAGAAATATCAAAATCTCAAATGGCCCTGATAAGAAGCACTTCCAATTGCATTGAGAATGTATTTGGTTTTGATGGTAACAAATTGCCCTGGAGAGCGCTCATTTTCAAAAATGAAAATTATAAAAAATAGGCTTCGAACCACGATGGGACAAAACCGTCTTTCGAAGCTTTCTCTCCGGAGCATTGAAAGCGATTTACTGCGAGACCTATATTTCAATGAAATCATCAACGATTTTTCGGCGAAAAAAGCTCGAAAGGTTCCGTTCGTTAACCCTAAAATTTAATTTCAGATAATTCTTTTTTCCGTTTATATTTATATCTACTTGGTTTCACGATAAATTATTTATTGAAAAACTGGAGTGAAAAAAATGGTTTACTTTATTTTGAAAATAATTTGGGGCGAGGGGGCCTCCACTTTTTTACTGCCCCGAGGCCTCTGGACATCTAAATCCGGCTCTGGACGACAGCTTCAGAAGTTAGAGCTGCCAAAAAAGCACGATATTCACTGCCGTGTGACCCGCCTGCTGGCACAACTTTTACTCCCTGAGAGGCCATGTGCACCGCCGGCGGTCACAAGCTATACCTTTTTTATGAGTTTTTTCTGCGTGGCCTGTTATTAAAATATTTTTTCTAAAAAGCTCAGCAAATAAATAGAAGAAAGGAGGCTTATTCCGAAATAGTAGTCTGGATTCAGAAACAAACATTGCACAATGGAGCAAGTTTGTCGAATTACGGATTTGGTGGAAAAAGCACAATTTTGTTCGGCTTTGTTCTTAGATATTGCACAAGCCTTTGATAAGGTTCGGTATTATTGGAGCTTGAATAAAAACGGCAGCACTACGAAATACTGAAATTATATGTTACGAAACGACTTTTTAGACTGCGGTACTACCAAAATTACTAGGAACTGAAAGCAAATAGCCGATGTGCCACAAGGAAGTGCCCTAGGATCAACCTTTTGATTTTTATATACAAGGGACATTCCAGTGGGCATCAACGCTATCATAGCCACCTTTCCTAATGACACTGTAATATTGGTTCTGCATAGGTCCAGATACGAAGGCAGGAAGCAAAAATGACGTATCAGTAGAAGTAGTAGTAGTAGTAGTAGTAGTAGTAGTAGTAGTGGCCTGTTATTAAAATATTTTTTCATCGGCACCTATATCCATTTTTTTTGTGGTTGATTTTATTGAAAAAAAAATAGAAGAAAATTTAATAATTTAAAAAATAATATAGAATTCAATCTGCACACCGTTTTTTTATTTTCCTATTTCCTGCTTTCAGTTTTCTCCAAAACATGCTTAGTTTTGGATGTGGATGCATGTGCTTGACAGGTTTACACAAAGCTTCGCAAATCGATTTTCTGAACTCTAAAATTGAGCAGTTCTTATTCTCCTTATATATAACCAATGCGTTTACAACTGATGTAAAATAACAAACCATTTGATCCGATATGTCAACCATACGCAATTTTCGAATTTCCTCACCTTGTCTCGACCGCTTTCCTGTAGGTACTTCCCCCAAACCATGTTTTGTACTCAACATGAGAACATCACGCTTGTCCTTCCATTTGGCAACTACGACTCCGGAATTTTCAAGCCCTGTTACTTCATTTTTTCTAAGCTTGGCGGTTGTCACATCTTTTGGATTGCCTTGTCTGTTTCCTCGTAGAGTTCCATTGAGATGTTTTTGACGAGCAAGGAGGTTTTTAGCTAAGGAAATTGGATGTATAAAAATTATCTGTGGCAATGGTTCTACCCTTGTCTAAATATTTTTCGGCCAAGTCTAAGACAATTTGAGTCGAATGTGATGTGCTTTGGGCAGCTTTTCCTCTTTGGTTACCTGAATCAGTCTTGCCTGCATATATGGCACTGGTGTAAGTGTACCCGGCTGGATCACAAAGTTTATAGACTTTTATACCATACTTGTGTGCTTTTCCTGGGTTATACGGCCGGAATTGCAGCCTACCGCGCCAAGGGACCATTGATTCATCTACTGCCAAAATTTCTTTCGGGCTTCAGCTTTGACGAAGTTTTGTTGTTCAAGTAGGTCCAAAAGTGCACTTACTTTTCCTAAACAGTTTCCACTATTTATTGAACTGTCCGCAAAGTGAATGAACTAATCTATTCCGCGACATCACTTGTGGCACGAAGGAATTTTTGAAGAACTTGTCAGTGCTCCAGTTGTGAGCAATAGATGTGTATTTTACAATGTCCAAACACATCACCACTCCAAGGAATGTTTGTACCTCTTGGACGTTGGTGTCTACCCATTCCTTTGCGCGAAAAGTACGCGTTATAGTGGTGCTCCGTAAAAATTGATTGGCATTGGCATTTGTTTTGGTGACAAATAGCCGAAAGACCTCTTCTGCGACCATGAGTCCAAGAACATCAATAGGTCGTGCTGATGCTTGGGGTTGAATATTTACAACACCATTCTGTTCGAAAGTGAACGCTTTGAGAGATTGGCCACTTACTGTTGTCCACTCGGTTAGAGGTCCATCAGAAATTCCTGGGATCGCAACTTTATTCGAAAACTCTTCTTCAAAAGACGATTCCAAGTCTTCGAAAAATGAGAATCGCTTGAATTTCCCTCAGGTCCCTTATGGTCACAAAAACACAGCGAAATTGATTCCCTCAGATATTATCTCGGTAGACACTGACTACTGCACTCCTACTTTGAACCTCAGTAGGGGTTTTAAGGTCATTTTCCCATCCAGAGAAGATTGGGAGGATGACATCGTGTCGATAGGTTTCGATACAACCATCTTTACTGACGGCTCAAAGATTGAGTGCGGAGTTGGTTCTGGGATTTTTTCTGAGTCCCTAAATGTAGCTAAATCTTTAAGGTTTCCTGACTTTGCTAGCGTTTTTCAGGCTGAACTGCTGGCAATTAGGGAGGCTTGTAGAATACTTAAACAAAGCCCAAACCAAAACCGAAATGCGGCTATCTTCACAGACAGTCAGGCAGCTATCAAAGCCATTAACTCGGCTACATCCTCATCTAAATTGGTCCAGCAATGTCGCGATGAGCTTGCGAGCCTGAACATTAACCTCGGTGTCACCCTGATCTGGGTTCCGGGCCATAGTGGTATCGTGGGAAATGAACGGGCTGACGAGTTAGCCAGGCAAGGATCGGCCCTTCATAGCTCTCTTGCGGAAATGGTTAACATTCCTCTTGGTGCTATGAAGGGTAAAATCTTTTCCATATACCAAACTGAATCAAACCGAAGGTGGAGCAATTTACCCAACTGCATTATATCTAGGAAGATATGGCCCACCTATAACAAAACCCGTACAAACGATCTTCTATGCAGGCCAAGGCAAGACATAGCCAGGATTGTTGCCGTTTGTACCGGACATTGGCCTATAGGAGTTCATGCAGAGGAATTGGGTATCTCTTACAACACCTTTTGCCGTAGTTGCTGCGACCAAAGAGAAAGTGAAACGATAATTCATTTCCTCTGCAAATGTCCTGCCTTGGCAAGTACTAGAATGAAATGCTTTGGGAAAGCATTCTTTCACGAACTGGATGAGCTATCTGAGACAAAAAAAAAACACTATTGGCACCCTGGTGAAAAAACGAAAGTTATATGGGCGGCAGCGAACGTGAAAAATGAAACCTTTTATTAGAAAACCCTTTTATGTAATTAAGAATAATTTTATTCTTTAAAAAGAAAACTTTAAAATTTTATCGTAAGGCTCTAAATATTGGGTGTTTTTTTAGAGGCATAGGATTTTTCTTGACTTTTTCGCTTAGATTTTTGTAGGTTTCTCTGTAATGTTATTTTTATTTTGAGCTTTTCCCCTTCTGGACAAATTTCTGGAAGCATTTATTAACACTGACAAATTTCTACAAACTCTCCTCAATTATATATGTTTCTCAATTGAATTAGATCTTTTCAACTTCTTCTTTAACATAGAAATTTATTTGCCCAAAACACGAAGTTAAATACAAAACATACTGAAATAGAGTAAATTTCAAAGACTCTTTAAGTACATATACAAGGAAGAGAAAAAAAAATGCCCATTTTCCCCATCAATTGAAAACGAATAAAACACACCGAAAAAAGGCTTCAACATAAAAATAAGGAAGACTATAAGGAGATTACCCATCATATACTCGTATACCTATACCCGCAAGGATTTGCATTGAAAGCGAAGTAAGCATAGAAAAACACACAACTTCTTCAGCTTAAGCTTCATTTTTCCTCCAACAACAACAAAAACACCACAACCAACAACAACAAAAAAGAAAGGATAATTGACTTTCAAATCAGCTTCCGATAAACTTTTATCACTTTTGGGTGTCGTGCAATCAATTTCGACAACGACAACGACAACAACAACGAACGACGACGAAAGACTTTCTCTGCGTTTTGAACTGAATTTTGTCGTCGCAGGTTATCGCTCGTCGTTTTCGTTGCTACCGCCACCGCCACACTGCGCTACCAGAGTTTTAAAACGGATATCATGTGTGTATGCTGGAAACGGAAGTATTTAGGTAAACGGAAATAACAACGAAGGTAATCAAAATGAAATAAAAATGTTAATGTTAAGTTCTTTCTTCTTATTTTCTTCTTTTTTCTTTTTGTAAACTCATACCTGTATCTGATAATAATGACACTCTAAAGAAAAAGGTAGGATAATTTTGTCTGGATAAAGAAGGACTTCTTTCTTAAGTTGTCGTAGATACTCATGTACACATACATTAGAAACATTTAAGAAACATTTTAATTTATTTTTTTTTTATTTTTAATAAGTGGGATTGAAAAAAGATCCTTTGAAAAAATTCTTTAAATAGAAATGGATTTAAACTTGAGTTTGAGGACGAAATTTGGAATGTACCGGAAATTAATTCTCTATTCACAAAAATTTACCACGCAAAAACAACATAATTTATTTGAAAATCCATATTTTCTGGCTTTGTCACTTTTTTATAAAAGTCTACATAAACGCCAAACCAATGTATAGGTATGAATTAAATTCAAAGCCTAAAATTCTACATAACAATATATCATAAGGATAAAACCGAAAAACCTGAAGTAAATTTATATGAAATGTCAAAAAACTTCACTTCGTTTTTCGTACAATGTATGTATATATATCCCAAAAAACTCATGCTCATATATTCCAGTTTACGATACGAATGAGTAAGTGGTTGACTATTCAAAAGGACTCTCTTCATACATGATGTCCTGTCGCTGTCGCTGTCGCTATCATCATCACCATTCCTGTCATCTACGTCATCATATTCATATAGCACGTAGATATAGTGAAGTGACATCAAAATCGACATCAAACTCTAACCTAAACTGACTGACGTAAAAATATGGTTTTTCACAACTCAATTCTTCTGGAGTTATATCCTTTTTCTATCATCATCCATCTAAACGAACGAAACAAGGATTTGCTTCATGGATTGGATATGAGATAGAAAAGAAAAATCTAAAAATGCACAACTCTACCGCCTTCTATCCTGAATGAGAATCTGAATGAATTTTACTCACTCCGGTATGATGATGGTAATGATGATGGTGATGATGATGATGATGGTGGAAATGCGGTGGTTAAAACTCCAACGGATATTGGTTGCGGAGGTTGAAACCAACCTCAAGCTTTAACAATCATTGCTCGCTGATAAAACAGGAAACGTATACACAACACATTTCATTGTAAAAAGGAACCATCACCGCAGCGAGTATATGTATGTTGAATTAACAAAAACTTACAAAAGGATTCGACTTCGTAAACGCGATACTAAGAGTATATACATACATATACCTCTGTTTGTTGAAACTCTAGTTATAGTTTATTTGAATTTATTCCTAGAATTGAATAGTATTCTCGTACTCCTTTATATGTAATTTTATTTGGGCGGAAGCTTTAAAGGTTTAAAAGAGTATAGAGGAGAGAAATGGCGTAAATATTTTATATAGGTTTTAGGCTGTAGGATAGGTTTAGAGTCAATGTTTGAAAGTTTTTGGTTTTGTGGATAACCTAATTAAACAATTGGAGAATTTGTAAATAGTTTTTAGATAAACTTTTAGCTACTATCCAACCAATAAACAGTTATTTAGCTGGAAAAATTTACAAATATTTGTATTTAGAAGGAATTTTGTTTTGTTGTACCGAAATGAGAAATTCTTCATTTTAATGAGCTTTGCAATTCTTTGATGGATCGCCGGGTCGAAATTTAATCAACTTCAAGTTTTTAAATTTGGTGTTCAATTAGGCAGTTTTTTTTTGTAAATACAAATTGAACTGTAAAGTGGAATTTTTAAACAAATCAATAATTTACAATATTGGCCATCTTTTTCCAAACATTCTGAACGAACTTGTCTGCAGTTATGTTTTTTTTTTGGTGTCACAGGCTTTTCAAAATTTTTACAAGACCTTGATATGTTCACTTTAAGGTAGGAAAGTGTTGGTAATTATAAGTGACGTTATTTCACACTTAACCTTTTACTTTGCAATTCACATTTTAAGCCGAGTAATTACATACTTTTTGTTTTACCGTTGACACTAAGCACTTCAAACTTTAAGGCTTTAAATTTCACACTTTGTTCCTTGAACCTCAAAACTTTGCACTCCATGCTTCCCATTTCACATTTTCCACTTCACATCGGATTCTATACTTAAGACTTTATTCATGGAATGTTTCATTTTGCAGTTCGCATTCGAGACTACGCATTTCATATTTTTCACTTCTAGTCTTCCACATAAAAATTAATTCACGAGTAAGACTTTTCAATTCAAAATATATCCTTTTTTGTAAGTTTTGCAATTAAATTAAAACTTTGCACTTCTTATTTTCACTTTCACATTTTGCTCAATTCTTTTGATCTTCACAGTTAACGTTTCCTTCTTTTCACTTCACTTTTAATACTTTTCACTTCTCATTTTACACTTCTTTACTCAAACTTTGAACTAAATAGGTACATCGCACTTAGCATTTCGATATTTTTAAAAATTCCCACTTTTCATTTTAAATTTCTCAGTTAGTCTATATTTTTTATTTACTTTGCACTTACAAATTTGAAATTAAAATTTCATATTTCGCACTATAATGTTGAATTTCACACATAATAATTAGCTTTTTACTTATTGAAGACTATAGACGTAAAGCTTCTCCTTCTTTCACTTCGCATTCAACACTTTCCACTCCATATTTTAGACTTTGCAATCTGAACTTCTTAATAATTCGTACTTCAAACTTTTCATTTTAAAATGAGCGCTTTTCACTTTGTACTTCGCACTTAACATTTTCCATTCACATTACTGACTATTTGGTATTAAAAATTCATTAGAAGTAGCATTTTTCACTTCACATTTAAAACTAGTTAGTTAGTTAGTTAATTGACTTTTTATTGAAATTATTTTTTGGTGATAATACAATTTTTTTTACAATAGTAATATTAAAACAAAGTCTTTTAGTTTGGCCTAAGAGCCGTCTACTAGATTAACATTTTTGTATTAAAATATAAATGTTTTTGTAAATAAGATAAGTTATTAACAAATTCAAAAATTAATTTAAGTATTGACAAAAAAGTATACATTTTATTATTATTCTTATTATTTTTTTTTTTTTTTTCTTAAAAATCTTCTTCTCTGATTTGTTGTCTGTACTTCAGGGCAGCTTTCACATAAGTATAGAGTGTATTCCATCCTCGTTCACCATTCAGAATTCGTTTAAACTCATCGACGTCTAAAGTTCTTTCTCCAAAATACAAAAGCCGGAACTCGCAGAGTATTGGACATACAGCCATAAAATGATATGTGTCTTCTCTCTCGTTTCGATTGCAAAGATCACAGATTATGGGGAGGTCAGGTCTATGAGGCACATAATTTAACCCTATCAATTCACCTCTTATCATAAAGATGTTTCTTATCATATCTGACGTATATCTGTTTAAGAAGTATGTTCCCTCATTTGAAACATAATTAATGGTGCTGTAGTACATTCTATGTTGTGAAGAACGTGCTTCATTTAAGTAATTGTTGTATAGGCAAGTTGCCGCACTCTTGATGATGGTATCAAATTTGATTCTTATTGTGGCCTCGTCGTCACTTGGATTGAGTGTAAAATTGCAACCATAACAAGTAGCCATTTCCTTCCATTCATTCACAAGATCATTGTTTTGATTTATCATGTGTTTCAGCAGAACTTTTGGTAAGCGTTCATCTTTCATTTCCATTACTTTCATCATATATTCGAAGTGAAGCTTGAGTGTTGTAATTATAAGTGGAGAACAACCAGTCTCGAGATATAACATGTAGTTTGGGGTGCTGCTAGGTAATTTAAATACTCGTTTTATGCAATATCTTTGAAACTATTCAATTCCAAGTTTGCACTTCACACTTTGTACTACTAACTTCCCAGTTGAAATTTCAAAGCCCCCAAACTTCAATTTTCTCACATTAAAAATTACATTTTTCAATTCGCTAAGTGCTTTTGCAGTTAAAAATTTCGCATTTTCAAATTTTTACGTTCTCAGTTCACATTTCGCTCTCCACAATCCACAATCCGAACCTAAACCTTCACTTAACATGCATTGGACGTTTCACTTCATTTTCACCAATGAACCTGGGTTTCATTTTACATTGCTGACTTTACTCTTGCACATTTTTCACTTCACATCATTTTAATGTATTTATTCACGTCTCATTTTTCGCTCTTCTCTCTTGTATTTTATTTTATTTTCACATCACATTTTACATTTGGATCTCAAATTTCAATCTTAAGACGTCACAATTTTCACTTCGAATGTAATAGTTCAAACTTTATAATTTCGAAATTTACCCCATTATACGATCGAAATTTTAATTTCACATTTCTTATTCCTTTTTTCACACTTTGAACTGCAGACTTTTAGCATTTTGCACTTTGCATTTCAGGGTTTTTGAACTTGAAATTTTAGACTCCCATCTTTTAATTTAACTTGACAACTCAATTTTCACACTCCCATCTTTTAATTTCACTTCACACATCAACTTTCACAATTTTCACGTTGCTAGTCCAGATTTCAATATCAAGACCTCACAGACCTCATTTGGCAGTTAAACCTTTTAATTTCGCTTCATAAATTAATTTTTGGAATTTTGACTTTGAACACTTGGCACTTGGCACTTTTTACTTGACACTTTGGTCTTAACTGCTTACTCCTAGAATTTCGCAAAAACCACTTTCGCATTTTATACTTACCATTTCGCCTTTTCCTGTTTCAAAATTTGTATTGCATCGGTACCCAAAAAGTGTTTATTTGATAAGAAATAAGTCAACAATTGAATTAACTAAGAACAGAAAGTGGAAAAAAGTTTAAAAACCTTGTTAATCTAAAAAATCACTAACCCTGCAAGACAACAACTTTCAAAGCAAATTAGTATAAAAGTCTGTCCAATTTGCATTCAAGTGCGAGAGTGAAATGAATTGCTTCAGACATCCTATCCAAAGAGTATACTAAACACTTAAAGTTAGATACATAGATAGATATTTTTCCAATAGACGCTACGCCATGCCAAATTTGACAGAAGCACGAGACATCATCAGCAGATCCTTGCGTGCTTCCTTTTCCTTCTACATCGTCCTTTTTTCTGTTGCTGTACTCCAATATAAACAACTTGCGAAATGAAAATGACATCAAATTAAATTTTTAAATCTTCAAAACAAAATCATAAAAGATTCCTATATTCTCACCTTTTCTCTATCCCAGTGTCAGGATATAGAATGGTCTCCCAGGACACTTTGCGCGAGTGCATTGCTCCTTCGCCAATATTGTCAACATCACCATTACCACCACTACAGCCACCAGCCATCAACTACCAGCCACCTTGAATATAATCCAATTTGCAGGAAGCACCAGGATAATAGCATCAACAGAAGCGGAAGTGACAGAGAGGAATACTGCGATGTCTTAAGACGTCTTCTTCTTCGTCTTCGTCTCTAGACGCTCTCATAGCGTCACGGTCGCAACGTCTAGTCTTTGGAATCATCTTTGCCTCTCTCCGTTCTCTTTCTATTTCCATTTCCATAAGAAAAACTTGTTTGTGTTTATGTTTCCTTGTTATGACATCTTATTTTCATTGGAAGTCCTGGCTTGGCATTGAATGACACCATAAAGTTTACACCCGGGACATCTTTGTTATACTCGAACTGAATACACCCCATCTGTCCTTAGATTCAAAAAGCTAATGCCAGGAAGGTGTGCTGTGCTGCTGTGGTGAAGTGAAGAGGGAAGGCTGAGGCTTGACACCATAACATAAAATCAAAGAATATCATGTCCAGTCCAGGATTGTTGCTATTGCCATTGCTAATGATAAAATCAGAAGTGGGGTCATATTTTTCGCATGGACTTAGATTCCACTATACCTGCCCTGCCACTCGTTCCTTGGAGAATCCTTCAGGGAAAATGCAAATCGTTTCCTCCTCCTGTTGGGCTGGCTATGTTTTTATGCAGAATGGATATAGCTTGAGATTTTATATATATAGTTATGCCTGTCTATATCTTGGAGCTAGGAGCTGTCACAGTGTCAGGTTGCTTTGCTGCACAAATAATCCAACTGTGGTATTCCTTCGTGCCAAGCACCGAGACTAACCTCAATTATTTTTTTTCCCCAAAACCCACTCTTTTCATTCCTCCTCACCCCTAGAGGTAAAAAGAGAAATATACAAGAAAAATAAGAAGAAGAAATAAACGAAGAAGTGTAAACATACCTTAAGACTGTTGCCAAAGAATGTTGTGTCTAATCGTTCAGGAAATTAACACGTTAAAACTGTACTTAGAATGGGAATTTATGGTCGCATTCGTATTCGGTGTTAAGGATAGAAAACAAAAATGGGGGTAGGGTTGGATATAGACTCTGAGGGCTTCAACTTCTGCTTCTTCGAGGCAAGTTAACGCGGTTTTATGCATTGGTATCACGCAAACGGCCAGGAGGGCTCTAGCTCTTCTAGTAGGAGACTTGTACATAGTTAAATGAAAAACAGAAAAAGATAAATGGTTGAAATAGATGGCGCTGCGGGATGGATATGTTTAGGATATGCAATGACTATTTGGATATATATAATATAGATGGAATATGCAATAATGCAATGTGTACTGTAAATGGTCTTGTAAAAAGGATGTAGAGAAACACAAATAACACAATTGTTGTAGTTTCATGAGTTTTACGAGCTTTTCGGTTACCTTGATGTTTTGCCATTAAATAGTATGCCATTTGTGAAGGGGTAAATTTGGAGGAGGAGTTGAATTATTCGAGTTGAAAATTTGTAAAATTTCGACAAGGCTTTTCTAATAATTTAAATTTAAAAAAAAATGAATTTGAACAGAAACTGAAAAGGACTTGAAATAACCTTTAAACTTGGGAAAATATTTTTGTTTTTGAATAATTTATGGTTGGAGACTTCAACAAAAGACTCTAAACAAATGGAAAAGTGCAATAAAAGTATTTCGATTGAAGCAATATTCAATGGGAGCAAAAGTTACTCCCGGCTGTAACTTCTATCATACTACAAAAGCTACTGTTTTCTGCACATTTCTGTTTAGTTCAACTACTTTAAACTAATAATATGAAAAAAGTCTAAAAAAGTACAACAAAACTTTACAAAATTCAATTTATATGAGATAAACAAACAAGCCAGAAAAGCCTAGAAGACCCTTAGTCCACCAACCAAATTTAAGATTACCAAAAATGAAGGCAAACAATATTGCAGTATCTGAAAGGAACAAAGAATTCTTGTTCTTACATGGTTCCTACCCTTGTTGACAATAATACTCGATTTATTAGCTTTATAGTGAAAGCTAATATCTTTGCTAATCAGTTCAACGCTGATTCAACGCTGCCAAGAACTCCGCTTGTACTAGTGGGATCAAATGATTTTATGTGAGCAATTTTCCAAAATCTTCAAGGATCTCAACATTCACAAATCCACTGACCCAGATGTCATGGGCTTTATTGTGCTGAAGAGATGTTTTCCAACGTTGGTAAAACTACAGCTAAAGCTTTTTCATCTATCCTTGAACTCTCGTTTTAAAAAAAGCATTTTTTTAGCACATTCCCAAACAAAAAGCAAATCATCTGCCCTCGAATTTAAGACCGATCGCACTTTCGTCTCTTCTTTCCAAGGTCATCTTAAAGCTGATTAATTATCAGCTTAAAAAATATCTCGATAATTTAAGGCTTCTCAATGACCGGCAGTAAAGCTTTCGTAGCAATAGGTCCACTGGTGATCTAATTATTGTTAATCTCACCGAACAGTGGAACACATCTTTACATCGTTTTGGAGAAAGTGAGATTATTGCGCTTGATATTTCACAAGCATTTGATTTTGTTACCTTCAGGCCTTTTTATTGAAAATACGTGATTTGGGATTTGAAAAATTCTTTTTTCATTCGATTCGAAATTATCTTTTGAACCGGTAAATACAAGTAGTATTGAATGAATTCAAGTCTGCAAACCACAAAATAAATGCTGGTGTGCCACAAGGTTCTGTTTTGTCTCCGACACTATTGATTCTAATTTGTATTAATGATAACAGTCTCAAATCCCTCTTCTTTGGATGTGGAACGGCAACGACAAAATATACTGAGCTCATTAAATTTCGACAAACAAAAAATTGTACAATGGGGAATAAGGAACGAAGTTGAATTTAATGCTTTGAAATGCTTTTTTGTATTGATAAAGGATGTCGCCAAAAATTACACAAGGTTTTTGATTTTTCTTAGACGGTGTAAGAAATTTGTCCCTCCTGTTGATTTGGCGACAATTCACAAAACCTATATACTTCCAAAACTTGAGTATAACACCCTTCTCTGTACTGGTGCTCGAGTAACTTACCCAATCTTTTTATACAGTATTTAACGAAGAGCTTATAAAATGATTGGTGAATATAACTCAATTAATCAAACATCGTCAGAATGTTTCTTGCGTCAACCTTTTTTACCAGTTTTTTAACGGCCTATGCTTTAGTGAAATAGGAATACTCGAGCTTCTAGGAATGCCCATCAGTGTACCTCTGATAACAACGTTGGTCATGCTGTAAAGTACAGAGATACGCTTTTTAGCCGCACAACTCGAATGTGCAATGCCTTACTAAAGGTTACACTCTTTTTCTGATGGTCACATGTAATTTCTGGAATATTATTTTAAAAAAAGCTTTTTCTTGTGGCTTTGGTATTGTTTTGAGTGCCTTTAGTCTAGCTTTCCTAAGTCTCACGAAGTAGTTTTAAATTCAGTTCGACAGACGCCGTTTTTTTCAATCCACCAAAGTCTTAAAATAGTAGTACCCGTGGCATGATAGTTAGTGCGTTGACACCTAAAAAAAGTTTTTTTCGGGTACTGCCTCTTGCGAGGAATTGACAAATCCTCCAAGAGTAATTCTTGTCATGAAAAGTGCTTTCTCGAATCAGCAGTTCGGATTCGGCTTAAAACTGTAGGTCCCTTCCATCCCTGAAAATATTACTCGCAAACAGGAATGGTTGAGAGTTGTAAGTCACTAGGCCCTAGTTCTCAACGGACTGTTGTGCCACCTAAAAGTCTTCAAATGATTATTTTTTGGCTTAACTTTCTTTCGTTCTACTGGAAATACCGTTCTCACGATGTTATGTTAAATCGCATGCCATAGTTGAACAATATTTAATTTTCTGAAATTTCATATTGTATCAAAATAGAGACACAAAATAAAAATGTGTATGATCCAGACTGATTTTTCCATTTTTTGAGGAACTAAAATACCTTGGTTTGTTTCCTTCTGTTATCAAGAGTTAAATTCACGTTTATTCATAAAAATATAGACAAGTTTTGATATTGTAACGATATTTGTATACCTAAAAAACGCTTTAATTCTCATAAGATCTTAGTACTACTCCCAGAGAACAATGAAGTGTTTAATCAAATTTCTTAAACGGCACTGTTGTTACAGAAAATGTCCCTAATTTTAAATATTTACCAACAATTAAAAAAAAAATCTATCCCAAATTTTGTTAGACTCATGGAAGCTCAAAATATTTATTCATAGTATTTTAATCAAGACTCAAGATATTTTATTAAAGATTTCACTGACTTTCATCATTTTAATGAATGAAATGAACTAGTTCATCATATGCACTGTTGCCCTTTAATCCATTGTTTTGATCAATACCTTTACAATAAAAAACAAGAGAATAACTTTAACCTCTTATTTTAAATAATGGGTTCTGATAAAAGAGATATCGTTAAATGTGTTAATGGATGATATTTCGTTAAATCACAAACAAATATTTTCAGATCCTTGATATGAGAATATTTTTCGTTCAAAAAGAAAACATTATATTATTTGTAAATATAACGACTCCTGTAATTATCTTCTTTCACAAATGAATTAAAGCTTAATGTCAAAGTATTTCCGCATTTTGAAATACCTCAAAAACCATGTTGTAAACATTCAACTTGGTCGAATCAATATAGAGTCGAGAACTTTCATACGAACAAAAATATCCCCATCCCTTAAGTTATTTGCTTACTAATTTGATTCTCACATCCAAAAACTTACTACAATCTACAAAATACACTCTCGAACAGCGATAACATAGTCCGCCGATTAATGCATTTGTTAGCCGCAGGATATTACAAGTCCGGCTTAATTTCGCTATGTCTTATTGGTAATGGCTAACCCAAAGTCCAACACAGGTTTTTCCCAATATCCTTGCACAATATTCACATGGCATAAGCTCAAAACACAATCATATACCTTACCTATTCGTCCTTATATACGTACCTATACAAACCCATCAACACACAACTTGTTCCAAAAGCAATTCCACTTAATTCATTGACATGTTCTATAATGTCCGCTGGTGCTGATATGTTGCTGATGGTGGTGGTGCTATAGTTGGAATATGGAAACCTGCTGGACTATCGAGATGGCTATAGCGCTATGGCACTATGGCACTATGACTGTGGCTGTTGGTTCTGTTGCGGTGGTAAAATTCTGCAAATTGCCCTACAGCACAATTAGTTTACTCTCGTATTCAGATAGCGCCAAAATTTACCATAAATGTACATTTAGGAAGGTATAAAAGGTGCCTATGCCCACAAAGCACTTCATTGCAAGGATATCTCGTCCTCGTGCTCGAATATAGAATAGAATAGAGTGAGTTTTCATGTATATGTGGTGGATATAGTTCACGCACGCGAGGAACTTACAATACAAAATTGTATTGAATTGATTTTGCTGACATTTTCTATATATTGAAGGAAAAGTGTATATGTTAAGTTAAGATCTTTTACCATAGACGAATTAGTAATTGGCTTATAGTGTGATTTATATTTATTCAAACACCTTTCC
Organism: Eupeodes luniger; assembly: GCA_951509635.1. Lineage (NCBI taxonomy): Eukaryota > Metazoa > Arthropoda > Insecta > Diptera > Syrphidae > Eupeodes > Eupeodes luniger. The sequence continues at coordinate 8,030,057 of OX608075.1, read as the reverse complement.
TCACCTTTCAAGGCAACTCACTCACTTAAACATCAAAACAAGTCACATCTGATGGTCAACTTCAAGGCTATTACAATTTCTCTATCTGTCCCCCAAGGACTCTCCACCCAAAAGTAAAGTAATACAAATTAACCAAATTCTATGAGTGTCGGAGTTAAAGTCGGAGAGTCCTTATATGATTTCCTGTCAAATAAAATTTGAAATATCATCAAATATATGTATTTATACATTCAGGTCCTGTCAAATCATAGCAATTGAATAACAGTCACCTTGGGTATACCTCGGCATACTCCAACATAAAGCTTAGGACACATCATAGCGAGATAGACAAGAATCTACGAAGGACATCATATAGTGTTGAGTATGTCACAGTGTGTTGTCGTCCTTCCAGCAATATGCATAATAAATTTTATTAAATCTAACCATAGAACATTATAATATATAGTCGAATATATGTATGTACATACGAGTATATCCTAACCCAACACTATACACATGTCCTTTCGGCTTTCATTCTGTTCTCCACTTAACGACTCCATGATGAATCGTGACGGCTTAATACTCTTGGAAACGGATTCTCTCTTATTTATGAATTGAGTCAAATTACTATGTGTATCGTATTTTATGGAACTAAAATGGCGCTCTATAAGGACATCCTCTTCGTTCCTCCCGGTTCGGTTGTGTAATGCGCTAAAATAGAAGGATTTCAAAAACACCCACACTCCACACATTCACAAAATACGTACACAGCAACAGCAGCTGAAGCAACCAAAAAAAAAAAATACACACAAAAATAAATCGAAAAAGATATAGACGAAAAAATTGTTAATTCTTATTTATGGACCTAGAACTAGGGTGACAGTGTGATGATTGTATATGTTTTGGCTCGGCTTCAAAGTAGAGCTTCTAACTTAACTTGGTTTGGTTTGGTTTGGTTTGGCTTTCCACCATCATCGTCATCTAGCATCGATTTAGTGTTATGTGTGCGACAGGAATATTCATTTTCACATTTAATTATACAAACGGGGTAAGTTATTATCCTTGGAGACTTAAATGGGAAGAGCTTAAAAGTGAATGAAAGGATTCAGTTTTGTTCATATATTTTTTTTTAGATGTTTTTGTTCCGTTTTAATTTTGAAAGGATGAAGCGCAAAACAAGACAGATGAACTTTACACAGCTTGAATTAAATACCCAGAGAGAGAGAGAGAGAGATAGAGAGTGTAAAAGAGAGCTTAAGTCTAAAACCGAAATACATTTTTGGTTGACAATTTGTGTTAATTTAGGCAAGTCCTTTTGGCAGGGGATTATTTTGTATATTGCTTTTTTTGTTTGTGTGTGTGTACCCACACTCAGTATGAAAAGAGAGTTGGCTGTCATTTAATAATCTGATGGTATGAAAATACTAGTTCCACATTGGGCGCCACCTAAAATTTTTATTTGAAACTTGTATTTTTTTACATTGAGGGTCAGTTTATTTGATTGAGGTTAAAATATTCTTGAATTCGATGGAATTGAGGGTTGAACAAACTTTGAAATAATCATGGTAAAAATTCATGTAAACAAAATACTTATCTAATTTATTTGATTGGTGTCACGTGGGGTGTAAATTTCCATGAATCATTGATCCTTTTTGATTGAAGTAGAAGATATTTCAGGAAAAAAATTAATTTGAATTAGAGATTCTTACTAATTACTTATGTTGAAGTTAGTTGTTTTTCTAATTCCTTCAGAAGTGAGTTATAAAAACAAGGTATTTTTTAATGATTTAAGAACAATCAATTAATCGTGTCCAATTATTTTAGATGGTGATTTTTGTGGGAGTGGACTTAAGTTGAAGTTCAACTACGGTTTTTAATTATCAAAAATAATCCTCACATTAGGCGCCACTTTAGATTTGTTGGGTATAAGAGCACATTATCTTTTATTTTTATTTGAATTAAGAACACATTTCTTAAATCCATAGAGCTTACTGTGTCTTAATAGGAATTTCTTGAATTCAATGAAACTCGGGTTTGAAGATACAGACAATACTTCGTCTGGGATTTGTCTGTAGTTGCTTCTCAACCAAGAATCTTCTTTGAACTAATTCGATTCAAAACAAGGTGTGCATAGTTTCAGAAAGAAAATCCACTCATAACGATTTTTAAAAAATTTCCCACATTGGGCGCCAATTAAATTTAATTGGACGGTTTTTTCCATTTGAGTACTTTTAACTCAAATGCTTTTTTCCTTTTGAGTATGTAAACTAGTAAATTCCATATTTCTGTGATCTACTTATCACTCCCTCTTTACAAGAATTCTGGTAAAAGTATCAGGATTCAAACAGAAAACATTCCCACGTTGGGCGCCAGTTTAACTTTTTAATTAATAAAGTCATTTTCCTTCAGCTTGAAAATTGAACTTTAAACTGATATCACGTTCTTATATCTTACTCTGGATTATTACCTAATCCACTTAAATGTGTGAGGTCAAAAAGAAAAAATCCCGCGTTGGGCGCCAGTTTAATTAATTGATTGATAGAACCATTTTCCTCTAGCTTAAGTTTGGAAATATAGCATATACATACATATGTATTCCCCTTTCTGTATCAAAAGTCATTTTAACAGAATAAGGAAAAAGAAAGCTTCCCAAGTTGGGCGCCAGTTAATTTGCTAATTGGTAAACCATATTTCTTGTTTTTAGGTTTTAAAACTCCATGCTGCTTTTATGTTCTAATCCCTCATTCTGTATTAAAACCCTAATTAAAAGTATGAGAAGTCAAAAAGATAAATTCCCTTGTTGGGCGCCAGTTTAGCTATCAATTGGTAAACAAATTTTTCATTTCTTTGAATTTGAACTTATTGCTGAGCATCTTTTTCCGCATAACAAGTAATTTAAAAGATTAAGGAAAAATGAAAAATTCCCGCGTTGGGTGCCAGTTAATAAAGTAATTGTTAAGACCATATTCCTTGTGCTTAAGTTTGAACTTCATACTGTTGTCATATTCTTATCCCTGTTCTTTATTAAAACTCTACTTTAAAGTGTTAGCAGTCAAAAATTAAAATCCCCACGTTGGGCGCCAGTTTAATTCCTTGTTGTTAGAGAAATTTTTCAATTGAGTTTAGTGTATAGATCACAGCAAAATTTCTAAAATGTGTTTTCTAAAGTATGTTTTTATAGTTTCTTTTACATACATATTATTTGACTCTACTCCCTTGATTACACCTTCTTTGATGCCTTTTACTATCAAACAATCCCTCTCTGGACGCACCAAATGACATTTTCAATTGAAATAAAATCACCAACCATTTGGTGATCGATTTATTTCTTCTTACTTCGTACTTCGATTTCTCAAAAAAAAAAGACATCCGTTTTTTAAGATTTTATTTTATATTTACTTATTTTTATTACATCGAAGACCGTCGTCGTTGTACTCGTCGTCGTCGTCATAGCCATTTATTTTAGGGCATTTTGCGGATGGTAATGCTTCCCAAAACGAAGTCTCTCGTTGGTAGTTTAGAGGTACCTTTAATGTCAACAACCATATCATAGGTAGTTTTTTTTTGGTGATGTCCTTTTTCCACATATAGCCCCATCCTCTCACCATGAGCAGCTTATAGGTAGTAGTTCTCTGATTTTAAGGTAGGGTTATAGGAAGGTATGTAGTAAAAACTTACGTTTATAGTCGACAACATTTTGGATGCTTATAAGTTTCTATACCTTTTTACACGCTCCTTACATCGAAATATATATCCGAAAGGTAAAAAAGGAGATGGTTATATACAAAAAAATAATAATAACATAAAATCCCCAGCAATCATACCACTAAAACTGAGTGAGTAAGTATATCCTTAAACACAACAATCACTTTTATTTCTCCCAAAAAAAAACAACAACAACAAAACAAAACTGTCCTGAAGATTGTGCGTAGCGTATACAATGCGGTTCCTACACTACATACATGAGGAAGTAAAAAAAAAAAACAAGGACATGAAGAAGAATCTTCTAATAAATATATCTGTTAGTCTGTATTTTGGGAAAAACAAGAAGACGAAACGAAAGTAGTTACACTCGTTCGCCTTGGTGTGCCACCTCCTCCCCATCATCATCATCACATCGCCATCCCTATCAGACTTATACAATGCCTGTGATGTCTGTGTGGTGATTTCAATAAATTTGATGGCTTTTTCTCGTTAGCTAGGTATGAGTAGAGTATATACTTTGGTTCTCGTCCTTGTTGGATGTCAAAATAAGATCTTCTTCTTTTTTTTCCTTGTCCCCAAAGATACCAACTCTCCTAAACTCTATAATATGAAGGCAGATATAGTCGTGTAGTGCGGGTTCTTATGCGGGTTAAGGAAGTACGCAAACGGATATCCTTGTTGAAATTGAAATTGATTTTTTTTTCTCTTTTACTATATCTTAACTTCTCTATTCACTGTGAGATGCGATGTGATGCGGTGGCGTTTTGGTGCGGATAGGTGACATGAAACGAGATACAAATTTAAAAGTGATTTTTGTGGGTGTCCTTTTTCTATATAGAAGAATAGAGGTATCTACTACGGCTGGCACGACGATGATGATGATGATGAAAATTGAAGGGATATACCTTCAATTCAAACCTAAGTATATGTAAGATAATATGACTGAATCTTATTTCTAACCACAGTTTTTTGGTAGATAGTGTAATAATTGAAATTTAAGTGTTAATCCTAATTTTTATCGAAAATTGCTTTTTATATGAAATTAGGTAGAACGTACCTATTATTAAAAGGAAATGAGTATACTTATCGTGGGTTCATAATTAAATGGTTTTTTAACTAAAAAGAGTTGAAAATTATTTCTATTTGGATATTCTCTTAAGAAAGAAGGTTCTTTTTTATTTTAAAAATGTTTGTTGGGCTTAAACTGCTAAAATTTTGAATCCTTTTGGTTGAGAAATAAGACTTGATTTGTGTACGGGACTAGTAAGGGTTTGATGAATGTTACAATGGTCAGCAAATTTAAGAATCAAAACGAATCAATACTTTTCCAATGGATTTCTATGCCTTGAATGAATATTGGTTAAATTTCTCTATTAGGTCAAGTTTCTGACTCTTTAAACATGAAAAAGAAAGTATAGACGAAGGCTTTGAAAAACATAGTTCTGAATAAAAAGTGTATCAATACTTTGCAGCTTCTAGATACAATTTGAATCATTAGCTAAAAGATGACTTGAGTCTTCATTTGACACCATATGCGGTTTCGAAAAACTTCCAATGTTATGCTTCCATGGTTTTAAAAAATACATTTAAGATTTTTTTATTTATTCTGTTTTTAACTCAAATTTAAAGCAATTTATTTAAACAATAGTTATTAATATTTTTCAATACCTACATATATTATTTCAAAAACTTGACTAGATGTAAAATTATTTACAATCGGTTATTAGTCTGCTATTTTCTTTTTGGCAACACTGGTTTTGACAGCTTATGTACGCTTTTGGTTTTGTATAACTGTCAAATATCTTGAGTTTCGTCTATTATTTAACCATGAACCGCCTTAAAAACTAACAATGCTTGAAAATAATTGAATTTTTATATCAAAACCGGCTCTGTTAAAAAAGTTTATCTCGCACTTCTTCCATTTTATAGTCAGTTTAAACGACCTACTAAAAGGCTGCTATTCGGGATACTGTGACTAGATTTCTCACCAAATTTAAATTTTTTGAAAATACACCACCAACACGTTTAAGTGGAGTGTGAACTGAGGAAAATTACATTACATTACATTACATTTCACACTACTCAGCACATAAATGTACAGAGTAGAGAACACAGCACCTTGAGCGATAAGACTATATAAGGTGATAACAACACAAGACATTAATACAAGACAGAAGGACAGAGGAGAAAGAAGAACGAACAGACAGAAAGAAACACATGACAACAGCACGCGGAGGTTTCGAGACGGTCCCCCATCTTTCTACTAACCACGCTCACTGAACTGAGGAAAATATTGAAGCTGTGTTGGCCAGTGTTAGTGATGACCGTAAATTATCGATTAGGTGCCGCCGCGCCGTTTGCAGTAATCGGACCTTTGTTACTTCAATACGTTTGAAATTTTACAGAAGAATTTTGGTGTGAAGCTAGTCAAAATACAGCTTGTAAAAAAATTGAAACTAAACAATCTATCAAAACTCTGAATTATTTAGGTGAATGAGCTCTTGAAAAGTTAGACAAGGGTCCACTTTCTTATCAAAAAGATGTGTTCAGCGATGAATACCATTCCTGGTTAAATGGATACATAAACAAGCTAGACTGCAGTATTTAGAGTAAAAAACAGATAGTAGAACTACAAGAGCTACCAATGCATTCAGAATACGTCACTGTTTGGTACGGATTATGGACTGGCGGAATGATTGAGCCGCATTTCTCTCAAATATGCTTCGAATCCCAATATTTCTGTCAATGGCAAGCGCTGTCGTGTGATAATAACAAACTCTAAAACTTTAGTTTTGGCGCAAAAGGGAAAAACTCAACTTGAGGTGCAACATGCAATACCGAACTTCGAACCGAAGGCTGCAAAGACGAAACTTCATAGTAGAACCGCAGTCAATGCTAAGAATATGGAAGGACCACTTCTCTAGACTGTATAATGGCGATGACGAACCGGATTCTGCTGTCAGGTAGGATGATCCATTTAATATAGACGACGAAAGCCAACAATCCCGTCTTCCCGACTTAGACGAAGTAAAAATTGCTATATCTAAGCTGAAGTCTAACAAAGCCAACGCCGCCGGAGTATATGGCTTGAATGCCGAGCTCATCAAAGCAGCTGGAGATTATTTGGTTAGGAGCATGCACCAGCTTATCTGTAAGATATGGTCGGAAGAAAGCATTCTAGATTCTGACAAAAAGGATACCCTCTATCTAAACTGCACCAACCATACAAAATTTTCTTTGCCGTAATATGTGAACATCTAAGGCCCATCGTCAACAACCTGATAGATCCTTATCAGTGTGGTTTTAGACCAGAAAGTGCACAGTCAATCAAATATTCACATAACGACAGATTCTTAAAATAGCCCAAGAACATCAAATCGACACCCACCATCTTTTCATTGATTTCAAGGCTGTGTATGACAGAATCTACATGGACGAATTGTATAGAGCCATGTCTAGCATCCCTGACAAACTAGTCCGTTTGTGCAGGATGACCATTGAGAATTCGCGCTTCTCCATAAAGGTTAGAAACAATTTGACTGAACCTTTTGATGTCAAAAAAGACTTTAGAAAATTTTCAAAAGTCTGTCCAATTACAATCATATGCTGATAACATTGACATAATCAGAAGAACTCAGCGTGATGTCAATCAGGATTTTGTGAGTATTTAGATAGAGGGAAAAATAAAGTACAAGCTGTCATCAAGAAAGGACCTACAACACCGAAGATGCCTGGGTCAAAACGTCACCATCGACAGACGTAACTTTGAGGTAGTCAAGGACTTCGTCTACCTAGTACCTAGGCTCCGCTGTAAACGTAGAAAACAACACCAGTGCTGAGATCAACCGAAGAATAATTCTTGCTAACCGCTGTTTCTTTGGGCTAAGAAAGCAACTGAGTAATGAAGCCCTCTCTCGAGCGACCAAAGTGCCACTATATAAGACCCTCATCATCTCCGTCCTGCTATACGGTGGAAAAGCATGGACTACCACAAAACCGGATCAAATCACCTTGGGTCGTTTTGAGAGAAAAGTTATTTGCGTGATCTACGGTCCCGTATGCATAGAAGTTGAGTGTAGGAAATGATGAAACGACAAGCTATACGGGCTGTACAGCGACTTAGACTTTGCCAGAAAGGTAAAAGTCCAAAGACAAGATGGCTGGGTCACGTAGAGCGCATGGAAACCAATGCTCCATCCCGGAAAGTCTTCAAATCCACGCCCACAGGAGAGCGCAGTAGAGGAAGACCTCGGATCAGGTGGCGCGCACAAATGACCTCACCCAACTTCGAGTGCGAAACTGGCAACATCTAGCTAGGGATTGAGCTAGATGGAGAAGTTTGTTGGGTGAGGCCCTAGTTCACACAGGACTGTAGCACTACCTTATGTAAGTAAGTAAGTCTTGACCCAGCTTAGAGTTCTAGAATTTGTTCTGCCTTAACCCATTCATCCTTTTTAAATAAAACTATTATAAGCTGCTAATGGAGCAATATTAAAATGCATACTTTTTTTTCACACATACGAAAAGTTATTGTTCATAAACATAAATATTTCAAAGAATGACAAAAAACATCTTTTATTCATTTACCCCTTTTAAAGGATTTCATTTTTCCATTTCTTTTTCGTTTTGTTCCTGACAGGCATTTTTTGTCCCATTGGGGAAAAAAGGGCCAACAAACAAAATTCCTCCTGTAGACGCATTTCACAGCCAGACATGCATCTGGGCATTCCGACTTTTCATACTTTAAATTCCATTTGACTTCATCTTAGTACCTTACCTATATTCGAGTATTCCTATAGTGCTGTTTGTTTGTTTGTTTGTATGTTTAATGGTATGTTTTTATATTATTTCCCAGCCGAAGGACACAAAGGAAATGCAAAAACTTTATTTTTATTTGAACATACAATATTTTCACTTCTTTAAGCCTCCACTGCTGCACCCCGCCGTCTGTCATTTTCAACATCCGCCTCTGTTTCGTTCGCGTTTTTTATTTTATTTTTCATATTCCTTAGTTATATTCGTGTATTCCTTATCCTGAAAGCAGTAGGTATATGTTCCATGCCAAACCAACTCCTGATGATGCCTGGCTGAATAATTTCGTCCTGCCCATCACCATCAGCGGAGTAGTGATTTTTTGTTTGTGTTTTGTAAATTATTCATTTTTTACATTCAAGGAAGTGAATCATGCACAAAAAGTAAAAAGTTCCCATCATACAGCAAGGACCCTGTGTGAAGATAAATCGATGGAATTAAAGTCCTAATTTTTAAATTACGATCGACTTAAAAAAAAACAGGAAAAGTTGATGGGTTGTGTAGGTAGCATAGTCTTCCGGATCCGGGTATAAAGTTTCAAAGGACCTCGCAATATTTAATTAGAGTTAACCCGCTCCCTTAAATAGAGTGATATTTTTAAGCGCTTTCATCAATTGATATTCAATGAAGTGAAAAATGTCAATTTATGGAATCAGTTTGAGCGTAAAATTAAACACAGTGGTGGTAGTGGTGGTGGTGATGGTGATGGCAGCGTTCGTCGGCACGGCACTTAATCGTGAAGTCAAACGACCAAAATATTGAAAGGATCAATGTTACTGTTTGGCGTGGGATTTTTTTGTTGTTGTTGCTTCAAACTAACATAAACAAAACCAATATATACCAATACCAACCTATGTATAGACTTATAGAAGGTCCTTATGCGACAACTGTTTCCTGTTTGCGAAATCGATTTTGAGTAATTGCTTCTGTCATTGGCAGATTAAAAAGTTTCGCTTCCAAATATATATCTGTACGAATATGTATGGACGTTCCTTTGCTTTTCGAAAGGAAACTTTGCCAAAACGTTTAACTGCCTCCATTTGATGGAATTTCGGTCGTGTATCCTTTTAGTCTTTTGCTATTACTCTGGTACCTATATTGTAACAGAGAGGGGGAAAGAGAGTGAAAAAAGTAAGAAACGTCACAAGTTCACAAGATGTGAAGTGAACCCTTTTTTCTTGCAACCCCAACGAACTCTAAACGGACGATAAAAGCATAGAAAGAGCTACGAACGTCGAGCGAGTAAGTTTCAAAGAAGAGCAATTCCGCTTGTGTGGTGCGCGAACTTCCGGAAAGAGAATATTTCATTTCCTTTTTTTTATTTTTGGATTGCTAAAAAATTGCCAACTGACAGATTTGATGGATTTTATTTGTTATATTGAAAATTGAAACTAGAGATAGCTTTGGGTAATGACGTGTGTACCTAATGTGTACACTCCTAGGTTCGATGATTGGTTGATTTGTTTGGAAGTACATATTTTAATGTATGACTGTAATTGACAGTTACGTGCGTTTTGAGAAATTAATTATTTGTGACATATGATGATGTAAAATGTTAAAATATAAAGTTCTTTCGAAGACTGAAGATCCTTTGGACTGTTTTAGAAGACACATTTTGATGCCCTATCATTCAAAACCCGCTCCCACTTGATGGTCTTAAATTCTTGTAGGAAATAATGGCAGACATATTTATTTGTTGTTGGAGTAAACAGCAACCCATAATACCTGTTTTGAAGAATTTCCTAGGTTTAATTCACCCTTTTCCTTATTTCTAAGAATTTCACCAAGAACCGTTCAGTTTTTATACAAAACTGATTTTGTACAAGTTTTTAAAATATGTTTCGTACATTTTTAATCTTTTAAGTTGAAAAAAAGGACAATTTTGAGCTGCATGTCAAATCCATTGCTAATTAAACATAATTAACTTCCATTTACGATTCATTGTGAAAGAAAATAATGCCTCAATAGAATTCTACTTAAGAAAAACTTATTTGAAAGGTCATTGCTATCAAATGCCATTTACCTTTTCATTTCCGCAATTAAAGAAAAAAAAAAAACAATAATAAGTTAATTTACCTATAATAAAAGGTCAACAAATTACCCCTAAATGACATAATTTGTAAGCTAGTATGTGTTAAGAAAATATTTTGTTTTTGAATACTTGAAGTTTTCTTTTGTTTTTTAATGTCATCACTAATAGATAGGGGTTGGTTATTTGTAGAAATAAACAAAATAATTACACGCTCTTTTTGAAAAAATAAAGAGTGAAAGGTTAATAAATTCCATTGAAAATGGGTACAGTAGAATTATTAGGTTCATTTTGAATCGATTGGTTAATTAGAAGTTTATTAAACTCAGAAATGTTAATATTATTATAACCATTTTTCTATTCTACATAATTTTTTAACTTAGCCCAAAGACATTTTTATGGAAAAATGAAAAAAAAAAATTTAAAATGATTTTTTAATGAAAGTCCTTAATATTTTGAAGTTTTGGAAGAAATTGTTTTCATATAATAAGTGAATTTCCAGAAAAAGCCTTTAGAGGTCTTTAGGTCAATAAATTATTTGTTTTTGAATTAAAAAGGTAAACAATAGGATACATAAAATCCTTTAACAAAATCTAAATTTTCAAATAATTCTTTAAAAAAATTAATTGAAATGAAATAGCCCAGGTTAGGTTAGGTTAGGTTATAGTGGCTGTCCAAGATGGAAACGGACACACTTAGGCCAGTTTAACGTTGAACGTTGGACTTTATTTAATTCATCTCGGTTTATACCTTTCTCTAAAGCAGTCCACCATACTGCCACACCGTACTTTAAAATCGGTCTGATTACCGATGTGTATAGCCAATGCGTGATTCTGGGTTATAAGCCCCATTGATTACCAATAGCTTTTTTGCAAGAAAAGAGAGCTACAGTAGCTTTTTGACTGTTAGTGCAGATGTGATTGCAGATGTGTCCACGTTGTTAAAGGCACCTTCGATGTCAAGGAAAGCAACCATAGTGATTTCTTTATGATGTAGGGAATATTCGACGGTGCGTACTAAGGTGTGTAACGCTGTTTCCACCGATTTACCTTTACAGTAGGCATGTTGAGACGAAGACAGAAGTCTTGTATCAATACTTGCCTTAAAATGGATGTCAATCAATCTTTCCAAGGTCTTAAGAAGGAATGATGATAGATTTATAGGTCGTGGATCTTTAGGATTGACTTGCGAGCATTTACCTGCTTTGGGTATAAAAACAACTTTAACTTCTCTCCATGCCGAGGAAACATGGACCAGGTAAAGACAGCTGGTAAAAATTGCCTCAAGGATTGGTGCAATTATGTCAGAAGTCTTTTGTAGCTCGGCTGGTATTATTCCATCTGGTCCTGCAGATTTAAATGGTTTGAAGCTGTTGAGAGCCCATTGTAGCTTGTCCCTTGTGATTAGACATTGTGGATATGTTGTATTGGGACTTGAACGTATATAACTGTTGCAAGTTTCGGTAAGAGCACTACCAGGAAAATGAGTATCCAGTAGTAAGTTCAGCGATTCATTACTTGAATTTGTCCAGGAGCCGTCTGCATTTTTCAAGTAGCTTGGCATCACTGGATTTTCCGTAACCTAGAGGCTTCAATAGTTTCTTCTTTCGTGCCACAGAAGGATCGCCAAGAAGATCGCTTAGATTTCCTTAGTGCCTTCTTGTAAATTCTTAGGGATTCTTTGTAAGAGAGTGAGAGACTAGTCTTGCGGCTTTGGCTCGGTTGAAGAGTTTCCTGCATTCTTTCCTGAACGAGTCAAGCTCTGAGGCCCACCATTGTGGTTTCCTCTTTCCTCTTAGTATGTGTATAAGTGGACAAGCAATTTCCAGCGATCTGTTCATAGCTGAGGTGAGGTCATTGACTTTGTTGTCAAGTTTAGTAGCATTAGAGGAAGGACTAGATAGTCCAGGTTTTAGTAAACTTTGTAATGAGTTCCTGTATGAAGCCCAGTGAGTTTTCCGATAATTTCGAAAAGTCAATGGATTCGGGTTTTCATCCACATTGATATTGAACTGGATATGTCTATGATCAGAGAACGAGTGTTCTTTGGATACTTTCCAGTCCAAGATCATATGGTGTATAGAGATAGCCCAACATTTTAAAGTTTCAATCTTAGGAATTTAGAACTCATCAGAAGAAGAGACCCCAAGACTTTGACTATTTTCATATCTTCAAAATCCAAAAAGATCAATATCGTCTCGATCTCGTAAAACGAAGTCTTGTTACTGCATCTGTTTTTATCGTGAATGAAATTTATAGTTTGGTCTCGTCTCGTCTAAGTTTTTTTTATCTTCAATTGTGTTTAAGATTTTTGACTTAGGTCTAACAATTATATTTCGAAACCATACAAAATAGTAGACGAATATTGAGAAAGAACTAATTTTGTACGTAGAAAGTAAGTTGTTCTTGTAAGTTGGATACTTTGAATGCAATTTGACACAAATAAGCTAGAATGTTGTATCACATTTATTTTGAAATTTCAATAGCACTGAAATTTTTCAAGCGATTTTAAAAGATTAAAAAAATTCTTCACCTAGAATGTAACCGGCAACTATAGGTAGACCGATCTTCCAAAACAAAGACCAGGTGGTTACTGATGCAAGAGCGCTAATTCAAGATAACTGCATGGAGCTAGCAAGGGATCACAAACTATGGAAAAACGCAATGTCTCAGACAGAGACCTTCCATGAATCGGAAGCCAGTTAAGTACTATCAAGTACAGATATTCGTTTTTCGGCCGTACTTCGCGAATGTGAAATGCTTTACTATACTCTTTTTTTCCCAGTTATTGCAATGTTCAGGAATTCATACACAATGTCACCGATTCCTCTTTTTTCAAACCCCTTCTCCCATTCGTAACAATCACACTATATCTTGGCATAATATAAGGGTATCAAAAATCCCCTTAAATAAGTGAGTCTTCGTTCTCCAGATTTAATGCTACCAGACTTTTGGTTGTGGAGTTATTTAAAAGGCCACCTAAAAGCTACTAAAGGAGCGGAAATGTTAGCCAATGTTACGAGAACAGAAAAGAGCTGCTTTTGTCTATAACATTGACTTTTTATTTTAAGCCTGGTTTCAAATAAATAGCATACAATATCTTTAAAAAAAATTGTTCATTTGTAAAAATGTCTTAAAAATCGAATAGTACGTCCAGGCATAATATATAGTAGTACCCGTGGCATGATGGTTAGTGCTTTGGACTGTCATGGCAGAGGTCTTGGGTTCAATCTTTGCCTGTGCCATCTAAGGTTTTTTTTACGGGTACTGCCTCTTGCGAGGAATTGACAAATCCTCAACGAGTAATTCTTGTCATCAAAAGTGCCTTCTCAAATTAGTCATTCGGATTCGGCTTGAAACTGTAGGTCCCCTCCATCCCTGACAAAATGTATTCACACACAGGAATGGTTGAGAGTTTTAACTTACTAGGCCCTAGTTCTAAACGGACTGTTGCGCCACCTAATTTATTTATTTTTTTTAGAACGTCCTTGTAGAACTGCAAACACATGTTTCAAGTCTTATTCTTAGCAATTTTTTTCACTTTTTGAGATTCTACAGCTTGAAACAGTGGGCAGACTGAATGCAGATAACCTCAATTTGTTCCTATAAAAGAAACAAATTTGTTTGTTGAACAAAAAAAAAGTAAAGGTAACAAAGTATAACCTTGTATCACTCCACTTTGGATTTGGGATTTATCAATTATTCTTCCTTATATGAATTTTTTTTCAATCAATTATTTAAAAAACGTGCCAGACTAACCAAATGAATATATTTAATTATTTGATGCCTACTCAAACGATAATTTCAAGCCTTCCATCACGAACCAAATTCTTAGAAACTCTTTTAACATATATGAAAGGAAATTACTCCGAATAATTAAATTTTGTAATTTAGACTGTTTTAAAATTTTAAATCTTTTATCTTAAGAGTTAAGGCAATTGAAATTCTTGGGAACTTTGAGTCCCTAAGTAACGGTTTCGTCTCATATGCCTTAGGACTTTGATTTTCGTCTGGGGCTGTTCTTAAAAATCTGTTACGATAACAGGGAGAACGATAATTTTCTTGCCACAATTAAATTATGTATTGACATAAAATATGTTATTCTGACGTCAAGACAGACTTATATCCAACTCTGCACCTTTCCAAAGTCTTATTATTAAACCTCATAAATCTAAACTCTCGAATTTTTGAATCTAAGTGCTCTTATAAACAACTTAGTATTTATGATGACAAACTTGGTATTACTGGTGGATTTCTTTTGCCTTGCTTTGTTGTCAACGGAAATGCGATATTACCATAACCAAAATCTTGGCTTGTTCCACCGCCCCAGAAACTCAACCCAGTCAACCGACCATCCCAATTTCCGTCAGCTGTATAGCTTCAGGGAAATTGGGATATACTACGTTAAAAGATTTTTTCTCCTCCTTCCCATACATTTCGACATGATGCCATATTTTGTTTTTCTTCGTTTGGGTGGTTTTGTTTTATATATTTTTTGGAGAAAAAAATATTTTCTTGTACCTAATTACACCATTGAATCCGGATCTACTAGACGTGGCTGGTAAAAGGATTTGAAGAGGGATATTTTCTTTCAACAACGACGACAAGGCTACGACGACGACGACGACGATGACTACGAAACGAAGATGGGTTTGTTTTTAAAATAATTTTTATCTCAGCTTTTACGGATTTGCCTGCGCCTCTGGGGATGGATGGATTTTTGCAAAAAATAAAGCTATGAGGTTGGGGTTAAGATGGTAATGCTGATGGTGATGCTGATGATGGTGTGGCGATGGTGATGGGTGGAGGCACCACCGCCCGGGTATTAAGGCGGAACTTCCCTTAAAGCAAAAAAGGGAGATCACTGCTAGCGCTATATTTGAATTATGGAAAAAAGGCTGCTTTGCTTTAGAAACAACTCTCAGTGGGGTTATAAATCGCTTTTTGTTATACACAAATAGTATTATTTTTCTCTGATATTATTACAACCCCAAACCCCTTTTTTCAGCTTTGTTTTGAGTTAACAACCCTCGAAAACTTTTCGATGGTGGTTCTAGTGTTGTTGTCATTGTTTTTATGATTTTTTCGTTTTCGGTTTTCGGTTTTTGTTTTTGTTTTATTTGCCCGACTTAACTCACTTTGGCTCATGTTTTACGACTAAAGTACAAAACTTGTAATAAATCATTTCATACTGACGCCAATAATAAAATGTTAACTGTAATGTTATTTCAGATTATTGCCAGGAAATTATGGTTACTAATTAATTAGCCCGGGGCTTGGGAAAACAAGTGCCAATATTTGTCTGCTGGAATACGAATATAATTGGAGAGTATGAGATTCAAATTTGCCTACGCTTTTACCAACGCTTCATGTGCGTGTAAATGGAACGCAATATAATTATATGCTAGTGTACTATGTGTATGTGTTTGTTTGTTTGTTTTTACAATTTCAACAGGTAAAATGTTATTATTTTATTTTTTTTGCATTTCATTATGTTTAATGTCGAATGGATTTGTATAAATTGTTAAATTATTGTTATTATTGCCATCAGAGCAGCGGGAGGGTTGAAGGATGGAAAGGAAAAGAGACTGCGGAGCATAAATTAAATTCATACATCGCCGGATGTGTGTGTTTGTGTATAAAATTAAATTGTTCAAATGTGTACATGTAGTGTGGGGGGATCGAGGATTTATAGCTCTAGAACAAGTCCTACCTATGCGTATCTATACCTCTACGAACTCAACCCGAGTCGACCCATAACCACCTCAACCGTACCGCGTACCGTACCGAACTTAACTCCTTAGGCAGGCATGTAGATTAATTTAAACATGTTATTTAATTGCGCATTTAAATTTGTTTTAAACAGCTTTGTACATAAATTGTGAAACACTTGTAAAACAAATTGGTATTTTAATGGGTTCACGTTGGGCGCCAATTCAGTTAGTGCCATGTTGATTGTGTTTTTCTCTTCTCGTATTTTTTTATCTGTATCTGTTGTTTTTTGTTGTTGTTTATTTAATTTCTTCTTTTTGGGTGTGATGGTGGAATTAAATGCTGGAAATGTAATTTAATAACGAGATTGCAATTTTCTGTTTAATGAGGTATCAGAAAATTATTGACTGTAGGTCCTTTTGGGGATAAATGTGGTTCGGGAAGCTATCGCAGGTACTACATTGATCAAATTTAAAATTAAGTGAAAATATAGTCACTTCAATATATTCATCTATGTATATAACTTTATCCTGAACTTAACCTTTATAATAGGGTTATGGGAACTATGAACTGAACAGGCTTACACATTGGGCGAACAATAATTCACAGTTCATATAAAATCCCATGTAGTAGCACCCTTTTAAATGCTTTTGCTTAGCCTTTTTCGAGAGAAAATTTATTGACAACAAATCGTAATAAAATAACTTACCAAAACGAAAAAACATTAAGGACATTCGTGACAAAAATCCTATTGGTCGTTTAGAAACAAGCATATAATTTATCATTTCAAATGAATATATAAAGAAAAACACAACACACAGTTCCAGTGGTCGTCATTATTTTAATGGTCATTTGAAAATATGTACCATAACTCAAAATTAGTAGATAGTCAAATACTTTCAAGGGAGTCTTCTTTCAAAAGATTCAGCCGCGTGCCTCTCTAACAAACTCTATTGGTCTGTACTACGCTCCTTGAAGATCCTTTAAAACTTCTAAATCATCACCATCACAAGAGTTTTTGTTGTTGAAAGTTTATAGAAAAAAAAAATTAAAACTTCATTCTCCCTAAACCTGCATCCATTGGAGTCCATACATATATATATATATATGTATACTTGAAAAGGATATACAGTGTGACAATTGAGGAAGAGGAAATACCACAGCACAAATTGTATCACCACCGATTAAAAGTTTCGACAATGTGTTTCTCGTTTCTTGAAAGTCCTTTTTCTGGGGACAAGAATGTGGTGTTATGGCTTAGGACAAATATATACCCATACAACTATGTAATACATCCTGCAATGTATAAGCACGGCAAGGATATAGACGGACACACAATTTTGTTGGGTTCTTCGCTTGGGTATGGTGCGGTGCGGTGTGTGGTATGGTGGCGGTAATCCTGACAAATGATGTAATTTCACATCGCCACTTAACTCGCCAGAGCAAGAGCACAACTACAACACAAAATCCCATGTTCAATGCATCATTCAAAGGACATACAGAAAGAGAAGGCACAGAAAATGCTTTTAGACCAGTTTTATTTATTTTTTTTATTTCGTCCTGTGTCTGAATTCATTTTTTTGTTGGTTCTGGAGTCCTTTGACTTTTCCACATTTTTATTTTATTTTAAAAGCTTATTTATGTGCAGGA
The DNA here is from genome assembly GCA_951509635.1 of Eupeodes luniger. Classification (NCBI taxonomy): domain Eukaryota; kingdom Metazoa; phylum Arthropoda; class Insecta; order Diptera; family Syrphidae; genus Eupeodes; species Eupeodes luniger. Next base: position 8,012,171 of record OX608075.1, on the reverse strand, counting down.
CAAATAGCAGATATGTTTTTGTGTATATATAATTTTGTATACGCATTTAAGTGTTGCCGCTTCTGCTTTTGCTTAGGGGTATTAATATGATGGTATAGGTCGTATCTATATTTGGAAAACTCGCAATGTCATCGTCCTTGTTATAATTTTTGTTGTTGTTGGTGTTGTATGGTTTTCACTTGTTAGTTGAAAGGAATAAAGGCATCGTAAATTTATAACAAATTGCGTATTATATACACACTTGTACTATTTTGTCTTGCAAAAGTCATAAATATTCGTACGCGACTCATAAATAAAAAATATAATGTCTTTTCCACAGCCGAATTATATATTATAAGTGTGGTGCCTTAATTTTTGTCTTTGTTTATGGAATTTAAGGCGTAGTTGTAAGCAGATACATAATTTCAAGGACAATGAATAAAATATGATATCTAACAAGAAATGAAACAACAACAACAACAAAAAAAAGAAAGCAGGTAAAAACCTATGGTAAATATCTTCAAATTTATACATGAAGATTTATTTCCTGGTTGACAGTACATAGCTTAGTAGGTACCTAAGTTGCTATGGATGTTCTCAAAATAAAGATTTAAGGGTCTCCTTAGAATATGGATTTTATTTTTATTTTATTTATGAAGAGAAACAAAATAATATTTAATTGGAAGAAATAGCAAATACGAAAGATATCCGTCTTTTAACATTTGCAATTTGTTTTTTGAATCAGTAAAAGATGGTGTGCCACAGGGCTCTGTTTTGTCTCCTAAACTCTTCCTTATTTTTTGAAAATTATCTTTTGTCTGAATTTTCAATTGTTTCACTGATGAAAGTATCCTCAGCTTTTTATGTTCAGCTCACAGGATTTTTGAGTTATAGAATTTTCGTCTAAAGTCTTAAGTTACTTACTTACTTAGGTCCTCAGGCCTGTTAAGTCCATTGGAGACCCCTTTAGGGGCATAGAGCCTCTTATACGCCTACGCGCCATGGTATGCGGGTTTCTGGAGATATGTTTCTGTTTCAGCTCCCTCCAACTCATTCCTAGTGACGCTGATTCCTCCTCCACTGTCATGCGTCATGTGCTTCCTGGTCGCCCAGCTTATCTTTCTTTCAGTGTAAGTGGTTTTCAGCGCATTCCTTGGCCTGCAATGCAGTCGTTAACTTTTCGAAGCGTATGTCCAATCCGTTGTCACTTACGCCTTCCTATAATAGAGTCTATAAGTTGCCGACCTGTTCTTTTATTAAGGACCTCATTACATATTCCGTTTGGCCAGGAAATCCTTAGGATGTTGTGAAGACATCTATTCACAAAGGTTTGCAGCTCCCTTGTAATTTCTAAAGTAACCTTGCAGGTGCTGCACCCATAAAGAACCACAGATTTGACATTTGAGCGAAACAGTCGTACCGAACGCCGCTTTTGCTTTGCCGATTCGGCAGATGACGTCTTGTTCAGTTCCGCCTTCGATGGAAACCGTACTCCCAAGGTATTGAAAGCTCTCCAATTTCTCCCCCGGTTGTGAGAAAATATTTATTTGAGAGGATGGTCGGGTTCCGAGGGTGATCATTTTTGTTTTGCCGGAATTAATTTTCAGCCCCACGATTTCTGCTTCTCTTTCTACACTTGTTGTCATTTGATGGAAATTCATGATCCTATGAGAGAGTAAGCAAACATCGTCCGCGTAATCCAAGTTCTTTAAAAAGGATGTCAAAGAAAAGTACATCGCTTATCACCAGCAAAAACAATATTGGCGACAGAATACATCCTTGTCAGACTCTGCTTCGGATTTCAAAATCATCTGACAACCTACCATCAAAAAGTCTTAAGTTAGGAGACTAGATCTTGAAAATTGAAAACAAAATTGAGTTTGGTAGGGTCCAAATGCTAAGTTTTTAAAATGAATCTATTATAAAAATGTAAGCACAGCGATAATCTTCGAATCCCAGCCTTCAAGTTTGAGATGACAAAGAAGACTGAAATTCTTTTTAAGGACTTACCTATAGTGGAGGGTAGAATACTTGGTTTGAATAAGCGGAGGCAACGTGCTTGAAATCGTAGAGGATAAAAGGGGCCATAGTATCTATGGAAGAGACCCTTTGACATTTCATTGCGTAATTGGATGAAATAGATTTGAAATATTCAAGTTTAATTGGCTTACAAATTTTGAAGCTATGTAAAAATAATTTAGCTAAAATGCATAAACCTTATAATTGTACATTAGAAGTCCTTGAAACCACTAGAATAAGTTGCATAAGCTGCATTTATAATAACTAGAGCATAATTAATTGAATCAAGGTTAGAAAAATTTACCTGCAACATTCTACCTTACATATTTTTGTTAAAAATTTCAAATACCAACCAAGTTAAAAAAAAACACACCGTTCCCCTTTTCCAAAAAAAAAAAAAAAAAAAAACACCAAACCACCAAAAACCATGCGTGGCTGTGCACCAACAAAAAGCCCACACAAACACACACGCTTCAAAGAATATCTTTTCTGGGCTTCCATCATTTATACCTTTGGCTTGCCACTACTGCACAGCGAAAACCATAAGGATACGACTAGCATAGCGCATTTAAAAAGGTATGTGCTCCTATGCACGTACAATTTTGTATAAAACCTTCATGGAATTTCGTTATAAACCACAGTACTTGCAGCACATAGCTTTACCTTCAACCAAAAACATCAAGAAACGAAAAAAAACCTGCAAAGTCAAAGCCGTACACAAAATGCCTGTAAAATCTGTTGACCACCCTGTTATTAAGGAAAGCATATGCAAGGATGCACTGCTGGCAGCGCACAATCGAATAATTTAACCAAACAATTTGCTAACCTCAACGCTTAAAATGAAACATTCAGATATTTCTCTCTCTCGCTGGTATGGTGGTGGTGGTGGTTGAACCACAAGTGAAAGGATAAACATACCATAGGAGTTGGTGCACAGAAGAAGAAAACAAAAAAAAAAGGATATCCAGAAGTAAAATCCAGAAATACCACAACTTTTCCTCGAAACAATTCATATACACAAATTGCGAAACCCCTCAAGCTGCTGCGAGGGTAATCCTTGTTGCGGACTGTTTACAAATCGACGATACAATAAAAAGTTTTATTTTCACTTTTATGAAAAAAAATTGTCACACACAATTAAAGTCGAACTCAAAATAGGAAGGACCTCCTTCCAGCATTGCCATATCAAAATATCGGCAAGCAAAACAGGATTCGTAGAATAATAATTCTGCCGTCAGACTTCATTCAAATGACTTCTGCGAAATTGTCAAAGAACATATTGACAATTGTGAAATGTGAATATCCTCCCGCAGGCATGCAGTGGCGTGGCGTTCGTGGAAGTGGAAGGAACGCGTAATAAAAAAACCGCCATTCTTTTGTTACATTCACATCATTCGTGATGTGATATGCGTTACAACGATGATCCCTCTACACACCTATTAGGTGTATCTTTGTCGTCCTGTATTGTATAATGTATATCCATCCAATCCACCTCGCGTCACAATTTTGTGCGAAAATACTCTGTACGGAGGACGGATTTCCGGATGTTCCGGGTAACGGCATTTGCGCGATTTGCCGCGTTATATCCGAAACGGTGAAATGGTAAAACGAAAACGAACGAAATTCGCTTTAACTTTTTTCTTTTGCTGCGTGAACGTGAATACCATTTTAAATTGTCAAACGAAAACAGCTGGTGCTGTTCCTGCTTCACTTACTATAACGTAGCTGTGTATATGGGATCTTGCAGTGTGACTGTGGAGTGGTGTAACATGGGACTATAGTTGTAAGGAAGATGCCACTCAGGATAAAGATATGGCACGTTGACGTAGTAACAAATCGCATGCTTTTGTGGTAACATTGAAACAGAATTTGTGACGTGGTTCCATTGAACAAGTGGACTTGTGTGTCTGTGTACGAGTATTTTTTTTTTTTTAAGGATAACACTGTGAGTGGCACGTTGCGTTAGTTGGTTTGGTTATCATTGTTGTTGGTGGTGCTAGTGATGCTGCTGGTGGAATTCCATTCGGATTTTTAATGTTCTTGTGTTTTCATTCTTTTTGTGTGTCTTTTGTCTTACATTTTTATACACACTCAACTCGTTCATATGAAAAAGGCTTTTAGGGGTTTTTGTCCCTTTAACTCAGACAAGGACCTTAGGTAGATACCTACTCGCTTATACACAACATATAAGGGAATCAAAATCGGTCGAGACGGGGCTTTGTAAGGGATTGCAAGGACATTATGCGATGTACCAATGGATGCACAGAAACATATGAGGAAAGAGATGAAACTCACTTCGTTGCACTGCGATGCATGATTTTGAAATAGAACATGGGGATTTGTTCCTTCAGCTGGACAACATACATACATACGTAAGAATGGTGTAAGATGTACACATAGTTTTTGTGTTTTCTCGTTTAAATGCCACATGAAAACTCCACTGCAAATGTAGAAAATGTGTGCGAAAAGGGACTCTTGTTGGATTTATGAACTCAAAGTGGTTACAAGGATTAGATACATTTTATATGTAGTCTTTATTTTTTTTTTTGTTGTCTGTGTACACCAGGATTCTTTTTCGTAAGCTTGGTGTGATCTTGTGTTGTATGTGATATAACACACGTTAAGATAAAACCCTATTCTGAGTTTTGGCATTTAAGAGTAAATTTTAGGATTTTTGACAGTTTTTTTTTCTTTTCCTTTAGAATTTTAAGAAGATTAAGTTAACGTATTTAGAAATATGAAGGATAACAGAAGGACTTTTTTTGAGAAATTCTAAAAGTATTAACATCGCTGTTGTTATAGTGATAAACTGAATTTTGTGGGTTTGTGTTCCTAGTAGCTTCATTCATGCTCTTTCACGTAGGTCCAAGTTTGATATATTTCCGACTTTTTTTCTTTGAAATGGTGTTTAGTTCAAACTAATGATAATTACTCCTTTAAGTGACATGTTTAATAATAAAATTTGTTCGGAAAAATCTTATTGTTGTCATTTTGTGCACATACGCCTAAGTGACCCAAAATAAAATTATCAATACAGCTAGAGGTGAATTATTAAGCCTGCCATAATTTTTTAACCTAACATTGGGAGTTACCCAGTATCGATAGCATGACTTGTTTAATTAAAAATATTGACTTCTCTGGACGTTTCAAGATCCCAAGCGTGCGTAAGTATGTTGTACGTTAAAAAAATATGTTCGTTTGGACGTTCGTGATGCCTCTTCCTTTTTGACCATATCTTAAGAACAAGCTGATATATTACTTTTAAATAAATGTTTCTCTACAGATAGTGACATGCAAAATATTTAGAATGTACCTACTTTAAAAAAAAATCACTTAAGTTGTTCTCAGTGAGAGTTGTATTCAAGTTGAAAAATTATATCCTTTTCTCATTATACAAAAGACTCAATTTTAACTTTTTTTTCATAAGAAAAACCACAATTTGAACAAATTATGCACCCTAGAATAAATTCAAATCAATGACTCCTTCTAAATTTAAAGCAAAAATAATCATAGTCACTTAACGACAATGAACAGTGACACCACTAGTCATTATTATATTCTAAACCAAAAACCTAAAATCTAATGTGAAAATACCATTTTTAAATTTTCCATTTTATTCCATGCTGTGATATTTGTATTGTAATTACTTGCCAACATGTGAACAAGAGTTTGAGTTTAGAAATCGTAGTCGTCGTACTGATGATGATGTTTTTTGGCCATCCCTGTCCACTGTCCTCTGTCCACTGATGTCATTTGAAATTGGTGTGGTTTCGAATGCTAAAATACAAAATAATTAGCTTTTCTATATAAATACAACACACCACCCCCCACTTACCATCAGATTGCATTTTATATTATATTATCAGATTCTAAACATAGTATATACGAATACGTACAAAATTACACAGAAGCTAATTCAAATAGGTTAGTTTTAATTTGTATCGGGCTAAAGAATTAAAAGACACAGAATATGCAACAGCTGGAGTCAGACTGACTGTGATTTTGTTATTTGGTATTAATTTGGTTTTCAAAAATTAAAAAAAAAAAAAACAAAACTAAATTAGTTGGAAAATTTGTATTGGATACGCAGTTTGACTTTTTGACTAGAATTTCTACTATGGAAACAAAATTTATTTAAATATAAAGAAACGGTGTGGAAAATTTAAGGACTTGAAGAAATAATTTAAAAAAATTAGAAAGAGTTTAATAATTAGTAATGCTTGTTGCTTCTTATTTAATATTGTGGCTAAAAGTTGACAGCGCTGGAATTTGACATCTATCAAACACAGGTGTCATTTGAAGTGTCATAATATTACTTTAAAATTTCAAATTTGCAATATTGAATGATTTAGAAATTAAGCAGCACTTTAAAATTATAAAAAAGAGGCTGGGATGCAACCCACACTGTTAACTTCCCATCCCGTCTGTCGATTTGTCTTGCTTAAAAGTTTGTCTATATGTATCAATTTTTACCAAATTTGCGTACTATATTTTGTAGATTTTATTTTTTTATGAAAAAATTGACTGTTGGATTTTTATAAAAAAAATTACTGAATATCAAAAAAAAATATTTTCTGTGAAATAAAATAAGTTTGAAGCCAATATTTATAATTTTTGAATAGCCATTTGAGTCGAAAGTAAATTTTTACCAAGTTTTAGTATTGTTTTTTTCTTAGGTTTTTATTTTTTGTAAGAAAAACTGTCAATTCTATTTTTCTCAAAATTTTTCTGAATGTTGACAACAATATTTTTTGAATGATAAAAGTAGTTTAAAGCCAATATCTCAAAGTTTTGAAAAGATATTTGAGTCGACAATCAATTTTTACCACATTTTATACATTTTTTTTTTAGGTTTTTATTTTTTGTAAAAAAACAGTCCATTCGATTTTTCTCAAAATTTTATCGAATGTTGAATGTTCTTATAAGTTAAAATTAGTTAGAAGCTATTATTTCAAATTTTTGGTACGATATTTGAGCCGAAAATCAATTTTTACCAACTTTTGTTAAATTTTTTTTAGATTTTTAATTTTTTGTACAAAAACTGTCAATTCGATTTTTCTCAAAATTTTTCAGAAAGTTAAAAACAATATTTCTTATAAGATAAAATAAGTCTGAAGCCTTAATCTCAAGTTTTTGAAAAGATATTTTAGTCGAAATTCAATTTTTACTAACTTTGAGTAATGTTTTTTTTTTGTTTTTATTTTTTATAAAAAAAACTGTTGATTAGGTTTTTCTCAAAACTTTATCAGATGTCGAAAACATTGTTCCTCGTTGCACAAAATTATTTTGGAGATGAAATCATATTTTAGTCGTAAAATTTTGGAAGTGACACATTTTTTTTCAGTTTTTTTGATTTGTAAAAAAAACCGTTAATTGGATTTTTTTCAAGAAATATAATTGTTTTGTATCAAGTTACAATATATAATTTAAAATTTAATTCAATTCTCTAGCGTTATTGGTTCATGAGATATTTAGGTTTAACCAAAATTTTCACATTTTTTTTAAACTGCTATGGTAAAAAACCACCCACCCAATTTTCTTGAGAGCCCTTTCTGCATCTTTTTGCCTTATTATCTGTATAACAAAATTTATTTGAAGTCGATATCTTTTCTGGTTCTTGAGCTATGGACGACGAAAAAACGTCGCGAACGTACAGACGTATGGACGTACGGACGTACGGACATCTTTCTAAAAATCTTTTATTTCGACTCTAGGGACCTCGAAACGTCGAGAAATGTCAAAATTTTCAATTCGACAAATCGGACCCATTACAATAACTTCCTATGGGAAGCTAATAAACTAGAGAAGTGATAAATCAAACGTTTGCACTTTTCGTATATTAAGCGATGATAAAGAAACTTGAAAAAAGTAGAAGCGAACTGATGTCTTAAGCAGTTGAACGTATACTGTTGACAAATAAAGCCTTCTAACCACTCAAATTTTTCAGGAGAAACTCTTCTTGAGTGTTGAAACAACAGATGATCAACACCTGTTTTCAAATAGATTGGCAAACAATATTTTGCTATTTGACTATATGGGGATAAAGACCGCAGTAAGATAAGTCCATAATATGTGATGAAATAAATTTATTTTCAAAAGCTATTCAATGTTGTTGGGAAATTAGGAAGTTTTTGTAATTGGGACAATTTTTAAAATTGAAAATTTTGACATTTCTTGACGTTTTAATGTCCTTAGCATCAAAATCAATGATTCTTAGAGAGTTGCATGTGGCGTCCGTACGTTCGGGATTCCATTTTATTTCGTCTATTCATTTCCATTAATTTTTTTAAAAGGTATCAATCGTCTTCGGCTTATTAGGCCTACGACGCGAGATACTGTGCTAACTAAAAGATTCCTTCAATAAATTGATGCGTCACGTGAATTTAACAATTATTTTTGTAACAAGTTCGAACAATTTGAAAACGTCTATATTCTGCGAACCCCAGTGTCCGTTGAACACGATATGACATGGTCCTCCCTGAGAAATCAAAACATACAAACGATTAAAAACATGTACAATAATAACACAGCACAGCAAACAGAGAATATCAGACGAAAATTTAATATAACAAGAGAAGTTAGGCAAGAAAATCCACTTTCACCACCTTCAATTCTAGAAGATATTTTCCAAAAAAACAAACTTTAAAACAAAATATGGAATAAGGAATTGCGGACAAGTTCTTACCAAATTAAGATTTGCAGATGGACTTCAAATAAATAAATCAAAAACTAAAGTCATGAAAAATCACACAAAAGACGATATAACATTGGAAGAAGAAAAAATTGAGTACGTAGAAGATTACATAGGGTCAACTAAAATCATTTAAAGACCAAGAAAATAAAGAACTTAACAGACGCACCACAAATAGCTAAAAACAATTCTAGAACCTTAAACAAATTTTACAATAGGAACAAAAGTGCAGACACAATACAAAATAATCTTCAAATCTGCTATTCCGGTCGAATTACTTACGGACTACAAACAATGAGCTTGACTGCAAAAACACTTCACTAGCTAAGGATATGTCATACCAAAATGGAAAGGAAAATTTTGAAAATACCACCAAGTCAAAGGGAAATGAAATGAAGATATTCGAAATAGAACCAGAATTATTGTCGTCATAAATAGAACAATAAGGCTGAAATGGAGCTGGGTAGAACATGTATCTAGACTTCAGGACCAAAGATAGACAAAAATGTCAATGAAATGGAGACCAGAGAACAGTAGACCAGCAGGATGATCCAATAAAAGAAGGAGTGAAGATCTAACACAAATAAGCACAAAGTGGTACAACAAAGCCTAAATTAGAGACACATGGATAGCCTTCGGGAAGAATTATGTCAATAGCAAACATTATGGACTTTTCAAATTTCACCTTACTATTTTATTTTTAAATTCAATTTAAAATTAATTGCATAATTTTAACGTTGTAAGTTTTTAAATTTTAACAACAAATATTTTTTTTTTTGATTTTTAAAAAACGGCACAAATAAACATTTTTAGCAAAAATGTAATTTTATCGCAGATATTATTTAAATGAAATGCATGGACTTACTCCTTTGTCAAAAAAGTCTACTTAAAAATAGTACCTAACAAAAATTAATTTAGGATTTAAAAATGTACCTACAAAATAAGTTTTTGTCCAAAAACTTAAATGATATTTGATTGCTCAAAAAACTCTTTAGTATTTAAAAGAGCTTTAATTCGTCCAAAACTCGAGTATAACTCTCATATTTGGGCTGGTGCTTCAATAACGTACTTGAGTCTTCTGGATAGATAAAAAAAAGAGCTCTAAAAATGATTACAGATCGTTCTCTTACCGAGACATTTGCTTCACTTGAACACCACCACAAGGTCTCATGCCTGACATTTTTTTATCGTTATTTTTATAAGAAATGCTCTATTAAAATAGCCAGTTGCATTCCTCCCATTAAACAATTCAACCGTAATACCCGTACTGCTAGGAATGCCCATCAGTTTACCCTTGAGCCCAATTTAGGACGTACTGTGATTCTTTCTTTAGCAGCACTACACGAATGTGGAATGCTTTACAAGGCTCAATATTTTAAACTCCTTACAATGTGCAGACATTCAAAACCAATGTGCATTGGTTTCTCCTTTCTAATCCTATCCTCCCTTCCTAATTGCTCGCACTATGTTTAGTCATAATAAGGGTATTCATAACCCCTTAAGTGCGCGCACAATATATAACGGGTGATTTTTTAAGAGCTTGAGAACTTTAAAAAAAAAAAAAACGCATAAAATTTGCAAAATCTCATCGATTCTTTATTTGAAACGTTAGATTGGTCCATGACATTTACTTTTTGAAGATAATTTCATTTAAATGTTGACCGCGGCTGCGTCTTAGGTGGTCCATTCGGAAAGTCCAATTTTGGGTAACTTTTTCGAGCATTTCGGCCGGAATAGCCCGAATTTCTTCGGAAATGTTGTCTTCCAAAGCTGGAATAGTTGCTGGCTTATTTGTCTACACTTTAGACTTGACGTAGCCCCACAAAAAATAGTCTAAAGGCGTCAAATCGCATGATCTTGGTGGCCAACTTACCGGTCCATTCCTTGAGATGAATTGTTCTCCGAAGTTTTCCCTCAAAATGGCCATAGAATCGCGAGCTGTGTGGCATGTAGCGCCATCTTGTTGAAACCACATGTCAATCAAGTTCAGTTCTTCCATTTTTGGCAACAAAAAGTTTGTTAGCATTGAACGATAGCGATCGCCATTCACCGTAACGTTGCGTCCAACAGCATCTTTGAAAAAATACGGTCCAATGATTCCACCAGCGTACAAACCACACCAAACAGTGCATTTTTCGGGATGCATGGGCAGTTCTTGAACGGCTTCTGGTTGCTCTTCACTCCAAATACGGCAATTTTGCTTATTTACGTAGCCATTCAACCAGAAATGAGCCTCATCGCTGAACAAAATTTGTCGATAAAAAAGCGGATTTCACATTTCGAACCGAACACTGATTTTGGTAATAAAATTCAATGATTTGCAAGCGTTGCTCGTTAGTAAGTCTATTCATGATGAAATGTCAAAGCATACTGAGCATCTTTCTCTTTGACACCATGTCTGAAATCCCGCGTGATCTGTCAAATACTAATGCATGAAAATCCTAACCTCAAAAAAATCACCCATTATAAAAAAAAAATAAATCGTAAGAGCGTCTTTTTTATTAATTTTGTATTTTTTTAATTTTGTTAACAAATATGTTTAGTATGCAGTTATCTAGGAAATAATTTTGTACATTTTATACCAGATTTTCTTTAAAAAAATTTCGACCCGTTTTCGAAATATCACACTTTGAAGAAAAAAAAATTATTGAAATCGGTTCATTAGTTCTTGCAAAAATTAAAAGTCAAAATAACGTTATCCTTTTGGAGCAATAATAAAATATTCAAGCAAATTTAGAGAAACATTAATACAAATCTATCGGTTCGTTTTCGAGAATTTTCGATTTTGGGCCAAATTATTTGTTGTTTTTAGTCTTAACAAAAAAAGAGCCAAACGCGAATCTGCTTAAGACCTAACTTTATAAGTTTGAAATCAATCAACTCAATGGTTTGCTATGTAAGGGTGAAGACATACAGACTGACAGATGGGTGGAATCGGGAGACCCACGTTTTTCGACTTCATATTTTTCGACTGCATATTTGATTAAAATCTGTAGTTTGAAATTTTTAACGAATGCAATACTTGTTATATGTACTCGTATATGTTGTAGGAACTTCATAAATGTATGGCAAGAAATTGAATGGCATTTAAATTCTTGAAGATAAACTTATTTTGCAGTTATATTTTTTTAAATCTTAAAATATTGGATTTATTTTTAAACAGTCTCGCTTGAATAGAAGAACCCCAGTTATGCATTTTATTTTACTTAACTTTCGGAATTGAAAAATGATTGACCCTTTAGTACAAACAGCTATGAAATTACTATCAAAAGAAAAAATGGATTTCAGAGCTCAAAATACTATTTGAAATATCAAATTTAATATAACCCCAGAAGATTTATACAAGTTAGTAATCGAATACAGTGATTACAAAAAAATCCTTGTCTGTAGCACTTCAGGTATGTGATTTATTGATGTGTCAAAATTTGACCTAGTAAAATATATCAATCTGTACAAATCTGCACTATTTAAAAGCTAACTTCAAAAATGAGCTTATGCACCTTTTTAAAGTCTTTCCTGCGCTTTTCTGCTTCGAGTTCAGATCTTCACAATCACTCCTTAAAATTCCTTAATTCATTTTATTTGTTTGGAATGTTCTTAATGATAACCAAAAACTGTAATTTTTATGTTTTTAATTCAATAGTAATTTGGACTACAATCATATGAAGGTATTACTCCTATCGAAGCAGTATTTTGTGGGCACCTCAAATTAGTATTGAAAGGTAATAATTACGCACACGCAAAGTTTCATATCCCATTTTACTCGTATTTGAAAATTCATATATGCTTACTTATGAATAATGATAAATTCTATGTGTATCAAGGACGAATTCATAATATCATTGTGTGTCGAAAATCTTCCTGGCAATTATTTATTTACTTCTATGCAATATCTACGAAATTAAACGGTGTATCCTTTTTCTATCCTATAGCTGTCTGTTTTGTACATTTGTATATCTCTAAGGACGAATTCGTTTGTGCAGTCATTCGTACACGCAATTGCCCAAGCTTTTAACATGCGATGACGTATCACATAATAATATGAAGTCTATTCCGTTACAGAAATGTTATTTTATATGACAAAAAAAATATGTATTGTATACAATTCATATTATTAAACGGTAATGGTCATGTTCACAAAGACGTAAAGAACAGATTAAACGTTTATAACTACATATATGTGTATGTTCTGTCGAATGAAAATTTAACATCAATTGTTCGGCCTCATAATTTTATGATAAATGTTTATTTTGTTTTTGTACTTTTCTTTTTGGAATTCATGCTGTTTTATGAGAATATAATAGGAGGTGTTGTTGTTATTGTTGTTTTTTTTTATGATACACGCAGTACATAGAAAGATACATAAATGCGTATGTACTTATAGGAGGTAGTACCTAATAAAAAAAAATAATAATAATATAAATGAATGTATATAACAAACAGGAGGAGGTTGATTGTAATAAAGTAACAATGGTCGTCCATTTGATGTTTACAAATCATTTAATTTCAGTGAATGGCCATAATGTTTATATTTTAATGGACAATGTACTAAACAAAGAAGAAGAGAGGTGTCAATAAAAAATAATCATAAATATAATAAAAGGAAGGCTGTTGATGCTATGTTTGAACTTTGTGGTTTGTTTAATCATTTGAACCCAGTTGCAAAAAAATTTCAAAAATTCTGCCTTTATTTGTACTTTTTGAAGAAATTCAAGACGAAATGCATTTTTATTCGAAAGATTTGTATTGCTATCAAATGCAACAAATTACTCTCTCAGAACGTCTTCAATTTCACGAAATAATTTCAACATAAAATGTTCTTACATGCAAACTGAAAATAATGCGTTTACGCCCCAGTGACCCAATGTTAAATTACTCACAAAAGCTTAATTTAACTCGGTGAATATTATTAATCACTACATTTTAAACTTACTTAAACTTTCTAAATACATTTTGGTAGTAAATAGCGAGTTATGGATACGTTCAAAAAATAACTCCCAACTATTGAATAAATTAAAAAATTAAATTGTGAAAGAAATGGTTTCGATTAATTTTTCCATAAATAATTTAACCTATTGGAGTTACACCAGTTAAGCAGAAAAAATATTTATTTTCTATTTTTAATATCTTACATCGGCTTCACACAGATAAATTATTAACCAAACTAAAGTACTTAACTAAATGATTTGTTTTTGCATGTAAAGATACAAATATTGATCAAATTCTCATTTTTGATTAAATTTTAGTAACAAATTCATTTCAATGTTGTATAAAATGTATGTAATATTTATTTTTTTGGGTTTTTTGATAATGTTGCAAATTTGTATAAAAGAATACTTTTAATGCTCTTATCGATTTTATAAATTTAATTATAAAAACAAAATCGGTTTTATATTTACACTTTTAAAGTTATATAACTGTAGGTTGTACAAAAATATACAAATTGGTTTAAATATCTTTTGTAAATACACTAAGAAAAAAGTCTTTTCTTTTGCATTAAAAGATCTGTTTTTATTTTTTTAAACATCACTAAATGGCCAAGTGAATTTCGTTTTCGATTTATAAAAATTTGTATAAGAAAAAGTTGAATCAAACCAAGAAGGTCTGCAACGCCCATATTCGATGGATCAAATATATGCACGACCAAAAATTGTGGCAAAAAATACTGAAATGTCCCAAAGGCATAAAAATCTTCATCTTATACGGTTTCTACCCGCATTGCCAATATCATTTCAATTTTTAGCTCTTTAGAGAATGCGTGTCTCTTTGATAGAAAGCTCGACATCAATTCTACCCTGCCAGAAAGTATTATGACTCTGCTTGTACTTGTAACCTTTTTTCGCACCCGTGCAGTACCCAGAGTTTTAAAAGATCTCAATACACACAAATTCACTTGACCGGATGTTATCCCTAATGTTGTTTTAAAGAGGTCTTGGGTTCAATCCCTGCCTAGTGCCTGTGCCATCTAGAGCTTTTTTTTGCACGGGTCTGCCTCTTTCGAGGAATTGACAAACTCCTCCAAGAGTAATTCTTGTCATAAAAGGTGCTTTCTCCAATTAGCCGTTCGGAATCGGCTTAAAACTGTAGGTCCCCTTCATTCCTGATAATTTTACTCGCACACAGGAATGGTTGAGAGTTGTAAGTTACTAGGCCCTAGTTCCCACTGGACTGTTGTGCTACTTAATTTTTAATAATTATTTTTGTTAAATATCACCAAATGACCATGTGAATTATTTTTAGTCACAGTTTTTGACCATAGCAAGATTTCTGAATTTTGAAAATTCTGAACCAAAGAGTACCATTACTTTTAAACGATATTCTAATGTAAAACGTATATTATAAGACAAAATTCAAGCCAGCCAGAAAGACCTGCAACGCCCAATTTTGGTGGACTAAATTTAAACATCACCAAAAATTGAGGCAACAAAAATTAGACAATATCGCAAAATCAGGACAAATGTGTGGTCATTAATTGAAAACATGAGGAATTCTTCTTCGGTTCTTATGGTCGGTGCCAACAAAATTGTATTTTTAAGTTCTTAAGAGAAAGCTAATCTCTTTGCTAAGCAGTTCGAAACCAATTTTACGATGCCAAAAAGTGTTATGACTTCGGTTGTATTTGAGAGCGTAAATGATTTTATGGTACCTTTTTTTGCACAAGTCGAGTTGCCAGAGCCCTAAAAGATTTCAACACACAAAAATCTGCTGGCCTGGATATCATAACGCTGGCAAAACAATTGTGTAATCATTTTCACCTATTCTACTGTTCAGATCTCGTTTCGAGTAGATTTAAAACAGAATTTGTCCAGCCATCACCCAAAAATGAGAAATCCTTCTTCCCCTCTAATTATCAACCCATTGCACTTATAGTTATGTGTGTTTTTTCAAGATCATAAAAAAAAGGTTGATTAATTATCAGCTCAAGAAATATATCGCAGATCGCAGGCTTATTAGTCCTTCTGGCTATTGTAGCAATAAGTCCACTGGTGATCTCATGGTTCTTCTCATCGAATAGTGGAGAAAGTAAGATTTTTGCGATTGATATTTCCAAAACATTTGGCATCAGGCCCTCTCACCGAAAATACGTATCATCGGTTTCAAGATAAATATCCTTTCCTTTGAATTAGTAATGACTTTTCAGATCATTAAAAGCAAGTAGTATTGGATGGTATAAAGTTTGAAAAACTACTGAATAAATGTTGGTGTGCCCCAGGGCTCTGTTTTGTCTCCAGCACTCTTTTTTTTTATTGATTATCTCCTATCGGCAACTCCTTATCTACTAATTAGCCTAGCTAACGATAGCAGCTTCAGCTCTTCTGGATTCTCAACCCTTCTCTTCAGAAGTGGATCTTCAATGGCAATGTATGATAGGGTCTTTAAATTTTGACCTATGATTTAACAAAGCCCCATACAAAATAATCGAGAGGGCCAGTTAACAGAATTAATTCCATAAATAAAGTTGCTGTTAAACTATTTTTCAATAAATAGATGCACAGTGTGTGACAAATTGTGCAGTGCGTTTGCTTAAAATTTTCAACTGTCAAATCAAATACAACAACATACATAAATCAAAACTGACATAGAAAATATGTATCGAAGCTCCATAGAAAAATATAACACTTTTCTTGAAATTGAATAAAAGGTAATTGTAAAAATTACTGAACATTTTTCAATGAAAATAATTAAGCAAATAAAACATCAGCTGTTAAAATGATACCATTGTTTCTATTTTCGAGAATGATTGATCCAAAATGGAGAAATTAAGTTTAATAAAAACAAATTTTATATCTTAGTGTCGAAAAATTTACAAATATTCTTGGAAACATGTACCAACTTATTTCATTTAAAAGCTTTTAAATCAATTAAGTTTCTAAAAAATTCCAAAACTTTTTTATAACTGATAGAACATCAGTTGCTAGATTTCTCTAAGTGTAAACAAAACCCCTGAAAATAATGAAAATTGGATGTTTACACAAAAATAAAATCAGAACATACAAAAAGAAATAAAATAAAAATAAAAACAAATACCATCAAACACAAAAATGTTTTAGAATTGAAATCTCTTTTTAATTGGACTCGTCACAGGATAAAATCACCGTAAATCTGTTGTTATATTAGTTGTGCTTATTAGAGTCCAATATTTGCCCATTCAAATACCAACCTATACCTTTTTTTTTTGTATAGAAGTTTGTGATGGAATTTAAATATACAAAAATATCTGACTTTCTAGCCCTATTCATAAGCAATGAAGGATACAAAAAAATATCTATATAGGGAACAAAAACAAGCAAACAAACAAAAAGAGATTATCTGATGGATTCAGGACATGTTTGCTACACGAGTATACCTATACCTATTATGGATACAAAAGAAAAACAAAAATCCAAACCGAATGACACAATTAAATGAGAAATCGGCTTCAGTGTTTTTCCATATACACACATACAAACATATACTAGACTATACAACGTAGGTTTAATAGGAAGGAAGGAAAGAAGGTATATATTTGCCTCATACCTACTTTGATGGTCTTTGCCTACCTTTATAAGCTCTCTTTTTGAGACTAAAGAATCAGAATCCCTTTTATACACAAAACGCAAGCATATTCAGGGATATGTTTTAAAGGTAGGTATAGGTAGATATGTTTGTATATCTACATAAGGATATATAGGATTCGTTTCAGGTTTTATGTATACACACACACACATACAAGTAGCTATATCTATCCTGCATCTGATTAATTTGTCTCTGACAACAAAGGACCCATCTTTCCAATTAAAATAGCATTAAAAATACTATTTTGATCCAAAAGCTGTGTTTTTTTTTTTCTTCAGAGCTTAAGACCCAACTCACGAACAACTCAAACTTAAAACCATATAATGGGCTGGATTTATCCCTGTTTTTCTTTTTTTCTTCCTTTTTTTCAGATACATATTTTGCAACTAAAGACGCATTAAAGAACAAGGATCTGGGGGGATGGTGTGCCATTATGCTCTGCTCACATATGTTAAATTAATTACATTATGGCTGATTTAGGTGAGGTATAACTTGAAAAGTATGGGATTCAAAGATGAAATTGAACAGGAGAATTTTATTGAACTTGAATTCCTTGCAATTTTTATACTTAACGATGTTTTCAATTTTTAAAGACACATAATTTGCTTTTTGATTTCAATCTTATCAATTTCAAAAATGGATTAACTGATTTGTATGTCAATCTATTAAATTTTAGTGGACTTAACGTCCTCCTGGCACAAGAGTCTGTTGTCCATATACCGAATATTGATGACAATTTTGTCTTATGAAACTTTATTCCCCAAAACCAAAGCAAACTTACATCCAAGGGTTCAATGATTGGATTGTTTAGTTAGAAAACAAAGTAAATTTCTCTGTGAATCACTCTTTCCCTAAAAAACGACAAATCAGACGAATACAATGAAGTGCACTCATAAAAGGGAGCCCCACGTTGGGCGCCAATTGTTGGGAGTATATCAAACTTCAAAATTAAGTACTGTCAAGTTTTTATTTTAAAGTGATATAGATTGTTTATTTAATTGGTGTTATAATTTTCTACACAAAAGTCTAGAAAGTTTTATAGGGTCATTCATTTCTTAGGTTAAGTTGGTAGCAATGGCGGTTGACACCTGTCAAAGTCAGTTGTCATTTGAAGTACCAAAATATTAAATTGGTGTTTGGCATTTACGATAATATAACGAATAACACGTTAAAATAATTTAAACTTACTAAAAAAGTTATGATTCAAACGAAGCCACTTTTCGCGCAAAACGTGATGATTATGGTCTTTACAATAGACCAAATATGTAAAATGGTGGCTTTGAAGATCATAATTTTGGCTATATTTTATTCCATTAAAATGGAACAACAAGCCACACAACATGACTAATTAACGTTTTGGCAAGGTCAACTTGCCACCGAAAAATCACGTGATTTAACAACGTGAAATTTTATTTCGGACTCTAGACGTTTTAAAACCGACGTTGCTTCTGGAGTGTGCGAAAAAGTGCTTACAATTTACCTCATAAGAACTGCATGCTGGGAATCTTCCCTGAGCAGTCTTTTGAATGATATGTTTGTTTACAACTAATTTCAAATGTTCAACTAGAATGTGTATCACTTGTGAATGTGATAGTCCTTCCAAAACAAAATCCTTCGTGGAATAGTTAATGCGCCTTGGTACATAAGAAATATTGATCTACATCGTGACTTACAAATAGAAATGGTTACAGAAGTTGTTAAAAAATACGCTGTATCGCACAACCAAAGACTGCAAAGTCATACTAATTCTGAAATGGAGTTCGTCTTGAATATAAGAAACCATGTACGGAGATTAAGAAGAACCAAGACTCATGAGCTTATGGTCTAAAAAAACATGGGAAAGTATTAAAAGTTTAAACTTCAACCAAAGTGATTGTACAAAGTTAAGAAAGAAAAATCTGATGTCGATCCTACAAGATTGGTCCATATGAAGAGGTGGTTTTAGTGGTTAAGAGTCCCACGCTACTTGGTGTCGAATACTGCCAAGTGTCTTTTGAAAATTTCCTCCTGTCAAAAAAAAAAAAAAAACTGGTGAATGTGTTAAAAGACTTTACCGTATAAAACTTCAATAGCAGTACTTTCGACAACACTGCTCGAATATACTTGAATCAAAAGGGCAAGTAAGTACAACCTAGTTGTGTATTTTTTCTAAGAAAAGGAAGAAGAAAAAAGGACATTGTCATCATGGAAAATATGTTTTGCAGAAGTAGGATGAATGTTCTTTACTCTTACTTCACTGCAACATACGTTTATATTTGTTGCATATATATGCTAGGTGTATTTTGTTCCTTTTTTAATGATAAAAAAGATGATTTCATGTTCCTTGGCCCCAGGAATAATTACCTTCTATCTATCGAGGGTTAATGTATTTTTCATAATAATTCCTGCCCGTGCAACTTGCCTTATTATATTCCGCTTTCCGTATATACGAGCATAAACGTTCGCTGTGTCGTTCTGATATTTGTCATTTATATGTATGCACAGAGTTGACGTACGTCATTGTCGTCACAGTCACCGTCATCGTCATCATCATCGGCGTCCTATTCGAGCAAGTGTATAATTAGAGAAAAGAGATTTGTTTTATGAATGTAGGGCATAAAAATAGACGTACAAGTACCTCCGAGTATTTTCCTACCTATAACTATAAAAAGAACGAGGTTAACAGGTACCTAGCTTCTATGTATGAAGTCTACGCCGGATTGAAAAAAAAAGTTATAAGAACAAAAAAGAAGAAAGGAAAAAATTGCACGGCATGGTTTATGGGAGTAGAAAGAATATATATATGTGTATACTATATACACACTCCTTCCCGGTAATGAGAGTGTCAAGTAGCGAAAGAGTTATTGTTGATGGTGAATGTTATTTTTAAGGACCTTCATTAGTATGGTATAATCATTTGACAGAATGGCTTCTGTCAACTGCACTGTAAAAAGTTATAGTGAGCTAATATTGTAGTAGTAGCAGCAGCAGTAGCAGCAGGTATGAAGCTATAAGAGGGCTATATACACAGATACTGAAACAGTATATATGAGTATTAAGGATATGAGACGATATAAGGACATTCTAGAGTAAACTTTTATTTTTTTTTTATTTTAGTTTCATATCTTTGGAGATATTTTGAGGAAAAAATCCTTGATGTTATGGGGAAGTATATGCAAGAATGAATTCGAATGCTAAATCAAAGGTAATGTGAAGATGATGTGCTGATCCTTCAAGATTTTAGGATTATTTGAATATAATTTTTTATTTGGTCCTTCAAGTGAGGTGCCTACTCTTGATGTGTTATAATAAAGATTTTGCATTGGTAACTATTTTGGGACATGTTACAAACATATAGTTTAATTATCTACTAGAAACTACAAAATCTGTACAAAGGAATTAATATTTAACAAGTAAAGAAATACAGTAAATTCTTAAAACATTAAGGGAACTTAATTAATACTAAGCCATTACAAATAAGCATAGGCTGAACTATCTTGGAAACTGATAATCCCTAATCCCTTAACTACCCTTGAAAATGTTGGGTAAACCATTGCACAATGCACATTCTTAATGTGTGGCTGAAAAAAAACTCTATACCTTACCTATATCTTGAAAACAAAAAACAAGTTTTCGGTGTTTTAACCAGAGCTATTTCAAGCTATTTTTTCTTTACTGAAATTGAAGACCTAAGTTGGGACAACCTCTTAATTCTGCAGAACGCCATTCCACTTAACATCCAAGAATCTCGTATGAATCGATGATTAGACTGTTTCATTTAAAAACAAAAACGAGGCTGGGAAAAATGACCCACACTGATAACTTTCCATCCCGTCTGTCGATTTGTCTTGCTTAAAAGTTTGTCTATATGTATCAATTTTTACCAAATTTGCGTACTATTTTTTGTAGATTTTATTTTTTTATGAAAAAAAGGACTGTTAGATTTTATAAAAAAATTACTGAATATCGAAAACAATATTTTCTGTGAAATAAAATAAGTTTGAAGCCAATATTTGTAATTTTTGAAAAGCTACTTGAGTCGAAAGTAAATTTTTACGAAGTTTTAGTATTGTTTTTTTTTTAGGTTTTTATTTTTTGTAAAAAAAAAACTGTCAATTTGATTTTTCTCAAAATTTTATCGAATGTTGAAAACAATATTTCTTATAAGTAAAAAATTAGTTAGAAGCCATTATCTCAAATCTTTGAAAAGATATTTGAGTCGAAAATCAATTTTTACCAACTTTTGTTAAATTTTTTTTCGGTTTTTAATTTTTAGTAAAAAAACTGTCAATAAGATTTTTTTCAAAATTTTACTGAATGTTAACAACAATATTTTTTGAAAAAAAAAAGTAGTTTAAAGCCAATATCTCAAAGTTTTGAAAAGATATTTAAGTCGAAAATTAATTTTTACCAACTTTTGTTAATTTTTGTTTAGGTTTTTTATTTTTAGTAAAAAACTGTCAATTCGATTTTTCTCAGAATGTTGAAAACAATATTTCTTATAAGATAAAATAAGTTTGAAGCCCTAATGTCAAGTTCTTGAAAAGATATTAGAGTCGAAATTCAATTTTTACCAACTTTGAGTAATGTTTTTTTTAAATTTTATAACAAGAACTGTCAATTAGGTTTTTCAAAAAATTTTATCAGGTGTCAAAAACATTATTTTTCGTTGCACAAAATTGTTTTGGAGATGAAATCATATTTTAGTCGTAAAATTGTCGAGGTAACAAATTTTTTTTCCAGTTTTTTTGGTTTATAAAAAAAACCGTTAATTGGATTTTTTTCCAAAACTATACTTGTTTTGAATCACGTTACTATATATAATATACAATTTAATTCAAGTCTCTAGCGTCATTGGTTCATGAGATATTTAGGTTAACCAACATTTTCACCTTTTTTTTAATCTTCTATAGTAAAAAAAAAAACACCCACGCAATTTTCTTGAGAGCCCTTTCTGCATCTTTCTGCCTTATTATCTGTAAAATTTATTTAAAGTCGATATCTCTTCTGGTTCTTGAGCTATGGACGACGAAAAAACGTCGCGAACGTACGGACGTACGGACATACGGACCTACGGATGTACGGACGTACGAACGTACGTACACACGCACACACAGACATCTTTCTAAAAATCTTTTATTTCGACTCTAGGGACCTTGAAACGTCGAGAAATGTCAAAATTTTCAATTTGACATATCGGACCCATTACAATAACTTCCTATGGGAAGTTAATAAAATATTTCTTTTAATCAATTAAATGAAAGGACACTTTTATTTCACCAGGAACGAGAAATTAAAGTGAGCCCCACGTTGGGCGCCAATTACTGTTTGTTCATAAAATGTGAAAATTAAGTTCTGTCGAATTCGCTCTGAGTTTCAAGTCCAATTGATTGTTCACTATAAATTACACAAATGTGTTTTATAAGGTCATTCATTTTCATTTTTCTACGCAAGCTATCGTAGAAATTGTTAAGAAATTTAATAAGAATAGAAGCTGCAACGAAGGAAGCCGATTGAACGATGTTGTTTTTCATGGAAATGTTTGTTCTTGCTAACAAGACAAAGCACAAAATAAAAGGAAGTAGAACGCTATTCAAGACACTCTGAAAATCCTTGAGTCTTAATGCGATGGTAGGTGCACTATAGACAAAGGTAGAAGGTCGATAAAGACTTCAGACTGTAGTGTCGAACCACTTGAAAAATCCAAGAAACAAAACACTGCATTTTAAATGTTTTCTCATAATGTATCCATTTCTTAGTCAAAAACATTTCAACACAAAAATGTTTCACGCAACAAAGAATCGATTGCAAACCAAAGTCTTCTAAGTGGTTTCATATAAACCCAACCCAACCTAACTTACTTTTCTCCATTCTTTTCTCTATTTTTTCCAACAACAAAATTAAAAAACACAGGAATTCACTGCACTTTATATGCAAAAATTATTCCATTTTACTATCCTTTAATTCACACACCAGGACACACATGTATGTACATAGATATTTTATTACAGAGAGAGTTAAAAATTGAAAAGAAAAGTGTTAAAACAACAAAAAAGCAAAAATAAAAAGAAAAAATATTCCTTACCACAAGAATTATGACCCAGGAATGTTCAAGGAGTTTTCTTGTAATTTATGTTACACTGGCTCTATATATGGTCTATGATGGTAGTGTGTCTGCATGGGAAAGGTCCTTTTTGGCATTTGCATGAACTGAACATAGAATTACACATATATAAAGGTTCCGTGTGCTTTTAATAGCGTTTTTACCTTGCACAAAAATGTACGTACATTTTGGAATGCTATAAATGTTTTACCATGTCCATTAGTAAACGTAGTAGAACCAGAAGTATGTAGGTGGGCATATAAGGGTAAGTCTATACTTTTATATACCTACCTTACCTACTTACAACTTACGTCTTTTGGTCAAAGGTAGGGTTTTGGTTTTTTTTTTTGTTCGTTTCAAGGTAGATAGTTAGGTATATTTTTGGGGGCACGAAAATACAAAAAATAGGACTTGAACTTTATTTCATAGAAGATTTATGTGGGTAAATGGTAGTGACTGGTGGGATATAATTCAAAGAATCGTTTAAAAAGCCTCGTGGGCTTTTTATTTTTTTTCTTGTTTGTGTTTAACGACAACGAAGGGTTTATTTATGTCTTCTAGACACTTAATTCGTAATTAGTTTTAATACTTAAATCGCTTATTCCACTTCAACGCTGCAATAATTTGTTTGAATGTTTTCGGAGCTTATGATTTTAGAAACAAAGGTTTAATTTATTCGGGAAAATAATAATTACTACATTTTTCCGATAAAAATGTTAAAATTTCATAGGTAATTACGGCCATTTGTCAAATTACCTGTCATTTATTTAACCTGTCATGACAAATTGACATAAGGAATAATGGCGTTCAAGAACATATGAACATTTCAAAATTGTGTTGTGAAACTCCACGATTTGACTGATTTCGTATTTGTCTTTCCAGGAGGATAATTGCAACTTAGTGTAAAAATAAAACGCTTCAGAGTTTTCCAGTAATAGGTTCTGTTTTAAATAACCCGCTATTTGGACAGCTGTCACCTTAAAAGCTGTCATCTTTTGAAATTTAAAAAAAATTAAAACTAAGCCATTCTGGAAAAACTGGAACGATACACACACACACTATACTATGTAAAATTGACTTCAAGAGTGGTAAAAATTTTGCAGTCACAGTTCGTGAAACTACAGCACTATTAAAGCACCTTCTCGATCGGTAATAGTGAAACAAGTTGACAAATGTTTGCTGTAAAAACAAGAACCTAAGTGATTTGATAAATAGAAATTGTGTGCATAGCTTAAGAAGTTTAATTTGAAATATTAGAAATTCAATTAGAAATATTGTTGCCGTAGCTCACAATATTTACAAGAAACTCCAGGTTTGCCGAATAAACCCCTCGTCAATCTTCAGAACTAGGCTTTCTACAAACTAAAAAAAAATTCAGTAAAAATAAGAAAATCATTTACTTACCAGCAACATGATTCCTACGTTTTGTGAGCCCTTGAAATGCATCAAAATGATCCGGATTTTCATCGAAAATTCATCTTCCCTGATAAGGCCAATTTTTTCCCCATAGCGGAAGCCGCCGTAATAAGCACAACTGTCGCATTTTCTTTGTAATTTGCTGGTGTACTCTGAAAGGGCTTTCAATACCTTTTATAGTCTAGAGAGTATTAGCATTATTAAGAAGGGGATGGGGTGGGGTTGGTATGTGGGCATTCGTTTCAAATTCTTAAACATTGCAATAACAAGGAAAGTTAGAGCCTCACAATGCATTCACATAGTACGGCTAATGAACGAATCTCTGTATTTCACAGTATGAATAAAGTTCAACTGAAGAGTAAACTGGTGAAAATTCCCAGAAGCACGAGTTTTACAGTCAAACTGTTATCGGCGAGGAATATAATCATTGTTAAACCTCTTAATCACCTTCAAGAGGCTTAAGTTGGTTTCTGTAACAGAAGTCTGAAAACGAATATGAGAATCTAAAAGTACTATAGTCAGTTAATCAACTAATTGGGTTAGAAGTGCATAAGTAAAAATAAAAAAGGTTATCGGAGATAGAACAGAGCCATAGGGCACACCACAATTTATTGTTATTTTCAGACTTGTTGCTTGCTGGGTTCAAAAAGGTAATTTCTACTCCAAGGAAGGAGGAATTCATTTAAACCGAAAGGACGAATTTTTTATAAGAAGTCCTGATGCCCTGTACTATTACTTATATTACTAATGTAATGGAATTTAAAAGAAATTTGTAAAAGAACTAACAGGTGTTTCTTCCTTCTTTTGACAAGATAAATAAATCTTCATTTATCGCAGACTTAGATCAATATTCTTCAAACATTAATCTCCTGACCTAGAGATATATATTTTTTCCCATTTTAAAACCATTTTCAAGGAATGCATTATAAAACTTTTATTAAATACCTATTTTATACAAAAATTCTTGTAAGTGAGGTTTGTTAATCTCGACAAAATGCCAGTGAAATCCATCATCGTCATCATCAAATACCACATCACTAAATCAGTTCCTGGGTGTTTCTTTACATTATTTTTCTCTTGTCATCTCTTCTTTTCTGACCCCTAACAGATTCTTTTCTGTTCTAGTTTGACCTCTAGCAAACTTTACCTAATTTCCTACAAATATGTCCTATAAAGGTTCGAAGACAAATTTTCTCAGATACTCTTCAAAAAAAAAAAAACAAACCCAAAGTCCCTCGTGCAGAACATCGATACACACACAGAGAATGGTAGCAAAAAGTTTAATTTCGATGTCCTGGTCTACATTCTGATGCTAACATAAGCTTGATGCCTCCTCCATTATTTTCCAAACACCCTCAAGTATGTCGAAATAGGTATATAGGGAGAAAACACAATTCATACTCCTAATCACTCACTCAGATTCAGAAGACCTCCCCCAACTTCTTTAACTTCTTAGGCCTTTGTCAAAATTTATATTTCCATCGATTTATTTATGATTTTGGTCCTTAAAGTTCCTGGGAAATTAAGGCAGTGAGAGGGAGGCTAGATTTTTATAAAATATACGTAAGTGTAAAGATATAAACCAAGAAGAGCTCTTTCAGAATATCAACCTCAAATTACTTCAAAGATATTATAAGCACAATGAATTTATTTAAGAGATTATAACGACGGAAACATGCGCTCCAAATGACATGAATAATAATTTTCTCAACAAAATTTTGTTTTTATATTTTGTATATTTCCGATATTGACGTGGTATCTCTCAATTGATAAGAAAGATAATATAAGGAACAAATTTGAAACAACAACGTGTAGCTTAAGGATCATAATATCGATATCGTTGTCTTCCTCAACGTCCTTGTTCTCGTCCTCGTCATCGTCGTCGTCGGGAGAATAAAACGTAATCAGGTTTGATTAATGGAAATAAGGTGAAATCCTGGGCTTTAAGGAAAATGATTGCGACACGGTGGTGTGGTGGTGTGGCGGTAGCGTTGCGTTGGCGTAGAGGTTCTATATATGACTAAAGACGCTAAAGTCTATAGAGGTGTGTAGAAGATTTTTTTGGTGCTGCTAGAAGATATTATTAAAAAGAAAACATAATCGAAAAAAAAAGAAAAATAATAATCCCAATGAAGTGAACACAAAGTTAGAAATATTGATGAATTGCTTTAAATTGAATATTTTTGGTATTTTTTCTTAATATACTTTCTATTTTTATCATTAAAAAGAAAACGTTTATGGCTTTGCAAATATTTATGGCTCCCTGTTGATTTTTTGAGGAACTTTTGAACAAAAAAACAAAAAACCTAAATAAGAATTATTTTGTCAATTTCCATTATTTATTGCAGTTCTTTAATTCGACGCCACTGGTTGTACGTAAAATAGTAACTACTTTTGTTTCTCCTATAATTGAATAAACCTTAAATATTTCTTTTCCTTTAGAACTGCTTTAAAACGTCTTATGACAAATTTTGTACTGAGCAAATTCTATCAAGATTGTCGTATAAAATCTCCTGTTTTTTTCACGACTGTTTTTCTCGTGGAACGTTTAAGTTTGTATCAAAAGCTTACCATTAAAGCACTTTTTTGAATCATCGTACAAGACAACTGAATGGAACAAAATTGTCTTTGGTGAAAGCTTAAAAAGACTCACGTAGGTTTCTGATAAGATGTTGACGACACTATCACCGTATTGTTTCAGTCGTTAAGATATCGGTCTTTATGTAAAAGTGAAATTTTTCTTAAATTGAATTTGTTTATATATTATACCTCCTAAATAATTGTATGCAACGAAAATAAGCGTTTTTGACTTCTCATGAATTTTGAACTCAAAGTTTTAAAAAATAACATATGGCTAGAATATCTTGAGAACAAAAGGTTTTGACTTTAAACTTATTTTGTCTTATAGAAAATATTGTTTTCAATCTATGATAAACAAACTTTTGGATAACGTTTACTAAGAAATTAGACCCTACTGAAAGCACCACATTTAATTGGTTTTAAGTCTTGAATATCTAGACACAAAACAAAACTGGTTACACACTTTCCTAAATTGTTTAAATTTTAATTTGGCTTATTGCCAATAATTATTTTAAAGGGTACCAATGAGGGTCCTACACCGATCGACAAAGATTTTGTTCCTAAATATCAAATAGTAATTTTCGTATGGGTTTTGACGGCCTTTCGATTCCCTTGGGTTTTTAAGGTGTTAATACCAAATTTATAATCCTTAAAGTTTTTGAAAAATCTTGATACGTGTTATATTTTACCTAACTTACGTTTAATTTACAGAACTAAAACATTTATAATAAAACGGTTCTCATCAGAAAGAGGCAAACAGCTTTGAATTTTTGTAATTTTTGTTTTAATAAGCAAGTTTTTGAAATGTAGTGATAAAATATTAAAATTGTTGCTAAGGTATGGAATGGAGAAGAGTTGTCGAGAGGGTTTAAAACACAATCGGGAATCAAACAAGGCTGTACATTGAGTCCGAGCCTGTTCGCCTTGTTTATTGAAGATCTTACTGACCTCTTACCAGGTGGCATAGACTTTGCCGGACAAATAATAAAAGCTTTGCTGTTTGCAAACGACATTGTTCTTTTGGCAGCATCACCTGAATCATTACAATGATAAAACGCCTGTATCATAATTGTCAGCTTTGGAGTTTGATGGTGCATCTTAATAAGTCCAAAATTTTGATTTTTAAACGAGGAGGAGGCCGCAATAGAGCGAAAGAAAAATGGTTCTCTAATGGAGAGGCCATTGAAGTTGTCACGGAATCCAAATAACTTGGAGTTCACTTAACGAAAAATTTGAGCATGGAAATACATCTAAGAGAGAAACTAGTTAAGGCTAAAAGTGCAATAAGTGCAACTTGGAAAAGATGTTTTTCTAACAAAGGTATCGCACATAGCAGCAAGTTCAGTATATTTGAAGCGGTATCTGAGTCTGTCATGTTTTACGCGGCACAAACTTGGGGAACGAAACAATACGAAATAGTTGAGAAACTTCCCCGATACTTTATTAAGCGAATTTTTAGACTGCCATCAAATACACCCAACTATGTTATTATTTTGGAATCACGATTATCACCTATGTTCATTAGAACCCTAAAAATGCAAGGCGATTACATCTTGAGAGTAATGAAAATGAGCAATAATAGGCTTCCGAAGATAGCAGCGCTTCAAGTAATACGAACCAAAACAAGTTGGTGTGATGATTGGATAAATTTGGCAAGAGAATGTGGAATGAAACTTAACCTTTTGTGTAATAATCAGGATGATTTAAAAGAATCTTTATACCAGCTCATTTCTGCAGTGGACATAAAACAACGAGAGAAATACATGACTCACGCCACAGGATCTATATACAGGCAGCTCTACTGTCATCTAAATAAAAACTTGGATGAGAGGAATTATTTTAGGGATGATAATAGCATTGACGAAATTTAAATTGAAAGGTGAAGTTATGCAGCTGAATTTTATACCTCATAGAGATGACTTACCAATTTTATGCTCATTGTGCAATTTAAATTAAAAGGAGGATGTTTTACACTTTGTTGGAATATGTCCAGTTCTTTAAGAAATAAGAAGGAATGCTTTTGGTAGCGAAATACTGACGCAAAATCAAGTTATACTCTTGCTTAAGAATATGGAAGTTAAAAATTATATCAATTCTGCAGGCTTCTCTATAAAAGTAGAATTATAAATGAAAGTTTTTAAATATATTATTGAGCTATGTTATCTAGGCAGACGGCAGACGGAAGTTTGTAAACTTTATAAAAAAAAAATGTTAATCAACGTTATCAAAATAAAAACCAATCTAATCTAATATTAAAATTATTTTGAAAACTGGAATTTTTTTAAATTTTGATCACGGACTTAAAGTCGTAGTTCAAATTTGAAATCAGCACCAAAAATGTATTTTCCAAAACCATGAAATTATTGTATGTATGTATATTCAAGTTTTCTCAAAACTTCCTTATATCGCCTCAGAAGTAATGAGAACTTTCAAAATATAAGTATAATACTTAAATTATTTACATTGTTTAGAATATTACAAAATTTTTTTTAGAATTGAGTTTTATTAACATCCCATATGAAGTTATTGTATTGGGTCCGATTTGTCGAATTAAAAATGTTGACATTTCTCGACGTTTCAAGGTCCCTAGAGTCGAAATAAAAGATTTTTAGAAAGATGTCTGTGCGTGTGTGTGTACGTACGTTCGTACGTCCGTACGTCTGTACGTTCGCGACGTTTTTTTCGTTTTCCATAGCTCAAGAACCAGAGGAAGTATCGACTTCAAATACATTTTGTTATACAAATAAAAAGACAGAAAAATGCAGAATGCAGGCTCTCAAGAAAATTGCGTGGTGGTTTTTTTTAATATAGCAGTTTAAAAAAAAGGTGAAAAATTTGGTTAAACCTAAATATCTCATGAACCAATGACGCTAGAGACTTCAATTAAATTTTATATTATAAATTGTATGTGATACAAAATAATTATATTTTTGAAAAAAAATCCAATTAACGGTTTTTTTTATAAATCAAAAAAACTGAAAAAAAAAATTGTCACCTCGAAAATCTTACGACTAAAATATGATTTCATCTCCAAAACAATTTTGTGCAACGAAGAATAATGTTTTTGACATCTGATAAAATTTTGAGAAAAATCTACCCTAAAAAAAACATTACTCAAAGTTGGTAAAAATTGAATTTCGACTCAAATATCTTTTCAAAAACTTGAGATTATGGCTTCAAACTTATTTTATCTTATAAGAAATATTATTTTCAACATTCTCAAAAATGTTGAGAAAAATCGAATTGACAGTTTTTTACTAAAAATAAAAACCTAAAAAAAAATTAATGAAATTGGTAAAAATTGATTTCCGACTCAAATATCTTTTCAAAACTTTGGGATATTGGCTTTAAACTACTTTAATCTTTCAAGAAATATTGTTGTCAACATTCAGTAAAATTTAGAAAAAAATCGAATTGACAGTTTTTGTACAAAAAATTAAAAATCTAAAAAAAATTTAACAAAAGTTGGTAAAAATTGATTTTCGACTCAAATATCTTTTCAAAAATTTGAGATAATGGATTCTTACTCATTTTAACTTATAAGAAATATTGTTTTCAACATTCGATAAAATTTTGAGAAAAATCGAATTGACAGTTTTTTTTACAAAAAATAAAAAAACTAAAAAAAAAACAATACTACAACTTTGTAAAAATTTACTTTCGACTCAAATAGCTTTTCAAAAATTACAAATATTGCCTTCAAAATTATTGTATTTCACAGAAAGTATTGTTTTCGATATTCATATATCATTCGATATAAAAATCCAACAGTCCGTTTTTTCATAAAAAAATAAAATCTACAAAAAATAGTACGCAAATTTGGTAAAAATTGATACATATAGACAAACTTTTAAGCAAGACAAATGGACAGACGGGATGGGAAGTTATCAGTGTGGGTCGCATCCCAGCCTCTTTTTTACCTTAGCTTTACATTGTTTTTTGTTTGTCTTTAATCTTTTTAAAGAGGCAAATTTTCAAAAGTCACAACCCAACAAATTTTTGGTTTTCTATTCAAGTCTTATAACCTCCTGATTGTTGATGTTTATATTACTACTTACTTACTTACTTATGTTGGTAATGGTTATAAGGTACGTGACTTTTTAAACGGTCAGACTGTAGCATTCTTCCTTTTCATCTCCCAAAGAGATGAAGATGTGATCTTGTGTGCATAAGATATCAAAATTAAAACAATTTTTTTCTATATAAGATGTCGAACAAAATGATTCATGTAAAGCTCCAATTCTCAAAACTCTGTTGATTTGCTGAGTTTACTAACTAAGTGGTCAAAATTATTCATTAAATATTGTATCTGTTTAATGTTTTGTAATTTTCAATATGGTGACATTTTACTCTTCTTCGATTCTATAGCCGCCCTGTAAATGATGTTTTCTTCTATCTCATTATCCGAATAAATGCTCCTTAAAAATATTCTAATCACACCCCCAAAGCCTTCCTCGTATGTAATAGCCACTCAAATTTAATAAATAAATTGGGTGTCGCAACAGTCCGTTTGAGAACTAGGGCCTAGTGACTTACAACTCTCAACCATTCCTGTGTGCGAGTACTGTTGTCAGGGATGGAGGGGACCTATAGTTTTAAGCCGAATCCGAACGGCAAATTTTGAGAAAGCACTTTTCATGACAAGAATTACTCTTGGAGAATTTGTCAATTCCTCGCATGGCATAGGCAGGGATCGAACACAAGACCTCTGGCATGACAGTCCAAAGCACTTTTTTTTTTTTTTGTGTGTAAATTCATTTTTATTAATTCAGTCTTAAACCTATCTTAAAGCTAGACAAAAATTCATAAAACTAGCCTAATTAACCATAACTTACAACTAACTTACTGGTCCCATACGGACACTCTAAGTTAAACAATAATACTTAATGCTAATGCCTTTCGGCCCTAAGATCTATTTAACTTCAATTCCATTTTATTTATTTTTTTATTCATTAGAAAATTTCAAAAAAAACTAATATCAATATCCTTACGGTCCAAAGCACTAACCATCATGCCACGGGTACTACTACTTCGATTCTATAACAGCCCTGAAAACTATGTTATCTTCTTTCTTATTATTTAAATAAATACTCCTTAAAAATATTCTTACTTACTCCCAAAGCTTTCCTATTAGCGTAATAGCCACTTGCATTCCTTCCCCTACAAAATCTAATCGTAATACCCTCGAGTATAACTTTGGTCGTACAGTACTATCATGTTCAGAGATTCGTTGCTAAGCCGTACTACGTGAATGTTGAATGTTTTAGCACAATCTGTCTTTCCTAGTCATTGTAATATTAAGGAATTCGAAATCAATGTGCACCGCCACCTGCTTTCAAAGTCTCACACTAAGTCTTTGGCATAAAACGGGCAACAAATAACTCTTGAATGTGACTCTTGAATGAAATGGCGAAAATCAAAATATCTTTATGTAACCACGTTGGGCCTAAAATACATTCTGTGCTATGGTTAAAAATGTCGTCATCTTGTACGTCTGGAACCTAATTCTTCTCGCCTACTGCCTTTAATTTTTGTTTTCAATGAGAAACACTTCTGGGAACAGGATTTTTGATTTTGTATTGAATTTCCTTTATTTTCTACTGAAACACCCACAGAGACTCTTTTTGAAATCCTGTAAATCGCAAAGCTCTTTTATTGCACCACCTACTTCACTTATTTATTTTTGCTATATGCTTTTTAAATCCCAATTTTGTTATGTGGGCTTCCTTGCCCTACGAAGGATCTTTATACTAATTATTATTCGGCGGCACGTGGTGTTTGTCTCGGTCCTTGTTTTAATATTTTTCCACTGGGGTCATCAACATTTTAATCATCTATATGTATATCTATTTCTATATACAAATTTGAGAAAAAAAAATATTGTAACTAAAATTTAATGAATTAATTGTAAGCCATGCACAAAACACAAGGGATCAGGTATGCAAATAAGCTGTGCTTTTTTTTTTGTTCTGGTTAACAACCTCCGAATTAAAGTATCCCTTGAGTTCATAACCTTTTACCATTTTCAGCACAAATTCCCAAAAGATTCGATCTCTTGAATAAATGTTAAGCTACGCAACGCACATCATTGCCATTTTACATTCGGAATTCAAAATTTTCAAAACAAACTGGAT
This sequence comes from Eupeodes luniger, assembly GCA_951509635.1. Taxonomy (NCBI): domain Eukaryota; kingdom Metazoa; phylum Arthropoda; class Insecta; order Diptera; family Syrphidae; genus Eupeodes; species Eupeodes luniger. The sequence goes on along the minus strand of OX608075.1, from coordinate 7,978,714 downwards.
ATGCGCCCTATGGGACTATGATGAGAATTGCCTTTAACCATTTCCGGTTGTATCTATACCTGTAGACCTTTAGCTTCGTACCGTACGTATACCGATATGATGTGCCTTGCTGGCTATTTTAATGCCAAAATTTGATTGACAGCATGATGGGATTCAATCTCGGAACTGCGTGTACATATATATGTAGTTGTACAAGTACGAATATAGCTGGAGCCATTTCAATTTGGTCATATTAAATTTTATTGAAAAGTAGCTTTGGGTCCCCAAGGGTCCATATTCCACATTTATACGAATATACAGAGTGAACAGTGTAACGCAGTTTCCGATGTCCATTCGAATCATAATTAAAATTTTATTGTCAAATCGTTATGCGAGAGAGAGGTTAATGGTTTTGGTGGCGCGAGGACTCATCAGCAGCTACAGGACTGTTGTAAGCTTCATAAATCTGCCACCCAATCCGACCAGTTATCAGATGGTGATGGCGGGCGGGCGTCTAGAGTGTATAGGCCTCGTAAATTCTGTAAATTGCACTTTTTACTATGCAAGAGGGTATAGGGTAGGTATATGACAACAACGACCAGATCTCAGGACGAACATCAGGAGAAATCTCTTTTCCATCTTTATGCCCATCCCCATGTCCACATCCTTCTCTCAAGGGAATAAAGTTATGGACGACTAGGGAACAGGATATTCAATTTATTGCGGGATTCAACCGCACCAGAACAGAATGATGGGCCATAGAAGAGGGCAACGAGCATTGGGCAAGGGCAACCCCAACAGAACAGAACAAAACACTAAATGCAAATATCCAATTGTCCTTTCGTCGTTATTATGATGATGACCATAATGTATAAGCACATAGAAGTGAGTGAGAGAGGTATAGAGAGAGGGACCAAAACGCACAAGCCCGCACTAGAAGCCAAAAGACTCTACCAAGAGCCCTTACCCACCCATTGCCATCTCAGTCACAAAAGAGGAAGAGAGATATATCTAATAAGTACACATAAATAAGGGTGACTTTATGTCCTTACGACGACGACATCCTAATTAAGGTTTAAGGTCCAACGCAATTTTCGAACCCGATGAACATTATCCTTGTACTAACGCATACATTAAAGGAGCACGAGGCACAGTGCCTGGTACGAGTAGTTTGAAGGAGGCAGTTCAGTCTATAGGCAGAAGCACAAGTGAATTGGGTGCCCCAGCCAGGCTCTACCGGAGATCGGAGATTTATGGCATTCCAAATGTGTGTCCTGTTGGGTGGATGATAATTTTAATGAATGAAATAGAAGCTATGGATGAAAGAAGAGTGGTATGGGGTGCTTGGCAGAGAGATAGGTTAATAAATCGTCCCGGTGGTGTATGACCAAAAATGACTTGTAACAAGGATAATGAATATATTGTTTTTCTCTCGCTGCCTGCTGCCTGCTTTGGCTTTGGCCGGTTGGCTATAGCTGGGTTTGGTTGGTTATAGGCTTTGAGCATGTTGTTACGCTAGACACAACGACGATGTTGTTGTAAATTATGACCGTGATTCGATGGAAATAGCTGCTGCTCTGCTGTGTTCTATTGTTCTATTATAGGTAGCAACATAACACATAAGTAGTACATGCATCATGCATAACATATACAAATACATACATATCCTATCCATACTAATAAATATAAAGGACGAGCTGGTCAACTTGTAAATCGAATTAATTTAGTCATGTGGACGATTTATTATACCAAGAAGAATATGGATAGCTTATGGAAATAGAAATTTATGATAACATAATAGGACGATTTTGAGTTTTAGTTTTTTTTTTTTAGAATAAATTTTCTTATGGATATTTTGTAATTCAGGAAAATATTGGAAGGATTGGCATTTTTGGAAGGGGCTAGTGTTCCAATTATTGAAATATTGGTTTAATTTTCGAGGACATAGAAAAAATATTTAGAGAATTTAATTTCTCCCTAGAACTTGAAAGTTTGCAGTTTCTCATAAGAAGCTTTAGAACTTGTTACCACAAACGGTCCTCCAAAGCACAATATTTTCCTTAATGAAAAATGACAAATACAAAAATTATGTATCGGTGGCAAGCTATTCAAAAATATGGACACACATAAAACAATTACATTTTTACCAAAAATTTGAAACTTCACATTTTCATTTATTGCGTATATTAAATCTACAATGCATAAGTAAAATTTAAAAAGAACTAAGTAAAGTCATTCGCAAAGCTTGCGTAATATTTGAACCCTACACCACCCGATGGCTTATCTTTTGCCAGAATAGCTAAACAAATTGAGAGGAGCCGACACGTTATTTCCACATTTTTAAGTTATCAGTATAAATCTGGAAAAAAACTTGAAGGGCCGAACACACGCGTGGTTAATAATGCGGAAAGGCGGTTTATTTTAAGAAAGGCGTAAAATTCACACGACTTTTTGGCAAAAATCAGGGAAAAATGTAATGTTAAGGGTGGTGTTATTTTGAAAGCTAAACATGTAAAAATATTGGAAAAGGCCTTTCCATACTTTCATACAATTTTTGGAAATCTGCCGTGGATTTATCAACACACTCAAAAAATTTTCCTGGTAGGAAAATTCTGGTAGAAAATACCAGCCAAAAAACTGGTACAATAGTCCAGATTACGTGGTAAATAACTCCAGATTTCATGGTAAAAATCAAAAAACCAGAAATCTGGTAGAATCTAACAAGTACCAGAAGAAATTTTTTTTAACCAGATTTCCTGGTAGAAAAAAACCAGGAAAAAATGTGGTAAAATACTCCAGATTTTGTGGTAAATAACTCCAGATTTCCTGGTAAAAAGAAATCTGGTTTTATTTACCAGAAATCTGGTTTCCTGGTAAAATTTTTGACAGAAAATTTTCTGGTAAATATTACCAGCGTCCTGGTAGAAAGTATTTTTTCCTGGTAAAATGAAGATTATCTGGAATCTGGTAAATAGAAAGTAGAAAGTATTTTTTTCCTGGTAAAATGAAGATTATCTGGAATCTGGTAAATAGAAAGTAGAAAGTATTTTTTTCCTGGTAAAATGAAGATTTTCTGGAATCTGGTAAATAGAACCAGGAAATTTATTTTCTGGTATATTTTTTCCTGGTAGATAAAACCAGTCTTCTGGTACTTATTACCAGAAATACTGGAAGTCTAAAAATTATCTCTTATCTGGTAAATAAAATCAGGAATTTTATTGTCTGGTATATTTTTTCTTGGTAGATAAAATCAGCCTTCTGGTACTTATTACCAGAAATTCTGGGAGTTTAAGAATTATCTTTTTTCTCGTAAATAAAACCAGGAATTTAATTGTCTAGTATATATTGGCCCTTCCCGCCAATCGTAAACTACATGGCGCTTCCGATAATTTAGTTAAGAGAGAAATTTGTATTCCTTTTTTTCTTGGACATATTAGAGATGATGTTGATGTGAATGTTTTCTTTAGGAATATTACCTATAATCTTATGCGTTCTTTTTAGTAGGAAAAATACAATTAAATATATGCTATGCATGATTTCATAAGGCGCTTACCATAATTTGGCGGGAAGAGCTTAATATTCTACCAGAATTCAGCAACATTTTGAGTAAAAAAAAACTCCCGGTATTATGGTACATTTTTACCAGGAAAAAAATATTCCTGGTATATTCTACCAGAATTCTGGTATATTTTTACCAGGAACAAAAATATTCCTGGTATATTTTACCAGAATTCTGGTATATTTTTACCAGGAAAAGAAATATTCCTGGTATACTCTACCACAATTCTATTACATTTTACTAGGAAAAAAAATATTCCTGGTATATTCTACCAGAATTCTGGTATATTTTTACCAGGAATACTGGGGAAATTTTTATCAGGAAAAAAAAAATGTTCCTGGTATATTCTACCAGAATACTGGATTTATTCCCGTTATAATTTTTACCAGGAAAAATAATTCTCCTAGTATATTCTACCAGAAATCTGGTGTATTTTACCAGTAATTCTTCAAAAAATCTCCTGGTAAAATTTACCAGGATTTTCTAGAAAATTTTACCAAGACGACTGGTAGGAATCTAAAAACCACTTTTTCTGGATAAATTTAGCGGGAAATCTGCATGATAATGCACCAATACACACAGCCCGGGTAGTAAAAACCTGTATACAGAGCCACAATGTGGATCTATTAAGCTGTCCACCCTATTCTCCAGATTTGAATATCATCGGAAATGTTTGGGTATGGTTGACACGTGAAGTTAATGAATCAGGACAACAATATTCGAGTGTTTCCGAACTTACCGAAGCCATCAAATAAATTAGCATGTAGCTCGATTTCACTTAATTATTTGCCTAGTTTGTATACATCCCTTCCCATCCAGATGGCTGAAGTTTTGGAGGAGAAAGGTGGCTCAACACATTAATAAATAAGTTGTTTGTATATATAAAATACTCCAGCTATCGACAATTTAACTTATTTTTGTAATAAAAAGAAGCAGGCATCTCTAAAATGCATTTTTCATTAAAATGTCCTATTCAAGTGGCACAAATTTTCGACACCTTATTTTGCTGGTTTTTGGTTGATAATACTTTGTTAACACTTAAAGCCTTAGGATTAAATCTTTCTTTTTGTCAAATAACAAGAATTTAATTAAATATAATATACAAAAAAATAGTTTCTAGCATGCTTGGTTTGGAAGCAATGCAGGATAAAAAACAGGCCCAAAGGCTGTCCTCTTCAAGTGGTGAGGAGTGTATAAGTATTTTTTTATTTTTCAGCTTTAGTTGAATCTTTGAGTCTTACAAAATATTAATACAACATTTTTGTGTAAGTTGAAAAAAAATTTAAGTCAATACATTTTGTCGTTCCCAAGATTTTGGAGTCAAAAAATCTATTTTTATACAAGTTTTTAATTGTTTTTATCTTGTAGGTTTTAATTTTTGTAATATTTTGTAGTATGGAATGGAATAAGTTCGAAGCCAATTTATTTATTTTTTCTCCAGATATTCGAGCCCAAAATTTGTTTGTAACGATTGATTTTTCTAAAAAAATACCAGATGTCAAATACGTTAATGTTCGATGTAAAAAATTATTTTGTCCTTATTTTTGTAAGAGTTTCAAGGTGCCAAACATTTTTTTTAAAGTTTTGTTTAAATTCATAAAAAACCTTTAATTGGATTTTTCTAGTTGATACTAATGTGGTATCACGTATTAATGAATAACATACATTTTTTACTTTATTTTGAAACTGCTGTAGTATATGACCTTCTCAATTTTTTTTTTGAAATGTCTTGATGTTACTATCTGTACAATAACATGTATTTGAAGTCAATATCTTGAGATAAGGCTGACGAAAAGAGGTATATCAAACGTTAGTAAACACGCGCACACAGATATATTTCTAAGTATCGTTGATTTTGATTCCAGGAACCGTGAAACGTTGAAAAATGTCAACATTTTAAATTTGACAAATCGCATCCATTTCAATAATTACCTAATAGGAAGTTAAAAAATTTGACAGTAAAGTTTGCAAAGTGTCAATTTTTCCTTCCATAAAGAAACTAAAATTAGGCACTCTGAATAACTTTTCATAGTCTTAATACATTTCACCTTTTGTCTTAGGTCAAAAAGATCTACTTATTGATTTAATTTGTCACGCCACGCCGCCGACCGTCTTATTTTTTTAACTCTTAAACAGTGGTGCTGCATTTATTTTCTCAAACATTTATTTAAGCTTTAAAAGAATTAAATTTGCGCCTCTTGTTTTAAATCTTCAAAGCTTATTATGAGCATTTTATTAGAAAAAAATAAAAGAAATTAAAAACGGTGCTAAAAACATTTGTTAAAAGCTGAAATCTAGCATCTCCTATGGAGTTGTTCGTATTTTTTGAAAAATAATAAAGTTATTTTTTTTAATTTCAGTTGTAAATGTGGAAAATTTGTTAAAGCCCAAATTTTATCTTAACTTATCAAATTTATTAAACTGCTTAGCAATATTTGTCTATCATCTATTGATTTTAGTTTTTTCATCAAAAACACATTAGTTGTAGTTCATATTTAGATGTGGAGTCAAACCCGCTTAAAAGAAGAAGCATATTTGATATAGCCACGAGAACATACAAGTTTCAATTTTGTCTCTTTTTAACCGAGACAAGACAAGATTATAATGTCTTAAAGGTAATTAAAACGAGAGAGTATGTTTTATACCGAAGTTTTACAAAACTCGAGCTTATTTGTCGGTTTCGTCAATGCTTTCATTCTCTCAGCACGAAAAAAACCTTTTTTTTGGCTAAAGCGTGTGTCCGAGAAAGTTACGACAGCATCTAACTGGTGAGCCAAATGTATGTACCTGGGTGACACGCATTTGACTAAAAGTCTCAAAATATCTATATTTCTTGTAGTTATTGTTAAAAATGCTAATTTAATCATACTTTATTTGAGTCATAAACTGTTTTACAATAGCAACTTAGTACCTACATAAAAAAAACACAATAAATGTATCCCCCCATAGACTCAGTTAAAAAAGACCGAGACTTTATTGAGACAAGACTGAAATTTTTCGATTTTGACGACACTTAGACGAGAGTTTATTTACTGAAAAACAAGAGTTTCAAATGTTTTATAAGAAAATGGCCTACAAATAGCCATGTAATAAAAAAAGAACATTTTTGAACGAGTCTCTTTTTTTCTCTTAAGCGGGTTTTCCTGTGAAATCTTTAACCTAAATAATAAAAATACCTTCAAATTTTAAACGTTTTATAAACTTTGTCTCATTCCGTAGTTTAATTTTGTTGATTAGGAAACTCAAGAAGCTATACATTAATTCCGTTCTATTTAAATCATTTCCTTCCCCCCTCCCTTCTAATTTTTGTTGTTTTTTTAGATTGAAAAAACGAAAAGAAAATTCCAAAAAAAAAAACTCTAGCCATTTTGGGAGATTATTAAATTTTAAAATCCATCCTGTGCTATTTCCTTGTGTGACAAAGCGACACACCGACACCACCCGCCATGCCATCAAGACTCGTGAACCTACTTAATTCTAAGTTTACACGAAAAACTTTTCACATTTGAGCCAAGGCGAATGAAAAACTTTCCTCCATCATTTTACACACTTCCTTCTACTTAGAGATATATTTTTACATTCCTTAAGGATTTTAATTTTTTATATTTTCTTGTGTTTCTCTTTGTTTTTTTTTTTTCTTTGCATGTCATTCTCTTTTTTGGTGCCAAATGTTCTTGGCTATGTAATAAATGAAATTTTACACGACAAAGACCAAAAACCCCCTCCCCTCTTTAAGTTGGTTCTGGGAACAAAGTGAAAAAGAAGAAAAACGATGACAAAAGACCGTACAACTCAAAAGTAAAAAATAATTTGTAATAATTGCAAAATGTTTCCACCATTTAGAGGAAGTGGCCAGGCATGGTGTGAAGGGGGTGGTGGATAGGAAAACGAAGTAGCATTCCATATACTGCCCAGGCCAAATGAAATAAACTGTGAATTTCGTTTACGCCCAATTTACAGGACATTCAAAAACAGCACACACTCTGTCGCTGTGTGTCGACATGGCAGGCATGGAGGCGATGTCGGAACCATGGTGGCCGACGACGACTCAACGACGCGACGCGACGGACGGCCAGCGGCGACGGCAACGTGAGGACCCTGGCCCTGGCTTGCTGCAGATGGCTCGAGTCTCCTCTCATAACAACTCTCGCACCCACAACATCATTAACTTTTGCGTTTCACTTTTTATGAAGGATTTTTTCCTCTCTCCTCTGTTGAAATACACTTCCCATCGTCCTTGGAAAAGGTCGGGTCGAAAAAAAGGGAATCCCTTCACAAGAAGGAGGATGGAGATGAAGCGAGGCCAGCTCCAGCTCCAGGCGAGGTGTGACAGAAAAAAAATTGAAACTTTGTCAACAAATCTCTTTTAATATGATTTTGTGCCTGACTCACGCTCACAACTCACCACTCACTACTCACGCCTAACCTTTGAACACTTCGGGACATGCCCCAACAACCTAATTCCGGATTCTGGGAAGCTGAGTGGTTTGCAAGGATATGGGTGTCGGAAAGTTGGGTGTTGAACAAAAAAAAAAAATAAACCCAACAAATGAACTCAACATTGAAGTGATGGAGTCTTTTTATTAGACCTTTGTTCAGCTATACACAACACCATCCCTCTCCCCCTCCCTTCCCCAACAACCCAAAGCCATAGTCGATTTAAATCTCTCTCTCCCTATGTGACGGGATCCGTCTTTGGCAACAAAATATATAGGGTACCCCATCAACCTCACACCCACACCATTTCACTTCACTATGACGCCCGCCACCGTCGCGTCGTACCGTATTCCCAACCCACAAGCGGAATGGGATAAACAAATCACTGGGAAGTTAGGAGATGAGGATTTGAAAGTTTTTCCTTCCATTCCATCCGATCCATCGCATCACATCGACTTCCACTTCGACATCGTCATCGTCATCGATGAAGGCGAAGTGAAGAAGAAGAAGAAGGAAAAACTCAATTTTATGTTTTGAAAGCTGTTCCAATCAAAGTTTTCTAGCCTCATCAATATTTTCTTGTATTTTTCCACCATCATCATCGCATGGACTAAAATATATACACAACCAATAGTATACCTTTTTTCCTATAATACGATATAAGAGTTTTCGAGATGGGTTTGCATTAGGGTAAAGGTGGATCTAGGTACTTTTCAAACTTTCTATACTCTACATAGGGTGGTTTCTGAGGGTACCTATACCTTCCCTGCACCATAATTTTTTTTTTTTGTATACAAAATATAGCTATCAGAGGGCTAGAGGGAGTGGTGTGAGATTTCGAGAGTATGAGATTGGGGCATAATGGGGGCTTATTATGTGAAAGAATGTAGTTAAATCAGCTTCGAGGTATAGATTTTTATATTTATATATTTTTGTAGCAAAAGTAAATCCTTTATGCCACCTTATACTCGTAGGTACTATGGATACTATAAGCTACTCTTCTATGCATTTAATTTTGGAATTTTTGTTTTTGTTTGTTTTCATATTGGCGTTGAAAATTATCGATTTTGAGAGATGATGAGGAAAAGAACAAAATATTGGAAAAGGGGCGCGGCCGGTGGCGGTGGCGGATTCTAGAAGAAGAAGCTACAATATTTGAATTAAATATAGAAAATTTAAACATAAAGTATAGAAGCACATAGAGAGATAAGATATCGCATACAATTTAGTAAGCTTCATTTATTCTGGTTGGTGTGGGGAAGGGGGATATTATTTACTTCGTTGGAGACTTAAGACTTTCTGCAGCGTGTTTGACAGGCCTACAAAATGTATGTCAGATGAAGTTTATGGAAATTGTAGTTAATGATATGGTACTGAAAAAGTAATGCCACCGTCTTAAAAGAATGACTTTAAATTGGAGCAAAAGAAGAAACAAATAGTGCTAGGCACGATGGGTAACTTTTTTTTCGAAAAAATGCGTAGGTATTGAAAATATCAGGTTGAAAAACAACAGCAAGAATTACAATATTTTTATAATGTTTCTAAACAAAGTTGTTTCTGTCTATTGTCTTACTTTTTGAAAGATTTGGAAACAATCTTTATATATATAAAAGAAAGTCGTGTTAGTTACACTATTTATAACTCAAGAACGGCTGTTCCGATATGACTGAAAATTGGTGGGTAGTTGCTTAAAGTCAGGAGACGGACATATGATACTGTTTATTCCGTTTGACAGCGTTCCCGTGTGACTTGACATAAAACGTCAGTCAAACTGTCACAACAAAAGTAAAAAGAATGGATTTCGTTGTCAACAACAGTTGGATTGTTCCATATTCGCCACTGATTTCTAAAACGTTCCAGACACATTGCAACGTTGAGTACTGCAATTTATTAAAGTCCATAAAATATATTTGCAAATATGTCACGAAACGCATCGATATAGCGGATTGCAATCCTCAAATACCAACGATGAAATTTCAAGCTATCAAGTTGGTCGTTATGTGAACTGTAACGAAGCGGTTTAACGTATATTCGCATTCACTACTCAAGAACGTCATCTTACTGTTGTGCATTTGGCGGTGCATCTAAAGAATGATCAAAGAGTATATTTTACAGCTTCGAATGCTATGTAACGTGCTGAAATACTTCCAGCAACTACATTAACCAATTTCTTTGCAATCTGCCAAAGCGATCCGTTTGCACGGAATTTACTTTAATCGGAGACGCCACGTTAATATACTTGGAATGCTTCATCGAAGAATTTTCAAAGAAGGAAGCAAGGCGCTGCGGTTCCAGGGTATCCGGATGTGCGTTCTACTGATGCTCTTGGATGTATGTATACAGTTCATCCAAAGAATCGTAAATGTTTCTATTTGCGGTTGTTGTTGGTAAATGTACGTGGGCCAAGGTCATTTGAGACATTCCTCATATCAGTGGTCTTAGTCACTGTTCGTGCGATATCCAACATAGTGGTTGCAGTTGCTTCTTCTGGAAAAGCAGGCACATTGTTAAAAGGATGCCGTACGGCTCATTCAGCATTAAAATTACTGTTAAAACGTTCAAACTATCGAAGAACCAACATGTAATATTGCAAAACACTCAGCAATGGCCAAGTTTTATCGGCATCGAAAATCATCATCTGGGACGAATACACAATTGCACACAAACGTGTATTAGAAGCACTTAACCGAACATTGAAAGATTTACGCAATGACTTGAGATGTTTTGGAGGAGCAATATTTATACTGTCTGACGATTTTCGCCAAACACTGCCAGTGATTCCAAGATCGGCTGCCGAAGAAATAAACGCTTGCCTGAAATCATCGAATTTATGGCGTTATGTGAAGAAACTGCAGATGACAACAAACATGAGAGTTGCATTGCTTAATAATAAATCTGCTGAAGATTTCTCTGAGCAATTGCTGATTATCGGTAATGGTCAAATACCTGTCGATGAATTGAAAATATTGACATTTCTCGACATTTCAAGGTCTCTAGAGTGGAAATAAAAGATTTTTGGATAGATGTCTGTGCGTGCGTGTGTACGAACGTTCGGATGTCCGTACGCCTCCTGTAGGTCCGTTCGCGACGTTTTTTTCGTCTTCCATAGTTCAAGAACCAGTAGAGATATCGACTTCAAATAAATTTTGTTATACAGATAATAATGGAGAAAAATGCAGAAAGGACTCTCAAAAAAATTGCGTTGGTGGTTCTTTTAACTTGAATTAAATTTTCTATTATGTAATGTAACGTAATACCAAACAAATATATTTCTGGAAAAAAAATCCAATCAACGGTTTTTTTTATAAATCAAAAAAAATTGAAAAATATTTGTCACTACGAAAATTTTACAAACAAAAAATGATTTTAACTCAAAATAATTGTGTGCAATAAAGAATAACGTTTTTAACATCTGGTAACATTTTGATAAAAATCGAATCGACAGTTTTTTTTTTACAAAAAATAAAAACCTAAACAAAAATTAATAAAAGTTGGTAAAAATGAATTGTATCTTATAAAAAATAATGTTTTCAATATTCAATTAAATCGTGTTAAAAATTAAGTTGATAGTTTTTTTTTTACAAAAAAATAAGAAATATTGTTTTCAACATTCGGTGAGATTTTGAGAAAAATTGAATCGACAGTTTTTTGTACAAAAAATAAAAACCTAAAAAATACAATACTAAAACTTGGTCAAAATTTACTTCCGCCTCAAATATCGTTTCAAAAATTGAAAATATTGGATTCAAACTAATTTGATCTCACAGAAAATATTGTTTTCGAAATTCAGTAATTTTTTTATAAAAAATCCAACAGTCCATTTTTTCATACAAAAATAAAATCTACACAAAATAGTACGCAATTTTGTTAAAAATTGATGTGCGGTTCTCGATATCTCATGAACAATAGAAGATATTGACTTCAAATTAATTTCATTCATCCAATTTTTATTTGTTTATTTAAGAAATGAAAACTTTTAAGAAATGCTACTAAAATGGGTTAAAATTGGTTTTCGAATAAAAATCTCGTTAACAAAAGAAAAGGTTTTGAAATAAAACTATTTGCATTATGATGCAAAATATTGTTGGTAATTTTGAAATTTTTTAGGATATTTCAACTGACAACTTTTTTAACAAAGTACGAAAACCTACAAACTTTTTAAGCAAGACAAATCGGAAGTTATCAGTATAATTCGCATCCCAGCCTCTTTTTAGAATATAATATTTTCGAAGAGAACTTGAAATAATATAAATTCTGTGAAACTTTAAAATGAGTACATAATATTTCTACTCGTTCTTTAGGCTATATTTTTAAAATAAAGGATTTGGATTCTAGTGACCTTGAAATATCTCAAAATGTCAAAATTTCCAATTCGAAAAAATCGCACTGATAACATTAGAACCATAAACAATTCATTCTCTTTCTCCTACAACAGCAAAACTTTGATTCAAAATAATAGTAACACAACTTTGTATTAGAATGACTTCCAAAATTTGTATTTTGACTGTTCAACCAAAAATGCATATCATTCTCAAATATGTATGGTAAAAAAACTAAAACCTTGAAATACAAATATTGAAAGTCCCCAAAATTTGAAAATTTGCTTATTTAAAAAAACTAAATACTTGCTAGAAAAATCACCGATATCTTCGAAAGCGTTATTGCATAGCATCAATCTTGATCAAACGGAAAATTCTTCGGATATGAAGTCGTTTCTCTCAAAAACCAAACAAAATATACTTTTTAACAAGAACAAGATCCCACACCTACACTTTATAAGCAAAATCTTTAATTTAAAAAATTTCTCATATGCACTCAAAAACATACAACCTTACACTTCAAACACTCCATCAAAAAATCCCACCTTAAATGCTTTTAATTTCGTCCCCTTCTATATGGTTTACTTCATGTAAGGCCACAACAATATGTCGCTTTTAGGCATTTTACCATTGCATCACATCTTACAACAAAAACTTCTATGTGTGGTAGCTTAGCTGGTAGCTGATGGAACCTACCTACTTGAAAAATCCTTCCCCCGTTTCAAGTACAAAAATGAAAAACAACAACAATAAACTAAGGCCAAAAGTCTACAACAGTTGCAATATTAGAATCCAATAAATTTACACAAAAGAAAAATTGCCAACAAAATGCCCAAGTTTTCAGCATCCATTTTCCCCGACCCGTCTTTATATATATTGTATTGTTCATGGGTGTGTGTGTTGTTGTGTGTGTATTTGTGTGAGTTTAGTTCAAGTCAACATACAAATAACCTCCCGGGCAACTTCCTATTGCTTTTCCTATATTTGAAAACTCAGGGTGTCAGAAAAGTGGTCGGTTTGACAGAAAAAAAAAATAAAATAAAAAAAGAACCCAGAAGAACAAAACGACGACGTCGACTTTTGCGGAAGAAAAGAACCCAACAACGTGAACTGAACAGACAAATAATGGAGGAACGTGACCACCAGTATGCCACATCACAGTAGGTCCTTTCTTCCGTAGGTATATACCTTCTTCTATACGAAGAAGATGATGATGACGACAAAGTCTGTGATGTCGCCTCTCTTCTCTGGTAAGGCGTTTATTATATTTGGTGTGAACGATGTCCTTCCGGAAGTTTTGAACCATCGCATCGCATCGTCGTCGTGCAACAACAACAACACACACAGTGGCATAGTGAGAAGAATTTTTATCCTTTTATTCTCTCACCAAGAAAAAATTTTGAAAAGAAAAGAATGGGCAAACTATTCACACACTAAGTGTACACATTGACATCAAGAAGGAAAAATGCAATTTTCCCACGGAAAGTATACATCTAGTCAAAGTTTCCTTGATGGTCTATACCTTTCCAACAACCTACACCCAACTCAGCGCAAAAAGGGTCACATCAACTCCTCTTCAACAACCACCACCTTCACATTTCACTATGAAAAAGAAGAAATTTCCTTGAGGCTAAGTTTCAAGAAAGTCACAGTTTGTTTGTGTTCTTCTATTCTTTTGTTTCGTTTTTAGTTCTTTGTTATATCCGCCTCCTTTTTACATACATATATTTTTATTCTCATCCTTCAAATATCCTGAAACTATATAATGTACACTAGGGCATATTCCATCATTATCCTCTCCCATCTGCCAGTCCTCCCACCACCACCGTTTCGCCACTGCCTGTGCAGCAATATGATACCAAATCTTAATGTCCTTGCTGCTGTGATGCTTTAGTAAGTATAGTATGCTACCACCATCATCATCATCAACAATATCTTGAGCTTCCCCAATGTGCCGCGCAATTGTTTGGCCTTGGGCACATCTGGGGACCCTTCGATTTGTTTGGATATACATATACCTTCTAAATTGTATGAGGTTGATGTGAATATGTTATATACCTCTCTCATATGACTACTATCTAACTATAATCAAGGGTTGGAGATGTGGGAAAAAATTGAAGTCCGAAGGGTTGTTCTTTATGGCCTTTGAGCCTTTGCTTTTGTACACCACCCCCAAACTATATAAATCTTCAGTACAAAAATTAGTGTGAGATGAGAGTTGTATAAGAAATTGTAAATCATCCCTTCGTACAGCAGCTTTTGAACCCATAATAAGATGGCAGCCATAACAAATCGTTAAGCTGTTGTTACTGCTTCAGTGGTGGTCGTTCCATAGAGCAGAGTCTTTAATATAAAAATGTTCGAAGGCAGAAGGGCCCAAGTCTAAAGGCTTTTGGATTATTTACATTGAAGATTAAACCACTTTTCAAAACCTTAGTCAAAATGTACCTTTTCAACAAAGGATCTTCCTGAAAATAGTGAAATGGTATCTAAGACTCTACGCTGCCCATGCTCTACGTTGCCTATAGGTCTTAATCGTTGGACTTTCAAATCCGTAAAGCTCACGAGAATCACGCGAAGAATTTTTCTCTCGAAACGATCCAAGATGCACCCATACGCTTTTGTCATAGTCCATGATTCTGCACCAAATAGCAGGACAGCTATAATGAGGGACTTACATCGCTACACTTTGGTTGCTCCCGAGAGAGCTTTGCTACTCAATTGCTTTCTTAGCCTATGAAAACACAGGTTAGCAATAGAAATTCTTCGGTAAATCTCAGCCCTGGTGTTGTTCTTTAGATTTATATTAGGTCCCATAAAAAAGAAAGTCCTTAACTACCTTAAGGTTACGTCTGTCAATCTTGACATTTTACTGATACCTTCGGTGTTCTAGTACTTTGTACTTTGTTTTTCCCTCATTAACAAATAAGCCGGTTTTTGGTCGCCTCTGTTTCATTCTCAATACTCACAAAATCCCCATTGACTTCACACTGAGTTCTTCCGATTATGTAAATGTCATCAGAATATGCGAGTAATTGGACAGACTTTTGAAAGATAGTGCCTTTAGAATTGACGTTGGAGCTTAGCACTATTCTTTTAAAGACGATGTTAAAGAAATCACATGACAGCGCATAACGTTGTCTTAATCTTTTTTTGACATCAAAATGTTCAATCAAGTTTTTTCCAACCTTTATGGAACATCGGGATTTCTTCATCCTGCACAAATGAACGAGATTGTCAGGGTTGCCAAAACTAGGCTGGAGTATATACACCTCGTCCCTGAAGATGCTGTCACATGCTCCCTTGAAATCGGTAAAAAATATGATGGGTGTCGATTTGAAGTTCTTGGGCTATTTTAAGAATCTTTCGTAATGTGAATATTTGATCGAATGTGCACTTTCTGGTCTAAGGCCACCTTGATAGGGTCCTATCAGGTTGTTTATGATGGACTTTAGACGTTCACATTATTACGGAAGAGAAGATTTTGTAAGCGATGTTAAGTAGATTGATGCCTCTATAGTTGGTGCAGTTTAGAGAGTCTCCTTTTTTTAGTATCGGGCAAACAATTCTGAGGTTAAATTCATCGGGTATGCTTTCTTTTGACGATATTTTATAGATTAGTTGGTGCATGCTCCTAACCAAACTATCTCCAGCTATTTTGAAGAGCTCGTCATTCAAGCCATCTGATCCTGCGGCTTTGTAAGACTTCAGCTTAGATATGGCAATCTTTACTTCGTCTACGTCAGGAAGACGGGATTGTTGGTTTTTGTCTTCTATAAATTAATAACCCTGCCTGACAGCGGAATTTGGTTCTTCGTCGCCGTTATACAATTTGCAGAAGTGGTCCTTCCATATCCTCAGCATTGACTGCGGTTCTACAATGATGTTTCCACTTTCGTCAAGGCTTTCGGTTCAATTCTTGTGCATTTGTGAATTTCGTTTCACCTATTCGTAAAACTTTCGACCTTTATTTCTGCTTTCTGGACTTCTCAACATCTTCGAAAGTTCACTTCTCATGCTCTCTCCTATTCCTTCTGAGAAGTCGGTGTTCCTCTCTCCTCTTCTTTGAGAACTTTGAAGTTACTAGTGCCAGAGAAGGATTTGGCTATTTCTTGCGAATGTGTAGCCTTCCGTCGACGACGTTGCCTTATGTCTGGAAAACCGTAGCTTTTCAGAAGTGGAAGTTGTCCGAATCGATGTGAATTCCTTGGAAATTTCGGACATCCATGATGCTCTAAGCGTGATTATCGATTGATCTGGAGAACTTCAAGTTCCTCTGAGGATATTGAGGTGTGGAAAACGTGTGCTGACTACCTTGACGTTTTGACCCGAATTTCCCTTTATTCCTTCAAAAATATGGATTGCCTTAGCTCAAAAGTGATGCAGTCCCTGAATTAAGTTAATCTCCAAGTCCATCCCTGTAAACTGATGTCCTAGATAAGAATCACCCCTCAACCTAGTCATATAGTTATCTATCATCAATGTGTGTTCTTTGCCCATGGTAACAAAAGAAGGAAGTCTAAACTAAAGGCACTTTGCATCCTATATAAACGTATATTATGGTTGGACCTGAACGTGAACGGGACATGTGCTGGGAAGGGGCATAGTACATATTATCAAAGACAAGAAGAACAAAAGATATTCATCATCCAAAGGCGACGGAGATATTATCTTACGGGAAATTCGATATACGAATAACAATTATTATTAATTCGATATTTTATCGATGTCTTTGTTTATCCCCCTGCACATTGTGAACATCGATTATCCTTTTCACTTCACTCTCCGTTGTTATGTAAAGTATGAAAGTGAAAGTTTATTTTTGTTTTGTGCTTTCTAAGAATGCATCAGGATTCATATTTTTTTTGGGTATATATAGATGAGAAAGGATAAGGACCCTTGTGTTCTTAGATACTCATCAGCTAAAGCCGCTGCTGACACATGTTCATATACCTCCCTCCCCAAGTCATGGCATCATTTTATCTTTAATTGGAGAGATTTTATTTT
This sequence comes from Eupeodes luniger, assembly GCA_951509635.1. Classification (NCBI taxonomy): domain Eukaryota; kingdom Metazoa; phylum Arthropoda; class Insecta; order Diptera; family Syrphidae; genus Eupeodes; species Eupeodes luniger. The sequence continues at coordinate 7,961,413 of OX608075.1, read as the reverse complement.
TATTGCAGCATTATATTTTTGCTGTTGTTGTTGATGTTTTCTATTTATTTTGGATTTGTATATTTTTATTAGCTTAATCCTCAAATAATACCTAACAAAAAATCATTCACAAAAATTTGGGGTGGAAATTTAGGGGAGGCACACTCATATGGTGTCCTTTATATGATTTTCTTCCTTTTTTTGGGGGAGCATTTTACAACTCCTGTGGGAATATGTACCAACCTCTTCCTCTATTATATGTACTACTACAGATTTATCTGATACTTTTGTAAGGTTGTATAATTCCTTTATTGAAGGGTAGCTATAGGAGAGTTACAACAATTTTTGACAATTAGCAAGAGAATTGGAAAAAAAAAGTTTTACAATCATTTTGGCTGCTGTTAAATTTGTCAGAGAGGCAAAAGGGTATAGAATATACAAAGAAAGGTGGAAAGGTTTAGCTACTATACCTTTTATAGTTGAGGGGTTTGTCCTCTACTCACTCACCCTCTAACCATCTTTGCTGAAGCTGATGATGGGAAAGGTTCATTGTAACTGCACAGGCATCAGGAGATTACAATCAAAATCGATTTGTTGAAATCGGATCACAAAAGGATCTCGTTTGAAGTCTGTTTGTATATTTTACTATTTTATTTGCGTTTAGAATTGGAAGCTTTTTCGATGTTTTTTTTTTTGTAAATATACGAGTATTATATTCAAATGAAATTGCAAGGGGGATGAAGAATTGATGTAGAATGGTATTTAATACCGTGGGATGATTTGACAAGATTATGTCATGTATGTATGAGGCGGGAAACGTATATACAGATTGTTTGTTGTTTATTTATTTTGTTTGGAGGTTTATATAAACTATTTGTATACTGAATTTGATTCTCTCTTTTGGTACTAAAAAATTAAGGAAATAGAGTGTTATTTCTAATCCTTAAGCTATGAGAAAATGAAAAATAGTGTAATGGTTATGAAAATAGCTCAAAATTAAGAGTTGAAATAAAGCGACATCTGTTAGGAATTAGACAAATTATTGCTTTGTTTGTTTTGCTGATTTATTTTATTAGTTTTCTTAACTGAACAATTTGAGGGTAAACTGTACCTAAGGCTCTAAAACTATCAAAAAACACCCTCTTAACTTTAATTGTATTGATATTGGAGAGATTAAAGTAAATTTTTAAATTAATTTTAGTAACTTTTAAACTAATCTTAAAATTTCCTGTAACTACTAGTATCTAGATGACTTCTAAGTTTTTGATATTTTAACTGAATACGTCCGTTTTCCATATTTAGGTTTGAGTATTTTTGTTTTTCAAGAACTAAATACGGTAGGTTGATGGGTTGGAGATTGATGATGTCATCACCACACTTATGTAGATTCATTGAGATACCCTGAAGTAATGAACTTCCCTAAAAGTGAGTGTTTAATCCTATAATATTTATGGATTATCTTGTTCTAACCATTTAGAGGATTTGAACTACGAACTAAATACACTGCTTTGAAGTTTACAGGTCCATCATTTTTAAAAGAAGGGCATAAATATTAAACTAATTAGCAACGGATTAAAATGTTAAAATAAATAGGAAATTGCTAAGTGTTAATTAAATTGCTATTAAAATACTGAATGTCCTTTACAAAAGGTTGTTTAAGGTTGTTTTGAACACCTTGAAGACACACTTAACTCTAATCAAGCAGGAATGAATATCAATTACCACTTTATCTAGCAAGAACTAAAACAATGGTCAATGTTTCGAAACCACCTACAGAGATATTAGAAGATTTCCAATATCTTGGAAGGTTTGTCTCTACGGGTGGCGTAACTAAACTGGACTAAGCAGCTGTATCAGAAAAGAACAATTTTAGTTAAGAATGCTGTCTAAAATATGGAGAAATAAGTCTTTTAGCTCAAAGACCTCTACGACTGTTCTAATTTAATATTAAACCTGTTCTGCTTTATGGGTGTGTTACTGGAAAAGTCACTGATACTGTCACAAGAAAACGTTCGTTAGTAGATGACTTCAAACCATCTTTAGGATTTTATTGTTAAATCGAATCGACAATGCTCCACGTAAGAAAGGGTCAGGAACTCATATACTTCATTCTACAAAGATTAATGTAGGTGGAGATTAGCCATATACGCTGGAAAAGCAACGGGTCAACCGATGCAGAGGAAATTCACACAGGAGGGCAGATAAATGGACCTAGAAATGCTTGGCGAAGAAAGCTCAAACAGCTAATAGGAAAACGGACTTGAAAAGTTCTAGAGAGCTGAGATATATTTCCAGAAATCGTATAAGATGGCGCGTAGGAATATTGGAGGCCCTATTCTGCGTAAACAGAACTTCAACTTCACGGAAGTAATGGTTAGAAGGACTTAAGGAAGTAAAGAAATACTGTTTTGAGCAAAGATTTCGACTAACTCTTCTAATCATCAAAAAATTATCTACCTATGAGTTTTGATATGAAATCATTTCACTACAGCCTTGGGTATATATGAACCCGAGCAACACCGATCTCGAGTCATTACAACCTCTACCCACTTCAACTTCCAGTCAGACCTTGAGCCACTACGACCATGAGTGCAGAACTTTGGGCTTCTGCAATTGATAGAATGATCAAATAATTAATGAGTTATAGGGTTATAGTATGTTCATGACGATGATTGGTTTTCTTTATTTTTTTGAAAAAGACCGATTAGGGAACTATGTAGCCCTTTTTAACCTTCGGAGTCATCTTGAATGTCCTCTACTGTACTTAAAAGTCTAATTTATTTTTCCTTAACTGCGCTAACAGACTATTGAAAATTGTCATTAAAACACGTTTTTAATGTAATGTGAGCAAAAGTGGCATCCAGAGTATGGACATTTTTCTCAAGTCTAAATATTTATTCAATATAAGGCTTAAACGCCCTTTTGAAATTTTACTTACGTGCGAGTGAGAAAGATCACTTTACTTAGATGGTCATTTATTATTTTTTGGTAAACTAAAGAAATGTTATTGTCGATGTTTTTGGAAGTCCCGAAAGCTCATAGTTTCTCAAGCTTGTACTGCAACGTTAAAATTCAGCTGGCTAAAGTTTTTCCTTATTAAATAATATTGAACAGATGCCAATTCATTTTTGATTTGAATAAACCTTCAATTACCTTTAATTACAGTCGCATGATTGATTTTTCCTATTTTTTACAAAAACATTAAAATCACCTTATTTCAATGGTTCTTAAACAGCAATTGTGCGTCAGAAGTCTTTTAAATTTTATTAAATTATTTATATTTATTCATTTTAATTAATTTATTACTTTAACAACTTTACTCAGATCAAAAAATCTTCATCATACCAAATTTTTTTTAATCTCAGTACAGGTTTTATTTTCTCAACTTCATGACCCAAGACCAATTTTATAGAATAAAGCTTTCCATCATTAAAAGAATGGTATCAGACCTCTTTTCTATTTTGCAACCAACTGAAACAACTTTAATTTTGTTCTGATTTCTAGGTAAGTATGACTTTTATATAGAACAAAATGCACACGACTTTTCCATAACATCTTATTTACTTCAAGTTTTATTAAACTTTAATTTCGAGGAAATGGTTTTATGTACCATTTATATCATGCTCCTGTAACATTTATGTGTACCAAGGTTTTAAATATCAAACTTCTAATTACTGCTAATAATCGTTTTTGACTTTCCTCGCTTTTTCCTTGCCTACCTACAAAATTTATTTCTTCAAAGCCCCCATCGTATAAAATCTCTTTCGCACGAAAACCTTATGGATATCACTTTATTTTTCTATTTTAAATGAAGGCATTTCTAGAAATTACAAATAAATCTATTGTCCTACTATGCTATTCCACCTGTTTGTTTTTCGCATGCAAACACTATTGAAAGGCATCAAGGCCGTCTTATAACGAAGGTACCTATAGCCACCCATTTTTCCTTTAAGCCCAACAAGTTCGATTTTTCAACACTTCATCTATATAAGGCTATATGAGTAGTAGTTGTTGTTGTATAGGAATATCCTTGTACGATTTGCATTCAGCAAGAAGTGTTAGCAGCAGAGTTGTAATCAACTTTGTCCCCTTCCCGCAATAACCCACCGTCCGTCGGTCGTCGTCGTCGTAGTGTTGTAAGCTGACTTAACTAACTTCAACTTCAACACGCACCGTGTGCAATCAGAAATATCCTTTTGTATACCTTCTATAAGAGTATACTTGTAGGGAGGACTTTTTTCTTCTAGTTTCTGTTGCTGTTGTAGTTGGTGCTATTTCAATTTGTTTTGTTTTCTTTTCTATATTCGTTTTATATTTACCGCTTTGTTATGCCGTTCTTGTTATTGTTCCATATTTTCAACATCTATAGAGTCTTACAATGCAAGGACAACCAACATTGCCTAATTGCGAATATAAAAGTACACATCTAGATCCCTACAAAACGAACGAACCAAACCAACCAACCAACCCACCGCAACGCAGAGAGCTCAAACCATCTAGGTTCCGTTTGTTTGCCCTATAGTCTCTCGCATGAATGTTAACTATATACCGTTGGTATATATACTCACATATCGTGTTAACGTTAACGTAAAAAATTTTCAAAGACTCAGAACTCGTGAGCCTGAGCACTGCTGTTCGTAGTATGTTCGTAACGTAGTAGTAGGTACGTTTAACTAGAACTAGAACAAGAGGCTTCGTATAACTACGAGTAGAACTAGCTATATTTCGATAAAGGAAGAAAGGGGACGGGACTCGACTTATAAGTCGATTGCGGGATTCGGTTTGTTCGTTTGCTGCAACAATTTTCCATTTCTTTTTTTTTTGTCGGAAAATTTAGGGCAAGCACCCGTTAAAAAAAATCCCTTTTTGTTGGAGGGTATGTGTATGGCGGACGCGCAAAATTTGCGTAATAGATTCAATTTTTAGGGACTTTTATGTTCTTTGCCTCTATTTGAAAATTTTAATTTGGCAGTAGTTGCGTCAGTTCAATCTTTTAGTTATATAAAGTATGTTTTTATTTCAAATTTGTATGGAACTTAAGGCATAAGATTTCAAGTTTGGTGATTTTAGATGACTTTCAGATGTGTTTTAATTTTAGATAAAAATGTTCTTGAACTTTTTTTTTAAAACATATAACTTTTTATTAATTTATAAAAATAGTACTCAATCATATTTGTGTCAATTTTGATAATTTGTATAAGCTTATATAAGACAAGAGGAAGATATATCGATTTTGTGGTACAAAACATATGACAAAATATTAAAGAGATTTATCAACATGATGATTGAACGGTTTCAAGGAATTGGTTAAAATTAAGGGACATAATATTTGTTTTGAAACTTTTTAAGAAGAGATATTGTTCACCTTTTAATAATATAAATATTTATGAAATGAATTCCTTTTATTATGGTTTTAAAAGCAGAGTTGAGAAATAATGAATACTTTTCACAATTAATTTCAACTTTAATTTCAATTACAAGTAATTAGTAATTGACGTTTTTTCCAAAACAATTACTTATAATTGTAACTGAAAGAATGCATTTACTGATAGTTTGTTATAAAAAATTCGAATGGGTTTGTTTAAGTCCTTGAAGGAAAGTGCTTTCAAATTACAGTTAAGGTAGTTGATTTCTTTATGAGATTATTAATTTAAAACAACAAGCATAAATGAAGCAAGAATTTTGGGAAATAATTTCAAGTAAGGATTACTGGAAAAATCAATCATTAATTATTAAATTGCAAATAATTGATGCTTTACAATTACATTTGGTTAGTAAATAAAATTTTTCAATAACATTTTAATAATTGAAAATGTTTATGCAGGTTTAAATTACAAGTAAATGTAGTTAATTTTTATGGTTATCATTTTTCCCAAATCTGGTAAGAAAGGCGAAGTATGAAAAATTCATATTACTCTGTAAATAAATATATATTTCGCATTTTAATCGTATTTATTTTCAATTATATCATAACGTTTGAGTTTAATTTTAAATTTTACTTTTAAAAGCATTTATTCCAATCTTAATAAATATTTTTGGATTTCTATATTCAGGAAATTAATTTTTTTTGTTTTTATTTATTTCTAGATGAATATCAGTAAATTCGTTTTCAATTAAGAAGACATATTTTACGTCGTTATAATTTAAATGGTAAGTTTTTTTACATCTAAATTTATAAAAAAAATGCAGGGTTAGTTTAACTATTAAGAAATGAAGAATAACAGCACCGATTTGTTTTTAATTTGAATAAATAATTAAACAAAAAAACATTGGCAAACAAATTTTACAGAACAAAATTGAATAAAATAGATTAAAAAATTGTGCGACCGTTCAATTTCAATTTGAAAAATTTTAAACTTAAAAAAAGAATCAACAAATTTAATTATAACGAAATTGATTTAATTAAAATGTAAGCAAAAGTATATAGAAACAATTACGGATACTCTTAAATGGATTGGTATTAAATTAACACCTGGCTCATCCGGGTAATCCAATCATCGTTATCATAAAATTCATAACACTCATGATTTGTGAGAAATTCTGGAAAAAAAGGTTATGATATTGTATAAAGGTGAGGCATAGCATCAGAAAATAATTTTTAAATATGTTTAAACTTTATTAAAAGTCATACATTTCTTCAATTTTCAACTATTTTAGTGGTTTTTCAACTAATTCTAATAAATACGAATAATGATTCAGAATTATTGTAGATAAAATTTTCCATGGGCTTATTACTTGAAATTTATTGATATCGAACAATATATAAGTTTCTGAGGTTAAATATACCAAAATCAACCTTAAAAACAAATTCAAGTCTCTAAATTTTTTTTTTTAAAAGTTCCAAAATACATTTTATTTACTATTTTAGTCCCCAAATGTGAACATTTCGTTGTTTCATGAAAAAAATAAAAAAAAAATAAACGCGTGCATTCACTTTCAAAATATCAAATATTGGAGCAAATTACGTTGTGAAAATTTTTATAAATGCAAAAATGGTACCCGGGGCGTATAAGTACTTTTATTATTTCATTGATATTTATTTAATAATAATGTCTTTCAATTAATTCTTTTGGTTATAAATGTTGATTGCATAGCTCAAGTGTACATAAGAAAGAGCATGGAAGGTTTTAATTTTGTAAAATAAATTATTGTTTTCTTGCATGAGTTTATTTTTAAATATTTTTTTATTAAATTATAATTGTGACTTTTTTAAATGATTGATAAATAATCTAAGAGCTGATGACAAAAATACAGAAATTTGCAAACTTTTCTGAGGTATTGAAATGTTTTAGACTGGTATTTGGAATAAATATTTAAATACAGCTCTAAAACAATCTAATTGGATTCGGGTTTTCGACATTTAAAGTAGGTCTGTTTGAGTGGAATTTAAAAAAATGTAGTCTGTCATTTTGCATTATAACTTGTTAAACTCTATGCTTTCGGAAAAAGAACAAGTATGATTCATTTTCAGCCATTCTTAGACCTTAGTACAAAACACTGTTAAAACACTCTGAGACGCAATTTTAGTCAAAGTTTAAAGGCTTCTTCCCAGTAGTTCTTCAAGGAATAAACTTCTGTCTTTTTGGAAACGCAATATTGTTTTAATAAGAATGGTGGTAGTTTTAATGGTTTGCAAATTACTGGACTTATGTCATTTTTTTTTTCACATCTTTGAACGCTTTTATCACCACAGTCCAAAACTTCTGTCCGTTCGACTTTGGCTATAACGTAACCGCAAGATCTATCTATGTACGTGCAAAGCATGAAATGTTTGCAAATGACACTGGACTAGGGTCGATTTTTTCACAACTTTGAGTTTAATTTTCACCATCTTCGTGCTTCGTCGCAGGTATAGGTAGACAAACTTAGTTGTCTTTGTACTACACCTTAAGACCTTTCTTCTCTTATGCCTTAGAATAGTTTTCATGTGAGGGAATTTTTTTATCGTCACCTTATTATTTGACTTATATATAGCTTATTTTTACATAACAATCCATTTTTATGAACGAAAATAAAATATTAAAATTTAAAAGCAAGCAATAGTCGTGTATTTAATTGAATAAATTTTTCACCAGTGTTTTCCCAAAATTTTGTAGTTCGTTTTTTGAATATTATGTATAGGGTGATTTTATGACTGCATGTTAAGTTCCGATGGGTGTTGTCTATATCCTTATACAGTTGAGAATGCCGAAATTTGTTAAAATTTTGGTTCAGTAAAGTTTGGAAATTCATCATGAATATAACTTAACGTCAAAACAACGTTTCCAAATTGTGGAATTGTATCACGAAGTTCATATAACACTTCTTCCATTTTAATATGTTTAGCAATGAAGCTCATTTATGCTCAAATTGATTTGTAAATAAGCAAAATTGCCGTACATATTCTAAGACAATTCTCAAACCATTAACGAATCACCAATAGATTCATAAAAATTGACTACTTGGTGTTATTTACACGTTGCCACAGTGTATCATAACCAGTTCTAATTTCTTTCAACATGAGAAAGGAGCTGATCAATGGAGAATAACTGTTGAGTTTCTGATCAATGGAGAATAACTGTTGAGTTTCTAAAAATTAATAAGCTTAAAAACGATGATATTTGATTCTAACAGGAAGACGTTATTTCACAAACAGCTTGCAAAACTATCAACTTCTTCCAAAATCATTTTGGTAACAGCTTTATTTCCAGAAATGGTCCTGTTAATTTTTCCTATCCTTTTTACGACTTTTGATGCAGTTTTTTTTCTAATTGGTTTATGTCGTCAGACCTGAAGCTCTTGAAAATTTAAAATCAATATTCAAGATAGCATTTACTCTATATGACTAGATTTATTTTAAAAATTAGTGAAAAATTGGACTGATACAATACAGCCATTCCATACCACATTATAGACATACAATATTCACTCCATCTATATTTTTGTTTTGTGTAATTTTTTTAATTTCTCAAGCTTTAAAAAAAAAAAACAACTGATATAACAACTCATGTTTAACTTTCTTTGTCAATAAATTTAATATTAAGTTACGTCATTCTGTACATTTTACAGATTTATGCTAGTTTTTTGTCATCTGTTTTTGATGTATGTTCAAAAAACCCAAGGACTCCCATCAATTTAATCTAACAAACGTACTATACGTTATTTCATAAAACGACATACTGCTTACGTAAGCTCAAATATTAAAGCCTATAAAATAAAATAATATACCTACATAAGTTTTATTCAGCTGCCTCTATTTTTATAACCTACCCAAACTTAAGGCTCCTTCTTCTTATCACATAACCTACCTAACTATACGATTTATAAAAAACCTACAAATTGTTGTCGTCTATGACGGCGTTAACAGCGGCGGCGGTGGCGGCGTCAGTTTCACCAAAACAAAAATAAATAATAAAAACATCAAAACAAAACAGCCAGGTATTAAATAAACACCTACCTACTTCTTAATCCTGGAGAGGAGTATCTCCTCTCCTCTAGTTCCTTTTTTATAAACTCATAACAAACCCGACAATAATAATAATTATTATTATTCCGTGTGTAGGTCAAGGTTTTTATCCTAAAGGCGCACAAGTTAAAGCTGTCATAATGAGAAAGAGAAGAAGAAAAACACATTCATGAAAAATATAACCTACCTATAGATATACCTACCTTATCTACCTATACAACACTCGTCTTCTTCTTCTATACATGCTCCTATACTCTAGAGCCTTGAAAGTTCTGAATATCGTGGTGTATCTCATTAGTGGCAAAAATGTCAGTCATAAAGACAGGTAAATGAATGAAAAAAAAGCTTATACCAAACCTAGGTACCTACTTACTTTTACTCGACGAATGAAAAAAAAAAGAAAATATCCTTTTTGTGATTGATGAGGTCATAAACTGTGAGCAATTAAAGAAAACATAAACCTCTTAACCCCCTCTATCGAAAAAGGATTATGCATACCACTATCCAAAAATCTTTTGAAAATATCCTGAAAATGAAAGAATGACATTATTATTGGTATTGTCTATAACAAATAAAAAAGAACAACAAAATCTACACACATCAATTCCGCTGAATAGCTCCTTAAAGTATACAACACACTCAAAGGTGTAGAAACTAAATCGAGTGAAAATAAACTTCGAAATTTCGAAATTAAATCGAGTGATTTATTCGAAGTCCTTTTGCCCAAGATGAACCAAAGAAGAGAGAATTCATGCGCAAAAGATGAAAAGAGCAAAGATTTTCTTTTTAAAAATCTCTCCAGGAAGATTTATGTCCTCGTCTAGAAAAAAAGTCAAAAATTGTCTCATCTTCGAAATGAATCTTCGAAAATGTTTCAGATTGATTTCGTACAGCAACTTCTTTTGGGACATCATCCAAAATTATCAAATCAAATACCGAAAAAATGGAACATAAAACTAACCCACTTTGTTGATTTCACATCCACATCCATTTCCACACACCTTCCTGATGATGGGCCAAAGGTTCATATCGGCATCATCAGGATCTCACATCACACTCATAAATCAGGAAGAAAATACTCATTTCGAATCCTTGCTCTTCTACATATAATCATTATTTTGGGTTTCCTTTTGGCAGGCTATAAAAATGTCATAAATACCCCCGAGTAAGCCTTTCATACATAGTATATAGATATAAAGAAAAAACTGGTATTTGTATCCTGGATGTATAGATATTTTGTGTGGACCACATCAGAGCTGATATCCTTTAGCATGTCTGTTTTATGTGTCAATGGCTAACGAGGCTTTGATTGTTTGGTATTATTAAAATAAAGATCTCATCCTTTTTGGTGTCGTTTTCGTATATACGAGTATATCCTTATTTTCTTATATAAAATCGGACTTCCGGGTCTTGTTGGTTTGGGATATAAACATATAAAACTAAGGGGTCCTTTAATGCCATTCGTATTTATGTACCTCATACATATGTGCTATCACCTTCGGCCTTCATTTGTGGAATCAGGAAGATCCAAATCCTGCGAAGTAGAGGATGAGTATAACTTTGTAATATAACAATATACCTACCGAAGAAGTCATATTACACATTCATGATTCATCCCATTATCGTCTCTTGAGTCTTGACGAATATCCTGGCAATAGGCTCTTGCATTACATCAAGTTCCAAAATGAACCATAAGAGGAACAAAGCATCAAAACGTGACCAAATCAAATTTAATGTTTTGCTATTTTGGCGAAGAAACCTCTTTACCAACCTTTTTCAGCTTCCAGCTTCAGCTTCCAGCTTCAGCTTCACCATCATCACCTGTTCTCTATATCTCTAGGCATGGGTCCATAAAGTACATATAGTATAACAGAAGCAGGAGTATAGGAGTAGCAGCAACAGCAGCAGTAGCCAGAAAAAAAGTGTGTACCTTAAATGAAGGATTCTTTATTATTTCTTCCTTTCTTTTTGTTGAGGGCTAAAATGGGGTGGTGATTTATAGTTTCGGTAGCAATTGGCGAAATGGTTGGGATTCCAATAAAATTAGATACAGAACCAGGAATATACGTATAAATCTGGGTCGAGTAAAAAGGGGGCTTGGTTGAAAAAAGATATTTATATATGGCTGCGTTGTAACTGAAGTTGAATTTTGTATGTCTCGAATTCGAGCTTCGAGATCGGGTCGTTGGAATGGCATTGAAAAATGGGACGCATATTGACGGTGTATTTTTTTTTAAATGGACGGGAGTAAGGGGGGCAGAGATTGTATTTATATCTACTTTTGAAAATTAGATTTTGTCCACGAGTTGTCTTATTTATTTATTTTCACCATCAGGACATTTATACATATTTTCCCGAAGCAATAGACTGAGCCAAGAGTGTCCTTTTAAAAAATGAGAGAAGAGAGGAGCTTAAAGCAAAGCAGAGCAAAGCGAAAAAACACAAACGAACTTATTTATGAATTTTATATCCTGTCTGGCTTTTATAGAATTTAGAAGACGTAAAAGAATTTTTCTTGGAAAATAGGTTACAAGAAAAAAAAAATGGATTTTTTAAAATAAATTTCTTAAGTCGCATTATTATGAGAGAAGGACGAAGAATTTGGATATCATTCTTTAAAATAAGAAGAAGAACGAGATTTATATATATTATTTATTTTCTTCTCATTTTTGGTTCAAGGACTTTGATCTTTTTTTTTTTCATTTTTTCTTAAACATCACAAAAAGAAGAAAAGTTTAACGAATGAAAAAATAAGGCAGAAACTTGAACTTTGGTAGTAAAAATATAATGAATTTACACTCATTTCTGTTGATGAGGTCCTTTTTTCTTGTAGGTATTTTTATACCACCAAAATAGTGGAAAGAGGATGTCTCTATCTCTCTGTCTCTCTGGCTTTCATGTTTAGATATTTAATGTCGAAATAATTATTTGTTTCGTTTTGTTGGTTGTTATCCTGGTTTGTCTCTGTTTTTATTTTGTTCTAAGTAAATACGAATAAGGAATGAACTGAAATATGTATCTATACACGTGGGAGCAATTTGAATGCCCAAAGTGAGAAGGGAAATTATTGATAAATTTACGCACATAAAATATTCAAGGTTATGATGATTTGGCAATATGACAAACAAAAAAGGATAAAAGAGAATTTGAGGAATGTCAAAGTTCAATGTTATAGTACTGAGGAAATATGGATTTAAATTTTTGTGTTATACGGGGTTTGTTGATTTTAGTGAAATATTAACCCTATACATGAGGTTCTGAAATTAGCTTTGAGGATTAGAACTGGTGGTGTGACCCTACTAAAATTGTTTTATTCGTTCATCGAAGACGTTGGAGTTAAATTCTTTAGAATGGTCATAACCTCTTTAAGTAACTCTGTGTTGACGGTTTCCCAACAAGTTTCCGATTTTAAAGATTTGTGTGCAATTTTTCAAAATTCGTCATAAGTTCTTATAGGTCAGAGAAGTGTTAAGGTTCTTTGTAATTGTGTTTTGCCGATAAATTTCTATAACTTTAAAAATACGATAAGGAATTATTTTTGATAACTTATTTCAAATCCAAAAAAAGTTGAAAACAATATTTTTTGAAAACTTGAAGAAAAGCGTAGCAAAACTAATTTGAGGGGCGGTCAAAAAGTGTCATTTAATTGTTTTTTTTTTTTCAGAGAAATAACAGCAAAAATTGCTGTTTTGGCCAAGTTGACCAAAGTGAATTAGAATCATGCCATAGTAAATGTGGAAAATTATCGATTTCATTTTAAAAGTTCTTATCTATGTCAATTGTTGGAAAAAGTCTTCTTAGTCAATATAAATAATATTTTTCTAAGCATACAAATATGGTGGTGTAAAAGTTGTCACCAGCGACTAATTATTTCGCAGTAAAAATTTAAAGAGTGAATATTTAGCCACTTAAGAAACAAATGTGAAAAAAAGAGGCTGGGATATGCAACCTACACTGATAACTTCCTATCGTCTGTCGATTTGTCTTCCTTAAAAGTTTGTAGGTTTTCGTGTTTTGTTAAAAAAGTTGTCAGTTGAATTATTCTAAAAGAATTAAAAATTATCAACAATATTTTGCATTCAATGAAATAATTTGATTTCTAAGTCTATTTTTGTAAACGAGATTTTTAGTAGAAAAACAATTTTTACCAATTTTAGCAGCATTTTTAAAAAAAATTTATTTCTTATTTAAACAAATACAAATTGGATGAATGAAATTAATTTGAAGTCAATGTCTTCTATTATTCACGAGATATCGAAAACCGAATATCATTTTTTACCAATTTTTCCGAATGTTGAAAACAATATTTCTTATAAAATAAAATTAGTTTTAAGTCAATATGTCAAATTTTTGAAAAGATATTTAAGTCGAAAATTACTTAAGCCTCAATTTTTACTAACTTTTAGCAATGATTTGTTTATGTTCTTAAAAAAAAAACTATTAACTTAATTTTTCTCTTGAAAACAATATTTTTTATAAGATAAAATTAGTTGTCAATATGTCAAATTTTTGAAAAGATATTTAAGTCGAAAATCATTTTTTACCAACTTTTATTAAGTTTTCTTTAGGTTTTTATTTTTTGTTAAAAAACTGTCGATTCGATTTTTCTTAAAATTTTGCTGAATGTTAAAAACAACATTTTTAAAAAAATTAAATTAGTTCAAAGCCAATAGCTTAAAGTTTTGAAAAGATATTTGAGTCAAACATCAATTTTTACCAACTTTTAGTAATGTATTTTTTAGGTTTTTATTTTTTGTAAAAAAACTGTTGATCAGATTTTTCTCAAAATTTTACCTAATGTTGAAAACAATATTTTGTATAAGATTAAATCAGTTTAAAGCCAATATCTCATTAATTAAAAAATTAGTTGAAGCCATAATCTCACATTTTTGAAAATATATTTAGTCCGAAATCATTTTTTTGCAACTTTGAGTAATATTTTTTTTAAGTTTTTATTTTTTATAAAAAAAAACTGTCAATTATTTTTCTCAAAATTTTACCAGATGTTAAAAAACATTATTCTTCGTTGCACAAAATTGTTTTGGAGATAAAATCATTTTTTGTTCGTAAAATTTTCGAAGTGACACACATGTTTTTTTCCGTTTTTTCTGATTTATAAACAAATTTTTAATTGGATTTTTTCCCAAAAATATATTTTTTTTGGTATCACGTTACAATACATCATATAAAAATAGCGTTATTGGTTCGTGAGATGTTAAGGGTAAATCAAAATGTTCACCTTTTTTACTTGCGACATATGGAAACTATATGGCAAGTTTTGCATTCGTGCAAAATTTCGAACTCGAGATTTTAATAAAACATGACATTACGATGGTAGAGAAGTCGAAAAAAGTGGCTCCAGCGATTCCGTCTGGTCTGTTTTGTCTGTCTGTCCACGCTCCTACAGCCTAAACCATTTGGTTGATTGAGTTCAAACTTGGAAGATAAGGTGTTGAGCAAATTCGCGTTAGGCGTTTTAAAATTTTTTTTTAAGATCAAAACTAACAGTGGCCCCCATACAATTTTTTTGGTCAAAAAACGAAAATTCGAATTTTCTCAAAAACGAACCGATAGATTTTTTTTTAATTTTCTTTAAAATTTTATGTTTTAACTTGGCTTCTTTTAATAAGAAAAACATATTTTTGTATTGCTCAGGAAAGGTACCGCTCATAGAACCGTTTTTTTTTTTTGTTTTTAAATTTTCTCAGCAATTTATGAACCGATTTCAATATTTTTTTTTTGAACGAGCTCTTATACTGCCTTAACAATATTTAATTATCAAAAGTGCAATTTTTTTTTGATTGGATTTTTAAAAAAATATTGAATTTTTTTTATCAAAATTCTATAACTCAAAAACATGTCAACATTTTTTTACGAAATTCAAATGTAGAGCGTATATTTATAATCACTAAACAACTGTATATCAAAAATATTTTAAGAACAAAATTGAAAAATTTTATATATACAAAATTAATTAAAAAAAAACCGCTCTAACGATTTTCAAAAAAAAAAATTTGAAAAGTCAAGGGTTTTTTGATTTATAAAATGGCATTTAAATTTTTGAAGACAAACTTATTTTTCAGGTAAAATTTTGAATCTTAAATTAGTTTTTTTTAAAATTATTTTAATTGTATTAAATGTAACCCCCTCCCAAAAAAATTGAAAAATGGAGGTTTTTTAGACAAATCAAATGGCATTTATACCTTTGAAGACAAACTTATTTTACAGGTATATTTTTAAATCTTATAAACATAGGTAGGTACTTTTATAAACAGGCTCTTTGAATACAGGAGCAAGTTCGTGCGACCCAGTCGTGCATTTTATTTTAATTTGCTATGGTAAAAAAAATCACCCACTCAATATTTTTGAGAGTCCTTTCTGCATTATTATCTGTATAGAAAAATTTATTTGAAGTCGATATCTCTACTGGTTTTTGACGTACGAACGTATAAGGGTAAGTTTAGGAGGAGAAATGCGGTTGGCTTTTCTATAGAAAGCTGAAAACGAATATTAAAATCTAAGATTACTATCGTCAGCAAAGCAAGTTATTGGATTAGCAGTAACTGAGAGGAGATCATTAGTATAATAAGAAAGAGTATTGGAGACAGAGCAGAGTCTTGGGGCACACCACCATTTATTTATAATTTTCAGACTACAAATTCTTGTACTACTTGTATTTATCTTTCCAAAAGATAGTTTCGAACCCCATAAAGGATTGTTAAAGTGAAAGTAAGGAAAAGGAGGTGTCCACAGGAAGAAGTTCTATCACCGTTTTTCTGATGTCTTACAGTCTTGCAAGCAAAATACAATGCAACAGTAAACAGAGTTTCACAAGTATTCAAAACTTTAATGTTTCGATTGATTATTCGATTGCAAAAGTGTTCACTTGTTTAGAAAATGTTTTAATTTTTGCAAATGGCGGTAAATTTTAATTCCATTATTTAACATTGTGACACAAACAGATATCAAGTTACATTCATACATTAATCACTTTAAAAATTTGTTTTCTAAATACGTCTAAGACAAGTGACCATTTTTAGGCCTCTTTTTTGAAATGTATTATGAACAAGTTTAACTAAACCATCACTATAGCTAGAGACAATTGGTCTAGAAGACTTGAAGGAATCTGTCCGAGGTTCAAAAAGAATCAAAAGTTGATACTGATTTGAAACACGTTTTGTAATTGATCGCATTTCAAGAAAAGAGAATGTGATTCTATTACCAGTTCTTCTTCACGAAGAAAAAATTTCTTTTGGATTTTAAGATTTTTATGATAACTATAATAACAACTGTAAGAGTATTTTCTTTTGCAACTGTTGACAGTTGATAAAGATCTAAAAATTCTGCAGTGCATTTAATTCAAATCGTATACAAAAAGACTCAATAGATTCAATTCAATTCAGCATTCAATTCTCTTTTTCTAAATCTCCGTATCTGCCTCCTATGAGATGTCAAGAAAGAAGAATAATAATCATTCAAACATATTTGCAATTTAAAACCATTCTTTTTTCTTCATCTGTTTTTGAGTTTTTATTTTATATATAAATATCACTGAACATGCCATCACACAACCCCAATTACAGTCAACCAAAGTAACATATTGTTAGCCTTAAGCCACAAAAGAAGACCCTTTTACACATCTAACCCAAACAAAAAAATAAAACATTCTGCACACAAAAGGATCAGAAACAAGAATGATCCTCATCACCTGGCCTCTTTTTGCCAATTTAAAAAAGGTAGAATAATGCATCTTCCGATCTTCGAATATGTTATGCGGACTTAACTCAACTCAATTGAATTATGAATGAAAATTTATTCAATCGTCCATCATCACAGCAGCAGCGCAGCAGCAGAGGATCGAAATCAAGATCGAATTCAAGATCCACAATATGCTGCTGCTGCTGCTTCGATGATCTTCATTTAAGATTCAAGATAAATGTGCAGAACAACAGATTCGCATTCCTCTTTACCTGTGGTGGCCTCATGTGGCCTCATCCTCAGGAGTCCTCTCTGATGATGGTGAATGTTCGGCGGTGTCTTTAGACCTTTGAATCGATTTCTTTACTTTTTGTTTTATTTGCACATCTTTAAGATATTTTTGTTGGTTTTTTTTATTGATGATTTTTGCAGAATGTGAATTGCTTTGCCACAAATAAACGAATACGAACGTTGAACAGGCAACAAAAACAACAACAACAACAACTGCGCAAATTCCATTTAGCAGCATATGGCGTTGATTTGTAGAAAATTGCCCAGCAGGATATCAAGGATTTTGTCGTGATGCCGATTCCTTGTGTCTGATGCCATTCGTTCGGAATATTTTATATATCAAAATTATGTCCGTTTTCGTAATTAGTTCGTTAGCATGGGTGGTCTTTCTACCTCTGGGACAGTTATTGGCCAACAAAAGCAGCAGGTAAGTTATGGCCGTATACTTTTTGTTATGACTATTTTGCAATATCAATTTAGATTTATGAGATTAAGGTGAAGATGTTGAAGTTTTAAGTGATGATAATGGGTTCGGAAAAAAATCAGAAGCCAAAACCTGGTTAATATTTGAGATTTCGAGACACATATGTAATTACCGTCTTTTTAGGTTGTTGAGATAAGTTAGATAAGCATCTGGGAACGCCAGATTTCTCGAATTTAATATGACGTAGATTATGTTAGCTTTGAGGTTCGCTGTGTTTTGGGTGGCTTATTCACATAGAACTGCGAATTCATTGAATCCCATAAGAAAAAGTCAATCTAGGTTACATCTCCCGAAATTCGTGGTCAATTTTTAAAATTTACAAAAAATATGTCGGGAGTTGTTTGGCACGTAGAGCCATCCTGTTAAAACTATTTGTCTAGTTATTTTGTTAGTGGCCATATCATTCGATTTAGGCCAAAAGAAGTTGGTACTTTGTATTCAAAGGCGGACTAATGACGTCTCAATCCCAAAATACACACTAAACAGTATCATTTTCGGTCTGCATTGAAAGATTTTTGATCTGGATTAGTACTGTCAAACATTCCAAATTCTCCAGAGCTCAATTAGCAAGCACAAAAATGTTGTTTTCTCTAATGTTTGCTAACCTTCAGCATTTTTCAGTTGAACTTTTACTGGCTTGGGCGAAAATCACGACTTAAAATTCGACAAGTAATGGTCTACGAAAAGTCAAGTTCTTGTTACCGACATGAAATCGTCTACCTTGGATTATCCTGTTCACTCTCACATACAAGGAAAGTGGTGATTATTCTGGTAGTTCTATTGTGTCACCTATACAGGCCGGGCCAAATACAAGCTTCGTATTAAAAATTAAATAAAATTATTGATATCTTACTTTTTTAAAAATCACAGCCTGACTATAATAGAAGCAAACCTTCCCATTGATCATGGAACACAATTTTCCACTTCAACCTTCAGACCTTTTGATGGTTTCGGACTATAGCTCAATGTTACCAGGTATAGGCCTTAAGAGCATGAATACTTTCTGTATTGTTGATATAACATAGGTCCTTCACCTTTTAGCAATAGTCCAATGACGCCTTGTGCTGAGCACTCCACTTATGAACTAAGTTTTCAATATTTTCCAATATTATATTAAATCGTTCCACGAAAAGATACAAATTGTTCCATAGTTCATTAAGATCAACTCTTGTAATGAACAAGCACTTTCAAAGATTAAGCATAAAATTGTTAGTCCGCTACTAAATTTCCAGTTGTTGAGAGCTGATATGGCAGGTTTTAAGCCAAATTATGTTTTTTTTTTGTTTTAAAAAGCTTGAAATTTTATTAAACGACTTTAAGAATTTAAAAGAATCAATTTTTTAAGTAAGCTTTTAAATGTTTACATAATTTTTTCCAAGCACAAAACCCTTAATTTAAAAAATTTAGGGCTTTAAAATGTTTATAAACCTGGCTTTGAGTTTAATTCAAGTTCAATTTTAAGGAAAGTTATAAGTCTGTCAGCTTTTCAACTGTTTAGTCTTGAAAAACTCACTTTAAGTAAAAAAAGAGAGACATCTACATAGTTAAATCGTAAGTTTTAAAAATTAATGAGTTTTAGTCGGAATTGTATACCTATTTTGAAATTCAAATATAAATGCATACCTGATTCTATAGGGATTACGAGTATAGAAAGAAAGAGGTACCTTTTACCTAACTCATATTGAATATACATAATCCCTCAGGAAATCACCTTCAACCTTGCTTTAACATTTCATTCATTTGTTTTCTTTTCCCCGAAAAAAACTGAAAAAAAAGAAGGAAAACAAAATTCCAAATAAAAATGTTGACGGACGTAGTGTCTACCCTGTGTCAGAATTCATCACATTTCAAATACAAAATCCAACAAAAAAACACAAAAAAGAACTTCGAAAATATAAAAACTATTCAAATATTTATTATAACCATCAATTCCCCAGAGGGAGATAGAGACATCTGAATGAGTGAAACAGAGGAGAAAGTCCATCGACCGTAGTTTAGGATAACAAAATTTACCATCGAAATTCCTTCCATCTCTGATGACTGCGCTGATGCTGAACTGTCCATGTCCAATTCTGGATAAACCTTTAGAATCGTCCCCATATCGAATCATCCTCATGGATGGCATCGCATAACACAAGTGACAATTCCCCAGGAGGTGGCTGTCGGAGGAGCTGATTCATTGTTTTTGACCATGAAACTTCAACAAAGGGCTATAACATTCTCCCTATATACATATATATAATTCTAAGCATAAGGATAAGCACTGTCTCTCTTATCCCTTACTTCGTCCTGGTTTCCGATTATAGGTAGAAGAACTCCTTCTCCTTTTGTAAATATTCCTATTTCCATCTTAATTGGATTCAGTATTGTTGGAGATTGGTTAAGGTTAGGTTCACATGTTTCGTAGAAGCTTCACAGTCAGCACAGTCCAAGAAATACAAAAAAAATGGGAAAACACATATTGTTCCTCGCCCTCCCTCCATCATCACCATCATGATTCGTGCATCTTTGTCTGTTCTCATAATTTCCGTTCCATAATTAGTTTTGAAACCTTTTATGTTCTTTCTTGATTCTTTTTGATTAATTTTTCTACTTTTTTTCGATTTTCTTTTCTACTTTTATTCCAAGAGGATCGTTATATAGAGCTAGACAGACAGACAAAAGCAACAACAACAACACAAAAATAGATAGCTTTGGGTTTTTTTTTTTCTTATTCATTTCATTTTCAACCAACTTCTTCTGTTCCCACCCTTTCCACATATCCCAGCCAGCCAACATCCCATATGGTGATGGTGTGCAAATATTCTTCGTGATTCTTGTGAATAAATTTATCTCTTGAGAAGGTAAAAATATAACTTTGCACGTGTAGAATTAAACTCGTTTCGGACCTTAGATTAATGGATTTGCTACATTATTGTTTAATTATTTTATGGATTTCGAAGACTAATTGCTTTGATTTTGTTTAAAAGTGAAAAAGCTGTCTGATGGCAAACAAGCATTTATTTCGAGACATTGAATTGTTCTCTCATTCTTTATTTCATTAATTAATTGAAAGTGATATCCATTCGTTATTGGTTTGGAAGGATGTAATTGCATTTCATTCTGCAAAAGAGAAGAAGAAATCAAATTTCTAGAACCTTTCTTATCTTAAACCGAATTTCCAAATTGAATATCCCTAATTTTTTTTTTTAATCCCAAAATTTATAACCCGAAAACTGAAAATCAACATAAAATATCATATAAATACCATAACTATAAACTAAACTCCATGTTTTTAAATCAAGAATATTGTAAAAAACTTGCAAGTGGGATTTTCACGAAAAACTTTTCTATCTATGTCAAAAAATTGTTAAAAAAAAAGTGGACGAAATAGTTTAGTTAATTTATGAATTCGTAATAATATTTTAATTACATTATTTGCTAGAGATTGTAGAAATTAAAAGACTTCCATATTTGGGATATTCGAAAAAAGTGGGCCCGAAAGATAAACCAGTGAAATCAATGGACACCCCCTGATGAACATTTTATTTATGCATTTTATATGATAACTGGATATTTTTAGAAATTTTGTCTTCATTCACTGTTTTGCTCATTTTTTAAATTTTTAACAGGAATACTAATGTGAACTCTAATATGGGATATTTGAAAAAGTAAGACAAGTAAGTCAATAATTATTTTTCAAAAAAGTTTAATTGATGGTTTTAATAATTTTTGTGATAAGTAATAATTTTTTGCTCAAGATTGTAGTAATTGGACAACTACCGCATTTGGGTTTTTCAAGAAAATGGGTTTTTATGTATACTTAACAAGATCCTTGTAAAAGTAATGCAAATTTTAGCAGGTAATTTACCCGCACTCATATTTTTTTTGAATATCCCATGTTTAAGATTTGTATATTCCAAAAAATGTATCCTTTATGACTCCTCTATTTTGGTTTGAGATAATTTTGACTTTAGTATTTTTTACTGTTTTAAGTTCAATGCTAGCAAAGCTCAATTTTTTTTTCTGTTATCAAGAGATCTGATGAGAACTTTAATCTGATATTCACAAAAAAGTTTGATTTTGAGAATTTATCATTTAATATTTATTAATTTTTTAAATTAAGTGGGGCTTAGCTCAAATTTAATATTTGATCGCAAGACAATTGATAGAAGTTCATTTATGGGATGTTCCGACAACAGTTTGTCATTTAAATGAATAATTTGTTGAGAAGTTTGAATTCATGTCTCAACAATTTTTCTGAGTTCGTAATAATTTTTTTTTTTCAAGATGAAGAAATTGTTAAGTTCCGAATTTGGGATATTAAATGGGGTCAGAAAAATCCGTGGCCCGCATTAATAATTGTTTTGAACATCCCGTGTAAAAGATATTTATATCCCGAAAAATTATCTTATTTGAATACTCACAAAATAGTTTGCCATTTGATTCAATTTGTCAGAAATGTTTAGTGGATGGCTTTAATAATTTTTGTTAGTTTGTAGTTATTATTTTAGTTCAATAATTTAGAAATTGTTAAGCCCCCATATTTGGGATATTCAAAAAAATTGGGTCTGAAAAACAAATATCGAAGTCCGCATTAAAGAAAAACCACTTTCAGCAGGTAATTACCCCGCAGGGGCTGTGCGGCCAATGAAAATCCTATATACATAGAAGAAGCTTAAATCCCAAAAAGACAGAATATTTACTAAATTGTGTGTTATGTTAAGTTATGCACAAAACATAAACCAATAATTTGTCAAGGATTGTTTCAAGATTTTTTTATGAATTTGTAAAAATTACTTTGCTTAAGATTGTAGACATTGTAAAAATCCCTTTTTTGGGAAATTCAAAATAAATTTGTTTTAAAAATACATAAGAGTATACTATTACACAAGGAATTTTACCCGCAGCCGTAATTTTATTTAATATAATTTAAGGTTTTATTTTTATTAATTTTCTGAATTCAATTCATTCTTTCATTCATTTTATCTACTTTTGAAGAAAATTGAATTTTATTTGTTTAAGATTGAAAAAGTTAAAAAAAACATTTCTTTGGGATATTCAAACAAAAATTGAAATCTGAATAAAACAAAATCAAGCGTTGCAAAAGTCGTAGCATATTGAACACGGTTTTCGGCTTAAAGTTACATTTTGTTTAATATCCTATAAAGAAGATTTTTACATCCCAACAAATTTATCTTACAGCTACTAGATTTCGGTTTTTAATTTATATAATTTTAATATTAAATTAAATGGTGGTTTGCATAATGTTTTTAATTGGTAATCTTTTTTTGTTTTGTAGGAATTTTAAAAGAAAAACTGTTTTTGGGATATTCGAAAAAAAACAAAATCCTTGGACTAAAAAAAAAATCATAATCAAAGTTAATGTCATCGTTTTATGCTACGCAGACATAAATATTTCAATAAATATCCCATATTAAAACGTATATAACAAAAGAGATACGTAAATCAAATTGGTTTTGATATTTATTAATCTCTTAAATCTAAGTTACAAAGCTGTAAACCTCTCTTTCTGTTTATCAATAAGACCGTTGGATACTCATCTATGGAATATTCAAACAAATTTTCGAAACTGGTGATTAAGCTAATTTGTGATTTTATCGTGTTTATCTGTTCAAGCTTGTAGAAATTGCTTAATCCCATTTGTGGGTTATTCGAGAAAAAATCATAGAAATTGGAAGATATCTTGATCGTTATAAGTAAAATTAGTTTCAGCACGTTTGTTGGAAGCAGACATTGATTTTTTCAATCAATATCCCATATGTACATGAGTTTGATGTCTGAGTTTTGGTTTTTAGATTTAAATTCCATTCAGAGATTTTGCTTTTGTAGTCATCGTGTCGTATACGTATGAACATTAAAAAAAGTCTTAAAGTATTTTTCTTAAAATTCCGAAATTGAGGATGTTTTCTTTGAAATTTTGATCAAATGATTTTGAATTTCAGGTCAGATCTCCTACCAAACAAAAAACATTAAGGCCCACTTTCCTCTTACAAATTCAGATCTAACCGAAATTAACTCAGCAAAGTTGATGGGTTAGAAGTTTCTTCCATCCTTCCAATTCCATTCCATTTTAATCTACTTCCATAGTTGACATTGCTCTAGCTAACTTACAACTTTAAGAAATTCGACCTAAGACAACTTTATTTATGTTTGGATTTTGAATAAAAATGTCGAACTTCAACTTCACGGTATTCTGCATGACAATTTCATAAGAGGAAAAATATGTCTATATGCGCAACCACCCTCGAAAAAGAATAAAAAAAAGAAATAGATGATTTTCTTCTTTTTTATGCCACACTGCTATAAGCATAAACCGCAAATTTCCAAGAACACCATGAGTATGTTGTATACGTGGGTATGACAAGCAAATCAAAACCATGTCCTACGGGAAGAATGTTAAACAACTCACACAGCATGTAGTCTATCTAACCTCAAATAAAATTAAAAGATATTTGTGTATGTCTGTGTTTATTTTTTTTGTATTTTTAAGCGTCAAAAAAGGACATCGTCACACGAACGCACAACCAAATAAACCGAATCATCAAATTATTGAATTAAATCTGATTTCCGGTCCATTGGGAGTAGAATGGGTTTCCAATTCCAACTCCCACCACATCCGCCACCCTCTGCTTCTGTATAGTCCTTTGAGAACCAATACCTATTCTTACACTCCAATGAAATCATTCCGACAAAGTGCGTATCACACAGAGGAGAACAAGAATAAAAAAAATAGTATCTACATCACAGAGAATTTGGGATATGATGATACTTTGTGCCCCCCCATCCCCCCAGATTCCTCAGCCTTGACTACTACTACTTTGACACACACTGTCAATAACACAAATGGCAATATAGATATTCGTATACAACAAAATGTCCTTGTACTTATACCTACTATCCTCATAGAATCAGCAACACCACACATAATGAAGTCAAAAGGAAATGATAATTCAGCCTCAGCATCAAAACATCAATGGCAGAAGGGACATTTTTCGATACTATATAAAGAAGAAAATATAAAGAATACAACAACATAAAAAAAAGAAGAAAATAGGGACGCAGAATAAATACGCAAACATAAGAACTAAAATCCTCGTAAAGGATACCCACAGTGCTACAGCCATCACATCACACACAAGACACAACACATGCAGATAAAAAATTTAAATTCGATTCGATTCGGCCACACGTGAATTGACTGACTAACGAATGCGAATGCTGATGCTGATGTTGAAGCCGATTTCAATGCTGATGCTGATGCCGATGCCGACGTCCATGCCAAAGGCCCATCCAGATCCAAGCAAGGCAAAGGGATATACTATAGATTTTATACCAAAAGGATTCTCAACCTCTCTCTCTCTCCCTGTACCTCTTTGATAAAACCAACCTCTACTGCTGATAGGGATGGTGACCAAGCCAAAGAGATAAACCATGCGGAGAAATAGGGAAGGATTTTTTTCTTTGGTCATCACGATGATGACGATATGGGACGAAAGTCATATCCTTTTTGGAATATTTAAAAGTCCAACGGAGACTTTTTGTTAATTCTACTTTTGAATTCCATGTGAAAATGACCAGATCCTTAAAATGCAGAAAAAAGTTTTATATATGTAGGGTACCTACTACCTATACCTTATTTTACCTTTTTTCCTACAACAAGGAGCAACATATAACAACAAGCACATGAAAGCGGCAAACCCACGCTAGAACTTTTAAAAATTTGCATCGAACGAGCTCCATTCGATTTTATTTGACCGGAAGGGAATTTTAACCAAACGGACCGCCGCCATCACCACCGCCACTACCACTGCCGCCGCCGGACGCTACCATTCCCATCGACATCGTTTCAAACTGACAGCCGAAATACCTTCCATATTTTCCCAGGCCCTACTCACCAACCAACCACCTGACTGACTGTAATGGGGGGAGATGATGGTGATGGCAATGGCGGTGTGGACAGACGGAACTCAACGTAAAAAACATTGACGAGTTGCCTGTATATCTTAATGTGTCCTCAGGGATGAACCGCATAGGTATATTTTATACTCGAGTCCACACGGATGTTAATATGAATGGGACGGTTGTAGAAATGTGTAGAGACATTGTTTTGAGCTGATGTGTAGCTAGCACATATGTTCTTCCATTTTATTTGATTTCCAATACCTTTTAACATAACATTTGGAGTGTGGTTTGTTTGACCATATCATCAGTTGTTTGGTTTTCAAAACAAAACAAAAATAAATTCGACTTCAATGACCTCTGGTGGGCAGTCAGTCCCTCAATGACATATCCAATTATTTATAATAGAAATAATTGCAAGTCAATATATTGAACAAAATTTATTTAGACGTCCTTTCAATTGGGTTGAATAGTAGAGTAGACGACTGGATTTTAGAAGGTTTTGACCTTTTTGAAAACTGAATAAATTAAAACAACTGTATTGATAGTTTCATGAAGTCTCAAATATGGAAGGATATAGCAATGGAATACATATCTTTATCATTTTTTCCTGAAATATGTTTTTAATAAAAACTATAATCACTTCTAGAGAAAACAATTCCAATTTATTCAGTTAGGATTGTATATTAAAAATAGAATTTTTCTTGGAATAAAATAATGAATACTCTGTTATTAGATCGAGTTCTCTAAAAACTCATTTAAGAAAATTAAAACAAGGCAAAAATAATAATGGAACTATTAGTTTATACAATTTGTATAGCCAGCAGAAGTTTTATACAAATTATTTTTAATTACAGTAGCAATAAGTTTGATACGTGGCAATTTATGAATCCGTAGAAAACTTTGAAATTGAGATTTTGATCAGATTTTCCAACTAAAATTAATGCAGAAAACATTTTCATATTTCAAAAAACAACTATGTTTTCATTTCTATTATTTTATTTTTGTGAAAACGTTTAGTTTTCCCTTAGAATACTACTTTAGTTATCTCATAAAGGTCCCATTAGTATAGCTTATATAAGTAAAGAATTGGAAGAAAAGTATGCCACCGAAGAATGGCGCCCATTATGGGGCCTAAATCTCATGACAATACAATTTAGAGCTCGGCTAGTTCCATTAGTATATCATGAAACTCTTTAATTAATTGTTTGGCTTTCCTTCGGGGTCCATATTGGGCGCCATTTTTGCTTCGGATGGCTGTGGTATGACAGCTTCAGCTCAGCTCATTTCGACGGATTAGAGATGTAAATTGAACTTGAAAACATTCATGGGATAAGTTTTACGATAATTATTATTTTTACTTCTGAAAGGATCAAAGTAGCGCTGCTGTAGCAACAATTAAAAAAAAATTGGGTGGCTCAACAGTCCGTTTGAGAACTAGGGCCTAGTGACTGACAACTCTCAACCATTCCTGTGTGCGAGTACTGTTGTCAGGGATGGAAGGGACCTACAGTTTTAAGCCGAATCCGAACGGCAAATTTGAGAAAGCACTTTTCATGACAAGAATTACTCTTGGAGAATTTGTCAATTCCTCGCAAGAGGCAGTACCCGTGAAAAAAAAACTTTAGGTGGCATAGGCAGGGATCGAACCCAAGACCTCTCGCATGACAGGCCAACGCACTAACAATCATGCCACGGGTACTACTAAATTTGATAGGGAAGATAAAAAAGTGACTTTCATAATTCTGTTCGATTTTTTTCGGACATCCGAATAAAGTCTAGGTAGGTAAATGATAGTATCGATCTCTTAAAAACTTGGAACCTTACAGTTTTATGCGTTTAAAATGTTTTAAGTATCGGGACGGAAAAAAAATTACGGAAATTGTATTTTGATTATCGCCCTCCTCCACTCTTATGAATTTCATCATTATAAATGAATCAGAAATGCTCCTTGTTAATGACAACACTTAAACGAAAAGTAGGCTGATACCACTACTCTTGAGGAAATTATCTTTGACTTTTTACTTCCTTCTTTGAATACGCATCAATCACTTCAACTCTGGTAAATTTAATTAGTTTACAAGAATCAGAAGTATTTAATATAAATAATACAAAATACAAAAAAGTGGGTTACTACCACACCTCTTTTGGTGTTTAAATTCATATTTTCGATTTTCTCATTTGTATAGAAACCCATCCCTTCTACTCGGCTTCATCAATTCACAAGAATCAGTGTTCGTTTTTTGTAAATAATAACAAATATTTGAGAAGTGGGTGGATACCACTCCTTCTGAATACACAATTTTCGTGTCTAGAACCTTTGTGTGTATGTACATACTACTCTACTGAATTTCATTACTGTACAACATTAGAAGTGCTATTTTTAATTCCTGCTTTGTATATTCCTGTGGGTGTATGACACGCCTCCTTAACCGAAAACCACAATTGTTCGATTATTTTCCTTCTTTGCAACACAAGACTCAAATCTGCGTTAAATTTTAAGATTCTGAGATGTCAGGAAATGCTTCATAATTTTGATGATAAAATATGTCAGCTAGTTAAGGTTTTTATGATTTTTGAAGTTCTGTATCTCAGAAGTTCTAACAAGAAAGGTCATTTTCATCGACTAGCTTTGTAAGATTTGCAAATTTTAAGTTCCTGACTTCATAACTCTTGCAATTAGTTGTGTTTAAGGACTGGCTGAGGTTTTTCCTGTTCAAAAAGTTGCAACGATTAATTTTTTGACATGTTTGAATATTTTTCGAAAGATTAAGGAATTTGGTTCATGCTTCAAACGTAACATTCTTACCAGTATTATCAAAATTATTCTGGATATTTTTAAATGGGTCGGGTCAAAATGATACATGTCAAAATATTATATTCAAAAAAAAAATTTGAACGTATAAAACATTGAATAGAAAATGTACTCAAAATTTTTTATTTTCAAGTTCTGTTTTGTCTAAATGTTAAAATTGTATGTCCCAAATTTTAAAAATACAGAATTTCAACCAACGTATTAACTTTTTATTCATAATACATAAGCATAGTATTTTGAAAAACGTTTAAAAACATGATCTTGTATCAATATTTCAACGTATCAATTTTTATTTCCTGATGAATATTTTAAGAGCTTAAAATAACATTTTTTTTTGGTCAGCTTCTATTAGAAGAAAAATAAAGCGGAAGTTTCAATAGAGAAAAGCTATTTATACGATGATAAAGGGTCTCAAATTGCACCCAATTACAAAAATTCTATTAAATTACATAAGCATTTGTTTCAATATAGAATATTTTACTGCGTTTAATTTTTTCTCTCTTTGAAAATTGAAATGTAATAAGATGTTAAAATTATTATTTTTGTTAATATTATTTTTTTTTTTAAGTTTTAAAAATCAGGAAAACTGCTTTATTATTCACTAGGGGCTAGTTCCAGCTTCACACGGGTAGACATAAATAGGTACAGATATTTAAGTTATAAGCTTGCTAATTAAAACGACCATGAATCACTAAATTAAAAAACATTTTTTGTCCTATCATTAATACTCTTCGCAGCGTATGCGATGAAAAACATTTTATGACTAATTTTTTTACACCTTCCCAATTAACAATTTGTAACCTGAGTTTCAAAATTACCGCGGTAATAATATTACTTTCAATAACTTTGGTCATAAAGTGGTTTGTAATTGGTTAATTTATGAACTGTAGTTGTTTACCAGTAAAAACAAGTCTTAATTTCAACTTTAAGTTTAATTCAGGTAAGAATTTATCCCTAAAACCTGGTTATTTGTGAGCTTCAGTTAGATTTTCGTTATAAAAAAACTTTTTTGGACAGCGTCGTTCAAATTTAGATTATTTTTAACCGCAATGTAACTTTTTATGAGTTTTCGGTTAAACAATAACCAGTTTAAGTGGTTAAAAACAAACCACGTTAGAAATTTGTTCCAAAATAACTTATTTTTTTAGTTGCAAAATAACCAGATCTGTTCTTTTGACAGCGTGGTTCTAATTAAGATTATTTTTTAACCGCAATGTAACTTTTAATTAATTTTCGGTTAAACAATAACCATGTTTAAGTGGTTAAAAACAAACCACGTTAGAAATTTGTTTCAAAATAACTTATTTTTTTGGTTGCAAAATAACCAGATCTGTTCTTTTGACAGCGTGGTTCTAATTTAGATTATTTTTTAACCGCAATGTAACTTTTAATTAATTTTCGGTTAAACAACAACCATGTTTAAGTGGTTAAAAACAAACCACGTTAGTTTGGTTTCAAAATAACGTATTTTCTTTGTTCTCAGTTTCCATATTCATCGAAAATCAGTATTGCCACAAGTTTCATTTTGAATAAGCCCCAAATGCTTCTAAAATTCGCTACTTTTTGGGTTCAATGTATAATTTGTAAAGTCAAAAGTAGCTAAACAAATTTATGATTATAATTATTCTTCAATTTAAAATGTGCATTTTAACACACTTCGTAAATTTACATTCGCCAAAATAATTTTTTAAGCAAATCTTGCAACAAACACCAAACGTTTTGAATATTAACAAACACACCAAAATGTCCGAAATGTCAAACTCGTAGTATATGTGAAAATCCGTGAGAGAATATGTGTAAATCTGTCTCCAAAAAGAGATTTCAGAAAAATCAATTCGTCCTGTGAAACATTCAATAATTTTCCCAATGTAATTCATTATTAAAGGGAAAAGAAAAATTGCGACACATCCGTGAAGAATTAATTTCTTTTCTCAATGTAAAATCCCATTAAACATACAAAGATCCAAATACAAACATTTCATTTGCAGTGGTAACACTGATCGCGATTGTTATTTTTGTTTCTCTCCTTTCATATTTGTTGGGTTTTCCATTACCCGATTAACCAGTTTCATTTTAGTTCAGTCTTGCAGTTGAGTTGATGAAGTTGAGTGCGTTGCTTGTCGGTCGTGTATTGATTTAATATCGTTTTCTATAGTGTGATTTGTGGCGTATAGTGAAATAAAATAAATAATTATATAAATTGGAGAAAAAGGTAAGCAAATAATTATTTTTTCAATTATATTCATTTTATTTACTTATTTGTTCATATAGTAGGTAGCAAAAGTAGAAAAATAACCACAGACGTGTTGTTTGGGTTATTTTTTTACTTGCATTCATATGGAATGAGTAGCAAAATAACGTGAACTGCCTTTTTTCAGTTATTTTCTTACTTTTGTTCATAGGATGCAAGTAGAAAAATAACCACAGCCGTGTTGTTTGGGTTATTTTTTTACTTGCATTCATATGGAATGAGTAGCAAAATAACGTGAACTTTTTTTTTCAGTTATTTTCTTACTTTTGTTCATAGGATGCAAGTAGAAAAATAACAATAATTTTTTGCGAAAACCGAAGTAACGCTGAATATAATCATCGATAAGTTGTGCGTGGATGTGGAGCGCAAAGAAAAAATTAATGTTTTTCCGGAACATTTGTTGCCCATATCCACGCAAGAAGCGTTGGAGGAAGTGGAGGAGAGGATTGGGGCCGACCCTTCGTTTAAACGATTAGTCGTAAGATTCTTTTTTTTATTATAATTGAACACTTAAAGAAATGTAATTGTTTTGCAACATTTTCTAAAAGCTTATATTTTTCTTTTCATTTAAACAGATTCGAAAATTGGGCACATTCGGTGGAATGAATGCCAATAAAACCATAAGAACCATCGCCAAGCTGTTCTTCCACGACAAGCTGTTGTCCGAATTTTCATGGCTGGGAACATCCAACAAAAAGAAGTTTGTTGGATATAAAAACGTCTTCGCAGCAGTAGTTGAGGCGGTAAGAGACCGCTACCCAAACTACTCCGACATCGATGCTGCTAATTTTTTTAAAACTTATCTGAAGCAGGCTCGTTTTCGGATGAAACTTTTGTAAGTACATTTGTACAAAACTCATAAAAGTATGTATATTATATATTTCTTATTATGAGGCGTTTGTCTTTATACCGTTTGATTTGTTTTACTATATTCTTTACCAAATTTTTGTTTTATTTAAATTATTAAAGTTACGTACTTGCATATTTTAATAAAAACATACATTTTTCTTCTTTTCCACAGGAATGAAAATGAGAGACCAACAACAGTAAAAGCAACAACAACAGCAACAGCAACAGCAACAGCAACAGCAACAGCAACAGCAGCAACAACAACAACAACACCATCAACAACAACAGCATCAATAGCAATAGCAACAGCAGGACCAACAACTACACCAACACCAACAACTACACCAACACCAGTATTTATGTAATATAATTATTATTAATATTTAGTTTTTAATTAAATTTAAGATTCTAGTTTTAAGTTAAGTTAAGAAAAAGTTATTTTTTAACTAAAATAAATACTGACACAAAAGTAATTTTGAAACCATATTTCTTTTATTTACAAGGCTATTTACTTTCAGCTAGAAAACGGTTATTTATAAACCAGTTTTGGAACCAAATACAGGGTTTTTTCCAAACCCAGTAAAAACCCTACTTTAAAACTATATTGGTTATTAAAAAACCTAAAATATAGGTTACAACGAAACCAAAATAAAACGGTTATTAAAAAGCTGCAAAATAACGCTCGGAAAAAACGTTTTAGAAGCGTTAAATGCGTACCATATAAAAACGGTTAGTTTTTAACTCCAAAAAGTAGTTTTAAACTAACTGCTTTTAACCGGCTTTGAAATAACCACTACAGAACTCAGGTTACAAAGTTACTGCCCAAATCGGGTAATGGGAACGTCTCTGGAACGTTTCTGAGACGTCTTTCGAACCGATTTCAAACTTTTACGGTAAATAACCTAGGGTTATAATCCGGTTTATAAACCGTTTTTTAACCAAAAATTGTTTATTGGGTTGCTTCGGTTGGTTTAAAATTGGAATTTCTAAAGATTTCTATAGTAATCTAGTACTAAATATAGCCTATGTTACTCAGTGATAATTTAACTTTCTAATGAAAAAAGAATTATTAAAATCGGTCCAGTACTTTTTGAGTTTATTCGTTACATACAAAAATACAAATCTTTCCTCTTTATAATATTAGTGTAGATAAGGGTTTAGATGATGACAAACATTTAATATTAAGATATCTTTATAATTTTTGTAAGTTATTTTAATTAAATTTTACTGAAACTCTTTCCAATATTATTTGAATGTACATTTAATGTTTGATGTATAAAAATGTATAAGAAGTTAAATAGGTACTATAGCCCTTGACAGACCTTGTTAAAAATTGTATGCAATTAACCAAAGTGTCCTTCATTATATTACCATTACCATTATAACAGCTATACTAAATGTATACAACGACTTGTTTTATATTACCACTTTAAAATCAAACCATATCAAACTAAACACTTGAATTAAGTTTGAATATTTACATCAATTACAGAGCATAATAAACCGCATCCCATTCTCAACACCATATTAACTAACAAATTCATTAAAAAAACAAAAGTTTTACCCATTATAAGCCCCCACAAACATCAGAAAAACCACTTAACCATTACAATTTTATTTTTTCTCAAATACCCATATTACATACGTAACGTACATTACATATATCTGACACATCAAACACAAAAGCCTATATTTTCCCATAGAAACCAAATCAAAACCTACACAAAAACTTGCTCCATATACCTAAATGGATTGGATATGGATGTCTGTGTAATATCCTTCCTGGCGTGATTAAATTTATATTTTCAGAAAACGGTCCGATTCGTTCTCTTTCGCCCTATAAATATCATATACAGAATGCATCATCATCATCATCATATAGAGATAGGGAAAAATATCCCTTCATATATCATCCACAAATAACCCACAAGTGCCCCACTTCATCAGGATTTGAAGAGTTTTTAAAAACCAATTATAGAAATCTATAACCCATTTTACCAATTGAAATCATATCAACATCAAAACAACAACAACAACATCAGCAGGACTACAATTCCCGTAACCCCATCCCTATATATGTATACATACATAGAACTATAGCCAACACCAATATCGAACCACATTATATACAAATACTTGATATTTGAAATAAAAATGCCTCTCTAAAGCATCAGGATATGCTGAAGGCATTTCTATAGTACGTAGACTCTTACCTACCATCAACGTTATATAGCCCCCCTGATGCCATTCTTCGAAAGTGATTAAGTGGAAACTCAATTGGTCCTAACGAAACCCATTTCAATCGAAAGCAAACTTAAGTCCTTGACGATAAACACATCTCACACCATCACATATATACCCTGCAAACCAAATAGTCCTTACGAGTATAGTTGTATACGGGATAGATAGATAGGCGCATGCAGGACATTATTATTATTATGCCAGGCTCTAGAAAACTTCAATAGAGACCAAAACACACTTCAAAACGACATACAGTCAGAGCCTCAACAATAAATGTCAAAAAAACACACAATCCTTGTTCTCCTTCATAATATCATACGTTCAAGGACATGTGTACACTAATGTGGGTATGTGTGTACCTACTTAAGAGAGATTGCCTCGCGATGCGTGTCTAAAACAATTTTCTCATAATAACCGATGACAACAACAACGAAAAAAAAAGGATTCCCATCATAGTTCAGGATTCGCATTATGCTCAGAGTTGATCCCTTCTGGTCAAAATGTCATCGAATCCTGTCAAAAAGTGTCAAAATCACTCCCTTTCTCCACGTACTTTAGCTCAACTCATATCGGTTTCCTGTCGAAGAGCTTTTCTTTTAATTTAAATAGGGTTCCTCGCGGACTAAAAAAAAAGGATATTCTCAAGAATAACGCACCAAAAAAAAGCTAAAGCGTGAGAAAGAAGATCTGACAGAAACAAAAAGCAGAAAAAAACGAACCTATTTGGCAAATTCACTTCGATGTTGTTGGTTTGGTTGGCTGTTTTTTTTTTGAACGAAGAGCCCCAGGGCGATTGTCGAATGTCAAACCCTACTCAAATTGAAAATCAACACAAGGGCACACAGGATTCTTCATCAAGCCAAAAGACAACACAACAAAAAAAATGAAAAAAAGAAACGAAAAAGAAGAAGAAGAAGATATCTTTACTTTTTTGAAGAATTTTTGTTCTTTTGAAACATGAAAATTCTTCAAGGATTAAGCTTATTTAGGATTTCTTTTAGCAAGTAGTTAAGATACAAATTGGGAAACAGCAAAAAATATATAAATAGATAAGTAAATCTCTAAAGCCGTTTTTGCTATAGCAAAGATGGCAATTTGCAATGAGATCCTGTTGAAATCCTTTCTATATGTGACACTTTCTTATGTAATTTTAATCAAGCCTCATTTACGGGGTGTTGCTGTATCCATATGGGGTATGGATATACTCGTCGTCGTCGTATAGGTATGCGATATTTGTGTTTGCTGTTGATTACCTTGAAGCTATGTGTGTGTATGTTTTGAAACTTGAGAGCGAGCAAAAGCTGCACCCATTTTCACTTAATCACCAGGATCAATTATTTAAGAAAGTAATTTCCAAGATGTGCGAAGGATAATCTTAGAGAAGGTATATATGGAACATTGTGAGCTCGTTCCGTTCTTGTTCTATTTCTACGTTAGCTAGAGACACATGAGTTTAGATGCTTGGTTTCTACGTCGGTCGTCGTAGTCTTCAGCATCGTCTTCGTCACATAGTCGTATTTTATTACCATCAGGTTTACATTTGGGGTATTGTACGGTTGAGAGTTTGGTGTCAACAGTGTCGATGTTGTTGATTTTAATTATAAGACTCTTAGGTGTAAGCAAATGATATGCTATTGATGGATGCTTTTCGTGTACCTGATGTGTACCGTTCCTATGTATATGAAAGCAATACACATTATAAACATCAGAAGCTTCATGCATCATCAACGTATAAAATATATGTTCTATATATCTATACCTTAGCGTAAACTTCTATATGAATGATCCCAAGAGGCTGAATAGAATGTGCATCACGTTTAGCTTAAGTAGGACACGGAGTTTGTTGTTAAGAATTTGAGGCGTGTGTTAAGTGGATGGATTGCAAGGATTTTGTGTATTTTGTGTATTCTTCAAGAAGGAAAATATTAGTAAAATAGAATTTTATAAATAACCCTGCAAGGAAAATCTCATATATTATAGTGTAAGTAAGGGGTTTTTGTATGCGGTATTATATTCATAACTACTTTTGAAAGCTGACCTGATTCTTGATTTTTTTCAAGGAGAATACACACATTAATATTTTTGATGCATATATGTAGATATAGAAGTTTTCTTGACATCAATTTTTAAATCGTTAACGATACTTGGAATGTATTTGATTTTACTTACGATCTGTCCAAATCAACAGCTTTAAATTTGTCTCTGAAAATAATTGACGTAAGATCGGTGTATCAGTCAATTTGAGATAAAAGTACCTAAGAGCAGCCCCTTTTTGGTTTTTAAAATTTATTTGAGAATGAAATATGACCTTTACCATTTTAAAAATGAAATCATGCCCTGCAATAAATCACCTTATACGCATAAACAATGATAAAGATAATCGACCTTCAAAAATGTCATTGGGACCGTAAATATAGCCTAAGTAAGTGAAAAGTATTAACTTCCCATAGGAAGTTATTGTAATGGGTCCGATTTGTCGATTTGAAAATTTTGACATTTCTCGACGTTTCAAGGTCCCTGGAATCGAAATAAAAGATTTTAAGAAAGATGTCTGTGCGTGCGTGTGTATGTATGTACGTTCGTACGTCCGTACGTTTTTTTCGTCCTCCATAGCTAAAGAACCAGTAGAGATATCGACTTCAAATAAATTTTTGTTATACAGATAATAAGGCATAAAGATGCAGAAAGGGCTATCAAGAAAATTGCGTGGGTTGTTTTTTTACCATAGCAGTTTAAAAAAAAGGTGAAAATTTTGGCTAACCCTAAATATCTCATGAACAAATAACGCTAGAAACTTGAATTAAATTTTATATTATGTATACATTGTAACGTGATACCAAAAAAAATATTTTGTGAAAAAAATCCAATTAACTGTTTTTTTATAAATAAAAAAACTGAAAAAAAAATGTGTCACCTCGAAAATTTTACGAACAAAAAATGATTTTATCTCCAAAACAATTTCGTGCAACAAAAAAAAAACGTTTTTAACATCTGATAAAATTTTGAGAAAAATCAAATTGACAGTTTTTTTTTATAAAATATAAAAACTTAAAAAAAAATTACTCAAAGTTGGTAAAAATTGAATTTCGGCTCAAATATCTTTTTAAAAAGTTGAGATTATGGCTTCAAACTTATTTAATTTTATAAGAAATATTGTTTTCAACATTTGGTAAAATTTTGAGAAAAATCGAATAGACAGTTTTTCTTACAAAAAACTAAAAAACTTAAAAAAAAAATTAACAAAAGTTGGTAAAAATTGATTTTCGACTCAAATATCTTTTCAAAAATTTTAGATAATGGCTTCTTACTAATTTTGACTTATAAAAAAAATTGTTTTCAAACATTAGGAAAAATTTTTAGAAAAATCGAATTGACAGTTTTTTTTTACAAAAAATAAAAACCTAAAAAAAAACAATACTAAAACTTGGTAAACATTTACTTTCCACTCAAATAGATTTTCAAAAATTAAAAATATTGGCTTCAAACTTATTTTATTTCACAGAAAATATTGTTTTCGATATTCACTAATTTTTTTTATAAAAATCCAACAGTCCGTTTTTTTATAAAAAAATAAAATCTACAAAAAAAAGTTGGCAAATTTGGTAAAAATTGATACATATAGACAAACTTTTAGCAAGACAAATCGACAGATGGGATGGGAAGTTATGAGTGTGGG
This sequence comes from Eupeodes luniger, assembly GCA_951509635.1. Lineage (NCBI taxonomy): Eukaryota > Metazoa > Arthropoda > Insecta > Diptera > Syrphidae > Eupeodes > Eupeodes luniger. The sequence continues at coordinate 7,923,782 of OX608075.1, read as the reverse complement.
TCGCATCCCAGCCTCTTTTTATGTTTTTTAATTGAAATCGTTTCCATGCTAAGATACTTCAGTACCATCTTTTTTTTCACAAAAAAAATTATATGAACGTGAATTGAAAAAATTAAATCACTCATACGCCATACGCATTTCTTAAAAAAAAAATATTTCCAATATATGTTATTTGGTAGTGAGGCCAAGTCAATTTATTACGTTTTGTAAAATTAAGACCCCTTCTTCACTTTTTTGGTCAAAAATCCACATTTATAGCAAAAGAAAATTCAGACATTTCGAATGAGGTGAAACTCAAAAGAGAGTTTTGCGATTTACGTTTTTTACGTTTAAATTTCGATAAAAACAATTTAATTATTTTTTTAATGAAAATGAGGCATTTTTGATCTTCATAATTCTTAAAAAGTTTAATAGCACAATATTTGGGGGGGGGGGGGGGGGGCTTGTGGTGCTCCCCTTCGTAAGCAATAGAAAAACATATTTTTATTTTAAAGAAGCCAAGTACAAAAAAAATCCAGACAATTTTTTAAAAGTCTATTGTACCGTTTGTGAGAAATTTGAGTTTTTGATTTGTGACTATAACAAATTCGAATTTGGACTACTGATATTTTTGGTCTTAGCAAAAATGAAATAAACGACTGCTGCAAATATCATTAAAACCTTAGTTTTCAAGTTTGAACGCAATCAACAGAATGGTTATGGCTGCCATGCCCATTTTTTTTGACTTCTCTACCATGGTTTTGCCATGTTTGCTTAAAATGTTTTGCGAATGCAAATACAAATTTAAAAATATACGAACAAAATAACTCATACGCCATACGCAATTTTGTAATTAAAAAATCAATTTCACTTTTTGGGTTCTAGTTGGCCTCACAAATCATCATATCTTCAGTCAATAGGCATTCCTGAAGAACTGAAAGCGCAACCAAATCTTTTTTGGCCTAACACCATCATATACAAAATGTCGTTTCGGCGCCGATCAGTTGAATAAAAAATCAACACGACAAATCGAAGTGAACTTTTATCAGCGTTAATCCGAGTATTAAACAAGGCCCTTATTTCACCAAACACTCTTCACTTTTCACTTTGCACAAAATTATAAATAAATTTCAATTCACTTTTTAAATACATGAAAAGTGAAAAGTCTTTTCACTTTGAAAATTTGGTGAAACAGTTTGCACTTTACTTTGCAGTATATTATTTTTGTAGAAAGTTGAAAAGTGAAAATAGGCCCCAAGGCTATCTTACGCATTGTTTTGATTCTATTTCTTTAAGACTTTTAAAAAACTAATGTTGATAATGATAATAAAAACTCAAACAAATTCTTACCTATAATGCTTTACCAAGAAATAATGATTTTTTAAAATAGTTTTATGCATTGAAGAATAACGTTTTTGACATGTTGAACAATTTTAAAAACTATAGAATTGCCAGCTTTTATTGCAAATAATAAACACGTTACAAAATGAAAGACTTTTACTCAACATTTTCTTATCTCATGCAAAATCAGCTTCGCTATGGCGGACTTCAAAATCCACAACTCTTTAACCGTTTAGTACGGCTTATGTCATGCATACATCATGATGGCCCTCATTTTGGCGTATAAAGCAATAATATGTTAACCGACTTTCTGTGACAACAGTTGTTATTCCAAATACATGAAGCTTTTAAAAAGGGAAGGCATTTTGAAAAACTTAAAATTCACATAAACTTCCAACATCAAACCAACAGAGGGCAGAGAGTTCGTACAATCCAGTTGTTTTATTTATTGTATCCTGTTTCACGTGTCAATGCTGGAAGTAAATATTTTTCGAAAATCGATTTTTATTATATTCCCTTTTTCGTCAAAATTCATTTCTAAAGAAATGAAAAGATCTTAAAGGCAGTCCTAAGACCCTTAAATTTGATTTGTCAGGGAAAAATTAAAGTTTTAACAGAGATTTGTTGCATTAGAAATAGATGTAGAAACAATGTTAAGCCTCCATCAAGAAACCACGTTTCTTTGGCTAGAATTTTTTGAAAAATTGACCTCTAAGTTTCCATAACAAATAATCTATACTTTCTGACACGACACTCTCTCGGACTTAACTATACTAAGGCACGGGAACTGCATGCATGGTGTTAAAAAATATCAAGTTAAATGGTGGAGGTAAACGAAACTTTATTTCCAACTTTTCTTGTTACTTTTACTTTCTATTTCAAATACTTACAATATTAGGAAATGTCATGCAAATTCTGTAGAACCTTTTTCTATACCACAAAAAATAAATGCAGGGTCTTATAGCTTGAATTTGAATAACACCTTCAATTTTATTTTTCTTTATTAAAATCATAATTTAATTTATTCCAAAAACATATTAATTCTAAGCTTTTCCGTTTTCCTTCAAGACTTTTTATTTAGCTATGTACATATAACCACCAAGGATCTCATTTCGCTTACCTTGTGCTTTTTTTTTAACTTGTGCATGTTTAAAAAAAGCTTCATACCTACACCTTAACTGATTCTGCTGAGGCATATTGTACGCTGTATGTAGTTTCTTCTTCTTATCTTTTATCCTGCATCTTAATTTTTTTCTCCTCACGAAAGCCTCAAAGTCCTTAACTCATCTTGGGATCTTTCTTTACTTTTCAATCCACTCAACTTCGTCCGTTCGTACGTTGTTCGTTTGTTTGACACCACCTCCCTCCCCGTCATCGTCATCGTTGACATTCACAATTTATTAGCATGCATCAGTTCGCTGGCATCAGCAAACATGCACCAACTTCAGCCCAATCAAGAATTTCTTATTATACGAACCACATCAGGGCTTGACATGAGGACGACGACGAGAATGATGGAAAGGAATATGGTGTTATATTGGTATAGGTAAGCAAAGATGGTTGGTTACCCCATCATCAGTTAAGCCTATTTTAATGTTTATTTTCACTCTCCCACTCCTGACCTCCCCAGAGGGCTGTAAAAGAATAGAAAAACACACCACCAACCAACCAACTAACAAACCACCACCACCACCACCAAGCAACAACCCCCTTTATTTCTTATCGGGCTTAATAATTGTCCTAAGAGGTTTAAAGGGGTTGGAGTAGGCTTTATTTTTTTTGTGTTTTGTGTGTGTTGTTAGTTGGGTATACTTTATACTTATATGGGACGGGACTGAACTGAATGAAATGCATTAAGCTTACGTGTAAACAAACGCAATTTGTTTACACGTTTCAGAACGCGTCAACGTTGAGTATGTGCCAGCAACGTGTCAGCTAAAAAGCCAACGTCGCACGGGGCCAACTGATAAACATCGCATAGTGTATAGAATAGTGGTTGTTATTGGTGTTGTTGTTGTTCTTGTTGTTGTATGGTTATGGAGAAGTAGGGTTTAAGGAACCGAGTGAGTGAATGAATGAGTTGAAGAAATTATGTTTCTATGTATGTTAGGCATGTTTGTGTACCTTCATTAAGGACTTATGAGTTCAGGACACTTTTTTCTTCTTTTTTAAGTATGGAAGAAAAAATGATGGTGCTCTATTGTAAAATAAATGAGGAAATTTCTTGAACATTGACAAACAAAAGGGGTTTAGAACTGTGATGTGACGTGTAAGGACAATAGAGATCCTTTCAAATTGTCAGATTTGTTTATGTTTTTTAATATGGAATTAGGTATAAGTTGATTGTCCTTTGGTAACATAAAATGCGTAAGAAGGTTTTTAATAGATGGGCTGATGATCATAGAATACTATACTCGAAGATTTAAGATTGTTTACAGTTGATTTTGATTTCGAGTTTCTGAAAGTTTTTTAAGCGGAAATAGGTATTGGAACAAGTTTGATACAAGAACGATCAAAAATTATAAGGTGTGTTTTATTGGTAAGTGGGTACAAAGTAACAAGAAAAACTGATTTATCAATTGATAGTTAATAAATATTGACATTAGGACTTGATAAATGTAAAAAAGGACTTTTAATACATATTATATACATACTTGTATCTTTTTAATTGACAACGGTTTGGACCATTTCTAATTAAAACTCTTATCAATTGGCTGGTTAAATGAATAAATATTACATTGATCAATTATCAATTGATAGTTGACACGCACAATAAAGATGAGAGTTTTAAATTGTGGATTGGAATGTGGGAAAAGTAAGTAAAAGTTAGCAGACTTGAGGGAATGGCAGTGACAGTGAAATAGTGTGTCTTGCATAAGACTGTCTTGACAGAGGTATTTTTAAAACTTATATTTGCGAGGAATTGACACTTCATTTAAGAGTAATTCTTGTCATAAGAAGTGTATTTTTAACTAGCAGTTCGAATTCAGCATACAAACTGTGGATCCACTCCATTTTTGAGAATATTCGTGCACAGAAGTGATTAAGAGTTCTACGTCATCAAGCCTTGGATTGCATTCGAAAAAGTTGTAACATCGATGTTTTCAATAAGATGTTCAAGAAGTCAATAAGTTACTCTAGCGATTCTGTCTGTTCTCTGCTCTACAGCATAAGCCATTTGGTTGTTTGAGTATAAACTTAGAAATTAAGGTGTTAAACAGATTCGTGTTAGGATTTTTGTCATTTTTTTAAGACCAAAAATATCAGTAGAGCCTATACAAATTTATTGGTCAAAAATTAAAAAGACAATCGAATTGTATGACTTTTTCTGTAAGCCTTTTTAACTTCCAATTTGAAGTTTTTGTAATCGGTGCGATTTGTCAAATAAAAAAAGGTTTACATTTCTCGATGTTTCATGGTCATTAGAACCTTAATAAAAGGCTGGTTGAGAGATGTCTGTATAAGTTCGTACGTGCGTCCGTACGTTAGCCTTATCTCAAGAATTGTCATAGATATCAACTTCAAGTAAATTTTTGTATTGATACCAACATGAAAATATATGTAGAAAGGACTTTCAGAAAAATTTAGGGGGTGTTTTTTTTACTGTAGTAATTTAAAAAAAGGGAAACAGTTGGTTAAACCCAAATATCTCTTGACCCAATACCCAAAAACTTAAGATAATGGCTCCAAACTAATCTCATCTTATATAAAACATTTTTTTTAAGATTAAGTAAGATTTTGAGAAAAATCCCACAGTCGGTTTTTTGATAAAAAATTAAAATATACAAAAATACTTCACAACAGTTCTAAGAACTGATTTTCAACTCGAAATCTTGAGAAGAAATAAAGGTTTTGGCTTCAAAACTATGACATTCTATGCAAAATTGTTGTAAACGTAAGATTATGTTCTAAGAAAAATCAGGCCCGTATTTTTTTGGTAGAAATAAAAACTTTCAAAAAATTATTGGTACTGTGCTAGGGATAAATTACCAAAAAAACAGGCCTAAAATAGAAAAATAAGTCTGTTACTCTGATAAAACTACATTACTCCTGTTCAGAAAACCTTCGTTTCGCTCTTTAAAAAAATTATTCAAATTGATTGATAGTTTACAAAAGTGTTAATAAAATTCTTAAACCGAAACCGTTTTAAGTTTCGAATCTAAGTATTTTTATGCCTGATGAACTAAAACTGTTGTTATTAACCCAATGTGCCCTTTAAAATTTCTAAAAACTATCTTTATTTATCTCTCTCTAAATACATACATCCATTTAATCTATATACATAAGTAAAAAGAGGTCAGTGTAGAAAAACCCTTTAATCTTTATTGCTGACTGACTTAAACAAAATGAAAGAATTTGTTCGAAATTGTTGAAGTTAAATTTTATTAACTCTGACATTTTATATATTTCATTTTTTGTTTTTGAAATGTCGTTCAGATCTTCTAGTCTAGTAAGGAAAGTATATAAAAAGCACCCCCCAACCCATAATAAAATCCGAGCCGCCGCGACTATGTTGCTCATTGTGCCCTCCTGTTAAGGGCATATAACACCAGTCCAACCACCCCAAAACCTATCTCGCCATCAGCAACAAAATGAATAAAATAACAACAACAATAACAAAAAAACTCCCGTTTGACACGCCTGAGCTCATGCAACAATAAATAAACAGTAGAATGAGAAAAAATACCGTAGGTACGTAACGTACGTAAGTATAAAGTCGTGTGAACGCGTTGACGGTGATGGCTGTTGGCGGAATTTTTCTATATATGTATATATCGTTTCGTAACCGTTACACTATTTCTTTATGTACCCTGACGCTGAATTCATAAATATTTACAGAATGGTGGTGAAAGTTATATAACAACAACAACAAAAAGAATACAAAACAAATCATAAAGGAAAATAGCCATACAAACTGCCTTACTAGTCTATGCTCTATGGTTTCCTCTTTTTCTTTTCTATGCTCTCTCTTTCTATTTTTTATCATCATCATATCTGAGAGTTAAAATATATGTAAAAATACATAAAAAATATAAATTTTCATAGAATAACGAAGCAGAATCCATTAAATAATGGGAATGGGAAGTGAGAGATGCACTATAGGACGCACAGGGTTGCCACATGTCTCTCAGTTAAGAAGTCTTTGTAGCTTACAGTCAGTGCCAAGAAAGTAACCAACATAACAGCTTAAAAAGTTACCCAAAAATTATCCCAAGAGGTCGAATTAGTCTAAAGTAGCCCAAAATAGCCCAGTTTTGTTAAATGTCTTTTCACTAGAGCTACATAAAAAAATATAAATTTTCATAGAATAACGAAGCGGAATCCATTAAATAATGGAAATTGGAAGTGAGAGATGCAGTATAGGACGCACAGGGTTGCCACATGTCTCTCAATAGCCCAGTTTAGAAGTCTTTGTAGTCTAAGATCGGAGCCCAGAAAGTAACCACAATAAAAGCTCAAAAAGTTACCCAAAAAGTTTCCAAAGAGGCGCAATTAGTTTAAAGAAGCCCTAAGTAGCCCAGTTTTGTTAAATGTCTTTTCACTAGATCTACATAAAAAAATATAAATTTTCATAGAATAACGAAGCGGAATCCATTAAATAATGTAAATTGGAAGTGAGAGATGCAGTATAGGACGCACAGGGTTGCCGCATGTCTCTCAGTTAAGAAGTCTTTGTAGCTTAAAGTCAGTGCCAAGAAAGTAGCCAACATAACAGCTTAAAAAGTTACCCAAAAACTATCCCAAGAGGTCCAATAAGTCTAAAGTAGCCCAAAATAGCCCAGTTTTGTTAAATGTCTTTTCACTAGAGCTACATAAAAAATATAAATTTTCATAGAATAACGAAGCGGAATCCATTAAATAATGGGAATGGGAAGTGAGAGATGCACTATAGGACGCACAGGGTTGCCACATGTCTCTCAGTTTAGAAGTCTTTGTAGCCAAAAATCAGTGCCAAGAAAGTAACCAACATAATAGCTTAAAAAGTTACTCAAAAATTATCCCAAGAGGCCCAATCAGTTTAAAGTAGCCCAAAATAGCCCAGTTTTGTTAAATGTAACAAATGTCTTTGTAGCCTAAATTAGTGCCAAGAAAGTAACCAACATAAAAAGCTTAAAAAGTTACCCAAAAATTATCCCAAGAGGTCCAATTAGTCTAAAGTAGCCCAAAATAGCCCAGTTTTGTTAAATGTCTTTTCACTAGAGCTACATAAAAAAAAAAATTTCATGGAATAACGAAGCGAATTCATTAAATAATGGGAATGGAAATGAGAGATGCGCTATAGGACGCACAGGGTTCCCACATGTATCTCAATAGCCCAGTTTAGAAGTCTTTGTAGCCTAAGATCGAAGCCCAGAAAGTAAACACAATAATAGCTCAAAAAGTTACCCAAAAAGTATCCCAAGAGGCCCAATTAGTCTAAAGTAGCTCTAAGTAGCCCAGTTTTGTTAAATGTCTTTTCACTAGATCTACATAAAAAAAAAAGTTTTCATAGAATAACGAAGCAGAATCCATTAAATAATAGATATGAGAAATAAGAGATGCACTATAGGACGCACAGGGTTGCCACATGTCTCTCAGTTTAGAAATCTCTATAGCCTAAAATCAGTGCCAAGAAAGTAACCAACATAACAGCTCAAAAAGTTACCCAAAAATTATCCCAAGAGGTGCAATTATTCTAAAGTAGCCCAAAATAGCCCAGTTTTATTAAATGTCTTTTCACTAGAGCTACACAAAAAAATATAAATTTTCATAGAATAACGAATCGGAATACATTAAATAATGGGAATGGGAAGTGACAAGTGAGAGATGCACTATAGGACGCACAAGGTTCCCACATGTCTCTCAATATCCCAGTTTATAAGTTTTTGTAGCCTAAAATTGGAGCCCGGAAAGTACCCAATATAATAGCTCAAAAAATGACCCAAAAAGTATCCCAAGAGGCTCAATTAGTCTAAAGTAGCCCAAAGTAGCCCAGTTTTATTAAATGTCTTTTCACTACGCTACCTAATTGCTAGAGCTAGATAAAAATAGTCTGTATTCACTATTTAGGTATTTGTACAAAGAGAAATATCGAGCTAGATTTGGGCTCCTTTTTACCCAATTATTGTTGGACTACTAATACTCATACTTACTTCCCCAATTTATGATTAATAGCTGAATTTGTCGATCTGGCAAGCCTGAGTACGAGTAGTGTATATAGGTTAGGTATAAATATTAGGTTATAATCTAGCAAGGATGCTATACTATTTTCCCTTTTTTACCATCACCATCATCAGAAAGGGGAGACCGTATAATTTTACAACTTAAATTTTAAGAGAGCCTTTGTTATTTTGTCATGCTATCGTTAATTCAAAAAAAAATCCAAGACTTTGTATTTATGAACATAATAATATTTCTAAAAATTTCTAATTTTAGAATTGTAGGAAAATTCTATATCTTAAAAATATTAGGACGAATTTAAGTGACATATACCAATTCATTAGTTGAATAGTTTCATCTATTAATTGATTTATAACTTCAAATGTAAATAAGTACATCTGAAGAATTATTGATTGGTATACAATAATATCCTCCTGTTTTGAAGTGAGTGTAAATGAGATAAAATGATGGACTGTCAAAATAAGTCACCTACAAAGAGTCAAATAGGAAAGTAGTCTTAGAAGTTTTAACATTTGAAAGAGAGCTAAAAATTAAAGCAATGATTTTTTAGATAGTTCTTAGAGTTCTTAAGTTTTCCAAAAATTTAGCAACTAGAGTGACAAAAATTTGACAGCTGACAGTTCATGTTTATTATGAATTCAAAATTATTCGTGAAAGAAGTTCATGTGTTTTCATCATTAAAAAATATGTCAAAAATAAAATTGACAACGCTGAGTTTCTCACAGTCATCAAATTTTAAGATTCATTTTTTGGATCACCTTACAATTTATAAATATTTCTATATTTTAAAAGGAATTTTCAAAACATAATTTTTTTAAAGCAGATATGATATCAATGAAGCTTTTGGAAAATAGTTGCTTTCTTATCTTCTCAATGGCTTTAGAGAAGTTAATACCTAGGCTTTGACATAATAAATTCAGTAACTGGGGACTCATTGTCAACCCACTAAAGACAGAAATAGTTTTAGTCACGGAAAAACCTCCTGTACACATTAGTGGTATGGAGAAATTAAACTTTTGAACAAAACATCAAAGAAGTGTTGCCTACTTTACCTGCAGCAGACATTTCGGAAGAATTTGAAATTGATGAAGTCCAAGCCTCAAAACCATTCTGTGGATGTACACAACCATTTTAAGGCCAATATCGATCTCCTCGAGTTTAGTATGTTGGTCAGCCCTTAAAGTTGTCACCAATCCTAAAAATATGACAAAGATTCAGAGCATTGCATGTTACTGTATAGGTCCTATTTGTGACATAAAGAATACACCAACTGCATCTCTATAGACATTCCTCTCGCTAGCCCCTTTTGATATATTCATGGGTCTGGTAGCTTTTCATAATAATCTTCCACTATAAAGATCAATAAAGCTGCCGAACTATTGCAGTGTTTTTCAAGCAGAAGTACTCGCAGTTTCTGAAGCAGCTAAAGATATTTCTTCCCACAATTTTATAATCAATAACAAGAGAATATTTATTTTTAGCCAAGAAGAAATCAAGACCATATCCACCACTGTCACAAAGTCAAAACTTGTAAAACAGTGCTGAAAGAAGCTAAATTTACTTAGCAAAGCACACACGGTTACTCTTCGTTGGGTCGCAGGGTACCATGCTACTGACAGAAATGAAAGAGCAGACAAATTGGCTGAAAAATTATCCGATCCATATCGTATAGCTATGATCTATAAGCCAATAAATCAAGTAAATGGGCAAAGTCATCAAAGTTTTCTTGAAATCGCAATTAACTGGTAGTCGGTTCTTGAAACTTACATAATTGTGAGGAATCTATAGCCAAATAATCTATAGAAATAATATTTCCAAAGGAAAAACAAAACAAATACCATTTGCAACTAGGCAGGCCTCAATTCGGTATCCTTATGGATAGGTTTTCTACCGGGTCACAACTCATTGGGTACCCACATTAGTAAATTTTGTATCACCTCATTTGATCTTTATAGAAGAGTTCGAAGATGAGGAGAGAAAAAAAAGAACATCTTACACTATCTGGCAATACTTGGAAAATAATTTTTCAATTACCTGTGCTACTTACTAATTTCGTCTCATCCCAAAAATCTTCCAAAAATTAAGATGGACCTCAACCTAAATCCTCATCAAATTTCCTACACTTTGATAAATCGTCACCATTTTCTGGATAGCACAACAGTTCCAAGGGATCCCAGAAAAAACTTCAACAAACCTTACTTCTGAATTCTGGTGAAGAGGTTAATTTAAAAATTCTTAACATTCTCAAAAGAGGACCCTAAACTTGCAGCGGAGAAAAAAAAGTTAGGAGGGTGTGAGTGTTAAAAATAATCAAACTATTCTGTGCTAAAAAATATAATTATTTAAGATTTTTTTTAAGAACTATTCAATACTTTCTCTGATATTCATGATATATTGAACATATGTTAAAGGTTGTTAAAGGCACTACAAAAAAATGTTCCGAGCATTACCAAAAAAGGAGATACTGTAGATAACACCGACAAATTTCAAGTCTTCCAAAGCTTGTTTTAACTAAAAACTTAAATTGTTACTGCAATAACTTAAAAACAAGGAACAAATTGACCTACAGATGCAATTGATGCAATTTTTCAGGATGCTGACATTTCCTGACAGTGCCATTCTTATTTGATTTATTATTTTAAAGAATATTTCAAGGTTTTGCCATTGTCGAGTTTTTTCCATTTTGGATTATGAACAATATTATAGCTTTTCGATTGCGTATCAATTTAATTAAAATTTACTAACTTAATTCTGGTTAACCTCAGGGTTCCCTTTTCTCTCCTATTCTCTTTCTTTATAAGTCATAAATAATAAACTATCTTTTTCTGAACTACATACAATTTATTCCTTCAAACACTCAATTCATATCTATGGTCTCTAAAGCGTTATTTAATATCAATTTAAAATGTATGAACGCATCATAAGTCTTTTGGTTATACCATATTTGAGTGTATCAACAACATTTTAGGAATTTCTCCTACAACGCAATAACATTTTTCTGCATTTTTGAAAAAGCTTTTTTTCGAAAAACTTTCGAATACAATTCAATCTCTCATTATTGCAGTTACCTTAAAAATAAATGCAAGTACAAATTTAGATTTTTCTGCAGTTTTTCTTTGCTCCGATGCACCCAGGCGTATACGTACTTTTCTATAAATTTATTCAATTTTTAACAAAAACTGCTTCCAATTTTAGTTTTTTTACGCAATCATCTCAAAAATTCTCAAAACTAAGTTTTCTTGACCATTTACTAAAACTATGAACAGATTACAATGACCTTAAGCCTGTTTTGTAGACAGTTTAGTTCATTCAGAGAACATTGTTAATTATTCTGACAAAATACCGGCCTATACCTTATTGTCTTCCAATTTTTCTCGTTTTATTTTTCAATCTAAATGAAAAACAGAAAACAATCAATCCTTCATTTATTTTGTACAGATATTTTCTGTTGTTTGAATAAATAAAGTCTGTATACTAATTCTCAGTACTATTTCACATTCTATTTCTAAAGGGTGTATTTTTCAAATTTCCGTTACTCATAAATTCCCATTTCAAAATCTATAAACATTTTCTCTTCCAACCCTCTCATATCTCTATCAGGATTCTATATATGCATCAACATCCTAGTTTTGAAAAAAAAAAACAAAAAATAGATCCAAAAGGAAAACATCTGCCTATTTGCACATAACTCAACCCAACGGTTTCTTTGTATTTTTGGCTCCTTTCCTTTGAAACCCCGCTGCACAAACGAATAGGTACGGAATATACTCCTGACGCGGTGAGCGGCAACGGTGAAGGTGTCCAGTTCCGACTCCGAAATGAACCTGAGTCTCAACGCTCGCTCAACCTCTGTCTCTCTGTCTGCATTCAGAGTTCCGTATGCAACACAATAGTTCATGGATTTTGGGGTATATGCATAAACAGGAGATGCCCCCAAAGTCCTTTTCTCAGGGGCTGCTGACCCGTTATTGTTTATTGCACGATTCGGGAAATTTACACACGTTATATACGTAGACAGTAGACAGGTATAGCGGTACAGAAGAAGGTATTGTTCGGTTTTGGCAACTTGATTGTTGGAACCTGCAGTATGGTGAACCGGAGACGTCGAATGTACAACGTACACTAAAACTAAGAATATAAATTGGAATTGCCGGCAGCAATTGCTTCTTGGTTGGTTGGACAATTCGATCGACGATGAAGCCCTGAGCTTTTTAAAACTATACCAAAAGGAAAGAAGAGTTATATTGTGTGTTGTGTATTACCTATGCTACTGGCCTGGCCACCTGCATCACAATATCGGGATCTGACTCATTTTTCATCTGACGAGAAAGCCGATGAAACTGCGGTAGAAAAATATAAGAACCAAGCAGAGCAGCAGGAATTCAAAGTCCTGCGGAATATAGGAATAAGAATGTTAGAGTACTACGTAGCAGACATCAGGTAGCAGGCAGGTAACAGGGTGGTAATCTGTGAAAGACATATTGCATACTTCAAGTATAGTGCATATTTTATGGTTCCTGCCAAAAAGTGAACTCAACATCCTTGGCACCTCTTCTCACTCCTTTTTTCATATAAAATGTGGAAATGGAGAGTACTTCTGTGCTACGTAGATACGTACATATGTATGCTCCCATCATTGTCGAGTCGACTGACTTTGGTTACCGCACACACTACACACTAAACTTAGGTATATTTGATTTAGAGATGCTCTCCATGCATTATTTAATTTAGCATAGAGCGTTGAGGTAAACAGCTTATGTTTCAAATGGTCTTAAAGGGTCGTAATTCAAGGGGACCAAAAGTAGGTTCCTAAGCTTTTCAAAATAAAGAATTAATTTTTAATGTTATTTCTTAAACCTTATGTCAAATTTTGTGACAGTTGTAAGATTTGGAAGATTTGCCTATTTTTAAGGGTTAAATTATTTTTACCTTAGAAAAAGGGTACGAAGTCGATTTTGTTTTAACAGAATTCAGTAAGCTTATTTGATAAAATCTTCCATAGACTTATACTCTTCAAGTTGTCTACTCTTGGCTTTGAATCCTCCTTTATAAAATAGATTTCCTTTTACCTTAAAAACCGATATTTCCGTGTTCTTTTAAGATCTGTCACCTCATACCCTTTCTTAGCTACCTTTGGTGTTCAGAAAATCAGCTACCTAGGCCGTCTTTTGTACATTCCTACAATCAACAATTTTGAATAGGTTATAAGGCATTATTCTATCTCACTTTATACTAATAATACAAAATGTATCCAAGACCATTTCATAAATACATCAGTATTCACTTATTCAACCTGATCTTGACAGCTTGGTGTCTTAAAAACTGCTTGGAACTTAATATTTCCAAGTGCTATAATCAATTAAATTTTCACTTAAGCGCTTCAAGACTCCTCTCCGTCTGATAATAATATTTTTGACTTCCTCTCCCATATAGACAATATCATTGTCAAAGCCAGCTCAGGACTTAGTTTCGTGAAAAGTTGGTCCAAGGAATTTTCTGACCCCTATGTGACACCGCCCCTTTACGTAACCTTTGTTAGCTCACTCGTCGAATACGAGTATCAAAATTGATGCTCTTCCCAAACTGTTCATATTTCCAGGGTCAAGATCATCCAACGTCGTTTCCATAGCTTTGATCTTCATGTTTTATCTTCCAACAATCCTCTTATCCTTTCGCCCTATGTTGATCGCCTAAAAATTCTCAACTTGAACTCGTAAGATGAACGTAGGCAAATTCCAGTCATTCTCAATATTCATTGACTCCTTTTTGGTTCCATCCTTGACTGCATTTAGCTTTACAAATCTATCTCTTTTATCTCTTATTCTCGTTACACACGTATTTCTCGAATCTTTTCTACCCACCGAACCAAAATCTCGTATGCTGCGAAGTGCATGTTCAAACTTAGATTTCCCTTAACTCCTTCTCTAAAACTCCGCTTTCTGAGTCAACCTTAAATTAAGTTCTTATTTTGTTTCAGCTAGATTAAAAATTAGCTTGTATTTAAGCCGAATAAATGGGGGTTTCGCCCCCTAGTTAAAAATGACAAAGATTAGTTGATTCATGTTTTGAGTTTTGTGTTTCAATTTTAATAGTAGACAGCACTGTCCACCAGAAAAAGTACTATTTCATTACTATTTCTACTATTTTTAATATCTGTCAATTTTTTTTTGACGTTTGCAAGATTTATTTTTGAGGATTTTGATAAAAGTTTTGGGGTATTTTCTTCTTAAAAGAAGATCTTCTAAATGCATCTTTCATAGTGACAAAATTTTATATGTTTTGGGTTTTTGTTAGAAGACATAATTGCTTCTTAGAAATAGTACTAATTAAACATCTGTTTTATTACATTTTAGGGCTGCTAAAGAAGTAGCGAAAAATCATTTAAACTTTAAAAGCGTCTTTATTTATATTCACAAACATTCTTTTCAACAAATTTGTCCATGTTTTGTTTCTTTTGTTTTACTTTTAATAAAAGACAGCACTGCCTTTTACAAAAAGTACTATTTCCTTGACAACTACAGCTAGATTATTGCTTTTAAACTTGATTCAAAAGTTGACAAACACAAAGTAGAAAAGGCATAGTAAATTTTGGTATTTTTATTGAGATGATATAATTCCCAGTCACTTTTGACAGATTGTAAAATATAAAAATTTAGAGTTATTTAAGCACAGTTATCAACGAAAATATGTCCCCGACTCATGAATATGTATCTAGTCGCAGCTAAACTTTAGCTTGCATGAGGATGTAAAGTGGGCTTACACTGACCACATCATGTCTACGTTAACTTATAAAAAAATGTATTACAGATTTCGTATTTTTATTCACCACAATAAAATTCACACTCACTTTAGCAAACTATTTATTTTATTTATTATTTACTTTGATAAAATTCACACTCACTTTGAACAGATATAAGAAGTTAAGTTATGTAAGCTTAATTTCCACTCCCCTCCCAAATCTTCGTTTCTGTTTATATTAGGAAGTAAAAATGGTAAAGAACATACAAATTGAAGACTGAAAAATTGGAAAGAAAAACATTTCCTCTGACCAACCCCACTGTTTCCTCAGAACGTACAAAAAATACGTCCGTACGTACAATAAAGCTGGTTATATGGTTTGTACTCTATTTTAAGGTACCTACACTGAACTATAATCCTATTTTCTGTTTTGGGAAAAACCCAGGCGCATCATATCAGGCACAAAACGACGACTACGAGCGACGACGATGTACAATCCTTGGTGTGTGTCATGTAGAAGATACACCTTTGCTACACACTCCTCAACTTGTAACAGAACACCAACAACATAACCGTTAGGCAATGAGTTTTATGGTTAAATCAGAACAAATTTAGGGGAAAATTTTCTCTGCATGTTTTTCTGCAAAAGCAAAGAAGGGTTGATGTTTTGTTCCTGTATTTTGTACCCTATATATAGGAAAGGAATACAACGACAACGACGACGATGATATTCCTATGTTCCTGTTCGTTTATTCGTTCGTTGGTCTTCGATGAAACGATAAATTCTTTTGCACACCCCAAGGCAAACTTATATGTTCTCGTACCTTTGTACCTCTAGTACCTCTAGTACCTCTGTACCTGTTACCTGTTACCCACAACGGTACAGGTATAGTTTTTGCACGTAGGTATAAGGTATAGACTTAAACCTATGAGTGCAACAATCATTGTCAAGAAAAAAGGACTATGGGGAGTTTTCGGTTATCTGTTTCGAACAGAGCCATAGCCAGAGAAAGATCCCCTTTCAGTTGGATGATTTCAAAGGCAAAACAGGTGTTGCTGTTCAGAGAGCCAACAGGGACATAAGTTATAGTAAAGTGGATGGGACATTTGGCATTGATGGAATACCTTAACCTCGAGGGGATACAAAATGGAAATTTTCTGATTCTTCAAAAGTTTATACTTTTTTTTAAAACATTTTCTTCCTTTTTTTTGTATAATTTGAATTCCAAATGACCACAGTAACAAAACCACGAACATTCACATCAATTTTTCCTGAAACGAAAGTCACAAGCATATACAAATAAATACACCGAGGATATATTTGGTCGGTGGTAGGTTGGGTTGATGGGTATGGGTTGTCTGGCTGTCCGTCATGTCCGTCATGTGCGTCATATATCGTCGAGTCGTCGTGTCGTTGGAGTCTCGTCCTGCCTTTATATGAAATTCAGGAGTAATGAAGGACTTTTCAGATTTGTGTATATAGCATGTGTGTGGTCTCTGTGGTTTCTAATTGAATTAAAGGTATTTACGCTGTGCCGCCAAGCCACAGTTGCCAATTAAATGCGAATACAATTACATTGGAGATGATGGTTGCGTACAACGGAATGGACATGACAGACTTATGGAGCAGGGCAGGCAATTCCCGGGAGAGTTTTATGGAGTGTGCAACGCGGGTGGTTGCCATAAGAACCTACATAAGGCTATAAAGCAGAGGATTGGTTAATGATGGTGGCGGTGGTGATCACTATATGGCGTGGTGTGGGGTTGATCCTATACCACCTTTACATAGGAGTGATGGAAACTTCTGTGATGATGGTTCGTTTGTTTTTGGTTAACAACCTAAGGCGGTTTGTTTGTGATTAAGATATTCCATGTGGGAAAAAAAACGAAATTATTTTTGTCTTAATTTTGTTTTTTATATTTTGTACTCTGATTAAGCGTTTGGAATTGATGTCGTGGGGAGTTAAAGTGGGTTGGGTATTTCATTCTTAAAACATAATCCAAAAAAAATAAAATTCTGAAAATTCAGGAATTCCTCGAATACAAAAAAATCTTTTTCTTTAATTAGCAGGGATTGAAAATCGTTTCACTTTTTCCATTACTTAGAAATTTTTGGATTATTCCCTTGATTTTGCTATCAGGGATTACTTTGTTTAAGGATTGGGGATTTTGAATTTTTGTTTTGAAGATGGTAATTATTTTAGGCCATCTTCAAATATTAACTTAATTGATAAGTAAATATTAAAATTTGACGTTTCAAATTTTATTTAATAAAGAACATTGAAATAATTTAAAAATATTTACAATTTATATTAATTAATTATGTTTGCTTGTAAGAAACTAAATTTCCAAATGAACGTTAAACTACATTATATCACTTAAATAAATTTAAAATTTATTTTAAGCTTTGAATATCTCAAAAATTTAATTTTTGTTTATTTGGAAATCGTTAATTTTGAACCGTGTTTGACTACACCTTCAAATTGGATTTTGTTTTTAAATCTTTATTCAATCTTCTTAATTCATATCATATCTGTCAAAAGAGCCCATCTTATCGCCTCTCCCTTGAATTTTTGTATAAATAGAGTGCACTCAAAGGGTTTTGTATACGCTTCTTTCTGAGCTTTAGAAAAAAAGTCGGAATTGGAAAGGAGGTATCAGTGCACTATACATTGATTTTGATTGTTTGAACATTACAATGACAATGAATGCTAGAACGCAGTAGGACATTCCACATTCGTGTAGTACGGCAAAAGAACGAAGCTGTGTGGACCCAAAGATTGATTAATGAGAATTCCTAGAAGCTTGAAATAGAGGAATTCAACGGTATACTATTATGAAAGCAACATATGATGGATCCCAGTGTCACGTTCTGCACATTGCGTTGGTAGGTTTGCGTAGCTTTGTCAGTTAGTGGAGGGATTCTATGGACTTTGATATCTTATTTTAGGCACTTAGATTACGCGGACGATGTTTGCTTGCTCTCACATAGGATCATGAATCTCAATCAAACGACAACAAGTGTGGAGAGAAAAGCAGAAATCGTGTGGCTTAAAATTAATTCCGGCAAAATAAAAATGATCAGCCCGACCATCTTCTTAAATAAATATTTCCTCACAACCGGCGGAGAAAATGGAGATATTTCAAAACCTTGGAAGTATCGTTTCCATCGAAAGTGGAACCGAACATGACGTCATCTGCCGCATCAACAAAGCAAAAGCGAAGTTCGGTATGCTGTTGAAAATTTGGAGTAATAACTCTATCAGCTTAAGAACAAAGCTACGACTGTTTCGCACAAATGTCCAATCTGTACTTTTTTTATTGGTACAGCACCTGAAAGGTTACTTCAGCCATTAGAAGGAAGCTACAAACCTTCGTCAATAGATGTCTTCGCAACATCCTAAGGATTTCATGGCCAAACCGAATATTCAAAGAGGGCTTTCAAACAAAGGACAAATCAAAAACCTATTAACTCTATTATAAAAACGCGTTAGTGGCAATGGATTGGACATACGCTTCGAAAAGGTAACGACTGCATTGCAGGCCACGCAATGCAGTGGAATCCGTTTACACAAGAAGGAAGAAGAGCCCGAGAAGCACATGGAGCAGGGCAGTCGATGGGGAATGAGAGTCATAAGGCAAGAGTTGAAAGGAGCTGAAACATATCCCCGGAAACCGCACACGATGGCACGTAGGCCTAGTAGAGGCCCTATGTCCCTTAAGGGATCCAGGTCTCAGGACCTAAGCAGGTAAGTAATAATAGCCCGTTAAAATAACAGTTAAAAAGTATGAGACAAAAACTTTCCTACGATGTTCGAGTGACGTTAATGAGTTAGTGATGATTTTGCACCAATTAATATAAAAAACTCTTTTTTGAATAGTATCCAAAAGTCTAATGTCGATTTCTGAAGACCAATGTTTCCAAATCAAAATAAAGTAAAAATTTAAACAAAAAAGATGTCACAGAAACCCCAGAAATCTTTTAAAAATTTCTACGAGATCGTGTGGAAAGTCGTTTAAATAAAAGCGATTGGGGATGTACGTACCGAAAGTTTATAGATGTTCAGAATGGAACCTATTGTTTAAACTTTCGTTAGCCATACATTTGATAATATTAGAAATTATCGACAGGCGAAGATTTATAAAAATGGGAAGAAGGGTCAAAATATATTTTGTCAACGTTTTCTAATTTTTAAAATCTGTCACGAGTTTTCTGCCGATAAAGTTTATAATTTCTTCTCCGATTTGGTTTATATCTTCTATCGATTTGAAACGGCGTCCATCGAAGCTGTGTCTAATGTTTATCGAATAGCCATAAAGTGTTATGTTATTAAATATGATAAATTAATATGGTGTTTGCAATGTGTATAGTTTGATATTCTGGTGAAATGATCACAAATTACGTGTGCAGAACTTGAGGTTTTGGGGCATTAATCTAAAGATCACACTTTTCTGAAATCCAAATTGTCACTTAAAATGGTTTTCACTGATCCTTATGATATAAGGTGATATGATTATAAGAAGTTTTGGACTGCCAATCGAGTTGATTACTTGTAGCTCATCGTCTCATTTCTAGCACCCACAAAGTCTTGTTTTCAATAAACCTTACTCACTGAAGGCCTTCTGCAACATTTTCAAAGTTTTGGCAGCAGAAACTTCATTCCACACAGAAAATTTAATGCAAATGCGTTGCTGATCAGTTTGACACATTATTAAAACATACAAATAACTTTTAGCTGCTCACAAAAGAAAACATATTTTAAAACTAATGAATATTTTGATGGGTAAATTAGCTTAATGGGACTTTAATTATAAATGCGATTTTTTAAAAGTTTTTTTTTTCAGTTTTCAATGGAAAACTAACTTTAAGTTCTTAAGTTGAAAACTAACACCTTTTCAAAGCTGTTTTTTTTAATTCAGATACAATTTCGTCAGACATCGGATCCATTACACTGGTCGATAAGGTTTTTCTACTGGCATTGAAATTGCACTTTTCCAAAGGGTTTTGAAGGCCTTAATTTAAATCCGACTTTAAAATTAATCTTTCACATCAGGTTTTTAGATATTACTTTTTAAAATGCGAAAAAGCACGTATATTCGGCTTTTTGAGGCTGCCTAAATTTATTAAGTAGCTTTTTTTCAATCAAATCCCTGAATGTTTTCCAAATCTAAAATCCCTTTATTCAATATTAAATTGAAATATTTATATTATTTCATATAATATTCGAAAAAAACTTCAAAATTTGTTAGATATCACATGTCTTACAAAAAACTAAAAGAAACGCTTAACCACTTTTGCTAAAATAGTTTTCAACAGAAAAAGGCAAAACGGTTTGAAAGTAAGTTTGGTTCTTGTAACGAATCTGTTGTCTAAATAATTCTATTATAGCAAGTTTTTGAAATATATTAAAAAATGTAAAAATGATATTGAAAACGGGTATTTTTAAAACTTGAGCAAATAGTTAAAATATGAGTTTGGATTCTAAATCAGCACTAAAAATGTAGTCCAAACCGTAATTTTCAAAACTATTTAAGTATCAAATTCAAGTTTTTTTCGAGACTTCATATAGATTGAAATAAAGACTCATAACTAATGCGAATTTCCAGAAACTAAGTAAGATACTAAAATCATTTGAATTGTATCCAAAAGAGAAAGGTTTGTACTTTTCAAAATCATCAATTACAATTATTGTTAAGAGATATTTTGAGTTTGAACTTAGGCTTAAAAAAACCCGTTTTTGTTTGTTTTTAGCATTTTTAAAGGGGCATATTTTAAAAACCTGATGTGATAGAAAAATTTAAAGGTTAGATTCGAATTTAGGACATCTTAATCCTTTTAAACAGTATTCCTTTGTTTGTGCAACAGGAAAAAAATGTAATTTTGTCAACCAGTGTTATTAATTCACCAATTTTGTTTACAGTTAGTTTCTTGTTAATCATACATTAAAACTGACTGAAAAACATGTTTCATGGAATAAATTTGTTTATATTAGAAACTGAAATTATATTGCATTGATATTGCAGTGAGACAAGTCAAACCATTTTGGTATAAATTTGAATTGTTTTAATTCAAACTCACAAACAATTTCAGTTAAAAATGAACCATTACAATCAGAAGCTTTGAGAAAGTTAAGTAGGGGTGAGTGAGGACACTGTGAAGTATTTAAAAATGTCTCTACATTCACAATAAAATGTATTATTCATAATTAACTGATAGTAAGTCAAGAGAAAGTAAACGTTATAAACCTCTTCAAAAAACTAATAAAATCCAAATGATACACCTGGGCGTATACGTACTTTTTTCAATTGTTTGAATTTTTAACACATTTTACTTCGTGATGTTTTGTGTCATTTTTACATTCAATTACTTGATGATCAAAACATTTAGGTCAATTGACTACACAGAATTTACATTTTTGGAGGATTTGTGGCCCCGTAAAATAAAACTTAAATCTAAGTTAAGTCATTAATTAACAAAGTACCTATGAATAGTCTTAGCTGAAAATAACAAATTTTGTGTAAAAATAGCAAAAACAATAAAAACTTAAGCCTTTCTTTCATAACATTTTTTCCAACATTCTTTTGTGATTTTCATGTTTTTGTTTTTCTGATATTTCGACCCCAAAAACTGTCTATAAAAAGCTTTTTTCATTTAACACATTTTTGTTGTTGCTATTTTCTGTGTGTTAATATTATTTATCTTTGTTTGAATGAAATTGTCTGCTTTTACTCAAAGTGACTATCCCCTCTTCCTCTCTATTTTTATACTCGTACATTAAAACCTTTATTTTATGTTGTCTATAAGCGTATTCAGTATAAATATACGTTAATACTTTCATAAGTACAAAAGAAAACTGACATTGAAACTTATTGCAGACATGAAATGTTTTATGATGTTCTTTTGGCATGTTGTACATTTATACTATATTATCTATTCTCTGTTTGAAAAACGCAAAGGGACCTATATCACATATGTCCTTGTACGTATGTATATCCTTCCATTTATAGTATATATATAGTCCTAGCTATATGAACTGGAAAAGAAAGCAAAAAGAAACACACATAATTTTTATTCATGATGATAGAAGGATGGGCTATATATTTCGGTTGAATGCGGGTTAAAACATAAGTAGGCCAAAAATCTTAAATGTACAAAAAGGAACAAAACAAAATAAAGGATCTTGCAAAGAAGAGTCCCCTATACCAAATATAAGAGCATACATCCGTTGTTAACATTTTGGGACAAACAGAAACACACAAGAAAAGAGGATTATTCCTTCCTCTACAAAAGCTGTACGATGACGACCAACCGACCGACAGAAACGATGCGATGCGACGCGACGATAGGAGAGGGATTTAAATATTTTCAAAACATACTATAAAGTAGGAAAATTACGGGTATATACCAAGGAAACTAGGTCAATGCTGACAGGTGGAATAAAGGAAGTTGTTATTGTTCGTCATCTTCTGTGTGTGTGTGTGTCTGTTTTTATGGGGGTTTGTTATGTGAATTAATTAATACAACCTATAGAATAGAGAATGTTTGAGGACTTTATAGGAATTTGTTGATATAAATTTCTTTATTAGACAAAATTTAAGGTAGAATAAAAAAACAAAAAAAACTGAAAGTGAAGACAACTTTATGCTGCATATTTCATTTTGCTCTTTAAGGACTTTTAGAATATTTGATATTGGTGGGTGTTGAAGGAGGTGCTTTCAACAAAAAATTCCTTAGGGACACAAAATATTTGGAAACAGGATTTATTAACTTTTATTTTTTTTTTGAATCGATGGCAACATTAATTTGTTTTAAATTTTGGACAAAAGTTTAAATTGAATATTTACTAGGTTCTTATAATAATTGAGGGTTTTATTATTTATGATGTTTGAATGAGACATTAAACATGCTATGGAAGTATGTTATGTTACAAGATACAATGAAGTATTTTTTAAATTGAGTTTTATGATTTTGATGAAAAGACTCATAATGATATAAATGGTTAGAACATATCTCCCTTCTGCTTTTTTGCTTTTTATTCAATCCTTTATAAAAAGTATTAAAGTGATCGGTTCAAATATGCGCCGTTTTGTTTAATAATCTGTTTCCATCTAGACGGCTACTTCATAATAGCCTCCTTGTAGAAGCCCCCCTCCTTATTTGCGAAGAACTCGTACAGCCACTTTTCACAAGACTCTTTTGAATTCAACTTTACACCACTAAGGACGTTCGCCATGGACAGGGACTGGTGGTAATTACTTGGCGCTATATCCGGGCTGATTGGCGAATGCGATAAAACCTCCCATACGAGCTCCCGTTGCTTCTACCGTTGTCCTGGTGGAACACTACAACTTTCCTGTTGGCCGATTCTTGACGCTTTTGGTCGATCACCTTCTTCAAGCGGTCCACTTGTTCGCAGAAGATGGTAGAATTAATCGTCTGGCCATATAGGAGCAGCTCATAGTGGATGATTCCCTTCCAATCCCACCAAATACACAGTATAATCTTCCTAGCCTTGGCCCTGTTTGGGACGATTCACAGGCCTTCGACTACCGTTTTTGCTTGAAATTGTAGTACGTGATCCATTTTTCGTCGCCAGTCACCATCCGCTTTAAAAATGGGTCGAGTTCGTTCCTTTTCAGCAGCATATCGTAGGCGTCGATTCGGTTTTTTTTACGTCAAATCATGCGGCACCTAAATATCAGGTTTTTTTTGTATCCAGCCTTCTGCAGATGGTTTAAAATTTTTTACTGACTACCTCCCATCTCCTGGGCGATGTCACGATGTCTAACTCGATGTTTTTCATGATTTCATCGGTATTCGTCGTCACCGGCCTTCCGCAGCCGGTTGGCTTATCCATGGTGTCGTTTTCACCGGCTATGAATCGTCGAAACCATTCCTCTGCGGTTCGAATAGATAGAGTACCATTCCTCCAAAACACAGTTAATCTCATGGAACGTTTTTTTAGCGGATTTGCATTTGCATTTAACGAAGGAAAACTTTAAAAGAGCGCGAATTTCAACAGCTCTCGAAACCTACCCCAAGAAATCTTTTAAAGTTTCACTACGTACCACCTGGCTTCTAAGAACCTGTCCTGAACTCACCGCTTTCGGAAGAAGCTGGACTCAAAAATGGCGAAGCAGCAGGTGATGACCAAATACCATAAGACGGCAAAAAATAACTTTATACAAAAGCTGACTATGTTTATGACCCCATTTTTATAGATGAAATAGTTGCAGATCAGTTTAAGGAAGCGCTTATTTTTCCCATACAATAAAAAAGGTAGTACTAATGACCCATCGAACTATAGAGGTATTTTCTTCCTCCTGCTGCGCTCCAGAAGCGACTTTAAGTCAGGAAAGCTTCGAAAAATCTCTTAAGTGAGTTTCAAGCAGGTTTTAGATCTATGTATTCCACCATTGATCATGTATTTGTGTTAAAAAGTATTACTGAGTCATTTCTAGCAAGAAATACAAAATTTTATGTTCTTTTTTTAGACTTCAGAGTGGCTTTTGATAACGCGGATTTCGAGGTGACAATTTTTTTTTTCAGTTTTTTTGATCTATAAAAACCCGTTAATTGGATTGTTTTCCAAAAATATAATTATTTCCTATCACGTTACAATATATAACATACAATTGAATTCAAGTCTCAAACGTCATTGGTTCATGAGATATTTAGGTTTAACCAAAATTTTCACCTTTTTTTTAAACTGCTATGGTAAAAAAAACCACCCACGCAATTTTCTTGAGAGCCCTTTCTGCATCTTTCTGCCTTATTATCTGTATAAGATAAATTATTTTGAAGTCGATATCTCTTCTGGTTCTTGAGCTATGGAAGACGAAAAAAACGTCGTGAACGTACGTACACACGCACGCACAGACATCTTTCTAAAAATCTTTTATTTCGACTCTAGGGATCTTGAAACGTCGAGAAATGTCAGAATTTTCAATTCGACCCATTACAATAACTTCCTATGGGAAGCTAAAAATCAATTTTAAAGAACGCAAAATTTTATAATTACTAACTTAAGAATTCATTACTTGGATCAATCTGGCAGACGGCAAGGTCATGCTTTAATGATTTTGTGTATATATTTTAAATGGAAATCAATCTTTAATAAAATTATTCTTATCTACAAGAAATTGCAAGAATTCTGTTTTATTCAAATTTTGTAGAAACAGCCTTTTAAACACAATCATTTCTTATTTGCTTTAAATGTTTTGTCCAATGCCTTACTAATGAAAATTATAGAAAGGACCAATTTTTGGGTAGTTCTGCTCTCATATTTGTTGATAAAAAACAAAACGCCTTGCCACGCTCTATCTTTCCCTATCATTGCAATGTTCAGGAGTTCAAAATCAATGTACACCGACACCTCCTATCCAACCCTTCCCTCTTTTCCTAATGCTCACACTGTGTCTTTGGAATATCAAAGGTATACAAAAAACCCTTTTAGTGTTCACTAATTATAAAAAAAAAAAAAAAAAAAAAAAAACCAAGACATGTTTTTACTTTCTCTAACAACGACACTAAAATAGATCGGTACACTGGGGCGTATCCGTTCGTTTTTACTAATTTAGTTGAGTTGAGTAATGAGGAAAACAGGCTGGCATGCGACCCAACATAAAAACTTATAGCTGTTTTTGATGCATGTTATCGTTTTAGGAACTTCTCTGCATTTGCCACCTTAACTCTTTTTGAAGGGTACTTACTTACTTACTTAAGGTGGCGCTACAGTCCTCTGTGAACTAGGGCCTCACCCAACAAACTTCTCCATATAGCTCGGTCCCTAGCTAGATGTCTCATGTTTCGCGCTCCAAGTTGGGTGAGGTCACTTTCCACTTGTGCGCGCCACCTGATCCGCGGCCTTCCTCTACTGCGCTGTCCTGTGGGTGTGGATTCGAAGACTTTCCGGGCCGGAGCATTGGTTTCCATGCGCTCTACGTGACCCAGCCATCTTAATCGTTGGATTTTTACCCTTCTGGCTAAGTCTACGTCGCTGTACATGTACAGCCCGTACAGCTCGTCGTTCCATCTTCTCCTCCACTCCCCTTCCATGCATACGGAACCGTTGATTGAAGGGTACTGCATCTTGCGAATTCACAAATCCACCAAGATTAATTCTTGTCATGAAAAATGCTTTCTAAAATAAGCCGTTCCAATTCGGCACAAAACTGTAGGAATGTTAAAGAGTTTTAAGTCTATGGGCCCTAGTTCTCAACGGACTGTCGCAACACTTAGTACAAAAAAAACACATATTCTAATTAAATTTGTAATGCGACCATTATTTTTTTCTTATTTATACAAATTACTCCTTTAGCATAGTCCCATGAATTTTAGATGTTCAACTTCTAGCAATGTCTTCCTTAATTGTTGTCTATTTCTGATATTTGAAGTACCATAAAATTCATATGCATTAATTTCAGATCTGTCAAAATCCAAAAGGCAAACCTCTCCCATCCTGTAATCTATGGCCGTATCCTTGATAAAACAATAACGAGGTAAATCATAAAGAACACTTATAACAACATTCAATATTAATCACATTCATCATCAATCCTAAGCTGTGTTCTCAATCACAGGTACTGTATATGCACGAATATGTAAGTACAGAATTATTAGTAACCTGTTGTAAATTATTATGAATTATAAGTGTAGTTACTTGTATGGTTGGTTAGCTTAGCTTAGTATGTACTTCAGCTCAATCATGTCTATACACTCAGAATTAAGTAGTTTAATTGAACCATTTAAATTAAGAGGCCGGTCCGGGGATAACCTCAATCAATCATTATTCATTTAATTCAACTGACACGTACCCTCGACCAGTTAAGGTCGAACTAATCTTGGCCCTCTTTCTCTCTGCAACATAATAATCATCAACTTACAACAACCTTATATGAGAAGAATTGTAGGTATATGTATAGGTAAGGTACCTTCTACTAGGTTGAGTTAGGACGACTAGGTACCTTACATGTTCTTCTTTTTTTTTGTTGTTTCTTCATCGTAAAAACCATGTATCCCCATTAACCTAATTGGCATAAATCTAAGGGTTCTTGTGTTACTATCCGTTGCCGTCGTCATCATCGTCGTCGTAGTCTTCAGCCTCGTCTTTGTCCTCGTCTACCTAACTTCTCCTTTACCACCCCAGTTATGACATCGACGAAGAAGAATATAACAAACAAAAAAAAAATAATAATAATACTAATAATAAAAAACAAGGTCTCTGGGGCAAGCAACTTGAAATTCCAACAAAATGAATACAACAAAAAAAAAACAACAACAATTACAAAAACAACAACGAACAAACTTACAAATTTTTATTGTATAAATAAAATCCTTAAAACATTTAAGCATTATCCCTACAAATTTAACGTAACAAGCTTCTTGTGCAAACAAAATATAACAGCGACAGGACAACAACAACAACAAAATAAAAAATAAAGATGACATAAGTAAACAAAGAAAATAATAAATAAAATAAAAGTCTACATACATATACATATGTATATAGAAAGCAGAAGCGTTTTCTTAGTGTGGTGTTTTTTATTTTTTTCATTTCATATTTTTCACAGGGTTGCTTAATTTTCATTTTTATTTAGTTTTGTTAAAAGTTTAAACTTTCATTAGCAAACATTTAAAGAAATTTGTTTTAAATACGATTCTTTGACTATGTTGATCATTTGAAAGTCCGAGTTTTCCCCCTCATCGACACTATTTTCAGAAATAAGATATTTTCCCGTGAAAAGTTCAACATTCTTGTTCGAGACTGGCAGTAAAAATGGTGGATATGGATATTTCACTTGATTCGATTTGTATTCACTTCATAATATTTCAGGTGTAAAAATTTGATTATCTCTTAGTAGTAGATACATAATATACTGAAGTGAAGTGAAAAGCAGTAAAAAGGAGTGAACAAAATGAAATGAAGTCAAATGAAGTGAAGTGAAGAAATGTTCAGCGAAATCATGCTAAGAATGTTAATATATTGCAGTGAATTAAATTTATATTTAAAAAATTAAGGGTTTTAAAATAAAGCTCATTGAAATAAATTGAAGTCAAGCGAAGATAAGTTATATGAAAACGTTTGTCAATGTGGCCGATGTTAAGTGAACTTATGTACAGTGAATTGATTTAAATGAAACCAAAAACAAATCAAGTGAATTCTAATACAATGAATAAATGAAGTGAAATGAATTTTAATTAATGAGAAATCTTGTTTTGTGAAGGGAAATTGTGTTATACATAATATGTTTCAAAATAAGAAAAATTATAAGAGTTATGTTTGATTATAATACACACAAATTTTAAATTTTCACTTGAGACGGTGAAGTCAGTCCTTAACTCATTTCGTTTAAATAGGCGTTCAGTCTTTCTGCATTCATTTTTCATTTCAGTTTACAATTTCTTATAACTTGACTTGACATGAAGTTTATACACTTCCACACTAATATAATTTTCTAGGCCAGAAAAAAGAAAATTTCACTTCATTTATTTGTATAAGTTAAGTGAAATAAAGTACATAGTGAAGAAAGCTACAATGAATGCCTTAAAAGTAAAGCAAAAAGAAGTAAATTATGTTTGTCTAGGTGAAATGACATTAAAGTTTAAACGAATCTAAGCTGTTATAGTTAAGTTAACTCAAGTAAAATTTCTTGAAGTGAAAAGTGAAGAAAACTAAAATTTCAAGTTTTTTGACATCAAGTGAATAATATTTTTAGTTAAATGATATAAAGTGAATTAAAAAGCAATGAGGTGAATTTTAGACAATGTGAAATTAAGTGTTTTTTGAGTGAATTTATGTAACATGATAAATTAAAATTTTTAACGAATTCGTTGAGTTGCATTTTTGGCTTTTCACTCTTTTTAGTTTATTGTAGGCCTTAAGTCATTCCACAATCATTTCACTTGATAATATAATTTCACTTCACTCGACCGCAGTTTTATCTAGGCTATTATCTTTTAGGTGTGAAAAAAGAATTAAACACATAAAGTGATTTGAAGAGAATTTAAAAGTAACTTAAATTGAAATGAAACAAAGTGAAATGAAAAAATCCAAGTTAAAAAAAACTATCTGAACAAGTGAGTGGGTGATAAGTGAAATAGCTATAATAATTTTAAAGATCAGTATAGTATAAAAGAAAATTTTAGTGAAATTAAATAAAGTGATGAGAAATGCAATCAAATGGATTTCAAGTAATGTGAAACCAAGTCCAGTAAAGTGAAATTCTATTAAAATATGTGTCAAGGAATTGAAATTGATATAATTATGAGCTGCAAACATCTTACACATTTTTTAGTAGATCTGCTTCAAAAATTGAAATTCTCATTTCAGTCGGTGATTTTGTATTGATAATTGCAATATTTTATTTAGGCCCTAAGTCTTTTTACATGCATTTTTTATTTCACTTGACCTGAGTTTTATTCACTTGCGCAGGAAATAAGCATTCGAAGTGCGAAAGAAGGAATTTGTGACTTTATATATTTATCATTTATGTAGATTCAATAAAAGTTAAGTGAAATGTAGTTCATAAAGTGAAGTGAAAAGAATTAAATTATGACCCAAGAAAATAAAGTGAAGTGAATTAAAATAAAATTAAGTTTAAAAGTTATTCAAAGTGAATACATTTTACAGTTTAAAAATTAAGAGATCATATTTAAGTTAAGCAAAGCCAAGTTTGTGAAGTGAACACTTTATAAGCGAGTTAAAGATCTGTGTGATCACGCCAATAAGAGTGAAATAAAATGAAGTGAAGTAAAATTCATTGATATAAATTTCAAGTTAAATGACATGAAGTTCAGTGAAATTATGTTCAAATGTATTGCAAAAAGTTAAAAGTTGAATGGTTACAACCAAATTAAACTTGTTCATATGTATGAGCATCTTAACTATATTAATTGTAATAAGCTCGAAGTCTTTTTACATTCATTTTTGGTTTCACTTGACCAAAATTATTTTTGTTTAGCTCCATTGAAATTGCAAAGTAAGTGAAATTCATAGTACCAAAGTGAAACAACTAAATTATAGCCTAGACAAATTAAATGAATTGAAGCAAGAAAATATTTTTCCACGTGAAAAAATATTTAAGTTTTGAGAACTTTAAGTTCTGATCTAAGTGAAATGAATTTAAGTATGTGAAGTGAATTGATGTTCACTAACATGAAGTGAATTATAGAAAAATAAAAACAATGTTTCTTAAAAAAATTGTGGTTTCATCCAAATTTGACTTTTTTCACATGAAATAATTTAAATTTTCACATCCATAAGTGACTTCTTAAAATTTAATATTTTCATTTTTACTGTCATTAATTAGCTCCACCTTAATGTTTTAAGCTTCTGATGAAGACCATATACTAATTTAGTATGTTTTTCTGGCTATCAACATTTTTTAAAAATCCATTTAAAGTCACATTGCCTGATAACGTTTAAATGGCAACCCTGACAATAGGTATATCCTAAGTCCTTATTTCCTCGACAAACGAGTGACAATAGATACGAGATGGAGGCATATACGGCAAGGGAGACAAGATACAAACCGGACAGGGTGGTTAGTGTATTTGACGAGTACAAGAACGTGCTTTAAAAATCTCCCCGTGTGTAAATCAAGATCTAGGACATTTTTTCCATACCGCCTCCGTCCATCCATCCATTGCATCGGTATATTGCTTCTGCTTTTTTTTTTTGTTGTTTTTGTTTTTTTTCTTTGAACCTATTTTAGGTCAAGCTGGTAAGCGTGTCTATTTACATAGGGCCACTCGACATACACACACACATTTCCAACCAGCCATTCCAAATCAAAATACAGACACAAAAGCACGCAGCGGTGGTATAGCATCGAGTCCATTATCACACAGAGAATGTGTAACGAGAGTGATGCTCCTAAACATCTTCCGTGTGACAGATTCCAGCTGTCACCGTTTTGCCAGGCAATTAGCATGTCCCTGACTTCCTATTTTAAGCTTTGGTCTTCATCGTTGTTGTTGTCGGAGATGTCGACGTTCTTCGTCGTTTT
The DNA here is from genome assembly GCA_951509635.1 of Eupeodes luniger. Taxonomy (NCBI): domain Eukaryota; kingdom Metazoa; phylum Arthropoda; class Insecta; order Diptera; family Syrphidae; genus Eupeodes; species Eupeodes luniger. The sequence continues at coordinate 7,892,552 of OX608075.1, read as the reverse complement.
TCACATTCACATTCGTTTTCGCATTCGTATAGCGTCGACGACGTAGGTACCTATATTTTTTTTGTGTCAGGTGGTTTGGGATTGAGTGGAACTGATGCTGTTGCTATATTGCCCAAACAAAAACATTTATCCTTGGAATCCTTTTGTAGAATCTCTCGAGTCGTATATACATGATGGCAGAAGAAACCTGTTTACAAAAGGCCAGATACAGGCGGTGGTGGTCGGCGGAACAACGGCAGGACAAGCGACAACGACGACTCGACAACGCACGACGACGAATCCATTCATCATTTTTGGTTATAAAGTTGTTTGGTCCTTTTTGTTGGGATATATCTATGTAGGTACAACAACTTGGGACGAATTGGATTATAAGGACATCCTTTAGCTCCTTCCCACCCCCTTCAGACCTAACCTAAGAAAAAACACACACAATTGTGGCAAGTTTTGGCCAAGAAACAGGCCTACGCAGGATTTTCCACAAAGATCTAAATTGAATTTTTGTTGGACAACAACACAAGGAGAAAGGACCAAAAACCCACCCAGGATATATGGCATACGGGACACACCACATCACCGACGAATGGAGACGCACATCACAGACGAGCTGAGAGAGAGATTCATCCCTTCTGCTGATTCTGATAGATTTGTGGAATTCCATGATCGTCGTTTTCGTTGACGTTGTCGTCCACCGTCCGGTCCGTTTGTGTCGACCTCCAGGACGACTACGACGACACGAGGACGACCGACGACGTGCACTATAGAATCTGTGTATGTGGGTTAGATAGCGGTATATAGACATGTTTCGTATGTGTCGTAGGATATATTCAGATCTTTTGAGAGATTAAGTAGAATCAAATTAGGTACACAAACTGTTGTTGTCCTGGGCTGCCTAAGTTGTTTCTATTCCAATTTTGCTTCCTTCTTCTTCTTCTTCTTCTACTTCTTGTTGGCTTTTGGCGATGAAGGTGGAAATGGTGGTGTTGCTCTGGTTCTAACTCTGGCTACTTCGGTTGATTGGTCATGTGTGTGCCTGGGATTGACATCAATGCGGTATAGCTAGCAATGTGCGTTGATCTAACGGGGACTGGGTGTATACTGATGAGACAGGATAATTACAAATGCAATTTACGTTGATTTACTGAACTTTCTCAGGCACATTTTGACAGTTTAGGACATGAGAATGAGGATATAAGAAGGACGACGAAAAAGTAAGTTAACTCAATGAAAAAGGCACAAGTGTTTTTGGTTGACTGCAAAAGACCAAAATTACACATTTTGTTCTATACACACTTATACATATGTATTTTTGTATGATTGTGTGTTTTTTTTTCGAGTGTGATTGTGTGTTGAAATTAGGTTTGTGTATTTTGTAGTATACGCATTGTGTGTCTGGGGGCCTATATATAGAAGCCTGGACATGGGGAGTCGTTGAAATTGAAGCAAATAAGTTTTGTTTGAATTGTTTGGATAAGGCTTTAGGTTAAGTACGTGATGTTGTAGAGTAGAGATTCAAGCAAACATCAACCACCATACTACATACTACCTCTACCGCCCTACCACACCACAAATTGTCCTTTGGTCAACCGAATATTTTGAAAGTTTAAGAGCAAATTGTTTTACACAAAAGTCAGAGAGACGCTTTGGGATTGCTGTTGACATGTCTGAGGTTTGAATAATTTTTTGTTTTTCGTCCCCTTCTGTGGTTGGTTTCTTGTGACTTCTGTTTTGGCTCATTTGGAACTCTGAGATTTTGGAAGTTCTGGGAAAATGAAGAAGGCCTCAAAAATTAAGTGCGGTTTCCCAGAATTTTGATTTATCATTCAGGAACATAAACTACCTACTTAAATACCCGAATTTTCTTGTCTCAACAAAAGGTATCTTAATTTAACGAATAATTTGTTTTAGTGAAGGGCGCCATCATATCAATGAACCTTGAAAAAAGTAGCAGTCCTTCGCATTTTTATAAATTATAAAATCAAGTAAAGTTTAGATCTGAACCTTCGAACTTAGTAAAACCTTCAATTAGAAACTCATTAAGATCACGTAACGTTTCCACAGGTGGCGGCGGAGATAAGATTTTAACTTGAACAATATGTGCATTGTGGCGTGTTTCATTGCCAATTTAATTGAGATTCCATCTCAAAGTAGTTTAGCTGTCTTGAGCTGCACCCGTTTTCCTCTTTCATTATTGTCAAGATATATAAATTAAATTTTCCATGAAAATTCGTCACCATACGAGATAATAATATAATTTTAAATGAAGGAAAGTATAACTACAAAAGAATGCGCTCGTATGTTCATATTATGAAGATTATTCGAAGCAGTAGCATGAAATTGTGAAATAATGTCGTGGCGTAGGCGTTACGGTTCAGTGAAAAGAAACTGTGCTTCTATAGCTTCAATATGATATTGCAACATAACCAAACCACCATCATCATCGTCATCATCATCACAATCGTCAACCTCTTTTAGGTAAATTTTTTTCTCCTTCCACGGAATATGAGATGCTTCAAATAATTGGACCTTAAAACGAACATTGTTTTCGGTACCATAGTGAACATCACATCTGTACTCTTGCATCACGTGAAAAGAGAGTTGGATGGATCGGATCGTGTATCTTTTTGCTGTATGTTGCATGTTAGCTAACCAACATACTCTAGATGGTTTCACAATATCTTTTGAGCTTCATATAAGGGGGATTGGAATTCCATCCAAGCATGCTAAAGTGGAATTAAGATATCCAAATGTCTTTTCCTCTGGAGTGTGTCTTTAAATCGTTCTTTTATTTCCCTGCACAAGGTGATGATGGTGGTGTTTTATAGCTTGACAATGCTGATGGCTTTGGAACAACAGCAAAAAAAAAAACAAAAGACGTTTCACATGGTTGCCGCAGCATGAAAGGTGCACTTACTTATAACGGGCCAACTATAACTTTACCTACCTGACAGATCACTCACCTACAATATGATGAAAAAAAAGAAAATGGAAAACTCAAGATGTCGCAGATTTATTGCTTCAAAAAATACAGAAAATTTCTAAGATTTTCTTTTTGCCGTACAACATGAACGTAATCTTTTGATAATCTTATTGTAAATGCGGAAGAATCGTTCCAATGCATGTTCCGCTCATTAAATTGATTGCATGTAATGTCTTTAAGTTTCTAAGGTGTGGCGTGTAAACACCCAATCTCTTAGCTATATTGGTTTTTTAGTTTTATTAGTACCTTTGCTTTCTGTGCTTCCGGTGTCCAACGTTTTGCATGCAGTTTTTTAAAGAGCATTTTTATGTGATTCTCTTAATTGCACGAAGACTCTTTTTCTTTCCTAGATCTATCAATCGAGTGATATTAAAGCGGATGCGTCATGAGATTAAAATAATTTCATTATTTTCTAACTTGATTAAATGACCCAGACATCGAAATGATGTTTTGAATAGCATAGGATTCTCCAATAAGATGTTTCATTTTGAATAGGTCGCCTTTTGGACAGTTGTCACTTTTAAATCCGTTTTATTTTGACATTTGACAAGTGAAAACTGCGCCATTTTTAAAAGTAGGATAGTACATGCTTCAATACATTGAAATTTTTAAAATTTACTAAAAAAATATTCCATTAACAACGAATTAATTAAAATTTCGCAAGAAAAGATTTATGGATTAATGATATTCTCGAAAAGTCGATCACAATTAGTCAATGAGCATTGAGGTCTTGTGCTGTAACACCTTTAGACATTTTTTGTTTGGGTTTCTTAAAAATATAACTGTTTGACAATGCTGCAGCATCAGTTCAAAAACTAAGGTCAGAATTAACAAAATTATTGAGAGCCGGAAATATTTGAAAATTGATTTTTTCAATTAGAATAACATTTTAAGATTAAAATGAAATCTCTATTTAGAAAATGTTATGGATGCTATTGGACCGTATAAAATATAAAAATTTTCAATGTTGTCAAAGCCATTCTTAATGTTCATCTTTAGTCTTAAACTTTTAATCCGTCTAAGTCTCTTGAATATAATTTAAAATAGTATTGTCTTACGAAAACATGTGAATCTCTTAAGCACCGCCATAAAATTTTATATCAATCATTACATTATTTCTATAATAAAAAAGAGGCTGGGATGCGACCCACACTGATAACTTCCCATCCCGTCTGTCGATTTGTCTTGCTTAAAAGTTTGTCTATATGTATCAATTTTTACTAAATTTGCGTACTATTTTTTGTAGATTTTATTTTTTTTTATAAAAAACGGACTATTGGTTTTTTATAAAAAAAAATTACTGAATATCGAAAACAATATTTTCTGCAAAATAAAATAAGTTTGAAGCCAATATTTGTAATTTTTGAGTCGAAAGTAAATTTTTACTAAGTTTTAGTATTGTTTTTTTCGGTTTTTAATTTTTTATAAAAAAAACTGTCAATTCGATTTTTTTTCAAAATTTTATCGAATGTTGAAAACAACATTTCTTATAAGATAAAATAAGTTTGAAGCCAATGTCTCAAATTTTTGAAAAGATATTTGAGTCTAAATTCAATTTTTACCAACTTTTATACATTTTTTTTAGGTTTTTATTTTTTTGTAAAAAAACTGTCAATTCGTTTTTTCTCAAAATTTTTGTAATGTTGAAAACAATATTTCTTATAAGTTAAAATTAGTTAGAAGCCATTATCTCAAATTTTTGAAAAGATATTTGAGTCGAAAATCAATTTTTAACAACTTTTGTTAAAAATTTATAAAAAAAACTGTTAACTCGATTTTTTTCAAAATTTTACTGAATATTGACAACAATATTTTTTGAAAGATAAAAGTAGTTTAAAGCCAATATCTCAAAGTTTTGAAAAGATATTTGAGTCGAAATTCAATTTTTACCAACTTTTATAAATTTTTGTTTAAGTTTTTATTTTTTGTAAAAAAACTGTCAATTCGATTGTTCTCAAAATTTCATCAGATGTCAAAAACATAATTCTTCGTTGCACAAAATTGTTTTGGAGATGAAATCATATTTTAGTCGTAAAAATTTCGAGGTGACAAATTTTTTTTTTCGTTTTTTTTTTTATTTATAAAAAAAAACGGTTAATTGGATTTTTTTCCAAAACTATAATTGTTTTGTATTACGTTACAGTATATAATATAAAATTTAATTTAAGTCTCTAGCGTCATTGACTCGTGAGATATTTGGGGTTAACCAAAATTTTCACCTTTTTTTTAAACTGCTATAGTAAAAAAAAACACCCACGCAATTTTTTTGAGAGACCTTTCTGCATCTTTCTGCCTTATTATCTGTATAACAAAATTTATTTGAAGTCGATATCTCTTCTGGTTCTTGAGCTATTAAAGACGAAAAAAACGTCACGAACGTACAGACGTACGAATGTAAGTACACACGCACGCACAGACATCTTTCTTAAAATCTTTTATTTCGGCTCTAGGGACCTTGAAACGTCGAGAAATGTCAAAATTTTCAATTTGACAAATCGGACCCATTACAATAACTTCCTATGGGAAGTTAACAATGCTATAATGAAACAGCATTGTTAAATTCCCACCAACAATTAAGTCGTTATACCCGTATTTCAAAGAATGTCCATCGATTCATCCTTATTGAACGTATTTTTGTACACAGATATTCTTTTATTAGCAGCACTCCACGAATGTAGCTGAATGTTTCCCATTCATGGCAATATGCAGACATTAAAAGCCATTTCCCAATTACTCATTGTGAGCTCTACATTGAAAGTTTTTACCAATTAAATGAGTCCATTGTGTTTACAATGTAGTACCCGTGGCATGATGGTTAGTGCATTGGACTGTCATGCTAGAAGTCTTGGATTCAATCCTGTGCCATCTAAAGTTTTTTTTTCACGGGTACTGCCTCTGGCGAGGATTTGACAAATTCTCCAAGAGTAATTCTTGTCATGAAAAGTGCTTTCTCCAATAAGCCATTCGGATTCGGATTAAAAACTGTAGGTCCCCTCCATTCCTGACAACATAACTCGCACACAGGAATGGTTGAAAGTTGTTAGTCACTAGTTCTCAACGGATTGTTGCGCCACTCGAATTATTTATTTATTGTGTTTACAAATACATTATGAGCTTTGAATTAATATTTCAAACAAAGAAATGTTAATGGAGCGAGTTTTTCTATTTTCTCCCATCACCACAAAAAAAATCAATACATAACCATTATGACAGTTCTTTATGAATTAACATACAAAATGTACTAAACTATTTAATTATTAAGTACCCTACATATTTTTCATTTTAAAAGAAATGTCAAATCTTTTGTTTTCCACATTCAAAAAAACAAAAATAATTGTCTACTCGTTAAAAAAATGTCTTCTTATTTTCTTTGACATAAAAAAAGATTTTTCTGCTTGAATAAATAATAAATTAATAACATAAACCGATTATGGATGAGAGAAAATTTACACCTCCATAATAAGAATAATAAATATCACAATAAAAAATAAAAATACAAAATACAAAAAAAGGAAGAAATATTTTATGCCCAAATGGGAATCTTGACAACTGTACCTAAGGAATGCCAAGCAAACACAAAAATCCTGAAATAAAGCTTCTTTTTTTTTGTTGGTGTCTGTTTGTCATTTTGTCTGTGTCTTCTTCCTTTAAACAATACCCATGAGAATGTATAGGTATACCTTACCTACCTAACAACAAAATATATTTAAAATTATAGAAAGCCATTTTCCTCATGGGTATCCTTAATTCCTATACCAACATTTTATACATTATACCTCTATATATTGTATCAGTTCTGAGCTTCTGTAGGGCTGTAAGGCTGCCTACCAAAGCTGCACACGTTTGAAAAATTTCAAAGTCGACGTAATTAAATTTTAATTGCTAATTTACACTCATACTACACACCTTAAAAGTATATCCTTATACTCCGCCCTTCTCCCCTGCTCCCCCACCACTATCCTTTGTGCTTACAATTTAACATGAATTCCGTCCATCTTATATGTTTTTGTCGTATATCTAACAATAAGCCCATTATATTTTGTGGTCTCTTCTATACCTTATACTTTTATATATAAATACCTTACCTCTATACAATACACCCTCTACGCCACTGCTGTCGAGTGCTTAACATTTCTGTTCTAAGTTCTATAACTAAAGCCTCCGTAGAGCCTTCATTACATATGCTTTCAGCTCATGCAAGGATTTTGTTGGATACCTTTGGTATAGCTTTGGAATGGTATGTTTCTGTAGATAGGTTTAGTTCTACATAGATACCTATACAATATATATACGTTTATAAGACTCAACTTACTTATTTATCGTATAATATACATACGTACATATACCCATGTAGAGGAAGTGCAAGGAAGTCAAACTCACAACATAATAATAGATACACAAACCAAAGCAAGGACTTATTTCCGGCCTTGTTTTATGTTCCGCTCAAAGTGTCTAAGTCTATGAGGAGTGGAATTTGAGTGGATATATGATTAAGGGCTCTAAAAATCAGGAGGCTCTATGTCTTGTTTCTGAAAAAAAAAATAATATCTAAAAATCTTCATTTTCTTATTAAAGAATCTTCTATTTCTTCAGAAGTTTTAATGAAGAAAAGGTTTATGAAAAGTCTATCTACCGTCTATCTATCTTCTATCTATCTTCTATCTATCTTCTACCTGTTTTCTGTCTGTCTTCTATTTATCTTTTATATATCTTCTATCTTCTTCTATCTATCTTCTATCAATCTTCTATCTATCTTCTATCTATCTTCTATTTATCTTCTATCTATCTTCTATTTATCTTCTATCTATCTTCTATCTATCTATCTCCTATCTATCTTCTATCTATCTTCTATTTATCTATCTTCTATCTTCTTCTATTTATCTTCTATCAATCTTCTATCTATTTTCTTTCTATCTTCTATCAATCTTCTATCTATCTTCTATCTATCTTCTACCTGTTTTCTGTCTGTCTTCTATTTATCTTTTATATATCTTCTATCTTCTTCTATCTAATGACATCAACAGAATAACACGCACATAACAATACACGGTGTGAATATAAATATATATACTAAGAAACGCAAAACTATTCTATCAAAAATGGATTACACAAATAGAAACAATAATAATGAATTAATTGTCAACTTAAATTGTAGGGTATTACGTGGTTTTAATGACATAAATCTTGGTCATTTCAAAAATTATGAAAATTGTTCTTGCTTATGCTTTAACATAAGATCTTTGCGATTACACTGGAATAACTTTTGCTTAAATATAAGCCACTTCTTAAGTGCATTGAAAATAATTATTTTAGTGGAAACAAATATAGATGATGAAGAAAATGATTTTTATAAAATAGATGGTTTCGAGCTTGAAATTTTAAATAGAAGTACTCAGAGAGGTGGTGGAATCATGATGTTTATTAGGAATAACTTAGGCCACAGACGAATACCCTCGCAAACTACATCATACGAAAACATAAAAATTTGCTACACGGAGAAAAATATTATAACTTACGTTGTTGGAATTTATAGACCGCCAGGATTTAGTAAAAAAGCATTTATAGACGAATTTAGAAATAATATAGGAATTATGGGAAGAAATGAAGAAATGATTGTGATGGGAGATATGAACATTAATATTTGTGATACAGAATCAAACTATGTTAAAGACTATCTGGAGATGTTGGCATCATTGAGGCTGATAAATGTCATTACTGAATACACAAGGATAGATCTTAATAAGGGGACGAAATCAGTATTAGATCATATCTTTGTAAGCAGAGTGGACAAACAAATTAACTCAGCTGTGATTGAGTGTGATATCACCGATCATTATCCAACTTTATACTCCACAGACGCTTTTCAAACATCAGATAGCAACAAAGTCAGTTCTACTTATATACGGAGCACCAGAGTTAATGAACTAATTTGTGAAGAAACTTGGGAGGAAGTTATTAACGAAGAAGATCCTGATACGCTCTACAATAAACTGGTTTGTAAATTAGATGAAATTTATAAACAGTCAACATACATGAAAACTATACATAACAAAAGACAAAATAGTCCTTGGATAACCCCATGCCTCATCGCCGAATGCAAAAAAAGAGACGAATTATATAGAAGATGGAAAAATAATAGAATGAACAGAAGCTACGAAATGGAATATAAAATCTTCCGAAATAAACTTAATAAAATGATAGCGGCTCAAAAGAACAACTTTTATAAGAACCAATTCGTTAAATTTAAGAACGATCCTAGAAAAACATGGGCATTAATAAATGAAATGGTAGGAAGAAATAAGGCAAATGTTGACGAAACAATGTTAAAAAATTTCTCAACTCAAAATCAAATCGAAATCAAAGCACTGTGCAACGAATGTGCAGAATTTTTCTCAACCCAGACATCACAAATTATTCATCACTGCAGCTATACTACATCGAATCATGAAAATGCTTTAGTAAAAAACTCAATATTTGCTTATGATACAAATATACAGGAGATACGCAAAATTATAAGCTCTCTCAGCGAAGATAAATCTCCAGGAATTGATGAAATTAGAGCAGCTGATATGAAAAGACATATAGACATTTTTGCTCCCATACTATGTAAACTGATTAATTTGAGCTTGACACAGTCTAAAATTCCATTGATGTTAAAAACTGCATTGGTGAGACCAATCTATAAGAGTGGAGTTAAAAATCAAATAAGCAATTATAGACCGATTTCCATACTTCCAGTAGTAGAAAAGTGTCTAGAAGAGGTTATTTCAAAAAGGCTACAGAGTTTTATTGACAAAAACTCTCTTTTACATAAAAGCCAATATGGTTTTCAAAAAAACAAAAATACAAGCAAATTGCTCGCTGAATTCACCAATTGTATCAACGAAAGTTTAAATAAAAGCCATCATATCCTTGTCCTGTTTATGGATTTCAGTAAAGCTTTCGATACTCTCAACCATTCTAACTTACTGAGAGCGCTTGGGCGAATAGGCATACGAGGTTTAATGGCTGATTGGCTAAGGGATTACCTGCACAACAGGCTGTTTTGTGTAAAAATTAAGAACGTTATGAGTGAGAAAAAGGGCGTTCAATATGGAGTTCCTCAGGGTTCAAAGCTAGGACCGATTTTATTCATCCTCTACACGAACGAGCTTATTCGCGTTTTTAAACGTAGTATTCCGTTTGCGTTTGCTGATGATACAGCGATTGTGGTCAGACACAGGTCTTTGGATACAGCAACGGAAATATTACAAGATGAGTTTAATGCTGCAGTAAAATGGTGCCACGACAACGGATTGGTGATCAACGCATCAAAAACCAAAATGATGCATATCCGAAGCCCACAATTTAAATCCAGTCAGAGGAGAATTTATATGACTAACAATGCATGTCCTAATGCAGCAAACAAGACTATTGAATTAGTAGAAAGCTACAAATATCTTGGAGTTATAATCGACTGCCATTTTTTGTGGGACAAACATATAGACAAACTTAGAATGGATCTAAAAAAAGCTCTATACGCACTAGCCCATTTGCGTTACCATGCCTCAACACATGTTTTAAGACAAGTCTATTATGCCCTAGTGGAGTCTAAACTACGGTATGGTATACTTGCTTGGGGCAACGCCGCAAAAACGCACATAAATAAACTTCAAACACTTCAAAATTCAGCACTGAAACAAATTAATCATGGATTTTCGAGTCACAACAAATGCACGTTTAAAGTTCTTCAAGTAGATCAAATTTTCAAGATGTCGCTAATACTAGAGTACTCTGATGATAGCCGTTTTATTCGACCAGTGGCCCATGCGATAAGCACCAGACGACGTGCCCAAGGTATGCTACAGTTGCCCAGTCACTATAATACGTATGGCAGAAGACAACTTCAATACAGCGTCCCTTCAACAGTCAACGAATTCCCTCGAGAGTTATTAAACATTGAAAATTTCAAGACTAGAAAAAAAAATATTAAAAGTTTCTTTCTAAATTCAAATGAGTAATATATATGTATATCTAAAATCTATCACTTTAAAGCTTACTTAAAATTATTAATGTTTGTGAAACACGATCTTCTGCAGACAAGCCTATAGGCTTCGCAGGAACTTATTGAAAATTGTTAAGTCTTTATGAAATCTGAATAAATTTTAAAATAATAATAAAATAAAATCTATCTTCTATCAATCTTCTATCTATCTTCTATCTATCTTCTATTTATCTTCTATCTGTCTTCTATCTATCTTCCATCTATCATCTATTTATTTTCTAACTTCAATTTCTTGTTTTTCGAGTTCTTCTTCTCCAAGTTCTTCTTCTTCAAGTTCTTCTGGTTCTTCATTTTCTTCTCTCTCCTCTTATTCTTCTATATCTTCTACTTTTTCAAGTTCTTCTTCATTTGCAAGTTTTTTTTCTATTTTTTCAAATTCTTATTCTTTTTTTTTTCATTTGCTTCTAGTTCGTCTTCTTTCTTCTTCTAGTTCGCCTTCTAATTTTGTTCACCTAAGCTTTTTTACGATTTCTCTTGTTCCTTCTTCTTAATCGTGCTTGTTGATCCCATTGAATTGATTTCAAGGCCGCTCAAATCCCAAATACGGCTCTGTAATTTAATACCTTTAGAACACAAGCAATTAGTTGTTTTCCTGACTTAGTACCTTGCCTCCTTGTAACTTGTAAGAGAATTTGTTTGGGTGGGTGTTGGATGGCAAGTTCTGGTGACGTCGTCGTCGTCGAGAAGACTCTTTCCCTAACTGAATTTAAATTCCATATCCTTTGCCTACGGTGTTGGTTGTCGCAATGCGCGTTGCGTGTGTACTTTTAGGTGCAGTACAAACCTACATACATTTGCTTCGAAAATTGTGTTGGGGTTTTTCAAAGAAAATCTGCATAGCTCTTGTTTCACGGGAAATTTTGTGCACCAGACATCGTGTGTGTGTGTGTGTATTTAGTATAACATTTTAATCCATTTTATAAATGTTTTATTCTAACATACACATTAAAAAATAATATACAACACAAAATCAGTTCTTCTGAGAAGATTCTCAAAGGTAACAAGGATATTAATGCCCAAGAAACCACTGACGCACACTGTACACTTGTAGCTCATAATCCACACATTAATACTTACAAACAACGAAAATGTCCTTGGTGCACCTTTTATGATGCGTTTTGAAGGTAATTTATTTAAATAAGGCTTAGAAAGATGAGTCCTTTAACTTGTTACTTCATAAATATTTTTGTATGTGTGTTCTGTTACATATGCTAATTGTATTTTGTAACTTCCTTTTTGAGAATTGGGTAATACGAGTAGCAACAGAGACTTTGAGCTTATAAGATGTAACTAAAAAAGTTCATAGTAAGTCTCAGTGTTTCATCTGCATGAGTAAAATTTAAGGACTTAGTATTTTTGGACATTTAAAGAAGAGGACGGTTTTAAAACCGTAAACTATGAATCCGAAAAAAAGGAACTTAGAAAATTCAGAATTTTTAGAATATACACAAAATGACCTTTGATCCTGCAGTGAGACAAAAAGTGATAAATTAATGCACATAAATGAAGAAGTTATAGCCCGTCAAAAATTGGACTTTAGTAAGTTTAAACATTTATTTAAAAATATGTATCCCACTTCTGAATATGTAGGAGTTTCTAGTTTGTAACATCCTCCCTTCTTCCAAATTTAAGAAGGTGAAGATATGGGAAATTGGTTTCACGTACTATTTTCGAGATACAAAAATTCACGTTTTTTACTTTTGAAAAATGTTTCAGGAAATAAAAAAAGTAAAAATATTGCTCTACCTACGGTTTTGCCTTTCACATTTGCACATTGCCGTTGCATGCACGAAATCAAAGCATATTCAAAAAGCTTGTGTGCAGTAATTTTATCGTTCAGCAAAGCTTGAAATTGTTTACATATCAAATCAAAATTTTTCTATTTCTTGACAAATTTCCACTCTATACATTTTTACAACTTTCTCTATAAATTCTCTTATACACAAAAGTCTCTTATTGTTTGTTACTCTCACTTACTGCATGCATAGTTCCATATATGCTTTAATACTGCATCACGAAAAATGTTACAAACTTGTTCCTTATTTTTTTTGTTATTTGTCGATAATAAAAACGTCAAGAGGATAAGGTGTATAGAAAGGAATCCTTGAATTTTGTTTGTGTTAAAAAGGATATAACTACATATATGGAACCTACTTTGGTTTTTAAAATTGTGTGTTTAGCAATCGCGAGCGCAATCACTTGCATTAAAACGCATATTCTTTGCAATATGCATGCAGTATAAGGAACAAATTTTTGATGAAAGCAGGTGGTTTGATGGTGGTGGTATTTTTTTGTTGTTTGTTAAAAGGAAATCTACTGTTAAAATGTGCCCATAAATCGAATTTAAACGATTTTTGTATTTCCTTTCGCTATTTTATAATAGACGTCAGAGTGCATAGGGTGTTAAGCTTTTTCTTTATAGATATTTCTCTGAAGTTAAAAAGGTTGTTTCCTGAGGGTTGAGGGTGGTGATGATATGGTGAGGTGCTGTACAAACACAAAGTAATAATTATTATATATGCTTTTTATATTTATTTGTGTTTAAGTGTGATGTCGATTCAAAAGGATGTTGTTTTCAGCTGCACGGGGAACTATATATTTTGTAGTAACGAGTGGTCTTTTATTATTATTTAAAATTCTCAGGCTCTCAAAAAAACACCCGATGCTTTCAAATTGCTGGTTGGTGGTGTAGGGTGGGTGTTCTGAGATACAATGATGATTTACTGCCCTAGCACTTCCTGATTTTATTGTGTATATTTACCTTTCTACTTTCATAATGGAAATTAAAAACAAAAATAAATTCATATTGCTTTTTTAAGTGCTTTTGTATAGTTTCGATTATTTAAACTAAAAAATATCAATTGGTTTTCTTTTTTTTATATTTTTAAACAAAAAGATTAAAAAAAAAACAAGTAACAAAACATGGAAAATTGGAAAGTGATGAAGTTTTTAAAATATATTGAATTTACATTTTATATTTTTTATATATGTATGTATATTTTTGAAGGGCATGAGTAAGTTATTGATAAAATAAAAAATATACAGAAATATGCTTTTATAAGTTTAACATGCGACATATAGGAAGTACATAATGTATATAGCAAGTATTGCATTCGTAAAAAAATGTTGAACTCGAGAATTTAATCAAACATGGCATTACGATGGAAGAGAAGTTGAAGAAGTCTGTCCCCCGATTAGCCCCCCCCCGAAGTTTTTTTCGTCGTCCATAGCTCAAGAACCAGAAGAGATATCGACATCAAATAAATTTTGTTATAAAGATAATGAGGCAGAAAGATGCAGAAAGGACAAAAAATTGAGTGGTTGTTTTTTTTACCATAGCAATTTAAAAAAAAGAATACAATTTTGATTAACCCTAAATAAATCAAAAAAATAAAACTGAAAAAAATATTTGTCACCTCGAAAAATTACGAACAAAAAATGATTTTACCTCAAATATTTTGAGAAAAATCAAATTGACAGTTTTCTTACAAAAAATAAAAACCTAAAAAAATTCAATGGTAAAAATTGATTTTCGAATCTAATATCTTTTCAAAACTTTGAGATATCGTCAACATTCAGTAAAATTTTGAGAAAAATCGAATTGACAGTTTTTTTTACAAAAAATAAAAACCTAAAGATAAAAACAATACTAAAACTTTGTATAAATTTTCTTTTGACTCAAATAGCTTTTCAAAATTAAAAATATTGGCTTCAAACTTATTTTATTTCACAGAAAATATTGTTTTCGATTTTCAGTAATTTTTTTATAAAAATCCAACAGTCCGTTTTTTCATAAAAAAAATAAAATCTATAAAAAATAGTACGCAAATTTGGTAAAAATTGATACATATAGACAAACTTTTAAGCAAGAAAAATCGACAGACGGGATGGGAAGTTATCAGTGTCGATCGCATTCCAGCTCCCTTTTTTTTAAATTCGATATCTCTAAAACCTGTCAATACTTTTTAACAAAAAATAGATGTAAAACGTATATTATTAACCCCTACAGAACTGCATACTTAAATATTTTTTAAACTACATAAATCGAAAAAACTATGTGTACCCAATACATTTTTAAAAACCACTAACGATTTTCGAAAAAAAAAATAGAAATAAAGATTTCGATTAATTAAATGACTTTAAAATTTTAAAAGCCAAACATATTTTATTGATAAATTTTCAAATTTATAAATTTAAAAATCTAAGTTCTATTTTTTAACAGAGTCTTGTATACAAGAGCAAGTTCCTGCCCTTTATTTTTAGTGTAGCTGGTTGGACTTGTTAAAGAGAAGACTTCGTTTGATTAATGCATTTTAAAAGAAAAGAGAACACATTTATTAATTTTTAAAAGCAAATTAGGCTAGACAAAAATTCAGAATAGTGAAAAAAAAATTATGTTGAAATAAAAAAAGGTGAACATTTAAATGATTGTTATACGAACTGTTTCTATGACTTTACTTTACTTTACATTTTTTTCAGTGAAAATTTAATAACAAATAGGTAGACAGTTTTTTAAATTGAGTAGTATGGAAAATGTTCTCATAAAATGTATTTACAGGTAAATAAAATTTCCCGAAAACAAAAACAACATTAAAACTTCAAAATCTGTACAAGAATTTTTGGTTCTTGGTTCTCATGAGTAATCAAAAATTCTTACTCAATTTCAAAAACATACCAACTTTAAAGAAAAATTTATTTAACATTTTAACAGCTCAAAAAATACTACTTTCACATCAGCTAATTTTAAAGACTCATTCTGATTCCTAATACAAAGTTTATATATAAGTATACCGAGTTTATTTCTTATATCAAATTGTTTTCTATTTCATTACAGGTAAAACTAAAAAAATATTTCCGTATGAAAAAGCTTCCAAATCCCTATATTCGTAATCTCGTCAAATGCGTCTCGACAAAAAGGCAATAGAGTAGTTAACTACCACGTCGATCCCAATTATGACATTTCAGGAATCAGTTACACTGATAAGCAAAATTCATATTCTTTTTATGTCCCTCAATCAAGTTGTCCTGAATTCTAATCTTACTCTATGACATGAGGTTTAAAAATGTGGGTCTTTTAAAATGTTATAGACGACCAAAAACTGTGTTTTTGGGCTAGGACAAGCACATCATATTTCTCGAACAATAAATTGTATGATGATTATGCAAGGTAAACATTTTTAAATCATTTTAGTACCTTACCTCGTTTTTGGGAAGATTCATTAATTATGTGTCATTATTTGACTCCACATTATAATTTGAAATTTTGAAAAACTTTTAATTATTTGCTTTCATAGTTTTTGAAAAATAAGTTTTGAAAGTGATTTTTACTTTTGACTTCAAATCTGAACTTCGATTCTAAAATACCCGTTTTCAACATTATTTAAATGCATATTTTTGATAGCCTTGTTTTGACGACAGATTCAATACCAAAGCAAAAATAAGTTCCAAACTATTTTGCAACTTTCTTTTAAAAACTGTTTGAAATATTATGCATGTCGAGCTTTTTCCGCCATTTTATCGTAAGCGACATTTTCAATAAAAAAGAAAACTTAATTATTAATAATTTCCAATACTGACTTAGGGTATAAGTTGTTTGAAGGACCAGAAGTAAGTTTTTGATTTGTCGTTTACGATATAATTTATTTTGGCGCTTACGATAAATTGGCGGAAAGGGCTTGATATTTAAACTGAAATTTGAATGGAATTATGGACTTGTAACTATCATGAGTTATAGTGAAAAGAAACTATTCTTCATAAATAAATGTTAAGCTTCAAAAAGCCTTATCCATATGTTTTTTTTCGAGTTTTAAGACGTAAAATGTCATAAACCTGACGTGATAGACCGATTTAAGGCCATTCAAAAATTATCTTTTTAAGTTGTTAGTGAGAAAATGTTCAATAAAAGTTTTACTGCGGACTATTTGCAAGTAACCTTGTGCATTTATCTATTTTGAGCTCAATCTTCAGGTTGAGTTCATAAATCTCACCAATTATTATTTCTATAGGTATACATTTTAAACAATTTTAATTTTTAACATATTTCTTAATCGTATTTTTTGCTGTGATTTGAAAAAATGTATAGGATGTATATTGTATTTTATTAACCGGGAGGCTCTGGTTAACAAAACTTATAATCACTATCACAAAACGTGTATCCCAAAATATCAAAAATTGTTAAGGATCCAACTGAATCCAGCTTTATATCATTACAAAATTAACAAGCATTCCTTATAAATTCATTTCCTTTTTAGAACGTGTATCTGCAGTCCTGACGAAAAAACCGGCTTCTTGTTTATTAATATAAATAAAGACTGAAACGCATTATCTATGCAAAATTCTTGCCCCCAAGCTAAGTCTCGGCTTGCCAAAATACGCATATACTAGCCAGTATCCGTCTGACGTAGGTATTAACAAGGTAGACTGATGATGTTTCTCCATAGCATAAACATAACATCATCCCTCGACTCAGACCCATGTTACAAATTAATTTATTGCCAGACACAAAAGACGCGCGGCCATCAGTTGTTCTTGAAATGTTGTTGTTTTTGTTGCTTTTAAATTACGGACATCCAACATCCACCATCAGTATGGCTATCGTTTCAATTTTATTCATTTTTCTTTTCTTGTTCGAATCGAACCTACACAAAATTGTCATTATGCCATCGCACAGAGAGGCGATGAGTTACCTACGTCGCGTCGCATCCTACGAACTTGAAAGGAAATTCCAGTGTTCACCTGTTAAGTTTCTCACCGTTTAATCTTAATTAAATCGAATCGATTTCATATCCTTTAACTGAATATACATATATGTATCTATATCTATACATACCGACAGGCACACTCCTCTCACTCAGAGATACATATGGACTGGATGTGGACACACATTGTCCGAGGAATGTAAATTGCCAAGGATAAATGGCACCCACTTGACGACAAAAGGCAATTAAAGCTTGGGGAGACCACCAAGGTGTAAACGTTCGTCTATATCCCCTGGTGGTGATTCTGTGTTTTATAATGATGGTGATGCTGTTACCAGATGAAAAAGAGCCTTTATATCTTTGGATATATGCTGTCGTCCTCGTATATACATACGAAGTTGAAGTAATGTGAAACACTGTCCAAGCCAAAGCTAAAGCTAAAGCCATGCCAAGCCAAGCCAAACATAATACAATATACATATTATCTCGAGTTTAAAGGAGTAAATTCCATACAATCGCCCACACGCCACTATTAAGGATTTATTCGATGTCTCGGTGTCTTTGGTGCATGTTCTTAAAATTCGTTTATATTATCCAATCTCTCCGCCTACGTAGAAATGAACAGGAGTGGATTTGGGGGTCCACGAAGTTCATAAAAAAGACCCTCGAACATAGAGTTTTTAAATGAATTACGCGAAACGGGTAAAGCAATGGAATGGGGTATTAACTTCTAACTGAAACTCTTTTGATAGGTGTTGAAATGAAAGTAAGCTCCTCAACTGAAGCAACAAAAAACTATACTCACGTTTTAGTTAAGCGGGTAGAAAAAACTTCAAGTTAAGTTTCCTGAAAAACCTGAACAAATTTAAAATATACCATTTATCAAATTTTTCTCTCATTAATTGTTAATTTTTTCGGGTTTCTTATTTAAGCGGGTATCTGTAAAAAAAGAATACACATACATCATTCAAGCAGTTATAATTTCATTAAATGGGTTATTTTACAGATGAATAAATCTCACATGGGTTGAAAAAGTTTTAATTAAGAGGGCAAACATGTTTTGAGAAGTATTTGAAAGTACAATATTGCAACAAAATTTTTCATTTGTTAAGATATACCGGTTTTTATGTAACGAGATTAAACAGAGTAGATTTAAGCGTCGGTTTTTCTTGAAAAAGGAGTATGGGTATAAGTTAATGTCGTAAATTAAGCGAATTTTTAACTAAACGGGCTTCAGGTGAGTTCTTGAATTCTGGACCAAAATTAGGGTACTGAGCACTGAGGAAACTACTAAAGTGGTTGCAATGCATTCTGCAACAAAGACCACCCATTTTAAAACAAACAATACAAAACCTAACAAAAATTACAATTAAGCGGGTATTAGAACAAAACAAAGATTCCATTCATTGTGTTCAAAAAGCAGATGTTGGGCGCACAATTCTGCAAGTTCAATTGGAGAAAAAAAGTGAAAAAAGATTTACAATTTCAAATAAAGGGGTTATTTTACAGATGAAAAAATAAATGCAATTATGAGGGCAAAACCATTTTCAGACATATTAAACCTATTTTTGTGTTTTTAAGTTAAAAGATTCAATGGAGTTGATTAATTAAGTTGGTATTTTGTATATACGGGTATAATTAAATATGTTGAATAAGTGGGATTTCACTTTAATTGGGTTAAAGGTTTTGGTATAAAATGTATGGAATTCAAAGCTAAGCGAAATAAATACGTGATTGCACTGGTCAAAAGTCAAAACCACTGATGTTACAAAACAAAATATATTTAAACCTCAGTTAAGTTTCAATTAAGAGGGTTATTTGAGAAAAAATAGCAACATAAATGTTTTACTTATAATTAAAAACTTCTTCTTGTTGATATACATATAACGCATTTTCCATAAAAGTGTGTAAAGTTGAAAGGAAAATAATCTGTGGGTAGTTATTTTAAAAAGACCCGTCGAACAAAAACTTTTAAAATGAGTGGGTTTTGACAAGTTGCCGAAACTCTGATACTTTAAAATATTTGAACTAAGAGGAAAATTACTATAGAGTGATTAATATGTGGGTTTTGTTTCAAATACACGGGTATACTTTAATGTGTTAAAATAAGAGCAGTTAAAATTGTACGTATCTTTAATGAGCCTTTGGGTATTAAATCGAACTTAAATCTAGTTTTTCACTTTAACGGGTTTTAAATAAGAGGGTTTACTAAACTACTACTATACTACTGATTTTAAAAATTGTATAATTCTGATTTTTTAATTAAAAGGCACATAAAAAGTACCCTCTTCAAAGATTGGCCCCATAAACACTTTAAAACATAGGCCTTGTAACTATGCATAGGCTTCCAGAAACCAGCCTTGATTCGAAGACCATTGTTAGATGTCCAGGTCCACATTGTACTGGCGATTTATTAACTTCGTTTCAGAGAATCAGCGATGATGTTACAGCCGTTTCTGATGTTGCGTCTTCTCCCTAAAGAGTATACGTGTATAGTGACGATGATGATGATGACAATGCTAGGGCTCTGACAACGTCAAGAATTCAACCAGAAGAAAATACACAAAAACCCTTGGCCATTAATCTCGAGAACCGACCAAAAGACGACAACGACCAACGACAACGCCGATGAAGATGAGGACGAAGAGGAGGACAAGAACGAAGATGAAGACGACGACGGATAGTCATGAAGTCCATGCAGACGATGGATGTAATCATTCCATTGAATCTTCATCTTCTCTTCTACTGTTGGTTTTGTATAGCTTTAGCTGGTGCTGGTGCTGGAACCTGATGGTACCGGTCGGTCCTGCTGCTGCTGCTTCTGCTGGTGGTTCTTGAATGTTGCTGAGATGGTTGCTGCTGATTTAAATCATTTTACCTGGTGATGCAGCAGTTGCAGTTCTGTTTGGAGTTAGTGGTGCGGATCTCTGTCTGCTGTCCTGTGGGATTGCAAACATCTTGGCATTGAGTTTGTTAGACGTGTTAACTTATCGACCATAGCTAAGAAGAAGGCCACGCCAGAGTGAGCGATGGGATTTTAAGGGACTGTGGAGTTCCTACTGTGACAAATATCGTCTTGGTTTTTTTGCCCATCTTATTCTTCTTCAATTTTTATACTATTTAGATAACATCAGTTGGGCTGGGCCCACCAGTTTGAGTCATCTTTGCGTGAAGATGTGTTGTCAAGTTCATGGGATTGGAAGTGGGTGGTTAAGAGTGCTGCTCCTTCTCTAGAGCCCACGCACTTCGATGGATGCTGGGAACTGAGAACCCTTTGTCTTCATTGAGATCTGAGCTCCTTCCATAAAGGCTCTCGAATCTTCACGATAGCATTGATCTGAAGGCGAGAAGAAGCACTGTACCCTATCCCATCATGAACAATGGAAGAAATGCTAGAAAAGTGGGTGTGGAATACCTAACATCATGTCATCGTCGTAGACGTCTTCGACTTCGTGGGTCGATAATATGCGAATGTGAAAAACTGAGATTGAGTGGAGGTGTTGTGGGAATTTAGTTTGGCATAGTATCACTCGGATTAGCAAACACATCAGTTCACAGGATGTACGAGTAGATATATGTGATTCATACCAATGGCGGTGCGGTATTCGAAAGCGCGCGTACCGTCTGATTTGGGATTTTCCAGCGCGGACGAGGTGCTAGAGAGATAGCAAGTTGTTCTTCTCAGGATTATTGTAAAAGCATAGTTGATTGTTTGATTGTCTGGCAATTACCAAAGAAATGAAGATAGATTGGTTTTAAGCTTCTTTGGCATCGGTTGTTTCAAACTTGCAAGATAAATTGACAGATTTTGCTTCTTTTACTTTTTTTCTTCTAACTCAAATATTGATGGAGTAGGTATTACTCTCTTATAGAGAGATGAATATTATATCGTATAGATGAAGACAAGGACAATGTATGGATACAAAGGACTGATTCTTCTATGTGCGTTGGATGAAGTGGGCGCCATGAATCATGAACGACAAAATTTATCTTGTTTAACTGTTCAACAATGACATACCGCGTTAAGGACTGTGGGAAAAAATATAAATAAAATTAGCCTTAGGATAATGGAGAAAAGGTTTAAAAGAAGTGTCACTAGAATGTCAAATCGATGTCAATTCTTAAATCTATGAGACATGATAGAGAAAATGATGTATGTATGTGCCTTTGAATAAAACAAAGTTAGACTTTTCATAAATTTAAGGAAGGGATTTTGTCTGGAGTTTTCCTACCTGCAGAGTTTTTGGTATTTTTTTCATTATTGAAAATGGATTACTTAAGTGTTTTTCCTGGGTATTCTCAATTAAATGCTTCTGGAATCTTAAAACCCCTTAAGTGGGATATTCGCAAAAAAATCAGCCATTTATGAGCTCTTTTATTCGGAGAAATTTTCAGTTATTTTTAATCATTGCTCATAAACATAGACACATTTCAATCACAGCTTTAAAGTTTGTGTGGGGTTATAAGTGATTTGTAATATCTTAACTGTGGGATATTCGCAAAAACCTATTAAATTCAGTAAGAAAATCAATTTCTCAGGGTTACGGAGAGTAAGAAATCTATTTCTGAAATATTCGAAAAAGATAAAACCACTCGAAAATTGATCCGTCTGAGAGTTTTGCATAATTTCCGGTGAATATCCCACAAATGGAAAAGAAATTAAAAATCCAAATTTATAAATCAGCACTTAAAATCTACCCACTCTTTTCAAATAATTTCCCACAACTTAAAATGATACTTATACTTTTCAGGGAATATCCTCTTTTAAAAATAACTGCGGGATGAGTTTGGACTTGAAAGTTGACATTTTTTTGCAGATTCAAAGGCCAGAACTATAGTCCAATAGAAAACAGCTTCTTTTTCATACAACACGTAATTACTATGATAAATTTTAATATTTTTCGGGCAAGATTTGTAGCCCCCCGATGTTTTCTTTTTATTTGAGTTTTGATGAAGGGCTATGAATTTAATTAAACATGTGTTTTTATATGTAGTTACAAAAAGCTCTAAAAGGCACTTTCAAAGAGTAAAAGCTAAATCAAATTTTGGGAAGTGATTATTCTTTTTGATTCAAAGGTTTATTAGATCAAGTTTGTATATTAATTCGAATAATTAAAAACTCAATTTTAAAGTAATATATAAAAATGTTTGTATTTTGAAATTAAATGTCCATAAAAGTTTAATAACAATCCTTCTTCTCTCTAAAGAACACCTTTTTAATGAGCTCACAAACATAGATGACTCTGATCCATTTCAAAATAGTAAGATTCCTTGAGCTTTCCCTGACACGCAAAACATCTTTTTATAACAAATCATAAATTTACTTCAAAATTTTAAAACCATCTTATTTCTTTCGAATCCCTCGTATCACATATATCTATCTTATTGTTTTAGTTTGCAATATAGCATACGAATAACAACCATCATATAACATCATAGCTGCTTTTGTGAATTATTGCCCATAAACTTTCCATTATTTTCGCATTATAATTCATATCTGCCGTCGTGATGGTAATAAATAAAGTTCCCATCTCGCATCGGTCATATCCCATACGGTCATCAAAAACTTGTCCTTGTCCGCAACATGAAAACATCAAAAGTTATCACTGAGCCCCATATGAGGACCCACCATTATGATGCTGGTTTTAAACAACGTAGACTCGAATCGACTCGACTCCTGTCCTGTCCTGTCCTACATATACCAACGACAACAGACGCGCCAAAAGTTATCTCCACCATCGCAGGATAGTCTTTGCCATCATAACAACAATGAAGATGACGGTGATGTTGATGATGTTGAAAGTGACAAGGACGATATGGCAACATTTATGATGACAATGATGACTCTATATACGAGTCGAGTACTCGTATACAAAAGTTCTAATGATGATAACAGTCATATTAGCAAAAATTTCATATCTAATTCGATCACGTAGCCGTCAAATGATAAAATGTCCTCAATCCAAAATCCCAACATCCTCATCATCATCCATAGATAGAACATTGAAAAGATGCATTCTTCTCTTCACAGAGCACAGAGCACAAAGCTCGCTCCCTTTTCTCTATACATTTTCCAAGTTCAAAACAAGTCAGATTCTCGAGGCTAGGTTCTGCAGGGATTATTTTGCAACTTTGTTTTGCAATAGAAGAACAACACACCAACACAAGAGACAAGGTATCATCAATCTTTTTCCTCTATGGCGTTCGTCTGACAGTTCGTGCTACTTCATCTTGCTGCTAACTGCTGACATTGCACACCCCAAACCCAAGACCCAACCCATATACATATAATATTCCATATTCCCAACAACCCCATCTCTCCCCATCGGAGGAGGAATGCCCATCCATTCTTTGGAGAAATTACTTATTTAAAAGTAATTTCCTGTTTGGTTGTTAATTTTCGGAAGAGCTGTTTTGGACAATAAACTCCCTAAATGTAGATGGCATCTCAATCATCTCCCCCTCACTTTCTTTGTTTGTCATTTGTCCACTTACAATTAAATCCTCCTTTCGTCTTAGTCCTTCGTCCTTCATAGAAAAACAAAAACTATCCCAATTCCAAGAATATGTAATAATAAAGCCAGGACTTAAGGAAGGACCAAAACTTAATTGTTCCTCTTATGAGTTGTGATTACCCGAAAATTATGACAGGACTATAATGTGAAAGCCCCTCTGGTGATTCAAAATGAGATAGGACGAAAAAGGTTGAGAAAGTTTTTTCATTTATCAGGCTCTATATAGAATGGAATGGAATAGGGCACAAGAAAAATGAAATGAAAGGTAATACGGAAGGCAGGTCACATGTGGACATGAGCTGAGAGCTAAATGACATCACAATTATCTACAAATGCCATTAGTGTTTTACTCCAAGTTTCTATGTTTTTTGTTTGTTTTGGTTCTGTTTTTTTGCGTAGGTTTTATTCTTCTATTCTTTGGCTAAATGATGTTAAACATCTTAAATTTTGAAAGAAAAAAAGGGATCTTTGTAATTTAGAAGAACGATTAGGAAGAAAGATATTTAGGTATTGGGAGTTCTTGGAAATGTGTTGTAGAACTTGGTATCAAAAGTCAGATCAAAGGAATATTGAACTTGTTTTCTCAGAATTGGTTGACAGAAGTATCATTGACATTGGAAATAGGAAAAGTATAGAAAAGCATAGATTTTGATTACAAAGTAGAAGAATTGCTGGTTTTGGATTTCAGTTGTGTCTGCCTTTTTCCACTTTCTCTCCAAGTTTTTCGTATGAAATGCAATACAAAATATTCACCTCTTATCGCTATTTATCCTAAGAAACTTTTTAAAAAGTATTGAATTTTGTTCGTTCCAATTGAAGGCATAAAACATTTTATTACATTTAAGCTTAGATATTGTAAACTATCTAATACTGACTTTAAACATTATTGGTTTCATTAACTAGTAGATAACTTCGCTTATCACATCTGATGCCATTTCTTTGACGTTGAAAAGAATTTGGCGGAAGAGGTCTCGAAATATTTCTCCAAATTATCTCAACCTTACAATTATTGTCTAGTTTTTCAGATAAGTTCTAGAATCACTTTGCTCTTTTCTTGCCGTCCGTAAATCGGTTTAAAATTCTTTTTACATTTTCTAACACTATTGAATTTTGACATTTGGTTTTAGGTGGGATCAAATTTAGATTGTTGCTTTGTGAAATACATTATGATGGATTTTTTTTAGAATAATAATTTGACTTAATTTCTAACCTATAAAAAAGTTCACTAAAAATATAGTGAAATAATTATAATTGGGTCGCGCAACAGTCCGTTGATAACTAAGGCTTAGTGACTTACAACTCTCAACCATTTCTGTGTGCGAGTACTGTTGCCAGGTATGGAGGAACCTACAGTTTAAAGCCGAATCCGAACGGCTAATTTGAGAAAGCACTTTTCATGACTTTTCCTCGCAAGAGGCAATACCCGTGAAAAAACTTTAGATGGCACAGGCAGGGGTCGAACCCGAGACCTCTGCCACGCACTTAACATCATGCCACGGGTACTACTAAAAAATAGTGAAATACGAGTAGCTAATTATAACTATACGATTACCGAATTTTGTCAAGTTAGTTCTTTAAGGAATTTTATAAGGAGGATGAGTTTAAACTGTTATTGAAAAGAATCCATTTGTTATCCAAAAAAGAATTGACAGATAGGATTCTCAAATTTTCAAAAATAAATTACATAAGAAGGTTCTATAACTGTTATAATTTTCCTAGCTTGGAAAGAAGAAAGTTGGAAGTGTTACTTCTATTTCAGACGACAATAAGGTTATATTCGATAAGAAAAAGGGACTCGCCTCCTTAGTTTATCTCAGAACTGCCCTAGAGATAATACCCTTCGTTAGCAGTTTAGTGCTTAGTGACTTTGCTTTTCTTACCAGACTTTTCACCGCCTCGGGTTTTAATCTCAAAACACAGTGATCGGGAGCTCTAATATTAGGCCACGAAAAAGCTTTTAAGAGTATTTTAGCTAAAATATATGTTCTAGGATTAGCTTAGTCTTAGTTTGAGATTTTGTAGATACGGTATGAGTCCATAAACCCATCTTTCTTTTATTAGGCAGACGTCGATGTTTTAATCAATTAGGAACACTCTTAGATTTTTTGAAGCACGTTTACAGGTTTAAAGTGCTTCAGATTAATCTAAACGAAGGACGTTCAGTGCGTCTTAAATTTTCGGTTGCGCAACTAGGGGCGACCGTTTACTGTCGACAACATCGTCATCACCTATATCTGCTCTGGTCCTTTGCCGTGAGGGAATCTGATTTTAACACTACTTTTTCGCTAATATTCAGAATGTTAGACGCACTAGTCTTCTATAGCTTTTTCGCCTTTATGCCGTTCCAGTCAAGCATCGGGACCAGTTTATTCAAACTCTGAAGACCGCGGATCAGCTCTTGTCCGCTTGATTTGTTTCCCGTGAGAGGCAACCAAATGCGATCTTTATGCTGTCCAAGGATGGAATTTGATGGGATGAGCTTGAGCCTTCCGGAAAACTCGTGTGCGCACTTGATTACCCTGTACCTCCTAGGGTAGGGACCTCCACTTTTGGACAAGGTATAGTAAAATACCACCTGAGAAAGTTTGCTCTTGATGGAGTTCCATACCGCAAGCAGACCTTTTCTGTTGGTGGATAGTTCATCCACAATCGATACTTCGAGGTCTTCCCTGACTGACAACCTGATTAAGATTATGTGATTGGGCTGTTCTGAGAGATAGCTCAATACCGTTTTTTGCCCGACCTCCAAGCTTATTCTTTTTCTCAATCGGAAGGGCTTTTTCTGAGATCTATTGCACTTAATGGCCTTTTTTAGAATACCCATAAGATTATTGTACTCGTCAATAACCTTTTGAAATTTTGTTTTTGTCTTCAGCGGCTCTGACGAATTGTCCCATCCGTCTCATTGTTGGTAAATTTTGTCAACAATGAAATTGGTTCTACTAAACCGGTTCCTGAGAAGAAAGCCTGATGACTTTTTATTTCCCCGAGAAGCTCTTCTATGGCTGGGTTTGGATAGGTTGGCCTGTTTAGAAAGCACAGGAGTACTATGGCTAGTGTTCGCACTCCCTGAAAGTTTGGAAAGCATCACAACGAAAGTTTCAGTGTTGTGCATATTCTTTGTTGGGGTCTCCTGTCTAGAGGTTAAAAGTTTGTCCTCAAAGTTAGAGGATGGTCCGGAGTTAGTAAAGAAGAGTAAAGAAGAACCTACGAAAAATTCGTCCTGGTCTTTGCTGATCCTTAACTTGACAAGTCTCAAGATAGATATGGCAAAAAGTTTGTTACGAAGATCAACCAATTTTTTCACTTTTATAAATCTGTAAATTTATTTATATTAAATCGATATCTCTGCCGGTTCTTGAAATATGGCCTACAGAAAACCTTGAAACTTCAAGAAATGTCAATATCTTCCATTCGTCTAAGCAAACTTATTACAATAATTTTCAACGAAATTTTGAAAACACGAATGATATTCCTAAAATGCTTATGCGGTATGAGTTCAATCTATTTTCTAGAGTTTTCAATAAAACCACTGAATGACACCTCTATAATACCACCGTTCAGGGTCTATTCAAGTCTTCTATCCCAAAATTTCAATATTCTACGCTTAAGGTCATGATATTCCTATACCCCAATAATAATAAACTGCCACTCAGCTATGTAATATTGCATTAAAAAAAAAAAAAAAAATTAAACTAAATCAAAAGTTAGTGAAATTCTTTGTTCGAATATCCAGACTTCAACTTATTTTATTTTTGATATATATGTAAAACCTAAATCATCAATGAATTTATATACATACATATAAACAGTTCAAGGATTAATCTTATTTTTTGTCTGGGTGATGGTTTCTTTCAAGATGGAGATTTTGTATATTATAATATTATTCTTCTTCATCGAATAAGTAAAAGAAGTTTTCCATTCCAAAGAAGCAACAACATCATGGTTTAGGATCCAGGATCAACATCAGCAACACAGCATAGCAAACCCAAGTCAAAAACTAAGTGAGTAAGAGTCTATAATGCCCTGATCCAAGTAAACGAACCGTTTATCCTGGTATTTTCTTAATTTCAACAAAAGGATTTGATATCTTTACACATTTTCATTGTCCTAAATGTCAAAATAAAATAAAATAAAATACAAAAAATGAAAACAACATACAAACAAAGAAAATACCAAAAACTCTAGGAGAAAAAAACTAAAAAATAACACAAACAAAAATTTACATTTTTATGAACCTCCTCTCGCTCTCTAGAGCATTTTAATATCCAAACACTCCGAATGCCATATAACTATATACCTACATATAAATGTACATTTTAACAGCTTATATACATAGCTTCTATATACAGTGTTGGCCAAAACAAAAGTGACTTTAATTGCCTAGATTATTAAATAATTAAAAAACAAATTTCAAAACAAAAACAAAAACAACTTTTAAAAAACACATTTATTTTTGTTTTTGACTTAATAAAATATGGCTAGAATTTTTTAGCAAACTTCTTGTTTTTAATCACTTAAGAACATCTTCGAGGCATGGAGTCAATTAAATTGCTTATTATGCTGTTTGAGATAGTTTCTTTAGCCAGTTTTATTTTTCAATTAGTCCTTACAATTCTTCGATCAGCAATTTCTGTGATTTTGAGATCAGGCGACTGTGCTGGCCATTGTAAAACGTTCTTAAAACTACGTCTTAACCGTATTGGGTGTTTGCTTTTGATCGTTGTCCTGCTAAAATATCAATTTCAAGAATGATTCTTGGCATGAAAAGCGCTTTCAAAAATTACATTGATTTGTTTAAGTTACTAATTTTTGAATGGCATGAAAATGAAGATAGTTGTAGATGCTAATTTTTCGGCCAACACTGTATGTTTGTATGTGTATGTATTAAGGACTAACCCAAAACTAACTACAAATCATTTCACAAGGAGAGCGCCTGGCTTGGCTTGGCTGGGTCCAAGAATGGGAATGATGGCAACAAAAACAAGGATGTGGGAACAGTTTTGTGGAGTTTAGAAAAAGGCTGAACCCCCTTCTTCTCTCTTAACTAGCTTGGAACACTTACCCATGCTTCTATAACTATTACACATAGTCAAAGATACTACCAACAAAACAAAAAACTTCCAACTACCCCACTGTGATGTTGTCCCATACAATGAACTTGATTTTTGAAGTAACCCTCAGAGGTTTTTTTTTCTTCATTCATTCATTCATTCAAGTCAAGTAGAAGGATATACAAAAAGGTCCCTAGAAAGGACATCATTGTATATAAACTTTATTTACCCACTTGAATTCCTTAATCCCTATGTTGTTGTATACCTGCCTGTTTTAGCTGCGGGAGATTATTTAGACAGTAACTTTGGAAAGTTCTTTTTTTATCTTATACGATTTTTTTGTATTACATATTAGTTTTTTTTTACTTGTTTTTGAAAAACATTTGTGGGCTTTAAAGTTGAAACAGAGAGAAAATAAGAAGAAGAAGAATAAGTGTGAAAGGACCTCCAGCCAGGAAAGGACTTCTTATCTAAGTCGACAAACCTGAGTGACGGTGAGTGTTATATTATATGTGTAGATACTGGAGTTTTCTGAAGCGACCAGGATGGATGTTTTCTAAGGAAAATTTAGATTAAAGGTAAATATGGATCATTTGAACTCAAGTGGAATAAAAAATATTTTTTGTTATAGATAATTGCACAAAACAAAAATACAAACAATTTGGGATTTTTGTGTTTTCTTTTTCCAAATGATGGAATATAATGAGGACATGATGTATATACATATGTATGTATGTTTTTATTTGTTCAAATTAAATTTTGAAAAAAATAAGTAGGAAAATAAAATTATAAATTGTGTTTTTGTACCTAAATTCTGAGTATGACATTTATACCCACATAATTTATTTAATTGAAAATATCTGATTTTTTTATTTAAAGCACGAAGAATGATAAATACGTTAATGGATGTAGGAAGAATAAAATAAAACAGACAAATATTTTAATGTATGATGATTTATCAAGTGAATTTTTTTTGAAATGCAACGAACTGTTTTTCAAAATAAAAAAATCCACACAAATTGAATGGAATTTTAAATATGTTACCATTATCAATTCACAAATTTCATGACATTTAATAAAAATAATTTCTGGCAACTGTGCTCAACTTAATCCTTTTATGAATAAAATCCTATTGAGAAATGAGCATATCCAATTTGAATTACTTTTCAAGTGGTACCCGGTTTGATTTCATCAATAGTGCGTTAAGTATTGAATTATGAATGATCGATCCTTTCTGGTTTATCAGAATAAACCAGAGTTTTGACGTTGTCTAACAAAATGTAGTCCAAATATCACGTTAATTATGGAGATAATATTCAAGGGCCAATTTCTTGAGAAGAATCATTCACTTAACTTTTGGTTCTACAAAGTGATGGTTGATACCGGCATGTAAACTGCGTTAAAAACGACAATTTGGCCTTTTTCACATCCGTAAAGCCCAATTTAATGACAAATATGTGGTTAACTTTCGCAAACATGATACGAATTTTGGAATAAAATTTTTACGATTTTTAGGCCAAAATACGTATATTTAAATAAAAGTTGAACGTACTTCATTAGTACGAAAATAATTTTGACAATTTTCGCTACCTAATAAAAAAATCCGTGAAAACCCAATTTCACTCACTATATCTTTAAACTGTAATATAAAGCTATTTACAGTTATCTATGACTGTAATAAGGTGACATCTATTGGCTGATGCTGTAATTAATATCACAGACTGTGAATTAAAGACTTTTGCTATTTTAAAATCAAATTTAAATGATCACAGAAATAATACTCTGTTATATCAATAATGTAAAACTGTTATCTTGAACTGTAATTTAGTTAAATTTGTATTATCTAAGGACTGTAATTCCATGATTTTTACTATTTCATGCTACAATTTCAATAAAAAACATGTTGCATCTGTAGGCTATCATAGGTAATTTAACTATAGCTATATCACATTATTACTTAGTGAAACTCATTGCTATTTTAACTGTAATAAAATTTGTAATCTCTGACTGTAATTTTGTGACATTCTCTTATCTTGGGCTGTTATTTATTGTCATTTCATATTTAAGGCCGTGATTGATGACACTCATTAACACAGACTGTATTTACGGAAGTTTTCTATCTCAAACTGTAATTAGTAACAGATTTTATTTCCGACAGTAATCTGATTTCTATTTTAATATCAGACTGTAATAAAATGCTATTTTAATGTTTCAAACTATAATTAACTGCCCTTTTCTATCATACGTGATAATTTTTTGGCATTATTTTATACTATAATGTAATTTGGTATCAGTCTGTAAATTGGAGTTCCATTTCCTTTTTGACACTGTAATCAATCGACGTTTTCTATCTTAGACATTTATTTACAACCACATACTTATTTCCCAAATCATCGACTGCCAAACAAGATAGTAAGACATCTTCTATCCCAAAAGTCTCAATTCTTTGAAGAATGGACAAGACTCGGCACCAAGCATGAGGTCCAGTTATTAGAAAACAACTTAGAATCTTGGAAAGACAGCTTCCCTACACTGTTGGAAAAAATTGA
The DNA here is from genome assembly GCA_951509635.1 of Eupeodes luniger. Taxonomy (NCBI): domain Eukaryota; kingdom Metazoa; phylum Arthropoda; class Insecta; order Diptera; family Syrphidae; genus Eupeodes; species Eupeodes luniger. Next base: position 7,860,715 of record OX608075.1, on the reverse strand, counting down.
AGTTTCAATGTTTGCTGAATTTGAAGAATTGGCCCATAGGATCGAATCCCGAAATATGTATAAGCTGCTGCAGTACAACCTTGGCGAAAACAACTATTTCAATGACCGCTTTTCAATTAGTTTAATATCATCGATTTTCAAAACCAGGGGGGAATTGCTTTGCCTAAACTATCAGCCTTATGGACCTCAAGGGAGCATAGAGTGCAGTCTTTGCAACCTGCGAGCGACCGAAAATGTCCTTCACTTCTTGGGAACATGCCCAATATTGAAAACGATTCGACGTGCACACTGGGGAAAATGGTTACTGACTTTAGAAGAAACCAAGGACATGCTCAACGGCCAAAATTGGACGAACTTATACTCATTCGTCAAGGCAGCATATAATTATAGAATGCAAATTATAAATGAAGCTTTTTAAAAATACAGGCATGAATCCATATTAATTATGTAACTCTAATTTGGTACTTCAAAAATTTTTCTTGTAAACAAAAAACTAAAATAAAGATACTATAAGTATTATAATTATTCAATTTATGTAATGTTAACTAAATAATACTCTTTTTTTCTGGCTGACGGCAAAAGCCAATGCTATATTTTGTGTTTAAGTATGCATAATGTATCTCAATATTTTGTTTTAAATAAAATCACTACTACTACTACTACTACTACTACTACTACTACTTATTTCTGACATCTTACATGACTGTTATATCATACTGTAATTAAGTCTTCTTTATATTTACACTTTTATTAAATCTATCCCGCAGTGTTTAAAAGAATTGTCTAACTTATACTGGATTTAGTGACGGAGCGTTATTAACATTTTCCTTTAATAATAATTTTATTATTTTGTTTTATCTTACTAATAGTTATAATTTTAGAGGCTATAATTTAGCTAAAAATTTTTATCTCGGACTGTAGTTACAGCTTTTATTTTATCTCAGACTGTAGATACTGCTTTTATTTAGCGACGCATTCCAATAAAAAATTAACACACTTAAATCCTTAGACTAAGTAATATATGTTTTTATGAGACAGTAATTTAATGTTATCTGATAACAGGCTGTGAACTAAAGTTTCATTTTTACTCAGACTGTAAGTAAAAGTATTTGCTACCTAACACTGTAATTTTGTGATGTTTTCTATATCAGACACTTTTTTAACCTCAGACTTATTGTCTGACATCTTGCATGTCTGTTCTCTTTTAACAAGTCTACTATTTCGACTGTAATTTATTTTTTAAACTAAAATTCAGTTTAATCAGGCTGTATTAAAACTTCTTAACACTGTAATCTGTAATAAGTGACGTATCCATTTCAGACATTAATTTAGCCACTTTTTAAACTTATTACAACCGCTTGCATGTCTGCTTTCTCAGACTGTAATTTGGTGTCCTGCAATAAGTTGTTCTACAAATTACACTTTAAATACATTTACGGTTTCAAGCTGTAATTTACCAACTAAAGTTATTTTAATCTGTTTTTAAGTGAAAAAATATTTATATGCATTTTTAAATTCAAACTGAAATCAAAAATTAAAATACTTTTTTCATCATACATTCTGGTATCTCAGACTGTAATTTTATTTGAATTTATTACAAACTGGAGTTTTGTTCGACTTTTTATCTCAGACTGTAATTAACGCTGCTATGATACATTCTAAATTATATTTATTAATTAAGACACTCACTTAAGTCCTAAGACTCTATATTCTATTATCTATTTTAGAAGCTAATCTTCTCTTGAACGGAACAAAGTGATGAATGATTCTAACCAAATATGTTGTCTGCTATCTCAGGCTAACACTAAATAAGTAGCAAATGCTTTTTTAAACTGTGATATGTTTTTAATTTTATTTTAAGTTGTAATTAAGTGAAATAGACTTCTAACAAAAGAAGTTTTCTAACTCATACTGAAAGTTATGATGTCTTCTATCTTCGTGGATAAGTAGGGATCCCTAACTAGAACAATACTAACACATTTTGATAGCTGTCTGCAAAATCTGTAATTTAACGACATATCTTACTCAGTCAAAAAATAAGTTTCTTACTATTTCTGATAGAAATATAAAAATGAGGCGTTCATTAAGTAGTAAAGAATTGGATTATTATAAAGTGGTACATGCAATACTTGTCAATAAAAAGTTTATTAGTGATGTTTACCATCTCACACTGTAATTTAGGGCCTTTTCAATTAATCATACTGTAGTTAAGTTTTCAATCTAAAATAGCATGGTTGTGTTTCCCATAAATATATGTATTTGTTTCTATTATATATTTTGTACTCATAAATAACAATTGTTCATACGAAAACCAATAAGATTCAAGATTGTGTCAGTATTTCATCAATATTTTAATACTATCATATTGAATAATAGACTTATATAATATTTGTTCATACATTACTTGCGCTCTTGATTCCCTTGATTGAAAAAAAAACTGTTTATAATATAAAGCAATTTATTATTTTAAAATTAGCAACAAAGCGAACTAAAGAAATAAAAGACCCTCCTTAAAACCATCCCGTTTTTATTATAAGGTATAATATTTCTAATAATAGGTACCGTAAAAACGAAACATTCACCCCTAAATCTGTTCTTTATTTCTTGTCCTCTTCAATCAAAGATCCCTTTTTAATACATCATAACTTCATAATGTTCATAATTATGTAACAACGATTTATAATATTTTTCTATTTAACATTGAATTTAATTTACCCACTCTTTTTGCGTGACGTTAAAAATAAAAAAAAAAAACAAAAAAAACACAATTTAATGTTCATCAAATTAGGTACATTCCAAATAAAAAGGAAAAAATGATGAAGTCCTTCAATGTATACACGATGTGACCCTGAGAGCAACCCTTTTTTGGTATTTTGTTTTGCTTGCTTGCTCCCGACCAAAAAAGGATGCTTCTGGTTCACACAGTTAAAAAGAACTAGGTACATCAATAATAAAGTTACTTCCCTTTTTTTATTAACTTAGAAATGATTCAAAAACAAAAATAAAAACATATACAAAAAAGCAAACAAGGGAAGAAAAGCAAAAAAAAAATAACCCTTAGGTAATTAAATTCAAAATTGCATTCATTAAAAACGAAGAACAAAATTGTAGATATTAGAAAAAGCAACCTCGCCCCGAATTTAAATCAAACTCTTAGAGAACTCTTTTTCGCTATAATTTTTCCTCGTTTTATCCACGATGCGATGGAACAAAGTTCTGATGAAGGGTGATTTGCAAGAAAAACAACGATGACTACGATATAGCAAGGACCTCCTATACTGTAGTAGATTATACAGCAACAGCTGCTTTATTGTTTGATCGAATTGAAGTCGACACTTTGCTTGATATTTGCCAGCTGAGGGTCACAAAATTGAATTAACGCTTTTGAATGAGCGCCATTAACACTTCAAGGCAAATGAAACCCTTGTTGTTTTGTTTTTTTTTTTACTTCGGTGTTGTTGTTGTTTTCCTATTAGATTAACTGGAAGATATGGTGATGAAGATTTTTGCTTTATTTTATTATTTTTAAGGACCTTCAAGAGAAAAATTGTTAAAAATAATAAATAATTGTGAGTTAATGCTGATTACGAAGAAAATGTTATGTTGGGACTTTCCTTCTTTAAAATAGATCCAAGGTCATAATCTATTCCCAAAATGAAAACCAAGGTGACAATATTATGGGATTGGTAGGACTTGTGTCAGGATTCTTAAATTAGTAGAAATATGGTAGCCGTTTATTTTAAGGAAACGAATAATGAGTCATGTAGCGGATCTTTTATTGGAAAATAAATAAAGAAAAATACACGGAACTTGTTGATTTCTTCCCCTTTTTCTACACACAACTCCTAAATTTTGTCTTTATTTTTACTTTGGGGTCATTTAAAACTTGTATCGGTTCAGCTTCAAAAATAAAACCCAAAACATTGAAAGCTCTTTTATAAAAATTATTTAAAACCAAAAGTACCTTTTGAACGCCACTAATCATTGGTTATCAAACTATTAAAATAATATTCTTGCATACAAGCGAAAAATACTTACCACTTTCACCAAAGCCGATCAAACAGATTTATGGTTATTTTTACAACACAAATACGAGCAATAAAACCTTTGAAAATCTATCCAAAATTTATGTAGAGTTTTATTTAAACGCTTTTTAGGACGTAAAATGTAAGCAAGCATAAAACTAAAATTTAATAGTTTTGACAGTTTAGTTTGCTAAATATAGAGAACTTCACCACAGACATTTTTTCACTGAAAGTGCTCTTTTCGAAGTAACTCGTATTTTACAATCCTATCTTTTTATGTCCTCGCCACTTAAAAGTTAAGGCCGTGATTGCATTTGCGTTGAAATGTTATCTCTTAAATTTCTACCACTGTTAAAATATGACACTAGAGTGGTAAATAAAATAAAATAATAAGTAATTAATTTAGTATACTGAATAAATAAACTGTTCAGTATGGAAAGTATTTTATAAAGATGTAGTACTTACTTCTCGATCTGAAACGATTCAAAAATAAAAATAATTATAACCAAAATTGGGACGTCATTACTTCTTTTGGGGCAGATTTTTGCAATCTTGTAGGAACTCTTCAACAAAAGTTCTCTTTAACATCCAGGGTGACACAGCTATGTATTTTATTTGTCTTTGTTGCAAAATCACCTCTAATTGAACATATTAGATAATTTGTTTTAATTATCACTTTGTTTTGCGTTATTACTTTTTTAAGGAATTAAGTTGTCCTGAAATCGAATCTTGCCTTATATTTTTTTCAAGAAATCCGTCGATTGTTATCCAGAGAATATATTATTATTCTTTTATCAGATGAAAAACAGTTCGTTAATATGATGACAGTTTTAACGAATGAATCTCGTACATGATTCATCAATATATTTCGTCATTCAATAATAACAATATCCCCTTAAATTTGTAATAAAAATAATGAACTCTTTCTTCGATTTTACTACAGCATACATAAATATAATGAATTTTTTTGAATATTTTTCTAACAAAAGCAATGATTTCTTCTGTCGATATGATGAAAAATTTTCAATTTTATGAAATATTCATCAATATGATACAAAAAAAAAATGTCTTCAGTATTAAGAATAAATTGAAAATATTGGTGATCGTATTTATCAATATGAAGAGAGAACTCTTCAATAACATGATTAATTTCTCTTATTGATTAATCTACACTAATATTATAAAGAGAAAAGATTTGTATTTTTGTTTGTAACGAATAAACTCAAAAAGTACTGGACCGATTTTAATACTTCTTTTTTCATTAGAAAGCTACATTATCACTGAGTAATATAGGCTATATTTAGTACTAGATTACTATAGAAATCTTTAGAAATTCCTATTAAAATTAACCGAAGGTGTAAAAAAAATTTGCCATAAAATGTCTTTCATCGCATACTCTGCGAACAGTATTAATGATAGGACAAAAAAATGTTGTCTGATTTAGTAATTCATGGTCGTTTTAATTAGCATGCTTATAACTTAAATATCTGTACCTATTTATGTCTACCCGTGCGAAGCTGGGGCGGGCCGCTAGTAAATTTATAAATATGATGATATTTTACCGATATATCGACTTTCTTGAATATGATGAAAAGATTTCTTCAATAAAATACTAAATCATTAATGAAATGATTTATAAGTACAATGTTGATTGCCCTAAATTTTCCAAAATGTGAAGAAATCAGTCATCAATATGATGAACTAAACATAAGGCATTAATACGATTATTGATTTGATCGCTATGATGAATTTCATAAATATTAATAAATAATTTATCAATTTGATGATTACAGACGTTATTACGATGAAAAATCATCAGAAACTTAGATTAACCAAGGAGATGAAATTTCTTCTTCAAATATTTGTATGGAATTGCTGGCTAAAAAATTTATCAAATTTTGTTCTTCATATTAAAGAACGGTTCATCAGGGATTTTTTTAATTTAATTTCTTTATCAATAAAATGAAAACTACATCCATATGATGACTTTCAGTTTCTGAACATCATTGATCAATGTGATGGCGGTTATTATTTTCAGGGTAGATCTACTTAACATTATTTTAGTAAGAAACTATATTTCTGGAAATTTTTATTAGTTGTGAGTCTTCAGTTAAATCTATATGAAGTTTTAAGAAACCATGAATTTAATGTTTTAATGGTTTTGAAAAATACGTTTTGGAGTTAATTTTAAGCGCTGATTGCGAATATTAACTATTATTCTAGCTATCTGCTCAAATTTAAAAAAATACCAGTTTTTAACTTCTTTTTTATATTTTGTCAATATGTTTCAAAAATATAGCGCTGTTAAGACGAGCGACGGATTCGTCACAAAAGCAAAAATTACTTTAGAATCGTTTTGCCTTTTTTTTTGTCAGCATAAATCTTTCAACGTTTCTTTAAGATAAATGTAAGACAGATGATATTTAGGTATGAAGATTTTTCGAATATATGAAGATTTTTCAAATATCTGAATATATTTCCAAAATTTTATAAAATAATATGAATGTTTAAATTGAATATTGAAGATAAGGATTATAGATTTGGAAAACCATCAATGAGTTTTATACTGAAAAAAGACCTTCTTTATGAATTGAGTAAGTCTCAAAAAGTTTTTAAAGTGTATGTTTTGAATTTCAAAACTTTAACTCTCAGAAACCGTAAGTGAGATTTTGGAACCCTATTAAAACTATGTCCATCAAAACTCAAAGGTTACGTCCAATTTGGAGAACAACCTTGTAAACCTATACAAATAGTGGCATTTGTTGTTTCTCCTTTTGGCAAAAAGAGTGCTCTCAAAATCTATAGATCCTGTTTGTCCCTCCAGAAGTTAAAGAAATCTATACATATCATTGATTTATAAAATAAAGATTGTGACTAGTGTTGTCAAAGAGCAATATTATAACATAGTACAGTCAAAAAAGTAGTGTTAACCAAGAAAGAGTAGTTTAAGAAACATTTTATTTTGGATTGAAATAAATATATTTTGTATGTTCAAATATCATCCTTTACTATAACGAAAGATGAAATCAACATGAACAAAAATACCAAACTCCATGATCAATATTTCCAAGAACTTTAACAATAGTTTTTAGTATTTTATTCTGATGAAATCGAAATGCATTTCTTTGTAAATACATCGAATTTGAAACTAAAATAAACATTGATGGTCAAGTATGTTACTTGAAGAACAGATAAGAAGAATATTGCAGGAGTACCTAACATATACTTGGTACCTTTTCTCTGGAAAAATACTAGAACATATTTGACATAAACACCTAAAGAAATATTTTTAAAAAGAAAAAGGGAGGTATTCAAACTAAAAAATAAATGTATTATATATTTAAAAGAAACTGGTATTATTTTAGATCAATGAAGAATTCGAACCATAAAATTCACAAGAAAACAGAAGCATTTTTGAAACTTAACTAAAAATACACAGTTTACCTTCTGGGCATAAATGGTACCTACTTGACATTTTAAGTATAATTTCCAGGATATTGAGTGTCTTGTACTTAAAATGACTACATTTCTGGAATACTTAAGTAATAAACAGATCTTTGTAATAACATCACGTTACTTATCTTTTCATATAAAATTAATTAAATTTTTTTTAATGTTTGCAAAGTTGTGAATAGTTATTTTTTTAAATACGATAAACTAAGTGAAAAGTTCAGAAAAACTGATTTCTTATGCTTCAATCTTCAAAACAAAAACCCCTTATGACCAAAACCCAAACATCAAAGTAATTTATTGCTGTATTTAAAGTCCACCTGCCTTCGGATGACTTTTTCTTCATAAAAACAAACCACCTCTACCACTAGTAGTCGCGGTTAACATCTGCAACCACATTTATTTAATCTTTTCTCAATCTCAAGTCATACCTTTTTGCCTCCATAAATCCAAAATCTTATTCTGATTTTCTTTTTCATCCAAAATCTCCAAAAACATAACAATACAATTTAAAATTGACTTTAAATTGTTCAATATATATTTTTGACTGTTGTGTTTTTGTTCGAGACGGAAATGGTGCAACGAAAAAGAATTAAACCTTCGTCTTTGGCAACAAAAACAAAACGAAAAAACTTACAAAACTTTATACAAACTTGGTGACCGCATCCGCCAATATAGGTCTCTGATGGTGAATATACAAAAAATCTTAAACCAATTCCCCATCATCAATACGCGGGGTGCAATGCCTCTGCGTTCAATGAAGCGAAAATCCTTCTTCTTCGTTCGAAAAAAAAAAAACATACCTTCTCTTCGATTGAATAACTCTTCTGAATGCTAAGATTTCTGCCTCCGCTTACCAAAGATGAAGAAGCAGGGAAAAACGGAATACAAAAACAAAAAACGTTCAAAAACAAAAAACCGAAATAAAGAATGAAAAAAACCTTCGAAAAGACGCAATTGCACCTGGAACTGAGCTACCTTAGCTCCACCAGGTATTCCGAACCAACCAACCGACCGACCCCATCATCTTACCCCCGTATACTCTCTTCTGTCGCTATTCTTCAATGATTCGATTGTAGAGGTAGACGGTTCGAGGTACGAAGCTTGATGCTTCAGACTGATGATGTGCTCCGATTTCAGGTCTTCCAGGTTTTTGAGTAACTATACTGCCCATTCCCTTTATTCTACCCTTGTCCTCGTCCTATTCCCCTTTCAATACCATGCCTTGCTAGCTTTTTAATGAGGATATCTTGTTCGACGCTGATGCTGCGGTTTGTTTTCGGCACTTTGCTGCAAGATGCATACGGACTTCGAAACGAAGCCCGGTATGCGGGAATATTAAAAAAAAAAAAAAAACTAGCGACTTCGACTCTGACTCTGATTCTGACGACGACGACGACGCCGACTACGACGAGGACCAGTTTACCTGAGTGAATCCGATGAAAAGTTCTTGGAAACTTGATTTCTCTGCTCCAACTGAGCGAGCACACTCCTCCATGCCCGAATGAGCGAACTAAGTGCGATTTGACAGGAAATTAGGTTCGATATCTCTCGCAGTTTCTGGACTGAAGACTGCAGACACAAGTTGAATTATTATTTGCAATGTTGGCGTTGTTGGCTTTGGGTTTCAGCTTGGGCTTGAGTTTGGGCGTGGGCTTGGGCTTCCACCAATATTCTTCGACAGGAATGTATCCTTTCTCTAGAGAAGATGGGTTAGAGGGGTTTCGATGATATCGAAGAGTTGTGTTTGGTTCCTCTTGATTTAATGGAAAATGGAATATTTTTTTGTATAGGTATGGGTTGGGTATTGGGTATGTCTGTCAAAATGCATATTGATTGGTGTTACGTTACGCCCGAATAATCTTGCTTTTATGACTTTTGTTTTCCGATTTCTTACTCTTCTTATGAGTTAGCCGAGTATAGGTAGTCGTCGGGGATTTTAATTGAAAACCCCTTAGGCTATTAATTTGCATAGGTACCTATACGTGATGGTACGAGTATGTTAGAACATAAAGGAAATTTGACGTATGTTTGAGTTTGGAATTTTAGTAATGGAAAATGCAAATATGAGGATAGAAGTCCGTGAAGATTTAAAGAGGAAGCCGATATTAATGGGAAACTTTAATGTTTTTTAGACCTAAACATCAATCTTTTAGTGTATTTTATTTTTTTTTTTTGAAAAGAGTAAAAAAATTTAATTTTCATCTCCCGTGATCCTACAATTTAACACGATTAGAATTTTGTTCGTTATTAACTTCCCATTGGAAGTTATTGTAATGGGTCCGATTTGTTGAATTGAAAATGTTGACATTTCTCGTTTCAAGGTCCCTAGAGTCGAAATAAAAGATTTTTAGAAAGATGTCTGTGCGGGCGTGTGTACGTAGGTTCGTCGTCCATAGCTCAAGAACCAGAAGAGATATCGACTTCAAATAAATTTTGTTATACAGATAATAAGGCAGAAAGATGCAGAAAGGGCTCTCAAGAAAATTGCGTGGGTGGTTTTTTTACCATAGCAGTTTAAAAAAAAGGTGAATATTTTGGTTAAACCTTAATATCTCATGAACCAATGACGCTAGAGACTTGAATTAAATTTTATATTATATATTGTAACGTGATACAAAACAATTATGTTTTTGGAAAAAAATCCAATGAACGATTTTTTTTATAAATCAAAAAAACTGAAAAAAAAAATTTTTCATCTCGAAAATTTTAAGACTAAATTATGATTTCATCTCCAAAACAATTTTGTGCAACGAAGAATAATGTTTTTGACATCTGACCAAATTTTGAGAAAAATCTAATTCACAGTTTTTTTTTATAAAAAATAAATACCTTAAAAAAACATTACTTAAAGTTGGTAAAAATTTAATTTCGACTCAAATATCTCTTCAAAAACTTGAGATTAAGGCTTCAAACTTATTTTATCTTATAAGAAATATTGTTTTCAACATTCTGAAAAATGTGGAGAAAAATCGAATTGATAGTTTTCTTACAAAAAAATAATAACTTTTTTTGAAAAAAGTCGAATTGACAGCTTTTGTACAAAAAATTAAAAACCTAACAAAAATTTAACAAAAGTTGGTAAAAATTGATTTTCGACGCAAATATCTTTTCAAAAATTTGAGATAATGGCTTCTTACTTGTTTTAACTTATAAGAAATATTGTTTTCAACATTCGATCAAATTTTGAGAAAAATCGAACAAACAATTTTTTTACAAAAATAAAAAACTAAAAAAAAATTAGTAAAAGTTGGTAAAAATTGATTTTCGACTCAAATATCTTTTGAAAACTTTGAGATATTGGCATAAAGCTACTTTAATCTTTCAAAAAATATTGTTTTAAACATTCAGTAAAATTTTGAAAAAAATCGAATTGACAGTTTTCTTACAAAAAATTAAAAACCTAAAAAAAAAATGGTTGCCTGTAAAGTCGGTTTTACGGGCGAAGATTTTACGTGACAACGTCTTTTTCTCGGTAGAATATTTATTGATATGAATATAATTAAATTGCACAATAGGAACAAGGAATTGAATGAAAATAAGAATTGCACAAATTTTAACTATAGAAATATATTTTGTTTACTAAAACATTGTACATGTAAACTTAAACTTAACTAATTCCTATTTGAGTGATTTTGTTGAGGATAGGACGATGATAGGAGAAATATGAAATGAAAGGAAGTGTTTCTGCTGTAATGTGTCTTGCGAACACGTGTGAACTTGTATTATGACGCTTTCTTGTTTTTCCAACGCCAAGAACGTTCGAGAAAGACAAAGACAGAGACACAAGCATGCGCCGATTCAATGCGCCTCATTCTCTAGTGCTGCGCGCGCGGCAGACCGATCATAGTTGAGTGGGAGAGAGACGCAAGGCATTCGGCGGGCCTCTCTCTCGTTCGGTGACTCATCGTAACGTTACCGGGCATTACACTTTTTCATAAGTGACTCCCAGCCGCAACCTAATTTAAGACGTTGTCACGTCAAAAATTAACAAAAGTTGGTAAAAATTGATTTTTGACTAAAATATCTTTTCAAAAATTTGAGATAATGGCTTCTAACTAATTTTAACTTATAAGAAATATTGCTTTCAACATTCGATAAAATTTTGAGAAAAATTGAAACATATAGACAAACTTTTAAGCAAGACAAATCGACAGAAGGGATGGGAAGTTATCAGTGTGGGTCGCATCCCAGGAACTTGTCCCAATAAATCGAAAACTTATTTAAGAAAATACCATTCGAACGATTTTCGGAAAATAATTAAATAAAGAAGGTTTTTTTTTGGAATATAAAATGGCATTTAATTTTTGGAAGATGAACTCCTTATTCAGGTACCTATATTCTTAACTCTTAAAATGTTGGTATTATTTTCAAGACATACCTTTTGGATGTAGTAGAAAGTTCACTCGAGTCTTACTTTTTTTTATTTCTTAAGATGAGAAAACGACACTCAAAGTCCCTTGACTTCAATTCAAAAGGAGCTAAATTTTTACTATTTTTCAATCATTCCCAACGTTTTTAAGTGGCTTGACAATGATTCTTAATGATGAAAAAGCTCTTCTTGCCATTTTGCACTAATGCTTACCGAGAAATTTTTCTAAACGTGGATAGTCGTCAATATTGAAATTAATGTTATTGAAGCGACAAGACCAATCGTTACACGTGGTTTAGCTTAGAACAGCGTTTCCGTGAAAAAATATTGGTTCTATCAATGCTCTTCACCCACAATTTTCATCAAATTCAAAATTTCCCACTTGATTTAGCTTAATATCTTACTTTTTCAATCACTTATAAGTCGAAAACGGTATATTAACCATAATATCTAACCTTGGGCCATTGCGTTTTGAATATCGCCGCACAGTTAAACTTCGTAACCTCTTATGTTGAAAAATTTAAAAATATATTATCAATGCAATAAAATGGAATTCCGTATTTTCAGCTTAACAATAATATTCTGAAAATTTGTCTGGAATGACAAAAAATCAAAATCTCGTATTTTTGTTTTTGTATTTTTTGTTTTCTAGTTACGAGGCTCTGCTTTGGATTATTTAAAATGATAATAAAGTACTTCATCAATACACTACGACTTCTTTAAGCTTGTTAAAAATGTTTTCCGAGTCTATAAACTATAACCTTAGATAAATCAAATCCAACCAGTACTTCAGCTGGAGCAATCTATTAACGAACAGCTGTAATATAGTTGCTTAGTTGAATAAAAATAAAACTCATTAATTCATCGCATTAATTTCAACACACTTATTTCAACGCAATTATAAGAAAATGCATGTTCTTCTTTACGACCTGTAAATTACCTGATTCATTTAAAAATAAACGCTAACAACAAAATCTTTTCACTTTCTTCGTAACTGAACTGAACTACAATTAAAATTAAAATAAGCCCAGTTCAATGTCAAGAAACTCACAAGTTAGTAGTGTTCAAATCGTTCCACTACTATGCTGTCCGTTATAGCAAAAGTCTTCCAACCAAATTCCAATTAATTTCTATCCGATTAAAAGAAACGAGCTGCGAAAGCATTGCTAATTGCTTTTGCGGATTAAAAACTACAAACAATCACATTAAACCAAAAATAAAAAGAAAAAGAAAACAAAAATACAAATAAAAATAAACAACAATTCTTGGTCATAATTCATTTGGACTATGTTTGCACTCTCTATGCGCTCGTTGCTGCTGATTGCGTCTGGCCATAGACCAGACCAAGCCAGGCCATAACTACGGTAGCAGTAGCTCACTGATGCGCTGAACAAAATTTCACTTTCTTCTGCACGGTCTTGGAGTCTTTTTAGCCGGATGGATGGTAGTAGAGTGCTATAATGGTGGTCTTTTGATGCTGGTAGCTAACGATGGATGATGGCCATGGTCTGGTGAAGATTTTCCTCCTCGCGCTGACCTTCGTTTTCGAATTGACTCATTTTCATTCAGCAGAGTGCGAGTGCTTTGTGTGTAAACTGATTCGTGCACTCAATCAAATTAAATTGGATTATAAAAGCAGGAAAATACATATATATACATAGTGCGGGTATTTATGTAGCTATAAATATAAAAATGTTTATAAACTTTTGCGCTGTTGGGGTTTTATGGTGTTTGAACTATGTTATCTTCTTCTTCATCAGCAGAAAGAGCATTTTGGTTTTGCCTCTTCGTTGCACACAGACAATGCAAAATTCACTTTTTCAAGAAATAGCGTTTTATTGGTTAAAAACAGAAATTTTCAAGTATTCAGAATTTCAGTTGGTAGAAACATTTCAAATGCCATATATTGTAATTGCTTAAAACTTTCTCTGGAAAATTCTGGAAATTTCTGGATATTAATTCTGAAGTGTTGAAATTCTGGAATTTCTGCGATATAGTTCATTTCAATCACAGTTTCAGATCAATCTTTCAACCAATACTTAACATTTACAAAGTTTCTATTTCTATAATTTTTGAATGCAATTAGCTTCCACTTGGGGAATTTCTAATTCTTATTTTTCAGTATTATTTGAAAGCCCTTAATTCTCTTACATTTTCTTCTACGACTGTTTAGCTGATGTTAGAAATAATAATTGGAGCATAAAAATCACTCAGTTGTTAAGATTTTAAGATGCAATAGAATTATTTTACATTTCCTTTCTAATTTAGTTTAGTTTAGTTTAATTTAGGTTTTTTATTAGCTTGTTTTGGGTTATAAAAAGTTGTTAATGGTACTAGGTTATGTTTAATTTTAAGTTGCTTTCTAGTTTTTTAACAAAATTGACATATTTTTCTTTATAACTTTTTTGTTTGTTTCCGTCGACAGTTCGGCACATTTTTGATCATAAAAAGTGGTGCAATTAAAGTAAGGAATTAACTTTTCAAGTGGTTATGTTTTTGTGTGTCAAAAAATATTGAAAATGGTTAGTTACAACCTGCGGATTGTGACGCTGGAAAAATGTAGGCAAATATATGTGAAGATTACATAATTAAGTCTTTCTCAATAAACTTTCAGTTAAGAGGATGGAATACAGAAGTGAACTTCATTTAGTTACATTTTTCAATTGTTTTAATGTGATGTTTAAAATAAAACACAGGGTGACATCTAAAATCGAACAATGTAATTTTTTTAAAGTTATGATTACAATTAATAGCTTACTTGCTTTCACAACAAGAATATGATAGTGATTCTTCTTTTTTTTTTCTTTCCATAAAATAGTACAAGGCAATACAAAGCTTATAAACTTCCAAAAAAAAAGGAATAGAACTACTCTACAGACAATTTGGACTTATTTTTGGATACATTATTTGAACTATTTTGCTATGCCAATTTTATTATTATTTTGAAAATTTTCCAATTGAATTGAAATGAATAACTTTGCACATAAATGAAAATCTCGGTGGTAGGCATATATTTGAGAATCAATAAATAAAATTTTTACTAATCCCTAGGATCTTTAAAAGTCGAGAAATGTCAAAATTTTCAATTCGAAAAATTGGACCGATTACATGAGAACTTTCTATGGGAAGTTAAAAAGTCGTTAAAGAATAAACGTATTTATTGATTGTTATAAGCTAAAATATATAAATTCAAAACAACTTTTTCTTAAATGAGATTTTAATAATTTACTTAAGAATCTTATTTGAACGGAGAAGAACGATTTAAACAAAGCAAAACAATTTATAAAAACAAAGTTTTTGAATCAAAAAGTATGTAAATTTCCTAACTACCAATAAGTTAAAATTTTACTAAAAGTATTTTGTAGAAAATTAATTTTAATGTCAAATTTTGTATTTATTAAATCCAAATACACGACTTAAGTAGAAATTAGAAAAAATCCATCGCGAAGGGTTTTCGAGTCTATGATATTTCTGATGTCTGATTGATTTTTGGGAATTTCTACTGTTCCTGATTTGATTTTAGTATTGATGATTTTTGATGTATTCCTTAAATTTTTCTGACTTTTTGGCATTCCATCAAAGCCAATGTGATAACTTTCCTTTAAAAATCCTTTGCATTTGAATTAAACTTCCTTCTTGTCAAATGTTAATTGAATGTCAAATATTTTGAAAGAAAAAACATTAAGTTTTTCTTCTATTTTAGCAAAAATAAAAATCACAATAAATGCAGGATTTGATTGCAGGGTTTCTCAACAGAAACACTACAAGTAGAGCAACTGGGACAGCAAACAACGCCATATTTCTTGTCGCTCTTTTGACATTTCTCTTCAGTAAAGTTTGGCATTTCATGATGGAAAGATATACGAGCTAACAAGTCGAAATTATTAAAATTTACTACCGAAATTTGGAGTCAGTGGCCTCAACGTTAAGAGCGCTACGTCCAATTTATGGCCGTCATAATCGTCCTAGCAGATCAACAATTGAGCGTCTAGTGGAAAATTTGAATCCACAGTACAAAATATTCTCGTGCCAGTGAGATAAAGAAGTGCCCGTAGTGTCGAGAATATTGCTGCCGCTGAGGCTTAAGGTGCAAAAACCCAAATATGTCTCTCACACGTCGTTCTCAAGAGTTGGGCATCCCTGTGACGTCGTTGTGGCGAATTTTGCGAAAAGACCTTGGCCTACATCCTTAAAAGACTAAATTGACGCAAGAACTGAAGTCGTTTGACCACCAGAAGCGTGTCGTATGTTCGTGAATTGGGCTGAGCAACAACTTAAAAATGATTCGTATTTTCATCGAAAAATCATCTTTAGCGATGATGCTCATTTCTGGCTGAATGGCTTCGCCAGTAAAAAAAATATGCGATATTGGTCAGGCGGCAATCCACACGTTCTCCAAGAGTCATCATTGCATCTTCTAAAAAATTACGGTTTGGTGTGGTTTATGGGCCGGCGGAGTCATTGGGCCGTACTTCTTCCGTGATGATCAAGACCAGCACGTTGCTGTGAATGGGGATCGCTACCGTTCAATGATAACCGAATATTTTTGGCCTCAATTGGAGGACATGTGGTTCCAACAGGACGGCGCCATAAGCCACACAGCAGATGTAACAATCAAATATGGAAACCAAGTTTGGAGAACTTGTTATCTCACGAAATGGTCCAGTCGCTTGGCGGCCTCGGTCATGCCATTTGACACCGTTACACTATATCCTGTGGGGCTACGTAAAGTCTATGGTCTATGCCAACAAGCCAGCGACGATTGATAAACTTCGTACCAATATCGAACGTAAAAATGCAGCAGTATCGGCCGATTTATGCTTGTAAACCGTTGAAAATTGGGTTTGGTGTCTGGACTTTTGCAAGCGTGCCCGTGGTGGCCATGCAAAAGAAATCGAGTTCCATACATAATGGCATCGAACGTTTTTTCACAGGAATAAAACATTCATTGATATCCAAAACCGTTTTTGTTTTATTCAAAAAAACTTTTGTAGCGCTTTTATTGAAAAACCCAATATAATCCAGAATAATGAAAAGAGAAAAGGAAAAAGGAAAAAGACAAAAACTAAGTGTTCCTAAGAAGTAAATCGTACGAAGATATTTAACATTTGATTTTCACTGTGTGTACAAAATTCCATAGGGAAAAATTCGGTATTTTAAAATTCTGGTTATTCAACACTTTTCAATTTCAAAATGCTGTAAATATTCTGATAAGGAAAAATAGACCAAAAAGGTTAACAGCCACTGTAGAGTTTTTTGAAATAATTAATTTTGACCAAGCTAATTTTTTCCTACAAAATTTTGTCCATGCAGTACTATAAACACAGTAGAATGGCCCTTACAAAATTTCGACGCCTTCTCGAAATAAAACTTTGCTTAAAATTATTGCATCCAAATTTTGTTCCCTAACTTTAATTTCTTCCTTTAATTTAGACTCATAAAAAAAGAATAAATTGTAATGAGGATGACAATCTAAAAAAGTACAAATTGTTGCCGATTAGGGAGATGCTTACTGTACGCTCACGCGATATACAATAATTGTTCATCACCCATCCTCATTAAAACCACCTACGGGCGTGTGCAAACGATTTGTTCAGATTTACCATTAACTTTTATGAAAATATAATACAACAAAAAAGAAAAAAAAAAGAACCAAACAATAAATTTCAATTAAGAACATTTTGCCGCATCAGGATGTGGTATGTTACTTTTTTCATACATACATTATTAGTTATTACCATCCAGGACCATAAGCATGATAGAGTCTATCATGTATCTTTTGACTTAAATATTACATATTCCCATACCATCGCTTCTTTGAGCAATTTATCTGAATTCAGAAGAAGAGAATCCTTTGTGATATGTTTTTTCCTTTTTTTTGAACATAATTAAGGATTCACGTTTATTTGTATCAAAAGCATGCGATGTTATATGAGTTAACGCAGTTTGCTAAGAAAGTATAAAAGGTTTGATTCTTCTCTTCTTCTTCTGCTCCAGTGGGAATTTGTTTCGATTTGTTTATACCAAACTGTGGTTGAAGATGTGACGAGAGAGAGAGTGAGGTTGTATCATCCCTACGAGTGGTAAATCAGGGAATTCAAGCTTATCTTTGCGACACCACAAAACCAAGTTAAAGGTTCACTGATGGAATGATTGTAAAGGAATTAACTATATACAGCGCAATAATATAAGGAACATCACAATATCATTGCAATAAAACACGGAACAGAGTGACATCTACTTGTACACATAACTTAAATGAAGATATATTGTGTGGTGTATTCTGTACCACCTTATATGTAGATTATGTATACTATACTAAGGTGGAATGTTTTTAAAGACCTTTCTTGAGAGAAGAGACAAACCTTTCATTCACGAAATTGGATGGATTAAGGAAACACCTAAGAAAAAGGACTTGTGTTAAAGAAGTTTCTGTATCCTTTAAATAGGAAATAACTTTAAATTCTAAGGCATTAAGGGTCCTAGATATATTTAAGACTTAAAAAAATATTTGTACCCATACCTGCAAATTTAAAGTTTGAAAAAGTAAATTTTGCGCTATTTATTCAATGGACCCACAAGAAAAAAATGTTTAAACTTTTTTAAAGTGCTAAGAAAATTTACTTTCAACTTTTGGGGCATCTTATGACCTTAAAACACTTACACACATCCTTTTGTATTCAATTTGTAGTTTATTGTTGGAATTATGGCCTTCCTGATCAAAATAATTCAAAAGTACACTGTGGCGTATACTTACCTTTTTATATATTTTTTATGTGTCTTATCTATTATCTAAAATAACAGTTTTTGAAAAACTTTTTAGTAGAAAATGTTAGTTTAATAGGAGTTAATATAATCATTAAGCTTTTGAATGCAAAATTAAGGTCCTTAAGTATGATTTTCACACTTAACTGCACTCGTTCTTTGGTTTAAAAATACACCTAAGAAAAAAGACTCGTGTTGAAGAAGTATACTTCAAATAAGAAATAGCTTTATATTTTTAGGCGTAAAGGGTCTTAGGTGGATTTAAGACTTCAGTTTAAATTTTCACTAACACTTGCAAATTTAAGGTCTGAACAAATAAATGTTTCGCTATTTTCACGATGGACCTAAATTTATCTATTTTTTAAAACGCTCTCAAAGTGCTAAGAAAATTCGCCTTCAACTTGTAGTGCGTCTTGTGACCTTAAAACACTTACACACATCCTTTTGTATTCAATTTGTAGTTTATTGTTGAGAATTCTGGCATTCCAGATCAAAATTATTCTAAAGTTCACTGTGGCGTATACTTACCTTTTTATTTATTTTTTAAATGTCTTATATATTATCTAAAATAACAGTTTTTGAAAAACTTTTTAGTAGAAAATGTTAGTTTAATAGGAGTTAATATAATCATTAAGCTTTTGAATGCAAAATTAAGGTCCTTAAGTATGATTTTCACACTTAACTGCACTCGTTCTTTGGTTTAAGAATACACCTAAGAAAAAAAGACTCGTGTTGAAGAAGTCTATGTATACTTAAAATAAGAAATAACTTTACATTTTTAGGCGTAAAGGGTCTTGGGTAGATTTAAGACTTCAGTATAAATTTTCTCTAACACTTGCAAATATAAGGTCTGAAAAAATAAATGTTTCACTACTTATGATGCAATGGGCCTTCATTACTAAAACTTTCTCAAAATGCTAAGAAAATTCGCCTTTAAATTTTGGTACTTGTTGTGACCTTAAAACACTTATACACATCCTTTTGTGTTCAATCTGTTATTTATTGTTAGTTATTGTTATGGCATTTGTGATCAAAATCATACAAAAGTACACTGTGGCGTATACTTACTTTTTTATCTTTTTGTAGCATTTTAAGTATTCTCTACAATTACAGTTTTTGACAAACTTTTTAGTAAAAAATATCATCATTAAACTTATGAATGCAAAATCAAGGTCATTACTTCACTCCTTCTTTAAAAAATCGGTCTTAATTGTTCAACAAGGTGTCTCATTCATCTTTTGAGTGCTGTTAACTTAAAACAAAACAAAAAGAATTCTCAACTTCTTATTCAAAAAGGTGCCTTCAATTCTTAAGACAACAACACCATCACTTACGATTTTTTTTTGTTTAAACAAAACAAAAACAAACATTTTAAAACTCAAAATACCCAAGAGGTGTTTATCAAGTTTCAAGACCATCCAATCGCTTTGCTTTAAATATTCATTAAGTTAAGACTTAAATTTTCTTTATGTACAGTATTTAAATCTTTCCATAAAATATTTAAATCCTTGTTTCTTTCCAAGTCCAAGGATTTACTCCATACTCCCAGCAGTGTTTATTAGTCTCCTGTTTTCAATGTGGATTATCTCGATGCTGTTCATATACATATACAAATTAAACACACCTACATACATAATTATGTCAAGGACGTGTTTGCTTTAAAATTTTCAAAAATTTACTTTAAATACCCTTAAAACGTTGTGAATATAGCTTTAAATGTATGGTAAATATATGAGATACCCATTTTACACTTACCGCGCACATAAACTCTTCTAAGTCACCTCATAGCTCACCTAACGTAATTACATAAAATCCAAAATGACCTTTTTAATGCTCGAACAAATTAAGTTTTACCGCAAGACGACTATTGGAGTAAAATTTACTATAGCACCATCAGCATCCAACACCACCACTACCGCACCCTACAACACTACCTACCGGTTCTTGCAAGAACACGGGTTGGTTGAATGGTTTAAAAAAAAAGGACCAAAAAAAGGAAATCTATTCCCATGTTGTCTGATCCTATGATGTTATTGTTGTATACGTGAAGTATGCGGGAAAGGTATAGAGGGAACTAACCGCTCTCTACCTTGCTTGTGGCTGGGCGATGCTATAGCTACTGTGGCTACTAAAGTCACCTATTCTCTTTATGAAATCTCTTTTTCTCTCGTCCAAACTCAAACCCAAACCCGAACCCAAACCAAGAACAAGGATTCTGCAACAATGACATCGAGAGCATAAAGGAAACAATGACAAAAATAAACTTACAAAAAGTATTCGTTCTTAATCCCGGCGGAAGGACACAAGGATGCTTTTGGTGGAAGACACACAATACAAGAAACAGAAAAAAGACAAAGTAAACAACCAGGGAGAGTAGTTGGAAAATCCTTCTCAGTAGTCATGGCGAAAAGGAAGGTATTCTCGACTTTCCACAAGATTTAAGCCACGTGGTGTATAGTATAAGGACACTAGCGTACTTACATTCAAACCCAATTGTATGTTATTTTTCTGTTTTGTTTCCTGCACCAGAGACACAGAGACACACAACTGGCAATAAAACACACATACTCTGCACATTCACATGAAACCGAAATCTCCTTAGAAAGACAATATTCCTTAATCCTTCGATACAAACGTTTGGATTTAGTCTTAAAAATTCACTACTAGTCCTAGAGCTATGTAGCTATGTATGAACGAGCATCAAACTGAAAAACAAAAAGAAACGAAAAGATGTAAATATTCACCACAACATTGTGACAACAACACTTTTGGTATAATCGACCGTAAGGATGCCCCTGACTAATGATGGCATTTTCAGTGCCAATAGCACAGGAGCCATCCCGGATAGTGGATAGCATCGAGGATCTACATCTGAATAAGCACTCTGCTCTCACTCCCGCTCTGGCTCCACCTCAACCAGCAGGAAGCTGATAGCTCCAATGGAAAGAAAAAAAAGTATTCGCTATAGCTGCACACCGTGCAAAAGCTAATGATCTAAGGACACTCCATAAACTACTGCATACTACACATATAGGGAGTCCTTTTTTGGCATTGGTACCAGGACCAGTGCATCACTGTGCTAGTCCTCTAAGCAGAGTGGACTTAGACTCTTACTCTTAGTCTGGAACGATTGCACAAATTAAGTTGAAGTCCTTTTTTTCCCATTTTTTTTTTTTACTCTTATTTTACTTTCGACCAACCGACGATGATGATGATGACGACGACAGTGCGGATATGGTGGAGTGTGTGTGTGTGGATATGGCCTTTATTAAGTGGACAATCGCCTGATTAAAGGAAGTAATACCCGTTGTCGTTCTCTCTTTAACGTGTGATTACGTTCATTAATAGTCTTGACTTCCAGGATAATGCTATGTTCACAGCAGGTAGGATTTTCGATTCTCTCCTCGTATACTGTCTGATATAATATATATTCTGAGTGGGTCCTATGATCCTATGTTGTAGGTATGTATGTGTGTCTTTGTGTTGTTTGTGTTCAGGAGGACAATTCAATAATTTTTCTAACAACGAATTTTCCGGAACGGAGATTTTGTCCTCGAGGAGAGAAGCAGAAATACCAACTAAGTGAAAATTTATATTTTCAAGGACAGCAATTTCCTTTCTCTATTGTATAGCTTAAATATATTATTTATATAGATTTATATAAGTAGGTACCGGTACCTACTTGGAGATGATTCTCGTCGTCGTATCCAGGCGATTTAGAATTAGGTTTGGAGAAAGATTGAATTAATAAAATTCTTGTTAAATTGGATTAGAATCAATAAGTTTACGATGCAGGTTTTTTTATCTTTTGTTATTTTTAAAGTTTTAATTGAATTTAAATTTTAAGATATGGTAGTTTTCTTTTTTGTTGTTGTTGTTGTTTACTGTAACTTAGGGGAAATTACTTTTGAACAATGAACTTTAAAAAGCAGCGGATTTATTTTGAGCTTTGTTCAATAGAAAAAGGTTAGGGAAGCAGTAGTTAATTGAATGAATAAGGTACAGCAATCAGCAAGCCAGTCCTTATAGGAAAATTATTCCAGCGGAATTTTCATCACATATTTTATTTATTTCATTTAATTTTGGGTAGTACCCGTGGCATGATGGTTAGTGCGTTGGACTGTCATGCGAGAGGTCTTGGGTTCGATCCCTGCCTGTGCCACCTTAATTTAAAAAAAACGGGTACTGCCTCTTGCGAGGAATTGACAAATTCTCCAAGAGTAATGCTTGTCATGAAAAAGTGCTTTCTCAAATTAGCCGTTCGGATTCGGCATTAAACTGTAGGTCCCCTCCATCCCTGACAACAGTACTCGCACACAGGAATGGTTGAGAGTTGTAAGTCACTAGGCCCTGGTTCTCTATGGACTGTTGCGCCACCTAATTTATTTATTTTATTTAATTTTGGGAATATATTGTAATTTTAAAAGTGACATAAATTCTTTCTGAAAGTAAGAAATTCTTTTCTATGAAGTGTCCAGGCAGAAGGACTTATACTTTACAAAACTTACAAACAAAGATAAAAAGAATTACAGAAATTGTGGTATTTTTAATAAGCTAGAAGACATAAACCATCTTTTCAGACCTAAAAATACTAAAAAGCTTAGGTTAACATTTTAAAAGAGAATATTTTTTTTCTCATTTTTTGTGAAAAACAATTCTACTTTTTTTAATAATTATTTTCTTCTTTTAATGAAAATTTATTTCACTCTGTTTGGAAAATATTCACACAACATATATATTAATTTTGAATAATGTAGAAAATGTTCGTGTTACTTGCAATGAGATAGTCTTTGAAAAAAATGAAACTATATAGTAATTTTTGAAGTTTTTCTAAAAGTCAAAATAAATTACCAATGATTACCAGAACAAATTTCCCTTCCAACATTACTCTAAAACATGCTGAATATCTGAGAAAAATTCGTTTCTGAATTTTTAATCGTTCCATATTTCAAAAAATGAATATTTTTAGCTTTCTAGGGCTTAAAGCACAGAATAATTTTAAAATATTTACACATAGAAATTTCTCCCAAAACTCTTCGACCTAGAAAAAAATTATTTATTTATATGTATAATAAAAAGGAAAGTGTCTAAATGTCAACCCTGTGGTATTTCAGAATAAACTTTAAATTTATTTTGTTCACAGTCATTGAAAGAACTGAGTAAAAACGAATAAGTAGACAATGGAGTTACTTAAGAAACTTTACTTTATTTACTATCTGATTAAAAATTATTGACTTGAAAGGGTTCTAAGTGTTCGAGAAAATATTGCTAAATAGTATCAGAAAAAAAAGAGGCTGGGATTCGACCCACACTGATAACTTCCCATCCCGTCTGTCCATTTGTCTTGCTTAAAAGTTTGTCTATATGTATCAATTTTTATATTTTATTTTTTTTTATGAAAAAACGGACTGTTGGATTTTTATAAAAAAAATACTGAATATCAAAAACAATATTTTCTGTGAAATAAAATAAGTTTGAAGCCAATATTTGTAATTTGTGAAAAGCTATTTGAGTCGAAAGTAAATTTTTACCAAGTTTTAGTATTGCTTTTTTTTAGGTTCTTATTTTTTGTAAGAAAACTGTCTATTCGATTTTTCCCAAAATTTTATGGAATGTTGAAAACAATATTTCTTATAAGTTAAAATTAGTTAGAAGCCATTATCTCAAATTTTTGAAAAGATATTTGAGTCGAAAATCAATTTTTACCAACTATGAGTAATGTTTTTTTTAGGATTTTATTTTTTCTAAAAATTTTATCAGATGTCAAAAACATTATTTTTCATTGCACAAAATTGTTTTGGAGATGAAATCATATTTTAGTCGTAAAATTTTCGAGCTGACAAATTTTTTTTTCAGTTTTTTTCATTTATAAAAAAAAACAGTTACTTGGATTTTTTTCCACAAATAAAATTGTTTTGTATCATGTTACAATATATAATATATACAATTTAATTTAAGTCTCTAGCGTCATTGGTTCATGAGATATTTAGGTTTAACCAAAATTGTCACCTTTTTTTTAAACTGCTATGGTAAAAAAACCACCCACGAAATTTTCTTGAGAGCCCTTTCTGCATCTTTCTGCCCTATTATCTGTATAACAAAATTTATTTGAAGTCGATATCCCTTCTGGTTCTTGAGCTATGGACGACGAAAAAAACGTCGCGAACGTACAGACGAACGGACGTACGAACGATTTTAGGGACCTTGAAACGTCGAGAAATGTCAAAATTTTCAATTTGACAAATCGGACCCATTACAATAACTTTCTATGGGAAGTTAAAAGGCGATTCAAACTCACATCAGCAATGTTTCTAGATTCTTATTTTTTACTTGATGTATACGAGTACGTAATAAATATTTGTCACCAAGAACATTTTTCGAACAAAACATTATAAAACCTCCAAAATAATTGTAAGCATCAAACAATAACGTTTTTGACATTTTTAAAAAAGTCAAAATAATAGTTTTTTACAGAAACTAAAATCTAGTCTTAACAATAATTTAAAATTTTGTCTTCAAACTAATTTTATCGTATAATCAACATTGTTTTTAACATTTATTGAATCTTCAAAAAATTGGTAAGAACTGATATTTTATTCGAATATCTTAGGAATGAATAAAATTTGTCTGTTAACGCAAGATAATGTTTTTATAAAAATATAATGCTGCTAAGACTTTTATAAATTGGTTTTCGCCTAAAAATCTCTAAAAACATTGAATTGAAACTTATTATGTTATAATGCTAAATAACTTTTAGTCAAGTTTTTTTTAGATAAATCCAATAAACATTTTTTTTTAGAAAACAAGAAACCGATAAAAAATTGCTTTTAACTCAAGTGTTATAAGTACAAAGAAAGATATTGACTTCAAATTTTGTATCTTACACAAAATGTTATTATTATTATTTTGTAAAACTTTTAGAAATACCGACAGATGGAACCATCCCAGCCCGATTTTAAAAATATATATATTTGGATTGAATATATTATTAGCGAATAATGGTATTGACTTCAAAATTACTTTAAATTAAGCTTAAATGAAAAAATAAGTCGAATAACTTAACGTCGAAGAAATAATGAGGAACTAATATTGAACATTGAAACAAAATATGCATCAGCAAAACCACGAAAACATAATTCAATATATTTTTTTTTTTTAACTCATATAACAAATTTTTCAAATGTTATAGTTTTTTGTTATTTCATAGGTAATTGCATCCTGATTTGTTAAAAATATCCTTTTGTGCAACTCTATTCAAACAAAACGAAGGAAATACCACAAATATTTTGTACTTACCCATAAAATAACAATTAACAGTACCACACACAATATTAGACACAACAGTAGCTAACTTAAAAAGGATCTGTTTTTCTCTGTACATTCGTATTATTTTTTAAAGAATAAAGCGTGTTCAAAACTCCCACGAAAAGATTATTATATCCTTATCCTTAAATTTCTTACAAAAAACTTGAATCTCCTTTTTATGTGTGTTATTTTTCTATGATTTTATCACATCATTTCTTTTTCTTTAACTACTAAGTCGCAATTTGTCCTTTTACATATACTTCATTCGGGATATATGTTTTCACTTCATTTGATCCTTTCGTTTTTAAGTTGATATAGAGCGCACCACATAGTATATTCATTTGTTCCTTAATTCTGTTTTTCCTTATTTTCTTTTGTTTGTTCTTCAATTTCTTTGTTAGAATGAGAATCTGTTAGTTCATACTTACTACACTCAACTCACAATCACAATCACAAATGACAATAGGTATACATACATATACATAAGTCTATTGGAAAAGAATTTATTTCATTTATCCTTCCTGGTTTCTGGTTCTAGAGGTCATATATTATATCCTGGATGCTGTGTTAGCTCCCAAAACAAATGAATTCACGTTTTTCACACAAAAAGGATTTGGTCTTTTGCTCCTTGCATGCATCAGTGCTAAGCTAAGGTATAGGAAATATGAAAGGAGAGAGTGATGGGACTTGGAGGAAAATAAAATTCTTTTAAAAAAATAATAATATAATGCATTCTATGAGGATAAACAATCAAAAAGGTTTTTCATGGATTTTTGAATACCTAGGTAAAAAAGGAACATTAGGGTTTTTACAATTATTTCCTTTTTTGACTGGATTTTTGTCTTTTTAATCCTTGAATGGGATTAGCTCCACCATCCTTATGAATGTGTTGATCCTAATCTGTTCATGTTTTCTTATGAAATTAAAAAAGAAGAAAATTCAAAATTATTGTCACGACAATGGTTTTAAAAGACTGGAACCTAACTCAATGAATTACTTGCATTTCCCGTCAATCATGTGAGGAATTTCCTTGATTAAATGAATCTTTAATTGAACCGCTAAGATCTAATATACCGCAATGGTACAAATTGACTGATGGGTAATTGTAAACAATTCTAAAAGAATAAAATCTTAAGGAATCAATTGAATTCAACTTAAAAATCATCAAAAACATTACAATCATTTTATTCGTTTATTTGAATGCAATCATAGATAAAGAATCAATTGAATTCATATTCAACTTTAAGATCATCAAAAACATTGCAATCATTTATTCGTTTGTTTGAATGCAATCAGTTGATGACAATCATTTGAGACTCGATAAGTTGTAAATCTTTAATGAATGTTATCTTTAGGAATCCATTGAATTTAACTTTAGAATCATTAAAAACATTACAATCATTTTATTCGTTCATTTGAATGCAATCAGTTGATTAGGAATCAATTGAATTTAACTTTAAGATTATCAAAAACATTACAATCATTTTATTCGTTCAATTGAATGCAATCAGTTGATTAGGAATCCATTGAATTCAACTTTAGAATCATCAAAAACATTGCAATCATTTTATTCGTTTGTTTGAATGCAATCAGTTGATGACATTCGTTTGAGACTCTATTAGTTTAAAGAATACAATCTTTAGTGAATGTTATCTTAAGAAGTCAACTAAATTCAACTTTAAGAACATCAAACATATTGAAATCATTTTGTTCGTTCGTTTGAATGCAATCAGTTGATTACAATCGTTTGAAACTTGTTGAGTTTATTCTTTTTCGAATGAACTCTTTTGATTAATTTGCAATTTTTAAAAGTCTGTACAAAATTTTAAAGGAGAAGGCAAACAATATGGTAATATTGCAAAGACTCTTTTTTTGATAGGTGACGACTTTTACAACACCTTCTACTCAAGATTGAATGAGTATATTGAGTATATTGACAGTATCAGGAAAAAAATGTGAAAGTTCTTTTTTTTCAAGAAATCAGTTTTAAAATAAACAGATGAAAGAATTTGGTTGATTTTTAAAAACAATCTTGAATTTTTTTAACAGAAAAGTTCTTAGCTTGAGATAGATACCTGTAACTATAAGAATACGACTTTGCAAAATACAAACGTTGCCTGTATCTCATTTTCCCTAAACCCATATTTGCTGTCTGGTGTCTCAGCTATTGTTGCTGACATGAGGTTTCCCTAAAACCCACATACAACATTTTTACCTTATTTTTGCACAACTCTATTCAAATTCGTAACTCTTTGTGCTATAAGTGACACAAAAAAAAAAAAAAAAAAAAACATTTAACATGTGTAGCTTAATTTGTCTGACACCTTTTGAATAGCCATCAGAGCCTATTCAATTTATTCTGACATTAAGATCAGGAAGAATATTATTATTGTCATTGCAATTTTTTTTTTTTGTAAAGAAATATTGTGGTATACTTATAAGCCTTCAAGTAACTGAACTGAATACATTATTAGACAAAGAATCATATTCAAGTCTTCAAACAAAGTTCTGAATTTTGTGTGTCTTCTTCACAAGTGAAAAGGTCCCTTTACGTGAGGGATTTTTTGTTGTGTTTTTTTATTTTCTTTAAGTCTGTCTGCAAAGTTCTCTATAAGAAAAAAAAGAAAAGAAATTAATAGAAGTTTACTTAAGATACCTCTTTAGTCTATATATAATATATATACAATGTACCTACAGTACATGCACTTAAATAAATTGCAAAGCAAGGGATTTTGTTTAAGGGCTAGGCTAACATTTATAAGATATAAAAAAAATCCTCATCATTTTACCAAAAGAAAGAATATACACTTCAAGGTAATGACAAGGCCAAAACAATAATGAAGAGACATAGTTTTTGGAGAATAGCAGTACAATAAACTTTTGGAAAAAGAACTTTAAGAAAGTAGTCACATTTTATAGTTTCTATGGTCAAATAAAATGTATGTGTTTAAAACCCAAAAACATTAACAAAATACGTAAGAAAATTATTAGAGTGAGTCCTTATTGTACATCTTTTCGCTATCTATAAAAAGAAATTAATTGTTTCTCCAAAAATCCTAAACTTACGTAGACAATTTCACATTTATAATTTCATTCGTAATTCAAGATTCTCCAAGAAAATATTTAAATCAATTCCTCTTTATAGATGAAAAATTCTCTCAAACGTAATTTTAAACTAAGGACTTCCTCCTACAACAACTGCATTCAAATTGAACTATTTCTAAGCCTTCAATGGATTTATTCCTATCCTAGGATTAGAAGGGCCTTTTGTGGGAATTTTAGGAAAAACAGATTAAAATACTTTTTAATCATAGTATAAAGTTAAAAAAAAATCTTTTTCCTAATGATGCCTTGTAAAAGGTTAAAAATGCGTGGGCACATTTTGATTCAAAATAAATGTCCTACAACATTGCTCAAGTTTAAAAAGTCTAAAATTGTTATAAAGTTCTTAATTTCTTAGAAGAATTTGAAACAATGTCCAAAGTTCAAAAGCACCCCCCTCTTAAATTACAACAAAAATTAAATTCCATACAATTTTCTATTGAATGTTCGACATGAGTCCTTTTTCCATCATAAAGAATAACGAGTAAGAGTACATTATCCCCACAACACACAAAAACACCAAGTTAACTTAAGCCATATTGAAATTTAAAGTTATTTAAGACTTACGCCAAAAATTCACACACTGCAACCACAGCATCAGAACCACGAAATTCCATTTAACTTGCATCCTTTTGGCTTCCATAAAATAAAAACAAAAATTGAACAAATAACAACAAAATCAACAAATATATTTAAGATTTAAGAAGAATAACTCCTTTCAAAGGATTTGCCCTCGGATCACTTCATTTGGACCTTCTCTCCCTCTCTCGGTCTTGTGATGCTCTATATTCAGTCCTTCAATGTTCTAAAATTCTGCAGAATCTGATGGTGTTCTTTTTGTTCGATGGCGTCATCATTTTCATACTATATAACGTTCAACGCTTCGCTACGACCGAAGCGATGAGGAGCGACGACGCACGGTACCATCCCAGCAGCAGAGTATGGAGTATATCAGCTTCAGCTCCTGAATATAAGCAAAGCTCTTTTCATTTGCTTGCCACTCACTTTGGCTCCTTTTACTTTCACGTTAGGAATATAGGTACGTCCTTTACTCTTGTTACATAACAAACATATCCAACATATCCTTACATAGAAATGTAACCCATTATGTACGTATGTATGTACATATGTGGAAGTACAATATATGTATCTGAACTCGCCTTTAGGATAAAATGAGTTTCCACTCAATCACGAAGTGAAATAAATCGAACTTCAAAAGGATTTCGGGATTTTGCTATTTTGCCATTTTTCCCATTTCCATTTTCTGTCTTATTCCTTTTTTTTCCTGTTCATTTTATTATTTTTGATTCCTCGAGTGTCGAGTGTGTTGAAGAAGAAAGTTTTATTTTTTCTTTTAGTATTTTTCAATATTACTTATTTTTCCCGACTGACTTTTCTGAAAATCGAGATCCTGATGTGATGTTCGTTTTTGGCTTTGCCTTTGCCTTGTCCTTTCTTTTTCTACCTTTTGCCAGAGTGATACTACTCGTCCTAGTTAGCTATCGATATGCTACAAAGTTGAACTTTTACAAGGTACTATTTCCGAGATTCCACATTTTCCAAGTATAACTATCATCATCATCATCATCGTCGTCGTCAGACTATCAGACATATTGAAATAGTTTATTGGAAGGTTCCCTTTTTTTGTTAATGTTTGAAATTTCAAAGAAGAATATTTAAGTCCGAACTTCTATTGAACTCTTTTTCTCTTGTATTAATTGACGACTTTTAGATGAAAATATTTGTTTTTTAAGGGTTCGAGAATTAGAGGAAAACAATATTTCTGTTTATAAGGAATTTTGGTTTCAAGAGATATTGACATGGAGGACATTTTTCAATCAAACTCAGAAGTAACTATTAAGTGTTGAGTGGATAAAGGTCTTGAGAGAGATATTTTTTTAAATATTCTTCCGAAAAAAAATCTCAAATTCGTTTGACCTCTAATTCTCCAAAAATGAATGGGATTCAATAATTATCGTGAAATTGGTTTGATTTTGATTTCCTCCGAAATACAGAATTTAAAGTAAAAAGATTTACTCTTGCAGATTTTTCCAAAATATAGTCTTTGTAAGTTTTCATTATTATATGCAACTCTTACCGTTTCAAAAAGGATTTCCTTTATTTTGAATTTTTCCTTAAAATTTTTGAAACATTTCACTTTAAAAATGTTTGTGACATCTGGGAAATTTCGACTTTGCAAGGTAAAATTTTGTATAGTTTTAAAATCAAGTTAAGTTATGTTAAGTTTTTACTCAGTTTTTGGAAGTTCTTTCTAAGAATGAGATCACGTATAAGTCTTTATTTGGCGTACATAAAGTTAACATTAAATATTATGCTTCAATGATTTTGAAAAATAAATTTAAAAGTTAATTTTTAGTGCTGATTTTTAATTCGAGCATTTATACTTAAGTATTTATTTATAATAATTTCTTTACTTTCAATAGAAAGTTACTGTAATGGGACCGATTTGTCGAATTGAAAATGTTGACATTTTTCGACGTTTCCAATTTCTTAGAACCAAATAAAAAGTTTTTTGAGACATGCCTGTGTGTACGTTCTGTACGATACTTTCGGGACACATTTATTCATTGGCAGTATCTCAAGAACCAGTGGAAAATTTCGACTTTAAGCCTATTTTGTTTAACAGATAATAAAATCAGATGATGCAGATATTACTTTCAAAAAATTAAGTGGGTGGTTTTTGTTTTATTGTATCAATTTAAAAAAGAGGCTGGGGTGTAACCCACACTGAAAACTTTCCAATTAGTTAAAAAAGTGTTTAAAAAAGTTATCAGTTGAATTATTCTAAAAAAAAATAAAAATTACCAAAAATATTTAGCGTATGATAAAATAGTTTGATTTCAAAATAAATTTTTATTTACGAGATTTTTAGTCGAAAATTCAATTTTTAACAATTTCAGTAGCATTTGTGTACTTTTTTTTGTAGACTTTATTTTTTATGAAAAAAAGGAAAATTTGGATTTTTATAAAAACTGTACTGAATATCGAAAACAATATTTTCTGTGAGATAAAATAAGTTGAAGCCAGTATTTTTAATTTTTGAAAAGATATTTGAGTCGAAAGTAAATTTTTACCAAGTTTTAGTATTGTTTTTTTTTTTAGGTTTTTATTTTTTTGTAAGAAAACTGTCTATTCGAATTTTCTCAAAATTTTACCGAATATCGAAAACAATATTTTTTGTAAAATAAAATTAGTTTGAAGGCGATATCTCAAAGTTTTGAAAAGATATTTAAGCCGAACATTAATTTTTAACAACTTTTGTTAATTTAGGTTTCTATTTTTTGCAAAAAAAAAACTGTCAATTCGACTTTTCTCAAAAATTTACTCAATGTTGACAACAATATTTTTTAAAAGATAAAATCAGTTGGAAGCCATTATCTCAAATTTTTAAAAAGATATTTGAGTCGAAAATCAATTTTTAGTAGTGTTTGTCTTAGGGTTTTATTTTTTATAAAAAAACTCTCATTTCCATTTTTTCAAAATTTTTAAGACGTTAAAAACGTTTTTAGATCAGTTTTTGTTATTTATAAAAAAACCGTTAATTGAATTTTTTTCCAAAAATATGTCTTTTTGGTATCACATTACAATATAATATAATACACAGAACGAAAAAAGTCGTCCTATTGACTATTTTGGTAGTCAATATGACTATTTGGTACTTGGTAGTCACTTTTCAGCCGACAACCACGATAGTCAATAGAACAATTTTCGGTTGTCAATTTCGGGATCCAAATTTTTTTTACAATTTGATAGTCAATATGACAACTGTAGTAGTCAATATGACAACTTTGGTTGAAGGAATTTGAGACTCTGGTTGTCATATTGACTAATATGACAACTGCGGTAGCCAATATGACAACTTTGGTTAAAAGAAATTGAAACTACGGTTGTCGTATTGACTAATGTGGTAGTGGACAACTGCGGTAGTCAATATGAAAATTGTGGTAGTCAATACGACAACTGCGGTACTCAATATGACAACTGCTGTAGTTAATATGACAATTGCGGTAGTCAATATGACAACTGCGGTAGTCAATATGACAACTGCGGTTGTCAATATGACAACTATGGTAGTCAATACGACAACTGCGGTAGTCAATATGACAATTTTTTGTTGAAAATCGAAATCTAGGTAATTTGACTACCGGGTAGTAAATATAACAATCCTCGATAGTCAATTTTGGTAGTCAATATGACAACCAAATTGTCATATTGACTACCGAAGTTGTTCTATTGACTACTTTTGTTGTCATATTGACTACCCAAAATTGACAATCGAAAATTGTTCTATTGACTATCAAGTAGTCAATTTTTTAAAATAAGGTTGTCATATTGACTATTTTGGTAGTAAATACGACAATTTGGCCAATTTTCAAGTTGACTATCGACGATTGTTAATATGACAACTTTTTTTTTCTGTGTATAAAATTTAATTCAAGTTTCTAGCGTTATTAGTTCGTGAGATATTAATTTGCTATGGTAAAAAAACACCCACTCAATATTTTTGAGAGTCCTTTCTGCATTATTATCTCTATAACAAAATTTATTTGAAGTCGATATCTCTACTGGTTCTTAAGCTATGGAAGAGGAAAAAAAGTCGGGAACGTACGGACGTACTAACGTACGTACACACGCGAGCACAGACATCTCTCTAAAGTTCTTTTATATCGACTCAAGAGACCTTGAAACGAGAAATGTCAAAATTTTCAATTCGACAAATTGGTTCGATTACAATAACTTCCTATGGGAAGTTAAAAATATTTGGTCGACCCCAAATATCTCAGGGACTTAAAACGCTAGCGTCTAAAATTAAATGTTTTATTATGTAACGTGACGTGATACTATATTAGTAAATTTTGAAAAAAAAAAAAAAATCGATTAGGTAACCGTTATTTTCTTAAAAATCAAAAAATCTGACTAAAATTTTTGTCACCTCGAATATTTTACGAACGTCCGGAATAATTTTATGAGACAAAAAATAACGTTTTTGACATCTAGTAAAGTTTTCAGGAAAATCAATGTTACGGTTTTTTTTTTACAAAAAACAAAAATCTTACTTAATTACTAATAACTAAAAGTTGATTTTGGACTGGATTGTCCTTTTAAAAATTAAAGATTTTCAAATTAATTTTATCTTATACAAAATATTTATTTTAGAATTTACTCAAATATTTAGAAAAATCTAACGATTCAAATAATTTGAGAATAAATGAAGGTATTGACATACAAATTATTTCATTCTTTGTTAAAATTAGTTGTTAACGTAAGATAACGTTTTTAGAAAAATCCAGTCGGCATTTTTCGTTTAGAAATATAAACTTTTATACAATTCTGCTAAAATTGATAAAAGTTTCGGTTTTCGACTCAAAATGTCGGGAACAAAAGCAAACAGACTTATTTTATCATATGAAAAATATTGTTGCTAACTTTTAGTTAAAGGTTTTAGAAAACACCAATTGACAACTTTTTTTTTAACAAAACACAAAAACCTACAGCAAAAAAATTATATGAAATGGTTTTGAACTCATGTCTTATGAAAACAAAGAAAGATATCGACTTTAAATTTTTTGACTCAAACAAAATATTGTTTTTATTTTTTTTATTTTGTTTAAGTTTTAGAAAACTCGTCACACGGTTACGGATAAGTTTTAGAAAAATCGACAGACGGGGGACAGATGGGAAGTTTTTAGCATGGGTCCTATCCCAGGCTCCTTTTTACCTTGAAATTGACGTGTTGGATAGTGAAATTGTTTACCATTGTCTTTTAACAACGTTAATATTTAGAGTAAAAACAACGAATTTGACTCAAGCTTAAGTGACGAAAAATGGGTGTCATCGACTTTCTAAATCATCCTTTGGTTTATAAGTAATTTGTGTTTTAATTGGGACCTTTAAATTATTTATTACTTTTCAGATGAAAAAATTGCCCTCAATGGTTGTAATTGTAACATACATATTCCTGATGTTCAAATCTCTACCATATCGTAAAGTGTAGTTGCAAAGGAATGTGCTAAATTTTAGGTTTCACTTTAATAATCTCCCTCATTTACCCTATTAACCCCCTGATTACGTTTTTTTTTAATGATTGAACCATTCAACAATTTTGACCATTATAGAGCTTTTTTCAGCCTTACAAACAAATCTTTTTTGTTTAAGTACCTAAAACCAATTTGGTATTTATGTGATTTTTTGATGCTAATGGTTCAAAGGATCAAAGAATCAAACCACCAAACAAAATAATAACACCATGGCGTGTCATTAAATTGCCTTCTTTGATCACTGTCGTTTCTGTCGGGTCAGCAAAAACGCATCCATCCATCCAATATACCAAAAACCATCGAATTTTTACCACACCTCACCTTACGTCGTCGGTCTTTCGTCGTCATCCTCATCCTAGTCGTCATCGTCAGCCATTGCTCTGACTCAAACAAATTATTTCCCAATTACAGAGGAATGTGGCCATGAATCCCTCCAATTTTCAGATTCGACGGATTTTTGTTTTGTTGGTCTTTCTGTTGTTTGGTCTTTGGACGAAATTTAGTATTTGACGGCTTAAATTCCAAACAGCCACATCTATATATATTTTTGCCTGCCGTCAATTTTTTCGTGAGTGGGTCCTGATCCTGATGCTTGAACAAAAATATGGCATCAGCAAGTTCTAATTATCGAAACAATTTGCACCGCAAAACATAAAAAATAAAGCGAACGAAAGGAACGCACAAACGAGATACATTCCACAGAGAGCAACCACACGGTGAAACCATCAGACATCTGATGTTCGGCGGGCTTCAACTTCAGCTTTAGCTTTTGGTTCGGGTTCGGGGATGATGCTGGGGCACTGGCTGAATGCTACACGCGAAACCTGAATTTGGTCATGAAGCACGCTCGCTCGTTCTGCCCAAAAACTACTCGAACTCAAAGCTTGAAGATTCCTGCTATTTGTTGCTCAGCACTTGATGCGCCATCACGTTGGTGATGGCGGTCGTTGATGATGCTGGGCGGTGGTGGGTGGAGAGTGGAGGCGGTAGAGATGGTGGACCTGGGCATATTCGTGCAATTAATATTTTGGCCGGGTGCCTGCTTGGTGGTGGGCCATACCATATATAAAACTGGGTGTGTGCCCAATGAACCGAGGCAATACTTTAATTTGGCCAAAAAGACCGTAAAGCATGCTCTGCGCGAAATATCTCTCTTGCTATACCTATGAAGGTGTACAGCTTCTGCTGTGATGCTTCTGCTACTGCTTGCTGCATATGCGGCAGCACCGCACCATATGGCATGATTTGTGGATGCTGGAATGATGCAGAAATTTCCAATTAACCTGGGATGCAACAAGAAATCATTTTTTTTTTGTTTTTCAAAATGTTTGTTGGGAATTTTTGTTGTTGCTGAGTTGCGTTTGGGTTATCGACAACAAACGTGTGTGTCTCGGTTGTGTGGTTGTTTTCATTAAAAAATGTTTTTTTTTTTTTGAATGATGACTTTTTGGTGCGCTTATTGGGCGCCTATCTTTTGCCAAATTGCTTCAATTTATCGCATCGATAGATAATCGATTTTTGAACCTTTTTTCTGTCGGAGGAATATTTATTACCTACAATGCGGTCGGCGGTGTATGTGCGATCTAAAAATTTAACTTTATAGTGAAAAATTAAAAAAAGGCATTAAATTAATAAATCTAGGCTAAGGCTTGATATACTGATCAATATTTGTAGATTAGGTTAAGTTATAAGGGCGACCTACATAAAACTGGATAATGTTCAAAATATGTGTGTCATTTCGAGAGGCTTAGCAATAAACATTGGAGACTTCAAAAGCTTTAAATTCTTTAACAATATAATGCATTTAGGTAAAAAATGAGGCAAGGGTATACGACCCACATTGATTTACTCCAATTTTGTAAAAACTTGAATACTTAATATTTTTTTGTATAGAGAAAAATGTTTGTTTTAGGAACTTTAAACTGTATTTTAAGACAATCAAGCGCTATTATTCTAGCATATTTTTGCCTTGGAATGTCAATTGATTTTTTTTTTTTGAAAACTCTATCGGTTATCAAAAACTTTATTTTGCAAGATATAAAATAAGACGCAAGATGTACGAGACAAAAATCGAAAAATTTGAAAGTAATTTTGTAATTGAAAACAAATAACATTTAACATTTTTCAAGATATTGGAGCCAAAAATTAAATTTTAAAAATGGTGGAAAACCAAGAGCTTTTAGTTTAAATAAAATAATTCCGTGGCTAAGTTGGCCAAAAGCTTTAGAAAAGTCAGTGTATACAACACAGTCAACTTCATAACCTAGTTCTAAAGCGCTTGAACATATGTTTGAGAATGTGAGGAGATTAGCAACGGTTGATCTTTTTTTCACAAAACCATGTTGCTGTTCGCAAATGAGATTTTTACTAAAAATTTTACATTTCATATTCAACTTGTTCAAACACTATAGGAATGCAAGAAAGCTTTGCAATGGGCCTGTAGTTACTTATATCCGCCTTGTTACCTTTCCTGAAAATTGGTGTTAGAAATTACTCCTTCCATATAATGGGAAATTTGCCTGTTCTTAGAGAAAGTTTGAATAAGAACGTAAGGGGTTCAACTAAAGCATTACTACACTTTTTTAATACTATCGGGGGAATACTATCATCGGGAGATTTTTAAAATATACTTCATCAACTTCTTGAGGGCTGTTAACAAATGACTCACGGAAATTTGTTGCGGAAGCGTTACAGATATCAACAGTTTGATCTAATAAAAGGTTCTTGTAAGTGAAGTTAACTGGAAAGCTATCTATTTTTTTCTTTAAGTTTACAAGTTTCCAAAATTTTTTAGGATTTTCTTTCAAAGAGGTGCCCATATCAGTAACATAACTAACGTATAAAAAATTAGAAAGAGACTTAAATTCATTAAAGAATTCAACTTAAACAGAGAAGTTAATTGGAGACAGAGTTTTGAGATAAGTTTTCCATGTCTTATTCCTTTTGTTACGAAGTAAACGCAATTCTTTCGTGTACCAAGGGTGGCTAAGGTTTATATTTCTTGATTTCTTAAAAGGTAGATTTCTTTCTAAACAATTATTAAGGATCTTATAAAAAATTGAAACTGCATCGTCAATATTAGAAAATGCTAAAGTATCAGCAATTCCAGAAATGGTTAAATCTTCAGACAACAACTGGAAATTAGCTCTTATGAAGTCCAAATTACATAAGCAATCAAAGGAATTACTGTGTTCAGTAAGGTGATTACTTAAGTCAAGAAAAATGTCCAAGGGGGGTGATATTTATCAATATTAGTAATTCCTGATCTACATTCTAGAACAAGAGTACTAATAGTGTCAGAAGAAAATACTAAATCGAGAATTCGATTTTTTGAGTTTTTAATACAGCTTGTTTGCTGTAAGTCAGTAAGAAGGATTTTATCGAGAAAAGATAGTTCCAATTGTAAAGAAGAGAGAGAGGCTTCAAGGCAAGATTCGTCTTCCGATGGAATCCAGTCAATGTGTGATAAATTAAAATCACCTAGAAGTAAAATATTGGTGTCAGCGCAGGACAAACTGATAACAAGTCTAATGCTAAGGAAAGTTCGCTATAAACAGACTCTAAACTTTTTGGAGGAATATAAACGTTTAAAATGAAAATAGTCTTAGGCTGTACCATTATCTTTACATATACCAGTTCTTCAATTGATAATTCAAATGGAAAAGATACAGAAGAAGAGAAATATGTATTTTTTACCGCTATGAGAACACCTCCAATTAAATCCTTTGCATTCGAAAACCAATTTTTACCAATTTTATGTAGTAATTATTTGTAGTTTCTTTTTTTTTCATAAAAAAAATATTTTTGCTAAAACGTTTACCAAATGTTAAAAACAATATTATGCATTTGATTATAATATATGATAAGATATTTGAGTCAAAAATTAATTTTTACCAACTTTTAGTAGTATGTTTTTTTAGGTTTTTATTTTTTAAAGAAAACTGTCCCCATAAAATTTGTTGGGGGGAAAATCAAAAATTCGAATTCTCTCAAAAACGAACCGATAGAATTTGTGTTGAACTTTCTCTAAAAAGTTTTTTCTTAACTTGGCTTCTTTCAATAAAAAAAATTGTTTGTATTGTTCCAGAAGGGTACCCGAATAGTTTATTTTTATTTTTTTAATTTCTCAAGAACTAATAAACAGATTTTTTTTTTAATTAAAAAAAAAATAATAAAAAAATTGTTTTCGAAATTCGATAACTGAAAAACGGATCACAATTTGTTTTACAAAAATCGAATGTAGACCGTATTTAAATAAGCTGTAAATAACTTGATGCTAAAAATATTTTTAACTTAAATAGACAAATTTTATATATGCATAGCAAATTAATTTAAAAAAAAACTGCTCCATAGATTTGGAAATAAAAATTTGAAAAATTAAGGTTTTTTTTTTTTGAGAAATCAAATTTCATTTAAATTTTTGAAAACAAATTTTTTTCAGGTGCATTTTTAAATTTTTAAACACAGGAAATATGTTTAAGCAGAGTCTTTAAGTACTAGATACATGAGAAAGTTCGTGCGACCCACTCGTATACTTTATTTTTAGTTTCAATAGTACAAAATCCACAAACCTAATTTTTTTAAAAGTCCTAAACCTCTCTAAAAACCTTTCATTTAAGTTATGGGATCTTGAAACGTTAAAATTTTCAATTCAAAAATCGGACCGATTGCAATAGCTTCTTTGGAAAGTTAATTAAGGCTTGGAAGGTCACAACAAATTTTGCGGGACTGAAGGCTAAATAGTTTTTCAGTTATTGGAACGATGTAGGACGGTAAAAAGTTTCGATGTAATGTTGTTATGTTCAAAGTTGAGGGATTTTGACTAAGCCCAAACAGCGAGGATCTGCAAATTAACTTTAGAAAATTTTACGGAAATTAATCAATAAGTTCGTGAAATTTGTATCTATATTTTCCTTGGGAGTAATATGTGATTGAAATTGGAAACTGCTAAGTTTACCATATAACAAGAGCCACCATGCACTTTCAGCATGAATATGATAAGAGTTAAACTGACCCTCGCAAAAGAATCGTGAATTAATCAACAAGAGAGTGGATTTTTGTAGAAAAGATTTTCCTTTTTGAGGTTTCTAATGCCGTCAATAATCTGCCATCTTCTCATATCCTTAAATCCAATATAACTTAAACTTTCTCTCTCAAATTAAATTGGATGTATTGTGTCTACAGCACCGTTCAAATCTACGTACTTTTTTGAATAATGTCATATCCAACCCTTCCCGCCATTTAATCGTAAGCGACATTTTCAATAAAAAAGGCAATTTAATTATTAAAATTTTCTTGTGGCAAAAAAAGCCTTGAAGGCTATTGTCATGCCTTAACTTAAGCCTAATTAATAATTTCCAATACAGAATATGGGTAAAAGTTGTTACAACGATCAGTAATAAGCTTTTGATTTGTCGTTTACAATACAATTTATTTTGGTGCTTACTATAAATTGGCGGAAAGGGCTCAATATTTTACATAATAATCAATTTTAGGCCTTTTACACAAAAAATATGAATTTTTCTAACAAACCTTATATTTTTAATTCCACTTCGAAGTAGACCCATATTTGTTGGTCTATTTCTATAAGAGGTATCATTTATGATAATTTCGAATTTCAACAATCAATACTTGTAAAGTGATATTTCTGATTTTAATTATTACTTGTCAGTTCTGTGGCATAAGTACTTGCAATCAAAAATATTGCTCATCTTAAAGAAAAACCAATATTTAAAATGAAGAAAAATTGCCATTTCAATAGGCGATAATCAAGCTAAATGCCTACAATCATGACAACACTTAACAGAAAGTTACCTTAACATCCTTAAATTATACAATATTACACCAAATACTAATCTTAATTCATTATAATGACGACAGCAATATCTAAAAGAGTCCTTTTTCTTAATGTACGTATTTATGTATCGTACATAGGTAAACAAAAATGTGTTATTATATATAGGAAAAAAGTTATAATTCCAAAAGTATATGTAGGTATGAACCTAAAATAAATGCCTTATCACACCCCATATCGCCTCTCAAAAAGCCATAACCATCTATAATGCATCTCTCGTTCTCATTCCTCATTCTCATAATATTCCATAAGCAATTTGTCGTTAAACTTGCTATAGAACAAGCAATTTCGTAACAGCTGCCACTCCATAAACAATTAAAACTTAGAAAAACGTTTCCTTGTCGTATTATACTCCTGGTTTTGACTTTTACTAGCTAAACTCGAACATACCCCCGAACCACCAGAAAACCCTGTTCTGTTCATGAGGACCAAAAGGAAAACCCAACCGAACCAGTTTCAGGACCAGAACCAGGACCAAGCACACTTCTTGAATTTTTTCTCATGTTTTGTGTTGTTTTTTTTTTTTGTTTTTTGTGTTACTGTTTCCTCTCACCGCACGCATGACTTTGAACGACTTCCAACCATTAACTGGCAATAAATTAGATTGTCACATGTTAGTAATTACTTGACTATACTATGAGAGGCTTATACTCGTATCGTACATACCCCAAACCCAAAGCTAAGGCCAGAATAGCCTAAAACGCAATCGTCTCTGTTTTCTCAAGTTTCATTTCTACTTTCCAGTTCTCCATCAGTTAAAAAGCCTGCTGCTGTTTCGACTTTGACTTCGTCTGCTGCTGCTGCTGTTATTCCTTTTGGTTTCACATTTCGACTAAATTTAGCCCAGGATAACGCAAAACTGCTGTTGGAATAATATATATGATGCCCAGCCCATGCCACTGCCAGTGCGAGTGATATCCTTTTTGGAACGCGCGTACGCACACAAACCTGCCACATCTGTGATGGGCACGTGAGTGAAATTTGCTGACTTTAATTCATTTTTTTTTTTCGTTTTCGGTTCGGTTTGGTTTGGTTTCTGTTCGGCTGGAGCTGAATTCTTTCGACATTTTCATGTCCTTGTTCGCTGTTGCTGTTATACCAAATGTTTCTCAACTGATGGTAATAAAAATTTGAAAACAAAAAAAATATTATTTTCTCAACGCATAACTTACCAACTGTGTCACACCGACCAACGACGACGAAGCTCGTGTTAATAACTTTAAAGGATAAAAAATACAACTTATTTCTTTTTTTTTTTAAAGGAGCAAAAATACTCGTTTCAGGTGCTGAACACTTGCAGGAACTTTATTCACAAACAATATGGCTTTAAAAAATGTAAAATAGGCAGATTGGTCGCATTTTTATGCACATAGGAAGAAAAACTAGATTTTTAGTTCTTGTGGACGATAATTTAAGGACCATATTTAAGAGTCAAGCCATGAGTTTATAACGCCACTTAAAAGCATGTTAGTTGGGTAATTAGCAGCTTTTTATAGTTAATTATATTTTTTTTTAAATAATTGTTGTTTGCTTTAGCTGGTCTTAAGGAATAGCCAGAAAAACAAAAATTAAGCCTTCACACTTTTATGCCGTCTTTAATCATATACTACAATTTTAATTTCAACTAATGTTTTCTATGTTTTTTAAGGATGACTTGTTTCGGATCAACATATTTTTGTAAATGTTTTCTTTGGCCTTTAAAGAATTTCTTATCAACTCATAAATCAACCTTAGAAATAATTTAAAATCAGATTAAATTAAACTTCTATTCGTAAAAACATAGAAAACATAGAATAATAAAATGTACATGTCTACCACAAGGTGATTAACTATTGAGCAAGAAATAATTGAGATCTATAAATTTTAATTTATTTTTAATGGATGTTTTTTTAATACTTAAATAAAAAACATAGAAAATCAATTTTATGAGACTTCCCCCGTCAGATTGAAAACAAATTAAATTTTTAACCTAAAAACACTTGCAGTTGTTTGTTTTTAAAAACTGTCTTAGATGAATTTGTAAATATATAATCTTAAATGTATTACAAACACATAGAATACATTGTATGACAAAACTTAAATTGTCACATGCAATCTTTGTGACACTTGATTTTTGATGATAAATCTAATTGTTTTAAATTTTTGTACCCAACGGCTAGTCGTTTTATTTTTTTTTATTTCATATGCATTCAGTAAGAAAAACATAGAATTTTGTATGAATATTATTTCGGAAGGAGTATTTCCTTAATTGCTTTATTGGTTTCTAACCACTTTATGATGACTTCAATCTATATGAAAAACTTAAAAAATTAACATAGAAAACATAGCATTTAGAAATTAAATTTTTTCCAATAAGATTATAAATTATTTAGCAGCATACATTTCGCTAATATAAATAGTATTAAACCAATTTATTAAATTCTGTTTTGCTAATAATTAACGTTTTAAGAAAAAAACATAGAAAACATATCATGGAAATTTTTTTAATAGGTACTTGACTAAAAAAATATAATCGATCAAGGAAAAACAACTGAAATCGTTATTTTATAAACGCCCTTCGGTTAAGTTATTAACTACATTTATATAAAATAAATAATAAAAACATAGTATTACAAATTTCCAATTTGAGTGGTAAACTATAAATTATTAACCAACATACATTTTACTACTAAGGTATGAAATCTATTTTCTAAGTGCTGTTTTGCTAACATTTTACGTCTTAAGAAGAAAAACATAGAAAAACAAAATAAGGCAAATTTGGAACTGTTGAACTTAAAAATAATTAAAATCCATCAAATAAAAACTCCTGAGATCGTTGTTTTAAAAAATCTTTTCAATCAAGCGATTTAATACCTTTGCATGAATTCGAAAAATATATTTCAAACAAAAACATAGAAAACATAGTATGGCAAAACTGAAATTGCCACACACAATCAATGCATTCAAACACTTTTCGATGCATGTTTTCATAATATAAAGACTTATGTTTTTTTGCCGTAGGAGTAGTTAATTTACTTCATATCTATTCAGTAAAAAAAAAACATAGAAAATATTGTGAATGTTACTTTGAAAGAAAAACTATTAAATATACGAGTATGTACTTTATCAAATATTAAAACTTAAGTCATTTATTTATAAGGTGAGTTTGTACACAAAATCCTTAAACAAATTGAACTAATCGACATAAAAACTTAAGGAGTCACAACAAGAGCTCAACTTATTTAAGACCAAAATTCTACAAAAACATAGAAAACACTGCACACCAAACAATTTACTGCCATAATTCGAATGCATTTAAAAGTTTGAACCTCTTATATTTGCGATTATTTGAAATCTGTGAATGAACAAAGAAAGAGAAATAACGTAGAAAACATCGCATTAACAAATGTACGCTTCTATAACAATGTAAGGCTTATTGAATTAAAATCATTAGGCTTTTGGTAATTTTAAACAAAATTGTTAGCCAGTTTATAAGGTGGATTATAAGAAGTGTTTTTCTAACGCAGTAGAAATAAACATAGAAAACATAGAATACAAAATTATCAGACCGATAAATGTGTTTTTTATAGACAC
The DNA here is from genome assembly GCA_951509635.1 of Eupeodes luniger. Classification (NCBI taxonomy): domain Eukaryota; kingdom Metazoa; phylum Arthropoda; class Insecta; order Diptera; family Syrphidae; genus Eupeodes; species Eupeodes luniger. The sequence continues at coordinate 7,816,210 of OX608075.1, read as the reverse complement.
ATTTTATTGATTTATTTTTTTTATGGGAGACAAAATAATAATGAAAATTAAGGATACAGGACCCATATCATGTATAATTTAAGTCACATGTCAATATTGTTGACTCATAAGTCAAATTCTGTAGCGGGATGAATTTATATTATTTTTCTAAAAACCAATACCCGTCCGTTTGTCTATTTGAGAGTATGGGAACCATTAAATGAAAAATCTATCTATTGCAGCACATGTTGCACACAATTTGGTTACAACCAGGCCATAAGAATTGTTGTTTTATGTCCTATATTTCTCTAAAGCTGACTATGTGTAGCTATATACATATCTATGAGTTGGGGTACTTCAAGGGTCCATTGAGTTCATATTTGTTGTTCGTTTGTCCATCAATTTCAGAAGGAATGAGTTTTTTTCTATGTTTTGTTTTCTTTTTTCGATCGAAAGTCTATAACGAGTATTAAAAGGAGATTTGATTCGATATCCTCTTCAGGATATGTCAAAAATGTGAAAAGGAGTGTGGGAGAGGGGGGAGAGGATGAAAGAAATAGACGATGGACAGGACGACATATGGATATCAAAACATTTTAATGATGAATTCGATGTGTGCTTTCGTTATTCCCACATATACATACATACCTATCTACTTTCTACATCAATCCGTCTAGGATTTGTCCATATGAGTTAGCTTTGATTTGAGTTGGTTGGTCGGGGCTTAGAGATATAGACTTAGGCTATACAAAGGGTAGTCACCCTATTTTTGATAAGGTTTTATGTCTAGCTTTTTGTTTGTTGCCCAAGTCAAAGCCTATCTGATGTGTGGCTGTGTCTATATGACTTGGTTTAGGTATAGCTTCAAAAAAAACTTTTTGTCACACATTAGAGTGTTATCGGATCCCAAAATTAGGATAACGACCACCACAAACGCAAACGAACAAACGACGACAATGGCGCAGCGGCGGCAGGCGTATAGTGACGTTTGAAAGTACATACACAAAAAACATAAAGAAAACGCGCCAATCTAGAATATCGAGTTCAGAGGGAAACCAACAAAATTTACCCATAGTCTCGTATAGTAGGAGACACGAGAGCCCCCGAAATAAAAACTAGCTGCTACCATACAAGGACCATACACCAAACTGGAACAACAGGATATTGTGAGTCGTGATGGTGACGCGATGCAGAATGTGGGAATTCGAAAGGATATCGGATTTCGAGCACGTTTCTATGCCATATTTATGTGTGTTATCTTTTCTTTTTTTTTTTTAGATATCCTTTTTTGCATTTCGTCCTTTGTAGTTTGGTGTGTTTTTTTTTTTTTGTTGTAGTCAGACTTTCATATTTCGTTTGTATATTTTGCTTTCTTTTGGCGGGACTATATTTTGGGTCGCCTTGATCAGAGCGATATTCATCAGTAGGTTTTGAACTTGTAGGGTGAGTTTGGGTAGGTTTCTTTTTCTTTTTCGAAATAGATTGGGTATCGCTCGTATCGTATGTTGAGGCTTTGTTTGAAGTTCTAGCGAGAAATAAGAGTCATACATTTTTTATAAAGTTTGAATTAAAAAGAAACTATACAAAGGCAAATGTTACTCTCAGTGAGTTTGTATTTGCAGAACAAAGAAATTCCAACTACGAGATGACGCCAAATGAGGATTGTTTTCAAGTTTTGAGAATTTCATTGATTTAACCAATTTTGTGATTGAACCAAATAATGTTTGGTTTGCTTTGAAATCTTTTTGGATACAGTTTTTGTGTAAACGCATTATCATCTTCTGTTAAATTTTGATATGTTATTTCATTAAAGGACATGATAACTGAAATAATTTGTATATTTACTCAGTTTTAGTTTAGTCATGCACTATACTTAAAAGTCTTAAAATATAGGGACAATCAAAAAATTTGTAGTATTTATTTTTAGTCTAAGATTAATCTTAATTAAGAATTTTCAACTTAATCGAGCAAATGGTGGAGGACAGGCAGGTAGAGGAAAGAAATCACTGAACCGATTTTATGAAACTTTTCTTTCATCATCATGTCTTAGTTTCTTACTTAAGGTAGCTCTAAGACTCGCGAAGGACCTGGGCACTAACCAACATGCGTTTCCCGCCAGCTTGGTCCCTTATTGGATCTCTTTTGTTTTGCACGCCAAGTTGGTTGAGTCAAAGTCTTCCTCTACAGTGCCTCCCTTCTGGATTAAATTCGAAGACCATCCAGGCTATGTCGTTGGACTTTTATTCTATTGACTAGATTAGTGTCGCTGTACAGCCCGTGAATTTATTTCTTCTCTTTCAGTCATCATCTATTCAAATTTGTTCAAAATTTACCCACAAATTTTTCCTTTGACGACTTTCTCAATATTCTTTAAGAAATTATAAGCCTAATCGCCATAAGTGAGAACCTGGATGATGATTGTTTTATAGAGCGTTACTTAAGATGCTCGTGGGAGAAATCTACTACTCAATTGCCTTATAAGTCCACAGAAGCATTGATTTTCAAAAGTTATTCTTTGTCTGATCTCACCACTAGGTGTCGTTGACTGAATTTCAACTATTTCAAAGTTATAGCTGTCCAAGATGTGTCGTCTTTCGAAGCCCTTTTTTGATGACGGAATTTACTTATATTACCCATTTTCTCCGCACCACAAACATCACGTTTTGATCTTCCAATTATGTTAATATCATCAGTGTATTTGTGTAATTGGTCAGACCTATGGAAAATTTTGCTTCTAGTATTGACGATTAAGTCCAGAACGATGTTAAAGAAGACGCATGACAGTGCATTGCCTTGTTTTAAAACTTTTTTGACATCAAAAACATCGGTGTGATCTTTTCCCACCTTGATAAAGTTGAGTGCATTGCCCATCGTTGTTCTAAACAAAAAGACAAGTTTGACAGGAATGTCAAAACTAGACATTCTTAAAAGTTCTTCTCTATAGATACTGTCATACGTGGCTTTGATCAATAGTGGACTTTCCTGAAGTCTGAAGCTACAATGATAGGGACCTATTAGGTTCTTAACGTATGGCTTCAGACAAAATACGGTAGAATGAATTTTATAAGCTTTGAGGTGTTTAAGAGATGGATGCCCTTTTAGTTGGCGTAGTTAAGAGGGTCTTCAGGATTAAGGAAACTATGCTAAGATTCCACTCATAGAGCATGTTTTCTTCCGAGAAATGAGTTTTCCACATTTTTAGCATAGACTTTGGTTCCTGGCAGGTATGACGCCTTTGCTAATAACCTCCCAATACCAGTCGTGAAATCTTTTAATTAATATTTTTTGTTGATGTAATGAACTGCATTTCAAAAACTTCCAAAAATTTTACGTTAAACCAATTGGTCAGTATTTTAGTAGCATTTTCATTCTATGCAAAAAAGAATTGTTAAAAAGAATGTACTAAAAACTTTTGTTGGCTATTAACATAATTTTTGACATATACAAATTTTGATTGCATTCTTTTTAAATTATTTGTTCACGAAATATTAGAGAGATTTGACGGAATTTTTAAACTTCTCATAGAAAGTTACTGTAATCGGACCATTTTTCAAATAAAAAATCTTGACAGTTCTAGGTCTCCAAAATTCAAATCTATGGTTTTCGCCGGAATTAAAGTTTTCGAATTTTACGTTGTGACTTGGAACTTCAACAGAAGGTGAAGAGAAACAACTACACCGAATGGGCTCTAGAGAATCGTTACATAAGGTCTTCAGTGTTTGGTTCGATGCCAATTCACATTTACAAATGTAATATTTTATTTTGCATACCCGAAAATTTCATCATTCTACATTAATTAAAAGTCAAATTTATAAATGACTACAAATATATAAAAATTTGGCCAATATCACGTTTCAAAGCTCATAACCAAATATTTGTATCTTTTTTTATTGTATACATCTTGTCCTTTGCCTTCAACTCTGAAAAATTTCATAATTACACAAGAACCAAGTTTTATTTGTAAATGATACAAAATATTTGAAAAGTGGGAGGATACTACGCCCTAAGGTGGTCAAAAACAACAATTTCTTGATTTTTTTCTTTCTTTTAACTACAAGGCCTACCATTTTCCATTCTACGATGTTGGGAAGTGCTTTATAACTTTGATGATTAGTTAGTCAGTGGAAGATTTAGTAACGGTTTTTGTGATTTTTGATGGGCTTTAACTCAGAAACTACTTTGGCTTTATACTTGAAATTTAGTAAAGTGCATGTCATGGAAATTAACTTAGCTGAAATTAAGGGCAAAACTGGCTGAGATTGTTCCTGTACAAAGGTCCTCTGTCAATAATGAGGAGTCCCTTTAAAAAAAATCCCTTAAACCTTTTTTCCTATAACATCTGTATGACATGAATCATAATTTTTAATGCTTAACAAAAATTTGAAGTTTAACTCACTTCCTCAATTAATTTGAAGTAAATCTTAGACCAGAAATCCACCTTCACATAAATTTATTAATGAGGGTTTAAATTTTTGTTTTTTTGTTTTATATTCGCAGTAATCTTTAAACATCAATAATAATAATAAGATCCCACTTTACTTTACAAAGAGGTCATCACTTTAAAACAGAATATAAAATTATAAACAAAAATTTTCAGATTAACAACAATAATAAAAAAGAAAGTAAGAAAAAAAAAACAAATTAACAATTTCCTCCTCTTCTTAAAAAAAAGAAAGAAAATCAAAAAGCTCTTGTAGCTCATAATATTGTATCCCTATAAACTAACCCCCACATTTTCATATTGCCCCTAAACCATATCCAAAGTTGGGTTGCAAATGAAAGAGAGATATAGAGAGAAAGAGAGAAAATTCTTAATTGAGTAATTTAGTTAATTAATTCGCTTTTTGTGCTACATTAAAACCTCAGGCCTTTTTCATCCTCAACACTCACATCCCTATATATAATACCCAACACCATTCCAGCTCACTCAGCCAAAGCCCTATCACCTCCTCCTAACAACCTCACCACACCGCATCCCACAGCCCTTCCATTTTCTAAGAAGCAACCGAAACCGCTTAATTAAAGGTGTACAATAAACCAAAGAAAGCAATCCTCACAGAAGATGCAGACGAAGAGAGAAGAAGATGTCGGATAAGAGACTCAATAGTAGCTTCAGAAGCTGCAGAAACAGAAGCAAAAAGGCCGCCTATACATAAAGACAAAAGGACGAAGCAGAAATAGATGGAAAGATAGATAGATAGAAAGACAGACAGAGAGAGATAGAGCCAGAGATTGTTGTCTTCCATATCCATAGTCGAGCTAGCCTAGAAGCAAAAAGGCAAAAATCATTATTGATGATAGCCCAAGTCATGGAAGACAACTACGACGACGAAGACGACGACGACGACGACCAAGTTTAATGACTTCAATTCCAGGCTCCTTAAGAAATGTGTCGATAAGTTTTAATGGATGCGGCAATAAAAATTAAGATATGTTCCTTCTCCGTTGCCTTGCCTACTCGTAATTCGTATACCATACCCGACCAACTAACCGACCGAAAGTCTGGATGGACAATGAGCCAGAACTCCATGCATATACTCTTCCCATACTTGGCTGTAATCCAGCGTAGCTCTTTAGCCCCTCCTAGACACACCATTAATAGATAATTTTATAGCTCGGCGAGAATTTATTAATGCATTTGCAAATCGTCCTAAGTTTAGCACTCACTTGGCAGAGCAGCAGTAGTAGCATCCCAAATACCAACAGTCCCTCCCTGACGCAGGCGCCGCCGCCCGTTGCCACTGATGGATAGTATTGCAAGGCGAATTTCCAAATAATTGTGCGTAGACATTAAGGAGGGGGAGGAGGAGGTGATCCTGATGTTCAATTGAATCTTTCTTCTTTCCCTGAAACTTTAACCTTCGACAGAGTAATTGCTAGGCCATTAAATGTGACTTATGTCGCACACGAAGGTAGGCGGGTATCCTTCTTCTTCTTCCTCTTTTTCTTCTTCATCTGAATGTGGTGTTTCGCTGAACGCTCAGATCATAAGTCCATTTCAGGACTCCCCCATAATTATGTACAAAGGTACCTGCCTATACTTAGTTTTGATGTTCCTAGGCGTAACTTGTATATTTATCCTTATTTATTTTCTCGGGTGGGATTATGTTCTCTTCACTGACGATGCCGCCACACCGCCACCATATCGCCGACGAGCGACGCACGAAAACAAAACTTTCAATTCCATGGAGAACAGAAAAATAGTGTGTCGTGAGCCTTAATTATTTTATATGGCGGCGGCGGCGGCAGGCGTTCGCAGTAAAGTTTCCAAGTCTCAACTCTTATGAAATACTTATTATATACATAAATCCACCGAAGTGACGGAAATAGAGGCATATAGTTGAATATAAGTATAAGTTTGTTGAAAACTAGGAGCTTATGAATAACTTAATTACATGAAGCAGAGAAGTACCTAGTACATATTTTTATTTTATTTTGTTCAAGGCATAAGTTTAGTTGTTGTTTTTGTTGTTATTTATTTATAAATCAATTTGAACAATTTGTTTTTTATTTATTTTGTATTGTGCGCGTCCTTGAAATTAGGAGTACATTTGTTATAGGCTTTAATAAGTTGGGTTATATTTGGACATCATTAAGGACTGGATGTCTAGACTTCGGTTTTTATTACTCATACAAATTGTTAACTGTTTTTAAGTAGACAAACATTCATCTTTTTCATGGACGTTTAGAGTATAGAAATAGAATATTTCTAAATCGATTGAAAATCATTTTTAACTAAGTCTGCCTTTGTTGAGTGATTTAAAAAAGTCTTTAAATAAATAATGAACATAAATTAAATTGATATATGTATTTGTATCGAATTGTAGGTATAAATATACCCTTGGGAAAAATAGATCCTTCTATTTGTAGAAACAAGCATTTATTTTGAATAAAATGTCAATAAATCATTAAAATAAGAAAAGTGCGTATACGTCACAGTGTACTATTAGCTTCCCAAAGGAAGTTATTGTAATGGGTCCGATTTGTCGAATTGAAAATGTTGACATTTCTCGACTTTTCAAGGTCCCTAGAGTCGAAATAAAAGATTTTTAGAAAGATGTCTGTGCGTGCGTGTGTACGTACGTTCGTACGTCCGTACGTCTGTACGTTTGTGACGTTTTTTTCGCCGTCCATAGCTCAAGAACCAGAAGGGATATCGACTTCAAATAAATTTTGTTATACAGATAATAAGACAGAAGGATGCAGAAAGGGCTCTCAAGAAAATTGAGTGGGCGGTTTTCTTACCATAGCAGTTTAAAAAAAAGGTGAACATTTTGGTTAACCCTAAATATCTCATGAACCAATGACGGTAGGGACTTGAATTAAATTTTATATAATATATTGTAACGTGATACCAAACAATAATATTTTTGGAAAAAAATCTAATTAACTGTTTCTTGTATAAATCAAAAAAACTGAAAAAAAAATTTGTCACCTCGAACATTTTACGACTAACACATAATTTCATCTCTGAAACAATTTTGTGCAACCAAGAATAATGTTTTTGACATCTGATAAAATTTTGAGAAGAATCTAATTGACAGTTTTTTTTATCAAAAATAAAAACCTAAAAAAAACATTACTCAAAGTTGGTAAACATTTAATTTCGACTCAAATATCTCTTCAAGAACTTGAGATTAAGGCTTCAAACTTATTTTATCTCATAAGAAATATTATTTTCAACATTCTGAAAAATGTTGAGAAAAATCGAATTGACAGTTTTTTTACAAAAATAAAAACCTACTAAAAAAAATAAAAGGTGGTAAAAATTGATTTTCGACTCAAATATCTTTTCAAAACTTTGAGATATTGGCTTTAAACCACTTTAATCTTTCAAAAAATATTGTTGTCAACATTCAGTAAAATTTTGAAAAAAATCGAATTGACAGCTTTTGTACAAAAAATTAAAAACCTAAAAAAATATAACAAAAGTTGGTAAAAATTGATTTTCAAATATCTTTTCAAAAATTAGAGATAATATCTTCTAACTAATTTTAACTTATGTATAAGAAATATTGTTTTCACAATTAGGAAAAATTTTGAGAAAAATCGAATTGACAGTTTTTTTTTACAAAAAATTTAAACCTAAAAAAAAAACAATACTTAAACTGGGTAAAAATTTACTTTCGACTCAAATAGCTTTTCAAAAATTACAAATATTGGCTTCAAACTTATTTTATTTCACAGAAAATATTGTTTTTGATATTCAGTAATTTTTTTATAAAAATCCAACAGTCCGTTTTTTCATAAAAAAATAAAATCTACAAAAAATAGTACGCAAATTTGGTAAAAATTGATACATATAGACAAACTTTTAGGCAAGACTAATCGACAGACGGGATGGGAAGTTATCAGTGTGGGTCGCATCCCAGCCTCTTTTTAGTATGGGACTCCAGGCCATACTAGCATTGTCATAAATGCCATACACTTCTTTCCGTGTAAAAAGATGCTGCTAAAATTGTTATAAATGTCGATAACAAAAACGATATTGAAATCAAACTTATTTTATCACGTGCAAAGTATTGCTAATAACTTTTTGTTGTTTTTATAATAATTCAAATGACAACTTTTATATCTACTTCAAAGTATTATTATTAATATTTACTTAAGCTTTTAATAAAATCGACAGACAGACATGAGTTGAAATTTATCAGTGTGTCCTGTATACCAAAAGATGCTGAGCTTTTGGTTTTCAAATATAGACTTCAATAATACTCTTAAGAACTTATTTTTTAAATGGCTTCCTAAGTCCTTAGAAATGATGTCTGAAATGATTATAATCAGAAAAATAATTTAAGAACTCGGATTTTAAATTTCATTGTTAAATATATTGCAAAATTATTATTCCTACTGCTGAAAACTTTAAGCAAATACATCTCAAAACTGCATTTTTTAAGTTGATTGCACTCTTAAGTCACAAAAATTTAAACATTTTTGTTAATAAAGTGGTACTCCAAGCTGGATACGTAATTACTTTTATTTAAATAATTTTTAAAACATTTTAATTTTCTGATTTTGGAAATTTTTTGTTTTACAATGTTTCAATTGTAAACTTCAACAGAATATAATTCCGTTTTTAAGTGTTTTATTAAACTTCACCAGAATATAATTTTATTTAAATGAACTTTCACCTACTTTTTGTCAGTCTTAAATCAAGAAGACACTCCCTAAATATTTTCTCGTCGTTGTTGACACACATCCGTGAACAAACAATTTGATTTAAATTTTCCAAGCAATCAAAAACCCCTTACCTTATATCTTACCTACTTTTCTATCGTTGATTACCCAAGCGGCACATCATCATTGGGACAAAGTATCATCATAAATTAGAGTCTCTTCATTCAAATTTAGATTCTAACATTTTAGCGATGAAAAATCCATCCATACATCACAAACCAATTAAAGTAGCTATAGACTTTCCCACGATCACTCTTCCTGACAACCACACCACAATAATAAATACAAACGATGATAATTATCATCTTTGTCGATAAACTGAAGCAATATTATAGTCACAGTTCAGTGACTTCGACTTCCGATACCGATTCATTGCAACCGCCAGCCAAACCTATCCCCAGTCCCAGATATGTAAGACCTGAAAAAAAAACTCACAGTATTTCACAATTGATCGTGATGGAACACGATCGGACATGCATCAACACACAAGGCAATGATGTGTCTTCGCTTCGCTTCATCGTCATAAACAAATTGTGGCAAACAAATAACATTGTTGTATAATTTTCAAAAGCCGAAAGTCATCAGAGAGTCCAGACGAGAGGGTCCCAAAACGAAGAAGACCAAAGAAGTTCCAGATAAAGCTGGAATGCTGACGAAGTGACGACCGAAGACGACGACCACGACGATGGGTTGTGTTTTGAATCACTTATTATCTCGTTAAGTGTAAACATTTGGGTGGCAAGGCAATGGCAAACGGAAGAAGTCGGCTGCATAGCAAGCAAATATCAAAAATTGTGTCTCATTCAGAACCAAGAATCTTAACGTTCATATGTAGCTATATTTATTTACTTATGTACATAGGTATGTATGGAACTTGCGATGATGTGTCATATCTTACTTTAAGAAGATTAGGTTTCCATAGGCCAACGAAGTGTGTAGACCTTGCAACAACGTTCCCACTTTATTTTTAAAGTGTTAAATTTTCTAACTTTACGATTTTAATAAACTTGAAAAAATGGCTTTAGTTATAAAAAACAATACAAAAACGCTTAAAAGAAAAAACCCTTATCTGAAATACTATTTTCATATACGAGTTTCGTGGACCATTGAAGTTAAAACATTTAATTAAAGCAAAAATCCTTATTCCCCGAAACATATTTCCAGATAAATTTTGAATTTTTCATTAAAATAAAGAAGCTCTCATCACTATCACTACATAGTATAAAACAAAGTCGCTTTTTCTGTCATGTGTCATGTTGTATGTCCCTATGAACGCTTAAATCTTTAAAACTACGCAACGGATTTTGATGCGGTTTTTTTTAATAGATAGAGTAACTCATGAGGAAGGTTTTTATGTATAATATCATCCATTAAATAGTGGACAAATACTGTTATTTTTGAGGTTTCTAATGTGATGTCGCAAATAATTACATTTTTTCCGCTTACATTGCAAACGCAGGCTGAATCCTACGAGATTTATCAAAATAATAATGTACTAAGTATTGTACACAATGAAAAGGTCTACAGAAAACTCCGCGATAAAAGATATTCCAAAGATAAGGAAAGGGGAATTGTTTTAAGTACTCCAAAAACGCGTGCGGGCTACGGCCAGTAAATGAATAAATCAAATCTACTGGATTGATTTTATCATTTTTTCAGTGAGTTACATATTTTAAACCCGTGCAAAGCCGCTATGTTTTTTTATAAACAACGTTCACAGTTTTTCTGTAGCGTATTTAGTATATCAGCATTGCACCCGTGCGAAGCCGGGGCGGGTCGCTAGTAAATAATGTAGCAGAATAATTGAAAACTTTCAATTTTTCGTTATTTTTGGAATTTCACAATGTCTTTAACAGATTCATTTTAAAATTTGCTTTAAAAAAGCTTACAAAATTGCACTGAATTTTCAATTTTACTTACATGAACCATTTTTGCAACAATTTCTGGGACTTTGATTAACTTTCATTGAGGACAGCACCAATAATTTTTTAATAAAAATGATCCGATGAATTTTTACTTACGTAATTTAAAAAAAATTATTTTAAGCCAAATGGAGGAATTCTAATGTGAAAATTGAAAAATTCGCCTTTTTTGTTTTTCTAAAGATACTACATTTTCGAAGAAATATTATAAATTTCAATTCAATGAGTAATAAACTAGGGCCTAGTGACTTACAACTCGCAACCATTCCTGTGTAGAAGTAATGTTGTCCGGAATGGAAGGGACCAACAGTTTAAAGCCAAATCCGAACGGCTAATTTGATAAAGCACTTTTCATGACAAGAATTACTCTTGGGGAATTTGTCAATTCCTCGCAAGAGGTAGTACACGTGAAAAAAACTTTAGATGGCACAGGCATGGATTAAATCCAAGACCTCCGGCATGACAGTCCAACGAACTAACCATCATGACACGGGTACTATGATTCATGAGTCTGGAAAACTAAAAATGCAGTATTGAAATAAGGGTTTGGATGTTTGGAGTAGTAGGAAATCATGGATAATTTTGGAATTATGTTTTCTAAGAATATAATATTTTGGGATATCATTTGTGAGACCATAGGAATTTACAAAATTAAAGCATAAAGGCGACCTAATGAATTAAGGGTTTGATATAAAAATCGATTGTTGCTTTTAAAGCCTCATAACTTCTTATTACAAAACTGGATAGTAATAGTATCTTGGAATTAATTTTATATTATTACGGTCTGGTAGATTATTTGTTGAAAATAATTTTTTAAATATGTTTTCCAACATAATGCCCACCACAGCTACTACTTCCATATAGCCTGTTCGATAAGCCTAATTTTTCAATACTTTTTCCAATAGCCGTATATCATCAACAGTGGCTTGGATATTGGCCTCCAATGCTTCAAGAGCACAGCCGTTGCTTTGTCTACCTTAATCAATGAATTAACACAGCCATATTGTCATCAAATTGATTTTGAAATAAATTGATGGTTAAGCACGCTGTTTGACAAGTTGTGCCTTCTTTTTTAAACCAAATTTCGTCGATGTTTGGCTGATTAATTTTTTTAACTTGAAAACACTAGTCGGTAAGGTTTTTCTTTTGAAAACCAAATTGGACTTTTCCGATTCAAAATTTATTCATAAGAAAAATGCTGCTATTCCCCAGGGATCAGTTTCATATCTGATTCTCTTCCGTGTAGAATTTAATGCTTCAAAACTCAATGCTGTCGCCTATCGTTAAAAAACGTAACCTACCCCGATGCCGCTATCCATGATTGGTATTTGCATCTCGGTATGTGTATCACAGATAACCTCTTATGGAATAGATTTTGCTTGGTGCTTAGGATTTCTACAACAATACAAGATCTGGCTGTAATTTACAAAGCCAAGACTTGAATATAACTCGCATATCTGTGCAGGTGCCCCTAAACCAAGTTTAAGTCTGCTGGATAGAATCTAAAGAAGAGTTTTTAAAAAGATTTTTGTTCAAACAATTTTCTCAATTTTCTATTAAATTCGGACTCGAACTTTCAGGAATACTCATAAATTTGCACTTGAGCTTAATTTGTCAAGTATAGAGATTCTTTTTTAACCGCACATCGAGAATGTAGAATTTTTTACCCATTCGAAACCTTAAGACCAATGTGCACCGGTATATCTCTTAAATCCTTCCCTATTTTTATAAAGCTGCAGCGTGTTTAAATTTTTAACGTGTTAATGGTATTATAATAAACTTTTATAAAAGATTATCCTACACAGAAAACAAAAAGTTGTCATATTAACAAACGTTCATAGTCAACCTGAAATTTGGCCAAATTGTCGCATTGACTACCAAAATAGTCAATATGACAACCTGATTTTTTAAAATTGACTACTGGATAAGTCAATAGAACAATTTTCGATTGTCAATTTTGGGTAGTCAATATGACAACAGAAGAAGTCAATAGAACAACTTCGGTAGTCAATATGACAATTTGGTTGTCATATTGACTACCAAAATTGAGTATCGAGGATTGTTATATTGACTACCGCAGTTGTCCTATTGACTTCCGCAGTTGTCATATTGACTACCGTGGTTGTCAAATTGACTACCGTGGTTGTCAAATTGACTACCGTGGTTGTCAAATTGACTATCGAGTATTGTTATATTAACTACCGCAGTTGTCATATTGACTACTGCAGTTGTCATATTGACTACCGCCAGCCGTTGCCATATTGACTACCGCAGTTGTCGTATTGACTACCGCAGTTATCAATATTATAATTAGTCAAAATGACAACCGTAGTTTCAATTTCCTTCAACCAAAGTTGTCATATTGACTACTAAAGTTGTCATATTGACTACTAAAGTTGTCATATTGACTACTAAAGTTGTCATATTGACTACCAAATTGTAAAAAAATTTTGGATCCCAAAATTGACAACCGAAAATTATTCTATTGATTATCGCGGTTATCGGCTGAAAATTGACTACCAAATTGTCATATTGACTACCAAAATAGTCAAAATGATGACTTTTTTCGTTCTGTTTAAGATTTTCAAAAAATCTTTAATAGTTGTAAACCTGTCTTACATCAAAAGAAAAGGAGCAAATCAGAGTATTTTAAAAAACATAAACAAATAGTTAACATCTCGGTTCGGTTTGGTTTCTAAATCAGCATTAAAAATTAATTCCAAGACGTGTTTTTTAAAACAATGAAATCATTAACCTAAATTTTTTCACAACTTAATATAAACCTAAACGAGGACCCATAACTATTGAGAATTTCCAGAATCTATATAAGAGGTTGTCTTTTTCTTAGCCAAAATTCTTTTTACGAAGTAAATTTCGCAAAACTTATTTATTATTTTATAAGCATTGTTTTGGCGTTAAACGATTCATGATGAAATCTGGTAAAGTGGCAACACTTATTTAGTTACGGTTCTAAAAATTGTTACAATTTTTATTTGATTTCTACTTTAAGATTGAAAAAAGGAATTTTAAGAACCCAAGAGCAAGATGACATTAGATAAAAAATTTCAAAATGTAATAAACATTTTTAAAACTAATAATTCTAAAATTTTACACGTTTATTAAAAAAATGCAATTAAGTAATTAAGACAATTTTAAATTTTTTAAAATTTAAAAACAATATAATAATTATGATAATTGACAAGAGAAATACCTGGTTGTCAAATAAAGTTGATTTTAATAAATCCTAACATTTTAATAAAACAAATTTTTTTTATAAAGTGGCAACACGTTCTTTACAAAAAACGTAAATTAGTTCAATTAAATTAAAATTTAATTTAACTAAGTTTAAATTACCTACAAATTTTCAATAAATTATGCAAGAGTAGCTTCCTCTTAAAAAAAAAAAAAATTAAAATGAATATTGAAATATCCATAAATTGGGAACACTCTTAATCGAAGGGGGAGTCATTTCAAATTACCATAAATTACACAAAACATTTATTCAAAGTACATAAGTATATATGGAGATATAGTTCATAAGTGCTGATCAAATCATCAGATATGTACAAATATATTATGTACGTACAAAATAGAAGCTTAATAAATCTTCATTAACGACAAAGTAAGGTATGCATCATTGTCGATTGTCGAACAGCTGCCATTTGATTAAAGTGACACACCATAATATAGTTTGTGTGTTTGTGTGTTTTATGACACAAGACGCGACACCACTTCGACTTCCCAAAATTTCTATCACCATTAGATATTATTGAGCATGATGAAGAGAAACTGATTTCAAAAACCACTCCCTCGTGTTCATCAGACTCGTTATATGGAACATTTTAGATATATGTACGTATAGAAAATGCCACCCTAATTTGTTGGCGATGGCGAGGTCATCGATTGATTAGAATATAGCGTTTCAAGTGGCTAATCACTATAATTATACCATTAACTGCTACTGACCCATTCTTAGAACAACACTGATTGCGACACAAACAAAGATTAGAGCACAGGATAATAGTTTGTTGTTATCCTGTCTCTCTTCAAGCTAGAAGAAGCTCGAGAAGCTTGAAGCCTGAGGGAGGAATCACCCTCAGATTTACCTTGAAACATCATAGTGGTAGGTAAATCAGATTGTGTGACATTGATTATAGGAGGGAGGACTGATTTTCTACATAAATCGTGCCCATATATCGAAAGTCCGCCGGCCGCCTCCAGAAGTGCCATCAAGCCATCACCAGAGCACCAGAGTTATGTGCTTCTTTTTCTTCATCATCATCAGCGAACTACTTATATCAGCTATCCCACTCAACTTCTCTATGTATTCAATATTGTAGGTTAGGTAACTAAGTATACATTACATTTGTCCTTAACTGATGATGTACAGTAAACAGTACACAGGACATAGGTGTATATGTATGTATGTGTATGTTGTTTTGTGTATATATTTTGGAAATTAATTATTCAGATTGTTGGCACCGGGCACACGTCCTCGTCTAAGCCTAATGGGAGATTAATCAACAAACAATTAATGCATTGAATTGTGGCCAATTTCAAGCAGATGCCCCAGCTATAGTGTCACACATGTGTCAGAATATTATCGCCTCATTGCGCCCGTAAGGTGTAACTTGATGGAGTGACAAATCTGGCAATGTTGTAGGTACATAGATAGGTAAGGTATAGTAGATAGATAGGTGTATGTAGTTATCTTTAGCAATTTGCAAGATTTAGTTCCTTCAGCTTGATGTCTCAGCCTTGAGCTATTTTATATACCTAAATACCTGTACAGTACAATGTACAGTACATAGATTATATAATTTTGTTTGCATGATATTTGATATCATTGCGCTTGATGAACAATTTATTGGACTTTACCTGTAACCTTCAGCTATATCTGAATGTGGGTTATCGGTTGCTTTTGATATCAATAAATTAAATGCAACAAAATCTTCATTTATTCATTTCGTTGGATAAAATAGCACTAGTTTTTAGGGCGCTATGATTCTCCACATATTGAAAAACAAAAGGTGTTCCAAAAGAAACGAACGAATTGAGTTCGTTGTCATTTGTAAATAAAAAGATGTTGCCAAACCTTAGAAAATTAAATATTTTGACAGATGACAGCTTAGAGTTCATTATGTCAGATATGTTTAAGTAGTCAATCGTAAATTACGTGATTTAATTGACACTGAAAATATTTGATCTCAATATTAAAGATGGGGATTATAAATTTGGAAAATCATCAAAATTTTTGTTAAAAAAGACTGCTTCATTGGTTTTCATAGTCTTTGAAAGTCTAAAGATTTCTTCTAATTTGAAAACTTAGCTGACAGATAGATTCTGAAGTCGTATTTAAATTTTGATTTTACAACATCTTGTTAATGGTAATAGTTAACGAATGTCATGCAAATGATACAAGAAAAATAGTTTCGGAATTTGGGGATTTGGAAATTGTTTAGGGATTCCTCGGAGATTTATTCCATGTAAGCTTTCTGTTTGGAGATAATAGCAAGTTCTATTTATTTTTTTCTGGAGATTTTTTTCCAAAGATAATTTAATTTAATTAGAATTCTTCAGTTTACCATTAATTACTAGGCTAGGAGATTTTTGATGTTAGGGCTTTCTCTTTGTAGATCTCGGTGCTGGAAATTTCAGTGTATGGATTTTAGATTTGGGGATTTTAGTCATAGTAAACATAATTTTTTTTAACAGATTTATGTGTTCCGATTTGCTAAATTCACATAAATTTATAAAAAACAAAACATAGAAAACATAGAATGATAAAATTGATGTTACCACAAGAAAATTCACAACAAATTAAAGGTAAATTATATGGCTGTAAAGTATCCAAGGTAAAAACTTCAAATATACGTTTTTGGGCACTGTTTTTGGAGCTTAATACAAAACATAGAAAATATAGAAAGAAAAAACCAACACTCTCGCAAATAATTAGTAAAAATATATTCACCTACCGAGTTCTCCATTGATGAAAGTTGTTGTGCTAAGTTGATACTCTAAAACTTATAGATGCTTAACACTATGGCAGTCAAAGATCAAGACGTTGTCAATACCGAAGTATTGGTAAAGTGGTGTGGAAATTGAAGAATTTCTAAGCTCTTGTAAGTGTTACTGTCAAACTTTAATTTTTTTAAAATATTGTTTAACAATAAAAAAACGAATCTTATGCAATGCTGTATTTTTAATAAACCTTAACTGTCAAATTATTTTTTTTTTTTTTTAAGTGTTGTCACCATTTATTGGTAGAAATACCCAAAAATGTAAATCTGCTTACATTTTTTCTAAACGGTGTCTTTTCCATTTGCATTAGAAGATTCGATAATTTTTGTGTATGGTTTAACAGTTAAAAATGTCAAACTTTGCTGACATTTCTGTTTAATTAGATTTGGCAATTCATCATGAATCACTTTTATGCCAGAGCAAGGCTTTAAAATTGTGGAAAATTAATTTGCTTAAAGTTTATTAAGTATATTCAAACTTTTTGTACTCTCAATTTATTTTGAATACTAAGTGTGATCTTAAAATGAACTCTCATATGTTTTGGAGATACGTTAATTTGACTGATACCCAGCAATTATGACCTTTCAGAATTCTTCAAGCCATCTTCCAGAGTCAATATCGCAGATTATTTTAAGACTGGCTTTGAAGATTTTTCTTCTGCAAAACACTTTTGCTCTTATTTTTCCTTACACACAAAAATACAGTGATCTTACATCAATAAATTTTGAAATTTCAGAGGCCTCTATACGTGACAGTATTTCAAAACTAAATGAATGTTTCAGTTTCGCTACGTGGATTTCCTCATGTCTAATAGAGTCATGTTCAGGAGTAATCCTTTATGTCAATTTAAAAGCAATGGTGTACCTCAAGGGAGTCGCCTTGGTCCATTGCTGTTTATTTTATTAATTAATGATTTTCCTTCTTTTTTAAATAATGTTCTACCGCTAATCTATGAAGATGATGTTAAAATTTTTTGAATTATTAACTCCATTAAGAATTATAAAGAGGTACAAAAAGATCGACACCAATTTTGGGAATAAAGCAATACAAATCGTTTGATTTTAAATATTAACAAATGTAAGACATTGATTTTACACGCAAAAATTATATAATAAATTATAAAATTTTTTTGAATCCGTCACTTTTGGATAGAGAATCTAGTTTTTTTGACCTTGGTGTTTTACTTGACTCAAAACTGATCACTATAATTATGATATTAGTACATTTTTAGGAAATCTTAACACTGTTCATGAAGTTTATAGAACACTGCGTTACATTTTAAAAAATAAATTAGGTGGCGCAACAGTCCATAAAGAACCAGGGCCTAGTGACTTACAACTCTCAATCATTCCTGTGTGCGAGTAATGTTGTCAGGGATGGAAGGGACCTACAGTTTATATGCCGAATCCGAACGGCTAATTTGAGAAAGCACTTTTCATGACAAGAATTACTCTTGGAGAATTTGTCAATTCCTCGCAAGAGGCAGTACCCGTGATAAAAGTTAGGTGGCACAGGCAGGGATTGAACCCAAGACCCCTTGCATGACAGTCCAACGCACTAACCATCACGCTACGGGTACGGCGTTACATTTTGAAGAAACTAATTTTTCCAGAAATCATATTTTATAGTTAACAATATATCTTAAAAGCGACTGATATTTTCTGTACTTAGTGAAAAGAACTTATCCAAGGGTGGTTTTGCATTAAGCTATTAACACGCCACCTGAAACTGAAGAAGTGTGTTAATTGAAGCTCTCGTTTTTCTGTATTATAAACAGTCTTTAAGAAAATCTTTCTTCAAGCATTGAAATGGAAAGAACAACCATTTCCATTTAAATTTTAAAGCTACGAACAGAAAACATAACAATGCAAATTTTTTGCAGTGAATTGAAAATCTCCTTTAAGTGAAAACTGAAAACATCGCATAATAAATAAATTACCATGACCCAAATGATTTCTCTGCGGAAATTTCATTTTATTCCGACGAAGATGATGAAAAAAAAATAATAAAATATCAGAAAACAAAAAAAGACAAAATAATGAGAGAAAGGTGTACGTGGAACGTCCCTCCCCTCGTCATCCTTGTTGTGAGGTTTGGCCAGCGAGCGCATCAGAAAAGGTAGAAATGGATGCATCTAAAGTCAGAGTGGATACCTTCTACAGAAATACAGATACTCGTACACCAACTCGCTACGCTACGCTACTCCATCTTCATCCATCGGATGGAAATGGAAACAGTGATATTCCATTCATTAATTTGCATAACTGCTTGTATTTAACTTCCAATGCATTCAGCGAACCAAAAATCAGAAATAAAATTAAAAAATAATTAAATTATAAATAAAAAAATATGTTATATACAATTAACGAAACGGTTTTTGTTTTATTTTTTTTTTTATTATTTTTTAGTGTTCTTTATTTTAATAAACTTTAAATGAAATGAAATCACTAGACCATACGGATGACATCCTTTTTTTCTTGTTTCTTGTTCGTCCTCACCATATTGGCGTTGGCGTCGTCGTCGTCGTCGTCATCGTTGTCGGTAACGTAGTCATAGCTTACTCCCGTAGTCATAGTACCTAGTTGTCTTTTGCTGCAGATAAGTCATTCCGCTGCTGTGTGCACGACGAAAAATCGCATTCAATTTAATTTATCCGGTCGCACGTAGAGGACAACGTGATTTTATAAATATGTACTGTACGTAGTACACCCTACCCACCACATCCTCCCAGGAAGGAAAATATCTAGAGAGAAGACTATCAGAGGGATAGTCCCCGATTCGGATTTTCCACTCCGCACCATATCGTCGCACAAGAGACATAAGCTGAGAATTATTATAGATGTTATCCTGATGTCTACCTCAACCATTCAATATTTCTTCTATACGTCACAACATCATCCTACATATTTCTGTGTTTTTATTAATTAATTTATAAGAAAAAAAAACACAAAAAAATTAAAAAATAATAAACTCTAAAGATGGAAAAATGCAATGTTTCAAAAATGCGCATTTCATTGATGCACTTGAACAATTTCGTTGGATTATATTATTAATTAATTGAATACGTATACAATTTTGTTTCTTTTTTTCCATTTTACTGTTTCAATCGAGTTTAAGGATATTTGGAATATTTTTAAACGATACAATTTCCAAGAAACGGTTAAATTTATGTATATTCTTTTAAATTGAATATGTAACTAGTGGTTCATATTTAATGTACTAGGTTGAAATCGAATGAGTTGTTGTAGTGAAAATATGTCTAGATTTATTTCTAAAACAAATAAGGGACACCTTTGCAAAATCCTTGAAACCAGAAATACACTAGTAAAAATATTGCAGATTTCTTATAGCAACAATGTAATTCTGAAAATTCTTAAAAGTACCCTCAATTTGAATTGAGTCAAACAATTTGAGGAAGGAAAGAGGGGGGACGACAATTGTAGCCCCATTGTGAAAAACAATTAATTTTAAGGCTTTAAGTATTAACTATAATATACTGTCTAACGTATTATGTGAACGCATGAAACCATTCACAGATAAACTGACTGGCCATTATCAGTGTGGCTTCAGACCTGGAAAGTCAACCAACGAGCACATTTTCACTCTACGACAGACCCTGGGGAAGACCTTAGGATCTAACATCGATACGCATCATCTTTTGATCGATTTCAAAGCAGCCTATGACAGTGTCAAGAGGAACGAACCATACCGTGCCATGTCGAATTTTGGTATCCCTACTAAACTGATACGACTTATCAGGATGACGTTTTAAAATTCTCGTTGCTGCGTCAAAATTGGTAGAGGCTCTACCGAAACCTTCGAAACCATCAGAGGACTTCGACGACATGGCGATGCGTTGTCATATAGCTGCTTCAATATTGTTTTTGAGAGAGTGGCGTGAAACACCAACGTCAACACCAATACACCATCTTTCAAAAAGAGGCTGGGATGCGACCCACACTGATAACTTCTCATCCCGTCTGTCGAATTGTCTTGCTTAAAAGTTTGTCTATATGTATCATTTTTTACAAAATTTGCGTACTATTTATTGTAGATTTTATTTTTGTATGAAAAAACGGACTGTTGGATTTTTATAAAAAAAAATACTGAATATCGAAAACAATATTTTCTGAGAAATAAAATAATTTTGAAGCCAATATTTTTAATTTTTGAAAAGCTATTTGAGTCGAAAGTTTTAGTAGATTTTTTAATTTTTTGTAAAAAAACTGTCAATTCGGTTTTTTTTTTAATTTTACTGAATGTTGAAAACAATATATTTTGAAAGATTAAAGCAGTTTAAAGCCAATATCTCAAAGTTTTGAAAAGATATTTGAATCGAAAATCAATTTTTACCAAGTTTTAGTATTGTTTTTTTTAGATTTTTAATTTTTTGTAGAAAAAACTGTCAATTCGATTTTTTTCAAAATTTTACTGAATATTGACAAAAATATTTGCTAAAATATAAAAGTAGTCTTAAGCCAATATCTCAAAGTTTTGAAAAGATATTTGTGTCGAAAGTCAATTTTTACCAAGTTTAATTAATGTTTTTTTTTAGGTTTTTTATTTTTTGTAAAAAAACTGTCAATCCGATTTTTCTCAAAATTTTTCCGAATGTTTAAAATAATATTAATTATAAGATACAATAAGTTTGAAGCCATAATCTCAAGTTTTTAAAAAGATATTTGAGTCGAAATTCAATTTTTACCAACTTTAAGTTATGTTTTTTTAGTTTTTTATTTCTTATAAAAAAACTGTCAATTAGATTTTTTCTCAAAATTTTATCAGATGTCAAAAACATTATTCTTCGTTGCACAAAACAGTTTTGGAGATAAAATCATATTTAAGTCGTAAAATTTTCAAGGTGACAAATTTTATTTTCAGTTTTTTTGATTTCTAAAAAAACCGTTAATTGGATTTTTTTCCAAAAATATAATTGTTTTGAATCACGTTACTATATATGATTATAAAATTTAATTCAAGTCCCTAGCGTCATTGGTTCATGAGATATTTAGGGTTACCCAATATTTTCACCTTTTTTTTAAAATGCTATGGTAAAAAAACCACCCACGCAATTGTCTTGAGAGCCCTTTCTGCATCTTTCTGCCTTATTATCTGTTTACCAAAATTTATTTGAAGTCGATATCTCTTCTGGTTCTTGAGCTATGGACGACGAAAAAAACGTCGCGAACGTACGGACGTACGGACATACGGACGTACGGACATACGGACGTACGGACGTACGAACGTACGTACACACGCACGCACAGACATCTTTCTAAAAATCTTTTATTTCGACTCTAGGAATGTTAAAACGTCGAGAAATGTCAAAATTTTCAATTTGACAAATCGGACCCATTACAATGACTTCCTATGGGAAGTTAAAAATATACGGATGAAATATTTGCTGGAGAATGTATCTTTCACAAGGATAACGCTGCTATTGTTGTTTCAAAACCCGAGCCCGATTGAAATCGTTTGGGCAATTTTAATACAAAATTGACAAAAGTTGTTCAAGAAAAGTGAGCCAAAATTAATATGTGTCAAATAAAATCATTAATAATTTCAATACCACGAAGACTACGAGAAAATTTTAAAAATTGTCCTTAACATTATTTCGTACTAAACAAAAAATAACCCATATCAAAATTATAAAAAAAGTCTAATTTTTCATATTATTGGTTTTCCTTATAGGCTTCGTTGTTAAGATACTAAAAATAAAATAAGTTTTTTTTAAAATCCAATAATAAATTTTAAAAAAAACCGTATTTTGTGTTTTTCCTTATCATTATTTCGAGACAATATAAATGCTTGTTTAGAACATAATTTAATTTGGCTCATTAGTTCATGAGAAAAACAAAACAAAAGAACCGTTATATTAGGTTTCCCTTTAAAAATATGCTTTTATATTGAAAAAGTCAAGTTAAGAAAAAAGATGTTGAAGAAATTTTATAAAAAAAAATAAAATTAATAAAAAATTTGCAAAAATTCAAATTTTCGATTTTTTGAGCAAAAAATAATTTATACTAATTACGCTAACTAATTAAGAAAATGTATTAAATACAAGAATTTTTTAAATTTAGTTTTTCTTTTTCTATTATTTTAAGGTTCATTTTTGTATTAATTTTTATAAACCAATAAAAAATAGAATTTTCGAAAATACAAACTCTAAAATTAAATTTTTAGGTTCTTAACTAAACAATACAAAAATTTGAAAGTGACAAAAATGACCATTCTCTCAGTATTCAAAGCTCTAAGTGTACTTAAGTACATGACTTGCATATTCTTTATTAATACATTTCTTTTTGACGTTGAAGTAAAAACTTAAAGCTTTGCTTAAATAATTTCTGCCAATTTTTTTTTACCTAATCTATGCAAATTAATGTTAATACTAAAAATAATATAACAACGCTGACTTTTTCCAAAACGTTGATGACTCATTCTCATTTCGGTTCCTATGCTGTGACGACGACCACGTTGTCGGCATCCTATGAGAACCTACGAATTGTAACAAAGCAACGCTTCGTTGAATGAAATTAAGTTTTATTCAAGAAACGAAGACAAAGATTGACCAGAAAAAAAAGAAGAAGACGAGAACAGGTTACCGGCAGTGGTTCAGGTAGGCCGCTTCAAAACAACTACATCCAACATCTGCGTCTCTAGACATTATTATGACTCATCTTCATCGTCATTGGATTTGACTTCGGATTGGGATTCTTTTCCCTCTCATCTCATCTCAAATCTTGACGTTACCTGAGAAATGTTGTTTCCATATTTACTCAACACACACTTCCTCCTGCAGGCATTATTTTTGATTTGTGTGTTCTTGAGGTTTGGTGTGTTACGGAATGGCAACGCCGGCCTCCGACGACTACTACGACGCACGATGGCGATGCATGGCGCGACGAATGACGACACATCTTTTATAATATTATCATTGTTATTTACTTGTCTATTTTGAGTCTGTTGGTACACCTTCCTTATGAATGAAATTTTATTCCTCGGCCTTTATAAATCTCTCACAATAATTACCACATCCTGGAGACAATATAGGATAGGAGACCATACCGGGTATCGTTTGATATATCTGCCTGCAAGGTATAATGGGAATATGTTTTTTTTATTCTTGAGAGACCAACGTGAGCGACACATATACGCTTACAGCTTATGCTTACGCTCTCTCACGTTTCTGAACCTGAACCTTAAATCGTTATCCCATCTCCAGATTCAAAGGAAATTTATTTTTTTTAATAAACAAACAAAATAAAAAAGGAAGACGAGACCCAAAAACGGGAACAACAAACATTGGTAAGCCTACGTAAACCTCACGTACAGTGCATACGTCTCGCCTCTTCCTCCACTCCGTGCGTCGTTGTCGGACGTATCGTAGGGAATTATTATTGTGTTTCCAGATTATTATTATTATTATAAATTAAAGGTATTGTTATAAAAATATTTTCCTTTTTTTTTGTTTGGGCCTGTAATGTTTACATTTGAATTGGATGTGTTGTGTGCATAATGGTGGTGCGGAGAGTGCCACCTAGGGTGTTGCTAGAATTGTTATGTATGACAAACATGGTGCCTTTAGGTCGTATTATCGACTGTTTATTTTGAATTATTGATGAGTTCTTGGACTAATTAGATTGTAATTGACGATATACCGATATCCAACCAAATTAATAGATAAACAGACAAAATACAAATTGGTTTATGTAAATCAAGGAGTGACACAATTTTGGTCACGAGGAAGAAAAACCATTGATTTACTAAAATTAATAATTTAGAGATTTATAAAATGAAGGACGTTTTTTTTAGAGCTATTAGTTCATGTGTAAAATGCTGTAGATTGTACTAAGAAGATAAGATTTTGTATGTTTCGAGAAAAGATTTCGGAAAAACTATAAAGGTGTAATCTTAATTTTTTTTCTTAATCTTACTCTTAGCGAGTTTTATAGGTTTCAAGAGAAAAAGAAAAAATTGTGTGACGGACAAATTTTTCGAAAATGTGTGTTTTTAATTTAAAAAAAAAATAAGAGAGGAATCGAAATTCATCCTTTATTATCTTCATAATCTTCACGTGCATGGTAGATTCATAAAGATCAATTAAAGTTTATAATGTAATATCATCAATATAGGCTTAACGGACTTTCATTTAAATTCACTGATTGGGTTTTCTATAAGATTAATGAAAAAAAAAGACTGACACTGAACTTTTCATTACTTACGGTGGCGCTACAGTCCTGTGTGAACTAGGGCCTCACCCAACAAACTTCTCTATCTAACTCGGTCCCTAGCTAGAAGTCTCCAGTTTCAAGCTCCAAGTTGGGTTAGGTCACTTTCCACTTGTGCGCGCCAACTGATCCGCGGTCTTCTTCTACTTCGCTGTCCTGTGGGTATGGATTCGAAGACTTTCCGGGCCGGAGCATTGGTTTCCATGAGCTCTACGTGAACCAGCCATTTTAGTCGTTGGACTTTTACCCTTCTGGTTAAGTATACGTCGCTGTACAGCCCGTACAGCTCGTCGTTCCATCTTCTCCTCCACTCCCCTTCTATATGCATACGGGACCGTAGATCACACGAAGAACTTTTCTCTCGAAACGACCCGAGGTGCTATCATCCGCTTTTGTCATAGTCCATGCTTCTACAGCGTATAGCAGGACGGGGATGATGGGGGTCTTATACAGCGACACTTTGGTCCCTCGCTAGTGTTGTTTTTTGCGTTCGTAGCATAGCCTAGGTAGATGAATCCTTAACTACCTCAAAGTTACGTCTGTCGATGTTGACGTTTTGACCGAAATGTCGGTGTTGTAAGCCCTTTCTTGATGACAGCATGTACTTTGTTTTGCCCTCATTAAGCGTTAAACCCATTTCTGCCGCCTTTGCTCCAATGCTCAAAAAGCCCCATTGACATCATGCTGAGTTCTTCCGATTATGTCAATGTCATCAGCATATGCTAGTAATTGGAGAGACTTTTTGAAGGATAGTACCTCTAGTGTTGACTTGAGAGCTCTGCGCTATTCTTTCAAGAAAGATGTTAAAGAAATAGCATGACAGCGCATCACCCTGTCTAAAGCCTTTTTTGACATCGAAAGGTTCTGTTAAGTTGTTTAAAACGTTTATGGAGCAGCGTGAATTCTCCATGGTCATCCTGCACAAACCGACGAGTTTGGAAAGGATGCCAAAACTAGACATGGCTCTATACACCTCGTCCCTGTAGATGTTGTCACATGCGGCCTTGAAATCGCTGAAAAGATATTGGGTGTCGATTTGATGTTCTTCGGTTTTTTTCCAGGATCTGCGGTAATATGAATATTTTATAGATTGTGGACTTTGCTGATCTAAAACTACACTAATAAGGACATATCACGTTGTTGACTATGGGCTTTAGACGTTCACATATTTCGACAGAGAAGATTTTGTAAGCGATGTTAAGTAGACTGATGCCTCTATAGTTGTTGCTGTTTAGAGGGTCTCCTTTTTTCAGAATCGGGCAAAAAATACTTTCCATTGATGCTCTTAAAAATTTTAAATTGACAGTTTTTGTAAGCTAAATTGACGCTTTAGGAAGTTCAATCGAAAATTAAAGTCTAAGCTATTTTGTGTCCAGTAATTTGGAAGGGAAGTTATAAGTGTGGGTTGGCATCTCAGCCTCTTTTCTTTTATTGGCTCCTGACATATGTCCAAACTTATTATGCTCCTAACTGCGTCTTTAGTGAAATATTAATTATTAGAACTTATTTAATATACAAATTCAACGATATTCAGAAGATTCGTTATTTATTTTCAAAATTTAAACTCCATACAAAACTTTAAATTGTTTTAAGCTTTCTCAACTGTTCTGAGAATGATGCACCATAGGATTTCAAATAAATGTCAAAATTTGATGTCAAGTTAGTTCAAACATAAAGTAATAACACAAAAATTGAAAATTTATTTTTAGACGTTGTCAAATGTGTGAGTTTTATTGGGTTTCAGTTTTACTGTCAAGTCAAACCTATGAACAGTAAGAACAAAATTTTTAGAGAAGCAATAAAAATGCCCAAATATTTCCAAGAAATAAGTTAAATAAAGGTTTTCTTAGAATCATATAACCTCAGTTCAATTGTTTAGCTTTCCATTGTTTGAAAGTTTATAAAATCAGTTTAATATTTAGCTGTCTTATAATATACCTCATATATTTTCTGACATACCTTAACTCTGTTACGGTTGAAGCTAGACTTTTGTGTAAGTTCAAGGAAAAATTGAATGGTTCACTATACTTCGTACATTGAAAAAATTATTTTCAATTTTTTACTGAAGGGCTTTGCACATTAGATTTCAGTGTCTAACTTATATCTTCTAAAGAAATTATGTCTATAAATAGAGAAGGTTTGGAAGTATTGTACAGTTGTCTGAACTAAGAAAAAGTATTTAAAAAAATAATTTAAAAACCTACATCTTCTAAATTAACAAAATTGCAGTCTTTCTTTGTCGGTTTTCTAAGCAATTACGTATATCTACCTACTTATAGTTATCCAGAAAATTGGAAATCTACAATCATAATAAGTGCGCCTCCGTCAGCGTCATTGTTATTTTTATAAAAATCCAAGATTCTGAAATTGATTAATTTTTTGTATTCCTAGAAAATAAATAAATATATACCAAAGTCCTTTTCTACCAAGATGACGCGCCATCATCACCATCAGTAGTAAAACTCTCAAATCTTAATTGGAAATCTGTCTTTTTGTTCCATTTTTTCTTTGGATGAAAACGAACAATATTATTTATTTTCTCAAGGTGCATTTTTATAGATTAGCTTGAAAAAGAGGACGTACAAAATATAATTGCAGACAAATTTTAGTGCAAGACTCAGAAAATATTCACATTGCTTCCTTAAGAAACCAACAAATCCAAAAAACAAGAAAAACAAATATTTCCAAGAAATTAATTTTGGTCCTTCGGAAGAAGAACTCTACATCGTCCTCCTTTATCCTCAATCAGGTAGGTAGGTAGACAAATAACACGTTAAGAGTGAATCGGCAAGAAATCAAAGAAATCATTTATGTCAATTTTGGCTCTCCTTTTTTTATATCTTTATTCTTCATTTTCATCATCATTTCTTCTAGGAGCGATGAAAAATCGCCTACATTTTTTCAAGCTGTATTTTGTATTTATTTTAAGCTGATAAAATCTTGAAATAGGCGTCAAATTAGGTAGAAGAAAAAACATATCCTCAAAAACTGTTTGTTTCATTATATAAACGCCATTGTTAAAGGAGTTTATATTTGGGCATTGAAGCAGAAGTTTAAATAATAATCCATCCTGATCCTGAAGGTATTTTCAGGTAGATTGCTTTTAATATAGGTGAAAGACTGAAAAGTAAGCAGGTCATCGTCATAAGTACTTTCAACAAAGAAATATTTTTTGAATGAATTGTGGTTTTTTTTGTGTTACCCATTTTCGAGTCTAAATTGATCCAGTCTCATTTGGGGCTTAGACATCATAAAACACCTAGCTCAAGGCTCAAGGCCATAAATACATACATACATTAAATTTGATTAAAGACAGAAATTGACCTTTTCTCATAAATTTTAACTGCCCTATTACCTACTTATACGTGTCTAGGTATTTTAACGACTTTATAAATAGGTACCTTCTCATCAGACACTTTGCGCCAATCTCTACATTTTTTTTTTGCGTCAAGAACTAGAGCTGTAAATTTTAAAAGGAGGTAGGAACAACGGGTAAGACGACGACTGACGACATCGACGAGCGACGATTGAACAATGACCGTGCTGCACGTTATCCATGTCTTTTATCTTAATTCAAAAAACCCATAAAATTAGCCATTAACTTATTTTTCAAGCCATTTATATGCTCGCTATGTCAAAAATGTCACCCTTGATTCTATCAAAAACAGTCTGGCACGCGCTTCCTGTGCCATACGCGCGCCACACCAAACGACCACCGCAATAACATAAAGTTGAACAATAGTTCGTTGGTTAGTTGATTGGTGGTGCAACTGTCACAAGTCAGGCAATCCATATCGCGTCTCGTGATGTTCATCGTTTTCATCATCATCATCATCATCACCACTATTCCTGGAGTCACCCCTCTAACTTCAACCCCGAAGGATAATCTTATGGCAATACCATACAAAATCATTATCACACTTCAAAATCATTTGCATGGCTATCGGAGGGTAATAAAAGAATAAAACCATCACCATTCCCATCCCTTCTATCAGCAGCGCTGCCACAACCCTCGACTTTTTGACGCAGAAAAACCAAAAAAAAGGACTCAAACTATAGACCAATCATTATTATCCTGCGACAATTTGGTAGTAAAACTGGAATCGTAAAAATTTGCAATAAAAGAAATAAAAATAATTTTTTTATAGTCTTTCATCATTTTATTTTTTTGGAGGGGAGTACGATGAATTCTCTTGCTGGTCCAGGATCTTATATAAGTATGTATATACTGTTACTCGTATAGTTAAGGATTTCATTTATCTATGCAGCAACGATGCGGCAAATGATGACGGATTACATCAAAGTGACACTTAAATAAGATTATATTCCAACTTAACTATTAATTTCATTCCCATGGAACAATAATAATATTAATAATAATAAATTGAAGAATATGCTACAGGACAATAGTGTGAGGGGGTATTTTGTGTGGTAGAAGGAACATACTCGTATAATGGATTCTGGGATTCTATTGGAAAAATTCAATGGTGTGGAGGTTATTCACGATTTATTGATGCGTTTTCAACGTTGGCAAAAATAGACAAGATGCACTGGACAGGGTTGTTATACATTTTTACACAAACCTACTTAGCCTTATAATTACAGTTGATGGAATTTACAAATTTTACTTATCATAAAAAAGTCATTATTTTAAATATAAACGCGTTGCAAAAAAGGAAGAAATTTACTAAAACTGATTTAAAAAATGACAAACATTTGGTTTGAAAAAAAAAGGTTTTGAAGCAAGCCACACTGTTAAAACTCCATACCCTTCTGTTGATTTTTAAAAAAATTTCAACAAAATATTTATAACAACATTTTGTGTCAGATGGAAAAAAGTTTGAAGTCGATATCTTTCTTGGTTCTCAAGATAATTGAGTCAAAAACCATTTTTTAAAATTTTCAGTTGATTTTGAAGGTTATCGTTTTTTTTTATAAAAGAAATTTATTGTCAATTGATTTTTTCTAAAAAAGTAACTAATAGCAGTAACTAACAAACAACAATTTTTGAAATACGATAAAACAAGTTAAATTTCAATATCTGTTTTTCCTGAGATTTAAAGACGAAACACACATTTTTAAAAAATTTAAGTAGAATTTTTTAAAAGTTTTTATATCTTCGAACCTTGGTTTCAATTATTGTTTTTTTTAGGAAAATTGTAATATAACTACAGCAAAATTTTGTATAGAAGGAAATCATTTTTAAGTCAATACCTTCATACATTCTCAAAACATTCGAATCGAACGTCAGTTTTTATCAATTGTGTGTAGTATTTTTTTGTAGATTCTCATTTTTTCCAAAAAAAAAAAAACAACATTTTGGATTTTTCTTAAAATTTTAATAAAAGTTAAAAACTTCCTTTTCTGAAACTCTCGCAACTGAGCGGCTATTAATAGTTGAGCATTGGTTTATATGACTTGTTCAAAAGCACGTTATCTAAGATTTTCGTTATGACTAGTTCATTGTCAACAATGCAGTGGACAAAGCAAGAGCGCGCGTTCGCAGTGGAGGCCTAATTTTCTTTCAGCCGTTCGATCATCGCAATTCAGCGTACTTTAAAAACCATTTCAATATCGCACCTGCAGGTCGTGTGCCTGATCGAAAATAGATTTGTTTGTGGGTGGACACGTTCAGGGATACCGGTAATGTGCAGAAGAAACATAATGGACCTTCCAGAACCGTCAGGACGCCAGAAAACATTGAAAGGGTAAGGGCAGCGATTTTGAAATCCCCTAGGCGATCTGCACATAAACATTCGGCTGCCTTAGGGATTTCTAGTCGCACAGTGAGAAGAATTCTTTATGAGAATCTTAATTTTCACCCATACAAATTTTCAGTGGTGCAACACTTAATCCACGCGATTATGTTGCGCGAAAAAATGCATGTGAAGCCTTCCTCGAAAACCTGCCTCAGGACGCCCTTATTTTCTTTAGTGACTCGACACATTTCCATATTTCAGGATGTGTGAACAAATAAAACATGCGACATTGGAGCCCCACTAACCCGAGAGAACTTCATGAGCAGCCTCAGAACTTGTGACTGTTTGGTGTGCAATATCCAGAATAGGCATTATTGGCCCATGGTTCTTTGAAGAGAACGAAAGAGCAGTTACGGTCAATCCTGAACGTTATGTCAGCATGATTGTGGATTTTTTTTTTACCCAAACTTAAAGAAATTAATATAGGGGAAGTGTGGTTTCAACAGGATGGCACCACAGCTCACACGGCAAGGAAGGTCAATGAATATTTTGCGTAAACACTTCCCCAAACGGCTTATCTCTCTTAGAGGCGATCTTCAGTGGCCAGCACGATCGCCAGATTTAGGCCCATGTGATTTTTTCCTGTGGGACTACCTTAAATCGTTGGTATACAGTGATCGTCCAAAGACCCTTCATCATCTTAAAAATAATATTCGTGCTGCTATCGCCGACATAAGCACAGATATGCTGGAAAAAGTGAAAAACAATTTCAAGTTCCGACTATCTCAGTGCATTGATGAGAACGGTGGCCACCTTCGAGATGTCGTTTTTAAAACCAAATAAAATAAAACTTTAAATGTACTTCCATACACAGAAAAAATAATTAAATCAATATTGCCAATACTTTTTGTTTTATGATTTTTTAAAATAAGGAAGTAACCACGCCCCACCCTGTACAAGATAAAATTAGTTCGAAGGCAAAATCTTTAAAAATTGCAAAAATATTCTATTTTAAAATCAATGTTTACCAATTTTAGAAGAATTGTTTTAGGTTTTTCTTTTTATACAAAAACAGTTATTTAGATTTTTCTAAAATCTTCGAGGTGACAAATATTTTGTTCCTTTTTTATTTTTAAAAAATGCCGTTAATTGATATTTTTTGAATCTTTATCCATTTGGTATCACGTCACAATGTACAATATAACATTTATTTAAAGTCACTATCGTTTTTTTGTCACAGCATATTTTGGTTTTATCCGTAAAACAAAATTTATTTGAAGTCTATATATCTTCTGGTTCTTGAGATATGGCCGACAAAACAAAGTCGTTCCAAAGTACGGATGCACTTACAGACATCTTTCTAAAAATATTTTATTTATTGCCTAGGGATCTTGATACGTAGAGAAATTTCAAAAGTTCAATTCGATAAACCAGAACGATTACAGACACTTTATATGGAAAGTTATAAATTAAGCCAAAGAAATTGTTTATAAATAAAATACAAAACACTGTTTTCATTTATTCATATTGGTACACGTCAAGTTCAATAAAGTCAGGTGTCCATGATCACCGAAAAGCTCATAAGAATTTTGCTATAATGACAAAATACAAAATTGACTAAGCATATTTTTTTTAAACTTCTATCGACTCTTAAAATAAAAGTTTTTCTCTCAAATCAGAGGGTTTGATATTTCATTACAAATCAGCTTAATCTTCAATCTTCAATATTTACTATGTACTTCCTTCCGTTGGGCGCCATTTATTATTAAACTGGAGAATATTTGCATTGACTTGAATTCTTGGCTACGGATGAAAAGTGGACAAATTTTTAAAAATTGTATTGGGTCAATTTAAATACACAAAATAAATTATAATAATGCACTTTCAATTGCTGTCTATCAAAACATAACCATAAAATTTTTTGTAACAAGTAAAATTTATCATTTAGTTAAGTATTAAAACTAACCAAAAATGTTTATTTTTTTGCACCTTAAAATTTGTTGAGAAGTGTAATATTTCAACACATTTTTTATAATAAGGATGGTTAACAGAATTTTCCTTAAAATTTTAGTAACAAAAACGTAGTTATTCGCATTTAAAAATTAATAATAAAACTCATATAATTATCTTTTATTATTAAAAATTAAATATTTGCCAATTTGAAAATTTAATGAACAAAAATGATTTTATCTCCAAAACAATTTTGTGCAACGAAAAATAACGTTTTTGACATCTGGGGAAATTTTGATATGACAGTTTTTTTTTATAAAAAATAAAAACCTAAAAAAAAAACATTAAGTACTCAAAGTTAGTAGAATTAATTTTCGACTCAAATATATTTTCAAAAATTTGAGACATAGGCTTCAAATTAATTTCTTTATAAGAAATATTGTTTTTAACATTCGATAAAGTTTTGAGAAAAATCGAATTGATAGTTTTTTTTACAAAAAATAAAAACCCCAAAAAAGCATTAGCATTAGTTGGTAAACATTGATTTTCTACTCAAATATCTTTTCAAAAATTAAAAGTATTGGCTTAAAACTTACTTAATCTCACAGAAAATATTGTTTTCGACATACTATACATTTTTTATAAAAATCCAACAGTCCGTTTTTTTATACAAAAATAAAATCTACAAAAGTTAGTACGCAAATTTTTTAAAAATTGATGTTCGGTTCTCGATATCTCGTTAACAATAGAAGATATTGACTTCAAATTAATTTCATTCATAGAATTTGTATTTGTTTATATAAGAAATAATTTTTTTTTTAAATGCTACTAAAATTGGTAAAATTAGTTTTCGACTAAAAATCTAGTTAACAAAAATGGATTTCGAAAGCAAACTATTTCATTACATGCAAAATATTGTTGGTGATTTTAAAATTTTTAAGAGCAATTCAGCTGACAATTTTTTTAAGAAAACGCGGAAACCTACAAACTCTTAAACAAGACAAATCGACAGACGGGATGGGAAGTTATCAGTGTGGGTCGCATCCCAGCCTTTTTTTTTGTATTGACAATCGAATCCGAAAAAAAAACGTTTTAATTGAAACGGATCTTATTTATTCTAAGGCTTGTGCAACTTTGTAAAAGTGTAGTTTGGTTTTATTTCACGAATCAAAGGAGTATTAACACAACTGATTTTTCCATTATTTTGTTATATCTAGAAAAATAAATGACCGACGATTCCGACGAAACCAACGAGAATCTCGGAAAATTTCGAAACAAAATATACAGTTGCGTCTCGGAAGCATTAAAAGTATTATACATAGTCTCACCGTGTCTCAGTTCAACAAAAACAGGACCATAACGAGACCTAACATTACCTCTTTTCGTTAGCAGGTCTAATTTGCCCTAAGTATTAAAAGTGCACAAACGAAAACTGTTTGTCTCCTATATTTCATTTCAAACAACTTCTATTGCATTCCTAATAAATAAAATACTTTTGTGACAACTAAGACAATTTCCTCCAGAAATTAAAGAAAACAATTATAATTTTATTGAAAAAGCTTCAAAACTTCAAAATAATCCTATACTAACCTGCTACAATTTTTTCAAATGCCTATGTACACAAGATTTTTTTGATTAAAGTTATAGAAATAAAGCAGAATCTGTTTTACAAATATTTCTCAGTTTAACATGAAAGTCGCGGAATTATTTAACGCACTGAAGTTTACAGAGATTGTTTCTTAGCCGTACTGCGCGAATGTGGAATATTTAAGAAAGTCTGTCCTTCCATGTTATTGCAATATTCAGGAATTTAAAAACCAATGTGAACCGACAACTCCAACTCAAACCATTACTTCCTTTGCTAATGTTCGCACTGAGTCATTAAAATGAACACGGTACTAAAAAGCTGTATTAAATACATGACTATTATACAAAAACACAGAAATTCATATTCACTATTATAACAAATAATTTGAATATGATTGTGCTATCTTTTTGATCACGGCTTACCTTCTTTTGCACCTCCTTTAATAATTTGACAGAGATAAGAACATAACCTTTTATTAATTTTGTCAGCCTTTTTTCTTAGTAACAATCTTCTTTTATCTGGACTTAGAAATCTATTTTTTTTTAAATGTGTAAAAATAAGAAATGTATTCATGTTTTTTGTAAACCAAAGTCTTTAGGTATTCAATTCATTAATTTCATAATTGAATACAAATCTTCTTCGTCTTAAATCTTTCAAAGTGTTTCATTTTCACTAAAACACAAAATATCTTTAAGAAATTGAATATTTCACTTAATTATATTTCATCCAAAAATATCTCAGACAAAACATCTAATTTAAGAACTTGGATGAATACTTTTCTCTAAACATGAACAAACTCCCAGATTTAAGAAAAAATCAATTTTCTTCTTTCCATCTTTCTTAACTTAAATATCTAAATCAAATTTGATATTGTACAAAAATAAAGATAGAAATGTATATTCCTCTAGATAAACTTCTCAAAGGATTTAATGAAAATCAATACACAAAAATATAACAGAATATGAAAACTTATTTCAAAATCTCTTGTCTTCTCTATACAAATGAACGTTGGTATGTTTATAAGAAGATAGACTATAGATAGCTACATCCAATAAAACAAGAAAAATTAAATCAAAACCCTCATCTTACATTTAATTTACTCCCCCATTACACAACAATATAATTGTATCTTCTCTCGTGTCTGTTTCAAAAATACAAAAAAAAAAAAAAAAAAAACAATCCACAAGATAGATACATAGTAAGATAAATTCATCGAATTCTCTCAAACCCATCATAACGCCCTCCTACCAAAGCTACAACCTCTATAGACAGTTCAGTTGTTGTTGTAGTTGCTTTAGAAAACAACGATGTACAAGCACCTACTATACCTAACCTAGTTGTTTATTCTATCCCTTATATAGTTTTACCTATGAAACACGGAAAATACTTTTTCTACACAATACAAAAAAAAATAAGGAAACTGGAATACAATAACAACACTTACACAATATACCTACATAAAGGCTGACTCAAATTCCAATTAAAAGAAACCTTAATCCCAAAATCGATTACTCGCCAAAGTGTGTCAATTTGAAACTCAAAATTAAACTTGAATGAATCACAACATGTTGCACGACTATCATACTGGTGTAAAAATTTGTTGATTAGAAAAATGAAATGAGAAAAACTACTTCTTTTGGTAGGAGATTTTTCAATTCTCTTTCTCGTCATGATGAAATTTACTCACCGTCATTATTCACTAAGTGAAGAGAAAGTTTCGAAAATAAAATGAATTTCACTGAAAAGAAATGTAAAATTGTGAAAATTATCAAAAAGAGAAAGGAAACATGTTATCAATGAAAATGAATGAGGCTCATATTGGTTGGCAACATTTTCGAAGATTCAAAGTGGATGATTAGCAACATTGTTGAGGAAACATATTCTTAAAGTAAAATTCCTCCAAACTGATGCTGTTTTACATTGTACGTATGACTGTCAAACATGTTGACGAAAAAATATGAAGAAATGCTCGACTTAGGCAACTTAAAGTTTGTGCTTCTTCAAGGTTTAGGGACTTTTGCTGTTGAAACATGCTTCGTTAAAAATAATTTAAGTTCGACTTTGTTGAAAATATTTAAAAACTTATTTTGATACATTACTCCAGAAAATCAGTAAAGGTCTTTCCATAAAATATTAAGCTTCATATACTCAATATGTGCAACATCATTCACGCAACATCTTTCGAAGTCACTGATGCATTAGGATTTGTATATAAGTCGAGCTAAATTTATCATCTTCGAAAAAGTATCTGATGAATATTTTGTATCTAAACAAAATTCTTCTTTTCGAAATAAAATTCATTCTTCTATTTACGATTACGATACTCTTGCTTCATCTTCATTCAACATTCTTCAGTTTTTTTTTTCAGATACAATTTTCAAGCCCCATTCCCACAATTGCATTAATTTCGATATCGAATTTTCTCAGCAGAACACACATTTTTCGAACTCTCTTATTTGATGTTGGTTTTGATTCTGTGAGGCAGACTTGCGAGTTGCGAAAAGCAAACAAAAATACAAGAAAAAAAAAAGATTCAAACCAAAGAAGAAAAAAATATCTGAAAATGTATCTACTGCGCGCAGTTCACACTCAGATTTTTGAGTAGGTATACTTTGAAATTCATTTTTAGTCAATGTTGATTAACCATGCGGTGCGGTTGTGTATAGTCTGTACTCGCTCCTTGTATTTTTAATTCCGGATTTTAAAATATAATATCTCATATCTCAAAAAAAAAAATAAAAGATACAAATTAATCAACCCCAAATCTATATCTAAGTGTGATAGATACAAATTATAATTTCTGTTTTTGAAAATTACCAGACGCCGAAAAATATACAAAAAAAAATTGTATCTTGTCGAATTAGAAATAAAATCAAAAAGGATTTCCAAATTTTTGGTCAGCCTTTCCCTTCGTATAATAAAAGTCCTTGTATATGGTGTGTGTTTTTATTTCTTCTGCTTCTGTTATTTTAAGTGGAAATACATTAGTGTGTATATGCGATAGATTTTATAAATCGGTATTTTGCGTGAATATTGGCCGTTATCGTGTGAAAATATCCTTAGGAGGGAATTTTTGCTTCTCAAGGATTTAAATAAATTCTCTACTCCGCTCAGCTCTACTCCGCTCCATGGTGCGCAGAGTGTGTGCCTCTGGTGTATATTTATTTATGTTAAGCTGTGGTTTTGATGGCCAACAAAATCTATATGTTAATCTGATTTGTGAATAAGAAAAAAAAAAAAAATAAGATATATCCTTTCCATTAACAACAAGAAAATTAGAAGGATTACCAGTTTAGAAGAGAAAAAAGAGGATTATGTGAAAAATATACATGAAAATAAATATCAAAATATTTAGTGCGTGTGGTGGTGCAAGAAGAAAGTCCTTGAATTTGAAAGAATAATATTATTTTGTTCGTGTGTCTAACTAACCATGGATTACCAGTGCAGATTGCCGCAAGGATACGACTCTTATAGAAACCTTGTTTGAAAGGATATTTTTTCCAAAAAAAGATACAAATTACTTTAGTTTGAACTTTTTTTTTGTTTTTGATTTGTTTTCATTTTTTGTTGTTATCCTTTTTTATTTTGGAACATTTCACCAACTCTGATTCAAGAGTGAGAGGATTTTTATTTGACTTATCAAAGTTTTTTTTTGAAAAAAAAAGAAAGGATTCTCATCATGCCTCAACCAAACATGCATCACAACAAAATCCGTTACAAGATCCTGCTTAGCTATGGCCAACGATCAAGTTTGATCGTTTTGATTGTGATGTCCTTGCTGACAGTGTCTGTAAATAGATCCTTAGTGAGTGCTTCACGGTATAACCGACAGAATCACGTGATGTACAGTGGCGGGAGTAGTAGTAGTAGCAGCAGTAGTGATGTGGGTGATCGTGGGATTGGCGTTGGGCGCCATGGTCACAACCGCAATTCGAACAATAACCACAACGATGTATATAGTGTGAACGATGCAATGTTGCTGCCACCGATCATGAATCCCAATGACGATAATCCAATGATCGTGAATCAGCAACAGCTGAGTAGTTGTCAGACGGTGTGTGCATGCAAGTGGAAGGGTGGCAAGCAGACAGTGGAGTGCATCGATCGATCGCTCATCCAGATCCCGGAGAGTATTGATCCTTCGACTCAGGTGTTGGATATGTCTGGCAACAAGTTGCAG
Source organism: Eupeodes luniger (assembly GCA_951509635.1). NCBI lineage: Eukaryota > Metazoa > Arthropoda > Insecta > Diptera > Syrphidae > Eupeodes > Eupeodes luniger. The sequence goes on along the minus strand of OX608075.1, from coordinate 7,777,466 downwards.
ACGCTCTCGAATGAGCAATTCATTCGGGCGAATTTGCTCAATCTGCAGAAACTCTATCTGCGGAATTGCAAGATCGGCGAAATCGAACCGGAGACCTTCAAGGGACTGACGAATTTGGTAGAGTTGGATTTGTCACATAATTTGTTGGTGGTGGTGCCCTCGAATGCCCTGGGCTTCATACCATCTCTGCGAGATCTGACACTGGCCTCGAATCATATCCATAAGATAGAAGCATATTCCTTTGGCAACACCCAGAGTCTGCAGAAGCTGGATCTGTCCCATTGTGACATACAGACTTTGGCTCCACAAGCTTTTGAGGGTTTGGAGAGTCTGACACAGCTTAAGTTGAATGGCAATAGACTGGGAGAGTTGCGACCCAAGACCATTGAGACACTGAGCAAGCTGCACGGTATCGAGCTGCACGACAATCCTTGGATGTGTGACTGCCGGCTGAGGGCAGCAAAATTATGGCTTCTTCAGAATAACATTCCCTATCCAGTGGCTCCAACTTGTTCGGGTGGTCCAGAACGAGTGTTGGACCGTTCGTTTGCCGATCTGCAAGTCGATGACTTTGCTTGCCGGCCAGAGATGCTTCCGATCAACCATTATGTTGAGGCGACCATGGGAGAGAATGCTTCAATAGTGTGCAGGGCTTCAGCCATCCCAGCTGCGACCATAAACTGGTACTGGTCGGGAAGGCTTTTAGCAAATGGGAGTGCTTTCAGCGCCTATCAGAGAGTCTACATATACGAAGATGGTCAATTCGAGAAGCGAAGTCGATTGATCCTAACAAACGCCCAGGAAACTGACTCCAGTGAGTTCTATTGCGTGGCGGAGAATAAAGCGGGAACAGCAGAGGCAAACTTCACACTACACGTCAGTATGCGAGCAGCTGGTATGGCCTCACTGGGAAGTGGACAAATTGTTGGACTCAGCGCAGCTCTTGTGATCCTCATTCTCTTCATCTTCCTCATAATCATGTTCCTTTTGCTGCGATTGCGCCGAACGCCATTCATCGAGAGCAAGACTCCGAACCATCTCGAGGTTATAACCACAATGAACCATCAAAACTCGATCACCAACAAAACCCAACCACCAACAGGGAATGGCAACATTGGTGGAGTTGTGATCGCCAATGGTGCGATCCCCAACTGTGCGACTCTCGATCGCAAGGGCAGCGTAAACGACCGAATGCATGCTGAATCGAATGACACGAATCCTGTACAGAAACCACCCCGGCTGACTGACCTGGCCTATACCACGAGCAATTACGACAATAACGGGAGTGTCCTCTCGACAGCAACTTGCTTCATCTCGCCCACAGCCTCAGCAGGCAACAATCCAGACCTTATAAACGACACAAAACGCTTTGGTAGTGACGAGTTTGCGGACTTAAAGATTCCGGCGATTCTCACAGCGAATTCCAGTGGGGAATACAGCCGGGCGGGAGGTTGTGACTCCCTGTATCCATCTGGTCTCTGGGAGACCGCGACAACATCCTCATCGGCGACTGACGATCTGTATCTTAAGAGGGCCACCAGCACAACAATATCCGGCTACACAGGGTACTCGGACAAGACTCCGATCATGGAAACGAACCAACTGTACGACCTCCATGAACGCACCACAGACTACTTTAGTAAAACATTCCCCCGAACACACTTCAACAACGCCCCCTCAACCTCGTCTTCCATGATGGTCGGCCAGGGGGCCCATTCCACGACATCAACCACCACGACGAATCTCTCGTCGGGTGGCAACTCCACCTGCGGCTATCCCTCTGACTACGGACTGCCTCTGGTGCCGGGTGCCGAAACACAAATTCATCACACTATGCATCCCATTTACAACAACAACAATGCAACATCAGCGATGACATCGACCAGTTGCAGCAACATCAACAATAACGGTAGTAATAGTAGTACTAGAAGCTCAACAACAACAGCACCAGTGACGCACCAACAACCCCTAACGAACCTAAGCGGAACTCAGCAGCAGCATCAGCTGTTGGCCAACGGCGTACCGGTGAACGCAAAGACGATACGGGTCTGGCAGAAGGGCGGCGTGCCAGTGCTGCCACCAGTGACCGCCTTGAAACGTGCATTAATAAGCAGCAGTAGGAGTTCGCCGGACGAGGGCTACCAAGAAGGATGCGGAACTGATGTTTAAGTTTGTTATCAATTTTTATTTTATTTTTTACATAATTATATTTTTTAAACAATTTTATTTGATTATTTCTTACGACCAGTTTTGTAGATACATTTTTATGCAACAAAACAAAAAGAATCTTTAGTTTTTGTATTTTAAATACTTAGCTCTTTTCCGGTTCAAAAAATAAAAATAGAAAATATTAAAAAATGATAATAATTCGATGAAATTTGTGAAAAGAGAAATTGTCGACTGATGGAAAAGAATTATAACTAAAATTAAAATAGCAAACAAAAATAATGAAAATGTGATAGTGTTTGATATAGTTGAAGCAACAAAAAATAAGAAAATTTTATAGGGTGAAGTTTGTTGGTTAAAAAATGCATAATGCAATAAATAATGCAAAGCTAAAAAGAAAAAAAATATAATTTATATGTACAGTGATTTGCAGTGAATTTTGTGGAAGATAATAATTTATATTTAAAAAAAAAAATATGTAAAGCTTGGTGGAATTATTTTACTTGATGGTAAAGCTGGTAAATGACGTAGATTTTTTATACTTTTTTCGAACTTAATATAATATTTAAACTTTTAAACCGGAGCTCAAAATATTTTTTAAGGTTTTAAACAACAATATCAATTTCACATAATGTACTTATTTGACATGACATGCAGTATATTAGTTAGAAAAGGAATACTTGCAAAGCATTTTTATATTTTAAAAATGTTACGATTTAATAAGTTTTTCCAAGTCTTTTATTCGTAAGCTCTTGAGGAAAGTTATTAAACTTTTTTACTAGGCAGTTTTGATACAAGTTCCTTATTAAATATGAAAAAGTACCGTTATTTTTCTGTCAATTTAAGATATGACAAAAAAAGTTATCTGTAGTAAGAAAAGTGTATTCGATTTAAACTTTTATGATACGACTTTTTTAAATCAGAATTTATTTAAAATACTAAAAATAATTTAGTATCAACTTCAAAAAATTTGTTTGTGTAGAGTTATTTCTATGGTTATGAGGTTTTGTTTAATTTTAAATACTAACGAATATTATTTATTAACATCATAAAAATATTTGACGTTTTTTTTAAATTGAGAGCTTTAGTTATGTTGAAAGAATCTTTTGGGATCTCCCGGGCTCTATTTTCAAACTTGATCTTAAAAAGGCACAGTAGAAAAATAATAGTGTTAATAAATATTTTCAATAGGAAATATTTCGACAGACCAGAAAGTTTAAAAAAATGCAATTCTTGTCAACTGTCAATCTTATTCAGTAGACACATTCCGTCAATCTTACTTGGATACAAAGTCATGACCATATTCCTTATAACTTTAAAGAGTTTAAGCCTAAATGTCAGAGTCACTGTTAAGTTAAGTTAAACAACGTGCTCTGGAGAGTATTCAAATAGCAGTATCTTAAAAAATCATTTCCATAAAATAATCAATTAAAATAATGAACTATTATTGTAAATCCAGTTTTATATCATAAATTCTGGTGAATTAACTTAAGTTTACTTAAGACTTTTAAATTGAGCCCAAATGATAAAAAAAAATTTCTTTACACAAAAATTTATATTTTCTCAACCGAAATTCTAAATCACCTAGTCATGGATACCAGTGAAATATAGGAGTGGTTTTAAAGAACTCTTCTTTAAGTTTTTCGTTTCAAAAAGGCTCAAAAATAATAAAAATTATTTACGACGTAACTAAGATGTGAGTTGATGACTCGCAAATTTATTATAAAATATTAATATTGGTTTCTGGTCCCTTTACAAAATATCTTAGTTTTTGTAGCAAATAGTCAGTGATAAAATCGATTAAAGTGACAATTGATTATTACACTGATAATAGACTGTGCAACATGATTCAGCTAAATTCAATTCGGTTGAACAATTTCTAACAAAAATTGTCAAAATAGTTAATGAAATGATGGAATTTTCACCAAAAAACGGACATCGAATTACAAAATTGACTTCTTCGTCGTACTTTTTCCTATTTGTTTTAAAAGTTAAGTTTTCAAGGAACAAAACTGTCCGTATGAATGAAAAATACAAATTAAATCAATAAAATTTGCATAGAACTATTATCTGGTTTGATGTTAACTTTGCTTTTATTGCAAGAAAAACATTAACTTCACCTTAGTCATTTAAATGTCATTATTTGGAAATTACTTTATCTTTTTTATTCATGGATTTTGTTTTACTATAAAGCTTCTATAATATTTTTTCCCAAAGCTGGCTTAATGCTTTTCGCAAAAACACAAAGCTATAGAGTAAAAACTGAGTCTTAGGTAAAAGATCAGCAATCCTGGTTAACACATTTAACTTATTTATATGGTTAAAAAGAAAATCAATACCGTCATTGAGTGGCTGATAATTACTTTGATAAAAACTTATTATTCAGAAAGATCAGTGATTATTTCTGAACCAAACCTATGAGCATCGAACCAAATTTCAATAATTATTTCTGATCAAAAATATTTGTTCATAATAATTATTGATAAAATATCATTAATCATTGAAATGTTACTATTTATTTGCTATTGTGTATTTTTTCGGAATTTCAGCATTTAAAACAATTTTTACAATAAATGTATAACTCTCTTAAATGGTGAGGATTCTTTCAATAGGAATTGTATTCTAAAATATTATACGTAATTTTTGTGTTTTCAAATTTCATTGACTCTAGAACACTAAGATAAATCTGTATTTAAGTATTTTAAACACCAACGGTTTTTTGAAGTTTATTGGAAAACACCATAAGTAGTTTTTTTAGAAAATTATTCCACAATTTAATTAAAAAATCGAGACTTGAAGTTTGGAGAATAGAACGGTTCTGCAGTTGTTTTCATATTCAGTCACATTTTAAAAGATGGTATTTCTCTATAAAGTTCTTCAAATCAAAAGAAACCAAACAACATTTGAAAATAGGATTATTTTTTTTTCAGTTCTGTTGTTGAAACAATTATTAAGATTTTTTCCCCGTCAAGTAGTGAAACCTAAATAAGAAAAATGTTTTTGAAAAACGTCAAATCTGTCAATGGTTAAAAACTTTGGGGTACTTTTAAATATTTTTGAGGTTGTATAATTATAATGACAAAACTAAAATTATTTTAAGATTAAATAGATCACAATAATTGAAAATTAAATGTTAATACAAAATTAATTTAAATTTAATGAAGTCAAACTTCAAATATAATGCTGATCGTATTAACACTAAATTTTAGTGCTAATAAAAAAAAGCAACTGTTAAAACAAAAATATTTGAATTTGATATTAAATGATTAAAATTGCAAAGATCTCTTATTAAATTTTAAAACTGAATATTATATTTCAATATTTTGTATTACTGATTCTGAAATTAATATAACTTTTTTTAATATTTTTGATATATTAAAATTCAATTTTTACCCCAATATTTTTAAACGTGAAATAGTTTTCAGTTTAGGCTTGAATTTTTGCTCATCACCTAATAATTGTAAAGAAAAATGATGAATACATTTTCAAACAACAAAAAGGTATAGAAACGCTATCATTAGTAAAATGTTCCTCTCAGAATTTTTGTCATCTTCGATAGAAAAAAGAACTTAAGGAGTATTGGTGTTCCAAATTTCGGTGGTAAAATAAATTTCGATGGAAGTTTTTGTTCACCATGGCCGGCTGATAAAAATGTCAATACTTCAAAGTTACAATTAGAGAGAATTCCTTAATTTTGTGTTTAAGCTGAAAATCATATTTTCTTCTCAGCCTTTCTTAAAAGTCGAATGTTTACTCACAAGAATAACTCAAGATTAAAAATCACACAAATAAAAGGCCTTACGTTAGAGATTGTAAGTTTAAAAACTTAGTATTGAAAAATAACTTCATAATCCCCTAGAAAAGCATTGAAAATAAAAAAACGAGTTACCATATTTTTTAAGAATATCAATACTAGACCGCCTAAGTAATCTTAAGGGAATTTTCTGGTTTACTCGTACTTACAACCAACAGGATATGCTCTAAACCTTTTTTTTTTACTTTTAAGGACAAAACACAATCAATGAGAGGTTCACTAAATTTAATTTTAAAAAGGTGTAAGATTTAAGTCATTTGTAGCTAGAAATGTCACTCCTTTTTTGTATATTTAACAATTTACTATTTATCCCCACACTTTTTTATATTTAGAGTAAGATATTTAAAAATAATTTAACATGGCTTAACACTTACTGTTCATGAAAAAAATAACAAAGAAAACAAACCTAATTTAGAATGTCAGAAACTTAAGAGTCATATCGATTTTACAAATTAAAAAACGGCACTTTGCCCGTTTTTTAATTTTAACTTGAGTTTATTTTAAGATGCTAAAATTGTTTTAAATTATTAAAATCAACTTTTGAACTTAGGAACTAAAAAATAAGATATTTCATGGATATGCTATAGAATTGTAAATGAAATACTATAAATATTTTAACACAACTTTGTATAAACGTTTCTTAAAAACAATTTTCCAATACTTTAGTTCACAAAATTTATTTTTTGTATTCATAGACTAAGACAGCTTTGTTCCAAATTTAACTATATACAAAAAATTGGAAATTATTATTTCAATATTATGCAATTGTACTTGATGGTCGACTATTAAGTGTTTAAAAGAGAAGTAACCAAACATAGGTTTTTAATTTCTGTCTTCATAAATGGATTCATAAATCGAAAATTTTCACTTGTTTCTAAGCTGAGTGTTCAATAGTACTTCTTGGAAAACTAACTCTTCTTTTAGTCCTGTTTTAAAATATGCACTTACTCTAAAAATTCCTATACTTTTGTTTTGACACATAACACTAGAAAACGGTATTTTAAAAATATCAGAATCTCATTTATCTGATATTTCAAACAAATTTAGTTATTATTTTTGTTCGAAAGTATTAAGTTTTCCAATTCCAATTATCAAAAATCTATTTTGAATATTTTACTCCATTGAATTCTTTTATTTAGAATCAGTGAAAATAACTTCTCTGAATGGTGATTATTCTGAGATCCCTTCTTTCTTAACTTTCAAAAATGTCTTTAAAACATTTAAAATATATTAAAAAAGTTGAGTAGATCGACTAAAACTTAAGAAAATGTGTGTTTCCATCTATTTTTGCACTCACATGTCCTTTACGTATCTTAACTTTTTTATAGTTACCTCCTGATAAATGGAATTTCTGATTGTTTTAGTATGAAAAAGCACTTAATAAAAGTTATTGAACCTTGCATACACTCTCAACTCTTATACCTATACACAAGTTTGAAATTGTTATATCGATTTTTCTTTTCTCATAACCCATATTAAGACACTATATACATACATAACATATGGTATTGTATATTGTACACAAAACATCCTTTTTTTTTAAATCCTTACTGAATACGAATTGCAAAACTAAACAATAAATTTTCAAACTTTGTTTCTGATTTGTTTTCTATATGGGCCTCTACTCTACATGCGACTAGACCTATACAAATAATAGAAAAGTTATGTCGTAACTTTCAACCTTTCGAGTCCTTATATTCGCCTACAGCCTATAGATGAGTTGAGTATTGTCTCGAAAACTGTGTTGAAAAAAAATAAACATTTATATGAAAAAGTAAAAAAAAAAAAAAAAAGATCTATTCGACCGCTTAGCATTTTTATTTTTGTACTCTTGTTTAAGTGCTACTTCACACTCTGGTGTTAACTCTCTCACTCCATCCTGTTGCTCATATGTGCCATTTTTTGTTTTTGTTAGGAAAAATGTTTTAGAAATAATAAAATAAAACTTTTTTAATAATTCAAAAGGTTGGAAATAAAATAAAAATAAAACCTGATACTTTTAGTTTGAATATGTTTCTCAGAAAAATTTATAAATTTAAAAAATACTTTAACCCAGAATTTCAGTAAATTTAAAAATTTAGAAAAAAAAAAACGGCATGGAAATAAATATTTGAAATTTTCAATTGTTTGAGTTTTGAAATAAAATTCCGAAAGGAGTTAATAATCAATTCATCAAATTGAGTTTATAGTCAAAATTAAAGTGGGTGCAAAAATTACACATAATAATATTGAATTCCAAGCGTATTGTTTTTTAAATGTCAAAGTGCATTAATTTAGATAAAGACTGTTCAAGTCCTTAAATAGCACAAAATTAAATTTTTATAGAAAATAATAAATACATTTTAAGCACTTATAGTTTTGGAAAATGATCTATAAGAATGTATTTTTACGGAGTTATACTTAAACAATTTTATGACATAATTCCAACTTTTTTGAGTTACTAAGTTCCAAAAGTTCCGTACCCGTGGTGTGGTGGTTAGTGTGTCTGTGTAGGGATATCACACCAGAGGTCTTGGGTTCAATCACTGCCTGTGCCACCTTAATTAAAAAAAAAAAGTTTTCACGGTTTTTACTGCCTCTTGCGAGGAATTGACAAATCCTCCAAGAGTAATTATTATTGTCATGAAAAGTGCTTTCAGTTTAAAACTGTAGGTCCCCTCCATTCCTGACAACTTCACTCGTATACAGGAATGGTTGAGAGTTGTTAGTCACTAGGCCCTAGTTCTCAATGGATTGTTGCGCCACCTAATTTTTTTTTTTATTTTTTTAAGTTCCAAAAGATGTTTTTGTTAATTTTAAAAATTTTAAGGTTTTCAAAACTTACTAAAGTTAAAATCACAAAATGGCTTCTTTAAGTCTCAGTAATCTACAATGTCTTCTGAGTTTTTGACACTTTGAATTTATAGATCCGTTTCCAAGATTAAGGTTGGTTTGGTTTGTTTTACAAAGTGTCATTTTTAAGACGTGTTCATTGCTTTTATTAAAATTTTCAACCAATAATTTAATACATTTAAATTTTTTGACTACCTTTCCACAATTTCTACAAATATCCTGTTTTTATAATGTGATGGAAATCAAATAAATCAGTCGATGCCTATTTTAAAAAAATAGTAACAAAAATTATGGTTTCCTAGACATTTCAAAAATAGAATATCGATTTTCCTAGAAGATTTTTATTTCTTGATGGTGGATTATATTTTTTCCTTACGAAAATATCCAAATTATGAAACACTCAAATTAAACAAGGATATAGAAGTGTCTGTTTAGGTTAATCCTCACATTTTATTTTTCCTCATGTATAATTTTTATTTTTAGAATTTTATTATTTTGGAAGTTGGAAGTAAATAAAAAAAGTAAAAGTGAATAGCACACGATTTGTTAAACATTTTTAAAAAACAAATTCTATTTTTACTTTTAATATTTATTATTTGTTTTAATAAGCGGTAGTCATGCAATTATATTTAATTTCGATTGACAATAATTTAATATGTTATTCTAAGATGTAGTAGGTTGTTTGTTCAAATTGTTCAACAAAATTAGTTAAATCAGATTTTGAAATATATGCCCAGCTTCTATATATCTCCTTCCTTTATGTTGAACACAATATACTCGTACAATTTTTGCATTTTGAAATAATTGAGTTCTTAGAAAATTATTTTCAATTTGTTTGCTCTAAAATGTTTATTACTTTAAGAGGAAATGTACATTTTTGGAATGTATTATTATTTACTGTAGTGCCCCTAGTGTCAAACATTATGTTTACAATGATTTTCTGAAAACTTTTCTGCTAAGATCTGAGATTGGTGATAAATTAATAACTGAATCCATTTTCGAGCAATTTGTAAAATTGGAAAATATCAGTAACTTCAATTTAAAAGAAACGTAATTTTCCTCGCTTTTAAATGAACTAGTTTTTTCAACTTTACGCATCGAAATTAATCAATTTTAGGAGAACTAAAATGTTAAGGCGTTTATTTTCAATTTGTGTCTTTTTTTTGTTTTAAAAAAAAGTCGTTTAAATTTGTAATTTTTGTCGAAATTATTGTTTTAAATATCATCTTTCTTGTTAGTTTTCATTTTTCCATCCATTCGTAATTGGAATCATCAGAATATATTTTTTTAATAAGGAAACTAGTTAAAGAAAATGCAAAAAATTCCTTTTGTTCAATAGAAAGCTTACTTATCAATTGATTTTTCTCCTATAATTTTTGAGGAAGACAATTTAAAATTATACATAATTCTAAAGTTTTTACTTCCTTGATAATTATTGCTGGTATTTTTTTAGCCGAAAGTCCCAGAAATTGTATAACTATATAACAATTTTTATTTAAACTATTGAATAAGTATTTGTATTACTTTGAATATTACTTCAGCATTAATAGTTTTCATTAAGTTAATTACTTCATTTAATTTGTTCCTTCTGAAACTGTTAAATAATAATGCATTTTCGACTATCCGATAAGACTTTCTTACTACAAAAATTACTTTAAAAAATAATGTCGAGCTAAATCTACCAACTTCAGATTAATTTTCAAAGTTAAAAGTTAATGGGCATGATAATTTAAATATTTAATTTAATTCAAAAATATTATTTATTTATCATTTAACTTAATAATTGTTACATTACGAAATTAAACTATTTTTTGTATTCTTTAATACCTTTCCAATGATAGTTATCAATGTGTTACACCGATTAGACGAAACTGTCCATTCTCCATTATTTCGAGAAGTCTTCAAGTCTTTGAAAGTCGATAAGACGAAACTGGCCATTCTCCTTTATTTCGAAAAGTCTTCAAAGTCTTTGAAAGTCGATAAGGTGAAACTGTCCATTCTCCTTTATTTCGAAAAGTCTTCAAGTCCTTGAAAGCTTTGTAGTTTAAGGAAAGAAACATGTGTTAGTTGTTTTTCAATAAGTGAATTCTTAGATGAAATATGTAATTTTTTCATCAATTTTTGTGTTTGATGATTCCTTTTTTGTTCTAATGAAAAGTTTCAAAAACTCTGTTTGTTCTAAGAAGTTAATTTTAAGCTAAATGAAATTTGATAATATAAAGTTTTTGAAATGTATTGATCATTAGAAAATTAAGCAGTTGACATTTTAAGATTTTCCTCCGTCAATTATTAAAGAAGTCCTTTAAAATTATGTTCTTATGAGTTTTTATAATTAGTACTGATATTTTTTTAAATTCAGAAACTTATATGTTTTAACTATATAAAAATGCAGTTATTGACACTTTTTTTTATACTTTTAAATAAAATTGAAGAAAAAATTAAAACAATAGATCTATTTTACCGCAGTGCAAAAAAATAGTATCAAAAGTATTAGTTTACATTTTAACTTTCAAATTATCATTACTAATTCATTACAAAAAAAAAAATGGGAATATTAACAAGACCTATTGATCTAATTATATTTTACATTACCTTTTTCTTCTCAAACTACTAAAAAACATATTTTTTAAAATCCCTTAGGACTTCTTTACTCCAAAATTCACCGTAAGAAGTAATATTAACCTGAATCTTAATCTAAAAAGTGGAGTTACACTCATATTTTAATAATTTCTTAAGAATACAAAAGTTTAAACAATTTGGTATTCTTTTTGGTAAAGAAAATAAAGATAACACTGAGGTTTTGAATTATTTGTATTAAATAAAAAAGAATTTAATGATTCCATTAATTGTCTATTGAGCAGTTTTTAAATATTGTTTGTGTTTCAAAAACTTCATTCAAACAATATTTCATTTTATGATGTAAATAAATAAATCATTGTTCATTACCAGTAGATTCAAATATCGCTATGAATCACTTTTAATAAAAATTCTTTTCAAGTCATTTGTTTTCGATTCAAAAGAATTAAAACCTGACTCAAACAGGAAAAAGTGATACATCAAAATATTCCTGAAATATTTCTTCTAATACATGAACTGTTTCGTATGATTACAAAGTTTTATTTCTTACCACTGGTTTAAATCTTTTGGTCGAATCAAATTTAAATCTAGAATGGAATTGAAAACTTTTTCAATTATTTGGTAGTAACATTTAATGTCATTAAGTACATTCATATAAATGTTTTTTAAAACTGAACAACACGTTTTTCCAAATGAATGTATGTTTTTCATAAGCAAATTGAACATTTACAGTTTTATTGTTATCTTCCTTCAAAACTAGGCATTCATTACAATTTTTCAAGATAGACGTTTTTTTGTATTTTTTATAAGACCGTGGGTGGGTATTATTCAAACTTACATAAATTATTTGGCTGATATCTTTGTCTTCAATATTGAGTTCCTTTAAAACCAGTTTAATGGCAGCAAAACTATAGTTTTAAAATGGTTTCCAGCTTTAAGTTTTTCAAAAATTGGATTTTAAATGTTAATAACACTATTTTATTCTGATTGGCGTCTAAATCAAATCAATTTTTCCAAAAACTTAAACCTCGAAACCAAATTAAATACTGTTTTATCGTGAAACTGGTTTTCAAGAAACCCAATAATTACTCCGTTAAACAAATTGAAAAATGTTTGTGAGATGTTTATTTTAATGTTGGCCTTTTAATAAATAAATTTCAATTTCTGTTTTTGAACAATTACAGCTGAATTTTTGATTTACTTCAAAAGTAGTAATTAAATTTTTTAAAGTATTTTGTAATTTTAATTCTGATTTAAGCCTCAATTATATTCGAAATAAAATAATATAAAATATATTTAGTTTTGAAAAATATCCGTAATGGTCAGTAAATTTTGTGGAGGGTTAATCTATGGAAAGTATTAAACGACAAATTCCAAGCTAACCCTATTTTTTAATAGAAAATATTGTTTATGTCTTTTCAAAAAGTTAAAAGAAGACCAAACGTTCAATACTTTAGTTACTCCAAATTAAATCTTTCAAAAAATATGTTTAAACTCATATTTACGTCAAAAACCTATTGAACATCAGAAGTTATTTATTTAGCTCGAAAACATCAGTATTTCAGTGAAATTTAAAGTCTACTTCTAAAGAATTCTTTTTCACTTAAAAATGTTCGTATAAAAGACGTTCAATTTATTGAATAAATCAAAACCAAGCCCGATAAAACTATTTGGAGAGTGTAGCTTTAAAGGATGTACAACTTGGAATTTAATTGAAAATGTGTTTTTTTTTTCTGATGAAAAATGTTTTTTTAATCAAATCGAAACCCAGAAAAATACTTTACGTAACATTTATTATGACTGAAAATATTTTTTTTTAAGTAGTCCGTATAAATGTTTCACTACCGTTTTGAGTTTTAAATTAAAATACTTATCTTAAAACAAAAAAAAAAACATACAATTTTCACTGGAATAATTCGCCTATCTAGTTTATTTAAAAAACTTTCGTATTCATTTAAAATAAAATTGTTGAAAAATTCCATGAATTTTTCTTTGACTTTAAAAAACAAAGTTTTTTGTTTTATTATTTTAACCAAGCATTTAATTTTTAATTTACGTACGTATAGAACATTTTAAAGGTCATCGGTTAATCAAAACAAAATTAAAACTTTGAACTTATTACAGAATAAAACAAACCTCTTTGTGGTAAAAATGTTTAAAAAACAAAATAGTTTAATACAAAATCCACCTACATTCACAACAATCAAACAAATTCTGAAAAGTTCAAGTATCTTAAATCAGCCTTATTTTCCACTATATTTTCACTTCAAATCACTGCTTCACATAAAAAAGCATTAATTGCAACCACTTAACTTAAAAACCAAACAAAAATACGAAAAAGGGAATAAATTACTATTTAAATTAAACAACAACAAAAAACAAAAATATAAATCAAATATTTTGTATGAAGTGTAACAGCACTCAAAAAATTAATGAGTTTCAAAATTGTATAACTGTGTTGATCAAAAAAACCCAAAAACAAAAAAAAAAGAAATATTAACAAAAAGAAAAACAAGGAAGTATTTTGCAGAAATCAAGATTTAAAAATATTAAACAAATATTAATGTCAACCAAATCTTCCGCATAAGTAAGCCGATAGTATAAATAAATACAAAATTTAAAGAAAAACATACTTAAATCGCTGTAACACTTGAATAATATTTCAAAAACAAAAACAACAAACAAATTAAAAAGAAATAAATATAAATAAATCTGAATCAATGTAGCTTAAAAACGAGAACAAACAAAACAAAAAGAAACAAAAAAATTAAAACTCCAAAAGATGTAAGTTAAATAAAAAATTAATAATTTAAATTGATTTGATTTTTTTAAAAACATTAATTTGTAGGTTATATTAATTGAAATAAAAAAAAATATAAAAAATTAACAAAAAATAAAGCTAATTAAAATAATAATTGTGAATTTTTGATTCCTATAATTCTAAGCAACAAAATACAACAAAAACAAAATGTAATTTTATTTTTGTATAAAATATTTAAATTTAATTTTTATATTTTCAATTGTCTTGTAATATACGATGTTTTTTTTTATAGTGTAGTTAAAATTAAAAAAAAAAACACATATTATACGTATTAATTAAAATTAAATAAAAACAATAAAAAACAAAAAACAAGTAAATGAAATATATAATTAATAATTTTTTTACAATATTATAAACTTAAGCTATATGATTATGTATATTAATAAAAAAAATTCATATAAATTAGATAATGTATATGAACAAAATAAAAAATATTAAAAAAAAAACATGAAAATCATGCAAAAAAAAATTTAAAACAAAACCCCGATAGGATTACCAACCTTTGTGTATAAAAACAAAACAAAAACAAAAAAACAATAATGTTTAAGTAAAATCAGATATGTACCGAATATGTGTGAAAAAGATGACGATGCGATGATTAAATAAGGAAACCAAAGACTTTTTTTTTCTTTGAATAAAAAGGGAAAATAAAAAAAAAATTATTGAAAAATTATAAAAAAAATTTAAACAAATTGTTTTATTTTTACAAAACCCAAAATGTTTCAGACGTTTCTATTAGAATATTTTTTATTTCAGGAAAAAGACAGTTTTCTTACAGGTAAGATATGGTAATGAGAATATATTAATAATTAATAAA
The DNA here is from genome assembly GCA_951509635.1 of Eupeodes luniger. NCBI lineage: Eukaryota > Metazoa > Arthropoda > Insecta > Diptera > Syrphidae > Eupeodes > Eupeodes luniger. The sequence continues at coordinate 7,762,439 of OX608075.1, read as the reverse complement.
ACTACTGATTTGTGAAATAAAAACAATAGAAAAAAATAAAATTAAATAAAATTAAATAAAATAAAATAAAATAAAATAAGATAAAATAAAAATAAAATAAAATAAAACTAGATACAATAAAATAAAATAAAATGAAACTGAATTAAATTATTATTTAAAATTTAAAAATGTCTGCTAATGAGGAAATAGTTTGATTTCAACATCTATTTTTGTTAACGAAATTTTTAGTCGAAAACCAATTTTTACTAATTTTAGTAGCATTTCTTAAAAGTGTTTATTCCTTATTAAAACAAAAAAAAAATCTGATGAATGAAATTAATTCGAGTGAATATTTTCTACTATTTAAAAGATATAGAGAACCAAAAATCAATTTTTACCAACTTTGCGTACTATTTTTTGAAGATTTTAATTTTTTATGAAAAAAACTGACAGTTGGATTTTTATAAAAAATTTACTAAATTTCGAAAACAATATTTTCAGTGAGATAAAATTAGTTTGAAGCCAGTATTTAAAATTTTTGAAAAGATACTTAAGTTTTTATTTTTTTATTGAATGTTAAGAACAAACGGTAAGAAAACCGTTATTTCGATTGACATTAATTTCAACTGATTTAAAGCCATAATTTCAAACTTTTGAAAAGATATTTGAGTCGAAAATCAATTTTTACCAACTTTGAGTAATTTTTTGTTTAGGATTTTATTTTTTATAAAAAAACTGTCGACTCATTTTTTGTTATTTTTTTTTTTGGTTTTTATTTTTTGTAAAAAACTGTCAATTCGATTTTTCTTAAAATTATACCAGATGTTGAAAACGTTATTCTTAGTTGCACAAAATTATTTTGGAGATTATTTTTTGTTCGTAAAATTTTGAATTTTTTTGAATTTTTTTTTTAATTTTTTTTTATTTATAAAAAAAACGTTAATTGAAATTTTTCACAAAAATATATTTGTTTGGTATCAAGTTACATTATATAATATAAAATTAATTTCATGTCTCTAGCGTAATTTATTCGTGAGATATTTAGGGTTCACCAACATTTTCACCTTGTTTTCTAATTGCTATGGTAAAAAACCACCCACTCAACTTTCTATGGGAAGTTAATAAAATAAAATGAAATAAAATAAAATAAAATTTAATAAAACAAATTAAAATACAACAAATAACTAAACTTAAATGGAATTAAATATAAAAAAAAAATATATAATAAAATTAAATTAAATAAAATAAACTTAAATAAAACATATTAAAGCTTCGAAGATTAAATCTTATTTTATTTATACAAATTAATTGATATGAAAATTTGTACCAATAAAATATCATAATTTATTAACATTTGTATATAAAATCCAAGACGAGATTTATTTTTGAAAATCTTTGTGTATCTCAACACCTTAGAAATAGCAAATACAGTTCACTTACAAATCACTGAAACTCCTAGTGATCAGTTTATATCCAGGGAGGATGTTTAATGAATCGTTTCAAACTTAAAAGTCAAAAAATCAGATGGACTAGATAACATAAAAACATGTATCTTAAAAAACTTCCAAAAGCAGGGCTCGAATTTCTTACGTTTTTGATAAATGCGTGTCTCAAAACGCATTATTTTACATAGAATTTGAAATATGCAAAGGTAATACCGATTCCTTAACCTGGAAAACCGTCAAAACTTCCAACAAGCTATCGAGCAATAAGTTTGCTTAGTTGTATAAGCAAAGTTTTCGAAAAAAATTTGTAATGTTAAATCAGATCAGATATTTCCCAATGAACAATTTGGATTCAGAAGGCATCACAGTTTACTCCTCAACAGGTATTTAGAGTCTGTGAAGAGATTAAGAAAAATCGATCTCTTGGCAAATCGACTGGGATTATTCTACTTGACAGAAAAAAGACATTTGACTCAGTTTGGCACGATGGAATTGTGCACAAGATGGTATATTTCAGGTTCGCTTCATATCTTCTAAAAATTATCCAAAGTTTTTTGTCCAATCGTTACTTTAGTGTTTTCATCAACAACTGTTCGTCTAATTGTTACCAAGTCAATTATGGTGTCCCGCAAGGATCAGTACTAGGTCCTTTACTGAACAATATTTATACTTCTGATATTTCTAGATCACCAGCTTGTCCGATAGCCATATTTTTGAATGATACAGGCATCTTTTCATCGCATGAATTTAGACTTAACATTTAGACAAATAGAAAATAAAAATAAAAAGTAAAGCTCTGTGGTGATCAAATTTTGAAGTTCTTATTTTTCGTTTTTAATTCTAATTTTTATTTCTGTTGCTATCAAGTTCATAAAAATGTTTTCCACTCAAACTAAAACCACATAAGCTTTTTATTCACTATGATGATACATTTTATTGAAATATATTTCTTGGAAAACCATGAAATTTAAGGGGTTTTTATACGTGGTTAGGAATGTATACTTTAAATAAAAGGATTTTGAAAAAAATATTAAATTCTTACTCTGAAAAAAAAAAAACAGGAAAGAGGAACATTTTGAAATATGAATTTTATTACCAAGAATTGAGATACTGATTCGTAGAAAAAGTTATAAAGGACTTTTATTAGAAAAAAAAAAGAAAAAACACAAAACTTGCCTTGGATGTTATATTAATTCTCAGAAATTAACAATGAAGTGTATATGTTTAGGAATAAGAAGGGTTTACCTAGAAAAAAAGTAAAAATAGTTATTATTAATTATTTTGTTTTTTGAATGACCATTGTCTGATGTCGTCAGCAGGGTAAAAAGGAGCCTCGAGTGTTGTTGGAAAATATTTTTTTCATAACAACAATTCATGTAAATTTTATAGAAGCATAGTTTTGAAACTAGGAAATTGTGAACATATCTTTTGGCCTGGGGACAAGGATAGAAAAATTAGTCTCAAAAGTTGAACTCATATTATTAACTAAAGAACGTTTCCAAATAAAACAAAGGCAAATGCAAGTAGCTATTATCATTTTTCTGTTTTTAAATTTCATTGAACTTATTGTTATTTGACTATAAATGACTATGAAAATAATTAAAGAAAAAAGCGTTCGATGTTCTTTTATTTCAATTAAAATTCATCCTAAAATAAAAGCAAACAAAATATATGTTTCGCTTTAAACATTTCGCTTTCACAATTTTCTGAATAATTTCATACTGAAATTTGGATAATTTCTTAACAAAATTTAGTGTTAAATTTTCTTTTATAATAATAAAAAAAGAATAATTACAAAATTATATTAAAAAAGCAGACTTTCAAGGGCACCAATGGGAAGTTATTAGTTTAAGTCGTGTTCCAGTCTCTTGTTTGCATTTTTTAAACTTACAAATGGCACTTTATTGATATTGGTAATGGTAACTTTTTATAGTAGATATTTTGAAAATTGTACGTTGAATATTGACCAATTTTTTTATGATTTTCTAGAATCTTTAACTCCAATAACTTAACAGAAGAAAATTATGCCCTCTTAGAACTCTCACATTTATAATGATGTTTTTTCAATGAAGCACATTAATTTTCTTTGAAATCATTGCTTAAATGGTTTTTAATTTTCACAGAAATAGATGAGTTCCAGATTAATTGCCATTTAAGGTTAATTTTTCACCTTTTCTTGCAATAATATCTTTCTTAGTACCGGGCTTTCCAATAAGAGGTTTTATTTTTATAGTGAATATTGAACATAATATGAAAAATCAAATATTAAAAAAAGTAAGGTGATGATTATTTTGAATTAAAAATAAGATAAGTTTCTGAATTTAATTTGATAAACATTGGTAATGGTGTTGAAGTTTTAAATACTTGGAAGGCGACAGAAAACTGAAAATTCAAAAGAGGTTATTAAAAACTAGAACTTAAGTGAATCTTACAATCTATCTGACTTTAAAAGTGTAGAAATTCTTTGATTTTAGTTTATAATAATTTATTGTAATGCTCCTAGAAAAAAGGAAAAATTATTTTTTTTGTGTTGATATTTACTAGAAGTCATTCGACAAAATAATAACAGAACAGAAAACAAGAGCTTATCCCAAACTCTAGTCTTGGCATTCGATGAAGACAAGACTAAGGCAAGGTTTCTTTAATTTTTATATTAGCAACGCACTACAAAACAAAATGAAATAAAATATAGTAGAAATATTGAATAGTGTTTAAAGGTTGAAACAGTATTAGCTGAAACATTGTTTTGATATTGGAAACTGTGTAAACATTGAAAGTATAAATATTTTATTTTTTCTGTTTGCATTATTTATTTTATAGAATTTAAAAAATATTGTTGCAATATTTTGGAAAAGTAATGTGGACAAATTTAATAGAATTAGACAATTCATTAAAAAAACCATAACATTTCAATAAGAACAAATTTAAATAAATGTTTTGCCTTGTTTTTAATATTAAATGTACATACATATAATGTACAAAAATAAATTCCTTGTATCGGAGAATTTAATAGAACAGATGTAGATAAACTTAAAAAACAGTTCAATTTTTCTTCTTTGGTAATTATGAAAAAATACTAAAATTAGACGCCACGTTGAGTACGTTTTTAAATTTTAAAAATTCCACACGATTCGAATGAAGAACTTATTCTATTAACACACATTACACAATTTTTTAGATTTTAATATTTAAATGAAAAGAATTTACTTATTAAGAACGTCTCGCATGAGAGCTACAATTTTAATTTTTACATGGCGGAGTTAAATTTACAGCAGTGTTGAAAGAAATAAAATCATTTCTGTATATTCAAAACAGTTGAGACGCTGAATCCTAAAACTCATAACAATAGAGTATATTTTTTTTGTTTGAAGAAAAGTCTAGCATTCAAATTTGAATCAATTTTCGTAAAGCCAAATTGGTTTTAAAGGGTCAAATAACTTCTTTTTTTTTTGAAAATGCTATAAAAAAAACTACTGAATATTTTTTCAAATTTCTTTCGTTCAGCGGAAGGATACATCTAATTATCTGTCAAATCAGACATGAGCTATGTGTTACCATTCAGGAAATAAGGACTTGTTGAAAAAAAAAACGTTAGATGGCGGACCCTTTATTCCACTTTGCACAGAAAATTTGCATACACTTAACCTCGCACCTACCCCAAATTCTATAGTGTGCCCAAGCGGGGGGTTACATACCTCACCGTAAAAATGAATTGGTCCTATATTTCTCCAAATAATTTACTTTGTCAAAGCGCAATCTGGCCAACTGCTGAAATTTGGCTTTATTTCATTTTTGTGAAGTGCAATAAGGCCAATTCTTATTTAACTTGGCCTTATTTCACGACACCAGCGACTTCAATTTCTAAGCTATTAAAAATATTTTTGTTCGTAAAGTTAGCACGATTTATTTATTTAAAAACTCTTTTTTTCAACACTATTGCTGACTTTTTTATTCTTGAATTAAAGATTTTTCAAGAAAAAATATTTTCGAAATGTTAGTTTAAAAGAAAAATGTCCATAACTGCACTAACAAACTTTTGTTGAAATTAATACAGCTGAGAATCGATAGTCTTGTAGCCCAAGAAAATTAGGTACAAAAATAGCCTTACTTCTGGAAAACACTTAATTTATATGTCCTTATCATTTCTTTAAAATCCTCTTATTTTGAAAAGGAACTAACAAATTTAGATTTAGGGGGGGGGGGGGGTTCTTGAACAGTGTTAAAGTGTAATTTTGTTTTCTAATTGTTCGAAAACTAGTCGAAAAAAGGTCAAAATTGTATGTTTTAAATAATATTTTAAATAAGAAAAAAGTTTAAAAGTCCTACTGCAAGAAAAACTTCGCGTTTTTGCCACCATTTAAAACAAAAATATTTACTTTTGCATTTTTTTCAAAATACTATCTAACTTTATTTTTTTAATCTTAAAATAACCTGTTGAAATGAAATAGTCTTAAAATTAATATGTCTTGAGGACCTCATTTAGTAATCTAAGGCTAAAGTGGTCCAAACTTCATTATTTCGACAAGACTTAAACTATATCTATTGTTCCTCAAACACCTACTTTTTTTAAATGCTTATAACTTTTGGTCAGTTGTCCTTAAAACTTCTTAAAAAATAAATTCCAAATCTCTTTACTCTCCCGGAATTTTTTGAAGTTCAGTAATTGTATGATTGAATTGAACTTTGTCATAAAATACAGCCAAGTGAAAAAATCCATCTTTTAAGATGTGACCAATTTTTAAAAGTTGTATATACTTTATTGAAAGATTTTATTATTTTCAATGAATTTCCAAATTTTTAAGGATTCAACATGATGTTTCCTTGAAAACTGGTCACCCAGCATGTTCTATTGAGGTATTGTGCAGAATTCTTTTTTTCTTAGAATTTTTCTTCAGTCTTATTGAAATCTCTATTTTATTTTAAGTCACTCACATAAACCAATATTTTGTTCAATGAAAATATTCATAAATCAAAAACAAAGTAAGAGAAAGTATCGAAACTTTTACATGACTTAAAATTTAAAATTATTCTCTAGCTTTAAACTCATGGAATAGTAAAATTCGCTCCTATATTTTTAATATGATTACATCATCAATGGATTAAATTTGAAACTTACAAAAACATAATAACCATAATCATTAGTGTTTCTATTTTTGTTTGTGTTTTTTTTTTTTCAAAAATAAATCTTGTTTCTAAAAAAATAAATCTCTGGGATTAAAAAGTTTTAAAATAGATATTTAATTTTGTCAAAACAAGGTACCTATCTTCCTTAACCCATTCTTAAACCTGATATGATATTAAGGAAATATGAAGATATAAAAGTCACACACATACATATGAACCTTTCATTCTATTTTTTTTTGTTTTTGTATGTTGCTAAGGACTAAAGTCATATTATCCTTTTTTTTACCTTCATATTCAGATTTTGTCATATCTACTTCTTCATTGACCGACCATAGCTAAAATAGATACAATTTAATCACATTAACCCTTTTAGGCCGTCGCATTTAGCTCACCGTCATCGTTTGTCGTCATCGTCTCGTTTTCGTCCTCGTATAGTACCTAGATTTTATATACCTACCTAACGTACATCTATCAAAGTGAACAAGGTTGGAAAAGTATCCTTTGGTTGTCCCCATTGTCTATAAATAGAGGTAGGTACCTTCAGCAGCCACCGCCCACACATCATCATCCGGTCTTTTCATATATTTACATATCTATTTATTATGAAGAACATGCATATCCTTAGGTACATATTTTTGAAAGGATATTTGGTTTTCTTATATAGGAAGAGAGAGATATATGTATAATGCGATGCAAAGAGATAATAATCACATTCAACATGTCCGTTTTATAGAGGATTTATCCATCTATATCCTCTATCCACATACATACAGTAGCTCACATTATCTATCTTAATTCAAGGGAGTAAGGACACTCCAACCGACCGTCCGTCCGACCGAAACCGAGAAACACAAACCTAAAGGATGTGCAAATTCTTTGAGCAAAAATAATCTCATCGTGCAATCGAAGCCGAAGGTCTATCGATCAATGGACATTGGCTTGGCATCAACAAAAAGAAACTATGTTCTGTTACCAATCTCTATCTATGTCCTTATACAAACAAAAATATAATAATATTGTATGTCCTGATGAGATGATGGTGATGGTGAATTATTTTGCCTTCCAAGCGAAATTATTATTATTTATTTTCTTTATTTTATTTTATTTGATGGTAAACTTTGAACATACATAAACCAGGATATTATGGTATATAAATATATTGGTAGATTGGATATGTGTTTATTTTGAGTTCTATATCAAAAGGAGGATCATCTCTCGCTTTGTGTATCATGTCCAGTGCCCATAGTAGTCCACTAATGATGGATAACTTGGTCCTGGAGATGAATTCGATTTTTCTCAAATCAGTCGTTGGTTGGTTGGTTGGTCGGTAGAAGCAGTGGCGACACGTGTGATATGGATAGTAATTTGACCTTTTGTTTATTTTAAGGATATATAATATTTTGGAAATCGATTTCGTAAATTATCGTAAAATGATGAAATTCACAAAAGTTTTCTTTTTTTCTTTGGTTGGAAAATTAAATACAGAATAAAAATGTGATTTTGTATACATCCTACACCTCTAACATACTGAAGAAAATCAATTATTTGAATGAATTACAAAACATGTATGAATTTTTCTGAGAATTTGAACAAAGAATTTTATCGGAACTAAGATGGATTTATTGTGTTAAATGAAAACGGAATTCCTAGAAAATAATGCTTGCTTTAAGGTAGTTGCAAATGGATTTTTTACATATTCATGAAAATTGTTTGTTAAAGCATTTTGAAATAATGTAGTGGATGGAAATATTAGAAGAACAATATTTTCCTTATCTTTTTATTGTTTAGTAAAATTTGTTCTCCACTGAAAAGTCGAGTTTCAACATTTTTGAAATTAGATGTAGAGGAATAATTATTATTATCAGAATTTTAAGATCCTTTTTTTAATTATTTGTAAAAATGTATAAGACGAAATTAAACCCATATAATTTAATGTTATGTCCAAGAAAATAATTTCAAGAAAGTGGCCACAGCGGTTGGCTTTAATGAGATTGGGCCAAGAGGTTAAATTTTCGATGACTTTTTTCAGAAATTGAGAACGTATGTCAGGAATAACGTGCTGAAAATTCTCTTGCAAAGCGTTACACTTCTCAGGCTTATGGTGATAAATCGCACGATATTGGACGCCACACGGAACAGGACCATGACGCGAGATAATGGGGAGACGGACATAATCCCGAAAATCAAAATCCTGAAAACCCAAAATTCCGAAAACCCAAAATCCCCAAAACCCATAATCCCGAAAACCCAAAGTCCCGAAAACCCAAAATCCCGAAAACCCACAATCCCGAAAACCCAAAATTCCGAAAACCCAAAATCCCGAAAACCCACAATCCCGAAAACCCAAAATCCCGAATGGCCAAAATCCAGAAATTTTCTTAAATTTCTGATATTTATTTTTGCAATTCCCGATCTTATATAAAAAACAGTTTGATTTGATGCTATTATGCTTTTGCAAAGCATTTCGAAATCGAAATCCCGAAAAAAAAAATGTTCGGGATTTCGATTTCGGGTTTTTGGGATTTTAGGTTTTAGGGATTTTGGGTTTTCGGTATTGTGGGTTTTCGGTATTTTGGGTTTTCGGGATTTTGGGCTTTCGGGATTTTGATTTTCGGGATTTTGACCCTAACCCGAGATAATGCACTCACAAAATGCCTTCAATAAATTCATTGTTTCGTTGACTGCATGTCATGAAGTCCCACCTTGTTGGAAACAAAAGTCGTCCACATCAACATCCTCCAATTTAAGTCATTCATCCAGTCAACATTTAACATTATGGCTAGCTTCATTTTTGACCAAATATGGACTTATGACTCCCTCCGCCCGTAAAGCAAACTAAACAGTAATTTTGAGGATGTATAATCCTCGGTGGCGTCTCAACAATGTCTAATCAATGAATAATTAACGAATAGCTTCTGATGTGCGTTCAGATTATACTTTCAGAGAGTTTGGGCAAAATTATTGTTTGATTTGACAATTTCACATTGAAATATAACTCAATAAAATGTTTTATTGCTTTGTGGGTGAGCGAGCATTTCCAATAAGCACTACGTCGCGTCGTCGAAATCGTGCAAACGTTGTTTAGGAGTAAGTCTATTCAATTCAAAATAACAAACAAAGCTTAGCATAAATCAAGTGACAGCTGTCAAAAAGACCAACTCCTTAGAAAGTATTGCCAGATTAAAAACCACATGTCTAAGAAAAAACACTCGTTATAATATAATTTTAAATTTGAGTCGCTGGCGATATTGGTAGAGTATTATAAAAAATCCACTCACTCAATTTTGTTGATTTCTTTTCTACATCTTTTGACGGATTTTTTGAAATATGACTGTCGAAATAAGATATTCTGAATGTACGAACACACAGAAATCTCTCTAAAGAACTTTAATTTAGAATATAGGGACCTAGAAACGTCGAAAAACTTCAAAACTTCATATAAGAAATTAAAAAACAGTTATCTTCAGTTCCTTTTACAAAAAATTAAATCCCAGCAGAAATGTCATGCGATATGAAATATTTGGGATGTTACCCCAATTTGGTTTAAAGTCGCAAATATAAAAACAAAAACTAATTAAATTTCAATATTGCGATTGCATACTTTTCAAGCTGTTTAAATGACAATTGGGCTTTTGCATACGGGAAGATATCCTATGTCCACTTAGAGCCATGAAAAACTTTTCCAAATTTTTGATCAATTCTTATGTCAACATAAGATGATTTTCCTCATTACACTTCTTCAGAATGTTTCTATTAATTTTATCTTAAGTCGACCTAAGCTTTTTTTCAACTTAAATAGTTTTTTTTCTTTTTATAATTATAAATGACTGTAGGCTCATATAATATTCAAATATTTAAAATCTTACATTAAATATCTTAAGTCGACTTAAGTTATACCTTTTAAGTCGATATTTTTACTGAGCAAATCTTTGCATACTTTTAGGTGTACGTTTTTGATTTACTACCAATTAAATTTCTATAAGTTAACTTCTTTATTTAAATGTTTCTGTTAAATCATCTTCAAATTAAACTGATTTTTTCTATAAATAATTAAGGCATTTAGTTATTTCCTATTTATCTCACTTTCTTAGACATTCAGTTCCTAATTCGTTGGTAAGTAATGAAGTCACCTTAAAAACACACTAACCTCACTTTTCCATCACCTTATATATCTTTTACACAATATCTCTTTCCGTCTGCCAACATATCTATATAAATGTATATTACTCACTTTTATATATGACCTGGATTAATTTCTCTATTACACATATAGTTGACTATCATGGCCAATATATCTAGATACTATCCGCTATATAGATATATATCTAATGTTTCAATGTTCATTCAAAAGAATCTCAGTTCCAGTTCCAGAGGGAATTTATATTATATGTCCTGTCCTGGCCCGTTTGTTTGTATGTACGCCAGCCGCCTTCAAAGTGACATCATTAAGACACGTATAATTGATTTGGAGATATCTTGCTCTTGTCCTATAATTCCATTTGCCGAATAAATTAATTGACCGGATATTAATTAAATTAATGTCAAATGGCTATGTTATGTAGTAGGCAATCTATATACAAGGTTAATAAGTAGATAGACGTAGGTATATAAGAGATATACATTTTTGTATGCAATGTTTTTTGGTGGAAATTCTTTTTCTAAAATTAGATTAAGATTTTTGTTTGTGTGCGTCAAATGCTTTAGGTGGAAGGGGGGGAAAAGTTAATTAAACAATTATTTTGTTGTTGTTTTCTTTCTTTTTTCTTTTTAATGTGAGAAATCATGTTTTTAATTAAATTTAAGGATAAATAGGAAGAAAAAAAAAAGAAATGTAAAGAATTTCAAAGAAACTTAAGCCAATTATAAATTTGTTTGAATTTAATTACTAACCCAAGCAACAATTTGTAACCTCAGTAGCAAAATTACCGCAGTTATTAATTTTACCTGGAATAACCTTGGTTTTAAAATGGTTTGAATTAGGTTATCTTTTAACTGAGGGAAATTTTCGGTAAAAACAAACCCTGAAATAAACCCAAAGTTAGTTTCAGGTAATTTTGCATCCTTTTTTTTAGGTATTTTAATAACCCAGGTTTAAAATTGGCTTTAAAAAATCCTATTTGAAACCTGGGTCATAAATCAGGTTTATATTTACCAATTATTTACTTTTTTTCAATTTTCTGGTTATTTTATTACCAGTTCTAGCTATCAAGTTCAAAACCAGCTTTAAAATAACTGATTTTTCAGGTTAAAAAAAAACACTTTTGAATTTGGTCTTTATTTTATTGGCTATAATCTTACCAGTTTTACTAAAAATGTAAAACTGGTTAAAAAAAAACTTATTTTATTGGTAGTTATGTAACCGATTTAATTTTGGTAGTCAAATTGGTTTTTAAATAATTTGTTTTATTGGTTCCTATTTTACTTATTTTTTTTTAAATGTAAATTTGGTTTTAAAAATTGGTTGAAATATAATCTTTTTTAGTAAAAGTTGAAAAATTACTGTTTTTTACTCCATATTATCTGTATTTAGTCTAAATATTACCTATCTAGAGCTTCAGTAATATTCTAACTCATTTGTATTTGTATTCTCTCCACAACCAAACTCACTCAACCACACAAACTATTTTCCAATCAGTATCAGTATCAGTATCAGACTATGTTTTCGTCAGTTGGTTTTTGTTGTGCGTGGCGTGAAGTCGTAAAGTTTGCTAAGTGCTAATAAGTGCGTTGTGAAAATTATAAAAAAGTAATTTATCGAAAACAAAAGGATTGTTTATCAAAGGAGTTGGAGTCAACAGGATTATTGTGTCCAAAAGGATATTTGGTAAGTCATTTTAGAATATATTAAATCTTATTATTTTTATTGGATGAAACGTAATTTGGGTAATTTTTTTTCCTATTTCACCTTTTCTTATAAAGAATAGGTAAAAAAATCTCTTCTTTTTAACTCTCTAGTAAAAAATAAGTAAACTAATCCCATCTTTTTTACTTCCTCATAAACAAGTACAAATATTACTAGCATTTTTCCTGGACGCAAACAATGACTCGAACTATCGGACGACTGGTAAAAAATAGCGCGCAAAATTATTTTTGATAATATTGGTAAGTACTTTTTATTTATTAATTTAATTTAAATTTTCCAAAACCTAAAAAGCTTAAATACTTGTCGTCTCAATTCGAAACTATGCAGTTTCCAGAAGTACTTAGCAGCAGATGTCATAGCCCAAAAGTATAACTCTTATCATTCCATACAAAATATTATTCTTTTTGTTTAATGTTTCAATTTAAAAATAAGTTGTAAAATATTATTATTGAACATTTCAGATTCCAACACTTCTCAACAGCAAATTGCCTTACAAACAATTCAAAATGTGTGGGCTGAACAAAGGGCAAGTCCGGTCCCTCGAAATGTTGCTGGGGCATTAAAAGTGGATTCCGTCGAAAATAAGCAACTCCTCGAAAAGATAATGGCTAAGACGGAGGTTACCTGAAACCTTATTATCAAGAAACTGTGCCTTGGAGTTGCGAGGACGGATACAGCTAAAATTCCCGACAGCTTGTTCCACATCAAAGATCACGCCCAGATGGATGAGCTGGAAGAAAAAATTGGGGCTGATCCAGTTTTTAAGCGAACCTTGGTATGCGTAAATTTTTTTGTATTTTTACTAATGTATTTTTATAATGTTTCTTACTAATGTATTTTTACTAATTTATTCTTACTAATGAATTTGTACCAATACTATTTTTCTCTATGTGTTAAATTATAACTAAAATTTTTGTTTCGTTCTGTGTTTCTTTTAAATAGATTTGGAAAATCAGCACATTTGGAGGAGTAAGAACGAAGAAAACTGTTCGCACAATGTCCAGGTGCATGTTTGAAGACACTTTGCTTCTCGAATACTCGTGGTTCGGGACGGTCACCAAAAAACGGTTCGATGTGTTTAAGCAAATTTTTAGAGTGATGGTGGAGACAGTCAGGAAGAGTTTCCCTAACTTTAGCGATGCGGAGGGATCTGCATACATAAAAATGAACTTGGAACAGGACCGTTTGAGGCTAGGAAAAATGTAAGTTAATTTTACCTACATTTCTTTTTATATAATTATATTTATATATTTATGTATGTAGCTATAATAAACTAAAAAATAGAATATTGCTTTTATTTTTTTTTCTAATAAATTTGTATATTTTTTTTCAGCGACGGGGCAGCAACCGATTAAATTTTGTTTATTAATATTAAGTTATATAAATATATATATATATATTTAAGTATGCATTAGTTTTAAGTTCCTAAAGTAGATCAATGTTTAGTTTAAACATAAATAAAAAACATGTAAAAAGTAATTTTTTAACCTCTTTTTATTTAAAAGGAATTTTATTTTCAGGAAAGTTATAAATAGTTATAAAATAACTGATCTCGGAAATATACTGGGTTTTTTGGTAACCTAGTTTTAACCGACGAAAAATAATGGTTTTTAAGTAACCTAATTACAACGTTGAAACCAGGTATTAAAAAAACCGATTTGTAGGTTTCCTTACTACTTATAATAACTGGTAAATTAAATACGTCACCATAACGCTTCAAAATAACGTCAACGGAACGTAAGATATTAACCGTTTCTTATCGGTTACATTTAATCTCCAATAAGCAGTTATTATTTTACCGTTTAAAGCTCGTTTTTTGTTACCACACAAAAACCCAGGTTTAGAAGAAGTTATTATTTAACTCTTTAAAATCGGTTTTTTGTTACCAAGAAAAAACCCAAGTTCGAAAGTTACTGACCATTTCGGGTAATGGTAATGGTTCTGGAACGTTTTCCAGCCGTGATTTTTACCGATTTCATTACTTTTCGGTAAATAACCTTGGGTTATAAATCGGTTTATAAGCCGATTTTTTACCAAAAATTGTTGCTTGGGAAACCAAATGAAAACAAAAAATAATAAAATAGAAGAACTATAATTACATTTCTATATTTAGAATTTGTTTTCAAGTTCAGATTTTTTGTATGTATGTACGTTTTGCTGTCTAAAGTCAAATTAGCTATTCATTATTTTTAGTTATAGTAAGAAAGTAAGAGTTTTTTAGGAAAGAGGATTTTATTTTTTAAATTTAGTATTTATATTTTTCCGAAATATGGTACTTCCATCACAACGAGTTAGATATTTCGAAAGATAGGAGAAACTTACAATCGTTAACATATGTATATAAAAATATATACTAACCATGCGCTCAGGAGATGAATGCAAATATATTACTTACATACATTTTCTCCAAGGGTCACTGTGGCGTCGACGTACTTTTTTTTTCTTTAAAGTTTAAAAAATCAATGATTGAGTCACGACCCGCATTTTAAATTTTAAAAAATACGATAAATATAATTTTAAGAAATACGTACTTATGTACTTATTTGAAAATATCTTAAAAATAAGGAGGTTGTGAAAGTGCAGGGTTATCCATTTTGCGGTTTCAAAAGTAAACGTAAATATAACACGTACAAAATATTTTTTTTCATGATATTTCTTTTTTATTATATAAAGTTTGATTATTAAAATTATGTGTGAAACCCTACATCATTTTAATGACCACCACGCGAATTGTTGCAAGCATCGGCATGGGCATGGGCGGTATATCAGCCTTAACTTGACGAATGTTTGTTTTTAAATGCTCAAGAGTTAAAGGTTTACCTGCATAAACACGATCTTTTGTGGTGTCAAATTCCATGATCTTGGTGGCCAACTGATATCGGCACGACGAGAAATTACGCTGCCAGCAAATGTCTCTTGCAATAAAGCCATATTCTTTCGAGCTGTGTGGCATGTGGCACCGCCTTGTTGAAACCACATATTCTCCAAGTCGTATTCTGCTATTGCAGGCGAAAAAAAAGTAGGTTATCATAACACCATAACGCTCCGAATTGACGGTTACAGTCGTTCCATAGCCGTTTTCGAAGAAGTAAGGTTGGATGTTGTTGTGGCAGAATCACCGTTTTTGTAGTAGGTTTTAACAATTTGTATGCGCTGTGCGATAGTTATACGATCTTTTTTCCTAAATATCAGACTTTCAACTAAAAAAAAAAAGGGTGTAACAACTTAGTTTGACAGATATCGAATTCCAGTGCCAGCGCCATGGCTTTGAAGCCGCAAAATGGATAAACCGTCATATATGTATATTTTCATAAAATACCATTCTTTCCAATCAAAGGTTTTTTTTTCCAACGAGTATTTTTTGAGAGAAATCATTACATACTTATTTTGTAACAAAAAGAAATGCCAGTCTTTTGATGAAATTTTATATGACCAATTTGCACATTTGTGGCTGTAAGTCATCCATAACTTAACGATTAGAGGGTTCTGGAGCAATGGCATACTACTTATCTTAAATGTAATTTCAAATAAAAAAGTCTTAATATTTTTAAATTAAAAACTTCGGTGGCCGGTTGTGATCAGCTCTTATAGAAATAACATGTTCATTAAAGTTTTCTTGCAGCACTGAAAAACGGTTACTTTAAAAATGTTAATTATTTTGTAGCGAGTTTTATCAATTTCAATTCGTTTTTGAAATAAGTATGGGTACATTTTTTATAAATGAGGTACTTTTTACTTATCGAAATTCAAAACGTAGTAGCTTTAAAAGAGACCTTTGTCCTAATTGTGTTCTATTCAAAATGAAACCTCTTATTGAAAAATCCTATGTTTCATTGAATTTCACTTGCCCGAACTATTTTTCTTAATTATTCGTTACAGTTATATTAAATCTTCTTTGAGAAAATCAGACATCGGAATTATTAAGGGTTCATTGCATAACTAGAATTACGAGTTGATCCTTGCATTGGAGCCATCATTTTCAAAAAAACACAACCATAGTTACCTCATATAAAATAAATAGTTTCCAAATTTCATCTAAAACCTTTCAGGACATTTTCCAATGAAAACTAAAAATATAAAATTGATTTTGACAATGTGCAGAAAGTCCACTGAAACTAATTTAATTGTGGGAAATTCATAAATGCGAAAAAGTAAAAAAAAAAAAAAAATGTTTATCCTCGAAACGTTACAGAGCTATTTCTGAGAAATCAAGTTATAAGAAAAGTAGTGGTCTTGATGGTTAGTGAATTTTACTCAAACTGATTTCTTAGCTATGCTATATTCTCGCTTCTTATCTTAATCGTAAAACATTTCTGAAAAACTTTTGGTTCAAAACAATAGCGACCTAGTTGGTAATTTGCAATAATATAAAAGAAGAAGTAAAAAAGTTGGTAACGAACTAAAAGTACTTAGAAGCTTTCTTTAAACTAGAATCGTTTCATGCATTCATGAAAGGCGAAAGCAGAGTTTATATAAAACAATTTAAAAATTCATCCCTTAAAACACAAAATAATAACAAACATCGTACATAAATCTGAAGTAAAATTAATTTAATGAGACTGAAAACATTAAGTTTTTAGCCAAAAACATATGAAAATAGTTAGAGATGTTTCCAAATTAAAAAAATAGATTTAATTTCTTGGACGAGCCCTTTCATACGTTTTAGAATAAGCTTCGTGTGTTTTAAAACAACCAAAGTAAAAACATAACCTTGGTTTCAAAATAACATCGTTTACAAATAACCTGGATAACATAATACTCTGGGATTTAAAGCAACCTGGGTTAAACAAAATAACCTGAGTTAAAAAATGACTAGTGTTATAAAATAACCAAAGGTAACATGGGTAAAAAATAACCTCAGTTATAAATTGACCAAGATCAAAAATTAAGCTGGGTTAACAAATTAACCTTTGTTAACAAACTAACCTTGGTTGACAAATTAACTTGGGTTAGCAAATAAACTTGGGTTAACAAACTAACCTTGGTTAACAAATTAACCTGGGTTAACAAATAATTTGGGTTTTAAAATAACCGGGGTTAAAAAAAATGCTAAAAAATAACCAATGTTAACTTTAGTGAAAACTTAACCATGGATAGAAATGAACTTTGTTTTTAAAATTATCTGAGCTACAAAATAACTTCTTTGTCATAAAATATGCAGATTTAACCTGGCTAAAAAATAACCCAAGTTTCAAAATAAACGTTGTTTTCAAATTGCTAAAGTTATTTGATAACTCGGTTTAAAAATACAAGGGGTTTAAAAATAACCAAGTTTAAAAAATACCTAGGGTTTAAAATTAACCAGGGTTTACCTGTGTGAATAAATAAACCTTGGTTAGGAATTATGATGATGAAAAATATGCCTATTAGAAATTTGATAGTAAAAATGAGAAAGCTAGGTTTTAAAATTTGTTTTTTGTTTGTTAATAATTTACAAGCAGTCAAGGGGTTTTTAATGCCCTTAACATATTTACGTTTAAATACACTGCGAGTGTTTGGAAATAGGGAATGATTTAAGATGATGTCTTAAAGTTTTGAATATGAAAATGTGAGAAAAAAAAACAAAGTTGGGTAAAGCATTCTACATTCTTGATGTGCGGTCATAAAAGGAATTTCTATGCTTTACAGTATGTCCGAAGTTTAGATCAAGGATAAACTGAAAAGCATTCCTGGAAGTAATTTTATGACGGCTGAATTTTATTAAAGGGGAAGGGGGAATGAATGGCTAATTTATTGAACATGTTTGTCCAAACATCGGAAAGACAACAAAAGGCATGAAACATTACGGCGGTGTTCAAGCGATGTTAATATTTCGGGTAGAGTTATATTGTCTATCTTTTTTTTTTAATTCTATACAAATTTGGATATGCTTCTGCCCAAATATGAGAGTTATATTCAAATAAAGGCTTTATAAATTGGAGCCAGATCAGAAGGGGTGACAAATTTCTTGCACCGTCGGAGAAATCTTAAGCAACTAGTAGCATTTTTGGCAATGTCGAATATGTGATAATTAGATAAAAGGTAATTTGTGATACACAAGTAGTGAAAGTTGATTAATTTTTTGGATGAAAGTGAGATTAATGGATAGTGGCATCGGTAGTGGGATTACGCTTTAACAACTGGAGACAGCTTTGCGTCCGAAGGTCAATGATGTGAATTATAGAAACAAATATGAAAAACAGAAGGTACTGTCGTCAGTGAAATAGTTTGATGGATTGGTAACAGCACAGAAGAGATCATTTGTGAATAAGAGAGTCGGATACTGGGGAGCACTAGCATATATTTTATGAATTTTGGAATACAATTCTTATTGAACGGTTAAAAAGGTAATTTCATTTTTGTACTATATGTGCTACATGTTCAATTGATGCCATCTATTTATTTTTTTGTATCTATTTGTATCATTTATTTATTTGTTTATTTATCTATTAATTTATTTATTTATTTATTTATTTATTCATTTATTTATTTATTTATTTATTCATTTATTTATTTATTTATTTATTCATTTATTTATTTATTTATTTATTCATTTATTTATTTATTTATTTATTTATTTATTTATTTATTTATTCATTTATTTATTTATTTATTCATTTATTTATTTATTTATTTATTTATTTATTTATTTATTTATTTATTTATTTTTTGTTTACTTAATTATTAATTTATTTATTGATTTTCATTCACGTCATTTATTTTTTGTATGCTATTATGTACATTGTTCATTTGCTGTGTATTTCCTTATTGTATTTATTAATACCTTAAAGTTATTTATTGTTTCTATTTTGTTATTATTTATTTATTATTTATTTACTTGTTATTTATTTAACTAGTATTACGTTTTTATGGTTATTATATAATAGTAATATGTATTTTTGAGCTATAAACTCTTTAAATATCATGTATACTAGCCTATACAAGTATGTATATTAGCGTATACATACATATTATTTTATTAATTGAACATTTTTTTTTTCTTAACTATATGGAGGTTTTTCAATCGTGTTTTCCTTCTATTAAAAAATTTACTTTATTATTTGTTCTTTTTCTTTTTTTAAATAATGTTTCAGTAGTAAGAAAATATATTTCATATCTCTGAATGTAAAACGTGCGGTCATAGGCTTTTGAAAAAATTATCACGAAATAAAAAATAAAAAAAAAAAAAAAAAAGGTAATTTCTAATTCTACAAAGAAGAGATTCATCAAAACAAAAAACATTAATTTTCGATAGGAGAACTTGGTGCCAAACTCTATCAAACACACATTTAATATTCCAGACCAAAAAAAATTGAAAAAATAAATTATAATGTTGCTATCTTTCACAATAACCAAAGCTTGAAAACAAAACACTCAATTCCTATTGAACCCGATTTATCAAACATTTCAAATAAAACACTCCTATACTCTTAAAAAATGGATATTTCAAAAAAAAAAAACTATCAACATACCTTTAATTCTAATCAAAATTCAATGACCTCTTCAGAAAAATGTCCATATTTGAATTTTAAGTATTGTATAGGTAGATTCTGCACCATTTTTATTCTCCCAGAGGGAACTTAGATACAAAAAGTAAAAAAACATAATCTATATAACTAACCCATCATCATCTCAAATAATATTCTAATAAAAATCCCCAGACTATCTATGTTCGTTCATACTTTGGGCATAAAATGTGAAAACCGAAAAAAGAAAAAAGAAATTTATATATTCATATAAACTGCGGAAAAATTCAATTTGGAACCCTCTCAAAAACCTCAAATTGATTCATAGCATACAAAACAGAGAACAACAGAAACAAAAATTGTACCTAAATATGTATACCCTGCGACCATACACAGATACGTAAAACTCTATAGTTGTTTCAAGCTTATCTTGCCACATCATGCCTCTGCCTCTCAACATAACCATTTCCCTTGCTACTGATCCCAACTAACAAATCGGCAGAAAAAAAAATATAATAATAAAAGAAACTAAATAAATAAAACACAAAAAAATAAATATCAACAACAACAAAAAGAAAGCCACTGCAACACTATCAAAAAATTGCCATCGATTTCCATCGATGTGTCCTTCAATATCTTATTTGCATATAAATCACCAAACAAGCCAATATCGAAGCTACCGAAGAAAAGATACATCGCAAAAATACAAAAAAAAAAAAATCATAAATACATATCCACAACTCCCATATCAACCTCAGCCCCAAACCTAGTTCCAGTTCCAGTTCTAGACCCCCACAGAACTTGAAGCCTTACCTCCCCCAAAAGCCCATCAGGTCGTTGTCGTCATTCGTCCTCGTAGCCAGCACACAGGCATAAAATGCGGCAAAGGATGAGAGGACGTCGTCGTCATCGTCGTCATATAGAACCTAGGCCACTAAAGTCGTCATTCGTATAGGCACACCATTACCGTTCCAGTTTACATCCCCGACACCATTTTCAACACCCGCCTTCTTTGCACACATCCAGCATAGAGATAGAGGGCGCTGGCATCGAAAGGAAGAACAAGCTGAAGAACACACATTCGATTCGAAAACTCAAATAATTTAGAGTCGGAGAATTTGAATATTATCATCCTATATCCGTCACATTAGCATAAATCTTGCAAGTACACCCCCTACCCATCCTTCCTCTCTTACTCGTGACTCGTGTGTCGAAAAGATATAGGACTTGTAATGCTCGTACTTCGTTCGTCACCATAACCTTTTACATGTGCGAGTTCAAGTTTCGAGTATCTCTACTTGCATATCTAGCTTGAAGATAGTCTTTTGGATGCTCGTTGGGTTGTGTCTATAGATTTGTGTTTAAGAGAGAAGAAAGAGAGAGATAGCAAACGGAAGTACATGAATCGCGTCTTGATTGTAAATACTCATAGATACATTCGACTAAAATGTGAGGTAAGGTACCTACCTAATTTTGCACGTTACCGGGTTTTTCCTTCCTTCTTTTTTTTGTTTGATTATTTTATAGGTTAAAGCATGAATTTAATTTTTTTGTTGCTTCTTTTTCTGACATTTCACGAACTCACGCGGCAGGAATGAGAAGCTTTCGCACTTTTATATCGATCGAGTGTGAAAAGATACAACAGGAAATGAAATTAAGTCAAATCGTTTCACACAACATATACCTCTACCTCGTACCTTCCTTCATACATTCAGAAATATGTATCTCTACCACCTTTACGAAATGTTACTTGTGCCTACCTTTACCAAAGTAACCTCTGAACACAACCGCCTTTCAGAAACCTCCCTCAATGTACAGTACAACGGTATCGTCATCGTCATCGTCTTCTCTTGTATTCTTCTTTTTGTGTATAAAATGGCGGCAAATAAAATCGCAGTAAAGAAATAACGACTTTTAAATGGCCATCAAAATACAAAATTCTCCTTAAACAAGTAGAAGATAGTCAGGTTTAAAAAATATAAATTTTAAGGCATTCTTCTTCTACTCCTCGTATCTATTTACATATAAGTACAATGAACTCAAACGTTTTTTACGTTTTTTGGAAGCACGCGCAAGTTGTAAAAATTGAATCAATTTTTATATATTTTTTCGTTGTTGTTTCTTTTCATCTTATTATAATATTTTTTTTTATTTTTTTGAAGCCTATATTCGTAGATATTTTAGAGCCATTTGATTCGAGAGCGTCAATGATGATGTTTAGGAGATGATAAGTTAGAATCTATTTTTCGATATTAGGGAGATTTTTATATCTATAAGAAAATTTAAAATAAACAAAATTCAAAAACACCCCTCCTAGTCGAAAATCTGTGTCGTTTGATTGGAAAAATGCAATTTGATTTGAAAATTATAAAATGTTTTTTTAATTTAGTAATAAATTTAAGTTAATTAAAATTAAAGTCTGGAATCTTGCTCTTCTGTTGAAAATGTGCGATTTCGGTATTGAGGAATGTCTTCTTCGTGGATTAGAAATTTTCTTTCGAACCTTCCAACAGAAGTTGTTTTGCACGGATTCAAGTTTGCTATAAAAGCCGGCATGCCGCAGGGCTCCTTTCTGTGTCCGATACTTTTACTCATTTTTTAAATGTCGCCTTTCTGCAAAATCTAAGCTTAACTGTTTTACTAACGACATTGCTCTTAACTTTTGATATTTTCTTGTCAATGTTCAAGAATTCACCAATATAAAAATGGCCCGTGAGAGTCAGTGGACTGTCATGCCAAAGGTCTTGGACTCAATCCTTGCCAGTGCCATCTAAAGTTTTTTCACGGGTACTGCCTCTTGCGAGGAATTGACAACTTCTCCAAGAGTAATTCTTGTCATGAAAAGTGCTTTCTCAAATTAACCGTTCGGATTCGGCTTAAAACTGTAGGTCCCCTCCACCCCCTAAAACATTACTCGCACACAGAAATGGTTGAGAGTTGTAAGTCACTAGGCCCTAGTTCTTAATGGACTATTGCACCTAATTTTTTTTTTTTTAATGAAAAAACGATGGTAGATAAGTCGAAAAAAGTGTGTGTTAATAAAGGTCTTAAGGAAATTGAAGTTCGGGACTTATTATTTCTATAATACCAAAAGTAACTATAGTTCGAATAAAACATTTTTAGTCAAAAACCAAAACTTAGAATTTTCTCATAAAGGACCGAAAGACTTGTATGTAAATTTTATTCGTAACTTGACTTCTTTTAATATAAAAATACTAGCTGACCCAGCCACGCGTTGCTGTGGAACGTTTTCTTTATAAATATCAAAAAAAAATATAAAAATCAATTATAAATATTTGTAATTTCAATTTAATGTAGCACTAATCGGTGTACAATATTTTTGATTAACCTGTCTTTCGGTAACACAAATAGGCACGGTACAACGGTTTCCCTACACGAGAACATGCAACATATAGCTGCTCATGAGAAGAACATGGATTTTCCAAATCTAAAACAAAACAAAAAAAACATTGTTGAGCCTTGAGACTTATCTATAAAGCATGGAAAAAGTTAAACGAATTGGAAACTGTAACCTTTTGAAGATATGGTAGAATCTGACTGAATCATTGGACTACGTGGCAACAGGACCAATTTTCTTTAAACTTTCCAGTTAAAATGGTTGCTTCAAGAATATTTCCGGTGATCTTTTTGATGACTAAAAGTGTACCGTTGCATAATTAAGTTGGATTTAAATCACGCAGGAGAATAATAGGTGAACCAATCTTTAATCGAAGATTATGTGGTGGCATTCCAGGTATGTCTATTTTGTATATCCATTTATAACAGTATCGATTGATTTAAAAGACATCAGATCACCTAGTAACAACTGTTATTCCTGGAAGTTAATTTCGTCAACATCAACATTTTTGGCTGCCAAAATAGCCCGATGATTAAGCCAGATGGTTCAAGTAATTATACTCTGTATATCCGGAAATTTACTTTGAATCAATTCTTTTTTTTTTTCCTAAAGAACAGTGCAGAAATTGTTTGGCAGTTCAATGCATTGCGTTTTTGTTTGCAGTACTATTTTACCGTTCCCAATATCTAGTTATTGTTCGAGAATTGCTAACACCAAAAATTGAAAAAGTAAAATTAACTGTATTTTGTTTACTACAAAATAAATTTAACATATACATAGGTACTTTAGCCTCAGCAACATGTGGTGGTTATGCTATTAAATTGTAGCTTATATGAAACGTTTGGAAGTTTGACATAGCGCCAGGCCCGTAGCCAGGATATCGGTTCGGGGGGGGGCTTGTTCAATTTCGAAGAAGTAATTCTATATACAAAAATTTAAAAAAATCTACATAATGTAAACGTTTTATTTTTGTTTGTATTTTTTTTTATTTAATTAAATAAATAGTTTGGGTTTTTACAGCAATAAACGCCTTGTATTTTTTTAGACATAATGTCGATCACTTCATCTGGATCCACATCAATACCTGAGTCAACAGACAGCATTGCAAGTGCGCTTAGTCTTGGATGGCCCATAACGCTTCGGGATACTGTTTTGATCCCTTTCATCGTTGAAAAGGTTCTTTCAACGCTAGCTGTTGTAACTGGTATAGTGTGGCCAAAATTGTAAGCAAGTAGCTTATGCTCCTGAAGTAGGTCTTGTCATATATATCTAGCAGTTTCAGAACATCGGAAGAGGGATCCATCGATGAAATTTTTTCGCACCAGAGTATGTACTCCACATTAACAGCTGACAAGGATATTTCGTTATCGAAGTAGAGTGTTAGATTTTCCATTTCATTTACTCGATTGGCGGCAGCAAAACCTGGAAGCAGACCTTGAAACGATAGTAAAACGTCCTCGTTGACCATAAATCTGTCAGTAAGATTTTGTATAAGAGAATCTAGACAGGGAATAAGTATAGAAACTCTAAAATAGTCTTCTGGACATGATGTTTCTGGATTAGAGCGCGTTGTTTGTTTCAAAGAAAGCCTTGGAATTGTTATGCTATCAAATAAATCCCTGGCAAGTTGTGATGCGGATTGAAAAGCGTCTCTGAAAAAGTCTCTGGCAGTTTCTCTTATGTTCTTAAGAGAACTTAAGACTTGTTTCGTGAGATTTATTGCAGACATGAAATTTAAAGATTCATTTTGAAGGAAAATTGATAAGGGTAGCGTTAAACTAAAAAGTTTTTCGCATACCATGAGGCTTACCAGAAAATCACTTCTTTGAATTGCTGCTAACAGAGTTGATGCTTTTGAAGACATTGCCCACGTCTTGGTGGATATTTCTTCAAGACTAATAGCAATACATTTGAAGAGCTCTACAAATGAAAGAATGCTGTCATGCCTTTCAATAAACCTTGTTTCACAAAGGCGCAAAAGTCATTTTTTCTGCTTTCTGGTGCGTATTTTTGGATGGCGATTTAAAAAATAAAATAAATTAGGTGGCGCAACAGTACATGAAGAACCAGGGCCTAGTGACTTACAACTCTCAACCATTCCTGTGTGCGAGTAATGTTGTCAGAGATGGAAGGGACCTACAGTTTATATGCCGGATCCGAACGGCTAATTGGAGAAAGCACTTTTCATGACAAGAATTACTATTGGAGGATTTGTCAATTCCTCGCAAGAGGCAGTACCCGTGAAAAAAGTTAGGTAGCAGAGGCAGGGATTGAACCCAAGACCCCTTGCATGACAGTCCAACGCACTAACCATCACTTTTTTTTTTTTCAAATTCATTTTTATTAATTAATTCTTAAAACTATCTTAAAGCTAGGCAAAAATTCATAAAACTAGCCTAATTAACCATAACTTACAACTAACTTACTGGTCCCATACGGACACTCTAAGTTAAACAATAATACTTAATGCTAATGCCTTTCGGCCCTAAGATTCCATTTTATTTATTTTTTTATTCATTAGAAAATTTAGAAAAAACTAATGTCAATATCCTTTTTTATTTTTACTTAAAAAGCTACTTACAATAAGGTCCTTAATATAAAACTTAAAGCTAACTAAAACTACCTATTCTACCTATATAAACTACTTAAAACTAGAACAACCACAGCAGCAAATCTAACTATTTAACGTTTTTTGTTTTTAATATTTTGTTCTTTTTTTTTATTTTTTTTTCTTATATTCCATGTTTTTTTTTATTTATTTTTTTTTTTGTATTTTTTTGTATTTTCTTTTTTGTATTTTTTGTATTTATTTTTTTTTTGTGCCACCATGCCTATTCTATTTAAAACTAAACCCTAAAACTATAAAACAAGTATGTAAGCCGGCCAAGGCTTTAAACCCCATCCCGACTACCCACTATCAAGTGCTGATTGAAGCCACCAAAACTGGTTCTCCTGCTTCACCCTATCAGTTCGGTCCCGTTCGGACACAGCCCTATTGAACCGAAGGAGCTCTGCTCCGCCTTGTGCCATGACGTCCCGATTGTACAGGAGTCGCCTATCCACGGTTCGTCGTCTGACGTGGTAGATTAGCGGAACTGCCAATCTATCCTGTATCAGACCGCATCTATCTAAAAAGAGGAATGCCTCTGGTGGAATGAAGCCGCTCAAGCGTGCACTTTCAAAATACTCGTCGTTGGGATAGAACACCCCGAAAATTAAATTGTTGGTCGAAGACATAGCTCTTGCAATGTGACCTCGAACGAGTTTTATCACGAAATTGTCAATTCTGTTGATTCGAGCCCCGTTGTATAGGACCTCGTTGGAATAGTAATGCACGTAAGAAGATTCGGCTGTTCGATATAAGCCGGTACAGCGTCGCACTAACCATCATGCTACGGGTACTATGGCGATTTGGAAAGTCTTATTTGCATTTGAATGGCTTCGGAAGAAATTAGCTATTTCGCTTACTATACCAAGACAATTGCGAATCGGGGGTGTTGACATGGCATTAGACAACATGATTTCAGAACAATATACATAAGTAGTTAGGAACTAATAAGAGAATATACAAACTATTGTTCAAATATTTTTTTTTAAATCATTTCGGGGGGGGCTTGAGCCCCTCTAGCCCCCCCCCTGGCTACGTGCCTGCATAGCGCCATCTATTGAATACTAACTGAAATCAGTGAACAGATGTTGCCATCTGTTAGAATCGTTTGAAGCTAATAAATAATTGTGACTGTCAAATAATGGATAAATAATTTGCAATACAAATATATTGTGGTCATAAATTGAGATGTACGTCCATTACATTAGCTGTCAGTTGCGTTTTATTATTCCAAGTCTGATTCTTTTTTGTTATACCACATTTTATAGTGACTGACGTTTTATGTCAAGTCACACGGGAACGCTTTCGAACGGGATAAACAGTATCCTATGTCCGTCTCCTGGCTCTAAGCTACCTACTCACCAGTTTTCAGCCTTATCGGTACAGCCATTCTTGAGTTATAAATAGTGTAACTAACACGACTTTCTTTTATATATATAGATATTTTTAAATTACTCCAGAAGGGTACCCCCACCATAGAAACGTTGTTCTGTTTTTTTTTTTTTAATTTTGTAAGGAACTAATGAACTGACTTAAATAATTTGTTTCTGAACAAGCTCTTATATTGTCTAAGTAATTTTTGATGACCAAAATTGTCAATTTATTCCTAATTTTATTTTTATGAAAAAATAAAATTTTGTTTTAAAATCGATATTTCAAGAACGGGTCAACATTTTTTAAATTTAATTTTTTCGCCTTAATTCAAGCTATAAGCTAGATATAACTTAAAAACTAATTAACTTATAGCTAAAGCTGAGTCTGGCGAAAGGGACATATTTGGAAATGATGACTTAAGCAAGAAGTTCTTAAAATAACATTCAGTCGCATGAGAGTAATGGGTTCATTTGAGCTATAAGAGGTTCAGTGATTGGGAAGATAAAAGAGTTAAGTATTTCTTAAATTACGGGGGTCAGTGTTGAGAAAGATGGAGTTATAATCGTTATGACAGTCTGAAAGCAGACGATGAATAAACGAGGTGACAGATAATTGTCAAAGTTCTTCCAGAGTCTTGAGATTAATTAATTTAATGCGGTCTTGATATTGGGGAAGGATCAGGTGATCAAGAGACAAAGGTAGGCCTCGAAGGGCAAATCAAAGGAAACGTCTTTAAAATAATAATATTTGAAATATGTGCGCCTTGGAAAGAAGACCAAACTTCATTTTCGTATTTAAGGAGCGGAACGCAAGGGTTGGAATATTCCTTTGACTAACGTTTTACAAAGTCAATTCCTGAGTTGGTTTAGAGTATGTATATAAGCATGGAAATTTAGGCCTCAGTCACGTAAAAGCCTAAGGTAGCCAATAACCTCAGCAGATGGAATGGTTTGAAGAAAGTTATGGAAAAAGTATTGACTAAGTGGAGATGAAAAAGTAATTTGTTTATAAGATCTAAGGATTTCATTGAACATAAGACTGAGAAACTGTCAAACTCTACATGAATAAGGTAATGGCCTTAATAGACTTAAAAAATTCTGTGTCATAAGCTTAAGGTGAGATATAGGAACATTTAGAAATTAACTCCATACCATTAATGATGATAATAAAATCAAGAGCACCTAAGTGGCTACCTTGTGGTACGCCAGAGACAGCAAGAAAAGAGAAGGTGAGAGCACATCTGAATCGAACCTGTCTTTCTAGTTAAGTAGTAATCCATTGCAACAAAATCGGTTCAAAACCGAGAGTAGAGAAATATAAAAAAATATAAGTGTGTAGGATATGTTGTCAAAAGTTTTGCTTAAGTCAGTAGAGACTTCGTCATGTCCTTTTCTTTTTCTAAGCGCCGAGAACGTAGAGGACACTAATTCCATAAGATCGATAATTGTAAACTTAAATTTTTGAAAACAGAGTGGCATAGGGGAAATGAAAGATATGCAATGAAAACTTAAAATATCGTACAAAATATTTTCAAATAATTTTGGAATATAGGACAGTTTCCCAATTGGGCTATAATGTGTTGTACTATCTTTGGAGCATTTGCTGTGAATTTAAGCTTGAGATAAGCAGAACATTTTTTTAGAAATATGTATACGGATTGGTTTCTTATATCAAAAGGAACTGTACTAAGGTACATTCTGCTGATTTCCTCAAAATAGGCCTTATGAAAATCGCAATAATAAAAAGTTATAGGAAAAGTGTGTGTAGAGGTTTCAAGAAAAACTGAAAGAAAGATTGATGGTAGCTGTTGATAATTGATACCTAGTAGACAGTTTTTTATTTCAAGAACTGTCACTGCTTAGACGTGTTCAGATGCACCGTTTTTAGCAAAAAGTATACGTATTTTACTTTTAAACAAAGAAACATGATTTTCGAATATCTGTCGTAAATATGAAATGATTGTAAAAATTATTTCTTTAAAATTAAGTACCAATATATCTGTTTTAATATGTCAATTCAAACACCAGTTCCATGTTTCCTCACAATCAATTAACCCTTATATTTAACTTCCCATAAAACATACTTCGCCGAAAAAATATATCAAATAAGTCAATTATAGTCCTCCCAAGAATCTTTGCATTCCTTAAAAAGTAGACATAATTAAATGAACTCTGACAATCACTACCTGCACTACTAAAACCCAAGAAAAACACTTTTTTTCGATTTGCTAAAGAGCATCATGATTATTCCCAAAAGAAAAATCATTTCATTACAAAAACAAAAACGAGTATTCAATCTTCTTACCTTCATTTTCCTATCTCTCATAGAAATCAACTAAAACTTTTCCCTTGAAATAAAAACTTTAAGTCGCATTCCTTCGAGTACTTTTCTTTATTATTATTATTTTCTTTTTATTTCTTTTACAATACTTTTTTCTTTGATATAAAACAATGCAAAACTTAGAGTACTTACTTACTTAAAATACAAAACAAAAAAAGGACTTTTTAAAGGCAAAGGATAAGACACCACACTACTGCCACATCGCACACAGTCTAAGGTAGCTTTGGCTCTTGTTCGTTTAAGGTTTTTGTTGTTGTTATTAAGTCGTGTAGAGACATTTGTGCGGAAGGGGGTGTGGATGGAAACGAAAAAAGAAAGAAGAAGAAAATTCTCAAACTTAAGCCGACCATGGAAGACGGATCGCTAAAAATCCCACGCGTATCGCAAAAGAAAAACTGTTTTTAATTTAAACTTTTGCCTCTTGTATATATCTTTTCCATTCAACAGAGCACCCAGCAACAACAACAATCAGTAACAAACAAAAACAACAACAACACACCGATAACTACTTTTATAACTCAATTAAAAATCTATAAAATGGATGTAGACTAGAGTGGAATATACCTAAGATATACATTATATATAGGTATGTCAGTATCTATCTATATGAGTGCAGGATTCTATAGGTGTAAGGATATTCTATAAAAAGTATCTATTAAAAGAAATTTCGTGTTGATTTTCTTTTTTTTTTTGTGTTCAATTTCTTACACGTGCTCTGCTTTGAAAAGCGAAGTTTTATCTAAAAATTCGTTTCGTTTGGAAAGTTATTTTTAATTTTTATTCTCAAGAGGCACATTCTTATTTTTCTTTTAAAGATTCTTTAAGTAAATTAAAGTTAAATGATATCTTAGTTTTTTTTTTCGTTGGTTAAGTTTTTAATAATTCTTGATTTAATATTTATTTTTGTTGGAAAAAACTTTAAGGACTTTAAAACGATGAGTTTTTAAGCTTGAATCTTTTAAATGAACTGGTTTACTTAAAATTTAATATCGAATTAATTTTTAGTAGGAATATTTTAAGTTACAATATTGTTATTTTTATATTATTAAACCATGTTTCTGGAAATTTTCAGAAAACTAAGGATCTTATTGAAACAGCAAGCTATTTCTATAATTATGACTTACATACACACATGAAACATGACAGTAATGGGGTTGCTGAAACAAAAGAATTTGAAAATTTGGAACACATATAACTGGACAGATTTTTGTGAAAACAAAACAAAGTTTATTTATATACAGGGTTATCCATTTTGCGGTTTCAAAAACAAACGTAAATAAAAATACATTTAAAATATTTGTTTTCATTATATTTCTTTTTATTATACATTTTGAATGTTGAAATTATGTGTGAAACAATAAATCATTTAAACGACCACCACGCCAATTTTTGCAAGCATTGATTCTTTTGAGGTTATTTTCGACAAGTTTTTGACACATATTGGGCGATATCTCAGTTATAACTTGACGAATGCTGTTTTTCAAGTGCTCAAGAGTTAAAGGTTTATCTGCATAAACATAGTCCGTAGCGTAGCCTCACAAAAAAAGTCCAGCGGTACAAAAGGCATGATCTTGGTGGCCAGTTTATATCGCAACAACGAGAAATCACACGGCCAAGAAATGTCTCTTACAAAAAGCCATATTCGCTCGAGTTGTGAAGCGTGTGGCACCGTCTTGTTGAAACCACATATTCTCCAAGGCGTATTTTTCAATAGCAGGCAAAAAAAAGTCGGTTATCAATGACCATAACGTTAGGAATTGACGGTGATAATCGTTCCATCGTTGTTTTCTAAGAAGTCCAATCACATCTCCTGACCAAAGAGCGAACCAAACAGTGATTTTTTGTGGATGTAATGTCCTCCCTTCAATTACTTGAGGATTCTAGGAAACCCAAGTACGACAATTTTGTTTATTAACATACCTACTGAGTGAGAAATGTGCTTCGTCTCTGAACATTTTGTTCGAAAAATTTTCCATCCACCGCCTGTTGTTCAAGTACCCATTCGACGTATCTACGACTGGGCTTTATATGGATGTAGGTGTAGATCCAAATAAAAAATACGCCATAATGTGCCGTAAGACAGCCCTAATTCTTGAGAACGACGAGGAATCGATACATTCTGGTCTTCGGCGGTATCACATACGTGGTACGAGCGGAACGATGATGCACCAGCCTTACAATATCTGTAACCAATCCAGTCTCTTCAAATGTCTTCACAATTTTGCCAATTGCTTGCTTATTAGAACGATTATGTAAACTATAATCTCCTCTTATAACACGATATGTGGCTGTGGCAGAATTACCATTTTTGTAGTAGGTTTTAAAAATGTGTATGAGTTGCGATCCATTTTCGTAAATGTCAGAATGTCTGTCTATTTTTAAAACTTTAAAAAAGTATTAATAACAATTTTTTTTTGTGTGAGATAAAAATTTGAAGTCGATATCTTTCTTTGCTCGCATAATACTTGAGATTTTGGTTGTGTTTGTGGTTCTTGTTTTGTAAAAAAGTTGTAAGTATATTTTTTCTAAAAAATTAACTTAAATTGTCCCTGATGTTTTTAGTTAAAAACCAATTTTTATCAAATTTAGCAGAATTTTTTGAAAATTTATATTTTTATACAAAAAAACGAGGTGGATTTTATTTAAAAATTATCATACGTTAACAACAAAATTTAACATAGAATAAACTAATTTTGAAGTCAATACCTTCATTTATTCTTGATATATGTATATTCGAATCGAAAACCAATTTATGAAGAATTTTGTTTTTTATAAAAAAAAATACTACCAAATGGATTTTTAAAAAAGTTTGCAAGTTAGAAATTGTTGCCAAGATATTTGAATAGCAAATCAATAATTATAACCAACTTTTAGTATTATTTTTGTTTAGATTTTTATTTTTTGTTAAAAAAATGTATCACTTCGGTTTTTCTAAAAATGTTAGGTACTAAGTGTCAAAAATATCATTTTTTGTTCGTAAAATATTCGAGTTGACAAATATTTGTGTCAGTTAACTAACTGAAATCAGTAGGATTATTACTAAAGATCATTCTTATTAAATTGCTTTATTAAGAAAACCAATTTTTTTGAAAGTAATTCCCGCATCTTTTGGTGTTGTTATGTACAAAACAAGTTTTTTGAACTCTATATCTCTTATGGTTCTTGAGATATAGATGATGATGAAAAAGGTATCTCAAACGCACGAAAGTAAAAAAGTAACCAGGAGAAA
The DNA here is from genome assembly GCA_951509635.1 of Eupeodes luniger. Lineage (NCBI taxonomy): Eukaryota > Metazoa > Arthropoda > Insecta > Diptera > Syrphidae > Eupeodes > Eupeodes luniger. The sequence continues at coordinate 7,729,674 of OX608075.1, read as the reverse complement.
TAGGTGTAAATTGTAAATTAGCAGAAACAAAGAACTTTAATATTTTCTTTATTATTAAAAAACACATTTTCTTAAACACTTTTATGGTATAATTTGCCCTTAATTTAATATGATTTAACAAGGAAAAACTTTAAAAAAGTCAAAGAACAAAAACCTTCAAGCTTAAAAAAATATTTATTCAGGGATTATGGGTCAAAGAATAAAACAATTTCTTTTCCTTATTTTTTTTTTCAATAAAATCATCAAGAAGAACCCAGTTTTTTTTTATTTGTTTTATATTTTTATTTGTTTGTTAATTTTATTTTTATATCTTTAAAAAACCAAAAGAATTTCCCCCAATTTTCGCGCATACAGAGAGAAAAAATCCAGTCCACATCACACAGAATGAACCCACTTTTTTATCCATAGTTTTTTTTATTTCTTCAAATGAGAAAGCAAAACTTCTGGAACCAATTTCAGGACGAAAAAAAAGTATAAACAGTAGGAACAAACTACGAAGGATGCACAGGCATCAGGCATCAGGCACACAAATTTGTATATATGAAGAAAAAAAGGATATTTTCATTTTCTAACCACGGTCAGGAGCAGAAAACAGCATCAGCAGCATCACGGAATAACTTTTTCAATGTGCATTGTGCAAAAATGCTCAAGGTATATTCTTCTTCGCATTTAGGTGGCTATTCTATTTTTATTATTTTATTTTTGTTTTTATTTATATGGGTTTGAGTTCCTTCTTTTGTTCTCAATTTTTTGCTCTATTTAAACAAAATTAAAAACAAAACTTAACAAAAACAAAAACAAAAAAAGAACAGAGGAACATTTTTTAGATGCTCTTTTGTTATTATTGGTTTTTTATTCAATTGGACCACTAGTCAAAGGATCATTTATATATAGAGAGAGAAAAAGGGTATTTGACCCGACCACCCCAAACATTTGAAGCAGTATTAAGTACCGCATAAGTTTTCTTAATTTGAATGCACTTTAATAGAATTTTGCCTTTTTGAGAAAAAAAAGTTAATGTTTTAACTTTTTTTGTTTTTTTTTTCAAGCTATCTAACTTAGCTTTAAGCCAATAAGTTAGAAATTTGAGGGAAAATGAAATATTCATGAATACTCCCTTAGCATCATTCTACAGTAAGTGCTATCTTTTTATAAAACAATTAAAAACTAAAGGGTTTTTCAATCAAGGCCGTGTGTGAGGTATTAACAAAATTATATTTGTATTTGAAAGGCGCATGCATGCCATTTAGTGTGAAATATGACATCATTCAAATCTGTAAAATCTGAAATATTAAACGGATTTTAATGAAATTTGAAACACATGTTAAGATTAGTCTTAAACATGCTTGGTCAAAATTTGGTCAAGAAAAAATTATTAGAAAAAAAGTTGTTGACATTTTTATAAAATTTGAGGCTTTTGATGTTATATTTAAATAATAGTTTTTTTTTTAAATAAAATCTTAACTTTTTATTTTGAACAAAATATTATTATTAACTATGTATATTAAAAAATTAAATAAATAAATAGATAAATACATACAAAAAATAAATAAAAAACAATTATGAAGTAGTAATTTTATAACGCTAAAATGAGGTTTTTTCTTTTTTTTTTTTTCCACGTATTTCTTAAATACCTTGCACAAATGCTCAATAACTCAATACTGACTTTTTTTTTAAATTAATCATTTATATACATATATAGATTTAAGTAAGAGATTTTATTCTAATAAGCCAGGTTATACAAAATTACGCAATACACAACAAAAACAAAGCAATAAAACTTTAAAAATAACACCTTTTTTATTTCTACCTGCCCTACTTTTAGCGAAAAATTAAAAAAATAAAGGACTATCCCTAATCCTTTTCTTTATTTTGTATTAAGCTCTATCATATTATTTAAAATATCATATTGTGTGTTGTTTTCAAGAAAATTGAGTTCAAAGTTGAAAAAATTTTCCAGGCACAAATAAATGGTTTCACAAAAATCGTGGGTCAATTTTGTTTTATTTTTAAAATAAAATTTGACATTTTTTCTTAAAATAATGGGCTTAACCAGTTCATTCTGACAATTAATACCGAAGAAATCAAAGTTTTTGGTAAACACCACCTTCAAAACGCAGTTTTTTGAAATCCGATTCAGTGAAACATTTTTGATCTAACTTCCACATCTGCACGTATCTGCAGCTGATTTTTTCTGTGCTTTAACATGAATGTATGGAGCATATGATGGCATACTTACTTTCTTGGTATCTTTTGGCGCTTTTTTTTTTAAATCAAAAAGTTAAAAAAAAACGCATTTTTTCCTAGTACCGAAGCTTCAGACCACTTATAGAAGGTATCTTTTATAAATAATCAATTTTTTTTCTTTTTTTTAGATAATCGAAAATAGACCAATTAAATTATTTAAGAAGCTAGAGAATTTATTTAAAGTAACTTCGGAAAAAAACATCTCAAAATTTGTTGAAAATAAGGTTCGCGATTTGAGTAAAATTATTTTTCAACTTTGAAGGCTTGTAAATGAGAACATACAATATATATGTTAAAAAATACTTCTAAATCATACACTCGGGTTATCTAAGAGTACTTAAACATAAAGTTTAAAAGGATAAATGTGACTTTTTAAAAAGACTTTTTTCCGCTCTCGCACCACTGTGCGCCGGCCCAAAATACACATTAACAGGTAACTTTTTGAGGATACATTATTACCTGGTGAACCTCGCGTGGGTTGGTGTATATGGTAATTTTGCTGATTAACACAGCCATTTATCCAAAAATGCGCCTTGTCACTAAAGATGATTTTTCGGGCAAAATTGGAGTCCTCTTCCAAACTATTCGGAGCCCAATCAGCAAAAAAACGGCGTTGTCTATTGTCATGAACATTGAGCTCCTGGGTCAGTTGGATCTTGTACGGGCGGGTGTAGGCTCAAGTCCCGACGCAAAATTCGTCAAGTTGAAGTCTGCAAAAGGCCGAGTTCTTGTTCACGGCGAGGAATAGACTGCCTCGGGTCCTGCTGTACACTTTCACGGACCACGGCGATGTTCACGGCCGATCTTGCCGTTTCTTGAACGTACGGGTGTTGGCTGATTTTTAACGGAACCGGTCATTTCAAAAGAGTCGACTGTGAAGGACCACCACGTTTGAATGATATTATATCCAAAGTAATTATATGCCATAAAAAATACCGTTTTTGACATCTGGTAAAATTTTGAGATGTAACACATTTTTTACAAAAATTAGAAACCCCCAGAAAACACCCTACTTAGAGTTACTGTTCCATTCAAACACATCGATAATAGATTCAGGTATTGACTTCAAAATTATTTGACTCTTTGCAAAACTTTGCTGTCAACTTAAGATAATGTTCTTAGAAAAATTGAATTGGTTATTTTTTGTATAAGAAATACAAAAATTCTATTAAACTTGTTAAAAAATAGTGAAAAAACGGGTATTTAAATCAATAACATTTTAAAATATGCAATACTTTCAGTGATTTTTGTAAAAAAAAAATCAATTAAAACCTTTTTTTTATAAACACAAATACCTTCAAAAAACAACAAAAAATTGCATAAGATTTGGTTTTCGACTCAAGTGTTATGAGGACAAATTAAAATATTGAGTTAAAAATTTTATATCGCACACAAAATATTGTTATCAATATTTTTTTAAACTTTTTCAAAAATGGACAGACGGGCACGGATGGAAAGTTATCAGTTTGTTTTATTTTTGTTTTTTATTTTTATTTTTATTTGTTTTTTTTATTCCATTTTGTTCAATTTATGTATTTTTTTTTTAATTTTTATTATCTATTTTACATTATGTGATTTAACATTTTAATCTTTTTTTAATTATATTTTATTTTTTCTTGCAGTTTATTGAACAACACAAAAAATAACTTACAGCTTCTCAATAATTTGCAATATTAAAGTGGTAAGTATTTCCTTTTTGATTGCAACTCGTTTAATTGATTTCTTGTTGAAAATAAACTTTTGTTATTTGGCACCATTAAAAATGGCAGCATTTCCTGTCGCAAAATAGATGACGGGTCCTTTTTCCGGTTAATTAAAGCACTAGTTAAGCCCCCTTCAGTACAATAAAGCCGATAATATTGCTCAGTACAGCCTTAGATTGAACACAGATTTCTATAATAAGGATGCCTTGGGGACTTTACTCATCAGCTTAGTTTTGATTTCAGGTTTTGGATAGACTTTCAAATTTCAATGATATCTTTTTTATCAAAATCGAACATCCTGGTTTTTATGCTTTTTTCGGATATAATTAAAAAGTTATTTCACAAATTATAGCCCACCGAACGTATTTAAATTTTTTCTCTGGGTAATTTTTTGCCGATAAATCTTTAAATAAATTCTCCAATGCCCATTTATAAAATATTTCAAGCGGAAAACATTTTAAGAAATCAAAATAAAAAAGTTTTTCCATTTGAAAATCTTTTCCCAATTTTCAATTCCTACCAAAACTGAATTAAAAAAAAAACTATTACCTTCCTCCTGAGGAGAAGACGTCCTTGTTCGTTGTTCGTTGTCGTCGTAGTCGTAGTTGGAGTTGTCGACGTCTTCGGCATAGAAGTTGGCGTGGCTTAAGAATATAAATCCTTAGCCACCAAAAATCTATTCAAGTGCCAAATGCTAAAGCAAACAATAAAAAAATGATTGTGCAAATAGCAAATATAGAATAAGAGAGACTCAACGAACAGCAAAAATAAAAAGGACACTCAAATAAATCTACTACTGCCACTATGAGTTGTATATGCATAGGTCTAGGCAGGTATTTATATATAGCTTTATGCTATAAGAGAAAAAGGCTTCCACTATTTTGAATGTATTATAAAAACAAACTTAGTACCTATACTTTTATATTAAGGATATGTATTTATGTATATTTAAACCACCCAAAACTATTTTCCTAAAGTGTGAATGCGAGTGAATGTTGGATTGTAAGGAAATAAATTCTATGCGGGCCTCCGGGAGGTTTTATATACTTGGCTATACGGCCAATACCCGTTATCCTAGACAAAATTGCTTCAACTATTCTGTTAGTTCAAAAATAAACCTTCAAATAATAAAGAAATGAAAATGGAAGCGAGACACAACCACTCAAATGACACCCTAAGGACTAAGAAAATATCCCAAACAAAACTCAACTCACCCAATATATTATAAATGGACCCTATCTTATCCTATATTTCTACCACCTACCCCTAAAGTGTGGTATCTATGAGTTGAAGTTTTTGTTTTGTTTTTGTTGTTGTTGTTTTTATTGTTGTATAATACTTTATTCTTCTATGTATAGATGATTATTCCAACCGGACGGCATCACTTTGGCGCATAAATTCAACGTCTTAGGCAATATATAAATTTATAATTCGTTTCTTTCAACGCGAATTTTGCACCTTTCTCTTAAGGCTATATACTATACAGCCTCAAGCTAATATTATATACCTAACAATATATAATTAGAGCCTAGCAAGTGGTAGTGGCAGTGTGCTGCTGAAATAATAACAAAACAATGAGATCCTTTAAGCTTTTGTAAGAAAAATCAGCAAAGGTGAATTTGGCCAGCATCTATAAGGTGATCAATTAATATGCAAAGGTATTCAAATCTTAAGCACTTTGAAAATTAATGGAAGAAATAATCATTGTCACTACCAATTTTCAAATCAAAAAATATGTTTCTGATTGATTTTATAAAACTCAACGCCGCATAAACTTCAGTATTGTTTTACTTTCTTAATATTTCTTAACTTAGGAAGACTTAAATATGTCCGATTTTTGAAGCAAACAGCTGGTACACTCTTAATAATGAACAGAAACTATAAAGTGATAAAAAAACCAGCAAATAAGCTAACGTACTAGAAACAACGAAACAAATCAGTGGATTAGAAGTTACTGAAAAGTAAGATCAAATTTAATGCAAAATAGTGTCGTAGACAATACGGAACCTTAAGGCACACCAAAATTAGTTTTGTGAACTTGAATTTTTGTCTTTTCTTTTCTCATTCATTACATATTGTTTTTGCTCCAGGTAAAGACTTTGGTTTAAGCTTTGAGGTTTTTAAGAGAATCCTTAACTACAGAGTCTTTCATTATGCGCTGCCAATCTAAGTATTAAAAATAAAACAAAAAACCAATTGATAATTTTATGGTGCTCATCTGAAATGACCAATTTGTATGACTCTGGCAAAAAAAATTAGGTTTTATTTATTTATTTTATGCTTCTAGTGACTACAGGAAAAACCAAAAGAAATAACACGAATGAGTTGTAAGAGCTTCATCCTAAGTACCTGCAATATACGTTTTTCTTTAAAAATTCAAATGGAATTTAATTTTTTCTTTAAACGTTTAATTATTTTAATTTTTTTTTTTGCAAAACGCTACATAATTATGTAAAATTTTTGCCATTTGTTTTAGAAATATTTAAATATTTTAATTTTGTTAAAAAATGTTAACCCATTTTTGGAATTTCGAATTTTAAACAAAAAATTCAACATTTAAAAAAAAACAGTTTTTGAGAAAATTAAAATTTTCCCTTTTTGACCAAAAATTACTGTAATTTTTGGTTCAACTCAAAAACGGTGTACACGAACCCGCTTAAAACGACTCAATGGTTAAGGCTGTTTGGCCTGTTAAGAAAAAAGGCTGACGGACGGAATTACCGGATCCACTTTTTTGACTTGTTTAATATCTCGAGTTAAACATTTTTTTAAGAATGCCATACTTTCCATCAAGATAAATATAAAGGCATAGTGATGATTCCTCCAGCCGATCAGCTAAGTAATTAATTTTTTACTGAAATATTCGATTAAGAAAATGAAAAATAGAGTCGTAGACACTGCGGAACCTTGAGGGACACCACTATTGGTTTTGTATTTTTATCTTGCTCAGCTTGTTTCCGTTTTTTTTCGCTAATTAAAAAATTTGGTTAGCGACCCATAAAAATCACTTACTATAGGGTTGTTCTTTAAGCGTTTCCTATCTCGTTCATATTTTCGTCCACTCACTCGTGCAGAATTTCCAATATGACGTGAGTTGTCATCGTCCTGTTTATACTGCCTGTCTTTTGTGTCTCTATCATTCTTTTAAGACACACAAAAGTTGCGAATCATCTATCTTTAGAATTTTCCATGATGGCCTGATGAAGAAACAACATTCAAAGTGCACACGAAGCAGTTGCTTTTTTGAGATGAATTTCACGCTGTAGCCACATGGATAGGTTTCTGTCCATTTTGACAATTTTAATATTTTGACGTATCCATGAATTCAGAAATGGGCCTTATAACTCCAGATTTTGTCCGACACAAATATTAATCAATTAGCTATTGATCCAACTGCAGAACTTATTCAGGGAACACACCTCGTAGTCTTTTGCTCTTAGCTGCTGGGTTAGTATAAACTTTGTACGGGTTTTCAAAGTCAAAACAGTGGATTCAAGTGTTTACCCTGTACTCTTAGAATAGTCCTGTCAGTAGGGCGATTGTGGTGACTATTAAATGAAGGAACATAATAAGCTATATCCGTCCAAGAAAAACAAACTAAATAAATGGCATTTCATTTGACTGATGTAGCTTCAAGCATATGGCCGATATCAGTTGTCAAACTTTAAATATCCCTAACGAAAGACCCTTTATTTTGATAACTTCATTCTAATATTTAAATCATGTCAAAGCCTTAACCTTTATCTTCTTGGTGAATTTCTTTTTCTTCTTCTTCTTGTTTTCCCTATCTTAAAGTGTATACAAAACTTGTTTCAAGCTTGGTTAGGTAATATCTTGTTGTGCGACGGATGTCCCCAGGGCGAAAAAGGATTTATCTCTAATTTCTATTTTGCGCCATCTCATCATTGTCTTCGCTGTACTTATATCAACTTTCTTTGCCAATGACTCTGCATCATAGACATCTACATCTACATCCACATTAACATCAGAGTAGAAGTTTCTTTGTGGCCTGACTATGGCTTGGCCAAGCCATCACCATCAGCATAATCATCATCATCATCATCATCATCACTATAAGAGTGAACTACTACTATAGAAGGAGTAGAATAGTAGCTGTGTCACCCCAAGGCTCCCAAGAGATATCGCGCTCACCGCTCCAGCTAACCATCTTAAGGATTACCAACAACAGAGCAATTATTTTTACGTGAAAGAGGTTTTTCTGGCTAAAAAGAAGTGTGATGAGCGCGCAAAGCAAAGGGTAATGAAAATAAAACAAAAATACAAATAAAAACAAAAACAAAAGCAGAAACAGAAGAAACAAAGCAACAAAACAACAAAGCAAAAAAGCAAGCTCGTCCTTAAGGATAAGGCGCGCAAGAAAATATAATAGAAAATGATTAACTCCACTGATTGATTGTTTTAAGAAAATATTTTTCTCCCTCAGTTTGTTTTTGTGGAGTAGAGGGAATGTGGAAATTCTTAAGGAAGACAAAAATTGTACCAGCAAGGATATTAAACACAACGCAAGGATATGAAGGAGGCAGGCGATATAGGTATAGATTTGTATATCATGAAAATTTCATTCGAAAAGCTATGGAAACCATATTTTACCTCGCCTTACGAATATTGATTACTCTTGTACAACTTGAAATTGTTTGTTGTGCCGGCCCAAAGGTGGTGACAGGAGCGGCAACGGGAAGGTGGTGTTATATAGTATGCGAGGATTCCTTACCTTTTGCACCTGTCAGTGTGACTGTCGAAAAGAACAAGAGCAAGAGCGAGAGCCCAGGAGTATGACTTGGCTTTGTTTGGTTATTTGACTTGGCTTGGCCTGGCCATGAAAAGGTTCCTGATGAGGGGAGGGGGGCTGGTAAAGTATAAAAGAAAACAAATCGAACACCCACCTCAATCTGACACCCGACAATTTTCTCAATTTTCTTCAAGAGTTGAATTTTTTTTTATATTCATACAAATTTGCTACCGCCACACACCAGTGCCGTCGTCATCGTTTGGGGAGCCCGGAGTGGACTCCTCCAAATAGCAATTATTGATCCATGATTACAGGTTAGTTATATATTCTCAAGAAATATTCCTTTGGAGTGTTTTGGGGCAATTAATTTAAATGTTGCCTCTGTCGGGCTAATTTACTTGAATTCAGGTAAATTTATACGAAAAATAGGGTTGGAGGCGCATATCCTTCTTTTTCCTTGTTTTTTTTTCTTTTTCTTCGTCTTCTTCTCCTTATTATTGTTATTTTCGTTGCTTTTTGGTCTTGTATAAGAATAACTATGTTTATACACTCGTGTTTTAGACAAAACTAAATGAATTTTCTTAAAAGGTCGCTGCTGGTGTGTTTTTGTGTTTGTAGTGTACGGCTCACTATATCCCATCACCACACCCCCGCCCCTCCTCCATCACACTCTCACACTATTTGGTCTTCTAACGGTTTTTCGTATATAATGTGGTCGATTTGACAATGTCGGAAGTAAATTGCTTGATTTTGGTTTTTGTGCTCGCGAATTGGCCACGTTCCGTTCGTTATATTTTAGGGGCTTGTGACTTAATAGAGTCATTTGTTTGCATTTTATTGGTAATTTATTTGGTCACCTTGGAATGGCTTTATATAGAAATCACTTTGTGAGAGAAAAGCAAAGCAATAAAAGGCTTTTGCATGATGGCCCAAACAAACACCACACCATCTACATATTCTCAGCCCTGAGAATAACACTATAACTATGTTAAGAGGAAGAGACAGAGCGAGACAGAGAGAGAGAGAGTGAAAGTTGAGGAAGTTCAAAAAATAATTTTGGTCGAGCTGATTGAAGGCTATGGCGCTATATGCCTCATAGAATGAAAAAGGCATTAAGTATTCCTATAGAAGAAAAAAAACGTCAAATGTCTAATGTGAGAACATTTTTATTAATTGAGGCAAGGGTCCCAAGAGCTTATTTGTTTTGAGACTTTTTGATTAGGACATATTTTATCAACGGTATAATGGGCACAGGGACGGCCACCATACCACACTTTACCCATTTACTGGAACTGGAGTTTTGGTTAGTGTAACATTTTGTTGACATAGTTTTTTGTTGTATTAATAAGGGAAATTATGTCATGAAAATATAGAATGGTTATTTGAGCTATACGAAGGCAAAAATATGTATGTAGGTAAATGGATGTCGATTATTTAATTGGAGAAGGCATCGATTGACGGAATTTAAATTTTTCTTTTATAAATGTCAGAAATGTTGATAGTAAATTTAAAGTTGAGATTTTGATAAAATTCCTTGTTTTAAAGGATCGGCCAATAGGAATTTCCCAACTTTGACAATGGATAGCAGCCATGTTGATATCTGTCAAATCAGCTGTCAATTATTTATTCTGTTCTGAAAAATAAAATGCTTGAAAGGTGTTCAACAAGCAGATGATATTGTTTTAATAAAATGTGAAACGTTGCGCTCTCCCATTTTACGATCGCAAAAATTATCTTATCCAGAGAGAAGGAGAGTTAATTTGAATCCACTTATTCAGTAAACGATCAACAGTAAAAACGGCGTACATCGACGAAACACATGATATACCAAAAACGCTATTTAAAGAAGTATGTAAAAGAATTATAAGCATCTTAAGAAAAACTTTACAAGAACTCAGACTCTTGCAGATCACAACTTTACAAAATAGTAAATGTCACGTCATAATTTGGGCCTGCATTTCTTCCAAATTTAGCTGCGTCAGGCGTAGAAGGGAAGCAACTTTGTGTTTGTGTTTAATGAATTGGCTTCGGAACTACTGTAAACTGACTACAAACAATCCAAATGAGATGTAAAAAGTGTTAACTCAATCCTGAATAACTGGCTACTTTGTAGATTTCAGACAAATTTTATCGTTGGCCACGGATTCTTTTAAGAACGACGTTAATCAGGCCATCACCATCAGCCAAAGGAGAGCTCCAGTTCGATTACTGTGTTTTCCAGGAGTGGTTTCATTAGGATGCGATCCCTTCTTCTTCCCCAGCACTGAAATTCCGGAAAACTACAGAGGAATCTCGTTTTTGAACTCGTCATATAAGATATTCAAATCGATTCTGCTCAGCTGTTTAAATAATTGGATAAATTCTAGCAATCTGCTCAGTGAGTTCCAAGCTGTCTTCAGATATTGATACTCCACCGTCGATCACATTTTTGTACTTCGCTCGGTTGCTGATTTCGACATCTTGGATTGCAATGCCCTATTACAAGCTTTTCCAGATAGGAATATCGCTTAAGTTTGGTACAGTATTGCAAAATGTATACAAGTCTACCAAAGCATCAGTGTGGAATGGCCAATGCTTATCAGAGTGGTTCCAAACGAATTTAGGAGTTAGACAGGGCTGAGCACTCAGTCCAAGTTTGTTTGCACTCTTCATTAAAGATATAGTCGAAGCATTACCAGCAGGAATTGAGTACGCAGGCGTGGACATTAAAGCTCTTCTTTTCGCTGACGATGCGAGCAGGACGCGTATACTCCGCAGTCCCTCCAGCTAATAACAAATAAGCTTGCTGAATATTGTAAAAGGTGAAACCTAGTGGTAAATTTAAATAAATCCAAAGTGATGGCTTTTAAGAATGGCGGAAGAAAATCTTGTGCAAGTAAGTAATGGCACTATAATGGTGAAAGAGTAGAGTTGATGAAAGAATACAAATATCTAGGAGTCTGTATTACTAAGATCTTGAGCATGGAAAAACATCTTACTGACAAACTTGTTAAGGTGAAAACAGCTATAAACGTACTCGTAGCATATAAGCAATGCTTTAATAATAAGGAAATTACGCATACCATTAAATTCCGGGTCTTCGAAGCTTTATCGGAATCAGTTATGTTTTATGCGACACAAGCGTGGGGAGGTTGGAAATATGAGCAAGTGGAAAAACTGCTCATATTTTCATAAAACGGATTTTCCACCTTCCTTCGAGTACGCCAAACTATATGATCATGTTGGAAACAGGTTTATCGCCTTTATTCATAAAAACACTCAAGCTGCAGGTCGATTACATCATCAAAGCTCTAGATGTGCCAGTTATCGTCCTCCAAAGAAAGTAGTTCTTCAAACAATCCAATACCGAAGTGGATGGTTCAAAGACTGGATAGAAATAGCTGAGCAGGTGGATGTCGACCTGAACTATAGTAACCTTGCTTCATGGAAACCAACTTTATATCGCTTAATAGTTCGTCTGGATGAAACCTCAAGAGAACAATACAGGGAGCAAGCCAAAAGTTCACTGCACCGTATGATTTACAGTATACTATACTTCAGGGCAAGAAACTAGATTTCAGGGCAAGAAACTACTTCCACGACAAATAAACCATCGGACAAATTTCGTGCATGATCCGTCTAAGAGGAGAACCCTATAATCTGAACTACATTCCTCACCGCGAGGACTTACCGATTTTATGCAACCTGTGCAACTTGAAAGAGCGCGAGGATGTTTTTCATTTTATTGGACGATGTGCGATATTAAGAGAAATAAGAAGAATTATCCTAGGCAGTGAGTTTCTTTCAAATTGTGAAATCATAAGCCTTCTACAGGAAATGGATGTCATAAAGTTATATGCATATTGCAAAAAAGCACTTAAATATAGACATCAAATTTTAAATGAAGCGTTTTAATCTTAAACTAAATTTAGTCATCAATAAAGCAGACGGCAATGCCATGCATCATATTGATTGTATTCACTAAATTATTGTTAAAAATTACTGTTTAAATAAAATCAACCTAATCTAATCATTAGGATAATGAAAAGTTCGACACAGCTTACCTTAATTTGAAAATTCTTTGAGTTATTTAAGGGAATTGTGATCCGAGGTGGAGATGATTTCAACTTTAAACCGAGATCGTTTGATTCTAAAGCGTTACACTTTCTTCTAAAGGTTTTAAGAACTCGAAGGTTTAAGCCACAAACCACATCAGTCTTCAAAGTCAAAGCAACCAAAGTGCTCCATCAAGAAAGCTGTTATATTCCATACATAATGGCATCGATATGACTTTAAATATACACAAATTAAGATGATATCCTAAATACACTTTGTTCCGTTTAAATATAAAGATAGAAAACTGTTAACGAAAGACCCTCTGAACAAAAACTTTATCAAAAACATTCCTTTTATTAGCGGTACTTGCTGTCAGAGAGTAAAGTAATTTTTGTTTTGTATAGAACCGCTAATCCAAGGACAATTTAAAAGTCCTTGCAAATAGTCTGTCGAAACTTAACTATGTGCAACTTTAAAAATCCCTGACTAGTAAAGGGGAAGGTTAAATTTGAGTAAAGCCTACCAATTCTTTTGAATATCATATTAAATACTTAAAATTAAAAAAAAAAAGACAAAAAGTTTATTACTTTGAAGGACACTGCTCGCTGAGATGGTAGGCTTTATATCTGCCATCATCAGAACAGCAGTATTTTTGTATAACCTTTTTTGTTCACCTCAACTACAAGGTACTTAAAGCCATCATCTACCTTTATTCACACTCTCCTTTTTGGCAGGATACTTTTTTTTTGTTTGCAGCCGCCACGCCGAGTTGCCGCCTCCCGTACAAAAGTTTACACAGTTTTGAAAGGAGGTTCAAAATATAATTAAGGGCATTCTATTAAAACATTTTAAAAGCCAAAATTAAAATTGTGAATGTCATCCTCTTGTTCTAATTTCTATGCCTAGATTATGTACACAAGTATAGGTGGTAGGTATTTTTATATATAGGTTAGGTAGGTAGGATATCTACGGGTGAACGCTCAAGCATGTCCGTGAACTTTGCAAATGCAAAACTAGATTAAAGGATTTCTACATCCAATTTAACCCTGTGCCCCTCTGTGTCTCTTTCTGTTCGTGGGGAGGATCTCACATCAGGTTCACTCTTTCACTTTGTCACTTACCTTGGTTTTTCTGCCTGGCCCGCCAGGACAACCATGGTTATAATTTTCATTTATATATAAGGACATACATACCTGCACAGTATTATTTTCTTTTTATTTTGTATAAATTCTCCAAGGATATAATGGAATGGTATCTGTGTGGGTATTTATTTTTTGTGTTTTATTTTTATATAAAATTTGTATTCAAAATGTGAAACATTTTTTGGGTCCGCTGCGGATTGGTACGGAACCATCATAGTGATGGTTGTTTGGCTTTGAGCGCACGTTGAAATATTTTCTCCATTTTACGCCTTTCATATACTTCACGGCGTTCTTTTGGTGGTTCGGCGGCGGGCGTGGAGCGGCGCGCGTGTTGTGTTTAAAGTTTTATCTGTTTTATTCTGAGGAATGCCAATGGGGACCAAGGCTAAGGCGAAATCTCTGGTATTTCGTACCTATGCTTATGCTATGCTTATTGTAGAATCCTGGGGTAAATTTGAGGTGAGTGAAATATAAAAATGAAGCTTTCCATTTAACTGAGGGACGAGACGGGAAATAGGGGGGTATGATATAACGATGGCGAAGGAGTTTATATAGAGACATAAATAGTTTTTGTCTCAAGTATGCCAATGCGCTAATTATGATACAACAACAAATGAAAAGGACTTAACGAGGTTTAGTCTTATGGGATGTGTATTTCTTTTTGGACCACGTGTTATAAGGATTTTTTTGCAATCTAGGATCTTGTGCGATTTAAGCTTTATAATATCTTAGAACATAAAGAAGACTTTTCACCTTAAGGACACTAAACGCAATGTTAAATCATTGTACTTGTTAAACATATCAAAGCCATATTCTTGCAAATAAAGACCTAAGGAGAAATATTGGCAATTAATATTCATATTATAAGGCTGTTAAAGTTCTACATCGAAGCAGAATATGTGCAAAAATTAAGCTTGCAAGACTCCAGCTAGGAAAATCGTATATAGCACATTTTTGATTGTTAACAACAGAAACGTGGAAGGAAACCACTGCTTACAATGATGGAGAAATAGTTTAAAACAAGAGATTAAAGGCCTTGGGACTTTTCTCTGTAATGCCAAGTTTTCCATGACTTTGGCACATACATGGGTAGTATAAAGTTATAAAGTTGTTCTCGAAAACTTCTGGGTCTTGGTGCCCATCGTGTTCTACATCGCGCTGATTCTCCAATGTGGAGTGGTCCAATTCGGACCAAAAGAATTGGTTGATCTTCGCCGTAGCGGTTGCAAGACATAGGTTAGGTTAGGTTAGGTTAAAGTGGCTGTCCTTGATGGAATAGGATACACTTAGGCCAGTTTAATGGCCCATTGTTATACCACATGAATCTTGAGGCTTCCTCCTAATCTCAATGAAACCAGTTTGAGTCTCTTACGAAACGTGAGAGGCTGATTATGCTAATACGATTTAGAGCGTTTAAAGACATATGGTCAACGTTGTTCTCTAATCCGTCCGTCCATCCAAAATCCACACCCAACATTTATATGATGGTTTAGGCGCTCTTGAAACTCATGTTACTTAATATTCAATTGTGATAAGAGGTCTTGGTAAAACGATTATGAGACCTTAAAATCGCCGACTCTTGTGGAAATTAAACCAAATGTTCATTTTAATGATACAATTTTACCATGATTAAGTGAAACAAAGTGAATAAATGACAACCAATGAGGCAGTGTTGGTATCCACGGCCGCTATCAACTGTCAAATTTTGAAAGTCTCTATCAAAGTGCTTTTAAGTTTTATATTCATCCTGTTCTGTATGAAAACTAATCTGATTCAAACAAAAATATCTTTATAGTTAGAACGTAGTGAAATAATGGTTCTTTCCAAATTTCATCTCTTAAGATTAAGATCTAGAGGTTGCTAATCGTGTTTTTCTATGTTCCATACAGAATCTATGGGGGCTTTTGGCTTGTTTTCTTCCTCGTTATTAACTAAAGAACCTGATTTATTTTAACCATTATTGTGATATTTTATCAAAGAAAATTGAAAAGCTTTTAAAAAGGGTCTTGACATAGTTTGTAATTGGTGCACTCTTTCCAACCTTACTAAGGGTTTAATTGAATTGTACGGTAAGTTCTAATAATTTTTATGATCCGTGTTGAAAAAATGAGCTGAAATGTACTAAAATTGTATATTATACCTTATACCTTATTTTGCCAACCAAAGCCTGGGAAAAATTTAAAACTTCCACAAAGCTATCGACCAATAAGTTTGTTGAGTAGTCTTAGCAAAATTTTGGAAAAGATTTTAAAAGAAAAAATATAAGAAATTGCTGATCAATTGAACATTATTCCTAATGAAGAATTTGGGTTGAGAAAATTTCACAGTACTACTCACCAAGTGTTGCGAGTATGCCAGTATGTGAAAAAGAATCGTTTGCTTGGCGAATCAACTGGTCTGATTTTACTAGATATTGACAAAGCTTTTGATACTGTGTAGCACGATGGAATGGTACATAAACTAGTTTGCTTAGGCTTTCCAACTTATTTAATAAAAATTATTCAAAGTTTCCTGTCTGATAGGTGTTTTAGTGTTTATGTTAATAACTGTTCGTCAAATTGTTACCAAGTTGAACATGGTGTTCCACAAGGATCTGTATTAGGGCCATTCCTTTACAATATCTATACGTCCGATATTCTCAAGCTTCCTGAATGTCAATTAGCTATATTTACTGATGATACTGGAATTTTTTCATCGCATGAATTTGGTCTCAATATTGAGACAAATTTAACCCATGTAATCGATCTAATAACTCAGTATTATTCTAAATGGAAAATAAAACTAAATGCTGATAAGGTACAAGCTATCTTTTTTAGTAAAATAAAAGAAAGTCTTGTTTTCTCCCAAGCAATCAGATAAATATTAACGGTGTTAACATAAACTGGAAAACGAGCGTAAGGTATCTAGGGGTTTGCTTAGACCAAAAACTTATCTCCAGAGAACATATTGAAAAAACGAAAGTTGGTATTGCGATAAGACTACTCTATTCCTTTATTAATAGAAAGTCCGGTCTTAGTAACGACAGTAAAATTATAATTTGTAAAGTGGTTTTTCAGGCAATTCTTTTGTATGGATGGTTGCCAAATATGGGGGAAATGTGCAAAGTGTCATATCAAAAAACTGCAGATATCACAAAATAAATTGCTTAAAATGATGCTTAATCTTCCTTGTTATCATTCTAAATAAAATAAAATCTATCTATCTAAAGTTGCATTGAAAATCGAATAATTTTCGGTTTCTTAAATCAGTCTGATAAACTCTTTCTCAAAATGGTTAAAAAAACACACACATTTTGTTTGGCTCAAGTATAAAAAGTTCATAAATTCTAAAATTTTTCATCTTTTACACGAACATAAATATTCATAAATTTTATAATTTAAGTATATTTCGTGTATAGATTTCTATAAAACCTTAAATAAACTCTTGAAAATTAAAAATTATTGCTTACGAACCTCTCCTATAAATCCCTATATAATAAGTATATTATAAAACAACCCACCACATCAATACCAACACACTGAACACCATCATCATCATACCACAATTTTTCATCAATAAACACAAAATTAACGATTTTAAAAGCCATTAACAGTAAATAACAGTACTTGAACTGCTATTTAAAGGCTCATCCACCTCGACAATGTTTATCTAAGATTCTCCATGTCCTCCATTTTTTTAAGACTCTCTCACACAATTCTTGAGTATGCCTAGCCTATAACTACCTAGGTAGCTTCTATACATATACATATACATATATCTAGACCTATATTAAAACATCCTTAGGCTATAAAATTATATGAATCACAGCAACTCTTATACATTAATCATCGTTTGCCAACACTTCACCTTGTAACACACTGGCCATAAAATCATCCACTCTTATTCAGGATATATACAGTATACTTATACTCTCTTCTATGGATAGCTATAGCTTTTTATAGGTATAGAAATATATATATATATAGGAAATGAGATTGAAGGTTTTAATAGAATCTGAGATTTATTTAGCAAATAAAACGCATCAAGTCAATTAAGCATTTTTATATGAAGAGATAAACAAGGCGTGTTTCGAATTCAACACCACAAACAACCAAACCACACCCTCCCACCCCAACCCCCATTCATAAAGCTTACATAAATATATACGAGGAGTACATTTTGGGTGATGTTGGTAGGTAGGTAGGTACTCCTCTGGAAGGAACGAAAAACCTCCAAGGCATCATGATGATGGAGACCTCTGTTGGGTGACTATAGAGAGGGTGATCCTGTGATGAACAAATAAACGAAGAGAATATACCACTTGTACCCTTGAACGCTATGGTTTGGTATATATTTTCGTCCTTATAAGCTTTCACGTTCCACCATCATCGTCCTTATATAGATTCTTCGTCGTAGTCCTCGTAGTCGTAGTCGTAGTCTTCGTCGTCATCATTCTCGTCATCATCAGCTTCAGCAACTTCAGCAGCTGCATGAAGATTTTGATTTTTCGAATTGTGGCCTGCTTTCAAATTGATTCCAATTGAAATCAAATGATAGAAACAGAAGTAGATAATGGCAAGTAGGTATATAGTATAGAATATAGAGGCAATACCACTCCTGCATCACTTATGTAAGATAACAACTGAGAAGATACTATATACTATATAATATAGAAAATTGGTATTGAAGCTTCTGAGTGCGATATTATACTTGTAGACCAACTCCAAGGCTCTATAAATATAGCTTCAACACTCAGCAGAGTTTTGGTGTTATATGTTTATCGAAGGGGAAAAACCCATCAGAGAAGAGCAATCAATTCTATTTGCACAGAAATCTGTGCGATGATGAAGAAAAGTAAAATATAAATGTACGAGTATATCCAACTACTTCTCTACTTCTCTGCCCTCGCCCTCCCCAGCATAGTCTCATGAGCTAACTATATTCCACCAACGTCAAAAACCTTCCTCTTAGTCCTGTCAAAATCTCTGTAGAAAGGAGCCTTTTAGTTCATCATTCTCGTATAAGGTATACAAAGAACTATTTTTCGTGTCCTCCTTATATTGATTCAATATTTCAAAGAAGAACTGATACATCATTCTGTGAGTGTTAACGAAGTTTATATATTTGCAAAATCAAGTCAATGACAATTTTTTAGGACTTCTGCAAAAAAAAAAATCATTCAACAGTACCTAATATTATGGTATAACCGGTGTTTTTAAAGGTATAGAACTTTAAGTTGACAAAACTGGTGGCCATTTTGGCAGCTGTCAAGTGATTTATTATTAATTTGGACATTTCAACATAAAACCCCTGATGTCTGAACAACGCTTGCAAATTTTGCAAATTTATTTTGAAAATCACGGTTCTTTTCGAAATACGAATAGTACACTACGACCTTTTAACGGTCAACAAAATACAGTCAACATTTCACGGTAAGAAACTGCCTTAGGCTCGTTTCACACTACACGGTTTTGACCGTACGGCAAAAAACCGCACGGCATAAAACGGATCAATGGCTAATTACACATTATACGGTTTTAACCGTACGGTAAAACACGATATAAGCAGGGTTCCTGTGCTTAGTATACTTTTTCACAGGTTTTGAAGTGGCTGATCGAACTCTGCCGCACGAATAAAATCGTATGATGTGAAAACATGCATTTTGTCACGTACGCCACTAAGCTTATCGCGCCGTCCGGCTGCCGTATACTGTAGTGGCAGTAGACGGTTGCTACACTGTGCGGGCGCCAGCATTTTGCCTTGACCGTATAGTATGAAAGCGTATATTCTCTTCTTCGTGCGTCTAACAAAATGTCGTCGTCCGTTTTTTTGCCGTACGGTCAAAACCGTGTAGTGAGAAACGAACCTTATTT
The DNA here is from genome assembly GCA_951509635.1 of Eupeodes luniger. Classification (NCBI taxonomy): domain Eukaryota; kingdom Metazoa; phylum Arthropoda; class Insecta; order Diptera; family Syrphidae; genus Eupeodes; species Eupeodes luniger. The sequence goes on along the minus strand of OX608075.1, from coordinate 7,709,945 downwards.
AAATTGAAGATAATTCTGAGGTGTTTATTAAGGCACCATTAAATCCACACCAAACTGACAGATCAGTGTGCTTTATTGGTTGGAAGAATAATTGTTCCGTAATTATTTAAAAACGATGCTAGCTACAACGTTACAGTCAATAGTGATCGTGAGCGCTATAGACTTATGATTACTGAACTTTTCGTCCATCAAGTGAACAACCATGATGTGCAGCAGCTTTGTTAAAAATAAGACGACGCCAAACAGCTTGTGTCACAATTAATTTACTGAAGGAAACCTTTGGTTACTGTATAGTTTCACGTTGCGGACTCGTTGGCCTCCAAGACCGTGTGATTTAAAGCCGCTAGACAATTTTTGTAATATATGTATGTATGTATTTTGAAGTCGCTATAGTCTACTTCGATAAGCCGGAAACGATTGACAACTAGGAGAACAAAATGTACGGTTACAAATTTTGGGAAAAGTCATCGACAATTAAACCTCCAGATAAGACAGCGTCCGATATAGCCGTGGCGGTCATATATCAGAAATCATATGTAAATTTTAATTCCAGAAGATTAAATTTGGAGCAAAGTAATTTGTATGTCAATTTAAAAAAGTCGTCTTTGTTCTATTCAATTTTAAAAGTTCTATGCTTCTAAAATACACCCTTTATATGATTTATAACTCCTGTAGCATCAATACCAAGAGAATGTCGTTTGATTTGCAGTTAAAATTATAATTTTCATCAACCCCACCCACCTTTTTTTCGGTATGAGGCTCTTTAAGGATTCATTGAATTTTTCAAGCTAAAAATTATTACGTTTAGAATGTGTTGTTGCGTATAGGCATGTTTATGTATGTAGGTGTAGGTAAGTTAGGTGTAATTTAAAATTTAACACCTCCATTTGATTCCCATTAAAATCAAATTTATCTTTTTATCATTGATTTATGTCTATGATTTATGCAAAATAAAACCGTTAATGAACTCAGTTTATGTCCTTAATAGTTATACTATTGGCCAGGGTAATATAGATAAATGTTAATGTTCAAAAAATTAAAAAAGAAACGAAAGAATCCATTTTAAATAATTGAATTTAATGGTCCAACTCTTATAACTGTACAAAAAAAAAATTAACAGAAGAAAAACAAAAAAAAAAATAATGAGAAGATCCTTGCTCTCTCTTTTGTTGATAAAAAAGGACCCTTTTGTGCATAAGCACAAAAGTTTAGGTTAACAATAAACACTGGTACCCATATTCACTGAATGCCATGCCACATTTGATTCCACCACAACCCTACCTCTATACCCCAACAAACCTACAACCCCCCCCCACACTCAAACCCCTTCCTGGCTCATTGTGTGTCTTGTGATGGCGCATAGAATAAAATAACGATTCAAGGAATTATTATGTCTGTTATCACCGGTGAATAAATTAAACCTTAAGATGTTCCTATATACCGTCTCATGACCTTTTTCTTCCTCTTCACTTCTCTTCTCTTCTGTTGGTGGATTCCTATACACTATGTAGATAGGTGGTACAAGAAAGAGAAGCCCATAAAACAGTCCCATTATGTCACTTAAATTACATCTCCATTTAAAATCCTAACAAATCCAATGAAGTCCAAGTCCAAAACAGCAAGCATCAGCTGCCCTAATGTTTTAGTGTATATTAAGATACAACTTTTCCCTCATAGCAACGATATGATGATGATAATGATGATGATGATGATTATTATTATCTAACGTGGAGCTTTGGCGTTCAGCCATAGCTGCTTCAACTTGTCTGGTTGTCTCATTCTTCTTATTCTATATCGTTTATATTTGCGAAACAACGACGACGATAGAGAATGTCCTTCTGTCCATTTTTGGTTGGGCGCCATTTAAATGTTCCAATCCCCCAAAAGGACTAAGTCGGTTATCTGATTTTTCTCTGCATACATTCAGAGACAAGGCAACCATTTCTAAGAGATAGTATACTGTACCTGAAATAGTCTTATCATTTAAAATTAAAAGTAAACACTTCGTCTCTAAAAAGAATTTATTTATACAAAAATAAAAAGTAAAACAATGATATCAAGAGGAGTATCTATTTCCCTCAATATAAGTCCATGTTTTCTCCAAAGGTAAGTGATTCATTACTCTTTTCCATTTACTTCTGTTAAGTTGAAAAATTTATTACCTTTCTAACCGCTCGTCGTCGTCGTCCTCGTACTGTGACCAAGTTCACAAAAATAAAAAAACAAAAGAAAAGAAATATAATAAAATTCTCAACCCAACCAAACCCCCTGCACTCCGATTTTATTACTGCAATTTCTTTAGAAAATTTTTAACGTTCTATATAAGAGTTCTAAGTTCTATAAGGTGAGGGCTTATGGATACAAAAGAAAAATAAGAAGGGTATGAGAGACAGTTAGTTGTAAACTTTTGGGAGTAAAGTTAAAATGACGAATAAGTTAAGAACGAACGGGATAAATTTGCTGGAAAACAAGTGAAAATAAAAACAAAGATGGATTCATCAGATCTATTGTTACAAAGTAACAGTGACAATGACAGTGGCATAAGAGGGGCAGGGGGGGTTGTGTTAGAAGATATTTGGGAGAAAATTCGAAAGATACAAATGATTACCTTATAATTTTGAAACTCAATGGCATCAGGCGCACACGGTCAGTGAATTTTTGGGGGTCCATTAATATTAAATGTGACTTGTGTCAAATTGGGAAACACAAAATTCACTGTTAATTTGTCACTAATTAGTTGTGACAGATGAATCTTTGATATTCTATGTTTTCTATGTTACCTTTTATGTTTTATCTCTTAACTATATTTATTTAAAATTTGTAAGTCATTGCCCATGAAGCCATTTAAAAAGCACACAAAATATTAGAAAGACAAATTTGAAAATATCAAAACTATAAATAATGACAAAATTAAATACAAAAAACTTAATAAAAATAAAAAGTTTCTAATGATTTTTCAGTTTTGCTAAGTTAAAATTTGTTCGACTTAACTGTTTAATAAAAACATAGAAAACTTAATATACATGCAAAATTTAAAAATTAACAACAATTAATTCAAATTAATAATCATATAACTACTATAAATTTGTAGCAGCAATTTTAAAATTTAAAAAATGGTAACGCCAAACTAGCCAAACAAAATTGAAAATGTTACCGTTTAAATTCGATACTTCAATAATTATATATGTTCAGTTAAATTACGCCTATTAAACGCTAAATTATTTTAAAAAAAAATGCACGACTTTTAAAAATGTTGATCAATTTTCTTAGGAGGTGCTAAGTATTTAAATTATATCAAACCAATTTAAAAAAAAATATAGAAAAAATAAAACGACAAAATCAAAACTGTAGCAACTTAAAAATTGCTCTTAAAATATTGTTCAACAAAGAATGAATACACAAATAAATTATAACAAAAAACTTTTATTAGTCATAATAAGTATGACTTTTTAAGGGTTGCCAATGCTTGAATATAAAAGTTGTGTAAAATTAAAATCTTATTTATGTTTTGGAAAATGATTTTTATTATCCTCAAATAGAGTCCGTACTTTGAAGCACCTTAATTTTTGGATAATGGTTGAGTTACGCTTTGCTCAAACATTTTTTCTTCTAGAAAGATTCACCTTTGGCCAAAACCATTATTCCGATATCACAGTATTCACGGAAGTTTTAAGTATCGTTGTATGCTCTCTTGTTAACTTTCCATAGGAAGTAATTGTAATGGGTCCGATTTGTCGAATTAAAAATTTTGACATTTCTCGACGTTTCAAGGTCCCTAGAGTCGAAATAAAAGATGTTTAGAAAGATGTCTGTGCGTGCGTGTGTACGTACGTTAGTACGTCCGTACGTCAGTCCGTTCGCGACGTTTTTTTAATCGCACATAGCTCAAGAACCAGACTTATCGACTTAAAATAAATTTTGTTATACAGACAATAAGGCAGAAAGATGCAGAAAGGGCTCTCAAGAAAATAGCGTGGGTGGTTTTTTTACCATAGCAGTTTAAAAAAAGGTGAACATTTTGGTTAAACCTAAATATTTCATGAACCAATGACGGTACAGACTTGAATTAAATTTTATATTATATATTGTAACGTGATACAAAACAAGTATATTTTTAGAAAAAATCAAATTAACGGTTTTTTTATAAATCAAAAAATCTAAAAAAAAATTTGTCACTTCGAAAATTTTACGACTAAGATATGATTTCATTTCCACAATTTTGTGCAACGAAGAATAATGTTTTTGACATCTGATACAATGTTGAGAAAAATCTAATTGACAGTTTTTTTTATAAAAAATAAAAATCTAAAAAACACATTACTCAAAGTTGGTAAAAATTGAATTTCGATTCAAATATATTTTCAAAAACTTGAGAAAGTTATTTAATCTTATAGAAAATATTGCTTTCAACATTCTGAAAAATTTTGAGAAAAATCGAATGGACAGTTTTTTTACAAAAAATTAAAAGCTAAAAAAAATAACAAAAGTTGTTAAAAATTAAATTTCGACTCAAATATCTTTTCAAAAATTTGAGATATTGGCTTTAAACTACTTTTATCTTTCCAAAAATATTGTTGTCAACATTCAGTAAAATTTTGAAAAAAAATCGAATATACAGTTATTTAACAAAAAATAAAAACCTAAAAAAAAAATTAATAAAAGTTGGTAAAAATAGATTTTTGACTCAAAAATCTTTTCAAAACTACGAGATATTGGCTTTAAGCTAATTTTATCTTTCAAAAAATATTTTCCTCAACCTTCAGTAAAATTTTGAAAAAAATCGAATAAACACTTTTTTTTAACAAATAATTAAAAACCGAAAAAAAAAATTAACAAAAGTTGGTAAAAATTGATTTTCGACTCAAATATCTCTCAAAAATTTGAGATAATGGCTTCTAACTAATTTTACTTATAAGAAATATTGTTTTCAACATTAGGAAAAATTTTGAGAAAAATCGAATTGACAGTTTTTTTTACAAAAAATAAAAACCTACAAAAAAAACAATACTAAAACTTGGTAAAAATTTACTTTCGACTCAAATAGCTTTTCAAAAATTACAAGTATTGGCTTCAATTTTATTTTATTTCACAGAAAATTTTGTTTCCGATATTCAGTAATTTTTTTATAAAAATCCAACAGTCCGTTTTTTCAAAAAAAAAAATAAAATCTACAAAAAATAGTACGGAAATTTGGTGAAAATTGATACATATAGACAAACTTTTAAGCAAGACAAATCGACAGACGGGATTGGAAGTTATCAGTGTGGGTCGCATCCCAGCCTCTTTTTGTTTAAAGGTTTTTAAGTTTCATAGAAGTTATAAATAGGTAAAATATTCTCGAAAAAAGTAATACCTATGTCAAAATTTTTAAATCTCTGCAAATTTCGTATTTTTGTAGCTTGAAAAAACAATTCCGACTCAAAATGGTAACTAACCATTAGTGCCCTTTTTAGAATTTCGAAATGTATCAAATCATTAATTGAAGCTGTTTTTAACGTATTCAATATTCATGATATTAAAAGTCAAGAAGTATTTTCTTTCATTTTTATGGATAGAAAATATTAATAGGAGTTTAGTACAATATTTTTTATAAAATGAAATGAGTTTTAAGTCAATATTTGTATTTGTTCTCAAAATTCATACTTTAGTCGAAAAAAATCGCACTCATTTTTGATAGAACTTTTTTAGGAAACACTTTTTGACTTGAATTTTTTGAAATTTCTACCAGATCAAGAAAAATGTCATTCTTGGTAATTTTAAATTATTTTCAAATATAACCTACAACTTTGGCCACTTTTTCGGTAGCACATTTTTACAAAAGTCAAAGTTTTTGAGAATAATACAAAAAGAAAATCTATTTTATTCTTTAAAAATAACTCATTTTCCAATGTTGATTGATTGAAAATTAAATTCAAGGATAAAAAAAAGTGTTTCAGATAAAGGGGTTTATAGGCTTTAAGAAATTTAGTAATTTTCTGTTAAACGTTTGTTTCAATGATATTGAATCCTTGTCTTATTGTTCTTCTACTGAATCATGGTCATTTTATTCTCGTCCATTAGTTACAGGAAGTAGTTTATTTTCCTTAAGGCAGATTCAGCAGAACTATCCTTTTATATTTCGTCCTTTAATAGACTTTTACAATTTCTAATTTCCAATAGTCTGATGGTATCGATTCATTGTCAGTACACTACTCTACACATCCTTTCTCTCCTTAAGTGGAACTCTCCAAATTACCTTATCTAATACTTATCCTAAGGCCTCTGAAATTAGGAAATCTTTCCCTGAACTCAAAAATATTCTCCACTCAAAACTGACAAAATATATGTATGCGTGTGTAAGGTACACGGGTAATGCGACTCATCATAGCTCATGGATAAATTAATTAAACTGCGAAATGAAGACTAGGTCAGTTCTGTAGCTGATGTTCACTGAACCAAAAAGGTACGTAAATACAATACAAAAATTTATTGGGCCAATAAAAAAGTTAATCAATATTTGTCCAACAAACAGGTTTATTGGGCCAAGAAAGGCTGTCTATTGGCTCAATAAACGCAGATTGGCTCAAACAAAAGTTTATTGATCCAGTTTATAAATGTATTTACCTTTGTTTGTAAGGCCAATAAAATATTTCAGTGACTCAAGCAACCTTGTTTGTTGAGCCAATAAACCTGTTTGCTGAGCCAATAAAGTAGTTTAATGATTTGGAAATATTTGTTTTTTGAGCCAATAAATTATTTGTTTGACTCAAGCAAAATTATTTGTTGAGCCAATTAAATAGTTTATTGATTTGGAAATATTTGTTGTTTGAGCCAATTAATTATTTGTTTGACTCAAGCAAAATTATTTGTTGAGCCAATTAAATAGTTTATTGATTTGGATATATTTGTTTCTTGAGCCAATAAATTATTTGTTTGACTCAAGCAAAATTATTTGTTGAGCCAATTAAATAGTTTATAGATTTGGAAATATTTGTTGTTTGAGCCAATAAATTATTTGTTTGACTCAAGCAAAATTATTTGTTGAGCCAAATAAATAGTTTATTGATTTGGAAATATTTGTTTCTTGAGTCAATAAATTATTTGTTTGACTCAAGCAAAACTATTTGTTGAGCCAATTAAATAGTTTATTGATTTGGATATATTTGTTTCTTGAGCCAATAAATTATTTGTTTGACTCAAGCAAAATTTTTTTTTGAGCCAATTAAATAATTTCTTAAATTTACAAAATTGCTTTCCTTTACTATAGAAACGTCCAATACGTTTTCTTGTATACGGCCATATATAGCAAACGTCCAATAGGTTTTTTATTATACAGCCAATTAATTTTTCGAGAAAAGTCTAATACGTTTTCTGAAATATATCCAAGTGAATTTCTTATAGCAACGTCCAATACGTTTTCTTTTCTGAAAATATGAAAGTAAAATACAAATTTTTAGTCACATACATTTATTGGTTTTATTGCGTTAAGCAATATATGAGTTTTTGAGCATTGATTTTTCTTATTTCTAAAATACATGGATTCAATAAAATTCCAAAAACTAGAGGATGCAGTAGGAAACTTTAAATTGAATAAAAAAAATATTTTGAAGCAAATGTCTACTGCTCTAGAAAATGATACCATTGGAAATTTAACACCGTCAAAGTAGACGTATATCTCTTGAAAGTTCAATACATCTTCTCCAAGGACATATGTATATGAAGGGCTGAACACTTTCTGATCTCTGGTTCAAAAATCCGATATGTTCTTCAACCACCTGTGTATTTCGCCCAATGTAAAGAAATGATTCCTGTGAGTCCTTGATCGTATACTTAGTGGTGCTTTTCTTTCCAAATCTGTCTTTTCGCACACATTTCTGGCTCGGAATATAGTACCCATGAAGTGACCATATAATTGTAGCATCTCGACAGTCTGTAAAAGACAAAATGAAGAAAATGTTAAATTATACTTCCACTGTGTTAGAAAGATATTTGCTTAAAGTTATATCGTATCAAAAATAACTAAACCATGTATAAAAAAGAGTGATTTGACAAGTAATGTACCAGAGATATTCGTTACTCTCTAGCTTTTTTTCAATATTTAATGCTTGAATCTTTGATCAATTTCAAGTCAAATACTAAAATGAGAACTTTAACGCCAGTTTATTGAGACATAATAATACCTAGATATCCGTCCGTTGATATCTCGATAACTTTAAAAGTTGTTGTGTTTATAACAGATGTTTTTATAGTAGGTACACAACAACGAGTTAAAATTATCAATTTTCAAATACATACAGAATAGAATTTAACACCATCAAAAAACACATACATTTCTTGAAAATGTATTACATCTTCCCCAATTATAGGGATTCAACTAGTTCCAAAAACTATAAGATGCAGTGAGAAACCTTAAGTTTTATCTTAAGACAAATACCTACAACTCCTACAAAAGATACGAACGGAATTTCAACACCGTCAAAAGCACATGTATTTCTTGAAAATGCAGTACATCTTCCTCAATGACACTTTCCGACCACTGGCCCTGGTTCAAAAATGCGATATTGTCTTCAATCACCTGAATCATCCTCACAATATAAAGAAAGAACTCCTTGATCGTATATTTAGTGGTGCTTTTTTTCCACAATTTGTTTTAATATTTTAAGTTTTGTTTATAATATTGACCTTCCAACGTTAATGGGTGTTCTAGACCGTTTTATACCCTCCTGTACTAATTTTGTTTAAATCAATCTACAAGCATTAGTGTTTTAATTTATCTTATGCAAAACATCTGAGTTTGTTAATAGATAAACGATATGGTTATTGTTATAAAACAAATAATTATTTTCTTAAGGAAATAAAGTTTTATTTTGAGCAAATATTGTAACTTACTATCGGATTGATTCATCGATCTCATTTTTATGAGAGTCTGCTTTATGGATTTTTCTTTGATGTGGTCTTCGTTGCACAGAGAGTCTACTATTTTTTCATGAAGTTCTTCCCAAGTGTCTAAAAGTGAAGAGCAGTTTTTGTGCAAATAGCCAAAGTCCATGTCCACCTTTAAAAATTTTTAATATCATTATTAGTTATCATATCATTATTAGTTAGTTAGTACAGTAACTATATACAACCACATATGCGTCAAATCTGGTATTTTTTTTATGAATGAAAAACTCGTAAATAAGAAAAAAATGACTTGAATTTTCATAATTGTTTTAAACTTACTTAACTCTGGAATCTCTTCTCGAACTCCCCTTTTCCCACACGTCTTGATAGATTTTCTGATACTTTGAGGCTCGTTTATCGCCTTGAACGTGAATTTTAAATTACAATATTTATTGTAAATTTTACCACGGTTGCTTGTTCGGTAAAATTCCTGTAAAGTGTAAAAGTCGTTGAAAATAAAAATTTTAAAAATAGATATTAATTGGAGCAAGCTGAATATTTTGGAAAAATTTTGAAGAGGGTACAATGTTAAAATGTTTTTTTCGACAAACACTTTTGGAATGGCCACGAAATCCCAAAATGAATAAAAAAAACTTCTTGTTCCAATTAATTTTTAGATGTAGGTACCACGAGAAATTTTGACAAAAATATATGGCTTTTAAAACACAAAACGTGGTCAAATGATAACTTGTTTTTTACCTTTATGTGCAAACAGCCCTATCACGAATTCCATCGTAATCGGAATCTTGTTACGAATCCTTAAAAAATGGATCAAAGAATCCATCGTAGTAGAAGATCCCATACAAATTATTGGACCAAGAAATAGTTTATTGAGACAAAACAGATTTTATTGGAACAATAACGAGATTATTGGGGCAAAAAACACTTTGTTGGGAAAATAAAAGGTATTTCTTTGAATATAAAAACCTTTATTGGCAGGATTAACTATTTATTGGGCCAATAAACTGTTTTTTTGGGCCAAACAGAGTTTTTGAGTAAACAGATATTACAGAGTTTTTCTAAATTCAGAGAAAACTATGCAAAACAAACACGGAAGGTACGACATTGTTTGCTTTTCCTTGAACTAAAGCTATCAAACTATTGTTTTTTTTTGCATTTATTGTTTGCTTTTGTGCAACTCAAGTTTTTTCTATGGTGGAAAGTCCGAATAAATTCTTTCATTGCCCATTTTCATATTTGATAAACTAAATTTTGTTTGCCCTGTGTCTTCTACATGCATAAAGGTATACATGATCAGAATTCGACTTCACATACATACAACTTGATTTAAAATCTTGCAGGTACCTATGAGTCACGTTTAATAAATAAATAATAATAATAAATATGCGTTTAAGTCAATCAAAAATGGACGTAGGAGACACCGGACAAAAAAAATGTGGTCTACCAAATATGGTGCCTGTTATGGAGGTACCTATAGTTGGTAAATATTAGATGATGTTTTTTTTTTACAAGAAATTTCTAACAATGGACGTGTGCGACGTTTATTGCGACAATTAAAATTTGTTTATGTCAGTAAAAAAGTTTATTGAAATTTAATAACTTTATTTATTTATTTATTTATTATACAAACAAATTTTAATATCAATGAAAAAGTATATTGAACTTCAATTAATGGTTTATTGCGCCAATTAACGCATTTGTAAATGTAAAGATATTCAAAATTATTTTCGCAATAAAATGGTTCGTTATGGCAATTTATGAGTTTATTGCGACAGTTAAAAAATTGTTTATGTCAATAAAAAAGTTTATTGAAAATTAATAATTTTGTTTATTGCGCCAATAAACGCGTTTATCAATGTCAAAAAAGTAAAAATTATTGTCCCAACAAACGGTTCCTTGGCGCAATGTATGAGTTTATTGTGACAATATAAAAAACAAATAATATTAATAAAAAAGTTTATTGACCTTTAATAAATAGGTTATTGAGCCAATAAACGCATTTATCAAAGTGAAAAATGTCTTTTTATAAACAAATTGCTTGGCCCAATGTATGAGTTTACTGGGACAATAAAAACTTTTATTAATATAAGCAAAAGTTAATTGATTTTAAAATTTCAATTTTCAATAAACGGCGATTACTTGAGCCAATAAATCGTTTATTGAAGACAAATTTTATAATCCAAAATTTTTTGTAATATCAAGAAAAAATGTATTGAGCCAATGAAAAACCAGTCAATAAACGCTGTTTATTGATATTATAAACGATTTTTTTTTCAGTGTTGTTGTCATGCTTTTGAATTGACCGTACATATTCTTCTTTTTTTTAGGGAGGGTAATCTTTTTTCCAGTTCACGTTGTGTAGCCTGAAGGATATTCCAAAAACAAAAAAACTGGGTTGGGGCTAAAAAACAAATCTGATCCTTCCGTCAAACCCGCATGAAACTGAAAAATGACTCCGACTCCAAATAAGAACATATAAACGCTATTTTTGTGTTTATTTTTCGCTTTTTTCCTGTTGCTGCTGCGTCTGTCACTTCTATTCTTTAAACAGGAAAAGGAGACAATTAGATTTTGGTATAAGCACAAGAACAACAACAACAAAAATAAGCAATGTCAACGCAAGGGTTAGGGGTTGAAGCCTTAGATTTTTTGTTGTACTTTTGTTTCGCTGAAAAAATAAACCCAAGGTTTCAGACGATGGACTGTTCAAGAACTGTATACAGTGAAACAGTGACTCGTGTTTAGAAACAAGTGACAGCTTTGTTGTTCTTATCATGGCCAATGTGACAGAAACAGAACAATTCGCGTTTTGTACAAAAAAAGGAGGAACAACAAAACTCTGAGAGGACAAATTGTTTTGCTAATTAATTATGAAAGTTCTTATGGAGAAGACGGGTTGATTATTTTTAAATTAGAAACAAAAACATTTTTGTGTGATTGGGGTTATCATTGAAATAAATTGTTAGGATAGGAAAATGAATGACAATTGTGTCAGGTTTTCTGGTTTCCCGAAGCTGTCAGAATTGAGTAACGATTTCTGGGATTGTTTAACATAAATGCATAACAAAACGTCGCGTCGGGAATAAGAGAAATTTAGAAAATGAGTCTAAATCGAGCTGACTGGGAATTGGAAATCATGTTCAAGATATTGATTCAAACTAGTGATATTTTTACTCACTGTTAAACCGAAATTTATCAGTAACTTTGTTCATTCAAAATTGTAGGTTCCTCGATTCCTCCGAACCAACACTACACACATTAAAATGGCTGAGAAGGCAAGCGATTAGTGTCAAATCAAATTTCTTGTTTTGACAGAAGATAGATTTGATAACCCTTATATACCTAAACAGGTGCCTAAGTACATAGGCGAAATATCGTATTCAATCTTTTGTTGAAGGCTTAGCACTATAACGGGCGTTTCGTTTCGAATGGTTGTTGTCAATGGTTTGACAGTTGAGAATGTCAACCTGAGTTGATATTTCTGTTCAGTTCAATGTTTTGCGATTTATAAAAATTGTGGGAATTTACTTTTAAAAACTGAATATGGTTGTAAAGCAATTCCTATTTTTAGTGTGTTTAGCTAAGAACCTCATTTCTGTTTAAATAACTTCGCTAATAAATATAATTGTCGTATTGAGCAAAGGCAATTCTCAAGCCATTTACGAATCACCAATAAATCTATTGAAGTTAACTGTTTATTGTTTGAAATGAAGAAGTAGTTGCTTTTACAGTGGATATCAATCATTCAGCGCGATAATACATCAATTTGTTGACAGTCTTACAAGCGTCGAATATCTATCTTTGGTAAACTAGTTACAAATAATAACCCAATGTAATGGTTAAAGCAACCGACACGTGTCGTCATTACTATTTCAAACTTAATTTTTGTTTGCCTTATGTGAGGAAATTCTTGAATCAATTATTAAAATAGTCCTTGACCTCAGGAATCTTACCAAAAATATTTTCATCAAAATGAACCTCAAATCCAAAAAAAAAAAAAATATATTTACCTTCAATATGAAACTCCCGCACTCTGTCTGTCATCCAATCACTTTGGTGAGCTTCTATAGTATATCCTCTGAATTCCTAGAAAATACCACTCCAAAAAATCCTTTGAACTTATCCAAATCCCGCTGAGCATCAGTACCTACTACCTACGTACATTTTGAACTTTCATCTTTTTCTTTTTATATTCATTCATTTACAGAAGTTTATATACACGAGTTGTACCATAGTAAAGTCCCTAAAATAGGCTAAATAAAGGTGAAAGAATGTCGACAACCTTTAACGTAATAACAAAATCCAAATCAGGGGGAAAAAATATGCTTTATATATGCGAATATAAGAGAGCGAGAAGAAACACGCAGTAGCCATCAGTCAGGACTCAGAAAAACATCAAGCAGAAAACTTGGCCCAGCTTCATTCCACATTCAACGTCGACAATTTGCATGAAGAATTTTTAATGAAGGACTTCCAACAAAATTGTCCTGATGTATACACTGCTCTGCCTATATAGAAGTAGAGCAAAGAAAAGAACCCCCAACTCTGACCCTTTGCATAACCTCAATCCCAATCACTGACTTGTTACTACCGGGTCCCAACTTCAACACTGCACTGCAAGTCCTGCCTGGGTGTGCTAGCGGTTCTATGGTCGAGTGGTGGTAAAATGGTGGTGGTGAGGTGGTTTTGCTGGTGCGGTAAAGAGCGGTGGGCTCTTGCTGCGAGCCAGAACCCCAGAAAAATGATGATGAAGATGATGAGCCAATTTTGGCCGAGTGGCATTCAAGCTCTTGGCATAGTGTGGAGATGAGTGTTTCCATCGGGTTTTCATTTTGTCTCCATGGACTTAGAAACAAAAACAAAAAATGGTACCTACGTTATTTCATACTGCGTCACGTCCTGCAAATGAAATGTCAAATCCTGTTACTGTGCCTTCGCCTTGTCGTGATTGTGGCTGCCTGCCTTTTAGCCATCACCATTCACCACCACCGCACTGAGCCTACACAAAGTCGTCTCTCGCTCTTTTGTTAATTGTCTGGGGCATGTGCAAATTTTGTTAGGTTGACATAACCGCCATCATCATGTTGAAGCAAACTCAAATCAGATTCATTTTCTATATACATACATATATACTTTCTGTAGGAAAGGTACATATATATTATATTGTCACGAATGGACCCTGGGATGAGTTAAATGAGTCAAGTACCTTTGTTTGGTTTACTCTTGTGATCTTGGACATGATGATGGCTCCTACACTCTATTGCTTCCTTTTGAATTATTTTATTATGTTTTGTTTTAAATATTTTAAGTAATTTTTTTATGGAAAAATTTAAACAGTTAAATAAAGGGTTGGAACCGTTTTAGTATGTTAGTAAGTTAAAATGATGATTTTCAAATTTTAAAATATGATTTTAGCAAATATGTCTTGGGAAATTAGATATACAAATATTAGTGCTTTGAAAAATTCTGACAAAGATAAATTTCGGTGTAGAACTTAATTTGCATGTCCTTAAAATTTTCTGAAAAGTCCTCTTTTCTTTAAATAATACTCAAAAGGTTTATTTCTTGTCAAAAAAATAATCTCAAAATTACTTATATTTAATACAACTACTTATAAAATGTTTAAAGACTTCAAAATAATGCAAAGACTTCAAGTGAATGCTAAGATTTCAAAAGAATCCAAAGACTCGACAAAAAAAACGTAAAAGTTTCAAGCGAATGCAATCAATTGATTTAAGTAAAATGATTAGAGTAAAAATGATTGCAGTCTTTTAAAGTTCAAATGATTTGTGATTGGAAAATTTGAAGTCCCTGCCTTTAAGTGAAATCAATGAATACAATCTTTAAGTTGAATTCAATTAATTATTTGTAATGATTGCATTCCTAAAACATTTCATTCTTTTACAACCCTGGAGAAAAATATGAAGTCAAAGTCTTTAAGTAAAACGAATGAATGCAATCTTTATTTTGAATTCAATAGATTATTTAAAATGATTGCATTCTCAAAAGTTTACATTCTTTTACAACCCTGGAGAAAAAGATGAAGTCAAAGTCTTTAAGTAAAATGAATGAATGCAATCTTTATTTTGAATTCAATAGATTTTTTTAAATGATTGTATTCTCAAAAGATTACATTCTTTTACAACTTTGGAACATAACATGGCCAAACTGTTCTTCGTGGAATGCCAAATTTTCCGTGAATTCACCAGTTTTAATAATTTTTTGTTTTAAATAGCAGTTCTTTAAGAAATTATAGGTTACCCTAGAATTTTTAAAAAATCGTTTGGAACTCACAAATGTTGTCGCGAAAAACCTTTAAGTAACTACTCTGTTTTCGAATTTTTGTATTAATTGGGTAAATTACTAAAAATTTTCGATTACTCAAAACATTTACTTTATTTATCTCAATACCGCATTTTTTAAGTTGGCCAGACAAAATTTTTGAATATGTGTATGTACCTATTTTAAAAAATTTGTTATCTTCTTATGTTGGTAGGATTTTTCTTTGATGTCATGGTACTAACCAACATCCGATATTTTAAAATAAATCACTTACAAACATTTTTCAGCCTCTATGTGGTGGTCCAAACCTAAATTCTAAAACACTAAATTCGTCTATAAGCATTTAGAAAATAGACTGAATAAATGACAACTAATTCGACATCTATGAATTTTCACTTTAATTGTGAATCACATTTAATTTTTCATTAAAAACACGAAAAACATTTTTTAAATAATAACATAAATAAAGATTTGTACATAAATAAATAGTCTTGAAATTATAGGAAATAAAAAATCTTCTTGAGATAAAAATATTATTATCTCATCTCAGTCTTTTCTCGGTAATTCAACATACAATAAATTCTAGAAAACTGATATTTTCCCAGAATCATTGAAAGTTGAACTAAAAATTGTCTTCTTTGAAATATTTAAACTTAAAATATCAAAAAAGAAAAAACGATGTTAAAAGCACAATTTCACAAACTGAATCAATTGAACAAACAGCGACAGATTTTTAAAACAGGATCAACTTTTGAAAGGACAAACATTTCTTTTGAACAGTTTTAGTGTGTTTCTTTATATACAAAGCTATTTTAAGGACATCCTAGATTTCTTAGGAAATTTTAGGTCCTTATTTGCTTAAGACATTTCTTCCAGTTTTTGGTCGATTTGGTGTATGATAAAACGCCCTTATAAATGACGAATCGATATCCTTTTCATAAGAACGATGATGGCATTGATGAAGATGAAGAAAAACAAAGATTTTTTAATAGACAACGTATGTATCAAATATCTTTCATCAAGTTGTAGTTTGTATTGAAGTCTGAGCTTGTTTTTTCTTCTTTCTTCAGATTTCTTAACCCAAACCTTTTGAATCTTCTTTTGATCAAACAAAACGAACAACAAAGAAAAGAATAAACTGCAAACAAAACAAAAAAGAAAAACCAACAAATATATTTAAATGTGCAAAACTTTATTTACACACACATTTCTGTAGTGTTTGTTCATTCCTTGTTGATCCAACTTATACCTATACCAGAAATAGTTTAGTTGTCCTTAGTCCTTAAACTCGTATATATACATCTCATCTGTCTAACAAAATTCTTCCAGGAAAACACCCATCATATGTGCGGTAGGACGATGACGACAACACGACTACGAGGACCGACAACGGTGGGGGATCATCTTCTATTTTGTTCAACTTCTCTTCAAACTTCTATACAGCTCTACAAAATATTATAGTCCCACTCACATTACAGATCCTTTACGACTACAACGAGAAAGAAGGACGAGAAGTCTATGGTAAGATTCGTAAGTTTACTTTTGCAACATCCTTCTTGCCTGATGCTTGCCCTTTGTGTGATGTGATGCGATGATGGGGATGAGGATGGTGATGGTGTATCCACTTAAAGTCCTTCACCAAGTATAGCAGAAGTAGCCAAGTGATAGTTTACCCTAAAGGCATACGAAACGATATAAAATTGAGCGTTTGTATAGTTTATTTTTGTTGCTAATGACTCCTGTTACATGAGGTCACGTTTTATTGTACCCGATATACTGTACCTACCTAGAGTTGGTAAGGAAATAGAAGTATCTTTATATTGTATTGTGTGTGTGTGTGTTTGTGTGTTATGGAGAGATATAGATACTCATCATCACTACACCTCATCGTTCGTCCTTTTTCGATCTGTACCTACTTCACAATGCACATCATCCATCCATCTATGAAATACAATTCGCATAAAGCATTCAATACGAGCAACTTTCCTATCAATTTGATGTGCAAAATGCAAAAGTCCTTTTTGTGCCTTTTGTGTAGTACATATATGATGTTATAATGTCTATATGTATTGTATATCCTAGAAATGATAGAAATACCTAGACCTACTGATGCAAAGCAATGCGAATGAATGATGCTTTCCTTGGAAAAGACCACAACGATGATGGCTTAACAACTTTGAAAAATGCCTGCAAAATGTAGGTTAGGCAAATAACAAGGGTTTACACGGATAGAGTATGCAGAACAATATGCTATTGAGAAGAATATGAGGAATGAAAAATGAAAAATGATGGGGGATGTCCTTTCGTATAGATATTATACTATAGGTAACGAGTTGAGTTGAATATATGCATCATACCTACATAATATATTGTTGTTGAGGATCTAGGTTTTTTGAAGTAGTTACGAGTTGTATACGAGTATAATGTATATAAGGACTTGATATTATTGAATATGTGATATTTTTTTTTTTTGCATTCCAATATTCTTGTTATGGAAGGTACAAAATATGGGAGGATGATAATATAGGAATATGATGCTTTTCTAATATAGGGACTGGGAAACACGTCAATTGATAATGGTGTTGTTTTTTTATATCTATACAAATAAAGTTAAAGAGGTTATGTGTTGCTTGAAAAAGTTCGTTAAAAGACTTGTCTTTTTGAAAGTCGTATAGTTTTGTAACAAAAGACTGTAAGTGATATATAAACTCATTGGAAAAAAAACAAGTGTCTTTTTTAAGCTTTCTACAAGGGTACGTTCTAAAAGGTAAAGAAGGTAAGGAAAAAATACAACTTCGTCTTATAGGTAGTTCTCTCAAATTTTTCACAGGGTTTGAGGAGTGGGAAAGGAGGATATTGATTCATCTCAGATCTGGACAAGACTCACTTGTTTTTGTCTATTGTACCACTGAGGTAATAATTTTATTCTAACTTGCAATTAACTATTTATAGATTTTTAATCAACGAAGAATACAAACTTTTGATGCATTCCGCTTGTAGTTTTACGTCAAGTAGTAGCTAACTAGTTATGGAAATTTTGAGTTTGTAGTTCTATGTTATCTATGTTTATCGCTTTTATGAGTTGACTTGGTATCAACATAGAAATAACTTTCTTAAAGCTTCTTATCGTGAATATCGTACTAGTTAAAAATATGACGCTAATAAGTCTTAATAATTGGTGACAATTTAAAATTTGTTGTGCAATGTTTTCTATGTTTTAATAGACTTAGGGTCACACCGTACAAATCTTTAAAAAAATTTGTATATTTGTTGAGTTTTTTGTTTATCTATCTTTTATTAACTTTGAAATATTAAATTGAATGGATCTATATTTTCTATGTTTTTATTCATTACTAATCTTTATCCATATAAATATTAAAAAGATGCTACGTTGGTAATATCTCATCAATTTTTAATTAATTAGTTGTGAAAATGTTGATTTTGTGGTTCTATGTTTTCTATGTTCTTTGCTTATATGACTTGACTTGATATCATCATTGAAAAGTACGACTTCCAACTTATTATAGGTAAAAATTTATGATAAAGTCATCATTTAAATTTTTTCATGCGATGTTTTCTAAGTTTCTTTTTTAGTCGACATTTACTAAGAGTAGTGTCAAATCTTAACATAAGAAATAAATCTATTAAAATGTTTTGAATTTGATAAGTTTGCTAATAATTAAATGTTAATTAGCTGTGACAAATAAAGTTTTATTTATCTGTTTTTTTTCTATGTTTTTATTCATAGATTATCTATTCCATATAAGGATTAAAAAGGTTCTACATGGGCAATTTCTCATTATTAAGTCTTTAATTGTTTCTAAAATTTTGTATTTAGTCGTTCTATGTTTTCTATGTTTTTTGCTTTTATGGTTTGGACTTGATATCAGCAGAGAAAAGTAGGTACCCCATAAAACGAGTTTTAACTTTTTATCGGTAAAAAATTACTAGTAATTAAAAATTTCAAGTATTTAATGCAATGTTTTCTACGTTTGTTAAGTTTTTTTCTACGTCAATGTCAGTTCATCAAATATTTCTCACAAATTTGTTAACAAAATACCACTAAATGAGCTATGGATTACTATTTGCTGACAATCAATGATTATCTATCTGATGAATTAAATTTTAATGTTCTATGTTTTCTATGTCTATGCTTTCTAATGTTTTAGTTTCTTACAAAAAGTCACTAGATTAGCCTCTCATAGTCAGTTAAAAAAACATAACATGTATTGGCTACATTTTATTTTTAACAACTAGTAAAAGGCCAATTAACGGCAAAACATTCAATGATTAATGGTGCGATATGTCATTATTGTTTTCCTAAAGTACTTAGAGAGTGCTTACAAATAATAAACTGAACTCAACGTTAAGATCACATTCATTGAATGAACATTATTTTATTTGAATCAATAAAGAGGTAATTTACGTAAGTTTGAAATCCTTGAATTAATTTGCAGTTTCCAATTGTTTTGCATTCGCTGTGTTTTCTTAAAATCTACTTCTATTCTTTGAAAATAATTTCAAATGAATTCAAATACTTGAAATGAATGAACAAAAAGAATTCAAATGATTGTAATCAATCGATTGTAGTGAAATGAATGCAATTAATTTGAGTAAAAATGGAAAAACTTCCAATTATTCACAGATTTATATTAAAAATTGACAAGATGCCTTTGGAAAAAAAGTTGAAGGTTCAAATTTAAAACCTACCTACACCCCCCCAGTGTAGATGTGGTATAAATTTAATGAATGCAATCTTTGATTTGAACTGAAATATAATGAAATTATTTCATTCACAAAAGATTGCAATCTTCTAAAGTCCTGGTCTTTGGTGTGTTTTATTTGTATACAAAAATTAACCTTTAAGATCGAACAAATGGGTTTATGCTGAAAAGTATGCAATTAATAACTATAAATATTTTATTTTCATTTACCATCAGCGGTCTTAGCTCAAAGACATGCTTAAGTCAAAAGTAAAAAAAAAATATCAAGATCGATTTCTTGTTTTGTAAGGAAGTATATTCGAAAATAAAACAACACCCCATTTGTTGGCCATAATGAGCTTTACTTATCGTGTGCTTATACCGCCGCCACCACCCCCATAAAAATATACAAATCACACGAAACTAAAAACCCAAAGATTTTCTTTCTTATTTATTTTTCCCTATTTTAAACTTTTGTATGGGTAAAGGTGTAGATTATACCCACAACACCATTTTTTTTTTCACTCCATCGAACACAAAAACGCAAACATTAACCGGTGCAAAAGGATACACCACTCACCTTTAACCTTATGACCTATAATCGACAGCATGCAAGCAATATTCGCGCTGCAAAAAACAGGAGCAAAAGGACTTTTTTTTTACAAAATTTCCACTGGAATAGGCCACAAAGTATGGCTTCTCGGAAGAAATTTGTAGAGCTGTCATAAAAAGCAATGTCGAAAACGAAACACTTCCAACAAAAAGAAAGGAAAACAACTACACCTCCCCCCCCCCCCCGCGAGACCAGCGCTATACTATTTACCTTATACCTCTACTATATTTTAATCCTTCTGAATGGGTAAGCTTTTTCTATATCTGATGATGGTTTTGGTTTTGTGTATGATTTTCAATTCAACAAACATACTAACGGTTTGTATATATTATATGAGGAATGAGGAATGAGGATGTATGTAAGATTTTGTATACACAGTAAAATTATGAAGGATAACACAAAGAAAAAGTAAAAGGGCGGATTTTGAGGGTTTGATGGAGGAAATATTTGTAAGCCCCATGGTTCGATGAGTAGAAACAAATAGGGCAAAATATATAAGGATATACAAGGATATTCATACATATAAGGAAGTTCTTATACTCTTACGTAGGTTGGTATATGCGTGACAAGAGGAGCAAAGGGGATTCAAGCTCAAAATACAAATTGCTAGACGGCAGCAACGAGCCAGGATATCTTTGTACCTAAAGTCGACATGAAGGATTTGTATGCCGAATGTTGGATAAAGTGAAAAAAAGTTCAATGGTTTTATGTCTCTGAATCTACGAACCAAAGGGCACAAAACATATCACAACACACCCCAGATCCAGTGATGAGGCGAGAGTTGAATATACGACGACGAGGAGTATAAGTAAAAATAGTTCAACCCAAAGTTGATCCCCGATGATGGTTCGAAAGGAAAAGGAATTCTAGAATCGAAAACATAGAAATCCAGTGCAGATAGGAAGAAGGGAAAACTTGGCAAAAATAACTCCGTGTTTAAGGATATGCTCATATGAAAGGACGATGGCGGTGTTGGGTGGGTGTGCGTATATAGTTCTTTGAACTCTTTTGCTTTATCTTATTCACGTGTCAGTTTGATAGAACCAAGCAAAAAGGACGATACAGGGTAGCATTGAAATCTAATCTTGCTATTTGGAAAAAGAGTTGTCAGATTGGATTTCTTTGTACATCTTAGAAAAAAGTATGATGATGATGATGATGATGATGACAAATGTAAGGCTTTTGGGGGAATTTTTATTAAGTAAATGAGGTAGAAAACATGTGCCTTTTAGGTGATTAGAGCTCTTTTTTTGTAAATGAAGATTTATGTTTTTAACACTAATCAAAGACTTACATTAAATCAATGAATTTTAGAAACAATTTCGAAACGTACCAAGGTTGAAAAAGTGTCCTTTTTAGTTGAGAAGGATAGAGAAGGATAAAGGTACTTGATGTCGGCTTAAGGCTTTTAGTGATTATAATTTTGTTTACCATTTTTTAATTACCACCCCCCCTTCCCCTAAACAAACAAATTTAAACACTATCAAATTTTATATTTTTTGTGAACTAAAATTCATACATGTTTTGTTTAACATAAAATATAACAAAAGAAACTAAACTAAAATTAAATAGAATAGAAAATTAGATAAACAAATAATGACCACTCCAGGACAATAACTCAGATTGAAAACTTTTCCTTTATTCGGTGCCCCCTTTTTTCAAAACGAAAAGCAAAAGAAGAAAATTCCTCAAGACAGATTTTTCCTTCCTTTCTCTTCGTCCTTTCTTAAACTTAGGTATACCAAGTGTACAAGTTAGTTAAATATTTTTTTCTTTGTATTATGTTTTTGTTTAATGTTTCTTGTTGAACGCATATTTTCGGTCTTAGACCATCACAGCATATTTTTCTCTCTTAGGTAAATACTCCCCGTGGGAAGGATTGAATTAAAAAATATGGCAGAGAACAAATAACAGAATACCAAAGTTATAAAAAAATATAAACAATTTTGTTTTGTTTTCCTGTTTTCATTATCGTTACGCTGGGAGCAACACTTTGAAAAATAAATAAGATTCAAAGTAAGAGAGAGAGAGAGAGAGACCATTCTACTATATAAGGCTATAAGGAAGTATACCTAGTGGCCTCTCCAGCAAAGTTGGAAAATAATTAATAACGAAGTTATCTTTTCTTTTGTTTTGTAAAGAAAGCAACAGCTTCTTTTATTTTGTTTTAGGTTATTTTTTTTTTTTGAAGACACCATCATCAGAAAATATAATGAAAAAGCAATTTAAAATAAAAAATTAAGCTTTTGTTGAGAGCAACTACTTTCTATAGGTTCTATGATGGTGAATGTAAGTGAAAAATTGTTTTTTTTTTTCTTGCTTTTTTTCAATCCTTAAGGCTTAAAGTGTTCAAATTAACAGCTTTTCTGAGTATTAAATACACTTTAAACATCAAAAACAAGAAAATAAGTAGTCGGAAAATGTACGTCTTTGAGAGACTTAGTTGTGTTAATTAAGCAGTTACAATTTTTGTTCCAAGAACTTCTAAGTATGCCAATCTAAGAACAAATGGCGCCCAACGTAAGGTTTTTCTGTTCTTTACTATACAGCCCTCAGCTGATTTAAAGTTTCGTTTCCATCTTCATGTGAATGACATAAAAAAGTCAGAAGTAATTCTAAGTTAGGGATAATGTCTTAAAGACAAAAATGCGCCCAACATGATGTTATTTTTTCACTTAGTTGCTTTTACTCTACTTTTTGTTTCACCTCATTTTAACATTGTAAGATCAAGTTATGTAAACAGAATTCTAAGTCAAATGGCGCCCAAAGTGAGTTTATTACTTACAGTGTAACTCTCAGTTGACTCACCTTTATTTTTATGTTTAAACATTACTTCATTTCAAACATAGTAAAAGAAATAAAACTAAAAAAATTTTCTACGTTAGCTTATCTTCGAAACAACAAAATGGCGCCCAATGTGAGCTTATTTTTGTTTCCCTACAGCTCTTAGTTGACTCAAATTGTATTTTCTGCCCAAATGTGAATAACATGGAAAATTCAGAAAAAAATTAAAGTCTCTTAAGGAAGAATGGCGCCCAGCATGAAGTTTTTTTTTATTTGAATTAAATTAAGTTAAGTTGAGTAGTACCCGTGACATGTCTATTAGTGCGTTTGACTATCATGCCAGAGATCTTGGGTTCGATCCCTGCCTGCGTTTTTTCATGGGTACTGCCTCTTGCGAGGAATTGACAAATCCTCCAAGAGTAATTCTAGTCATGAAAAGCGCTTTCTCGAATGAGCCGTTCGGATTCGGCTAAAAACTGTAGGTCCCCTCCATCCGTGAAAACAAAACTCACACTTTGGAATGGTTGAGAGTTGTAAGTCATTAGGCCCTAGTTCTCAACGGAATGTTGCGAAAAAAAAAGTTAAGTTGATTTAACTTCGCTTTTTGTGTCTAGAATCACCTCATTTTAAAATTGTAAAAGCAATTTATGTCGAAAGTGTTCATAATCATAATCTTATAATTTTAAAAACGGGCGCCCAACGTGAGTTTATTGTTTTTGTTTTTCTACAGCTTTTAGTTGACTCAATTTGTATGTTCTGCCTAAATGTGAATTACTCATGATAAATGCAGACAAAATTAAAAGTTCAATAATCTCTTAGGGACAAAAATGGTACCCAACATAAAGTATGTAGTAAATATTATTATTATTTTTCGCTTTGAGTCGATTTTATTCTACTTTTCCACCCCATTTTTTACAAAGTGAAAACAAGCTATGCAAAAGGTGTTTCAAGTTTATAGAGTAGCTTAAATTTAATTTACCTTTACTTTTGTGTCTAATTGTAACTTCATTTCAAACTAAGTAAGAGAAAATAAAAGTCAAAACATGTCCTAAGTTGGTTTATTTTCTAAAGACAAAAATGGCACCCAACGTGAGTTCATTAGTTTTTTGAATAACTCTCAGTTGTAAACTATAAGTGATCCATTTTAAAAACAAGAGTAAGATTGTAGTAGTTGGCTAGTATTTTAATGACAAAAGTGGCACCCAACGTGAGTTAGTTTTTTTTTTAATAACTCTCAGTTGAAACTATAGTGCTCCATTTTAAACATAAGATTAAGATTGTAGTAGTTGCCTCATATTTTAATGACAAAAGTGCCGCCCAACGTAAGTCTATTATTTATTCTTTTGGTCTCAGCTGACTCATCCTTACTTTTCCGACTTAATGTGAACAAATTATTCTTTAAATATTTAAAGAAAGTTAGGCAGAACTTGTTCTAAGTTAGGTTACCTTACTATTGCGAAAGTGGCTCCCAACGCAAATTTGCAGACTTGATCATTTTTTTGTGCCTTAACTTGAATAGTATATATATGTTCTTTGAAAGTAGTGAGAAAAAATGTGTGGAAAACGTTTTGTCGGCCCAGATTTTGTCAGTTCTGACTGGATCCTCACTCAAACTCAAACTAATATTGACAAAAAACAATTGCCTAAAATAACAAACCCACTTTAAGAATTTCCGTTATTTAATCACAATCATTTGCATTCCAACTAGAAAATAACATCTCTACCTCATTCTTTGCAAATGTGCTATAAGCCTTAGAATTTAAAATTTCGTCCTCTTTACCATCACACTATCTCATACCTAACCAAGAGCTCTTTGTTTTGTCGTATACACTTTAGGAACTAGACCGCAAAATCAAAAGCTTGTTGATGGTGCGGTACAAAAACCGGAAACAAAGAAATGGATGCCAGATGCATACACATCATCGGAATGTAAAATTTTATTCATCCACACTAATTCCCTGTCCCTCTTTCTCTCTTTGACATACAAAACAATCATCAAGGACGTGAGAAAAGTTTTGGCATGCCAAAATGTGGTACGGGATTAGGAGTGGAAGTTGGAAGAAAGGCAATTATAGTCGATCTTGAACCAGATGGCAGGACTTTTATTCCATTGGCTATTTTTTCTTCCAAACACCATCATACATTCAGTCCGAAAAGTGTGCCTGCCTCCATATCTACATACAATATTGTACCACCATTGAATAACCATCACCAGCAAAAGCGACAGCAAGTGGTTTGCTTACGCCAATATAAAGCCTCCTCCGCATATCGCAGTCTTTTATTTGTTTTCAAAAAGAATAGAAAAAAAGGACTTCCTTCTTCTTTTAATGGGTGTTATAGTTTAGTTGTGCGCTTGGTGCGGTAATGGAGCATATTAGTTGAATCGTTCCACATCCATTTTTCCTAAGCTGATTCATGATAATGTGAGCAATTTTCGCTTATAGAAGGCTCCTTTTCCCATCTCCTAGCCTTTTTCTCCGCACATATAGGCTTATGTCACGAGTCTTATACATAGATGGCTTTCATGCACTGAGCGGTTATATAGGCCATAAATGACCTTTTAGAATCTCTAGCTAAATGCTTTTCTTTTCCTTATTATTTGTTTTTTCTTTTGAAGCAAACTTTCTCGCTGGGTTGGATGATTGTGAAGGGGAAGGGGGTATGTAAGACTTTGTCTATATATCTCTGCAAGCGCAGGGATGTTTATTTTATTGTTAGCTCAGCAATGACAATGGAAACTGTTGGCAACAATGTGAAGTTGATCTAAGGAAGACAGTGTGTGCTTTTGTAGTGTATATGAGGAGGAAAACGGGTAATAATGGGATTTAGTGCATATAAAGGATTAATGCAAACTACTTGAGGTCCATACTATGAAGTAGTTTAGTATAGTACGCCATATCTAGTATAGAGGAGAACTTTGTTGTTTTAAGCGCGACCGCATTTTTTTTTACTATGTTCTGTTCTTTGCTTCTGGCCTCTTTTATGGGATTTAATAAGTGATAGTTAAACATATGTGCCTTCACTAAAGTGGAAATTTCAGATGAGTGACTTTCAGCAAAGCATTATAATGAATGACCTTTAACAAAATTGTATTGACTTCATGAGATTGTATTCAAATTTACTTACATATATTCATCTTTGAAGGTTAATTTTATTTTATTTGTTATTTGTTTTTAGAATTTTAGCTGTTTTTCAGTTATTCTTCTTAACTTATATTGGAAAATTTGTATTGAAATTCAGAACAAATTTATCTTTAAATAAGTACACAACAAAAGTCTTATTCCATTACCAAAAAGACTCTTGAAGATGTCTTTCATAGTTATCTTTAATTTATATTCTTCTGAGTTCAATGTAAATGATTATTTTAAATCATTCAATATTTTACAATGTTAAAAATTGTATTAATATTAATTATAATTATTTCCCTTTTGTTTTATAACAAATATATTTTGTAGAGTAAGTGTTGAAGGAGAATCAAAAAATTATGTTAAGATTTCTTTTTTATTAAATTTGATTGAAAATGCATTACAAAATATTTCATTTTATTAAAAAAAATAGCCCACGTTGGGCGCCATTCTTTCGAATTGAGCTTTTTTCAAAAAATAATTCCCATAAATCAAACATATTGAATATTATATTTTCAGATCTTTTGAAATTTGACTATAAACTCGAATATTTTATAAAGAAGAAAATGGCGCCCAACGTGAGTTTATTTTCTATGTCTCCTTTGAAATTCTTTTTTGTTTACTGTTGGTTTCCTAATAATTTCTTAATAATAATGGATTATAAATGTTTATGAATCCAACGAATTCTTATAATTAATTTAAGAAAAATGCATTAAATGCTGATGTTGATATTTCTTGTACAAAAATGTCCTCCTAAGTGAATAATGCTTTATTTAATTTTTTAGAAATTCAATTACTTTCTCAAATATAATATTTTAACTAGTACAAGAAAACTGTGCACTGTGCAGTACCTGTAAATATATGAGTGTACAGCTTCAATCCTTACAAAATATTTTAACGTTAAAATTTAAATCTATGAAATTTTTCTGTTCAAAAGCATTTTTGGAAAAATAAAAAGGGGATAGAATTTTTAATGAAATTAAATTATTTTTTCGTAGCAAAGAATATCAAAAAGCTTTTTGATAAATATTCAGACAAAAATTACAATTGTAATGGTTATCCAGAATTAAAGATAATTATAAGCTTGATAAAGTATTCAAAATTTTTATTACTTGTACAATGCACAAGCTTTGATAGGACATTGAGAGGACATTTGAGGTATGTAGTAATTAAATTTTATATTTTTTATTCTTTTTACATTTTCGAGAACTTATAATTATGCAGAATAAAATGATGGGTAATTTAAATGCAATTTTAAAATGTTATCCAATTTCCTCAGTTAACAGGGTTTTTTGCTCTTTACCTATAAATTCCCATTAAATGGCATTCACATTTTTCCTCATAGTTTTTTAATTCATATTTCTTATAAAATTGAATTTCTTAATACATTACAATTTTAAATCGTTGCATTGAAATGTAAGCTATGTAAGCTTGAGTGATAAGGCCAATTGGATTGCAGTACAGTACAGCTCTTAATTTGACGCTACCAGAGAGGAACATGAGTCATCGTGTACTTAAGAGAGTAAACGATTTTGTGGGTTGCAAAAGTACTGAAAGACCTTGACATACATAAATCCGTAGGCTAGGATAATAGCCTTTTCTTAATAGGTGTTATTGAACGTTGGCAAAACCACTGCCTAAGTTTTTTCATTTTACCTATTCTAAAGGAGTGGATAGAAAACTGCATTTTTCAAGCCTGTCACTTAAAAAGTCGAATCCTTCTCACCTTCTAACTATCGCTCAATTGCACTTAATTTACATCTAACCTGTGATGATTTATCATCAAATTAAGAAATATCTCGAAGAACAAAAGCTTCTTAATGACCAGAAGTATGGTTTTCGTAGCAATTTATTTACCAGTAGTTTGATAGTTTACCTAACCAAGCAGTGGATTGATTCTTAACATCGTTTTGGAGAAAGTTAGATAATTACACTTGTTATTTCAAAAGTATTTGATAGAGTTTAGGCTTAAGTTCTCTCTTAATAAAATATGTGCTTTTGGTATTTATGAATCTTTTCTTCGTTGGCAAATAAATTATCATTGAAACCGTTCTATAGAAGTTGTATTAGATGGTTTAAAGTCTGAAATTCATATAATAAATGCAGGTGTTCCCCAGGGTTCCGTTTTGTCTCCAACTCTCTTTATTATATTCATAAAAATTATCTTTTATCTGCCATTTCGAATTCATTAAACTGTTTCGCTGATGATAGTACATATTCACATATTTGTCCTTCGAAAATGGAAAATCAATGGAAGTGGGTGATAAGCTCATTAAATTTCGATCTCGACAGCATTGTCCAATGTGGAATTATTAACTGTTTAAAAATTAAAGCTTCATAAATGAATGATGATGTCTGCATCCAGGAAACTAATTAACCTTCAGTACTCGGTATGTATTTCACATATTGACCTCTTATGAAATGATCACATATTCGACATTGCCAAACATTTCTTGAAGGGGGAAAGAAATTTGTCACTCCTTCTGATCTGGCTGTAAGTGGTCTCAACTACCAACTAGACCATAGCAGGGAAATTGTGTCAGAACAAAGAACTTCATCTTTTTCTCATAACGAAAGAGTCGAGGATCGATCTGTTAGTTTATTTTTTTTAAGAATAGTAGGTAAAAAGTTTGAGGAGCTGTGGAAGATTAGATTTGTATTACATCATAAATTTAACGTGGAAACAGTTGCATATTCACAGGCGGAGTAAATTGTAATTATCACTACTTGTTTCTAATGCTAAATTTATAAAACTAATACTTTATATGTAGTTTTCATAAATAATTATAAATAAACATAAAAAAATAATAGTATTGAATAAAAGTTTAAAAAGAAATGAAAAATTAAAATATAAAAAGTTTTATAAATAAAACAAAAATTGTTAGTGTACACTGTACACACTAAGGATCGAACCGGGTACGACCCTAAAACATGTTTAAGTCTTTTTTATATAATCCAAAAAAGAACTTTAAAAATGGTAGACGATGGAATTATAACTGCAACATTTACATCGCTTAAGCACCTCCGTAATATTTCTTGCCTATCGTTCTTTTACCGATATTTTTAAAAACAATATTTTGTTGAATTAGCCAGTAAGACTTGTAAAAAATTCAGCCGTAATACTCACACTTCCAAGAATGCTCACCCTTGAGCTTAATTTCGGACTTACTGTCAATTATATAAATACTTTTCTTAACCGCACATCAAGAATGTGAAATGCTTTACCAAACCCTCTATTTCTCTCTCATTTTGACATTCAAAAGACCAACGTGCACCGGTAACCCTTCCATATTTTCCTAAGGCTCGCACTTTAAACTTTTAACATTTAAGGTTATTAATAAACTGTTGAGTTGTTGTTTTAATTTTAAAAAAATCCTGTAAAATAGTCTGTTTTTGATAGAATAAGTTAATCTTTAGACAGATTTATGACATGATTTTTTTTAACATTGTCCTTAAAAAATCTATCTTTCAAAAGTCTGTTGAATTGCATGCATATGCTGATGACTTTGACATTCTCGGAAGAACTCAGCCTGATGTAAATGAGGCTCTTATGAGTATTGAAACAAACGCCAAAAGGGTGCATGAAAACCAATGCTCCGTCCAAGAAAGTTTTCGAATTCACGCCCACAGAACAGCGTGGTAGAGGATGAAACAACGAATTGAACGTTTCAAGGAAATTTAGAGCATGTCGCTGGACTATTTAAGTCTCTAGCTCAAAGGAAATCCCAACTGGACCGTAAAAATAAACAATAGTTGCCTTAAATTTAGAATTTGTTTTTCACTTAAAACCCTTAGTTACGGTCGAGTAATACAAAATATGTTTAAATTGTATAAGAATTTGAATAAATTACTTAAAAATCCTTAGGCTCTTTTTTCAAATTCAACTGCAACTATTTCATTTGCATATACTCACACATCCCTATTTTTAAAAATCCTACACCGTAATTTTCAATATATACAAATACATGAATGATTTCCTCTGAACGAAATTTTATCTGTTTCACTAAAAGCATCTCATTTGAATCAATTTTGGAAATAAATCCCAATTATCTGTTAATCACATGTTGAGTCTTAATTAAGGATAAAGAATTTTTATCGTAGAAATCCACTCTTTTCCTCGTATAATTTCCACACAAATCCCAGATCCTTCCCCCCGCCCCCTCTATCTCTTTTACATAATTTGTACGTGTAACTTGGATGTTGTTTAATGTATAGATATAACTACATCAATTAGGCAGCAGGAAACTCGCTTAGCAACAGAAATTAATGTTGAAATGAAATTCAGCGTAAATAACGTATTTCACAAATTGCAATAATTATAAATTGTACGAGAGTAGGTATACCTACCGTAATATCTAGCAAAAGAAGGAACAGCAACGACATTAAACTAATTTAATTCCTCTGATGGTATACGCCATCTTGATGATGTGAAAGCATTCATACATATATTATCGAACATGTGAGTTTCTTAACTTTTTAAGGATATCCTTGAAATGTAATTGAAGATTTATTCATTACCTTTTTCCCATCATCAGCACCGTACTATACCGTACCGCATAAATCTACCATCGCTCCGTACAACTGCTCATAACATCAGAGAGATAGAAATGTCCTACATATTGGTATAAAATATGGAAGAAGAAGGCAACGTACGAAAACTAAGGTGAAGACGAAGGATGTACCTATAAGAAGTAAAGTACTGAAATGTGGAAGAAATGCTTCCGGTGTATCCCTTTTTCTCCTTAGGAAATGTGATTTTAAGAGGAAAACACCCAATAACTGGTGGTAGATAAGGCAAAAGGATGTTACCGTGTATATTCCTTATGCACAGTCATACAACAAAAACCCCCCTCTTGCCTTATACACAAACACTGATATAACCACCATCTTCTGACACTATTGTCAGTTCACTTAAGTCAAATCGGTTACCGTTTTATTCTAAAGCCATAGTGGCTTCCAATAGAATTTGTTTCCTTTGAACGGTTTTTATACCCTTTTTCTTTTCTTTTTCTTTTGTAAATTTCTTCGAAGTGTTTTTTTGTTGCTTATTATTGCATTTTCTTTTGGAGCTTTGAATTTCCTTGAATTATTTCACAAGAACATGAATTTGAAATCTCTTCCTCTGTATAAAAGGATATAGGATATAGGATATAATATGTATCTAAAGCTATGCCTTTTTCCAAGTGGATGTCACTACAACACAACATAGAGCTAGTAGTAGAGTGTGATTCGCTCGTCTCTCCTAGTAGAGCGATGCGACGACAACGACGATGAGGACGACGACGACGTCAGGACAAGGAGAAGAATCTAGTAGAAGGAACAAAACACGTCGTTTCGTTATCTTCGCGTGTATTGATTTGATTTTTATTGTCCTTGCCACATGCCGCATGTACAAGGATTTAAGTTGAGACACTTTCTGCTTGTTTGTGCAGGAATTGGTGCCACAACAATGTTAATTTTATTATCCTCTTCTTTTCTTTTCTTCTCTTTTTTTTGTTTCTTTTCTTGCTTTCATTTTGTTGGTGTGTGTTATGTTGTTATGTTTGTTGCCTTCTTCTAAGCCTTGTCTTCCTGTTTCGAAATTTCTTGTTCTTCTTTTGATGCAGCGGCCAATATTTCACGTGCAATCGATTGTTCAGTTTATGTTTTTCTCTATGGTAAGGTATACAGCATCACACAAGTACAGGACACAGGTAAAAAGGATACGAGATATGGAGAGGAAATTATAAGACAAAATAACGATACGGATTTGGACTTTAAAATAGAAATTAAAAACAAAACCCAAACCGAATTGAACTTATTGCTTTTGGGTGCAGAAAGGTGTTCAATTCTACTGAATCAAGAGATTTTCTTTAAATGGCGCCCAATGCCGGGTCTTCTGCAGAGCAACAAACAAACCGAAAGAAACGAACGATTTTGTGCTATAATGGGTTGTGTTGTGTAGGTATATGGGGTATATTGGTGGTAACCCAAAGACAAGCTATATATATACCTAAAAAGATCGAAACAGAGGCAGGCAAGGTGCGGACAAACGGAAGGAGCGGAGCAAAATGCGACATTGATTTAGTGGATGGTTTCGTTGACAAATCGAGTGTTAGTTATATGAAATGAAAACGGGACGGAAATGGATGGATGATCGGATGAATGAGTTTCTTCCTTTCTCGAAGAGCATTTTAGGTTTTGACTAGATGGCTGGCTGTGTATAGCTGTATGGCAATATCCTTAGTTAGTCCTAAAGTATAATCAGGAAATTTTTAAATCCCTTTCTCTGCACTGCTATTGAATAAAAATCACTTTAAATCTGCCAAGAGTGGGTAAATGGGTAAAATCCCACGCCACCCTATCCCAACCCCCATCGTACCCACCCATTCGTACAGGATGCCAAACAAAATCACTCCCCGCTCCGACCACCCTACCACCATAATGCTACAGAGTCAAGATGAACGGTGCGGAAACTTTCTTCCCGTCAAACGAAGACGATGCTTTTGGTCCTTAAGTAGACTATTTATATGATAATAAAAGTCTTCTGTATATTAAGCATTGGGAGAGAGTCGGGCGCTGGCGTAAGAGGGAGACAGAACGAGTGGCACAGTGCTTTGAGGATTATCTGTTTATTCCTTCATTCATCGAGATTTTTTTTGTTTGCTGTCTTCAGTCTTCTTTCTCTTTGCTGCTCGCTTTTATGATCCCTTATGCCTCCTTTATCCTAGAAAGGTGGATTTGGTTCTTTCAATTTTGTTTCTTTTTTTGGTTCTGAATCTGGACGACAGCAGTCGTGTAGCAACTACCAGCAACGGTTGATGGTATATAATGGTGTACCATGGATAGAAAAGAAGGAAGATAGATAGATATAAGAGATGTCGTCGACTACGATGTTGTTTCGATTCGTAATTGGTTTTTAGTGAAGTCGTTTCAATTCGTAGTTATTGTCGTTGTCGTTTGTGTCGTCAATGTCCTCTTGTCTTTCCTTCTTTCTTTCATTCTTTAGTTCTTTTATGTCGAAAAGTCCTTATGCTGTGTGAGAGCAAATGATATTGAAATTTGTTTGAATTGATATTCGTTTTTAGCAGCAACATTTTTATCCCTGGGTTTATCTATTTTTCGTTTGGTTGTTTTTCTTTTTCTCTTTTTGGAATATGTCTGACAACATTGTGAAAAACTGAAAAGGAATAAGAAGTTTATTTTTAAGTGGATGTTTTTTATTCGTATCAAGTATAAAATGATATTAATATGAAGTTGATAATTTTGGGGATGTCGAAAACATGATTGTTAAATTTTTATTGGTTTTTATGATAACATTAAACAAATTTACATGATTGAGTAGAATTTTAATTAATTTCAAAAACTATTAAATTGAGAGTTCTTAGGAGAAAGAAATACCAAAATCTTACGAAATATAAGGCAAAATAGTCGTAATGCAAATATGACCTTTTCGTGTGTTCAATTAAGTTCTGAACCGTTTTTATATTATGTAGTTCTTCGTTGTTATAAATAAGATTTGGTCAGAAAACCCAAAATATTTGTACTGGATAATGAATGTTTTCAGTCTCCCAGTGATTCTGCTATTTAAAAGGTTCTGTGTCCGAGTAACAGTAGTGCTCCAACGAGACCAGAAAACTGATTGTATTCAGAGGTACAAGGTTTTCAGTTTAAACCAATAATTCTGAAGTTTCACAATCATCTTTAAAACAATTTGAAAACATGTTTTAAATCACTTCAGAGTCATGGCTAAGTTTTTGATCTACAATCCTTTGAGGAAGGAACGAATAATAAATGTCTGATATAAGTCTTTTAGAGTCATCCGTTCGTATTCCTTCCAAGGCTAACCACAAAACAACACTAGATTACCAATAAAAACAGAACTGGCAACAGCATCCAGCCCTGTCTGAAGCCGCTTTGGACATCAAACTTCTGACAAACTACCTTCGCTTTCGTTATATTTAAATTCATTATAATAAGTCTAATTTACAATAGCATTGAGTTCGTCGAAAAAACCCCTCCTTTTCAAAGTTTTCCAGTTTTATGTGCATTCTATTCGTTTGTGGAACTCCCTCCCTCGCTCTGTTAAAATTATATGCAGTCCGACCATTTTTGGAAAAATGCTAAAAGAATTCTTCTCCTAGCTCTGTGCTTATTTGATGATGAAGATGATGTTGATGATGATGATGATGATGATGATGATGATGGTGATCGTTATGATGATGAATTGTAAATTTAAATTTTTAGATAATTTCGAATGTACATACATATATTACTTTCTTTTTTCTTTTATAACTTATACCTACATAATTGATATTGTTTTGTTAATCTGTTTAATGCATACATTATATTTCCACCTTTTAAATTCAAAGCACAATTTTTGTAAAAATAGTATTATGATACTGAGATTTGCTCTAGCTTATAAGATATTGTATCTTACAGAGTATAATTATACAATAAATAAATGAAATGAAATGAAATGAAAAATGAAATGAAACTTTTCCAAAAATAGGCCAGATGAACTAGTTGTTGACACTGTAAAAAACAACTATTAAATTATTAATAGTTATGATCCTAAAAATATTGATGTAATTATGATAAAAAAGACTAAAACCTTATTGTGAGGGAACTTTGAGATTTTTGTGACAGAATTTTTTAATAATTAAAAGTTGGACACCCTTTTTTAACAAGAGGCTGGGATGCAACCCACACTGATAACTTATCATCCTGTCTGTAGATTTTTTTTTCTTAAAAAACTGTCAATTCGATTTTTCTCAAAATTCTACCGAATGTTGAAAACAATATTTCTGATAAGATAAAATAAGTTGGAAGCCATAATCTTAAATTTTTGAAAAGATATTTGAGTCGAAATTCAATTTTTACCAACTTTGAGTAATATTTTTTTAGGTTTTTATTTTTTATAAAAAAAACTTTCAATTCGATTTTTCTCGAAATTTTATAAGATGTTAAAAACGTTATTTTTCATTGCAAAAAATTGTTTTTGGAGATAAAATCATATTTTGTTCATAAAATTTTCGAGGTGACAAATATTTTTTTTCAGTTTTTTTGATTTATAAAAAAAACCGTTAATTGGATTTTTTTCCAAAAATATACTTGTTTAGTATCACGTTATAATATATAATTTAAAATTTAATTCAAGTCTCTAGCCTTATTGGTTCGTGAGATATTTAGGGTTATCCAAAATGTTCACCTTTTTTTTTAAACTGCTATGGTAAAAAAAACACCCGCTCAATTTTCTTGAGAGCCCTTTCTGCATCTTTTTGCCTTATTATCTGTATAGCAACATTTATTTGAAGTCGATATCTCTTCTGGTTCTTGAGCTATTTACGAGGAAAAAAACGTCGTGAACGTACGGGCCTACGAACGTACGTACACACGCACGCACATACATCTTTCTAAAAACCATTTATTTCGACTCTAGGGACCATGAAACGTCGAGAAATGTCAAAATTTTCAATTCGACAAATCGGACCTATTACAATAATTTCCTATGGGAGGTTAATAATAAGTGCAGTCTCAAGGGGATTTTCGATACCCTTATTATACCAAGGCACAGTGTGAGCATTAGAAAAGGGAGAGAGGACTTGAAATGAGATGTCAGTGCACATTGTTTTTGAATTGCTTGGAAAAAAGAGTGTTGGAAAGCATTCAACATTCACGTAGTCCGGCTAAGGAATGAATCTCTGTACTTGACAGTACAACCGAAGTTGGGAATGGTGGTATTAAGATTTGCATTCTTGGAGGCATGAGTTGTATTGCTTGAAGGGAGAAATGCAACTGGCTTTTTCTCTACAGCATAATCCGTTAAAATAAAGTTAACAAAAGGTGGGGCCAAAAATCTTACGACGTAGTTCAAGCAATGTAAGTCAATTAACGATGATATGATTGCCAATCAATTTGAATGCCCTACGTTCAATACTGTCTAAGAGGCTTAAGTAAGTTTCATTTTCACCAGCCCAGAGATGGAAATTATACTCAAGATTTGGACGTTTTTAAGTCTTATTGATAATAGTCAGATCAAAGGGGGAGACAAAGTTCTTGCATCTTGAGAAAATTCTGCTTAATCATCTGCATCAAAATGCTATTTTATAAAAATGAATGATTTTTCGTTTTGGTTTTAAGACCCATGCCTATAAGTCTTCGACCTTTGTTCTCTTTCAAAAAAAGTGCATCATGTTTTTGCGTATGATGTTAAAAACTTTAACATAGTCCACAATGTGATGAAATTAATTTTAAAAATATTGAAAAAAGTGCATTATCTCTACCAAACATGTATTCAAATTACTTAACTCTACCTACTATGTACAACATAATTACATTCTTATACATTTTATACATATTTCAATTTTAAATTATGCAAATTCCTTCCATTTCAGAGGAAAAAGCCTGAGGAATAAATCAATGCGTTAATTAATTTTACCCTCATGCGTCAAATACAATTATGAATTTTTGCATATCATTAAATATAGATTCATTTTCTGTTGTTGTGTTTCTACTATAAAAATATTATACTTTTTTTTTCAAACCAACCCAACACCAGCTATATAACCAGTTTAAGTTATTTTAGCCTTTTTAAATCAATCAAATTTCTTACATTTGAAATGGGTCTCTCACAGCACTTTCGCTGGGGTCACAAACCCCATAATTTTAAGGTTGCGCATAGAATTCAATAAGAAATTCTATTGTTAACCCCAAAAACGGTTTCTGTTTTGTTTTTTTTTTTTAATTTTATTCTGATGCTACTGCCCCCCATAAATATTGAAATATATACAAATTTCAAAATTAAATTCTATCACCAAGCACAAAGTATAGGTATAGGTACCTTCCTTCATTCGTTAGGAAGGCTAAGGGAAGACACAAAAAAAAACACAAATTCAAAACCTATTTTTACAGCACCCGTTTTACCCGAAAATAACACTTCGCTTCTCCCACAAAAATATTGAATGAGAGTCGTGAGAGTTGTTTTCTGAAAAAAAGGGAGTGTTTTTTATTCTGTATTTTCTTGGCCAGGCCAGGACAGGGCAGAAAAACTTCATTACAATATTTCGCAAAAAAGAGAAACGGCCTTCGTCATTTGCCAAATTAAATTCATTGCTATATAACCCAAGAAGGAAAAAAAGTCTAACGAAAAGTCGTTAGCCCAGAAAGAAGAAAATGTTCATTTTGAAATAATTAATCAAAACAACATTGAATTGTTGGGTCATCGCCTTGGGCTAGCCTAGCAACAAATATACAAATACAGGGCTCAGGAGGAGGTGAACAAAAGTATATAAACAAAACAAAATAAAAAAAAAAAAGAAAGAAAGAAAGAAAGAACAGGAACCCTCCATCAAACCTGACATAAGAACAACAACAAATGGATTCTGCTCACTTTTTATTTCTTTTTGTTATTCTGTTGCGCTCACCGTGAGTTTTTCTTTTTTTTTTGCAGAAATGTTACGTATACGCCACCGAGGCCCCATCACATTTTCATCGGCTTCGTGTGTTTGATGGGAAAAAGCAGTTTTCCTCTCCTCGGAAATAGTCGTAGTCGTAGAGGCAGAAGCTAAAGCTGAAGCTGAAAGAGCCACCCCCCCCCCCTGCTGTACTTGCAAACTCCATTTGCGCTGACATCAATTAATGACGGAAAGCTTTTAATGAGAACACATGTTTCGTGTATGCTTGCTCGCGTATACGTCAGTTAGTGTATAGTGCACATCATTGGAATGTTTTTAGTCTGTGTGTCTGTCTGTATGGCTGTCTGTCTGTCTGCCACTCTGCCTACCTGCCTGCGTTTGTCTTATGTTAGCAAGAAAATCACAACTTTCAATTATCTACCATTAAAATGTTCGTTGTATACTCGTAGGAGAAGAGACAATGTGTGATCGTAGAGTGGAGCTAACTATCTGGGTGTTTTTTAGCCCCTTAATGTAATTTTCGTCTTGATTGGAGGAGGTGGAAGTGCGACGATATAGCCACCAACAACAGGTAGGTAGAAGGTGAATGTACGTATTGTAGTTTAAAACAATGTTCCCAATCTTGAGGAAAGTATATTTTTCTAAATGTACTCCCATGTATGTATGTTAAATAAATTAAGGATAGATATCCATCTATCAAGTTGTGTTTGACATTTGAAAAGAAACATGGTTACACTAATGTAGCAAATATGGAGAATTGTGCCATTAATGAAGCCCAAAATTAGACAACTAGGGTGAACAGTTGTATTTGTAAATTAAATCAAATTAACCAAGTTCTAGAAATAATTCAATGTTGAAAAACGTTTTTAAGGGAATTTTAATGTGCACGTCTTATGATAAATCATTCAATACAAATTGTTTAGTTAAGTCGTGTAAATATTAGGTTTGTCTTTAAAGCCAATTTTTATATTTTTTGTTAAATTTTAGGAGATGCATTTCAAGTATATCAGTTTAAATAAAATGCATGACTGGGTCCTACGAAATTGCTTCTGTATTCAAAGAGCTTGTTTAAAAATAGAACCTTTGTTTTAAGACTTAAAAATATAATAATGTTATTATAAAATAAGCTTATCTTCAAAAATTTAAATGCCTTTTAATTTGTCAGAAATCTTTATTTTTAAATACATTTTTTGGACACCAAGTTGTATCTAAAAACATAATTTATAGCAGATATAAAGCAATTATAAATATCTATATATATAAAAATCAATGCCACTTTTCGTTGTAATGTTATAAGTCAACATTACCGATTTGGCTAATTTTGGTCTTGAATTATTCGTGGAAGTCCAGAGAAGGTTTGTACGTAGAGAAAATTAAAAAAAAAATCTTGAAAAAGTGTAAAACCAACATCTTTCAATACTTCCATATACAAACAATTTGTACTAATACTTAAAAAACATTTTTGAACCTTTGGCAAAACAATCAAAGACAAAAAAAGTGACGTTAGTTTTGTCAAACAAATTTAATGTCATCAAATGTCATTTCATTTTATCAGCGAAATTAATTACTTTGTTGTGTTTATAATTTCCAAAATATTGTTGAGTTGTTAAGTGAAGGTAAAATGCCACGAGCAAGACGAAATTCTGCTATGGAAAAAGTTTTGTGATTAACGTCAATTATTTTATGGGATGAGTTCACAATGGCGAATAAAAAATCAATAGAAGCATTTAATCGAACAATGCAAGATTTGCGCGGTAATCAACAGCTTTTTGGTGGTGCTCTGATATTGCTGTCAAGGGACTTTCGTCAAACATTGCCTGTCATTCCTCGATCAACTCCTGCTGATGAAATAAACGCCTGTTTGAAGTCATCAGTTCTTTGGAGATATGTACGAAAATTGGCACTGCACATTAATATGTGTATTCACCTACATAATGATGCAACTGCCCATGAGTTTTCAAAATTGTTAGAAATTGATTATGGAAAAATACCAATCGACAGTACCAACGGATTGATCACTTTACCGAACAATTTTTGTACAATTGCGCAATCTATAGATGAGTTGATTGAATGTGTTTTTCCAAATATTCTTCAGAATTATAGAAATCATGATTGGTTGAGAGAACGCGCCATTTAAGCACCGAAGAACATTCATATTAATGCCATTAATTTTCAAATTCAAGCGAAACTGCCAGGTGTAGTTACGACATATAAATCAA
The DNA here is from genome assembly GCA_951509635.1 of Eupeodes luniger. Taxonomy (NCBI): domain Eukaryota; kingdom Metazoa; phylum Arthropoda; class Insecta; order Diptera; family Syrphidae; genus Eupeodes; species Eupeodes luniger. Next base: position 7,669,940 of record OX608075.1, on the reverse strand, counting down.
TTGACAGTGTTATGAATCACGATGAAGCAATGAATCATCCAATTGAATTTTTAAATTCATTGGAACCGGCTGGTATACCACCGCATTGCTTGAATCTGAAAATTGGTTCTTTGATTATATTATTGCGAAATATTAATCCACCAAAACTGTGTAATGGCGCCAGATTGGCAGTGAAAAAGTTATTTTTAAATATGATTGAAGCTATAATCTTAACTGGTAAATCAAAAGGAGAAGTGTGTTTGATACCGCGTATCCCTATGATTCCAACTGATAAGCCATTCGAATTCAAGAGATTACAATATCCTGTGCGTTTATCATTTGCGATGTCCCTAAATAAGGTCCAAGGGCAAACACTTCACGTTTATGGTGTCAATTTGTAGGAATCATGTTTTTGACATGGCCAACTTTATGTTGCATGTTCCAGAGTCGGTACCCCCAACTGTTTATTTATTCATGCTCAGAATGGAAAAACAAAAAATATTGTTTATCCAACTGTTTTAGACTAACCCATATAGACCAACCATAGTAAGAGTACCCAATTCTTTTTTATTTTTTAGTTTTTACTCTTCGCTGATAAATATAATATAAACAATATATCATTTGTGTCATTTGGACTTTTAAATAGCTAGCAATTTAAAATATTTTTTTTTTTAATAAATGAACTTTATAATTATTTTTTTTTCTATGCCGTATACGTAGCGAAGCACGTACCGGGCCGCTTGTTTCTTATAATTATTTGATAATTGATAAAAGGTTTTATCATTTGAACGTTCCACTTAATTCCATTACATTGTATAAACTTGACAGATGTCTATGCCAAATGAACATAGCCATCACAGACTGTCAACCATCAACATTAGATATCAACCTTTTCTTGTATTGCATTATCCCTTACATTATTTAACACCAACAACTTAAAAGCATATACAGTATACAATATTTCCACATCCATAGATTGTACAAAATCTACGAAAATTAATGGGAAACTTTATTTTCTATTTTCATAAAATTAACTAGAAAAAAAGTAAGTATACGCCATAGTGTACAATTAAATAATAAATTATTTTTTCCCCACATTTACCAACTTCAATGGAATCAATAAAGTTTGAGATTGGCATTTTCATGAGAAAAACGGTAACTTGATGTAGTCTCAAAAAGGAATTCAATTCAAATTCAAATAAAGCGGGAACACTCTCTTTTCTAAACCGTGCACATAATATGAATATTGAAATAGACAAAATTCTCTATGCCTTGTCTGCAAAGTAATTTTGTGTCTTTGGCAAATATTTTTGATAGGAAAATCTTTTGCCAAATTGGAGCACTTCAAAGTTTTGGTGCAAACTTGTGACTATGTATATCTATATGTGTATGTATGTATCTCTGACTAAAACAGTAACGTATAGCGTATCTCAAACGATATGACGACACTGAAGGTACTTATGTAACCTGAGGGTAATATAATTGAATTCTGTTATAGTAATGCAATTATTTTCATACATTGTATTTCTCATCAAGGTGCACATATATTATATATATGTACATTTTAAGTGATATGAATTTATATGAACATCGCATACACTAAAAGGAAGATAACTATTTATATATAAACGTATCCTTATGCCTGCCACTCGGCGTATATTTGTGGTTCCTTTTTTTTTGCATGTGTCTGAAAACCTGTATTGTGTTGTGTTGCTGTTGTAATTGAATTTAATATTGTAAAACACTAGAACTGATCATTTGGAGTGGCATACAAAATATTGTTGCAAATTCATTAAAAAAGCACTTAGCGCAAGAACAGAGACAATAAATATTATGATATACGAGCTCGAGCGTATATCGAGGAACTAATTGATGTTAATTCTATTTGAACACACAAACACTTACACATCCATCATATTTGAAAAGTCCTGATAAACTTATACATACATAGATACAAACATATGTACATATACTATACAACAAATAGAGTCTAAGGTAAATTCCATCAGTTATATTTGTAGGCGGATATCCTTGTTGTAGCTGCTCTGACATGGTAGTGTATATTTTTGGAATTAATATTAATATACAATGTTTATAGGAAACTTCAACGAAAATGTAATTTCAATATTGTTAATACTTTTGGTAAAGGTACATAAATATATGTAGAAGAGAGTACGAATCATAATGAAATATTTCAAGTTATTTATTGCAGTTGAATTTTGTTAATATTGCGTTTGATTGATTTGATGCTATGTTGATGCATAAGTGTAGGTAAATTTAAATTAATTTTCTTGGATATTCAAAATGAAATGCATTATGATGGAAATTGTTTTGCAAAATGAAAATATCATATTATTTTATGAAATCAAAACCAAACGTATACAGTTGGTTTGAGGGTAAAAGTTGATATCCTAGCTCTTTTAGGTTCTTCAAAATTCATAATCTTCCTTAATTTATTTGTTGAAAAGAGTAAAAAATTATTTTTCTTATGAACTATCTGTGGCTTATGTAAGCAAGCTTTTGATAAATATTAATTGTGATAATATAAGAAAGAAAATTACTCTAGAAAGCAAGAAATTCCTAATCCAAATTGTCAAAATTATGATACATACAAATTTCTTTGAACTTCAGTTAACCTTTCAAAAATTTTATCAGGAAAGGAAAGAGAATACAGAATAATTGTAAAATTCGGCAAAATTGGGCAAAATATATTGTTAGAGTGTCATAGAAGTAAGTTATTATAAAGAGCTATGAAACAATATTAAAATATTCTTCTTCAATACAGTCAGGGGTCATATGGAAGAAAATGATTATCCTCAGTTATTAACCTTGATCATATGAAGTTATTAGCTGTAGAATTCAAACACTGGGATTTTTGTAAAAATTTGGAGTTCGAAAATTAAAGAATCTGAGTCTATGACTGCTTTCAAGTGAAAATATAAAAAAAGTCTCTAAGAAGACCCGCACTTGCGAATTTCTTTTGGTTCCCTTTAAAATTTGCACCTAATTTACTTCCCATAAGAAGTTATTGTAATCGGTCCGATTTGTCGAATTGAAAATTTTGACATTTCTTGATGTTTCAAGAGTCGAAATAAAAGACTTTTAAAGAGTTGTCTGAGCGTGCGTGTGTACTTCCGTTCGTACGTCCGTACGTTCACGACTTTTTTTTTCGTAGTCGACTTCAAATAAATATTATTATACAGATAATAAAGCAGAAAGAAACAGAAAGGACTCTCAAAAAAATTGCGAGCGTGGTTTTTTTTACCATAGCAATTTAAAAAAGGTGAACATTTTGGTTAACCCTAATATCTCACGAACCAATAATGCTATAAACTTGAATAAAATTTTATTTTATATATTGTAACGTAATACCAAACAGATATATTTTTGGAAAAAATCCAATTTAACGGTTTTTTTATAAATCAAAAAATTTGAAAAAAAAAAAACATTTGTCACCTCGAAAAATTTACGAACAAAAAATGATTTTATCTCCAAAATAATTTTGTGCAACGAAAAATAACGTTTTTAACATATGGTCAAATTTTGAGAAAAATCGAATCTGCAGTTTTTTTATAACAAATAAAAACCAAAACACACATTACTCAAAGTTAGTAAAAATTGATTTTCGACTCACATATCTTTTCTAAAATTTGAGATATTGGCTTGTAAACCAATTTTATCTATTTAAAAATATTGTTGTTAACATTCAGTAAAATTTTGAGAAAAATCAAACTTACAATTTTCTTACAAAAAATAAAAACATAAACAAAAATTAATAAAAGTTGGTAAAAATTGATTTTCGACTCAAATATTTCAAAAAATATTGGTTTCAAACTAATTTTATCTTAAAGAAAATATTGTTTTCAATATTCAGTAAAATTTTGAGAAAAATGGAACTGACAGTTTTTTACAAAAAATAAAACCCTAAAAAAATATTACTAAAAGTTGATTTTCGACTCAATTATCTTTTCAAAAATTTGAGATATTGGCTTCAAATTAATTTCATCTTGTAAAAAATATTGTTTTCAATATTCAGTAACGTTTTGAGAAAAATTAAATTGAAAGTTTTTTTTACAAAAAATAAGGACCTAAACAAAACATTACTAAAAGTTGGTAAAAATTGAAGCTTAAGCAATTTTCGAATCAAATATCTTTTCAAAAATTTTAGATTATGACTTCAAACTAATTTTATTTTATAAGAAATATTGTTTTTAACATTCTGTATGATTTGAAGGTAAACCAAATAGACAGTTTTTTTTACAAAAAAAAAACCTAAAAAAACTTGGGAAAAATTTACTTTATTGTCTTCAAGCAATTTTTTTCACAGAAAATATTGTTTTTGATATTCAGTAATTTTTTTTATAAAAATCCAACACTCAGTTTTTTCATAAAAAAAAATAAAATCTAGTACGCAAAATTGTTAAAAATAATTGATGTTCGGTTCTCGGTATTTCGTGAACAATAAAAGATATTGACTTCAAATTAATTTCATTGATTCAATTTGTGTTTGGTTATACCAGAAATACAAATTTTTAAGAAATGCTACTAAAATTGGTAAAAATTGGTTTTTGACTAAAATTCTCGTTAAAAAAATAGATTTCGAAATCAAACTGTTTCATTCAACTGAGAACTTTTTTAACGAAACACGAAAACAACTAATTTGCTTAAAACAAATTTCTCAATGATATAAATCAAGTTGGTTGAGGTTAAGGTCAGTTTACCCCAATCTTTAGAATTTCTATTTACTTCAATGAAACCTTTAAAACTGTATTAATTTTTTTCATTTTTTAAATAAATTTTGTATGACCTGTTGAATATGGCACACTTAATAGTTTCTGACATTTTCCATCGGATACAATTTTTTACTCAAAACATTTTTTTTCCTTAATTTTATAGACTGTAATTTCACTGTCACTATTAATGTTCTAGATTGTTTTATGATTACAGTACCGCTGTTACAAAAATATGAATCATCTGAAAATATCCCACATTCACAATATGACACTTCGACCACTGATATCTGACATATTTCAAATTACATCCACCATTTTTCTAGCTCCCAAAAATAGACCACTTTAAAATAAACCCCCTTTTATGAAATATTCAAACCTCTTCCTTATTTGTCTAATGTTATCTTTCCATAAGATCAACATCCATGTTATGTATCTACTAAACAAAAAAGTCCTTCAAATCCTTAAAATCCACTGAAAAATATTTAAATATTTTGTATTCCATTCTTTTCGAAGAATTTCCCCCCAGAAAAATGACTTCCGCCAAATTAAATACAAAAATTCCGTTAACTTCGTTGGTGGATGGGGGTAAAATATTGCTGACGGATGGGATGGGGTATATTCTCACATTGGCAGGGGAAAGAAGAAAAAAAAGACGAACAAAATAATATAAATCTAAAAAAAAAGAAACATTTTACTTTCATGTTATCCTTATGTGTGGCATAAAGTTTCCATTAATTTTTTTTTTTTTATTGTTCATCATGACAACAAACAATGAAAATTGCCAAAGTAACCCATTTAAAAAGGGGATTGTGATTGTTTTTAGTGTATGGTTGTGTATTTTGTTAAGTGCACGCCATAATCCTTTCACAGGCAACAAGAGAAGTATAATGTAAACAAGAAAACAAAAAATATATATATATATAAAATCTTTAGCTTAAAACTTAAAAATAAATTTAAAAATGTCAAAATGAAAAAAAAATACAAAAAAATTACAACAAAAACAAAAGAAAAACAACACAAAAGGATACCGCGCACCGCAATTCTCCTTGAGCAGAACTTTAATTATCAAACTTTACTTGGTAATCCTGAAAAATTCTCCACATGTCACATTCTTTTATGCTCCAAGCAGCTCCAAGGCAACATCATCCAATTCACCATCGCCAACTCATACTCATACTTTTAGCTCAACTCAACTTATATCAACCCTCAACCACCCGTGGCTCTTAAGGTAGGGGGAGGGGAGGGAAGGAGATCTCCTTGGTTGATGGTGATGGTAAAAGATTGTCTTTTAACGAAGGATTTTCCTCAAATATGTGCATTTATTTGTGTGTATATTGTATAGTGAATGGTTGTCGTCTGAAATGTAAAAGGACGAAAAGAAAAAAAATATTTGAAGAAATCCCTTTTTCGAGACGTTGCTAGTCGCTCGCTCCTCCTTTACTTCTTCGATCCTTCGCTCGTTCGCTGTTGGATAAACTTTAACCTCCATTTTAATCTGCCATTTGTTTGTTCAGGAAACATATGACATTGACATAACCGCATCAGATTCTCCATTTTGTTTTAAGTTGTGTGTGTAGGGGGGTGTGGGGGTGCGGGGCTAAGTGAATATAGCTCTGGGTGGTCTATGGTCTGATGATGATGGTATTTTACCAACAACAACAACAACTACTACTACTGAAAAAAAGTGTGCAAGAAGTTGGCTCCCTGATGTTGTCAGTGGAAAAGTTGTTTCTTGATGTTGAGCATGCTGTAGGTACAAACTTGCTAGGCGTCAATCCGGAGAAGTAAAAATGATTTTTGGCAGGAAACAACGAATTTCAGTCAAAACAGTGTACCTACCTACTGTGTGTGTGCACTTGTGTGTATATATTTCCAGGACAAATTTTGCATTGACACATTTTCCTTGTAGCCCGTATTTGTTGTTTGTGTGTCAACATTCTTATTTTTTTTTTAGTTGGTTTTTGTGTTTTTTGGTCCTTGTCGAAGATCAAAAAACAAAACAACAACATTAACCCACAAAAACCCACTTCATAGAAGTTAAAAATAAAAAAAAAAAACCTTGATTCCTTATGCAACTTTGTGGTCCTGTCACTTGCATTCCTTGTTTTTAGGAGCAAGCGACACAAAGTTAGTGTGGTGTCATGCCAAACACCATCACCATCATATTGTTTGTTGGTATTTAGGTGCAACTACTTCGTACAGTAGAAAAACTCAGACCACCTGACAACTGAGGTTAGAGACTTTTGATCTGAAAAATGAACTCTATTTTGAAGTAAACATCATCCCACATGTAACGAAAAACAACTAACAGAGGAAGTAATGGTAAAACGGATTTTTTTGAGTTTTTGTTTTTGAGTTGATGATAGTTTTTGGCTAAAAGCTATTTTCAATTATGTTGTTAGATAACTGGAACAATGTTTCATATTGTAATTTTTCAAATGGGATTTCAAATTTATTAAGGTTTTGTTTTGAACTAATATGCAGATGCATAAGTTAGAAATTAGAGAGATTGAAGAGAAATGAAATGGGACAACTTGGGTTAACTGATCTGGAAGGACCTTTTGCTGGAAGGAATATTATTTTCCATTTTTGAATGAAACTGAAAGACATTAATTTTGAATTTAAAAAAGAGTGATAGAACAAGACAATTTTCCAAGACATTATTGATGGTTGCGGGGGTAGCTCAATTATTGCTTTATGATAATATTGGTTTTAAGTCCTTAAGTAATTTTCAGCTAGTTATCATTCATAATTCTCTATTAAAAAGACCAAAAACATCAAATTTAAACTTTCATGATTTGGGAATTTTCTGCTGAAAAGATCAATTGCGGTAGGCTGTGTGACCTAAATTTCGTCTAAGTTTATGTCGTCAATTTCAGTTAAAAAAAAAGGAGTAGACTAATATCAATGTGTAACACTCATCGCTGACCAAAATGATTTTCCCAGATTCGTTTTCGAAGTACAATGATGTAATGATGTCACCACCTAAGAATTCGGAACGACATTTGACATTTAGTGGATTTTCCTGCGATTTTCCGAGCCCGAGAAGAAATATATTTTTTAAAGTAGCTATCAGAATGAAAGTATTCCTTCTCAAAAAATATGCCTCCCGAAAGCGTTGTCTAATTTTGGATGATCTTAGATTTAGATTTAGATGGTTTTTATTTTGATAACGTTGATTACAATTTGTTTTTAAAGTTTACAAACAAAAACAAAAAACATAGCTTTACTGCCATCTGCCTAGTTGAGAAATCATAAAAAAGATAACATAGCTCAATAAAATATTTAACAACTTTCATTTATAATTCTACTTTTGTAGAGAAGAGCTAGCCTGTAGAATTGATATAATTTTTTAACTTCCATATTCTTAAGCAAAAGTATAACTTGATTTTGCGTCAGTATTTCGCTACCAAAAGCATTTCTTCTTATTTCTTTAAGAACTGGACATATTCCAACAAAGTGTAAAACATTCTTCCTTTTCCTCTAAATTGCACAATGAACATATAGTTGGTAAGTCATCTCTATGAGGTATAAAATTCAGCTGCATAACTTCACCTCTCAATTTAACCATCATTGTAATTTCGACAATGCTATTATCGTCCCTAAAATAATTCCTCTCTTCCAAGTTGTGATTTAGCTGACAGTAGAGCTGCCTGTATATAGATCCTGTGGAGTCATTCAAGTATTTATCTCGTTGTTTTATGTCCACTGTGGAAATGAGCTGGTATAAAGAAACTTCTAAATTGTCCTGATTATTACACAAAAGGTTAAGTTCCATTCCACATTCTCTTGCCAAATTTATCCAATCATCACACCAACTTGTTTTGGTTCGTATTACTTGAAGCGCTAGTATTGCTCATCTTTATAACTCTCAAGATGTAATCGACTTTCATTTTTAGGGTTCGTATGAACATATGTGATAATCCTGATTCCAACATAATAACATAGTTGAGTGTCTTTGATGGCAGTCCAAAAATTCGCTTAATAAAGTATCGGAGAAGTTTCTCAACTGTTTCGTATTGTTTCGTTCCCCAAGTTTGTGCCGCTTAAAACATGACAGACTCAGATACCGCTTCAAATATCTTGAACTTGCTGCTATGTGCTATACTCTTGTTAGAAAAACATCTTTTCCAAGTTGCACTAATTGCACCTTTAGCCTTAACTAGTTTCTCTCTTAGATGAATTTTCATGCTCAAATTGTTCGTTAAGTGAACTCCAAGGTATTTGAATTCCGTGACAACTTCAATTACCTCTCCATTATAGAACCATTTTTCTTTCGCTAAATTGCGAAATCAAAATTTTGGACTTATTAAGATTCACCATCAAACTCCAAAGCTGACAATATTGATACAGCCGGTTTATCATTAACTGTAATGATTCAGGTGATGCTGCCAAAAGAACAATGTAGTCTGCAAACAGCAATGCTTTTATTATTTGTCCGGCGAAGTCTATGCCACCTGGTTAGAGGTCTGTAGGATCTTCAATAACAAGGCGAACAGACTCGGACTCAATGTACAGCCTTGTCTGACTCCCGATTGAGTTTTAAACCCTCTCGACAACTTTTCTCCATTCCATACCTTAGCAGTTGTATCTGCATATAGATTATGAATATGAATATGAATATGAATATGAATATGAATATGAATATGAATATGAATATGAATATGAATATGAATATGAATATGAATATGAATATGAATATGAATATGAATATGAATATGAATATGAATATGAATATGAATATGAATATGAATATGAATATGAATATGAATATGAATATGAATATGAATATGAATATGAGTATGAATATGAATATGAATATGAATATGAATATGAATATGAATATGAATATGAATATGAATATGAATATGAATATGAATATGAATATGAATATGAATATGAATATGAATATGAATATGAATATGAATATGAATATGAATATGAATATGAATATGAATATGAATATGAATATGAATATGAATATGAATATGAATATGAATATGAATATGAATATGAATATGAATATGAATATGAATATGAATATGAATATGAATATGAATATGAATATGAATATGAATATGAATATGAATATGAATATGAATATGAATATGAATATGAATATGAATATGAATATGAATATGAATATGAATATGAATATGAATATGAATATGAATATGAATATGAATATGAATATGAATATGAATATGAATATGAATATGAATATGAATATGAATATGAATATGAATATGAATATGAATATGAATATGAATATGAATATGAATATGAATATGAATATGAATATGAATATGAATATGAATATGAATATGAATATGAATATGAATATGAATATGAATATGAATATGAATATGAATATGAATATGAATATGAATATGAATATGAATATGAATATGAATATGAATATGAATATGAATATGAATATGAATATGAATATGAATATGAATATGAATATGAATATGAATATGAATATGAATATGAATATGAATATGAATATGAATATGAATATGAATATGAATATGAATATGAATATGAATATGAATATGAATATGAATATGAATATGAATATGAATATGAATATGAATATGAATATGGATGATCTTAGATTTTTTCCAATTATTCTTGAGGTAATTCTATCGATGACTGATTGATGTCGGCGAATTCAGAGTCAAAACCTCGGCTACAGCAGCCACTTCGACGATGAGGAACATAAGTGTTGTCAAAAAAAAACACAAACATTTTCCCAACGTTCTTCAAGTGCTAAGTGACTCTGCGGTATGAAACTAACTTTCAAAATTTCGAGTGAGAAACACAATTTAAAAATGACAAGAAGTTATAATCTCTTCAATTTTTTTTACCATAAACTGTCCTAAGTAAAGGCTCTTATCTATCTCCTTTAAATCGCAAATTAAACAAGTGTGTCTATAAGGACGTCTTTTGCATTATCATTGAAAAATGAAAATCCTTTAAAAAGTACAAATTACAAGCTCTTTCTTAATTCCTTCTGTTCCTGTGGTAATGGTCCTTAATTTTTGAAAGTAGTTAAACATTGTATTTATGTCATTCACATCCTCAAAACCAATTTTATTCCTTTCAAATAAAAGTAAAATACTTATAACGACTTTGTTTTAACGACATCTCTCTCCTGTTGCGCTCAAGGCTTGTTAATAGCATTTCACTATGCTTAAGCTCTATGCTATATAAGTCTATGCCACACATGTCACATTATGGATGTTTTATAGTTAACAGCTTTACCTTCATGCTTCACTATACACTTAAATATGAGTCTTCATCAATATATGGTAAAGTATATGAGGACGTCTTGAGAGAAACATAATGTTTCCTTCCTCATCAAGATGCCATTTAAGAAAACATTATGGCTCATAAAACTTAACCATGTGTACCAAAAAATAGTATAATATTATAGTTGCCTATGTTTAACACACCAAAAATTGTCACCACTACCATTTCCCCTCCCTCTTGCCTTTCCCAAAATAAAATTAACGTGATGAAATATTAAAATTACTTTGATTGTTTACTGAAGACTTTAAAGAAAAAGTACAAATAAAAAATTAATTAAACGCAAAAGAGACACATCCTTATTTGCATTTTTCAAACCACCCACACCCTCGTTTAATCCCCATTTTAACCTTGATACCACTTTTAATTCAAAATAGTTCTCATATCAAACAATCATATATAAGGGAAGGCGAATACCCGGATATTAATTGCTGTATTGTCGATTGACTTACAACACGTCCTCTTTGAACAAGGACATTCAAAAGAGAGAGGGAGAGAGAGAGGGATGGAGAGCAATATAATAATTATATGTATACACAAACCCCTTATATAAATCCGCCCACAAATTGCTACCTTGTCTATGTTGTTCTTCAGGGGATATACCTTACCGCTCTATGCCATAACACAGCATAACAAAGCTTACAGGAACAGAAAGGGCTAACATCTAATTGATATTAAGTCCGCATAGCAGTAGAGGGTAATGCGTTGGTAAGTGTCCCTATGGGAGTGACCCTTTTGAAAATTGTTGTTATTTTTGCTCTGCTACTACTGAACTGCTGTTGTTTTTGTTTTATGGTGAAAACGTTTTGGTTTTTATAGTCGTCTAGGTCGAGCAGGGAGACGAGGAGTATAATATACTACACCTCTACTCTCTATTCTCTACTCGTACTCGTACTCGTACCTGTGATAATTTATGGAGTAATTAAGAAATAATTTAAGGTAATACAGGGTTTTATATTCAGAGCTTCATTATCCAAATAAGTTGTGTTCGCACTTTACTCACAGCAGAGCGCCAGCCACCACCGCACTGCTGCGCTTTTATTGTGCTATGCAGTTGATGGATAAATTGCACTGCGTGTGCATTTAATGTTGGAAAAGGTATATCATTATAATTGTTGTTGTTATTGTTGAGAAAAAGAATAATTGAGACAAAATTAATGTGATGTGAATTTGTTTTGAAAATAATATAAACTATTCTTCAACATAACCATTTTCATTTCCCACGTCTTATAAGAACAAATCAAGGGCTGTTTGCTTTTCACCCCTAAAATAAATCATAAGGTCTTTAAAATGTTTTGTATGGTGTAAATAATTGATTTGTTTTGTATTGAAATGGACGAAAATAAAAGAAAACAAAATGGAAATTTGAATCTTTTTGATTTAGTAATACATAAACCAGTAATAAAACACGTCTAGATGTTCTGACTATAAGCTGCCGTCCTAAATCTCTCGATGTTAAAAATTTAAAGAAATTAAAAAGTAAGTATACACCCAAGTGTACAAAACGATCGTTCTTTTTAAAAGCGATCCAAAATTTAGGCTAGAAAAGAGGCTGGCCGCTAATAACTATAAATGCCATTCTCAACTGGAATATGATAAGTTTTCGTACTATAGCAAATTGTCGTTCAAAGAATCTCGATAAATTTGCAATCAGTATTGAAAACTTAAGTAGTTTTATTTTAGTTATTTGAAATGTTTAATCAAATTTCACCAAGTTTTTGTATTTTTTTATTTTCGAAGAAAAAACTTAAATTTATTTTTTTAAAGTACATATGTTTTTATGTATCATTTATTGTCCTTTTTTGTTTTTTTGATTTTCGATGCCCATATTTGTATGCCATAACACAGTAAGAGCATTAGGAAAGGTAAAGAGAGGTTTTTAAAAATGGTGTCGGTATAAACTATAACACTTAATACTAATGCCTTTCGGCCCTTAGCTCTATGTTACTGTAATTCATTTTATTTATTTTTTATTTATTAGAAAATTAAAAAAAAAAAATAATTTCAATATCTTTTTTCATTTTTACTTAAAAACTACTTAAAATTATGTCCTTAAAATAAAACTTAAAGTAACTTAAACTACCTATTCTACCTATAAACTACTTAAAACAAGAACAACCACAGCGGCAATTCTAATTATCTAACGTCTTTTGTTTTTCATATTTTGTCTTTTTTTAATTCCATGTTTTTTTTAATTTTTTTTTTTTGTTTTTTTTTTGTATTTTTGTATTTTTTTTTGTATTTTTTTGTGCCACCATGCCTATTCTACTTAAAACTAAACCCTGAAACTATAAAACAAGCATGTAAGCCGGCCAAGGCTTAAAACCCCATCCCGACTACCCACTATCAAGTGCCGATTGAAGTCATCAAAACTGGTTCTCCTGCTTCACCATATCAGTTCGGTCCCGTTCGGACACAGCCCTACTGAACCGAAGGAGCTCTGTTCCGTCTTGTGCCATGCCATTTATTAAGCTCTTCATACATTGCCGTGGAAGATCTACGTTTGAAGACCAAATATTCAAAGCTAAGGATAATATCATCAACGAAGCAGGTAGTTCATTCAGAAGTTTCAGAAAGAAGATCATTAGTAAAAATAAAAAAGTGTATCGGAGACAGAATGGAGCCCTGAGGCACACCAGCATTCAATTTGGGTTTCTCAGCTTTTAATCCATCCAATACTGCTGGTATGCAACGGGCGGAAAGGTTATTGCAAATTTAATTAAGGAAGGATTCTTCAAGAGAGTGCAATAATCTTAATTTTTCCAAAATGATGTAAAGATTTGTTATACTGTTCGGTCAGATAAGCCATCAGATATCCAGTAGACCTATTGCAATGAAAGTCATACCACCGGTCATTAAGAAACCTTCGGACTTCGAGACATTTCGTGAGCTGAAAAATATGATGGGAAAAGAATAAAGGCACTTAATTATATTCATAATTATTAAATTTAGCTGGATCAGAAGCCTCAGCTACTTGGGTTTCACTTAGTACCTGTTTGAAACAGCATGAAGGTGCGCCAAAGAAAATTCCCCGTAAGCCCATGAATATTACAATAATCTACTCTTAAATTAACAGTCATTGCAAGTACAAAAATATCAAAACCAAAGTGGCATTCAAATTTTTGAAAATCATCCTATTTTGCTCGCACATTTATAAATCTTAAAATTTAGGTACTATTTTTAAACGGATTCCTTGGATATAGGAGCAATATCGTTAGATCCAATTCATTTTAGGGAAAATGTTTCCATATTGTGAACTATTTGTTGGTCATAGTAAAGGTTATATTTAGGATAGTGTTCCATTTTCTGTATTTTGAAAAATCTAAAAAATATAGACCGCTGTTAAAAAACGACCTTCAGCGGTTACCATTGTAGACAGTGGAAACACTATGGATCAAAAAATTTGTACATCAAAGTATTTCTTCTTAAATAAAAAAGGAATAGCTTGGTCACTGATTTTTAAAAACTGTTTTGAAAAAAAATACTATTACAGTTTAAAGTCGTGTATTGTGTGTAACTCGCAAAATTTTGAACGGATCGAAAAAACATTTTCGAAGAATATTTTTGAAATTTTATACTTTGGGTGTAACTCGCAAAATTTTAAACGGATCGCAATAACAATTTCAAAGAATATTTTTGAAATGCCATTGTTCGAAAATCTGTCAAAAAAGAAAAGTTATTCTTTTGATAATTCCGCCTCGATAAACCACCCTAAGAAATGACTAATTTGGCAGATGTAGCTATAACAATATTGGCTATATTATTATTGGGCCAAAAATATCACATTTTCGAATACAAAAACTATTTTTTTAAACCAAAAATTTTATTTTCAAATATGTATGTTATGAATGTTATCCATAGTTTTTCAATGTCCATTTGCTTGTGCTGATTGTTTTATTTCATAATTAAATAATACTGCCCTTGGTATAAATCGACATTAATTCAGACTTCAGAGAAAACTCAACCATATGGCTTATTCCCTTAAGGACCTTGCTGCAAAAAGACTGAAATTAGTCTGGATAGAAACAAAAAAACCGTTCTATTAATGCAAAATACTTTGTTGAGTTTTTTGTTTTTTTATTGTGTACTACATACAAGAGCCGATTTAGATTATCTAAAATCTAACATTATGACTCCATCATATCGAGGCTTTTAAATTACTTCTTTTTGTTGTTGTTGTTGTGTAGGTCATTTAACGCTATATAAACGTCCTTCATCGATTAAAATGAAATGTTTTATTTTTTTTTTCTGACAGCTTTAAACACAAAATAAAAATAATTTTATTATTGCTATCATAGATAGCGGTGGTAGTGAGTCTATAGGGGTTATACTCGTATGTACCTTCCAAATGACTGATCTTTTTCAAACTCTATAAATGCACACGTGTCTAAGTCCTTAGGAGCACGGAAACAGATAGAGAGAGAGTAAAAAAAAAAATATCACGCTAATATCTATTTTGCACGCGACTTATAAATAAATGAACTCAACAAAGGATACGGAAACCTGGACACGTCTCTTGATGTATGTTGAAAAAAGGGGCATATTTTATAGTTTCGCTGGTTTTCGTTTCAGGTTCAGTTAAAAATATGCTCCACATTTGATTATCTCTGGAAAAAAAACCACCTGCTGGGAGATTGAGTTGAAAATTCCACATGAACTTTTAAATTATCTTCGTATTATTTATTTTTTTAAACTTTTGTTTCTGTAAAAAAGTATAAAATTCATAGAACAAAGTAATTTGTCAGTTTGCTTTTTCAACAAAAAAAAAAAACGAAAAAGAAACCACAGTAATTCATTGCATTCAATTTGTTTAATTATTTATTTTACAGAAAAACAACAACAACAAAAAAACGAGTATTGTAAACACGAGTAAGCTGTAAAAGCCAGAAACTCAAAATATCGCTGTGGATGGTGCTATATGGCTGACTGTGAGTATAATATGCCTAGACAAGGCATACTTTAATATAAACGTTGAAAAAGGACTCTCTACTCGATGGGGAGGCTGATATTATTGATGGTAAATTAAAAACACATTAATCTAAAAGACAAATAGGTAGAAGTTATTTTATATGTTTATCCTAATTATTTTTTAATTAAATTGCGTGTTTTTTCGTTTTCTCAAAACAAAACAAAAAAAACGAACAAAAGTTTAATTGTATTAAAATTTGTTTGGATAGATTTAAGGATATGTCTATATACAATCCTTGTGAAATAATGTACAAAATATTTTAATTTAATTTAGATGATGGCAAAATTTAATAAGAACAAATCGTTGAAATTCGTTCTTATTAAATGGAACTAGTATTAATTTGTTGAAACCTTAGGACTAAATTTTGATACATTTTTTTATTGTTTTCATGAGAGATTGAGAAATGTCCTTGAAAATCGAATGATTTGAAAAATAGTCAAGGAAAATAAGATGACAACGGATTCGTAAAAATCATGAAAAAGCTCCTTTTAGATAGCACAGAACAATATAATAAGACTTTCCGATTTTTGATGAAAAACTGAAATTTGGACAATATTGCCTTAAGAATGAATTGAAGAGCAAGCAGGCGTCATTCTAATTTTATCTTGTACAAATTTCTAACGACAGTAAACTGTTTCTAGAATATTCTGTAAGAAAAAGTCGGGTCGATTTAAAATTGAATAAGAAAGGCTGTATATGAGATATCAATAAAGGGGGGTGCTTTGCATTCGAAAGGTTCAGTTTTCGATGGTCTTGGGCATAAATCAGGATGAATTTGACTGATAGCATCGGAATTTAAAGGTTTGCGTAGACCTGAAATTTAAGAAAACTTCTCAATACAAATCTCTAAAGGGGTCAATTCACGTCGCTTTGGCGCTAGATAACCATACCATGAAACCGCTCAGAATATCGATTGTTTCTTGAGCTGCGTGGCATGTAGAACCATCCTGTTGAAACCATGTATTTTCTGTATTCTTATCATCCAATTCAAACCATAAAAATTTTTGATAAATTGATATAGCGATCGCTGTTGACGGTGATTGCCTGGCCAGCATCATTTTCGGAGAAGTATAGGCTATTGACGCCTCGAGCCCAAAAACCACGCCGAACAGTAACCTTATGTGGATTGGTGTTGTGCTGAATACGGCGATTTGCCTTATTTATGTATCCATTCATCCAAAAATGGGCTTCATCGCTAAAGATGATTTTTAGAACAAAATTAGGATTAACTTCCAACTGCTCCAAAATCCAAAAGTTTTATCATTTGTATGTGTTGCTCGACACCGTAACTTGGTGTGCTGATTTGTGTTAATGACAGATAAAAAGAAGATATTTTTACAGAAAGTAATAGAAACAATATGGCTGCCACTAGCTGTCAAAATAAATTCGTCCCTTTTTGAAAACGATTTGGTTTGTCAAAATTTTAAAGGTATTTTTCGAACCACATTCTTGCTAAGGTTCTTAATTCAGTAGTCGATTAATGGTCGAGCCCAAACGGAGGCATATATTCGAGGATGTTAGGAGTACTTATTACGTGATTCGGTGGTACCCGTGGCGTGATGGTTAGTGTGTTGGACTGTCATGCCAGAGGTTCAAACCCTGCCTGCGCCAACTAAAGTTTTTTTTCCCCGGGTACTGCCTCTTGCGACGAATTAATAAATCTTCCAAGAGTAATTCTTGTCATGAAAAATGCTTTCTCAAATTTGCCGTTCGGAATCGGCTTAAAACTGTAGGTCCCCTCCATCCCTGACAACATTACCCACACACTTGAATGGTTGAGAGTTGTAAGTCACTAGGCCTTAGTTCTCTAAGGACTGGTGTGCCACCCAATTTAATTTTTTAATTTACTTTAAATTTGCCAAAACCATCAGCCTTCAACTTTATAGCTTTTATCATTCCCATTTTAACCAAATGGTGCATTTAAAAAAAAATATTTGTTGTACAATAGATTCAAAATTACATCAATTCAAAGTGGAGCACCTAACACATAAGCTCTCATAGTATAAATTAATATTTTATAGACGCCAAAGCCCTTTTAAAATAATTGATTAGTTGAAATAAGTGTAATTATTATTTATTCAAAAGAAACACACCTTCCAATTTTGTTCAGCCATAATCATGTTGATAACGCCCATATTCACTGCATGTTAATTAAACCACAAACACTATACAACTAGTTACCTTCAACTTGTCAAATTGCTTTAGATAAAAAAATAAAGATATACCTATGTAGAGAGACTAGTGAGGAAGGTATTAGGTATTCTGATGTTCATTTACTCATTCAATTATTAATCCTTAATTATCCTAACGTTAAACTAATTAATAGTGAAGTTTAGTTTTCTTTTTATTTCTAACAGAAAGCTTAAGTCGATAAGGTAGGTTAGGTAATCCCTTTAATCAATGGATGAATATCATGAAATTAACTATACATAACATATTTGCATAACACAAACGAGAGAAATTAATTTGGGTGTTTTTAGCTATTATCCTTTTTTAAGACTAAATTTAGTAAAATTATTTTATGATATTTTAGAAGGCTCTGAAGAAATGACATTAAACCAAAAATCTCATACAAATAAAAACACTCATATCCTTTAGGCATATTATTCACTGTTAACAACCATCGCGCATTAAGCCAAAGCTATATCACCCTTTAACGTTTTATTAAACCTATGGCCGCCTTCACAATGCAATTTCATGTCTGTGATATCAAAACAAAGAAATACCAAGTCGGCTTTATTTTCTTATTTAATGTTCAAGCACTCTACAATTCAAGGATAAAAAAGGATATCCAGAGATTTCTCAAAACATTTTGTTGTTACTTTTGTTTGTTTATTTATAGTTCTGTGGCAAAGGCAAGTGCGGTCTTATGCCCAAATTCAAACCACTCTCTCTTTCTCAGTCTCTATGCAATCTAACTGAAAATGACTTCCATTACTTTTTTATTAAAGAACTTTCCACCAAACCACTTTCAGGACACACAAACACACGCACTCACAATCTGGAAAAGAAGAAATATCCTGATATAAGTATGATAAATAATTCATTCCTCATTTCCACCAAAACGGGTTTAAAATCGACGACGACTTTAGCGTTTCTTTTTGTTTCTTTTGTCCATATCCTTTAACTTTCTTGGAGAGATTATAATAATGGAGATGGAGAATCAAGTGAAGAGAAAACAAAAATTGAGATTGTTGCGCCTCCCCCAAACCGCATTTCTTCTTCTTGATTCTTGAAACGATTCATTTTATTCTCAAGGACACCCTCGCCTCATATAAGCACCACTGCCGCCGACATACACCGTACCTATAATAATGTGCTAGAGTTCGAGCGAGAGTACCTACCACAATCGATAAGCATCAACACAAAAGGACCTTGCTTGGTTGTTATTTTGTTGAGGGTATTGCGTGAAGCTCGCACGTTCCTCAACTTCACGTAAGGAATCCCACAAATCGTTGACCTTCAGTAAGTTGGTTCTGGATTACGTTACACATAAAATATACGCCCGCCTGCTTCGTCGTCGTCGTCGGTGCACGGCGCGGCGTATTCCTACCTAAAGCACGGAATTGGTTTTGGTTTTGTACTGAAGGAAAGCTAAAGTAACAGTAAAATGCTCGGTCAATAATTTGAGGTCATAGCATGGAACGAACGAAATGGCCGAAATTGATACCATGCCACATCGTTTCATAAATAATTCAAACATTGAACGAACGAACGAATGAATGAAAATGAATGAATGAGTGAGTGAACGATGATGAAAAAGAAGTAGTCTTTTGGGAAGCAAGCTTAAAGTTGAGTATTTCACTTATTTTGTTTTGTTGTTGTTGCAGTCTTCTATATAAGAAAAGATACCTAACCTACTTTAACTTCCATGAGGTCCTTTTTGTTGTTTTTGTTTTTCTTTTGTTACTGAAGAATTTTATAATTGTCTCGTGCCATCACCACCTGCTTTTTTCTTTAATTGCTTCCAGTACATTTGAAAAGGATGATTTTGAAAGAATTAAGTATAGGAAAAGAAGTTTTTTACATATATGTGGATAAAGGACATGTAGAATATTTAATGAAGATCAAGAAAGACGACTATTATATAAGACATTGATAATTATAAGCAAACGTTTAGTAAGGCACGTGTCGAAAAACATTGCATTAACTATTAATTATTTGTTGGATAATTTCCTGATTGATAATGAACTAATAGATAGATACTTTGAGTAACATTTGGACTTTTGAAGAAACTTTATGATGAAGGCAAGTTACACTTGAAAACAACAACGACAAAAGTTGAAGAAACTTTAGGTTTTTTTTTAATGATTTGATAAATTTTTAATAACTATAAAGTTGGTTACATGGCAGGTGCTTGACCTCAAAGTTGAAAAACCAAATTTTCCTATGAAGACATTTAATCTGATTACGGAAATTTAAGATTATATTTAAATGATTTTGATAGAGAAGAAATTTGATAGCTTAAACTGAATTGGCGAATAAAGTCTTCTTAATCAATAAAACTTCTTATTCCACAGGAAAATTAGATTTTTAGCAGAGATTTGTTGAAGAGCTTCGTTTGTACGTTTTTAAAACTTCCTTGAAAATAGAAACTCGAAATTTTGAAAATAGCAAACATATTCAAGGGGTATTTTACATTGATGTAATAGCGACAAAATGGGTGTTAGAATACTTCTTATTTTCGAGTAATTTGAATAAAACTGTACTTTTCAACTCTTTTCCCGTAAATTTGTACTTTTATTCCGAGCTTAGGGTACTTTTTACAAAGTGTAAAGGACGTTTTAATAAAACTTTCCATCTATGTTCAGCTTTTTCGGAGTTTTTCCAGAAAAAGGCCTTTTATCATATAAATAGGCTTAGGGTTCTAATATTATCTCTTTCGTTATGAGAATACATAAAGAATAAATCTCTTTTCTTCATTGTACGGCCGAAATTGGGCTGAAGGGTAAACTGATGAGCTTTGTTAGAAGCGTGAGTATTACGGATAAACTTTTTTTAAAGGGGTAAATGCAACTATCTATTTCACTTGATCATAATAAATTAAAAAAAATTAGGTGGCATAACAGTCCTTTGAGAACTAGAGCCTTTTGACTGACAACTCTCAACTATTCTTGTGTGGCATAACAGTTCAACGCACTAACCATCACGCCACGGTTACTACTTCACTAAATCATGGTCAATTAAAATATCGTTAAAATAGGCAAGAAACTTTACTGTGGTGTATGAGTGACATAATTAATTTAAAGAAGATATTGTCATCAATATGTAATAGTGGCATGATGGTTAGGACTGTCATGTGAGAGGTCTTGGAACCAATCCCTACCTGTGCCACCTTAAGATTTTGTTTTTTGCACAGGTGATGCCTCTTGCGAGGAATTGACAAATCTTCCAAGAGTAATAACTGTCATGAAAAGTGATGAAAAGTGCTTTCTCAAATAAGGCCTTCGAATTCGTCATTAAAACTGTAGGTCTCCTCCATCCCTGACATGACTCTCACAGGAATGGTTAAGAACTGTAAGTTAGTAGGCCCTGGTTCTCTAAGGATTGAAGCGCCTCCTAATTTGTGTTTATTGTCACCAGTCATTTTGAAAGCCTTTTTTAAAATTGTTATTTGCTGAAGTACAAGCTTAGACACGGAAAGTTTTGGACGTATAAATAATTGGTAAATTGTAGCTTGATTAGAAAAAAATGCAATTATACATAATGTATTATGTATTTAATCCACTGTCTCAGAAAACCCAAACATTTACTTATGTTTGGCGACATCAAATTTGTAATCATTTTACAAGAGGTGTTTGCTAATGCACATCCCATAATGGCAAGGGAGTATAACTCGCTTCAATGGTGAAAGACGTAATTGGGTTTTCGAAGCATGAAATTAAATGCTGTATCTTATTCGCCAATGTATACAATACTAATACGATTATGCACATATTAATATTAATAGAAACAAAAAATTGTGTCGAGAATAGTACAGAGCCCTAGGGTATGCCAGCATGTACATATTTTTTGGTTTTTAGACTTCAACCCGGTAATACTTTTAGTATCGAACGGTCCAAAATTTAAACTTAAAACATCGAAGGCAAGTGAAAGCCGTGAAATCATTTAATAGCCTTCAATCTTCAAGATATTTCTTTCACCATTTCTGGGTATGTAAAAGTGACATCTGTCAAAATTTGGAATAATTTCTTTAGGAATACCCTTGATGAACATATTCCAGAATATTTTTAAATAAGCAATTTGTGGTTTTGATTTGAAGGAAGTCCAAAAATCCTAAAACGGCTTCTGTTCTGATGACTGAATACCAAATTTAGGAGTAATCGATTAATATAATGTGTTTGAAGAAAAATATTAAGGATTTATCAGTAGCAGAATACGTTGAGTGTTCTTTTCAAATATTTATTAACATCCCCCACTTTTAAGTACATAACCATTCCACAACACTTGAATCAATTTGTTGATTCTTCAATCAGCCTTGACGATATAAGCACTCACCTAATAATCAGGAACACATTTCCATGATTTTGACATTATACTTTGTACCCTCCAAAACAATTCCAAAATCGCTATACCTTTCTATTTCATATTTTTGAAATTGTAATAAAACTTTTCGTTTTCAATTCTTATAGTCGCTGCGTGGGCTATGGCATGGCGTGGGTTTACAATTTCAGGCACCAAAGTCTTCATAATCAATTGCTCAATAAAACGATGAGCTTGAGAGCGTTTATGAAACTTTTATTGTTAAAATCATATACCCCATCAGCCAACAGCTAACAGTCATCCACCTTCAAGCTTCCTTTCGACACATCTGCTGATGCATAATGGATGTAGTATTTTTGTTTTCGATATTTTTTTAGGGCCATTTCATTTTCTGGTAAATCAAATTTTCTAGGCAATTTTCGCCATTCTAATGGCTGCTTACACCCCTCGACCTCGAAGACTCTAAGAGAATTTCAGTGTTAAAAAAAGAATCAATTTTACCTTAAGAATTTATGTTTTTTATTGGGATATTTTCGTGTTCTTATTGTGATGGTTTGCCGAACACGATAATGGTAGCCATGAATTTTTCAAGGATCACAAACTTTAGGTAACAATGCCAATGTGCCAAAGCGAAGCTCATCTGGTTTCGCTTGTTTTTTTTTGTTGTTGTTGTTCTTCTTCGTTAAGTTTCTCGAATAAGGTGGAGGATAGCATATTCTGATGGTGCGGTCACAACCATCTGATCCAAACCCACTATAGTTAGGAAGAAACTAAGGACCTTTTCGTTTAAAGTTTAAATTGAAAATTATTTAACTTCAAAACTTCAGATTTATCTAAGTCTGAGTTGAGAATGTTAGCCATGACTATACTCATCGTATTTATAAGCAGTTGCAGAAGAAGAAGAAGTTATTAACATTTTGCTTCTCCCTTTTTCTATGTGATTAATGAACTGAAATATCTCTTATCCTTGCCTTTTGCCAGTTTATCATATCCTTCTTCTTATTTCTCTTGCCAAACGAAACGAACGCATACCCAGACAAAGTAAAAAAGGATACAAAAATGAAGATATACAAATTTCCTGCAATCTTTTTCACTTGAACTCAATCTTTTAACAATCTTCTTTTACTGTTTATAATAAGTATGAGCCGCGAAATACCATCTTCTATGAGTATAAAATAGGGTTTAGAGGGTAAGACGATGATGTTGATGGGATGCAGCAGAGAGGGTATTTCTATATATCTTCTACCACTATCTACCTTCCTTCACTCCAACACACTTATAAAAAAGACTACACAAAGTCAAAGCTCCTCAAAAGTCCTGTGTATGTAAACATTTGCAAATCCGCTGCCATTTCCGCTGATCTAATTTACGCGCTCCGTCATCCGTCATCTGTGTATAAGTTGATTAAAACTCCTTTTTTCCAAGGATAAAGTGGTGCGCGGCGGTGCGGTTGGAAAAAAGCGAACGAAAGACAAACTGCTGCGCGCGTTAAAACTGCGTTGATGAAGTGGATAAAGTTTTCCTGCCACTGTCATTGTCGTTGTGCGATATCTTTTTCATGAAACAGAAAAATAAGTTAAAAGAAAATCAGCAGAAAAAAAAAAAACAAAACAAGTCCTTAACGAATATAAAGAGAACAGGATCCTTTATAAAGAAAAAACATACATTAATATATTTTCGCAAAAGTTTTTAACGTTCATTGGGGTGAGCTTGCTAGATTTTTATTATAAGGAGTAAGGGTGAGAATGAGGATGAGTGTGAAAATGAGGGTAAGGGCGAGGAGTCTATATGAAGGATATTTAAGATATAATTTACGCATCGTACTGTCATTAGCGCTGACTTTTCTCTTACAGCACTATATGTTCATACACACACTTATATAAATATCCATACTTAAATATAGTAATAGTTGAGGGTGTAATTATAATCCCTGTAGAGTGACAGAGATACCAACGAATAAATATAAGTAAAAATCCTTAACTCAAATAAACAGCCAAGGAAAAGTTTTGCCTTTGGAGCTCTGCGAGCTGAAACTGAGCAAGAGCCGAGCGCCAAGCATCTTATTAAAATGTCCTCAAGGATTTTTAACTGAATATTAAATAGTAGCCGGTGCAGTTTTTTTATTTTTATTTTGTTTCAAACAAAAGTTATTATTTGTTTTTTCATTTAAACAAATAAGTTTATGGGGGAGAATGTGAGGATTGTGGATGAAGAATCATTATGACTTATAACGACACAGTTGATTAAGTTGAGAATAATTGCTAAACGTTTAAATTTAAATTAAGATTAAAGTTTTTTTTCTTTAAATGACCTGAAGGCATCATGACTGCAAGAGAATTATTTGTGTATGGAAAAGTCTGTTGGAAAACGAAGATTCTTAAATGGCATTTTTGAGGAACAATTTCTTGTTTTATGTGAAAGAACTTTTAAGATAGTCCTTTTAAGAGCTTTTTGACTCTTGATTGCTTTGTTGATAAAAACAAATTATATGTATTTTGAAGAAACCTACCTTGAAGTGAACTTTAGTGAAGAGCTTCATTTTAAGTCCTTTACATTTCCTGAAAATCAATCAATCAAACTCTAAGTTTTTTTGAAAAAGATGTTTTTTGAGATATTGTTTTCCATACAACTGGCATTTTGAAAGCAAAAAATGCTTTTGTAGAATTTAACACTTCTTTAAAGACTTTATCGTAATCAGTTATATTTGTCAATTTGGAAATTTTGACATATTACCACGCGACGTTTCAAGGTTCCTAGAGTTAAATTCAATGAATAATAGTAAGATGTCTGTGCATTCGTTAGTCGTATCTCAAGAACTCGCAGAGATATCGACTTAGAATAGCTATATTTTTTAAAGCAGTTAATAACATTAAAATATGTTCAAGGACTTCCAAAAAAATCCAGTGAGTGGTTTTTGACTCTGCGACATAGTAAGTACTAAATGCCAAATAATTGGAATTGGAGATTTTAGTCAAACATTACATAACGGTGGTAGAGAAGTCGAAAAAAGTGGGTCTGTCTGTCTGTATCTTCACCTCTACAACATAAACCGTTGGGTGAATTGAGTTCAAACTCAAAAATTAATACAGGGTTTTTCAACAGGGACGCTAAAAAAAGTAGAACGACAGCGACACCAAACGACGCCATATTTCTTGCCGCTCTTTTGACATTTCTCTTCAGTAAGGTTTGCCATTTTATGATGGAAAGGTATAAGAGCCAACAAATAGTCAAAATTATTAAAATTTACTACCGAAATTCGGAGTCAGTGGCATCAACATTAAGAGTGCTACGTCCAATTTATGGTTGTCATAATAGTCCTAGCAGATCAACAATTGAGCGTCTAGTGAAAAAATTTGAATCCACAGACCCAGTACAAAATGTTCCCGTGCCAGTGAGATAAAAAATTGGCCGTAGTGTTGAGAATATTGCTGCCGCCGAGGCTTCAGTTGCAGTAAGCCCAAATGTGTCTCTCACACGTCGCTCTCAAGCGTTGGGCAAATCTGTGACGTCGTTGTGGCGAATTTTGCGAAAAAAAAGTCTCGCCTACATCCTTAAACGATTAAATTGACGCAAGAACTAAAGCCGCTTGACCACCAGAAGCGTCGTATGTTCGTAAATTGGGCTGAGCAACAACTTGAAAATGATTCGAATTTTCATCGAAAAATCTTCAGCGATGAGGCTCATTTTTGGCTGAATGGCTTCGTCAATAAACAAAATATGCGGTATTGGTCAGGTAACAATCTACATGTAATCCATGAGTCATCATTGCATCCTGAAAAAATTATGGTTTGGTGTGGTTTATGGTCCCGCGGCGTCATCATTGGGCCGTACTTCTTCCGTGTTGGTCAAGACCGGCACGTTACTGTGAATGGCGATCGCTACAGTTCAATGATAACCGAATTTTTCTGGCTCCAATTGGATGGTATAAACTTGGAGGACATGTGGTTTCAACAGGACAGAGCCACAAGCCACACAGCGGATGTCATAATCAATTTAATGGAAACCAAGTTTGGAGAACGTGTTATCTCACGAAATGGTCCAGTCGCTTGGCCACCTCGGTTGTGCGATTTGACGTCGCCGTTAGAATATTTCAAGTCTTTGGTCTATGCCAACAAGCCAGTGACGATTGATGAACTTCGTACGAATACCGAACGTGGTGAAATTGCAGCAGTGCCGATTTGTGCTTGAAAACCGAAGGCCAAAAGTAAACCTAGTCACCTTAAAAATTAATGGGTCAAAAATTCTCTAAACTGGCTCGATACACTTTTATGAATTTTTCTATTTAACTTTTTTCATTATCTTGGCTTCTTTCAATATAAAAATAAATGTTTGTATTGCTCCTCATAGAATCATTATTTACATCTATTATATAAAACTGAAAGCAAAAGAGGAAATCTTTGTTACGGTTTGGCTTCGAAACTTCTTATCCAATTGTCATGCAGTTTTTTTTAAATGAAAGAAGATATCAGGGAGAAGGTTTTAGGCATAAATAAAGTCCGATAGTGTTAGTCAATAACTAGTTATCTATACATACAAGAGCGTCCATTTTGTAGTATCTCGAAACAAAGATAACTAGCTAAAGTGATTAAAGAAACGACGTTTATTGTGTGGAACGAATCGACTATGGTTAATAAAGGTGGGCCTGAAGCTCTGGATCGTACACTTAGAGAGTTTAGAGCTGATGAACGTCAAATGGGAGGTGTTGTGATACTGTTCGCTGGTGATTTTCGGCAAATATTGCCAGTTGTGCCATAAGGTACAAAAAGTGATGAAATAAATGCTTGCCTAAAATCGTCGTTTCTGTGGGCTTCTGTCAAACTTTTAGGATTGACCACAAATATGCGCGTACATTTGGGTGGTGATAATAATGCAGCACAATTTTCAAGAACTCTTTTGGATGTAGCAAATAGAAATATTTTAAATAATGAAGTTGAAGTCCTAATAGAACCAACAACGCAAGTCGCCTAAATTTCAGAGAAAACGGATGATTGGTTACGCGAACGAGCGATTTTAGCACCTTAAAATGATTCTGCTACAAGTATAAATAATAAAATTCTTTCAATGTTTCAGGCCCATCAACAAACTTATCTTTCTATTGATAAACTGACTGATCAAGATAATGCTATTGATATTCCAATTGAATTTTTGAATTCTTTGAATCCATCAGGACTTCTTCCGCATAAACTGGTCTTGAAAATTGGGGCTCCAATAATACTTACCTATTACCGAAATTACGCAATGGTACTAGATTACGGATAGTACCTATGCACTAGCCTGATTATAAGGTTCACGGGGATCGTTTTCAATTCGACCAAGCGAAAATAGTTCTTCCTATATTCCAGTGATTTGACAGCCTTCCAAACAAATTTTGTTTTTATTTTTATTGAATTTGTGAAATTTGTGGTGATTTGTTCAAAATTTTATATTTAATTGTGGATTGTGGATAAATTATAAGAAAATTAAAATGAAGCCAATTCACATTTTTATATAATATTATAATCAAGAAAGAATCCACGAAATCGACAGTGAATAATAATGAACACTTTTTCGCCTGTGAATCCGCCAAAAAAAAGCTATCGGATTTCAACTCGCCAACAAACATTATGACATTTCAAATTAGCCTTCCAATTCGTTAGTTGGTCGAATTAAAAACGAAGAAGGCAAAAGCGAAAGTAATATATTGAAAAATGGCAAACTCGCTAGAAAAACGATTCGCCGCGAATCCCATAATCAGGCCCCAGAGGAACGTGATTGAAGCTAAAATTCTATCCGGCGCAGCCCACAAGGTCAAGTTGTTTTCATTCCCAAGATACCGATGATTACTAATGAATACTTACCCGTTCGAATTCAAACGAGTACAAATTCCTATAAAGCTTTGTTTTGCTATGTCTATCAATAAGGCACAGGGACAGACACTGAAGGTTGCAGGCCTTGACATCCAAATCCCTGTTTTACCCACGGAAAATTTTATGATGCTTGCTCCCGTTTCAGCTCGGCAAAAAATCTATATGTGTATGCGCCTCACCAACTTTTTTTCTCAAAAAAGTTTTTACACTCTTCAAAAAATATTTAATTTTCCAAAATGACTAAGTTTCTATATGGGGTTTAACAAAATATTTATATTTTGTTTCCATCAAAATTTCGATAGCTTAAAAATTGGTTAAACGTATATTTATAAGCACTTAACAATTGCATGCTTAAAATGTTTCTTCAAAAGAATTGAAAAATTGTATATGTACAAAATTAAAACCGCTCTTACAATTTTCGAAAAAATATGATGTACTAATTTTTAAAGAAAACTTATTATGCAAGCATATTTTTAAATCTTAAAATATATAATCCGACTCTTTGGATACCTTAGCCATTTTCTGCAACCTAGTCTTGTATTTTATTTTTGTAAGCAATTAAAAATATTCCAAAACAAATTCCATAAATCAGTAATCCTTGTCTGTGTTTCGCTTATTAATAAATCTCCAAAACAACATCTTACCACCCACAAAAAGTCCTTGAAAAAAGATTCAGTAAACCAAATTAGTGTACAGTAAAAATGACTAAATCCTATCAATTAGCTTATGTTAGTTGGATACATGTTCTTATAAATTATTAAAAGGCATTGCACGTGTGTAATTGAGTGAATAATCCAACACCTCTTACCATTATATAAAATATTCTAGCGTTGGCTCAGAAAACATCACACCATTACTTTCCTATATACATATAATAGAAATACAACTAAATAAAGTACCTATACTAAATGAAATATGATATATCAACATAATATTAATGCGCGCACCAAGCGGAAGGACATGGATCTACATTTTCCCACTTTCTCATTTCTATTTCTATGTATGTAACAATAATTATATATTTGAAAGTAATTAATCATCATTCCTTGGCTCTCAAACCCTCATTCAAAAGCAGAAAACAAAAACACCCATCATCAGGACTTCTGCCTGCTTCACTTATTCGTACACAGACAACATTGCCACAAAGATGATGATTATAACAGTAAGTTGTTGTATCTACATATCTATACACTAGTACTAAGTTAGATATGTATGTAGATAGTTTTGGCTTTAATGTTAAAGTGTTGTGTGCACAAAATGTCGTCGCTAAACAAATATAACATAGATTTGTCAATATAAACCTAACCCATTATACCAACATTCAGTCTATCCACCTAAACTAGGAGGAATAAAAGACGTTCAGATACGTTCCTTATATGAGTCCTCCATATACCCCTATATATAGAACCTAACTGTAGTAAGTCTATATAGCTAGTTCGCTGTGTTCACAATATGTAAACAGTATTGTGTCGTTTTGTTGCGCCATCATCATGTTTTGTGTACTTTATATATGTGTATGTACCTATCTATATTATTAACAGTTGAATTCCCTAGAAAGTTGAGCTTGAGGTACCCGTTATACTATCTACACATTAACATATTTTCATTTTAAAGAGGCTAGGTACATATATAAGATTTAGATAGGCGCTAATTGGGTTGTTTCTTTTTTGTTAAGTTATGTTATGTTTATGTAATGTTTGAGGTATGATGGTTAAATATTTAGGTAAACTTTGTGTTCCTTTCATTTTTGGTGCTTGATGATAATATTTTATTTAATTTTCAATGAGATGATGTATGTATGTATGTTGTTGGTGGATGAAGATAACATAATACAAAATTGTATTAATAAGAAAAAGAGATAAATTTTAATATTTTCTTTCTTCAAAAATTAATTATATTTTCTTAACTTATAATTGAATCTTATTTATTTGACTCCTTAGGATTGTTACAACTATAAAAGTAAGGTTTAAAGAATGAAATGCTTAGATTTGGATAAGAAAAATGTTTTAGTTATTCCCAGAAAAAAATATAAAATTAATTAAAAAAAAGTACGTATACACACAAGTGACCCTTTTTAACTTTTAGGAAGTTATTGTAATGGGTCCGATTTGCCAAATTGAAAATTTTGACATTTCTCGACGTTTCAAGGTCCCTAAAGTCGAAATAAAAGATTTTTAGAAAGATGTCTGTGCGTGCGTGAATACATACACGTTCAAAAAAACTGAAAAAAAATTTGTCACCTCGAAAATTTTACGACTAAAATATGATTTCATCTCCAAAACAATTTTGTGCAACGAAGAATAATGTTTTTGACATCTGATACAATTTTGAGAAAAAATCTAATTGACAGTTTTTTTTTATAAAAAATAAAAACCTAAAAAAAAAACATTACCCAAAGTTGGTAAACATTGAATTTCGACTCAAATATCTTTTTAAAAACTTGAAATTAAGGCTTTAAACTTATTTCATCTCATAAGAAATATTATTTTCAATATTCTGAAATATGTTGGGAAAAATCGAATTGACAGCTTTTTTACAAAAAATAAAAACCCAAAAAAAAATGAATAAAAGTTGGTAAAAATTGATTTTCGAATCAAATATCTTTTCAAAACTTTAAGATATTGGCTTTAAACTACTTTATCTTTCAAAAAATATTATTGTCAATATTCAGTAAAATTTTGAAAAAAATCGAATTGACAGTTTTTTTACAAAAAATTAAAAGCCGAAAAAAAAATTATAAAAGTTGGTAAAAATTGATTTTCGACTCAAATATCTTTTCAAAAATTTGAGCTTATAGCTTCTAACTTCTTTAAACTTATAAGAAATATTGTTTTCAACATTAGGAAACATTTTGAGAAAAATCGAATTGACAGTTTTTTTACAAAAAACAAAAACCTAAAAAAAAACAATACTAAAACTTGGTAAAAATTTGCTTTGGACTCAAATAGCTTTTCAAAAATTAAAAATATTGGCTTTAAACTTATTTTATTTCACAGAAAATATTGTTTATGATATTCATTAATTTTTTATAAAAATCCAACAGTCCGTTTTTTCATACAAAAATAAAATCTACAAAAAATAGTATGCAAATTTGGTAAAAGTTGATACATATAGACAAACTTTTAAGCAAGACAAATGTAAAAGCGGAATGGGAATTTATCAATGTGGGTCGCATCCCAGCCTCTTTTTGAATAATGAAATATCTACTTTCTATTAAGTAATATTTTCAACAAAAGCAACATATAATAAATAAATTTAAAATATACTTATGCATTTTTCCTTAAAAAAGATGAAAGTAACTTCAGAACACTCAAATATGAAGAATGTTTTTTAACTCTGGTAAATTTTTTTTTCAAAGTTAATTGACGCTTTTTTCACTAATATATATACATACAACTATTAAAAATTATTTTAATGTATTGATTTAAATCTTTTTTAATTTGATACCTTATATTTTTGATTTTTATATCAACACTCAGTTAAAAATTTTTCTTACAAACAAATAAAAACCTTCTAAAAGTACAACTTTATTCAGATTGCATCCCCGCTATTGTTCTGAAGAAGTGTTGTTCAATGCTGGCAAAATCACTGTATAAGCTTTTTCATCAATCTTACTCTCGTTTCGCGTAAATAGAAAAAAGCATTTGCCTATAGCCAAAAAAGGCGAATCCTCCTCCCCCTCGAATTATCGACCGATCAAAACTACGTCCCTTATTTCCAAGATTTTGGAAACACTGATTAACTTCTATCAGCTCAAGAAATATTTCAAAGACCGAAAGCATCCTAATTACTGGAAGTATGGCTTTCATAGCAAAAATTAAAACAAATCTTTTCATCGTTTTAGAGAAAGTAAGATTATTGCACTTGATATTTCAAAAGCATTTGATAGGGTTTGGCTCCAAGCTCTCTTATCGAAAATGGTTGCTTTGACGAATCCCTCTTTCGTTGAATTAAAAATTTCCTTTAAAATCTTTTGATTCAAGAAGTATTTAATACTGAGAAACACAAAATAAATGCTGGTGTGCCTTAGGGCTCTGTTCTGTCTCCTACACTCTTTTTTATTTGTATTCATGATCTACTGTCTGAAACTTCTAATTCACTTACCTCCTTTAATGACGATATTACCATCAGTTTTTCGTATTCGTTTTAAGATTTACAACCCTGCTCTTCAGATGTTGATCTTCAACGGGAATGTTTGATAAGCTCATTAAATTATGACCTTTAAGCCACTGTTAAATGGGGAATAAAAAATATAGTAGAATTTGGTGTGTCAAAAACTAAAATGATGTCTACTAGCGTTTAAACAAAATTGCTACCAAAAACTGAAAACATCAAAATTTGGGTTTTTGTATATGCAATTACCTTTTGTGAAAGGTTCACATACATTGCTAAAAATGCCGCTGGATGTGGGTGTTTCCTAAGGCGATACAAAAAGTTTGTATCTTCCTCTGATCTGTCAATTATCTATAAGATTGATTTACGCCCATGGCTTGAGTATAATTTAAATCTCTAAACTTATGCTCCTGTAACTTACTAAAATCTCTTGGCAGAATGCAGAACATTCAAATTGATTGGTGATGATATCATGGTGGAATCATTTACGTCACTTGAACACCGTCGTAAAGTTTCTTGGCTCGCTCTTTTTTTAGCATTATTTTAATATAGAAATACCCAGTTACAATTCTCTCTTCAGGTTATTCAACCGTAATAGTCTCGCCTCCAGGAATGTTCATCAGTATACCCTCAAACCCAACTTCGGTTATAGAGATTGGCTCTTAAGCCGTACTACGCGAATTTGTAATGCTTTGCCATACTCTATCTTTCCTAGTCATTACAACGTTCAGGAATTCAAAACCCATGTGCATCGACACCTCCCTTCAAACCCTCTCTTCCCTCCTTAACGCCAACACTGTGTCCTCGAATAACATGGGTATCGAAAATCCTCTTAGTTGTGCTCTAATTGGAAAAACAAATATGAACAGAAAATACCTTAAACTTCAATTATTGACGAGTTTTTATATGAGAATTCTTCTTATTTTCAGGTCCAAATTGTTAAGGTCACTAATGGAAAGTTATAAGTGTGGGGAGAATATTTCAGCCTCGAGCGAAATAAAATAAGTCGCTTAGTAAGTACATTACTTGAACGTCAAATACATTTCAAAACTTTCCTATTTTTAAGGATTAAGTAATAAGCAACTTGTTCATTATGTATAATAAAAAAATCAGACTTATTTATCTGGAAAAATGTCAAAAATCAAAAAGTCCACACAATTTTCTTTACAAATTCTTCGAAAAATATCAGTTAGCTGTTTTCAAAACAGACTTATTTATCTGGAAGAATGTCAAAAAACAAAAAAGTCCACACAATTTTCTTTACAAATTCTTCGAAAAATATCAGTTAGCTTTTTTCAAAACAGACTTATTTATCTGGAAAAATGTCAAAAATCAAAAAGTCCACACAATTTTCTTTACAAATTCTTCGAAAAATATCAGTTGGCTATTTTCATTTAATCAATTATCGAGAACATTTTGAATCACGAGTGTAACTTACGTACAAATGTAAATCAGTTAATCCATGAACATTTCTGAAGATACACTTTTAAAACGAATTATTTTACTTTCAACCTCACTTCATAAATGTGAAATGATTCACCTAACTGCACACTGTCACTACTAATATATTCATTAGGGTCCTTTTTATAATACGCCTTCCTCGAACCTCCTTTTAATAATTTTCATTTTTATGAAATCTCCTTTATTGATGACCAATTTTGTCCATTTATAAATAATTTTGACATCAAAGACATCCAATTCAATCCGAAAAAAGGATACCTCTCAAAAGCAAGGATAATCAAATAAAAGACAATGAAATACCTTTAATATTTCCATTTCATCTTATTCACTGTAGATATTCATTGAATCATTTAATTAGCGTATAATTCCACATCAAAAAAGTTCAATATTCAGAAGTGGTCTTATATAGAATAAAACAGGACTTCTTATCCTTATTCCAAAACCAGCGAATCAGATGAGAAAATACAATTTAATAATAAAATTGTCATTTTTTCTATTTCGTCCTTTTTTCTTGTACCTTCTCACCTCTACTTATGCAAGCAAAAAAAATAAGTTCCACTACAAATCCTTATATCAGGACATTCGCATCAACACGACAATAAGACCAACCAACAACAAAAAACCAGCTCATCTGCCAAGGCAAACGAGCAAGGACAAAAAAAAAAACAATCATTACACGAAATTAACGAAAAAGCAGTTTTGTGAACACAAGTAGCTAGAGACTTAACAAAGTCTTCTAGACTTTTGATTGGCATCAGGGATTTCATCTCTCCATGTCCAGTCCATTGAGATGGCATGGATGACAGCGGCGGTGGTTCGGTGGTGGTGGTGGTATGTTGAGCCATATCTTCTTCCCTCTTAACTCTCTCTAGCACTTCTGTTGCTTTTGCTGTTGCTATTGCCGTATAGCTGTCCAAGCAAGGATATTAGTGGAATTGCGAAATCTAATTACAAGCAGAGCAACTTATCTTCTAATGACCATTTTTCAGTTAATTACAAAAGATTAGCTGATGGGATTACTTTCATTCGCATCATGTGCACTGAGCTATTTAGGAGTTAAAGTGACCAAATGCTGCTATAGCATTTAGCCAAAAGCTCCTCCACATCAGATGATGTGTCTTATGTCTTGTGTGTTTTTTTTTTTTGGTAAAAATTCATTCTATCCCTCGACCAACTTATTGTTAGAATCATCTACTTTGTGTATGAAGGGTGAAAATCCGAACATGATCCATGGGATTATGGCAGTTTTGCAGTACTTTTTTTTTGGAATGTTATTTTTGTGATGCGTGCTGAGGCGTATTATGAAAATGTTTTCCATGATCCTGGATAACAAAAACAAAAAACAACTAAAATTCTAGTAGGTAAAGAGCTTAAACTAAAAGACTATTAAAAATAGAAAAAGTTTGTTGATATAAAAACACCTCCTTATCTCTTCGACGATGTCGTAGCTGGACAAGGTAGCCATCCCTTATCATCCTTATAAGTTTTATGAATTATGATTAAAAAATAACTATTTTAAGCAGATTCAAAACAAAGTACGTTGTTCAAATTTTATCCGTTAAACAGTAAAATGTTTGGCAGTGAGATAGAAATAGTATTAATTCCCAGAATAGGGCATGCTTTGAAGTTCAAGTGAACGAGCAGAGGCATATGTCAATAATACCGTGATTGGATTATATTATTGAAAAAGTAAAAATTTGACAGTGTGACAATGTGTGAAGTACCTTCCGTTTTGAATCTGATACATATTCAATTAAGAGTTAAATTAACACTTGTTTGCATATCATACTGTAAATCAATTAAAAACTGTTATATTAACAAATCTTTCACATTTTCACAGGATTACAGTGCTAAGACAGTGATAAATTGACAGTGTGACAATTTGTAAAGTATCTTCCCTCTAGAGTCTGATACAACAAGCTTTAAATATTCAATTAAGAGGTAAATTAACACTTGTTTGAATATCACACTGTAAATCAATCAAACACTGTAATATTGACAAATCTTTCATATTTTCACAGGATTACAGTAAAATAAAGGTACAAATTGACAGTGTGACAACTTGTAGCGTATCTTTTATTATGAGTCTGATACAACAAGCTTTAAATAATATTAAATTAATCAAACACTGTAATTTTGACAAATAATTCATATTTTCACATTGTGAAAGTGCTAAGAAAGTGACAGATTGACAGTGTGACAATGTGTGAAGTATCTTTGGTAACGAGTGTGATACAACAAGCTTTCCATATTCTAGTAAGAGATAAACTTAAACTTATATATAGTATCACACTGTAAATCAATAAAACACACACAGTAATATTGAGTTATTTGTCACATTTAACATTTTCATAGGATTACAGTGTTGAGAAAGTGACAAATTTACAATGTGACAATTTGTAGAGTATTTTCCCTTTACAGTCTGTTACAACAAGCTTTAAATGTTCAATTAAGAGATAAATTAACACTTGCTTGAATATCACACTGTAAATCAATCAAACACTGTAATATTGACAAATCTTTCACATTTGCACATGGTTAAAGTGCTAAAAAAGTGACAGATTGACAGTGTGACAATGTGTGAAGTATCTTCGGTAACGAGTGTGATACAACAAGCTTTTCATATTCTAGTAAGAGTTAAACTTATATAAATATATCACACTGTAAATCAATAAAACAAACACTGTAATATTGAGTAATTTGTCACATTTTCATAGGATTACAGTGTTAAGAAATTGACAATTTTAAACATTTAAATGTATGAAATATTTTCCGTATTCTAGTTAGAGATAAATTAACATTCATAAATATATCATATTGTAAATCAATTAAATTCACACTGTAATGTTGAAAAATCTTTCTCATTTTCATAATTTCAGTCGAACTACTGTCAATATTTACTCTTTTAAAACGTTTTACTTTTTCCAAGTTTGAAAGTGTCATAAACATTAACACTGTAACACGTTCACCCTAACAATTGCCGTACATGAAGACACTGTAATATTGACACCACACTGTATCACATCGGATACCTTTTGTTACTGTCAAACATTTTATTTTTATTTTTCCGAAGTTTTCTGTTAAAATTTTGTATTTAAATCTAGTTAATCTAAATACTGTCATTAATGTTAATACTGTAAAATGTTAACATTGTCTACTGCACGCATTACAAAACTGTTCGTTATTAAAATTATGGGACAAAACGTTTTCAAATTCAAAATTGTGTTTAAGTGACAGTATGAAAATAATAACAGGCTGAAAGTGTGAAAGTTTGACAGTTTGTCATTATTACGGTATGAATGTTTAGATGAAAAAGTATATAAATGAGTTTGTCTGACAGTGTTAATATATGTCCTTAAATCCTTAAATTTTTATAATTTTTACTGAAACCTTTAAATTAGGTTAATCTTAGTTGCAGTTTTGGGAACTTCTTTATTTCTTAGTCAACAAAATGTACTCCTTTAAAAAGGACTATCTCCTTTGAAAAACTTTTCAGGCTCAGAAAGGATTTATTTTCAACTTAGACGAAGAGGTACTACTGTTAAGGACAACTGGGTGTGAATTTATGAAAATCTCGACGGCAGAAAAAGAAAACACTTCTTTTGGTCTTCTATTGCATTACATAACACCAGTCAGTATTTAGAAGTTGTAGTTCACAACTAGGCTTAGTGGTTATCAGTGTGCAAAATCTCCCCAAAAAGGACGACCACAGAAAATTTCATTTAGCTTACAAGAACAGAGATATCCTTTTTTTTGGGGTGGAGAAGGGTTTCAGGAAGTGTGTCTGTTGGGTACTAGAGCCATTTGGGTGTTAAAATGGTGTCTTGTACGAAACACGGTTTCTCTGCTGTTATACTCTGTAATTGTAATGTAGGTCGCTTTTGACATCAAGAACTCCCATACTTATCGTGTATACTCGAGTCCTTATATGAGTAGGTTCCTTGTTTAATGTTTGGGTCTGACACTTTTCGTTAACTAAAAAAGCATAAAGTAAATTTGCCATTTTAGGTATAGGTAACACTTCCTTTATGTTATGTTCCCACGTGGGTAGGTACGTATATGTATTTCGAAACATACGCGTGCGGAAGCCAACATGGCATCGATTTGGAACTTTTCTCCATAATATGTAGGTAGTTATATAAAACAGCAGGATATGCGGGCTCATATATGACTCTATGCCTCTATGCCCAAGTCCAATACCTTCTATATCCTGTCATAGTCATTATGATGAAATGGTTAGTGATTGTGCGGTATACAGTACGGTAAGATATGGTATGGTGTGGTGTTATAGTTGGTTTTATGATGGAAAATTAAATCCATTTTGCTATCCATATTCTGTTAAGGACACAACACAATAGATTATGATTTAGGATATTTTTTTGTTGTGTTGTCGATTAGGTTTATACTTACCTACCTTACCTACTCGTATATGTGGTATGTGTAGTGTATGCCTACGTCGTCGTCCTCGTCGTTGTTGTGCTAAAACCGAGATATTAGAAGTTGTGATTATACATTGGGCAAAACGTCCTACGTACCTACAATATTAATCTTTAATGAGATTACTTTTTTGGAAAAGGGGTTCTTTCAGGAGCTGTGTGTATAGGTTTTATATATTTTTGTATATATGGAAGGTAGATAGGGTATAATAATTATAATAGCATCAAATGAAGGAATTATGATCAGCTTTGCAGAGTATAATGCTTCAAATTATAGGCTAATAAATGACTGTCATTAAGCGAAAGTTCTCAATAACCTATATTTATATCGAAAAATGAAATGGTTATGTAGGTTATTTGGGCATTTGAACTTAAGTATAATGAGATATTTTATTGTTTTTTTACACTTAAGATAAGGGTATTGTAGGGAAGGTTTTGAGACGTATAAAAAGCGAACTTAAGTGTATATTTCTCAATTTTATACGTTTTCAAAGCCAGAAACGGCTTCCCTTTAAACTTTAAAGTATTTACTTGAAAAGTCTTTGAAATTAAGATTTCTGGCACATAGCTATAGAATTTCTACTGGCGACAACTATTTCGAACTTGAGATTTTTAATCAAACATTACATTACGATGACAGAGGAGACGAAAAAGTGAATCTGGAAATTCCGTCCGTCTGTTTAGCTGTACCCGCCCTTACAACCTAAACCATTGGGTCAAGGAAGTTAATACTTTTAATTTAAGGTTTTGAGCAGATTTTCGTAAGGCATTGTATTCTTCACTTTTAAAGACCACAAATGACATCAATGCCCATTTTTTTAACAATTAAACAATCTTTTTGGTGAAAAATCGAAAATTCGAATGTTCCAAAATTGATACATAGCCAAAATATTTCTCAAAAAAAGGAGAAAATATTATTCAGGGTGTCCCTTAAAAGATGTTTTCAAAATAAATATAACCATATGCCAAGTTACGATCTTAGAGAATTTGGTAACTAGTTTATATAGAATCAAAGCAGTTTTTCAGTAACGGCTAATTTAATGATTTTTTTAAGAAACATCCAGTTATTCAGTCACCCTGTCCACAAATGATTTCTGTTTTAATTTTTTCGTGTAATGCATTTTTAAATAACCCAAATAATTTTTAGTTAAACGTAAATTTTGAGGGCAATATCATTTCGCTAAAAATTTAATAACACTGAGCGATTTGATTCCATTTTTGATTTGACTCATTTTTGCAATTTTAACTTTAAAGTAGTATGCTGACAAAATGTCTTAAAAAATTTGAATTGTGTCTCTTAACTTCTTCATTTTGCATTAAATGGTATTTTCTACTAGTTTTGTTAATAAAAGAATCCTATAAAAACAATTTTGCTATAAGGTCACAATTTTAAACGACCCTGAAAAATTTTCGAAGAAATAAGAAACAATATTTTTAAAACCAATAAAACTTTGGTCATAGGAATATTTGTTGTAAATAAATCTTGAAATTCCAGTTCTACTTTGCAGTTCGATTTATTGATCGGAATGATTTCCAACTAAAAAAATAGTCCAATCAATAGACCCGTAGTGTAGAACTGAAGTTTTCAAAATAATTGACAACTAGAGTAAGTGCGGCAAATATGGCCCACCCTTAACATTTTTTTAAATAAAGTCTAATTCATTTATTTTTTTTTAAACAGTCTAACAAAACATTTTTAATTCAGCTTTTAAAAACTTTAACTAAAAAAATAAACATAACAAAAAGTTAAAAACAAAAACGTAAAGGAACTTCATAAATCATATTAAAAAAAATTGCGGCAAATATGGCCTAAGACCTGATGTTAAATATGGCCCAGGGTGGGCCATATATATAAACTTTATCAACTTTTTTTTAATCATGATACCAAACATGTTAACAAAATATTAAACACAATTTAATTGAAAAAAGAAGTTACCAATTTAAATCAAAATTGAATATTAAAACACTTAAGAAAACTTTACCAAAAAATTACAACCAAAGTAATAAAAAACAAAGTGCCCATATATCTTTCAAAACCGTCGCGCCACATTAAGCACGAAAGACTGAGGCTAAACCGGTTTGAACGTGTTCGTAATGCAACATTTTTTTTTTCGCTCCGGCTTCCGGTTTGGGAAATACCGCTATAGGCCATATTAACCACGTAGGCCACATTTGCCGCACTTACTCTACTATTAATTTTCTTTTTTGGAACCCTTATCGGTCTTAGCCTCTAGACATAATATTGTTACGAGAATTGCTCAAGAAATTTTCATAACGTAAAACAGCATTATTTTTGGTATAATTGAATTGATTGATTGTATATAAAAAGTTGTAATTATTTCCAAAAGTTATTAAAACCACCATTAATAGTAAAATTTCGATTTTTTGGCATAAATCAAAAATCTATTTAATAAAAGAGTTCTTTTAGAATTTTTGTATATTCGTTTTAAAACCAACTATACTCTGGTTCAAATGGGTATATGTAACACTTGATTTTAGCTAATATGTGGTACAATTCATACTTATGTAGAAATTTTAAGAACAAATATAATTTTTGAAATAAGCAACCAATATAAAGTTATTCAAATTTTTGCCTGCATACAATTTTAAGGATCTTTGTGCAAAATTAGGTTCGATTTTAATTTAAAAGTATTCATTCTTCGCCCAAAAGATTTTCGAAAACAAATTTATAAATTAAGTTTTTTTGAGAAATTACATTTCCTTTAAATTTTCGAAGGTACAGGAACAAGTTCTTGGGACTCAGATGAGCGTTTTATTTTATTCTGTAATTCGTAATCCATACTTTATACTTTATACTTTATACTTTATACTTTATATACTTTATACTTTATAATATTATATTACTTTATTACTTTATTACTTTATTTACTTTATCACTTTATATTACTTTATTACTTTATTTACTTTATATTTACTTTATTTACTTTATTAATATTATAAATGCGAAAGTAACTCTGTCTGTCTGTCTGTTACTCAATCACGCCTAAACTACTGAACCAATTTGCATGAAATTTAGTATGGAGATATTTTGATACCCGAGAAAGGACATAGGCTACTACTTTTTACCCCGGAAAAATGGTGGGCCGATCGCTTTTACGCCTAAACTACTGAACAGATTTAAATGAAATTTGGTAAGGAGATAGTTTGAGGCTTAAGAAAGGACATGAGTTACTTTTGACCTTGGAAAAACAACGCATTCCCATGGGAAAAATTACTTTCCGGGGAATCTGATTTCTTTCACTCCTAAATTACCAAAGATTTGAATAATAATTGGATAAAATTGGATTACGGGAAAACAACGCATTCCCAACCCTTATGAAATAAGTTGTCGAACATGTTAAACTTATCATACACGTATATTAACGCGGGACAATTGTGGGATAAGTTTAAAAATGATATGGTGGATAATATTTTACACAGAGTTCAAGAACAAAATCCGACTGATATAATTTACAATGAGGCGTTAACTTTTGTAGAAGATCACGTTATAAATATTACTGGGAAAGATTTGTCTGAATTTATGATGACCAGACCACAGAGAATTGGGGAAGTGAGCAGTGATTTAGTTCGAGAATTAAATTATGATACTGTCGCTTTAGAGAAGGGAATAACAGAGGATGTTCCACTTTTAAATTCAGAACAAAAAACAGTTTTTGACACAGTTATACATTTCCAGCGGAGCAGGTGGTTTGCTATTTTTAGATGCTTCAGGAGGCACAGGAAAAAGTTTTCTTTTGAATCTATTATTAGTTCAAATTCGGAAAAATAATGGAGTTACTTTAGCAGTACCTTCCTCAGGAATAGCAGCTATGCTGCTTAGTGGTGGACGGACAGCGCACTCGGTTCTGAAACTGCATGCCGTTGAACTTAGCTCATGAGGAAACGCCAGTATGTAATATCAGCAAAAATAGTGAGCGTGGAAGAATGTTGCAGCAGTGTAAATTGTGTTGATTTGGGATGAATGTACAATGTACCACAAAAAAGCAGTTGAAGCACTAGATCGTACACTGAAAGACATCAAGAACAACCGCGCTATCATGGGAGGGATGGTGCTTCTCTTAGATGGCGACTTTAAACAGACCCTGTCGGTTATTAATAGAGGTACACCGGCAAATGAAATAAACGCATGTTTGAAAGCATCTGTGTTATGGGTACATGTAAAAATATTTTGTCTAAATACGAATATGCGAGTACAGCTATACAATGATTCTCAAGCAGGACAATATGCCGCTGCTCTTCTAAAAATCAAAGAAGATTGTATGCCAACAGACTGTAACGGCTCGATTACGTAGAGTCATGAATTTTGACAAATTGTCTGTAGCACAGATGAATTAAAAAGTAATGTCTATCCAAACCTGCATATAAATATTGGCAATCGGGAGTGGTTGTGTGAGAGGGCAATTTTAGCCCCAACTAATGAGATTTAGCCAGATAAACGAACAAATTATGTCGGACGTGTAGGGAAATATCGTGGAGAACCTCTCAGTATACAACGTTATGGACACGAAGCAAGTAACATCATACCCCATAGAGTATCTTAATTCTTTGGAATTATCAGGGGTGCCTTCTCATAAGTTGAGATTGAAGGTTGGTGTTCCAGTCCTGTTAATGAGAAATATTGACGAACCAAAATTATGTAATGGTACACAGCTACAGATTACTCACCTAGGACAAAATATTATAAAAGCTATAATCATGATTAAAATAGCAAAAGGAACAAATGTTTTAATTCCCCGCATTCCGATAATTCCAACCGATTTGCCGTTTCAGTTTAAAAGAGTGCAGTTTCCTCC
This sequence comes from Eupeodes luniger, assembly GCA_951509635.1. Lineage (NCBI taxonomy): Eukaryota > Metazoa > Arthropoda > Insecta > Diptera > Syrphidae > Eupeodes > Eupeodes luniger. The sequence goes on along the minus strand of OX608075.1, from coordinate 7,626,791 downwards.
GAAAGCAGCATTTGCAATAACAATAAATAAAGCTCAGGGGCAAACACTGAAAGTTGCAGGTGTAAATTTGGAAAAACTGTTTTTCCCATGGACAATTATATGTAGCGAGCTCACGAGTCTCAAACCCACAAAATCTGTACGTCGTATATAAAAATGTACTGCACTAACCTATCTTCTTCTTAAAATGTATTAACCTAACCTAACCTATGACAATCACACTTAGTATGGCATCATCCCATCTCGGTACAATTCAAACATACGTACAAAAAAGTACAGCTCAGGTTTTTTCATACTACTATCCAAAAAAACTATCTAATGCGGACGAAGTTGAGGGTAAAAGCTAGTATTTATAAAATAATTTTGATTTTCTAATTAAAAATTGTACTAATGAAATTTTTAATCGTTTTAAAGTCAATCTAGACTCATAGTTTTAAGAGAGACGTCTGTGTCAGATAACGGCTTCAGATAAGTTCTTATATCGATAATAATTCAAGGATTTTAAGAAAAGTGAATAATTTAATTGATCCCAAGTATCTCACGAATCAAAAATGGTTCCCGGTTAAATTGAATTGTATATTACACGGTCTGACGTTATTAAAAATTTAGACTGATAGCTGACGACAAAAAAGTGCAGTAATTTGCAATGATTTCATACTTTTCACGTAGATAGATCCTGGTAAGCTTATGTAGCAAAAGTTGAACGGAAAAAGTAGAAAAAAATGACCCCAGTCATTTGCAAAACATTCAGATTACCACCATTAGTGTTAGGACCCTTCACGTGCCTAGATCCAAAAAGATAGAAGTTTATTCCTTAACGGAACAGAAGCCCTAAAACTTTCGATTAAAATTGGCCAAATTTACTTAAAAAATATTTACTGAAAAGATTGCTCAATCTTTTATGATAAGTCCATTGTCTTTAAAATCATAAAAATAGCTCCAAAAAAAATTTGTACAACGAAAATAAAGTCTTAGACATCTGGTAAAAATCTTTAAAAAATCGAAGTTACAATTTTTTATAAAAAAAAGTACGACTACAAAATTTCGGCTCGAATATTTTAAGAAATAATGAAGATTTTGAACAAAAACATCATCATACGTTTTTTTGACATCCCAAATAAGTCGACAAAAACAGATTAATCCTTAATTATTATTGATAGCGAACTTTTCAAATGTCCTTAAATAAAAATTTGTCCCATTGCATCCCGGCCTCTTTATATTTTCGACGAATAATCTTTCTTCCTAGAAAACAAAAAAATATCTAGATAAGAAAACGTTTTGTGGAAAATAAAATCCTTTTAAAAAAATTATTATTGCGTGATAACGTCACAAAATTACTTTTTATAACAAATTCCTTTGATAATTTACCAAAGTTTGGAAGAACAAAATAATATACTCAGGCATAGAATCTCTTAATAGTTCGTTGACCTGATTTTTGTCAAAGAAAAAAATATAAGAAAAGGAAAGGAAAAAGGTTATTTACATCCTTAAGAACTTTGCATACTTTTCATATTATTGTCATTCATAAAATTCTTCCTTTTTCTTGCAAATCCTTGTCCACTCTGTATAATGTCTCCAAAAGTTAGCTTTGTATTAACAGTTTTCTTCTTTACTTTTTTTTTAAACTGTTTTTTGAAAGAAGTACCATCAAGCCAATTTTATTGTCAAAATCAGAAAGTTTTCCTCTTTATAAATTCGGTGCAAGGATAAATACATCAGCTAAAGCTACAACAACAACAATACAAATACAAGAAAAATACTCACAAAATACTTCTTCTTCCCAACATCGTCGTTGTCGTTGCCTTTGCTTCGCCATTGTCGTCATCGTAGTCCTTGTCACTGTCGTCATCATCATCAGCATCAGCATCATCATCATCAACATCCAAGTCCAAGTTTTACACCATTCAACTCTCATGTCCTGTCCCTGAACAACAGCAACACAAAACAACAACAACAACAACAGCAACATCGTTTTGAGCAAATTGCAGTTGCTGAAGAAGTTTTCATTTATTTTTAAATGTTCTCTTACTTTGAGAATCCTCTCACAACTGCCACAAAAATTGCCCCCAAAAACTTGTTGGTGGCAGAAGAAAAACTTTAAAAAATAAAACTAAAAAATAAAAGAAAATAAATAATAAAAATATGAAAAGGACGAATGAATAAAGTGATGGCAGGACTCTTTTGTCGTTTTGTGTGTGCTTCAGAAAATTGCTTATTCCAAAACAAAAGAAAACAAAACATTGAGAAAGGGGGTGGGGGTGGGGGGGTTTGGTTGTGTCAAGTAGTAGTAGAAGTACAAATGATCACTCTTCCTGCGTCAAAACCAGCACCATTTTTCGTTTTTCTTTTTGTTTTTTTTTTTTAATTTTTTGTTTAAATAAATTTTACTATACCAGAATATTCCAGATTCCCAGAATACAGAGATACAGAGGAGCGTGTACATTTGTACAACACCCATGGGATAATTACCGTTATTATAATTATGAGGAAATAATAATGCAACTTTTTTAATTGCTTTGGTTGATTTTCTTTCGCCTTCTCGAGGTATATACTAGTTGTATACTATTATAGTACAATTGGGATTTTTAAATACATACATAGGTACACATTTTAATATATATTTTATAATAGTCCTGGAACTTTATTCTGGGATGCCGAGTTTTGAGATGCTTCTTCTTTGTATAATTCTTTTGTGTGGAACAATTTGCATTCCGGATACGAAATTTTGCTTTGGCTTTTGCAGTAAAAGCTCTGAAGAAAACCGAAAGACCGAACAAACTACCGACCCCAGTACCGCGCCTCTGTCTGATTTTGAATGTTTCTTCTAGTTCTGCAGTTGATTTTTTGTTGTTGTATTTTTTCATTGCAGAAAATGAAAAAGAAAACCCTTCTTATAGTTTTTTTTGGGGGGAAGAACCAAGTTTTTCTTCTTAAAGTTAAAGAGGGTTGGGTCGGGATTATACTTTGTTTTGTATAAAGAAGTTGGGTATATGTATATCTTCTCTAGGGAGTATATTTTGGTGCACTTTGCGCAACATTTACAATGGTGAACCGTTCATTCACAAAAACTAGCTACTTTTAAGACCCTCTTTTCGTGGACTTGCGGGAAAAAAGTTTATCCACACAACATACTAATTTTTTTTTGTTGACTAAAGTTTTTAATGTTTAAGCTTTTTTTTTTTATCGGACTATGTTTTTCTTTCGATAGAAGGAATAACATTTAAGTACTTGAAAATTTTCTTTTAAGGATCTTAAACAAAAACTAAAAAAGTCATCAAATAAATAAATTAATGATGACAAGTAGTTGATCATTTACCAATTTGTAAATCTCGAAGGACTTTCATGCCAGAGATCTTGGGTTCAAGCCTTGTCTGTGCCACTTTAAAGTTATCTCACTGATACTGCCTTTTCGAAAAATTAACAAATATTCTAAGAGTAATTTTTTTTAATGAAATGTGCTTTCTCAAATAAGCTTTTTGGAAGAAAAACTGTAGGTCCCCTACATCTCTGAAATGACTCGACACAGGAATGGTTGCGAATTTTAAGTCACTGATTCTCTCTACAGACTATTTCTCCACTTAATTTTTTATTTTTATTATTAAATATACTTCTAAGTTGGTCTAAGATCTATTATTTCTTATTAATTAACAAAAATTTGTAACTTGTTACATAGGGCTCATGCATCGAAGCAACTTTAAACAATGTGTGCCAGAGTATTGCTATAAACATTTGAATTGTCAGTAACTCAACTTTTTACCTAAAGTCAAAAACTTAAATTTTAGACTTTTAGTTTTTTTTTGAAACGAGTTGTTAATCTTTGCATTCATAAACTTAAACTTAAATAAGGCCTCAGAAGTCAAAATTTCATATATTTCACATCAAAACTGAACCCAAAACAAAACTGTTAAATGAATATTAAACCTCAAAATAATCTAGTAGGTAATCAACTTTTCTGATATATTATAATCTGAAACTCAAAAACAGATGACATCCAAAACTAATCTATTGTATGCTTATCAACATCAGTTTCAGCTCTAGCTACTAGTATATAGCTATACCTTATCCTTTCCCATATAAACATTATACATTATTCCAAAATAGCATTAAACTAACTTTCCCTAAATACGTCCGAAACAAACCACAAGAAAGACCATAGCAAGCAATTATTTCTAACATCGAAGTCATTAAATCATCAAATGCAGTTGCATTAAATCAGTTAAAACCAACTAAGGCTATTTACATCCCATTACTGGTGCATATATCTTCCATGTCCATAATTTCTCATATATGCAAACTACCTACCTACCTCTTCTCTCTCTTCCTCGGTGTATACAGAGGAACACTCTGTATGCAATGTATATGTACTTACTTGCATCGTATTTTGCTGTCGCAATTTAATATGCTTTGTGTACCGTATGTCTCCGGCACAACTTCAACTACAAACCCTAACCATCATTATGGTATAAACAGGAAGTGCACCAAAAGTTCTGCAAGAAGAGCAAAAAAAGGACGAAATAATAAAAATAAGAAAAAACTACAACACCAGCATTAATAGAGTCGGTCCTGATTAATGATTGCTCTTGTCCATTTACCTTAACCAAAACAGAAGAAACCAACTTCAAAGACACATAAACATAAACTCTATGCCTCTCCTTTTCTGTTTGTGGTAAAGGCATTTATGACCAGACCACGCGTTGCGGAAGGACATTTTTCCATAATGCACTTTCATTTGCACTACACAAAAGCATAACCGCATATCTAATAATGATCTAAGGAGCAAAAAACTAGAGAAAACCAAAAAAAATCACAAAAAGGACATAAAGGACGAAAAGAAAAAAAAATGGTATGAAAGGAAGCAAGCATACGATTAACTACCATCCGCAGTCAATAAAGATTTGTACTTACTCAAACATAGGGATACACTAGAAGTAGACACAAATTCCCAACCACACATTTAATATAACCACAAAATTCATGTAGCTAAAGGATAAAGGGGATATTCCTATACGTCCGTATGTATGTGTATAGAAAATTGAGCCCACTTTTACTCAAAGGATATAAATATTATTTGTCTAGCGATTTCTATGCCAGTGCATTTTGCAGCTCAACCGCAACTCAAAAAGGATAATTCACTCACAACGACCCCGGACTCATAAACTTATATTATGGTTATATGTAAATTGGCTCGATATGAATGCAAATATAGTATAGTATCCAACCTACATATGTATGAACGAACATATTTATGTATGTATGTCCCTACTCCCTGTATAGACAGAGGTTAGATATATTGAATAGAAGTTTTAGAAACGACCGATGAGAAGGACGACGACGATGACGATGAGGACAACAAACACAAGAAAAAATATAGTCCTCTCACAGGATACCAAAAGCAGGAAAAGGATAACGACGTTGAATTGAGAGAACATTTAAATGAAAAACACTTATAGAGCTTTGAAGTAAAATTATGACCTTTTGAATTTCTATAAGGTTTGGTATAGACATTTCTAAAAAATTAAGGATTTTTTTCCCGTAAAAGGACCTTTTATATAAAAACAAACACGTCCGAAAAACTGTGAGGTGCAATAATAATGTTTATGCAGAAAATATCAGATATTTTTACTCACGATTGGATATGTCCCGACAGGTGGCGTTTTTTTTTTTTTGATACTAGACCTAGTTGTTTTTAAATTTCTTTTTATGTTTAAATAATAGAATTTAAAAAAAAATATTCAGTCTTTGAGATTTAAAGTATAAAATGAGGCAATTATGTTTTATAAGCACTAGCTTAAATAAATATGCAAACAAAATTAATACATTTTTAATGATATCACACTTTTTTGTATTATTCTAGTTGCACCTTAATTTTCCTGCAGATGCTCTAATTTTTATAGTCCGAAATCGGTTTACAAAAGCACTTTACAATGTAAGTTACTTAAACAAATGTTACTACTATTATGGGCTATCTTAGCATCAAAATATTTTTTTTTTTAATTTTCTTAATTTTTAAAAATTCCCGAAAAAGAAGTTTTTTTTATTAATTCAAAGCTTTGGAAAAAAATAATTTGTTTTTATGGAACTACTCCAAATTTTGTTTTTTAAATATGTTTTTAGAAATGTAAGGAGTGACTTTTAAGAGCTGTCGTAAATTAAAGAAATACACATACCAGAGAAATGCAAGAAACTTGTATTTGAACCGATAGTACGGCGGAAATAATTCAAAGATTATTTAATGCAAATAAGGGCGTGGCTGCACCTCAAATGGTCCACCCGTTTAGTCTGATTTGAGTATTCTATCTTTCTAGCATATCGGCCGATTTCTCACGAATTAATGTTTCAATGTTGGCTTCTACTGTGTTAATCAAAGCGGGCTTGTTGTTATACTCATGAGCCTTAACATAGCCTAACAACAAATAGTCTAGAGGCATTTGATCACATGATCTAGGTGTGTAATTTCCTTCTCAAATGGCAACGCGTAACAATACACAAACTGTGTGGTAGATGGCACCTTCTTGTTAAAACCACATGCCATACAAGTCAAGTTCTTCCATTTTACTCAAAAACAAGTTTGTTTACATTGGACGGTAGCGCTTAGAATTTACAGCAACGTTTCGATTTGTATCATCCTTGAAAAAATACGTACCAATTATTCTGCCCTCCCATAATGTGGACAAAACTGTGACTTTTTCTGGCTTTTGCACTGCTTCTGGCTACTCTTCACTCAAAATACGGCAGTTTTGCTTGTTCAGTGTTTACGTATCAATTTAATCAAAAATGATCTACGTCACTGAACTTAATTTTTCGACTAGGAAGTGGACCTTCGGGAAACTTTGCAGAAGCCCATTCATCAAAAATTCAGCGTTTTGGTAAATCGTTTGGTTTCAATTATTGCATCAGCTGTATTTTGAAAGGCTTTTGACATAAATTCTGCCTCAATATTTTTGACGTAGTTTAATCGATAATCCACACGGTCATCACCAACACTGGCCAATTCAGCTTCCATATATTAATCTACGTTAGCGTGTTGGTAAATCTTGTGAGAAATTTAGTGACAATAGACCGAATTATCGCTTCAGTGATCAATTAAACTGACAAAAAAAGCGGAAGAAGTGGGCTATGACCTTTCTTAATAGAGTACGAATTTTAATCATAAAATTCAATAACTTGCAAGCGTTGTTCGTTTATAAGACTTGGTTAAATTATATGGTTAAATTATAGACCAAGTTGCAGATATTTGACAGTAACATAAAACACGAAATCCGCGTCAGCTGTCAAAATCAGTGTCACTAAAAGGAAAATAGCAACAAAAATTAACCCAATATTTTATAACTATTATGTAAGGTAATAAAATAAGTCAAAACATAGACCATTATAAGAGTTTTGTTTTTAACTAACTTTTGTGATAAAATGGCTCAGATCACATCCGTTAAATTCTTAAAAGTTCAAAAGAGATATAAGTTTAATTTTCCGAACGTTTTCCTAGAAACACCGTAGATATGGTTGTTAATTGATGCTTTGAGCGCTGCAATATCTTTGGTTTTAAGATGACCCATAAACAAAATTCGGACTTTTTTTAGTCTTTTTCACATCATCTTCAATACGCAGTTATAGTATCTTTTTAAACACAAGTGTGTGCAAGTGCTGTCCATTTACATAAGAGAATTTCCTGAACTTCAGACTGACAAGAAAGTAATACGCACTTTTTCCACGTTTTTGTAACCACCACCGTAGACCAGGTTTGATCATAGAAATTGCCTTGGCCGTTTTTCTAAAATTTTCGATTGACAAATTCTTTTGTGATCCGAAAGGTTTTCATGACGAACTAACACTACTTGCAAAAAAATCCTCGATGTTCACCATTCAAACAATTCATAGTGCCTAACCAACTTTACCACACAAAACCACCTATTCAAATGTCCTGTTAAATTTTTGAGACGTGTTTGAAATATGCGAGTTTATTTAAAGAATTTTGTTGGCTAAGTGTGACCTTTGATAACGAAAGTTCAGAGATTATTTTGTCATTTTTCAAAAACTATGTCAGACCATGCACTATGCACTTCAAAAACACACACAATTTGAATCACCATACCATAAAACAAATCTTACTCTCTTTCAATCAGTCAAACAACAGGATTAAAATACAATCTTTATGAAACTTTCTTTATGTTTTCTGGCTCTGAAATAATAAAACAAAAATGCAATCGGTTGCAAAACATATAAAACATAATTCATCGTACACCTTTCTTGTTTTCGACAATTCAAGAAAAATATTTAATCATATCCTTACACACATACATACATACACATATGAGTTGAGTACCTACATATATGTATCCACGTTAGAAAACAGCATCTGGCCATAAAGAAGAGATATCCTTTAAAGCAAAAATGAAAAAAAAGAAAACGATCACAAAATCTACACGATGGAAGAATGATTTTCCAACAGAACACGACGGCATTTTCTCATTCTCATTCTCAAGAATCTGACTTTTCTTCGTGTTGAAACACTAAAAATTTGTTAGATTTGGCAGGTTCCATTCAAGTCGTCGTCGTTGGTTCGATATCGGTATTGGTTGGGAGAAACTGTAGTACCTACCACACCGCCCACCAGTTTTGGCACTATACACATGAAGATAGACGTAGAAAACATTTTTTTCTACTTTAGATTTTCTTACATATACATACATATTATATATATGTATATAATTTCATCCTTGTTTTCCCATATCTGACTCTGACTGAAGTTCTTATTTCTTCTTGCCTTTGCCAAAAGGAGCAATATAAGGACATTGATTCGGAGAGAGATGATATTGAGAGATGAAATCGATTGCATTTTAAATTGGTTCCTCCACCAACAAGAACACCGAAACAACGGGTTGAGGTGGGGTGGATTTAGGGGTAGTTGGACGAAAGGAAGGACGAGCGCAGGAGTAGTGCACTTATTTCAAGTAAATACCGAAAGGGATTTGCACAGATTTTCTTTTTCCTCCCGTCGTCGTCGTCGTTGGCGTCCTTATCGTTCTTGTCCTTGTATTCTTGGGCCCACTGTTCTTCTCTTTCTCCTCTCTTCGTGTAAGGATTTTCCTTCAATTTTGAACGTTTTTCTTGTATGTTGTCGTTGTTTTTCTTTCGTTCTTTCGTTTTTTTTGTGTATGCTATATATCATCCATCTGCCAAAGGCGATTTCAATTTGATTAAAGCATACGGATGTTCGATATAACCACCCCCCACCCCTCCTTCTACGATCATCTAGTTTAGTAGCATCCCAGATGGAAGGAGAGAAGTTGCAAGGATCAGACTTCTAGGGAAGGGTACAGATACATATACAAATAAAATTTAATAAGACCATGTTCGATATTTAAATACCAGAGACGAGAAAGGATGCATTTCAAAAATTACCCCCCCCCCTCCTTCATGAGGGGAATATGGCGTAAATATGTAGTTCAATAAAATCAACTCAAGCTGACATGTTATTATATTACTCTGATGTTCTATAGAAAGAGAGAGAGAGAGAGAGAGTTTGATATTATGGGACATAGTTTTCTCAATATAGTCGAACAAGGATACAGGACATAGTATTTATTTATTAGCATTACTCATTCGAATTTACATTTACATTTATGTGTACAGATGTGTGTCTCTGTGTTTTCTATAGGGCAAATTATTTTCTATTTGGTCTTCAATTATCCTTTGAACTTTCTGTCTGTCTGTTTGTCTCTTTCTCTCTGAATGGTATTTATTCCCAGATTGGCTATGCTAATGACGAACAAACCTAAAATCTCTGGAGTTTTATTTATGATGTGTATTTTGTTTTGTAGGTTCATACATATATGAAAAAAGGATATTGATATATTCATGGCATAACTTATAACAAGCTTCATGAATATTGATATTTATATATATATATGTATTTGTATTTTGTTAGAGTTAACATCAAGTTTGTTATTGTAAATTGAGATTTGATATTTTCCTGCCCTGATGATGATGATGATGCTGAAGCTGCGTCTAGTAATAGTTAGTTACCTGGTAATTTTATTTTCGGACACAAAATGTTTTTATGATGTATCAAAAATATAGAAAGTTTATTTTTTTTTCTATTTATTTTTTTATAAATATATAGGAGAATGGTAGGAACATACATACATAAATAAATTATTGCTTGTTTTGTTTTTAATTTTCATCACATCCGATTCAGCCTTAAGAGAGAATTTATTTATGAGAATTAAAATGAGTTATTGGGTATATTTTGGAATATTTGATATTTCTACACGATTGGATTGATTTGAAAAATTAACTTTGAAATCTAATTCATAGAGGTTGCAATGTATAAAGCACAAATTTAAGGATGAATAAGGAGGATTAATCAAAGCTGAAATCGGATCAGACAACAGTTAGTAATAGTTTTATGGCTTTTAGGGGTCTTGTTTAAAAGAACATGTTTTTTCTTTTTTTATACCTGAATATTGAAGAAGAATTAAATTAATTTAAGACAATTACTCCTATGATTTAAAAAAAAAAATAATAAATTAAGGGTTTTTTAGAAATTAAATGGAATTTTAAGGACAAACTAATTTTGCAGGTATATTTTTCAATCTTTAAGTATAATTTTTTTAACAGACTTTTTAAACACAAGGGCAAGTTCATGAGTTTCTTAACCTAAAATTCCTGTTTTATGTTCACTTATTTACTTACTTACTTATGATGGCGCTAAAGTCAGGGGAGGACCTGGGTCTCAACCAACATGCGTCACCAGCCAACTCGATCCATAAATAGCTGTCTATAGTTTCGCAAATTGGTTGAACTCCTCTCCCACCTGCGTGCGCCACCTGAGTCGCAGTCTTCCTCTACTGCGCTGTCCTTCGGGATTGGATTCGAAGATCTTCCGGGCTGGAAAGTTGATGTCTATTCGCTTTGCATGTATTGTATCTGCTCTTCCGCTCTCCAAAAATCACCCGAAGAATTTTTGTCTCGAAGCTTCCTAAGACTCTCTCATCTTTCTTTGAAAGGGTCGCCATAATGAGAACCGGGATGATGAGTGTCTTATAGATTTTAGATGCTCGAGAGAGGACTTTACTAAACTACTTAATTGCCCTCTATGTAAGTCCAAAGAAGAATCGTTTTGTAAGAGCTATTCTTCGTTTGATTTCAGCGCTGGTGTTGTGGTCTGAGTTTATAGCGGTGTCTAGGTAGACAAAGTCCTTAAATACCCCAAAGTTATAGCTGTCCATGGTGACGTTTTGTTCAAGACGTCGTCGTTTAATGTCTTTTTTTGATGACAGCATATACTTGGTCTTGCCTTCATTGACCACTAAGCCCATCAATCTCCGCTTCCGTAGCAATGCTCAAAAACACTCCACTGAAATCACGCTTTGATCTTAAAATTATGTCAATATCATCGGCGCGCGTATACGAGTAATTGGATGGACCTTTGGAAGATTGTGCCTCTAGCTCCAGCAGCTTTGTTTGACTTCAGTTTAGATATAGCTATCTTCACTTCGTCTAGGTCGGGTAGGCGGAATTGTTGATCTGCGTCGCCTTAGTTGAGTGGTTCTATCTCCCTTACAGCGGACATCGGTTCGTCATCGCCGTTATATAATTTGGAGAAGTGGTCTTTCCATATTTCCAACATAGACTGTGGTTCTACTATGATGTTCCCCTGATCGTCCTTACAGGCTTCGGTTCGTGGCTGGTGCCCTTGGGAGGTTCCTTTTACCTTTTGGTAAAATTTACAAACCTCATTGCTGTTGTGACATCCTTTTATCTCTTCGATCGCGTGCTTCTCATGCTCTCTCTACTTCTCTCTCCTCTTCTGCTTGTGGAGCTCAAAAACAGCTCTGGTACTTCTGTGCAGTGCCGTTTTGTATGCCTGTTGCTTAGCTGCGTGCGCTTGCCAGCATTTGTTGTAAAACCAGGGGTTTCGCTGTGGTGGCCATGCACTTCAGAGGCGGCATCACTGATGGCTGCAAGGCAATTTTGTTACTGGTTTTCAATGCTTAATGCAGGCATCATAGGAATTCTTAAGACGTTATAAGAGACTCGAGGTTGTAGTGATCCGAGTCAATGTTGGCCCCTCGGAATGTTCGGACATCCTGTATACTGTAAAAGTGTCGTGCGTGCGTCGATCGCAATGTGGTCAATCTGGTTGACATTTAATTGATAAGGAGATTTCCAAGTCCCCTGTGGACATCATAATTTGGTGATATTTTTAGAGCATTGGTTGCTCTATTCACATTTTTTTATATAAACTAAAGTTCTACCGAAAATAATAATAAATTGATTAACATCCCGAATATCCTTAAACCAAACAGCTTTAACTTCAATTTTTAGTTTCATACTTTTTAAAGTTCTTTAAAAGCCATTTCAGCCTACAAGAAATATCATTTGAAAATTTATAAGGGCACTACAAGGGGAAGTTACCAGTGTGGGTCGTATAACTGCCTATTTTTGTATTTTACTTCCTTAAATATTGAATTATTGAATATAGCAAAAAATATACAAAGTTATGTACTTTGGATTACATTTTTTCTTTCTATCCTAAACTTTGTGTTTAATATTTTTTTGGTGAAAAGACACTTTCAATCTGTGAAACCACTTGTAACACCGATGTTTTTGTCAATCACTGGGGCGGATACGTACTTTTTTATAAAATTGAATTTTTGAACATGATTTCCCTAACACCTATTCAAGTAAATTGATGTTAAAAACACAAAAATAAGTAATTTGTATACTAGATTTTTTTAACCACATCCTTCGATCCTTGTTATCAAGGACACTTTTTAGATATTCACTTAATTTTCATGCCAAACATATTTGCAATTATTTCCTATTATAATCATTTTGCAAGGTTATCTCAATAATTTGCGTTTACATAAAAATACAAAATATTTAGCAAATTTCTACAAAATTATAAAATACATAATTTAAATAAATGTGGAAAAACATGTGATGTGGATGGAGAAAGCGGAAAGGCAAACAAAAATTATGACATATTTTACATAAAAACAAACTAATCATTATGCTAAAACAAAATATTTATCGACATATTCATTTTTTTGAATTTTAAATCAAAGGGTTATAATAATATAAAACCAGTATATTGACCACTCTCTGGGTACTGGCTGACTGTGTGTGGCATGCGGTGTGTGCCCGACCAACGACGACGGCAACCTAACATATATATGTATATGAACATATATTCGGCATTCTCTAAAATTAAATCAACATCAATTAATAATTCTCACAGTTTAATTAAATTGCTGGGACTGTTATTAGTTTTTGCGAATGACCTGGCTAAGCTAGGGTCTGGGTGATATAACTGGGGTCTGGGTGTCGCCCCACCACTTTAATTCAATCAACTTCAGGACAATTGCGTCAGCAAAATGTGATAAATCTAATTTGCTCAACCATGATTAGAATCGCATTGTGCACGGTAATGACCCCGCGGCTTTTTGGCATGTGTGTACGCAATGTGTGCAAGTCCATGCACTATTCATGGAGCATAAATCCGTCGGATACAGAACGTAATTCACATCCAAAATCTACATTTAGCCCCGTTCCCGTTCCCATGTGTCCTCTTTTATAGAATAGTGCACCTCTCTATCTCACCTCTAGTCCATTGATCCTATCATCATCATCCTGCATCTCTATAATATATTATGTCCTATGATGTGTTTTGTATAGCTTACCGTTGTGTTACCAAAAGACCCAGTAAGGATATAGAGCGATAGACTTTTCGTTTAAGCCTTGACAGTGGCAAATTGTCCAAGCGATGCATACATCTGCGCGTTTATTGTGATACAATTTTTAGCTTTTGCTCCTGCTCCTGCTGCTCCTGCTATTTCTACAGCTACTGTAGTTGAGAACGACCAGAAATTTTGGCGACACGCATTCGTTGTATACACGCACCGCTAATTTAGGGTTCCTAAATTTGAATTTATTTGCCAGTAATTTTGTTTTGATGAAATTGTTCCCTAATAATTTGATTTTCGTGCTACGCCCCAGTAGATTTATTACCAGGCATAATTTGTTTTTTAGTGTCAATGTAGTTGAAGTTTAGTTTTTGTTTTGTTATTGTAATATAAAAGTCAATTCAAACTTAAACGTATATATTTTGGTTTAGTTATATAGTTGCAATAATTTAGAAGCTATAAGGCCAGAGATCTAGCAATTGTAAGCTGAAAAATTAATTTCGAATAATTGGGATATTTATGTTACGAACAGCAGCAGCTTCGGTAATACCTCTACTACCATCACTGGATGCAACCAGGATCAGGGTTAGTATAGATAGGAAGGATTTTTAATGGAAAAATTATATTACTGAAGGATGGGAATTTCACCAATTAACTTTTAAACCAAAGAATTTGCATACTATGTCTATGTACAATGTACAATGTACATGTGCACTAGTTAAGGGATCCATTTTGCATGTGAGCCCAATAATTGGACGGATGATGGTGGACACATCACATCACAGATGATTAGTTATTTAGTAATTTCGGCTTTTTTGAATATCAAGCTATAGTTTCCATTTTATAATCAAATACGGAACTACCACGTTGGACTGACATACCAAAACGTTTTACAAGTAGAGTAGCTCCATATCTTGTAGAAAAATTAGTAATGAAAAAGCAATTTAAAAATTAATTATATTCGAAGTAATCTTTTGCCTCAAAACAGAGCTCCTAAACTCTAACTTTAACATTTTTAGGAGACCTGTTTAAAGTTATTAGAAAATACTCGAAATTACAAATTTTTCAGGAAATAGTGTGGTTAACAAAAGAAATTCTTCAGGTGTTTTTGTTTTGGAAGAAAGAAGAAGAATTAAAACATGTTCAGCTGTTTTTCCTTACAGTGAAATAAAGTAACTTCCATTTTTTTTTTTCAAAATACATACTATAAAAACCATCACTAACGCCCATGTTACGAATTTCGATTGAAAGTGAATTGAAATCACTTTTCAATTTCACGTGAAATGAAGTTGCATGTTCTTCAATTCGATCGATTTCGAAAACTTCGAAATTGCTTCGAACTGTCAGAACTGAAGAATGCTGTTTTGAAGATGGATGCAATATTATTGGCAATTGTAAGTGAAAAAAAAGTAGTACCCGTAGCGTGATGGTTAGTGCGTTGGACTGTCATGCAAGGGGTCTTGGGTTCAATCCCTGCCTGTGCCACCTTACTTTTTTCACGGGTACTGCCTCTTGCGAGGAATTGACAAATACTCCAAGAGTAATTCTTATCATGAAAAGTGCTTTCTCAAATTAGCCGTTCGGATTCGGCATATAAACTGTAGGTCCCTTCCATCTCTGACAACATTACTCGCACACAGGAATGGTTGAGAGTTGTAAGTCACTAGGCCCTGGTTCTTCATGGACTGTTGCGCCACCTAATTTATTTATTTATTAAGTGAAAAAAGGAAGCAGAATTCAAGAGAAATAAAATGCACGACTGGGTCGCACGAACTTGCTCCTGTATTCAAAGAGTCTGTTTAAAAAAGTATCTATGTCTATAAGATTTAAAAATATACCTGTAAAATAAGTTTGTCTTCAAAGATATAAATGCCATTTGATTTGTCGAAAAAACCTCCATTTTTCAATTTTTTTGGGAGGGGGTTACATTCAATACAGTTAAAATAATTTTTAAAAAAAAAAACTAATTTAAGATTCAAAATTTTACCTGAAAAATAAGTTTGTCTTCAAAAATTTAAATGCATTTTATAAATAAAAAAGCCCTTGATTTTTCAAAAATTTTTTTCGAAAATCGTTAGAGCGGTTTTTTTTTAAATTAATTTTTTATATATAAAATTTTTCAATTTTGTTCTAAAAATATTTTTGGTATCCAGTTGCTTAGTGATTGTAAATATACGCTCTACATTTGAATTTCGTAAAAAAATATTAACCCGTTTTTGAGATATAGAATTTTGAAAAAAAAAAAATCAAAATTTTTTTAAAAATCCACACAAAAAAAATTGCACTTTTGATAATCAAATATTGTTAAAGCAATATAAGAGCTTATTCACAAAAAAAATTATTGAAATCAGTACATAAGTTGCTGAGAAAATTAAAAAACAAAATAACGGTTCTATGAGCGGTACCTTTCCTGAGCAATACAAAAATATGTTTTTCTTATTAAAAGAAGCCAAGTTAAAAAATAAAATTTTAGAGAAAATTAAAAAAAAATCTATCGGTTTGTTTTTGAGAAAATTCGAATTATCATTTTTTGATCAAAAAAATTGTATGGGGGCCACTGTTAGTTTTGATCTTAAAAAAAAAATGAAAAAAACGCCTAACGCGAATCTGCTCAAAACCTTAACTTCGAAGTTTGAACTCAATCGACCCAATGGTTTAGGCTGTAGGAGCGTGGACAGACAGACAAAATATTGCACGAATGCAAAACTTGCCATATAGTTCCTATATGTCGCAAGTAAAAATAAGAAGACGAATTTTGCGAGACAAATCAAATATATTGGATTTACCTAACACAATGAAAGTGTGTGAAAATTATGTAGAATTGTTCTGATAAATAAAGTAAATTCTTGATTTCCTCTTTTAAGCTTTCATTGTAATTTTAGATGAAACAAAGTAGCTTTTTTATATGTTATAAGGGAAATAGAACCTTTTATACCTTCATCGATTCCTTCAATTCAAAAACTTGATGCAACTTGATTCCTAGCAGAAGGAAGCTATCAAAGATCAATTCACAGAAACAAAAAATGTGATTTGAATGCGTTCAAAAAATGGAACAAACCGAAATACAGAACATCCATTTGCATGTTCGAAAATCCAAATCACAATAACGAATTGTGGAACACCCAAATTCACTTTCGAAAAGTGTATTCACAATAAGTGCAGAACATGGGTATAAATATTAAAACTTCTATTAATTTAGCGAGTTCAATCGTTTTTATGCCTCTGTGAAAGTGCTTTAGAGGAAAGTACCATACCAACCCATTTGTGTTTTCTTTGTTGTTTTGTGTGTTTCCTTTTGTACATCACCTTAGGAATTCCCTTGAACTCAAATCAATATAAATTGGTTTCAAATCTAAAGGCAGTTTTTCCATCTAAAGGCAGTTGGAGTTGTTAAGACCTGCAAGCGATCGCCCTTAAGAACGCTGCAATTCAAAAACTATTCCAGATACCACTTCTTTGCTTTCACTTGATATTTTTGAGAGTATAAACTCTCGAACAAGCCTAACAAAACATCAATTTTTGAAAGTGTTTAAACAAGTTATTTGTATTGAATTGCAAGCAAATTTATGTTCACCAGTTTAAGAATCTATATGAAGCTCATGTAAATTAAAGCAGAAGCATAAAGCCACTATGTTGCTTTTCAATTTAAACATTGATTTGTTTTCTGACACAGAATAACAACAACAGATTTGATGCTCTCTACCATCAGATCAATTAAGAAACAACACCATAAATAAATTGCAATCAATATAAAAACACATCCATATGTATAGACAATGTACTTATTATACAAACTTTATTGAAAACTAAAATCATATTAATTAGTGAACAATAAGATTATAAGAGCCTAAGGGATTTACTTTAACCTATGTACAACAACGACGTACGTCGTATAGTCATATACATATATAATATGGTATAACATCATATCTGGTTATAAAAGTGACACTTATGTAAATTAAATATAAAAAGGATAATATCAAATTCAAGTCCTTTTGGGGGAAAACTGATGCTGGTGGGTGAATGGGTGAGTGTGTTTTTCGTCCTGAAACTTGTAGCACTTCTTCTTGTTCTTCCATTAAAATTCATTTTAATCGAGTCAAATATTGCTCTTGGTTTCTATGCAACTACATACACATCTACCATCCATAAATGTGTAGGGTATAATGTATATCTACTACTATGTATGGGTAGATCCTATTTTAGTTCATTTTGATATTGACCTCCGGCTGAATATACTGCAATGCATCCTTTTTATGTTATGTATATATATATCGGTAACATTTATATATAGCTCATCACTTCTCTTTTTGTGTGATATTTTAGATTAATTTTATACACAATGACATAACACACACACACACACACACGAACACACATGCATACTTGAAAAATCAATCTTGAATAAACTCTTGACGATGAAATAATACAAAGTCTTCTTCTTCTAGAATATTCCCCTGAGCGATATTTGTGTAAGGACACTTTTAGCTCTTCCTAGTTTAATATTGCTTTATGATGTTTACTAAGAGTTTCCTTGTTATTATATCCATATACTTGTATTATTATATTTATATATATTGATATAGAAAATATCGAAATCTAGGAGTAACTATATACAATATACATCCATATTCCACAACACAATGTGGCAAAATTATCAGCCTAAGGCTTTTAAAGAGTCTTTTCTTTAATCGTTGATATAGTTTTTGGCATATTTTAATTTGAGTATTTATATCGGTTCTTATAGGAGTTGTATGCATCTTGAGATTAGGGAATTATTTAAGGATTTATGTGCATTCTAAAAAATATATGCTTACTTAGTTCTCCGGCCTAGCCAATGAACCGTCATTTCTGCCACAATTAGAATTCAATCAAGACCTCGTTCAACATGTTTTTTTTCCGATTTTCCCGGTTGTTGGCTGATGCCATATAGAGGTGCGCAAGGCTCCGGGTGTCCTGGTCTACGTCATCCTTCCAACGGAGGGATAGTCTTTCCCACTGTCTTCGACTATCAACTGTACTGCAAAGGACTTTCCGGGTGGACTTTTCTTTGCTCATGTGTGCTACGTGCTTAACGGAGTCTAGCAAGATTCATCTTCGTGTTTATATAAGCTTCGCGGTAAATTTCGTATTAATCATTGTTATACTGCCTCCGAAATTTTCCTTTCTCACATATGGAACAACTTTTTTCCATAAGAATTTTCTCTTGGAGGCGGATACGAGGTTTAGGTGTTTTTGACTAAGCAGTCAGATTCATAAGCGTGTACTGGTAACACCATAGTCTTATACAAAAGCAGCTTAGAATGCATGTTGCGAATTTTGAATTTAAAGTGTCTTGACAAGATATACGAGTAGTAGTTTCTGTAAGCTTGGTGCAGACACCCGCATATTTCTTCTTATTTGTTCTTATCGATAGCTTCTATTGACCCAAGGTAAATGGATGATTGGATCACTCAAAATTTGTGACCGTTATTTCTGTTGGGTTTCCAAAGTTTCCCGCAGACGAAGCCATCGTGTACTTTATTTTTCCCTAATGAACGTGCAGTCCTAAGTTGTTTGGCACTCGCTATATCTGGATACATAAGTTTTAAACAGCTTGTTAGTTTCTTCCAAAGATGTCAATGTCATTTGCATAAGCCAGTAGTTGTGTGGGCCTGTCCCTCTGTTAGATATTTCAGATTTCCGTAATGCTTTCTCCAACGCCAGGTCAAAAAGGAGGCAGTCCATCCCGGAGACCTTTACTTCGCTTGAAATGTTGGCCATGGTCATCTTAAGTTATTTAAGATGCCAAATTATCACATAGCTTTATAAAGTTATACCTTGGTTATGCTGTCATAAGTGACTTTGAAATCTATAAATGTTGTAATGGTAAATTCTAGAAATTTTTCCATTGCCTGCCTGAGGGTAAAAATCTCACCAATTATTGACTTGCCTGGTCTGAATCACATTGACATTTGCCTATTATGGTTTTCACGTATGGGGCTATCCGAAATTGTAGGATAGAGAAAAATATCTTATAGGTACGCAGGAACGTTATACCCCTATGATCGGACATTTAATACCTTTACGCCAATCTTCTGCAATCTCTTTTTGTTCCAATACATGCACAAATATTACATAAATTACTTGGTGTTATGACTCGCCTCCAAGTTTGATCAGCTCGGTTTTTATACCATCAGCTCCCTAAGCTTTGAGTTCGTTCAGACGCTTTACAGCGTTTTTGACTTCTTTAATGCTTGGTGGCTGCAGCATGACGCTCTCTTCTTGTAATGATGGAGTCATCATTTCATCGGTAAGCTGACCGTTGAACAATTCATTATTGTTTACTTACCATCGCTCTAGAATGCTTTTTGGATCCGTGAACAGATTCCGTTCTTCATCCTTAAGGTATGTGCAGTGTGATATAATACTGCGTCATGTTTCGGACGGATTGGTAGTATACGCTAAAATATTATTTCAATTTTTAACTTCCCATAGGAAGTTATTGTAATGGGGCCGATTTGTGAAATTGAAAATTATGACATTTCTCGACGTTTCAAGGTCCCTAGAGTCGAAATAAAAGATTTTTAGAAAGATGTCTGTGCGTGCGTGTGTACGTACGTTCGTATATCCGTACGTCTGTACGTTTGCGACGTTTTTTTGTCGTCCATAGCTCAAGAACCAGAAGAGATATCGACTTCAAATAAATTTTGTTATACAGATAATAAGGCAGAAAGATGCAGAAAGGGCTCTCAAGACAATTGCGTGGCTGTGTTTTTTTACTATACCAGTTTAAAAAAAGTTGAAAATTTTGGTTAACCCTAAATATCTCATGAACCAATGATGCTAGAGACTTGAATTAAATTTTATATTATATATTTTAACTTGATACACAACAATTATATTTTTGGAAATAAATCCAATAAACGGTTTTTTTTATAAATCAAAAAAACTGAAAAAAAAATTTGTCACATCGAAAATTTTACGACTAAAATATGATTTCATCTCCAAAATAATTTTGTGCAACGAAGAATAATGTTTTTGACATCTGATAAAATTTTGAGAAAAATCGA
Organism: Eupeodes luniger; assembly: GCA_951509635.1. NCBI lineage: Eukaryota > Metazoa > Arthropoda > Insecta > Diptera > Syrphidae > Eupeodes > Eupeodes luniger. The sequence goes on along the minus strand of OX608075.1, from coordinate 7,606,054 downwards.
ATTGACAGTTTTTTTACAAAAAATGAAAACCTAAAAAAAATTAATAAAAGTTGGTAAAAATTGATTTTCGACTCAAATGTCTTTTCCTTTCAAACTACTTTTATCTATCAAAAAATATTGTTGTCAACATTTAATAAAATTTCGAAAAAAATCGAATTGACAGTTTTTTTAACAAACAATTAAAAACCGAAAAAAAAAATTAACAAAAGTTGGTAAGATGACTCAAATATCTTTTCAAAAATTAAAAGTATTGGCTTCAAACTTATTTTATTTCACAGAAAATATTGTTTTCGATATTCAGTAATTTTTTTATAAAATCCAAAACTACGTTTCCTCATAAAAAAATAATATCTAAAAAAAATAGTACGCAAATTTGGTAAAAATTGATACATATAGACAAAATTTTAAGCAAGACAAATCGACAGACGGGATGGGAAATTATCAGTGTGGGTCGTATCCCAGCCTCTTTTTTGATTCTTGATTCATTTATTCAGTGAGCTGACCATTGAGCAAATTCTTAAAGTCCGCATCTTTTATATTTATTTTTAAGTACTTAAAGGAGATGCCCTATTTTCTATGAAGCCTGGGGTCAGGGCGTGCACCTATGACTAGTACAGCAGTACCAAATGAAAGCTTACATAAAGTCCAATCTATCTGACAACAAATTTTTGAGATTTGTGGTGGGGATTTTATGATAATTGGAAGTTGAGCTTCGGAAATGGGAAAAATCCAACATTTTTGCAAATAATTACGTATGCTTTAAAAAATATAGAATAATAATGAATTAGGTATCAAATGAAAGATCATAACCTTTTTTCAAAATGCCTCATATTTCAAAAAGAAAAACTTAAAACTTGTTTAAAAAACAACATTTTCTATTGACGATCGCACCCAATATTTTGAAAAAATCAGTTTTAACCTATATTTTTTGAAATTGTTTCGTTTATAAAAATTAAAATTGCTAAAAAAAAAACCTGGATACGGAAATAAAAACATTAAAATGTTTCAGCATTTTGTCTGAAAAGAATCGTTCTTTTCAGCTTTAAAAATCACGTATTAGCCTTTTGTTTTGATGACGTTAAAGTTGGTGTTCTATGTTTTGTTTTTTTCTTAGATTCAAGGATCTGATTCAATTACTTGTGTGTACTTAGAAAAAATGCTAATTGGTTCAGTATAGTTCGATAGAACGAAAAAACCTGTAATTGGCTTACAACTTTCATGTGGGTGCGGTGGCGTAGTGCGTAGTGTACTAGCTCCTCACACGCTATATCGCTTGTTCAAGCCCAGCTCGGGCAAAAGTTCTTCAAAAAATAAATTGAACATAAAAGCAATTAAGCACCACTAAAGGAGTCTGATGATCGGGTTGGCCCCCGTGAAATAGCTATAACTCCAGCCTATGAACTTGGTGGTAGCACACACAAGTTGTTGTTGTTTCATTCTAAATTTTCAACTTAAAATTATATGTTCTGTTAATCTACTATATAGAGTGATTTACTTTAAACAAGTTATTAGTTAGAACAAAGTCCTTCCATATAAAAAATAATTTTTGGGATGTTTTCAGGACGTAAAAATGAAAAACTCCACTTAATTCATTGTAAGAATTTTTTTTTGGAAGAAATAACTTTTTCTTATCATGGTTTTGAAAACTTAAAGTAAAGCATTTAAATTTTTGTTGGGTCAACTGATTTTTTCATTTGTTTGACAATGATTTGTCAAAACTTGGTTCTTACCCAAAAGTGTACCTTTTGGGAAATTTACACAATTAAAACAAAAACATTTCTCCAAACAAGTAGACACAAATCACCAAGTGACCTGACCATAGAACAACAACAACTTTATATAAAATTGAAGTCACAAGCTAGCTTAAAAATGTTCTTGAGAATTCACACAATTTATTAATGTATATTTCTTGTTAAAACACCTACACAAGTAAACACGTGCACATTTTCATTCTTTTATTACCATTTGAGACTTCGTTCATCTTAAAAGTGACTCAAATGTGTCATTTGGTACAGAAATTGTTTCGAATAATTGAAATAAACTTCATTATTATCAACAAAAAATTGTTTCTAATTCATTTATTCTGTCCACTTTATAATCCCACAAAAGGTTATTCCCTTAACTATTATTGAATTTTGCTTAAATTCGTGTAGGCGTTTTCTGAGAGAATACTCCTCTTTGATGCAGTAAAAACATGCCTCTTTCTTCGTTTTGAAGGTTTTTGGCCTCGAAATACCTGATATAGTATTACTTTCTTAAGAAATTAATTGCACAACTAAATCACAGGAACTTGCTTTTATAATTGAAATAACGTGATCATAAAGATGACATACAAGATTAAGATTTTTTGAGAGCTTAAAGTTAATAATGATAATAATCAGAAGATTAGGACGCAAAATTTTAAACTATGTAATAAAATGTTAGGACCATTTAAATAAGTTATCAAGCTAAACTGATGGTTTTTCCTAATTTAACAGGTTTTTTTGAGTCCTTATTTCTCTTAACATTTTAACTTAACTTAAGTTTTAGTAATTTACAAAACCAATTATAACTTCTGAGTTTCTGACATTTTAAATTAAAGTTCAGTTTCAAAGTCTTATTTGTATTTTTGTCATGAAGTTTTACTATTTAGAAGATTTTAGAGGCCCCTTTTTCAATAAAAGGGCAGTAGTATTTTAATAGCTAGCAAACGGTCAACATTTTAGAAAAACTTGTAAATCGCTAAACATTAGAAAACTGCTAGATATTACACTTGTTATTCCTTACGAATAAGTTACTTACATTTTTTTGTCCTGAATCTTTAGTTGATTAGGTTTATTCACCGATCTTATCATACATTTTTGCTTAAATATGTATTTGAAGTAAAGAACATACCTGTATTGAAAAATAAGTTAATACATTTGAGATTTTTTAATATTTTTGCTTTCATAAAATTTATCGACCAATAAATTAAAGCTTAAAAATATCATGTTAACAGTTTTTTGAAGAAAAATAACCACAACAGTGTCCTGATTACGTTTAAATTAATTGAAATTAATTTTAATAATAACAATGTTTTTTTTTTAAATAAAATAAGAAGTTTTAGCAAATTACGCGTATCAAAGAGAGATTTTGTATTTTGTTTCAAAACCACATAAACCTTAAAAAAACTCATTAAGGGAATTTTAAAATATTTAGCTATATTGTTTGATTCAATCTCAGTTCCAGATAATAAACAAAATTACTAATTGAGTAAATGGCTTTTTCCACTGTAAAATCAAAAACATTATTCAATTAATAAAAGTTTTATTTTTCCCATTTTATTTGATTTGTGTTATATGTAATTTGATATTTTCAGAGAGTGTTATTATTGAACATTAATAAAAACAACTAATATTTTTTTAATTATTGAATTATTATTATTGGATTAAAATCCACTACTTAGTGATTTTTACAACACAAAACAAAAATAGGGCCAATAAACACTTAATACTATTTTTAGAAAAACTAAATGTATATTGAAAAAAAACAAATATTGTAGGTTGGTGATATTTCAGTAGTGATGGTATTGGGATAAGTTTTCCAGGAACTAGACATAGTCACAGGAGAATTGTAAATCAATTTAAAATGTGTATTAAAGTAGCAAAACCTGAGCCAAAAAAGAGGCTGGGATGCAACCCACACTGATAACTTCCCATCCCGTCTGGCGATTTGTCTTGCTTAAAATTTTGTCTATATGTATCAATTTTTACCAAATTTGCGTACTATTTCTTTTAGATATTATTTTTTATGAAGAAACGGAGTGTTGGATTTTTATAAAAAAATTACTGAATATCGAAAACAATATTTTCTGTGAAATAAAATAAGTTTTAAGCCAATACTTTTAATTTTTGAAAAGATATTTGAGTCGAAATTCAATTTTTACCAACTTTGAGTAATGTTTTTTTTAGGTTTTTATTTTTTATAAAAAAAAAACTGTCAATTATATTTTTTTCAAAATTTCACCACATGTCAAAAACATTTATATTTAAGTCGTAAAATTTTCGAGTTGACACATTTTTTTTTAGTTTTTTTGATTTATAAAAAAAATCGTTAATTGAATTTTTCCCCAAAAATATAATTGTTTTGTATCACGTTACAATATATAATATAAAATTTAATTCAAGTCTCTAGCGACATTGGTTCATGAGATATTTAGGTTTAACCAAAATGTTCACCTTTTTTTTAAATTGTCTTGAGAGCCCTTTCTGCATCTTTCTGTCTTATTATCTGTATAACAAAATTTCTTGTAGTCGATATCTCTTCTGGTTCTTGAGCTATGGACGACGAAAAATACATCGCGAACGTAAGGACGTACGGACATTTTTCTACAAATCGTTAATTCGACTCTAGGGACCTTGAAACGTCGAGAAATGTCAAAATTTTCAATTCGACAAATTGGACCCATTACAATAACTTCCTATTGGAAGTTAATAAAATATTTATGTGAAAACAGAAATAACTTAATGAAATTCATCGGAAAAAGTTCTTCATTTTAAAAGCTCTTCATTTAAAATATTTTTCATTTTTGTTTTTTAACATCGGGATATTCTGGAGGACAGAGGAAATATTTTCATTTAATGGAATTCTAGAATTTCAGAAGTACGTAAGTAATTTTTTTACAATGTTCATCTGTACAAGTACATTGATCAAAATAATTTTAATCGAAAATTTTGAAACATATTCAATGAAAATTGATGTTTTAAAAAAACTTAGTCCTTTAAAAAATATCCAAAAAAAGTTTAAAAAATTGTTAATGAGACTTTAATTTCACAGTTTACAACAGTTTTCTATCAGACACACAAATATTTTTCGAAGAAGTTAAGGTATTGTCTAGATTCTACTATTTCTCATGCCAAACAAATCCTTCGTCCTTAAAAATGTCCTTGTGTCAAATTTATTTTGTTTCTTCTATGTACGAGTATGCATCAACCTAGGTATACAATTTCTGGCTATGACTTAATTGCATAGAACATAGAAACACAAGGATAAATAAAATTGTCGAATATGGAAGAAGGATTCTATGCAATACCTATCCTCTTTATATTCGTATGTGGGTATGATCAGACACCAAGATGTTGATATTCAATATGTATGAATATGTATAGGTAGTGTTTCTGTTTCTGTTTGTGTTTTTGTTGGTGTTGTTGTTGTTATTGTTTTTGTATAGTTTTAGTGTCTCAATATAGCTTAAGTTTAGGAATTTATACAAAACAAGGACACTTACAGGGAATTGAATGTTATGGATTGTGACTCTTAAGTGTTTAGGGTTAAATGTTTTCAAATATTACTTGGTGCACTTTGTTGGATTCATGTTGGAGGATGATAATTTCTATTTCCATACACCTATATGTATATAGAATCATTATCTAATCTATAAAAGATAGATACAGTCTATCTTCTTGGAAGCCTCATTTTAATAAATACTACGTACCAATGCAGAATTGAATATTCTACTTATGTTTTGTATTTTGTACATCAGGATAAGGTCTATAATTGTGCCTATAGCCTATGTAAAAGACAATCATTTACTGTTGTTTATTTTATGCATATGTAGATAGATAGGATGTGTTTCTATAATATGTGCAGTAGTTTGAGAGTGTAATCGTCGTGTATTGGGCATGTTGAATGAGTTTTACTATGATTTTATTGTATTTCTATAATAGAATATGTCAAGTTAGGCTTGAATAAATGCAATGACACAATAAACTAAAGGAATACTGAACTAGCTACATAAATACATTTAAATAGAAACACATTATTTTCAGTTGAACGAGGACGCATAAGGCAATATCATTATAAATCAGTAAGGACTCGTATATGTATATCTGTGTACACTCCGTGTTCTTTAGGATAGATTCGTTTTGTTTATTGTGACATAAATTTCGTTCACATCAAGTTTCAAGGGGTTTTTTCTTTTAACTTGAATAAATTCCCTGATCTCTAGATGACCCAAATAAAGTGCATCTAGCATTTAGCATCAAGCTACTAACATCCAAAGGACAACAGAAATACATAATTTTAAGATGCTCAGGGTACAACTAAATGTATACTTGAAGTTTGATTTTTTTTTAAACTTTATGCCATTAACATCAACGTGTTCTTAATTTTGAAAAAAAAACTCTCATGACAGCCCTTGCAAATTTTGAAGGAAAAATATTTTGTATGTCCTTGAACATTTTGAGCTTAAAACAGGCAAAAAAGGGTGATACTTTAATTTTCTTCAAAATATTGATGCCTTGAAACATAGAAACAAATCACACTCAACATTAATAATTTAATGAAAGTTTTAAATGAAGTTATTTGCCTTAATTAAGTTTTCATTATTTTTCAGAGAAACCATTGATTTATAGTTCAATGTCAATGTCACTAAAAAATGGCCATACCGAAAATTAACAAAAACAAAACTGCATTCACAAGCTACTCGAAATCATGTACTTGTTGTTGGGCATTTTTTTTCAAGTTCGTAGAGTTAAGAACTACGCGAAGCGATTCGTTCTCAAAAGATCTCAGGACTAAAAACTTGGAGATTTATCTAATGATATTTGACTTAGGAATATAGTATTTTGAATATTACTTATAATATTTACATTTTGTTGGTTCATTTAGTTTTCTTTCCAGTATTATGTTTAAAAATAATTGTACATTGTTAACTTCCCATAGGTAGTTATTGTAATGGGTCCGATTTGTCAAATTGAAAATTTTGACATTTCTCGACGTTTCAAGGTCCCTAGAGTTGAAATAAAAGATTTTTAGAAAGATGTCTGTGCGTGCGACGTGTTTATTGTTGTCCATAGCTCAAGAACCAGAAGAGATATCGACTTCAAATAAATTTTGTTATACAGATAATAAGGCAGAAAGATGCAGAAAGGGCTCTCAAGAAAATAACGTGGGGAGTTTTTTTTACCATAGCAGTTTAAAAAAAGGTGGAAATTTTGGTTAACCCTAAATATCTCATGAACCAATGTCGCTAGAGACTTGAATTAAATTTTATATTATATATTGTAACGTGATACCAAACAAGCATATTTTTGGAAAAAAAATCCAATTACCGGTTTTTTATAAATCAAAAAACTGAAAAAAAAATTTGTCACCTCGAAAATTTTACGACTAAAATATGATTTCATCTCCAAAACAATTTTGTGCAACGAAAAATAATGTTTTTGACATCTGATAAAATTTTGAGAAATATCTAATTGACAGTTTTTTTTTTATAAAAAATAAAATTCTAAAAAAAACATTACTCATAGTTGGTAAAAATTGAATTTCGACTCAAATATCTTTTCAAAAATTTGAGATAATGGCTTTTAACTAATTTTAACTTATAAGAAATACTGTTTTCAACATTAGGAAAAATTTTGAGAAAAATCGAATCGACAGTTTTTTTTACAAAAAATTAAAAACCTAAAAAAATTTTAACAAAAGTTGGTAAAAATTGATTTTCGACTCAAATATCTTTTCAAAAATTTGAGATTATGGCTTCTAACTAATTTTAACTTATAAGAAATATTGTTTTCAACATTATTACAAATTTTGAGAAAAATCGAATGGACAGTTTTTTTTACAAAAACTAAAAACCTAAACATAAAAAAATACTAAAACTTGGTAAACATTTACTTTCTACTCAAATAGCTTTTCAAAAATTAAAAATATTGACTTAAGTTTTTTTATTTTACAGAAAATATTGTTTTCGATATTCAGTAATTATTTTATAAAAATCCAAAAGTCCGTTTTTTCATACAAAATTAAAATCTACAAAAAATACTACGCAAATTTGGTAAAAATTGATACATATAGACAAACTTTTAAGCAAGACAAATCGACAGACGGAATGGGAAGTTATCAGTGTGGGTCGCACCTCAACCTCTTTTTAAAAGTGAGTTTATCTATATTTCAAGTTCCAAAAAAGACACCTAAACATTTCCTATTTTATATTTTTTCTTAAGGCAAGGTAGTTTCATCATCTACATACAAAAGATTTCATTTAACTTTTACGATGAATTCGTTCACTTGGAATTGGTATAAAAATCACAAGTGACTTTTTTTCAAAAATGTCTCAAAAAACATTAGTTTTTGACAAAGAAGCGATTTTTGGCATTGAATATTTTGAATTTTGCTTATTGGTATAAAATGGTCCAATGAAAAACAATTACAATCTTTAGTTTTCCGATGAGTTAAACTAAGCTTAAGAGTAAAATTTAAGCATACATATTTTCGAAAATAAACATACGTTTATTTATTTCTTGATTTTATAAATAAATGAAGAAGCAAAATATGTGTATTATCAAATATTCTTAATTTTTGTATCCATCCTCTAATTGGTATATTAAATAGTATAAGGCAAACAAATTTTGATACTTTAATACATCAGAAACCAACTTAACATGAAGGAATGTATTTATTTTTCCATGGGTTTGGTAATTTTTTATTGGTATAAAAATAAAAAACTGCTAGTTTTTGTAAAAATCTCTCCAAAATCTTTTCGTTTCACACAAAGAAATAATTTTAAGTATTAAAAATTCCTAATTTATTCATCTGCTGATTGGTATAAATTTACTTAATTACAATATTTAATTTTTCGGAAAGCGAAACACAGTTTAAGGTTAAAAGATGTATGTTATATATTTGTTTGATTATTTCTTTTCTGAATTTCAACACAATTGTTGCTAAATATTATCAATTTTGTTGGTTGAATTATTGGTATAAAGTGCACTAGTGCAATCAGCTTACGGTATTTAACTGTCCAAGGAATGAAATTTCGTTTTAAATTGAAAGTTCAAGAACCCTATTATATAATTATGAATTCATAAATTAATTAAATAGTTTTGCAATAAGAATTTGGTGACATAGAACTGGTATAAAGGAGACAAAATTATTATTTGTCTCCAAATTCTTCTCCAAAGTGCACAGAAATGATAAAGACGAGTTAAACACACCTAATTTGTTTGCCTATACTGGTTGGTATAAACTGGTCTAATCTAAGAAAATGTCTCTATTTAATTTTTCAATGACCCAAATTGAGTTTAAAAATTTAGAATAAATCTAAAATTGCGATACATGCATTTCTAAATTTATTGATTAACAAAATTTTCCATCAAATAGCTACACACCCGCACAACATATCCATAAACTAATTAATCAAAAAAGGTTACTGCACGAATGTGAAAAGGCAAATAATTTGGCTGTCGGCACGTTTACCTGATTTGCTGATTTAGCTGAGTCTGTGCAAATCGATACAGAAAATTCACTCATTCCTGTGTGGTTTTAGTATAATATGTATGATTTTGGCGGAAAATAATTAAACATTCGAGTTGGTCGTCGCCGTCGTGTGTCGGTGTGTCGTCATCATCATCATCATCATCATCATTATTATCATGATAATCATAATCAACATCATCGTCGATTAGATATCTCAAACCAAATGCGATAAGCCTATGGTATACATTATACCAAAACCTATTTATGTATGAAGATATATTTTCCGCATGATTTGCGTTTGCTTTTGCTTTTGACCTATATTTTGGCTATCTTTATCTTTGTTTTACGAATTGCTGCGATACCACTTATAGGCATACATAGACATTAGACATATGTACATATTATAACGCAAGTTTGAATATTTAGCTAATTTGCATCGCAATATGCTATGCTATGCTATGCATGCCGTTATATCCTTGGAGGGTTTATATTTCCTGTGTTATATCGAATATGGGTATGCTAAACGAATGATGGTGAACTTAGATAACAACAATGTGTATATGATTTTGTGAGAGTGTGTTTGTATGACTATAGGGAAACATTATGCATGTATATGTAGGCCGATTGCAGTAGCATATTCAAAACAGATGATTTAAGGCGAATAAGCGTAGGTATATTGTCCTATTTTCTATCATATACATACATATATCTGGCTTAATTATGATAATGCTCAAGACGGAACACAGGCAAATAACATTGCACCTTGATACAAATTTATCCTATAATCAGGAGACTACTGTGCATTCGAGAGTGATTGCATTAGCTGATAGGGTTTTGTGTTTCAAGGCAATTTCTCTCTCTCGCTGGCACACTTTGAAATATGGATGATGGGATTTCGGGGCTGAAAACAAAACATATCAAAGTTCATATATTCATATTCATAACACAGAACACCAGCACCAAACAATCTCAATGACCTTATGCATAAATTCGTAATTCAAATTGTGTGATGCATGCCATAAGGTTTCTGCAGAGGTTATACCATCTTCAAAACACTGAAGGTTAAACCCGTGTGCTGTTTGAGATCAGTGATCTAGGATAAAGATCTATATAAGTGAACAATTGAAACTTCATGCAAGAATTAATCCTGCAAAATCTTCACATTGAAGTCTTGAAGCAAAATCCTCCTTTTTTAAGTGTTTGATCTAATCCTTCAGTTAACTTTATAAAATGCACTTATTTTGGATTCAAGCTGAAAATTGATGGCAGATAAATAATATGAGAACATCCATACTTTTAAAAGTCAAAGTTTAACGGAATATCCAAAATTTCATGAGCTAAGTTTAGATAAATGATAAGCAAATTGTTTTAATACATAAGTGAATTTGTTTTGAAGTCATCTATTTTTAATTTTTTGTGAAACAATCGAAAACGTTGGAGTCCGAAACCCGGACAAAGAGGCTAGAATGCGACCCACACTGATAACTTCATTGTTAAGTCTTTTCGCTCAAAACCAAATCACCCCAATTAATAATGTCATAGCACCCAAAACAATTCTACTGAAATTTTGTTGTTGTACGAATTTTTGCAATATTATCGAACCTTTGGGAGTTAAAACATTTTTGGGTTTTATGAAATTCCAAATAAAAAGAAGCATTCAGTCTTACTGCCCAATTTAATAACGCCAAGATATTAAAAATGTCATGTCGCCCAAAAATGGCAACATCGACCTAAAACTTTTTCAGAAGAAAATGCCAAAAGGCCCAAAATCAATGTGATATTGCCCAAATCAATTTTAAAATATAATAACGCCCAACTTACTAATTAAGATATCGCCCAAATGACAGGTGTTTTAACATTTGGGAATTTTGACAAAATTTTTGTTTATTTTGGGCACTATGATATTTTAAGTTTTAAATTGTTTTCGCCCAAACGCAAACAATACACGAAAAAAATGTCAAAACGCTCAAAAATTTGGAGAGCAAGAAGGCGTTGAAAATACGAGGTGGGTTCAAAAAGTACCCGGAATTGTCGTTTTTTCAAAAAAAATATTTATTTATTCGTTTACATCAATGTGGTCCCCTTCAAAGTAGTCCCTTCCAGATATAATACACTTATGTCAGCATTTTTTCCAATCTTGGAAGGACTCTTGATATTCACTTTTTGATATGTCCTTGAGCTTTCTCAGCGATTTTGCCTTTATTTCTTCAATTGAGAAAAACGCCGTCCTTTCATGGGTCTCTTCAACTTTGGAAACAGGAAAAAGTCACGCGGAGCCATATCTGGTGAATATGGAGGTTGGGGCATGACTACGTTATTGTTTTTGGCCAACAAATTACGAACAAGCAACGACGAGTGAGCAGGTGCGTTATCGTGGTGCAAAAGCCATGAATTGTTTTTCCATAAATCTGAGCGTTTTTTCGGATTGCTTCACGCAAACGTCGCATAACTTCAAGGTAATACTCCTTATTAACCGTACGACCTTGTGGTAAGAACTCTTGATGCACTATGCCATTATAATCGAAGAAAACAGTAAGCAAAACCTTCACATTTGATCGAACTTGACGTGCTTTTTTCGCTCTTGACGTTTGATGCTTGCAGGTGGACGATTGTGCTTTGGTTTCGACATCATAACCAGTACACCCATGTTTCATAACCAGTTATGACCCTTTCAAGCAAACTTGGATCGTCGTTGACGTCATTTAACAGCTCTTGAGCGATGTTCATGCGATTGATTTTTTGGTCAAAATTGAGCAGTTTCAGCAAAAATCGCCGAGCTCATAAAAACACGTCGAACCTTAGCAACTACCACAGACAAAGTAAACAGTGAATATAGCTGAAAATTCCATCATACTTTAGGGGCATGTATACCAACACAATAAACAAAAAAAAATTGACCTTCAGACTCTCCAGACCCACGGAATTTGAAATTTCCGGGTACTTTTTGAACACACCTCGTAATATGTTCGCCCTTATATCACTTTCAGAAAAAAAACGAAATAAGGTGAATTTTCAAAGTGAAATAACAGTGCTAAACATGGAGATATGCTGCTATCCCACTCCTTGGGCTTACTACAGGATTTGAGGTAGGGGCGAAGTTGCGTGTAAGCAAAGTTTCCTTAAACGTTAGGAATGTACTTTTGTAGGAAGGACAATAATGTGAAAAACTGTAAAAAGCTGAGAAAATGATTTCGTCAGCCTTTAAAAAACTCTTGTATGAGTGTTAAAAGATTAGCAGACGAAATGGAACCCTGTGGTACACCACCATTGATTTTAATTATTTCAGCCTCAAAAACGCTCATAATATCTTACATTGATTGCCATTGATGCTAGGTTCAATCTTCTTGCTTCAACAGCAAAATTCTTAACTGTAAGTTTTTGAAATACTGAGTCCCAGGTTTTTCGTTGAGAGTTTATTTTTGAATTAAACGATCGAGTTGAGGAAACATCAACCGGTGTTTTACTATCAATACAGTGTTTTAATGATCTAACTCTGAAGAACTGGGTCTGGTAATACCATCATCTTATATTTTTTATCAAGATCGATGTTAAATACTTTTCACTCGACGATATTTTGAAATAACCACAATTTTTATATTATGTGTCTTGGCAAGTGAATTTTCATGAGCCGCTTTTTCTGAAAAAAGACGTAAAACGCTAACCACAAAAACTTGACGAGTAATTCAATTCGTTGATTTTTACTGATCCATAAAAACCGAACTTCAAGCCCGTTGGTTGTAATTTTCACATAATTTATCATTGAGAATCACGAAACATCTAAAAGTGCTAAAAGATTTTGTAGGAGCAAATAGAGCAAAACAAAGCTAAAGGAAAAATGCACTTAATGAATGTAAATATTGACGTCTTCAAACTCAGCCCTTCAGATTATTTTCAATAAAACTTAACATGTTTGTTTTCTCTCAAAAGCTTTATCAAAGATTGAAAGAATATTTGAAAAATAAACAAAAACTTGAGTTTTGTCTTCTTTCCAAAAATATGAGTACCACAGGGTTTGAATATTACTGGTTTAATGTATTTTTCCCAAACTAACCTCTCTTTGACCTCAAGAAAACAAAAATTCCCATTCAAAACTTCATCTTTATATGTACGTCCGACCCAATACCTCATAGCTTATGTCATATCCTCCCGGGAGCACTTATATCCGTAAAAGAATGTCTTCGAAAAAGAACCTTCAACATTATAAAAATATAGAAAGTGTAATAATAATATTTCAAAAACCGAACAAAGTGGCAGTTGAAGAAGTCGTCGACGAAAAATCCTTTTGGTCGATTTTGCCACACACACTCGTAAGATGGGCAGAGTTTTCTTTTAGAATAGAACACGAAAAAGGCAGACACACATCCTTTTCATAATATGCACTTCAAGGATATTATTCCAGGAGCTTATTTTTTGTCTTTTCCATCTTCACCAAAAAAAAAACAAACTCTTATTCGCTTGCAAGTTCCATATAAACTTAAATACAACCATGTAACTGGTGTGTGTCTATTCTATACTAGGGCTGCTTGCCTGTCGTCACCGCACCGCGTCGGTCGGTTTGTCGGTAGTAAGGAGCGACTGTATTATACTTACCGTTTATGTCGAGGACCTCTGAGGGTACATTCCAAAAAAAAAATTAAGAAAAAATGGAGAAAATTTGGTCCAAAAGGACTAAAGCGTTGCTGTACCCAGGACATACCGTACCTACTTTCACTTCTGTTTCACATGCAATCGTTGTTCAATAGGGTTCCAATGATTCATTGACCATGGGTCTGGTCATGGACTACGAGGACGAGGACGGTTCGAGTCCATTAGATTTTTCCATATATGTACTCGTATATATATATTTTTTCTCTCCCCATCGTTGGTCCTTTGAAATAGAACTAAAATCGAAATTTATGTAGGTAACAGAGAGGGTTGGGCTGGAAACAGAAAAAAATTGAGGTAGATGAAAATTACAGAGTAAACGTTAAGTAGATAGCTTGCCTGGTTATAACATATCGCTTAGCTATAGCTCGAGTGTTGCCTTTTTTTTACCCATAGGTTCATAGGTACCCCCATATCCTTTTTTCTTTGGGTGAATTTTATTTCCTGTCATTATATTCTAGTCCTGGGGTTGCTGAATGAAAGATGGGTCATTAACTTCCCTCCCCTTTCTGTATGCGCAGCATTTGTTCAGTTGATGTGATGTATGTCTATTGGGCTCCATATACGATGATGTAAATAATATGAAGGGGCTGTGCTGTGCAGCTGGGAGGAATATTAGAAAGTCTATGGGTATATAGATTATACCAGAGTTCTGGGTAATTAGGCTTTTGTATGCGAGTGAGTGGTTTAAGAGTGAACCGGTCTCGACAACGATGACGATGACGGCTGGCTTGGTTGTTCCAAAACGATATATGCAAGAGTAGGTATCTGTAGAGTCTATTGAAGATAGAGTTCACCTTCAAAACAGACATAATATGGTTCATTCATTTATTTTCTTTTTTTTTTTGGTAAGAAGATGGTAAAAGGATAAACACTTAAGATTATTGCTACCATCTTATAAAGTCATAATATTACCATTTTTATAAATTACAAGTTTTGGTGTTAGAATGGCTTAGTTAGTGTTTAGTCCATCAGTCAGGGAGGGTTTCGAATGAGAAAAAAAAGTTATAGTTTTGGTGGAGTTTTTATTTTGTTTGTGTTAGGCATTTTCTTGGAAGGATATATTCTATCGTTAGTTCCCTTATTTTGAAAAATTGATTTTTTTTAAGTAAAAACAATGAAAAACTTTATTATTGTTATTTTATTGTACTATTCGTACTAGAATGTCAGCTTGTTAGACTTGACCATTCCTTATTCCGTCAATTTCACTGAATGTTTGAACAGCAAAAACTTTGTTGATGAAGAAAACTATTCCCTTTTTGCCAATAAAGCAGTTCTTTATAATTGAAAAATAAAGGTCTAAGTTTCTTGAATTCATTTCATAAGGAATCTTGATAACAGGTCCAATTTTTAAAATTCATGTTGTTGAAAGTTATCACAAATCCCCCAAAGAAATAATTTTGTTTAGTTAAGTTAATTTATTGACCAATTTGTGGAATTATTGTGATTAGTGGAAATATAGTTTTTCGTCGGCTTTTTTGGTCATGTATTTTGGTAATGAATTTTGTGCTTTATTCAATTTAGACTCAACTTCATTCTTCGAAGTGCTAATTATATTTATAGTTTTATTTTTAATTTATATTAATTAATATTAAATTTTTTTCATATTTTTCTTGATTCCCCTGAAGAAAGCAGCAATCCCTGCCGAAACGTTTTGAAAGTTAATGTAACTTAATTGTTTCATTGCAAAAACTACAGCGACCAAAAAAGCCGACGGAAAACTATATTTCCAGTAATCACAATAATTTTGTTTAGCTCACAATATTTGATGATGAAAAATTTATAATTTTGTTTAAATTTTTAAAAATACAAAATCTATTTTTTTCAAATTCGATACCTCAAAAACGAGTTAAGGTTTTTATTTAACGTATCGTTTTCGAAAAGAAATAAATCACATCTATCTTACTGTTATATCCAAGAATTTTGCAGCTAAGCATTATGTTTAAAAATTGATTTAAAGTGGCCACTGCGGCTGGTTCGAAAAAATTTCAGAAATTAGTCCCAATTTTTTTTTTTTATATAATTAGCAAACACTTAAAGGGTTTTGTATACCTTTAATATGCCAAAGACACAGTGTGAGCATTAGGAAAAGAGGGAAGGGTTGGATAGGAGGTGTCGGTGTACATTGATTTTAAATATCTGAACATTGCAATCACAGGGAAAGATAGAGCGTGGCAAGGCGTTCCACATTCCCGTAGTACGGCTAAAAACGAATCTCTGTACTTCATAGTACGACCAAAGTTGGGCTCGAGGGTAAACTGATGGGCATTCCTAGAAACGCGGGTATTACGGTTAAATTGTTTAAGGGGAGGAATGCAACTGGCTATTTCACTAGAGCATAGTCCGTTAAAATAACGGTAAAAAATGGTGAGGCAAGAAAACTTTCATCGATGTTCGAGTGACGTAAACGAGTTGATAATGTTAATGTCACTAATCATTTTAAAAGCTCTTTTTTGAATACTGCCCAAGAGGCTTAAATAAGTTACTGGAGCACCAGCTCAGAGATGAGAGTTATATTCAAGTTTCGGACGTATATATAGGTTTTGTAGATTTTTGTAGATTGTAGCCAAATCAGACGGAGAGAAAAATTTCTTGCAACGTCTTAAAAAACCTAGACATCTTGAGGCATTTTTGGCAACATCGCGTATATGATCGCTCCACAAAAGGTGGTTGCTGATGCACATTCCGAGGATGTCAAGATTTTCCGGGCCGTTTGTCGGTGATAAGGCATTAAAAATTCTCTTTCAAGTGGTTAATTGTCTACGGTTTATCTGTGTAGACAAGCAACTTCACATAATCCCACAAGAAATTTTCCAGCGGTGTTAATTCACACTAAAGTTTCATTCAATAAATTAATGGAATTGGTCACTCGACCCGAACCATTATTTTGGTATTAAATTTTCACGATTTTCAAGCTTTGTATATTAGTAGGTCTGCTTTGAAATGAGAAAACCAAACTGAGCATAAATCAAGTGACAACTGTCAAAAAGACAAATTCCGAAAAAAGTATCATCAGATTGAAAACCACAAGTCTAAAAACACGCCCGATAAATCTGAGAAATTTTAGAATGTCCCTTTTTGACACAGTTCGATAGTTGTCAAAATACAAATCAATATTTTTAAAACAAAAAATAACCAGTCATAGGAAATTCTTTGAATAAGAACAGGGCCTTCCATAAACTTTTGGAGCTATCAATATACTTCTGTTTCAGCGGACGTTGTCTTGAAATATAAGAAAATGATCGTAGTAAGACATAGACACAGCTAAGAGTTTAGACACTGAAAAAAGCAATTATTATCTAGGCTAAGGTCAGGTACTTAAAACCAGACTAACAGCCCTATTATGGTTATCAAATATCAACACGATATTGGCTAGTAGTTGATAATTATCAAAAAAATTAATGAATCGGTATCGGTTGATCAATTATCAATATTTTTGATAAATAGTGAATTAAAAGATCTATTGTGAATAGCTTTATTGATAAACTTGGTATTACGGCTATCAAACATATTGATACCCATCAAATATTCTATCAGCTACAAAATCTTCGTTGACAAATGTATCAAATATTCGTAAATGGTAAAGAATTGTAATTTTAATACGATTTATAAAAGTTTTTTTGTAGTTTTTATTGAATATACAAATTGAAGAACGAAATGCTTTCACTAGAATTGTTGTTTGAAGGCAATTGTATTGAGGAACGAAGGTTTATCGTGCAAGCTAAAATAAACAGTATTACGAGATGCTTCAAACTCACTGGACAAATTATAATATCATGAATTAAAATAAGCAAATTAAACTTGGTATAACGGCTGTCAAAAATTATGATATCCATCAAATTTTCTATCAGCCACATATTCTTCGTTGATAAATAGGCATGTACCATCAACTGAGTGCTCAGAGATTTATGCACAAATGCCTTTTGCAACCTCAGGATTTTCCTCCATTAGTTCCACAAGCTTTTCTATTTGTTTTCTGTTGCTAACTATTCTACTCCTAAATAAACAAAATATTATTAAGAAAAAAGAGAAATTTATTTAATGAAAACAACTTACATTATTCTGCCGAAATTATTTATAGAACAAAACACAAGAACTCAACACAAATGACAAACGTCAAACACCAAACAAAACCTATTCACAATCGTATATTGATTAGTATTCACAATGGGTGAAAAATTATCATTTGATACTCATAATGCCAAATTATCAATAGAAGTTATTAGTTATCAAATAATTGATAGTTGATAGCCATAATAGGGCTGTAAATATTTTTGACAAAAAATGACAGAATGTTGTTTAATGTTCATCTCTAAATTTAAAAAAAAACAAGGCATTTTTCTCTATTAAACTGATGGCATCATTTTTAAATTTCAATTTTGAAACATAGTTTCTTGATTTTTTTTAAAAACAATTTTTATTGGTGTTTCCATTTTTGTTAATGCCAAAAAGGACCATAACACACCTAAAAATTATGAATCCTTACAGAAACCTTAAGTCTAATTGTGTCAGGAACTTTTTGGCGATCTTCCAAAGAAAATTGAAATTTTTGGATTCGTTAAAAACTACAAAAACCAAATTTAAGTCAAACGACAATGTTATACCCAAAAACTAGACCCAAAACTTAGTCAGTCTCTCGAACGCAAGAACCACGAGGACAACTTAAAATCATTCACACTATTTACAGTATTTTTTTTTATATTCTTCCATTTTTAATTTTTCATCCTTCATTTGTCATCTTCATTGTTATAACTTAAGTCGACCATTGTCCTTATAGATCCAACACACAATGGTGTGCGGCATTTGAAGAACAAGAACAAGAAGAAGATATCTCAGGACTTCTTTGTTCGTATACTATTATACAAGTAGTCGAATTTTGAAGCCATCAGAAGATGAAGAAGAACAACAAGAACAAGAAAACTTAAGGACACTTTGCGTCTTCAGCAGAGAGACAATCGTCTCTTGTACTCTTCGTATTTGTATATTATATATGAAATGTGTCTGATGCCTTCATTTTAGTTGTTTAGTTTCTAAAAACCTATCATCCAGGACAACGACAATAGATCCTTATACAAAACTATATAACTATTCTTATAGAGATATCCTTGTATAGTGTAGATGTACTTGTATTGTCTTTGTGGACTTAATCATCGTTTGACAATTTGTAGATAATTGTTTCTAGAACACTCAAAAGCAAAACTGATTTATAAAGCACAAATTTTGTGAATTTTCTATAATGTGTGTTTGAAATTCTCATTTATAAACATTTCTTGTCCTCAAAAACCATCAAGAGTCTTCTTATTCTTCTTCTGCTATTTGTAAGGTGAGAAGATGATAATGATGAAGATGAGAAAGACGACGATGATGATGATAATGATGATGACTATGAGAAGGACAGAAGCAAGATTCACTATTATTTTGAATGCAAATATTTGAGAGCGTCTAACGGTTTTGTGTTTATAATCATCAATGGTGTCTAAGGAGTCTCCCAATAAGTGCTATAAACTGTTATAGGTACATCACTAATGGTAGATGGTGCTGTTTAAGACATCTTTTAAGATAGGTAGGTAGGTTTTAAAGACACTTGTTTAAGATTGTTCAATATATATTTATACAAGCACCTACCTACCTTAAAAGAAAGGATTTGTCAATGGTAAACAACAAACGCTAATGAGAATTTAGCTGGATCCTTTGTTTACAAGTGATTTGTACCTATTTTGTTTCTTTTTACCCAAAACAACTGATGATGATGGTTTTATGTTTTCTAAGTTTAAGGCAAGACTTTTTGATACTCTTAGCTTTAAGGTGAGGAAAGGATAATGTTGGTTTTGGCGAAATCTTAAGGGGACAAATTTTAAATATGATTTTAAAGTGACATTTTAAAAACGTTGGAAAAGTATTTTTACAACACTACTTCGAGACTGCCACACTTTTGTCTACCATACTATGATATGACTAATGGACAGCAAAATAACTTGACTTTTGCATTCTGTAGTCCTTTATTTAATTTGATTAAGTATTTCAAATTCTTGATGTGTGGTTTAAAAAGTAATCTCTCATCTTGTATATTTTTTTTTTTATATTAAGACAATTTTAATGGGGTTTTACATACCGTTGAATTTTGTATCAAACTGGCAAGAAACCACAGATTTAGGGAAAGCATTTCACATTCTTCATGCGCAGCTCGAAAAAGAATATCTTTCGTAGATAATTAATACTGTTATTAGTAGAACATTTTAATAATTTAAGCTTACTTAATGACTTCTCTTCCCTTGAATTTGAATGTACGAAACAGAGCCAAAAACAGAGGTAGGTAAAGTATTTTACATTCTTGATGTTCTGCTGAATAAAAAATCTTAGGTCCCAAGATCTGTTGGCAGTAGAATTCAGATCCGGTAAATCTTTTTATTTGTAAGTATTTTATTACGGTTCGAAAAGGTTTTGCCTGACTTTGAATTTTTATATTGAAACAAGAGGCCAGAACATTCTTGATGTGCGGCTTAGATATTGATATCAAGAACAGAAGATTTAGCATTACAAATTTTTTTGAAGTGGGATAATGCAATTGGTTAATGTTTTAAAAAAAATTACTATAGACATTCAAAATTGTGGTGGTGTTTAAAAGACCCACAAATTACTTTCATAGTCTTTAGCAATTTTAAAAGCTCTGTTTTTTGTCTAAGTTAAAAAAACGAAGATTAAGGCCAGAGCAGGAACGGTAAACAATTTATTTTTTAAAGTCAAAGATTAACTTAAACTTGAACATGGTATAAAAGAAGCCATATAAGTTCCTTTTAAGACATCTCTAAGAACCTATTCCCTTGGATGTTTTTGAAATTTCGTCTACATATATACCTTACAAGGTATAACCATTAAAGAAAATCTTGGTCCTCAAAATATCTGTGCGTAAGTTTCTTGCTCCGTACCACCTCCTACATTCAAATATTAAAATGAGTTTGTTATTTTTATTTTTTGGTTTTTCTTACTCCTAAAAATTTCATTTAAAATGTTTCCCCCAATTCCTGGACGTCTTTTTTCTCTTTGTTCCTACGATAAAACACCACAAAAAGCTAACAAAATCTTTTATACCTGTCTTTCTCCCTATCTCCCTCTCTCTTTTTCTCTCTGTCTATTATGAAAGAATCGGATGTATCCAAATTCCAAACTCAATTCAATTTCGGTATTATTATATTTTTTTTTGTCTTGCTTATATACAAAACACCGAATTAAGGGTTTAAAATTTAAATGTAAAACACACGCATACACAATATCCTTTTTTAAATGTCCCCATTTCTATGCAAACACAAGGAAAAAGAAAAACAAACAACAACAGCAGTTAGCTGCTCACCTAACCTTGAAATTACCTTTTTTTTCGTTCAATTCTTAGCCGACAGGATGGCACTCTCCGGATGTGATGAAGTACACACTTCTAAAGGGTTTCCCCCACCCTCCCATCCTCCCTCACGAATCTCAAAAACACCATCACAACAATGATGAAAAAAAAGAAAAGCCCATCTAGCTTTTCACGAATGCAATCAATTTAGTATTCCATTCAGGTGTTTTCTATGGAAGGAGAGGTTTGCTTGGAAGAAGATCGAAACCAGAAGTCTGTATAGGTACGGTATCGGTTGGTCGGTTGGTCGGTCGGCTGGTCGTTTTTGGTGGTGGCGTGGACAAGGGAGACCTTACTCAAAGTTTTTTGAAGAAAGAATATCCTTAGGATATCGGTTTTATCGAAAACGGTGAGTGCGTGCGAATTCGATTTCGATTATTCTTAGTGTTGGAATATCCTTTTTTTTATGTATGTATGTATATTTTCACCTCTTCCCTGTGTGCTTATAGGTGTACGCACTTCCTCCTCTGTGTATACATACTGTGTCGTCCTCGTCGTCATCGTCGTCGTTATTAAAACCGATTGTTTTCGATGTCTTCTGGATGTAATGTTACTTACGATATGGTTTTTCACACAAACTTAAATGCGGAAGGACGTATAAAGCCAGCCCGGTCTCGGTGCCGGTCCTGGTCCTGGTCCCGATTTAAGATCCCCGAGGATATGTTTCTCACATATCGGTAACGGGTCCTGTGCATGTGGGCTCTTTTTTATTTTAAACATGTAGGAGTGTGTGTTTTTTGGGATATATTTATTGTTGTGTAAAATAAAATACAAACTGTTAAATTTTATAAGTTTTTCTTCTTTTTTTTTTTGTTGTTCGTCGTATACATATTTTTGGTTATATCACACGCTCACATATCCTGGCATCGACTTAAATTTCCATTATTATTCTCTTGGGCATTTCGTGATCTGACTTCTCCTACGGATATACACCGAACGAGTTTTGTTTTAAGTTTTCTTTTCTTTTTGTTGTGTGTTTGGAAAACATGTTGGTTGTATTTATGATTATTGAAAGAAAAATATTGGCCTTTTTTGTTGTTGTTGTTATGGGTTTTAAAAAAAAAGGACAAGTAGATACAAAAAAATTTCAGTTTAAAGATTTTGAGTTCCAGAGTTTTATAAGTCGTAAATTGGCAAAGCAACAAAAATGAAATCAAATCAAATCGTGTGTTGTTGACTTTTAACACGAGCGAGGTTTCATTCAATATTTGATAAATTGTATATTATTTTTGGTTCGTAAAGCCGCTATTTTTATTTAAATTTGGCAAAGCTCTGTATAAAATAAGTACAATTTACAAATTAAAAATGATAAATTGCTGTTGTGGTTTGGTTTCTAAGACTAATCTCAAAAAGTAAACTAGGGCGTATGCGTACTTTTTTTTGATACAGAATACATTTCAGTTTAAATCGTAAGTAAAAGACCTTATTCGTGAACTCAGAGTTACATCTATAACCTAAAATATTTTTGAATTGGTATCAATTCTTAATGAGTTTAAAAAAAAAAGTTATCAATATCAACAGCAAACCTTTTTCGAGTAAGATATTCGTGTTAAATTTCAAGAACTCTCTATGTTCTAAAGTGCCTCCTGATACTTTGTTGAACTTTTCCAAAACTAATAGGCTAAGATTAATTATTTAACAAAATTTAAATTGTTTTCGTCACGAATCGCAACGATTTGCATTGACACATTTTTTTCATCAAAAAAGCGCGTATACGCCACAGTGTACCTTCTACATATTAATTTTAAAAAAACAGGCCATAACGTTTATTCATAATTCTGGATCCAAAACTACTTAAACCTAGGAATACTTTTTGTCAAAATGCTGTATAAAAAAATCGCTTTATTCTAATATAGACAAAATACCGTATCTGTAAACAGTATATATGCCAGAACTCAATTAATTTTGTACATATAATCGTTAAATGTGCATTATTTTGAATACAGTGTTATGATTCCTACATTTTTTCTAGGACCTTTCATCAAAACTATTTTCAAAAACAAATAAAATACACTCTTTAAAAAAATCCATACAATCACTATAATCTTCACCATTAAAAAAAAGGGATACACAAGAATGGAGCTTCTTTTTCGTGTATCTAAAATATTCACTCGAAGCTCTCTTCGAAACTCAGGTTCTCATATCATCGCATACCCATAAGAGAAATGATTTTTGAAAATAAAGAAATATAACTCGACAAAAAAAAGGATAAACATTATTTGTTACAGGACTTTCTCACCGTGAAAATATGACAAATATGATTCTTGTTTTGCGCGCTTGTACTATTATAGAGGAAACATTGAGTATCAGGTGTGCGAGTTATATTAAAGAAATAAAATCCACAGCTATGTTTCAAGGACTTACTCTTTTTTATCTTGTATTTCAAGCAGATCAAAATTTCGGATTTTTCATTCTACAAAAATAAAACTATGAAAAATATAAAGTTGCTACTTTTTATCATCTATGTTAAAAACAACCATAATAATAACTGAAACCTAAGGCCTAATTCGTCTCAAGCTTATATCTGGTGTATAAGTTCTGAATATCAAAATAGAAGAGAAAAAGAAGAGAGTTAGGTAAAGCATTTTACATTCTTCATGTCCGACTGACAAAATAATCTCTGTACTTAAATACAAAATTAAGCTAAAGGGTGAACTGATCAGCAGTATTCGAAGCTCAAATATTAAGGCAGAATTATTTTTGATCGGAAGGGGAAAGGGGGGTTTAAGGAACTGAACATTTTATATAAAAATTTATATCACAACGAAAGACATGAAAAATTGCCTCGGTGTTCAAGGGAAGGAAAAGTTTGAATAGTTCGGTCACCTTTCTTTTCATAGGTCTATCTTTAATTCATACTGAAATACTTGTAGTAAGCTTTTGGTTTTTGACTTAATAGAATAAAGGCAAATCAGAAGGATTTTTGCAGTTATAGAATTCCAAAGCACTTATTCATCCACAAAGTGATAATAGGAGACACTAAATGAGATTCCTAAACGAAATTATGGCTTTAACTTAAAGAGAAATCATTAAATACCAAACAATGATAAATCTCAGCTTAATCAGCGAAATAATTCAATACATTAGAAGCTGTAGACAGACAATGTGCCCTTATAAATATGATGAATAAGAGAGTTTGAGACCAATTGGAACAATGTAAATAGTTTTTTTTTTTCACCAAAACAATAGTTACCTTTTATACCTATCCAACAAGTATAGATTCGAAAACAAAACCCAAGGACTAGGATTTGTGAACAAGGATAAAACACTACAAAAATATGCTTCCCAAACAGCAAAACACTGATAATATACGTATTGGCTGATGTTTGGTGAATAGTGATTTTTGTTTTATCATGGAAGAAATATTTTGAGACTTAAAGTGTTAGAAGGTAGTGCATTGATTTATTATTCAATGTGAATATAGAAGAAATGAGCAATACTCTTCTTGTTAGAACTTAAAGAAATAAAAGTGCTCTAAAAGAGCATTACGGAAAAATATTAAAATATTGATAGCAACACTTTGGCGTAGTAATAATTTAATGTTAAAATTCCTGATGTTTTTAACGAAGTAGGTATTCCGGATCTACTTTTTGATTCTGAAGAAATACCCATTTGGTAACCAATATTTGTGCCTTGCATATTTCTATGAAGGGAGATAGTCACAAAATCATGATGGAGTCTTCATTATTCAAAATTTTGCCTTAAGCATTTCCAACAACAACATTCCAAGCCAACATTTTCAACATCATAATTTCTTGTCTACCAATAATTGAAAAACATTAAAGTTCAAATCCATACAATCGCACCATATTGACTTTTGAAGTTTATTACATTAGATATGTTAATTGACAACAACAATTATAAATTTCCAGACATTTTACTTTAATAATCCTTTAATCTTAATTAAGTTTCATAATATTTCATTATTCTTTTATGTCTGATATCATCTGAAATAAAAGAAACTAGACAAAGAAGTTCAATTATGCAAGTAATGAGAAAGAAATACCAATAATTCTCATCAATAGATTTCAATCCAATCCAATACATATTTAATCGTTAAATCCTTCAATTTGACAAAACAAAAATCAAAAAAGAAATTATAATAATTAAGCTCCACATCGATAATAATTCTCATATATTTTATATAATACATTACAACCCAAAGGATGGTTCTGCTGATGATGATGATGAAGATGATATAGATAAAGTTAAAAGAAAATAAAATAAAAAGAAAAAGGAATTTCTATTGACTCGGACGATCCTTTTGTGTCTCTTCTTAAACAAATCCTTCGTAATTCCTGCAATGCATATTGAAAGCATTAAGACGAATTAATTCCATTAAAATCATCAGAAAAGCATCAATACTCACACTCGTTCTTCTACAAAACTTAAAGATATATTCAAAGGTACAGCTATATCTACTGTAGATATATTCAGGATGACAGAAAGGACATTAAAAGAAAGAGATTGGGCGTATAAGTATGGCTTGTCTCATCCTCCCACTTCTTCTCACACTACATCCCAATCATCAATCTATTCATCGATGCGCCCTTATAGTATTGATTGCAGGACTCTGACTCTACCTCCCCATTATAAGGATGACCAAAGTTAAAGGAACAAAAACCAACACCAAAAAAAGAAGACGAAGAAGAAATTAAGAGTCCAGTGTGATGGAGAGAATAAACGCCCATGGCATCAGCAGAAGTATCCATCCGATTCATTTTGTCCTGCGTCGCTCTTCCTGTCTTAAAAAAAAAGGAAACACAAGAAAAAAGAAATTGCACTTCTACCATAAGCTATCGTTCAAAATCCTCCAAGGACAATGTAATTAATCAAATCATCTTTGGAAGTAGTGATTTTTCATATTTTATTCCACCACGAAACGAACGACAACGACCCGACGCGACGGTGTGCTGCTCTGTTGCTAACCAAACCGCTCGACAACGAGGATGAAGACGACGACGATGCCTCTGGTCAAATTCAGATTGGGACTATCTGATACCCGCTTCTGCTGCTACCAATATGCAGAGCAGAGAGAGAGAGAGAGGAAGTTTAAGAGGGAAATACCGTCTTGTCTGATTCTTTTAAAAATACCAAAATAAAAGAATAAAGTTGTATATCCTTGTCGTGAAAAACGCGTATCTTGAAATTAATGAGATGAGATCCTTGTGGCATGGTGCAAAATCGGGAAGAAATGACACCATTCATTAATGCGTACCCAAGTGGTATGTGATGTGGAGGGGGTTGAGGTGGGATAAATATTAATGACACTTAGTCCTTTGATTTTGTCCTCTTCAATAGAGATAGAGAGTTTCACAGGATAATAAAAAGGATTTTTTTAAAAGTTATTTTGTTTGTTTTTATTTTAATTTTTTTTTATGGGAAAAAGCAAACTTTCGATTAAGTAAGGGTAGGACGAATTAATGCAGAAAAAGTCAAATAGGTACCTTCTTTAAATGGCTCTTAATGTCCTCCTTTTATATATGATTCTAACCCTAAACGGCTTGAAGGACTATTATGTGTTTTTTTTTAAGTTTGTTTAACTTTCAGCCTGAATGGGCTCTTGAAGAAATAAGAATATTACAACAAGTTTGCTTCATATGAATTTATACCAGTCAACGAATATATCATACCAAGAAAACAAATATCATCAAACTATCGCAAACGTATTCTGCGTTTGTAAACTGAATTCCGCTCCTAGGGGAATGAAATATCATAATTTATTATTCTTAGATAGTTTTATACCATTTAGTGGATACAGACATTAAGAAAATTCACCTTTAAATATCGTTATAGTTTCTATTCAAACAAATCTAATTTGGTTTTGATATTTTGTAAGCAAAAGAAAACTCTGAAACTCTCTTTAGAAATCTAAATTGTAGTTTTTTTTCACTATGACCATTTTATACCAATCGGTAGATGAATAAATTAAGAATGTTTAATACATCAAAAAGTTCGTTTGTATGAAACGAAATAATTTTTTATCTATTTTTGCAGAAAATAGCTACTTTTGACTTTTATACCAATTTCAAGTGACCAAATATCATCGAAATAAAACATTTTTTTAATGTGTAACTTTAGAACATTAAAATTAGTTTTATAAAATTTTATACCAATCAGTGCATAGATAAAATAAGAATTTTTACTTCTATATATCGTTTTTATGCGAAAAACAGACGTTTTTTTCTCATTTATACCACTTCTTTGTGACCATTATTTAAAACTGAATATGTCGCATATTATTTTTTTTGAAAAATGTATATTAAAATGTTAGTTAAGTGTTTCACTATTGAATTGTATTTCAATTCAATAATTATAAACAAACTGGTCTAAAACATATTCTTAATCAACCAAAAAGGCTTCTATAAGTTTATGGTTTATACCATTCATCAGAAAAAAATCCGAACAATTTTCTATCTCGTACAATTTCATAGAAACAATTATTATCTTCAATATACTTTGCTGGCTGTTGATATGAACATTTTTAATTGGTCTAAATACAATACGCAATAATGCAAATAGACACTTTGTGATATGTTAACAACCACATAAATACTAACATTCATACAAGAAAATAAACATGAACTATTGCGACATACAACAATTTTAATTACTTTATTTTTATACCAATTAATTTTAATGCCGAAAAGTGATAAATACTTTCTTACTAATCTAATATTGAAAACAATAGATGGTCAGGTCATGTTTAACTATTAAAAAAATGTTCTCAATTTTTAAACCAGATTTTATAAAAAAAAACTTTTAGGAGTGGTCTAAAATATTAAAAGGTTAAGGTTTTGAATTAGATTAAGCAAAAGCACAACGTGTCTGTTTCTATAAAGCGTTTTAAAAATTGTTAAGACAACTTATACGCATTTGTTTGTGTATATTTTCTCATATTTTAATTATTCGACCAATTGGTACCAGCTGAATTTTTAAAATGTCAGTTATAAAAACAACCATTGTTCCTGTGAAAACGGGACATATAGCTTTTTATAATTGGTATAAAGTGGTCTACAGAACACATTTAACCAATTATTTGTTTCTGTTTATACCATTTACAGTTTTCAAACAAAATCCAAGTATTGGCTCTTCATTGAAGTATTTAGAGAATAAGAACTTACTTTGTAGTTTTCGATTTTTTGTGTGTTAAGACCTTAACCCCTGCAGAGCCCCATAGCATGTATCGAAATCTTTACAAATGAAAAAATAAACTATTCTGATATCCACTTCAGCTCCTCTAAACTATGTGTCAGTAGAATAACTTCCAAGTAATATTAAAACGGTAACAAAAGAATATTCCTGCAAACTCTTCCAGAAAATATAAAGCACAACTCTTTAACTAAATGCATGCACCAAGAAACCTGATAGGGTTATTTGCCATCATGTTGGAAAGAATACACACACACTCACAAGTATACAAAATATCGAAATAAAAGAAATAACAAGAAGAAAAAGTAAAAAACAAAAAAGCAAAACAAACTTCTTCGTCTTCTTTTCTTTCAAAAAAAGGATGAAAGGGAATCTCGAAGGAATTACTTGCTTACCTGTCGAAAAACTTTTGCTAACATGGCGATTTTATTGTACCGGGTTAT
The DNA here is from genome assembly GCA_951509635.1 of Eupeodes luniger. Lineage (NCBI taxonomy): Eukaryota > Metazoa > Arthropoda > Insecta > Diptera > Syrphidae > Eupeodes > Eupeodes luniger. Next base: position 7,577,206 of record OX608075.1, on the reverse strand, counting down.
CTCGCAAGACTCTAAGGATCCTACATATTCCTCGTATATATAATCAAACATTTTCAGACATCTACACATGTAACCCAAAGAGGCAGAAGCTGAAGCTGAAACTGAAGCAGAAACAGAAACAGAAGCTTGTATGAAAGTACACTTTACGAACGAACGAAACGAAACTAACGCAGTCAGAGATAGGACCAACGATGACGACAACGATGAGGGAAGGCCTGAGACCCAGAGCCAGCCCAAGCCCGAGAGGAACTCATCCAAACTTCTACTTATTCCATTTTTCAGGTAAATCAGAAATAATTCATGTGGAACGTATCCGAAATGCAATAAAATATTTTCCGCTGCCACTGCTCCTCTGATATACCATCACCATTTCACCTGCTCCATATCAGCCAGGATCACCCACTCCCCAATTTTAACCTACTGCATCCCTGAAGGATATTTTCTCTCCATGGTAGGTTGGTTTCAGCTTCGAAGAAAGTTGATCCAACTCATGTTGATGGAATAGAAGGGTACTGTAGAGTGGGGAGGGGCCAAAAACCCCCCTTTCCCAGGATATTCACTCAGCATTTCACTGAATGAAAAAAAGGAAGAGAACGAGTACGAGTACCTGAAGCGTATTCATAAAAGACACTACACAAGGAGAATGTGCTTGAGTGCGGTGGTTTCAGTGATGGATTCCGAAAAGGAAAACGCACCCTCTTCATTCAGGACCAGGACTGACTGAATAAAGCAAAAAGGGTGCAGATTTTTGGTTCACCTGAGTAACACGCTGTGATATGCGTTTGAAAATTTTATTGCCTGACACAATCTGGTGCAAGGATGAAGTTTATATGGCTGAATAAAGAAAAATATATACCTTCATACGAATATGTATATACATAAGTACTCGTAGTACATTCCCCTACACCCTTTTATCCTTATACTCTATATATAACTGGGTACTGCTGCCTCCTGCCTTCAGAAATTCTGAAATATTCTTGTGGATGAAATTTAAGTGTTATGTAATCATTTGCAAGGAAGAGCATGTGTGTATGTAGGTATACAAGTGTAAGTTTCCATATTTCACATGAAAATTTACAAAATCCTTTAGGTACCTATCTGCTAGACCTACCTACGAAGATAGGTAATATACACAAAAGTGTGTACTGTGTACTGCATCAGTCCAAAAAAGGCAGTAGCATCGTATATCTCATGGTACCTTACCTTCCTATCTCTCGATGAATGAGAGTTTTGCTTTGGGAAAATTGAAGCAAGTTCTTGGAAAAAATAAATGCAGGATATTTTTGTATTGGGATCATTTTAACCATACCTACCTATGGTACCTATATCCTTAACCCACATGTACCTATTTTTCATAGCTCCATTGTATGATATAGTTTAAGTTTTTTATTTTAACCTTCAAACTTTTTATTTGAATCTTAAGTTGAAGGTTTTTAATTTTAACTTATACGAGTATTAACTATAAAAAGTTAACCTTTATTGTAGTAGCATTTAAGCCTTTAGATAGGTAGATGTTTCATTAAAAGCTCTTCTATCCTTAACTTGTCACATTTCATAGGTAATTACATTATCTGAATCTCATCTCTTCCTGTGATATTTTTAAGTCAGAAAAATTCCTCCAAACCCAATTTTAATTAAAACATAAATGTATTGGGATACAGTTTTTTTTAAATAATAACATTTTTAAAAATATTATAATAAACATTAATTCTTAATTTTTAATAAAATGATTTAAAATCATGAAAATTATGAAAATAAATATAAACCAGCAAGTGTTCATATATGCGTTTCGCCCCGGTGTAATGGTTGGGCTCATCAGAAGATGACCATTACACCTTGTCTTGAGCTTAAGCCTGTATTGGCCAAACTGTTTTTCGTTCAAGGGCAAGATTATTTCAAGTTTTGCTCTTAGTACCAATATTTGAATGAGTTTTTAACTAAGATCTTTTTTAGAAAATAAATGTATTTCTCTTTATTAGCAAATGTCCGCTTGTCAATTTTTACAAAACCTTGACAAAATATTAATAACAATATTTTGTGTGAATTTGATGTTTAGAGTACCTAAATATCTTTACTTTCTTTATTCTCATAATACTTGAGTTGAAAACCCTTTCTTATCAGTTTCTTGTTGTTTTTGTGGGTTTTCATGTTTGGTAAAAAAATGTGACACTTAGATTTTTCTAAAGAAATGAATGGTAGCTAGAAACAATATTTTGAATTTATATAACGTTGATTTCAATATCTGTGTTTATTCCCGACATTTTTAGTCGAAAACCAATTTTAACAGAATTGTTTTATATTTAAAAATACCGATTGAATTTTTCTAAGAAGATTCTCTTACATTTACAACAAAATTTTGCAAAAAACGAAATAATTTTTAATTCAATGCCTTTAGTTATTCTCAAAATATCGAATCGAATAAAAAATTGTGTGGTATTTTTGGTACACATTTTTAGAAAAAACTGACAGTTGGATTTTCCTAAAAAATAAGTTATTATAAAATACAATTATTTCGAAGGCAATATTTTTAAAATCAATGTTTACCAGCTTTAAGTAATATTTTGTTTTGGGTTTTTGTTTTATGTAAGAAAACTGTTACTTAGATTTTTCTCAAAATTTTACTTTTTACTATTTTTAATTATTTTGAATATTATACCATTTTTATTTCGTTAAATATTCAATGTGACAAATATAATTTTTGTCAGGTCTTTTGATTTATAAAAAAGCGTTACTAAATTTTGTTTCGAATTTATACTAATATTTTGGTAGAACGTCACGATGTGTAGTGTACAATTTATTAAAACAACAACCTACTCAATTTTCTTGGAAGCCCATTCTGCAAAGATACGAACGTACCAAACTTTAGTTTAGATACCAAAGGCTATAAAACGTCGAGAAATGTCAAAATTTGCAATTCGACATAACAGACCTACGGGAAGTTAAGAACAGTTCTGTGGGAGTTACTATTCTGGAGCAATACAAACAATATTTTATTTATTTTATACAAGAAGCCACGTTTATAAAAAAATCTGAAAGAAAATTTCCTAAAAACTTATCGATCCGTTTTTGAGAAAATTCGAATTTTTGATTTTTTAACCCAAAGATTTTTACGGCAACCACTGTTATTTTTGGTCTTAACAAAATTAAAAACACGTTTTAAACGAATATGCTTAAAACAATCATTTTTAATTTAGATCTCAATAACCCCAATGGTGTTGGCTGGAGTTACGAATTCGGACAGACAGACGGACGGAATCACCGGACCCTCTTTTTTTCCTTATCATGTTTGATTGAAATATCGTTTTTAAATTTGTTTACGAATGCAATAAATTCCCATATAGTTCCTATGTGTCACCACTAAAAATGTGTTCTATTATGTGACCCATGTAAACTCTTAATTACTTTCACTGTACGTTGTCAAATTGACAACCGTCATACCACGTCATTGATACTATATTCGGAACATAATTATTTCTTACTTCGTATAAGTACACTTCTGAACGTGCTGAAATTATTCAGCTTGGTATTTAAGTTATGCTTAAAAGTTCTTAGGTTGAAACATAGATGGCGTACCTACTATCAAATCAATATGATTTTCACTTATCCATAACTTTCAAAGTGTAAGAGCATAAATTTGACAGCTGCCAGATCATTAAATTAATGAGGAAACGAAAAGATAAAAAGGAGTTTCAAATTATAAAACAAAAATCCTGAGAAAAACGAAAACCCTCAACACTGACCTCGCTGTAAAAAGCATTGTTAAAACGTTTAAAGAACGAACGTCCCCTTTTGAATTTTTTTGATGACGATTGAATGAGGCCACTTGCTTTCATTGACGAGAGCTCAAGAGGGTATTATTTCTTTATCAAACAAAAATATAGCACTTTATTAAAAGCAAAATTTAGTAGTTGTTATTTATGTCCGTGGATCAAAATAAATTTTCTTTAAAAATTCCAAGGGTCATATTTATTGGGCTAACCCTGTTAAGATTCCTAGACAATCACGTAGAAACATTTTTCAAAATGGTGACTAAATCACACATTTGTAACCAAACAAAAATTGTGACTAGTGATTCTCATCTATTTCAAATCCTATCGAAAAATTGCCCGTTGACCTATTCTTTGTTCTCTGTTTCTTGATTTAAAAAAATATACAATCTATTTTACCAAGCTCTTCACATAAAAATATTACCTTTGTAAATATTAACTAAATGTTGGTAACTTTCAATCCACACAGAAGAAGAGAACAAACCTATGAACGTGGTAAAACCGATCACATATTGTTCATATTTTTTGTAAGCCCACATCTTTTCTTACTCACCGAAGTTATTACTTTAGGTCTATAGCTTTAAAGCATTTTTTAAAAATAAACTTTCTCCCAGTATTAAAGTTTATTGCGTGATTTGAATTCAAATAACAAAAACCTTCCTTCGAAGTCCTAGTACATCCTTTTTTTGTAATTTCAAAATCAAATTACCTCAAACTCAATTCAATTACAATTTATTGTTTTAAAAACTCCAAACCACAAAGGAAAAGTAGCTACTTGCAACTTATTTTAGCTTCATATGAGTATCGTATTATAAGGTCTTAATACAATTCAACTAAAAAATTATATGCAAGGATCCCCGTGGTATAAGAACACTGCATTGTTACAATATAAATCCCTCATTTGCTTCATTATTATTCCATATTTATTGTCAATGCATAAGCAATGTATGTCTGATGCTAAATAGTGTCACCACAATGCAGCATTATTCAATGAAATCCACTCGAATGCATTCTAGTTTTGTGTTTGGTTATAAACTCGTATACACTCTTTGAACATACATATCCACTCGAACGACGACGAGGACGAAAACTTCGACGAACGACGAACTAAAAAAGGACGACAAGCGACGGCGACGTATACTCAACCCAATTTTAGCTGTTCTCCAGTGCTCCAGCATTGGAAATAAAATAAAATCCACTTTATAGAGCAACATTCCTGGATGCAGAGGATAACTTTTGGAATTCCATTCTTCCGATGAACACTATGCCATATATACTATAAGGATAGTAAGGATATAAGTAGTAGGTACCTATGCCATATCGACTCGTTGTTGATGCTCTAGCTCTGGCTTGAGAATCAGGATACTGGATAGCAATCTAAATTCAAAGCGATTTGCATAAACGAAGCAACTTTGAACACTGCAGAAAGCAACATTCTCGTAGTGTTGTGCACAAATATTTTCAAACACACACACACAAACACCCAGCAGAACACTTTTTCCTCGAATGATATTTTTAGATCCACTGCTTCATATACACCACTTGTAAGCCCTCCGATCCACACAGAGAGTCAGTCGAATATGCCAAATGTGCAGAGAAAGATTTTAATAACCATTCCTCCGTTCATCAGTTGCATTGAATCTCTGTCACGCAGCGATTCCAGGACCAACCCAAACCCAGGCCTCTCGTACAGATATGAAACTCAAGAATGGTACTGGGACCGGCATTGGGCGCCATCCAGCGTCATTCTTAACAAAAACTAACAAACATACCATCGCTCGTCCAAATTATTCACTCGGCCCACTTATATTCCGTTTGTGCTCTCAGAAAAGTTTGTGCTGCTTCTTGCAAATATGCAAATCTTTGGTCTGTGAATGTGTGTCCCTAATTCTATGGTCATGACCTCCGCCAAACTTCACCCATTGCATCGACTTTTAGTTTTGTGAGCTGAGCCTTAGCGTGGTCGTCGTGGTGGTAGTGGTGGTCGCTTTTGCTTTAACATTATCATGATGCTGCCTCCTTTGGAACAACATAGCCCGCCTGGCTAGGGAATGCATAATAATGATGTTTGGTGCGCGTCGTAAATCAAGGGAATTTATTTCGGTGCTATCGGGTTTGAGGAAGAAGGTGAGGCGAGGTGCTTGGCTATGATATTCGGTATCTCTTTTGGGCTGAGCTGACATTAGAGCTGTTTTGCTGGCCTCTCTTCTCAAGGCTAAACAATAGCTCCAAAACTACAGATATCTTCTACCACTGCCAGCGCCACCTACCTACCCTTTGCAGCAATGAACCGAAGTTTATTTTAGAAACGGTCCTTGGGGTCTTCTGTTCGTTGTTCACTGTTCGCGTTATACCCCCTGTGTGATGGCTAAGTGTAGTAGAACTAAATAATTTACCATTTTAGCTGCATGTTCCTCTGGGGGAAGATGGAGGGAAGGGGGAGCTAAAGCAATAGCTGAATAAGATAACCAGAGTGTAATTTGCATTTTTCTGTAGTTTTCATTTATGTTGTCAAAAGGAACAGCGCGGCCAGCAGCGCACTCAAAGAGGGTGGACTTTGAGACGAGGTGTGTTATAGTTTTCTAAAAAAAAACAACAAGTCAAGAGCAAAAGAGTGGAGTTGAGCTGAGTTGAACCAAGTTGCGCTGGGGTAAGAGTGCGATGGCTCCAGTTGAATAGAAATTCATATAATTAGTGGATTGCATTGTTAAGATTAACTAGAATAGATTGTTGTTCTGGGTCGGGTTGTTCTTCTTTGAAATGTGAAAGGACAGTTGGGAACGTTTTCTATATTTGAAGCAACCAAGCGACGACGCCAATGCCATCATCTCTACCTCCAATGGGGAATGGGGTAAAGGAACATAATTAAAACGAGTGCTTGGAGATTGAAATGCAAACAACAATGGAACAGGATAAAGTTTGTTTTAAAAGTTAATAGATACAACTGAACTCTTCTGAGTGAAGCACTTCATTGAGCATAATTCAAAAATGTAACAAGAACAAGAATAAAACGAAAAAGAAGAAGAACCAAGAACCAAGAAGAAGTAAACTAAAGACCATCATCAGAGATACATATAGCGAAGAAGTTTATAGATATAGTTTTGAATTTTACGAAGTTACGTAACGTAGTGTATAAGAAATGTAATCCATTAAACTATTTTTTAAGATTTTTAGTTGGAAGCTATTTTATAGTAGGGGACCACTTTGGAAAATTATATTAAATTATAGTTAAAATACATTAGAAAGATTAAATCAAAGATTTTGTTAAGAGAATTATGCATAGAAATTCGAAGGGGTTATTATGTTGATGTCTCTTTGACGAAAAGGAAGATAAGCTTCTTAAGATTTCTTTTGATATATAAAATAACTCTTAACTTGAACGAAATTAAGTAAAAACTGTATTTTTTCCTTGTGTTATATTGTGTTACTTTACTATAGCTTTCAAGTAAAGGTGATCATTTAAAAATAAATGGAATCCCTGAAAAGATTAACAGTTAAAATTAAGAATTTTTTACCAATTTTTAGCACTTACAGGGTCTTTTGTCGAAATGTCCTTCTACTATACTCGGGCAGTGAACTTCAAAAATATTTGAAATACTGGGAAACATTATAAATCAAAGATAATGGTTTATGTATTAAACAAAGTAATCGAATGCACAAACCATTTTTTCTGTCGAGCTAGTTTTCATATACATTGCATATTTTTGGGATGAGTTTTTCGTACATGATGAACGGTTTAAGGATGAGCTAAGCTAGGTGATGACCCTTACGGAATGTTTGTGTAGGCAGTTTGAACACAGCCAATACGTCAGTGACAACTCATACCGAAAACAAATTTCATCCCAATAATTTAAAATAACTACATATGTATATAAAATTGAAACCATATAAATTTTGAAAATAAATTTATTTATTAACGCATTTTACAACAGCTTTTATTTTTCTCTTTTAGAATGCCAGACTGAAGACGACTGCTGGAACAATGTAACTTAAAATTCTTCAGACCAGTTCGAATGACTTGATGGTGTTCTCATCCAAGTTTAAAGATTTTCCACCTTTGCTGATTAGTTCTATCTGGATACCTAAGAACAAGAAGTTATTTTAGTTTTGAAAAATAAAATCTAATTTTGAAGCAATTACAATATTAACGGATTGATTGTTCATTCAGATTCATAATGTCAAATGCTATTGTCCTGTTAGATATGCCATCTAGATACTACGACACCCTAATAACTTGGTTTACCAACTCGTCTTTGATGCTGAACCACCTGACATTATTCTCAATCAATGACTTCAACGTCCTTAAGAAAAGAAATAAAAAAGAAAAAATAATAATTATGCATTATAATTGTTTATATTTATGTATAATATCAAAATTTAAAAAAATAAAACAATATAATAAAATCATTTGTTTCTTTTTAACTTTGGTAAGCAAAATTCCCAATAGTAAGTTTAAATCTTTATCACCTGTAGCAAACATAGAAGCTTTTGCCCATTTCTACTTGATCTACCACCAATACATGTGGAATATAAGAAAACAATTCAACAATTACGTACCTACACCTATATCATATTATTATTAATTTTCTCCTCACTTTGGTTGTAATTATTTAATAACACTAAAATTTATAAAAATATCAATAAAACTTAAAGTAAATTAAAATTTAACTAAATTATTTCTTTTTATTTTTGAAAGATTCAATAATTTAAAAAGTATTATATTTGTATTCTACTGTGTCTGAACTCCCCTGCTTTTTTTAACATGCATTTTTCCTCTTCCTCTTCTTTTATCTTTTCACATTAAACAAACAAATCGATTGCCTCTTTCCTTGCCTAATATCTCTCTTTCTATTTAAGAGTGAGTTGTTTGTATTCTAGAGATCACGAATCACGATTCTCAACAAAAATTCTTATCCTCACCTCACCGGCACTCTGACCAAATTCACCTGGTTAGAGCTTAGCATCAAGCGACCATGATGCTTAGTAGGTATTATTTTCCACTTTTTGTTTTGTGTTCTTCATTCCGTCCTTCATAAATACATGCAAGGGAAAACAACGAAGTTAAAAAATATGCGTGTTGTGTTAGTTTCTTTTTCTAACTATACAATCACGATCACCAACACTTCTGAGGGTTTGCCCCTCCCACTCTCTTCAATTTCTGTCAGTGTAAGTATGTGTGAGGAGAAACAAAATTCAAAAAGAAAATATAAATAAAAAAGCAAAACAAGAAAAAACAAAAAAAAATATAGTTGCACCTTCTTTGGCGGCATGATCGCCTGGTACATCAAATCGAATTGAGTGGACGCCTTAATGAATCTTGTTGAATTAAAAGGCCATAAATTCATTGGGCGATCATGGTAAAAAAGGTGGAATTTTTTTATTTTCACATTTCTACATATTTTCTCTCTCTGCTTCTGTTCTTTTCCTTTTTTATTGACACCTTTAACATTTTGTTTTTTTTTTCTCTTTGGAAGTCGTGGCAAATATTAAGAATGAACAAAAAGACAGATGGCAAAAGCAATATCCTACTACAGAGTATGATCGCCTGGTATATGAAAATTATTTGTTTATCTTAATTTATGAGTGATGCCATCATTTTTTAACGATTAACTTGAGAGATGGCAATTCGTGTCAATTTGTGTATCAGGCGATCGTGCAGCCAAACAAGGGAGATATTTGATTTTGTTTTGCTTTCCTTTTTATTTCGTTACAATCATGATTTATATTATTTCTCCTTCATACTAAAAGAAATTGAAGAAAGTGGGTGTGGCAATTTAAATTACTGTTTGACGATCGAAGTTGTATTATTAAAAAATACATAAAGATGAACAATAGATTAATTTGTATTCATATAAGAAAAGAGATTTAAGAAAGATGTGCTTAACAGATGGCGAAAATAATAATTACTACTCAGCATGGTTGCCTGGTGAGACAGATATAATTTTTTTAGAATTCTTTAAATAAAATTTCTCAAATTCTAAAGAATATTTTTAGGCTCAGAAGAATATTTATTGCAAGCACTTTTTCTAATAGTTGACTTTTCGGAAATTTATTTAATGTTTACATTTTTGAACAATGTCTCTTTACCTCTTCAAGTCTAAAAATGAATGATGAAGTTAAAAAAAAATAATACTTTTTTTTTAGAGACTCTTTAAATTTCCTTAATCCGATTTTGCTATTACATAGCATAGCTTCTTCCTTCTGGACGACCACTCTGGAAAAAAAAAAGCAGAGGTTTCTTTTTTCTTACGTCTTGTTTTGCATTTCGTATTATAAATTTATAAATATTGTGTTCAACTGTGCGTGTAGTTATTTTGTTTTTCTTTCTGTTTTTCTCCTTCTTTATTTTATGTATACAAATACAAAACAGATTAAAATAAATGGGAGTGGTCACTTTTTAAGCAGTAGTGTGGGTGATCGTGTTTGGAGCATATAAAGAACGAGCTACGAAACAACTCGCATTGTTTGCTTTAGTTTTCTTTTTCTCTTGGAAGAAAGAAAGAATGCAAAAAGAGGTGACAAAAATAATACCTTACCTACTACAAACCATGCGTGCCTGGTAGATCAATTATAGATTTCTGTTTAAATAAGAATATTTTATTAAAACAAAATAAGAGCAATAGAGTACAGACTAAGGGGAATATTACGTGCATTTCTTAGACCAATGACCCCCTTATTTTTGAAAAATTCTTCTGGGTCCATGGAATCCAAAACGTCAGGTTTTGATAAATGTCTGTGAAAACGTGTGTACTTACTTTAATCGGGATCTTTTATAAATGTCTTCATATTTTTTTTAATTTAAATAAAACAAAGTGTATGGGGATATCATTGACAATTTTTATTTGTTTAATACAGAATTAAAGAATGCCTGATGAGTCAGATATAATTTTTTAAGAATTTTTTAAATAAAATTTTTCAATCCTAGAGTATTTTTAGACTCAGGAAAATATTGCAAGCACTTTTTCTAATAGTTAACTTTTTGGTAATTTATTTAATGTTTAAATTTTTAAACAATGTTTCTTTACCTTTTTAAGTCTAAAAAGGAAAGATGAAGTTAAACAAAAATAATACCTTTTTTAATATTCTCTGAATTTATTTAATGTGATTTTGCTATTACATACTTTATTCCTTGGGGCGACCACTCTGGAAAAAAACGAAGAGCAGAGGTTTCTTTTTTGTTACGTCTTGTTTTGCATTTCGTATTATAAATTTATAAATGTGTTCAGCTGTGCGTGTAGTTGTTTTGTTTTTGTTTCTGATTTTTTCCTTCTTTATTGTATGTACACAAAACAGATTAAAAGAAATAGGAGTGGTCCTCTTTAAACAGTAGTGTGGGTGATCGTGATTGTAGGATAGAAAGAACCAACTACGCAACAACTCACATTGTTTACTTTAGTTTTCTTTTTCTCTTGGAAGAAAGAAAGAATGCAAAAAGAGATTACAAAAATGATACCTACTACAAACCATGCTTGCCTGGTAGATCAATTATAGATTTTTGTTTAGATAAGAATATTTTATTAAAACAAAATAAGAGCGATAGAGTACAGACTCAGGGGAATATTACGTGCATTTTTTAGATCAATGACTCCTTCTTTTTGAAAGATTCTTCTTGGTCCATGGAATCCAAATCATCAGGTTTTGAAAAATGTCTGTGCAAACGTGTGTACTTACTTTAATCGGGATCTTTTATGAATGTTTTCATATTTTTTAATTTAAATAAAACAAAGTGTATCAAAGAGATATCATTGATAATTTTTATTTGTTTAATATAGAATTAAAGAATGATATATTATATTATTTTGTTAGTAAGTCTCCCTTTTACGGCTCTCACACTGAATCAATATTAATAAAATGAGGTGTCAAAAGAAAGAGAATTTTATTGATAATTTAATGAAAATTTGTAATTATTATTATGATAAGAACATAAAATACTGAGAAAATAATATATCAACAGAATTTGATTGTAGAATTTTTATATTGAGCGCGCAATAAAAGGATTATGAATGCACTTATAATTGTTAAACAGTGCCAGGAATTAGGAAGAGAGGACATGATTGAATGCCTGCACATTGTAATGAGTGGGAAATATCGATCCTGGTAAAGTGTTCCACATTCGTGTGGTGTGGCGAAAGGAATAATCCCTATACTTAACAGTACGTCCGAAGTTGGGCTCAAGAGTAAACTGATGAGTATTCCTAAAAGTACGAATTATGATTGAATTGTTTTTCGAAAATTTAGTTTCCCGGTGTTTTAATTTTTTTTTTTTTTTGAAGAGTTATTCCATTCATTATGAACGGTTTAAGAATAAGATAAGCTAGGATGTGAATCTCATGGAAAATTGTTGGAGTCGGTGTTAATGCTGCCCATACCTCAGGGACTCCTGAACACAAAAACTCATCCCAAAAAAATGTTAAACTTATAATCCATGTTATTGAAGATAAAAGGGTTTTTCCTTTTCCCGTTTATTTTTTAGTGTTTTTTTAAGGTGGATAAAGGTGTAGCTATTTTTTTTTTAATTTGAATCAGAATTATTTATGGGTATGTTTTTATTGGAAGAACCAACCACTAGGATCAAAAACAAAGTTTGTGATTATAAAAATAAATTATTTCTATTCTCAGATTCCATATGTCTTAAATTCTGTATTTCAATTTAAAAAAAAACTGTAAACTTAGAATACTGTGTCTATGAATTTTTCATCATTCTTATCAAAACTTTCTAAAATAAAAACAAAGAGTCCAAATATTGTTATGTTCATGAAAAAAGTCACCTAAAAACTTAAAAACTAACACATTTTTCGGAAGAAAAAACTCACAATTATTGACTCAAAATATTTTAGAAGTAGAATTAATGAAAAATTGTTGTGATATCTCTAAAATATTTTGTTTTCAAAATTCTGTACTTTAAAATGCTGTAAATAGGCTTTTTTACATTTACAGACTATTTACAGTATTTTAAAAATGTAAAATTTTGATTATCCAAACAAATTTTGGCCAGCCAGATTTGGTTTTGGTACAGAATTTTACAGTGCAGGCAGAATTATGACCATATAATATTATGAACCCCGCCATTATCACAAAATTTAAAAACCACGGTTGAGTTTTGATTGGATTGGAATCGATCCTAATTTAAAAATTCCTCCACACGGAAGTAACGGTCCTCAAAGTGCTGCAATTAGGCTTTTTTTACATTTATAGATTATTTACAGTATTTTAAACTATAAAATTTTGACCAACTTAAATTTTGAATAGCCACATTTTGTTTTCATACAGAATTGTGCCGTGCAGAATTTTGACCGTCCAGTATTTTAAATTCGGTATTGTAATTCATTAAGTTTTTCGAAACCTAACCCCGCCATTAACACAAAATTTAACCGTTGAGTTTTTCAAAATGCATAAGACGCTCATGGACCGCTCTTAGATTGAAATCGATCCTAGTTTGAAAATTCATCCACAAAAGAGCTTAACGATAATTTTTGATGGAAGTAAGAGTTATCTTTAGGAAAGCATATATGTATGTTAGTCTTTTCTGTTGTTTTTTCTATCAGTATTTGTGCCATTGATAAAAATTTCAATTTTTACGGTTATAGGAACGAAAGTTGTGGCCAGTGTTATGCCCAGTTTTTTCGACTTCCGTGGTTTGGATATTCTAAAATGTCTTTAGTTTTTTTATTCTTAATTATAGAACTGCAATTTATTCAACACAACCAGAGTGGAATAATTAAAATTAGGGAGACCGTAAAAGCCCGCGTTAATTTCTATAGAGCAGCCATTCCATAAAAACGGTCTTAACACTTGTACGGTATATTGAACGCTTCATATCTCTGTTCTTATTTTTCCAAACAAGCCTACACAAATACCAGCAAATTTGTCAAATGTACAATAGCTTTAACAATATGGCCGTTATAAATTGTCATAGAAATCCCTATTTTAATATCCTTTTCAAGTAACCAACTATACGTCCCTTTCATTTTTGTTTAAATACAAAATATCAAAATATCTATAATTTCAAAAGTCCTATTCAACTGATTAAACACCTTATTTCAATTCTAATATTATGCGCCATTATTATGTATATCAACAGAAAGGAACATTTTGATCAATTTAAATGCGATTAAAACAACCTAAATTGCAAATTAAAACAAAATCAACAAAATAATAGTTACACTTTATTTCGATTGCTCCCATTTAGTAGTTAACAAAACTTTTCTAACTATATACAACAAAAACACTTACAAATGACCCTATACTATTACACAATATTCTATAAAAACAATCATCCACAATAACAAATCCTTTTTCCATAACATAAACACATACATATATGTAGATATGTTAATATACAAAATCCCATTCCAAGGATTCAAAATATTATGAACTAGAAATTTATATTTGTAGAGATACCCAAATCAAAATTAAATTTTGTTACCAAAATAAATAATAGAATTTACCAACTAAAAATAATCATAAAATCCAAATAGTTAATCCTTAATGCAAATAATTGTATATCTGTATGTGTGTGAATGTGGTGTTTTATGTGAACATTTAAATTGAGTGTGGATTATTGGAAATATTTTATTTTATTCTATGAACATACATACAAAAAATGTCCTTTTTTAATTTTATTTTTAGATTGAAATTTTATTGAGATGAACATTATTTGCAGTTGGAAAATTTATATCAATATCGCATTCAATTAACGAACAAAAATTGTATATAAAATTTTCACGGAAATTCGGGAAAAAATGGCGACAAGCTTAAATGCGCAATAGAATTGACAAAATTGAACAAAAAAAACTTAATTTTGTATCATCCCTGTTTAAAGGGAATTTTAAGGATAAACACTACCTATACCTCGTACGTCCGCCATGGTCGTCGACATCGTCATCGCGCATTTATAGTTTCATGAATTTTCATTGCCTAGGATATGAATACTAAATTGTTGTCTCATACTGTGCACCGCACCACCTCGCCGTCTAATGAATTCTTGAATCCTTAGAACAGTCATTTAGGTGAAGAAAAAGTCCTTAAAGACCTTAAGACAAAGCAGGTAGACTTTCACTTAAAATGAAACAGCAAAAAATATAACAAACGAACGAACATCTTCATGGATTAGTACTTAAGTCCTTGATTTATATTTACTTTTAATCCGGGCGGTATATGCGAAGCAGGCAAACCTTCGCTGAATGTCGCATATACGTCATTTAAGGGCGAAAAAGAAGAAGAAGAAGAACAAAAACGCCACGTCAAATTGTAGTCTGTTTATTTTTTCTTCTCTGCAATACAGCTTAAGACAAAACAGCCAAAAAAAAAAAATAAGGACGAAAAAAAGGACATCACACTAATTCCCCTGTACAGAGCGTACTTAGCGCAAGAATGATGAAATCCGATGGTAAGTATAACAAATGTCTACTGCTTCTTCTCCACCATCATAGTCAATATCCTTAGAGCGGGATATCCCGCACTATATTCGGAGATTCTCACCTTGGCATCATCTCCAGAGTATAGTATAGTTGTCGACGACAACTCTACGACAAGGACGACACACAAAAACCTCAACCTCATTAGGCTTCCAAATTAAAACAATTCCACGCAGAATAAAGAAGAACACAACGAAGAATATAGGTATCAGGACCACCACACAAGATTAATGACTAGGATGGTGTGATGTGACGACAACGTGGATGTGAGGGTTGGGGGGAGATAAACTAGGAAGAAGGGAAGCTCGAAACGAATCTACTTTAGTATAAATAAAGAAGCATCCTTAAATATTATTCTTGCCTCAACATCATGGGATAAATTCGTTTAATGTGGGTCTGGGAGCCATTATTTGCACAACCAACTTCCGCTAGTCGTCAACTTAAATTAAAGCAGGTAATTTAGACGCCACTTTAAAGGTTAGTACACATTAAGTGGGGTTGCGATATTTTGAGTGCGGGCGTTTTGGTGTCATCCTTGACGCTCCGCGGTGGTAATGTGAGAGTATGTCGGTACGGTACCATTATAGAGGTTGGGGGGTTCCTTATTATCTTCGTCTTGAGATGAGACTTTTTCATAGAGTTTAATTTAAGCCAAAAAGAGAGAAAAGGAGGAAAGAGAAAGTGATCGGTAGGCCTATATATTTAATGTCGCCCCTTTTATTTTTACAAAAATTCTATGAGTACCTGACTTTAGTTATAGTAGTATGAAAAATATTACCTTGGTTTCTGGTTTTTCACGGCTCAAGTTGGATTACGTTGTTTTGGATTATATTTGGGGAGTATATAGTTTCTTTTAAATAGGATGCTCGTGTAAGTATTTATCATTAATTAGGGTTAAGTTTCTCTTTTTTTCTCATTCACTTTTGTTAATGATGATCAAAGGTTTCATAAAGACAGACATAAGGTGATACTCGGTTTTTAACTTATTTGAATTTATGTGGTATTCTGGGATTACATGAAGACGTCTTTTGTATTACACAAAGTTATTGTGAATTTTGTAATAGAGTCCATATTGCTTAGTTTTAACTTGAGATTTAGGTACTTTAACACCGCTTTTTGCTTCGTTTAGAACTTGTAGTAAAATTTTTAAAGAGATGTGGTTAATTTTACAATAAATGGAGTGTGAAAAAGTAATAAGCCCACTCTGTTAGAACTTTGATTAACGGCTGACCTGAGCTATGATTTTACCCAAGCTTGAAATATAGGAAATTAAAAACTATAATTGTCTTCAAAAACAAATTATATTTACCATACGACTAAAAGGTAAGTTACCTTGAAAACTGCTTAAATAGGCTAAACTGAAACAGACTTTAGTCAAAGGAACGTGTCAATGATTATAGAATCGAGTTCTATTATGATCCGAAAACATCGCTTATTCATAAAACCTAAGGCGGTTGATAAGCTTCGTTAAAATTTTTAAGATTGATTCCGGTGTGCTTTATTGAATTTGATTACTAGTTTCATCATAAACTAATTCAAGATCAATTATGCCGATGACATTATTATTTTATTTCAAAAATGCGGTGTTCTATTGGATTGATGGCCGTCATATCTGAAAAAAAAAAACAATTTTTAGTTAATATTCAATTTTTTATTTACAGCTTTATTTTTAGGGTGTTGTTTTATGACCATGAAGACTTTAAATTCTGTAAAAAAAAAAACAAGTATAAATTGTATATTTTGAATAAAATTTAATTATTAATATAATTTTCTTGGCACTTATTTTTACTTAGCAACCCCAAATTTTAATCAAATGTGCCATTGGGTCAATTGAGTTTAAATTTGGAAATTATAGTTTTGAGCAGGTTTGCATTAGTCGTTTTATTTTAAACTAAAAATTAAAGTAGGCAACATTACATACAATTTTTTTTTTTCAAATATCGAAAATTATAATTTTCTCAAAAACGATCCGACAAATTTTTATGAAATTTTCTCTATATTGCTCCAGAGGCATACATCTACAACCCATAAAAACGATGCTTTATTTTATACATTTTTTCATGAACTAATGAACCGAATGAAATAATTTGTTTTCTGATCAAGGACTTGTATTGTCTGAATTATTTTGGTGATTAAAAATGTCTACCTTTTTTTATTTATAAAAAAATATTACATTTTGTTTCAAAATTCGATATCTCAAAAACTTTGATTTAAAAAATGTACGTATTTGAAAAACAGCTTTAAAGATTTTTCAAAATTGATAAATACAGGTTTTTGTGAGAAATGAAATGCCACTTTAAAGATAAACTAGCTCACTCTTAAGTTAATGGTACTATTTTACACCTCTTAAGTTAATGGTACTATTTTAAAATATATATCTACTTTACATTTGATGTCTTTAAAACGGTATCTTATTATATTTTTGAAATTCATTGCCTTCATTTCTCATTTTTGTTAAGGTAAGTGAAATCTAGATTCCATATAGCCATATAGGCATAATTTCAAATTTATAGATCATAATATCAGAAAGGGTAGTACGCTCCGCTTGATGGTTAATGCGTAGGACTGCCATGCTAGAGGCCTTTGGTTCAATCCATGCCTGTGCCATCTTAAGTTTCTTGCAGGGATACTGACTCTTGCGAGGAATTGACAAATCTTCCAAGAGTAATTCTTGTCATGAAAAGTGTTTTCTCAAATTAACCGCTCGGATTCGGCTTCAAATTGTAGGTCCACTTCATCCCTGACAACACTACTCGCGCACAGGAATGGTTGAGAGTTATAAGTCACTAGGTCCTAGTTCTCAACGGACAGTTTAGCCACTTAATTTATTTTATTTTTTTAATATCGGAAAGGTGTTTCGAAAAAATCGGTTATTTATCTTAAATATCGAATGAAATTTTTGAAAATTCTGAGCACGTTCTAAAATTAATATGTACACAAAATTTAGCTCAAAAATGTAACCTTCAGTAAAATTATCAACTACCACTTGACATGTGGTGTAACAAAATAGATGTTAGGCCTCACCTTCCCTTACCTTACCACCATTACAACCCCTAGCCACAGGCACTAGAGGCTGATCCTGGCAGCAGGAAGGTGAGGGTGTCCAGACAACGGCAGCTTGGCATGCTTGCGAAAAGCACGAGCTAGCTCGCCGGAGGGGGGGTTCTTGCTACCGCTGTACTGGACTGTTGTTACGATTTCATGCCTACCAAATAAAATCGAGAAAAAAGAGAAAGATGGGGACCCGAAATGTCCAGCTATATGAGGGGGAGTGTTCTCTATAGAGGGGTGAGGGTCGATGATGGTATTGACCCTCGGAGGATTTACCCGCCCATGTATCTAGAAGATACCACCTTGACTACTGCAACCTCCATTTCAATGCATTAGTCCCTTCTCTCAAACTTGCACCCACCTAGGTATACCTTACCCTCGTATTATTCCATCACCTCCACCTCTGTGGGATGGTATTAGGCCGACAGTGTCATCATGCTGAAATCAGAAAATTCAAGTGACTTCCCAAAATAAAAATCGAACCTCAACCATCGGATCGAGAAAGAAACACCCTTTTTGTTAATTTTTTTTTTTTTCAACCACGTTATAAAATATGGTATTACTCACTTTATTAAAGAAATTTATAAAGATAATTTGATTATAACGGCGAGTATATAAAAACAAATTTAATTATTTATTTCAATTAGTGTTAGTTTTGAGGTGATTAAAATTATAAGATATTTAGCTGTTCTTTTTAGGTATTATATTATTACGGTAAGTAAAATTTTAAACTATTTCTTTTCTTTTTCAGGTAGGTAACGGTATGTATATAAAAAAATTTAATAATGAATTTAGCTTAGTCTTCTTTTAAGGTAAGTAAAATTTTGAAATATTTGACTTTTCTTTTTCAGGTAATGATAATTATAACTGTAGGTTTAAACATAATGTTAAAGGTAAGTAAAGTTTAAAATATTTAACTTTTCTTTTTTTTTTTTTTATTTTCAGGTATGATGATTAAACGGTAAGTATATCAAAAAAATTTAATAATTAATTTAGTTGTAACGTAAGTGAAATTTTAAAATATTTAACTTTCCCTTTTTAGGTAATATTGTTATACGGTAAGTATAATTTTAATTTATAGTTCAAAGGAAATTTTAATTAAATCAAAATAATCAAAATCAATGTGTAAATGCACAAATTAAAAGAAATGACTTACCAACCCTTTTTAGGACGTCCCAGCTGCAGTGCACCACGGTGGTTGTCGTTGGCTATAGGATAGTAGATTTATATTATTTTTATTTTAATTAACTTTTCCTTTTCTTCTTTTTTTTTTTATTTATTTATACTTTTTTTTTACTTTATACTATTTTTCTAATAAAATCAATATCACCGTTAATGAATATTCACGATCATACCAAAAAAATCAGAATTTAAAATAATTAAATAAACAATATTTTTTTCAAAGTTAACACAAACGCACAATACACTATTTCACAACACTGGGTAAATAGGATAAGGAGAACATATAAGAAAAATAGGGTAATGTTGTTGGGGTTTGGGAACGCGACAGGAATTTGGGAGGGAATCACACAATGGACACTTTTACACTTTAGGATGGTGATGTTGCGGATGTTGATGATAATATTGATGATGATGATTATGTTGATGATAATGATGATGTTGCTGCGGCTGATGATGATAATGATGACGATGATGATAATGATAATAATTGATGATGATGACAATGATTATGTTGATGATGATGATGATAATGGTTATGTTGATGATGCTCATATGATTATGATAAAGATAATGATGATGACGATGATAATGTTGATGATGATAATGTTAATGATGATAATGTTAATGTCTTGGTTTGAGAAAGAAAAACTACGCGGCGGTGGTGGTAAAAGTGTTGGACTATGGCTTTTTTTTTTTTTTTTTGCTATGGTGGTACGGTTGAGGTGTTGTGTCTCTGGAGGGGGTTCACTTCTATATTTATTGTTTCTTTTTTTTAAATTTGTTTTGTATTTTATTAATTTACTTTTTTTTTTGTGGTTTTAGTGTTTCACTTTTTTTTTCCTCTCAAATCTTTCTTTGGTAAGTGATCACCAGAATAATTACATATATTCTCCACTTTTTTTAAATCTTTTTTTTTTCTTTTTCCTTTTGATAGGTTAATTTATCACTTGCCACTTTCTTTAAATTTTTTTTTTTTCCACTCACAGGTTTTTTCTTTTAATTTTTATATCAGGGATTTATCGCCCGAATAATTTTAGTTCGTTTCTTGCCTATCAGTAATTTTTTTGTTCACAATTTGCAATTTTAATTATTACGAGTTTTTTTTTTTTTTTTCTTTCTTTTCTTTTTACTTCTTTTACTAATCCTTTTATTTTTAGGTACCGCACACGATTAAATCTCGTCACCAACTGACCTACTTTCCGTCTATTCAAAAATCATTTAGCCTTGGTGCAATAGGCTCCTCCCCTTTCTAACCCAATTTTATTAAGTATTGCATTTTTATTTTCGGCAACGGTCCGTTCCATCACCCGCATCATTACATAGCTAATCACTAGTGTTGGTTAAACATCGATAGTTTCCACTTTTGATAGTATCGATAGTTTTGGGAAAATACTATCGATACTATCGATACTATCGATGGTTTTACTAAATATCTTAAAAAGCATTAAAAAGGCTTTTCTATTAGGTACACATTTTTAGAATAATAAAAAACGGTTGAAAATCTGAATATTTGAATTTCAAACTTTTATTAAGCAACTAGAAATGTATAATTTAACTTGCTTTTTAAGGTATAAGATAAGCTTCCCAAAGATACCAAACAATTTGAAAAAAAATTAAACATTTGACCCATCAGTTCACGAGTTTTTCGGGCACAAGACAACATTTTTTATGAATGAAAAATTAATTTAGCTTTTAAGGCAAATGATACAAAAATCAAGAGTGCTTATTTTAAATTAGTTCAATAAACAAAAAATATCAACATAAGAAAATATATGAACTCATAAATATATTATTTAAAACATAAAACTAAAATGCATTCAATGCCAAAACAAACAAATTTATAGGTGTCATAGTCACAAGCCTTTTTTAAGTCTTTTTAGTTCAATAGTTATAGGAACGTTGAGTCTAATTTTTTAAACAGATATATGTTAAAAAAAAAGATTATTTAAAGAGATCATAGTTATGTTTAAGAAATAATATATCATTCATTTTGGGTCATCATCTGACCGGCATTTGAAAAGATTCTTTCGCTAGGAACAGACGTTGCAGGAATTCATAAATACTTAAAAGCGATTTCTCGCAGCATGTTATCAGATTTTTCCCAAAAGGTTAGTGAACAATCTGATCTGTTTAGTAAATGTTTCTCAAAATAGCCTTGTAGTAAAATAATTTGGAAGTATTGAAACTATCGATAGTGTGTTCGATAGTTTTTAGAAACTATCGATGTACGCGATAGTTTTTTACTATCGATACTATCGATAGACTATCGATGTTTAACCAACACTACTAATCACCTCACATCGAACAGCGGGATCGATGATCGTATGATTAGCTATGTAACCGACCACTCTGCATATAAGTACCTACGTACTTGTGTATACACACATCGCATGACACGTTGGTCAGTTAGATTTAATTTTGTTTTTATGCAGATTAGCGATGTAAGTAACCATCTGCTATGTACTTATGTACTTTTGTGGGTACATCGGGTGATCGGGTGATGTGATGGACAGTTAAGATCATTATTTTTTTGGAGTGTTCTGCTTTGTAGGAACACTCTGGATCGCTAGATTAGTTATTATTTTTATTATTATTATTATTATTATTATTATTATTATTATTATTATTATTATTATTATTATTATTATTATCATTATAATTATTATTATTATTATTATTATTATTATTATTATAATTATTATTATTATTATTATTATTATTATTATTATTATTATTATTATTATTATTATTATTATTATTATTTTTATTATTATATTATGTAAGTAGGTATTATTATAATAGTAGTTATAGGATTATTGCTTATGTATTTTTAGATATTATTAGAAGTAGGTAAATATTATAGTTAAGATATTATTATAAGTATTATTATTTATTATTATTATGTTTTATTATTAGGAATTCATATTATGTTTAGGTATTATTATAGGTATTGTATGTATTATTTATAAGTATTATTATTAGGTTTCAGTATTATAATGTATTATTATTATGTTTTACTATTAAATTTTATTAGGTTAAGATATTATACTTATGTTGTATTAGTATTATATTAAGTATTTGGATTATCATTATTTTCTTTTTTTTTTTATTAAAAGGTATTATTATAATTGATATTTTATTATAGATTATTTTTATATAGATTATATTATTATTTTAGATATTATTATTATAGATAGGGTTATTATAGATATTATTATTATAGATATTATTATTATAGATATAATTATGTAGTATTAGTAAGGATTATAGTTTAATATTATTATTAGGTGTTATTTTTCTTGTTTTAATTATTATTGCAATCCGAGGTTTCCTACAGTGGTAAGACTTCAAAAAAGAGGCATTTAAAAAAATGAGTAAAAACTTACAAAAATATGACAATAGGCACAGAAAATTCGTAAACATTGTTTTTTGACCCCAAATAAATGTAATCTAACGTTAAAATAAAAGTCCAATAAACGCATTCTTACCAAAAAATTCTAACCCACACAAAATAAAATGGGTTCCACGAACTTGCTCCTGTATCCAAACAGTCTTTTTAAAAAAAGTTTGTCTTTAAAAATTTAAATGCCTTTTGATTTTTCAAAAAAACTTTTATTTTTAAATTTTGGTTTTTTGAAAATCGTTAGTGTTTTTAATAATTTTGTATTGAATAAGTTTTCTTTCAATTTTTCTTTAACAATATTTTTAATATGGAGTTTGTTGGAACTTACTAATACACATTTTGCATTTGATTTTCGTAAAAAATTGGTAACCTGTTTTCGAAAGACCGAATTTTGTAAAAAAAAAGTATACTTTTTTAAAAATAAAGAAAAAAGTGTTTGACATTAAATTTTTGATCATCAAATATGTGTTATTAAAACAGTATAAGGGCTTGTGCAGAAAAAAAAATGTATTAAAATCGGTTCATAAGTTCTTGAGAAAATTAAAATTTAAACAAAATAACAGTTCTATGGAGGGTACACTTTTAGAGCACTAAAACTTTACACATTTTTATTAAATGAAGCCGAAATAAGAACAAAAAATTAAGAAAATTATTTCGGTTCGTTTTTGAGAAAATTCGATTTTTCGATTTTTAACTTAAAAAAATTGTATGGGGCCTACTATTATTTTTAGTCTTAAAACAAATAAATTCAAAAAAGCCTAAAGCGAATGTGCTTAAAACCTTAATTTACAAATTTGAACGACCCAATAGTTTGGTCTGTAGACGCAAGGAAGACAGACAGAATAGGGTGACCCACTTTTTTCGATTTCTATAACATAGTAATGTTTGTTTGTTTGATTAAAATCTCGAGTTCAAAGAATGTAATACATACTTGCCATATGTCCTAAGTAAAAAATATAATTCATGATCAAAATCAATTCATAAGGAAACTGTTCTGAGAAAACTCAAGCCCATTTAGTTTTTTTGGACTTATGCAAATATTTCAAATCAACAACATGATATTGTTTAGGTTTTTGAAAACTTGTTGCCAAGTAAGTATCAAAATCCTATTTGTTGCTAATCTATAGATATAAATTCTTACTAAATTTCCCCCCGACAACGGTGCAATGTTAGTTTTAATTTAGATCAAATAATTCTTAAGATGTAGTTATGTAATTAATTTATTTCATTTACCATTTAAAATCTGTCTTCAATCTACTTTTAAACTACATTTCGATCACCCAAAATCTTTCATCTGCATCGTTGTTTAAAATGTAAATCTTCCAGAATGGAGGAGGGCTGGAAACAAAAATTAGTTTCTATTCGTTTAAGCATTAAATTGTGATTTGTCATAAGACTATTGATAAAAACTTAGGCCAATATTATTTAGTTCCAAGAGAGAAAAAGGGTGTGATGAAATTATTTGAGTCTAAATTCTTTTTTAACCAAATTTGTAGCACTTTTCTTAATGTTTTATTTTCGCAAACAAAATTTATTAGGGCTTTTGTACAACTTTCACCAAAATGTTAACAATAATTGCTCTCGAAAAACGTTTTAAGTGAATATCTTTCCTCTTCTTAAGATTTTGACAATTTTTAGTACTTTTTTTAAAGGTTTTTATTTTTTATAAAAAAAAACTGTAGATTGGATTTCTGTAAAAATTTAATAAGATATCAGCAATAACATTCTTCGGTGTATGAAAGTGGTTTGGAGGTAATATCATAAAAATCAGTTTTTTAATGTGTAAGAATTAGTGAGCAATTTTGGTTAGCAAACTTGTTGTTTAATTAAAAAACCCTTAATAGTTCAATAATTCGAAGGACTTTATACAATACAGGGCTTACAGTTTTTTTTGTTTGTCTTTCACCTGAATAAGTTTTTAAGAACCATGAATGACTCTGTAAACCCGTTAATAATAAATTTAAAATTTAATCGTTTCCTTTTAAAACTGATAATTTTCTGGCAAACACATTGTTGAACAAAAGTATTGAAATTTGAAATATTTTAACAAATTTTTGTTTTACGCCCGTAATTTAGGAGAAATAATAATTTAATGTTCTATGAACCATTTTGTATGGTTTATAACCCTGAAAACTCCTTATCCCCAAATGTGTATTTTGTTTCCTTAAATTTACGCCCTATAATTAAAAAACACTACGTTTTAACTTCTGATCCAGTTTCCAACATTAAATTTCAGCCTGTTAATAATTTCGTCTGAGGGTCAAAACCTAATTGCACTGGACAGGACAGGACAAGACAGGACAACAGTAACAGTGAACAAATACCCAAACACAATAATAAATATTTATAAATTTATTTATGAATGAATGAAATTAAATCAGATTTCCATAATAATTAATGTTCTCCAAAAGTGCCTCAAGCCTTTTTTTTATGCTTCTTGGACAAGGGAAAGGCAGATTTTTTGCTGGATAAGGATAAGGATATACGAGTACAACCAAAGGATATACAAAACAAAACAGGAAAAAATAAAAATATTAAATTAGTCCTTTCCATTCCATCACGTCAAGGCATAGGTAGATAGGGTGTTTTTTTCAGAGGTATTGAACTTTGAATTGGAATAAAAGAAAGACGATATTTTTAATTTGACATGAAATTTACTTTATTAGAAAGGTGAATCTCCGGGAAAAACAATTTAAAAATTATTTCTGACATATGACCGCCACCGCGACTGGCTCGACGTAGTCTAATCTTGAAGTCCCATTTTCGATGACTTTTTCCAAAATTTGTGCCAGTAAATCGTCAATAACGCGGTAAATGTTATCATGTAAGTGCAGAACCGTTTCGTGGTTACCGGAGTAAACTAACAAACTAACACACGATCTTGGGAGCCAATTCACTGGTCCTTAACGTAAAACAAAATGGCCAACATTTAAAATAGTGTTGGTAACTTTAAGTTCCATGTTTCTAAAAAAAACACCCTTTAGTAAAGGTTTTCTAGGAGGTTTATAAATAGACTTTCAACTTTACTTTTTCGCCCTGTTCTAAATAATTTTTGTTTTAAAACAAACACTTTGGGGGCTAGAGACTATATAGGATTATGACCTCCATCCGACCTTGTCGTGTGTTTTTTTTTTAATTTTATTTTTATTTTTGTCAGCAAAGCATTGTTGACAATTATTCACGGGTCATAAAGAAATTAATTTCCAGAAAGGAACTCATACAGAAAACCTATTTGCTCTTTCGAGCCTTACACCCTCGCAACCGTTTGTCGCTCGTCGTCCTTATAGCTAGTCCGCTCGCTCGCTCACTCGCGCTCACGTTGGCATTTTCTTGTGACGGAAAAGTTATATTTGTGCGTGGCTTCCCGTACTTAAGAGTTTTTTTTATTTTCCTGTTTTGTTTTTGAAGAAATGAAAATAAAAAAACGAAAAAGTAATTTCTCGTCATCGAAAACGTTGTTTTTTAGTTTCACGGCGAGGGGACTGCAGAAAATGAAAATTAAAATGAAAAAAAAAAACTTCACAGTTGAATGAGTTTTCATCACCAATGCGAATGAATGAACTCACCACACTCCCTTTCCCTCTTCATTGTTTTAACTCCCATAGTCCAGACTCCTGTAGAGCTCGAGCCCGACTCCATATTCCCTTCCAACAGGAACAAGGATTCGCTTCAAATGCGGAACAAATCGAAAAGGAACCGCGCTTTTCCATGTCTCCCCTGACACGTCTTCTAAAATAAAAACCAAACCAAACCAACAAAATGAAAAAGTTTTTCTACAAATTTGTATTTTGGCGGGAAACTAGGTGGCTTGGTAAATGGAAATGAAGAAGGAAAATCAAAACTTGGTAGCAGGGGTGAGCTTTTCAAAAAAAAAAAAACTCGTCTGATGGTAGGACTTATTCGGCTTCAGCCTTAGAAGAACACGAACCCCGACTTTGCTTTGGCAGCGTGACTGTAGACTGCGACGACGACTGTGTGTGTAGTACCTAGGTATTGGCGGAGGCGAATTATTATTAAAATTTAACGAAGCAAATTGAATCGCGTGAACGACTTTAAAGGAGCAAAAGGACGACAGAAGTTTACGAATACAAAAACCAAACCAAAAAAACAAAACAAAAAGGACTAAAAGTCAGCAAAATTTAATTTATGTGATTTATTTGTGGTTGTCCTAGCTCAGAGCCAGAACAGAACCAAACCATCAGCAGGATAGGGTAGAGAGTCCTGAGAGCTGCCTTTAATGCTTGAAAGGTATAAATGCTCGTCCTCAGGCGGCGAGGCGGTGGTTGGGGTGCTCCGCCTGTGTAGCTGTTATGTTTTATTATTTATTTCAGTCTACAAGGCGGGGGGGATGTACCTATGTCTGTTTCCTTATTTTGGAGTGTGTTTGTCGATTAAACGCTAAAAAGGTCTCCATGTGTCTTTTTCTGAGAACTTTTTAAATGGCGCAATGAATAAATTGAAATTATTTTGAGAATTTAATCGCATGGAAGTTTATGTTTGGCTTCTCAGGATTTGTTTTTCTTTTTCATTTATGTTACTTGTAAAAATTGAAAGAAGATTTCCCATATCAGCAACTTTTTTCTTCATTTTCCTCTTTAAGAATGTGCCTCTCGTCTCGTCTTCGTCCTGTGTAGTCAGCGCGACAACATAGGCATGAACTTTCGTACCTACGTATGCTGATGGAAAAAAGGATACATTTATTTAAAGGATTTCAGAAAAGGCTTAAAAACATTTTCTCAATGAATATATTTTTGCTTTTTATTTGATTTTAATATTTTAATTATGATTTGAATCATAATTAGTCGTGAGTTTAATGTTTCTTATATTAATTATATTATATTATATTCTATGAGCCGCCAAAGGAACGTGTTTTTGGGTATTATTGTCTTCTTATGGAAATATATGCATAAAATAATTTTGAATTGTAATTTAGCACGGAAGAGAAGATTAAGTGTTGCTTTGTTTTGTTGGGGATTATGTTGAATAATTTAATATTTAACTTTATACAAATTTGATTATTATAATTGAAATTTGACATTTTCTTAAAATCATACATAAAATGATGGTTTAGATAAATAGGATGTTAACTGTAATGACTTCTTCAATCATAATATTGTGAAAGAAAAATGTATATCTGTCTGAGAAATGGGCTACATGATTTATTGAAGATTGTCACTAAGTAACTTTTCAGTCTACGACCAAAATTTTATAATTTAAATTAACAACTGAGATCTTAAATCAAACATTTACTATTTCAGACTTTTAATTAATGATGTTTTCCAACGGAGATTGTCATTAAGTGACGTCTGCTATGATAAAGTGTCAATAATATCTCATTTAGTGGCACCTGCTTCATAAGACATTCATTTAAGTGACCTTAAATATTGATTTCGTTGCTACTTTTTCAGGAAGTCATTTAATGACGTCTGATGGTCAATATATTTTGGTCTAAGTGGTATTTCTATTTCTTAAATTTTTTAAAAGTGACTTCGAATAGTCATTAAAGAACATCAGTTTACCCTTGAGCCCAATATCGAACGTACTGTAAAGTACAGAGATTCTTTCTTTAGTCGCACTACACGAATGTGGAATGCTTTACCAGACTCAATGTTTCCCCCTCATTACAACGTGCAGATATTCAAAGCCAATGTGCATCGGTATCTCCTTTCTAATCCTATCCTCCCTTCCTAATTGCTAGCACTGTGTTCAATCATAATAAGGGTATTCATATCCCCTTGAGTGCGCGTATAATATAAAAAAAAAAAATGTTTGTCTTCGAATATGATTTATAAGACGACATCTTCGAATTAATAACTTCATTTATTGACGTCTAAATAATAAATCTTTTAGTGATGCCCTTTGTTGAAGACTATGATAAAGTTACTCCTTTTATTTAGCTTTGTGGCGTGATTCCATATCTCAGAATGTGGTTCAAGGCACATCAACTAACAACTTATTAACATTTGTTGCTTAGAAAATGATGAATTGAAATATTTGATCTGAGTGTGTCATTTAATGACATATGAGGTTAAGTGAATTTTCAGGGTTTTTTTGTCAATGTCTTTAATTGACGATTAAGTACCAATAATCTAGATAAGTGATATTATGCCATCGTAGACTTTTTTTTAAGTGACATGAAACTACAATTTTGTAACATTTTCTGGCTGAAATTCTACGTTTACAGAGATCTTCAATTTTTAACAGACAATTATTGACGTCTATTATTCGATGTTTTGGTTATTTTTTTGTGTCTAAACCTGTGATTTTTGTATATCTATGTCAATATGATATCATTTATTGACGTCTGATAGCAAATACCGTGGTCGAGTGACATCGGCTTTCAGACTTTGATAAAAGATATTTTAACAAGTGGTTCTATTTAATATTTAATAATATAGTTTAAGTTACGTTGAAAAAAGAATGCCTAACATTTTTTGACTTAAATCATGATCTATTGACATCTTACATCTTAGACTGTCATTGAATGGCATCTCCTTTTCAAAATTCTGGTCACGTGTTATTTTAACTCCGTTAACTTGAAAAATAATACAAATTATTGTCAAATTTGTTTGTCATCTACTTTCTTTTAATATCATTCAATGACGTCTGCTATCCAAGCCTGTGGTTAAGTGACGTCTATGTTTTCATCCAATGCCTTTTATTGACGTATCAATTCAAATAATTATGTTCTTGCTATTATAATTAAAATGACATGATATTATGATTTCCTAAGATTTTTTTTAATACAATTCTAATTCATAGACATGATCTAAAGTTGTTATTTAATGACGTCTGCTCTTTGGGACTAAAGTTAAATTAGTGTATCTTCAATCGAAGCAATTTATAAAAAAGCCTTTAACCTTTAACCTTTAATTTTGCATATTTGTTTGTTTAAAGATTTGATTTTGTTTGTGTATAGAAACTGTTTTCTATCTTAGGATGTCATTTATTGACGTCTGATATTGAATATAGTGGTTGAGTGACGTGAGTTTTTGACATTAATATTTTACTAATTAGCTTTGTTGAAATGTTATAAATTTACTAAACATTTTGTTGTCAAAAAAATTATCAAATTTCTTAAAATGTCATTTAATGACGTATGATATAATGACGTTTGCTTTTTAAGGCTATGTTGACGTGAATCTGTTTATTTAAAATTTTAAGAGGCATTAAGATCTGTTGGCTTAAAATATAATTGATTGACATCTTTTATTTCAAACTGTCATTTAATGATGCGAATTATCCAAGAATTTATATGAGTATTATAGCTGGTGGCATCAAAATATCATAAATTGACTTATAAAATTAAATACTATTTTTTTTTTTATAATTAGCAAACACTAAAAGGGTTTTTTGTATACCTTTAATATGTCAAAGACACAGTGTGAGCATTAGGAAAAGAGGGAAGGGTTGGATAGGAGGTGGCGGTGTACATTGATTTTGAACTCCTGAACATTGCAATGATAGGAAAAGATAGAGCGTGGCAAGGCGTTCCACATTCGCGTAGTACGGCTAAAAATTGAATCTCTGTACTTCATAGTATGGCCGAAGATGGGCTCAGGGGTAAACTGATGGGCATTCCTAGAAGCGCGAGTATTACGGTTAAATTGTTTAAAGGGAGGAATGCAACTGGCTATTTCACTAGAGCATAGTCCGTTAAAATAACGGTAAAAAAGGGTTAGACAAGAAACCTTGCGTCGATGTTCGAGTGACGTGAAAAAGTTGATGATGTTAATTATGGTTCATTCATACATGAACGTGTTTCCCTGTCTGTAATCATTCAAAGTTACGTCTGTTATCTAAGACTCTATATTAATGTCATATTCAACGCTATGAATTACTCGTTCCTTCTGTTTTGTGTGTTAAGTGTTAATTTTTACAACTTAAATAATTAATTTCCTTAGATTTTCTTCTTACGATTGTCATTTAATGACATATTTTAACTTCATATGTCAATTGATGACGTCTGTTATGTCATTTACTGACGCACGCTTTCAAATAATGTGGTTTTGTAACAAATGATTAATTTCAAAACACATATTGACTTGAATAAGGACTTAAAATTGTCTCCAACCCGAAATTTGAACAAATTTAAATCATTACACCACAATGCCATTTATTGACGTCTTCTGATGTCAAATGATTTGATTCATAAATATATATCTAGTTTTTCAGAACTTAACATATATGATTTTGTGAACGATTGTAATTTCAATGATTAATATAAATTTACATCAAATTGTAACAATTTAAGTTCAGAAATTTTTCTCGGAATACCGTTCATAGGAATGATTTCATGATTTCTCCAAAACTGTATTATTTACATTGCAAAATAATTATTTTCTAAATCTTCTAATATTTCAGAAATAAACTCAATCAACTCTTGACAGAACTTAGGAATTTAATTATAAAACTAAATGAATTCATTTACACTTAAGGTTTTGGTATAAACTAACTAAATATAGAAAATGTCTTTTTGTCAAGGATCTTTCGTCCTTAAGATTAAATCAATGACGTAGGTACTCTCTCGAAGAGATAAACTTGATTATAATTATTGTTATTGAAATAATATTGAATAACCAATATAATTTGTTTTCTCTCAGAAACCATCCCAAAAATATACAATCATATGTTTTGATATTCTTCTATACAAATTTGTAAGTGTCGGGAATAGTTTAATAATTTAAGATCAAATTGAAACATTCTTGTTAATAATTTTTGGTTTCAACAAGTTTTAAATTATTTAATTTAAAAAAAAAAAAAAAAAACAAAGTAAAAGTGAGGATAACTATAAGTGAATTATGAGAATAAAACTTTAGTTTATTTCTTCTTCTTTTAATTAAAAGTGAAAATACTTTCCTTCCAAAGTCATTGGCATTCTTAATTTCTTCTTCGATAAAGCTCAATGGCCTCGTTATTTTTTGTTTGTATTTTTGTTTTAAGTGAAAAGTGAAATTCCTTTTTTTTTTAAATAATTCTTATAATTGATTCCAAATCAGGCCAAATAAACTCTTCTAGGAAATTCGAAATTCTTAAGAAAGAAACTTTTTTATTGAAAAAAAATGGGGGTAGCTTAGCATTAGTTACCTTCAACTTAGAGAAAATTCCACGGTTAAGAGAGGGATTTGGTGGATAAGGGATGGAATAAGGATAAAACTTTAAAATTACAGGCAATACACATTAAAATATATAACTATAAATGCCAGAAGGATTGTGTATTGAAGAAAAGTCAAATTATTTTAACGATTTTTGGAATTTAATTTAATTATGGATTTAACAATAATTTTATCCAGAAGTAGGTACAAATGGGGTGATGGTGAAAAATCAATTTTTTTGTTTGAACATAGCCCAAAAAGCCTTTTGGCTATTTAAAAAGGAATAAATTGGATAATCAAAGGTTCATTTTATTTGATGGTGGTGAGATTGTTGTGAAGGGGGGTAAGGTGAATTAAGGGAAAGTGAAAGGTATATAAAGTGTTGACCACATTTGAAGAATGTATAGATTGTAGCCTTGACAACAACTATCAAATTTGAGAATTTATTTAAAACGATAAGTAAGAAGGATTTTAATGATGTATGTAAAAATTGTATCATTATTTTTACATACCACTGCTAGATTTTGAAGAATATCAAATCTTAAAAATACTGTGATTTTCTTCAAAACATATTTTTTCTTATTCTGTAGGATTAAAGTTTTGAATGGATGATTCACAAAACTTCGAAAGCCTTTTACGCGGAAATTATTGTCAATAGTTAGATTCTATTGGGTGTCATTTCTGAACTAACTATTGAAAGTTATTGTAGCTGCTACAATTTTCCGAAAAATTTTATATCCAACGGTTATAAGGAGATATCTGCACGTCAAAATTTTCGTCTACTTTATTTTTTTTTAAATATAAGAACATCAAAATGTTCAGCAAGAACTTTCTTTTAACTAACTAACTAGGTGTTTTTTTTTAAAAGTTCAAGCTCGAAATTTCAACAAAAAAATGATGACTTTTT
The DNA here is from genome assembly GCA_951509635.1 of Eupeodes luniger. Classification (NCBI taxonomy): domain Eukaryota; kingdom Metazoa; phylum Arthropoda; class Insecta; order Diptera; family Syrphidae; genus Eupeodes; species Eupeodes luniger. The sequence continues at coordinate 7,544,384 of OX608075.1, read as the reverse complement.
GATTAATATTATTTTTTGAACAATGAAACCGTTTTTGACATTTGCTATTTTTTTAAGCCTAAGCAACAGATTTTCATCAAAAAATACAAATTTGACCGAAAATTTGGTAAAAATTATTTACGACTCGAATATTTTGTAGAAAAAGATATGCAATATAAAATTATATAATTTCTTAATCCAAATTGTTGTTAATATATTGTAAAACTAGACAAAAATCAATTGACAGGTTTTTAACAAAAAAAAATTTTAAGTATTAACATAAGACAGAGATATTTTGTGTAATGATTTTCTATCATTAATATCTGCTTTATAATTTTATGATTTTTATTTTTTTAATTTGATTTCCGGCATATGACTGTAGCAGCTACGAGTTACATAATCTACTCGAACAATGTAATTATTCACTACTTCTTCCAATAATTCTGGCCTAATGGCGTTAATGGTAGCTGAACATTGCCTTCCAATGCTTCTAGGAACATTTCTGGAAATTAAATTGTCATCAAATTGGTTTTGCAATAAATTGATAATAACAATCATTTTTCAGTGAATGTTTTCCACAAACTTCCAGAACAGATTTATTTTTTCGAAGTAATTTTTCAGAATTTGAAAGCGTTAAACGATTCATAATAAACTGTAAAACCTTATTTAACATCAATGTCAACACAGTTTGACATTCCAAACAATCAAACCATACATAAAAACCATCGATACTTTAAATTCAGCTAAAAATACTCACATTGGTGACATTTTTCAAATGTTTTTAAAAATATTAATAATCCAAGTATTCAATCTCGAGCCCTGAATGCAACATGTCTAAAAATAAGAAAAACGCGAAAATGTAGCGTTTTTTTCACTGATTGGTATTTTTTACCCTGAATTAGTAATCATCTATCAGTTTACTTAACATCGCTTACAAAATCTTCTCTGTCGTAATTTGTGAACGTCGAAAGCCCATCGTCAACAACCTTATCAGTGTGGTCTTAGACCAGGAAAATCCACAGTCCATCCAATAATTAAATTTTGCCAGATCCTGAAAAAAAAAACCCAAGAACATCAAATCGACAACCACCATCTTTTCAGAGATTTCAAGGCCGCATATGACAGCATCTATAGGGACGAGTTGTATAGAGCCATGTCTATTTTTGGGGTCCCTGCCAAACCCATCTGTTTGTGCAGGGTGATCATGGAGAATTCGCGCTGCTCCATAAAGGTTGGAAACAACTTAACAAAACCTTTTGATGTCAAAAAAGGTCTTAGACAAGGTAATAAGCTGTCATGCGATTTTTTTAACATCGCACTTGAAAGAAAAGTGCAGAGCTCCCACGTCAACATTAGAGGCACTATCTTTCAAAAGTCTGTCCAATTACTAGCATATGCTGATGACATTGACATAATCTGAAGAACTCAGCGTGATGTCAATGAGGCTTTTGTGAGTATTGAGGCAGAGGTGGCAAAAATGGGTTTAACGGTTATAATGAGGGCAAAACAAAGTTTAACAAAATTACCTACAACACCGACGTCTCGGTCAAAACGTCACCATCGACAGACGTAACTTTGAGGTAGTTAAGGACTTCATCTACCTAGGCTCCGCTATGAATGCAGAAAACAACACCAGCGCTGAGGTCAAATGAAAAATAACTCTTGCTTTTGCTCTTTCTTTGGGCTAAGAGAGCAATTGAGTAGCAAGGCCCTCTCTCGAGGGACCAAAGTGTCGCCATATAAAGCCATCATCATCCCCGTCCTGTTAAATGGTGCAGAAGCATGGCCTATAACAAAAGCGGATGAGAGCACCTTGGGTGGTTTCGAGATAAAAGTGGAGGAAGATGGAACGACGAGCTGTACGGGCTGTGCGGGCTGTACAGTGACGTAGACTTAGCCAGAAGGATAAAAGCTGGGTAACATAGAGCGCCAATACTCCGGACCAGGAAGTCTTCCAATCCACACCCACAGGACAGTGCAGTAGAGGAAGACCACGGATCAGGTGGTGCGCACATATGGAAAGTGACATCACTCAAATTGGAGCGCAAAATTGGAGACATCTAGCTAGGGACCGAGCTAGATAGAGAAGTTTGTCGGGTAAGGCCCTAGTTCACAAAGGATTGTAGCGCCACTTTATGGAACTAAGTACCTATGAAACTTAATTTAATTGAAGTCGATATCTTTACTTGTTCTTGAGATTAGGACAACAAAAAATGGTATCCCGAATGTACGGATGTACGAACTCGCATACACAGACATCTCTCTAAAAATCTTTGACTTTCAAAAGTGGAGAAATGTCAAAATTTTCTATTCGACAAATCAGACCGATTACACTAACTTCCTATGGAAAGCTAAATATTGGTAAAAAATGACCTTGGACTTAAATATTCGGGAAACAAAATTTTAACTTCAAATTTATTTCATCTTATGCAAAATAATGTAAAATAATCTGTAAAAATTTTAGACTAATTCATGGAACTTTTTTTTGACAAAGAAAAAAAAAACAAATACAAATTGATAAAAATTGATTTTCGACCCAATTAATCTTTAAAAAAAATAAAGATATTGACTTCACTTTTATTCTATTTTATACAAAATATTTTTGTAAATTTTTTTAAAATACACATTTAACAGTGTTTTTTGTATAAATTAAAGTCCTACTAAAAATACTACCAGATTGATTTGTTGTCTGAAAATTCGTGACAAAAAACTTCATTTTGTTTTAGTCCTTAAAGTAATCAAAACTGTATTTTGCTTATTTTTAATGTCCTCTATAGAAAGTTATCAGTTTGGATAATATCCAATCCTTTTTATTTCTTTCTAGTTTGATCAAATTTTAAAAATTTTTAAGTGAAATTTGTTTCTACTTCCTTGAGAAAATTTAATGACTTTTCGACACCATCCACCATTTACATAAAAATCTGAATTTTATCTTTTATATTTTTTAAATTGAAAATTTAGTACAGTATTGAAATTACTCATTTTTTAAGATTAAGCTAAGTGAAACCTAATAAAGACGTTTCTTATGGAAGACAAGTTACAAAATCAATATGGAAAGTTACCACCAAGCAATATCATAGTTTTTATACACGACAAAGGTAGAATATAAATTGCACTAAATAAGTTTCAACAATAAGCTTATATAGATACGTTTATCTTTACCCACATTACATAATATAAAGCCATTTCAACTAGGTGGTACCCTCTTAGCAATAAATTATGTATTGAAAAAAAAAACAACAACAAAATTTATATACACTTACACACCTATACTAATACATATATTCATCTATAGAAATACATATACATATTACCATAGATGTAAAGTTAGTATACACCACATACAGTAAGTTGCTACTAGTTGTTGCTATTACGAATTCACTTTGAGTACACGTGTCAGCAACCATCAATTCAATTTCATAAAAATAAACGATTCCCACAGAATTGCACAGGAAAAGAAGAGAAAAAACAGAAAACAGAAAATAATGTAAGAAGGACGAACACGACAACAACAAAAAAAGACGAAAAAAATGTAACCAAATTGAATTTCATCGAATCCATCTTCTACAAAAACAAAAAAAAACGAAAATGACTCACTTGCTCTGTTATACCACTGATGCCCCTATATATATCCACACCTACACATTTGCACACATGACTCAAAAAAACACTATCTCCAGCCCTTTGCCAACATATACCCTCACTGTCTCACCATATCATCGTATCATTTCCCTCCGCTCGTCATTAGTCTTAACTTATAAAGAGAGTTTTTGCAATTCACTTTAAGCACCAAAAAAGGGCATCAGCTTTCAACTTCTACAGAACGCCAGCTCCAGCTTCTGATCAACAAAAAAGTTTAAAAAATGCTTACAAAAAAAAAGACAGCGAGAGCGTGTTCAATTTAATTTATTCTTCCTGCTTAAAACCCCAGGACTGCCAAAAAGGACCCACAAAGGGAATCCACACAGACCAAAACGCAATGAATAGTAAAAGGAATTTAAATCCTCCCTTTCTCTCCCACAAAGAAAAAAAAAAAAACAAAAGGCAAACCAAACGAAATTCTTCTGCATCCCGCAGAGATGGAGCATGGAACTCCAAAGAACCAATCCCTACACACATTTGCATTATATTGACATACTGATAACCGCTCCATTGCACCTCCACCGCTCCTGATCGGGCGGTTGGTAGCATCCTCGTCGTCGTCCTCGCAGTCGTCTTCACTATATATTATAGCACTCTACAGAGGATGATAATTATTATGAGTTTACTTAAAGTCATTAGGATAAGAATTTTCCGGACTCGACTATGAATTCTGGGATGCGGGATTCGGGGAATCCTTTCAGTAGCAACAAATAAATTAAGAGCCATAGAGACGAAGAAAAAAAGCGCTATGGCAAAGTTTTAGCATTTTAGTGGGATAATTTCCTGGAATTAAGCTGCAGTTGAACACAAAAGGATACCATACCATACCATACCACATGCCATACCGTACTACCGCCACACCACCATCACCACCACCACCACCATAACAAATCGGAACTTTTAATTTTATGAATATCCTTCCTACTATGCTAATCGATCCTTGAGGAGTATTATTTGTACTTGGAAGTCTTTGTTTTTTCCTTTTTTTCTTTCTTTTTATTGATTTTGTTTTTCTTTCATGGAAATCTTTGTGGGTCCAAATGTGACAGGTGGAAATATTTGAATATTTTTGTTAATGAAATAATTAATTTGCGATTTGAAAACACATCAGTGAGTCTAAAGTACTTATAACGGAAATACTAAGGGAATGGAAGTTTATTTGTGGTTTACTTTGGATGATTGGTTTTGATAAGCTTAGGAAAATAATTAAAAAGAAAACAAAGAAATTTAAGACGAGCATTGTAAAGTTTTGTTTAAAGTTTTCGAATACAAACGTAGATATTGAAAGGTATAATTTTAAAATTTTGGGTCGAAAAAGAAAGTAATGTATTTACGAGCTCACACTTAGGTTTCAAAAAACATATAATTTTTAAATCAGACCGAAGAATTTTGTCCTTGTTACAGCTTTCATTGCAAACTCTTCACTTACTACAGGGTCTTTCATTAAAATCTTTCTGTAATTTTTGGGAAATATCATCGATTTTGTTCATGTTTTTAAATCACATCAATGTCATTAAGTCTATTGAACGTCACGTGCGTCGTTCAAACGTTGAGTGTACCTTAAATTTTTGTAAGATTCTGGCACTCAAATCAAGCTTATATGGGTTATGGTTAATGTTTGTTATGGTAAACGTTGGCAGATCTAAGACTTCAAAGAGGTCAAATCTAACGATCTCAGTCATCATCAAAAGATGACCTGACCACATTGCATAATAGCTTAAACAGAGTTTTCAAAGCACAGTTTAGTGCAGTGATGTTAAAACCATATGTATTTGGTGTCCATATTATCTATTTCATGCTTAAGAAAGTTGGTAATAATCGGCCTTGTGGTTGACGGTGGTAGTAAAACAATATTGTTCACATTACTACTAAAAAGTACCCCAAGTTTAGTGTTGATTTAATTATAATTTATAGGGGACAAAAGGGTTGCAATTTAATACAAAAAAAAAAAGGGATGTGACCCACACTGATAACTTCCCATCCCGTCTGTCGATTTGTCTTGCTTTAAAGGTATGTAGGTTTTTGTGTTTTGTTAAAAAAGTTGTCAGTTGAATTATTCTTAAGTATTTAAAAACTACCAACAATATTTTGCATATAATAAAATAGTTTAATTTCGAAATCTATTTTTGTTAACGAGAATTTCAGTCGAAAACCAATTTTTACCAATTTTATTACCATTTCTTAAAAGTTTTTATTTCTTAAATAAACAAATACAAATTGGATGAATAAAATGAATTTGAAGTCAATACATTCTATTTTTCACGAGATATTGATCATTTTTTATCAAATTTGGTTACTATTTTTTATAGATTTTATTTTTTTTTATGAAAAAAACGACTCTTGGATTTAAATAAAAAATTTACGGAGTGTCGACAATTATATTTTCTGTAAGTGAAATTAGTTTGAAGCCAATATTTTTAATTTTAAAAAAGATATTTAAGTCGAAAATCAATTTTTACGAACTTTTATCATTTTTTTTTAGGTTTTTATTTTTTGTAAGAAAAATGTCAATTCGATTTTTCTCAAAATGTTACTGAATATTGAAAAAAATATGTTTTAAAAAATAAAATTAGTTTAAGGCCAATGTCTAAAATTTTTCAAAAGTTATTTGAGTCGAAATTCAATTTTTACTAACTTTTATTAATTTTTGTTTTAGGTTTTTATTTTTTGTAAACAAACTGTCAATTCGATTTTCTAAAAATTTTACCGAATTTTGAAAACAATATTTCTTATAAGATAAAATAAGTTGGAAGCCATAATCTCAAATTTTCGAAAAGATATTTAAGTCGAAATTCAATTTTCACCCCTTTGAGTAATGTTTTTTTAAGTTTTTATTTTTATAAAAAAAAATGTCAATTCGATTTTTCTAAAAATTTTACCAGATCTCAAAAACATTATTATTCGTTGCACAAAATTGTTTTGGAGATAAAATCATTTTTTGTTCGTAAAATTTTCGAGGTGACAAATATTTTTTTCCAGTTTTTTTGATTTATTAAAAAACGTTAATTTGATTTTTTTCCAAAAACTTGTTTAGTATCACGTTACAATATAGAACATACAATTTAATTCAAGTCTCTAGCGTTATTGGTTCGTGACATATTTAGGGTTAACCAAAATTTTCACCTTTGTTTTAAACTGCTATGTTAAAAAAAACTACCCACGCTATTTTCTTGAGACCCTTTCTCCATATTTCTGCATTATTATCTGTACAACAAAATTTATTTTAAGTCGATATCTCTTCTGGTTCTTGAGCTATGGAGGACGAAAAAAACTTCGCCAACGTACGGACGTACATTTTTCAAAAAATCTTTTATTTCGACTCTAGGGACCTTAAAACGTCGAGAAATGTCAAAATTTTCAATTTGACAATTTGGACCCATTACAATAACTTCCTATGGGAAGTTAAAAATGCTCGGAAGTTAAAAGCTTAAATTCAAAGTTTTGGTTACGCTTACAGTAGATAGATTTGGAGAAAACGTTTAGTCAAATTTGGAAAGGAAAGCTTTTTTGAGCTAAAAGAGAAAGAAAATTTCAAGGTATTAGGAGCCAGTTAAAGCTATCACTGTTTTCATAAGCAAACATTCAATTCCAAGATTTGAAAGGGATTATGAAGCCAATTTATCAGGTGTCAAAATTAATCTAATAAGTTGTAAGATTTGGTTTTTAACCTATAACTTTGTTTTTAATTGATTTTACTATTTCAGTGATGAAATCGTTTCAATGAACAGCTGCAGATTTTTGATTTTATATTTTTGAACAAAGTTGTACCACTGAAGGCGTTCAATTTTCTTATTACTTCCTGCCAGTTTAACTTTCAGTGAGCAATTTTAACCCCAAATGCCTTAAAATGTTGATATATTTATAAGTTTGAAGTTTAAAGTTGTATAAAATCATAAATAATTTAGCAATTAAACTGCTCATCCCGCCTTAAATATACTAGTCCCAAGAGCTAGGGGATATAGGAAAAACTCTGGAGAAAATGGTTGTGATTTAAAAATCATTAATTTGATCAATTTTTCCATTCTTAATCTTTCAGAATAAAAATTATCCTTTTCGGTACAAATTATCGTTTCTGCGACAAAATATGAAATTTCCCAAAAATTGGACAAACAGTTTCTTTTTTATGATTTTTGAAGTAAAAAAAAATGCTTTTCGGTCTTAACCTTATGTTTTTGTGTGCAAAAATCTCAGTTGCTCGCTCTGCTAAGCCACTTAGTTTCGAAATTTTGGAAAATGACTTTTTAGTTAATATTTGGGTAAGTTTCCATCTGCACCCAGACTCCATCGAGTAAACGCATGTCCTTTAAATTTAGCGAGGGATTCAATAAGCATCTGTAAGCTCAAATCTTCACACCAAAAATTTGTCAACTTGTGGTTTGCCAACGACCGATTTTTTTGTGACATCGACTTCGTGTGATTTCCCTGCACAGTAACACTCTAACAGATATTAGAAATATTTTCTTTAGATCTTTATTTCTTACAAACTTAAAAACTAATTCATCCACCACTTTACGAATATTTCTTTTGGTTATTATGATCACCGTCAAACCCAATTTGATGAAAGCATTTTATCATTCTCAATATTCCTGAATCTTTTATGTATCCAGCTACCTAAGTCTTTTTTGAAGACCCATCAAATTGTGTGTTTACACTTCCATATCTCTCACCATTCAAATGAGTTTGCTGTCAGGATTAGCAACTTTTTGTCTTAGATAGTTTATTATTTTGTTTCGATTTTAATTTTTAAACAATTTCTTGGGAATTTCTATTGCTTCTTAAAATTTTAATTTGTTGTTTCTAGTTGATAGAACAAAGCCTTACCTAGAGCAGCTACATTCAAAGAAAATTTGAGTTTATGCTTTTTTCTAGAAAAACTAATCCCACTTCTGATACCAATTTTATATAGAACTAGCGACCCGCCCCGGCTTCGCACGGGTGCAATGCTGATATACTAAATACGCTACAGAAAAACTGTGAACGTTGTTTATAAAAAAACATAGCGGCCCGCTCCGGCTTTGCACGGGTGCAATGCTGATATACTAAATACGCTACAGAAAAACTGTGAACGTTGTTTATAAAAAAACATAGCGGCCCGCTCCGGCTTTGCACGGGTTTAAAATATGTAACTCACTGAAAAAATGATAAAATCAATCCAGTAGATTTGATTTATTCATTTACTGGCCGTAGCCCGCACGCGTTTTTGGAGTACTTAAAACAATTCCCCTTTCCTTATCTTTGGAATATCTTTTATACACAATATTTTACATTTTTACTTTTTTTTTACATTTTTACAATTTTTTAACATTTTTACTTTTTTTTACATTTTTACTTTTTTTTTAATTTTTACCTATTTATTTTACAACAATAATTAATATATTACAGAATATCTTTATATACAACGTTCACAGCTTTCTTGTCATTAGACAATACAAACATGTTTTCTCTAGAGGTTACTCTTGAAAGAGCGACATACAGTTGGCCATGTGAAAAACAGTCAACGCTCAAATCTAAGCCTGCAACGTTGAAGGTTTGACCCTGTGATTTATTAATAGTCATTGTGTACAATACTTAGTACATTATTATTTTGATAAATCTCGTAGGATTCAGCCTGCGTTTGCAATGTAAGCGGAAAAAATGTAATTATTTGCGACATCACATTAGAAACCTCAAAAATAACAGTATTTGTCCACTATTTAATGGATGATATTATACATAAAAACCTTCCTCATGAGTTACTCTATCTATTAAAAAAAACCGCATCAAAATCCGTTGCGTAGTTTTAAAGATTTAAGCGTTCATAGGGACATACAACATGACACATGACAGAAAAAGCGACTTTGTTTTATACTATGTAGTGAAGAGTGATGAAAATACATTTTGAGATGAAAGCTGCATCTTATTACCAAAAGCAAAATTCATTTAAATTTTTGCATTTCACAATATTTCAAGTTATTTCTTAAATTTATTTACTGATTTCACCACTTCACTCAATAAGTTTCCCTTATCCATTTTCCAACAAGATATCAACTCATGCTTAGGGTTAACTTTATGCTGATCTATATTTCAAACTTAAACTTATACATAACCTATATTAACATTCTTCTTAGAAAATTTGAATAAACCAAAATTCTACTGAAACTATTACGCATAAATAAAAACATACTCAAAAACACATATGTAAATTTATATAAACATTTATCTGAAATAAAATCGTACACATAATCTACAGATTGGAATAAAATTATAATATTTTCTTTAGTTCCACATATAAATAAAACTAAATGTATGAGGGTGGGGGTTGCGACAACTCGCTTTCATAAGATATATAAATATAAAGCTCATACAGAGTCATCAATCATCTTGTTGAAAGACAGTTTTTGATACATATTTAGAAATTCAATTGAGGTTTGATTTTGAAAAGAAAAATCGGGAAATAAAAAAAAAATGAAGGGAATATATTAAAATCCTTGAGCTCAGTGACAGATGTTACATGAACACACAAGGTCAACACTTCCTTTTGTAAAGGGAGAGGCACGTGTTGATTTGATCACAAGGACACACACACAAAACTCACATTCTATATTATATGTAATATATGCTTGATTGAATGATGAAAGCTTGTGCTTCATTTGTTTCTTTTTTCTTGAATTGAAATAAAATAAATTTGAATACTAAACTTGGGTACTTTAGACGGCAGACATATAGAGGTACTTGTTAATTCTGTTTAGATCAACATTAAACTCATATTGAATATACTCTGCATACATAATGGTTTATATATTTTATTTTGTTTATTATTTTGTGATTTGAAATCTTTTTCTTCTGAAGCTGTCGACCTTCACCTGTTTATGTGGAAAATTTATTTTGTTATATTCATATTTTAATATGCGTATATGTATAAGGCATTGGCTTCCGAAGAATTTGGTTTTTCGGTTCGATTTCAGGATACAAAACAAAGTTACCCTATAAAATTGAACACATAATGCAATATAGTATGTAAAAGTCTGAATCAGAAGTTAAATTTGAAAGTCAAAATAGGGTTTCCCAGAAACCATTTACCTAATCTGAGTGAATTAAATAAGTCTGTCTGATGATTATTATTTTGCTATACCCTATCATTTTTATCGTTGTCTTGAATGGGCTTAGCAATTTCTTTGGTTTTAACTTTGTCAATTTTTCACATCGTGAATATATAATGTATAAAGAGTTTATTCATAGAGCCACGTTCTTGAATGCACCAGAAAATGAAGATAAATTTAAAAAAATATATTATTTTAAAAAGTAAGTATACGCCCAGTGTACCAATCTGAAAGGAACTCTGATAACTCCCGTTTGCTGCCATTCAAAATAGTTATTTTTTTGCAATATGCTAAATTGTCATTTAAGGAACTTTGAAAAGTATAAAGGTAATCAATAATTCAAGTTAAAGCTGTTTTTTGTCGAGGTATTCGAGACGACGAATTTAGTTTGGTATTTTTAGTAGGATTTAATTTTTTAGTTCTTTAATATCAACTGATCTTATTTTAATTTTAACAACATCTCCTGATTTTCGAGAGACCTTAAAACATCAAGAAATACCGAAATTTGTAATTTAACAAATTTCAAATTAAATAATAAAAACAAAAGTAAGTATACGCCCCAGTGTACTAATCTTAAAGGAACTGCGATAACTTCCGTTTGGTGCCCCTTAAAACAATTTTTTTTTTGAAATAATGCCAAATTGCCGTTTAAGGAATTTGAAAAAGTATAATTGTAATTAATATTTGACGTTCAAGCTGTTTTTTGCGGATGTATTCGGGAAGTAAAACGAATTTCGTTTGACATTGTTGGTAGGATTTAATTTTAAATTTAACTTTTAATGGAGTTTATTTTTATTTCAACGAAAGTAAGAGGTACGTACAAGCGTAAGCATAGACATATATTTATTTTTAAAAGAACTTGAAACACCGAAACATGCAGACATTTCCAATTTGACAAATTACAAAGAAAATAACAAAAATAGTAAGTATACGCCCCATGTTACCAATTTGAAATAAAATCAAAGACAAGGTATAAAAAAGTGCGTAGACGGCCAAATGTCCTTTTTAGATCCAAAATAAACATCCCGTTGCTTCTGTGTGTTTGAATATAAATACAGAACCTAATAGTCCCTTTTTCAAGGTGATAAAAACAAGCACTTGTCACTTTTATCATCGATTTAACTATTAAATACCCTTTGGAACTATCAAATCCCAAACCCAACAAATCAGCATTATTAACACTCTTAAGTTCGTTTTGGGTCAGTTTTAAGCTAGAACTTACCTTTATAAGCCCATTGTTTCATCAACACAAAACTCCCATGGTAAGCATCTAAGCAATGACCCTTAGTTACCTTAAATTTGATTTGATTTTCATGCCTCTGATGCTGTGTATAATATAATGCAATAAGTTTCAAAGTGTTAAGATGCCTTAAGGTTGCATTTATTGGAACAGTAGTCATACACGACACGTCACATATTAGGAATTATATTATTCTACCTCGTGTGTGTGTGTGTGTGTTTGTGTGTGTTATGGTTGTCATAGCGAGGCGTCATGTCTAACGCAGGAGGATTTCAAAAAGGACGATTCCATGATAGAGAGAGAGAGAGGTAATGTACCAAGTTATACAAACAAATATACGCAGTAAAGCAACTATGTCATTGGTTTTGTATATACAAAGTGTCAGGCATAAATGCAAACAAACTCAAAAACACAAGTGACCAATTTTGTAACCCAAGACCTCTATTAGCCATTATCATCCTCGCATCGCATCGTATACCGTACATTGTCGTCATCGTTGGTTGTTGGTTGCTTGTCGTCATCGTGGTACAGTTACCAATATTATGATATAATACTATGTTTCACAGATATTCTAATGTAGCATCCTTACCAGGGTTGCCGTATGTCTTGAAGAAACTCGATTGCCCAATTTAAAACCATTTGGATTCCAAAATCTGAGCCAAACAAAATATCGTAAAGAGTCGACCAAGACTAATTTTCTGCTTCTTATAGTCCAATTATAAATGGGCTGTCTAACTAAAATATTTTTCAGATATTTTTGGAAAAGATTCTTTAATTTTCGAAAATAAATCCAATCTGGCAAGCCTGATCATTATGCAAGTTTCTATGTGCATTTCTACGTTTTGCATAGAAGTTTAAACATTATGACATCGCAAAAGTGTATCAAGTTCTCTCTGAATGCGTGATGTGCTATATGATGATGGGGATATTGCATGTTTGTGCAAATATCCAATTATCGTCAGGTTAGGTGAAAATTCAAGCATCCTTTTGGAATGCATTACATTAATATGCGAATAATGTGAACTTTAGAATGGCTGATGTGGGAGTTAGGGTGTATGTGTGTCTGTATGTTTAGTGCATAGTTACAGTTGCCAAATGTTCGAAGGCTATAAAACGTACTGGCTGTGGGTCTATATTTTATTTGTCAACCAACGCAGCTACAAATAAGGTCTGTCTTTATGTGTGTTAGGCAGAGTTACCACTTTTTAGATAAGATTAAATTCAAGTTCTATAAAACGGTATAAACGAACAAATTAGTTTTTTTTTCGGGGTTATTAGGAATTGTAAGAAACCATAACTAAGTTTTGTTACAAACAACTATGTGCAAATAGAGTTTGATAAAGTTATTCTTCAAATTCTACACTTACATTCAGAACATAGTCAGCCATAGAATAATTTTTGATAAAATAAAAAAAAAGTCACCAAGGGATTATGGTGGGATTTTCAAAAAAGACATATGTAGATGCTTAAAACTTTAGTAATTTCTCATTAGAGAAATGAATAGGACAACCATAGGTCAATCTAAAGAAAATGTTTTCATCGGTAATAAGTACAAGTTCCTGACTCTGGTTTGTGGGATATTCAAGATAAATATCAATATCCCAATGGGAAGTCTAGTGAATTGGTTACTAAATGTCAGCTTATTTTATTAATTAGTCATTCATAAATGGTTTTTAGTGTATTCAATATGGATTTTAAGTTGGCGGTTATATCCCATTTTTTGGGATTTTCAAAACAGAAGTAGGTTCTCAATGCAAAATTAAAGATGAAAGTTTAAATTAATAAACTGATAATTTACAACAAATTTCAATTAGTAGGTACAAACAAATGTTAAAGCATTTTGGAATATTTGTTGAATTTTCAGTTGAAGGTTTCAGTAATTTTTGATAAAAGTTTAAGTTTATTGTAAGCCCGAAAGGATACTTAGTTAATTTTGTAAAGAAAACATTAGTCCATCTAAAGGACATGGATATTTATGGGATATTCACAGAAGAGCCCATTTACAGTTTGGAGTAACAATGAGCACGTTTTAATATTGTATGATTTGGGATTTTTTTACATTAAGTACGCCATGTAAAATTTGAGTGACTGTAGTACACACCAGCTAGAAATACTAAACTGTTAGAAGACAACAATATTTCAATCGACAGAATAAAAGCTCAGACACTGCGGTATATTAAATAATTATTTATAAAATCTGTTACCTTTAGTGTATTTTAAATTTGCTTATATTAGTTTAGTTTTAGTACGACAACTCCATGACAGAAGTGGGATTTTCAAAAAACAAAAAACCCATATTAAAATATCTGTAATTTAGTATGCTCTTAACATATTTTTATATTTCAGTACTAAGTTAGCTCAGGGCATAAACTTACAAAAAATGGCCCAGTTATTTAATAAGGGATTTTGGGATTGTATTTTGGGATTTTCATAAAACAAGTATGCAATTGAAAAGTAAGTTATCAATGATGCTCGTAATATCATATAGATTTTTTAAAAAAGAAGCCCATACAAATATTAACTGTCACTTAGAAATAAAATCATTAGCACTTATACGTGCATATTTGTGGGATTTCCAAAGAAGAGTTAATTAAAATTCGTAATAATAGTTGGTTAGTTTTAGTTCTCTCACATGAGTTTCTGATATGTGATAAAAAGTTCAAAAATTGACTTCAAGTTTTCATAAGTCCTATAAGATTCTCAACGGTTTCTTTCAATGTGATTTTTATCAACTATGGGATGCAAGCAAAGCTTTCGAGCAGTTAAAAAAAATCAATCAGGAAAATGTTCAGGTAATGGCAGTCTTTGAAGGTCTTATATGAATTTTTAATGCAATTCAAAGACGAACCTTTTTGAGGATGATTTCCCACATTATGGGATTTTCAACACAAAAGCCATGCAAAAGTCACTGATTGTTCAATAAATGTCAATAAGTTTTATTAAATTAAAAAAGGGTAATTGAACGAGGGATGTAATAACTTCAAGGGAGTGGGATTTTCAAAACTAAGACGTATTCCTTTCAAAAGTACAATAATTTTTTATTAAATTTCAGTAATTTTTCGCTTTATCAACGATTGTTTTAGTTTGACTTTTTTTTAAATATTGGTATGGCCTGGCCATGAAAGAATTTTTAAAAAGGGTTTTTGGAAATTCTGTTGGTTTCGTTTTTGAACTGTTAAAAGAAATGTTTCTAATAACTTTATAAGTAGAATTTTTAAGGGTTTTCTATAATTTAGTTGTGGACATTTTCTTCTGATGAGAAAATAAGTTAAATATGGGATTTTCGATTTTTTTGCAATTAGTACTGCATAAAAAAGTGAATATTCAAATAATTCTCAAGAAACTGTTTTATATGAAAAATGTATAAGTGGGAAATTGTTTTTATTTTCCAAAGTGGCATCACTAATCCATGAAGTTTCGTAGATTATTGTTCTTAAACTAAGGAAGATGAGACGAGATGAACGGTTACCGACCGACCAACCAACCAACCTACCGACCATCTACGTGCCTTATGTTGTTCGATGGTGTCGATTGTGGGCTTCCAATGTGTTCGTTGGTTAATGCAAATAAACAAATAGGCATCATCATCCACAACACTACTCCTGCTGCCCCTGCTCCTGCTTCAACTGCTTCGAATGCTGTTCTTGATTCTACTCTACTGCAGTTACTGGTTCCAAGTTGCTGTTGCTAGTCTGTTATTCAGATACTCCTATACGCACATATTTATATATATGGATATACGTATGTATTCTACGACACGCAGATCAATTAGGCTGCTTTAAGTAGAGTGAGTGGTGCGAATTCATTACCATAAGTAGCTGATGCTGTAATTCAATCGTATCCTTACTCCCTATCACCTCCATCACGTTCCACGTTCGTTGTCTCTTTGCATCATCATCATCATGAAAATGGAAAATGTTGCACTTTGTTTTTAATTCAACTGGGACACACATCACAAAAGTATGTATCTGAAAATGGACGCAATGCGTATATAGATATACATCTTTATACGTAATACGCACAGCACAGCGCATCATATATTCACACTACGCATATAAATGCATGCATATATACGCACTCAAAGTGATGCATATCCTGTTAATGAGGCATCATCAGGGAGAACCAGCAGCAGCAGCCAGAGATAGCATCCATCGAAGCATCCATCCGTCTGTAATATACGCGGGAGTGTTATAAGCAAAAGGCATCATCGCGTCAACATCAGCATCCAGGATTTTCAGGATCCAGCATCAGCATCGGGAGCACCACACAGTCAGAGAGTGTGCGGTGGTTGGTTGACTCCGCGGGGACTTTTTGTTTTTCGATTCTTTTTTTTTTTATGTGCGTTGCTTTTTGGTACCGGAAATCATCAGTTTGCAAATTTTGGGTAAAATTTCAAAATGCACTTTGGGCACTCAATCAGCAGATGTCATTAGCAGTCAGTATAGACGTCACTAAGTGACATTAGTTGATGCTTTTTATAGCTTTAACTATATTCGTATGCCTATGCCTAAGTATAGTTAAGGGAGTGCTTAGTAAATACTCGTATATCAGTGTGGTTTCAATCGATTCCTAGTTCTGTTTAAGTGGGTGCAAACTTTTTGGAAATGAAAAATGACAGGGCATGTTTTTCAACAGAATGATTTGGTGAGTGTCTAATTGAATAGGAATAAATGAAAAATCAACTGAATTTATGGAATAATTATCAATAATTATGTATATTTGGCTTCCAGTTTCTAAATTATAACTCAAGTTTATTTCGACACAACAAGCAGGATTCCGCCTACATTGATCACAAGAATACTGCGTCGAATTCTGATCTTAAACTACTGTTAATTGTTAAACTTTCGAATTTATTAATCAAAAGAAGACGTTTGAAGAGAGTGTTCGGTTACTTAAGAACGTACGCAATCAAAGAAAGCTCGATGCGTTTGAATCTCTCTTAATTACTAAGACCAAAAATGTTATGAACACAGATAATGGAAATATTTGTTCTCCTTTGTTTGCATTAGTGTAATTACCTACTAAGATAATAATTTATTAAAACTTGTTTGTATTGTATTGTTTTGATTTTCTTTAGACAAATCTGTTCTTTTATTTTGTTAGTACCGAGTGTAATTTGCTGATGATGGGCTGCATGACAGCTTGAAATGCAAATAAAGTGGAAAAAAATTAAAAAACAAATTAGTTCGTGTTTTCTTTTTTATTTTTTAAATTTTTTCTGTTTTCATGTTTTTGTAGTCAATAAAGGAATTTCTACCTAAATTTGATTACTGTTAATTGATTTCGAGAAATGCTATGGGGATATCCCGACAAACTTATTTCTATTAAAAAGGTGACTTATGATGGATCCAAATGTCAATTCTTTAACGCAGGTTGATTGTTAGAAGACTTTGAAGTCTAAATTAGATTCAGACAGGGCTGCATACTGTCACCAATTCAGCTTTTATTGTTGATCAGATCAGTGATGTGCTCTTAAACGGCTTGACAAAAAAATGAAGGAATAAGATGAAAATTGATAAAAAAAACAATATCTTTGAAGTATTGTCTCTATTGAAGAAGAAACTGAACAATATATAACCAGAATTTTCGGGAAATTAAAGGCTGCTTTTGGAATGTTGTCCAAAGATTGGAGGGATTACTCTCTTTAATGTCAAAGCTATGACTGTTTTGCTTAAATTTCATATATGAATGGTAAATAACACCAACAACAACATGTGTATTTGAAACATCTTACTGTCAGAAGGCACAATGGTATTTTTAAAAAAGAACTACATAAGAACAATTTTCAGGAACATATTGACTCTACTGTACAAGTGGTAGTAGATTTGTGGTAATGAACGTATTGCACACCAGGGAATGTAGTCAATATACTCAATGAAGAAGTTAGAAAAATCAAGAGAAATACATTTTGGGAAGAATACTTCAAATCGTTGATATTGGGGAAGATCTGGATTCTGAAATTCAACCCATTTTTTTGATACCGAATTTTAAGAAAAAAAATAATTTTTCTAAAAAATCCAAACAGAAAATTAAACAATTTTGACCATCAAATATTATGGCATTTCCGTTAACTATCGAGCTTTTGAATTACTTAATAGAAAGGCTGATTGTTTTATTTTTAAACCGTAGGACTTAAACAAGGATTCAACTTTATCCCACCATTTTTCTGTTTACATATTGGAGGCCTTCTTAAGATCATGCTTTGTGAAATCACGTTCAATTGACTGCAGATCAAGGTCTTAATATTCATCAACGATATCGTTCCTTTTGCAGAATCTCCTGAGTCACTCCAGTTGTTGATCAAAAAATCACGGAACTATTGCTCTGAATGGAACTTGGCTGCCAATCTAAACAAATCAAAAATATTGTCTTTCTGGGAAGGATCAAGGCGATCTAAACGGTGAAATCTTACCACTACTTAGTTTTAACAATATCAAGCAACCTTGAACATAATAAGCACCTTATGAAAATACTAGTGGTATCCAAAAATGCGATAGAAACAGTTTTGGAATTTAGACCGTTTCAGCTATAACTTCAAAGTTTTTAATGCTACTTCTAAAGCAATTATGCTTTAAGCACCGCAATCTTGGGGTGGTATCAGTATGGATCTTCCTGACACCATAATTACGACTTAAAGACACAACAGGAAACTACATGCTTCTGAAAAAAACAGGTCTCTTATCTCTATACCTGACATCTTAAAAACTCTCTTTCCTATATATTAAACAGCCCGAAGTTTACTAAATTAGAATTATTGTATATTCCCAAAGTTATATTCACTCAATTTTTAGAAAACAGTCACATTTCAAAATTCATTTAAGAGTTTAAAAAACTAGCTTAGTTCATATTTCCATTTATTTTATGAATACAAAATACAATAAAACATCCCTAATAGTCGTAATCATTAAATCCTTTATTCCAAACGTGACTTAAAATCCCTAAAGAATGCAATTTGAAAAACAAAATGGCTGCAAACACTCATAAACCCAGATATAATGAAAGTTGCTTTATAATAAATTGATGCATCTACTGAAGTATAAGTATATCAGATCAAGAAAAAAATATGTTCAATGACCAACGTCTTTTTGAGGTCACAAAAAGTGACCAAAAACGTTCAGAGTAATAAAAACCAAATTTCATCGTCTTCCTTTACCATCGCATGGTCACTTATGTATAAAAGACATCTCTCCGAAAAAAAGAACAAAAAAGAAAAGAACTTCGCTACTTAAATTCTCAAAAAACGTTTCGAATAAAATAAATAATTTAATCAAGTACCCATCAAAGCACCGGACGATGGTCAACATCTTGCTGAAAGTATATCCTTGGAAATTCCTTTAGCATCTGAAGTCTTTCTCCTCCTCCTCGTCGTCATCATCTCTCTAGAAAGTCCATCCATACCTATACCAACCTACTTATACCTTTTATATAACTGCTTCCTCTTTGCAAATCAATTACCCTCTTTATGAAAGTGCATCACCACAGCATCAACCTCAATATCATAAGATCAAATTGAATCGTTTTGCGTGTGAACGAAGTGAAATGAAATTAAGCTCTTATCTGGGAGTTGGTATCTGGACCAAAGGTATCTCTGATGGAGCTCATTCACCGCTAAACTCCCCAGAAACGGATGTGTATAGAAGCATCCTCTTATACATAGTATAGCTGAACTAAACTGTACGTTGTGCTAGCTCCCTCAGGGGACCAGTCTCTCTCTCTTTTGCTCTAACTTTGAGTGCATTCTGACAAAATATTTACCACTGATCTTATCTCGGGACCAATATTAAATTATTCCCTCTTTGGAAGACCACAAAAAGGAGCATCATCCTTTAGATTCGTGTATGAACCGCAACTTACCCAAGGAGGGTGCTGATGGTTCTTCGTCCTCGTCCTCATCGTTGTCGTAAGTTTATCAGCATCAAGCGTCAACTTGGTCGGTCTCATAGTCGTCGTCGTCGTTGTTGGTGTCTATATTGCGCCCGGGACACATCATCAGATAAGTATTCGGGATGCGTCCGTTCTTCGTCGTCGTCGTCGTCATCGTCATCTAATTCTGGGGGTTGAAGTGCTTGGACATCTTTTAGAATGAAAAATTGGAAATAAATGTCTCAAAGATAGCAAAGGTGCTAGATGCTCTGCAGCATCTCCCTCATGATGCCGAAGCATGCAGCAGCAGCAGAATCACGCGCAATAGCAACAAAATAGCCGAAAAGGCAAACAAAATTCCTTAAAAACAAGAATCTAGCTACAAAAAAAAAGTTAAGAAAAGCCATCAGCCTCATTCAATATTTAAGGAGTAATCAAAACTTTAATCGTTGTTTACCATCAAAATTTCTTTCGCCATCTTCATTCATAAAGGATTCACAGGATTCACTATAAAAGTGTGTATGCAAGGCGTTCAAAGGATGTTGTCGTTATGTGTATGGGTAATTCTGATGGTTTAAGTACAGAAAGAAATAATTTCTCATCCCAAAAGGCTTCATACTTTGCTGCTGCTGCTGCTGCGACAGAAAAAGCGGCGAAGGTGACGGTTTAGTGGTGGTGGTGGCGGCGGTGTTGATGGTGGAGCTGCGATGTTGCGGCTTTGGATGGGTTGGTGATTGGGCATCATCAGAAACAAGGATGTGGCGCGGTTGGCCTTTGTGAAACTGCTGTTAGCTGTTATAGTGATGTTGATTTTATGCTGCAGGCTTTGAGGTGGGAAATGAGAAAATTCTAAGAAAATTTCATTCGCCATTACCTTCCTTTTTCTATATACCTTCGAACAACATACCTCCTCCAAAGAAAAGAACGAACAAAAAAAACAAAGCAAAGAAGAAAACAAAAATCGAAGAAAGAAAAAACAAATTTAAACAATCTTGAGAAGTTGATGGTGTTGGTATATGAAGGACTTTCAAAATAAAACAAAAATCTTATTTAATTCGGCAGAGTTCCCACTTAGAAACAAATTTTAGCGCGAAATGCTCATTGTATACAATTTTTTTTATTACCAAAAACCCTGTTTAAGTCTTCAAGAATGAAGTTTCTTAATTAAAAAATCATATTTTCTAACAAAATTCCAACAACCAAAATATCCAAATCCAATAACCCCATCAGACTAAAAAATCACATAATTTAAAATACTAAAAAATCGTCCATAATTTAGTCCTAATACACTAATATCCCCATTCTTTAACTTTAAGCTGAAAATCCCTTTTAACAAAATCCACAAATTAAAATTGCAAGGGAGGCACTTTTAATAATTAAAATAATGAGATAAAACAAATGGTATTTGAAAAGATAGCCTTAAATAAAAATGGATTGCTGATTTTTCGAAAATCCCACAAATTTTAAATATTGTCAATTTGCAAAAAAATTTAATTTTTTTGTGAATTTTATATGAGGATGTTAAATGTTATATGATATTTTAGTTGCAGAGATAACGAAACCCATTTCTAGGAAATATCTTGAACATTTTAGAACTTACTTGACCCTTAAAGCCCATTTTCTTAATCATTTTTCCCAATATCCCCAAAACCTAAAATAATTTTAATAATTCACAAAATATTCCTCTAATTATTGGAAATGAAACTAAAGAAAAAAATTTGAATTTTAATGGTAGATATTTACTTTTGGGATTTTGGAACTAGTTGACTTTTAAAGCCTTTTAATCTTATACATTTGTTTTAAAATTGTCAAAAATTCACAAAATGTTTTTTTAAGTATTTATAACGACTTTTGGGATTTTGGAATTACTTGCCCTTCTAAGTCTATTTGTCTGCTATTGAATATTGTCAAAATCACTGTCACAAGTTCAATAATAAATCATTTTTAATAATGGGATTTTGGTTATTGTTTTTGCTTTAGAAGCAAGGCATCCGATTTTTTAAAATTTAAAAACTATTTGACCAATTGAACCCAGTTTTTGTTACTATTTTTTTGAAATCCTGCATTTTTTTGTTTTAAATAGTATCACAAATCGATCACCTACCCTTAATATTATTTTATGAATTTTAATCCGAGATTTCTAATTATGGGATTTTAGCCAATAGTTAAATTATGTAACAAACTGATTGAGCTTGTTAGGACATTTTCTTACTAATATCTCGAAAATCCAATAAATTTTAAATGTTGACACAAGAAAAAACAAATTAAAAAGAATTGTTTTAATGCAAGGCTAACTGAAAAAAAAAATGTTTATAATTATAATTTGGGATATTCGTTAAGGTTTTCGGTTTGGAGATATTTTACCTAATTTCTAACGTATATCTAAGGCAAATCCCGCAGTTTGAAAAAATAAACAACATATTGTTTCAATCACTACTAAGGCAGAGTAATATAATATTACATTAATGATAATTGGGGATTTTTAATATTGGGATTTTTCTTTTTATAGTACATTATATAAAGATTTTGATTGGGATTTTTGAAGTACATTACTAAATTTCAAATCTTATACCTAAAATATTAAAAAAAAACTACTTAACCTTAAAACCCAATTTATATACTTAATTTTTGAAAATCCCACAAAATGAAAAACTTCGATTATTTTTTGGGATTTAAAAAGAAAAGTGTCATCACTTGTAAAACAATGCGGTAAAAATAGCTTTTTTCTCTTTGTATGAATTGAAATCTAGTGGTTTTTCTATATATAGTATATGCATTAACATCAGCGACATAAAAAGGTGATGATGACACCGGTTAAGGTTTACCTTACCAACGTGATTTTCACCATTAAACCTACGATACTTTCAAAAACAATAGAAATACAAAAAAGGACGTACGTACGTAGCTACGTAAGTATGTATATAAGTAAGATATTCATCTTATGCAGAAAATGTTCTCACATTGCACCAACTTCTTTTATTGACGTCAAGAGGTGTGTGTACCAATACCTATGTCCTTTCCATTCTTTGAGAGGTGTACTGTAAACAGCTTCTTTATACCGTACCTCTTCCAATGACGACGACGACGATAACAACGACAACGACTACGTCTACGACGACCAAGACCAGTAGTAGACATCATCGCCTGCAATGCGCTTTATCCTTTGCAGCATGGAACAACAGCATAGAAAACAGGACAAAAAAGAAATGTTACTAAAATCTCAAAATTTACCCAAAGGAAGGGGAAGGGGAAGGAGGTCTTGTTGTAGCCATAGCAGGTAAAGAGAGTTGCTTTGCATGCCGAAGCACCATCAACATCATCAGAATAAGGCACACAACACATAAGTGGCAGGGATAAACATCCCTGCTCCTGTTTGCTATACACATCCAGACATTGTATCCTATTGAGAAGCGTTTTAGATTAACGCTTAGTAAAGTTTGCATATATCGATGGATGCGATGATGTTGTATGATGGTTAGGCTACAAAAGGGTTTGAGTGCTATTCGCCCACTTTGTCAAACACATAAATACAATCTCAAGCGAGACTTTAAATAAAGAAAAGAGCTCTGAATCTGAATTTGAAGCAACCGCATCATCATCCTTGGAGCTTTCATACAAAATTGTCGTCCTTCGTCCTACGTGCGTCGTCGTTGTCATCATATAGTAGCTACACTATAGTCGTCTGTTCCTGATGCCGCATCCCATCAATCTTTCACCAATGTGGATGTGGTGTATTAATCGGTGCTGTTGACATTCTCATAATAGAAGCAGCACACACACTTTATCCAACAGACTCTGTAACGTGGTCGTGTTATCACCGGTCCTCATCAGGACTTAGCTTATTAATTGATAATTAAAAATGCATAAACACCGGCTTTGTGGTTTGGCCATATAGGTAGGTACTCATTAAACAGTATCCACTTGAGCCATATTCTCACTCCCCTCCTTCCGCCATCCACCGCTTTAACGTCCGCCACTAGCCATAAAATAATGAGCTCATAAAAGGATTCTTACTGAGCCACCACGCACTGACTCCATCCCATATCATAGCCACCCTTCCTCCGGCGCCACATCGCTTCAGTGTATAGTGGCGGTTTTACGCGAGCTCTCCATTACGGACACGAATTCCATCTCGTAAAGTGTAAATTAATAGTTAATGGATCTCGAGAGTGTGGGCGGACCATATAAAGCGGGCCGCCGCCGCCGCCGTCGACTCTGAGCATGGACTTGGGTTTAAGCATGAATATGGCATCCCTCTCTCGTCCTTCTATTTTTCTGTTTCTGTTCTCTGTGCCCCCTTGCCTGCAATTCTGTATGGCTACTGCTGCTACTCGGCGTCTGCTTCCATCTCCTGTATAATGGTTTTCCGTCAAGGCATAAGAAGGACGTATATAAATCAGCAAACGCGAAAATAATAGCATCCATTTCATACATAGCCACTCGCATACAGCAAAAACAGTTTATTCGCCAAAATAGAGTCCTGGCAGGAGTGGAAGGTGTTTACGTTTTATGCCGCCATTAATTGGTTTCTCCTGCGGGATGAATTTGTTGTGGCGGGTTAAGGTTTAACAGCCTTCAATAACGGTGGTGGTGGCAATTCCGGCTGGCGTTGGCAATGGAATAAAGCAGTATCAGCAGCTGAAGCCAAAGCAGTAGCATAGCGTCAAGGCTATAGCTTTGGGAATTCTGTTGTTTTAAGTTCAATTTTTTGTACTGATATAATTCTCTCATCGTCGTCGTTATAATATTGGAATGAAGTACTGATGGTTGCGATGGTGGTTATGTGAAAAGCATAGAGTTAAAGGTCTTATGGCTTTGATGTGCTAAACAGTTTCCTATGGTCAATGTAGGATTCCTTTGGTTTTAGTTACCAACCTACAGACCTTAACTGCGCTGTTTCTAGAATTCTATTTAAAACGAAACGTACAATTTTCAATGTTTTTCCGCAAAGGAGTTTTTCACGGCAATAAAATAATGTTTTTTTAGTACGAAAATTTTACGATAAAATGGTTCTTTTGTTTATTAATCAAATGAAGAGGTTGATGTTTGTTCGAAGTCACTTTATATGGAGCTTTTAAATTCGTGTTTGTTTTATTTTTATGACGTAAGAGTGGGAGTTTAATTATAAAATATTTTGTGATGTTAGAAAATAATGAGCTCGTTTAGGTGGGTACTTATTTAGGTGTTTTGATGGGTTAAATTTGTTTGGTGTCGCACTAAATTCATGTTTGGATACAACTTTTAAAGTCCTTGTAAAACAACATTAAGATCTAAAGATTTAGGTCTGAAAATTAGTAAGGTATATTTAATGTGTTTTTAGAAGGTTTTTTTTAGTGGTAAGGTACATGAAAAAAAGTGTAAAAAAAGGTTAATCCTTGCCTCCTTGGTAAGAGGAGGACTCCTTCGAATACCTTTCAGCATATATATCTACAAAATATCGAATAATACGGATAATTAGTCGTTACACGGTACTGATTTTTTCTGGTGAGAAGAATAATCAGAAATTCGATAGACTAAATTTACTTAACTTCTTAGAAAGTAAAAGAATATCAAAGGTCTTTATACAACAAAAGATAAATCCTGTCAATAACCCTTATTAAAAAGAAAAATAAAAACAATAAACTGCTAAAATATATAATATAACCACATTAGATACTAACATAATTCCTAAAACCCAATTCGTCAAGTCCAATATCCCAACATTAAAAATCAAAACAAATATTGTGGGTTTAAGATAAATTTGTTTTGAAATGATATTTATACTACTTTGAAAATTTTTAAAAACTGATGTGGTGGGATTTTGGTTATTGGGATTTTCGCTTGTGATTTTACTAGACATAGTAGCTTTCGTGTTTTTAGTGTTGGAGATAGAGATATTCTTAATTAACATTTGAAATGTTTATCACAAACTACTTGATCTTTTAATACCATTTTTTTTTAATGTTATTAAGTTCATAAATATTGTAAATTTTTGTTGCCACCTACAAATACCACAGCCAACGTAGTGTACAGGGAGGCTTTAAGATAAGCATACAATTTTTTTCTAATTTAGTGATTCATGGTCGTTTTAATTAGCATGCTTATAACTTAAATAGCTGTACCTATTTATGTCTACTCGTGCGAAGCCGGGACGGGCCGCTAGTATACACATAAATTTAAAACCGTATGGGATTTTTACTTTGGGATTTTGTTTGTGGTTTTCTGGGCTTTAATCTTTGGAAACATTATTTTTCTCTTTTTTTTTTTGATTTTCAGGATAGAGATATTCCTTCATTTTAAAATATTACCAAAGATTCACAAAATATTCTTTTAATTATTGAAATTGAATTTCAATTAGGGACTTTTACCAATGGGATTTTGGAACTTGTTTGCCTTTCAAGCCTTTTCCTATACTTTTTATCAAATAGTATCACAACTTCGATATTTCATAATTTTTAGCAATGGAATTTCGGGTTTTAACCTGATATTTAAAACATTTCTTATAAAACCTATTAAACTCATTTCTCTACTTACTTTTTTAAAATATCATACATCTTTGTTTTTAAATTGTCAAAGATTCACAAAATATTCTTAAAAATATTGACAAAAAGGACTGACAACAAAATTTTGAAATTATTTATGAGATTCTGAATTTTTAAAGAGTTTCTAGCGATTAGCTAAAGCATATAACAAACTACTTGATCTTTTGACGACATTTCCCGACTAATATTTCGAAAATCATACAAATTCTAAATTAATGAAGAAAAAAACAAAATGCAAGTACATATTGTTTCAATTATTGACAAAGACAACTAAAACAAATATTTTTGGAGTTTTAATTTGGGATTTTCGTTTTTACTGGACTTTTTAAAATCATTTGTCAATAATTTTTTGAAAATCCCACAATTTGAAAATATTGTCACAAGTTCGCAAAATATTGTTCCAGTCGCTGATAAAGGGGATTTTGAATAGCGGGATTATTCATAGTCACATCAAATATAACTGAAACTTATTATATACACACAAATCTAAAACCGTATGGGATTTTTACTTTGAGATTTCGTTTGTGATTTTCTGGGCTTTTATTTTTGGAAACATTATGTTTCTTTTTTTTTTTAATTTTCCGGATAGCGATATTCTTAAATAATAAAATTTGAATTATTGATGACAAACTACTTGAGATTTAATTCGTTTATTATATTTTCTTTTGGAAAATTACAAATTTTCAAATATTTCTTCAATTATTGACGGTTAGAAATACCAATTGGGGATTTTCAGTTTAATGATTATGGATTTTCGTATTTTCCAATTTTCAATTTTTGTTTTGTAAGAACTGATCAAGTGTTTAAAATGTTTATTTTTCTGCTTTAATTTTTGTATAGATAACATTAGTAGCAGTTAAGAAAAATTTCACAAACTGCTTGACTTTTTAAGTCAATTTTATTCGAAAATCCCACCATTTGGTTTGAAAGTCCCACTCATTTCAATTATAAGAAAAAATTAGGTTCAATATCCCTGTTTTCAATAATCTTGTTTATTAAAATCCCGCTGTTAAAATCTAATTTTTTGACAACTAATTTTGTTTGCAAAAGTTGATTACTAACTTAATTTAATTAAAACATTTAAGATCAATGTATGTGAGCAGTGTTAAAATAAGTAATTAATACCAAAATAAATTATAAGCTAATAAATAAATAATTTAAAAACTCTAAAAAAAAAAGTCCGAATCTTAAAAAACAGGATTTTAAAAGACGGAATTTAACACACAAAATTGTATCTTAGCAGACAGGATTACAAAAAGTTTCTATTGGGATTTTTAAAAAAACGGAATTTTAAAAACCGGGATTCCAATGATAAATCTCAACTTGGGATTTTTAATTTTTAGGATTCTAATTCGGGTATTCAGGTATGCTGTCAAAAAAAATTTCAAAGTTTTTATTATTTCTTCAGTATGGTGGTTCAAACAAATAAATATCGCTTAGGAAGAGAATCAAAGCATTGACGTAACTTTTCAATAGGTATCAATCTTAAAAATTGTTAAAAATGTGAATATATCAAATTTGATGGACGTAATTTTATTAAGGTACCATTTAATTTCCAAGAAATTAATTTAGAGAACCATGGATTAATTAACTTACAACTCTCAACCTTTCCAGTGCTCTAGTTATTTCAGGGATGGAAGGGAAATAATGATTATGCCGAATTCGAATAGCTTATTTGTACTTTTCATGACAATAACCCCAACGAATTTATTTAAAAGATGGGATTTACAAATTGTTGAGGATTTTTGAAAAACGAAATTCCGATACGCTCCTTTTAAGCAATCCCAAATCTTATTTAAGGATTTTTAATATTATAATTCTGATTTTTGGAATTCTTCGAATATAAATAAACTGATAAAACATTGAAAAAGGTTCATAGGTCAGTCAGATGTCATTCCTCATCAAAGAAAGGACAAGACAAGATCAACCGAAAATGCCAAAAGAAGTGGAACGTTTAAGAAATAAGAAAATTTCGTGTTTTTATTTTTTCTCAACCAAACCAAAAAGGCGGACATAGTTTAAGTTAGTTCAAAAAAATCAATCTAATTTTTCTTCTCAAAATTGGAAATTTAAAATGCATAAAGGTTGATTATAAAGGTCCAAAACATAAACTCTAAGAAGAAGGGAACAAGAGACCTATGAAAACCACACATTCCTACTAACAAAAAAAAAAAACTACACAGGTAAGAAAATTTGATTTGACGTCTTCAGTTTATCATATTTTTATCCCCAAGAGAGTTCAAAGATTCAAATGAACACACCAGGTTTTAAATGATAGCTATAGATTATTATTGAGTACAGTTAAGGGATTTTAGGAAAAAAAAAAAACAGCTACAAAATGTTTGAATTCTTTTGGAGGATTAAAAATAAAAAATAAATTAGTTGGCGCCACAGTGAGTTGAGAACTCGGGCATAAGGACTTACAACTCTCAACCATTCCTGTGCCCGAGTTATGTTGTCAGAGATAGAGGGGACCTACCAGTTTTAAGCCGAATCCGAACGGCTTCGTTGAGAAAGCACTTTCTATGACAAGAATTACTCTTGGAGGATTGGCCAATTCCTCGCAAAAGACAGTACCCGAGAAAAAAAATTTAAATGGCACAGGCTGGGATTGAACCCAACACCTCTGGTATGACAGTCCAATGCACTAATCATCACGCTGCGGGACTAAAAATTCAAAATATTGGTGATTTTATAGTATGTTCAAATTTTAACATCACTTGATATCCCAATGCAATAAACTCAGTTCTTTCATTTTGTTTTATTAAAGTTTTCTGTTATAACCGCTCGCTTATTCTTTCCAAATTTTGTTAAAATTCCAAATTTTCCAACCTTGAGGCTTAAATCATCCAAATAACAATTCCATCTTATTTTTTTGTACAAAATTTAAGTTTTAAATTGAAGTCAAACTTTCATAAATACGACTACATAATACAAAGTCACCTTTTTCTTGACCCAAATACCCATCAGATAACGAAAACTAGCTAAGGTATATTCCATAACAGGCTACAGCTACAGTCTTTTCTTTATCTGCCACATCTTACATGTTAGTACCTTATACTTGCATCTATTGTTGTGCTAAAACAAACTGGAAAATTGCTTCAATTTGTTGCCCACACATTTTCAATGCACATTGCACATTGAACACATCATACCGCACCGCACCGTGCCGCTACACACCGTACCGCAGCAATATCATAGAATCTTGTATGACGTGAAAGGAAAAATGATTTGTGGTTGTGGGTCGTCTTCTTATGGTTATAGATATGAAGCATAGTAGTACACTGAACTTGCCCCAAAGTCCATATCCAATCCACATCTATGTATATCCACACCACCTGGCTTGATATGGTTTGGTTATACACTTGGCCCCATGGAGGATTCCACATGGCACATTGCACACAGCACATCCAACTACGAGTATGTACTACTCTGCTACTCATCATCATCAAAGAGAGGAGACTAGCACAATGTTGAATCAAATCACCTCAACTTGCCTTTTACATCTTGCCACGCTGTGCTGTGCTATACGCCACGCTATGCCATGCCATTGCCATGCCACGTCTCTTCCAGAGCTCTATTTTCTCGAGAATCACTGAACGAGCAAAATATAGCGATTCGTGTCAGATTGGTGCAGGAACTACATCACTAGCTATGTATACATTTGCAAAGCTTATACAGCTAAGGATGAAGGACGAAGGAGCAAACGAACAGCAAATACTTACTCACAGATTTTACTCACGTACCACTGTTATACTGACCCATGATTTATGATCGCACAACTCATAATGGATTACACTTTTACTGCTGCTGGCCGGGGGTTGGTGGTGAATGGTGATGGTTGAGGTAGTGTAGGGATATTACCTCTATATAGTTATGTTCTGGCTCGTGCCTCCCGATCCTGTGAGCGCAGGTTTTCTTAAGAATAAAAATTCCTGCTCCTTCAAAGGATACTCGCTCGTATATACGATATGATGGGGATGTGGCAGCTTTTCCATTATACCTTCCTTATTTTTGGGGTTGTCTGACCTCGACGCTGCTTCCGCGCTGCGCTCCACACCGCCCTCCAAGGACGTGATGTAGGTCATATGGACAATCTGTGATATCAAAACTGAAACTGGCCTCTCTCTTCGCCAAAAATTGAAACGGGCTGAGAAGTTGTTTTCGTCCTTTTTTTTTTTCGAGGATATAAGTGCTGAATAGTGGGCCATTTTTTAGTCGAAAAAGGTTAAAAAAAAATATAGGTAACCCCAAAGCAATAAATTCAAGCGCGCAGGAGGTAGGGAGGCGTCTGTGAGTCGTAACTTTGTTGAACCCTTTTTTTTGTTGGTGTGATTCACATAAAAAGGATATTTTTTTTATTCTTCCAGTGAGTTTGAATGTGTGTGTATTTTGGTTTGGTTCCTTCATTTTTGTTACACTTATCCTGTTTCACTTCACCTTTATGGTTTGTCATTAGTCTTTTGGTTGGTGCTTTTGTTGGTGATGCCATATCGCGCAGAGAGAGAGAGGTATCTTTTTGTATGTATAGTTAAATTTAAAGCTAAAGGTTTTAATGCCGGAAAAGCCATTTTAGTCGAAAGAAGATGATAATGAATTTTAATGGAATGTATTTTGTTACATTTTTAAGCGTCCCAAATGGGGTCATTAACCTTGGGTTATGTTGTGATTGTCTTTTATTTTTCTTATTTTTATTTAAGTTTTTGTTGTTGTATCGTTAACATAATATGTAGATTATTGTCATATAAATCTTCACAAATATTTATGCAAATGATACGATTTTTTTAATGTGTTTACATTTTCAATAAAAAAAATGCAAGATGATAACGAGACTGGAGGATGTTATAGGAAAAGACCAAAATGATACCTGACACAACTCTTTTGTCTCTTTGAGTTGTACCATTAAATAATTTTATGTTTAAAAATTGTTGATATGAATTCTGAGTCCTGAATTTGACCTTTACTGTGTTTTTAGAAATGTGAATAGGGTAAATATGGGTAAATGAGCATAATGTTCAAACAAATTTATTTTAAAGACTTTTTTTTAATTTTTATAGGAATAGTACAACCAGGCGTATGAGTAACTTTTGTTTTTGTTAATTATTTGAAAACAAATTCTATTTACTCTAAAGTTATAAGAAGTTGTGGGCACACTTTGACGACAGGAAAAACTGCAACCCTCATATTAGACAGACTTAATTGATTAATGACCAAAAATTATACGGCAACAAATAGTGCAATGTCCCAAAGGCAGTATTTTTCCACCTCCACCTGTAGGTACTTGAAAGAGTGATTGATTTTATTTTTTAGCCGGATTTTTGAAAGTTCTCAACACGCAGAAATCCGCTGGCCTAGATGGCTAATGTTCTGAAGGGTTTTTTTTCAACGCTGGTAAAAACCCTTCGTACGCTTTTTTATCTATTCTACTTTTAAGGTTTCGTTCCGAGTGGATGGAAAAAGGCATTTGTCCAAAACATACCCAATAAAGGCTAACTTTAGACCAATAGCACTCACGCCCCTTCTTTCCAAGGTGAAGAGACTATTCGCTGAATAAATATCTGGAAGATGGAAGGCTTTTTAATAACCGGCAGTAAGGTTTTCTTAGCAATATATTCACCGGTATTCTGATAATTTATCTCAGCGAACAGTAGATCAAATCTTTACATCGTTTTGGAGAAAGTAAGATTTTTGGACATTGATAGTTTTGGCATCATCTTATCAAAAATACGTGCTTTCGGTTTTGAGGAATCCCTCTTTCGTTGGATTAGTAATTATCTTTCGGATCGTTCAATACAAGTAGTATTGGATGGTTTCTAGTAAGATAAATACAAAATAAGTGATGGTGTGCCTCAAGGCTCTGTTCTGTCTTCGACACTATTTCTCATTTTTGTTAATGTC
Source organism: Eupeodes luniger (assembly GCA_951509635.1). Taxonomy (NCBI): domain Eukaryota; kingdom Metazoa; phylum Arthropoda; class Insecta; order Diptera; family Syrphidae; genus Eupeodes; species Eupeodes luniger. Next base: position 7,512,162 of record OX608075.1, on the reverse strand, counting down.
TCCTGTTTGAAACTTCTACTCCACTAACCATCTCAATCACGACAGTACACTCAGATTCTTAACTTCCCATAGGAAGTTATTAAAATGGGTCCGATTTGTCGAATTGAAAATTTTGACATTTCTCGGCGTTTCAAGGTCCCTAGAGTCGAAATAAAATATTTTTAGAAAGATGTCTGTGCGTGCGTGTGTACGTACGTCCGTATGTCCGTACGTGCGTCCGTACGTTCGCGACGTTTTTTTCGTCGTCCATAGCTCAAGAACCAGAAGAGATATCGACTTCAAATTTTCTTATACAGATTGTTATACAGATAATAAGGCAAAAAGATGCAGAAAGGGCTCTCAAGAAAATTGCGTGGGTGGTTTTCTTACCATAGCAGTTTAAAAAAAAAAAGGTGAACATTTTGGTTAACCCTAAATATCTCATGAACCAATGACGCTAGAGACTTGAATTAAATTTTATATTATATATTGTAACGTGATACCAAACAAGTATATTTTTGGAAAAAATCCAATTAACGGTTTTTTTTATAAATCAAAAAAACTGAAAAAAAAATGTGTCACTTCGAAAATTTTACGACTCAAATATGATTTCATCTCCAAAACAATTTTGTGCAACGAAGAATAACGTTTTTGTTATCTGATAAAATTTTGAGAAAAATTGCATTGACAGTTTTCTTACAAAAAATAAAAACCTAAACAAAAAATTAATAAAAGTTGGTAAAAATTGATTTTTGACTCAAATATCTTTTCAAGACGTTGAGATATTGGCTTTAAACTACTTTAATCTTTCAAAAAATATTATTTTCAACATTCAGAAAAATTTTGAAAAAAAAGGATTGATAGTTTTCTTACAAAAAATTAAAACCGAAAAAAAAATTAACAAAAGTTGGTAAAAATTGGTTTTTGACTCAAATATCTTTTGAAGGCTTTGAAATATTGGCTTTAAACTACTTGATATTTCAAAAACTATTATTTTCTACATTCAGTAAAATTTTGAGCAAAATCGAATTGACAGTTTTTTTTACAAAAAATTAAAAACTGCAAAAAAAATTTACAAAAGTTGGTAAAAATTAATTTTCGACTCTAATATCTTTTCAAAAATTTGAGATTATGGCTTCCAAATAATTTTTTTTATAAGAAATATTGTTTTCAACTTTAGGAAAAAGTTTGAGAAAAATCGAATTGACAGTTTTTTTACAAAAAATAAAAACCTAAACAAAAAAATTAATAAAAGTTGATAAAAATTGATTTTCGGCTCAGATATCTTTTCAAAACTTTGAAATATTGGTTTCAAACTAATTTTATCTTATAAATAATATTGTTTTCAACATTCGGTAAAATTTTGAGAAATGTTGGATTGACAGTTTTTTTTTACAAAAAATAAAAACCTAAAAATAAAACAATACTAAAACTTGGTAAAAATTTACTTTCGACTCAAATAGCTTTTCAAAAATTAAAAATATTGGCTTCAAACTTATTTTATTTCACAGAAAATATTGTTTTTGATAGGTATTCAGTATTTTGTTTATAAAAATCCAAAAGTCCGTTTTTTCATACAAAAATAAAATCTACAAAAAATAGAACGCATATTTGGTAAGATTTGATACATTTAGGCAAACTTTTAAGCAAGACAAATCGACAGACGGTATGGGAAGTTATCAGTGTGGGTCGCATCTCAGCCTCTTTTTATTAATGTCTCCTGTTTGAAACTTGTAATCCACTAACCATCTCGTTTGTGATAGTACCCTCAGATTTGTATATTTGTTTTTCCCACTATCTAAAAGTGGCACTTGAATCAAGGAGGTTGGAAACCTTGAAATTCTTAGTATGTGCAGATACACATGTGTCAAGATCAAATACGCTTTGTAGCCAAAAATGCGGCAAGATTTTTGGGTTTCCCAAGGTGATTCAAGACATTTATGTGTAGGATTATAGATGTCCATGACTTGAGTATAATTCTCTGTGATGGTGCTTCTGCAACTTAGGTCTTAAGTCTATTGGAAAATATTGAATCAAATTCATTGGCGATGATGTCATTGTTGAATCATTTACGTCACTTAAACACCGCCGTTGTAAAGTTCCTTGGCTCAACCTTTTTTGCTGATATTTCAACAGATTATATTCTAGAGCTAGTTGCATTTCTCCTACCAAGTAATTCAACCGTAATACTTGCACCTTCAGGAATGTTCATCGGTATACCCCTGGTCTCAACTTTGGTCGTACTTTCAAATATAGAGATAAGCTCGTTAACCGTACTATGCGAATGTGGAATGCTTTACCATACTTTGTCTTTCCCAGTCATTTCGATATTCAAGAATTTAAAACAAATTTTCTCCGACAAAATCTTTCAAAGCCCTTCTCATTTGTCTAATGCTCGGTGTGTCTTAGCATAATACGGGTTACAAAATTTTTCTTGAGAATGCGCTTACCATACAAAAAAATGAGAAAAATTCCAGATAAGCCACACAAAATTTGAAATTTTGCAAGGAAATTTGTCTTACCTTATTATTGTTCGAAAAGTTTATCATAATACAACCTTTTTAAACTTATTTGAATCGGGAAACACAAGATCTATGACAATGGTGACACTCGATTAAAAACTTTAAAGATGCAGTTCGTGAACATAATGAGGACATTCAGTCTTAAATGTGTCATGGAAAATTTCTTGAAAAGAATGAATAAAATATTACTGATCCTCATCATATTAAAAGTTCAAAAAAATCAATTAAATAAATTATACTCATTGTATCATCACTAAAAAAGGTCAATTCAGCTAGTTCAACATTATTTTACTTTCTTTTACCAAAATGCCAATTTGTCTTAATTTGTATGAAAACAATCTTTAATTTCTTCATTTTAAAACATTCCTTTCCACCATACCACTTGGGATTCAGTTTCTTTAAACAATTTTATATGGACAATTTTCTGCAAGTACTCTTTCTTATTTGCCTATAAAATCCTTTAAGCTCTTTAAACAAAATTCCCTGATTAAACTTTTTCACTCTCTTTCTCTCTCTCTCTCTCTCTTTCGTTTATGTATATAATTGAACCAATGTGTAATAATTTTGTGGTATTAACATTTTAACAAATAAAATAAAACAAAAGATGTGCCATAATCATTAAATTTTTTACAACTTTTCACATCTTATTCAAATGTTTGTGCAAATAAAACTCTCAACATAAGTCATGATGAGGGATTTTATTTCTTCTCGTATTATTATTGGCAAAGTACTTTTCTCTAGCATGAGCTTGATGCATGAGCTTAAAATTTATGTAGGACATAAATTTTATCCTTCTTATATACGTATGTACATACATTTGGTATATATGATGTCTTAACAAGAAGTACTTAGATATCTACCAGATATCCTTTTTTTTATAATGCAACTAGAATTCAAGTCATCATCATCAACATGAATTATCATCTTTTAAGCTTGAAAAGGGTTCATCTCATTGTAAAAATTTTCTTTTTTTCAAATTTTAATACATTGCCTTTGATTAGGAATAAGCTGCGTCAATAGCCAAGCTTATAATTACAAAAACAGACTAAGTGGCGCCCAACGTAGGATTCGCAATATTAATTTTTCTTTAAAAAATGTGCTTCAAAACTCCTTTTTAACTTGTTTAAATGTAAAAAAAAATGTTCCTTGGCCTCGAATATGCCTCTAAAATATGAAATTTTAAATCTAAAGTTCATTCGCGAAACAACAACAGACAGGACCTTCTGCCCTGTGTGTGTTTAGTGTGTCATCTGTTTTTACTTTGTATAAAACTAATTTGCATGCAGGCATGCACTTTGTAGTTTACATTTTCAGAACAGAGGGCAAAGTTTAACTATAATGAGCCTCGCATAAGGACCTACAGTACTCTACCCAGTTCCTAAAATTTAAGCATCAAATTTTCGCCAATCACACCTTGTAAAACTTACTTCATGAAAACATTGAAGTGCATCTGCATATACAGTATAGTACACTGCGGTGCGGTGTACTCTGTTAATTATTATCGTCTCTCTTAGTCTTTATCTTTGAATTTGTCTAGAGGACATGACCTGTCCTCAATTGCTTAAGTTTTGCCACACAATCCATATGCAATATGCATGCATCTGCTCTTTTGCAGTGATATTGTTATCCTTTTAATAGTAAAACTGTGAAACCGTTGAAAGTAGTAAGAAGTGGCCTGAGATAAGTGCAAGCATATGCAGCACCATGGCATCATATACCCTCTTACCTAGGATTAAGTCCTTTTTGTTAAGAAACTTTTTAATACGTGCTTGGGAGATCGACGCAGTGTTTTGAAAATTTTCAGTCTTCAAACTATAAGTTAGCTAATTTTTGTTATCATGTCTTGGCTTGGGACATACAAACGTAACCTCTGTTATTTTGTAGCAAATTAGGGTTTATTTGGAAAGTGTTAGAAAATATTACTGTTTGTTATCCTTGCGTTGAATTATGGTTGAATTTATTTTCTGCACTTGTACACATGTATTGTAATACCGTCAATTCTATAAAGTGATTTTGCAAAAGAAATATACTCCACTGTATGTTAACCTTGAAACAGTGTGAGAAGGTTTAAAATATTCAAACCAAATCAGATAGATCAACTATTTTAATTTAAAGTTGGCCAAAAAATCAAGGAAAACATTCAAAATCCACAAACCTACTTTAGAAAGTTTAACACCACACCGCCTTCAAATTTAAAAGAGCAACTTAGAAAAACCCTTTTCGATTTTGGAAACAATTAAGTTAACTTGATACATTTTAAACCTTTTTAAGCTTATTTTTTTCTTATTTCTTTTAAATACAAACAAAATAGATACAAAAAAAAACATATAACTAGAAAAACAACACATACTTTCACTAAGCTCTTTTATATATATTTGTATATAGTTATTCAGTTTCAGTTTGCTTTCCAAGCAATTAAAACTAAATCGAAGAAGCGATTAGCAAAGAATCCTCCTCGCCAACTCGAACTCCTTTAATTTATCTAAATTAATTTAAAATTAACCCAAACTAATTGAAATTTCTCTGTTTCTCTCTATCCCTCTCGGAATTATATACATCTATCTATAAGGTTAGGTATAGTTAGATATAGCTAGACCTACCCTAGCCTAAATAGTACTAGGTTAGGTATATAAGATGAAAATAATCCAAAAAGCCACATCTCTAATCTTCTTCTGATGCTGGCTTCGCTTCTTCTTATTATTATTTTTCTTCATCATCCAACATCCAACATCTCTAAATCCCCCCCAAAACACAAGAACCAAAACTTCCTCTTTCTTTCTCAAGCTTCCCATCGTCCTTTGCCGTATATCCTATGCCCCCATCATCATCATCATCATCAAGGAACATTTCCAATTGGCAAAAACTTTTGCCAACTAGGATCAATAATTCAGGTGACTTTTCTATTTCGTTGCCATCCGATCCGCACCTTAACCCGCACACCGAATATCCTCTTTTCTCCTGAAAATCCTTATAGTCGTTCTCGTTTGGAGTCTTATTACCTCCTGCTAACAAAAATATGCACATAGGTAAGGATCCTTACCTGTTCCTTGCCATCGCATCGCTCGTGTCACCGCCGCCGCCCGCCATCGCATCAGGACCATGAGTGTTCCAGTTCCTGTACTAAATGCCTTATAGAAAACTTAAAACCGATTTGCGCTGGTGAATTATTGAATAGAAGATGACTTTTGCTTCCTGCTTTTTCGACCACATGCCATATAAAGAAAGGAGACACTCGCTTCTGAATGTGTATGTGTGTCGTGAGTCCTGTGTATAAAAGGTGTTTCAACAGAAGTTTTCGGCTTCTTTTCTGACATGGAAAATGAAAAAAAAATTATCAAAGAGTTAAAGACATCGGACTAAAAACTTTCCATGTTTATTTTTTTTTTGTTAAACCAAATAAGGAATAAAATATAGGACATCAGGACAAACGTTAAATATATGATAAAATGAAAGCATAGAGAATCTTAAAGCAGGGACGAATTTTCCAAGTCTTAAAACAACCTCCAAACATTGTTTGAAACTTCTGACATAAAATTGCAATAATAAGTTAAAAATCAATGAATACACAATTCTGATGATGAAGGTATACAAGAAACGTAATGATTTCCCGTTTCCCGTTTCTCGTTCATTTGTTTGATTATATTCTCGAAAATTTCACTTTTCGGATATTTTAGAATTTGCGTTAAACAATATTCATTTGTTTAGGATTCATTCTCGTATGGATTTCTACCGTTTATAGAAATCCTACCGACTGCGCCAGAAACGTAATGATTTCCGCGAAAGGAGTTTTTTAAAAAAGAGTTCTTTATTCAACCACGTCTCGCTATTAACTGGTTGAATGAATAGGATATGTAACCTATACATGGAACAAATCTGTTTTAGTTGAAGTCCTTATAATCATTGAGCTTTTTAAGGTTAATGATCAACTTTTTTGACGAGTAAAAAGGATTGAACAAATTTTTAAAAAACTATCATGCCTTATACTTTTTGAACATTTGAATTAATTTAATTATAAATTATCTCAATTTATTGTTCTTTAGAAGTTTAGAAATAATATTTATTTTGCATATGAATATGTGTCATTAACGTCACAAAATTAAACATAAAAAATGTTCATTGTCCATTTCATTAAAAAGTTTACTTTTTTTGAAAACAATTTATTTTAAATAAGTAATATGATGAACACAAGATATAAGAGGTACACTCAAAAAGTGATATTCATTCTTGGACATAATTCATAAAAAGATTTGGTTTAAATTTTGTGACGCGAATGACGAAAAATAGTCAAAAATATTATAATTTTTGTTGATAAAAAGAAAAAAATCAAAATTTAATTTTTGTTATTAAAAATTACTTTAAAAATGTAAAGTAATCTTTTTGATAGCTTTAAGGTCTTGTTACGCTAAAGAAATATTAAAAACCCCTAAACTAAGGATTTTTATTTTAATTTCCTTATTTATTAACAAATCATAGTTGTTTATTCCAAATTAGTCTTTCATTGAAGATTGGAACAAAAACTACCATTTTTAAATTTTTGATTTTTATAAATTCTGGGGTTTAACTTAAAGCAATATCCCAACAGCAATAAAAAGGAATTTTCATTCAAAATCCTAAAAATAAATTTTTTACTATTGTGAAGGCTTTGAAAAATGTTTATATGATTTTGGATTTTTAATTTTATGGGATTTAAAAATGTTAAACTAGCATTTAAACGTTAAATACACTTTTAAAATTTAAAATATTGGAAAAGTTTTGCCAAGATTAAAATACATTTTTAATTTCAAATAAAAAGAAATGTAAACCCGTAAAAGTTAATGCACTTCTTGATCACATTGAAAGTCACATTCAATTTTTATTAAAAAAACTTAACTTAAACTTAAAGCATATTTTTTTGAATCGGAATAAGAACCACACTTTTATAAAATGAACTTTAAAAACACTCGAATTTTCAACAAAATTGTTTTAATTTAAATTTTCAAATTTTTGGGATTTTCAATTTTGTGGGTTTTAAGGATACTAAATATCATTTAAATCTTGAATACTCTGTAGTACAGCCACACTAGAATAAGAACCACACTTTTATAAAATAAACTTTAAAATTACTCGAATTTTTAAAAAATTGTTTTAATTTAAATTTTCAAATTTTTGGGATTTTCAATTTTGTGGGTTTTAAGGATACTAAATCTCATTTAAATCTTGAATACTCTGTAGTACAGACCCACTTGAATAAGAACCACACTTTTATAAAATAAACTTTAAAAACACTCGAATTTTTAAAAAAATGTTTTAATTTAAATTTTCAAATTTTTGGTATTTTCAACTTTTTGGGTTTTTAGGATACTAAACATCATTTATACCTTGAATATTCTGTAGTACAGCCACACTAGAATAAGAACCACACTTTTATAAAATAAACTTTAAAAACACTCAAATTTAAAAAAAAATTGTTTTAATTTAAATTTTCAAATTTTTGGGATTTTCAACTTTTTCGGTTTTTAGGATACTAAACATCATTTAAACCTTGAATACTCTGTAGTACGCATTTGAATACATTTTAAAGTCTCAAGTCAGATTCAATTTTCATCAAAAATCCCAGAATTTTAACGTCGGAATAAAAACCACATTTTTGAAACAAACTTCGTTTATTAAAATATGTACGTAGGTACATACTTTCTAAATTACTGTTGACATTGATAAAAATTCTGGGCTATAAGGGTTTTGGACTTTACTTTAAACCTTAAAGATCCAACAATGGACTCTTTTAAAACAAAAATGAAATAAAAGTTTGGTGAAATATAAATTGTTATAAAGAATTTAGATTGAAAATCCCAGAACTTTTAAAATCCCTTTCACCTTATTCTTCGGAAATTAAAATAAAATTACGGAACAAAAAAAAACTTAAAATGAAATTTATTTTGTTATTGCGTAACAATATTTGTATCTTGGGATTTTGAACAGCTCATATTTTGGATTTTGTGGACTATGGGATTTAGGTCCAACTTTTAAGAAGCAAATTTGGGAAATCTATAATCATATTCAAAATATCCCACACTTTTATTTCAAAATTCCAGAATTTTGAAAATCAAAATTTTAAGCTCACAATGGGGATTTTCAAGAAGTTTTGAAATTTAATTCCTTGATTTTTATTTTGTGTCAGTTTTGCCAGGAATTAAATATTTTGAATATTGAAATAAAAATGTATCACAATTTTGTAACCAACATTTAAAAAAAAATTGTAAACTGGGGATTTTAAAGAAATTTTTACATTATAGCCCACTATTTTTTATTTCTTGTCAGTTTTGCTGCATTTTGGTTTTAAGGAAAAATACATCCTTGGATTGGAAAAGTATGTTGAACTCACATCAAATGGACATTCATACAATTTGTCCGAATGCATTTTCAAAACCAATTGTATTCGATGTCGTTTTCGTCAGTTCTAGTTCAATTTAGTTCAGTATATTGGGGTAGAAAAGTTTAATATAAGGTAACATTATACATTTAGATGGGCTCTGATCTGATGAGAAGTGATCCTGCACAACTCGTCTATGGGTGTTGTTTGCGGTTCAATTATTTATTCCAAAGCATCCTTAAAGGATGAGGAGAGATATATAACCATCGTCGGTCGGTCGTCGTTTATACATTTGTTTTCCCTGGGGCAGTGATTTATGATTTCGTAGTAGTCTTGCAGAAAGGGAGAGGTGAGCGCGAGAGGACCACCAGTCGATAAGATATATATCCTCCTTAAAAGGAGTTCCTAAAGAGAGAGTGTGAATGAAATGCCCAAAGGGATTCTCCCAATTGGAATCACATCTGTGTACGTCCATTCATTCATCCATGAGCTATTTTCGTTTTCTTTTCTTGTCATGATGTTTTCCATTGCACACTGCACATTGCACTTGCATAGCCAGCAATAATTCGTCCTTACTGCAATTGTATACTTGCTCTATACTTATACTCGTATATTTCTTATACTCCTGAAGCTCCAGGACTCCCCAGATCCCTTGCCAATGCATCATGGGAATATTGCTACAACACTCTATTCGTTCTATATTGCCAGGTCATCCTCATCACACTATTATTCTGGCTGTTTTCTTGGCTTTCCAAATGCCACCATCCTGCCAATGGATTTTGGTTGGGAAAATATGGCAATGACGGATGTTTCAATGCACAAAGGCAACGAAGGACGACTTCGATGGTGATGGTTTAGAGTGAGGTATGTTTGGTAAAAAAAACTTCCAAGACTATTTTTCTTCGAACCAAACAAGGATGACAGTGGTTATTTTCTATTTTATTATCAGACACTTTTAAGTCTTTTGTGTGTATATTTTGTGTTGTGTTGTATATTTTCTCTCGAGACATTTCTGAAGTTATGGAGTCGTATTTTTGAAGAAGAAAAGTTAGGGAAGGTTTGAGGATAAGTTAAAAATGGTGTTTTGGTGGTTTTTTTTTTGTTTGGTTTGGGTTTAACAATGTCAGAAGTGAGAATAGTTTTTGTTTCGAATGTTGTGTTGGTCAAACCGATTTGTTCAAAAGATTTAAAAATATAGTTTTTATTATTTTTCAATGCCAAGGTCTTCGAAAAATTGTCATTTTTGTTCAAAAGCTAATATAAAGTACAAAATATCCAAAACTTATCACTCCTCCTCTCTTGATTTTTTTTCGGTCTAAGTTTAATCCTAAGGCAAACATTTATTAAATCAATGGTTTTGAGAATTCTAAAGCCATAAATAACTTTTTAGAAATCACTTTTCAAATATTTCTTTTAAATATTTTATTTTGTCTTTTTTGTATATTAAGTTAAATTTCAAAAAAAAATTTATTAAAAATTGGATTTTTATTTTTAGATTTCTATATGCCAATATAATAATGATACCTACTTTATATTAATTAAAATCTCCAGCCTCAGGTGGAATGGTTTTTTCTTATTCATAAAAATTAATAATTTTATTTTTTGTTAACTATTTTTTGAACACACTCAACTATGAGTGCATATGTATTATGTATGTATGTACACTGTACAGATAAAATATCTAGAAAGAGAGAGCATTCATTTCAAAGTGATGGAATTAATTTTTGTCACCAAATTCGATCAAGCCGAATTGAATTGATTGCCAAATTGCAGAAGTAGTGATATAATATTATAAACGCTGCGATTTTCTCTACTCTGCGGATCATATAGCGCGTGCAGTGCATATATTCTGCATGCATGCAAAAGTAAACCAAAATCAACGTTATGATAAAAAGAAATATTTATACTCGTAGATACATATGTATGTATGTATAAAAATATAATAATATCAATTTTGTGTTCCTCTGCACAGTTAATGAAAATTGCTTGACACAAATTGCATTACACTAAGAGTCACTTTATTAAAGTCAAGTGCGTTTTTTGTGTTTATTGTGATTAGGTCAACCTATTTGTTTTTGTTTTTAGAAAAAATGTACGTAATTATTACTTTCTTATTGTATATAATCCAAAAAATACGAAAAATCCAACCGTAATGAATAAATGAGGATTGAAGACCTTAGGCCACCATACATTTTTTTGAAAATCGATGTGATCTTGGTCTTCTAAGACATCAAAAAGAATGTTTTTTTTTGGTTTTTAGAAATCCAGTAAAAATATCAAGATCTAATTTAATCCCCATTATGAAAATCACAAGGTATTTCAACTATTATTGAAATTTGTCATATTTATTATATTTTTTAAAATATAACAACTTCTTTTGATTGCAAAAAAACGGGAAAGTTTTAAATGGGACTATAAGACACGGGGTTTTAAAAAGCTGTACTTTAAAAACAAAACAGAACTATTATAAGCAGGATTATAAACAATGGGATTTCTTTAGTTAGATTTAAAAAAACGAGATAATAAAAAGCGGAATATTGAACTTGATTCAACACCCCTCCCCAAACAAATTTATTTTTGGCTGACAAAAGCCTTTAAATAGGTACTCGGTTTTTAAATTTCAGTTTTAAAAGTATACCAGAACTTTAAAAAGCATTTATCTTAATATTGCAGTTTTTAAGTTATTCCGACTTACAACTCAGACAATTTTTAAACGATTGACTTGAATTTTTGAGCATATCTTAAAATAATATTCTTTTTGAAAGTACATTAGATTTTCTTATTTTGTATAATTCATTTCTTATTAACGATTATCTGACGATTTTTGACAATAGTTTTCCACTTTCCAATTTAAAGTTGCATTACTAGGCCAAAAATTCAATATATCGCAAAAAGCGTATGTTTTTTTACAGCAGTAATTATTTTCATCAAAACAAATTAATTAGCTAGTTCATTATGGTTATGAAATTACAAGTGCTGTTAGCCGTGTACCCTGATAAAACGGAGACGTCATAGCATGCTTAAATACTGTAAGCAATTACTTCATATAATTTGTAGTATTACTGAAAAAAATAGGCAAACAGTATAATTTATTCCGCCTCTCGGGGCCCTAATCCATTTAAGAAATATTATGAAATATTTCTGCTACTTTAAAGATGAATAGTTTATTTTTTGCAATCGGCCTTGTACTTAAATTCTAAAATTAATATATTAATATTTAATATCGCATTTTGTGAATAAATACACGTACTTTTTCATTAAATGTGATGATTACATAATGCTGTAGCTCTTTCAAAATACGTCTTTAATAAAATAGGTGTTTGTGCAAAAACAAAATATGTTGATAGGAATATAAAACAGTCATTCAATCAGAACAACAATAATAAATGCATGTTGCAGGTACTCAGTACATTAGTTCCTGTAGTAAATACATTTTTCTTGTAATGCGTCTTTTCTTCTTGGACGTAAAATCATCATTTAATTCCTGACTTTAGCCCTAAAAACAATGTTTTCAATGCTTAGCCAGTGTAAGAAAATGCTTATATAAATATAAAATAATATTTAAATACTATGAGCATATGATTATGTAATTATTACATAAAAACGCATGCATGAAGAATTAAGGATTATTACATCAATAATATATAGTGTAAACATAAACAAATTCGGATATATTATAGTAATTTAATCAATACATGTTTTTTAAGCTTAATGCTCGTTGGAGATAGTCAGCGTATTTTTTGCTGTATTGTGTACATATTGCTTGTAATCCGTCTTTTCCTCCATTTCACTGACTTAATCTCAATAAGTATTATTCATCAATGCTTCACCAGTGTATAGATATAAACATAATAGATAAGTATAGTATACTATTTAAACCCACATGTTACAGTATCAATGCACGTGATGAGTACATAAATGTGTAGCTAGTATATACATGCAAATGCACATATGTATAATAATATAGTTTTCGGTTCATAAATACTGTACTGATAAACATGCAAATTTGAGTATAAAAAGTAATCCTTACATCAGTACATTTTTTATTATTTAAGTCATTTTGTTAGTAATCAGTACATTATTTGCTGTATTGATTACATATCGCTTGTTATCCGTCTTTTATTCTTTATAATATCATATCTCAGTTCTTTTATTCATCTCAAAGCTATTGTATTTAAAATAACATACAATTTTTGTACACTTACTCATTATTTTTTAAAATTCAATACCAGTTATATATTCTGTATTTCAATAGATTTATTTGGTTTTATTTTCTTTTAAAAGTGACATGAGTAAAGATCTTATTTCAATACATTTTTCTTAAGTGATCTCAACAAAATGTCACTGACTGTAAAATATCGTATCTACTGAGGTGCAACCAGCCAGCATCGCAAGGATTTACTATACCATGCAAGCACCATCGTACCTATACATACATACATATAGCAAAAAAAGGATAAACACAAACACGAACATCCTTTAAATCCAATATAGCATTTTCAACGCCAACGCTAAAATGCAGTTGATATTCGTGTACCTATCCATATACATATATTTATTTTATTTAAACGATAAAGAAATTTCACATTTACAGTTCGCTTCATAATATCCTGTGGCCAAAATAAAAGAGAGACGAAGCGGCCCACCACGATGAACATGAAAATTACCAAAAAATTACAATTTTTCACTTAAATTATAGGTAATTTGTCTGGCATTATTGACATTGCTGAGGATGGTGTCCTTTTTTTATTTTGAAGGGAAAGGAATCCTCGCACAAATGACACCCCAACACTATGATCCGAAAATGAGTATACTATATATGCACAGAACCGTTGCAATAATTATCCTTTTTAATTAAAAAGTATTAATTGTGGATGCGGTAGATGTTTACTGGTTGGAATTTTTTAACTTAAAAAAAAAAAAAAACTACATAAACCGAAATATTTAATAACAATATAATGTTCTGTTTTGATGTTTAACTAAAATATTTCAAGTGAATAACAAACAAAAACTAAAAAACAAGCTCACAAGGATATAACAATAAAAACTTATTGTTATATTTTTGGTCTAATTATTTTTTATTAAATCCTAAATCACACATAATATGCATAATAATCATAATCATAATAAAAATAATAATCATAATAATCATACAACTTCAGCTTAATTACGAGAATGTTGAGAAAATTAAATATAAATACAAATATTTTTAGTTTTCATTCTGTTTTGCAAATTTTTAATTTCTGGTTTGAATTAGGAAGCCATTGATTTAATTCGAACTTTGTGATTAGTTTAATGTTGGTTTTTATTGCTACCAGCAAATCACAGAAACAACAAAATCATCAGTTGAATTAGATGGAATTTGAAAATTGGATTAGATGACATATGTATATCGATGATATGATACCCGTATGTACCTTACCTAGAGACCATTATCATAATAAATACATATATTTTGGGATTGATTAAATTGTTTTGTTTTCAATAATTGGATTGACATAATCACATTATTTGCATGAACGAACAAAATAAACAATTAAATTCCGTTGCGAATATTTTCTAATTTCCTCTAAGCAATAAAACAAAAATAAATTCTAAAAACTAAAAACGCTTGCGTCTATATTTTTTTGAAATGTATACAATTAAAAATAATAAATATTTTTTGTTCTATTTTTTTTTATAAATGAATCGACGTTTTAGGCGATTTTCTGATTGGTAAGCGTTTTGTTAATCAAAATATTTTATATTTTTGCAAATAATTAAAACTTGAATAAAAAAAACTTTTTGCATTCAGGCGCATTTTTTAAAACACAAATTAGGTCATTCTAAATCTAAAAGTTTTAAGATTTCACAAATAAAGAATTAATAAATTGCCCATCTGGAAAACACGAACATGCTCCTGTATCTAAAGAACTTGGTTTTATGGTTTTTAAGGCTGCATAAAATATTTCAAACAAAAGTTCATGTAAAATAATTTAAAAAAAATGTTTTATTATTTGAAAATATACCTACAAAATACATTTATCTTCAAAAATTTAAATGTCGTTTAATATTTCAAAAGAAACTTAAATCATAACATTTTTCGTTAGAAAATCGTTAGGGTGTTTCTTTTTTAAATTAATTTTGAAGACATACAAATTTCCATTTTTGGTCACATGCAATTATTAATTTGTTATAAATATACGTTCAACATTAAATAAATTTTGATTTTTCTTAAATATTTCTTAAAAAGAAAAAAAGACTTTTTTGATTATAAAAAAAGACTCTTACAAATCAATTTTGAGAACATTCGAATTTTCGACTTCTGACCAAAAAAATGTGTGTACATACTATTGTTACTTATGCTTCAGCTTAAAATCTTTTTCACTTTGAATTCAATCTCGACTCAATGGTTTAGGTTTAGGCGGTATGGGCGAAGACAGACAGACGGACGGTATGACCAGGCCCATTTTTTTCGAAAGCTCGAAAGTTATTACGAATCCAATACTTGCCATAATTGTTCTATAATGTTGCTATTAAAACATCCTGCTTACTTCCAAAGACTTATTTTAAAAGGTATATTCAAAAGTGTAATGTAATCAGTTGAAAATTGTATGAGTTGAAAAATGCAGTATTTAAATAAATCCGTTCAAAATTTTGAATAGTAGAAATTCATTAAATTATTTTGTAATTTCTTTAGTAATACAATTCGAAAACTGAGTACTGAAAGCTGAAAGGTTTTTCAAGGCCACAATATATCTTGGGACATAATTTGTTTGGTTTTAGGGGAAAATATAAAATAAAAAAAAAGGCTGCGATGCGACCCACACTGATAACTTCCCATCCCGTCTGTCGATTTGTCTTGCTTAAAATTTTGTCTATATGTATCAATTTTTACCAAATTTGCGTACTATTTTTTGTAGATTTTATTGTTTTATGAAAAAACGGACTGTTGGATTTTTATAAAAAGATGACTGAATATCGAAAACAATATTTTATGTGATATAAAATAACTTTGCAGCCAATATCTGTATTTTGAAAAGCTATTTGAGTCGAAAGTAAATTTTTACCAAGTTTTAGTATTGTTTTTTTTTAGGTTTTTATTTTTTGTAAAAAAAAACTGTCAATTCGATAAGTTAAAATTAGTAAGAAGCCATTATCTCAAAGTTTTGAAAAGATATTTGAGTCGAAAATCAATTTTTACCAACTTTTTGTAAAAAAACCTGTCCACTCAATTTTTATTAAAATTTTACCAAATGTTGAAAACAATATTTCTTATAAGATTAAATAAGTTTGATATTTGAGTCGAAATTCAATTTTTACCAACTTCGAGTAATTTTTTTTTAGGTTTTTGTATTTTATAAAAAAAAACTGTCAATTTGAATTTTCTCAAAATTTAACCAGATGTTAAAAACGTTATTTTTCGTTGCACGAAATTGTTTTGGAGATAAAATCATTTTTTATTCGTAAAATTTTCGACGTGACAAATTTTTTTTCAGTTTTTTTGATTTATAAAAAAAACCGTTAATTGGATTTTTTCCAAAAATATACTTGTTTGATATCACGGTACTATATATAATATACAATTTAATTCAAGCCTCTAGTGTTATTGGTTCATGAGATATTTAGGGCTAATCAAAAATTTCACCTTTTTTCAAACTGCTATGGTAAAAAAACCACCGACTCAATTTTCTTGAGAGCCTTCTCTGCATCTATGTGTATTATTATCTGTATAACAAAATTTATTTGAAGTCGATATCTCTTCTGGTTCTTGAGCTATTGACGAAAAAAAATTTTCAATTCGACAAATCGGACCCATTCCAATAATTTCATATGAGAAGTTAAAAAAGAAAACATTTTTCAAAAATTCTAAGGTTATCTAGGGTGGCCTGTTCAATATATGTAATGTATACAGAACTGTGTAGAAAGTACATAGAGAAACAGCCGTTGGAACATATATGTTTTCGGGGTTAAACTAGTGCAAAGTTTCTACATACTGTACCAATTACAGAAATTTCTACTGACAGATATTGTACTCATAATATCGATTCAGAATATGTTGTGATTTTATGTAATAGGTACAATTTTTTAACTGTGGGAGATCTCTCACTTTTCACATTTTCTCCTCATCGCAAATATTTCCCTATTTAGAAAACAAATACAAATGGCTAATTACAATAAGAACTCCAGGTCTTCCTAGAAATAAGTAAAAACTGTACTTGAAATCGATCCGATTTATCTAAATGACAAAATTTACATTTCTTGACGATTTAATAATAACAATATTGTATGCCATAAAAAAAAGAACGATTTTGACATCTTTTAAAATTTGTACCTCATGTTTATTAGCCATTACATGTATTGCTGGAGGTAATATCTTCAATACATATTCATTCAGCCTTATTGATTGACTAACATTCTCACAATAAACCTCGGCAGTCTTGATACTTTTCCACGAAACAATAAGTGAGATCTAATTATTTATTATTTATGTAACCATTACATATTTCAATTTCCAACAAATAAAATTGATATATACATAGATTCACAACATAAAATGGAAGCAAGAGCCTTTCAGTCATCTAAAAGAGCAAAATGGTCTTGAAATGCTTAAAGGGTGTATCTTACTAGAACTTGTTTTTCGAGGTATTACAACACCTGTCTTTTAATTCGAATCTTTTTTTTTAACATAAGTTTATGTGACATCTCTAACCTTTTCTCACTTCTTTCAACTGACTAAAATGTTTGTCAAACACCTGAAATTAAAATAATCCTTAAAAAGTGAATCCTAGCCAACTGTTTTCAAATTTCACCAAAAGTTAACCAGTTTTAAATTCTTAAACAAAATAACGGCCAGCAGCATAATTTAATTATTTTAATAAACCTATACATTGTACAATAAATGTATAGACGATTTTTGTTTTAATTTGTTTGATCTGACATAGCATCAGCTTTTCAGCAGAGCCATATCACACATGCCATCATATTATTATTCACTCTGGCTCTATATATGTATCTAGGAAAAACTGGCTCAATTTGTGCGATAAGGCCCGTTGGAATGTGGTGATGGTAGATTGGTAGACTGGTTGACCGTATAGACCGAATTATAACGATTCCTCGTACATCATAATCACTGTACAATTGTGGGTGTCAGTTTGAGTATAGTGGACAAGGAGCTAACCCGCTCCCCTCGCCACCATTCAAAACCATCATCTTATAGGTACTCTCGACTATTGAGCCATTTATTAAGGGTAGGTAATTCCGCCCCATCAACATCCAAACGAACATCAACATCCGAACGGAGTATTAAAAATGACATAATTTGGACGCATCGCTGACAGTCCAATCAATCGTAAACGACCACGCAAAACCAATTTTAATGAAAATGTCATCAGAGATTGACATAGGACATCACTTTTTTTATGTTCGTCCCTTTTCAGGATATATATTTTTTTATATGATTTTGTTTGTGTGTATTGTGTTTTATTTTTGTGTTGGTTTTTACCACACCAGCTTCAATAACATGAATTGTGGTTTGTATAGGGTAAGCTTCACTTATTGCATTTTTATGTTTTGTTATGGGTGACGGGTGTGGGACTTTCATTTTAACACCCTTCGTGTGGACGGGCCGAACGTCCATCCGTCGTCGTTCGTTCATGGTTGCCGTCGCTTTGGTTGAAGAGCGGTGATGAGCATTTGATTCTTACGATCGCTCATAGCAGCTATCATAACAATAGGACGCGAGGACGAGGGTCAATTCAACGACGACGTTTTATGTGAATAATTTAATATGTTGTCATTGTGGCAGCAGCGGTGGCGGCAGCGGGTGAAAACTCTCCCATTTTCTGCTGCTGGTTTAACCATCCAGAGCCAGGGAATGCTGCTATAGTGCTGGACAACATGATGGAGCCATCAGTGGGTACAGTTTGGGATATTTTTTATTTTATGATCGCGGACATAATAATTGAACTTTTGTTGATACTTAATTGCAATGAACTTAGGTTAGGTTGTCACAAAACACATAAATACACATACACAATATTACACAGTATGCAGCAGGAGCAGAAGCAATATATCAGTACAGTAGCATCAGTGTTGGGCAGGGGGGCGGTGTCAGCGGCACGCGGTGGCGGTGGCGAGTATAATAGCATAAAAGTTTTATAACCTCAACGCGAGCAAATATTGCGGGATTGATGGATCAATAAAAAAGGATGTCACGATTGTTGTCGTGGTTAATGTCACAATAGCATTCACTAACAGGATTTAATGTGAAGTGAAGTTTTTGAGAGACGAAAGGAGAGGTGATGATGGTTTATTGTGACAAGGAAAATTTTGATTGAAGGATGTCCTTTTTGAAGGAAGATTTTTTTGTTGTATTTATAATTTTGTGAAATGTCAATTGTGAAAATTTAAAAATTTAAATACTTATTACTTGGGATATTAGACGTAAAATTTGAAAATGTGGTGTAAAATTTTGTTAAGAACGGTTCGGATATAATGAAGGCTTTATTGAGGGCAAAAATGGTTATGGAACATTAAATCTAAGGCATAATATTAAAGATGAAAAGGTCCTGTGATGAGGTTTTTGGTTAAGCCTTTGGACAAAGTTGTTTAACGATAGGAAATGCGAAAGATAGGAAGACGATAAATAAGGAAATGAGATTTATTCTAGGTAGGTAAAGATGCTATTGATCACTTTGAAAAACGTTTACAGTAAATTTTTATATTTTTTTGATATTGAAAGAATTATAAAAAAAAGAATTACATCGAAAAAAGCTTTATTTCTGCCCGGTAAAATGACCCGGATTGTGATAGGCCGTTTTAAAACTCATTTATTTCTATGTAGAAACATAACTTTGCTTAATAACTTGAAGGTAAAAATTTGTATTTATTCAGGTAAGGGGTTTGCCAATAAAAGGTTTCACTTTGAAAAGCCAGCTGTCACCTTTTAATATTTGAAAAGTCAACACTCATTACTACAAATAGAATACAATCTTCAACAATGCATTAAAATTGTTAAAATTCACAAACAAAAATATTGTGAAAAGTTGCAATCTGCAAAACAAAACCATTTTTGGGTCATCGAATAGAACTTTATTGGCCAGCTATACTGAAACTTCTGCAAGCATTCGAGTATTTGGGACAAGAATATTTCTGTTGTAACCCGTAGTGTTCACAAAAAACCAGGTTCATCGATCCCCCATCTTTTCTTAGAATACGACGTTTTTATTTCACATAAGAACTTAAGTTTTAAGGTTCAGTTAACACAATAACTCAAGCTGAGACTTTTTTTTTGACAGGACGGTGATAGAATATTGAAATTTTTTATACTTGAAAAACCAAAACGGAACGATATTGTTCTGAATTAACAAATTAATCATTAGATTTTCATTGCAAGTAATTTTATTATTGAAATAAATAAATTAAGTATTGATTGAGTAAAATAATTGTAAAACTCTTTAAGGTTGTTCTAATAGTAAACATGCAAAATTTAAGTTTTTTATCACTTTTATATCTCGAAACAAAAATTCCAGTGATGAAAACCGAGGATAGCTTTAATTTGCAAAAAATTAAAGAACACAAATCATTGGATGATATAAATGAAAAAGTCGTCAATTTTAGTCCAGTGAACTTTTTCATTTATAAGATGAGAAATTGTTTGGCAATATGATGACAGTTTTAGGTGTCAAATCTCTTGTTTCCTCAATATGTTGAAAAAAATGTATCCCTAAGTTTTGCATCAAATGCTGAATTGCTACTTTATATTGACCAAAGCATTCATATATATGATGTTGACATTTTTCTTAACAAAATTGAAGAATTCATTCATCGATATTAAAATTTAATGAAAAATTCATCAATATGATGAATAATATTTATCAATATTGTAACTAAATCCCTTATAATGATGACCGTGTTCATAAATATGTTTATAAATTTCATCAATATGATTGACCAATTTCCTTCAATATGAATAAATTCATCATATTCATCATATAATTCAATATGATGAATTTTTTATCAATGTGGAAACAATTGTTCAATATGAATAATAAATTCGTCAATATGAATTTTGATATCTTCAATAAAATTACTTAATTCGTCAAATTAGTGATTTAATGACTAAATTAATTTGCTCATCAACACGACAAGTTTCAAAAATGTGAAGAAATTATTCATCAATATGATGGTTGCATTCGTCATTATGATGATTAATCACTTGAATTTTGGATTCATCATGTACCTGAAAAGTTTGTGATGAGCTGATGACATATACCTTTCAAAAATTTGTACGGAACAATTGGTTACAAAATTGATGAAATTAAATTCCTTATATTGAAGAACGAGATGAAAAAAATATCTATATTAAAAATTTCAGCTGATGAACTGAACACCATTCATCAATATCATGACAACTTTTTCTTCAATGTTCCTTAAGCATTTTATGAAAATTAAATAGGATGACTATTGGATCAAAAGCTTCTTGGCGATTTTTTTAGAAGTAAACAATCCGGCGTAAGGTCTTTTCGCCCATAACTGAGACACTAAAAATGTCATAAAGCCCAAAAATGGCCAAAAAAGTTAAAAAAAAAATCATCAATAAACTGAAAGCAAATACAGTAACGCCCAAATAAATTTTAAATAAAAGAACGCCCAAAATGTTAATTGTCATTTTACCCCAAAAACACTGTTAAACTTCCCATAGGAAGTTATTGTAATGGGTCCGATTTGTCAAATTGAAAATTTTGACATATCTCGACGTTTCAAGGACCCTAGAGTCGAAATAAAAGATTTTTAGAAAGATGTTTGTGCGTGCGTGTGTACGTACGTTCGTACGTCCGTACATTCGCGACGTTTTTTTCGTCGTCCATAGCTCAAGAACCAGTAGAGATATCGACTTCAAATAAATGTTGTTATACAGATAATAAGGCAGAAAGATGCAAAAAGGGCTCTCAAGAAAATTGAGTGGGTGGTTTTTTTACCATAGCAGTTTAAAAAACAGATGACAATTTTGGTTAACCCTAAATATCTCATGAGCCATTGACGCTAGAGACTTTAATTAAATTTAATATTATATATTGACACGTGATACAATACAAGTATATTTTTGGAAAAAAATCCAATTACCGTTTTTTTTGTAAATCAAAAAAACTGAAAAAAAAATTTGTCACCTCTTAAATTTTACGACCAAAATATTATTTCATCTCTTAAACAATTTAGTGCAACGAAGAATAATGTTTTTGACATCTGATAAAATTTTGAAAAAAATCTAATAATTGACAGTTTTTTTTATAAAAATAAAAACCTAAAAAAAACATTACTCAAAGTTGGTAAAAATTGAATTTCGACTCAAATATCTTTTCAAAACTGTAAGATTAAGGCTTCAAACTTATTTTTTCTTATAAAAAATATTATTTTCAACATTTGGTATAATTTTGAGAAAAATCGAATCGACAGTTTTTTTACAAAAAATAAAAACCTAAAAAAAAATTAACAAAAGTTGGTAAAAATTGATTTTCGACTCAAATATCTTTTCAAAACTTTGAGATGGCTTTAATTTACTTTTGTCTTTCAAAAAATATTGTTTTGAACATTCAGTAAAACTTTGAAAAAAAATCGAACTGACAGTTTTTTTTTTTTTAAATAAAAACGGAAAAAAAATTAACAAAAGTTGGTAAAAATTGATTTTCGACTGAAATATCTTTTCAAAACTTTGAGATATTAGCTTCAAACTAATTTTATCTTATAAGAAATATTGTTTTCAACATTCGGTACAATTGTGAGAAAAATTGAATACACAGTTTTTTTTACAAAAAATAAAAACCTAAAAAAAGCAATACTAAAACTTGGTAAAAATTTACTTTCGACTCAAATAGCTTTTCAAAAATTACAAATATTGGCTTCAAACCTATTTTATTTCACAGAAAGTATCGTTTTTGATATTTAGTAATTTTTTTTATAAAAGTTGGATTCCGTTTTTTCAAAAAAAATAAAATCTACAAAAAATAGTGCACAAATTTGGTAAAAATTGATACATATAGAGAAACTTTTAAGCAAGACAAATCGACAGACGCGATGGGAAGTTATGAGTGTGGTTCGCATCCCAGCCTCTTTTTAATTTTAAATTTGGGTTTTATGATATAGGGGTTGAGCGTTGTGACATTTATTTTGGGCATCACGACAATTATGTTTTGTATAGTTTCTTATGTCTTATCACCCAACAAAACAACATTCAAAGTCCTAACGCCCAAATATATAAAAAATATCATAACTTCCAAAAGATTTCGTGTTGTTTGTTAAATTTGGGCTTCATGACATTTTTGTAGGTCGTTTTGACATTTTCTTAAATTTGTTATTTTTATAAAATGTAACGATAGAAACAAATTGCTTTATCGTTAGTTTTTTTATTTATCAAAAATTGTGGGTAGTTAGGTTTTGAGACGCGTATAAACACTGAGGTATAAAGTGAAACATATTTTTTGCACTTTCTTAACGTTCCGAAGTTTTGAGCGATGTGCCAATTTAATGTTTTGGCGATGAAATTTAAAACTCAAAATGTCGTAGTGCTCAAAATAAACAAAGATTTTGTCAGAATGCTTCAATATTGAAACACATGAAACTTTTATGGCGATATGTCAATAAGTAATTTGGGCGTTACGATATTTTAAAAATGATTTTCGAAATATGACATTGATTTTGGACTTTGTGGAATTTTCTTCTGAAAAAGTTTTTGTGTGAAATGACATTTTTAATATCTTGACGATATTATATCAGACCAAACGCTTATTTTTATTAAGAATTTCATAAAATTCATAAACTGTATATACAAATAATCAAATTTTTTTTTATCAAATAGCATCACTCCCATGAGTTATAAGATTTCAATATTAAAACAAAGGGATTTTCAAGAGTGCAAAAATAACTTTTAAACACCCGAAAAAAGAAGCAATTTCTAATGAATTGTTCAAAAAAAGTGTAATACTCATGAAGTTTTAAATTTGTGAAGACCACAGAAACCTTTGAATATTAAGAAAATTTTAATTAAAAATTGTACTTCTCCATCTTTTCTTTATTTATGTCTAGAAGCTGTATAAATAAATATATTTAAAAATATCTATAACTAAGATATACTTTTGACTTTAAATAACTTATTTTATTGTCGGGTCAAGAAACAATTTTGTATTTTATGCAAGGATGCGTTTTATTTTCTTCGACATAAGAATAAATTTAAAATTTTATTATTTATTACTTTTTAGACAAATACATATATATATACATAGGTATCTAGTATATATACTAAGTATACATAAAAGTAAACCTTACAGAATAAGAAAATCAAGATGACCTTAGAGCCATAATTACCATCAGTTCAAGTTCCTTGAGCAAACCAACTATACAAAAATATGTATGTATGTGAAGGACTTGAACCTGGGCAGAGAGCTATATACATAGGTATGTAGAAAGTTAGGTATGTATTGTACCTATAGATGCTTTTGCCATTAAAATTCAAAATTACAGAACCAATTATGGTAACTTCCGAAATATAATTGTGGTCATCGCATACACAAATTTGGATGCCTGCAAAAATCCAATTGAATCCACTTACCACCCGTTTTCTTCTTACACATCCCACCTACACTGTATTCGTCCTTAGCTTCATTTAAGCTATTCTTAATCTTTCTTTCTTTCTCTCTCCCTCACTTTCCTTTTTTTCACTGTCTGTCTCTCTCTGTATCTTGAAATTGTTTCCAAAACTGCTCATTTTGTGAACAAACGTTAAGGATTGAATTTTGAGAGCCACAAAGAGCTTTCTATGGGGGAGGAGGGGGGATGGTGTAGAAACAGAGCTATGCTGTGTTCATTCCATGCGGACAAATCAAATCTAATTGCATATATACACACTGGAATGTCATCATTATCCTGGGTGTAGTACATACACACAAACACAATCATATGAATGGCATTCACCCAAAGCTTACAGAATTGTTACCTCCACCATACCGTATACCGCCTAGGTTAGGTATGTCTTGGTACTCGTATAGTACAACATGAGTAAGAGAATGTGTCCTTCAGGACGACCATAAACGCAACTTCCATATTACAATTCAAATAAGAAACCGCATTTCCAATTGTGTTATTCGAACAGTTTTACATGTGTATATATAGAATGTCAAGAGAAAGGAAATACTGAAGAGATGTGTAAATGTTGCCAAATAGGGTGAAATTATGAATGCTACTTCACCGAAATTTTATACTTTACTTAAATAGCCAGTTGCATTTTTCCCCTTAAGCAGTTTAAACGTTGTATTCATGATTCTTGGAATTCCCATCAGTTTTGCTTCAGCCTAACGTCTGCCGAACTGATAAAACATAGAGATTTGTTCTTTAGCGGTACTAAGCGAATGTGGAATGTTTAACAACATTATGTAGAATTTTTTCTGCGATTTTTATTCTTTGTAAGCCAATTTTTAATTGAAAGAAAACAATATTTTGAAAGATGGTGAATTTAAGTAAACATTTGTTTATTTTTTCAATCCTTAATGCTTAAGGTTTGTAGAGTTATCAAATTTTCAACGCACTGTCCGAAGTGAGTTTACTGTTTCTTACTTGCAGCTTTAAATTAACTTAATTTTTCTTTTGTGCCTTATTTTGAATAACATAGAAAAGACAGAAACTATTCTAAGTTGGATAATCTCTTAATGAAAAAATGGCGCCCAACACTGGAGTTTTTATTTATTTATTGCTTTTAGTTGACTTAACTTTACTTTTTGTGTCTAAATACTAACGATTCATTTTCAACTAAGTAATAGTACCCGTAGCGTGATTGTTAGTGCGTTGGACTGTCATGCAAGGGGTCTTGGGTTCAATCCCTGCCTGTGCCACCTAACTTTTTTCACGAGTACTGCCTCTTGCGAGGAATTGACAAATCCTCCAAGAGTAATTCTTGTCATGAAAAGTGCTTTCTCAAATTAGCCGTTCGGATTCGGCATATAAACTGTAGGTCCTTTCCATCTCTGACAACATTACTCGCACACAGGGATGGTTGAGAGTTGTAAGTCACTAGGCCCTGGTTCTTAATGGACTGTTGCTCCACCTAATTTATTTTATTTTTTTTAATAGAAACTTATAGTAAAGGATTCTAAGTTTAATGGTCTTATAATACTAAAAATGGCACTCAACGTGAGTTTTTTAAAGAAATTTCAAAATTTCTTAAGGTTGCTGGGAGATCTATTTTGACTGCTGGCACTTCTTTTATAATGGTTTTGTGGTTAATATGGGCTATTCTTGGCTAGCCCCGGCTCTTAACCAGCTTATAAACGGCTTTTAACCGGCTTATCAAAGTATTTTAACCGGCAATCTGGGGCTTTTAGCTTGCTAATCAATAGCTTCTTTTAACCGACTTATCAATCTCTTTTCACTGGCTTTTCAACGGCTTTTAAACGGATTATCATTGGCTCTTAACAGTTAAAAACAAAACGTTACCTTAAAAGAAGTTGTCCATTGGAAAAAAAAATGTTTTTTAAGAAAAATAAAAAAAATTAATTGCAAACAATCTTTCATGTAACAACTTATTTAAAAGTTCTTGTTTGTTTTTAAGATAATTTAGACAACTTTCAAAATTCTTCGAATGCAAAAGGACACTTTTTAAGACAAATACGATTAACACACCTGGCAACCATTTTTAGCCCAAATCTTTGAATAAAACAGCTTAAACCGCATTGTTTCACCAATCTTACTTCAAGAAAACTCAAGGAATAAGGATTTCAAGAAAAATAGATAGGTAGGTCGGTAGATAGGGTAGCAAACCTTGTATAAAAGTGTCTCCGTGTCTTTTCCAACAAAATCATGTTTTTTGTCTCCGTTTTCCATTTTTGTGATTTTAATTGTTTCCGCTTCGGACCACTAATCCAGTTTTCTCTCTTCTTCAATATTATGTTAGAACGTTATTTTGTGGTTTTGAGTATAGAAGAAATTAGAAAATTTGGTATCTTTACAACTACCTACCCTCCCAAAAAAAAAAAAACTTCCAGACCTTGTACTTGTACCTAACTTGTTTCCTCGAAAACTGAAAGCTAATCAAGGTTGGTTGGGGTTTTCAGTTTTTTTTCTTTTGTTCCTTGCTGTGTTTCGTTAGTAAAGTTAAAGTTACAGTAAGCAAAAGCTAATAGTGTGCCCGGTTCTCTGACATTATATAATTGCCAAAATACGGTGGTTTCCATTATGCGGGGGTACCCGTTATATGTACATACCTACTACCCTACCCGTTTTCGCTGTATGCATAGTGTACAACATTTATTCAACCATTGGTTACTTCAATTCAAAATTATTGCAAATGTAGTTTTTGACTTTGTGCACTTAGAGTATAGTGTACCTAACCTAAGTTTGGGGATGAGTTTTGTTCTACATCTATGAAATAAGATATACCAACCTAACGAAACATAGAACACGATACGGGGTCATGAACATAAGGGTAGCAAATTAAATTTGCTTCCAACCGCAACAGCAACATCGAATTTGCTTGAACCGTAGTATAAATAGAAATGAGGGTGGTGAAAGGCTAAAGGGGAGGGGGGGGATTTGGAATGGAGAGGGAACTAAAGGAGTGGTTGTATAGAATGATTGCAAAATAGAAGTTAACCACAACGTCTGGTCTTGGAATATTTAAATGAAATTGGCCCGAAAATTGTTGGAGAGTTTTATGGCTAAAAACTACACTTGGACACAATGTAGCAGCTTTTATATCGTATCACTGATGGGCTCGGAGAGCTGGATGGGAAATGATGAAGGAACGAACTTGGGAGCATCATCGCATCGCAAAAGCAACAGCAAGGAACTATCAAAGTTAAAATTTAACATCACAATGCATTCAAATTCAGCTTCAGTGCGCTATTGATGTAACTGAAATGGTTTCATGGTCGGTGAAAAAGGTTTTACACATAAACTTTAGCAAAATGAAAATGAAAATGAAAACATGCCGAAAAGAGGCATGAGATGATGATAGGACGAAAATTGGAAAAGGAAAGGAAGGAATTTGTTTTTTTTTTTTGTTTGTTATTGTAGGGGCTTTTATGTTTGTGGGAAGGATGTGGCCAAGCTAATTGATCAATTTCAAACAGGATCTAGGTCCTAAATTTGAAAAGCTCTTTATGGTAGCAAAATCCTTTCCTGACAATTGTTGAAACACATGTCAGCACTTTGTTCCTGAATTAAAGTCAAGTTTTGACATATTTCCGAGAATTTCATCAATACTTTAATAGAGCACCGTTAAAATCTTTGGCTTTTTTTAAGTTAGATAACTTAGCGAAAAAATAAAAAATTCTAAGTCGTACCCGTGTGTATTCAAATAGGTATCAATTTATTTTGTCATTATTTCGATATTTTCATCTTGCTTTACAGTAGTTCAGCTGACATCATTGACACTTGTTGAATTCACTTTAAATTTGATAACTTAGCGAAAAAATGCAATCGCACAATGGCAAGGTCTGATGACATTTGCATCTATTGATTTCGTCCTTGAGTTCATTAAATAAATGCAGAATTTCGACATCAATTGCATTCAAATAATTCAGCTAAAATCTTAGGTTCTTATAGAATTAATTTAAAGTTAGCGAAAAAACGTTATCTACTTACACAAAGTTCGATAATTAAGAAAAAAGGGACATACATACATTGAAGTTGGTTTGACATCTTCATAGATAAATTATTTATTAAAAACTTAAAATCAATCAATGCCTTTAAATAATTCAGCTAAATGTTCGGATCTTTCTGAATCAACTTTAATAAGAATTCAGTAATTAAGCAATAACTATAAAACCTAGATCTTATCTATGAGGAACCCTAACTATGACATTATTCCGAGACTTATGTATGTACGGTATGTGAATAAATACTTAAGGATAATTCAGCTAAAATCTTTGGGTATTACTGAATCAATGCTGAGTTGATAGTTAAGCGAAAAAAAACATTCAAGTTAATCAATTTCGACCCTAAATTAATTTAATAAAAGCCAATTTTTTAAATTATTTCAAGATTTTCAAGTTCTTACATCACATTGGGATTTTACTTGAAAAAAAAAACTCACATACAAAATTTGAATCTCATAACGAATCGATGTAAAATTCGATAACTGAGCGAAAAAAAAACAATATTCAATTGAAAACTTGCAGTTTCTGTATCAATTTTGTCCTTAAATCAACTTTCATCAATCCTTTAAAATGAATTTATCTTAAATGTTAGCCTCTTATTAAATTACACTTTTTTTTTCATTAACTAAGCGAAAAATTTAAGGTCATAGCTTGAAGATTGCAAAACACATCAATTTCGTCCTTAAATTGACTGCATAAAAATTGAATTTTTACAATAATTCGGGACTTTCATCGATAATTTGAAAGAATTAACATTTAACCTTTAGAACTTTCCGAATCCACGTAAAGTTCAATAACTTAGCGACAAAATTGAAAAATCAATATCGTCCCTAAGTTCAGTTATTAGAACTCACATTCTTTGAATATTCAGAGACTTTCTAGACAAATACTTAAATACAATTCAACTAGATTGTTGGAGTCATTCTGAATAGTCGGTTTTTCCGATTTTTGTAAAATACTTCAAAATAGTTCAGTTCAATTTTTAGCTCCTAACGAATCCATATGAAGAAATATAACTTAGTGACAAAAATAAACTTGAAATCTGGGTACACATTTTTCCCTCTAATTATTTTAATGAAAGCCAAATGATACAGATTTGAGGCTTCCATGACCACTTTAAAATAATTTAACTAAAATCATTGGTTCTTAATGAATCTAAGCAAAATTTTTAAACTTAGCGAAACAAATTTTCAAGGTGGTAAAATGCAGTCGATTGAAATTTGTATTTAAAATGAAATTATTTCGGCAATACTTTACAATAAACCATTTAAAAATTTTAATCTGTTATTGTATCAACCCACTAAATATAACTTAGCGAATTTTAGGTCTTTTATAAATGTCTTAAAATAATTCATTTCAAATCTTTGGGTCTTATTGAATTCATGTAAAGTTCAATAACTTAGAAAAACAGTTCAAAAATCAAGGTTAGTTAATTTTACCCTTAAATTAATTTAATATTAACGAAATTCTGAAATTATTTCAAAACTTTCGCAAATAGTTAAAACAGTGCACGCGAAACCTTTTCCTCTTAGTTTAATAACCTAACGAAAAAATAAAATTAAAATAAAAAGTCATGACCTGCTGTTGGTTCGTTAATTTCGTTCTTAATTTAAATTAGGAAAATAAATTTTTTTTTTAAATTCAGCTAAGATCTTAGAACTTAGCGAAAAAAATTTAAATTTCGTCGTTTAATTCCTCTAATAAAAGCCAAATTTTGACATTACTTCAGGACTTCAACAATACACTAGAATAATTCATCTAAAACTTTGACTTCAATCCACTTTAAGTTCGATAACCTAGTGAAAAGTTAAGACTTCAAAGTAAGACCTACAGTTTTTGTAACAACTTTGTCTTTTTAATTATTTTAGAAAAAGATAAACTTTGACATTGTTTCGATACTTTCATCAAAATTTTGAAAGAAATTTAGATTAAACAATTGATTCTCAATAAATTTATATGAAGCCTGATAACTGAGCGAAAAATTCAAGGCAAATCAATTTAGTTTTTAAATTAAACTTTTACCAATAATTTGATATATTTCACTCTTACTTGATCCCCCCTAAAAAAAATAAAAACTTAGCGAAAAATTTATCTTGGAGTCTATAAAAATAAATCAACTTCGTGCGTTAACTAATTTAGTGAAATACAAAATTTTGAAATGATTTCGGGATTTTCATCAGTAGCTACTTTAAATTAAAAATCCTTGGCTCTTACTCCATCCATTTAAAGTCCGATAAACTTAACTGAAAACTCAAGGTCATAACTTGCAGTTTGTATACCTATCAATTTCGTCCTTAAATTAATTTCGTCATTTTATGTCGAACCAGGAGTCAAGTGGCTATATCTAGCTTATCGCATTTTATCTCAGCCACATTTTTTTATCCTGCCTTTCGCGTTGGCATGCAAATTATATTCTCCCCTCCTCATAAACCATACTATATATGTATATATAGGTACCTATAATGAAGCGAGTTAAAGACAATCATTATTCATCTCCCCAAAATGAGTTAGGGCACACACAAAAAAAAAATAAAGGAAAAAGTCCTTTGAACGTTCATCAGTGTAGATATATAGACAGAGAGACACGGTAAATGGACTTATCGTGAAACGTGACGATTAACAGACTTTCCTGTCAGAAGATACTTTGTGACTTTTGTGGGATAAAATACAAAACCAAAATGAACATCCTTAGCAAGGATGTGATAAAGAAAAAAAGAGGAAGGCCAACAAAAAAAAAAACCATTCCTCAAAGAGAAAAAAATTCAAATTAACATTAGGACTGCGATGGATGGAACAGTCTGGCCCATATCCCTCCATCAGAATCTCGCTAACAGTTCACATTTAATCATAATGGGATGTCCTTATTCACAGATGTCAGCTTAAGCGAAACATTTAGGGTTCGAAATGATGAGAAAGAGAAGAATCTAAGGCAAAGGCAATACATACATACTATAGCTTCTTTTCTTTATTTATGAGTTTGCGTTCGACGCGGAAGCAAAGGCAATTGGGAACACGAGCTTGTAATTTATGTCATCAAAAAAGAACGAAGAAAAAAAAAACACTGATATGTTATGACAAAATGTGCAAACAATTGTCATACCAGGGGGTGGGGGTTGGTGTAAGAAGAAAAAAGAGGCCACCCACACAAGAAAAGTAAAATTTCCTTAAATTGATCCTTGAAATAAAACAAAAAAGAAACGTCAACTCCACCCACTTGCAGCTATTTCATTATCAATTTGAGAAAATTTAAAAATCCTCGCGAAACTTTTATACCTACACCTACTTCCCTCAGACCTAAAGCCAAACCCAAACCTAAAACACTTAGCTTGCCGTGTCATAAAAATTTTAAAAATAACAAAACGAACAAATTCGAAATGGTCGGTACTTCGTTGTTAAATTTACAACCTTCATTATTCCAATCGACTGGCTATTCAATTTCCAAATCATTTACCTCTAATGCAATCAAATCAAAATCGATATCACAAAAAATTAAACTTAACAGCGTCAGCTTTAGCTTCAACTTCAGCGGCAGGCAACGCTTACTATTGCCCATTGCCCAATGCCCAGGACCTTCTCTAGGTTCTTCCTAGAAGCCAAGGCAAAGGCAAAGTGTATAAAGATAATATTGGTGTGGAGCGGCCGGCGCGACGTGGCGCGGCGTGGCGTAACGATCGCTGATTTCCCGGAGAAGAAAAGAGTAGAGTAAAGCTTCTTCAATTCAAACGTCTTTTATTGTCGAACCGTAATTGATCTTAAACGATGTTCCATTAAAAGTAATTATTTTCATTGAAAATGATTATCACTTGAGAATGGCATGGCACGTGGAAATGGAAATGGAAAGGATGTCGATGTTGTGCATAGAAGATATTTTTGTGTCACAAGAGGCCAAGGACACGAAGACGACAAGGACGAAGACTAGAAACAGTGTATAGTATATATTATTTCCTACGACTTACCTATACCAATACCTATCTCAAAAACTAATAGCTTCAGACACGACACTTTATTGTTATTTTTGTTCTTTTGGGAACATAAAATTGAAGCTATTTTACTTATATAGATGGTACCCCCACCCCCAACCCCAATCTTACTCTATATATACATGTAGTAAGTATAAGAAATAAAAAAGGAAGATGAATTGGTTATAAAACATTTCAGTGGTTTTTAAGTATACAAATCTTTCATCATTATTTATTTACCATTTAGGGCTATTAAGGATGACATAAATAACTAACATATATAAAATCTTATTGGAATGTTGTATATATAGATGTATAGAGAGGGGTGGAAGGAACAGCAGGAGGTGTAGGATTAGTCTTGTTAAAATGAGAAGAATGACAATAAACATTTTATCATTGGTTTTTATGGCAACATAGTTAACATAATAGGTCTCCTTCTCTATCTTTGATATGGGAATTGATTGATTCGAGTTGAAAAATTCTTTAAACAAAGAAATGTCTGGACTTAAAGTGGTTTTGATGACCTCTGAAAAATGTTTTAAAAGTGATTGATATCAGTCTTAAAATTTGAAACAAAAAAAACCATGTAAGTAAATTGCAGAACAGGGAGTAAGAGTAGTAGCTCACTCCATGACACTTAAAAATTTGGTTTTACTTAATCATTCGAAAAAAAATAGCATAGCTGAACAAAATTTAAGAAATAATGAAATTGCTGAAAATTTTATTTTTGAAGAGAACTTCAATATAAAAATTAATCAACACCCACTAGCCATTTACAAACGTACGTTCGGGATATCATTTGTGTCGTCTATATCTCAAGAACTAGTAATGATATCGACTTCAAATGTATTTTGTCTTACATAATAATAACATCTAAAGCTGCAGAAAGGACTCTCAAATAAATTTAGTTTTTTACTACAGCAATTTGAACAAAAAATATTACCTGACGCCAAATATCTCACAAACCCATAACACTAGCGACTTCAATTAAATTTTATGTTATAAAATAAAAAAAATCAATTAAAGGATTTTTTTTATTAAAAAAACTGAATAAAATATTTTTCACATCGACTAATTTAAGAAAAAAAAATGATACTACCTGCAGAACAACTTTATGTTTGAATTTAAAAGTTACGTTTTTTTACAAAAATTAAGAACCTTAAAAGAATACCGCTAAGCGTCGTTGGTAAACATTGATTTTCGACTAGAATTTATTGAAAAAAATTGAAAAATACCTTCTTATACAAAATATTGTGTTTAAAATATATTAAGCTTTTTAGAAAAATTCAACAGTAAGTTTTTTTTTATAAAAACAAAGAATCTACAAAAAAATACTATACAAAATTAGTAAGAACTGATATTCGATTCGAATATTTGAGAATAAATGAAGGTTTTGAATTCAAAACCATTTAGTTATATAAAACATTTTGTTATTAAATTAAGATAATGTACTCAGAAAAATCCAATTCCAGTTTTTTCTTAAAAGAAAAATTAACTTTTAAAATATGCCACTAAAACTGTAAAAAATTGGTTTTCGACTAAAAATGTCGGAAACAAGACATGAAAACTTACAATCACAAGCAAAAACTGAATAAAAATGGTTTTTAACTCAAGTGTGGAATTTATCAGTGTGGGTCAAAAATATTGAATTTTCTTTTCAAAACTCAATATTTGAAAAACGGGTTTACATTTTTTTACGAATTTCAAATGTAGAAATTATATTTAAAAGCACTAAGTAGCTGCATACCAAAACTAAAAAATTAATACAAATTTGTAAATAAAAACGGTCTAACGATTTTTGAAAAAAAAAATAAATTAAATTTTGTATTCATCTGCTCATGTTCAGTGCAGTGCAACTAAATTAACCTACCCACATTTGTGTGCTCTTTTTATCGTCGTCATTGTAAGTACCTTCTTCGAGTTATTTATAAAGAAAATTTTAACTTAATTTCAGTTTTATTGTTCGAGGAAGTGATACAAAATTGGTAATTCAAGCTATTATAATAAAACTTTTTTTATTTTTAAATTGGAAGAATTATAATCTATTCACTTCCTCGAACCAGAAAAATAAAAAAGATCTAATTTTTCTTTAGATAAATCGGCATTCCATGTGCACGGCACTGTAGTTAATTAAATGTCCATAGTAACTTAAAAAAAAGAGCCCACACTGCTCAGCGATGTGACGATAGAATTAGAGAAACAAAAAAATAATTTTTAATAAAATGATTTAAAATCATGAAAATCATGAAAATAAAATATATATGATTTAGCAAGTGTTCATATATGCGTTTCGCCCCGGTGCAATGGTTGGGCTCATCAGAAGATGACCATTACACCTTGTCTTGACGCATATTTTCTCGAATTAATCGAGATACCATATAATCCGAGCTACTTAGAGCAACTGCGAATTATATGGTTGCTACAAGTCTTCAGAGAAGATAAATTGTAGCTATAGTTTATTGCCTGCTAGGCTTTTATTTGAAAAAGACTGTTAAAAGTCAAATGTTTTTTTTCCCTGAACACTGTTTATTTTTAATAAAATGATTTAAAATCATGAAACGCATATATGAACACTTGCTAAATCATATATATTTTATTTTCATGATTTTCATGATTTTAAATCATTTTATTAAAAATAAACAGTGTTCAGGGAAAAAAAAAAACATTTGACTTTTAACAGTCTTTTTCAAAAAAAAAAAAAAAAAAAAAATAATGTGTGTGTGTAGGTTAGTTGATGAACTATACAATACAGACAAATTGAATATGTAGGTAGGTAGGTAAGAGAAAAAACGTAACTTTTAAAAATGGAACACATATTCAGAGAGAAAGAGCATGGGAAGAAAAAAAAATTAAAAATGTTGGAATGATAATGAAATGAAACAAAGCAGCGACCTCGCTATTGTGATGGAATCTAATTTCCTGGATGAAATAAATTCAAAAAGTTTATAATTTTATAATTTGTTTTTATTTATTTGTCAGGTTGCATTTTGCGCAACAATATTGAGTTTATGAAGCAATGCTAATCTTTGTCGATTATTGTATATGTTTCAAGATATGAGTGGTTGTATAAGTCAACTAATGAAAAAAAATGGACAAAAACTGTAAAATTAATAATATTTAAGTTTGAAAAATAATTAATGAAAAAAATTAAAGCCATAAACACTCTCATAACAATATAGAAAATAATAAAATATATTTCAAATAAATCGGTTGACTACTTTCTGAGATCGTGCGTTACAAACTTTAAAATGGTTTCGCTTTTATATAATAGTATAGATATAGATTTTCGTAGGAATTCCGTTAAATTCAAAACTAATCGTATTGCGTTAATGGATATGACCCTTCTTATATTTTTAATATGAATAGGAAATCCAGCCCTAATCAAATCACTCAGCCCAAATATATCAACTTTTGACCAATTAACGATCCAGAGGGGTTAATAATATGAGCTTAAATATTAACCTAAGTTGTATAAGAGTAAAGATTTCATCTAAAGATTTTTGTTAAAAAGAAATCTACTTTTTGAAGTCAATTTGCTTTGGATGCTCTAGAACTGAGGTTTAAACATGAATTTCAGGAATTTAAATGTCCACAAAATGACAAAAGTGACACTTTGGTTAACTAATGGCGAATTTAAAACAAAATGAAAGCTGTGAATCGCTTGAGAAGTGAAGAGAAAAGAGATTCTGCAACGTGTTATTTATGACTACCACACTAAAGTTTCTTCTCAACTTATTTGCTTACCTTCATTTGTTCTTATTTATTTTTAAGAAAAACAATGTACTTAAATGCACCTATGTATTTCCTTAAGTTCGAGAACCAAATATTTTTCTCCCTACAATTTTTAAGTTTTTTTAACTCTTTTAAGATCAAAATATTTTCAAAACAGTAATTTTTAGAACGTGCTTTCTAACATCGTCTCCAATCTACGTAAGCAAACTGATAACGATAGTCATAATTGACTTCTAAAAAAATAAGTTAAAAAAAGCCGGTGAGTTCTTCATAACAGATTCTGTTTTATTTTCCTACGAAAAAAGATGCACTTGTATAGAAATTCCAACAAGAACAGAATATATTATTATTGGAATAAGCCAGGTTTCAACACAATTTGTAGCATTTCTGGTTGAAATGCACCAAAAACTTTCTAAACTATTGTATTTTGACTCTTAAATAATACACCTTATTTAAGAGTCAAAATCCTGTTGGAGTCTTGGAATGCCTTCATAAGCAGGGTGTCGTCCACATTAAATAATTAGACCATATCTTACTGGACAGCAGTGTTCTAAAATAATCTTAAGTTGTCACTTGAAATATATAAATGTAAGGTTTAGATCCACATTATGTTATTTAAATTTTGTCAGACTTCTTTAGAGAACATTAACGAACATTTTTATGAGGTACCAAAAACTCTTTATGTAAAGTATGTGACCCCCTTTGATTAAAAGTCTGGATCCCTTCTTTCAAAAAATAGGCCTTTTGGATATTTTTGTTCAAATATACTACGAAATAAATATTAGTTATAGAAACGTGATACACTTCTACATATCAGTGTTTCTGGCCAAATTAAAAAATGTTGTATTGAGATAAACAAGATAGAAGTTTTGAGTAGTTAAAATATGAATAATTTTACAATATCTTTAATACTTAAATTTCACTCACATCAACTTAAAGCTTTTTAAACAATCTTTTAAGGCATATTGTTGTCTCACGGGACAACTCAAAATAAAAAATCGATTGTTCGATTTACCTTTGGCGTAGCCTAAGGAAGTAAACTGTTTAAGTGTTTATTTTTATAGAAATTGTATTAATACAATATATTATATAAATGTATAATATAATTTAAAAGTCAATAATTTATTTTGCATCAAGATGTTTTAGACTATAAATAATTTTAAGCAATTTCAAATGCTTTTATTTTTTTTTGTAAGAAAAGTTAAGATTCAATTTTTTTAAGTCTTATTTATTTCAGACAGTCGCAACTTCGAATCTCAAGAAACTTTAATAAGTCAAGAAATGTCAAAATTTTAAATTAAAAAAATAATTGAATCGTTTCGATGAAAAAGATTGCAAGTGACATTTGCAACATTTCGAGTCCTTATAGTCAATATGATAACTTTGGTTAAAAGAAATTGAAACTACCGTTGTCATATTGACTAATGTGATAGTCAATACGACATCTTCTATAATCAATATGACAATTTTTTTGAAAACCGAAATCTAATTTGACTACCGGATATTCAATTTTGATTATCCAGTAGTCAATTTGTTCAAATACGGTTGTCATATTAACTATTTTGTTAGTCAATGCGACAATTTGGGAAAACTTCAAGTTGACTTTCGACGATTGATAATATGACAACTTTATTTTTTCTGTGTATTCCAATATTAAAAAGTGTTGATAAACAAATAAAACAAGAACAATAAATGTGATTTTAAAGTTTTCGGTAGACACATTCATTTATCGAGAAAAAGAAACAGAAGAACGTAAAAATGTCGTTCCCCCTTCTTCATCAAAATTGCTCATTATGATTTTACGTATTTGTTACGTTAATTTAAACACGGAAACACTTTTTGGAAATATTGATGCTTAGATTATAAAATATCTTTTTTTTTCCAACATAAATATTTTGCACCTACATAAAAAAGTACATCTTAGAAACATGAAACATTATCCTTCTAACCATCACCAGTTCTTTAAGTCTGAAACGTTAACTTTTGAAATTTGATAAGACTGTTTTAAAGTTAGAATTTATTTGGGTAAACTTAGGATCTTATTTAGATTTAGCTTGACTTTAAGACTCTCATATTTAGTTTATGTTATTTCTCCTCCGAAAAATTTTGATACATGAGTTACAGAACGTAGACTCAAAATTTAAATCCTTTAAAATGAGTTTAAATTCTCAAATCAGGAATTAAATCATTCCATCCTTATGAACACGACATCATCTCAAGGTGCAAAGAAGATGTTTTTCTTAAAATCATTTCGCATATTTAATTTTTATTAAATTTTAAAGCTCCTTACGTCTAATAAGACCCTTAGAAAGAAAACCTCGTCATGTAAATACATTTCAAGAGAAATTTGTTTATATTCCAATGTGTTTGCATATTAATCATGTCTAATCTTCAACTCACAAAGGTAGGTAGGTGCCTGTCTATAGCTCGTTAAGGTGTTTTTTTTTTCCTCAATTGAATCCTTTTTCCATTTCTGAAAAATATACCTCATGGCAATTTAAATATGAATATTTTATCAAAATAAACACTTAATAAAATATATAAAAAAACAAAGTGTCAAACAGACAGAGGCTTTCTTCAATGGCAATATCTTTTCCCCTTGGCAAAATAAAATAAAGACAAAAATATTAAAAAAAAAAAAATGATTTATATTGTCTAGACTCTTTCTTCTGAGGTCAAATTAAATTTAAGAAATTTTCCACAATCTTTATCATGAGCAAACCGACACATAAAGTTATAAAACAATTTACTTTTTTTGATGTGAGCATTTGAAATTTAATGTCAATGTCCTTTTAAATGTAATGTTTGTACTACATAAAGACGACTCCCACCGACATGGCCAGAAATTTTATTATTCAAATCACATTTTATGATGAAGTCAAATAAAGAAAAAGAGAAAAGATTTATGCAAATTGCAACACAGAATACACTAAGCAGCAGTTTGAGTTCAATTAATTGGAAAATAATTTGTTTGCATTCAATTAATTCAATGTCTTCAACTTTGAGTCACTCACAAGAATGTGTGCAAAACTAATTTAAAAAAGTTTCCACGAAAATCAAGAAAGGATAAGTTGTTAATTCACTTAAGGAATGATTTCAAGGATGTAGTTTAAATTTTAAATGACGTTAACTGCATAATGATATCAAATCAAGTATAAAAACGATGATATCTTAGTGATATGGAAGGATTTTTCACACTTTCATGGGATTTGGCTTGAGAATAAGGACAAAATCATGTCCTACCCATAATTCTCGTACATGAATATTCAAAAAAGAGTTAAAATGTTCTCTCAATATGTGTCATCATGTCAAGCAACATTGAATGACAGATTTTGATTTTGATTTCACATAACATGGAATCGTCTAGACAAAGAAAATTTGAAGGCTTAGGCTTATCAAATTGGAGGTGTTTTTGTTAACAGTGTTAATTTTCTCTTCATTTAAATTGACAGCCAAATGTTGGTTATTGATACATATACTAATAGATATATAGA
This sequence comes from Eupeodes luniger, assembly GCA_951509635.1. Taxonomy (NCBI): domain Eukaryota; kingdom Metazoa; phylum Arthropoda; class Insecta; order Diptera; family Syrphidae; genus Eupeodes; species Eupeodes luniger. The sequence goes on along the minus strand of OX608075.1, from coordinate 7,472,502 downwards.
TAACCATACTCCTCCTTAATTCATCATTACATATTTCAATCTCGCTGTACCTTGTTAGGTCATAAATTAATGTATGCATAGGGTGTTTCTTTAACTGAATGGGAAGTGTCGATGGTTGATGTCATCGGTTTGACAGTTGAGAATGTCAAAATGTGTTAACGTTTCTGTTCAGTAGGGTATCGGAAATTCATGGTGAATCGTTTAATTTCAGAACAAGTCTGAAAAATTTTGAAAAAATTCTCTTTGATAAAACCGAAAAAACGAAAACCCAAAATCCCGAACATCTTGATTCTAGAAATCCCGAATCCCAAAAACCCACAATACAGAAAACCTAAAGTCCTGAATTCTGGAAAAAGAAAAACAGACAAATTACACAAAAAGACAAACTTGTCTGGATTTTGGGCTTTCTGGATTCTAGGTTGTAAGGATCTTAAGCATACGGAAGTCTGGGTTTTCGGGATGAAATTTGCTTGTTTCAAAATCCAGAAATACGAGATTTCTTAATTCCAAAATCCATAAAATTCAAAATCTTGAAAACCCAAAATCCCAAATACCCAGAATCCAGTAAAGCCAACATTCTGAATAAACAGTATTTCGAAAACCTAAAATTCCGAAATATCGAAAAATAAATACCGAAAAATTTTACAAAAAGAAGCATTTTCGCTGTTGTTTCCTTTTTGGATTTAGCTTTTTCGGATCATAGTTTTTGTGGATTCTGGGTTTGTTGTTTTCTTGATTTTTGAAATGACATTCAGAAAAAAAAATTAAGAAAATTTAATATTCGAAAATCACAAAAATGCTGAACAAATAAGATCCAGAAAAATTCCGAAAATTCAAAATTCCGTACACCCACAATTCAGAAAACCCAAAATCTCGAAATCTCAAGAACGAAATACCGAAAAATTATACAAAAAGAAAAATTTGTCTGAATTTTGCTATTTCCATATTTTGGGTTTAAGGGATCTTGACTTTCCTGGATTCTGGTTTTTCAGTTTTCTGGACTGAAGAAAACAAACTCGAGAAAATCCAAAATCCCAAACACCCAGAATCCAGAATCCATAAAAGCCGAAATTTTGAAGACAAAGAATCCCGCAACCCTAAAATGCCGAAATCTCAAGAAGGAAATACAGAAAAAATTTAAAAAAAGATCTTGGGTTTCCGGGAATGTGGGTTTTCAATTAACTGGATTATTGGGACGAAACAAAAAATTAAAAAATCCAAAATCATAAAAACGAAAAATCCCAAACACCCAGAATCGAGAAAGCTCAAAATCCCAAAAATCCAAAAAATCAAAAAAACACGAAATTCCGAACATCCAAAATCCATACAAAAACAAAATCCTGAAGACAGAATCAATCCCGAAAACTAAAAATCCCGAGATCTCAAGAATGAAATACAGAAAATTATACAAAAAGAAAAATTTGTCTGCATTTTGCCCTTTCTATATTTTGGGTTTACGGGATTCTGGGTTTTCAATTTTCTGGATTTTTAGGATGAAACAAAAAATTGAAAATCCAAAATCATAAAAACTAAAAATCCCAAACACCCAGAATCGAGAAAACTCAAAATCCCGAAAATTCAAAAAACACGAAATTCCGAACACCCGAAATCCATACAAAAACAAAATCCTGAAGACACAGAATCAATCCCGAAAACTAAAAATCCCGAGATCTCAAGAATGAAATACAGAAAAATTAAACAAAAAGAACAATTTTTCGCGGTTGTGTACTTTTTGAATTTTAGGTTTTAGGGAACTTGGGTTTTCGGGTATCTGGGTTTTCTGTTTTCTGGATTTTTGGGATGAAATCTTATTTGGGACAAAATCCAGAAAACAAAAAAATCAAGAAAATCCAACATTTTCAAAACCCAAGATCCGAAAAACCTAAAGCTATGAAAAATAAAAATCCCGAACATCCAGAACCCAGAAAAGCCAAAATGTTTAAACACAGAATTCCGAAAACCCAAGAAACCGAAATCTCAAGACCCAAATATCGAAAAATTATACAAATAGAAAAATTTGTCTGAACTTTGACCTTTCTATGTTTTGGGTTTATGGGATTCTGGGTTTTCAATTTTCTGGATTTTTGGGATGAAACAAAAAATCAAGAAAATTCAAAATCCTAAAAACGAAAAATCCCGAACAACAAGAATCGAGAAAACTCAAAACCCCGAAAATCCAAAATCCCAAAATAAGGTAATTCCGCCCGGAATCCAAATAAAACAAAATCCTGAAGACACAGATTCCCAAAAACCCAAAATCGCGAAATTTCAAGAACGAGATACCGAAAGATACAAAAAGAAAAAATTTGTCTGAACTTTGACCTTTCTGGATTTGAAGTTTTAAGGGTCTTGGATTTTTGAATTTTTGGGATTCTGAGTTTCTGTTTTCTTGGTTGTCGTTACGTTATTCTGAGTTCTTGGATTGAAATTTTGGAGATTATGTCTGTTTTCTCATAAAATAATTTACCAGATTAGAAGAATAAAAGAAAATCATTCCAGCTAAATTATTTAAAATTATGAAGCCCTTGAGAAAAACACCCTTTATATCAATTAAAATTCAAAAACCCTATGAAAAAACCCAAATGAAATAAAGAGATAGAAGGATAAACCTAAAAGTTTAATGTGATTTCGATGCTTGTTGATTATTTTACGCAGTTTTGGTTGCCATGGCTAGTCAATCAAAATTGTTGGTTTTTGTATTTAAATCCAAATATTAAACCCTATATACCTTCATAGTTCATATACATTATGTATATGAACCCTTCACATACCAAATTGGTCAGTGGTAATTTTTGGCAAAAGTGTTGGATATAGTTAGAGTCATTAGGCTTAGCTCTCTCTCTGTTTCTCACACTCTTTTTTTATCTATATCACTGAAAACCTCAAAAAAACCCACCTTTTCACGCAGCAGTTTAGATTATAGCGTTTTCGACACTGCATAGCATATTTATATTGAATTTTACAGGATGCAATTGCAATCACATTTAATTGCAGATCGATTCAATTCGATTCGATAAAATTCAAGTGAGAGTTTCATATGGGGTGCAGTATGCCTATGCAGTGTGTGTTGTGTGTATTTGTGTGGCAAAGCTGTTTTTGAGTGCGGAACTTATAAATCCTTCTGTTTTTAGGATATTTTATAATGAACGCACTATAGAATAGAATATTCCTATAACTAGAACTTACTACCCTTGTATTATGTAGGTGTTGCTGCAAGTATAGAAAATCAATCGATATAATACAATTTGTGATATTTCAAAATAAATTTGGTTTATTTTTTGAGGACTAAATTGGATTAATGTGGTTCGTTAAGAGTTTAGACTATTATTGAATTGAAGTTTTGATGAACTATTTGTCTATATTTAATTTAAATGTAAATGTACATAATTTCAAATGAACTGAATAAAGTGCTAGACTTTACTGAATTTATAAATAAAAAACTATTATGAATGACAAATTTATGGGTGCGGTAGGATAATTAGGAAATAATAATTAATTTTTGTAATTAATTTCAACTTTTATTTTAACTAAAAGTAATTAGTATTTGAACTTTTTTTCCATTACAATTAAATATAGTTGTAATTAAAAAAATAAACATTTCAATTACTTGTAATTATAATTGAAAAAAATGTACCTACTGACTAATTACTTGTAATGGAAAATTGTAATAGGCCTTGAGGGCAAGCACTTATAAATTACAGTTAAGATCATTTATTTCCTTACTTATTTAATAATTGAAAGCAACGATTATAAAAAAATTAGCATTTAATGAAATTGTTTTCTAATATCGGGTAAAATATAATTCACGCAAATAATATTTGATTACATTTCTATGTAATGATTACGGAAAAAAGTAATCACTACTGCTTTTTGATCATCACCTTTGTTTTCAATGGAGATTTCAAGTATAAGTAATTGGCACCATTCCCTTTTTACAGGAACGAACTCAGTCTATTTTTACCCCCCCCCCTCTCCCTCTTACATTAATCAAACCAATGAAGCCAGGAATTTTATCCACTCCCTTTGATACCTCTGATTCTTGGTAGATATTTATTCAAAGAATAAGATACAACATACTGAGATCATACCTTCAGCGGGCGTGTTATCCGCCCACTTTTAAGGTATATGTTATCATTTACAAGGAACACTTCTTATTCTTGGATAAGAAAAGTTATGAGATCTAAAAATATGAAAAATTATTTCAGTTTTGCTCTCTGGCATTATTTCCAGTTTCCAACAATTAAGACTTATTTTATTCTCAACAGATCGACAATACATTTCAAATATTTCAATTAATGATACAACATGATCACCTTCTTGAGGCGCACAATTTTCTGCCTTAAAGCTTTTCTACTGGTTTCTTGGAAATATAGCAGACAAAATAGTATTCATGTTCATTAGCTTAAGCTCAACTTTTTACAGAAAACAATGTTTAAGCTCAAAAATCTTCTTGATTATGAATAAGCGGGAAGATCAAAGATGTTGAAAGTTATTTATGAAATATGGATTGATACTTTCCTATATTAGCTTTGATGAAATAACTGTCACATAAATACCAATATTTTTCTACTATTTCACTCTATTAAGAAATTCCTTCAAACAACTCCGATTTTGCTGATGAAGTCACCTCAACGATTTTGTATGTAGTTTTTTTTTCTGTGATTAGAACTTTCCTAATCTGTTTGCTTTCAAAGTTTTCGAAATTCTCCCTCATTTCAGCGAAAAAGTTGGAGTTCTTCTTTTCTATTATCATACTTGTAGGTTTTGTTAGATGTTTTCCAATAGCTCTTCTTCAAGTCTAAAGCAATGTTTTGTTGGTCACTTGTTTTCTGTGCTTGATTTTGAAATTTCTGAGAGTCTTTGCCGATTTAAGGTTCAGGAAATTAAATCTTTTAACAGATTGATCTTCTAACTAGGAGCATCATAGATATAAACAAAAGTGTTTAAATTACTAAAAAGCTTGAAAAATTCAGAATTGTTGGACTAAAGGTTTAGAAATAACATTGTGACGAAATGTTTAAATCAGGGGTTTGCTTTTAAAAAAGATTATCAGCTTTCCTTGATAAATTTGGCGTAAAATGTTTAAGTCGAAATTTGGAAACATACCCTTTTACAGAAAATCGTAGATCTATCAATTGCTGGAATTATTCTTCTCCTCAAAAGAAGTAAGCACAAATCAGTTTAATGTTTTTGATGAAGATTGTTACCAAGTAGTTGACGAAATTCCCAAAAATTCAAGATCATCTAATAAATCTGATACAAACGTTTTAATTTACAGAAGCTGAAACAAAACAATTCACAATTTAAAGCTAAGATGAAAAATACTGTTGCTGCATTGAAATTGGTCCAGTAAATTCTTCTTCTTCCATTTTATCAGTAGGAATGTCTTAATGAACACTTTCATTCATTGCAGCATTATTAGAAGTATCATCCAAACCAACTCCAAGCATGGCTGCAGCCTCTCTAGAGAAGCAATGGTCCCCATGATGATAAAGAATGTTTATCTTAACGCTTCTTCTTATGATAAGCTCTTTATCTCAAGTTAAATAGTTCACATTTTAGAAAAACATAAAAAGGCAATTGCATACCCATTATGGTGCCTAGAAAATTTTATGAATTTGATTCATCACATCGCCAGCTCATTGTAAGGATCTCCTAGTTTTTAAGTTTATAAAATCCTACCAATTCCAACAAAAATAGTTTATTTCAAGAGAACTAGATAAAGAATCCTTTTCATTCGAAAATGGTAGAATGGACATTGGACAACCATATCCGAGGTGGAGGCTCGTCTTTCTTTCTCATATATAAGCTTGAGCATAAAGTATATAAAATAAAATAGAAGAGCAGTATAAATAAAGCGTACGTTGCTCTTATGCATCAGCATCAGCATCAGTCCAGTCTTAAATGGAATTCCAAGCATTCTCTTTTTCCACATTTCAATGGCACTATGGGACTTTCGAGTGTCTTCCCCATTTTAAAGTTCTTTCATTTCCTGCTGATATCTACTAAGCACAAGAATGAGACTAAAATCGAAACGTACAGCTTGTACGTTGTACATACCTCGACTCACTCCCTGTCTCTTTATTCACTTACGGTCACTAAAAATACTTTCGTATAAAATACATATTACATCAGGATCTCGTACTCCTTAAAAAAAAAGCTGAAGTCCTTCCATATACAAACGTATATAAGACTAAGATGAGCATTATATGTGTAAAAGCAGACTTCTTTCCATTTCCTTGATGCTGAACTATCTGTTATCTGTTATATAGCTGGCCATCCATTAAATTCCTTAAGATGAGAAATGAATTTCCAGATGAAAGTGCTGAGTGGGGCAAGTGAGGTGAGCGGCCTGCAACGGCCGGCAAGCGACTAAAACAATGGACGCAGAAAAATATACCCCCTGCATAATAGTATAGCAGGTAGGTCTTCAAGCTTAGTCCAAGAGGACCAAGGATGGTCTGTTCTGTCGAAAAAAAGACGCAAGGAAGTGCTTTTGTTCTTCAGACTTTTTCCTGAATCCATTGCATTGTCTTTTCGGTTCTTGAAAGAAATAGTGCCTGGCCGGGACTAGCCGGCTCTGGCCTGGGCTGAGTTTCTTTCAAAATTGCAAACTATGTGAAATGATTAAAATGCTGCCCCAACGTACTATGCAGGGGTATGAGTGTTCCATAGACTAAACCGGGGTTCAAGTCCACAGGAATAAAAGTTAAGTAAAAAGAAGATACCCCCCCCATTCAGCTCCTACTCCTAACTTACACGATAGGATAGGATAGTAATTTCTGCCTCAGTTTCTTTTTCGTCTTCCCTTTTTCTTTTTGTCGATTTACTGGTCTTGATATAAAAATAACCTCCGCAGATCGAGTAAATTGCTCTCAAGCAAAGCGTTAAGTTTCCGCTTCCGTTCTTCTTCTATGTTAGAGAAAAGGAAACCTTTGCGCTTTCGCACTTAGCACAGGTTCAGGTCTGCTTTTTTTCCCAGTTCTACGAGTTGGTATAGTGGTGCAGAATTTGAAGAAGATGCAGGCGTCAGACGACTGGCCCTAATGTATTTCGCGCAAGCACACGCCTTGAGAGCACTTCAAATACGCTCTTTGCCAGAATTTATTGGACGGGAAATTAAAAAGGCTCCCTGTTCGTTTTTTTTTCCAACTTGCGTTTGTTAAAAGTCCTGAAAGATGTGCCCCTTATGTTGAAGTAAATACTTCTTTTTTTTCCATCCACCTTTCTTTAGAATATTTTTAAAACTAGAGAGAGTTCCTGCGTTGGACATGAAAATCAGCCAGTCAATCTTCGTAGCGGATATAATGATGGGGAAGCATTTTAAGGGAGTCTAAAGGTGTCTAGTGAAAAGGAGTATGGAAAGCAAAAAAAAAAAATGATTAGACATTTTTAGTAGAAAAATTAAAAATTGCAATTTTTTTATGAAACACTAAACTGCATCAGTAAATGTTGGCTAAGGATTTCATGCTGAAAATAATTTTAACACTTCACATTTTGTAGGTGAGATCTCTTAAGATATTTGAATTATTCAGCAGTTGAGTGTTTGTATATTTATGGCTCAAAATAACTCCGGAGTGGTTTAAGGGACACAGGAAAAGTGTATGGCTTAAAAAATATAAGATTTCAGTTTTAATGAATAAATATCCTTTTACATAAATAAATTTAGTACGTCTAAGTCCTGTTAATCATATAATTGTTAAAGAACGCAATCTTTAATTAGTTTCAACTTAAAGATTGTAATCATTCTTTTCCCTAATCATAATGATTGCACTCAATTGAATCCAATCTTAGATTGGACTCAATTGATTGCAATCATTTTAAACTTGACTGAGATTAGAGGATGTTTATTAGACAATACGCTTTCAAAATACAAAATATTTCAGGACAATGACTTGAATGTATTAAACATAAGCCAAAAACTATAAACCAATATAAAAACCTTTAAATTCATGAATTATCAAAAGTTTTTTAAGTGAACCTTTATTTCCAATGTAATGAATCACCTTTAAAGTTTCATTTTATAAACATGAGTAGGGAATTGAAAAGTATCATCTTTCAGTTTTATTTCCAAAGAAAATTTAACTGGTTTCTTTAGATTCTTTTATGTAAATTTTTCAATAACAAGGGATTTTATGTGTCTCAGTTGAATATTGTTTGAATTTAGATTACAATTATTAAGTTGTTTTAAATTAAATTTGTGTACAGTCATGAATCCAAACCACAGAGAAAAACAATACCAACCAGATGGAATGCTAACAATTGGGACATATCCCAAATATAACAAAGGATTTGGCTTTGGGAGAAGTCATAAGGTAGGTATAGAAAACACAAGGTCGAGAGACAACACAGAGCACATCATCTGCCACTGAACTGCCATTAAATCCCATCAAATTGCAATAAAAGGACACTTAAATATTAAAACCATCTCTGTATTTAATTAAAGAGATCTGAGGTCATTGAAATCCCTTTAGAATAGAAATTATTATGAGCTCTGTTTAATTGGGCCGAAGAAGTGCTCGATAGATGGCAAAATAAATTATCAGTTTTCCCGATAAATGTTTTTGTATTCAGTAGTTTGAGAGAGAACTTTTCCATTTTTTTAGCTCACATTGAGTCACTTAAAAAACTGACAGTTGTAATTGTCGTAAGAGAGATTTGGGTTTTTGAAAGTGAAAAATTCCTTTATAATACATATACCGGGTTAACTTCTGGTACTTGCATTTACCACGCATTCTCGCGTTTTAGTAGCAATTATGAGTTTCATTTTTGTAGAAGTCTTCTAGATTATAAAATCACTGATCACAAAATAATCGCTTTAAAAATCAATGACATGCAAAATATTTAAAATTATAATAATGATAAGGTACATTATTACTTAGGATTTTGAAACATGAATTTTTGGGTTAAGTTTATTCTGAAAAGCATCCATTTTCTTCGTTTAATGTTTTTAACTCAATCTTGAAAAATTAATCAATACGTCATGCTCTTCTTTTTCCATTAAGAATAATAAAGAGAAAGTTTCGATATCTAAAATCTGGAGAACCTCAGGGCTCCGTACTCGGTCCCTTGTTAACTTCCCATAGGAAGTTATTGTAATGGGTTCGATTTGTCAAATTGAAAATTTTGACATTTCTCGACGTTTCAAGGTCCCTAGAGTCGAAATAAAAGATTTTTAGAAAGATGTCTGTGCGTGCGTGTGTACATAAGTTCGTACGTCTGTACGTTTGCGACGTTTTTTTCGTCGTCCATAGCTCAAGAACCAGATGAGATATCGACTTCAAATAAATTTTGTTATACAGATAATAAGACACAAAGATCAAGAAACGGCTCTCAAGAAAATTGAGTGGGTGGTTTTTACCATAGCAGTTTTAAAAAAAGGTGAAAATTTTGGTTAACCGAAAATATCTCATGAACCAATGACGCTAGAAACTTAAATTAAATTTTATATTGTATATTGTAACGTAATACAAAACAAATATATTTTTGGAAAAAAATCCAATTAACGGTTTTTTTATAAATCAAAAACACTGAGAAAAAAAATTTGTCACCTCGAAAATTTTACGACCAAAATATGATTTCATCTCCAAAAAACATTTGGTGCAACGAAGAAAAATGTTTTTGACATCTGATAAAATTTTGAGAAAAATCCAATTGACAGTTTTTTTATAAAAAATAAAAACCTAAAAAAATAATTAATAAACGTTATTAAAAATTGATTTTCGACTCAAATATCTTTTCAAAAATTTGAGATAATAGCTTCCAACTAATTTTATCTTATAAAAAATATTGCCTTCAACATTAATACAAATTTTGAGAAAAATCGAATTAACAGTTTTTTTTACAAAACAGTAAAAACCTAAAAAAAATGTATACAAGATTTTAAAAATTGATTTTCGACTTAAATATCTTTTCAAAACTTTGAGATATTGGCTTTAAACTACTTTGATCTTTCAAAAAATATTGTTGTCAACATTCAGTAAAATTTTGAAAAAAATCGAATTGACAGTTTTTGTACAAAAAATTAAAAACCGAAAAAAAATTTAACAAAAGGTGGTAAAAATTGATTTTCGACTCAAATATCTTTTCAAAAATTTGAGATTAAGGCTTCAAACTTATTTTATCTTATAAGAAATATTGTTTTCAACATTCAGTAAAATTTAAAAAAAAAATCGAATTGACAGTTTTTTTACAAAAAATAAAAACCTAAAAAAATAATTAATAAAAGTTATTAAAAATTGATTTTCGACTCAAATATCTTTTCAAAACTTTGAGATATTGGCTTTAAACTACTTTGATCTTTCAAAAAATATTGTTGTCAACATTCAGTAAAATTTTGAAAAAAATCAAATTGACAGTTTTTCTACAAAAAAATTAAAAACCGAAAAAAAAATTTAACAAAAGTTGGTAAAAATTGATTTTCGACTCAAATATCTTTTCAAAAATTTGAGATAATGGCCTCTAATTAATTTTAACTTATAAGAGATATTGTTTTCAACATTTGGAAAAATTTTGAGAAAAATCGATTTGACAGTTTTTCTTACAAAAAATGAAAACCTAAACAAAAAAATTATAAAAGGTGGTAAAAATTGATTTTTGACTTAAATATATTTTCGAAAAGTTTAGACTATGGCTTCTAACTAATTTAAAAAAAATATTTAAAAAATATTGTTTTCAACATTAGGAAACATTTTGAGAAAAATCGAATTGACAGGTTTGTTACAAAAAATAAAAACCTAAAAAAAACAATACTAAAACTAGGTAAAAATTTACTTTCTACTCAAATAACTTTTCAAAAATTAAAAATATTGGCTTCAAACTTATTTTATTTCACAGAAAATATTGTTTTCGATATTCAGTAATTTAATTTTATAAAAATCCAACAGTCCGTTTTTTCATAAAAAAATAAAATCTACAAAAAATAGTACGCAAATTTGGTAAAAATTGATACATATAGACAAACTCTTAAGCAAGACAAATCGACAGAAGGGATAGGAAGTTATCAGTGTGGGTCACATCCCAGCCTCTTTTTTTTCTAGTTTATATTAACTCTCTCTTTAGGTTGCAGTTGAATGGCGTTCCTGCGGCTTTTGCGGATGATATATCGTTTACTTAACAAACAAGTTCAGAAGAAGATCTCAAAATTCTAAAAACTTGGTTCCCTGTTCATGAGTTAATCCTTAGTTAAACAAAAAATAAAATATGTCCTTCAAAACTTCTAGTCATCAGCTTTATAATTACAACTAGAGTTATAAGGACCAAAGTCAATAGTGTTTGGGCCTCAGACATGACATGAGCCAGACTTGTAAAAATTCTCTGATTCACAAAATAAATTTAATTTTAAAAATACAAATTAATTAGTAAATTTGCAAGTTCTAACTTTAAGTCAATTCTTATGCGATACGGATAGGTTCCAAAAAGAAGTTTGAAAATGAAAGGCGATAGATGTGTAACCGAAACATCATGGATTCTTGAGATCTTTTCGTACGTACTTTCAAGTGTATCTTTTCTTTTCAGCCGCACATCAAGAATGTAGAATACTTTACACTAATTCTCGACTGAAAAGGTAAATCATCTTAAGTTCATTTTTTAAACTTTTCAGGAGAGGCAAAAAACTCAAAAAACAAGCTTTACAATAAAACTTTCGTACAAAATCTTCTAAGATTAAATTTTTTTAAGATAAAATTAAATGGCCTTTTCAAAAAAAAATATTATGAAAAAATATTGTTCATATTTTTTGAGTTAAATAACAAAATAAGACATAAGATAGTTTACTTATTTTTAGTTTTTTTCCAACAATTTATTTTCAAAATCTTAAGTTGAGATAAGATGATATGCCTTGTCTTTTTGGAAAACTTTTCTATGAAATAAGTCAATATAAGATGAATTGCAAATGCGTAAGTGAAGATAAATGAAACATAAGATGATATTTTTTCTTTGTTTTTATTAAATTTAAAAATTAGAAGTTCAAAACATAAATTAATAAATAAATTTGTAGGAAGAAATTCATAAAAATTAATGAAACATAAACTTATTAGTAATTACAAAATGTTTTTTTTTTTAAATTAAGCTTCTTCTTCACTTCAGAGTCTTCTGACAGATCTGGATGAATATCCTGTTGATTATCAGATGGCAGATTAAGGTAAAATTCATGATAGTTTGGATTTATCAGATCGATCATATCAACAAGATCCTTTTTCTTTGCAGCACTTATATTTATGGGTCCGTTGTATGCTAAATTTAAATCACTTATGGTGAGTTTGGCAATCCCCCTCTTCTTCGTATTCAATATTTTAAAATCCTCTTCTTCTACTAAACTGGTGTTATACTGTATGATTCCAAATGTTTTCCTGTATCTCAGCCACCTTACTGAACTCCATTTAAAAGGTTCTCCGGTAGTGTTTGTTTTTCGCCAAGTAAATTTTTCTTTTAAGGCTGCTGAAAAGTTCAAAAACATTGATTGATCCATTTCATGCACTTTGAAAGTGTTTTTGGTTCCCAATGCTGAAATAAATAAGTACCAATCCCGTGGATGATGAATCTGCGCATGCGAATTCTTCTTTTTTCGTTCTATTAAGGAGTGATCCACATCGCATTCCATATGCGTATGTCCCGGAACAAGAAATTTATGGTCGATAGTGTGAATTGTTGATTCACTCTGCATAAATGTTGAAAACATAGTTGACACAAATGCATTTTTGTTTTGTCCAGCACACGAGTCACTATACAAAATTATATGCCTGCATTCATTTCGTATGGACTTTAAGTACTGCAATATACATGAGGCTATTTCGTTTCCACCACGTTTTGCAATCCCTTCATGCCACATCATGCAAATTGGTTGTCCAGAAATACAGTCATGAACTGTTAGATTGTATGTCCATAAAAGTCTTTTATAAAATGATACCGATGTTTCCAAATTTGGAGTTGGCAAACATTTTTGAAGGTCGAACGTAAGAACTTTAAGACTTGGAAATCCTTTCGCAATGGCCTTATCAGCAGCTTTGGCTCATAGGCATCATCTGCTTCTTTGTGGTGTTTTTCTTGCATAAGTTTTTGCTGTTCTTTTTCGGTTTCATCTTGTGCCGAATTTATTTTCATTTTGAAAATTTCACACTTGTTACAGCAATCAGTCTTGGGTTTCTTCATCTTAATTCCCATCGTCAAAAATATTTGCCTGTACTTTGTGTATGAAACTGGATTTTCATGTGATTCTGAGTAAAGTTCATACATTTTTGTTACTGTTAAATCACTTGCTAAGTATTTTTGAGATGAAGATGCACGCGTGTAATGACTTTCATACAATGGAAAGCTGTTGATGTGATTGCGGATCTCATTGACTTTTATAGCTGATATTTTATTTGCAGGATCCCTTCTTATGTCAACTTCAATAAATCCAGAATTAGAATTTCGTTTTTTCTTTACAATTGTTTTTATAATTTGTTCAGTCTCATCAAACGTGTATAAAAAACATTTTTGACAGACATTAATTCTGTTTCCATGGATTTCCAAAAAGTAAAGATTAGAAACAGACCGGTTTCGCTGGCGTTGGGCAGTCAATCGTTGATTTTTCTTAGGAACTACTTCAATCAAACGATTAAGGAACTCAATCCTCTTTTTATGGCTTCCTAACTTCCAATACGCGTCAAAGATATCTTTTTGATTTCCATGTGTGACTCGAGTTTTACATTTTTTTCGGCAACTTTCGAGTTCCTTGCATATTTTTTCCCTCATAAAATTTCCAGTTTTTGTTACATACATCTTACCTTGATTCCTTTTTTGTTTTCTTGAAGTTGATGTTTCGCTCTGTTTTCATTATTTAAAGATGGTACTTCAATTTCAAATGATCTTTCTAAATTAAGCTGCATTTCAACTTCTTCTCCCATTTGTTGAATGATAGGATCTACATTTTCGTTTCTTTCTGAGACCATGCTTTCTTCAGAAGAACAGTTTGTGTCTTCAATGCCAACATTATCATTCTTATCTGAAACAATGCTTTCGTCCTCAGAAAAAGGATAATAGTTTGGGTCGGTTATGTCATCATCGAAAACTTCATCATTCAAAAATTGAAGTTCATTTTGAACAATGTTCTTTTCATGTTCCTTTTTCGTGCAAAGTTGAGTTCCAGTTTTCTTTTTTGAATTAACCATACGCAAAATGGCTGCTGCACGGGAATTGCTATACATTATGATTGTCTAAAAATGATTTTAAATGAGAAATAAGCTAGAATTACTTATCTATTTAAAAGGCTGCACATTTAAAAACCTAACAAAAAAGTAAAAGGTGTTCACCTCTGAATTAAATTTTAGTTTGTTTGTCTCTTTATTTAAGTTTAGCTAGAAGTTATCGTTGTATTTCATAGGATCTTTCAAACACAATAATTGCACTTTAATCTAAGGAACATATGCTCTGAGCAAAATACTGAACTAAACTGCCATTGAATCCATCTTATGTCATCGTAGTTGCGTGTATTTTTTTTATATTGCAAACGGTAAAATATCCTGTGTCTACTTAGGTTCCAGAAAAAAAAAATTGAATTTCACGATAAAATCTTATATGAAGATAAGATGATTTGCTTTTTTTCACTTTCAAGAAATTTTTTAATGAAATGTATCTTAAGTCAACTTAAGGGCGAGTTTTTTTTTGTTTTGCACGTAGTAAAGTATCTTAAGTCAACCTTATATGTTTTACTTTTTTACAATTATAACAAATGATCAAGATGAAATAATCTTAAGTCTGTTTAAAATTTATTAATTTGATTGAAAACAACAACTTATATTGACTTAAGATGTTTTACGTTTTGTAGCAATATCTTTTTAATACATAAGATACAAATTTTTTTCTTCATACAAAGCGAAAGGAGTGAGATAAAAGAATACGGATTGGACAGATCTATACTCCTTTAAAAAAGAATTAGGATCCATTAATAAAAAGCAAATCATCTTAAGTTGACTTAAGATATTTTACCTTTTCAGTCGAGAATTTGTTTTACCACCAATTTTGATACTCAAAACTTTAAGACCAATCTGTAGCAGTATATCTTTTTTAATTCTTGCCTAATGCTCAAAATGTGTTAAGGGTAGTAATAAGCCCTTAATTAAATGCAAACTATGTAAAAGAACCATAGAAATATAATAAGGACACCCAATTAAAAAGCTTCTATTGATATGTGTTTGAAGCCCACATTAATTTCAATTAGGTGCATAGCACATAAGTCACAAAAATGTTTTAGTCGATGTTGGAAAAGGGGGCAGAAGGGGTCAACCTTTATAATTTGAAAATATAGTTGAAAAGTTTACCAATTATTTGAAATTTCCAATCATATTTTATTAGAATATCTGTAGATAATAGTCAAAGAACAGTGAACGGGGGGGGGTGAAAGTACGCTTCAAATGAGCAATGAAAACTCGAATAGACGTTCTTAATCCTTATTTAAAATTATCCTCCAGTTGCTTTACTATATGCCTCGTTCATTTCAATCCACATATACGCAACACATTCATATCCTCATTTGTCTAAGTCAGACTTATACACAACACAATTTCTGTACGGTAAATATTTATTATCCTGTCACATTCTTAATTTCCTCAAAAAGCTCACCCAGATACGATTCCATTAAGTCTTGATGTTGTGAAAACTGCAGTGTCATCTGCCACAATTCCCTCACGTTGATTCTATTTGGACCAAAAAACAAAAAGAAGATGAAGACAAAAGTAAAGAAAAAAACAACAACAACCAATCCATATCAAAAACACAATGAGTTGGGCGAAAACTTTTCTGCTTTCTGATGGTCTTTTATTCCACATCCTATCCACCCTCTAGAGATATCTACAGATTCTCTTTTCCCATGTTATATAGGGTATAAGAAAAAACAAACCAAAATCAACCAACTCGACATTATTCCGTCCACCATCCGACATGTCGAAATGTCCATGCCGAAAACAGACACCGGTAATCAGTGTCGAAAATGTCTTCTACATATATCTCTTCAAATTCAACTATGTCCTAGGAACCTACCTATACTAGCCAAGCCACCAACTACAATATCGAGGACCGTCTACTGAACGCAGAGAAATTCCTTGTTCTACATTTTTTTCTTTCTTGCTTCGATTTGGACATTTTTCACCTTCTACTTGCAGGGGCCAAGCAATTCATAACCATCATTAGGTCTGAACTACAATCGCCTGAGTGTCAGAGTTCCATTAATCACCATCATTTGCCATGGGCTCCCTCAATCCTTGTCCTCGTCTTCGCATATATGTATGTATAGAGGAGACGTGAGAGCACGTCAAGAAAAGTCCTTTTTCTAGTTTCAATGTTACAATGCAAATGGCCGGGGTGCAAATACGCCCTCTGCACTCTGATGAATTGTCTATTCCGATGTAAGAAGAAAAGGAACCCAACCAAAAAAAGGCTTCAGCAGAGAAGAAAAAATTCCAAAACTATCTTCAAATCACACACACACGGAATTGGAATGAAAGTGTTTTCAGGTAAGGACATACAAACAAAAATCCTTCAACTAACCGAGATACTCAGGGGTGGATTGATTATGGAAGATGCATGCTTTAGTTGGCCTTCTTAAATATCTGAATTCTTAATTAGGGTATCCTTAAAAGAAGATGTTCCATGTTCTTTTATATCTAATATTTTTAAGGATACATTGATAAATCGTTGAAGGGACCATCCTTTTTATCATATCTAACAGAATATGAGATACGGCCCTGATCCTTCACATGGCTCATTGTTCTAATCCAGGTCTGAAATGAAAGCGACGCAAAAAAAAGCTCATATCCTAGCTTCTTCCTTCAGCTTTGAGTTTGTTTTTTTCCTAGTTTTTGTTGACGCTATATTCTGATGTTGATATCCTTTGAAAATGAAACGAAAAAGTTTCGACACTTTACACACCTGTTTGTGCAGATATTCCCCCACATAACCAGCAGCCCATCAGGATATGGAGGTACATCTCCAACTCAGGGTTATAAATCGCTCAACCATCTAACTATTGAATGTAATTGAAATGCTTGCCAATAACGGTTTAAGTCGAAAAACGAAAGACACACACAGGATCAACAAAAAACAAAAAATACTTATATAAAGGCAAAGCTAGATATAGAATGAGAGAGGGGGTTACGGGATGGGATTTAGGAGGTAAAGGTAAGTTTAATGTTCGTACAAAAGTTTCTTTACCATTTTTTTGTGTCCAAATGGTCTTGAGAGTCATGAGTGCCCTTCGTTTGCAAACAGCGCAATTCTATCATTTTTGTTACTCTCTCTATCCTTTCAGGACGAGTACATCCAACTACAACACCTCCCTAACACATAATACCTTCAAGGGATAAGAAAGACCATCAGAGGATTCAGGATTTTGAAGAAGGGAGGTGTGAATTTTTTTTCATTTTTTTTCTTAGATCGAATGCAACTCGAACTCGGAGGAGCTACGAAGGTGTGAACTTTAAGTGTGCATTCGTGCGGGGTTCTAGAGAGCAGTTTGATTTCGTAACTTTTTCTATGCGATGCCATTCAAAAAAGTGAGTTAAACTATTTTTGTATAAAAATGTATACTGAATGACTTTAAGGGACGAGTGGACCTTGTAAATACTATAGATCCTCAAGTCCCATCTTGCCTTATGTAGTTCTTGCGTTGCGTCCGTCTTTCGTCGTTTTTCGTCCTTCAACATCAAATAAGCTGAAGTTTAGCTCTCTCTCTGTTTGGTTCCATTATACCAGGTGTGAAATTTTATGACTTCTCTCTGTTTTTTGGGTACAAATAAAAGTTTTATTTACGCTCCCCTAACCCCTTCCAAAAAGTACACACAAAAGTATACACAGGTATAATAATATAACGGAACGGATATTTTGTTGGATATGAAATTACGTTTTAAATAGAGAAAGCTCAAACTCCAACCCCTGCTCATTTAAAGCAAACGCCAGCTAGCGCCAGGGTGCTAATGGCAAAGCGAATTAAATCCTTTTGTTTCACCCCAAAAAGCAAAGTGTAATTTTCTAAGATGAAACATTTTCCTCACTTTGCTCCTTCTACTTCTTCTTCTTGTTCTGTAGGTTGTGGGTGGTGGATGGGATGGTGTGAAAGTGAATATACATACCTAGTACCTACATAGCATATTCGTATAATCTTCTGTGTGAGGAAATGAACGTGTTGAGTTGGAGCACCAGAAACGGAAATCATCTGTCATCACCATTTTCCGTTTAACACCTGGTCTAAGAGGGAACACCCTATTTAATATAATATGGAACCCCCAAAAGATGGGGGTGAAGAAATGCAAAGGCTAGTTCAAGTGGTTGAACTTAGGGGCAACGTGACGATGACAATGTAAGGGGAGGGGAAAAGGGGGTAAGGTCTTTTATGTTTTACAGGAACTGAAGGACATTTATCCGAAAATGCTTTCGGGTGTGCGAGAGGTGAAAGAGATTTTGGAAATTGGATCGAAATACGTGACAGGAGACGGGACGGTATGAGCCATACTATAGGTTGGGTATAGATTGAAGTGCTCTAATGGACGGAAGAGTTAAATTGAATATTATTCAAATATAGTATACACCAAGAGTCAATTTATCGATTTGTTATATCTATAAAAACCATACGATAAATTGAAGACAAATTTCTAAAATCTATTATAAGATTTATCTGTTTTCTTACTTTAAATGGATTCAAAAATAGCTATGTATATCAAAAGCTAAAAATGGTTGACAGTATGTATAAGATTTGGAAAATTGATTTGTTGATAAGAAAAACACACATATATCATTGGAAGAAAATAAAACTGAATATTACCTTCTCCTAAATTATTCATTGTAGTCTTAATAATATTCTGAAGCTTGAGATTCTTGTTAAAGTAATAACATGTTATACAGTGATGGAAAAATAATAGGAACTGAGGTTAGAAACACATTCTCCCTTAACTGAAATAATTCTTGTTTGCAATTATGGTAAGAAATTAAAAAATATGTGGTTCTTGACTTTGAAAATTGTACAAACAAAGCGTTTCCTTGATATTCTGACTAAATATGGGGTCTGTGTTAGCTAAAATAGACATTTTTAATTTAAAAAAATAATATTCAAAGTATTATTTATATTAAAAAATTGGTTCATTGAACATTCAATGATAACCAACATTGAGAGTAAATGGAGAAAAAAGTGCGCCTCTTAAAATACTCCAAAAATAAGGTGGTCGAAGTTCAAAGCAAATAAGATACAAAAAAACCGAAAAACATCACCAAGTTTTGATAAATTGTTATAGTGACTTCGGGACAAAAATCCATACATATTTCTTAATCTTCAAAAAAAAATTAAAAAACCTATTTTTTTTTCGAGTAACGTCCTTACTGAATGGATTCACGAATCACTTACTCACTTCAGGCTAGAGGTTTTTATTCAAGAATAGATTATTTCTATGCTAAGCGATTGAAAGATTCAACCTTCGTTGAGTAACACAATCTTTTTCAAACATGTGAGTAGAGGAACACCCAGGACGGTGTTCTCTCCCCGCTATTATGGATTTTAGCCATGAATAAAATGCTCATAAAGTTTAAAAGTTGTGGGATGAAGGCGGTAGCTTATGCTGATGTTTTGATTTTACTGGTGTCGGGAAAGTTCGTCACCGTGATTAGAGAAATCACGGAGATGGATTTAAAGAATTTTAGAAGCTGAATCACGAGAAATGGATTGGTTAATCAGAGCAAAACTGAACTAAAGCTCTTAACGACCAAAAATAAAATACCTGCCTTCTCCCTACCCCGACTGAACGGTCAAATCCTGTCTTTATTCTCCAGCGCTAAATATCTAGGAGTCATTCTAGATATCAAATTAAACTGGAAAATAAATATCGAAGAACGGGTTAAGAAAGCTTGCATTGCCTTTTACGCCTGTAGAAAAACTTTTGGTAAAAAGTGGGGCCTTCGATCGAAGATGATTTTGTGGACGTACACAGCCGTTGTACGTCTTATTTTGTCATATGGATTGATTGTGTGGTAGCCTGCGCTTAGCAAGATATACAATACCGAGAAACTAAGGAAGGTTTAAAAAATAGCTAATATGAACAGATGCTTTAAATGTTATTCTGCACCTCCTACCAGTAGACCTACACATTAAATATTTAATTTTTTTAAAGCCTAAACAGTCAAACTGTTGGTTTTCCAGACCCTGATTCCATCGGATATTTTTGCGACGGACACCGACTAGTGACTACTACACCCCTGCCTTGAACCTCAGTAAAGATGATTTTAATCTTTCCTCTCAAAAATGATTGGGAGGGTCAAAGATTGAGTGTGGAGTTGAGCCAGAAATCTTCTCTGAATCCTAAATGTCACTAAGAATTTTCGGATACCTGACTTTGCCAGTGTATTTCAAGCGAAACTACTAGCAATCAAAGAAGCATGCAAAATACTCAAATCAAACTCAAACCAATATAGAAACATGGCTATCTGCACTGACAGCCAAGCGGCTATTATGGCTATCAATTCGGTCACAAAATCCCCTATACTGGACCAATAATCTCGGGATGATCTATCCATTATTTGGGTTCCAGGTCATAGCTGCATTGATGGAAATTAACTTCGTAGAATATATGTATATGTAGTGTGTAGAGTGCAAAAATAAAACCTTATCAAAAACAGTGAACACAATGTTTTGTATGAAAAAATGGAAACAGGTAATTAGAAAATATGAAAAAAATATGCAGAGTAAATAGAGCACATGTAACTTCTCACTTAGATTTTCTTTGTTCCTGAATGCATTCATTGTTTTGATATTTCAGCCATTTGACATTGATGGATTAACTTTTTTTTCCTTCAAGAGCTGCCAGAAAAATTAATTCAATAAATAAAAGTTTTAACAAAAACTATAAAATTAAACCGTGATACGTTTTGTAAAGTATAATTTAAGCACTGTGTAAGGCCACGGAATCTCTGTCCTAAAGTTACACCATAAAATTATCTATCGCTATCATTTTCAATACTGCTGTGAATGCAGTTGATGAAGAATCAGATATGTGATAATTTTAATAAAAATCAGAACAGTGGTAAGAGAAATTCAAAATGTCAATATTTCCAACAATAGAAAATTTTATTAAAGTGTCAAAGTTTAAAATTAAAAAAAAAAATTAAAAAGAATTGTGAAAATTTGACAAATTAAGGAGTTTGACTTTAAATAATCAAAAGGAAAAGTCTTCGTTACATTAAAAGACCCATCTTAAGCTCTTTGATCAATTAAGTTAATACAATTATTGTGGATTAAAATATGAGGAGATTTTAGTTTACAAAAACAGGCTGGGATGCAACCCACACTGATAACTTCCCATCCCGTCTGTCGATTTGTCTTTCTTAAAACCTGATTTTTTCGACTGAATGTCGAAAACAATATTTTGTGTAAGATGATATTAGTTTGAAGATAATATCTTATATTTTTGAAAACATTTTTGAGTCGAAATTCAATATTTACCAAGTTTTAGTAATTTTTATTTCAGGTTTTTATGTTTTGTAATTGTAATGTCAATTCGATTTTTTTTAAATGTTCTTAAATGTTTTTCGTTGCATACAATTATTTTGGAGATAAAATCATTTTTTGTGTGTAAACAAGCGGTTACAATTATTTTTTTCAGTATTTTTGATTTATAAAAGAAAGCCGTTAATTGATTTTGTTTTTTCAAAATTATATTCTTTCAATTCCACAAATCGGAACGATTACAATTACTTCTTATGGGAAGTCAAAAATAACAGTTAACCCCACGTATTATAAATACACATAAAAACGAACATTTTCGATATGAAATTTGTCAATGGTTGAAAATCACCATTTTGGACAACATCCTTTATTTATAAATTACAGTTCTAAAAAAGAAGGGGAACAAAAAATTTAAAAATAACACCTTAAAAAAAAACTGTTAAAAGAATAATAATAGTAAACAAATGGAAAAAGGAAAATATAAAAAGATTCTGTAGTAAATGAGCCACTTCTCATTTAATTTGTTTTTGTTTCTGAATGTGTTCATTCTCTTGATATTTCATAAACATATTTCTTTCATATTTCAATTCTCATTCCACATTGATGGATTATTTTTCTTGCCTTCAGAAGTTAAAAGAATTTTTCCCAGCAAAAAATTTCAATAAAAATAAATTTAGAAATAAACTTTTATTGGTATTTTGACACAAGCATTCTTGACTTTTGATAATAAGCCATATTTTTCTTCGTTAACTTTTGATTCACCTTTCCAAAGATTTGACTTAATTCAAAAAACATTTTTTTGAAGTTGTTCATTCAGATACTATAGAAACCCACTTTACCTTAAAGATTTGTATGTGGTTTCAACCTTTACAATGTCATTCTAAGGTATGTTTAAACTTAACAATAGTTATGAATGCATTCAATGTTTCACTTCATTGGAATCCAAATCGACTATAATTTTTGCTCTGAATGCATTCATCGATCTAGAATTAGATATGCTAATTCAAATAAAACATCAAAACAAGGCTAAGACAAATTCAAAATGTCAATATTACCGCCCATAGAGAATGTTATTAAAGTGTCAAACTTTAAAATTGATGTTTTGGGACACATTGTCTATGATAATGGTTGCGAAATTTTATCGAAGTTAGGAGTTTGACTTTTGATAAGCAAGAGGAAAAAATCCCATCTATGGTGAGTTGAAATAAGTTTAAAACAGCGGAAATTTTACTTTCAAAAATGATCAATTAGCAGTATATAAACTTCCACCATTACTCACTCTTAAGATAGTAGCTGTTACCAATTTTTGAACTGAAATGATACCTCATTGGGACTAAAGTTTAATTATTTACAACAATGCAACGCAACTAAAGTTGAGCTTTAAAGTTGTGTTCGATGATATTTATTTTAGTTTATACTTAGTTTGCACTAGCCTCAACGTGACATATGTGAAAGGTATTTATTTTAAAGGACTGAAACAATTGAATATTCGTAAGAAACAAAAATCGTATTAAAGTCTAAATGATTTAACGTGGGGGAAAAATGAATGTGTCGCTTAAAAAGTACCTCATCGAAGTTAAAAGTTTTGAAATCGACAGGGAAGAGCAATGTTAGATGTACTGTACAGTGCAAAGGTTTGACAGAAGGCAGTCGAAAAAAACATTTGCTTAATCTTTGGTTTCAAAATCTGCTATAAAGTATTCATTCTAAACCACTTTTCATTAATTGAAAAACAATCATATGTTGAGTCTAATGCAGACGAAGCATAATTAGAACAAATATGAAAAATCCCATTCGTTGCTCTACTGTGTTTCCACTTACCAGTAAAACAAGCCTATTAATGCCAACTATCAGGATAGTTGAAGGCTTACTATAGGACGATAATAAACCTTATTCTTCACTTTCTCCTCATATGATACGAGTTTTAAAAAAAATTTTTGTATTGTACATTTTTTCAATTTTATCAAAATCCCCTACAAAGTGCCAACAAAAAGCCTCTTAAAATAAATGACAGTTAAATTTTTAATTTCTAAGCTGACCAACCACTTTAAGTCTTCTATATAAATTTCCAACACTCCGAAATGGTAATTTTAGATACCCATCATTCGATAACTAAGAACTCGTTCCCCTCCTTCTTTTTTATAAGGACAATAAAAGTCCCCCATTTTCGATTGAGACAAACCTAAGTACATATTATTGTAGATAGTGATGCTGTCAGTGTATAAAGTGTGTACAGTACAATTTAGTTAACTTAAATAACCCTAGAGCTTTTTATTTCATTCAGTGATCTCATTAATTTAATGTTAAATTGACAAAGTTCTGTTTTGGTAATGAATCCAAATTAGTACCTATACACAATTTAAAGACGTAAAGAGGGAAAGAGCGAGCAAGAGAATTTGTTATTGCGCAACTTATAGCGATAGTCCTTTAGACTATAAGGTACTCCGTATATTTGAAAAACACCACTTGAGTATATACTTTAAACCACCCCGAACTCCAAAAACCAAACCAAACCGAACCCAAAACCGAACCTGAACCCAAACTCGAAGCCATTCGACAGAGTAAAGTATTGGAGTAGAGTAAAGTAGAGAATCAAGTTCGAGAGATGTGGATGCGGAAAGAACCCTCTCCGTCAGGGTTAATTATGCGGCAGGGTTCCGTTTGCCTTTAATGATTATATTGTTGCGCTTTGAACGTGATTAGCACGGAATGTAAATTCACAGGACATCGTTCTACTACTCGTATATATAAGGACTGACTGGAATTGGGACTGGGCTGACATTTGCAATCCGCCTCCTTGCGCGGTACTTATTATCCCTCTTCGTTTCATTGTTTTTGGGCAAAGCTCTATAACATTTCAAATTTCTTACCCCCCTCCCCCCTCGTTCGCGTATCAGAGAGAGAATTAAATTGTAGACTGTTCTTTAAGTAACCTTTCGTGTTTGTAATTATTTTGTTGTAATTTCCCTGTCAAATTCAACCAACCCCCTGCCCCTCCACCACTCGGTGCTATTGCGGCATGACACCAGAGCACCCTACCTATATATAGCACAGAGAGCACTTCCTTGCAAGGATTTTATCAAAGATTTTAACGATAAGTCACGCTTGTGTGAACCTGCGGCGGCGGCAGCAAAGAAGATGGAATGGAAGGTGTGGTCGAAGGCTAGAGGCGTGGTGGAGACGGACGCGGAAGCAGAGTGGCCAAAGACCCTCTTGTTGACGGTATTCACACAAAGGAACTTCCCAGTTGTCCTTTTTTTGATTTTCATTCTCTTGCTCTATGCTCCAGAGATGACGATGACGATTTGTCGGTGGAAGGGGGGTGGTAGCAATGGACGACTTTCCCTACTGATTTTTGAACTTAGATTGATACTGCGTGTTTCCCCAAAGGCGTCTTCACAAGTGATGTCGAAACAAATGTACTAGGATAACTACGATGAGCTCAAGATGATGCGATGGTCTGATGGCCTGATGGCCAGGACATGGCAGTAAAGCGAGAAGGAGATCAAGACCAACACAAAAATAAAAAAATAAAAGAAAAGAAATTTAAATAAATGTTTGAATCACACAAAAACTCACAAGGACCTCGTCTTCTTCTTCCTCGTAATTGTCCTAGTCGTATAATAAAATGAAAATGACAAGTCGATGGCTTTGTGGGGGATGGAGCGGGGGTGGTTTTTTGAGTGGGAGATAGCATCAAGGAGAACACAAAATAAAGAAAAAAAAGGACGACACTTGGAAAAAGATGAATAATTAGGAGACGAATTTAAGTGGCAAATTTTATTTGCACGGACATTTTTTCCTTCTGATGGTCCTTGTCGTCCTTTTTACTTCAATTTTATTTTTATTTTTGTTTAATATGAAAGAAAGATTTTTTCCTCATTGTCAACTTTGTAAGCCAATATCAGTTGGTCGGTCGGTCGTTACTTCGCTAGGGGATTGGATAGAGAGCAGCGACAAGCAAGTACCGCCGCCGCCATCGCCATCGCTGTCGCCGCAGAGTTGAGAAGAGAGTGCTTGCTGTTAAACTTTTTGAAAACGAACAAAAAGAAAAATAAAATGAAAAAAAAAATTAAAGCAGGAAAAACGGAAGGACTTCGAGGTAATAAAACGATGGCAATAAAACAATCCTTGAGTTCGGCTTCAGCTTCAGTTATACCAAAAAAGGAATAAGATAAATCTATCGCAATAATTTATGTTTATTTACTTTTGTAATTTATGACCCCTAGAGGGCAGGCATAATAACACAGTGCACCGCGCCGCGCCGCTACCGCTACCGCTCTACACAAAAACTTTGATGACGACCGAGACCACCAACATCGACACGGCCCACAGTCCCAATTCCAACCGAACTAGCCATCAGGACGAGTATATCCTGGCATAGTTGGCGCGAAGGATATTGTATCTATGATTATATACCTAGGTAAGTAGGCCAACCAACCAACGGATCGTTTTTGTAAGCACTTAAGGGGAATTGAGGTAATGAAATAAAAATGGTAATGTTTCAATATTTTTCAAAAGTTGTTAATGGAATAAGTGCGGCTGAGGCTGAGGCTGACGATGAGGCTGCTGCGGTTGGGCGTTGTGATGGTGATGATGGCAGCTTAAGAAATAAGCTGCCAACATTTTAGTCTCGTTCGCTTTGGCGTTCGCGTTTGGGTTCCATTTTGGTATAGGTAAATGTCGCGTCTCTGTGAAATAATTTCTTTGGTATGTAATTGATGTCAGTCCATTATTCGTATAGTTAATAAATCTCAACTTGATTTCGATATCTTATTAAGCATAAGGACACGATTTAAGTGCGGGTATACTCGTTTCGTTTGAATCGAAAAAAGGACGAAAATCCTTGTTATTTTGTTTACCAATTTGGTAAGTATAACAACTGGTTGATATATTTGTTCTGCTCAATGTAGATAGATAGGGGTGCTTATGCGAGAGAGGCTTGTCGTCAACTTTTAAGGCGGTGACGGCGATACTCATAAATTAGATATAGCACAGTGAGTGCGTAAGTGCTCACTCTTTGGAAAGAAAAACAAGGGGGTAATTTATTTAAAGTGAAAAATTTTCTCAATGTTTGATAAATATACAATTTAGAACAATGACAGAACATTATTTATTGACTTAACACTGTTTGAGTTTTAAAGTCAAATTTTCAAAACAAGAAGTCAATACTTGAATTTATTCTAAGTATAGCTGAAGGTATTGAAACTAAAATTTTAACCTTGAATAAATCAGAAAATTAGAGAAAAAGGATTAACAAAATTGAAGGACCGATATTTTACCTTGAATTAAACATTTTTTTAAGGGTTTAAAATTAAAGGTGCATTAGTGATCCATGATTTCTGGATGAGTCCGAAGTTTGGGTATTCTCAAAAGTTTACCATGCAAGATGAAATATCTGGATTATCCGGTGAGGTTCTCATATCCGGATAATAAATAATTTAGTTCGGATAGAAAAAGGTCCGATATGGAAATCCAGATTTGAGTCAGGTTTTAAAAAATATTGTTTTTGGTACAGCAAAAAGAGGATATTCGATTTTTACACTTTTCTATGGAAATACAACCTTAGCTAGAAAAAGAAAATAGTAACAAAAAGTGTTATATAATTTTTTTTTAATGTTGAACAACGTCAATAAAAAACTATTCAGATAATTTGTTTAATAAAAAAAAATTAAAATGACAAGTCGATGGCTTAGAGGGGGATGGGGGGAGGTTTGTTTTTGTGTGGGAGATAGCATCAGGGAGATAAATTCCTATCTTTTTCGAATATCAAAATTTGAATGCTAACCTAGTTCTGTTCGTTAAATCCTTGGCTCAAACAGTTTAAGGGTGCCCAAGCTGATTTTTTAAGTAAGCGTATTATAAGGTGATTTTTTCTACACTTATCATGTCGAAGACGCATAAGAAAGGTCGAGGATTTAAATGGAGGTATCGACAAAAATAAGTTTTGAATTCCTGATGAATAATGCAATGACAAGCAAAGAAAGAGTGTGATAAAGAGTTCCACATTCGTGTAGTACGACTGAAGAATGAATCCTTGTGTACGAAAATACGACCAAAATAAGGTTTGAGTGTATACGTATTCCTGGGGATTTTTGTTTTAATATTAAATTGTTTAAGTGGAGAAATAGAACAATTTTTCAATAGAGCATAATCGGTAGTGCAAGTGGCATGATGGTTAACGTTGGACTGTCATGCTAGAGGTCTTGGGTTTGATCCCTCACTGTGCCATCTAAAGCATGGGTGCTGGCAAATTCTCCAAAGAGTAATTCTTGTCATAAAAAGTGCTTTCTCAAATTAGCCTGTCGTATTCGGCTTAAAACCGTAGGTCCCCTTCATTCCTGAAAACATTACTCGCACACAGGAATGGTTGAGAGTCGTAAGTCACTACGCCATAGTTCTCAACGGACTGTTGCACCATCTAATTTAATTATTTTAATAATCCGTTCAAATAACGGAACTTCGATAATGGTGTTCTAAATAGTATGAAAATGGGTCTTACAATACTTTCCAAAAGACTTGCGTTAGCTACGGGAGAACCTGCCCAGAGATGAGAGTCTTACTGAAGTTTGAGACGTATAAGTTTTATAGACAACAGCCAGGTCAGAGTGGGAGAAAAACTTGTTGCATTGCCACAGAAAACGTAACCACCTTGTGGCATTTTTTTGACATCGTTACACAAGATTGGGTTAGTGATACACATACCAAAAATTTAGAGATGTTCACTTACCTTTATTAAAATGCCAATCATAGATATTGGAAAAGTTAGACAGTTAAACTTTTATCAACAATGCTTTAATTCTAGATGATTTTTGATTCACCCTTTCAAAATACAGTCCTGGAATTAAATGAGCTTGTCATACATTACCGTTGGAGATACACATCTAAAGAGCAGCATCGTGAATATTAAGGCCAGGGGCAATTTTGTTAGCAAAGCATTCAAGTACATAAGAGGTTTCAAACAAGAGAAAATTAATTCAAAATGAGAAAAAGTGTTGGAGATAGGCCAGATCCCTGTGGCATACCAGCATTTATGTTGATACTGCCAGATTTTAACCCATCAAATACCAAATAGTTGTATTGGACGGTCTGAAAGGCAATTTCTAATGAAAGAATAAAGGAATTCATAAAAACCAGGAGCACATACTTTTGATAAGAGCGCCTGATATCAAGCCCTATCAAATGACTTTGAAGTATCAAGCACAAAAATCTTACTTTTTGAAAAGAGATTTAAAAATTAGTTCTAGTGTGTGTGAAACTACTTAGAAGCCTTCGGTCTTAAAAGTGTGGCCTGTTTCTTTTTGAACGTCATTGGGTTCTGAAATACTGTTCTGTGTTCATTCCGCAATATCAAACGTAAAAAATTGGGTCCATATGTTTTGGGGTATTTCACCAAGGGAATCAGTAAAGTTTCAGATTAACTAAGGTATTGTATCCTTAATCCTCGTTCTATCGACTCTATCGAGATTTATTCTACAGATCATTGACCAATTTGTAATTATCTAAAGTATTTAACATGAATAAAAAGGGTTGGGGTCAAAATTCTGCCGGGGTCAAAATTCTTTTGTCAAAATTCTGCTTTCAAAATTCTGCTTTTCAAAATTCTGCTTTCAAAATTCTGCTTTTCAGAATTCTGTTTTTCAAAATTCTGCTTTTCAAAATTCTGTTTTTCAAAATTCTGTTTTACAAAATTCTGGAAATAATAAAAATAAGGTTTGGAAAATGTTAAAAAGCGCGCGCTCTTTAACATTTTCCAAACCTTATTTTTATTATTTCCAGAATTTTGTAAAATTATCGTCTCGCTTGCATAAGCGTCAGGGTCTTAGACAATGGTTAGTGTCTTTTCTTATCCCTTCGTGATAGTGTGTTATTAATCTCTCCACTTTAACGTAATTTGCTTTTCGTTTTTTAATTGTTGTTATTATTTTTTGTTTACATTTTGTTTTTGTTGTTGTTATTTTTGCTCTATTTTCAGTTATTCTTCATAATTATTAAAAGACGAAATTTTGATTTTTTTTTTGCTAAAATTGAAACAAAAACCATGTTAAATTGACTTTTCCGTTAATAAATATACTATTAAAAAAAAGCAAAATTAGCAGAATTTTTTTTTAAATATAAATTTCCATCAGAATTTTGTAAACCAGACAAAAAAAAAAGCAGAATTTGAAAAGCAGAATTTTCGTTAAAAAAGCAGAATTCTGAAAAGCAGAATTTTGAAGCCAGAATTTTGACCCGATCCCGAATAAAAAGCTTCCACTATTTCAATGATTTGTGTGAAATATTAATATAGCATGGCCCCAATATTCTTACATTTTCAAGTGTGACCAAGTCCTCTGCCCAAATTGCCTTCATAGATCGAAGTTCAGTTTCCTTGCCACAATATACTTATTTTTATTTATTTCCAATTTCACTCTCAAAATCATTGTTAATAGAATAGAAATGAGTTTTTAATGTGTACCTCACTCATAAAGGTTTGACCACCAATTTAACCACCATCAATTCCACAAAGTTAAGTTAACCTATAACACGATGATGCTGCGCGATGAAGTAAGGTTAGGTTGTTATTATAATAGCAGTCCTGTGTCAATTCTCCTTTCAACTCAATCTATTCACCATCCTCTCAAATTCGCTTTACCTTTCCTCCCCCAAAGGACTCTATCTTCTTAATTCCAACTATCAGTTTATATTCTCACTGATCCGACATCGCCCTGTCGTCGTTGTCCAAAAAATTCAATTAAGAAAAACCCATCACCCAAAGTGTCCTTGTGGGGTTTATAAAAGAGATAGTAATAAATTATCACCCTGAATTTTACCTCTAACCAAAGAAAAAAACAAAAACTCAACAAAATTAAAACAAGAAAGTGAGTGTCGATTTCTAGAAGCACAAAATCCTGAAAAACAACTTCCTAAATCAATCTCATAAAATATTGGAAATATTTATATCCTGCAAGTTGTATTTTGTATGGATGTATTTGTGTTTGCCATGCATATTTATATCCTCTGGGGGGTATTTAAAATAACAAACTACACCCACTTTATAAGGAACTGAACTAAACTTACTCTGATGTAGAGTCTGTATATGGCAGAAAGTGAACCTCTTCTATAAAAAAAAAAAACTCTCCAAAAATATAGAATTTTGTGAACGATGTTTATAGAATGAAAATGAGAATGAGTGTGTACACAGAGTTTAGATGAAATTGAGATATATTAAGCAACATTTATGGGGTCTTAGCATGAATTAAGTCTTATAGTATTAAATTCAGTGATCCCAATTTACGATAATTTACATTTTTTCAAAAATATTTCTTTCTTTTAAATGTCTTTCTTTTTAAAGCCAAAAGTTGATATGGAGAAGAAAACATACAAATCCTAGATTTCAAACTTAAAACTGTGATAGGTCTACCGTTTATTTAAAGTGGCAACACCGAATTCTAAGAAAATGAGAAGTATGCCAAAAACAACAAACAGTAGTAATATTTTCCAAAAGAACTAATTATTTTCAAAATTACTAAAAAAAAAACCACACCATTATTTCAATAAAGTGTCAACACATTTTTCTAAAAAATGATTTGCATAATATACGCAAAGTCCTTGAAAGATGGTTACGAGTTTTGTTTTATGCACTTTCAACTTTAGGTACCTCTAGAAAAAGAAAATAATCCTTCAGCTTCATATATACATAGAACTGCAAGGATCAGCTGCACTTCGCTGCACCATGGTTGGAAAATCCTGACCACATATCTTTCAATGGTTTATAGATGCAATGGAAAACCTTGAATCTCAAATGATGGAAGATTATACAATTCCTATATACCTACTATATAGACTATACAGGATTTAGGTAAGATAAGTGTATATGAATACCTGAGATATGTGAAAGCTTCTATCTAGATATATCTGCTGCGTTAGCTAACCCATTCATTATGGTTTCTTTAAATGCAAAATGAGATTTTGATCAAGAGGCAATTTAAGCCCGCACCCATATTCATTTATACATATGTACAGCGAGTCGAGTATGTGGACTTTGTATATATAGCAAGTGTATGCTTTTATAGTTAGGTTCACTCTAGTGAGCGCTTTGCGGTCGGCAATTCGCTTCTATCCGATTAGGTATTAGACTGGAAAATGTGTTGGTTGACCCTGAGTGGATATGGCCGACCGAAGTCTAATTGGGGACCTGTTAACGAACTTCCTTTATATACCGCACCTTGACCCATCCCTCTATACGTCCGTCTACATACGTACATATATCACCGCACTGATATACATTGGTGCAGCGTGGCGGTAGTGTGGCAGGCGCGGTGGTTGCACTGTCATTGCATTGCGCTCCCCCAACATCCACCACCAATCATCGGAATATATACGGTTTTGCCTACCGGCCTGAATATGGTTCCTTTGAATAAAGCTTGCGCCATCACGCGGGTATATAGAAATAGCAACTGTTTCGGGGCTGATTTTTCGCCCTGAAATTGGGGTAAGGTGGTCGGTCAGCAAACGAACGGTCAACGGTCCTGCTGATGGCCACAACGGCTCCATCAATCTAATTAGAAATCCCGTAGAAATTTAAATTGTTTCCTAGTTTTCCATCAGGCTCTCACTATATATACTATATACCGTAAACCGTATCAATATAGGAATGCCTAAGGAATGGCGAAAACGCTGGCGCTTCTGTGTTGCTGTGTTGCATGTGGAAATGTTTCGATATAGCTTTTGGATAAAGTTCTATGTCTCTCTTGCGCTGGCTCCGCGGTAGATTTGAGAATAGGTATGGGAATGAGGGCAAAAACCACAAATGAGATTGCCAGTCATGCACTTGCACCAGGTAGGGATATATGTATGTACATAGGTAAGTACACATCACATACTATAGTTTCCAATAAATGCCAGAGTAATGCATGCAAGCTCATTTGCATTTAGTTGTTGAACTTGTAGGCATACCTTTACCAAGTGCTGATAGGTATATGGCGAATGGCGTGGTATGGCGCGGCGGTGTTCAGAGGCTATACAGAACAACAAGGAGAAACAGGGTTGAATTTTGGAGAATTTTCTATCCGCACAAGGATGCTAAGTTTAGTTTGGTTCATTGCATTTAAGGATATACAAACTCGAAAATATGTATGTATAGAACATATCTAAGCCATTTACAAGGATCTGTGTTGATGTTATATGCGAGCAATTTATTTCCAAAAAGCCCCCAAAAACGATTGCTGTATAGGTAAGATAAATGCCTAAATTATGCCTAATTTGATAGGGTGTTGCTTTTTGCAACAAAGCGCCAAAACAACTACAACAACAAAAAGAAAACAAGTTAAAGTAGAATTCACATAAATCCTGGTATCATAATCCGTATCCTTAATTATCATCACACAATCCGCACTCTCACTCACCTTCTTCCCTTCAAACAAACTCATCCACAATCCACATCCATATGGTGTGTCGTGTATCTCCAAAACAATCTCATCGATTTATCTTCCCTTACCCCCAAAAACCGGGAGAGATAGAGAACATCGATATATTTGTATGTACCAACATCAGACACTATAATAAATCATCGATTGACACAATAGACCGGAAATCCCAGGGTCAGTAGCCCACAAATCTAGAACAATCCAATTTTCTGCCCATCAATCTTTCAGTGCTATCAAAATATCGCATAGCACAATCCAAACCAAATCGAACTGAACCAAACCACCCCCAACATCGAATATGTTCCCCTGAGACTGAATGTCGGAGGTAGGTGAATGTATTTTGGTCATACAACCTTACCTAAATAGAATACAAATACAACAACAACACGAAAAAAAATCCTGCACCCAGGTGACAGTTAAAAACAAATTCATTTCTCAAGCAGAGACATCCTTGCATCCTTTTGTGGTCAGTGCTGGGTGAGTACGTCCTACCGGCAGCGTCCTCCATCCTGGTCCTCGGGCGTTGGTAGTCGTCGGTCTACATCGTCGTTGTCGGTATATTGATGACATTGTCAAACAAATTAAAGTGTGTCCTCATATACATATCCTATCCATATATACACAGGTATATCCTGTCCACCAGCCCATAGATAGGAACCTGGTACACTTCTCAGTGGGGAACATTTTTACAATAATATGCAACTCTAAGTTACCAACAACAGATATTTATGTATAGATATTCAAGTTGCATAAAGATTTTACAAAAAAAAATACAGATCGATTTTTAAAGTTTAAGGACATCGGTATATTTTTAGATGTCTGATGACTCGAGTTGGTTATTCATATAAAATGCTAAGTTTATATTATTTTTGTTTGAATATTTAAAGGACGAAAAAGGGGATGTTCATTGACGAATCTTTAATGAAAATTGAAGCCCATATAGATGACTATTTGAATTTTCAAGTACATACTGTCAGAGTTAACGTGTATTGAGGGTAGGACAAAGGATTTTTTTTTTAGTCCGAAGCTGTCGTAAGCATTTAGTTAGTTTGGGATTGATGTGTCAACTTGTTCCCAAAAATTTCCATTTATAATGAAACACTTTTGAAAAATATATTTTTGAATCTTTGATTTTCCTAAAGTAATTTACTTTTATAAAATTAAATGAATCAAATAATTTAGTACTTAATTTTAGTATAACTATAATTAATATTTTAAAAAGTGGTGCGACAATTTAATATTCGTGGCCAATATATACTTGAACTTTCAGCCTGGATAAACGGACATAAAATGTTTAATTTTAAACAGTCTTAGCATCTTACTATCTCGTAAAATGTACTTAGTCAAATTCACAAACTTGACATTTTTAGCTTCTAGTAATTTACTAAATCTACATATATGACCTCTGAACTTTTAAAGGTTCGTTCGTTTTTTCTTCCCGAGCTTTAAATTTTTAGACGTGTTCAAATGTTGTTTTTATAATTAAATGTAATTAATGTTTAACTATATATGATAAATATTTTAGAAGAACTATTAAATCACAAAATATGCTGAAAGTTGTAACTAAAGTAAGATTTCCAGCTCTTAACTAGAGGTTGTTTAATATTTACTTATATGCCTCTTAAATGAAGATAAATCGAAAAAATTCCTGTTCAATCTAACATCCATTTCTATGGACTTTATATCTCTTAAATTCAGACAATATATAAAATAACAAAAAAGTGTTTGTTATTAGTTAAAAAGTTCATGAAGATCTTGTGTTTTAAAATACCGAAAGATAATGTTGTGACAAAAAACAAAAATTTGGTTCAATGTCATGCCTCTAAATTCATATTATGAGAATTTTCATTTTTTAGTTTGATATTTTTTCTTAAACTTTATAAATAATTTAAAGTATTCTTTTAAGAAATAAAGTTTACACTAAAAAAAATAAAAAAAGAGGCTGGGATGCGACCCAAAATTGATAACTTCCCATCCCGTCTGTCGATTTGTCTTGCTTAAAAGCTTGTCTATATGTATCAATTTTTACCAAATTTGCGTACTATTTTTTGCAGATTTTATTTTTTTATGAAAAAAAAGGATTGTTGGATTTTTATAAAAAAAATTACTCAATATCGAAAACAATATTTTCTGTGAAATAAAATAAGTTTGAAGCCAATATTTTTAATTTTTCAAAAGCTATTTGATTTGAAAGTAAATTTTTACCGAGTTTTAGTATTGTTTTTTTTTTAGGTTTTTAGTTCTTGTAAAAAAAAACTGTCAAAACAATATTTCTTATAAGTTAAAATTAGTTAGAAGCCATTATCTCAAATTTTTGAAAAAATATTTTAGTCAAAAGTCAATTTTTACCAACTTTTGTTAAATTTTTTGTACAAAAGCTGTCAATTCGATTTTTTCAAAATTTTACTGAATGTTGACAATAATATTTTTTGAAAGATAAAAGTAGTTTAAAGCCAATATCTCAAGTTTTCAAAAAGATATTTGAGTCGAAATTCAATTTTTACCAACTTTGAGTAATGTTTTTTTTACGTTTTTATTTTTTATAAAAAAAACTGTAAATTCGATTTTTCTCAAAATTTTATCAGAATCCAAAAGCATTATTCTTCGTTGCACAAAATTGTGTTGGAGATGAAATCATGTTTTAGTAGTACAATTTTCGAGGTGACACATTTTTTTTTTAATTTTTTTTTTTTTTTTGATTTATAAAAAAACCGTTAGTTGTTTTTTTTTCCAAAAATATAACTGTTTTGTATCACATTACAGTATATAATATAAAATGTAATTCAAGTTTATAGTGTCATTGGTTCATGAGATATTTAGGTTTAACCAAAATGTTCACCTTTTTTTAAACTGCTATGGTAAAAAAAACCACTCACGCAATTTTCTTGAGAGCCCTCTCTGCATCTTTCTGCCTTATTATTTGTATAACAAAATTTATTTGAAGTCGATATCTTTTCTGGTTCTTGAGCTATGGATAACGAAAAAAACGTAGCTAACGTACAGACGTACGGACGTACGAACGTATGTACGTACACACGCACGCACAGACATATTTCTAAAAATCTATTATTTCGACTCTAGGGACCTCGAAACGTCGAGAAATGTCAAAATTTTCAATTCGACAAATCAGACCCTTTACAATAACTTCCTATGCGAAGTTAATTAAATACAATTTTAAAGCACGGCTTCTCTAGGTTCGCCCCCTCCCCTACTTTTAGTATTTGCGCGTTGTGCCCTATTAATTGTCATAGCGAAACTAACTTTGATGGGGATAAAAAAATAATGTTCACCCTTTTCGACTCCGCCGGTTAAGATTATTATCACTAATGGTATTTCGCTCAAATTGTGTGATATGAAGTCTTATACCGTATCCAGGGGCGTCCAAATTTTACATAAACATTAATGGAATTCCTAATTTAAATAATGGGTATGAAGTGCTCTGGTTTGAGTCCATGATTGTGTCTATTGACAAACACATCCTTATATCTCCTGCTACTTTTTTCAATATGATTGAATTTATTTTCAAAACAACATCGTTTCTTGATGCTAAAATCACCCTTTGACAGAGTAATTGATCGTCATGTACGTTATTTTGTAAATCAGGGTAAAGACTTCTAATAAATTCAGGACTACCTTGCACCAAATTACAAAGATCTTCCATTAGTATCAGATAGGATCTCAGCATTGGTTTTTAACCTTCTAATCTTCTAATTTTTAATAGTGTTTCAGAACTGTTTCGTGCCGTAATGTCATTTTAAGAAAAGTCTTAAGACAGTCAACGATGGTAGGTCTGATAGCAGGCAGCACCTTCTAATTTGTGTTCAAAAATAAAGAATATATTGAATATCTAATTATAAGTGTTACCCTTGGATCTCCTCGTATGTGCTGTGAAAAACATATCTTACCATGGTAAAAAATAGTTTAAAACAGTTTCCAGTCTTGTTACTAACTTCGCACAGCAAATCATGTCATAATATTGCTCCGTTGCGACTTGAAGGACGGACAAACAAACAAACAAGCAAACAAACTGACTTTCACATTTTTTAATATTAGTATAGGTATCATTGTTTATTGTACTGTAGTATCGACTCAGTCTAGTTTACATCAATTTTGTTGTATTTATAAAGACTGAGGACATTTTGATCCTTTACACTTATTATTTAATTTTATACAAAGAAGAATAAATCCTTTATGTTTTTGAATACTTAGTTTAAGAGTTTATTTTAAGTGCTGATTCTGAATTTATACTCCGATTTAAGCTACGAGTATATGTGCTCAAACTCAGAATTCCATTTTTAAAAT
Source organism: Eupeodes luniger (assembly GCA_951509635.1). Taxonomy (NCBI): domain Eukaryota; kingdom Metazoa; phylum Arthropoda; class Insecta; order Diptera; family Syrphidae; genus Eupeodes; species Eupeodes luniger. The sequence goes on along the minus strand of OX608075.1, from coordinate 7,435,332 downwards.
AATTCGTATATTTATTTAAATATGTACATATATTCAAAACACTTCGTAATAACATACAAAATTGTTTGTTTATCGTGTTGCGTTTTTCTATTAAGAACAGTTTTAGTACAAATACTTCAGCGTTTTTTTAAGGCTAATGTGAAGACACAAAACTAATGAGGATTTTTTGAGAAATAAGTAAGATATTGAAAATGTTAATCCGGAATATTGAAGTAACAAATTGGTGATTTGGAAAATCATTACGATTTGTATTGGAAAAAAAAAATACTTCATGAATTTACAAAGACTCAAAAATCCAAAAATAAGGTTTTTATGAATTGCACGCAGAAAAATAATTTTTAACCGAGTGCGATTTTACGTGGGTTAAAAGCAAAAGGGTTAAAAATACAGTTTAATCGGTTAAAAATTACGTAGTTAACTCTGTTAAATTTACACGAGTTAACTCGGTTAAAAGAAATAGGTAAAAAATACCTATGAAATAGGTAAATTTTACCGAGAAACTTTGTTATGAGCGTTTACCCACTCGTACTCGGTAAAATTTACTGAATACAAACAGTAAAGTTGTAGATAACTTGTTTAAAATCAACCAACTTACTTGGTTATGAGTACCAAGGTAATAATAACCAATTCGGTTTGTAAAATTCACCGAGCAAGTGTGTTAAAATTACACATCACTCGGTTGATTTTACAAACTAGCGAAGGTAAATTTTACCCATCGACTTATTTATTTTTACAGAATCATGTTTGCTAAAGTTACCCACTTAATTAGTTAAAATTAACCGAGCAAATGTGCTAAAATTACACATCACTCGGTTAATTTTACAAACTAGCGAAGGTAAATTTTACCCATCGACTTATTTATTTTTACAGAATCATGTTTGCTAAAGTTACCCACTTAATTGGTTAAAATTAACCGAGCAAATGTGCTAAAATTACACATCACTCGGTTAATTTTACAAACTAGCGAAGGTAAATTTTACCCATCGACTTATTTATTTTTACAGAATCATGTTTGCTAAAGTTACCCACTTAATTGGTTAAAATTAACCGAGCAAATGTGCTAAAATTACACATCACTCCGTTAATTTTACAAACTAGCGAAGGTAAATTTTACCCATCGACTTATTTATTTTTACAGAATCATGTTTGCTAAAGTTACCCACTTAATTGGTTAAAATTAACCGAGCAAATGTGCTAAAATTACACATCACTCGGTTAATTTTACAAACTAGCGAAGGTAATTTTTACCCATCGACTTATTTATTTTTACAGAATCATGTTTGCTAAAGTTACCCACTTAATTGGTTAAAATTAACCGAGCAAATGTGCTAAAATTACACATCACTCGGTTAATTCTACAAACTAGCGAAGGTAAATTTTACCCATCGACTTTTTTATTTTTACAGAATCATGTTTGCTAAATTTACCCACTTAATTGGTTAAAATTAACCGAGCAAATGTGCTAAAATTACACATCACTCGGTTAATTTTACAAACTAGCGAAGGTAAATTTTACCCATCGACTTATTTATTTTTACAGAATCATGTTTGCTAAAGTTACCCACTTAATTGGTTTAAATTAACCGAGCAAATGTGCTAAAATTACACATCACCCGGTTAATTTTACAAACTAGTGAAGGTAAATTTTACCCATCGACTTATTTATTTTTACAGAATCATGTTTGCTAAAGTTACCCACTTAATTGGTTAAAATTAACCGAGCAAATGTGCTAAAATTACACATCACTCGGTTAATTTTACAAACTAGCGAAGGTAAATTTTACCCATCGACTTATTTATTTTTACAGAATCATGTTTGCTAAAGTTACCCACTTCATTGGTTAAAAATAACCGAGCAAATGTGCTAAAATTACACATCACACGGTTAATTTTACAAACTAGCGAAGGTAAATTTTATCCATCGACTTATTTATTTTTACAGAATCATTAACCGAGCAAATGTGCTAAAATTACACATCACTCCGTTCATTTTACAAACTAGCGAAGGTAAATTTTACCCATCGACTTTTTTATTTTTACAGAATCATGTTTGCTAAAGCTACCCACTTAATTGGTTAAAATTAACCGAGCAAATGTGCTAAAATTACACATCACCCGGTTAATTTTACAAACTAGCGAAGGTAAATTTTACCCATGGACTTATTTATTTTTACAGAATCATGTTTGCTAAAGTTACCCACTTAATTGGTTAAAATTAACCGAGCAAATGTGCTAAAATTACACATCACTCGGTTAATTTTACAAACTAGCGAAGGTAAATTTTACCCATCGACTTATTTATTTTTACAGAATCATGTTTGCTAAAGTTACTCACTTAATTGGTTAAAATTAACCGAGCAAATGTGCTAAAATTACACATCACTCGGTTAATTTAACAAACTAGCGAAGGTAAATTTTACCCATCGACTTATTTATTTTTACAGAATCATGTTTGCCAAAGTTACCCACTTAATTGGTTAAAATTAACCGAGCAAATGTGCTAAAATTACACATCACTCGGTTAATTTTACAAACTAGTGAAGGTAAATTTTACCCATCGACTTATTTATTTTTACAGAATCATGTTTGCCAAAGTTACCCACTTAATTGGTTAAAATTAACCGAGCAAATGTGCTAAAATTACACATCACTCAGTTAATTTTACAAACTAGTGAAGGTAAATTTTACCCATCGACTTATTTATTTTTAAAGAACAATGAACAATGCAATTTAATGAAAACGTACCAATAGTGGAAAAATAATTATTTAAAAATAACGGTAATGTTTACAATTAAGTTTAATACTTTTTTTAAAATCCAAAACTCTGTTTTATAAGCCTGTTTTTGAATCAAGTCAAATTTATGCATAGTTTTTGAAACAATAAGTTTCAAACTCAAAATTAACGAAAAAAAACATTAAAAAAATATTTAAAGTGTCATTTCTCAAAACTGTTTGATTTTAAATAATTTTTTTTTGTGAAATTTGTTGATTCTATTGGTTCTTAATCAACAATTTAAAACTAGATTATTTCATGTCTTCCAGTTTTTGAGAAAATTGAAAATTACAGTATTCTACGGATATAAGAAACACTCATATAAGAAAAACTCGCTTATAAGAAACAAAATCAAAAACACCTTTTATTTACATTTTTCTTTGAAAGTACTCGTATATAAGAAACTCGCATATAAGAAAAACTCGCTTATAAGAAAATAATTCTTACGTACCAATTTCAGTTTTTAGAATTAAACAACACTTATAAAAGAAATCTACTTCATCCAAAAATCATATGACAGAATAATGAGTAAACTTTATTAATTTTACTTTAGTTTCACTAAAGTTTTTTGTTTTTGATAATACAAAAATGTAGTTTTTTCTTACTACTTAACAACATTTGTATTGTCCACTTCATTTATATAAGAAATTTTCTTTCTTTTATCTGTGATTCTTGTATAAGAAATTTTTTTCTTATATCCGAAGTTTTTATAAATATAAGAAAAAACCGGACATAAGAAAGAAATTTCTTGGATTTTGAGACTTTCTTTTATCCGTAGAATACTGTACTAAAACTACTTTTTATGAAATTTTTATTTGTTTGGTATTCATGTTAGCTTTCTCTCATTATGTACAATGCTAGGACCCAGTGTTACAGCGTTGAGTTTGAAACTTGTTGTTTCAGAAACTATGCATAAATTTGACTTGATTCAAAAACTGGCTTATGGAACAGAGTTTTGGCTTAAAAAAAAGTATTAAACTTAATTGTAAACATTACCGTTATTTTAAAATAATTATTTTTCCACTTTTGGTACTTTTTCATTAAAATGCCCCTCCCGCCTAAACGGGGCGAGGTAGACCCCTCTCTACCATAGTAAAAAATGCTTGTATTTAACCCTTCTACCGAAAACCGTTATTATTTCTTGGCGCTGGAGTTATCGTTTTATCCCCTCGTTTAAAATTAACCGAGCAAATGTGCTAAAATTACACATCACTCGGTTAATTTTACAAACTAGTGAAGGTAAATTTTACCCATCGAGTTATTTATTTTTACGATTCTTTCTCATGCAATGTTTTTCTTCTCTTGTTTTGAATCATTATCAGAGTATGGGTAAAATGGACCGAGTAAATCTTCTATGTATGTATCTGAAATAACCGAGGCGTGGGTAAATTTTACTCAGAAAATGTGCTAAAATTACACATCACTCGGTTAATTTTACAAACTAGCGAAGGTAAATTTTACCCATCGAGTTATTTATTTTTACGATTCTTTCTCATGCAATGTTTTTCTTCTCTTGTTTTGAATCATTATCAGAGTATGGGTAAAATGGACCGAGTAAATCTTCTATGTATGTATCTGAAATAACCGAGGCGTGGGTAAATTTTACTCAGTGGCCGTATGTGTATTGGTAACGCTCAAATTCACTCAATACATGAATTAAATTTCACAATTTAAAATCTTCTCATTCTCTGTTCAAGTCTGGTCGAGTGCAGTTCATTGTTCCTGTTCGTAGTGATTATTGAATAGTGGTAGTGATTTTCTTTTTCATATTAAAAAAAATAAAAAACATTTAAAAAACAAATTAAAACATTTACAAAAGTGAAAAATTATTAAGTTCAAAATTATGGACGAAAATGTCGAGTGCCTCCTGAGGGAGTGGGGGTTGGACGCCTATATTCCAACATTTAAAGGTGAGTTAAAATATTTATTTTTTTTAACTATTGATATTTTTAAATTGCATTTATTCAATGCATAATTTTGTAAAAAGTTGTTACAAAATAATGCATTGAATAAAAATAATAGTGTTAGTGAATTGTGTTCAATTTAAGTTTGTAGAAAGTACCTATTTGCAACAGTTTGAGTTTTCTGTGTTGTGTTGTTTAACCGAGTAGATGTGTAAAAAATACACATTTGCAATTGAGTAAGTGAGTGGCGCATTTTTTTTAACCGAATATAAATGTGTAAAAACTACCCATTTGCAACAGTTTGAGTTTGCTGTGTTGTGTTGTTTAACCATTCACTTGAAAGCGACCAACGAATAAACAATGAAAAGTGATTTTACGCACATTATAGACATTTATTGCTTATAATTTTTGAACTAAATGAAAGAAACATAGTTAATGATGAATTTCAGAAGCATACATTTGCTTTTTGGTTGCTTAAATTTCATAAATTTAAGAAAATAAATCATTCGTCCTCGAATAGATTTAAGTCGCGACGAATAATTTATTTTCTTAACTTTAAGCAACCAAAAATAAAATGTATGCTTTTGAAATTCATCATTAACTATGTTTCTTTCATTTAGTTCAAAAATTATAAGCAATAAATGTCTATAATGTGCGTAAAATCACTTTTCATTGTTTATTCGTTGGTCGTTGGTCGCTCTCATGTGAAAGATCCTTTACTGATCATAAAACCACAAAATGCGGACAGATCCAGGTGGAACTTCGATTACCATCTACAAAAACGGTTCTTGACCGATATCTCAGACACTATGCATTTTAGGCCAAAGGTTTGCTGAATTTGTATCATTATATTGTATGCGTACATTGAAGTTTTCGACTTTACGCCCGAGTCTATTTTTACTGGCCAGTTCTATAAATTTATAATTTTATGAATACACTAGTTGAAAAAATAAAAATTATGGTCCTACGCTTAAAAAAATCTATTTCCTAACGATTTGAAAAAATGGTTTAATTCACTTTACTTGCTTAAGAAAATAAACGTCCACTTTTGAAGCTACACCAAATCAGTTTTTAAAGTTGATAAAATTTTCTTGTTTTTAATTTGTTTTGAAGTGTTGGAAATAGATTTATAAATTCAATTATTGTTTAAATTTGAATTTGCAGTCATTTAACTTTGGAAAACATATATTTTTCTTTTTCCTTATCAGAAAACAACATAACATCCATGGCCATGGCTCTCCTTGGAAGTGAGGAAATTAAAGAATTATTTCCAAGTATTGGGAACCGAGTTTTGTTCACTAAAAATTTAGCAGAATACAAAAAACTCGTATATCAAAGAAATGAACACAACTCCGATAGTAGCTCTGTTAGTATTTTTTTTTCTTAAAAACTATTGGGTTAATTTATGTATTGAACAAATTTTATAAACAATTTTCAGCTTTTTGGTACACAATTATCAGACATAACGATAGATTCAGCTACAACAATTCAAGAGTATCCTTTTAATGAGCTTATTTCATATATCGATGCAAGCGGAGCTGAAAAGCAAACTGATGACACAACAAATAATGAGACACTTGTACGGTTTTTTCTTTTTTACATTTTGTAAATTAGTTTGTTATAAAGTTTGTTGTGAAAATTCTATTCCAAAATTTCATTATTTTGCAAAAGTAGATCAATTTCAATATAACATTGAAAATAAGTCCACTTTTCAACTGTTTTAACAAAGGGGCTGTTTTTTAAAGCTAACATTTCTATTGCATGTGCAAATTTAAAATGTTTGTATCATTCATTCGTAAATATATAAACTACGAGTATCAAAAAATACAATTCAAAATAATTTGTTTTCATTTCGATTAACTTTTCAAGTAGAAAATTATAATACAAAATTATAATATATTATTATAATAATTAACTGATCCTTTATATTACTGTTGTGAAAATTCTATTCCAAAGTTGATCGTAAATTTGCATTCATCTATTTTTAACTCTCTAACGCATAGAAAATCGTGTAAGAAATTTTGATTTAAATGTTTGAATCAAATTCCAATATTTTGCAAAAGTAGATCAATATCAATATAGTTAACAGTGAAAATAAGTCCACTTTTCAACTGTTTTAACAAAGGGGCTGTTTTTTAAAGCTAACATTTCTATTGCATGTGCAAATTTAAAATGCATCAACAAATACAATTCAAAATACTTTAGTTTCAATTTGATTAACTTTTCAAGTAGTAAATTATAATAAAAAAATGCAAAATTAAAATGTATGATTTCAGACCTTAACGAAATTGCTTGAAAGTAGTTTGGAGGGAAAAGCTTTGCTCAGTATTCCAAAAACCAGTCCACTTGAAAACTTGTCACGAATGCGTCTTGTACGTATAATAGGAAAACACATCCTAAAAATTCATCCCGAAAGGAACATCACTGCGGCTATTTATAGTTATTGGGCGAATCAGATTATTGAGCTGTTCAAAAAAGAGCAAAGGGCAGTGTATTTACATACAAAGTTGGTTGAGTCCACTCGCGGTATCACCAACAGGTTGGTGGGAAAACTCCCAGACCAGATACATAACCTAAAAAGAAAATACAGGGAGTCGGGAATAATAACAAAACGACCAAAACTGGACCCATCAACAACGCCCACTTCATCTCGTTGCTCATCACCATCATCGCCATCATCGCCAGCATCACCATCATCGCCATTAAGCCGTTTCGATGATATTGATTCTGAGGCTGAAAAAGAATGCAGCGAAAGCCTTGAGTGGCTTAAGAATTCAAGCCATCCCTGGGAATCTGTTGAGCAAAAATGGGAGGAAACCTCAAGCGTTCGGTTAAGCCACCTCAAAAACCAGAGTATTGATGAGTACTTCAAAGAGTATCCAGCTCTGCAGAAACCAACAGGCTACATTTTGGTAAGTTAAATCATTTTTTATTAAAAAGCATTTGATGAATTTAAGTCTTGCATTATTTCCCTTTTAATATGTATGCATATTTATTTATTTTTTTCCAGCTTTTACAAGATTTCAAAACATGCTATCCAGCAAATTTTAACGGGCTTTTTGAAAATTTTCCTTCCTACAAAAAGGAAATTTTTAAAGTTGCTTCAAACCGGCCGAATAAAGATAAATTTATTAAAATCTTACTTTCACTCGAAAATGGTTAGTATACGAAATATATACCTACACATATTTTTTATGTATGATTAACTAAAACGAATTATTTTTTATTTTCAGTATCCGAGGAGGTAGAAAATCTAGCAGCTTTCCTGCTAATTCCATCGCTTCTTTCAGTCTGCACCATTAGATTGAAGGGCAACGCCAAGAAAGTGTGGAGGCCTTCCAAATCCGAAGTAAGAGATGGTTTTATCCTGCATGTGAGGAGTGATGCCGACATCGAAGCACATATAATAAAAAGGAAAACTAAATTAGCCGAATTCAACCTGACCCTGCAGCCACTTATAATTGTGGTAGGTGAATCACTCAAAGAAGTGCAAAGTTATATGGTTGTTGTAAACACAACAAAATACTTTTTTAATCATATTGTTGAGGCAGTTGATTCCTATTTAAAAATAATATTCACTTTAAATGCTAAGTTTTCAGAAGAAAGTAAAAGTGCTTGGTTGGTGATCCAACAAGGTTTTTATAAAATAAAAACTAATTTTGACAAAACACCCACAACCACCAGCACACTTTTAACTGAACTTGGTATTTAATTTTCTTTTAATTTTCTTACGTATTTTGTTTTGTTTGCACTTCTTTTTTACACTCACTTTATCTTTAACATATTTTTCACTGAATAATAAATATAATTCATATGATATATGTGTATTTAATCATATAAATTATATAAACTATTCGTATGTATAGTTTAGAATAACTTATTCATTTATTGTTATACACTTCCTCATTGTTGACTTCTCCTTGGAGTTTTTTTTATAATTCCAATTATTTTATGCTTATTTATTGCCTATCATTAGTTCAAGATTCCATTATAAGAGGTCCTCAAATCTTAACTTAATTCTTTTATTTGCTATTCCAGCAGTTCTTTTATTTGCTATTTCAGCAGTTTTTATGCTTTCTGCATTTCCAGAGCAGTCCTTCTTTTTCACTTTTCCACTTTTTTATATTCAAATATCCAACAAGAAATAAATATGGCTTCTTGCTTCATATGCGGCGCAAGAGTCAAAGATTTGAGGTGTCTTAGGCAACATTTTTCATTTGTACATTCTGACCACGAATTTATGCAGTATAATTGTAATGAAGAAGATTTTCGGCGATCATTTCAACTCTTTAGTTCCTTTAAGAGACATTTTGATAAACATCACTATCATAGAAACAGTTTAGTTGATGAATTTAAAGAACATATACCTCAGACTTTTACACCAAAAAAAATATCCTTTACAGTGAAAGAAAGTATACCAGAAATTCCATTAAAAAAGACTATGTCAAGCGTAGATAAGGCTATGTCAATTTTTATAGCTTCCTTGTACGGAAATACCCTTTTACCAAGAAATATTGTACAAAACGTAATTGGCGGCTTTGAAGTATTTCTAAATTCTCTAAGTGTATCGATTGACATGTCCTTAGAAAAATTTAGCTTAGAAAACTCATTGCCGTACAATGTTTCAAAATCTTTAGTTCAATCTATTTCCCCTCAAATAGTTTCTCAATTAGACTTATTTAGAACGGAGCACAAAAGAATGAATTATTTTATATCTAAAAAATCATATATTAAGCCTGAAAGTATTGTTATAGGTCAGCGAATGGATAGAGTTAAGAAACAAGGTATAACGCATTTGAGGCCAGTCACTTGCGAAGAACATTTTATTTCCTTAAGAAATGTTTTACAGACTTTTTTCTCACTAGATTCTATACTTTTTGAAACCTTTCAATACTTGGATAGTCTCAAAAATAAGCGAGTTGTTGAAAACTTTATTCAAGGTTCATATTGGAAAATGCGGATGACTCATCATTCCAATAAAATAGTATTCCCATTATATATGTATTTTGATGATTATGAAGTAGGAAATGTTCTTGGAAGTCATGCTGGCATCCATAAGCTAGGAGCAGTTTACGTATCCATTGCCTGTCTTCCACCTTGGCGCTCGTCAGTCCTTTCAAATATATTTTTAGTCCTTCTCTTCCATTCTTCGGACAGAATTGAGTTTGGTAATAACGTAATATTTCAACCTTTAATTGATGAATTCAATTTTCTGTCCGAAGAAGGTATACAAATTAATATCCCAAATTTCAATGGGAAAATCTTCTTTGAGCTTGCTTTAATCCTCGGTGATAACTTAGGTTTACATTCTATGATAGGGTTTTCCGAGAGTTTTTCTGCAAATTTTTCGTGTAGAGTATGTAAGGTCCCAAAAAATGTTTTAAAACAACAGTTATATGAAGATAGAGCACTTCTTCGACAAATGTCGACGTATGATGCAGATTTAGCTCTTAATGATATATCCTCAACTGGGATAAAAGAAAAATGCGTTTTTCTCCGAATTAAAAACTTTGATATATATAATCAAGTAGGTGCTGATATTATGCACGATGTCCTTGAAGGCGTTGCAAAATATATTTTAAGTTTTATTCTTTTAGAATATACAGAAACTTTCAAGTTTTTTTCTTTAGATCTTTTTAATGAAAGGCTCTTGGCTTTTCATTATGGGCCTGACAATAAAAATAAGCCATGTTTAATTGAAAAAGATCATCTTAAACGAAAAAGTATTCGTTTGTCCTCTGGAGAAATGATAACTTTACTTCGCTATTTTGGACTCCTTGTAGGTGAATATGTTCCAAGGGAAAATAAAATTTGGACATTATTTATTACACTTAGGAATATTTTAGATATAATTTTCAGCGTTAGTATATCAGATGGGACGGATTCCTTACTGCAGGTATTAGTTGCGGAACTTAATGAGCTATATATTGAGCTTAGCAAAGAACCTCTTAAGCCAAAGTTTCACAATCTCGTTCATTATCATACGGCCCTAACTAAATTTGGTCCTCTTTCTTCATTTTGGTCAATGAGATTTGAAGCTAAACATAGACAATCTAAAGTATCTGCTAGAGCATCTTGTAATCGAATGAACATTACTTTAACATTAGCAAAGAAACATCAACTTCAATTGAATGAAATATTTATTAAAGGAAAATTACCTAATATACTTTCCGTTGGTCCTCAAAAGGATATATTGCTATTGGAAAGAGAATTCATTTGTTCTAAACTAAAATTAGACACGAAAAGACGTTGACCAAAATAAGTTGGGCAATGATGTCTTCAGTTCGATATGAAAAGGGGTCGATATTAGTTTACAAACTAGGAATAGATGGCTACAATTACGAATTCTGTATTTTGAAAAAAATATACTTATACAATCTTGAAACATTGATCTTCACTTGCACTTTGTTAGAAACTTTGGGTTTTGATGAACATTATTTTGCTTACGAAGTAAAAAATCCAAAAACTGTAGGAGAGGTCACAATGTTTTTTGAATCTTTTCTTAATACTATTCCTAATACAAAAACCATCCTCTCAAACGGCAAAAAATATATAGTTTTAAGAAGTCCTTTATAAATTCATAACTATCTAATAATGAATATATTGTAAAAAAAACATATACGAGTATATGTATTAACTTCTTTTTCATCTTTGTTCAAAACTTTCATTTACCTATTACTTTTTCATTTCCTTATAAAATATAATTATTCATTCCTATATACAGACATTATATGTTGTTTCCTTTCTATGCGGACAACTTTTTTTATGTTTTAAATTCTTTATTAATTTATTTTTAAGAAATAAGAAATATGCTTAAGTTATCTCTTAGTTTTTTTATATATTGTTAAAAGCAGAAAAATAAATAGTAAACAAATTTATATAAGCCATGTAATGTTATTAAATCTAGTTTTGATAAAATTTGTTCACATATAGTTTTTAAGATTTTAAGATTTTATGATTTTTAATGTTATAAAGTTAAATTGAATAAGAATAAATTCGTCTTAAAAATTGAAGACAATTATATGTTAATAACATTAAGAAATTTGTTATCCTACCAATTTTGTAATTAAATACTAATTTAAATTTAATTTCATCTAACTAATGTAAAAAAATTTAATTTTCTAATACAAACAATCATGAATTTGTATACTGTATTAGACTTAAGAATACTATATTTTATTGTACTATATATATTAAATAATGAAAAAATAAAAATTTTATTTAAATATTTTTTAAATGATTAAAATTTTAAAACTATGTATTTTATTTAACATACAATTTTTGAATAGTTTTTCCAGTCTACTAAATATTTTACCAGTACAATTTAATTTCAGCCGAGTAAGTTAAAAGGTAGTTCCAACCGAGAAGAAGGGTATTTCAAACCGAGTCAAAAGGTATTTTCAACCGAGCAGAAAAATTTCTATTCGGATGGAATTACCTTTTCACTCGGTTGGAATTACCTTTTTACTAGGTTGGAATTACCTTTTTACTCGGTTGAAACTACCTATTTACTGGGTTGAAATTACCCTTTCACTAGGTTGGAATTACCTTTTTACTCGGTTGAAACTACCTATTTACTGGGTTGGAATTACCCTTTCACTCGGTTGGAATTACCTATTTACTGGGTTGAAATTACCCTTTCACTCGGTTGGAATTCCCTATTTACTGGGTTGAAATTACCCTTTCACTCGGTTGGAATTACCTATTTACTGGGTTGAAATTACCCTTTCACTCGGTTGGAATTACCTTTTCACTGGGTTGGAATTACCCTTTCACTCGGTTGGAATTACCTATTTACTGGGTTGAAATTACCCTTTCACTCGGTTGGAATTACCTATTTACTGGGTTGAAATTACCCTTTCACTCGGTTGGAATTACCTTTTCACTGGGTTGGAATTACCCTTTCACTCGGTTGAAATTACCTTTTTACTCGGTTGAAACTACCTATTTACTGGGTTGAAATTACCCTTTCATTCGGTTGGAATTACCTATTTACTGGGTTGAAATTACCCTTTCACTCGGTTGGAATTACCTATTTACTGGGTTGAAATTACCCTTTCACTCGGTTGGAATTACCTATTTACTGGGTTGAAATTACCCTTTCACTCGGTTGGAATTACCTATTTACTGGGTTGAAATTACCCTTTCACTCGGTTGAAATTACCTTTTTACTCGGTTGAAACTACCTATTTAATGGGTTGAAATTACCCTTTCACTCGGTTGGAATTACCTTTTTACTAGGTTGGAATTACCTTTTCACTCGGTTGAAACTACCTATTTACTGTGTTGGAATTACCCTTTAACTTGGTTGGAATTACCTTTTCACTCGGTTGGAATTACCTTTTTACTCGGTTGAAACTACCTATTTACTGGGTTGGAATTACCCTTTCACTCGGTTGGAATTACCTATTTACTGGGTTGGAATTACCCTTTCACTCGGTTGAAACTATCTATTTACTCGGTTGAAACTACCTATTTACTGGGTTGAAATTACCCTTTCACTCGGTTGGAATTACCTATTTACTGGGTTGAAATAACCCTTTCACTCGGTTGGAATTACCTATTTACTGGGTTGAAATTACCCTTTCACTCGGTTGAAACTACTTATTTACTGGGTTGGAATTACCCTTTCACTCGGTTGGAATTACCTTTTTACTCGGTTGAAACTACCTATTTACTGGGTTGGAATTACCCTTTCACTTGGTTGGAATTACCCTTTCACTAGGTTGGAATTACCCTTTCACTTGGTTGGAATTACCCTTTCACTAGGTTGGAATTACCTGTTTACTCGGTTGAAATAACCCTTTCACTAGGTTGGAATTACCTATTTACTCGGTTGGAATTACCCTTTCACTCGGTTGGAATTACCTTTTTACTAGGTAGAAATTACCTATTTATTCGGTTGGATTTACCTAGTACGCAGTTGGAAATACCGTTCTGCTCGGTTAAAAAAACCTTTTATTCTTCGTGAAAAGGTAATTCCAACCGAGTTGGTTGCTAAAAGCAATTTAGTACTTGCGTTTACTATGTAAAAATTACCTTATAAAGATTTAGTACTTAGTAGGTTTAACCGACTATGATTGTTAAAATTACCTATTTAATAGGTTGCTTTTACAGACTTCAACAGTAAAATTTACACATTAAATATTGCTAAAAACTACCCACAAAATGGGTAAACAAAATTTAGTACAGAATAGCCGAGTAACTATGTAAAATTTACAGAATATTTTTAATCGAGTTAACTCGTGTAAAATTAACAGAGTGAGTTTGCAGGCGCTATATTAACAGTGTCACTCTGTTAATTTTACACGAGAACTACGTAGTTTTTAACCGAGTATTTTTCTGCGTGTAGAAAAGGTTGTATCTCAAAAACCTGGTGTGATAGATTGATTATGAAGTTGGATTCGAACTAAAGCTATTAAAAACCTTAAAAAAAAACATTAATTTGATTGCTACCTAAACTCTCAGTTGACCAGTTCAGTGTATTTTGATATTTTAAAAAAAGTTAAGAATTTTGGTGTGGAACTTTTTTATGAATGTAAGCACCTTAAATCTATTGTCTTTTAAACTTGTCCCTTTTGTCTTTTCAGAATTTTGTATTATATATTTTTGTTCATTAAATAAACTCACGACACAAAATGTCCTGAATATTCTTGTCAATAATAAATCTTTTCTTCAAAATCAATAATTCATGGTGACGTTGGATGGCCTTCTTTAAATTTTCATTAAATGTACATTCAAGTACAATACTTGTCCCTATAAATATATTTATGTAGGTATATTAAAAGAATTCCCATTAAAACTTCGTCAACTGCTCCCAAGAGTGAGTGCAAATATAAATTAAGGAATTGATGAATTCCTTGCCACATACGTCTGCCTATTTGAATAGTCAATCCTTAACGACTTCTTTTCTCCATCATCATCATGAACATCAGCATTATCAGGACTGTCACCATCTGAAACAGAAATGAATATTTTGATCCTACCTTACCACTACTCTTTTTGTGTCACTGATGTGTTGAGTACAAACAAAAACTAAAAAAGGAACAGAAAATCAACAACCATCTTGTTCACATACAAGAGTGTGAGCAAATAATGAGAACAATAGTTCCCGAAGGATGCGTAATTAAAGTTAATTGCTAAAAGCACCAGAGTTGCATCCTTTTTTCCTTTCCCTGTATTGCCTTGACTCGCCTCGTCTCATCATCATCTACAGCGTTGTCGCCATCATCATCATGCATATGGTTTTGGTCTATGCTTTCTACTCATGCATCAAGGATCCAGGGCGGCCAACCAAAGTGCCAATGGAATTTTTATTACCCTGCTCTTTGTCATCATCATCATCATCATCAGGAGCAACATCACCATCAACCAGCATCAAAAGGAACCACGGTTGGCAATTCAAACAAACCAAAAGCGACTCCTCTCGACAACTCGACTCGACTCCACTTAATGACTGAGATTCGCGTTTCGCTTCGCCATCATCGTAATGAGTCCCGCGAGTCAAAAGACGACGACGACGAATAAAATAATATGCACACACACTACTCTACACATAACAGTACCCTACCCAATGATTGTTCAGCCGGATGTCTGGCCATTTAAATAAATGTTGAATATATTAAGTACACACATGATGCAAAAACGAAAAAGGACTCGCAAGAAAAGTTCAACAAGGCCTCATTTTCCTTGCTCGTTGAAATTTAATTGCTAGGCGATTGGTAGCGGCGCGGCCGGCGGTATAGGTACCTAGACCCGGTTCCCATACACATACTCTTATATATATTGAATTGAAAAGAGTCCTGCAGGACACTCCATCAATAAAGCATAAATCTTTTCTTGCAAGCAGCAGAATATTATGGAAACTGCATCAGAACAAAGAAAAAAAAAATCCTGAATTTCAAAAGCCTCCTTTAAAACTGTACCAATATAAAATAAAATATATACAATACAATGCATAGATGAGAGTACCACCTTAATGGTGCAGAGAATTTGTGCCTTGTGCCAACAAGGTCCTTAATTTGTCGGACCGAAGAAGCAGAAACATATATTTGCAATCGCTTGTGAGCAAAATCACATCAATTTACATCTATTTTACATCGGAAATAAAAGAATCCTTGCGCAACAAAAATAAAAAAAAAGGAGTAGGTTGGTACTCGGCATATGAACCTCAACCTACATACCTATACGATAACAAAACTATAATATCTTTATATGATTGTATATATTTTTCAAGAGGATATAGTCTGTGATGTCTTTTTTTGGTCCTTGGAATCCATTATGCAGATCAACAAAAGTGAATGTCGAACTCAAAAAAAAAAAGGACGAAAATTATATGCATTTCCATATGAAATGGCCATAAAATTTTACAATTACTGAACCATAAAAATAACTCATCCGACAATCATATATGGATATACTCTCTTTCTCTTATTCTCTCGTATATAAAAAGGAAATTCCAGGGTGTTGGTTGGACAAAAACGTCCTTCTTCTTTTTTTTAATGCTTGAAAAATAAGGAAAAAGAATAGTTTGAATATACGAAAAAGGAATAAATGTGTGTAACTATGCTTGTGAATTATCTGAACATTTTTATTATTATTTCCAATGTTAAAGTACTTATTTTGAGGATATTTTTAGCTTAAGGACTTCCTCTTTTCCTGATATTATGATGGTCTTCAGGATTTTTTTTTAAAGAAGAGTATTTGTATGAACTGTATGCATTTGCAAACGATGGATTTTATGATTCCGTTTTTTGTGTTTGTTTGTTTTTGTACGCTAGATTAAATACCAAATGTTAAATTGATAATGTTTATGGTGTTTAAGGACAGAAAATGGAGCATTAAGAACATAGAATTTATTGAAAACATAACAATTTAGTTCTATAGTGACAATAATCATAAATGTGAAGAAAATTTAGGGATGATAGGTTGAAAGTAAGAAGTTCTTCAGAAAATGAGTTTATAATTTTAAGCTAAGGGACAGGATTTGATTACACGGTGCTTGTTGAAATGGTTATTTTGAAGGAGTTGCTCAAAAATCGGTTTTGAATATCTTATCAGCTTTTATTTAGTGATAATAACGTATTTTTTTTCCATTATACAAGAATTAAAATTGCTTGTGGTTGTCAATAGGTGTCAATTATAATAAGTTTCAAAAGTGAAATAGCCATATGATATTTTGAAGACAAAGTCGAATTATTAAAAGCAGTGTTTTTGGTTAAAATTCTGATTAGGTAAAATTCTAGTTTTAAATGTACGTTTTTTAAAATTCTGTGAAAAAAGTAGGTTTTGTTTATTTGTACTTGTGACTTATAGAAACTTTATGACACGAGCTTTAGCCAAACATGGCATCACAATGATAGTGAAGTCGAAAAAAGTAAGTCCAGTGTTAAACCGTTGGGTAGATTGAATTCAAACTTTGAAATTATGGTTTTGAGAAGAGGCATTCTTTCAATTTGTTTAGACCAATAATAACAGTTGTACCCGTGGCGTGATAGTCTAGCGTAGGACTGTCATGCTAGAGATCTTGGGTTCAATGCCTTCTTGTGCCACGTTTTTTTCTTTAACTGATATTACCTCTTCCGAAAAAATGACAAATCCTAAATAGGGTTTCCCGAGACTTGTAATATTGTCGTTTTTAACAATGGACATAAGCTATAAAATGTTCCGTGCCTTCTATTTGCTCAAGGTTGCACAGGGTGCATGTTGATACTGAGTTTGTTACCTCTGGGTTATAGATTGTCGATATATCATCTACAGTTAGAACATAATGGAAGTAATTCTTATTTCCCAGGTTGAAAATACTTGTACGAAAATCTTGTTTGGCTATCTATCTGCGATTTGGTCGTAGAAGTTTGCATATTGGGCGAACTAAACTTTTTCAAAAAGTTAATGTATTATTATTTATTAAAGCATTGTTTGTTACAGTCTTATTCCACGTGCTGTTAATTGCTCTTTGTATCTCTTTTAGCTTTTCTTTCAAGTAGGTCTTGAAGGAAGTTTGGGCGGTTAGCAGGACGCCCAAATACTTATATTGTTCAAACCTTTTCTAACTCTTCGTTTCTCTGGTACCATTTTTCATTACTTGCAAACCGTCCATTTCCGTTTCGGAAAATCAGGATTTTTGGTTGTGTTTAGCTTTAAGTTCTATAAGTTGCAATATGTTTGATTTTAGTTTCCGCATTAGATATACCTCCTGGTAGATTGTTTGAAAATCTGGTTTTGTTAAATAGATGTTAAGTCGAAAACAAATTTTTAAAAATTTTAGTAGCATTTCTTATATTTTTATAAATTGGATGAATGAAATTAATTTGAGAGATATCAAGAACCGAACATCAATTTTTACCAAATTTGCGTACTATTTTTGTAGACTTTTTTTTTATAAAAAACGGACTGTTGGATTTTTATAAAAAAAAAACTACTAAATATCGAAAACAATATTTTCTTTGAAATAAAAAAAGTTTGAATACAATATTTTTAATTTTTGAAAACCTATATGAGTCGAAATAAATTTTTAGCAAGTTTTAGTATTGTTTTTTTTAGGTTTTTATTTTTTGTAAAAAAACTGCCAATTAGATTTTTTTCAAAATTTTACTGAATGTTGAAAACAATATTTCTTATAACTGAAAATTAGTTGGAATCCATAATCTCAATTTTTTTTTTATTTTTTTTAGGTTTTTAGTTTTTTGTAAAAAACTGTCAGTTAGATTTTTCTCAAAATTTTACTGAATGTTAACAACAATATTTTTTAAAAGACAAAAGTAGTTTAAAGCCAATATCTCAAAGTTTTGAAAAGATATTTGAGTCGAAAACCAATTTTTACCAACTTTTATTAATTTTTTTGTTTATGTTTTTATTTTTTGTAAAAAAACTGTAAATTCGATTTTTGCCAAAATTTTTTCTAATGTCGAAAAGAATATTTGTTATAAGTTAAAATTAAATGGAAGCCATAATCTCAAATTTTTGAAAAGATATTTGTGTCGAAAATCAATTTTTACTAACTTTTGTTAAGTTTTTATTTTTTTGTAAAAAAAACTGTCCATTCAATTTTCCTTAAAATTTTACCAAATGTTGAAAACATTATTTCTTATAAGATTAAATAAGTTTGATGCAATAATCTCAAGTTTTAAAAAAAAATTTGGATCGAAATTCAATTTTTAACAACTTCGAGTAATTTTTTTTTAGGTTTTTATATTTAAAACAAAAAAAGTGTCAATTTGATTTTCTCAAAATTTTACGTTATTTTTCGTTGCACAAAATTGTTTTGGAGATGAAATCATTTTTTATTCGTAAGGTTTTCGAGGTGACAAATTTTTTTTTTCAGTTTTTTTGATTTATAAAAAAACCTTTAATTCGATTTTTTTCCAAAAATATACTGGTTTGGTATCACGTTACAATATTTAATATAAAATTTAATTCAAGTCTCTAACGTTATTGGTTCGTGAGATATTTAGGGTAAACCAAAATTTTCACCTTTTTTTAAACTGCTATGGTAAAAAAAACCACCCACGCAATTTTCTCGAGAGCCCTTTCTGCATCTTTCTGCATTATTACCTGTGTAACAAAATTTATTTGAAGTCGATATCTCTTCTGGTTCTTGAGCTATGGACGACGAAAAAAACGTCGGCAACGTACTAACGTACGTACACACGCACGCACAAACATCTTTTATTTCGACTCTAGGGACCTTGAAACGTTGAGAAATGTCAAAATTTTCAGTTTGACAAATCGGACATATTACAATAACTTCCTATGGGAAGTAAAAAAAAATTAAAACATTTTAAATACACGAAATTATTTTTCAAAAACAAAAACCGCTGTAACGATTTTCAAAAAGAAAAATTAATATAAAAAGTGTTTTTGGGAAATAAAATGGCAGTGGAATTTTTAAAAATAAACTTGTTTTGCAGGTACATATATTTTTAAAATCATAATATAGGAACAATATTTTTAGATAGATAGATAGATAAAAAATCAAGTTCTTGGGTCCTAGTCGTGCATTTATTTCTACATGAGCTTTAACGAATGTTTTTTTTGACATTTGTTTTACTCCAAACGTAAGGTACATTTAATTAAGTTTTTTAAGATAGATAATTGAAATTCTTTACCAAAAATCAGTTTTCTGAAAATTTTTACGAAGTGATATCATTTTCTTGAACTACATAAAATTCACAAATAATAACCAAAAACTTTCATTACCATAAAATTTAATCTTAATTCAGGCCTTATATTATTTCAAAAATAATTCTGGCCATAGAGGCCATTAGTTTAGGTTTTGTGACACTTTTGAGTAAATTTTTGGCATTTTATCAGACCACACCTACTTTTTTAGTTAAAATCTAATAACATTTAAAATAAAGGTCATAATTTCCAAGATGTTGGACCGAATTTATTTTTTAGTTTTTGGGTTTGAGCTACAAATACTGATAATGATGAAGATGCAGGCATACATTTATTCTTTGAAAGTTCTGATAAATACGAGTAGTACTAATATTTGATTGAACTTTTTTTGACTATCATAGTTCACTATTTTGTATGTATTTAACTTATTCTGTAGTGCATTTAATTCGTGACTCGAAAATGTTCTTTAAACGTTTTAAGGCCAGTGATGGAAAAATTATTAATACATATGTACATAATATATTTTGAGGAAGAAGAAATGTTTCACATATTTAAGATTAATGATTTTAAAAACTTATCTAGAGCAAAATTATTTCCAGAAGACAAACATTCTATTTTTTTAAATCCAAATAACATAATCTAATATTTTCGACGGTCTTATGTTTTTGAATATTTTATTTCAACAAAAATTGGAAAATAATTTGTGCATAACTACATTTTATTTCTGATGTTCTGAAATATAGGTACCTACATATATACCTCGCTTCAACCAGATGACCAGAAAACATAAACTGAAGGTAAGTATTTAGTTCTTAAATTTTGCATCAGATCATGCATCATTTTCATTTTGTAAAATGCAAGGTGAGTTTGAATATATGTATATGTACCTACATATAAGTGTAGCTACAGTGTACATAGTGGTACTTTTAATATTTTACGAAATATTCCCTCTGGTAGTTTTTCAAAATGAAACTTTCGAGTCATGCAATGCTTTCCTGTGTTTAGTGTTTAGTTCCAGTTTCAGAGTTGTAGGATTAAAGTCCAGCCCACTTCATCCCTCACCATCAGAATACCTATATAAACTTATACCTACCTACTTTACTTTACATACTCGTATACCTAAACCTGCTTACATTGTACCTAAAAACGCTAAACAAGTCTGCATCTGGCAGTGGTCAGAAGTGTGGTAAATGAAATTTAATATTTTCACTATACAAGAGTACTTGCCTGGAAAACTTTTTGTTTTTCAATTTTTTGTTTTTCAAAAAAATTCTGCTCTTAACTGAACATTTCAACATCTTTTCTACACTATCCTAACTGCCATAAGCATGTGGTAATCATATTTACAGTAACTAGGAAAAGCATGTGTCCATTTTTATTATTTTCTGTTTTGTGGCAATGTGGTGTTGTTGGCCAACAAAACTTTATTTTCGGTCCTGTTGCCTGTTTTAGTGTCGGTGTTGGTGTCGTTGTCGGTGTCGGTGCCGGTGCCAGTTTCGGTTGGTCAGGACAACGACGACGACGGTCATAGAGGGTCGTGGGGGAAACTTTGTGTGTGTGTTGTGCGACAGTCGTTTCTATTTCAACTTTTTATTTTTATTTTTTATAGAGTTTTTGTATTCACAAATTTTCTGTAAATTTTAGCCATTTGACCAGAAATATGGTGGCGAAATGAAAAGTTATTTATGAGTTTTTAATCAGGACACAAGAAATTTGCAAACACCATTCACCGTTCATCTATAAGTAAGTACTTACATATGTACATAAAATACATATGTATGTATACCTAAGTTTACAAGTTTATATACAAACATAGGTATAGAGAGAGGATACGAGCATATCCTGTAACATATGCAGCACTTGATATAAAGTGAGAATTGGTCTCTACCTCTCTGCATGCGATGAATAGAACTCTAAAACTAGTGGTTTTGTGGTTGTACACTTTTGAATGGAAATTTAATTTATAGTTAGTAGTTTTTTGCGTGCACGAATTTATACAAGAATTTACTTATTTTTATTTTTGTTTTTTAATTTGTTGTCAGTGAGTAAAGTGTTAGCCTATGAAGTACCTACACATACATATATCAAACAACAGCCTGAGTTTCGTTTTTTAAGGTAATATTTTGAATTTATAAATTAAATATTATTTCATTTAAAATTTTTAAATTAGGCAATTTAGGTCACAAAACTCATGCATTTAAAATTTGTTTTGAATAAATTAAAAATTAAGCTTTTGCAATGATTTTTGAAGTGACAGGAGATGCTGCAAATATGACAGAAGAAAGGTTTCTAACTAAGTTTCAGTTGTACAATCTTTTTTGAAGAGTGTTACAAATTTTATTTTAGGTTTTAGTAAATTACTTAATTCATATGACGTATGGGTTTCTGACATTTTAAATTAATAGATTGAGGTTAATTTGCTTTATTAACTTCCCATATGAATTTATTGTAATGGGTCCGATTTGTCGAATTGAAAATTTTGACATTTCTCGACGTTTCAAGGTCCCTAGAGTCGAAATAAAAGATTTTTAGAAAGATGCCTGTGCGTGCGTGTGTACGTACGTTCGTACGTAGCTCAAGAACCAGAAGAGATATCGACTTCAAAGAATTTTGTTATACAGATAATAATGCAGAAAGATGCAGAAAGGGCTCTCGAGAAAATTGCGTTTGTGGTTTTCTTACCATAGCAGTTTAAAAAAAAGGTGAACATTTTGGTTAACCCCAAATATCTAACGAACCAATAACGCTAGAGACTTGAATTAAATTTTATATTAAATATTGTAACGTGATACCAAACCAGTATATTTTTGGAAAAAAATCAAATTAACAATTTTTTTTATAAACCAAAAAAACTAAAAAAAAATGTCTCACCCCCAAAATTTTACAACAAAAATATGATTTCATCTCCAAAACAATTTTGTGCAACGAAAAATAACGTTTTTAACATCTGGTAAAATTTTTAGAAAAATCAAATTGACAGTATTTTTGATTAAATAAAAAAAATTTAAAAAAAATTACTCAAAGTTGTTAAAAATTGAATTTCGACTCAAATATCTTTTTAAAATCTTGAGATTATTGCTTCAAACTTACTTAATCTTATAAAAAATAATGTTTTCAACATTTGGTAAAATTTTAAGAAAAATTGAATCTACAGTTTTTCTTACAAAAAATAAAAACTTAAAAGAAAATTTAACAAAAGTTAGTAAAAATTGATTTTCGACACAAATAACTTTTCAAAAATTTGAGATTATGGCTTCCATTTAATTTTAACTTATAAAAAAATATTCTTTTCGACATTAGGAAACATTTTGGGAAAAATCGAATTTACAGTTTTTTTACAAAAAGTAAAAACATAAACAAAAAAATTAATAAAAGTTGGTAAAAATTGGTTTTCGACTCAAATATCTTTTCAAAACTTTGAGATATTGGCTTTAAACTTCTTTTACTTTTAAAAAATATTGTTGTTAACATTCAGTAAAATTTTGAGAAAAATCTAATTGACAGTTTTTTACAAAAAACTAAAACCCTAAAAAAAATTTAACAAAAGTTGGTAATTTTCGACTCAAATATCTTTTCAAAAATTTGAGATTATGGATTCCAACTTATTTTCACTTATAAGAAATATTGTTTTCAACATTCGGAAAAATTTTGAGAAAAAATCGAATTGACAGTTTTTTTATAAAAAATAAAAATCCAAGAAAAAATAATAAAAGTTGGTAAAAATTGATTTTCGACTTCTACTTTCTCTTTTAAAAACTTGTATCTTGTCAACATTCAGTAAAATTTTGAGAAAAATCTAATTGACATTTTTTTTTACAAAAAATAAAAACCTAAAAAAAAACAATACTAAAACTTGGTAAACATTTATTTCGACTCATATAGCTTTTCAAAAATTAAAAATATTGTCTTCAAACTTTTTTTATTTCACAGAAAATATTGTATTTGATATTCAGTAGTTTTTTTATAAAAATCAAACAATCCGTTTTTTATAAAAAAAAAAATCTACAAAAATAGTACGCAAATTTGGTAAAAATTGATGTTCGGTTATTGATATCTCTCAAATTAATTTCATTCATCCAATTTGTAAAAATTTAAGAAATGCCACTAAAATTGGTAAAAATTTGTTTTCGACTAAAAATCTATTTAACAAAACTAGATTTTTAAACTAACTATTTCCTTATAGGAAAAATATTGTTGGTAATTTAAAAATTTTTAAGAATAATTCAACTGACAACTTTTTTAACCCAACACGAAAACCTACAAACTCTAAAGCAAGACAAATCGACAGGCGGGATGGGAAGTTATCAGTGTGGGTCGCATCCCAGTCTCCTTTTTTTATTAACGAATTTTCACTATTTAGACGTGTTCTAATGCATTCATTTAAGTACAACGAAATAAAATTAGTATTTTAGATGTTTGAAAGGTATTCAAATTTTGGAAAAGTTTCTAAATTTCTGAATATAGGTTTTTCCAATAAGTGGTTTTATATTGAATAGACCCTTTTTTGGGCAACGGTCACTTTTGAAGTTGTTATTTTTTAACATTTGACAATTAAAAACTACACCGTTATCAAAAATGGAACTACGAACTTTTTTATAACTGAATGAAATTGTTAAAATAAACTTCAAAAATGGTCAGAATTTGCAATCACAGTCACGCAGAATTAATTTGGATCATCATGAAGCTCCTTACTTGCTCTGATAGTATTGAAAATGATCGACAAATTTGGGCTCTTGAGACAAGTTAGTGGTGTGAAGAATCGTGTTGCTGTAGCTAGTAGTATTGCCAAAAATAAAATTTTTTCAATTACTACTCAATGTTTAGAATAGGGCATTTTACAAACCGTATTTTGCATGAAAAAATTAGGTCTTAAGGCAACACATAAACTCAAGCCATTTGATCACTAGGAACATTATATCTTTCTTTATTGGGTCATTGGAAAGTATCAAAATGATTTAGATTTAAAAAAAAAAAATCATATTAACTGATGAAACCCATTTTCGAGCCAAAAGCTATATCAATAAGCAGTATTGTTTACATTTGTGCTCAGTCAATCCAAGAAAGATTGTTGAAAAGCCTCTCTACCCTGGACGTGATGTGTATTTGGGTGTTACGGTGTACCAATAAATTTGTGTAGCCGAATTCAGAAGATATTGATCTCGACAACATATATTTTTAACAACACTGAATCTCGGGACTTTCGTGTCACACAATTAAATTATAAAATGCAATTTTACTAGAAGATTTTCCTGACTGTGTCATTTCTCGAAGATTTTACAACATTTGGCCACAGAGATCTTGTGATTTTATAACTTTAATCTTTAGACCTTTATTTTTAGAGCTACGTGAAAAATGAGTTTCATGAAAATGTTTTACTTTTAATTCACGATCTTTTTTTTGTATATATTGTGCACGCACTTAAGGGGATATGAATACCCTTATAATGATTAAACACAGTCCGAACAATTAGAATGGGATGATAGGATTAGAAAGGAGATACCAATGCACATTAATTTTGAATTTCTGCACATTGTAATGAGTGGGAAATATTGAGTCTGGTAAATCATCCCACATTCGTGTAGTGTGTCTAAAGAAATAATCTCTGTACTTTACAGTACGTCCGGAATTGGGTTCAAGGGTAAACTTATGAGCATTCCTAGAAGAACGGGTATTACGGTTGAATTCTTTGAGGGGAGAAATGCAACTTGCTATTTCATTAAACCTTAAACCATGAAACCTTACGGCGGCGACGTACGGTGCTCGAGAGGTAACCAACGGCCACCTATCATTTTTAGAGCTTTTTTTTTGTCTTTTCTGTCTCTGTGTTGACAGAGTTATGGTAATGAATAATTTTAACAACAAAGCTTTGGAAAAAACGTCACCATGGATAGCTATAACTTGTAAGTAGTTAAGGACTATGTCTTCCTAAGCACCGCTATAAATTCAGACAATGACACCAGCGCTGAAATCAAGCGGAGAATAACTCTTGCATAATTTCTGCTTCCTTAGACTTAGAAGACAATTGAGCAGAAAAGTCCTCTCTTGAGTATCTAAAGTCACCATCTAAAAAACGATCATCATCCCTGTTGTCATTTATGGCGCTGAGGCTTGGACCCTGCCAAAGAAAGAAGAGAGCGTCTTGGGATGCTTCGAGAGAAAAATTCTTTTGGTGATTTTAGGTCATGTCTGCATAAATGGAAAGTGGAGGAGAAGATACAACTTCGAACTGTACGGTCTGTACAGCGAAACTGACCTAGTTGAAAGCATAAAAGTCCAACGACTTAGGTGACTAGGTCATATTAAGCCAATGGACAACAACGCTAAATCCCGGAAAGTCTTCGAATCCAATCCCAAGAGACGTAGCATTAGATGAAGACGACGAAAATGGAGACAACTAGCTAGGGACCGAGCTGGCTGGAGACGCATGTTGGTTGAAGCACAGGTCCGTCCCGGATTGTATCACCACCTTAAGTAAGAAAGTAAGGTATGAATAATTTGTGAGAATTAGGAAATAGTTTGACTTTTAAAGAACTAATTTCAAAGCAAAAGCTTCCAAAATCCGTGTGACACAAAAAATTTACTAAACGGATAATTTGTATTGTCTTTAGAAATGAAATCGAGCATTGAGGCTTATCACATTTAAATGTTTCATATTTTAGTTTCAATTCTAATTAGTGCAAACGATATTAATTTAATACTGTCAATATTAATTTAATACTGTCTTGTCTCTTAACCTTTTTTAATATCGTGAAACCTTAATTTCTTTTTTTTTCTGAAGTAAAGTTCCTATTTTGTTGAAGATTCTTGTAATCTTGTAAAGGACTCAACACAGCTCCATAACACAATTTTTTGTCTTCACATAATTCCCTAAGATTCTCGACCGTACATATATCAGACAATATTTATACTAAACTTAAAACTTTAATGCAATTAACCACGCAACTTAAGTTAAACTTTTTCTCCGAACTTTCTTTCTAACCCTTAGGACTAAATTACGAGCGAAAGTAAAAGACAGCGGTTTACTTACAGTAAACAAACTTTTCGAAACTAACTCTTTCACTCAAGCTGCAAAAGTAATTTGACAAGCATGAGTATATGTGTTGTGTAGCCCACTTTTACTACGGATTACTCGCTCGTGTAGCCTTAGGATAAGAACATACAATTTCTTCTTGTTTATAAATAATACGAATATAAACTAAAATTTAAGCTTTAACAACTTCTAAGTCTTTTTTGCGTGAGTAAATAAAATTAGTTTCTTTTTCTTTTTTTTTTTCTATTAACACTATTTTATTCAAAGGATATTCATATATAGTGTGTAGGTTTGTATAGCAACAGGACTCTTTATCTGTCATCTTAAGGTTAAACTTTATATAGACAAATTATGTGTCAGACATTTTAAAATGACAGCCAACACTTGACATTTATAAATTTGGAAAATGTCCTTAAAAGTTTTTGACATCTATGGTCCTTTTTCTCAATTATTTATCCATCATACTAACATACTCTTAGTTATAAATTTAATTGTATAGGTATACATACATATACATACCTAAAATACAACACGTGCTTATAACCGACATCAAAGAGTTATAATTCAATTCATCCAATCTACGTACATTGTATATATTCATAAATAAGTCCTTGAAAGCGAGATCCTACATATATGGACTTGACATTCAATAATAAATTTGTCCCTCATGTGTTGTGTGTTTGGGTTTGTGTATGTTGGTTAAATCTTATAACAAAAGGATCAAATCCAGTTGAAACTCTTGAATTAGTTTAACAAAACAAAAATACGATAAAAATTAGAGATAGAAGAGAACCAACCGAAGAATGAAAAAAAGAAAGAATGAAAAACACAAAATCCAGGAAACCATAACAGAGATGTCCTGGCGATGATTGGTGTATTAGAGTAGAATTCCAAACATTCTATTTCTTTCTTATCATCATATGGAATAGAGAAAGGTTACCCAACCGTTATCGTCGTTGTTGTCATCGGGTCCGTCAGTTTCATAACGTATGTAGGAGCTGAGTATAGGTGTATGGTTGGTGTACCTTCCTAACAACAAAAACTTCAGAAGCATCAGCAGAAAAGCTATTATCCTGTGAAACAAAATTAAACCCTCAATCTGTTGACTCAATGGAAAAACGTTTATCAAAATCCCTGACTCAAAAAGAAGCTTATAATACTCTCGTTCGTATACATATACCGCTTTACGTATAATATAACTCATCTCTTTCTACAGTATTGTCTGCGTGCCCGTTCGTCCTTTCGTCCTTCCACTTTTTTCTATGTCATTCACTCGCAGTCCTATGTTTCGTAGGAAGGGTGATAGAAGCGAGTGTGTAGGATTTTTGTGTCTGCAGGATATTGTTGCCTATAGTCTATACTCTAACAGCAGCACACAACAAGGACATCTGGAGCTGGACTAACTCAAATTTTTGTTACGCTGTCAACAAGCGTTTAATTAAGTTCAGATATGCCAAGCTCGAGGCGTTTATTGGTTTAAGGGACAGTGATGTTTTCTAAAAGAAGCCATCACTTTTTTTGAGTTTATTTTTTTTTCTGTTTGCTTGATTGTGGCCCAAAGTTAGGTATAGGAGAAGATGAAGGTATATGAGAGAAGGCCAGGTTCGTTGAAATGAAGGATGATAGTAGGTTTTTGCGTTATTGGAAAAAAAACATACGTACAGCAAAGTTCAAACATCTAATTGCCACCAAGTAGGAGTTGAATATAGTTCATGACGGGATTTCTAAAATATTGAAAATGGCGTGGGAGGATTCCTTGCAAAAGGACACATTCTGAATTTTATTTTCGTAGTTTTTTCAATTTAAGAGATTTTGTTTGTTTAGAAAAGTAACGTTTTGGACGTGTTTCAAGAAGAAATGAATTTAAAAAATTTGTTTCTTTCGAACACCTTAAATACATAGTTGTTTTAAGACAGAGTTTCTTTAAAAATCTTAAAAATTAACTTAATTCAAAAACCAATGAATAATTCAAACCTCAACTCAAAAGCCTATTCAAGAGTCACGAGTAAATATTACTTCAAGGCAACTCTAAAAAATTTTTTTGATCATTATGCATTTTCGATTGCAAACAACATTTTTGAAGAAAAATTTCAATATATTGTTTTGAAGAATCGAATCGTTGTTTAATTAATAATTTCATTTAAAAATTTAAATTGCAATAAAGACTTTAATGATGAAATTGCTTCGAATCACATGTTGATAGACCAATGATATGAATTCAATTAAAAATTGAACAAGGCTTGAACAATAAATTTGTTTGATACATTTTTAAGAAAGGAGGAATTATGTAAGTTTAAATATTTTGAATATTGAAAATTGTTTCTGGATTATGTGAACAGTTTTTTAGAATTTATATTCTAATAAAGAGCGATGGCAACGGATTTAGATCAGAAAAAACAAGGTAACTATATGACTATTAACAAGAGTTCTAACATAATAACAGTAAAAATAGCCTATAGGCGTTAAATCTCACGATATAGACAGGCAATTGACCGAACGATAAACTCTCAATTAACCGTGCAACTCTCAGTTGGTCCTTGTTCAACTTGCGTTGTAGAAAGTGAGTTGCAATTTACATCATCTTTGAAGAAATATGGCCCAATGATTCCGCCAGCCCATAATCAGCACCAAACGTTCAAATTTCTTTAAACATTGGTAGCATATTGCTTCACGTATTGATTAAACCAGAAATAAGCTTAAGATATTCAGCCAACTTTCAAGAACCCAAAAATTCAGATTTGGATTCCTGCTGTATTTAAAAAGGTTTCACACCTGAAATATTCTACAAAATTTGCTGCGAACGACACCATTTCAATAATTTACAGTCATTCCTAACACTGGCACATACAGCTGCAATATTGGTTTCAGTACTCAAGGGTGTTAAATGTGAATTCAGTCACTTCCGCAGGTCAATAAAAGGGAAGAAGCGTGCAAAAGAGAACACTCATTTTGATAATAAAATGTTACTATTTGTTCGTATTGTATTTTTGAAAGACCGTTCATGATTAAAATATTTGATATACTAAAGATTTTTGAAAATGACACAAAACACGAAACGTGAGTGAGCTGTCAAAACCAGTGGTACCAAATCATTCATTACCTACTAATCCATGGACTTAAATAATAACATTAATTCAAAAAGCTTAAATAACTTTTTGTGGAATTTTTAAGGAACTTTATATAGTTCCTTAACAACTATGTTCTTAATGTGTGTACCAATTGTCATCAATACTTGATTTTTTCCTGAACAACATTTATATTGAAATTGGGCTGAACTAGAAAGATTA
Source organism: Eupeodes luniger (assembly GCA_951509635.1). Lineage (NCBI taxonomy): Eukaryota > Metazoa > Arthropoda > Insecta > Diptera > Syrphidae > Eupeodes > Eupeodes luniger. Next base: position 7,405,218 of record OX608075.1, on the reverse strand, counting down.
TGTTGCTAACTTAAATTAAAACTTATTGGAAAATGATTTAAAACTAAGTTTACATTTCTAAAGCCTAATTTATATTAAAATCGATTATAAGTCTTAAATTTCTTATAAACAATATAACTACAATACAATTTTTTCTGAAACACTTTAAGACACAAAGTACCTTTTGAGCACAATATGCGAAAAGTCAATATTTTTGACATTTGGCATTTTTTGAAATCACTGTAAATATTAGGCGCTTGCTCGTAAAAACAAATTTTAAACAATAATATTGTTTCACATCTCATGGTCTACAATTTCTAGGTTACAACTTTTTTGTACCATTAAACGTTAAAAAATTACAGCCCAGGTGCTAACTTATGATTTTTCTGGACGATATGTCACTTTTTAATAACGATTTTCTTATAGTGGCTTACAATTTGCATCGATATGCAAATTTTCGTAGGCTTGACGACTGGTCTTTTACGTTTAAAATTTGAATATTTTTTCTTTAAATCCAACAAAAAGAAATTAGGCATTTTTGATCATAAAATACTTTTTAAAAATATAAAATTTTTATCAGAAATAAATATTATTTAAATCAGTTTATTAGTTCCTGAGAAAATTTTAAAACAAATTAAAATGGAGTCTGGGATGCAACCCACACTGATAACTTTCCCATCCTGTCTGTCGATTTGTCTTGCTTAAAACTTTAGCGAAACCATTTCTATTCATTTTTTTTTGTTTTTAAAGTTTTCGTGTTTTTAATTGAATTTTTCTAAAAAATTAATTTTAAATTACCAACAATATTTTGCATATGACAAATCAAGTTCGATTTTGAAGTCTGTTGTTGTTAACGAGATTTTTAGTCGAAAACCAATTTTTACGAATTTTAGAAGCATTTTTTGAAAGTTTTTATTTCTTATATAAAAAAAAATCGGTTGGATTTTTCTAAGGGTTTTACCTTAAGTTAACAATTGTATTTCATTTTGAAATCAACACCTTCACGAGATATCAAGAATTGAACATCAATTTTTGCAAATGTATGCATTATTTCTTGTAGATTTTTATTTTTATGAAAAAACTGACTGTTGAATTCTTATAAACATTTTATTGAATGTTGATAACAAAACTTTTTAAAAGATAAAATTAGTTTGAAGCTCATTTTTAAAATTTTTGAAAAGATATTTAAGTCGAAAATCAACTTTTAGTAATGTTTTTATTATTTGTAAAAAATTTGATTTCAATTTTTCGCAAAATTTTACCAGATGCCAAAAACGTTTTTCTTCGTTGAATAAAATTATTATGGAGATTATATAATTTTTTGTTCGTAAACAATTCGAGGTGACAGTTATTTTTTTCAGTTTTTTCGATTTATAGAAAACCCGTTAATTGATTTTTTTTTTCTTCAAATTTCACATCCCAATATATATACGTAATATAAATATTTAATTCGAGTCACCAACGTAAGTGGTTCGTGAGATATCTTGGTTTAACCAAAATGTTTTTGATAGTTCCTTGTGCATCTTTCTGCATTATTATCTGTACAACAAAATTTATTTGAAGTCAACATCACTACTGGTTTTTGAGATATGGAAATCTTTTATTTAGATTCTAGTGACCTTTTAACGCCGAGAAATGTCAATATTTTTAGTTCAACAAATCGGAGAAATTCCTATGGGAAGTTAAAAATCTATATAACTTAAAAAAATAAGCTTAGAAAAATAAAATGTGTATTTTATGATAAAGAAACAATAACACTACAAATATTATCCGAAACGCTAATCTCAATATCCGATTAAAATCTTGAGTTCGAATATGTTTCTATATGTCGCTCGTAAAAAATGATTTCGCTGATTTTAGACGAACTTAAAATGTTTACTAAAATTACAACTACAAGATTACTTCTTTAACTTTAAGTAATTTCTAAGATCCAATCGAGTTTCCGACATTTCGAAGTAATAGTAAGGTCCGCTCACCAGATTGAGTTTTGTTTGTCATGTTTTGTGTTCACAAACTCTCACTTTCAGAAGTTCTTAGATTATACTTTGAAAAGGTGCTAACAGAAAAAGGGGGCTGTAGTGAATATTGTTGCCTAATAAACTTTTATCATCTTCAAAAGTTAGAAAGACAGATATTGTAGAAATTATCTCTTAAAATTCTCTCATTAAAATTTCTGCTTAAAATAAAGAAATGAAAAATTTGGACATTTTTCAAAACTTCTTCGACGAAAAAAATTCGGAGTTAAATGTTATTAAAATTAAAAATGTTGTGCCAATTTTGTTAAAGTCTTAAAATAGACAAGAATCGGAAAGCGATCAATTTCGAATGAAATTTTTAAAACACAATCAATTAGTTAATAAGCTATAACAACTTAAAAAACCTCATTCTTAGAATGTACTTAAAAGTAATCTAGGATGAATTCGCCAATTTTAACCTTCCATTGACTTCAAATTTTCGAGATATTTTGTATAGGTACGTCATGTTTGTTCCCAAAATATTGAAGTCAAAAATTAATTTTTACCAATTTATTTATTTGATATAATTTTTATAAGATTTCAACTAAGTTTTTAATTTTTTTCAAAATCATGTAAGTAAAACACTAGATGTGTTTGAAATTCCTTTCTCATTTCTGGAAATGTTTTTGAAATGCAATGGTATGCAGACATCTTTCAAAAACCATTGATTTATATTCTCTTGACCTTAGAACTGCGAGGAATATCAATGTTTTCAATTTGACAAATCGGAATAGAAAATTTTATACTTCTTTCCTTTAAGTAATTAAAAACCTTGTATTTTCAGAACATTCGTTTCCAACTCGAAAAATCTTCAAAAATAGTTTACAGCTGCCATGCCATTTAAAAAAAAATCCATATAATTAAATTTCAACTGCATTTGAAAGTGGCACATACTTAAACAATTATTATTCTCACCTCCTCCAATATCACCATTATATAAATACACCCATCAGTCAATTGCAAGATTTTAGTATAGGTGTGGTTTTTGTAGCATACAATTTAAAGGATATTGAAAGGTTGTTGAAAGGAAAATGCGGTTTTCGAACTTAGTTTTACCTCATATGCAAACTTTTTGATATGTTCTCGCTTCATCTTACCTCGACCGTAACTCTCCACCCCTCCCCGAATATCTATTTATAGTAATGATGAAAGCGATGGCGATGACGCGACTCCCGCAGGAAGTCTTCAATTCCTTTTTTAAAACATGTCGGTTAGGTATGCTTGCGGTTTGTGTGTCTGACATACCACCAAATCCAGACAATCATTAACTTAGAACACTACCAACTCGTCCACATCCACATCGCGTTCCAAGGAGAGTAACAAAAACTTTTAATTTGCTTACTAATTTTTCGTTCCAAGTCTTTTGCAGCGGAAAAGTGGGCAGCTAAAAACCACGAATTACTTCCTACAACGATGGAACGCGACGACGCGGACGGGCGGTAAAAGGTTGCAGCACATTGCGCTCTAAAACGCTCTAAAACCTCTCTCCAAGTTTTCTACGTTCGATATGAAAAAGGACTTCTTATGTGTCGGTATGTCTGTTGCCCTTCAAGTCTTCTTTTTTGGACCGCACACAGTGCCAATGTGCAAAAGCAGAACCAGATGCAGGATATGAAGGACTCAGAACATTAGGTATCTATGGCTAAGGCTATAGGTACCTCTAGAGATAGCGAAGTGGGCTCCTCTTGCTTATGCTCATTCCCGTCTGCTTTGAGATTAGGTTAGCAGAGAGATTTGCTAGAGAAAGCGGTAGAAAGGATTTGAAATAAAAAAAAAAAACTTTTTAATTTTCACAGTTTGTGGTCTTGCGGAGAGTGAAAACGGAAGTGGGTTTAAGATTTTAGGGGTTGGGGCGGGTGATAGGCAAATTATTTGAAAAGAACAAAATCCGCCCAAGGGTTGTACTTGTAATAATCTGTTGGCTCTGTACTGGGTTTGGGCTTTGGCTGCTCACTCTCCGTCTCCATCGCAATCTTCGTGCAAGGATTGTAACCGTCACTTTAATCGAAAATGTTACAGTGGGATATGAAAAAGGGCCTTTATCCGCCCCTGGTACTTAATATAATTGTAAAATCAGTGGAAAAGTTTAAAGAACTTTGACTGCGTTTTTTTTTTTTTTATTCACCGTGCCAACCGTTCATTTGGATAAATTGGAATGACTGCCTGCTATGGGGTGGGGGTTGTGCTTGGTAGGGTGGTTCTGGTTCTGGTCTGGTTATAGGTAAGTTGGTTCGGTCTTTGGTCCTATGGTCATGGAAAAGTATGATGCAGAATACGGCGGGGTACCAGGCAATGCCAGTGTAGCCTTTTGTCTGAATTTTTAATCCACTTTGTTATCTGTGGGAGTTCTTTTCTGTTTTTTTTTTTCTGAGGGGCATAAAAGGGTTGTGATTATAGTGGACTTAGTATTTAATTGAATTAATTTGATGGAAATTGGATGTGGTAGGGGATGGTAATTGAGGTCTTACGTTTTACGTTTTACTTTTTTCTTTTTTTAAAATGAAGCTTTTGTGCAGACAAATCATAATTTTTTTTCTCATTGCAAAGTGAAAAAGGTTTAGATAATTTTTTGGAGAATATGAAATACTTTAGATACTTGAACTGAGTAAGGGTTGAAAAAAATAAAAACTTTCTAATGGAAAAACTTAGCCAAAGGGATTCATAAGTTAATTTGAAAATAAGCTGACTTAAGAGAGGTTGATGGTTGACGATGGTTGTGTTTAGTAGGATATAAGGTTTGTAACAGGAATTGGAATACATTTTTTTAACACATCAATTGTATCTCAGTACATTTATGTGAATAGGGTGCTTTTTTGTAAGTTTGCAAATTCACAGAATTGTGTTTTTTTTTTGCAACAACTTAACGTAGTGTATCCTTTATTATTGATATTCATCTAAATCTTTTCGACACAGTGAATAATTTTTCCTGTTAGTGTAAAAATATAAGACTCACTCGCACCTAAAAATATTTATATATAATACTAAATACAACTTATTCTACTGCGCTGTTCTGTGGATGTGAGTTACGAAGACTTTCTGGGTCGGAACATTGGTTTCCTTGCGCTCTACTTGATTCAACATTCTCAGGCGTCTATCTTCACCTCCAATAACATTCTATGCACATGGAACCGAAGATAACGCCAAGAACTTTTATCTCGAAACGACCAAAGGTGTTTTCGTCTGCTTTTCCTACAATTCATGCTTTTGCACCGTTTATCAGGACGGTAATGAAGAGGGTTTTATACAGCAATATTTTGGTTGCTCAAAAGAGGGTTTTACTACTCAATTGCTTTTTTGGCATAAAGAAACAGCGAGTAGCAAGAGTAATTCTTCGTTTGATCTAAGCGCTGTATTTATAGCAGAGTCCAGGTAGCCAAAGTCCTTAATAACCTCTGTTTCAATACACACAAAAGCCTTTTAGACATCACGCTGAATTTTTCCGATTATGTCAATGCCCTCAGATTAAGCGAGTAATTGGGAAAATTAGTAACTCTCGTGTTGACGTGGGCGATCTGCATTATTCTTTCAAGGATGATGTTGAAAAAACAACATAACAGCGCTTTTTTGACATCAAATACGGCAGTGAAGATTTTGTAGGCAATGTTAAGGATGCAGTTTAGAGGGTTTCCATTTTTCGGTATCTAATACATCATGTTTAAACTTTTACAAAATTATTATTATTATTTATTGAATTTGTTAAACAAACTAACGTTAGAACTTAAGACTAATATAACATTTATTCTTAGATTTATAGATTTACAATGCTTTAAGCAATTTGCAAAAAAAAGCTAAACTGAAGTATAGAAAAAATTTACTTTAAATGTTTTACTTTTAAAATCATCACTTACGGGATATGTATACCAAAAAGTAATACTTGTTGTAAACTCAAATCAATTGGTTGAGGGGACTGTTTTTACCATAGTTCGATCTGCTTGATATAGGACGTAAAGGAACTTGCCCTAATACGTTTTGAATTTTTTAATGTCATCAGCGTAAATTAAAAGAGATGAGCTTTTTATAATAGAAGGTAAGTCGTTAACGAACAAAATAAACAGTAAAGGTCCTAAGTGGCTACCTTCTGGTACGCCAGAGTTGGTATAAAAATATGATGACAGCTCATTACTAAAAACTACGCTGTATGATCTATTATATAAGTACGACGAAACCCAACTAAAGGGTATAGTTCTGCAACCGCAACCATACCAAGTCGGCCATTTGGCTGCTAACGATTTCCATTGTTTATGATATTAATTTGTTTTAATTTATAATCAATTTATCATAATTTTAGTGTTCCTAGGTTCCCAGGGATCCTAGTGTTCCTTGAGTTTCTTGTAATTCTTTGAAAAAATAAAAATCTACATAAAACTAAACTAGACCCACTTTCAATACCCCTCCATTTTTTATACTTCTCTTCAAATTGGGGTTGGTAATAATTTCCCCCAAGATATAATCCCCAAAGGAAAATCCCCAAATCCATAATCCCCAAAACGAAATCCCCAGCAGCAAAATCCCTAAAGAGAGAATACCCAGGGCTAAAATCCCCAAGTGAATATCCCCCAAAACAATTATGTTCAAGTAATGAATCATGAGATTAAATCACGCGCGCGCTATGGAAGTTAAGATTTTGTGAAGGTGTTTTCTAGTATTGGTTTGGCTATTTGTTTTTCTATTTTTAATGGTTAAACTATAGATCGATTTTGAAAAACTAAGTTTGTTTAAGTTTTACTTCCAAATTTTGATTATAATAAATACTAGGTTATCCATTTTGCGGTTCGAAAAATAAACGTATAAAAGAGGCTGGGATGCGACCCACACTGATAACTTATCATCCCGTCTGTGGATTTGTCTTGCTTAAAAGCTTGTCTATATGTATTAATTTTTACCAAATTTGAGTATTACATATTTTTTATAGATTTTATTTTTTTATGAAAAAACGTACTGTTGGATTTTTATAAAAAAAATTACTGAATATCGAAAACAATATTTTCTGTGAAATAAAATAAGTTTGAAGCCAATATTTGGAATTTTTGAAAAGCTACTTGAGTCGAAAGTAAATTTTTACCAAGTTTTAGTATTGTCTTTTTTTAGGTTTTTATTTTTTGTAAAAAAAAAACTGTCAATTCGATTTTTCTCAAAAATTTATCAAATGTTGAAAACAATATTTCCTATAAGTTAAAATTAGTTAGAAGCTATTATCTCAAATTCTTGAAAAAATATTTGAGTCGAAAATCAATTTTTAACAACTTTTGTTAAATTTTTTTTCGATTTTTAATTTTTTATAAAAAAACTGTAAATTCGATTTTTTTCAAAATTTTACTGAATGTTGACAACAATATTTTTTGAAACATAAAAGTAGTTTAAAGCCAATATCTCCAAAGTTTTGAAAAGATATTTGAGTCGAAAGTCAATTTTTACCAACTTTTATAAATTTTTTTTTAGGTTTTTATTTTTTTGTAAAAAAAACTGTCAATTGAATTTTTCTAAAAATTTTATCAGATGTCAAAAACATTATTCTTCGTTGCACAAAATTGTTTTGGAGATGAAATAATTTTTTTTTTCGTAAGATTTGCGAGGTGACAAATGTTTTTTTTTTCAGTTTTTTTGATTTATAAAAAAAACCGTTAATTGGATTTTTTTCCAAAAATATACTTGTTTTGGTATCACGTCACAATATATAATATAAAATTTAATTCAAGTCTCTAGCGTCAATGGTTCATGAGATATTTAGGGTTAACCAAAATTTTCACCTTTTTTTTAAACTGCTGTGGTAAAAAAACCACCCACGCAATTTTCTTGAGAGCCCTTTCTGCATCTTTCTGCATTACTATCTGATAACAAAATCTATTTGAAATCGATGTCTTTACTGGTTCTTGAGCTATGGACGACGAAAAAAAACGTCGCGAACGTACGAACGTACGGATATATGTATGTACGGACGTAAGTCTTTTATTTCGACTCTAGGGACCTTGAAACGTCGAGAAATGTCAAAATTTTCAATTCGACAAATCGGATCCATTACAATAACTTCCTAAGGGAAGTTAACAAAACTTAATTAAAGCTTTAGGTACAAAACACAACCAACATTTGTATAAGAATACGAATCGTTGTCTATCTACTACTCGTATATCAGAAATAAATACAATTTCTTACAAAAATAAATGTCCTTAAATACCTCATATTATGTATTTTTCCTTAAAGAGAAGCCATATATGTAATATTTGTCCTCCTTTGAATCCGTTTAATCCTCGAGGACATTATATACTTACACTTGACTCTTTAACGTCCTTATTTTGCTATCAAATAGTAGATGCAAATCGACACTTATTGTAAGGATAAAGGTTTTTTTATTTATTTAATACACAACATTTGCAATGGACCGCAGAATAGTATAAAGCTCTGTTTGGTTATTTAAATTTCTAACAGCCATTACTTTTAGTAAAAATTAATTATTTTTATATTTTTTTCTCTCTCTTTTTTGTTTAATATTTAATCCAGATTAAATTTAATCCAACTAGGTGTAGGTAGTTTTTGTTTCAAAAGAATTTTTCTACATATATATTTAGTTACTCATATTTAAATAAAGTAATCTCTTTGTGCATTTTTAATACGTATGTATACAATACATAGATATCTATTTAAAAAAAATAAAATCCCATTTAAAATGTTTGTAGTAAATTTTGAAAATATTATGCAAACTCGTAGAACTAATTAGATAAATTTAATTTGTATAGTTGCACACATGAAACTATGCATCGAACCAGTGATTTAAATGTGCAAAATAGATTATTTTTATATAATAGAACTTACATAAAGTAGAAAATGCAATATAAAAACTTATCATCAGATATACTTTGATATATAGAATTTCGAAAAATAAAACAAACAGACATTTTTTAGAGCGATGGGAAAAAAGGATAATACTCGCACATAAACATACATTTTAATTATATAATTTTATTTTTATGTTTTTATTTTATCCTGTCAAACATATTGAACAACATGATTTGAAATGAGGAAGTTGTATCAACAAAATTACATTTTTAATGTTTATTTGTATAAATAACACACATATGATTTTTTTTTGTGTTTCTAAATCCAAATACTTAATTGGGATAATATCGATTTGAAATTGAATTAAGGTTTTTGTTTTTCATCTATGTATGTATTTTATTTTTATTTTATTTATAATGTTTTGTTTTAATTTCAGGTTCGTTATCTAAAACAACAAAAAATATTGTCCGAGATTTTTATCGATGTTGTATTTGATAAATTGACAATTTTTATGTTTTTCTTTTTTGGGCAGATATTATTATATTAAACTTATTTTTATGTGGGTTTAAAAAAACATGGAGAAAAAAGAGGCAGAAATGCAGACAACACTGAAAATTTTACCTTGATGCCCTTCCTAATAATAATTTGTTCGCAATAAGCGAAATTGTCATTTAAGGATATTCGAAAAATATGCAATCGTAGGGATAGTCGAGACTTGTGGTATTTTTAAATTTGAGCAAAATTCATATTACAATAAGAATGTGAAGTATAGCTAGGGACCGAACCTGATGGAAAAGTTTTTTGGGTGATGTCGTAGTTCACATAGAACTGTATAGCATCATTTTAAGTAAGTTAGTAATTTTACAGCGGAATGTAATTGATAACTTCAGGAGTATCAACTTTTTTATATGATATCCAGCCGTTTACATACGTTTACATACATAATGATGTTGCCTACTAGCTTCTACCACAGTATGGTCAATGTATTAATACAAATTTTAATTATATGTGGTTCAAAAGACGCATCATTCAAACGTGTTTTATTTATCGTAGCCAAAGCCTGGATAGCAATTCGACTTCCAACGAATTCCATGGGCTGTCCGACTCTATCCAGAGAATTGTATCCCATTTTCCGCACACTTAGATCGTCGTCGTTACGGGCGATTTCAATGTTCACATTTCTTCGTGGCTGCGCAATTCTGGTCACACACAACCCAAAAGAAGGTATGTCAAGATTTTTGCTGAGTCACATGACTCAGTTAGTTGATGAGCCAACGTTGCAGGGCAGTCCGAAAAACACTCTTGTTTCTTGTTTCTTTACTCTGGTCCTAATAAATAGGAGGTTAGTGTGTTAACTGGGACGGTCTTAACGACTTCTTCAGGAAATTTCACTGGTCACTATGCTTCCTCGATAGTGACGTGGATTCCAGCGCCGATATGGTAACAAACATAATTCATTGAGGAATGAGAAATTTCATCCCGAATAGGGTAAAATCTATCAAACCCAAAGAAAACAAGTGGTTTGATTCGAGCTGTAAAGAAGTTATTAGGATTAAAGACGTACATTTTTGTCCAACATGACCCTAAAAAATGCGAATCCTCCTTCCCCTCTAGCTATCGTCCAACTGTACCAAGGTCTCTTCTTTCCAAGGTCATGAAAATGCTGATTAATTTTTTTTAATACCTTGTAGTACCCGTGGTATGATAGTAAGTGTTTTCACGGGTACTGCCTCTTTTGAGGAATTGACAAATTCTCCAAGAGTAATTCTTGTCATAAAATGTGCTTTCTCAAATTAACCGTTCAGATTCGGCTTAAAACTGTAGGTCCCCTCCATTATTGACAACAATACTCGCTTACAGGAATGGTTGAGAGTTGTAGGTCACTAGACCCTAGTTCCCAACGGACTGCTGCGCCACCTAATTTATAAATTTTTAAGCTAGAAAGACTTGTTACGGCCATATTCGACGAACCAAATTTTTGCATGATCAGAAATTAAGGCAAAAAATACTACAATGTCCTAAAGGTAGTAAAAATTTCTGGTCATTTGTAAAAAACGTACGAAACACCACGTCATCCTCGGTTCCAACGGCCGCTGTCCACAATGACATTCCCTATGTAAGCTCGATTGATAAAGCCAATTTGCTTGCAACACAGTTTGCTGCTAATTCGACGATACCAGAGAGAGTCCTGAGTCCTCCTGTTCTTGAGAGCGTAAACGATTTTATGGGACAAATCTTCTTTCGAACTCGTACAGTTGCAAGATTACTGAAAGATCTTGAAATACACAAATCTGCTCGCCCGGATAGTATTCCCCCTATTGTTCTGAAGAGATGTTCTTCAACGCTGGCAAAACCACTGCGTAAGCTTTTCCATCTTTCCTATACTCTACAGGTCTCTTTCCGAGCGGATGGAAAACAGCATTTGTATAGCCTGTCTTGTCTGACACTTCTAATCCATTAAACTGTTTCGCTGACGACAGTACCCTCAGCTTTTCATATTCGTTTCTAGATACACATTCTTGGCAACAAGCAATTACGTCACTCGAACACCGCCGCAATGTTTTATGCCTTTCGTTGTTCTACCGATATTTTTATAAACAGTGCATTCTCCCCCTCAAACAATTCAGCCGTAATACTTGTACTTCTAGGAATGCACATCAGTTTAACCTTGAGCTCAATTTCAGACGTATTGTCAAGTATAGAGAATCTTTTTTTAACCGCACATGTAGAATGTGGAATGCTTTAATCAGCTCTGTTTTTCCCCATCATTATGATATTCAAAACTTTAAGACCAATGTGCATCGGTATCTCCTCTTTAATTCTTCTCTATTTTCCTAAAGCTCGCACTGTGTTTAAACTTTAAACATGTTAAGGGCATTAATAATTGATTGCTGTTGAAAACTCAATGCTGTCTAGTTGTTACCCCTTCTGATTTGGCTATAGTTTAAAAAAAAAAGCCTATAGTCTTCCGAAACTGGAATACAATTCCCATATCTGAAAGATATTTATGAATTCACAAATTTAACAAGAATATAGTCCGATAAATGTTGAAGTTCACTACAAAATAACATAATTTTTCTGGCAAATTAAAAATGTTTTACTTTAAAACTTAGTAATCCAATAATTAAAATATATATCTAGTAACCTGTGATTTAGGTATATACAAACAACTTGTAAAACGCTACTTTTAAATTGAAAACCGTTTTTGAAATTAATTTCTGTGAGGAATTTATACCGTGTGTAATAAGTTCCGATATAAACGAAGCACGATATCTTTATAAATTATAAGTGTTTTCATAACCTATTTTCAGAGGAATATAAATATAAAATTATTTTAGAGAAAAACCGAGATATACAAAGATTACAAAACTATAAGACTAACTTCACATTCTTAAAAACGAAACTAGTCAAATTAAGAAATACACAAATTTCATAAAAATCATTGTTGTTTTTTTATTTGAAGACTCTTCAAGTTCAAGTTTTATTGTAACAGCAAACATTTAGGTATTTAACTTAAAGAAAATAGATCCGTTTTCAAAACTGTATATTTCCTATATAAATACTCGTATTTCCAATTAAAATTATTTTTACTTGTTTGTGCTCTTGAAATTACTTCATGTTTCCGTTTTTATTATAAGAAAGCTTTCAGTTTCAATTTGTATTAATTTTCAATACAAAAACAGGTTGAAAAAATTAATTTCAAATACTCGTATATATTCGTTTTATTCCTCATTTTATTTCAAATGAAAATGAAAATGTCTGAAAAGTTTTATACACTAATTTACCTTACCTCACTTTTTACCTACTTTACATATCAGTGTCAAAAGGAAAATGTAATTTCCGAAAAGTTCACAATATCTAATTTTCAAAACTCAAAAAATATACATACGAGTACATATACTAAATTTATATTAATTTAACATTCGGAATATACAAAATAAAAACTTCAACATTTGTACATACCCACCATGTGTCCTTCAGGTATTTTCAACATCAGACTTTTTAGAATAAAAAAAGTTTACATACATACAATACATACATAAGTAATTTAAACAAAATTCTTTCAAATTACTACATATATATATTAACAAATCAAGATTAAAAGATATTTTAACTCTCATTTTACATACATATAAAATGTCATATACGAGTAGTATTTAGTAGAAATTTGGTGTATTGAAATATTGAAATGCTCCAAAAAGTCCTTAAACTTTTATGTATAACTTAGCCCCCCTCTCTGGTTTGCTTAATTTCCTCCCAATCAAATTGAACCTTGAGAAAAAAGTTGTCTTTTTCGTCTTCGTTTTTCTGCTGTCGCAAATTACAAGCCTCACTGCGATGTTCGTTCTAGTGCCCCAGGAGTTCAAGTAGTAATTTTATTTCTTTTTTTTTTATTCTGTAGTCCTTTTTGTACAGATATGTACTGAATACATATATTGAAGATGCCTATATACATACATACATATATACAGTATAAGTGAATGTCGTCACATCCGATTTCATATAACACGCAAAACACACATTCATCCGCTCTAAATATCAAGTCCTTGATATGGTGAAGCTCAACATACGTACAAAAATGAGAGAAAAATAAAAAAAGGATACTCTCGTACAAGGAGGTGGTTTCACATGATGCGAAGCAGGTGTTTCGCTTGAGAACTCGAGTGGTTCGCTCGCTGCTTGAACGAATTTCCGTTCAATAGTCACAGACAGCAATTTATGCGTATGACATGTCCTTCCAGCCATCACCATTCACAACCATTTCCAACCATCTCAAACCTTCATCACCATTCTAGTACATCTACAGTCACCGCCACCACAACCGACAGTAGCAACAGCAGCAGCAGCAGCCTTTTACTCCACTCACTCACCTGACATTTTCATTTAATGGTTCGTCAGCACATTCATTTTTTATGAGATTTAGTATCTATGCCATCTTTATACAGTTATACTTTATTTTTTACACGAGAGATGTGTAAGTAAAAGTATAAATCAATTCCGGTTCATTGTATAGAAATGAATGAAATGAAATGAAATTCATTTCAAATAAATGTTGAGTTGAATAAAAATAACGATTTTATGTCAACCAAATGATTTCTGTTTTATTTTTTATTAATATTTTTGTTTTCAACAACCACTGACATGAAAGCTAAAACAAAATATTTGGTAAGGGGGTGGATTTTGATGATAGGTAAGGTATGATGGGGCTTTTACAGACAAAGTATCCTTTTTTTGTTTTATTATTCCAACAAATGTGTTACAAGTTCCATTATTTGTTTTAATAGATGGGGAGGGGGAGGGGGAGGGAGATTGGTGAGTAAGTAAATGATGACATTTTGAATGAATCACGAAAGACAATTAAAAATTAAACCATTACCTCCCTTTACAAACATTACTACCCCGCACAGTTGTTCAAAAAAAAAAAAAGAAAACCAGAGGGAACAAGGCAGACCTTCAAAATCTATTGTTGCAGACTGAAGTCTGACTTTGTTAAAAACAGTTTTAAAAATGGGAACCTTACGTAGTCGGTCGTCTCTTAAAAATTAATTTATTTTTTTTCTTACATTTTTATGAAGAATGAAGGGAACCTATCCTTCAGGATCCCACTGACTCTCAAAATTATCATAAAATCGTATACGAAAATACAATAGTATGGAATGAAAACAGCCAGCAGAAGAGACAGTGGCTGGGGGGTTTCTAGATGGCAAATAAATAACAACAACAAAAGCAACATTGTATATTTTGAGTACACCCGCCACACCTACCATAAACAATAAACAAACCGAGGAAAAAAAACAGGATAAAATGTCCTTGTGCAGTCTCATCCTCGTCATCGCGCTATCATCAAAAATTATCGCTCACAAAAAAAGGACGAAATGGGTATCTATCTACCCATATACATCATGAGGCTATTCTCTCTACGAACAATAAGCACAAGCAACATTCTTTGGTGAAGAAAACCAAAAGATACAGGACAAACTAGGATAAACAGGGAATTGCATGTAAATTTGAGTAGATACCTATGCGAAAGTTGTACAAAATGTCGCATATTTATCCTTTAATACTTCAACAGTGCCAAGTTTCTGTCAACTTTGTATCTAAGGCATAGTAAATGATGTCATGTTGTACGTCCACTGACTGACACGCCTTTTTAAATTAAAAATAATGTAATCATCAAAAAAGTGGTGGATTCTGTATGAAATATGACAAATGTAAGTTTTTAGCAATAAATCGGCACAAAATTATATGCCACGCCAACTTTCTTCGTTCTTATGTTAAAAAAATGTCCTTTTTTGTACGATATCAATTACTTACCTAATTGGAATGTACAACAATAAATTTTAGATAAGTTAATAACAAGGGTCTTGCGTTGGGTGCCATTCTGAATTTTAGTTTTTATGAAAAAATTTGTATATTTTCAAGTAGACAAAAACTGCACATAAACAAAATAAACAAAATTAAGAATTCAATTATCTACAATTTTTTCTCTATGATTGATGAACTTTTCGACAACTGTGGTATTTAATTATTTTGGTTGGCTGGAAAAGTAAATAAATATACCTTCTTAAGAAATTACAAGCCCAAAACTCAACAAACTCAAGAAATTACTAAAATAAATGCTGAAATAGAAAATAAAGTATGTACAATGATCTAAGGAGTTTTGCGTTGGGCGCCATTCTAAATTTTAGTTTCAGTGAAAAATCTTGTTAACTTTCGAGTTCAAACAAAAAATGCACATGATAAATGTTCAGAATTCAATTATCTAAAATTTTGAATAAAACAATTTTGACTCTATAATTGATAGTTTGCCATTTATTGTAGTATAACAAATACTTTGTCGTTTTAAGCCAATTAATGGATTTATTTTAATATACAGTTGAAAGAGCCACTGTCTTTTTCTGCCTTCTTGAATCTTATCCTGCTTTTAACTCTGTCTTTCTTTAATTTAAGGTGGTGTCAGAGATCAATAAAGGCCTGGAAGAACGAACTTTATTAAAGTTTCTTATGAACCGCTTTCTAAAGATCAAAATAAGAAAAAACGACCATCTAACTATTCTTTTTTGAAATCTACCTACATTCCTACTCGTGTTTGTTGTTTTATTACCCACAGAAATATTTGAATATGGCGTCATGTAACCTTAAAAAACAGTACTTCAAGAGCTAGGGGCGAAAGTAAGTTTTTAGTAACTATGAATTTGAATTTGAAAAAGGAAATACTAGATAATAATCTTAATAATTTTGCGTTGGGCGCCATTCTGAACCAGTTTTGATTCAAAATATTGTATAATTTTCGAGCTAAGGTAAATAATGCACATGATCAAACTTCAGAATTCAACTGTCTACAATTTTGATCATAACAATTTTTTCTCAATGATTGATACTTTTCGACTTATTAAGTCAACAAAATATTAAGTCATTTTGAAAGTCACTTAGAATTTTTATCGTAATATAAAGTTCAAGGAGTCTTTCACAATTTTTTTAATTTAACGATTCGTTAATCTTATTTTGAAATCGTTTTTCATAAATTCAAGATGGTATCAGAGGAAAGCGGCCTGAAAGTCGATAACATAATATATAAAGCCTTGCGTTGGGCGCCATTCTGAATTTTAAATTTTATTAAAAATCTTTTTTCTTTTCGAGTTACGAAAAAAATTGACATGACAGATACTTAAAATTCAATTACCTACAATTTTGATTAAAACAATTTTTTCTCTAGGATTGATACCTTTCGACTTATTGCAGTTAAAAAAAATATTTGGTCGTTTTACAAAAGTCGATTGATTTTACATTTTAAGGATGATAAAAAAAAATTGTCCAAGGACTCCCTTTTTCTACCATCTTGAATTTAACGAATCACGTGCATCGAAACCCACAAAATATTTATGTATTTTTGTGTTAACCAACTACGGAACCCTTAAATCATAAGCAAAGTAAAAATTGAGTTTTCAATTTAGTTGAAATCATAATTTAAAATATGAATTCGCATATCCTTAACAAAATTTCACTTACTGCAAACAGGAGAAGCTGTCTAAACCCAAGCCCGCCGCCGACATGCCACCACCATCGCTTATCATTTCACCATCGCACATAACACCCACATCCCACATCCTCATCTATACCCTTCCTTATGACAGTATGGTCCTGTAGCGTGTCGTTGTTAACAAAAAAAAAAATATATGTAGATACGAAATTATAATAAAGAAAGGTATAAGGACAACAGAGGCATAAGCAAGTCCATAGACATCAGCTATACAACGAACAAGCGACATAAAGACGACTACGACTACAGCAATGACAGCGATGACGACGACGAGTCTTTCTAAATGAATGAATCAAAAGATAAAAAAGAACGTTGTCATGTTTTTTTAAAAAAATAAAAAGTAAAAACGGAAAAAAAGTATAAATAAAAAACAAAAGATAACAGGGACTCATACATTGTACCAGTACCAAGTTGGTTAGCTTGTTTTGTGTTTAAAGGAACGAGTAGAGTACTCTATACTGTACTCATCGTTCCTATCATATGTAAACTCATATATGTTACATACATAGTACTTACATACATGTCTGCGCATTTAGATGTATAAAGCTCAAAGTAAAGGACGAAATTCGTATAGTGAATTTGTCGTTATTTAGATTTGTTTTTTACTTGTTTTGGGTTTTTCTTTTTTTTTTTGGTAAAAGTTTATACTTGAACTCCTCGAGGGAATAAAACAAAATCACACTACTACACATCTACCCATCCATATACATATACTATACATACATATGTTTCTAATTCAAATTTTCGAAGGGAGACAAAACACAAAACATCAAAAAACAAAAATGGGAAACAATGGATTTTGTACCTAGTTTTGTTGAAAAATGGTTAGATGGTGCGTTTAAAAATGTAATGTTTAGTCCTTTTGTATAAAAATGAAAATGAAAATGAAGGCAACAATTGGAGAATTTTCCAGTAAAATTGGAAAATATTTCATTCTTTTGTTTCTACTACATACAATATAACTTATAGGTATATTATAGCATTCTACATACATTAGTCTATGTATAACTAAACGAAAAGTTGTGTATGAAAAGGATGTTTGCATGTTAGCCACAGAATTTAATTTTAACATATGTACGAGTATATACTCTCCTATGTATGGCATCAATGGCAATGCAATATTCACAAAAATATGGTTAGGGAGTTATAGTCTTCTGCTCTATGGATTGATATAAGGGTGAGTCATCAAAGTTTTTTCTCTTTTCTTTGTGGTATATTTAGGAACAAGATAGAATGGGTAATTAATTATTAAAATTCTTAAGCTTTATTGCAACATAAATCCTCCAAAATATGGTGTTTTATATACATTTTTAAATTCTTAAAACAACCTTAATGATAAGTTTAAGAATCAATAACAAGCAAAAAGACAGATTTGTTTGACCTACATTTTTGTAAGTATCAATAAATATTAAATTTGATCAAAACCTGACCTTGAACGCCATTTTAAAAATGAATTATTTGACATATAAATAGTTCAACTTTATGATTTGTTAACGAAAAACGTTTAAAAATGCCAATTTTTTTGTTTAATAAAAAGTTCATCAATTCAATGAAAAATTTCATACATTTATGAATTTTTACATAACTCATGAATATCCTCATCATTTAGGTAAAAATCATAAAATATATACAATATCTAAAAATTCTTTTTAACGGACTGAGCTCTTGTCAGGTATCCCCCTTAATATTTCCTATTTCGAAATTCTCTTTAATTAAATAGCTACTTCAACTAAGAGTCAAAAAAAGGATATTTTGAGAAATATTTTGGCTTTCCCTTCTTTTCACCTTTATTATATAATATTTTTGTCTGGACGTTTGTTTTTATACAATTTATGCCGAGTATTCTTAGAATTTTCAAGTTTGCTGACATTTATACTTTATATGACTATCTACAACGAAAATATTTAAGTTCACATGAAATGTATGAATTTATGAATGAAATCATAGTACTTATGATTCTTTTCATTTAATCTATGAATATTTTAATCGTTCATGCATATTACATAAATGGTGTACTTGTTTCATGAATTATGAATATTTTCATAGGATTCACCATTTATTCCATCAAATCTATGAAAACTGCTATGCTTCGTATGAATGGAAGACAATTTATGTTATATTTCATAAAATCCATGAATACAGGCGTAAGGATTATGAATATTTTTATAGAATTTATGAACCTTTCAAAAAATAAATGAAGGTTTGGTTAGGTTAGGGTGGCTTTTGACAATAAAAGCCAACACATTTCGGCCAATAGTTGGTGAATTGTGAAACCACATGGATCTAAAGATCTGCCTTTCTCGTTAAAACCAATTGTTGCTTGCTGGAGTCTTTAGTCTCTGTAATAGGACAGAACATGAACTTAGAAGGCGAGGCAATGGGTTATATGCTAAAAGATGAGAAAGTTCTCAGAGTCAGAGCTGACGAGCGTGAACTCGCATGTGATATCGATCGAGCAGACTCGGACTCGGACTCAGTTGCATATGCAAAAAAACGAGTTCACTCCCTACAGTTCTGACTCAGTGATATGAGAACGATCTCAAAGCTCTTTGTATGCACTTGCACTAGTTAAAACAGTAGTTTCTGTACGATCAGCCGAGTCAAGAAGGAAAAATGTTTTCTGAAAGCGAAAATGAAAGTGTAATTATAAACAACAATGCTGACCATCTTAGTGATTTTCTAGTAAAAGAACTGAAACTATATAAAGTTTTACTGGAAAAGTCTCAGTTACGGGAGTCGTGGACTGATTCTGGCCAGCAAACTTTAATGCTTGTAAATTTCTCATCCGCGTTGTACGTAGCCTGTTCATTTATTAATAAGTATCCTTTGCGGTTGACGTACTCCTCGTGGTGATAGAGTGGTTTCCTTATACGCACATGTGTACAATCCAGAGCACCAATGGATGGCGTAAGGACTTACTGCTCCATAACCTTTGCGTGGGAATATGATCCAATCAGTTGCACGGCTTTCAATTTTTGTTGCGACTTGCTGTACCACCCTAGATATCTTTGATTGATTTGAAATCCAGGATCTCTTACATAACGCAGAAAAATCCTCATTTTTTCTTGATGAAGCACCACCGCGTATTTCCAGGGTTTGGCCCAAAAACTCATCTGTCAATAATTGCACACTTGTTTCACTAAATCGATACAATTTTCGAAAATCTTCACCAATTGGACATCTTCTATTTTTATAAAACACGATTTGTAAGAAAATCAATCAGATACTCGGCCATTTTGATAGTTGTTTATCAACTGAGTAAGAGAAAACCCATCCTCAACAATTTGTGAGATCGATCTCATGCAAGCGTTTGCTCATCTTTTTGCATATCAAAACTAGAACTTTCTCACATAGAGCTTTCATCGAGAGATCGATCTCAACACTTTGAGTTCGAAATCACAGCTTGAGATCGATCTCGGTCTCTGTATTTTTTGTCTGCATACCACTCAAAGAAAGTTCTCAGAAAAGTAAGTAAAGAGCTTGAACTCATCTTTTTGCATATGACCCATTGTCTCCTCTTCTTCTTCATCAATACCGGTTTTTCTAAAATCCTTTGTAGGATCTCCAATTTGAAAAGTATGCTACCTATTTCGAAATATCCTGTTAAATCAACTATAACAGAGCTAATGTGCAATTTATTAACAAAAATAAGTTGCTTTTTGGCCAAATAAGTTTAGGTGACAGACAAGCAGTGGTATTAGTCAATCTGTGGTACACATTCTTTATGGTATCATGCTTTAACCTAAGTTTATAAGTAGTTAGCTAAAGGTGTTAGATTTGCTGCCCAACAAAGTTGAGACTTTTCCAGTTTCCTAGAATGTCTGTATTACCTTGTTCACTTTTGGGCTGTTGTTGAGCTTATGGAGACAGCTTGACTATCTGAGAAGAAAGAAAAAGAAATAAGAAGTTCATATCACGTTTTATTTGAGCCAAGAACACGCTATTATGTTTGGGAAGAGATTCATATGAATAGAAGTGAATTGCTTCGTCTTCCAAAAATAATTAATTCTCTCAGGTAGTCCTGGAAGGAATAGACATTTAGAAGATTTTATTTAGGAGTTATGTTACCAACGTTACTATTTAGAGAATTAAATGGTTTTAGAATGGTTTAGTGGGCCATATTGTTATTAATCTACTGCAAGCATGATTTAAGCCAAATTACCCTATTTTTAACCAATACCTTTTGAAATGAGAATAGGGCCATAGTGTCTTTATTCACTTTTTCTTCAATGTTAGGTTTACCAAGCGTTTTGCTTTGTTTGAAAAAAGTTCAGTTTTGTGAGATTGACACCAAGTCCAAATCTAAGTTTCAGAAAGTTGAAGAAAGTACACCACCTTGTGGTGTGTTCTTCAAATAGTAAAATCGCGAAGTTCTAAGCTGATAATCCTGCTTATCAGCATATTATGATGTATGAACTTAACGATCAGTCTTATCTACCTTTAGCAGATGTGACGACGCTACTTCTATATCTAAGAAAGCAACTAAGATTAACTGTTTGTGATGGAGATGATGTTCAATTTTGCGAACTAGTATGTGTAAAGGATTAAATAGTAAAGATTTATCTATGTTTGCCCCTAGATGATGTGCGTATAGGTCTTAGATCTTTCAGGTTGACATGAATAGGTTTTACCTGCTTTGGGTTTAAAAACAACTTTGTATTCTCTCCATGAAAATGGAATTTGAGTCAAATTGAAACAGCTTTTCAAGATGTTGATAAAAATGGATATTAAAATATTTCAAGAATGTATACATGAAATGTATGTATCATTATTATGAATATCTCAAAAGAATTTATGATGTTTCCTATGATGCTTCCGATGAACATTAAATAAATATTGAAAATCTGGTATTTAATAACAAAATAATTTCGGTTTTGATACCAAATTAAAGGTTTGAGACTAAAAAAGGTTTTAACTTTTAATATTGTTTAAAATGTTAGCACTGCTTTTTTATTAAATTACTAGCGGCCCGTACGGGTAAACATAAATAGGTACAAATATTTATGTTATAATCATGCTAATTAAAACGACCATGAATCACTAAATTAGAAAACATTTGTTTGTCCTATCATTAATAATCTTCGCAGCGTGTGCGATGAAAGACATTTTATGGCTAATTTTTTTACACCTTCGGTTGGTTTTAATAGGAATTTCTAAAGATTTCTATAGTAATATAGTACTAAATATGGCCTATGTTACTCAGTGATAATGTAGCTTTCAAATGAAAAAAAAATTATTAAAATAGGTCCAGCACTTTTTGAGTTTATTCGTTACATACAAAAATACAAATCTTTCCTCTTTATAATATTAGTGTAGAATAGATAAATTATCTACTCAAATGTTTTTTCCTGGGTCTATGCACCCTAATAAATGTTTGCTTATAAAATAAAGTCATTGTTGTATAAATAAATATATGAATGCAAAAAAATTCCAGTACCGAAAATAAATTTAGAAACACTCCTTTTATTCTTTTAATCTTTTTTTCAAAAAAAAATTTGAATTTCGAATGAATAATTTGTTCCTAATTTTTGTTTGTAAATCGTATAAAAATAATATTTTCTAGAGATTACATTTCAACATTTTCAAGTTTAAACAAAATTACAAAAGTTTATTTTTCCACTTCATAAACATTGTAGAAAGCTCTTAACAATAAACGAGTATCTTACATTTTTAAATAATAAATACAAAAAAAGAAACAATCACCAACGAGTTTCAAATTCAAAATGTATTTCAAATCTACCATAAATTGAATAATTTTGTTTAAAAAGACAAAGACTGTATCAAAATTAATGTGAGACTTGACTCTTCGAAACAAATTACACATTTGAAACTTAAGTTCTATTGAAACGGAATTATAAAATAAAAGCCCTATTCTACGTATTTCATGTAACGCTAGAATGTGACATCTGTCAAAATCAGCTGTGATTTTTTCAAAATATAAGTTAAAAAACTTGACGACTTCAAATAAAATATTTACTATAAAAGAATAGTTCCAGAAAACTTACACCATTCACAGGCACTTAGAAGGCCTAAAAAATTTAATTTATAGTAAATATGGTCTTCTTCAAGTCCAGTGACACCTTTTAGAAATGTTTCATATTTTCTTCTCCGTCTAAACCATAATTTACATCATTCTTGCACCAGCCAAGCCTTCATTGCAACAAAACATAAATAAATTCAACATAACCCAACTTTTGAATTCGTCATCATACATAGAGCCACACAAAACTGCATCATAAACACACAAAACACAAAAATAGAAACACATTTTCTACTCCATTTTCATTTTCATTTCATTTCTCATCTCTCAACGTTCACTCACTCTATTTCAGTGTTACAAGAGTTTGCCTTGAAGGTATAGTAAAGTTGCCATCTGCAACCTTGTTACATTCGTTTTACAAGATGCAAACACGCATACACAATGCGTCTTCTTGTTATTTTATTTTTATTTATTTTACTGCTTGTTGTTGTTGTTGTATTTGTGTTCCAAACAATAGAAAAGTCTTTACTATACTACACACAGTGAGATGAAGAAAAATTAAAAAAAAAAAAAAATAACACTCATACGCCACAGTGTACAAAAAAGGATTAAGAAAATGCAGTCGTGCATAAACAAGGAAATAACATTGTGTTCACTTAGAAGGATCTATTGTATGCATCAAAAATGAAAGAAGAGTTAGACATAGTATCCTCAACCAGGGTTGGACTTTATGAGTTTAAAGGACCCTCAAGGCATCTAAGATCAAATCTTTCAAGAAATTATAAAAAATTCAAAATTTTCTTCAAAACTTCTGCTTCTAGATAGAAACAATGTTTTTTATTATATTTTCTTGAAAGATGGTCCAAACTTGCTACTTAAACATTTTGGGCCTTATTATGTTTTTTGGTAAATAAGCAAATAAAATAGCAACCCTGAGATTAAAGTCACCTAAACCAACTAAACATAGTCAAGCAGTAGACAGCTACAACACCAAAGATGCACTGCACATTTTATACATGTGAATCAAATTCTAGAAACAGAGGAACGGAGGACATTCAGATGAATAAAAAGCCTTGAAGGCATCTAGACAATCAGTGCATTGTTTCACTTGCAGAGGAAAAGTAAGCGGAGATAAGCACTAGTATATGCAGCTTCAGTTTTCAGCTTCAAATCTAGCTTACATTCACTTGCGGTTACCATTACCCTACTTAGTACTAAATAACACACAAAGTGTTTTGCACCAACCAGTCGTATTGTCATTCACGCTGCAGAAGAAAAACAAGAGCCGACGACGACTATGAGGACGAGGACGACGACGACAAGAGTTGCAGGATCAGCAGGACGTGTGGCACAGTACATATACCTACTCGTATATACATGGAGCAGTTGCGCAGCAGCTGAGATTTTTACCAACAAGAACAACCCAACATACATAACAGTTCTAGGACATAGGACATAGAGAAAAATATGCTTATACTTATGTTGAATCCTGATGTTAGTGACATTCAACCTTGGGTACCCTTGAAAATTAATTCCTCCGCAACAACGAGTGGATGGAAGGAGGGTAGGAGCCGGTAGTTGCCACAATCAGCAACAAATTTCTTGAAGTTGACAAGCAGCTGGCGCATTAAAAAGGATATTTTTTTTTTATTTTTTTGTTGCAAAATGAAAATCTGTGTGGAAAATGCGGTCTTGTTTGTGTATTATACTTATATACTTGCAGTACATGTTAGGAAAATAGATTCAGTATAGAAGAGACTTGTAAAATATAGAGTTGAATATCAGTTAGAATATTGTCTCATGGTTTTCTTTAAATTATTTTAATTAACATTTCAACGAAAATAAATGTCAGGAAATTTTCTATTCAACAGATTTCAAGTCAAAAATAAATCGTGATTATGACCATAACGAGTATCATCGTTAAGTTTCTATGGTCTTGAAGTTTTTAAAGGTCAAAAGTTTGTGACAAAATGATCGATTTTTGTCGTAACTAGAAAATATAGGTGGTTAAGGATTTCTGAGAGCTTATGGGCAACTCACATCCACAATTATATTTTGGTTCTCTCTTAGTACCCGTGGCATGATGGTTAGTGCGTTGGACTGTCATGCCAGAGGTCTTGGGTTCGATCCCTGCCTGTGCCACCTTAAGTTTTTTTCACGGGTACTGCCTCTTGCGATAAATTGACAAATTCTCCCAGAGTAATTTTTGTCATGAAAAAAGTGCTTTCGCAAATAAGCCGTTCGGATTCCGCATGTAAACTGTAGGTCCTATCCATAACTGCAATTACTCGCACACAGGAATGGTTGAGAGTTGTAAGTCACTAGGCCCTGGTTCTATTTTTTTTTGTTCTCTCTTAAAACAACGAAAAACAAAATTAAGCACTTAGGCGTATACGCACTGTTTTTATTTCATAGACACGTTTTTAGAAAAATGCCTTCATTACTGCTTGAAAACTTTAAAGAACGAAACAAGACAGAAATATTTTAAGAATAAGTTTATTATTATTATTATAATCCGTTAGATAAGTTCATGGTAGGGTAAAATAAGGTCCTAAAATATAATGAATACTTTGAGATTTAAATCGAACCCAATTTTGCACATTAATCTCTAAAGTTGTATGTAGATACAAATTTGTATGACATAATGTTGGTGATTTTCAAAATTAATTTAAAAAAATCTATTTGATATATCAGTAATACCCGTGGCGTAAAGAAAACGTGATATCATTTTCTGAAATCCGTATTTTCTCAGATGGTCAGACTGCTATCAAATCTCTGGACTCTGTTTCTACAAACTCTATAACAGTCCATAACTGTCGATCATCTCTAATGGAGATGGCACAACAGTTTTATATTCACCTTTGCTGGGTGCGCCGGGCCATAGAGACATTCCAGGTAACTGTAAGGCAGATGAACTCGCCAGAAACGGTAGCCCATCCTACCATGTTTGGCAAATACTGGCATACCAATCGCTACTTGTAAACTGTTGCTAATGCAAGACGCTGTGTGGAGGGCAGGCACCAGGTGGAACAACATCACCACGTGTCAAGTCACAAAAAACATCTGGCCAACAGTGGATTTAAAACGTTCAAGGTGCTTGCTATCTCTAAGCAGATCGCATATAAATTCGATAATAGGTGTCATAACCGGACACTGTCTAATATTAAAGCACGCCACGAGATTAGGCGTATTCTCAAATGACTTTTGCAGAAGCTGTATGGACGAGGAAGAAGAAGAAACAGTTCTTCATCTTCTCTGCACATGCCCTGCTCTGGCCCGAAAACGCAAGAATTACCTAGTAGAATTCTTCTTTAACGATCTAAACGATCTAAATCATATCAGCATAATCAGTCTCTCAAATTTCGTAAGGGACTCAAACTGGTTTAATTGAGCTTAGGAGGAAGCCTCAATATTCATGTGGTATCACAATGGGCCATTAAACTGGCCTAATTGTGTCCGTTTCCATCTTGGACAGCCACTTTAACCTAACCTAACCTAGTACCCGTGGCGTGATGGTTAGGGCATAGGACTGTCATGCCAGAGGTCTTGGGATCAATCCCTACCTTTACCATCTTAAGTTTTTTCACGGGTACTGCCTCTTGCGAGGAATTGACAAATCCTTCAAGAACTATTCTTATCATAAAAAGTGCCTTTCTAAATTAGCCGTTCGGATTTGCCCTTAAACTGTAGGGCCCTTCCATCCCTGACAACATTAATCGCACACATGAATGGTTGAAAGTTGTAAGTCACTAGGCCCTACTTCTCAACGGACTGTTGCGCCACCTAATTTATTTATTTTATTTGATATATCAAAAGACAGGCTAATAATGCGGATTTCAATTTTTGAACATTATGTCATCCAAATGTCGTCCGTTGAGTTGCGCGAACTGTTCAAAACGGATCCTTGTCTTACGCGCCACACGCTGCGCTGCAAGAAATTTGATTCCATTACGCTGATTTTTGACAAATGATTTCTTTTAGATTGACTAGAGTTCGGAGATAGTTGCTGTAAACTCTCTCTTTTGGTTTTCCATTGGTCTTAAGTCGGGGGACCTTGGTGGCCACGGGATGTCCCCTAAGCTAATGAAAAGTTGTTGAGGGAAAGCTTCCCGAAGCAAACTCATCGAATCTCTAACCGTGTGTGCATCATCTTTTTGGAACCACGTGTGCGATGAAAACGATAGATGAGCTTGCAGGTTTGGCAAAAAGAAATCCATTTTCATCTGATTGTAATTTGCACTATTGACATTTTTCGCCTGGACCTGAGCATTCTTAGGTCCAATGGTCCAATTATTCCATGCGTGGATTAGGTGTACCCAGTTATTAACGTGCCCGTTTAAATGAAAATGAGCGTCGTCGTCGTTCCAAAAAAATGTGAATAACAGTACTCCAACATCGTCTCACAAAAATTTGTGTGTGAAACAAAATCATTTTCTTTGAGTTCTTGAACGATTTGAATTTTGAATGGATGGAACTTTAAATTCTTTTTTAAAATTTCATGAATAATCGCTCTAAGAAGTCCTTTTCAATATTGAAAGTCGTGGATTTTCACATAAACTCTCTTCAAGCATTTTAATATTTTCGAGAGTTATTGAAGAACGACTGGGCCCTGTCCGTGGAGTGTTCATATCGAAAGCAGTTGCGCGGAACATCTGCATCCACTAACGAAATTCCCACTCAGCCCATCACTTATTCATCGTATATTGAAGTGTTAACAAAACTGTCGACGCTCAGTTACGTACGAATAGTTACTCTTGAAAAATGTCTCGATGGTGAATGCGCGATGCCCACTTAACCAGTTCAAAACTGTCGACGCTCAGTTACGTACGAATCGTTACTCTTGAAAAATGTCTCGATGGTGAATGCGCTATGCCCACTTAACCAGTTCACCATCGTGACTTAGAAATCCGCACGATCACTTATTTAAATGACACCACTCCCCCATGCACCGTTTATTACTTCTTGAAATAATCCTATTTAAAAACATAAATTTGTCACACCCTGTATTACAAATAAGCTCAAATCCAAAGTTATGAGTACAAAGTACAAACTAGTACAAAGATTGATTTAAACCAAATAAAAGTAAAAACCAGGCCTATTATCATATTCAATTTGGACCATACTTTACTGGACACATTTTAAAGGTTTTTTCTTAGACGTGTGGTTGTCAATCTGACAATCCTTTTTTCGGATTGGAGTTTTGACAGCTATCACTTAATTTATGAGTAGTGTGGTTTTTTATTCCATAATAAATCTGCTTGCAGTTTTTGAATTTACTTCAGTTTCTTCCAATGATTAGAAATCACTTATGTATAGTCAAACGATTGAAGTTCAAAATGATTAACATCTTTTTGATATGGAATGATTGGTGTTTTGAAAAAAGGAAGTCCCAGCTTTAATAGTTAGTTCAATGTAAGAAAATGCAACCCAAATTTTTGAATCATTGAACTTTAAAATCACCCTATTTTACTAGCCCTATTTTTATATTCTCTTCTTCGATCTTAACCTACACCATGCTTGGACTAATGCACACAAAACACAAAAGAAATAAACTTCCAACTAAAAATGTCAGAATAATAAAAAAAATATATCTTCAATTCAATTATTCAAATGATTCATGAATCATTTTACAGCACCTGATTGATTGCAATCTTTTGAGTAATTTCAATTTCAAATTTGAATAACTTTTATTTGAATTTTTGCACTCTCTTGTAATCTTTTAAATAATTTTCATTTTTACAATATAACTTGAACATAATTTAAACTCGAATTTAATTAATCTGTCCTTATTTTTAAACAATAAACAAAAATCAGATTAAGGTAAAAATGTTAGTTGATGTTAAAGCATGACAAAAATCATAAAATATTTCAATCGGCTGAATTTTGTAAGTTAATGGGGAAGGAATTGATTGCCATCTTTCGAAATTTTGAATGAAATCAATTAATCATTTGTAAAGAATTCGTTCCAAAAAGATTGCATTCGTTTATCGCCAACTATTCACAAATCAATATTTTGCCGGCCGGTGGTGTAGCAGTTTAGCTAAAAGCGTTATAGTAAACTCCAGCAAAGCAGAAGAAAACTCATTTCACCCTTCTTCTTCTTCTTCTTCTTATTCAAATACCTACTCTAAAATTCAATTTAAATTAATGGAATCTTACAAAGGGAGTAATTTAATTCTCATTTCAATTCACAGGAAATAATTATATCAAACAAAATTCTCAGATTGTCACGTACCTACACCTATCTATACCTACCTTCGACTAGACTCCATTTTCTTAAGGACATTTCTTAGAAAGTAAAATACAATAAAAAAAAATAAATAAATAAGAAAAATCAAGAATGAAACTTAGCAGACGGCTTATTTATGATTGAAACCATGATTGAAACCATGATGATGTCCTTGGCCTTGATACATAAAGCTATAAGGACAAAAATTTAATTTCTTCTTTACGACACTTGATCTTTGAGCTATGTAGCTCGAAGGAAATGGTAATTAAATATTGCAACTACTTCAACCTTAAGATTTAAGTCTCTTCTATATGTATAAATGAAAATTCTTGAAATTTCTTAGAAAAGTCTGTAAAAAAGCAGCTTTAATCTTAAGACTTCTTCAAGCGAAAAAAAAAACAGCAGAAAAAAAATCAATCATTCGTTTTTACTCCTTTTATTTTTCGTTCGTCTCATAAAGGACGTACCAACTCGTACCTACAACCGTTCCTGGCTGACTTATTCCTGGTGGTTAGCAAGGCTGAAAGAAACGGTATTTCTGTTTTTTTTTTTTTTTATCCTGGAAGGTAAAATTATATAGAATGAGGTGATTCCTTTTTTTTTCGTTTTGAAGGAAGTTTGATTGCGGGACTGCAAATGGAGAAGGAATAAAAACAAAACACCTTGAAATGAAACACTGTTATGAATAGCCTCTTTCGAATTCTATGCTCTGAATGATTAACAGTCATTTTGCGTGCTACTCTGATTTCCTTTTGGGATAGTCATCATAGTTCTGTTTAGTTCTGGTCTGGATTGGGTAATTTGTTCCCATATTTTCTGTTTTTGGTTTTAGCTTTTATTTTGAGCTATGTATATTGTATATGCTATCAGTTTGTTCAGGCTCTTGAAAGCAAAAGCTTCCAATTAAACTGTTCAGCTGGAGCTGTGGGGAAGCTATTTTATTTTTGCCTTAATTTAGAATATATTTTCTATTTTGCTTTCTATTAAGTGGGAATGAAAAATTTAACCACATTTAGAGATGGGCGTGTGAAGAAAGAAAAGGACAAAGAGTAATAGGGAATATTAGCACAAAGAGGGCACTTAATGACAAATAAATAAAATCATTTTAGACTGTTGGTACTTGATTTTTGTAATAAGACAAATAAACATTTAATGAACTCGAAAATTAAAAATTCGAAAATTTAAGCTAAAGCTGTTTTCTGTCGATATTTTCAAGAAAATAAA
The DNA here is from genome assembly GCA_951509635.1 of Eupeodes luniger. Classification (NCBI taxonomy): domain Eukaryota; kingdom Metazoa; phylum Arthropoda; class Insecta; order Diptera; family Syrphidae; genus Eupeodes; species Eupeodes luniger. Next base: position 7,374,979 of record OX608075.1, on the reverse strand, counting down.
GAAATTCAATAATATTTTGATATGTTTTTATTTTTCTACAAATTTTATATACGGACAAAAGTTTGAAGTCAATATTTAAATTCCATCTCAAGATATTTGAATTCTTGTTAATATTTTGTACTCAAAAAATAAAAAAAAAAAACCGAGCAAAGTTAGAAGGTTCAGTCTATTAAAACATAGATCTTTTCACTAAGTACGTGATAATTTCAGATTTAAGGTAAAAAATAAAGTTTCCACATCAATATCTCTAATCTTCAGCCATCTTCTTTTCGTTTTTGTCCTCTCTTCACATTTTTTGTTGTTGTTTTTCTAAATGATCCTTAAATTGAACACAATTTAACAGTGGCTTAACTATCACTGTGCAAATGAACCCTTCTCATGTTTTCCTTTATCACTGTCTGGCAATCAGAACCTAAACGAAGAAAAAAAGAATCCTTCCTCTCTCTCTCGTAACCCCCTACCCCCTAAAACACTACCCCAACCCCATTACATCTATCACAACCATCTGCCAAGTACTTATGTTTTTTCGTTTCTTTTCGTTTCCTTCTTTTTTTTTCAAAAATGACGTCCATTTTTCGTGTTTGCTAGTGTCATTGAAAAACACCCAAGTATATCAACAAAATATACCCGATGTTGGTTCGTTCATCACTCTGTTAGTACATCTGCCTCCCGCCAGAGTTCGAGTCTAAAAACCAATTCCATTCGCATAGTTAAGTTCAAACCTAGTAACTGACAAATATATCCCTAATATCGCAGTAGGACATCGACGGGAAAAATACAACTGGGAAAAAAAAGGAAACAGTTCAAGAAGTTCCTTTACCTAGTCCCGTCCTTTCCCCCCCCCCTCCAACGCTCTTCTGGCTTTTCATTTTTCATTTCTAATGTGTGTTAAAAGCGAGGGTGATGGAGATCGGTACTAAGGGTGGTTATGAGGATGGTGAGCGAGTTGATGCCAGGAAGTAACTCGTTTCCCTTTCTCTCCTTAAAGCTTCGACGACGACGACACGATGGCAAGGACGACGAATTGGTGAATGCGAAAAGGGTTGTTTTGTTGAATGAGCCCATTTGGACCAGTTTCCAGAAATCCCGCTTCAACCAATGTGAACGTACCAAAGAGTTTTCTTTATTTTTGCCAAACAGTTGTTGCTATAAATGTTGGGGTTTGAGTGAAAATTGCGTAGGAAAGTTAAAAAGGATATTTTTTATTTTGACATCGAACACATTTTTGTTCATTTTAACTTTTTTTTCAAACTTTTTTTCATTTTAAAAAGAAAAAGTTTGTATTTTTTGTTTTGTGTGTGAAAAAATGGTTTACACCATGAGACCGATAGAAAGGAAGAGATATGAGTAAATATCAATTTCATTCTTTCACTTATCAGTCATTGTCGACTAGAGAATGAGTAAATTTACTTTGATGGCGTGTGGCGGTAGAGGGCGCTCGCTTCGCTTCGCTTCGTTTAACTTGGCTCCGAACTTGGGCTTCTATACATACGAGTAGAAAAATATAGTAGAAAACTAATGACGGAGTCATAAATAATGTTTAAAAGCAATCTCTTTTTTTTGCTTTAAAGGTTATAGTTTATTGTTGCTGAAAGATGTTAATTTGACTGTGGAGAAATTGTTGTGTAATTAAGTTATTTGAAGCGATTTTTATGAGTTACAAAGAGGATGGGTTATTGTTGTTCATTTACTTAAAGAGTTATAAATGTTATAATATTATTGACGGTTTTTAATATTATAAGAAGTATGTAATATATATTTAATGTTTATGTGTCTTCGATTTTAGTCAGCATTCCTCCACACAAAACTATATTTTCATCAATAGGTCGTTCCCTTCCCGCCAATTTATCGTAAGCGCTATAATAAATTTTATCATAAACGAAAAATCAAAAGCTTACAGCTGCTCCTTGAAACAACTCGTACCCATAGTTAGTATTTTAAATTATGAAGTTAAGACATGACAATAGCCTTAACTACCAAATTTTAATAATTTAGTTGTCTTTTTTGGCGGGAAGGGTTCGATGTAATAGTTCCTGCACGCAAAAATTACATGATTAAAAAAGCTTAGTTTCATTTATACACTTCACAATTTCTTCTTTCAAGCCATTGACGGTGATAGGCTTATTTTCACTGACGTTTAATTTCAATAAAATCCAGATATGACAAATTCTAATACCAAAAACGCCGTTGAAACGTTAAGTTAATGACTTATGCAGTGATTGAACAATTTTGTTGTAATTTCATGTTGGCCACATTCATAACTTGTAACTTACGCAATTAAAATACAGTGTATCATGTTATGATATTTATCGAATTTTACTCCTAACCAGTCTCATTTGCGAAAAAGAGTAGTCCGATAAATCCTATAGGCCAAAATTCGTACCAATCAGCGAAGTGTTGAAGATGAATTTGATTCTCAGCAATTAGGTCCTCGGGTTTTCTGGATCCCAACTATGTAAAAAATTAAAAACACACCAAGATAAAAATGAAAATATTTGTGTTCAAAATATCAGCGTCCACAATGAAAATGCAATATTCTTCAGTATATCACTCCCCTTTTGTTAACCTACAACTCACAATTGTTTTGCATGAATTATATGGAATACTCTTCAATACTGTTAGGCTAAAAATCTTAGATTTAATTATTATTGTTAAGTATTTTGTAAATGATTTTAAATTACTAATTTTTAAAAAACAAATACTGGTTATGCAAATTTTTGGGATTGTTTTCTTTTAGGCCTCAAAAATTGCTGTCCAAAGAAACCGAAAACACTTGATTTTAACTCAATTTTTGTATTTGAAAAAAAGATGTTAAAACTAAATTTGAAAAATAATCTTAATATTTAGTTGAACAATCTTTCTGTGACATTCTGTTTGTCACAGAGGTACCGACATTTTTTTAAAGAGTTGGCATTTCACCCAAGAGTACGTTTGGTTAGAAATCTCTATTATTACATGAACCACTGTTGGAAAAAAATACCAAGAATTTGTTTTAATCTATTCTTCTAAATGAATTTCACTCCCCCAACCCAGGCTCAACCCCTGCCCCTCTCTACAACAAAAAAAATGTTCCAATTTCAAAAATAAAAAAGAGGCTGGGATGCGACCCACACTAATAACTTCCCATCCCGTCTGTCGATTTGTCTTGCAATATCTCAAAGTTTTGAAAAGATATTTGAGCCGAAAATCAATTTTTACCAACTTTTGTTAAATTTTCTTTTAAGAAAATTGTCAATTCGTTTTTTCTCAAAACTTAACTGAATGCTGACAACAATATTTTTAAAAGATAAAAGTAGTTTAAAGCCAATATCTCAAAGTTTTGAAAAGATATTTGAGTCGAAAATCAATTTTTACCAAGTTTTAGTATTGTTTTTTTTTTAGGTTTTTATTTTTTGTAAAAAAAACTGTCAATTCGATTTTTTTTTCAAAATGTTACCGAATGTTGAAAACAATATTTCTTATAAGATACAATAAGTTGGAAGCCTTAATCTCAAATTTTTGAAAAGATATTTGAGTCGAAATTCAATTTTTACCAACTTTTTGTTATGTTTTTTTTAAGGCTTTTATTTTTTATGAAAAAACTGTCTGTTCGATTTTTCTCAAAATTTTACCAGATGTTAAAAACAATATTTTTCGTTGCACAAAATTGTTTTAGAGATAAAATCATTTTTTATTCGTAAAATTTTAGGGGTGACAAATATTTTTTTTCAGTTTTTTTGATTTATAAAAAAATCGTTAATTATTGGATTTTTTTCCAAAAATATATTGGTTTGGTATCACGTTACAATATATAATATAAAATTTAATTCAAGTCTCTAGCGTCATTGGTTCGTGAGATATTTAGGGTTAACCAAAATTTTCACCTTTTTTTTAAACTGCTATGATAAAAAAAAACAACCACGCGATTTTCTCGAGAGCCCTTTCTGCATCTTTCTGCATTATTATCTGTATAACAAAATTTATTTGAAGTCGATATCTTTACTGGTTCTTGAGCTATGGACGACGAAAAAAACTGCGCTAACGTACGGACGTACGGACGAATGAACGTATGTACACACGCAGGCACAGACATCTCTCTAAACATCGACAATTCGACAAAACGGACCGATTACAATAACTTCCTATGGGAAGTTAATAAGTTGAGAACCCTTCTTCCATTATAGTCTTCGATTCCTTTCTACCGATTCAAAACGGTGTTCGTGGGCTGTCAAAATGGTCCCTTAAAATGATGTTCATTAATCTTCTCAATGTTCCAAAAATATCAGTAAGGTCTCGGAATGTAAATCGATGGTTTTGAAGCACCAATTCTTTGACTTTGTTGACATGTAGCTCATCAATTGATTTTGATGGTCGTTCTGGTCGTGCTCCAGCTTCATTGCTATCCTGCAAGACTTTCAACGTTTCATCTGAAAAAATTACATTTCTTACACAAAATGTATTGGTATTGCTTTGTTGAATACTTTCAGACGTTATGTTTGCAAAATAATTCCAAAACCAGGTACGCTTTTTCGGTGCAATTTCAACTTCTTTCGAAATACTTCTGTAGTATACGAGGAACCATCCTTTTGACGGAATACAAATTTTAGCTTAGGCTTTTCTGATTAAATTTGCTCTATTATTAAAATCATTTTTAACTGATATCTTCTAGTTTCTTGAGGTTTTTTCATTTTTATGGCATTAAACATTTTAACTGAACTTCACTCTTCTTTACCGATTTCACTAATGGAGTGACCACTATTATGCGGTACTTAGATGACTTCACAGTGTTTTCCTAAGCTAATTGTTATATAGAATATTTAAAGACAAAATGCAAAACAAATCTTCTCTAAAATTTAGAATTGTTTATAACATTATAACCAAGCAAGAATATTTCCTAGTATCTTTCTTCAAGTGTTTTTAAAATTTGAAAAAATTAGTGCATTGTATGAAAAATATCATTTGTCTGCTCACAAAACTATTTCTTGATAAGTTGAAGAACAATATTAAGAAACATAAGTTAAAGAACAGTTCAACTCAAAACTATGGAATGTTAATAATATTTTGAATGCTTTTTGTTTAGGAAAAAATTCCAATATTTATTAAAAATCTTCTTATTTTAAATTAAATTTTTAAAATTTTATCAATTTAAGTCTAACCAAATTTTTGTTTTCCAGATACGCAAAGTTTTTTTCCACTTTCTAGATAAATTCCTGTGAATTTCCACAATTTTATTTCTTTGACATTGATATGTATCGTTATTTTAGTTTCGTGGTAAATTTTTTGATCTCCAACTAAACTAAAGTGGTTGTTATTCTGACAGGATACTGTCAACGAATAAATTATAGCTTTCAAATCTGTGTGAATGTGTTGTGTGGTACCCACCAACCAAATCCTGTTGGCTAAAACACACAAAATAAATTAATTATGAAAAATAATACAAATAATTACACATATTGTTTGCATATAGGTTCTCGAACTTATATGGAAACCCTAAACTAATTGATAACTTGTTTTTTTGTTTTATAAGTTTTATTTCACTAAAGTGAAATCCATGCAAAAGGGAAAACTATCAACAACTTTTAATTATACCAAAAAACTGTCAATACCCCAAACAACAGGTAAACAGGGAGGGCTGTTTTGAACAACAGCAGTCTGCAAATGCAACCTGAACCCTTAAATGATGTTGGTATGATGATGATGGCTGTCAGAGGGAAGTTGGTTTCATGCTACCTTTTTTTGCTTGGTGCAGTAGCAGTTGTTGTTGTTGATATTGTGTTTTGCTTTTGCTCTGAATTGACATATTGTATTTGTGGTTTATCAATTATTATTATTTTGACCAATATATTTTTGATTTGTTTGTTGTGTTGTGTTGTGTTCAAAGCCATCATCAGAGAGCAGATGGTCAAATGTCCCTACTTTCTACCCTTTTGATTTTACATTTTTGGTCAAAATTCAAAAAAGCTCTTGTTTAGGGAGTTAAAAACATACACATTGTATAATCTCACCCTCAATGTGACTATGACGACGGTGATTGTAGTGGAAGTGGTAGTGGCGCTGGCATCGTCAACCATATGGCATACTGTCGATATTGTGGTTTTGTACTACGAGTACCTATTACGAGTATAGTTTTCGAGTTCGAGTGACTTTGATTTTGTACAATTTTATAGTTTTTGTCCCTGTTTTTGGGTTATTAATCTTTGTTAATCGAAAAGTCCGGAAGTGGTTGAAATGGGATTTTGTATAATATTGCACATAGATTATTGTCATTTTTGAAAAGGGGGAATAATTTTGGTTGACATAGGGATTTGAGGTTTTAAACAAGAGTTTGATTTTGAGTCTATATGTATGTACACTATCCAAACTTTAAGCTTTTGTAACCATCATGAATTGTGGTTGAATTTTGAAGATAATTACATTTAATATCGATTAAAAAATAAATACTACTTGTTAACTTGAGTTTTGATGTTAAAAACTGTGAATTCAAATATATTTGGATTAATTAATTGATTGTAAAGCGTGTTTTTAAGGGGCATAGAAATTTCAAGTGGAATGAAAGAAAGACATACAAATTACTTCATTCAAAAGTTGATCTTTTGTATGAATTCCGGAATATGACCGCCACGCTTGGTTCGGACGCAGTCTAATCTGGAGGTCACATTTTCGATGACTTTTTCCATTATTTGTGGCCGTATTTCGCCAATATCGTGTTGAATGTTGTATTTCATGTGTTCAAGTGTTTCGCGCATATTGTCTTAGACCAGCGACTTTAAATATGTTTTCAAAAAAAGTGAACTGATTTTAAAGCACGATCACAGTTCACGGGTTCTTAACGTGAGACTATGCGGTTACTAAAGGTTTCCTTCAATAAATTAATTCTGGCACGAGCTGTGTGACATGTTGGGCCTTCGCCGTCTTCTTGAAACCACAGCTCCTGCACATCATGATGGTTATTGAATTGATGAACGAAAAAGTCAGTATTCATGGCTCTATAGCGGGCACCATTGACTGTAACGTTCTAGACATCGTTCTTAAAAAATTATTTCATTAACCCATGGAGAACACCAAGCGGTCTGAATTTGACGGATTCTCAACATACACTTAAGGATTTTCATCTGTAACGAACTAATTATTATATACTTTAATTTCATGTTTTCTATCAGAATAAAATCCATTCTATTCCTTCTATGAAAATAACAAGTATACGCCCGAGTGAACCTTTTTACAAAGTATCGAATTTTCCATATCTGCCTGGATACCAGTCGCGTTGTTCAATAGAAATTAAAGACAAAATAACTATAAACACCTTTCTATGATTTGATTCACTCTGGCATATGTTCCCTTTCACACCTGAACTTGTTTTGAATCCAACCGCTACAGGTCGTTCAGACCATTCAAGAACGGCAATGAAAGGGTTGTCCACTTCCTTTAGCAACGGGTAGGCCTGCTAGCACACGCTCGTCCTAGCTCGTCGACGGGGTGGGATCTTGTTGCCGAAAATGGACGGTGTTACGTTTTTGTTTCAGGCCTTAACATTCGAAGCTGTCATTCGAGAAATATATTACATTGTATTAAGAGTTGTGGAACCCGAATTTTGATTACTCAAAGAAAAGATCGTCATACTAGTTGAGAACATAGGTGGTAGTGTTCCCTGAGCCTTATACCCTCCCCTCACGTCATCAATAAAAAAAAATAATTCGTATTGAGACGTACCTATGGTTATTGCCAGGACTCCTTATACGACAATAACCCCTAAAATGAATTAAAACTTGCTTACTTACATTATCTCGCTGAAAGTCTCAATCACCTTCTCTCGATCTCACATCCTTATTTTTGTTACTCAAAACTTCTTCATATTATTATAATCTATACCAAAAATTTATCAGACAAAACAATTCAAACTTACTAAACCTGGAACATCGATAATTGTGGGGTCTTTAGAAACCAAAAACTGCCATAAAAAAAATTCATACTGCATGAAAATTCCATTAAAAAACTTCAATTTAATAAGTTTATAGTAAAGTAGATTCGTACAATATAATTCTTCTTCAATTATCCTTATGTGTTAAGTGAAAGACGTGGTTTCATTAACTGAGTAGGATACGGATAGGAAACAAAATTTTAAAGAGATGAGATATGTTTTTAAAGATATAACTTCTGTCTTAGTTATTAATTTTTTTTTTTTTCTTCTATAAACTTCACTGGTTACAAATATAATAAAAATATGATTTTTTTTTTTGTAAAGTAGTTTTACATTTACTTACTTTGTTCCTTTATTGAACTTACGGCTGCGACTCCTGGTGAAAACTGTGCACGGTTTTTACTGGATTCGGTAGATTTTAATTTTCTGTCAAATTTAAAAATTATATTTATTTATATTTGCACTCTCGGTTCCGGTCTATTGGAATAATACTTAGCTTGAATTTTAGTTATTTCTTTTCACAGATGTTCTTCTCTTTAGATTTTGGTGGGGGAGGGGGGTTATAATATTGGAAAGTGACTGGAATTCAGGAGAGGGGAATTGATGTTTTGGAGCGTTTTTTTCTTTGTTCTAGTAAAAAAATTTCTCTTAATATATGTTGTTGCTGCTTTCTCAATTATGTCGGTATATGGGATTCTCTAGTGTGTCGTTTTGTTCCGAACTTAGGTGAAGTGGCTATTGATCGAACCAAATGGTTACTCATACATAGGTAAGTTAGGTTGGATATAATTCTTCCCACCCGCGTGGCTCTTCTCGTTGGCGCTTCGGGTGTCAAACCAAATAAGTTCAACTGGCGCCTCTTGCTGTTATCTGATAACAATTCAGAGAGAGTACAGAAGGATGAATAAAAAAATGTACGTATACTAAAATTATGACGTAAGAGTCTTACCTAAAGTGGAATTTCACCAGCTTTAATTAAATGCTAACCGGACTATAGCGTCACGTGGTTTAATTCTGACACCTAGATTTTCAATTTATTTAGTTTTTTTATTTTGGATTGAGATGATATTAAAATATTACCCACCAGTTAAACTTTTAACAATATCGTCTAGCTTAGGCCACTTTCACTTGACTGTAGATTTTTATATATAGATTTAATTTAACAACCTAATATTCTTTCGTGCAGGTGGAAGAAATATTTCACAATTTATTTGTTTAATCTTGTGACGAAACGGGTTAAAGTTCTAAAAGTTAATTAAGTAAAAATCAGACGATGGCACTATAAAATTAAAGTTTGACTGTACCTAATTTTATCTTTGCACTCGAGCCACGGTATAAAAAGAAATACTAACTTTAGGACTTTTTGAGCTTATGTCCTTCTCGTTCACGAATTATGCGCCAACTAAACCTAATCGCGCTGGTCACTTTTCTTAATTCTTGTTTCATAAAAAGATTATGAGAGCTTAGAATTCCGTGTAAAACGTACGATTAACCTGCACTGCAGAAGTCCGTTTCCTGACGTTCCGCTGCGGTATCACTATTCCTTACATTTATTTAATTCGTTGTACATACAAAAATTGCTTTTCCATCGCTTTTACTAAATTTCGAATATTGACAGTGTTAGTAGACGAGTTTTATTTTATGGTAGGATATATTTTATCCTATTTTTATATTAATATTAAATATAATTTTGTTTGACCAAAGTGATTTCCCTACACAACTTATTATTTTTACGAAGTCAACTGAGTTAAAAGAATAAGAAGAGGAATTGTTTTACATCAAAAAAAAAATGTTCTCATGCACAGCTGAGTTGGCCGGGTTAATAAAAATATAGTTAATTTTATTTCTTTAAATCTTTAGAATGTGTGACCGAAGTATAACCCTTGGAATCGATTACTTCGTATAAATTATTTCCCAGGACTTTCTTCACCTTTACCCTTATAAATTTAGGACAAAGTTTGGCATTTAACTTCTTTGATGCGTCACTTAAAATGAAATTTCTTTTATACAATTGATCACCTACTCTATACGTCACAATTCTACTCCTTAAATTGTAAGTTTTTTCATACGATTCATGAGCTTTTTCTAAGGCATTTTTCAGATATGAATGTAGTATATTCATCTTCGCAGTTTTTGGAAGCCAATCTATCTCCGAATTATTTAAGCCACTTAAATCTCTAAGAAGCTTGTAATCGGCCCCATGTTCAATCATTCGTTGCCCAAAGAGTGCTTCATAGGGTGACATTCCCAAAACAGAATGTACGGTTGTCCGTAGAGCGCTGCTGATAGATGATAGATAGGCATCCCAATTAGACTGATTTGGATTTATGTATGAACGAATTGCCGCTAGAATAGATCTATTCACCCGCTCGCTGGCGTTGGCTTGAGGGGAATAGACGGCTGTTCTATAATGCTTTATACCAAAATTGTTTACCATTTGTGAGAACTCCCGACTAATGAATTGGGTTCCATTGTCGGAAAGAATGCTTTCTGGCACACCAAAAATGAGAAATACATCCTCTAGTAAAAACTTTAACACCGTGTCTGTTGTAGCTCTTTTCAGTGCCTTAATCAGGACAAATTTAGTCAACTGGTCAAGGACTACAACGATTTGGGTGTTACCACTTCTTGACCGTGGGTAGGGTCCAATAAAATCAATATAAAGATGTTGAAAGGGTCTTTCCACCGAGAAGGCTTTTCCCATTTTCGCTCTCAAGGTCACATTCGGCGCTTTCGTCATCTTACAAACCTCACAATTAGCAATAAAATTTTTGACCTGGGTAGCCATACTTGGCCAGAAACATTGTTGTCTAAGACGGTACAAGGTTTTTGTTAAACCTCCATGGGAAGCTCGTGGTGGACAATGTGCCAAAGAAACCAGACGGTCGGTCATTGCTGTTGGAATCCAGAGTTTCCAAACCAAATCGTCTTGTATAGGAATTCCTGTACAAAATTTTACCTTTTTATACACATAACCATTGGAGATCTGAAAGTCTGGAAGCTGATCTAGGTTTTCCTCAATATGTTTTATTAGTTGAGCATACTCTTCTGCTTTAAAACTAACATCTTCTAAATCAACGTAAAGCACCTCGTTAGGATCTATATCTTTGAGTGTAGGTGCTTCATTCTGCAACTGGACTGAGTCTATCTGATATACTCTCGAAAGAGCATCTGGGACAACGTTTAAGGTTCCTCTTCGGTGCTCAATTTCGAAGTCGAATCCTTGGAGCTTTAAACTCCAACGAGCTAACCTGCCTGTAGGATCTTTGAGACTCATTAGCCACTTTAAACTTGAATGGTCTGTAATAACTTTGAACCTATATCCCTCAACGTATGGCCTTAACTTTTGTATCCCTTTTACTGCTGCCAGACATTCTCGCTCCGTCACCGAGTAGTTGCGTTGCGCGGCATTGAGTTTTTGGGAATAGTAATAAATTGGACGTTCGGTCCCTTCTTGATCTTCTTGGCAAAGAACACATCCAATTCCAGTAGCCGAAGCGTCACAAAGAATGATGAATTGTTTTTCAAAATCCGGGTTAACAAGAACAGGCGTTGTAGTTAATTCCTTTTTAATCTTGTTGAAAGACTCAATCGCTTCTTCGTCAAATTTAAATTTTAGATTTTTCTTTAAGGTATTAGTTAAGGGAGTGGCTAGAGTCGAGAAATCTTTCACAAATCTCCTGTACCATCCGGCCATACCTAAAAATCTTCTGACTTGTCGGGATGTTTTAGGCACTGGAAAATCTAATATCGCAGCTATTTTCCCGGGATCTGCTTTAATACCTCCCTGGCCTACTATATACCCTAGGTACGGAAGTTCTTTTAGACAAAATCTCGATTTTTCTACATTTATAGTTAGCCCAGCCTCAGTAAGTCTTTTAGCAATAATTTTCAAGATTTTTAGATGTTCTTCGAAAGTATGTGAAAACACTAATAAGTCATCTAAATATACAAAAACTTGGTCTCTTAATTCATGAGGAATAACCTGGTGCATTAAGCAAGTTAAACTCTGGGCTGCATTTGAAAGGCCGAACGGCATGACTTTAAACTGGTAAAGTGGACGGCCAGGTACGGTAAAGGCGGTTTTTTCCCGTGAACCTTTCTCCAACGGTATCTGCCAGTACGCATCTTTCAGATCCACACTTGAAATAAAGTGTGGGTCTGAAAAACGTGCTAACAATCCCTCTATATGCGCAATTGGATTCGCATTTTTCTTAGTCACCTGATTCACTTTTCGAAAGTCCAGACATAAGCGGTTTTTCCCTGGTTTCCGTACCAGAACCACTGGTGAACTCCATGGGCTGGAGCTTTCTTCAATGATATCCAAAGAAATCATGCGATCCAATTCCGCATACATCAAGGCTTGTACCGCTGGAGATACAGGATAATGCCTCTGTTTGATCGGAGTCGCATCGCCGGTGTCTATCACATGTTCCATTAACATAGTTTTTCCTAATCCTTTCGTTAAGAAAGAAGGAAACAATTTTATCGTTTCAAGTAAAGCCGTTGACTCTTGGGGTGTCAAGTCACATTCATTGCTATTTATTTTGTTTCCTAGAGAGATTTCAGAAATAACGTTGGGGGCGAGTTGAAAACTCCGCCAAAAATCTACGCCTAAATACAACTTTTGTATTAAAGACGGAACAATGAAAAAATTTATATCTTTTATGATCCCTTTATATAAAACTGGTGTCGTTATCATTCCCACTATGCTTTGTTTTTGGCCATCAGCTGTAGCTAACGAGGATGAAAAGTTTTTATAAGGTATTTTATTTTCCTTAAGATATTCTAAGGATCCGATGCCTAGACAACTTATACTCGCTCCTGAATCAAGAAGACCAAACCATTCTGTTCCAAAAATTTTCACGGTCAGGTATGGACGAGGATCTTCTGAAGACATATTTACTATAGCTGAAGATACTACCTTGTGTAAGCTTTTCTTTTTATTGTGTTTTTCTCTTACCCTTTGAATTCGATTTGATGTTAGAGGTTTTGCAAAGATTCTTTCTCGGGCTTTAAAGTATTCTAACTGGCGTTCATGAAGAGATTTTCTTTTAAGTGGGGTTTTGTTTTCCATTACCATGTTTGTAGTAACTTTGTCATCTGGGCGTTTGAGTATGTTGAATTTATTAGGATTTTCTAATTTCTGGGCAATTCCGGGTTTTTGTCCTTCGAGCAACTCTCCCCGGTTGTAGGATTGCTCTTTTGGCGGTTTCCCGAACATTTTTCACAATTGGGAGTTATCACATTCTCAAGGCCACATCTAAAACAAAATAGATTGCGGCGTGAATCAGGACATTTGCGAAAGGTATGACCCACGCTCTTACAGTTCCAGCATGAAACTGTGTTAGGATTCTTATTGAATGCATTCACATGCGCTAAATTCGAAGAAGACGGCAATTCAGATAACATTTCAATTTCATTGACTACTCGATGGTTAGGGATATTTGCCACCGTTTGATTGAACTTAGTCGTTGCTCTTTCATTTCCGTTCAAGAATTTTTCTATGGTTCTACAGACGTAAACCATTTCCGCAAGACTATGAGTACTAAATGTTATAAGAAGTTCCCCTATTCTTCTTTTAACGTTAAGTTTAATAAGCTCTATGATTTCTTTAGTAGGTTTGGGACTTCTCAACCTGGAATTGAGTTGAATCAAATCGTCATAAAAATCATCAAAGCTCTCGTTCGGAAGTTGCTTCCGATCGGACATTTTTCTCGACAGCTCTGTGTCTGTCTCTAAACTTCGATATTGCTCCAGGAGGGCTACTCTGAGAGTTGTCCAAGTTACTCTAGGATTACTTTTTATAAACGTCCAGAACCATCTTTCAACGTTTCCACTTACAAAGTGATGAAAATTCGAAATGACATCCGGCCAGGTTGCGTTATAACTATTTTTAATTCTTTCTAATCGAAACAAGAACTCATCGATGGTCATCTTTTTGTTGTCAAATTTAATTCCCCATTTCTCATAATTTGGAGATCTGGTAAGAGAATAAGAGGGAGAAGGAGCTGTATTCGGATTCGGATTCGGATTGTTTGAAGGAGAAGGTGAATCCTGAAGATTCATACTACTCAATTGGGCGAGAAAATTGTCAACGTTCGATCCGCGAGTCATATTGACTGGATGAACAATTTCATTTGGATCATGGCGTCTCTGATTAACACTAGCTGTTACCTGCGGTGCTTCTAGTTCAGTTTGGTTATTTGCTATATTGTGAATATTATTTCCTATATTATTCACTGATGATTGTTGATTTTGAGCAGTACCTGTGAGAGTACGAAAGAGTGCTTCAACTCTTTCCATCACAAAAGCCTGGTTTTCAGCTAATTTTTCTTGCAAGAAGCGTTGATCTTCAGTGCGTTTGAGACCTACAGTAGCTGAAACCACTTCTTTTATGTAGTTTTCGAATTGTTCTGCGTCCTTGGAAACGTTTACATCGTTTATATTTCCACTCTCCTCTCGTGGATCAATAACTTCATCTACGTTACTCGGACCTGCCAAACTACTATCTTCAACATTATTTTCTACCTGCTCACTTCTGACGATTGAATCGTTTGCCTCCGCCATATTATCTAAAACTGGTTGACTCCTCGTTCTAATGGAACTACTAGTTCTCTTGAAGTTATAATAACTTCTTTTTGTGGAGCGACCAAGACCTCTTCCAGACATCAAAAAAAAAAATATATACGTTCAGTATACAAAATTCAAATAAACAAAAAAAAAACTATGTAGAAATAAATTCTAATAAACTTAATTCCGAAATTTATTTCAAATTCCTAAACAAATTCTTCTTAATATATGTATTTAGATTAATCCTTCATGTATTTACCAAGGATGTGAGTTAAGAGTGAAGATTAAGAACCTTCAACGACCAACAAAAAAAAAATTAATTTCACAAATGTATGACATATTTTGGGATGGATTTGTTTTTCAATTGTGAATCCTTTAATAACTAGGATAAAAAGGATGGTGTAGTGTTACATCAGCGTGAGTCAAGTTATTTACTTTAACTCACCGGATAACAATATTGCCATTCTTTTAGTTGATTATAAAACAAAAATCCTTTTATTTCTTTTAATGAACTAGTTTGCTTTTAAATTTCCTCGAAAATAAACAATTTTGCTTCAGACCTGGATCGGGAAAAAGTCAACTTATCCATCGGACAAAACTTATTTATTTGAGTACTATGAATTAGGTAAAAAAAAACGGATTTTCGTGAAATGCCTGTCCTTATCATTCTATGCTACTAACCCATAAAACGAATTTGTCGTTCTTATGTTGGACACCGAACTGATAAAGTCCAGAATTCACTTAAATATTGTTTCTAACATTCATAAATAATCATTACAACAGACAAAAGTTGATTAAAATTAATCTTTACTTTCCGGATAACAATCACTAAAATTATAGAAAATGTAACATTTGTTTGCCTACTAATTCTGGTATATAATTCAAAGATACAAGAAATATAAACATCTAATCATAAGAGTAATAATTCGGGCCCCACGTTGGGCGCCACCTGTAACGAACTAATTATTATATACTTTAATTTCATGTTTTCTATCAGAATAAAATCCATTCTATTCCTTCTATGAAAATAACAAGTATACGCCCGAGTGAACCTTTTTACAAAGTATCGAATTTTCCATATCTGCCTGGATACCAGTCGCGTTGTTCAATAGAAATTAAAGACAAAATAACTATAAACACCTTTCTATGATTTGATTCACTCTGGCATATGTTCCCTTTCACACCTGAACTTGTTTTGAATCCAACCGCTACAGGTCGTTCAGACCATTCAAGAACGGCAATGAAAGGGTTGTCCACTTCCTTTAGCAACGGGTAGGCCTGCTAGCACACGCTCGTCCTAGCTCGTCGACGGGGTGGGATCTTGTTGCCGAAAATGGACGGTGTTACGTTTTTGTTTCAGGCCTTAACATTCGAAGCTGTCATTCGAGAAATATATTACATTGTATTAAGAGTTGTGGAACCCGAATTTTGATTACTCAAAGAAAAGATCGTCATACTAGTTGAGAACATAGGTGGTAGTGTTCCCTGAGCCTTATACCCTCCCCTCACGTCATCAATAAAAAAAAATAATTCGTATTGAGACGTACCTATGGTTATTGCCAGGACTCCTTATACGACAATAACCCCTAAAATGAATTAAAACTTGCTTACTTACATTATCTCGCTGAAAGTCTCAATCACCTTCTCTCGATCTCACATCCTTATTTTTGTTACTCAAAACTTCTTCATATTATTATAATCTATACCAAAAATTTATCAGACAAAACAATTCAAACTTACTAAACCTGGAACATCGATAATTGTGGGGTCTTTAGAAACCAAAAACTGCCATAAAAAAAATTCATACTGCATGAAAATTCCATTAAAAAACTTCAATTTAATAAGTTTATAGTAAAGTAGATTCGTACAATATAATTCTTCTTCAATTATCCTTATGTGTTAAGTGAAAGACGTGGTTTCATTAACTGAGTAGGATACGGATAGGAAACAAAATTTTAAAGAGATGAGATATGTTTTTAAAGATATAACTTCTGTCTTAGTTATTAATTTTTTTTTTTTTCTTCTATAAACTTCACTGGTTACAAATATAATAAAAATATGATTTTTTTTTTTTGTAAAGTAGTTTTACATTTACTTACTTTGTTCCTTTATTGAACTTACGGCTGCGACTCCTGGTGAAAACTGTGCACGGTTTTTACTGGATTCGGTAGATTTTAATTTTCTGTCAAATTTAAAAATTATATTTATTTATATTTGCACTCTCGGTTCCGGTCTATTGGAATAATACTTAGCTTGAATTTTAGTTATTTCTTTTCACAGATGTTCTTCTCTTTAGATTTTGGTGGGGGAGGGGGGTTATAATATTGGAAAGTGACTGGAATTCAGGAGAGGGGAATTGATGTTTTGGAGCGTTTTTTTCTTTGTTCTAGTAAAAAAATTTCTCTTAATATATGTTGTTGCTGCTTTCTCAATTATGTCGGTATATGGGATTCTCTAGTGTGTCGTTTTGTTCCGAACTTAGGTGAAGTGGCTATTGATCGAACCAAATGGTTACTCATACATAGGTAAGTTAGGTTGGATATAATTCTTTTCTTTTCTTAATTCTTGTTTCATAAAAAGATTATGAGAGCTTAGAATTCCGTGTAAAACGTACGATTAACCTGCACTGCAGAAGTCCGTTTCCTGACGTTCCGCTGCGGTATCACTATTCCTTACATTTATTTAATTCGTTGTACATACAAAAATTGCTTTTCCATCGCTTTTACTAAATTTCGAATATTGACAGTGTTAGTAGACGAGTTTTATTTTATGGTAGGATATATTTTATCCTATTTTTATATTAATATTAAATATAATTTTGTTTGACCAAAGTGATTTCCCTACACATCACATAAAGTACTCCAGTTTTCTTAATTGACCTATCCATTCTACCAAAAGTGAGCTTGACCGTAAACTGAACGTAGTGCGCGATAAGTACTTTGAACAAAACCATAATTTTTCAAAATTAATTTGCACAATTTCGAAGCATTTTTTAGGCTTCACTCATTTTGTAGCAACCATTTTGCCAAATCATTTGACAATTGACAAAATAGCTGCCAATTAAAAAAGTGTATCCAACTTAAAGTTCTATACCTCTAAAATTTTAGCTTGGTTGCCATTATTTTATATCTTTACTGCTGTAAACTATTCGCTAAAATAAGATTAATAATACTGGGTGTCCCAAAAGAAATAATTAAGTGTTGGCAACCCTAAACAAACAAAAAAAAACTTAAAGCAGGCATCCTTAGTTCGAAATTTCAATGTAAAGGTTCAACGCTGGAAAAACCACTGCGTGAGCTTTTTCATCTGTCCTACTCTTCAGGTCTCGTTCCGAGCGGATGGAAAACAGCATTTGTCCAGTTGGCAGCCTTAGTTTGAAGTTTCAATGTAAAGGTTCAACGTTGGCAAAACCACTGTGTAAGCTTATTCATCTGTCCTACTCCTCAGGTCTCGTTCCGAGTGGATGAAAAACAGCATTTATCCCCAAAAAAGGCGAATCTTCCTAACCCTCTAATGACCGACTGATTGCACTTACGTCCCTTCTTTCCAGGGGCATGTAAACGCTGATAAATTATCAGCTCAAGAAATATCTCGAAGATCGAAAGCCTCTTAACCCTAGAAAGATAATCATATTTTTTAGTGCGTGAAAGATAATCATACGTCTCAGAGACGTATGGCACTTATTAAGCGCGTTTAAAGATGACCATTGATTTTTCATCATTATTTTGTATTTCAATTAATTTTATTTGGATTATTTTAAGTAAAATGAATCAATAATTAAGTACAAAAGAAGTAAAATTTGAGCAAAATTTATAAAAAATCTGAACCACCTTGAAAACAGAACGAACAAAGTTCTTTAGTTTTTAAAGAAACCTTTGAGTTGACTTTGAGTCTTAATATTTGGTAAATTAGTTCATTGAGGGGTAAGCTAACTATAAAAAATAGTTTTAGTAATTTTTGAGAAAAAAAGTTTTTTCCCCATATACTTTTGTTCAGTGCACAAAAGTTTCATAAAAGATAATCATACGTCTCCCAGACGTATTACATAGTCATTACTGGCCCTAATGCATCTTTAGCGTGAATTTTAAGATGCACCATGCAAGCTCTGACCTAGTCCTGAGCAAACATAAAAAACTAATGTAATACAGCTTATAATTGAAAAGATATAACAATTTTTCCCCACGCCATACGTCCCGCAGACGTAGATTATCTTTCTAGGGTTAATGACCTACAGTATTGCTTTCGCAGCAGTAGGTCCACTGGTAATCTCATAGTTCATCTCACCGAACAGTGGAGCAAATGTTTACATCGTTTTAAAGAAAGTAAGATTATTACACTTGATATTTCAAAAGCATTTGATAAGGTTTGGCGTCACGCCCTCTTATCCAAAAATGCGTGCGTTCGGTTTTCATGAACCTCTCCTTCATTGGATTAGTAATTACTTTTCCGATTGTTCAAGTAGTATTGGATATGTTCAACTCTGAAAACCACAAAATAAATGCTGGTGTGCCCTAGGGCTCTGTTCTATCTCCAACACTCTTTCTCATTTTTATTAATACTGTCTGTAAATTCAAATCCAATCCATTGTTTCGCTGACGATAGTACTTTTAGCTTTTCATATTCGTTTTCAGACTCACAACCCTCCTCTTCGGATGTGGAACTGCAATCACAAAATATGATAAGCTCATTAAATTCCGACCTAAACAGTATTGTACAATGGGGAATAAAAAACCGCGTAGAGTTTAATGCTTCGAAAACCCAATGCTGTCTTGTATCGTTAAAGCGAGATATACCCCCCTTGCCATTATCCAAGGATGGCACTTGCATCGAGGAGACTGAACATTCCGATAATCTCGGTATGTGTATCACCAACCACCTTTGGTGGAACGATCACATACGCCATGTATGTCGCCAAAAATGCAGCAAGATGTTTGGGTTTTCTAAGGCGATGCAAGAAGTTTTTCTCCCCCTCTGATCTGGTTGTTATCTACAAAATTTATTTATGTACGTCCAAAGCTTGAGTATAACTCTCATCTCTGGGCTAGTGCTCCTGCAACTTACTTAAGCCTCTTGGACAGTATTGAACCAAGAGCATTTAAATTAATTAGGGATAACACCATCATAGAATCATTTATGTCGCTTGAACATCGTCGTAAAGCTTCTTGTCTGACACTTTTTTACCGTTATTTTAACGGTTCATGCTCAAGAGAAATAGCCAGCTGTATTCCTCCCCTTAAATAGTTCAACCGTAATACTCGCACTTCTAGGAAGTACAAAGATTTGTTCTTTAGCCGTACTACGCGAATGTGGAATGCCTTGCCACAATCTATTTTTCCCAGCTATTGAAATATTCAGGAATTCAAAACCAATGTGCAACGACATCTCCTTTCAAACCCTCTCTCACCTCTTCCTAGTGCTCACACTGTGCCTCTGCATAATGAGGGTAGTAATGTCCCCTTGAGTGTGCGTTTATTATAGAAAAACAAAAACTGAGAAGAACTGAAAAAAAAGCTGGAAAAGCTTTAAAATTGAAAGTGGGTGTTTGAAACTTCTAAATATGAAGGAAATTTGGGGATCTTTTATTTGTTAATTCAGTTTTTCAATCAAAACTAAGCAACAAAATATCTTGCCACTTAAAATAAAATTTCTTAAAACGAATTATATGGGATATAAATACTATTTTTGTGCTCAAAATATCTCTTACCCATATCTGAATTCGATCTAATAAGATAATCCCCAAATTCAAGGTTTTTCCAGTGCATTCTATTTTTAATTTAAATCCTTAACAAAAATGAAAAAAAAAACGCAAACATCAAAGTTATTTTTGTAATTTTCTAAGAAGCTGAAAATATTATTAAAAAAATCTTTACTGCTTTGCTTTTTCGTGGAAATATCGTTTTCATTAACAATATGTTGGGTTATATCTTGAAAAATATTTATAAAATATCATTCATTTTAATTCTTTTCGTCCTCGCAAGTTTTTGCTGTTTTCTTCGTTTATTTTCTTCTGAGAATTCTTCTGATGCATGACATTTTCAAGAACAACATTTTGCAGATTGCATTCTCGTATATTAAAAAAATATGCATGCATTTTATTTTTCTTTTGTCTGAAGGAGTTTCTCTTATTCACTCAACATTACATACTGTCTATGATATATATGCAATGCATGTATGTGTAGTCGTATTTAGTTGAGATCCACTTTGTCATTCTGTCGTCACACTTAAAAGTGTAATTTATAAATTTTATTGTGTCTCCTCGTGTTTGTTAAAATGATTCGTTCGTTTATGGAAGAAGTTAAAGCTGAAGAAATACAAACAAATTGGACAGCTCCATTTGAAAAATACAACAACAAAAAAGGAAATAAGCCAAAAAAAGTTGGATATGGAGGCACCCTTCCCATCAAAACATCCAGATCCTTTATATGGCCACGTTCTAGTTTAGCTCCTTTTTTTTTCTTTTACTTCTCATCTTTCTCTATAGAAGCCCCAGCACAAGATGTCTCGCCTCACTTCTCCATTTCACTCATAGCACCCTTGAAGACTTAGTAGACTTGAGTCTTGGTCCTAGTGTTGGTGTTGGGTTTGGGTTATAACAGCATCATCGAATAGAGAGCACGTAAAATATCAGATTCTTCATAATGTGTCACCAATTTCTGTGTGTTTCAATGTGAGATGAGTTTGAAGTGTTTTCTTTTTTCTTTTCTATTTTTCATAAAGAACCAACTGCTGCCATATTAGGAAGATAGAGGACAATATTTTAGAACAAATTCACATTTTTTGATTTTCTGATTTTTATTTTTAAATCTTGGACATATTGGCTGTCTATCAAATTAATGTATATAAAGATTCTCTGACAGATGTCAGGACATCATTTTTATATAAACGTTTGGTGTTTGGTTTTATACTCGTATGTTACAGGAAACTGATGGTGTTTAGAGTTATTGGTTTGGCATTCTCAATATGGTGATGATATATATGTGATTCCAGCATGAAATTTCCCCCCGATGATGAGTAAGTCGATCTGAAATACACAGTCAATGATATGTGTGTAATTTCGTGCTTAAGAAATTAAGGATGCAGCTCCTTGAATTTTAAATCTTTTTGTGTTATGAATACTAGTTCCGCTCACACAAATTTTCAGTGAAAACCCAAGCTTTTCAAAGGCATGCAGAAAGTTTAAGAGCCTAGATCTACCCGTCTTGTATGAAATTCTCAAGAAGTTAAGAGAAGTCCATTACAGATCTCTCCAGACTTTTATTTTTGTATAGTTTGAGCACATGAAAAACCTTTTATCTGGGAATAGTTGCCCAAAATTGTTTAATTTTTATGAAAAAGTTGTTAATATGTTTGTCTCAAAAACAAAAACTGCAAAAAGATTTAAAGCAAATATCTTCTTGTTGTATGCTTCCAAAGTCTTGACTCTGATGCCTTTTAAATTGAATTGTCTTGTCTTTCACTAGACAAGGTTGATAATTTTCTCGTCTCGTGGTCAACTCCAACTAGATAGGTGGGTAATGATTTCCCACGAATCTCGGTCTTGTCTAGTAAAAGACTGGATGAAAATACAGCGTCCGGCGAAATAACCCCCCCTTTATTTTTAGACGTTTATATTTAAAGCTATTTATAGATAAAATGGTATTCCGGTTATAGATAGATAGAGGTCTACGTGCCGTTTTTAGTAATCATAATGGCGTGGCACGGTGAGCATCGCGCATTTGTCGTAGAGGAATATATCCGTAATGGTGGTTCTGCGATTACTACTCAGCGAGCATTTCGCATTCGATTTCAACTTGGACGACATGATCCTGTTCCGGATGGAAAAACAATTCAAGTTTGGTTGTCAAACTTTAGATCAACGGGTTCTGCGCTTAAGAGAAAATCGTCTGGCCGACCTTTAACCGCAACAACGCCGGATAATGTGGCACATGTAAGTGCGTCTATCCAGCAATCTCCGAGGCATTCATCACTTAACATGCAGCTGCCCTTGGATTATCTGATAGGAGTGTAAGACGAATTTTGCGCACACATCTTCATATCCATCCCTACAAAATGATGATCGCACAAGATTTAAGTGAGAGAGAGTTTGAAACTCGCAGAGCTGTTTGTGAAGACATTCTTCAAAACTTTCCCGTTGGTGCTGTTTTAATTTCGTCTGACGAGGCCCATTTCCATTTATCGGGTACTGTAAATAAACAAAATTTCCGATACTGGGCAACAGAAAACCCTCAAGAAATTCATAAACGACCACTTCACAGCCCTTATGTGACAGTTTGGTGTGCTGTTGCTGAATTTGGTGTGTTAGGTCCGTATTTTTTCGAAGAAAATGGGCAAAAAGTTACAGTTAATGCAGATCACTACTGTTACATGATTGAGTCCTTCCTCCAACCAAACTTAAGTCAGTTTACTAGGAATCACAAAGAAGTCTGGTTCCAACAAGATGGAGCCACAGCACACTTCACGGCGTTCACTAACCATTTTGAGAGTAATGTTTCCAGGGCATCTTCTTTCTTTACGAGGAGACATTACCTGGCCACCAAGGTCCCCCGATTTAAAGGCCCAAGTCTACACTCATCTCAAAACATCTTTGGAAGCACTTAAGGGTGCAATCACTCAGGAAGTGGCAGCCATTACACCACAAATGATTCGACGAGCAATGGAAAACTTCCGGGAAAGGCTTCGTAAATGTATGAATAATAGAGAACAATATTTAACGGATAAATGTTTAAAACTAAGTAATTATTTTATTTAATGTAAAATGGCATAGTATTTAATTTAAAAAATTCAATAAAATTTGTCTGTTAAATTGTTTATTTATTTGTCATTGCCTTTTAAAATATGGGAGATCTTTTTGCCGGACCCTGTATCTATAAATCAAAAACTATACCTGGACGAGTTTATCGAATTTTCTACCTTTTATTGTAAATTAATTTAAGAAATGGCTTTTTTAATAACACTGCAAGATTTTTTGGGGAGAGTACGATAACTTAGGCGACAAAGTTTAATGACGGATTTGTATAGAACAGTTAAAAACAAGCATTTTTTACTATGGGAGGGGGGGTCTATCTCCCCCCGATTAGGCGGTAGGGGCAATTTAAAAAATATGTACATTAAATGGAAAAAAAATAATTAAAAAATAACGGTGATACTTACAATAAAGTATTATACCTTTTTTTAAAGCCAACACTTTTGTCTATTAGCCTGTTTTTAAATCAAGTCAAAACTATGCATAGTTTTTGAAAAAAATAGTTTTAAACTCAAAATTTGGACAAAAAAAAGTTAAAAATAAGGTTTAAAGTGTAATTTTTCAAAACCTTAAGATTATCTACTACTGTTTTTTTTAGAATTCATTGCTCTTATTTGTTTTTGATTAAAAACTGAAAACTAGATGATTTTATGTCTTCTAGTTCTTGAGAAAATTGAAAATTAGCAAGAAAAAAAATCTTTTAATTAAATTATTTTTTCCTTGCTTGAGTATTTACGTAGTCTTATTTTGATAGTAATTATCGAATATGGATTAAGATATACCAAGGATAAATTAATTTTTCTTAAATCCAGCTTATTTAAATGCAAAAGAAACTTTGCATGCACCCCATCTTGCACCCACCGCACCTTTCACCCTCCCCACCTTGCACCCACTCCACCTCGCACCCACCCCAAACCCTATAGTGTGCCCAAGCAGGGGGGTTGCAGGGGGGCAGCATGCCCCCCCTTACAGATCCCACTGTTGCATACACCCAAACTCGCGCACACCTTACTGTTGCATACACCCAAACACGCATTACGCATACGCAAATACCATTATTACTATCAAAATAAGACCACTCAAGCAAAAAAAAAGAATTAAATTAAAATAGTAGTTGTGGTTATTTTCAATTTTCTCAAAAACTAAAAGACATAAAATCATCTAGTTTTCAGTTTTTGATCAAAAACAAATAAGAGCAATAAATTCTGAAATAAAAACAATGGTAGATAATCTTGAAGTATTGAAAAAGTTACACTTTAAACCTTTTTTTAACTTTTTTTACTCAAATTTTGAGTTTAAAATTAAATTTTTATTTTCAATTTTCTCAAAAACTAAAAGACATAAAATCATCTAGTTTTCAGTTTTTGATCAAAAACAAATAAGAGCAATAAATTCTAAAACAAAACAATGGTAGATAATCTTGAAGTACTGAAAAAGTTACACTTTAAACCTTTTTTTAACTTTTTTTACTCAAATTTTGAGTTTAAAATTAAATTTTTATTTTCAATTTTCTCAAAAACTAAAAGACATAAAATCATCTAGTTTTCAGTTTTTGATCAAAAACAAATAAGAGAAATAAATTTTGAAATAAAAACAATGGTAGATATTTTTGAAGTATTGAAAAATTACACTTTGAACCTTTTTTTTAACTTTTTTTACTCAAATTTTGAGTTTAAAATTAAATTTTTCAAAAACTACGCATAGTCTTGACTTGAATTAAAAACTGGCTAATAAAACAGAATGTTGGCTTTAAAAAAAGGTATGATACTTAATTGTAATTATTACCGTTATTTTTTAATTAATTTTTTTCATTTTAAATAACAATTTTTTTAAATTGCCCCTACCGCCTAAACGGAGGGAGATAGACCCCCCTCTCCCATAGTAAAAAATGCTTGTATTAAGCCCCTCTACCAAAAATCGTTATTATATCTTGTCGCCTAAGTTATCGTACTCGTGCCGATTTTTTTTTTGACAATTATTTTTCACACTTTCGAATGGGTTTAATGGCCTTAATTCAAACCTGAGTCAGATTTTTAAGATATTACATTTTAAAATTTGAAAAAGTTCATATATATAAAACTTTTTGAGTCTTAAGTAGTTTTTTAAGTAAGTTTTGTGATGGTTTTTAAAATCTTTAGTTCCTATCTTTAATATTCACTTAAAATATACATATATAGAATTTCATCAAATTTTATAAAAGTCTCCATAAGTTGATAGACTTTTGCCCGTTGTACATAGAGCTTAAGGAAACACTGAACCATTTATGCTAAGATGGTTCTTAAAAAAAGTCAAACAAGTTAGAAAGTAAATAAAGCCTATCAATTCAAGTTTTTAAAATATATTAAACGAATATAAAAAAAACGTTTTAACGTTGAAAACTTGTATTTTAAAATTTTGACCAGATGGTTAAAATTGTACTAAAAATTAACTCCAAACATATTTTTCAAAATTATATTATTCAAAGTTTTTCAAGAACTTATACAGAGTCAAATGAAAACTTATGTATAAGTTATGAGAATTTTCAGAAACTTAGTAAGATACTAAAATGATTAAAACTGTATCTAGATTAAACTATGTTAGGTTTAATCTTACCCGTTTTTTGATGTCCTTAACATTTTCAAAGAGCAATATTTAAAAAAAAAATTGATGTGAAAATTCGAATTCAAGATTCAAATTCAGTCCTTTAAAAAAGTATCGTTTTTTTACAGATTACATGAACTTTGAATCATGGAATCTGACAAAAATTTAAAAATTGTCAGAAAACAAAGAATTTTGTTCTTAAGAACAAAAATTCTCAACACACTAAATAAATGCTGAAATGGAGTTATCATTATTCTATACTTAACACCAAAGATCCTACATTACTATAAAAGGGAAAAAAACCTGAGTTTAATATTTTTGAGTACCTGTTTCATATTTTGAAGCATGTTCATTCCAACGCAAGTTTCAAATTTTCCGTAATTTTTCTAAATAAGCTTTGGAAACCTTGGACAGTTTTACAAGGCAGGGGTCTAAAGTCTTCAATTTGTATTAAAATTCAACAAGCGAGGCGGCAAGGCTCCGTAGAACCCTGGCCCTTAATCCCACGATCCCGGGGTACATAAAACACCCTGATGGATCATGGTCGAACTCGAGCCTGGAAACGCTTGAACTCTTCATGGAAACTCATTTCCCCGGTTGTAAAAACCCGGGAACACAAAACGTGTTCTGATTGCTTGCAATCGAACACGCTGGATTTTACTCACACGGAATCAAATTTGGAACTAAATCAGGTTATTACTGAGCAGAAGATTATCTGGGCAATAAACTCGTTCAAACCCTATAAATCAGCGGGACCAGACGAGATTTTTCCAGCTCTTCTTCAAAATGCTCTCAAAGTAATAACTCCGTGGCTTAGGGTAATCTTCATAAGTTGTATCAAACTTAGATACGTCCCTAATAGCTGGAAAAAGGTCAAGGTAATCTTTATCCCAAAAACAGGGAAACCGACTCACTCGACCGCTTAGGATTATAGACCAATAAGTCTCTCTTCGTTTCTCCTTAAGACACTAGAGAGGATATTGGATCTACATGTTAGAGAACTTCTCAACGAAAACAATTTGTGCAACTATCAACACGCTTATTTTAAAGGTAAATCAGTGGAGACTGCTCTGCATGAAGTAGTTTCACATATTGAGAAAAGTCTTGAACACAAAGAATATACCCTGGCAGCATTTCTTGACATCGAGGGTGCGTTTAATAACGTTAAAACGGAATCGATCAAGACTGCCTTAGTTGAAGTTGGGGTTGATTCTGTCATTGTCGATTGGATCTTCACCATGTTAAATGGCAGAATTATCAACTCTCAAATAGGAGTTAGCACTATTGAGAAAACAGTTACTAGAGGCACACCACAGGGAGGAGTCATCTCACCACTGCTCTGGATCCTCGTAGTTAACAAAATTCTCACAAAGTTCAAAGATCAGGGCATTAAAATAGTAGCATATGCAGATGACATAGTGGTTTTGGTATCAGGCAAGTTTCTTACCATCATCGAAAACATTATGGAAAATGCATTAAAGGATTTATCTTCTTGGGCAACTAAGAACGGTCTCGGGGTCAACACCGCCAAGACAGAGCTAGTTTTGTTCACGAAGAAAAGGAAACTGGAGGGCTTCAACCCCCCCAAACTAAATGGCATTCCTCTAAAACCTTCTAAGGAAGCTAAATTTCTAGGAGTAATCCTTGACTCTAAGCTTACATGGAAGCGTAATACTGAGGAAAGAATGAAAAAAGCACTATGTGCATTCTACACATGCAAAAAGACCTTCGGTGTACGTTGGGGTATGCGACCGCAAGTCATCCAATGGATGTACACAGCGATAGTCAGACCCATTCTTACCTATGGCTCTATTGTATGGTGGAAGGCTGTGGAAAAATCAAGCTATCTCAAGAACCTGAATAAGGTACAGAGACTAGCCTGTGTAGGAATAACAGGGGCTCAAAGATCCACACCACAAGCTGGATTGGAAATGATCTTGGACCTCCCGGCCCTGGATGAGTTCATAAAGTGCACGGCAGCCAAAACTGCAATTCGTTTAAGAGAACTGAGTTTTTGGAGGCACAGCACTTATGGCTACGGGTCAATCTTACAAAGATATGACACGGTTCCAGGACTGAGAGAGACCACCGATTACATCCCCCCTTTACTAGATTTCGATAGAAAATTTTCTATTTTCATACCAGAAAGACAGGGTTGGGATCCCAATTCACTTATAAGTAAACAGGGTATCCCTTTCTACACTGACGGTTCAAAAATGGAATCAGGAACAGGTGCTGGAGTGTTTTGCCAATCTCTCAACATCAGAGCGTCATATACACTCCCGGCTGACTGTAGTGTCTTTCAGGCCGAGATCTTTGCCATTGGAAAAGCAGCTGAATTGGCACATCACGAAAAGCTAAGCTCTTCGGAGATTACTTTTTTCGTGGACAGCCAGGCTGCTATCAAAGCCTTAGCCAGTGAGACCATAAGATCAAAAGCAGTTCTAAACTGCAAGATGGAATTAAATAAAATCTGCCACACTAACCAGGTAAAGCTCTGCTGGGTTCCTGGACATAGCGATATAGAAGGGAATGAAAAAGCAGATGAACTAGCCAGGAAAGGGTCAGAAGCAGATATAAGTAGTAGCGACCATTCGGGTAGGGGACCACTCGTCCCGATTGGGGTACTCAAGAGGAAGATAGACCTTAAACTAAAAGAGAAAATCAATAACTCCTGGAAATCCAGAGACGATTGCGTAATCTCTAGAAGTTTATGGCCTAACATAAATGAAAAGGAAACTCGGTACATTCTATCGCTGAGTAAAAAGAACATTAAAATCTTGATAGGTGTACTAACAGGTCATTGCGCCATTGGCGTAATGGCTAATAGGATAGGGGCATTTGCACCCGATTTCTGTAGGAGCTGTCAGGATGAGGAGGAAATAGAAACCATTAAACACCTGCTCTGCGACTGTCCGAACCTCCAAACCAGCCGACTCCGTCATTTCGGAAACAGGTTTGTTGGAGAACTGGATGATCTAGCACAGGTCTCAATGGCGAGCATGAGGAAATTTATAGATAGCACAGGCTGGTTCGTTAACGAGCCAGTCTACGGTAATCGACAGAGTTGAATTGAACTGAGAGCATCGAGGCAAAATTTTTACTTTTATAGGGGATCACAATGGACCAATAGGCCCCCGTGTACGCAACAGCTTCTTGCTGTGCACACCCCTTACAACCTAACCTAACCTAACCTATTAAAATTCAAGTTTCTTGTAGTTTTTAATAAACTTTATGATTACACAAAATATTGCAGCAACCCTTCTTCTCTCCAGAGAATGAAATGGGTTTTCAATAAGAACTTGACAACGTTTCTTTTAAACAAAACGAAAACCGTTTCAGATATTACGAAAACTTTATTGAAGCCTTGAATTAAAATCAAAACATAATATGGATATAACTCAATTTCACTCATAGAGCCACCGCAGGCACATTTGCAGCGGTAGATTTGTGGGACCTAATTCTCGATGTCTCGGCAACACATTTTGTCTGACACGGTTGCTATTTTGCGTTCAATGTTGGCGCTGAGTTCTTGTAAGGTCATCAGCTTATTTGCATAAACCAATGACTCGACGTAGCTCCAAAGAATAGAATAGTCTAGAGACGTCATTTTCGACAGATGAACGCCTGAACGGTAGCCACATTATCGACACTTTCACTAACTTGTTGACTTACTGACATGCAACATTTTATTTTTTTAATTTCGTTTAAATGGAGTATTTTTTTAATTCAAAATTAATTTCTACAAATTTAAATTCTCCTTAATTATTGAACAATCAATTTAAAAAAAAACAATCTTAATTCATGTGTTGCCACTAATAAT
The DNA here is from genome assembly GCA_951509635.1 of Eupeodes luniger. Taxonomy (NCBI): domain Eukaryota; kingdom Metazoa; phylum Arthropoda; class Insecta; order Diptera; family Syrphidae; genus Eupeodes; species Eupeodes luniger. The sequence continues at coordinate 7,345,363 of OX608075.1, read as the reverse complement.
GCATCATAATTATTGCACTTTAAGTGTCACAACTACAACATCAGCATCATTAACTTGTTTAACCTTAACACCCTTTAAATAAATTAAATACTATTATACTTGCTTACGTTTAAAATAATATAAGTCAACAAGTTCAATAATATGGTCAACTTGAAAAGAGGATTAAATATCAGAAATTATAACAACAACACCAACAAAAAAAACTTAAATAACCAAACAAAAAATATTGAAACTCATATTTTTACTTTTCCATTATTCGAGTATTTTATAAGCTTTTTACATTTCAGATTATAACAAACAAGTTGTAATTCTGATTTCGACCGCAGCACCACCACCGTCATCATTGGCGGCGGCGGAACAAACTTTACCCGTCATCGCCGCCGCCGCTCAGCTCCGCCACGATATGATGCAATATATATTTTTCCTCCCAAAATAAACTCTTTAATTCTATGGAGCCAAACAAAAATTGTCGTCCATCATTTTGCGCTGTCCAATTTTCAATTTTTCAGTCAATACTTTTCGATAATCGCTTGCACTCCAGGATCAAAGTTGGCAGCTGTATGTATAAGCGAGTGAATGGATAGGATGTGGAGTGATGGAAGGAGGAAGGAGCAGGATGATGTGCAGCAACCACCATCAGCAGAAGCAGCCGAAGCAACTCAACCTACGCAAAAATAAAGGAAACTGAAAAAACACATCTCATATGGATAACATGATTGATGATGTAAATATGCCAGGATACGCGTATCGTTGAACATGAATGAATACGTCCATGACCGAGTTTACTATGACATTAACTGAGGTTTTGAACATATACTCAACTCAACTCATCACACAAACTCGTATACATTCGAGTAAGCATAGAAAATTATCCTCTCGAGAAGGATTCCAGTTCCAGTTCCAGTTCCAACGCCACACCACCGCATCAGCTTTAGCTTCGAAGTCTGCAGGAAAGAAGGTCCTTTTTTTCTGTGTCTCCCTCTGATCGGGAAAAAAGAGCACAAAAGAAGCTCGACTCGCGTAGAACTTCATTTTTAATTCATTGCGGATGAGTTAAGTGAGATTGACAGGCCACCGTAATGGATTGGCCAGGATGTTGACTTTCCTTCTTCGTCGTCGTCGTCTCCATACCCACCCATTCCTCACCCTCATCTATATGTACGTCTCCATCTCCATCTCCTCATCAGTCGAATGTGAGTTCTTTTAGCAAATGCATCAGCTATTCATTCTTCAGCCTCATTCTGTTAGTCAAACAATCCGCTTCTCTACTCCTCCGTTGTTCCATTGGCGTCGTTGTCGTCGTCATCGTCGTCGTCGAGTCATAGTCATCGTCCTATTCGAGGAGCAGCAGCAGTGTTTTTTCCTGGTGCCTGATGCTTGACGTAGTTGATGCTGCAGCATCAGTGATATGAAAACGCTCTTGGTCAAGGCGAACATAAAAACTCCTATTTTTCCGCCATCGAAAGACTTTTTCGCCCATTTTCTTTTTTATTTTATTTATATATGTTGTTTTTGTTTTTTACTGTTTGCACAAAAACCTACTCTATCACCCACCCCTCCAGCCAGTGGCAGTGTCTCTGCAGGATTTTGATGTCAGAAATGAAATTGGATTTTATTTTAACAACTACAAGGATGTCGAGTGGATCATTGCTGATATATTTGATGTATGCGTACTTGATGCCATTCACATGATGGTACAACCAACAAGGATGAAGGACGAAGGACGATGGACACCAGCATTAAGCTTACCATCTCATCCATGGAACAGAGCATAGAACAAGAGCTAAAGCAAGAGAAAGAGATAGAGAAAGACACAACAGGCTTGAAAAGTGAATGGCTGATGGTTGGCACCCAAGTAAGCCTCCCATCTACGATGACATTTATTAGTGGATGAGCGAGAACGGATTGACAGGATGATTAATCTTCGGCAGGTTATAATATTCTATTTGATGTGATTTAATATTATTTTTATATTCTTTATATTTTTATTTCATTTTTTTATCTTGTTGTTAAAAGGATTTCCGGTGTGTCCTTATAATGTTGGCCTAGGTTTAGATGGGAAAATGTGCGTTTCCCTTTTTATTCTGTAAGGGGCTTACAATTTATGTGAGTTTTTATTTTGTTTTCCCTTTGACATTTTAAAGTCTCAATAAATCCAGGGTATGTAATGAAGACAGTTAAAATAGGGAGGAAATTTAAGTCATCAATGAAGTTTACATGAGCTTTTTCGATAAAAAATTATATGAATGAAAAAGAGTTACAAAGTTAAAGTTAATAAAGTTAATAGGTCCTTAATGTTAGTTGGTATATAATTTTGGTATGAGTTTTCTTTCATTCAAGTAATAGGGCTGACGATTTAGAAGGTTTCACGTCCCTAATTAGGGACTAGTAGATCACCCCTTCAGCTGGTAAAAAAATCCTTGGTTTTGTTACTTGCAGAATTTGTAAACTGATTGAAAATATATACAAATAACACTTTGTGTTCCACTTCGATGATCAATTTCAAATAAATTAACTAAAGGGTGTTCCAATATAGATTTTAGCTATTTGACAGTTAGAGACAAAAATATTGTAGGAGTTACATATGTCAGATTGTGTCGAAGAAGTGCATTTGATAAAGTTCTCTTATCAAAATAGTTGTACTTTTCGGACAAAATGTTTCCCACCTTTTGCATACATAGGTTTTTTTGCCGCGGGTAGATTTTGGCGCCCCGTGGCGGCCATTTTGTTTTGGTGACATCTGTCAAATCTTTTGTTTATTATTCAGTTGTTTATGCCAAATTCAACTTGGTGAATTTTACGTCGGGACTTGGGCCTACACCCGTATAAGTTCCAACTGACCCAGGAGCTCAAAGTTCATGACTAAAGACAACGCGCGCCGTTTGTTCTCTAACTGGGCTTTGAATCGTTTTGATGAGGACCCCAATGTTGGCCAAAAAATCATCTTTAGTGACGAGGCGCATTTTTAGATGAATGGCTGTGTAAACAAGCAAAATTTCCGTACATGGGACGACACCAACCCTCGCGAGGTTCACCAGGTGATAATGCATCCTCAAAAAGTTACCGTTTGGTGTGAATTTTAGGCATGCGGCGTAATTGGTCTATTTTTTTTTTAAACGACGTGAGTGAGGTGGTCACCGTCAAGAGATAGCGCTACATAACGATGATAACTAATTTCATATGGCCCAAATTAAATCATCTGGACCTAGACCAAGTGTGGTTACAGCAGGACGGCGCTACGTGCCACATACCAAACTATACGACATCTACCCGCTCTTATTGAAAACCCCTATATTACGGTCTTCATTGTAATTTCAAAGAAACATTTGAATAAATTTGAGTTCACTGTTCTAGCAGTCGCTTAAAAGAACCTGGTCTTTCGTAAATCACATTCGACAACTTGGCAAACTCTGTTCTGTTTTTTAGACCTATTTTAGCTGATCTAGGAGTTGAAAGTTTTTTTGTTGAATGGCTTCTAGACCACCTAGAAGCTGACCCTAATTTTCATAAAAAAAATAATGGAAGAAATTATTACTAATTATTACCAAAAATTGTAAATAATAGTGCCGAAAAAGGTGACTTCGAAGTTAAGACGAAGGGTGAAGTTTTCATTGTTTCTTTAGTCGAACTGTAAGAATAACCAAAAACACTAGTAATAAAGTTCTGTGTGTTTGAATTTGGATGGCATATTATTCAATACATCGCCTTTATCAATCTCAACATACTTTACGAGTCCTAAAACCAGAGTCTGCAATGCGCATTTGTACTCATCTTCAGCGATAAGACCTATTTCAGGATGAAAAAGGACATTTCACATGAAATCTAAGAGCGTCCAATGCATCCTGAAAAAGTCAGCATTTGATGTGATTTTGGTCTATATTGACTTGGAAAAGACATTAAGTTGATCGCTATAAGGCAATGAGTTCTTACTTTTATTTGACCTGGGGTGGAATCGGCTAAGGTGATTTTTGATTGTTGACAGTCAAAATAATCGGATTTGATCTGTGTAAGGTGATAGTCAAATTGATACCTAAAAAGCTGTCACTAAAAAACTTTGATAGTCGTTTTCCTACAAATATATCGTTTCTGAATAGAGCTACCAGACACTTACAAAAAACGATTGGAAAATTTTTTCAGTTACCCTTTTTAGGTATAAAAACACATTCTTGTGACCGACAAAGCTTACGTATTTCGAAAAAACACAAGAGAAATAAGAATGTTATTTAAACACAGCCAATTTGATACTTTTATTTAGATATTTTATAGGAATCATTTTAAAATTTCACCATAGCAACAATGAATTGTGACAATTATAATCAGAAATTGTTCAATCGAATTGAATTGAGTTGAATCATTTTACACAGACGGAATGAAAATGATAGTCAAATTTGACTATCAAAAATATGATAGTCAATTATCAGCTTAGCCGATTCCACCCTTGAATTGAGTGATATTAACAATAAGGTTGCAAAAAGAAGCCCCTAAGTGCCAGTTTAGCAAATTTGCATGGCAAAGGTCTTTGAAAAACGGCAACTGAAAAGGCTCAAAAAAATAATTTATGAAAAAAGACCAAATGCAAATCATCAGTTTGGATTTGGAAACAAAGATTCTATGATAGAACAAGAAAATCGCATTTCGGATGTGGAGAAAAAGGCACTTAAGTAAAAGGAAAATAACTATGCTAGATGTTGTTTAAGCTTTTGATAAGGTTTTGCACTTGCGACTTTAATACAAATTGAAAATTCCCAAACATTATTAGAATTATAGGTTACAAACCGATTTTATAGACCAAAACTACTCCAAACTAAAAAAAAATTGAAGGTGGTGTCCCACAAGGAACTGTCCTAGGACCAGCCTTGTACGTTTTTTTATATAAAGAACATTCTAGTGGACATCACCTTTGTTGAATTTTTTTTTGAAGTCTACACAAACATTTTAAAATACTTTACAACTATTGAATCAAAAACATAAACTCCAATACTGTCAAATATTTTGGAATTACTTTGGATGCAAAGCTAAAAGCGAAAAAGTACATTGAAATGTTGTTTAGGAAAAATCTCTGAAAGATCTATCTTAAACAAACTTAAGTTCTATTTAAAAGCTAGTACTGAAGGCCGTTTCGACATTTAAGATCCAATAATAGGGCTGTGTAAAAATTCCAAATACAAAGGAAAGGAATAATAAAAATGCTCTTTGGTATATCAGAAAAAGTGATCCAAATAGGTTCTTTCAAATTGTATTGGCTACAGAAGTGGTTTAGAAACACCTTGTATCACACAATCAGCGTCTGCAAAGTCACAACAACTTTAAAATCGAGACCGTCTTAAATTTACGAGATAATGTTCGGAAATTAAGAAGCACCAAGTCTCATAAGCTTATGGTCTTAGCTTTGCCAAAGTACTACTATAGCTATATTCATCAACTAAATCGAAATATAAATTAAGAAAGAAGAATCGTTGTTCGATCATTTAAAGATTGATCATAGTTTTAGAGCAATAAGAGTCTTGATTTTGATTTTGACGGAACGTTTTTTGAAGACTTACAAACAAAATTATTGAAAATATGTCCAAAGAACTTTGGTCAATTCGAAGTTACTCGTAAAGGCAGAAAGCCATTTTCTATGAAAGCGAAAGTAGTGTAGGATTGTACGCCTTCAATTCATGTTTTAAAAATTGCCCCTTATCACATGTAATCTAAAATGTACAGTTCTGCCAAAAAGTTAATATTTATTCACACCATTCTGTTTCTGGTTACTCCCACTATTTTTTCCTTCTTTCGATCCGTGGTTTAAGTTTCAAGAACACTCTCGTAGCCTCAAACCTCAAAAGTCTGATGTGCTTCAAGGTAACTCTACATCACTGGTTATGGTTAGTATAATTGCCACATGCACATTTAATATTAATAGGAATCTGATTAAATTGCAATTCTTGTTTTGTTGACGAATGCAGACAATACAATAAAACCAATCGCTCCATTGTATTACTCCACATGAAATAAATTCTCAACAGAAATTGAAATCGTATTGGATTTGGGTTCATTTTCGTCTTTTGATCATGTAGGACGCATTTGAAGCATGAAGTTTTATTCAACCCACTCGACGACTACGAAGAATAAAACGACACGTGTTAGAGATGTTTTAAAGACTTCAAAATCACGATTGAATTTTTTGAAATTTAATTGAAAACGATGAAAAAATGCTATAACATGCGTAGCGTATTTGTTAAGCACTTCCAATGCCTTTGGTGGGTTTGTCTTAATCTCCGATTAAACTTTGTCTAGTCGTGAAGAAATTGAATTATTTGTCTGGGGTTGTTTTTATGGAGGTTGCACGACGACGAATTAAACATTATTACCTATTTTTTCTTTCTTTCTTCTTTTGAAAACGTTAAACCAGACTACACAAAAATTGGATAACTACCACGTCTGTGGCTTGGATTGTAATTACAGACAAAAATGTAGAAAATTAAAAAAGAGAGAAGGACTCAACAATAAATGTTTATCCATGAACTTCTGTAGGTTTTTTAAAATCGTTTTGTGTCTACAGAATTCCTCTCTTGAAGAAGAACACAAAATTTTAAATGGAATCAAATTAAGACAACATTCAAAAGAGTTTTTTGTTTTTTGCAAAGCTTTTTGGTCCTCTGGCATATCCTGGTTGGCATATACCCGTACATAAGAGTAGGTGGGTTTTGTTGGGTTGGTACTTGTGACTTTAAAGTTCACAATCGTTTTTCTTGTGCAAACATCCTGAAAATAGGCTTTTAAAAATCAACTTCAGCTTAGAAGGTAGTACCTATGTGGAGAGGTATGTAGGCCTAGGCATATAACCTCATATTATGTAAACAAACATGAGGACCAAAATAGTTGCCAAAACCACCCCTAACCTCACCTCACCCTGAATCGCGTCTCTTGATGCTGATGTTTTTGTTCAAATAACCACCACAAGCCAGCCAACAACCTCTCTGAAACTCCCACATGTCAATTGGGCTTATGTTTCTTACCACAAAGTAGGTGAACTATTAAAAAGGACGAAGTAGGTATTTTTTGTTTTCGTTTTGGTTTTCGTTTTGTGTGTCATGCTTGAGTCAGCGTGTCGTAGCATTAAAAATGCTAATTTAAATGGATTCTCTTCTCTCCATCACATATCCTCTTGCAAGTAACGGTATATACAATATAATATAGGTGGGTTTTTAGTCGTTGTTGGAGCGGCGGTGGTGGTAGAGAAGCGGTGTGCAGGTTTAAGTATATGTTCTCAAGAAACGCCTAAAAGGGTTTGTTTTGCTGTTGCTTGATAGAATCCAAGCGGACAACCCACTTTAAGTTGAATGGCATTGCCCGTTTCGAAAACTACAATAACACACATATAAAGTTGGGAAAAACGAGAGATGTTGTTGTTTTTTTTTTTTTTTTCTCTATTTTGTGTGAAGTCCTTATAGCCGGGTGAGTTTTGTTCTTGAGCTGGAAAATAGTGTGGTAGGTTATAAGGTAGTTAAATGGAAGAGTTTTTTTTTTCGAATACCAACAAGGAAGCTTTTATAATGTAGGTGTAGGTGGTTAGGATAAGGGTCTTTGATCTCATCAGAGAAAAGTAGTTAAAGGACTTCAGTTGAGTTGAGAATCAGCGGATAAGAAACATATGCATATACCTCCTACATATTATAATCATGCATATGGAAATTAGTCTACTGCTAAAGAGGTGCTTAAGGGTAAAAACTAATTAATATGGAAAGCGAAATTACATTGCATACCTATTCTAGATCTCAATTGCCTTCCAAAATATTATGTTGGTGCATAATTTCTTTTAAATTTTGTACAAGTTATTTTTTTTTCAAAAAGGAGATGTAGGCAAGTTTTCAACAAGTTTACTGCCCACCTGAGTTTAAGGAATTGGAACAGTATTTAAAGTAAAAAATAATTACATCTATAACAACTTAGAATAGAAACTTGAAAACAAGTTCTTATTCTTCCTTACTTCATTTAACAATAGGAATATTATCTAATTTATGTATTTTGTGGAAATATATTGTTCAACTTTAAGCCCCGAAGAAATGTTCTGGTAAGCAGATGCATACAAAAAAGACTACAACAACTATTAAACTATTATCATAGAGTCAGCAGGAATACTATTTAATAGCAGTTCATTCGATAAAGTTTGATTTTCCTCAAAAATTCACTAAAATTGAATTTTGTTGTTAGAACCATTAATAAAAATCAACATTCAGGAATTTCTTTTAAAAATGTCCTAATCGGAAGAGAATGGAAAAGGGAAGTTTTGAGATGGTTCCTTGTCAGATTACTGTTCATTTCAATCAAGAGGACTACTATATAAGTGAACAAGTTTTCTGACACTATGATCCAAAAATAAAGAACCCAAAAGCAGTCAAAAGAAGAGTTGAAGACATATATGTTGATGTTTTTAAGGGCTTAAGAAATTTAAATATTAATGCAAAATTGAAATATTGTTAGATGAAAATAAATACATTTTAACCTCAAAAATTAGATCAGAATTTAAATTTGGAACGAAAATCAACAAGAATTGAAAGTTATATTTTTTAAATGAAAGTTACTGTAAAACCTTAAAAGTCAAAATTTTAAGTTCCTTTAAGAGAAGTTTAAAGGCAGAACTAGAAGGGTTTCGTGCTTTCCTTTTTTATAAATATTTGATTAAAATGTTAATCAAATCAATATGTGCCATTAATTTTAATACCTATAAACCTCTTTAAAACTAGTTTTCTTGTAAGAATTCTTTTGAAAAAACTCAATACTTTGTTCATAAGTATTTACAATCTTCTCCAGGAGCTTACAGTTCAGTCTTTCAACTAAAAAAAAATGTTTTGAAAACTTAGTTTGACAGATGTTGAAAAATGGATAACTCGTTGTATACATCAAACCAACCTGCAAAAACAAATACTGTAGATTCTTGTTTAAGTTTATTGAAATCATTTTAAAAAAAAAGTGCGTATACGCCCAAGTCAACTTTTTCACTTATTGCTGTTTTTAGCAATTTAAAAGATATATTTAAGAAAAAAATTGATTGAAAGCTGAATTTTCTCAAAGTATTATTTTCTTGGGTACTTCTTCTTCTTCGTTTCCGGCTGCTAGTAGCAGCACTTTAACTCCTCCTGGAGCATAGGGCGGCAATCTGTTCCTGTCATCTCTCTCTATTCCTAGCACGATACCTTAGCTGGGAGCACGTCTCCAAGTTTTGGGACTGAGCTTCCTTCATGACAGATGATCTCCATGTTTCTCTTGGTCTTCCAGGCTGCCTTCTACCTTGAGGATTCCATTGAAAGCACTGCTTTGCTATGTTGTCGTCCGGCTTCCTCAATGTATGGCCAATCCAGCGCCACTTTCTCTGCGCGATGTCAACATCCACTTTTGTTTGCCTAGTCCTGAACCACAGTTCATTGTTAGATATGTTTTGTGGCCACCGGATGTTGAGGATGTAACGTAGACAACGGTTGACAAAAATTTGCAACCTTCTCGAAATGCCAGCAGAGCTCTTCCACGTTTCGCAAGCATATAGCAGCACGGATTTTACGTTGGACTCAGCGGTTGGTACGGAGCGCTATTTTCCTGGAGTTCCACACTTAAGAAAGTATTCCGAATGCACTACGGGCTTTATTTATTCTATTGGTGACATCCAGGTCCGTTCCACCATCGAGTGCCAAATAGCTTCCCAGTTAGTTGAACTGGCTGACCTCTTCTACTGCCACTTGTCTCACAATAACCTGTTGCTGTTGGTTTCAGCTGGTGTGCATTAACTTAGTCTTACTGGCATTAATCCTTAAGCCAGCCACCTCCCCATTTTGTTGAAGAGAGTATCACATTTGGCTGAGGTCTCCATTTCTATTTGCCACTAAGCATATGTCGTCAGCATAGTCCAAATGGCTTAATGTTTCCTTCAGGCGCCATTGAATACCCAGTCTCTCCTGTTCACCCACCGTAGCAGTCATAACATCATCAATAGCAAGCAAGAAGAGAATCGGTGACAATAAATCACCCTGTCTTACTCCCTATCGCACTTCAAACGCGTCGGAAAGCTGTCCATTGTGTAAAACGAAACACCTTGCGTTGTTGTAAGACTCTTTTACTATAGCAACAATTTTATCAGGAATGCCTCCAGCAACAAGCAATCTCCAGATAACATCACGACTAACGCGATCGAAGGCCTTTTCAAAATCGACGAACATGAGTTAAAGCGGCGATTGGTACTCCGACGATTGTTCAAGAATAATTCGCAAGGTGTTAATGTGGTCGACACATGATCGACCACCGCTTGATGCCTCTTGAGCGTAGACTCGATCTTAGATTTTATCCTCTCGAGAATGATGGTTGTCATTAACTTTGGAAATATGGGCAAAATGGTGATTCCATACCAGTTATTACAGTTTTTAAGATCACCTTTTTTTGGTAGCTTGACGATTACCCCGTCCTTCCATTCCCTGGGAAAGGTTTCGTTTTCCCAAACAGACTTAACGCAAGTGGCAACATTAACAAGTGGGTACATTAGTCAATAACATATTATATTTATCTTCGAAAAATTGGATCTTTTGGTATTTCTCTTCTTGAAATATTAGTAAATAAATTTCAGATTACAGAAACAGAATTTTGTTTATGGTTTTTGCGGCCATAATATTTTGGGAAATACGTTCTAGGGTCTAAGGTGAACATTTAAAATTAAAAAAAAAAGATTTTTTGAGAATTCTAGGATAGCTTTAGGCCTTAAAAAACATACTTTTGTTTAAAAATCTTAATTAGTTTTAAGACTAGTCCTTTAACTTAGTTTTAAAAAAATGTTGGTTATGTTGATACATTTTATAAAACAATTTTTTAAAAAAATTGCGCATACGCCTAAGTGTACCCTTGAACTTTTTTTTAGTTTGTAGCGAGATGAGAGCGATACTAAACTTTCAGAAAAATTACCCGCGGGATGAATTTTTTAAATGGACATTTAGAAAACAGGTGTCAAAAAATATGCGGACATTTAGGAAGATAAAGTTTTGTAACAGAAAAAAACAGTTTTGATTTGCTAAAAATCCTAAATATTATGTACATTTTCATTGAATTTTCAAAAAAAAATTGTACAATTTAAAAAAATTTAAAGTAAAAATTTAATAGCAATACAAACTAGAAAGTAAACATTTATCATTAATTATCATAAGAATTTTTAATATTTTAGTAGGGTCTACTTCATCAATATAATGCCGAAGTTGCATTGCATAAAACTTAATCCTTTTTTTGAATACATCCTCTTACACACACATTTATAGAGCAAAAATGAAAAGATCGAATAGCAAAGATATACTCCATATAGTTTACAAACCAACAAACATACTATAATAATATAATATGAGAATAATGAAAAACATAAAACCTCTCTAAATATCAAGACATACATACAACAACAAGAGCTTATATGATGAGAAAAATAACATCTTTGGGAATTTGTTACCCCAAAGCATTCATAAATCAATTTTTCTTTCCATATTTTCCATTACATACAAAAATACTCTTTCTCTATACACATCATCTATAAGAAATTTATATACCTATATGTATGTATATAAATAATCTATTCTACCCCTGTCAACCTTTGGAAAAATCTTTAATTTCGATAGCAATTCCCTTCTTGTTCTTATACTCGTACAAGCCAAAGAAGAACAACAAAAAAAAAGGACCTCTTTATTGTTTCAGTTTTGTAAGCACAAACAATTTGTCTTGTCCATAGATTCTTCGCATTCATAAATCAAACATAATGAACATCCTACCATCGGTTTCTAGGAAAAGCTTATGATGAAAACGAGAGGGATCTTTAGGTATTTTCAAAAGTACAAACAAAAAAAGATAGAAATACCTTTAAGCATGACATGGAAACATAACGTTTTTCTTTTTCGTCCTTTTTGTTTGCTTTTTGGTTTAGGCAAATGGTAACTATGGCTGTAGGAAATTAACAATGACAGGACATCTGCAATTCATGGTCAATGATTGAATTCTAATGATGAAATGCCACTCATCCGCACACTCAATAATAAATTATATTTGCATTTGTTAAGGTAAACAATATCTTCACACAAAAACAACAACAAGATTCGGAGGACAAGAAGAAGAAGATGAAAAACAGCACCAGAGGGCTTTAAGTCTATTCCGAATAAATATTTCCATATATCCTTCTTAATACTCCAGACGTGGCTCTTAGAAGCAATATTATCCTAAGCCCATATACATATATCTGGCAGGTAGAAATAGGTATCCTTGTTATGTGGGAAAAAACACAAAAACAACAACAACAACAAAAATATCCATAATACACAACTTCAAAGTAGATTTAAATTCTTCTACCTACGAAATCCGTAGATTATAAGACGATCATTAAATAAAAGCTTAATCATCTTGGTAAGTGGTACATATAAAATACATAGATACCTACCTTTAGCCTTTATACACGTAGGAAGCAAAGATACAGTCTGCATGTTAAAAAAAAACAAAAAAAACAACACTCCAAATAAATTGAATGTAGGTTTTCGCAGGATATGAAATTCAACATGTAGATACTGAAATAAGCCTATTTATAGGAGAAACAAACAGGTAAACGAACAGCTTTTGCATACTTTTATGAGATTTTTTTCATTTTTGTGTTGATACTCATCCCTGCCTATAATATTACATATTTGCAGTAAAACAAAATTAACTTTAATGGAAAAAAACAAGTGTAGAATCGGCTTTAAAGTAGGGCACAAGGTTTTTTAGCATAGAGGGAAGAAAAATATTATTCTGGAGGTGAAAAAACAAGAGTTTTCGGAAGAAATTTCTATTTTAAAGTGTGAAATAATCCCTCACAAAGTCTTCAAGGTCTCAATGGATAGTAAACAACTGATTGCAGAAACCTCCATAACAACTCAGTTTCCAAAAAAGAGCAAATTACTTTAAAATTAAGAAAAGTCCATGTAATAACATATTTTGTCACACTAGAAACTCCGAAAATTAAAAAGTGCACTTGGGCGTATACGCACTTTTTTAAATTTTGTTTTCTTATGAAATCTCCATTTTTGATTGATCTGCAAATTAAATTGGTATACCTTTTTTTAGGAAATTACATGCAATAATATAACCTGTCTAATTTAAAGCTACGAAAAATTAAATGGGCACTTGGGCGTATACGCACTTTTTTTTATTTAAATTTGTATTGATTTTTGTATACAAAATTTCTATTTTTGATTGTAAAAGTCAAATTGAGAGTCATGTATTAATAGAAAGCTGGTATCTTGAATTCAAGTTGTTTAATTTGTATTCCATTTGATGGCTTTAATGAAGCCTTCAGCTGCAGCATACATTCAATTAATTGAAGAATATCGTTAATATTAAATTTTATTTTATTTTTCCAAGAATTTATAGCAATTTCATGTATATGATTAATATTTTAAAATACGTAAAAAATATTATTTCTATGAATTTAAATTAAGAAAACTGATGTTTTGTCAATGTATAGTTTTTTTGTATATGTATATTTGTTTTATTATAAATAAAATTGAATTGACTTTTTAAAAGTTATAATTTTTGTTCGTATACAAAATATATAGCAAACAAATTTTCCAAGTCACACCTTTCAACAATGGCCGACACCTTTTTTGATGTGTGAAATAAAAATTAATTTGAATTTTAATGGAATTTATTTATGTAACATGTAGTTTCTTTTTTTTTTGTTTTACTTATTGTTTTTATTAATATAAAATCAAATAAATGGATGAATAATCATTTTTTGTTTAAAGTTGAATAAATCACATGAATAAAACATAAATATAATAAATTGGTGTATTTTGTTCTCTTAAAAGTTGAAAACTGTTGCTCATTTAGGTTTTTCTTAAAACATTTTTTATAAATAATTAAGAGGAGAATGGGTATGGGACCCAATTATTTTAAATAATTGAGTGCTATTTAGTAAACCATTGTACGAGTATTTTGTACATCCTAAACAATAGAAGTTGGCTTAAATGAGCGAAGAAAATCTAATAAAATACTTTTCAATTTCCAATAAACAGAAACGAAATGTTTTATATTTTATAGGAATGTTTCATGAAAAATTATGAAATGTTGTTTTTAACATGTCTTGATGTTGGAACCAACATAACGACTAGAAGGGTCTTCTTGATCTTATTGTTGACGAAGTACATCTTATTGCAAAATAACACTTAAACCATCTTTTAAAAGTTCAAGGTATCGATTATGCACTTGATGGATGGACAATTAGTTTTATTTCATACACTTTAAGATTGTTGACTTTAAGACATCAACAAAAACATATAACACTAAGCTGTCTAAGCCCCATGGCTTACAATTTTGTGTCTATTATCAAAAATAACGCTTTTGAACTAAGCTCCTTATCGTTGCATATCTCAAGTGTTACACTAGATGGACAACGATTTCCATTCGTTTTATTCAATTAATCCAATAAAAAAAAGGTGAATTTTTGAACTGTTAAGCGAATTATTTTTCTATTTTATGGTATGAAAGTTCATTTATTCTGAGGTCTATTCAACTCATCGAAATAACTAATACTGTAATTTTAATGGAACACTATTGCAATTGATTTTTGGTCTAAATACAATCTTTGTTGCCATTTGTTTTCTCAAGGCCCGTGGTTTACATCTTTGTGTACATATAAAAATGATATACTAGAGCTAAGCTTTCTAAAGATATTTATTGAAAAGGTTCTATATTTGTTTAATTGCTTTTTAATTTATTTTCAACTAGCCGACCCGTGCTCGCGTTGCTTCGCAAATTGTAAGGAACAAATTCTTTTTGTGCTTATGGATTTTCTTGCGATGTTAGCCTTTCTTTTACCCATTTTATATTTCTATGCGATGAAAGAAAAACAACGAATTTAAGATTGTTATGTACTCGTATTTAATAAAAAAAATCAAAAAACATTTCCTTACCGAAATTAACACTTAAGAAAAAAAAATTGAGTAAAATATTACGTAGTAAAGGCCAAGCCGCACGTGAAAACAAACAAAACCATTTCAATTTTTAAGTTGAAAACAGAACGAAATTATTGTCTATTTTCTTCTTTTCTTTCTTTTATTCATACCTAGAAACGTTTTTTTGCAACCGAAAAATATAGTTTGCGGTAAAAAAAAAAAACAAATTTATGTTTTTAATGTTCTCATACATCTATAGGTATGCGTGTGTAAATATCCATAGACACATTTTTTTATTCATCTGCTCATGTTCAGTGCAGTGCAACTGACTTAACCTACCCACATTTGTGTGCTCTTTTTATCGACGTCATTGTAAGTACCTTCTTCGAGTTATTTGTAAAAAAAATTTTTATCGTTCGAGGAAGTGATACAAAATTGGTAATTCAAGCTATTATAATAGAACTTTTTTATTTTTAAATTGGAAGAATTATAATCTATTCACTTCCTCGAACCAGAAAAATAAAAAAGATCTAATTTTTCTTTAGATAAATCGGCATTTCATGTGCACGGCACTGTAGTTAATCAAATGTCCATAGTAACTTAAAAAAAAGAGCCCACACTGCTCAGCGATGTGACGATAGAATTAGAGAAACAAACAAATAATATGTGTGTGTAGGTTAGTTGATGAACTATACAAATAATTACAATACAGAAAAATTGAATATGTAGGTAGGTAGGTAAGAGAAAAAACGTAACTATTAAATGGAACACATATTAAGAGAGAAAGAGCATGGAAGACAAGAAAATTAAAAATGTTGGAATGATAATGAAATGAAACAAAGCAGCGACCTCGCGATTGTGATGGAATCTAATTTCCTGGATAAAATAAATTCAAAAAGTTTATAATTTTATAGTTTATTTTTATTTATTTCTCAGGTTGTATGTTTAACTTAGAAGTGATTTTAGGCTTAAAATTTGCGCAACAATATTGACTTTATGAAGCAATGCTAATCTTTGTCGATTATTGTATAGGTTTTAAGATATGAGTGCTTGTATAAGTCAACTAATGAAAAAACAATGAACAAAAAATGTAAAATTAATAATATTTAAATTTGACAAATAATTAATGAACAAAAATTAAAGCCATAAACACTCTCATAACAATATAGAAAATAATAAAATATATTTCAAATAAATCGGTTGACTACTTTCTGAGATCATGCGTTACAAACTTTTAAATGGTTTCGCTTTTATATAATAGTATAGATAAGCTAGAACTTCTGGTGTAGTTTTAATTCATTTGATTTTAATAATCATTGAGTAAATATCACGTTAAATTAACCATCCAAAAATTCCAAATTTAAATAAGATAAGGCACAAGATTGTAGCAATATAGTGAATATTTAATTTTATCTGTTATTTAAACTTAACTACTTAAGTTTTCTAGTCACTCAGATAATCAACAAACAGTTCACACTTCTTCCCTCTAATGTGATCAGGGGAAGCTTTTATTCTTCGTGTAATGAACATGAAATACAAAAATGTAACAAACATCTGATGTTTTTAGACTTTGGTAGACTTTTTTTTTAAATATTACCGTTCTATATGGGTTGCTTGAAGTTAGCACCATTTTGTTTTTTTTTTTAATACTGAATGTTTTTCCAGATCTTTTCCAGGTATTGTGTGTATTGTTTTTTAGGCATTGGCCAGTTATAGATATCATAAGTTTTCATCATTGAAATCAATCATTGTATTCTTTTTCTGACAATTAGGTTAGCAATAATTGAAAATTTTTATCATTAAACAATTTTTTCTGAATAAAATTCCAGCCACAAGAAATCTCTAATTAGGATTGTAGAAAATTGATTTTTTGAAGCAGTGAAATCAGCAGTTCAGAAAAATGAATTTCTGTTATTAAAATAGAAAAATAGATGTTTATCAAAAACGATTGTTCAATTAAAATGTTCGTTTTCTCAAAAAAAGTCTCTGAATGATTTCTAATCGATAAGTTCGTAATTTAAATTTCTGATTTGAAGGAAACAAACAAATTTCAATGTAATTGTCTTTAAATGAATCCAAGAATGGAGATTTAGACCGGGGAAACCATTTTTGATGCAGACGTACTTTTAAGATACTTTAATTTCTAAAATTAAATTATTTTCAAAGTTTTTGAATCTTGGTGTTTAAAATTTTGAAAAATATAAAATATGCACAGCGCTTTTGTAATCGAACCTATTTGTCAAATTAAAAATTTTGACATTTCTTACTGTTTCAATGTCCCTAGAATTTAAATTAATGGTACGTTCGGGACACCTTTTTTGCTGGCCATATCTCAAGGACAAGCTGAGATATCAACTTCAAGTAAATTTTGTTGGTAAACAATAAAATCAATATATGGAGAAATTACTTTTAAAAGAATTCAGTCAGCGATTTGCTTTACTAAAACAATTAAAAAAGACGCTGGGATGCGACCCACACTGATAACATCCCATCCCGTCTGTCGATTTGTCTTGCTTAAAAGTTTCTCTATATGTATCATTTTTTACCAAATTTGCGTACTATTTTTTTTAGATTGTATTTTTTTATGAAAAAACGGACTGTTGGATTCTTATAAGAAAATTACTGAATATCAAAAACTGTGAAATAAAATAAGTTTGAAGCCAATATTTGTAATTTTTGAAAAGCTACTTGAGTCGAAAGTAAATTTGTACGAAGTTTTAGTATTGTTTTTTTTAGGTTTTTATTTTTTGTAAAACAAAACTGTCACTTCGATTTTTCTCAAAGTTTTTCCGAATGTTAAAAACAATATTTGTTATAAGTTAAAATGAGTTAGAATCAATAATCTAAAATTTTTGAAAAGATATTTGAGTCGAAAACCAATTTTTACCAACTTTTGTTAAACTTTTTTTAGGTTTTTAATTTTTTGTAAGAAAACTGTCAATTCGATTTTTTTTCGAAATTTTACTGAATGTTGACAACAATATTTTTTGAAAGATAAAAGTAGTTTAAAGCCAATAATTCAAAGTTTTGAAAAGATATTTGAGTCGAAAATCAATTTTACCAACTTTTATTAATTTTCTTTAGGTTTTTATTTTTAGTAAAAAACTGTCGCTTCGATTTTTCTCAACATTTTTCAGAATGTTGAGAACAATATTTCCTATAAGATAAAATAAGTTTGAAGCCATAATCTCAAATTTTTAAAAAGATATTTGAGGCGAAATTCAATTTTTACCAACTTTGAGTAATGTTTTTTTAGGTTTTTATCAACACTAATATTATAAAGAGGAAAGATTTGTATTTTTGTATGTTACGAATAAACTCAAAAAGTACTGGACCGATTTTAATAATTCTTTTTTCATTAGAAAGCTACATTATCACTGAGTAACATAGGCTATATTTAGTACTATATTACTGTTGAAATCTTTAGAAATTCCTATTAAAACCAACCGAAGGTGTAAAAAAATTAGCCATAAAATGTCTTTCATCGCATACGCTGCGAAGAGTATTATTGATATGACAAAGAAATGTTTTCTAATTTAGTGATTCATGGTCGTTTTAATTAGCATGCCTATAACTTAAATATCTGTACCTATTTATGTCTACCCGTGCGAAGCCGGGACTGGCCGCTAGTTTTTTTTTATAAAAAAAACTGTCAATTAGATTTTTCTCAAAATTTTATCAGATGTCAAAAACATTATTCTTCGTTGCACAAAATTGTTTTGGAGATGAAATCATATTTTAGTCGTAAAATTTTGGAGGTGACAAATTTTTTTTTTCAGTTTTTTTTTTGATTTATAAGAAAACCGTTAATTGGATTTTTTTCCAAAAATTTGTTTTGTTTTGTATCACGTTACAATATACAATATAAAATTTAATTCAAGTCTCTAGCGTCGTTGGTTCATGAGATATTTAGGTTTAACCAAAATTTTCAACTTTTTTTTAAACTGCTATAGTAAAAAAACCACCCACGCAATTTTCTTGAGAGCCCTTTCTGCATCTTTCTGCCTTATTATCTGTATAAAAAAATTTATTTGAAGTCGATATCTCTTCTGGTTCTTGAGCTATGGACAACGAAAAAAACTTCGCAAACGTACAGATGTACGGACGTACGAACGTACGTACACACGCACGCACAGACATCTTTCTAAAAATCTTTTATTTCGACTCTAGGGACCTTGAACGTCGAGAAATGTCAAAATTTTCAATTCGACAAATCGGACCCATTACAATAACTTCCTATGGGAAGTTAAAAAAAAACTGCAAATTTTGGTTGACCCCAAATCTCACGAACCACCAACACTGGTTTTTAGTTTACTCAGTGAAGTGATATAGAATTGGTATGAACTTGAACACAAATTGCAACAAACAGTTTTTTTTATGAATCAAAAGAATTGAAAAACATGAAATGATATAACCTTTAATTCAATTGCATACTTTGAAGAATATCGTTTTTGATATCTGAATTATTAAAAATCCAATCGACATTTTTCTTAATAAGAGATAAAAACCTATAGAAAATTTGCTTAAAATTGATAAAAATTGACTTCCGGATCAAATCTTTTCAAAACAAAGACAGATATTGACTTCGAATTTATAATCAACTTAAACAAAATATTTTTGATAACATTTGGTATTTAAAAATAAAATCCAATTGACAATTTATTTTGTATACATTTAAATATTACAAAAAACTTAGCTTGCAATTTTTAAAGCCATCATCTAAACGAAATTTGAACTTTTAATACCCTTTTACGGCTTAAATTTTGTAAACGACATTTTTATTCTTTTTTAATCTTAAGTTTGTGAAAAAATTAATATATAGAAACTTTCGCGAAATACTTTTTTCCCAGCCCATCACCCTTTAAGTTAAAAATCAAACTTAGATCGAACCAAAAAATTTTGGATTACCTTTCTCAAAAATTCACGAAATTATTATATTATTAGCTGCCCTCAAAAAAAGAACTTGCAAATGTAGGTTTATTTGTAAAATATTTCCAATATTAACTTTCTAAAACAATTTCTTATAGTAGAAGGTGTTATAAGCCACAAACAATGTTTGGTTATGTGCATTGCTTGCAAAGATGTGATCGACTTCGAAAATTCTTCACAGCCACGTTCCATGGCTGTAATTTGTTTCCTTATTATATTTTGCTGATAGTAAGTTTTGAAACAATGAATAATGCCTTGGTCAAGAGGCTGAATGATGGACGTTGTATTTGTGGGTACAAGCTTCACGTTTATATTTTTTAAATCGTCCAACTTCTTATGAAAGGCAGCATTGTCGACAAAAAGAATTATTTGTCTGTTCTGCTTTATCATTTCTTCGTCAAATTTATATAAAATTTGGGCCCATAAATGTTGGGTCATCCATGCCTTTTTTTTGGAGACTTATTGCAAAGGTACAACCTTATTTTTAAAACACCTTGGCGTTTTGGTTTTTTCAATCACAATCATTTTTTTGTCCGTCCAATTATCCGATAAAATGTCCATGTATTTAGTTTTTCTGCAGCATATTTTTAAGATCAATTAAGCGAGTACTTCAACTAAGCGGTGTTCAATTAACCGTCTAAAAAGCTTTGCTACTAATACGGTAAATTTTTGAAGCCAATTTTTTCGATCAATTAAGCGGGATGTTCAATTAAGCGAGGTGCAACTAATTGGGGATTACTGTATTATCAAAAATCGTAGTTTCAATATTGTCTGTTAAATTTTGATAACTGATAACCAATTAATTGAACATAAAGAGAACAATAAAGTTCGGGATTTTGAAAAAAAAATACAAATTCGAAACTTTCCCTAAAACGAATTTGAAAGTTTAAGAACGGGTATTTTTTTTAATTCAAGACCCTGAACTAAGTTTTGGAAGCTGTTCTAAAAAAATAAATTTTGTTACTAAACGTTACACTTCTCCTCTATAACCCCGAACCTGAGACAATAAAACCACAGTAATTATGTTATCACAGTTATTACCTCTAGTATAAGACAGTCTCGTTATTTTTGGGTCCCAAAATACCTAATTTTCTTTCTCCTGTTTATTCGGTTATCCGACAAGTCTAAGGCCACCAGTGTATTTCCTAGCTTTCTGCTAGGAACAATAAGCTTTACTTCCAACCCATTATTCGGTAGCTACCTTCATCTAAAGGCGCCACGGACATAGCTTGTTCTGTGAAACCAATTAGCTTCTGGTTTGGTGCCTGAAAAACAAAGACATTTCAGACTTGTTTTATTCAGTCATCTACTTCTTCTTAATGTATGACGGACAAGGCTTAGGACGACCAATTATTCTCAAATTTGCTGCTAGGGACAAGGAATGCAATCCCAACCGATTATTCCATGGTTGGGCTGTCTAAGAATAACTCGGACAAACCTAGCTTACTGGCTAGAGCTCCTCATATCATTCCCTAACTTCAGTTAAAAACATATCTAAATATCCGTACCACCATAAGAATTCTATTATTTATTAAAGTAAATACCATGTTTTTTAATCCTTTCATATAACTTGTGAAATATTTGAAATAAATCGTTAGTTTTTGTTGTAAGAAGAAGACAGTATATTATGAAACACCGTGTTATAATAGTTCTTAGCATTTAACTACTACGATTTGAAAGAAATAAAGTTTTATACAAGTTGGGATTTGAAAACTCAAAACCAAAGGTCTTTGATTTCCTTGGAAAGAACCCTGTGCTTCCTCAGCCTCGTATAAAAAAGCATCACAATTTACATATTCAAAAAATTCAGAAATTTTTCCTTTAAAATTCTAAAAGAAAACATTAAAATTAATCAAATTATAAATTTCAAAAGTTTTGTTTTGTTTTTCAACCGAAAACAGCTCAAATAATAATAAATTCTGTTAATACAATTCAATACTCTGAATCTTGTAATTTTTACTTACATAACAGACTTTTGAATAACTATAAACCAAGAAAATACATGAGTACAATGAATCTGTGTATGTAACTCGCTGTCAACAAAAAACAGCTTTACTGACAATTTTAAGGTTGTGTAGGTTTGACGATTCCCTATCTCAATTGACATTCAAAATCACTTGATACCACTGACAAGCTGACATTTTTATGGAGAACTCAATATTTGTACTTATCTTCACTCCAAAAATGATGCTCTTGACTCTGTGGTATGATACAAATCGTCAAACTGTCATTCAACCAATTGTCATCCTGTCATTTTAATTCCTTAACTTGACTTTTCTGTTATCAATATTATTAAATCTTAAATGTTTATATACATACGTCTTTTATTTTATTTAAGACTTGAGAAGATATTGAAAGACAAGTTCACTATAAAATAATTGAAGAGCTACATTTATCAACCAAAACTGATACTATTACCTTTTCTAAGTCGATTACAAAGTTAAACTACATACCCACCTAAAAATAGGTATAGCGAAGGTCCCCACTCCTAACCTATCTACCTTTCTAACTTTTCCTATAAATATGAAAGTAAAATCATCAAAACCATCAGAAGTATAAAAATAGAAAATATCAACGAAATTATATTTTCTCTCGAAAGTTAACTTCATCGCGGCGGAATCAATGACTGAAACCAATTTTGTGTTCATTATTCATGGTTTCCGTAGTCGGTTTCCAGTTAATAGAAAATTCATGACAAAAAAAGCAGCTTTTTATATATATATGTATAAGTACATCAGTTGGTACATATGTATATATTTCTGGTATATTTCTTCGATATAGAAAACTCGCACTAATTCGATATTTCTACCTCTTTCAAGAATACCATAAATCAGTCTTTCACTCAATTTGATTTACCACTCCTTTTGGAAAACGACTCAGCAGCTCTGTTTGCTAGCTTTAGTTTAGTTGTATAGAAAAATAGCTCACAAAAAAAAAAACGAAAAAAAAAACCAAAGACCGCACTTTGGGGAATGGCCAATTAATAACATTTCCTGAAGGATATTTATGTCTTCAATTCATTCAAAGGGCACAAACATACAAACGTAGAAGTAGAGTCCTTCCATCCAAACCCCCAAACTCGATTTTGTATCTCAAAAAGAAATGGAAGTAGGTGAATAAACGGAAACAGAAACACGCCATTTTCTGTTACTCTATAACAACAAACAACAAACTATACAAGGTACCTCTATATAGCTATCTACATTACCTATACCTCTACCAACGACAGCTGCACAAAGGATTCAATCCGAAAATAAATAAATATTCCGCAAACTAAGTTCCTTAATCAAGGAAAATGTAATTGAAGACATTTCTCAGTGTGAAACCGTACGCTTTGAATCACTCCCCTATTTTATTTTTTTACCGTGCAGTCTTTACTGTCTGGGGGCTGATGGAGTACCAAGGACTCCCACCACCCCATCCTACACTAAATAAGTATGTATTATATACCTTTTCAATCAAATGTGGGGGCTAATCAAAATTGTGCGGCTGTGGCAAGTAGCAGGAGCAGCAAGGATACCATTTTCCATTGTATACCTATGTACATTCTAGATACTACGAACTTTTCTCTTTTTCCATCATATCCTTATCCCTACTTTTTGTGTGTTCAAAATAAATGACATGAATTTTTGATTTTCCATCGAGTGGCGTGCAACAATTTGAACACAGAAATAATATAAAATCAAAATGTAACTAAATACATATATTGGAGGAAGGTACACGAATGTGTCCTTGGAATTGTGCAAACATTTGTCAGTGGGTATAGATAGGTACTACATCGCAGTGCAAGGACATTCCAACCATCATCGTTATGTTGTGGATGGGGAGGATTGAAGATATACCCACACACATACATATACCCAATACCCAATGATGTTGAAGGGCTTGCTAGTTAACGATCGCATCATTCAGGACATTTAACGTTTTGTTCTGTTATTCCCGAGCGCGTACGAGTTGGAAATAATAATTGCGAATTACCATAAAATATTCAAGAATTACAAAACAGAAAGAGCCAGGCATAAGGCTTATACCTACGCCCACATCGACCCACCCAAATAAGAGCACCCCCCGATCACGACCCCTCACATATTATTATAGAGAACATCAGGATGCCATATAGCCCAGAACTGAGTTTTGTTATAGACGGTGAAGGTGAGGGTAGGTCGATGGGTCGGTAGATCGCTGGGACGTTAGGTCGATGAGACGTGCGGGTAGGAGGTGACGTTGAACAAAGAGAGAAACGAACAAGAAAAATATGGAAAATTGATTGTGCAAATATTTGAGAACTTAACGAGAAAAATGGAAAATCATATTTTTTTTATTTTATTTTTTTTTTGCTTTTTGTGTGCTGCTGTGTGTAAACCACCCCTCTGTCTCATACCTTTGCATATAGTATAGAAAGGTGCCTCCTTTTAGTAGTCGTCCTCGTCACACATTGATTCTGTAGAAGTAGCAGAAGCGCTACTACTAGATGGAGTCCTTGCTGGATTTGATTTTTTTTTATTTTTTTTTATTTTTTGGATTTTTTTGTTTTTGTTATTTTGCTGACAGCATCATTTGAAAAGTAAACACTGTAAATGCTTACACATGTTTTAAACACGCGCAACTGCTTCAACAGCTCGGTGGATAGCGCGGTGAAGCGGCTTGGCGTAACGTGGCGTAGTATAGCATGGATTGGAAAATGGAGTACCATATTGTATTATGTTAGGTACGTACTCTACCAACCAACCAATGTTTTATCACTTTTTAAACGCGCATCAGCATTATAATCGACTACAACACCACCAACAAAAAAATCATAACCATTGTTTAACAAAGCCACATTTCTCCCGCTCATATGAATTTATGTCAAAAAAATTTTAAATAAATTTTGTAGAAGAAATGAAAGAAAAAACACAAGTAAAGAAAATTGTTTGTTTTATTTGAAATTTTATTTGATTTTCATGAGTTTAAATTAAACGTACATAGGGGAAGAGGGAGGGTTGAGATCTCGAAAAAGCAATGGGGGAAGAAAATATTTAAATTATATGAAAAAGGACGTCTACCACTTGATTACGAATAATTTATTTAGTTGTCTTAATTTTTAAACTAATTCATTAATTTTTGTTTATTTAATTATTTATTCATCTGCTAAGAATTAAATGTTGTGCTTTATCCCAAAGCACAGAAATCTCCAATACAATGCAAACAAGCTTGAAAATCTAAGGTTTTTTATCTTCGCTTAAGAGGGTTTTTCAGCTCCAACACCTTTTGACTTAAGTTTAACAGATTTATGTTTTCATACTAAGCACAATTCAGAGAATAAAAAAGTTTTAAATTTTGTTAACGTTATTCAATTATTTTTGTTACTACGTAGGGACCATCGAGGAAATCCATGATGGTCAAGCTTTCCATTCGCTACGAAAATAGCCTTACTTTAATAATTTGGTTACTATTTTACGCTCGTTAACTTACGTTCCAGTGTTAAATATATCTTTTTTCAATTGACGTAGTTGTTTAGTTTTTCAGTTTATTTGAGATTTTTTCCACTAAGGCTCAAACTCACCAATAACTTTAAAAATAACCTTATAAATTAACGTAACTTAAACAAAAAAAAAATTGTTGTACTTTTTGGCATTTTTGGCAACCATATCTGACAGACTAACGGTTTGTATATTTCCTCAAATAATATTTAAAATTATTAAAAAAAAAAAAACTTTTTCGACACTTAAGGCATCTATGGGCCCCACTTAATTACTAAACTTCATAATTTACTATGCCATATCTCAAGCTTAAGTAAGGTCTTTCACGCTATCTTCCACATACCTTTAGAACCGAATTCTTTTCAATCATTCGAGCTGGACTTATGGCTTATTTTCCAAAAAAAAATCATTACAAAACATGGTAACTTCAAGAATTTTGAAACCATCTCTTGAGTTTCTTATGCATAATCACCACTATTCAAAACCTAATGTTGGTGACATATTCGTAACCACTAGGAAAATCCTCATCATCGGTTTCAATTTATTATTTGTATTATTCCATGATTAAATAAAATGCACGACTAGATCGTACTTGCTCTTTTACAAAAAGAGTTTAAGATTTGAAAATATACCTGCAAAATAGGTTAACCTTCATAAATTTCAATGGTTTTCAATTTCTGCAAAAAAAAACTTAACATATAAAATTGTTTTCGAAAATCATTGGAGTGGTTTTTTTGAATTTGTTTAACATTAGAATTTCGTAAAAAAAAACGTTGACCTATTTTTTGAGACATCGAAATAAAAAAAAAAACGGAGCGAACATTTAAAAACAGAAAAACGAGGGTATCCATTCGAGGGAATACAAAATTATACTTTTTAAACAAAGCAAGGAACAAAACTATTTAGAGAAAATTACATAAAAATCTATCAGGCCGTTTTTGTGAAAACTCAAATTTTGGATTTTTGACAAACAAATGTTTATGGGAACTACTGATACTGTTACTATGACTTTGAAAGATCCAATTTTTAGAGACTTTGGCTCATAAATTTGGCTAAGTTTGACTGATGGCATCGCTTTATATTGACTTTGAGTTCAGCAATGGTCGGCGCGCCTTATTTGCATAGACCTGTGACTTAAGAAAGACTCACTAGAAAATGTCTAAAGGAGTCAAATCACACCCAACTTGGGGGCTAATTCACGTCGCCTCGGAGCGAGATAACTTAACGATGAAATGCAACCGCTCGCTCAGATAACCGTTTGATCTTGAGCTGTGTGTTGCATTCACATGTCTTCCGGGTCCGTATTGTCCAATTTAAGCCACAAGAAGTTGGTGATCATCCAGCATCATTTTGAAAGAATTAAGGACCGATGACACCTGCATACCCAAAGTCCACACAAAACAGTAACTTTATTTGTATGCATTGGCACCTTGTGAATCTTACATGTATTGATGTCGTACCTAACCCGGCAATTTTGCTAACTTACGTACCTAAAATTAGGTGGAGCAACAGTCCGTTGAGAACTACGGCCTAGTGACTTACAACTCTCAACCATTCCTGTGTGCGAGTTATATTGCCAGGAATGGATGGGACCTACAATTTAAAGCCGAATCCGAACTTTTGGAGGATTTGTCAATTTCTCGCAAGAAGCTGTACCCGTGAAAAAAAAAACTTTAGATGGCACAGCAGAGTTTGAACCCAAGACCTCTGGCATGACAGTTCAACGCCGCACTAGCCATTTCGCCACAGGTACTACTATTTTCACGTACCTATTCGCCCAAAAATGGGCTTCATAGCTAAAAATTATTTTTCGAACATAATTGGGATTAACGTCCAACCCGTTTTGATAATAAAGTCTAATCATTTGTACGTGTTGCTCAACGCTGTAAATTGCCATGATAATTTATCTTTATTGTTTAGAAGTAGATATTTTCTACAGAACGTAAAATAACCAAGCCACTAGCTGTCAGAGTTCCTATTGGAAAACCCTTTATTTCGTTTATATCATAATTAGAAATTTTACTGTCAAATGACTCAACTTAATAAACTTCCCATAGGAAGTTATTGTATTGGGTCCGATTTGTCAAAATGAAAATTTTGACATTTCTCGACGTTTTAAGGTCCCTAAAGTCGAAATAATGATTTTTAAAAAGATGTCTGTGCGTGCGTGTGTACGTACGTTCGTACGTCCGTTTGTCCGTACGTCTGTACGTTCGCGACGTTTTTTCTGTCGTCCATAGCTCAAGAACTAGTAGACATATCGACTTCAAATAAATTTTGTTATACAAATAATAAGGCAAAAAGATGCAGAAAGGGCTCTCAAGAAAATTGCGTGGGCAGTTTTTTTAACATAGCAATTTAAAAAAAAGGTGAAAATTTTGGTTAAACCTAAATAACTCATAAACCAATGACGCTAGAGACTTGAATTAAATTTTATATTATATATTGTAACGTGATACAAAACAATTATATTTTTGGAAAAAAAATCCAATTAACATTTTTTTTTATAAATCAAAAAAACTGAAAAAAAAATTTGTCACCTCGAAAATTTTACGACTGAAATATGATTTCCTCTCCAAAACAATTTTGTGCAACGAAGAATAATGTTTTTGACATAAGATTTTGAGAAAAATCGAATTGACAGTTTTTTTTATAAAAAATAAAAACCTAAAAAAAAAACATTATTCAAAGTTGGTAAAAATTGAATTTCGCCTCAAATATCTTTTCAAAAACTTGAGATTATGGCTTCAAACTTATTTTATCTCATAAAAAATATTGTTTTCAACATTTTGAAAAATGTTGAGAAAAATCGAATTGAGTGTTTTTAAAAAAAAAAATAGAAACCTAAAAAAAATTAATAAAATTTGGTAAAAATTAATTTTCGACTCAAATATCTTTTCAAAACTTTGAGATAATGGCTTCTAACTAATTTTAATTAATAAAAAATATTGTTTTCAACATTAGGAAAAATTTTGAGAAAAATCGAATTGACAGTTTTTGTACAAAAAATAAAAACCTACAAAAAAATGTATAAAAGGTGGTAAAAATTGATTTTCGACTCAAATATCTTTTCAAACTTGGATATATTGGCTTTAAACTAATTTAATCTTTCAAAAAATATTGTTTTCAACATTCGATAAAATTTTGAGAAAAATCGAATTGACTGTTTTTTTTACAAAAAATAAAAACCTAAAAAAAAAACAATACCAAAACTTGGTAAAAATTTACTTTCGACTCAAATAGCTTTTCAAAAATTACAAATATTGGCTTCAAACTTATTTTATTTCACAGAAAATATTGTTTTCAATATTCAGTAATTTTTTCATAAAAACCCAACAGTCCGTTTTTTCATAAAAAAATAAAATCTACAAAAAATAGTACGCAAATTTGGTGAAAATTCATACATATAGACAAACTTTTAAGCAAGACAAATCGACAGACGGGATGGGAAGTTATCAGTGTGGGGCGCATCCCAGCCTCTTTTTAATTTTTGTATTTATTCGGGTGTCAAAGACCACTTACTGGTTGAAACTTTGTAAGTCATATATTTTTAAGAAGTATAGAACGTTAAGTTGGTAGCACTATTTTAATTGGCGGCCATTTTGTCAGCTGTCAAAAACTTCGACATGAATAGACTGACGGCTGAACAATGCTTCCAAATTGTTCAAATTCGTGTTGAAAATCATGATTACGTTCGAAATTCGTTAAATCTCTTTTGGTTAAATGGATACGTCAATAAACAAAACTTCAGTTTTAGAAGGATGGTAATACTTAAGTACATATTTTATTAATTGGTTCGTACTTCTTTCAGAACGATATTGGCCAGAACGTTATAGTCAATTCTTACCACTACAGAGCTATGATTTTTGGTTCTTCGTTCATCAATTGAACAACCATGATGTCCAAGAGCTGTGGTTTCACCAAGAGGGCTCATCATGTCACACAGTTCGTGCCTTAATTGATATTATAGTTTCAAGTCACGGACCTATGAATTGGCCTTGAAGATTCTGCGATTTAACGCCACTTGACTTTTTTCTATTAGAATATGATGAAGTACCAAGTCCACCGCCACCGGTAAGCCCGAAACGATTGACCATATGGAGGACAACATTTACAGCGTTATAGCCAAAAAACACAGTAAATGTTGGAAAAAGTCATCCAGATCTTCAGAATAGACAACATTCGCGACAGACGTGGTGGTGCGGAAATTAAATTTAAATTCAATTCTTAGAATATTATCTTTCGAATAAAGCCATTTTATAAAATCGTATTATGTTTTATTCCATTTCAAAGTTATGCACCCAAAAAAACACCCTTTACTAACTTTTATAATTCAAGTCCTTTCGAGGATAAGATATTTGTTGAACTAAACCAATTACTTAAAATCAATCTTAACTTTTACAGTGAAAAATTCTTATATTAAATTGTTATACATATGAGAAGTTACAAGGACATTTCTTGTGTCATAGCCAATTTTAATGTTCGGAGTTTGTTATAACTGTTATAAATAAACATACACCGAATAGTAGCAAATTTTATTTTCATAATCTTAAACTGTTATAAATTGACTTTTTTTAAGTCACAAGTCATAACCAATTCTAATTTTAATGTCTTAAAACTTTTATAGATTTATTTCGAGTTATACAAAATTTCCATGACCTTGAACTGTTATACAAAACTGTTATAAATTCTTAAACAGACTTAAGACCCTCCACTTTGATCCCCTCTTGATGGGATATAAATATAACTAAGCTTAAACTCCGGATATAACAATACAAAGGACACACGCGAAAACGGCGACGAACGACGACGAATGAAATGAAATGAAAATAAATAAATAACGAAGGTATGTCATGTCATAAGTTGCGTCGTTCTCTATAAATCGTGGACTTTCCACGGTTTTTCGTTTTTATGTTATGTTATGTGTGGTGCGGTGGTTGTGCTGCTCCTGCTAAAGCTATGTCCTTATAGAACATAAAAGTGTTCTCTCTGACAGGATTTCGTTATGGATACCTTTGGTTTTGGTTCCACATCTATGTATTT
The DNA here is from genome assembly GCA_951509635.1 of Eupeodes luniger. Taxonomy (NCBI): domain Eukaryota; kingdom Metazoa; phylum Arthropoda; class Insecta; order Diptera; family Syrphidae; genus Eupeodes; species Eupeodes luniger. The sequence goes on along the minus strand of OX608075.1, from coordinate 7,315,011 downwards.
ATATTTTTCTGCTATGTGCACTGCATATGCGGTGTACGAGTTATACACGCTATAAGGTATAAGGACTATGAATTGTTGCCACAAACGTTTTTGTCTGATGATACTATACGAGGGTTAGGGTACCCCTAGTGGTTTGACGTTAGACCAGAGGTTGGTATGCACACTCTACAGTGTACATTCGTGTACATCTATCCAAAGTGTCTTGCTCTTTCCTTTTTGCACCGCGAAAGCGAATTAAGCTTGCACTCGCACGAGCCACTTAAGCGACGACCGACGACAACGACGATTGACGGAATGTTCCCTAACAATACGGAAAAAGGACGTACCAATATAATGTACATAGGTAAAAGTTGGCTATGTTACCTGTACACTGTACAGTATACAACAATTGCTTGCGGAACGCTAACGGTAAAAGTGCAAAGCATCGTGCTAAAGAGATTTCAAATAGAAAGTATGTACCTCTAAATGTAGATGAAAGGATGTTGAAAATGAAATCCTTGCTGGGGATTAACCTTTTTTTGTTTTGTTTTTGTACAATACTTTGATGGGGATGATGGGGTTGTGGTGTTATATAGTAAGCTTGTCTCTTTTATGGAAAGATGCAAGATTAGAATGGGGGAAAACGCTATGGCGGCGAGGTGATAGCACTGCAAGCCAGCCAGTGAGTGGGAAAAGGGTCCATCCATCCACACACGTGTAGAAAGTTAATGTTTAATATTTTAAGGGTTCAATTTACAGCGAGAATTATTTCCATTGTCCTTTGATTTGTTTGCCATGTTTTATTATTCTATCCCGTTTATATTCGTGTAAATGGAGTGTTTATAATAAATTAGAAATGAAGATACCTTACATGAAGGTTAGATTGAAAGGTATATGGGTATTTCTATACACACCCTATATATAAAAATATAGTCGTTGTTGTCGTTGTCTGGCTTTTTGAAAGATATACATTTTCATTTTGGGTCATTTCTATGAATGAAAGTTATAATTTTAAATTCTCTTTGAAAAGGGATTGAAAAATAGAAACAAAATGAAACACCGAGTTTTATTGTTTATAAAGTAAGATTTGTTATTAATATGCACCTTTACCTTCATATATAACATTTTTATGATAAAGGAAGATAGACGCCCTGCAAAAAAGGAGACACCTGGTTTTGGTTTATGTATTCTTTTAAAGGTCGTTATTCTCCATAAAAGATTATATGACCTTAGGGGCTAGTTTTAGCTATCATTGAAATCAATCCGTAAAAATGTTTGAATGTATAATCCTCTTATGTCGAAAAGTCAAACCACTGATTTGTGATTCAATTTCACACGATTACAGTTACAGATTTTTTGTCAAAAAACATTTTTTTGTTGCATTTCAATCAGGAAATTTCTAAAAATTCCAATGATTGGTTTCAATAATAGCTAACTCTGGCACCTTGGAGTAAAATGAATATTCTTGTGTCTTTTGCCAAAGTCATCATTAGCTAATGTTCATGTAACGAGATCTAGCCAGGTTTTTAACTTCCCATAGGAATTTATTGTAATGGGGCCGATTGGTCGAATTGAAAATTTTGACTTTCTTGACGTTTCAAGGTCACTAGAGTCGAAATACAATTTTTTTAAAGAGCTGTCTATGAGTGCGTGTTTACGTAAGAAATTTTTTTCGTAGTCCATAACTCAAGAACCAGTAAATAACTTCCCATCCCGTCTGTCGATTTGTCTTGCTTAAAAGTTAGTCTATATGTATCAATTTTTACCAAATTTGCGTACTATTTTTTGTAGATTTTATGTTCTAATGAAAAAACAGACTGTTGCATTTTTATAAAAAATACTGAATATCGAAAACAATATTTTCTGTGAAATAAAATAAGTTTGAAGTAAATAATTGTAATTTTTGAAAAGCTATTTGAGTCGAAAGTAAATTTTTACCAAGTTTTACTATTGTTTTTTTTTAGGTTTTTATTTTTTGTAAAAAAAAATTGTCAATTTGATTTTTCTCAACATTTTATCGAATATTGAAAACAATATTTCTTATAAGTTAAAATTAGTTAAAAACCATTATCTCAAATTTTTAAAAAGATATTTGAGTCGAAAATCAATTTTTACCAACTTTTGGTAAACTTTTTTTAGGTTTTTAATTTTTTGTACAAAAGCTGTCATTTCGAATTTTTTCAAAATTTTACTGAATGTTGACAACAATATTTTTTTTAAATATAAAAGAAGTTTAAAGCCAATAGGTATCTCAAAGTTTTGAAAAGACATTTGAGTCGAAAATGAATTTTTACCAACTTTTATTAATTTTTTGTTTAAGTTTTTATTTTTTGTAAAAAAAACTGTCAATTCGATTTTTCTCAACATTTTTCAGAATGTTGAAAACAATATTTCTTATAACATAAAATAAGTTTGAAGCAATAATCTCAAGTTTTTTACCAACTTTGAGTAATGTTTTTTTAGGTTTTTATTTTTTATAAAAAAAAAACTGTCAATTAGATTTTTTTCAAAATTTTATCAGATGTCAAAAACATTATTCTTCGTTGCACAAAATTGTTTTGGAGGTGAAATCATATTTAAGTCATAAAATTTTCGAGGTGACAAATTTTTTTTTCAGTTGTTTTGATTTATAAAAAAAACCGCTAGTTGGATTTTTTCCAAAAATATACTTGTTTTGTATTACGCTACAATATATAATATAAAATTTAATTCAAGTCCCTAGCGTCATTGGTTCATGAGATATTTAGGGTTACCCAATATTTTCACCTTTTTTTAAAAATGCTATGGTAAAAAAACCACAAACGCAATTTTCTTGAGAGCCCTTTCTGCATCTTTCTGCTTTATTATCTGTATAACAAAATTTATTTGGAGTCGATATCTCTTCTGGTTCTTGAGCTATAGATGACAAGAAAAACGTCGCGAACGTACGGACGTACGTACACACGCACGCACAGACAACTTTCTAAAAATCTTTTATTTCGACTCTACGGACCTTGAAACGTCGAGAAATGTCAAAACTTTCAATTTGACAAATCGGACCCACTACAATAACTTCCTATGGGAAGTTAAAAAAAGTGAACATTTTGGTTAACTCAAAATATTACAAATCAAAAAAACTGAAAAAAAAATATTTGTCACCTCGAATATTTTGCGAACCAAAAATGATTTCATGTTCAAAATAATTTTGTGCAATGAAAAATAACGTTTTTGACATCTGGTAAAATTTTAACAAAACTGGAATTGACAGTTTTCTTACAAAAAATTAAAAACCGAAAAAAAAATTAACAAAAGTTGGTAAAAATTGATTTTCGGCTCAAATATTTTTTGAAAAAATTAAGATTATGGCTTCAAACTTATTTTGTCTTATAACAAATGGTGTTTTCAACATTCGGTAAAATTTTGAGAAAAATCGAATTGACACAAAAAAAAAACCTAAAAAAAATTACTAAAAGTTCGTAAAAACTGATTTTCGAATCAAATATTTTTTCAAAAATTTGAGATATTGGCTTCAAATTAATTTTATTTAAAAAAAAATATTGTTTTGAACTTTTGAGAAAATTTTGAGAAAAATCGAATAGGTTGCTTTAAAAAAAATAAAAACCTTTAAAAAAATATACTATAAGTTCGAAAAAATTGATTTTCGACTCAAATACCTTTTCAAAAATTTAAGATTATGGCTTCAAGCTAATTTTGTCTTATCGAAAATATTGTCTTCAATATTCGGTAAGACTTTGAGAAAATTCGAATTGACAGTTTTAATAAGAAATAATAACACAAAAAAGGCAATACTAAAACTTGGTAAAAATTTGGGTCTATGAAATAACTCCCACGAAATAAGTCCCACTTTTAAAAACGAAATAAGTCCCACCAAAAATTGCTTAAAAAAATGAAATAACTCCCACGAAATAAGTCCCACTTTTGAAAACGAAATAAGTCCCACCAAAATGAAATGATTTAAAAATTTTCTTGAAATGAAATAACTCCCACTCAAAATGAAATAACTCCCCCTTGAATAATATATTTCTTAAATGAATTAAGTCCCACTTTCATAAACGAAATAAGTCCCACTAGTAACAACGTTTTGATTCGTAAAGGTGACGTGAAATAACGCCAAATGAAATAAAGCCAAATTCAAAAAATTTGGCATTATTCGTTTTTGAAAACGAAATAAGGCCAAATTTTCAATTTGGGTTTACTATTTCACTTTAGAAAACGAAATAAAAGCAATTTGGCATTGTTTCGACTTAAAATTTTGCAGAATTAGGAAAAAACATAAAGTAAAATTATCTTTTGTTTTCTCTCTATGCTAAAACAAGTTTTTTTGAATTGATAGCACGGCGGCGTACTAACAGCTAGGTATGTAAGGGGGGGCATGCTGCCCCCCTGCAACCCCCCTGCTTGGGATCACTATAGGATTTGGGGTGGGTGCGAGTTTGGGTATATGCAAAGAACTTTTGCATTTGAGCACTAAAATCAAAGAAATTCCTAACAAAAAAAAAGCAAGAATGGCTCACAGTTATGAAAGAATCACAACGCATTCGTGTTCTTTGCATATACCCAAACTCGCACCCACCCCAAATCCTATAGTGATCCCAAGCAGGGGGGTTGCAGGGGGGCAGCATGCCCCCCCTTATATACCTAGCTGTTAGTACGCCGCGCCGTGCTATCAATTCAAAAAAACTTTAGAAAAGTAGCTATTCTAGACAATAAATCAACCATTTTTGCGTGTTCTTTTTAAAAAGCAACAAAAAGAACATTATGAAATTCAATGAGAAATAACGTGAAGAGCAACAAATAACGGCAAAAATTATTAAGCATTCACTTAAAATGCAAAATTATGAAAATGAAATAAGTCCCACTTAAAACGAAATAAATCCCACCAAAATATAAATTTAGGGGTATGAAATAACTCCCACTTTACAAAACGAATTTATTCCCACTCAAAACGAAATAAGTCCCACTTAAAATAAAAACGCGTAACGAAATAAGTCCCACCAATTGACGAAATAAGTCCCACTTTTAAAAACGAAATAACTCCCACTTTCAAAATAGCAATTTTTGGTGGGACTTATTTCGTTTTTAAAAGTGGGACTTATTTCGTGGGAGTTATTTCATAGACCCAAAAATTTAGTTCGACTCAAATATCTGTTCAAAAATTTTAAATATTGCCTTTAAACTAATACTGTTTTTGATATTCAGTAAATTTTTTATAAAAATCCAACAGTCAGTTTTTCTCTAAAAATAAAATCTGCAAAAAATAGTATGAAAATTTGGTTAAAATTCATGTTCGGTTCTCGATATCTCGTTAACAATAGAAGGTATTGACTTCAAATTAATTTCATTCATCAAATTTGTATTTTTTATATAAGAAATAAAAACTTTTAAGAAATGCCGCTTAAATTTATAAAAATTGGTTTTCGACTAAAAATCTCGTTTACAAAAATACATTTTGAAATCAAACTATTTTATTATATGCAAAATATTGTTGGTAATTTAAAAATTTTTAAGAATAATTCAACTGTCAACTTTTCTAAGAAAACACGAAAACCTACAAACTTTTAAGCAAGACAAACAGACAGACGGGATGGGAAGTTATCAGTGTGGATCGTATCCCAGCCTCTTTTTAAAGTATTGTATTGGTTTGGTTTTACTCTTGTCTCAGTTACGTATCGTTCTCGACTTAGTCACGTTTAAATGTCGTCTCAGTCTCGTCTCTCTCTTGGCTCAACGTTGTCTCAGTCTTATTTTCGTCTTTTTTCTGTCTCAACTCTATCTAGCATAAGCCTTCTTTCAGTTTCGACTCGTCTTTGTTTTGCAGTTTCGTCTGGGTTTTATCTCGGTTTCGTCTAAGTCACGTGTCAGTGTTATTTCAGTCTATCCTCAATACTCAATCGAGTTTCTTACCAATCTACATTTAGTAACATTTCAGTCTCGTCCATGCCTCGTCTCATTCTCGCCTTACTCTTGACTTAATGTTGTCTCAGTCTTATTTTCGTCTTTTATCTGTCTGGTCTCTATCTAGCATAAGTCTTCTTTCAGTTTCTTCTCAGTTTTAGTCTCATCTCAGTTAAGTCAGTATTGTCTGGGTTCTACTCGTATCTCGGTTTCGTCTTAGTCATGTGTCAGTATTATCTCAGTCCCGTATCAGTCTTGACTCAAACTTGTTTCAGTCTGATATCAGTTTTTTTCAGTTTTGTTTCAGTCTATCCTCAATACTCAGTCGCGTCTCAGTTTCCTACCGATCACCTTTTAGTAACATCTCAGTCTCGTCCCTATCTCGTCCATGTCTCGTCCATGTCTCGTCCATGTCTCGTCCATGTCTCGTCCAAGTCTCGTCTCAGTATCATCCAAGTGTCATCTCAGTCTCGTCCAAGTTTCGTTCTTGGCTCTTCTCTACCTTGTCTCTGTCTCGTCTCAGTCTCTTCTCGGCCTCACTCTCTTCGCAATCTAGTCCCAATATAGGTTCCCGTATCAACCACGTCTTAGTCTCGTCGCGATCTCGTCTTGGCCTAGCCTCGTTTTCCTTTTTGTCTAAAATTTCGTTCCATATTGGTATATTTTTGTTTCCATTAATAAAAGTATAGTAGACAATCGACCATATAATCACTAAGCTCTCATGTAATATAAGAAGTTTAAGACTGTATTTCAAGTTAAGTGGGTCATTTCCGGTGTATTTTTTCGACTACCTCATAATGTTTAAGGTTGGAATGTAGGGCTTATGTAGTTTCTCTTCTACTTACGTAGATTAATCAAAAAACACGTTATGAAGTGAAAAAGATTACAATTTTAAAATTTGTATTCTTTTTTAAAAGCTAAGCAGTTTTAGGTACTTACATGAGTTTACATAACTTCAGCGTCAAGTTGGTAACATACAAAAGTTCCATTTAATTCTTGAAAGTCCTTGGTTGGTCCTGATGGTTTGTAAACCTTCAAAAAAAACAAAAAAAAATAACAGATTATCTTCAGATTTAAAACAAAAGTATTTAGGTACCTAAGGTATATCCTGCACAGAAAAATGAACAGCTTCTAAGGCTCTCAAAAAATGTATCACATTTTTTTGTAATTCAAAAACAAACTTGAATATTTTTTTAATTTTATTCTTAGCTACACGCTAATAAAATACTCATATTTTTAACTTACAGGGTGACTCATGACTCATGTTTGAAAATATTTTAATATTTCCCTTAAAACTTGACTAATTAAAAAAAAAATATGAATTCTTGGAAGTTCCAAAATTCTTTCCTGTGACAAATGAAGTGTTAAAGATTTTCCAGCACTCAATGAATTAACTTGTTTTGAAATACCCTTTAACCATTTTACTCACATAAAAATGACTGTGTTATACTTTCATTTCTTTTTTTTTTTTCATTATCCTTCGTAATTCTTCTTGCACGTTGTAAGCTTTTATATGATGATATAAAGCACAAAAGGATCTTCTACAAAACTGAGGGAGAGGTGCACAAAGCACAAAGCACCATTCCATATATTAAACCATATACAAAAGAATACAAAAATAGAGAGATAATCAGACGAAAAATACACGTCAGGTATTTATGAGTTTAATCCTATTTTAAGGATAACAAGCTGTGACAGCAAAACAAAATAAAATTGGGGAAATGGGAAATAAAAGAAAAAAAAAAAAAGGTAAATCAGGATCAGACAAAAGACGGAAATCTTCCAGGAATTTGTTTTTATATAATTCTTGACGCGACGAATGATGACGACAAAAGTGACGAAAGGGAAACAGGAACGGGGTAGGATAGGTAAAGTACTATCACAAAAAGAGAGGAAGGATATAAAAGGTTAAAAATATGTAATCAATTTATTTTCTTCGGTCAATATTTTATTCAAATCAAAAAGAGAAGGTTTTGAATATTATCCCCTTTACAGAAAAACCTACGCTTTCAAACCGTCAAAAGCAAAGTTTCAAGGTCAAAATATAGAATAAAACAATAAAAGGGAATGTATAGAAAAGAAAAATGATGAATCATTGCTAAGCATAATAAATTTATCCAACCAGAAAAATGGGTAGTTAGCTGCAAGCTTTGAAAGAAGACCAAAAAAAGAAAGAGAGGTAGATATTTTTTGTTCTCTTTCTAGTTTTGTCTATCTCGTGGTATGTCTTAACTTTGTGTGGATAAAGGATTCGCATCACGTTCTTTTTCCTATTTTTTTTTTTTTTTTAAGTTGAGATTGGCGTCTGAGGGCGAGATATGGACGTTAAATGACGGTCCTGAGGAAACAAAATATAAAGTCAAGGAAAATAAAACGCTCCTCGTCGCTTAGGAAGTGCTTACGAGGCGTGTATAGTTAAAATAAAAAAAAAAAAAGTAGAAAACGAGAAACGAAAAAGTGGAAAGGAAATTAATGTCGGCGATTCGGATTGGGATTTTGCTTCTTTTCTTTTAGTTCTTGTCGTATTTTTCCTCATTTTGTTCTCTCTCAGAGGGATAAAGTGAGAAAAAGAACAGAAAAAGGACACACTTTAGAACTGACTATGAAGGATATATTTAGTTATTCTGTTTGCAAAATCTGAGGGATTCTGATTCGGATTCTTGGTTCTGCTTTTGTCTGTTTGGTCCTTCGTCCTTTTTGTGTGTCAGTTGCCCTTAGCTCAGCCTCGGTTTGGTTATACCCTTAACGTACATACCTAGACCTACAACAAACATAGAGATGTTACAGGTTAAGGCTAATAAATAATCTTAGTTCGTGGTAAAAGTCAGAAAAATAAAAAGAATTGCAATCTATGTATGTCAGCAGATATGTATGTATGAAATTTGGGTGTGTGTTTTGAGCTAAAGCAATATTTAAATGGAGGATGTGATTTGAATATGTTTCAACATAAAAATTTGTTTTAGGTTATGTTTTTTTTGTTTTGTTCTTCTTCTTCTTCTGTCGTTATTATATGACTAAACGTGCTGATCTAAGACAGTAATTAGGTTACATGATATTTTTTTTCTTCGTTTTTTGGTTTTATTTATTGCAAAATCATTCTGATGCTTAATGACATGTGAATTTGAAAGGTTCCTTCATACCTAAGTATTGATTGTGTGGCAGGCATAAGTAAAAAATGCTTTTTAATCAAAAATTAAACTGAATTTATGACTAGAATTAGGTTAATAATGTGGCTTAACCAACAGAATTTTTTATTCGAACAAAAAGGACCTTTTTGAAGCATTGCAATATAATTTATATCTTTTTCTTCGAATCTGTTTCGAAGGGTTACAATTTAAATTTAAGAAGAAATAAGTCAATCTACCTACTTAAATTTTAAGCTAACTCTTTAATAGTGGATGTTTTCTTAGACGTGTGGTTTTTTGACAGCTGTCACTTGGTTTATGCTCTGTTTGGTTTGATATTTTATAACGAAAAGTATTTTTCTGAACAACGTTTGCAAATCGTACAAATCTATCGGGTCGTTTTTGAGAAACTTCTAGCCTTCAATTTAATACCAAAAGATTTGTATTGGCCTCCTGTTATTTTTGGTCTTAAAAACAATTGAAAAACGATTATAGATAAAAACAAAACCACATGTCGCCATCTATAATAATACTAAACAAGGATCAGTACATACCATCTTCTACGCCTTATAAAAGTATACCTACATAGAAATCATTTGTAGGTAGCTATAAATAGAATTCTTAAGTGCTACTCCCTGTCTAAGCAACACAAAAAGGATACACTTCCCGTACATTTTCTGACGCGTGTGTTTTTGAAGAAATGTTTGTTCTTCTCTTTTTTTTAAAAATCCGCATTCACAACAAATAAAATATTCAAAAGCACAAAATGACATGCATCATACACAGGGTGTTTTTTTCTTTTTCTTATTTCTTTTTGCTTTCTCATATAAAATGCCAGCAGAACCGCGACGACGACAAACGACGATACAGCTATATATATATGGACGGGAAAAAATGTGTCAGAGAAGGAAACCATGCACTCTGATGGCGCAAGCAAAAGGAGCAGAAAAACAAACAAAAAAAAAAGGAACGTTAGGGAAATCCGGAAATTCCCAGAAAACTTATATTCATTTGATACATTCTCATATAGGTATTGCTTTTTATTTAAAAGGAATTGAAAGCAAAACAAAAATCAAAGATCCACTATAGGCACTTGAGTATGTGGCAATATAGACAATATCATCTTATGACGTTCAGGACTTAAAGAAAAGTGATTTTGATAGTATTTTGTTAAGGATGGGTACAAATCCTTTTTTCTCTGGGTTAAGTTTTATCAGATTTTGATATATTTTCTTTTTTAGGTTTTAAAGTTTTGGAAGGAGATAGAATTCTAAGATTTTACTTATTGATGTTTGGAAGTAGCTGAATGTTGGTATAGAATAAAGCTTCATTTAAACGTCCTTAAAAAGTTATCTGATTTTCAACTGGAAAAATAAAACTACTTAAAAGTCTTACATCGTGAATATTAGACTAACAATCATTCAATTTTTAAGAACTACTGACCCCCGAAAAAATGCAGAAGAGTACAAATATCTGGGATTTGCAAACTTGATGATGCTAAGTCCGACATTTATGACATAAGTCTCATTTTAAAGGTTGTTTAAAGCACTAAATAATGTTATAGACACTATAAACAAAAATGTATTTGAGATACCACAGAAGAAGTTTAAGTTTTCCAACTCCAATCTTAACGAAAAAAGTAGCTTTGGACAGCTATAACCTAAGAAGTAGCTAACTAACTTTTTTGGTAAAACAAAATAATTTGTGCAGGTGGTGGCGTTTCTTTGGCGTTCTATAGCTTGGTTTTCTAATAAAAAATATTGTTCCAGACCTGTACCTTAGCTCATGTAAAATTACATGACCTTCAATACCTACAACTTTTTTCAAAAAAACCCTAAGTTTTCGAGTAATTTAAAGTATTATTTTGAGACACAATATTTTTAAATACAGAATATTGACCGTATTGTATTATGACCATTCAGTATCATGCAGTATCATACAGAATTTTGACCATACAGTATTTTAAAATGCAGCATTTCGACTAAATTTTTAAAACCAACCAATTGCAATTACCTATGTACAATAAAAAAAAGTGTTCTTGACCCCTTTTTAAACCTTTTAAAAAAAAATTTGATAAGTTATAAAATCAAATTTTTGGGGAGTGTAATATCTGATATATAAATGAAGCTCTTTAACAAAATTTTGCAATGTTGGATTTTATTGAATTTAAAAAAAAAAATTCATACGTTTTCTTGAAAAAAATATATGATTTGTAGAATTTCCAGACAAATAAAAAATCTGTAAGGCCTTATGGGTATTAATGGCTGCGGTCAGTTAAGTCCCGCTTAATCAATTAACTTAAATATCGGAATACATGTGAACTGACCTTAAATTTTTAAAATTTTATTTTTTTTTTAAATCATAGGCCGTTTTCAAAATTTTAACTCACAGTCAACTGATGATGTCCAGTCAAGTCAATTCAACTGCAGTCTCTGTATTTTAAAGTCAATATTTATACTTAGTCAATTTTCAAAACCACTTAAACATTTGACTGTAATTTTATGACTTAAATTAATTGCTTGAACATAAATTAACGTTAATACAGGAAATATTTATTTACTATTCAAGTAATTAAGTCTAAAAGCAACTGACCAACACAAATTGACAAACATTTATTTAGATTGACTGTTAAATGGCTTTAAAGACTTTAAGATCAATCTAAAAATAGGAGTCAATGTATTAAGGAAAAAAAAAAGTAAAACACCCTATTTTTAGCACCGTTTTTTTTTTTATTATTGAGTAGTACCCGTGGCATGATGGTTAGTGCGTTGGACTGTCATGGCAGAGGTCTTGGGTTCGATCCCTGCCTGTGCTACCTAAAGTTTTTTCACGGGTACTGCCTCTTGCGAGGAATTGACAAATTCTCGTCGTAATAAAGTGCTTTCTCAAATTAGCCGTTCGGATTCGGATTCAGATTCGCACACAGGAATGGTTGAGAGTTGTAAGTCACTTGAGCCTGGTTCTCTTATACGGACTTTTGCTCCACCCAATTTATTTATTTTTATTTTTATATTGACTTTTAATTTTCAAACGTCTTCGAAATTGTATAAATATCTGAAAGAGTAAAGTTTTTAAGTAAGGTTTTTGAGTAACCGTAACGTACATATTTTCGTCTTTATTTAGGTGGAATATTGAATATAAAAAGAAATAGTTGAGCTGCAAGATAAGGGTTTACGGGTTTCGTATGATTTTGCTATTAGTTTAAAATGTGTGAACAATTAATATAGTCTGCTAATATGTCACGAATGAACATAACCTCTGTGAACTTTCTTCGAATGTTAAGAGGCTAAATACCAAGTAATGTACATCTCGTTTCATAGATACGAAGATCTACGTCCCATTGAAGTCTTTTCACTGCAACTCTCGTGAAGCGTTTTTTTTTTATCTTTTCGATTCTAAATGAATGAAGAAAATATGAAGGATTCCAGATTAAACTGCAGTATTCAAGATAAGACCTTACAAAAGCAAAATAAAACACTTTAAGGTGTGTGGATCGGAGTTACGCAATATGAAATCTAACATTAAAGATTAAACAGCTTTTAGCAACTAAAAAATATATATGCTTTACAAAGTCAAGTTTTTTGTCAAAAATCACACCAAGATCTTTTTTAAAGGTTATAACAGAAAATGGCATTTGATCGATTGTACAGATAAAATTAATTGCTTTGGCATTTGGAAATGTTTGAATGTAAACAGTTATTTAAGCACCAGTCCGATAAAAGATCAAAATCTTGTTGCATAAGAAACCAATCATGTTCAGATTTTATACAACGAAATACATGATGCACTTTGAATTTAAAAACATATCAGGAATATCGTTTATAAACAACAAACAAAGAATAGGACCAAGATGTCTTCCTTGCGACGTAACATGTACCGGTGCATAAAGAATGTTATTTATACTACGGTACTGAATACGATCCCCTAAGTATGAATTAAGCCATTTTAAAAAGTTTGAGTGAAAACCTGCTTTATTTATCTTCATAAGTTAAGCATCATGATTGACTATGTCAAAAGCTTTAAAAAAGTCAGTACAGACAACATCATACTGATAACCTTTCTCAAGTGCACTCAAGACTAAATTACTAAAGACAGTGAGGTAAGTTGCAGTGGATCTACCAGCTACAAAACCATGTTGGTATTTAAGAAAAGGAGTTTATTTGTCATAGACTAACTTTTCAAAAAATTTGGGAATCGTAGCAATTTTACAAACTGGACGATAGTTTGAAACATCTTTCCAAGTATTTAGAAACTCGCCATTTGCAAGTGAACTATTAAAAATAATTTTTTAAGGAACAGCCAATGCACACATTCGTAAAATGATTGGTGAAATTGCATCAATGTCACGTCGCTTATCACCCTTAAGCTTAGACAACGCTAACTTTCTTCTTAACTTCTTATTTTCTTGGATTTTAAAAGCTTTCTTTTGAGCTAATTTTTCTTACCAAAAACTTGAATATTTTCAAACTCATTATAGCAAACAAATATAGCCCAAAACAATTTCTAGAAAAAAAAGAGGCTGAGATGCGACCCACACTGATAACTTCCCATCCCATCTGTCGATTTGTCTTGCTTAAAAGTTTGACTATATGTATCAATTTTCACCAAATTTGCCTACTATTTTTTGTAGATTTTATTTTTTTATGAAAAAACGGACTGTTGGATTTTTATAAAAAAAAATTACTGAATATCGAAAACAATATTTTCTGTGAAATAAAATAAGTTTGAAGCCAATATTTGTAATTTTTGAAAAGCTATTTGAGTCGAAAGTAAATTTTTACCAAGTTTTAGTATTGTTTTTTCTTAAGTTTCTATTTTTTGTAAAAAAAACTGTCAATTCCATTTTTCTCAAAATTTTATCAAATGTTGAAAACAATATTTTTTATAAGTTAAAATTAGTTAGAAGCCATTATCTCAAATTTTTGAAAATATTTTTGAGTCGAAAATCAATTTTTACCAACTTTTGTTAAATTTTTTCTTAGGTTTTAATTTTTTGTACAAAAGCTGTCAATTCGATTTCTTTCAAAATTTGACTGAATATTAACAACAAATTTTTTGAAAGATTAAACTAGTTTAAAGCCAATATCTTCAAGTTTTAAAAAGATATTTGAGTCGAAAATCAATTTTTACCACCTTTTATAGATTTTTTTTTAGGTTTTTATTTTTTTCTAAAAAGACTGTCAATTCGATTTTTCTCAAAATTTTTCCTAATGTTGAAAACAATATTTCTTATAAGTTAAATTAGTTAGAAGCCATTATCTGAAAGTTTTGAAAATATATTTGCAATTTGAGTCGAAAATCAATTTTTATCAACTTTTATTAATTTTTTTGTAGGTTTTTATTTTTTTTTTAACTGTCAATTTGATTTTTCTCAACATTTTTTAGAATGTTGAAAACAATATTTCTTATAAGATAAAAAAAGTTTGAAGCCTTAATCTCAAGTTTTTGAAAAGATATTTGAATCGAAATTCAATTTTTACCAACTACGAGTAATGTTTTTTTTAGGATTTTATTTTTTGGATAAAACTTTTGAAACTTAAAATTCTAATAACAAAAGTAAGAAAGAAGTTTTGTGCATAAGAAATTACTATTTTTTTAAACTCTTCAGCTATTTTTGGGCTGGTTTAGCGAAATTTACAATAACAAATCAAAGCTTGTAGATAAAAGATTTCAAAAAGCTACAAATTCCAATTGAACTTAGTTAACAAAAACTATACTTGAGGATAGACAAAAATATACATTTCACATTGAATATGGAACCAGAACTCGAATTTTATCTCCTTGGCACTTACACCATTTTTCTGTTCTTTAGAACACTTTGCCTAATTTTTATAAAAATTCTTATGGAGAAGTTTGTAAAAATTTAAGAAAATGTTTTAAAATCTTGTTTTTCAATTCATTATTAAATTTATTTTTAACTGATTTTACGTACTAGGCTTTTCATTATTGGTAATATTTACTTCAAACTCTCATGGTCTAAACTGTCCAAAAAATCATACAAAATTTGTCGTAAAAATGTAAATTTACAAATCTTCTAAGGTGTTACTACAGTTATAATTAATCGAATTTCAAAATTTTTAAAAATTTTCCATGAAATAGTTATCGATTGGGTTTCTTTGGCATTGAAGTTTAATGATCATAAACATTGATTTCAGCTAATTTTTCGAAATGTACTAATACTATTGTTTGACTTTCAGTTCGTTCATAAGTTCCAATAAAATCAAACCTATTACGATTTATTCAGATAGTTTGATTTGATCCCCCTTCAATTTTTGAAAACAAAATAAAAACAATAAATGTAATACCATTAAAATTGTGTAAAGAATTACAAAACTTCCCATCCTCATTCCATCCCCCTGTTACCATCATTATACTAAACTCATTCAAAAAATCCATGTCTGGCACTGCCTTGGAATATTCAGCCACACGCCTTATGTTGACAGCCCAATGAATTCAAAAAGGGTTCATCGTATCGGTTCGATTTCTAAATCCCCCATCTGCCAATACCAAAATTATACCTCTGTCTATACACAATACCCTACCCTATATGTTACAAGTGAAAGGCGCATCAAGCTCTCATATATACCAATAGCACGCATAGGTAAAATGTTCAACACAAAATTACATTCCCTTTGATCATGTAATTTAGCCATCATTCGAAAATGGTAGAAGCAGATATATACAAATACAACACACGCAGTAACGTTTGGATGAATGGACGGATTTTGTGTTGTGTTCACGCGAATAATCCTGGGGTCGATAGCCCGGCTAAATGCGATGAGGTTTTACATTTGGGATGGAGGTGGGGTATATCTCTATAACATCACCGTCGACATCAACGTCTCGTTCATTTCACCCTTTTACCTCCAACTCATGCTCATCCTCCCCCATCCCTTCCTCCCTCCAATGTACTTTTTTTACATTTATACAAAACATTGAATTGTACCCTTTCTAACCTTCCTTTTGAAAAAGACAGCTCTCAGCAGGTTTGAAGATGGGTTTGGGTATGGGGTTGGGGTTAGAATCTACTTGTCTGATTCGAATAGGTGTAGATAGACCCCACAAACTATACAAAATGACGACGACGACGACGACTTTGACTACGACGACGACGTTGTTTGTACCTTGGGAAGAGGATGACGTACACAGGATTAGAAGCTTTGGTTTTGTTTGTTGGGCTGTAGAAATAGATATACGTAGAGGTAGGCAGAGTAGTTTAAATGGCAAATCACTACCAAACAAAACCCAGTTCCCTTAAGAGATTTAAAGGCTACACACAAAAAAACGCATACAAAATCCTAGACAAAGAATCTAAATAGATACGACTTGAGTATAACATAGATAGATAGGTATAAAGGAGGAGGGAGGTAAAATTGGGAGGCTAGAAAAGGGTTATACCGATAAATGTGTTTTGTAAGCTTGAAATCGATTTGTTTTGCTTTTCATTTATGTGTATACCTTTAGCTGAGATATCACATTTAAAGTTGATAAAGTGGATAGAGGTGGGAAGATTGGGCTCTTAAACAAAACACTCTAGATGAATAAAGTACTCGTACCTTTGTTTTAGAGACAACCTTATTGGCTGTTTAACTGATGAAATGATTTAACTGTCTAAAGTTACTCATGTAAAGTCTTCAACAATAATAATTTCAGGACAACAAAGACAAGAAGTAGCTTGTAGATAGGTAAGGATTTAAGAGTCGATGACAACGTAAGGTCTATGTATGAATTCTTAATCTGATTCAGACTATAAAAATAGATTAAAACTACTCGGGATTGTGTGTTGCGTCGTAAAGATTATCCATATTTGTTTAGAGTTTTAGTCTTAATGTTGTATTGAATTACTGTAGACTTAGAAGGATAGGGTCCAGGGTTCAAATGATTGTTTCATAAAATTCTATGATTGAAGACTTTTACCCTCTTTGACATATCCACAAAATATGGTTCTTGGGGCTTTTGATAAAAAATCAAACGAAAGCTTTAATGGTTAGAAGCTGTTGTCTGGAAGAAATATTTATTTGTATCCCTTCAAAACACCTAGAAATTGTTTTATAATGTTCATCATGTTATCGTTGTTTTCACAGACAATGCAATTGGTTTACCCTTGAACCTACTGTTAAATACAGAGATTTTTTCTTATACCACACATCACGAATATGGAATCGTTTATCCGTAACTTTCCTCGTTTCGTGGGCATTTTGTTGTGGACTTAATTGCACCTATGAACTTTTTCACTTATTTCACCGACTTGGTCTCACTAAATACCAAGCATAATTTTTTTTAGAGTGAATATTCAAAAAAGGCGACACAGTAGAAACGTGACCAAGCAGACGCTATGAGTTTTTTAGAGCTAATTTTGTATTATCGTCACCATCTCATGAAGAAAACCCTGTCTCTTATCCCTCTGAACCAGTCGTTATTTCAATTTTAATGAGGACTCTTTTTGCAGTTTGTAAGAATCTTAATCGTAGAATGCACGCTATCCAGCTGCCTTGAAGAATTTTTTGTCTTCCTTAACGCGGAAGGTCTCCAAAATCTAAGACTTCTTTGACGGAACCAATCTAGAAAATTTGTTTCACTCAATTCGAAAAATCAAACGAAGCTTAATTTATTCGTCCTTAAGACTCCCTAAAAAGTTCTCTTATTTTGGACCGAAACACAAAATATTTAGGGGGGGGGGGGAAGTAAACGGTTTTGCAAATTACTCTACAACAGTAGATTTTTTTAAACTGGGAAATTTTTGTATTTGGTTAATTTTCGAAAAATAGATAAGGCTAAACTTATTTTACATTCATATTTTAAAATCATAAAAATTCTGAAACTTCACGCATTTTTTTAAAATGTTTGCATTATTTGTATGTCTTTGCATTCACTTGGGAAAAAATGATTGCAGTCCTTGTAAGGTCAAACGATTGCATTGAAATGATTGCAGTCCTTCCTAAGGTCAAATGATTCCCGATTGCAAAATTTAAAACCCCAAACTTTAGGTGAATAAATACAATCTTTAAGTTGAATTCAGTAAATGATTTCTAATGATTGCATTCCCAAACGATTGTATTCTTTTACGAGCCTGTCAAGATGTCCAAAAATTATTGGACTTTTTCCAATAAATCTGACGTTAATGGTGGCTTTAAATACTGGTTTCAAATGCTTCAAAAGATACTGGTGTGCCAACATAATGGCTTAACATTGCCTTATATAAAATAGTCGAATCGTTAAGTCCTACGAACAGAACTACTTCTAGAAATTAAGTTGTTACCAAATAGATTTTTCGAACAAAATCATCGATGTTTAACTGATTTCAAAAAATCAGTTAACATGGCTCACGACATTCACCACAATGGTACAATCAGTTTGTATAGATGTTATTGTAATTCGTTAACAGCTTAAGGGTTTTTCTTATTAAAGAGGCCATTTACCCAGAAAAGAGTCTCAATTTCAAAACACAATTCTTCGTATGAAGTGCTCTATAAACTTCGTTAACAGTTTCATTATTTTCAAAGTATGTTAAACAATAAATGAATAGCACAAATCAGATATGTCAACACATATGTATATTCGTTCTAAGGAGCATTGCTGAGTCTTTTTTGGGAAAAAATAAAAAGCTATACCTACACTTTTTTTGTGGATCTTAAAGCTGCATTTGACTCAGTTAATCGAAACGCATTGTTTGGATCCGGGATGTCGTTTAAGTTTGAACGAGTTATTCAGAACTTGTACGCAGACACGAGAGCAGCGGTATGGAATGGAAAACAGGTATCTGAATGGTTCCAGACTCAGTCGGGAGTAAGACAGGGCTGTGCTCTCAGTCCTAGCTTGTTCGCACTATTTATAAATGACATCACTGACGCATTACCAGGAGGTGCTAGATATGCTGAAGAGGTCATTAAAGCCTTACTCTTCGCAGATGATATAGTCTTGCTGGCTAACTCACAGCAATCCTTACAGCTTATGATAAATTGACTTTCGGAATACTGTAGACGATGGAGCTTGGAAGTGAACCTGAACAAGTCGAAAGTGATGGTTATCTAGAAAGGTGGAGGAAGGTTAAGCTCAAGTTAACAATAGTACTTTAACAATGAGAACATAGAAAGAGTGAAAGAATACAAATACTTAGGAGTATATTTTACCCAAAACTTGAGTATGGAAAAACACCTCAACGAAAAACTTCTTAAGGCTAAAACCGCCATTAACCTGGCATGGAAAGAATGTTTCAACAACAAAACATTGCGCATAGCAGTAAATATAAAGTTTTCGAAGCAGTATCCCAATCAATCCTGTTTTACGCAGCCCAAGTGTAGGGAGCAAACAAATTTGAGACTGCGGAAAAACTCCTGAGATTTTATTTAAAACGAACATTCCGCCTTCCTTCATGCACCCCAAACTACATGATAATGTTAGAAACAGGCTTATCCCCACTCTTCATAAAAACGTTGAAGCTGCAAGTCGATTACATTCTGAAGTACTGAATATGCCCAACAATCGCTTACCAAAAAAAGCAGCTTTACAAGCGATACAAAGCAAAACAGGATGGGTTAAAGAGTGGATTGGGCTAGCAGAAGATACAGGTGTAACTTTAAATCTCAGTGAACAGAGTACATGGAAATCGTCACTGTACCAGGTAATTAGGCGTCTGGATGAAAATTTTAGAAATGTGTTCACAGAACAGTCATCCAGCTCACTTTATCGGATGATCTATAGCAGGCTGAATTATAGTCTTAATGAAAGAAACTACTTCCAGGACATAAATACTGTAGAGCAAATCTCCAACATGTTTCGGCTAAGAGGTGAACTGCTAAACATAAATTACGTTCCACATCGCGAAGATCTTCCACTGCTCTGTGATATTTGCAACATGGCTGAACGAGAGGATATTTTTCATTTTGTCGGAAGGTGTCCAGTCCTGAGAGAAACTAGAAGAAATGTACTTGGTAGAGACTTTTTATCAGAAAACGAAACTTTAGCTCTCTTAAATGAAGTAGATGTGTCTAAAATGCTTATATATTGCAAAACAGCACTTATTTATAGAAGCATAATTAGAGATGAAAATTTTTAGTTAACACAACTGCAACATAATTAATTAAAAAATTTTAATACAGTTAAAACTTAGTCAATCAAGCAAACGGCAAAACCATGCTTAAAAGATTGTTAATGAAATTGTACAAACAGTTGCAAGTAAATAAAAATCTATCTAATCTATTTATCAACACGATTTTTAATTGTCAACTGTCAAATCATGGACAACAACCATCAACATTTCTCATGCAGCTTAATTAACTTCACTTGAAGTTATTTTCATAGCACTTTGAACTTTTTCCTCCAAAAATAGAAGATTTTGGGTGCAGTAAAAATAAGGCTAACTTTCAAAAATTCGCCTCACTACACTTTACATAATATCGGGTGATTTTTTAAGAGCTTGAGAACTTTTTAAAAAAAAAACGCATAAAATTTGCAAAATCTAATCGATTCTTTATTTGAAACGTTAGATTGGTCTATGACATTTACTTTTTGAAGATAATTTCATTTAAATGTTGACCGCGGCTGCGTCTTAGGTGGTCCATTCGGAAAGTCCAATTTTGGGTAACTTTTTCGAGCATTTCGGCCGGAATAGCCCGAATTTCTTCGCAAATGTTGTCTTCCAAAGCTAGAATAGTTGCTGGCTTATTTGTGTAGACTTTAGACTTGACGTAGCCCCACAAAAAATAGTCTAAAGGCGTCAAATCGCATGATCTTGGTGGCCAACTTACCGGTCCATTCCTTGAGATGAATTGTTCTCCGAAGTTTTCCCTCAAAATGGCCATAGAATCGCGAGCTGTGTGGCATGTAGCGCCATCTTGTTGAAACCACATGTCAACCAAGTTCAGTTCTTCCATTTTTGGCAACAAAAAGTTTGTTAGCATTGAACGATAGCGATCGCCATTCACCGTAACGTTGCGTCCAACAGCATCTTTGAAAAAATACGGTCCAATGATTCCACCAGCGTACAAACCACACCAAACAGTGCATTTTTCGGGATGCATGGGCAGTTCTTGAACGGCTTCTGGTTGCTCTTCACTCCAAATGCGGCAATTTTGCTTATTTACGTAGCCATTCAACCAGAAATGAGCCTCATCGCTGAACAAAATTTGTTTTAAAAAAGCGCGAAACACATTTCAAATCGAACACTGATTTTGGTAATAAAATTCAATGATTTGCAAGCGTTGCTCGTTAGTAAGTCTATTCATGATGAAATGTCAAAGCATACTGAGCATCTTTCTCTTTGACACCACGTCTGAAATCTCGCGTGATCTGTCAAATACTAATACATGAAAATCCTAACCTCAAAAAAATCACCCATTATAAATAACGCTAATTTTCAGAAGTTGGTCAAATTCCATCTTAACAAAGTGAAATCAGGCAATTTGGCTTTGTTTCACCTTCTTAAAGTGCAATAACCAACTGCTGAAACTTACTCCTATTGCACTTTACAAAATTGAAACAAGGCCAATTCTTAAAAGTTAGCCTTCTTTGACAGTGCCAGGGTTTTGCCATTCTGTTATCACAGTGGAAAGTATCGATTAGTTATAATAAATCCATATATGAAGAGAGAAATAGCCAATTCTATGTATTAATAAAACATAGTTATACCTAAATTAAGTATTCCAAATCATTATAAGCGTAAAACAGCGCCTGAAAGTTTTCGTAAATACAAATCTAAAGTGACATTACACGCATTAAAAGGCACAAAACTTATTTTTCCTGACAAAAAAAAAACTTAATGCCACAACCTTAAAAGCCAATAAATTCTCAAACCATCCAATATTCATTCAATTCATTGTTTTGGAATTCTATTAACTCCTTTAATATTCAATTCAATTTATAAGGATTATACTTTTATAATATATACAATC
Source organism: Eupeodes luniger (assembly GCA_951509635.1). Taxonomy (NCBI): domain Eukaryota; kingdom Metazoa; phylum Arthropoda; class Insecta; order Diptera; family Syrphidae; genus Eupeodes; species Eupeodes luniger. The sequence continues at coordinate 7,293,122 of OX608075.1, read as the reverse complement.
CTTCTATTTCAAATATGGCCATTTCCGCAGAGTGAAAGTGAGAGAAAGAGAGACAGATTGAGAATAAATTAAAAAAAGAAAGAAAAGAAGCGGCTGTCAATGTTCTATAATGCCCCATAGCCAACTGTCAATTTTGTATTCTTGACAGGAAAAACAAATTAAATACAAGTAAATTCAATTTCCTTTCCAAATATACACCACCACCACCAACACCATCAACGCCAACGCCAAAGCCACCCCACACCACCACCCTAAAAAAACACAACCCCATCATCACTGGATCCACTTTTTTCAACCCTCTAGCAATTCAAATCCTTGTCTTGTAACTTTCCCGAAATATTCGTCTATTTAGTGTGTTTTATTTATATTGTTTTATTTTTTGTTTTATGTTCTTTTTGTTTCATATTTGCGGCCTGTGATTTTGTTGGTTCTTATTTTTTGTTGTTTAAAGGCATATCAAATTGATTAAAAGCTTTTCAGATAATAATTGAGCGAACAACTTGGAAGCAAGGAAGAAGAAGAAGAAGGAGCAAAAAAGGATACTTGTATACCCAGATCAGCCTTAGCTCAGTTAACCGTCAGATTTAGCGTCAACCAAGGTCCTTTTGACACATAAAAGGTTTGGGTCGAATTTAAGGGAGGGGGTTGTTGTTCCATTGTGTAGTCGATATATCATTGTTTTTTTTTGTGGCGTATGAGGGGGTGAGGGGATTTTTTTTTTGTTTTTATTTATTCATCCTACTTTTTGGTAGAGAAATATAACTAACAGACGAATATACGAACGAACGAACGAACGCCTGTAGATATTTGCCATCCCTTAAATGCCAGAAATTATTCATAAATAAGATTTATTTATTAATGTCCTTACACTTTGTGACTCGAATGGGACTTTGACAAGCGACACGGTTAGGTATGAAATATGAGATACAAATCATTGTCACCCGAAAATGGGTGTCACAGTAACGGTAGCATTTATGGGAGTATAGGAGCAGAAGGTAAAGGTAGACGACGACTACGAACGACTTCCTCTGCCAGCCATCAATAACCGAATAAAGCAAAAGATTGGGGGAAGCCAAATTATTTTTTTTTTATGTGACAAGCTGTAAACCTTATACCTACCTAAAAAGGTAGGTGGTATAAGGTATAAGGAGTATTCAAATCCTCATTCGTCTGTCTAAGCTCAATGTGAAGTAGCTATAGCCTTCGTTGCTTTTCAAAACCACCCTCGAAAGCCGTCCCATTCCCTAATTTCAATTTCAGTTGAATCCTCGCACAGCGCAGGTAAATCGATGAGCTGCCTTTAGCGTTGATTTGGGATTATTTATTTTTTTCTTTCTTTCCTTCGAATCCTGTTTGGGTTCTTGAATTTCCTTATTTCTGTTTTTTTTTTTTTTCATTTTCATGGATTTCGCGGATGACGGAAAGTGTTTGAATAATTTTCCCTTGAGAATTTTTCCAGGTTTTTCTCAAAGGACGTAAAAGAAAAAAACACCAAGCAAAGTGTTATTATTTTATTTGCTGCAATGAGTTGTTGATCAATATTTTGCTACTGTTTGATATCAAAAAGGACGAAACAAAAATACAAAAAAACAGTGCGTAGGTGCGTCTCAACAACTGTATAAGATATGACTTAGGGTACCTAGAAGGCGGTTTTCTGTGTGTATGTCGGTAGGTAGGCAAGGTATATCTCTGCCTTAATATAGTGGGTGTATATGACACAATTGTTATTTTTTCGGTTTGAGTAAGCAGTCATAGAAATCAAATGATGAGATTATAGGAAATTGTATGTGCCTTAGAGATGTCTTAAGCTTTTAAGTCCTTGTAGATTTTTCTACTTAAGAGGGGATTATGGTCGAAAATAGAAATTTTATATCTACCTACCTACATACAAACATAGGTAAGGGATTTATATACAAACAAAAATAGGAAAAACAGAATACAAATTTTTAAAAAGCAAAGGATACGATATGAAAATCAAACCACTTACCAAGTTTATACATTTATATTATATTTTATCAGTCATGATTAAGTTTAAAAATAAATGTTAGGTTTTTGTCATTGATATTTTTATAATACTCGTATAGGAGGATATAAATGTCTTACTTAACTTTGTGTACCATGTAAATGAGCTTAATTTGGAAGAAATCTTGAATGATTTTCATTTCAAAGCACCTACCGATTGATATGGGAAGAAGAGAAATTCTAAAAATATCTATATAAATATAGCCTTAAGTGTCATGAAACTTTTTAAGTTGGCTAAGAAGAGGTAAGTCTACCAAGCGTTAGTTTATGAAAGATGTTACATGTTCATATGTATTAATAATTCGATTAGGAACTTAATCGAATTTCTTAACGAACTCAGGTGGGTCTTAAGTCCATAAGATATACGAATATAGCTTCTTTCGTAGATAAAACTAGGATATCTCAATATATCTCACCTCGAAATTCTTTTTAAGTATTTTATTAATAGAACTTTCAAGAAGATTTTTACTTTATATTTTTACAATTCCTCAACTTTTAAAATTTTAAGAATTTTTTTTAATAAGAAGTCAAAGAAGTTTTTAAATATTTTTTAACTTGATTTTGGCTTTTAAAAAATTATTAAAATATGCAATTTTAGTATTTTTTTAAAGAAATTTCACTAACTTAAGAAAATGGTACGCCACAAAATATTTAAAAACATATTAATTCACGTATAAAATGTTCGATATTCATAAAAGTGTTTTCAAAATGTTAGTAATATTTTTAAAAATACAATAAGTATTGAAGCGGTTTTCTAGCCAATTTTAGTAGCATTTCTTAAATAAAGCATTTCCTTATATAAACAAATACAACTTGGATGAGTGAAATTAATTTGAAGTCAACATCTTCTATTGTGCACGAGATATCGAGAACCGAACATCAATTTTTACCAAATTTGAGCACTATTTTTTGTAGATTTTTTTTTTAATGAAAAAACGGACTGACTGTTGGATTTTTATAAAAAAAATTACTGAATATCAAAAACAATATTTTCTGTGAAATAAAATAAGTTCGAAGCCAACATTTGTAATTTTTGAAAAACTACTTAAGTGAAAGTAAATTTTAACGAAGTTTTAGTATTGTTTTTTTTAGGTTTTTATTTTTTGTAAAAAAAACTGTCAATTTGATTTTTCTCAAAATTTTACCGAATGTTGAAAAAAAATATTTCTTATAAGTTAAAATTAGTTAGAAGCCATTATCTCAAATCTTTGAAAAGATATTTGAGTCGAAAATCAATTTTTACCAACTTTTCTTAAATTTTTTTTTCGGTTTTTAATTTTTTGTAAAAAAACTGTTAAAAAGATTTTTTTCAAAATTTTACTGAATGTTGACAACAATATTTTTTGAAAGCTAATAGTAGTTTAAATCCAATATCTTAAAGTTTTGAAAAGATATTTGAGTCGAAAATCAATGTTTACCAACTTTTATTAGTTTTTTTTAAGGTTTTTGTTTTTAGTAAAAAACTGTCAATGCGATTTTTCTCAAAATTTTTCTAAATGTTGAAAACAATATTTCTTATAAGATAAAATAAGTTTGAAGCCATAATCTCAAGTTTTTGAAAAGATATTTGAGTCGAAATTCAATTTTTACCAACTTTGAGAAATGTTTTTTTAGGTTTTTATTTTTTATAAAAAAAATTGTCAATTAGATTTTTCTCAAAATCTTACCAGAAAAAAACGTTATTTTTCGTTGCACAAAATTACTTTGTTCATAAAATATTCGAGGTGACAAATATTTTTTTTCATTGTTATCGTTAATTGGATTTTTTTTCCAAAAATATACTAGTTTGGTTAAAATTCAATATAACATTGTTTTTGGAAAAAATCAAAACAAAAATACAAAACCTTGTTAAAAAATGTTTCCCAGTAAAATATCGTGAAAAAAATAAGCATATTGGTTGTAAACTGATTTTATTAATTTATTATGAAACGGAAAATTTTAAAAATTGATCTTTGTAACATTATTAGTAAATTGGTTAAACGTTTCGCCTGTCATTTAAATATACAGTGCTCTTCGAAAAATGTTGGTCAAACATTTTATTACCCTTTTTCGAGATCAGTTCTTTAAATTTAGGAACGCTATGGGTTTTTTTGTACATGTCATTCAAACACTGTATAAAATTTGATGTTATTATCAAAAAGAGTTGCATTCGGCTGCATTTTTGATAGTAGTCCAATACAAACCGAAGTGATTTTGTGGAAAAAATGGGAAAAATCAGTTCGGAACATAAAGTCAATATTTTGTGTCTGTCACGTCTCAATTTGACAACACGTGAAATTTCTAAGAGACTGAATACTGCTCAACATTCCATCGTGGCATGGAATTTGAAAAAATGTCTTGAGAGCGGGACTACTAGCAGAAAAAAAGGCGCAGGGAGGCCAAAAAATATGACCCCAGCCCAGTGGAAGATCGTTTTTTGGTGTTGTACAGTCGTCGGCATCGGTTTAGGACTTCGGTGGACCTTATAAACGATTTGTGTCGAGCTACTACAGGCAAATTAATTTCGTCAAGCTCAGTGAGAAAAAGGCTCATGAAAGCTGGACTATGAGCACTCAAGCCGGTACTGGAGCCGGATTTTCCAAAAAGAGTCGAAGAAAAACGATTGAAGGTGTAATGGTGTGGGGATTCTTTTCTGGAGATGAAAAAGGTAGAATGAGCTTTCTAGAATCAAAAGTCAATGCAAAAGTTTACCTTTGAGTCCTGGAAAACGGATTTAATTAAGCCCGCGGTGCTGGAGCTTTTTGGGGACACTTGTAATTTCATTTTTCAACAGGACTATGCTCCTTTTCATTCAGCTAAAATTGTAAGTATGAACTTGTATTTATTTTTACTATGACTGACTTATATTAAGCTTTAAAAACGCTAAAACTTTTATGACTAAAAATAATATTTGGATTTTTTTTTATTTCTAAGGTTAAAAATTACTTCAAAGAAAATAAGATCGATGTACTAAGTTTGCCTCCCTACAGTATAGATCCCAATCTAATTGAGAATATTTGGTCTATAATGGAACTTGAGGTTGCGAAGAAGCACCCAGAGTCAGTTGATGAATTAAAAAAACTACTCACCCGAAACCGCAACATGATACCTGCATCCACATGGAATAACCTATCTCATTCAATGTCTGCCCGATGTGCAGCTGTAATAAAAGCAAGAGAAGGTTCAACAAGGTATTAGTTAGATACAACATGTTTCTGAGAAGCAATAAAAAAAAAACTGGATCAATAAAGTATTTTTCTTTAATCCTTAAGAATGAATAATCACTTTTTGCTCCCATGATCATTTTAGAAAAATCTCAAAATTCTTATTGTATCATATCAAGCGATTTAAACCGCATAATTAAACAAAACCTCATTAAAAATATGTTGTTATTTCAACACATTTGACAAAATTCGAAAAAAATCGAAAAAAAAAGTTTGATCAAAATTATTTGTCGAATCACACTGTATTAGGCTAAAATTATACTAGTCGCCAAAAATAAGCTTATTGTAATTTTCGAAAATTAAATAATACTTTCCGAAAAGTTTTTGTTGTCTTTAATTGTGAATTGATCTAATAATTTCTTCATGTCGTCACGTTTTTAAAATATACCTTTTTAAAAATCTTAAAAACGGATAATTTTGTGTCATGCCCCAAACTGAGGTAAAACATAACTTACTCTTAGTTCTAACATTTTGCAAAATACAAACACTACTTCTATAGTCTCATTCATTTTTCCGAAATTCTTAATAGTTATGAGTCTTTATTTGAATCTATATGAGATTTTGAAAAACAAGACATAACAAAATTATTTTTATCCGTTTTTTGGTTTTTTAAAACCAATTTAGCATAAATGGTAAAGTGTGTCTTTGTCAGGAGTATGTAGAATAGGAGAAGACTTTAGAATAATGAGGATTTCGAAATTGTATGGCAACTGAAAATATTTTAACTAAATATTGGAGATGTTATTTTAGATTTGGAAAACCATCACACATTTTTTTGGATAAAAAAATATGTAATGAATGTACACTGCCCTAAGAAAATATAATACGATGATTTATTTAAAATGTTTAAAATTCATAGCTCTGAAACATAACGTGAGCAATTTTGGAGACTAGGGCCACAAAACATTTTCGAAAGATAATAAATTTGATTATCAGTTACAATTCCTTATTGGGCAGTGTAGCCAAATATGAGTTAAGTTTAATGTTAAAACCTGGGTAACTTGTACAACACTATAGGATTGTTTCATTGACTCATACTTTGTTAAGTTCTTCAAACGACACTTCGGACTTTTACATTAAAACAACATCAGTATGGGTCGTACATCAGACTCTTTTCCTAGTTTTCGTTTTTCGTTTTTTGAAAAACTTGGTTTTGTAAAAAATAGAAGGAAGATTTATATTTACAACAATCGTAGCAAAGATTTTAAACATTTCCACACAAAATTTAGATTATTAATTGATTTTAATTTTAATATTTTTTATAATTTATTTGTTTATGATTTATGATTCGTTTTAGTAATAATTCTGATATAAATTGTATATACTCTTTTTAGTCCAGAAATAAAAACTTGTCCCTTGTTATTACAGTAAAACCCTCTTAATGGAAGCCTTAAAAAAAAAAAACTGTTTTCATACGCAAGCATTTGTTGAACAATTATATTTACACTCCGCTTGAACCAAACTCACTTGAGTGAAAAGGCTCGGTACCTGTAACATATTTTCAGCAAAATTTAATTCTTCTTCTAAAAAAAAAACTCCCTTAAGTCTAAACATTTTAACCCAGCATAACAAAAACTTTGCTGAATGCATTCATTTCTTCTTTATTTTTCGCTTTCAAACATTTTTAGCAGAAACATAACCCTTAAATTTCGGAATTTGCTAAGATGATTTTTTGATTTTTTGTAAACAAATATTTAAAACAACATTTCCAATGCCTCAAGAGGAACGTATTGTACGTATTCATACAAAAATATAGAAGAGAAAGACTACTACATTTTGCAGCTTCACTTAAGCGGGTTTTAATGTATGTATATTACATAATTATAACTTATCATAAGACAAATTTTCAAAAATTATCATCATACCTAGTAATTATTGCGTGTAGTATATTTTCAATTTATTATGGCGTAATTTAACTAAAAACAACACTAAAGAAGCCCAAAACAAAGTGTTCCATTTCGCCCAGCAGAATAATAAATATAACAAAAGATAAAACAAAAAACCTATCTCTATGACACATAAAATAATATCTAATGTATAGCTTTAGCTTATCAAAACATTAACTATGTCAACATATTAATTTCACAGTGTCCACTAAAAGCCTATCTAAAGATATATGACTTGACCATATGGTCGACAGCATATATATGTACCTTCTATAGCAATCAGGACACTAAACAGTCACAGGACTCTTTTGCGAGTGCTATAGTGCGTGTTGCTAGAAAAAAGGAAAAAAAAAAAACAAATCACTGCGACAATCAACAATAAAATTAAAGTCCAACGCACTTTAACTAAAACCTAAAACCCTCTTTCTCCTTTTTTTTATTTTCCTCAAAGAACGCTTCCGCCCCAAAATAAACCCTCATATATGAAGGTATGTAAACCTAGCCTAACGAACAAAAGAAAATTCCTTCCCTTTTTGATTTTTTCTTTTTTGTAATTCTTTTTCTGTTGGTTTTTATCAAGGACATTTGACACCGACCGTCATGTTGTTTGGATAGACAAAGAAGAAGAAGAAAAAACATATAGATAGAACAACCAAAATGGAAAAATCCATTTTGTCAAAGATTTTTGTCGTTAAATCGTGAAAAGTGATTTGTCACTGCCACATAAGGACGACGACGACGAGCGACGGCTACGATGAGAAAAGGACATGCGAGTAAAAAAACAACAACAAACAAAAGAAAATAAACAAAATGTTCATGCGGACCAAAAAGTGCGAATGGCGCCGAAGACAACAGGATGACAATACTATATCTACTGCCTGGCATTTAGAATTTAGGAGTAGCTTTTTGTCTCATGTTTCTTCTAGTCGCACTCGTGTGTATATTAGGCTTGCCAGATTGAGCTACTTTTCGAAAATTGGGCTATTTTTTCTTAAATTCTCAAAAACAATTTAAATACGAAAGAACAATCATAATTCGGCTTAAAATAGCAAAAATACTATTTTGGGCTGAAAATAGCCCAAATTGAATCTTGTGCTAAAATTAGCCCAAATTTAATACTGATAAATTGGTCCGCTATAACAAATAAATCATATATTTTAACAAAATATAGACATAAGCAATAAAAGTCAATAATTCTGATGAAAGCTTTAAGAGTGTTTTATTGGTATATTGGGCTAATTTTTGAGCTACTTTTACGACTCCGAACTTGGTCTGACAATATTTTTAAATCCAGCTTTTACCTAGTAGTTCCTTTGTACGAACAAAAAAGGTTTTCATTACACTTAGCTTTTTTTAATAAAATCAAAAAGTAAAGTTTTCAACCTTTTTTTATTGAAATTGGGCTGATTGTGCTACTTTTCGAAAACTGGGCTATTTTTTCTTAAATTCTCAGACACAAATTGAAGTTTGAAGGAAGAATCAGAACTCATCTTATTTTGAACTAAAAATAACCCAAATTTAATCTTGGGCTAAAATTATCCCAAATTTATTCCTGATCAAATTGTCCACTCAAGCAAATAAATCATATATTTAAACAAAATATAGACGTAACAACTCAAAGTCAATCATTCTGATAAAAGATTTCAGATTATTTTATTGGTATATTGGGCTAATTTTTGAGTGACTCCGAACTTGGGTTTACAATATTTTTAAATCCAGCTCTTTACCTTGTAGTTTTTTTGTATGAACAAAAAAGGTGTTTTATTATACTAAGCTTTTTTTTAAATAAAAGTAAAAAGTAAAGTTTTTAACTTTTTTTATTGAAATTGGGCTGATTGAGCTACTTTTCAGCTTCAATTTGGGGCTTCAAATGTTTTTGACTCAGGCTTATTAATTAGTTCTTGTTGTATATGAATAACAAATGACAATTTATTTTTCGTTGATTTTTTAAACACAAGTATATGATTGTGATTAAAGTTTTCAATTTTTGTGTATTGAAATTGAGCTAATTGGGCTACTTTTTCAGCAACGGGTTTTGGCTACAAAAGCTTTGAAATTGGCAGTTTTTCTTCTTTATACACAAAAAAGATTAAAGTTTTCAATTTTGTTTTATTAAAATTGGGCTAATTGGGCTACTTTTTCACCTTGAGTTTTGTGCTACAAAAGTTATAAAATTGAACTCTTTTGCCAAATTTTCTTCCGTATAAACAAAAAAAAACGTGTTTTACTTTAAATAAAATCAAATGATTGTGATTAAAGTTTTCAATTTTGATTCATTTAAAATGGGTTAATTGGGCTACTTTTTCAATTTTTTTTAATCTTAGGCTCTTTAAAAACTTCAAGACATGGCAACTCTATCGTATTTGTGTCCTATATTCCTAATCGCATGTGTGTTTAGTTTAGATCCTTTTTCTATACTCATATAGACGTCGCTCGTGTGTGGCAGGCAATAAGACTCACGTTTGGCAAATTTATATGACACACTCGCCTCGCACTTGATGGCACAACAAAAACAAACTGGATGAAATCGATTTTTGTCATATTTGTTTTATTTTCTTTGATTATTTCTAAGAATTTTCTTTACAATTTTTATCTAATATCTCGACACATTCCATCATTTTAGTCATATTGAGAATTATTGTGTTGAAAAATATAAATATGAAGGTTTGGAAAAGGAGATAATGCATACATATATGTTAGTATTTGACAACCGGATGTGTGGACAGGATATAGAAAGACAAATTAGAAATCCTTAGATAAAAATGCGTGTGTAAGGGATTTGAAAGCTGTCAGTAGTTGTTGATAAAAAAAAATATGTATTAAATAATATTTTCACGACTTGGTCAAATAAACTAATTAGGTTATGGTTCAATGCCTTACCTATCTATGTATGTGAGTATGTTAAACACACATTTGAAGGTATATGGAAATAGTTCTGCAAACGAAGATATCTTTTGCTTAAATTAATAATTTCCTTTATTTTTGTGTACAGTTTTATCTCTGATATTTTTCAAAATTATCAGTTATTTAGTAATTTTTTAAACAAGGTAAAATTCATCTTGATTATAATTAAATTAAATTAAAGCTTTCGTTTACTTTTATGTCAAATTTTAAATAGAGGAGCATGATAGTATGAATAAAATATCCTTAGACAAATTTTTGAAAAACCTCTTAAATTTTGTACAGTTTTTGGTTTGCTATACTAATCACAAAAATCAAAAGAGGAAGTTTTTAAGAACAAAACAAATAAAAAAAATAAATAATAGTTCCGAGTGGTTAGTTCTTGGATTTAAGCTTCCTTTGTAGTCGACGGACTTGGGCTGGACTTAACCTTCATATGGACCCAACAACTTTTTAATGAGCTTCAATTTGATTTTGATTTTTAACGAAACACGATACCAGCATTTCTTATTGATCAATTTGTCATCAAACAAATTTCAAGTTTCGTTTCGGAAACTGGAACGCCATTTTTACAGGATTGTCCATTGATTTTAAGTCTCAATCTTTACGTCATGAACTTAAAAAAAAACAAAGAAAAATGGACTTTAAAAAAAAAAACTAGTTTAGCTTTGGGCTATTTAGCAAAAGATTAGATTTTTTTTTGGAAAATCAACTTCCCCTAATGTTAAGTGTGCCTTTTACAGCCTAATATACCTACAAAAACCTTTCAATTTAATCCACCTCGAACTCTAGATTTTAATCAATAACTTTATTACGATAATAGAGAAGTTGAAAAAAGTGGGTCCCCGATTCCGTCTGTCTGTCTGCCTGTCTGCCTGTCTGCCTTCGCCCTTAAAGCAAAACCATTGATTGGATCTATTTCAAATTTCGAAATTAAGGTTTTAAGCCGATTAGCGTTAGGGGTTTTTGAATTATTTTTTTTTAAGATGAAAAGTAACAGTAGTCCCTATATAAATTTGTTGGTCCAAAAATCGAAAATTCGAATTTTCTTAAAAACGGACCTAGAGATTTTTTTAAATTTTTCTCATAAATTTAAAAAAAATATTAAATATTGATTTTTTAGAAAAGAGATCTCGAAAATGGGTCATCAGTATTTTACGAAGTTGAAACGTAAAACGTATATTAATAAGCTCGAAATAACTAAATCCCAAAAATATTTTTAAACTCAAATTAAAAAATATTATACATACAAAATTAATTTGAAAAAAAAACGCTTTAACGATTTTCAAACAAAAATTTTGATAAATGAAGGCTTTTTTGAAAAATCAAATTAGATTAAAATTTTTGAAAACAAACTTTTTGTCCAGGTACATTTTCAAATATTAAAATATTTTTAACAAACTCCTTTTTTTTAACATTCCAAACAAATCTCATAAGAAAGACTACAAAAATACTGATATATGTAAGTTTCGAATGCACCTTAACTGACAATCTATTAAATATTATTGAACATTATTTTCGATACAATATGGAATTTATGTCTACCAGGATTTTGGGGCTATCTAGACCGACCTCTTTCATGTACATAATTGCATTCAGGAGTTAAAGAGCTTTCGAACACAATCAATTACAAGTGGTTTTTTAAAAGCAGAAAAATTCCTTAAAACTGCATTTTCAGGGACATCTGCAGGAAAAAGTCCGTCACCTAGAGTTCTGTCAACACCATACTAGAAATAAATTAATAAATAGAGGTCCGAAAGATGCATTAAATTTGAAGTGGTTTTCCTCCCTATTTGAATTTTCGAAAAAGTTGTATGTACTTTGTTACATTTTGTATAAGTACTCGCAGCCACTATATGTGATGGCCTTTATATGTAACCTTAATATTAACTGGTTGCTTTTCATGCTTAAAATAAGCACTCACCTCATAGGCTATTATCAAAGCTTACTTTGGTCTATAAATCCGTGGATAAATTAAACAGAACCGAATTTTTTGAAAGAAAAAAACCGTGCTCCATTCAATTAGTCTTCTGAAATAAAATTTCCATCTGGAAATGCATTTCTCGTTTCAACATATTGATGGTAAATAGCGCTCTACAAATTTCCTCGAAGTGTATTGCAATTAAAACAACAAATTTGTAGGAAATTGTCTGGTTTAAAATTGCGTTTTATTTGAAGGTAATTTATTTTTAGGCTAATTTATGATAGCCCAAACATTTTAGTGTGGAACAATATTTCAGTTTCGAAAACGAACATTTTAAAGTCAGACTTTTTCCTATTCTCATTAACACATAAATGGAATTGGGTACTGAAATTTTGTGAAAATTGAAGATTTAATTTCTATTCAAAAATGGGGTTTTCAATTAGAGATTTTATTTTGAATACACACTTATATGGGCTGTTGTCACTTTTACTGTCATCTTTTAAAATTTGAAAAGAAATTCTGTACCTTTTTCAAAAATAGAGCGGATCATGCTTCAAACAATACATTAAAAGACTTACAATTCTCTATATAATTGGAGAACGTTTTCTCAAAACTACAGCACTTTGGATTGTCGTAACACACCTTCTCAGCCAGGAAACTCTGGTGAAACAAAGTTATTGAGGCATAAGAACTCAAGCCGTTGAGACATAAGAACTCAAGCCGTTTCGCCAATTGGGTTTTGAAAAGTATCAGGATGTTTTGGATTTTCATTAAAAATTATTTTCAGTAATGAAGCTCATTTTCACATCAAAGACTTTAAACAGAATTGTTGCCTTTGATGTTTGAAAAGTCCAAGAATTATTGTTGAATAGATTCTCTATCTTTAAAATGTCAATATTTGTTACGTTTTTTGGCTTGGCAGTGTGATTGAACCTTAAAATAAATAAGTTAGATGGCAAGAGTCCATTGAGAACTAGGGCCTAATGACTTACAATACAACCCTCAACTTTTTCTGAGCCCGTGTAATATTGGCAGTAATGGAGGGTACCTACAGTCTTAAGCCGAATCCAAACGGCTAATTTGAGAAATAGAATCTTACTTATTCGAAAATAAGTCTAAGGTAAATGTTAGGGTAAATGCATTGCACTACCGAGTTATGATTACAGCTTTATTATACCCAGAATAAAAAAAAATATTGATATGGACGACATTTAATTTTAACAAGACGTGCTATTTTTCGAAGATCTTACCACAATTGACCATCAAGATCTGAAATTTAAAACCTTCTTCCTGCCGATGCTTTAAAATCGTTTCAGGTCTCTTAATAAAAGGAATTCGTGAAGTTTAATAGTCGCAAATGTTTGTATGGGTTATAGAAAACTACATGAATCTACTATATAAAAATAAGTCGGGTTTTCCTTCCTGACGCTATAACTCCAGAACGCACGAACCGATTTCCACGGTTTTGCATTCGTTAGAAAGGTCTCGGGCTCAGTAAGGTTTATAGCAGACAAAATTTAGGAAAAATTTCAACAGAAAAGCGGTGAACTCCGTTTAGCTTCCCATAGAAAGCTATTGTAAAAATTCCGATTTGTGGAATTGAAAATTTTTAAATTGTTTGACGTTTCAAGGGCCCTATATTCTAAACCAAAGCTTACTTTTGGGAACCTTTTTTAGTCGACCATATCTCTAGAAACGTCAGAGATATCGACTTCAAATAACGTATGAAATCTACAATGAAGGAATGATTCTGATTGAGGGTCAATACTATTGCAAACAAGCTACTGATTGAAGTAGGAATGATTGCGCCAAATCGATCGATGCACGATGCATTGAACAAAGAATTAAATCGATAGCTGCAATATAATGTTGATACATTGCAGGAATTCGTTCGAAATAATGTGCCCTTGCTGAATGAACAGCAAAAACAAGTATACGAAACATTAATGCAAGCGGTGGACAATAATACTGGGGGTCTATTCTTCCTGGACGCACCTGGAGGAACAGGGAAAACATTTGTCAGTTCATTGATTTTGGCCACTATTAGATCAAGATGTAACATAGCTTTGGCGTTAGCATCATCTGGAATTGCGGCAACTCTTCTAGATGGCGGTCGTACTGCACATTCTGCGCTTAAGTTGCCACTCAATTTAAACACAATTGATACTCCAACATGCAATATTTCAAGATTCAGTGCAATGGGAAAATTGTTGATGCAATGCAAGCTCATTGTTTGGGATGAGTGCACAATGGCAAATAAGAAATCACTTGAAGCACTTAATTTCACATTTAAGGATCTTCGACGAAGTAACAACATCTTTGGCGGCTTGATGATATTGTTGGCAGGCGATTTCAGGCAGACGTTGCCAGTAATTCCCCTGAAGGCATCACTTTTGTGGAATCACGTAAAAACATAATCGCTAACCACTAATATGAGAGTTCAACTTCAAAATGATCAAAGTGCTGCACAATTTTCCAAACAATTGTTAGCTGTTGGAAATGGAAAAGTGCCAGTTGATGTGACAACTGGATTAATTACTCTTACCAACGACTTTTGCCGATTTGTAGACTCTCAATTAGCTCTTATTGAAAATGGTTTCCAAAACATTAGAGAGAATTATCAGAATTGTGCTTGGTTAAGTCAACGAGCAATTCTCGCCGAATGATGTACACGCACTGAATTTCACCATTCAATCAAAAATCGCTGGCGATTTGGTGACATACAAATCCGTTGATTCCATAACAAATCCCGATGATGAAGTAAATTATCCAATGGAGTTTTTGAATTCTCTGGAGTTACCAGGATTTTCACCACATAACTTGCAGCTCAAAGTTGGTTCAGTTATTATGATATTGCGTAATTTGAATCCACCGCGATCTTGCAACGGTACTCGACTTACGGCGCGGCGCAAAGACTTATGCCGAATTTGATCGAGGCAACCATTATTAACGGAAAGTATGCAGGTGAAAATGTATGTATTCCTCGAATGCCAATGATTCCGACTGATCTTCCGTTTGACTTCAAACGATTGCAATTTCCGGTTCGCCTTGCTTTCGCAATGACAATTAACAAGTCGCAAGGCCAATTGCTTAGTGTTTGCGGGATAAATTTAGAAAATCATTGTTTTTCACATGGGCAGCTATAGAGTTGGGAAACCATCTGCTTTGTTTGTGTTAAGGTCAGACCAAAAAACAAAAAATGTGGTTTACCAAAGAGCACTTCAATGAAACATAAATTTACGGACAAGTATAACGCTTCGATTCAGTATTTACTTTGGATTCACTTTCATTTTTTACTTAGAGAATTTCAACTAAATTACACTTCATTTTTGTAATCGAAATGAATTCATTACTATTGTGAAATGAAATAAAATTTTTCCTTTTCAAATATAAAACAAAAACAAATAATTTTTCTTCATCTTTTAATCCCCAAACGAAATGTTACAAAAAACGAAGCCCATCTGGTGGCGAAACAGAGTTCGACGGGTTTGCTAGTTTTCTTATAAAAAAATAAACATCCATTGATTTCTCTTTAAAAATGCTATTTTTGTGTTAGTACCAAAACGAAACCACCTAGTTTCCTAGTAAAATAAACGAATTAAAAACGTTTTAAGCAGTATTCCATCACAGCTTATATAAAATTATATTAAAATAAAATCACCACCTTAGTCCTTAAATGTGAAAAGCTATTAATTAATAAACCTCCGGAACGGACACCCAAAACTTTTAAATCAAGAAAACATTTTTCATCGTTACTTTCAGTTTTCTTTAACCAATAAACATTTATATAAGGTTGGGTATAATTTTCCACATTTGATCAAGAAGGTTCCCATAAAATTTGTATTTCTCCAGCATAATCAAATTGGAAAAAAGTATCTATACATAGATATAATTTTCTATACTTTAATATTTCATTCAGAAAATTCTCTACCAAGGTTAATAAAACCATTTCCATACCTCCACCTACCACCTACCTTTTTATTCTTCGTCGTCCAATTTTAGGTGAAAAATGAACTTCTTAAGTAAATATACTCAATCAAAATGCAATGAAATATGAGTTCAATGAACCTAACAAAAGAAAAACCTATAACCATTAAATTTTGTATCTATATACATTTTTGTATCTATATACTATACATATTTATTTCCTGTTATTCTTTTTTTTTTTATGTTCTGCCTATAATTGCCTTATTTCCACAGAATAAAGGTCGATAAAAAGTAAAACTAAATTTTCTGCCAAACCTAACCTCAAAACAGGAAGCAGACAAACAAAAATCAAGCTCGCACTAAAATTAATCATTAATATTCGATTCATGACTTATAATTTGCAGCTGTCAGTCAACTTTTATGAGTCCTTCCTCTCATGCATTCGTACATGGGTTTCCCTCCTTTCCTTCATCATCATAATCATCATCAACAGAGGGTTGGGGGAGGAGGGGTTTTTATTGTATTCATTTTCATTCTTTTCTCCCAATAACTTTGATATACACATGTTTTGGATTGTGTGTATTTATAAAAATTAGGACGAACAAAAAAAAGGACAACAAAAGGACGAAAGAAACAGGATATCAGAATTTGTATTAAGTCAAAAATTTCATCTGATATTTCGTATAAAAATGCTTACTTTTATTGATTATTCTTGGACATCATAAAGGTCAAAGCCAAACCATTCAAGGAATTGGTTTTTATATTTAAAAAAAAGAAGATATTTTGAGACTAAAGGTATTTTGCCAAAAATTCCCTCTCGAGCCATTTCCAAAGAACTCACATCATACACTGACCTATAACAAGCTGATTTCGGTTGAAAATTTGCTGCATCATATACCTAGAAATACGGTTCAATTTTTGTTTGTATGCCTATACCAATATTTAAGTCCTTGCGCAGTTGGAATTTCGAAATGTTGCTCGACGAACGAAAATGTTGCTAAAGGACTTTTTTCCCAACCAAACAAAATGATGATTGCATAATCCAAGGAGTGTGTGTGTATAAGGTGAAAACTCGAAAACTCTGACGAACTTTCGTTAAGTTTATATTTCGTTTTGGGACAAATTGAATGTGAACCTGAACATGAAAGTTTTCCCCTTTTTCCTTTGGCTACCTTTAAGAAGGAAAAGTAATTGCTCTTTGGGACAAAATTATTAAGAAAAAGAAGCAATGTGTGTTTGTGTTTTTGTTTGGGTGTTTGTGTATGTTATTGTGTATTGATTAAAGGCCAAGGAACTTTTTTTTTATTTAATAATAAAAAAGAAAACAATTGCTTTTGGGTGTTTTTTTTTACATGATATGGTATTGTTGTCCTTAGAGGTTTGAGCTCATCATAAGAAATTATGTGGGGATTTCTTCAAATACAACCAGACTTTAGTGAATAATTTAAAAGATAGTATAATACTATCGTGATTTCTTCAGACTTTTAGTTTAGGTTCAAGGATTCAAAAAAGGAAATTATTTGTAAAAGTGAAGTTGATTATTTCTGTAGCAACGTAGTTTTTTGGAAGACTTTTAAATATTTAACCAAAAACAAAATAAATAATTAAGGAAAATTGAGAAATGTAAATATATATACATTTAAATAGCTTAATTTAATGATTAGCTAAGTTTTTGAAAAAAACCATTAAAATATTATGATTGAAGATTTAGAGTGTAACGGATTTAGTGTCTTAGTTAGACGAAATATTAAATTTGCTGAAATAAAAGTGACCTAGAACCACAGGATACACTAAATCAATCGTGACAAGCTAACTAAGATGATCGGCCAGCTAGGCGCAGATCGGCATGCTTGCTTTTCCCTTACGCTAGCTCGACGGTGGGGTGGGAACTTGCACCTGCTGCCAATCGACCGTGTACGTCTTCCATGCCGAAGAAAAAAATAATAAAAGACTTCAAAAAAAATTCCACGAAACAAAAATTCTGCTAGTTGTTGCTCTTTTTTTTTGTTTTTATCGATCCCTGGATGTTTCTCGGGACCTGGAGTGTAACCCTCCCCTATTCCTCCTTGGTACAAGGAAAAACCTTGGCTACTGTACCACTCACACATACTTCACAATAGCCCCTAATTCAACACCGACAAACTATTAAGTTCGAGTCCTAAAGTTGTCTGTTGCTTGCATCATCACTATTTTCTCTCCTTACCCTTGCACGAAATTAAATCATTCCATCTTTAAACTGTTTTCGGAATTATCAAAACCCATTGGTTAATAATTGTACATTCATTTGTATTTCAAAATTCAAACAATAATAGAATTAAAAAGGTCAAAGAGTAATCAAAAAAATCAAAATCTTAAAGTCATCCTGATCGATCCGATTTAGTAATAATAAAAATTTTAATTATTAAATCTCCAAAAATAAAAAGGAATTTAAAGAATAAAAAAAAATTATAACTAAACTATCATTAACTTTTTAGCACCAGTGTAGTCTAAATTTGTGAAAACAACAAAAACGACCATGACCATGAAATGCACTGTCAAAAAAAAATTCAAGGCCATGCACTTGTTTCTAAGCAGAGGGCTTTAATTTAAGAGTATCAAATATTCGATTGCGTTCACTCTCTCTCTCGGTCTCTTGAATTTATTTCGCTGTGGTTGTTTTCACACTCAAAATACACTTGCAATTACGAAAATTTCACTTAAATAATAGTTAATCCTTAAGATATCAGATATTTCTTACTTCTTAAAATTCACATAAGTAATGACGGAATTGGATATTTTGTATCATGTAAAAAAAAAGAAACGATCGACTTACCAAAGCTCCGGAGATGATGTGCACAGCATCCAGGTTGTTGTTTTTTCTTTGGCGACGCGATGCGCTGACTGCTTAAGCCAACGATAAGCTATATTATGAACTAAGTTTGTGATTACTTATGTGAAGAACAAAAACAAAGTAAGTATAACACAGCAAATGATCGATGGTGGATATTGATTTGATGACAATGATATTGAATTGTTATTATAAAAAAAAACTGATGAATTTGTTGGTGGGGTGCTCACTGATAGTGACACTGCACTGGGTCGATATTTTTTGGTACGTTTGTTGGTATGATGGGTATTTGCACGGTAAGCTTGATATAAGCTAGATTTTTGTTAATTTTGTGGGTTTTGGGATTTTTATACCCAATGTACTGATCAAACTTTTGTTGGTCGTTTGGGCGTAGTGATCGTGTCCGCCTTGTTTCGGCTCTAGTTCTGGACAATGAATTCGGCGTGGCGTTGTCTTTTTGGTTGATAAGACCGACACATGCAGGTAGTAGGTACACTGGACTCGTCACTTTTGGTTCTGTTGGTAATCGCCTATATGGGAATTTCATATATATGTATACACAGAAATTGTAAATTTGAATATATGTTTTTGTTCCTACCTAAGACTTCGAATAACAAGTTTATAGCTGATCTTTTGGTTAGTCACGTGGGTCTTAGCCCTGATACAATATCGAGGGACTTTAAGGCTCACTAGAACGAGTTTTTTTTTATGGATCGCCCCGAGCAATATTCGGCCAGGTTGCTCTAGTTATTTATTATAAACGTAAATTCTTATCAATCTTTTACATTTTAAAACAGAAAATGATATACCTCGTGAGAGGAAGATTATTGGCTTCCAACTGGTAGATTATACCTATTTAATCACTTGATTTAGGAACGAGTTGGGGACGTCTGCTCTGATCGAAGAATGATATGGAAAAGAAAGTTTCGCGGAAATGCAATATGCATAAAGATTGACAGGAGGATGTTCGAAAATTTGAACGAATTTTCTGGCAGAGGTCTCTGCTTATCAACCTGTCGTGTGTGGATTTCAGTACTTGCTTTCTTTCGAAAAGTTAAACCCGGTTTATACTTTTTAAGTCGTGAGATAAACTTCATACAAAAATGTTTGGAGCTTGAAGATTTTTCAGGTACCTATAATAACGATTTTGTTTTATGACAAATTTTCTCTCATGAGATTTTGTAAATCTTGATATTTGTAGAACATTCTTAATTTTATTTTTTTTTGTTTGTTTTTGTTTTTGAATTCACTATCGGCCTATACACCACATTTCAATTTCTTGTCTGTCAAAAATAGAAAATGAAATGGAAAAGGGTCGATGTATATGAACATTTTTTCTTTGTACTATAGCCATGTAGTGTACACTTGGGAAAATTATTGGACTAGATCCGAATATCCTTGGCATGAAATGTGCCAAGTGGATTTCCTTTCAGATCTTCAAGTTCATATAGATTGTTACTTACAATTTTCACTATTTTGGCTTGTATAAATTTTGGGCAAAGTTTTGCATTGCGTTTTTTTAATTTGTTACTTAAGATGAAGTTTCGCTTTAAAACTGTTTGTCCAACTTTGAACTTATTTGCCTTGCTTCTTGTATTATATGTCTTTTCATATACCTTATGCGCGTGCGCTAGTGACTCTTTCACCCGATTGTGAACAAAGTTCATTTTTACGGGCTTTGGCAAGATTTCAAATTCTGAGTTGTTAAGCCCATGCAACTTCCTTAACAAGGTATAGTCTGAGCCGTGTTGGATCTTGCATTGGCCGAACAAAGCTTCGTGCGGAGACATCCCCAAAGCTGAATGGACACTTGTTCTCAAAGAACTCATGATTAATGTCAAATGCTTATCCCAATTGGCCTGGTCAGAACCAACATATGATCTAATCGCGGCTAAAATGGATCGATTGGCTCTTTCACTAGCATTAGCTTGGGGTGAATATGACGCTGTTCGGATATGTTTGGTCCCGTTGGACTCGAGATATTTTGTAAATTCTTTCGCTATAAATTGTTTACCATTGTCTGAAAGAAGTGACTCCGGCACGCCAAATAGAGAGAAAACATTTTCTTCTAAGAATGTTATGGCTGTCTCAGATGTTGCTTTTCTTAAAGCTTTGGCGAGAACGAACTTGGTGAGTTGGTCTAAACAAACAATGATATAAGAGTTCCCGTTTCTTGATCTTGGATAAGGGCCAAGAAAATCAATGAATATATGTTGGAATGGTCGGTCTACAATGAAAGATTGTCCCATTGGTGGCCTTAAAACTTGGTTTGGAGCTTTCGTTGATTTACACACAATGCATCCTCCGATGAACGATTTTACTTCGGCTGCCATATTGGGCCAGTAAAATCGCTGTCGAAGACGATACAATGTCTTTGCAACCCCACCATGCGAAGCTTGAGGTGGATCATGAGCCAGTCGGATTAAGCGTTTGGCCAGAGCAGAGGGAATCCAGAGTTTCCAGATGAGATCGTCTTCTCTGGGATCTCCTGTGCAATGCTTGACCTTCTTGTAAACGAAATTTTCCGAAACTTGAAGGTCAGGTAGCTGGGCTTTGTTTTCCTCTATAGTCTTGATTAATCCCATGTACTCATCTGACTTAAACGCCGGATCAGCGAGATCAACCTGCAGGACATCGGAAGGGTTTGTGGAGCTTGGGTCAGCTGTTGCAATCTCATCTGCTGCATATACTCTAGAGAGTGCATCAGGTGCCACGTTTTGAGAACCCTTCCGATGCTCTATGACAAAAGAGAATCTTTGGAGTCTCAAACTCCACCGCGCTAGCCTCCCACTTAAATCCTTTTGACTCATGAGCCATCTGAGGCTCGAATGGTCGGTAACAATGGTGAAATTATGACCTTCAACGTAAGGTCGAAACTTTTCTACACCTAATACGGCCGCTAAGCATTCCAGTTCGGTGACGCTATAATTGCGTTGGGCCTTGTTCAATTTATAGGAGAAATAATAAATCGGTTTCTCTATGCCATCGTTGTCGCGCTGAGCCAAAACGCAACCCACGCCTGTCGTCGATGCGTCGCACATAATAATAAAAGGTTTGTCAAAATTGGGATTCTCCAAAACGGGTGCTGTTGTTAAGGCAGTTTTTAGTGCTTCAAAAGCTTCTAAAGCTTCGGAAGAAAACGAGAAAGTCTTACTCTTTTTTAAGGTATCTGTTATTGGGGCGGCAAGAGTGGAGTAGTTAGGTACAAACCGTCGGTACCATCCAGTTAGGCCCAAGAATCTTCTCACTTGTCGGGGCGTTTTAGGTACAGGAAATTCGTTTATTGCACTCACTTTGTCAGGGTCGGTTTTAATGCATCCCTTACCAATAATAAAGCCTAAATAGCGAAGCTCTTTGAAGCAAAAACGCGATTTTTCAAGGTTTATCGTCAGATTCGCCTTGCGTAATAGTGAAGCCAGAGTTCGGAGTATTTCCATATGCTCCTCGAATGTTTTTGACACAATCAACAAATCGTCTAGATAAACAAACACGTTTTGTTTCAATTCGTTAGGCACCACTTTGTCCATCAATCTGCACAAGCGTTGAGCTGCATTGCAGAGGCCAAAGGGCATAACCTTGAATTGATACAAGGGTCTACCGGGCACACTAAACGCTGTCTTTTCCCGTGCATCAACAGCTAGAGGAATCTGCCAAAAGGCATCTTTCAGATCTACACTACTAATGTAGTGCGTCTCTGATTGACGACTCAGCAGACTCTCCACATGAGGAAAAGGATAAGCGTCGTTTTTCGTAACTTTATTAAGCTTCCTGGAGTCCAGACACAAGCGGTTTTTCCCAGGCTTGCGAACAAGAACCACCGGTGAACTCCAGGCGCTTTCGCTTTGTTCGATAACATCCAATGCCAACATCCTATCCAGTTCCTCATACATCAACTTCTGGATCGCAGGAGACACGGGATAGTTTCGTTGTTTTATTGGTTCAGTATCACCTGTATTTATTGTGTGTTCTTCAATCGTTGTTCTTCCAAGCCCTTCTTTGGCATAGGATGGGAACAAACGTATAACACTTTCAATTTCTAATGACTGATTTGTTGACAAGTCGTGTGCATTTGAGTCGCATATGCGAAGTGAAGACGGACAAATTTCTGAAACTAGGTGGGGTGCTACTTCAAAAAGCTTCCAGAAATGTATGCCTAAATATAAGGGTTGTTCTAATGATGGAACTAAATAGACTTTTATCTCCTTTGACATATTTTTATACTCTACTTTTGCGTTTATTTCACCTACAATTTGTTGGGATTCGCCACCAGCAGTTTTGACACTTGATTTAAAGTTTTTATAAGGAAGTTTAAGTTCATCTAACATCTCCAGACAACCAGATCCTAGACAAGTGATGCTAGCACCACTGTCCAACAGTCCTAGCATTTTTCTTCCAAATATGGTCACACTAGCGTATGGCCTCGGGTCGTCTGAATTGCATAGAGTTGTAGCACAAATTTCAAGGTACGCCTTTTTCTTCTTCTTAAATCTATCTCTTAGTTTCTGTATTCGCTCGGGTATTTGAGAGAAAATTCTCTCTCGAACACTATAATATTTCTGTAATCGTTCGTGAAGAGAAATGGGACTATGTCTCGGCTCTGAATGTGTGTGATCTTTACTTATATCACGCTTTAGTATTTGGATACGTTCTGGGTTATGCGAAGATTCGCAGCTATCTGAGGATACATCAGGGGTTTGTTTTATGCAATTTTTTTTGTTCTGGGACACGAAATTGACGTGTTCTACAGAATAAGGTAAATTTGTTTTTATATTTGATCCGGGTTCGCTTTCGGTTGACAAAACTCCCCGGTGGTCGAATTGCCCCGTTTTCGGTTTCCCGAACATTTGGTACAATTAGGTGTGGTTGTGTTTTCAAGGCCACACTTGTAGCAAAACAAGTTTCGCTGAGGATTCGGGCATTGAACGAATGAATGTCCTTTGGCTTTACAATTCCAGCAATTATAGTTTGACTGGTTTTGTGAAAAGTTTAAGGCATTTACGTCAAGGAACTCTTCTTCCGATTGCGAAGGATCTATCTCATTGACTTGTTTTTTAAAATTGGTTGTTTGAAATTGTTTCGGTCTAAACGCTTCATTTTGGTGTGCATGCTTCTCAATTGATCGGCATACGTACACCATCTCAGCTAAACTCTGAGTGCTGAATGTAATTAAAAGCTCACCAGTTCTCCTTCTTACATTTTGTTTTATCAGATCAATTAATTCTAATCGAGACTTTGGAGAACGGAGTCTAGCGTTCATAACGAGAATGTCATTATAGAAGTTATCAAAACTTTCGCTTTGACCTTGACGCCTATCGTACATTTTCCTTGAAAGTTCAGAATCTGTTTCGATACTCCTATATTGTTCGACTAACGCAAACTCCAAACTTTGCCAGTTCGCATTTGGGTTGGTTTTCAGATAAGTCCAAAACCAACTTTCTACTGTGCCCGTTACAAAAAGGTGAAAATGTAGGAAGATATCATCCCAAGAAGCGTTGTAACTAGTCTTAAGCTTTTTAAGTCGTAAAATAAAGTCATCGACTGTCATTTTTATGTTGTCGAATTTCAACCCCCATTTGTGAAACTCTAGCACTCTACCTGAGCTAGCATGGGATATATTTCTACTTGAAGGAGGGGTTGGGGCATTTAAATCAAGTGCACCCAATTGGTTTAGAAAGCTTTGAGCATTCTGACTTAATTGATTCGGATCGTTCAACTCCGATGACCTTGGATGTGTATGGGTAGGTCTAGCCGTGCTGTTTTCTTGTGGACAGTTTATTGTTGGAGGAGGTTGGATATCGCCAGTGGGAGTTGGCGCTTGCAGAGTCTCACGAATCGTGTCAGCCACCTCTTGCCTAATTCTTTTTCTTTCTTCTTCATACTCAGTCTGTCTTATTCGTAGATCCTCGGTTCTACTTAGACCTATTGAAGCAGTTACAATATTTGCGATGTATCTCTGCAAACTATCATTCAGAGCAACTGTAGCTGGAATTTGTTCTCTATGGGAACCGTTTATTTCGTCGATTGGATCGTCCAAGCGATCGGTCTGATCTTGAATATGATTTTCATCATCTTGAGGTTCGTTAACAGACGAACTCGACGCTGCTGCGTCAGCAACATTCGGACGAGTGTTGCGTAGGAAAGATTTTGATTTGTCTTTCGACTTATCAATTTTTGGTGCCATTTTAATGACTATGGTTTTATTTGATTTCAGTTAATGGGAAAATTGGTATATATTTTGATATGTATTTATAGAATTAAAGCAAACAATAACTAGCCAAAAGTATGGTAAGAAGCAGAGTTTATAAGCCAAATGTGTGCAAATATATTCATACGTTAAATTAAATATTCAGTTTGTCAGATCTAAGGGCCTTCGTAGGCAAATTTTATTGGAACTGGTAAAAAAAAATTAATTATCATTAATATGCTGGGTAAGTTGATTAATAGTGATGTGCAAAGTAAAATTCATAAAATAAAAAAAAAAAACGACATAGCAGAACTTCTGAAGAAAATTTGATTTCGATTTTAACGCTACTATAAGCTTGATTACTTTAAATCTTTTCACTCAAGGACGTTACAATCAAATCAAATAATTTATTGCTTATTTATGGAAGCATCTAAAATCTAACTTGGTGGGACTTTAAGTTTTCCAATTCAAATGTAAAGTTGTTTACTTGATATGTCATGGACGCAGACGAAAACTTATCTTTGAGATTTGAGAATTCCGGACATCCATTACCTTAACTAACTTGAGCCAATCTTAAACTGTAATCTGATAGGGATAATGCAACTGACAGAGAATATGTATCCAGTACATGGTAACTCCCGGTCATTAATGCCTTATAGATTTAGCTTGACTTAAACACTGCAGTAAACGCTTCACAAAAACTTCATCACACGACCTAAGCAAAAGGGTCGTTCACTTTGGTGTTATAACATGGTGAAATTTTGTTTTGACTCAACCACTTTATGAATTGAACGTTGTTTCTAGATGAAATTTGAAACTATATTTTTATGAATTCAAAGCCCCACGTTGGGCGCCACCTGTGTAACGGATTTAGTGTCTTAGTTAGACGAAATATTAAATTTGCTGAAATAAAAGTGACCTAGAACCACAGGATACACTAAATCAATCGTGACAAGCTAACTAAGATGATCGGCCAGCTAGGCGCAGATCGGCATGCTTGCTTTTCCCTTACGCTAGCTCGACGGTGGGGTGGGAACTTGCACCTGCTGCCAATCGACCGTGTACGTCTTCCATGCCGAAGAAAAAAATAATAAAAGACTTCAAAAAAAAATTCCACGAAACAAAAATTCTGCTAGTTGTTGCTCTTTTTTTTTGTTTTTATCGATCCCTGGATGTTTCTCGGGACCTGGAGTGTAACCCTCCCCTATTCCTCCTTGGTACAAGGAAAAACCTTGGCTACTGTACCACTCACACATACTTCACAATAGCCCCTAATTCAACACCGACAAACTATTAAGTTCGAGTCCTAAAGTTGTCTGTTGCTTGCATCATCACTATTTTCTCTCCTTACCCTTGCACGAAATTAAATCATTCCATCTTTAAACTGTTTTCGGAATTATCAAAACCCATTGGTTAATAATTGTACATTCATTTGTATTTCAAAATTCAAACAATAATAGAATTAAAAAGGTCAAAGAGTAATCAAAAAAATCAAAATCTTAAAGTCATCCTGATCGATCCGATTTAGTAATAATAAAAATTTTAATTATTAAATCTCCAAAAATAAAAAGGAATTTAAAGAATAAAAAAAAATTATAACTAAACTATCATTAACTTTTTAGCACCAGTGTAGTCTAAATTTGTGAAAACAACAAAAACGACCATGACCATGAAATGCACTGTCAAAAAAAAATTCAAGGCCATGCACTTGTTTCTAAGCAGAGGGCTTTAATTTAAGAGTATCAAATATTCGATTGCGTTCACTCTCTCTCTCGGTCTCTTGAATTTATTTCGCTGTGGTTGTTTTCACACTCAAAATACACTTGCAATTACGAAAATTTCACTTAAATAATAGTTAATCCTTAAGATATCAGATATTTCTTACTTCTTAAAATTCACATAAGTAATGACGGAATTGGATATTTTGTATCATGTAAAAAAAAAGAAACGATCGACTTACCAAAGCTCCGGAGATGATGTGCACAGCATCCAGGTTGTTGTTTTTTCTTTGGCGACGCGATGCGCTGACTGCTTAAGCCAACGATAAGCTATATTATGAACTAAGTTTGTGATTACTTATGTGAAGAACAAAAACAAAGTAAGTATAACACAGCAAATGATCGATGGTGGATATTGATTTGATGACAATGATATTGAATTGTTATTATAAAAAAAAACTGATGAATTTGTTGGTGGGGTGCTCACTGATAGTGACACTGCACTGGGTCGATATTTTTTGGTACGTTTGTTGGTATGATGGGTATTTGCACGGTAAGCTTGATATAAGCTAGATTTTTGTTAATTTTGTGGGTTTTGGGATTTTTATACCCAATGTACTGATCAAACTTTTGTTGGTCGTTTGGGCGTAGTGATCGTGTCCGCCTTGTTTCGGCTCTAGTTCTGGACAATGAATTCGGCGTGGCGTTGTCTTTTTGGTTGATAAGACCGACACATGCAGGTAGTAGGTACACTGGACTCGTCACTTTTGGTTCTGTTGGTAATCGCCTATATGGGAATTTCATATATATGTATACACAGAAATTGTAAATTTGAATATATGTTTTTGTTCCTACCTAAGACT
Source organism: Eupeodes luniger (assembly GCA_951509635.1). NCBI lineage: Eukaryota > Metazoa > Arthropoda > Insecta > Diptera > Syrphidae > Eupeodes > Eupeodes luniger. Next base: position 7,265,667 of record OX608075.1, on the reverse strand, counting down.
TCGAATAACAAGTTTATAGCTGATCTTTTGGTTAGTCACGTGGGTCTTAGCCCTGATACAATATCGAGGGACTTTAAGGCTCACTAGAACGAGTTTTTTTTTATGGATCGCCCCGAGCAATATTCGGCCAGGTTGCTCTAGTTATTTATTATAAACGTAAATTCTTATCAATCTTTTACATTTTAAAACAGAAAATGATATACCTCGTGAGAGGAAGATTATTGGCTTCCAACTGGTAGATTATACCTATTTAATCACTTGATTTAGGAACGAGTTGGGGACGTCTGCTCTGATCGAAGAATGATATGGAAAAGAAAGTTTCGCGGAAATGCAATATGCATAAAGATTGACAGGAGGATGTTCGAAAATTTGAACGAATTTTCTGGCAGAGGTCTCTGCTTATCAACCTGTCGTGTGTGGATTTCAGTACTTGCTTTCTTTCGAAAAGTTAAACCCGGTTTATACTTTTTAAGTCGTGAGATAAACTTCATACAAAAATGTTTGGAGCTTGAAGATTTTTCAGGTACCTATAATAACGATTTTGTTTTATGACAAATTTTCTCTCATGAGATTTTGTAAATCTTGATATTTGTAGAACATTCTTAATTTTATTTTTTTTTGTTTGTTTTTGTTTTTGAATTCACTATCGGCCTATACAAGAGTGAAATAAAATCGACACTTGATCTTCTACAATTGAGTCCAAGAACTGATTTTTAACTTCAAATAGGAAGTTATTGTAATCGGATTTGTCGAAAACTTTGTCATTTCTCGACGTTTCAGGTCCCTAGAATCGAGATAAAAGATTTTTAGAGAGATGCCTGTGCGTTCGACTTTTTTTTCGTCGTCCATAGCTCAAGAACCAGTAGAGATATTGACTTCAAATAAATTTAGTTATACAGATAATAATGCAGAAAAGACTCTCAAATAAATTGTGCGGATGGTTTTTTACCATAACAATTTTAAAAAAAGGTGAAAATTTAGTTTAACCCAAAATATCTCATGAACCAATAACGCTAGAGGCTTAAACTAAATTTAATATTATGTATTGTAATGTGATACCAAGCAAATATATTTTTGGAAAAAAATCCAATTAACAGTTTTTTTATAAATCAAAAAATCTGAAAACAAATATTTGCCACCTCGAAAGTTTTACGAACAAAAAATGATTTTGTCTCTAAAAAAAAATTGTGCAACGAAGAATAATATTTTTAACATCTGGTAAAATTTTGAGAAAAATCGAAGTGACAATTTTTTAACAAAAAATAAAAACTTAAGAAAAAATAAATAAAAGTTGGTAAAAATTGATTTTCGACTCAAATATCTTTTCAAACATTTGAGAATATGGTTTCAAACTAATTTTATTTTATAAGAAATATGTTGAAAACATTCGGTAAAATTTTGAGAAAAATTTTGATCTCACAGAAAATATTGTTTTCGACATTCAGTAATCTTTTTAAAAGAATCAGTCGGTTTTTTTATACAAAATTAAAATAATGAACAAAAAAATAGTACTCAAAAATGGTAAAAATTGATGCTCGGTTTTCGATATCTCGTGAATAATAGAAGACATCGACTTCAAATTAATTTCATTCATCCAATTTGCTATTCGTTTATATAAGAAATAAAAACTTTTAAGAAAATCTAATAAAATTGGTAAAAATTGGTTCTCGATTAAAACTCTCGTTAACAAAAATAGATTTTGAAATAAATCTATTTCATCATATGCAAAATGTTGTTGGTAATATAAATTTTTTTTAAATAATTCAACTGATAACTTTTTTAACAAAACACGAAAACCTACAAACCTTTTAAGCAAGATAAATCGACAGACGGGCGGGATGGGAATATATCAGATCAGACCAGTCTCTTTTTTAAATTGTAAAAACACGTTGCGTATAATACACATATTTTTGCATGTAATTCGAAAATTGAGAATAAAGCACATTTATCAAACAAATTGAATACCTAACAATTTATATTAATTACTTTTGGATAAGTTTGGAAAAAATTATTCAACTAAAAAATAAAATTTTAGATTCTTATCGAACAGAATAGTTTTAAAGTCTTTTGATTTTCAAAATTTTTTTTCGGTACTCTTGAAATTTTCCGATTGGAAATCGTGAATTCACCAACATCAAAATTTCTTACTGGTTATTTGGTTTAAGTCAAACTACTGCTTTCAAATGACTTAAAAAAATGAAAAGACTGCGTTCCAATGGCTTACTGACTTTTTAAATTGACTTTTAAATTACTTTAAAGATTTTAAAAAGTCAAGAGACTACGGTCACACTGACTTAGTCAGTTGATTTTAAGTCATGACTTTAAAAAAAATGTAAGTTATATTCAAATCGCGAGATTTATATTTTAGTTAACAATTTTAGTTAATTGACTGTGATTTTACTGATTGCAGTCAATGCAATTCTAATGATATCTTGAAGTCATAAAAGTTTAAAATCCCAAAAATTTCTATTCTTTTACAAGTCTGGTATCTAAAGGGAAATGCCGCGAGTCAGTTAATTTTCTTCGTTTTACTACACTAAAATTAGTTAAATTAACATTTTAAGTTGTTGTAATTTGATTGACTTGTCAAATTGAACATTTTTGACATTTCTGCACGTTTCAAGGTTTCTACAATGTATATATGAATGTATATGCTTTGGTGAGACCTGTTTGAGAGTGTCTGTATGTTCGTCCACCATTTCCCAAAAACTATTAGATACATACATACATACATATATCGATTTGAATAAAATTTTCTTTTTTCAATAGACGCAAAAAGGACTTCAAAAAATTAATTGATTTTCTTCCTACAGCCGTTTAAAAAAATGTGAAAAAATTGATTGACCAAAAATATCTCATGAACCAATAATGATGTACTTTTCAATAAAATTTGATATCATATTGATATTGTGACGTCATACCAAATGTATGTGAACTTAAAAAAATTCAACTAAAATTTTGTTTATAAATCAAAAACAAAACTGAAAAGAAAAATATTTGTGACTTCAAGCATTTTGAAAACAAAATACAATATTTTGGTATCAGGTGCAGTTTTTTGAATATTGGTTTAAAATTCATTTTCACTCAAATCTTCAATTTGAACTTGAAAATAAAATAAATTAGGTGGCGCAACAGTCCGTTGAGAACTACGGCCTAGTAACTTACAACTCTCAACCATTCCTGTGTTCGAGTACTGTTGTCAGGGATCGAGGGGACCTACAGTTTTAAGCCGAATCCGAACTGCTGATTTGAGAAAGCACTTTTCATGACAAGAATTACTCTTGGAGAATTCCTCGCAAGAGGCAATACCCGCGCAAAAAAACTTTGGATGGCACAGACAGGGATTGACCCCAAGACCTCTGGCATGACAGTCAAACGCACTCCTTCATCTTCTTCAAATTCATTTTTATTAATTCAATCTTAAATCTATCTTAAAGCTAGACAAAAATTCATAAAACTAGCCTAATTAACCATAACTTACAACTAACTTACTGGTCCCATACGGACACTCTAAGTTGAACAATAATATTTAATGCTAATGCCTTTCGGCCCTAAGATCTATTAAACTTCAATTCAATTTTATTTATTTTTGTTTATTAGAAAATAAAAAAAAAACTAATATCAATAACAGTCCAACGCACTAACCATCATGCCAAGGGTATCACTTTGAACTTACTTTATTTTTAAAAAAATATTGTGGCTTACGTTTACTGCCATTTTAATTAAGTTTCTAAATTGGTTGCTTTAATGTTTTGAAAATCTCAGCAGAAAACAGCTTGCATAAATTTCAAAAACTAATTGCATACTTTTCAAATTTCCTTAACTGATGATAATTGATAAATGATAATGATAATAGTCAAAATCCAAAGAAACCCGTTTTGTTGGACATTTGAAAATTAGAATTTAGGTTTTTTTTATGTGGTGTATTGAATTCAATACTAAACTGAGCATTTTTTGAGTTTTCATCTTATTTGTAAAAATCGCGACATTCCAGGTTTTCTATGTGTGTTTTGTTATGGTGTTCAGCTTTCAGCTCTAAGTGACTTACAAATGAAGGCTCTCTAAATTTCTGAAACTTATTTGTGTATTTTCTAAATAATCACTCTCGTGATTATTTAAATTAAAACTTTAATTTACATTTCTAAACTGAAATTAACGTTTCTTGAGTAAATATGTTTTATAGACTTTTTCCACTTTTTCAAAAATTTTGGGAAACAAAATACAAACTTCGAAGAAGTATCATATTTCTGAAACTCAAATCCTTTTCTATGACAGCAACAATTTCCGGTTAACTATTAGAAGTGCACAAATTCTAATTAAAAAAAACTTTCTTGTTTACATAGAGAATATTAACTTTTTCTGCTAACTGTTAAAGGTTAAAGAAAAACAGCTTAAATTTTGAAATATGCTCAAATGAGCAGTATTTCGTTTATGATGAATTTTTCAAGAAAAACTGTCAGATTTGTTTCTACTTTTCAGAAATTTTATATTACAAAACTTGAATTTTATTCCTACGAACTTCACTCATTTTTCGTGGAACAATTTAAAAATTTTAATAAAGTGTTGAAAAATATTTAAGAAAATAAAAAAAAATATATTAATTTAATAAAATGTTGTGCTTATTCTCTAATTTGAGTCTCATACTAATCGCCACAGAAAGAGTCATTTAAAGCCAAAAAAACTTATAAAAAATAAATTGGGTGGCGCAACAGTCCGATGAGAACAAGGGCCTAGTGACTTACAGCTCTCAACCATTCCTGTGTGCGAGTAATGTTGTCAGGGATGGAAGGGACCTACAGTTTTTAGCCGAATCCGAACGGCAAATTTGAGAAAGCACTTTTCATGACAAGAATTACTCTTGGAGAATTTGTCAATTCCTCGCAAGAGGCAGTACCCGTGAAAGAAACTTTAGATGACATAGGCAGGGATCGAACCCAAGACCTCTGGCATGACAATCCAACGCACTAACCATCATGCCACGGGTACTACCAAAAAAAAAAAAAAAAAAAAAAAACTTATCATTTTCCCTTAATTTTTTCACTTTAGACTAATTTGTATAGTTTTGATACTATATTTTTAATGCAAAAATATGTTTTACAAATGAGACAAGTTATTAAAAAGTTAATAGAAAAAGAAGAAAAATATCAAAACTTCATAAAATTCAAACATTCATTTTCATTTATTTTTTATCTTAGCCGTTTTTTAAATTGATATATTTCAAAAACATTGACGTTATAATTATTAAAATAATCATTTTCATTTATTAAATTTTCTTAAACTTTACCATCATTATGCCACAAGACTATTTATGCCTCAAACCCAAAGAGAAAGTTCTTGGAATTTATACTTATAGCACACTTTTCATCGTTCTTTACTCAAAAAACAGAATATGTAATAATCCCATGTGAGAAAAATTAAGTTATTTTTCCATTAAAATAAGGTCTGGCAATATTTGCAATAAAATCTTGAGAATCTCTGGTTTTTAAAAAAACATATTCTAAACTATTTCAATTTAAATAGGACTTATTTCAATATCTGTTATTTTTTCTTTTTGTCACTGAGGCGTATACTTGCTTTTTTTTCTTTGATTAGGTTTATACAAAACTTTAAAAATTTATTTTGCCCCAAATCCTACCTCTATTTTTTTTATTCGAAAATATAAAACGTGTATTTAATTTAGGCTAAAATTAGATTTAAAGTGGAAACAAATTAATTTGTTACACAATTTTCCTACGAAAAGATTTTGATGCTTGTGTTTTTACATATACATTTTTTAAAATGGAATCTGTTTGCGGAAACCAATTTAATTTTATTAAAAATTTAGTTTAAAAATTATTTAAAACTACATTTCCTGTGATAAGAAAAACCTAAATTTTGTGTGTATTGTTACATTCAACTAATATGTTAGTTTTCTCTTTAATTCATTAAAATGTAAATTGAAACTAATGTATTAACATTCACTAAAAAATTTCAAATTAACATAAAACCAAAAATGAATTAAGTCTAAATATTTAAAATCACTGTTTTTCTGTTGAATTCACTTGACTATAAAAAAAAAAAAACTAATATTTTATTATTCTCTCAGAAATTCTACCAAAATTAAAATATTTTTTCAATTTTTTAGAAAACCACTTATTTTCCACACAAAAAATGTGACTACATCATCAAAAAACCACAAACTTTATGCAACTCGAATAAATAAGTTTAAACCTTTAAAAATTTTAACAACACACAAAATCCTACAATCTTTCCCTCTCATTACCTTCCCAGTTTCAAAAAAAAAACACACTTGTGTAAGTTTTCCAGTTGATCGATTTTCTATTTTTTTAAATTTTCACCTGAGAACCCACAAAATGAAAATAAGGAACACAACCTTCTTCTTATCTCTTATTTAGTCTCTTGTATAGTCTTATTTTGAATTACTCAAAAATTAACTTCTCAATCAACCTCTAAGCCTTTTTCTTTTCTACTTGAAAATAAAATCCATGTCCTATAACAAATTGAAAAGAAGGAATTGTAAATCTACAAAGATTCAATCGTCGAATTTTCGTAGTACGTCCAAGGTCAAGTTGTTTCCTTCATCTTCTTCTGTGTAGCTCTGATGATGTCTATGGTTATCTTTTTACATCAATCAAATTTGGGTTAAAGTAACAAAAACAAAAACAACAACAAAAATCTTTCTTCATCGTTTTCTCACCCAATATAGACGAGTATCAGCACCTTCCTATCTTTCATCGGTCTATATAGTTATAACATTTTACAAGTCTTCCCAAAAGTCTCTATGTACCTAATTCCTATCTACCGCACATCGATTTGTAGGAGAGCTCATTTTTGAGGATATGTACCTAAGATCCTGAAGAAAGACCGCCATTACTTTGATATCTTAAAGCGTCGTCTATATCTTCTGAAAAGAATCCAAATCCTGAATCCTAGCAGCAAGTTGTTCGAGCTCCTGACCAACAACCGACTGACCGACCAACCGACCGACCGACCGGCTTTCAGCTTTAATACATATTATATTGATTAGATATCAGGACTATCGAGATTATCCTTTATCCTCATTTGACATTTTGACCCAATCACCCAGAAACTCTGTGCTGTCCGGGTTGGTGTTATCGTCTCTCTGGGTCATATTTTCGCCTCCGCATCTACCATTTACCATCTACAACACCGCATACACCACCGCTGGCTGGCTAAAGGCTGTTCCCTTCCCCATTTACGTGTTGAACATCAATCAATCAATGGTCCTCCACTTTGTTGACATCTTTTATAATTACAACTGAAGATGACAGCATGAAAAGGGTTCCCTTTCACCTCCCATAACTATGAGGTTTAGTCGCTGCCATCATAATAATGAAACCAAATAGATACCAATACAAAGGCGATATGGTGATGACGCTGAGCTACCCTTACTCATGACTTGACGATATACACCGAGTCCTTTCTCACTATTAATTATAAAACTGTACACAAGACAGCGAGAGCTAAGCACAAAAGACACCCATTATGGAGTTTTAAGCAGGAGCAGAAAAATGGGGACGCGCGATGCAGTCCTGTCTGTCATTCTGGTAATTAAATCCTTTTTTAGGGAATTAGTTTAAGGACTTAAATAATGTTGTCGTCGTCGTTGTTGTTTTTGTTCGTGTTCTTGTTGTAGATATTTTAAGGACCTTCTATCCCTGTGAGTAAATCCATTAGTTTATTTTTGTTGTTTCTGACCTATTTGTGCGTAAAAATCAAGTGAAAAAATAATGTATTAATGTTTCAACAACAACAAAAACAAAGCAAAACAAAAATATCCTTTTTGTGAATTATAGCAAAGCACGTTATGTTGTATGTGCTCCTTTAGTTTATTGAGTTGAAAATGTTTTATGGTTTTGTATGAAAAATGTGCGTATATGTCATTAATTTTAACTAAAAGAATAAACGATATTAAGGCACAGCTCAATAAAGAAACGAACGAAACAAAATCGTTTGTCAGTTGTTATGTTTTATGTGTAAAGAGTGTACATGTACACTGCCATTTGTCGTTAGATACACACATATATGTTTATGTATATTTCTATGAGTTCGTTTTACTTAAGTATAGGTACATTATAAAGTACACATAGATCATGAACAGATTGTTAGAAATAAATTGAACTTATTTATTTCTTTTATTTGATTTATGATGTTAACAACAAAAAACAAAAAATATAAACTTATAGAAGTATAGAAAATGTTTAAAATAATGTACTTAATTTGTCAATTCAGTACAAATAATGTACAAAAAAATTGAAAAATTAACAAAACAGAATTACAGTTGATTTACCAGGCAGCCATATGGATGACTAAATAGCACGTGCTTGCTTTTATAGTCAAATTAATTTGGAACTTCAAGAATTTGGTACATATGTTAAACATGAATTTTATTGCAGAAAAATGTTTCAGCACTAAAAAAAGTTAGGCCCAAAAAGAGAGTTTCCTGATTTCTTAAGGATATGCACATTTTTTGAAAACAAACATTAAAATAGGAAATCCTTACCCTGGTCTTTTTTTTGTATATTTATTTCTATGAAAAAGTCTAAACAGCTGTATCCTATTCAAGATTCAATTAGAGTTAAATAATGTGACATTAAAAACTACTAGTCCCTAGAATTTAAATCCATGGTTTTTACGTTCGTTTGAAATACCTTTTTCTTTCTTCAATATCTCAAGAACCAGTGGATAGTTATCGACTTCAAATAAATCGTCATCGTTCTATTAAAACTCCCTAAATCCATTTTTTGTATGTTTGAGATTAAAATTTGAAATCAATACACAAATTTTCAGATTTCAGCAATTTTAAAGCGTTACAATTTAGGGAAACATAGAGCTTAGGAAGTTTTGACAAAATATAGATGTTGTTATTTGCATAAACGTCGTCGCCAACGTCTTTTTCTGATTTGTTTATATGATTTCTGCTGAAAATGAACACTTTTAAAAAAAATACGTTTAAAACGTAAAATTAGCAAAAAAAAGCTCTTCAGTCGTTATTTTTTAAAATTTTACAAAATATTAACAACATTTTGTGTAAAATTTAAAAAAAAAAATTTATCAGTCTTAAATTGTTTTTTTACTTGCGACATATAGGAACTATATGGCAAGTTTTGAATTCGTGCAAAATTTCGAACTCGAGATTTTAATCAAACATGATATTACGATAGTAGAGAAGTCGAAAAAAGTGGGTCCCGCGATTCCGTCCGGTCAATTTTGTCTGTCTGTCCACGCTCCTACAGCCTAAACCATTGGGTCGATTGAGTTCAAACTTGGAAGTTAAGGTTTTGAGCAGATTTGCGTTAGGCATTTTTTTCATTTTTTTTTAAGATCAAAACTTACAGTGGCCCCCATACAATTTTTTTGGTCAAAAAACGAAAATTCGAATTTTCTCAAAAACAAACCGATAGATTTTTTTAAAATTTTTTCTAAAATTTTATTTTTTAACTTGGCTTCTTTTAATAAGAAAAACATATTTTTGTATTGCTCAGGAAAGGTACCACTCATAGAACCGTTTTTTTGTTTTTTAATTTTCTCAGCACCTTTTGAACCGATTTCAATAATTTTTTTTCTCAACGAGCTCTTATATTGCCTTAACAATATTTGATTATCAAAAGTGCAATTTTTTATTGTTTGGATTTTTAAAAAAATATTGAAATTTTTTTTTTTCAAAATTCTATATCTCAAAAACGGGTGAACATTTTTTTACGAAATTGAAATGAAGAGCGTATATTTACAATCACTAAACAACTGCATACCAAAAATATTTTTAGAACAAAATTTAAAAATTTTATATATAAAAAATTAATTTAAAAAAAAACCGCTCTAACGATTTTCAAAAAAAAAAATTTGAAAAATCAAGGGTTTTTTGATTTATAAAATGGCATTTAAATTTTTGAAGACAAACTTATTTTTCAGGTAAAATTTTGAATCTTAAATTAGTTTTTTTAAAATTATTTTAACTGTATTAAATGTAACCCCCTCCCAAAAATTTAAAAATGGAGGTTTTTTCGACAAATCAAATGGCATATATATCTTTGAAGACAAAGTTATTTTACAGGTATATTTTTAAATATTATATAGATACTTTTTTAAACAGACTCTTTGCATACAGGAGCAAGTTCGTGCGACCCAGTCGTGCACTTTATTTTGTTTGGGTTTTAGTTTTTTGTAAAAAAAAGTTGCCGATTAGATTTTTTTTGATTGACTTAAAATTAACAAAAAATATTTTCCATGTAAAATAAAATGCACGTTTAGTTTACACGAACTTAATATTTTCTATTTTTACTAAATTCAAAAATGTAGCTGCAAAAAAAGTTTGTTTTAAAAAATTTAAATGCCATTTGATTTATAAAAAAATGTTTACAGATATTTAAAGCTTATTAATAAACGTTTTAGGCTTCAGTTTTGTAAAAAACTTACGACCCATTTTCGAGATATTAAATTTCGAAAAATTTTCATCAAATATTATTAAGACAGAATAGGAGCTTGTGTAGAAAATTTTTAAAATCGGTTCATTAGTTCTGGAGAATACTTAAATATACTTTTATCAATTTTAACAGCATGTTTTGAAAGTTTTTATTTTTTATAAAAAACCTCGATTGTATTTTTCGAACAACATTATATTAAGTTAACAACAAAATTCTGCATAGAATGAAATAATTTTGAAGCCGATAACTTTATTTATTCTCGAGATATTCCAACCAAACATCAGTTTTTACCAATTTTGCGTAGTATTTTTTGTAGACTCTATTTCTTTTTCTTTTAAACTGACAGTTAGATTTTTCAAAAATTTTACTTAATGTTTAAAAACAATATTTTCTATAAAATAAAATTAGTTTGAATGCAATATCTTTAATTGTTGCCAAGATAATTGAGTCAAAAAACAATTTTTAGCAGCTTTTATTAGTATTTTGTTTAAGTTTCACTTTTTATAAAAAAAACTATTGCTCCGATTTTTTTTCAAAATTTTACTAGAAGTCAAAAACGTTATTTCTTGACGCAAACAACTATTTTAAATGTTATATCATTTTTTTTCTCAAAATATTGGTAACAAGTATTTTGTTTTAATTTTTCTTTGGTTTTAAAAAAATACTGGCTCTAGCGTTATTGATTCAAAAGATTTTTGAGGTCTATAAAATTTTCCACTACTTTAAGTTGATACAATAGCAAAACCACGTAACGGATTTGTTTCTTTCTTTTTAAAAAATTATTTTAAGGGTTATTACTACCCCTAACATGTTTATGTTTAACACAATATTGAAGACTTTAGGAGGAGATATCGGTGCACATTTTCTTAAAAAATTTCATACTAAAATGGGAGGAAAAAAACAATTTGGGTAAAGCATTCCACATTCTCGCCGTGTGGTTAAAAAAAGAATCTCTATACATACTTGACAACACGCCAAAAATTATGCACAAGGCTAATCTAATGAGCATTCTTGGAAGTGCGAGTATTACCGCTGAATTGTTTAAGGGGGGGTGGTAGAATGCAACAGTGTTTATAAAAATCTCGGTAAAACAACGTATAAGTCATGAAACATTGCGGCAGTGTTCGAGTGATGAAAATAATGTTTTTTTTTTTTTTTACACTTCAGAATTTTCAGAAAGAAAGTAGTAAGCTTATAGCAAGCGTCAAACTACGATCAGAGGCTCATCATAAGTGCATGTGTTAGTTGTTAGTAAGAAAATAATACAATTATAGCCTAACACACCGTTTCGTTTATAGTTCTACGTCTATCATTTTCAAACCTCTGTTTAGGGGCACCTGCTCTTATATGCGAGTTATATTCAAGTTTTGGAAATTACATTCAGATCAGAAGGGGTGAAAAATTTCTTGCACCGTCGCGCGTCGGAGAAATCCTGAACATTCTATAAGAGGTGATCTGTGATACACCAACCGAGTACTGAAAGTTGATTAGTTTCCTGAATGCAAGTGCCACTCATGGATAGCAGCATCGGGGGTGGGTAACGCTTTAACGACAGTAGACAGCAATTGCTTAAGAACACTTTCAGCACATTTTTATATTATTATCTTGAAGACAAAATTTATTTGAAGTCGATATCTTCACCAGTTCCTGAGATATGAAGAACGAGGAGAAAAAAGGTGTTTTAAACGTATGTACACACAGACATATCTCTAAAAACAATTACTGGGATATTGTATTTCCGTGTAAAAAGGACGAAGTCTGTTTTTTCTGGATTAATACTAAGTCCGCAGTGATCAACCCATCTAGTGGGCATATTGAGTGCGTTTTGGAGGAAGTCTCTCAGTGTATTAGGATGTTCTCCAGTGACGGCTATAGCAACATCATCGGCATACGCAACCACTCTGTAGCCTTCCCTCTCAAGGGATATTAGGAGTTCGTTAACCACTATGTTCCACAGGATAGGGGACAGAACACCACCTTGCGGAGTGCCTCTACTGACAGACCTTTTCGTACAAAAATACCCCATAGTAGAGTTGATGATCCTGCTTTGTAGCATTAGATTAATGAACTCACAGAGTGAGTATTCGACGTTTAGGGTCGTCATAGCAGAAGTTATAGCGGATGTGTCAACGTTGTTGAAAGCGCAATCAATATCCAGGAAGGCCACTGTATCGAACTGAAGCTCATGTATCGAGCTAAAAGCTGAATGAGTTTTGATTCGATGTTTGAGACAGCTTTTGGGAATTTCCCTTCTTACAAAAGGTAAATTTACCTTTGAATAAATCAGTTGAAATGTAACCAGTGAAGCGATCGGAATAATAAATAGTGATAGATAGTGGTTTTTTTGGCATTGAGCATTTTCCACTTTAAATCCGTGTGTTTTATTTATTATTATTAATATTGGTTATGTTTCATCTCCTGAGATCGAAACAGCCACCATAGTATATTCCTTTTGCTCTAGAGGGAGTATTCGATAGTTTTTACCAGAGTGTGGAAGGCTGTTTCTACCGATTTCCCTTTGCAGTAAGCATGCTGAGACATCGATAGTCTCTTATCAATGCTATTACGTACATTTATATCAATCAATCGTTCCAGATTTTTGAGAATGAATGATGATAGGCTAATAGGTCTTAGATCTTTAGGGTTGACATGCAAGCATTTGCCCGCCTTGGGAATGAAAACTACCTTTACTTCTCTCCATCGCTGAGGTATATAGACCAGATCTAGACAACAAGGGGTCTTTAACTTCAAGCATTTTTTCATAATCAAGTGTTGAAAGCCCAAAATCTATTTTTATCGTACTAATTAGTCTCCAGAATATGATATTATTCCTATTTCTTACAAGATTAAACATCTTATTACATTATGTGTATAAAAAATGTTCGAACATTTCAAGCTTAGTTTTATATTTTTACATAACTTGTCCTAGATTCCATTTAAAACATTAACTCAGATAAAATTTCTTAATAAATCAACTCATACCTGTGTTTTAAAAATTCTTGTCTACTGCACTCTTCTTTCCAATGATATATTCTTCTCAAATTTCAATAAAATTTAAGTAATTGAACATATTATTTCCTAATGAAAAAATGATTAAATTCTTTTACACTCATTGAAATGCCTTTCAAATTAAATTGTCCTGAATAATTTCTTAGAATTTTGCATACATAGGTATACAATAGAATAAAGCTTGATAATTTACAATAAAAATTCCTTACAAAATATTGAATATTGAAAATACATACACAAATAGGTAAATTGCATTCCATCTCATCAAGAACACACCTTTTTACCTTTGGGATTTTATATGATATTTTCAAAATATGAAATTTTCGAAAACAATTTAGAAGAACATAAAATTCTTTATTGTTCTTCTAATTAAATAAATGAAGATGATTAACGAAGGATAATTTGTTTTAATTAATAAAATTGAGAAGAATTTTAAGCCATATTTATTGTTCATCACCTTAAAATATCTACAATATTGCCTCTAATCATATAATCGACTCCCCATTCCTATATCAAGAGAAATATTTTCCAATTTTTGTATTAATAAGAATTATATTAGTATTGAAATGAATATTTTATCTACAAAAATATGTTCCATTTTTGGGATGTGGGTGGGTGGTAGGTTGTAGGGCCCTTAACTTTCTTTTGGCTCATCAAAATCCTTTTATAACAGTTCGTTGGCTTATTGAATGATTTAAAGAGCTATCCCGTTTCCTGTTTCTATGTGCTTCATGATTTTTAATATACAACTTAGTCCTTGTTTTTATTTTTGTTGTTGTGTATGTTTGTATTTTGTTGTATGTATTTTCAAATTCTAGACACTAAAACATATTTCTATAAAGTAACTGAAGAAGATCGTCCTTTTTTATTTATATATATTTTCCTCCTCACCACCTCCCTCCCTATCCCCCGGTAAATATACAACATAGTATCTCAAAATAGTTATTTTGTATTGTTTATTGAGGTCACGTTCTTTATTATAACCATCCCTGCGGTACAATGTGAATTGGTTTGCCTCAAGGGAATAAAGCGAGAAGATATTGAGGTTTATATATTTTCTATTTTTATTTTCTGTTTTTATTCAGTATCAACATCGGCTTTGGCATCGACATAGACATCGGCATCGACATCAACATCCACATCCACAACCAAGGAGCAAAAGATATAAAACTCTGGAATGATGATAAAAGTCGTCGAAGAAATTGGTAAGGGAATCTTTTTGATGGAAAACAATATTGCATTTGGTAAATACTGATTTTGTTATTCGATATTTTTATATAGTATACGAACGAGTATGTATTTTTGTTGTACGAAAGGTTGTTTGCAAGAGTTTTTAAGGCCAAAAAAAAAGTTCTTTTTGCTTTTGGTTTGGAATCTCAATATTATTTGACAGTTTTAAAATTTATGAAAAATATCTTTTCTTATGCGACTTTTGTTGTTGTGTTGCTAACCAAAAAATAAAATGTTATTGAGTTTATAGAAAAAAGGGTTTTTTAATATTTTATTTATTTGGCATATCTGGGTTTCTTATTATCTGTTCGAAAAATTAATCACATCGTCTTTAATCCACTATACTCATCCCAGAAAAGATTTTGAGTAGAAAAGAAGAAAGGAAAGGGTGTTTCTTAGTCTGGTTATGATTGTTCAAATCGGCTTTTGTCTCTATATTTTTGGCAGGGTGAAAACATTTGTGGGAAATAACATGGGCATGGTTCTTATTATTATGCTTAAAACAAATAAAATATATTGGCCTGGTTAACGGATGCCAGAATTTTAACTGACATACTTGAGTGCCACCAAAGGCTTTAAATGAAAATCTCAACTGAAAATTTGCATGCAAATTTAAATTTTAGAGAATATTTAGTCAAATATTTTAAAATTTAAACTTAAAATATTATTTAAGTGTTATTATAATAATTCTCATTGGAAAACATATTGCAATAAACACATGGGTAAAGTAGGTTTTCCAAAGTCATGACTATTAAAATGCCATCAAAAACAGCATAGAATTACTTTTGAAAATACTTCAATTTTTCAACAAAGCAAGCTTATGACACTGAATTTCTATTTTCTGAGTAAAGCCTAAGTAAACCAACTCAAAAAAAGCATTTTTAGCCAAATAAGTATCAGGTATTTACTTCATGAATTAATTAGATGATTTATTAACACTGATATTTCTTGCAGAAAAATATCAAAAATAAAAAAGAGGCTGGGATGCGACCCACACTGATTACTTCTCATCCCGTCAGTCGATTTTTTTTGCTTAAAAGTTTGTATGTTTTCGAGTTTTGTTAAAAAAATTGTCAGTTGAATTACTCTTAAGAACTTAAAACTTACCAATAATATTTTGCATATAATGAAATAGTTTGATTTCAAAATCTATTTTTCTTAACGAGATTTTTAGTCGAAAACCAATTTTTACCAATTTTAGTAGCATTTTTTAAAAGTTTTTATTTCATATGTAAACAAATACAAATTGGATGAATTAAACTAATTCTAATATCGAGAACCGAACATTAATGTTTAACAATTTTTCGTACTATGTTTTATGAAAAAAAGGACTGTTCGTTTTTTGTAAAAAAATTACTGAATGTCGAAAACAATATTTTCTGTAAGATAAAATTAGTTTGAAGCCAATATTTTTAAATTTTAAAAAGATATTTGAGTCAAAAGTAAATGTTTACCAACTTTTGTTAATTTTTGTTTAGGTTTTTACTTTTTGTAAAAAAAAACTGTCAATTCGATTTTTCTCAAAATTTAATGAATGTTGAAAACAATATTTTTTAAAACATCAAATTAGTTAAAAGCCAATATCTCAAAGTTTTGAAAAGATATTTGAGTCGAAAATAAATTTTTACCAAATTATGTTAATTTTTTGTTTAGGTTTTTAATTTTTGTAAAAAATACTGTCAATTCGATTATTCTCAAAATTTTACTGCATGTTAAAATTAGTATTTTTCAAAAGACAAAATAAGTTAAAAGCCAATATCTCAAATGTTTCAAAAGATATTTGAGTCGAAAATCAATTTTTAGCAATTTTTGTAAATTATTTTTTAGGTTTTTATTTTTCGTAAAAATACTGTCAATTCGATTTTTCTCAAATTTTTTCGGAATGTTTAAAACAATATTTCATTTAAGTTAAAATTAGTTGAAAGCCATAAAATCAAAATTTTAAAAAGATATTTGAGTCGAAAAATAATTTTTACCAACTTTTGTTAAATTTTTGTTTAGATTTTTAATTTTTTGTAAAAAACTGTCAATTCGATTTTTCTCAAAATTTTACACGATGTCAAAACCGTTATTTCAGTGCACAAGTATGTCTCATTGTCATTCTAGAAGAGGAACTGATCCAACCCCTCATGAACCCGCAACCTTGACTCGTAAATGCTTACACGGGCCTCTGTTGCTGCCCAGCATTAGTCTGTTGTTGTCCCTACACATGGGAAATCTGCAAATCCGGCTCGAAGGACCAAATGTAACGTCTAAGTTTCTTATTATAAAAAAAAAAATAACAAAAAAAGACAAAGAAATAAAAACGCAAACCACTTTTTAAGAAATCTTTTGAATTGTATTTTAGTCATAAGACTTGATGAATACTCGATCGTACAATCATTCCATTAATTATTTGACATGAAGATTTTATAGCTCATTTGTGGACTGTATTTGATATTTGTAATAGGTTTGTTTCCTTCAAGTGTTGAATTGTCCTCTCTCCGTAAATTCGATTCCATTTGTACTTGTACTTTCGTAAAACTGCACGCAAATATTTTGGAGATAAAATCATTTTTTGTTCGCAAAATATTCGAGGTGACAAATATTTTTTCCAGTTTTTTTGATTTGTAAAAAAAAACGCTAATTGGAATTTTTTTGTTTGGTATCACGTTACAATATATAATTTAAAATTTATTTCAAGTCTCTCGCGTTATTGGTTCGTGAGATGTCTAGAGCTAACCAAAGTGTTCACCTTTTTTTTTTAAATTACCATGGAAAAAAAACCACCCACGCAATTTTTTGAAAGTAGTTTCTGCATCTTTCTGCATTATTATCTGTATAAGAACATTTTTTTGAAGTAGATATCTCTACTTATTCTTGAGGTATGGGCGACGAAAAACCGTCGCGTATGGACGTACGGACATACGAACGTACGTACACACGCACGCACAGACATCTCCCTAAAAATCTTTTATTTCGACTCAAGGGACCTTGAAACGTCGAGAAATGTCAAAATTTTCAATTTTTTTTAAATCGGACCCATTAAAATAACTTCCTATGGGAAGTTAAAAAGGTTTTAAAATTTGCGATTTAATATTAAAAAAATCTTGGATTCCACAGTGAAATTTCACTTTTTGAAATCGGGGAATTAATGATTATTCCATATGGAATACATTTTGAAAAACTTTAAAATAATAATAACTTTCTAGCTTAACTTAGAACTTGAAATTAAGACCTTACAAAATAAATTGGAATATTGTAAGACTACCTAATTTAAGACTCTAAAAGAGTGATATTTTTTCTTTTAAAAATGTATGTATTTTTTTTAAGAAAGATTTAAAATTTAATTGATACCTAAATCTTTATATTAGATTTAAAAAAAAATTATTGTTTTTGAACAATAAATTCCCAAATATTAATTTTAGTAAAATTTTATTTTTCGAAACTAAATTATGTCAATATAAAAATTTGAGTTCCACAGAACTGAAAAAACCTCAATCGAAATTGGAAATTCTATTGATGCAGAAACTTAGGGCTCTTTCTGTGATATTTAAGTGCTCGGCTTGATTCAAAAATCTTTCCCCCTTAAAGCACTTAACTTAACTTTCCCAAAAATATGCTTAAATTCCCCAATTATTAACTTCCCATAGGAAGTTATTGTAATGGGTCCGATTTGTCAAATTGAAAATTTTGACATTTCTCGACGTTTCAAGGTCCCTAGAGTCGAAATAAAAGATTTTTAGAAAGATGTCTGTGCGTGCGTGTGTACGTACGTTCGTATGTCCGTACGTCCGTACGTCTGTACGTTCGCGACGTTTTTTCGTCTTCCATAGCTCAAGAACCAGAAGAGATATCGACTTCAAATAAATTTTGTTATACAGATAATAAGGCAGAAAGGGCTCTCAAGAAAATTGCGTGGGTGGTTTTTTTACCATAGCAGTTTAAAAAAAGATGAAAATTTTGGTTAAACCTTGATATTTCATGAACTAATGACGCTAGAGACTTGAACTAAATTTTATATTATATATTGTAACGTGATGCAAAACAATTACATTTTTGGAAAAAAATCCAGTTAACGGTTTTTTTATAAATCAAAAAAACTGAAAAAAAAAATTTGTCACCTCGAAAATTTTACGACCAAAATATGATTTCATCTTCAAAATAATTTTGTGCAACGAAAAATAATGTTTTTGACATCTGGTAAAATTTTGAGAAAAATCGAATTGACAGTTTTTTTTATAAAAAATAAAAACCTAAAAAAAACATTACTCAAAGTTGGAAAAAATTGAATTTCAACTCAAATATCCTTTCAAAAACTTGAGACTAAGGCTTCAAACTTATTTTATCTTATAAGAAATATTGTTTTCAACATTCAGTAAAATTTTGAAAAAAATCAAATTGACAATTTTTTTTACAAAAAATTAAAAACCAAAAAAAAAATTAACAGAAGTTTGTAAAAATTGATTTTCGACTCAAATATCTTTTCAAAAATTTGAGATAATGACTTCTAATTAATTTTAACTTATAATAAATATTGTTTTCAACATTCGATAACATTTTGAGAAAAATCGAATTGACAGTTTTTTTTACAAAAAATAAAAACCTAACAAAAAAAAATATTAAAACTTGGTAAAAATTTACTTTCGACTCAAATAGCTTTTCAAAAATTAAAAATATTGGTTTCAAACTTATTTTATTTCACAGAAAATATTATTTTCGATATTCAATAAAATAAAATCTACAAAAAATAGTACGCAAATTTGGTAAAAATTGATACATATAGACAAACTTTTAAGCAAGACAAATCGACAGAAGGGATGGGAAGTTATCAGTGTGGGTCGCATCCCAGCCTCTTTTTTTATTTTTATAATTTTGTTTGATTTAGAAAGTATCCAAAAATGTCAGCTTTTCGACTTAATTTTGGGAGTTAGAGCTGAAGGAACTTACCTGGAGTTCCGTTCACTAATAAATCAATTGGGTGGTGCAACAGTCCGTTGAGAACTAGGGTCTAGTGTAATACAACTCTCAACCCTTTCTGTTTGCGTGTACTGTTGTCAGGGATGGAGGAGACCTACAGCTTTAAACTGAATCCGAACGGCTAATTTGAAAAAGCACTTAGCATGACAAGAATTATTCTTGGAGAATTTGTCAATTTCTCGCACTAAGAACCACAAAAATAGCCCTTAATTCCTTCATCCTTACTTTTTTATTTGGGGGGTTTCCAGCTTGACATTAAGCTGGAACCACCCCCTTTTTTAGGAGAGAACGGATTTTTGAACCAATCCAAGCCCTAAGTTTCTGCATCATTAGAATTTAATAATTCGATTATAGTATTTCCAGCTTTACAGACACCCTTTATTAATATAAGTTCTACAGGTAGTACATTTATTATCATTTCACAGTATTTCAAATAGAATATCCTTGTCATGAAATTTTCCTTAGTAAATACTCAAATTTTCCTCGAAAGCTTCACGAATTTCATCTTTAAAGTCTAGGAATAATTGTAGAGCATTGACTTAGACATTATTTTACGTGTGTTAAATCATAAGATCTTGAAGGCCATTCTTGTACAAAAATTGGGTAGTAGCTATTTAGCTTCTTGAAAGTATTTTTCAAAATATAACTCTTGCTTTTGGAACCTTTGTGTGCTTAAACTTTAAAATAAAATTAGAGACCCTTCGAACTAAAATACATAGAATCGTCTAATCTTGGTTTCACAAAAGAAAACTGACCCAATAGGCAGCTCTATAAAAATTTCTTATGAATATAATTATGAAGAAATTTGAAATTTAAAAATTCTAATACATCTTATTACTGAAGGTACTTTTACTAGACTCTTGTTAGTATAGAACAATCCCACTTTAAAGCTTTTAAAAGTTAAAGCAGAGCTAATTCGTCCAACATTCGTAGTGAATTTAATTTTCCAACATCTGTACATCAAGGTATACTATTTCATACTTTTTTCCAGGGTTGGTGATAATATCCCCCAAGATATAATCCCCAAAGGAAAATCCCCAAATCCATAATCCCCAAAACGAAATCCCCAGCAGCAAAATTCCCAAAGAGAAAATACCCAGAGCGAAAATCCCCAAGTGAATATCCCCAAAAAAATTATGTTCAAGTAGTGAATTATGTGATTAAATTGCGCGCGCAATTTAATCCCATGATTCACTACTTGAACATAATTGTTTTGAATATGTATATTAAATTTCATTTACATATATTGCATGAAATACAAGCAAAAGATTTGGAAACAATAACATCATCCATTTCAATTTATATTCCAAAATTAAAGAAATACTCGACACTACAAAACAACACTTAGACAGCACTAAGCAAGCACTACGAATACAATGATTCTCTATGAATACTTAAGTCAGACTGAGAAGTGCATGCCTTCATAGTGATTTTTTGTTTAGAAACTGTTTATCATTATCATTTGTAAATATCACAATAAGAGAATTTCATAAGATTTTTTCTAAAAACTGCATGCAGAAATGAAGATATGCACAGATACTGGGGATTTGGAGATTTCGTGGGGATTTTGGCAAAATAAATTATTTAGTTGGGGATTTTGTCCATTTGTCTTATGTCTCTGGGGATATTATCAAAATGGATTAAATTTGTTTGGGGATATTATCCCGTGGGGATTCTTTTTTTTGGGGATTCAATACGACACCCTTTTTTCCATCCATATATATAAAAGTACATCTCTATAATAAATCCCCTTACCTCTTATCGTAATAGAGATAGTGACAGCAGAAAGCAATTAAATTAAGCAATACAGGATTAGCTCAAAGTTAGACATCATCATGTGATATGTGGATATGTGAAAAAGTCTACGTGAATCTGAGTTTGATATAAGAGCAACGAGCTCTAGAGTCTAGAGAGTGTTGCTTGTGCTGAGTGTCTATACAAAATGTATGTTTTCACTTTGTCTAGGTGCCTGTTTATCAAATTGACTGAGTGCCAACTTCATTTAAAACTGATTTGATTTTATTCAAAAAGTTCCTATTTTATTCTACTATGAATCTTTTTTTTTTATTTTCGTCCATTCATTCTCATCTCATATAAGACTAACCCTCTAACTAACTATATGTGAGTATATCAAATCCCGATCCAATTAGTATTGAATTCAAATTCTGGCTAAATGCAAACGAACTTTGGAATATCCAATTTATATACAGCTGTGACCAAAACAATAGGAACATTTCTTATTTTTGAGCTTAACTATATTTTTAACAGCTTGAGGTTTTGAAATTACAGTCAGCTTTAATGCGTCTTTGTATCTTGCAGGATCCTAATATTAACTCCATAGAAGGTAAACTAAGCTGACATATTTTTGTCAAAATGTATAGTTTTTTGAAGTTTTAATTAAAAAGTTCCTTCAAAAAACATACTCTAAGATCTAGATATGAAATTAAAAATTTAGAAAAATTAACAAAATATTTAAATTAAATTATAAAATTTTGTATTTGTTTCCTTACCTACGTGCTAAATTCTAAATTTCCAAAAAATTAAGTTGTGTTCCTATTATTTTAGCCATTGCTGTATGTTTGTAGCAAAAAACATCAAATCGTTTATACTTTGTACGTTCACCTGATGCCGAGGATAAAATAGATTAAAACATTTCGTTTTTGTTTTAAACTGCAAAATAATCAAATTTGTTCACCAACAAACTACATATCCACAAAATACATATACAAACACATTTATACACAATAAATGCATTGAATTTACATTTACATAAACATTTATACAAATCATAGGAGATAGGCCCACTTTTATACTATAGGGACCTTTTTGATTATCCAAAAAGGGTTGCCATATCTTGAACTATCATGTTAGCTCAATTTAAAAATGTTTGTAGCCTGAAATCGAAGTTGTAGCTCAAGTAGCCCAAATATGAGCTCAATTTCAAAACAAACAAATCTGCTATATATTTTAATTTAATTTAATTTATTTTTATTGAAAAGAAATACAACGGAGAAAGATCAATAATTTGATAAAGAAATGTTTTGTTGATATAATTTATTTGTGCAAAAAAAATATCAACTACGATTAAAATTGAGCTACTTTGAGCTACTTTAGGATTTTATCGGTCATTTTGGAAAAACTAGCTTATTTTGAGAAACAAAGCCCAATTTGATAAAGAAATGTTATGTTGATATCGTTTATTTGTGCGAAAAAAATATCACCCAAGATTAAAATTGAGCTACTTTGAGCTACTTTAGGATTATCGGTCATTTTGAAAAAAAAAGTAGCTCATTTTGAGAAACAAAGCCCAATTTGATAAAGAAATGTTATGTTGATAGCGTTTATTTGTGCGAAAAAAATATCACCCAGTTTTAGAATTGGTCTACTTTGAGCTACTTTAGGATTATCGGTCATTTTGGAAAAAATATCTCATTTTGAGAAACAAAGCCCAATTTGATAAAAAAAAGTTATGTTGATATGATTTATTTGTGCGAAAAAAATATCACCCAAGATTAGAATTGGGCAACTTTGAGCTACTTTAGGATTATCGGTCATTTTGGGAAAAATAGCTCATATTGAGAAACAAAGCCCAATTTGATAAAGAAATGTTATGTTGATATCGTTTATTTGTGCGAAAAAATATCTTCCAAGATTAGAATTGAGCTACTTTAGGATTATCGGTCATTTTGGAAAAAATAGCTCATTTTGCGACACAAAGTCCAATTTGATAAAGAAATATTATGTTGATATCGTTTATTTGTGCGAACAAAATATCACCCAAGATTAAAATTGAGCTACTTTGAGCTACTTTAGGATTATCGGTCATTTTGAAAAAAAAGTAGCTCATTTTGAGAAACAAAGCCCAATTTGATAAAGAAATGTTATGTTGATAGCGTTTATTTGTGCGAAAAAAATATCACCCAGTTTTAGAATTGGTCTACTTTGAGCTACTTTAGGATTATCGGTCATTTTGGAAAAAATATCTCATTTTGAGAAACAAAGCCCAATCTGGCAAGCCTGTACCCTCCCTATTAGCTATTTTAGATTTGGATTGAAGCAACTGACGACGCGTCGATGGCACGACAACCGACTGACGACTGACTCACGACAGACGAGATACAATAGAGATGATTGACACCGAACCCCAGCACCAGCGCCGATTGGTTTTAGCAGTAAATGAATCAATTCGGCGTAAAATTGTGGCAAGTAAACACACATCCGCTTTTCTATTTCTATCAATAGATGTTTTGCATCATGCAACTGTTGATGATATAGTTGGCTGATGATGATACTGACTGATGAATGCGAGTAAAATGGGTAATGGGTTATGGGTTAAAATATCGATGTTTTGATAGAAGTTTCTGTAGGGAAGGGGTCTACATTCGAATTACTTTGCAGAGGGGGCTACATCAAGTCTCTTACTCTGCATCTAGCATGTAAAAGGGCAAAGTACTTTAGTTTGAAAATTTAAAGTTTGCAGAAATGATGTAGGCAAAGGTAAGGGTAATTGTAAGGGTAGGGGTGGGTTTGTGATTAAGTGGTGGGGAGTGGATTTTGTACAAATTAGCTTGGGGTGTGATTTAGGTTGATTGGATTATATGAAAAAAAGAAACAAGCTGGATATTCAACAATGGATAGATAATGTTATTGCTGCAAAGATTAAACTTGCATCAATGCGATAGGCGCGTGAGCGTGATGATAATTGAAGGTAGTGTGAGTGAAAGACGGATAATCTGGGCAATGACTTTGGATTGGATTTGGTATTTCAAGGATCTAAGAATAAAAATTAGAGATTTGTAGACGCATGTGAATAGGAAAGACTCTAAATGAGATTTTTTTAAATACTATCTTCGTGTGTCCAAAGGCACACGGACTTGAAAAGACGGTGAGAAAACTGTCAAATTTTGCCGAAATTCCTTAGCAACAAGTAAATAAACAATTATAAGTACTTAAGTTTAAAAATATATCTGTCTTCGTTGGTTTTATATATTTCACTAACTTACTTTGTAATGACTTTGTCATTGATGCCACAACTAGGATCAGGTCTGGGCCTTGTTTAACCTGCTTCCAGTTGTTACCCCCAAGTCTCCGGAAGTCTTTCCAGCAGAAGCATGGCTGTCTTCTGAAATGAATCGTTCTTCAAAGAACTTTGCAGTCAGGCTCGTTTTCACTGATGCGTGCTATGTGCCCAGCCCACTGGAGTCTACCAAGCCTTATCTTTGTGGGTAGATCAGCTTTTTGGTATATTGCGTATGACTCATTGTTTTGCCTCCTCCATAATTGTCCTTTCTCACAAATGAGAAAAACTATTCTCCGCGATAAAGGGTCTTTAAATGAGCATCCGGTTTATGGTTTATGGTGAGTTTTTTTTTGGATTTAAAGAGTCTTGACTTAAAGACTTAGACGCCTCCGTATTTCTTCTTTTTTATCAGCCGTTTCTATAGACCTAAGGTAAGCAAATGATTGAAATACTTTAAATTCGTGATCACTAACCATTACCACTGTTTTGTTTCCAACGTTCCCCACTGACGAAGCTACCATGTACTTTGCGCTTTTAAATAAGTTGAATTCCTAAACTTAAGGCTTAAGTTTGCTTACAGTGGGTTTATTAGTTAAAAAAATGAGTTTCTGGCTCAATACTAATACACAATCGAAAAATATGGATAAGCTTAATCCAATAGACTAGGTTTTCCTTTATTATACTACCTCGAATAGTCATGGTTAAAAGATGAATGACTGGGCACAAATCGTAACCCTTCAACTTAAAGCTCAAAATTTTTACTTCAAACGTATAATTGAGGAGATTGGTCTTAAAAATTTTGTTCTTAGTGCAGTTATTTAATGCTTTTTTGACATTACTTCAAGAAAGTTTGTTATTTTGAGAATTGCTATCGTCAAAATTTGTTAGTATTTGAATTTATGTTGCAAGATAAAAGTTTTGTCTTCATACAAAAATAGAATTAGCTGATTTTTATGAAGTTATTTTTAACGATTTTGGAAGTGATGAAGGCTAAGAATATTTTTAACATCTTAAATTTATGTAAGCTTTTGAAACCCAGTCCACAACAATTTTAAATCCGATTCAGGGTTTTCTGATAAGTAGTTTTATTTTGAATATACGTCTATTCGGGCAGTTGTCACATTTTGACAGCTATCATATTTTGACATTTGGCTACTAAATTCTTAGTTTTTCAAGAAAAGTTTTCTGCACATGATATTTCTCGAAGAAGTGATAAAATTTATCCACCAAGATCTTGTGATTTAAAAACTCCTTCTTTTATCCCACGTGGAATATAAGACCTATGCAAATGCTCCAAAATCGATTCAAGTCTTGAAAATGGAATTCGTGAAGTTTAATAGGGCCTTCAGCAAATTGGTTATACAAAATTGGTTTTGGAAAACCAACCATATTATTCTAGAATGATGTGTCGAAAATCTTCATAATTTTTCATACATCCTTCGGATATGATAATTTTGTAGAAATAATTTATCAAAGCCTATACTTAGTAGGAATTATTAAAACATTCCAAGAAACAATTAAAATCAGCATAAAATGTTTAAGTGAAATGCATTAAGTTTTGTTTATAATATGTTTAAATACTTTTTTCGGTGAAAAACGCTCCACTGCTCTGCTTCAAAAACCACTGTACTTCAAACCAATATACTTACTAAAACTTTCTCTAACCTCCCCCTTCTCTACCAAGAAGAAAGAAAAACCACACCATCAAACCGACCGACCGACCGGCCAACCAAATGAACGAACGACCCATCCTCAAGTCGATTTACATACCAAGTTAGAGCAAATGAACAAGCAACTTGTCTACTTGCCAAGTTGTAAAAAGTTTTGCATCCTACAATCACCCACCCCCCATCCCTTATTGCATACCCTCCAAACTTTCCATATTTTCCTAGCGTCTTTTTTCTTTGTTCGTATCGCAGTATACCTCACCTCCTTGCCCTATGTATCACCAAGTTTAAGAAGAAGACGAAGATCGAGAAGATGTAAAAGACTTCCACGTTCAGGAGTCAGGGCCAAAGAAAATAAAAAAAAAAGTTTCAAACCAAGTGAATACCTTATCACTTATCAGCTCCGTGGCAGGCTCGCAGTCGCAGCTTGAAGGTAGACATAGACATATCCCAAGCAGAATAATAAAACGGTCTTCATAGCAAAAACATAAAAATAACACTAAAAAAAAAAAACGAACTGTAAAAACAACAACAAAAAACTCTACAAAAAATAAGGAATTTATTTAAAATAGGACGAATCTTGTGCACAGAGCACAGAACAGATTTATAGCTGCTAAATGCATTTCTGAGGACGCTACGACGACGACGATGAGGAGGAGATCCTTCCGGAGATGGTTTTTCTATTTCTTCTTTTCGTTCCTCGGCGCAGCGTGCAGCAGAGCCTATAGCCTGGCCTCATTTTCTTTTTCTAAGTGATCCACACACATACACACACAAAACACAATTCCTTATCGAAGATTTTTATTTTTTTAATTAAAAACTTCTTCTTTCAGCATCCGGTCCGGTGCAGTGTTGGCGCGCGGCGGCGCGGCGTGGCACGACAAACAGGGGAGGGAAAATTTATGGAATTTAATTTTCACTTTTTTTCCTCGGACCAACGAAGCCTACTTTTTTCTAACCTCTCCCTCCTCATTCTTCACTTGAGTGTGTGTTTGGATGATTTTCCTTTTTTTTTGTGTTACATGCAATCACAAGATGCTCCTTTTGTGGTGATGCCATGAGGATGCAACTCCAAGCAGCCTCTCTCTGCTGTTGATCCTAACTTATGCAAAGATAAATGTTGCAAATGATGGAGATAAGCCTTCCTGTTACCAACTTTTTGTTTTTTTTTTGGTTCGTCAAGAAGCCTTTTTTTCGTCCTTTTTTTTATTTTCTAGGGCACAGACCTAATTTAAGAATGCCGGCGTATGTGAGCGTTTTCCACGCCACGCTGCCACCCGCCCACCGTTTGTTGGTAGTTAAAATTTATGATATGCAAATTTTCTTTTTAAAGCCATTTACAACGGGGGTAAGAATGTTTTCATTCTTTTCTTACGGTTGAGAAGTTTAGGGTGTTTTATTTTTTATTTTTCTGTGTGCTGTCTTAGGTAACCCTAGGTACGAACATTACACATTGCCAAGCGGCTACTTTATGTTTAAGCTAGAGAGAGCTCTTCAAAAGTTTAATTGACATGTTTTATAGCTTTGGGGGTAGCGCTAGTGAGTTAAATAACTTTGGGGAGTTTAAAACCCCCACTTTTTGCTTATCTCATAGCTTCTATCTTATAAACTTGTCGGTGGAATGAGAAAGAGAAAGAAATAATAAATAAACCAAGCTAGAAAATAAAAAAAAAATAAATTTGGTTAAAATAAAACCTTTTATTTTTGACGATTTTCAAGACCCTCATGGATATAATGTATGGTGAAGTTAAAGTGAAAGAAATAAAATAGAAACACACAAAATTTAATTTATGTCCCGTTTTTAGGAGATAAAGTGTGTATATAAGTTTTTAGCACTTTCAAAGTTCTTGAGTTATTTTTCTACATTTTATTACATTTTTTTTTGTCATAATTTTACTACAAGCTTTAAAAAAAATATATTTTTAAAAAATCGATTTTTATGTTTCAAAGAGTTGAAAGTTCAAAAGAAAAAGCCACAGCTAAATATAATTGGTTTTCTTGGAAAAATGTGCAATTGACAACAAAATAATATCAGGTGGGAAATTTTCAGACAGAGGTCATGTCTCATATGTCACTGAAGTTTGGTTAGCTCTTTTTCGTGATAAATCTGACATTACTCTTTAACAAAACACATGCGATTGACAGAATTTTTTAAGGGTTACAAAAAATGACTCTTTCATTTTTTATACTTCTTATAATTTCATTGCCTTTTTTTCTTCTTCTTTAAAAAAGTCTCAAGCCATCATAGATACACAAGAGAAAAAAAATATGCAAGAAACATATGTGAAGTTGATTGAATTTGACAAGTAGATTTCAACAACATCACAGAAAAATGAAGATATGTGAAATGAAACTTTTTCAATACATCAAGTGAATCAACCATATGTTTATGAAGATTAATAGCTATTCTTTTTGGTGACTTTTGAGTTCTTTTTTTTTTGTAGTTTCCCTTTTTTTTGTAACAGAGGGTGTTGAGATGATGGGTTATGTGAAAAATGTTTTTTTTGGGGGGTTCAAATATGTTTCATTTGTTGAAACATCAGTTGTGAGTATAGTGACGAAATGGATGTATAGTACGTGCGGTACCATATCAAATGGTCCAATTTTGACATATGTCACTTTTCCCCATATTGTTACTCATCTCAGAATTCATAAAAATATATGAACCCTTTTTTTCGCGTTGAAACCCAAAACATGCTACAAAACTTATTATTAATAAAAACGTCAAATTTTATTTTAGAATGATGGGAAAGCTATTTTTGAGATTTCTTGAAATACTCTTTTGTTTCAAAAATAGTGATTTAGGGGAGGTTGGTTAAAAATAAAATAAAATGTGAAAGGAACTCTGACGTGACTTCAATTAAAGCCCAAAATTCAACCATAAACAAAAATTACTAAAACATTTTTAAAGACAAGATTTAAAGAAAAAAGTAAGTATACGCCCAAGTGTTCAATTTAAAATGGTTGGAATTAAAATAAGGTAAATAAATATAAGCTGTAAATTAAAGTGAGTATGAACAAATAAAATAAGTTTCGGTATTTTCATAATTTTCCAAAGTTTTCTAGGGTCGGAATTACAGATCTTGCTGACATTGACGGACTAGGTTAGGTTAGGTTAGGTTATAGTAGCTGTCCAAGATGGAAACAAACACACTTAGGCCAGTTTAATGGCCCATTGTGATACCACATGAATCTTGAGGCTTCCTCCTAAGCTCAATGGAACCAGTTTGAGTCCCTTACGAAACGTGAGAGGCTGATTATGCTGATATGATTTAGATCGTTTAGATCGTTGAAGAAGAATTCTCCTAGATAATTCTTGCGTTTTCGAGCCAGAGCAGGGCATGTGCAGAGAAGATGAAGAACTGTTTCTTCCTCTTCCTCGTCCATACAGCTTCTGCAAAAGTTATTTGAGAATACGCCTAATCTCGTGGCGTGCTTTCCTTTTAGACAGTTTCCGGTTATGACACCTAATATCGAGCTTATATGCGATCTACTTATAAGTATCTCTGCTTAGAGTAAGGTGTCCAGTGCCGCAGATGGGGTCGTGCGAAGCCCTCGTTTAAGGCTAGAAGAGGCAAGGATTCCTGATTGAGTACCACAATGGCACTCCTATAAAGATTCTTCACCTCCTCTAGCTTGGCTATCTTCCAGTTATGCGTCAGAAGGGACGGGTTACAAACTCTGATCATCTCGAGAATGTCCTCGATATCAGCAGGTTCGATCAAGATCCAAATGCGGGCTCTAGGTCTGCTAGGAATGTCTTCCTTAGCGACAACCTCGAGCTTCGCACCTGGCCAAACTTCACCTAACCGGCTGACAGCGAACTTGTATAAGTCACAAGACCTCTGGTCGCCACAAACCATGAGTTTGACATGGCTTTGATACCAACCCCCATCGCTTATGGAAGGAAGTGGTCCTGGAAGCTCCCTCAAAATGCTTAAAAAGCCACCCGAGAGTTTAACCTTGACCAACTGCCAACGATCAGCCGATATTGTGCCATCATCATCGCTCCTGTCAATGACCGCAACCTCGACTTTGCCCTTCGCAACGTCACTGAAACTGGCTTGTTTTTCGATGGGATTGAGGGGAGTGCTGGTGTTGTGCACCCGAGGCCGTTTTGATGTCGGTACGGCCGGCCCCCTCAAGAGACCTTTCACGTTTAGACGTAGAGTCCTTACTGGTCTTTGTTGTAGCAAGTATGCTTTTAGTCCATTCGACGCTAGCGGTTTACTGCGGTGCCCTTTCAGCCCCCGATGATGCACCAGAGGCCTTTAGGATTTTTGCTGCTTGCCGCCTTTGTCTATATAGGCTTTTTGAGAATTTCCACTTTCCATTTCTGGATGTACTCTCATTAGTAATGGTAGGGCCATTTTTCACAACCCTGCCACTACTGAAATTAGGTATCACTACCTTTATATTCTCGTTGCTACCAACTGCAGAGGAGGGTCCATGGTCAGCCACGACTCCCTTCTCTGTGTTGGTCGCAAGAGATACGGCAACAGGCTTTGACGCCAAACTGCGGCCCGGTCCTGAAGAGATACCGGTCTCATCATTCTTTTCATTTTTGTTTTTTGTTTTGTTCATCTTTGGTCCCACGAGTAGCGAAGAAAAGAGGTCCGTCTGCACAGAGATTCACATGTACAGATAAGGCTAGTTAATCCGGAGGTCACTAGGTGTCCGGATACTCCGTTAGAGACTGGGCTATATTTGAATTGGGCCCCCAGCCAGGCTGATCATCGGCACGGGTCGTTTTACACCTTAGATCCAGCCCAATAAAGATGAGAGGTGGTAAGGGAGGAAGAGATAGGGTGAGGAGTCAGTTGATGTTAAATCATCATTCTGATATATAAGGAAAAGATTGGGATTCGGTAACAGCAATTCAGCTAGGTTACCTAGAGTGAGAAGGAGCATAGGAGATAGGAGCGCTGTCTAGCTTTGTCACCATTACAACGTGGGAGGTGGGATGGGAGTTGGTGAAATAAACGTAGGCTGGTATGCCTTGTTTATGTGGGAATGGGTGATGATTCTGGGAAGGTAGAGGGATAAGAACGTCCTTTAATTTCAGGACTCATCTGGAGAAAATTTTAGAGAATCATTGACCTTACTCAGCTTCTACAACTCGACAAGTTCGAAGTTCAGAGTAGAAGAATTGACGGACTAAGAAGCAGTCACAAAAATTTAGGAAATAAATACAAACAAAAATTTTATTTAAAGGTGCTTCCGAGCTTTAATTACACTGAACGTTTCGTTCAAATCGTTAAAGTGTGCTCCTTTTCGATTAAAGGTATAACCAAATTAGGCAACCAATTTTGACTCATCGTTGATCTTAGATAGTTCTTCATTATTTTAAGTTTTTACAAACTTCGTTAATACGATTCCACCCAAATTTTAAACTAAATTCTCATCATTAATGACGGAATCGATAAAAAGTCTGAAAAATCCCACTTAACAATTAAAGGTTGTCCAATTGTTTGCATGTTTTAAGTTTAATTTTTGAAGTTATCATGTGAGGCTGTTTCCGGTTAACAATATGATACTGTCTGTCTGTTGGTTAGTTCTGTAAATATCGAGGCACGTTTTTCTTCTGTTCCAAGTAGCAATATTTTTGGTTGGAGAGCTGAGAAAATTGACGCAATGGGTTCTATGGCCTCAGACCGATGCACAGTGTTTTACCAATTTCAAGAAATAAACTCTATTTTCCGATGACAAGTCCGCTCTGTGGTCAAGAAAAGAAAGGTTTTGACAAACAAGAATCAAAATTTATTCGGAAAACCGTGTTAGAATATCGACCCCTTTTCTTTTTTTCTTCACATGGACACATTTTATTTGATTTGTGTCTAACGCATCGTCTCCAACTAAGTGTGGGGTATGGCAACATTCGCGTTGTACGGCTAAAGAACGAATCTTTATATTAAACAGTACGATTGAAATTTAGCCCTGATGAGTGTTCCTGGAAACGCATAAATTACGGCGTAAATAATTAGGGGAGGTATGCGACTGCCTAATTCGCTGAAGCATAATCCGTTAAAATAACTATAAAAAAGGGTGAGACAAGAGGCAAGTCGATGGTGTTCAAGTTGTGAATCTAGAAACGAATATGAAAACCTGAGGCTACTGTCACCAAAGAGATAAGTACAAAAAAAAATTGTGTGGCGCAACAGTCCGTTGAGAACTAAGGCCTAGTGACTTACAACTCTCAAACCATTCCTGTGTACGAGTACTGTTGTCAAGGATGGAGGGGCCCTACAGTTTTAAGCCGAATCCGAACGAATAATTTGAGAAAGCACTTTTCATGACAAGAATTACTCTTGGAGAATTTGCAATTTCTCGCAAGAGGCAGTACCCGTGAAAAAAAACTTTAGATGACATAGGCAGGGATCGAACACAAGACCTCTTAGTGACAGTCCAACGCACTAACCATCGTGTTACGGGTACTAAAAAGAGATAAGTAACTAGAGCTAAATTAGATAGGACATAATTAATAAAAATGAGAAAAAGTGTCGGAGATAGGACAGAGCCCTGGGGCACACCAGTATTATTATTTTGTTGTTTTCAGACTTGAACCTATCCAATGTGAATTGTAGTCGAGTCTTGGACAATCGAGGTTATAAAATCGATATTATTGATTTATAAATGTAAAAAAAAAAATCGTGAGCTATGTTGAACAAAATGAGGAACAAAAATCAAAAACCCGAAAAAGGTTGAAAATCT
Organism: Eupeodes luniger; assembly: GCA_951509635.1. NCBI lineage: Eukaryota > Metazoa > Arthropoda > Insecta > Diptera > Syrphidae > Eupeodes > Eupeodes luniger. The sequence goes on along the minus strand of OX608075.1, from coordinate 7,232,626 downwards.
TTATAACTGTTATTTTTTGAATTATTTACTTTTATTTAATTTTTACTTACCTTTAGCATTTCTGAGAAATGTCGCCTCTTGGTTATTTCAAACTTCGTTTATCAAAAATCCAAGGAATTTTTATTTTTACATTGGACTACCTCTAGGTGCATATATACTTTACTCTCGTACATCAATCGCTAAAATCCCAAACCCTACACGTAACTATGTACATATTAATATAGGCATCTGGTTGGTATAAGGTTATGTATGTAATGCAGGTACTGTTTACAATTTCTCAGGAATTAATTTGTTTCTGAAATTCCGAATCCAGCAGAACAACAAATACGGTTGAGTAAGTTTTTGTTGCAAATCGGTTTTATCGAACAAATTATCGCCAAGCAGAAAATTGATAGCTTAATGCCGATGGGTAGTTTTGGTTGCTGTTGTTGTTGTTTTTGGGAGGTATATAGATATATGTAACTCTCCCCATTCGATAACAAATAGGTAAATAAATTTAATAAATCAATATAGTTAAGTCCTTTGTAGGTACATATAACTTATGCTGTATTCTGTTCTGTTTATAGAAAACGTGTAAAACTGAAAAACCCACCTTATTTGAAGGTTGAACTAACAGTACTTACAACTAGGTACACATATATCAACAACACACGTCTTCTTTCATTAACCTCTGCCACCCCCCGCCAACCTTCCTATCTCTCATCATTTGACACGATGATGTTCATAATTAAAACGCAATGCACCAACGAACCGTTTTCCGATGATGCAATATTTACGTGAATGCTATTATTTTCGTGGCTCGATTGCAAATCAACCTTTACGCCAACAACCAAATTAAAAACCCATCATCCGTGGATAAACAAGAACAAAATGAAAATATGTAAAAATAAAAAATTTAAAAAAAAAAATAAACCAACAAAATGAAACAAGAAGCTAAAATAAATAAATAAAAAGTACACACCGGATCGGCCGATTGAATAAACAATCAGCGCGTCCGCGTTGCCGTTGACGATGTCGATTCACGGTTTTTCGCCTCAACCCATGTCACCACCATTTTATTGACTTGACTCCTCGTTCTTTCCTCCTTGTAGCTTGGAGGCTCAACCTGACCCACGCCGAATTGAATCGAACCGACTCGACTGCGGAGCGAACGTACCGACCGTACCGACCATACCGACGACTCGACCTTACCGACGAGAGACGACCCGACCATCGCAAACAATTGACTTTGTTGTGTTTGGGGCATTCCATTCCAATTAACTTGTTATTGATATAAATTTTAAAAATAATTATTTTTTATGATCCGATTATCCACGCGGCAAGGACAACAGGGACTCCAAAAACTATGTACACGAATTCGAAGTCGGGACGCTGCACTGCTGAGGCGCGGCGCTGGCTGGCTAAGGGCTGGAAGCTGTAACAGAAGCGGCACGTTGAGCGCCTATACTGTTGCAGTTTTATATACAATAACCTGATGGCACGCGTCTTATTCAGTTGTAGCTTATAACTGACCTACTCCTTGCCATTCCATGCCATACGCCACACCACGCCACGCCACGTTTACGTATTAATTTTCAATTTCATTTACAATCCACGCGCATATCGCTGGGAAATTAATGTTTACTATTTAATTAAGTAATGAAAATCAATGGTTAGCGAGGAAAGTGTATATTTGATTTGTGTGGAAGGCACGCAGCAATCACCATTTTACCATTTCACCATCATCAATGGATCCGTGAGGCGTGAGACGTGAATCGTGAGTTGTGAGTCGCGAGGTGATTTTGAATCCGATAAGCAGCATCATATAGGTATCTCCTATATAACTACCTTACCGATACACAAATACATCATGTCCAAATGTATGCTCTTTTTACTTGCGACATATAGGAACTATATGGCAAGTTTTGCATTCGTGCAAAATTTTGTCTGTCTGTCCACGCTCCTACAGCCTAAACCATTGGGTCGATTGAGTTCAAACTTGGAAGTTAAGGTTTTGAGCAGATTCGCGTTAGGCGTTTTTTTCATTTTTTTTTTAAGATCAAAACTAACAGTGGCTCCCATACAATTTTTTTGGTCAAAAAACGAAAATTCGGATTTTCTCAAAAACAAACCGATAGATTTTTTTTTAATTTTCTCTAAAATTTTATTTTTTAACTTGGCTTCTTTTAATAAGGAAAACATATTTTTGTATTGCTCAGGAAAGGTACCGCTCATAGAACCGTTATTTTGTTTTTTAATTTTCTCAGCAACTTATGTACTGATTTCAATAATTTTTTTTGTGAATAAGCTCTTATATTGTTTTAACAATATTTGATTATCAAAAGTGCAATCTTTTTTTGTTTGGATTTTTAAAAAAATATTGAATTTTGTTTTTTCAAAATTCTATATCTCAAAAACGGGTTAATATTTTTTTACGAAATTCAAATATAGAGCGTATATTTACAATCACTGAACAACTGCATACCAAAAATATTTTTAGAACAAAATTGAAAAATTTTATATATAAAAAAATAATTAAAAAAAAAACCGCTCTAACGATTTTCGAAAAAATTTTTTGAAAAATCAAGGGCTTTTTTATTTATAAAATGGCATTTAAATTTTTGAAGACGAACTTATTTTTCAGGTAAAATTTTGAATCTTAAATTAGTTTTTTTTTTAAATTATTTTAACTGTATTGAATGTAACCCCCCTCCCAAAAAAATTGAAAAATTGAGGTTTTTTCGACAAATCAAATGGCATATATCTTTGAAGACAAACTTATTTTACAGGTATATTTTTAAATCTTATATACATAGATACTTTTTTAAACAGACTCCTTGAATACAGGAGCAAGTTCGTGCGACCCAGTCGTGCATTTTATTTGTTGTTGCTTTTATTGTGGATGATTCAATTTTAATTGGGATAAGTAAACGTTTTCAACTTGATATGCTGCGGAAAAGTCCCTTAAAGGAAATCAAGTTGTACTCTATAGCAATAAGTTGTACGTGTGCAAATTAATATAAATTACCAATAATCATCATTGCCTTTGAAGTGGACACATTTACATTTATATTTTTTTAACATTTAAACAAAATAAAAATACATTTTTATTTAAATGTATATATATATATACAATATACATACATACGTAGGGTAGGTATGTATAAGTAGGTAATTTATAAAGGGAATAATGAGCTGATGGATATAAATTGTATGAATTGTATGAAATGTGAAAATGTAAATTATATTTTTTGATGTGATTTAACTATTTAATTTTTAATTAAATTGATTGGTTGTGTAGTAGTGTACTCGTTTATAATATGCGTTGAAAGATAGTTAACGACTCATCATTAATCATGAGATCATATTGATCAGATTGAAATGAATTTTTAAATGATTCAGATTAATTAAAGAGTTGCTCTATGTCAAAGACCTTACTATAGTTGTGTCAATTTTAACTGAATTGACAAAGTTCTTAAGAAAAATTCAGCTTTTCAACAAGTTTTCTTTAACCATAGCAAAAACTTCTACAAAAATTGCAAAATTTCAAACTTACCATCTTTTTATAGGCCTTAAGGCCGACTACAATATCATAGCCAGGTAAAACTATACTAAGACATGAGAAATTTGTGGTATAAGGCCAGGACCACATCCCGGTTGTCAAGCCGATGATAAAATCATTCCACATTCGTGTAGTGCGTCAAAAGAAAGAATCTTGTTAATTAATAGTACGTCCGGATGAGCATTCTAGGAATGCTATTCGGCTATTACGGTTTAGAAATGTATGGTAGAAGGCAGGACCGGATCCCTGTTGCCGAGCCAATGATAACGATGATAAAATCATTCCACATTCGTGTAGTGCGTCTAAAGAAAGAAACTCTGTACTTAATTGTTCGTCCCTCATCGGACTCAAAGGTAAACCGATGAGCATTTCTAGAAGTTCGGATAATATTTTTTGAATGGTTTGAGGGGAGATATGCAACTGGCTATTTCACTAGGGCATAGGTTAGTATGTACACGTGGCATGATGGTTATTGCGTTGGACTGTTATGCCAGAGGTCTTGGGTTCAATCCCTGCCTGTGCCATCTTAAGTTTTTTTTGCACGGGTACTGCCTCTTGCGAGGAATTGACAAATCCTTCAAGAGGAATTCTTGTCATGAAAAGTGCTTTCTCAAATTAGCCGTTCGGATTCGGCTTAAAAACCGTAGGTTCCCTCCATCCCTGACAAAATTACTCGCACACAGAAATGGTTGAGAGTTGTAATTCATTAGGCCCTAGTTCTCAACGGACTGTTGCGCACCTAATGTATTGTTTTATAGTTTATTAAAATAGCGATAAAGTAATGATAGGCATAAAACATTGCTGCTTCGTCGGTGCTCAAGAGATGCAAATGCTTCAGTTAGACAACGGTCACCAATCATTTTTGAAGCTCTCTTTTGGATTCTGTCCGAAAGACTTAAGTGAACTATTGGATCATTTGCCCAGATATGGAAGTTGTACTCGACTTTCGGGCATATAAGGGCTTTTTAAATTATATCCCAATCAGAAGGGATAAAAAACTTCTTGGATCGTCGTCGTAGAAAACCTAAACACTTAACAGTATTTGTGAAGAATGACAGGGATGAGAATCTAGAAACGAATATAAAAATAGCGAAACAATGACTACAATGGGTAAAAAGTTTTCGACAAAAGATAAATTATAAATATGAGAAAGAGTATTGGAGACAAAACGGAGCCTTGTAGCATACCAGCGTCTATTTTGTGGATATCAATACTACTTGAATTGAACGGTAATATCTAAATGAACAAATAAGAGATTCATCAATACCAAATGCAACCATTTTCAATAAGACAGCTTTATGCACAAACCTTATCAAATGGTTTTGAAATATAAAGTGCTATAATCTTACTTTCTCCAAAGTAATGTAAGTATTTGTTCCACTGTTCGGTGAGATCAGATCACCAGTGGACACATTGCTACGAAAGCCATATTGATGAAATTTTCCTTCTTCAAGATATTTCTTAAGCTGAAAATTGATCAAAGTATCCATGACCTTGGATAGAAAGGACGTAAATGCAATTGAACGAAAGTTAAAGCAAGAGGAGGATTCGCCTTTTTTAGGGACAGGCTGGACAAATGCTGTTTTTCATTCAATCGGAGAGAGACCTGTAAAGTAGGGTAGATGGAAAAGCATACGCAGAGGTTTTGGCAGAGTTTAAGGACACCTCTTCAGAACAATAGCGGGGATGCCAGCGGATTTTTTTTTATAATAAGCGCACACTTAAGGGTATAATACTACCCTTATTATGTAGACACAGTGTGAGCAATAGGAAAGGGAGAGAGGGGTTGAAAGGAGATGTCGGTGCACATTGGTTTTGAATTTCTGAATATTGCAATGTTTGGAAAAGACAGAGTGTGGCAAGGCATTCCACATTCGCATAGTACGGCTAAAAAACGAATCTCTATACTTGACAGTACGACCGAAGTTGGGCTCGAGGGTATATTGATGAGCATTCCTAGAAGCGCGAGTATTACGGTTGAACTGTTTAAAGGGAGGAATGCAACTGGCTATTTCTCTAGAGCATAAACCATTAAAATAACGGTAAAAGAGGGTGAGACATTTCGACGATGTTCAAGCGACGTAAATGATCTTATGATGGTAATATCACCATTAATCTAAATGGTCTACATTCAATACTGTCCAAGAGGCTTAAGTAAGTTGCAGTAGCACCAGCCCAGATATGGGAGTTATACTCAAGCTTTAGACGTACCTATATAAGTCTTGTAGATAACAGCCAGATCAGAGGGGGAGAAAAACTTCTTGCATCGCCTTAGAAAACCCAAACATCTTGCGGCATTTTTAGCGACATCGCGTATGTGATCGTTCCACAAAAGGTGGTTGGTGATACACATACCGAGAATATCGAGATGTTCAGTCTCCTCGATGCAAGTGCCATCTATTTTGTCGTTGCAGTTCCACATCCGAAGTAGAGGGATGTAAATCTGAAAACGAATATCAAAAGCTTAGAGTACTATCGTCGGCGAAACAATGTATTGGATTAGAAGTTGCAGACAGGAGGTCATTAATAAAAATGAGAAAGAGTGTTGGCGATAGAACAGAGCCCTGGGGCACACCAGCATTTATTTTATGGTTTTCAGACTTGAATATATCCAATACAACTTGTATTGAGCGATTCGAAAGATAATTACTAATCCAATGAAGAAGGGATTCATGAATATCGAGATCTTCAATTATTCTAGCAACTGTACGAGTCCAAAAGAATATTCTTCCCCTAAATTCGCTTACTATTTCAAGTCCAAGAGAAGTTATGTCACTTGGAAGCATCAAACTAACAGCAACATTTTCTGCAAGTAAATTGTCACTAGAAACGAGCGTAGGAACCGTCGATGATGTTGTGTTACACAGAAATATCATAACAGTTTGACATTCTGAACTGTCAATCTATAGACAAGAACCATCGAAACTTCTCATGCAGATGATATATAAAATTAGGTGGCACAACAGTCCGTAGAAAACCGGGGCCTTGTGACTTACAACTCTCAACCATTCATGTGTGCAAGTAATTGCAGGGACCTACAGTTTATATGCCGAATCCGAACGGTTAATTTGAGAAAGCACTTTTTCATGACAAGAATACTCTTGGAGAATTTGTCAATTCCTCGCAAGAGGCAGGTGACACAGGCAGGGATCGAACCTAAGACCTCTCGCATGACAGTCGAACGCACTAACCATCATGCCACGGGTACTACATGATGATGATCTCTCCTTTTTTTTTATTTTTGTCTGAAGATGGAAAGCACTTAGTGAAAGACTCTTTAGACTATACAATTTATTTATGTGTCAAAAGATCTAAGGCAAAATTTTTACCATAGTTTGAAAAAATTTAGCACAAAGACATACTTTGAAGCATATTGACGACATTGACGTACGTTGAAGGACTTTAGTACGCATTTGACGTAAAATGTCGGCTTGAGGCCTGTATGCTCATAGAGCTATACGTCACAAGGGAGTTTAAGATGTGTTTGAAAAGTGCCTTTTGGTTCTATGTGTAATCTGAAGAATCTATCTCGAGATCTAGTATCCCATTAACTCAAAAGTCACGAGGCGCCACAAAAGTGGTTACATAAAGGACCTAATATTTTGAGAAAACTTATTTATAAGAAGATATGTTTTCGATAATTGTATCACTTCTTCGAAAGTATCATAATTTGTAAAGTAGCTATTGATTGGAAGTCTTGGTTCAATACCAACTCATACCACCTAAGATAAAGGCTGGTTATCTAACTTTATTCGTGATGACCCTTGCTTAATCCTTTAATGATATACCATGAAGCTATGTTGAATCCTTGTAATTATTGTAATAGTCAATTTGGATCGAAAATAATTGCTTCCATACCTTACCTACCAATATAGATAGACACATCCTGGTCCAGAGATCAGCCTACAAGATTTAAGTGAAAGAGAGGGTATGTGACATCGAAGCAAATATTATTTCATACCTTCCTACAAATGAACAACAATATAAAGCTTAGAATAATTAGAGTCTGTTGAAAGTTCATTCATGTTCCAGAGGCATGCCGCGGACATAAGGATTAGCCTTCATTCCCGTCGACTTTGTCCTTGCATCCCTATAATATCCTCGTACCTATGTACAGATGCGGCCTATTTGTTGTCGCCATTTGAAATCCAGGACATGGTATATGCATAGGTGAGTATATTCAAGCACGAGTTGTATAAGAGTTGGCAACATCACACCCAATATACCAACATAATACAACACCCCCAAACAAAACGAAACATTAGAGCGCCTACATTAAGTGGGATTTATGTTTTTGAGGGAGAGAGAAGCGATTTTCAAAGGATCAGACAAAATAATGAAATGATTTATGTCCTTGTTGTGTGCTTTCCCGTGGACAATAATGGCATGTTTTGTTGTGTTAGCATAGTCTTCCTATATATACCTACCTTAACCGATTTACTATACCTTATACCTATAGTTAGACAATTGAAACTCATTCAGGGTGTCCTTTGCTATGGAGCATTAGTTTCCAATTAGCCAGGATGTCGCTTATATATACATGTTGAGCAAGGTGTAAACCTATAGCTATTTTCAATACGTTCCTGCCACCAATACCACTGCTGTCGCAGCAGCCGGTAGGCTTACATTTTGTTTAACTTGGCCTTGAGTGTTGAAGTAAGAGATAATACAGGTGTTAGCAGCTTAAAGGTGTTGAATACAGCTATGTACACACAGTTTGGTAAGGCATAAAAGTAAATTAGTTGTAATGTTCGAATATACTAATTATAAATTAATACTGTAAAACAATGTCTCCAAGTCGGACGACCACGCGACGCAACGCACGATGAGAGGGATGATTAACTTTTCGGAAACATTAAAATTAAGTATTCAAAAGGACATTTTTTTCTTTTTTTTTTCTTTTTGATAGACATGGGATGCTTCTTCTACAAACTTTTAAGCTCATTTCTCCACTATAAATCTTATTGTTAACAGCTCTACAGCAAAACCTACATAGATACCTTCCCACTTAAAATATGGCAATATCTCCGAGAAATAAACTTTAACGCTCTAGTTGACACAATTTTTAACTTTTCCTATATTATACGTACGACTATATAGCAACTCGTTCTCCCTATACGACAATAAAGTTTCCAAAGTGTCATGTCGTGACATATGTAGGTATTTTATATGACAACTCTCCGAAGACCATTTTAACTCCGGTCGAACGGACTGCCGGCCGGCAGGCGATGTGATGGCACACATCTGGAGAATAACCATCAATTAAATCACCGGAAATGAAAAGAATATAGGGGGGGAGAGGGGAAAACTGTCCCTAGGGAACAACTAACTACCATTTCCGATGCTCCGACGAGTTCAAATTACATTCCCCATAAAACTTAACCTCATTTTTCCGACGAAAAGGCTCCAGACATTAAGTGGGACGTAAAATAAAGAAGGACAAAAAATACAACAAATTAAAAACTGCACCGGACGGGACGTCCATCGTCGTCGTCGTCGTAGTTGTTGTTGTTTTTTCTAGGCATAGGTACCTCCTCAAAAACTTAAGCTTACACTTTTGGAACCGATCCAGGAATCAAACTGACATTCCCATTTTAATTGCTCCTGGAATTTTATATTTCTAAATAAATTTAACGCCCTACTTTTTTTTAATTTTAGAGGCAGGATATTATAGCATCAGGGAAGTTATATGAAGAAAAAACCCCAGAAAGAGGAATATAAAAAGTTACATTCTCTTTTTCTTCTTCTTTCACTTCTTCCTTGATGGAAGATTTTTTGGGATGTTTTTTTTTTTTATTGCCAAACGAAAGACAAGCGTTCCAATTTTGGGCAAAGTTTCAAATTTGCACGCCATAACAAAAGTAATCGCAGTAATTAAGAACTGTGTTCCTTGTTAAGGCGCTTTGACATATCCTTTACGAGGATATTTAATTAAATGTGAAAGACGAAAAATATTAATACAAAAAACGACAACGATGATGAGGATAATGGGAAGAGATGGAGAATAAGAATATATGTGTAGGAATAATGTGTCGGTATCAGTTTAACTCCTTCGCTGTCAACAGCACTCAAAAAAGAAGGACTCCCTACCTTCAATTTCTTACAATCCCCACCCATTTTAAACGACACGGTGGCGATGAAGCGAAGACGACATTAAGGCGGCCGACAGGCTGTCAACGCTTCAAGTGTATTGTTTTGCAAAAGCGATTACATGACACAAAATCTAATGATGACATGACAGACAGACATTCTTTAAGGACTGCAAATTATTTTCATCCTTAGAGAGCAGCCAGCGCCAGGGCCTCCAGTTTCACAGGCAGCCGTCTTCTCTCGCTCTCCCTCTGCTTTGCTCTGCTTATAGTCTTTAGTCTTTTCAGTCTTAGCTAACATGATGCTACACCAAACCAACTTCTCTACCTCTAACATCAAGATGGAGACAAATTGCTAGGCCATTAGGCCTGGCAGGTCCTTATAAGAGCGCAAGCAGCGCAAAGAAAAACTTTAGCCACTCGCATTATCAAAACAAGCACGAAAGTTAGAAAATTTTAAACTTTTCTTTTGTTAGGTTCTGTTTACATCCACGAGAGGTTTTTGTTGTTTCTATTTTTTTTTTTTTTTTTTTTTCATTTTTGACAAATTTTTCTTCGCTTTCACATGTGTCAGAGCTAATTATTCATGGCAAGACCTATTTTCGACGAGAAACCTGAAACAGCTCAGCGCAGCAGGACGAAGGACGAAGAAAGTTTCCAGTGGGTTGGGGTTAGGGGGTAGACTCCACGCACAATTTAAAGTAAAAACAAAAGAAAACTTGGAAATAAACACATCCCTGGGGCTGGTTGTTAAATCTGACACACATTAGTGACGCAAAGAATGACGAAACAATCCCTGTGGGTAAATTAATAAGGTGGCGGTTCGCGAGGGATTTTGTGAGCATTACTAAACACTCATCACATACATACTTGTATAGGTACAGTGAACTTTCGTCATTAGGCTGAAATTTTGATCCTTATTTTTGGGATGTTTTGCGCACCGAATTATGATTTCACTGCGTTTTTCAAAGGAAAATTCATATAACCATCTGACTGTCGCCATATTTGTGTCTTCCTTATGTTTTTGGAAGAATTTGAAAAGACGGAAATATCTCTTCAAAGCAAGGCAAACATGGAGAAAGGTTAGGTTATGAAGGCGTGGGAATATGATGTGCTGATGATTTATGGTTGAAGTGGAATTAGTTTTCGGTTTCGCTTGGTGCATGAACCCGGATGAGGTTTTATTTATATCCATCTAAAATATATTTACATTGCTTTTGTGTTTTTGAATTTTGTGTTTTTGAAAACAAAATTTCTCAAACTACTACTCGTATATCTATAGTAAGGAAGATGGAAGATCATCAGAGAATAATGTGAAATATGAGAGTCTTCTTTGCACTGGATATAGAATATGTTCCAAAATGACAGTTGCGAGAGATTAGGAAATGTTGATGTTCTGGCTGAAGAACTGTATGAATTATTTTTCTTAGAATGAAAATCATATGACATCTTTTGTAAATTTTGTTTACGTCTTGGGTATATCAGGAAATAACTTATATATTTAAAAGACAGTTTTTTTGTTCAATTAATTATGCAATTTGTCTGAATCCCAGATAAAAAGTACTCTAGATTTGAAATTAAAATTTACATGTTAAAACAGTTTTGAACTTTGTCTTACTAAGCATATAAAGAGGAAAGGGAAACAAAGGTTAACTTTTTCGGAAACCAATCTCCCCAAACACAATTTTCAACATACAAATTAAAGAAATTGATACAAAAATCCAAATATAAAATACAGTCAAAAATCCCAGAACTACACCTTCAATACCAAAAAACCACAACCTAAATCCCGAAATCAGATTTTTACAAGAATTCAAATTCAATCTGAAGTATTTAAAAAAAAATAAAAACCGGAACTACAAAACCTAAGAATTAAAAACCAAAATTTAACATCTCACTTTCCTAAACTTTAATTTAAAAACCAAAATCTGGGGCTTAAATGAAAAAACTCAAAATCCCCAAACAGAATCCAAATAACCAAACTCCAAAACCTTAATAAAAACACAAAATCAAAACGTTAAAACGATAATCCCGAAAGCAATATCCCAAACACGTAAGCGTCCAAAACCAAAGTCCTTAAATCAAAATCGCAAAACCAAAATTAATCCAAAATAAACGAAAATTCCAAAAATTCAAAATTCAAAACCAAGTATTTACATATTTACCAACATTAAAATTCCAACTATCAAAAATACAAAAGAAGTCGAACTACAAAACCAAAATAAGAAACCCCAAAAATTTTAAAAATAAATTGCAAAACAAAAACCATAAGACGAAGTACCAAAACTTTAAAGCAAGTGCTAAAACGAGGTAAAGGAAACCAAAATCCCAAACACATAAACAAATACCCAAAACAAGAATCCTTTCATAGAAATCCCAAACCAAAATGCCAAAACATCAAAACAAGAATACAATGAACAAATGTATCCAAAATCTATATATAAACCATCAAAACCGAAATTCCGAAATATTCAATGAAACTAAAATCCCAATTATCGAGACCAAAATCCCAAAATCAAAACACAATCCAATAATAAAAACAAATAAATCAAAATCTCGAAGCCAAATATTCACCAAAACTAAAATACCCAAGTGTAGAATACAAAAAAAAAAAAAAACAAAAATCCAAAACCTATCAAGCTAAAGATTTCAAATCCCAATTTCTAAAACCAAAACCGAAAAAAATCTCAAATCAAAATTCTAAAACAAAAACCTAAATACGAAATTCAAACTTCCAAAACTTTTGGCCGAAAATGCTTAAATGAGGATCAGAAACCCAAAATATCAAAGACGAAAACAATACCCATCAATTTCCTTGAATCAAAATCCAAAGATAAAATTTGCAAGCAACAAAAAATAACAAAAGAGAAGATGAATCCAAAGTTAGGACATATCTCCAAAACTAGGATTACAATACCAAAATCCTAAAGATAAATGTTCACCAAAATTAGAATTCAAAAAGAATACTCTGAAAACCTTAAATTCCAGTTACAAAAATGAAAATCCCAAATCTAAAACCAAAATCCCAAAAAAGGGATCTAAAAATACCGAATTCTAACATCTATCCCTAAAATCCAAATTCCCAAATCTAAAATCCAAAAATCTCTGCAAAAACCAAGATTCTAAAACCAAAATACCTAACACCAAAATAAATGTCCAAGGAGCAGATGAGTCAACAAAAAAAACTACAAAACAAAAATCCCAAAATCAAAACATTGAATTCAAAGCCCAAATTTTAAATATAAAATCGACTTTAAAAAACGAGATCCGGTAAACAAATTCCCAAAAACAAGATCTGAAAACCTTAAATCCCAGTTACAAAAATGAAAATCCCAAATCTAAAACCAAAATCCCAAAAGAGGGATTTAAAAATACTGAATTCTAATACCTCTCCCTAAAATCCAAATTCCCAAATATAAAATCCAAAAAGCTCTACAAAAACTAAGATTCTAAAACCAAAATAACTAACACCAAAATAAATGTCCAAGGAGCAAGGAGTCAACAAAAAACTACAAAACAAAAATCCCAAAATCAAAACATTGAATTCAAAGCCCCAATTTTAAATATAAAAACCGACATTCAAAAACGAGATCCGGTAAATAAATTCCCAAAATCAAGATCTGAAAGGCAAAATACTGAAATCAAAATCCCAATGCTGAAATTTCAAAACAAACTAAAGGCTGAAAACCCAAAAAAAAAATCAAAGAAACAGAAGCACATACAATTTAAATCCCAAATTCAAAAATTAAAACTTTCTGTTAAGATCCTATTGTTCAAATTTTAAAAGCAAAGTCACAAAATTTAAACTTCAAACTAAAATCCTAAAACAAAAATCCCATATCAAATATCCCAAAAATGTCAAAAAATCTAAATCCCAAAACTTATATTCAAAACTTAAATATCAAAACTCAAAAACTCAACATTATTATCCAAAAGCAAAATATTAAAAAACAAATTCCCAGAACTAAAATTAAAAAAAAAAAAAAAAAAATAGATGATATTTAAAAATGGATCCCTTCCCAGTCCCTTTATTTTCTTAAGAATGTTTACTTTTATTCCTTTACCCAGATATTGAGAAAATAATAGTCAATTAAAAGACATTACCCTCTTTAATAAAATTCAAATCATTTGGATCCTTACTCGAAGCTGCACAGCACATTATACCTAAGTGAAAAGGACAATCCACAAGACTTAAAATGATAATACAAAATTTAATCTTATCATCAAAACTCATGTTCTTTTATCATAAACCAAACTCATAGGTATCCAAAGTATAACCATTCAACATAATATTAAAGCAGATTATTGTTCCAATGTTTCCCTTTTCGTTTTTTTGGATGGAATCATCATGAAAACTGGAACTGAAATTTAATACATTACCCTAGCTTACCTTATATACCTTTTAGCTTATACCTTCTCGCACCACCTATAGGTAACAAAAAATAAAAAGGAAACAAAACTTTTCCTGCGATACACTTAGCTACAAAAATATACATAACTAAAATAGGAAAATCTGACAAGTAAATCGCATTAAAAACTACCCCATAAGCAAAAGAGAAATAAAGAATAAAACTATGGGAAAAAACAAACACACAAAAAGGTCCTGGCTATCCGAGTTTTATGCTTTTTATATCATATACGTGCAAATGTTATATCCCGCACCATATCGTCAGTTAAAAGCGTGTAGTAGGTATAAGGTATCCCCTTTTCCGTATTAGGCCGCGCCAATATAAGGCAAAGGGACTATCACAGCTAGCATACCTACCTTCAAAACACAAGTCATTCAGATAGACACCACCACCACCGATTCCCTCTCATAATCACTTTGAAACCCAAACCTAAAGGTGGACTTAACGTCGTCGTTGTCGTTGTCGTCGTCGGTAAGGTAGAAGGTTGAATTGCCCTTTCAACCCCATTCTCTTTTTCTTCGTCTTCTTCTTCGTCATATAACACCCAATCTGACAAAGCCCAGCACCAGTTTTTAGTTCCAGCTCTAGCTCTAGCTTTATATAGTATAGTTCTTTCAGGACATAAGCATTCACCGTTTATCATCACAGTAATGGCGGGTCCTGGTTATGACATTCAGGTCAGGCATTTAATGGCATTCAAATGCCTCATTTTGTATTCTTCCATAGACAATTATGAGCGCCGCATATACTCACAGCACTGAAAGAGTTGTTGTGTTCTGACGGAACAACCGACGCGACGCTACTGACGCAACAACAACGAGAATGAACGAACGAATAAAGGGTGAACGCTAGCAGCGCCACCATCGCATCGTCATATGAAGTTGGCAGGAAGTTGTGCGCTTCTTCATATGAAATGAAAACATAAAAGTAAATTATGCTACTTACACTCTCACTCAAGTAGTGTGTTATTTTTTTGCATAACTGTTTTTTTTTCTGCATATCTTCATCGACAACCAAAGCTCTATGTGTTATAGGCTCATTTGTAGCCCCGGCTTAATGGGGCCATCTGTGGGGGAACAAAGCCTTTATTCTGCTGTGCCTTATGTGAGGATTGTGGACTCTTGGTCTTCTATATTCACGTTCACGTTCGTTTTCGTTGAGTGATGTTCTGAAGATGTTGTTAATTCAAAGAGTTTTGTTTTGCTAGTGCGGTACCGGAAACACTACGCTAACCTGCATAACGGAAGTTTATGCAGCCATCATGAATGTTGAAAGACATTTTGTTTTATTTTGTTGTTTTTGTTTTCTGCTTTTTTTGTTCGTCTCTCTCTCTTGTTGTTTACTTCTGTGGTCATTGTTTATGCTCATGCAAGTCACTGTGTATTATTATTGATGGCTATAAAGACAGTTGTGTCCTTTTTCTTCTTCTTCTTCTTCTTCTTTTGTTATAACTTTTACTATTTTTTGTTCGAGAATGCTTAATTTATGTAGATACGAATTAAGGGCCTTACTTTTGTTTGTTGCTGTCTCACGAAGAAGCAATTAGAACGGAAGTAATGTCATTTTGTTTATATAATTCATGAGTACATTTCGTTTTTAACAAAAGACAGAGAAAGTAAGGAAGTGAGAACCTTTTCCCACTGACGGGTGCCACCATTAATGCGTCAAATGCGTCAAAAACCAAACATCAATTACACCTCTCTGCTCGGTTTGAAAAGAGATTGAATTTCATTGTTATATGATTGCATCCAGTTGTATTTTAGTTGAATTTTGCATTTTTGGATCGAAAGGCGCATGAGAAATGTAAGGGTTACTCAACTCTTGTGGCTCTGTCTAGAGTTGAATTGAGCCTTAAGGCTTATTTCACACTATACGATTTTGACCGTACGGCAAAAAAACCGGACGGCGTTATTTAGTTAGAGGCGCGAAGAAGAGCATATACGCTTTCATATTATACCGTCACGGCATCTAGCAAAATGTCGCCGTCCGGTTTTTTGCCGTACGGTCAAAACCGTATAGTGTGAAACAAGCCTAAGTGTGACATTTAGTTCAATAAAATCTGACAGGTAGCGTAAATATCAGTTACAGTTGCAGCTGCTTGGCTATTGCATTTTGCCAGCATGAATCAGGCTAAATTTGAACGCTGCGCTATAAAGCGTATTCCTTTAGACCTGCGACTTCCGAAAAACGTATTTTTAAAGTATTCGTTCATTCTGAAAAAAAAAAAACCGGTTGAATTTTGTACGAACCTAAGTCACGACGAAAATTCCACAGCTCTGTTTTATGAAACGCCAAGTTTTTCTGAGAGACGTGAAATCAACTACCTTTGAGAGATGATGTTTTCGGTAGGTCTTACGTTTTTTCAAGGTTATAGATTAAGACTTCAATTTATTAACATTTTTAATATGCCAGAGATACAGTGTGAGCATTTGGAAAAAGTCTTGGTGAATTTTTGAACATCGCAGCACTAGGGAAAGACAGAGTTCGGTAAAGAATTCCACATTCTTGAAGTACGACAAAAGAACCAAAATCAGTACTTAATAGTACGATTAAAATTAGGCTCAAGGGAAAACTGATGAGCATTCCTAGAAGCGCCAATATTTCTCTTACACTGTTTAAAGGGGGGGGAATACAGATGGCTTTTTCAATACAGCAAAAGCCTGTTAAAATAACGGTAAAAACTCTGAGGAAAGACACAAAATAACGGTAAAAACTCTGAGGAAAGACATATTACGACACCGTTTGACGCAAATGGATCAACGGTGTTATTGTCACCGATTACTTTAAGAGCTCTTCTTCGAAAACTCTCCAAGAAGCTTCTACAAGATACTGAAAGATCACAGCCCATAGTTAAGAATTATAAACAAGTTTAGAACACATGTATTATGGGTTATATAGACACTACAGTTTTATTCTCCACCTGAGGGAATTTGTATTAAAATGTCTGAATATTAAGAAAGGAAGTGTCTGTGAATTCTTGAACATAGCAACACTAGGGAAAGACAGAGTTCGGTAAAGAATTCCACATTCTTGAAGTACGACAAAAGAACCAAAATCAGTACTTAATAGTACGATTAAAATTAGGCTCAAGGGAAAACTGATGAGCATTCCTAGAAGCGCCAACATTTCTCTTACACTGTTTAAGGGGGGGGGGGAATACAGATGGCTATTTCAATACAGCAAAGCCTGTTAAAATAACGGTAAAAACTCTGAGGGAAGACATATTACGACACCGTTTGACGCAAATGGATGAACGGTGTTATTGTCAACGATTACTTTAAGAGCTCTTCTTCGAAAACTCTCCAAGAAGCTTTTACAAGATACTGGAGGATCACAGCCCATAGTTAAGAATTATAAACAAGTTTAGAACACATGTGTTATGGGTTATATAGACACTACAGTTTTATTCTCCACCTGAGGGAATTTGTATTAAAATGTCTGAATATTAAGAAAGGAAGTGTCTGTGAATTCTTGAACATAGCAACACTAGGGAAAGACAGAGTTCGGTAAAGAATTCCACATTCTTGAAGTACGACAAAAGAACCAAAATCAGTACTTAATAGTACGATTAAAATTAGGCTCAAGGAAAAACTGATGAGCATTCCTAGAAGCGCCAATATTTCTCTTACACTGTTTAAAGGGGGGGGGGGGGGGGGGGAATACAGATGGCTATTTCAATACAGCAAAGCCTGTTAAAATAACGGTTAAAACTCTGATGGAAGACATATTACGACACTGTTTGACGCAAATGGATCAACGGTGTTATTGTCAACGATTACTTTAAGAGCTCTTCTTCGAAAACTCACAGCTCATAGTTAAGAATTCTAAACAAGTTTGGAACACATGTATTATGGGTTCTATAGACAGGACAGTTTTATACTCCATCTGCGGGAATTTGTATTAAAATGTCTGAATATTTAAAAAATACAAAACATTACATTTAAGTTTTAAATATTGTTTTCAAAATACATTATAACTGTGGCGAGACGTTAGATCAATAAGTAAGTTATTATGCAAAGTTAACCCATAGCCTACAGCATCAGCAGCAGCGGGCCAATGAATCTTAAGATTGAGACGCTTTTAGCATTTTCAAAACTCTTCTCAAAGAATAAATTAATTTGCAAACTTAATACAAAAAAAGAAGGTTCTCCCACACGCCCCCTATCCCACCTTTCAGAATACATATTATAAATGTAGAACGGCTCGGCCGTTTCAATTCAATTAATGTGCATACGTGACGGAATAACTTGTATGCCTCATCTGCGCATATTTCATCTTAAGTGGCTCTTAAGTCGGTCTTGACTATAAACATAGGTATACTCGTACTATACCACCACCGGAAGAAACGTGCAGCCTTAAACTTGCATACATTTAATCCAGACTATTATTATTTGAGGTTATGTGCGTATTAAAGGCAAGAAAAAAAATATAAAACAAGAGGAAAAAAATTAAACAATCTTCAAGGGTTGGGGTTAAAAACGGGAAAAAAAGTTCCATACAAAATGAGTTTTTATACGAATAAGAAAAAAAAAATTATTTAACATCCCAGAGAACCCTACATTCATCTTATGGCAGGATAATAGACGAGATCAAATGTTATTTCAGGGCCGACAACAACAACAACAACCTACACTACACACATCTCGAACATATTATAGACAAGGCCCCCTTCTTATACTCGAAGTAGGTATAACTTCGTCAATGATGGGGCAGGGTAGGAATCTTAAGCACTTTATTATGCAGCATTTACGACTAGCAAGGATATTATGGAAATTAAGTCAGACATTAATAATTTCCTACTCTTTGTTTAGCTGTTATTATTGTTAAAGTTATTATTGTTTTAGCTTATGCCATTCCCAAATGCTATATACTCCCAATCCCAGTCCTGATCCTGAATCCTGATGATCCCTATCCTAGTTTCAGGTTCTGTGGTGCCTGCGAGAGAAGCTCATATAGTCAATGGCAATGGGGGGCGGCTTTATGTCGACGTTGTCGCCATCGTCCTCGTCGTCGTCATCGTCGTGGGAGGCCTTTGCTTTTGCTTACAGTTTCCATGACCTCGCACATTGATAGCGGATAATCAGGATCATTATTATGGGACTCATCATTTCGGACGGGAAATCGTTTTTTTTTTTTTTGTGGCCCGTCTCTCGATTTCTTGTATTTTGGTAGCTAATGGTTGAAGTGCAAAACGTGACTGTACTAGAGTCAGAGCGTCGAGAATGCCAGTTACACACGCCCCATCGAATTGTTGATAGGATCAATATGTTCAACGTTATGGACGTTTGGTTCATTCATTCTCCACTGCGATGATGATGACGGTAACAGCAAACAGCAACGGCGATGGCAAGGACCTTCGTCGTCCTCGACGCCAAACGGTGGCATATTGGACGAGGCTTTGGCAAATTTCATTTGGAAAACAATTTCCAATTTTGATTTATTTATAAATTCAGTTTAGTTTTTAGATAGGGCGAGGGTGTTCGGGATTTTAGAGGTGAAGCTGTAAGGCTCTCTAGGATTAGGAAGAACAATTATACAGTTGGAACCCATCGCAGTAGAGGAATATCATCAGCTATAGTCCTCCTCCTCTTACTCCTACTTATGTTTTGGAAGGGGAATTTCCATTTATATTCTGCGTTTTTGGAATTTTGTGGAAGAATATTCAGGAAGGTTAGCGAAAAATTCAAATTTCCTGCGATTCTATCGAGTTTAATTAGCGTAACACTCACTTGAACACGAATCGCACAACAAGTGCAAAAGACAGAGAGAGATAGATAAAACGAATATATTTATCTGGCATAAACGAAAATGGTATACTATCTTTTACATATATGAATTCGTAATGAGAATACTAAATATTTCATTTTCAAACCAGAAATAAGGTGGGTTTTAGGTACATGCATAAGAACTTTCGGAGGGGGAGGGGGGGCTATTGATATTTTAGTTCTATATCGGCACAAAGTTCCTGGAATTATAATTGGGAGATGGTAAATATGTATGCGTATCAATAAATTGAATAGATAAGTCAAAGAGATATTAAATTAAGTCTCGCTTGCTTAAATGGAAAATAGTCAATTAAATTAGAAATATTATCTTTAGAGGTGAATAATATTTTTCCGACATGTAAAACTTATGCCAGCAAAGATATCTCAAGAAAAAGCAAAGTCATAGACAAATAATTACTTAAACACTCTTACTATACCTTTAGAATATTGTACTGGGAAATTTGACGGAAAAAGGTGAAGGAGGAGTTGCATTGCTTTAAAGTTCTGAAAGATTACACATTCTTGCTGCACGGCTCAAGAAAGAATCTCTATATTTGACACTTTGAAATGGAGCTCATCGATGAATGATAGGCATTTTTTGAAATAATAGTATTACTGCGGAATTATGTCAGGATTCACAGGCAACTGGGAAATGCCATGGAGGTTATTAAAAAGTATCCGAATTCAATATCAAAAAAGAGGCTGGGATGCGACCCACACTGATAACTTCCCCTCCCGTTTGTCAATTTTTCTTGCTTAAAAGGTTTGTAGGTTTTAGTGTTTTGTTAAAAATGTTATCAGTTTAATTATTTAAAAGAATTTGAAAATTACCAATAAAATGCATATAATGAAATACATAGTTTGATTTCAAAATGTTTGTATGTTAACGAGATTTTTAGTCGATAAAAAATTTTACCAATTTTAGTAGCATTTCTTAAAAGTTTTTTATCTTTTATATAAACAAACACAAATTGGATGAACGAAATTAATTTAAAGTCAATATCTTCTATTGTTCACGAGATATCGAGAACCGAACATTAATTTTTACCAAATTCGCGTACTATTTTTTGTAGATTTTATTTTTTTTTATAAAAAAAACCGACTGTTGGATTTTTATAAAAAATAACTGAATGTCGAAAACAAAATTTTCTGTACAATTAAATTAGTTTGAAGACAATATTTTTAATTTTTGAAAATTTATTTGAGTCGAAAGTAAACTTTTACCAACTTTTAGTAATGTTTTGTTTTGGTTTTTATTTTTTGTAAAAAAACTGTCAATTAGATTTTTCTCAAAACTTTACCATATATTGAAAACAATATTTCTTATAAGAAAAAATTAGTTTAAAGCCAATATCTCAAAGTTTTGAAAAGATATTTGAGTCGAAAATCAATTTTTACGAACTTTTAGTAATTTTTTTTTAGGTTGTTATTTTTTGTAAAAAAAACTGTCAATTAGATTTTTCTCAAAACCTTACCAAATATTGAAAACAATATTTCTTATAAGAAAAAATTAGTTTAAAGCCAATATCTCAAAGTTTTCAAAAGATATTTGAGTCGAAAATCAATTTTTACCAACTTTTAGTAATGCTTTTTTTTAGGTTTTTATTTTTTGTAAAAAAACTGTCAATTCGATTTTTCTCAACATTTATCGAATGTTGAAAACAATATTTTTTATAAAAAAAAATTTATTTGAAGTCAATATCTCAAAGTTTTGAAAAGATATTTGAGTCGAAAATCAATTTTTACGAACTTTTAGTAATTTTTTTTTAGGTTGTTATTTTTTGTAAAAAAAACTGTCAATTAGATTTTTCTCAAAACCTTACCAAATATTGAAAACAATATTTCTTATAAGAAAAAATTAGTTTAAAGCCAATATCTCAAAGTTTTCAAAAGATATTTGAGTCGAAAATCAATTTTTACGAACTTTTAGTAATGCTCTTTGTAGGTTTCTATTTTTTGTAAAAAATTGTCTGTTCGATTTTTCTCAAAACTTTACCAAATATTGAAAACAATATTTCTTATAAGGTAAAATTAGTTTAAAGCCAATATCTCAAAGTTTTGAAAAGATATTTGAGTCAAAAATCAATTTTTACCAACTTTTATTAGTTTTTTTTAGGCTTTTATTTTTTGAAAAAATCTGTGCATTCGATTTTTCTCAAAATTTTACCGAATGTTGAAAACAATATTTCTTATAGGTTAAAATAAGTTGGAAGCCATAATCTCAAATTTTTGAAAAGATATTTGAGTCGAAATTCGATTTTTACCAATTTTGAGTAAAGGTTTTTTTTAGGTTTTTATTTCTTATAAAAAAACTGTCAATTCGATTTTCTCAAAATTTTACCTGATATCAAAAACGTTATTCTTCGTTTCACAAAATTGTTTTGGAGATAAAACCATTTTTTATTCGTAGAATTTTCGAGATGACAAATTTTTTTTTTAGTTTTTTTGATTTATAAAAAAACCGTTAATTGGATTTTATTCCAAAAATATACTTGTTTGGTATCATATTACAATATATAATATAAAATTTAATTCAATTCTCTAGCGTTATTGGTTCGTGAGATATTTAGGGTTAACCAAAATGTTCACCTTTTTTTTAAACTGCTATAATAAAAAAACCACAAACGTAATTTTCTTGAATGTCTGCATCTTTCCGCACAAAATTTATTTGAAGTCGATATCTCTTATAAGAAAAATATATTGGTACACTCAGGCGTATACGTACTTTTTTTGTTCATATTTAATTTTGAAAGTATTTTTCCTTCAATTTTGTTGGTTTATCAAAACTTGCAACAAATGTATAAGTGAAGGGTCAAAATAACGTCTACCAGTCCAGCTAGCTCAATAACAACATAGAAATTAATTGGAAAAACTTATCTAAAAAGTTATATATTAATAGGAAATAATGAAAAAAAAAAACGATTTACCATTAAATTAAATTCAGCCATACAGAAACACTAAAATTTCAATTCCTAGAATTCAATTTAAATCAACTGTTTTCTATATAAAGCACAAAAAATAATATAAATTGCTGTACTTTTGAGCTTATTTGGTGATCTGTTTGGGTTTTTTATTGAAAATATGTATGTGTTGACAGGCTTACAGATCAGTGGTTTCCGAATGCAAATAAAACAAACTTTATTTCATCCTTTTCCCGACGTTTCGTTGGCTTTTTCCAACTTCTTCAGGGTGCTGTAGTTCTGGGTTTAAAAATATTTGAAACCTTTAGTATCTATTTCTATAGATATTTTTGTTAAAATTTAATGAATCTTCGCATATTTGCTCGTGTATAAATCATCTGTCAATACCAATATCATCCATTTATAGAATTTGCACAATATATCTAAAACATAGCTTCTGTCAATTTTCTATTCTACAAACAACAAACCATTAGTTTATTGTCAATATAAAACTTTTATTTAACTTAAACTGGTCCACTACACCAACAACTTCAAAAAGTCCTATTAACATATTGTACAAATATTTAAACTATTTACAGTCCTCCCCCATTTACCCCCTTCTCCCTTTTAAAAAAAAGTCAATATCATTTTTCAAAACAACATCAAAATTATACGAGAAAACTTCTTTAATATAAACGCAGTTTTCAAATGAAAAACAAAAAACTTTATTTTTAGAATCAAATTAGTCAAATGTTAAAATTCTATCTACATATCTTTCATATCTCTGACTCCTTTAGAACAAGAGATATGCTCTTCCATACTGCATCCTGTTTACAATGTTCCCTTTTTCGAGAAGTGTCTTATTATATGAAAGTATACATTTGGAAAAACAAAAACAGAAAAAGATGTAACACAAAGCCAAATAATCAAACTAATTAAATCGTTATTTGGGGAATTATTTTCCTAGAATGGAGACACAAACAAAAGCCCTTTTTGTCAAAAAAAAAACGTAAAAAAAAGTCCTCTTACACAACAAAGACGAAAATTTTCTTAATTTTGTATCTCTCATTCGAAAACTGCAAAAATAAAAACAACAAGCAAATACCAGATTGTTTGTTGGGCACTCGCTCTAGCTCTGAATTCTGAGATCTGAGTTTCTGAGTTCTGTGTTCGAGTTTGGGAATCATCATCGTCGTCGTCGTCTTTCGGTGGCAAGGGATGCGGCGACGACGACGGTGGTGTGGTGGCGAGCGACAACTACAGTATAGGAAAAAGGGTTGGCATCTGATGGGACTTATGTAGCTATACGAGCCCAGCAAAGGAACACTATATACGAAGAAGGAGTAACAACCAAGCTCCAAGGAGCACGAAAGGAATGAGTTGAGAGTATAACAAGAAAGAAACAAATTTAGTCGCAGAAGTTGGAAATAATTTCTATGTTCAAATATTTGTCGCTAACTTAGTGCCAAGCCAAGCCAAGGAGAAAAGGAGGGAAGAGGAAGCTCTATTATGTGATGTCGAGTACAAGGATTCTGTTTCTGTACTTCTGCTCCTGATGCTCCTGACGATCCTACTACTGCTGCTGTTGCAAGGGAGGCAAAGAAAAAAAATAAAACATACTCGCAGTTATATGACGATATAATAATAATCATTCGTTGGCATCCTTGCTCTAGGGAAATAAGTGAAACACAGAATAGACCTCCTACCCCACTCCCCCCCCTTCATCATATATATAATTTCCATCCTACCATTTCCCCCCCCCCAAACCTTTTTCGTTCTATGTGTAATCGCTCAAAAAGAATAGAATGTAAAGTGTCTGAAAGAACACATTTTAATGCAATTTACATCCTTTGACAAGGACTCAGGGGTATCTTCTGCTTCGTCCTTTTTTTGTTGTACTCTTTTTCTTCTTGTTCGTCCCTCATTTCAATTGACGCAGTACAAAAATACAAAGTGAATTTAAAAACAAGAAGTTGTTGTTGGATATGTTGCGGGTGTGATGATTTTCTCTGTAAATATTGTTGTACATTTTAATCATTTTTGATTCGACGAATCAAAACGAAAAAAAAAAAAACAGAAAAGAAATGAAATGAAATGAATTTGTATTCTCTATTTATTTTCAAAGTAAAATCAAATAGAAATAAAATTTTACAATGTAATCAAATCTTGTTATACAACTACTCCAGAGGCAGACATCAGAGAAAGGATAAAAGGATTGAATTTTCAACTAAATTTTTAAAGGATATTTTTAACGAATAATTTGTTTATTTTCATATGAAATATATATTTGGATATTTGGTGTAACTGGGAAAAGTAATTTGTTTGTTATTTGCCCTACGGAAAACTTAATTTAAAAAAAACTCATTTTTTTCTAAGGATCTGCAATTTATGGGGTAAATTGTTTTAAAAACTTTAGTCAAACATTTGGAAATA
The DNA here is from genome assembly GCA_951509635.1 of Eupeodes luniger. Classification (NCBI taxonomy): domain Eukaryota; kingdom Metazoa; phylum Arthropoda; class Insecta; order Diptera; family Syrphidae; genus Eupeodes; species Eupeodes luniger. The sequence continues at coordinate 7,207,489 of OX608075.1, read as the reverse complement.
ATTTTAATTTAACACCAACAACTAGAATAGTTTATGACAGATGTCAAAAAAATAACATTGAAAAAGTTGCATGATCTGTGAAATAGGCCTGTCAAAATAACCCTTAATTAAGCTGCAAACGTATTATTTATTTGCAGATATGCAGTTTAAATTATATAGAACAAAATTCTATCACTCAATCCTTCATAAACGAACACCCCAACTATAAATAAATAGTTACACTTTTAATTAATCACAGAATGAAAAACAGACATGATGCAATCATTTCTACACGCAATTATATGAAATATTACCACACGATTATCTTTAGATAGATAGATAGATAGATAGATACGAATATAGTAAATTTATTGTGTTGTTAAACAATAATATAAAACAAGGCTTAACATGAAGCAATAAAAGGTGTAATTCATTTATACGTTCATATGTAAGACCTTTTTTGTTTCCACGCAACAAACTATACCTATAGTCATTGCTGTTAACACCCGTACTCATACCAGACATTTAATAAAAACGAACTTTAGATATTAAATTGTAATCCAATCAAGCAATTATTATGAAGAAAACAACCCTTATATGCTGCTTATTCAATTAAGTCTGTATTAAGTGCATATTTGTAAATATGACAACTGTAGGTAAAGTATTAGGCGACAATAAAACTAACAATTAAGCTAAATCTATCAATTTTAACATTTTATTATGTTATTACTGGCTGACCCGGGCGACGTTGTTTGGCATTTTGATATTTTATTTAAATGATCATATTTAGATATTTTTATTCAGTTTCATGTGACTTTATGTCAGTTTTTTAAAAAATCTATTCGAAAGAAAGAAATAATTATTAGATTGGGTAATCATTTTTGTTTTAACTGCATTTTGGAAAAAAAAAAACAAAAGTCAAACAAATTTTTTGAAGAGTATACATAAATAACTTAAATTTTTAAAGTAAAATATTTTTGAATACAATTCTTAAATTATTTTTTTTACAATATCAGGCCTTTGCGTAAGAAAGCTTAATACATTCTTTGTTTTGCGAACAAAGATTTGCCAACACAAAGACATGTGTTAAGAATGTTGTTCTTATGAATGCCGTAAAAAGAAGTCCACTTCTAGGATGTGTACTCAAGAATGGAGGCAGACCCAAATTGTCATATTGAGCAAGAGTAAAATAAGTATGCTAAAATTCCTAAAATACAGTTAGGAGTTACTAAGGACCAAATTAATATATCGAGATTGAAATTCAAAATATCTGCAAGATTTTTAAAACTATGAACGCTAATATAGAGTGATGCGATATTTGATAATCAATCGAACTAAGGTGGGTACAATTTTTAAGAGAAAGTCATTGCCTGACATTCAAAGACCTAGCCCATTATTTTTAAACCAGTTCCAAAAAAATTGTTAACATCCTCTTGGAATTGTAATCACATCATCCGCATAGATGAAAATACACAAGGGGGTATATCATTTAAAATAAAGAATAGCGGTCCTAATTGACTACCCTCATTAACTCCTGATTTGGCAATGAAAGGGTAGGAAAAAGAAATTCTGAATTTAACTTGATAAGACCTATTTTGAAGATAAAAAGAAATCCATGTGATGAATTGAGGATGCAACCCAAATGTCTTAAGCTTAAAAGTGATGATATCATGAGAATAATCAGTGTAAATATAGTCGAGCTTTTGACCTAATTAGAGGGCATCTATGAAAATATGCAGTAAGTAATTGTCGAACGTTTTCGCATTTAACCATGATGTTCTTTACATAATGATATTCTTGCAATTAAATTTTGAACTATCAGAAGCAACTTGTTCAAAAAGCTTGGGAATACAGGAAAGGTTAGAGATTGGCCTGTAATTACTAATGTCAGACTTGTTACCCTTTTTAAAGACTAGTGTCTTCTTCCATATGGTTGCGAATTTACCTGAGCTTAGAGATAGTTACAAGCATGTGAAAAAGGGGAGATACTATTACTGATTTTCATATAATAAGACAATTTGTGGAATTCAATCTTTTTCAGAGGAATTCTCATCTATTTTCGGGCAGTACTAATGAAAGATTGCTGAAAATTATTAGAAAACGCGTTACAGTACTAAGAATCTTTATTATAAGTAACATTTATTGGATAGCCATCCGATTTGGCTTTTAAATTAACGAATTTTCAAAAACTGCTGGGTTCAAGCATAAGAGAACTTTCAATATTTTTAAGATATTCGACAAAGAAATAATTAGAGAGAGAGGGGACATCTAATTTGTCCACGCCTTATTAACTTCCCATAGGAAGTTATTGCAATCGGTCCGATTTGTCAAATTGAACATTTTGACATTTCTCGACGTTTCAAGGCCCCTAGAGTCGAAATAAAATATTTTTAGAGAGATGTCTGTGCGTGCGTGTGTACGTACGTTCGTACGTCCATTCCATACGTCTGTTCGCTACGTTTTTGTTTTCGTCCATAGCTCAAGAACCAGTAGGATATCGACTTCAAATAAATTTTGTTATATAGATAATAATGCAGAAAGATGCAGACAAGACTCTCAAAAAATTGCGTAGGTGGTTTTTTTAGCATAGTATTTTTTAAAAAAGGTGATAATTTTGGTAAACCCATAATATCTCACGAACCAATATCGCTAGAGACTTGAATAACATTTTATTTTATAAATTATGACGCGATACCAAACTAGTATATTTTTAGAAAAAATTCAAACTAACGGTTTTTCTTCATAAATAAAAAAAAATTTAAAAAAATATTGGTCACCTCGAAAAATTTACGAACAAAAAATCATTTTATCTTCAAAACAATTTTGTGTAACGAAGAATAACATTATCAATATCTGGTAAAATTTTGAGAAAAATTAAATCAACAGTTGTTTTTACCAAAAATTAAAAACCTACAAAAAAATTAACAAAAGTTGGTAAAAATTGATTTTCGACTCAAATATCTTTTTAAAAATTTGAGATATTGGCTTTAAACTTATTTTATCTTTTAAAAAACATTGTTGTCAACATCCAATAAAATTTTGAAAAAAATCTAATTGACAGTTTTTTTACAAAAAATAAAAATTAATAAAAGTTGGTAAAAATTGATTTTCGACTCAAATATCTTTTCAAAACTTTGCGTTATTAGCTTCAAACTAATTTTATCTTTTGAAAAAGATTTTGATAACATTCAGTAAAATTTCGAGAAAAATCGAATTGACAATTATTTTTACAAAAAATAAAAACCTATACAAAAATTAATATAAGTTGGTAAAAATTGATTTTCGACTTAAATATCTTTTCAAAAATTAAAAAAAATTGCTTCAAACTAATTTTATCTTATAAGAAATATTGTTTTCAACATTCGAAAAAATTTTGAGAAAAATCGAATTGACAGTTTATTTACAAAAAATAAAAACCTATAAAAAAAAACAGTACTAAAACTTGGTAAAAATTTAATTTCGACTCAAATATCTTTTCAAAAATTAAAAACATTGGCTTCAAACTTATTTTATCTTACAGAAAATATTGTTTTCGACATTCAGTAATTTTTGCTATAAGAATCCAATAGTTCATTTTTTCATAAAAAAAATAGTACGCAAATTCAATAAAAAATTATGTTTGGTTCTCGATATCTCGTAAACAATAGAAGATATTTATTTTAAATTAATTTTATTCATCCAATTTGTATTTGTTTATATAAGAAATAAAAACTTTTAAGAAATGCTGCTAAAATTGGTAAAAATTGGGTTTCGACTAAAAATCTCGTTAACATAAATAGATTTTGAAATCAAATCGTTATATGCAAAATATTGTTGGTAATTTTGAAATTTTTAAGAATAATTCAACTGACAACTTTTTTAACACAACACAAAAACCTACAAACTTAATTAAGACAAATCGACAGACGGGATGGGAAGTTATCAGTGTGGGTCGCATCCAGCCTCTTTTTCTCTTTTGTTTTGAAGCGTTTTAAGCTCTTTTGTATGCCATGGATGAAAAAAACTTGAATATGTGGATATTTTAAGAGGAACGATATCTATTATGCAGGATTCCAATATATTTTAAAAGTATGAAACTGCAACGACAACGTCCATTAAAATTGACACATTCAAAAATACCACAAGCGAATAGATGTTCAGAAAGCTGACGAAAATTGGCTTTTCAAAAATATGAACAGTCTTTCGAATTACTAGTTTTTAGTAAATAACCGTCTTAGTCAAGAAAAACTTTAAGTAGGTGATATTATTTATCTATATACGATAAAGCAGAATTTGATTTAACTATACAGCCGTACTTATAGCTTAAGATGAAAAAATTAAATCGAGCTTTGATTTAAAGAATTTTTAATAGAGTCCACTTGCTGTTAGTTCATGGCAAGATTATGCTTCAAAGTAAGTTTCGTTTTCCGATGTGACCCATTTAATGTATAGGAGGTTAAAGTCATCCAAAAAAGGAATATTTCTATCGAAACTAACGATGTACATGATATGAGCAAAAGCAAGGCAGAGTTCAACAGAAGCTGAAGCTGAGCTTTTTTTGAAGAATGCAGAAGTTTAAAACAAATAATTCTTTTGATTTCAGCGATATTTAAATGTAAATAACTTTAATTGCCAGGATTATAATTTAAAAATAACTAATACTGTAACAGTCGAAATAGCTTCTGAAAACACCCAATTAAATGTGGTCATATTTTAAAATTTAGAAATGTAGACATATGCTATCGCAGACTTTTTCCTATGCAAGAGACATAATACCACTGCACATTACTTTTAAATCTCCAAAAATAAAAATCAACATTTTCCAAGAAAGCGGTTTTTTTCTGATACCTTCAACAATTAGAGTTATGTTTCAGTCAATTTCCATAGAACTTTACCAAAATTGTGCGCCATAATGTTTCGTACTCTGTGGATAAATAAAAACTACATGAAATATTTTTGATATTTTTATAAATATTTAGCAGATGCTGTGGGACTGTTTAATTTCAAATATGAAGTATTAAAATAAAACTATCCCCAAATCAAATTCCTATTCAATATACATATTTTAACCAAAAACAATTTTCAATAATATTTTTGTAGGTTTCTTAATTGCCAATTAGATTTTCCTATAACGCTATTTTTCGTTGTATTAAATTATTATGAAATAGTTAGTATTTTGTTCTTGTTTAAAGTAGAACTATAGAGAAATGATGAACTGACACAGCATCTTTTTGAAATAAAAACTCTTTAACAGGTGTTAAAAGAGCTTAAAAAACCTTGTTGCGAACACAACTTTAAATGTACAGCAGCTCAACTGATGTAACCATACAACGGCTCAACTATGTAGATAATAAATATACTTCCAACAATTTCTCAAGCTGAAGTCAAAATATTAAACTAAATATTAAATGTCATATATAATAAAATTGCAAGTCAAGTTTTGGTTCCTTTCTTTAATTTTGTAATTTCTTTGTTTAAAATACATAAGTCTTATATATTAATTAACAGTTAAAATTATATCTTAAAATTTGCTATTGTTTGTTCAATAAAAGATTATTACTTTGTCAAATCTCAAAGAGGAAACATCATTTCTTTTATTTCTTGTTGCAAAAATCATTTTTGGACGAAACATTTTGGTCCTTCGAGCCGGATATATATTCTAATTAATCTGTGATAAGACTGTGATTTAAAATTAATATAAAACTGTGATATAAAACAAAATCGAGCTGTGATATACTACGTGTTGAGTGCTGTCTTTTTCTGGAGTGCCGTCAACTTCCTGCGAATTGCTGTTTGTCCAGCGGATCATCTGTGTGATAGATACAAAGTACCTGATTCTGGGATATTGTCCAGCGGAGTTCCTGCAACGAAACAAATTTTTAGAAACTAATAAAAGTCATTGTGTGAGTAAAAACAACCATTTTTATTAAAAAATAAGAGTGTATAAACCAACAATCGTATTTTTCATCATATTTTGTGAGTTGGAGAAATTGCTGCTGGAGTTGTATCCATTGTCCAGTTGTTCAGTGCCGCTATTGAGTCCAGAGTGCCGTTGTTGAATGCCGCTATTGAGTCCAGAGTGCCGTTGTTGAGTGCTGTTATCAAAAGCAGTTGTCCGGAGCAGTTATCCATTGCTGTTTTCCAGAACCGTTGTCAATAGCCGTTTTTTTTGGAATCGCTTGTTGCAGTCACATACATATACGTACGTTCTTCAGAGTTTGGCGGAATCCCAGGTACCTGAAAGCGAGAAATTAATTAGTCAAGGAAATCAAAGTGAGTGAATAATCTTTAACTATATTGATTAAATTGATTTATTATATATATTGAGTGTGTTACAATGAGTGATTCGGTGGAATTAAAAGTTTTCATTAGGACATGTTCACAAATTGTGAAAAATAGCGAAAGGTTCAGAAATTTGAAACATGAACAGAAAACTAAAAATTACTTGATAGGGCGTTTGAATATTCTAGAAGAAAATTTTAGAAAAGTATGTGAGTTGTACGATGCTTTTCAAGGTGCCGAAGAAGATGAAAAAGTTTTAGATGAGTGTGAGAAAAAGTACGATGATACCATGGAAACTTGCCTGTCGTACAAAGCTGGTATTTTAGATGAGTTAGATAGGTTAGATAGTTTGCAATTTGGTGAAAATTCGAGAGATGAAAGTAAAGATGGTGCCAAATCCCATGATCGGCGGGAATCTTTTTTGAATAACGCGGTTAAATCATCAAACTTCCGTGAAATAAGACTTCCTACGATAACTCCCCCAACGTTCAATGGGGATTATAACAATTGGCGTCCATTTCACGATCTCTTCGTCTCTTTAATCCATAGCAATTCATCACTGTCTAAAATAGAAAAGTTAACATATTTAAAATCTTGCTTAAAGGGTAGTGCAGCTTCGTTGTTAGATTACCTTGAGGTCAACAATGACAATTATGACCAGGCATGGTCAATTTTGGTAACGCGCTACGACCATAAGCGGATTTTGGTCACTACTCAGCTAAAAACATTTTTCGATCAGCCAATAGTCAGTGTTGAAACAGCAGATTCCATCAAGGGCCTCTTGGACAAGTCAACAGAGGTGCTTCATGCTTTGAAGAATTTAGGTGTTCCTGTAGATAGTTGGGATGTTGTAGTTATTTTCACTCTCCTGCAAAAATTACCAACAAAAACTCAACAGTTGTGGGAAGAAAAGCTTGGTTTGAGTACAGAGGTACCTACCTTTAGAGAATTTTCAACCTTTTTGACAACTAGGTTTCGTTCCTTAGAGGTTGTTTGTCAGCAAAACTCCAAACCCAAAGTTGACTCGGGTTCGAGTAAGGAACAGTCGAAGCTGAAACCAAAGGTGCTGCATATGAAGTCGGTGAAGAAGAAGTATAGCTGCGCAGTATGCCACAAGGGTCAGCATTCACTTCGTTCGTGCCACTCATTTTTGAAGCTGGATGTTCCTGCAAGGTTGAAACATGTGAAACAAATCGGCGTTTGCGAAAATTGTTTAGCTTACAATCACAAAACGTTTCAGTGTCCCAGTGAAAAACGGTGTTTTCACTGCAACCAAAAACATCACACGCTTCTGCACAATTCTCTGCTTGCTCAAAATTCTAATTCCAGCCAAAATTCTCAAAATTCACAATCCAATCAAGCGAATTTTCCCAGTTTAAATTCAGCTACATCGAATACGCTAAATACAAATACAAATTCACAATCTGGTAATTCAAATAATAATCAAAATACAAACCAGATTAATCCAAACGCGAAACCATTCAATCCAAGTGCTAGCCAAGCTGCCACTTCGCAAATTTATCAAAATTATCACGTCTCAAATCCTTTGAGTACTATGGTGTTACTTGCTACAGCAGTCATCCAAATACAATCAGCCAACGGAGAATTCATCAGTTTGAGAGCGCTGCTAGATCCTGGTTCAGAATCAACATTCATCACTGAACGAGCGGTACAACAACTTGGGTTGAAAAAATGTCGTACCTTCATGGAATTCTCTGGTTTGGGAAACAACAAAAGTGGTTCTTGTCAAAGCTTTGTCGATATGAAAATAAAATCTCTACATACCTCTTTTGAAACTGATGCTAGGGCGTTTGTTCTCAAAACTATAACTGGTTTACTTCCCAATAGGGAAATTCTGCCTGATCAATGGGGTCACATTCAGGGTTTGTGTTTGGCTGATCCTTCTTTCTATAAGCCTTCTAGTGTTGACTTGCTCCTAGGTAGTGGTGTCTTTTCCGAGGTCGTTTTGCCAGAAATAGTAAGGGGAAATGAGCCTGTAGCACCAATTGCACAGAATACTCAACTCGGGTGGATTGTTTTTGGCAATGCGCCAATTCAAACTTGCCGTGTCCACCTGCAGCTTGTTGACATCGATACCCAGCTTCGAAAATTTTGGGAAATCGAAGAATCGCCATTTGAAGATCCAGAAACTGCAGAAAACATCGCATGTGAAGAACACTTCAAAACACATACCAGACGTTTGCCAGATGGAAGATTCGAAGTCTCACTACCATTCAAAGATGGTGTTCGACCAGCATTAGGAGCAAGTCAGCAAGGAGCATTACGAAGGTTTCTCCAGCTCGAAAGAAGATTCGACAACAATCCTCAACTGCAGAAGGAGTACTCAGCGTGCATCTCGGAGTATCTTCAGCTGGATCAGATGGAAAAAGTAGATGTCAGCCAAGGTGAAATTCTCCAATCACCATTCCACTATGTTGTACCACATCATGCCGTGTTCAAGGAGTCCAGCACAACCACGAAGCTTCGAGTAGTTTTCGATGCTGCCTTTAAAACTACAAATGGGACTTCATTGAATGAACATCTTTTGGTTGGACCTAAAACGCAATCAAATATAATGGACATCATACTAAAATGGAGAAAATTCAAGATTACCTTGACGGCTGACATCGAAAAAATGTACCGGCAGATCCAGATGAGACAACCAGACACCTTTTATCAGCTGATTTACTGGCGAGACAACAAGATGAATCCTCTGCAGCTGTATCGATTAAAAACCGTCACTTTTGGAACAGCGTCCGCTCCTTATCTGGCCACTCGCACGTTGAACAAGCTTGCTGATGACGAGAAGGACAAATATCCGTTAGCAGCCCAAATGATACGTCACGATATGTACGTTGATGATTTGGTAAGCGGAGCGGACTCAGTACCAGAAGCTCAACAAAGGGTAGCTGAAATCAACCATCTTCTATCATCAGCTGGCTTTCACTTACGCAAATGGGCGAGCAATTCTAAAGATGCCTTGATCAATATTGCACCCCAAGAACGTGAAGTTGATTTTCTATTGCCTTTCGATTCTTCTGAGCATATTAAAACCTTGGGCATAAAATGGCTTCCTTCCAGTGACTCATTCACATTTCAGTGGGTTCAATCTGAAGCAACTGAAGTCACTAAGCGAACCATCTTGTCAACCATTGCTAAACTTTTTGATCCACTTGGCTGGATTTCTCCGTGCGTGATTTCAGCAAAAATTATCATGCAAAAACTGTGGTTGAAAGGTTTAGCATGGGATGTTCCTGTTCCACCCAATCTGCAACAAGAATGGGTTTCTCTGCGAACAGATTTGCCAAGTCTCGAAAAAATTCGAATACCAAGATGGATTTGTACTGAAAAAGAAAATTTGGAGTTAGAATTGCACGGTTTTAGTGACGCTTCTATGAAGGCATACGGGGCAGTAGTTTACCTTAGGGTTCTGAACAGAAGCAACAAAATTCACACTCACCTCGTTATGTCCAAAACTAGAGTCGCTCCTCTTAATACAATTTCACTCCCTCGACTTGAGTTATGTGGGGCTGTTATGTTAGCTCGTCTTCTGTGCTATGTAAGAGATGTTTTGCAATTAGGCCAAATCAAAACTTACGCGTGGACTGATTCCACCATAACTTTATGTTGGATAGCTGCACCGCCCTCAAAATGGAAGACTTTCATCAGCAATAGAGTAGCCGAAATTCAGCGATTAACTAACGTTAACATCTGGAATCACGTCCCCACTAAACTGAATCCTGCAGACTTAGCTTCGAGAGGAATTTCGCCATCAGAATTGAAAGTCAACACTCTTTGGTGGCGAGGACCAGAGTATCTTCAATCAATTTGGAAGTTCTCGTTTCCAAGTCCAAAAACAACGTATGAAACTGAAGAAGAAATGCGATCAGTGCAAATCCAGTTACATTGCGCGATAGAATCTGAAAATCAAGTTGCAAAATTATTTCATAAAATCTCAGATTTGAAAAAACTGGTACGAATCATCGCTTATTGCCGGAGGATTGTTCACATTTGCTTGAAAAAACTTCCGATGAACCAGTTAATTGAACCACTTACCACTTCCGAGTTACAAAACGCAACAATTAACTGTATCAGAGCTGCTCAAAAAGAGATGTTTCCTGAAGAAATCAAAAACTTAATCAAGCATCCATCATCATCGAAATATTTTGGATCACTACATCCGTTTATCGACCGAAATGATATTCTTCGAGTTGGAGGACGTCTTCAAAATTCAAACTTACAGTTCGAGCAACAACATCCAGTCATCCTCAAACCAGAACACGTCTTTTCGAAATTACTCATCCGGGAAGCTCACGAAAAAACGCTCCATGGTGGATTGCAGCAAATGGTCACCAATCTTCGCACCAAATATTGGATTTTGAATCTTAAAAGAAGCGTGAAAAAATACATTCATAAATGCGTAATTTGCTTTCGAGTCAAAGCTAAACCCATGCAACAGTTGATGGGGAATTTACCAGCTGCTCGAGTCAGAGTGTCCCGGCCATTTACACACACAGGTGTTGATTACGCTGGACCGATAGAGGTTAAAGCCTGGAAAGGACGTGGAGGCAAAATCTATAAAGGATATTTCGCCATATTCGTTTGTCTAGCCACCAAAGCAATCCACTTGGAAGCGGTAAGTGACATGACGACTCAGGCATTTTTGGCAGCTTTTCGAAGATTTACGGCACGTCGAGGTGTCTGCACTGAAATGTACAGCGACTGCGGAAAGAACTTCGTTGGTGCCAATACCGAGCTCCAAAGAATGATGAAGGCTGCAAAGATCGATTGGAAGCAAATCACAACAACAACAACTAACGTCGGAACCAAATGGAATTTCATTCCTCCCGCTTCTCCCCATTTTGGTGGATTATGGGAAGCAGGAGTGAAATCCGTAAAGTTTCATTTGAAAAGGGTCATCAGAAATGAAACCCTTACATTCGAGGAACTCAGCACGCTTCTAACAGAAATAGAAGCATGTCTAAACTCGAGACCTCTTTGTCCAGTTTCCGATAACATAGACGACTTCGCCATTCTCACGCCAGCACACTTCCTGTTTGGAACATCGGCCCAACTAGTTCCAGAAGCAGATTTGGCAGAAAAGGTTTCCAACCTTGATAGGTGGAGAAAAATCCAAATTGCTGTTCATTCGTTCTGGAAGCAATGGAGTAGCGAATATCTAGCTCGCCTTCAGCAACGACCGAAATGGTTGAAAACCGAAGCACAGCCTCAAATCGGAGACCTGGTTTTGCTGAAGGATGAACGTTTGCCACCTTCTCAATGGGCTCTTGCACGCATCATATCCTTAGTTCCAGGAAAAGATGGGCTAACTCGTGTCGTCAACATAAAAACGCAGTCTGGAGAGTTCAAAAGACCAATTACAAAAATTTGCCTACTACCGTCCAATAGAACTGCAGATGAAACCGCAACTATCTAACCAGGGACGAAAATCTAACATGCAATCATACAAAACACTCGTACTAATTCAATCAAAATAAGAAATAACGATCATGTATCATACCATCACATTCATTCAACTCTGATGTTGTCAGCAGAAAATCAAAATATTCAACATCAGTCACTCACAAAATCAATCTTCGATACACACTCACTCGCTATCGCTCACAAAATCAATTATTCGATACACTCACACACTCGCTATCGCTCATAAAATCAATCATCGATACACTCACTCGCTATCGCTCACAAATCCATTCATCGATACACTCACACACTCGCTATCGCTTACAAACTCATAATCATTAACTTGAAACACTCAATCTTCGATATCGACCAAAACTCACATTCGTTATCACTCTCACACGCAAATCACATGCACTCATACTCTACCAACCGATAACACACACATTCGATCGATATTACTCATATTCAAAAATATCACACTCACAAAAATTCCATAATATTCACAGTAAATCACAATAAAATCACTTTGAAATATCACATAATAAAATATTCAAATAAAATTTATTTATCACACAACTAATGTTATTATCACAAAAACAAGTCAATTTCATCAATTAAATCACAGTCACAAAAATTTTGAATCACGTCAAGAATCACAATCACAAAAATTGTAATTCACCGAAAATTAATTTTAATTTCACTTAAAACAACTTTAATTCTACGTAAAATACATTTAATTCACCGTCAAATTAATTTAATTCGCCGTAAAATAATTTTAAATACACAAAAACATTCAAAACAATTTGCGAACTCAGAATAAAAATTAATTTTTCGACCGAAAAACCGAAACACCCTGTAAAACTAATTAAAAACCATATCTAATTAATCAAGTTTCAATCATCTACAGTCCACTAAGAAATCGAACTAAAAATAATTTAATCAAAAATAATTAATTTTACACATAAAAAATGAACACCCTATTTCCAAACGAAAGGAAGCCTAAGCCATCAAACAAACAAAAAATTTACAATAATACAAAAATAAAAGTCCACTAATATCATAATAAAAAAAAAAAAAAAATATTTTTTGCGAAGCCAATAAGGGACCTTTAGTTAGCAACGAATGGAAATTTACTCAATGGAGATACGAAATACACACGAACATGTACTTTCCTTATGGGCAACACACGCACTCGTATATTTCTTATGAGAAACACACAAACCTGTGCATTTCTTATGGGAAACACACAAACCTGTGTATTTCTTATAGAAGAGTAAAATGCAACTAAACTACGCTATTATAGTAAACTTACCAACAATATTAACACACAATTTAAAAAAAAAAAACTTACCCTTATTCAGCAGCACACACCACAGATAAATATTTAATAATTTATTTACTATTTATAACAAAATAAAACAATTTAATCACTTAAAAGCAAACTTGAACACAAATTTACAAATTAACAAACAACAAACAACGAAACGACGCGAAAATCAAGATGCACGAACTAGAATGAGACAACTATAGTAACATTGGAAATGTAATAGCTGACGTTCTACCAGATCTGTTTGTTTGAAATTTTCTGTTTATGTCTCCGTAATCTTGTGCTATATGTTTTTTATTTTTTGATACGTACTAAACATTTATTTTTATCGTTTCATGAGCATTCTGAAGGAAATTAAACAAACTTGCGAACGTTGTTCACAGCCGGGGAGGAATGTTGCGAACACAACTTTAAATGTACAGCAGCTCAACTGATGTAACCATACAACGGCTCAACTATGTAGATAATAAATATACTTCCAACAATTTCTCAAGCTGAAGTCAAAATATTAAACTAAATATTAAATGTCATATATAATAAAATTGCAAGTCAAGTTTTGGTTCCTTTCTTTAATTTTGTAATTTCTTTGTTTAAAATACATAAGTCTTATATATTAATTAACAGTTAAAATTATATCTTAAAATTTGCTATTGTTTGTTCAATAAAAGATTATTACTTTGTCAAATCTCAAAGAGGAAACATCATTTCTTTTATTTCTTGTTGCAAAAATCATTTTTGGACGAAACAAACCTTATTATCAAAATGTCAAAAAAATTAAAAGTATAGCAGAATTTCTGACATTTGAAAATAGGGTTGGAACGAAATACTGTATGGATCAAAATACTGTATTTAAAATACTGTATCTGAAAATACTGTATTTCAAAATACTGTATGTACAAAATACTGCATGATCAAAATGCTGTATCTCAAATTTCTGTATTTCAAAATTCTGTATATCCAAATTCTGTATTTCAAAATAAGGCTAAAAAAGTGCGCACTTTTTTACATTATCAAAACGATTTTTATTTTTTTGCCTTATTACACCAGTTTGAAATACAGAATTTTGAAAACAGAATACCTTTTTTAAGAAAACACCATAATAATTTTATTAGCATAATGTTCTTATATACTCCCTTGAACAATAACATATGTACCTATGAAAATTCATACATCACTGAAATAATAAAAACAAAAATAATATAAATGGTATCTTCTTTTTATTTTCTCTTTCTCATTTTCTTCTTCTTAGTTATTTGTATCTCTCTCACATTTGTACATGAATTGTTCCTATCATAATCAACAATTGGACCAAACTAATTGATCTGTCAAAACTTCCAGTATTATACAGTATTATGAGATACAGTATTTTGGCAAAACAGCATTTTGAGACATAGTATTTTAAATGTACAGTATTTTGAAATACAGAATATTAACCATACAGTATTATGACCATACAGTATCGTACAGTATCATACAGAATTTTTACCATACAGTATTTTAAAATACAGCATTTCGACCCGCTCCCTTGAAAATATCACATCCCTGTACTTCAGATATTACAGATGTGCTTCACTTAAATTGATACAAATATACATAAATACACAATTTTTAAGAAATTTTGTTTAACAATAAATTTAAACTTAACAAACTTGTTTACTTCGAAATTTCATTTTACTTAAATTTCAATTCTGATGAGTAAATTTCGTGTCTTCGCTACTTCGCTCTATACTCCTCACGTCATACCGCGTTTTACATATAACCCAAACCTTGATATGAGTGTATACTGTGTGTATCCTTAGCTAAGTTCTGATTTAAATATTAAATTCAACAAACTTCCTCACCTCACGAATATGCTATTTATGCATTAAATTATTCAAAAGGTTTTTCCAATTGTACTGTTTCGCTTTTTTTTCTGTTTTCGTTTCGTTGAGTAAATTACCCCTGATTAAAAATGGCTAAGAAAATCCTAGAGGAAAAGGAAGGAAGGTCCTTATTTCCTATATAGCCAACCCCTTTTTCACGTTCATTTTTTTTTCATCACATAGCTTTATAGGAATATGTACAAAAACTCATTGTGTCAGTTAGTGTACCTTCATACACGTGTGGTTCATACATTTTAAATTCTCGTGAAAGTAAATTGATTCTTGTTGACACGCGAAGTCTGTATAAGCTGTTTTGTATGTCCTTTCTTCTATTTTGACATCTAAATAATAATACATATATACATTCCTTACCTGTATTCTATATATGAACGTCTTCGGAACGAACAAAAATTGAAGTAAATCCAACATGCGAAACAATAAAGTTCTCCAGTTAAAGACTCAAATCTAAAATCCTGACACACAACAAGGAACACGCTGCACTACGTTGAGCTGGCTGCCAAAGCTGTTCTATTATTTATTTCCACAGAAATTACCAGCACAGTAGCAGCAAGTACAGTACACTACACAGTAGTTGAGTTATTTCAATATTATAGTTTCTAAAGGTTCAAGGCTTTTCATCAATTCTAATAAGAATTTTCTTATTCTCATCGAACTTGCAGTATGTTGTTGTGTGCCTATAGTGGCAGAAAATTACAAATCATTCTATTTGATTGTCAATATTGCATTGAATGAAAGACTACATGAAGTGGAGTAATTCGAATGTTGAATATCAAATGTAATCATTAAATTTTAAGGTTTTTCCCGAATAATATTCTGTACATAATTGGTTGTGAAGTTTAGAAATCTTTTAAGACATTTTTGATCTTTTCAGAAAGTGGTTAGATTTAGTTAAAAAGGAGTGAAGATGCAGCATTTGGTTAGAAGAGTGATCCAACAGTTATAAGCTCTTAGAAAAATGTGAACATTTATTATTTTCCAATACTTCATTTAAACGCTTGTTGCTCAAAGTAGAAAACTTGGATTATAAACAACTCAGCAAAATTTTGTTGGACGAAAAGGCTAATAGACTGACGTATTTCTGACAAATAGAATCTTTACCTCTTTCTTTCTCCTAAATCATTTTTATTGTAAAATTCAAGTGTAATAATTACATATGTCTTTTTAGGAAAGAAATAAAATTTTCATTTTTATCTTTATAAACGTCAAACCATGACTTTTAAGAAAGATTAAGTTGTTGTTCATCTATTCAAGGTTGTGTTCACATTGATCTCTTTTGACATGACTCATTTTGACGCCTCATACATGAATCAAGCTTTAAGCAGGTTCAAGTAGGAGACATCGAAATGAGTCATGTCAAAAGAGACGAATGTGAACACAACCTCTAATATATGAAGAACAACTAAAAACTTGATTGTACTTCTTCTAAAAACTTGATTGTTAAAAAATGCAGAAAATTAAGACAGATGTTTTAAAATAATAAACACAATTTAAATTATGAAATGTTTGAGAATAATGAGAATAGTTCAAAATGATTTGATGAGACCAATATTATTAATCATCGAATAAAGGGACAAAATACAATATTCTATGGATGTACTTTTATTTAATTTCAGCTTACCTCGAATTGATTGATATTGTTCTCAATCTGACTATTTTTATTAATAAAGATGGTTTCTTATGTGTTCAAAAATCGGTATCTACTTCAAAGTATTCCGTAAACACAGTTAAACTCGTTATTAGCGTCTGAAAAGGAAAAGTATACATAAAACAGAAATAAATCCTTAATTACAAACTGTGAAAATCTTATCATACATGATTAAAAGCTTAGCTTATAAACAAGAAAATGTTGAGATCATGCAAATAATATTTTTGATCATTTCGAATCCTTAGGCCATTTGGAGTTTCGATTAATTAAAAACTATTCATGAGGTTTTTCTTAATATCGAAATATAATGTTGTCTTCATGCAAGTTTCCTCTACCATGCATAGAATCAAGAAAATTTGTATGTTTTTAGACCATCTAGCTATATCACAAACTATCAATCAATTTACATCGATGAACACCGATTATAAATATACTAACAGTTTTATTCTTTCTGGTTTCCATACAAACGAGAAATTTTACTAAGCCATTAAGACAACAATTTAGACCATTTACAATTCTTAGACCATTTAGACTTTTGCATAATCAAGAATCAGAACTTTAAATTGGAATGAATGATGAAAGTTTTCTCGAATAACTATAAAATCAGAAACATTTTGTTTCCTTCTTTAAAATTCAAGCTTTTTATACCATTCAGCTAGATAACAGATCAATTAGTTTATTCCCATGAAGACATATTATCTAGATAGTTCGTCCGTTTTTTAGATTACATCAGAAACGAGAAATGTTCACGGTCTAATGCAGACAACATTTTAGACCATTTGTAATTCTTAGACCATTTAGATTTTTAACAAAATCAAATTCAAGATTTTTTTTTTGATTGAGTAAATATGTTCTTTTTATGAAAGATAAATCAACTATCTTTGTTATCAAGGTTATTTTAATGTTCAGACCTTCTTAAAAATGAATGATGTTTAGACCATCTAGTTATATTTTAAACTATCAATGGATTTAAATCAATGTTTATTAAGACATTTGTATGCATTTCCGATTACCTTAAAAACAGGAACATTTACAAGACTATGCAAACAACAATTTAGACCATTAATATTTTTTAGACCATTAAGGCTTTCGACAATATTAAAAAGACTTTCAACAATATTAAGATTCAAGGCTTTAATTTTAATAGTATGTTAATTAAATACTTGTTTCATCGAATATCTATAGAATCAAGAACATTTTGATTTTAAGACTTTCTGTTTAGACCATCCAGCCAGTTTATAGTCTTTTAAAAAATTTATATCGTTGAACTTCGAGTATCTTTTGGAATCCAGACATCTTAATGTCCCTTAGATTAGTATGAAAACAAGAAATTTTACTGCACAACATAGACAACAGTTTAGATAATGTACAATCATTAGACCAATTAAATTTTAAAAGAAATCAATGTTCAAAATTATCCAGATGTCCCTTGAAAAAAAAAAATCTATTTACTTTACGCTAGTTTATTTTAGCTAACCCAGATTTAATCATCAATGCGAGTTTTCAAAAACAATTGAATGCCAGTTTCAGGTAGTTACCTCTTAAGCTATCATTTTGAAGTCAACAATGACATACAAATCAAGATGGCTTGATTTTCAAATAATTACGTGGACATTTGTTCTTTTAAACGATATTTTTGAATAAAGTTCTTAACTAACTCAAGTCGAAGTTAATTATAATATTTAATTTTTGACAATTCAGACTTCACAAAAAACCTATATTTGCATAGGTATAACTATGATTTTACTTGTGTTTCAATACTAATACTTCCTCTTACCCCTTTGAGACTGAGAGTCGATAATAATAATAAAAAACCTTCCATTTGCAATCACCACTCAATAGTTACACAAACTTTTTTGTACTTTTTTTTGAATAGTAATATAGCAAAGGCTAAAGGTCCAGGAAATTTCATCTCCCTTAAGGTTTACACCATCAAACCTCGATTGAATAGACCCAAAAATTAGTCTCAATTATCTGGAGAAGCAACCTTATCCGAATAAAAAGGACTTTTTTGGTAAAGTGTACTAGAGAGTAGACCTTTCACATTTATTCTGAAAAGGATACAATTGCCTCTTTAGTTTTTACTGAAACTGAAACTGAAACTAATCAACTGAAACCCTGAAAACATTCACAGCCTCTCCTAGACCAACGCTAACATCAAGACCGAAACACAAGCACCAGGAAAGAATTGAAAGAATGAAAACAAAAATAAAAATAAGAAACACAAAAAAAAGTATGATATCTAAGTACAAAGGCAATAACTCGCACAACAAAACAAATTTCCAAAACCCAAAATAACTAAAAACTTGAAAAAGACAAAAGAACTTCTCTATATCCGTTCCCAAAAAAAGAACTGTATATACTCGTAGGTAGTCTCTTACCAAAAACCCTTCTTTTGGATGGATTTCGATTAAATAGCAAATTGTATTTATTCCAATGATTGTTCGGTACCGTTTTTTTTTTGTTGTTGTTTTTCGTAACTATTGTTTTTTTTATGCCAGGCGCGCTCAATTGAGTTTCGATATTTTTGCCTTTTTTCCTGAGCTTTTGTGTACCGTAAGCAATTTCCATGGAAATAGGACACAAGTTTCACATTGATTAGTTCCTAGTTGCTACATAGTTCCTCCTGCCTGTTCCATCGTTTTCTTTTCCAAATAATCGAAATGGAAAATTACAATTAAAACACAAAAACGGTAAAAGCCCGATCCGACTGAGCACTGTGTGTCGGTCTGGTCGGTCGGTAGTTTAGACGTAGTGGACAGGACATGAGTTCAGTCTGTAGATGTGGGGATGTTTAAGGGGGCATCGGACGTTAGTCGGTGTACCTATATTATATAAGCAAAACTGCAAACTGTTTCCAATCATTTCATCCTCGGTGATTAGAATGTGGGAGGGCGGTTTTTGCAAAATTCAAGGATGCAGGACGAGAAACAAAAATAAAAAAAATCGAACTAAATTGGCATTGGTTCGTTAGGCTTGATGGCTATATCCAGTTCTTAGCTGATATTTATTTTTTCCCCCTTTCGTTGTTGTCAATAACAAACAACTTCAACCAACACAACAATAAAAACAAAAAATAACTGTTGTTACGTTATATATGACGTAGTTATACATCCGCTTCCGTTTGGTCTGATTGGCATCCTTCTTTAAGAGATATAGATGGACATTTTTTGTCTGTCAATTTTGAAGGAAAGATACGAGAGAACGATGTTGTGCACTTTTTTTTTAAGTTGAATGTCATTTTTTGAAATGAGTAAATTTCAAAATGGTTTTTATGCTTCAAATAGATAGTTTTTGCCTTGAAAATATTGAAGAAAAAGAAGAAATTGAAGAACAAATATTTGACAGAATACATGAAGAGTATATGTTAAACTTGGTTAAATTGGAAGGACGATATAAGAAATGAGCTTCTATTTTTTTTAGAAATCTTTATTCTCCTTGACTGAAATCAAGAGTTAATTGCAACTTTGTTGAAAAAAACACAAATTTTCGAACTAACTAATTGGGATTTCTACGAACTCAAATTAATATTGTAAGAAGAATTGAAGGAAGAAAGAAAGCCTTGTACTAATTTGCCCACAGCATACAACTTTTAATAGAACTTTGTTAGACTAATAACACTTGTTCATCGTGTAAACTTAATTTTTTGACGTTAGGCAAAAAGGACTTAAATCAGATGAAATGAACTTAAGACATTAATATCAAAACAAATGTGAATTTTTCTGTCTTATTGTCTAAAGACTAAATTAATACGATATTTAGCAGTTGTTGTAGACTTAACTTGTTAACATTTAACGAAAGAGACTAAAGGTCTTAATACCTTACAGCAAAGAGAATTTATAGTTCATAATCTAGATGGTCTAAAATTCAGGATTTTTTGGATTCTTAAATCAATAGTTGAGATAGTCGAGGAATTTTTCAAAAGGAACATATTTTGATTTTAAGGAATACCTAAAAAGTCTTGAACTTGTCATTAAAATTAATGGTTTAAGAATTCTAAATGGTCTAAATTGTTGTTTTCATGGTCTAGAAAACCTCTCTTGTTTTTTGTTTACTAAGATAATCTCAAAAGCATACAACTTTTGAGGCAGATATTGTATTTTAAGACCATGGAATTTTGTTATAAATAGTGAAATAAATCAGTAGTCCGTAATTTGAATGGTATAAAAATCCATAGTTTTGTACTAAGTTTAAATGGATTTAAAATCTAAATGCTCTTTATTCTATCGATGGGTAAGGATACCTGAATAGTCTTGTCTCTATTCCAAGTCTTAATGGTTTAAGAAATATGGTTGGTCTAAACTGTCTAAATCGTCGAATTAATGTTTATATGTTGTTATCTAAATATCAAGATTGTTGGCATTTTTTTTTGGTCTATTCGAATAGATTATAATTTTAAACTACGTAGTCAAAATTTTGTAAAAAGCCTTATGGTACTCTGGATGATCTGAAGCTCTGAATGAGATAGTCGAGGAATTTTTCAAAAGGAACATATTTTGATCTTAAGAATTACCTGAATAGTCTTGAACTTGTCATTAAACTTAATGGTTTAAGAATTTAAAATGGTCTACATTGTTGTTTTTATGGTCTAGAAAACCTCTCTTGTTTTTTTTACTAAGATAATTTCAACATACAACTTTTGAGGCAGATATATTTTTTTAAATCCATAGACTTTTGCTATAAATAGTGAAATAATCAATAGTCTATAATTCGAATGGTCTAAAAAGCCATAATTTTTTACTAAGTTCAAATGGATTTGAAATCTAAATGCTCTTGATTCTATCGATGGTGAAGAATACGTGAATAGTCTAGCCTCTATTTAAAGTCTTAATGGTTTAAGAAATATGGATGGTCTAAATTCTCAAAATCGTAGAACTATTGTTTATTTTGTTAACTAAATAATCCAAATATCAATATTTTTGGCATTTCTTTTGGTCTATTCGAATAGATTACAATTTTAAACTACGTAATCAAAATTTTCTAAAGAGCCTTATGGTACTCTGGATAACCTAAATTGTGGATATAACCTCAAATTTATACTTAATTGCAATATTTTGTAAGCACAATATAGTCTCGATTGTAGGCACTTTATTTTTTGTAAAAACATTTAATGATCTAAGAAAACGAAATGGTATAATTATTCTAAATATGGTCAAAAATAGTTCGATGGATGGAGTTCGAGACAGTTTAAGAAATCAAGATTAGGATGATCCAAAAAAAACATAAAGTCTACAAATCTATATGGTCTAAGTTGTAGTCCCAAAACCACATACTATCCCTACCGTAATGATAGTTCACATAACCTAAATATGTACGAATGATTTTTTTTTAATGGATCTATACCCAGTCTGAGCTTTTAAGAGCCTTAAAAATCTATAAATTTCAGGATCAGGTAAATGATCTAAATTTGTCAACTATTGTAATGATAGTTCACATAACCTAAATATGTACGAATGATTTTTTTTTAATGGATCTATACCCAGTCTGAGCTTTTAAGAGCCTTAAAAATCTATAAATTTCAGGATCAGGTAAATGATCTAAATTTGTCAACTATTATCTGAAAAATTAAAATTATCTTTGCACTACTTATAATTATTGTTGTTTTTGTAGATGGCCTTGTAATGGTATTATAAATCTTAATTGTTTAAAAAATCTGTATTTTTTTAAATCAAGCGTTCTTAGAGCTTTTTGACCTAAATAGTCTAAAATATCTGAATGGTCTAATGAGTCTTATCAATTTTTTTTTTTTTGAAAGTTTAAGAAATTTAAAAAGACTAAAAGCTCAAAGTAGACTTATAAATTATTTGGTCTAAAAAATGTTGATGGTGTTAATCTATCAATTTTATCCTAAAATTATGTTGCATCTTTTTTAAGGATATTCTTAATGATCAAGATACTCTGGATGATATTTTTATTAATATGTTTAGATGTTCTAAATATTCTCTATAATTGGTCTAAATGGTATTTAAAACATAGATTTATGTAGTAGAATTATTTAATAATCACTTCCTTGTTTTTAAATTGATTCTATTGTATTTCTGGCTTATTGGTTTTGAGTATCAAATCATTTAGACTCACATCAAATATAAAGTTTATTGGTATAAAAACGTTTTTAAAGCATAAAGTGTGTAATTGAGATGAAAGTAATCCCAAAGTAATAAAAGTAATACCATTTAAATGAAAATAGAACCCATCTCTACTCAGGATTTAGCTAAGGTCAAAATTTCATTACTCAAATCTGTCTTAATTGATAATTAAATTTAAAATCATATTAAAAAAAATTACTCCAAACATTTTAAATTAATGGAATTAATTTCATGAAAATAACTCCTTTTTATTCCATTAGCTTGTCGTCCCTGTCAAATAAAATGCACATTTCTTTTCTCTTTCCAATAAAAAATAAAAAAAAAAAAAAACAACACTTAATACCAGCCCAAGGACACGACGAAATAAATTGTAATCTTTGAACTAAGAACTCTCAAAGACTAAGATGAATGGATGGTTATATAAATGTATATATACAGTTAAGTTAATTTTTCTGGTTTTTTTTTTTTGTAACTATTTTGAATTTCCTCTTTCGAAAATAACTACTTCTCTCCCAAATGCATTTCATGACAAATTCATTTCGCCTTTGTCCTTTGCATACTTTACTTTACTTTACTTTATATATACATCTATATATCCAAGAGTCAGTCAGAGAGTTCCTTTCCAATTCCAATCCAAACATCACTATGTTAAGAAAAATAGGACAAAAATATATATACATAAAATATAATAGGAAAAAAAAGCTAAAAATAAAAATAAAAGGGATAGAAAAAGGAGACAGAATTGCTAAACCGATTGAAATTGAATATTCCCGTCCCGTTAATTCCGGGCTTAGGACAAACACTAAAAAGTAATCCATTTGAATTCTCAAAGGGG
This sequence comes from Eupeodes luniger, assembly GCA_951509635.1. Lineage (NCBI taxonomy): Eukaryota > Metazoa > Arthropoda > Insecta > Diptera > Syrphidae > Eupeodes > Eupeodes luniger. The sequence continues at coordinate 7,184,049 of OX608075.1, read as the reverse complement.
CCCAATGGAATTGCAAAAGTTTTATTAGGTTTTTCACTTCCTTTCAATATTCCTATGCTCTTTAGAAAAAGCATTCTCTCTTGCTTCGTCGTGCTTCGTTCCTTCGTCCTTTCATTCCTTCGTTCCTTCGTCCTTCTTTAACGTGATGCTCCAATAGCCTTCTTTGTGATTTTCATCCATAGTACCTACTGTAGTACCAACCAATCCACCTCTCCTTGCCACCTCTCCCTCCTATCATGACTCCTTTTTGCTTACTATAGTCATCTATAGCTTCTCGTCTATAGCCCATAATGCTTTTATAGTCCTTTCGTTCCATCAGTTGAAGTCGAAGTCGAATAGAGGTATACCTCTATAACGTAGATTTTCGACTTTGATGTTCAAAATGAAATAATGATTATTCAACTTCATTGCTTTTCCTGCATCAACTACAAACAAATTCAAGTCCAATTCTCCCTTCTTCAGGCTCTTAGCCAAAAGCCGAGGGCTGAAGCTAAGGGAAATATATATTTAAGATAAAAACAACTCACATTGCAAAGTGAGAAAATTGTAAATTATTATGTGTCACTCAAAAAGGCTATGAAGCTGCTAGAAACACTTACCTCACTTTTCTTTAGATTTTCTATACCTAAGCTTCCCTCTCTACAACTTCAAAGGATATTTATGTCCTGTCTGGGAATCAGAATCAGAATCAGATTTTGAAATAAATATATTTTACCATTTGCCTGCTGCAGATATCTTTCTCTCTTATCGTTTATGAATTTAATCATCAAATAGTAATGCAAAAGTCATTCACAAAGGAGAATATAATTTAATATCCTTTTTGTCCTTGTTTTTGAAGAAGTTAAAACAAACAAAATTCTAACAGACAAAAGATTAGTTTGTTTGATATGAAGATTATCAACAAAAAAAAAAAAGTAAATCTGGTCACCCTATGTTTTTCTGTTTGGAAAATTCCAAAGATCATTGAAAAACAACGAACAATTTAATTTCACTCAAAATCATATTCACACAGTCAAAAAACCGAAACAGATACTTTACATCTTAATGGTTTCCTTGGGAGTTGAGTTCCAGGAACTGAAAGAAAAATTTTCGAAATTGCAGTCAAAAAACTTTTCTAATGAAAAACTTCACCTTGTCATTATTTTTATGGAGTTCTTTGCTTTTTTGTTTACTTGTAATTTTATATTTTCAATAAAAAATTGATAAAGGACACCCAAAGGAGGAGAGAAAGAGGATAAAATTTATAACAAATAACCTCAAGGACGAACATCTGAACACACTCGCACTATGTCCTGTCCAAAGGTACAACTTTACACTATCATCACTGTCTATATTATCATCAGGAGCAAGAATATAGTGAGTTTAAAAACAAAATGGTAAGGTCCTGACTATGCTCCTGGATGTTGTCTAGCTTCTGCTTCTGTTACTGCTGCAGCAGCTACAGTTAGTGTATATTTTGTTGGTGCAGTTTCCTGCGGTAGATCGTCGTCGTTCTCGTTCAACGTTTACTATGTCCTCGACAATGTTTAAGTACTTCTTGTGTGTGGCACACCACTCAAGGATGCTTCATTTAAGTTTCCAGAGAGACAGAGAGCGGAGTAAGGATTCTTATTTTGTTGTTTCTATATAAAGTACTCCTCTTCCATCATCAGGTGTATCAAGGTTCCTTTCTCTATTTTTTCGTCCTTTTTTTTTTTGCTGTTTGTTTTTAGTTTTAAATGTCCTTCGGTTTGACAATGATGGCGATGATGAAAGGTTTTCTTTTTTAAGTTTTTGGTTTCGTATCCTTATTGCTTCTTCTTCGGCTATATACCACTTGAGAGTTGTTATTAAATTTTGTGTGACAAAAAGAATCTGCACTCAAGCGAACTATGTCGAGGCGAGGCGAGGCGATGTTGGATGTCTGATGATGATGATGGTTCGTCCTTTCGTCCTGGGGATTCTTCTTTTTACTTTTCGTTATGGTTTTTTTTTTGCGTTATATGGCATCATATCGGCAGGGTGAATTGTTGCTTGCTGCGGTAATGGCTATAAGGTGATTTATTAAATGCAAAGACAATATTGCTCAAGTAATGAAGTGCCATGTTAAAGTGCTTTGCTGCGGGTAAACTTGAAGTTAAACACAAAATTATAAAAAAATATTTAAGTAAGGTATACTCTTACCTTTGTTCTACCTACCTACCTTGGGTTAGTTTAATTCTATTATAACTGTCAAGGCGAACTTTTTTGACGATCTACCTTAACATTGATGATGAGAAAGTTTTCATTCATATTCATAGAAAAGAAAAAGAAACATTTTTGTTTTCTCTCTAAACCCTAAAGGACTTAAAAGTTCTACTTAAAAAGTAGTTCAAAAAAGGAATAGCAAGAATTAAATACCAAACTGCCTGCTGCTCTGCTTCAGCTGAACATAGGAAGCTAATTTTACTACAGTTAAGTGGGCAATTTTTTAAATTTTGTATTTCACTTTGTTGCGGAAAATATTTATTTTTAATAAGCCAAATTTTAAACAGAAAAATACTTTTTGAAGTTTAAATAAATTCAAAAATTTAAGTTTAATTTTATCATAATTTTTTTGTTGAAATCGAAAAATATAGACAACGTTTTGAAGTTTTGTTTTGAATTTGAGGCTATAATAATAGTTAAAAATATGTCAGAAAACTCCCCAACCTTGTTTTGGTTTACCTCAAAAAAAATTGTTTAAAAGGAACACTGAGGCGTATACGTACTTTTTTATTTTCAAGTTTTTCTTTCAATTAAACATAAAAAGATCATAGAACTGTCTTTGGGGTAGGTATTACGATATTAAAGCTCTTAATTTCAAAAAAACAATTCCTAACCTCCAATTGGAAGTTATTGTGATCGGTCTGGGTTGTCAAGTTAAAAATGTTAACATTTCTGAACAAGGTTCCTAAGACCTAAATTTAATGACTTTTTCACGTCCGAAGATCCGTATTGATACTTTCTTTCGACAAATCATGTCTCAAGAACGAGCAGACTTTCTTTTACAGATATCAACATCAAAATGTTCAGAGAAGAGTTCAAAAAAATTCGTGCATGTTTTTTCTATTAGAGCAATTTAGAATAAAGTAAAAATTTGTATTGGTCTCAAATATCTTACAAAGAAATAAATGTTAACAAGTTAGTATCAATTAATAGTTATTAAATTAAAAACACTAAAGCCAAACTATTTTTTAGCTCAAATATTTTTGGAGTGTCAAATTATAATAATATTGAAATAGTTGTATACTCCAAAAGACATTATTTTGGTCTTTAACAAATTCGTAGAAAAATTCAATTGACAGTATTTTTAGAAAAAAGTAAAAAATTCAGTTAAGAATTTTGTGTTCAACAAATAGTTACATGTGTAGAATTTTACAATAAATAGTCTTTCAATAAATAATTTATAAGAAAATAAGGTATAATAGTTTTTCGAAAGAAATATTTATTTTTAAAACAAACAAAAATATTGACTTTGGACCAGTTTTCTCATTTATCACTGAAAAATGTTTCCCCCAAAATAAAGAAGAACAGTTTTCCAAAATGAAAAAACCAAAATACGATTAAATTGGTTTTGTGTTTCGAAAATCGATACAAAATACAGCTTGAATTTCATTGATCGCATGCGTGTGTACGTACGTTCGTACGTCCGGAAGCGTTTTTTTCGTCGTCCATAGCTCAAGAACCAGAAGAGATATCGACTTCAAATTTTTGTTAGGGCACTCAAGAAAATTGCGTTTGTGGTTTTTTTACCATTGCAGTTTAAAAAAAAGGTGAACATTTTTGTTAACACTAAATATCTTACGAACCAATAACGCTAGAGACTTGAAGTAAATTTTATATTATATATTGTTACGTGATACCAAACAAGGATATTTTTGGAAAAAAAATCCAATTAAAGATTTTTTTATAAATCAAAAAAACTGAAAAAAAAAATTTGTCACCTCGAAAATTTTACGAATAAAAAATGGTTTTATCTCCGAAACAATTTTGTAAAACGAAGAATAACGTTTGTTTCGTTAATACGAATTTTAATAAAAATACTAAAATTAAAATCTGAATAAAAAAAAATATTGAATTTAACTTTAGATTAAAATAATTATATGAGTTAAAAAAAATTTGCACTATTGTGAACTGAAATGTATTGGTATAATTTTCAAACTTCCCGCCCATCCGGCCATATTTAATTTTAAATTTAAAAATTAAGAAGAAAAAGGAAAAGAAAAAGAAAATGAAGTGAAATAAAAACCATTCCACACGATAGTTCCGCACTCTCAAGACGCATTTTTTTTAATCCGCATTTTGTGGCTCAAGTTTAACTTCTTTTTTTGAATTTTCGAACTTAACTTACAGCTCAAATAAGAGCTAATTTGCAAAAAAGCTTGTAAACTTTTCAACGTTTTTGATATCAGGTAAAATTTTGAGAAAAATCGAATTGACAGTTTTTTTATAAATAATAAAAAACTAAAAAAAACTTGGTAAAAATCGAATTTCGACTCAAATATCTTTTCAAAAATTTGAGATTATGGCTTCCAACTTATTTTATCCTAGAATAAAAATTGTTTTCAACATTCGGTAAAATTTTGAGGAAAATCGAATTTACAGTTCTTGTACAAAAAATAAAAAACTAAAAAAAATTTACAAAAGTTGGTAATAATAGATTTTCGACTCAATTATCTTTTCAAAACTTTGAGATATTGGATTTTAACTAAGAGTTGAGAAAAATCGAATTGACAGTTTTTTTACAAAAAATAAAAACCTACAAAGAGCATTACTAAAAGTTCGTAAAAATTGATTTTCGACTAAAATATCTTTTCAAAAATTTGAGATATTGGCTTTAAAATAATTGTATTTTATAATAAATATTGTTTTCAAAATTTAGTAAAATTTTGAGAAAAATCGAATTGGCAGTTTTTTTTACAAAAAATAAAACCTAAACAAAACATTACTAAAAGTTGGTAAAAATTTATCGACTCAAATAACTTTTCAAAAATTAAAAATATTGTTTTCGACATTCAATAATTTTTTTATAAGAATCCAACAGTCGGTTTTTTTATAAAAAAAATAAAATTTTCAAAAAATAGTACGCAAATTTGGTAAAAATTGATGTTTGGTCCTCGATATCTCGTGAACAATAGAAGATATTGACTTTAAATTAATTTCGTTCATCCAATTTGAATTTGTTTATATAAGAAATAAGAACTTTTAAGAAATGCTACTAAAATTGGTTATCGACTAAAAATCTCGTTAACATAAAAAGATTTTGAAATCAAACTATGTATTTCATTATATGCATTTTATTGGTACGAGTAATTTTCAAATTCTTTTAAATAATTCAACTGATAACGTTTTTAACAAAACACTAAAACCTACAAACCTTTTAAGCAAGACAAATTGACAGACGGGATGGGAAGTTATCAGTGTGGGTCGCATCCCAGCCTTTTTTTGTATTTTGTTTTTAATTAGACACGGTATCATATGACAATAAACTCAATAACTGCTATTCAATTTTGAGGTCCTTCAACATCTCTCAATCTACACCTACATATATATTGATCATGAGGCGATAGTCCGAAAGCTTTTTCTTAGAACGATTAAAAAAGAACACTCAGGCGTATAAGTACTTTTTTAACAGAAGTCTAATGTTTTTCATTATTTCTACATACATATGTATTCATAGAAAAGCCAGAAACGAATATTGTCAAGCCTGATATTACGATCCTTAAGCTGAATCTTTTGTATGCGTTCTTTAATTTCTGGAAAATCTGAAGTTGGTACCCTTTTAGCTTAAGGAGTCCAAATCTTCGAATCTGTGCTTCTTATCCTCCTGACTGTTTTAAAGAACACATTATTTACACTTTAGGTTAGGTTAGATTTGACAGGGTGATGTTATCATAGACCGAAAAGCATTTCACTCGGATTGGTAAGGATTTGGTAAGGTGTAGGAAAATTAATAAGGATTTAGGTTGAAGGCGCCTCCCTGAACCAACATGATTTTTTTGGAGGATATCAGATTGTCCTTCGGTAGCAAAGATGAGACGTTGCACGGTTCATCGAAAAAGTATTTTTCTACGGTTTTCATTCTTCTTTAAGCTAGACTTGGGCATTCACAGAAAAAATTGAAGGTACCCTCTTCCGTCTATTCGTCTTCGCACCCTCTACATAGATCAGATGAGTTGATACCCATTCTGCTCATGTTGTTACAAAATGAGAAGGCCCGATTAATTGCAAAAGGTATTTTGTTTTTCCTTTGAAAATATTTGGCCATGGGTTCCTCGCAGCCTTACCAGAACTTATCACCTGTTGTTTGCGATTTCAGGAAAACTTGGATTTGACCAGTTAGGAGTCCAACAATATGACTCAGATAAAGCATTGATCCGTTTTTGGACAGTTTTCCTGCTCTTTCATTTCTGTCAATGTCACAGTGCCCCGGGACTCAACGAAGGGTAACCGTGTTGGATTCGCTGAGTGAACGTACCACTTTTCAGCATTGTTTCAACAGTTTTGACTTTTTGAAAGTGATGAATATGGCCTTGAATTGTTGCTTGGCTATCAATAATTATGTCTATGTTATTGTTAACTAAATTGTGGGAAGAAAGATCTGTAACTGATTCAGAATCTACGAGTATTCTGCTTGAAAGCCACTCCAGTAGTTTGGGAGCTTTACTGATCTTTCTAGGGGAGGATTTATGGCTTAAATACCTTAAGTACAAAAACTTATATTAACGAATGGAACACAAAATTAAATATGCAATTTACAAAAAAATATTATAAAAAAAACGATATAGTTTTAGACAATTCTTAAATTGCTTGTCAAAAGCTAACTAAAGGGTGATTTTTTTGAGGTTAGGATTTTCATGCATTAGTATTTGACAGATCACGCGGGATTTCAGACATGGTGTCAAAGAGAAAGATGCTCAGTATGCTTTGACATTTCATCATGAATAGACTTACTAACGAGCAACGCTTGCAAATCATTGAATTTTATTACCAAAATCAGTGTTCGGTTCGAAATGTGTTTCGCGCTTTACGTTTTGTTCAGCGATGAGGCTCATTTCTGGTTGAATGGCTACGTAAATAAGCAAAATTGCCGCATTTGGAGTGAAGAGCAACCAGAAGCCGTTCAAGAACTGCCCATGCATCCCGAAAAATGCACTGTTTGGTGTGGTTTGTACGCTGGTGGAATCATTGGACCGTATTTTTTCAAAGATGCTGTTGGACGCAACGTTACGGTCAATGGCGATCGCTATCGTTCAATGCTAACAAACTTTTTGTTGCCAAAAATGGAAGAACTGAACTTGGTTGACATGTGGTTTCAACAAGATGGCGCTACATGCCACACAGCTCGCGATTCTATGGCCATTTTGAGGGTAAACTTCGGAGAACAATTCATCTCAAGGAATGGACCGGTAAATTGGCCACCAAGATCATGCGATTTGACGCCTTTAGACTATTTTTTTGTGGGGCTACGTCAAGTCTAAAGTCTACACAAATAAGCCAGCAACTATTCCAGCTTTGGAAGACAACATTTCCGAATAAATTCGGGCTATTCCGGCCGAAATGCTCGAAAAAGTTACCCAAAATTTTACTTTCCGAATGGACCACCTAAGACGCAGCCGCTGTCAACATTTAAATGAAATTATCTTCAAAAAGTAAATGTCATGGACCAATCTAACGTTTCAAATAAAGAATCGATGAGATTTTGCAAATTTTATGCATTTTTTTTTTAAAAAAAGTTCTCAAGCTCTTAAAAAATCACCCGATATAATATAAAATTTAATTCAAGTCTCTAGCGTCATTGGTTTATGAGATATTTAGGTTTAACCAAAATTTTCACCTTTTTTTTAAACTGCTATGGTAAAAAAACCACAAACGCAATTTTCTTTAGAGCCCTTTCTTCATCTTTCTGCCTTATTATCTGTATAACAACATTTATTTGAAGTCGATATCTCTTCTGGTTCTTGAGCTATGGAGGACGAAAAAACGTCGCACAGACATCTTTCTAAAAATCTTTTATTTCGACTCTTTGGACCTTGAAACGTCGAGAAATGTCAAAATTTTCAATTCGACAAATCGAACCTATTGCAATAACTTCCTATGGGAAGTTAGTAAAACCGGAAGGTATAAATAATTAATTCATGAATCGAGATCGACCCAGCAGTTAACCCTGAGTAGGAGTTCAAAGTCACCCAGAATCCCCCTTTTACTTTTTCTACACACGTATTTAAAGAGAGTGTGAGTAAGGGGAGGTGGAGGTGGAAGTACTATTATACGGAAATATTTATTTTCACATAATATAAACATATGACACATTCTTTTAAGGTAATTTTTAATTTTACGTCTAATAAATTGGAAAACAAAGGGATAAGAAAGCTTTTCTATGAAAATTGATTTAACTGTTAAATGGTGAACTTAAAATGGACGATAACAATTTTTGGGGCCCTTCTACCCACATCAATTTTGATTCAAAGTCAAGGTATTTTTTTAACCCTTGATCTAATCGAATCAAAATTATGACTTAAGACTTAATGACTTTCTAAACTTTCTTTCTTTCTTCATTTTTTTGTGTGAAACATGACTCTATACTCAGCACTAAATTGAATCAATATTCCGAAAAAATAACATTTATCGTCATGAAGGATCAAAAATTTGAATTAATTTTCGAAAATGCACTATTTTTGGAAGGGGATTTCTTATAAAAGTTTCCATATATAATACTTAAAAAAATACTTCTATACACCAAATGTTTTTTAGACTCTTTTGATTTTTATTTTATTTGATAAACTTAAAACTTTTTCTCAAGTTTAATTGGTTTAATATCCATTTAAAGGTTTTTTAATAGTATTTAACCTGCTGTACTTAAAAAAGCTGTATTTTCTCATAAAAAAGGCTATAACTTTTATTTAATTTTGAATAGAAGTAAAATTAAAAATGAACCTTAAATAATGTGCCATTGTGCTTTAACTGTACTGAAATAAATATTCCAGTATCGTACTAAGACCTCTAGTTACTCTCATCCTCTTTTAGTGCGTGCGGACAAAAAAGCGAATAGAAGTATTTTGGGGTACCCTGGGCACGCTATTCAGGTCAACTTGTACATCGATTTCAATCGAAAAAAATTTCAATAAAATATAAATTAGAATATCAGTTATTAAAAATACATCAGTTAAATATTTTTAAAAAAAATGTGTTGTGTGTTTACAATTCTGAGCACTACTAATCAATAATTTATTAATGGAATTAATTTTGTCAACTCCAAAATAATTTTCTTCCGAAATTTAGTCGATGAATGCAAATAAAACTCAGCACGTTTTCACGTGCATGTGCTGACTAAATCGTGAGTTTTAGAAATAGATTGTACAGTCTTTATTGCAATCTATTTGCTTGCCTAACTAAAAACACAAGCTACCTACTAAAAAAAACTACTCTTAACACCACAAAATAGCAATCATATTCTTCTTTAGAAATCAAATCAAATATATGCATATATGTACGTATGTATGTAGAAGATTTACTATTTTTGTTTGATTAAATTTATGAACGTTTGATAAACCCAGCAACGTATAATGAACTGGAAAACTTAATCAGATAACTTTACATCAACTTAAACATATCAATTTACACAGTCTTAGAAGATATACATACATACATGCTCGTATGTAAATAGATACACAAACGACGAATATAGCTATCTAAAATATTTAACTGATTTTGAGAACTATTTCTGTGTAATTCCATGCTTCAATTTATAAATTTATAATAATCTTATACCTAGTTGATTCCAGCAAAATTGAAAGCAAGCTCGAATGCAACAACTATGACGAACGAATATAGTTTGGGAGTTAACTTTCAAAGTTTGAAATCTTGATTCAAAAATCTGAACAAAAATTTCTTACCTCGAATGTTATACGAACAAAAAATGAATTTATCTCCAGAATAATCATACGACGAAAAATTACGTTTTTGACATCTTTAGTATTTTTTTTTAGAAAAATCAGGTTTTTAAAGAAAAATAAAATCTACAAAAATTAGGACAAACATTTTGAAAAAAATGACGTTTTTGACATGTAGTATTTTTTTTTTTAGAAAATTCCTGTTAATAATTCGTTTGCAAAAAATAAAAACTTAACGAAAAACTGATTTGATAAATTTGGTTTTCGACTTAAAAATCACACAGAATGTTTTACGAACAAGAAATGATTCTAAAATAATTGTATGCAACAAAAACAACGTTTTTGATTTCTATCTAATTTTTAGAAAAATTGAATTAATGGTTTTCTTACGAAAAAATACAAATTTATTTTACACTCAAAAATCCTTTAAAATACCTTACGAACAATAAATACTACAAGAATAACCGTTTTTTAAATCTATTAATCTATTAATTTTAATTTATTAATTAAAAACCTATAAAAAATTGGTAAAAATTTGTCTTCACTCAAAAAGTATCGTTTTTGACACTTATTTTTTTTTTAGTAAAATCGAATTAAGTGTTTTTTTAATAAAATTAAATTAGTAAAAATAATTTTTGAAAATTTTTAAAAGACGAATAATAATGTTTTTGACATTCAAACATTTTTTAATAAGATTTAAAAAAAATATAAAATCTTAAGAAAAATTGTTAAAAAAATTACTTACGACTTAAATACCTTAAAAACAAAGAAAGACATTTAATTCAAACTTTCATCATCTTTTACAAAAAATTGTTTTTAACATTAAGTAAGGTTTTAAGAAAAATCTAAATTAAATTCCTAAAAGGATTTTCCCGAAGCTATTTGACGTCACAAATATTTAACAGAAAACAGCCTAAATTTCAATTTTTAATTGGATTGGAGTACAAATCTTGAAAAACGAAAACACAAAACCCTAAAATCCCAAAACTCCAGAATGCAAAAAGCCAAATTCCAGAAAAACAATGATCCTAAAAACCGGAAATCCTGAAAAATTATGTGAAATTAAAACTTTGCGCCAATTTGAAAAAAAAATGTTTGTTTTATTTTCGGGATTTCCGATTTTCGGGATCTTGAATTATCTTGATTAATAATTTACGGGATTTTGCATTCTGGATTTTTGGGTTTCTGGGTTTTCTGGATTTGGGGTTTTCGGGATTTGGGGTTTTCGGGATTTTGGGTTTACCGGATTCAAGGTTTTAAAGAATCTGGGTTTTATTACTTACTTACTTTAGGTAGCGCTACAGTCCGGGCGGACCTGGCCCACAGCCAACTTGTGTCTCCAGCCAGACCGGACCCTAGCTACCTGTCTCCAGTTTCACGCCACCTGAGTTGCGGTTTTCCTCTACTGCGCCATCCCTCGGGATTGCATTCGAAGACCTTCCGTCCTGGAGCGCTGATGTCCATTCGCTCTACATGACCTAGCCATCTAAATAAGATGGACTATTATTCTATCAAATAGGTCAGTGTCATGGTACAGCCCGTACAGTTCGTCCTTATATCTTCTTATCCACTCTTCATCTATACAGACGGGACGAAAAATCACCCGAAGAACTTTTTTATCGAAGCATTCTAAGACGCTCACCCGAAGAACTTTTTTATCGAAGCATTCTAAGACGCTCTCATCTTTTTTGAAAGGGTCCAGGCCTCAGCGCCTTAAATGAGAACCTGGATGATAAGTGTCTTATAGATAGTGATTTTAGATGCTCGAGAGAGTACTTTCCTACTCAACTGCCTTCTAAGTTCAAAGAAGCAGTAATTTAGTTTTTATACATATTGATTTTTGGGATTTAAGATTGTCGCTATTAACAGTTTTCTGTAGTTTTCTGTATTTAATGTTTCGGGGATTGGGGTTTTCTTTTGAAATATGAAGTTATCAGTGTCACTTTTTGGTACAAATTGTAGTGAAAACCTGACATAAAACTCATTTTCAAATAATCAAAAAGATACTTAATAACTTAAGGTGGCGGTACATTCCCGTGTGTACTAGGGCCTTTACTTCTTCATCTAGCTCGATCCTCCCTTCCTTTCTCTTTATGCGCGCCACTTGATCCATGGCCTTTCTCTACTTCGCTGTCCTGTGGGCGTGAATCCGAAGACTTTCCAAGCCGGAACATTGCTTTTCCATGCGCTCTACATGACCCAGCCAATTTAGCCCTTGGACTTATCAACTTTCAGCTTCTATGCATAAGGGACCGTTGATCGCACCAAAAAGTTTTCTCTCGAAACGACCAAATGTGCTTTCAACCGCTAATGTCATAGTCCATGTTTCTGTACCGTAAAGCATAACGGGGATGATGAGGGTCTTTATAGCTACTTTTTGGTTACTTGAGAGAGGGCTTTACTACTCAATTGCTTTCTTAGCCCAAAGAAACAGCGGTTAGTAATTCTTAGTTTGATCTCCTGTTATTTTTTTCTGCTATTGTTGAGATCTTCTGATTATATTAATTTCATCAGCATATGCCAGTAATTGAACAGACTTATGCCAGAGCTTTGCACTATTGTTTCAAGGATGTTAAAGAAATTAAATGTCTAAAGCATTTTTTTTACATCAAAAAATTCGGTAAGTTTCTTAAAACCTTTATAGAGTTGTGCGAAACGGACGAATTTGACAGGTATGATAGAACTAGAAATGGCTCTATACAGTTCATCCCTGTAAATGTTATCATACGCGGCCTTGAAATCGATGAAAACATGGTGGATGTCGATTTGATGTTCCTTTGTTTTTTTCAATCAAAAAGTTGGAACGGACATATTTCAAAATCATAAAATGCAACTTCTCAACTCAAACTATAGAAGAATCCTTCAATGCAGGTTAACACATTCGATACACATGTCAATCCTATGCTCGCAACCACTTTGCCGACTCTCCACTTCTGCACTCTTCCAAAAAACATCACCAAAGCTAAAATCTCTCAGTCTCTTCAATTATTCCAACAACAACTAAAACTATACCTAGGTAATACTAACTTGACTATAGGAAGTATATGCTCAACAGTTTACTCAAAACTTAGAGTTTAATCACCTGGAAAATGTTTCCAGTTAAGCAATCATTATACGGCAGCAATGCATGCAGTGTGTAAATGGAACTTAACTACACATCGAAATAATCCTTTTCTCAAAGTCAAAGCTGAAAACATAGATACAGAATCTATTCTTTACCCATATTGCACTGGCAATATGGATATCAAGGATACCCTTTATAGAACTATAAGACCAACCTACTGACAGCCCTTAATAAATTAAAGATAAATGACTATAGGTATTTATGGATGGAAAATGATGATGATGATGGTAGTGATGCTCGTAAATGTGAGAATTCAAGGAGCCCATGAAGAAGAAACATAATCTCCCGGATGAATGTGGTGAACTGAATGTTAGCCACAAAATAATTCCAGCTGATGGAGCATCATATCCTTTCTCTGCTTTTGCTTCTATGTATCTATGTGCTCTACTGTGTGTGTACTTTGTTGATCCCGGCTATTTCCTTTTTAGAATCTTAAACAAACGGATTGTTGTTCCTGATGTGTTGTGATGGAAGAGTGGGAAGTTAGGAATGTGTTACTAGGATAATGGATGAACTCGTTGCATTTTCAATATACCAAAAGTCGTCCTGTGGGCTGCTTATTTTTCTTCGGTTATTTATTCCTTTTTTTCTTGTCCTTATTTTCTGTTGTTTTATATTTCAATTTTATCCTGATGCTTCAGGCGCTCGTCATATATACCAAACCAAAGGAGCTGTTGCTATATTTGAGGTTGGTAGATATAAATGCATAGGTAGATACTTTCTTATCCTCAAAGTTCTTCTTTTCCTGATAATGATCGAAGAAAATATCGATTTGGTAGACGAAAAGACATCTCAGATGGGATTTGGTGCTGCTTGTGTGAAAGATGCAGAGCTGCTACTGCTTTTGCCTCTGGAAAATATTGTTTATTGAGGTCACGTATTTATTGTATCGGATGTAATAATGAATGGCCCAGAGCAACCAAGAAATGATTCCTCTTTCTGACATATATGAAGTCAGCGTGTGTGTGGTCCTTTCGATATATGGATGGCCATGCGATGGTTTCCAGAGGTCATGTGTTTGAGGGCTGATCTTTTATATTTATCTAGGTATGTTTGAAGTTGAAATCTCAACTTTATTATGGATTAAGTTGGTCGACTTCTTTATACATGACGAGGAGTGAGGAAAAACCAAAGAACACATGTCTTCAGTATATAGTATAGTATAGTTTCTGTACTGTTGTGTGTTCTGTGTGTTACTAAAAGTGAATAACTTTTAGTGTGAGATTCATTTATTGACAGACGGAAGAGGGTAAAGGGTAAGGGGGAAAGAAAGGATATTTGACTGGTTTGGATGTTATGGATTCCAAGAGTTCAAGTTTTCCAAGCAAGTTTATATAAAGTATTGTGTGAAAGTTTTATAAGCTACAATGTGCATAGATTTACGCAACGAACGGCAACGATATCCTGGAAAATATTTATACATTCAATCGGAACTATTTCTACTATCTATTTCTACATTGCACAGAATAGTATAGAGGTATTCTTTTACAGCAAATAAACACAAACAGAAGAAACAAAAATAAAAGGATATTGGAATCAATTTCCTTTTTGCTATACTACATACATAGATTTATACTTAAACTTACATTGTACAGACTATAGGTATGTAGGTAGGTACAGTAGGTAGCATCATGGTAGATATTAACTTATAGTAATTTAAGAAGACTCCTTAGGTATTCATAGCATCAAGCAAATTTAACGGAGAAAACTGAGATAGGTATTTGCCTACATTTGGCTTATTTCACATTTTTTATTTCAAAAAAAGAGTTATGAACATAAATTATAATTTATTTGAAATTTTTATCTGAAATAAATGAAATAAAAAGTACGTATTCGCCGCAGTGAACATTTTTATTTTTATAGGTCCTTAGATCCTTTAGAGCCCATCTAAATAAATCCCCTATTTCAAGCGACAATTATCAATTGATACTTTTTGATATTTATCAATGGAAACTTGATACAATTTTAAAGCCAACTATTTTTGAATGTTTTTATAATTGATTGTAAATAACTTGAAAATACCTAATTATCAATACAAAAAATGCTTCATTTATTAATAAATGGACTTTTGAAACGTTCTATTTCAATATTAATTAACTATCAATTGAAAATTGACACTCGCTATTAAAGTGTACGTTTAACTCGAGTTAACTCATCAAGCTTTGCGAGATAATGCGTTATGGATCGAAATACTGTATTTTAGTTTTGTATAGGATTAAAATTCTGTATTTTTAAAATGCTGATACAAAACTGTGTATCTCACACTACCAGAGCTTAAAATAATGTCTCCTCAAAAAATATATTTTCAAATAATTCTGAACTGTAAATTTCTCTATTAAAAATCAAGAACTCGCTTTATATAATACTAGCCGACCCGTGCTCGCGTTGCTTCGCAAATTGTAACCAACACATTCTTTTTGTGCTTATGGATTTTCTTCCGATAAAAGAAAAACAACGAATTTAAGCTTGTTATGTACTCGAATTTAATAAAAAAAATCAAAAAACACTTCCTTACCGAAATTAACACTTTAGAAAAATAACTTAAGTAAAATATTACGTAGTAAAGGCCAAGCCGCACGTGAAAACAAACAAAGCCATTTCAATTTTTTAGTTGAAAAAAAACGAAATTTTTGTCTATTTTCTTCTTTTCTTTCTTTTATTCATACCTAGAAACGTTTTTTTGCAACCGAAAAATATAGTTTGCGGTAAAGAAAAAAACAAATTTGTCTTCTTAATGTTCACATACATCTATAGGTATGCGTGTGTAAATATCCGTAGACACATTTTTTTATTCATCTGCTCATGGTCAGTGCAGTGCAACTGACTTAACCTACCCACATTTGTGTGCTCTTTTTTTTGACGTCATTGTAAGTACCTTTTTCGAGTTATTTGTAAAGAAAGTTTTAACTTAATTTCAGTTTTATTGTTCAAGGAAGTGATACAAAATTGGTAATTCAAGCTATTATAATAGAACTTTTTTTATTTTTAAATTGGAAGAATTATAATCTATTCACTTTCTCGAACCAGAAAAATAAAAAAGATCTAATTTTTCTTTAAATAAATCGGCATTTCATGTGCACGGCACTGTAGTTAATTAAATGTCCATAGTAACTTAAAAAAAAGAGCCCACACTGCTCAGAGCTCAGCGATGTGACGATAGAATTATAGAAACAAAAAAATAAGGTGTGTGTGTAGGTTAGTTGATGAACTATACAATACAGAAAAATTGAATATTATGTAGGTAGGTAGGTAAGAGAAAAAACGTAACTATTAAATGGAACACATATTAAGAGAGAAAGAGCATGGGAAGAAAAGAAAATTAAAAATGTTGGAATGATAATGAAATGAAACAAAGCAGCGACCTCGCGATTGTGATGGAATCTAATTTCCTGGATAAAATGAATTCAAAAAGTTTATAATTTTATAATTTGTTTTTATTTATTTCTCAGGTTGTATGTTTAACTTAGAAGTGATTTTAGGCTTAAAATTTGCGCAACAATATTGACTTTATGAAGCAATGCTAATCTTTGTCGATTATTGTATAGGTTTTAAGATATGAGTGGTTGTATAAGTCAACTAATGGAAATAAATAAAAAAATGGACAACAAATGTAAAATTAATAATATTTAAGTTTGACAAATAATTAATGAAAAAAAATTAAAGCCATAAACACTCTCATAACAATATAGAAAATAATAAAATATATTTCAAATAAATCGGTTGACTACTTTCTGAGATCGTGCGTTACAAACTTTAAAATGGTTTCGCTTTTATATAATAGTATAGATATAGATATAGATTACTAGCGGCCCGTCCCGGTAGGTACAGATATTTAAGTTATAAGCATGCTAACGACCATGAATCACTAAATTAGAAAACATTTTTTTGTCCCATCATTAATACTTCGCAGCGTATGCGGTGAAAGACATTTTATGGTTATTTTTTTACACATTCGGTAGGTTTTAATAGGAATTTCTAAGATTTCTATAGTAATCTAGTACTAAATATAGCCTATGTTACTCATTGATAATATAGCTTTCTAATGAAAAAAGAATTATTAAAATCGGTCCAGTACTTTTTGAGTTTATTCGTTACATACAAAAATACAAATCTTTCCACTTTATAATATTAGTGTAGATAAACAATCTCAAGAAAAACTGACACTGATTCTAATAATATTCTTTTTAATGATTCTGTACAAACAAATTTCGCTAAAAAGAAACAAATTTCAGCTTATTTACAGAATTTTGACTCCATATATTCTGACAAAACAAAATGTTGCAGAGCAATTCTTTAAAGGTTCTCGAATGGTTAGCAATTTCGTACCCCCAAATAAATGATGTTTTAAGAATAAAACCACTCTTGGCTTTGACGACTTATCTGGTTTAGGGTGGTATGCTGTCGAAAAAGATCCTGAATTTGCAGAAATCGTCTCAACTAAGGAAAATATTGTGTTGATGTTGAGACCTTTCATTCTGTTGGTTTTGAAGGAAAGTGCGAACTTAATATGATCTCAGAAAGTTGCGTAAACCGCAGTTTTGCATCTCTTAAAACTCGTTTTTGAAAAAAAAAAACTTATTTCGTCATAATAAAGGGAGATTTTAGACGACTTTGCAAACATAAAATTTCATGAATTTTTATTTTTTGGGGGTTCAAAAGTAGGTGTAAAAATATAAAGTCCCTAAAAGGTAATTGCATTTGGAAGTGAATGTGTTTAGAGGTTGCTTAGAGTTTTTAAATGTGAGTAAAGTCTTATTAAACATGAACAATAAGACTGTGTACAAGCAAAAAATGTATTTTTATTTTTTATTTTTATTCTTGATGGAAGACCTCTTTTGGAACTTACAGAAAGTAGACATAGGTTTTCTTTTTTCTGAAAACAATAAATATGTTTTTTGTTCTCATACAAGACCCTTTGATTAGGACAAGCTTTTAAGCTTAAGCTTTAGCTCTATTTACACTTAAAGCACTTTAGGTGCTTTATGCACTTAAAAGCTCATATTAAAATAAAAACTTATAAAGCTTTAAAAATCAGGATTTTTAAATTCACACAAAATACAATTTGCAAAAAAATTATCTTCCTGAAAATTCGAAGATTCGGATCGAACCGTAAGTATTCGAATATGAGTATTGATGCTTCGAAAAGATTAAATCCCGTAACAGTCAAAAGTGCAAAACTTTGGACAACCTATTATTGAGGGCTTAGAATGTATTTCTATTTAATCCCTCTTCCAAAAGGTTGGTCCTTTGCCTACTTTTAAAACACTGATTTTTTTTTTTGCAAAAAAGAAACGCAAAGAAAACTTTATCTTGGGAACAAATGAGCCTATTAATTTGAAATGTCAAAAAATCAATGCAAATTACAACAACTTATAGTAGCTATTTCTTAAATTGAAATGAGCAAAGAAAATAGTTAAACCATAATTGAATTAATTTTAAAAATCGATACCAATTTTAGCTACATACATAATTATATTTTATGTTTTTTTTTTGGGAATCGGGCTTGAAATAGAATTGAAAAATAAAGTTAATAATAAATAATAAAACAACCGGGATTGGTATGTTTTTTAAAGAAAATGTATTACTTGCACGTTGCACTAACTTTCTGAACGATGCTTTTGCTAAGCTTTTAACGAATTTTGGTTTTCAACTCACATATAAATGGGAATTTTTTAATTAATAATTTCCTGTTTAACTTCTCAACGAAACGTTCCTCATCTAAATTTATCAACAAAAAACATCCTGACAAAAATATCAATTACCGTAAAGAAATAAAAATCTCTTGTGGAATTTATACGTGTGTTAATTTTGTATAACAGGTTTAAAGGTATTTTTCTTTGTTTCCGAAAATAGCGGGTTTTTTTCTAACGGATTCTATAACTATAACTGTCATTCTACAGAGATGCACCTAGTTGTGAAACGTAAAACTAATTTAAGTTTTAATCTTCAACTTTTATTTTCTTGATTAAGCTCTTCATCAAATGCAAAGCTTAAAAGCTTTATAAAACTTTAAGCTTTAAAGTTTGAATTTTAAAAATCGTCCGTTTCCGACAGTTCTTATATGTAATAATACGCTTTATCCAATTATTCCTTAAGAAAATTGTTAATTAACCAACGAAACGTTTGACAGGGAAAAATAAAATACTTAGCAGTTTATTTTTATTTCGAAAGCAAAGCCCGTGAAAAACATTATTACAATTTATTTTGTTTCGTTGGATTGAGTAGGTACCTACATTTTTATTCGATTGATTAAAAAACTTTGCCCTTCTCTTCTCCCTCATTTCATAATCTCTGCATAAATCTAATCCATCATTTTCAATAAAAGAAATTTGAACTTCGTAAAGTTCCTAAATCGACTATCCTAGCCCCCATTTCTCGAAGGCTATACGAATAAAATCTAAAAAATGAACTTTGAAACTTTTATTAATTTTGTTCTTCTTGTTTTTATTAATACGCCTATTTTTAAAACCGTTTAATAAAAAGACAGGAGAAGGGTAATATTTTTGTATTCGTGGAATAAATTATTATGAGATTTGTTTTCAAAATTCTTAACTTGACCTCCCCCTTCTTTTAAACTAATCTCATAATTCCAATTGTCAAAACGAGTACAATGATCATTAAATTCATTAAACTAAAGTTTCAAATCCTTTCTATTGCCATCAGGCAACGATTATTGCCCAAATATAAAATTCTGACAGATTATTGACAGTCAAGCGGTTTATATAGTAAAAAGAGGAACCCTCATCTGATCCAAACAAGTTATTGTTTATTTATGAGTTTAATATTCATGAGCTGTCAGTTTTTCGCTGTGCTTCCTTTTTATTTTGATGTGATATCATCTGTCAAAAAAGTTCATGGATATTGTCACAAATTAGGTCAAGTTCATAAACTATGGATAGAGAAAGAGAGAAATTCAAGCAGAGGGAAAAATATATCTTTTAACTTATTCAATTAAAATGAACACAATGTCACAAAAAATAAAAATTTGATGTTGTTGTTGTTTTCAGTTTATTGTTAAATGACAAATTAACCAGAGGCTACATTTATACGTATAAATGTAAGTAACTGTAAAACGTGGTCGTGATGTTTGCAAAAAGCTAACAGCTGTCAACTTTAATTGAAGTACCCCGTATCGTATATACGTATACCGTATAACCAACAGGACACAGTCTAAATGGAAACTTGCCTAACCGAAAGTCATCATTTTGTCAGGCCAAACACATTTAACATGCATTTAAGCCAAACTGTCATTAGTCTTCGTCCTCGGGGAACTATGAGGAGTCCGTTACATGGCCAGGGCCATTGGCAAATTTTATATAGAATAGATAGAGATATGTACTATTAACCTAAAAATGTAAGGATAGGTATGGGAAAATAGATATTCACTCTTAAAATAATCGCAGATTTACATTGCCAAAAGAGTGCACGTTACAAATTCTCATTTCACCCATCAGATATATGTACAACATGCACTGTCATATAGATACTTGGACCTTACGTGTGCCACTATTCCATAGCCCCAACCGAAGAGATATGATTACACTTTGTGTAACCGAAGCCCTCTTCCATACTTCTGACTTCAAGCCCACATTATTTGAGTGTCCTTTGTTTTTATAGGTCGGGGCCTTTCAGCATAGCTCGTTGACGATATATGTAACTTATATGTAAATTCAATAGTATTTAGTAGAGGCAGAGGCATCACATATCTATAGTACCATATAGTATATCCTAAACTTATATATCTACGTACATATATATTTCTAGAGATACATGTTGAATATAGACTAAAGTGAGGAACATTTTGGGCAATGTTTGTGTTTAGTTTAGAGATACGAGACGAATATTGTGCTCTGTTCAATTTCGTTAAGTGGATGGAATGCTCCCTCATCCATGCATCTAACTAAATTTGTTTTCATCGATTTGAAATTGAATCGCATTGTGATGGCGATGGCGATGGCGTTGAGGTACGTTTATATATCATAGCAGGCTTGCCAGAATGGGCTATTCATCGGAAACTGAGCTATGTATCGAAAATTGGGCTATTTATCGGAAACTGTGCTATTTATGGAAAATTGAGCTATTTTGCTTAAAGTGGGCTACTTTTTGGAAATTAGGCTATTTTTTCAACATATCCCGAAAAACATTTTAGAATGACAGCTCAATAATAATTGGTCTACAAATATAAATAGCTCAAATCTAATCTTGGGTGATTTTTAGCACGCTTGTCAATTTGAATTTTATATCAAAAATTGAGCTTTCTTGTGCATAGAAGACTGGGTTATTTTTTGATAACTGGGCTATATATCGAAAATTGTGCTATTTATCCGAAACTAGGCTGTTTATAAAAAAATTAGCCATTTAGCTGAAAGTACCCGTGGCATGATGGTAAGTGCGTTGGACTGTCATGCCAGAGGTCTTTGGTTCGATCGCTGCCTATGTCATTTAATGTTTTTTTCACGGGCACTGCATCTTGCGAGTAATTGACAAATTCTCCAAGAGTAATTCTTGTCATGAAAAGTGCTTTCTCAAATAAGCCGTTCGGATTCGGCTTAAAACTGTAGGTCCCCGTCATCCCTGACAACAGTATTCGCACACAGGAATGGTTGAGAGTTGTAATTCACTACGCCCTAGTTCTCAACGGACTGTTGCGCCACTCAATTTATTTATTTATTTTATTTAGATATTCTTTATTGGGATATTCTTTCCAGAATTACCGACAACAATTTTAATATGACACCACAATCATAATTGGGCGTTAAATAGCCCAAATCTAATCTTAGGCGATTTTTATCAGGCTTGTCAATGTGGATTTTTTATCAGAAATTGTGTTTTCTTATTCATAGAAAATTGGGCCATTTTTTATAACTGGCCTATTTATCGAAAATTGGGCTATCTGTCAGCTATTGGGCTATTTATGGAATATTGAGCTATTTAAAGAAAACTGGGGGCATTTACTCGAAATAAAGCATTTATTCCCAACTGGGATATTCATAAGAAACTTGGACATTTATTCGAAATTAAGCTTTTAACTTGGAATTAGGTTATATATAGGAAGTTGGGCTATCTGTCATAAATTGGGCTATTAAAAAAAATTGAGCTAATTATTAGAAACTATGCTATTTATTGGAAACGGAGCAATTTATCGGAAAACGGGCTATTTATTGGAAATTGGACTAGTTGTCGGAAATGTTCTTATTTTCGCAAGTTGGGCTACTTATCAGTAATTTGACTATTTATCGGATATTGAACCATTGATAGAATATTGACGGAAACTGGACTATTTATAGAAAATTGGGTTATTAATGGGAAATTTGTTATTTATCAAAAGACTGTGCTGTTTTTAGGAAATTGGGATACATAAAAAAATCCGACTATTCATCGGAACCCCAACTATTGATTGGAAATTCTACAATTTAGAAAAAAATGAGATTTTTACCAGAAATTGGGTTATTTTTTCCAAAATACTCGACAATCATTTTAGTATGACATATCATAACTGGGCCTAAAAGCCCAAAGCGATTCCAATTTTAAGAAGTTTTTAATTGATATTGGGCTAAATTTTGAACTATGTTTGGGCTACTTTTTGAGCTACTTTACAATTTCTAATTTAGGCTACAAATATATACAAAATTGGGCTCTTTACTAGTATATGACATGGCAGCCCTAGTGCATTTATATATCAGCAGGAAATGTGTGAGCGAAGTGAGCTCTGCGAATATAAATGGCACTAGCTTGCTCTCGCACTTCCGTATCCGTTTACACATTTATAGATATATGTACATATTTTAGATGTGAATTTGTATCTATATAACATTCAAAATACAATCAATCTGAGTAATATCAATAATTTGATGAATCTTTCATGTGCAATTTCAGCTGTAGTAAGCCATACATAATCCCTATAAGAATATATTCATCTATGTGCATTGTGATGTCTTCTATATTCGATACCAATGCATCTAGATATATGTATTTTTAATGAGGTCAACACGTTAAATGTGTTGAATTGTTCGTCTGATGCATTTGCAAAAGGTATGCATCAGTCTCTACTAATTGTACACCGAAATAGATTCCTAGTGGAAATCAGGTGTAACTATTGAGATTATAGTATTGAATTGAATTTTAATAGCTGTCACGCCGCCGCGCCGCTCTGTTTGTATCTACTATGATGTTGAATTTAGTATAGCGAATATAATGTGCTGCATCAGCTGCAGTTATTTGAATGCAACCATAGGGGAACTGCGGGTATTTAGCTCGAAAACGCATTAATATACAAAATATCTACAACTGATGGACAGTATTGAAGATATATTTAGACACACAACAGACAGACAATAGACGAAATTCTTGCATAATGAATCAATTGGATCAAAGTATAGAGTTTTAGTACCTACCTACACTTGACTATCATTGTTCTACATTATATTCCTTAGCTTAGAATTAGAAATACCATATTGATTAATTTTGACATTGAGGCATTATTCAAGCAATAAGATGTTCAAAAGTCTATAAACTTGGGTATTGATTAAATTCTGATTAAACGATGCAGTATACATATGTATTAATAAATATGTAAGTAGGTAATTAGTAGCACTAACTCATTTAGCGAGGGAAGTCAAGTTTTAAGAATATCATTAGACTTGGGAGTCAGATCCTAAGAACAGAGGCCAAAATTAAATAAGCTTAAAAAGACTATAATGTTAATCAATTTAGCAAAATAATAAAGCCATTAAATTATTTGAGTGACCTTAACCTTTATTATCGCTTAAAATTGCTCTAAAGTTAAAATTACAAAAGTGCTTCAATAACTTTAAATAACTTTCTAAATTCATTTGTGACATTTCTCTTGTTCCTGACATTTCAAATTGTCTGTAAACCAGATTAAGGTTTGTTCGTTTTGTCCTTTTTTCACGAACTGTCACTTTTTAGACGAGTTCCGTTGTTTTTATATGCACCACGTAGGGCTATGGCGGTATAAGGGCTTATATCGGGTATTTTTTTTTGTTAAACTTAAGTATACTATAAATAATAACACAAGACAGATATTTCATTGGAATGTATTTTTAATATTATAATCTGGCATTATAACTTCAAAGCACTTATTCAAATATGATTTCCGACATATGTACATATATGTATATTCATTACGGCTACGAGTAACATAGTCCATTTGATTAATGCAATTTTGATTTACTTTAACTATTATTTCAATAGTTGCAAAGGCTTAACGTCGCCCCATCAGAAATGATCTAGAAGTGTTAAGTCGAACTCACTAGTGGGCTGTTGACTTTACCATTCCTGAAAATGATTGATTCTCTAATAAATGTATGGTTGAGCCCACTGTATGGCAAGTTGTATGGTCTTCTTACAACCAAATATCATCCATTTTTAAAATCAGTCAACATGGCTCCAGTACCCGTGGCATGATGGTTAGTGCGTTGGACTGTCATGCCAGAGGTCTTGGGTTCGATCCCTGCCTATGCCATCTAAAGTATTTTTCACGGGTACTGCCTCTTGAGAGGAATTGACAAATTCTCCAAGAGATATTCTTGTCATGAAATGTGCTTTTTCAAATTTGCCGTTCGAATTCGGCTTAAAACTGTAGGTCCCCTCCATCCCTGACAACAGTACTCGCACACAGGAATGGTTGAGAGTTATAAGTCACTAGCCCTAGTTCTCAACGGACTGTTGCGCCACCCACTACAACATGGCTCCATAGCTTTCGCCAGATTTCAAATGTATCTGCCAACACAGTTTGACATTCCCAACTGTAAAACCATGGACAACAACCATCGCAACTTCTCTTGCAGCTAAAAAAAACATCCTTTTTATGAAATACTGAATGTATAAAAGTCAAAATGAAGATGTTATTTCAATAATATGATATATGACAGCAACTGTCAATATTCGGATGTTTCTATTGGATGACCTGAAACTGTACAAAAACGTCAGAAAATACATACATTTAGTGCTCTAAACTTCCATTCTATGTTTCTTTCTTCGAAAATCTTTAACAATGAATATAACCTGAAAATTGTATAGATTTATGTTCATTTATGTTAAAACTCTTTAAAGTCTAATTTAAAATGCAACAACAACTTGTTGCAATGTGGGTTATAAAATTGAACCACTGCCCCACAAACAAAAAGAACAGTTGGACACATGATGAGATTGCATCTATGCAATATTCATTCAAATTCATTCACAAAAACATTCCACACTTCTTTAGCAATAATTTCCCTTTTCTCCATTTAAATTTCCCCTCTTGATATATTCCACTATTCATCGCATTTACTGCGCAATGCGCATGATCCAAACAAACACCACAATTTATTTTCACAACAATGAACACTTTAGGTAGGTCAGTGTTCTCGCTGTTCAGTTGAGTACTCACTCAACATAAAATAGTCATATGTAAACATGAGCTAAACGCTAAACCAAAACGATTTTAAATCCGTCGACGACAACAGAGCAATCTTTTCAATCATCACCTTTGTCAAGACTTGATGAATAGAATATAGTCTCCCTTTCTGTTCTTGCTCTTGGCTCTTATAACCTTTTCGTGGAATTTTAGTCATTTAGTTATTTATATTCATACATCCTCACAGCCTTTGTTTTCAACTAAAACATTTTAATTTATCTGCTTTTCAGAAAGCCCAGAGTTACCTGTCTGTCAAAGTGACAGGCCAGGCCACAGGCCCAATGTTGTGTATACAAAAACGAATACCAAACCTAACCAACAGAGAAGAAACAAAGGATGACTTTTCCTGTCAAGGATATCTCACCATTATGCCCAGTTTATCCTTCGCTTTATGTCAGCCACAAAGGTCCATTACAACATATCTTTTTGTTCGCGCGTTTACTCCTTGATCTTGTGCGGTATAACGGTAGCCAACAACTATAAATGACAAAACTATATATGACATACACTTGCTAACGAGTGCAGCTACACAATTCCAACCTTCACAAACATGTGTGTGCTCTTTCGGATGCGCATGGAATATGAGAAGGCAACGACAACCGACAGCGAAAACAACAACAAAAACAGCACCTTATACGTTAGAGACAGGATTGCCATAGCTCGATAGCCCAGTTAAAAACTATTTGTAGCCCAAAATCAGAGCCGACAAAGTAGCTCAAAAATAGCCCAATTTAAATTTTAAAAACTCTTGTGGCTACAAAAAAAAATTACTTTTAGTTTAAATAAACAACGGAGTTAAAATATTCAATTTTCGTTGATAACAAATATTGCCCAAATTTAGATTTGTGCTATTTATAGCCCAATTATGATTGATCCAATTAAAGAGCAGTTATGATCAGTCTATTTATTGCCCAATTTTGATTAAATTGTCATACCACATATTTTGTAATGATTTTTGGAATGAACAAAATAGACCAGTTTAAGATAAGTAGCCCAATCTGGCAATCCTGGTTATAGAAAGCGGATATTCCATTAAAATGTCTCAGTGCAACAAGCATTCCGGTGTGTGTTGTTCCTGTATACATTTGCGGAGGCACAAAATAAATTGTGTCAAGTGATATACGCCATTGAGGTGAGTAAAAGGGGGAGAAATGGAGAACCCAGAACGAGGAAGGTGCAAGTGATGGAAGGAAATGTGGGTGTGCAGGAATAAGTGCTAGAAACATCCTTGACAGAAAAACGCCTAAGGAGATGCACTGGGGCATCCCATACACCTGTGCATACCTTACCAACCTACTCACAGAACATGCTTCGTCCTTGACTTAGAACGGCTGTTATTTTTTCATCGTTTAATGGCGAAATGGTTTGAAGACCGACCGACGACTACGACTACGACAACGATGATACGATTAGATGGGGTGAGTTAAAGTGAAGTGAGGCGAGGCGAGCTGAGGTGAGGTCTGAGTAAGGTGTCCTTTCATACATATGAAAGTATAAATTGTAAAGTTGTCGAGGACAAAGTTGTCCGTAAATCAGACTACACTTTGTGATGTCCACACAAAAATTTATTATACTTTGGGTCTTCTTATATGATGCTGGGTCTGTGGTTTTTATTTGGTCGTCGTCGTAGTCGTCTTCGGTAGGTTAGGAAGGTAACGACATACAGTTGAAACATATTGACAACTTGTATCCTGATACAGTGAAGTTATTCAGTAAATAGGAAACGGAAATAGGGATTATTACGGATGAAGTATTTGATGAAGACTTATAAATAACATTTTCCATTAAAAAAGACCTCAAACGTATGTTCCATGATAAAAAAAAAACTTATTTGACAGTTATTCTTTTGGAATGGGTAGAGTTGTAGAATATGCAGAGTTCATTGACTTTCTTTTTCTGTTTCTCTCACTCTTTCTACTGATAGGTTTGTTCGATTGATGTCAAATAGAATATTCTGTCTGTGACTTGGGTTATTTTTAAATGAAGAGTTCTTTGTACAATCTTTTCAACATTTGCTTTGAGTTAAAATCACAAAATGGTAAAAAGTGTTTTTAGCATCAATGTAGCATTTAGTTTTATGAGGGGTGTGTTCTTTGGAGGTATAGTAAATACTTTAAGTTGGCTATATTATTTTAACTGGCTGCCATTTTGTCAGCTGTCAAGTGATTTATGTTAAGTTTGGTTTGACATTTCAACATGAATAGACTGACACCTGAGTAATGCTTCCAAATTGTGAAAATTTGGCCCAAAACAAGATTACCGGTGATTCCAATTTTTGTAAGCGAATTTTATTTAACCAAGAAGCTGACTTTTGTTTGAATGGATTTGACAATAAATAAAACTACCATATTTGGAGTGATGATAATCATCCTCAAGTGTATGTTGCGACAACGTTGCATCCACAAAAACTTACTGTTTGATATGTTTTATGTGTTGGAGGTATAATTGGTCGGTACTTCTTTAAAAATAAGAGTGGCCAGAATGTTTCAGTCAATGGTGACCGCTATGGAGCCATGATTACTGATTTTTCTGTTCATCAATTAAGCAACCACGATTTGAAGGGCTGTAAATTCAACAAGATGGCACCGGTGCAAGTTGTCAGACAGATTTATTGAAGGGAACGTTTGCTAACGGTGTAGTTTCAAGTTATATATCCATGAATTTGCCTCCACGATAGTGCGACTTAACGCCGCTTCACTATTTTCTGTGAGAATATGTAATGTTGCTAGTCTACGCCCATAAACACAAAACGATTGACAATTTTAAGGACTACAACAAAAAGTGTAAAAAGTCATCGAAAAAAGACTTCCAGATTAGACTACATCCAAGCCAGCTGTGGCCAGAAATCATATTTAAATCATAATGACAGAAGACTTTCTTTCGAATAAAGTATATTTCATATTAGTTTTTCATTCTATTCCAAAGTTCTGTATTTTTAAAAAAACACCCTGTGTTTATAAATGTCAAAAAAGGTTCTTTCAAATCGATATCTCAGTAAAATATTGTCCGAAATGTCATGCCAACTTGTGTGACAATATTGCAAGAAATGTCAATTTTGATGCTGTTGTTTAAAACATCTGACAGTTGTTTAAAATGTTTGCATTGTCATATATGTAATAATAACTCAAAATGGAGTAAGAACTTGAGAACCTATCTGCCAACTGTTTCAACACAAAATTTACCATGGAAAGTTATTCGCCTATTGTCAGCTCATTGGCAGCTATTGTCAGAAAATTGACTGATCGAACAATATGGTAAGCTCAGACAATCTTCTGTACCTAGCTTAATAATAGATTTGAATTTAGAAAAGCTCTACAAATCATTGGCTGCGTTCAATCTCGTGTTGGATATTGTATCTTGGATAGGTGGATTTTTAGATACCTTGTTGAACGAGTTGGATAGCTGTATTGAGATAGCTGTCAAAAAATAAAAACAATTTTCAGCTGTTCACAAAAAGCAGAGAAACATTTAAGCTTCGAAGTCAAAATTGTTGTAAGATAAAACATTTAATGGATAATTCAACTGATTCGTCGGACGATGATGAGTTGATAGGTGCGTAACAAATTAATAAATAAGTCCATTTTGAAGTTTAAAAAATAGATCATAATTACCTTCTAAAATTCGGAGGCAAATTGCTTCTTCATCGTCTATTATGTACAGAACATCCTCAAATACAACTTCAACTAACATTTTGTATCTTTTTGTTTACCAACAAAATACAAAAAGCTGAAATCAATTTTCAAGTTTCTTAAAATTCAACCATGTGTTGAATCAGCTGTTCTGTCAGATACTAACATACCCCAGAAATTTTGGGATACCTTTGGATGCCTTTTTTGGCACCTCAGCTGTTTTTGATCAGCTATTTTACACGTAAAACACTAACAAAAAGGTATCCGGATACCCTATCTGACTGAGTTTGAACGCAGCCATTCAATAGAAATATCAATTATGTCAATATTATCAATCCAATAGTAAACAAATGTCAGAATCATCTAGAACAGTTTGACAGCGTTTAGATGACATTTATTTCCCTGGATTTCAAGTAAAAAGTCAGCTTTAAGCAAGTAAATCAAATTTCTTACAAAAACACCCCTAACATTAATATTTGTATGGCTGTTTTTGGTTCTCAAGATAAATGAAACCATTTAAATAACTTTCAAAAACATAAAACATGCAATTTTTAGAAGGGGATTTTTGGTAGAATTTTGACAGATTTCCATATCTTTTTTTGCAGCAGATATTTTTATAGACACTTCTGTTCTTTATTGATTATTTTTTTTTAAATATTAAAGCGAAATAAAGTTACTTACCCATTTTCAAAAGTAAACTTTTTGCAAACAATACCGAGACCGACCGGAAGACGCGAAACAAACTCAGTTAAATTAAAATTTAAATAATTTTACAAAAAATAATTTAAAACTAAACACCTTTTATTTTTATGAGTATTATTCACTTTTTACTACACAAGGAAAATTGTTTCTTATGTGAACAGAGATGATTCAATCAGAAAGAAACGAAATTCTTAAATGAAATCGCCAAAGAACAAACCAACCCACCGAGCTAGGTGAACAAAATTTGTTGATCACATTTAACAAAAAAAAAATCCACTTAGTTTTGTAATTAAAACATATTCTTTTGATATAAACTAAAACTTTACCACTCATTTAACATATTGTTTAACTTTTTTTTCTACCGCACATTGAAAATAAAATTGTTATTAATTTTTGTTTACTTTACAAATCGAGAGTCGAGACGATCGCGAGCGCAAGAATTTCACAAATTGCTACTGCATCAAACCAATTACCAAAGAACAAAGATAAAGATGGAGATGACAGCGAATTAATGATCGCGTTTATTGTGTCTAGTTGGATGCATGTATGTGTTTCAAAAATTTTATTTGAATTATAGTGAACTTAAGCCCTGGTTACAAGAGTGGATTGGGGAGTCCAGGTTTTATGGTTATGCTGGAGTGAAAAATTAATTAAAGATTAAATTAAAATGGGATCGTAGTGAAACCAATTCGACAAAATATTGTATTATTTTACAAAAGAAACAAAGAGTTTATGTGTGAATCATTTCAGGGATGGAGGGGACCTAAGGTTTATGTTCAGAATCCGAACGGCTAATTTGAGAAAGGACTTCTTATGACAAGAATTACTCTTGAGGGATTTTTCAATTCCAGGCACAGGCAGGGATTAAACTGAAGACCTATGGCATAACTGTCATTTAGGGAACTTCAAAAAGTATGCAATGGAACCAATATTAAATGTACAATGTTTTGAAAGAAAACAGAAAAATAAAGGCGGTAACTGAAATTTTTGTAAAATAAAATACAACAATGAGCTCACAAAATGTAGACACTTATTTCCTACATTATTTCGAAAGTCTTATGACGCCAGTTTTGACAGATTTTTTTAAATCTAAATAATGCAAACAAAATATTAAGTCAAGCTTTGATCAGTTCTATTAAATTCCTCAATTCCTCAAGAAATTGAACAGACCTACTAATTTGAATTAAAGTGTCAAAATAACGCAACGTACTCATTGGGTCACCCAATCCGTTTCGTACATCAATATCAATATCAACGGATTCCACTGAACTTTTTGGAAGCCCTTTGTGCATAATATTGGTGTCATTTAAATCTGTTAAACAGAATTTTTTTTCAAGTAGATACATATCTCTGTGGGTTCTTGAAATGTGGCCAACGAAATAAGGTATCTCTAGATTTCTATCGTATATCCACACACACACACAATCATCTCTCTGAAAACCATGGAATGTAATTCTAGGAATATTTAAAGGTCAAGAAATATCAAGATTTTCCATTGAAAAATTGAACCGATTTCAATAACTTTTTAACTTGAAATACAAAAATTTCTGGTCTATAAAATATGGAATGAGAGTGGCACACGGATAGAGACAAAAGTCTAGTTAACCATGTCAAAATATCACTCAAAATCATGTACATATGTTCGCACTGACAGCTTTTTCAAACTGAGAATTAAAAATGTTTCACCATTTCTCGGGACATTATATTAGTTGGAACTGACCTATTATCTGTTTCCGTTCTTTATAATTTCGGTTTGGTAATGTCAAAAAACTTGTTCGAAGAAAGTAAGAAAATTTACACCTGGAATGAAATACGACAGTTATCACAACATTCCCCATTTTGTATCGATTCTGACAGATGTCCAAATAAAACAATTCAATTCAATACTTCCTATAGTTTTATTACATTTTGGTTTGATTATCATGCAACCAACCATTACAAATTAGCAAACTTCTAAAATTTCTAAAATACATTGTTCAACACTACTGTGTCGCTTTATTTGTCGAATTATTATTATTTTCGTTGATTTTATTTGTTGACATGTTCTACACTTGCCTTTCACTGCACCGCACAAATGTCAAATCCATGTATACAAATCTACTTCATCGACAGCAGTATAAGTTTTGCTAGCTATTCGCTTTGTCGCTTCTTGCTTTTTATGACTTTTAATGTGCATTCCGTGAGCTCATTGCCAGAGTCAGCACCAGCAGCAGACCCAGCATCCAGCACATCCTTCCTTCCACCACATCCTGTCACATATCGGTTGATTTTACATCCTCCATATACATACGCAATGGAATTCATAAGAATATATACATAGATATACCTCCAGTTTACCCTCTTGCTGATGCGGAATGGAATTTTAGAGACTTTACGACGTACATTTTACGCGCTGCTAACATTGTGTCGTAGCAAAAGTCTTTCGCTCTTCAACTTTCTTCGACTCGAACTCGACCCCATCCTCGGTATGTTACGTCTCAAGGATTTAAAAAAATGCATTTTTACAAGAAAGACTTATGGATGGAAAGGAAGAGCATCAAAAAGCACCCTCGCCATATCACATACACTACGTACATACCTTCTCTGACTCTGGCGGCATGACGATTGTAGTAGTTGTCAGTGGCTGGCGACAGTAATTTAATGACAGTCGGAAGTTGATTGTTACACTCTGGGAACTGTCATAAATGTCATATTACTATGAACGTGCCGTATCGTCTTGTCTTGGGTTACCATGGAACAGAAAAGAACAAAAAGAACTGAGAATGGGGCTGGTTCTGGCTCTGGGCTATGACAATATGCGGCAGTGGCATTGGCAGAAACAGAAGAAGCAGCAGGAGCAGTAGCAGTAAAAGCATGAATGCCAATTCGTTTTTAAAATGGCTGTAAATGGGAACTCAATTCATATTTTCGTTTGGTAATTGGGTGCTCTGTCTTGCTTTTATGAGCTTGATGTCTGTGAATGTTGGTAATAAACTTTTTACTTTCTGTGACATTTCCTGTCATTTTTTTTGTGTCCATTATATTAAGAGGAAGAAAGAATGGATGACATTTTGTTAGCAAAAATTCTATTTTTAAGAATATAATGTGGTTATGATTTTTTTATAGGTTAGGTACTGATTGATGATGTTGATTGATCACAAAATATCTCTCGCTCAGTATTATTGCGGCAGTAATTTATTTATGGTAAGAATTTATTCTTTTATCTTTACATAATAATTTGTAACTTAAGGTGATTTGATGAGGGTTTTCATCAATAAAATCATCTCTAATATCTTTTGAAGAATATTAAGGAAGTTATAAAAAGGTGCAAAAGATTTCAATTTTATAACATCAAATTGGTATTTTGACATAAAGTCAAGTGTCAATAGGAAAAGTTAAAATTTACTTTATGTTGTTCTCATTTGATAATTTTCTTAGTATATATTAAATATAATAGTACTATAACATTTATTTTGTATTCAAAAATAAGGAATTAAGTATATTTGTTTGTATTTTAGTGTTCTGGCTCATTAAATTGAAAAGTATACCATATTTGATTGGTTGTTGCAATGGTATAATGGCCTGTCAAAATACCAATTTTGACAAATTCATTGAGGTGAGTGTCTTACAACTGTGCCAACTTAAAATTCTGGGTGACGATATTGCCAAAAACGGCATTTTTAGCTGACACATGCAACTGTCATATGGTATTGTTTAAGTAATCTGATAGTTGGTCACAATTTCTTTAGTATCATATAGAATTTTGAACATCGAAAAATCTAACCATCTTACAGTAAAATTGTAAGACTTTGGAACGAAATCTTCCAACCATTAAAACTACCTAACACCATTTTACGATCTAACAATAGACCGTACTAAACTTTAGATTAAAAAGAGAATAAGATTTATCAATGCATTTGTTTTTAAATGCTTCCATATGTAAATCAAAATGATCACTCATCAAATTTACACTTGTGATATATACTTCAAAATTTAGTCTTAAATCAAATATCAATCAATTTACTTTGACGAAAGGAACATACAAAAACTGATTTGATATATTTATATTTATTGAATTAGTTTTTTTTTTAAATAGTAGAAAGAAGTTAAAATAAGTGGCAACATTTTAATTTAATTAAAAGTGAGTAAATTTGACAGCTATTGGTGCTGCCATCTGTTTTCCGACAATAAATAAAGAATTTGACAGTTATACTGACATCTGTTCTCTGACGGTAAAGAGTCCTTTAAAGTAAAGTCTTTGAGTAATTTCGAAAGCATGTATCATCTGCAAGATTTAAGAGATCAATTCTAAAAATACAGATCTCTCAATGAGCTCCTGTTGTCGTAAGATTAGAAGTCTTATTAATGATGAAAATGTGCTTCAAAGATGAAACTCGTGGGACTCTGGACTAGGTAAACACTTTGTAAAAGTGACGGCTGATGGACAAAAATAACAAAAGAGTGGATTGCATTAGACAAAAGGAAACAAAAGCTTACAATAAAGACCTTTATACGGTATGAAAGATTATACTTTAATAAACATAATTAACCTTTCTTACTTAATGTAGGCTACCATTTTTAATCATATTAAAGATTCTCCAAGGGAAACTTCTTTAAGGCTTTAAATTACAAATCTTCAAAAAGGTTGGCATGAGAAACTTACTAATTCATTTTGTCTTTTACTTCCGCAATCGTTTGCATGAGTCATGTCTGTAATAAATTTTATAAGCCAGTAGTTACACAATACGTGGTTAAGGGCTATAACACACACCTTACGTGATTTGATTTGCAACAGGGCTTTTAATTATACGTGTTCTTAACCTTACTCCTTCAACCTTGAATATTTAAAAAGCGTTTATACCTTTTTGTTCTTGGAAAACGTGATTTCTTACCACTTAGTTAAATACATCCCTAGATATGTACCCTTCTTTCTCAGAATTCTATTTCACCATAGAAAGACTTGAAGATAAGCATCTTTATTTTGAAACAATAGAAAACAAATATCCTCTTTTCTTTTTGAAAAAAATACTTAATTGGTTTATGTACCGCATGGTAGCCCATCCCAGCCTTAAAACTCAATTAGCGAACATACTAAATAAGGGCTTGATTGAGTAGATTTTGTATAGGAGGCAGGTTTGGAACAGGACGAAAAACAACAAAAACAATATGTCACTGCAGCCATAGGTTTAAAGGTAGAACTTGTACAACCAATTTCGAATTCATTTCGTATGTTCCACCAATTTCTAAATTGCATTACCATAAAAAAGGGTGTTTTGTTTTTCGAGTTCCTGCACTCATCACCATATATGCAAATTTTACCTGTTGGCAAGTAGTTGTACAAAAGTTGTGACAGAGTTTTTCGAATTTCAAAAAATATACATATGCGGAAAAAGTTAAATTGCCAACATCGCATCGTCATCGTCGTCGTCGTCGTTAGCAGCAAAAAATAGGGAGGTTTGTTAGAGACCATGAGCCGACGGACCAACCGACCCACCGACCTACCCTTTTTTCACATATTTCGTCAGGAGAGTCCTGAACATGCAACTGAACTTAGTTTTACCCCAAAATATTATATGAGACTGAGACGACAAAGGACGATGACTATGACAGCAACGACAACGATGAGGACCCGATGACATCCTCTGGATGTGACGACGCAATTTTCAGCAATCATCTGTTTTGCAGTTTCATATCTCAAAATTGAGTTTAGCCCAAAGTTGTGCTTTTGTAATAATTTCTTTGGCATTGTGCATCTGACGGTCTTGAAAAATGAATGAAGCTACAAAAACATATACATACATATTTCAAAATATGTATATCTCCACCTACATATATCACTGAATAGATGTTATATGGAGGGAATATATTGGCAAGGAAAATATTATATTTATATTATGGAATAAGGAAACTTTGATGATGGGTCATCCTCATCACATATGATGTTATATGGCTCTTTTAAAGAGGAGGAAAATGCGAGCGAGTATGAATTTTGGTTTAATAGAAGTTTCCTTTACGAATCAATATTGTGTATATTAGTTTAAAATTGAGTTTAAGAAGGGATTTTCAATTAGTACCACTACCCCCAACCATACCTAGGACTGCTCTTCTGACATCTTGCTAGTTCTTCATAAAGTTATGAATGCTTTATATTTTCTACCTATGTTTTTCAAGTGATTGTATGTTGTCTATTATTAGCTTTAAAGTAAATTTTAAGTATTATATAGGTTTTAAGGCTAAAAGAGCCACTGGCAAGAAGAATTCAAGTGTTTATAGGGAAACTATTGAGTTTTGTAAATCAAACACATTTTATTCACCACGCTACTGTCAAAATTTAATCATGGTAAAAAATACATACATACATTTTATCACAATGCTCACAATGCCTTAATTCTCTAACATTTCATAATTTTAACACTATGTGGTGAATTCATTGGGTCAAAATTGAGACTACTGTGGAGTAAGATAAAAGTGGTTACAATTTGACGTTTCATTTTTATTCTTGCAGCAATTCGTTTATAGGTTAAAAGATATTAAGAGGTTTCATTGGTTGCATTCTATTTCAACTTTTTAAGTGCTTTACATGTGTTGTTCTCTGACAAAACAGCTAATTTGACATATGGTTCAATTTAATGGAACCTGAAAATTGATTTAACATGTTTATATTTTTGCTGAGTTTCGGTGAATTATTAAAATAATCGACTGAAAATTTGATGCCGCAATAATGTTGGACCTCAAAATCTAAATGTTTGTCTGTTTTTCGTGACTAGATGAAAGTTGTTTTTATATTTTGACAGCTATCTAGCTCTAAATATCCAAAGATTAAATGGTAAGCTTGGGTAGCTGTCATCTTTTCACATTTAATAACAATAAGACAATACTAGTTTCAATTGATTTCTCAGATGCCTTTGAAGGATATATTCCGGGAAATTTTGAAAATATTGAAGGAACATTTTAGTACATTTTGGGACGATATCTGTAAAGGCGATTTCCACTCCAAAAAGCATATCATTATAATCTACCAATGAGCTGTCATTTAAGTTGTGTGTTTTCCCGAGTGATAGAAAATCTACCAGTTTTACAATTTAGCAGCAAGTTGCATAGCTAATAATAACTTGTAAGACATTGAAAGATTTTCCAAGCACTCAATTTAATTGACAAGTCATTGGTTGATATTTGTGTTACAGAAATATCAAATATAAGAACGTTTTCTTACAATTAATTTCAAGATTACGGGGTTGTCAGCTAGCGAAAACATAATTTTCAGGTTTCATAGAAATTATTGTTAGGCACATTTTCTGACATCTGTGAGACATTGGCTGCGTTCAATCGCGTGTTAGATAGACTATGCTGGATAGGTAAATTAAAGATACCTTTTTGAACTAGTTGAATAGTTAACTTTATACATCTGTCAAAACAATTTTTTTTTAATTCTTCACAAATATTGAAAAACAGTCTAAAATAATTGTAAAATTATATTTACAATAGATTATTTCAAATATTGATCGGGTTTATAAGACTAAACATAAACAAAATTTAAATGAATGTTTAGGTTCCTTCAAAATCAACCAAATGTTAAATTAGCTGTTCTGTCAAAAAGTCACATACACCAGAAATGTTTGGATAGTTTTGAATTTCTTTTTTGATAGTCCTTATGATTTAGATCAGCTTTTCTTTCACACATTTAGTACGTAAAAAAATATATTCGGTTACCCTATCTACCTCAGATTGAACACAGTCTTTGTAAGCATGTGACAGATCTGCCAAAAGTGTACACTTAGGTTTAGTAAAAGATCAACCAACAATGTACTCTGACGAAGCTCAAAATCTGCAAAAAACTTCGAAGCTTTTCTAAACATCGAAAAATGTTTGGCCTAAATTGAATGAGATTGACACTTACATATTACATGACCCTGATTACACGGGATGTTTTTTCGTTCGTTTTCGTCTTTCGTCTTTTTGACAGGTACCTACCCTCGTGATTACACCTTTCCTTTTTTCGTTCCTTTCGTTATTCCTCTTTTTGACGTTTGTGACCGAATTGTTTTTATTTTACTTTTTATATCCGGTTTGATTTTTAAAAGCTCTTTTCGAATAATTTCAAGTGCCTCAATTCTTTTATTTATATTTTTATAATTTTTGTTCAGCTTGTAATACAAATTGGGCCAACTTTGAAACAGCGTTAATAATACTTCCGTTTGAGTTTTTGTCCACATTTCTTAAATCGTTTAAATAAATAATTAAATTTACATTATTTCACGTTTAATTTGCCTTTACTACACCGTACTCTGGAAAACTGAACTTATAGCTGTAAATTATGCATTTTGTTTTTTTTATTGGTTGTCAAAGCATAAACGTCAAAGTTCAACCAAAAAAAGTCCATAAATTTTCAGGACTCTTTTCACGACTTCTTTCCCCCTACGTTTCTACACCCCTCACCCGATCTGTCAAAAAGACGAAAGAGGAAACAACCGAAAAAACATCTCGTGTAATCGGGCACCATGTGTGGAAGACACTACATGTCACATAGCTCATAAGACCATATTGGAAACTCTACACTAGCAATTTGACATTTGAGGGCATTGTCATTTCACGTGGAGGTGATGTGAACTGGGCAATAGGATCGTGCTATTTGCTTCCGTTTGCTATTTTCTTGTGGCTTCATAATCATTCAGAAACTAAAATCATTTTAAGGACGAAGAACTGCATATTCAAATAAATAAAATTGAAAATTTTCCAGACATGAAAAATACATTTTTACAAAGAAAGTAATTTACTCCTTTTCTATACTTTTGAGCATCAAATGGTGTTTCATTTCAGAATATTGACTTAAAAGTTATAGTACTCCCAAGCGCCCTACCATGCCCAAGACTCTTAAGGCAACTCTAGATACTCCTGCCTAATTGCTTGGGTAAACTTCCCTGAAAATATTTCAGTGACAAAAGTTTGAAAGTTATCGCCACTACAATAAGCTTATTTTAAGTTCACTTCTCTCTCTCTCTCTACCATCACTGCACATCGATACTGTACTCGTTCCAACTCCCCCGTCTTCAACTTCTTTTTCAATTTTTGTTGCTCTTATTTGAAAAGGTATTTGCAGGATATAAATTTGAACTTATTTTAATGCGACAATTCAGTAACTCTATGCAAAAAAATTGCCTTTTATTTTATTTCATGGTAAAAGAGGATGCTAACTATTTTGGTGATATCAACCGAAAGTAAGGCTTTAAATCATTTGCACAAAATAAGAAAGAAAAAAAAAACAATATAAAACTTTATTGAATTGAACTTTTCACATAGTTTTTGAACCAACTAGAAAAAGAGCTCACTTTAGCATTTTGTCAAAATCAAAGACGAACCCAAACAAAAAAAAAACTGATATTGGAAACTTTTTATCTATGTTGGATTTTTTTAAAGGCTATCCAAAGAGAAGTTCAGACGACGACGATATAAAATCAATTGAAAAAGTTTAATTTGTTGTCACTTTTAAAACACTGAAGGAACGTAGAACAGACAACTACTATAACTCTTCAATGGGATAGAAGTTAGACGGAAGTGGAAGTGC
Organism: Eupeodes luniger; assembly: GCA_951509635.1. Taxonomy (NCBI): domain Eukaryota; kingdom Metazoa; phylum Arthropoda; class Insecta; order Diptera; family Syrphidae; genus Eupeodes; species Eupeodes luniger. The sequence goes on along the minus strand of OX608075.1, from coordinate 7,144,739 downwards.
CTTCTTTTTTTTCCTTCTTTTTGTGTTGTTTTTAGTTGAATTTAGTGACATAGGAAAGTGCAATAGAATAAACCTATGATATGTGTTCCAAGGACATTCGAGAGGATAACAAATATAGATAGGAAAGGGAGTGCATTGTCAAAGTTTTATATTTGATAAGGCACAACTTAAAAAACACTCTATGAAAACAGGTGAGCAATTCTGTTTTTGGGTAAGTATTTTTAGTTTAAAAAGATTTCGTTTTTCACGCTTAAAAGAGCTTTAACTCCTTTAATTTGCTCAAATAATAATAATAAAACTTACAAATAAATAAAGTCTTACATCACCTGATCCTTGAGGACAGTAGAAGAATGTCGACAAACTACGTTACCGGAATAATTAATTTGACTTAATGACCTTGTCTCCATAATTTCAAAAACATAAATTCACAAACTTGAAATTGATTCAATTTATCTCTTACGCTGCTGATGCGAAACGAAATTTTTCGGTGGTCTCCAAGTGCAGAGCGAAATAAAAACGAAAACCACAGCGGAAAAATATTTGTGGAGAGTTCCGTCTGGAAGTTGAATTTCACTGCTTGTCTTTATCACTTGTTGCACATCACCAATAACATCCTGAGTTTCCGATTCAGAAATGCAATGTTGGAACACATTAGACAAATCCATTTTATTTTAAATTTTAAATCAAATATAAATCAAAGTCAAAACACCGAAAGTCACGAGTAAACAATTTTTTTTCAATAAAAAAATTAAACGTCAAAATTTCGCAAGCAATTAATGTGCCGGGCAATTAAATTAAGAACGAAAAGAGTGGAGAATTGTACTAAGAAATTTAGTACAGCTCTCCACTAAAATGTCACATTTCGTCGTTCAGCAGCGTACTGAAAAACGAAAAGCACAGCGAAATTTTTCGTTTATGATTTCGTCATGTCATTTTTGTATGGGAAATTTCGTTTCGCATCAGCAGCGTACTAGGCTTGAGTTGTTTTAGTAGTCCTGAAATGACTGCGCATACTAATGACATATTCGGCTGTTAGCCCAGATGTTTTACAAGGTGTTATGGAAAAAGTTCTAGAAAGAGTCTTAATGTAAAATCAACATACAATTTATTGTTGAGAAATTTATCGTAGCCTTAAAAAAACCGTTTCTGGTTTTGTTTAGCATTTTTAAGGGGGCATATTTGACAAAACCTTATGTGATACAATAATTATAAGTCAAGATTTTAATTCAGGACAACTTAATTCTATTCTAAATCTATTAAAGTTATTATCGCTTTAAATAAGGAAGTCCCTTTTTACCCACCCTGTAGCTCTTCGCTAATTTCAAATTCATGTTCTCAATAATGGAATCAATTCAAAGGTTGCGCCAGAGTGTGGACACAAACTCAAAGCCATCTCACACTCTTGTAACTTCTTGATGAACTTCAAAATCTTCATCCCATTTCCATTCAAGAGACGCCAAAAAAACAAACCTTCATCTCGCTTGGTTATTATTGCCAAAGCCTCCAAGTCCGCCTGCAGCTTTTAAACAACCTAACCCTACTAGCTACACCAAAACAAATCCAAACTTTATATCCGCCGCCGCCCAACAACAAGAGACACCGACGACGACGATGAACGCGACCGTTTCGTCGTTTCTTCCGGTGCTTATCCTTTGAACTTTAAATAGCATTTTCAACTCCTTGATGATTGTGCGGTGTTGCCCCGTCTTCATTGGTCTTTATACTTTATAGTTGGCATTTTAAATTATCATTTTTGCACTGCTCAGCACCTCAGCGAGCACAGCTAAATCCACTCTAAAACTTATATTATTAGTTTTAATCTTTGATAAATTCTCTTCCGTTTCTTCGTTCTCTGCCTTACCGACAATTTACATCGTGCCCATCAGAGATCCTTCCGTTCAATGTTTTCATTTCCATCGTTTTCGAATATTTATTGTTGTTTTTTTTTATTTTTGCTTTGAACTACTTCTGTTGCGTTTTTTCTTCTTTCTTTTATAACTATGATGACTTCCTAACCAAGAGTGCGACAACATTGACGCTGCTGTCCTGTGTCCTGTTGGAAGCATTACAGAAACAACAAAATTATGATTACCTCGTTTGCAATCAACGAACGAACGCGGAGCAAGTTCTTTTTAAAAAGAAGATCCTATTTTTCATCCCCATTTTCACGCTTATGAGAGCCCCAAGTTTCCGTTAAGTAATTCAAAACCTGAAGGTAAATAGTTGTGCACGTACCTTGAAAAAAGAAAAGGAAAAATTGTTAATTTTTTTTTAAACGTGTTTCTGATTATGGAAATGGAAGAACTATATAAAATGGGAAACAAGAAATAATACGAATTTCAAGGAATATTATTTTTCAGGAATGCACTGTACACAATCTGCAAGTCACAAACAGAGGCAACAAGGACGACAGCAGCAAGCAGTGGAAAGCAACATCATCGTTATAGGTACACGACTACACGTTTCTAGTGGCAACAACAAAGGAAATTAAATGAACAAAGATAACAAACTGCAAGTGGGCGTTGGTGTTGGCGTTGGCGTTGGCGTTGGGTGGGGTTTTTGCTTTTTGCAATTGTCAGCCGGATATCCGGCAAAATATCAGATTACACGAAAATTGCAAGTTCTCGTCGTCGCCGTTGTCGTTGTCGTCGCCATCATCGTTGGGTCTTTTGTGATAACTGAGTTCATGTGCTTGGTTCCTTCCATTTTGCTTTATGGAATATTATAGTCGTCAAAATTCAGCCATGCCAATGATAACAACAAACAAAAGTAAAGTATGAATGTTCGTGTTTGTTACAAATTTGCATCTTGATTCAGTATCTAAACTATTCCCAAAATTGGTTAGTATAGGATAGGATCTAAGTTGCTCAGCGAAAAATGACAATAACTAGTCATGATAGTCATAGATACTTTACATATGGTATAAATGTAATCAAATTTGGGACATGGAAATATAATGTTTTTAAAGGAACTAGTTAATTTTCAATAGCACTCATTAACTTATGTAGCAGTCAAGTCAAAAAGAAATGTGTCATCTTTCAGGAACTTAGAATCTCTTTTAAAAAAGAAGCTAAATCTTTTAGGACCAGTTATAACTATTATCTGGATACGTTTTCGAAATGTTTTGCGTGTAAAAGATAAACTATCAAAAAAGACATCCAAAGCTATCCAAGAAATTCTATTATACTCGTAAGTATCTATTTGACAGAACAGCTGATTCAAAAAATGGTTGATTTTAGAGGAACCTGAAAATTGATTTCCAATTTGTATGGTAAAACAAATTAAAGATGTTACTTATGAAGGTGAATTGTTGTACATTTTACTTCACAATAATTTTGGACCTCAAAATCTAAACTTTTGTTTTTTACAGCAGTCTAAATTTAGCCTTAGCCTATCTAAAACTAAATAGAACGAAGCCATGGTTTTAATAATTTTTAGCAGTCATCAGAATTTTGTTGACAGGATATTGAAAAATATTTCCTGATTGAAATTTGTAATGGAATTGTTTTAAGTGGAACGTTTGATAACCTTTTGAAAAAATGAGGGAAATATAAAAAGGTATTTTCACCAAAAAAAGAAGATTTTGAATTAAATTAATTTCAGTGATAGCTAGAACTGGACCCTAATAGCCTTTTAACCCCAAAACCGAGTTTTCGAAAACCCGATTAGGTATCGTTCTTACATTTTTACACCTTTCCGTTTGACATTTCAATTTTTGCAACATCGACTGTCAAATATTGTTTAGATGGAAATTTTGTAAGTAAGAGTTTAGCCTTTCAATTATTATTTGTGAAAATAAAATGCTAAATATTTTTGAATTCCATTGTTCTTATAAACTCGGCAATGGTCTTTTGCAATGGAAGCTAAGTACCATACAAGAACCTACCTCACTATATTGATCAATTCCATTGGAATCTTGCACGGGAATTTTGTTTACCTTTTTAATATTTAACTGTCTCAAAATTATTTATGGTGGCGCATATTTCCCCTCAAAATAATAAACAAACATCTTGCCCGATAACAACCAAATTTCATTGGAAATGTTTTTTTTTCCATGTAAATTATTCCACTTTTAAACCTAGTTTATATTCCCAATTCTCAAGTTTCTGATTTTAAGATCATAATTGAGCTTTATCGAAACTTTCCAAGCTTCGCGAACGGATTTATTTATTCTTCCAAAGTAAATGTCCACAATTTGGAAGCGTTTTTATTTGCTAAACAGAAATGTCAACAGAGTTTGACATGGGGCAGGTTCAGACAGCATAAGGGAGATATTACTTATTCCTTTTCCAATTTGTTAAGGAACACTTTTACATAAAACTTAAAAAAGAATTAAACAGAAAATAAATAAATCACAGAGTAATAAAGTCCAGCTTTCAGTTGAATGAAAATTATGATTAGCTAACGTTTTGACATAAATGGAATTGACCTGATAGTTAGGGAGATTTTTCTTGATTAACTTTCCATTCAACTTTCTAATAAAGTTGCCTTAATTGAAAGGCAATTTTTTGGCAGCTGGCCAATCAGATGCTAGAAACTTGCCTTATTGGCTGCGTTCAATCTCGTGTTGGGTAGGGTATCTTGGATAGGTGGATTTTTAGATACCTTGTTGAACGAGTTGGATAGCTTTATTGAAATAGCTGTCAAAAAATAAAAACAACTTTCAGCTGTTCACAAAAAGCAGAGAAACATTTAAGCTTCGAAGTCAAATTGTTGTAAGATGAAACATAATAATTACCTTCTAAAATTCGGAGGCAAATAGCTTCTTCATCGTCTATTATGTACAGGACATCCTCAAATACAACTTCAACTAACATTTTGTATCTTTTTGTTTACCAACAAAAACAAAAAGCTGAAATCAATTTTCAAGTTTCTTGAAATTCAACCATGTGTTGAATCAGCTGTTCTGTCAGATACCTACATACCCCAGAAATTCTTGGATACCTTTGGATTCCTTTTTTGACATATCAGCTGTTTTTGATCAGTTGTTATTTTACACGTAAAACACTAAAACACACCTATCTGTCCGAGATTGAACGCAGCCATTTTGTCGTGTAAACCTGCCCTATGTTGTCTGAACCTGCCCATTGACATTCTTAGCTATCAAACCATAAACAACAATCATTGAAACTTCTCATAGCAGTTAAAGAACACCCTATAATATAAACTTAGTTTTAGTTGTTATTTTCTAGGTTTTCTTAAAATCTCTATTTCTAAATTCTGGTACTCATAGTTAATATTCTATAGGTACCTACCTACCATAGCTAAACAGGGGACCGTATCTGTATTTCGTTCTGATCATATTGGAAACTTATTTTGGTCACATTATTTTATTGGCACCCTGAAGGTATCGAAACATGTCACACTCCTTAATCTTTATTTGATCTTATGCATAGATTTTGAAATTTTATTCCGTTTTAGAAATAGTTTAAGTTTTCCGAAAATTTAATTTAAATATTGTGTGACAGAAACAATTTTTTTCGGAATCTAGAAGTTACCTTTTTATCGAATTCGAGTCATGAACTCAATACGGCTACAAATCGTCAAAGTTGTTATCAGTTATTGGTATTTGACGATGAACTTCACGATTTGCCAAATAGGTATATGCATACCTTTTCAAACCTAATCACTTAAAATTAATCCCAAAACGTATTTTTCAAAACCACAAAAGCAATACATTCCTAGTTTCTCAAGACTTCATACATATTCAATTGAAGGCTCATAATTATTGAGAATTTGCATAAACTTAGTTAGATACAAAAATGATGACTACTGAGACAACGATTTTTAATTTCCAAAATCATCGTCTATGTTGCGTTCTGCACTCCAGTTCGGAATTCGGCCAACATCAAAAGCAACTTGCCAAAAAATCAGAACTAATGGATTTAACGCACGATCTGATGTACCTATGTAAAACGAAATCTTTAAGCTTGTTATTCAATTTAAAAAAAAAAACACAACATTAACATAAAACAATATATTCTTTTATTTAACTTAGAAATAAGATAATAATTTGTATATTAGGTACCTATGTAGGTACTCAAAAAAGCAACACAATAAGTAGATAAGTCTCCATGCGTTTCTAACTCTACAAATAATTTCTTATTTGGCCATTTTCTTCTCGAACTCTCACAAGAATCTCTTTAATATATGTTTTACCATCTTCAATAATTTTCTGAATTTCTAACGATGAACTGTTATTCATTTGTTGTTGCTTATATGACTTATTTCTTGATCTTTTCTTTTTCTTCTTCTTAGGTGGGACTGTACTTTGTGGAGTTGGAATTGGTGTTGTTGATCTGGGTGTATCGACGAAATTTATTTCACACCTCTGGAAACTTTTGACGATGCACACATTTGTATTGTGCAGAAAATTACGTCCCAAGATGATGGGATGGCTTTGGAAGTTGTCCTCGACAACTAGAATTTCTATTAACATCTCGACTTGTCCAGCAATCACGGTTTTGATGGTTTTTCCTAAGACTTTCGACAGTCCATGTCGAAATCCTAGAACTTTCACATCGTGTTGTCGCAATTTCCAAGAATGTTTCTTAAATTCGCTCAACTGTAAAGTTGTATATTTGCTTGACAGGTCGGCAAAAGCTGTCAATAGTACGTCTGCAACTTTGACAGTCATCACTAGATCATTCCACTCAGCTTCATTCTTTAATGTTGGGTAGTTTGGATGAAATTCGGCATCAGCTGGAGCTGGGGCTGTAGTTGGAGGTGGCTTCTTTGGAGGCAACGTTGGTTTTGGGTCCCCCGACTTTGTCCACTTTGCCTCCTGCTCCTGATTGAATGTTATCGTCTGTATCCTAGACAAAACCTCTCGAATGGAAGTGCAATTATAGGCAATGAGACGATTTCTCATGTTTGCATCACTTAGACCAGAAATTATGTAATTTATTGCGGTTGGCAAAGTGAAATTGCACTTCTTTGCTAATTGAACAACATCGTTGACATAATCTTCATACGACTCACCATCCTCTTTGTGGCGCTTCAATAATTTGTCCAAATACTGTGAAAGATGGTTGGAGGTGGGAAATTGAATGACAAGCTTTGATTTGAACTGCTTCCAATTATTCCATTGATTCGTACAGAACCATAACTTGGCATCGTCCTCGAGACGAAGGGAAGCATACAACAAAGTATGCTCATCGGCCCAATTTTGAAGGGCACTTACATTCTCGACTTCGTCTATCCATTCCTCGGAGTTTAAACTTAGCGATGAATTGGGGTTGAAAGAAGGAAGAAGGATTTTAATCTTATCCACTTCCATTTAGAAGTTTTTAAACAGTAAAGCACTGAATTAAGAAATGTTTTGGTAGGTAATTACTCTCGAAACTCGATACTATTTTAAATGTACCTACCTTGTCTATTTGCTTAAAGCTTAAAATTTAAAAAGTTGATTTAACTAGACTTAAAGGGGTAATCAATGCAAAATATTAACCATAGACAACCTTGAATTTTGAAGTTTGGAAATTAAAATAAACTGTAAATTTCCCCACCTACGAATTCGCCGTAAAAAATTAAAATCATCTCAGGGTTGCCACTTTTCTTTAATTGCATGTAATTTTTTACAAGCAAAGTTATTTTTCTATAACCATAATCATCGAAATACATAATTGTATGTAAAGGGTTCTCCGATATATTTTTGCTGTTACTTTATCTATTATATCTTGACGTTGACATTTGACATTTTAACTTAGTGTATGTGTAACTTACACGCTCGAGCAAAACACATTAATAGTACTCACGCAATGTTGTAAGTTTACAAATTGTGTGAAATAATTATAAGTTTTTGTGAACGCCCTTTTAATTAATGTGGTTAAATGCTGTGGAATTGAATCAGCTGTTCGTTAAACGTCAAATATGAAACATCAAATATCGTTTTTTGTGCTCACAAAAATTATTGTGGTTTTAATCAAATTTATTGAAGTGTATGAATTAACCTATTTTAATGTTTTACTCATTTTAGAAAAAATTGCGGTTAGTGTATTTTCTTTGACAAAAGTAAAATTCTTTTAGTTAAAATTCAGAATGACGTTTGGTTACAGTTACCAGAAACATTTGTATAACTTTATCTACCAAAATCCTTTTAACCGAATTGCGTAAATCATTTCTCATACAAAATTAAACAGCTTATTATCCAATTAACAAATGTTAAACTTATCCAGTGTTTTACACCATTGCATGAATGCCCTTTATTAAAAATCATAAACAAATGGGCTACTTAAATTAGCCACCGAGATTTTATGATTTTACTCATTTTGACTTTTTTCTTTGGGAACACTTGTAATAAGGCCTATACCAATGCTGCACATTCGATTTAAGAACGTAGAGATAAAATTCGAGAAGTTATCTCAAATAAACTTCAGTTGATTTCTCTTCAAGAAATGTAATCTTTTTTTAAATATGTCAATGAAACCTCTTACTGGGTTACCTTATTAGCCTTTAATCAATGTTCTTTTCTTAATAGGGATGAGCTAAACGCATCTAAAACTGTTCATAAACGAACTTTTCCGTCATAGGTATATCATGTGAAAAATAAAAATAAAAGTAGCACTGTTTTGTAACTTTTTAATTTTTGTGCAATGTCAAAAGAGACTAATTTGTTATTACCTTAAAATTAGCAAAAACATATTTTTGATTAAGTTACCTATTAAATACACAGTTTGACAGTTGTCGCAGAAAAGTAAGTATATAAATCAAATTAATTTATTTCAGCAGAAACTAACTGTGAACATTTGTGTTTGTATTTTGTCAGCAGATTACAATAATTAATGGGGCCAATTACTGCTGTCATTTAGCATTTAAAACAACCATTGGATTTTTTTTAAAAGGTCGGTTATATACTCGTAGCAAACAAGCATTTTTAACTTTTTTTGTGACAGAAATATGTTATTGTAATTGTATAAAATAGACAATTGGCATAATTGATGTTCTATACCACTAATGAGCTGAATTATCTCATCCTTAAGCTCTTGAATTGTTGCTGGCTTATCGACGTATACCTTTTCTTTGAAATAACCCCATAAGAAAGAAGTCCAACGGTGTCACATCACATGATCTTGGCGGCCAATTGACATCATCACCTCATGAGATAATACAAGGCCATTTAATTCGTCTCGCAAAAGACCCATTGTTTCGTTAGCTGTGTGCCAAGTGACACCGTCCTGTTGAAACTAGATTCCTTCACCAACCATATCTCCCAATTCCGGCCATACAAAGTTCGTTATCATCTCACAGTGCCTGACTGGCTTAATTTTGGGAAAAAAATACGTCCCGATGATGCCGCCAGCCCATAAACCACACCAAACAGTCTCTCTTTGTAGACGCATTGGTGTTTCGACAATAACACTTGGATTATCATTCAACCAAATGCGGCAATTCTGCTTTTTGACGAATCCACTGAGGGGAAAATGTTTCTGATCACTGAAGATTAATTTATTCTAAAATTGATCATACAATATTTCTATTTCTTGCCACCATTGACGACGCTTGAAATATCCTAGAGGCTTTAGCTCTTGGGTCAATTGCACCTTGTAAGTGTGCAAAGAGGGTTAAATCTGTCAAATAATCCAAAGCAGCAAATTTGATTTTAAATAAAAAATAAATGGAATATTTGTGTTTTGACAGATCCAGATTAAAAAAAAATTGATTTATTTTACCCATAGAAAGCCCCGTCAATCTTATCTTCCTCTCTACTTCATTCATAAACAAGTCGATCAAAACTGTGGTTAATCTTTGATTCTCATTTGGAAAACTTTCTAGCAACATTATAATTTCTCTCCGCACTCTTTGGTATGCTAAACGCTTGAAATGTTAACCAAGTTGCCACCAACATGCTTAAAAATTAACCTAACTTGTACTTACATACATATATATTCATCTTAGTTCTTCGATTTAAATATACTAAAATCAAAACTGATTTGTTTTTATTTATTAATTCAATTTTATTTCAAGGACAGCTTTTTTTTTCTCTTAGCCATAACATTAATCACTTTTTTCCAAGAATATAAATAGTTGGTTCCATAGTGCGTCTGCGTCGATCCAACCAAGCATAAAACTGTATGAATCCGTACAAATTCGCTGCTGGCAATTGTCATATACATAGTTCTCTATTCACTCGATATAACTGTGTAGGCAGTTGAATATGTTTGCTGCTGGTGGTGGTTGTTGTTGCGTCTGTTGTTCGCCGTGCTACGCTAGGCTAGGCTAGCTTGCGGATGATAGAGACAGAGAGAGAGAAAATGAATGTTGAATAAACTTTTGGTTGCACAAACATTCAACGACGCAACATCAAGTAATTGTGTGAAGAGCGAAGGGTTATGCAATTTATTCATATCTCGCTCGTCTCGTACAACGTACAACAAGTATTGCATGAACCTAAAAATTAGTTCTTCCAACTTCGATATCGAATAAACAACTGTCAGTGTCAGTGGTTTTCTTTTGTTGTGCTTTGTGAATGTGAAAAACAATTTTTAAATAAATTATTTTATTACTAAATAAATATTAACAATGGGAACTAAAGTTATTCATAAACAATTTGTTGCATTTTTAATCGAAGAATATAAGGCATTGCCATCGCTATGGGATTCTGACAGTGAGGCCTATAAAAATAAACACATCAAAAAAGCTGATTACAATTCACTTTTGAAAACAATGAGGACTGTCGATCCACTATTGACTATGGACGAATTAAAGAAAAAAATAGCCAAAATTCGAACTTGCTATCGTCGAGAATCAAGAAAACTAACTGAAAGTATTAAAGCAGGTGCGACTGGAGATGACGTTTATGTTCCAACGCTGTGGTATTTTGATAAAATGCATTTTATTCGGGGTAAAGCTCAAGATTCAAAATTACAAGAAATAGAAGAACTTATGATAGATGGTGGGACAAATGGGAGTAATAATGAATTTGAAGATCATGATTTTGATGGACAATGTAATGATAATGCTGATGAAGAAGAATGGAAGCATATTCCAGAAAAAGTTGTAAGTCGATTAATTAATCAGTGTAATTTAAAATATTTATCAGAACATTTTTAACGATTCAGAAAAATGTCCAAGCTAATTTTAGTACATTTCTAAGATTCACAGATGATTTAGCTAATTTAAAACGATTTCAGCATCTTTTTTACGAACTGTCATTTTTAGACGTGTTCAGATGCACCGTTCTATAAAAATGTGAATTTGTGTTTTTATTGTTAGCAAATATAACTAAAATTTGTTGATAGTTAGTAAATTGCTTATTTAAAAAAAAAAATACTGAATAATAAAATGGGAAGACCTTAACAATTGGTTCTTTTAAAAATTTGCGCTATTATAAATATTATTATACTTTATAAAGGTAAAAATAACAAAATGGTTTCGTTAGTTTTTTGTTGTCATATTATTACCTTTGTGACACTTGACATTATTGTAAATGCCAAAAAAGGTTTGTTTGTAGGTGTATTCATTTTAAATTTGAAAAAAAAAATTAATTTTCCAGTAGATTTCTATAATAAATTCAGAAGATTTAAGCCAAATTAATAATAGATACCTAATTTTAAATTTTGCACGATTATTTTTAAAAACATATTTCTTTTTGTTTGTTTTTAGAAAATAGAACCACCAATGTCAAAACAGTTCAAAACATCCTTTGTGAAGAGAAATACAATTTTGAATCAAGCTACAAAACGTCCGGCAATTGTAGAACAGAACAATCAAAACAACAACAACAAGGACGAAGCAGCGTTATTTAGTGAAACGTGGGCAGTTTTATATCGAAAACTATCACATGAACAGCAATTTTATGCAAAGAGATGCATTGATGAAATTTTGTACCAAGGTCAGTTGGGTAATTTAAATTCGAGTACATATCGAAATATTGAATCGGATCATAATTCGAATCAATGAATAGGTTGCTAAGTCAATTGAACTTGCCGCAGGTACAAGAGTTATAAAACTTTTAAAAGATAGTTATTTATTATTATTTTTTTATTTTATCTTGAAAATAAACAAAAATAATTTAAGAGGAAAAAATTGTTTAAATCAGTAGCAAAACAAGAAGAAGAGATGTCAGCACTTTATAAAATTTTGTATTTTACTAAACGGTGTTTTTCTTGCTGCATGAGAAGTTTTTATGGTTGTTGTCTATGATTTGACAGTTTCGAATATCAAACTGTGTTGTCATTTTTGTTAACTTTGGTTTGGCAATTCATCATGTATCGTTTATCTTCAGAATAAGGTTTATAGGTAAATTGTGAAAATTAAACGCACTTCGTCGATTTTACGATGTTGATAAGCAAAAGTTGGCGAACCATTAAGTCTCTTTAAATTTACTGTTAATCTTAGTTTCGAAATGTTAACTCTTCCCCTAATTCGTGTAACTTTAAGACTCTAAATTACTTTTTATGGTGCTATTTTAAATCAAGCCAGCAACTCTTGTTGGATTTTTCTAATATTTTTATACCTACGTTAACAAAAAAATTTTGCAAGTCTAAACCTTTATCTATTATCAAAATATTCGAATCGAACATCAGTATTTACCAATTTTACATAATATTTTTGTAAATTGTTTTTCAAATTTGTAAAAAATTTGTATCATGTCAAAATCTATAATATAAAATTTAATTGATTCGTGAAATATTTGGGGCCAGACAAATTTAAAATTGCGGTATCAAAACAAAAACACTGGCTTAATTTTAAAAGTATTTTCTGAATTTTGATACTTCTCTAAAGCAAAATTTATTTTAAGTCAACATCTCCACTGGTTCTTGAGATATGGCCGACACAAAAGAACCTTTGATTATTATTGATTTGATAAAATATTTTTTATTTTATTAATAAGCCTGGGTAATGTTTTCTGCTTAAATTTTTATAATTCCACAAATGGTGATGTTCTCAAAATGAGAATAATCATTAAGATTAAATCATAGTCCAGATTTGTATGAATATTGAAACATTTACATTTTTTTCCAAAGAATTCTGTTTTTTGCACTACAGTGCTACGAGTAACTTGAGAGTAGTCGGTCTCGTCTCGGTCGATATCATCGAATACCAAACCTCCCCTTTTAGTTGTTTAAATTTGTTGTACAGACTTTCAAACCAACTTGTGATTCTTGTGAACCAAAACACGAAGTAAATTCTTAAGTCGCATCAACAATAAATTTAAAATAAAATAAAAAGAAAGATGGAAAAGGGTTTTTTAAGAAGATTATTATATACCTAACCTACCTGGTGTAAAATAATGGGAATCAAAGTATATAAGCACAGCAGGTTATTCTTATATTCTGCGCTTTGTTGTTGGCTTCTGTTATGCGGCTTACGACGACTCTTGTTGCTTCGACCTGCGTCTGCAAGTTGGTATTTACTTGTTTTACTTTTACGTTTGTCGGGCCGACTTGTTCAAAGACAAAAACTTAAACAATTTATTGTAGTCTGTCTTTCGTGTACAAAGTGTGAACATTGTGAAAACTAAGAGTGTCATTTAAAAATTGAGAATTTAGATCGTGTACTATAAAAATTATGGGAAGCATTGGAGCTCAATTCGTTTCTCTACTGATCGAAGAATACAAAGGGCTGCCATCTCTATGGGATGTCGAATCTGAGGACTACAAGAACAAAAATGTCAAACGAAAAGATTATACTACCCTTATGCATTCGCTCTTGGCTGTGGATCCTCTACTGACAATGAATGATCTTAAGAAGAAAATAGCTAACATAAGATCGTGTTATCGACGTGAGTTGAAGAAAATAGCAGACAGCATTAGGTCTGGTGCTAAGGGAGATGAGATTTATGCCCCTACACTTTGGTATTTTAATCAACTTGATTTTCTGAGGGATCAAGAACCAAGAGCGTACAACAATGTGTCATCACGATCAGTATTGGACGATGATGTTAAAGAAACAGCGCCAATTCGACAAAAAGTTGTGGTGAGTTTTGTTACTATTGTTTCGTTATGTTTGATATATTTGAACTTAAAGAATATGAATATCTGTTATTATTCGTTAATTATTTGTGTTTTTTTATTTTTAGAGTGCCAAGGCTCGTTCCATCTCTCATCCCTATAAAACTGAAATTGTCAATGTTAAAAAAGCTGTGAATGAATCTACTGTCAATGTCACCCAAAAAGAACAAACTACACAGAATCGAAATGAAAAATCAAATCCGCCGCCTACACCTCCGCCATCTTCGTACATGATAGAAAATCAAAAACCATCACCGCCATTGTCGTACATTAAAGAAAATCAAAACCCGTTTGAAAGAGACGAAGCAAATACATTCAGTGAAACATGGGCTCTTTTATTTCGAAAATTATCCCATCAACAGCAATTATATGGAAAAAGATGTATTGATGAAATTTTATACCAAGGACAACTTGGTAATTTAAATGCTTATACTTATCGTAATATCGAATTAAGTCGGATGTGTTCGTCGGATTCGGAAAGTTCAAACACGAATAAAGGGCATTGTATAAATGAATCTAACTGTCAAAATTATTATAAGGAAATATCTTCATTTTTTTCAGGAATTGTATAACAATTCATCATCTGGAATTTGATTAATTTTCGTTCACCATTTTATTTTAGTTTTGTAAATAAAAAATATTGTTAGATATTTTAACATTGTTATTAAGTTGTTTTCTTTTTTCTGTTTCGTTAAGTTTCTGAACGAAAAATTGGCGCGTATTCATAGAGAATTACTAAAGTCATGATTTCTTGATCTACAGTTTAAGGCTTGTTGATTAAATAAACACAGCTCTTATTCATAGTCAATTTTCCTGATGTGTTTAGTAAAACTCCAGGGGTGGAATCGGCTAAGGTGATTGTTGATTGTTGACAGTCAAAATAATCGAATTTGATCTGTGTAAGGTGATAGTCAAATTGATACCTAAAAAGCTGTCGCTAGAAAAATTTGATAGTCGTTTTCCTACAAACATGTCGTTTCTGAGTAGAGCTACCAGACGCTTACAAAAAACGAATGGAAAATTTTTTCAGTTACCTTTTTTAGGTACAAAAACACATTCCTGTGACCGACAAAGCTAATGAAATTCGAAAAAAGCAAGAGAAATAAGAATTTTATTCAAACAGAGCCAATTTCATACTTTTATTTAGATATTTTATAGGAATCAATTTTAAATTTCACCAAGGCAACAATGAATTTTGACAATTTGAATCTGAAATTGTTCAATCGAATTGAATTGAGTTGAATCATCTTACACAGACGGAATGAAAACGATAGTCAATTTGATTATCAAAAATTTGATAGTCAACTATCGCCTTACGCGATTCCACCCCAGTTTAAGGTTGTATTCTACTACAATTATACTTCAAATGACAGGTCAAAGCAAAAAAATACTGTTATATTTTCAAACTCGTTATTTTGTGCTGTCATTAAAAAAAAAAAAAAAAAACAACAACGTTCAATAATATTTTAGATGAACAACAAGGAAAATATAAAACACGAACGGCAGGAAAACGTATCGCAGTCAGAGAAAGAGCTTTTCTATCGAAAATTGCCAAAAAGAAGAGCTACACCAGCAAGTTTACTTTACGTACAATTTATTTGATATGATTTACTTTTTCAGCTTTTTAATTCACAAACAAAAATCAAATATGACATTGGGCTGTGATGATAATTAATTAAACACAGAATTTCCTATGTTTATAGTTAAACCACAGGTTTAGCTCTAAACTTAGGTTTAAATTTATTTATAAATAGCCTAAACTCTGGACTTGCTTAGTAACAACTTAGCAAGAGTTTAGCAAACATCTATGAATATGCCCCATTGTGTTTAATTGTATTTTTATACGCATGTAGGTATTAAGTAAAGTAGGAAAATTGTAAAAAAGAGTTATGTAAGTAAGTTTTCATTTTTGGAAAAACTATTAGGTATTCAATCTTACAAAATGAGAAAAAATATATATAAAATACATATATATTATTGATTTTAAATTTTTATTTTTTTATATTGGAGTTTTTTTGACAGGTCGGCTATAGCGACCATTGAAAATGTCTGTACCAGCGAAAACAACGTTTATAATTGAATTTGAAAGCAAAGTTGACAGGAACACCTTCAGTGGAAAGATTTTGTTCCGAATCATGAAATTGAAAATAAGGCGGTCATGGAAAACGATTTCATCATTTATAAAATGAAATCTAATTATTGGGCTTGAAATTCTG
This sequence comes from Eupeodes luniger, assembly GCA_951509635.1. Lineage (NCBI taxonomy): Eukaryota > Metazoa > Arthropoda > Insecta > Diptera > Syrphidae > Eupeodes > Eupeodes luniger. Next base: position 7,128,568 of record OX608075.1, on the reverse strand, counting down.
GCTTCAATATTAATACTTTTTAAGTAAAAAAAAATGGTTGTAACTCTTAAGTTTTATTTTTATACCAAACATAAGAAAATTAATTTTCTGAAAAGCTTTTTTAAATCTCAAAAAACTGTGTTTTAAGCAATTTAAAAATATAGGAATTAAGACATATAATACTCTTTTAAAAATAACAGCTTAATATTTTGAAATGAAAGTAAATTCCTTTTAAGTAAATTTAAGCAAAATGAGTACTTATGGCAATACCATATATAATAACATACACCCTGACGTAAGACTTCGGAGAATTTTTGAAATTTGCAATGTACATGTACCAACTTCAATTACATGTCTTTACCCTCCTACTTTTATTACGCACATGATTGTGAAATAATGTAAATATACCTATACAGTAGACTCTAGTTATATAATCCAGGATTTAATAAATAACCAAGAACTTAAGTTAATTTTATTTGACAAGTTAGGTATAAAAATAACCAGTTCAAGTCGACTTTGAAATTCCAAGAAGATTAAAAGTTAAGTAATTAGCATTGTATACAATGTTAAAACAGTTTTATTATGATAACTATTAGGCTTAAAAACGTACCTTTTTGAATTTTGAACAACGTAAGCATTAAAATATTTTATACTATTTAAGCTTTTTAGAAAAATAACAAAATGGTAACTGTTACACTTTGACATTTATAAATGTCAGAAAACATTTGTTTTATAAACTATATAAAATGGATAGTTTTAACCAAGTTGTTTAAACTATCGCAAACCTGCTTTTTTCATTTTTCTTGAGATCATTTGTTGGTAAAAATTCGAAAATTGGATTTTTTTTTTAAAAACGGTTCAATAGATATTATCTTGGCTTTTTTTTAAATATAACTATTGAAATAAATGCAGTCGTTTATTTTATTTAAATAGTTCTCATAATATTCTGTGTAGTCCTTTATTTAAAAAAAAAAACTAACAATGGCGCAGAATTGTAAAGGATTTAGTAAAACGTCAAAGCCATTTTTAGCAATATATTAAGCTTAAAAGATGATTTACGATTTTAACATCTAACTATCTCTTAAAAATTTGTTAAATTTTAAATCACGGAATGGCTACTTTAACTTTTAGCAATATTCTAAATCCATATGACATCTGCACAGTTATTCTTTTAAGAGCAGTGGATGGAATGGCGTCCAGTCAACAGTTGGGAATTCCAATTAATAGGAGGAGACATGTTTGGATGATCGTTTTTTAATAAAATGCAATTAGCAATTTACTATTGACAAAACAAAAAGAAAGATTTAAAATGTTGGACTCCCTCAGTAAATTGTCAAATATTAAGTAAATTGCTAAATAGGTTGTTTAAAATTTTGCGTTAAATGTGTGTTAAAAAAATAAATCATTTTCTTTTTGAAAAAAAATAGGTATAGTTTTTAAAAATGTCTTTTCTTTTTTGAAACTGTACTGAAACTTGTTATGCTCACTGTATTGTAAGGATATACTTAATATCTTTGCTAAACGTGCATTTTCGCAACAAAATACAACTACATAACAGCAGAATTATTGTGCCGCCGCGCCGGATAAAATGCAAAGAGAAGCAACAAAAACAAACAACAGTAACAACAATAGTACGCAATAAATGACAACAAAAATCCAAACCAAACAGCCGGCATATTAAATATGTATTATATACCTACCACCACCAAACACAAAATACCTATATAAAGAAATTCAAACCGATCTTCCCCTTCCCAACGGAAGACTGTAGCTTGGTTTTGTTTTGGTTTCGATTTTTCGCTTGGATTTGTTTGATTCTTGGGCGCTGGAATTTGTGTATCCAACAAAAAGGTGGTGACCAACTGTGCTGCTTTGAAGATTCTTTGAATAAATGAGAAAAGAACTAAATCCAGGTAGCGAGTTATTTTAAATTATGGACAGTTTTATGTCTCCTAGGGAAAATGTTAATGTAGTAATTTTATTTTTATATTAATAATTTTGCATGTTGGAATAAGAGATTTTAACCTCATTTTAACCTTCCTCTTGGATTTCTGAATATTGTATAAAAAGTCGCTCATAAAATCTGTTATTTTTATCGTTAGTTGTGAAAGGATAAAAGTCATGAAAATCTACAAGGTTATTCATTTTGCGCTTACAAAATTATAGGGTTGGAATTCGACATCTGTCAAACTAAGTTGTTGAACCAATTTCTTTTTTTTCGGTTTTTCGAACAAAATTTTGTCTAGCGACGAAGCACATTTCTCACTCGGTGGGTATGTTAATAAACAAAATCGTCGTATTTGGGGTTCTCAGAATCCTCAAGTAATTGAAAAGAGCCCATTTCATCTACAAAAATTCACTGCTTGGTGCGCTGTTTGTTCCAGGAGCGTGATTGGACCTTATTTCTTGGAAAACAACTATGGAACGACTGACATCATCAATTCAGAGCGTTAAGGTCATAAGATAACCGACTTTTATGACTGCTATTGTAGAATACGACTTGGAGAGTATGTGGTTTTAACAAGACGGTGCCACATGCCACATACCACATGCCACACAACTCGAGCGAATATGGTTTTATTGCAAGAGACATTTTCTTGTCGCGTAATTTCTCGTCGTGGCGATATCAACTGGCCACCAAGATCATGTAATTTGACACCACTCGACATTTTTTTTTTGAGCTACGCGAAAGTCTGTGTTTAACTCTTGAGCACTTAAAAACTAACATTTGTCAAGTTATGGCTGAGATACCGCCCAATATGTGTCAAAAAGTGGTCGAACATTACCTCAAAAGAATCGATGCTTGCAACAATTTGCGTGGTGTTCATTTAAATGATGTAGTGTTTTACATATAATGCCAACGTTCAAACTTTACAATAAAAAGAAATATCATGAAAAAAATATTTTATATGTGTTTATTTACGTTTACTTTTAAAACCGCAAAATGGATAACCCTGTATATTGTGTTATATTCTAGAATTTAAAATAAAGAATTTCCTTTTCTTTGACACTTTTGAAGAGGTACATATATCTTAAAAACCTAAAGAAATAGAAAAATTAAACGAAGAAATTTGAATTCAAGACAACAATCTCTTACAAAAATGGTGTCATCATTTTTAAATACATTTTTCTACCTGTGTTAAGGTAGAATGGTCACATCAATCACACTGCCTCTTTATACCCAAGCGCATACCTATCTCTCCTTTATTTACATATTCGTAAGGGGAACGCAAATCCTTTGTTATTTTGCCTTTCATGGCTGTTCTTTCAATGCATACATATACTATATATGTATGTGTTATATATAGTAAAATGTTATTTGGGGTAGGTATTTTCGCCGAGGAAGCTAATCCGGTTTGTACTGAGGTTTCTGTATTTTTGTTCTTGTTTATTTTGTAAGGGGTAATTTTAAAGATGACAGTTGGTTTGGCGTTGACAGTTTAAATTTTCATAAAACATTGATCGGTTGTGTATTTCAAAAGTTGTACTGATATTTTAATTTCATTGATTTCATTTTCAATATAATTTGTGGTTTGGAGAGAAAATGAGTAATTACAACAAACATGTTTATCGAAATTCGGATAAAAATCGAATGGAAACAATAAAAGTTGCCATCAAAAGAAATAGTGTTGAACGTGATGCTTTGGAGCAGCATTTTAGTGCGAATCCCTTGAGTATGAGTTCGCCTGTACCAATGGACACTGAAGAAATATTCGATTTAATTCCAGCTTTTAGTCCGAGTTCATCGAATAGTTTGAGTGCTGAGAAATGGATTGAAACTATTGAAGACTTGAGAGTGATTTATGGATGGGACGATCGTCTGACGCTTGTCTACGCCAGTCTTCGCCTTGAAGATGCCGCCAAGCGGTGGTTAAAAGAGAACGTCTGCGATTGGCCTGAATTCAAAGTAAAGTTTGTTCTTCGTTTTTCGAATCACATAAGTAAATCGAAATATTTTGAGCAATTGGTGAATCGCAGGAAGGAATACAATGAGAGTTATGAGAATTATGTTTTTGATATCGAACGGACAGCTTTGAAGTGTGATTGCAGTGTGGAAACTACGATCAATTATATTATTTTAGGTTTGAGAGATTCGTCGTTAAGGGATGAATTGATTGCTATGAATTGCAAGAGCGTTGATGCTTTATTATCGCGTATTAAAAAACTTACAGCTGCTCATAAAAATGATGATGACGATCTTAGAAATCGTCTTGGGCGTTCTAGTACGAGTTTGGGGAAGGAAGCAAGGGACGATATTGTGGGAACTCGAAAATTTTGTAACAAATGTCGAAAACCTGGCCACTACACTAATGAATGTTGGTCAGATGCTGCGAGAGCGAGATTGGATGAGAAGGAAAATCCATGTCTTGTTATGGAGGAACCACTGAAGGAATATGTGTCCAAGCGAAAAGTTATGTGCGTTTTTTGTAAGAGTTTTGGGCACTACGCTAGCGAATGTCATCTCAAGGAAATTGTTTGCCATATTTGCAAGTGTAAGGGTCACAAGTTTTATGATTGTAAGTTAAGGGGTGATTCTCGTGAGGAAAGAAAAGATCGCCGAGATTCCGAGAAATCGTTCCATGAAGAGAGAGTAAAGGTTGAAGTATTTTGCGAGATGTGTAATTCAGGAAGCCACCACACAAGAGACTGCAAATCCCATAATTTCCGTTTCAAAATAAATAATGATTTTCTAGAAAAAAATGAAATAAGGAATCGTCGAAATTCCGAGGATTTTTTGCGTGATGCAAAACTCAGAAGTATGGATTTTTGCACCAAGTGCAATACAGAAGGTCATCATAGAGATGATTGCAATGTCGTCGCTAAGGGCTATTTCAATGAAATTTCTTGCAGCAAATGCAAGCAGGAGGGTCACAAGTCATATGATTGTGGGGTTAAGCTGAATGGTGGACGGCCTTATGAGGATAGAAGAGATGAGCGAAGAAAAGAAGAATTTGGTGTGAAATGCAAGACAGAAGGCATTGCAATTGATTGTAAGGATGGTTCTTCTTCTTTCAGCCATAACTTTTGTCCTAACTGCAGGCGTAGAGGTCACACATTACAAGATTGTCATTTCATAATCGATCAAAAACTTCGTGAAGAAAGAAGAAAATCGCGAAATTCAGAGAACTTCAATCAAAACATCGAAACCAAGAAGTCTGATAGAGGAGATCATAATAAGAGGGTCCACGATGATAGAGAGAAGATCTGCCAAGAAAGATCAGATCAAAAACAAAAAGTCTTTCCTAAATTTCGTGATGATAAAAGAAGAAAAGAGCGTAGTCCAGAAGACTATGTGCTTAGAAGATCAATGTTAAGTCAAAGAACCGAATTAAAAACTCCTAACACCGAGGGCTGCGATTTTAAGGAAAAAAATAATCGCCATTCGAAAGATAATCGATCTGAAAACAAAGACAAAAATGTAAGAGACCATAAAGAAGAAACGAGAAGGACATGCTACATCTGTAGAAAAACCGGTCATTATGCCATAGATTGTCCATTAAACAATAATCTTAAACGACGTACTTCCGACGGTACTTCCAAAACATCACTAGCAAAGAAGCCGCGAGTTTCCGAGGAAAAAATCGAAAAAATTACTCTTCAAAAGGGAACTCCAAGTAAAAACGATGCCAATAAATGTCAACCAATAACTCTTGTTCCTGAAAAGGTTAATTCCATCAATAGACCTTATGCTTCGATTAAACTCAATAGAAGTCTAAGTGAATTCCTGAAACCGGTCAGGATCGATAATGTCTATGTGACGGCGTTGATTAATCTATCAAGTGATTGTACAACGCTTCAAAGGAGTGAATTTGAAAAACACGATTGGAAATTCGAACCATGTAATTTGGAAGTCAATGGATTTGGTCACAGTTCTTCAATGTCTATTGGAAAAATATCTAAAAATGTGGGCGTTGAAGAAGTTGAGTTAATGACTGATATTCTCATTGTCGAGGATGACCTTCAGGATTTCCCACTGGTTTTGGGATCAAATTTCTTGGATCATCCGAGTGTGTGTATTGTAAAAAAATATCGAAGTCTTGAAATAAAATTGGTGGCTCCAAAAACTGGAGGAGTTCCAGTGGTGCCTTCCTCATTGCCACCTCCAGTAATGGCAAATGGAATTGAAGAACATCAAGTAAAAATCAAAACTGAACCAGAACCCGAACCCGAATCTGGAGCCGAAGGTGATGTGGAAGAACATCTGGACGAGTTGTTGAGTTTGATGAAGGAGGATTGTTCATAAAATTTGAAAGCTGATTTTTACGAGATATTGGTTCTTATGTTTTAACAAAGGACACACTGGATTAAGTGTGTTGTAAAACTTTAATGCTGCAAAATTTTAACACTGCTGGTTTCAAACTAGATAAGAGGATATTTTTTTTTATACATTTAGTATTTCTTTATCAATATAATTGAATTAAATAGTACTGGGAGCACAGATAGATTTATTATCATGAATTAATTTAAAAATAAAATAAACTTAAAATGCTTTTTAAGTTTTCATTTGTATTTGGACTTTTTGTTTTGTTTTTTCTTTAAGACACATATTTGTATTTCCAAAACACCGTTGTGTGGGTTTTGTTTTTCAAATTAGGTATCCTAATGACTGCATAAAAGAAATGATTTAAAAGGTAAAAATCTAATTTTGATTCTGATCTAGGTATACAAATCTAATGTTACGGATTCTAAAGCTGTGGAAAAATGTTTGTTTATATGAAAGGGCCTACAAAAATTCCAAAAACACGAAACGGATATTCTAACTTTATTTGTAAAAAATTTGATTGGATCACTCTTTAAAAACGGAAGTCCTACTTTAACGATTTTCGGTGATACACACTATTGCTGGACATAAAGCTGCCAAAATAATAGGAACAAAATGAAGTGTTTTATTTTATTGTAAAGAAGATTTTATTTACCAAATATTTAGAATACGAAAACCGTTTGTTAAAGACTTCGTACTAACTTGACTTATAGGGTATTCCATGGGTAACATAAATCAATTTCCAGTTGTCAACTTAACAGATAGAAGTTTCTTTTTATTTGTAATTTATTTCGGACGGAAAAGGTTTGCTATTAAAGAATTTTTAAACAAACAAATTGAAGAAAATATGGAAGCAGTTTTGAACCAAGTATAATGTTGATAAGGTTGATGTAGATTCATCAACATTATCCTCTTCTGACAATGAATCAAGTGGAGGAAAACTGTATTCGGTTACCAGACTTTGTATAGAATGTTGTTAAACAAAATTGCTACAAAAAGGTAAGTGATAAACAAATAACCGGGACAAATCAAGTAACGCGTATAAAACTTAAAGATATATTAGGGACAAAATTTGATGTGGTGGAAAAATATATATTAAAGCCTAGAACCATTGTTTTACCATTCCTTTGGCAAACATTATATAATACAAATAAACAAAACGTAAAAATAAATTAAAATATTTTTATAGGTTTCTTGGTAATAACGACTTACAGAAAAGTTTCAAATTTATTTTATCTCTTTTTGTCAAGTTCATATAGAATTTTAGAAATATTTAGCTAGAAAATTTGACAGCTCTACCTACACTCGTTAACCCGTACAAGAAGTTACTTAAAAATCAATCCCAGAATATTTTCTTATTATATTGACAAGCTAATTGTTACCCGTGTTTTGTTGGAAAATCTATCCATAGTATAGTAGGATTTTACACGAATTACAAAAACAATATCCATAGTATGAATAACACCGATAAAAGTTAGAGTAGAATTTTACTATGGATGGGTTTTTGACATTTATACGAGTCTCGAATGGATCTTATGTGATTTCGTTCTCAAATGTTGGTACGATTAATATTGCATTTGTATCTCGATGGCTGTGTTTGTTGAGTAGTTGTAAATTTGGAATCATGTGTTTTCCATTGGGGAACAAAATCAATCTGTTACTGTTGATATTATTTAGTTTTGTTAGTGAAAATGGACTAACTGGGCTTATTTTGCAAGAGAAAACAATAGAAAAGATATTTATGTTTTGCTATGTTTCCACCAAAGGTTTATCTCAGTATAGATTAAATAAATCTTTTTGGTGTTTCCACCGCACAAGAAGATTTAAAAATGATTAAGTTTGACACCACTTTCTAAAATGCAAATGGTGTTTCGATGATTCTTATGAAGTGAAAGTAAGATAATTTGATTAGTGTTTAACAATGAAAAACTGAATAGTTCAGCACCATATAAGAATATGTTACCTACTCCATGTGCAATTTTTTTTTTGTAATCTGATTAAAACAAAACTATATTTTTTGTACACAAGCATGCAAATAAACAGACCACAATGCATTATCTGTAAAACCAACTCCACACAGGTTTTTCTTCACAAATTTTGACTCGACTCCGATCCCCGACCGGAATCGAGGCGAATCAAGCTCATTTCAACTCGATTTAGGTATATAAAGAATTTAGGCGAGCTTCAAGCTCGCTTCAACACCACATGTTAATGTAGTAGTCTACGAACAAACCCCCTTCTTGTAGTTTTTATTTTATGTCAAATTGTTTGGTTAAAACTTTGAAATCGACTATCACTTACACAGACGTATTTTCTTGATTTTGATAGTCAACTATCAAAAATCAGCTTACACGAATTCACCCCTGGTCTGAATTTCGCTATTTGTTTTTTTATTGAATTTGTTGATAAATTATTCTGGCAAATATTCAATTGTATCAACTTTCAAATATAAAACCGGACTACTGCGGATCGTTTTTTTGGCAATTTCTCACTGTACTATATATGGAATACGAAAAAAAACGCACTTATCGTTAGTCACTTTAAACAATTTTCCATAAGCGGAATAAAAAACAGTTACACTTAAAAGTAGGGAATGCAACTATTATTTCGGCCATAGCTGTTCACATTCATGTTATGCACTAATGTCATTGCAAATCGAAATTTGTTCAATTGAAAATAGTAAACATATTTTATCGTAACAAGTAACGTGCGGATTTATTAAGCCTTACGTATAGACAACTATTACAGTAATTAAAAGAAACTTTAAATACTTTAATTATGTAGGATTAGCAACAAATTGAATCTTAAATTATTTATGTACATAACATCAGTGATTACCTAATTAATCTTTGTTGCTCTATAATTATATATGTATTTTAATGAGTATTCAGTATATTAGACCATAAAACTTTAAATTATGGCTTAAGTGTCCGGCAATGAAACATATCAAAGGAGAAAACACGGTTTTTAAAAATAATATTTAAGTTTTTAATATTATTAAATTTTAAAAAATCAACCTAACATATATTCAGTGATTTGTTTGTTTTTGTTTTTAATATCTTAAGAACCTAATTCCTAAAGAATAACAAAATTCAATAAATAATAAAATTGTTATAACAAGAGTTAGATGTAAAGGGTGTACTTTTAGCTACATGACAAGTTTCGATGTTTGTTGTTTATGATTTGACAGTTGAAAATGTCAAACTGTGTTCACATTTCTGTTCAGTATGGTTTGGTTATTCATCATTAATCGTTTAACACAAGGAGAACGCTTTCAAATTGTGGCAATTTACTTCGATACAAATAAATCTGTTATACGCGCCAATTATGCGTTGTTCAGTAATGAAGCTCATTTCTGGTTGAGTGGCTTCGTCAATAAGCAAAATTGTATATGGAGTTAAGACAATACTCAAAGCATTAGGGAATGAACATTACATCCACGCTGGTGGCATGGTTTGACAGTTGGCAATGTCAAAATATGTTGACATTTCTGTTCATTAAGGTTTCGTATAACGCCAGCACAACGCGTCCAAATTATGGAAATTGGTATAACTAACATATGTACATATATTTAAAAAAAGAAGGTGCAAAATTGCTTACTAATGTTATCAAATGTCCCACTGTACAACGTTTAAGTTATAATTGAATCATACTGGTAATAATTACATACTCTCATGTACCTACGTACCCAATCTGTAATCATAAATGTGCTGTGTTTGTACATTCTATACTCCACTCCGTTACCTTTAAATCTTTCAAGTACTACGTCAGGTATTTATTATACGTTGTATAATGATAATAATTACAGAAAAACCTTTCTGAACATCTGTATACCTGCCTGTATATTTAGAAATACGTACATACCTACCCTCAATTCCCATTATACATGAAAATCCATTAATTTTTGCTTTTTTTTGGTTTCATTTTATATCTGCCATTAGCATTGAAAGAAATGTACTTAATTTGTTTCTTGGTAATGAATTATTCAATTAAATTTTAAATTGGTATTGCAAGCTTTAAGCTTTCTTTTTGTTGTATTTGTTAGTGTGTTGCGTCTGTGTGAAAGCTCTTTTTTGTTTGTTTGGCTTGATATCGTGTTTTCATCAGTAAAACGATTTTCATTCGTCGAACGTCGCGTCGCATCGGCATAGAGTGCTTCAGTTCGCTGTTCTGTTTCTGTTTGGTTTTGAGGGAATTATTCATTTTCTTTTAAATAAATACAAAATGAATGTGATTTGTGAATAAATATTGTATTCATATCAATTTCAATCGTGTTTTGCCTTTTGTGTGTTGTGTTGCATTGTTGATTTTTAATTAAAGTGACACTAATGTAATTAACAGTAATTTGATTTTCTTAACAGCTGTTGTACCTTTAATCTTGAAAGCTTTTTCTACTCTGTTAAGTTGTACATAGTAAAGTACAGACAGAGATATAGGATAATCAAATTAACAATATAGAGTTAAGTTTGAAAATGGATTCAAGTTTGGAGTCAGACGATAGTACAGTGGATCCGTCATACATTGAATTAGAACATTCAATGAAACAGGAAATAAATTCACATTTTGAAGATGCGAGCAGTTATCATTCAAATTTACCAAAAACATTTTGTAAAAGTGAAGTCGGGTAGGTACCTAGTTGAAAAATACCTATGATTTTATAATTTAAACTTATATTTCAAAGTCTGCATTTTTCATTTGTAGGTCTCCCTGTTCTTCTATGCTGACTGCTGTGAGTTCGAATGTTTTCGAAAAAATGCCACTAATTTTCAACGGAAATTATTTTAAAGTTGTAAAACGGGTAAGTTTGAGTACCTACTTAGAGGCGTTAAACTACGTAGGTATAACATCAATTTTGGATATAGCTTATTTAAAATCAAAACAAAGCCATAGAAAATAGATTAAACTAATTCCTAATTATAGTGGATATAACTACCTTATGCATGTATGTAAATTATTTTCTGAAACATTGGCGTTTTAAAAACCCATTACTGTTTTTAGTTCCAGCAGGCTTGAATTATTAAATATCTACTCCATAAAAACATAATACAAAAAATGTGGACAACAAAAATAAATTTATGCGATAAGTTGGTAGGAAACCAAATGTCAATTTTGACAGGTAGTTAAACTTGTCAGATTTGACATTTATTGTGGTTTTTACTGTTTTCAATGAATATCTGGTTTTAAATTTTTTAATTGGGTACAAGGTTGTTCAACTGAAGGACTGCCATTTTTATACCCAACTGTCAGTTTTGCTTTCAATGATAAATTCTAACCTCAAATGCTTAATTACAGTCATTTTATTTCCTTGAAAATAAATAAGTCAGTTATATAAGATTCAATGATATGAAAATTATTGAAAATGTGGAAAGTGATTAAATTTAATTTTAAAACTTATTTAAACATGGAGTAGGTATTCCATTGGTAAATTTGGGTTTTGATTTTAACAAAAATTGATTATTTTTTGCATTCAATGGAAAACTATAGGAAAAAGATTAATTTTTTATTTGTAAGCAACTGTGTTGGTGTGTTGGTATTCTTTCTTGTAGGTGGAATAGTATCGGTGTCGCTGTCAAAAATTTCATTCAAATCAAAATAGCCAGACTGACATTAATATTGCTGCAAGGACTAGGGTTTCCAGATTTTATTTGAAACTTTACGAGACAGTTGGCAGAAATGTTTAAAAAAAATGAGATTTCCAAGGAAAATCGTAGATATTTTGTATTAATAATTTTTTTTATCAATCTTATTTATGATATTGGTATATAAATACTTTAAGTATAAATAAAATTAGGTAAATGTTTTGACATTTCCTTAGTAATATAAGAAAAATGACAGCCTTTTTGTGACTAAAACAATATAAATATTTAAAAATCTCTAATATTTGAGCATAAAAAAGAAGACAAATATTTTAAATTTGTTTCAAATATTTTTAATCTTTGTTGACATCTGTCAGGTTGACAAGGTGACATCTTTGTATATAAACGTTCGCCCTAGCCTCAAGGTGGCGTAAGAAGTTTTATAAAAAAAGTAAACAACAAACATATACAAAAGCTAATATCGCCCAATCCATTAAGTGCTGCTTCCATTAAAACCCACGACGATAGTACTATAGGTGTCATATACGAAGGTGGTATTTAACAAAAGGGGTGTGTTAAATAATAAAGGCAATGCAATTGTGTCTAGGTTAGACCAATTCAGTATATTTTCTTTTCAAATATTAAAGAAATGTTTTCACTGAATATTATTCTGTCAGTATTTTCATCATTGAAACGAATAATTATAATATTTTGACCAGTTATAGGTTTGACAGGTTTGGTTATAGCTTTCGTTGAAAATTTCTGTCATTGGACTCAAAATTAATGATTGGAATTAAGCATTTTAGGTTACAGTTGATCATTGGAATAAAAACTGACGGTGGATTATGTTCCGATGACGTTTCTTTAAATTATTATTGCTGTGTTTTAATTTTTTTTTAAAGATGTAAAAGAATTAATATAAAATATAAAAATGATGATTTCTCTTTGTATTTAAATTTTTCGAAATTTGTAAAAAATATGAAAAGAAGTAAAAAGGATTTAGTTAAATTTGTTGGTCCAAATTTTGTGCTTTGAAATTTTCAAGTTCGATTTTGTTCCAAAAATTAAATAACGTCTACAAGTTTTTTTTTATGGAAATTTTTTAAATGTCGAAGGAATTTTCGCGAAAGTAGTTTTCGGAAAATAATCCATTTTAACACAATTTACACAGCAAAAATTAAATTTGATTTCTCCTTAAACCAAACGTTAAACTTTTATCGTTGTAGAAAATTTGACCAATTTACAATTAAATATAATTTGAACTTTATTTTTTATTTTTCACATTCTCAAAATCAAGGAATTGACATTTTAGGTTGTGTTCAAAAAAGGTAGTCTAGAAAAATTAGACCGATAACATTACGCAAGACTAATTCTAGTGCCTTTAAATAAATTTTGAACCTATTTACTCTTGCAGATTGGCGATACTGATCATCAGAAAAAAGCACGAGGCATTTTGGCCCAGTGTAATTTTTGTGCTACAACTAAAATCATAAAAGGTTCATTGAATATAACATCGAATTTTATTCAACATCTTAAAAAACGTCATCGCATAAAATACGAACAATATCTGAAAGAAAAAAATGATATTGGAAAATCCCAACGACCAATGGCTGTTGATAGAACATCGAATTTATTCAATGAAACATCAACCATTTCAGAATTTGATGAAAATATTTTGACATTTGTTATTGAAAATACTTTGCCATTGTCAATTGTTGAAAGTCCATCATTTATGGTCCTATTTAGGGGAACAGGTCTAGTGACGTGTACTAAAAAACAAATGATGAATATGCTAGATACAAAATATTACGGAATGATGACAAGACTAAGCGATACATTGGCAAGTGTGCCGTATGTTTGCACTACGATAAATGTTTGGCTATGCAAAAGGAAATATATTTTTGGATATACCTGTCATTGGATTGATGGCACAAATTATTCTAGAAAATCAGCAGCTCTGAGGTTTCAGAGTTTCGGTGCAGAAGGTGCGTTCGAAAATATTCGGGACGCTCTACAACGCACCAACAATGCTTTCGGTTTAGGGGATGATAAAATTATTAGCACCATTACCGACAGCGATGATAATGTAGTAGATGCTTTTAAAGAATTCGGACTTCAAGGTAAGTTGATGCAGAAAATATTCAAATGATTATTATACTTTGTTTCTTAAAGATTTTTATGAATTCAGCGATGAAGACGATCAAGATCAATGTGAAGATGACAAAGCTAAGATACTTTCAGATTTATCAAATATATTCCAAAGATATCCACCGCACCATAAGTGCGTCATACATGATCTCTTTTCACTTGTAACCACAGACTTTATTGATCTATTAAAATTAAATAGCGGTCTTCACCAATTACATCAAATATCCTTCAAAAGGTTAGCTTATAACTATTTTAAAGTTTCACTCACAATAAGTTCTGTTTCCTTTCGTTTTAGATGCACGGAAATTTGGAGTAAATGCACAACACCTGAAAAATCAGAAATGGCCAAAACTTTCGTTCCATTCTCATTGATTTTACCCACATCAACCGATTGGTATACGATGTTTGATTCAATACGATGTTTGTTAAATAACAAAGACAAATTATACAATTTATGTTTCTTCCTCGAAACATCAAATTTTACATATGCTGAAATTGAGTATTTGGAGGAATATTGTCGCCTAATGGAACCAATAGCTGAGGCATTCAAATTCCTACAAATCGAGTCTCAAATGCTCTATGGCTATTTCCTGCCGACTTTAGTGACTATCAAAGTGAAATTTGATAAATTAGATTTGGGATCTTTCAAATATCTCACAGAGTTGGGTCTTCAAATGGGTAATAAATTATTTGAAAGATTTCAAAATTTCTTCGAAATTCGAGAAGAGTGTATTGATGCTGTAGTTGCGTCGGTATCTTGCCCAATCATCAAATTAAAATTTGTCAAAGCACTAAGTCAGATTGCTCCAAATGTCAGTGTTGAACAAATTCAATCACACTTTATTGACTATGCCAAGGAGTTTCGCAGAGACGCAGATACAGTAAATCAACCAGATTCGTTTCAGGGATCTTCAACAGTTCATAATTTCTTCGATTTCGGACAATGTTCTAACGGTAAGTTATAATTCTTGTGTATTTTTTTTTTGTTTATATCAAAAAGTTTGGCTTTATTTTATGAAATTCTTCCATTTTATATTTTCAGTGACCGTTAAACAGGAAATCGATCCTCTCCTACATATTAGAAGAGAATTCAATCGGTACTTATCCGATGAAGACAACAGCCTGAGTTCCTTAGATCGATATCCGGTTGTTAAGAATGTTTTTATTAAATACAACACTACATTACCATCGTATGCATCAGTTAGAAGACTTTTCGCCTATTCGGGTGTTACTTCCAGTAGAAGGAATTTAAAGATGTCAAGCCGACATTTTGAAAGACTTGTTATAATGAAAGCCAATAATGTTTGTTTCTAATAAAAAGATTAATCTTAAGTAAATTTTTTGCATTTTCCATTATCATCATCGAAAAGTCAGTACGCCTTAAATCAAAACCCAAAACATTTTGCGCGTGTAACTTTTGTTTATTCTATTGATGGTCTAAAAAACCAAAAAATCTCCTGAATTTTTCGAAAGCCTAATCTCTCAAACATCGTTTGCGATGCAATATTCCCGTCCAAAACAGGTGCCATAGTTTCGACGCCTTTTTCTGCATTCCTTTTAGCCATAGCCTTTACAACAAGACTTCCCAATCCTTTTCGTTTGTGACTATCAAGAACTTGTAAGAGTCCTAAGCCTCCTAATGGCAGAACCAAACACCAAGCTACCAAATTGCCATTTTCATCATAAGCTCCAATATTTTGACTTAGTCTTACTAAGCGATCAACAAATTTTTCCGATCCTGGAAAATTATGTGGCCAATGATAATTTATGAGATCAACATCTTCTATCCGAACGCCTGATAAAGTTATTCCTTGAGGTGGACTAAAATCGAATGTTATTAAACGTAAAATTATAAAAACAAACTCAAGACTTACTCTAAATTGAATTCCAAAGCCTTTTCCATTTCGATATGATTCCAATTTGTTGGGACAAAATTGTATGATTCTTCTTTAATTCCCAAACTTGTTAAATAAGATTTGATAGTTTTCTGAATTCGAACAGGACAACCTAAGAATATGAGATTTTCTTTTTTGTGGAAACATTGAAGAGCTGTAAGGAGACGGTCTTGAGAATCGGCAAGAGTATTCGGTTTGATATAACATGGATTAGGATCCTAAAACGAAACAATAAACATCACGCACGTTATTAAAATTTGATTTCTGAATATCATTTATCTTTTAGCCTTCAGCTGTTGGTGCAATAAACTTTGTAGAGTTATCTCTGAAGTGAATTTATTAATAGATAACTGATAAACCTATAGGTACTATCGATTCATTGTTTCTTACATCAAGTATAAAAGTTCCATCACTCCAATCACCATTTAGGGAATATATTTTCACTGATTCTTTTAAACTGGGATCTTTGTTTAGCCAATTGATGTAGTTTTGAATCAAACTCCAAGAATTCGATTCTAACTTTCTCACTGCATAGAGATCACGAAGTTTCGGCCAATCTTCAATTGGAATTTCTACAAGAGTATTTTTATTCATTTTTTTTTTTAAAGTTCAATGGTATTGAAATAAACCTTCCGCCAAACAAATGCGGCCTATTTTAATGACAATCAGACCTAAACTAACGAACTGGAGGCCACATTTTACCAACTAGCCAACAAACCGGAGCGACTTGCTGATATACTTCTACTGGAGTTGTAAAACCGGAAGACTGTAGAAAAAAAGTTTAAAGGCAAGAAGCTTAAAAGCACTAGACACTATAGATAAAGAGGTTTGGTCAACGTAAGTACAAATTATGGGCAAAGTCTTTAGAAACATTTTCATAGTACTTTCCGTAGCTCATGTGGAAGTCAGGGTAAATGACTATCAAAAATATTTTAGTGGTAGTACTCAAAACAAGCGATGAGATGAATTAGATAAACAACGACATTAAAAATAAGGAAATGTCGATAGGTATTTTGGTTTAATAAAAAAGACTTAAGCTTATCTTCTCTTCAACAAAAATGTACATGGATATGTTTTCGTTCACTGGGTTCAAATTTCTTAAAAACGTCGAAGTTAGCGAAACAATATAAATGTATGTTATGTAGGTATATGTTTGTAATACAATTTTTGCTATTAATCACTCGTTAAAAAGTGTTGACAATCTTGATTTTGGCGCTATCTAAGTCGATGAAAACTTCCTGTGTTGAATTTGTTTGTGGGAATTTGAAATTTTTCTACTATTAACTGTTTTTAGGTGCATAATAATTTTCGATGGTTTGACAGTTGAGAATGTCAAACTGATTTGACATTTCTGTTGAAAAAGGTTTTGAAAATTTATCATGAAGCGAAAATAATCCTCAAGCCCTTAACCAATTTTTATCACATCCATACAAATCAGCTGTTTGGTGTGGTTTACACTTTGATCATCACCTCCTCAGTCCTATTGATGCACTCTGAATGATTTTTTGTTTTCAAAGATGATCATCAATGACATTTAGTTGCAACAAGATGGCGGAACTTGTCATACAGCGCGCTTTACTATCAATTTATTGCATACTTGTAGCGGACATACAATTCGGCTACATAGGTATGTACATTATTAAATTTGTTGATTCGTCCATTCATTTCATTTTTTATCATCTCCTTGTCAAAAATCACTCCCATCTTAAAATTAAAATTATTATAAGAATTAATAATAAGAAATAAGTTAAATTAAATATGTATTAAAAACTTAACAATCAAATTACCTTTTTGAAGTGTACGATAAAGAAATACTTGAGAAATCCAATCATAATTACCTAATATTCGATTCTCAGAGTTTTGACAGAAAAAGTGAGATTTATGTTTCTGAGAATACAGAAATCTCTGAGTTCTTAGAAATATAAACTATCCAATTAAAATTCAATAGTACTCAGTTCAAATTTAAAGTCTATGGAATAATAAATTGCTCTTTGAGTTACAATTTCAGTGAAATTAAATCATGTATGTAGTATGTCAATTCGAAAAAAACACTTCCAAATAACAAACAGGAAATTTCATATCAGTGATAGGTACAGCCTTAAAATTTTCACGAGATATTCCTCTTTTCCAAAGAGGTACATATAATTACGGTGACCATATTTTCCGAGACAAAATAATGAACAGTACCCGAAAAATGAAAAATGTTGACCAGTTTTCAAGATTTTTTTTTTATTTCATTGAGTAATAGTAAATAAACATAATGTAATATAAATTAATTAATAAATATAGTATGATTGGGTATATGTATTTATAAAATAAACAAAAAAAGAACTTTCATCGATAATAAACAAAACAAACATAAAAATAACACAGATTTTTTTTGTCTCTAACTTATTTACAAAAAAAATAAACAAAACCTTAAACTCTTTAACATCATATTGGCTAATAAAACAACTTTGACATTGAATTACAATATATTAATATTGTTAAAATAAGTACTTTTCAGAAAAACAAATTCGATGCAATTTAATTCATAATTGCATTTGCAAATTAAAATGGACCTCATTGTTTCAATTTTCATATCGTTTTTTTTGTTTGTCCATACATTGTTTAAAATTGAGAAAACTCTCTCTATAGGGGCATTGACCCAGGAAGGCACATACAAAACTCTACGATTTTTGAAATGTTTTCATACTGTATCATTTTTTCATTGAAAAACTTGAAAATTTCAACCCACCTATCCAGCACTCATTTGGCTCTCCTTCCATTCAAAAATTTTTTTCCGAAGAAACATAATTTTGTAGACATGAAAACTCGTCGAAAACATCAGTGTCATTAATTGAAATATTGCTTCTCTTTTTCATAATATACATTAAACTCAACTCCACTTTGTCCCAGGAAGGAGTGTAATTCTTACTCTTCATTTATTTTTGGAGGGAAGGGTTTTTCAACAATGCAATAATTCCAACAGTCGAAGTGCACTCTTAAAATTACTTATGGAAAATGCCATTACTAGTCCAAATGGAAAAAAGATGAGTTTCATTCACATTCACTGAAAGTTATTTTTACCATTGTCATGTTCAGTAAAACTCAATGGTAAAATTAATTTCCAGTGGTGAAAGTCATCCTGTGCGCAAGTGTAAGCGTATTAGTTTAACTTCCCCTGTATGTTAGGATGTATAATATGATCTGATTTTTGAATTTGCGAGATTAGGAAGTGTTCCGAAAAAGAAAGACAACGAATTATGATGTAAGGGTACGTTTTCATTAAACATTTAATGGTTTTCATGCTTAGGCTTTCCTCAAAGAAAAAATTCATAAAATAATGAACAAATATTGAGCAATTTCTAAAATAATGAACATTTTTATGTTTTCCGACACATAATAATGCATAAAGAACTGTTCATTATAATAATGAACGGATGGTCACCGTAGGTATAATACAAAATTTGATATAAGAATATTCGAGTAATTTGGAAAAAAACTTTACTTTACCCCCTTTCCCTTCTACAACTGGACACCACTCGAAATGAAGGATTCTTTTTAACGGATATTTTTTTCAGTCTGGCAACACTTTTTTTTTAGAGTTGGTCTCTTTGAGAGCTGTCACTTTATTTATGCTAAGTTTAGTTTGCCATTTTATAACGAATAGATTTACTCCTGAACAACATTTGCAAATCGTGCAAATTTATTATTAAAATAATAGTTCAATTCGCACGAGTCATTAATACCTACAAAACAAATTAATATAGATGAAGAAAACATCTGTCAGTCATTATTTAATTAAAACTGCATTTTCACACCTCAATTAGTTGGTTTTCAACTAAAATATGTACAGTACATAGAAAATAGGTAGTGTATTGAATGTTGTAGAAAACTTAACACAACAAACTGCCAATTTGTAATTCAGTTCGTGGAAACGAATTCATTGTTCCTTTGCAAAAAACCTCAACCCAACCCTCTCTGCACTCTTCCTGTCTAACTAAAATAGAGGAGAAATTCTTAAAATTCACCCACAAAACATTGAAAGGACTCAAACGTAGAACAACAATAAAATGAAGAGGCATCGTTCCGTTCTTTCTTACTATATAGATTTGGTTTATATGGATGTTTATAGGATCTACTCTTCGTATGTATATGAAATAGTGATGGCAGCAATGCATTGCACATAAAAGGATGTTATTATGTTACCGACATAGACAACACATCCTTTGCAGGAGATCTCTCAAATCGTCTTCGTCGTTTAAGTAATTAGTTTTACCTTGGCAATTCTAAATCATCTCTTCTCTACCATAGGTCCTATATAACAACTCAGTCATCATAGTCTTTACGAAGCTTATATGTTCTACCTACCTATCTATAAGGTACCCCTTTATATCGCACATATGATGCGAAGATAGAATGAAACTTTTGCCAGAAAATACTACGAACTACTTGTATTTTAGTTCGATATAGTATAGAGGCAGTGCACCAGACCAGAGTGTTCTGTGCAGTTCTTGTACCACCATATGCTTTAGCGTTCCTTACGCTAGTTTGTTCCTTTCCTATTTCTAGGTACCATCCACATAGACTGTAATCAAAGTGAAACTAATTAACTTGAATATCCGTGAGGAAAACACAGTGCTCTAGCTTTAGATGTATACGGAAGTTCGTATACATCGTTACCGACTCGACAGCGCATTTTTTTTAGTACATCTTTTGCGGTGTGATTGTGATATATTCAGAGATACACTTTCAAATATTACCGTGATGATGGTGTTGCTGATGGTCCTGGCTGGTGATGCATGAATAAGACGGATCCATGTAAGTGAAATTTTGAAGGCTCCTCTTGGTAGGTCAGAAATTTAATTCTATTTTGGAGAATATCTGTATAGGTATTACTTAGGGGCTTTAGAACTTATTAAAGAATGAACTTAAACAACTTCCTGTTTCAAAGATACCACTTAAAGTTTTTGAAAGTTGATAGGGGATGTATTTATATAAATATAGGGGTTTCCAATTAGGGGTTTTATTTAAAAAAAACTTCTGTGACTTTTGAAGCTGTCATCTTTTGACATTAATGTCAAAATGTTATTGCTAAAAATTAAACGATACACGCTTAAGCAACGTATTTAAATTGTCAACATTCAATATCAAAATTGATGACAATTTTTAAATCATAGTTCGCAGTTTTGCAAGAAAATTTGAATAACCGTTTTTTTTTCCCAAGAAGAATTCTGTGACAATACTCCACACATTAATTACCTCTGAGATGAAAGATATCGTGAAGATATCGAGCACATACAGCCTCAATTATGAGAAATGATCAATCAAGATAAACTTCATGAAAAGGATATGGTGCTTAAATATAAAAATTAAACATTTTATTGGAGAACCATATGTAAACAAACTTTAAACAAAAACGGATTTAACTTTTAGTCCCTCTTTTTTGGTTTAATTTTTCTACAAAGTTAATAAATGTTTAACTCCACACATTTGACGATGTGTATTTTTCCATTTCATAATTAAAAAAAAAGATAAAATAAGGAAATGTCAAAAAGTCAACTCAAAGGTATAATCAACATCATCAAATAAAAGAGATGTCAAAAATAAGTGAAAAATATACATTTTTAATATTTCTCACGGAATCAACTATCAACTGTCAAAAATAATTTTGTTTGCGTTC
Organism: Eupeodes luniger; assembly: GCA_951509635.1. NCBI lineage: Eukaryota > Metazoa > Arthropoda > Insecta > Diptera > Syrphidae > Eupeodes > Eupeodes luniger. The sequence goes on along the minus strand of OX608075.1, from coordinate 7,107,043 downwards.
AACACAATTGTCATGAAAAGGAAAGAAAAGACTAAATGACATTTATTTAAAATGTTCGTAGCAAGGGCTTCACTTAAAAATTCAATACTAAACTGCGGTGAGAAGTATTACAACCCTTAAAAAATTGGTTGCAGTCCACAACTCACGAAATAAAGAATTTCTTTAAATTTAACCATCAAATTATTAAAAATGGGTGGGTTCATTTAGCTATTTGCATTTGTTTATGCAAAATCAATGCATTCGTCTAAGAAACTGAAACAACCATATATTTAATTGAAATGTCAAAATTCGTGACACTTTCAATTAGGATACTATATAAATATGTCAACTGCAAAAGTAACAGCTAATAGTTAAAAGCGAGTTCATATTCAAAATTCGTGACAGTTTAAAACAGAATACTTTAAAAATCTTTCAAATTCAAATATTAAAAAACTCTATTAACAACATCATATTTTTTGTTTTAAACAAAAATGTCTGCAGTAAAAGTTATAGCTGCCAAAAACAATAATTTTGACGTTTTGAGATCTATCAAACTAAGAAAAACGGATTATCAAAATTGAAACTGTAATACGCCAAGCTGACAGCTGAAAAAAATATTGTTTTTAATATGAAATGTGTAGTGGCGTTGAATACATGCTGCAATATTATATTTACTTTTTAGTTAGCTGTCACCTTTGGGAAACTTTTATATTCTCACACTTTCAATTTTGACATAATAATTTATCAAAACATATGTACTGAAGTGATCGGAGTTTTTTAATCTAGTTTGTTTACAAACGCCAAACCATTGACTATAGAATGTATACGTTATATGAGACGTATTCGTTAAGTTCGCTATTGAAAGATGTTATATTTTTTTGTAAGAAGTGTAAAAAATGCCATATCATATGACATTTATGACAAATAAGAAAAACAAGGCAATAGCAATTGCGTAATTATTCTTCATTGGTAACAACTTTTGCGCCGCGTATGACATCGGTTAGGCCCCGCAACAAAATCCTCCCATGCACGATTGTTGGTTGGTGTGTACAGTGCATAATAAAGATGGCAGTGCAGAAAACTAAACGTATGACACTTAAAACTTTTCGCAATGCATTTAAAGTTTCCGAACATTATAAGGTGCCTACTTCAATTTTCAGAAGTGGTTGAAGTTTCTGCGAATGGCAGCACCTTTGCTTACAAATTTTCAAAATACCTACTTACATACATAATTTACAAAAATATAAAGCCTCCTCTCAACTTCTTTATGAAGTTATATATTTTCTCTAAGAATTAAATAATGCAGGTAGGTACTTAACGTATAAAGTTTTTTTTTTAATAATCAGCGAAGTGAATATTGTCTTGGAAAATTGAATGCAATTGACAGCAATTGTGATAAATTTTATCATGACACTTCCCTTCTCACTCAACAACCACTACCGCCACCACCGACCGTTTAAATAATGACAAAAGGATGCGATGCTGATTGAATCAAAGCTCATAAATTCAATAAGGAAAAACCATAGCTGTTGGATAAATGCACAATGTATGTTATGTATATGAATAAACGGTGGCGGCCATTATCTTGTTCCGTTATTCGATGTCCTTTTGTTAATGAAATTTATGCTTGGTATAATTTAATGCTACATATATAATTGAATGTACGCTCTCTGATGATGGATATGTTGGGTAAAAAAAGAACAAAAATCTATGAAACTCCTTTCGCTTCAGTGGCAGGATACCAGGAGTAGTGAGGATCTGGTGGTGTTGAACGTATTCATATTCATGAGATTAAGATATAAAAACGGTTAAATTTATAGAGGACAACTTAAAAAAAACATAACTCCTGGAATTTCACAATCATGGAAGCTTAGAGGAGGATGGTTCTAATTGGCGTTGATTGCGTTTCCAGGAGGTTTTTTTCATGGAATTGTGGATGTCGTTTAAGAATTAGTTCATTAAACTAATTTCTGAGGGGGCCTTATATTTTAAAACATTTCCTTTTTTAATTTGGTATGCCTTGAGGTAGTAGCGCTTTTTTTACTACTTTTAAGTGGTTTAAAGCTTACAAATAAGACTGTAAACTGAAAAAATGCACTTTCAAATGAATTTCAGTAAAAACTCAAACTAGAAGGTCTTCATATTGGCAACTTGCAAAAATTCTACACTTATATTTATCAGGTCATCTGAGAAGCGTAAAAACTTGTCGTGAGAATACCACCACCCGTGCTGCAGCAGCTCTACGAAAATGACAACGTTGCTGACATTCACACCATATGCTGCAATTCTCTTGTAGAGAACTTGGACGTGGACATGTATCTTTTTTGTGTCACTTTCGCATATGACATCAAAAACAAAATTTGTCCCTCAAAATGGAAAAGAATCTTATTTCATAAATTTGCATATCACATACATACTCTATCTCTCTCTCTCTCTCTACCTCCATATTTTCGAAAACCACACGTAGTCGCAGACGGGTGCTTGAAAAGCATCATGCGACGAAGGTTATCCTATACTTTGAAGTGGTGGAGGAGGTGGTACTTTTCCGGGAAGAGTAAAAAAAGAGAACGACTCAGACAATATAAGATACAGTACACTATGGCATGATACGTATAGAAAGATGTGTTTTGATAAGAGGTATAGCGAAGCAAACAAAAAAACACCCTCTCGCGGGATGAAAGACTAGATAAATAGAGGAGAGGGTGTTTTTTTTGTAGTGTTGTTTTCCATATCCTTGCATTCATTTTGGTTATCGAATTTCCTAGCTAGAAGCTTTCATTTATCCTCTCATAGTCATATTCTATTGCAATTGTGTGACTTTTGGCGAAGGAATCTCCATTTGCATGTAGTCACGATGTCCTAGATAAAGTGCTCTGTGCATATTTATGTATGTTCATATATGTTGATTTAGCTGACGAAAATTGATTGTTTAGTAGTGCTGGAATACTGCTGGATTCACATTTCAGACAGATGCAGAAAAAAAGACTGATGACATAAAAGTTTCTATTAAAAGTTATGATTTTTCTATGAATTGTTAAATTGTTCCATTTTCTCAAGTGTGCAGTATTCGAATTCGTTTAAATAATAAGCAGTTGTTCTTTTCTCACGAAATATTATACAAAATTTAATAAAACAGTTATTGATTTTTGACTGAATGATGCTATTAAGATTGGCAATTTTTATAAAGCTTGAATTCACACCATTAGAGGTTTTTTTTGTACTATGAAGAGAATTATGCGTAATAGATTTTCAAATCTTATAAACGGTATAAAAGGCAAGATTAAATTTATTGAAATGCGACAACGCTGAACAAAGAAGTAATTTGACACATGACAGTAAAAACCAACAAACAAAATCTATATAGTATTCTCATGGAGACAAACGACCGAAGCGACATCTGGACACTAGACAACCAACAAAAAATTGTTTTGTGATTGAGTTGAAATTGGGGCAAGATCACACCATTCAATGAACTAAAATTTAATCTTCCAAGAAAGTACTACAGTTCTTTTATACAATGCACCGAAGAACAAAGTGTTTTGATTGATTAATAATATTTAAAACAAAATTTTCGGACAAGTTCTATTTAAATTTTGAGATATCTTCATTACGTCATTTTTATTTAATCATATATGTGTATATATACTTATTTTTCAAGGTTTTCATTTAGTATAAATACCATTAGAAATAAGTTCAGTCGTTTAATTTGGGCCTTAAATAAGAGAATTGCGATAAAATGTCAGTTAAATTTTCTACCACCCTTACATTTTGACACTAGCGTGGTGAATAAAAAAAGGTTAAGATTGAAGTTGCTGATGACCAGGCTAAGAGTTATTATTAAATGCGTTGTAATGTACTTTTTGTTTTTAATAATAATAAAGTGTTTCTTACTACCTTTAAAATTGTTTAAACAAGGTATGAGCGTTAGAAGAATAAGAAACGATTTAAGAGGATGTACTGATTTTACCCCAATTGCTGCTCATTTGGATAAATAAAAATTCTAAAATAGTATTTTTTATAATGCATTTGACATTTTCAACAAGTAGTGTTAATTTACAATTCAACAGTTTTTACAGGAAAAATTGTTGAATCTTAATTTTTTGTTCAAATTTGTGTTAAAAGAAATACTTTTTACGCAATTCATTAGACAAAAAGCTAAATTTGATCCCACCACACACCAAACCCCAAATATTATCAGAGGCAGAAAATTTAAACGTAATTCAATGACCGGAAGGAAATTAATTATTTTAAAATAGGCTAGTGTTTGACTAAATTTCAGTCTAAGGCCTATTACGAAGATTGCGAAACTTTTATTTTCTCATACAAACATTTTCCGGACAGCCCTTTTTTTTAAAGCAGTACGCAATCGATGTTTGAATTAATAGTTCAAGTTACCAAACAAGGATTCAAAATTCTTCATTCAATTTGTCAGTTTGATTAAAGATTTCAGAGAACTCTGTTTTCTCAGAAATACATATGTATGTACATATAAACACAAATTTTTCTTTTCTGCTGTCAAAACTTTGAGAAGTATTCTCTTTTGCATAATTCAAAAACAAAGAAAATAAATTGAAACATTAATTTGATTCCTAGGTGAGAATTAATTGTGATTTTGTTTGTATTTCATTCTCCGGATCTGTCAATCTGATTGAGTAAATTCTTAGAAATATAAACTGGCCAAATGTTTCAAGAATTTATTCGCAGGAACGAAATTGACATGTTGATGAAAAAAGAGTTTTATCTCTCAAATTTTAATATTCGTACACGAATGTTGAATTATTTATAATAAATTAAACTGTAGAGGTAAAATTTAGTTTTTGTCGATTTGTAAAAGAGGTCCAAGGGTTAAACGTGAACATAATTCAGAGTGTGTATTGATTTCTGAAACATGTTGTCATCGGAAATAACTAGGAAGGGGAAAAAGGTAGGGCAATTATGACGTTTATAAAATGCGAGAACGACTCTAGCACAGTGCATACATTTTAGGAAATGAATTTTCTTTAGAATGCTATATTCATCCATTGACAAAGAGAGACTGAATTTTTGACAACCATTTTGATTGGTGTAACAATATGGCCGCTATCAACTGTCTAAGTTGGGAACGCGGATACTGCTGAGTAATGCCAGGTATTAACTATTTTGGATTTATTTGTAAATCTTGTACTGTCATAAGAGCCTGAAGTGTTTCGATATTAACAAAGTCTCCAAGAATATCAAAAAACGCGGCTAAAATTAAAATGAATTATAATATTATTTATTAAATTGAAAAAAAAAAAATAAAATGTTTTTTTTTCAAGTTGTTTGTATTGTATTTGTTTAAATAATTGGTTAGTACTTTGTTTTTTGTCAAGGACTTTAGATTCGTTCTTTGATAAGCTTAAATTTTAATATTTTTTTAATTTAAAATGAAAATTCTTCAAAAAAAAACCTTAAAATGGATGCACACAAATTACTTAAAACCATGACAACCCAAACTGACACATAAAGTGATATTACATCGCGGAAACGCGTTGGACCAAACGTCCAGAACCAATTGCGTTGATGTGCTTGTGCTTTAATTTGAATTCGTAAACACATAATGATACTATACTCGTATGTATGATGGTCTTCTGTTGTAATAAAGTTAAATAAATTCAATTCTGACGATGATGATGATGATGAAACCATATAGCTTTTATTTTAAAATTTAAAAAAAGTGCTGAATTGCTGAATGCATATAGAAATATCCTCATATGTATCTAGATACAATGCTATACATTTATTGAAAAGAAGATACATTTAAAAAATACAAATATTGTATAGTATTGCCTGATGCATTGAAAGTATTTTGTTTGTGCGGATTTTGTGTGTTATTGTTTTTGAATGGAAACTTTTAATTAAGTGGTAAACCACAAACAGAAACAAATATTCTCACTCTCTATCTCCCTATCTCGCTCTTGTTCATACACAAAACATACATGGAATCGTTAAATTATCTATCTGAATGAAAATATATTTATTTTATTTTATTTTATTTTTTGTTGTATTATTATTTTTTTTTTGTATAAAAGTTGTTATATTTGCATCGAAAATTCATATAGTAGGTATAGAGCCTTACATGTAAATGTGGATATTTGCAATTTAAAGTGAATTGGATAAAGTTGTTTGAAAAGTTTGGTTTTGGTAACGAAATTACATACGTTTTGTGGTAGGTATCTACTACGTTACCTACGTACAAGCCGACACAGTAAAATAATTAAAAAAATATGTAACTAACCAAATGTGTGTTATTTTAGATCTCGTTTTAAACAAATTAAATTAGATGTTGAATAATAATGCTGATGCAGAGTGTGGATTTAACTTTTTTTTTTAATTTTTTGAATGTCCAAATTTATGTTATATAAATTAACGTGCAAAAAATATAAGGGAAATAGGATTTACAATGTTGGGAAATATAATTTTTGGTAAATGAAATGTATGTATATTTGTACTGTTTTGTGATTTTCCTTTCTAATCCGTCTTTTTTGAAAAAAATAAGTCCAATAAGGACTTCTGAACTTTGACAGTTGATAGCAGGCATATTAGCAACGTCTAATATTGTGTTGGAAACGCTATCCTTGATAGGTGAATTTTTATGTACCTTATTGAATAAATTGTATAGCAAAATTACGACAAATGTCAAAAACTAAAATCAACTTTCAGCTGTTCACAGAAAACAGACAAACATTTTGATTCCAAATTTGAATTGTAAAATAAAATGTTCATTAGATTATTTTAACAAACTTACTTATTTTTTGTTACCAAAAAATATAAAAAATTGATGTCAATTACCATGTTCCTTCAATTCAACCATATGTTAGATCAGGTGGTCTGTCAGATGGCCACACATAACAACAATTCTTGAACAGCTTTGGATTTATTTTTTGACAGTCCAGCTGCCTTAGATCAATAGTGCAAAACTATCCGAAAGGTACTGACACATAGAATCCATCGCATGCTTTGCGGCAACGTAAACAACTGTCAGCACGATTAATTACACAGGCTTTTATAAGAAGTGGCGTATAAGTAACGCATTTACCGAACGCAACGCACAAAGTAGTTGAATTTTTAAATTTTCTCTCGGGCAGGTCTTTTGACATCAGTTGTCAATAATAGGCATGTTCGATAACATGATGCATCGTTGTGCTCGTTCTGATGAGGATTGCTCACTTTAGTTTAGTTGAGACCTGTTCATGGTGTTCAATCAACTATATTTATATTTCATTCTCCTGTTCTGCCAATCCGTCTGAGAAAATTATAAAAAAATCTTAGAAATATAAATTGGCCAATTGGTTTTGATTATTTCGCCTCGCTATCTGGATTTGGACAATCATACAATGCAACTGAGAGATTCTGGGTCAGTTGAAACATACTCTAATTTGTATTCAAAAATTTATATCACGCGTCAAATCCTTTATTAGTTGGCAGACATGTGAAACATGTTCAATTTATTCTGTGAAACAAACAGCCTTAAGATTGATGTCATAACTCAACTGAAATGAAATAATTAATTATTTTTTGAAATATCGCTAAACATTTTATAAAAGGCACAATCCCAAATTGGCTTCTTTAGGCCGTGTGTGAATTGCGTTAAAATGTGTGTTAAAATTTAACCAGCGTTAAAATTTGACACTAATGAGGTGAATAAAATGGGTTAAAATTTATTGAGCTGTGGAGCAGGTTAAAGTGTGTTAAAATTTTGCTCTTTGCTCTTGCTTTTGCATTCAATTTTTCAGTGTTACCACACCGAATAAATCAATTAATCAAAATGGGAATTTTGTTTGAATATTTTTGACTGTTGTTTTAAAATATGACATTAGAATCGAGAACAATAAATAAAAAAGATTTTTTTTTAGTTTCAGAGACTTTTTATTAACCCTGTTTTCTTAAAAATATGTTTGTAAGAGAAATTATTTTTCCGCGAGAAAGAAAACCAATTTTTGTTCAGGGAAATTTCTTAAATTATCGAGGGAAATTTTTTAACCTGCGCAGAAATCTTGGTTAAAATAATTGTTTTCAAAGAAGACGTCAAATTTTAATCGTGGTAGAAGTTTTAACGCAAATTTTAACGCAATTCACACACGGCCTTAATTATTAGTAGTGTCATATTAAAAATGGCGGAAGAGATTGCTTTATGACTGTTTTAGACGTGTTCATTTGCATGTAGCTCTTCGATTTCCAAAATTAGGTGTTGCCTAATTTTTCTAGGAAAACAAATGTTTCTGAAGTAAAAATAATAAATAATTATATAAAACAAAAACAAATTTGTTCTTCACTTCAAGCTGCCACTGCTGCTGCAGAAACAAAAACGAATTTAAAAATATTCTATAATATGTAAAATCAATGAAAAATTTAAAAACACACACGTGGTATAATATGTATATTATAGTAGAAGAATATTGCACGCGTTTTTTGATGATAAATTTAATTTACATTTAACAAAGTGCATATTCGCTCGATGTGTCAGGAGCGATAAATTAAATTTAGGACTCGTCGACTGTGAAAACGAACAACTAAAACGTCGATGAAAAAGCTGACACCAGAAGTTGAGAGTGAGAGAGAGATAAACGATAGAATATTGTACATATAAACTTAATATACGAAAAGTCAATGTTATGGTTCTTGTCCTTTCCTGACTCTCGCTGAACGCCGAACGCTGACTCTATGGCTCTGTAGGTGGCGCTGGCATATGCAATGTGTGTGTGTGTGGTGTGCAGATGCGGAGGAGTCATAAACGTATTTCAGCTTGAATAAAAATCCCACAAAGATTAATGATCATTAAATTACTTGGTACTTTTTTTTACTACATAAAATACATATATATATTTCTACCATCAGCTTCCGCGTATGCAATATAAGGATATCAGGATTACCCAGAATGGATCTGAATGCAAATTTGATTTATTATCTGTGAACTTAAGCGCGAACGTTCGCACTTTACTTTATTAACACGAGTGCCAAATAATAATAATAATATGTACTCGTACATATGTACATTGTACGTATTTTGTATGTTATATATATAAAAAAGAAATAAATATTTTATTATTAACTGTCAGAACTTAAAAAAGTGCTTTTCGAAAATGAAATTATTTTGTCATTTATGTGCAATGATTGTGTATAGGGGACAAGGAAAACAAATTGGACACAATTTGCAAAAACTTTGCACTAAAATTGACGACGAACGATGTGCGACAGCAGACATTAAAATTAACCAATAAATTATATATTGTGGACAACAGTGTAATAAATTGAATGTTTTTTTTCCGTGTGGTTAATTGTTAATTGTTTATGTACACTTTAATAAGATCAAAGCTGTTATTCTTGAAAACTGTTCAAAGTGACAGCTGTCAAATTTAAGTTATATTTATTTTTTTGTTTTTGACTTCAAATGGTATGAGACAAATAAAAGTAATATTAATATACAGCCTGCAATCAAGCGAAAAAGACAATTGCACCCAAACAGAAAATGAGATAAATGTCAATTTTACTTTGACATATATTTTATACTCATATATCCTTTCCTTTTCAAATGAAAACAAACTTTAGGAACATCTTCTTATATCATAACAAAATCGTCAGGTCACCAATTTTCAAAATATTCTACTTAATAAATTACAGAAATTTATAAAGTTTTTAAAGTGTTTGTATGTATAATTTATTTAGGCATGACACTTACTGGAAAACTAAGTTGTCAGAAACTTAACTTGAGCAACTAAGGCTACTAAGCAACTTTGAGTTCTGTGCGCAATTCCTAGCGCCTTATTTTAATTTTGGGTGTGTTCAAGATACAATTATGAGACGTCAAAGTAAGTTGCTTCAAAACAGTCCAATGTGAACTCCGTCTAAAGTTGAAGTTAAATTAAAAGAAAAAAGAAATAATACTTATTTGAACTTGTATTAAGAAATATTTCATTTCTGACCAATTCGTATTAATTTACAACATATATGAGTACTATAGAAATGCATACTTTGGCTCATATTCGACCAAATAAGTATTTGTATAGTCCAACGCTATAAATCAACGGTTTATTGGAATTTCTTCGAGACGATGGAAACTTATAATTTCTGACCATATCAATTTTGACAACCCGCTCGATAATCGATAGTGAGCATAAACATTGCAATGACGTCAATGAGACGTCAAAAACAAGTCACCCAAAAGTGACAAGTGACACAAGTGTCATGTCAAAATAAAAACAAACATGGCGGTTCCACGGGAACGTCAATGTAATGTATGTATGTATATTCATTAATTTGTTTAAAGATCTTTTTAAATTTCTCCAATCCTCAGGCGTAGATATTGCAGTAAAATAAAATTGATGATTAAACGCGGATTATACATTGTATGCGTTATGCTTATTTGCTTTTAAAAACAAAATCTGCCTCCAGTTGCATTTTTAATTCAATCACGCAAGCCAACGAATAAAGTCCCAGTCCCATGTCAATTAAAATTCACTCAATAAAAATTATCATCGCACAGGCCATTAATCCATTGCGTTTTTCTCGCAAAATCCCTCTATAGTAATAAAAAAAAATCAATCAAAAGTGATGATAACTTGCTTTGAGCTTTCAACTTTTCTCCAGAACGATTATGATGTTGTGATGATGATGATGGTGATGGTCGCACATCACATCACGCATCAGAGCATTTTGATTTTTATTGAACCAAAAGGACTTTGTATATCCTATAACCTCTATTTTATAGTTCAATTCAAATCCCATATATTCATAAACCTAACGCACAGGTATAAAAGCCTTAAAAGATATACATAGTTGCTAAATGATATCAACAAAAAACTATGTCCAATTATGAAAAGAATTTTTGAAAAATGCAATTCGAAACTCTAAATAATTCTAGGGGTATGTTTTGTAGTCAGAAAAAAATCGAAACGGAAAGGTACTCGCAGCAGTCCGGATAAAACTATATCTTTTTAATATGGCTTTATGTCTCATCCAATTAGAGCATAAGTCCATATTAAATGATTTGTGTGGTTATCTACGAATATGTGACTATACTTATAATTGAAATTAGTATTTTAAACTAAATCCGAACTATTTGGGTACATTGTTATCCGGATACGCATATGGATAAGATAATTTAATAACCGCAAGGTGTCAGATATTCGAAAAAAGTTAAATGATTCTTTGATATTTGACTACTTAAATGGTATATAGGACAACCACTGTCGGAAACTTAGTCTATCCGGATAGTTCGGATCTGTGTATCCAAAGTAACAGCATCCTTTAAATCCGAAAAAAATAAATCTGGCTTTAATGTTTTTTTTAGTACATGCAACTTTGGCTATCCGGATAATTCTGATCTTTCTCTAGCCAAAGTAACAAGTAACACAACGCGGAGGAGGTGTTGCTATATATGTCAGGGAAAACCTTATCTGTAAGAAATTATACTATTCGTCACCCGGCTCTTCTTGCGAGTATTTGTTTTTGGAGGTTAAAGGCAATGAAGGTAATCTTCTTTTGGGAACCATCTATAGACCTAATAGGTATATCGATTTGGAACAAATCTATAGAGTTATTGAAGAAATTACTGTTATGTCTTCAAACATTATCGTATGCGGTGACTTTAACTGCGACCATTTAACTGATAAAAGGTTAATTGGAAACATGAGATCCTTCGACTTGCACTCAGTCAACATTACTCAACCAACCCATTTTTCTCAATCATCCTGTACACTATTAGATCATTACTATGTGAGTGAAATCGATCGAGTACTGTTATATGATCAGCTCGAAACTCCAGTTTTTTCTAGACATGATCTTATTTTTTTGACCTATGATTTTAATTCAAGTGTAAACCAAGTGATTTCTAGAATTCAGTTTAGAGATTTTAAGAATATCAATAAAACACATCTTGAAAATGATATAAACATGATAGCATGGAATGACATTTTTCTAATGCCTTCACCAGATGACCAAGTCGAGTTTTTAAACACAAACCTTAGTATTTTATTTAATCAACACGTTCCATTGAAAACACAAACTAGGATTCGCGAAAATAAACAATGGTTTACTAGAAGGATTAAAGACCTAATAAATCGGCGTGATCTAGCATATCGACGCTGGAAACGTTTCCGTGTTAACGAGCTCAGTGAGTTGTACAAATCACTACGAAATAAAGTGGTTCAAGAGGTTAGACGCGCAAAAGTACAATTCTACTCTAAGCGTCTAGATTTAAGATCCGATGGTCGTAAACTATGGAACAACCTCCGCCAGCTAGGAATAGGTAAACAAAAAAATAATTTTCCAGCTGCAATTAATATAAATGAGCTAAACAGTAAATTTGCTTTTACACCTTCAGTAACTCCAAGAGATCATGTATCTCTCGATACGATACCACCAACTTCTACAGACACTTTGTTCAGTTTCGATTGTGTGAACGCCTTAGACATAGTTGAATGTTGCATAAGTATAAAGTCCAATGCCACTGGTGCTGATGATTTAAATCCAATTTTCATTAAAGCTATTCTTCCATTGCTTCTACCCTACTTTACACATGTAATAAATACAATCCTTACCACTGGCATTTTCCCGCATCAATGGAAAAAAGCAAAAATAATTCCTATCCCCAAAAACTCGCTTTGTAATGAATTTAGACCGATTTCAATACTTCCTTTTCTATCTAAAGTATGTATGTGAAAAGATAATGCAAAAACAATTAAGCAGCTTCATCAATCGCAACAACCTTTTAGTCGATGTTCAATCGGGATTTCGTTCACACCATAGCTGTATTACGGCACTAACTAAAATAATCGAAGACATAAGGACTGAGCTTGATATTGACAAAGTAACTTTTTTAGTCCTGCTAGACTTTTCAAAAGCATTCGACATGGTGAATCACTCGATACTTCTGAATAAACTGCGTCACAAATTCAACATATCTTCAGAAGCTATTAAACTGCTTTCTTCCTTTTTGAATGATAGAAAGCAAGCCGTTTTCTTAAATGAAAATCTCTCCGATTTTCTTCCGATTCAACAAGGAGTTCCCCAAGGATCAATTTTATCCCCCCTTCTATTTTCATTATATGTGAATGAAATCGGTTTCATTATAAATGAAGTATCAAAACATTTTTATGCCGATGACATTCAAATCTACAAAAGCTGCCCTTTGGGTTTAATTGAAGACTGCGTTTTCACCCTGAATCAAGAACTAGGAAAGATATCTTACTGGGCGTCTTGCAATGGGCTGATTCTCAACGCAAGCAAATGCAAATGCCTGGTTATATCAAGAAAAGAATTAGATCTAACATACTTTCCTTCCATAATTTTAAACGAGAACCCATTAGAATTCGTAAATTCCAGTAAAAATCTAGGTGTAATCTTCAATAGAACATTGACCTGGAATGATCACATCAACCAATTGATAGGTAAAACCTATGGAACGCTTAGAACGCTGTGGACTGCCCAAAACATCACTCCATTTAAAACCAGACTAATGCTAGCAAGAACCTTAGTTATACCTGTTCTCACTTATGGATGCGAAATTTTTTACAACTGCGATTCCATCAGCAAAAATAAACTAAACATAGCCTTTAACAGTATCATTCGATACATCTTTGGGTTAAGAAGGTACGACCATGTTTCACATTTGCAAGAGATTCTACTTAATATGCCTTTAAATGACTTCATGAAGCTTCGAACATTGATACTGTTTTTTAAAATCTTGAAAACACGTCAACCAGCCTATCTTTTTGAAAAAATCAGAATGTCAACATCGAACAGATCGACATCGGTAATTTTGCCGCGCTTTTCGTGTTTGACCTCAGAAAGGCAGTTTTTCATCGCTGCATGTCGCCTCTGGAACTCACTGCCCACTCATCTGCGGGATATAAGTGATATGCACAATTTCCAAAAAAGTATTAAAATTTTCTTTTCTAACCAAAGCAACTAACTTAACTTAGCTTATCATCTCTTCTTAACTCTAACCATCTTTCTCTCCTTTTTCTCTTCTTCTAATTCTATTACTTCTATTATTCTCTTGTTTTCAAGTCAAATAATATGTTATCGATAAATATTTGTTTTTCTTTTTTTCTTTAATTTAATTTTAATTTTATTTTATATCATTTTCTTTTGTATTTTTTTTTTTTTTTTTATTTTGAATTGTTATCTAAAGTTAAGTCATATGCTCTCACAAATTTATAAGATATCTGTTATCTTACTGTGTAAGCTTTATAAATAAATAAATAAATAAACTAAATAAACTAAATATTTTTAATCAATCACTACAATATCCGGATACTTATGGATAAGATTATTAAAATCCCAAATGGAGTCAGATATCCAAAGAGAAGTTAAACGTGGATTTAATATTATAAATTAAATTATTCAACGTTGAGAGGTCTAAGGGACACTTACCGGATATTTCGGATCTTTCACTATTTAAAACTTCTTAACTCGAGATATATAGGCATTGGGAACACGAATATCCGGATACATATGGATAAAATATATATAAATATTTTACATAGTTAAATGAGGCATAGTTAAATCATCATGCATATGGATTTGCATATCCGGATAATTCAGATCTTTCTCTATCCGAAGAGGCCGCACCCTTTCAATCACTATTTTAAACCTTTCTACTCGAGATTTAGCCACTAAAAACTGCAAAAGTTATTTTCTTCAAGAAGGAATTGAATATGGATAACTTTAAACCATCAGGATATAAAGTTAATGCATGTGACCAAGTTGTCCTCTTTATATATCCTAAAAAGTATACAGCATACATGTCGATATATTTTAAGAGCTTTTATTTAAATCCTTTGTTAGCTGTCTTTGCGTATAGCACTTTACTAAAAACTCAATTAAAGCCTTGACAAAGTACTTTCTATTAAGTTTTGATTTCCTTCTTAGATTCAATTTGCTTTGCAAATTGGCAGTAGAAAGCAGCATAAAATAGATAAAAATAATATAGTAGAAAGAAAAAACACACATCAGGGCAACAGGAACCAGAAACAGTAAAAAAAAAGAAAAAAATACGACTAAGATGACAACGAGATCCAAAAAAGCAGCAAACGAATGATATTGAAAAACGCAAAGAAAGAAAAAATTCTTGCCAAATCCTTAAAACTTCGTGTGTGTGTGTGATTTATCCTATCCACACAAAAATCCCTCTCCTTTTGAAATATTTCAATTGACATTGACCATGGCTATGATAACATTGCTTGGAATTTACGAGATCTCTGATATCCTTTCGCATTTTGCATTGTCAGGACGCAGGAATATAGTAAAGACGACTACAAGAAGACGACTACGTGCGACGGCGACGCCGAACGGTCCGGTGGTGGTGGCAAAGTAAAAGAAATTTCCCTCACAGCTCAGAGGGGTGAACACGAAGCGATAGTGTATAATGTAATCCTTGGACGATCCAATGGCAGTGGCATGCCAAAGCAGAGCAAACGAGCGTACACTAACTTACCGACACTGCACATGCAAATACATACACTACACATGGAAGAGGCAAGCAAGTCGAAGTCTCAACCATTGATGGTGTTATACCGACCTTAAGAAGCAGGAATATGGTAGAAAAATATTCATCTAGAAACGGAGCAATTGCAAGAAAAGAAATGTAGCTATGTGGTTTTATATATTTTCTTGTGGCAAGAAAAACCTGGCTATATCCATAAAGCTGACTATAGTAAGTCTCCTTCGTCTTCGTCGCGTCGTCCTATATACGTATAAACCTACTTTCTTTTTCGTTTTTTATACTAAGATGAGATAAAGTATAAAAGAGTTTGAAGCTAGAGAGCAAATTCCTTCTAAAAGTCGCCCTAAGCAAGCGGGATTCTCCATTGTATGTTTTCTTTTTGAAGGAAGAAAGAAAAAAGGACATCATGCATAAGGATTTGCATATCTGGCTGGATGCAGTACGAGTTGGTATGTGTAGTGTAGTGAACGAATTTTGTAGTAATATGTTTTTTATTCTGATTCCTTTTTTGGGATTTTTTTTTTAAACTTTGATTTCCTTTAGAAGAAGAAAGTTTAAATTAAATTGAAATGAAGTTAGTTTTTTTGGAATAAGCCAATGCCTTACGGGAAATTGTGTTCATTTGTGTAATTTTTGTAATTAGTAAATTATAAACTTTGCCAAAAAATTGAATATGAAAAGATATGATTTTTCTTCATTTTTCTTAACTGTATTCTAGGACTTTATTTATGTTCATTCTTAGAAATATGAAAAAACTAAAATTGAAAATTTAATTAAGTCTCGAAAAATGCAGGTATGAAGTCATAAACATATTACTCAGAGGACTTTAAATGTATGATATAATTTTCGAATAGAGAATTCGGTAATAAGAAATAAAGAAGAAGAAGATGCAGGTAATTTAATAGGGTATGTTAAGATTTTATCAGCAATATTTTCTTTCTTGATTTCGATATGAATGAAAATCTGTAAACTAATTTACCGTTTAGTGCAGAAACTAATTATATTGATGAACAAAGTGATTTAAAGTTATTTTTAATAAGGTCAACAAAATATAGTGAATAATTTTTCCTCTTAAATAAAGCAGTTTTTGGTGACTTGAATTGACTTGTAGTTAGTATACGGTTTTGAAATAAAAATAAAGTATAGCTTATTTTCTTTTACTTAAAAGCTCAACATTCATCATACTCTCATAAATTCACATATCTAAATTGTAATTACAGAAATCCGTCTGAACACTGTAAATACACTGTAAAATCATTTCACTGTCACATTTTGAAAAGGTTTAATACTTGAAACTGACAATATTGGATGCTATATTACATTTGCTTTTATGAATTATTTTATCAATAGTCAAATTTCCAATAGATAAGTTAGAGCTTGTACATTATACAATAGAGATAGAAAGGCAAAAATACGGTGACAATGCAAAAATATACAAACCATCTGATAATTCCCTAACGGAAACATAACACTTTTGAGTTGTTTAAACAAATTCTTTGTTGATATCCCAATTTTTGATTGATAATGAATATGAACAATATAATTGTTTAATGACCTGATAAGAGAGCCATTTTATCAGATCTGTTCGATTAGATCTTTAACCTTCGCATGAAAGAATTATTAACATTTGTTATCTTAGGCTACCAATCAAGCAATTTTCATCTATAGATAAATATTATTTTGGCTATTGATTAAGGTTTAAATAACTAATTTAAATATCGAAATGAAATTTAATGGAATTTATAATAAGACTTCCTTATTGCATATACAATATACATATGTTTAGTTCTGTAGTTTCCAAAAATAAACTCATAGAATTAAGTGCTAATAGAAATTCAAACAAATAATTTTTTACTGAATCTTAGATATTTTTTTCAATGATGATGAAAAGACAAGTCAAAGTTTTGTCCAGATAAAAAAGTCAAAAAAGTTTTGTCCAGATATTTGAGATGTAAAACCAATTACGTAGTATTTTCGCAGTTTGTGTTTTTTTTTCTGGTTAAAATGTATTAATTGTTTTTTTTTTAACTTTACTATTATTGTTCACAAGTCTAAATTTTGTCTCCAAGTAGGTAAATTTGTTTGTTTTTAGCAAATCCTTCGATTCTATTTTTTTTAAATATTAATTTTATAATTTAATTTGAAATAGAAGAAAAGACATTTTCAACAGCATAATTTCTTCGTCTTCATTGTTAGGGGCTCATAATTTATCGTGCAAAGAAAGTTTAGACCAAAATTTGATAACGCTCCCCCAAGCAAATTCTTCAGTTCGGACATAATGTACAAAAAATACCTGCGTTTCACTTCCAAAATATTTCAATAACTTATAAGATTAGTTTTTATATGTTATTATTTCATTAGTTGTATAAGCAAATTAAAATATTTAGAGTAATTACCTAACTACTCCAAAATTTAAATTCTTTGTTATCTTTAAATGGGACATCTGAATCCGCTTGAACAGTCCGTAAACAAAACTTAGCAAACAAACATAAATTTGAGGAGCGGATCTATTAATTTGAAATATTAGAAACTTATATGTCAAACGCATAAAGCAAACTACTAACAGTAAAAGCAGTCATTTAAAAAAAAAATGTACACAAAAGTTTGCCTGCAAGACCCTTTAATTAATTTGGTTAAATGCTAGTGTCATTGCATCAGCTGTTTTTTTAAACGTCAAACATTAAACATCACAAATTGTTTTTGCTGCTCACACAAAATATTTTTTTTTTTTATAAATTCGTACAAAATTTTAAAGAGTTGATATTCAAAGATATCAAATATAAGCAACAAAAATAAATGTATGCAAATATATGAACAAATCACTTTTAATGATTTATTTATTTTGGAATTATTCGAAAAAAAAGATGATTTTTGTATTTTCTGAAATAAAAGTGGAATTCTTGTAATTAAAAGTCACAGAGACGTTTGGTTCAGTTTACTAGAAAAATGTGGATAATTTTAGCCACCAAAATCCTTAGAGAATCTTAACAATATTGAGTAAATTATTGTTCATAAGAAACATTGACTGTTAATTTATCAAAATAATAAACTTAACTAAATAATAAATCTATCCAGTAATGTAATCATTGCGTAAATAACATTAAAGTTTATTAAATTAGGGCGCCAGTTAGTTAATCATGTTCCATAAAGTAGTAAAAAAAACAACAAAATTAATATTTACATTTTGTATGTTTTAAAATTGACATAAGAAAACAAAATTTAGTCAAAAACTAATATTTAATTTAATAAAACTTTTTTGATAAACTAATAAGACATCATCAACAAAATTGGCAACAACAACGATATACAGTTATTGTTTATGGTACAAGCTGACGTTTAATATATTAAAATATGTTCCGATAAATGTTTATCAATGCATAATAAAATAATATTGGACCAGAATAATATTAGCCCTATCATGAATTATAATCGGAAACTTTTAGGAATTACGAAAAAACTACTTAAAAATAAATATTTTAGGAATGGAAAATCTGATAAAATTTTTCATTACGAACGTATTTAGTGATTTCTTTTGGGTTTCGTAAAAGTTTCCGATAAGAAAATTTATTTGGATAGACAAATTTTTAATAGCTCACAATTTTCTTGCGTTATCAACAAAAACATTTACCCATTTTCTACGAGTTCCATGCTATCACAAGCTCCAGGAACTATCTCCAGTTAATTTATTTACGAACACGTGTATCCATACATAGGAAATTTAACTACTTAAATCTAAAGTGTGCCAGAAATAAAATTATTATTATCATAATAATTCCAACCACAACAAACCTTAACGTCATAAAACTCTCATATTGTCGACACCGAAATTATCTTGAGAAATATGAACTTATTTAGCTTGCAGACGTTATCTATGAGTATAAGGTACAAATATCTGTGATTGTTAAAGCTTTTTGAGTAGTTTCTTTGTTTTATTAATGCAGTTTTTGTGTGATTTTATTTTATTGCCTAAAAAGCTTTCTAATTCAGATTTTAGAGTAAACATATGTACATACATTAGTCTCTCTATTTTCTCAGATACAACATTGTACTTGTACATTTGTAGGTCTTGAGAGCTTGCTTTAGTGTAGGGGGAATCGGAACAAAATAAACGCTTAGTATATTTTAAAATAATGTTACTTTAAGTGCATAAGAGTGTTAGTGGTAAAATGTACAATATTTTAGGTAAGTTAAATAATATTTTTTGGTAATAAACATTCCCCGATATTTTTTCAGAAACTATTTTATTAGGTACTAAAAAAGTAGTTTTGTCTCAAGACTTCAAAAATATTTTCTTTTTCTCGTAAAGTCTCCATAAAAATGTTGCCAGATGAAAAATAAAAATGTCCTCCTTCTAAAGTTAAAAAAAAACATACAACTTCTTCTCAAAACATACCATAATTTTTGTATCTCAACTCATGTTTAAATGTACATTTCTATGGAGTTTTCTTTTATAATTTATGTCTTTTCAGGTACTGGGTGTTTTTTAAAGAGATTGAGAATTTCTTTAAATAATACAATACAATGCGCTCACCAAAAGTTTCCTTCAATAAATTGATTATTTCGACGCGTCCTGTGAAACGAATTTTTGAGATGGTAATACATTTGCACGATTTGTCAACGTTGTTTAGGAGTAAGTCTATTTTCTTTAAAATGGCAAAATCAAACTGAGCATAAATCAAGTGACAACTGTTAAAAAGATCAACTACGAAAAAAATATCGCCAGATTGAAAATCGTCACACGCATACATAAGTAATTTTGCATTTAAAAAGAAATGAGCTTTGTCACTTAATCCTGTGGGAATACGCCTTTTTAGACCAGAAAAGAGTTCTGAACAAAGTCCAAAAATATTGGGCGTGTTCTGTGCACTCCGAATAAGTTTTTGAAACAAACCTGTCCACTTAGCTGTCACTATTTTTTGATATTTGTCAATTTGTTCGTCATTTTCTTCAACAGAAACAAGAAATAAGATTCAAAACTTAAATAAAAATGAAAAAAAAACTAATTATAATAAAACTACCATCTGTCAAATGATTGTGTTCAGTATTCAACTCGGTCTGCTCAGTCATTTTATTGAAAACTCATAGAACGCGCTCTTAACACGTTCAGAACGAATAAAGAAACGCTAATTTAAAGCTTCAAACGGAATTTTTCGTTTGACAGCTTTTAACTAAAAAAGAAAAGTCAAGTAAGCGAACAATTTGAAAGCGTTGTTCTATCGTCTAACGATTCATGATTAACTGTCAAATCTCACTGAACAAAAATGTCAACACAACTTGATATTCTCAACTGTCAAACCATAGACAACAACCAACTTCTTATGGTACTTCAAAAACATCCTTATTACATGTTTAGGAGTAGGAAATAGAATTGTAGAAAGAACAAAAATATAAAAAATAGTTAACTGCAATTAAAAAACTACTAATTTCAATGGAAAACTCCTAAATTGGCCTGCCCCATAACGCCCCGAATTCCCCTATTTTTCTTAAACTCTTACTCATCGTCTTTCCAATCGCCTTTTATATTCAAACTTGATGCTCATAAAATGCTAAGATTAGTAGAAATAAATTTATTGTTGTTGAAAGGTGTTTATATTTATACGAATCATCGCTTTGTCCGCGGTAATTTTGAGAGATAACCTAATTCCAAAAAGACATCATACAAACAATTATGACGCATTCTTCAAACATTCAAAGTCGTCTTATCCCAGTGCCAAATGATGAATTAACAAAACTTCGTGACCTTTATCTCCGTGATTGGCCCAAAAATTGTGTTGGCTATTACACATTGGACAATTTTATCCGATGGTTGCAGAAAGATCCACAAATTAAAGCTCTGTCCATTCTCACTTTAAGTAACAACGTCGAAAGCGGCACGGGCGTTTTCGGTGACAGCAGCGATGGCAATGGCAACGGCAACGGCAACGGGAACGGCATCGGCGACAACGATGACAATGACTGGCGGGTCGATGGAACATTCGTGCTTGTAGTAAGTTCGTTGGCTTGGAAAACTTATTATTCTCTCTCTATGGCATTCATACATTTTACATATAATTCATGTGCCCTCAGGACAGATATCAGCTTTTTTTAAGCACGTTAAATCCCTCAAACGAAAGACTGAGAATTGCACTTTCATTGTTGGACTGGTCCCGAGGCTATAAAGTCAGTTCATTTTTGGAACGCCATCGTCCTGCAGTGGTGTCCGTGGTTGAATCATACAAACTGCAGAAAGAATATGATAGCCTTACGTTGGTCTATCATATGCCGCGTGATGAAGCCATTCAAATGAAAATTGAGTACGTTTCTAAAAATATATTTTTCCCTTTTCTGGAGCTAGCTTGTTGGGTTTTCCCGATGAAACTTAAGTGGAGGGGGCTTCGACGAGTGGTGTCAAGGGGTCTGTAGAAAATTTCAACTAATGGTTTTTAATTATTGACAGTTGCCCGGAAGGTTTTGTTGTGCGGGAAATGAATGAGGATGATGCTGTTGTGGCAGACAACGTCTGGCCAAATCAACACGTGGGCTCGTTGTTCCTATTGAAGCGTCTGATTAAATGGAATCCAAATGTGGGCGTTTTTACCAAAGCCGACAATCAGTTGGTTGCGTGGTGCTTTAGGTGGGTTTTTGGATAATACATACTTACCTTTCCTTTGATTGATACACGTATGAAATCTTATGTACACAGGCTTCAGGGAGGATTCCTTGGAGCTCTTCAAGTAAAAGACACTCATCAGCGAATGGGACTTGGAAGTCTGGTGCTGAGAGCAATAACAAAGAAAATCGGTCAAATGAATCAAGATGTCACAGCGTGCGTTGGAACACAGAATACACCTTCAAGGAAGATGTTCGAGAGGTGTGGCTTCAAGGTAGTTGATAAGGCCTACTGGTTGAGGACATATCCCACCATAAAGGATTTTGAATGGGTTGATGAATGATTTGTAAATTTATAGAAAAAAATAAAAAATATTTTAATTAAGTATTCAAATTTTTGAGGGTTTTGTTGTATGACTTGAAGTGCCTTTTGAATTTTAACACAATAATTCGTGGTTTTATGCAAAAAGAATGACGATTTAAGGACATATCTCATTAAATAAGAATCCTCATCCTCAAAAATTAATTCAAGTGGATAATTCAAATACCTGTCCCTGTCCACGTGAATATCTAATTGAAAATAATGGAATTCTAAATGAGAGTGTTCCTGTTCCCTTTTTACATTGCGGTTGATTATGTAGGTCGTTGTTGTCGTCGTTATGGTCGGTCATGCAGTTTTCATGATGCATACAACTGCTTTGTAAAAGAGATTTATTTTCACATGGACAAGTAGTTGAAACTCGTCCTTAGTTTTATATCGTCCTTGGTG
This sequence comes from Eupeodes luniger, assembly GCA_951509635.1. Classification (NCBI taxonomy): domain Eukaryota; kingdom Metazoa; phylum Arthropoda; class Insecta; order Diptera; family Syrphidae; genus Eupeodes; species Eupeodes luniger. Next base: position 7,084,241 of record OX608075.1, on the reverse strand, counting down.
TTTTCTTGATGGTGCTTATATAGGTCTAACTGTTTTTATTTTTATTCTAGGTTTGAATAAAATTTATGGAATAAATTCAAAATGGGCATCACATTGCTGCATACGACTGAAACGACGACGAGTATACTTCTGCAAAATTGCAGTTGTGGGAGCATAAAGCAAAATGAATGTCAACTACTTTTGCAAAACTATATTATAATATGTAGGTAAACGTATTTGCATCTTTTTTTTCTAGACTTAGCGAGACGACGACAAAAAGAATGCGGGAAGCCTCTCTAGAATTTTATTTTTTCAGTGGTGCAATAAAGAAAAAGAATATAAATGAAGGACGTGTGAAAGTTTTTATTTTATATTCTTTTTGTTGTTTTTTCTTTTCTTTGAATCTTGTTTTCAAGAAAAAGGGTTAATGTCTTACTTTTGAAATTCAAATTTTAAAAAATATAGGTATGTAAAGTCATGCCAACCATCAAGGTTTGAGTGAAAAACCATACGGTTGTAAAAGAGAGTACGATGGAAGAGAAGGATTACCTCCTGACTACATCGTCAGTTTGTTCATAAGTTAGTCGGTCATAGTTATGGCAGTCATGAGTCATAGTGTTCCTTCAACTGAGAATCAGGTTGTGTGAGGAAAAACAAGTGTTTTCTACAGGGTCGCATTTAATGGGATTAAATTTATGTCCAAATTAGAAAAGTTTTTGAGGCGTTTAAGTCGATTGGAGTAGACTGACCAAGAGTCCCCTTTTAATAAGAGGAAATACTCTTTATATCCCATAAAATTTTGTTTCTTATTAATTAAATTAGATTTTTCATTTTGTTTCTCGGAACAAACGTCAAAACACAATTTGTTGTCATGTGAACATGGCTTAAAATAATATTCATTTAACATTTGATTACTTTTTCTTCTTTTAAAAAAGCCATCTGTTGTATTTTGATACTTACTGCGATTTCTGTTTGCACGCACCCATTGATCTTGCAGCTAGTGCCATTATACCTTAATATTAACGCTAGAAGATGTACATACATATGTCAAATATATTTTTATTGAATAAACCACTCTTTTTTCTATAAATACAGTATTCACTGTTTTTTTGTTTAACTTCTGATCGGAATAGTTAAGTGTGTTTAGTTTGATTCGACTTAACCAAAACACTACTGCGAATATCCGGCTCGAAGGACCAAATCGCTCACTCTTCGTATTTTCAGCAAAATCTTTCCAATAAAGAATGTGCACATTTGTTCATTTAAGGGAATTATTTTTACAAATTTGATATGTTTGAGTTTATTAAAATGTAAGTTGCAGTGACACATATACAACATAAACCAGTCAAATCGAGAACAATTTCAAACTAATTTCATATATTATCTTAGGTTTTTGTTGTGGAAGATCAAAATGTTTACCAAAGACGATAATGAAAAGATAAATGGAAGACAAATCCTTGTAGAAATGTTTTCCGCTATAGAATTTCCTCTTCAATAGATGGCTCCAGGAGTAAGTGCTTATCGATTTTGACGTATTCAGAATGTCATGAACCGAGCTTTGACATATGGCTGGCAAATTTTTATTATACATTAGTGATTTTGTTTCGGCGTTATGTTGGATGACACTCATTCACTGGAAGTGTTGTTCTTCTTTTATTTGAAGAAAATGGGGGCTAAACACATGACAAACTCAAAAAAGTTTAAAGATAAGCTGTTCTATATGTCAAAGAAGGTACCTTGATTGATTACGTCGGTTTATAGACTGTTACTTTGATAATATTGACGACCTATCGGTTAAGGAAAGGCCAAAACCTTCGAAAATGCTGAATTGGAAACATTGCTGAACGCTGAATTGGAAAAAACAAAAGATTTCTTCAGCATAAAGTATTTCACACCAACCATTTCCAAGCGATTACATTCCCATGTGGAAAACTACCTTACCAGCAGAAACAGAATAGTTTTCTGTGTCGTGTGATAAAAACGGATTCATTACAGCAACCTAAGGAATAGAAAGTAAAATATTGATGTCTTAGGACCTCTACATTTTTGTTCGCTAATCAAAGTTTTCCGAAACTGTAACTGAGTTTTCAGGAATTTGTATTTTTTTTAACAGGTGTGAATTTTTATTAAAATTTGTACTTAAATTATTTAAGAATAATGATTTTGGGAACATTTTCCAGAGAAGTCAAAGAAATCCACATTTGATCAAATTCTCTCCTGCATAACACACCAAACCAGTCTAACCTTAAAATTGCATGAAATGTATATACATATGCATAGGAATAGGAATAGTTGAAGCCCGAAAGTCCTTTTAACTTCGTTCTCCATATCTAAACACTAAAACACATCATGGACACAAATTATTCGCTTTACACCTTATGGTGTGAATTTTTCATCTTTCTACGTTCAGTCTTTCAGTCTTCTAGTCTTCACTCTAAGCGGACTTGAAACAACTTTTATACGTTCATCAAAAAAGTAAAAATAAAAGTATATAGAAGAATAAGGAAAGTATAGAAAAAAAAGGAAGGAAGGAAGGAATAACCCAAAGAACAAGCCAAACCAAGGCAAGGCAAGTCAAGTCAAGTCAAGTCAAACCAAGTAAAGAGGAAACTGAAAAAGGAAACCCCCTATTGTGAACTTAATCATAATGCCTGTGTAACGTGAGGGTAATTTAAATAGTCACTTTGTATAAAGGATTTACGTTCACGAGTTGTCGCCGCTCACCGCCGCCGCCCGTCACCACCAATGCTCTCACTCCAAACTCAGAACAGGGGATGCTCAAGATATGCAGGATGCACAGGATGCAGGATTCAAGCTCGTGTATACTCAGGCTCTATGATGCACTTAGCGAACAGTTTGTGTTCGTTAATGTTGGGTAATTTGTTTATGCGATCCTTGATGGTATGGCAGTGGAAGCGGCAGCGGCCAGAGGCAGGACCAAGACCAAGAGTATGCAATGACATTCTTAAGAGAGTTTGTTTCCAATGATGACGATGAGACGATGACACTTAAAATGCAAAACACAAAATTTTGATAGCCATAGCTGTCACAATATGGTTCACAAATAACGGACATTTTGCTACACCGTTTGCCATTTGCCGTCCGTTGCCATTTTTGCTGGATTGGATGGTCTATGTCCTAAGGGCAGATGATTAAGATGTGCTCATAATTTGCACTATTTAGATTCAAGATATTCACTTTTATACTCGTAGTCGTATGAAAAAGGATTATGCATTACAAAAACAACAAACCATTATTAAGCTAATTCGAATCCTTTTATAAGTCTCAAAAGAGAGAGGGAATGAGTGAGTGCTATACAGATAGAAAGAAACCTAAAGTAGAACACTATGGGACTTAAGTGGACTGGTCTGATGTTTAATTTATATGTCAATGTGATGGGATTATCTCGTTTTGCACTCGAAAGGAATTTTCTAGCAATTAGCTAAAGAGTTCGTTCTTTTTTGTGATGATGCTGTGAAGACTTTTCAAAGTCTTCTATATCTGAGGTACGTTTTCTAGATAATATGTAGTTTTCCACTACTTGGCTGTGATATTGGATTTTACAATCGTTCTTGACAATGTACCATCCTATAGTTATAGAGGATATACACAGCATAGATGAATTGGACTTAAGGCAATTTTGGGGATAAAGGAGGTGTTCTGTTTCTCTATATAGAAATAATTGGTAACTGGTTCCTTATCTTTAAAAAGGAACGTTTTTAACTCCTTTTTTGTGATCTGATGGAAAACTATACTCGAAGGAAAGTAAATGAATGCAATTCAATTTGTATTCAAAAGGAAAACGAACAATTCGAAATGTCCTTTTTTTTTGTTGTTATCCTTTTTTTGAAGTTGAATGTTTAAAGAATAAAGCGAAAAGAACTTAAGTTTCAAGGAGAATTTGAAAATCTTTTTGCATGAAATCACATGAATATTAAAGAAAGTTTAAAGTTTCAGCAGTTGAATGGGGAAAGGATTTTTGTTTTGTTTAAAATTTTGAATGTTATCAAGCATTTAAAAAGAACATCATGAAGTGTGCACTTAAGGAGTAGGTATAGTGTAACTGTCAAAAACTTTATACGAGAAGTAATTTAGAGCAATTATAAATGACTTGGATTGTAATGAAGAGCCTTTCTAAGTTTTGGATTTAATCCACATAATATGTTTTGAATATTATTTTATAAGATTGAAGGCAAGAAAGAGCTATACATATAAGCTGTCAATTTTTGAAGTTTATAAAACAAATTAGTGACACTCGAAACTTCAATTAAAAACTTTGATGGCATTAATTGTTTAGCATCTTATTAAATTTTTTTTCTCAAGGAATATGATATTTTTAAGCTAAAACTTAGATGTAAGTGAGCTGTTTCTTTAATTATTATACAAAAGAATTATCAAAAATATATTCATTTGTATGTGTATCTAAGTTTCTTGAAAGTAAATGCTTGATTTAAACTGATAGTTTTGATTGATAACAATTTTGTGTCTCTATTGGTATCGGTCTTGCGAATATTTCTTACAAAACAAAAATTATCACGTGTGGTTTTCTTTCACACAAAGAAAATTTTAGAAAAAAAAGAATTTCCAGAAGATATTTAAACCATCGCAATCGTTATAATTTTTTAATTAACATTGACAATGATTTGACAATATTTTATTAGAAATCACACCCTAAAAGTATAAGACGTTTTTCACATTATACTTTTTTGAAGCTACTCATTTTGACATTTTATCTCGTTCTAATTAATGTAAACAATAAATAAAAACTATCTTTCTTGTCATCAGATAGAAGCTTGACAGTTTATGGTTTGACACATAAACAACAAACCATATTTTGACAACAACAACAACAACAACAATTTATAAAATCTCGATTTGACATCAGTGGCATTTTACAGTTAAATTCTTAAAGTGGTATAAGGCAACAAACTATGTTTACACAATAGCCACAAATTTTTAAAAACGAAAATCGGAGCAGTTATTTAGCGATCAAACTCCGAGCAAATTATTCAGATATGTATACTTATTCTTGGCATTTATCTTTTTAAGCTCAGGGCTTAGCACTGACCAGAGCCAGAAGACGTTGTGTAAGCTCTTAGCAGTGTTTTATAAGAGCTCTACGATTTTTTTATAAATTACGCTCAAGAACTGAACTGTCAAAAGTTTTAGAATTTGCCATTTGTCTCTGTTCACATGAAACAAACGCAAAATTAGCCATGCTCAGCTTCTTTCTCCATTTTATCGTTAATTTTATTCAGAGCTAATGAACGTGCTCCAAGCTCACTTTTATCGAAAAAAGAAACACAACCTTAGCGCTCTAATAAGTCTGAGCTAAAAAAGAAAAACACAGATCTTTTCTTGACAGCTTAGTACTCTGCTAACTTAAAAAGTAAAACTCATTTTGAAACATTGGGCAGGTTCAGACAACATAAGGGACTTCATTGGCAGTCAACTTCATTCTTTGAACGTAAATTTTAACCAAGGCAACTAGTTAGTTTTTTAAGTATCATAAATTTAAAATTCAAAACTTTACTCCACAAACCTCTACTTCAAGTTCATAGTACAAAAACTACCAAAATCATTATTGTCTACAGAACACTCCTCAGGTAAGCAACAAGTCCATCACGATTTGTATTTTGTATTGTAAAGAAATATTACTTTTCCAAATTTACAAGGAAGTTTTTTACAGAAAGCATTAAATGACGTTGTGCAAAAAATAAATAAATCATAGAGTAATAAAGTTCAGCTTTCAGTTGAATAAAAAAACATGATCAATTGTCATTTTGACATAAGCTGACTTGACTTGATAGTTACTTGCCATACTTTTAAGTTCCTTATGTCATCTGAACCTGCCCATTATATTTGAGTGCAGAACTGTCATTTGAAATTTTCTGACATGCTTCTAACTATTTGTATTTTTCTTTCAAAATTATTTGGTTTTAATTTCTTAAAAACAAAATGAAAACATTAATTGAGTTTCGAAATGATAACATTCAGAGTTAAATTCATAAATTAATCGTTCAAGTCTACTGATGACAATAATCTGAATTATGCAGAGCTAAAAAAAAAGAATAAAACCATTAGCTGTCAGATGAATGGGTGCGTTCAGTTAGAAGTTAAAAAAGAGATAATACTTCATTTGAAATTAATAATTCTTAAGGTCGCGTATGCATCAAAAATACTAGAATAATAATTAATAATAAGTAATAATTACTTAATATTAAAAGCAATATCGTGACTGTTGAAAACTTAGAATCCGTTACCGACGGAAAAAGTAAATAAACCAGTCTCGACTTTCACTATCGGCGGCGCTGTCAGTCATAATATTAATATATATTTTAGAACATAACGTTTGATGTTCAATTTGTGGGTTATTCAACTGAGTTTGTAGACATTAGTTCTTCCAGTTTTTTTTTGTTGACTGAACCTTGGTATATAAAGCCCAGGCAAACATAAGAAGAAATTGCTCCATGATAACACTATAGGTTTTAAAACAAATTTGTATATGTACAAAAATGGCAGTTAGATAAACAAAATGGCTGCCATTAAAAGTTAATGCCAGTTATTGACAGTACAATGTGAAAAAATAGCAAGAAGGGAAATGTTCCCCAAAACTATTATGCAAGTAGAAAAACTATTAAATGTTCATTGAAATTCAGTGGATTTAAAAAATAGAGCTTGACCTTCTTCCTTCCACTAGAATGTAGTAAGTTCTAAGTTTATTACGAACTAAATGGCATTTTATTCTCTTTTATTTACATAAAAATCCGATTAAAATAATGAAGAATTCCTAAAATCATAATTTCATTCATATTTTAATTTACTCTATTGAAATATGTAAGTGGAGTTGAAGTTGGCCATTTTTATGATGAGTTAAACCATAGTAGCAGGTGTACCTCTGATGGAAACCTACCACATTTATTCATTCTTAAAACAGTCAGTTGAATTAAAATTTACAAGAGTTCTATATGCGCTGCTGTCTACAGCAACTTGCCCTTCCACCACCATATTTCTATAACACTCGTGTATTTTATACTTGACCACATTCCTTTTCAAATTCTCCTTCCTCTCAATTTCAAGACCATTATAAACCATCGCCCGCACTATTTCAGTTTCTGTATACATAGTTATTCATACTACCTATCTAAACTATATAAAGCCATGCTCTGACTTGAACATAAATCTATTAAATTTAAGCTTCTTCTCTTTAAGCAAAAATTCTTGTTTACCATTTCAATGCTGACTAGCTCTGGCCCATTACCAGAAAATGAAGAGAGTGAATAAGAATTAAGAACCCTTCATTCAATATTTTCCATCTAAAGATAAACCTTGTTGCAGCTTTTAGCGCTCTAGCTCTTCTATAGTGCTGCCTCTAGGGAATACGAGTAGGATATAAACTCTCTCCTGTTAACCACCGAGAAAGTCACCTTCATTCCCATAAGAGATCCCGATCCGGATCATCCTTCTGGGCCAAAGTCTGTATTTAAACTTCTTCTACCTAACCTCACAAATTTCTTTTGTTTTTTATTTTGGTTTTTTCCTTTCTCAGCTGGAATTGAGATTTATATCCTCTGTTTTGGAGTCATTGCCAACAACAATTAATAGAAATAAGATAAACAGGTATAAAGGTGCAAACAGAATTCAATACGAAAAGAAAGAATAAATATTTACCAAAAAACTATAGTTACAGAATTTTTCCAAACAACTGCCTGATGATGGGAAACCACAAATTTCGGTAAAGCTTATTGAAAATTGTGGTTTTCGGAAAAGAGGATACTTTTTTCCACTTCGACTCTTCACAGGTCACAACATAAAACAACTCGCTAAAAGAAAAAGCTTCTCTTTTTGTTTTTTTAAATAAGTTTTATTAATTTAAAAAACACACAAAAACAAATCGTCAATAACCGCAATGCTTTCATTTCATTTCAATTCATATCCAGAATCGAATATTCGAAATGATAAATAACCACATGCCAAAACCAGGTGTAAAGGTTAAGCCTTCTGGGTTGTATGGCGTCCGTGATGGATTTGCATCAAAGCCTATCAATATTTGGTATATATGTACATATATATGTAAGGGAATAGGTATAATCCCAAAAAGCATGCAACGGTCACAATTAATCAAGGTAACTGACACGAAATAGTGATGTTCCGGTGTCAATTGCACTCTCCGGTATCTACACCGGTCGATAGTCTTTATCTATACATATTGTCCTAAGTACATTTCAGGCCAATCTGACCGCTGCTGCAGCCGCCGCCGCTGGTGCTGCCACCAATGATATCAACCAAACTAAGGGATTTCCGCAAAAGCACTCGTGTAGTACTAGTTTCCTAGAATCATAGCCACAGATTCAGATGCAGTAGCTAGTAGTAATGTTTGATATCATAAGCTGAAATAGGTATAAGTGCACCGAAAGAAAATTAATCTCAAAATTGATGGAACTGTCAGTAATCATTGTCAAATTTTTAATATTCCTTAAATTGTATTTACCGCAGTTAACTTCATTCATTTTTTGTGATCACTTGATGGATGACATTGGGCAATTTCAGAATGCATAAGGGACTTCATTTGATGTCAACTGCGTTCTTTGAACGCACTTCTTGAACAAGTGTCATAAACTTCAAACTCTGAACTTTACTTCACTAAATTTTACATTCAATTGATCGCGCAAACAACCAGAAACAATTGTCAGCTTTCAGTTGAATGAAAAATTATGATTATCTGTCATTTTGACATAAGTGGAATTGACTTCATAGTAAGGGAGATTTTTCTTGGCTAACTTTCCAATTAAGTTACCTTAATTGGATGGTAATTTTTGACAGCTGATGACAGATGCTATAAACTTGCCTTACTTTCAATTGACCTGTTTATGACCTCAATTTGATTAAGATACGTACAGACGGTGAGTAGTCAGATCGTTCAGTTTCAGGGCAAGTTCACAATATATTACAGAAAGTTTTTAGTATCTGATTGGCGAGCTGTAAGAAAACTGATTACCATTTGAGGCAACTTTACTATAAAGTTGACTAAAAAAAAGGCAAGAGAAATCTATCTTAATATTAAGTCAAGTCTACTTGTGTCAAAATTAATGACATCTGAAAATGTAATATGTTGCCATGGTCTAAATTTTTGTTCAAAGAACTCTTGTTTTGTTTAAATCTGCCCATTTTGCCATCTGTCAATGTATAACAATCGTACGGACTAACAATTTTCTGTGACATTATTTTGACGTTTGAAATTATGATATTTCGTTGCTTAGCCATGTAAATAGTTTTCAAGAGTGCAGTTATATATTTGATAAAGACAATCGCTTGTACTTAGTAAAATACTAGCCTAAGCTTTTACCTGTCAAAATGTTCTTTTTTAAAGGGTTGCCAACTCTTATCTACACATGTGGTCTCTATATCAAACTAGAATTTAGTGTAAATGTCAAGAAACACTTTTTGACATTTTGGTTTCGAATGTCACTTAAATTAAACTGACATTCGGCTATAAATTAAATAAACTTTTTTGACAAGTGCATAGTACGGATATGTGCATTACTAAAGCACGAAACTAATTTCGTATTTGCTAGTTGTTAATATGGTGTCTCTATTATTAGTAGGTTACCGTTATATGTAACGGTATTTAAGTAAAGGCTGCTATAACATTTGAATATATCTGATGCAGTCTCGTGCGGTGATTGAAGGTTCATAGACCTTCCTTTTTGGTTATATCGTCGTCGACGTCGCTCGTCGTCGTTATCGTTGTGGTCCTGGATTCAGGTTGTCGCATTTCTGTATATCCTTTTCTATAAATACATATTCATGAAGAGAAGATTTGAAAATTCGGTTCTGTATATTCTGGCATATATACAAATAGTCTGTCTGCATTCGGATAGTAGGTATGTTGGGTATGGCAGTAAAAAGGTATACGTGGGTAATTATTTTATAATTACAGAAACGAGAACTTCTGGTGCTGCTATTCACTATTTGATTCCAATGATTTCTGAATAGAAAACCTCTGTGTCTATGTTTGGTTGGTTGTATGTTGTATGAATTTTGAAAATAAGAAACGAGAAAAAAGTAGTTCTAGCAGCATTCATGCATATTCAAACTGAGAATGAAAAGCTTTGAATTTGTGATCAGAATAAATTCAGGATGCGTTCAACATAATATGAACAATAGGGCAATGTGTAGAATGTAGGGCTGTAGGTATCTTAAATTATATTCAAAGTCTGGTTACATAAAAGATATAACATAGAGTGTTTTATATATGTATGAATTCGATTTTCATGGAAATATTTAATTACATGCAGCCAGCGTTTTAAAAAGCCTATATCTCCTTCTCTTACCCTTCATGATGCCCATATGCTTTTAAAAGCAGCAAAAATTGATTTTAGTTTTAAGCTTAACTGGCTTTTGGTTCCTGCTTTGTATGATGCAAGGAAAGAGAGGGACAAAGAGAATAATATATTTTGAAGTTCTATATCTTAATGCATATGCGTGTGATATGCAATATTAGTTTCTATCAAAGAAGGGATTCTGCAAGCAAACTGCGTTCCCAAAATCATATCTGAATTTTGCAGGTTTTCTACCCATTCCCAGACATTTGAATCTACATCATCTGCCCTGCCAAATCGTTCTGCATGATGCTTTTATTATATTTTTCTTACAAAAAAAAAAAATAATTATATTAGTTTTTAGTTATAAATCTTTGCAGATTTTTGAAACTTGGCAACACTGGAAGGAAGATAGAATGAAAGAAAAACAGGCAAAAAAAGAATATTAAATAGAAGAAGTAAAAAGACAGGTGAAACAAGGAGAAGAAGACGTGACTAATTTTACAGCGAGATCCAAACCAAAACGTTTGCAATCATAAGCTGCTTGTGTTTCAACGCCAATAACCCATAAAGGCATAACTTTGAAAATAAAACGATGAAAGTCACAAAAATGTGTATACATCTATCTCAATTTTCCTTATGTTTACTTAATTTTCAAACATTTGCTGCCTCTTTTCTTTCAACTGTAGTTCACACTTCCTTACCATTTGTAATACAAGAAAACAATCTGCCCACTTTTTCTTAGGGTTCTGAAATTAATAAGAATACAAACTAGGATCCAATTTTGTTGGCGTATTAGATGCGTTTTATCAGCGCCAATGTCCCATATACGTTATCCTGCAAAAATCAAACGATGTAGATCCAAGACATAAAACTTACATTTAGCTGGTCTCTTTGTTTCTTATGTTTCCATACTTTTGAAACCAGGATTCAAAATTGTTACTATGTTAAGACCTTGTCGAACAATGTGAATGTGTCGTACTGATACTTTAAACAGAACATGGTCAGCTTTCGGCGTTCTATTGACCCAGTTCTAAAAATCAAGGCAAATCTATTTTTCTTTGCTTTTGTAATTTACTGAGACAAAAATAATTCAGCAAGAGAATCAAAAACATTCCAGTGTTCTTTTTGCTAAGAATTTAAGTTTTTTTCATGAACAGTTAGCAACAAAAAATGAGCATCAACAGCAGCAGTGAAGATGACGCTCTTCTTCTCTGTTTTGACGTATAACCATCACATTTCTTGTAAAAACATAAAACTTCAATTTTGCGTTCCATTTTTAACCGTTGGTCTTAGGTTTAATTTGGACATGAATTTGTAGCCGCATCCCACATTGCTGCCAAATAAACCTCGTAAATTGTACAATGAACATTTGGCTAATACTATACGGGACGGCATCTAGTGGCTACAGTGAAATAAGCTCTTCCATCCTTTTTTGACTTAGCCTTTGCATATATAAAACTGCAACGTCACATTACGGCTACGGCGAAAATCATTCTATATGCGTCATAAACAAAGGTGACAGCTTGTAAATACTACAGCTACTTTTTAAAACTACCATACCGACATCCCAATGAGAATTCACTGTTGAAAGGTGTAACCATAAATAAAACGCATAATTTTTTTTTTTGTTTTGCACGTGCTTAAATCTTTTATTAAATAACTTCTACAAACTGTCACACGTACATATAAACTAATTAGATTTAATGTTCAAGTAATTAAGCACGTTTTATGCCGAATTGTTTTAATTTTCTTTCTTTTTGTTTTTTTTTTCATGAGTTGCAACACTTTGCATCAACAGGAAATTAAGTGAAATTTTTGAAAAGCAATGTTAATTGCTTGCAATTACGGCCAAATACTCTGCAAGACAGGCCAATGACGGTGACAAATTAAAGAATAAAAAATAAAACAAAAAATAAAGAATTCAATTGCACTCATTACATTGACAGCCAATTGTTGTGCAAATTTTCTTTCTTTTTTTCACGTACATACAGTTTTTGTAGTGTTCCTTTTTGTCTCCTTGTCGTCGTGTCGGTCGTCATCGTGCTGGTTTTGTTGTTTTGTTTTGTTTCCGGTTCCTGATGCTTTTGTCTTCTTCATTCCGATGCGATGTACTTATATTGAATACCATAGTAGATGTCAGTGAAAAGATGTATAAAGGGATAGTGTATGCTCTATACCTAGGTATTGGAACGTTTTTCTTGTTTTGTGGCTGTCAAACGAGTCCTTTTTGCTTTTTAGTTCTTTATGTTGTTTTTTTGTTTTGTTTTATTTTTGTTCACCGCTGTAATTACAGACAGCAACTGTTATGTGTCGTGGACTTATTTTTATTTTTTTTTGTCCATATACCTAGTTATTCAGAATCGTGTTCGAAATGTGTCCATGACAGGGTTGCCATGACCAGAAATAGCTGGATAGCTCAAGTTAAAAGTGTTATTAGCCCAAATTCAAAAATGAAAAAGTAGCCCAAATAATAGCTCAATTTAATACAAAAAAATGTGGTAGCTTCAAATAGAATTTGAAATAAAAAATAAAATATACAAAGGTAACATTTTTAGCTTTTAAAAAGAAGTCTATAATTTCGTTATTTTGGGCTACTTATAGCCCAATTTATTATGTGACTGACATACTACATTTTTGGCTGTAATTTTTGAAAAAGAATCTGGCAAGCCTGGTTCGTGTGTTGGCCATTTCAACAGTAGTAGCCCATAATATATAGAAACACCATCATGAGCATAGCGGCATCAATATAACAGCAAAAGCAAAAGCAGACGGCCAGCAAATGTTAAACGATGTCGGTTTATTTTCAGGACACACATATGGTACTGTAATTGACATAATGCTCTTTCTCTGTGCTCTTGGTCTATAGTGTAATCCTCTTGTGCGAGTGGTTTGGTTGATTCTGGATGCTGAATGCTGGATGCTTCTGGTCATCATCATCATCGTCGATTCTATACATTGGGCATTTTATTTATTTTTATGTATGGTGTTTCCGGTTTGGGTGACCAGTTCTTTTTATTGCTGGTCATTTTGATGCTGGCAGAGTCAATCGTCAAAGTCTGCTTCTCCCTTTCCCTGCTTTTTTTTTTTAATGAATGTGCATAAGGTAGGATATTAAATGAATTTTTTTAACATGTTTCCTTTAATGGTAAAAGCGAATGGCAATCCAAGCTGTACCTACGTCTATATCTACTCTTACGAACATTTGATACAAATTCGAAAGTCAACGAATAATTGTTTTTAGTTTTATTATTTTAGTGGCCAAACGATATCATTGATTTTTACTTTAAAATTCCCTAAATTATGATTCACAATTAAAGTATGGAGCAACATTTAACCAGTTTTCATATTAATTATGGTGACTTGGAATGCTAAAAGCGCCACAGACTATACTTTAAAATCTTAAAGTAGAGTGACAGTTAATGTCGGTCATGTTGTTGAATCTTCATCTGTCAAACTGGCTGTCATTTACTCAATCTGATTTTTTTAATCACTAATGACAATTAAAGTGTTCAACAAAACGTGAATTTAATGATAAAATAGTTATATTGTGAATATTTGGCGTGGATTCTGGTCTGTCATGCCGCCCCGAAAAAGTCACCATTAGGTGTGCATTATAAATTTTGCAGCGGTGGCGCTAGTGTATCAGTCCATTTTTATTTGAATACGCCGTTAGTCAGGCTGTAAACGTCAACGTTCACGAACTCTTCGAAGGCTTAGTTATCTTAGTTGGTTCTGATGAGAACTATTAGACCTTTTCTTTTATAGATTTCTAAGGTTGCAGAACCACATTAACTAATGGCATTGCTCAAATTCAGGAGATTTCAGTAATAGAGGAGATCCCCTGGTTTTTTGCCGAATAACTCTTGGAAGATTTTTCAATTTCTCGCAAGGCACAATACTCGTTGTAAAAACTTTAAGTTGACACAGGCGGGTGTTGAACCCAAGAAAAAGAAGGGTATTACATGCGTTACAAGATCTTACATGAATAGATGAGTTAAGTTCTTCTTCTTGCTGTGATGGGGTGGCTGATTGAATGTCAAAAGAGATTGGATACAATTTAGTACTTTTCATGCCATATAGGCTGTTTTTTGACTATCATCAAACCTTATGTCTTAAAGGTTTAAAATATAAAACCAAAAAAAGTTCACCTTTGTTAGAGAAATATATAGCACAGAAATTCTGGCCAAAAGCCTTATGGAATTCAACATTTCTCAAACAAAATATTCAGCTCTCTCATCACATTTACAATAATTTCATTATCATTAACTTGACTTTTATGAATTCCTCAAATTCTTCTAAAGGTAAGCATACTGAAGTGATACATTGAAAATGCTTCAAATATAAACGAACACGAAGTATTTTCGTTTGCCTTCAAAGAAAACCGACATATTTTTCCATTGCAGCAAAAAGAATTCCACTCAAATAATCAATAGTTTCATATGGACTTTTACCCTTTACCAAATAATGTAAGTATGTAAAATAAAATATTTTGATGAGTCAGTGAAATACTTTAAAACAAAAAGAATAAAAACAACTTTTTTTTTTAAATATCCTTCAATAAATTTTTCTCTCATAATTTTCGATTTCCCAGCACGAGCAGCAGCAACAAAAGGCTTAACTTGCATACAAAGCTCTTAACAGATTTACCTTAATCACATGGCTCTATATGTGATGTGGTGTTTTTTTTTTGAATATGAAAACCAAGAAAGTCCTTTTCAAAATGATTCCTTTTCCTTTTGTTGGTGGAAATTCATTGCGATTATGGCGAGTAAAATGCATATAAAGGCATCATCAGGAGCAGAAGCTAAAGCAATAACAGCAAAATTTCCACTTCATCCACTTTTGAACGAATATATTTTTATAAAGGGTGTTTTTTAGAGGTATGAAACTTTGAAATTAAATTGGCATGAAATTTACCTTATTCGAAAGATAATCTTCTGACATTTATATATGCGTTTTTTTGGCAAAAATATCCCCAGTAAAATTTAACTTTACACGCATCACAAATATAAACTCTTCACTGAAGTTAAAATCAGTAGTAGCATCCAACTGCATTTAGAATATTGACATTTGCTCGAGTCTCGAATATAAATGGCCGCCATTTAAAAAAGTGTTTTCCAAATTAAAGTTCTATGCCTCTAAAAAAGCACCCTTTATAACAGTGGGAATGGGATTGCAATCTCCAATTGGAGAGAAGAAAAATGAATTTTCACTTTTAATGCAACCCAATGCAGAATGCAGAATGCTGCAAGCTGGAAAGATGTAATGCTTGATGTATGCTTTTGTGTGATGTCCGCTTCGATTCCGTGGAGGTGGCAACGTCGAGTAGGATGGAGGAGGTTGGCGTTGATTCTCACATTTCAATTTTGCAATTGTCAAAGACCGAACCGAATGGTAAATGCTTCCTATAGCAACATCCATCATCTTACATATAACCTGGCACTAGAACGGAATGGGAAATCTTTAACTCAATAGACGAGTTTCAATGCAAAAACTGCGACTTCGAATGCGACTTCATCAATTGCGAGAGAGGGAGTTGATTTTTTTTCGAGCCTCTTTTAATCCTTAATATCTAAGGAACTTCCAATGTTCAATGATGATGATGGGGCGTATATAGTAGGTCAGGCATGATGATGTCCTTTGACTGAATCGAATCCACGCGATGTATATTTAAAGTACATTACTCAGGCGTATAGACGAACGAAGACGAGTCACGCAAGAAAAAAATTCCCATTTCCTGGCGGTTGAAGTCATCATAATCATTGCCATCGTGTCCTTGTTGAGATAAGTGTGCTGATGCTGTTTCTGTGCTCTACTCTGCTCTGCTTTACTGTAAGCTGTGACTGAGTCTTAGTGGGTTGGTTTCTGCTTTGAAAATATCCGTCTCAAGTGTTGTATTTTATATTGGAATCAAGGTTGAAAGGGGTTTTGTGCACCCTTTTTTTGTCATTGGGAATCTGAATTCTTCGAAGTCGAATAGAGGTTTAGGTTAGGTGGAAAATCTGAATTATATGCCATTCACTGTAGGGAAATATTTATAAAAAGTAGTCATAGCAATGAGGGAGAGTTTATATATATAGTAAAGCGCACAGGATAGGTTGTAGAGGTAGGTTAGGTAGGTAGGTTCCTATGGAACGGAACTTTTTTGCAATAATCCTTGAATACATGGTTTGATGGTTGGTTATGATGATGGTGCATCGTCAAATCTATAAATGTATGATTGTTGTAGGGGGAGAAAGAAGTTGCCAGTTGGTAGCCAATTTCCCATAACAGATGTCTTTGAAATTTCCTTTCCTTTCATTTCGTTTCCTTTCTTTTCCGTTTTTTTTTTATTTCATTTCATTTTATATTTTTTAATAGAATTTCCATTGAACTATATAACTAACTGTAACGAAGGAACAAGAAGAGTACTCTATGTGTGCTTATAGATATTCGTTGTACTTATATGAATATAAATTTAAGACGGGAAAATGTCAATGAAATAAATTCAATTACCTTTAATATTTTATATTCATAGATGCAATAAATAAATGAATATGGTACACAAAATGTCAGTTCTTGTTAAATTTTAAAAAGAAAGAGATGGCAGTTATATAATATTAAATATAATATCTACGAAGTGTTCAAAATAGAGTACTAAATGACATGTTTTGAAGTTTGATTGTAAGTGAATTCGAATGACTTTTCAATTTCACGTAAAATTAATCTGCATGTTCTACATTTCGATTTCGAAATTGCTTCGAACTGTCAAAACTGAAAGATTATCTATTGACGCAATACTATTGGTTATTAGGAAAAAATGGAAGACACATTTTGGAAACAAATCAAATATTGTTAGATTTAACTGACACGCTTCGAACTTTAAAAAGTGATTGAGCAAAGAATCTTTTTTATATGTTTTAATAGAAATAGAACCTTTCTTAAGACCTTTATCGATTCCTTCAAAAAAAAAAACTTTCAGCAACACTCTTATTCCTATCAGTAGCATGTTATGACAGATCAATTGGCAATGTATTGGAAGGAGTGGACAAATGGGCCCACAGCAATTGGGTGTAAGATTTATCTCCTGCATTTAAGGAATATATATCTTTTCCTGTCCTATGTCTTATCCTTTAGTAAAAAACATTAAATAAATATTTAAAAAAGACATACAAAACTATTGTTTCGTACAATACGCCCAAACTAATTGCAACTGCAACCAACTTAACAGACAATTCACGAATAAGAATAAAACAGAAGTGATTTGAGTGCGTTTAGAAAATGGAATGACTGGAATATAAGACATTCATTATCAAAATTTCTATTCACAATAACGAACTGTGAAATATTAAAATTAACTTTCGTCGAGTGAATTAATAAGTGAAATGCAGAACACGGTTATATTTAATTAATCTGCAGAAAGAATGGAAGAATTTAAGAACCTTATTCTTCATTTTTTGAACAAGCTAATAAAAAACATTAGTTTAATGAAGTCTTAACTAATTTTCAATATTTATTGTGCTGGTATTAATTAAGGAAATAATTCCTTATTTCTGGGAATTAATTTTGTATATTTTTATTTTTTTTTACTATAAAAATAAATTAAACAATTAAAAAACTTCTTTTAATCTGAATAATAATAATTTTATAAAAATCTATAAATGGACACAGGGTCCATGGACTTTATTTCTTCTCCGTAATATCTTTAATTTCTTTTAGAAGCGAAGATGTAACGACAGAAAACGTCATACCAATCAATTTGGTTTTGCAGTTTTGTTAAAAACAGACATCCAAAAATGCCAGTGACAGTTCGTGGAAATAAACAAAACAAACAAACCTATTAATTGCAATTCCCAACAGAATGCTGAACTATTCCATCCACTGCTTTTGTAAAATGAATTTAAATTCCTAAATGTTAATAGATAGTAAGATGTTAAAATCGTTTAAAATTAGCTAAATCATCTTTTAAGCTTTGTAAATTGCTAAAATGGCTTTAGTATTTTACTTAAACTATTTATTAATTCTTAGAAAAAAAAACAACTGTTAAAATCCAATTGTTCCACTAAAAATTGGTAAGAATTGATTTTTGACTCAAATATCTGGAAAAAAATTTATAATGTCATCTACTTTAAACTCATTTTATCGTATGATAAAACTATGTTGAACATTTTTAGAAAAACCGAGTTGAGGATTATTTTTTTAAGGAAATAACAACCAAATCGAATATCTCGAAAAACAGCTTAAAGTTCAGCATTTTAATTGAATATATTTCGATATTTAATCAATTTTAAAGTCAGCGATGGAAGTTGTCAGTGGGGGTTGCATCCCATTCTCAAACAGACCTTAAGTCCATTCCAACGAATTATATGTTTTGAGGGACAAAATGTCCATTAAAATATTTACTTTTGCATAAAATAATCACATCTTGAGGATTGTGATAAAAACTGAATTATAAAAATTTACTTTACGTACAAAAAATATATCCAGTTGATTATTATTTCTATATTTGAAAAGACATAATATCCAAACGTATGGGTTGCCTTTTACTAACCGACCTAAGGTGTGTATGCACTTTTGATCTGGTCATAATTTCCAATGACATAATTTCCTTATTTTTTTTGTAATTATGTACAATCTTAGTTGCCATTGTATGACATCATATTTTAACAAAGTGCAATAAATCCAAATACCTTAAACTTGTCATTAAGAAAGTGAAATGAGTCAAAATTTTATATTTATTTCAAAGATAACAAAATGTAAACAATTTTTTGTTTGATTCAAGCTGTTTGGACTCGTTTGCATTTAAACTTGATATACAGTTTTAAATTTGCACAAGTTTATTGTTTAGTTCAATGACATCATGAAACCAATGCCGACAATACAACAATGGCAGATTATGTATGATGACTCATGACTCACAATATTCATTGGGTGGAGTTTTAACATTGCTGTATTTTTGACAGCTGCCAGCCGGCACAGCGATGTCACATCGTTCCAGATTTTTGTATTTATTGTTTGATGTCATAAAAGTTATAATAAATTGTGCTCCAGATATTTATTTTTATCGTCCTCAAATGCATTTGCTTTGTTTTTTCCCGATATTTTTTGATATTTCTTTAATAAAATTATTACATCAAAACAAAAAAATCAACTGGTTTATTAATTTATGATCATATTGAATTTTTAACATTTTGAACAAGTTTAAAAAGATGCATGGTTTATATTTAAAACTGTATATCAAGTTTAGTTGATTTAATATACAAATGCATTTATATATACTTTAAATTCGTTAAAGATAGACAAAAAGTTTTAAAAATATTTAGTCCTTCTTTAGTTCTTGGTTAGCTGTGCTTTGTGATACTTCAAGTGTGCCAATTTTTCCTTTAAATTTCGTTATTCTTTTTTAATAAAATGAGAAAAAATATTCTTGTGGAAATTCCATTTGAAGATTGGCCAAAACTTCGTGATCTCTATATTAGTCGAAATTTGGAATCGAACTCTTTTAACTTGTTCCAAAATATCATAAATTGGTTGAATAAAGATCCATCTTTAGAGAAATCAGTGAAACTATACTCATTAAATGGTGATTGGAGTGATGGGACTTTTATACTTCAAGTAAGGTTACATGCATCACAAGTGTGTTTAATGCAACTTAAATCATCAAGATTCTTGAATTTTTGAACTAATTAAAAAATTGTTTTCTTCAGGATCACAAGCTCTACATCACGATGAATACCCTTGAAGAGTCTCAAAAGCGACTTCTTACGGCTCTTCATTGTCTTGACAAGAAACAACCTCTGATAATATCTGGGTTTCCAATAAGAATAAAAAAAGCAATAGAAACTTATTTGTTAGACTTGGGAATGAAAAAGGAAGACTTTCAAATTTGCCCAACTATTTGGCATCATATTGAACTTAAGAAAGCCTTAGAATTCAACATTGAGTAAGTTTAATAATTCCTCTATTTTAATATTTCAATAATAATAATTTATTTGACTTTAGTCCACCAAAAGGAATAACTCTTTCGGCAGTTCGGCTACAAGATATTGACATAATCAATAATCACTGGCCACATCGGCATCTCGATTCAGAGTTATTTGTTGGCCGCTTGGTAAAATTAAATCACAGTATTGGCGCATATGATGAGTGTGGAAAATTAGTAGCTTGGTGTTTGCTGCAGCCAACAGGAGCCTTAGGATTATTACAAGTTCGGGATGATTACAAGAGGAAAGGATTGGGAAGCCTAATGGTCAGAGCTATGGCCAAAATGAATGCCGAAAAAGGAATTGAAACAATGGCTGCTGTGGTAGAGGAAAATAATGCATCTCTAGGAATGTTCAAGAGTTTAGGTTTCACAGAAATCGATAGAGTAAATATTTGGTTGAGTAAACCGGAAATAATATAATATAAAGAATATAAGTAGACTTAATATTTAATAGGAGTCAGTAGAGGGTGTTATAAGTTCTATGTATATGTTAATGCATAAAACTGATTTTAAAAAGGGGAACATACTAAGGCGATTCGATGTCGAACGCTGCTCTTATAACGTCAGAAACTACATATATGTATATTCAACTATAACACTTCAAAAATTACTTAAGTCATAACTAACTTAAATTTATACCTATCTTGCAGACAATCTTGAAATTTCGTAACATACCAAGTGCCAAGTTTATCTAATCGGAATCAACTTTCTCTATATGTACGCCAAGTTTAGTTGTATTATGTCTTTAATTTCGTAAAAAAATGTTGACCCGTTTTTGAGATATAGAATTTTGAAAAAAAAAATTCAACATTTTTTTTTAAATCCAAACAAATAAAAATTGCACTTTTGATAATCAAATATTGTTAAGGCAATATAAGAGCTCGTTCAAACAAAAAATTATTGAAATCGGTTCATAGGTTGCTGAGAAAATTAAAAAACAAAACAACGGTTCTAAGAGCGGCACCTTTCCGGAGCAATACAAAAATATGTTTTTCTTACTTAAAGAAGCCACGTTAAAAAATAAAATTTTATAGAAAATTTAAAAAAAGTCTATCGGTTTGTTTTTGAGAAAATTCGAATTTTCGTTTTTTGACCAAAAAAAATGTATGGGGGCCACTGTTAGTTTTGGTCTTAAAAAAAATGAAAAAAACGCCTAACGCGAATCTGCTTAAAACCTTAACTTCCAAGTTTGAACTCAATCGACCCAATGGTTTAGGCTGTAGGAGCGTGGACAGACAGACAGGACAGACTGACGGAATCGCGGGACCCACTATTTTCGACTTCTCCACCATCGTCTTTGATTAAAATCTCGAGTTCGAAATTTTGCACGAATGCAGAACTTGCCATTGTATGTAGTTAATATATGCCGCAAATAAAAAAGCTCAAAGCTTTCATGCTCTTGCAGTCACGCATTTATACGTCATATGCATTAGCTTTTATGAATGATGTGTGAATTTAAGATTGAACTGATGACGAAGACGATGAGAGCCATTTTCAAGTGGTGCTATGTATTCATGCCTACGATTTTTGATCAATGTTTATTTCTCGTTTCTCTCACCTAATACTACCGGCGGCGCGGCGTTGTCAAAGATTGAAATTTAAAAACAAATATTACAGGTTATAATTTTCAGTTTTCAAAACTTTAACGCTTTTTCTATTCAAAACATCCTTGAATTTTTACAAATTTCTTAGTATAACTACAGAGCAGCATTTAAGATATACTCATTAAACTCTAAAAGGTCATACAAAGTGCTAAAACGCATATTACATGATACCAAAATCTTATTTTAATAAAGATAAGTTAGTGTTAAACAAACCCAAAAGTCAAATGGAAGCCATGACTTTTAGTGAAATAGTTGAAGTTTGTCCAGGTTTGCCACTTGTTCACTGTGGCGCTGCAGCTCTCTGTGCATAAGTTTCTTTGACAGTTCAACAGGTGGTTGCAACTCCATTGTGTTCCAAATTGTTTTAAAAAAAAACCTGTGGCAACACTTTCACTGACTACGAGTAAGTAAATGACGACATCAAGACAAAAACCACAACACAAGGCAACAAAAACTTTTATGATTAGCTAAGTATATTATTATGGTTTGCTCAGAGAAACAAAGAGTAACATTTACACTATGTTTAGATTTTCTTTAGTTTAGTTCAAGATTTGCTGTGCTCGGTGGCAGTTGTATTGTCATATTTAATTATAATTTTGTGATTTTAATATTTTGTTTAAGAAATGGAAAAGAATACTCTTGTAGAAATTCCTTTCGAAGATTGGCCAAAACTTCGTGATCTCTATGTCAATCAAAATTTGGAATCCAATTCTTTTAGTATGCTTCGAAATATGATCAATTGGCTAAACAAAGATCCATCTCTTGAGAAATCAATAAAAATATACTCAATAAACGGTGATTGGAGTGATGGAACTTTCATACTTCAAGTAAGTTTAAGTGCACGTGTCTGTTTTTGAGAGGGTATATTGGCCTCAATAATAATGTTTTTGTTGGAATGTAATTCGAACTTGTAGTTATGCAGTTTAAGGCTTATCAGATATAATTAAGATTAAATTGAAATATATTATTTCTTTGAAAATATAATTTTGATATAAAATTTATCTCTGAACTTTGGTGCAACTTATTTTAGACTGTTATATTTATTTCTAGGATCATAAATTGTACGTTATGATGAACACTCTTGAAGAATCTCAAGAACGTCTTCTTGCAGCTTTACATTGTCTCGATAAAAAAGACCCTCTAGTATTATCTGCCTGTCCTTTAAGAATTACAAAAACAATAGACAAATATTTAGCTGATTTAGGACTTCCAAAAGAATCCATTCAATTTTCAAAAACTATCTGGCATCATATTGAACTTAAAAAAGCTTTGGAATTTAATATTGAGTAAGTTATGCTCATTCCACCAATTTTAAAATATTCTATTTATAAATATATTTGATTTTAGTCCTCCTCAAGGTATAATTTTATCAGCTCTTCGTAAAGAAGATATTGATACTATCAATAGTCACTGGCCTCATCGTCATCCTGGATCGGAGCTATTTGTTGGTCGTTTAGTTAATTTGAGTCAAAATATTGGTGCATTTGATGAGACTGGAAAGTTGATTGCTTGGTGCTTATTACTGCCAATTGGAGCCTTAGGATTGTTACAAGTTCGAGATGAATACAAGCGAAAGGGATTTGGAAGCCTTATGGTCAAAGCTATGGCCAAAATGCAAGCTGAAAAAGGAATGGAAACTGTAGCACCTGTTGTAGAAGAAAATAGTGCATCGCGAGCAATGTTCAGAGGTTTAGGTTTTCAAGAAATCGATTCAGTTTTTTGGTATACAAAACCAGAAATTGCATAAAGAATATATGTACGTTAATATGGTCTTTTGTATGGTATGTTGTTATTTTTGCTTGTTGCTAAAATAGTATTTTAAAAAATGTGATGAAAATCTTTTTGTGATTTATTTAAAGAAATTAAAGCATGTGCAACTTAGCTGTGAGGCTCTGGCCTATAATTTGTTTTGTGTTCAAATAAGTAGGATGTAAGAAGTTGAATCATACAGCAAACATTCAAGCTTCAACATAAGCAAGCTTTCACAAATCTATCTTCAAAAGCTTAAGCTTTTGTATATCAAAGAATAGATAAACTAGAAGAGATAGTAACCGATTTTCGGCTCATCTACGAGAAAATTAATATAAGTAGGGTTGCCAGCACAGAATTTAGAGATTTTAACAAATATGATCTCACGATGATAGAAAAGCCGAAAAAAGTGTGTCTGTTCTTACCCTTACACCATCAACCAATGAGTCGAGTGAATTCAAACTTATAAATTAAATGTTTAAGCATATTCGCGTAAGGGTTTCCTTTTTCACTTTTTAAAGACCAAAACAAACAGCCTTATTCTGCTATTTATCGGGCGAATTTATTCTGCTATTCATTGTATTAAAGTCGGTAACTTCTTCCGTAATACTGTGCAGTATTCTGTTATTGACGTGAACGCATTCATTCTATACAATTTAAATGCATATATAAAATGTTGCGGATTTTTAACTTAATGGGTCGTCTTTTGGGTGTTGATTGTTTTTTAGTAAAATGTAAGGAAAATCTAAATTATTTTATTTACTTATTCCTCTGCTCAAAATTAGAAAAAAAAGTTCAATAATGTTTGTATAAAAATTTTTATGAAATCAAAACAATTTATCCAAGATTTTCACATAAACAGCAATTTACGTGAATGTCAAATTAGTTCGGGATAAAGTAGTTCACTCGATGAATAGCAGAATGGAAAGGCAGTGTGGAAGGGAATAAAATGGGAGAATCAAATAAACCATCTCTATGAATAGCAAAATAGGGCTGTAACAGTGGTCCCTATACAAAATTGATGGTCAAAAATTAGAAATTAGAATTTTCTCAAAAAAAGGCCTGATATTTGTTTACTTTTGTTCCCATTTAGGTTTTCAATTTAAAAAATATAATTTTATGGTGCACCGTTAGAACCGTTACATTTTCTGAGAGAGTAATGAACTGATTTACATACAAATTTTATATTAAAAAATGTCTATTTTTTTTTTGATTTTTAAAAAAAATATTTAAAAAATGTATCCTAAACTCGAGTACAATTCTTATATTTGCCCATGTTCACCAATTATTGCTCATTGATTCTCTTGGACAGAATTAAGAGGAGGGATCTGACAATATAACGTGACCTTTGTCAAACTGAAACGTTTTTAGCTTTTAAACACAGAATGTTGTGTGCCTATTTTTATAAACAATGTTCTGGTGAGATAGCCAGTTGCAATCCTCATCTCAAATAATTCAACCGTAACACCCGTACTTCTAGGAATGCTCACCGGTTTAACCCTGTGCTCAATCCCGAACGAACTGTTAAGCACCGAGATTCTTTTCTTAGCCGTACTACATGAATTTTGAATGCATCACCAGCTTCGGTATTTCCAACTCATTGCTAATTTATAAACAACAATTAGGTACAATTTGGTTTTGAAAAACCATTTCTTTCATTCATAATGATTATATAAGTTACATTGTACTTCAAATTATAAAAGGAAAAACAAAATTGAATGTAGAAGGGGCAAGTGGGGGGATCAAGGTCAATTTGCAGACAGATTCTGGAAATCACTACTAGTTTCTTAATTGCTTTTTACTTAATAATACATATTTATACTAGTGCATCTTTTGTTGTCCTTTTTCAATAGATTGGATGGGCTGCTGAATTATTTTAAGAAATAAAATTTTATTTTCTCCCTCCTTGTAAAGCTTTTTGAGTAGGCACGTCTGTGATATTTAAACGTATGAATAATCAATCCATGCACATCTTTCAAATATAATTCCTAAAGTTTAAAAGATTTCTTTTCAAAAAATGTTAATCTAAGTTTATTTTTTAATTAAGTGACACATAGAAGAATTGAAAACTTTTTGAAATTTGAATAGACCTTTCGATACCAAAGCTAGATACTATTTTCTTTAATTCTAGCTACGAAATAATTTACAGAAAATAAATCATAAAAATTAGCAGTTTATGGAAAAAGAAGTTTAGAATATCAAAATGTATTAATACCCTTAAAAGAAGAGATATTTTTATCATAAGCAGAAATAAGGTTATTAGAGGAGCACTTATTATATCACAATATTTTTAATACCCATGAATAAAAAACCTCCATAATTAGCCACAAATATGTTTTTTTTCCAAATTTTATTAATTACAGAAAAATTCCATCCAAAGGTTTTATAATAATGATTAAAAATAAACACAAACATTCCAAAAATTAAATCAACAATAATATGAAATCCATTTTTATTTTCTTTCAATTTATTTAAACAATAAAAAAATGCAAATAACAATAATAATAATAATAATAAAATAATTAAAATAGATTCAAATTAAAAAAATATATATATTAAAATAAAATTCCTAATTGTTTTATCATAAAACTTAAATTAAAAAAAATAACAAATTTTTCGAGAATAAAACATAAATAATAATTTATATATAATCATATACATATACATCAAAATATATATAGTTAATAATTCTCTTCTTAATTTATTTGTAAAATTATTGAACGCAGAAGAAAAAAAAAAGTTAAAACAATATTTGATAATTATATAATTTATAATTCTACATATTTTTAAATATTTATTTTTTTAAACTATATCAAAAAATAGTTATAAATATGTATGAAAATTCTCTTCCATCGAGCTCTCTGGTATATTGTCACAAATCTATACACACATCTACACAATTTTATTTTTCATTGTTTTATGTTGTTTTTTTTTTCAGTTTAGGAAATTTCAATTGCCGGTGATGGTGTTGTACTTTTTGGTACCTAAACGAAACAATAAATCGAATAACATATTTACACAATAATAATATTCTGATATGGAATCCTCATTAGCATGCTAATCCTTGCCAAAGTCATGCAAATAGAAATATAAACATCCTCGATCCCATTCCAATTCCCAATCACCACAAAAATGTGTTTGCATTATTTTCTCCTCTTCTCTCGCATTCGCACTCTCATGTTGGGCGCCATTTAAATAATTAATTTTCAGAATTTAGAGCAAATTCGAGAATATATGCAATGCACATAGATAGATGTAGATAGATAGATTATGTAGTAAAGTATGTATAATTAAATTGACTTATTAAAAAAAAATAAATACCTAACATAAAACATAAACACATAGAATAGCACAACATAAAACAATACCAAATCGCTTAATTTTACTTAAAAACAAACTAAATATTAGGCATGCCGCATGCATATAGGACATAATGTATGGGATATGTTATGTAGGCCATAACCCATCCCAATATCCCCTATGGGATTTTCCCAACATCCCTTGTAAGCCTTATCAAATAAATATTTATTTTATCAATTGCATAGCATTAGGAGAATTGACATGCACCAGAGATATACGAATTAGTTGCCTGCACTTAGAGGCAAGTTCGAAAATGATGATGTTTTTAGCGGCGTTACGTTCGTTGGCGTAACGTCGTGTCGGTCATACAGTGCATGAACATTTTAAATGTACACACATTATGATTATACATATATAGGAACCCTTAAATAATTTCACAAATGATATTCGCCGCCGCCGCCGCCTCAGCCTCAGCATAAGCTTCCCTTCACTTGGTCTCGTGCTTCATGCGCCACAAATGTAAATGCGGTCAACTCTTTTATCCAGCCAGCGTTATAAAAGAGGACCATTTCGGTGGGTGCGGAGTGGTATATGGTAGTTAGGGTGGTATATAGTGATAGTCGTGATTGCACTTAATTGCATGAATAAAATGGTTTCTGAGTGAGTGGAGTTATAATGTTTTTATGACCATAATTTGATTTTTGTTATCACCGTTCAAATCTGGGATGCAATTTCAAGAGAGAGGGAGAAAGTGCGGTGTGGTGCGGTACGGTTGCCTGGCCGGGCTTTATAATGTTAATCCAGGCTTGATTGGGCCAAAATTAGTTTTTGGTAAAACCACATAATGGATGCCACAATTCGCGGGGATTTTAGGATCTTGTTTTTTGTTTTTATTTTTGTTCGATTTGTTGTAGGAGTAGTTTGTTAAATTTTATGACGAGATGACTTATTAAATATTTATCATTCGGATTTACTATTGCCCAGTAGAGGGTCTTTTTGATCTCTTACTTTGAAGCATTTGATTCTAAAGTGATGGCACATCTCACGAACCTGTAGCAGGTAAAAAAAAAGACGCAATGATTTAAGGCGTTTCAGATTATATTATTCAAAATACATACCACTCCTTGGCCGTAGTGAATGTGAGCAATTGTACTGAATATCGTCAGTCCATAAACTATCCATCGTTCTACATCCTCTGACAGTTGCACTCCAAGCTTATTGTAGAATGGAAAACATGAAACCATGACAACAACAACCAAAGGCCACATGAGAATATTGAAGCCATCGCATCTGGTGTCGGACATCTGAGCAACAATCAGCCGGCACTGAAAAGAGAACGGTATATATTATGTACATTATATCAGTATTGCTGTTGCAATGATGGTAAGGCCTAGGCCTGGGTCTGATGTCAGGTGAATTTTTTAAGGGATCCATTTTTGGTTGACAGGAGTTTGTTCTAACATTTGATTTACTTTTTTTAGGAAAAAAATTATATTTGGTGTACTCAATGGTTAAAGTACAAGTGCAATTTCTTCGTACTTAAACCTTCTAAAATTTATACTAACACTTAATTTTTGAATCTAAGTACCTGATTAAAAATATTGAATTCAATTCATTTAATGTGTTACTTAATCCTACTCAAATACTTTGTTTGTACTTGAAAAGGAATAGAGTACAGAATGAATAGTCAGAAAAAGAATTTAAAAGGATAAGAACTAAGGGAAATGAAAGTGTTTGAGAAGTTGAAGTACTTTACGGGAATTTAAAGTAATTAAAAACATCTTTAAGTACCTAAAGATTTGAGTACACAATTTCGGTTCCCTTGGCCCTAAATGTACTCAAACATTTTTCAATTTTGTTTTATCTTAAAAAAGACATTAAAGTTTATAACGAATTAAAAGTTCTAGAATGCTAATTTTTTTTTTGAGAGTAGAAATCGTAATGATAAAGAATTAAAACACAAAGAATTGAGTACACAATTTCTGTTCCCTTGATCTTAAATGTTCTCTTCTTTTCTATTTACAGAGGCATTCAAGTATATACAAAATTAAAGGTACTATAATGCTGAATTTTTCTAAGAGTACAAAGGAAACGAAAAAGAATTAAAGTATAAGAAATTGAGTACATAATTTTTAACCTAAAAAAGCATAAAAGTACACTACGTATTAAAAGTAATAAAATGCTTAGTTTTTTTTTGAAATGATAAAAGGAAATGGACACAAATTAAAGGAAAGAAAGGAATTAAGTACACAATTTAATTTAATTTGGTCTTAAATGTACTCAAATATTTTTCCATTTTTTTGTACTTCAAAAGGAATTAAAGTGCATAACGAATTAAAAGTACAAAACATTAAAGTACAAGTAATTGAGTCCACTAATTTAGTTCATTTAGCTGAAGAATCATCAACTCAAAAAGTGACTTAAAGGAAACGTTTATAATTAAAAAAAAAAAAATTAAAAACTTTAAAATTTTAAAATACAAATTTTTAGTTCATCAAATGGAAAATTGTGTATTTATAAAATCTTAAGAAATTCATCCAAGAGTGATAAACGAGTATTGTTATGTTTTCTAAATTCCTTTTGTCCATATTGTCCATCATCTCCTTTAAAACTCTATATACTTATAGTACTCTATGATGAGTATCATCGTTATACGAGTATACAAAAGTTCACGAAATATATATACTTACAGCAATGTTAGAAAATAGCGTTCCAAAGAGTACAAACATTATCCTTGGTTCTAAATTGATGATGTTGTTAGCTGAGCAAAACACCCAAATCATAGTTATGATAAATAGCCAGAGGAACGCAAATAATGGACGTGCCGCTTCCCAGATGGGTCGCATTTTTCCTGTCTTGTTTTTATAGGAACTGTTTTTAATGTAAGATAAGAAGAAGAATTTAAAAAACAAATATATACATATATATTTATAATAATGTGAATTTCTATATGAAAAGTTTAGTTTATATATGTACGATAGCATTACGAGTACTTACAGATAGATGTTTCTAATTATAATTGGATGACTTGACATCATTGCAGTAACTGGAAGGGATATTTCAAAGACGTTAGCTGTTGTTAAACCAAATATTTGTGCTGTTTGCCAGAAACTTGGACCTACAATAAAGGTGAAGAGGAGTACCAATGTTACGCCCTGCAAAACAAAATTTACATTAACTCGTAATTATAACAATAGAATATAAGATTGTTGGGTTAAATATGTTAGTTAATGAAATAAGACTTTAAATTTGTCTAATGAAAATTAATATATTCGTATAGTGAAATAACACATCTGAGAATTGACTTTATCCGGATAGTTTTTGGTGGCGATATCGTACTATCCGACATTATCTGGATACAGTCAGTTTAGATCCAACATTATCCAGAAATGCCACAGTTAGATTTAAACTGTTAGGTTAGACTTTACCGGAAAAGGTCACCCGGATAATTGTATTCTATTATCCAACACTATCAGAAGGGAGTTAGATCTCAGATCTATTTTATAGAAACATGATATCTGCATTTATCTAGTATTATGAAAGTCTATCCGGATAATTGCATTGTATTATCCCACACTAACAGAACAATTAAATGAAGAAACTGCCATGAGACATTATCCAAATAGTCTATACCCGATACTATTCGGATAGTGTCAAGTAGTGGTTTTTACTATCCAAAACAATAAGGACGGTTTTGCTGTATTATCCACCACAAACCGAATGGAGTTAGAGTCGCAATTTTTTAATAGTTAAATGGAACAATTGAGATACATATTTTCCATCACTAAATAACTAGTGTCAAATATCAACTATCTTGTAGTAAAATAAGATCATAAATTATCTGAAAAGTGTCGGATAAAGGTATTGTATAAACTGAGATCATCCATAGAAGCATTATATTTTCCAAAACTAACTGGATAGATCGATTTAAGATTTTGAATCCAATACGATCCAGATAATGTTGTTGTATTATCCTACGCATATCGAAAAGATAGATTTCAAGCATTCACATTATCCGAATAATATCAAAAAGAGAGTTTTTGATATCTGAATTTAAACAGATAAATAGAGCATTATTATCTAACGCTTACTAAATTAAACAGCTGAGATCCGAGTATTGGAAAGTGTTGTAATAATATCCTAGAGAATCTCTATTAATATTATGTGCCATCCTACATTCACCGTACTGAGTCATGTATCAATTATTATTTAGTAAAAGCAACAATTGAAATCTGACATTATCCAAAATGAATCGGATAAGAGTATCCAAATCAATACTATCCAAATATAAATATTGTGTTATCAGACAATATCTGGATAGGACTATATTCGATATAACCTACACATAAAAGTCAGATTTTAAATGTCTTCTATTTGACTGAGAAAATCGATATTCCAGATTATCCGAATTTTAGCAAATAAAGTTTTTGAATTATCCGAGGCTAACCAGATAATGTTACAGTGTTAACCGACACTCACTTAATTGAAAAACTGAAATAAGACATTACCTGGGTAGTGTCATAGAGCAGTGATTTATTATCCAAATTTATCCAGACACTAACCAAATTGATTTATATCTCAATTATATTATTACTTAGTTGGAAGTCATAATAAATATTCGTTTATAATTTCGTTTTTTTTCATCCAACATCTCAATTAGTGTTTAGTAAATGAGATAATTGAGATCTGACATTATCCGAAAACGTCGGATAGGGGTATTGTAAGAACTTAGACTATCCAGATACTGGTATTGTATTATCCGACCATATTTAGATAGAGAAATATAAAAACCATATCTGATATTATCCGAATATTGGTGTTGTAGTATCTGACACCGTTCTCAACTGTCTTATTTTATTATCCGGAGATCTAACACCATTCGGATGATTAATATTTTAATTGTGTTATTCTCAGACATAATGTATGTATCTGTATACAAAGTCATTAGCTTAATTATTACGATATTGTTTTAAGCCTTTTGAAGTCAGTTAAAGACAATAGAAGTAAAATACAGGTTTTAAGGTTGTTTTTTGAATTTCAAAATATTTTAATGCAAAACTGGATCATTTATGACAAAAGTGACAACCATTCAATGTCTCTTTTGAAGCTTTATAATATTAGCTTAGTCTTTTATGTTATCATGCAAAAAAATTCTTAATGTGGGCATACTCTATAAAATCATCCAAAAATTAGTTAGATGTGTAGGATAGTTTCTGTTTTGAACTTAAGTTCTTAAAATTGTTATTAAAAATATTGTACATGCATTTTTTCCCGATTTTTGGATTATATCAAAATACTAAATTGATGTATTTAATTTTAATCGAAAACTATATATGTATTAAATAAATTAAATACATAACTCTATAATGAATTTAACATAATATCAAATTAAAAAAAAAATTAATAGTTATTAATATTTTTTCCACGTACTGTTCCACATCCAATTTACAATTATTATTATCATTATTATTTTATTAACAAAAAAAAAAACTCAGAATTAAATGGTAATTAAATCGTTAACGTCTATATGCCTCTATTAACACCACCCTGAGTTCTTCTATCTGGCTCGTCTATATTACAACATACCTGTACCACGCATACAATATTTACACATTTTAATCAAATTTTAAATGTTTAGCCATTAAAAAAGTGGTCATAAAAATATATATAAGTGGGTAGGGTACATATTTGAAATGCTCAACCATTTAATCCATACATAATACACCCGTTAACATTATCCCTAAAAAAATTACTTAACCAAACCAAATAAAATATAGAGTACGTATACGCCACAGTGAATTTGTATATGTTATTTTAAATAATATTTTTTGTTTTGAATTCCAATGCGATTTTTTGTTTTATTTGGAATTTACATTTAATAAGGAGATGTTTTACTTTTTTTAATATAATTTATTTGATTTAAGGGTGGAAATTAAATATTGGTTGGTACCCACTCGTTTTGTTCACATATCCTGGACCGAACATCACTTAAAAAATAAAATATGTTTTTTTTTTCAATTTAAATCCCAACCCATTAGCAATTTTTTAAA
Source organism: Eupeodes luniger (assembly GCA_951509635.1). Lineage (NCBI taxonomy): Eukaryota > Metazoa > Arthropoda > Insecta > Diptera > Syrphidae > Eupeodes > Eupeodes luniger. Next base: position 7,051,270 of record OX608075.1, on the reverse strand, counting down.
AAATAAAGTTTTAAAGAATTCAATAAGGGTAAAAGTTAATCATCCATTAACTACTAGAGGTGGTTTGACCATTACCCTGGCACATCTATCAATTTATATGCCCATAAATTTATCATTCAGTGCGTACGGTGCATTAAAAAATTTAAATATATTTACGAGGCTCATATACAATCTGTCTCATGTCAAATTAATGAGAATATGCATCTTATTTTCTGAAGTCCACATCAATCTCTATCCATACCCATACAATATATACATAAATACACGACTTACCCACATAGTAAAATCATAACCCCAAGGCAGGAACATTACGCCTGTACTGTATTTCTCCACATGTGACAGATAGAAATTCAAAAAAATATTCCAGATGCAAAAGAACATCCTTTTCGGTGGTAAGAGATTGGTTCCGAGCAATGAAAACATATAGATAGGTATCAGCACCGAGGAGTATGAATCCAAACCGTGGTCAAATAGTTCACCAAGAGGTCCACTTGTTCCGGTACGGCGAGCTTGTTTCCCGTCAATCCCATCTATATCAGTGTATCAGAGCGACAAAAGAAAAGACAAAAAGAGAGAGAGAGTGGATGATCATCATCATTCAGTAAAATTACCGGTAAAAAGGTAAACGTGGGTTATAAAATAATTTTTGACATAATTTATTGATATGGATTTTATGTGCGAATAGGGGAATATGGGGTCTAGTCGTATTTAAAATATATTTTCACTCATACTGAATTATGAGTTTCACTACACAAAAATCCCATTCTCCTCTATTTTAACTGTCAAATAGTATATCTTTTGCACTCTATCAACAATATACCACATCCATTACAGCATCCGGATATGAGTAGGTAAGGTAGTGTAATTTATAAATAAACTCACCTAAGGTGTAAGCCAGGAATATATTAATGGCCGCAACTAACCACACCCAACGTGGCACTATCCGGTCAGCATTTTTGGCCGCTGTGAAATCCCAATCGTAAAATGCAATTAAAATAAAAGTGACCACTGTCAAAAGGAATCCAGAGAATGTTATGAGATTCGGTGCCAGCCATTTGGGAAAGTACTGCAATAATAATAATAATAATTAATGTTTTTTTTTTTTTTTCGTTTTCATTTTGTTCATCCCTTTTGTTTTTAGTTATGGGATTTATGTTGACCTGGACGACAGTGATATTTTTGTTTTTATATATATATATTTTACCAAGGTAGGAATATTGAATGTTATAGAGTTAACTTACTTGAACACATTTATTCCAGAAAGGATGCATTATGTAGACACTGAGATAGCTGGTGTCAATGCTGTTGTACTGTAAAAATAATATAAGTAAAATTATATATATATTAGGGTGTCCCAAAAAAATTAAAGTGATATTTTTTTGACGCATACCCTTTTATTTTATTTGAATGGTTCCAAAACACTGAAAAATAAAGTTTCATAAGCTTACAACCACGTCAACCCGTGCCGAATTGCACTGAAACATATCCGTACTTGCATAGTATGTCACGCAGGAACTGTCATATTGAGTGAATTGCATGTACTTAATTACTCGTTTGTTTTATTAGTGAACGCATTGTTTTCGTGTTGTCAACATGTCCGTGGAGTTGTGAAGTTCTAAAAGGGATATATTTTTGATTGGAGACGTCAAACATCAAATCACGGGTTCTAAACTTCCCTCTAATAGACAAGTACTGGCAGTTTTGTTTTATAATATTCGTGAAGTGAATTTAAGCGTTAACGAAAGTGCAAACCTTACAATTCGTGAGTGCATAATATACTGGGAAAAGGCACGCATACCGACAAAATCATTGCCTAACTGTGTAAAGAAAATAGTAAAGTTATACCAGGTCTGGAGAGATTTACAAAAAAATGCAAAAAAAGTTCAAGAAGTGTTTGAGCAACGTCGACGAGAGTTTCTTTCAGACTTAAACAATTTGTTTGACATCGCACACGCGGACGCACTTCAATTAATTAAAATAAATGAAGATAAGGTATTCTTGCAGCGTCAAAGAGAACCAGGTCGGCCCGGTCACTTAGCTGGAGTGGACAAAAAACTAACAGACAGGGAGGAGAGGACGCGCCTAAGAAACATCGACGAGGAGAAGCAACGTGCTAAATATTTTTCATCCTTAGCTCCATCTACTTCATCTTATGAACCGCTACAAGAATCGTCCGATTCTGATTCAGAAGTAATGGCGTTTCCAGTAGATAGTCCACGCAGAGCAAGTGGTATCTCATATCAGTCGGATAAAACATCTATAAGGAAAAACTTTATAACTCCCAAGTTAGTTGGCGCGTTAGACAGGTGCCAGTTAAGTGTGAGGGATGCTGTATTTGTAATTGAAGCTACTGCCAAGGCGCTAGGCCATAATGCGGATGAATTTCCAATAAGCAAGTCCTCCATCCACAGAGTTCGTACAGAAATGCGATCCAAGCGCGCTGACGCCATGAAAGCCAATTTCCAAAACAAGGTCCCGGATACTGTAACTATTCACTGGGATGGGAAACTGTTGCCGGCTCTAGATTCACGCAAAAGCAAAGAAGAACGCCTTCCGATCGTTATTACATACGATGATAAGGAACGGCTTATCGCTGTTCCAAAATTAGAAAACTCGACTGGAAGCGAACAGGCACAGGCAGTTTGGGATGCTATCGTCGACTGGAATCTTGAGGATAAAGTGCAAATCCTCTGTTGTGATACGACTGCTTCTAATACAGGCCGTATTAATGGTGCATGTGTGCTTCTGGAACAGAAACTGGGCAGAGAAATGCTTATTTTTGCTTGTCGTCATCACGTGTACGAATTGGTATTGAAAAGTGTATTTGAAACGAAAATTCCTCAAATAACTACAAGCCCAGATATTCCACTTTTCAAAAAATTTAGAGAAAACTGGAAGAATATTGATTCTAAAAAAATACAAAGCTGTACAGAAATGCTATCTTCTATAAATGATTCGAAAATTGACCAACTGCTGGAATTTTACCGTACTGAATTAACGAAAGACATAGCTAGAGACGACTATCGCGAACTAATTGAGCTTTCAATCATATTTCTTGGTGGAGATGCAGAAAAAAAATTTAAGATTCGGCCTCCAGGTGCTATGCACCAAGCTCGATGGATGGCGAGAGCCATTTATTCATTAAAAATAACATTGCTTAGCCAACAATTTAAAATTTCAAACAAGGATAAAGCAGCTCTGATGGACGTGTGTCTGTTCATCACGACATGCTACGTAAAACCCTGGTTCCAATGTATTTTAGCAGTGAAAGTACCTTATCAAGATTTGTGTTTTTTGAAGGCCATAAAAGCTTACGAAACAATAGACAAAAGCATTTCAAAAGCAGCTTTACAGAAGTTTTGCCAGCATTTGTGGTATTTGACTGATGAAGTGTCTATTCTGTCTTTATTTGATGATGAGGTTGATCTCGTCACTAAAGTAAAAATGATTGCTAACATTGCTAAAGAAAACCCAACAGACCACAATAAACGTTACATCGCGTCCAAAGACGAACTTTGTGGCCCACTTTTTGGTATGTAATTTAAAGTTTCACTGATCTTTTTTTATTTACTTAGTTTGCTATATGAATGAAAACCAGTTTCTTTATTTTACTTTCAGAGAAAAACATCTATGACTTTGTCTCTGAGAAAAGCAAGTTCCTGTTTCGTCGCCTCCAAATTGATGACAGTTTTTTGAACAAGAATCCCTCTTCGTGGTCAGATGACGAGTCGTTTCAAAAAGCCAAAAAGAAGCTGCTGTCCCTAAAAGCAGTTAATGATACGGCAGAAAGAGCTGTTAAGCTAATGCAGGATTTCCATGGCTTGATCACTGTTCAAGAGGAGCAAAAGCAATTTTTATTTCGTTGTGTACAAGAGCACAGACAAGTATATCCTGATTGTAATAAGCAAACATTGAAAAGAAAATTAAGTGATTGATGTCCTTTTTATTAATAAATATAAAATAAATATGAAATACGAAATCTGAACATTTAATTCTGCTGTGTTATTTAGCTTTCATACTGACTTTTTAACTTAAACTTTAACATTAAGTCGGCACGGGTTATTATCATCCGATCTCAATAATATTTCATATTCTTGTTCTAAGAGCCTAATAGAAAAAAAATAGGGGGTATGCGTTTCGAAATTCCAAAAAAAAAAAATCACCCTTGTAGCCTGGGACACCCTAATATATATATTTTTAATTTTTAAGTTAATATGATGCATTTAAAAAGGTAAATAAAAATTAAAAGAACAAAATAAAAACTCTACTCCTGAGTAAGGACATATGAATTATTAAATCAGGATAAAATTTCACCCTGGATGCATTAAAAAATAATAATAATTAAAAGGTCAAAGGAGATATGAAGAGCTGAAGTGCAGCTTCAGAAAAGGTTTTAAAGCTTAAAAAAATCAAGTAAATTTTAAATTAAAATTTAAGAAGGGATAACAAATAAAATGAAGAATGACCAAGAATAATTTATCAGCACTTATTATTCTTTTTTTTTCAGTTAACATTAAAATTTCAGTGACAAAAATTAATAAGAGAATAAAATTTACTGAACTTAAAATCATCAGATCAGGATCTGAAGTTGAATTGATTTCTATTTAAAAAATATTTTTAAGTAGATGTTCATAAAAATTATTTAATTTTCAATAAATTTGTTGTATCTTATTTAATATTACAAAAGTTTGGAAATTGATATTCTTTGCAAGCCAAATTTTAATTTAAAGGACTTCACAAAGAATGAAAATAAAAATTGAATTGTAAGCGGTTTTCTGTCCAGATATTCCAGAAATTAAATCTATTTAGTAATAATTTTGAAACAAATTAAAGTTTGAAAAAAAACATTGTCATTTGGTTTTAATAAAGAAATTTTATCAAAAATAATTTTTTAATGCAAGACTTCATTAGTTCTCTAGATTTTGAAGTTGAAAAGGGAACGCGCCGAAATACTGTTTTTCAGAGTTCTGTATGATCAAAATTCTGTATCATAATGTTTGATGATAATTCTATGTATCTTAAATTCTGTAATTCAAAATACTGTAAGCAGTAGAATACAGTACATCAACATCCTGTACGAACAAAACAATGTGTGTTATAATACTGTATCTCCAAACTTCTCATTATAAAATACTGTACCTTTACAAAGCGTCTTTAAGAATTAAGATAGTTCTGTTTCTTTAACTATTTGTACCAAACAAGCCACCACTTGATTTGATGTATTATACTGTAAATAGCCTGAAAATTCAAAATCATTTTGACAGTAAAAGTGCTCATATTTTTAAATTATAATAGTGATTTACCATTTTCAGAGTATTTAAAGTATTTAGAAATACAAAATTTTACCCAAACATCATTTTGAAATACAGAATTTTTGTCTACTGAATTTTTACCATACTAAATTTTTTTCATACAGAATTTTGTAATACAGTATTTTAAATACAGCATTAAGACCCTTACAGTATTTCAAAATTAGCTCGTTAAAAATATATTCTTAATAATTTCTAGAATGTATTTTTGGTAGGTTTTTATTATTTGTAACTAAAATCGACTTTTCTAAAAACTATAACAAAGTTATTCTTCGGTGCATAAGATTATTTTCGAAGTAATATAATTTTGTAGTTCTTAAAATGTTTGAGGTGACATATTTTTTGTCAGTTTTTTTTATTTTTATATTTTAAAACTTAATTGAAGTCGACAGCATTGTTGGTTCGTCAGATATTACGGGCAACCAGATTAAACCTTTTTCTACAAATTGATATGGTAAAAAAACACCCTTTTGATTTTTTGAGAGCCCTTTTTTCATATTTATTTTAAGTCAATAATTCTATGCTGGTTCTTGAAATATGGCTAACGAAAACAGGGGGGAGCGGGTTGAAATGCTGTATTTTAAAATACTATATGGTCAAAATTCGGTATGATACTGTACGATACTGTATGGTCATAACATAATATTGTATAGTTAATATTCTGTATTTCAAAATACTGTATATTTAAAATACTGTGTTTTAAAATGCTACATTGTCAAAATACTGTATCTCATAATACTGGAAGTTTTGACAGATCAATTAGTTTGTTGGAATAGTTTAAATAATTGTTAAGTATGATAGGAACAATTCATGTAAAGAGGTGAGAGAGATACAAACATTTTAGAAGAAGAAAATGAGAAAGAGAAAATAAGAAGAAGATACCATTTATATTGTTTTTTTTTTTATTATTTCAAAGACTAGTGAATTATCAAAGGTACATATGTTATTGTTTAAAGGGAAGTATATTAGAAAATTATGCTAATGAAAAATTATTATGATTTTTTCTTTAAAAAAAAGTCTTCTGTTTTCAAAATTCTGTATTTCCATTCTATTAATAAAGTCCTCATTTTTTACAGACATCAAAACGATTTCTATTTGTTAGCCTTATTTGCAGCATTTTGAAAAAAAGAATTTTGGTATACAGAATTTTGAAATACAGAATTTTGAGATGCAGTATTTTGATCATACAATATTTTGTACATACAGTATTTTTAAAATACAGTATTTTGAGATAGAGTATTTTAAATACAGTATTTTGATCCCAGCCCAAAAATGGGATCCCGAATCAATGTACACAAGCACTCACAGATATTTCTCAAACACCATGGATTTTGATTCTAAGGACCTTCAAACATTAAAACATGTCGACAAATCGGACTGATTTCAACAAGAACGTTTAAAAATGTTTTATTGTAAGTATTTTTATTAAATTCTATCAGACATCAAAAATGTTTTTTTTCGTGGTTTAAAATTATTTTGAATGTAATATCATATTTTGTTTTCGAAGCAGTCGAGCTGGAAAATTATTTTGTTCTCAATGTTTACATTAAAAAAAAAAGGAACTACCTGACCTTTTTAAGTGTTCTACTTTATTTTTCAATTTTATATAAAAACATATAAACTGAAAATTGAAAATATGAATTATATATTTGGAAAATCATCACGAATTTTACTGAAATAAAATGCACGGCTATGTCACCCGAATTCGCTCCTGTATTCAAAAAGTCTCTTTAAAAATATCACCAATATTTTAAGATTAGAAAATAATGTTAAAAACATAAATTTATTTATTTCGAGTTTTAAGAGCGATTTTTTAAAATGATTGTGTATGTATACATTTTTTTAATTTTTTCAGAAATTTTAAATCTTTTCTGAGATATTGAATTTCGAAACATTTTTGGTCATCATTATTTAGACAATATTTAAACAACTCGTTCAGAAAAAAATATTTAATTGGTTCATTATTTGATGTAAACATTTTAAAACTAAATAACGGTTATATGTGGGGTTCCTTTCTTTTCAGATATATTGAAAGAAGCCATGTTAAGAAAAACTATTTCATTTTCCGATTTTTGACCAAACAAATTTGTATGTTGTTTTTAGTGTTTTATATAATTAACAAAAACTTTTAACACGAGTCTACTTTAAACATTAATTTCCAAGTTCAAAATCAATCAATCTAATGGTCCAGGCTATAGGGGCGAGAACACTCAGACAGTTATCATTTGATAACTGTCAAAAGTCAAATCATCTGTCATTTAAAGTCATTATCACAAATTACTATGGCCGTCGTGTTCAACGGACCACAGAAGCAATTAGTAAAATTTGAAGAGAGTGAGAGTGTTTCTGATATCTGAATTGTTTTAATGACTGTCAAAAATATCGTGCTACTGCAAGTGTTGTTGATGAACAAAATTTATCATTTTTCCATCGTCCATAGAAATCAAACTCATCGATGATATGTAGTTAAACAAGCCAATGTTACGAAGCGACTTAACATGACAATTTAAGAGCTATTTGACTGGCCAACTAATTCTAGGTTTGGGATCCCTTAATTGGCCACCAAGTTCATCCGATTTGGAACACTAAGATTTTTGTAGGTAGGGCCACGCAAAAGAACTTACGTAAATAATCTTCGCGTTTAAGACGCATTAAAACCCAACGTTACTCAAGTTATGCCAAAGATTCCGCCTGAAATATGAGAAAAATTACGGGGCATTTGAAATAATGATGTATAGATTATATGGCTTATTCAACAAAAAAAAAAGCCATAAATAAGAGTTTTTTCGAATTTTAAAATGTGATATTTCACAACCTAATATTAGAGAGTGATTTTTAATTTGATTCGAACTAAGGCCATCGAACCACTAAGGAAGAGTATAGTTTATTTCCAGTTACCAAACCAAACAGACAAAAGAAATTGAAATATCAAAAACTTTTTTACTTTGTAACACCGAGCTTAGGCTTTTGAAATTTCGGTCGAAGTCTATTCTAAAGCCTAGTACGCTGCTGATGCGAAACGAAATTTCCCATACAAAAATGACATGACGAAATCATAAACGAAAAATTTCGCTGTGCTTTTCGTTTTTCAGTACGCTGCTGAACGATGAAATGTGTCATTTTAGTGGATAGCTGTACTAGATTTCTTAGTACAATTCTCCACTCTTTTCGTTCTCAATTTAATTGCCCGGTATATTAATTGCTTGCGAAATTTTGACGTTTAATTTATTTATTGAAAATTTTTTCGAAATTTTTTGTTTATGATTTCGTCATGTCATTTTTGTATGGGAATTTTCGTTTCGCATCAGCAGCGTACTAGGCTTAAGTACAAAAGATCGAATTAATTTGTATTCATTGTTTCTGACTGTCTGTGAAAAAAAAATGAAATAGAAAATCGAAATCGAATTAAATCTACTACATTTTTTATTGGATCTAGAGTACCTATACTGCATATTTCATATAATTTAACTTTAACTAAAAATGTTGGTACAAATATTTGGCTTTTAATGAAAAAGGGTTAAAATTCCTCGAACCACGTTAAGCCAAAAGCAGGAACAAAATAATAAACACAAAATAGAATATCTAACAAAATAGAAAACAACACAATAGTTTAAATCTTAAATTCGCACAAATCTATTCCATTTTAGTACAATTAATTGATGGTTCATTTATTTAAAGTTCTCATCCTGCGCCCATTTCTAATCAAAACTTCCATCTTAGTATAATTACATTATAGTTTATATAATTAATAATTATTTAAAATCATAGACAGAGAGCAAGAGTCTTCACCTAATCAATTATTAAGTTGATAAAACCTAAGGTCTAAGATACAAACTCTCCACCCAACTATAGTCTGAAGTCCTGCCTACATACACACTTAACTTTATGTATATATGTAGGTACTTCTTTGCACAAAAACACACATAACGCACAACATTATTAATTTATCAGTACATATACACAACACAGCTAACTGAATCTATCAGGTGGTTGGTTAAGCTGTAAGTAATTAACACTTAAGCTGAGATGAAATTACTTATGATTCAATTGTTGAGCAACCTCATGGAAAATACGGAACCTTAATTGACCACTTTTTATATACATATATACTGTACATAAAACACCCTGTTCCTGGCTGATGATGATGATGATGGTGAAGATGAGAATGACCTACATTATATCAGGAAGATTGTCATATGTACTGTATAGTACATTATATTATCGCAGACACTCTTGTATAGGCATTTATTTTATTGATTGTCGGTACTTTCTCTTAACTCTATCTATCTACCACTTTGACGTTAAACAACGACGAAGGCAACGACACGGCACGTGCGTCACTAGTTCTTGTCGTGCGTTGCGTCGTCGTTGGGCGCCATTACCATGATGATGCTCATCATATGACAACCGGAAATCCAACGAAAATAACACTCATCAACGTTATCTTACCGCTCTTCAAAGACCATTAAGCCTCAATAGCAGCCCATTTAAGCCTTCCTTTGTTTCGAAGCCTGTATACAGTACATGTACATTAAACACTGTTGTGTACTCTAACGCGTATATAACGTATTTTGCACACATGTTTGGTTATTTACAAACACACTTTCAATTAGCTGACATGTTTTGCCAACACACAACCTTCAATAGCTATACCTTTGCACCTACGTATGAAGTCCTCATATGCAGTTATGCATGTTAAACGCGCGTACGGTACACAAAGTCAATAATCACGCCATCCCTCCAATAACTAGGCATCTACGAACGAACGACAAGAACCACACAAACAGCTTGCAGCTAACAGCTATATGATAAAGTGAGCGTGAGAATTGGGGAATGGCAGCAAAAACAACGTCAAGAGGGTGTAGGTAAGGCAGCGTTCGTCGCACAGACGTATATATATATACCGTACTTATATAAGCTGTTAGCTTAGCTGTTATTTGATTTCGTGAGAGCAAGGGTGGTATTCTTATCACCAGTCTTTACTGCCACCACCGCCGCCGCCGGCCGTCGCCATGTTATTGTTTTTGTTGTTTGAGTGTGAATTTAAAAGATAAGACACATTATGGAAGAGCCATTGACCACAGCAAGTGAGCTAAATAATTAGATTATAGCGCTAAGGTATACAACACGTTAGTTAATAATTGTGCTTATAAATCGCGCCAAAATGAGCATTATGATGATAGAGTGGAAGTGGAAACTATTAAACGTGACAAATGGCGCCCAAATTTTAAAGGGAAAATGAAGCTCTTCTAACTTTTATCAATTTTTTTTTAAACTTCATCTTTGAGTACATTTATTTTTTTACTGTACGTTATTTGTCGAAAATGGTCATCAAATTTTATAACCTAATTATTATGCAATTCCATAAACCAACGGTATTATTTATCTAATAACTTGTTTTTGTTATTTTTCTCTCTCTCCGATTAACGGTCTTATTTAGCTTATGGAACATGAAAATAATAAGCATAAAAGTTTTTGGCTTTTATGAATTTGTTTTGCGAAATTAATATATATGACTAAGTTTCTAGAACTAAACGAGTACGCGAAAAAGTATTGGCAAACAATAAATTATACTACATGAATATGCCCTGAGGGATTTTATGTAGTTTTTCTTTTTCTTTGTTTTTGGTCTACAACTTTTCCTATAAACAAAAAAAGTCAGTCAGTGGTAGGTTATTAAATATGTAAGCAAACATCAAGAGAGGACTTTATTGTAATGTTGTATGTACATTGTAGATATACATATATAACTTAGGTGTATGTTAATGCTTTGTATGTTTGTTAGAGGGCTTTAAGTAACAATACAACGAAATTGTTCTGTAAAAGTTGGCTTCCTATTTCCTCTCTTAGAATATATGGTGTATTAATATATCAAGAGCATGCAAGAATATGTATGGAATATAATATTGAAATCGTTGCTTTTGGTTGCTTTGCAACGGAAATGTTTGAACAGATTAACAAAAGGCTCGGATTTTGGATGGGATGGCGCCCAACGAGGGGCCTTCATCTTTGCAGATATAAACAAGTTCAACGTTTATTTGGTGGTTGAGGAAATTCGCTTAAGAGTTTTCCATAGGACAATTTGAAACTAGGGTGGACCTGTTTGTATGGATTACCTATAGGTTTGGATTTTGTATGAAATGGCGCCCAACAAAACAAATTTAACGTGTATTTGGTGTTAAATGAAATGTACTTTAAAAGTTTTATCATTGCACACTTATAGTGTACCCAATGGCTTTATTTAAAATAGTGTGGAACTCTTGCCACAGATTACCAAAAGGTTTAAATTTTGTATAAATGGCGCCCAAAAAGGGACCTTTGTAATAGTTGGTAAAAGAAACTCAATATATATTAAATGAACAAAAAATAAAACATGAAAGTTTTGGTATTAAACATATGTAGAGCACACAGAATGACCTGCTTTTAACTTAATTTGCACTAAGAATCAAAGTCTAAAGACCAAGAAGTTATTTCTTCCTTAAATCTGATTCTTTAATAAGCAACTCTATGTTGTTCTCGAAATTGAAACTTAAAGCAGATTGTTTGCAAAAGTATACTTATACCTATTTTTGAACAAAATTATTTGACGGTCCATTATTTCGATATTGATTCTGACAGTTATGGTGTTCTATTTAGCAAGAAAAATTGATATTGTTACGTTGTTTTGATATTGTTATAGGTTTGTAGATCACACTTCTCACTAATTTAAGGATACTTATTTATTTCGCCCTAAGTTATTACACATCTTAAAGACGACCCTGCTAATAGGCAGACCGTTTTGTATACGAAAAATTTAGGAAATGTTATGTTTTTTTTTTGGGTTGAATTGTTTACCTTGAATCCATATGTTTGTGTTTTCGAAAGTTTTTTTTCACTAAATAGCTTCTTTTTTTTTATTATTAATAAGGATTTTATTGTGTTTTAGTTGTTTTCTTTTTTTGGCGTTTTAGTTTAACAAAGAAACTTCCACAAAAAGTATTTCTGAATTCTGATGTTATGTTGAATTGATTTTAATAATACTTCATGTAAGTAGGGTTGGTATAAGGTATAACTTTATGAGCTTTAGGAAAACAGGTCAAATTAAGTATATGACAAGTTGTATAAGAGCAAATAGATTTTAATTTTGTTTCTTTTAGTTCTTTTTATCTGATTGAATATCTTATTGTGAATACAAATTATATTTTAATAACAACATGTCTCCATACAAATATTGTCCCCTTTTTTCATTTTGTATAAGATACTTAAGGAGGGAGATTTGTATGTTTACATACATTTTTACGTACATTTTTTCAACTTTAATTAAAATTAACGAAAGGGAATTTTAAAAATTAGTTATGATCTTAGGTTTAAAATTATTTGTATTTAACCGGAGAACTGAACGTCATCTGTCAGAAAAAATATTAAGAAAACGTGAATTACATATGTTCTTTTTTTTACAGTCTAAGCGGAAGAATGAAGAACAAAGACTGATGACTTCCAACAGTTCGTTCAAAACTTGTATTATTAGACTCTTAAGATCCTAATAACATTGTACACAATCATTACAAAAGGTTTTCAAATATTTTAACAATTTTTGTATTAAAAACAATATACAGTTAGTTCAGCTATGGTCTTTAAGGCAACTGTAAGGTGCTTTTTAGCTGCACGAGAAGTAGGTAAGTAAATTTCATACTTTTTGCAAAATGTTGATACTTGAAAAATTTAAATCACATTTCATTTATACTGTTTTCTGTTAAACAAAGTATAGGGTGTTTTTTTAGATGCAGGAGAAGCTTCGATGGTTTTTGTCTATGGTTTGACAGTTGAAAATGTCAAATTGTGTTGACATTTGTGTTCAGTAAAGTTTCGTTAATCATCATTAATTTTAAGCGCTAGAACAACGCTTCTAAAATGTGGAAATTTACGTTGAAAAAATAAACCTGATCGGAAAGTTCTAGAGCACTTTACGTCCCAGGAATTGTGTTCAATGATAAAGCTCATTTCTGGTTAAATGACTTCGCTTTCGGGATTTTAAACACTTTTTTTTTAGTTATCTGTTAATGACAATTCGTAAACAAAATCTTTTTTTAAAATGTTTTCAAAACAATTTTTTTTGTTGAAAAATATTTTTCCAGAAAAATATTCAAATTCTTAATGGTTTCCCTCTCTTTTTTTGAGCTCATTTAGTCCTTGTTCTTGGAGTTGTAATAAGAGCTTTAAAAATATTTTTCTTTTAAATTTCTTTTAACGATTTTTCTTCATCGCGGTTTTTTGTTTAAATTATATTTCATCTAAAATCTATATTTATTATTTAGTTTTGCCTTGAATTTTGAACTAACGAAATAAAAACTTGACCAAAAATAATCTAAATAATAAACAAGTCTACACTATTTTTAATTACAGTACAGCTAACTATACAAATACACAATCTTTGGATCAAGGGTACGTTTATACTGTGTTATCATTTATCACTTCCTTCCACATACATACATATGTGTGTTTACAGCTTAATCTCTCAAATTCTCAACTAAAGAAAACAATGTTTATCTCATTACTCAAAATTGACTATCTGACTAAAAATCTATTAATACTCAAACGTCACAAAAAATTGATTTTGGTTCTTAAAAAAATCGATTACTTCATGAAAATTGGTCAGAAATTTACGGACAAAATGATCCTTCTCTTGCATTTGATTTGTTTTCTAAGGTTTTAGATAATCATGTTAAAATATGCCTTAAATCAAATACAGAAAAAGTTCGTAGACTGTATAAATTGAAACCTCGGATGTCAGATAATTTATAAGGTAAAATACACGGGAAGAATAAGTTGCACTCTAAATGTAGAAAACAACCTAATAATCTTTGTCTGCAGAAAAAATATTCAGAGTTATCAAAGGAAGTTACTGCTCAGGTAACCTTGTGTAAAGAACACTTATATTCTCAAAAATTTGTAATAGCTAAGGGCGATCTCAAAAAAGAGTGGGGCATCATTAATAAAATTTTTTCAAGGAATGTTTCTTTTGATTCACCCAATATTATTAACTATATGGACCAAGAAATTTACTCTTCTTAAGATATGTCTAGCATATTTAACAATTTTTTCACAGGGGTTGCCCTCGATACGCTTAAGACTGCTGGCTTTACAACCTTAACCGAAAGTTTCTGTTCAAGACATTGTTTTAATAAAGAAAATGGATCTCAACACAGCTTTTTATTTCAGCCCATCGATTTTTATGAGCTATATAAAATTATTAATTCCCTGGATAGCTCAAATTCTGCAAACTAATGGGTGATTTTTTTGAGGTTAGGATTTTTATGCATTAGTATTTGACAGATCACGCGGGATTTCAGACATGGTGTCAAAGAGAAAGATGCTCAGTATGCTTTGACATTTCATCATGAATAGACTTACTAACGAGCAACGCTTGCAAATCATTGAATTTTATTACCAAAATCAGTGTTCGGTTCGAAATGTGTTTCGCGCTTTACGTCCGATGAGCGATGAGGCTCATTTCTGGTTGAATGGCTACGTAAATAAGCAAAATTGCCGCATTTGGAGTGAAGACCAACCAGAAGCCGTTCAAGAACTGCCCATGCATCCCGAAAAATGCACTGTTTGGTGTGGTTTGTACGCTGGTGGAATCATTGGACCGTATTTTTTCAAAGATGCTGTTAGACGCAACGTTACGGTGAATGGCGATCGCTATCGTTCAATGCTAACAAACTTTTTGTTGCCAAAAATGGAAGAACTGAACTTGGTTGACATGTGGTTTCAACAAGATGGCGCTACATGCCACACAGCTCGTGATTCTATGGCCATTTTGAGGGAAAACTTCGGAGAACAATTCATCTCAAGGAATGGACCGGTAAGTTGGCCACCAAGATCATGCGATTTGACGCCTTTAGACTATTTTTTGTGGGGCTACGTCAAGTCTAAAGTCTACACAAATAAGCCAGCAACTATTCCAGCTTTGGAAGACAACATTTCCGAAGAAATTCGGGCTATTCCGGCCGAAATGCTCGAAAAAGTTACCCAAAATTGGACTTTCCGAATGGACCACCTAAGACGCAGCCGCGGTCAACATTAAAATGAAATTATCTTCAAAAAGTAAATGTCATGGACCAATCTAACGTTTCAAATAAAGAATCGATGAGATTTTGTAAATTTTATGCGTTTTTTTTTTTTAAAGTTCTCAAGCTCTTAAAAAATCACCCGATAAAACAGTTTTTCTAACAATTTTTTGAAAAGTATCGCTTTTAATGTCGTTGATGTAATGGCCCATATATTTAATAATTGTGTTTATAGTGGAATTTTTCCAAACAGCTTAAAAATGGCTGAGGTTATACAAATTTTTAAGAAAGGTGATTCTAAAAATCTTAATAATTATGGCCAATATCTCTCCTTCCTGTTTTTTCTAAACTTTTTGAAAAAGTGATGAAAGTCAGAATTGTATCGTATTTGGATAAAGTTAACTTTTTTAGTAGCAATCAGTTTGGGTTCAGATCGGGCAGATCAACGAAAAACGCACTTCTTCAATTTTGCAGCCAGATCTATACCAGTCTTAACAGTAGAAAAGTCACAGCTGCTATCTATATTGATATAACCAAGGCATTTGATACTGTAAATCATGATCTGTTACTAATTAAACTTGAAAAACTTGGGTTTAGAGGATTCATTATTAAATGGTTTTGTTCATATCTTCAGGGTAGAAGACAAAGAGTTAAAATAAGAGATTCGTTCAATGGACCTTTCGATATAGCTATTGGCGTTCCCCAAGGCTCGGTTCTAGGTCCCATTTTATTCTTAATTTATATAAATTCTATCTTCTATCTTTATTATTTCCACTAATAAATTTTTATAATATAATATATATTATATAATAAATTTTGTATAATAATAGATAGATAGATACTGTTGAAACTGTTGAAAGACTTAAAGGTTTGGGGTCTTCACAGGTGACAACTTTAAGGCAACTCATTTAGGCATTTTTCGCGCCTAAACATATTTTCAAAACAAAATAAAAATGTCTGCGTTACTTTCCTCGCTTTTTTCAACTGTTGGAAGTTGTAAGGAAATACAATTAAAAGACGTCAAAATGAGTCACTATACATAAAGTAGAAATAGAAAATAATGACCAAAAATCAAACTTAAAAAATCAAAATTTAGAATTGAAAACAAAATTGTTTCTTTTAATACACCAAATAATTATTCATAGGTATTTCGTCTCTTTCACACTGACATTTGATGTGTTTAATCTCATGTTGGATAGGTTGGAAAGGAGAATTTTTAAATACCTCATTGAGCGAGTTGGATAAATAAATTGGAATAGCTGTCAAAATCTTAAGCGTAAGAAACTTTTGATGGATAATTTTAATAGTTTCATAATTTTTTACCAAAAAAACTATAAAAATTGTAAATTAATTTTCTGGTTTATTCAAACTCAACCATTTGTTAAATTAGCTGTTCTGTCATATAGACACATACATCAGAAATTCTTGAATAGATTTCTTTTTTTGTATCCCATCTATTTTGGATCAGCTGTTCTCTTACACATTTGGTATAACACTAACAAAAACGGATCCAGATACTCTATCTATCCGAGACTGAACGCAACCATTTATGTTAGTAGATGTCATAGATAGAATAAGCAATTTGACATTCCTTCGTGTCTAATCTGACATTTGCGAATATTTATACTTTAAGGAATGATTCGAAACGTTTTTAAATGTACTTAACTATTTGAATTCATTTATTTATTTATTTATTAAATTATAAGTAAGAGAAAAAGTGGAAGTAATATTGTGACATTTTTTCACACAAATCTGACGTTTTTCAATCGGAATGATTTCAAACTTTAAATTCCACATATTTCAACACTCACAAGGATATTTTGGAAGGGCTTCCAAGGAGTTATACTAGTATGACCACCTTTATAACATCTTAAAACTTCACCTGTGAGTCATATTATTATGAATATGGATTATTGGATAAGAGTAGCTCTACTGTATAGTTAAGTTAAAAAGAAATAAACAGCTTTTAGTCGTAATCTTGGTTATCTTATCATTAAAATAACACATTTTTTCTTAAAATATTGTGCGTTTCATCAATAACCCATTCTTTTCTTGAGTCATTCATGTCAAACATTTGTTTTATATTTTTATGTATGTATACATTTTATGAGCAAGAGGTATGAAAAATATTGATTGTATACATACGTATTTATAAACAATCATATAATAATTTTTTTGGCTGGAACAGTGAATGGCTAAAATCAAACAATTTTTGCTGTGTCACGTTACTGACTGACTATTCAACAATTATTAAACTTGAACTTCCTTAAACTATCATCTAAAAAAGTCCAATTAGAATCTATGATTTAATGTATTTTTGAACTATTTTTCTGTATAAGCTTTAAATTCTCAAAATAATGGAAATCGTGTTTCACATTACTGACATTCATTACAAATCGTGTCTATTTCTTCATGCTTAAAAACCTCCCTGTTCTAATATATTTCAAAAAGTAAAAAAAAAAAATCTATAACACGTGCCTCATAAAATTTCAATTCCTAACTCATTTATTATTCCACATAGAGAAGATAGGTAAACCCTGAAGCCTGCACAGCAGACATAAGCACTTGGCAATCAGCTGATGCCGGCAATCAGTTTGAAATGTCAAAAAAAGAAATGCTCTAAATTGCATATGGTGCACATTCACAATGATAGGTGGTATTATATCATGACAAATTGTCAAGAGATTTTCTCATTTAACGGAACTTAACTTAAGGCTCATTCAACAATCAACAAATTGAATTACATTCACGGCTAAAGGTTTGTAATTTCTTCTTCTTCGTTTGTTCGGTGATGCGGCAAACACCCTCTTACCTTGTAACGTTCGAAGCCCCTCAAGTGGGCTTCAGTTAAATATTTTATTCCAAACATTTTCCTGGTTCTTTTTTCTATGATGGCACTGCTGCTCGGCTTCACAACTGCACGATGCTAAAGCCTAAATAGTTAAAGACAAAGCCGATTTCGATGTCGATGCCGTTGTCGTTGCCGTATGCCGGTTGCGTTAAAGCCTTGACCTGATTTGAAAATATAATCCACGTGAAGGAAAATAAAAAGAAAAAATGATGCACTTGCACTTGATGGCAACTTATTTTGTAAAGCTTTGGTATTATTCAATGTTATCCACTTATGTGCATTAAATCACAACTTGAACTGCAGAACCGGCGCGGCGTGGCGCGTGTTTCATTGGCGAAATTATGACAATTGGATGTTATGTGATTAATTGTTGTCAAATTAGCTTGAAAATCAAAATTGTATATCGCTCAAAGTGACCAAAACCACACCACTTTTATCTCCGCACTCCCACTAACTTTTCTCTGGGGGTTTTCCAAAGGTATTTATGTAATTTTTAAAATACTTTTTTTTTTCAAACTTATAATCACGGCAAATAATATTTGATATAAAAATACGCAGAACGCTTGTTTCTCAAAAACACATTTAGTCGACTATATACACTCTGTCAAGGGCTATTTTGTCGACCTAGGCATTCAAGGCTCGCGATAAGATTGATGAAATTGACCAAAGTGTGGCAATAATCGAACGGCGGCAAACGTCTGGAATTCTGATACTTATACATGCGTTGTCGTCGTCGTGGTAGTTGCCGCGCTCGTCGCGATAGACGTCCCGAATGACGGTTGTTTTAGTAAAATTTTAATTTGGTATTTAGTTAATCTATAATTTATTTATTGAAACAGAGCGCTACTAAAGGAGTAGGTGGAGGACGAGAAGGAGAAGGAGGCGGAGGCGGAACCCGATTCGGAATCGAAATCAAAATTGAAGGCAAGTATAGAGCTATTAAGAGAGCTATGAGAAAATAAGAACGTCTTGAACAACTGTCGGTCTGAAGCAAACTAAGTTAGCACGCAAACCGACACCGAACGAAACGGTCGGTCGGTGCAACTTGGGCTCTTTGATTATAGGTAGTGGAAGAGGGTAGAGCGTAGCGTACTATGTATAGAGGAGCAATAAGAATGAGTGCGGGCAGAAGCGGCAGCGGGAGTGCTTGGAAAGCGAAGGGTAGAAAGAATTATTTTTGTTGATATTTTTATTTTCATTTCCAATTACTGAAATGCCCTTTGTACATAACTCCTAGGTTAGATTTTAGTTGTGTTTACTAATTTAATTAATAAATCTTGAAATAATATTTTAATCGGTGTTTATTGTG
Organism: Eupeodes luniger; assembly: GCA_951509635.1. NCBI lineage: Eukaryota > Metazoa > Arthropoda > Insecta > Diptera > Syrphidae > Eupeodes > Eupeodes luniger. Next base: position 7,031,752 of record OX608075.1, on the reverse strand, counting down.
AATGCTGTGCAATATGATGTGTGTTGGTGTGTGCTATAACTTGGCGCTTTTATAAGTTTTTTTTTTATTATTAAATCGAAGAAAGATTACACTTTTCGATTAAACTTAAAAATGTGTAGTTGATATAATTACATTTTAAACTTATTCTTCAAATGTTTTTTATTTGTAATTGATATAGGTATCTTTATTTTGAATGGCAATTAATTTGTAATTACTTGAGATTTTAATGTAACATGATAGTGACATATGGTTAATACATTTAAGGAATAAGATCGATGTTTTTAGAGTTAAATCGACTCTTTATTGGAATTTCAATGTAAGCGACAATTTTAAAAGAAAAAAAGACATTATTGAAGAGACGTTATTGAATTTTGTTGTACCTTTTAAAGCTGTCAAAGCTTCTGTATGATATCCAATATTGACGTTTGACATAAGTGTTTTTAGAAACCAAGACCAACAGCAAACTTGTATTTATCACTTCTAATAAAATTTGTTTGCTTTTGACTTTGAGGAATAGATTCGATATGCGTTTTGTAAGAAACAATTTTGTACCAATAATTTATTTATATTTTTTAAAAAATATATTGAATTTAAAAATAATTTGATTAGACATTTTCGGATAAAAAGCGGTTATTAAAACTTTCTTAGAAACTTAATTCTTATGTTCAAAAAAGAGCCTGGATTAGAATTACACTTATAACTTACCATAAGTGTCCTTAAAAATTTAGATAATTCTTTAAAGAGCTTTCAAAATTTATGCAGTCAAAAAATGCTGTGATTTGTCAATTACGTTAAGTAAAATATTTTTTTTATTTTTTTTAAGAAATTTGTCTTCTGTTTAATTAAGTTTTCATAAGAAGGACTTTGAGTCGAAATTCAATTTTTAAGAATTCTTAGGTATTTTTTGTTGGTTTTTATTTTTAATTACAAATTTCTTAATAAAAAAAATATTTATTGGATTTTTCTTAAAATTCTATAAAATGTTAAGAAATATATATTGTATAAGATAAATTAAGTTCGGAGATCTGTACTATTGTTCTTAAGATATTCGAAAGGAAAATTAATTTTTACCAATTTTTAGGGGCCGGTTATAGCCGGTTATCACTAAAATCCATCAGTAAAATTTTTGTTTTTAGTATTTGAACATGTTACAGATTTATTTCTAGCAAAAGATTGATGCAATAAGATGAATCCTATATTCAAGTATTTTTTTTCAAAAAGAAAGTGCATTTAAAGTTTTATTTAATTTATAAATCCATTTTAGTTTTTTTAATGATGAAATTTCATTTTACTGAACAGCTGACTGCTAAAAGCCAAAAAAAATTTCATTCCGTTTTGCTGTTGGTGTTCCAATTTTGTACTGTTCCGATCACATCATTAAAAAATGTACTGATAAAAGCACCAGTAAGAAAATTGTCTGAGGCGCGAAGCTTCAAAATGACATTAAATTTAATGACGTAAATTTACTGATTGCTATAAACGCTCATCAGTAAAACATTTCAAATTCCTCCTGTTTCAAATTTTACTGATGGATTTTACTGATAGCTATAACTGGCCCCCTAGAATTAGGTTTTTATTTTTGACAAGAAAATTGTTAATTTTATTTGTCTAAATATTTAAGTTTGATTAAACACCAAAAGTATTTGTAAAATCAAATATTTTTGAAGTCGATGTCTTTGTTTGTTACAAATTTTTAGTGGCAAAAAACTGTCTGTTAAAATTTGGACGTCACAATGTGTAAAATAAATTTTTGACTGTCAAAATTTTCAATTTGACAAATATTACGGATGTTTGTGCGTAGTTTATCTGAAAAGTAAAATGTTCAAATTTTGTGAAAATCGTTTTCGAGAAAAAAAAGTGAACTTAACATTGGCGCCTTTCAACTGATGTTGAAATTGATATTTACCAGAGTTGTACTAAATTCTTGTAGTGACTGTAGTCAGTGAATTCATTTAACTAAAAGTTAAAAGTCATGATTTGATTTTTAAAATCCATGACTTAAAATTAATTGATCTTTTTGACTGTACCTTCTCCCTGACTTTTGACTTTTTTAAGTCTTTAAAATCAATTAAAAGTTAATTTTAAATGTGATTCAATTTTAAAAGTCAGTAAGTAATTTTGAATTTTTAAAGTCAGAAATTCATTTGCAAACAGTCTTTTGACTTAAATCAATTGCTTTGAAGTACAAAATTTGATTTAAGGTTTACCAAAATTTTACCATGAATTTAATCGGAAATTTTTAAGTACCGATAAAAACTATCAATAAATACTTTGATAGAAAATCTCATATGATTTTTCATTACGAACGTATTTGAAAGGTGACAGTTTTTGTCAGTATTCAAAAAAGTTATGGAATTCGTGATGAATTTTACCAACATCAAATTCTAACGTCAAAGCTATTTTAAGTCAAAAGACTGCATTCAAACGACTTGCTGACTTTAAAAATTGAATCACATTTAAAATTGACTTTTGAATTTCTTTAAAGACTTGATTAATGTTACAAAGTTATTTTGAAAGTCAAAAGACAGTCACTAAGAGACTTAAGTTTTTACAAATTGATATTTATGCATATTAGAAAAGTATGCTATCAAAAATTAAACTGTTTTCTTCTAGCTGTTTTTTCAGAAGTTTAAAAGACGCTAAACCAATTTAGGAGTGTTTCCTTTATATATAATGTAAACAAAATTATCAAATAAATTTTAAAATTAAAATTAAATACATTTAAAGTCCTTATCTTAATTTTTTTTTCAAGATATTTGGGGCAAAAATTAAATTCTACCTATTTTCAGCTTTATTTTTGTGTAAATCAATTTTGGTTGGCTTTATTTTTGTTAACAAAAAATTTAATTGAAATTACTTGAACATTTTACAAGATGTCAAAAACACAGTTTCTTAGGAGTATAAACATATGCTGACATACTATCATTTTTAATTCTTTAAATATTGATAAATAATTTTGTTAATTTATCATGATGTATTTAAAAATTTAAACAACAATCTTTTTTGAAATGTAAACTCCTAATTGATATTTTAAGACATTAGTCGTCGAATTTTACGATATTAAGTAATATTTGGTTTGACAATTTATGAAAATTCAATGCTATGGTAACTTCTCTAAGAATATCAATCTTCGATCGATTTTGTGCAAAGGTCTTTTGAAATTATACTTTAATATTTTGTCTACAGTTCCTGCCATATACGAAAAAATAACAGAAAAACACCAATTTAATGACAAAGTTGCCCGTACTACCCCTGTAGTGAAAATTAAGTGAAATAAAATAAAGGAACACATTTCTGAAAACCGAACACCGTAGTTGTATGTGTTCTTCTTAAAAACGACATTAAAATAATATATACAAAAGTACACTGTGGCGTATGCGCACTTTTTGCATTTTATTAAATTCTACAAATTTGTGTCCCTTACGTGGAAACTTTAAACTATGTCAATTGGAATACATTTGTTTTTAATATAAATCTTTATATATACATATGTTCATATGTGACCTATGAACATTCCGTCCAAAAGTTTATTCGACTTATATATCAACTACAAATCATCAACAACATTAAAAGTTCAATATTTGTTTGTCTTTTGTACCTAAATCAATGTGTTAACTTGAACCTAAGTAGCTTATTTATAAAGCAACTTCAAAGTATTCAACTTAATTTTGCGCTTAACCCTTGAATTATAGAAGTCAAATTAGGAATATACTCGTATGTACATAACATATTGTTTCAAAATACATATTTGCAAAATATTTACCTTGTACACCAGTATTCGTATCTAATCTAAACAGCGAGAGGTCATGAAAAACTTTTCTCTCGTCGTTGTCGGTCTTACAGATACATAAATGTAGTATATTCTATATATTTCAATTTGTTTCAAATGTTATCAAAAGGTTATTAGCGCGAAGTCGTCTTCTACAATATTATAGCGCTATCTTTCATAAACATATGTACATATTTAATTTTGTTACAAAAATTAACAAAAATTGCACGTTTAAACTCTATAACAGTTTTTATTCAACCTTATCAGTTAGTTCAGGAAAAATAAGAAAAAAAAAACAAAATTGAAATAATATTTATTCATTGATAAACTATTTTTGCTTCGAAACCGTCATAATATAGAATAGCATATTATTTGCTAATCTGTATGTTGATTAAAATATCTCAGAGTATCAAAGACGAAGTCACGTGGTGTATAAAGTTTCGTTGACCCGGAACTCCTGTCTCTATAAATGTTCATGTGTATAATCATACATATATATTATCGCTTTTAAAATTATAATGAAATTCAATTATTAATAAAAATTGCAGTACCTATAAGTACACAAAGTCAATTCCCTGAAATAAAGACTTATGAAGAAATCTTCCATCTGCATATCAAGGTCACTTTTTTCAAATCTAGGAAAGAGCTTGTTCCATATCAAAGTCTTTTCTTTGGTAAAAAATTTTATATAATTTTCCCCAGGACAATATTGAATTATTTTATTCAAATCTGTCCTTTCAACCTTGAATCGAACAGAAAAAAAGCAATCCAATTCCCTTAAGCAAACCACAAATGAATACAAAAAGACTCATTTTCTGCTGCTGCGGTTTTCGCGAATTGAATTCTATTTTTATTGAACACAAATTAGTGTCCTCATACTCCTCGTCGCGGCTGGTGTCCTTGTTCCCATCTCCTCCCTGGTTATAGTTAGAGCTCTGAGCCAGAGCTAGAGCCCTCGCCTTACACAAAACCCACACCCCCGGCATCATCAACATTTCCGACTACTACGACGACCAGTGTTCTAAATTTCAAAATGTCGATTTTTCACTACCATTGCAACACATCTCTTGTGGCCGAAAAGAAGATTCATCAAAACATTATTCTCTGGTTCTCTTCCTTTTGTTCCCATTCATCAAGCGAGTGAAATCCTTTTTTCAAAAAAAAAACAAAAAATATATATAAAAAAAAAGAAAAGATTCTTCACTCAGCAGTTTCACCGCGGCCACCCTCTGACATAGAATATTAAATGATTGTTGCCAGATACTTTATATAACTGACACTAGAAATCGGTTAAAATTTTTAGGAAATACAATTTTTAAAAAAATTCTGTAACTATAATTTGAAAATAGAATTTAAAAAAATAATAATACATTCATTCTTAATCAGTGTGTTTTTAACCTTAACTAAATAGAGCAAGGAAACAATTGGTTTATTTAAATTATGTTTCGTTAAGTCAATGAGCAGCATTGCCAACCACTCTTTATGAAAAACAATTCATAATTTCGGAAAATGTGAAAAAAACTTAAGGTGGAAATACTTTATTTAAGTCCAAGTCAACATATAAAAGTCCTTTTCGGCTTCAACAGATGTTTAAAAAACATTTGCAAATGATGTTTTTTTTTTTTAAGTGGAACTGTTATTTGAAGAACTTAAAACAAAATTTAAAGTTTAAGTTTTTTTCATTCAAAATTTCGAGACGTCAAACCAATTCAGTTAATTCAATTCAGTGTGTTTTCGGCCTGAACTAAATAAAACAACGAAATAATTAGTTTCTTTAAATTGTGTTTCGTTAGGTCAGTGGGCTGCATTACCGACTACTCTTTACGAAACATAATTCATAATTTCGGAAAATGTGGAAATACTTTATTTCAGTCTGAGTCTATATATAAAAATACTTTTCAGCCTCAACAAATGTTTTAAAAAAACATTTTCAAATTATTTTTTTTTAGTGGAACTGTCAATTGAAGAACTTTAATCAAAATTTGAAGTCTACTTTTTTTTCTGACAAAAATTCGGGACGTTAAATGTAATTATTGTTAAGAATTACATTTTTGTAAAAAACACTGTAAATTGGAATTTTTAGGAAATTTTAATAAATATTGATAACAATAATTTTTATAAAATGATACAAGCTATAAAATTAATTTTACCAATTTTTAGAAATTTTTTTCAAGTTTTATTTTTTGAAAAAAAAAACTGTCAATTATATATAAATGTCAAAAACGTTGTTCTTCTTTGCATAAAATTATTTTGGAAGTTATATCATTTTTTGTTTAAACAAATGTTTGAGGTGACAATTTTTTTTTAGTTTTACTGATTTGTAAATAAAAGTTAGTATGACGTCACATTGTGTAATTTAAAATTTAATTGAGGTCGATAGCATTATTAGTTTGTGAGATATTTGAGGTCAACCAAATTTTTAACTTTTTGTTTTTAAATTGCTAAAATTAAAATAAAATACAAACTGATTTTTTTCAAAAGCCCTTTCTACATATTTTGAAGTTGTAATCTGTGAAAAAAATAATTTGAAGTCGATATCTCACTTGGTTCTTGAGATATGGTTGACGAAAAAAGATATCTCTAACGTACGGACATTTGAACTTACCCAGTGTGTTTCCGGCCTTAAGTTTCGTTAAATTGTGTATTATAAGTATATAATTTAAAGTGCATTCAAATTCCAAAAAGAGTAAAATTGTGGGATGGAAATACTTTCTTTAAGGCTGAGTTTGCATACAGAAATTAGTTTTGGCCTATATTTAAAATGTTTTAGAAATAAAGCTGGTTCCATAAAATCCAATTTTTTTTCTTGGAATTTATTTCATCTTTTATTAATATTCCACTAAAATAAGGATTTCCTTCGGAATGAAAAAAATTTAGCTAGACATTTGTGTACACCCTTTTGATGTTCCAAACATTGTGGAAATCACATAAGATCTTGTGTCTTGTAAAAGCCGCGAACACCGCTTTTTTGTGGTTATTATGGTGTTAAACATCTTACCAAAAATTGTCAAGCATAAAATTTGCTGAAGTGTTAGTTCCAATCAATTTTTCATACGCTGAACTTGTTTGGAGATAGAGGGCAGAGAGTACGCAGTAATTTTTGAAAATTTAATTTATAGTGAAAAAATGAAATTACACAAAAACGAACTTTTTACTTAAAATCTCATCTAAGCCGTGTCTTTAATAAAATAATGGTAAAGGCATGGTTATGTAGCTGAGTGCTTAAATATGAATTTCTGGAGCCGGATGAATTGCTTTAATTGATATGTTGTGATACGAAGAATTGGTTCACGCTGTGGTTGCAGAAAAAGGGTTGCAAAAGACAGGCATTCAGTAATTAATTTTGGAGCACACCGCCCGTTCCTTTGTTTCTAAATTAAGGCCTAACAATTCTTGTTTTTTTTTGTAAATAGAAACGGTTAAAATGCTGGTAGAATACTGTACTTTTTGATGAAAGCTTTGGTAACTAGTTACAAGCTTAAACATTTTAAAGAAAAAAATCTCTATTTCGTGAACTTTAATTTTGTCACAAACAATTTAATTTAAAAAAGGTCTTGAATTTCGGTCTATTTAATTGCTCTCTGTAAAGGTGTTAACTCCATCGGACTTATAGTAACGGAAATAATTTAGCTATTTAGCGTTTCATAGTTTACGACTTAGACACGAGATTTTATGAGACTTTTTACGCAATGTTTAAAACACCAAAAAAACACCATTTGGGCGATAAATTATTCACAGATTTTTAAATAAGATGACTTAAGAAAAGCAAGTATCAAAGCCTCATCTAACGTAATAACACCATCGTCGAAAAGTTAAAATATGAATAGTTAAGTTAGCCGTTCATTAATCGGTAATTAGTTATAACAGTTTTAATTTTATCGTTCTATGTTTTCTACATTTTTGTTTTTGCTTTTCTAACTAACATAATAATAATTTAGAAAACGAATATGAAGGTGTTATCTTGAATACTTTAATGGCTATTAATCTGCCTTTAACTAGTTGCTAATTACACTTTCCACTCTGTAGTCCAATATTTTTAATCTTTTTAACCGTATTTAACTTGTCGACTTAGCAAAGCTCCCCGAAAATAACTAGTGAAAACTTTTTATTTGGAATGAATTATGGTTTATTATAATTTTCCTTTAATTTACCGTTAATCATTTGTTAAAAACTTAAGTTTTTTGTGTTGTTGTGTCAAAATTAAATATTTTTTGTGAGGGTGTTTTAAACTCAATGAGAAAGAAAGGAATTATTTTTGTTTTAAATTTTTAAACTCTTAACATTATCACAGCTTATCTGGCAACACTACGTTGCATGGCCAATGTGAACTATAAGAATGTACGAACTAACGAGATTTATGATGTGAAACAGCATTTGCTACTAAAGTGCGGAACCAGAAGTACCATATATATTGCCCTGCTGCACTTTCTTAGCAATTTATCTAACGCGCCGCATGAACTTTCAAACCCCCACCAACCTTGTACTATCCTAATGAATTCCGGGGTTCCATTCAAAGTGTATATAGTCGTATAAATGGACGACGAAGACGACTACGACGAACACTTTAACACACAAAAGTGGCCAAATAGTAAAAATCCAAAGAAACAAAAAAAAAAAGAAAAGGACCAAAGCCCCCATTTCGACCTGCCACGAAATTAAAGGGCAATACGATGCGATGATACTTGAGTTGGAGTCTGGAACGTTTTGTTGGGCCAAAGGACTAAGAAAAATATGGGACTACTCCATACATTTCAAGAATCTAATTTACCATGCGACTGTGGATTGCTATGGTCATGCGGTGGAGGAAGAGGAGGAGAAGGAGCTTAGGTGGTGGTGATGACGACTACGACGGACGACGTGGAGCACGAGAGGCAATGTAGAAAATTCGTGTGAATTTGGAGATTCCTCCTTTTTTTGCGGGTGTTTTGTTTCTACGAAAAATCTACATTTTTCTCTTCGACTTTCTGTTGTCGTCGTCCTCGTTCGTTTGCACTGCGTTTTCTAAATTCAAGCACATGGTTAGCTATCTAGCTCTTTATAGCTAGGACCTGGCAGTTGTTGGCATGGCACACGAGACTTAGACGGATTTTTTATTTGCTCAAATAAATCTGTTAGTCGGCCGTCCTGTCTGCTACACCACCACCGCACCGACAGCACCTCCTGTACCGACCGACGACCGCTTGATGGTGAGTTGCAAGCAATGGAGCTTTGCATCAAGGCATGCCCCATGTCCTGCCCGCACTGTGTATACTGTACTGTATATATGTTCAGTGACCGCTTTTAATTGGAGGATTAGAAGGCTTAGCTGCGGGTAGGCGGTAGGGATTTCCAAAAACAAGCTTCTAGTGGTCTTGTATGAATATTTGACTATGAGTTGGTTTTTGAAAAAAGCTACACGAGCGTAGGATTTTGGATTAGCCAAGTTGCGGCAAAGTTAAATATGGTCTGGAGTGTGTGATGTTAGCTTAACCAGAAACGAGTCAAAATGACAAGTATTTTTTGTTGGTTAAAATAGGTGAATATTTTTTCTTTTGAAGTTATTTGATTTAATTAAAGGTAATTAAGTGTGTATGGCGAGTAAGTACATACGTTAAAAAATATTTTTAAAAAAGGCTCCATGTTAAAATAGACTCCCTCTTCTTTAACTTTTATTTAAAGGACTTTGTTCTTGTGAAATAGAGTTTAAACGTAATACCCTAACTTCTAGGAATGTCCATCAGTTTACCCTTGAGCCTAAGTTCAGTCATACTGATACTTACAGATATTCGTTCTTAAGCCATACAACGTGAATGTGGAATGAATTACGACACTCGGTCTCCACACTGCGTCTCTGAGGCTTTTAAAAACCATTTTATATATAAAAAGTTCAAGTTAAAATTGGGCTTGAATATCAAAGAAACGCTTAATGCTTTTTAAAAGAACTTCTTGAAAATAAAAAAAAACATCATCAAATACAAAATTTCGATCTCATTGCTTGAAAACTCCAACGTTACAAATAAGTTAAATACGAAAGCTTAAACAATAAACAAAACTAAGATTAAATTCATAAAACTCATAATTTTTGCTTTAAATCTTAAAAGTTGTTATTTTTGGTTAATTCAGCCATCTTGAAGTTTCAGTAGCTGTCAGTCCAACTTGCCTCAGTCGTGATAACATCGGTCTATAAATGTCAGGTGTGAATGGCAAGATGACACCTCTTTCTTGAATTTCACCTAAAAGAAAAATGGACAAGAGTTTTAAAAACTTCACTTTAAAATTAAAAAAAATAGAAGTGTTTACCATCTAAAATCATTTTAGCAGCAATAGCTGCAGGTGTTCCAACAGTCATTGCCATCGCTGAATGTCCATTTGGTTGTCCGTAGGCTACAAAGTTAATACCACGTTCTTCGCGACGTCCATCATTCCAACGGACACCAATTTCGTGTCGAAGAATTACCAAATCACGTTCGGAAGTTTCTAGATTTCAAGCCCAAACAAATTATGTACTTCCCTTCTTTGGAAAATCACCTAAATTACTTACCAAATTGCAACTTCTTTGAAAGATAATGACTCAGAGTGTCCAGAGGTGTATTCAATTTTACGACCGGAGTATCATCTAAAAGTCCTAAACTCTCAATTCCATCAGCATTTCCCACACGATCAACCAGTTTTTGTTTAAGATTTTCATAGAAAATACTCGAGTCTGCCAATCCCAAGAGATTTATGACCAATTGCCTCCAAGTTACTTCGGGTCCTCCAGGGTGTAACATTGGATGTGGTTCGGGATCAATAAGTCCCAGAAGTTGCATTGGTTGTATGCATTCTGAGAAGCCCTTGTAACGAATTGTTCCCCTAACCAAAGTGTGAATATCTCTACCAAGACCATAGAGCTCGGAGTATTTCGTGGAATCTCTGTTGGGAAAGCCTTCGAGGGCAAATCCTGGTAGGAATTCGAGACTTTTTGGGTTTGACATTAGATCACCACCTCCAGAGATCTCTACGATTTGTCCCTTGTTTAAGTATTTCGCAGCGGAAAGTGTGTTCAAAAGGACACCTCGTGGGGACCATGAGAATTTATACCTCAGAGCATTGTCTGAGTGTTCAGGAGCTGGCAATCCACCACAGAAACTAACGAAGGATTCAATAACTCCTCCATGTTCTTGCACATCGTGAATGCACTCGAGAGCGAGTAAATGATCAATACCAGGGTCAAGACCAACTTCATTCATGATTGTCACTCCGTTCTTCTTGGCTTCTTCATGAAGTTCCTTGATTTCATCGTTCAAATAACTGGCAGTGACCATATGAGTTTTTTCCTCCACACAGTAACGAGCAATGATGCCATGAAGACTGTACGGAAGAAGGGATATGACTACATCGGCTTTTCCACAGAGTTCTTGAAGGTGGGCCGTACTCTCGGTGACATTGATGTATTGACTTTCTACACCTGGATAGTTCTGAGCAAGTCTATCGGCTTCATCTTTAACCTGAGAAGCAACTGTGATGGAAAGTCCCTTTTCACGATGAAGCCATTCCACCAAGGGGGCTGAAACCATGCCAGCTCCTAGAACCAGAATCCGTTTGTGGTATTCCTGACTTCCTTCCACCTTATGGCGGGATTTCATTCTAAAATTAAGTAAAATAAAATTCACAAATGATTCATTGAGTTTCTAATTAAACTTACGCATTACTGTCCCTCAACTCTTGGATGTACTCATAGCCCTCTGTAAGCTTTCCATTGCTAGCGATTATGGCCGAGTGAATAGGTGTCGGGAAGTTCTCCTCATCCAATGGTTTCTTAGCATCACTCCTTATAATATCATGAACATATGGCTGGAGGAGTTCTCCGAAGAGATCTGTTGACTCACGAGGCAGCTGTGTTGGCATATTATCAATCGAGCACACTAGCACCCCAGGTCCCTTAAAACTCTTCGTGTCCTTATTCCTATCGGCATCGTACAGGCAAAATGGTGTATCAATTGTTGTACATTCGTTCATGAATTCAATGGAACCACCTGGATCAGCTGAGATATCACAAATCGCCAGCATCCGATGAGGCAATGAAGGTGAACCCTTGCTTGTTGGCAACCATGGAGTGTTCGCTGGTCGAAGCAGAGTTTTGGCGTCAGGAATGGAAATGAGCTTTGGACTTCCCACAGCCCAGTAGATTCCATTTATGATAACGGACGCATATGGAGCAATGGTTTTGTTAAAAGTCGATATGTAACGTTCAGGAAACTCGTCGTATTCCTGAGGGTCAAAGCCTCCTCCTTCGCGGCGTTCCAAATGATCTGAACGACTCACTTCACATCCATAAAGCTTATTTTGACCTGAAATTTAGAATATACCAATAAAAAAGTTAAAGCTCTCAAGACTAAGACCAAACTTACTTCCATGTTCGGCAACCTTCCTCAGAGTCTCTGGTGGAACATATTCAATTGGCAGCTCTTGAAAAACTTCCTGAGCACCTTGCGAAACATTACCCGACCCCGTAAATACAAACGTCAATGGTCCAATCGACCGTGGCATCATTCCCAATGCAATCTCATAACCACAATCACGAATTGCCTGGCGTGCCATCGACGAATTCCGATAGTTGTGGGCTGGTCCAATATGCATGAAGGGTGTATGATGGCCCAGCGCCAATAATCTCAATCCGATTCCATGCAAAATATTTACCATACCAGCAATGCCGGCATATTTGCCAAACGCAACCTGACGAGATCCGTTTTCATTGACAATTCGCTCGTAATCGATAAGCCTTATTTTCTACAAAGGAATGCATTTAATAAAAAGGATTATCACTCAATTTCAAACCATTTCGTCCTGCTTCATCATTCAATATATAACTCACCTTCTCCAAAACAGCATCCAAAAGGGGCATATTTGATTCCTGGGCTTTAATTGTGTGCGAAAAGAAGCAGTAGGTTTTTCCCGGAATCAGCGATTCGACAGGAACTTGCTTTACGCCAAAAATGACGGACGCTTCACTAATGTCCTCCTGGATAACAGCACCGGAGCTCAAGTATGCCTGATTCAAAAGAGATAAAAGACCCAATATACTATATTAAATGTGTGGGGATCTCTGTCAAGGATATGAGAGTACATACATAATGGTATGGGTACGAGTATGTACGCATATGGGATGCTGGATGGTGCATTAAATATTGCACATGTTGTGTGGCATTTATGAAGCTTACAGAGGGACATTGTCGTAAGCCGCATTGCCTGGTCGTTTTAAAACGTTTTTTAATCTATAATCCTGTTTTTTTGGTTGTCCTTTGCTGCAATGCAGTCACTTCTACCAAAAAGAGCCTACACCCGAATCTGAACACAAACCAAAAACCCCCACTCAAAACTCAAACTCAAACCCAGGCACGGACTTGGGATATTCATCTACATATTAAGCTTTTAATTTTACTCTTTATGACGCGTCTGCTGCCGCATTTCGAAATCCCTGGCGTTTGTGATACAAACGCACGCATTGGCATAACAATTCTGATGTTAATTAATAATTCCTCCGTTGTTGATCGTAGGAGAACTTATTTGTTGGGAGGTAGGTAAGGTAGGCGGCGGCGTAAGGCAGGGGTATTATCCATTGTTAAATTTATAAGGACAATTAAAGTAGTGTTTCAGCAGATTAAAAAAAGAAAGAGTATGTGCTCAATAAGAAGCTTTAATAGTTTAAAAATAAACACGAAAATGTTTATTTAAGAATTTTTGTTGTTGATAAATTTAAAAACACTTAAGAGCTTAACAAAAGTTAATCGCAAACAGTTTCGTTAAACCAGAGCCTTAAACAAGACAAAATTTTAAGACTAACTTACACGTCTTAAAATAGCTTCGCTAAGCGGTGTTAATGTAGGTACTTATGCGTGTTGGTATCTAAATTCTAAAATAATCCAAATAAGTTCTTTTTTTAACACGCACTACAACAAACATTTGTAAGCCTGGATACTATTGATACAATTAATTTGAATAACCTAAAAATTAATTTTCATAATGACGTGTAGATGTCTATTTTGTGTTGCAATTGGTCAGGTAGTGTGAACTGTAGTTAAAAGAAAAGAGAAAGAAAATGTTTTTATAAACCCTTTATGACGTTTTATTTTCGCAGCTATTGATACGATTTCCTTAAATTCATTACCCGTGTTTTGTTGGAAAATCTATCAATAGTATAGTATGATTTTACACGAATAACAAAAACAATATCCGTAGTATGAATACTACCGATAAAAGTTAAAGTAGAATCTTACTAGACTACGGATGGGTTTTTGACATTTATACGAGTCTCGAATGGATCTTATGTGATTTCGTTCTCAAATGTTGGTACAATTGATATTGCATTTGTATCGCGATGGCTGTGTTCATTGAGTAGTTGTGCATTTGGAATCATGTGTTTTCCATTGGGGAAAAAATCAATCTATTACTGTTGATATTATTTAGTTTTGTTAGTGAAAATGGACTAACTGGGCTTATTTTGCAAGAGAAAACAATAGAAAGGATATTTAGGTATGTTTTGTTATTTTTCCACCAATGTTTTATCTTAGTTTAGATTAAATAAATCTTTTTGGTGTTTCCACCGCACAAGAAGATTTAAAAATGATTAAGTTTGACAGCACTTTCTAAAATGCAAATGGTGTTTCGATGTTTCCTATGAAGTGGAAGTGAGATAGTTTGATTCGTGTTAAGCAACAAAAAACTGAATAGTTCAGCACGAGTAGTGAGAATATGCTACCAACTCCATGTGCAATATTTTTTTTTAATTTGATTAAAACAAAACTATATATTTTGTACACAAACATGCAAATAAACAGACCATAACGCATTATTTGTAATACCAACTCCTCCAAACAGGGTTTTCTTCACAAATTTTGACTCGACTCCAATCCCCGACCGGAATCGAAGCGAATCAAGCTCATTTCAACTCGATTCAGGTACATAAAGAATTTAGGCGAGATTCAACACCAAATGTTAATGTAGTAGTCTACGAACAAGCCCCCTTCTTGAAGTTTTTATTTTATGTCAAATTGTTTGGTTAAAACTTTGAAATCGACTATCACATTACACAGACGTATTTTCTTGATTTGGATAGTCAACTATCAAAAATCAGCTTACATGATTTCACCCCTGATCTGAATTTCGCAATTTTTTTTGGAATTATTTGATAAATTATTCTGGCAAATATTCAATTGTACCAACTTTCGAATATAAAAACCGAACTACTGCGGATCGTTTTTTGGGCAATTTCTCACTGTACTATATATGGAATACCAAAAAAACACGGCTGTTATCTTGTTACGTCTAAGATAGTTTCTATGTTTTTAGATACAAAATGTTGATGAAGAACAAATTTGGATAGGGTTCCGTATTCAGCTTTAATTAAAATTTGTTCCCATTTATTTTCAAACAAGCTGTGAGAAACTAAATTTATGTGTGTTTTTATCAAATAAAATACGGTAATTCAGTTCTACGACATATAAAGGTTAAAAGGGGATACAAAAACCACTTCCTTTTTTGATATTTCCAAATTCTAGTTTTTTTTTAATTTTAGTAAAAATAAACTAAATCAAACAATTTTTATTTTATTCCAAAAAAAATTGATCAAATTTTTAAGACGTTTTTTAAAGTTCTTATGTAAGATGACATTTGTTATAGAAATTTTGAAGACTGAATTCTCAGTATAAAATTCTCATCAACTGAAATAAAAATCTTTCCTAAAATAACTATTTTTACTCACTATTTATAAGATACCAGAGGTGTCATGGTTAGTGCGTAAGACTGTCATGACTTAGGGTTCAACCACTTCATGTGCCACAAAAAATTATTTTCAAAAGCTATTTCCCTTTGCGAGGAATTGACAAATCCTCCAAGAGTACACAAACACAGAGTAAGCATTCCAAATTTTTGATGTGTGGTTGAAGAGATAATGTCTTTACTTGATAGTAGGTCCGAAATTCAGCTTAACGGTAAACTTATGGGTGTTCCTGGAAAACGTATTACGGACAAATTATTTAATGAAGGAATTCAACTGTGTTTGTCAATAAAACACCTCGTATGGAAAATATTCATAAAACAAAGACAAGAAACATTGCCCTTATAGGTTACCCTACACGAAGTAAATCGTAGTTGTAAGAGTTGTATGCAACTATATCTCTTTTTTTCAATATGTTTGTTCATTCTTTAAACATTTTCTGTCTCTAATCTTTCGACTACAGTTCACCCTACCCTACCATCTGAAACACTGAATAGCCATCTACTAACCCCGGATAGACATCAGGATCCCAAGTTGTAGTCATATAAAACTAAAATAAAATCCTAACCCTGATACGAAAAACCATTTGATTTACTTTCGATAAAAAAAAACCAGCTATAGTGGCGTTGTAGAATTGATATAAAAGTTTCGGGTATACTTCAATCAAACTCCTTGATTTAACACTAATCGATTTCAAATTTATTAGGAACGTACAAATGTATATATTATTTTAATGTAGACCATATATTTTCCGCAAAAGAAAAAAGAATAATTGAATATTATAGTACGAATAAATTCATATCAATTAGATAATAACTGATTAAATATTCAAGGACGCTGCTAACGTTAGGATTTTATCAATTTGTTTGAATAACCTAACTTAAAAAATCAAAACAAACTTGTTGAAAATTTGAAAACCCTAAAAATATCGCATTATAAAATCTACCAAACATAATTAGCTGCATGTCTAATCGTTGATGTACACAATACGTTGAAAGACATATGTATCTATAAAAACCTTCTGGAAATATAACTTTCCTTAAAACGTCTGCTATTAGAAACTCAGGTATCTGATCTATTTTACAGTCAATATCTCACAAACACGGGAAAATAATCCAAGATATCAACAAATCGCTTATACAAACGGAAAATTTTAACACCACGCTGGATGACCTCTTCAACATAGCCAAAAAAGAAATTGCTGATAAGCGTTTAGTGATATATTAGTACATAATTAAACATTGAATAAGTAGCAGCGATAATAAGAACAAGAAAACAAAAACAATGCAAACGTCTGCTTATTTGAATAAATGTTTACAAATGCTTTGCAAACAGAACAAACACACGAGACACGATAAAGATAATAATTTAATTGTTGCTGCAAACAAATGCACAAACAAAAATTTAATTTAAATTGGATTAATGTTTATTTATTTATTTTTTTTATTGCTAATTTGTTTTGCATTCTTGACTTAATTATTATTTTTATCACAAGAAAGAAGTGTTTCTTATCGCAGCCAGTTGGTTTTAAATGTTGTTTCTTTAATAAATTTTGATTTTCTAGGTGAACAAATACTCGTAGGAATCATAACCTACTTCAGAGGTTTAAATGCAAATATAGACAGAAATTAACATATGCAAATATAATTAAATCTAACAAAATCACAATTTTAAAGAAGTTATATGGACGAAAAATGTATAAACGATTAAATATGTACAATTTTAAAACCATTTTAGTTAATGATTTAAGTATTTTAATATCGTTTAACATTTTATGGTTAATTTAAATAATTAAATGTCTTTTTAAACTTTTAGTAATTTACTAAATTCATATGAGTTCTGAGCTTATGACATTTCAAATCACTACATAGCATAAAACAAAGTCGCTTTTTCTGTCATGTGTCATGTTGTATGTCCCTATGAACGCTTAAATCTTTAAAACTACGCAACGGATTTTGATGCGGTTTTTTTTAATAGATAGAGTAACTCATGAGGAAGGTTTTTATGTATAATATCATCCATTAAATAGTGGACAAATACTGTTATTTTTGAGGTTTCTAATGTGATGTCGCAAATAATTACATTTTTTCCGCTTACATTGCAAACGCAGGCTGAATCCTACGAGATTTATCAAAATAACAAGAAAGCTGTGAACGTTGTATATAAAGATATTCTGTAATATATTAATTATTGTTGTAAAATAAATAGGTAAAAATGTAAAAAAAAGTAAAAATGTAAAAAAAAAGTAAAAATGTTAAAAAATTGTAAAAATGTAAAAAAAAAGTAAAAATGTAAAAAAAAGTGAAAATATTGTGTATAAAAGATATTCCAAAGATAAGGAAAGGGGAATTGTTTTAAGTACTCCAAAAACGCGTGCGGGCTACGGCCAGTAAATGAATAAATCAAATCTACTGGATTGATTTTATCATTTTTTCAGTGAGTTACATATTTTAAACCCGTGCAAAGCCGGAGCGGGCCGCTATGTTTTTTTATAAACAACGTTCACAGTTTTTCTGTAGCGTATTTAGTATATCAGCATTGCACCCGTGCGAAGCCGGGGCGGGTCGCTAGTAAAAAATAAAACAAACGAACTAACCCCCAGATTTATGTTTGTTTGTTTTTTTTTTTTTTATTTGTTCACGAACTGTCACTTTAGAGACGTGTTCATTTGCTAATTTTTCTTCCACTCAATAATTTGAAAGTGTGAAAAAATATTTCCTATTATAGACACTTTTAAAACTAATTTAAATTCAAAGTTTTCAAAACCTGCAACCTAATAGGATTCTACTATAGTTATGTTATGTGTTATAACAATGTGTATGGTCAACAAGATTTTGTTCTTCGATCCAAACACTCTATTACTTCAAGTTTTTGAGGTATCACTTTTTTCGAGATAAAGCATTTTTTTAAATTCGTCATGATTTTCCGAATTAGTTTAATAGTGTGCAGTATTTAATAAAATTTTCGAAAATCTTCATTGTTTTCACCTCTCTTACACGAATCTGAAAGAAACGCTTAAAACTTCTTTTAAAAGAAAAAGTCAAAACTTTTTGAAAGTAATGTTTGTTTTTCCATTAAATCTGACGTCTACACAAGGTCATTACATCAAGTTCTTGAAATATATTAAAAAATGTATGAAATGATTGTTAAAAAACGGTATTTTTAAATTTTGAGCAGATAGTTAAAATCAAAGTTCTTATTCGAAATCGAAACTTAAAATTATCTGCAAAAGGTATTTTCCAAAACCGAATGAAAGCATTCAAATCTATGTTTCTCACAACTTAATATAGAGTGAAATGAAGACTCATAACTAATTATAATGTTTTAAAACTGAGTAAGATACAAAAATTATTTAAACTGCATCTAGACGAAAATAATTGTTTGTATGCCAAATTATGAATTAATTTGTTGTTAAGAACTATGTTGTGTTTTACCTTAGCCTTGAGAACACTGTTTTTTGAATATCTTTAAAGTTTAAAAGAGGCTTATTTAAAAAACCTGGCGCGTATCAAAAAAAATTTCACTATGCCTAGACTTGCGATAAAGGTGTTAATTTTAATACTCGTAACTATTAATTTGACAATTTACATAACTTCTACGTCATACAATTCAATTCAATTCAGTTTTTCGAAAATCATTATTTCTCAAATATTATTTGACATTTTAAAGAAAATAAGTTAGAATAATCATTATTTATGAAATAAACTAAGAATTTGACAACTTTCGGAACGAGTCAATTATATGACCTCAAGTTTTTCTGAATTGAAACTTAATAGCAGAATCTTAAACAAATTATTTAAGTATTGAAGCTATTTTGGTATGTTCCTAAGCTAAGAAGATGATTTTGCTAATTTTAAACTCTTTAAGTGTGGTATTATCTTTAAAAAATATTACTTAAGTTAAGTTCACCGAAAGACTACTTAAGCTTTTTAATAGCTGGTCAAACCATATTATGACTTCTTTGTTTCTGACATTTTAAATTTATAGATCCGTTAACCAGATTTAGGTTTTTTGATTTTTAATGCTTTTTAAGAATCTGAATTTCGAATTTAATTATCTGCTCAAATTTTTAAAATACCCGTATCCAACATTATTTTTATATTTTGCAACTTCATAGCCTTATTTAGACGACACTTTCTTAACAAGTTGAATACTTTCAAACAATTTTTCCTTTTTCTGTTAAGAACCTATTCTTAAGGATTTAAGACAAATTAAATCTAAAAACTCATGAAAAATTTTCGAAAATTATATGAAAACTTCATATTTGAAATAGGAATATATGTTTGGAAAACCATCGTAAACTTTATTTAAAAAAAAACTACATCATTAAATTAGATAGCCACAAAAACCTTTTACATGTTTTCTTTTTATTTTGAAAAGTATTATCTCAAAAACCTGACATGGTAGATTGATTTTGAAGTCAGAAACGTACCATTCAATTGCCAGGAACAAAACTTTGTACATAAGTCAGTGTTAGGTTTTTATGATATCATAAACTCAATGCTCAGATGTTTTCAGTGGAATTTCATAGACTTATGGCATTGCTCGTAAACTTCTAAACATTTGACAACATATTGATAATGTTTGAAAATGAAGTTCTAATTTCAAGAAACAATTTTTAAAGGTGTTTTTATTTCTTGCATCTATTATTAGCTACATACATTGGAGTTGAATTATAATGTACAAGTACAAGTCAATTAATATTTAAATTCAAAATGAAAATCACAATTGTTATCATTATAGAAAACGAGCCGCAAATAATCGCATAAGCACGTGCATCAATACCATAGTGTCGATGACTTCCAACTTAATTTTCAATTTTATTTTTCCATAGAGCTTCGATTGCATTACTTGAAAATTTGTACTTTTCCCTATTTTTATAGAAAATTTCATTGATTATGATTTTCAATAAAACTTAATTATATAAGTTCATATCACCTCCAAGATCAATAAAGATAATACAGTGATGCAAATTAACCTTTACATTTTTTAGTGGAAATATATTTTGACATGAGGGCCTTTCGAAAATTTGCTTCGGAATTCTCCAGTCGATGATATTTTGAAATTCTTATAATTTATCTCTTTGCCGTGTAAACTTAAATTTAACACATTGAAATAATAGCCAAAGTTCTCCATAAACCTAATTCCCGATATGCATCAAGAAACTCCAAGTTATAGGTACTTTCGCCATTATTCACATTCCCAAATTTTGAAGATGGGAAAAATCCTTTAGGATATGCTTAGGCGATAGTCTCCAATATGTGTATATTTATTTAAAACAATTGTGTCACGTGCAAATAAATCTTCCAAAAAGTCATATTTCGCCGTCATATATTTAAATCGGTGGAACTAAATTAAAATTTGCCTTGGTTGCCAACGATAAGATATGATAATCTACTCAAATTATTTTTTCTGAGTACTTAATCTAAACTTTAGATAAAATTATAATTATTTAAAAAAATAATTATTTCTAACACTTTAAGAAAATATCCTATTTCTTTGAACTTTTGATAAACCATCACTCATCAGAGGAGTGTTTGAAAATTCATAGATAATTAAATTAATTGAGGAAATTAGAGAAATAAGTGTCACACGAAATTATAAATCCTCACCTGCATAGGATAGGCTCTCCTGTTCGATGGCTGGACAATCACTTTAACTCCTTCTTTCACCAACTTCTGGACATGTGATGGTCCAAATGGAGCTCGTCGTTCCCATACTGATTGATCCTCACGACGAATTGCAATCACCTTTCCTTGCTTCAACACAAAAAAAAATAAAATTATTAAAATTAATAAAAATTAATTTTATGCAAATTTAATAAACAAAATAATTTACATGTCGCCATCTATTGAAAGACAATCGCACCAAATCTTTAACAGAGGAAATCTTCGATCCATTTCCCGCCTGCTGTTGTAGAATTCGCATCATTTTGTTACCCGTTTTGAAAAATAATTTCACTTATCTATTTCTTCTTTTTAATTTTTCTTCTTCGAGTTCGGATTTTTAAAATTATAAACGCCACTGTTGAATAATTCTGATGACTTACTTAAAGGCTCTCGCGACGACGACGTCGACGATCCGAGATAAAATGACAGACCCGTGCCTCAAAAAGCAACATAAAGAGGATTTCGCTGGTTCGTTTTTATTTTATTTTTTTTTAACTCTTGATAAGATTATGTATTTTTTGAAAATAATAATAATAGAATATCTTCTGACATGGAAAGATTGAAAGCCGACAGAGGGAAGAAACTGATAACATACATACATAAAAATGTAACTCTCACAAACGATAAGAGTCTTTTCGAGATGTGATAAGGATGAACGTTTAAATACTAATACTCGTATAATATGGAAAGGAGGTGAAATTAAATCCACCAGCATATTGACTCATGATACTCGGCAGAGATGATAAATCAAAAAGGTGTTTCTATGAGCTTCACTTTGAAGGACAAATTGAAGAATTCTATTTATGAATTCGAGGAGATTCGGACGACTTTACGGTGAAAGATCGTTATCACTTTTTATTTGCGAAGTTAAGGGACGAATGTTGGTTTCCTAAAAATTTTAAAATGAATATTAAAGCGGTGATGCCGCTAAGAAGTGGGGGAATAAATGTTTTGACAGAAGAAGAGGCTAAGAGAAACTTGACATGATTTAGATCTAACTTATTACTTACGGTTTTTGAATGCAGCAGAATTTGGCTCCTTGTTTAACATTTAGAATTTATGTGTGATTTCCCTGGTTCTTGCAAGGAAAATACATAAAACGGATTTTGAACATAAAAAAAAAAACATTTGACATTAAATTTTAGATACTGTTCTTCAAATAATAAAAAAATGAAAAGTAGGCGAAAACCACGCCCCTTAAATGTATGATTTCAGATTTTCGATTTTTTCTTCAAGAATCAGAAGTACATATTTGACATAAAATTCATGAACAGTGGGTATATATGTATCACGTGTCCACTTTTTTTTTCATTGCTAAATTTATAGGTTTATTGATGTACTTCATAATTTTGCGATTTTTGAAGTGCTGTATCTCGAAAACTACTTCTAAAGTTGAATATTGGTGAACAAGATGCCAATGGCAATGAAAGCTTGAATATTGGTTTCTAATTTTGCAATACATTGATAACTAAGCACGCCGCCGTCTTGTTGGAACCAAAAATCAGTCACCATGGCTTTATAGCCGCTCCTTTCTTATTTCTAAAGAAATGAGGACCGATGAAGCCACTAACGTGTGAATGGACGGATTGCTGTTTTTTTTAAATAAATTTACAAAATGTGCAGGCGTTTTCCAAACCTTACTTTACAGAAATGTAAACATACTTTGACGTTCTCAACTGTCAAACCTATTGAAAATTTTCATTTAGCTTTAAAAAAACACCCTATACATATATCAATATTTAAATCACAAGACCAATTCTGTGCGATATTCTTTTAAATATTATTTGTTTTATTTGCTTTGTTTGCATTGTTTTTGATAAGAACTTATTGTTTTGAGCTGGATATAGCTTGATTTAATAGCAGAAAGGTATTAAAGCATTTATGACCTTAATAATATTATTGTATGTATTACACTTGACGTAAATATAAGTAATTATAAGTTAGCTGGGGGGCTTGTTATCATTTTTGATGGATGTGAATTTTTAGCTTGAATTGATATTGAAAACAAAAACAATTGCAGTTTTCCAAAAACAAATTGTAAGACTGCGTCAGTTTATTTTTGTTGTTTTGGGAAATTAAATAATATCAACATACACCATACACAGCTGGATCACAAAAAAATACGACTCGGGAATGGATGTCGCCCTCGATATTGGAGAAGTTTTACACTCAAATAGTAGATCAATTATTCTATCTAAGGGCAAAGTAGTGCCCATCCAAGTTTTGGCACTAATCCCTTTTTCTCTCTTTTTACAGGGAACAAAATGATCCGGTTTTAGACCCCCTCTTACTTCAGTACCAATATAGTTAGAACCTTTAAATTTGCAATATTTCATAGAATTCAAAACACTGCAAAAAGCATAACTTACTGACGATAATCAGAATTGTTGAACCTGAACTTTTGCACTATAAACAAGGTATACATTAAAATTACAACTTCTAAGTGTTGTAGAATTATGAAAATCAGTAGAGTGGAAGACCTGCAAATATATACACAGATACAATTTAGGCCCACAAACTGTGAATTGGGAAGACGTGGTACCCACACACTTTTTAGGTATTTGTTTTCATTTACAAGGACCACATTCTGATTCCTGTATAATAATGAAATAATTAGCAAAGTGGAAAGTGCCAAAATGCAAACAGAGACAAAAATCAAAAATCTGTCATTATGGAGTCAAGGGGCTGGTATAATACCCACTTAAAGATTTTTTAAATGTATCTTAGTAAAAGGTGGAAACAAGGAAAATAATCGAAAATCTTGGGGGCGTGGTACCACCCATGGTACTATTTTTATATATCTATCGCACCAAATTAAACTGAACCGTATTCTTTCGTAATACGAGTTTGCATGATTTTAGGTTTTCTAATATGGACTTGACAACTTTTAATTTATTTTTTGTACGCACTAATCACTAATCATCGAACTGTCACTATATCAATTTATTAAGTAAACTCAATACTTTCATGATAGTAAAGTACACCAATGACCATCTTCTTCAAATTCGGCGCCGCCGCCG
The DNA here is from genome assembly GCA_951509635.1 of Eupeodes luniger. NCBI lineage: Eukaryota > Metazoa > Arthropoda > Insecta > Diptera > Syrphidae > Eupeodes > Eupeodes luniger. Next base: position 7,007,560 of record OX608075.1, on the reverse strand, counting down.
GTGACCGCATTTTTCAGAGCTTAGATTTTTAAATTGAATGGGGTTTTGCACTTGCAGGGGTAAATTCCGATTTCCTTCAAAAATTGATTATTCTTTTCGTGGCGCATGGAGCTCGATTTGAAGTGTTTTTTTTTTGTCATTGTATTAGGTTACCTTCGTATACGTGTTAAAAAGTGCGATACAGTTGTCAAATTACCAGATAAACATTTTTTAAGAATTGTATTAGTATTGGTACAAAGAGGTGTAAATCTGCCAAAAATTCCTGGTCCGCAGATTTGATCTTAAATCAAAAATAAATCAATTTATTTTGTCCTATGAAATGCAAAAACAGGGGAAATTTGTGTGTTTGACAGACTTGGATCAAGAATAAATTGATTTATTTAAACCCATGGACAGTCCTATAAGTCTTAATATTTGCTGTGTGATGTAGTTGGTCGAAGCGTCGAAAATATTGGTGCATGCCGTGCAGGCGTCACATCCGTAGGAAAAAAGTCAATTAAACGACAGCTTGCTACACTCCTACAAGATCAAGCTGACTCAAGAATTGAAGCCGATGGGTCACTTAAAGCGACGTATGTACCTTCTCCGGTTGGTCAAGTTGTCAAGTACCTACTTATTGGAAAATCCTTTATTTTTTATAACTTCCGTGATTGTTTTTCGTAACATTTTTTTATAAACATGTTTTTCAAGGGTGCTGTGATGCTGACGAATAAATGGGGAATTTTTAAACTCGTGTTAGTTGCATTTTACAAAAGTTAAATTACACCGGGTTACATCATGATCATTCGGTCTTATTGCATTTTTTCAAAAAGAAATAAAGCCGAATTCCAATAAAAAAAAATAAAACTTAATAAAAGAAAGAAACAAATTTGGCTTTATTTGAATAGAAAGAGAATAAAGGCCAAATATAACTGCGGTGTATTAACATTTTAACTATTTGTAATTGAAAAAAGCACTTACTAATTACTTGCAATTAAAAAATTTAAAGAGCTTGTTCAAGTTCTTGAGAGAAACATTAAAAATAAAAATAAATAAAGTAAGCACTTCTGGAATTTTTGTGAGTAATATCGCGTAAAATGTAACTGACGAAAATTATTATATTTAACTTTCCATAGGAAGTTATTGTAATCGGTCCGATTTGTCGAATTGAAAATTTTGACTTTTCTCGACGTTTCAAGGTCCCTAGAATCTAAGTAAAAGATTTTAAGATATCTGTGCGTGCGTGTGTACTAACGTTCGTACGTCCGTACGTTCGGGAATCCCTTTCCGTCGCCGTCGTCCATATCTCAAGAACGAATAGAGATATCGACTTCAAATAAATGTTGTTATACAGATAATAATGCAAAAAGATGCAGAAAGGACTCTCAAAAAAATTGAGTGTGTATTTTTTAACATAGCAATTTAAAAAAAAAAGTGAAAATTTTAGTTAACCCAAAATATCTCACGAACCAATAACGCTAGCGAGTTGGTAAAATTGATTTTCGACTCAAATACATTTTCAAAAATTAAAAATATTGTCTTCAAACTAATTTCATCTTAAAAAAAATTGTTTTCGATATTCAGTCAAATTTTTTATAAAAATTCAAAAGCCATTTTTTTCATAAAAATTAAAATCTACAAAAAATAGTAGTTCCAGTTATTTTTTTAGAAAAATTCAATTGACAACTCTCCAAAAAATAACAGGAAACCAACAATAACAACAAAAAATGATAAGATATGGCTTTCGACTCAAGTATTAGGAGAACAAAGAAAGATATTGACTTTAAATTATTTATCTCACATAAAATATTTGTATGAATATTTTGTGAAAGTTTTAAGCAAGACAAATCGACAGACGGGATGGGAAGTTATCAGTATGGGTCACACCTAAACCTCTTTTTAATTACATTTTTGTGTAATGATTACTGAAAAAAGAAATTTGCAATTACATTGATGCTTTTCAATCGCATTAGTGCTTAAAATCTCTTCAATTACATTTTAAATTATTGAAAAAGTGTATGGAGATCCCAACTCTAGCTAACAGCTAGTTCCTTATAATTTTTGTATTGCACCTTTGAAAAAATCTGAATCAAAAGGCTACCTTGGAAAGCAGTAAGATCTAAAAATTTGCCAAGTTCTAAATTTACAAAGGTTTAATACCATTTTATATCATGCCGTATCTTCCACCAAAGAAACTCTTTTAAAGTTGATGATGATCCATAACAAACCGACCACAGACCATATTCTTCATAATTGAAAAAATTCAACAAAAAATGATCAATATTTGAAAGCATTTTTAATCTTTTATTTTTTGTTTGTAATTCTATAAATAGTTTTTTAATATATAATGAATAATCTGTTTTAAAATATAAATATATGTATAATAAAATTAAAAGATTTTTGTGTTTTTTTTTCTTCAAAAGATTATAAGAAAATAGAAATATAACATTTACTTTTTTTTTTGATTAATTTCATAATTCAGCTTTTACTGGCTCCAATTGTTGAAAGTAAAATAAAAATAATATTCTTTAACAGTAATTTTCACAACTGTATTCTTATGAAAGACCTAAATTTTTAACACATTTTCTAACAAAAGCGGATTCACTTGAACTTGGCAAAACTGATGACATAGCATGACAGGACAATAAGAAACATATTAAATGTTTAGGAGAATAAATAAACTGCAACATAAAGATCTTTTGTCGCCCCTGAATCTGATTAGTTCCCTATAATAAATATATATCCAGAGTATTTGAAAACTCGGCATTCAAAATTGGATATTGAAGAATGAAACATACTTTTCTGGGGGGAAAAGTTTTAATCAGTTCGGTTTGATTTTTTTGGATGAAGTGCATGTTCGATTATAATTGACTGACTGAAGGCGCATCATCAAAAAGCTATCAAAGAAATATCACTCAATTCTTTAAACAAAAGAAGTCCAACTTTTAAAAGATTTCGAAAACTTTAAGTGAATCCACTTCCAATAAAGTAATAAACAATAATTCTATTGATATGTAAACAAATGAAAAGAAAGTAACGTCGTCGTCGTCGTTAGTAATCGGTAGATATTTTTTGTTTTACCAACAATTTACATCCCATGCAGGGGCAGGGGAAGGTAGAAACGCACATAAAATGTTAAAACTCCTAAATTTAGTGAGTTATATAATTATATAATAATAAATGGTACAATAATAATATTAATTCAAGAATACTATAATTACAACAAATAGATCCAAAATTACAATAACATATACTCGTATATATAATATTACAATGCTGGCGTTTCGGGCAGCAATGAAGCAAAGAATGACACAACAAATGTTCGAACGAATGCTATTAGCGACGTTGTTGTTGTTTCGGATTCTGGCGGTGCAGCTGAACTAATCAATGGTTCTGAATCTCCAGCAGTACTTTGATTAGTTTCTGTCGCTGCCGCCGCTTGTGGAGGAGTATCTTGTGCTGTGGCTGATGCTGTTCCTGCTGCTGCTGCGGCTGCATCTCCTCCCGCTGGAGCATTGTTGTCATTGATGTTTTGATTGTTGTTTATATTTCTATTGTTGTTGTTAGCTTGGGCTTGAGCTTGAGCTTGGGCTTGGCCTTGTCTTCTGGTTTGAAAGAATCCCGTGTGATATCTAAAAAATAAATTCAACAAAATTAAAAACAATTTTCTTAGCATAGACAATTTTAAGGCTTACAGATAAATTCCAAAAGCAATTATAGCAACAACGAGGCACCTGAGCGGCGATGAGTAGAAATAAACAAGTGTAATCAGTGCTAAGAGGCGAGTGACTGAGTAAAAACTGTCCAGCCAATCGCGATTGTCTTGTTCTTCTTGAACAATATTGGGAAAACGGGGTTGTGGTGGTGGTTGTTCCACGTTTTCAGCTGGAACTGGAGCTGGAGCCTGTGCTGGGGCGGCAGCTGGTGCCGCTGCTGTCCCCACAGTTGGAGCAACACCTGGTTGAGGTTGCTGTGCTGCTGTTGCTGTTGTTGTTGCTGCTGCCGTTGGCGGTATCACAGGTATCACTCTTGGAGCAAAATTGGCCCTTGCAGCTCGACTCGTACCAGGAGTGTCCGATTCTGCAGGCGGCGGCGACGACGAAGAGGACGACGGCGACGGCACACTACTGGTTGCAGTAGGTATTGTTGGATGTGGATTTGGATAGCCTGGTGGCATAAACTGTGGCATCGGCATAAACATTGGTATGCAGGGCGCAATTTTTGGGATTTGATCTTCATTAAACGTTACATTAGCACTGAAAAAAAAAAATGAACAACAGTTCAATTTAATTATAAAAAGAAAATGGAAATCAATTAAGACTCACAGTTTAAGACACTGTTCCATGTAGTTTTGATAGATCTGCTGAACCCAATTCTGCATTGCCACCTGTTGCTCCGTAAGAGGACCAATATTAGCCTGACCCGGAAAAAGGTAAGGCAACACATTGGGCGTATTACTAGGACATCCAGCAGCGCCTGCAAGTTGTGAAAATGAAAAAGCTATATTTGGTATTTGTTGTTGCAGCTGTTCTTGTTGTTGTTGCGTTGTCGTTGCTGATGCTGATGCTGATGTTGCTGCTGCTTGTGGTTGTTGTGACGCAGCTGTAAAAGGTGTTTTTGATGATGATGCAAATGCAGATGCAGATGTTGATGCTGACACAGATGGTATTGATGCAGATGCCGATGTTGATGCTGATGATGATGATGAAGATGCAACATTTCGATGACGTAGACCATCAGTTGATGGTGGTATCACTGGCGGCGGCGGTGTTATGGGTTTTTCCAATTTTTGTTCTTGTTTTTTAATATTCAACAATGGCTTGGGTTCTGGTAATTTCGGTCTTGTGGCACTAATCTTTGGTAAGTAAACTAAATGAAAAATATGATTTTCGGTTTCAACATCTTTGTAACTTCGTAGGATGTCTTTAAGTATTAGTTCATCGTTGAGCAATTGGCCTGAGTAGATAAGTTTTTGTTCTGGAAGGCTCTGCAAGGATGGAATCAAAAATACACTATTAATAAAAATGAAAGGAAATAAAAACATACCTATTCATAAAAATATTATAAAAGTAAGTCTTGCTTTGTTCATAATATTCTAGATTAAAGAGCAAGAACATTATACATATCAGAGTTTAGGAGTTCTTAATGGCTTCAAGCTTGTTTTGGTGTTTTTATGGAGTTAAACTGTTTCGGACACAAGATTGTTCGTTTCAAGCTAAAGCAATAAACATATGAAAAGAAATGGATGAAGAGCTTCTCCTTGGCAAACACCCTCTTAAGTAGAAGATTCCTTTAAGCGGACAAGACGTACCTAGTGAAAAGGTTGAGTAGGATGATTTTTGTGTACCTCTTATTAGAAAAAAAAAACTCTGCAGAGTTTTGAGAGACTAGTTCAATTTAAACAGAAAAAACTGAATTAAATTTAGAACATGTTTTTCTATTAAGCTATGTTAAAATAAAATTAGGTGGCACGACAGTCCGTTTAAAACTAGGGCCTAGTGACTTATCAACCATTCCTGTGTGCCAGTAATGTTGTCAGGAGTGGAGGGGACCTACAATTTTAAGCCTAATCCGAACGGCTAATTTGAGAAAGCACTTTTCATCACAAACATTACTCTTGGAGGATTTGTCAATTCCTCGCAAGAGGCAGTACCCGTGAAAAAAAAATGAGATGGCACAGGCAACACAGACAGTCCAACCATCACCATCAAGCTATATGCAAATTAAAAAATTGAAGTGTATAAGGTGGTCAATTCCAAGTTTACCTTTGAAGTACTTTCTGAGGCTTTCGGGCAAGCTTGAGCTATTGGGCGCTTACAGAAAATAAAATGAGAACTCTTACGTCTTGTCTGAGAGCCAAATTAAAATTTCGAAGTAAATAAATAATATGTATCAAATATTACAATGTACAAATCTAAATGACATTTTTTAGAGACATCTCAGCGATGGAAACGCTGAGAGTTAAGTGTCTGGAAATTATTTATTAATAGTCAGGAGATTTTGTTTGATATTTTCGTTTACTAAAGTTTTTGTAACTCCTCTGAATCTTGGGGGCATTGTTGGCAGCATAATATGTGATCGTTCCACGACATGTAGATTTTGATGTAAATATTGAGAATTACGAAATGTTCAGTTTCCTTGACGAAATTGCCACTCAACGCCAATGGATTGCATTTAATTCTAAGCGTTTTGTACTCTCCAATTAAAAATTCTTTCAAAGCCAGCATTTAAAGAAGTTATCGTGCATTTAAGCTAAAGATTCACATCCGAAAAGTATGGTTGTAAATCTAATAAAAAGCACGATCAACAATCCTTAAATAAAGCAGCTAAGAAGATTACAATTTTCAATCAGGAGATCATAAATAAATATAAGAAAAAGTGTTCGACATAACGGAGCCCTGAGGCACATAAGCATTTACGTGGTAAGTTTTACACTTGAACCCACCCAAGAAAAACTTGTATTGAACGGCCTGCATTTTCTATCAGAGAGCTTGATGGCATAGTCTATCAAATGCTTTTCTGTCCCACAAACAATATTTTACTCCGTTTCTGAAAATTTTCATTGGTTATAATATGAGTCTACATTTAACTACATTTCAAGTTTTGAGAAACCTTCAATTTATTGCTTTTATGTATTTACTTCAAATCATAACTTCTTTTTTAACTATTTGCTCAAATTTTAAAAATACCCATTTTCATTTATCTTATATTTTTTTAAAATATTTTAGACAACCAATTATTTAAAAATAAAAATAAATAATAGGGCCCATACACTACGCAAACACGTTTGTTCAAACGTGTGTTTGAGCAAACATAGTTTCGCCACACACTTCACAAACATGTTTGAGAGATATTAGTTGCGTGACGTTTTTAATCTTACTCAGACCTACCTACGGACACGGAGCAATGAGTGATTTGATGAGTAATTGCAATATTCGTTACTTTTTACACACCACAATACCCAACAAATTTGTTCCTCTTGTTTATTCATATTAACTCTATGAAAATTGACATCGGTTTGAGCAAAATTAAATACACACCACACAAACATGTTTGTGCAGACACAGAAAATTCAAAATTTTTTGATTTTGTTCAAACCGCTTGCGCAAACACGCATCATCGCTACACACTACTCAAACAGTTTCCACAAACATTTTTACAACAACAAAATACATTCGTTTGCTCAAACAGTTTGTGTAGTGTATGGGCCCTATAAGTGGCGAAACAGTCCGTAAAAAAACAGGGCTTAGTATCTTACTCTCAACCATTCCTGTGTGTCATTTCAGGAATGGAGGGGACCTACAATTTTTTATGCCGAGTCCGAACGGCATTCCATCCGTAGATGGTTCAGTGTTTTTTTTTAATTTCAAATTATAGCTATCATTGGTTTTCATCATTGAAACACATCATCGGAATTTTTTTGGCCGGTCGTTTATATCATTCAAAAATGTCTGTCATTAAAAATAATTTCCTGATTGAAATCTATCGACAAATTTTTACTGACTGAAATCTGTCATTGGAATTGTGTGAATGAAAGCTATAACTGGCCCCCAAGACAAAAAAAAACTACTTTATGGATTTTAGCCAGATGTTTTTTTTTTTCAGTTTAAAAAAGTAATGTTTCAAAAACCAGACGTGCTTTCGAATTTAAGTTAACACATCTGAAAAGTGCAATTAAATTGCCAGGAACAACACCTTGTTCATCAGTGTAATCTTACTTTCTCGAAATAATTTAAATAATAAATAGTGTTCGGTTCAGGGACTAGCGTTTCCATAACCTTGGTAATAAAATGCACGACTGCCAAAGAGTATGTTTAAAAATAGCACCTATATTTCAAGATTTAAAATTATAACTGCTTAATAAGTAAACAATTTCAAATTTTTAAATTAATTCAATTAATTATGCGGTTATGTAGTGCTTGTAAACATACGTTTAACATTTAAATTTCGTTAAAAAATTACGATCCGTTTGTATGAATATTTCAGAGCACAAATATGTCTCATTGTCATTCTAGAGGAGGAACTGATCCAACCCCTCATGAACCCGCAACCCTGACTCGTATGCTTATATGGGCCTCAGTCTCTGCCCAGCATTAGTCTGTTGTCTGTCCCTAAACATGGGAAATCTGCAAATCAGGCTCGAAGGACCAAATGTTGAGTATTCATCTCGACTTACAACTGAGGTTTACTCAACACCGTTTTTGAGATATCGAAAAACAAAAATTTTATACATACATATTTTTAAGAAATTTAACATTTTTGGTCATCGCATATATATTTTTTAATCAGAAATTAAAAATAATTTTTTTCTGATATTTTAGTTTTGGGAAAATTTAAAAACAAAATAACAGTTCTATGGTGGGTGGCTTCCGGAGCAATAAAATATATGTATGAGAAAATTTCACAAAAATCTATACATCCATTTTTGACAAAATTCGAATTTACGATTTGTGACCATACAAAATATATGGTGATATGGTTTAGGCTGTAGTGGCTTGGACTTCTCATATCATGTTTTATTTAAATCTCGAGGAAGAAAATATTGCAAGTAAAAAGGGACGTTATTTTTGATGGAAACGAATATTTGACTTTTTGAAATCGGCTGAACAAATCCTTTTTTAAAACCTATTCGTAACGAGACTTAGAGCGTAGGATTGATGTTAAAACTTAAATACTAGTTTTGACACCGTTGAGGATCACCTCTTAAGAACAATTGCCTGGGAGCGGGAAAGCTAAAAGTGATATGTCTGGCGGTAGACTGGAGTCTTATTCTAATTTGTTTACTTAAACACTTTTTGTTATATCTGAGAATAAAGCCTGTTTGGTATTTGGCAAAAATTAGCTATTAGCTCTTATCTCTTTATCAACAACAACTTCTTCATATAACAGATCTGATTCTAATAAATATAACACATCACTATTTATACCTACTTTTATTTTGTCTTATTCGTAAAATATGACCTACGTAGCATCGGTCATAAAATGGTCATTTTAATCGAATTTTAGGTCTTCGTTAAAATCGGTTTGGATTCACATTGGCTATTACAATTGTCAGATTATAAAGATTTTTGGAATTAAACCCAGAAACTGCAAGTTAATATCCACAACTGATTTCGAGGTCACATAAATCAAATTAACAAGATTACTGCTAATTTTGTTCCAGTAGCCATTACAAGTTGAAAGGATTTTTGATGACGTCCTTCGTCTAGAAAGTTGCAATTAGCCATAGTTTAAAATTCGCAACAAATTTCCAAAACTTCTCTTAAAAAGACGACAACCGACTTAAAGACCTATTTATTTATTCAGCTGATGATTAAGTAATGCAAAATAAAGCCATCATCTGTTTAAACATATACAAAATTACCTATCTCCTACCTTATAGTTTTAAAACAGAGAATACGCGTCACCTATTTCATTAAGTGATTACGTATTATTCTGGGTCTCTGGAATTATTCAAAATGTTACATTAAAATCAATGTTTTACAAACCCAATTTACATTTTGAATTATAATTAGAATTAGAATACATTGAATTTGCATGACCCTCTTGAGGTAAAATTAGCGAATTTATAAATTCTAATCAAATGAAATTCTAGAAATTGGACAAAAACAAAACAATGGCAATTGAAGTTCCAGCACTGCTCCGAAACCGCACGATAAGATAACACACGCAAGACTTTCCTATCTGATATGAGCTATGAGCTTCACTTCTCACTTCACCCCACTTAATTCTATTTTTATGATGTAATTTATAACAACAACAAAACCAAAAAAGATAACTAATCAATAAGTGTAGTATATGTGTATACGAATACGTATATTATGTACATAGGAACTATACTACGAACCGGATTCGAAGGATGCACTTGGCACAGGTGCAATTTGAGCCTTCGCACAGTCCATGAAGGCTCACTATGAACAATCAAGTCCTCGAACTGTTGATTTGCTGTCTTGACAATCAACCGAACGTCTTCCAAATCCGAGATTGATGATAATTTAGGAGGAGCGTTTCCTTCCATTGCACGTATTGAGTTTCTTCCACCAATGATTGCAGAGTTTTTAAAATTTCTTCCACAATTTTATACAAAACTACCACAGAAACTCAAAATACCCAACCCAAAAGGAAGAAAACGATTTTCAATTCCAATAAAAAGAATTTTTGCCTTCTTATTTTTTGGCCAAACAAGGTTTTCACTTTTGGATTTCTATTTTTTCTTTTTCTTTTACAATTTTTTTTTGTTCGTTTTTTCTCAGTTTTGTTTTATTGCGCTGCGACTAAAACTTCAAGACTTAAACAATTAAATTAACTTTTAACACGGTTAATTTGTTATTGAGACGTATTCACACTTTTCTTTATATTTTTCTTGGATTTTTATCTCGTCTAGATTCCACCAGATCGTTTTGAACTCGAAATTTCGTCGTCGTCGTCTTCGCAATCGCAATCGCAAACACAAATCACAAATTATTTTTCTTTCTTTTCTTTATTTTTATTTAACTTTTGTCAGTGTCAATTTGAGATGATGGATGATAGGGGGTAAGTGAAGAGCGAAGGGGTATTGTTTTGACAGCGTATTTTGGATTTGTTCATTTCTCATTGGTCGATTTAAAGTGTGAGAGAAAGAGAAAAATGTATTGTTGTTTTCATTTCATCTATAATGAAGAAAGGAAAAAGATAACAATTAATGGTGGTTGAAGTAAATAAAATTAAAGAAATGTAAATTAATTATTAACTATCTTTTTGACCTACTTAAGGGAAATTTAAATAATAAATTAATATGTAAGCAAATTGCATTAAGTAGGTTTTGTTTTTGTTTTTTATGTACTTTAATCATTATTTGGTCGGAGACATCTGCTGGGGAACACAAATTTTTCCAACAAGAGATCCAGACTCCCTCAAACTGTGCTTATAATTAAGTGTGTCCAATGAGCCCGGTTTTTAGATCTTAAGGCCACACGCCTATTAGGCACCTTTATTAAGTTAATTTTGTAGAAACGAAATTATTCGTTGATAACTTCATTTACATCAGAAACAAAAACACAGACGAAATATTGATGCCAAGTGAAGGATGACAGATACATTAATGGAAGACATTAATTTATATCAATAAAATGCATTTCCAGAACTTGATTTGATTTAATTTGGTGTTTTAAACAAAATATAATACAAAATACCATATAATGTTTTTTTTCTTGTAGGTTTTCCCTTAAAAGTTATTGTTTCTCAGTTAAATAATTTTAATATTAGTATTAAGTTCCTATATTGAAGCTGTAAGAAATTCAATTTTGTATATCTCTTAAGTAAACATATATGCAAATGTAAGATATTATATTATCGAACTACAATAATAAATAAATAAATAATACAAAACACTAAGAGAAACTTTTGTAGTAAAAAGACATCAACTCAATTTATTCTTGAATAGTCATGAAATCAATAAGAACTATTTAGTTGTCGTTTCTTGCTTGTTTTTGTTTGGTTTGTTATTGGCTTTTTCAAATGTATGATTTTTTTATTGCTGGGGTTTTTAATAAGGCTGTCAGCATATTTTTGTTTTAATAAATCTAAATTTATCACATTGGCAGAAACAAAGTGTCAAACATTTTTATATATTTTCATTTGCATAGTAGATACATTTTTATCACGAATTTGATGTAGAAAGTGAAATGGTAAACGTAAAAACTCGAAAAGTGAAGAAAAACTTATAGTCATGAATAGATGAGACACAATTTGAGGTTTGAAGGGCATTCACGAGAAAAAGTTAATACAATTTTGTTTATCTTTTCTTCTGAGAGTGGATAAGCAGATAATTAAATTGAATGCAGCACCTGCAATCCCTCTCCAAAAAATGCACGTCAAATATTGCCAACGTTACACTTTTCTACTAAAAGGAGTGTAAGTTTAACAAATTTTATAGCAATAATTTTAACGCCATTTTAAAAAGTCAAAAGTTTTTCTTGAAAGAATTGTGAAACGTCTCAGCGATTAAACGTGAAGATAAATCTGGAAATGAACAAAGTCAATCTGATTGTGCCAGTAAATATTTTAAGGTTTAATATAAAACTGATTTACAAAATCTCGAATTTATGGCAGGTGAAAACGTAGTATTAATTTTTGTTTTATCCAATATACCATAAAGGATTCAATTCACTCTTGAAGAGGTGACTATGACTTGAAATAATCTGCCAAAATTTAGCTCATAATTAATAATTATCAGTCCGCTAAATAATGAACATTATGAAAAAAAAAATTAAATATTAGTTAGATCTGCGTATCACTCTTCTTAAATTCTTTGCTAAATTTTAGCTTGACTTAGTTTTGGAAAGAATTTGGAATGGAAGCTAAATTTTCTCTAGAGCTACATTTACTTGTAAATAAATCATTTTATTTTACCAAAAGGACAACAAAAACGAGAAGATCGATGAAGTAAACTAAATTTTGTACGTTTTGCTGATTTTTCAAACCTCTTAAAAATCGAACAATAAAAATTCGTAATTTTACTCTTTGTTACCTTTGCTTACAAAAATTGCTATGTATGTTTCTTGCCTGAACGGTTCCAATCCTAGTTTCAAAATAAGCTACCCTGTTATTTAATTCCTTACTGAATTCAACCATCCCACCTGTCAACTGAATCAAATTTGACATTTCGCCAAAAAAACCTATGAAAAGTAATTTTTGCCTTGCTTTCAAGACTTTATGGACGCGCAATAAAAAAGTTATTTAATAATTGTTAAAATACATTTAATTCTTTGTCTTATATTTGTGCACTCAAAACTTTATAAAATCCGCCATAATGGCACTCGAACGTCCTTCACCAATCGATGTGACTGTAAGTTTCCATCTTTAACTTCCAGAATCCCAGCCCAATGAGAATGGGAGGGAAAAGAAAAACGCCGGTTCTCAACTCATTATTCTAATTGCACATTTTCCAATTTGTAGGACATCCAATTCAAAACCCACGACAGATTCACTGTATTCAATCCTGGACAATTGCGGAGCTATGTGAATCTTCTAGCCACAGCCAGCAATTATAATCTCATGTTTGTGGGAAATCCAAATGAAGCTGAACTCAAAGGTGATTATTCCCCATCTCCAATTATAGAAAGAAATTCACTAACAAAAACATTTAGTTATCATTATAAAGGACCTCATAGAAGCCAAAGCATCTGGCAAAGGACTCCACGCACGACAAGTTCAACTCCCCAACCAACCCAATTGCATCGCAGTCAGTAGCGATGGGTCCATGCTCGCTGTGAATTACACCCAAAACGGCTGCGGTTTCGTAGCAATTTACAGCGTCCCAAGCTTCACAAAAGCTGTAAGTTCTTCAAAACTTGTTTTAGGTACTTTTATCACAGGTCACTTTAAAACTGCTTCCTTTGTAGAACATCAAATCCCTACACAATATCCGTCTGCCTGGCGATGAGAACATCTCAGCCCTTCAACTCCTCTGGAACCCAGTAATTGCAGGAAGTCTTGCCGTCGTCATGAGCAATGGAGCTCTCGGAATGTATGACTTCAAGAACAACGCCTATGAATTCCACACTTTGGACAGCAAGGAGCAGATTCTTTGTGGATCATGGAGTCCCAAAGGCAAACAAATTGTTCTAGGTTCCCACAATGGCAAACTAGCTCAATATAAACCTGACCTTAAATTAGCTCGTACAATTGCCTGCCCACCGAACATTCATCCAGGACCATTTGATACCATTTCGGTGCAATGGTTATCTACCTTCCAATTCGCCGTTGTCTTCCTTCAACGTGCCGAAGACGCTACTCCATATCTATACATAATCCACGCTCCAAAAGCCGGAAATCCCACCTATACAAACTACTTCGACATTTGCTACAGCTTCACAGGTCCACGAGCTCCACAAGTGAACCTGATGCACATCCCACAATGGAATCTACTTCTTGTGACTTCGGCAAACGGAGTCGAGGTGGGAGTTTTGGGCACCAAGGAAACCAGTGAAGCCCCCACATGGATACAATATACATTGCTCGATGAGGCTCGGATTGAAATGCCACTCACCGAGAAGAGTGACGAGACCTATCCCATTGGATTCACCCTGGACACCTCATCCACCCATCAATTGACCATTGCCGAGAAGAAGTTGCCCGTCATGCCAATGATTCACGCCCTCTCCACCCATGGACAGTTGGTTGCTTTTAATTTCTTAAATCTGCAGCCGAATACTCCAGACATATGTTCTCCACCTCCACCGCCATCGGACACCTCGGGAATGTCACAGTTTAAGCCTGTGAGTGAGATGCTCGGTCAAAAGAAACCCGAGATCACGATGCCTGTAGCGACTTCGGTGCCTCTGGCTGTCGTCAGTCAACCACCTCCTGCAGCAGAGTTGTCTTTCGCTCCACTTGGAGGAACAACTTCGACACCAGCTTTGGTGAGTTTCAATTCAATTTTTCAGCAATAAATAAAAATAATGTCTTGGTCTTAAAGGAAAAACCCAAAGCAATTTTTGGAACACTGTCTCAGCCATCTGCTGGTGGAACGACGATGTTTGGAGCCCCACAAACTGGATGGGCGCCTTCATTCGCCCCGGTGGCAAGTGCTCCCACAACCATGTTTAAAAATACTGCTCCTGTGAAGACAACACCACAACCAACTCTCGGATTTGGAGGAGCAGGAGGAGGTAAATTTTGATAGTTTCTTCTTCTCAAAGTACATTTACATTTTTCGTAACCACCCTTACAACAAAACAAAGATCTAAAGAAGCCCCAGGAACAAGTTCAGGTCCAACCACCAGCGAACATCATGAATCCCGATAAAAACAAACCTTTGCTCACTGTCCAGCCAACTTTCAATCCTCCACCGGCCATAGTTCCCAATCAATCAGCTCCAACGTCTCAGACGCAACAAGTGGCCAAATTACCATCCCACGAGGTAGATGACATCGTCAACGAGATGATTCTCTTCCAAATAACGTCGTTCGATCTGGAGTTGAAAAAACTGGCCCATCAATCGAGAGGACTCCTCAATAACGTGAGTATCTTTGATTTGTTTTAAAGGAAATCATTTTGAAAGGGAGGAGATTTTCGTCCTAAAAAAAGGTTGGAAACATGGAAGAGATGAAGGAATACTCGAAGCGTTTGAATAATCTTCAAGAAATCGTAGATCAAGCAAACGAAAAAGAATTCGAATCCGATTTGAGATGTCTCCATAATTCCTTGAACGAAGCCTGCGCCATGGTCGCCGAGTGTCGAAGCAAACTAAACATGTACAAGTATCCTGAGTAAGTGTTGGAAGAGAAGACGTTTAAGACAAAAGACTTGAATTTTGATGCCTCCAATTCTTCTTCTAGCATCGCAATCCTAAAGAACGCCTCGAACTTTGATCCAATCAATCGTCGTCAGTTGGCTAAGTTGCAAAGTCTTTTGGCCAACAATCAGGCTCAGATCCAAATCATACAAAATCAAATTGATTCCCAATGGTCAGACTTCCAAGACATGGTCAAGAGGAATTCTCGAACTCACATGCATACTCCGTATCTCGAGGGGATCTATCAACGAATGACCAAGCTGAAGGACATGATCGCCAGGCAGAGAACCAAAATCAACTACTTCAAGTCTAAGTTGAAGCAGTATGGACTCCTCTACAATCAACCTCAGAATAGCTTGAAGGGCGAAGTGTGAGTACCCCAAGTTGAATCCCTTTAGAGTAACTTTAGTGACTTTTATTTGTTTTTAGAACCCTTGAATCGCTAACAGACACCATCCTCTCAATGAGTTTGGGTCCAACAGTCCAAGAGACCAACTCCAAATTGACGAAAGAGAAACTGGCGGCCTTGCGTGAAGTGATTGCCAATCGAAAGGTGACCATCATCAAGCCCCAGCGCCCCGATCGAGTGGGTCTGAAGTCGGAGGTGATTTTGGAGACAAAGATGAAGAGTGACCGAAAGATTCGAGATGGTGCCGCGACGAATATGGACAAAATGGAACAGGAGCGTATAAGAAGCGAGCAGCAGCGTATTCTTACCAAACCCACAGCCACAAAGGCAATCGCTCCTCCTCTGAGTATGTCAGCGATCTCGCAGCAGCCAAGTGCACCGACAAGCTTTGGTTTTGGCGGGGATCAGCGTCCCCTGTTGAAACCAAGTCCGACTAAGATTGAGGATTACAAGAAAGATCAACAGCGTCAGCAGCAACCGCAACAACAACAGCAACAGCCATTTATTGTAAAGCCTGTGGCATCAACCGCGGGACCTATGTTCCTCAAGGCAGCTACGACACAGAATACAGCAGCTGCGATTCCAGCTTCATCCAGTTCGTCGGCTTTTTCAGGCTTTGGAACTTCATCGAATTCAGGATCGAATGGAATGTTTTCGGGTCTCTCGATAACACCAACAACAATTCCAGCATTCACAGGCTTTGGCACGAGTTCAACTCTGGCCTTTGGAGCTCCAAAGCCTTTGACTACGAATCAAATGGCTAAGGAACCAATTGGGGGTGAAAAAGCTGTGAAGGATCAAAAGGAGAATAAGCCATTCGCAACGCCCAATTTCTCTTCTCCTTTCGCGGCAGTTGCTCCAACAAAAACTGCCGAGCCGGTGGACAAGGAGAACAAGATTCCGGATTCTTTTATCCCTCTTGGAGGAAAATCTGAGAGTTCCTCCTTATCTACGAATTCAGCACAGCCTCTCACTTTTGGTATCGGCGGTGGAACAAACGCTTCTACAGGATTCTCCTTTACCACTCCAAATGCTCCCCCAAAGACGACAACAGCTTCAAGTGGAGCTCCATTTACGTTCTCCTTCGGCTCGGCCACGACCACAACCACCGCCTCGAAGACTCCGATGTTTGGTGTCCTTCCGAAACCAACACCAACAACAGCAGCTATAAAATCGGAAGTTACCACAGCATTTTCTGGAGAGCAAGAGAAACCAGAGAACTTGGATGGAGGCGATAGCACTGGGTAAGTTTTTTTTAATGTCTTCTTTAGAACCTCATTTAAAAGGTCTCATTAAAGATTCACTTTCAACTCCTTGAACCTGGGAACTCTGGGATTGCCGGCTACTCCAAATCTTTCTCCAACACCCTCAGTTTCAACACCAGAATCAAGCAGTGGATCGTCTGTCACAGTTGTCAAGACATCCACAGCTTCTAATCCTGACCCCACGGACTCTCTTTTTGGGAACTTAAACATCTGCAAACCCACAACAGCTGAGAATGGTAAGGCTTTTTTTTTCTTTGTTTAAAGAAGTTTCTTGATGAAGTTTCCATTTCATCCTTTTCAGCTTTCAAACCTGAGTTTGGAGATGGTAACATCTTTGGGTCCAGTTCCTTTGCGACTGAGGCATCAACAGGAGAGAATAAATCCTTATTTGGAGGCACTCCTGCAAGCAAAGAGTCGTCTGGTGGTTTTGCAGGATTTGGTTTGTCGAGTGATTCCTCGAAGTCTGCTTTTGAACCGACAGCAACTGGAGCATCTTCAACTGCGGACAGTACTGCTTCCTCCTTGACTACAACCTCCATCACAACAACAACAACTACTTCATCTACTAACCTCGCCCCAAAGACCACTCAGTCCATTACATTTGGAGCCACCCCAGCGTCGTCGGTATCGTCGTCCGCAACCCAAGGATCTATTACCACTGGGCAAGTGGCAGCAAGTACAGCTGCTCCTCAGTCTGTCTTTGCAACGTCTTCAGCTGGAGCAACCTCGATTTTCGCAGCGGCAGCAGTTGCCACAAGCACCACAGCAACATCTGGAACTTCATTCTTCGGTGGAACTGGGCTTTCTTTTGGATCAGGATCCACACAAGGTACTCCTTCGATTTTTGGGTCATTGAATTCCAATGCTCCTGCTTCTGCTGCTGCTCCAACGTCTGTTGCAGAATCTCCATTCGCAGCTATAAGTCCAGCGGCGGCAACTTCGACAGCAGCACCAAATTTCGGCACACCAGCCACTACTACCTCGGCTAGTGCTTTATTTGCTTCGGCAGCGGCAGCAACAACGCCTACGCCTGTGTCGTCGTCCAGCTCAGGAAGCATTTTCGGTGGAATACCGAAACCGGATCAATCTGTTTTTGGTCAGCAGCAGCAGGAGGGCAATGTTTTCGGCTCCCCCGCCAGCAACGATCCTGCGGCTTCTGGAGGGAGTCTCTTCAGTGGACAGACAACAGCTTTTGGGGCTCAAAGCAATGCAAACACTGGTGGTTCGATTTTCGGAGGCTCCTCGAATGCCCAAGCGGCGGCAAGTCCATTTGGAAATGCAGGTAGCAATACAGGAGGAAACATCTTTGGCAGCCCAACTCCCAGTTCTGCATCGAATGTCTTTGGAACTCCCACTCAGCCTGCAACGGCGTCGGGTGGATCTATCTTCGATCAAACCTCGAATGCTGGACAATCAGGAGGTTCCCTCTTCGGACAAACTCAAGCTCAATCAGGTTTCGGTTCACCCACCAGCCCCTTTGGAGGTGGTGCTTCATCTGGAGGATCGATTTTCGGAGGTGGAGCAAATGCTGCTAATCCAAAACCATCAGCTTTTTCGTCTCCTGCTCCGGCTGCATCTACATTTGGCTCCGGCAATGCTGGAGGAGGATTTGGTTTGTTCTCCCAGACACCAGCTTTCGGCTCACCATCACAGCCCAACGCAAACACTGGCGGTGGTTCATTCGCTCAAGGAGGCTCGTCCATCACTCAAACCGGGTTTGGCTCACCCAATTCTGGAACGGCTTTTGCAAAGCCAGTTTTTGGCGGACAGCCAGCATTCGGTGGAGCTACTACTTTTGGATCACCCCCCAGCTTCGGATCAGCACCGTCATTTGGAAGTCCTAAAGGTTTTGGGTCGTTTGCAGCACCCGCAGCAACTGGAGGAGCATTCAACTCTCCAACTCAGAATAACAATTTGTTTGAGGCACTTGGTTCGTCTGACACTGGGCTGACATTTGGCAATTTGGCACAAAACAACAATCCCAATCAGCAGAAACCTGCTTTTGGAGGGTAAGATTAAAAAACATAATTAAATGAAAAGAAAGAAGAGAAAATAAAATAAAATAAATATTTCTTTTGCAGATCTTCCTTCATGAGTTATCGTTCTTAAACAATAACAACAAAATAAAAAAAAATTAAATTTACTATGCGTGGAAATGTCTCGTTTTTTATTTTATTGTTCGATTTATTATAACTTTGTTTGAAAAATAAATACGTAGTTTATAAATGGTTGTTTTTTTCATTCATTGCATACATATTTTATGTTTATGTTTCATTGTATATATTTTGTGTATAGTACTACATATTAGGAAGAGGAACGAACGACGCGATATCTGAGAGGCGTGGAGATGATTGATTTGATCCCTTTTTTTCATACCCCTCCATTGTTGTGGAGAGTTGGGAATGAGGAAAAATTCAACAATAATCAACGATAATTAAAAAGTAGAAAATAGAGAAGATCGAGGGAGACAATAAAAAAACCGCAACAAAGCTAAAAAGTACATACTGTAAGTTTACAAATATACTCCTCTCATTCTTTCTTCAGTAAATTTCTCCTCATTCTTAACTCTCCACCAAGTAATTTGATACTACCATCGCCCTCAATAGTTGTGGGGATCAAATAAAAAATGTTACATGTTACATATGTTCAATGTTTTTTTAAGTTTGAGAGGGAAAAACAAAGTTGGGTAAAGCATTCCACATTCTCGATGTGCGGTTAAAAAATGAATCTATATTTTACAATACGTCCGAAATTGATCTCGATACAACGTTGTTTGTAAGAATATCGATTAAACAACTAAAGTCAAGAAAAATTGCGCCTTATAATTTTTCCATCTCATCAGATTGAAAGATTAAAAAGAGCTACAGCTAGTGTTCAAGGCTAACGTAAAACACAACAAAGTTCTTAACCTATATCGAAGAAAAGGTGATTTAAAAAAAGTAGCAACCATCAACTATATATGCAATCTAACTCCAAGGAGATATTATGACTAAAATTATGCTCGGTTAAATTTTAACAATTCATCATAATTCGTTAACTGTTTACGCTTTCAAATTATGGAAATTTACTTTTAGTTTAAAAAAGCTAAGGGGATAATTATTGACGTGAAAGGAAACAAATTTATTTTAAAGTTTTGTAAAGGGGTTTCCATGGGTAAAATCAGATTTCCGTCAACAATTTAATTCTTTTTTTTGCATCATTGTATTAGTATAATTTCTTTTTGTGTTAACAAATGCGTTAAAACTGTCAAACTTCCAGCTAAACATTTTTATTTTCGAGTTGCATTAGTATACATAAGTCCAAAGAGGGGTAAGTCTGCCAAAAATCCAGATCTGCAGATTTGATCTTATATCAAAAATAAAGCAATTTATTTTGCCCAATTAAATGCAAAAACAGGGGAAATTATAGTTTTGGCAGATCTTGACTTATATTGGTCGCATTCGGAAAGCTAGTGGCTACGTAGTCGAAATTCAACTAGATTTGTGAATGCAAAACTTCACTACAAAGCTAGTCAATCCGGAACTGTCATATAAATGACAAATGCAAATATATAATATAGGAAACATTTGTGTTTTCAGTACTTTAAATAGTTTGTTTTGTTTTCAAATTCAATAAAACCGAATGTAAGATATAATATGAGTGATTTTTATATGTATTTAAATACTAAACGATTAATTTCATTTTGAATTCTTGTGTCCTTACCGAGCAGCTGATTGTGAAACGTCAAAACCAGTGTGCACTAACTTTGTAGCCGAAAATTTTACACTACGTTGGAGGGGAAATTTCAACTACTTTTGTAGTTAGATTTAGCCAATCAGAATCCCTTGACTACGTAGCCACTAGCCTACAACTTTTAAATATGGTTTAGACAGACGTCGCCGAAAATGCGCTATTTTTTTAGCGAGACCTACCTACCTACCTTAATTTGTCGCAAGTCCAAATTCGCTTATCTAGTCCAAGACCTTCCTATTACCAAAAACACTTTATATACCATAATGGTCCATGGTCCAAACTGAATATGATGGAAGGTCAGGTCATAAACCAAACAGATTTTTGTAACTTGTACCACATATTAACGGTCTTCGAGTAACGACTGTTTTAATGAAATTTTGGGAAATACATACTTTTAGTCAGTTTTTTACTCACACCATAGATTTTAATATAATATTTATAACATCAAGGTTTGTATTAAAATCTATAATTCAAACTCTCCACAATCAATTTTGTGCATGCTTTTGGCATTTAAAATAACCCAATGTTCGGACAAATAATTTGTATTACAAAAATTTGATGGGCTTTGTTATTTCGCAAAGAAAGTAATGAATATGATAACAACTAGATTTAAATTAAACCTAATTTTGCATTTAAATCTTTAAAGTAGAATTTCGACCAAAAATTTGATGAATTATTTCAAACAATTTCTTTTTGGATGTTCTCCAACTGTATAACGGATTTTTACCATATTCTCGTTCGGGGTTCCAGATTCTGTAATAAACGAAACGAAAGCAAACGTTCGTTTTTCAAAAACGAACAAAATTGTGCGAAAACGATATTTGGCATTCTGTATTGCTTTTTGTTTTTTATTTCAATTACAATTATTATTTTGTTATTTTTACTTACAATCAACGTATTAATGCTGTGGTTTCCCTTCCGACTGTAGAACATTCCTTCGTTCTAGGTTGGCCGAACTAAAATCATTTGGTGCCATCAACACAACCCATAACTATTTAAAAATGCTTACCACCGGGAATTTTATATTTGTTCAAGAAGTTACTATTTGTTTCATCCTCTTCAGAATACGATGATGGTCTTCCAACTATTTTAGCACTCGCCAATTACTTTTGACAGAGTGCTTTGTGCAACAAGGCATACGAAATCGTTTCCAACTGACCATTGGTAGCTTCCTCCACCCAGTATCTCTAAAGTAGAGCAAAGCCTTAAAATTGGCAGAATATATACATATACTAGCGGCCCGTCCCGGCTTCGCACGGATAGACAAAATTAGGTACAGATATTTAAGTTATAAGCATGCTAATTAAAACGACCACGAATCACTAAATTAGAAAAAATTGTATGCTTATCTTAAAGCCTCCCTGTACCCTACGTTGGCTGTGGTGTTTCTAGGTGGCAACAAAATGTATTAATTTTCAGGAGATCCTACTCGAGAAAGTGCCACATACAATTTCCCGTAGGAAAAGCACTCTTTCCTGAAGTCGATACCAACTATGGAAAAAGTTTGTCCCTGGGATTTATTTATTGTTAGGGCAAAGGATATTTTTAAAGTGATCTGTAACCTTTTAAAAGATATGGGCAAATCAGTTGGTATCATTGGAATCCGCAGAACATGTGTGAGCTGACCAGCCACGGGACCTGTAATGATAGTTGCTACAATCACATTATCTCTTAATTCTTTGATCAATAGTCTTTTACCATTACACATATTGGGAGGGCTTAAATTTCTTAAAAGCATAACAGGTGTACCTAGCGGACAAAATTGTGAATCTAAACCATTCTCAGATCCCCTTGAACACACACAAAAAATTTCATCAAAATCGGTCCAGTCGTTTAAGAGAAGTTCAGTGACATACACACTCACATAATATAATATATGTATGTGACTCGCGACCCTGTTTTTATGCGCGTATATCCTTCAACACATATTATTTAATTTTTGTAGACGATGTTATAAATTTGCATCAAAAATTAAAACACACCTTTGATCTGACAAAGTAAATGGGTGAGAGATACATATCTCAGATTTCTTTTTACACTGCCCAAGTTCAAAAACTCCGAATCCTCGTTTTCTTTTTCACTATCGGACTAAAATTCGCGTACTTATTCGCGTACTTCTTTTTTAATTTCTTGCAATCTTTTTGGAATTAACAAAATTGAAACTTAACTATTTAAGAAGAGAAACGTCAAAGAATAAGCTGGTTTTTTAAGTTACAAGAAAGAATATCCTTCGCACACGCGAAAACGTTTGTTCGCGTGTGCGATACAATATTTGACTCAAGGTTTATGTCAATCCTTTGGTCAATTTTGAATTAAATTTATAGCAACATTTCCCTTGACAAACATTTTTGCTTTTGAAGGGAGCATACGAACTGGAGCTGTGAAAAGTCAAAAGCACATCTAGTAAAATTTTAGAAATTATGAATAAAAAAATATAATAAAACCATAAACACTTTTTAAAATATTACTTTTTGTTTATTCATTGTTGTTTGTTTTTGTAAATTACAAATAAAAATTTTCCATTTTCTCTATCAATTTGCACTTGTGCCTACACGTTAATTGTTTTATTTTGTTTTATTTTTATTGATTTTAATAATAAATTTGTCTTCAATTAGTAAAATTTAATTTAAATTAGTCAAATTGTTTTATGTTTTTTCTTTTTTCTTTTTATTCATTAGATTTTTGGTATTACATAATTTTTTATTTTTCTTTATTTTGTTCTTGTCAAAGTACAAAAATGTTATTTTAATATTGTATCCATGGTGTTGGTGTTTTAAATTTAAATTTGATTAGTTTGAATATTTGTTGTTTATTTTTATTTTAAACTTTGATTCTTTTTCGTGTATAATAATTTTTTGTTTTTCTTTTTTAAATAAATTGTTCATTCGGTAAAATGTAGAATAAAAAATAAAATGTTAGCAAAAAGAAAAACGAATTAAACTTCAAATAAAAAACAAAGAAGATATTTCATGTAAAAAAAAAGTTTTTTAAAAGCATTTTTTTTGTTTTCATGGAATGAGCAACAAATTTGTTTATTTTTCGGAAAATATATATTTTTGTTTAATGTATATTTTTGTGTTTTTAATTAAATTTATTTAGGAAGCAATTTATATATATTGTAAATAAAACTATTCTTTTTCGCTATGAAAAGAAGAAATCACAAAGTAAAAAATTCTTAATGAGAAAATTCTTGTTTTTGTTTTTGTTTTTCTTTCTTTCTTTTGTTTTGTTTTCTTTTGTTTTTTTGCTTTCTCTCGTTCTCTTAATGTATATAAAAATATTATTATTTTTTCGTGTTACATAATTGCAATTGGTTATTTCTTTTGTTGTTGTTTTTCTTGTTTGTTTTAAAATACACAAAGCATAATTTTAAAGAAAAATAAAACATTATACAATTTGTTTTTATATATATTTATAAATATAATAATCGAAGCTTTGGATATAAACTTAAATTTATGTAAACTTGATTAGAAGCAAAATAAAAATAAAACGTAATCCTTGTATAATGTGAAATTTATGTACAAATATTTTGTTAATTAATTAAATAAATTAAAACAATTAAGAAGAAAAAAAAAAAAAACAAAGTTAAATTAAGAAAGAAACAAATTAAATTCGTCGTTCTGTAGAATTCTCTTAATATTCGTATATTCCAACGTCCACCCTTCCTCTTCCTCCACTTCTTTCACTTCCACTTTAGTTTCCAAGAATTCTTGGAGTTTCTTTTTGCTATTTCTTGAATTTCTACAAGCCTACAGCTAACTAGGATAATCTCTATTTTTTGAATTCGACAACCACTTCTTTTTATGTTTTTTGATGGTGTTGTGTTTTTTTTAATTTTACTTTACTTTAATTTTAAATTAATTTATTTGCCTACGCTACGTGCTGGAGAGGGAGAGAGAGAGAGAGATAAAAAAGAGAAAAGAACCCTGAAGTGGTTCGGCGGCTTACGCATAAAATATTAGAAAACACAATAAAAATGCTTTTCCTGACGACATTCATTTATGTTGTAGAAAGCTTGACTTTGACTTCTTGAGACTTCTAGTAGATGATGTAAAATCACGAAAGTATAGCGACACTCCGTCGCGGACCACCTTGACTTATGTTATCCATAGAAGACCACTTTTTGATGCCATTCTTGAGGGCTTCGGCGGTGACTTTGTCTTGCATCACTCGCGACATCGCTTCGAGCTTTTGTGCGCGTTCTTTGGACAGTGGCTCTGTGGGGAATGACAGGTCGTTGGCTTCGGCCAGAGAACGCAGATCAAAGTAATACTTGGCGTACACCGAAGACGGCACATTTATATTGAACTGCAGCAGCTCGAGGAACTGTCGCTCCAGTTCGTTCATGTCTTCGACGGTGATGTCTTTTAAAATTTGGCAGTAGTCTACGTTCCACACGGCTTGGTCATCCCACACTTTGCTCGCCAGCAAAATAGCCCCCAATACCATTCGCTTCCAGTTGCAGGGCCCTAGATCTAGCTCGGCGTAGGTTAGTAGTCGCTCCAGATAGACCAGCGTTATGATGGCACACTCGGCAGTCAGTTGGGCTGCGTTGAAGAGCGTTCGAACGAACTTGTAGATCTGTCGGTGCTCCGGATTGTGGATGTCGTAGTCTTCGGGAACTGTGTCGTGGGTGAGTGGATGGAGTTTCTCATCGAAGATGTCAAGTCGTCGGTAAGACTCGCGGTTCTTGATGTGGAAATAAATGGCTAGCGACACGCATTTGACGGTGTTCTTGAGATTTGGCTGGGAAACTGTGCTGTCGTCCAGGTATATTGTGGAACATGACGAACTCTTCTTCAAACCACCGCCGCCGATGCTGCCCTGCTGTTGGGCGATTTGGTGCTGCGAGCGCTTTCGAGTTATGCCACCGTTCTCGACCTTGGAACGTTCTAAGAACATTGTAGCTGCCGATGGATCGACCGACGGATCCAGATCACCCTCCAAAGCTTCGCGCTCCGAGATGTGCTGGAGATTGTTTGTGTATTGTTCGTTTTCTGGCTGGCGCTCTTCGTACACCGGAGGAACTTCTTTGATTTTCCGCTCGGGCTGTGGACTCGAGTAGGCACAGCAAGAGTTCTTGTTACCCATTTTGTGGTCTTAGCTGTTTAATGTGTTGTTGGGGATTGAGTGATATCTGCTGCTGGTGCTGTGGATGTAGATCGTATCTCAGTCTCGTGTTTTTTGTGTGTGTGTCTTTTTGCTTCTTAGTACACGTCGCGTTGTCGTGAAGATTCGTAAATTGATTGATTTGTTTTTGTTTTCGCTAAAAGATTTTCCAAAGGATTTGACTAGTAAAAGTAATTGGTAGAAAAAATAAATATCTAAATTTATTTAGGTATGCTTAAGACTTTTGTGTGGTTAGTTGGAGAATAATTTGATTGATTTTTTCTAATTTTTTTTTCTCTATAAATGGCTTGGTGCAGAGAATTGAGTTCCGGCGGCGACAACGACGGCGGAGGTGGCGGTGATAATTTCTAGCATAAATGTTAGAAAATAATTAAATTGTTTATCTAAATAAGTGTTTTTGTTTATTATTATATTGGTTTTATGATCTCGTACGATTTGTTGGCTTATTTGGCACTTCTTCGACATGGCCGTTTGAGGAATTGTTTTGTTTTTGCTAGTTTAGATTAGCGTTGTTTGTTTTTTGTTTGTATTTATTTCATTTCTGCATCCATCTTCTGGGTTGTTTGTTGCGCGCTTCTTCTGTGCAATTTAACGAGAAAACAGTTTGGTATGTTACTTCGGCTGTATCTCTTTAATTCAGATCTGAAAAAAAATCAATTTTTTTTAATTGAAAGTAGTAATTTTATAAAATTTGAGATATCTTTTATTTTATAAGCTATTTTTAAATGATCTTCAGGTCATATTTAAAGATAGCTTGATGCCCACTCAAAAATAGCTTATAGTTTCAAAGAAATTAATATTAAAATACATATTATTCATTTACTTTGCACAAAAGATGTAAAATATTTATATTTGTTAATCAAAACCACAGTTTTTGTGCTGTCAAAGTACTCCACGATAATTTCATAAAAATGCTAGAAGAACTAAAAGTCGAAGCAAATTTAGTCCAAAATTGTTGATCATTGAGTTAAACGAAAATATTCGTTCTTTTAGAAGAAAAGATAAGTTCCAGTGGAGTGAAGGTTAGTGCGTAGTACCGTCATGGTAGAAGTCTTGATTTCAATCCCTGCCTGTCACCTAAAGTGTTTGCACGGGTACTGCCTCTTGCGAAGAATTGACAAATCTTTCAAGATTAATTGTTGTCACGAAAATTGCCATCCCTGATAAGACTCACACACAAAAATGGTTGAGAGCTGTAAGTCACTAGGCCCTACTTCTCTACGGACCTTTTACTCCACCTAATTTATTTATTTTTTAAGAACAAAAGATTTACAGAAGCCTGAGAAGCAAATAAACTAAACTGCAAAAAGAGAAAGTTGTATAGCGTGGCCCACTTGAATGCAGCAAAACTTGAAAAATAAAAGGTTTTCAAAAATTGAATATTAAAAAAATTGATACAGCATTTAATATTACAGGATAATTTTTCGGTTTCGAAAGTAAAGTTAAATAAAATACATGGTTTCTAAAGAAAATAATTTAGTTTCATTATGAAATTTACACCTTTCCAATAAGTGTGGAAAAGGATACCATTCAAATGGGTTTCTTTGAGGTCATTTTAAACCACTTTTTCGCACATTTCAAGTTTTGTCTCAGCCATAACTTGAATATAATTTTGCTTTTATTGTGTCAAGCGTTCAAAAATTATTCACAAGGCCTTTTTCAAAAAAAATGTATGACCCTTTGTTTGATAGTGGATTTCTTATTGCTTATTATGTCTTCAAACCAAGCGACTCTTATTAGATTTCTACCAAGCCTCACATCTCTTCCATGGGATATTTTCCCCAACAGTTACCACTGTAGTTCGCAGATAATTATTTTAACTTTTTTAATTGTTTGTGGTCTGCTTATTGGGGAAGGCGGTGCATAACAGAAATCGTAACTGATCCAAAATCAATCTTTTTTTATTTTTTGGAGTGTGCTTTGGTTCATTGCCCGGTCAATTTGATTGCCGTTTTTGGCCTCTACATAAGGCAACAAAGATTCTCGAAGAATGTTGATGCTGTTCAGTCACACCATTTATTATATATTATTTTGTTTGCAACCCAGTACAATTATTCTTTGATCCCCTCATAAGATATAAAGCCATTCCGAAAAAGAGGCTTATCACCTTGGGTTTTGGGAAACTGCAATTTTTTCACATGTTGTTGTTCTTTTTCCCAAGTGTTTTTTTTTAATTATTTTGGTTTTCAAACTTTTTGAGTTTGTATTTATTACCTTGTGCGACGTACAGCCTCTATTACCGTTTCCTGAGAATTTATAAAGCTCATCCTTAATCCTGCTAATTCCCTCTCGAATGTTGTTTTCAGTCTCCCAATATTTCTGCTTTCTTGTAGAGCGTCCTGCGTGGCCTACAATGCATTCATTACCTTTTCGAAGTGTATTAATATAATAGAGTCAATGATCAATTTTTCTAAATAGTTCTTTATTGGAAATAAAATTTGGTCAAAAACCTTTTAAGATGCTTCGTAGACATCTATTACTGAAGTTTTACTATTTTCTTGTCATTGTTAATGTAATTTTCCTGATACTACATTGGGGTTAAGCTGAGATTAATTTTTCCCAAGCATTGGACAACATCCCGAACGATACGGTTACAACGTTAAGGTTTTGCCTGCGATAAAGAAAATTTTGTCTAGTGACTGGAAACTTTCTATTTTGTTTTAAATAGTTCTGAGAGGCTGAACATCTAAGTTTTTGTCTATATAAATATTAATGCCCACGACTTCTGCTTTTTTCTCCATCCTTTTAAAATGAATCTGCATAGTCCAGATACTTGAGTTAATTTGTCTTAGTCCATCGCATACCTTTGCTCCCTGTCAAGGTTGCCTGCAGCTCATTGCTTATCAAAAACAAAACCAAAATTTGTCTTTGGTCAGTTTAGACTTAAAATTCATTTGACAAACCTCCATGGAAGACTTATATTAGCGATGTTTTTATCCGGGATAGTCTTTGGCAAAGCCGGCAAAGCCATCCCCATGTAAATTCCCTGATTAAGCTTTTAAAAGCATTCTTGAAATCAAATCGACGCAATGCTCATGTTCAGAGATTCTGGAGTGGAATCGGCATAGGCGTAAGTTGATAGTTAATTTGTTTATAGTCGTTTTGACTATTGCTCTTTCTACATTTTTAAAAACGATTTTTGTTTGTGTTTCACGCGATGTGAGCTATCGTTAAATTAATGATATCCATAGAAATCGGCTAATGAACTTTTTCCATGATAACCGCTTCAAACTTTGTATTTCATTACGAAAATTGTGGTTTAAATATTCATGGATTAAAGATAGCTCACTGTGAATAAAATAGCACTTAGAGTATTGATGTGGTCAATACAGAAGGATTCTTGATTTTTAGATCGTGGTGTGTTGCTGATGAGATTGTCGATAAGGACGTTCTAAAATTGTGACTACTGCTTGAAAAACGCAAATCCCTTTCCAAATTTTGTGACTTTATTTGTTCGCCTTTTTGGGAACTTGGCAATCATGTGTATTTCCACTCTTTAGGGAAGTGTTCAGACATCCAAGAGCCTTTCTCAGTGTGTGACAAATCCACCGCTATTTACGCTTTTAAATCCAAAAGTCCGATGATTTTTTTCACAATACTCCATTTATCAATTTTGGGGACTTTCTTTTTTCTGTAGATCCTTTAAGGAATTTGTAGAATTTAATATATAGGTAGTAGATATAGTCTATAATAATACATATATCACACAAAAACTTTGGGAATATTTCTTGAACTAATTACACACCCATAAAATTCACAACTACAAAAATAATCCACAAGCAGCCTAAGCTATGAAACACTTTTATTACCTTGAATACAATAAAATACACTTTAAGATCGCTTAAGTAAAATCTGGACAAAACTTTCAACAAACCATTGCAGTTCACATCCTCCACAACATTTGTATCACAATTGTTATTTTTGAAGGGAAAGAGGGGTAATTTTATTTTGTCATGCATAAGTACTTATTCATGTCATCACTATCAAGTCTATTTTTCTTACTGAATTACATCCATGTCTATTTATAACATTTTAAGTGTCCTTTCTATTATTTCACTTGTTTATTATTAGAAATACAAAGACTAGCATAATTTTTTAACCTCATCAAACTTCCAATGCCTGTTTGCCTATAACAAAACAATAGCAAATAATTAATGAATAAAAAAAGAAACAAAATTGCAAATATTATCCAATTAGAGTTGGGCGGGTGTACCTATTGATTGACCTGAAGAATATGCAAAAAGACCTAGGTACATACCTACATTGTAATCCAACACAAAACCGTCTCAATGGAAATTTGTTTACACAAAAAAGGAAAAACCAAAATACCGAGTTGTATGAATTCCACTTTAAAAATTCAGCCCTCAACCGAGTTTTTGTAACCACATCGACGAAGCAACAAGAAAATAACAAAAGAAAACAAAAACTCACACATAACTTGATTTATTCCAATTGCATGAAAATCCGAATCAATTTCGATTTCTGAGAATTTTTTTTATATAAAACAATCACAAAACAAGCAAAATAAAATTTGCAATCAACATGCACAGCACAGCAAATCACACTCTGATTTAAGGCGTCATAAGATTCCTTCGATTCGGCATAGGAAGATAGGAACAAAAAATGAAGAAAAATTAACTTATACAATAGAAGAAGCAATTGGAATCATAATGAACTTATTTTAGAAATTTAAAGTCAAGAAAAAAGCAAAAAAAGATTCCAATTCAAAGTGAGGCAAAAAGTAAACAGCTGATTAATCGAATTCTAAAACAAATATAATTACTTTACTTTAATAAGTTGGCGATAATTAGAATCAACAAAACAAAAAAAATCAAGACCTGCCGCTGCCGCTAGGCTAGAAGCTAACTGCCTGGTGCTGCAAAGATGATAATTAATACACCAGCCACACTTAGGCAGTGCCACATAACCGAAGGCCAACCACGCGTTGTAATTGTAATCTTATTTCATTTGCTAGATAGAACTTAGGTAGCAGGCAGAGCAGGCCGAAGTGTTGCTATCAGAATCAGCTCTAATGAATAGGAATCTTATCTCGTCTCCAACTCTAGCAGCAGAAGAAAAGATACTCGTAAAAAATGTTGACACAAAAATCGAAAGAAGAAACTATCAGTAAATGCAAGGGGTAGGGACAGGGACAGGGGGTAGAGGACACACAAGAGATGCTCTTTGTGACACAAGAATAAAATAAAACGATAAACCTCCAGAAGCAGCAGCAGCAATGGAAATTAAAATGAATTCCTCCATAAAGTTGCATGAATAATTAAATTGGAGTGAGGAGCAACAGAAGTTCAAATTTAAAATTGAGGTCGCATCAAGCAGCAGCAGCACCACCACCACCACGAGTACCGAACACGACAACCCAAGAGACCCACTCATCAATCGAATTAAATCTTAATTTAGAGCCAACTTATGTAGTAGGGTGGTGCTGTGCTGTGCTCTGCTCGGTGTTCCATGCTCTCTGTGGTCGATGATGAGGACGAGGATAATAATGATGATGATGATGGAGATGACGATGATGGGCAGCACTTCAGTTCATTGACACAGGTGCAGTACGAATAAGAATACGAATACATCACCCACCCAAGACCCAAAACCCAACTACCCAGCGATATATTTTCCGAATAGACAAGAGAAAAAAGAAAAGAAAAAACCAAATAAGAATCTTCCTTGTTTCTTATCAGACGAAGAATTTTTGCACATTGGAATTCGAAGAAATTCGAGTCAGTTCTTTTCTATTTATGAATAATTTATACACACTTTTGTTGGGTTAGATTTTCTTGGGCGTTATTTTTATTTGTTTAACAAATTAATAAATAAATTCAAGAAAATTGTGTATTTTTTCCAGCACAAGCACTCACCGACGACAACGACGACGACGATAGTTTCATTTTAATGATTTTTGTCTTCTTATTTTATAATTTCTGTTGTGGGATTTTTGTAATTCTCTTCTTTTTTATTTATTTTTTCCATGAACTTTTCTTATTCAGGTGCAATTAGAGATGACTTTTATAGTGTTTTGGGGTGATTACATTTTGAGTAATTTTTAAGAAAGTTTATGGTTTCATTTTTATCGAAACAGATAGATTTTTAGTTGGAAATTTTAAGTGTGAAAAGACAAAATTAAAATGAAATTTCTTTCTTTTTCGCGAATAAAAATTTACACCGAAGTTGAATGCACAACAAAAGACCAGATGACAGCCATTTTTAGTGGGATTTTTGATTTGTAGTGTACTTTTTACATTTTGGTAGGAATTGAAGGTGTGGTGAGAATTTTTTGAATGGTGAGAAATGACTATTTGGGTGGAAACAAAAGGGAAAAGGATTTGGCTGAGATTTTTTGTTTGAAATGTGAAAAAAAAAGTATTTTTTATAATAAATGGTCTATACTTAGTTTGATAAAAATAATTCGTGTTTTAATAATAAAAAAGGGTAAGCAACCGTTTGTTTTTTAATTAATGTTCAAATGTGCTCGATTACGGAAAAAAGTGTTACACAAATTTGTCTCCCTTTGTTGCGGACGCCTGGTGAACTGCTCCTTGACCTAGAATGCAAAAGGAAAAGATTAGTTAAGAAGAAAGAAAAACAAACAAAAACATACTTACCTGGTTGTGCGAAAATCCATGTGGGAAAGGTTAGATATATCCTGAAAAAGAAAACAATTATTATTAGGTCCATAAATAATAAAATTAAGTATAAAATAATAAACAAAACAAAAGTTATTTACATACCTACCATGTTGGTTGTTGAATTCTGAAATTGATTTGATTACAGTAGAATGACAGCGACAACTAGTTGTTAAGACTGTGTACTTTGTACGTTTACATGGGATTGATTTCACATGGGGGTCGAGTTGAGATAGACCATCTCGGCCAACTGTCAATTCTGGACCTAGATAGAGATTTTTAAGGAAAGAGATAAATGACTTATGCACGTTCGCACCTTTCATTTTTTTGTTTTACTTTGGTGTTACTTACTTTTTGTTTATGTTATGAAAGTTAAACATTCAATTCTAAATTGAATATAAATAAGACAATGTATTTAGACCCTTAACCTTTCACGCCATCTACCTGTTGAAGGTTATAACATGGAATTTCATTTTTGTTTAGAAGTTTTAGTACGTATTAATGTGGGTCTAAATGAAGTTCGAATTCGAAGATGAAGAAAGATGAGTATGGAAATGAGGATTTTTTGCACACCCATACTAAGAAATGGGATCAATACGAATAAGGAGAGAGGTGAATCGGATGATGTTTGTGCAGCTATGGTGATCATACGATTAGTTTTTGGGGTGAGATGTTTTGCCGGGAGGTGTCAAAGTGTTGTTCTGGTTTGTTCGTTTTGTGTGAGAGATCGAGATTTTTTTGGACGAGAGGAGTTTTTTTGGGTAGAAGATTAGCCGGCAAGTGTCGAAGTTTTTTTTGTTTTTGAGTTTTTTTTTGAAAAGGAGATTCCGAAATCGATGGAGAAAAGTTCGGTTGGGATATTTCGGCCGAAGTTTGATAGAAAAATTAAATAAATACTAATAAGTAAAATATAAATACAATAAAATAGAAATAAACTTGATTTGATTTCAAAAATAATTCAAGAGTGGTGAATGGTGTTTTTTTTTTGAGATTCTGACAAGAAGTGAAGAGGCAAGCGGGTGAAGAATAGTGCTGCCATAGTATTTTTGGGAAAAGAAGATTTATGAATCTGAATTGAATTAAATAAAGTTTATTTAATTAAAGTTTAAAACTCGAAAAAAAGAAAAAGGAAACAAAATCCCGGAGTGGTGAAAGTTATTTTTTTTGGGAATTCGAAAAAGAAACGAAAAGAATTCGGTTGTGATATGTATATTGCTGCCACAGTTTTTTTGTTGTTTATAGAAAACAAAATTAAATAAACTAAAAAAAAGGTTAAAGATACAATTAAATTACAAATTATTTAGTTACAAATAAAACTAAACAAAAAAAAAAAAAAAATTGAAGAGTTGCAAAAAGGCTAAATTGAACCAGTTTGAAGCCACTTTATTTTTGAAATTAAATTTCCCTTGCTAACGTGTGGTGAACTTAAAACAGTAACGTTTGCACCAGCCAACCCTGTCCATCGGAGCACCCCGGCTCACTTGAGCGCCGGTCCGTGCAACCCTGAAACTAAAACAATACATAAAGAAGAGAAACAAGTTCATCCCATGTAACCAGCCGGATTCGGAGCGATAAGTTTATCTACGTGTTTGTGTTTGTGTGTGTTTATTTATTACATTGTTTGTGTTTGGCGTCAAAATTACAATATAAATTACAAGTTTCTGTTAAATTTTTTATTAAAATCCTCAATTAATTAAAATTACAAATTTATCCTGTAAGCAATAGAAAACTATTTTTTAAAGGAGTCAACGCGGGAAAGAAAAAATTGGTTGTTGATTTTTTTTCTGGGTAGAACCAACCTTTAAAGAGCTCTCTAGGGGTAGGTGATCCTGGAACGTTTTTTTTCTCTTGTGGTTAACGGTAATACCGAAAAGGGTATTCGAATGTTAGTGTTGGTTATTTTTTTGTTGACTCTAAGGAATTGTTTTTCGTTGCGTTTTTTTCTTAGTTTTTTTTTGATTAATTTTTTTTTTGGTTAATGTATTTTCTTGATTCGATTTTGTGTTTCGAATGTTATTTTGGTTCATTCCACATTGTGAAATTTAAAAATAAATTTGGACGCCCTTGTTGAAAAAAAAGGAAAGTTAACAGTTTGGTTTTGTTTCTGTTTCACCTGAGTGAAACGATGGTTTATTGAGGAAATTTTCAGGGGGGTGCCGATGGTAGCTGATTTTCAACGATGGTAAGGACCTGATTTTCACTGGAACGGTAAAGTATTTTGGGAAAATCCAAACATGGCCAAGGATTTTCATGGTTGGGTGGGTAAAGGCCACACTGCATCAACACCGGCAGTGCCCTTGGGGTGGTGAACGTCCGTCCGTTGTATTTTTAGGAAACCGGCCTGATTTGTGTTTTTGGCTGCTGGTGACGTTTGCTTCCGGGAACAAGATCCCCCCCCACATCCGACGAGCTGATGCTGAGCATAGCAAGCAGGCCACGTTCTCGGGAGTAGACACTCTTTCCCTTTTTCCTGGTGTTCCTCTTTCCTTTCCAGATGTTCCTGCCACGGTAAGGTAGTTTCACTGCCTTATCGACTTATCCTTATCCACGCTCCTCTCCCCTCCACTAACCAGCAACAAAATGGCGCCCAACGTCTAAGGCAATGTCTAAGCCAACGTCTAAGGCAACGTCTAAGCCAACGTCTAAGGCAAAGTCTTAGATTTTTTGTAGTATTCGTTTCTGTTTTTTATGTTGTTATAGTTCACAACCACACTTACTGAAAATTTTTAACTTTTGTAAGTCTTTACAGGGAAGGTCACAGACGGACTCGTGTGAATTGCGACGATATGTTGAAAATTTTCAGTGACTGCGGTTGATGTGGGTTAGGTGTTTTATCTGGTCTTGCTGCGATCTCTTCAGGGTTCAGTATGTCTTCATCTAGGAAGTCCCAGACATGCTAGATTTGAATTGCGACTGGCTCTGGAAGTTGAAGTAAGTTTCAGTTACCACCTTTGTTTTGTATTCCTTTTTCCTTATCCTTATTTTCTTTCTTTACTTTTCTATACCATTTTCATTTTCTTATCCTTTGTACAGTTTTCTATAAAGCATTTTTTTGAAATAGTGACCGTGTTTGGCAGGTTGTCGGACATTGTAGCATGATTTTCAATAATTTGTTTTTTTTTGATTTTTTTTTAAATTCATTTCTCTTTTTGTGTCGTTATTTTTTCCAACGCCATGTCTTCAACGAAAGCCCTAGAGGCAGACTTGAATTGCGGGTATGGGAAAAATAGCTTCGTAATGTAATTTGTGAATTGTTCCTTATCCTTTAATTTCACCACCCAGAGGGAAGTTTAAATTAGTCCGTCCGAAGTCTCGAAATTCTAGTAAATGGTTACCGAAAAGTCGTTCCAACTCTTCAGGTCCAAACATCGTTGATTAAACTACCTGAAGCACCCCGTATGCTTATGATTCAAAACCTATACGCCTTAAGAAAATTTATTTTTGGAAATATTAAAACTTAAATACATAAAAATAAATACAAACACACAAAACATAAAATAATACAAACATATACACGATTTTTGTTGATCTTCCGTATCTGTTTTCGTTTTTCGTTTTTTTTGGTAAAGTTTTTCTTTTCTTTGAGAATTTTCGTGAAATAGTTTAAGTTTTTTTTTGATAAAAGAAATTTTAAGCCACATTTAAGAAGCACTTAATTTAGTTCTAATTGAAATTTATTTTTTTTTGTTTGAAAAAAAAAAGAATTTAACATTTTCAGTTTGGAAACTAGGAATTAAGCAATTATTTGAAAATTTTTCAAAGTTAAGATTTTTTTCTGTGAAGTGAAAAAGTTTGGTTTTCAGTTTAGTTTTTTGTTTATTTATTTAGTAAAAGTTTACAATTGCTTTCTTAATTTTCTAATTCAACTATTTTTGATAAAATAAAAATTCTGATATTAGAGATTTTAGGAATAATTTTTAAATACTTTTTGTAAAATTTGAGTTTTTTTAATACAAAATTTCTTTAAGTTTTTCAAAAAATATAATTTAGAAATTCGTTTTTAGTGATAGTTTTTTTTGTTACACAATTCCTTTTTTTGAATTATAAATTGTTTTTCAAAATTTTTTTTGAAAATTTACTAAGTTTAGTTAAATAATTTTGGAAAACAATTCTACAATTAATTAGAAGTTTTTTTGATTTTTCAATTTTTTTTGAAAATACATTTTTATTTTTTAATTCCTTAAAATTAAGTTCTTGTTTACATTCAAATACTTTTAAAAATCTTGAATTCTTATTAATTTATTAATTTCAATTTTCGTTCTTCGTTTTTCGTTATTTATATTTATTTTCTTTCGTTTATTTAATCATTTTTCGTTAATTATTTCCGTTATTTATTAATTTATTTATTTATTCAGTTTTTTCGTTAACTACATTTTTTGTTTTTCATTTACATACATTTTTTTTGTTACAAGTTTCATATTTTTTTTGTTAAATTTTTTCTGAAAGGTCTCAGTTTTTGATTAATTAATTCATATTCTTTTTCATTACAATATTTTTTTTTGTTCATTAGTTTACTGGTCTTAGAGTTTGAAAAAAAAAAGGTTTTCAAGAAAAGGAAGAAGAAAAAAAATTAAATTAGTTCAAAACTAACCACTTTTGAATAAGTTTACTTTTCGCATATTCGTTATTTTTGTTGAATCAGTTAATTATATTTTTTTAAAATGGCAAGCGGAAATAATAAAGAGGAAGATGAACGTATCCAGCGAATGATTAGAGATGCTGAAATAGAAGAAGAGAGAATGACAATAAATACAAACACCGGTGTTAGGCGTCGAGTCGTACACTCACCACCTCCAACTGACAGACAAGCCCGATCCACATCTCGAAATATAACCAGTTCTAACGGTGTAGTTACAAACGTCTCAACTCCCATAACACCAAATGCAAATGGTACTAATACAAACGGTAAGAACACAAACGATCCGAATGTCAGTAGTAACACCAGTTCGATCTCAACCCCGCCTTATAGTGATCTTAGTGGGACAAGGGTCGACAACACGGTTAGGCAAGCTCTAGGTCCAGAATTTGATGATAGGGCATAATTCACGCAAAGGACTTAAAACAATAAGTCGATGTCAAACTTAGTCTAAACTGAGTTAAGAACCCGATAAAAATATGTCTTTCTGAACTGAAATCCCTCTCCGAAGAATTGGTTTTGAGTCTCCATACAACTGTTTAGTTTATTTGTCTTATTTATGTTTGTTGTTTATTTCACATAGTACCTGAGATTTTTTTTTATAAACACCCTGTACCTGAAAAGTTTATCTCAATAAACGCCTTTTATTGTTTTATTTATTAGAAATTTTATTAATTGCATGCTTAAAATTAGTTTTACTTGTGTAACTTAATGTTATATATATTGAAATTACGTTATATGTTTTGATTAAAATTTGAAATATATATGTATGTAGGTACTAAACTGTGATAAAAACTATTAAGCATCTGTGATTTTATAAATTTGATAAACTTTAAAGACTGATAAATTTAGTAAATTTTTTTTATAATCTGTGATATTTACTTTAATTTAGTTTAGTTGTAGTTTAGTTAATTATATTTTCCTTAATCTGTGATATTTACATTAATTTAGTTTAGTAGTTTAGTAATTATATTTTTCTTAATCTGTGATATTTACAAATTTTTTATTTATTTTTTATTATTTTTGACTTTTTTTACACAGCTGTGATACTAGATTTAGGTTTTATTTTTGCCATATTTATTTATTTATTGAAATTTATTTATTAAATTGTGATGTTTTGCATGTTTAAAGTAATTATATGTTCTTAACAACACTCACTACTAGAATATGTAAATAAAAATACTTAAAGCGCTCACCAATAAAAATATCTGCAGTAAAATTGGTTGAAAAGATGGTTCGCTCCTCAATGTGAATGACTTTTGTCCTCATACCACTCAATAAATGCAACCTGTTACAAAGAATGAATAAAAGAAAAAAAAAGTATTAGGTTAGAATAGGTATATACGAATGGTACTAACCTTCACTGAAGCGGCGTCGGTGGGTGATGGAGAAAAGTTAACTAAACCTTGACATCTTTTTTGTGCCCGGCTTGAACCGTGGGTTTTTCCCCACAGCACAGTGAAAATATAATCGTCCTCCTTAGCATCGGCATCTGCAAGTATTTTTGTTTATATACCAGGCGACCGACTCCACTCCGTGTATTTTTACTCCTTATTGGGAATGTATCCCAATAAGTAGCAAATTTTGTTGCGGACGCCTGGTGAACTGCTCCTTGACCTAGAATGCAAAAGGAAAAGATTAGTTAAGAAGAAAGAAAAACAAACAAAAACATACTTACCTGGTTGTGCGAAAATCCATGTGGGAAAGGTTAGATATATCCTGAAAAAGAAAACAATTATTATTAGGTCCATAAATAATAAAATTAAGTATAAAATAATAAACAAAACAAAAGTTATTTACATACCTACCATGTTGGTTGTTGAATTCTGAAATTGATTTGATTACAGTAGAATGACAGCGACAACTAGTTGTTAAGACTGTGTACTTTGTACGTTTACATGGGATTGATTTCACATGGGGGTCGAGTTGAGATAGACCATCTCGGCCAACTGTCAATTCTGGACCTAGATAGAGATTTTTAAGGAAAGAGATAAATGACTTATGCACGTTCGCACCTTTCATTTTTTTGTTTTACTTTGGTGTTACTTACTTTTTGTTTATGTTATGAAAGTTAAACATTCAATTCTAAATTGAATATAAATAAGACAATGTATTTAGACCCTTAACCTTTCACGCCATCTACCTGTTGAAGGTTATAACATGGAATTTCATTTTTGTTTAGAAGTTTTAGTACGTATTAATGTGGGTCTAAATGAAGTTCGAATTCGAAGATGAAGAAAGATGAGTATGGAAATGAGGATTTTTTGCACACCCATACTAAGAAATGGGATCAATACGAATAAGGAGAGAGGTGAATCGGATGATGTTTGTGCAGTTATGGTGATCATACGATTAGTTTTTGGGGTGAGATGTTTTGCCGGGAGGTGTCAAAGTGTTGTTCTGGTTTGTTCGTTTTGTGTGAGAGATCGAGATTTTTTTGGACGAGAGGAGTTTTTTTGGGTAGAAGATTAGCCGGCAAGTGTCGAAGTTTTTTTTGTTTTTGAGTTTTTTTTTGAAAAGGAGATTCCGAAATCGATGGAGAAAAGTTCGGTTGGGATATTTCGGCCGAAGTTTGATAGAAAAATTAAATAAATACTAATAAGTAAAATATAAATACAATAAAATAGAAATAAACTTGATTTGATTTCAAAAATAATTCAAGAGTGGTGAATGGTGTTTTTTTTTTGAGATTCTGACAAGAAGTGAAGAGGCAAGCGGGTGAAGAATAGTGCTGCCATAGTATTTTTGGGAAAAGAAGATTTATGAATCTGAATTGAATTAAATAAAGTTTATTTAATTAAAGTTTAAAACTCGAAAAAAAGAAAAAGGAAACAAAATCCCGGAGTGGTGAAAGTTATTTTTTTTGGGAATTCGAAAAAGAAACGAAAAGAATTCGGTTGTGATATGTATATTGCTGCCACAGTTTTTTTGTTGTTTATAGAAAACAAAATTAAATAAACTAAAAAAAAGGTTAAAGATACAATTAAATTACAAATTATTTAGTTACAAATAAAACTAAACAAAAAAAAAAAAAAAATTGAAGAGTTGCAAAAAGGCTAAATTGAACCAGTTTGAAGCCACTTTATTTTTGAAATTAAATTTCCCTTGCTAACGTGTGGTGAACTTAAAACAGTAACGTTTGCACCAGCCAACCCTGTCCATCGGAGCACCCCGGCTCACTTGAGCGCCGGTCCGTGCAACCCTGAAACTAAAACAATACATAAAGAAGAGAAACAAGTTCATCCCATGTAACCAGCCGGATTCGGAGCGATAAGTTTATCTACGTGTTTGTGTTTGTGTGTGTTTATTTATTACATTGTTTGTGTTTGGCGTCAAAATTACAATATAAATTACAAGTTTCTGTTAAATTTTTTATTAAAATCCTCAATTAATTAAAATTACAAATTTATCCTGTAAGCAATAGAAAACTATTTTTTAAAGGAGTCAACGCGGGAAAGAAAAAATTGGTTGTTGATTTTTTTTCTGGGTAGAACCAACCTTTAAAGAGCTCTCTAGGGGTAGGTGATCCTGGAACGTTTTTTTTCTCTTGTGGTTAACGGTAATACCGAAAAGGGTATTCGAATGTTAGTGTTGGTTATTTTTTTGTTGACTCTAAGGAATTGTTTTTCGTTGCGTTTTTTTCTTAGTTTTTTTTTGATTAATTTTTTTTTTGGTTAATGTATTTTCTTGATTCGATTTTGTGTTTCGAATGTTATTTTGGTTCATTCCACATTGTGAAATCTAAAAATAAATTTGGACGCCCTTGTTGAAAAAAAAGGAAAGTTAACAGTTTGGTTTTGTTTCTGTTTCACCTGAGTGAAACGATGGTTTATTGAGGAAATTTTCAGGGGGGTGCCGATGGTAGCTGATTTTCAACGATGGTAAGGACCTGATTTTCACTGGAACGGTAAAGTATTTTGGGAAAATCCAAACATGGCCAAGGATTTTCATGGTTGGGTGGGTAAAGGCCACACTGCATCAACACCGGCAGTGCCCTTGGGGTGGTGAACGTCCGTCCGTTGTATTTTTAGGAAACCGGCCTGATTTGTGTTTTTGGCTGCTGGTGACGTTTGCTTCCGGGAACAAGATCCCCCCCCACATCCGACGAGCTGATGCTGAGCATAGCAAGCAGGCCACGTTCTCGGGAGTAGACACTCTTTCCCTTTTTCCTGGTGTTCCTCTTTCCTTTCCAGATGTTCCTGCCACGGTAAGGTAGTTTCACTGCCTTATCGACTTATCCTTATCCACGCTCCTCTCCCCTCCACTAACCAGCAACACCTTATAAAAATTATGTTTCTTGATTCGAACGTATGCTATGGTAAGGTAGTGTAAATTTTAGTGTTAGGGTTTGACTACATTCAAAACATTTAAAAATAAAATGCATGACTCTGTCGCACGAACTCACTCATGTATTCAAAGTGTGTGTTTAAAAATATTTGTTTGTATTTTACGATTTAAAAAAACTTATTTTTTGTCTTAAACAAAAAACTCCTAATGTATATCGGCTTAAAACCTTAATTTTTAAGTTTTAACTCAATCAACCCAATGGTTTTTAGCTTCGTCAGTAAAATCTCAAGTTCAAGTTATTTACGAATGCAAAACTTGCCATATAGTTCCTATATGTAGCAAGTAAAAATATAATAGTTGACTTACGTATGTCTGCATTTGATTTTTGCTACATATAAAATTAATGTCTTTAAGATGGAGCGAAAAGTTAAAAATTCAGAAGATATTCATTTCTGCATTATAGGAAGTTCGAGAAATGCAGAAGTCAAGATTATAATGAATGAATCAAAGTTGCCATAATGTTGTAAGTGTAACAAGAGCCTTACATTTCTTCTTCAATTTTAAATTTTGTTACTAAGTTAGGTACTACTTAACTTTCACTCGAAATGAAATTACAATCGACTAAAAATATAAATTCGATTTGTGAAATTCACTTTTATCGATATCAATTTCATTTTTTCGAACTTAAAACGAAGTGAATATACGTGTTCTAAATTTCGATTTTTGCGATTTTCAAATTATTTGAACGCGACCAGATTGAGTTTGTGTGACTAGAATTTGACAAGAGGAAATTGTTTAAAAACAGTAGTAGTTTCACTTAAGGAAATAAACATTAAGTTTTTTTTTTTTGAATAGAATGCACTCGATTCTTGAAAAGTTCCAGGTTTAACTTTGATTTGAGGGAAGGGACAAAGGATTTAAAACAATTCTTTAACACACGAAATTTCTTCCACATATCAAAAACAACATTCTTATAAAACTTTCAACACACATTCACAAACTATACTTCAATACTAGACTCTTTCCTGAGCGATATTTTGAAACATCTTATTGCAAACATTAAAAAGCACAGAACAAATTAAAACATATGAAATTATACAAATTATGACAATGAACAAAATTGTTTATTGACTGATGTGTCAGCAGCTTTACTTTCACTTGAAGTGATTTTGAAAAGTATTCGAAATTACGAATCGATCGAATAATAGAACACTGAAAACAATTTCACTTGATTTTAAATCTAGATTTTGATTTTATTTCACTCGAAGTGAGCTGATTATGTTACTTTTTTAAAGTTTTGTTATACCTTTTCTTAAGAATTTCATTTAAATTTCCTTTTTATTGTGAGGTTCATGCAACTATGTAATTGCAGTATTTTTCTTACATTAGTGATATAAGTTTTGGAATTTCTATGCGATTTTACTACATAAAGTAACAAAAGTAGTTTTTATCATTTTAAAACAACGGAAAAACACTGTGCACCTAATTATAGCTCCCTTTTTCTGTCACAGAAGCATTTTTTGGTTGTCTCGAAATTGTTTTACTATGTTTTTAGCTTTTATTAAGTTTGTTGATTTATTTCATTACACTTTCGTAAATGTTATGTCAAAAAGTTATAGTATTTTATAGGAAGTAAAAAAGAGTTACCACTGCACTAGTGTATTCTCTTCCACTTTCGGTTTCGATATAATACGCTTCCCTCTACTTTTCTGCATT
The DNA here is from genome assembly GCA_951509635.1 of Eupeodes luniger. NCBI lineage: Eukaryota > Metazoa > Arthropoda > Insecta > Diptera > Syrphidae > Eupeodes > Eupeodes luniger. Next base: position 6,964,488 of record OX608075.1, on the reverse strand, counting down.
GTGCATTTATTGCCAAGTTCATATTTCTAAGAATTAGCTTTACATTTCTTATATTCCATTTTAAATTGTGTGATAGAAAAATTCTATTCTCAAAGTTTTTACAGCAAAAATGAGAACTTTTGTTTATATTCCTGAGGATACAGATTTTTTTTCGAGATCTTATAAACGTAAACTGACACTTTCCATGATGGAATATAATAAGAAAACACAGTTGTTATAATCTTTTTCTTTTTTTTTAAATAATTTTCTTGGTAAAGTGACTAAAGTCCGTTGACTTTTAATTTCCAGTTGGAAAAATTACTTTTATGCTCTTCATTCATTCATTGATGGGGAAAAACAATATAAATTTCCAACATTCTGAAACGATGGTTCTGGCGTTATTCATGATGATTTTCTTTACTAAACAGAAATGTCAACACAGTTTGACATTCTCAACTGTCAAACCATAGACAACGCAACATTTGGGCATTAAGTGAGTTTAATCGGAAAATTAAAATATAGAGCTTCGATTGTGCAACTGCCCCTTAAAAACACCAATAGATTTTTTTTTCTTATTGTATTAAATTAAATTAAATTAAATTATGTTTTATAAGTTTTGGAAATGTATCAAACGTTTTTTTTATTATTTACAATTTTAGTCGAGAAAGTAAAACATCATTTAATTTAAAATTTTCAAAAACTAGTCCTTTGTTTCTCAATGGATAAACAGAGATCTAAGAAAAATATAAACAAAATTTAAAGTTAGAAAATATAAAATCAACAAAAAATCACCCTTCACTGATTTCTCTTGCCACTTTTTCTTATTTTCAGCGATATATTCAATCCATGGTTTTTGAATATTACAACTTTTATTTTTCTCATCATTATTTTTGTCAGTTAATGGTTTCAAAATAAATTCTAACATTTCACCACAAACTGCGAAAGTAGGTTTGACTATGAAATCAATAAAATTTATTTGTGATTCCGGAATCAATGTTTCGTATTTATCACAGAGTGGACTTATCGGTAGATTAAGTTCTCTCTCACGATCTCCTTGTTTGAAGAATTCTGTCATAATTAAAGTTGCCCATCGATAATGAAGATTCCAATTCTTCGTTGGACTTGATATATCACATGCATGCAAGACCAAAGCTAATGCTTTAGATTTGTCGATTTTCAATTCGGACGAATGTATACGGCTTTGTATGTCCTTTTGGATTTGAAAATGAAATGCCATATCCGTTGAAAGAACTAAATCAATGACTAACCCCCTGAAATGACGATACTCATCACGGGATAAGTTTGCTAAAATATTGCATTCATCTTCCCGAAGAACAAAAAATGAGGCACTCAGATGATGATTCTCCTGAACTGAACGATCGTTATAAATCAGAGCTCTATCGGACTTGGTCATGACGTGAAAACCATTGGTTGTTCCCGTGTGTTCGTAGTCATGAATCATTGCTGCCAGAAGACAGGCAAATACTTCTAAATCTGTCAACCATTCGATGAGTCTGGTTTTACAGAACATCGAGTGTAAAGTTTGAGTGACATCTGCCGCGTGGACGTTGGTATGATAAGGATTATTGAAACGCTTATAACCTGCTTCAATTCGATTTATAAAATTGTCGAAGACCTTCAAATCAATTGAAAACTTTTGGAAAATTCCATAACGATCAAAGAGACTACGGGCTAAGTATTTCAGGGGTTGGTTTTTTGTTTTATCCGCAAAAGTGAAAATATCAAATGACCACTCGTCAACAACCTTTGGAAACATATTGAGAAATTGTTAGAAAAGACGAAAAGAGTTGGGTATTTTTATACCTTCAATTTGACAGCGTCATCTGGTTTACTATGTCTGTCATCTTTCAAAATTTCATCTGTCATGATTGGTTAAATTTTTGATTCAATTAGCCAAAACTTTCTTTTTTTCTTTTATTTTATTTAAAGTAAAAATATTGATGGAAAATACAAAGAGCTTTAAAATTTCGTACTAATATTTTATTCTCCTGCTCTCTTGTTCTGATTTCTCTTAGATGACTCACGTTTAACTCTTTTGACGTTTGAATTTGAAAGTGTTAATCGTAAAGTAGAAGTGAATCGTTAAAATGAGTCGTGTCGAAAACGACCAATGTAAACACCATTTTAGAAATATAAACTGATTACTGAAATTGATAGAAACTGTCAGTTTTGAGAAGCAAATAAACCCAAATCCGATTTGGCAACAATTAGAATTTAGCTAAATCCATATGACATCTGCACAGTTAATCTTATATGAGCAGTGGATGGAATAGTCCAGTCAACAGTTGGGAAATCGAATTAAAAGGTTTGCTTAAGCGTATTTGCTTTGTTTATTTTCACGAACTGTCACTTTTTAGACATGTTTGGATTCTCGTTTTTTAATAAAAGGCAATTAACAATTTACTAGTTACCAAACGAAAAGAAAGGTTTAAAATATTGGACTCCCTTGGTAAATTGCTAACTAGTAAACTTTTAAACTGATAAAAATAGGCTGTTTAAAAGCATATAAAGTATGCTTTTTGAATTCCCTTAAATGACAATTTGGCTAATTGCAGAAAATAATAATTAATAAAGAGCACTTATGGGAAGTTATCACTGTAGGACGCAAGTGCCAATGAAAAACTTTAAACATATTGAGTCAAATTCATAGTCATACTTTAAACCCGATTCTTTTTGAACAGTCTAAATCTACAAGATTTGATCTTAAATCAAAAATAAATCAATTTATTTGCCCCATGGAATGCAAAAACAGGGAAATTTGTGTTTTGACAAATCTAAATTAAAAATAAATGGATTTATTTTAAGCATGGAAAACCCCATACCAAAATTAACAGTCGATCATTGAACAATATATTTAAGTATAATATGACATTTCAAATCGTACATGAATTTTGACAGATGAGTAGGGGAAAAAAGAACGCAAGTAATGATTACCTTCCAAAATGACTAACTCTCAGTCAGATTCAAAAATTGTCAAAAACCTCCGAAAAATAAGCTCTTTAATAGAATTTGTGTTCCAAAGACATATTTCTGACAGTTCTGACACCTCTGTGAGATTGTTTCGTGTCAATGGCTCCAGTGTTTCTCTTAACTTTAATAAAACAAAATTTTTTTTTTTTTTTTTTAGTTTTTATTAATTCTTAAATTTGCTTTTAAATGTTATTCCCATTTTTTTTTTTCATTCATATTAAATTTATTATTTTTTGTTGTTTTTATTTTTGTGTGAAAACAACAAGAGATTCATTTCTCTACTGATGGCTTAGAGGTTAAGTAGAATAGTTTGCATTTTGTTCAGAATTTAAATTAATTTTTTGTTAATATATTGTTTTTGTTTCTTTTTATTAATATAAATAGTACTCTAACAAGATTATAGATAATAAAATATTTATAAGTAAGTATTTGCTTTGCTTGCTTTTTTGTTTGCATTCAGGTATTTACAGGATTTTTAGTTTATTTTGTTTTAAATTATAAATTAAACATAGAAAACATTATTTTATTTAGAGAGTTTACTATGTGATTTTTGTTAGCAGCAACAAAACAATAAAATAGATTTTATTTATAGTACTTTTTTGTTTTGCTCTATATATGTATGAAGTGTTTATGCTAATCTAATATTTAATGTTTTTTAAATATTTTTTCATTCACTAATAATTCCTTGTCAAATTTTCTACTTCATTCACCTGCACGAAGAGAATCTTTAAAAGATCTCTAAATCCATTAAGATTTTGTTTTTTTGTGTATTTTGTCTTACTATTTTTAAATACCTAATATTTTTGTTTGTTTTTATTTTATACTTTTATTAAACTAGTTTTAAATGATTGCTTCTTTCTTTTTGTCGTAAGTTTATAATAATAACAATATTTTTTATTTTTGAATATTGCATTCTCAAAAAAAAACAAAAAACAATTAATTATTAAATAATAACAATAATAATAATTTTTACTATAAACTACTTTCATTTTTAAATGGATATGGTTTTATTTTTATTATTTTATTTTATATATTTACTATAATTTTTTACAGTTTTTGGGGGTAAAGACTTTAATAAAATATCTGGCAACTTGATTATTTTCTAGCAACAAAACATATTTTTGTGTTTAGTTTTTCTTTTTTTTAATTTAAATTTATTTTGTTGTGTTTGAGTTAGAAAAGAAATTAAAAGATTTTTGTACTTTATAAATATATCTTTTTATGTAGGAAAAATATGTAAAATTGGTAAGAGAGAAAGAGAGATTTTAAAGAATATTATAGCAGAGTAGAGAGTTAAAAAGAGAGATAGATTTATAGTTTGATTTTGTTTAATTTTAAAAATTTATTAAATTTCCTTGTATATTGTCAAAAAAACAAAAATTTATAAATGGAATTATGCTGAAATTTCTGCTGCTGCTGCGATGTGTTCAATGTGTTGCTTTTCTCTTATATATCTTATAGTTTTAATTTTATTTTCTTATTAAATTATTTATATAATTTTTATATAAATTTAGTAGTTTTTTTTCTTTGTTTGTTTAATATGTGTTTTTTCTTTTTACTTTTATGTTTTTTTTTTGTTTGTTTGCATTATAATCTATCTTAATAAAGCTATGATCCCAATTTCAGCTGATATAATGGTACCTTACTGCTAAGTGAATTTACCATTGCTCTTTTATTTTTATTAATTATTATTTTTTTGTTTGTTGGATGGCTTTTGTATAAAATACTGAGATTTTATTTTTATTTTTCATTATTAAAACGTAGAAACTTTTGTTAACGTGCTTTGATTTTTAAATATTGTGAATAGTTTAAAAGAGTTCTTGAAAAAGTTCTGTACTTTGAAATTGAAGTTTATTTAATGCTGTGAAAATGAGACTTAAGGTTTGTGACGTAAAATCTTAAGATTAAAACTTATCTGTACTTTCAAATTGAAGTTTATTTAATGCCGTGAAAATGGGACTTGACGTTTGTGACGTAAAATCTTAAGATTAAAACTTATCGCATGTGGCATAAGACGTTTTAAAAATTAAAATATAATAAGTTTTCCCTACCAGAGTTTTGCAACGTTAACGTTAATGTTATTGACTTCTGAAACAATCCAATGACAATAGACGTAATTTTATTATTTTTAATTTTATTTAGTACAAATGTTAACAAATTTATTTAAAACAGTTTCACGTTTAAATATTTAAGATCTTATGACTAAAAACATTATAATAATTTGATCAGAATTACATCTGAAAACTGACAGCAGATTGGAAACCATATAAATATGCATTTCTTTTAACTGACATGAAATAAGAAGTTAGCAATTGCTTTTGCTTCTCTTAGTTCGGGTTAGAACTCCTTACATAGGATTGTGTGCATATTCTGAACATCTACTAAACCAATTGTTTTGAAGAGGCTTGTTTTGACATACATATAATCATTTTATATCACTCACACTAACTCTCATAATCAAGTGTTAGCAAGAGTTATAATTATAAGACTTCAAAAAGAGTCCAATGTAAACACAGTCTTAATTTTGGTACACATCTGAAAACTTATTGTGCCACCATTTCCATTTGTCAAATAAAATGGAAAGCGTTTTTTTTTCTGAACTGCCAAACTAAAAATTTTATTTTTTTCTGTTCATAGTATTTAGAGCTTCAAAGTTTTATTATTTTTTTTTAGTTCCGAAGACTGTTTCTGAGTGCTCAGAGCGTGATCTGCTTATATTCGACAACAAGTTGAAGACGTGTAAATAAGGTTGGAATTCATTTTTCTTTTTAAATATCAGTTAAAATAAAATAAAACGACCAACTGTCAAAATAGGTAGCTTTCAAAAGATTTCAATGTGAACAACGTATTAGAACTTTGTTATTCTCAATTTGATTGACAGATGCTGTAATTTGAAGATCATATTTAACGGGCCAGTTATAGCTTTCATTTGTTTCCAAATAAAACTTATTCAGTGGTTTCCGAACTTGTTCCAAATTATAAATCAAAAACAATTACAAATGATTTTATCTTTGAAAAAATAAAACCCATTAGTGAAAGAAAATGATGATACTTCAATAATGAGTAAAATGTGACGTCAATCAACGTCAAATGGAGAAGACCTAATATTTACAATTGGCCAGTTTATAATTCTAAGATTTCTGAGAATTTTCTCAGATGGATTGACAGAGTGGAAGCACTTCAATCAAATTAACTTTGTATTTCTTTTCCTCCCTTTTAAATTGTGCGATGGAGAATTGGATCATATAAAATTTTGTTTATATTCCAGAGAAAACGGAAATCTCGGCGATCTAAGATTCTAAGGAATATAAACTGCCCAAATGTCAATGAGACAGTGTTAACATTGGATTATATAAGGGTACTTAAATTGACGTCTCATCATTTCATCTCGCTTTCACTTGACGGCAGGATAACTTTTCTTCTGATATTTAATTTAAAATAAGATACAATTATAAAATGTGAAAAGAAGTTACCTCATGTTTTGCATGCAGTTTTTAGTTTGATAGCATTAACTCTGTTTAAAAGTTGACAGATATTATTTCTTTGATGCTGTCAGTTGAAAAATGTCACTGTTAGGAATTCTTTAAATCATAGAAATTAAATTTAAATATTCAACCCCTACTCATCCTGAAATGATGATTTGAAATATTTTTTATAGATCAAGCGAGTCTTACATTTGGGGCAACGAAATAGTAACCATTTGACATGTGAATCGTCAAAACTATGTTGCTAAGAGAAGTTTACAATTAATGAATTCATGTTATAGTTAAATTGTTGTCTTTTAAATGTTATCAATATTTTGTGAATTTAATTGCAAAAACTACTTTTTTCCTTATGATTTTTAAAAATATTGAAAAGTTACTGTTGACTTTATTTTATTCGAAGTTATGCCTATGCATGAATCAAAATTTATCTTAGATTACTGGACTGCAAATATTTTTTATTTTCTTTTTCTTATAATATAAAATACAAAGTAATATCTTTTTTTATTTAAAGAGCAATGGTAAAATCTTACAAGACTGGTCCCTCAATCAGACATTTTGAAAAAATTTCCATCGAAACTAAACAATAATTTACAATATATAAAAATAATTTCCTTGGAAAATTAGGAGACATCGATATAGTTTTTTGTTTTGTATATTTTCATTTTATATATTTTATTTTAAATGTTTTTTTTTTGTATTTATTAATATTGAGTTTATTTTTTAATAATATATAAATATTTTATTTTTGTTGTTGTATGCGTACAAGTTTGTATTATATTTTTCTTTTATATTTGTTTTTGTTTATTATTTGAACTTTTTTGTTTATAGTTGGAAAAATAAATATTTGGAAGCTTGAAGATGCTCCTCCAAAAATATGTGTATCAGCTGTTGCTTTGTTTTTATTCATTGCTTTAGTTCAAAAGTAAACATTTAATAATTTATTGTAAAGCAGTTTTTGTTTGTTTTAAATCAATTAATTTGGTGTGCGTAGTTTTCTTGTTTTTAATGGATTTATTTTTTGGACAATGTTCTGCAAGATGGCGGATGAATGTTTTGTTTTATGGTATGTATAATAATTTTTATAGCTGCACCTGTTTACTCCTTTTTTAAAAAATCAGTTTTTCGGCGAAAATAGTCATTCAATATGATTATAATTAAAAACATCGTTGAACAATTTTTTGCTCACATAATGTCAAAATATTATTAATTTGTTTACCTTTCCAACAATAAAATATCCATTGCACATATGAATACTGGAAATGAAAGCGGCGCGGCAGTGATATTTCATCATAAACTTTTTTGTTTTCTTAATAAATAAATTAATAACAAAATAAAAAACAAACATTTTTAAACAGTCACACAGTTTTATTTTTCAAATAATTTTCTAAATAACAAAAGAAAATGCATAAAAATAATACTATTTTTCAAGAAAAGCTGAAAACTAAAAATAGTTTAGAATTTTAGAGACAAAAGTATAGTAAAAAAGTTTTGTGATAATTTTTAGTAAAGGTATAGGAAGGTACATAATAAAAGTTGTTGTTTTTATATTCTTTACTTTTTTAGTTTTGCGTGTCCTAAGTTAGATTTAAAAATTAAAAAAATTGTCACGCCATTAAATTGTACAACAATTAAATTAACATTATTATTGCCAATACTTAAATTTTAAATTGTATATTATTTATGTATTTTTTATGTTTTTATATATTTATCACCTATTTACAAAAATGCATTATTTTATAGCTTAAAATAACAATAATGGTGTTATACTTTCTTTTTCTTTTTATGTTTTTATGTTTTTTTGTTTTAATAAATTTTCTTTTTATTTAAATAAAATTGTATAAGAGATTTTAATAAAGGTATTCGCGCATCATCATCATCATCATATTTCATATTAGGTTAAAAAACTTAATTTTTAATGCGGGTTATACGCAATAATGCAAAGTATTCTATATTTTTTCTAACATTTAAAAATTATAAAATTATGAATTTTAATTATATATTAAAATGTTTGTTGTTGTTGGTTTTTTGTTGTTGTTGTTTTAGTGTAAATTGTTGTTTTATGTTGCACATCATAACTTTTATATTAATTTATTTTATATAAACGTCATCGAAATACAAAATATAATACGAGTACATTAGAAAGCACATTAATCATCAGTTTTTGATTTTGATGGATTTTCACTGTCATCGTTTGTTGTTGTTTGTTCTTTGCTTTCTTCGAGAGCAGCAGCGGCGGCACGAGCTTCAGCATCTGAATACAAAATATTGAAACAATTATTAACTTTTATTTATATTCAAAGTAGTTTAATATTTTTTACGAGTATATTGTGATATAATAAATATCTTTACATTTCTTTCAGTGTACGTCAATACTTTTTAGCACATGTCAAATTGAATGAATGAAATGTCAATGTCAAGTTGTGTTACTTTATTGGAACTTAGGCCGTGTGTGAATTGCTCTAATTTTTTTTTGAATTTTCTACCACGGTTAAATAATGACTCTAGTGTGATGAATAAAATGGGTTAGATAATTGGTGTTGTTTTTAGATGTGCAGTTTTCAATATCGAAATACTTTCTTCGGAGTTAGTATTTTTGAAAGCTGTCACTTGATTTATGCTACGTTAAGTTTTTACTTTACGTTTACAAGTGAATTAAGTGAATAAATATGTACATTCTTAAATTTTAACAGAATTTTAATAATAGTAGTGCTTCAAAAATCTGTACACAAAGAGAAAAAGAAACATTTGATTTCAGTTTAAACGTCAAAAATAGTAGAACATTAAAAAAAAACTGTTTATTTTTGGTACCGCTTTTAAGTACCAGCAAACTTTTCGGCTTTTCGACTTATTTTTTGTTCACTTTTTTAAAATCAGTAGGTCTGTTCTGCAGTTTAGGGTTTGTTTGTTTTGCATTTTTTAAGAACTGTCACTGCTTAGACGTGTTCAGAAACCCCGTCGAACAAAAAATAAAATGTTGGTAAAATAAAATGATAAGCCCTATAGAAAAGGTTGTTTAAAATTAAGTGCCATAGGAAGGTCGTTATTAAGTTTGTACTTAAGTAGGTACTTTTAAATCATAACGGAAGGTTTCTTCAATAAAGACATCCAAAGGTGAAAGTTCTAGCTATTTACGGCTATATTTTGTTTGCATATTTTCTTTCTTATAAGTAACCAAAGGCAAAAGTACCTAAAGTCCTTCACATAAATCCATCCATACCCTTTTTCCCTTAGGTATGTATATTTTTAATGAAAATATTTTTCTTAAATAAATTGGAAAACTAAAATATCCAGGAACAATATAAATTGGCTTGTGCTTATGTCAATATTGAAAAATAATTCTTATAAATTTCTTATTATAACCTTGTTCCAAACATCAAAGACCCAAACGTCAAAAGCCATCAAATTAAAATAAAGTCACTATAGAAACATGAAAATATTGTATAATGTAAAGTCCTTACCCTTGACAGCTTGTTCCTTCCAAATCTTTTTATTTTCGGTGAGACAATTAACCCAGGGTTTCCGAATACGGAATTTCTGCTTTCCACCTCCAGCTCCAGTCGACGCTGCCGCCGCTGTCGACGACGACACTTCATCAGAGCCATTATTCGCCGTTACCTCGACTCCTTCACTGATTGACTCGCACGATGATTTACTCACCACCCCGCCCGAACCTGACGTATTCGTATTACCATCGTCAATGCTGGCGTTGGCATTTTTGCACATAGGTGCAATGGGTGCCAGCACGCACTCCAACATATCCGCACAAACCGACATACTCGGATCGACAATGAAATCGATAAAACCAATTTGTGATTCGGCAACCAGTGTATTGTTTCTATCACATAACGGACTGAATGGAAGTCCCAATTCTCGCTCCAAATCACCCTGCCTGAAGAACTCCTCGAGCAGCAACATCGTCCAGCGATGATGCAGGGACCACTTTTTGGCAGGATGCGATATATCACAACAATGCAATACCAGCGCCAGCGCTTTGGATTTGTCCACCGTTGGCTCGGCCAAGGTGAGTAAATTCTTCATGTTTTTTAATTGTTGAAAATGGAACGACATGTCTGTAGACAGGACCATGTCTATTATTAGAGTTCTTAGCTCCCTGAACTCCTCGCGAGACAAATTTGATAAAATATTGCAATCGTCGTCTTTGAGCACACGAAACGCAGCACTTATATGATGATTTTCTAGCACCGCACGGTCATTGTAGACAAGAGCCGTTTCGGAACCAGACATCACGTGGAAATTATTCGTGGTTCCGGTGTGTTCGAAGTCGTGTATTAAGGCAGCCAATAGGGTGGCGAAAATCTCTAGATCTGTCATCCAGTTCATGAGACCAGTTTGACATAGCATAAAGTGTATGGTTTGCGTGACGTCAGCCGCATGCAAATTGTTGTGATATGGATTGCGAAAGCGGCAATAACCCTCTTCGATGCGATTCAGGAACGTTTCCAGAGTAGCGGGTGCAATTTTGAATTTATGAATGATTCCATAACGATTGAGCAAATCATAGCCAAGATATTTGACAGGTTGTCCATTTGCCGCTTCAGCTAAAGCGAATACATCAAACGACCAATCATCAAGCGTCTATAAAATGTAAAAAAAAACACTGTTAGTGTTGTGTGTGGTGGTTTGAATTGCAAGGAAACTTACCTTTAAAACTTTAACTACTTCCGGCGGAAATTGCATGAGAGCTGAGCTTGAAACTCTTCTGTATATTCGATCAACAAATATACCGGCACGTATGGCATGTGCCACCGACCTAAATTTCGGTTTTTCATCATTCCGCTTCCGGGTTGTAGCCAATTGTCGTGTGAAAGTGGAAGCCAGCCACTCACGAACCTCTGGTGGTACAGCATCCGGTTGTACCTCGGATAATTCATCATCTTCGTCAGCGAGCCTCCTGTTTTTGTTTTGTGTAGGTTTTTGTTTTTTTTTATAGGAACATTTGGCGGGAAGGTTAAAGGGAATATTTTTGAGTTTTCAAAAATCCAGGAGAAGGTTATTGGGAGAAAAGAGAAGAAAGTCCATTAGTTTTTGAATTCAACAAAATAAAATTTAAAAAGAAATAACTATGAAAATGAAAAATAGAAATTATAATTTTCTTTTAACAAACTCAAGCGTTTTTATAGGAAGTTAAATTAATAAATATACAAGAATATGTTTTTTTTTCTTTAATGTAAGAAATTTAAGAAACAAATATAATAATGTAGAAGTTTTGTATATTGTGGTTTTGTAAAAATATAAATGGGATATTACATATAATAATATACAAAAATACATAATCATGCTTATAGGAAAAGTATTTTTACATTTATAGAAGAAAAGATAGATTTTTCATTAAAATTCAAACATTCAATAAAAGAAGTAAGTTGGAAAAAATGTGTCTTGCAAGAAAATATAGGTGCCAATTTTATTAAACGAAATATACATATGTACATTATCCTTTAAAGGATTTAATGATGAAGATATTACATGCACATTTTATTTATGTATTGATAACAATGTCAAACAAAATGCACGTTAAAAACTAAACATATAAAATATTACATATAAATATTACATATAACATTAAAAGTTATTCACCCTGAAGACAAAAATATTTAGTTACTAATGATGTTGTTTAGGAATAAGTAAATTGTATGTCTTTTTTTTAATACTTAAAACATCTGTTTTGACAGGCATGTCAATAGTGTCATATTTTAAAATATTTTTATTTTCTAACCAAACATTTTTTTGTTAAAATGTTTAATTTGATGTTTATTTAAACATCAGGTCTAAATCCTCATTGTAGAAGAAGTTCCAATGTCAAAGACAAACTTATAACCAATTCATAAGGACAATACCACCACAACAAAGCTCATCCTTTTTTAAAAGTACATTTTTAAACTATACACATTCATATTTGTGACAGTTCTTTCGGAAAACAATTAAGCAAACAAACCCTTTGGAAACATTATTTAAATGACAATATTAATAATTTGATGTTAGGATGTGTTCACACTTTTTTGAGGCGACTCATTTTGACGTTTAATAGTTGTATTTCATTTATACTTGATACATAATAAATACAGAAAAGTGGGGCAGATATTTTTTTTACATGAGCGGTAGGGAGTTAAAATGATGAAATATCAAAAAGTGTCAACCTAAACTAGTCTAATGTAAGGACATTTTTTTAGGTGACTTATTTTGATATTTCATCATTAAATAGCACCCTTATTCTGCACCCTTTCCTGCCTTTTTTAAATTAACAATGGAGTCACGATCACGAAACGTCAAAATAAAACATTTCTAAAGATTCGAAAAACGCCGTAAGACTCTTTTGAAGTTTGACATTTGTGTCGTATGAAGATAAAAACAATATTTAATTACGGTGTTAATATATTTGGGAATATTAATTCTGACATCTTATCATTTATCTCTTTACCATATTTGATTGTAGAAAAGTAAAAGGGAAGGCATTTCAATTTTATTTGTAATGATAAGATGGTGAAATGTAAACACAGCTATAACATTATTTTACAAAGTTGGAGATAATATGAAAGTTCTTTGACATTAATGGAGGGTTCTCATTGTAAGAATTTAAGGAAAAATCAAATTATCAAATTAATCGTATTATATTTTACAACATTTGACAGATTTTAAAATTTCAGAATGTTGTATTTTGTATGATACAAACGTCATTTTGAGTATTTGAAATGTTTTTATGAAGTAAGCTATTATTTACTAAAACTTTACAAATTTTTCTAAAGCAATATTGCATATTATTTAAATACTGAAAATTCTACAAGTGCTTCCCAGCTGTGGAATATTTTCAGCACCAAAAACACATATGACATAATGTTCGGGGAGAAAAATAAGCGTTTTATTTTGTGATAATGTAGTGTTTATTTGCATAACCAATAAAAAAAGAACAACAAAATTTTGTTTTGTTATCAATGAAAATAAAATCCAAAAGACACAATCATGACGTATGTAGTTATAGTTATTTGTTCTAAAGAGCCCACCATAAGGTTTATGACTTTCCAGAAAAAAAAGATATGTATAAATTTATATTATTTATTGCTGGCGCAAACAATTGTGATAGAAGAGAAAATGTCCTTTATTCCAATAGAGTCCACATATATTTGTACATATAGAATTGTGCTTTTTATTATAACCATTGCCAGATCTTTTATGGCAAAAATCAATTTAGATACATCTATTCAACCTTGTCACGAGAGAAAATGACAAAGTTGAAATTTTGTATCTGTTCCATCACAAAATGAATTCATTGCTACTCTATATCTATCCTACATAAAATAATACAAAAATATATGTATGAAAGTAAAAAACAAAAATGTCCAGCGATATAATAGCTTTGTGCTGATGTTATCTATTTTATAGAATCAATTTGGTTTTTTGTTTTTTACGATGTTCATTATTGAAACAAAAATAGAGTTTATCTATAAAGTCGACGTTATATAAAATGCATTTCAACTTGCTTTCCATATATTTTATTTAAATTTATATTTGTATGTCAAAAAAGTTAAATTCATCATGTGGTTGCATGGGTTAATTAAAAGGACCGTTAAGCCATTGACTTTGACCAGAAGAGTGAACCATTAAATCGTAATGGCTGCCATTTTAACCTTCACTAACCTGAGGACTCCATTTTATTTATTCACAGTAGTCACTTGACTGATATTTTTTACACCGATTTCAGAATCTGCATATATAATTAAATGTCAATTTTGACATTTCTATCATAGTAAAAGTGTCAACAAATTACTCAGAATGCATCCGCAAATCATTATTCGGTATGATTGTTTTTAACACATGAATTATGCAGATCAAAAGAACAAGATTTACAAATTTTTTAGTTCTTAAGGGTAATTTATTTCTCCCCCAAAAATCTAATTAAAAGATCGACAGCTTTTGAAAAAGTATAATTTGATTACGGCTAATTTATTGACAGTTTCAAAATCAAAACAGACCATGTTTTAATTTTCCCTTAAACTGTCAAAAACTTGTCATAAAATTTCACTAAAAATGTTAGTCAAAATCTATATTCTTTTTTATTTCCAAGTTGATGAATATTGGACTGCAGCCCTGGTTTTTATGTGACCGCTAGAACTGTTGACAAATTGAAATTGTTTCCATAACATCGATAGCATCACATGTAATCAATAGTTGTCATTCTCATAACATTTTACGATGGACTGGTACATCGAATTTATTTGTATGTTTTTACGCATTGAAAATGTTTCAATATTAATCCAACTTGATTGGATATAATGCTATAAAAAAATTATTTCTTACTCTATGAAAATATTAAAACATAATACAAAATAGAATTGCTAAATTTGACCATATTATAGTACATTTATATCTTTGGGTTTGAAGTCTTTTATTATTAGGTATCTTTTATACCTCACTGAAGACCATGTAAGTTTCATGTTAACATGGAATTATTATGTTTCGGAAGAAATCAATTCAGATAGAAATGTTTTGCTAACATTTGAAATTATTTTAAGAAATAAAAGAATATTTCCAAGTTGAGGAGATGTTTAAAGCAGTACAGTGACAACCAAATTTTAGTTTTCTCTAAACAAAAAGTCATGACAAAAATTTGTTATTTGGAAAAAAGGCTTAATTTTGTATTAGACAATTTTACTGGAGATTGCTGATGATTAGTTTGAAGGACCTGTCAGTTTGGAAATAGATGAAATTGTGATATTTCCTTTTGACCTTATGTATTTAGGATAACATTTTTGTTTGGTTTTACCTATTTAACAGATTTCCTGTCAGATCCTAAAACATTTTAAGATCTGTCAGCGAAAAATTCGGAAATGTCGGCAATCGTGTGAACTTAAAATTTTGTGTGAAAATATTGACAGAAACTAATGTCAGCCAATGTCAAAGTGTCAGATGCTATTGTAGCTATTAAGCCAGTTCAAATTTTGTTTACGAATTTCTCGTTTTTATTGTCAAAATTGATTTTTCTAAACATGCGTTGATTTTTTGATCTAAGATTTTGTAAAAACATCTTTTTAATTTGTTATTACCTTGATTTATTTTTAGTTTCTAATAAAAAACTGAAATTACTTTAAGCGTCATCGACTGTTTAAATAAATAATAGATACGTTTAGTTATAGTTGAATTTTTCTTCAAAGAAGATGAAAAATGAAAACTTTAAAATATTCTATTACAAAACTGAAAGATACAAATGATTTTTCTAAGCTCAATTCATTCTTCTTCTCCCACATAAAATACTTTATACAATAGTATGTTTTGTACAAAGGGATTTTTTTTTACTATGAAAAATGGAAATGAAAATAAAAAAGCAACAAAATTTCTAAGGTTGATAGAAAAATCTTCTCAGAAAATAAAATGAAGACGAATGAAGAAAGAGCTCAAGAAAAAGATATTATTGCATCTGGTAAATTAATTTGTTTCATGTTACTGTCAAATACACGTGCAATGAACAGAAGTAACAATGTATCAAGAATTTTTTTAAAAAATGTTGTAACTAAATGACAGTATGTTTGTGACTTTTGACAGAAGTAAAAGTCTTTCTTAAGTAAATTAAATCAACAGAAGGCTCGTTTTATTCTCAAAATAAGCCATATGGGTTTAAAGACGTAATATAACAACAATTTGGGATCCTGGTTTCTATTTAGAATTAGTTTTCATTATGTCAGCTGATGATAGCTATTTTGGTTGCAATTGGTAAGGTAGTGTGAATTGCAGTTGAAAGAAAAGAGACAGAAAATGTAAAGAAAAGTTAATAAACATAAGAAAAAAGGAGAAATCTCTATATTTTCAATTTAGGATCGTGGTTTCTATTTAGAATTAGTTTTCATTATGACAACTGATGAATGATGATGGCTATTTTGGTTGCAAATGGTAAGGTAGTGTGATTTTAGTTGAAAGAAAAGAGACAGAAAATGTAAATAAAAGTTAATAAACATAAGGAAAAAAGAGATAGCTGTACATTGTCGCTGGATAACCCATATGAGCTCCTGGCAAAAATAAAACGTAGCTATAAATATCAAAGTTTAATTATTTTTGTTTTAAATGCGAATCGGGTGTACATAAATTGAGCTTTAGTTATTTTTACACTCGTAGTACAAAAATCTTATTTTTGTTTTCAGAATAATGTTAATAAGGGCTCTAATGATTACTTGTTAATTTCAAAAGGTAAGACTTTTATAGGACTGTTTTGATTCTTAGTAAAAGATAGTCTATTGTCTTGCATGCAAGTAAAATAAACTATTTATGCACTTATCACTTAATACATAAACTTATCTGCATAAAGCAAATAGTTTACCATGAACATTTCCATGATTAATTATTGGTTAAACATAAACATATTATCCTGCATCACACTGTGGTGTGCCTTAAAGCCTGAAGCTGTTTAAATTATGTGTACGCTTCGAATAATGTGCAATAACAAAGGGGAAATTATAATTTCAAAATGATTAAACCTTGATACAGAAGCCCAAAGTGAATATAATGTTACTGTAATTCATTATGACTATACAGAATCATCAGCAGCTTAAATAGATGATTGCACATTATACAAAATAATCGGATTAGGCTCATTTTCATCTCGAGGCAGGATATGAATTACTCATTTAAATTGAAAAACATCCACAATTTCTTACACCTGTTTAATTTTAATCGGATACTCGCTACATTTGGTTTGCTTTATGTCTTAAATTAAATTAATTCATCAGCAATATCTTTGATGATTGGTTACAATCAGCAAATCAGTAGTTAAATTATAAAATATACGACCCTTAGAAACTTTAGAATATAAGATGGCTTCTTAGACAAACTTAGGGATTTATGGATAAGTCACGATTGTCTTCGAAAACTTTTTTAACCACTCAATCTACCAAAATGTCAATTTTGTGTTAAAGTGATTTTGAAGTTGATAGAATGAATTAATTTACTATTGACGTCTCTAATTACAAAACTACTATCTAACAAACTAGTAAGTTTTTAGAAAAATATTGTGAAGGAACAAATAACCGTCAAAAACACAAACACTTGACGAAGCAATCAACAGCAATCAGTACCAATCGGAAATTGGATTTGTTTTGTTTGGAAAAATCTCTATGAAGATATAAATAAAACTAAATAGACTAAAAGGAAAATCATAGAGGGATAGAAGGTGAATTTTTGCAGCTATTTTCAAGAATAAGAACTGTCACTTTTTCCAAATAACTAAATCAAGTTGGGACGATTATTACATCTAACAATATTTTCAGGTCTGTCAAATTTTCAGTTCATTCAGATGTCAGATGTTTTAAAAAATGAAATCTGACCACATCAAACGATATCTGACAGTTAACGACATTTGGAACCACTTTTTGCTGACAAATGAACACTTTATAATTCTTAGATTTCTGACAATTTTCTCAGTCAGATTTAAATCTATTATAAATAGATTTCACTACTTATTCTGATCCATCTACATTATATTAATTCTCTAATAGAGAATACTTGAGAAATCAAATCATACAAAATTTGATTCCTATAGTTTTGACAGCAAAAACGAGACATTTGAATAAGAAATTATGTCTATATTGCTGAGAGTATAGAAATCTCTGAGATCTTAGAAATATAAACTGGACAAATGTTTTCAGTTCAGTCAATGATCTGACAGTGCCTGTCAAAGATTTGTCAATCGCTAAATAAATTTCACTTAGCTGATGTAATGTTGAATGAAGCAGTTGTGAGCAATTGTTAGATGTCTAAAATATCAAAATTCAAAAGTCGTCTGACAGTTTCTGAAAATGACATTTCTGGCAATATTGTCACACAAAGTTGTAAGTTCACACGATTGATAGACGAATTGGGACAATTTATTTTCACAGATCTAAAAATATTCTGAGTTCTGACATAAATCTTAGGAAATTCAGAAAACATTTAAAAAAGGATTTTGTTGTTCCTTTACTTCAAAAATAATGCACAATATTATTTATATTATTCACCGCTACTGAAATTCACCTCAAAACTTATACAGAAACTGCTCTAATATGAAAAGTTTCTCCATCGTTTTATCATTTAGTGGAAAACTTTTAGATGAAGAAAAAACATCTTTAGGAAACACTTTCTCAGACAGTTCAGTTCTCAAAGTTCTCTTCGCACAAAGTTCTTTTGAATGAATTTTGTTCAAGAAGACGAAGACAACGCTGACGATGATTTCTCATTAAATTTACTTTTCTTCCAAAGAACTTAATTAAGGACATCTTTTTGCAATGAACTATAAAAGTGTTCTTGAAGAGTGCTAATTTATTATTACTATACAGTGTTATCCTGTGTTTGGGTGTTTTTAAAGACTTAATTTTTAAACACACTTTCCTCATTTGATCCATGATTAAACACATACTACTTAAAGGATTTTTGTTTACTCTTAGAACCCTTTTTTACATATGCACACCTTTTCTTTTTATCTTGTTGTTCCTTGGCACGGAATTGAATTATAAATTGTATCAGTTCCACAGTGATAACACTTTGTTGGCGATAAATTCCTCTGGCAGGACTCATGTCGGCTTAAAGTGTGTTGAATTTTAATTACCACAAACCTCCTTAATTTAAGAGCTTATGATCATGGTGTTAATGGCACTGTGAGGACTTTATATAATCCGAAGTTCACCGAATTGGATATCCTTAGACCGTGAAATATTTGAGCGTTTGAAAGAATTTATATTTTTAGATCTAAGTTCTTTGGAAGTTTAGTTTAAACTAAGAGCAAGAGACAGTGGAATAAAAATAATATAGGCACTATTCCTTCGTTTCTTAAAGAAGACCTATATATTTTTATACTTATAACGGATTAACAAACAACAATTCCTTACGATAACTATTGCCGATTAAAGCCACGAAATGGCAAGGCAAAGAAATTGCACAATGAAACACACATTTTCAAACAGGCCTGCCACTGCCGCGCCGACCACCGACCGGGATAAAGGACGATTCTTGCCTCCATCAGTTTTGTTTGATGCCGCACGAATGTTGGTTAGCACGAACTCAATATTGTACACATAAAAGTCCATGTACCCATCCTTTAAGTGAGGCTATATATTTTCTTTCTTAAGTAGTTCCTTATTTGAATGGGAAAATGTCAGGTAACAAATAGAGTACTTTACCAACGTTTAGTAGCGTTTTGGTTGGTCTAAGGAAATATTTTGTGAAATCCTGAAACTAGACCAAGGAACGGAACTATTAATATAAATTAGAAAATAAAATAAGGAAAAAACAACTGACGAAAGTTACTGATGGGAGTAACCAACATGAGTAAGAAAAAAAAATATTATTAAGTTATCCTGAATAAAAATTCGGAAGATTTTATCTTTGACTAAAGAGGTTTATTTACTTTTTTAACGGAAATGAAGTTAAAACATTGAAGTTGTTTTGGGAGCTTTACGTTAAACATGAACTCTTCTAAATTTTGATATTATATTGCAAAGCTTATCCAAAGAAGTTAAGAAGAAGTTATTGAGAAATAGTTGTGGGAATCCTGTGACTTAGAGGAAAATCTTTGACGAAAACGTAAATAAATTTCCTTTTTTTATCTATTTGAACATAAATTTGTAGACTTTTAAGCTCTAAATGATTTAACAATACATTACGTGTAATGGTTTACGCTACGTCCTGACATTCTTCTATGTGCTTTTAGCAAAACATTAATCTGACTTTTGTCTGCGTATCTACTGGTAAATCGAAATACAGGATACAGAATAAGGATTCAGACACCAAAAGATCTTTCCACCGTGATACTGTGCAGTCATTCAAATAATTAAAGTTCGTCTGACGTTTGTCTGAGTACGCTTAACAAAACATTACATTTAATGATTAGCGCTACCTTTTTGTAAGTGTGACTTTTGTCTACGTATGTTTGACAAAGCATTACGTTTTATGATAAACACGACATTTGTGTTATTGTGAAGTTTGTCTGCTTGCGTTAAACAAACTATTACGTTCGATGATTTACGCTACGTTTGCGTTATTCTGGCGTTTGTCTGCGTGCCTACTGGTAAATGTCAAAAACCCATGTAAAATAGGTATTCGAAACTAAATCCTTTCACCGTCATTTTTGGCACTTGACCTTTTTTTTTAAGTCACAAAAGAAAGCTAAAGTTCTTACTCATAGAAAAATAAAGTTGTTCTGACGTTTGTCTGCGTGCGTTAAAGCAAACATGATTTACGCTACGTTTGCGTTATTCTGACGTTTGTTTGCGTGATTTTTACTAAACCTCTGTTATTTTTCCTCAAAAAAGTTTTCTTTTAAAGTTTTATGTTACAGAAATATAAAGTTCTTACTTTTAAACTCCATTCGTGACCACTCTGACTTCTGCAACAACCAGAAAAAATTCCAGAAGTCAACAATTTAAGTTCAAATAACTATTCATCCTCTATTTTATAATTGCATGCTTGTGCAATAAAACTATTTATCACCATAAGCAAGCACTCCTTTATAATCCGCATACAAAAGAAAAAACAAGGAGAAAAACCAAAGGAAATTTTTCCATTAAAAATACCACAGAACAGAAAACATCTCGTGCAAATTGCAACTAAATTTCACATTTTTAACTTCTATTTCACATTCTTTTCTTTTTTCTGAATAGTTATAAATATACGAAGCCAATGTATTTCATTTGTTTTTTTTTTAAATTTCATTTTTTAATACCTGAAAGTGTGTTAAGGAAACAAAAAAAACACGCAAATATAAGAAAATTTATGATCTTCGATGTTGGTGGGTTGGGGGAAGGTGTCCCATTTTTCCTCCAGACTCAGGTGAAGTGAATGCAACCGCAATTTTTGCGTTAAAAGTTATTTTCAGTCTTTAATCGGGGGAAGTTTCACAATTTTGGACAGACATTTCTTATAAGGTAATTAAGAAAAATAAACTTCTATGGACTTCAAAAGTAATTTGCCAAAAATTGCGTGACTTTTATTTAATTTGTCAATAATAATCAAGCAATTATATTTTTTCTCTTGCTTAATTGAGGGCGAAAAAGACCCTGTTAATCAATAAAAAGGACATTCGAAAGTTTTTTTTTTATCGGAAAAAGGTGTTAGGACTGATTAAGATTGTGTTTTTCACAGGTCTTATGTTGCGTGAGTAACAAAATAACGCACCTGATGATTGTAACATAAAGAAACTAGAAAAAAGTAAATAAGTTAATTTCATAATTCGTGTAAAATTTTGGTACTTGCAAATTTTTTACATCACACGATTGACTTCATTTTCTTTTCAAACAAAAGTATAGGGTGTTTTTTCTAGCTCCATGAGAGGTTTGACAGCTGAGAACGTCAAACTCTGTTGACATTAGGCATAGTTTAATGCTAAAACAGCGCTGCATTTAGAACTTAGCTAAAAATGGACGATTTTTGTTTCTAACAAGACGGCGGCGGCGCGGCGCAAGCTAAGACAAATGCTCATGTTTGTTGTGGAACTTAATGTCTCTCGAATACTTTTTATAGGGCTATGTTAAGTCATTGGCTAATGACTACAAACCAGCACCTCTTGACTTATATAACAAATGGCATTCAAATTAACACTGGATTATAAAACTAAAAAATTCAGTTCAACAAATACTCGTATGTCTGTCTTGTTTTATCATTCAAGGTTGTTAAACCCTTAAAAAAACACCCGAAACAAGGTAACACATCTGTAAAATACGTTACGTTTGGTCTATTTGACGTAAATTTTTGGATTTGTGTCTGTTGGATAAATCGCAAAGCTTTTCATACTCACTTGGGCCTTAAACAAAAGTTTGTTTGACCGAAAGTTGTGTATTTTGTTTGTATGAAGTTTAAACAATTGTACGGATTATTTATTCTTAAAACACTAAAATTAAAATTTTAACAAAAACAGTAAAATGACAGGTTGTCACGTCATTGAGTCTAATTTAAATATTAGAAAATATGGATCAAATAACATGAAGTCTCACTTAAAAGTCAAATTAGAACTTATTAAAAAAATGTAAATACTTTTATACTTATTTATTTCTGCATATGTTTTTTGCATAACAAAGTTACTTTTCGTTTTTAATTTTGTGTATCACTTAACTAAATAAAATTATTTTATCACTGATAGCTCTTTTCTTTGGGAGTAAACTAAAAACCAAGTAAAATGTAAACGCTTCCAAAACCTGTATAGAACATACATATGTTTTCTTGAGAAGATACAAAAATACTTTTCGATAAAAAATTCTTTCAACCATATTTATTGCTCAATTCAATATTGACTTTGAATAAACTTATTTTAATATTATAATACCTTTGTTAATTGATCACTTAAAAGTTTGACAGAATTTTTTACGGTATCAGCAAGAATTAAAAACAAATTTCGATTTTGTGTTACTCATACGCCACAGTGACCATTCTGTGATATGTGTATGTTAAATTCTTTTTATCTTTTTAACTACAGTGGAACATTTTTAAATAGTTTCCTGTTTAATTTAATATTGTTTGAAAAATTATTTGATTAAATTTTCAAAAAAGTGGGAATCTATGACGTAAATTCTATGGGGATTTGAAAGAAGAGTTAAAAATTGATTGAATGACATTTTTATAGTACTTACCCCATACAATATTTTATACAATAAAAATCTAATTTAAAATCGTAACGAAACAAATCTTATCCCAAGCGTAATAATAATACCTACATCAATTTCAATCAAAATCCAAATCAATTGCTTTAGATACATAAACCTACCCTAGAAGAGAGAATGAGTGATGTAGCCTGTGGCTATAGCTCCTGGCCACAGGAAATAATACAAATGTGTTTCAAAAATAGAACTGCCATAGAAATGTTATGCTTTCATTCAAATACGTACAACAGCAGAAGAAGTAGAAAAAAAGACCATTAGACAATAAGGTTGGAAGGAAAAATAAGAACTTCTCGGCTAGCCTCTCTTTGCTATCCATCAAAAGCAGAGCCACTATGTATAACCATCACCGCATCACTATATCGTCTCATTGACTCCACCAGTGGTGAAAGGATAGGCTAAACGACAATAAATCTTTAGGTTTTGACAAGATATAGGACTAAAACTAAAACCCTTACCCTTACAACCAATCAAAGGAGGAAGTTAGTTTTCCCTTTTTTTTCCATTCTGATGGGGGATAAAGGGAAGTCTACACTAATGCATTTACCTACTTATTTTTAGGTATTCCTCTGGGATAATATATGGAGCATTTAATATAAGAGCTTTTTCCGATTACGAACATTTTTACTTTAAGAAGAAAAAAACGAGAAATTTAGAAAGGGTAAGATGATTTTTAAGTCTGTCATTGAGAAGGGTCTAGTTTATAAAATTAGATGGATTTTTTGTTCTAACAATTTGAACATAATTTTGCATCAAATTTTAAAACAAACATACCTTTTTGAAATTGTAGTGCTTATGTCAAAGTAACGGGACTTTGTAATATCATAAAAGGCGATGTTCACATGAGACAACTAATTTTGACATATGAACATTCTACCTCACTCCTATTTAATGTTTGAAAAGGGATAAGGTAGTGAGGCAGACATTTTTAATTAATTTAATTTGAAAGAGGAAACGTCATAAAATTGGCCAGTTCATTTTTCTGAGATCTCGGTGATTTCTGTATTCTCGGAAATATAAACAAAATGTCTCCTTTTTGTAGTCAAAGCTCTGCGAATTGAAGTTTTTGGATTCATTACATTCCCGAGTTCTTCTTCTTACTAACAGTGACGTTTATTTCAATTAGTTTTTTGGCCTGTTCGACTTTCTTTTGATTCTCTTCTTTTTTTTAGCACTTTATCACACATTTAAAGCGATATCTCGGCCAAAACTTGAGCAAACATTCAACAAATATTATAACACTTCAAATGATAGCTGAGTTTGACAGGTGTCAAATACCACCTCTCTGACCTTCAAACCACGAAAAAAATGACTATAAAAATTGTGGTAAAAGTCAAAGTATGTACGTTTATCCTTGTTCAACTTCTGTTAGCTTACAGAAATCGAAGACTTAAAATTATTAAACCATGATAATATTATAATATAAAATTACGACAGTGCGACGGACCTTAAGTTGTACCAGAATTTAATTTAATTGAGTTATAATTGTGGTTTAAGAGTATTCTTGATTTTCAAACACAAATCACTGCCGAAAATCAATTATCAAACCAAAATTGGATAAATCGGTCAAATAAATTTCAGGTTTAATTATACGCTCAACGTCTACATAGCTTCTGCCATTTGTAAAATTCGAGTTCAAAATGTAAATTATGTGTCCATAATCTTCAGTTTACAAATTTCACCACTTCCTTAAACCAACCCCAAACCTAAGATTGAATATTTTCCAATTTAAAGCTGAAATATAAAATCCCAGAAAATGAAAGTGGTCTTTTAAATTAATTAAAGTCATTTAGGTTTCTTAGGTATTTCTATAGAATCCCTTGGTATATTTTATCTTTACAATCAAAAACCATTTCAAAAACCTTTGTTTTCCAATTTAATTAAGAAACCAATCTCCAAAGTCAATTTAATCTCTTATATATTTAATGTGATTTCTTCATCACTTCTTTTACCCAAAATGTATGACTCAAAATTACCCTATAATACACCCATTCATTTATTTATTTATCAATATCTGATGTTGATGATGATGCTGTTTGAATTGATACAAAACAAAATACGAGAATCTAATATTTCCAATTGAATTCTCTAAAACCTGGTTATTGTAATTTCATCAGCATCTCTAGAAGTCTTCTATGTTTGTCCATTTTGTCCACATTACTTTTATACAGAAAACCACTTTATTTCATCATCAGGAATCGTTTAACCATCTTACATCGTAGACTTCATAGTAATTTAGAAATTCTATGGATGAGTGTATCTCTAGATTTGATTGTTATTCTCATCACACTCTCCCCTCAAAAATTTAACCTGAGGACAGCTTAAATGCCAAAGTATCTACAGCTTTGTGCGCATATCTCTCTGGACAGGATTTATAGTCGTTATGGAAATTAAATTACAAATGAGTTTTAGGTTACGTATTTATGGAAAAAGTGATTGATGACAAAAATTACCATAACACCATCGCAGTGTGGGGACGGCCTTAAGGGGACGGACACTCTGACCTAATTGAAAACTTTGTAATCTTTTACAATGTGTTTTAAGTCCTTGTGTATCAAGATGAGACAAAACCCAAGTCCAAAACCACCCACACCTCCTCCATTGAAGAAGAAATGGGTATATTTAATTATGGTTTCGTGACAGAAATGTAAATTGAACAGTTCCTATAACCAAGAAGTCCTACGCAATCAATGAATGAAGGACCGATTATAATATTGTTTTATATAAATGGAAACTTGGGTTTGTTTTGTAACTTTTGTAAGCGTTTCTGTCTCTTATTGGCACAAAAGGAAGTGCGTGACCATCAATTGTATAAAAATATTTTGTCATTGAAAAAGAAAAGTCCTTGACAATGGATACAAAAATTAGATAAAGAAGGATCAGACTTATTGTCGTCGTAATAATTGTCTGATTTTTTCAAAGCACTGTGGAATTAATGTCAAACTTTTATTCGATAAATTTAAGTTCATGAAGAATTTTCATTCGGTTTAATTAAGAAGTGGAGGTGTATAAAATAAGTAAACACTGTTTATCTCACTTTGACAAGTAGATAAAGATAATGTTAACAGTCCCTAAAGTTTTGACACATTTTTCTTAAGAGGGGAATTTTAATGGAGTGGTTGTTATTTATATAAAATTTAAATTATTTTGTTACTGTTTGAAATGTCTGTTTAAAAAAAAATACAAAGAAGAGCAAATAAGAAAAAAACAAGACGAAATAAGTGACATCTGTCACTTGTACTGAAAACATTGTTGCGCAGTTCTTATGAAAACAAACATTCAGCTGAATTTTCATGTTAATAATTTTGAAAAGTGACGTTCTCTTTAATGAACATCATCACTGACATTTGCCAGGGGGAAAATATAAACCCATCAGACAATCTTTTTGTGTAGAGGTATGTTTGTTTTACTTCTCTTATCCCGTATAGAAAAATCGTGCTTTGTGAATGAATTTAGGTATTTCGTAGAAAAGCGACAGGAGTGCAAAATATTAGTTCTTTCTGTGATCCTAAACAACACTCAAAAGAAGTGACAACAAATATAAATAAAGTATACAACATTCAAAATACAAAAAAAAAGAAAATAAACAAAAGAACACACACACCGTTTCTGAGAATTTCCAGAATTACATCGTCGTCGTTCAACGAGCTCATGTGTTCTAGAAACATGAATAAATTTTACCGAAATATATTGTTTTTTCCCCTTTGTTGAATATTTATGGCGTTTAATGAATTGTCTTGTCCTTTGAAATAAATAAATAAAGTAGGTGAATGTCACACATTGTATATTTCTTATGTCAAATTAAATGTTTGTTCGAGATAATTTTGTTTTCGACGCAGGTGAAAGAAGTAGGCTTTAATATGTTAAGCTAAGAATAATAACACAAAACACACCTTTAGTGATTGTGGGTATACAATTTTATAGCCTTTCTAGTTTATGTAATTTTTTGCAAATTTAAGTCACAATTACTGGAGTGAGGATTAAATTTGACAGAAATCTAAAGTAAACGAACAAACCTTATTTTATACCCGTCTGACATTTTCTTTCAAATGTGATTTTTCCTGTCAACTTGCGTTCTTTGTCTTAAAACTAACTTCGGCATGTAATGTCAACACAAAATATGACATTTTATTGTTTTGTTTATTATGGCCTACTACATTAAGTTTTTTACTCATACATGACTTTTGTAAGCAACGACAATGTGATAAAATACAACACATTTTTCAGGTAAAAACTCAAATACTTCACCTCAAGCTTAAAGTTTAAATCCTATAAGCTCATGTCAATCAAAACCCAATAAAAAAAGAACAAATCCTGTTTGCAAATGGAGAAAAATAAGAATGGATGTAGTAGGTAACTAAAAAAAAACACTTTTCAAGATTACATTGTTAAAACTTTTGCCACCACAGAGATTTGTCGTCGTCAACAGAAGATTTTCTATAAACTCTTCTCACCTTAAAACCCACAAACTTTTCTATGTTCAATTTGTATAAATTGGATAATATTGTTTTTTTTGGGATCCTTCATCCAAATCTTTTGGTAAAGTAAATAACGAGTAGAACTTTTATTCAACAACGGTTTTTAAATCTTATAATGTTGTGTCATGTACAATAATAAAGAGAGTTATGAAATAAAAGGAATAACCTAATTTTGACTATAAAAGAATTCTTATAGAATAATGTATCTTTTAATAAATTCTTTTATTCATATGGAAATACAAATAAAAAAAAATTAAATCAGTGTCATCATAGCTTAATCGAAAGTCTGTAAAATGAACAATTTACGAAAAAAATTCAATCACATTTGTTTAATTAAATCATCGGAAATAGAAATGAAGGGGAGCCTTTCATTTCCAAAGGAAGCGTATAATTTTGATATTTTCAAATAAAGAAATGTCAAAATAAACAACTTTTTTGTTTTATATGAACAAGTTAGTAAAACCTTTAAAAAATTGTTAAAAATGAAAATGAATATTTAATCGCCATTTAACTGCTATAAATACTATTTATTTATACAATTTTATCCAATAAAATAGTTATCCCATAAATATTAATCCCATAAAATATTACGCTAAAAATGCATATAAATATAATTAAATTTCAAATTTAAATTCAAATTCAACTTCTAAAATTTTTCAAATCTCAAACATCTTTAACAACCCTGTTCATTCGGTCGACATACTGAAAATCCAAACTCACCACACTTAATTCGCACCACCTAACCAACACAATGCACTGATCGATAATGTAGCGCGCTGCTGTCATTTGAATTTGACAATTAAATTATGCCGCCAAAAAATTGAAAAAATTTTCAATAACATAATTTGCATCTTCACATCATCTCTTTTAATGCGAATCTTTTATTTACCTTCTATTTTCCATTTAAATAATTCTCAATTAATTATAAAATTATGTCCAAAGTAAAGACTGAAAAAGTGTCGAGTGCTCAGAGTGAAAACGCCAGCGAAGAATCAGGTGAAGTGAGTAGAATCTGGGATTTGCTTGGTGGCCAAAAAAGTAATTCGTAGGAATTTTGTTTTTTTGCATGTTTTGCTTTAGGATGAAACTGCCAGCGTTAGTACGAGCACCTCAAGGAGTAAATCTCCGTCGGCGCCTCGAACAAAACGTGGTAAAAAGAAAAAATCCAACAAAGTAATAAAGAAACCATATAAATATGAGTAAGTTTATCCGCCACACAAATTTCCAAGAGAATCTACTGAATCTTCCACTTACAGTTGTAGTTTGAAAGAGGATCATGGACAGGCGATTTTTGGGGTGAGATTTAATCACTGCCTGGCAAAAGATCAACCCATGGTCTTTGCCACAGTTGGAACAACTCGAGTGACGGTCTACGAGTGTCCAAGAGAAGGCGGCATCAAGATTGTTCAATGCTACTCTGATCCTGATGTAAGTATATACCCACAACCCTCAATATTTTCAATATAAAACCAGGCTACCCATCCTTCAGGTTGATGAGAATTTTTATACCTGCGCTTGGTCTTATGACTCCCGAAATGGAGACCCTCTGCTGGCTGCCGCTGGCTATCGGGGCGTCATTCGCATTCTTAATACCAAAACCCACGAGTGTGTGAAACACTACATTGGCCATGGTCATGCCATCAACGAACTCAAATTCCACCCAAAGACCCCCTACTTACTGCTCTCCGGCAGCAAGGATCACTCACTCCGGTTGTGGAACATCCAGTCAGATGTCTGTATCGCAATCTTCGGCGGCGTGGAGGGCCATCGAGACGAGGTGCTCAGTATTGACTTTGACCTGCGAGGCAATAGTATCATGTCCAGTGGAATGGACCACTCCCTGAAGCTCTGGCGCATTGACAAGCCCGAGTTCAAGGAGGCCATCGAAAAGAGTCGAACTTTTAATCCCAACAAGACGGTGCTTCCATTCCCCACAGTCAAAGAACACTTCCCCGACTTCAGTACTCGAGACATTCATCGCAACTACGTTGACTGTGTCCAGTGGTTCGGGGACTTTGTGCTCTCGAAATCCTGCGAGAACTCGATTGTCTGTTGGAAACCCGGACGCATCGATCAACCGCAGTCGGAGTTGAAAGCTTCCGACTCCACCAGCACGATCATCCATAATTTCGATTATGGCGAGTGTGAGATTTGGTTCGTGAAATTCGATTTCAATGTCTGGCACAAAGTGATCGCTTTGGGCAATCAACATGGCAAGACTTTCGTGTGGGAATTGGACGCGTCCGATCCGTCGCAGACGAAATGCTCGATCTTAAATAATCTCAAATGCAATACAGCGGTGCGGCAGACTTCGTTTTCGAGGGATGCCAGTGTTTTGGTTTGTGTGTGCGATGATGGAACTGTTTGGCGATGGAATCGAAGGGTTTAAATAAATAAATAATTAAAAAAGGAATACCTATTTGTATCAGTTCTATAATAATTTTAATAAATGGATTATTTTATTTGTAGATAGTTAAATAAAGACGATTTTTATTTGATGAGGGAAAGAGGAGATAGATTTTTCAAAAAACTAAAATTAATTACATTTTTTTTTATTTGCAAGGCGGGTAGAGGGGGGTGTAGGTATCAAGACTTCTATTTTTTCAGCTTAATAAATTGCTTAACCTTTCTTAAAAACCAAGAAACTTACAATTAGTTAGTTTTGGGCAACGAAACGAAGTTTTAAGCGAAGAGACGCGTATTTTTTAAATAACGAATGATTGTGGTTTAAAGAAAGATGGATTTTTGAAGATTTGGGCCTTGTCATAATAAATATTACACTGAACTTGAAACTAGGGCTAGGGCTTGGGGTACAACTTTCCATGATTTATATTTCGTGATGAATAAGGTAAAAAGAGTAGGTTTAAGATTTTTGACATTAATGAAGTGAAGGTGGCTTTGATACGGAGGTAGGATCAGAGGATCTAGCATAGATAGGCGTTGAGGGGCAAATTGAAGAAAAAATTCTTGAAATATTATTTTGCGCCTTGATCAGGAGGCCGTACTTAATTTATGTTTTCCATCCATCGAATGAGTGCGCCTGAGGAAGCTTGGGTTTTAGGGTGTATATTTTGTCACAGTTTTGAGGTAATTGGTTGAATTATGACGATAATATGTAGTTGGAGGTGTCAAAAATCAAGTAGATAAAATAAAAAATATGTACATATATGGTGGGATTTTCTTTCTTTTATAGATTTACAAAATTTTCAACAATAATCTGTCTTTTGAGAATAGCTTACTATACTCATTCTAATATGGTTTTCCATGGGTAAAATAAATCAATTTATTCTTGATCCAGATCGGTTAAACAACAAATTTCCTCATTTTTTGGATTCCATTGAGTAAAATAAAATGATTTATTTTTGATTTAAGATCAAATTTGCAGATTTACCCCTCTTTGTAACAATACTAATACAATTTTTAAAGAATGCTTAGCCAAGAATTTGACAGTTCTACCACGATCGTTAACACTAATACAATGACAAAAACAATTCAAATCGTGTTCCATGCGCAACGAAAAAAAATCAATCAAAAAGGAAATCTGAATTTACCCATGGAAAACTCCATAAGCGTAATATTTTTAGCAGATAATTAATATGCCTCCTGTCACTTGGTATGCGATTCCCATGATTCAACAGACTTTCGAACCAAATAATGAAAATAAATTATTCTCATCTATCTTACTAGTGTACCCCCATACGGGAACTTTCGAAACGAAATTTTGTTTTCAAGTGAAGTTATTCATCAAAATTCATTATGCGTCTCAAACTTTCTGTAGACCGTCTCAGTTTATCTTGCGTTACGTCATTTGAAACGAATATACCCAAAAAAACTGTTTATATAAATATTCTAGTAGTCAATCTGTTCGAAAACGAGGCGGGTCGTTAGTTTGCTTGTTTTTAGATCTTAGTAGTTCTTTTGATTCTGACATCAGACTGAGATATCGTAGAGGTTTAGTTAAATAGGAGAAGAGTCACTCCCGGCGACGAAATGATCTTTTAAAACTTGGTGTCGTCAGAGTAAAATGAGATATGGGAATATTTAGTTACAATGTTCAAATCGAGTTAGCTTGATTTGGCTAACTTGTTAAAACCTTGAGAAACGATACGAATGTAATCCTTTTTCTAGAAATTTTGTTTGATTATTCTATTATGTAGCATTGTTTGCCATTCAACAAAGATTATATTTAGTTATTGCATTTTGTGAGTTACGAAGCTGAAATTCAATCCTACTATGGATAGAAGTTTGAATTTTACTCTAGTAACGAAAACAATTTTCAAGCTTTTCATTCTTAGATACTTTGTAATATTGATATTTTCTTGAGTATCGTTGGCTGTGATCATAGAGTAGTGTCTAATATATACATACATAACATTATGACGACATTAAAATATTATCTTTAATTTATTTTAACTACCTTTTTATAATTGAATTACATATTCGTGTATTGTTCCAAGAATCGACTTTTGTAAAATCTTTATTTTACATGCATGTTTTTTAATTTTTATTAGCCCTAAAAAATTTTGTGGGAACTTCATATCTGCTAAAGCACCAGAATACGATTTAAAAAAGTAGGTATCTAAAATAAAAAAGCTTTATTTTTGTAAGCTGACTCTTAATTTAAGGGAAAAGGACATACATTGTATTATTGTTTATTATTTTTTAAAAAGTTATTGTCAATAAAAAAAAAACACTAAAATTTAGCGCTATCTCTTGAACACAAAGATCTCGAACACACCATTTACTTAGACCATAATCTACGAACGAACCCGTTTTCTTCAGTTCTTATTTTATTTTAATTCAATTTAAAAAATGGAAAATAGGAAAAAAAGGAACACAAATAAAATGTAAATTATCAGTTAATTAGTTAAAATTATTTTTGGTCTAAATTTGTTTCAATAAGTTCGTTTTTTTTTTTCTTAAATTATTCACAAAAATGTCCAATTGTATCAACTTTGAAATAAAATAACGGGACTTTTCCGGTTGTTTTTATTTTGCCAATTTTTCACTGTACTATAAATTGAATTCCGAAAATACAGCTTTTTCTAAATTTCCAGATCTTGGTTCCAAAGTTTGTTGTAAGGTCTTCCAAATTCCTAAGACGATCGTTAACATATCATTAAAGGATTTATGCCCAAAGCAAAAATCTAAAGTGACCAGTTCATATCTGAAGCTAACCCAGACGCAAAAGAGTGGGAAATAAACATTATCAAGCTACATTATTTATAGCCTTGAGACGTTCTTGTCAGGTGCATAAGGCACCTGGCGATGTTTTCTGGAATAATGAACATTCTCTGAAGCGGTATTGAAATGTGAACACAAGGTATTTCGCTATCGAACAATCGGGCGAGCTTTTGAAAAATACGCTTGCACAAAAAAAAAACCTTAAAACTTTTGAACACAGTGCTCCAATTTTACTATTGAAAATAAGTTATACAAAAATTCAGTTACCCCACATTTGAAAATAGAGGATCGTTATAATGGAAGTTGTAAACGATTCTAATCCACCTCACGCCGCCGTATCGACAGCGCGTTAAGCCCTTAAAACATGTCAAATTTCAGTTTAAAAAGAACACAAAAACAGGAAGCACGACAAAAAATGTTGTATTTCCTGCTTCAATCAAGAAAAATGAAACAAGATTTTCTTAACGAGTCACTGTAAAATTTACACACAACCTTTAAATATTCAAAACTGCTTACAAACTCACTTTAAAAAATAAACAAAATTGATTGAATGTCATCAATCAAAATCAAAATAAATTCATCAATCAGATTCCACAATGCATTCATATATGACTATCTACTTGTGAGCTTAAGCACTTTTTCTCGTAATCCTTGGAATCGTATAATCCACAAGAGAGCTTCTAGAGATAAACAAATCAATCGTTATGGTAGAATCTATAATTTATTACATTTCTATGTTGTTCCTCAGTCAATATCATTCAAGAAAATAACAACATCCTTATCAATAATGTAACTCAATATTTTCTTTATTTATTATTTACAATTTTCTTTTTTTTTAAGTATATTTATTTACAAATAAGTATAAAAAAGGAAGAATACAAACATGAACAAACAATCTTCCAGGACGAGCAAGATTCATATATAACAAACATTCATATAAAAAACCATGCACAATCAAAAGTTGATAGAATGAAGTATGATTTCATATAAAGTTTACGTTCTAAGAACCTGATAGAAATATTTTCTATTGTTGTTTATTTATTTATTTACACTCATGTCAAAGAGAAGGATTATTATTTATTTTTATATAATACAAAAATAGAACAAGACGGGGAAAAGGACGAAAAAACAAGACAAATAGAATAGAATAGGACAGAGCTTTTCAAAACAATTTTTATAAGACTTCTCTACAGACGTTATTTACAGTGTTATAGAAATTCAAAAAATGAACAGAAAAATTAATGAAGGTAAACTCCACTCATAGTGTGGACATTGTTCTTGCTATTTGTTGGTTAAAAATAGAGTCAAACAAAACATTTAACAAATGAAACAACAACAAACTGTTGAGTATATTATTTATTGTTGATAACACGGGTCGACATAGTTTTGTTCCTGGTTTTGATGACCTGAATTCAAATCTCCAAAATCATAATATCACGTCAGGTTTTTAAGATATTACTTTTTAAAATTTGAAAAAAATACATACCGGAGGTTTTTGTAACTCTAAAATTTTCTAAATTTAAAATCACATTATAAGGGTATTCATGCAAACACAGAAAACCCATAGAAACCTTAAAAACTGTAGAATTTTCTATCGGTAGAAATCAACTGTCAAAATTTGTATGGGAAAAATATTCTGCAAAATATAGACTTTTATCTCTCAAATTTGAAGCAGAAATCGTAGAAAAAAAAATAGATAAATTTTGTGTTTGTTTCTAACGTTTCCGCAAATATTTCTAATGGGGTGTTCATGTAAACAATTTGCGGAAATTTATATTTTTCTACAAAGTAGAAAATTATATCGTTACATGAATACCCTTTATGTGTTTTTCTATCTTATGTAATAAATTTGTCAATCCATAATGATTTCTGAGTTTCTGATATTTCGAAATAATAGCAGGTATTCTTTAGAGGCATAAAACTTTAAGTTGACCTGGCAGCACTTATTTAACTGACAGCCATTTTGTCAGCTATCAAGTGATTTATTTTAGGTGTGGCTTTGAAATTGGCTGCGTTCAATCTCGTGTTGGATAGGGTATCTTGGATAGGTGGATTTTTAAATACCTTGTTAAACGAGTTGGATAGCTGTCAAAAAATAAAAACAACTTTCAGCTGTTCACAAAAAGCAGAGAAACATTTAAGCTTCGAAGTCAAAATTTTTGTAAGTTGTAAGATAAAACAAAATTCGGAGGTAAATAGCTTCTTCATCGTCTATTATGTACAGAACATCTTTTTGTTTACCAACAAATACAAAAAGCTGAAATCAATTTTAAAGTTTCTTGAAATTCAACCATGTGTTGAATTAGCTATTCTGTTAGATACCTACATACCCCAGAAATTCTTGGATACCTTTGGATTCCTTTTTTGACATCTCAGTTGTTTTTGATCAGCTGTTATTTTACACGTAAAACACTAACAAAAAGGTATCTGGATACCCTATCTGTCTGAGATTGAACGCAGCCATTCTAAGATATATAGACTGACAAAAGCTTCCCAATTGTCAATTCCAAAATTTATTTTGAAAACAATGGTTCTGTTCAAAATACTCATCGCGCGAATTTTGTTGTTGTAGATACGTCAGTTAACAAAATTGACGTATTTGGAGTGAAGATAATTCTTAAGTCTTGTGCTTCGTGAGTTGGTGGGTCAATTGTTCCGTACTTCTTTAAAAACAATGCCAACAATGTCAACGCCAATGCCAACAAAATGTATCTTCGAATCCACACCCACAGGACAGTGCAGTAGAGGAAGACCGCGAATCAGGTGGCGCGCACAAGTGGAAGGTGACCTCACCCAACTCGGAGCGCGAAACTGGAGACATCTAGCTAGGGATCGAGCTAGATGGAGAAGTTTGTTGGGTGAGGCCCTAGTTCACACAGGACTGTAGCGCCACCTTAAGTAAGTAAGTAATTAAATGGAAAGACGGGGCGGCGCAACATATCGCACAGACATTATCTTTTGAATAAAGCAAATTTCATGTCAATTTAAAATAATCATCTTTGTTTTATGCCATTTCAAAGATCTACGTATATCTCTTAAAAACACCTTCTTTATAAGTCTTTTTGAGGTTTGAAAGTGATTTTAATTTTTGTAACAATCAAGTTTTAGATTAATGTATATTGAAAAAATATAAAAATAACGTTGAAAACGGGTATTTTTTAAATTTGGCCAGAAAGTTCAAATGTAAGCTGGGATTCGAAATGAGCTCTAAAAGTTATCCCTAGAACTTATTTTTCAAAACGATAGAAGGATAAAATTCAAGGTTTCCCTAAACTTCATGGAGACTCAAATGTTGACCACAATACTGCAATTTTTGTGGTGTGCACTTGAGGAGTTTCTAGTGCCCTTTTTATGCCAAGACACATTTTAAGGAAAAGGAGAGATGGTTTGAAAGGATGTGTCAGTGCACATTGGCTCTGAATTACATAAATATTACATTAAAGGGGAAAGATAAAGAGATTCCACATTCGTGTAGTACGGCTAAAGAACGAATCTCTGTGTTTGATAAGGGTATATTGATAAGCATTCCTGGAGGCGCTTGTAATACAGTTGAATTGTTTGAGGGGTCAGATGCAACTGGCTATTTTGCTAGAGCACAATAAGTTCAAATGACGGTAAGAAAGGTCAGACAAAAAACTTTACGACACAGTCCTCTTCGTTCAATATTGTTCAAGAGACTTAAGTAAGTTCCAAAAGCTCCAACCCAGAGAAGGCAATTATATTTAAGCCTTGGACGTACATAATTCTCTTCTTGCATCGATTTTGGCGACTTCACGTTTGTGATCCTTCCACACGAGGTGGTTGGAGATACACATACCGAGAAGTTCAAGGTTCAAGTTCCACTTATGGATAGTAGAAAAGGTGGTAAGTTATGCTTTAACTACAGTAGGCAGCATTGAGTTTTCGATGGATTAAATTCTACTCAATTTCGTATCCACCATTTGACAAATATGTCTATAGGTTAAAACTTAAACAGCTATGAAAACCTACATCCGAAGATCAGGATTGTAAATATATAAACAAATATAAAAATCTGAGGATAATGTAGCCAACGAAGCAGGCAACTAAATTAAAAGTTTCAGTCAGCAGATCATAAATAAAAATGAGAAAAAGTATCGGAGACAGAACAGAGCCCTGGGGCACACCAGAATTTATTTTTTTTTCAGCACATCCAATCTATATTTTTGGTAGCCAATGATGAAATGCTTTTGAAAAATCATTCAAACTAGAATATATAGATTTGTACTTTGGAAAATTATCATACAATTTTTGTTTTTGTGTTTTAGCCTCAAAACACTGTTTTTGGTTGTGTTTTACATTTTTAAAGAGACATATTTTAAAAACCTGATGTGATACAAAAATTATAAAGCGGGATTTTATTTCAAGACAACTCACACCTTTAAAAAAGTATTGTTTTGTTTTTTTTTTTGGGTCCAAAAAGAAACTTAATTTCGCCGACCAGTGTTATTAAGCTATTTGTATAAAATAAGACCGAACACTCAAAAACTTTGTGTAAGGATAAAAGGTTCATTGTTAACATGACTATTTACATAAACAAAAAAGACAGGTTAGGGTTTATTTTTTAAATTCTTTTATAACGAGCATGGAAAAAAAAGTGTTTTGGGTTTTATTTGTTTCAAAATATGCTTTTGGGTTATTTTTGAAAAAAATCAATAGAAGTATGTAGGTTAAAATGAAAAGTTAAACTTAAGCTTTTTTTTAAGTTATAGATATAAGAAAATGAATCGTTTTTTTTTTTTTAAATTGAAACCAAAAAATAGTTCAGTACGTTTTATCGCTTGTCATTGATCTCGCCCAGACAGGAGTTCGCAGACGTCTCTGTCTCTGGACTGTTGCTTTGTTACTTAAACTATTACTGCCACTTGTTGCTGTTCCCGTCGTCGTCGTAGTCGTTCCGGTTGATGCTGTCGTGGAGTTAGATGTTGCAGGTGCTTTGGCATTAGCCTCACTATCATTTGAAGAATTCTCATCGATTTGTGACAGTGGCGGACCTGTTGGGCCACTGTGCGTCTGGGGCGCCAGTGAAACACCTTTCGTGCGGCCCTCTATGCTCGTCTGATTGCAGTTTGCCATATTTTGTTGCTGTTCACTTAAATTACTATTAACATTAACATTGCTATTATTATCGTTACTAGGAGGATTACAGCAGTTGGAGTTTTTTGTTGGAGTGACAGCCAAAAAGCGGTTCTTTTGTACCGGAGTACCATCTGGACTATTTTATGTATATATATATACAGCAGCAGTAATAGTAAGTTAAAATTGCAACCATGACCAGAGAGAGAATTAAACCCAAATTTGAATATTATTTTTTAAGTTCAAAATTGTTTATGAGAGCAGGGAATAAAAAAGAGAAAAACAAAATACAAAATCGTTGAAAATATAAAATAGCATATTTTTAAATTGTTTGTTTTTTAAGGTACACTAAATATTTTAGTCTATAACAAAAAAAAAATCTATTCTATTCTATAAACATCCCTGCCAAAAATATAGAACACTCACATAAACTTACTTATAAAGGTTTCAGTTGTTGATTGTGACAAGAAAAGTTAAATTTCCGGATGTTCATATGAATATAAAACTCATTTCCGGTTATGATATAATGAAACTTTTCCTATCACAATATGAGATTTTCCCTACCTTTAATATTCAATTTATGATTTTTTATTTTTCTAGGTTTTTATTACATAAACGAATTGTGTTAACTAAAAACGATTTCATTGTTCCACTGAGTGAGCAGAGTGGTTTTGAGTAAAGTTACTAAGTGTTTTTGACTGACAAAACTTTGTTTTTTGTTGTTTGCAAATGAAAAATGAAATTCAACCGGAGTTTGGAGATGAGATGGTTCGCTAAAGTTTAATGGCAAATATTTTTGATATTGACATTTTTTTAAAACATTATGATGCAGAGAAAAAAATTATAATCAATAGATAAAATAGAAACAGTCCAGAAAAGAGTTGAAAGATTTAAAAGAAATTAAAAATGAAGAAGTTAAAAGTTTTTTTTTATTTTTTAATGATAGAAAAGTTATGAAAAATACTTAACAAGAATTCGCAAGTAGTGTATAGATATTTAATTTGCTAAATATATAAAATAATAAAAATAAACCTAAGGAGATTGTAGGAGCAGAAAAGTAAGTTTTTAAAGAAGATAGTAAAATCTAGATTAAAAATTGTGAAATTGGAAAAGTAAAAATGTCAATTTTTATAAAACTTACAGTTTGAATCTACGATAACATTTTATTTATAGACTTCTAATTTTTACTAAAAATTAAATTTAATCCCAAAGAATGTTTTAAACCTTGAAAAAGTTATTTTGTCTGAACTTCTTTGATTGATTTTCAAATTATTAATATTTACTTTTTAAGTCAAAGCCTGTTTTTATAATTTTGAACAGTCTTCCTTCAGTCAAGCCACTTTTTGTTGGTTTAATTTTGTTTAAATGAAATACGAGGTCAAAAAAATTCTTACCTTAGTGCTTTACTAAAATTAAATTATAAAATTGAAGTTATTGAAAATTTGCGTTTCAAAAAGATTATGTTCTTCTCTAAGCTTGGTCATTATGAAAGCCGACCGAATGCTCTCGGAGTTTATTTGTTTTTTTTTTTTTTTTTTTTTTTTAACGCAAAATTTGTTGGAAATTTTGAAAGATTTGCCAGACATGAATGGAAGGCTCCGGGGAATTGCATTAGAAATCAAGGTCTTTTTTTAAAAGCCAGACTTTTCCTCCAAAAAAGTGGCTAATTTTTTCTGGCAAGTTTTCTTATTTCCTGATTTTTCTTTCTTTTAAATTTTGTTTTTTGGAAAATAAAACATACATTTTGGAATTCTACCAAATTTGAATGGAAATAGAGCAAAGTTTTGAAAACGATGTCAGAAATTTAGACAAAAAAAAAGACAGAAAATATGAAAGTTTGGCAGAAAAATTTGGTCTTTTGAGATTTTACATGGAATTTTATCCAAATAAATTTCTGGAAAACCGAATCAGAATTTCGACTTAAAGCAAACTTTTGAAATTCCCAACTCTCATTATTTTTAGGGAAGTGTTTTTAACGTTCAAAAAGGCCAAAAGTTTTTTAGTTTTGAGTTGAATCTCGGCTCCTGAAACTCAGAGGAAATTAAGACAGAACTTTTTCTTGCCCAAATAAAAAAAAAAACAAGCAATTATTTATTTTTGGAAAATACATATATCAGAAATGTTGGAAATTGCATCAGCCAAAAATAAAAGAGAAAAGGTAAATTTAAGGCCCGAATATTTAACTGATGAAATTTTAATTGAAATTGAAGCAGCGGTTAACCCTAAGTATTGTGTCAAAGTTTTCGAAAATCTCACTATTGAGTTTTTGTCCACACGTGTTGTGCGTGTAAAGGGAGGTGCAACGTGTAAGTATGATCATATTGGTATATTTATTTTGGTACAATTTAAACGTATGAAACTTTAATTTTGGGCAGTTTAATTTTAAATCTAATGGAATAAATATAGACACAATAGAAAAATATGAAAAAAATGTTTAGCATATTTTAATAATGAAGTTGATAAAATTTGGAATATAGCTAAAACTTCTCGTATAAAATGCAGGGTATTTTTTCGTACGTTAGGGAAAGCTGTTAAACTTCTACCAGAAACCTCTTTCCAAAAATAGAATTTTTTTCAAAGTGGTATAAAATGTTTTGATTACTCATGAGAACTAAGAAGATATCATTTCTGATTTCAAGATGCAAAACGATGCCCGTGCAAAAACTAATAACTTCAGATAAGTTTGTGTAAACAACTTTTATTTTTTTAATAAAACCTGAAATCTTTGCTGAAAAGTTTTGATCTTTTTCCGATAAAAAAATCCAGAATTTTATATGAAGAATATTCTGGCGTAATTTCTTCTAGCTTGTATTTAGAATGAATGGTTGAAAATATCAATACATATTACATCCTATTCTACAAGATGGTTGAAAAATCGTATTAAACCTTTTCGATGTTGAAGATTTTAAAAGGCCTTAGACTAGACGTTTTAAAAGGTAATTGCAGGTACTGACAGTTTTGTTACCTAGTTAATTCAGGGCCATTGCAGCGGTGGAATAAATCTATTTAAACATTTTGAAGGTAATTAAATCGTAACACTTTTAATTTAAAAAAAAAAACAAATTAAACTTTTGTACTTAATTAATGAAGTAGGAATACTTTCAGCTGCAACGTTAAACAAATTAAGGAAATTAATTTTAACCTAAAAAACAGCAAGAAAATGCTTCGTTTTTTCAG
Source organism: Eupeodes luniger (assembly GCA_951509635.1). Classification (NCBI taxonomy): domain Eukaryota; kingdom Metazoa; phylum Arthropoda; class Insecta; order Diptera; family Syrphidae; genus Eupeodes; species Eupeodes luniger. Next base: position 6,923,481 of record OX608075.1, on the reverse strand, counting down.
AAGAAACTTATTACAAGTAAAATTCTTAAAAAAAATTTAATTTTATAATATTATTTATTATTTTATTAGGGGTTACGAAAATAGAAAAAAAGAATACTAATTCTTATAAATATATCTAGAAAAACACCAAGATTTTAAAATTAAAAAAGAAGGTACTCGAAGTTTAAAAAAATCTTCTAAACATCAATATTTTAAATCAGTCACTTTTTGCTCCATATTTTCTAAAAGAAAAAATTATTTATTTTAAAAATTATTGCTAAAAGTGTAAAGTATTTTGTTATTAAGCTTAAAAACAGAAAAATGCAGCTTTAAATAAAAGATTTTTGGTTAAATCCTAGGTACGTTTTTGAATCAAAAACTATTGCGAATTCTTGTAAAATATGAATTCATAATGAAACAGGACAAAAAATGAGTAAGTGATTAAAATGTCTGAAATAATGATGAGAAAATGAGAATTCTACAATATTTTCAAACTACAATATTAATGTTATTTGTTTTTTAAATAAAATGTTTACTAATTGTCTTATCTAAATTTTGTAAAAACAAATTCATCTAATGCGTTCCAAGCATTATTTAAACCAAGTTTTTAAAAACTTTTTTTTTACTTTTTATTCTAAATCAAATTTACAACATCAAATGAAACAATTTCTAATTAAGGGGAAGAGGGGGAAGGTAAAGGAACTATAATTTGTTGTTTTCAAAAAATAATTTCAGTTTTCTCATTTTCCACCAACTTTCAAAATGTTTGGTGAACGAAAAGAAATCAACAACAACAACAACACTGACGCAAAAGTCAAGAGAGTTGCACTGAAAAAAATGTTTTGGTGAATTTTTTGTTAATAATGATAAAACAAAAAATGAGAATATATTTTTCATATATGAATGAAAAAATAACTGAGTTTTTTTAAGTTTCTAAATAATTTTTTAGCTATGCATTAACCAAAGAAGAGAAAAACAAAAACAAAACCAAAAATTAGGTTGTACGTTCGAACTACACTTACTCTTTATTTTCAACGGAATTTTGACCCGATAACGGTTTTTCACGAGTTATTAAAATGGAGGGACTTCTGGAATACATAGTTTTGAATATTTTTTTTTGGAAAACAATAAATTAAAAAAATAAACAAAATACAAAATATATACATCAATTTTGTTTGTTCAATACCAAAAGCAGAAGGAATTTAACATTTAGAATTTGAAAAACAAATAAAAGTAATAATTTAGAGATATTTTACACAAAAGTTCTATAAGATTGAAGTAGAGAGACAGACAGAGAGAGAGATATAGAGAGTTTAAAGATAGAAGAAGATAATATATGTATAATATATATAGAAAGAGAGAGAGAGATAAACATTTACCAGAAAATGACAATGATACAAAAATGTATTCCTAAATCTCACCACTCCATCCAATTGGATTTCTTTTCTATGTTTTAATATAGATCAAACATTTAAAAGTAATTGTTTTTAATACAAGTATTTAAAAAATTTATGTTTTGTTGTGTTTTTTTTTTTAAGTTTAAGAGAACCTCACAAATTTTGCAAAATAAAATATCCTTAACCTTTATCTGAAATATATGTATAGGTTTTGTAAATATCTCCTTATAGATAAATATCTCATTTTTTTCTTGATTATAAACATATTTATAAGGACTTAATAATCAAATTGTAGTAGATTTAAGCATATTTCATGCAAGCTAAAGGACACTTACTTTGTTTCATCTATAAAAACTGCTTCGAGGACGCGTGCGGCATAGTGTAGATTTTTTTGTAGAACTTCAGCTGAAATTTCTCCAGTCTGAAGTAGGCGCAGGAGACACCGGAGTCTGAAAGAAAAAATAAATTTAACAAATTAAGTTTTTCAAAACAGTTTTGTGTAAGTTTTTAAAAGTTTTATAAAAATCGGTTGAGATTCTTAACTGATCAGTTTTGGCCTTACATTAAACATTTCTTCGTTAAATCTTAACGAAACGAATTCATATATATGTGGCAACCATATGTTTCTTAGGAAAATGGAACCATCCAGACCAAGATCAGAAAGCGAACCAACGTCATCTTTCGCTCCCCACAAAAACAAAAGTCTACGGGATACGGTGGTGAGATTACAAGAAAGAGTAGATGACAAACCTCAATCTTATGAATTTCGATCATTGTCGGAACAATATCTACCTTTTACCTAACCTCAAAAAGATTTTGTATACTCTGTATATTCGACTTGTTAAAATGTTTAACATCGATATAAATGTTAACTTTCATTTAAATACAAGTTGTAATCTAAATGTCAAGGTGTATTTTAATATTAAAATTAGTTTAGTAAGCTACATATTTTATTTAGGTACATCTCAAGCAGCTACCCACTCAAGCTTTTAGAAGAATTGTCAACTTAAAAGTCATCCCTGATGTCTCTTTCTGGTTTAATTTTTCAATTAACAAAATATTCACCGAATTGGTTGTAAAAGAAAGCAACTCATTAAAATATTTTACATAATTAAGAAGTGGTCCCTTTAGATAAATCATTATTTCTCTCCCGAAGATACGAGTATATACGATGGAAATTAGGTAATATCCTGAATATTGTAGTAATTATTTTTCCTTAACTCATTAAATGTGAATATAGAAATTCTAATATATTCTGTAATCAATCTCTAAATTACGAATGGAACGATAATATTTAACCATCGAGAATTCATTTCATTCAAGGATAAACACCAATTATTTATTTCAGACATTCTCCAAATTTCTGTGTAATAAAACCAATAATATTCTGAGTCAGCAGGATACACATATCCTTGACACATTTAATAAATCAAAACAAACTGATTGAGATTTCATTTGGTTTTAACATTAAACGCATATTACTACATATTAAGATTCATATATTATGAATCGGTTGTAATAAATGAGAGTATAACGGTGATAGATATCAAAGTGACAGGCCTCAAAATTTGACCTTTGACATTTAGACTAGGAGGAGCAAAGTGTTTAATACAACATTTGGTATACAATTTGGTTTGATTAAACTTTTGTATGAGTTTTTAAAGAATTTATCAAATCTGACAACAATTTCAATAAAAAAATGTTGATTTGATTTTTTGTTGCCAATAGAAGACGACTAAAAATAATTTATTATAAAGTTATCAAACATAAGTTATCGGTTTTTACCCTTTTTATTAGAGCTGGAAGTAATTTGAGGCTAGCGCTCTTAAAAAAATTGTTAACAATAGATTTTAATTTATTGTCAATATTTATAAATAAATAAAATAAAAACAACTTTTTTGTTATCATTTTTGTGTTGCGTTTTCTTGTTACATAGTGTCGGTATGGCAGTTCAATTTGCTTGATTCAATTCAGAAGAAGAAAAATGATTCATTGACATATAAATGTCACTTTGACGGATGCTTAATCCCTTAGTGCCCGATTACAAGAGATGTTTTTTCGGTTGTTTCCTCTTTCGTCTTTTTGACAGATCGGGTGAGGGGTGTAGAAACGTAGGGGGAAAGAAGTCGTGAAAAGAGTCCTGAAAATGTATGGACTTTTTTTGGTTGAACTTTGACGTTTATGCTTTGACAACCAATAAAAAAAAACAAAATGCATAATTTACAGCTATAAGTTCAGTTTTACAGAGTACGGAGTAGTAAAGGCAAATATAAACGTGAAATAATGTAAATTTAATTATTAATTTAAATGATTTAAGAAATGTGGACAAAAACTCAAACGGAAGTATTATTAACGCTGTTTCAAAGTTGGCCCAATTTGTATAACAAGCTGAACAAAAATTATAAAAATAGAAATAAAAGAATTGAGGCACTTGAAATTATTCGAAAAGAGCTTTTAAAAATCAAACCGGGTGTTACAATTTCGGATATAAAAAGTAAAATAAAAACAATTCGGTCACAAACGTCAAAAAGAGGAATACGAAAGGAACGAAAAAAGGAAAGGTGTAATCACGAGGGTAGGTACCTGTCAAAAAGACGAAAGACGAAAACGAACGAAAAAAAATCCCGTGTAATCAGGGTCATATACATATATGTTTTATTTAAATAAGCAAGAACAAGACGGCACACCAAAATGACAATACACGTCAAAAATGACAGTTAGATGTCAAATCAAACATTTTGATTCATGTTATTATTGTTGTTTCTGAAGAAAAATGTCTATTTATTTTTTAAACTTACAATTATTTTGTAGTCAGACTTCGACTTTGATTTCATTTTAACCTTCCGACCACAACACTTTTAAAATATACATATACCACAACAGGGGTGGCATAACACCCCAGCCAAGAAAATATATAAAAAAAAGTACTTTAAAGGACAACATACAATTTTTATTTAAACATAACAATTAATATGATTTATTAAAAACATAAAAAAACTTAATTTATAAAAAAGTAAATATTTTTACGAAAAACGGTAGAAAAAAAATGAACCAAAATCAAAATAACATTTAAAATAAAAATGCCTGGGGTGTTATAGCACCCCTGTTGTGGTCGGAAGGTTAACACAATTTTTGGATACAGTTTTGCCATATGTATACTTGGATTGTAATATAATTTCTAATACGATTCGATTATTTAATCTACGTTTTTTTAATCGGGATAGTAAAGAATAAACAAATATTAATAACTTTGCTTTGAGGTTAAAAAGTTAATTTTCATGTAGAATTTTGACAGAACCAGAAAGAAGCGACAATAAATTGAAAATACGAATTAATCTCCCATTTAAGCCAATGAACAAAAGGGCAATATTTCTGTCATTATGTATAGTTTTAAGTGTCATAAAACGGGGTAGTGAGATACTTATTTCTGGTATTAAGTGTCAAAAATATCTTGTAATGTCGATATCATCAAAAATAAGAATGACCGAAGTTTATCAAGTTGATTTATATTAATGCAGGATGATTATAATATATTTTACGATAAAATGCATGCGTCAAAAATCTTGATCATTTAAAGATCAAAATTATGTCATGAAGTGTCAGTTTGACGTTTTAAATTTGGTTTTGGTAGAGGTTAAAGTTGCTGAAACATCTTACCTACACTCTAAAAAAAAATGTGTTGAAAACTCACCTCACTGCAGCCTTATCGCAGGCATCCGGTGTATCGACGGCAGGTAAATGTTCCGTCGCTAAATCAACCGAATCTCCGCCGCCGTCACTACCAACCGTCGCTGGTGACATAACCCCGCCGCTACGCATTGTCGGTGACATATTGCCGCTGATTGCTACAGTGGTGGTGGTATTCGTCGACTGTTGTTGTTGTTGTTGCTGTTGCAGTGTTTGCATTCTTGAGTATTGCTGCAGGTGGATTAAGGATTGTTGGTCTTGTTGTTGTTGTTGTTGTAAACCAGTATCAGCAGATGATTCTATTTCCAACTGGTCACTTGTGCCCAAATATGAACTTAAATTACTAGGTGTCGGCAAGGATTGTCCAAAATTGCTACTCGAATTAATATTACAATCTCCTCGATTTGGTGTTGCAACTATAGATGATGAAGAAGGATATTCATTGGGAGTTGCACAAATCGAATTATTATCAAGAGCTGATGGTGTTGTTGTTTGACTTAATGGAGATTGTAATTGATATTGTTGTTGAAGATCTGAACCTTGGAAGCCCAAATTACCTTTGCGACTGTTTGAGCGACGGACAATTGTTAGAGATCCTTGTTCTGGAAATATAGAAATGTAAAGAGTTTATAAATTGTGTGTTGGACTAAATTTCATAAGAAAGAAATCAACAGACCCTAAACTTTTGCAACACGATTTGATTGTGGTTGGAAATAATTGTTGAGAAATGGTTTCTAGAAATTCATTTTAGAAATTAATGAGAAAACGGTCTCAAAGTGTAGAAGTCTTTATAAAGTGCTAAAATTCTAAGGAAAACGGTTAACAGTTGGTTTTGTAGTCATTTCTTCAGCCGTTACAAAATAAATAAATAAATAAATTAGGTGGCGCAACAGTCCGTAGAGAACCAGGGCCTAGTGACTTACAACTCTCAACCATTCCTGTGTGCGAGTACTGTTGTCAGGGATGGAGGGGACCTACAGTTTAATGCCGAATCCGAACGGCTAATTTAAGAAAGCACTTTTTCATGACAAGCATTACTCTTGGAGAATTTGTCAATTCCTCGCAAGAGGCAGTACCCGTTTTTTTTTTTTTTTAAATTAAGGTGGCACAGGCAGGGATCGAACCCAAGACCTCTCGCATGACAGTCCAACGCACTAACCATCATGCCACGGGTACTACAGCCGTTACAAAATAATTTCATAAAATTGGTAGACCATTCCTGCAAACACAGTGTTTTCTGTCCCACTAAACAAACAGTATTTGTCTAAAGGGTTAAATTGTCCTGGATTCGAATCCCACCTTTTTATTTTTCTATCATATCAGATTTTTAAAATATGCATCTTTAAAAATTTTAGAGACAACCAAAAATTATGTTTTTAAGGCTAAGGGAACACAACATAGTTCTTAACAATAAATTATATGATAATTTTGAAAAGCAGAAATCTTCTATAGATACAGTTTAAATCATTTAAGTATATTGGTGAGTTTCTGGAAAGCCTTATTAGTTCTGACTATTCATTTGTCTTCATATAAAGTTTTGAGACACCTTGTGATAAATGCTTTCATGGTTTTGAAATATATTTCTTAAAACTTCGATTGTAACTTTCTGTTGAAATTTTAGAAATACCCGTTTTCAACATTATTTTGTATTTTTTATTTGGGGAATATACAAATATTTCATCAGTAGAAATTAGGAACTCAAGATTTTAATCAAACAAAAGGTTACAATGGTAAAGAAGTCGAAAAATGCGTGTTCGGAGTCTGTCTGTCTACTTATCCACGTCCCTACAACTTAAAACATTGGTCCGATTAAGTTCAAATTTGGAAATTAAGGTTAAAGTGCTAAGCAGATTCACGTTGCAAATAATTTTGTAAAAATAAAAAATCGAATTTTTTGAAAAATGGCTCGATAAGTTTTTAGAAAATTGTCTATAAATTTGTTTCATTAATTGAATTGGCTTCTTTCAGTACACAAAATATATTTGTGTGTTGCTTCAGAACTGCTATTATTAAATTTAATCAGGAACTTATAAAACTGTTTAAATACATTTAAATATTTGACGACGAAAAATTTCAAGTTTTTTGGTTGGATTTTTAAAAATATTTTAATGTTTTTTTTTTTTTTTTTTTTTTTCAAAAATCGGTACCTTAAAAACGGGTAAAAATTTAAGTTGAAAACGTATATTTATTAGCTCCAAATAAACACATGCCAACAATATTTCTAAAAAAACTGGGTAATTATTTATGAACAAAAATAATTTTAAAAAACGCTCTAACGATTTTGAAATCTCAAAATACAGTTTTTTTTTTTAAAAACATTTTTCCCAATCGTGCATTTTATTTCAATATATTTCAAAAACTTGATAGCCTTGCTAAGACGGAAGACGGATTTATTATAAAAGCAAAACATTTCTTTCAAACCGTTTTTCCTTTTCCTGTTAAAAACCGTTTAAAATAAATGTTTCAGCATTTCTTCAAGATTTTTATAAGTCAAGTGGAATTTCACTACTTTTAAAGATTTTTCAAAAACTTTGTTAAAAAAAGTGAATATCTCAAAAATCTGACTTGTGATAAAGGGATTTTGGGGTTAGATTTGAATTAAGGCCATCAAAAAAGTTTAATTTGATGTCAGAAACGAAACCTTGTCGAGCAGTGTAATTGAACCTACTCAAATTTGCTGTTAGAAATAACAGGTAGGAGGTAAAAATTACTAAAGGACACCAACCGTCCCTGTCAGTAGGAATCCTAATAAATCAAAACAACTTAAACAGAACATTTAACTGGTATTTTGAATGCCCCATCGAGATAAGAGAAGTAACTTTTTTGTATTGGTTGACAAATTAGGTAATTTTTCAATGTTACCACTTCGGAAGATCCCAAAAGGATGGTTTAAGTTTATGTGGTATTTATATTCATCTACATATTCGCCCACTTATTTTCCTTGACTTTAATCATAAACTTAACCTTCATTTATCCTGGGAAACACATTGCAATCATTCAAATCAAACTGACAACCGACGTGATGTGATGTGGCATTCCGTATCAAAACCCAACCTTACCCCAAATTACTTTAGTTCAAAATTAGTTCTTCTTATTCTCAAACTTGAATTTAAAACAATCTAGAATGGAACAAAATAATAATCTTTAATGTTCCTATATCTTCTATGGGAAGGATCAAAAAACCAACAAAGAACTTTAAGTTACACAGGTAATACCTTTTCTTAAGTAAAGGTTACTCAATGTTACCCAAAGGAAAATATAAAAAGAAAACAAACCGAAGCACCTGCATTAATTCAACTATGAAATTCCTAACTGAAACATCCTTGAGCTTTAACACGTTGACGATGCTGCTGCTGCTGCTGCTGCTCCTGCTGAGCTATAAGTAAATGCTCTCCTTCTGTCTTATGTTTTTGCATCCTTATACCTTTTACCTCTGCATAAACCTTCGCATTGTTGGGGCTGGGGCTGATGGTATAAAGGAAACCATCTAGGAAGGATAAATGTCATATTTCTAAATAAAACCATATAAGAACAACACACAAACAGGAAAGAGTGTAGGTGGAACGTTACGTGGTGCGTAGGAGAAAGAAGGAAATATAATACAAATTGCAGGCAATATAAATCCCACTTTATTTTGATCCTTTCAACATGCAAAAGGGAAATTACATCGTCTTTTCCATTTCACAAACAAATATTATATATAAATACAAAAAATGATGTTAAAACATTTTCTCATCTTCTCAATTTTTGTTTTGTAAATTTTATTTTTCATTTAATTTTTTTCCATTTTATTCATAAATTTAAATTATAAATACAAATTTATCATCATCGTTGCTAACGTTCGCCGTCGTCGTTGTAAGAATATCGCTCGGGTCGAGTAGTCAACGCAAGGACGACAACAAACATCAATGGTGACGAAGACGACGCAAGACGCGACGTCATCAGAAAATTTTAAGGAGTCTCTTTGCGTAGCTTGAGGGCAAACAATCTTAATCTTCTCCTCTTTAAAGTGAAGATAAAGATATACCATCAGATGATAGGATGCCAACCTTATTAGCAATGTTTGCCCTCGAGTATAGTTTAAGGACGAAAAGTGTCAACACCACCCAAAAAAGGACGAAAAGACATCAGAGACTTAGTTACAAAAAAGGTACCCTGAGTTATTTTATTTAAAAGGTTGAGGTAACATTTTCACTCAAAAAATATATGACAAGAACCTATCTAGAAGTAAAAATTTGTATAAGGACTTTTTGAGAAGCATGAAAAACAGAGATAGGAGGATGTCCTTTATAATTTGATTATGAAACATTCAATTGAGTCAAATAAAAATAAATAAATAGGTACTCACTTGACACTTGGCCATTGACTGGTACCGCACTCTGTTGTGAAGAACCAGTTGGACTATTTGATTTAGATCTATCCACTCCACTGCTGCTCCTTCTATCCGAAAGGGAGGTGATAGTATCCTCACGACCACCACCGGTTCGATTCTCTGGAGTACTGGCAACTGAAAAAATAAATAAATAAAACAAAAATTGTATTCAAAATTTAATGTTGATAAAGAAAAAGGTAGAAATACGAATTGTGTAGGTATTTATATTTATTTTAAGGACGATGAGATGAAAAAAAAAAATATCCTTGGAATTGGGAATTCTTCCGGAAGACAAAAGTGTTTTCTCTTCTATTATTTCAAGGATACGGAAAGTAAGTTAAGGTATACCTATGTTTTAAGGTCAAGAGAGGTATAAGGAAGCTATGCACAGCAGGGACGGCATGAAGGCAAAAGAAAAGGGCTGTGAATGATGACAGCTGGAAGTAAACTTTATTACCAAGCTATTGGAGTTTATGAAAATATAAAATTTTATTAATGTTTAAATTTGAAACAAGACCAATAGAGAGAGAGAGAGAGAACATAAAAAGCTGTCTTGTAGTTTAACTGAATTTATTTTAAAGATTCAAATGAATTTTCATACACAAACATATACAGACACAACACAGTTCACAAAATATGGAAATGAGGAATGAAATGAAATAAAATTGAATTTAAAAATCTGTACAAATAAATAACTTTTTAATGAACATTCCTGAAGCAGGAAAATAACTTCTGTGAGATGTTAAGGTTTCGAGTTCTGTTTTGAGTTGATTTAAATTTTGTTTGGAGATTTAACTCGTTAAAAATATTTGGTGGAGTTTTAAAGACATTTTCTAATACGCATTTGATTTATTTTTAATTACAATTCTATCATGTTTTTTTTATTATTTTACAGTGGTTCAAGGAGCAGCCCTAAGTTGAAACAATCTGAACTATACTCAACTTATGAAAATTTTATTTGTAAAATAAAAAAGAGGCTGGGTTGCGACCCACACTGATAACTTCCCATCCCGTCTGTCGATTTGTCTTGCTTAAAAGTTTGTAGGTTTTCATGTTGTGTTAAGAAAGTCGTCAGTTGAATTATTATTAAAAATTTTAAAGAAATAGTTTAGTTTGAAAATCTAGTTTTGTTAAATACATTTTTAGTCAAAAACAAATTTTTACCAATTTTAGTACCATTTCTTAAATATTTACAAATTGGATGAATGAAATTAATTTGAGAGATATCAAGAACCGAACATCAATTTTTACCAAATTTGCGTACTTTTTTCTGTAGATTTCATTTTTTGATGAAAAACGGACTGTCGGATTTTTATAAAAAAAATTAAATTAAGCTATTTGAGGCGAAAGTAAATTCTTACCAAATTTAAGTATTGTTTTTTTTTTTAGGTTTTTATTTTTTGTAAGAAACTGTCAGTTATATTTATAAAAGATAAAAGTAATTCAAAGCCAATATTCCAAAGTTTTGAAAAGATATTTGTGTCGAAAATCAATTTTTACCAACTTTTATTAATTTTTTTGTTTAGGTTTTAGGTTTTTTTTGTAAAAAAAACTGTCAATTCGATTTTTCTCAAAATTGTACCAAATGTTGAAAACAATATTTCTTATAAGTTAAAATAAGTTGGGAGCCATAATCTCAAATTTTTGAAAAGATATTTGTGTCGAAAATCAATTTTTACCAACTTTTGTTAAATTTTCTTTTAAGTTTTTATTTTTTGTAAAAAAAACTGTCAATTCGATTTTTCTCAAAATTGTACCGAATGTGTAAAAACAATATTTTTTATAAGATAAAATAAGTTTGAAGCCAAAATTGTACCTGATATCAAAAACGTTATTCTTCGTTGCATAAAAATTGTTTTGGAGATGAAATCATTTTTTATTCGTAAAATTTTCGAAGTGACAATTTTTTTTTTTAGTTTTTTTGATTTTATTTGAAGTCGATATCTCTTCTGGTTCTTGAGCTATGGACGACGAAAAAAACGTCGCGAACGTACGGACGTACGAACGTACGTACACTCGCACGCACAGACATCTCTCTAAAAATCTTTTATTTCGACTCCTGGGGCCTTGAAATGTCGAAAAATTTCTAAATTTTCAATTTGACAAATCGGACCCATTACAATAACTTCCTATGGGAAGTTAACAAAACTTAATAAATGTCTACGTATAAAAATCTAGGAGCATATAATATAATTATTATTTGGAAAATTACTACAAGCTTACGTGATTCTGAAATCCGTATTCTCTGCGACTTTCTTTAAGGCTTTCTTTTTACTAGTGACACATAGGACCTAATTATGTTAAAAGTATTCTGTTTGTAAAAATGTTTAACTCAAGATTTTAGTCAAACAAGACATTACGAAAAAACTAGGTACATTTGTCTACCTAAGCTACCTTTTTGAAAAATATTGGTCTGATTACAGAATCCAATAAATGGACTGCGAAGAGCGTCCGACAGAATTTTGCAGTTTTTACTATTAGAGAATCCGCTGATCAAAAACAGCAGAAATGTCGATAACATAGTTTGAAATGTGTAGATCACAGAATCCACAACGCAGCTTCACTCCATATAATTTTTGACGTTTCAAATCCGCATCAAAACTATCCCGGATATAACTTAAAAGAAGTTTTTGGGAACAACCAAAAAATAGGGAGCATGTCTCCTTTAACTTTTAACAATTGCTTAAACTCCTACGGTTTTTGAGTTTCTGACATTAAAAAAACTAAAATAGCCTCGTTTACCAGATTTAGATCTGTTTGTAATGTTTTTAGCGAGCTGTCATTATTACGACTTGTTTAGATTCAACGTTTTAAATAAAAGCTTATGAGTATTTTACAAACTAGCAAAGGTATTGAAATTTTGGAAAAGATTAAAAATTGATAGCTATTTAAAAAATTGCTAACCAGTTAAATGCTAAACCCTTTAAAATAGGTATTCACGATTTATGCACAAATATCTTGCGATTTAGTTGGACAAAAAGTCATTTATAAACAATTGTGTTCATTGTTTTCTATTACCTAGCATCAAATGTTAATTTGACATTTACAAATGTCAGAAAAGTTTCATTTAGGAACCTTTTTAGACAAGTTCAGTTTGGGTTTCTCTTAAAAGTTTAAAAATGTTGGCATTTTCTTTGTGATAACTTTATTTTATAAACGAAATAATACAAAAAAAAAATAACCTACATATTTGAAAACATTTTTGATGTGAAAATACGCTCAACATGAGAACAAACAAATTTTATGACTATATACTTACGCATATATAGAGTACAAAGTGAAGACCTTTTACATACATAATATAAGGTACACTTCAACTCTTCAAGCAAAGTCATAACAACTTTTATATACAAAAGCAGCGCACTTATATCGCATTATTATATGAAAACAACAAAGTAAAGAATCCTGTGTACAGAGACTCTTAAGTCCTCAGTTTGTAGTCCTTAACAACATGACCAAAACATTTCATCCTCACAATATCCGAAAAGGTTAACCCAAAGCACAGGCAACAGCTAAATCTACCAGCATCCTTGCCAACAACTGCAAATCTATAGCAATTTTGAAAGTACTCTTCCATCAGCGAAAGGCATTAAAGTGAAATAAACTTCCTTCAGCCATAACCCGCTAACTATACGTCCGGCCGCCACCGCTACCGCAGTTGCCTCCACCACCGCCGCCGCCGATACCACCGCAGCACCTTATGCTTTGGAAGCTGTTGGTACCTGTTGAAGCATATTTTGTTTTTAAAAGCGTAGGTGTAAGACTTTGTTTGTGATGAGTAGGGTTGCCAAGTACGCACAATTCAGCAATTTTTGAGTAGTTTTGTGTTTTGAAATACTAAATTTCTAATTCCACTGGTTAGTAAATTAAGTCCCATATGCAAAACAAAGGACAAAGCTGTGCTCAATTCAAATCTTCCCTTTTATTTTTTCTTTCACATAAGGTTTTAAAAACATGTCCCTTTAAAAATGTAAGATGGTGTTTTTAAGGCAGAGGTAAAAAACAACATAGTTCTTAACAATAAATTGTATAATGATTTTGAAGACTAAAAACCTTTGTGTTATAAAAAGAGTTTATGTTATTTTTGTATCTCACTTATTTTTTGAAATTTGTCAATATTTCTGAGTTTTCATTTGACTCATTATGAAGTTTTGAGAAACCTTGAAAAAATACCCGTTTTGAACATAATTATTACAATTCCTTAATAAACATCAAAAACTTGATATTGCAGCATCTTTTAGACAAAGTAGGTATTCGTTACGAAAATAAAAATTACTTTTTTTTTAAATACATCCTTATCCAACAAAATGAAATCTGGCAACCCTGCTTGTTGGCTGTTACTTGGAATACTTGATTGCCATACAATTTTTAACCAAGGCACATAATAAAAGTTTTCAGACGTATACATAGAGAGCGATAAGGAAATCCACACACTATGTCTTCCTGTTTTAACTGAAAACTCGCGTACAGAGTGTGTGTTTTTTAAAGGTACTCATATTATAAAATAAAATTCGGAGAAAAATGGAAACCACATTTCCGTGGCAATACGTGGAATGTTATATTAAAACTCCCGTTTATATATTTCAAAAGAAAAAATATATAATGAAAATATTATTTACAACAACAGCATCAAAAAAGCTTAAGCCATCAATTTTTGTAACTTTGTTTTGAAATATATGACATCTTAATATTATGTTATTCCTGTCTCCTTCCCACTTTTTAAATCATCAACAAAGAAAAACAGAGATAATAATACGAACTCGCATGTGACATATCACATATGCGAAGAAAAATAAAGAGTTATTTTTTCACTTAAGTATATTTTGAATTTTATGTTGACGTTTTTATACGGCGCGCTTGATAATAAAAATACTCCTTATGTAAAAAGCTCTGACGCAACGACGACGTCGATGACGGCACGATACCTTGAGTTGAGTAAAGTTGTAATATGAAGAAAAAATATTTACTTTTTATGTCAAAAAATAATATTGTTCTTGTTTTTGAGTTGTTTTTAATCAAAAGAGAAAACAACGTAGTAAAAGAACGCAAAAATATTGAGACATCAAACGAAATTAATGACATGACAGTTTGTAAAGTACCAAAACGTAGTGACGTTAACTCTACGTAATGATTAACCATTTTTTCATGACAAGGTACTATACAATTTCGGGGTTTGTCACTTCTTATTAAATATTACCCGTAACCCCTTAACAGAATGTTTCAAATCTCTTGTGGCTAAGTATAAAGCACTTATGGGTGTAATTTTACTAAACTGACGTATAACGTACTACGAAATTTTGACATATGTCATTGTTTTCTTTTGACTGAGTGGCAGAGATGGAATGGTATGGTATGGGATGACCTGATACTTATTCATTGGTGTTCTTAATAACTTCAACTTTCATTGCAATTTGCTTCTGCTTAAATATTGACAGCAATATTGCATCGGGTGTTTTCTTAAAAGCTTGAGAATTGTAAGTAACTATACAAGACAGAAATTGGAATTACATAACTTCACGGTATTTTTTTTAATATCATTTACGGCATATGTCTGCCGCAGCTTAGAGTTACATATTCGTTTCGATCTGTCCAATTTTTCAAAAACCTTACAGAAATATGAACACAGTTAAACATTTTCAACTGTCAAACCATAGATAACAACTATCGAAACTAATGGAATTAAAAGAACATTCTATGCATTTAATTTTTTAAAAGATTTATTAAAATCCCATTTGAGTGAGTTCTTAAGTAAAATTTTAGCATCTTAATTTCTCTTAACATTTCACTGAAGTTAAAATCACAATCTGACATTTCAATTTAACAAGTTCGTTTACAAGATTAAGTCTTGTTTTTTCACAACCTTCAAAACCTGATTAGACGATTTCAGATGCACTATTTTTAATAGAAAGGAATTATTATTTGTGATGTAAGAAAATAACTAGATTTTTGGAAAAGTCAGTAAATTGCTATATT
The DNA here is from genome assembly GCA_951509635.1 of Eupeodes luniger. Classification (NCBI taxonomy): domain Eukaryota; kingdom Metazoa; phylum Arthropoda; class Insecta; order Diptera; family Syrphidae; genus Eupeodes; species Eupeodes luniger. The sequence goes on along the minus strand of OX608075.1, from coordinate 6,908,073 downwards.
TTTTGAAAATTGTTAAATAATAAATTTTAACTAACTACTTTTAATGGAAAAAAAAATTAGTTAAATAAATAACATTAGTATGTCAAACTAAAATTAGTTTAGTAATTTATTTTAATAATGTAAAGTCTTATAATGCTGGTATATTAACTGCTTTATTAAATCGGCTAGGAGATGTTTTTTTATTATTACTTCGATTAAAATCATTTCATCATTGATTAAATTAATTTCTGAATAAACCTTGATTGAACTAATCTTAAATGATTCATAGACGAAACTCTTCTGATTTGAGTTATTAAGAAAAAACAAATTGTACTTAAAAAATTAACAAACTACATGATTTTGAAACAATAAAGCAATTATTGAAAAGTTGTTAACAATTGTTAACTTTTTCTTCATTGAAATCTTAAAATATCTTTGAAGTGGTATTTTTTAATTAATTTAACTTCCTTTTAAATACTTATTAATAGAAAACAACTTCTTGTTTCAATTGAAATATAATCATTATGTCTGCAACGCACGACCTCAACCTTCTTCGAAAACTACGTTTTGCTGTAGTAAAACAAAATCAAAACAAATAATTATTAATTTCTTTATAACTTTTTGCTTCTTCAACTTTTATTTAATCAATTTATAAAACAAATAAAATTCAACTTGAAAATAACCCCTCTCTGAGAATATAAACTACAATACTCTAGATTACATATAGATAAGATTTTTTAAAACTATAAAATGCAATTTGCAATATAATTTTCTTCATTATTCAACGAAAAAGTCTTCTTTAAGTTTCAAAATAATAAGAAAAATGAAATTATTCGCAATTTTTGTCGCTATTTTCCTTGCCTTGACAATTTCTGTCAGCGGATCACCATCACCTGCAATCACATGTAGGTGTCCAAGGAATTACAATCCTGTTTGTGGATCCGACAATGTCACTTATAATAACATCTGTGAATTTGATTGCGTTGCTGATAATTTGAAGGGACTTGGTCAAATTCTGACTTCGAAATTGGGACGCTGTTAAGGATTTAACTGAATTCTTCGAAAATTGATAATTTACTTGGAAATGAAATAAAAAGTGCCAAATATTTGAATTGCTATTGAAAAAATGTGTTTTTTTTTTACGGAAATATTGTAAAAATAAAAAGTAAGCAAAATGATTGTAAATAAAAATGTTTGACAATGAAATTTGATTGGTTTTTATCTTATTTGATTCTTATATGAAATGTGTAATAAATATCATAAAACTGTAATATTTTTTAAATCGAAGCTGAATTGCCAATTAAGCGTGTTCAGAGTTTTTGACTTTTTATATTTCGTCCAAAATATTCAAAACCACTTTCTTGTAAAATATCAACAAAGTAGATACTCTCATTGTGATTTAAGAGATGATTTAGTTAGAAATATATGTTTTTTGAAAGTATTTGAACGAAAACGCATTTTGTTTTTTTATTCATAAAAGGTGAGAACCGTCGATTTAATTCGAAGGGAAAGATACAAAACTTAAGGTACTAGCATCAAAAGAAATAAAGACTTCTTTTTTATTTTGTCGAAATTCTGAATGTTGTTTTGACAAATTTTGACTAGAATAATATCGACTGTTAAATTCGTTCGCAGTTAAAATACAATAATGCTCATATTTATCCATCCGTCAGCTCAAAAGTAACTTTCATAATTCAAGATCGTCTGCAATGATGCAATTCATCATGGATAAACCTTTTTTGAATATAGGTCACTAAAAACTTAAAAAAATCATGAAAATATAATAATCGGACACTGTGGTGTATACTTGTCTTTATTTTGTTAAGTGTGTTTAAACCACACTTGGAACGCATTTTTCTTTTTTTTTTCAAAGACTTTAACTAAAAATGTGAGGACAAGGATCTCCACAGAAATAAAATAGAGGCAATATCAAAAGCGTAGAGGCTTTACAGGTTTTGGCACATTTTCTTAAGATAAGACCAAGACCTTTATTCTTATTTCATACAAATTTGTGTGATTGACTTTATTGTAGATAAAATTGTTTCAAAAATGATTCATGTTCCAAGAAATAAACATTTATTCGATTTTTTTTTAAATAAGAACAAAAAACAGTCAAATGTGAGTCATTTTCTATAGTAGTGTCGCAACTACTGCAAGAAGGATAAGGACTTTCAATGATTTAGATAAGATTAAACGAACTCAATGTAATCTTATAAAATGTTTCATAACAAATGCATGCATTAATCATATTATTATAAATATTATTCTAATAAATATATTTCTTTTTAATAAAATTGTTTTGAAGGGCTAAACAATTTAAAGAAAATCTATTGGTGAACTGTCTTCTAAGTTTTAATATAAATCTTTTATATACGAGCCTTTTTAACCTAAAAGGTCTTTAGTTGTAAACTTTTTACAACCTTTGTTGTACTATCTTAAGATTTTTGGATTACATGAAAGTTTAAGTATTAAAATCAATATCTTGTTTTGAATTCAAAAAGAACTCTTTGCGATTGTAATAGATTATAATTTATGGTCATAGTTTCTACGATTCATTCACATCACAGGCCATTTCGTCTAGGGAACTTAAACAAAAATTGAATAGATAAAGATTAAATGACCATCAGTCATGTTCTGAGTGTTTCACTGTTTCAAACTTAAGTTTTTTTCTGGCTTTTTCTTTTTCGAAAGATTAAGTTTTCTTGAGTTAATCTCACCCTAAAAATGTTCTATTACATCAGAATTTTAAAATATGCCTAATAATAAATTGAATGATGATTTTTAAAAGTATACATCTTTATCTTTTAGACACTATTAAACTATTTTGAGTATCTTATTTAGTTTTTAGAAATTCTCATTAGTTATGCCATGAGTGTTCATTTGTCTCTATATAGGGCTTTGCGAAACCTTAAATTTAATGCTTTTATAGTTTTGAAATAATTTTGGGGATAATTTTCAGTGCTGATTTCGAATCCGAATTTCGATTTTAACTATGTGATTAAGTTTTTAAAATATTTATTTTCAATTTTATTTTTATATTTTTCCAATATATTTCAAAAATTTGACTCATTCGTAAAAATTCTATTAAAACCCGATTTAGCATAAATTGTTCAGCATTTTTTTAAGATTATGTTATAAATATGAAGATTTTTCGAAAATTTTGTAAAAAAATATAAACATTTAAACTGAATATTATAGGTAAGAAATTTAAGTTTGGAAAACCATCACGAATTTTATTTGAAAATACCAAAAATACTTCATGAATCTAGCTTCAAAAAAACTTATGTGTGTTTTTTCGAATTTTTTAAAAGCAATGTATTAAAGACTTGACGAGTTTACGACTCTTAAGGTCTTAAGAAAATCGCTGAAAAGTGCAATTTAAAATGTTCAGACTTTCCAAGGTGTATATAATTTATAATAACATTAAATTATGCATATGATTTATGAAAATTTTGTTTTTCCAGAAAAATGAAATACAATACAATATTTAATGAATTAGTTTAACGGCTCGAATATGTAAGAGAAAAACTGCTTTATCTTCAAATTTCGAATGCGTACTTTTCGAAGTTTTTTAAATAATAATTTGGTTTAGTACAAAAAATATCGGATATACATAAGTTTTCAAAGCCTAAAACGGAAAATTATCAGTATTGACTTAAAACAGGGCCCCATTGTTGAATCCCTTTCATCATTCTAATATAAGTTTATCCATCACTGTTTGGAATGCAAATAAAAAATAAAAACTTCAAAACCACCTTTTGAAAACCCAATAGGTAATAGATAGGAACAAATTACCATATACAAAGTAATTAAGAATGACAAGCAAATACAATATAAAGCACATATTTATATTTGTATATACATACAAATTATTCTAGATGACGAATGGGAAAATTCGGCAATATTACTTGGAATTTTCAGAACAATTGAGTTGAATAACTTACCTAACTCAAAACGGAAAGTTTGGTAAATGTTTTTTGTTTACTTATTTTTATTTTTTCTTAAAACGAAAGTTCTATTTTTGTTTTAATATTTTGAAAACCTAGAACTGTTGTGTAAATAAAAGGGGACTATACCAGCAACTATGACAACAATCATTTTTATTTTAAATATTTCCATCAGCGAAATAAGTTTTGTAATTTAACTTCTTCTACTGCTTAAATTTTTAAAAAAGGTTTCCATAAATTTTATCAAAATCAAAAAAAACAATTGGTTTTTTTTATAAAAAACAATTAATTCATGCGAAACCTACATAAAAGGTATCAATCTTCTTTACTGACTTGTTGTCAATTTTCTATTCTTAAAAATAGATTGGAGCTGATGCTAGAAGACTAAAAAATTACTGTTTTGCTTGAATCTTTTGAAAATGTTTATTATTATTTTAACAAAATTTCACTTTTGCTGTGTTTGGGACATTTATATTCTTAAAATTCATGTTTAAATCTCAGTTGTAGACCATCCAAAGCAAATTTACTTCAAAAACTATTTTGAAAAAATCAATTTTGAAAGAAAAAAATTACCGATACGAACCCCCCCTCCCCACCTGGATCCACCATTGCTTTTGGAACTTTGTTTTCCTTAGTCAACACCATAATATCATTGCTTCTAAACATTTTATTTGGCATTTCTGAAGTTATATCAACTGTCGACAAAATTCAGTAATTTTCCGGAAATTATAATTCAAAAAAGGAGATGGGATTTTTCTAATACTTTAACAAAATAAATTTGAAGTCAATACCTTTATTTGTTCTTATCTGATTTTGTGTTTTTGTAGGTTTTCATATTTTGTAGCAAAGTTGTCAATTGGATTTTTCCGAAAATTAACTCAAATAACAACAATATTCAGTATATGAATAAATAATTTTGGTTTTAATATATGTTTTTGTTCAAAACATTTTTAACAATTGGATTTTTCGAAGAACATTATCTCACGTTAACAACAAAATCTTACATAGAAGGAATTAATTTTGAAGTTTCACTTTTCTTGAAATATTCAAACATTACATATGTACATCAGTTTTTCAGAATGTTATGAAACATTTTTTGGAGATTTTTATTCCTCATAAAAACAAATGTTTCCAAAAATTGTACGTAACGTAAAAAACTATATTTTTTTATGAGATGAAATTAGTTTAAAGGCAAAATCTTTCAATTTTTCCTAAGATATTCGAGTTGAAAATCAATTTTTACCAACTTTTAGTAGTGTTTTTTATTAATTTGTATTTTATTTTTGTAAAATACCGTTGCTTCGATTTTTCTCAAAATTTTGCCAAAAGTCAGACATTTTATTCTTCAATTCATAAAATTATTTTGGATGAAACATAATCTGAATTGAATTTTTTAAAAATTATATGGACGGCAAATAATGGTATCCTGAACGTACGAGCTTTTGAAAACAAGCTATCTAAAAATCTTTGATTTAGATTCTAGGGACCTTGAAATGTTGAGAAATGTCAACATTTTCAATTCGACAAATCGAACCACTTACAATAATTTCCTACGGGAAGCTAAGAAATGCGTAAGGCGAATCTGTTAAGAACATTAATTTCCAAGTTTGACTGTCGGCTATATTTTAGAAGACGGACGGAATCACCGGACTGCCAGTCCCTCTTTCCTTTTATTTACCTCGGGTAACTAGACTAAGTTGAGTTGCAAGCTGTAAAGCCTTTTTTGTTTTTTTTTTAGAACGCTAGAACCTTACCTTTGAGGCTCGAGCTAAGTCAAGTCCACCCCTTACTTAGTAGCTAAAACGAATTCTGCATAATTATGCTATAGACACGAAATCATAAATAACCATAAGGCAATATAAAAATGTTTACACATTAAACAAGGTTCTCCCCCTAAGTACGAGTTTCAAACAAGATATAAGTACACAAAAGAACCACCGTGTAATAAAGTACGCGAGTATAGTGTATTTATATGGAACAGTAACAAAGCAAATGAAGTCACATACATAAAAGGTATACAAATAAATTTAATGTCTCAAAAATTATTTGCTCACAATTTAACTACGTTTCCGTAGAATTATACAAAACACCCACCCCCCCCATCCATCAATTTGATTAATGAAAAGGTGTTTTTTGTTAAAAGAACAAAAAAATAATTGCAGAGCTATGTACGTATAGATCTGTTTACTTTGTCCACGCTGTAAACAATTGCAGATAGGTAAATCCCATTATATCGATTTAACATGCAATCGTGATAAATCTCACCCCAAACCCGTACTAAAAAGAAAACACCTTTTGTACCAATATTGATTGACTCCATCGGCTCAGACGATTTCGTGAATTAATGAATGCGCACATAAAAGGAAAGAACTTTTTGTTAATTCTACTTATTCAACTTTCAAACTTCATTTAGCAGACAACCAAAGTCAAGGCACGTCAGAAAAAAGCTCAAATTTGTTCGATAAACAAATAATAAAAAACTAATACTTTCCACCTGCCATCAATCAATCTTTCTATGATAATCAACCCCACAAAGTATTGATTAGATAACAAACATTATTATTTTTTAAAACTGCACCAAAGCGTTCGATTCTGTTCTGTTCTGTTCTGTTCTTAGTATCGATCAGTTCTTTAACGCGAATAGAGCTAAATTTTTGTATAAACTAAAAATCTAAAAAACTAAAATGAAATATTTCGGTTTATTTGTTGCGATTTTTGTCGCTGTGATTTCCTTGATCAGCAGCTCGGAGGCTGTTTGCCCATGTCCAAGGAATTATCAGCCAGTTTGTGGATCAGATTCTGTAACCTATTCCAATAAGTGTCTATTGGATTGTGCCAGCGAAGAATTAGGAAGGCAAGGACGCAGCATGCGAATGCTGAAAATGGGATCCTGCTAAGAAGAAGAAGGATCACATCAATTATTGTGGAAGAAATCATTTTTGATGACATTGAAGTTTGGCTAATGACCTAAATATTTGTAACTTTTGTAACTTTGTTATTCGATAAATAGTTGGTTGGTGTATTTGCTGTGAAATATTTTTGTAGCATATGTGATTTCTTTTTTTGTGAAAATAAATAAAATGAATCACTATTGAATTGAAGAGTTTTTTGTGTGTTTGTTATCGTCATGTCTGTCAATGGCGCGTTATTAGATAAGACTTTTTAATCCGATTTATAACAGGCCCGACATCTAATGTTTTTTTTTTTAACTAGTTCTTATTTTGTAAATGGTAACACTTAGCTCCTGTCTGATTTGACAGATAATTAGTTTTATCCTTCCGCTAAACGAATATAGTTGTGTATACGCTTGAACAACGTTTAGAGAAGATTTTGTCAACTTTCAAACTTCTTTTAGAGTACAATCAAACTGAATTCGCCATCAATCAATCTTTCTATGATAATCAACCCTAAAAAGTATTGATTAGATAACAAACATTAAATTTTTCAAAACTGCTACAAAGTGTTCGATTCTATTCTGTTTTTAGTATCGATCAGTTCTTTAACGCGAACAAAGCTAAATTTTTGTATAAACTAAAAATCTAAAAAACTAAAATGAAATATTTCGGTTTGTTTTTTGCGATTTTTGTCGTTGTGATTTCCTTGATCAGCAGCTCGGAGGCATTTTGCGTGTGTGGAAGAATTTATGATCCAGTTTGTGGATCAAATTCTATAACATATTCCAGTAAGTGCTTATTAGATTGTCAAAACAAGGAACTAAGTGGAGAAGGACGTAGCGTGCGAATGCTTAAAAAGGGACGCTGCTAAAAAGAAGAATGATCACATCAATTATTGTGGAAGAAATCATTTTTGATGACATTTAAGTTTGGCTATTAACTTAAATATTTGTAACATTTGTAACTTTGTTAATAGATAAATAGTTGGTGTATTTTCTGTGAAATTTTTTTGTAACATATGCATGTATGTATGTGTTTCTTATTTGAAAATAAATAAAATGAATCATTATTGAATTGAAGGGTTTTTTGTGTTTTTGTTATCGTCATGTCTGTCAATGGCGCGTTATCAGATAAGACTTTTAATCCGATTTGTATAATAAAACGTAGTATAGGAAGTTGACGTGTTTGGTGAAATAAAACGAAGAAAAATATATTGGAAATATTATTATTATCATTGATTTGTGACTTTTTTGTAAATGCTGATCTAATCTTATCTATGTAAACAGCGTGGTTCACTTAATTTAGTACACTCTTATTTAAATGAATACTTTTTTAAGAGGGAACTTTTTTGTACAGTGTTCAATGTAAATGGTCCCACTAAAAGAATGAAGATGCCAGAAAAAGTTGGTTGGTAAAATGGTGTAGAAGAAACTTCAAGTTGAAAACGTTATAAATTCACATTCTAAATATTAAACTAATCGATACGATTTTTCAAACTAAACATTTTTTGGCGTTTTAAAGTTCCTTGAATGAAGACTCAATATTTTAGTAAAATATTTATGAGTTCCTGGGTATATGGGTGTTTTTTTTAATTGAGTAAAGACATTGACTTCAAATACATTTTTTTTACAGATAAAGGGCTCTCAAGAAAATTAAGTGGGTGTTTGTTTACCATAGCGATTTAAAAAACAGGTGAAAATTTTCGTTTTCCCAAAATATCTCGCGTACCAATAATGAAAGTGACTTAAATTAAATTTTATATTATATACTGTAACGTGGTACCAAATACGTATATTTTTGAAAAAAAAAACCAATAACGGTTTTTTTTATACATAAATCAAAAAAACTGAAAAAAAAAATAATTGTCACCTTGAATATTTTTCAAACAAAAACTGATTTCATCTCCAAAATAATTGTGTGCAACGAAAAAAACACGTTTTTGACATCTGGTAAAATTTTGAGAAAAATCGAATTAACAGTTGTTTTTTATAAAAAATAAAAACCTTAAAAAAGCATTACTAAAAGATGGTAAAAACTGACTTTCGACTCAAATATCTTTTCAAAAGCCTAAGATACTGTCTTCAAATTAATTTTATCTTGTAAAATATGTTATTTTCAACATTCGATCAAATTTTGATAAAAATCGAATTGACAGTTTTTTTTACAAAAAATAAAAACCTAAACCAAACATTATTAAAAGTAGGTAAAATTGATTTTCGACTCAAATATCTTTTCAAAAATTATAAAAATTGGCTTCAAACTAATTTTATCTTACAGAAAATATTGTTTTTGAAATTCTCTAATTTTTTTTATAAAAATCCAACAGTTTTGTATAAAAAATTCTCCATTTCTCGTGAATAATAAAAGATTTGACTTCAAATTAATTTCATTCATCCAATTTGTATTTGTTTATAGAAGAAATACAAATTTTTAAGAAATGCTACTAAAATTGGTAAAAATTGGTTTTCGAATAAAAATCTCGTTAACCAAAATAGATTTAAAAAATATTGGTGGTAATTTTTTTTAGAACAATTCAACTGACGACTTTTTTAACAAAACATAAAAACCTACAAACTTTTTAAGTAAGACAAATCGACGGACGGGATGGGAAGTTATCAGTGTGGGTCACATCCCAGCCTCTTTTTTATTTTCGAAATGAGGAATGGCATGTTATCAAGTCAAACTGACTGATTTTGTTTTATTTTTAACTTCCCATAGGAAGTTATTGTAATGGGTCCGATTTGTCAAATTGAAAATTTTGACATTTCTCGACGTTTCAAGGTCCCTAGAGTCGAAATAAAAGATTTTTAGAAAGATGTCTGTGCGTGCGTGTGTACGTACGTTCGTACGTCTGTACGTCCGTACGTCCGTACGTCTGTACGTTCGCGACGTTTTTTTCGTCTTCCATAGCTCAAGAACCAGAAGAGATATCGACTTCAAATAAATTTAATTATACAGATAATAAGGCAGAATGATGCAGAAAGGACTCTCAAGAAAATTGCGTGGGTGGTTTTTTTACCATAGCAGTTTAAAAAAAAGGTGAAAATTTTGGTTAACCCTAAATATCTCATGAACCAATGACGTTAGAGACTTGAATTAAATTTTATATTATATATTGTAACGTAATACAAAACAAGTATATTTTTGTAAAAAAATCCAATTAACGGTTTTTTTTAAAAATCAAAAAAACTGAAAAAAAAAATTTGGCAGCTCGCAAATTTTACGACCAAAATATGATTTCATCTCCAAAACAATTTTGTGCAACGAAGAATAATGTTTTTGACATCTGATAAAATTTTGAGAAAAATCTAATTGACAGTTTTTTTTTTATAAAAAATAAAAACCTAAAAAAAACATTACTCAAAGTTGGTAAAAATTGAATTTCGACTCAAATATCTTTTCAAAAACTTGAGACTACGGCTTCAAACTTATTTTATCTTATAAGAAATATTGTTTTCAACATTCAGTAAAATTTTGAAAAAAATCGAATCGACAGTTTTTTTTACAAAAAATAAAAACCCAAAAAAAAATGTATAAAAGGTGGTAAAAATTGATTTTCGACTTAAATATCTTTTCAAAACTTTGAGATAATGGCCTCTAACTAATTTTTACTTATAAGAAATATTGTTTTCAACATTCGATAAAATTTAAAAAAAAATCGAATTGACAGTTTTTTTTTTTCATTTCATTTCATTTATTTATTGTATAATTATACTCTGTAAGATACAATATCTTATAAGCTAGAGCAAATCTCAGTATCATAATACTATTTTTACAAAAATTGTGCTTTGAATTTAAAAGGTGGAAATATAATGTATGCATTAAACAGATTAACAAAACAATATCAATTCTGTAGGTATAAGTTATAAAAGAAAAAAGAAAGTAATATATGTATGTACATTCGAAATTATCTAAAAATTTAAATTTACAATTCATCATCATAACGATCACCATCATCATCATCATCATCATCATCAACATCATCTTCATCATCAAATAAGCACAGAGCTAGGAGAAGAATTCTTTTAGCATTTTTCCAAAAATGGTCGGACTGCATATAATTTTAACAGAGCGAGGGAGGGAGTTCCACAAACGAATAGAATGCACATAAAACTGGCGCTCAGATACAAGGAATGAGTAACGTACTGGGATAAGGTCGCATGATCTTACAGAACGCGTAAAGTGTATTTTATTATATAAGTATTCAGGTTGATGTGATTGTATGATATTGTGAAGCATGGTTAAAGTTCTTACTTTAAAGAGATTATCGAGTGAAATGCCATAGATAGACTTAGAAAAACTTGAGATGTGGTCATATCTCCTAAGACCATAAACATAACGCGTGATACTGTTGAATGCAACGTTGAGTTTTCGCTTGTGTTCGAAGTCACAATTACTAAACACCTCGCAACAGAAAAGCATAAGGGGTACTAATAACGTTTTGGCCAATATTAAGCGTGTTTTCAAAGGCGTTATGTGATGAGACGCCCAGAGCAGTCGAAGACCTCCATATACCTTACCTAGCGTTAGATTAATATGAGTGTTCCAACTTAGTGTTTTATTAAATGTAAGCCCAAGATTTTTGGCAGAATCGACGAACTCGATAGCACAGTTGTTTAAATATATCTCTGGAAAATATGAGGTATCCGTTATAGTTCTAGAGATGACTAAGCATTTAGTTTTTTTCGGATTTAAACAAAGATCGTTTTTGCGGGACCACATAACAATTGTATTCAAATCCTCGTTGACTTCATGCACACCATTCTCAAGCATGCCTAGTTGAAAACTGTTGTATAATTGAACGTCGTCTGCATACATGTGCACAGAAGAGTTCAGTGGACATGACGGAAGATCATTGATATACATTGAGAACAGTAAAGGTCCCAAAATAGAGCCCTGAGGGACACCTCTCTGCAGAGGAAGGAAAGTAGACATAACATTGTTAGCAAAAACTGCCTGAGTTCTACCGGTTAAGTAGGAGAGAATAAGCTTAACAGATGCAAAAGAGAAATGAAATTGACTTTTAAGTTTTTCACAAAGTATAAAATGGTTGACGGTATCAAATGCCTTTGAAAAGTCAAGAAGCGTTAATATAGTCACTTTATCATTATCTAATTCATTTCTGATATTTTCAACGACGTCTATTAAAGCTGTAGTACAGCTGTGCTTGGGGCGAAAACCTGATTGATTGATACACATCAATTTATTACTTGTGAGAAAAATTCTTATTTGGTTATTTATCAGTTTCTCCAAAACCTTCGAAAGAAAAGGCAATATAGCTATAGGTCGATAATCATCTCCATCACGATTTTTGGGAATTGGTATTATCTTCGCCTGCTTCCAAAAAGAAGGGAAAGTACTAGTCATAAGTATACTATTAAAAATGTAGGTTATGTATTTGACTATATAGGGAAGAATGGCTTTAAGAAAAACCGGATGGATGCCATCAGTTCCAATAGAGTTAGATTTAACACCTAGAATACTATCCATAACATCGTAGTCATTGACAGGCAAGAAGCAAAAATTAGTCAAAGATGAACCGTCATTTATCATATCTGTCAACTCATAGGTTCGGGTTTCAACACCTGACGAGTTCAAGGTAACAAATTTATTATTAAGCTCGTTACAATCGATAGAAATATTCTTGTTGCTTATTTGCTTGCCAACACCTATTTCCTTCAAATTCTTCCACAGTTTGTCTTTTGCTAAAGAAGGATTAAGCTTTGGAGCATAAAACTGTTGCTTTGCTTCCCGAATAAGACATATTACTCTATTTCTTAAAATTTTGTATTCATTATGCAATGCTTCAAGCCTAAAGATTTTCCATCGCTTATATGCAAAATTTCGTTCCCTTATTTGATCCTTAATATAGTTGCTAAACCACGGCTGGTCTTTCTTACTAGCTTGCTTAGTAACAAGTGGAACATGGAGGTTGAAGAGATAATCAATATTATTTTGAAGAAATAGCACTTGGTCATCAACAGAAGCCATACTGTATATTTGGTACCACTCAATATAATTCAAATCAGTTTCTAGTTGCCGCCTGTTAACATTTTTAAAATCTCTATAGCAGTAAGTTGAAGAAGAAACCATAGGTGAACATTCAAATGTAAGGTAAATTAAATCATGATTAGAGAAGCATGATGCAGACAGTTGATCGTAAAGAAGAACCTTCTCAGTGTGGCTTACAAAAAACATATCAAGTAAAGTACTACCGTATCTGGTGAAATGTGTCGGAGTTGCCATATTTACAGGAAATAAATTCAAAGAGCTCATTCTATCCACAAGTTCCGAGCTCCTTAGCACATCATGATTGAAATCTCCCGCAACAATTATGAACGGAGACACAAAGGTTAACTCGTCTAATATTGAAAACAACGGTGTTAGTTCAATATTTCGATTTGGACGATATACCGATCCCAGCAATACTTTATTGTTATTACATTTAATCTCAATGAATAAGTATTCGACTTCACTACCTGGTGAAGACTTGCGAATTATTTTGCAGTTTATACCTCTGCGTGTAAAGATTGCAACACCCCCGCCTCTACGACCACTTCTATCACAGCGAAACACATTAAACCCATTCATGTTACAAAAACTATCATGAGAGAACCACGTTTCACAAACACACACAATATCAATATTTGAATTCTCAAACAAATAACGAAATTCATCTATCTTAGGATTTAAACTTTGGGCGTTTAAATGGCAGACCTTCAAACCATCATACTGCTCCCCTAAAACTCGTATCATTGAGCGCGTAGATCCATGTTCACTCCCGAATAAGGACTCCCAATTACGATTATCAAAATTATAATCAGCCATTATTATAAATAATAAAGCGATAAGGACCAAAAATAGTCCAACGCAAAACAAAAAGGATAAAAAGCTGCATAACCACTTTAGCAAGATTTTTAAAGAATAGAGAGACGGCGATGATGACAATGAGATAGATGAATTTATATTTATCTAAATTAATATTCATTAGTGATTATAATAATAATAAAAAAAAGAAAAATTAATAAAAGAAGTTATAGGAAGCAAATTAAAGATATATCCAAAAAAAATTAAAAATAATCAAAAAGAAAGAAAAAAAAATAATAATTAGAAAAGGCAAGTAAAGTTAAATCAAAACAAAGCAAAAAAAATAAAAATATTAAAACGTTGTTGTTCTTCTTTCGTTGTTTGGCTAATCAGATGTTCCAGTTGTTGTTGTCATAGAGGATTCAGTAGCAATAACATTCAATGCATCAATATTGTCCACTATAAGAGCTTCATCATTGCGGTACTTTTTAACGTACACAAAACCTCTCATAGTAAATGCCGAAAACAGATGTCCATCATTTTTCATCTTTATTGCATTCCGTAGTAGTAATCGGTTCCTCATTGTGAGACATTCGTGCACAAACACCTGTTTATTGGAAGAAAGTCCAAAATCGCGAAGACATAGTGCTTTTTTTGATACAGATCGGTAGTTAGATATCGATTTAAGTGTAGTTCCCTTGTCGCGTGGTGTGAGAAATTTTATAATTACGGGTGGATTGAGTGTCGAATTTTTTGTTTTCAGTCGAAAAATGTCCCGAATAATTATTGGCTTCATTCCTATCGTGTTACACATGTGATTAAATGTAGCTTTAAGATCTTCGTTTTGCATTAAAGGTAAACCATGGATAAGAGCGTCACTCTGTGTTTGTTTATAAAGTTGAAGTTCTTCATTACGATCAATGCGTGCGGTTATTTGTTTAAGTGCGTCATCGTGTTTTTTTAGTTCCTCCTTAAGTGCTCTGTTTTCTTCTCTAATGACATCAATTTCATTAAGTTTTGTTTCCATTGATCTAATGCGATTAGTGACGTCATCAATAGAGTTTTGTAGTGCAGAGACGTCGGTTACAATTTTTGCTGTTAATCTCTTCTCGAAGTCATCCATTTTTGACGAGAGTAGTTTTATGATGTAATCACTTTGTTTGATAAGAGCTTCGTCGTTTTGTGACATAGTGTTGTTTAGAGAAGAGAAGTGTGACGTGCGTTTCGGTGTTAAGTGTAAGGTTTTTGCCTGTTTAGGATCAGGAGAGGTGGGCTGCAGCTGTTGATCAGGTGAAGATGATGGTACGTCTCTATTACGTTTACTAGACATTAGCATACAAAGTGCAAGAAGGTGTGAGATGATGCTCTTGTATGATGTTTTGATGTTTTACCTTGAAGGTGTTTGAGTGCCAAAAGCTATTATTTGAGAGGTGCGTACCTTGTAATGAAATGCAGGTATGTGTTGGATTTTTGTGTATGTACTTTTATATGTGAAATTCGGATTAAGAGCAGTCACATTCGAAACTAAGAGAAATAAGTATATATGTACTTGGTTTATAATAAGAAAGTTTTGTCACGCGGTATAGTTTAAACTTATTTATTTAATTTAATCAAATGAAAATGACACACAATTTTTTAATCAGTTCGATAGAATTTTGCGGGAATAAATTTGAAGTTCTTTAGCGGAGAAATACCTTGGTACGTTAAATAAAAACGTTTGAAATTAGAAAAAATGTTGCCACGAAATCACGCACACGTCCACTCAGTAGCACATACTTTGAATGTTTTTTTTACAAAAAATAAAAACCTAAAAAATAAACAATACTAAAATTGGTAAAAATTTACTTTCGACTCAAAAAGCTTTCAAAAATTAAAAATATTGGCTTCAAACTTATTTTATTTCACAGAGAATATTGTTTTCGATATTCAGTAATTTTTTTTTATAAAAATCCAAATGTCCGTTTTTTCATAAAAAAATAAAATCCACAAAAAATAGTACGCAAATTTTGTAAAAATTGATACATATAGACAAACTTTTAAGCAAGACAAATCGACAGACGGGATGGGAAGTTATCAGTGTGGGTCTCATCCCAGCCTCTTTTTTTAAAATTGGTCAGAAATAAATATTGACTGAATTTGCATTTCAAAAAACTTGTCATATAAAAAAATAAATGCCATACAATTATCTTAAGGATTATAATAATAAACTATTCCAACAAAATTTCAGACTTAAAGTTCTAAGACTCTAAAACATGCACTCAATATTTTCGTTATTTTCAGAATACTTCAAGAACCAGTGGATGTATTGAAGTCAAACAAATTGTTCAGAAAAGAACCAAATATTTTATTTGAGCTTAAAATTCATGAGTAAAAAAATGATTTCTAAAAAATATTTTAATTTTTAGCAACAAAAAAAAACGTTTTGACATCTGCTAACATTTTGAGAAAAGTTTAATTGACATGTTTATTTTTGCAAGAAAAAAAAAACTACTACTATTTTGTTATATAAATAATTTGAGTAAAAATTAAAATACTTGTTTCAAAATTATTTAATTTTATACACAATATGTGTTAATTCATTTGTTAAAATTTTTTAAATCGTTCAATTGATATTTTTTTCACAAGCAAAATGTCAACAAATATTATTAAAGTGTGTTTTTTTTTTGAAAAATAAAGATGTTGAATTATTTAATTTTGTACAAAGTATTGTTATTAACATTTTATAAATTGTTAAGAAAAATTTAATCAAAATTATTTAAGGGAACTAGAAACTTTCTCTCATTATAAGATCAACCCATTTTTGGCCTTAGAGTCCTGCTCTACAAAATTACTGTAGCTTTTCCAATAAATCAAGAGAATACAGCGCAAGCCTCATAATTGATTGCATACTTTTCGTCGTTTTTAAGTGAAAATTGGCATACGTATTTCTTAAAAAACATAAGGAGTAATCATAACAGGGGTCGCAGCATTCTTTCATACATCCTCCACTTAATAGCTAAGTATACAAAAGTGATATTGAGAAAATTCCGGGAAACTTAACGAAAAATATATCAGTTAAGGTCATTTTTCAGCCTTTGTTTTTCTAAGACACAATGAATTAGAAGTTAAAAATAATTTATTTTAACTTTTCTACGTCAATAGAAATATGAGGCAAATTTCGTTTGTTTATAGAGAAAATTTAATCACTTTTTTAATTCCTCTCCAATGAAAGTCATTATAAAATGTTCTTTTATCAGTATAACAAATCTTAAATCCATTAACCTTAAACCTTTTGCATTTTAACAAAGAAACAAATAAGTTGGCTGACTACATATATAAGCCCTTATTAAATTACTTAGTTAAGTAACTTCTGTTTTTTTTTTTAAATCTATCTTGTAAAATCAATTGAACGTGTTAATATGGCATAAAAGTACTTAAATACTCAAATAAACCTAAAACACTTTCATAACGCAAATGTCCGTAATTTTAAGGTTGAATGAATCTTTATACAAAAGAGTGTGACAATTCAAAAACCTCTTTCATTCTTTTCTTATTTTTATTTCGTTTAAGTTTATCTCTTCAATTTTTTTTTTTCTTCTCTTAATACCTTACCTACCTACAAGATAAAAACAATTTAAAAATTACACAGACCATTAATCATCGTAATAGCAACTGGAATTGAGTCGCAAAAAGCATATCAATTATCTATTTAGTTTTTTAAGTATTTTTAACTTTACTAATGAATTTCAATACGACACACAGTGATGGCAAACCAAAAATGTAATGTTATTAAATGGCTACAAAGCGATTAAAGTACTAAATTTTTAATAAGTTAGCACTATCTTTTCAACAAATTCTTTCTTCGAGGTGGTCTTTTAGTTTAATGCAATTTTAAAACGTGTAAACAGCTTAATTCTTCATCCAGCATATAGCAAACTATTAAATCTGAAACATTAGCTTTGTTCTTCCAATTTTGTGTCCGTTTTATTAAAATTTGACACTAGCGTGGTGAATAAAATGGGTACAAATTTATCCTGCTAAGATTTTGATACTAGTGGTTAAATTTTGACGTTTTTCAAGACGGAGATAAGATTTCATTTAAAATGATTTCAAAATGCTCAAAAGTAGTTAATATTTATTCAGCTAGATTTTGTAAAAATAAATTACTCAATTTGAACATGGACAAAACAATCTTGTCAGGGTAATTTTTATTTTGAGGAAAATTTCAGTCTTTGAAATTCTAACCAAATGTCAAAATTTAATTGTGGAAGAAAATATAACTAATATTTCAACACTATTTGCAGATGGCCTTTAAAACTATAACAATTGTTTTTCTTTGGGTTGAATAAATAAATGGTTAAAGATTATATTAAATTTAAATTTAAATTTTATAAAACCACAAAACCTATTGTATTACTTTTTCTAACATTTCAAATCAATAGGTCCGTTTCCCACATTAAGATTTGTTTGCTTTTCCACGAACTGTCACTTTTTAGACGTGTTCATATGCAACGTTTTTAAAAGGAAATAAATGACTCACTAGTGGGAAATTACTCAAATTTTGAAATTGCTGACGTAAATTACAAATTAGTAAAATTTTAAGCCCTTAAAATTTTCGGCCACGGTCTTAAAAATCATTTACAAGTTTCCACAAAGTTAATTTAAATGTCGTCAACCCTGGTTTAATGGCACAAGCCATATTCCGACTAAGTACTTAAAATAATAATAATAATAATTGAGAAATGCAAGTGTTAATAATGTTGGAATTGAAACGCTCCCACTATCACTTCCTCTCTACTTCCATATTTAAAAATAAAATAAAAACCACAAACGAAACACAAGCTTGACATAAGACGTGACTCTTATTTCTGTTAATTAAGTATGTAAATATATTTAATCGGACAAAATAAAAAAAAAATGAATGCTACCATCTGAGGCCGATGAGCTTCAAGCTTCATTAAAACTGACAAAAAGTTTTCAAAATCATTTTAGTTCAAAATCAGTTGTCGTTATCTTCAGGACGGACGGTTGCAAATACGAGATAGAGAGTTTTTGTTTTCTTTAAATTTTTGTTTATATTTCTTAAATATGAAGTTTTTAAAATTAGCAAGTGTTTTTGTTTTGGTGATAACTCTGGTATTAGTTGCACCAATTCAAGGTACTTTTTGTCCATGTGAAGTAGGAGGGCAGGGACAAGTTTGCGGCTCGAATAAGGTCACTTACAATAGTCGTTGTGAATTCGATTGTACCCAGAGGCAGTACAGACAACTTGGAAAGACTTTGAATATTGCAAAAATCGGACCATGCGATAGCAGCTGACTTGGAATGCCATGGAAATAAAGCTATAAATTCTTTTTAATAAATATGTTTACTTATGGATTTGAATATTAATATATATTAAATGTACGTAGACACTTTGTGATAGCAATCATCATGGCAAAATAAATAAATAAATAAATGAATTAATTAATTTATCACTTTTTTTTTGTATCTGTTGTTTATTTATTTTGATCTGAAATAATTTGATTATGATGTGATTTGTTTTATATAAATTTTTTACGTCATCAATGGATTTTTTTTTTGGTGAAGTCAGTGGCGGATTTGGATTTTATAACGCCCCAAATTAATGAGCCATAACAGTAGCTAGATATCAATAAAAAGATTCTTACAATTTCACTGTTATGATGGTTAATTGATTAAATTTTATCTTCGCGTAGATACATTGTAACGAAAATGAAGAAATTTTCATTAAATGACAGTTATTTTTAACAACAAAAATCTGACAGTTTTAAATGTCATTCAAAAATGGCTGAAAAGAAGGTTTAATAATAACAGTACTTTGACTGACAGATCTAACAAAATTTGCAATCAAATTGACAATCAAGAAAATAAAACAGTTCGGATCATTATATTTAAATTATATTATTTGACGTTTGGAGCAGAGTTGCCTTTTGATCATTTTCTTCAACGATGAGTGTCAAGTATACATTTTTTTGCATCTGTTCATTTTCATTTCACGAAATAATGTTTTGTTTTGTCAAAAATTTCCATTATCTTATCAATTGCATACAAAATAAATAAATATTAAGATTTTCGTTGTGTCATTAAAAAATATTTAATTCCCAGATAAATGAAAATATTGACGTGGAAACACTGTTTTTATTGATATAGTGGGAAGTGATACCAATTTATGCAAGGTCAAATGTTATTTAGTGTGAAATAGAAAAACTTATGTTCGGATTACAAAAAATTGATATAAACATAAAGCAGGATTTCGCTATGTTGTTGCAACGCAAATAAATAGATGATCTGATCCGCCTCGCGGAGAAAATAAAAAACGGATTTTACTAAAGGTTGTACAAAAAGGGTTCTTGAATTTTTAAAACACATCTTGTGAAATCAATAGGGAGTATAGCAGCATTCAAAAACAACTTAATAACATTATAATTTCTCACAAAGGCGTTTTTATTGTTTTCTAAATATTTAACAATTTAATAGTTACTTCAAAACTTGAATCGTTTGCTTACTAATACAAAAGATAATTTATTCACTTTCGTAAACAAAAAACAAACCAAACAGACCTAAATCTTGCGAACGGATTTATAGATTTTTAATGTCAGGAACTCAATCGGATGAATTCAAAAAATTGTTTAAAATGCAGTTTTAATCATCTATTACTTATTAACGTTACCTTAAATCTCAATAAAATCTTAAATTTTATTTAAAAATGTAAACAAAATATCAAAATCAAAAGTTAAAGGGAGTAATTTTTGAGTAACGTTAAGGCTTTTCCGTCTTATATTATAAATATAAGGCAACATAGATCATACGTACTTGCTCATACTTAAAAAGATACACACTTCTAGAATATTATTAAACAGAATACAATAACACAAGTATTTATAAAGCCAAAAACATTATTTTTTATTTGAAAATTGTGAAACGTATTTTTAATAAAAGACTAAAATTTAAACAAAAATCGATTTAATCGTTAGGGGTGACCTAGAATATATTTGGTCTTTAAGGAAATTATTTGAAATTGTATGACAGCCAGCGTAAGAATGATTATTGACACATTTTATGGTTGAAATAAAACAAAAATTTCGATTGAAATCATTCATTTGGGAATAAAGCTGACTATTTTTGAGAAGATACACTTTAGGATTTTTAAAGATAAGAAATGGTTGAGAACAAAGAAAGACTTCAAATTTTGTGATCTTAAACAAGATATTGTTATTAATATATTGAACTAATAAACAGATTTAAATAACTTTGTCTGCTTTTTTTTAATTTTTAAGAAAAAAAATAATTTTCCAAATTGCGGGTCAAAATTTTTAACGAAATTCAAATGTCAAACGATTTATAAACAATAAATAACTGCATAGACATTTTTTTAAAGATTTTAAAAAATTTAAAAGAATTTAAAAATTGTATATGTACAAAATTAACGATTTTCGAAAGTTTTTTAGAAACTTATAAAATTTTAAGAAAAACTTATTTTTTAGGTATATTTTGAAATCTTAAAATATTGGTTCTATTTTTGCCTATTTCAATATAGGAGTAATTTTTAAGATAGATTTTACATAATGTACTCTTTTCTTTGAGTTCAATCTCGAATTTTTGTTTATGGCTCCAAGACTTTTTCGCAAGCACAATAATATTGCTTCCATTTCATTTGTTTATAATTAAGTTATGCAAATATTATTTAAACAGACAAGAATAATAAAACCACCTGTGCTATTATCTGATGAGTTTATCTGCCAAAAAAATTCTCAAAATTATTCAGTTCACAATCAGTTGCTGTTATCTTCAGAACGGTTTCATATATAAAAACAAATTAATTTGATCTTTTATTGAATTTTTAAAATGAAGTCTTTAATTGTAATTAGCGCACTTCTTTTGGTCTTTATTGGAATAATGATTGCACCAACTCAAAGTACTTTTTGTCCATGTGTTGAAAGGTCAAAGAGAAAAATTTGTGGTACCAATAAAGTGACTTTTTCAAGCCGTTGTGAATTCGATTGTAGCCAGAGGCAATACAAGCAACTTGGAAAGATATTAAATGTTGCAAAAATGGGATCCTGCGATAAAAGTTTTTAAATAAAAATCGAAATAAAACTTAGAAATAAATTAATTGATTAATTAATTGTTTTTTATTTGATTAAGTTTTGATTTTTGTAAGAAATCAAGTTTAACATTTGCTTTGTCAAAATGTGAAATTCTATTAAATTCACAAAAACATTTCTGAAAGAACAAATCATAATTATCATACTTTTGGAGTAATTTAGGAATTGAGGTGAATGTATGAACCTAACTAAACTGATTTTTGCGGGAAATAAAAAGTGGTCAAAGTGATTCATTCCAAGTTGTTAACCCTTTGTTTTTAAGTGATACTTTTCTAATATTTTCATAGAGGTTTTATGATGAAAACGAAATCGAAATATACAAAATATAATTGGCACTTTTGTGAAAAAAGGGTTAATCTGAATCTTCCGGACGTCTATGATGGAAGCATAATAAAGAAACTTTTAAGTATTTTTACACTGATTCAGAAGCAATTGAAGAGTTTCCCAAAACAAATTTTACAGGATCGAATTTGAAGAATATAAAATGCACGATTGAGTTCCACAATATTTTAGCAGAAGGTAAGGTTCCAAGTGGTTGAATCATCAAAAAAGCTCATTGTACTATTGAACTATGAGATGTGAATCACTTTTTTGTTTATAAATGTTTGTCACCTTGAATAACTACCTTTTAATTTGTTATCAAGCTTCACTACGTCACACAGTGTATACTTAATCTCTTTGGTATTTCTTTAAGGAAACAATAAAAAACACAAAATTATCTTAAAACATTTTTATTTTACGTCTATACTTAAATTAAATTTTTCTTAAATCTTTGTACAATAATAAATTAGAGTTATTTTAAAGAAATAAATTAACAAGCTTCATTCTTAGTCACGAAAAATTCGACTCCGGGTGTCTGGCGGGCGGCTTCTTCAGCAAAACAATTGAATAAACATTCATTGTTATATGTGACACCATCAGATCCACAAACTGGACTCATCATCCTGTTGCAAAGGCAGGAATTTCCTACAGCAGCTCCATTAACAGCAGCAGCCAAGGCGAGGAAAACAGCGATGAAAATTGCGAATAATTTCATGATTTGAATTTATAGATTTTTGATAATTTTAATGTTTTGAGGTGTCGAAGACTTTTTGACTTATGATTTCCTAAAGCTAATAGCTTATGCTTTTATAGAAAACAAAATCGATATAAAAAGTTCTAATCTATTAACTTGGAGTAGGTTTATCAGATATCAGCTAAACAATAACACTTCAGTTTGTTCTAAGAGCTTAATAGATAAAGTTTGCAAAATTAATTGATTTTATCAAAATTGGTCTACTATTAGTCTGAAATTCATTTGTGACCAGTGAAAAATATTGATTTGCTTACAGCTGTTAGACAGATTCTCGAATATTCCTAAAACTATGAAATTGGCCTCGAAAATATAGTAATAAGGGGTTTGATAAGTTCAACTAAATAAAAAACAACCCCATTGATTTTGTTTACCAAATAGTTTGGTACTATGCGAAAACAATTTCATGGAAAAGTTATTAAAAAATAACTTGTTTATGTTTAATATTTTTATTTTTAAACTTTGATTTGTATTTTTTTGTTCGTGAAGTAGGTGTATGAAATAAGGACTGATCATGATTTTTGATTAGATTTCTCTTTAGCTTCTGCATCGTAAGTGTCCTTAATACGGTAAAAAATAAATAGAAAAACAATTAAAGTTCGTTTGATTTAATGGGTGTGATTAAACAATATTAGTTCAAGTATTGATACCTAGTTGTCAAGTGAAATTGAATTGTTCCAAAAAGATGTGGATGTTGATAGGAGTAGTTATGGTTTTTCTTAATTAGTATCAGCCATTTTTTGACTTTTAAAACAATGGGTCTTGTGAATCTAATAAAGCAGCTAGAGCTTAAACTTGGATTTATAAGTCTAAGTTAGGTTTTGTCTAAAAACAAGCTTTAGTTAGAAAATAGAAGATGTTTTCTAGTAAAAGATTTTTTAAAATTGCTAAAGCTACATACATTCATGTAGCTTATAGCTTGTTTTTCCAATTTGAACTCCAAATTTTGTGATTAATAGCTTCTTATTTTTAGTTAAAGCTATAAAAATATCAATATCCCTGACTAGAAAACTTTGACTTGTTTTTATTTTAAGGTTTCTCTTTAGTTGAAGTACAAATATGACCGAGTTTTAGCGATAGTCAAAGTTTTGTAGAAATTAGTGATATAATGATTTTTTAGTTTATTTCAATTTTTATAAAGTGTAGTGAATTCTTGATTCAGATATTTTTGAGATATCTGAGTGATGTTGGATTCCAGTTCGGTTTTTCACAAGATGTTGAAATTGAACGAATTACAATGTGTAAAACTATTAACACGTAGCCAGTAAAATTATGGAAAAGGCTTATATTCGTATAAGATTCCTGTCAAAACGTACGGAAATCGAAGCAAAAAAGTCAAAACGGGTCTGAAGGTTTTAAAGCTATTGATTGTACTCATATTGCTATTTCCAAACCTTTTAGAGTTCCTGATCAATACATTAGCCGGATGGATTTCTTCAGCCTTAATGTATTAGCAATATGCAATGCAGGTGAAGAATTCACAAGCCTTAGTTCATGACTCGCGGGCCTTGAAAGGACCAACAATATATTCGTTAATGAATAAGAATATGGAGGAAAACGATATAACTCTTGGAGATTCTGGATACGGTATTACACTCTGGGTTTAAACGTCTTACCGAAAATTCTCAAACAGATGCATACAAATAATGCAATGGAATATTATGCGAAGAGCTCGTTTTTGTATAGAAATGTTTTTGCCAACACTAAAGCAGCCGTTTTCATGTCTGCAATATAAAATAAATGTTGCAATGAGTATGGTTTCCCCTCTTGACCTTTGGCGCCTTGTGTGCTTCATAATTTGGAAAAATATTTAAATGGTGGTATTACCTGACGATCTTCATGCCACTTTAACCAAGGCAGACAAAGGCAATAACTACCAGATGAAAACGAAGGTTATAACTCAAGTGTAATAAACCTTCATAGAAAAGGGCAACTGTGCAGAAATGAATAAGCCAAAAATGGACCAATTTTCTCAGAAGAACTCAAAATCTCTAATTCCATTTTATGATTTCTTTGACAAAAACCTCAGAAGTAATCTTTTTAGAATTGCTTTACAAATACGAAGTTTTATAAAAATAGTTATAGGTAGTTATAGTATAGGGAACATTTTAAATAATCAAAACCATTGTATTGGAGCTTCTTGTCCTAGAAATGCTAGCACAACAGTACAAACTCAAGGGAATGACATTAAAATGCTCTGTATCCAAATCCAATAGGTTCTAGCAGCTCGATAAGCAGGGGACATATGTACGAAGCTGAGAACGTTAAGAGGAACTTCCTTAGACTTATCCATCAATCATTGGTTATGTTAGAATAATAACTCGACTTGTACTTTTTACATGAAAGCAATATTACCATATACAGTAAAAAATGGATTTGGTAATCCAAAATATTAAATTCGTTTGCTTTTGGTTTTCGGTAATGAAAATGATTTAACAAACTAAAGCAAGAAATATTAATTTTAAGCTAGAAATTTTAGCTTAAGCTATTAAGCGTAATCTTTTATTTATTTATGTATATCAAAGCATAAGCTAGAACTGTCTTTGATAGCTTTAAATATGTCCAAAAATAGCTTTTTAATTTTTTTTTTCACAAGGCCTGATTTTTATGGCAAGAGTGGTTGTTAAAAGGTTTCGAGTTAGTTTTAAGTTATTCACAAATTGAATGCTCGAAATTTAAGTCAAACTTTACACATTATTTAGTCTTTTTGAAGCAATTTAAGGAACATTTTTAAGATTTAACTGACTGGTCAAATTATTAAAAAAAAACATTTTCTCTACTCTTTCACCTTAAAACGTGTACGTTACTTAATATTTCAAAAAGGATCAAACAAAAGGCCAGAATTTAGACTTTTTTTGAACTCTTATTTTTTTTTTAATCGGTTATCATTTAGGTACCTACAAGGTGGAGTCTCATATATGCGCAGATCCTATAATTTTTCAAATGGCGGTGAACTTCAATTTTACTTTGACATTTGGAAAGTAGAAAGATACACAGTTAAAAAGACAACAATACAGAAATTGCAATATGTGTTCAGTAAATTTTGTCTCAGTAAAAGTAAGATTTTAGAAGCTGGATAAAACTTTACTTAAAACATGCTTCAAAATCCAACATCAAATGCAATCCTTCATACAAAAACTTTTGTACGGTAAATTGAACTGAACATTATTTTCTTTAAACTAAATCCGATATAATTTAATGTAAAATAGATTAATTTTGCAATCTCAATATCTGATTAACTTTTTCCTTGAGTGTTTTTTTTTTGTTCTGTATCGCTATCATTCTAAAACTGATACTAGAAAGATTAGCCAATTTCTTATCGTTGGTGCTATAAAAGCTTTAGCTTTTTACTTTAGGAAGTCATAAATCAAAAGGTCTTTGATCATCAAAATACTTAAAGTATCAGAACCTATAAATTCAAATCATGAAATTATTCGCAATTTTCATCGCTGTTTTCCTCGCCTTGGCTGCTGCTGTTAATGGAGCTGCTGTAGGAAATTCCTGTCTCTGCAACAGAATGATGAGTCCAGTTTGTGGATCAGATGGTGTCACATATAACAATGAATGTTTATTCAATTGTTTTGCTGAAGAAGCCGCTAGACAGACGCCTGGAGTTGAATTGTTCGTGACGAAAAATGAAGCTTGTTAATTTATATCTTTTAAAATTACTCTAATTTATTATTGTACAAAGATTTAAGAAAAATTTAATTTAAGTATAGACGTAAAATAAAAATGTAGTATTTTAAGATAAATTTGTGTTTTTTTTTTTATTATTTCTTTAAACAAATAACAAACAGATTAAGTTTAGAAAATGTGACGTAGTGAGGTTTGATACGAATTTAAAAGGTAGTTGATAATCAAGGTGACAAAAATGTATAAACAACAAAGTGATTCATGTATCATAGTTCAATATTGCAATAGTAATTTTATTGAATTTTATTTATTTTATTGAATCACTTGGAACCATACTTTCTACTAAAATATCGGTGTTTTTACTTGCTACAATTTGGAACAAGTACATATTCCATTTGTAAGCAATCGAGTTCGAAACTCGATATTTTAATAAAACATGAGATTACTATGATAGAGAAGTCTACAAAAGTGGGTCCCCGATTCCGTCCATCTGTCTGTCTAATTTTGATCCTAAAGCCTAAACAATTTTATCGATTGTGTATCGATTAATAGGTGGAAATTAAAGTTTTCAGCAAATTCACGTTAGGCACTTTATTCAAAAGTTTTCGTTTAAAAATCGAGAAATCGAATTTTGTCAAAAACGACCACAGATATTTGGGTGAAATTTTCTCTAGAATATTTTTCTTCTTCTTAACATGGTTTCTTTTACTATAAGAAAATAGAATTGTTAATGAAGGGTACCTCCAATGGAATTGTTATTCTGTTCTTGAATTTTCTCAGGAACTGTTAAACCCATTTAATATTTTTTTCTGAAGAAGATCTTATATTGTCTAAATAATATGATCAAAAATGTATATTTTTTCAGATGTTTAGAACATACTATTTATTGTTCTTTTTTTTTCAAAATTCTATATCTTAAAAACGGGTCAAGATTTTTTTAACGAAATTCAAATGTAATACGCATATATATAAGGATTAAATAACTCCATGCCAACAAAAATATGTATACAAAATTTATTAAAAAAACGGTTTTTGAAACAAAAATTCATAAATTAAGGTATTTTTAGAAGTTTAATGGCTTTAAATTTATGAAGATAAACTTATTTTGCGGGTTTATTTTTAAATCTTCAAATGCTTCAACTTTTTTTAAACAGACTCTTTCGATACACAAGCAAGTTTGGACGTCTTAGTCCTGCATTTAATCAGGAAACTTTTCACCTAGAACTTTTGGGGATATTTGTAAGTAGTATTGTCTTGATTTGGTTAATTTTTGGAACAACCAAAATACAATACTTTGTAATTCAAAATTCAGAAGATCAATGTTTTTTGAATATCATCTTAAATTTGTAGCTAAACATGCATTTCCTGCTAAGCAAATATTTTTTTTAATGTGAATAAGAGAATAGAAAAGACCAAAATTATGTTAAAGAATTTATATTTTATTAAAAACTTATATCTAGTAGTTAAATTATGTATACAGCTTAACACTATTTTGTCTTTGGCATTTCTTTAAAACTACTTAAACTATTTTCTAAGCGAAGTTAACAGGCTTCATTTTTCGTCACGAACAATTCAACTCCCGGTGTTTGTCTGGCGGCTTCTTCAGCAGAACAATCGAATAAACATTCATTGTTATATGTGACACCATCAGATCCACAAACTGGACTCATCATCCTGTTGCATAGGCAGGGATTTCCTACAGCAGCTCCACTAACAGCTGCAGCCAAGGCAAGGATAACAGCGATGAAAATTGCGAATAATTTCATGATTTGAATTTATAGGTTCTGATACTTTAAGTATTTTGATGATCAAAGACTTTTTGATTTATGATTGACTAAAGTTAATAACTTAGGCTTTTATAGCAAAAAGTTCTAATCTTTTTGGTATCAATTTAGAACTGATAGCAAGACAAACAAAAAGAAAACACTCAAGGAAAAGATTAATCAGATTCTGAGATTGCTAAATTAATCTACTTTGATAGAATTTTGTCTTACAAAATTAACTCTTAATAATAACTACTTATTGTTGCAAAAACACCGATTTTTTTTTAATACTTCTAATACTTCGAAACTTTAGCACCAAAATAACCTTCACCCCAATTAGGTTGCTTCAAAATGTTCTTATCAAGGCCGAGGATAGTTGATCATTATTTATCAATATGGTATTAATCATTATGGAAAAATTAACAAAATTTGTTTATGTTTTCAATTTATTTTTAAAACTTTTAAATTGATTTTTTTTCTCGAAGATTCAATAATGATTTGATTTTAATGTTTATCAATTATATTCGAATATTTTTAAAAAAGGTAAAAATAATTGATATTACTAATTGAATACAATCAGATCAAATATTGTTTTGAATTTTTGATCGAGTAGGAGTTAGTGTTGTCAAGTAAAATAAAAATAATCTTATTGTTAGCTAAAAAACGTGGGTGTTTTGATATAGATTTTTTAAGTGTTTTTCTATATCAGGATTAGTAACTAAGCCGACTGCGAAACGAGAGAATATAGAATTGGTGTGTTTTTGTTGAAGATTTGAGAATTGATTTCTTCACTAAAAGTATCAGTTTTGATGCCAAAATTCACATGATCTGATAGTCTTATTCTACTAAGTTTTGTCAAATAATTATATAGAGTGGTTTAGTAATAAAATTTGACCTAAGAAAAGTGATTAATGGAAGAGGAACTTGGTTCTAAAATTGGACACAGGAGGCTAGAAGACGAAATGGAAATGTAAAAAGAGGTTAAGCTATTAGGACAATCGAAGAAAACTAAAAAAAAACCCAAAAACCCAAATTTGTTGCCCCTGAGTGAGATCTACATGGCGAAACTATTAATTTAGTAGTATCAATAATGGAAAATAGGGTTAAAGCCAATTTTTCAATAGTTAGTTAAACATTAGATAGTATTCAAATTGTCAGTTAGAAGCAACTATTTCTTCGCAATTATTCTTCTGATATATAATGAATGACTAATACAGATGGAAATATGTATTTAGGCAATGATTATCTGTTATCAAGTCTCGACATACAGAAGGTCTTATTTTGACCAAATAACGCGTACATTTACTGGGTTTCAACCCACTTTTTCTACCATTTTCTAATTCTGTAACACTGTTGTACGAAATATTACATCAAATAAAGCTTAGGTCTTACATAAGACCTTAATTGACTTATCCTTTCCTAAAAATAAACATTCCTTGAAAAAAAAAGAGTTTCCAATAGTCGACATTTTTTAAAAGACATCAAAAAAATAAGAAAATGTCCAAGAACTTTGTCAGATGACATTTTACTTATAATGGAACAACACACTATTAGCAAACAATTTATTTTCCTTATTTAACGGACAATAATTAAAAAAATTATAAAAATAAAATTTGCTTACAAACTCCAGTCTTTGAGGAATTTCAGCACTTTACCGAGAAAACTTGGAAGTAATTATTATTTCAATGGAAGATACACAAATTATTAAGAATTATATATTTTATTATAATAAGGCTTAAAGTCTATTACATTTTTTGTACAATTTTTTCGTACTAACTTAACATTCACCATTTTTCATCTTGGTCAATGTAGGTCCAGCAGGAGATTTTTCTTTAGCAGCACATTCCAATAAACATGGATTGTTGTAAGTGACGTTATTAGAACCACAAACTTTTTCTAACATCCTATTACAGACACAAAGACGTTCAATAGCAGCTCCTTTGACAATAGCAGCCATCATTAAAGAAACGATAACAGCGATACAAATTGCGAACAATTTCATGATGTTAAAAAATGTTTTTTGACTG
This sequence comes from Eupeodes luniger, assembly GCA_951509635.1. Taxonomy (NCBI): domain Eukaryota; kingdom Metazoa; phylum Arthropoda; class Insecta; order Diptera; family Syrphidae; genus Eupeodes; species Eupeodes luniger. The sequence continues at coordinate 6,877,846 of OX608075.1, read as the reverse complement.
AAGACTTTTTAGAGAGTGATTTTTGTAACGAAAAGCCAACAGCTTTTATAGCGAAACAGAGATAATAATTAAAAAAAATATTAAAGATCTTATCTATTTGCAATATATAAATTTAAGATGAAATGATATTTGCATAAAAATACGTAAATTAGATTTGAACAAAGAAATAATGAGATATCTGAGATTGCGTGAAAGTAGACTGATTAAGAAGAAAAAAGATTCTTTCAAGGTCGTATTTTAAACAGCCTGTTTTACAAAGTTTACCAAAACCTTTTTAATTTTGTTTTTGAAATGGAATCATCTTAGGATCTAACCTAGCAGCTTTTTTGACAGTTGTTATAGATATCAAAGTACAAAGTAGAAAAAAGAGACTGAAAACGTTTGAAAAGTAAAGAAACATAAGAAAAAATTAGTAAAATTTTAAAGCTATTTCAGGAAGTTACAAACCAAAAACATGATTTTGAAAATTTAAGTCCAAAAATAGATAATGTTTCTTTTAAAAATAGCCCAAATGGCTTCTGAGTTTTGTTTTGACGAACTTTTACTTTAAAGTCGTGTTCAAAGGAAGCATTCTTAAGTGATTAATTCCCTAATTGGCATAGGATTTAAATTTTGGAATAGCTAAGAAATTGTTAAGTATTTAGAAAACCGCTAACTAGTAATGGTTACAATCGGTTGTTTGTTTAAGATTCTGCAGTAAATATTAAAAAAAGTTTTAAATACTAACGTGTGCTAAATTTTTCGATTCATAAAAAAGTATTGGAATTTTGACCCAATAGATACCGAAATATCAAATTTATGTAAATATTAATTAAATTATTCAAATATTTAAAATCGAAGAGTATTTTTTAATTGACATGACGCATGCAAGTCTTGTTTAAATATTAATTTTTGTGACATTTTCAGTGGTTGGATTTATTGAAAGCATAAAACAATAATAATAAAACAAAAAATATGAAGAAAAATTCCTTTTTGTTTACATTAGAAGATTTTTATCAGATTTTTACCGGCAGTTGTTTATTTTTCAGATTTTTTTTACCAAATCTATGACGATTTTACTAAGAATGCTTTTAGTTAAATAAAATTAACAATATAAAAACCAGACGTATATGGATTTGTTGTTTAGTAAAAACTCTGTCAGAGCTGATAGAAGAAAAAGTGTCATGAGTGTTTCGTCTAGCGTTTGATGCCGATTTTGAGATGCTCTTTTTTAGCCCTGATCTTGTTCAGAAATATTTTTCACCCAAAGTTGATTCCCACTATGTTTTATAAACGAATGTTCAAAGGATGACTTGTAGTAAAAGTCAAATCAGCAAGCGAGTATAAATAGTTTTCAAACTCCCGAAACTAATTTTAATGCCAAGTTTATACCAATATTCCTTTATTCAATTATTTATAATATTCTTTTAAAGTTTACAAAATAAAATTAAAAAAGCGCATGAAAAAAATCGTATTTGTGAGGATTTTCTAAAGCTTTACAGAGTTGAATCCAAGCCATGCAGTTTTTGACAGTTGATTTACACTCTATATTTATATGTTGTCCTTGATAAGAAAAATGCCCAGTTTATACTTTTTAGATTTCTGAGAACTTTTTTAGACGGATTGACAGAGCAGGAGAATGAAATATGAACACACTTTACTATTCACTCGAACCATGAAATCAAATTAAGATTGCATTTCTTTCCTTCCATTTTGAATTTTGCGAAACAGAATTCTTGAGAAATCATGTTATAAGAATTCTGTTCTCAGGTTTCTCACAGCAAAAGTAAGAAATTTGTACAAGAATTTTTGTTTGTATTTCTAAAAATGCGGAAATCTCTGAGATCTTAGAAATATAAACTAGCTTATTTCAAACAAAACTGTCAAAAGAAGAAAGTGATAACAGGTGTCAAACAAATTTAAAGTCATAATGAACAAGCGTGTTTCCACTGGGGTTGTCAAGCACATCCGAATTTTTTGAAGATAGCAAGCCTATGTTTTATTTCTTAGTTAAAATCACACTGGTTACCAAAATTAAGTGCTTTTTAAATATGTAGAAACTACTTTGAGAACTAAGATAATCTCGAAAAGCCTATCGCACTTTCAAAAGTAATATCTCAAATAACTGAAGTGATTTTGGAGTCAGATTTGATTTAAGGCCATTAAACACTATTGCAAACTGTCATTAACAGGAACCATGTGTTATTTAAATTGCCACCATTTTTAATTTTGAGCTATATGATGATTCGAAAAATATACCCATGAGATGTTTATTTGAATTGGCAACTCATATACACTTTTTCTCTTTTAGGTAGCTCTCTTTTAATGAAGAAATGTTCAAATTCCTAACTTCATAAACTACAAGATTTTACCTATTTTAAGTATCAAATTGTTTCCAAAAAAGGTCTTTTAAAAAAGACTTCAACTTTCCAACTTACACAAAATTAAAATTAAAAACAAAAACCAAATTTTAACCAAAAACAAATTATTATTTTATTCAGTTATAATTTTATAACTTAGCCATTCCGTTCTGTCACCAAATAAAAGCCTCGTTTCTCTATAGAATTGATCTCCATTTTCAACAAGCTTCATTCTTTGCCACGAACATTTCAACTTCCCGAGCTTGGCCAGCAACACAATTGAATTCACAATCATTCGTATACGTCACACCATCAGATCCACACACAGGACTAAATATCCTTGTGCAAATGCAGGGATGCATAACAGCAGCTCCATTAACAGCAGCAGCCAATGCAAGGATAACAGCGACAATAATTGCGAACAGTTTCATGATGGTTAAATTGTGTAAAATAATAAATTTTATTGTATTTTGGTTAAAGACTTTTTGATCAGTGATTTGTCAAGGAGAAAGTTATTGCTTTTATATGCTCGATAAGTGCCCAAAAATAAAATATCAAAATTATCAGTTTTAGATGTGATATATTCGTAATTAACAAAACACTTAAAAATTAGTTTGAATTAGAAACAGAATTATAAGTGGGCTTTATAAGATTGCACATTTTAGCCAATTAACTGATTTGATCAAATTTGTTTTTGACAGAAATTGCGTTTTGTCTCGAATTTAGCTATCAATATTTTGGGAGAATTCCATCAACTTATAAAAGCATCTATACTAATCTAAAGGTATACTTATTTCTTCAGCCACGTACACCTCATTTAGAAAATAATTAATTATTATTATAGCAAAACAACACTCGCAACCCTAAAAATATTAATTATAACGAAATCATTTTGACTTAAGTCATAAGCAGCAAGTGATGAAAGATACGTACATAATTTATGTACAATATTTTTACTACAACATAAAACCTTTCGGAATACCAAATGAGACACACTCACTCGATTTATTTCATAATTTTCAATTAAAACTTCACGACTATGCTAAGCCATTCCATGTCGATGCCATCTAAGAATTATCAGAGAAATTCTTTGGATCAGATGATGATGGTAGTTTAACCCGACTGTGCATACAAATAAGCAACCGGAAGGAAATTCATCCTACGCAAAGCTAAAATTAATCCTAAATAGATTAGTTTCAAGGAAATTCAGGTTTTATTTGTTTGTTTCTCAATTAAATAAAAACGCACACTCTTCTATTTGTGTATTTAATTGGAAAGTTTTAGCTCAAGATTTAAGTGCAAAATGTAGGGAAAGAAACAAATTAAATTTGTATGTAAGGAAAATTTAATTGGCAGCACTGTTTACAATGACAGTCAATTTGATAGCTTAAAGGTTGACATTTAAGTCAATAATTCATTTTAGTTAGCATCACTTTTTCAGATGACAGTCAATTTGACAGCTTAAAGATTTGACTTAAAGACTTTGTGTTGGAGAATTTTTGACGTTTTCTTTCATTTCCCTAAAATAATTTTGTTTTTCTTTTCACACGGAGGAACTCTTGTAGTTTGGTGAAATGTTAAAGACATATATAAATATTAAATTAAATTTTCCTTTGAAAAGAAAATATAATTGGAAGCACTTTTTTAATGACAGTAAAACTGACAGATAAAAAATGAGATCTATGACTTTTTTTACACCAGAAACTATAGATTGATATATTTTTGTCGTTTTCTTTAATTTTGCTTAACAATAGAAAAATGTGAATTTAAATGTTATATTCCTAAAGATAAAATTAAATTGGCAACACTGTTTCTAATGACATCCTATTTGACAGTTTAAAGATTGACATGTAAGAACCCTTTCACACGTGTGAACTATTGTGTGTTGGAGAATTAAAAACGTTTTCTTTTTCATTTTTTTTTCACACAAAGGAACTCGTGCAAAGTAGGGTGGAAATGATAGAAGAGACGCAGATTTGAATTTTAATATTTCTACACTGTCTTAAATGACAATTAAAAGATTGACATCCATGTCTTTTTCACAAGTCAAAACTATTCACTAGTGATTTCTTTACGTTTTCTTTTATTTTACTTAAAATTATTTTGTTTTTCTTTTCGCATCAAGAAACTTTTGCAGTGTCTTGTAAAAATTTAAAGAAAGATTCAAATTTAAAATTAATACTCCTTCACAAAAAACTGAATTGGCAGCACTGTTTCCAATGAGAGTCAATTTGACACATTAAAGATTGGCATTTACGTTCTCTTTCAATAGCAAAAATGTTTGATGTTTTCTTTCATTTTACAAGTGCACAAATATTTTGCTTTTATTTTCACACGAGGAACCTTTTGTAGCTTATGGTGAAAAAGTAGAGAACGACGAAATTACGAAATTTATTTTTCATACAAGGAAAATATAACTGGTATCTCTTTTTTCAATGACAGTCAATTGGCATCTATGTCTTTTTTTTTAAGCTTAGAAATTTCTTGACGTTTTCTTTTAGTTTGCTTCAAAATATTTTCACACTAAGAAACTCTTGCCATGTCTGTTATAACGCTTGAAAAAGCTGCAAATATAAAATGTAATACTCATACACAGAAAACTAAACTGGCAGCACTGTTTCCAATGACAATCAGTTTGACAGCTAAAAGATTGATATCCATATCTTTTTTCCCACGTTAAAAGTGGGTGTTGGAGGTTTCTTGACATTTTCTTTTATATTGCTTACTTTTTCACACGAAAAAATAAAAGTAATAAGAATTCATTTTTCTTCTAGAGAAAAAACAAAGTGAAAAATGTATGTATCCTTATATCCTGAACCATATCTTGGAATTTTTTGACGTTTCAAAGGATGTAGCTCTTGAAAGTTGCATGCGTTGCATCCATGCAGATTTATCCGTCAAATGTATTGACACAAGCAGTTGACAGATGTCACTTTGGGTTTTTTTTTGTTAATATAGCATTGTGTCAATTTGCAAATGTCAAGAAAATGTCAAGTTCAAAATTTGTGATAAAAGCGTTGTCTGTTAAAGAATAGTTTTAAAAATTAATCAAATGAACGATATTTTTCGTCTTATAAATGAAAACTCATTATTTTACACTTAACTACCTAACAAATTATATTATACTGCAGAAATATTGTAATCTTATCATAAGGGATAATAACTATATATATATATAGCTACCGCAGTATGACGTTGAAAATTTTATCTTCTCAAACCACTGACGGTGCTTTTAGCACAAATTTTATCACCAAAGTAGTGCGGTCATTTTTTATTTTATCCAGAGACTAAAAGAGATTCGATGCTGTAGAAACTTAACTGTCATAATCCTCTGAAGTGATTTTGTAAATGTTTGGTATTAAAATTTTAACTTAATCTAATTGTATAGTACATATAGGTAAGGTACCTTAAGAGAGAGAGAGTTGAAAGCTCTTAAAAGAAGACAAAATATTTTTCCTTTTTTTGGTAAATCCTTTTTTAGCTCCATCATTGAAAAATAAATTTACTCACGAATATAGCTTACTTAATTGAGTTTTAAATATTTTTCATTTTTCATCTCAGACTGAAAGTGGTTTAAGGATAAAGTTATTTACCTTTACATAGAAGTGCAATTTATGAGCTTTTAGTTTAAAATTATCAAAAAAAAGAACAAAATATTTTTTAAAAAGAAAATTTGATGATGAGTTTTTTTGGGAGTAAAAATGACTCTTAAAGTGTTGACATCAGAAAGTAACATAAATAACATTCACTTTGAAAATATAGACACAAAGTCATATATCACGTTCATGATGTTATAAGCTCCTTAAGCTTATATTAAAGGATGTACCAAAATCGAAGAACACAATTTTTCAAGTGGTGGTAGCCTTAATACTACAAACAATTTGACAGTTAAGGGGATAATTCCATTGTTGAAAGTTTGACATATGTCAAAAACAATAAAAGTAGAATATTTTTTTTCAGATTTGGTTTCCTGAAGTTGACCAAGAATAATTGATGAATAAGAAAAAGAAAAATATTAGTAATTGAAGTTAAAAATTTGTAAAAATTATTTCAAAAAAATCCGTTGCTGTTTTATATGTTTCTTTAATTTTGATTTTGAAAATTATTTTTTTCCGAAACAATAGATTTCTGGCTTTAAGAAAAGTTATATGTAAGTTTTTCCGCTATTTTCCAATCATTGACTCATGTTTCTATGAAATTGCTTCTAACTGACTTCTAACACGTGTGAAAAGGCCCTCCAAATCTTCATCATTTCGAAATTCTAAGCTCTAAATTTGCATAAATAGTTAAACAATTTACTTCCTGCATTAAGTCGACTTAAGCCAAAATATTTTGTTTCTAAATATTAACGTAAATTTAAAAATTAGCTTGGTTTTGATATTATCAGCTTGTTTTTATTTTATCTAGTAGACTGCTTTTTAAAGGAATATTTTAATCATATTCAAAATTTGTATTTTATAGGGAATTTGATGTTAAAATAATCAATTTTATATATATTTAAATTTTGGTTTTGTGGTTTTTGAGTAAACTTATGATACTTTTTCAAAATAAAATTTTCTGCAAAACAACATTTCATTTATACTGAAATCGTTTTTTCCTCTTTGAATCATTAATAATTTTGGAATTATGTCACATATCAAGCTTTCAAGAGAATGCGATTTTTTGTAAATTTGCATTTATTATAAATCATTTATTGAATTCAACTTAAAAAGACTTCAAAAGAATGCAAAGACTTTAAAACAATGCAAACACTTCAAAAGATTGCAAAAACTTTGAATGAATGCAAATAATGCTCAAAGTCTCAAATGATTGCAATCAATTGATTGCATTCAAAAGATTGAAAACAAAATGATTGCAGTCTTTTTAAGGTCAAATGATTGAAGATTGTAAAATTGTAAGTTCCAATTTTTAGGGGAATTCAATTAATTAATATAAAATTCTTAAAAAATTGCATTCCCAAAAGAGTGCATTTTTTCCAGGCCTGGCACATATACAACTCTCAATGGACTATAAAAGGAAAATCACTTATTTGGTTCAAACTTCAAATTTTTTGTTTATACTCAAAATTGTATTCTTTTTTAAATTTATTATAGGCAAATCTTGCAATCGTTTCGATTTGATTAATTGAAAACTTTAACATTTTTCAAGTTTTAGATCCCTGGAATCTAAATCAAAGATTTTTAGGAAGATGTCCGAGTGGACGTACATTCAGATATGTTTTTTTCCTCGCCCATATGTCACGAACCGCCAAAGATATCGACTTCAAATAAATTTTGATATACAGATAATGAAACCAAATGATTCACAAAGGACTTTCAAACAAATTGAATGGGTGTTTTTTTTACGAAAGCAATTTGAAAAAAATCTAAAATTTGGTTGACCCTTATAAATAAAGAAAGGACAACAAAAATATTTGTTACCTCGAGGACCTTACGAACAAGAAATGATATTACATCCAAAATAATATTTTATCAAAAATAATAACGTTTTTAACATCTAGTTAAATTTTTATAAAAATCGAAGTGACACTTTTTTTTACAAAAAAAACTAACAACAAAAAACTTAAACTTGGTTAAAAATTGAATGACAGTTTTTTCATAAAAATTAAAATCTAAAAAAAAATATTACACAAAATTGGCCAAAATTGTTGTTCGATATCTTGTGAATTAATGAAGGTATTGAAGTCAAAATTATGTCATTCTATGCAAAATTTAGTTGTTATCGTAGGATAATGTTCTTAGAAAAATGCAATCGGTATTTTTTTTTATAAGAAATAGAAACTTTCAAAAAATTCTACTGAAATTAGTAAAAATTGGTTTTCGACTAAAAATGTCGGAAACAAAAACAGATATTGAAATTTAATTTATTTTATTAAATGCAAAGTATTTTAACTTTTAGTTAATTTTTTAGAAAAATTCAATTTTTTTTAGTAAAACCCAAAACCTAAAAAAACACCACAAAAACTGATAAGAAATAATTTTCGACTCAATTATTATGAGAACAAAGTGACTTTAAAAACTGTATTTTTTTACCCAAAATGTTGTTTATTAATATTTCGTTAAACTTTTAAAAAAATCTGTGGGCTGCATTTAAGACTCTTTGTTTTCAATTTGAATCAGTTTTTCGAAAAATCCTTAAGGAAAGTTCGATTCGCTTTACATTTTGAGCAGACAATTTTATATAAAATCAAAGACACTAATACCTTATAACTTTAGTTAATCTCTGTAATGTAAAGTATCGCAGTAGTATATCCAGGCGTATACGCATTGTGTATTTAATGGAATTACTTGTAAATTTGTAAGTACATAAAATCCCGATTTTGAAATTTTCTCCTAATTTTCTTGTGGCAAACTCAAATGCACAAATACTTTTGCTAAGATATTTAATAAAATTCTGAAATGCTTTTTAAAACAAAACCCAAACCATTAAGACGACCCAAGATCTTTTAATGCTAATTGAGTTTGTAACTTCTATTTCTCAATGTCAAATAAAAATTTAAAAAAAAATTAAAACTACATCTTGAACTTTTCCATATAAAATATAAGTAGGTTCATATATTTTATTAATTTACACTCCCCACCAAAAAAAAGGTAAATGTCTCAAAGAAAATGGGACTACCCATATACATGTCTTTTTATAATGGCATATATTTGAATTAATTCTCCCCCAAAAGGTAAAGGTATAGCTAATGTGTTAATAATTTCTTGTTTCAACCTCAAGGTTATTCTCCTTATGCCTCTTAAAAGTTATCACAAAACTTATTCCTTATAATACAGAAAGTAGGTATTTTAAAACCTATAAAAAGTTACTACACCTTCAACCTTCGACCTTTATTTTTACTTCATCATTAATTTTTTTTTTCAAAACTTTAAAGGACAAAGTCCTTAGAAAGAACAGAGAAATCATTCAAAACAGCAAAAAAGACACAAACAAAATAAATAAATATTTTTCCACACCATAGCATCACTAATGATCCTTGAAGTCTATAAAACAATTTCTCATATAATTCAGGATTGGAAAGGAGCAAGAACAGAGGTAGGTAAGTTTTGAAGAAGAAAAATAAAAAATAAATCTCAATGTGAAAGTTTTCTCACATCTAAAACTTAAAAAGTCTTCAACAACTACTGATGTATCCGAATCCTTGTGTTTTGCTTACCGCAAGCACAAAGTCTCAACACTCTTACCTAGATATATTATGGTATATATTTTTGCAAAGAATAAATTAAACCACGAGTGACGAGGATGACGACGTTTCACGAAGCCCTGACAAAATAAAAATAAGGAAAATTGACGACGAGAAAGTAGCAACGTGGCTTTAGACCACTTTCACTACATGGAAATGAGTCCTTAAAAAATCGCATTTTAAAACAAAATACTTCTTATTTTCTTCTGACTACAGCCAGCGTTTGCCCCAGGCTTTTTTTTTGCGCTACGAGCAACTCGAACTCTGTGGCTTTAGTGAGAGTGAAATGACGAGGGTTAGTTGTGGTCTTAGTGGTGTGGGTAGAAAATTTAAAGATTCGCTGTGCTAAGGAAAATTCAATTAAATTCTTATGCAGATTAATTATGCCAAGATAAGTTCCTCTATAAGATGATGATAAGTTTGAGTTTTAGAATCTTTCTTATACCCTTTCCCACATGAGGTAGAAATATTTTAATGAAAGTGCAAGAAAATATGTGTACTGGGGGCATATGTGGAGGTATGCTATGTAGGTAAGTGAAGAAGCTGAACATGTTTTTGAACTTAGAACGTGGTTTGAATAAAATTTCATTAATCTTATTTTATATTTGGTGGATAAGTTCATGTAATTAATTCTTAGTTGTTCTTGGTTTTTGAAGGCACAAAAAAGGATCCATATCTACATAACTCATATCCTTTTGAAGTACTTTACAGACAAGACATTATGTAGAGTGAGATACACCCGTCTGCGAATGCTCATATACGAGGATTAAGATGTAAATCTTAAGCAATTAGTATTTGAGACCTTGGAAAACATACCATCGATTTCATATAAAATTAAATGTACGGTTAAGTCACATAAACTTACTCTTGTATTGAAAAAAAAAAGTTCCAGAACGTCAAAGTCAGCAGACCCAAAAGATTAAAACTTTAATACGGTCTTTTAACTTAACCAAATAATCATGAGTTAGAGTGTGATAACAAAATTCCAAATAAGTTGATTCATGAACCTATTCATTCCAAAGCTAATACCATACTTCCACAGCTTAGCCTCTGATAAGTAAAGAGGTGCAATAGTAACGCCCTCCTTATTTATGTTCATCTTAGATAAGCTTTCTGAAAATTCACTTCCTTAAAATTATTCATGACAAGAATTTTTTTATGTTGTACATCACTTAATTTGTATTTCTTGATAAAAACCCAAAAATATCCTTTCAACAAAGGCGAAACCAATTCAATTCTGTGGTGAGAAAATTCACACCTGATGTCCTGTGTATTCTCATTCAAGGTTCGGAAAAGTTTTCTTCACTCTAAATTCCAATATTTATCTAAAGTTAAGGTGAATATGCGGTCTTGTCAACTCAATTAGTTAAATACACAAATTTCAAAACCTTTCAAAAATGTAGCTATACCCAATCTTAGTCCATCTCTATATTTTCTTTTGAAATGTTAAAATTCAATTTGCTATCAAAGGATACCAACCCCCAAAAACCAAACCAACAAACATTTTCTTTATTTCTCAAAAACCATAAAACTCCTACTTTGAATCAAAATTTAATTTAGAATTTCTGACCCCCATGACCCAAACACACTCCTCATTTCGATACCTTTTCTATATCTTCTAATAAGAAGATGGTGTTCTTTTTTTTTTTGGGATATTCCGTCCCAAGCAATGGATAGCTACCTTTCTATGAAATCATAATATTTTATAAAAATGGGAATATTCTTTTTTTTTTATTAGCAGCCTTGAGTTGAGAGTCCTGTAGCTGTCGTCACTAACATATAAACCCCATCTTCTGCAATCCAACAACCAGACGAAAATTTTCAGGTTAAAAGGAACTTTCTCAAGGTAAATTGCCATTTTAAATAGAAAAATATGAATATTTCTGCGTAGGATAGGATCCTGCCATAAAAGGACGAACGGAAGAAAGGGTACTTATACCACCATGTCCGTCCAGAGATTGGAATTTTTGCACACGAGAGCTTGAATCCATAGTTTGAGTTCGACTCGAGTATAGGTAATAATACACAAAATTCCAAAATTTTGTGGGCAAAATGTGGATGTCAGGTGTCTTTTGTGTGTGTGGCAGGATCAAACATTATGTAAAAAATTCCTTCCTTGCCGGGCATAGGTATAATAGAGACTAGAGTGAGAGGTACAAGATGTATAAGTTCTAATATTCACGTGAACGTGATTCCTTGAAAATAGAAGAAACTTACATATTTATGGATATATTCAGTATTCACAGACATAAAGGAATTTTCTATTGGCAAAAATTATATTTCCTGGAATTTTTTGGAAAACCAATTCAAACTATATGAGTACCTATACGAGTTTAGGGACTAAGGGCATGAAAATGAATCCCATTTATGCAACGTGCTTAGCTTTAGCTTTGGATACAAAAAAAGAGAAAGAGGCAAAATCCTCTTGTAAGGACATGAGGATAAGGTAATTTTCGAATACCCTTAATATTGAAAATTGTTATAAGTACGTGTTTAGGGACATAGAGGGACAATGATTTAATGAAGGAAAATTGTGGTCAAAGTTTAGGTTATAGGTATAGAGGCAAAACTCGTGTATCCAGAACTCAGGACTCAGGAGCAGAGACAAGGGTCAATATAATGTGTGTTATGTATTGAATACAATTTATCAAGGTTAAGTTGGTTGCCTGGGAATCATATCGATTAAATTAATTTTATATATGCGGGTGATAATGGCTTTTGAAAACTGTTAGCAGTATGGTTTTAATAGGATTTTTTATTTTATTTTATGTAATGGTTACATATGGGTACGTGGTTTCCCTGTGCGGAGAGAAGTGGTTTTCCTATGTCTGTGAGAGACGAAAGTTGAAAGTTTTTGACCTTATGAAGGCAAAGTTATATTTATTTTTGAAAAGAAAAGAACTTAGCATCTATGGTCAAAAATGTAATGGATACATATATGTGAGTTTAATGGTTTTAATAGCCTTAAAATTTCAAGATTTACCAACTGTAGGAACATTTTGATATTTTAAAGATGTTAACGACATGAATTCTGTTTTTAACTGCTTTTGTTGTGATGACCTGATAAGTATCAGTGCTGAACTTTTTCGTCTGCTTAGGATAACAATAGGCGTGTTATATTATAAAAACCTGTTTAGTTACTCGTTAACAGCTTAGTTCAAAAATTTGGAATTAAAGTTTCCTGAAGAGGTATCTTAAGACTCAGTTAGTATTTTGATATTACCTTCATCGTAATGCAAACCAATTGTGATTGGTTTCAAACTATTTTGATTATAAACTTTTTTGATTATAATTCAATAATAATAATTTAGGAATTTTAACACAGAAAGCGGGAGCGATGACAGTGTTCTAGTCTTTTTGTACCTTCTTATGTGAAGTCCTTTGCTATTCTTTATCTGCATCAAATATTAAAAATCAATGGAAACAAAAATATAAGCCATCCCACTTCTGATAAAGTATAACCTATCAGCACAATAAACATTTGAAAATTCGTAGCAGAATGGTTTTAATAGGATTTTTTTATTTAATGTAATAGTGACATATGGGTACGTGGTTTGCTTTTGCGGAGAGAAGTGGTATTCCTATGTCTGTGAGAGACGAAAGTTTAAAGTTTTTGACCTTATAAAGGTAAAGTTATATTTATTGTTGAAAAGAAAGGACCTTAGCCTTTATGGTCAAAAATGTAATAGATACATATATATGAGTTTGATGACTTTTAAAGCCTCAAAAGTTAAAAACCGACCAACTTTTTATAACATTTTTATCGATCTGTTTATTACTACTTTTATTGTGATGACCTGTTAAGTGTCAGTGCTGAACCTTTTCGTCTGCTAAGGATAACAAGTGGCGTGTTATATTATAAAAACCTGTTTAGTTACCCGTTAACAGCTTAAATCAAACATTTGGAATTAAAGTTTCCTGAAGAGGTATCTTAAGACTCAGTAAGAATTTTGATATTATCTTCATCGTAATGCAAACAAATTGTGATTGGTTTTAAACTATTGACTTTTTTGATTAGAATTCAAGAATCTTAAAAATAGTTAAGAATTTTGACACAGACAGCGGGAGGAATGACAGTGTTCTAGACTTCTTGTACCTTCTTATGTGAAGTCCTTTGCTATTCTTTATCTGCATCAAATATTAAAAATCAATGGAAACAAAAATATAAGCCATCCCACTTCTGATAAAGTATAACCTATCAGCACAATAAACTTTTGAAAATTCTTAGCAGAATGGTTTAAATAGGATTTTTTTATTTTATGTAATGGTTACATATGGTACGTGGTTTGCCTGTGCGGAGAGAAGTGGTTTTCCTATGTCTGTGAGAGACGAAAGTTGAAAGTTTTTGACCTTATAAAGGCAAAGTTATATTTATTGTTGAAAAGAAAGGACCTTAGCCTTTATGGTCAAAATTGTAATAGATACATTTATATGAGTTTGATGATTTTTAAAGCCTCAAAAGTTTGAAACCGACCAACTTTTTATAACATTTTTATCGATCTGTTTATTACTACTTTTATTGTGATGACCTGTTAAGTGTCAGTGCTGAACCTTTTCGATTGGCTAAGGATAACAAATGGCGTGTTGTATTATAAAAACCTGTTTAGTTACTCGTTAATAGCTAAGTTCAAAAATTTGGAATTAAAGTTTTCTGAAGAGGTATCTTAAGACTCAGTTAGTATTTTGATATTACCTTTATCGTAATGGAAACAAATTGTGATTGGTTTCAAACCATGTGTTGACTTTTTTGATTAGAATTCAAGAATCTTCAAAGTAGTTAAGAATTTTGACACAGACAGCGGGAGGAATGACAGTGTTTTAGTCTTTTTGTACCTTCTTATGTGAAGTTCTTTGCTATCCTTTAACTGCATAAAATATTAAAAATCAGTGGAAACAAATACAAGCTATCCCACTTCTGATAAAGTGTAACCCATCATAATGAACTTTTGAAAGTTCTTAGCAGGATGGTTTTAATATGTGTTTTGTTTGTAATGGTTACATATAGTTATGTGGCTTGACTGTGTGGAGGAGGTAATTTGCCTGCCTTTTCATTATGACGGGTAAATTAATTAATTAAAGGTAGTGTGATTTGTAGTTGAATGAAAAGAGGCAGGAATTTGATGAAAATTAGACAAAAATTAGGAAAAAAGAGATAGCCGTATAAAACTTTAATGAATGGAGACTGCATAGCATTTTATTTCTCATTACTTCGTTTAATACAGAAATAAAAATACTTTTCCATTAAAAATAGAATATACTTATGCAAGAACCCTGTATAATAAATAATGGTCTTTATGAACACTATAGAACAATGTCTAGACACGAAATAGTCTTGAATCATATGACCAAATTTTAATCTTACAATCTTCTTATAGCGTATTAACCTATCTGTCTACTTAAAGCACATTATATAATATGATACAAAGTTGCTTTCATAAACACAATTAGCTTTGAATTTGAATTATAGAACCACTTAGAAAGGACATTTATTGGCCAATATAATATGCGTGTAACATATTAACTAATAAATTTAGTCATTAATTAAGTTATAAATAACTTAGTCACTTTATAAATGCAGATTTAGATACAAAAAACACAACCCTTCAATAAAATAATAAATGAACCTGATAACACTTTTTTTTTATCATCACTCATTTTCTCATCAAACTTATAAATTAAAACAGGAACTTTTCAAGCCAATCACAATTGAAAGTTTTATTACAAAAACCTTCAGGATAATAAATTTGTTCTGATGATGATTATAGAATCCTTGTATTTAGATACAACTTGCAACATTTTAACCTGAAGCTTTGTATGTAGGAAACTTTTACCTAATCGATCATTTTACTTCTCTTTGTGGTTATTTCTAAGTTTGATACAATTTTCATAATCCAAATTGATATCCTTGACACGACAAAACCTTATGTGCAAATATTTTGAATCGTTTTTACAGCAATGTGCATCTTCACTAAACTAAACAAACAACAAAACAGACTGTAATAAATATTTCAACAGCAAATGCTAAGCTAGAGTTAGAGATACATTTTATCCTGGAGGAGGATATAACTCGTATCTCTATCTAATATCCTTTCAATTACATTTTACTTGTTTCCTTAGGTCTGATGGTCTCACTCTCTCTCTATTTCTGTCTGGTTTTCTGATGGTTGCATTCACATTTCGCATTATCCTTTTCCGTTCGACCGCATAATAAAGCCATTAGCCTGGCTGGAGGACAACGTTTTTCACATATGACAAGGCTCTATCTACAAACATGCCCCACATTACATCCTGGAATGTTGTGTACATACAGTTTGTCAGATGAATATAAAAAAAGGGAGAAAAATCCCCCCTAAGGAGCATCACATACGGGTTACTGGTGTTTAGCAATCAACTTCTCCTCTTTCCGACTTCAGAGAAGACAGAATGGAATGTTGGGCATAAATTATTTTTATTCCTATGTTTACTTCCTTTTTGCCGCAAGTTAAAAATGTATAAAAAGAAAAATGTATATACTCGTCAGAACTTTAAGGACATCGACTTAAAGCTAACAGAGCTGTGAGCAGTAGTCTCGTATCCTGATGGCTTGATGGCATCATCCTTTCATATCTCCTTCATCCATTATGACTTTGTGTATGTGTAATGTAAAGTGTATGGTAACTACTTTTGCCCCCATTGCGGTCCTTAAATGGAGCTGGTGGTGATGTTATGATGACATGCCATTTTCTTTGAGTTGGATGAGTCTTATGCGAGTAACCAGATCAAAAATGTATTCTAAAGGATGCGGGCAAAATGGCAAACAGCAAACAGAATTATTGTGGTTGGAGGGAGTTGATATTTTGTAGGAAATTATGACAAGGATTATTAAAATTAATTATACTAACCTTTTGAGTATATGAGGGTTGTCAACTGGAATCTTGGGACCAGATCAGAGCTTAAATAATACTAATAATAATAACGGTAAGGGTATAGAGTAGAATCACTTTGTAGACAAAGTCGGTTAGGCTTTTGGCATAGGCACATGAACATGAAGGTACAGTAATCCCCGCTTAGTTGCACCACGCTTAATTGAACATCCCGCTTAATTGATCGAACAAATTGGCTTCGAATATTTCCCGTATTAGTAGCAAAGCTTTTTAGACGGTTAATTAAACCCCGCTTAGTTGAATTACTCGCTTAATTGATCTTAAAAATATGCAGCAGAAAAACTAAATACATGGAAATTTTTCGGATAATTGGACGGACAAAAAAATTATTTTGATTGGGAAAACCAAAACGCCAAGGTGTTTTAAAAATAAGGTTGTACCTTTGCAATATTTCTCCAACAAAAAGGCATGGATGACCCAACATTTATGGGCCCAAATTTTATATAAATTTGACGAAGAAATGATAAAGCAGAACAGACAAATAATTCTTTTTGTCGACAATGCTGCCTGTCATAAGAAGTTGGAGGATTTAAAAAATATAAACGTGCAGTTTGTACCCACAAATACAACGTCCATCATTCAGCCCCTTGACCAAAAGATTTTTCATTGTTTCAAAGCTTACTATCAGCAAAATATAATAAGGAAACAAATTACAGCCATCGAACGTGGCAAGACTATCGGAGAATTTTCGAAGTCGATCACATCTTTGCAAGCAATGCACATAAGCAAATATTGTTAGTGGCTTCTAACACCTTCTAGTCTTCTACTATAAGAAATTGTTTTAGAAAGGTAATATTGGAAATATTTTACTACTAAACCTATATTTGCAAGTTCTATTTTTAAAGGCAGGCTTCATCCAAGAAGAAGAACAACCGGAAAATGATCTCGTCGTTATAGATAACGTTCTTGAGGACAATGCAGATTTCAATCCTTATTTGGCATGTGATGACATAACATATCATGTTATGGCGAACTAACAGACGCCGAAATTAAGTTGACGCTGAAATGTTTATAGAGTAAATTTCTGGGATGAATATTTCATTTTTTAGTTGACCTACTCGTGCAATTATTCAGGTTTCGCTTAATTGAACAGATATGTCAATTAAGCGGGGTTTCGCTAATTGAACCACCCGGATAATTGACCGAAAAATTTGACAAAATGGTCAGTGCAATTAAGCGGGGAATACTGTATATGCCTTTCGGAACAGACTAATTGAAATTCCAGAATTTATATGTCCCTCGAGATAGATACAATGATGATTTAGTAGAATTTTGATTTTATGAATATTACAGGAAACACAAAAGTCCCTTTGAAATTTCAAAAGTCACATAACTGAAACGGAAGGATTTGTAGAGCGGATTGTACTTGTTCAGTGGGACAAATCCTGAAGGCAAGCAGAATGATGCACTTACTTGAGAGAAAACTAAAAAGTCTGGTGTG
Source organism: Eupeodes luniger (assembly GCA_951509635.1). NCBI lineage: Eukaryota > Metazoa > Arthropoda > Insecta > Diptera > Syrphidae > Eupeodes > Eupeodes luniger. Next base: position 6,859,960 of record OX608075.1, on the reverse strand, counting down.
GACGTTATACTCAACAAAACATCTCTTCCATGATGTCTGGTGTCTTTCTTCATAACAGGATGCAGTATATAATCTCGTCTGTGACAGTTAAGCTCATTTACTTTGCTTTGGTCTCAAAATAGAAAATAAAATGTGAACAAGTTCCCAAGAATGTCATCTATTGCAACAAAGCCCCTCGAGTCCAGCACATCATTTGTAAAACAGGCCGCAGACATTCGAATATGGCGACTAGAAATCTTGGTTAAACTGAATCCTACAGACATTAAGACTAAACTGTATATCTTCATGATGATTTTTGGAAATAGTCCACATTAAATTTCTTACTTTTTTAAGGGGAAAGGAGAGCTTAGTGGACTGAATTTTACACGTTATCAGAAGTGGGTTAGATTCATATAACACATGGACTTCCCATAAGAGGCCATCAAAAACTAGATTCGAAAGAAACGCAATAATCTCCACTAACTTCTGGGTCAGTAAATAAATAAGTTAGGTATTTACACCATACATTTTATGTAAAACAAATTGTTCTTGATATTAATGTTACATATTACATGATGACGACTTGTTTACGATGTGATTACCCAAGGTGATAAACAAAATATGTTAATTTTTAACCAAATATTTTGAACAACAAGTCCTAACTTCACTTGTGCAAACAGAACCTAATAACGATCTATTAAATGTTTAAAAATGTTTCTTTAAGTGAACAATTTTAATAATTATAACATTTAAAAGACTACAACCCCCAAAAAAATTTCTATTTTATTTGACATTTCCATAAAATTTGAGTTAAGTTTTTGGGTTAAATAATTGGGATACAAGAAAGACCTAATTATATGTATACTTTTAGTGGTGTACTGAACAACACTTACTAGCCTTTATATTTCGAGTAATTTAAAAAATGTTAAAAATATCAAACATACACATACAAAATGTAAATTTTAAGTTCTTAAAATTTCATTAAACAATAAATTGAGTCATTCGACAGGTTTAAAAAAAAGATTGAGCTTAAAAACAACACCAACTGATTTCTAATAAAATATGGAAACACAATTTTGGATCATAGTTGTGAAATTAAATATTAGAATAATACAAATTTGTTGATTTTCGTTTTTGTTTGTTTTTTGAAACAAATTAGGCATCTTGTTATCTTTTGACACTTAATGAAAGTCAAAATCAGAAGATGGCTACTTTAACATTAAAATTTTATTGGTCCGTTTGACAGATCTATAGGTCAGTTAGTTTTTCAAGAACCTGCACTATAATTAGACACTTACAGATCCATCATTTTTAAATAATAGGGATTTATTATTTGACTTGAAAGAAAAAGACGGACATTTTCGAATATCTAGTAAATTGGTGTATATTTAGAAAGTTTCCAGATTTAGGTTTGTTTGATTTTATTCTATTTGCACGATCTGTCACTGTTAAGACGAGTTCAGATACACCCTTTGTTAACTTCCCATAGGAAGTTATTGTGATCTGTCCGATTAGTCGAATTGAAAATTTTGACATTTCTCGACGTTTTAAGGCCCTAGGGTCAAAATACTTCGTACGTCTTTACGCTTGGAAAGTTTTTTTCGTCGTCCGTATAGCTCAAGAACTAGTAGCGATATCGACTTCAAATAAATTTTTTTCTACAGATAATAATGCAGAAAGATGCATAATGGACTCTAAAAAAAATTGATTTTGTGGTTTTTTTATCATAGCAATTTAAAAAAAAGGGAACATTTTACCAAAATATCTTAGGAACCAATAACGCGATATCGAAGCAGTATATTTTTCTAAAAAATCCAATTAACGTTTTTTTTATAAATCAAAAAAACTAAACTGAAAAAATATAATTGTCACCTCGAATATTTTACGAACAAAAATGATTTTATCTTATAATGTTAGACAATGAGAAAAATTAAATTGACAGTTTTTTTTATAAAAAAAAAAAACAATACTAAAAGTTGGTAAAAATTGATTTTCAACTGAAATATCTTTTAAAAATTTAAAATATTGGCTTCAAATCAGTTTTATCTTATACAAAGTATTGTTTTCAATATTCAGTAAAATTTTGATACAAATCAAATTGTCAGTTTTTTCCAAAAAAATAAAAACCCAAAGAAAACATTACTAAAAGTTGGTAAAAATTGAAAAAACAATACTAAAACTATTTAAAAATTTACTTTCGACTTAAATATCTTTACGAAAATGCTACAAAAATTGTTAAAAAGTTGGTTTAACGGTAGGAAAAATAGACTAAAATGGTACAAATTGGGTTTCGACTAAAAATCTCGTTAGCAAAAATAGTTTTTAAAATCAAACTATTTCATCGAATGCAATATATTGTTGGTAATTTTTAAATCTTTTAGAATAATTCCACTGACAACATTTTTAACAAAACACAAAAACCTACAAACCTTTTAAGCAAGAATAATCGACAGACGGAATGGGAAGTTTTCAGTGTGGGTCGCATCCCAGCCTCTTTTTAAAAATGTAATTAGAGGGCTTAATAAATTTTAAAATAATTAAAAAAATTGCTTATTATGCTAAGCTTTTCAAAATGTTTTTTTTTTTCTTAAATTTTTGTAAGTGTCCCTTGAGAAAAATTTGAAAATGAAAATGTTTCTACGATAGCTAACGTAAATACTTTTTCCATAAAAATACAGAGTGATTTTATTGCAAGTAAATTCTTTTGTTTAAAAGCTTTTGATTTGACCCACAACTTTCAGAAATATCAATCTTATTTTAAAGTATCTGATTTCCAAAAACATGTTATTTGAAACGCAACGTACAAAATTAAATACCGAATATTTTATAAATTGTTTGAAGTAATATCAAAAATTTTCCAATTTTCAAATATTCTTACCCCACTATACAAAAAAAAAGATTACAAAAATGTTCAAATTGTTCAAACCATTGTATACTTTTCGGGTAATAAAATGTGTGATTCGGCATGATTTCATTAAAGCATTGCATACGCCAAGGCATTACATTTGTTTATGGAAAAAAAACAACAACTATAAAATGAAGATATGACTTGCGTATTAATTTTTTGGCTACAACTTGTTGTGCAAAATATAATAAAAACAAAATTCTATTAATTTTTGCATTTCTTAAATTGTTTTCTTAAAAATTTGATTTGTTTTAATTTAAATTTGTCTCATTAAAATTTAAGAATTAAAAGTCAACCAAAATATGTGTATTTAAAATTAATCACATTTTGCATTTATCATATTTTTTTTATAATTTATAGTCAATATTAACAAAAATTGTTATATGACGTGTAAATATAATTTGGTAAATTAAGCGTTTGCAAATGCAACAAGAGATCAATGATGGTAATATAGCAAGTGTCAACTGTTCCTTTCGTCGTCAATATAATTTATCTCTTTTTCTATTTTTTTAAAAGAAAAATAAAAAAGTAGACTAGAGAGATGATTATTTGGAAAACGCAAGGAACTGTTCACTTGCTACATTACACTTTTACATTATTGATCTCTTGTCACATTTGCATGCGCTTAAAAAACCAAAAATAAAAAATACACACAATTTAAAAAAATAACTAACGATTTTTAATGTGATGTTCATTTAATTTTATTAAAATTGTTAAAAAAGTAATCAACAAATAAATATTCGTCAATCAAATGATTAAATTAATAGTAAACGAATAAATGAAAGATAAATAAATAGAAAATACAAAAACATATATTAAAAATAAATAAAAATATTTTGTGCTATTACCAACTTTTAAGAAATAATAACGATATATTCAATATTTGTTAGGGTTATTAAAGTTTTCAAAAACAATTTGAATTTTTCGTGTTGGAATGTTGTTATTTAATGTAATTTTTGAAATTTGGATAACTTAACTGACCATCGATAATTTTCCATTATAAAATTTTGTCAAACAAATTTTAAAAAAACAAACAAAATTTAAGTTAATTCCTTCTGACATTAGCCAAATTCATGACACTTGAAAATTAAACTTTTCAAGCTTTCATATATGCACCTCGATTAATTTTAAATATGCAAAATTTGTATGTTTCAGAAAAATATTTATGATAAATTTACCCCTACCAATTATTGATGTTTTCAGCAATTGCTGTTATTAGCATAGACGAAAGAATAAATTGACATGCGGTTGCTGGCCATTGCTATGTTTTTTATTTTATTTTACATATCTACACCATCAATCTGTATAAATATAGTATATTCATATGTCGTCGTATGTAAACAAATTAATTGAAATGAATATGATACGATACGATATACGACGATATACGAGTCCTTTATGTACAAACGTCCCAAGTGCAATGGAATAATTGCTTTGTAGCGTTCTAATATTCCATAAAAATGACACAAAAGCCACCTCAACTACCGCACTCTTTCTACAATCACTACTTACTGTCAACGTTGAACATGCTCGTGCATATATCGTATGTGGAGGGTAATGATGATGGCGGCAGACCAAGACTTAGTACATGTCAGTTTCAGGAGCGGGCTAGTCCATACTTTCCCCTAGTTTGTATTCTAACCATTATACAAAAATTAGAACTTGAAAATTGTAAAAAAGGTTTTAACCAAGGGTCAAATTTGTTACTACACTAATTTTTGAGCTACTATTGATTCGACATTAGGAATTTGACTATCCCCATATTTTGACACCTGTCATTTTTGAACCTTTCAACTAAATATGAAACAATACACACTTCAACAAAAATTTTAAATTGTCAACGTTCACAACAAAATTAGTGTTAATTTCTTGAACGATGTGTTTATCAATGAAGTGATCAGAATTCATCACCGAAATCCTTAGACCTTAAGACCTTTAAATTGCGACCTATAGGAACTAGTATTGCATCAGCAACAAATTTTGAACTCGAAATTTTAAGCAAACATGACATTACGCAGGATTCGTTTCGTGACGTTTAGAGTGTAGAACTGTCATAACAGAGGTCTTGGGTTTAATTTCCACCTGTATCACGGGTACTGGCACTTACCAAGAATTAAAAAATTCTTTAAGAGTAATTTTTGACATGAAAAATGCTTTCTCAAATTTTTCGTTCTAAATCAGTATAAAAATTGAAGGTGACTTTACGCTAGGCATTTTTAAGACCTCACAAATTTTGTGGTCAAAAATTAAAAATTAAAAGTCGAAATTTCGAATTTTCTCAAAAACGCCCAAAATAGATTTTTATGAGACTTTGTCAAGAAGTAATGAATCGATTTTTCTTTCTGACCAAGCTCTTATACTGTCTAAATAATATTTGATAATCAAAAATATCTAATTTTCTAAAAAAATTATAATTTTTTCAAAATTCGATATCTCAAAAACGAGTCTACATTTTTTAACGAAATTCAAGCTTAAAACTTATATTTTTATAAGCACTAAATAACTACACACTAAAAGTATTTCTAAAAGAAGAAATAAATGAAAACGCTAATATGATTGAAATTGGGTTAAATTTAATTTCATGAAATTTGGTTACTTGAAAAATGTCTTTCCCTGGAATCAATTTGTCGAATCTTTGGTCCTAGTTTAATGGAAACAATTTTTTACTGTAAATTATTGAAAACTCAGTATTTTGGTAGCCTTGTATCTCCAATATGATTAAATCCGTCCCTGTGTTTAATCGTATGCATGATAATGACTCTTGTGAGATATGGAAGTTAGGCGGGCAATTAGTAAAGCCTCGAAGGGCTTCATTTCTGTTTCTGATGTCGTTTGATTGCCGTCGGTCGTCGTTGTCGTTGTCTCGCTGCCAGTAAAATGCCGAAGAATCCACTATGATGGTTTATTTTGTATATTTTGACCAAGTAAAGTGCAGTCAGGCAGCATTGTACATTTTCTTCTAATGGACTTTGTATGTTCATTATAATTATTTTTGGTTATTTTGGCAAAGTTGAACGAAATGAAATGAAATAATGATCATGAATTTTTAATGATAAGAATTTTTCAAAGCGTTTCAATGCTGTCTGATACATACATACGTCTGATGTGTCCTATACCCTACATATTTCATACGAGTATTATTGTGTTATCGAAGGGTAGGTAAATTAGTCAAAAGTTGATTGAGCTAATTTTTTGTTATTTGTTTGTTTAATGCACTTTTCCGATTTAATTACAGTAATTATTTTATATACACCTCTATAATCAAGGTAAAGTTACCTGCAGAAATGCAAACAAATAAATTAATAGAATTTTTATTTAGATGACAATCTTGTGACGGGTGGAAAATATATCTACATTCTGTGAATTCAGTGTATCAATTTAGATTATTAACCATGATTGTTGTTGTTTTATTTTTAATTTTTTTTAATTTTCAAGAGACAAAAAACATTAAGCTTTTTATTTTTGAACACTTTACGTTGATGATGGATAATAATCTTGATTTATGTTTGTTGTTTCTTTTTTTTTTTACTTTTAAATTTTGCAATGAGTTTTTTAATAATAGATAGGATTTTAGGGGTAGACATTTGCGTACTTCTTTTTAATTAATATAAATTGCTTATTAAATATTCAGCTATTATTATGTTTTTTTTTTCTAATGGAGAGAAAAGGGAATATCTTTTGAGGAAGGGTGGTCATTAGAGTCTTTCATTGACTTTGAGGTAGGTTGTTACTATAAAAAGGTGTTACCTGAATTTTATATAAACTTTGTTGTATGATTTCCATTTTTGAAACTTACCTGAAAGAAAAAAGAAAAAAATAAATATTTAGTTTAAGGAAAAACTGTTTTTTTATGTCATGTACAAAATATTATAATAATTTAAGAAAGTCTTGTAATTTACATGATGAATATGGTTGTTGTGAATCTTTAAAGCAAATATAAATTAATTGAGACATCTATTTACAAAAGTTTAAATTGCTACCAAGAAACAGTAGGGTTTTCAGTTAAAAAATAATTACTATTATAAAAAAGTGTTTAACATGAACACGGGTTTTTATATATCTGCGCTTAGAACCATACATTTAAGAGGCCATTTAAATGAGAACCTTGGAAATTTGGGTGACTTCAGAATTTTGTAAAGAGATGGACTCAATGAAATTTAGTTGTTTAATTAAAAATATCTACATATTTGGATGTATTAAAACTTTATTCCCAAATTTCTTGTAAATTTCAATTTCTAACACAATGGCTGTTTAGTTGCCTTTAAAATAGACGTATTTTCATCCAATCAACTTTTCAAGAGTACTCAGTTTAAATTTAAAATTCTATCGGAAAGTTGATTTTTAAGAGTAACAATGTCAGTTAAATTGAAAAATCGCAATTAGAAAAAAACGTGTTTAAGAAATAATCAAGACATTTTTTATCTGTGAGCTATCGCTCTTCATGAGGCTACCATTAGCAGAGTATTAGAGCTGAGGCATTAGCAATTTGTCACAATATATTATTGAACATGATATACACTGCTCAGAAAAACAATACTAAAATAGTTCAAAATAATTGTATATTGGCAATTGGCATGCCAACCTCAATTGTTGAAAAAATACTTTGGATATAGAGTCCTTGGGTTACTTTTTAAGGGAATATTATAAAATTTGAATTTGAAAAAAGATGAATACAACTTAAAATATGCTTTACGATTTTGAAAACATGAATATGTGTTTCAAACTTTGTTTAAAAATGGTCGAGTCCAATATACCGGGTGCAACACTAAGAAACACTTTAAGTTTATTTTAATTATGAATAAAATAATTTTAGTAAAATATTTGCTTCAAATTTTCACCTTTTCACTTTAGAATCGTTTTTTAAATTCAAATTTAATAAAATAACTATCAGAAAAAAAGCTATTTCAAAGTGTGCCTACGAGTGCAACAAATTTTACTCATCTCTTTTAATCACGGTACGAAAAACACAAAAGTCTGTTAATTTTAAAATAGTTATAATGCTCTTCGAATGTATAACATAGCTTATTGAATAACATTAATTTACTCAACAAAGACAAAAATAGGGGTAAAACACAAATATATGCAATAATTTTTTCAATGCAAAATAATAGCGGGTGCAATATGATCATAATTGCTGCTCGTAACGGCTCAGGGGTATAAGAATGTAGCTAGGTTATAACATTTGTTTTTATTAAGGAATCATTTTTCTTTTTGATTGAAATCCTTCTACTTTTCATTTTAGAAAAAAATATGTATTTTCATTCAGAAATTTATGTCAAAAATCGTCTATTGTGGAATTCACTAGTTGTCAAAACTGTCAAGAAACAAAAATATAAAAATTTCTCCATAGAAGATTTGTGTATTTTGAATAAAATTGTAATGTCATTAGAATTTGAATATGCAATACAAATATTAATGATATTTTGTTTGTTTTTAAAATGTTTAAGTTCACATAAAAACTTTTTAAGAATTAGTTTTCTTGAAATCGTGTTTTCTTTTTTTTTTAAATTTGTATTAAAAGATGTTTTTTTTTATTCTACTTGGTTAAAACATCTAATAGACTTGATTAGTGTCCTTAAAAGCTTTTTCCAAGCAATCAATTTTCTGTTTAAGGTTCTTCGACAAACAAAAATTGGTGTAAAAAAATGTTTTTTGATATTATAGACTATTAACCAATTTAGTAGCATATTTGATTTTAATTATACTTTTTTACTTGCGACATACATAAAGGAAATATATGGCTAAGTATTGCATACGTTTTAGATTTCGAGCTCGACATTTTAATCAAACATGATATTACGTTGAATGAGAAATCGAAATAAGTGGGTCCCCACGATTTCGTCCGTCTGTCTATCTTACCGTCCACGGCCGCCTACAGCCAAAACTATTAGGTCGATTGAGTTCAAACTTTGGAATTGAGGTTTTAAACAGATTCTCGTTAATGGTTTTTTTTTTTTAATTTTTTTAAGACTAGAAATAAAAGAAGTCCCCAAAAGAATGTGTTAAATTTAAAAGTCGAGTTTTCTCAAAAGCGAACCGATAGATTTTTATTAAATTTTCTACCATTGTTTTTCTTAACTTTTTATAGCTCCAAAAGGTTACCGCCCATAGAACGCTTTATTGTTTTTAAGTTTTCTCAATTTAATGAACCGAGTTCAATATTTGTTTTGCACAAACTCATATACTGCCTTATTAACATTTAATGATCAAAAATGCCATTTTTTTTTTCGAAATTCAATACCTCAAAAATGGATCATTATTTTTTACGAAAATCAAATCAAATGTAATGTTTCAGCTTTAAATAACTGCATCCTAAAAATATTTTTAACTAAAATTTTACATATAAAAAATAACTACTCTAACGACTTTCAAATAGTAGTACCCGTGGCATGATGGTTAGTGCGTTGGACTGTTGGTCTTCAACAGGGAGCGGTGAATTCGCCGATTCTCTTCAGCATTTACACCAGCGATCTAATTGCGTACAGAACGGCCCCAAAGGTTAAGGTTATTAGAATTCTCTTGACCAGGGCCAGAGGAGCCATCGCTCTGACAAAATGGCTGTTTTACAAAAGTCGGCTTGACCCCAGAGTGAAGGTAATTTTCTACATGGCCCTCATACGGCCGATGATCGTTTATGGTTGTCCTGTGTGGTTCAACGTTGCCCCTTCCTAGATGGAGAAGTTTCGGGTTTTCGAGCGGCAGTGTTTACGACGATGTACCGGCTTATATCGAACAGCCGAATCTTCTTACGTGCATTACTATTCTAACGAGGTCCTATACAAGGGGGCTCGAATCAACAGAATTGACAATTTCGTGATAAAACTCGTTCGAGGTCACATTGCAAGAGCTATGTCTTCGACCAACAATTTAATTTTCGGGGCGTTCTATCCGAACGACGAGTATTTTGAAAGTGCACGCTTGAGCGGCTTTATTCCACCAGAGGCATTCCTCTTTTTAGATAGATGCGGTCTGATACAGGATAGATTGGCAGTTCCGCTAATCTACCACGTCAGACGATGAACCGTGGATAGGCGAGACTCCTGTACAATCGGGACGTCATGGCACAAGGCGGAGCAGAGCTCCTTCGGATCAGTAGGGCTGTGTCCGAACGGGACCGAACTGATAGGGTGAAGCAGGAGAACCAGTTTTGGTGGCTTCAATCGACACTTGATAGTGGGTAGTCGGGATGGGGTTTAAGGCCTTGGCCGGCTTACATACTTGTTTTATAGTTTTAGGGTTTAGTTTTAAGTAGAATAGGCATGGTGGCACACAAAAAATTACAAAAAAAAAAAAAAAATAATAAAAAATAAAAAAAAAATAATTTACAAAAAAAAAGCATGAAATAAAGAAAAAAAAAGGAAAACAAAAAATGAAAAACACAAAATGTTAGATAGTTAGATTTGCTGCTGTGGTTGTTCTAGTTTTAAGTAGTTTATAGGTAGAATAGGTAGTTTAAGTTAGTTTTAAGTTTTATATTAAGGACCTTATTTTAAGTAGTTTTTAAGTAAAAATAAAATAAAAAGGATATTGATACTAGTTTTTTCAAATTTTCTAATAAATACAAAAATGAATAAAATTGAATTGAAGTAAAATAGATCTTGGGGCCGAAAGGCATTAGTATTTAGTGTTATAGTTTAACTTAGAGTGTCCGTATAGGACCAAGTTTTTTTTCACGGGGACTGCCTCTTGCGAGGAATTGACAAATTCTCCAAGAGTAATTGTTGTCATGAAAAGTGCTTTCTCAAATTAGCCGTTCGGATTCGGCTTAAAACTGTAGGTCCCCTCCATCCCTGACAACAGTACTCGCACACAGGAATGGTTGAGAGTTGTAAGTCACTAGGCCCTATTTCTCAACGGACTGTTGCGCCACCCAATTTATTTGTTTTAACGATTTTCAAATAAAAAACAGTTATTTATGTATTTAATTTTTAGAGAACTTAAAAATGTCAAAAGTTTCAATTCATCAAATTGGTTCGCATTACAAAAATTCTCAAAGAGAAGTTAAAAATATTTTTAAAAACATTTTGAAAAAAAATGTTTTCAAACAAAACCACTTGGATATTTTTTTTTCTTTTAAAAATGCTACAAGCAGTTGAAAAATTATATTTTTCTACAATTTAGCATTTGCAAGCTACTACAATATACAATTAAAATTGCTACTACAACTATAAGAACAAAAAAGTTCAAAGTAAATTATATATTTTTTTGCAATAAAAAGAAAATTGGGATTTTCCAAATGTTTCTAAGCATTTCTGTGTAGGAGTCCAAAAATATTTTTTTTTTCTTTTTCAAACTTCTATAACCTTTTAATTTTGCTTACAAAAAGTTTTCTGTCGAGATATTGTATATGTTCATATGAATTTCACTTATTTTATTTTTTGCTGGTTATTTATTTTTCTAGAATTAATTGTGAATTTACATTTTTCTATGAATTCTACTATATATGCTTCTAAATCAAGAATGTAAAAATTTTCAATTCGGCAAATTTTTTCAGATTTTAATAAATTTCAATGTGAAATGGAATACGTTTTTAAAAATGTATAAAAACAAATTAATTTCTAAGAAGTTTTGAGGAATATTTTCGTAAAATAATATTTTTAACTTCTCATAGGAAGTTATTTTTTTTTTTAACTATATTGCAAAACTTTTTGCTACTATATTTTGTCCATTTAAAGCTACTATGCGCAGTTGAAAAAATTACGTTTTTCTAAAATTGCATTTTCAAGCTACTTCAACTTCAAGAACAAAAGTATTTGAATTCGCTGTGGTTATAAATTTTAAGAAAGAAAAAGGCGGATTTTTAAAATATGGCCACGGATAACTCCAAATCTCAAAAGGTAAGCCCAAATGAATTTTTTTAAAATATGATTTCAATATTACTTTCTTGCTTTTGCTTTAACAAGTTTTGAAGAGTTTTTACTTGCGTCACAATATATTGCTACAATCACTTAAGTTTTGTGTTATATTAGATTTTAAACTTCAAAATGTAAAAAAATGCTTAAAATCTATAACAACTTTGACTCATTTTAAAAATAACCAATTTTATCAGAATTCTGTCAACGACTATTTTATATTGTTTTAAATTTAATATGAACATAAGTACATAATTTATTTAATTTAAATAAAGTTGATCTTAATAATAAAATTCTTAACGAAAGGAAATTGCAAACATTAAAAAACATATATTTCTTTTAATTATTTGGACTGAGAAAGGCAAAAGAAAATGTCGCAAAAATGACCAACAACAACCCTCTTGTCTTATGAAAAAATGTAGTCTTTTTCAAAAGACATCACATTTATCCATTTGTTGTAACGTATACCATTAATTCAATAATAAAATAAACTTCTAACCATATAAGACATAGCTTAAAGGCTTTTGAATGACCTTTCTCCATCATACAACAACAATAACTGTCTTTTCCAGCAATTTCTTTTGACCATTTGAAGTACCTATACTCTTATATTTTATTTTTATCTAATGTCATCAAATGTTTAAATAAAAACCCTCGTTTACTTTATTTTATTATTAGGTTTGTACCTAACCAAACATACTCACTTGCTCATCAAGTTATATGTATATATACGACTTCTATGATGATAATATAATGTGGAATTCCCAAATTCCCTCACAAAATAATAATGTTAATATTAATCCCTAACAATAAGATTAACCCACCATTATACGAATTATCTTTATTAGAAACATCACAGACATTTTTCTTCATATAAATAATAATATTCTTCTTTCATCGCACATATAAAAGAGTTCAATTTACTCATAGAGTAGAAACAGACAATATTTTATTTCTTAAGAGAAGAAGAGAAAGTATTTTCAATAGTCTAGGAGTTACAGAAGTTTTACATCAGCCACAAAATAGGAGACTCGACTTGGGGTAAAGTTTCCTATATAGGTCAGCGTTTTTGGCGAAACTGATTTTTTGAACATTTTAAATTGACTTTTGAATTTGTTTCACTTCTTTAACGTCGGCATTTTAATAAATACAAAACCTAAAAAAAGGCAGTTTTGAAATGTTTCGAGAAATCAAGTAAAAAGTATATTTTCTAAAAGTTAGTAAGCTTTGCGTAAGTTCTGCCTTTCATTCACAACACTATCATTCGAACTACAATAATTTTCTTAGATTATGTTGTTGATTCAGCAGATTTTAAGCTTTTGAAAGATGAAAATGAAGAAAAGCTGTTAGTTCTCTTTGCCGAGTCAAAATATTCGTCACGAGGTGGACACAAAATTCGGCCTAACTTTTCGCATCAAAACATAAAGTGAGCAAAAACCTAAAATTTGTTATTTTAAAATAGAATCGCTCCCAAATGCTCCAAGAACGCCGCCGCCGTGTCGCGTTTTGCATCATCACGTGTTAACCAGGAAAAGACGCACAGTGCTCTTGAATTCATTCGAAATAATTACAAATATTTAATTAAACAAATAACAAAAACAAAAAAAAAATGATTTGTATTGTGATTGTGCAATTTTAATTGTATATTGTGTGTGAAAAGCTTGAATTTATTTATTTTTGTTTTTCTACTCTAAAATCTCTCTGAATAGAAAACTCACTGTGAGTATTTTTAATTAAATTGATTTTTTTTTTCATCTCAAAACACAAAACAAAAAATTCGACAGGAGACAATAAACAATACAACAACAACAACAGAAAAAAACATACAAAAACCCTCAAGTCTGAGATAATCTCTTCAAAGCTAATCACTTGACAATTCAAAATACACTGCCATCAGTTTAGACAAACAAAATAACAGACCAACCGACAGAAACAGAACAATAATAATTTAAAAAATATTTTTAAATCAACAATAAAGTCAACTCTAGGTCTGGGTCTGGATATGATGACGATGATGATGTTGATGATTTTCATGATGATGATAATTTGTTCCCTCATCAAAATACTTAAATCAGAATTGATTGCGGGAAACCTGGCGATTATATCGATTTTTTTTTTTGTAAAGTTTAATAATAAATGATTTATTAATTTGTTGGTATAATTAGGGTTCAAGTGGTGTTGATATTTGATAATTATATGGTGTACTTTATTTTTAATTTGCTATCGGACGTAGGTAAAATAAACGTATATAAACCGAGGATAATGAATAAAAGAGAGAGTGACATTTGAACTTGTATTAAATATTTTAAATTACAACAACGTATTTGGACAGTGGTGTTGAAAAATTAGAAGACTTGGTCTATTTCAGCCCAACCATGATTTAATGCTGTCCGGTTTAAACTTTTATTTTTTTTGGTATTATATTTTAGATTTAAAAATTTACTAAATTATATTTGACGTTGGATCTCATTTAAAAAAATATTAAAAGTTCACGGAAACACTTAAAACCTTTTCAAAAATAGGAACACCAGTTTTTCTATTAATTAGTTTTATAAATGCGGATTTTGATGCCAACATTAAAAAAAACTGTTTATAGAAGCTGGTTTATCCAAATCCATAGAAAAAATGATGAACAAAAAATGAATTGGAAATATCAGTCTTTAATAATAATATGTAATATATTTTAAGAATTTTTAAATAATACAATTTTATTGTTTTTAATATCGGATCAATATTATGAATGAAATCCTGCAAGTAATTGATACAAAATGTCTTTTTTAATAGTTTTGTAGAAAATTAAAAGCCCTACAAAAAACCATCAAATTACAAATTTTCTTCAGGTTAACCGTTTTTATGTAATCAATTCTTGAACACTTTTGATTTCAATTTTTAGCTTTGGAGTTATTTGAATAACAAACAAGATAATGTACAAAAAAGAACAACACACATTTTAGAAAATCAATTCCGTAAAACTCTGCCCATAATCTCGTAAAGGCCCTATCTACAAAATTTCCGATTTGAGTTTTTTGCATATTTGGAGTTAGGGCATTGTCTCCGTTTGTTCTACATTTATTTCTTAACCTTAGATCTTCAAATAAGCCAGAAAACCTTAACCTTAGATCTTCAAATAAGCCAGAAAAACACAATTTCTAGAAGCCCTAACTACAAATCATGTGCATCAAAATTTATAAAAAGCCCTAACTACCACATAGGGCCTTTTATAATACACTGCATAGAGAAAACATATTCATGTTCTTTTTTAAAAAGCCCTATGTGGCAGTTAGGGCTTTTTATAAATTTTGATGCAAGAATTTTTGTAGTTAGGGCTTTTTTTCTGGATGCAATTTTTTATGTAAAAGGTTGTAACCTCGTAACGTGTTGAATCTTGTCGTTATTGGCCTTCAGTTGAATGAAATTTTTGATTCGTAAAGGTCGTAACCTCGTTTCGTGCTTGGTCCTGTTTAACTCTTTAACGAATGTTGAGTTTTGTTTTTAGCAGAGGGCTTTATTAGGCATTTACATAATCTGAATTGAATTGAAACTTTTGAAGCGGTAACTTCACGTGTTTTTTAATTTTTGAATGAAATTTTTGATTCGTAAAGGTCGTAACCTCGTTTCGTGCTTGGTCCTGTTTAACTCTTTAACGAATGTTGAGTTTTGTTTTTAGCAGAGGGCTTTATTAGGCATTTACATAATCTGAATTGAATTGAAACTTTTGAAGCGGTAACTTCACGTTTTTTTTAATTTATCTACTCTACATATTCTTATTTCATGTTTTATTAAGGATTTTTAATAATGTATAACGTAAATTGTTGTACATAGGGCCTTTTTTACTTGCGACATATAGGAACTATATGGAAAGTTTTGCATTCGTGCAGAATTTTGTCTGTCTGTCCACGCTCCTACAGCCTATACCATTGGGTCGATTGAGTTCAAACTTGGAAGTTAAGGTTTTGAGCAGATTCGCGTTAGGCGTTTTTTTAATTTTTTTTTTTAAGATCAAAACTAACAGTGGCCCCCATACAATTTTTTTGGTCAAAAAACAAAAATTCGAATTTTCTCAAAAACAAACCGATAGATTTTTTTTAAATGTTCTCTAAAATTTTATTTTTTAACTTGGCTTCTTTTAATAAGAAAAACATATTTTTGTATTGCTCAGGAAAGGTACCGCTCATAGAACCGTTATTTTGTTTTTTAATTTTCTCAGCAACTTATGTACTGTTTTCAATAATTTTTTTTGTTAATAAGCTCTTATATTGCTTTAACAATATTTGATTATCAAAAGTGCAATTTTGTATTGTTTGGATTTTTAAAAAAATATTGAATTTTTTTTTTCAAAATTCTATATCTCAAAAACGGGTTAATATTTTGTTACGAAATTCAAATGTAGAGCGTATATTTACAATCACTAAACAACTGCATACCAAAAATATTTTTAGAACAAAATTGAAAAATTTTATATATAAAAAATTAATTTAAAATTAAAACAGCTCTAACGATTTTCGAAAAAAAATTTTGGAAAATCAAGGGCTTTTTTATTTATAAAATGGCATTTAAATTTTTGAAGACAAACTTATTTTTCAGGTAAAATTTTGAATCTTAAATTAGTTTTTTTTTTAAAACCCCCTCCCAAAAAAATTGAAAAATGGAGGTTTTTTCGACGAATCAAATGGCATTTATATCTTTGAAGACAAACTTATTTTACAGGTATATTTTTAAATCTTATATACATAGATACTTTTTTAAACAGACTCTTTGAATACAGGAGCAAGTTCGTGCGACCCAGTCGTGCATTTTATTTTTGTTTCGCCCAAAGCAGAACTGGTCTTAAATTTTTTTTGAATTTAATCCTTAAAAACCTTTTCACAATAAAAATTGAAACAAAATGTTTGCTAACTCTAAGAACAAGTTAACAATTTGACTACCATTTGACATTATCAAGGTTTAAGGTCTGAGCCTTTTTTACTTGCGACATATAGGAACTATATGGCAAGTTTTGCATTCGTGCAAAATTTCGAACTCGAGATTTTAATCAAACATGATATTACGATGGTAGAGAAGTCGAAAAAAGTGGGTCCCGCGATTCCGTCCGGTCTGTTTTGTCTGTCTGTCCACGCTCCTACAGCCTAAACCATTGGGTCGATTGAGTTCAAACTTCGAAGTTAAGGTTTTGAGCAGATTCGCGTTAGGCGTTTTTTTAATTTTTTTTTTAAGATCAAAACTAACAGTGGCCCCCATAAAATTTTTTTGGTCAAAAAACAAAAATTCGAATTTTCTCAAAAACAAACCGATAGATTTTTTTTAAATGTTCTCTAAAATTTTATTTTTTAACTTGGCTTCTTTTAATAAGAAAAACATATTTTTGTATTGCTCAGGAAAGGTACCGCTCATAGAACCGTTTTTTTGTTTTTTAATTTTCTCAGCAACTTATGAACCGATTTCAATAATTTTTTTTTTGAACAAGCTCTCATATTGCCTTAACAATATTTGATTATCAAAAGTGCAATTTTGTATTGTTTGGATTTTTAAAAAAATAATGAATTCTTTTTTTTTCAAAATTCTATATCTCAAAAACGGTTCAACATTTTTTTACGAAATTCAAATGTAGAGCGTATATTTGCAATCACTTAACAAGTGCGTACCAAAAATATTTTTAGAATAAAATTGAAAAATTGTATATATAAAAAATTAATTTAAAAAAAAACCGCTCTAACGATTTTCAAAAAAAAAATTTGAAAAATCAAGGATTTTTTGATTTATAAAATGGCATTAAAATTTTTAAAGAAAAACTTATTTTTCATGTAAAATTTTGAATCTTAAAATTTTTTTTAAAATTATTTTAATTATTTTATTTTATTGTAAATTATTTATTTTTTTAATAATTTTAAATATTTTTAACTAGTTGAATACACAAACAATTGTTTTCGTTAAGTATGCTTACAAGTATTTTTCATTTTCGGGATGAGTTGCCCTAGGATGAGTTGTGTCTTGGGATGAATCACAAGTTTTTTGACAAATCAAATGGTATTTATATCTTTGAAGTGGAACTTATTTTAGAGGTATTTTTTTAAATCTTTTATAGGTACATTTTTAAACAGACTCTTTGCATACAGGAGCAAGTTCGTGCGACCCAGTCGTGCATTTTATTTTTTGACGATTTTGCTATTTGATTATTCTAAAAGATCAGGAATATTTAAAAATAAAATTAAAAATTAAAATTTGTTATTTATTTTTATTTGAAAAAAATGAGTAGTATCATTTTTGTAAAAATCATTGGAGTATGTTAAAAAACACTACTGATTTGTTTGGGTTCAGTAACAAATGAGATTTGAGGAACTTCTTAAACAAATTAATTTAACAGCTTCGTATAATTAAAGTTTAATACACAAATTTGACACATCGGTTTCCCATGACAATGTCAAAAAATTACCAAGGTTACGGAGGGCTTTTGATATTCGTGTTTCTAATTATTAACTCTTTCCACGAGTATTTAGTTTGCCTCTGAATATTTTCTTTCCTTGAAATATGTTCTTATATTTTAAATCTCCTTCTAAAATAGAAATCTATGAGATTGGAAAAGGTTAGAACATCAAACTTTGCCAATGTTGGAGGAAAGATAATATTCCGATTTTATCAACTACCATAATAGTGGTGAATATCAAGTCTTGAATCTTATTAGAAGACAGTCCAAAATTGAATTGAGAGTTGTTTAACATACTGTCAATACAATTATAGAAATGGACGATGCTGTGAAAAGCCATTTTTTGCTGACAAGAATTACGCTAGGAGAATTTGTGAAGTTGTCATTACAATACACTTCTTCAGTGTTTATTATCCGAAATTTCAAATTAAAAATGAGTCAGTATTGACTTGGTACATATGATTAGAGAATATAGATATTCTAGTCCCCGAATCCAGCAAAAACAAGGGAAACACTTAGAGCAAAATATGACATTTCTGACCTAGAAGTTTTTGAAATTGAACCTCCAATAATGGAACACATTTCTGAGGTGAAAGTACAGGAAAGCTTTAAAATTTAAGCCAATTTCCGTTCGTTTCCAGGAATATTTAGAAAGTAAAATTAAAATTTGAATTATGTATTTACTTTGTAAATTGTAAATCTATTTATTTAATGTTGAATTGTAAAACTTAGTTTTATTTATATTGCTTTTCGAAAAAAATTGTCTTGGGACGTTTTGTTTTTGTTTTTGGACGACAAAAATTAAAACAAATACATTTTTATATGGAAACATCTCAACTTTTTCACCAAGCTTAAAATTAAAGACATCTTTCGCAAATGTCAAAACTAATGAATGCGTTCAGAGACACAAATTTTATAAGCGAGGCATTACATGGGTTGTTTTCTTTGATGATTCTAGTTGTGTAAGTCATTAGATGTATAAGACAATATTTTGCAGTGAAAAAGTAGGAACACCAGGGAAGTGAGCAAAAGAATTAACTTTGGTTGTGTTTCTATTTTTAAGCTTGTCATTCAATTACTTTTTCTAAAGCTTTTCTCGTTCTATCTAGGGACACTGCTTTGGATTAATAATCAGGAAGTAGACATGACGAGTTATTTTAATTGTTACCGTGAAAATCATATCGTCGATTAATTTAATGTGTTATTTTATTTTTTTGATAATTTTTATAGATTTTCTAAATATCTTCACCAGGTTTATATTTTCATGGATCTTTTCAAAGATTTAAAATAATTTTAAGGCCTTCTGCCATCCTAGAAGCTGAAAATAAACTTTTTGATGATTTTTTGTTGCCAAACTACAATATTAATTCGAGATTACAAAAACTTGATTCTATTATTCATTTAATAATATTTTGAAGTGATTTTTTTTTTCAAAATAGCGGCTGTGTAGCATATTGAATGATCTCAAATTTTGTTTGAGTCGCGCTCTTGCAATTTTTTAGTCATAATGAGCCAATGGTATTTGATATCAAAGACGTAGGATTATTGTTACATATTGTATTTCTTTTTTTACAATTTCACACTTAAAAATAGTTAATAACAAATGGACTATCTAATATAACAAAAACCCTACGTACTTCCAAAGATAACGGAAAAAACGCTGTGATAAATTAAAGTGTTTGAAGTTTTATTTAGCAGACAACACCTTTTTATACTAAAATTCGAAAACCTATTATTAAAGATTTTTCTCGGCCGTCATTTTTTAGGAAATCAGTTTTGAAGTGCCAGAGGATCGATTTTTCGAAAATTCTAGGTTAGTAAAGTTAGAATTGTTCATATTGATAAATTGAGTGAAAGAAAAAAAAAACAAAATATTCCTGAGGTATTAATATTAATCAATTTAAAAAACAAATAAATAAAAAGAATATCTGAGAAATATTGTTTTCTTTTTTCACTCAATTTATAAAAATGATCAATTTGTAATCATTTACATGTTAAATTTTTATTCTATGCGAATATTTATAAATTTTTCCGTTAAATTCCTGTAAATGTTTCATAAATAAAAGAAGGAAGTTTCGAAAAAATAATTGTAACTTTTTGTTAACTTGGGTCTTTGTTTAAAAATAAGTATATTTTTAAAACAATATAAATATTATTCAATTCAAAACCATTAAATTAAAACCTTAAAACCACATTTACTGTATGCATATGAATCTAGAACAAAAGTCATTCCTTTGATCTATGTATATCAGCACGTTAATTCAATTTTTTGAACACATTTCGTTGATGATTTTCGCCAGCTCTACAGGGCAAGTATTGGTATCTTGTAAGATATGATTGTGTTTTTCGGAAATAATTAACATATTTCATGACTTTTAATATGGTTTTCAAAACAATTTACATAAGTTCTAGTTTCTTTCGACATCAAGGAATTTGAAGTAATTTAAAAAAGAGTCAACTTTTTTTGTGACATCTACCTCGACTTAACGTCTATAAACATGATTGGAAAACAACTTTTTTCTGAATTCTTCCATGTTTAGCTCCAATTTGTAAGGCCTTGACTAAAAAACCGTGATAAAGTTAACTATTTCATTTTTGATTAATGTTATAACAAAAGCGATTACTTATTTTTTTTTACAAAAACCCTGCTTTTTTTTAATAACGCATGGATACATTTCCCAAACCCCTTCGGTGGATCAAAATTTTAAGACAAAAGTCTAAAACGCAATTAGTCTAAAAGTCTTTTTCAAGCTAATTAATTACTAATGAAATTGAAAAGATGTAAATATTTTGTGCGGTTAAAGTAACTTTCCACCTCAAGAGACTTTTTTTCACAAAGATTTGTTGTAGGTTGCGTATAACTAAGGCAAAGTAGATTCCTAGGCACGTTTCCGTAATTAGTACACCACAAAAAACAGTCTATTGCTTTATAAGCTCCACTGTTTTGTAACTAACTAAATACACATGTCGTACATTCGTAGATACAAAAATATGAAAACACAAATCATTTAGATACTAAAAATTACTCGTACTTTTCCCTTTAGAATAGAAAACTTATACGACAGAAAATACTCGTAATTTTTATAAAAAATCAGTGAACCATAATACACGGGGATTAATGCAATGTCGTTGCCATTATCGTTGTCGTCGTTGCGTTGTCATTATTATCATTTCTATTTCCACATCTGTAGATACAAAAAAGATACAAAAAAATGAGGTATAAAAGATTGCCTCCCACATTCATTTAACAAAACAGTTCATTTCACATCAGACCCCTGACTTGAGCTTGTCGCTTTTACATCTCTATCTGGCTATTAGCTTTCCCATAATACGAAGCCTAGGTAGGTAGGTAGGTGCTCGTACTCGTAGATGTTCCTAAATTTGAATGCGACTTAATCAACGAATTGCTGACGTATCTAAAAATATATAAACTTTTCTATAGATTGTCGGGTCTCCAAGGAGTTAAATAAAAATGCTTCAGCTCCTTTACCCTCTGCTTGTGATAGCTTCAGGTACTCTGGGCATTAGCAATGTCGGCGGTGCCGAAGAGAGCTCTGTGTCATCTACGCCACACGAACTCGATTGGTGGCAAAGCACGGTCCTCTATCAAATCTATCCCCGTTCGTTCATGGACAGCGATGGCGATGGTATCGGCGACCTACGGGGTGAGTATGCTAATTTCTTCCTCCATCGACCTCGACACACGAGAACCCCCACATCACGATTCACGACTCAACTCCATTAAGGAAAATCGTTACAGGAATCATATCGAAGTTATCGCACCTCTCCTCGTCAGGAATCAAGGCGACCTGGTTGAGCCCCATCTTCCAATCGCCCATGATCGACTTTGGCTATGACATATCCAACTTCACCGCTATCCATGAGGAATATGGAACAATGGAGGACTTTGAGGACTTAGTTGCCGAGGCAAAGAGATTAGGTAGATAGCCTTCCCAGATCCCATGGTCGCTTTCTCTCGGCTTTGGGGTAATCAATATTTGCTGCAGTCCTTTGGAATTGAGATTTGTTTGCTTTGCAGATATAAAGCTGATTTTGGATTTTGTGCCGAATCACTCGTCGGATCAGTGCGAATGGTTTCTGAAATCGGCAGCCAGGGAGCCTGGCTACGAGGATTTCTATGTGTGGGCCGATGGAAGGCTCGACGAGGATGGAGAAAGGCAACCACCAAATAACTGGGTAAATCAAATTGTTTTTGGAATTGCGCTCCATTCCGCAAGAGATAATCTTTGTTGCGTGTTTAGAAATCGGTGTTTTATGGCTCGGCCTGGACGTGGCATCCGGAACGGGAGCAATATTACCTGCATCAGTTCACGGCGGCCCAGCCAGACCTGAACTACCGGAATCCCAGTGTAATTAAGGCCATGCAGGAGGTGCTCTTGTTTTGGCTGGATAAGGGTGTTAGTGGCTTTCGTGTAGACGCAGTGAATCATTTGTTCGAAGTCGAGGACTTAAGGGACGAACCGGAGACTGGCACGGTAAAGGATTCTAACTCGTACGAGTTCTTGCATCATTATTACACAAAGGATTTGGTGAGTCCTTCCAACTCGTAGGATTGTGTTCTTTTGTTGTGCTCCTGATGATGTTGTTGTTTTGTCTGATGTACCCAAGCTTTGCTTTGGTTGTTTTTCCAGCCAGAGGTGTACGATATAATTTACAGCTGGAGAGATCTTCTAGATAAATACAAGGAGGAACACAATGACGGGCTAACACGAATAATGATGACAGAAGCCTATGCAAATGTTACTTGCCTCATGAATTTCTACGAGGACGATACCGGAGCTCACAAGGGATCACACATTCCATTTAATTTTATGATGATTACGAGCTTGTTCAAGACATCCGATGCCAGGGATTTTGTGTTCACATTTCAGAGGTGGATGACATATATGCCGTTGGGTGGTACAGCTAATTGGGTTATTGGTAATCATGATGTACCAAGAGTTGCCTCGAGGTTTGGCAAAGAAATGGTTGATGCTATGAACATACTTTTGATGACATTGCCTGGAGTTGCTGTCACCTACAATGTGAGTATACATCAGTGGCGAGGCGTGACTTATTTCTAAAGGTAAGTCGGAGAAAAATGAGCGGCTAGAAAAAATATCAGAAATGTACTTAATGAAATGTACTTGCTGAAAAAGATTTCTCAACTGAAACAACACTTATCGGAGTTGTTAAAAACAATCTACTTAAATAAAAAAATTGTGGAAATGTGTCAGGTAACATATCATTCTTAAAGTGTTTATGGAGTGCTACAACTTTAAGGTGACGAAGAGATGGAGTTGTATACAAAACTTTAAGTTAATTTTTTTACGAATAAAAAATGATTATATCTCCAAAACAATTTTGTGCAACAAAAAATAACGTTTTTAACATCTGGTAAAATTTTAAGAAAAATCAAATTGACAGTTTTTTTATAAAAAAATAAAAACCAAAAAAAAACAAAACATAACTCAAAGTTGGTAAAAATTGAATTTCGACACAAATATCTTTTCAAAAACTTGAGATTATGACTTCAAACTCATTTTATCTTAAAATAAATATTATTTTCAACATTCGGATAAATTTTGAGAAAAATCAAATTGACATTTTTTTTTTACAAAAAATAAAAACCAAAAAAAAAAACAATACTAAAACTTATTAAAAAATTTACTTTCGACTCAAAATAGCTTTTCAAAAATTAAAAATATTGTCTTCAAACTTTTTTATTTCACAGAAAATATTGTTTTCGATATTCTGTAGTTTTTTTTTATAAAAATCGAACATTCCGTTTTTTTCATAAAAAAATAAAATCTACAAAAAATAGTACGCAAATTTGATAAAAATTGATGTTCTTTTCTTGATATGGTAGAAATGGTACTAAAATGGGTAAACATTTGTTTTCGACTAAAAATCTATTTCACAAAACTATTTTAATTTTTAATTTTAAAATTTTATATAAATAAAATATAATAACGCGAAAACCTACAAAAATCTTTGCTTTCTTATTTAATAGATAAGCTCAATGGAGGTGTGGAGCGTCCTATTTCTATAACTTTTTTTTCTTTAAGAAAATAAGTTTCTCAAAGCCATTATTTTTATCTAACAGCAAATCTATTCCTATAAGAGCTATTGTGAATTTTGAGTAACTAAAATTTAAACAAAATGCAACCACTTTTCACAAATCACTTCCAATTCAAACCTTAATTAACTTTTTATCTTTAATTAATAATTTTGTTGTTCACACTTTTATTCATATCTACACCTTGCACTGCAATCTGCTTGTAAATTGTATTTTAGAACAAAATCTCATTTGCCTAGTTAATTTTGGCTACTTATGCCACTTAACTAAAATTACAGTAACTTTCTGCCAAAAATTATTCCACTACGCAATTTTCTTTAAGTGGCAACCCCTACTTCTTAAACTTCATCCGCCGAGAATGAAGGAAAATGTCCAATAAGTCCATAAGAGACGGGTTACGTTTGTCTTTTTTCCTATACAGAATGGTTGAATTTGTGTTTACTCTATGAAAATGAATAACAAGTGTAGTGCGTCAACGTACTGCTTTGCTTTGCTAGGCTCAACCAGACCTGACATGCGCAATGCGTATTTCTCCATTTCCAACACTCTTGTTTGTTTTTTGCACAAGCAAGTGAATTTTCAGATACATACAAATTCATCGGATGAAAGTCGGTGAGCATCGGGTTATTTCTATGCTTAAGAAAGCGTTGGTTGAATAAAGAAGCACGCGCCTAGCGAGAAGTAGAAGAGAAAACGGGAGAGAAAACAAATTTTGTTCTATTCAGCGATAAAATAATAACCCGGCATACCTTTAAAGAAGAAAATACATGTTGATTGAATTATTGTAAAGTAATGTCGATGTCACAAGCGATGCTGTTGTATGATTTGTTTATATACATGTTGCGTGAAGTTTGTTTGTTGATATTGAGATTTACAAAAGGTAAGTCGATGGGAATCGACTTATATGGTGCCATCGCCACTGGTATACATATATTTATATTTATACTTATGACATTTAAAGGGGGAGATATATCAGATTTTTGTTACAAAAGAGGGATGACTGGGAGATGGTTTTAAGGATGTTTTAGGTTTGACAGAGAGAGAGAAAGATGGAAAGATATGATGGATTTTGTGTGTATGAAGTAATTATATTTGAAGGAACAATTGTACCTTCACATTTGGGGGGGGGGAATTTAATTCCACTGAAAGAACATAATCATGAAAATTGGAAGCTTCACTTTTGTTGGTTTTAATTTGAGTGGAATAAAATAGAATTAAAGTGAATTCTATTTTTCTTGTGATTCATCAAGTTTTGCTGGGGATTTATTGAATTACAAAATTGAAAAAAAGAACTTATACAAACACTCAATCAAATTAAGAAAATCATTTCTGAAATATTTACTCACTCTCTAAAAACATTTCTTTTCTATTATGCGGGTTTTGATGATTCAGAGCAAACATTTTAAGTCAGTTTTTTAATTGAAGATAGCGTATGTTATTTGTCGCTTTTTTCCAGTTCCTTATATCAAAACGTCTAAGTTAACCCTCCTCTTTGACAAGGTTTTTATATTGTTTGTTAATTTTTTAAAGTTTTTTTTTTGAGAAGAAAAAACATCTAAAAGAAAACAATTCCAAAGTTGAAAAAGCACGGGGTGGGAAGATGTCTGTCAACATTTAATTTGAAATTAAAGACCCAAGAGCAAAATCAGAAAGAAAAAAACTCGTACGTGACTCAATAACTTTTTGAGATATTAGAGACATTACATAACAGGGTGAAATAGCAAACAATTCACTCGGTATTCATTTTTACATTTTAAGATAACAGGCGTTACTTTATTACAGACTGGAATAGAAAATACGTTGTCGAATTGAAATTAGAGTTTTGCAGATGCCATACTTAATCGCGAATGGAGAGAGTAGAATCATAGTCATAAGAATTTCAATGTCACTAAATCAGTGTGAGCTCGAAGAAGTCACTTAATCACTGTGAAATTTAGCAAATATCACTGAAACACTATTAGGGTTAGTAGATGTCACTAAATCATAAGTTGGGATACCAAATTTTGTTAAAGATTTAATCAAAGTAATGAGATAACAGGTGTTTCTCTATCATAACATGAGATGAAAAATCTCATTAAGTCTGAGATATTGGATGTCAATATATCATAGTTTAAGTTAGCAAATTCCACTGAATTACAAGTAAAAGAAAAAAATTTGACTCAATCATAACTAGAATATTTGAGGAAAAAAACGTACGTGAGAAATTTAAAACAATTTAGTAAGATTTGGAAGATTTACGAATATTACTTAAAATATTACTAAAGGTAAATTTACAAATCGATAACTTCACTGGTCGACAAGGTTTTGTTTCTTTCTAACAAATCAAGCTTCAATTGTATGGGTTTTGATAGCTATAATTCTAAAGCTATTCCAAAATCACTCTATCACGTCAGGTTTTTGAGATACTACTTTTTAAAATTTAAAAATATAAAAAACATTACGGTTTTTGAGGTTATCAAACTTATGAAGTAGTTTTTTTTCAATGAAATTCGTGATGATTTTTTAAATCTTTAGTTCTAATCTTCAATACTCAGTTTGAAAATTTATAATTTTTTGTAAAATTTTTGGAAAATCTTCGTAAGTTGTAAGATTTGAACTTTTTTAAATAAATAAATAATTAAGAAACACGGAAAAATATATGCTAAAACAGTTATTAGCTGAAAAAAGCGAAACGCTTTGAAAATAATGTTGATTTCTGTAACGAATTTGTGGTCTAAGCTAGCAAGTTTTTGAAATATATTGGAAATATAATAAACAACCGAAAACCGATGTGTTGAAAAATATCAGCAGAAATGGAAGTTCGAACTTCAATCAACACTAAAAAATATTAACTCCTACATTTACTTTTCGAAAACCATGAAAGTATTTATATTTTATATAGAGTCAAATCAAGACTCATTACTAGTGAGAATATTCAGAAACTTATTAAGAAACTAAAATGGTTTAAAATGTACCTAGAAGACAAAATTTGTATTTTGAAAACTATCATAGAAATTGGTGTTATATACCGTTTTCGGTGGTCTTTAACATTTTCAAACAGGCATATTTAGAAAACCTGATGTGATAGATAAATTATATGGCAAGACCCGGTTTCATGAAACTAATTCTTTAAAAAAATTTGTTTCGTAAGCGTGTAAGCGGTCCGTTTCCCAGATTAAGGTTCCTTTGGTTTTTTGGCAAAACAGTATATTTCTTTAAATAATTATTAAGCTGCTAAATATTTAGAAAACTGTCAGCCTATAAAATGCTTAGTGGTTAACAATAAGCTGATTCAAATCTTCCATCACAGCTTTGAAAAATTTAGCTTAATATTTCATAAGCAATTTGTTTTGTTTCTTAGTGTCACGTGACTTTCGAACTCAGTCGTAAGATTTTAAGATTCAAAAATTTCAAAAATTTATCACGTTCCAACATTTTACTAAATTTCAAAAAATTATTCTGAATCTAAAACTTCCTATATCAAACTTTTATATTGATAGCAGTTTTTGAATTTCAAAAAATAACCTAGAAAATAGTTGGTTGCTTAATTCCCATTAACCGTAAATTAGACACACATTAAAACTGTAAGCTGCAAATATTCATTCGTCCAAGACGTTGGTCCATCTCACATTTTTGTCCGGAACCCCTTTAAATAAGCTTAAGGCTGTTAGGCAGAAATAGTTTCAAAAATAATGACTGAAAGAAGTATTTCCGAAACTCTTGCATTGCATCAACACCGCCATCTGGTCCATCGAAATAGTCAGTTGCATTCTCCTTTCCTCTCTCAAACAATTCTTCCAAAATACTCGTATTTTTTGAGGAATTCAAGACATAATGTAAGGAAGAAGTGAAGAGATTGCTTTTTATGCCACACTTCAAGAATGTTTAACTCAACTTGGTTGTTCCCTACCATTTTTATTTTTCAAAATTTGTAAACATCGGCATTTTCTCTTAAATTCTTCGTTCCTTATTTTCTTAACACTCGATTAGGGTAATAATAATCCTTTGAGAGTGCTTGAAATATCAAACCAAAAAAAAAACGGTACCTTTATTTTTCGTTTCGGCTAACTCAAAAGTTTCTAAAAATAGGGTGATGAAATCGGAATGGAAGATTTCCGAGATATTGCCTGGGAAGATACAAAAGATCCACCTGCATTGGCTGTTGGACCGGAAAAATACAAAGAAGTTTCTCGTGATCCGGTCAGGACTCCATTTCAATGGGATGGTACGAAAAATGCTGGTAAGTTTTTAAAGCCTTTTCTTATAATTTTGAAACGTACAAATATTTTTTTCCAATTAAGGTTTTTCAACTGCCAGCAAAACATGGCTACCAGTTAATCCAAATTTCAAAACTGTCAATCTTGCCATGCAAATGAAAGCCGAAAAGAGTCACTATAAACTGTATAAAAAACTCATAGAGCTAAAAAGGCAACCAACACTGGCAAAAGGTGGATTCTACCCCATGGCCCTGAGTCGGAAAACATTTGCATTCAAAAGGTCGGTCTCGTCATCAATGAAAAATTAAGGACAAAAATTTGAAAAACAAATAATCAAAACATCTTTTTCCACAGAGAGTTGAAAGGACACCCAACATTCATCACTGTAATTAATGTGAGTCCTTGGGAAGATGTTGTAGACCTTAGACCTTTGATGGGTGATTTGCCAAAGGAATTGACGATTGTAGCCGCAGGAACTGAATCAACTTATACTGAAGGGTAAATTTATTTAGCTAATGATCAGAATATGAAATAAGTAAAGTTTTCAAGGACATTACGAGTACAGAGTAATTGCGTAAGCATGAACGCAATCAACTGTCTTGGGTGTGTCCTTAAAAACTTGTCAACGCTCGTCGTTGTATACGCAAAGTTTTGAAAGAGTCTGTTTTTGACTTCCTTGTTTTTTTGTTTATATTGTTTTTTGTAGTAAGGAGCTTGATGCATCCGATAATTTTAGACTTCAAGGACATGAAGGCATTGTTCTTAGCATGGCTTAGCTTTAATGTTTATGTTTTTATATTTATAGCTTTTTGTTTTGTTTGTTTATTTGTTGTTATGTATTTTTGAAAATATATTTTCTTTCAATTTTTGTTTGTGTTTTTTGTGTGTCAATGTTTTGTTTTGTTTTTGTTTGCATACAAATTTTGCCTCCCTAAATTTTCGACAACTTGTGTGTTCCTTTGATGACCACAAAATAAAAAAAGGGTTTTCCTAGAATTGAGGCAATAAATTTCCTCTGCGGATAATCCTGTATACTTCCGATGTTGGTTTTTCCTTCTGTTTGTTTTATGTTTTATGTTTTCTTCTTTTTCTTTTTATGTTGAAAAAGGTGGTTGAGTTAGGGTCTGGAAAAACCGTGACATGATTTTGTGAAAAATTGTGTATTTTTTCCGGCTCATCATGGTTCATTGATTTTGTGTGTTTTTTTTTTTATTTTTGGATGATTGCCAGAATTAAAAATGAGTTAAGTGATTAAGTATTCATGTTATTTTTGTGGTAAAGGATTTACAAATTTGTTGGTTTTCGATGATGCGAAAGCGAATCAAGCATCACGATTTCGAATTGGTGGAATAAATTTCAATTATTAAATTTTATATAATTTACATATATTTCGTGTTTATATATTGTATCTCTGAAATTATGGATGAAAGCATAAAGCTGGTGATATTAAAATGTTGTCATATAAATTTTAAAGGATTTTAAGGAAAACAATGACAATTAACGTACATATGGAAGGATAATTGCGGTATGGACAAAAATTCGATACATTTGTAATCTGATGGGATTTATTTAATACATATAATGTAGGTTAAAAGAGACTTATTTTAAAAATTTCAATTTTACGCATCGCATTTTTTAAGTAAGTACTTATTCGATTTTAGACTTATGGATGTTTATAATGAATAAATATAATTAACTTGGTAGATATTTTTATGGAATATATTGATGCATACAAATTGGAGAAAGGATAGTTAAAAAATGCTTTTGATCCGATGCAGTTGTTGGGTGTTTTTAAACTTGTACATTGTTTTTGGTGAAAAATGTGTGCTTTTTGTTAAAATCATACAGAAAAGGGGACATTTTGGAAACTAAGTTATATTGCCTACAAAAAATTACACGTACATTTGATGTATTCGCTCAAAAACTATTCAGGAAAATTTTGATGTTGCTACAAATCTGTGAGTTATGACATGTTTTTGCCTTGAGTATACATTCGAGATTTTAGTTAAACATTATAAATTTTGATGATGTTTTTTAATTGTTTGGACTTCAAGACTATTTTTCAATTTTTTTAAGTTTTAATTTTAAGTTTTTGGCCGTTGAAGTTAGGGAATTTTGAGTAGTCACGTAGCCCAAAAACTTACTACTAAGAAATTGGAGTAGGCAGCAAAACATAAGAAGTCCCAATACCACAAAAGAATTAAAAGAATTGTGGTTTTCTAATAGGATGACAAATAAAGTCCACAATTATTTCTTCAAAATTTAAGGAAAAAAAAATGACATTTAAAATAAGTTTCCAAGAGTTTACGGAAATAAGAAGTGTTGTTATTGTAAAAAATGGTAAAATTGTATGAAGAAAGAATGTTTGGTCAAAATTGTTTCTTGGAAACAAGATGTTCTTTTCAAGAATCCACTTTGGGACTTGTAATTTTATACAAACGAGGTTAAAAGTGTTGGACTTTTATTGCTGTTGAATAAATGTTTATTGTCTTTTAGTGATAGGAATTAATATCTCTACCATAAGGAAGCAAAATTCGTAGCTTTGATTTTTTTTTCTTCAAAATTAAAAACGATCAAGATATTAACTTGCAATTTTAATTTGTCCAATTTGTTGAATTGTTAATTTTAGCATTAATTGAAGTTTAAAGAGTTCTAAAATCTGTTCTTGAAAATTACGTCGAATAAGTTAGGTTAAGTTAGGTTAAAGTGGCTGTCCGTGTTGGAGAAAAACACACTTAGGCCAGTTTAATGGCCCATTGTGATACCACGTGAATCATGAGGCTTTCTTCTAAGCTCTATAAAAAGTCAAAATAAAATACAACACATGTTTTTTTTTTAAATAAGAGAATTTTCCAATTGAATCTATTGCCTTGGAACAATAGATCAAATTTTTCTGGTAAAATTTCTTATTTTCTGACTTTTTTCCCCAAGTTTTACAGCGTGTTTTCTATTAACGAAAACAGTAAAAATGTTAGAAAACTGGTTTTACTTTTTGTGGAAAACAAAGAGGCAATTTACTTACGTAAGAAAATTGAAAACCAAAAATGATGCACTACAACGTAAAAATATTGAGGTATGCATCATCGGGGGAATTCTAAGGCAGGTATGTGAAGTTGGGTATTTGGAAAATTTAAAAATTCACGGAATTTAATTCAACATAAAATTCTGTGAATTTAAAAGAAACTTTGTATGCACCCAAAAAAGGGGGGAAGGGGGAAGGCAAGTGTCCAACATACCATCCATATTTTATTGTTTTCACGGCGTATTGCATACATTTTAAATATGCACATAAATTATCATATTAATTTTGGCCTATTTACAACTTGCTTTCTGTCTTTCTTTCAATTTCTTACATTTGTGTTTTAAAATACAACAAAAATCTGATTATATTTCTACTTTGATGTAGAAACGATTTTTTGTTGATTTTTTTCAATACAAATTTCTGGGTAATTTCCGGATGTTCTCAAAAACAACTTGAAATATCGACTTTAAATAAATTTCGTCTCACAAAAAATTCTGTATAGAGAATTCAAATGACAGTTTTCTTATAGATCAGAAAAACTGAACAAAAATTTTAAGCTGGAAAATAAACAACAAAAAATTACGCGAGGAAGGGAGTTTTTGACATATAGTAAAATTTAAGAAACTCTATTGACAGTTCTTTAAAAAAAAAACTAGAAAAAAGGGGGTGGGATGCAACCCACACTGATATCTTCCCGTCCCGTCTTTTGATTTGTCTTGCTTAAAAGGTTTGCAAGTTTTCGTGTTTTATTAAAAAAGCTGCCAGTTCAATTATTCTTAAAAGTTTAAAAATTACCAACAATATTTTGCACATGATGAAATAGTTTGATTTCAAAATCTATTTCAGTCGAAAATAAATTTTTACCAATTTTAGTAGCATTTCTTAAAAGTTTTTATTTCTCATAGAAACAAATACAAATTGGAAGAATGAAATTAATTTAAAGTCAATATCTCCTATTATTTACGAGATATCGAGGACCGAACATCAATTTTTACCAATTTCGCGTTCTATTTCTTGTGGATTTTAATTTTTTTGTAAAAAAACTCACTGTTGGATTCTTATAAAAAATTTACTGAATATCGAAAACAATATATTCTGGGAGATACTATTAGTTTGAAGCCAATAATTTCAATTTTTGAAAAGGTATTTTGAGGTGAAAGTAAATTCTTACCTAGTTTCAGTATTGTTTTTTTTTTTAAGGTTTTTATTTTTTGTAAAAAAAACTGTCAATTTGAATTTTCTCAAAATTTTGCCGAATGTTGAAATCAAGATAAATTTAGTTTGAAGCCATAATCTAAAATTTTTGACAAAATATTTGAGTCAAAAATCAATTTTTACCAACTTTTAATAATGTTTTTTTAGGTTTTTATTTTTTATAAAAAAAACTGTCAGTTCGATTTTCTTCAAAATATTACCAGATTTCAAAAAAGTTATTTTTCGTTGCATATAATTGTTTTGGAGATAAAATCAGTTTTTGTTATTAAAATATTGGAGGTGACAATTATTTTTTTTTCAGTTTTTTTGATTTATAAAAAAAACCGTTAAATGGATTTTTTTCCAGAAATATACTTGTTTGGTATCACGTTACAATACATTATATAAAATTGAATTCAAGTTGCTAGCGTTATTGATTCGTGAGATATTTTGAGTTAACCGAAATTTTCAGCTTTTTTTAGCTATTTAAAAAATGAAGACCTCTGTTAACTAGTAAAATATTAATTCCATTTATTAAAAACAGTGCATTTGAAAACCTCTTCCTAGTGACCAGTTCGTAAATAAAATTTAACAAACCTTAATCTTGGGATTTGAACTTGTCAGATAAACCAGTTCACAGAAAGTCCTACGATTTAAAGAAGCCTGTTTTGTAAACTAAGTTTTTAGAAAATGCTAAGATTTAGTTAGATGCTTAAATCGTTTAAATTTACAAAAATAATTTTCATCATATTTTAATCACAGACTAAAATATCCTTATATATGTATTTAAGAGCATCGTTTAAGACTTTTCCATATTAATTTTAAACTTGTTTAATTGTATGCAAAATTTGTTTATTTGAACGAAATCAATTAATTGTGTTGTCTTTAAAAAAATGCTACCAAGAAAATCGTTTTAAAATTAATTTCGTAAAATTTGTTGCGAAAACAATTTTTAAAAAAATTAGAACATACATAAACTCCACTAAATGGTTTTCAATTAGGAATTTATTAATAAAAACCCGCTAAAGTTCTTTTTTCTGGTTGTATACGAGTAGTTTTCAATCGAAATGTTTTGAATACCGTTTTATATAATTGCAAACAAAAAATATCAGGTGCAATTTTCCAAAGCATCAAAAGGAAGTTATTAGTTTAAGTTGCATCCAATTTTTTGAATCCCTTGAGGTAATTTCTGTGGGAGTTATTGCAATGAACAAATATTTTGTATAGTATTTTTTAAAATGCTACAATTTGAAGTGATATTTTTTTAAAGAGTTTTAATTTTGTCATAAATTTTCCAAAACCTTCTCCTTTTCTCCCACTAATTGAAGCGAAGAAATGTTCCTATTTTCAAAAGTATATCAACATAATTGATACCTAACAAGTGTTCTTTTTCCAAAACGACAGATCAATTATAGGTTCATATGTAGAATAATAAAGTCTTTTCATATGCATCTATTTTTTAAAATAGTTATCAACTTAACTAATAATTAAATTTGACCTTTTTTATATACATACATGAAAAATTAAATTTCTAATATAATTAAACACGCACAAAAACAATGGTCGATAGTTGGATGTCCGTTTATTTCATTTTCCGGCAATGGATCCAACTTGGAGTTTTGATTTAAAATAAGTCTGATTGACAGAAATAAAAGATTCCTTATCAGAGTTATCTTAAAAGAAACAAATATGTTTTGCTTTAAGTTTTTAAAGCAGAGCTCACGCTGGTTGGCAAAATTGGGGGTTTTCTGTCCCACAAAACATACAATAATTTTATGTTAAGCTGAGTTTCAACAAAACGTAGTTCTTAATAATACATTGTGTGATTATTTTGCAAATTAAAAATCTTTGTCATCTAACTTAGTTTTTTTTTTTAAATTCGTTTGACTCTAAAGGAAGTTATGAGAAACCTTGAAATTATTGTTTTCATCGTTTTAAAATAAACGGTATGGAGTTAATTCTTAGGAGCTGATTTGAATCAAATCTTCGATCTTAACTTTCTTCTGAATTTTTTTAAGACACTCATTTTCAACATTATATATTTAATATATCTCAAAAACCTTAGTTGCGATAGCCTTTCTTAGACAACGAACACGTTAGAAAACAAACCTTACTTTTAAACTATTTTGCTTTTTGTTTCTTTTATAAACCATTTTACCATAAATAGTTCAGCATTTGTATTAAAGATTTATGAAAGACATGTGAAATCTAATAACTTTTGAAGATTTTTCGAAAATTTTATAATAAGCTTTATGTTTGACTTAATTTAAGTCTATGTTAATTAAAATACTCTGTGTAATTATATTCTAATTTCTTTTATTTTTTTCTATTTTTTTAAGAAATACTGTTTTGGTTAACAGAATCATCATGGGTCCTAACGAATCCCTGATCCTTAAAATACGCCCGTCAATGTCAGAGTAAGTATACGCCATGTATAACGATACTAAATAAAATACAAAATAATACACCAAACATCTTCTTGCCATTAAAAATTTAAATGATTTAAAAAAACAAAGACAGAGAAAAGAAAAACAATAAATTAAAATAATATAAACAAAAAGTCCAACGTGTCTATAAAAATACATAATTACTTTTAACATTACTCATGCTTAAAATGTGTCCTTCTTTTTTTTTTGTTTTGTTTGTGTTGAACAGAGAACGTCGGGAGCTCATCAAAACCATAATTAAGTCAGGAAATATAATTTTGGTTGGTATGCTGATGTATAAACTCTGGAACAACAAATGGACTAAATTGACTTTTAATAAGTCCGGTTTTTAAAAAAATATTATGTACTATATTTTAAAAAATCAACATTTTGAAGGAAGGAAGGAAGGAAGTGAGAGTATAGAGATGTGAAGGAAAAAGTTCACACCCTCGAGGGTCCTTGCAAATAAAAATGAATACAAAATAAAGTTTTTTAAAAAAAATGTGTATATTTGATCATATAACAATCTCAAACCATTTGAATGGAGTTTAATAGATTAAATAAATATAATTTTGAAATGGGAAAAGTAGGTTTTATTTTTGTTTTAAACTCTCCCGAGTGACCTACCGGAAACTTTATATTCTAAGCAAAAATTATGAAGGATATAGTGTGCTAAATCAGCTGCAATGTCCATTAAAACATTGTGATGAGTACATTTGAATTATTAAATAATATTATTTTTTATGTCAAAACTGAAAGGAGAAAGTTCAAAAGTTAAAATTTAGTTTTTTTTTGTTTGTTTTGTGCTTTCAAGTCAAAACTTTATGACATTTTTAATTTATGGTTTTTGTTGGGTGAGTTTTGATTTGAATTTTTTTTTTTTTTTTTTTGTAAATACTTTAGAAGGTTAGATTTGTTTATGATTCTGCAGGACATTAAAAATGAATACATTTTGTGGAGAATTGAGTGAAAACGAGGGACTGAGACTAATTGATTTCACTGAAATTTATACAAGTTTTTAAAGAAGAAAAATACACATTTTTAAATAATTTTTAATGCCCCAATTTTAAAATAGCCCCCGGAAATTCCTTATAAAATTGCGTCACTATTTCGTTATGCATAAAATTGGAAAAATAAACAGAAATAGTCACAAAAATATATTGACTTCATTTAAAGTCAGAAAAAATGTTTCAGAAACAATTTCTGAGAGCCCCATAAATTAGTAATAATTAAAGTTTGTGTTTCAAAATTCTCCTCCATTATTCATAACCGTCTTTAAGGACCAAAATACCCAATTATGACTTTTATAAGTTTATTATTATATTTCTAACGTTTTTACAGGCTCTTAATGTTAAATTTAACTTCATTTCTCTTTTTATCCAGGTTAAAGGTCCTTTTAAAACTATTTCCTTAGCCAGTTATTATATTTGTAGACGCCTTAATTTATTACTTTTGGCTATTTCAAAATTTCCAACGTGTCCTGAAAAACTTTTATTTTGTTCAACTTTCTCTAAGTTGAAGTGAATTTTTCTTAAAGTTAATGTGAAAGAAAAATACGACGCACAAAAATTTCGTCTCCTGTTTGTTGGTTTGGTCTTTTTTTTTATTTTATTGGAAAAGTTTTTGGAAAAGACTCTAATGTCTCGTCTATTAATCACCAGTAAAATCTTCATTATAACCATCAAGATGATAGACATAAGCCACAATGAATCATAAACCAACATTAAACATAAAATATAAAAGTATCTTATGCTTTGCTCGTATATTTTCTAAGGACCTGATAATATCACACCTCCTTCCTCATAAAAATAGAAGCGTGATATTTTTATTTTTTCTTTCACTGGAAAAACTTTTAGTGTGTTTAGGGTCCTGTCAAAGATAGACAAGATACTTTTTTGTTTATATATGAAGGACATCTTCAAGAGCTATCCATATGCTTCCTCAGACGTCCCATCCTGAATTACATGTATAGTATTCACAATATTTATTTTTGGTCGTTAATTTCCAAGGATTATGTTTAAATGATCCAATTGGGTTTATTTTTATCCTTGAATGAAAATAAGAGAGAGTGCGAGAAAGAGATGACAGACGATATTAACAACTCTCTTTTTGATAAAGTGAGTGAGTAAAAAAGTATAAGGACGAAGGATTGCTGCTGGGGTGGCTATCTGTAACATCTGAATTGGCTTATTTACGACGTATTGTTTGACATATTGCTGGATCGATAAAATATACGTATATATATGTATCAGAATTCCCATATCATATCCTCATAACCACTCTCCTTTGTCCTTATTCAATCCTTCAAACATATGGTTTATGGAAATGAATGAAAATGTATCCTTTTCTGTGTACTCGTATATTTTTTGATGGATGAACTTTTAATTAAATCCCAATTTAATATGATTTGTTTATATGATGACCAATATGAAACACCGTATGGTCAAGTCATAAACTATTAATAATTCAGATTTTTATATATAAATGAATAACGATAAGTCAAACGTTATACGAATTACTTTTTGAATGGTTTAAATAATTCATTTTTTCAAAAAAAAAAATAAAAGGAAGGTAAGTGGGTTGGCATAAAATGTATACAAATTAATATGATAAGGAATATTAATGAAGGATTTATTGTTTGTTTATATTTTGTTGTCTGATTGTTTGGTAATTAAATACAACAACAACAGATTGTCAATATTTTTGCAATTAAAACAAAAAAAAAACTGATGAAATTTAATGACATAAATAATAAATAATGTAAAATGTATTATTTTATCGGTAAATAAACTTGATATTTCCCATAATTCAAAAGAAGTACGTATATTAATATCATTTTCGTTTTGTTAATTATTTTAATATTGTTTACCCTTTGGCAGTTAATATTTTAATTAAAAAATTTAATGGAAATAACATGTTCGCTGAAAATGACGATTAAAATTATTAAGTTTATTAAACATTGATACTTTCAAGTACTCATAAACTTTTTTGAATAATTTGATTTATAAAGCTCAGCGGAGTTCGAACAATATCAAAAACTTTAAATAAATCGTTAAATGCCTGTGGTCTGTTTCACCAACTTACAAATTGTAAATTACAAGTGCTTTTTTAACAAATTTGTAGAAAAATTGTTTTTTTCTGTTTCATGAGATAATTGTTTTACAAAATTGTAGTTGTAGATTACAAAGGGAAATTTGTAGAAATTTCATTATTTGCGTTTCACCAAACCGTTTTTTTGTTTGTAGTTTACAAATACAAATTTGGAAAATAAATTGTTTTTTGTAAGTTTGTGTTCCACCAAATCAAACATATTTACAATTTTGTTCAGTTATGAAAATTTCTTACAATAGAAAGATGATGTGTAGATTTCATTACAATTTGTAATTTGCAGTAAGAATATTGTCTCCAGTTTAAGAATGTCATTCCGTCGTCGCAGGCATAGTAGCACCGATAGTGATTTAGAGCCCGTTCACACGATCCCCAATCGGCGGTTTTGCCGTATCGGCGATTTTACCGTATAAGCCAGTGGCAATATAATTTAAATGAGTATATTCAGACGATACGGCATTTAACCGTTTACGGTAAAATCACCGATTAGGTCGATTTTGTCATTCGGTTTTGTCTCTGCAAATCGTTTTCGGTCGTACGGCAAAAAAACCGATAGTTTATAGTGGCAATGTATTTATATACAGTGCGTTTAGACGATTCGGTATTTTGACCGAAAATGCGTCATTTTTCGTCTGGGCTACTGTGGAATAATGTATTGCTAGTATATAGTCGTTTTTGTGTTTTACACCGAGTACGGTGTAGGGTTGAGTACGGTGTACGGTTAAATTACCGTACCGTCAATGAAAAGTTTCGCTTGAAACGTGTAAAGGCGAAGGAAATAATAGAACAAATTGGATCAAGCATTGCAAATGAGACTGAGACTCCATAACCTTGGCATTGTGTGTTATATCGTTTGAAAATTTACCGAATAACACTTGTTTTTTCTCACGTATTAAGCTTGCAAGAAAAATTGTATGTTGTTTATTCATAGCTATAGCTAACTCTGTCTCTGTCCGCCGACTTACAAATTTGTGAAAAAAAATTGTAGTTTACAAGTCTGGAAATCAAACGGTGAAACGGACTTTTTTTTTTTGTAATTGGAAATTACAATTTCCCCTATTTTGTGCCTCTTTTATTACAAATTTGTTGGATGGAATTTTGTAGTTTGTGAAACAGAAAATCAGTTTACAAATTTGTAATTGTAGTTTACAATTACAAATTTGTGATTGTAATTGTAATTTGGTGAAATAGACCACTGGAGATTAAATTGTATTTTTAAATTTTTTCCTTGTGTTTAAAAAATCTTGTAAAAATATGATGAAAAATAATTTTTTAATTTAATTTTTAAATACATTTTGGTAGCTTGTGACTGAAAGTATGGGAAGTTTATATTTTGTCATATAATTTATGTTTTCTATTTCAATATTAAAATACGACATAATGTTTCTACCGATTTTCACAAATGTGATATTTTATTCCATTTATTTCACACCCAGTTTAAATAACAATATCAATTAAGGGACAACCATAAAAAAATAACATTTTTACGGAGGCCACTCCAAAGAAACAATTTTTGGAGAAAGTTGTTCCAAAAGATGTGCAAAAATTTTATAGTATCGGCTACGGAGTGGCAAAGGTACCGTCTTCTTAAAATCAGAATTTTTTCAGACCTTTATTTTTGCATTTTCATAAAGACAAGGTGCTCCAAAATTCATCTCTCCAATTTTTTTTTCTAAAAAAATTAGAAACAATCTCCGATGATGGTTTTGAGAACACCCCGTCACAAACAGTGGTGTTTGATAATAACGACGTGTGTTATTAAAAATAAAATACTCACAGTTAAACTAATTGGAAAATCGTTTCCAATGTAAAGCTCTACGAATGCTGCCCTCTATTTCGAAGTGTATCGTGTCATACGTCATAGCTCAAAGGTCACTAAAAAGATATTTTAGAATTCCGTTTATCTGTCAAAATTGGTTGAAAAATTTCGGATTTTCTCCATTATTAAATAGAATGCTTTAAGATGGCGCATCCATTATAATTCTTTGTCTCAAATGCCAT
This sequence comes from Eupeodes luniger, assembly GCA_951509635.1. Lineage (NCBI taxonomy): Eukaryota > Metazoa > Arthropoda > Insecta > Diptera > Syrphidae > Eupeodes > Eupeodes luniger. The sequence continues at coordinate 6,819,777 of OX608075.1, read as the reverse complement.
CCAGGATAAAATTTAAACTCCGAACATCTTGGTTTTTTCGTTAAGAAAATTAAAAAACATCAATGGAATTTAAACAGGCATGTTTTTAATGTTTTTAAAAACTATTACTTATGTACAATTTTTTTTCAATAAATTTAGAATACAAGGTATGTATATTGTGTGCTAAAAGACTGATAAGACCGTCTTAGACTACTTCGTTTCAAAATACACATGATGTATCAATCTTAAGTTAACCGAGATTTTTCTCGTTTCCCAAAATTGTAAAAAACAATTAGGAAATTAATTTGACAGTTTGCAGTTCGTTCAAAGGGAGTTTTACAGAATATTCATTATCTTAAGCAGTTCTGGAAATAATTTAGACTTATAGCGGACAAAGTCGAAAATGTTCGTACAAAGTGGTTTAGAATATTGAATAATAATACAACTGCAATCGAAATCGAAAAAAATTCTCAAATCCTGATAAAAAATAGTAACTATGTTTTAAGATCTTCAAACATATCAAAATTATAAATTCCATTCAGTTTTTCAAAAAATCTTAATTTATTATTTTTTTTCGAAAACCATTGAAGAATTTTTTAAATCAAATTTTTCAATATTTTTTAGAAATCTATTGCTATACAGGTTCTAACAATTATTGGTTTTGTATTTAAATGTTTAAACATTTTTGACCCATTTTTGACATATTGGATTTTGAAAAGAAAAAGTTAACTTTTTTTAAATAAAAAAAAAAATGGATGTCTTTTGATCATCTTGCTCAAAAAAATAAATGTTTATAGTGGTCCATTAGTTTCTGAGTAAATTCAAAACAAAATAATGGTTATAAAGCCAAGTTAAGGGAAAAAATTTAGAAAAAAATTGAATAAGAATTTATTGGGCTGCTTTTCCGAAAATTGGAATTTTCAATTTTTGATCAAAATTTTTGAATGGGGACTAATGTTAATTTTGGTCTTAAGACCATAATTTAAAAGTTTGAACACAATCGACCAAATGTCTGTGGATAAAGGAAAGAAGAACGAAGAGACATTTATGTGGACGAAATCGCAGGGTTCAATATTTTAGATCCTGATGTAATGAATGATTAAATTTTTCAATTCGAAAATTTTTACGAAGAAGTATACGATATTTCAACTTAAAATTTGAAAACTTAAGTGAGAAACAAAAAGTCAGAATTTTTGCGCGTTTTGTATGGGATTTTCTATAAAATGGTCCAACAGCATCTTTGAAAAAATACGGTCCAATGATTCCACCAGCGTACAAACCACACCACACAGTGCATTTTTCGGGATGCATGGGCAGTTCTTGAACGGCTTCTGGTTGCTCTTCACTCCAAATGCGGCAATTTTGCTTATTTACGTAGCCATTCAACCAGAAATGAGCCTCATCGCTGAACAAAATAAATCGGACGTAAAGCGCGAAACACATTTCGAACCGAACACTGATTTTGGTAATGAAATTCAATGATTTGCAAGCGTTGCTCGTTAGTAAGTCTATTCATGATGAAATGTCAAAGCATCTTTCTCTTTGACACCATGTCTGAAATCCCGCGTGATCTGTCAAATACTAATGCATGAAAATCCTAACCTCAAAAAAATCACCCATTACTAGTTTAAAACTCTCTTAATATATGACACTAGCGGCCCGTCCCGGCTTCGCAGGGATAGACATAAATAGGTACAGATAATGTAGCTTTCTAATGAAAAAAGAATTATTAAAATCGGTCCAGTACTTTTTGAGTTTATTATTTACAAACAAAAATACAAATCTTTCCTCTTTGTAATACTAGTGTAGATTTGAATAAAATCTGTAAAAAATCATATTTTATTATAAAAGTATGCTTATTTCAAGAGTGTTTTGACGTATTTGACAAAAAAGTAAGTGACTGTAGAATTAAAAATAAGTGTCCGTTTCGGAATTCCGATGATTTGTTATTTATATTTGTCGGTAAACGAGGTCCTACCCGAAAAACCTCAAACAAAATACTGAATCCTTCGCTTTGAAAGTCACTAAAAAATTTAATTTACAATTCGTTTTTCAAATTGAAATCTGGAAATGATTGAAATCTTGTTTTTTATAACAACCAATAATTACCTTATTAAACCATATTATTAAAAATAATGGCCTTTAGTACCAATTTATGAAATCATTTTATCTACTTCTTTTTCATGGGAAAAATCTTCTAGAAAAACACATGTTCTTTTCCACATGTAACTAGTCTTTCCCCAAATGTGTCAAAAAGCATAATAATGCTCTACGTTATTCATAAAATTGAACTATATTTACTTTATGGTTACAAATTGAATATCTCCATATAAACTTTATACCCTCGCTTCAGAGGCTAAACATCTTCTAAAGACGTCCCGTCCATAACCTCAATTTTCCTATCGCCTTATGTGCCTCTCTTTTCATATAGTAAAATATGACAAATAACAACAAGGAAAGAAGAAAGAAAAAAAAAGATTATGCAAATTAAATACCAACATTCCTTAACAACTTCGTCACTTGAAGCTTTTTCTTTCCCTATCTTTGACGTAATTGGCAAACAATATTTTCTGCTCTTATCCTTCAATTCAAATAAACAACCAACCAACTACCAACACACTTTATCGGCTTTAGAAAATTATAATAATAAAATGAAATATTTTGTCCACTTGACAATGACATAGTTTTCCATATCCATATAAGGGTGGATTGGAATATAGAAGACAATAACAAAAAAGAATAGAAGGAAAAACAGCTTAACGGTATAGAACAACAACAAGTCATGCCATTCAAAACGTTTTCCATCGCGTTTAAATAAAAATAAAAAGGTTAAATATTATGAAAAAAGCCCGTAACTGTTTTGCTTGTGGGTTATTCTTATTGAGGGTATAGAACGACGATGAATAGGACACACGTAAAGCGGAACGGAAATGCTTCGTTTTCGTTCCACTCCCGACATTTAAAATTATGATGGTTCTTTGTTGCTATACATTCTATAGGTCTACCCTATGCATCAGTGAGTATATACACAACAAGGACTAAAAGGACATGTTAAGTACGCGCAATGTAAATACTAAATACCCAGTTTTCATTGTGTCCTCATTTTAGTCTAAACCACGTGCGGATCCTTTTATTATTGGGGTCATGACATTTATCGAGTCTATTGGAAAGCAACAACAACATTTAAAACAGAAAAAGAACCCTCCCAGTTATGTATAGTGAACTGTCATTCTATAATAATTTAATTTTGTGTGGATGGTTTCTTGTAGGTAAAGTATTTGGAAGAACTTGGGCCTATTTTTTAGATCATACATTAACGACATTTTTGATTTAGAGTTCTTATAAAAAGCCTGGTTAGAGATTTTAATAATTGAGTTTGACATGTAAAGAGATCTGAATTTTAGATCCGCACCTGTTTTATACTCGAAAATACTCCAATAGTAAGAAAATAAATAGAAAACGTGTAAAACTCAATTGAAATGTCAGCCTATTATCGGCACTTATGTATTTTAAAAATGTAATGTTAGAATATTAATGTCATTTAACTTTTGATTTTATCGTGATTGAAAATGCTCTTTTTGTTTTCAATGTAAAGCCGTTGTAAAAATTTAAACCAAAAAAACACTTGTTAATATCACGAAAGTCGAAATAAAAATATTGTCATTTAGGGAAATTCAAAAAGTTCTAACTGAATTTTTGTAAGTTTTCAAAAAATCTGCCCATTGAGTTGGTCTTTTAAATTTTATCAGAAGTCAAAAACACTCTTTTTTTGAAGTATGCAATCATTTTGAAAGTTAAAATTATATTTTGGTCTTAAAGTTTTGGAGCTGAAACGATTTATTTTGGAGCTGTAGACTTATTTTTTTTTAATTTATATAAATTCCGATGTTTTGAAAAACATAAGCTAAATTCAATTAAATTATAATTTATTAAGTATATCATAGCTAGAAGATATTTGTACTTGTTTTTGGGATATCGTCAGCAAAAGAGGGTATCCCAAAGCTACATTTCTAAAAACCATGGATTTTTACTCTAGAGACCTTGAAACGTTGAGAAATGTCAAAATTTTCAATTCGAAAAATCAGAACGATTACAAAAACTTTGAATGGAAAATGCAAAAATACCAAATTTAAGAAAAAATAAAATAAATTGACTTTTTTTTTCAAAAATAAGTAAACTGAAAACGCATTGAATTATAATTTAATGAACAATTTATAAGAAAATATCATGTGAAAGTTTTGAAGGGCACTAATTTAAAGCTACAATTAGATTTTGAAAAAAATCTAAAAACAATTTAATACCTACATACATTTTTTGAAATATTTAATTATTTGAAGTATTTTTACGTTAGGCTTTTTTTTCATTATTTTTTAAAACCGAAACTAAGAGTATTTCCCATATACATTTTTGGTCAAAATCGAGAATTTAAATGTTTTCAAAAGCTACCCGCCAGATTTTTATAAATTTTTTTCTAAATTTGTATTCCCTAACTTGACTCCTTTTAATATAAAAAACATATACATATTTATGTATTGCTCCAGAAAATAATTTCCTCACGAAATAATGAACTAATTTTGTGTAAATAATATTTCATGATAAAGAATGTTTAATTTTGTTGGGTTTTATTAAGAACATATTAATTTATTTCATTTAAAAATTCGACATCTCAAAAATTGAACAATATTTTTTAACGAAATTTCACTTAAATTTAAACATCACAAAAAGAATTATAAGCAAAAATGAACCTCTTTGACGAATTTCGAAAATAAAATTATGAAGCTATGTTTTCTTTTTAGAAATTTAATGGCATTTTTTAAGGACAATTTATTTTGCAGGTATATTTTGAAATCTTAAAATTTAGGTACTATTTTTAAGAGACTATTTGAATCAACAGGATCAAGCGTTGTATTTAAACATCAAATGACTTAAGAAGAGATTTTGAGTATTTTGTATTTTTGTATCAATATTTCAATTTTGAAGAATGATGTTATTCTCAGTTTTCCTACAATCGTACGTCATACAATATAGTGTCTCAAAAGCAATTCAAAAATTTGATTTTTAAAAAATTAACCCTCTTTGTTTTCTTAAGATTAAGATTGTATATTATGGAATTATATTTTTTTTTGTTTGAAATAAAAGGCCAAAACCATTTGCTATTACCATCTGTTTTTTCTCCATTCAAAAGACATTTAAAAAAAAATAAAGTAAAAAACGGGGACATAATTTTGAGTCAATAAAGCCGAATGAAAAATCAAAAAAAAAAAACCAACCATCAATCTCGTCATAATAACATTTCTGAATTACAAACACAAATTATAAAAGATCAAACACAACAAAATTTTAATTTTAATTCAAAAAAAGAAAAGAAAAAGTACAAAAACATCAAAAGACGTTAAAATGAATAATGTTTTTGTTGTACTCCATTATATTGCCATCACACGTACTACAAACACTTTTCATTTCATTCCATTTTTGTGTTTCAAAATACAAGAAGAAAAAGAAGACCGAAATGTCTAATTTTTAAAAGAGATTATTATATTTTGCCCTTTTGTTTTTTTTTTTAGAGTCAAAAAAATCATTTGCCCTAAGGATAACGACGACGACAACGACTGCAATGTCTGTACAATGAACCGAAATAAAAATCATAACCAAAGATAGAAGCTTGAAAATGAAAAACTGAAAAAATGAAGATAGACAATCATAAAAGCTTAACTGGAAACATTTTTTCTTGTAGATACCACAAAGGGATTAGTCGGTGTTTTTTCCCCCAAAAAATAAATTTACTTTTGATTCGCATCACAATTATCATTTGAAATATTGTATCTTTTCTTTTTTTGATTTCGTCCTTTTTTTCGCACTCCACGCTCCACGCTCCAAACTCAATTTAACCTGACCTTTTGGCAAACGAAGAAACCCAACGAAACGAGCGAGTGACGAAAATGAAAGAAAACTTCTAAGACTTTAAGTCTTTGTTGGCTAACCCATCTTCATCTTCGTCCAAATAGAAAACAAAAATAAATTACTTTATCAAAACCAAAATAGAAAACTTTTTACGCATCAGAAACCATGAATTTCCCGTGATGTTGTCGTCTCCATCGTCGTCGTTGGTTGTCTTCATGTTTCCATAGCCATCGTCATCCTCATCACCATCACCATCACCAACACAATCATCGTCAGGACGAGCAGGACGAACCCCTACAGCTCTGAGCAATCTGTCGATAAATACCAAATAGCTCACTGGGAACAACACACAGCCAATGCCAAACAATGGCACAGAGTTGAAAGTCGAAAGCAAACTTTAGTCCTTGGAGATGAGGAGTTACTATTCAACTCTCATAGAGTAAACTGCAGGACTCTGCCAACCATCCAACGGAGAGTGGTTCGTTTGCCAGCTAAATAATAATAATAGTATAAATCCTTTTTTACCATCGAATCGCAGTTGTTGTCCTTGTTGAGATATAAATTGAGATACACATCGAAAGTGAATGATCGATTGGTAAATGCTTCGGGCCATAAGTGTTTCTGCAAGGAAGGAAGGACGAACGAACGAACGGAGGAATGGCAAAGAGTTTATGGTAAAGGATTTGAAGGATGCGAAATGGCATTCATCGTGTTATCCAATCAGACGTAAATTGTGTGTGTTCTTCTTTTTCTTCTGTATGTTGTTATCCTTTTTGGATTGCACACATCATATTATACTCGTACGTATCATATCTGCTACTAGATCGTAAATTGTTTCCTTTGTGGATTTTCGTCCTTACCTATGAAAATGTTTTATTTTTATTTTCCGAGAAAGGATAACGCGAGGATAATATTCTAATGATGTTATCGTGTCTTGTGTCGTAATAAGTGATGACTGTGGGTATCTTTGTTCTGATTTTTATTCGAAGGATTTGCTTGTTTGTTTTTGTATTCTTTGTGTTCTTAAGGATTTCTATGATATTCTTTTCTATGATATTCTTTTATTTTATTTGATTTTATTTTATTTAAGGAGCTTAATCTAACTGTGGCAAGATTTTGATATTCGTCGTGCGGATTATATTTGATTTACCTACTTAACAGAAAAAGGGTTATTTATGTTTCGTATACAATGTAAAAGAAAAGGGTTACCCTATTGTGTGTGTGTGTGTGTCTGTTTTCGAGTGTTTGGTTTTTGCTAGAATATAGAATCTTAAATATAATTTTTGTTTGTTTTTTTTTTTAACGAAGTGTCAACAAAATTGTATACGCAGCAATCTACATAAAATCCATAAACAAAAAGAAGAAGATACCTACTTAAAAATTTATATTGTGATGGACTTTCGTCCTTAAGGGAGAATTGGAATACCAGCTAAGCTAGCACTTTAAGGGGGGTAAATAAATATGTACATAAATAGGAAAGGTACGTGGGTGGTGAATTGGAAAATTTTCAAAATAAGGGTTATAAAGGGAATCAAAATTTGTATTCTTAGGTAAATTTACTTTTGGAACAGAAAGAAAATAGAAACAAAAATGGAGTATCTTGTTGTTGTTGTTGTTGTTGTTGTTGATTTATACAACAATAACAAAAAGGGATACTTGAGTTCATTTAGATAATAAAATAAGAAAAAGGTATACAAAATTTTAAGATGTTATTCGTTTATATGTCTTGAAATTTTTATTGAGTCTCGTATCTTTATAAATATAAACCACTGAACCATCTTAACATTGCTTGAAGATTTAATTTTAGAATGGGAGGATATATTATGTATAGGTATTAACTTACTCTATCTGTTTTTAATGTTAAACCAAGGCCATATTATAAACACATTAAGAAGATATATGTATATTATTTCTGAAATGGGACAAGGCTATAGGCAGCATTTTCTCGGAAGTTTATTTTAGTTGTTAAGGATACCTTTGTACATAGTATTTATTTCTGTAATAAGATTTTGCTTATAGATGTTATAAAATTAAAGACAACAAATATTTAGGTTTTATTTTAAAGAGGGGCTAAGCAAAATTGGGCACATTTAAAGCAAAAATATGATTGGCAAATTAATCTTTTGAAAAAAAAAAAAATTTTAATTATCGATGACTTGGAGAACATTTTATGGCAAGGCTGCATGGAGTTTCTAGAAGTTTGTGCAGTTAAAAAAAAAAAACAACTGTTTATATTTTTGAATTCATAAAAGAACAATTTTCATTACAAAATAATTGGCACACAAAATCAAAATGTTAAATAATTCAAAAAATTATCTATTCAACGCTAAATCTTTCACAAATTTTTCTTGAAGTATTTTTTCTTTAATTATTTAGAAGGGAATAATTTTGACAGAAAATAGAATTTTCTAAACGTTTTTTATCACAATAATTTTGTGCGTTTTTACTCAATTTCCAAAACTGAGTTAATTTTATGATCCCAAAAAAAGTTGAAAAAGAGTAAGAAATTTAGATGGTCAATAAAGTTTTTGTTTCACTTGAAGTAATAATTTTCATAACAATGTTCAATTTTGACTGGTTTTACAAATTTAAAAAATTTGTAATGAGAAGCATAGAAGAAAGTACTGTTTTTCGAGTTAATTATCTAAGGTTAGAAATACGAAAAAATTATTCTTTCTGGATATTTAAAAAAAATATTTTCAGCTTACAAAATTGTAAAGTTGATTTTAAAATATTTTTCAGTATTGGGTTTATTCGTTGTTAAATATTTTCGAAAACAATTTTCAGTTATAACGCACCAAGACAGTTTTTATGGGACATATGGGAACATTACGGAAAATTTCGGGCTTATACAACATTTCGAACTCGAGAAATTAATCAAACATGACAATACGATGTTAGGGAAGTCGACAGAAGTGGGTCCCCCAATTAACTTCAAACGTGAAAATTATGGTTTTAAGCCGATTTGCGATAGGCTTTTTTTTTAAATTTTTTTAAAGACGAAAAATTTCAGTAGCCCCATACAAACTTTTTGACCAAAAAAAGAAAAATCGAATTCTCTCAAAAACTAATCGATAGATTTTTATTAAATTGTCTCTTAGATTTTTTTTTTCTTCACTTTCTTCAGAAGGTTATCGCATTTTGTTTTTAAGATTTCTCAAAAACTTATCAACCGATTTCAATAATCTTTTTTCTGCACCAGCACTTATTTTATCTCAATAATATTTGATGATTAAAAATATTATTATTTCTTGCTTGGATTTAAAAAAAATACTTAACATTTTTTTTTTCAAATTTCGATATATCAAAAATGTTGTAATTTTTTAATGAAACTCAAATGTAAAATGTATACTTAAAAATATATTTAAACTCAAATTAAAATTTGTATGTAAGTATACAAAAATAAATTTAAAAAATACCGCTCTAACGATTTTGGCGAAAAAAAAGATAAATCAAGGTTTTTTGATTAATACAAATGGCGTATAAACTTTTGAAGATATAGTAATTTCGAGTGAACATTTTAAAATTTTTAAATGCAGGAAATATTTTTAAATAAACTTTTTGTATAGGTAGGTGAGCAAGTTCGTTTTTAAGACAAGAAATAGCTGTAATTCCCAAAACAAATTTTTTGGTCAAAAGTCGAAAATTTGAGTTGTCTCAAAAACAGCCCAATAGAATTAAAAGAAATTTTTCTTTAAATTTTGTATTCTTAACGTTTTTTTCCCTAAACAACAAAAACACATTTTTGTACTGATTCAGCCCAGGCGGGGTACCCCCCATAGAACTGTTAAATTTTCTATAGAACTAATGAATTTGAAAATCAAAATGTATTTTCGGATTTTTAAAATATATATTTTTTTTTTCAAATTTCGATATCTCAAAAACGGTTCAACATATTTTGACGAAATTTAAATGCAAAACGTATATTTTTAAACACTAAATATATGAATGCATACCAAAAATATTTCAAAAAAATTGAACATTCATATGTAGGCACAAAAAATTAAAAAAAAAAAGAGGCTGGGATGCGACCCACACTGATAACTTCCCATCCCATCTGTCGATTTGTCTTGCTTAAAAGTTTGTAGGGTTCGGTTAAAAAAGTTGTTAGTTGAATTATTCTTAAAAATTTTAAAATTACCAACAATATTTTTTATATAAACAAGTAGTTTTAGAAAAAACTGACTGCTGGATTTCTATAAAAAATTTACTGAATGTCTAAAACATTATTTTCTGTGACATAAAAATAATTTGAAGCCAATATTTTTAAATTTTGAAAAAAATATTTGAGTCAAAAGTAAATTTTCACAAAGTTTTGTATTGTTTCTTTTTAAGTTTTTATTTTTTCTAAAAAAAATTATGCATTCGATTTTTCTCAAAATTTTGTCGAATGTTAAAAACAATTTTTTTAAAAAGCAAAATTAATTTAAGGGTTATAATCCAAAGTTTTGAAAAGATATTTGAGTCGAAAATCAATTTTTACCAACTTTTATAATTTTTATTTTTTAGGTTTTTATTTTTTGTAAAAAACTGTCTATTCAATTTTTCTCAAATTTTTTTAAAATGTTGAAAACAATATTTTTTATAAGATTAAGTTAGTTGGAAGCCATAATCTCAAATTTTTGAAAAGATATTTGAGTCGAAAATCAATTTTTACCAACTTTTGTTAAGTTTTTATTTTTTGTAAGAAAACTGTCAATTCGATTTTTCTCAAAATTTTAATGAATTGACAACAATATTTTTTGAAAGATAAAAGTAGTTTAAAGCCAATATCTCAAAGTTTTGAAAAGATATTTGAGTCGAAAAATAATTTTTACCATTTTTATTAATTTTTTTTTAGGTTTTTATTTTTTGTAAGAAACTGCCAATTCGATTTTTCTAAAAATTTTTCAGAAAGTTGAAAACAATATTTCTTATAAGATAAAATAAGTTAGAAGCCACTATTTCAAATTTAAAAAAAAAAGATATTTGAGTCAAAAATCAATTTTTACCAACTTTTGGTACATTTTTTTAGGTTTTTAATTTTTTGTAAAAAAACTGTTAATTCGATTTTTTCAAAATTTTACTGAATGTTGACAACAATATTCTTTGAAAATAAAATAAGTTTAAAGCCTTAATCTCAAGTTTTTGAAAAGATATTTGAGTCGAAATTCAATTTTTACCAACTTTGAGTAATGTTTTTTTTTAGGTTTTGATTTTTTTATAAAAAAAAACTGTCAATTAGATTTTTCTCAAAATTTTATCAGATGTTGAAAAGGTTTTTTTTTCGTTGCACAAAATAGTTTTGGAGATAAAATCATTTTGTATTCGTAAAATTTTCGAGGTGACAAATTTTTTTTTTCAGTTTTTTTGATTTATAAAAAAAACCGTTTATTGGATTTTTTTCCAAAAATATACTTGTTTTGTATCACGTCACAATATATAATATAAAATTTAATTCAAGTCTCTAGCGTCATTGGTTCATGAGATATTTAGGTTTAACCAAAATGTTCACCTTTTTTAAACTGCTATAATAAAAAAACCATCCACGCAATTTTTTTGAGAGTCCTTTCTGCATCTTTCTGCCTTATTATCTGTATAACAAAATTTATTTGAAGTCGATATATTTTCTGGTTCTTGAGCTATGGACGACGAAAAAAACTTCGCGAACGTACGGACGTACGAACGTACGTACACACGCACGCTCAGACATCTTTCTAAAAATCTTTTATTTCGACTCTAGGGACCTTGAAACGTCGAGAAATGTCAAAATTTTCAAATCGAAAAATCGGACCCATTACAATAACTTCCTATGGGAAGTTAAAAAATAGTAAATACATGTTTCTTGAATAATTAAACTTATTTTCCAGGTATACTTTTAAATGTTGAATTATAGATTCTTTGAATAGAATTATTAATTATTAATTTATAATTGTGTTTGTTTTTTTTTTTTTAAGACAATATTTCAAATGCGTTTTTTCTTCTGTATTTTTGAATAATTGTTTTTCTTAAAATTTTAAATTGGTTGATTTATAAAAATTGTTTTAAATATTCATACAAATACTTGCTCATGTTTCAGCTCAAATGAAAAGGGCTTTTTTTCTTTCAAGTTAAACTCAAAAATGTATAAAAATATTAAGTTGGAAATAAAAAACACTTTACTACTTTACTACTACTACAAATACTTGCTCCAAATTTTGATTCTAGGAACCAAAAAAGTAAATTTGAATTAATTTCGAATTCTTAAGTATAGGAAATAATTTTAGACACACCTTCATCAAAGTCAAGATATTCATGATGTTGTAATATAAATGTTAAAGTTTAACATACAGTAACATTTTTATTCCTAAAGAAATCTATTTCAAAACAAGCATTTTTAAGATATCATTGTGAATTCTTTTTGAAGGATTCCTACAGAAAAATATCCTCATCCTTTAAGCATTAGCAAAAAAAGAAACAAATATCATTCCTAATATATGCACTGCACACTACTTTGATATACTTTCTTTTCACAAATAGAATAAAAATAAATAAAATAGAATAGGATATGAATTCCTTTAATAAAATATATGTTACTACCACTTTGAATTGTCTCCTTTAAAGAAAATAAAAAATAAAGAAAGTCTATCAAATAGTTTAGAATATTCTTTTCAAATTCCACACAAAATAAAAAATGCATATAAATCTTTTGATCCATAAGAAGTATAACATTTTATTTATATGAACATTGAAAGTTCTTATCTTTATCTCCAACTTGAGTACATAAAACTCGTGCTCAAAATCTATGAGTTAAAATTCTAGGGATAAATATTTTCAAAACTTCTTACCATGATCCTTTTGTCTTATTGTGAAAAAATTGCAAACAAAAATGTTCTTTTCAAGTGAAGTGTCAAATAGAAGGACTCTGAAAAGAATAGCGCTTCAATAAAATCCTTATATATCTCTAGAGGATTATTAGGATTCTGTTGTACCTACACGAATGTGGATGTGGAAATATAAAAATATTCACACATCGAATACACTCCATGCCATCACACAGGGCACATGCACAGAACAGGACACAATGCAATGTTTCAATTGACATTCTTAAAACGCGCACAGTTCAATAATTCTTCAACAAAGGACATAAATATATGCACCACATAGCATTTCACACCCACAGCATTATCCAGTGCCTGGGACCCGGCACCAAGCACCCAGGATCCCAGTCATCAGGAAGTATCTCAAGTACCTATACACTTTCTACCAGATACGTGCCTCCATTAAAGTGGAAATATCTACGTGAATAGGACATACATACATATGTATGCGTGTTTTTTGAAAAAAAATATATGTATAAAAAGGAAAGGAACACAAATTCCCAAGTGCACTCTAGAAGGATCCTGTCATGCACTATATAGCACTAGTTCCAAAAGCACAGAACCCAAACAAAACCCAGAGTCATGTCATTTGAAGGGACAAGTAGTAGTGGAAGAGGCAGGCGGAAGCAGGGGATGGTATATGAGATCTCCAAAGTGAAGTGAAGTAGAGAAGTGAAACTATACATAACACTCCATGAATTGTCCCAATTTTAGTGGTTGGATTATAACGAAGCATCATCCGGATCCTTCTCTGTTCATTTGCACAAAAGTCCTCCATACACATACTTTGTGGTTTAAAGGCACCGTCACACCAATCTATGCACCACACTGCTATATGCTTAACGCTACAACCTACTTGTTTAAGCCCGGGCTGGCGATATGGCAATGGCATGGCGTTGCTCTGGAATGGATGGCATGGCGTATACGTATTGAAATTGTGCGCTATTTGAAAATATATATTTGTCTATGAAATCCTTTTCCATTCAATGCGGGTTTTTTGTGTGTTTGGCTTGGGATTTGGATTGAGAGAGTCTGATGGGAACTCTATAGACTATTAGCTGGAAACTACTTTAACATAGGATGACTAACTGCTTTAATTAAAAGTCCTTGACGGCTCATAGAGAGAAAAGGTTTATCGAAACCTCAAACCTTATGTACATTGGATCGATTTATATGTTTTTACCGCATTTAAGCATATTTGTCTAGTAGTGGTATACTTATGGAGGAGGATATTGTGTGTACTATTACAGGGTGGGTCAAAAGTTTCTTCCTAATTGCAAACAAATCATAATTCTTTAGTTTTATTTTTAACAATACAATCCACGAACTTGCTGCTATATTCAAAGAGTAGGTTTAAAAATAGTAACTACATTTTAAGATCTTAAAATAACCCTTAAAAATAAAATTATTATTAAAAATAAGCTTATTTTCGAAAGTTAAATATTTTTCCGAAACTCGTTTGAAGGTTTTTTTTTTTAATTACATTTTTAGTGGTATAAACGTTTTCATTTTGTTTCTAGAAATATTTTTGTTATGCAGTTATTCAGTATTTATAAATATACGTTTTACATTTAAATTTTGTTAAAAAGTTTTGACCCGTTTTTGACCAATAAATTTTAGGAGCTCCCCTACTGTAATTTTTGGTCTTTAAACAAAATTTAAAAACACCTGTGTGAATCTGCTAAAGGTCTACATTTGCAAGTTTGAATAAAATAGGCTGTGGGGAGAGTACAGATAGACACTTTAAATTAAGAAGTCACTTTTGACCCACCCTGTATATCCATTTCTATATATTTTATCGATAAACTTATTTTGTGATTGTGTTCATATAGAAGTTGATTTGGATATGTATGTATGTTTATATTGTGGTTAAATAAAATTGCTCCTTTTTTCTGCAGTTCAGGTATCAGTAAGTCAAACGTTTGTATGTAGTTAGAAAATCAAGGACTATTTTCTACATAAAATGCATCCCCGATCCCCTTGAAATAAAATTGGCTTCTGATAATTACTGAAGATTTATTCCATTTATTTGGTACACTGAATTAGATAAACATGCTTATTTTCAAGTTCAGTACACACAGATTCAAGTATACCTTTATATCAAGATATATTGATGTGGGGAAGGTATTTTGAGTGGTTTTTAAAATTGATGTTGGAACTAGAGAGATTTCAATGATATGATTTAGATATATGTAACAAAGGATTCTGCTGATATGAGCAATGTAATAAATCAGGGTTAGTTTGATTGGTATAACCTTTTGAAAATTTAGAGAGAAAATTGTGAACCTCAGGGAATTCAATTTCAGTTTAATTTGCGTAAAGGGGTTTCAATAGAAAACTATACCAATTAAAAAAGAGAGCAGATTTTATTAGTCTAGGTTAAAAGTTCAAAAAGGTTCTTGGTAAATTAAAATTCCATTGTTTCATTAAATCATGGTAATACATTTTCTCTAAAGGAAAAGAATTGAATTTTAATTGCTTTAGGTACTAATCAATGATGGAATTATCAAAGTAGATTGATGTACCACAGGGTTGTCATTTGTCTCCTATTCTTTTTTTTTATTTTTGCTAATGATTTCTTGCATTCAAATTTTATTGTCTGTCTTCCTGTAGACGTCTTTATTGTTCTTTCCAACATTTAATCTTCATCCCATTTTTTTTATAAATAAGCTAGTAAAAGATTGACGCCTTAACAGAATTATGAAGTCTCAGAGCTATAGAAACACTACATAAGATACCCTTAAGAACTTTTGCAATAATTAGCCAAACTAATTTTCATTTAAATGTTACTGCAAATTCTTAATTTAGGTTTAACGACAAAGTAATATAAATTCTAGAACTTCTAACAGAGTGGTTATTTCGAAATCAATTGTCTTGCAGGTTTTTATTTTTTTTTTCGATGATACCAAGGCTGCGAAGTTGAAAACGAGGATTTTTGAGAGATCGAGATAAATGTAAACTATTTCAAAAGAACTCCGCAAGTATTTTTGTCAAATTTGGGTTGAATCTGGTTTTGTTTTGAAAAATTTGACAAAATGTTATTTTCCTTAGTATAAAACTATTTTATAGGTTATATTATTTGTATTCTTAAAATTAAAAAAAAGTAAGTAATAACAGTCCCCTAGCCGGGACGGGCAATGCCACGCCCATAACTTTTTATTTACTAAAATTTGAATTGCAAATTTTGTAAACTTTATTATTGAAAAAATAAAATCTAATCTAATCTAATCAGTCCCCTAGCCAAGCTTTCAATTAAACTTTTCGAGACCACAACAACGTTTCGGATCTACTTTCATACCAATCTTACTTTATTTCTAGAACTCTTAACGAATTAGAGAAAGAAGTAAGGGTTATTCTTACAGACTTTAGAAAGCCTCTATTAACGCTGATGACATTCAAATAATAATGGTTATTTCTGATTCTATCTTACTCCAAAATAATCTTGGCTCATTGCAGACTTGGTGCTGTAAACATTTATTACAACTCAATGTCAATTCATAACATTCAACCGACCGTAAGCGATCATATTTTCACTCCCAAAGTTACAATTAACATGATGTTAATATTAATTCTGTCTGTTAAAGTCGAGACCTAGGAGTTATTTTCTACCCAGAGTTAAGTTTTCGAGCCTGTGCTGATCATTAACAAGTCCAACTCATTCTTCAGTTTTATTAAAAGTTGGTGTAAATGATTTTCGAATCCTTATGTCCCTAAATCCTTATACTTTTGTGAGACCTCAACTTAAGGTGCTAATCAAGCCGGGTCTCCCCATTAGAACTCTAACTCTCAAAGAATTGCAACTTTACAACACAGATTTCTTCGATTCGCACTCCGCGGTCTTCTTTGGGGTAATAAATCTATTCATACCACTTTATGAAGATCGTTTCATACTAATTAATTTGCAAACCCTTCAACAAAAAGTCACTGATACTCTTATTCTACATCAGCTTTTAGAAGGGACCGTAGGTAGATTCACCATTTCTTCTACATCAACTTTTAGCAGGGACCGTAGGTAGATTCACCATTTCTTCTAAGAAAAATTCCCATGTAAGTTTTTCTTCATTTGAAATTCGTTCTAAGCACTTTCAAGAGAAAAACAATATTTAATGAGGGGTGAGAGGGGATGAAGTGAAGTCTTATCCAAATTATTTGAAAATTATAAGCTTGTTTCAAGAATTTTACTTTCAAAAGAAATGGAATCCAAGTAGAGAACAGATAAGAACTTTCAACTCGGCGGTATAAGAATATCATAGTGATATATTTTAAGGCTACTAAAAGCTTCAATTGACTCAACTTGAATAACTTTAAAATATTTGTCAAATAATTCAAACTCGAATTTATAAAATTCCTAGAAACTATCTGTGGTTTTTTTATTTCAAATATATTATATTTTAAATAATTTTACTGTTTTAAAGATACTTATAAATTATCTTATGAACAAGCAAGAAACTCAGGAGTTATTAAAATTTTGTTTTGTCCAGGACGAAGGAATTTTTCTAATAAATTTTATCAAATTTATCTTTGGGCTTCCTAAAAATGTTGATATTAATTAACTAATTCGACATAATGTGCCATCAGCACTTCTTTGAATTTTGTTTTCTATGTTTATTTATATAATAATGGAAATACTACTTATTTTACAAATAAGACTAAAAGAAACAACTTCTAGGAAATGAAAGGAAAGTACACAAATTGGACTACAAGGATTACCAAAATTCTCAGAATTATTTCCTTGACTTTATTTTGAGGACATATGATACAAGTTGTACCAATTATATTGCAATGTGATATTCTTAATACCGATGGTGCTGGTGATGGAATGATATTTTCATGTGGATGATACAAAATGAACTTTCTCAGAAGGTTTTAAAGAATAAACAGTGAAATCAATGGAATGAAAGAAAGATATTGGGGTTACATTTCAGGGAGTTTAGTTCCATTTGTGTCCAGATTTGTCGTCAAGTAATTTGATACCAACTCTCAAAAATTAACGAAAATAGGAGGAACTTCTAATTTAATTGACATTAATGGTAAACTTTATCATGAAATTTATCATTATACCTTCAAAAAAAGCTCTTGAAATTTTTCGAATTTATTTACGAGCGTAAAACAAAAGAATTCTTGAATCAATTAAGTTTGTTGTTAATGCTTCTTCCATGGTTGGTTGGTATATCAAAATTCAACAACCGTAATAATTTAACTTTTTCTCGTCCCCATTGTTTTTATGGGGGCATCATTAAAATTCTTCTATATTGCCAAAATAACAAGCTTCATCAACTTCATCTAACTAAGTTATATTGTACCGTGTATAAGCCTTACGTACCTTACGTTTAATGAAGCATTATTGCCTTTACCTTTTTATTTATTTGTTTTAAGGTTGTTTAGGTTTTTTCTTCAGCTTGGAAATATCAGTTTCACCATCAGGATGAGAATGAGACTGAGTATGGTTTAATCACGTCATTATTCACTCGTTCATTGTACATTGTTTGAACACACTATACCTACAAAATAAATCAGTTTAACGTCTTCATTATATCGCCCGCCCTACATCTCTCACATCATTCAGTAACTTTTCGAATGTAATAAAATTTGAGTAGGTGGTGTATAAAAGTAGCATATCAAACAACTACATCAACTAAAGGGGGAAGTTTTTGCCTCCAGATTTTTCGTATACGTAGCATAAGTTCTCATATACATAAGTTGAAGAACTTATCAAATAAAATCTATCAAAACAATGCAAAGCCTATTCATACAATAAATGTAATTAGGCCCATGAAATTTACCAACCCTTAAGATGTACTATATACACATTTCAGTACTTGCCAAACTATTATAACATTTTATCATCATTTGATTCAGTTTAAGGGAACATAAAGCAATAAAGTTATATGGAAGAAGTGAATTGGTTCAAACGTTGATGTGTTAAGGGGTTAAAGAACTATTACAATATTACATTTATCCTATTCTAAATCTATAAACAAAAGCAATATAAGTTAAAAGTTATTGAGAATGTTTTCTTTTCTGTTCTCCGCAAATATATTCAAATATCATCAGACTTGAATTTAATTGAAGTCTTATTGCTTAAAATTTGCATAATACGAGTATCACAAGTTTTAGCTGTCAACATTATTTATATCGAGAGTATGTATACTTTTGTATTCAAATAACTTCCAATCCTTAAGTAATTTCATTTGAAAATCATGAAGTTCTTAACGTGCTTAAAGTTAAAATATCACATCATAATACATTCAGTACTCTTATGTATGAAAATGTTTGTATAAATACTTGTCTCTAACATACAAATAATTTTCGATTCAAATGGAGAAGGAGTCATCTCAATTACATTTCTTTTTTTCAGAACATTTTATCTAGCATCAAAGTTCGTTTCATTTCGAGCAGGGTTGCCATGTACACAAATTAAAAAAATGGAATTTTTTGAATAAGAACTGGAAGTATGGTAAAAACTAAGAAATGTAAGTTCCATGTTGTCCTTTAAGACAAATATTTAAGTTTCAATCATTTTTAAAAATTTTGTTTTTTAGTAAAATTCTATACATTTGTTTGATCCAAAAATTTGAAGAATTTTTAAGAACAATTTTGACTTAAAGCTGAATTTGTTAAATCAAAACATTGAAAGTAATGGCAACTCTAGGTTCTGTTCAATGAGAATTTTACTTCCATGATTTAAAATTCGCAAGGAGATCAGCAAATAAACATAAATACGTAAGCACAGCACAATATTATCGTATATACGAGTATATGAGGATTTAAGTGCCATGTCACGTATTCTGACTATGCCTCTTTGTTCTTTGCTCGCATTAAATGATGACGTTACAAAAAGGATATTTAATATTGTCATGTACCTACATACTAACGTCCTACACGTATACCCGTTTGTACATATAAATGAAATACATTTTGACAGAGAGAATAATGTATTGTCTTCGAACAGTGTTCAAAATATTTAATTATTAAGATATTTTATTAAGAATGTGATAGAAATTTCTAAATTTATAAAACAATAAGAGTCACATGTAAAAGCACTTAAATATTCCTTTCATATTTTTTAAGGACAATAAAATTATTATAGAGCTAACTTTACGATAGTGGATTTCTTTTGTTTCTTAATTGAAGACAATGGTTATGTTTTTCTTAGAAATATTGAATTTTTGAGGATAATGTCGTTACATTTAATTTATTGTATGTTGTTTTTAAAAGCATTGATTGTTATATACTTAAGAAGTCATTAAATTTAAAACAAAAAAACTTTCTTAGAACCTTCATATAAGGAAATGTACACTGAGGCGTATACGTGTTCTTTTGTTTTCATTAAATTTAATGTAAAACAAATGTTCGTTACCTTTTGTTTACAAGTATAGATTAAACAATAAGAATTTCGTTAAGCTTCTAAATTTGAATTTAATAAGACAACAAGCCCATTAAAAGTAAAACAAAAGTTCAATTTCCAATTAAATAATTTTTTTTTTCTTTTTTTACGAATCGATAGGACATTTTAGGAAATTAGTTTTCAAAAATTTGGTTAGATCTTAAGAAACATTTCAAACTAGTAAAAAAGGGAAACATAAAATATGTTAATATTTTTTTAAATATTTTCTGTCACTGCAAAACTAATACAGTTTATTTATTTACTTATGCATTTTTATTTTTTTTTTTTAATTAAAGTTTTTTACATTAAAGTACAATTTTTCTTTTAGCAATACAAAAATTGAAACATTTATCAATGAGTTGAGGTATAAGACTTAAGATTTATAAACAATTTTCTTTGCTCTTGCTATTATATAAAAAAGTTTTGAAGAAGTTAAAAGTAACTTTAAAACTTCTTAACTTCTTAATAACTTATAAGTTTCCTTACATAGGAGTATTGTTCGTTAAGGTCTAAATTAAAAAACATCAACAGTCCTTAAAGAAAAACAAAAAGATTTTTTTTCGGCAAGAGGTGGTAATCTTGATATATTAAGATCAGGTAAGACAATTTAATTAAAATTTCTACAAAAATACTTGAGAAAAAATTAGGATTATATTTTGAACATATTGAAAATAGTCCTACAAAAGATTTAAAAGTGGGTTTCTTGATGTCTTGGTATATCTTCTACAGTTTGGACTCTTTTTTTTTTTTGTCATGTGACTTTTCAAGTTTTATAGAAGAATTTTCGATTAACATTTAAGTACTTTTTTTGAACTGGTTGTTTCAGCTTTTTTTACTTAAATGAATAATTAGAGTTCAAAGAATAAAATAAAATAAACGACAAATAAAGTTCAAATTTGCTAACAAAGGGAAGTACCCAAGGGATCATTATTGGGACCGATAATCTTTAAACCCCAATTATGAAGTTATGTTATCGTTTTTACTTTAATGTCGTATAATTATTATTTTTATACGTATGATTCTTAACGCTATAAC
The DNA here is from genome assembly GCA_951509635.1 of Eupeodes luniger. Taxonomy (NCBI): domain Eukaryota; kingdom Metazoa; phylum Arthropoda; class Insecta; order Diptera; family Syrphidae; genus Eupeodes; species Eupeodes luniger. The sequence goes on along the minus strand of OX608075.1, from coordinate 6,798,636 downwards.
TTTGCCAAATTTGTAGAAAATTCTTAGTTGTTTGTTATATTTAAATATTAATTTATTGTAACAGAAAACAGAAGTTGTAGATTTTGTTGTTTTTTTTGAACTTATTCATCCTTTTTTTCAGAAAAACGAGTTTTTAAGTTTTATTTTTTTAAATAATAAAAAATAAAATAATGCAAAAATAAAAAAAACATTTAAAATTATCAAGATATTATACATTATGAAAATTATAGAAATTAAAACAAGTTAAATATTTGATTTATAACTTCGAAATAAATAAAAACTTATTAAGAGTAAACAGTGAAAAAGTCTATTTATAAAACCTTAAAGAAAACGTTAAACAAAAAAATTTTTCTAATAAAATAGAGATAAACTTTCTATATTGTTTTATTTATTGAAGGTTAAAATAAATTTTTAAAACCTTTTTTTTTAATTTCAAGCAAACAAAACCGACTTTTTTATTAAAAAATATACTTAAAAACGTATTTTGCGTAAAAATGATTTAAAAATCAAAAAATTAAAGTTGAAATTCAAAAAATGGGGTCTATAACAAATTTCCTGAAAATCGTTATCCGCATTAAACAAATGCGAGTATTATAACAAATTTCTGTGAGAGCCACAGAAAAGAAACAAAAGCTCCTTGAAAACATTATGAATCGAAAGGGAAGCTAATAAACTAGAAAACTTTATTTGTAAAACGAATGATTCTCTTCTTTGTTGACAACTGTGGGGCACACTGTAATTATATTAATATTATTTAAACATCCGAAAAACTCCTCTATTCGTATGTTGGCGATAAATGTTCAAAAGATTGTGAGACATTCATCATTGACAATTATGTTTTTTTGATTTAAAAACTATTAAGAAAGTTAAATTTTGTACGTTTGATGTCAAAATTAAAGCTTATGAGATATTATATTTTTGGGAGCGGTTCAAAATGTTGTATTTTAAAATACTGTATGGTCAAAATTCTGTATGATACTGTAAGGTCATAATACTGTATGACAATATTTTGTATTTCAAAATGCTGTTAATTTAAAATACTGTATCTCAAAATGCTGTATTGCCAAAATACTGTACCTCATAATACTGTATTATACTGGATGCTTTTGACAGAACAATTAATTTGGTCTAATTGTTTATGGAATTGCAAATTATGATAACAACAATTCATGTAAAAATGTGAGAGAGCTACAAATAATTAAAAAGATGCTGCGATGCGACCCACTCTGATAACTTCCCATCCCGGCTGTCGATTTGTCTTGCTTAAAAGTTTGTCTATACGTATCAATTTTTACCAAATTTTCGTACCATTTTTTGTAGATTTTATTTTTTTTATGAATAAATGGACTGTTGGATTTTTATATCGAATGATACATGAATATCGAAAAAAATATTTTCTGTGAAATAAAATAAGTTTGAAGCGAATATTTGTAATTTTTGAAAAGCTATTTGAGTCGAAAATCAATTTTTACCAACTTTTGTTAAATTTTTTTTAGGTTTTTAATTTTTTGTACAAAAGCTGTCAATTTGATATTTTGCAAAATTTTACTGAATGTTGACAACAATATTTTTTGAAAGATTAAAGTAGTTTAAAGCCAATATCTCCAAGTTTTGAAAAGATATTTGAGTCGAAAATTAATTTTTACCACCTTTTATAAATTTTTTTTTAGGTTTTTTATTTTTTGTAAAAAAAACTGTCTATTCGATTTTCTCAAAATTTTTCCTAATGTAAAAAACAATTTTTCTTATAAGTTAAAATTAGAAAGAAGCCATTATCTCAAAGTTTTGAGAAGATATTTGGGTCAAAAATCAATTTTTACCAACTTTTATTGATTTTTTTTAGGTTTTTAATTTTTTGTAAAAAAACTGTCAATTCGATTTTTTTTTAAATTTTACTGAATGTTGACAACAATATTTTTTGCAAGATAAAAGTAGGTTTAAGCCAATATCTCAAAGTTTTGAAAAGATATTTGAGTGGAAAATCAATTTTTACCAACTTTTATTAATTTTTTTTTGGGTTTTTATTTTTTGTAAAAAAACTGTCAGTTCGATTTATCTCAACATTTTTCAGAATGTTGACAACAATATTTCTTATAAGACAAAATAAGTTTGAAACCTTAATCTCAAGTGTTTGAGTCGAAATTCAATTTTTACCAACTTTGAGTAATGTTTTTTTAGGTTTTTATTTTTTATAAAAAAAAACTGTCATTTTTTCTCAAAATTTTATCAGATGTCAAAAACATTATTCTAAGTTCCACAAAATTGTTTTGGAGATGAAATCATATTTTAGTCGTAAAATTTTCGAGGTGAAACATTTTTTTTTCAGTTTTTTTGATTTATAAAAAAACCGTTAATCGGATTTTTTCCCAAAAATTAAATTGTTTTGTATCACGTTACAATATATAATATAAAATTTAATTTAAGTCTCTAGCGTCATTGGTTCGTGAGATATTTAGGGTTAACCAAAATTTTAACCTTTTTTTTAAACTGCTATGGGTAAAAAAACCACCCACGCAATTTTCTTGAGAGCCCTTTCTGCATCTTTCTGCCTTATTATCTGTATAACAAAATTTATTTGAAGTCGATATCTCGTCTGGTTCTTGAGCTATGGAGGACGAAAAAAACGTCGAGAACGTACAGACGTATGAACGTACGTACACACGCACGCACAGACATCTTTCTAAAAATCTTTTATTTAGACTCTAGGGACCTTGAAACGTCGAGAAATGTCAACATTTTCAATTCGACAAATCGGACCCATTACAATAACTTCCTATGCAATGTTAAAAATGTTGTCCAATGACAGAATATTTCAATGATAGCTATAAGCAATCAGTCAAATAAATTCCAATGATTGGTTTCAATGATGTTAACAAATGATTGTTAAAACTTTTTCTGAATACTTATAAATAATTAGGTTCTTAAATAAAATCTTCAACTTTTGTGCTTATTTTGAGATTTTATATCGGAATGTGAAAGTTTTGTGAAAGAAATGAAACACTTTAAAAAAATATATATTAAAAAAGTGCGTATACGCCTAAGTGACCATTGCTTAAATCGTTTATTTAAAATTGAATACAAAGCTAATTCATAGCTTTTGGTATGATTTCATGTGATCACTTAAAATCCACATATTATGATGGAATTCTTGTCCTTGATATTGGAATCAGGTATCAGAAAATAAGAACGGTCATTCTCTTGACCTTAAGCGTTTCTAAATTGTACATTGTTCACTTCTTCCGCCAAAATCCCAATTTTTGCTCAGTTGAAGTTCAAAATCACTCCCAAAAAAAAGGATACTTACATGAGATCTTTAAAATTTATAAACTTTGATTGTGTATGTTACAAATAACGTATATTTCTTGAAATGCTTACCTGCAAAGAAAGAAATTAAAAACAAATTTAAATAAATTTTATAAAATTTTTAAACCCTAAATAATTAAAAAAGTTTACATTTTATTTATAACGAAGTATCAATAATAAATTAATTGTTAAATCCATTTTGGTGGATTTAAATCATTGACAAATATTATACTTTTCATAATGGAATATTTTTTTTTTTTTAAACTCTAAGTAAAATTGTTTTTTACGTCAATATTTCTACTCCCCTTTTTATATGTAGCTGCTCGTATAAATCCTCAAATAATATTTACACAAAAGTATAATCCAAAACGTGTGTGGATTACGAAAAAATAATATAAATGAAAGCAATTTCAGGATTGTTAATCAAGCAATATACAAAATAAAAAGATAGATGAAGGTTAGGCAGGAGGTAAAATACAAAGTATAAAACTTTTTTATCAGTTCATTTTTTACACGTGAAAACGTGTACATTTTGATGTATGTAGACTTTCACATACTTTTTTTTTGAACTGAATATTCAACTCATTCAATTGTTCACCTGAAATGATTACGATTTTGTATATATGTATATTTTTTTCTATAAAAGATTGTTACAATTGGCATCAAAAAAATATATTTGAAGAGGATCAAAAATGACATCAACCCTGTAAATAAAAGAAAACACTTTTTAATATCAGAGTTGACGTCGTCGTTGTCATCGTCGTCCTTAGCGCTCTGTCAAACCATCAGATTGTCAAGAGTGTTAAAATAAAAATAAGAAATCGTGCTTTACTTGAATAAAGATATTAAAAAAATAATAATGTGGTTGAACTTTCCACCGTCCAAGGATTTTGTGTCAAAAAAAGGGACGCTTTCAATATTTTCTAAGTTGTTTCTTTTTTTTTTCTTGTTTATGTTCATTAAAAAGTTTCACTAAAGAAACTTTCAAAAACCATCATCACTTAATAAAAAGTTTTAATTAATTTTGACACCAAACATCACATAAAGAAAAAACAAACATGTATGTATGTTTAATAGGTTATGTTGGTCTTAAAGCCCTAAGCCTCATAAAAGCAAACTATATGAAGGTACACGTTAAGTTAGATGAAAAGTGGAAGGAATTTTTTTTAATACACCCTCTTTTATGTTTTGAGTGGCTGATATATGAAGGTACAACAACAGGGCTGGCTGTTGGCACATTTTTTAGGGGCTCATGGAACTTCAAGAAAGAGTCCAATTAGAGGGAACTTTTGGTTTGAAGATTGATAATAGGTTGTAGGTTAATTCCCACACATTAGTTAATTCCCTTCTTCGAAGAACAACCTTTCCCAAGGAAAATACGTGCTTTAGAGTTCTAATTTCGTTTTCAAATTAAAAATGCAAGAATTAGGTAAGTTTTCAAATGTCAGGAGAATTCAAGATTTCATTCGTTGAATAAATATTCATTTCTACATTTCTATTGCTACATTACCGACACGGGATATCAAAGAATTGAACTCGTAACGCCTACTCCTTTAGGATCATTAATCTCTTCCGAATGGTTACAAAGGTGAATACCTAAGCTGGGAGTACATAGAGTAACGTTTGACACTCAATAAGATTACAAAAAGGTCCTATAAATAAATAGCAGTTAATCCAACTAATCTTCCATGAAATTTAAGCTTTGACTTCAATGTTGGTAAATCGGACACCGCGATAGGATATATTGGACGGTGGCATTGGAACTTAATGTATTTTGTAGAAGGGCCCTGGGCCTGGCCATAACTCAAGCATAATGGTGGCAATGTTCATCACCACAGGTAGTGTAGTGCGGGGTTCATGTAAAATGTGTAAAAAGTTGCTACAAGAAAAAGTTCAGTATCTTTTGTAACATGGCGAGCGAACAAGCGAGCGATGGTGTACCAAAAAGGATGTTGATGATGATGGTAGTTAAAGGAAATTCCACTTCATCCTTTTTTGTTCTAATGAGATTTTTTTTTCTAGCTAAATTATAGCAGCAACTTGGAAGTCATATACACTGCTATAAAGATAGGAACATGGTCTACTTTCTTGGATTTTAGTTCTTCAAAGAATCTTGGAAGAAGATTGCGTGTCTTACAATTCTGTTGCGTAGCTTACAAAAATGTAGAAAAATATCTTCATCTTCATTATGTTTGAATGCGGTGATATGGTTGTGTCCTGTTTTCTTATCCTGATTTTTTTTTCTTGTTCTTCTTCTTTTTTATTCGTTTCTTTTGTGTGTGTGTGTGTGTTTGAAAGAAAATAAAAACAAATCAGATAATGCAGATATCCTGAACCTTATTGTAGTGAGTTCCGTATATTCAACAATAGCACTCTGGATGGTAAAGCAATCCAATATAATATAGGCAAGGATGTTATTTCTTATCCTGTTTCTTTCTTTTTTTTTTGTGTATTTTGTTTTGTTTGTCTGGTCGTCCTTGATGATAATATGCGGTGCTTTACTTCCTGTAAAAAGGACTTTAGTGCACAACATACACAAATAGTATCAGTAAGCAAATTTAAGGAAGCAGCAACGATGACTATGACGACAATGACAACGAAGACGATGATGATGATTGTAACTTTCGATTAGTCCTTAAGGGTGTTGTTATAGTGCGTTGGAAAATAACAATGAAGAAGACTGAGAACAGAAGACACAAGATGAAGAAACTCAAGAAATAGCAGAAATCATAGGAAAAAGCAGCAGTAGTTGAAGAACAAACAAAATGATATTTGAAAAAAAAAGGATATTACTGTCTGGGAAAAGAGAGATGGGATGGAATGTGTACCTTGGTCCTTATTGTCCTCATTTGTTTTGTTGTTTAGTCTTTGGAGTCGGTAGTCGTTTTAGTCATCGTCGTCGGTCGTCTTCATGACATACATCCTCGTTTATCGACTTAAGTAAAATTTTCAATGCATGTCACGCTTCAAGGTTTGTTCTTCGGTCTTTGAGCACGTATTTCCTACGTGAAATGATTCAATTGCAAAGAAAAGACTGAGTATTTCAAGGTTTTGTTGTATGTACTTTTTTTTTCATTTGTTTTGTTTCGTTAGGGACTTTGATTCTTATAAAGATTGCAAGAAAGAGGATTTAGAGCTCAAAACATGAACATTATGTACCCAAAAAGAGATTTAACAAAATAAATAGTAGGTGAACATAGGTAGTTTCTTTCGTTATGTCGTATCTATTAACATAAATAATTCAATAAGAAAAAAAACAACAACAACAAACACATCAACTGGAAAAAGTCTTGATAATTGTCCAATAAATCGGAAGAAGATTTTGTTAATGGAGCACGTATGGATATAGATCATCGCTATTCTTTAGTCAGGAAAGATATTTAGACTCTTAAGATATTTTTAAGGATGTTTATTGTGTTTTTTTCTAAGATACTAAAATGTTTTATTGACTTGAAGAAGAAAACTTCAGCTCTTAAGGATATTCGACTTTATAAAGGATTCAAATGTAAATGCAGGGATGTTAACAGAATGAGCAATTAGCTATTTAACAAGAACATATGTACATATCTCCAGGGTTAGTTCTTAACTTCAATGGTGAAGTTTTTTTTAGTACAATTTTTAGAAAATCTGCAGTTTTTCTTATTGGAATTTTTCACCTGAGCTACCAAAAAAATGTATTAACAATAAAAAATGTTAGATTATTTTATGCGATAAAGCTTTACAAAAGGAAGATAATTTTAAAAACTGATTACTAATTTACTTTTTCGCTCGACTATGCATTTCATTTGTGTATAGTTAACTTAAAGTTGCTGCTGATTAAGCTGTTACTATCACTCAATTTCTTTGAAAAACAATTCCCTAGGGGAGTTATCCTACAAATTTTAAGCTCAGTGTAAAACGATATTATCAAAAAGTTTGATAGATTAGTATTTATTTTATTTACCAATGTATATTTTTAATCCTATAGTATATAATTCACTCTTTCGCATAAACTTTATCATATACATATTCTAAGTTTAAAAAATGTACTTGAAAAATAAATTTATCTTCAAATGCCATTTAGTTTTTCAGAAAAACTCTTATTTATTCATTTTTCTTTCCAAAAATATTTTGAAAGTTTTTATTTTCAATTATTTTTTTGTATGTAAAATTATATATTTAGGTAATTGTTTTAAGAAATATTTTTAGTATGCAGTTATTAAGTTTATTTTACTTTATTTTACATTAAGTTAAACAATTGTAACCTGTTTTTGAGATATCAAATTTTGAAAAAAAAAAAATATTTTTTAAAAATGAAAATAACAAGTAATAAATAAATAAATTGGGTAGCGCAACAGTCCGTTGAGAACTAGGGCCTTGTGACTTACAACTCTCAACCATTCCTGTGTGCGAGTACTGCTGTCAGGGATGGGGGACCGAATCCGAACGGCTAATTTGAGAAAGCACTTTTCATGCCAAAAATTACTCTTGTTGAATTTGTTAATAAGAGGCAGTACCCGTGGAAACTTTTTTTTTAATTTAGGTGGCACAGGCAGGGAAAATAACAAGTTGGACATTTTTAATCATAAAACATTATTTGAACAGTAAAGGAACTTATCTTAAAAAGCCTTACACGTGTGATGTTTTTTTGAATTATCAAATACCTGATTGATTTTTAAGTCAGAATACTCGATATGTCAGAAAGCTTAATAAAATATAATTTTACTGTCAGTTGAATAATCTTGTCGGAGAGCAAACTTTTGTAATTTTATTGTTAACATTAAATTTTCACCTATAAAATTTGCTATTGTTTTGTTTAATACCTTGATTCAAGGTTTTTCAAACAGATTTTTAAAGTTATTTTGAGAAGAGATTATAAAAATCCAATAAGTGTTTAATGTAGTATGTATATACTCAAAATGCTGTAAATATTCGTGTTGAATTTAAAAAAAGAGTTTTTAAGTTTTGAAAAATATATGGTTTTCCCTTTAATTCCAAGGACTTTTAAAAATGTTCACAATAGAGCCATGATCTGGATCGGGTACCTTAAAAGCTTTATCATTATTAACTTCCCAAAGGAAGTTATTGTAATCGGTCCGATTTGTCGAATTGAAAATTTTGACATTTCTCGACGTTTCAAGGCCGCTAGAATCGAAATAAAAGATTTTGAGAGAGAGATGTCTGTGCGTGCGTGTGTACGTACGTTCGTACGTCCGTACGTCTGTACGTTCGCGATGTTTTTTTCGTCTTCCATAGCTCAAGAACCAGAAGAGATATCGACTTCAAATAAAATTTGTTATATAGATAATAAGGCAGAAAGATGCAGAAAGAGCTCTCAAGAAAATTGCGTGGGTGGTTTTTTTACCACAGCAGTTTAAAAAATATGTGAACATTTTTTTTTTCCCAAAACAATTTTGTGCAAAAAAGCATAATGTTTTTGACATCTGATAAAATTTTGAGAAAAATATAATTGACACTTATTTTTATAAAAACCTAAAAAAAACATTACTCAAAGTTGGGAAAAATTGAATTTCGACTCAAATATCTTTTCAAAAACTTGAGACTAAGGCTTCAAACTTTTTTCATCTTATAAGAAATATTGTTTTTAACATTCTGTAAAATTTTGTAAAAAATCGAATTGCAGTTTTTTTTACAAAAAATAAAAACCTAAAAAAAAATTTATGAAAGGTGGTAAAAATTGATTTTCGACTCAAGTATCTTTTCAGAAATTAAAAAAAATGGCTTCAAACTTATTTTATTTCACAGAAAATATTGTTTTCGATATTCAGTAATTTTTTTATAAAAAAATTAAATCTACAAAAAATAGAACGCAAATTTGGTTGATTGAAAAATTGATACATATAGACAAACTTTTAAGCAAGACAAACCGACAGACGGGATGGGGAGTTATCAGTGTGGGTCGCATCCCAGCCTCTTTTTAGTTTTTTTAATGATTACGAGTCGGATTTTTTAATTAAAAAAACATATTAAAGTTTAAAACTAAAAACAATTCCAATTTCCAGAATCGACCTAAGATTTTCTGTTAATATAACGTAAATAAAAGGCAAATTGATATTTTTTTATTTAAAATAAAATTTAATGAAAGTATAAAAGGTTAACTGGTGCAGATCCTTATAATTTATTATTTTATGAAGGCCATCGAGTAAATGGAAAATAGAAAATGTCCAATACTATTTTCTTATATTTCTTGAAAGATCTCAAAAATTGAAAATGATTTCAGATCTCGATACGACCATTTTTAACTAAAATATGACATTTTTCAAATTCCTAATGATGATTTTTTACTGTTTACGTTAGTACCCGTTGTTATAAATTTATCCAAGAAATTTCGAAAAATCGGTGTTTTGAAATTTTAAATGGTCTCTTAGTATAGTATAGTATATATGATGTCCCAAAAGATAATAGTAGTACAAATTTTTAAGCACATAATCTGTTTTTGAATTGACTTAAACCGTGGTTTTCTGATACTAAGAACTTTAAACGCGTTTATCTCAATGCTGCATTTTTAAAGTCGAACCGATGGGTTTAAAATTTTAAATTAATTCTTGTAAAATATATTCTCTTTCCAAGCAAGTAAGAATTTTTATATCCGTTATTATAATTCATATGTTATTTATTAATATCTGAAGATTGTTTAGGCACTTTTTACTTAAGATCGGCACCATTTGTATAAAAGTCCTACTTACTTCTATAGCAGTGACTAAATATAATGAAACAAATTATTATCTTGATATTTCTTTTTAACTTTTAAAATCCATGATCATGGCCGTGAAAACTGAAAAAAGAAGACAGCTGCCATTTTAAAATAAACTGCTTAAACAAAATTTGTTGTTGTGTACAATGTAGGTACATTTATTAAAATTCCGTGTTTGAAACATTAATTTGTTCTGTAGATTTCCAAATACATTTGTATTAATTCTTCAAAAGCCCACGATAAGATATTAAACCAAATCAAAAGGAGGATTTGAAATCACGACATTTAAATCTTCAGTGAAGGTTAGTTTGATCTCCGTTAAAAAAAACTACCAAACGTTTTAAGTTTTGATTACTTCAAATCTTCAACCCAAGCTCACTTTTAAACTTTTTACTGGTCTTTTCCCTGTGGAATTTTTCAAATAGCATTTGATTTCTTTTGGAGGAATTTTTTAACTATCAAAACTCATCTTTAAAAAATAATATTTTCTATCATTAAAATAATTGAATCAATGTGATTTTTAGTTTTTTAAATTCAATCTCTTGTTTCTAAAATTTGTTCATACATTTTTTGTATGAATATAACTTCAATTTGAAATAAGCTTTTCTGCATAGCCCATTTTTAACCTTGTCCTATTCATAAAATAACAAACATTTATACAAATCGAAAAAATAAATACAAATCGCGAACGTGAAAAATGTGTTTTTGTGGTGTAATAATTTGCCTTTTGTGGTTTTAACAAAAAACTAAAAAACGAGGATTCAGCAAAATCATTGTGACCTTTTGTGACATGAACTTTACGTTTTTTCAGTTGCCTATGTGTATTTAGTTAAAAATCACAATTTGTTTGTGGTAGCAATTTTTAGATTTTCTTTTTTTTTGTTTGGGCTATACCTATGGATTGAAAAGTAGGTATGTTTTTGCTTTGCGGCGCCAAAAACCATCAAACCAACATGTCTGACTTCCGATTCACAGTAGATACCAACCTAACAATAATAAAAAAACAAAATTAAACCGCCAAGAGGATTCATCATTTTTTCTTTTATTTGGTCCTATTTTATGTGAAAAGCACGCAAAAATGTAGTTGGAAATTTTTCAGTTATTTTACGTGACTGTCAGTGGCAGAGAAAAATCAAAATTGTTTCAAAGAAAAATAAGATTTTGTTTAATCGAATGATGATGAAAAAAATGTTTAGAAAATAAATTGAAATTGTAACCGAAAGAGGTAAGAATTTAAAGTCATTTGTTTACGAAAAAAATATGTTAATAAATTGACTGTTACAAACCTATGACACAAAAAGGCTTTTATTTAAATAGGAGAATGGTTGAAAACGGGTTTCAAGGATAAGAAAATCAAACAAAAACTGAAGTTAAAAGGAAAGGAATAATACTGGAATCTATCGAGGGCAAAATTTGAGTTGATTTTATTACCATCGTTGAAATTTGGAAATACCAATATTTTTGTCACAATTCTGTTTAAATGTCACGTGTTGCATTGAACACTACAAAGGGAGAAAATTCCCAAGAAATTGTTGTTTTGAAGTTGAAGAAGACCCTTAAGAAAGACAATTTTCCCACAAAAACTTCTTTTTGAAAAATATTAGAATTGACATTATTTCATTTCTTCCACTTATGTTAGTAGCTCTTTTTAACTTCTTCAGAATACTAATTAAGAGAAAACAAATAAAGTTCTTACTAAATACTCCTTCGGGAAATTTCTAAACAATACTTCTCTGACAAGATGTTTTATCCAATATAGTAGGAGTACACAACTTTTCTATACAAACTTTAACTTCGTCCTTTTTTTGTTCCTATACTCTTTTAAGTTATATCCATCAATATGGTTTTTCTTTATGACCAGTCATTAAAACAAGAAAACTCTCGAACGTGGCAGTAATAAAATATAATTTTCAAACATAGTCAATACTTTTTTGAAAAATGAGAGATAGAGAAAAAGAGTGATTTCAAAAACTGGATGAAATACCATTAAAAACTATTTCATTATTATTACGATGCGAGTAGGTATATCCTCGCCTTACCTTGACATAAAAAATGTATTGGAATTTATCACGTTTTTCATTTTGACAAGAAACTTTGTTGTTGAGTTTTTAAAAGCAAAGTTTCTTAAGCTCATCAATGCACTCCTTGTCGTCCTTGTTATCCTTGTCATCATTTGGCAGGTCGGTCGTCAAAGTCTTTAAACTCATATGAAACTTGCTCTAGTTAACACTTCTTTCTACTTATTTTTCTTTTCAATAAAAAGCTATACTCATTATTACAGGATATAAATCCTTTTCCAAAGAAGTCGTATCCTTTCAACCTAAGATTTATGTGTTACGATGATTTTTTCTTTTTTTTTTGTATAACTATCATCATCGTCTCTTTCTTGTATTTTTCTCTCTCTCTCTCTCTTACTTTAAGAAGACACAGTCTGTTGTGTAATGATCATTTTAATGACATTTTACCTGAAATGTCAGCTATATAGGCTATAGGCATAATATGACCTTATGGTATACCTTTACCTTACCTATACCTTCATCACCACATCCATATTTCGCTTTTAATTATACCAACCTAAAGCTTCTGTCTTCTTGAGATTGTTTGTTGAAATCCTATCTTAACGAGGCAAATTATTAATCGAGCTCATTTGCACGTCCGTGAGTCGCTTCGTCGTCGTCGTCGTCACTCGGTGTAGGCCTGCGCCTGGGCAAAATAAAATCAAAAACTTTTTAAGGAGTTTTTTCAAGAAGCTTTTCCCGAGGTTGAATTATTTATTTGACTCTAATATTATCACATCTTTCATCAACGATATTTTAAGGAATATTAAAGATAACGAAAGGTGTAGAAGGGATGAAATAGTGCGTAAGCAGGCGCATGTTTATTACATCTCAGTTTTGTGAAGGATTTGAAGGCAAGGACCATGATTATTATCAGCGACCCAAACACGTGGAATGTTCAAAAGTATGTTTTCATTGTTTCAAAAAGGTTTATTTTTTTTGTAATTAAATATTAATTTTTGGGGTTTCAACCTTACAGCCAGCGTTTATTTTGTACTTTTTCTAAGGGCACAGTGTTTGTTTCATGAAAAATTGGGAATTTTTTGTAAGAGATTAATAACACTTATAAAATGATTCTTTGCTATTTGTTTTAGAAAAAAGCATCGGAAAAGAATTTCCTGATTTTTTGAGTATTGGCATTTGTTATTGAAAATGAAATGCCTAGAATTTAGCACTTTTTTGAAATCAACATTCTAATTTCTGACAAGAAGACCGAAGTTTTCATATTATTGGAATCAAAGTTGGGTTTCGAAGTTTTTATAATAATATAATACAAAAATATACTAAAATTTAATAATATAAAAAAAGAAATAAAATAAAATATGAATTAAAAATAAATATAAATACAAATATAAACATAAATACAAATATAAATATAAATATAAATATAAATATAAATATAAATATAAATATAAATATAAATATAAATATAAATATAAAAATAAATATAAATATAAATATAAATATAAATATAAATATAAATATAAATATAAATATAAATATAAATATAAATATAAATATAAATATAAAGATAAAAATAAATATATATATAAAAATAAATATAAATTAAACAAACACGATAAAATAAAAAAAATTGAGAAAGTAAAATAAAATAAAATAAAGTAAGAAATAATAAAATATAAATAAAGTAAAAAAAATTAAATAAATTTAAGTGTAAAATAAAAATAAAATACAACTTTAATAAAATACAAATAAAATTAAAGAAAAAGAAGTAAAATAAATTAAAAGCATAATAAAATAAAATAAAAATTAATAAATAAAAAATTAGATTATTAATACAAAAATGTGGAATTGAATAAAATTAAATTAAAAATAACAAATATAAATAAACTAGGAAAATATAATACAAAAAAAGAAATTTAAACACAAGTGAAATAAAAAAAGAGGCTGGGATGCGACCCACACTGATAACTTCACATCCCGTCTGTCGATTTGTCTTGTTTAAAAGTTTGTCTATATGTATCAATTTTTACCAAATTTGCGTCCTATTTTTTGTAGATTTTATTTTTTTATGAAAAAACGGACTGTTGGGTTCTTATAAAAAATGACTGAATATCGAAAACAATATTTGATGTGAAATAAAATAAGTTTGAAGACAATATTTGTAATTTTTAAAAATCTATTTAAGTCGAAAGTAAATTTTTACCAAGTTTTAGTATTTTTTTTTTTTTAGGTTTTTATTTTTTGTAAAAAGCTGTCAATTCGATTTTTTCAAAATTTTTCCTAATGTTAAAAACAATATTTCTTATAAGTTTAAATTAGTAAGAAACCGTTACCTCAAATTTTTGAAAAGATATTTGAGTCGAAAACAATTTTTACCAACTTTTATACATTTTTTTTTAGGTTTTTATTTTTTGTAAGAAAACTGTCAATTTGATTTTTCTCAAAATTTTTCCTAAAGTTAAAAACAATATTTTTTATAAGTTAAAATTAGTTAGAAGTAATTATCCCCAAGTTTTGAAAAGATATTTGAGTCGAACATCAATTTTTACCAACTTTTGTTAATTTTTTTTTAGGTTTTTAATTTTTTGTACAAAAGCTGTTAATTCGATTTTTTTCAAAATTTTACTAAATGTTAAGAACAATATTTTTTGAAAGATTAAAGTAGTTTAAAGGCAATATTTTAAAGTTTTGAAAAGATATTTGAGTCGAAAATCAATTTTTACCAACTTTTATTAATTTTTTTTTAGGTTTTTATTTTTTGTAAAAAAACTGTCAATTCGATTTTTCTCAACATTTTTCAAAATGTTGAAAACAACATTTCCTATAAAAGAAATAAGTTTGAAGCCTTAAACTCAAGTTTTTGAAAAGATATTTGAGTCGAAATTCAATTTTTACCAACTTTGAGTTATGTTTTTTTTTTTAGGTTTTTATTTTTTAATAAAAAAACTGTCAATAAGATTTTTCTCAAAATTTTATCAGATGTCAAAAACATTATTCTTCGTTGCACAAAATTGTTTTGGAGATAAAATCATATTTTAGTCGTAAAATTTTCGAGGTGACAAATTTCTTTTTTAGTTTTTTTGATTTATAAAAAAAAACCGTTGATTGGATTTTTTTCCAAAAATATAATTATTTTGTATCACGTTACAAATATAATATAAAAATTAATTCAAGTCTCTAGCGTCATTGGTTCATGAGATATTTAGGTTTAACCAAAATGTTCGCAATTTTCTTGAGAGCCCTTTCTGCATATTTCTGCATTATTATCTGTAAAACAAAATTTATTTGAAGTCGATATCTCTTCTGGTTCTTGAACTATGGACGACGAAAAAAACATACGTACACACGCACGCACGGATATCTTTCTAAAAATCTTTTATTTCGACTCTAGGGACCTTGAAACGTCGAGAAATGTCAAAATTTTCAATTCGACAAATCGGACCCATTACAATAACTTCCTATGGGAAGTTAATAAAAGTAGTACACATTTAATTTAAAAAATAAAAGAAATTAAATTTTCACAAGAAAAAGGAAATAAAATAAAATTTTGAATATAATATAAAAGAAAATGAAACAAAGCCTGTTAAAAATAAAAATTAATTCAAATAAAATAAACAAAAAATGAAAAAAGAACAAGAAAAGCAAAAGTACAATTTAAAAAATAAAGAGTTTCGTGTTACAATTTTGGTAGGATTTAATTTGTTTGAAAGAAGAACTGTCAATGACTTTTTGAATTTTTTAACAATAAGAGTTTAAGCTTATGACTCCCTCGAAATTATTTTCCTTTATTTAAGAAAATCTAAGAAAGCTGAATTTTGTCAACACAAGTGCTTCAAGTCAGAATTTTATTAAGATCCGGCCCTGAGTATGAATAACAAATGATTTCAAACAACAAAGAAAAAAAGAATTGATAAATGACGAAACAAGGATTCCGCTTTATCTTTATCTAATTACCTGACTGAAAACATATAACAATACAAAACGAAACCAACTAAAACACTGTCAAAAACGGAGGAGGAGGTATCGATTAAGGAAACACACGCAAGCAAAATAGAAGAATCCATTTGAATAGGTACAAAATGTTAACGACCGAGACATAGAATCTTCCAAAAGTATACAGGAAGGTTTACCACACCCACCTCAGTAAAGTTTAATTTAGCCTCAATCAGCCTTTAGCCTTACTTCGCCGCAGCAAACTCCTTACACAAAAATACACACTTATACATAAAATTTCCATTAAATCCTTCGTAATTATACGCATATCTATGCAAAAAGGAGCTTTTTGCGTATTTAACACCAGTTTCCTGTTATATCGGTCTCGGTTCTGTTTAAATATGCTACGAAATTCTTTCCGGAAGGTTAAGGAATAATTTTGATGAAAACAGACGTTTGAATAAATACTCAACTTTTTGAAGGAGAACTTTTAACGCAGGTTCATTAGTTCGATGATGTTAAGAATGAAAATGAGAATGAGAATAAGGACGAAGATGAAGTAAAATGTATTAACCACGCATAATTAATTATTATATTGCCTTAGTTAAGATAAGAACTCTTTTTTTTTGTTGTTGTTTTTGTTTTTAATTTAATTTACTTTTATAAACAAAAGACGAAGACAACAGGTGATGGTGTTTTGAGAATTTTAAGAAAGAACGAAACACTACGTACCTTGGGTCCTTGATTAAACCTCAAATATTTATCCAAAGGGGGAAAAATAAACACACACCTTCGCAACGACAACAGCGACCTTCTGTGGCAACAAAATGTACTACAAAAAGCAACTAAAACCCACATTTAGTGTGGTGAGAATTTAATTTGTAGATCTTATCAATCATTCGAATGAAGTTAAGCCAATATTTGGATGCTTCAAAGTCAATTAGTGGTGAGCTATTTTGCCAGTCGTAGGAGAGGAGGTTTTGTATATGGCGGGTTAGGAAGCTAACCTTTCTGGTAACAAGGTTAACCAGGATGGGTTTTGGTTTACCTAGCATCAAATGCCCGCAATATGTAGATTTTACGTAGAAAGCAATTTCATATGCGGTTCGGCAGCTCTTTTGTGGTGAGGAAATTACAAATGCAAATGATTATGCACATGCAAAGGAAATGTTAGCGCAAAATAAAAATAGAAAATTTTAGGACTATCATTTGTCATTATAAATGTTTTTGTGCTTTTGAAATATTTTAGTGGTTTCTATCTAAAAACTGCTTAAAATGTATGTATAGGGTTTTTTTTTAGGCATACCATTTTTTTAAAGGCATTTAAACCTATGAATTCCTAGTTTTGAGGTTTTTCGAAAAAAATATAAGAAATTACTGCTGGACAGGTTTTATTTTTCATTCACTATACGCGGTCCTGATACAAAAATTATAATGAAGATCTACACCAGTTAGCTTATTTATTTACCTTCAATTAGTCTTATTAAATACTAACATTAAATAAATAAATTATGTGGCGCAACAGTCCGTTGAGAACTAGTGACTTAAAACTCTCAACCATTCTTATGTGCTAGTGATATTGTCAGGGATAGAGAAGACCTAAAGTTATAAGCCGAATTCGAACAGTTAATTTGAGAAAGCACTTTTCATGACAAGTATTCCTCCTGGGAGATTGTCCAATTCCTCGCAAGAGGGAGTCCTCTTGAAAAAGGTATGTGAGCTTAAAAACGAATATGAAAAACTAAGAGTACTATTATCAGCGAAAAAATATATTGGATAAGAAAGAGGTTGCGGACAGGATTTCATTAATAAAAATAAAAAAGAGTATTGGAGATAGAACAGAGCCCTGTGGTACACCAGCATTTATTTTGTGGTTTCAGACTTGAATCTATTCTATACTATTTGTATTGAACAATCCGAAAGGTAATTACTAATCCAATAAAGGAGCAATTCATGAAAACCGAAAACACGCATTTTCGATAAGAGAGCCCGTTGGCAAACCCTATTAAATGCTTTCGAAATATCAAGTGCAATAATCTTACTTTCTCTAAAACGATGTAAACATTTGCTCCACTGTTTGGTGAGATGAACCATGAGATCACCAATGGACTGCCTTGCTGCGAAAGCCGTACAGTCGGTCATTAAGAAGTTTTCGATCTTCGAGATATTTCTTGAGTTGATAGTTAATTAGCGCTTCCATGACTTTGGAAAAAGGGACGTAAGTGCAACCGGTCGGTAATTAGAGGGTGAGTAAAATTTGGATTTTTTGGGAATGGGCTGGACAAATGCTGTTTTCCATCCACTCGGTATGAGACCTGAGAAGTAGGACACGTGAAAAAGCTACCCAGCGTTGAAGAACAACTTTTCAGAACAATAGTATTGATACCATCTCGACCAGCGGATTTATGTGTGTTAAGATCTCTTGCCACAGTACGAGTGCGAAAAAAGATTGGTCCCACAGGCGGAGTCCTAACACTTACTGGCAGCGTTGAATTGGCAACGAACTGCCTACCAAAGAGATAAGCTTTGTTTAAGGAGCTAACCTAACAAATGGATTGCCATTGATAACGAGCGTAGAAACCGAGGAAGAGGAAGAATTCTTCATGGTTCTTACAAATGACCAAAAATGTTGACTACCTTTGGGACAATGCAATATTTGTTTGGCCTAATTTTTGGTCATGTATAAATTTGGAATATGGGGCGTTGCTCGAACTTACTTCTTTGGCCCTAATAACCTCTTTACAGATTACATCGAACAATGCGTTTTCCTTAAGTTTAAAGCTTTTAACCCTGTTGGGGAAAACATTTCTCATTCTTTGGAGAATCATACTTGTAATAATATCAGCGCTGGCATCAACATTACATCACTATCCAGTTAAAGATCCTAAAATAATTATTGAGACCGTTCAAGTTGGCTTTCTCGCATTTCCAATATATTACAATACAAAAAAAGAGGCTGGATGCGACCCACACCGTCTGTCGATTTGTCTTGCTTCAAAGTTTGTCTATATGTATCAATTTTTACCAAATTTGCGTCCTATCATTTGTAGATTTTATTTTTTTTATTAAAAAACAAACTGTTGGATTTTTATAAAAAATTAACTGAATATCGAAAACAATATTTTCTGGGAAATAAAATAAGCTTGAAGCCAATATTTTCAGATTTTGAAAAGCTATTTGAGTCGAAAGTAAATTTTTACCAAGTTTTAGTATTGTTTTTTTTAGGTTTTTATTTTTTGTAAAAAAACTGTCTATTCGATTTTTCTCAAATTTTTTCCCAATGTTGAAAACAATATTTCTTATAAATTAAAATTAGTAAGAAGCCATTATCTCAAAGTTTTGAAAAGATATTTGAGTCGAAAGTCAATTTTTACCAACTTTTATACATCTTTTTTTAGGTTTTTATTTTTTTGTAAAAAAAACTGTCAATTAAATTTTTCTCAAAATTTTGTCAGATGTCAAAAACATTATTCTTCGTTGCTCAAAATTATTTTGGAGATGAAATCATATTTTGGCCTAAAATTTTCGAGGTGACAAATTTTTTTTTTCAGTTTTTTTGATTTATAAAAAAACCGTTAATTTGATTTTTTTTCCAAAAAAAAATTGTTTTGTATCACGTTACAATATATAATATAAAATTTAAATCAAGTGTCTTGCGTCAGTGGTTCATGAGATATTTAGGGTTAACCAAAATTTGCACCTTATTTTTAAACTGCTATGGTAAAAAAACCACCAACGCAATTTTCTTGAGAGCCCTTTCTGCATTTTTCTGCCTTATTATCTGTATAACAAAATTTATTTGAAGTCGATATCTCTTCTGGTTCTTGAGCTATGGACTACGAAAAAAACGTCGCGAACGTACGGACGTACGGACATACGGACGTACGGACGTACCTACGTACAAACGTACAGACGTACAAACGTACGTACACAGGCACGCACAGGCATCTTTCTAAAAATATTTTATTTCGACTCTAGGGACCTTGAAACGTCGAGAAATGTCAAAATTTTCAATTTGACAAATCGGACCCATTACAATAACTTCCTATGGGAAGTTAATAAGATTTTTTAACTGGCAATTATACCTTTTCTAATCATTTTAAGGCCTTAGTTTTGGTGTTTGAGATATTACCTTTTTAAATAGAAAAAGAAAAACGCATTTTTAAGTCTTTTCGAGTCTATCTAAATTCAAGGCAAATCAGTATCAGAACTTTTCAAAACCATGATAAGCTTTTAAATAACAGAGTCAGATGAAGACTCATCTCATAACTCATATAAATTTTGTAGTTTTTGGCAAAATTACAGAACTAAATGTTAAAGAATTTACCAAAAAAAATGTGAATCATGATTTTTGTCCAATTAATTGTTAGGCCAAATACGATTCTGAAAACCTCGAGTATACATTAACTTTTCAAAATAACAATTTTGTTAAGCGAAAATAAATAAATAAATACATTTTTGAGTAAAAATTCAATAATTTTTAAAAAAAAATAAATAAATAAATATATTTTTGAGTATAAATTCAATAATTTTTAAGAGAAAATAAATAAATAAATACATTTTTGAGTATAAATTCAATAAATCTGTAGGCAGTATAAGAATTTTATTTTTATGCTGTTAAGTTTTTTGTTTTATCTCATATGCCATAAGTACAATAAAAATAAATACAAATTACCAGCCAAAAAATAGAAAACTCCATTAAAAATATTCAATCCTTCATCGAAAAATGCTCTTCAAGGGAGCTATGTAGGTGCCTACTTAAAAATTTACTGTAGAAAACAAATTTCAATTTTTACATCTTATTCTTGCGGTAAAGAATATTACCTACCTGGGGAACCATCAAAAAACAATACAATTCCCCTTGAATATATTAATTTCATAAAATTTAAGAGACAATAAACAAAGAATATAAAATGAAGAACATAAATAATAATTTTGAAATGCAATTTCACGCCACAGCTATATTTTTTAACACTATATATAAAATAAATTGACTGTAAAAGAAATGAGAAGTTATAAAAATGTTGTTCAAAGAACGTGAATACCTCGGGGAGAAATATAACAAAATATGACTTACAGCTTATTGCCTTTGAATTTTATCCATATATTTTTATTTTTATCCTTTGATCGCTTCCGACTCACAACTGGAAGATAGCCAAGCTAGAGGAGGTAAAGAATCTTTATAGGAGCGCCATTTTGGTACTCAATAAGGAATCTTTGGCTCCTCTAGCCTTAAACGAGGGCTCGATAAACTATGGCTTCGAAACCATTAAAATTCGAGTATATAAAAAAGATGAGGTTAACGCGGAAAGCGGGCCTCCAAAAACAACCAAGGTTAACGCGGAAAGCGGGCCTCCAATAACAACCGAAGGTGGACTAGCGGTTGGTGAGCCTGGAACATCGTCTTCTCTCTTAACCGAGGGTGACGATGCACCCATGCCCTCTCCAATAGCTACCCAACCCTCTACTAAAGTCGTAGACAGTCCATCCTTAATGGAGACTGAGGACGACCTCAGCATGATCCTTTTGAGCGAGGACGAACTCTTGGCTTCATCCTCAGACTCAGAGGATCAGAGCAAAACCGTGGTGGAGGTTGATCTGCCTAATTGTAGCCAAAATGCTGCAGTTAGTACAGATTAATCTCCAGCACTCCGTAAAGGCCTCGGCCTCACTTCTTCTCCGGCTGGCAAGAAACGGGGAGGACATTGTCCTGATCCAAGAGCCATGGATTGTGAGATCCGTTGTTCGTGGACTCAGGACTCCTGGTTACTACACACTGTGTGTGACAGATAAAGGTGAACCTAGATCTTGCATACTAGTGAAACGTAGCATTAATGTATTTTTACTCCATCATTTCAGTGACAAAGATACCACCGCAGCTAGGCTGGAAACATCCAAGGGAAGTTTCTGGATAGTGTCGGCGTATCTTGGCCATGACCACCTTGGCCCTCTCCCTGGAAAAACCCTGGAGAAGATCGTCGCTGAAGCGGAAAGGCAAAGGATCCGCCTAATTATTGGGAGCGATGTCAACGCTCATCATACGGTATGGGGAAGTACCAATATCAACGACAGAGGTGAGTCTCTTTTTGATTATATTCTTGGTACTAACCTCCTTGTAAGTAATGTTGGAAATGAACCAACCTTCATAACTAAAACTCGACAAGAAGTCCTAGACATAACTCTTGTCTCAGATACTGTACACCATATGATCTTGGACTGGAAAGTATCCAAAGAACACTCGTTCTCTGATCATAGATATATCCAGTTCAATATCAATGTGGATGATAACTCGAGTCCATTGACTTTTCGAAATTATCGGAAAACTGATTGGGCCTCATACAGGAACTCATTACAGAGTTTACTAAAACCTGGACTATCTTGTCCTTCCTCTAACGCTAATGAACTTGACAACAAAGTCAATGACCTTACCTCAGCTATGAACAGATCGCTAGAAATTGCTTGCCCACTTATACACATAAGAGGAAAGAGGAAACCACAATGGTGGGCCTCAGAGCTTAACTCGCTCAGGAAAGAATGCAGGAAACTGTTCAACCGAGCCAAAGCCGCAAGACTAGCCTCACACTGGGATTCTTACAAAGAATCCTTAAGAATTTACAAGAAGGCACTAAGGAAATCTAAACGATCTTCTTGGCGATCCTTCTGTGGCACGATAGAAGAAACTTCTGAAGCCTCTAGGTTACGGAAAATTCTTTCAACTAATCCAGCGATGCCAAGCTGCTTGAAAAATGCAGACGGCTCCTGGACAAATTCGAGTAATGAATCGCTGAACTTACTATTGGATACTCATTTTCCTGGAAGTTCTCTTACCGGGACTTGCAACGGTTATATACGTTCAAGTCCCAATACAACATATCCACAAGGTCTGATTACAAGGGACAAGCTACAATGGGCTCTCAACAGCTTCAAACCATTTAAATCTGCAGGACCAGATGGAATAACACCAGCCGAGCTACAAAAGACTTCTGATATAATTGCACCAATCCTTGAGGCAATTTTTACCAGCTGTCTTTACCTGGTCCATGTTCCCTCGGCTTGGCGAGAAGTTAAAGTTGTTTTTATACCCAAAGCAGGTAAATGCTCGCAAGTCAACCCTAAAGATCTACGACCTATAAGTCTATCATCATTCCTTCTTAAGACCTTCGAAAGATTGATTGATATCCATTTAAGGGCAAGTATTGATACAAGACTTCTGTCTTCGTCTCAACATGCCTACTGTAAAGGTAAATCGGTGGAAACAGCGTTACACACCTTAGTACGCACCGTCGAATATTCCCTCCATCATAAAGAGTTCACTATGGTTGCTTTCCTTGACATCGAAGGGGCCTTTAACAACGTGGACACATCTGCAATCACATCTGCACTAACATCTCTAAATGTAGAGAGTTCGCTTCGGGAGTTAATTCATTTGATGCTTACTAGCAGGATAATTAACTCAAAACTGGGCAACTCTTCTGGCAGACGATTCGTTAGTAGAGGGACACCGCAAGGTGGTGTTCTATCCCCTCTCCTCTGGAACCTAGTGGTAAATGAAATCCTAACTAGTCTGGATGCGGAGGGTTTCAGAGTGATAGCCTATGCGGACGACGTTGCTATAGCAGTTTCAGGAAAGCATCTTAACACGTTAAAAGAACTCTTACAAAATGCCTTAGACAGACTAATACTTTGGGCTGATCGGTGTGGACTGGGTGTTAACCCACACAAAACCGATTTGGTTTTATTTTCGAGGAGATACAAAATTCCATTTGTCAACCCTCCCCATATTAAAGGAATCCAATTAAAATTCTCAGACGAGGCTAAATACCTGGGTCTTGTCTTAGATAAAAAACTAAATTGGAAACGCAACGTAGAGGAAAGAGTCAAAAAAGCTACTGTAGCTCTCTTTTCTTGCAAAAAAGCCATTGGTAATAAATGGGGCTTACAACCCAGAATCACGCATTGGCTATACACATCGGTAATCAGACCGATTCTAATGTACGGTGTGGCAGTATGGTGGACTGCTTTAGAAAAAGGTATAAACCGAGATAAATTAAATAAAGTCCAACGTTCAGCTTGCCTATGTATAAGCGGATCGCTTCGCACGACCCCATCTGCGGCACTGGACACCTTACTCTACCTAACACCTCTTGACATTCTTAGCAAACAAATAGCTGCAAGCTCTGCTATTCGCCTCAAAGCTTCGTCGCAGTGGACTAACAACAACATTGGCCACTCCGTTATTCTTACATATTTAGAATCAATCCCAAAGTACACAGACTACACCATCCCCCAACTACAATTCGATAGAAACTTCCAGATTTCTATACCTCCCAGATCTTTTTGGGAAGATAGGACATTCCTGGAAGACGAGTCAATCCACTTCTATACAGATGGGTCAAAAACAAAAGAAGGGGTTGGTGGAGGTGTGTACTCTGAACGACTGAAATTAAGTCTCTCATTCCGCCTTCCCGATCATTGTAGCGTGTTCCAGGCGGAACTTTTGGCGATAAAAGAAGTCCTGTCCTGGCTTAAGGAAAACGTGATATCGATATCTGATATCCGTATTTTCTCAGACAGTCAGGCCGCTATTAAATCTCTGGATTCTGTCTCTACAAACTCTATAACAGTCCAGAACTGTCGATCATCTCTAATGGAGATGGCACAACAGTTTAATATTCACCTTTGCTGGGTGCCGGGCCATAGAGACATTCCAGGTAACTGTAAGGCAGATGAACTCGCCAGGAACGGTACAGTACAACCCATTCTACCACGTTTGGCACGTACTGGCATACCAATCGCTACTTGTAAACTGTTGCTAATGCAAGACGCTGTGAGGAGGGCAGGCACCAGGTGGAGCAACATCACCACGTGTCAAGTCACAAAAAACATCTGGCCAACACTGGATTTAAAACGTTCAAGGTGCTTGCTCTCTCTAAGCAGATCGCATATAAGCTCGATAATAGGTGTCATAACCGGGCACTGTCTAATAGGAAAGCACGCCACGAGATTAGGCGTATTCTCAAATGACTTCTGCAGAAGCTGTATGGACGAGGAAGAGGAAGAAACAGTTCTTCATCTTCTCTGCACATGCCCTGCTCTGGCTCGAAAACGCAAGAATTACCTAGGAGAATTCTTCTTTAACGATCTAAACGATCTAAATCATATCGACATAAGCAGCCTCTCACGTTTCGTAAGAGACTCAAACTGGTTCCATTGAGCTTAGGAAGAAACCTCAAGATTCATGTGGTATCACAATGGGCCATTAAACTGGCCTAAGTGTGTCCGTTTCCATCTTGGACAGCCACTTCAACCTAACCTAACCTAACCATCCTTTGATCGATGACCTATAAATTTGTATAATATTTGTACATCCTGATGGAAAAAGCATGTCTGAAGTCCAAAAACTGAAAGGAAAGGGTTAACCGACCTTCTACTGAATACTGAACTAGGTGAAATTCATGTGAAAGAGGTAAACACGAAATCATTCAGCTATCAAATACATTTCTAAAATATTCAAATTAAATCCTCAAAAAAGGCACAAATAAATCTCAAAAACATCTTAAATTCAATTTCCGTTTAAAATCAAACAAAATAACCATCAAAATCATGATACTCTCTCTCTCTTTTTCATCTATACATCATTTACTACCATTTGCTATAAACATAAGCATCAACTTATTTCCAATAAATCTTCAACAATTTAAGGACCTTTAAACTTAAAAATACTTATTTATTTATCAGCTTCCTCTATGATGATGTTTATTGCCCATTTCATCCCCTCTTTAACAGGCTACACTACACACACATCGTATAATATTTCAGACTCTTCCTTTTGGGCCTGCCTGTTTTTGTGTTCGTCCTGAGAAAATACAACATTTGTCTCTGTAATAATGATTGATATTCTACTTTAAGGGAAAAAGCAGAGACACACAAAAACAAAAACAACGACAACAGTATTGAGTTCAAATCGATCGGGTAATTGGTATGTATCATTTGGATATAATTTATTCAATGTTTTCAGCTTTCGGGCATCTGGTGCTTGCTCTGTCTTGGTCCTGGCGTTGAAAATAATTTGCTTCACTTCAGATCCCGACGATGATGTGCACTTATTTATTTATTTTAAATTTTTACTTTTTGAAAAAAAAAACACTTATCAGTTACTTTTCAGTGATGGATTCATGAATTTGTAATTTTCATTGAAGCAGAATAAATTCAAAAATGGTAACAGATTGAAAACATTATTAAGAGGGTATGGGCAAAATAGATTGTCCTTGATATCCTTAAAACTTAAAAATTTATTTCAATTAAATTAATTTGTTAAATTTAAAATGAAAACAAAAAGAAGAGAACTTACCTATGACATAGGAATACCCGTCTAGAGTAAGGACACACTTTCGTGTTGTCCCACTACCAGACGGATATCTCAGCGATCTGGCAAATAATCCTTTCGGACACATCGAACTCTGTCCGGGACTATTCATGGTACTGCCAGTGCAACTGACTTGGCCATCGAAAGCGATGTTTTCACTGCTCATCATGGAACTATCACCCCCAGTACCGTCACCACTATTACCACCACCACCATCAACATCGCCATCACCATCACCATCGACAATGTCACTTATATCCGTTTGTATCGAAACATCATCGGTCCACGAATCGACCGTTGCCGTACCGTCCACCTCCCAGTCCTCAACAACACGATTAATGTCTCGACGTTGTTGGCTTTCCGCTTGTCGAGCACACGAATTACCCGGATCCGATACACATTTATGCACAATGTCCTTGGGTCTTGATGCTACAAAATTGCACTGTAACGTTTGTGGTTTTTCTCTTTTCAGATTGTGATTGTTGTTGTTTGTTGGTCTGCGTTGGTGGTTTTCCACAGAATCTTCCATTTTATAAAATAAAAGTTAAAAATAATAAAATGAAGATCTTAAATCCTAATCCTTTTGGAACACCGATACCGCTCTCTGAACGCTTCTTATTTGAAATTAAACTGAATTGCAGTTCAGCAACAGAAGGATATTACGTTTCATTGTTGGGTTCGGTGTTTTATATCCTTATTTCCGAATGAATGTTTTTTGTTTGTATCTCGAGACTGTTTAACCTTTTATTTCAATGGAATAGAAAATTTCAACTCAATTTTATGGAGAAAAGAATATTTAAACCACAAAAGGACTTTATTTTCCGGTTATTTACCAACTGTTTACACATTCAAATCGCATACAACTTTCGACACGCTTAAATTAACGATACACGAATATACGAATATTTGAAAAACGAAGAGAACATCAATTTCTGAGAAAAAAAAAAAATAAAAGGGAGGTGGAATTTAAATTTGCGTGAAATTGTTGTTGTCGTAGGTTTTTCTTTGGTTAACGTTTTACCTGCCGTCGAATCCCTGAAGAACGCGTATCTCGAATTTATTTTTTTTGTATTTCTTTTTTCTTTTTGTTATTTGAATATTATTTCAGTATAATGTCTTCGCATTGATCTTTACAATAAAAATAAAATTGAAATAATACAAAAAAAAATGTTAAAGAAACCATAAGAAAACTCGATTAAAGTTGCTTTGCCTTTGAAGGTTTGAGAAAAGAAGAATATTCTACTTTCAATCGATGATGGTAGATACATGTGTGTGTATGTTTTATTGATATGAATTTTAATATAAAATGAGAGTTATAAAAATTCAATTCTTTTAACATAAACCCCATATGAGTATTGTTGAAAGATATGCTTGCTTTGATATGCAAGAGAAAGAGATAAATAAATAAGAAAATATTCGACAGAAAAAAATATTACACATACGCCTTAGTGAACGTGAGAAATTGGATTTGTATTTTTATAATGTGTCAGTGTTATGTAAATTATGACATATATGTAGATATGAAAAAATAGAACGTTTGCTAAAGCTTTTATATATTGACAAATTAAGTGCGTGTTTTTGAGGTAAGAGACATAAGATGAAGGTACTTATATGGATTCAGGGCTCAGAAAAGAAAATACATTTTAAAATTGCGAAATTTTTGGGAGAAATAATAGAAAATAATTTAAAGAAGGTTTAAGGTGATTTATTTAATATTTTTTGTAGTACCTTTAGTGGTTCAATAAATTAAATGAAGGACTTTATGGCTGGGATTTGTATAAAGCAAATAAATAAAAATATTGAAGCCATAGCTTTGCAATGGCATTTATTCTATTTTTGGAATTTTTATTTAAATTTTTCATACTTCTTAGATTGAGTTCAGTATTTATTCAAAATTCTTTCCACTCAAAGTTTAAGTAATGTTAAAGTGAACGAATTTAAATTTAAAAAGTATTGAAGGAATCCAATTTTGCTTAGAAAAATACAAGAATAAATTATTTTTACATTTTATGAAAGAAATTTAAGAATTAACATAATAAGTTTAAGTTATGTCGGTTCTTTAAAATAATTGTTCAACTTAAATAGTTTATGTCAGGCAAAACTTTGTTCTTTTTTTTTCGGAAAGGTAAAGTAGCTCATGTGTTCTCAAAATAGTAAAACATTCTCAAAACCGGTATTAGAGTTGTAAAGACAAAAGTCTTTTAGTGACTGAAGTCAGTAAAGTTAAAGTCAATTATTAGCTAAAATTTGTAACTAAAAGTTAAAGTTCATGATTTGGTTTTGACTCCCAAAATCAAAGTTAAAAGTTTTGGAACGAAGCTAATTGATTAAGCCATTTTGACTGCAGTCTCTTTTACTTTTAAAAGTAATTAAAGAAACTTAATGGCCAGAAATTACATTTATTTTTCAGCAGTTTTATAGAAAAAGTTTCAAAAGAAGTTGAAAACAAAAATTTGGCTTAATTGAGCTGAACCCATTTTACATTTAGCATAAATTATAATGATGTTTTTTAAAACTTAGTTTACCCTTCCTCTCGGAAACAATTTTTCAAAATTTAAAATGCCTATTGTGTAAAAGAAAACTTGACATTTCTTCATTTTTTAAGGAGATGGTTAAAAACTCTTTAATCGAAAGTGTAATTTTTAAAGTAAACTCATAGTTTCTTTTATTTTACAAGAATCTTGTTTTTTATTTTTAAGTTATTTGTTGCATTTTCTATGCTAGATTTTCACAATTTGTATTATTCTAAAGTACAACAATTTAGTCATTTCTAATACCCATTTAATGGTCAATTACCTCAAGTTAATAGTTGAATAAGACGAATTGATCATAACAGAATTTGTAAAGACAGAATTCTGAACAGTAGAATTTTTTAAAAGGTATTTAGATTTAATAAGCAGAATTACATAAAAAGAACCAGAAGTTTGACCAGCTTCCTAAATATTTTTATTTAGAAAAAATAGAATTTTGTACGTTACCATTTCTTTGTTATGATAGTATTTTTGAGTGAGAGACTAACAGAAACCGTTTCTTATTGACCTTAAGAAAGTTTTTCAAAAAATGTATTCAAGAAACTGTCTTTTTCAGAAGTACTTATGTACATGGTTTTCCTGTA
The DNA here is from genome assembly GCA_951509635.1 of Eupeodes luniger. Lineage (NCBI taxonomy): Eukaryota > Metazoa > Arthropoda > Insecta > Diptera > Syrphidae > Eupeodes > Eupeodes luniger. The sequence continues at coordinate 6,769,204 of OX608075.1, read as the reverse complement.
AAGTTTCTAATTTGATAGCAATTTTCATTAATTTAAGTTCTTTCGAAAATTTCTTCCAATTATCGTAGGAACGGTTTTTATTTAAATCTGAAATTCAAAATGTTTTACAAATACAACATTTGACATATAGGCCCGATGTGTTTGCAAGTAAAAACCAGGGGCGATTCCTCATAGTTAGCTGGTTTAGCGGCGCTAAACCAAGAATTTTAGAATAAATATAATTTTCTAATATGTATATTATTTGGTAATTGAATTACTCAACAGCTGACTATAATGTTAAAAAATTCAGTTGTAGTTACATTATATGCAACTTTTCTACAAATCTTCATTTTATGATATAAAACTCGCATACAATAATTTATCTTAAAGCATTGGGCTTTGGGCATCGCAAAAATTTGCGCTACCAAATTTCATACATTCCACACACACACAGATTTATGCACACATTCGAAAAAAACCCTATAAAAATAAACAGAAGGGTGAGCGCAAATAAAAGCGATAACCCGGCGAAGTATACGACACATTAAAAGCACACAACTGACAGAAAAGACAAGTTGCACGAGTCGCAACCATGAGTTTGATGTCTCCTTTCTTTATACATCGTATGGACTATGTAAGGAAAAACAAGACCGACGACGAATCGAAATTCATATATCATATCATATCATATCATATTCGTTTTTAAAAGAAGAAAATTGTGTTATCTATTTTAATTTGTGTGAAAATGAGGTTTGCTAGCGAACTTGACCCAGTACTACGACAGGAATTATGTTCGTTGTTTAGCGCTCTTTTTAGAGATAAAACTGATTTTTGGTGTCGATGTGTGGGGAAGGAGAAAATGGAACACAGGTGGTGTTTGAGTTTAATAGGCGGATTTTTCAAAAGTTTAATAAGAAATAGTTTTTGTGTGAAAGCGTTTTTTATCTTGAAAGGAAGCAAGTGCATTTTATTATAAATAGTGTTTTATTAGTTGAATATTGGATGTGTTATGATCGGTATGATTTTTATGTTTATATTTCTTATTGCAATTATTATTAACATAATTCCATACCAATTCATACATGCTAGAGGGTAGGCTACTTGATTTTTTTAGAACAGCTCAAATCAAAACAAGCATTTAATTTTTAATGGAAGACATTTTTTTAAATAACAGTAGTACCTACTTACAACTAAGAATTATAAGCGGGCTCAAGTGAAACTATTAAGTCAAAATTTGGAAACAAATGAATAAAAATCAGTTTGAAGTGTAATTTTTCAAAGTTTTAATTAAGTATCTACAATACATACATTTTTACTTGCGACATAATAAGAACTATGTACATATATGGCGAGTATTGGTTCCGTAAAAAAATTCGAACTCGAAATTTTAATCAAACAAGGCATTAGAATGGTAGAAATTTTAATCAAACAAGGCATTAGAATGGTAGAGGGTGGGTCCCCTACTTGCGTCCATCTGTCTGTCTGCCCTCATCTCTACATTCCAAACTATTGGGTCGATTGAGTTCAAAAAGGAAAATTAAGGTTTTAAGCAGATTCGCTTTAGGCGTTTTTTTATTTTTTTTTCTAAGAGTAAAAATAACAGTAGTTCCATACGAATGCCAAACATCGAATAACCAACCGAAAGATTTTTACTAAATTTTACCTTAATTTTTTTCTTAACTTAATTTCTTTCTATAGAAAAATAATTGCTTGGTATTGTCTCAGAAGGGTACTCAAGAACTAATGAACCAATATCAATAATTTTTTTCGTCACAAGCTCTTATAATGTCTTTATAATATTTGATGATCAATAATGTCAACATTTTTTTGGATTTTTATGAAAATTTAATTCGTTGCTTATTTATTCTTTAAGAAACACTGAAAACTATATGATAAATTTAACATTACCAGAACGAAAAAATAACAAATTAAGAGAACATAACGACTTACGTATGTACCTGCATAGGATCAAATTCAATTCTTTTTCAATTAAAAAGTATAATAAAAATTGTATGAAGTTTAATTTGCAAATAATTATATTCTATACAAATTTCTATTTCACTTTGAAGCCATGGAATTGTAATTCTTTGGCCATCTAGCTGGTTGGAATTATTAACCACTGTAAGTATAAAGAGCAGTGAATTCCAATCGACTGTTTTACTTTTAGCATGCATGAATCGGTACACTGTACGACTTAAGGACGGTGATTCAGATTATTTTTTGTTATTTTTTTTTGGATTTTGGATATTTTCGATTTAAATAATTATATATTAAAAAACAATTATTTAAACAATTTTGGGCATTTATAAAATAATGTATCAATCAATATACATAACTATACCATCATAATTTTCAATTTTTATAACTTGTGTATGGACACATTATATCCAGTTTTAGGCTATACTAAGTAGTTTTAAACAGATTCTTCTTTGTATGTTTAAAAATAGATACTTTATTTTAATGATATTGGTTTAAAAATAGGAACTTTTATTTTGATAGGAATTGAAATGGAATCCAATACTTATCAAGCAAAGACCATAATTGAACAATTACTAGAAAAACCATTTAGAACAAGATCGTTTTCGGAGAAGCTAATAGTAGTCAATAATGGGCGTCCATGTCCAAAGCTTACAGATTTAAAAAAACACATAAGGAAAAACACAGAGAGTATACTCGAACCTTTAGCGAAAATCAGTATTTATTGAACTATCGTTTTAAATAAAATGAATTATTATTCTTGAAAAAGTATTTTGATTTTCTAGAAGACCAGTAGCTAACCCTAAAATTATGACCAGGAATCGCCACTGGTAAAAACGACTTTAGCGTGTATTTAAGTATTGAAAAACCAAAATATTAACTCCATCTAAAATGGAAAACAGGAATAGGAACGCTTCTGATTGGGTTGGGGTCAAAATCCTGAAAGCCCAAAATCCTGAAAACCCAAAATCCCGAAAACCCAAAATCCCAAAAACCCATAATCCCGAAAACCCAAAATCCCGAAAACCCAAAATCCCGAAAACCCAAAATCCCGAAAAATTTTTCATTTTATATAATTTTTCGGGATTTCGATTTCGAAATGCTTTGCAAAAGCACAATAGCATCAAATAAAACTGTTTTTTATATAAGATCGGGAATTGCAAAAATAAATATCAGAAATTTAAGAAAATTTCTGGATTTTGGCCATTCGGGATTTTGGGTTTTCGGGATTGTCGGTTTTCGGGATTTTGGGTTTTCGGAATTTTGGGTTTTCGGGATTTTGGGTTTTCGGGATTGTGGGTTTTCGCTATTTTGGGTTTTCGGGATTGTGGGTTTTCGGAATTTTGATTTTCGGGATTATGTCCGTCTCCCCTTCTGATTAAGGGTTGAAAATGGTTAGCTCCACTTAATACGTTTTAACTTTTTGAAAATTCTTCTTTTATAAAATTTGCTGAATTTGAATTTTCTTTTGCCAGATTTTTAAAACTGGAATGACCCCGTGTGTCAAAAGGTAAGGCATTTTTTCAATCGTTTAACTGCCAATTATTTTGTTGGCTGTAAAAAGATAAATCAGTTTATGAATTTATTTTATCAATATTTATAAAGGAGAATTTTTAAACGTAAAATTTTAGAAAATCAGCACCTTCGAAATATTTATGTATGTTTATAGAAAATATTGAAGGTTTAAAGTTTTTCTCAAAGCGAGTTCAATACTTTCGTATTTTGTATATTGGTTCTTTTTTAAGATAAACAAATAAGCTGTTAGAGAAAATATTGACGAAACAGGGTTTTTTGGACGTCAGTTTGGTAAAATTGGTTTATGAAGTGTCTAAATTTGTATAAATGAAATACATGGTAGAAGAAATTAAAACAATTGGCACCAAAAATTATTTCAATACTTTAGGAAAAGTATTGGAATATGGAAAGTAGATTTTCAAAAGTGATAATTTTAATAGAATTTTTTAAAAGAATTTTGTTAAAGTAATTCTGAATTCGAACCACAACTAACCTTATTAACATAATGAAAAGTCAAAAATGAGAAAATTAGTTTTTCATGAGATTTGGTAAAAATAAGATCAAAAATTTATCAAAATTGTTGGATCCGTTCTGTTGAAAAACCAGAAAAATGTTTGAATTTTGTAAGAGGTTTAATATTTTTCCGGTGAGGGGTCACCGAGTTCCGTTACCCCTGATCCAATCGCTGTAATAAGATTCGAACAAGATTCTATTTCAAATTTATTCGTCAATTAAAATTTGTATTTATATCAACTTCTTAAGACGAATTGTGTTATGGATCATCCATGATTTAGCTATTTAACAATAATTTCATGAGCAAAAACCTACTCAGACATCATCTCTGCTTGGAACAGTCATGACTTTCATTTTACAGTCTCCGAAGACGAAAAACTGTCATAATTTAAGTTAATTTCCCTTTCTCGATATTCTGAAATTTTGTCAAAAAAGTTTGTACTTTTTTAATAAAACACAAAGACAGAACTTTACATTAAGAATTTTAGAGCGTTTTTCTTAAAAAATAAAAAATAATAAAAAATTGTTTGCTGAAAAGTCACAAAACTAGCTTTTTTCATCTTGTCTGTAAGACCGAAAAATTGTGTCCAAGAAGTAAAGTCCAGTTTTTTATTTACATAATTTTTAATTTTCTTTTAATTCTATGCAAATTTATTTGTCTCTAGTTTCATTCAAATTATAATTTAAACAACTTGAAATCTTTATAATACAGACATGAATTGGCCAAAAGTGCACACTTCTTGCTAACACGATTAAAAATTTCTTGAGCTGTCACATGTTTTATTGCGTGGGTTAACTATACACGCCACTTCATTCAATCGACTTCAATTCTATCCCACAAACCAAGTATGCACTCTTTCCCTCTTCAAGACCTCTGCTTGTCGTTTTCTACAAGCCTTCCAAAAGCAAAAACCATGCAAAAACGCAAAACTGAAAAATGTGTGTCATTCCAATACCTCAGAGGCATCACTCATATCGGATCGGATCAGATCACACCTTAAAAATGCTGCAATTGCATTCTGCTGCACGCCATCACCATTGCCTCGCCATCGCATCTTGCTTAAAGCTTGTTTACACACCATTCACCCCATGTAGCCGTCAGATTCCAAAATTCCTTTGACCGGCTGCTGCTGTTATACATCATCATAGAGCCCAAGTTAGACTTACATAATGTCATATAGCCATATATGATGCGATGCAGCATTGCACCGGGTGTCTCTAGTGTCTACCATTCCAAAAGACCAAAGACCTGAAGACCAAAGACCTAAAGACCGAACACCAAAGACCGATTCAAATCTATCTCTCTGGAGAGAATTATTAACACAAAACACCGCATGGCATAGATTCCATATTTTTCTTGAATCCCCATAAAGTCTTAGATGGCAATTCATTTAACACCACACAAAACCGTTCTGTCATTTTTAAAACGAAGAAACCAACGAACAAACATACCACGCATGAGTTTCATATGATATATGACTGACAGAAGAAGTGACAGTTGTATACCAAAGTTGATCAAATTATAGCCAAAGAAAAAATCAAAAAAATCAATCCCATCGCTCGATTGACTATGAAAAACATGGACGTCACGTGTTTTATTGGTGTTTTGTTGCAATTTTTTTGTTAGTTTTATGCCTGCATCTAAAATAATTCATAATTCAATCAAAGTGACGACTTTTAAAACATGAAAAATACTCGTATAATTGATTACTGTCCAAATGTCTAACGACTGGCCGCCATATTTGTATCGTTTGAATAAATTAAAAAAAAACGTTTCTTTTTTCGTTGCTGTCGTTTTTGTTGTCATTTTTTTAAATTTTTTTATAGTGAATTACTTAGCAAGAATTTTATCGAATTGCGTATTTATGAATAATTTAAAAATCACCAATTTAATTTTTTGTGTTGATTTTTTTTTTATTTGCTAAATTAGACCAACAAACCTTCAAAAGTTGAAAAAAGGTGTTAATTGGATTTCTGGGAAAAAAGGCGTTAAATAGTTTTATTAACTTTTCAAATAACTAAAATATTATTGCCCTTCTAATTGCTTTTAAATTAGTATCAATAACAACAACAACAAAAACAACAATTTAAAAAATAAAAAATAGTACAAATATTTATTAAACTGAATTTTAAATTAGATCAACGAGTCAAGTTAACTAGACAGGCAGCCAGCAGCGTAACGCCATAACGTCCACATATCATTTACAATAATACCCCCCATGTCGCGTCGTAGTCGCGTCGTGATTATACATAGCCTAGCTATATTATATTTTTCTGATTAATATTTTATTTTGATAGAGAATTATTTTATAATTTTATTATTGTGGGAGGCACAAGCCATGCCATGTCTAGTCTATATAGACCATAGATATCTCCTGGTTAGAGCTTGTATTTAATTTAAATGAATTAATTCGAGAAAAAACTGGTAAACGAATTTTACGAATATTATGCTTTAGGGGATTTTAGAGAATATTTTTTCGTTGTTGTTGTTTATTGAGAGCAAGCAAAAACCAACAAACAAACGAAAAAAAAAGTGAATTTAATTAAATTTTATATTGAAAGAGAGATTGTGATTTGTTTTTTGAACAAGTTTTCATAAGTGTGGTTTGGGGAATTGGAAAAAGCATTGGATTTTTTTTGTGTTTTAAACAAGAATTTGTCAAATTGCATTTTGGAAATAATTTGGGATTAGAATTTGTAGAATTTGCATTAACAGTCGAATCCGCTTCAAAGAATTGTATTATATTCGTCGAATCATTGCCATAGTTTGGTCTTAAGTTTAAAAAAAACCACTACAACAAATATATAGCCAAATCCAAGACCAATAATCATAACTGGTACACCTTATTTCGATTGGAGCTTAGGTGAAGGCACAACGAACGGCCAGTTCAAGTGAGTTAAGAAACTCTATTAGGTATGAATTTCTCTGTTCTGAGTCCATGATAGTGTTTGATGACAAATACTCCCTCATATCTCCTGCTACTTCATCATATATGTTTGCATATATTTTTTTAACGACGCCGACGTTGTTTCTTGGTGCTAGAATCGCTATTTGACAGAGAAATTGATAGTTATGTATGTTATTTTGTAAATCAGGCTAAACACTTGCAAAGGTTTTTAACTGACCATCTCTTTTTAATAGTGGTTCAGCATTGTTTGTTTATTTCATTATGAGAAAAGCTATAGGCAATGATGATAGGTCCAAAAGCAGGTAGCACCTAATAATATGCTACTAAATAGTGTTCTTAGAAGATGTTTAGTTTTAAACTACTCTCCAACCTTGTAACTATCTCCTCATAAAAATTCTTGTCAAAGTATTGATCCGTTGCGAAGTGAAGGGCGTACAAACAAGCAAACAAACAAACAAACAAATTGACTCTGCCATTAATAACATTAATATAAATTAAATTAAATAAATATCTCGAGACCTTAAAATTACTTAGACCTAATGTGTAAAACTAAAAAGTTTAGAGATTTTCATATCAATTTATTTCCATCGCACTTCTTCGACCATTACTAAGCTGAAGACTAAAATAAAACTGTTAAGCTGACTTATTTAAAATTGTCTCATGACCTTTTTAACTCCATTTTGAAAAACGGTTTTTCGACCAATATTCTACTCATAGAATTTGATGTTGAATTTATGTTGTATGAGTTAAAAAATAAGTCTGAAAAAAAGAACGGTTGCTAAATTTTTGTTTACTTCGATTTTTGAACTTTTTATTTTTGTAGTTCCGCGAACCGTAGTACCCGTGGCATGATGGTTAGTGCGTTGGACTGTCATGCGAGAGGTCTTGGGTTCGATCCCTGCCTATGCCACCTTAATTTAAAAAAAAAACGGGTACTGCCTCTTGCGAGGAATTGATAAATTCTCCAAGAGTAATGCTTGTCATGAAAAAGTGCTTTCTCAAATTAGCCGTTCGGATTCGGCATTAAACTGTAGGTCCCCTCCATCCCTGACAACAGTACTCGCACACAGGAATGGTTGAGAGTTGTAAGTCACTAGGCCCTGGTTCTCTACGGACTGTTGCGTCACCTAATTTATTTTTATTTATTTATTTTATTTTAGTTCCGCGAACCATTTTCCTAAATAACAATATAATAAAAATTAATATATGGTATATGCATACAAAGTTGCCACATGTGTCGATTTGTTGACAAACAAGCCGTAAAAAAAATGGTTTTAGAATTTACTCTTATCTGTATCCTAACATTTAGAAAAATATGGATTTTTCAAATACCAAAAGAAATGGAAGAAGTTTAGAATTGATGTGAGTATTACTTCTTGCAGGAAGTATTTGACTTTTAATATAAGTAATTTGTAAATTATTGGATATTTCTTTATTAACTTCCCATAGGAAGTTATTGTAATGGGTCCGATTTGTCGAATTGAAAATTTTGACATTTCTCGACGTTTCAAGATCCCTAGAGTCGAAATAAAAGATTTTTAGAAAGATGCCTGTGCGTGCGTGTGTACGTACGTTCGCGACGTTTTTTTCGTCGTCCATAGCTCAAGAACAAGAAGAAATATCGACTTCAAATACATTTTGTTATACAGATAATAATGCAGAAAGATGCAGAAAGGGCTCTCAAAAAAATTGCGTGGGTGGTTTTTTTTACCATAGAAGTTTAAAAAAGGTGAACATTTTGGTTAAACCTAAATATCTCATGAAACAATGACGCTAGAGACTTGATTTAAATTGTATATTATATATTGTTACGTGATACAAAACACATATATTTTTGGAAAAAAATCCAATTAACGGTTTTTTTTTATAAATCAAAAAAACTGAAAAAAAATAATTTGTCACCTCGAAAATTTTACGAGATTTCATCTCCAAAACAATTTTGTGCAATGAAGAATAATGTTTTTGACATCTGATAAAATTATAAATATAAAAATGATAAAATATTTTTAAAAATAAAAACCTAAAAAACATTACTCAAAGTTGGTAAAAATTGAATTTCGACTGAAATATCTTTTCAAAAACTTGAGATTAAGGCTAAAACTTATTTTATCTTATAGGAAATATTGTTTTCAACATTCTGAGAAATGTTGAGAAAAATCGAATTGACAGTTTTTTTTACAAAAAATAAAAACCTAAAAAAAAATGTATAGAAGGTGGTAAAAATTGATTTTCGACTCAAATATCTTTTCAAAAATTTGAGATAATGGCTTCTAACTAATTTTAACTTATAAGAAATATTGTTTTCAATTTTATAAGAAATATTGTTTTCAATTTTGAGAAAAACCGAATAGACAGTTTTTTTTTACAAAAAATTAAAACCTTAAAAAAAACAATACTAAAACTTGGTAAAAATTTACTTTGGACTCAAATAGCTTTTCAAAAATTAAAAAAATTGGCTTCAAACTTATTTTATTTCACAGAAAATATTGTTTTCGATATTCAGTAATTTTTTATAATAATTTAATAGTCCGTTTCGTTCATAAGAAAATAAAATCTACAAAAAATAGTACGCAAACTTGGTAAGAATTGATACATATAGACAAACTTTTAAGCAAGACAAATCGGCAGACGGTATGGGAAGTTATCAGTGTGGGTCGCATCCCAGCCTCTTTTTAAAACATATTAATTAGTAACACATCATCCGTAATTGAAATCGAATAGTTCGAATAAGCCAATCCAATTTTAATTTCTTCGTGAGAATTTTCGCAATATTCCTACAAATACATAGTAAAATGTTGTTATTTTTGATCTTAATCAATTGTTTTTTAACTGTTAATAAAATATCAATCAAAAGGATTGAATTAACTAAATTCATATACTTAACTCTTCAACTGAAAGAATAACCTACATAATTGGCGCTGACTGTTTTGAAGAACTCTTTTATTTTGTATTTATATTCAGTTTTGAAGTAAAACCAAATAATTAATTTTATTCATTTAAAAGTGTCAACAATTTTTTATAGTTGAACATTCAAAAATTCAAAACATTTCAAAAATCATGCATTATTTTACATTGATTTATTATTACAATAGGACTAAAAATTCAAGTTGGTTTATTTTGTGGGTAAATTGAATAAATTAAAACAAAATTGAACCAATTCAATTGTTTTCTGATGAGATTCTATTAGTCTAGATTCGGCGATGAGTAAAATTAAATTTTAAAAAGTTCTTTTGGTTGATTTGTCTAATTTACATAAATAACCTTATAATATTATAATGATTTACTCACTCACTTGATTAATTGAAATTCAAATGCTAAATTATTAGTATAGTTGATAGTTTTCGGTAGTTACTATAACACCGTAAAATGGAAGAAGTGTTCGGTGAACTTCGCGAAGATATTTTTTTTTTCAAAGTAAATTTTCAAAGGTTTTAATAATTAATTTGACTCTTAACACAACGTTGAGATCGATTAATGACTCGTTTTTGATTTTAAAATTTTTCAAAATTCATTATTTTCGAAACATTATTTGACATTTAAAAAAATATGTAAGAACAATCACGGTTTCTAAAGAACTTTGAATGCCGAACTTTACGAAAAAAGTTTTGAAGTAAGTCCATAATATGGTTTCAAGTTACTCACTCTCCATTAAACTTAAAAAGACAACATTTTTACAATTCAGTATATTGCTTAAGCTGTTTTAGTGTCAAGAAAATCAATTTTATTATGCTATGTTGAGATCACAAAATGGCTAGTTTTACTTTTCCAAATTTACAACATCCATATGACTTTTTAGTTCCTGACATTTTAAATTCAAGGATCCATTCACCAGATTAAGATTTGTTTAATATTTTTTTTTCACGAACTAACATTTTTCAGAAGTGTTCAGATGAACCAATTAAAATAAAGATTTATAGATTTTCTAAAAAGCTTCTTAACCTTCTTTTCTGGGCCAAAATTTTGCCTTAATTTTTGTTGGTGATGTTTTCAAAAAAAAAACACTGAATCTATTTTTAAATATCTCAAAAATAAAACGTTTCCGGTTATTGTTGATCCTTCCATCTACAAAAAACCTTAACCTAACCTATTCTGAAACGTTTTAACCGCCCATTCGTTTTTTGTTTCCGTTTGACCTTTTGTTTAAAGAGAACATACAGAATAGATAGAATTTCTATGTCAATTCCAACTGCATATCAAAGAATAAACAAGAAAGGAAAAAGGGTTGGAAAATCAGTTCGTATTTTTGCGTATCGTATATTCAACCTCCAATTTAAAATTTTGGTATCCACCCTTTTTTTCTCCTTCTCTGTATATTTTCCCTGTCAAACCCTCAGTATGTCCTTTCTCTAACCCCCATCTATTTGGAAAATGTCCAATTTTCTAGAACGATATTGTAATATAAATAAATATGTATATGCATCTGGTGCCAAAAAGCAAAAACGAACGAAAAGGAAAAATCTTATCTTCTTCGCTCGAATTGTCGACAATTGTCATGGATGACAGAAACAAATTGAATATGTACACAAAATGAAAAAAATAGAAAATAAATATTTGATTATTATTTTTAAACGCAAATTGTCACAGAATTTTTTTGATTCTAATTTTGAAAGCTTTTTTTTGAATGATTCATGATACAACTATGAATGTCCCTACTTTAAAATTTGATTTTTAAAATGTGCATAAATATAAACATAATTGGAAGAATTCACTTAAATAAATGTACATAGTATGTATGTATGTATGTATGTATCTACTTTTCATGATATACAATGACATTTCAAACTCAATTAATCAACTTAAATAGTTTTGTATCAAAATCCACCTCCAGTCAGAAATAAATAAAATGCACGACTACGTCGAATAAACTCGTTGCAAAGAAATACAAAGGGTCTATATAAAAATATAACCAATATTTTGAGATTTGAAAATAAATATATGTATGTATGCACCTCTAAAATAAATTTATCTTTCAAAATTTAAATACCCTTTTGTTTCTCGAAAAAAACCTAAATTTATATTTTTTTTTGAAAATGGTCTAAGCCAATCATCTTAAAACCTTAATTTTAGCGTTTGAACTTAATCGTCCCAATGTCGAAGAGGCCCACGTTTTTCATCATGTTTAAAATCTCGAGTTCAAAATTTTTTACGAATGCATTGCTTGCCATAAAGTTTCTATTAGTCGCAAGTAAAAAATTCCACCATCTAGACACACTGTCACTGAAGTTACTAAATATGTATTTTATTAAACAAAAATAAAACCAGTTAAAATGCTAATTTAATATTTATTCAATATTATGCAGGTAAGTTAAAGTATAGGTATCTGCAATTTTGTGTGTCAGTGATTTGAGTTGCTGCAAATTTAATGGGTCCAATTACCGGTGTTTGCTGCCACATAAGATGGCAATTAAACATTTAAATCCTAACAAGAAAGGTTAAAATATTTTGTCTTAATAGGGGTTGCAGCTTAGACGACGACGCACGCGACGGACGTATGGAGGGGGGGACTTTTTAAATGCAAATTATTTAAAAGTGTTGATTGGTATAAGGTTAGTTAAATGTTTAAAGTTGTTTCTTTTTTTTGTAACAACATTTTGTTCAAAAAGTAACAAATAATATGTATTCATAGTCAAGTTGCATAGTAATTAAAAGCTTATTGGTTTATAAAGAGAATACATTATATATTTATTCAAATATGGTTATAGTTTGGTTAAGTGTTCAAATTTGTCCTAATTAATGTTCAGTTTTTTTTTTTTTTGTTTTTTTTTTGTTTTTGATTATAAAATAAATTGATGGAGATGTCAAAAAAGCTAAATAACTTGGATTTAAGTTTATATGTATATACGAGATATTTGTTGAATTTTAAATTAACATTTATGTAAATTATTTGAATTCAACATATGAACCTTTATGTGACAGTTAAATGTTGTAGAAAGAGTAATATAATTGGACGTTAATAATTTAATGTTTATTTTAATGAATGGATGAGGTTAAAGGTCAGTAATATTAATGTTTAAATTTTTGGTATAAATTTTGTATTTATTTCTCGATGATAATCGAGTTGACAATTTTATTTTATTTAGTTTGGACATTTGTAGAAGACTTTAATAGACAAAACCAGGAATCTGGTGTTTTGAACATTTCATGAAAATCTCCCATAGAACTTTAACTTCCCTCGTACGGAAGATTGAGATTTTGAGTTTGAGAATAGGATTGTCATATTTTAAAAACCAGAATCAACAACCGTAGAAAATTAATCGACAAAAAGCGAAAAATAAAAATCAATGTCTTGTAAAAATTAAGTTTTAGGATGCATGTGCATTTTTCAATATTCAATCCATACTGGACTGAAAAAGACGAAAGATTTATACTTAAAGTAGAAAGTCAGAAAAATACTATTTCTACAAAACTAATTTTGGTGAGAGCAAATCAAATTGACTTACATCCAAGCAGACATCGCCTTTTTAAAAGTCTGACAAAAAATTTAAAGCATGCAGCTTGTCCCTCTCTGTGGGTTTCTCATAAAATTGAATATTTCGACACCACAAACTAGAACCAATGTTTTTTTTTTTTCGACTCAAATAATGGTGCTTTAAGAGGAGATTATGGTTTGCTTATTAAACTACGCAAGCAATAGGCAAAATTGTGAAAATTTTTTTGGATTAGTTACAGATATTGTAAGGCCTGTGCATCATCGTTTCGCTCGTACCACTGAAAATATCGCTGCTGTAAGTGAAAGTGTTGCTGAAGACACGAATGTGTCGATTCCTCGTCGGTCTCAAGAATTATTACTGTCTAATGGCATATCATGGATTTTACGTTTGGATCTTCACCTACATCAATATAAAGTACAGCTCACACAACAACTGAAACCAGCTGAATATTCACAACGTCGTAGATACGTCGAATAGGTGCTTGAACAGCAGGCTGTGGACGGCGATTTTTCGAACAAAATTTTCTTCAGCGACGAAGCACATTTGTTTGTTTGTTAATAAACAAAATTGTCATATTTGGGGTTCTGAGAATCCTCAAGTAATTAAAGAGAGGCCATTACATCCACAAAAAGTCACTGTTTAGTTCGCTTGCGCTCTTTGGTTCCGAGGCGTGATTGCACCTTAACATAAAAAAAAGGCTCGGATGCGACCCACACTGATAACTTCCCATCCCGTCTGTTCATTTGTCTTACTTAAAAGGTTTGCAGGTTTTCGTGTTTTGTTAAAAAAGTTATCAGTTAAATTATTTTAAAATAACCAACAATATTTTGCATATGATGAAAAAGTTTGATTTTAAAATCTATTTCAGTCGAAAACCAATTTTTACCAATTTTAGTAGCATTTCTTAAAAGTTTTTATTTCTTAAATAAACAAATACAAATTGGATCAATGAAATGAATTTTTCACGAGATATCGAGAACCGAACATCATTTTTTACCAAATTTGTTTACTATTTTTTGTAGATTTTATTTTTTTTATGAAAAAAACTGACTCTTGGATTTTAAAAAAAATTTACTGACTGTCGAAAATTATATTTTCTTTGAGTAAAATAAGTTTGAAGCCAATATTTTCGATTTTAAAAAAGATATATGAGTCGAAAATCAATTTTTATGAACTTTTAGTAATGCTTTTTTAAGGTATTTATTTTTTGTTAAAAAACTGTCTTTTTGATTTTTCTCAAAATTTTACCGAATGTTCAAAAAAATATTTCTTATAAGTTAAATTAGTTTGAAGCTAATATTTTTAAATTTATAAAAGATATTTGAGTCGAAAATCAATTTTTACGAACTTTTGTTATTTTTTTTTAGGTTTTAATTTTTTGTAAAAAAAACTATCAATTCGATTTTTCTCAAAATGTTACTGAATGTTGAAAACAATATTAAAAAAAAATTAAATTAGTTAACTGCCAATGTCTCAAAATTTCTGAAAAGTTATTTGAGTCGAAAATCAATTTTTACTAACTTTTATTAATTTTTTGTTTTAGGTTTTTATTTTTTGTAAAAAAAATTGTCAATTCAATTTTCTCAAAATTTTACCAAATGTTGAAAATAATATTTCTTATAAGATAAAATGAAATGAAAGCCATAATCGCAAATTTTCGAAAAGATATTTAAGTCGAAATTAAATTTTTACCAACTTTGAGTAATGTTTTTTTTAGGTTTTTATTTTTTATAAAAAAATAAATCTGTCAATTCGATTTTTCTCAAAATTGTATCAGATATTGAAAACGTTATTCTTCGTTGCACAAAATTGTTTTATAGATAAAACCATTTTTTATTCGTAAAATTTTCGATGTGACAAACATTTTTTTTCAGTTGTTTTGATTTATAAAAAAAAATCATTAATTGGATTTTTTCAACCGTGAGATATTTAGGGTTAACCAAAATGTTCACCTTTTTTTAAAACTACTATGGTAAAAAACCACCCACAAAATTTTCTTGAGAGCCCTTTCTGCATCTTTCTGCCTTATTATCTGTATAACAAAATTTATTTGAAGTCGATATCTCTTCTGGTTCTTGAGCTATGGACGTCGAAAAAAACGTTGAGAACGTACGGACGTACACACGCATGCATAGACATCTTTCTAAAAATCTTTTATTTCGACTCTAGGGACCTTGAAACGTCGAGAAATGTCAAAATTTCCAATTTGACAAATCGGACCCATTACAATAACTTCCTATGGGAAGTTAATAAATTGGGTGGCGAAACAGTCCGTTGAGAACTAGGGCCTCGTGACTTACAATTCTCAACCATTCCTGTGTGCGAGTACTGTTATCAGGAATGGAGGGGACCTACAGTTTTAAGCCGAATCCGAACGGATAATTTGAGAAAGCACTTTTCATGACAAGAATTACTCTTGGAGAATTTGCCAATTCTTCGCAAGAAAAAGTATCCGTGAAAAAAATTTTAGGTGGCATAGGCAGGGATCGAACCAAAGACCTCTGGCATGACAGTGATTAGACCTTACATCTCCGAAAATGACGATGGAAACTGTAGAATACGACTGGGAGAATATGTGGTTTTAACAAGACTGTGCCACACGCCACACAGCTCAAGCGAGAGACATTTCTCGTCGTGGCGATATCAACCGGCCACCAAGATCATGCATGTGAATTGACACCTCTGGACTTTATTTTGTGACGGGCTACGTGAAAGACTGTCTTAATGCAGAAAAACCTTTAAATCTTGAGCACTTAAAAACCAAACCAACATTCGTCATGTTATGGCTGAGATATCACCCAATATGTTTCAAAAAGTTGTCGAAAATTACCTCAAGAGAATATTTTGCATATGTTTTATTTACGATTACTTTTGAAACCGCTAAATGGATATTCCTGTACTTTGCAACATTTTCGTAAATGGTTTAAATTTCTATCTTAATGTGATCCAAATTTTAATAATTTCTTGCATTATGAATTATATTCATTGACCTTAAATGCGTTTACAATAACTTTCTTAACGAGTAAATTTTACTGTTTTATTGTTACATAAAATTATGGGAAACGTAAATAAACACAAAGACACAAAGAAACAACTTAATAATAACTAATAATTAAGTTTGAGCAATTTTTGTTTACACCAAATTAAGGAAATTTTTCTGTCTCACAAATGTTTCTTCTATCTCAAACTTTTACAACTTTTGCCTATTGATTAACAACGATCCCACCTCTTTTGCAATATAACGATGTAACTTTTTTAATTACAAGGGATGAAATGTCAAATGTATCCAATTAAAATGTCATGATTAAAAAACAAGTAACTATTCCTATTTATACACTGTTCAGTGCTCATATACATACATATATGAACTCTCTGAAAGTGTCAAGTTTTAATTGGCGTGTTTTTATTACGAATATTTTTATTGATTACACTGGTTGACAAAATTACATTTATTTCCTGTTGTACAAACAAAGGAATACTGTTTAAAAGGATTAAGATGTCCTAAATTCGAATCTAACCTTTAAATTTTTCTATCACATCAGGTTTTTAAAATATGCCCCTTTAAAAATGCTAAAAACAAACAAAAACGGTTTTTTTTAAGCCTAAGTTCAAACTCAAAATATCTCTTAACAATAATTGTATGATGATTTTGAAAAGTACAAACCTTTCTCTTTTAGATACAATTAAAAGGATTTTAGTATCTTACTTAGTTTCTGGAAATTCGCATTAGTTATGAGTCTTATTTGAATCTATATGAAGTCTCGAAAAAAACTTGAATTTGGTACTTTAATAGTTTTTTAAATTACGTTTTGGACTACATTTTTAGTGCTGATTTCGAATCCAAACTCATATTTTAACTATTTGGTCAAGTTTAAAAAATACCCGTTTTCAACATCATTTTTACATTTTTTAATATATTTCAAAAACTTGCTATAATAGAATTATTTAGATAACAGATTCTTTACAAGAACCAAACTTACTTTCAAACCGTTTTGCCTTTTTCTGTTGAAAACTATTTTAGCAAAAGTGGTTAAGCGATTCTTTTAGTTTTTTGTAAGACATGTGATATCTAACAAATTTTGAAGTTTTTTTCGAATATTATATGAAATAATATAAATATTTCAATTTAATATTGAATAAAGGGATTTTAGATTTGGAAAACATTCACGGATTTGATTGAAAAAAAGCTACTTAATAAATTTAGACAGCCTCAAAAAGCCGAATATACGTGTTTTTTCGCATTTTAAAAAGTAATATCTCAAAAACCTGATGTGATACATTAATTTTAAAGTCGGATTTAAATTAAGGCCTCCAAAACCCTTTGAAAAAGTGCAATTTCAATGCCAGTAGAAAAACCTTGTCGACCAGTGTTATTTGTTTTCCTAATTTATTATTAGCTTTTTTTCTTGTATCCATATATTCTATGAACATCAAAAAGGTATGGCTGAAAGAAATAAAGAACTTAACGTATTTCATACATGAAAAAGTAATAACTTATGTATAGATAATACACTTTTACATACTTTTATACATTACAGTGATTTTGATTATAATTATCCAAAAAAAAAAAACACCACCATCACCAGCCCTTTCCCATTTCGAAAATGGTTTCTTTTCTTTTCCTCATAAAAGCAAATTCATTTCCTTTTTAACAAAGGTAGATGATGGTAGACTATATCGAAATATTTTTACCCTAATATTAGTAGATTACACATGTTTTCGTAGATAGAAACTTGAATACCCGGAAAAAATTTCCGATTAAAATTATTATACCTAAGTTGAATAAAATTGGTCTCAGGGCCTATATTTATAGAAATACACAACAATAGAAGGAAAATATGTAAAGATTACATATTACATACCAATATACAGATATGTATGTAAGTTTGCATGTTTGTACATCAGGATAACTACTATAATAGGCATCGATCGGTCTCAAGGAGGTGGTGGTGGTAAGGCTGTTTTATTACCCACCACCCCACTGCAGAGCGAGCTTACTAAAAAAGGATACACAACTCGGTAAACATTTTATGTATGCTTTCTTTTTCTTTTTATTTTTATTTTCCATTCAATATTATTTGCTGGGAAAGTATCATTAATAATAGTGGAACTTTCACCTCCCTCGACACCTGAAGTTCTTGAGGGTTCTTTTTTTGTGGTCCTTGTGTATTTTTTGTATTTAATATTATCCTTTTGAAATTATGAGAGAGAGTTTGTATATATTTTTTCAATCGAAGTTAAAGTTATGTAAATTTTGTTTAAGTATTTTCTTTTTTTCAAATAAAAGCTTTATTGTCAAAAATAAGAGGATATAAAAAGGTTAAGGACCTTTTTAAAAAGTTTGCTTTTTGCTGTCATAGAGTTAAGCTAAGGAAGTATAAATGTAAATTTTATGTGGCTATTTTTCATGTTGAAAGTACTTGATCAAGGATCTATTATATTCAATTATTTTGGCTTATTTTAAGCTATAAATCACAATCGTAAAGGTTTATATCTTAAATCAATAAAAAACGTTGAACGAAATAAGAATAACTTCACAAAAATTGTATCTACTTGACAGGAGAGTTATTTGAATACAATATTGTTTTTTTGAGACCGGAATGTATATTGTATTGGTTGCATTAAAATTTTAATGTATAAATTGTTGAATCCACTAGGAATTGAAAATTTCTTTTATACTAAAGAAACTTCGGTTTAAATTTTGAAACCAATATATATTAGTACTTTTGGCAGCACTTAAAGATTTTCAAAACTTAATGTCAAAATATAATATCTGTATATTTTTAAGAATTAAGTCTTTTTTTCTATCAACTTTTAGCTTAATTCAAGATTGCATTATAATAAGAATTTTAAATATTTTACTTGAAAATGCAAATGCAATAAATTTAAGCACTATTTTGGGAAAACAATGTGTCAAAAGTCATTTGTAGCTATATTATGTATATCGCCTTAAATGTTTGAAACCAAGTTATATACCCTTAACCTTTAGAATGTTAAATAGTATTGACGACCATATACGTTTTACAAGTTTATTGTACAAATAGGCCAAATGCAAATGATCCTTCCAAGTAATTTCAATTTTTTAAATATATTAAATATGTTAAACAGCTATCAGACATATTTTTTCACTATCTCTATTTATTTTTATGGGAATGATTTTTTATAATATGAGTTAAGACTTTTTTGAAATGAAATTGAGAATATATTATGAGAAATTAATTGAAACGCATTTAGGGCAAAAATAACACTTCAAGGAGTCAAAGAAAAGTCAAAAACCTCCCAACAAAAGAACTCAATGTTCCTATAAGTTAATTTCTCGAAATCAAACTCTGTCGTCTGTCGATTTGTCTTGTTTAAAAGTTTGTCTATATGTATCAATTTTTACCAAATTTGGGTACTATTTTTTGTAGATTTTATCTTTTTATGAAAAAACAAACTGGATTTTTATAAAAAAATTACTGAATATCGAAAACAATATTTTCTGTGAAATAAAATAAGTTTGAAGCCAATATTTGTAATTTTTGAAAAGCTATTTCAGTCGAAAGTAAATTTTTACCAAGTTTTAGTATTGTTTTTTTTTTTAGGTTTTTATTGTTTGTAAAAAAAAACTGTCAATTCGATTTTTCTCAAAATTTTTCCTAATGTTGAAAACAATATTTCTTATAAGTTAAAATTAGTTAGAAGATATTATCTCAAATTTTTGAATAGATATTTGAGCCGAAAATTAATTTTTACCAACTTTTGTTAAATTTTTTTTAGGTTTTTAATTTTTTTACAAAAACTGTTAATTTGATCTTTTTCAAAATTTTACTGAATGTTGACAAAAATATTTTTTGAAATATAAAAGCAGTTTAAAGCCAATATCTCAAAGTTTTGAAAAGATATTTGAATCGAAAATCAATTTTTACCACCTTTATACATTTTTTTTTAGGTTTTTATTTTTTGTAAAAAAAATTTGCCAATTCGGTTTTTCTCAAAATTTGTCCTAATGTTAAAAACAAAATTTTTATGAGTTTAAATTAGTTAGAAGCCATTATCTCAAAGTTTTGAAAAGATATTTGAGTCGAAAATCAATTTTTACCAACTTTTATTAATTTTTTTTTTAGGTTTTTATTTTTAGTAAAAAAACTGTCAATTCGATTTTTCTCAACATTTTTCAGAATGTTGAAAACAATATTGTTTATAAAGTAAAATAAGTTTGAAGCCATAATCTCAAGTTTTTGATAAGATATTTGAGTCGAAATTCAATTTTTCCAACTTTGAGTAATGTTTTTTTTAGGTTTTTATTTTTTATAAAAAAACTGTCAATTAGATTTTTCTCAAAGTTTTATCAGATCTCAAAAACATTATTCTTCGTTGCACAAAATTGTTTTGGAGATGAAATCATACTTTCAACGTTAAATTTTCGAGGTGACAATTTTTTCTTTCAGTTTTTTTGAAAGTTTTATTTTGTATTCAAAAAATATTTAATGAATGTTTTTTAAATAAATAAATTTTACTACAATTGCTGTTGTATTAACATATTATGTACGAAATTTAAGCCAATATCAAGTTTTTGAGATATTCGGGTCGAAAAACAATTCTGAAGGTAATATGATTTTTTGTTCTTAAAATATAAGAGTTAAAAATAAACTTTTTTGTCATTTTTTTTGATTTATAAAAAATTATTGTAAAAATTTAGTTTTATATTAATAAATAATAATTTAGACCACCCAAAATATTTACATAATATTAAATTTATATGTATGTATAGTGCTGTTCGAAAATTTTTGGTCAAACATTTTATTACCCTTTTCGAGATCAGTTCTTGGAATTTAGGAACGCTATGGGTTTTTTTTGCACTAAGTAGCAACATGTCATTCAAACACTGTATAAAAGTTGATGTTATTATCAGTAAGAGCTGCGTTTGGATCGTGATAGCAGTCCAATACCAACCGAAGTGATTTTGTGGAAAAAAATGGGAAAAATCAGTTCGAAACATGAAGCCAATATTTTGTGTCTGTCATGTCTCAATTTGACGACAGGTGAAATTTCTAAGAGACTGAATATTGTTTAACAAACTGTGGCATGGAATTTGAAAAAATATGCAAAAAAGGCTCAGGGATTCCAAAAAAAACGACCCCAGTGGAAGATCGATTTGTTGGTGTTGTACAATCGTCGGCATCTGTTCAGGACTTCGGTGGACCTTAAAAACGATCTGTGTGGAGCTACAGGCAAAGTAATTTCGTCAAGCTCAGTGAGAAAAAGGCTCGTGAAATCTGGACTTAGAGCACTCAAGCTGGTACTGAAGCCGGATTTTTCAAAAAGAGTCAAAGAAAAACGATTGTTCTGGGCATAAGAGCACCTAAATTGGACTCAAGATATGTGGAACAATGTCATCTTTTCGGACGAATCAAAATTCGAACTCCATGTTGTAGATGGTAGGATCCTTGCGCAAAGAGAACCGAAAGAAAAGCTAAGACTTGATTTCATTTTGCGGATGCCCCCCAAAACTGAAGGTGTAATGGTGTGGGGATGCTTATCTGCTCATGAAAAAGGTAGAATGAGCTTTCTAGAATTCAAAAGTCAATGCAAAAGTTTACTTTCGAGTCCTGGTAAACGTATTGGGGCCTAGGGTGCTAGACCTTTTTGGAGACACTTGCAGTTTCATTCTTCAACAGGAAAAAATTGTAAGTATGAACTTGTTTTTATTTTAACCATGACTGACTAATATTAAGCTTTAAAAAAACCTAAAAACTTTTATGACTAAAAATAATATTTAGATTTTTTTTTTTAAATTAAATTAAAAATTACTTCGAAAAAAATAATATCAATATACTAAGTTGACCTCCCTGCAGTCCAGATCTCAATCCATCTGCCCAGAGTCAGCAGATGGATTAAAAAAAACTACTTACCAGGACCTGGAACACGATACCTGCATCTACATAGAAAAACCTATCTTATTCAATGTCTCGCCGATGTGCAACCGTAATAAAAGCAAGAGGATGTCCAACAAAGTACTAATTGGATACAACATGTTTCTGAGAAGCAATACAAAAAAAAAAACAAAAAACTGCACCAATACAGTATTTTTCTTTAATCCTTAAAAATAGGACAGGTATCTAAAAAACTTATTTTTCGGTATAATCAATTTTTGCTCACATGACTATTTTAGAAAAATCTCAAAATTCTTATTGTATCCTTCCTAAAACGATGTGAACAGCATAGTAAAACAAAACCTCATTAAAAAATATTTTGTTATTTCAACACATTTGACAAATTTCGAAAAAAAGTTTGACCAACATTTTTTGAATACAAAATTCTTGCATTTTTTTAGGTTTTGAATTTGAACTTCATTAAAAAATGTTGAATCGTTTTTTTATCAAATATTATTTTTAAAATATTAGGGTCTGTTAAAAAAAAACACTTAATTAAACAATAACGGTTATATGGGAAGAACTTTTAAGTACCCTATGTTAAGAAAAAAACGTTTGAATATTGGATTAAAATGAATTCTATTAATTCAATTCGACAAACTAAACCGAACTTAAAACTGAAATGTTGAACGGCCAACTTTACTTCTTACAGTACTTTAAAATATTCCTTTCATCTATGGCTTCTTAAATTTTGAGCAAGTAATTATTTTCGACATTTTTGAGTCTGATATAAATTTGTGTAAAAAAAACCTATGACTTCGGTCATAAGCCTTACCAAGAAATTAATATTTTCAGCCCCTCAAGCCTACAAACCTTCTACCAAATGAAATTATTAATATAATTTAATTCTTTCGGGACGAAAATGTATTTTCATCAAACACGTCATTTCCATTTAATTTTTTTTTTTTTCCTAAAACTTGACTTATACTAAAATAATTAAACCTAATTCTGAACAAAGAGATCCTAATAAAACAAGACATTCATAATTCGGTCTAAAAATAATTTTATTAACATTCATAATAAGTGCGTAAAGAAATTTTATACCTAAGCTATATAGTAGGTACCAATTAATAAAGTATACACTAAACTATAGCTGACTGTGTACAGTTAATTGACTGACGGATATAGTAATAAGTCATCTTTGTTCATACTATTTCCGGATATCCTGTGATAAATACCCCAACTAATATATGTTTTATTTTATTTCTTTTCCTTTTTTCCAAAATCAACAACGTTATACTTAATTCAATGAAAAGAAGAAGAAGCAGAAGCAGAAGAGGAAAAAGAGTGGGAATTGAGGGCGGAGGTGGAGGTATTATATTTTATGTATAACTAACTTAATCGCCAACGCGAATATTTTATGTTATATTTTTATTAAAACATGCTGCTCACGGAACAAATTTATTCTGCGGTCATACAAATTTTACTTTTTTTTTGTGTTGCTCCAGAGTCCTGTGAGTTAATTAATCCTCCCAGGACGCAAACAAAACACTAAACAAAGTGCTCATTAGGTTTTGTCGGAGTGGTGTAGAGTTTATCAGGCGGGTGAGGGGAGGCGGGATGTGTAAATACTGTGTTACAATTTGTAATTATATTTCAACTTTTCTTCCTTTTTTTCTGAGCTTCGAAGTCAGTCATTGGGCCACAAGGACACGCTTAGTTATACATCAATTCATAAGGGAAATATATGTTTAATTACAGAAAAAACCTTACCTAACATCGATTATTGCATAAAACTCACCTTAAGGTCCCTCAAAAAGGATCTCACAGGACTCACTTAAAATATATTTGTGTGCAGGTAAAATAAATGTAAGTGTAAGCTTTTTTTTATGTAAATTACACATTTTTCATGGCCACAAAATGAAAAATCATGCATATAACTTTTTTCCTTGCTCTCTCTCTCTCTTTGCAATTCAACCCCTTTTATATTTTCTTTTTATAATCTGACTCTTCTATGTTGACGATGAGGAAACATTTAATTTTAATCCTTCTTTTTGGTTAAGAATTTAATGTACAATTAGAGGGATACAAAATTCACGAAATGAAACCACTTTCATGGAGAAAGAAGAGAATTTAAGAATAAAAACAAAAACTTTAACAAAAGATTAAAAAAAAGATGAAAACAAACGCCGTTTTTATTATTATGAATTTTTGAAGAGAATTTTAAATATTTTTGTATCTTCTGTAAATCCTTTACATTGTGATGTCGACCCTTTTTGTGGTAGATACGTAGTTTTTTTTTTCTTGAGCGAGATTTCAAAATCCTTTTAATGTAGA
This sequence comes from Eupeodes luniger, assembly GCA_951509635.1. Lineage (NCBI taxonomy): Eukaryota > Metazoa > Arthropoda > Insecta > Diptera > Syrphidae > Eupeodes > Eupeodes luniger. The sequence goes on along the minus strand of OX608075.1, from coordinate 6,744,688 downwards.
GTTTATTTTTTGGATTTATCTTCGTAGCTTTTGGCAGAATGAATAAATTGAGTTTTTTTTTTTAATCTTTCTGGACAAAATGAAGTGAAACAAAAACTAAAAGTTCGTAGGGTTAATTCTCGAATGAGCAATGAGCTCTTGAGCTTCAGAACTGAGCACACAGCAGACCTTTTATACAATTACCTTCACTCGGTTAGTTGATTGTTATAAGCAGTTTCGTAAATTTTAGTAGCTGTTTGGTATTAAGTATAGAAAGAAAGAAAGGTAGCAGACATAAAGTCAAAAACAAGGGTAGATAAGTTTAATCCCTTGACACTTGATTGAAGGACTGAAAATGGTGGTATGATGAAATTAAAATGAAACAAAAAACATAAAAAGGATAAAAGAGAAATTGTATGCAAAATATTTTGAAAGGATCTTTTTTTATTTTATGTTAAGTTTCAATTTAAACTGAATTTAGAACAGTTTTGACATGCAAATATTTGACTGCGGAAGTAATTGCTTTTTTTCGAATCTATAGATCAAAAACATTAGCCAAGAGTCAAAAAGTCAAGATGTTATTGGATAGAAGAATACAACAGTATTTTTAACTTCCCAAAGGAAGTTATTGTAATGGGTCCGATTTGTCAAATTCAAAATTTTGACATTTCTCGACGTTTCAAGGCCCCTAGAGTCGAAATAAAAGATTTTTAAAAAGATGTCTGTTCGTGCGTGTGTACGTTCGTTCGTACGTCCGTACGTCTGTACGTTCGTGACGTTTTTTTTCGTTCTCCATAGCTCAAGAACCAGAACAGATATCGACTTTAAATAAATTTTGTTATACAGATAATAAGGCAGAAATATGCAAAAGGGGCTCTCAAAAAAATTGCGTGTGTGGTTTTTTTTACCATAGCAGTTTAAAAAAAAGATGAAAATTTTGGTTAACCCTAAATATCTCATGAACCAATGACTCTAGAGACTTGAATTAAATTTTATATTATATATTGTAACGTGATACAAAACAAATATATTTTTGGAAATAAATCCAATAAACGGTTTTTTTTTATAAATCAACAAAAACTGAACAAAAAATGTGTCACCACGAAAACTTTACTACTAAAATATGATTTCATCTCCAAAACAATTTTGTGCAAAGAAGAATAATGTTTTTGATATCTGATAAAATTTTGAAAAAAATCTAATTGACAGTTTTTTTATAAAAAATAATAACCTAAAAAAAAAACATTGCTCAAAGTTGGTAAAAATTGAATTTCGACTAAAATATCTTTTCAAAAGCTTGAGATTAAGGCTTCAAATTTATTTTATCTTATAAGAAATATTGTTTTCAACATTCTGAAAAATGTTGAGAAAAATCGAATTGACAGTTTTTTTTACAAAAAATAAAAACCTAAAAAAAAACAATACTAAAACTTGTAAAAATTGATTTTCGATTCAAATATCTTTTCAAAACTTTGAGATATTGGCTTTAAACTGCTTTTATATTTCAAAAAATATTGTTGTCAACATTCAGTAAAATTTGGAAAAAAATAATTCGAATTAACAGTTTTTGTTCTTTAACGATCTGAACGATCTAAATCATATCGGCATAAGCAGCCTCTCACGTTTCGTAAGAGACTCAAACTGGTTCCATTGAGCTTAGGAAGAAACCTCAAGATTCATGTGGTATCACAATGGGCCATCAAACTGGACTAAGTGTGTCCGTTTCCATCTTGGACAGCCACTTCAACCTAACCTAACAGTTTTTGTACAAAAAATTAAAAACCTAAACAAAATGTAACAAAAGTTGGTAAAAATTGTTTTTCGACATAAATATCTTTTTAAAACTTTAAGACATTAGCTTCAAACTAATTTTATCTCATAAGAAATATTATTTTCAACACTCGGTAAAATTTTGAGAAAAATCGAATTGACGGTTTTTTTACAAAAAATAAAAACCTAAAAAAACAATACTAAAACTTGGTAAAAACTTACTTTCGACTGAAATAGCTTTTCAAAAATTACAAATATTGGCGTCAAACTTATTTTATTGCACAGGAAATATTGTTTTCGATATTCAGTAATTTTTTTTTATAAAAATCCAACAATCCGTTTTTTCATAAAAAAATTAAATCTACAAAAAATAGCACGCAAACTTGGTAAAAATTGATACATATAGACAAACTTTAAAGCAAGACAAATCGACAGATGGGGTGGGAAGTTATCAGTGTGGATCGCATCCCAGCCTCTTTTTAAAGTTGAAATTGAAAATTCCAAGGAGAGTTTGGAAAATGCTAATTGAAAATTAATAGTGGTTTCAATATTCGGCAATAAGTTAAATCAATCCAAGGTCTAGGTCAAGGTCAAGGACGTCGTTGAAGTCGAGATTTTAATCAAACATGACATAACGATGGCAAACAAGTCTAAAATCCGTTTTCAAGTCTCGCCCCTATAGATAAAACTATTTGGCCGATTAAGTTCAAAATTAAGAAAATTAAGGTCTTAAGAATATTCACTTAATAAGTTCTTATAATTTTCTTAAAACCAAAAATAAAAGCAGTCACAATACAATTTTTATGTTCATAATTATTGAAAATTCGGTTTTTATGAAACTTTCTCTTAAATTTGTTTTCCTAACTTGTCTTCTTTCAAAATCAAAAATATATTTTATAATTGCAGCAGAAAGTATCAAAAACAATAAGAAAAAAACAAAGTAAGCCAATGCATTCCACATTCTTGAAGTGCGGCCTTAAAATAATCTATTTACTTGTTAATACGTATTTTCATTGATAGAAAAGGTTTAGTTTAGAATATTTTTTTTTATTTTAAGAAGTACAACCGAGAGAAGGTAAACACACAAAACACCAGGAGCATCAACTTTTTTTTCCATATCAGACATTTTAAGTAACTTTTATTAAAAGTTTTAATGGAAAATATGGAAACAAAATTTTAAAAAGGAGCATCAAATTTATTTGTTAATGATTCAACAAAAAAATATCAATCTAAAGAAAAAACTGAAATGTAACGTTCATTTGGGGACACCCTTTAAAATATACGAATAGGAATCAAATACTAACTGTTAGGGAAGAAATGGTCAAAACAAATTTAAAAATTGATGTTTTCTTTATTTCTAAAGATGTACTACGAAATATGCAATTTTCTTATTTTCAGAAGAAATAATATCAAACTTTCTAAGTATCAGTTAAATGTAATATAATATTCAGGAAATAGGTTGTAAGTACTTTTCAAGGAAATATCCTTTTATATGTTGTTTTAAGATGTGTTCCTTCTTATTCAAAGTTTCTTGATAATAACACATACTCTCGTCGACATGTTTTTGAAGAGTTCATTAAATTCTAAGAGCTTCAAAAAACCCTCGCATATTTCTTCATTTCTTCGAAAGTCTCGTATAGTTTTCATTTTCAGTCTTATATCATCTCCTATACAGCCAACAACACATATCATACATATTATAAGCACATGAACTTCTGATGTAGTTTTGTCCCCATTCGTCGTCGACTATTTCGCTTGTTGTTCTAGCTCTTCTAGGGCAGGTATTGGTTTCGTGTAAAAACCACAGCGAAATGAATAATGCTGAGTTAGCAGACTTAAATTTATTTCTCCATGCATCTAATATCATTCGAACTAAGATCTGATCCAATTACTGATTTCCTTGAAATTAGGTACCGAACGAAGAACTTCTCAGTCATTTATTAGACGGTAAATTTCTCAAAAACGACCAATACTATTTTCAATAAAATCCACAACTTTTTCAACTCAATGCCTTAAATTATTGCAGTATTTTAGTAGAAAAAAGCTAAATTAAAGTCAGAATATGGAGAAGTTATGATATCAACATTTCATTTTTTTAAGAAAAACCCTAAATTCTGTTGAACTATTAGAGCCAGTTCCTACGATCCTGTTGTGTATAATTTTAAGAGTCCTTTTTCTATATGAATGTTGTTGTCTGGTCTAGATAGAAAAGTAGTTAGAGGGTATATACATATGTATAGGAGGAGTTGTTTAGGCATAGACTGAACTATGACTACAACATCATGTTATTTGTCTTTTATACCCGTATACATACAATAAAGTGTTTGTTTTATGTAAATCAAGTAAATCACCGCCTTTTTAGGGTAAAAACTATCCTCAGGGTGAAATTTTGCTTTGCTTTTTGTACACACACATACTTCTAAACTTTGTCGAAAGGATGTTGGCCCACAAAATGTTGTTTTCCTTTTTGCTTTGACTACATGTCCTTTTACCTATACTCATATCATATAAAAGTATCTATATTCTCCTATATATGCCACAAAATGTTGCAATGAGAAATTTAAGCCTTATAGCTAAACAAAAAGCCGTAAGGTGTTGAGTTTTGTGCTCTAATTTTACTCCATCATGTTTGTATAAGGATATTTAGTCCTTGTATAGTAAATGCCTCCTTAAAAATTGTACCCTCCTCATTTTGACTTGCTACGCTGCTGCTGCTGCTACTGCGGTGTCTGAATATAATGTAGCTTGTATTTTTTGGTTCAACATTAGGAAATGAAACCTTTGTTTAGGGCCTATCTACCTATACCCAAAAGTCCTTTTGACGTTTATAAAAAAAGAAAAAAATAAGTAAGAAGAAAGAACTTATAGAGTTTGTGGGATACGGTACAGTTTTATATCAGTAAACGTATAGGGAAATCAATTATGCTAATGGGCTTCCTGAATAAAGTTCATTTGTACGAGTATATACGAACCTATCTACCTTTCGTTTGTTATCCTTTGGTTTTGAATTCATTGTTTTTTGAACGTTTTCTTTTTTTTTTCAAACGAAAACGTTCGTTTCGTTGGAGGAATGGAAACAAAAAAATTGGCTTCATTGTTCTTCTTTGTGCGGCTTTATATACCTACCTATTCTAGGTATGGTATGTGAGGTGCCTTTAGTGAATCAGGAACGAACACAAACGATAACCATCATCATGATCATCATCGTCAGGAGACAGAGAATTGGTAACAATGTTTTTGCTTTTTGCTACTTTATGTGGAATGAAGTGAGGTCCTTAAGGTTTTCGTTGGAAAAAGTTAGCAAACTCAAAGGGATTGTTTCCTTTTTTCTTCTTCTTCTTCTTCCCTTAAATGACGCATTGCGGGTTACAAAGTTTGGCTTTGGTCTATAAAAAAGGATGAAGGATTCTTTTTTTAAGGAAAGATAGGGTGTGTTGTTTTTTTGTTGCTGTTTAGAATAGGAATATATTTTTTTTTGGTTGAATTAAGGACATTTTTATTTTCCAATATAAATAAATCAAAATTTGATTTTAATTAAATTCTTTTTGTAAGGGGTTGGCTTTTTAGATTCCTTTTCTTTAAATTTTATTTATTGCCATTTTGAAGCCATAACTCATAATACTGTCTTATTACTATTCACAGACAAAAACTATACGTCTTTGGCTCTTTATTTAAACTTTATACAAAAAATATCCTTATAATTTGCGCCTCAATTTGATGAGTGGTAAAGAACGTGCTCGAGGCTATTTGTTAGAATAGAGTTCATTTGAGATTTATATCGGAATTATGGATCTATATTCAGGATGTTTGTTTGTCTTGTTTTGTGAAGCCATCAGGCTTGAAAAAAAAGGAGCTTAGTTGACACTCTGTCTGATGTCCCCTAAAGAAAACAGACAGCAAAAACTCATTCAGTGTTTTATTGAGGCATAAATCATGATTTGTTGAAACATCTTGACATATTCATATATATCCTGTTTTTGTTCTGTGTTTAACTAAACAAAAACTAAACTAATTTATGTTCGAGTATCCTATGAGTATATAGACACAGTATGAAATATAGTTTTTTTTTTTTGTGTCCTTAGAGAGTCCTTTTGGCGACTTACATAGACATTAATCTTGAAAAGGATCATTAATCGTTTGGCGACTTACATCACTATAAGATACATAGTTTACATATATTTTTTCTTATCATAACGAGGAATAATATTATTATGTTTATAAAGTCATTAGTGACGACATTTTTTCGAAGTATATTTTCATACAAAATATACGAAAACAATAACAAAAAACAATATTTTGTTGTGTTTCTTATGTGGAATAAATATTGAGACCCTTGCATCAATTATAATCTAATTTTAGGTCGGAATACAATCTTTTGTAGGTCAATAGGTCCTGAATGGATATTTGTTGCGCTTGTGTTTGTTTTGGAAATAAATTCTAGTCTTAAAGGTTAGGTGTATATTAAATGGAAAAGGAAATAAGGCAAGGGGAATTATAATTATGACACCACGCCTTTTAGGTTTCCATGAGACTTATTGGGAAGGTGTTTTGTTTTATTTCTGTAAACAGGAAGGGTGTTCTTATTTGTTTACATTTTTATTTAAACTGAAAACCAATAATTTTATTGGATTATATGGCCTTCCATAAATCATTTCTTGTATCTCTAAATATTTAGGCTTAGAATGATTTAAGGATATTTTAGCTTTACTAGTTCAAAAATGTTTAATGTCGAAAAACATAAGATCAAATAATTCTTGTGGTTAGATTCTTATTTCTTAATGGAAAATATTGACATTTTTCGGAGTTTCAAGGTTTCTACAATCTAGATCCATGGTTTTTAGATAGATGTATGCCTGTGCGTGCGTGTGTACGTACGATGGCCATATTTCAAGATATGCACAGATATTAACTTCAAATGAAGGGTGGTTAAATTTTAAAGGGCGATGTTGAATGTAAACCACACCTAATCGTCATTTGAATTTCTTAATTTCAGACTAGCTCAATTTGAACCATGGAAAAAGAAGCTGGGATGCGACCCACACTGATAACTTCCCGTGTTCGTGTTTTGTTAAGAAAGTTGTCAGTTGAATCATTCTTAAAAATTTAAAAATTACCAACAATATTTTGCATATAATGAAATAGTTTTATTTTAAAATCTAGTTTTATTAACGAAATTTTTAGTCGAAAACAAATTTGTACTTATTTTAGTAGCATTTCCTTAAAGTTTTTATTTCTTAAATAAACAAATACAAATTGGATAAACGAAATTAAATTGAAATGAATATCTTCGGTTCACGAGATATCGAGAACCGAACATTAATTTCTACCAAATTTGCGTACTATTTTTTGAAGATTTTATTTTTTTTTAATAAAAAAACGGATTGTTGGATTTTAATAAAAAATTGACTGAATGTCGAAAAAAAAAACTGTGAGATAAAATCAGTTTGAAGCCAATATTTTTAATTTTTGAAAAGATACTTGAGTCGAAAATCAATTTTTACCAACTTTTATTAAGTTTTTTTGTAGGTTTTTATTTTTTGAAAAAAAAAACTGTCAATACTATTTTGCTCAAAATTTTACTGAATGTTGACAATAATATTCTTTAAAAGATAAAATTAGTTTAAGGCCAATAACTCAAAGTTTTGAAAAGATATTTAAGTCGAAAATCAATTTTACCAACTTTTGTTATTTTTTTTAAGTTTGCATTTTTGGTAAAACAAAACTATAAATTCCATTTTTCTCAAAATTTGTCTGAATGTTGAAAACAATACTTCTTATAAGATAAAATAATATGGAAGCCATAATCTCAAATTTGGAAAAAAATATTTGAGTCGAAAATCAATTTTTACCAACTTTGAGTAATGTTTTTTTTGTTGGTTTTTATTTTTTATAAAAAAAAGGGTCAATGCGATTTTTCTCAAAAATTTACCAGATGTTAAAAACGTTATTCTTCGTTGCACTAAATTATTTTGGAGATAAAATCATTTTTTGTTTTTAAAATTTTCGAGGTGACAAATATTTTTTTTTCAGTTTTTTTGATTTATAAAAAAACCGTTTATTGGATTTTTTTCCAAAATTATATTTGTTTGGTATCGCGTTACAATATATAATATAAAATTTAATTCAAGTCTCTAGCGTTATTGGTTCGTAGGATATTTAGGGTTAGCTGAAATTATCACCTTTTTTTTTTAAATTGCTATGTTAAAGAAACCACCAACTCAATTTTTTTGAGAGTCATTTCTGCATTTTTCTGCATTATTATCTGCATAAAAAAATTTATTTGAAGTCGATATCTTAACTGGTTCTTGAGCTATGGACGACAAAAAAAACGTCGCGAACGTACGTGCACATGCACGCACAGACATCTCTCTGAAAATCTTTTATTTCGACTCTTGGGACCTTGAAACGTCGAGAAATGTCAAAATTTTCAATTCGACAAATCGGACCGATACTTAATAGAGCAACGCGTTAAAATTATTCAGGCTTATTATGAAACAATCGGAAAATTTGTTCAAATATTTGAGCCAATCGGGTCTGTAGGAGATGTGAAAATCACCAGAGCATGCTATTACAGCTCGTACTGCAGCAAATATTGCAGCTGTTCGCGGTAGTGTGGCTGTCCAGCTCAACTCGTCGTCGTGCACAACAATTGCACCTCTCACGCTCGTAGTTGATATATATTGCATTTACACGCTTACAAGGTGCAATTGACTCAAGAACTAACACTTCTTCACCATTTCAAGCATCGTCAATGGTCATAATTGTGGCAAGAAATGGTAACAGTGCATGATCAATTTTCGAAGAATATTGTCTTCAGTAATGAGGCACATTTTCACCTCAGTGGATTCGTCAATAAGCAGAATTTCTGCATTTATGCGAATGATAATCCAAGAGCGATTTTCGAAAAAACCAATGCACCCGCAAAGAGTGACTGTTTGGTGCGTGGTGCGGTTCATGGGCTGTCGGCACCATCGGCTCGTATTTTTTCCAAAATGACCGGCCTCATTTACTGTGAATAGTGTTCACTATCGTGAGATGACAGAGAACTTTTTATGGCCCAAAAGGAAGATGTGGATGTGGACAATATTTTATTTCAACAGGACCGTTCCACTTTCCACACCAGCTAACGAAACAATGGCTTTCGTGCATGACAAATTCAATGGCCGTGTTATCTTACTTATAGTGGCGATAATAATTGGCGGCCAAGTTCATGTGATTTGACACCGTAGAACTTCTGTCCTTGGGGTTATTAGAAAGAAAAGGTGTACGTCGATAAACAAGCAATAATTCAAGAGCTAAAGGATGAAAAAATTCGGCAAATTAACACCATGTAACCTTAATTATGCCTCAGCGTCATCAAAGATTTGGACCGTTGGATGAAGGTGTGCACTGTGCAGCCGATGTCGCTACTGTCACTTGGCTGATATTTTGTTCCAAAAATAATTGAACCATACCAATATTATCATAATAAAAAAATGACAATATTTTCCTAAATAATTTTTTTTTTATTAAAATTTAACTACCCTTTAGTTACTTTAAAAAGTTAAAAAATTGTTGCCAATTTTGCATATTTTTGGTCTAAAGAAAAATGAAAAAAAGACTGTAGGGTGGACGCAATCGCCAGACTAACTTTTTCGATTTTTTGACTGTTTTCATGTTTGATTAAAACCTCGAGTTCCAAGGGTAATTCTTCTCATATAGTTCGTATACACTTCGTGTCACATGAATAGGGACAATATTGTTTAGTTTTTTATTTGAGGATATTTTTTAAACCCTTAGGTTTAAAAAAAAAAATAACTGTGGCATGAATAAGGTAGTATTAAGTTTATATTGCCAAACAAAATTTTGGATTGAGTTGATAAATACAAGTTTTATGGCAGTTTTTCTGAAGAAGGTCACAAAAAGCACCTGTTTTTTTGTGTCACATGAATAGGGACAAGATCGAAATTTACATTTTAGTGTGTTTTAATCAGATAAAAGGATATTCTGATTAGTTGGGAGCATAGTGCGGGTATTAATTTAATAGAATCAACAAGAATGGCTAAATGTTAGGGTATAACCAAGCATAAAATAGGCCAAATTCGAGCTAAAATGAGATCTTGGCAAAACCATCCATTTTATAGCCAGCAAAATTAGAAGAAGTGCAAGTGTCATATACAACTACGTACCTCAAGGACCCAGACAGGTATGGATACAAAAAAAAAGAGTCAAGAAAGCCTCATCATTTTAGGAAAGGCCAGGCCAAAGCGAGAGCTGTTTCAAATTCAAGGCTTTCCATTAGTAAAATCAAGGCAGAAGCTGCGGTAAATGCTATTAGATCGATTGTTGCTCGGGTGGTACAGAAGGCAGACCATATATGACACCAAAAAATTAAGTAAAAAACACGATGGAATTTTCAACAAGATACATAATTCACCAATACATACCGCACGGACAATCAAATCCTGGTTTCACGGGCAAAATGTAAACCTATTATTATGGCCATATTGTTCTGACCTGAACTTTATGGAAAACGTGTGGGGATGGCTTTCAAGAAAAGTCTACGAAAGAGGAATTTCGCTCAATAATCAGACAGATCTCTATGAGTTCATACCCAACAGGTTACTTGAAGAAATTCAGAAATCAAATTATTTCAATCCATTCAGTAAAACCAGTATTTACCTTTACCATAAGATTTTATGTTATTATCTTGACTTTAAATAGTCTTACAATTAAGCTTTTGCCCCTATTCATGTGATACAAAATTGCACCTATCCATGTGACACAAAAAAACAGGTACAGAGCAATATAAGCTTAATGTTACCTCATTTATTCCACATTTGGGTTTTTCCCAAAAAACCTCAAATTCAAGTAAAACAAAGTGTACATATGTCACAAGTAAAACATAAATCCCATGAAATTGTCAATCAGAATTTCTTAAATAGAAATTAATTCTAACAATCTTCCTGTCTTGATTTATTCTTTAAAGTTCTAAAGCTCTTTCAAAAACCATCCGATGTCATAGAAAGTAATACAACAAATTTAAAAAAATTTATATATACAAATTTGGTAGTTTATTATCCATTCCCTCTTATTAAATTGAAAGACACTTTTGTATCTTCAGAAATGAGCTGCTCTCTATAAAAACACTTTAATTCGAGACATAATGGTCCTCCTAGGAAAAACTTCAATTTCCTTAAATTGCATTCATAAATGAATTTTTAATAAATGTTTCCTTCTTAGCCAAATTATAAGCAAACCAACAACCATTTTTGTATAATTCAAGTAGTTGTCTCCAGGCTACTCGAACAAATTGAAATTTTAGCTTCACAAAATAATCTCGATAAAAAAAATCTTTTATGAATCTTGAAAGAGATAACTTTAAATCTTTTTTTTTAATTCAAGAGTCGACTCTCGATGCCACTTAAGGATAGGGAGCATTTTTTTTTTTATTTTTAACAATTGTTCTTCTAAGCACGTCCAAGCGTTTTCCTAAGTATCTAACAATAGGAAATCCTTTTTCGTTCTTTCCGTTCGTGTGCATTATGTGCAACTAAAAAAAAGGAAAAGTGCATTTAAAATTCAAAGCGTGTTCCTACTTTCGCGCAACGCTTTTTTCAAGTCTTCTATTTTTACCTAACAATCTTTTGCACTTTCAATCTGAATGAAAACTTGAAAAAAAAGTTGAGGAAAACTTACAAAAAATAAAAATAACGTGAATAGATAAATAGCGTTTGACCTCACTGAACTAGAAAATGAAATTTACCGCTTTAGAATAAAAAATGTAAAAAAGATGAAAACAAAAGACTTTTCTTTTCACATCAGAAGCGCTGTTATAGTTTCCATTTTCCAATTTGAAAATCTAATCTTGAAACGTAGGTAGGCAAGGCACCATTTTTTGTTTTTGAGGTGTGGAAAAGGCATAACGATTTTTTACTCATCAACTATTTAGGGTTTTATGAGCGTATAGGTAGATGATCAAGTCTTCTATATGCAGTGTGTCCTTTTTCATATATCTGCACAGGATGCAAAAGGAAAAAACTCAGGACGATGACGATGGACGGAATGATGACGGCAAAAAAGTGCACTCATTTGAAAATTGTGTATATCTTTTGCATATAAGGATTGGATATGTTATGTGGATGTGGGTTGAATTGGAAAGGATTGGGTTGCGTGCTCAATCAAGCTTGTAAAAAGATTGAACGCTTCACTAAGTTCTCGAATCATGTCCATATTGCCTTTTTCAACAGGAACTCTTCCTCCTTGTGCGTGTATAGAGTGAGGACTAAAAACAGCAATCCCAACCATTGACTATAAAAAGGATTCGATTGCAAAAAGGAAAGAGTGTGTATACTGTGTACAGAGTAGTTGGTATTTTGTAGATTGGAAAAGTGTCCAGGAAAAACAATTTTCTTGCCTCAGAGATCAAAGATAATTCGCTTATAGTCGTTTTGTCGTCGTCATTGCTCGGTTGGTTTGGATGGTTTGTTGGTTGGTTGGTGGGTTGTCAATGTGCAAATGACATTCAGCTACAACAACTTCTGACGTTTTATTGGTATAACTGTTTCAAAGGCTATATAATGAAATGAATTGGACGGAATTTCAAATTGAAAAATAGAACAAAAATGGATAGGGTAGAGGGTATATAGGAGGAAAACAAATCAAAAGCATCAAAGGACATTCGAGTTTTATTAGTTCCCATTTCCCATTTGACTGAAACTAGTTTTGCTTCTATAGCTATCAAGAGGTTTTTGTGCGTGTGTCAATTTCAAAAATGTTACTGGTTGTCAATTGCATTTGACAGACCAAGATGACTTAATTTCAATCGCTTTTCCTTTTGAAAAATTATGTTTTTGATCTGATAAGTTGTCGAATGAGTTTATGAACCAAGATTTTCAAGAAATTATCATTGATTTCGAAAGAAAGAAAGCGTTTCTAATATTTCTGACAATTTCTTATGATTTAACACATTAAGGTGAAACGAAAACAAACTCGAGATTATAAGCATCAGGATTATTCCGTACGTCATTATTATTATTATTATATTATTTTTAACTTCCCATAGGAAGTTATTGTAATGGGTCCGATTTGTCAAATTGAAAATTTTGACATTTCTCGACGTTTCAAGGTCCCTAGAGACGAAATAAAAGATTTTTAGAAAGATGTCTGTGCGTGCGTGTGTACGTAGGCCCGTACGTCTGTACGTTCGCGATGTTTTTTTTTTTGGTCGTCCATAGCTCAAGAACTAGAAGAGATATCGACTTCAAATCAATTTTGTTATACAGATAATAAGACAGAAATATGAAGAAAGGACTCTCAACAAAATTGTGTTTGTGGTTTTTTTACCATAGCAGTTTAAAAAAAAGGTGAAAATTTTGGTTAACCCTAAATATCTCATGAACCAATGACGATAGAGACTTGAATTAAATTTAATATTATATATTGTAACGTAATACAAAACAAGTATATTTTTTGAAAAAAATCCAATTAACGGTTTTTTTTCTATAAATCAAGAAAAAAACAAAAAAAAAATGTTTGTCACCTCGAAAATTTTACGACTAAAATATGATTTTATCTCCAAAACAATTTTCTGCACCGAAGAATAATGTTTTTGACATCAGATAAAATTTTTAGAAAAATGTAATTTACAGTTTTTTTTATAAAAAATAAAAACAAAAAAAAACATTACTCAAAGTTGGTAAAAATTGAATTTTGACTCAAATATCTTTTCAAAAACTTGAGATTAAGGCTTCAAGCTTATTTTATCTTATAATAAATATTGTTTTCAACATTCTGAAAAATGTTGAGAAAAATCGAATTGACAGTTTTTTTTACAAAAAATAAAAACCTAAAAAAAAAAATGTATAAAAGTTGGTAAAAATTGATTTTCGACTCAAATATCTTTTCAAAACTTTGATATATTGGCTTTAAACTACTTTAATTCTTCAAAAAATATTGTTGTCAACATTCAGTAAAATTTTGAAAAAAATCCAATTTACAGCTTTTGTACAAAAAATGAAAAACCTTAAAACAAAATTAACAAACGTTTGTAAAAATTGATTTTCTACTCAAATATCTTTTCAAAAATTTGAGACATTGGCTTCAAATTAATTTTATATTATTAGAAATATTGTTTTCAACATTCGATAAAATTTTGAGAAAAATCGAATTGACAGTTTTTTTTTTTAAATAAAAACCTAAAAAAATAGCTTTTCAAAAATTATAAATATTGGCTTCAAGCTTATTTTATTTCACAGAAAATATTGTTTTCGATATTCAGTTATTTTTTTTATAAAAATTCAGCAGTCCGTTTTTTCATAAAAAAATAAAATCTACAAATAATAGTACGCAAATTTGGTAAAAATTGATACACATAGACAAACTTTTAAGCAAGACAAATCGACAGACGGGATGGGAAGTTAAATACGAAAAAAAATACGAAAATATTTTCAAACTGTTACAATGTTAAAATGTGTTATTTTTTCAAAAAAAAATGTACTAAATTAATATTTTTTTTGAGAAATTAAATGCCATTTAAATTATTGAAGGAGGTTATTGTACGATTTTTCAAATTGACAATTTTAACATTTCTCGAAATTTCAAGGTCTCTAGAATTTTAATCAAATTTTTTAAGCGAGATTTTTGTTTGTATGAAAATATCTTCGGAACAAAATCAGAATTTGAGATAAAACTAAATTATTCGTATGGAAAATATTGTGGTGTAACTTTTATTAAATTTCTAATTAACAACTTTTCTTTTACATAAAAACAAAAATTAAGTTTTTAAAAAAGTGATATTTAAATTTTTGCATTAAATACCAACAAATTACTTGCTGCTCTTAAGTGATTTTAAAATATGACAAAAATAAGTGAGTATTTTAAAAACTAAAAGAATATTATTTCAAAGGATCCATATTCATTATACAAGAAAAATGAAGTAAGAGCTAGGTTTTAGGTGAACACATTTTTTTAATAACGTTTTCCTTCTTTTTAAAAATATTTTTAACAGGAAAGAGCTTTGGTTTAAAATTAAAAAAATAAAATACAACGTATTCATAAACTCACCAGAAAATTGTATTCCTTTAAAGATTTAATAGCTAAATTATGCCTTCTATTCATTGTTTTGACGGTAAGCATTTTTACACAAGGAGCAGAAAATGAAATTTTGAACGTATGTATATAGCTAGGAACATAAAGTACCTCCAACCCTTCTTCATTAAAGAATTAAATTTACATACTTTTACAGCACCAAAGATGCTCTTTTAATGAAAGAAATAATTGTGCCAACACTTGAAGGCGTCATAGAAAGTAGTAAACTCATTTTTCAACCCCTACACAAAAATATGCTTTGGCATGAATTTAACCCACACAAAGCAAAGAAACAATAAATTTGTTCCTCAAACCCTCTTTTATTTATGTAAGTAAGTGCCACCAAAATTATTCAAAAAAGGACAACCTTTCCAAAAAGAGCACAAAGAGCACAAAGAGCATAAACAAATAACCATATTTTATTTCGAAAACACATAATTGTAAAAATTGGTACCTTCAAAAAAGCTTCATAAAAAACCCAGGAGATTTCAAAAGCATAAGACAAAATAGAAAATTTTGCCTGAATCTAAAAATATATTCATTGGAATTTTATTAGAAATAAATGTACCCCAAAGCCAATCCTGGTTTTGTAACTCAAATGAAAAATAAGGTTGAGTTCAACATTTATATAAAATATCCTTGTTCTCTGTTTTCTCCTCGTGATGGTATAGAAATTCAACAACAATGTTTTGCAATTCAAATTTTAATGAAAATGAAAATTAATAATATCCAACAAAACGTACATATGACAACTAAAACCAAATTATTACCACAACACCTCTTACATCCCCTTTCACCCCTATGCACCCCTTTGTACACCTCTTTTCAAAAACCAATGAAATTATGACGACGACTGTGAAAATGACAAGAAACAAAAGGAGCCGCCTGAAACAAAAACACAGAGAAAAACATTTTATTATTTTCAAAACGATGCTCGAATATTAAATATTTCCGACCTCCCAGCAGCCTTAAAAACAATTGTTTTTGAATGTGTGGTTCAGAGAAGAATTGGAGGGAAGAGTGTGTTGGTTGGATGGTGTGTAAATAGCGAAGGATATATGAGTGAAGGTGTGTTTATCATCATCAAGGGAGTAAATGCAATTTCCAATTTATTTACAGAAATGTTTTACAGTCAGCATATCCAGGTACCGGGGGTATATTTTGAATATCATTTCAAAAACAACCAAATAGCTTGTAGTACTCGTACTCGTTCGTTGTCGTATAACTTAGATGCTTACTGCAGAGGAGGCAGGAATTTACTGGTGAATGTACCCCTATAGATTTGTAATTTGCTTAATAAGCATTCGAGTGGCAGAATTCGGCAGAAAAGAGGTGGCAAGGTATGCTTGATGGTTCTTGCTACTTGCACCTTGCCTCCTTGCTACTCAGCTTGGTGTTCATTGCGATGGAAATAATATCATATCGAAAAATGATGAATTTAAAATACAAGGGTTTTTGTTGCTGTTGTTGTTATCGTTTTTGGTATTTACAAAAATGTATGATATTTAATTTTGCTTGGTTATGGTGTTGCATTAAATTTTACCAAGTTGACTCGTGTGAATACACAATTTATTAAAAACCAACCCCAACATCCAACAATATTTAGGTACATACCCCCTCCTCTGTTATGTTTAACAACCTTCTTTATAGACGACTCAGAGTGTGAGAGATAGGAATTTATTTCGAACTTGTAAAGCAATGTTGTTTATGTTACCAACAACAGTGTCTTTTGGGACTTTGAGAGGATTAGAATTTATTGTTATTTGAATGGGTGGCACCACATCACACTCTTTTAGACCCACCCCACCTATTCTCTTATAACCATGTTTAAAAACTATAAATTTTGGAAGTTTTTTAAGGGAATGCTATTGAATTGAAATTAAACAGTCAAAGTCTCGGATGTGGAATGTTTTGTTTAAGTATTTAACAAAAGAGTCAATGGAGTAAAATTAATTTAGAAGATTGATGATTGATGGGAATTTGAAAAAAAAGAACCCAACTTGACAGCTGAAGTTATAAGAGAAGAAAACATAAGCCTACATTTTTAAGGTATTTTAAGAACTTCAAATATGTTATTTTGTATGTTTCGAAATTCCAAATATACAAATAGTCAAGGAAAATTATATAAGAATGAGATTAAGTTTTTGTTGAGTTAATTTATTGACCAATTTGTGTACTTATTGTGATTAGTGGAAATATAGTTTTCCGTCGGCTTTTTTGGTCACTATAGTTTTTGCAATGAAACAATTACGATTAAGTTTTCGAGTCATTATGATCAAGTTGAACTTCATTCATTTTCAATATAACACCCCCCCCCCCTCTCCAGCAACCCAAATTTAGAGGATATATCGGGTGATTTTTTAAGAGCTTGATAACTTTTTTTAAAAAAAAAATGCATACAATTTGCAAAATCTCATCGATTCTTTATTTGAAACGTTAGATTGGTCCATGACATTTACTTTTTGAAGATAATTTCATTTAAATGTTGACCGCGGCTGCGTCTTAGGTGGTCCATTCGGAAAGTCCAATTTTGGGTAACTTTTTCGAGCATTTCGGCCGGAATATCCCGAATTTCTTCGGAAATGTTGTCTTCCAAAGCTGGAATATTTGCTGGCTTATTTGTGTAGACTTTAGACTTGACGTAGCCCCACAAAAAATAGTCTAAAGGCGTCAAATCGCATGAACTTGGTGGCAAACTTACCGGTCCATTCCTTGAGATGAATTGTTCTCCGAAGTTTTCCCTCAAAATGGCCATAGAATCGCGAGCTGTGTGGCATGTAGCGCCATCTTGTTGAAACCACATGTCAACCAAGTTCAGTTCTTCCATTTTTGGCAACAAAAAGTTTGTTAGCATTGAACGATAGCGATCTCCATTCACCGTAACGTTGCGTCCAACAGCATCTTTGAAAAAATACGGTCCAATGATTCCACCAGCGTACAAACCACACCAAACAGTGCATTTTTCGGGATGCATGGGCAGTTCCAGTTCTTGAACGGCTTCTGTTTGCTCTTCACTCCAAATGCGGCAATTTTGCTTATTTACGTAGCCATTCAACCAGAAATGAGCCTCATCGCTGAACAAAATTTGTCGATAAAAAAGCGGATTTTCTGCCAACTTTTCTAGGGCCCATTCACTGAAAATTCGACGTTGTGGCAGATCGTTCGGCTTCAGTTCTTGCACGAGCTGTATTTTATACGGTTTTACACCAAGATCTTTGCGTAAAATCTTCCATGTGGTCGAATAACACAAACCCAATTGCTGCGAACGGCGACGAATCGACATTTAACGGTTATCAGCAACACTTTTAGAAACAGACGCAATATTCTCTTCTGTACGCACTGTACGCATTCGTGTGGTTGGTTTAATGTCCAATAAAGTAAACTGAGTGCGAAACTTGGTCACAATCGCATTAATTGTTTGCTCACTTGGTCGATTATGTAGACCATAAATCGGACGTAAAGCGCGAAACACATTTCGAACCGAACACTGATTTTGGTAATAAAATTCAATGATTTGCAAGCGTTGCTCGTTAGTATGTCTATTCATGATGAAATGTCAAAGCATACTGAGCATCTTTCTCTTTGACACCATGTCTGAAATCCCGCGTGATCTGTCAAATACTAATGCATGAAAATCCTAACCTCAAAAAAATCACCCATTAGTAAGAAAACGACTACACGAATTTTGGAAAATCAATTCCTAATTTCTTCAGAACTTGCTAACAAGTAAAAAACTAAGCTCAAAAAATAGGCTGTGTTAAGTTTGACAGAGTCGTGTCAATTTTTATTGATTATAAGAATTTAATTTAAGTAATTTTCAGTGAAAAATAATTCATTTTTAATTTTTTTTAAATTAATATATAAAACAAAAAAGATTATGACTCTCAATTTTAACTTTAACTTTTTTTATGTCATCACATCATGTATAAAAGTTACCTTACATTTTTTGAAAATTCCAACTTTTGTCAATTTCCCTTAAGGAAATTAGAAACGGTTAAAAATACAACTTTATAGGTTTAATGAAGAATTGAAATATATTTTCTTCTGATAGAAATTCTATTGTTTAAAAATTGGCAACCTTCTGTCGAATTGTTCTTTTTGAACTAATTATATGAAAAAAATCGATTTCCACGCAGTGAAGACCTTCCTTTTACTTTCAGTCAAAACCGTAAGATATTAGAAATACATAATTCAAGCGACTTTCTTAAGCACTTAGTGGTGTCAAACACTTCAAAGATTTCAGGCAGCATTAATCTTATTAAACACTCTTTTTTTTGATGGGGTTCCACAAGGAACAGTCGTTGGGCCAGAACTGTTTTCGATTTGTATTTATATTAATAATCCTTAATTAATTTGACAGTAATAGTTCTTTTAACAAAACAATGTGTTCATATGAGATTTTGACTGTTAAGCTTTGTCACGCTCCATAATTTAAGCAATTTTAAGGACACCCCACATTCAATACATTAAGATTTATGAGTCAATAAGAACGCAACAACAGTATAAGAAACTCAACGCAGAGTGTTAAATCTGTTTTATTTTATCATTTTTTTGGGAAGGGGTAGAAATTTGTGCTGTCGTCATTTTCCTTCTAGTGGAATAAAATTTCAAAATCAAAAAATAAAACAACCCTTCACTCAACAACTCAAAATGACAGGAAATAGAAATACCGCAATGATGGGCGGAGGTGAAGGCGGCGGAGTTTGCGTGAGATAAATTCCACCATTCAAGCGATTTAACATCAAGCACGAGTAGAGAGTGTATATGTTTTGCATTTGTGGTTATGTTTATTTTTTAAAGACAAGTTACTCACAAAACTCGAAAGACTTAAGAGCAGTACAGTAGACTGATGATAAAAACAGCTGAGTTTGTGGGATGATGGTGCGGAAGAAAACGCAACCGCTAACAACAATCCTAGAGGATAATTGAAAGGATATACTCGTTATATAAAATAAAAGATAGGATACGTGCTGGATTGTTGTCTTTGGGGTGTGTTTAAGCAAGTGATGTGATGGTGTACTACAATATGAGTATGAGTATTTGCTTGCAGATAGAAAATTAAAAAAAATAAAACACAAATTGATTAAAGAATAATGTAAGTCGTCTGGCGTCAGGAAAAGTGACAGCTGTGTCCTTTTTTGTATATATGGTGGTGTAAAGGAGTAATGATGGCGGTATATACTCTGAAAATGCCATTGTGATTGGGACTGTTGTATACGGGAATTAATTTATATACCAAAGAAATTTATTATTTTATAAATACAAGAGGGTAATTATTTATAAAATGCCAAGGTCATGTTGGTTTTATTTACTGGTGTTGCTGCTGCTGGTGGTAGTGCCATGATGTTGCTGGGTATTGCTGAATGTTGCTGGTTGCAAGAAAGGATGAGTGTTTCTGTGTTTCTGTTGGTTTTGTGTATCTTAAATTGGAGATCAAATATCCTTTTGTTTTTTTTTTGTTTCTGTTCTTCTTATTTAAATTAAGGAAACCGGAAAGATAGAAGGAGATTATAAGAGAAGAAGAGAGTTTATAAAGGTGGGATGGGTTTTTATTATGGGACAGACAACAAAGAAAAAAACAGAATAAGGACCTGAAAAATATAAAATGGAAATTGAATACTTTTTCAATTAACTCTCTACAAATTAATTGAAATGGAAAATATATTTTATTTTGAATGTTGTTTAAAATTCAGAAGAGTTATATTTTATTTATATTTGTTTATAAGGACACTGGAAATATTTGTCCTTTAACTTGTAATTAGTGATTTTGTTTTTAAAGAAATTAATTACCTATGAATTACGACATGATTTTTGTAAGGATTATTATTCAGGATTGGATGGGTTTGGAAAGGGTGTTTTTAATTTTGTAATGGGAACAGTAAAAATCAAGATATAACTTCCAGATTTGAGATAAAATAAAACTTCAAAAAAGGTTTCAGGTCAAATATGATTATTTGAATGATACAACAAGGCTTAATTGACAAATGTGTTCATGTGTTCGAGATTGATGCTTATCATAAGTTTGAAGAAATAAAATATACTGCGTAAGGCAGGGGATTAGTCCTTGGTTCTGTTTTTTTTGTGGCAAAATCAAATCTGTGAGTTTCATGAAAAACATTTTTTTGATAAAAAAAACAATAGTTTATATAAAATATAAAGGAAGAGATATGTAAATCATTGAAATCATTGAAGAACAACAAAGCGGTATTGAATTACTCCAGAATTGTTGGAAACAGCGACAAGTTTATCGAATAAATTGCTGAAACTGTTTTTAAAGTATCATGAGTCCCTGTATGCTTTCCCGAGGAATAGAAAAAGAAAATGATTGCCAAGCTTCCAAAAAAGGAGACCTATCGTCATCAAGCAATGCAGTAAATATCGAATACCACTTCACCTTCTGTTCATCGATATTGAGAAGGCTTTTGACAGAGTCAACAGGGAGCTTATCTGGCCAATTTTTGCAAAGAGGAGAGGTATCCTGAATAAGTTCATCTTTATTATAACGGCGAATTATGAGGGTTCCAAATGTCACGTATTACACGAAGGTAGGTTGTTAGAAGCGTTTGAAGTCAAAAGTGAAGTCAGGCAGGATTGTGTACTGTCACCAATTCTTTTTTTTATTTTTGATCAGTAATGCTCCGCGGTCTGCCTTGACAGAAAACGGAGAAATAAGATGTAATTTTACAATAAACCTAAAACATTTAGACTGCGCAGTACATGTATGCTTGCTATCTCATAGGATAATGCTCCATCAAATGATAACAAGGGTGGAGCGAAAATTGTCCTCTTTGATAAAAATTGCTCAGAAGTTATTAGAAAAAGTAGAGAGTTTTCAGTATCTTTGAAGTATTGCCTCTATTGAAGGTGGAACCGAACAAGATATCGCTAACCGTATCAGGATATGTTAGGCTTCGTTCGGGATGTTGTCCAATGTTTAGATGAGCAACTCTCTAAGCTTGAAGACGAAGCTACGACTGCTTCACCCAAACGATAAATAACAATACTGTCATACGGTTGCAGGACCTGGAAAAACTACATAGAATAACGGTTCAGGAAAAAAGGATTAAACACACGCTCCAAAAAGTTAATGATTTAATTGCAGGACAGCAATTCTTGTCTTCACTAAAGAAGCTGTTATTTAAAAGTCTTCCAAAAGTATACAAAAACTATACGACTTTTCTATTATTCGTCTCGAGTTTGAATCTTTTAGCAATGTAATACTTGCCATATAGTTCTTCTTTATACCATGATGTTATTATTTGTAGAACAAAATTTTATCTGAAGTCGATGTCTTTAGTGATTGGGGAGGTACATATATACAAACGTATAGACCTACGCTCACCCGAACAGCAAACATTGCTTTTAAAACCATGGAATTGATTCTAAGGACATATAAAAGTCGAGAAATGTAAAAAATCTTCAGTTCGACAAATCCCTGACAATACTTCGAATGGGAACTTTGACACTTACAAAAACTTCTCGATACATTTGAAAGGACAAATTATAATTTATTTTCAATGTAAATCCTTAACCTTTTAAGGAACTTGCAAATCTACTAAATATATTACTTTTCAATTCTAAATATGTAGTTGACCTTCTACTTGATTCAATTTAATGGAAGTCCTTAAAAATGCAGAATAAAAACTTTCAAAAAAAAAAGTTAACATACTGTTTGAAACAAAACATATTATCCTTGATTTGACATTTTAAGTTTATTTTCTAAGTAAAAATCGATCAAGATGACCCACAAAATCACGTAAATATATCACGCACACTTACAAACGTCTTTATCCAAGTTCAAGAATAAGCTACACAGCACACACATATTTTGAAACTAAGAAAATATGTTCAATTCCCAGAAAGATATAAGTTTCTCTTTAAGTGTGTATGTATTTTTCAAATATCTAATAGAAATCCTGTAAAACTAATCGAATCCTTTAAACAAAAAAGGACAAAAACTTTTATCAAGTTACGAATGTATATTCTTATGCTCTTTCTGGTGCATTATTTTGGGTGAAGGATACTATTATAAGATATTTGATATTTGTCTTATGATGCTTCAAGGACGATTTTCTTCTTTTTTTGTCTAACTTATTTTGTGTTGCCAGAGTAGAGAACGAGGAAAATAACAAAGGAAAGAAAAATCAGTCATAATACTACTTTCACGTAGATATATAAAATGGTAAGACAATACTCAATGGAATATACGGGTCCTGGTTTATATCTATCCTATATACAGTATATCTTTAGATAGAAGACTTTTCTATACTCACAAAGAAAATAAACTAAATGACAAATAGACAATGCAGGACATCATCGTCGTCCTCGTTGCTCGCCGGTCTGTCATATGAATCCTTGGGAAAAAGGACAAAATATGGCAATGTCGCAGCAGTGTGTTTTTGGTATATATTTATTGGCAGGTTTTTTTTTCCTTTGGCTAGAATATCCTTTAATGGCATGGAAAGGATATACATAGATTACTTTGAAGGCCCGATATGCTTTTTCTATCTATCTATATATCAGTTGTAAGGGTCAAAAAAGTTATGATAGAAAAAAAAGTAAACCATTAGGATTACTGAAATTCGATTGAAATAATTTTTGACCTAAGGGAATCAATATAATCTACAACTTCATTCGATTTGTTACTGTTCTAAGGTCCTTTTTATTGGTGTGTGTTCATATGGTTTTTTGTATTGTGTGATTTTGATGGCCATATCCAGGATGGATGAAGGTACCTTTGCTCCATTTATAACTTCTTGTTAAACCACCTGGGCTTTTGAAACTGTCCATCAATCTATTTAGGTATTTTTTTGCTTTTGTTTATGGTTGTTTTTGGGGGTAGACAAATTGATGTTGCTATATTGCTATTTTTGAAGGGTTTTCTCTCTCGTCCTTTCCCAATCCCTAATCACTTTATGGCATTTGAAGGGACGACAACTAAATGTAACGATCAATTTTGTTAGATCAAAGCTTTCTATCTAAATGGACTTATATATCGTACCTTTATTCATAAAATGTTTTTTTGTTTTATTTTGTTTATTTATTTTTGAGTTCTAGCAATAAATTTGATTTACTTTCATGTTCAATGGATTTTATTTGAAACTGACATCAATATTGGTCTGGACATCAGGTTTTGTTAGTTGAGTCAATAAATGTTGTTTTTTTTTTTTTGAAATAGATGAAGGTAGGTTTCCGTACCGAGCGACATAGTCATATTTTAGTTTAGTTTGTTTCTTTTTTAATCTTTTTCAATTCGTTTTTGTTTGATAGATTATTCAGGTAACATTTTTTGATGTGCACCTATAGAACGAGCAATTTAGGGATGAATTTGTCAAAGATGTCTTTTTGAATTCTTGAACCTTTTGAGAGTTATTGGTCGTTGAATTTTAAATAAAGTTTCATTTGAGGAGTTAAAATATACTCTGTGGAATATTAACATCTTTGAGGTTTGTACATTCGTATTTTCATTCAGAATACTTTTTCTATTTTACAGATAAACACATTAAGATGTACAAATAGGAATTTCAAAAAAAATCTGTAAAATTCTGTAAATTCGTTGATCAATGTTTTTGAATCAGAAGCTCTTAAGAATGTAAATTATATAAAAAAGAGACAATTTAATTTTGAGATTTTCATGTGCAGTGATTTTTGCAGTGAAAAAAGGTTTGAGATCGTATTTAAAATGATTAGAGCTATTCTTAAGAATTTTTGAAAGCAAACAACAATATTCAAGGTTTAAGATACAATATCAGTTTCACTTAGAAAATGATAGAAAAAGGCTCTAAGACGCAAAGGCATACAATAAGAAAAGTTATTAAGAAAAACATTTTTAAGATTGTTTCTAATATCGTAAGGACTATTTTGTTTTTAAATACTTCTTATTTCTAAACAAAAAATTTTCCTCAAAACAATTTAAAACCTGGAAAATCCCTTTCTAAATAATTCTCTCAAAATGTATTGTAAGTTCTTTCGACTTATTTCATTTTCATTTGTTTTCATATTTAAGTCACACCCTAAGTCAAGTGAAAAACACAACTGTTGGCTATAAGGTAAGAACATACTTATACAATTGTATATACTTTTTGAGAATTAGAAATAATTCAAAGAAAATCCTCCTAAAAGTTGTTGGAATTTTTGTTAACTGGACGTGAAAATATTTTACTTACATTTTTTATTGCTGGGAGATGTTTCAAAAAAGTTAACTTTTATGGAAGTTGTTGAAGTAGAGGGGGTGTTCTTTTTGAATTAGAAATTAAGAATAAAAAATAAATACAGAAAAGTAAAATGTTTTTCCTGTGCCTCTTAATATTATGAGATTTAATTAAGAACATTTCATTTTTGTTAGATGTGTCAAAACCAAATATCAACATTTATTCAAATTAATGTGAATATTATTGGTATGAGAAATTGAAAAGACAAAATACTTCCCTAATTTGGTGTAAGACAAATAAAACAATTTAATTCAGAGACTTAAGGAGACTTCTTAAAAGTTCTTAACTCAATTATTAAATTACAGAGATTGTTTTAAAAATCAATAATGTGTTCCTCATAAAATTTTCAGGACAAGTAAAATGAGGGTAAAAATTCTATTTCAGGTCGTTTTTTTATTTGATGTGGGGACACTTAAATTAAACTTAAAAATTGTACACAATCTTAATTTTTTGATATTAACACTTAAGTGTTTATTACTAACCTTAAAATTTCTAAACACAATGTGAGGCTTAGATAAATAGTGTATAGAATTAAATTGGTCTTACAAATTTAGTATTAACATTTTAGGCAAAAGCAAAGTTATCTAACACATTCTTGATGTACGTCTCAAAAAAGAATCTTTAAACCTGACTGTAAGCTTAAAATTAAGCTTAGGAGTGTATTATTTGAAATTAATAGAAGTTTGATTAGTACAGTTGATTGGCTTGAAGATTGGAATGCACCATATTATTTCGACAGAAAATTGCTAGTACAAGATATTTCAACAATCTTAATTGTTTGATATTAACACTAAAGCATTTATTTCTAACCTTTACATTTTTAAACACAGTGTGAGGCTTAGATAAATAGAGAAGTATTAAATTGGTCTCAAAAATTTGAATGTTAAAATTGGAGGCAAAACCAAGCACATTCTTGATGTACGGCTCAAAAAAGAATCTCTTAACTTGACTGTAAGCTCAAAATTAAGCTCAATAGTAAATTGATTTAAATTAATAGAAGTTCGAGTATTACATTAGATTGGCTTGAAGAGTGAAATCATGCTGTTTCGACTAAAAATTGCTTGTATAAGAATATTTTAAAAAACAACGGCAGTCATGAGTTCGGTCACATATCTGTTTTAAAACTTTTATGTCTTGGTTCTGTTTAAAGGACTTAGTTTTTTATAGAGGGAACCTGTCCAAATATGTGAGCTGTGCTAACATTTTTGAAGAACGAAGTTTCTTATAGATTACAGCCAGAAAACTTGAAAAATATATTGTGTTCCTCATACAAAATTAAGGACGAGTATATTGTAGGTAAAAATAATATTTTAAGCAGTCATTTGAAATAATTTTGATATATTTATTTAACTTGAAAATTTTCAATAATATACATTTTTTGTTATTAAATATAGAAAAGGGCTTTCAACAGCGTTTAAATGTTGTAACACACTGTACGAGCGTGAGAATGAAAACATTAAAAAGGAGATATCGGAAAAAATCTGTCTTAAAAATTTTAATATCAAATTTGAAGACAAAAAATAGTTCTCCAAAGCATTCTACATTCTTGATGTGCGGCTCAAAAAAGAATCTCTAAAATTGACAGTACGTCCAAAATTAGACTCAAGGTTTAATTGATTGACATTAGTTGCAGTTTCAGTATTACAACAGATTTGATTAAGGGGTGTAATGTCATGGGCTATTTCAACAATAGGTACAAATTTCGATGAAACACTGAAAAACATTAAAAATTTTGACTGTGTTGAAGTTTCAACTATAATTCTAAACGCATTTCATTTGCGCAACATTATCTTTTGGATTTTGAATAAGAGACTTAGATTTTACTAGTGACACCTGTCCAAATATTATGTGAGCTGTATTAAAGTTTTGAAAGAACGAAAAGTGTTTATAGATTACAGCGAAATAAGAAGGTTTGAAAAATATATGGCGTCGAGGTAGAAATTCTAAGAACTTTTGAATACTTCGAATATCTGAATATACATAGTACTGAGAGCTGATTAGTTTCTTCAATTTAAGTGTCAATCTTTAGAAACTAGAATCGGGGGTGGAGCTGCCATTAAATTTCCACATCTGAAAGAATCTAGAAAACATGAAAATCTAAGAATTCTGTCATCACCAAAAAAGTTTAATTGATTAGAAGTTAAAGACAAGAGCTCTTTTATGATTTAATAAATGGGAATCCAAAACCTAGTTATACCAAGTTAAAAGAAAAAATCCGATTTAGTTTTAAGGCTGTTTAATGCTATGTCAAAGCCTTGGTTACTGGTGAAGTGATGATAAATCATATTTCTTGCGTTCATGCCACGTTCAAAAAGTTACGAACTATTAGAACTTTTGTAAGAATATTTTTGTATGGAATCGAACTAAGTTGGAATGGAAAAGAGATATGTAAATGCACAATGCGTCTGAATTCATCTACTTTATTACTAAGTAAGCGTATTTATTGGCCTTGTGATATTATTATTAGAAACGTGTTTGACACATTAAAAAGAATCCAATATATTGGCAAGATTTTCGAAGTTTATGAATAATGATATCGAGACGAATAATTAACAAGGCATTTAGTTTATGAGCTCTTGGATAATCATTAACCTTGAGATATTGAAGATATCTTCTTCATCACATCTCGATTACATTAGATAAGTATTTACTCAGTCTATTTACTCATAAAATCAAAAACCTGCTATCAACTTCTGCACTAAAATATATCCTTTCAAGTAGTAAAAAGTTTAAAGCTTAAAGTAAACGTTTTTTGCATACAAATCCTTGCCTTAAAACTAATTGCCTACTCTTAAAAAACACCCATTACTCAAAGGCACTTGTCTATATATTGATAACAAGCATTTCAAAGTATACAAATCACTCGCTGGGTGCTTCGTCCTTGTTGAGCTTTTGTATCTAAATACTCGTTTATATATGCATATGAATTCTGACAAGGACCTTGATACATATATAAAGTATAAAAAAGAATCTTGTTAGATCCAATTTCAATGCCAAAACAAAAATTTTATCTCTTTTATCTTTTATTTCACACGTTGTTTTGTCGTTAGATGAAATTCAATTCAATATACATACTTTTTTTGGCTACTTCATATCCTCGCAGCCTTATACCTAAAACATAAAAGAACTTCAAGAGTTCAGGGCGGCTCAGCTTATAGGTACACCAAAACAACAAATAAAATTTAAAAAAAAAAGAAAATATCGTTGAAGAAATAAACATTTTGAGATGGATCCAATTTGTTTTGTTTTGTATTTCTTGAACATAGCTTTTCTCATGGAGATATAAAAATGACGACTTTTTTTTGTTTTTAAAATACAATTTACACGACCAACACCAACTTTTTAATAAGTTTTTCTTTTTGTTTTTCTCTTTTTATTTTGTTTTTAACGAGAAACGAGTAGCGACAAAAGAGGATAGACGTGTGGTTTTTTTTTTGTACTTCAAAAAAAGGAAAGAATTTCCCTTTCTAAAGGTATTTAGGAATATAAACTTTCGGAAAAAGTCGAAAAAAAGCTTAAAATTGTCTGCAAACATCTTGTAGGTATTAAAGATATAATGCCTTTATATATTTTTTGTTTTTTTTGTGGTTTTATGTAAATTAGAATTGTTAAAAGATTAAATTTGAATTTTGTCTTAAGTCGATGAAAACAATTTTTATACGATTGCATACATTAAATCGAAATCGAAAAAAAATATATTCAAAACAAAGATAAAGTACAAAGTAATTTGTATATATTAGGTATCTCGAGGATATCGTAAAAAAACACACTTAAATAGCTATTAGTTGATGAAAAGTCAATTTTAAATATTTAACATAATTACCTATATACTCTGGGTTGGTAATGGGGTAAAATGGTACAATGCAATAGAAGGAGTGAGCAAACAATTTGGTCCCAAGTGACCCATATAATCAATAGAATGAATTATACATAAACAGTAATGTCATTAATTTTGATAGCAACATAACATAATGAATGTCTTTCATGGACTTTTTTTAATAATTAAGTTCCATTAGGAATAATTTTTTTTCTATTTTATTGTGGAACAGGAAAGAAGTTACAACATTATAAAAAGGATATGAAGCTAGGATTATTTTACCATATTTTTGTATCCTTTTTTCATATGTGTAAAAGGCTGTACGTATATAAGGTATACCAACTTCTATTTATTAATATGAAACATATGCGCGATGTTGGTTTTTGAAATGATTTTATGAGCAAAAGCTTTTTCCTGGAAAATCATGTTGATGTCATTTTACCCAAACGTAAAATGCGTGTATCTATGTACATTTGTAACTATTTTAGGATGGGTACTCACTTGTTTTAAAACCACTTTAAATTTAAATATTATAATAATGTACGTAGCAGATGTCAAATCATTAATGCGAACATAATTAAGGAAAATGCTTTTGGCGGTTATTTAGTTTCGAATTATATTTGTTCACTTCAATGAATTAAGGGTAACGAAACTTTATTATTCAATTTTGTTTGCAATACTGTGATAGTTAGAAATTATTTTTAATTACTTTAAATATCTGACTTCAGAGTTATCTTTAAAAGCTAAAATGAATTGGACTTAACTAAAGTCAACAAATTACATTACTTTAAAATATAAGGAAATAAACAAGAATTTCGAAATTTGTTTGAACTTTTCAAAATGATAAGTTTTGACGTAGAAAACAAATTGGAAGAAGAAGCGTACGAAGAAATTTTACACATTTTTAAAATTTTTCTTTAAGTTCAACTTGTTTAAGTTTGATACAGTCTTGAAGAAAAAAGTCTTTTTTGGTGACATATACGTACATTAGAAAAAAATAAGAAAATTTAGAAATTTATAATTTTTCAGAAAACAATACCCTCGATAACCTTAAAAAAAATTCAAATTTTATAATAAAAGCCTTAGGCTAAGATATGTACCACATCATTGAAAAATTGCAATCTTGTTAACTTCCCATAGGAAGTTATTGTAATGGGTCCGATTTGTCAAATTGAAAATTTTGACATTTCTCGAAGTTTCAAGGTCCCTAGAGTCGAAATAAAAGATTTTAAGAAAGATGTATGTATGTGCGTGCGTGTGTACGTACGTTCGCGACGTTTTTTCGTCGTCCATAGCTCAAGAACCAGAAGAGATATCGACTTCAAATAAATTTTGTTATACAGATAACAAGGCAGAAAGATGCATAAAGGGCTCTCAGAAAATTGCATATGTGGTTTTTTTACCATAGCAGTTTAAAAAAAGGTGAAAATTTTGGTTAAACCTAAATATCTCATGAACCAATGACGCTAGAGACTTGAATTAAATTTTATATTATACATGTATTGTAACGCGATACAAAACAAGTATATTTTTGGAAAAAAATCCAATAAACGGTTTTGTTATAAATCAAAAAAACTGAAAAAAAAAATTTGTCACCTCGAAAAATGTACGACTAAAATATGATTTCATCTCCAAAACAATTTGGTGCAACGAAGAATAATTTTTTTGACATCTGATAAAATTTTGAGAAAAATCTTATTGACAGTTTTTTTTTATAAAAAATAAAATCCTAAAAAAAACATTACTCATATTTGGTACAAATTGATTTTCGACTCAAATATCTTTTCAAAAATTTGAGATAATGGCTTCTTACTAATTTTAACTTATAAGTTAAAGATCAAATTGACAGTAAATTAAGCAAGACAAATCGACAGACGGGATGGGAAGTTATCAGTGTGGGTCGCATCCCAGCCTCTTTTTTATTTTTATATACAAGCGATATTTCAGTGGATATCAACGCTATCATGGCCACTCTTGTTGATTTAACTGCAATTTTGCTGCCACATATTTACAACGGCTACGCAAACTTTTCAAAATGCATTCAATAAAGTGAGTGTTTGGACGCAAAAATGGCGTATCAAATAAAATGAAACAAAATCGACACATATAAATTTTTCAAAAAATAACATAAATATTTTTCCAATTACTATCAACAGTACAGAAGTTTATTACTCAAATACTGCCAAATACCTTGTTATGACTTTGGATGCAAAGCTTAAATTGCTGAACCTACCTACTATTTCCAAAACGAAGTCCTTTGAGGAAAAATAAATGTAACTTGCTATATAAGAAACAGAGATCCATCTCGTGACCTTCAATCAGAAGTGATAGCTCCGAAATGGAGACCATTTTAAATGAAGAGACAATGTTCGGAGGTTGAGAAGAACTAGGCTTTATAAGCTGATGGTCTATGGACATTTGGACAAGTATTTAAACTATTAACTTCAACTAAAGTGAATTTTAAATTATGGAGTATTATAATATAAATTTTCGATCTTTAATAGACATGTCCTGTTTAACCAGTGGTTTAAGTAGTGTAAGAATTCTACAGTACTCTGTACCGATTTTTACTGAGTGTATTTGGAAAATTTCCATCAAATAAATAAAAAAGGTATCAAAGGTCACATTTAAAATTTTCATAAAATATGAATAATTTAGTGGCTATTTAAAAGTTAAAGAGGTTTCACATGATAAAAGGTTTGCAAAAAAATATAAAGTTTCTGTTGTAATCATTAAAGAAATGAAAAATAAAATAAAATTGCGATTGAAGCTATTAACAAATTTCAAAACTTAAAACAAACGTTTGAAGTACATAATTTTCAACAGAAATTTAAAAAAAATATTTGAATTTAAGTTTGATATCTTAGCAAAGGTATTCAATTAATTAAAACGCTTTTTAAATATATCCAAGAAATGTTTAAAAAATTGTCTTACTTCTTAAAATTGCTTAAAGCATTCTGTCCATTTTTTTTTCAGATATAAGGTTTTTAAAAAACATTGACAATTTTGAAGATTTTTGTATTCCTATAAATTTTTCAGAAGTGTGGGAAAAATGTTTATTTTTAGTTAATTCAACTCAGCCTTGGGAATGTCAAAACAGTGTTTTTTGTCTTCATACAATTTCAACGTTTTGGATATAGTTGACAAACATGTTTGTAAACATATTAACAAAATCAATTGAAATATCAAGAACTATACAAATGCAGACAAATGTTTAAATACTCAATTTTAAGATTTGAATAAATGGATAGAGAGAAAATAATACACGCTAAGCATTTTTTCTGTACTCTAAACATATCACTTTAATTAAGTCCATTCTCGATTTTGCATACAGTCCCTGGCCATATTATTAGACGCACTGCAGAATTTTTATAACTATTAGGTTATACGCAATATTTTTAAATATTATAGAAAAAAAAATTCTATAAATCTGTTGTTTTATTTTTATAAAAAAGTAGGAAATAGTTTATATTCTGCATACAAAATAATTTAAATGCATTACAATATTCGAAAACCTGATTAAAATAGCTGAAAATTGAGATTTTGCATAAAATCTAAAATGCGTCTAATAGTATGGCCAGGGACTGTATACTACTTAAGGAATACATAATGGCGACTGTTAATTAAGGACCTAGTTGAAGTCATTAATGTTAAGAAATTTCTTGCTTAAAAGATGGCTCAAAAGTCAATTTAATAAGAAAATCTAGTCAATTTATAAATTAAAATAACGTATTCACGCTAGACAAAAATTTGTCATTTAAATTTTGTTTTTATTTTCAAGAATTTCATGTTTATAACCACAATATAATAACGCAAGCATATTCTTTTTTTATTTTCTCATAAAACGACAGTAAAAAAAGAAAATGTACACCTGGGCGTATACGCACTTTTTTTCTCTTCTTTGAACTCGTTACTTTAAAATATTCCTCCACATTGTTTGTTTTCAAGCTTGTAGTACACGGTTGTATTATGATACTAATTTTATATATCTAAATTTCAAAATTGTCACAAACACACATTTTTAAATGTAACTTTTTGTGTTAAACTTTAATACTTAAATGAAATAATGTTGATAAAAAATCATTAATCACGGACTTAAATAGCAACGTAACACATGAATAGAATGATGAAAATCTGCTCAAAACAATGTTTTGTAACTACACACATATAAAACTCAAATCTCATTGTAGTAAAACTAAAACACAAAATACCCGTTTACCCTAAGAGCAAGTCTAATACGCAAACAAGCCTAACAAAAAGTTTCCACTGAAATATGTATATTTGTATAGCAATTTGTTAATATCCTCAATTGACTTAAGTTAATATAAAAATTTGAAATAATAATACATTTTAAGTCTTTTGTTAGTAAGAGTTATGTGGATACTATGGTTGTAGTACTCAACTATATTTTCAAATGTTCATCGCACTTAAGGTATTTACATCGATAAGAGGTCAAACAAATTATCAAATTTTTATTTGCACTAAGAATGTTGAATTTGAATAATCACTACAAAAGGTTAGCTTAGGTATACTTACTGAAACAATAACGTATTAAATTAATTTTGTTTAAATATATTGTTTTACGATTTGAAATATCGCGTTAAAAACAGTAAACGTACATTGCATTCTACAAAGAGCACTCAACTAACTCAAAATTAACTAACTAAATAATAATATTTACTTAACTTTGTATTCAAGAAATCTTAATATATTGCTTAATATTTTTGTATGTGATGATACTTAAATTTTTTGCAAATAAGCTGATTAAAATATTTTATTTTTATTTTTTGTTTTGTTTCAACTCAAACAATTAATTTATTCAACAAAATAAATTTAAGTTTTAAATCTTTTAAATCCGGTTGCCTAACAAGATATTATAGTAGAGAAGATGATGCAGCAATAAGTTAGTTAAAGTGTCAAATAATCGTGTTTTAAAATTTGTATTTACAATCGAAATAAATTCTAATTATTTCAATTAAAGAGTCAAAATCTAATGTAATATTTCAAGAGACAATTATAATTATTACTGTTACCTTACCTTTGGTAAAATATTGATAATTTTTTTCTTAAATAATAAATTTTGTTAGAAAAAAAAATCTTCTATTTCAACGAACTACGAGAGAATTCAAATTTCAAAGCATCGTACAGTGGATTGTTTGAGCATAAAACATGACTAAAGTTTATAAAAATTCTCAAACCGAAATAAGTAATAAATAAATGTATGAATACTTTAACGACTCTTGGGAAAAACTATTTTTAAAAGTTTTAGTTAAATGAAAAATATAAATAACTAAACTTTTTATTAAAAGATTGAAGATTTCAAAATCTTGACTAAAAGAGTCACAAACCCCAAACTTTCAAGGGTTTTTAAATTTTTATCAACAATGAAATCTTCTCTCGTTAATTTTCAATTTTTAATGGCATTTAACTGTCACCTGTTCTTTTTTACTGATAATAAGCTGTCACCTGTCAAAATTTGTTTGGAGTTGTAAACGCTTCCCTTCAGAAATTGGGGATATGATGTTATGGAAATAGAGGGGTTGGGGGGGGGGGAAATTATTTATTTATTTTATGTTTAATATTTTCAATTTTAACTAATTCAATTTAAGGTCAAATTTTGGTCGGAAACTACCCTACTGTACATTTTACTTACAAATGAATAAATCTGACACGAGTTTTTTACGAGTCAAGTTTTAAGTTACATTAATGTTACAAGTTACACAATGTGTTATATCTACATATGTACATTATGTACGGAGTATATGATTATTTAATGTGTCATGCATCAATTAAATTGTATTCAAGTGAACATAATTTCAGAGTACGGATGTAACGAACCAAAGTTAAAGTTTTGCGATTGTGTTACTTTAAACTACTTCAATTATTTTATACTCTTTCCCTTATACTCCCTCAAATTGTATACTTATAGTTATAAGGGTTGATGCTAAGTAAAATATAGCAAAATTCTAAAATTTTCAGAGCACAGAGAGAGTGAAGAAAATATAATAATGAAGTGCAGATTGAATGTGCAAATAAAAGGTTCATCATCATCATCATCATCATCATGAAAATGGTTTCTATTTCGGTTGGATAATTTTATATTCAAATTCAAATTGTTTAACCAAAAATTCTCAAAAGATATATACATATATGAACTTAGTGGAATGATATGTATTTGAATATAAAAATATAAACTAGCTTTGAACTTGATGGTTGTTAAATATGAGATGAGAAAAAGAGTAATGTTTTGAAATATTATTCATCATTTTGTTAACTAATTTTATTTTCTTTTTCATGTACAATAAATTTTATCAAAGAACGTTTTGGTTCATTTTGGGTCGATGATTTTAAATATTCCACTTAATGTCGGTTTTTTGAAGAATGATTTTTAAGTAAGTTACTGTGTAATAATATAAATAAATAAACAAAATGAAAGCGCTAATAAATTGTATCCACAAGTTTAAACATTACAGAAAATAGCACATTAAAAGTAACTAGGAATTTTGTCTATCTCTTATTCAATTGAGAACTCTAAGAACGTTTCATATTGAATATATACAATTTTGTTCCTAATATTTAACACACTATGAGGTTATAAGTCTTTGTTAAAATTTAAACAAAGTGCCAAAGTAAGATAAACAGAAAAGGATCAAAGAGCACATAGTCTTAAATAGTTGAATATCAAAATTTGATTTTCACGTTCTTGATGTACGGCTGAGAAAAGAATCTCTATGCTCGAAAGTGCATTTGAAATCGATGTTAATTGTAAACTGAGGGTCATTCCTACAAGTTCGAGTATTAAAAATAACGGTTAAATAACGAAACACACATAAAACATTTCAACGGTGTTCGAGTGATTAAGGAGTTTCGGATATTGTGCAACCAATTTCAATGCTCTTAGACCATCCTAGCTTTGTTGGAAAACCGATTTTTTAAAATTTTAAACGGCGGCGCCCTAAGACCTTTTAAAATGATGTCCCATAGATTAAAGCCCAAAAAAACTTTTTAGTACTAGGTTTTCATATTTATGTGAAAAAGTAATCGCAAAATCATTCATAAATTTGTACTACTAAAAACTTCAAACAATTTTATTACAATACTTAATTTTTTAAGTTAGACTGGCTCAAAACTCAGATAATTTTAAACCAATGGAAATTTTGAATATACAAATGAAAATACATTCTCACGTGTAATTTTTTCTTATGACTTGTGATTTTTAATCTGCTAATTCTTTTTTCGGAATTGGGTCTTTTTGACAGGTGTCAACCAAAAATGCTTAATTTGGTTTGCCATTTTATAATAAATGGTTGGAAAATGTATTATGATAATAATGAATCCGTTCGCGCGACGCCATGAAACCATCAATTTATTAAAGTAAACTTTTGGTGAGCTCATAATCTTTCGTCATGGACTTGTGCATGGCCTCCAAGATCGTAAGACTTAACATAGTTGGATTATTTTGTATGTCTGCGCAGATAAACCCGAGGCGGTTGATGCTTTGGAAGAGAATATTTGGCGCGTTAATGATAACAGGGACATAAGTGATTCAAAAGGTGGTCGAAAATTGGGTGTCTCGCCTGGAATTTATTCGAGTCAGCTGCGTCAGCAACTTGTCCTAAATATTTTTTAAAACAAAATGGCAAACTCTTATCATCATAAAAAAGCTAAATTCTTGGCCATAACCTTAAGTTATATGCGTTTAATTTCTCCTTGAAAACCATACGTCTAAAAAAAACACCCTTTCGTAATCAAAATTAATTCATTATGGATCAAAAATTAGTCTTGTCGTGGACCCTGAAAAAATGAGACGGCATAGTAAAAACGGTGCACTGGCAACATTTTGAAATAAATCGCTTACAAAATTACTGTCATTAGTTACGTATTTTAAATAAAATCCCATTTCTTAAATATCGATATATTTTGTAGTATTCCTGTAAAACATGAATACAAGTCTATTTCATTCGACCTTTTGTGTAGCCTAAAGTCTTACGATTTCTATATGTCATCTAATCAACATATGATTTATGCTCAAGTTTTTGACAGATAAAATCCTGAAAATATTATTGAGTTGGGATATGCTTTGAGTACAGAATTGAGTTTTTGAAGCCTTAAATTTCACACTGTTAATATTTTAACATTTCTCAATTAAAGCGTCTCATCTAAAGGACAAGATTGTGAATATAGAAAAGAATACGAAGAACTGAGGGTGCTGTCAACAAACGAAACAATTCATCGGAATGCAGACAAGATATCGTCTACCAAAATAATTAAGAGAGTTGGAGACATAACACAACCCTGAGGGACACTAACATTTGTTTTGTTGAATTTTCAACTATAAACCAGACAATGCTACTTGCATGATTTGAAAGGTTATATCCAACGAAAAAAAAAATGTATAAATATTAAAAGCACACATTTTTGATAAGAGAGATTAATGCAAAACTCTAATGATTTCGAAATTGATAATTCAGTTTTTAGGTGATTTTTTGTCATTTAAAGTGGAAGTAATGATAATATTCCGAAAGCATCCAATGAACGACAGCTTTCATTCAGTTAAATAAATGTACTTAATTAAATAAAACCTCTTATGACAACATATAAACTATGCTTTATTTTATAAATTTTCAATTTTGTATTGTTTATTTATAAATATTTGCCTAAGGGACATTAACTTCCAATTTATGTTTGAATAATGAGAAATAAAAATTTTACAAAAATTGACAATGATGTGGGTTGTTATTAATTAAAAATGGACTTTATCCAATATAATTCCAAAAATAAATTTTTTAAACAATATTTTAAATTTAACTTTTTCTTCTTTTAAACCAAAAAAAAATGTAATTACGTGAAACTCGGAATTTAAAAATATAAATCATATTATTTATTTTTTCGTCTATCTAAATAAATAAATTACCACTTTTGTTTTCTTCAATTGATAAATAATAATTAATTTAAATGAAGCTTTCCTCATTCATATTTTTATTTTTCGAGTGAACAAAAATATTTTTGTTCCCAAAATATCAAAATATGTATATGTTTACTATTTGTCCGAGCCAAAAGAGTGCTTGAAGCACTCGAAAACAATAATTATTTAAACAAAAAAAAAATAAATATCAACAATAGATTCTTTGTTTTCAATTCATTTGTGGTTATTGATAAATTTTATTGAAATGATACCTACTTGTTGATGACTGAATAATAGGTTTTCTTTTCTATATAAGTTTGTATTTTTTGTAGTATCAAGCAAAATTTGAAACGTAAATTTGAGAACAAACATTTGGTTGTTTGTTTTTGTTGTTTTCATTTGTTTTATGAAAACTGACGCATATTATTGCCCAACCATCACCATAAGCAAGACAAAATTTGTTTACAAAAGTAATTGGCAAAATTTCGCTAACGAGTGGGAATTTTCATTGGAAATTAATGATTTCATGTTCCAAAAATTGACTTTTTGACACTGTTGAATTTTTTTTAGAATTATATATCAAAAAGATGCATGTAACTTCTACTTCTGTTCATTCAAATTAACTTTAATGTTTGTAACTTCTTGCCTTTGGTCATTTATTCAAGCCAATCAACATCAAAAACATACAAAACAAAAATAAAAATGTTTCGGTTTGGGTATTTTGAGTTCGCAGAAATTTAACATGACAGAAATTAAGACCGATGTAGGACTTATGTAGGACTTTCTGTGTCTGTAATCGAATGTTGTCCAACACTTCACAAGACAGGTGTCAGACATTAATGGAGATCACGTGTAAGGACATTGAAATGAAATTTGTGGAATGAAAGAAATTGGAGATGAATAATTTCGAGTGTCTTCATTATTGTTGGTTATTTACAGCATACGAATGCGAATACACATAAACGTGTAATGTACTCGTATGTAGAAAAATTGTGTTTAATTATTTACATAGCTTGATTTATTAAGGACTGAATTGATTAAAGCTGTAAAATGGGGAAAAATAAAATGCACACATTCGCAGACATTGTTTGTTCTTGTTCTTAAATAGGTTTGAAGTCTGTGTTATGTAAAATTGTATTTAAGAAAAGGTTTGAAAGAAATTAATTTTGAAATGCTTTTAGAAATTTTTTAATTGTTTTGAAATTGATGAAATATGTATTCCAAAATAATTGTTTTGCTAACAAGGAAAATATTAAATCCCTTTTCAGAAACTCAGCAGAGTAGACTTTTCAAATTAAATAAATAAAAAAAATAAATTAGGTGGCGCAACAGTCCGTAGAGAACCAGGACCTAGTGACTTACAACTCTCAACCATTCCTGTGTGCGAGTACTGTTGTCAGGGATGGAGGGGACCTACAGTTTATATGCCGAATCCAAACGGCTTATTTGAGAAAGCACTTTTTCATGACAAGAATTACTCTTGGAGAATTTGTGAAAAAAACCTTAGGTGGTACAGGCAGGCATCGAACCCAAGACCTCTCGCATGACAGTCCAACGCACTAACCATCATGCCACGGGTACTACTTTGCAAATTACTAAAACTTTAATAAATAGTCATTTTATGATTTTAATTTTGATAAAATTCTGTGACATAGTAAAATGTTTAAATCGTTTAAAATTGAGAACATTTTCTTTCTACTATCTAACTCAGTAAAATGGCATTTAAATTTTACTTAATAGTTTAAAATGTTGCTTCTATTTGCGTTTAATAATGTTAATGAAAGCAGAATTTAAAGAATTATTACTAAACAGTTTTAAATATAATTTATGATTGGTTCAGGGGAAAATCGGTGTAAGTCACTTCAAAAAGATTCCGAGAAAAAATATTATTTTGGTTAACTTTCTTACACAGGCTTATAAAGAAGGAAAATTAAAATTCTAAAACACGGTTTTAAAACATAAACATTTTCTACCCAGAAAAAATAAATTTATATTTCATGGATAAAAAAATAAATATGTATAAATATTTTGTGAAAGTAAATTGTCACTTGTGTCGTTTTTAGATTTTAATCAAGCGTCCATCTACAAGGAATCTATAGTCATTTTCTTAGTTTTTATTGTAAAAGGGTAAATTATTAAAACTTTTCGGACCTTCATAAGAAATGCTATGAGGTGTTGTAAGTTGTGAAATTTGACCTTTTTAATTCGAATTTTAGTGTTTTATATTCAAATATGAACATAATATGTGCTATATTGTAAGTGAAGGTGTGTTGAAAAAGTGAATGACGATTTTTAAAATAGTGATTTTTTTAAGCCACTTTTCTATCAAAGGTCACAGCTATCAACGCAATATAAAGAAACATACTCATAACTACCAAGAATTACAATAAATAGAATTACAATATAATAAAATAATATTTGCATACTTTTTTTCATTACACCACTTCACTTAAAAAGCAATTGTTAAAGTCCGAGATGTTATGGGAGAACGACACAAGTGAACTTGTGCCAACCTTTCATAGAACTTTAAGACTGTTTTCGCGGGGCATTGCAGTTTTTTTAAATGGTTTTTAAGGAAGAAACGTCATGAAGTATTCGGGCAAAGGTAAAAGATGCCATCATCAGTATAATTTTGAAAACAATGGAATTGTGCCGTTTTCCCCTGGAATGAAGGGTGCTGTAGGTATTTTCAAAAATTAAATATTTTTCTTTGAAATTACAATTTGCATATATTTTCGAAAATTTTAAGTAGCCAGTTGTACAAAAATTTTAACAAAATGTAGCGAAATTACAGAATATTTTTTAAATAAATTGTTTAAACTATTCTGGACATTCTTATGTAATTACATAAATTAAAGCTAAACAAGAATTTTTCAAATTTGAATTATAAAAGAAATTAATTTTTCAAAAGATTGTTTTAGATTTATTTATTTATCATTAAAAACAACTTTTGTTTCAAAATGTGAATGAAATTATGTCTAATAGCTAATTAAATATTTTGTATAAGTAATTGCCTTTTTTAAAATCAGAGTTTTAAAAAATGATTTACTTTCAAGACTTAATAATTTAAATCAGAATTGTTTTAATCTTTTGCCAGAGATTGGATTTAGAGAGAATTTAGCGATGCACTAAATTTATGAGTATTTTTTTTTTTCGTCAAAACCAAAAGTCAGAAATGGCCATTTTATGTTGATAAAAATGTTTATAAACAAAATTTGAATGGTAAAGCCAAATTAAATAATTTTTAAAATGTATACCATCTTATTTCAAATATCTTGCATATTTGTACAGAGTTTACTTTATTAATAACACAGATCAGGATGAAGTTTGTTTATTTTATAAAAAGAATACTTCACAGGACACTATGTTTCAACGATTTTCGACTTTTATCACTTTTAATAATTGTAAGAATTTTAATTTTACTAAAATTTGGGTTTTATCAAAAAATGATTAAGTTTCATGCATTTTTTTTTACTACAGAAATAATAATTTTTGCAGGAATCTCGTAAATGATTATTTTAGAAACTGTATAAGATGTTAATTTGTCTGGCAGAAAATTCGCAGTAAATTGGTCCATCTTTTTATTGATCAAGAGATGAGTAAACTAAATTTCTCAGCAAACTTGCTTTAACCTCAAAGTTGATATTTTTGACCCACTAATTACACCAATAAAGCCGCAACTAGGACACGAACTCATCGATTAACCACATCTTCCGAATAATGACTATATTTTTTGGTTAACTTTTGAAACCCAAAATTTGCTGTGGGTTCTTGATCTATCAATCAGAAATACAAATTGGAAAAAAAAACTAAAAGGAAAGTTAAAAAATCAAGCATTAAATAATGTGTGTATAAAATTATATCATACAAATTCATTTATGAAATCGGGAAGAGACAAACTTCCAGCAAATAAATCTCTAAGTACTGAAACTCTTAAAGGCTTTTAATGTTAAAACAAGTGTACAAATATAAACTACTTTGACAATTCCGAAACGATATTTTCAAATTAGTCATTTATTTTGGGATCTTAGAAAAAAAAATGACCACAAAACTCTAGCAAATAAAATGTTCTACCAAATACTTCTTGCAAAAGATTTCACTAAAAGTTTTTATTCAAAATTGAAAACACATTTCGAAAAGTCTTGTTTAATTTATTATATTAACTATATCTTTAATCTTGTCACTTAAATCGGAAAAATTGTCGGGTTTATATTTTTGTATTGAAAAGCGCATCCAAAAATACTATGAAATTTTTCTTTTTCCAATAGCTTCTTAAAGCAACTCAAGAAATTAGTAAGATTTTTTGTCTTTGAAATATTCGGGGAAAAGTTTTCGGATGAAATTTTTCGAATAAATCAAAAAAATGGAATGATTTCTTCCGTTTCTTACAAAAAGCTATCATGATATAAACCATTAAATTTGACCTTGAAACATAAGTTCTATGTCAAATTACTCGTGGATTGGCAATTTCTTTCGATCTAAAGTGTTATAAAAACTTCAATAAAGTATTTAAATCATGTGTAAGGTATTTCTACTATCAACACAACAAAACCAAATTTAAAAGTTTGTCGGTATTTTTATACAGCGTATTTCTAATTAGAAAAATGTAAAATAATTTTTTTTTATTCTCTTGTAAGCGATTTAATGGCTTTTGTTGACAATTTTGTACAACTCGGCTTTTCTAATATCGCATTACAAAATTTTCAAATACTGAATACATTTTTTTTTTTGAAAATTTGACTGTTGAAAACGGTTAATGGTCCCAGTTATAAGATTAATATTATGATCAAGTTATTAAAAAAAAACAATAATATTTAAAACTTGTGTATGAAAAGAAAATACAAAATCTGTCACACCATTTTTGAGATATAAAATATGATTTTTTAAACTTAAAAATATTTGTATGACAGCTTTTCATATTTCATTTTTTGAGTTTTTTTTTTGTTTAATTGATCACTAAATAAAATACCATATCAACTTTAAATTCTTCGTAGAAAATAGCTTAATTAAAACGTAAGCAAACATTGACTAATTGTTAGATTCTCAGACAAAAGGTTACACGATAAACTATAAACATTGAAGGATCTTATAGAAAATAAAACTAACCTTTATTTTTCTATAAAATGTATTTTTTCATTTTATAAAGAACAA
The DNA here is from genome assembly GCA_951509635.1 of Eupeodes luniger. Taxonomy (NCBI): domain Eukaryota; kingdom Metazoa; phylum Arthropoda; class Insecta; order Diptera; family Syrphidae; genus Eupeodes; species Eupeodes luniger. Next base: position 6,701,787 of record OX608075.1, on the reverse strand, counting down.
CTTCACTTTTAATATTTCCTTATTTCTTTTACAGATTTTTATATCCATCGATTCACATGAATTGCCAAACTGAAACTATTTATATCTTTTTTAAAAAAATCTATCCATATAGGAAGATTGAAAACTTTTTTTTTTTTTTTGAAAAAAGAAACTGTTCACTAAAGCGTATTATAGGACAACAACAGAGAGAATGCATTCTCCCAACAACCATTTGAATCCATTAACCTATGCTTAAGTGATTCGACATCCCAGAGCCCATCAGCTAAGTCAGCAGAGGCGGTTTAGTCTTCTCTTATATTATGTAGGTTGTTAAAAATATATAAACATATAAATATAGAAGTATATATCTTTAACTAGATATAGAGAGAACTTAATTATTTTAAGATTGACACAATTTTTCCATATCATTCAACCCCTTTTTAGCTATTCATATTTTCTAGACATCTAATTAAATAGATTCACTCTCCACTGAATAATTTAAAGTATAAAATTTATATACTATGTACCTATATGTATGTATAAAAAAACCTCCCTCCAACCAACAAGCATACTCCCACCCACCCACTCAGACAGAATGTCGTCGTCGTCATCCTCGTTTGAAACTTAGGTGTACTCAACTTAAATATCTATGAGTATATTCTGAGGTATATGTACATATATATATTTTCTAACAACATGTCTCCCATGCCTGAAGGTCAAAAACACTTTAATTAATTCATAATTTTCCCGTCTCATAATGTCTTCATTAGCATTATGTACATATATTTTATTTGATCCCACATCTCTCATATTAAATAATGAAATTAAGATACAATAATTGGATCAACATTTACTTTTCTTCGAAAAAAACAGAAGAGAGAGAAAATCTCGAATGTAAATCGATACTGTCCTTTCCTCATTCCCCTTGAATGTTGCCCCCAAACCCTAAACAAATAGTTTCTTCTTTTTTTTTGTTTTTATTGTTGACATATTTATATTTGTTGTGTCAAAATAAATGAACAACAATCAATCAAAAGTACCCAATTTGTCAATGTCAATTATGTACCATTCATTTTTGTGTTGTTGGTTTCATTTTTGTGATTTGTGAAAGGACATTTGTGCAACACTTGAAATCGAGTTTTCCCACAGCATCAACAAAAAAAAAATACATAAAATACAAATGAATAAAGAAAAAATAAAATCCATTGAAAATGTTTAAACAAAAACAAAAAAAATTACCATAAATATACAAAAGAAGATACATTATTAGACGTGTATCTCACACACGAGATGTTTATCTAATAAAATTCTCCCCGATAGTTAGTTAGTTAGGCAGGTACGGTACACTCTATCTATCTACCTTACACCTTGCCAGACTTGTAGATACTCTATCTTTGAGATAGTACTCGTCGTCGTAGTTAGGTAGGTATGAATAGGTACACTGGTACACCCATGTACAAAATTTAATTCAATAAAATATCTTAAATTTGTTTTGTTTTGTTGTATTTTTCTTGTTGTTTTTAATAATGATCGACGAGATGTACGATTGTATATTTTACACTCAAATGCATCTGTAAAAACAAATATGTATATAAATTGTATACCGATCGACCGCCTTGAAATTTTTCAAAACAAAAAACTTTGCAGATGCAGCAGATGCATGAACTTTGTCACTTTACATGAGGATTTTATTTTTTTTTTAATTCACATCACATTTTATGTATTAATAAAAAAAGCATCATGCGGCGAATGTATCTATAAGATGTTTTTACACAGAAAATATTTTGTTTTACACTTCAACGAAGTTCCGATGACATTGGTTTATGAGTTCCCCATTAATAATACATGACCGAAAGATACAATATCTTATACCGGTATTAAGGTGAAAAAAAACGTCACGCACAAACGAAGACGATCGATGGATGGTTAATTCGCGTTTTTTGGTTCGGATGGATAATTTGTATCTTTTGCACGTTGATGAGACTCTTATGGTCCAGACGACTGACAACCGACGACGATACGACGAGACGCAACGTAGGCACGTAACAAGAATTGGGTGATCTCTCCCTTGCCTTGTTGTTTTGTTATTTCGTTTTTTGAAATTCAATTGTATCTTTGTATCTTTTTCGACTGTTTTTTTATTTTTAGTGGATCAAACCGGTCCCTTACGATAATTTTGTAAATTTCTCAAGAAGATCAAACCGATCGTCATCAATTTTTATGATTCAAAAGGGAAATTCACCAAAATTCATCCAATGCAACTTTTTGTTTAAGGAGGTCACGCAAAATAAAAAATAAACAAAAACAACAACAGAAGCAAAAACCGAAGAAGATTTTGTATATATTTTCGATTCAACAATGCGTACTAAGTATCTGGAGTATAAATAGATACATTTTTAATGCGAACTATACACAATACACTGCTGATCAAGACAACTAAGTATCTATTAGTGGCAAATAATCACAATTTTTACAACCGGCGCGCGGCGAACAGTTCGTCAGATTTTATAGAAAGAAACCGAATTTATTTATAACAAAAATAAAAGTAAATATCTTTGTTTTTATTGCAAATAGTTGTATCTTTCCATCTCCTTCCAGATTTGGATGTTTTGAAAAAAAAATCAAAATCAAAAAACACTAGAAATAGATACAGACTGACTGTGATCTATCGTCACGATAAAACCGAATATAATTATTATTGTTTTCGAGATTGAACTCAGATGTGATGATAGTGAGTTCAAAAATCTGTCCGGTATATGAACAAAAATATCTCACAAGTAAACACGAATTTGTCTCTGTTTATCGTGATTCAATCGATACTCGCGATGACCGAAGACCAAAGACAGACGACGACGACGACGACGACGATCTCGTGTGTATCTTTGTATCTATAGTCTAGTTTTTAGTAGTAGATACAAAATTTCATTCATATAATTTTGTTTAATTTATGAGGATCATTGATTTAAGCGGATGCCTGGCGTTAAAGAAAACAAGCGATCAAAAGATACCGCCCTGAAAAAACTCTGCGAACCGGTTCAGATAAAAAGATACAAATGTATCTTGATCTCGCGATCTCTGTCAATCATCATGTATCATATTCCCGATCTGGACAAATGACGTGTTGAGAGTAACCCGCAGCCACACCGCGCCGGCCTCTGCTACCACTCTCTTTTGGACAGAGTAACAATTACACACGACTGATAACACTCCACAGACACCAGACAACACAGTATTTCAGCGGTTCAGCGAAATGAAGTGAAGTTGAAGTCGTTACGAGGAAGAAAAGAGTATAGCTACTGTCAGCAGCGATCCGTCACCGTCAGACAACGACGCACGTCTTAAAAGCCCGTTTAGCGATTTTTAATTGCGCGCGGTTTGATTAACCACCACCAGTTTTTAACATCACCATCAGCCTCACAAACCCGAAACAGAAACAGCAACAGCAGAAATAGTAGCACAGCGGTATGCAGCGGTATCAATAATTATAATGACACTAAAACGAATGAAAGACTGCCACTGATGGACTGATCTGATGATGGACCAAAGTTAAAAAGGCGATAAGGGAAAAAATGTAAAAACTTGACATGGTTTTTGGATTTTTTTTTTTTTTTAATTCAATTGAATGGAGCGCGCGCGTGAATTTGCAACTTCCTTCACCTCTAAAAATATATAAGTGAAACGAAATGCAACGAAAATTATTATTATTATTATTACCGTATCCAACGGAATCAACCGACCATCTTGCCAACTTTGGATAAACTGGATTTTTCGGAGTTTATTTTTCGAACTGATGATGTTGGGGCTGTTTGTGTTATGGTTAAAAGTGCTATATGTGGTGGATACCGTTTTGTTTGGGATGTTTTTCTTTTTATTTTCTTACTTCATTTTTCGTTCTGGATGTACCTATAGATATTTCTGTATATCTGTAAGGAGACAACAGCCTTTAATGCTTTGTTGCTGTTGTTGTTTTCTCATTGTTTACTATTGAGGTAGCTGTAGGGCTGGAATTCAACCCCCTAGAGAGTAGGGTAGCTTTTCCCTTTAACAAACAGAAACTTCTGTAGAAAAGCTGCCACCCTCACTCTCAGTCTTCTAGTTTGCCTTTGCAGACATTGTTCGCTCTCTCAATCAGTTTTAAACAGTTACATGGGAGAGGAATTTTTTTTCGCGCTCAGATTTGAGCAGATTTTGTGGATGTGTTTAGCGTGTCATATGGGTTTGCTTTGTTGTTATCAGTGTCAGCAGAATCAGAAGTCAGGAACAAAAACTACCCTTATGTCTCGAACTCATTTGCTATGTTTGGGATATTTTTAGAACTTTCAATTTTGACAGTTGAGATTCATAAAAGCTTTCATTGGAATTTTGGGATATTTTACCGTAAATATGTAGACTTTTGAGTGGTATGATAACGTCTGGTACATACACTTACTTTGCAGACATTCGGAATAGTAACGAAATGACGTATATCTTGGTTTGAAAAAGCAACAGGTTGTGCCTAAGTCTGTTAAGAAGAGGTTAGTATCTATATCTTAATATGATTTTTGTTTTATTTCTATTTTGATGACAGCAAAAAACATACGGGTGGTGGAAAATATATATTCACATATGGTTGAATGGTAATTTGAATTTAGATTGGTTAGATAGAGATGGTTGTTCTCGTAGGTATAATATATGTCATAAATAAAGAAAAAAATTAATTCCGAAATTAATACCTATATACATATGTGGAAAGATAAATGATGACGTTTAATTGGACGCTTAAAATAGTCTGACGTCTGGATAAATACCTTATGGATTATAAGGTTTCATAAACGTGTAATATGGTTTTACTTATTAAGGTTGTCCTTGAAAAAAAAAAAGAAAAATGAAAGAGATAACAATTCTTGGGTTTCTAGGTATAGATCCAGGTAAATTTATTTCCAGGAACTTAAGCAATTATACAGATTATTAAAATCCTAGACATGGAAATATTTTGTCTGTTCTTTATTTTCTGAATGTATGATTTTGATTATTGGGGAAAGTGACTATTTTACTAGTGACATGTGCTCTTTCCAAAAAATTCCCACTTATTTCAGTTAAAGTAGGTTGTTTTTTTTTTTTAAATGTAGTAAATTTTTCAGGATTAGACTTCGATGTCCTTCCCCTACCCCCCTGAAAAGATCATTATTGGAAATAAATTCTTAAAACCCCAAAATCTCAAACAATTTAAGTCCTCTGCCGCCAAAATTCTTACAAAATAGTTTCGACATTTTGGCCGTGAAGGATTTTGAATTTGTTTTAGTTCTTGACATCGAAGACCATCAACATTTTTATAAAATTGTTAACATACCTACATTTTTTGTGAATTGGATTTTTTTGGAATTTTGAATTTATGAATTTTAAGCTTTTGTTTTTTTTAAAAATGAGGTTCAGGGATTTTAAGCTATTAATATTTGGCAATAAGGTAAAATCTATGTAAGTCTTAATTTTATTTTCTTGAAATGTTGAGTATCCCGAATTTCTGAGATTTTTAGGATTTTGAGTTAAGGCCTCAGGCTATCCTCTTTTGTTCTTAAATGGCCCCCCTGGACCTTTAAAAATGACACTAATAAAAATAGTGGTGGAGAAAAACCTTTCAAGAACTCGGTTTTTAAATTTTAATATTGATGGTATAGAAAAATTATATTCATTATTTTCTACTACTCAAAACATATAAACGCGTTTATCTCAATACTGCCTCATTAAAGGTATCGGCATTAATTTTTCGAGAAAGTTTGAAATTATAGACTTGAAATTTGGAATATGTATATTTTTGTTGAAGTACGTAGGATTCTTTTTTTTGGAAAGCATCAGCGTATCATACAAATCTTAGGAAAAATTACAAATTGGAGAAATACTGTCAGGTTTTTGCGTACATGTACGCAAAAACCTTTTTTTCAGGGTCCATTTCCCATTCTGTTATCGAAAAAGTCTATTTTTTATGGATTTCAGACTTCGGAATTTTTTCTATCTTCTTGATTTTTTTATGCATTTTGAAATGTTGTCTTTTTCTTTGTTTTCTGAAAAATAGTACTTTGAGTTATGGTTAAAATCTTGCAAGTTGAAACCCTAAAAACAAAAAAAACTTAAAAAACAAGGACCCATAAAAGTTTAATATTTAAATCGTCGATATTTTAATGAAGTAACATGGCTTAAGTTATTTGAATTTTGAGTTTGCAAAATATTGAGTTTTGAGTTAAAATAATGTGTGGGGTTTAAAGTTTTTTTGCAAATTCTATACTTTTGCAATAAAGCAACGTAACGCAAGTCATCAATTTTTAACAAATTGCGAGATTGTGAGGTTTTAGTTCTTAAAATTTTCAGATTATGGATTAAAATGGTTTTTTTTTTATTTTTAATCTTGCGTTTTTTTTAATCCTCGCTTGTATTTTGAAATATTTGGCAGACCCTCATAACAAAAATTGTAAAACAATCCTTTTTTTGAAATGTTATTTTAAAAACATGTTTTCCAATGCACAAATAAAACTATGAATGCTGAATTTTGTATCATGTTCTTAATTTGTCAAGCTGACTGACATTTATGTAGTCTCCTTTTATTAAATCACGAGATGAAGTTCAAAACCAAACTCAAATAATGTATTCGTTTAGTTATTGAATGTTTGCTCTGTTTGGGCATTAATTTACACGATTTGCCCATTTTACGGATGACACAACCATTCAACTACAAGCTGGTAGTTGATATCAAACTAAACTATTAATCAACTTCCAACACAATACAAAAAACACAAGATATGTCAACATATGACATTTGTCAGTTAATTGTACGTCTTTCTAAAGTCTATATGATTAAATAATAAATCAAAGCTGCCTTTAAATCCAACATAGCTCAAGCCCATAGTTCAAATTAAGTCCAATTCATGCCCCACAATCATACAAAATTGAACATTCCAATGCACTACTTTTTATTACTTGCGACATATAGGAACTATATGGCAAGTTTTGCATTCGTGCAAAATTTTGTCTGTCTGTCCACGCTCCTACAGCCTAAACCATTGGATCGATTGAGTTCAAACTTGTCAGTTAAGGTTTTGAGCAGATTCGCGTTAGGCGTTTTTTTAATTTTTTTTTTAAGATCAAAACTAACAGTGGCCCCCATACAATTTTTTTGGTCAAAAAACGATAATTCGAATTTTCTCAAAAACAAACCGATAGATTTTTTTTTAATTTTCTCTAAAATTTTATTTTTAAACTTGGCTTCTTTTAATAAGAAAAACATATTTTTGTTTTGCTCAGGAAAGGTACCGCTCATAGAACCGTTATTTTGTTTTTTAATTTTCTCAGCAACTTATGTACTGATTTCAATAATTTTTTTTGTGAATAAGCTCTTATATTGCTTTAACAATATTTGATTATCAAAAGTGCAATTTTTTTTTGTTTGGATTTTTAAAAAATATTGAATTTTTTTTTCAAAATTCTACAATATCTCAAAAACGGGTTAATATTTTTTTAAGAAATTCAAATGTAGAGCGTATATTTACAAACACTAAACAACTGCATACCAAAAATATTTTTGAAACAAAATTGAAAAATTTTATATATAAAAAATTAATTTAAAAAAAAACCGCTCTAACGATTTTCGAAAAAATTTTTTGAAAAATCAAGGGCTTTTTTATTTATAAAATGGCATTTAAATTTTTGAAGACAAACTTATTTTTCAGGTAAAATTTTGAATCTTAAATTAGTTTTTTTTTTAAATTATTTTAACTGTATTGAATGTAACCCCCTCCCAAAAAAATTTAAAAATGGAGGTTTTTTCGACAAATCAAATGGCATTTATATCTTTGAAGACAAACTTATTTTACAGATATATTTTTAAATCTTATATACATAGATACTTTTTTAAACAGACTCTTTGAATACAGGAGCAAGTTCGTGCGACCCAGTCGTGCATTTTATTTTTAACCCATCATAAATCTAATTAAAAAATTTAAATGTCTGAAATTTTTTTGAAATCCTCTTTTGTCTTACGGCTTAAAATTGAAACTTGAATTAAATTTATTAGTGAATAGTATATTTTTATTTTTTTATTTCAAAATAATAGTTCGTAGAAAAATAGACAATCAATTTTAAAAAACAGTCAAAATTTCGACAATTGAAAACATTCTAGCTTAATTATATTGTCAGGCATATCATACATGAGATAAGGTCATGCATAAAATTTGAATAAAATATAAATGTAATATTGAAAATTTAGTATATTTTTCTGTTGAAAAGAGCTGTACGTATTTATTATAAAGTATTTAATTATGTATATCGATAAATTCTGTCATTTTCACAACATTGGACGCAATTAATATAGGTTTTTAGAAATATTAGTTGTATATTAATTCAACCATTCTATCTCTAAATATATTTTTGTAATCGTTATCAATCCTATACCTATAGGTACCTTTTAGTACACGTGTTAATTCAGTCGAAAATTCATTTCGATTTCGATATACAGAAGATAGAAAACTCACCTATCCTATTTTCGATAACACGCATTGCTGCTTCCAATAATTGGTATTTTGGCGAATAGATACTTTTAGCGAAAAAGGGCTTTTATCAAGGATACAATTCCTGATGTGTACATTGAGATTGCAATGTATGGCATATACACAGTACACACACACCACTGCGAAAAAGACCCTATATCTATATCGATGAGTTTAGAAATACAAAAACCATTTACGTTAACGTTTCTATAGAACGACAACGATAACAAATTAATAGACAGCTCTATGACAAAATTATATCAAAAACCATTCAGGATGATGATGCGTCCTTTACTCTATGTCCTGTCCATGGGTCCACGTTAAAAACGTGTTTCGTTGCGGAGTGAATAAGTACTCATGTAACAAATGCGCACAATTGTGTTATAATGTAACATGATGGTTAATTCAACCACATTATATCCTCCATCGTGCCATCCTCCTGATCCTGCCCCTACTCTTGCTCTGACAGTCCCTCGTTCAGGCGTGACTAAATTTTTGTTTTTTTTTTTCAGTATAAAGCCCCATGATAAAAAAAATCGTGGCAAAACTGCGTGAACACGTAGGCTTGGTAGGACGAACATTGAACATCCTGTTTTTGCATCACAGCCTTACATTAACATGTAACAAACCACTAATTTAGATTTCATTATCCTGCCAGTCAGTCATTTAGTGACACACATTCTGTCAGCTTAAATTTTCAATACGTTTTTGGTGTGTAAATAGAGGGTGAGCGCGTTGAGATTGTATCTTGTATCTGTTGTTGCGATAACGTTTTAGTCAATGTCTAAATTCCGGATAGACAGATACAAATACCGACCAACCTACCTTTCTCTATAAGCTATGTATGTGTGACTATGCTATGGTGAAAGTCATCTTTCACAGCCTTCACGGTTCATTTGATGATAAATTGGCAAAACAGATTTCCCAAATGGGTTAATGGTACTTTTTTGTTAACATATTATATAACATTACATACATACAAATATTTACAAGTTTGTACGTCCTATATAAATATATACGAGTATGTAAGGAGATTAAGAGGGACCTGTATTTTGTATTTACTTGTTTGGGCTTTAAACACATTTATTTTTAAAAGGGTGATTGGATGCTACAAATTGACACAGAAAAATGGACAGATGGTTTTAAAAAATAAAACTTTGCGGAAGTTGTGTTCATGAAGTGAATGAGAATTCAACATTTTTAATTGACTCTCATGATGAGATTTTTAAGAACATATACGAGTAAAAAGAAAACATCAATCGATCATCGATTAATGCGGGAGTTGGGTAATTTGCTGTTAATTAATCGCTATTTAGTTGGAATGCAATTTTAAAATTTTCTTTCAATATTGCTATAGTAGTTTTTGATGTTGATGATATTCAATTTGGCTAGAGTAATTAAGGTAAGAAGTTGGTGTCTTATGTCAGTTTTGTTATGAAAAAATATACTATATCTTTTAAGAAGCACACAAAAAATTATAATAAAATTGTAATTAATGACCATATTAATTTGGTTGCAGAATCTTCGACCCACTTCATATCCAATAAGATTGAAGAAAAAGTTAAATCTTTTAATATTTTCTAAGCTTAACATACTGTGTTCACCCATTAAAAATTCATAGTTTTAAGATATAAGTTTTTAAAATCGGAAAATCTATCCTATGTTGGTTACGAGAGCGTAACAAAATACTGCTGCAATAAATCCCACTACACAAATTCCCGCCGAAAAATAGTTTAAAATAAATATTAGGCGGGATATCACTACTACATTTAGTAATTAGAATTGATTGATAAAATTTTTGAAATTTTGATTTATATTTTACCAAATGCAATAATAAATCCAAAATCCAAGCTGGGATGCGACCCACACTGATTACTTCCCATCCTGTCTGTCGATATGTCTTTTAAGCAAAGTTTTGTAGGTTTTCGTGTTTTGTTAAAAAAGTTATTAGTTAAATTATTCTAAAAAAATTCAAAATAGCCAATAATATTTGACATATGATGAAATAGTTTGATTTCAAAATCTATTTTTAGTCGTAAAACAATTTTTATCAATTTTAGTAGCATTTCTTAAAAGTTTTTATTTTTTACATAAACGAATATAAATTGGATGAATGAAATTAATTTGAAGTCAATATCTTCTATATTGTTCACGAGATATTGAGAACCGAACATCAATTTTTATCAATTTTGCATTCTATTTTTTAATTTTTTATGAAAAAATTGACCGTTAGATTTTTATAAAAAAATTACTCAATGTTGAAAACAATATTTTTTAAAAAATAAAATTAATTTTAAGTTATATCTTAAATTTTTAAAAAGATATTTGAGTCGAAAATCAATTTTAACGAAATTTTATTAATTTTTGTCGGGTATTTATTTTTGTTAAAAAAACTGTCAATTCGATTTTTCTCAAAATTTTATAGAATGTTCAAAACAATATGTCCTATAAGAAAAAAATAGTTTGAAGCCAATATCTCAAAGTTTTGAATAGATATTTAGGTCGAAAATCAATTTTTACCAACTTTTGTTGATTTTTTTAGGTTTTTAATTTTTTGTAAGGAAACTGTCAATTAGATTTTTCTCAAAATTTTACCGAATGTTGAAAACAATATTTCTTATAAGAAAAAATAAATTGAAAGCCATAATCTCAAATTTTTGAAAAGATATTTGAGTCGAAATTCAATTTTTACCAACTTTAAGTAATGTTTTTATTTTTTATAAAAAAAACCGTCAATTACCAGATGTTAAAAACGTTATTGTTAATTGTACAAATTTTTTTTGGAGATAAAATCATTTTTTATTCGTCAAATTTTCGAGGTGAGAAATTGTTTTTTCAGTTTTTTTTGATTTAAAAAAAAACCGTTAATTGGAATGTTTTCCAAAAATATATTTGTTTGGTATCACGTTACAATATATAATATAAAATTTAATTCAAGTCTCGAGCGCCATTGATTCGTGAGATATTTAGGGTTAACCAAAATGTTCACCTTTTTTTTAAACTGCTATGGTAATTTTCTTGAGAGCCCTTTCTGCATCTTTCTGCCGTTTTATCTGTATAACAAAATTTATTTGAAGTCGATATCTCTTCTGGTTCTTGAGCTATGGACGACGAAAAAAACGTCGCGAACGTACAGACGTACGGACGTACGGACGTACGGACGTACGAACGTACGTACACACGCACGCACAGACATCTTTCTAAAAATCTTTTATTTCGACTCTAGGGACCTTGAAACGTCGAGAAATTTCAAAATTTTCAATTTGACGAATCGGACCCATTACAATAACTTCCTATGGGAAGTTAAAAAGACTGCTTCCATTTTATAAGCGTGTATCCAATTTTCAAATACAAGAGATTCAATGAAAGAAAAAATGTAAGTTGCTAGTCGATCTGACGGCAAAGCCAAAGCTTTTAAATTCAAAAACAAAAGTACATTTGTATTTATTTAAAAATTGTTGATAAATGAATTACTTACCCTTTACCCCCCCTTTCCAAATGGAAAGTACTAAAAAAGCTCATAATTTACACAAATTTTATTCAAGGAATTTAAAAAAACTTCGTTCTTGTTGATTCTCATTAATTGGTATCACCATTACTTATAGGACGTACAAAAGTTTTAGTAACCAAAACTTAAGAATCAGATTTTTCTTTTGATTTATGATATTGAGCTGAGATTTTATGCAGCTTGGGAGAGCTTGGAATTTTGTTTGTTTGTTTAAAAATTCAAATTCTGATTTTTTTGAAAGTCATTTCTAAACATCATGAAGTTGTTATCTTTAAAATAAGATACTTTGAAGTCGATATTTTAGTCAGACAAAGAAGATATCCAGAACGTATGTACTGTACATCTGATGCACCGAATTTTCCCAAAAACCAATACATTTAAATTATAGGAACCTTAAAACATCGAGAAATGTAAACATTTTCAATTCGAAAACGTCCAAAAGGAATTTTAAAAAAAACAAATACCGTGAATTTTTATCAGATGCTTTCTCTTCAGCTTATACAAATAACTTATCAAGAAACGAAAATAATTATAAGTCTGATTTTTTTCTCTACAGGAAATTCAAGTGTAATAATTATCATCTATTTGTAAAGCTATAATTAATTCTGTTGACCTTGAAACATTGAAAAATATCAATATTTTCAATTCAACAACGTCCAAAAGGAACTTTTAAAAAAACACAAATACTGTGGTTAATTATCAGATGCTTTCTCTTCAGCTTATTCAAATAACTCATCAAGAAAAGAAAATAATTACGCCTGATTTTCTTTTCTACAAGAAATTCAAGTGTTATAATTATCATCTATTTTTAAAGCTATAATTAATTACGAGTACATAACCCCACTACTCTTATTTGATATGAAACATTATCTGTGGTAAAATATATAAAAGAACTGCCTCTAGTCAAGTATCCACTAGAGAATAATATAATAAGCCACTTTATTTAACAATTGATGAGCTAATTACAATTGAAAAGGAATACAACTCTTAAAAGGTCAATTAAATTACGAAAAGGTCAATACGATAGCATATAACTTTGAATGTAATGTATTTTTATCTTCTTTATGAACATATTTTCCTGCAACCGCATTTGAATTCTTTATTTTCAATGGTTATTAATTTTTGCATTGTCCTGATTTAACGAAGAAATTTCATCCGCATTCAAAAAAGAAAATAGTAATTAGAGAAAATAATGCCCCTAGTTAAAAAAGTTACTCATTTTTCTGGTTCAGTTTAAGACTTCATAAAGATTTAGATTTTGTTTTGTGAAGTTGAATTATTTATACAATGATTTTCTATTGAAAATATTTAACCAAGAAATATTCTAAAGAAGAATCATTTAGGTCAAGAATATGAATGTGCAAAAGTCGTACAAACTAAGGGAACAATGATAAAACAAACACCCTTACCTTATTTGTCGTTAGCTATACAAATTAAGTAAGATAACTCAGCTTTAATTTGAACTTCTCACTAACAAACAAGGACTTAAAAAAATAAAAATTGGGTGGCGCAATAGTCGGTTGAGAACCATTCCTGTGTGCGAGTAATGTTGTCAGGGATGAGGGGACCGGAATCGGAACGACAAATTTGAGAAAGCACTTTTTCATGACAAGAATTATTCTTGGAAAATTTGTCAATTCCTCGCAAGAGGTAGTACCCGTGAAAATACTCCAGATGTCATAGGCAGGGATCGAACCCAAGACCTCTGGCATGACAATCCAACGCACTAACTATCATGCCACAGGTATTGCAAGGACTTAAACAACAAAACAAATGTATGGCTCACTTAGGCGTATACGCACTTTTTTTTTTTTTTTTTAATATTTTGTACTATTTACGTTGGTTTAAGGGCTGATTTTTTGATAAAATTTTAAAGACATTTAAATTATTATTTTACGATTTCGATTATTCAGGGAATAGAAATGAAGATCTGGAACTTTAAAAAGAAATTGACCCTTATTAGGTGTAAATATTATTATGGAGAGTAAAAACTTCTCTTTAACGTACTTTATGAATTCTCTGTACAAACAAATTGAAGATTTCAGTAAATAGATAAACAACAAATGCAGACAGCATAAATATTTCAATTCTTTATAAAATATATAACCTTTACTCTAGGTATACACCCACCACCTTTAAAACCTTATGCTTAATGTACACACATCAACTATACAGTCTTAGTCTAGTTAAAAGAGAGAGTAAAATAGTTAAAGCTAAAACCAAAGTAATTTTTACTCGTCCTTAAAAATCACAAACCCGAGTTTACTTAAGTATAATCGTTAACCATTAGCAAGGCAATCAAATCCTCCCTCCTATTATCTATAAAAATAATTCTTAGCAATCTGACTTGTAGTCGTAACGCACTATCTTCCAGACCTAACCTTTTGTTATATTCCAAAAATTATTTACAAGCCAAATTGTTTTCTTTTGTGCAATCCTTACAATTGTTTTCAAAAAAAAAGAAGAAAGAAACCAACTTATTTTGGAGCTTTTTATTTAGTTTTCTCTGGAGGTGAAGCTATAAAAATGGATTCTTTTAGAAACGATGCAATTTACAGTACACTCGCCTTCTAACGTAAGCAGACTCCCTCTATGTCTCTTTATATTACATGGATTGTAGGTTGAGATAGATAGTCAAACAATATGTTTTCTTCCAAACCATTGAGCATTTTTCTTCTTAATTTTTTACTTTTTTTTTTTGGAATGGAATTGAGCTTGATGGAAAAAAAGTAATAAATAAAAACTAAGGGTTGTGTAATAAATAAAACCACCACAAAGGAGTGTGGATGGCTTCTTATCAGATTTTTATATTTTTTTTGGATTTTCACAATACAAAACTTTGCAAGAAGTCAATTGAAATATATTTATCTTCAACCATATAAGTCATGGGATGAGAAAGAGATCAAAGCCCTTAACATTTTAATAGCTGCTTCGATGATAAGGGTAAGAGAAATTGTTGATGATACAATTTCTATGAAAAAAAAATCAAAAATTGAATGTTTAAAAATTCATGAAATAAAGTAATTAAATACAATGAAGACAAAAATATAAGAATTGATTTAGTAGTATAAAAAGAAATTTTAAAAAAATAGTGTCATTATTTCAATTTAAAGACATTTTTTTGAAATTTAATTTTAAATCAATATAATAATAATTTTCAATCAAAAAATATAATTTTTAAATTACTTAAATTTCTTAAAGAAACATTTTGGGAATACATTTTTGTAGAGATGTTTAATTTTAATGTATTAAACATTTTAAAAATAGACACCATAAATTATTAAAAAAAAAAAGAATTTTTGTCTTTTCCAAAAATATAAACATTTTGGACAAAGTTTTTACATTTAGTTAAAATTTTTTGATTGAATAAACAATTCATTTATAGTTGTTTTTAAATTGAATGAAATTGTTTTGAATTTTTAACTCCCCATTGATGTTCCTAAATACCCAAAATGTTGGTTTAAAATAGTCAAACAGTACCCCTCTAAATTTTTGTTTTGAAATAAAATTGAATTATTATTAAATGTATCTCTCCGCATAACATTTTCTGAGGTATCTTTTTCCCAAATCCTCGTTTTGTCTGTTGTGGTATGGAAATTAAGTACAAATAAAATTTAATACTCACCTCTTAAAAATGACAGACAGGTGTTATTCCAGTAAAGTCAGTACTTATTTTTAACTCACAGATACTTTTTTTTCATTTATCACAATCAATCTCGAAAAAAAGACAAAAACAAAAGCGAACATAAAGCGAACACAAAGAGGCAATTTGTGGGGTTAGAGTTTGAATCCTCAAGGATTATCGTGATAAGAACGAAATGAAAAAAAGATAAAAACCACAAACAAAGCTTTTAGAAGGTAGGTAGAAGATATATCTACATAGATGCAAAAATAAAAACAAAACCCCAACCCGACGACGACGACGACAAACGGAGGACTATAACAATAACAACGCACTAATGTAGATACAATTCTTTTGGAAAATACTAAAAATCGAAAATACAAAAACCTCGTCCGACTGTCTCAGAATTATTTGCATCTGACTGATTCGATCGATGGTCTTGGCCACTTTGTGCCACCATCACTGCCGAAGGCAATAAATCTAATCGAACTTGGCTCGAGAGTATGTGCTATAATGAAAAACTCCAACTCTACAAAACTTTTCACACAAAAATTTTGCACTGTTTTTTTTCCCAATGTAAACTTAAAGGTTTAGCTATACAAGCTTTAAAAGAATAAAAACAAAGGAGGGGGCTGTGAGAAAAATAAAAACAAATAAAACAAAAACCCCCAAAACCTGAAATTGCCTCAAGTCATTCAATCTCAGGGCAGCAACATCAGAGTTCTTTGAATAATTTGGCTCACCATGCCGCTCACCTTATGTGCAGCAGCTAGAGTGCAGCTAAGCTATACGCTACTTAGTTACACCATACTCCGCATCTATTCATTAGATCTATAAAGTATCTAAGGTTAGTTAATACAACAAGCTTTTCTTTTATTTTGGATTTATTTTGGCAGAGGTGTTGACTCTATTAAGAGTGTGAGAGACCTGGAGACTGGATATAGCTATATGTAATGGAGATTGAAGTACTCACACTTTACACGTTATACATGTTAGGCCGACGACGACGTCTAAAAGAAAAATGTCCAAAGGATTTTATACGTCGCGTTGGTCGTTTGAGCTCCTTTCTAAGTAAGAAAATTTATTGCATGCGGTGTGAATTAAAGTTGAGAGTATCTTTAAATGTGTGGCAAAGTCAAGTGTTTGGTTTTTTTTTTTGGTTTTTCTCAAACACTAGGAGGAAGTTTTTATAGGGACACTGCAGAAATATAATTCAAAAATAAACTTCGCACGACATGTTAAAGTACTTCTTAACAATTTATTTCTGCAATAGGAAGATTGCCAGAAAATTACTAAGTAACTTTTAAGTCAAGGCAATGATGTTTTTATTTAATTTTTATCTTTGTGCTAAGATTTCTAGTCTTAGTTTTGGGAACCATTTTCTATGCCAGAATATATTTACGCATATTTTAGGCTATTTGACCTTTCACTGTTACCTAGTTTTTGAAGTAAAATTTTTGAAATAAAAAAAAATATTTTTAAGGTTGGGCTTTAATATAAACTTTGTTGGTACTTCAAAATAAACACTCTTAAATTGACAGCATTTATTGTTTTTTTTTTTGTCAACAAATTATTTAAATTTATTTTGGAAAATAAAACAAATATCCAAGTGTAAGACTAGATATATTTTCCTTGAAACTATTTTTTCCCTCTTTTAAAAAGGTAGGCCTAAATGAGGAATGAAAAAAAGTCAATTTTTCGTCGTTGAAGACTTAAAAAATATATGTAGAGTTTAAAATAAAGTTCAAAATTTGTCTTTTGGAAACAATTTAAACTATACGGGAGCGATTTGGAGGATTTGTTTTTATTATAGCTAATTGCGTTCTTATTTGAACATAGGGATTACATAACATATAGGTGCGTCAAGAATTGTTTTTGTACAAAATTTAGAACTCAACATTTTAAAATGATGTTACGATGATGGTAAAGAAGTCAAAAATATCCGATGATATAGTTTTTAAATTTTCTCAGGATCTAATGAACCTATTTAAATAAATGTTTTTCTCAACAAGCTCTTATATTGTCTTAAAAAATATATTTGATGATAAAAAAATTCCATTTTTTTTTGGATTTTCAATAAGTATTAAATTTTCGTTCCAAATTCGGTATCTAAACAACTGGTCACAATTTGTTTACGAATTCAAAAGTTGTATATAAATTCATACCAAAAATAATTCTAAAAACGATTTTTGAAAAAAGAATACATTTTTTTTTGCGAAATTAAATTTTTGAAGAACTCATTAACCGAGTATATTTTAAAATATAGATATCTTCAGATACAGGAGCATGTTCGTGCGACCTAGTCGAGCATTTTTATTTCTCAAGAAGATTATTTTAAGAAAATCTACCAATTGGAGTTTTTTGACTGAAACAAACAATTTTGTATTTGACAGAAAATCAATTTACTTATTCTAAAATTGTTATAATAGTTCAGTTTTTTAGCAAAAATATCAATAGTGAAGTATTATAAAAAAAAAAAAAAATGTTAACTCTTCACTGCAGAAGGAAGACATAGGATCCAAATACGGATAGAATTTGAACTTTTGATCGAGTTTCAAATATAAATGGTGGTACAATTGATAACTCTTGGTTATTTTGAAGGCATGTTTGTAGAGTATGATAAGTAGTTTGTTGTTTTACATTTTTCATCTTTATGTGAGAGCTTACGCCTTTTACTGTTTGCTGCACTTTTTGAGATATAATATTTTCTCTGCAACAAAACTACAGTGAAACAAAAACTCAATAGAATTAAAAACGTTGCCGACAAAATTTTCATTAGAAAATCGCTGCATTTGCATCGTTTTGGTGTGATTTCTTCTAAGCCAACGCATTTTTAAAGCAGCAGCATGAGGTTTTTTAGCTGTCTAGTTTAAGGAACCTATGGTTTCATGAGAGTTCACACACTGACGCGACACAAATGTATGTTTCCAATTTTTGTATAGTCCAATAAAATTTTGTAGTGGCTGCGTATCAACTGTTGTACGACTACTTTTCAAAATAAAACCTTAAAAGTATCTTGCCAAGTCTTAAAAAAAAGGTAAAGATAAGAACATTGAAATCTTACTTTTCATTATGGTTTTCAACGTTTCTAAGCATAGATTTAATCTTTGATTTATCTGCCCGTCGTTGTTATCTTTTTAATAATTAATTGAAAAATATATTAATTCGTAAGCTGACTGGACTTTGCTATATTCTTTTTTTGTAATTTGCTAAAAAGCAAGTGTAGACAAATAAAGGGACATCTATTGCTCGCGAAGATCTCCACATAGTCAGACAATACTCTACTCACGAACACCTTTCCTATATATCTTATTTTATTCAGCTTTAGTTAACAAAATGGAAAACATAAAACTAAATTAAATATAAATTATTTCTTATGATTTATTGGCATATTCTCTTTAAAATTGTGTCAATTATTAACTTCCCATAGGAAGTTATTCAAATTGGTCCGATTTGTCGAATTGAAAATGTTGACATTTCTCGACGTTTCAAGGTCCCTAGATTCGAAATAAAAAAAAATATCTCCAAAATTTTGTATACAAATAATAATGCAGAAAGATGCAGAAAGGACTCTCAAAAAATTGAGTGGGTTTTTTTTTACCATAAAAATGTAAAAAAAAATGTGAAAATTTTGGTTAACCCAAAATATCTTACGAACCAATAACGCAAGAGAATTTAATTAAATTGTATATTATATATTGTACCGTGATACCAAACAAATATTTTTTTGGAAAAAAATTCCAATTTATAAATAAAAAAAAAAATTAAAAAAAAAAATATTTGTCTCCTCGAACATTTTACGGACAAAAAATGATTTTATCTCCAAAATAATTTTGTGCAACGAAGACTAACGTTTTAAACATCTTGCAAAATTTTGAGAAAAATCAAATTGATAGTTTTTTTTTACCAAAAAAATAAAAACCTAAAACAAAAAATTATTAAAGGTTGGTAAAAATTGATTTTCGACTCAAAAACTTCAAGATATTGGCTTTAAACTAATTTTATCTTTTAAGAAATATTGTTGTCAACATTCGGTAAAATTTCGAGAAAAATTGAATTGACAGTTTTTTTACAAAAAATAAAAACTAAAAAAAAAAAAAACAATACTAAAACTTGGTAAAAATTGGTTTTCGACTAAAATTCTCATAGCAAAAATAGATTTAGAAATCAAACTATTTCATTATATGCAAAATATTGTTGGTAATTTTTAAATTTATATAAATAATTCAACCGCCAACTTTTTTTAACAAAACACGAAAACCTACAAACTTTTAAGCAAGACAAATTTTCAAACGGGATGGGAAGTTATCAGTGTGGGTCGCATCCCATTTTTTTTAAAGTTAAAATTATTTCTGAGCCTATTTCATTTTGTTAATTTAAAAATTGGAAATTGTACAAAATCTGTTCCATAAACAATTTGACAATTTTGTAGAATTGTAGGAAAATACCCGACAACTGTCATCTTTTCGTTTCATAAAGAAATTGCCATGACAATTGTCAATTATTTTTCCATAATTTTCCAGAATTTTCCGACAAATTTGAACTGACAATTCTGAGAAACTGTTTATGAAATAAAAAATTGGGTTGGGTCTCCGTGTAGTACGTCGCCGCTGCCGGTGCCCTAGGAATTTTAAATAATTTAAATAATGATTTTGAGTCGTTAATTGGCCTAAAATTTAAAGAAGCATTTTTAAAACACTTATTTTCAGAATGTTGTTCATTTTAAAACTCTCACTTCACTTTTTAATAATAAAACATGATTTTAGAAACTGTGATATTTTAAAATTCAAAGAGTTCTGTTACTTTTAACATCGAACACAATTTTAGAGAAACTACGAAAATTGAAACAAAGTGCAAAGATTTTGTTCCATATTTCAACGTTTTTCGATCATAACACATTTTAAGATTATACCATAAGATTGTCACGGCATATGTATCAGTATTGACAAAATTGTCATGACAAATTTATCATTGTATTTTTCTGACAAACTTATCACCTGTCGATATTTTATGAAAAACAGATCTGTCACGCAAGTTTTTTATAAAATAGGGCCATGTTCTGAAAGTCGTTAAATTTTGTACAGTGTTGTCATACATTATTCTGACAAATGGTATCTACATTTTATCAACTTGATTGTTTTTTCGGTAATTTCTCACTTTCTCACTGTATTATTTTATATGGGATCCCAAAAAACGCGGCTGACAAAAAAAAAACAGACCGAAATTTTGGAAGTAATTTCTGCACATTTTGACGTACTGATTTTAAATCATCAAAAAATTATAACCAGAAACTTTTCGAAAAAACCAAACTTTTAAATAGTATTTTTTTCTAGAACACTTTTCATTTTCCAAGCGACAAAGTATTAAAACTTGATAATTGACTGTCATATTTTTGATTTAATGTCCTTCTGACATTTTACAAACTGTCGAAACATGGCTGCCATTTTTAAATTTTCAACTGGTTTCAAAAACATACTTATCAAATTAAAATTACCAAATGTGATGATGATGATATTTCTGATATATTTTCAAAAATCGTTATTTTAAAAGAAATAAAATAACCTTGAAGATGGTGCGATATTTTTAGAAAGGTTTTGAATAGGAGTCCTTTTATATTGCGACAGAAACGTCACATTTGTTGACAAATGACTGTCAAATTTTTGTGATGACTATTACCTTACACTGATCATCATCTGTTTTTTTTTTTTTTTTCCGAAATTCATTTATTTTATTCATTTAAACTTAACTCTACTTACATGCTAGACAAAATGGGAAACTAGCCTAATTAATTCTACTTAAATATAACTTACTGGCCCTAATCGAGCGCTCTAAGAAATTCACCATCATCTGTATATGTATGTTGAATTGTTGAATATCATTTATTTAAAATCAATACAGCCAAAATTTGTATTACTACATTTACTACACGTAATTATTATTTTCTTTCCAATTTTCGTACAAGTATATTTGCAGTTCAAAAAATGTCAAGACATTTATTTGAATCTAAAAACAAGCCTGAATTGCATATCAGGTTATTTCATACATATTTTGTTTACTACCTCATTTTCCGTATTTTCAGATCTTGTTCATTTTCCATGTCGTAGTTAAAATGTGAGTTAAAAAATAATGGGAACCCTTAATATTAACATTAAAAGAATTCCACCAAATGTCCATTAGTTTTTAAACTATTTTAAATTTCTCTTGGAAAATTTGAACTGATCTTAAATAGTGCCTATTGTCAAATTATTCAATTTTTAGTTTTTCCAGTATATTAATACTATTTTTTTTAAATTGTTTGTACAATTTTCGAACTTGTTTTGTTGACTTTCCATTGAGAAAACCTGGAACTTAGAGCTTTATTTTCAACAATAACTTACTTAAGTTCAGATTTCAAAATATACTGATTTGAAAGAAATTATTTGTTTAATTATATTTTTGTTTAAATCTTCAATTTATAATATAATACATAATACATAATACATTTATACAATCTAATTAGCGTCACTAATAAACTGACACATAAACTCTTAAGAAGGATTGTTTTCTTCGAAAGAACTGTCAAATGAAAAGGCTTAAATTCAATCTCACGTTAACTTCTGTCAATTAGTTTTTGTCATATGAGTTAAGTTCACTTTTGCTTTAATTTCTATAAACAAATGCAAATATTTTCAAAGCTTCATTAAAATAGTAACATAATTAGTAGATTTTAACATTTTATAGCGTAGCAAGTTTTATATCCATATTAAAACAGTTACATTAATTATTTTAAATTAGTCCCTTGAACTACCCTGTCAATCTCAATTAAATTAAGTTCCCTGCTGTGCTTCAATTTTTTTTTTAATTCCTTTAAGGCAACGTGCTTAAATAACGACGCTGACTGTAATACTTGTATGAAGAAAAATATACAAATAAATACGCACATCTATTTTAGCAGCTGCCTTTCCAGCCCCCAAAAACAGCAACAGTACAAATCACTAGGTGATAAATTGAGGCACTTTTGGATAACAAAATACCAAAAGCCGACCCAAAAGACCAAACGAAAAGACCCATGAGTGGTGTTTCTCGAAATTAGTTTTTCCATCATGCCTCAGCCACAACCACCATAATATCTCGTCCCATCCACTGAGCCACTGTTAGACTTGGTGGACTGGACACGAATTCAACATGCGACTCTTAACAAGAGAAAGAAATATTGTTCGACCAAGCTGCCAATCACTGGCACCATCGCTATCGCCATGTATCACCATCATGAGAGTCAAGTCGTGAAGCCCTGGAGTATCTGACTTAAAGTCCATAGTTATGTAGATATAGCTACAGAACCACCACACCGACTTGTTAAGCTGGATCTATATAAACAGAAAAGAGAGACGTAAAGAAAAACAATTTCAAATCTCAAATGGACACTTTTGGATTGTGAAGATTGAACCTGGCTTAATCGATTAATCTGGCGTTGGTTTCGAGGTGCGCGACAGTCAAACGTCAGTCGCACCTCTTTTCAAGCCATCAACCAAGCCGAGCCGATTAGAGCCGATACGATATGAGCCATGAAGCCTCGCAGCGAGAGTGCGAATGTTGCGCGTGGTTGCACGTATTTCTGTATATCTTTTGTTGTTAATTAGGCATAGAGATACATAGATACTTTTGAATCTCATATAGCTTCTGATGTGGGCCTCACGCTCATTAAATTTATAATTTTTTTTTCTTCATTCTTTAATCCTCAGCTATAGGTGGCTATAGCAATTATGGTTTTATGGTATACCTGGATTATCTTAGAGGTCTTATAGGTATATATTTTTTAAGCGATCAACGACAACGATCGGTTGCAAGAAACTTACCAATTACACGTAAATTGATCTAAGATTTTTTACTGCTTACCTAAAACGAGACAAGAAAAGCGAGAAAAAAAAGAATTAAATATTTTTATAAATAAATGAACGATCGAATAATAATATCGAATTTAGATAAATCAATATTTTTTGGAGTAGGTATTAATTAAAGTTGTTTGGTGGATTGGATAAATGTCTGTTGTTGGTTTTATTTTGTTCTTTTTTTCAACTTTAGAGTTTCAAAGATATGTAATTTGTAAGAAAACACAAAGCTAATTTAGTCGAATTTATCTTAAGCTAAGTTGTAAGAGTTGACAACTTGCAGATTGCGACTTATTGGTTATATGGTTATTGATATGGAATTCTTTTTTTGTGTGTCATTTAAGTGTTTATGTTTTTTTAATTTTGAAAAGCGATTGGAAACAAAAACAAAATAACTAATTGACATTTGAAGGTTTGTCACGATAAGTAATCAGGAGTTTAAACTGAAAGATTAGTTGACATGGACAAATATTGAATGGCACATGAGATACCCAACCCAACCCACTGTATAGACAATTATTCAGAATGTTGAATCTTTGGGACAAATAGAACTGCACTCAGTAGCGGATCGAAAGAGGGCTATAGGGGCTAACATTGTGAACTAAGATCGGAAAATAGTTGAAGATAATTTGTGAATCTTTGTTTGGTTTGAGTTTTTTTTTCAATCCATATTATTGAGATTCTTCATTACTAGTATTTTTTACTAACATTTAAATCAAATTTCTAAAAATTTAAAACACAAAACATTTTATAACTAATTCAGTATTAAAACTTGTTTGAATCAATAATATGGGCTTCAATATTTTTAAGCCTTAAACTGAAATAAAAATTGAATGAAATTTTGAATATTTTCCTTTAGAATTGTCAAGCAAATATTTTTGAATACTTCCAAGGACCTAATGCGGAAAATTTTGATAATTTGTATCACCATCAAGTGAACATTCAAGAAGTAAATCTCGTTTAATAAAACTGCAAAAATGTTTATATTATGTTCGATTGAAAATAACACAAACAAACCGCTAAAATTAATGTTTTTTTTTCTATATATGAGCTTTTAAACATTTAATTGATTCAATAGTTAACAAGGTTTCCTAACTACAGCCAAGTCGTACTTTTTCGAAGATTTTTGGTGACCGAAGCTGTCTCTGAAATTGTTCAAAAAAGGTAAGTTTTTTAAAGGCAATGTAAGTTCATTGATTAGTTTTGTTTCAAAAAAAATGTTTGGTGGTTTTTAAGTCAGTAATCTCATTTTCTATATTTAGTTTAAATATTTTTAGTATTTCGCACATTTTTCGAAAAACCTTAATTAGTTCTAAAACTTCACCTATCCTATATAGTCCTCAAGGAAATACTAAACCACTTATTTTAAAACGGATTTTGACAAAACACAAGCTCATGGCTTGAAAAGAATTTTTTTTAATGACAAGGATAAAAGGTGATAGTGTATGAGTTTTTGAAAGGTATTGAAAAAAAAAAAATTAACGTAAAGAAAGAGCATTTTATTTTAGATTTATGATCATACCTAGAATCAAATTTCAGATTGAAAATCAGTACCCAAAATAATCCAAAAATTAAATGCAAGAATTTTAGGTTTTTCAAAACCTCATATATAGTGTCAAATGAAGACTTATAACTTAATGACTGTAGTGTTTAAAATACATCGTTCCTTAAAAATTGAAAAATTGTGGTCAAAAATGAAGAAAGTTATAGTGAAATTCAAAAACAAGAATGGTCTCCAAATTTAAAAGTTAAAATTTTTAAAGGTCTCCTCATAAATCTTAGGTCATAAGCTTGAAAGGAGAATCGACATGGTAGAAGGAAAATCGATATTGGTACCAAATGAAAGCTGATATTTTACTTAATTTATACTATTAATATTTTCAAAATCAGTTTGGGAGATTTTGAAATATTTTAGCTTGAAATTGATGTAGGAAAAATGAAGAATATACCTAGTTGTTTCTTGCCATATCAGTTCATAACTTTTGACTAATAGACTATATTAAAACGATATTGGTACCAAATTAAAGATAAAAAAAATATCTTCCAGATGTCTTTTAATTTTTGAAATACATACTCAGAACATGTTCACACAATTAGCTCAGACTTTGTTGGAAAACAAATATTGCAGTTTCTTTTTACATGCTGATATCTCAAAATAATCAATGATGACATTATACTTGTTTTGGTAAAAATGATAAGCTCCATTTAAAATCTTCAATTTTATATGTTATGTAATGTTATTCTCTACCCAGTCTTACCGAACACTTATTCAAAAAGTGTTTAACCTATGAGACAGGTTAAAATATGTTCCGTAAAAAAAAAATAAGTTTGTCTTATGATTGACATGGGTGTGCAATTTTACCTTGTAAGACATAAATGAAATTTATTTATAATTTATTGGCTTTGCCATTGCTCTTTGTTATTCTTATTTTGGTGAGAAGTTTTGTACATTTTTATTTTAATATTATTTTTAGGTTAAGAAAAAAATTATATTTCAAAATTAAAATGTTATTAAAAATTTACTAATGCATTTGTTTGCAATTTAAAAAAGGAAACTGCTCTTTTACTATGCTTTTCGAATTTCTATCACGTTTTTGATTTTAAGTTCTATTTTTCTGCAAAACATCGTATTACACAGGATTAAAAAAAGCTAATAGAAGTTAAATTAAAAACTAATCCGTACATGGCTTAGTTGGGAATTTTTTTCTCATGCTAGTTTTTAAAATTACCTGAAGCATGGACCATGTCATTATTAAAATTTTGTTCAAAACTGTTTTTTAAACTTCAAAACCAGTGCTTCAAATGCTGTTTTTAAACCTCATCCAACCATATTTCACTTAGAAACCATTTTTTGAAAAATCTACATAAATTCTATATTTTGTTGTATCTATCATTATTTTATTTAGTTTATAATTTTCATAATAATTTATTTTAAAATAACGAATATGAAAATAATGGTCAGTAAATTAAGCCATATTCTTCATTTATTTTTAATGGTTTTTTAAGAATTGTATGAAAAATGGTTGGGCTTGGGTGAATATAAGAACAATAAAACATGTTATTGCCCAACAACTATAAAAAGAGTATACAATTTTCAAAAACAAATTAAGGAATCGAATTTTCTTCCAAAAATTTTGTTGATGAGTATAATTCTATTACATTTTTGCGATTCATTTTCTAATTCTATGAATTTTTTTAAATGCGTTTTTGGTTAAAGTTTTATTCAACCCTCTTATTTTTCAATAAAAAGTATTTTCTTTTTTTAATCAACCGTCAATATTTCCCTACATTTTTGAACTGGACCGTCGTGTTTCCAGTATTAGTGACCAAGAGGCAAACATTTTATTTTTAAAAAAGAACAAAATTGACTTTGTTTTTAATATTTTTTAATCATAACCAAAACGTAAACGAGACCTATGATAATTTTACCAAATTGTTCATTGTTTGTAATTTTGTTCATATTAAGAAGACTGCAATATGAAAAACGGAAATGAATTATACTTCTTTTTAATTTTCAATTCAACTCGAAATTTGAGTTTTTAAATGATTCTTTGATTTTTGATAATATGTTTGTATATGTGACACTTGTCACAAAGACTTATTTATTAAGAAAAAAATGTTCATTAAACAAGTATTTCAAGTTCAGAAAGTAAAATATTTGTTTATTTGAGTTATAAAGCACACGTTTCATTATATTTATTAACAATTTTCCAGGAAACAACTTATACCATCCGAGGTAAAATCGAAAAAAAATATGATAAGAGCAAAATAAGTCAGAAAAGTTCGAGCCATCATTTCGTAATTCCAGCAAAACAGTAATTTTTTAAAATTTTTCAGGATTCATAAAAATCAAAAGCTCGAATTTAAAATACTGAATCTGATACACTACGACTTCTCGAGCATAAATAATTCAATACCTAGTAAGTATTGTAAATTTCAATGTAGTATGAAATCAAAACGTCGAAATAATTTTGAATTCGGTATAACGGTAATTATTCTTCATGAATTCATTTTTTATTTCAAACAAATAAAGCTTTTAAGAGCTTTTCAAGGACTTGAAATAATATAATTTTAAAAACTGTATGAACCTAGAAGAGCTTATTATTAAGGCTTTTAACAATGTATCAAACTTTTTGACGAAACAAAATACGGATGTTGTTAGTGCCATCTATAAGAATAACTACGTTAATTCTAGAACTTGTCGTAAGAAGTGTTCGTTTAATAAAGCTCATTTGTTTGCTTTTATCCAATACAAGAATTCATATTTAAGCTCTCTTATATTTTGGAAAAACACCAAAGCTTTTTATATCTTAAAAAATGTTAAACTTTTGCCACCCACATTTCAAATAAGCCTACAAATTTTTGTTTACATTTTTTAAAATATTGAAATAATTCTCCAACTCAATTTGCCACCCCAAAATCTCTTTAATTTTAAGTGAATAAAATCAAACAATAAAATTCGAGCAAGAGTATTTTAACTCTTCCTCATTTTCACAATAATTAATTTAAATTAAATTGTTTAATGAGGGAGGTTGAAGGTTTTGTGACTAGTTGCCGCTCGTTGGTATTCCACAAAGCTTTGGCCACACAATTTATTTAATATTATGGTTGCCATTTAGGTTTCAATTATATTTTATTATTTTTTATTTTTTTATTTGGCAGTGGTTTCAGTTGTTTTAATTTGAATAACGAATTAATTAAAGGTGGCGGCGTAAATATGAAGAAATGAGCAACACAGTAATAAAAGGTAGGTACAGGAAAACACTGATGTTGCTTTTTTTTGGTAATCCTAGTTAGGTAAGGTAACTTCCTGCCTATGAGTATATTAAAAACTGAATAATTTTCAAAACCATGTTGTTTGTGTTAGCATTTCATTTGTTCAGCTTATAACCCCCAAAAATTATAATTTGAGGTAGAATTTCAACTGGTAGAGAGTAATCAAAAAATAAAAACAAATGTAAAATTGAAAAGGTTTTGAGGGGGCTGTGGTTTTGGTGTTTCCAGAAAACAATGATTTCACTTCTGTTGAAAGATTAAAATGGTCCACATCAGAAAAGGGCCGACTTTCAAAATGGCTAATACAATATTATTTTGGGTGAAAGGGTATAGGTTGAGATAACAACGACGAAAATAATTAATTGGAAAATCGTAACTTCCATTTTTGATGATGGCTTCTCGAGGCATAGGTCAATTTTGTGTGTTTAATATAGTTTTTTTTGTTTTGTTTTGGTGTCATACCTCAGCCTTATACCCATAATTAGAAATTGGGGTTTTCGAAGAGAGAGATTTTGAAAGTCATTACTTTGATTTAATTTTAATTAGAAGTTTAGATTGGGAAGCACCTCAATTGGTATTTCTTATAAATTTGAGGGAAAGCAAAAAGTGATTTTATTTCAAATATCCAAAAAGCTAAAAATAGTCAGGAACTAAATGAATTTAAATTGTAATAGATTTTGAATAAACACGTTAAGGATTTTAAGTAAAGTAACTTAAATTTCAATCGATTTAGTAAAATGTTGAAACCATTTAAATAAGTTACTAGGCTAAAAATAAATTTTTCATAATTTTAAATGATTTCAGCTTTTTAATTACTCTTAACTTTTAGCTATTAATAATTTACTACAGTTAAGTCAAATGAATTCTGAGTTTCGGACATTTCAAAAATCCGCTGGCCCTGTAGTTAAATTAAATTTAATTAGGTGGCGCAACAGTCCATGAAGAACTAGGGCCTAGTGACTTACAACTCTCAACCATTCCTGTGTGCGAGTAATGTTGTTAGAGATGGAAGGGACCTACAGTTTATATGCCGAATCCGAACGGCTAATTTGAGAAAGCACTTTTCATGACAAGAATTACTCTTGGAGGATTTGTCAATTCCTCGCAAGAGGCAGTACCCGTGAAAAAAGTTAGGTGGCACAAGCAGGGATTGAACCCAAGACCCCTTGCATGACAGTCCAACGCACTTTTTTTTTTTTTTTCAAATTCATTTTAATTAATTCCATCTTAAATCTATCTTAAAGCTAGACAAAAATTCATAAAACTAGCCTAATTAACCATAACTTACAACTAACTTACTGGTCCCATACGGACACTCTAAGTTACAGTCCAACGCACTAACCATCACGCTACGGGTACTACACTGGCCCTATAGTATCCCTGGTATTTTTCTGAGAAGTTGTTTTTCACTGCTGTCAAAAACTATCTTTCCGATCCGAGTGGATGGAAAACGGAATTTGTCAAGCCGATCTCTCAAAGGCGGATACTCCTCTCTCAATTGCGCTTACATCCCATCTTTCAAGTTGATGAAAACGCTGATCAACTTTCAGCTAAATTGTTTCGCTGACAACAGCACTCTCAGCTTTTCATATTCTTTTGTAGATTCTCATCCTTGTTCTTCAGATGTGGACTAATAACGTTAACGTATGACAAGCCCATTAAATTCTAATCTTTGACAGCATTGTCCAATGGGAAATTAAAAACCGTGTAGATTTTAATGTTTCGAAAACCCAATACTGTCTACTGTCGTAAAAGCGTAACCCTCCCTAAGTGTCACTATCTAAAAACGACGTTCTGATCCGACTATAATTTACCAAGCGATTCGAGTATAATTCTCATATATAGATTGGTTTCCCAATAACGTACTTGAGTCTTTTGGATAGAATGGAAAAGAGAGCTCTAAAAACGATGGTTTTCTTACTAAGAAATTCGATACTCTTGAACACTGCCACAAGGTCTTATGCCTATCATTGTTTTATAGCTATTGTAAAAAATGAATGCTCTAGTTAAAGAGCTAATTGCTTTCCTCCCCTCAAACAACTTAACCGTAATGCCCGTAATTCGAGGAATGGTCATCAATTTACAATTGAGCCCAATTTCGGGCATACTGTTAAGTACAGGGATTCTTTTTTTTTGGCCGCACTACACGAATGTGGAATACTTTATTGGGCTCAATATTTGCCACCCATTACGCTGTGCAGACATTCTAAACCAATGTGCATCGGTATCTCCTTTCTCATCCAACCCTCCTTTCATAATTGCTCTTACTGTGTCTTATCATTTTAAGGGTATTCATAACCCCTTGAGTTCGCTTTCAATATAAACAAACATAATAGGTCTGTTCTCCACATTGTGGTACTTTTCAATTTATAAGTTTTCAATAGCTAACAAATTCTGAAATATTCATTAACTATAGTATGACACTATGTTATTAAAAATTCTTGAAGGTTGTTAAGGGGTTTTCAATATTTTGGTAGTTGTCAATTTTAAAGCTGTCATATTTTGACATTTAACAAGTTAAAACTACGCCATTACTAAAAATGTAGCGACAAATGCTTTAACACTGCATCGAAACTGTTTTGATTTTAACAAAAATGGTGAAATTTTTATAGAATTGAAAGTTAAAGTTAAGAAAAAAAGTTAAGCCCAACATCTAAAACTTGAATTTTCTTAAAAATGGCACAATAGATTTTTTATGAAATGTTCTCTTATTTTTACTTGCGACATATAGGAACTATATGGCAAGTTTTGCATTCGTGCAAAATTTCGAACTCGAGATTTTAATCAAACATGACATTACGATGGTGGAGAAGTCAAAAAAAGTGGGTCCCGCGATTCCGTCCGGTCTGTTTTGTCTGTCTGTCCACGCTCCTACAGCCTAAACCATTGCGTCGATTGACTTGAAACTTGGAAGTTAATGTTTTGAGCAGATTTGCGTTAGGCGTTTTTTTCATTTTTTTTTTAAGATCAAAACTAAACCCCCATACAATTTTTTTGGTCAAAAACCGAATTTTCTCAAAAACGAACCGATAGATTTTTTTTAAATTTTCTTTAAAATTTTCTTTTTTAACTTTGCTTCTTTTAATAAGAAAAACATATTTTTGTATTGCTCAGGAAAGGTACCGCTCATAGAACCGTTTTTTTGTTTTTTTAATTATCAAAAGTGCAATTTTGTATTTTTTGGATTTTTAAAAAAATATTGAATTTTTTTTTTCAAAATTCTATATCTCAAAAAAGGGTCAACATTTTTTTACGAAATTCAAATGAAGAGCGTATATTTATAATTACTAAACAACTGCATATCAAAAATATTTTTAGAACTAAATTGAAAAATTTTATATATACAAAATTAATTAAAAAAAAACCGCTCTAACGATTTTCGAAAAAAAAAATTGAAAAATCAAGGGTTTTTTGATTTATAAAATGAAGATTTTTGAAGAAAAACTTATTTTTCAGGTAAAATTTTTAATCTTAAATTAGATTTTTTTAAATTATTTTAACTGTATTAAATGTAACCCCCTCCCGAAAAAAAATTGAAAAATGGAGGTTTTTTCGACAAATCAAATGGCATTTATATCTTTGAAGACAAACTTATTTTACAGGTATATTTTTAAATCTTATAAATATAGTTACTTTTTTAAACAGACTCTTTGAATACAGGAGCAAGTTCGTGCGACCCAGTCATGCATTTTATTTTTTTTTGGTGTGGTTTCTTTCAATATACAAAATATATTTTTTAATTGCTCCAGAAGGATACCTCCCATCAAACCATTACTTTATTTTTTTAAACTGTATCAAAAACTAATAGATCGAATTTAAAATATTTTTTTATGATCAAGCTTTTATATTCTTTAAAAAATATTTGATTATCAAAAATCTGATATAATTCAATTTTTTCGATATCTCAAAAACGTGTCAACATTTTTCGATGAAATTCAATTTTAAAACGTACATATATCTATAAATACTAAATACTGAATAAAAAAATATAAAAATAAATTAAAAAAACTCTTTAACGATTTTAAATAAAAGATTAACAAATTTAGTTTTTTGGGTATGGCATTCAAACTTTTTTAAAAAGATTATTTGTTTTGCAGGTACATATATTTTTAAATCTCAAAATATGTGTAGGTACTATTTTTAAATAGAATCTTTTTATACAGGAGCAACTTCGTGCAAACCACAATTTTTTTTTTTTTCAATTTACCCTGAAAATTGGTTTGAAAAACGTTAAAAGGAAAAAATGAAAAAAAACTTTGACAGCCAAATTGACGGAAAAATTGAATATCATGTTTGTCATTCTATTAATTTTAAGCTTGATTAAAATCTCATCTTTTGAGTTTCAAAACGAATTTATTTTGTATCAAAAATATAAGATCCTTTTAGTTATGTACATACTTATTACATACATATGATACAGGCCGACAAAATTCTCAGAATTTTATTTATATTTATGTGATTTCTAAAATATCATTGGAATGTCACATATGACATACTATTCAAGTAGGAATTCAAGGCCACTAAAGAAGAAAAGAACTAGAAAAACAAAGCCACCATTTGAGACTTTTTATATATGGCGATTGTTTGTTGACATTGAATTTGTTTGACAATTTAAAGAACAAAGTTCAATAAACAGATTCATAACTTAAAAGGTCTTACCTTACGCAAAGTAGATACCTATGTTTTTACCTATAATAAGATCTTATCATCATCTCAAGAATCGATAAGTCTTGTAGTTTTTTCTTCGTTCTTTTTCTTATGCAAAAGTGCTTATTTTTGCAAACCATCTTTTTAGTATGATTTCAATTTTTGTTCTCTCTTAGTGTTTACAAAGCTTAAAAGGTTAAGTCAAAAAATACAAAACAAAACATAAATAATAGCAAAATGCTTTCAAAGAACCAACATTATACATCTTTTTCCCTCGTCCATATAGAATCACATCACATCACATCGTCCATCGTTAGATTAAGGAGATAGATTGTATAAAAGCTTAAATTCTGACATCCTGATGCAAACAAGAAAATAATATTAATCCATCAATAGGAAAATAACTACAAACTTATGTTATGTATATATCAACAAGGATGTAGTAAGGATGATGAAAAAGGAGAATAGGATACAAAATAACAGAAAACCACCAAGAAAAATATACACAAAGCTTAGCTCAGTGTAGCAGTCCACAGAACATACGTTTCTTCTATTTTTCAAAAGAATCCTTGAATGATGATATTGATAAATATATCTCTAGTCACCAGGATAACGATTAATTACAACCATTGAGTAGAGGTGACGTGTGTGATTTAATCGGTTAAGGTGATTCAGGGGATACACTTTTTCACAATATCCCGCTTGCCAATTCCTTACCATTATAACAATTGATGGGGAAATCTAACTCAAGCTTCAAAGGACATGAATATTAATACAGGACGATGACATATTCATGCAAACAGATATGTACGAACATGGATAAAATGTGTACTAGCAGCGAGACATCAGGATATTGAAATGCAAATACAAAACTAATTGGGTTCATGTGAGTGAAAGAAATAAGGTACCCGATAGAATCGAAGGAAAGTGAAGTCAGGGCTGTCGAATTTAATACAAAGGGAGTTACAAAGTAAATATCTTAACTGCTAGTCTTAGGAGAAAATATGAATGTGATGGTGGTGTTAAACTAAATTAAGATACACATAAATATGTGTTTTTATATATTTTGAAAAAAAGGAAATAATTCTAAATAAGTATTTTGAAAAAAAGTTTTGTTAGTACCAAAAGATTACATAAAGACGAAGAAGATTGTTTCTGCTAATCTTAATGCCTTTGGCCACAATAGAATTTCTGGAAATATTTTTATTGAAAATTTTAAATGTTTCCTTGAGACCTCAAAAAAAAAGTTAAAAACCTTTAAATACTCAGTTTTTGAATTTGAGTACTAAATGTTATACAAAATTATTCATGATTTTCTCCTTCTCAAAACTTTAAACGCGTTTATCGTGTTTTGATTTTGATTCATAACTTTGACAGTTTTTAACCTATTGAATTGAAATGTTTTAGATATCTGAAAAATGCATTTTCTTGGGATCAGGTTTTCAAGGTGAATTTTTTAAATTTTAAGTTTGGAAGTGCACCAATAAAAACAGCAAAAATTATGCGTTCATTGTGATTAAAAAACTAAATGAGATGTTAGCCCGGAACCTTAAACTAAAATACACGACTTGGTGCCGCGAACTTGTTCCTGTATTAAAAGTGTCTATTTAAGAAAAAAGCCTTTATATAAGAATTAAACATATATTTCTAAAATAAGTGTATCGTTAAAAAATTTAATAACATAATTTCTCAACTAAATATGAATTTATTAATATTTTTTTTTTAAACTTTAAGTGTGGTTTTTAAAATTTTAAATTAATTTTAAGACAGTGTGATTGGTAAAAAAAATCGAGGTCCAATTTTCTTAAAAAATAACTTAAAACAAACGAAAAAAAATTACAAAAATAACGGCAACATAATATACTTTATAGCTTTTTAAAAAGCCAAAAACCCATTCTTTTATTGAATTAATAAATAAAGACGTTTCAGTAAATAGTTTTTGAAACAATAATTTTTAAACTTGAAATTTAAAAAAAAACTAATATTTCTTCTAAATTTTATGTAATCAAGTGTAATTTTGGATTCCTAAATTTAGTGGTTTTATAAATTTTACATAAAAAAACAGAAACCGGAAACTGAAATGCATCTTAATTTTTAAAAAATAAATAAAAGAAGTCGTTTTTTTTGGTTTTTTCGTTTTTTCAAGTTCGATTTGATCAATCATTAGAGAAATTTTTATAAAATTGAATCATGCCATTTTTGAGAAAATTTTCATGGAATTTTTGGTCTTAAGAAAATTTAAAACAACCACAACAGTTTAATGCAATAAATAATAATGTTTATAATGTCTAGTTAAACTATTAGAAAAATTAATTTGCATTTGTTACAAAAGTAAGACTACAAAATTCAACATAAAATTGGTAAAAAAGATTTTTGACTTAAATATGTAGAGAAATGATTTTTGATTTAAATACATATGTAGATACGTAACAGATATGTTGACTTAAAACTTATTTCATCACTTACAAAATATTGTTGGTACAAATTCTTCAA
The DNA here is from genome assembly GCA_951509635.1 of Eupeodes luniger. Lineage (NCBI taxonomy): Eukaryota > Metazoa > Arthropoda > Insecta > Diptera > Syrphidae > Eupeodes > Eupeodes luniger. Next base: position 6,666,381 of record OX608075.1, on the reverse strand, counting down.
AAATACGAGTGACATTGTTTTCTAAATATAATATAGTTCTACCATAAATACCTCTTCCCCTCTGGTCTGGCTGTTATCTACAAGACTTAGATACGTTCAAAGCTTGAGTATAACTCCCATATCTGAGCCATTGCTCTTGCAACTTACTTGAGCCTCTTGGACAGTATTGAACGTAGAGCATTTAGATTGGTTGGTGATAATACCATCATAGGATCGTTTACGTCGCTTGAACATCGTCGCAATGTTTCTTGTCTCACCCTCTTTTACTGTTATTTTAACGGTTTACGCTCTAGAGAAATAGCCAGCTGCATTCCTCCCCTTAAACTGTTCAAACGTAATACTCGCGCTTCTAGCAATGCTCATCAATATACCCTCGAGCTCAACTTCGGTCGTATTGTCGAGTACAGAGATTGGTTCTTGAGCCGTACTACGCGAATGTGGAATGTCTTGCCACACTCTGTATTTCCAAGCCATTGCAATATTCAGGAATTCAAAACCAATGTGCAACTTTCAACCCCTCTCTCCCTTTCCTAGTGCTCACATAATAAGGGTGAGCTTGAGTGTGCGCTTATTATAAAAAAAGCGAGACTAATTTAAGTGAAAAAAACTGTAGGTGTAGGGCTTGCAAATGAATTTTGGGAATGCAGTCATTATAATTCATCTTTGGAGTTCAACATAAAGATTGCATTCATAGAATCTACATAAGAATTGGAACATCAAACTTTATAATCGACAATGTTTTCAAAGAATTTAAAAGTATGCAAACAATGCATGATTTCGCAAATGACTGCAAGCAATTAATTGTAGTGATTAGAGTAAAACTATCGCAATTCCTTCAATGTCAAATAATTTGTAATTTCAATAAATCCTGTTAGTTATAATTATAAATAAAATGGATTTTCATTACGGAAAGATATTTTATTTTGTGATTATGTTGAAGCAACAAAAACCTTACAATTATTCTAGCTTTATATGTCTCCGCTTAATGGAATTTTTGAATCCGCTTCAGTGATTATTTTTAAGTTAAGTGCTCAACAAGCAAGATCATGACATTTTTTTCTCTTAAGTGGGTTTTGCCAAAAAATTGCATTTATGTGTCTCTCAACTTTAAATTTTATCCTCCAGCCAAATTCCAAAACGCAAGAAAATAGTTTTATTAGATATTATTGAAACGACAGCCCTGGTCAGCAAAGCAAACTAGTAGTTTACAAGTTGTATTTTTCATAGTAGAGGTTGAAACTGTGGGTATGTGGAATGATGTGTAGGTTTGTGTATTTTTATAAATCAGTCAATATACATAGTCAAAGGATACACCGCATCAAGTGATGTGTGACTGGTGAACAAAAATATTTGTCTATTATGTAAACACATACAGTAAATGTAGTTCGAAGAAAACACCATTGATTTCAAACAAATTGATTGATTATTGATGATAACAATTTTTATTTAAATTTAAATTATAGAGAGGTTTTGTAATAGATACACAGAGTAGGTAAAATGTTGAAATGTACTTAAGTCAATATTATTCCTGATGTTGCAATGAAATACCTATCAAAATAGAAATTGACTTAAAATTATAACTTTATTTTTATTTATATATAAAATTTGCATTGAATAAATCTTATTTACATTAATTTAACAGTTGGAATTTGATTTTTTAAAAAACCCTCTGAATATACATACAAATGTTTCCAGTAAAATAAATACACACATTATTTTGTGTAGGTGAATATAAAATTTAAAATTAGTATACATTCCAAGAACTTGTAAATTTATTTTTATTTTAATGGGTTATTGATTTAATTGCAATGTGTTATGAGTTCGAGTTGGGGAAATAAATTTCAATTATCAACCATAAATCGATTATCAAGTTTGACATAATTGAATGCATTTGTATATATTAAATTACCTACATAATTAACTTTTTAATTTACTTATCACTATACATAACATACATACATATATGTTTATTCAGTTAAAAAAATAATTGAGTGTTTTTTAACAAAGTAAGATTGTGGGATTTTTTAATAAAGGTCAAAAAGGAGTGAATTTAAATTTAAAGTAAATTTAAAATTGAAGTTGTGTTTGGAACAATTTTACAATATTTACAGAACATTCTCTTTGACCAACTATAAGGACTTAATTGTATCGAAAACATTTTTCAAAGCATGTTTGTCACTATCATGGATGAGAGTTAAGTTCAATAATTATTCTATTCTGTATCATTTTGTTTTTGCTTTTACAGACATTGCTAGTTTCGAAAACATTTCAAGTCCTCAAAACATAACTCTTATTTTTTTTTTTAAATTACGTAAGTGATTAAAAATTCTTAAATATTGAAAGAAGAGACTATTAATACATAAAATATTGACATAATTTATTGATGATAATTTTAAATTTAAATATAATCAAAAACTTAAAAGAAGCTGAGATGTGACTCAGACTAGTAATTTAACATTGGTGAATAAACATCTGAAAATGATAGTTTCTGTAGGCTGAATTGTCATTTAAAGAGTTTTAAAAATATTTAATCAAAAACTGAAGTCAAAGCTTTTTGCTGTTCAATTTAAGAGTCATTTATAATCAATTAGTTATGTTTTAAGTTGTACATTTATTTAATTGAAAAACACTATTGATTGGATTTTTAAACAAATTTTACTAAAAATTGACATTTATGTTTTATGTTTGATGAAATAAGCTAAAAGTCAATATATTTCTTTGTTCTCAAGATATTTGAGTCGAAAAAGAAATTTTTTATATTTTTAATAGCTGTAACTTGAATATTTAAAAAAAAAATACTAAAGGTTTAAAATAATATTTTTTTTATAGTTAAAATCAGTTCGTACTTCATCAAATCAATACCTAACCATTTTACGAAATATTTTTTTGGACTTTGTAAGAAAACTGTCAATATGATTTTTCTTAATATTTTACTAAATAATGTCAAAAACTATATTTTTTGAAGTTAAATTTGGAAATAAAGGTTTTAAGCAGATTTGGTTTAGGCATTTTTTTAACAGTTAGGAATCGTAAATATTTTTTGGTCAAAAATCGAAAATTCGAACTTGCTCAAAAACGGCTTGATATAGATTTTTATTAAAACGTGCTCTATTTTTTTACATGAATTCTTTTAATATAAAAAATAAATGTTTATATTTCTTTAGGAGGGTACCCCCCCATAGAATCGTTATTAACTTCTCATACAGGCAGTTATTGTAATCGGTCGGATTTGTCAAATTGAAAATTTTGACATTTCTCGATGTTTCAAAGTACCTTCAATAAAAGGTTTTTAGAGAGTTTTTTGTTACCTCGAATATTTTTCGAACAAAAAATGATAGAACTTTCAAAATTATTGCATGTGTAAAAACATGAAGTTTTTGAAATTTGGTAAAATTTTTAGTAAAATTAAAGTAACAGTTTTTCTTTATACAAAAAATAAAAACCTTAAAGAAAAACACTAATAAAAGTTGGTAAAAATTGATTTTCGGCTCGAATATCTTGAAATCAATCAAAGATTTTACATTCAAACTATTTTATCTTATAAAATTATATTGTTAAACATTATTGAAAAGTTTTAACAAAATTCAAAAGTAAGTTCTTTATATAAAAAATAAAATTCTACAAAAAAATTATATTCGCTTCGAATATTTCGAAAATAAACGAAGATATTGACTTCAAAAGTATTTAATATTTTTCAAAATTTTGATTGTTAGTGTATAATAATGTTCTTAAAAAAATCCAAACGATATTTTTATTTTAAATAGAAGTAAAAACTTTTAAAAACCACTGCTCAAACTGGGTTTCGACTAAAAATGTCAGGAACAAAAATAGATACTAAAATCAAAAACTTATTTTATAACATGCAAAATATTGTTGCTAAATTTTAGTTTATTTAAAAAAAAATCAATTGACAACTTTTTTTTACAAAACACAAAAACCTACAAAAACAACAAAAAACTGATAAGACATTGTTTTCGACTGAAATTTGATTAGAACAAAGAAGTATATTGACTTCAAAATTATTCTATCTCACACAAAATGTTGTTATTAATATTTTGTTAATTTTTTTTAGAATAAATCGAAAGACTTGCACGGGTGAGAAGTTATCAGTGTAGGTTGCATTGCAGCTTCTTTTTTTGTATTTATTTTAAGTCACGATTTGCTTAGCTCTAAGTTTTTAACCCCTTAAAAAAAGCACTTTCAATTTTTGGCTTCTTAGTTCTTATGCACTTTCTAAATGGTCGAATGCCAAATTCCAGAGATCGAAGAGGAATTCACAACCATTTCCGTCAATATTATGTTCTAAGGCAGCAACGTTCTTAGTTGTTCTTCAGCAACATACACAGTTCAAAACTTTTAATAACAATTTCAAAACATTTTTGAAGAACTTCGATTCATTTTTAATAATGAGAAATTTAAAACAGATGTTCAAAAATGGTAAGCTTTTTAAAATAAAAACTCGTATTGGAAAACCCTTTACTTCGTTGGAATGGTCCAAATCACATTTACAATTTAAAGTCTTAAATTAAGCTATAATTTTCGAACTTAGTTTTGATTTTTTATTTAAATTTAACTATATACGGTTAAGGTACCATTGTTTATTGTATCTAAATGTTTAAACAATTTCGAGGGAATGTGAGAATTTCATTGTTTTTTTTTCCTCACACGTTCAATTAAAATTATTTAAAAAACACATTTCTACGCCAAAACAAAATATTTCAATGGTTTTCCTTAATTTGTTTTTGTAGAAGTTATTTCCTCTGACATTTATTTAAAAACCAAACCAGTTAACAAAAATTTGACATTAAATAATATCAAAACACCCAAAATTCTAAAAATAAATTCCTTAAAATCCAACCGCCTCAATATCATTCTATATACCAACATACCTCCCCTTTCCCCTCTCCTTTCAACCACCAATATAAGGCATATTAAAAGCTGTTAGAACCACACAATCGATTTTGGTATTTTTGTATTATTAAGGTAAGCAAAAAGTGATTTAAGGTACATTCCGCACTAAGGGGTTGTTTATGCCCCAAAAAAAAAAAAAAAAACAAAGAAAAAACAAATCTCTCAAATCATTCAGAAGCCTTAACATACACATTACACTGCCAAACATGAGACGTGCCTATTCATTATCCTGGTGTGTGCCACAATGGAATTTGAATACCTGTAGGGTGTTTTTTTATTTTTTCTCTCCGGTATTTTTGGCTAAACTTTTTTGTACTTTTTTTTTGTTGTTGTTATTGGGTACTCGTACCAGACAAATCCTTTAAGAGAAAGGCTTTCCATTCTAGGAAACTTCTATATATAGCCGAAAGTCTTTTATTTTTTCTCTTTTGGCACAGCAGTCATGGTAATGGAGTGTGTAAAGAAATAATACAATCAGCATGAGGGTTACAACTTACAAGCAGCATTAACAAAAACCAAAAAAGGTACAAATAAGGAAAATGTCCTTGAAGGAATGTACTTTCCTAGAAGAATTTATACAGACGCGCCGCGCCGCCGAGCACAACCATAAGAACTAACAAGGGAGTCCTTTTTATTTGTGTGAAAATGTCCTTTTTTTCGCTTACGCGTACCTATCTATTCTTTCTTATTAATGATGTGAATAAAATTGAAGGAGAAGAAAAATAAGGATATCGAAAGAAAGACAAAATATTGGAATGATCACACCTGAGATTATGCCTGTACCATCTGAATTGGCAAAGTCGGAGGAACAGAGGCTTTAAATTTATTTGGTGTCTAGAGAGGATGATGATGATAAGATAAAAAAAAATTTAGATTATACTTCGAAAAGAATAAGTATCTGCTCGTTATGCCAGAGGCAGATATAATTTTTTCCAAATAAATAACACGATTTCATTATTTTATTTGTTTGTAGGCAGGGAATGAATATACGAGTATATTGGAAGCGTGTGAAATTATTGCTTTTATTTTTATCATTTTGGCATTCGCTTATTTTCAATTGAATTGACGTCCTATCTCGATAATACTCTTATTATGAAGAGATACGAATACGTTCAATATTCCATAGTCAATTTCCTTGGTTTTGTTGAATGCGTATGTTGTTTAATTATCTCTCTCAAAAACGTGACTTGAAAAGAGGAAATTAAAGTCTCTAGAGGTGCTATATAGAGGCCTTGACAGACTGTAATTGGGTATATTTCTCTCAGTTCTAAGATATCTCGTATACCATATGCAAAAGTTAACTATATTCACTCCTTAACCAAAATTTATATGCTACAATAAGTACTTGCATACAAAATTGAGAAGTTGTGGGAGGGGGAAAAAAGAATCCATGATGTGGGTATAAATATTTGAAAAGGATGCGGGTTGAAAACTCTGAAACACTTCAATAAATTATGCAATAAAATTTAAGTTCACTGCGGATGATGCGATGGTTTTTGGTAGGTACTCTCATCAGGTAGGTACATAATATTGAAAGGTACACTATGGCGTATACGTAACATGATTGTATATACGATAGTAACTATCATTATTATATGCGAAGGCTTAAATATTCAACAGGAAGAGAGATAGGAAATCAGAGTTTGCGCAATAATAATAATAAGAATTTAATTAGCTAATAGTACAGGAGTGGGGTATATTAAAATAATTTCAATTTTCAATAATTAAAACTAGCAACACTATGTAAAGTTACATCTAGCTAAAGGGCTTTTAAATTTAATACTAATAAAAGCAATCACAATAATGTTTCGTATTGTCCTTTAGCTAAATATCAACTAGAATTCTTTGTTAATGAAAATAGAGTAAATTGTATGAGTTTCTTGAGATAGAAGGGGTGGCAGACGTTTTTAACATAATTGAAGGTCATGTTATGCAGAGTTTTATTTACTTCCAATTGAAATTTATTGTAGTCCCCGTTGCATGATGTTTAGTGCGTTGGACTGTTAGAGGTCTTGGGTTCGATCCCTGCTTATGCCATCTAAAGTTTTTTTCTGAGGTACTTCCTCTTGCGAGGAATTGACAATTTGGATTCGGCTTAAATTTGTAGGTCCCCTCTATGCCTGAAAACATTACTCGCACACAGGAATGGTTGAGAGTTGTAAGTCACTAGGCCCTAGTTTTCAACGGACTGTTGCGCCACCCAATTTATTTATATAACTAAAATTTATTGTATTGAGTTCGATGTGTCAAATTGAAATTTATACATTTATCGACGTTAGATGGGCCTCAGAATCCAATATATGGCTTGGTTATGGCATTATTTCAAGAACTTGGTGGAGATATTGACTTCAGATAACTTGTGTTCTTAAGAAATAACAGCACTACCTGCAAAAGGGACTTTTTAATAAATTTGTTCTTGTATCCAAAGAGTCTGTTTGAAAAAAGTTAATGTATATTTCAAAAGATGTCAAAAGCCCATTTTAGCATGAAGTAGACCAGATATTTTAAAGTTTTATTAAAAATTGCCCCATCCTTAGATATTTCAGAATTTCGATGTGATACAAAGAGCTTTGTAAGCTAAAAAACGAAACTTTGACCTAAGAAATATTGAAACAATAAACAAGGCTAAAAACGAAACTGATTTCTAGAAAGCACTGAAGCTTTTGAGTAAAAAGACGACTTCAAGTCTGCAGCTTTGCACATAGACATTCTTGAAACACATTTTTCCAGTCTTCTTAACACAACTGAAATATCGTCTCCAATTCAATATGCAGCCGCTTTAACAAATAGATGAAATTCTTGATGCTCCCTTTTTTCTACACAAAGTTGAAATAGCTATACAAAACTCTAAAGATGGCAAAGCTCCTGGGGAGGACAGAATACCCTTTGAATTTTATAAATACCTTTCCCCCAAATTTCTTCAACTCCTTACTGTCGAATTCACCAAAATTTTTGAGACGGCCAACGCTCCTGTGAGTTTTCGATCAGCACTCATCTTACCCTTGCATAAAAAAGGCAACCCTGAATATCCAAAAAAACTACGGAGGCATTTCATTTTTAAACACTGCAACAAAGCTTTTAAGTTCAGTATTGTATACTAGATTATCCAATTGGATTCAAAGCAAGGACATTTTGACTAAGTTTCAAGCAGGGTTCAGAAAAAATCACTCAACAATCAATCAAATATTTTCTTTAGTAAATATAGCCGAAATCTACAAGAAGAATGGCAAGAAGCTATATGACTTTTTCGTCGACTTTCAGGCACCATTCGACTCTATTCCTAGGGAAGCTCTCTTCTACAAGCTCTACAGTTATGGAATCTCTTCAAAAATAAGAGCAGTCATCAGAGCAATGTATACAGAAAAGTGGCACGAGTGTGGGATGGAAAACGACTTTCCGATAAGTTTTAGACCTCAATAGGAGTTTAGCAACTGCGCTACTGTTCAGTCTCTACATAAATGATATAACAAACAGTGAGAGGCGGTATAGTGCTTAGTGGAAAATCCATTCCTGATCTCATTTATGCTGACGATATAGTCTTCCTGGCTGAATCTTTAGACGGAATGCAACTAATGATGAATAGACTTCAGTGCTATTGCAAAGTCTGGATCTGGAACCTATCAGTTAATTTATTAAATTCCAAAATAATGATAGTTAGAAGCGGTGGAGGGAGGTACTATAGAATGAAAAAATGGACTTTTCAAGAAGAAGTCGTAGAAATATTTAAGGAGTACAAGTATCTATGCGTATTGATCACCTCGAACCTAAATCTCAATAGACACCTCCCATCAAAAATAGCGGAAGCTAAGCGTGCAATGTGTAACGTGTGGAGAAGCTGTTATTTAAGAATTGACGTTTCACATATTGCTAAATACAAAGTTTTTCGAGCAACCAAAACTGCAATTTTTTTTTACGGAACGCAAGTGTGGGGATACATGTCATTCGATGCCGTAGAAAAGTTCATCGGTTTTTTTTTATCAAAAGCACCTTAAGGCTGCCGAGTACGACACCTAACTATATGTTGCACCTAGAAACAGGAACAGGTCCCCTTTTCTTGGATACTCTAAAATTACACTTTAATTATGTGTCAAGAATTTTGGAGATGGGAGAAAACAGGTTTCCGAAGCTTGTGCTAAGTCACATTATTAATTCTAGATGAGTATGCGTAGGTGAGTGGTATAAAATGGAGAACGATTGATCAACAACTTTTTCAATATCAAGTGAAGATTGCCGTTCTTTGCTTAGTTCGAAATTTGATGATTTGTTGATGAAAATCGGAAACAGAATGTACAATCAGTTAACTGAGGAAGCGGAATCATCATTATGTAGAGCTTACTATATTATTAAAGTTAACCATTTTTTGGAAAAAAAAAGACATACTTCTTGGCCGATCACACCATACGCAAAATCAGTACAATCTTAAAAGTCAGATCTTCCGAAAGAATTCCGCAATACATACTTTGGAATATTGATGTACTCAGCTTAGAGGAAACAATAAAATTGATGAATGGAGAACGAGGGTGGGAAGTCTTATACAAATATTGTTTGAGTGCTTTACGATACAGAACACGTATAATTAATGAAAGTTATTATTATAAATATTAAAATATTAGTGTCAGGTAGACGGCCATTCGCCCAAACCATTTTAAGACTTAAGATAAACTTACAAAGAAAATTGTGAACAATATTAATAGTTTGAAATCAATAATAATAAATAAATAATAATGACTAACTAAAACAGTTTTGCGGTCATTGTCGAAATTTCAATTCATAATGAATTTATTTGTTCGAATCGGCAAATCCAAAAATACCACAAATCATTGTTCAAATTGTGGTTTTAATAAATAATTACAACTTCAATAAATGAACGAAGCAGATAACTAATAAACATAATAGTCGAAGTTGATAATTGTAAGTACCTAAATGTAAAATGCTAGATAATTTTGTTAACTAAAGATTCAATTGGCTATCGAATTTAAATTAAATAAATAACTCAAGGGTCCTTCTTATGAAAAATAAAAAAATGTAAAAGAGTTCTCTTAAGCTCTTTTTATTTAAATTTTCAGTATTAATTGAAATTCACTTTAAATATGCCAATTTTTTGATGAAACATTAAAAACATTGAGTATCTGTGTATTTTCTAAACCATCAAATCAGTACTTATCGATTTTTTGAATGTCGTTTAAAGGGTTCTAAAAACATAAACCCAACCATAACCATAACCAAAACCAAACCCCACTTTAAACCCCCCGCCTTCTCTTTCCACCAATTTTGCAATGATGTACGCGACGCGTAACGTTGTAGAAAGTGCAATTATACAAGTTTACCATTAAATCGGATATGACTTTTCACCTGCTCGTCCGTTCAATCCTAAAAGCTTAACTTTGTGGTTTATTACTGCCATCTATTTTATGCTGCTATGTGCTGTGCTATTCTGTGCAGTGCATGCTCTACTTTAGAATGCGGTTCTCAACCTACGATGTTTTTGGGGGTTTCCAACATTCAGAATACTCTAGTGAACTCGAAATGGAAATTAATTTTTAATCGAGGCTGCTAATACAAGAACGAAAAAAAATCAATAAATGACGAAGTTACATGCGATTTGTTGTAGGACATTTCCGAAGTCGTGTCACTGTGAGTAAGTCAGCTTGTTATGAAAGGGATGTGTGTAACCATCATTAGACCTGACCTTCACAATACAAAAAAAAGTAAAGTTAAACCTTTAAATAACATACTCCACAACGATTACAAAATCAGGATTTTTTGGTTGGTTTTTGATTTATTTTGAGTTACATTTTTGATTTGATTTTTTTTTGTGTGATTTAAGGGAAGCTGAAATTAAATATTTTTCAACACTCCTTAACTTGACAAAAGCCTCCCTTTCATATATGTAACATCTTTTCGTGGAATTATTGTGGCTATATATAAATGTAATTGATATCATCACTCTAAAGAAAGCTTATAATAAAGGATTACTTGGGGTACTATATTGAGAAGAAGGGATATTGATAATACTCTGTGAGTGATTGCATTCAATAGAATATTGTAAACGGGCTTTTTGATTAATTGATGCGTCGAAGTTGATCTTAATTGAAAGACAGATGATTGGTGTGGCGATGCGTGGAATTCCATATTCGAGGGCTTAAGTTGTTTCTTGAGAACAAATTGGTAATTATGTTATTAGAAAAGTGATTGACAGAAATCCGTATAGTCGTATATTTCGGAACATGTAATTATCTGATGGGTATAATAATCATTTACAAATTCAATTGTTTAAATCAAAAACAGCAGTTACAGCCAAATTCAATTTAACAAAACGATTGCAAGAATGGTTCACACAAAATCCTGTATTAAAAGAATTCATTTAAAAACAGAACCTGCATTTTAAGATCTTAAAATATATCTCTAAAATAAGTTTATCCTCAAAAATTTAAATGTTGATGGAATATAGATGAAAGGGGTGGAGGGTTGTAATATTGGTAAGAAAATCAATTCAACATTCTGTTTTATTGCCTATACGTCCTTTTTGCCTAGAAAATATTGGAATTGAACTAAGATTAGGTAACGATAGAACTATTCACATAATTTGTGCTTACTTTCGAAGAGGCTTTTCATCCCCATTAAAAAGACGGCACTTAAAATCTGAATTAAGCAAGTTTTTTCGGTGGTGATTTGAACTGCAGAAACAGAGATTGAAGTTGTAGCAGAACTAATTCTTAAGGCAACATACTATGGGATCTAACAAATATATGTTTCCCTTTTCCATATTGTTTACATAAAGTTCTTTAATGTTAGACCTTTTAGTCACTAACACTGCTAACACTGTGTCTCGGCCTATAGTTTTTAACAAACTTCCTTCTTATAATAACTCTGTGCTATTAAAAGTTCTTCATCCTTTGCAAGTAATAGAGGAATATTATTTTGATTTTAAAAATACTAACTGGTCAATTTTCAAATCAGATTTAAAATTAAAACTAAAAAATATGCCTACGGTAATAGACAATGTTAAAACAGAAGAAGGTTTGACTTACGTGTTTTAGGTTTTTCTGATCAAAAGGTTCTTCTTTACCGTAGTTACTCAAAAAGCATAAGATTAGCAACATTCTTGAACATTATTCGTGACAGAAATGGTATCAAAAGAAAGTGGCAACGATATCGTTTTTAAGTACTTCAACATCAGTTGAATTATTTCAAAACCTGATGGAATCAAACACTTTGAAAAAAATCGAATTTACATTTTTTTATATAAAAATAAAAACCTAAAAAAACATTACTAAAAATTGTTAAAAAAATATATTTTCGGCCAAAATATCTTTCAAAAATTTGAAATTATGGCTTCATTTCAATTTGATCTTGTAAGAAATACTGTTTTCAACATTCGGTAAAATTTTGAGAAAAATCGAATTGACAGCTCTTTAACAAAAAATAAAAACTAAAAAAAAATATTAAAATTTCGTAAAAATTAATTTTTGACTCACGGATCTTGATAAAAATTTGAGATATTGGTTTCGAATAAATTTTATTTTATAAAAATATTCTTTTTCAACATTCGGTATAGTATTGAAAAAAATCGAATTGACAGCTTTTTACAAAAAATAAAAACCTAAAAAAAATTACTAAAAGTTGGTAAAAATTGTTTTCGACTCAAAAATCTTTTTTTAAAAATTTGAGATATTGGCTTTAAACTCATTTTATCTTATAAAAAATATTGTTTTCAACCTTCATTTAAATTTTGAGAAAAATAAGATTGATAAGTTTTTTTACAAAAAATAAGAACCTAAACAAAGCATTACTAAAAGTTGATAAAAATAATTGAGGCTTTAGTAAATTTTGACTCAAATATCTTTTCAAAAATTTGAGATTACAGCTTCAAACTATTTTTATCTCAAAGAAAATATTGCTTTTGACATTCAGGTTTTTTTTTTATAAAAATCAAACACTCAGTTTTTTCATAAAAAATTAAAACCTAAAAAAAAGTTGGTAAAAACTGAATTTCGACTCAAATATCTTTTCAAAAACTTGAGAATAAGGCTTCAAACTTATTTTATCTTATAAGAAATATTGTTTTCAACATTCTGAAAAAGTTGAGCAAAATCGAATTGACAGTTTTTTTACAAAAAATAAAAACAAAAAAAAAATTAATAAAAGTTGGTAAAAATTGATTTTCGACTCAAATATCTTTTCAAAACTTTGAGATATTGGCTTTAAACCACTTTTATCTTTCAAAAAATATTGTTGTCAACATTCAGTAAAATTTTGAGAAAAATCGAATTGACAGCTCTTTAACAAAAAATAAAAACTAAAAAAAATAATAAAATTTCGTAAAAATTGATTTTCGACTCATGGATCTTGTCAAAAATTTGAGATATTGGTTTCGAATAAATTTTATTTTATAAAAAATATTCTTTTTCAACATTCGGTAAAATTTTGAAAAAAATCGAATTGACAGTTTTTTTACAAAAAATAAAAACCTAAAAAAAATTTACAAAAAGTTGGTAAAAATTGTTTTTCGACTCAAATATCTTTTCAAATATTTGAGATTACGGCTTCAAACTAATTTTATTTTATAAGAAATATTGTTTTCAACATTCGGTAAAATTTTGAAAAAAGTTGAATTGACAGTTTTTATACAAAAAATAAAAACCTAACAAAAAACGATACTAAAAGTTGGTAAAAATGTACTTTCGACTAAAATATCTTTTCAAAAATTAAAAATATTGGCCTTAAACTAATTTTAGTTCACAGAAAATATTGCTCTCCACATTCAGTATATTTTTTTATAAAAATCCAACAGTCAGCTTTTTCATAAAAATTAAAATCTTTTAAAAAAAATGGTACCTACGTAAAATTGGTAAAAATTGATGTTCGGTTCTCGATATCTCGTGAATAAAAGAAGATATTGACTTCAAATTAATTTCATTAATTCAATTTGTATATGTTTATATAAGAAATAGAAATTTTTAAGAAATGCTACTAAAATTGGTAAAAATTGGTTTTCGACTAAAAGTCTCGTTAACAAAAAAAAAAATTGAAATCAAACTATTTTATTATATGCAAAATATTATTGATAATTTTTAAATTTTTAAGATTATTCCACTGACAACTTTTTTAACAAAACACGAAAACCTACAGACTTTTAAGCAAAACAAATCGACAGACGGGATGGGAAGAAATCAGAAATCATCTCAGCCTCTTTTTTTAATTAGTTTTGAATGCATTTTTGGTATCCAATAAAAAATGTCGACCTGTTTTTCGGAAGTTTTCAGTATGGGCCACAACCCAGTCTCCTTTATTAATATCTTTTTCGACCCTTTACTCACTTCATCAAAAGAATCAAAACCACCAAAAATATCCCAAACAGTCAAAAATTTCACTCATAATAATTACAAAACCAACATCAAAGAACCATTTTCAATTAAAACCATATCTTCAAAAACTATAGCTATAAATTTTCATTTCATTTTAACCTTTTTTTTGGGCCTTAGATGTGCAAAAACCAAAAACGTTGGCCCCTTTTTGCATGATTTCAAAATGAAAGAAACATCAAACTCAACAAATTAAGTGCTGACTAAAAGCAAATGGTTAAACAAATCAATACACATACAAAGAGTTCAATTTCAATCCATATATCAATCAAAGAATGAATAAAAGAAAAACAATTGATTCCAATATTTATGTATGTGTATTGTGTATACCACCCCTAAATTGATTTTGTTATTTACACCCGCCACCAAGCCCCAACATATACCCCAAAAATTCAATTCTCACGATTATGGTGGTTGGGTTGAGTATAAAGAAGCATTTTGTCTATGCAGACATCAGAATGGGTGTGGAAATGATGGGAAAAATTCTAGGAGCTCCATTGAGATACGAAAAGAGTGGCAAGTTGAAGTTTCACAAATCACAAAAGTAATTTATATCCTTAACCCAAGGGTATCCAACTGAATAAATATTTATAAAACTCTTTATTTCACTTTTCTCTTTCTTTTGGTTTCTCCTTTGCACTTTCTTTCAATATCCTTCTGACAGGGTTAAAAATAAATGGTTTTAAAAATAAAATGTTTTGGTTTTGCAAGGACCAAAAAAGAATACAAAAAATTGAAAAGAAATATTATCAAAAAGTGAAGAAACCTATAAATTGCAGTGTTTTAGGAAATATACACAATTTTCTAGTTTTCAAATTGACTTTCTCAGCAGAAAATAAATTCTAAAAATAATAATTTTTTCAAAGAAATTCCTATTTCTATATAAGAAACTAGCAATTTCTTTATTGGAAAGAAATAAAAGTTTAATTAAAAGTCAATTTAAGGATATAAAAGTTTTTGTTTCAATAGAACACCTTCTGCGCCACCGATAAAAATAAGCTCAATTCTCGTTAAGTCAGAGTTCATCATTATCCCAAAATAATCTTTGAAAAAGAGAAAAAGTTTTTAAGTGGTTTTATCTTAAGGACGAAAGAAAAAAAAAAACACCAACTTTTAGAAGCTTTAGGTATGTCACCATTTTGTGGATGAACATTTTTTCTATATTCGAGTAAACCAAATATAAAAACAATGAAAATCCTGTTGACTGTGATGTGATGTGTGATCCTTTATCTATCGTCATCGCCTCATCATGAGGATGATAATCAGAATTGTGGTTCACTTCGATATCCTTATAAGAAACATAATATATCTTCAACTCGCTCCTTGAATGTTGTATGGAGTGTAAAGGAGTCGTCGTCGGTGTGGTGTTGTGTGGTGTGTG
Source organism: Eupeodes luniger (assembly GCA_951509635.1). Classification (NCBI taxonomy): domain Eukaryota; kingdom Metazoa; phylum Arthropoda; class Insecta; order Diptera; family Syrphidae; genus Eupeodes; species Eupeodes luniger. The sequence goes on along the minus strand of OX608075.1, from coordinate 6,650,724 downwards.
CCACTCCAATCATCATCTTATTTTCCTGTCATCTTAAGTATGAACATTTTTATATTTTCATTTCTTTTTTTTTCATTTTTGAAAAAAGGAAATTCCAATACCCTCCTCTTCTTCGGTCGTCGTCGTCGTTCTCATCGTCGTTGTCGTGGTAGACGTGAAGTCAACATTGCTGAAGTTCTCAGCTCTTTTCTCAACGTGATTACACTTTAACCTCAATATGCTTTAGGCAAAGGATAACGACGAGACATCCTAACAACACGTATAGTTCCGTCCGTCGCGTCCGTCCGTTTGTTGGTTGGTTGAGTCCTGTTGCCGTCTTCGTCGACGTCAACATCGTCATCCTCGTCGTTGTTATCGTTTTATTTTTATTTGTTTGATGGCCTAGAGCATAAGGAAGGCGATCATTTTTAAAAGGACGAGAAGTAGAAGAGAAGGAAGACGATGATGACGAGAGTAAATTACTTTTAGGATAGGCACTTGGGTTTATGAATTTTCATGTCCTGACATCATAACGATGACTGGGTTGGTTATGATGGTTGGTTATAATGTGAGAGAGTAAGAAGCTACGACTCTACGTATATGGTACGTAAGGATATGCCATCATACGCATAGAATATTAATATGAATGGATATGGTGTCATTGTGGATGGCGAAATTTAGAAAGTTATGCGGCGTCAAATGATGTTGAAAAATTTAGAAAAGCTTTGAAAACTACAAATACCTTTCTTGAATGAATGAATCAACGAAACGGGAGGGAATAGTTTTGATGTTCTTTTTGTATTTGGGTTCATTTATATTTTATAGATTGGTATTTGATGAGAGATTAGATAAAATATTTAATGTTTTGTTATAAAGAGTGAAAATATTTTGCAAAGAAAAAGTTTAACATGTTCCTACTCCTATAAAAATTCCAGAAAAAAAGTTAACTGTTATTGAAAAATGCTTTTAAAGGGATTCTCTTGTGATACGAAAAAGGATTTTTATCGTTTTATTTGATTTGGAAAAAACTATTAAAATGGATGTAAAATGTGTGTTCTTCCAAAACTTTCATAATGCAACATTTTTAAGATTTTTTCTTTGTGAAAATTATGTACACGTTTTGAACTTCGAAAGCATCTAAATCCGGATTCTATGTAATATTATAATAAAAAATATATAATTTAGAAAGTGGATCTCACGGTTGTAGATTTAACTAAATAAATTTAAAAAAAATCTAAGTAAATCTTTTAAAATAAGGCTTTATTTGGTTGTATTTAAAAAATAAATGGTAAACATTTTTAACACAATACAAATTATCGTTCTTGGAGCTGGTATAAAACTGCTTTCTTTAATAACTTAACGTGATAGTTTTATCATAAAAGTTATTTCAAAGGTATGGCAATGGCAAACATTGCATTTTTTGTACTTAAGATTAAAAAAAGAGGTTGGGATGCGACCCACACTGATAACTTCCCATCCTGTCTGTCGATTTGTCTGGCTTAAAAGGTTTATAGTTTTTCGTGTTTTGTTAAAAAAGTTGTCAGTTGAATTATTCTTAAAACTTTAAAAATTACCAACAATATTTTTCATATAATGAAATACATAGTTTGATTTCAAAATTTATTTTTGTTAATGAGATTTTTAGTCGAAAAACAATTTTTACCAATTTTAGAAGAATTTCTTGAAAGTTGTTATTTCTTATATAACAAAAATACAAATTGGATGAATGAAATTAATTTAAAGTCAATATAGTCTATAGTTCACGAGATATCGAGAACCAAACACCAGTTTTTAACAAATTTACGTACTATTTTTTATAGATCTTATTTTTTTATGAAAGAACGGACTGTTGGTTTTTATAAAAAAATCTGAATGTCCTAAACAATATTTTGAAGCCAATATTTTTAATTTTGAAAAGATATTTAAATCGAAAATCAATTTTTAACAACTTTTATTATTTTTTTTAGGTTTTTAGTTTTTGTAAAGTATTGAAAAAAATATTTCTTATAAGACAAAATTAGATTCAATTTTTGTCAATTAGATTTTTTCAAAATGTTACTGAAAGTTGACAACAATATTTTTTAAAAGATAAAATTAGTTTAAAGCCAATATCTCAAAGTTTTGAATAGATATTTGAGTCGAATAATAATTTTTATCAACTTTGAGTAATGTTTTTTTTAGGTTTTTGTTTTTTATAAAAGAAACTGTCCATTCGATTTTTCTAAAAAATGTTTGAATGTTGAAAACAATTTTTCTTATAAGAAAGAATTAGTTGGAAGCCATAATCTTAAATTTTTGAAAAGATATTTAAATCGAAAATCTTTTTCGCAAACTTTGAGTAATGTTTTTTTAGGTTTTTATTTTTAATTAAAAAAACTGTCAATTGGATTTTTCTCAAAATTCTACCAGATGTTTAAAACGCTATTTTTCGTTACATAAAATTGTAATCGAGATAAATCATGTTCTGTTCGTAAAATTTTCGAGGTGACAAATTTTTTTTTTCAGTTTTTTGATTTGTGAAAAAAAACGTTAATTTGAATTTTTTCTAAATACATATTTGTTTGGTATCGCGTTACAATTATATAATATAAAATTTAATTCAAGTCTCTAGCGTTATTGGTTCCTGAGATATTTAGGGTTACCCAAAATGTCCACCTTTTTTTTAAATTGCTATGGTAAAAAAACCACACACTCAATTTTCTTGAGAGTCCTTTCTGCATCTTTCTGCATTATTATCTGGATAACAAAATTTATTTCAAGTCGATATCTCTTCTGGTTCTTGAGCTATGGACGGCGAAAAAAAACGTACATACACACGCACGCACAGACATCTCTCTAAAAATCTTTTATTTCGACTCTAGGGACCTTGAAACGTCGAGAAATGTCAAAATTTTCAATACGACAAATCGAACAGATTACAATAACTTCCTATGTGAAGTTGATAATAAACAGTGACATAAAGGTTGTAGAAAAGTCAAAAAAAGACTGTCCGTTGACTCTGTAGGTCTGTCTTTCTGTCCTCAACACTACAGTTTAAGCCAATAGGTCGATTGTGTTGAAAGCTTAATTTGTTTTAAGACCAAAAATACATACATTCAATTGTGTTGACAAAAAGGTTCCATATCTCAAAAACGGTGCAACATTTTTTAAAGAAATTTTAATGTTAAACGTTTACTTTTAGGTTATAAATAATTGAGTAACAAAAAAATTTCTAAACAAAAATTGTATACATACAAAATTAATAAATTATTTTTGAAAATAAAATTGCATATAAAGGATTTTTTTGAGAAATTAAATGGAATTCAAATTTTTGATGATAAATACATTTATGCTTATACTTTAAAATTTTAAAGTTTAGGGACATTTTTTAACATTCTCTTTCGTTGCAGGAGCAAATTCTTGCGACCCTGTCGTTCATTTAGTTAACTCATATTTTTTCTGATTATAACAGTTAAAAACAATTAAGTTAAAGTCATCGACATAAATGTCTATTATCTCATATTTTATTCTCCTTTAAACCTTCTCGTGCTAGAAACGAATATACCAGTATTCTCTTTAAAAGAGCCCAATATCAGCTCTCTTTATATGCTTTGCTTATATATCACTTATCATTCAATACTTTAGACAGTATAATGACATTGAATCCACATTTTTGAATATTTTAAAATTCTTAAATTTTAGTTAAAAACCTCAATACTTTAAAAATCTTCAATTCTTCAAGTTAAAGAAATAAAGGAATAAAAGAATAAGTTATGATACAAAATTCATTGTCTGAAGGACTTTCCAAATTCAATAGTACACATATGTAAGTCCATTATTTATTCAATATAAAACAACAAATAAAATGTTCAATATTGGAAAATAAACCTTAAGTCCTACATCAATAAATATACTCATTTATTCATAGGGGATAAAATATGTATTTTATACAGTAACATTTATATAAGGCTCCAGGTCAATATATAAGTAATAATGTGGAGTATAAGGACCTTTTGTTTTTTTTTTTTGTGTTTTTGTTTACTTCTCTCTCCATTTTTAAGCTCTCATTATTCGTTCTATAGGCTACAGAAAAGGGACCTCTTTTATTTGGTTGTGTTTTTGACAAAGAAAGACAAAAAAATACAATAAATTATGACTTCTGTTGTCTCTTAAAATGTTTTTCTATTTTCGGCCAGAAAACTTATTCTAATCAATATATCTTTCAAATAAGTCACCCTTACCCTAATAAATATACATATACATGAACTTGATGAATAACTTTTACCTTATCTTTATTTCATTAATTTTCTTCATAAAACTCTCATAGGTTTTGTAGTCACCTACAAAAAACTTCATAATCATGTAAAAGATCCTAATATATCAAACTCTTTATAGAGGCAGTTATAGTTTTTGGGAAGTTATTTCTTTCATCAGAGAAACAAAAACAAACTTTTTTATCACTTCTGATATGAATGTTATTTGTATTCGTTAAGTCGTAACTAATTTGATTTAATTAACAGAATGAAATAAAAATCCAAAATGAATAATTGATTTTGATAACAAAAAATCGGAGTTAAATATTTTAAGGAAATATTATACATCACTCACACATTTTCTAAGCAAAGCTAAAAAAATTATAATCGCAATCTGTTAAAATGGGAGTTGATGCGTGTTTAATGGACATAAAGCCACTACACTGATTTAATTTATGTCCATTTTTATTCTTCATATAATTTAGTATTTTACGTGTTTTTTTTTATTACCAAATTGTACGTAAAACTAAAAATAATTCAGGTTCGAAGGGAAAGTCATTTCAACTTCCAATTAAATAACACTGTTCGACGAGGTTTTTTAACTGGCAATAAAATAAAATTTTGATGGCCTTAATTCAAATCCAACTTCAAAAATAATGTATCCCGTCAGGTTTTTCAGACATTACTTTTTGAAATTCTAAAAAAAAACGTAAATAAGGCTTTTTGAGACCATCTAAATTTATGAAGAAACTTTTTTTTCAATAAAAACCGTGATGGTTTCCTAATATATAATCCCTTTTTCAATATTCTGTTAAAATCTGTCTTACAAAAATCTGAAAGAAACGCTAAGCCATTTATGCTAAAACGGGTTTTAACAAAAAAAATGCAAAACTGTTTGAGAGCAAGTTTTTTTCTTGTAACGAATCTGTGGTCTAACAATTCTATTATATCAAGTTTTTGAAATTTGAAATATATTAAAAAATATAAAATAATGTTGAAAAAGGGTATTTTTAAAACTCAAGCAAATAGTTAAAATTAAGGTTTGAATTTGATATCAGCACAAAAATTAAGTTCAAAACGTTTTTTTTTTTTTTTAACTATGAGAGTGTCAAAATTAAGGTTTTCTCAAAACTTCATACATAGTCATATAAAGACTCATAACTAATGAGAATTTTCAAATACTAAGTAAGATACTAAAATGATTAAAATTGTATTTAGAAGAGAATGTACACTCAAAAAAAAAAAATTTGTACCGGTGACCAGATTTCCCGCTAAATTTATCCAGAAAAAGTGGTTTTTAGATTCCTTCCAAGCGATTTTTCAAAGAATCAGTGGTAAATCTGGTGTATTTCTGGTAGAATATACCAGGAGAATTTTTTGTCCTCGTAAAAATGTAACAGAATTCTGGTAGAATATACCAGGAATATTTTTTTTCCTGGTAAAAATGTACCAGAATTCTGGTAGAATATACCAGGAATATTTTTTTTGGTAAAAATGTACCAGAATTCTTGTAGAATATACCATTTAAATTTTTTTCCTGGTAAAAATGTACCAGAATTCTGGTAGAATATACCAGGAATATTTTTTTTCCTGGTAAAAATGTACCAGAATTCTGGTAGAATATACCAGGAATATTTTTTTTGGTAAAAATGTACCAGAATTCTGGTAGAATATACCATTTAAATTTTTTTCCTGGTAAAAATGTACCAGAATTCTGGTAGAATATACCTACCAGGAATTTTTTTTTCTGCTAAAAATGTACCAGAATTCTGGTAGAATATACTATTAAATTTGTTTGCCCTGGTAAAAATGTACCAGAATTATGGTAGAATATACCAGGAATATTTTTTTTTCTCTTAAAAATGTACCACAATTCTAGTGAAATATACCAGGAATATTATTTTTTCCTGGTAAAAATGTAGGTACCAGAATGCTGGTTGAATATACCAGGAATATTTTTTTTCCTGGTAAAAATGTACCAGAATTCTGGTAAAATAATACCAGGAATATTATTTTTTACTGGTAAAAATGTACCAGAATTCTGATAAAATATACCAGGAATATTATTTTTTACTGGTAAAAATGTATCAGAATTCTGGTAGAATATACCAGCAATATTTTTTCCTGGTAAAAATGTACAAGAATTGTGGTAGAATATACCAGGAATATTTTTTTTCCTGGTAAAAATGTACCAAAATTCTGGTAGAATATACCGGTATTTTTTTTAACTCAAAATGTAGCTGAATTTTGGTAGAATATTATATACACTACATATACTAGACAGTAAAATTTCTGGTTTTATTTAGCAGAAAAAAGATAATTCTCAAACTCCCAGAATTTCTGGTATTAAGTACCAGAAGGCTGGTTTTATCTTCCAAGAAAAAATATACTAGACAACAAAATTCCTGATTTTATTGACCAGAAAAAAGATAATTTTTAAACTCCCAGTATTTCTGGTAATATGTACGAGAAGGCTAGTTTTATCTACCAGTAAAAAAGAAACCATAAAATAAATTTCCTTGTTCTTTTTACCAGATTCCAGATAATCTTCATTTAAACAGGAAACAAATTACTTTCTACCAGGACGCTGGTAACATGTACCAGAAAATTTTCTGTCAAAAAATTTACCAGAAAACCAGAATTCTGGTAAATGAAACCAGATTTCTTTTTACCAGGAAATCTGGAGTTATTTACCACGAAATCTGGAGTATTTTACAACAAAAAAAATCTGGACTATTATACCAGTTTTTTGGCTAGTATTTTCTACCAGATTTTGCCTACCAGTAAAATTTTTTGAGTGAATGTACTCTCCAAAATCATCAGTTTATTGTTAAGAGATATTTTGGGTTTTAACTTAGCTTAAAAATACCCGTTTTGGTTGTTTTAAGCATTTTTAAAGAGTCTTATTTTAAAACCCTAATGTGTTAGAAAACTTTAAATTCGAGATTCGAATTAAGGACATCTTAATCCTTAAAAATTATATTATATTGTGCTCCCGAAAAAAAAAAAAATTAATTTTGTCGACCAGGGTAATCAGGCTTTAAGCTGGTGGTTAAGGTGGTCCTGATAATGGTTTTAATATTTGATGAATTTTGAAAAAAGGATGAAAATATGTTTCTTGTCTTAAAAAAACTTAAGTCATGTTCTGTTTTAAGATTTATAAGAAAGTGGAAGTAAGTCGAGAACAAAATGAAAGCCTTAAAAAAAAAATAATTCAGAATTCCTCCAATTTGGCCTGTTTTTGCTCTGGGAGTCATTTTGACTCTAGGTTAAATCAGATTTTAAATTTTGCTAACCTGTTTTTGAGGTCGGAATCATTTTGTTTCAAGGTTAAACTAGATTTAAAGGTGATGTTTAAGGTTCTTATGATATTGGCTTAAGCGTTTGTTGAATTTGTTCGTTACCACATGAGATTTAGGTCGTGCTCTATTGGCAAAGTTATAGAAAAGTGGGAGTAAGTCGAGAATAATACGTAAAACTAAACATAGTTCAGAATTTCTCCCATTTCAACCAGTTTAGGATTTGGGAGTAATTTTGATTCCCATAAGAAAAAATAGTTGAATTAATTTAGAAAAAAAAGGCGAAAATGTGTTTCTTGCCTCGAAGGACTTACGTCATGTTCATTTGTCAGAGTTCCTCCCATTTCGACGGGTTTCATTTTAACTCCCGAAAAAAAGCTGGTATTTAAGTTAATCCTTATATTGGCTAAATTATGGGATGAATTTTTAAAATATGACCAAATATGTTTCTTGTCTCGTAGGAATTACATAAGTCATGTTTTGTTGTCAAAGTTATTAGAGTTGCTGTTATCTTACTATATCCTAATGTAATAAATTATTAATGTGCAAACAACCCCCTAAACGATGCAAACTTGTCAATAAAACATCAATAAGTCAAAACATAGAACTTATGGGTATATGGGGATTTCCAAAACACACTGATAAAGGGACAAGTTCATTCATATATCATATTACGCGAAGTTTTCATAAGAAGGTTTTCTGCTGGTTCGATGTCAAATGTGAATAATAAAAATGGTATATTTATTACGGAGTGATTTTGCTGAATGTTTATTATATTATTTGTGTGTTACCAAGTGATTAGATGTTATCACCTTGTTTCTTTTTGGTGACCTAGCCTTTTTCTGTGAATTGAAGTGTGAATAATAAAAGCGAGGGTCTAGGAAAAGGTTAGGTATACGCCTACGTAATCCTGATGGTTGTTGGATATACGCGTGAAATATAATATAGGCAAAATATTTGAACTTGTCAAACGATGGGTTGTTTTGTTCGAAAGCATGAAGGGCTGTTTCACAGAGATTTGAAGCTATTTACGTCATAAATAAACGTTAAAATATGGTTGAATTTCACGTGGACTTAAATGCGATTTTATGTTTATTATTATTATTATGTATTTGGTATAGCTGTAGGCAATGAAAAAGAAACGCAAATAGAGGTTTTGGAATTGAATTCTCGCCGGAAGTAATTTAAAGAGAAAGAGATTTATTAATACTTAAATATTGAATTAAAAATAATTTATGGAATACTTACTTTTGGAAAGTACATAATTTAGATATTCAAAAAAAAAAAACTTATGTTTACCATCGTTATCTTATAGGCAAAAACATTTGGTACAGCTTTAGTTTTATGTCAGGATAGATTTATGAATTTCCCACGGTGTGGAAAATATTCACTAAATATTTGTTTTTAAATATTAATTATTAATGAAAATTTTTGCTGACCAAATTTGGTGGAAAGTTAATAAGAATTCTTTAGGTTCAAAGAATTTTATACATGTTGTCATTTCCCTTTTTTATTATAACTTTAATGGGGAAATAATAATAATTTTAATATTTGTTTACATATTTCAAACGAAAATGTCCACTGTATGATGTTTCAAAAGTCTGGATTTTGCTTACAGTCTGTGGAATTATTTCTAGTCGATGGAATTTAAAATTCAACAAATGTTTTGCGTTTTATGTTAAAGTTCTAAACATGGTCATTACTAAGCCTTGAGCTAGATTCATGATTGAGTGAATTTCGGGCGTGGTGGGCCAAATAGTTAGACCAAATAATTTTGGTTTTAATAAACTAAACAAAAAGTCGAATTTTCTTTAAAAGGTCCCGATATATAGACTAAATTTTTGTATTGCTCTACAGGGATAAACGCTATGAAACCGTTATTTTGTTTTTAAATTTTCTAAGGCACTAATAAACCGATTTATGTTTTAAAAATTAGATATTTAAAAATGGGTTGTATTTTTTAACAACATTGATATTTGATATTGATATTAAGAAATATTTTTGTAATGGAGTTAGATCCATTACAAAAATATTTCTGAAAGAAAAATGTATATTATCAGTTAATTGACATGATTTTTAAATTTAAAAATATAGGTTTTATTTTTTAACAGATATTTTTGGATACAGAAGCATTTTTGTGAGATCTAAGCTTGCATTTTATTTATTTTATAATTGACAACAAAATTGTTCTACAGAAGGTCTTCAAATTTTGTTTCTGTACCCACCTGTTAATTTGGCTTTAAAATCTTAATTTCACTTTAGATTATTTTTTTAATGTTAGACATTTTCAATGATCGCTATTATCAAGCCGTCAAGCCTTGTGTAGAACATTTCTGGAATAAGGGACAACATCTAGTGATTAAGAGGAGAACTCGCTTCGTTAAGCATCTAGTGATTAAGAGGAGAACTCGCTTCGTTAAGCATCGAGAAACATCTAGTGGCTAATAGGAGAACTAGCTTCGTTAAGCATCTAGTGATTAAGAGGAGAACTTGCTTCGTTAAGCATCGAGAAACATCTAGTGACTAAGAGGAGAACTCAATTCGAGAACATTCAGCGCCTACAAGAACCTAGTAGTTTCTCGAACCAATTTGAGGTATATTAATAGGCGCTCGGAAACGAAGCGGTTCATTATTGGTTGTGAACTGCGATAAAGTAAAGACTGTGTTTAAAAAGTAATAATTGAAAGTAAAGACTGTGTTTGAAAAGTAATAATTGAAAGTGTTCAATAAATAAGTTTGGAACAATTTAAATTAAAAAAAATTCTGTTTTATATACAAGTGTGAATAAGTTTTAATTATCGGACCAAGCCGAATATTACAATATTTTAAAATAACGTTACAAAATGAAATTTATCTCAATTTTCTATATTATTGTTTCATATAAATTGAGGTTACTTAGAAAATCATCAAGCTTTCATTTCGTTTTATAACTTCTTATTGGAAGTTATAGTAATCCACTAGGTTGGGGTCAAAATACTGTATGTGTAATTAAAAACTGTATGTCAAAATTATGTATGGTCAAAGTTCTGCTTGGTTAAAATTCTGTTATTCAAAATGCTATAAATAGTCACGATTTTTCTATTTAAGGCTATTTACAGTATTTTAAATTACAGAATTCTTAAAACAGAATATTTTTAAGAATAAAGTATTATAACAATTTTTTATCAACCCTACTTTAGAGAGATATTTTAAGATAGTAATATGTTCCAGTAAAATTCATTGAATTAACATACATACATATCTTGTGTTCCTAAAAAGTTGTTAGTTTTCAAGTTTAAAGTAATTTTTTCATTAACATCAATATTTTGACTTGAGACAAACATTGCTTTGAAATATAAAATTTAAGACATACCGGATTGTGAAAAACAGTCCCTTTTTCAAATTGAAAATTTTTACATAAGACATTTTGTCACATTTTAAGAAAGTTTAGTGATGACAAAGTCTTAAATATCTTTACAGAAAACTCTTAAATTTCAGAGTAGACTCCATCCCAGTCTGTTTTTTTTTTTGTAATTTCTATTTCTAAAATGTAAAATTTGTTATTCAAAACATGCCTATAAGTTCGGATAAATCCCTTTGTTTTGATATCTCAAACGACGATGTTCAAATCAAAAATTTGTCGGGTGTCAACATTTGCTAAAAAATCAGTACAAGTAAACACATCCTTCATAAAAATACTAAAAAAAAAACGAAACAAACCAATTCCAAAAATGAATCCTTAAATGGTTCATTAGCTAAATCCTCAAAGTGATAATAATCACAGAAGAATCCTTGAATCCTTTATAAACAAAAACCGAAATTTTTCTGAAACTGATTTCCAAAACATAAATTGTCTTTTTTCTTATTTTCATATAAAAGAACAAAAAGGATATACCTTTCCCATTTCATTTTCATATTGGCATTACAATATTTTTCTTTTACGCATTTTTCTTGAGTTCAATGTATCTACGCATCTTTTGTAAAGGTACCTATACATATTTTCATCTTTTTCTATGTTGTTGTTTTTTTTTTTGGCCAATATTATGTAACTGTCATTTACTAATGGCAATGGTCCATAACATTTTTTTGTTTTGTTATGGGTTTGTTTGTTAGCAAGAAGTTCAATTTACCTTTTTTCTGTCAAAACATTCTCAAAGATACCTTATGTACCTACATATTGAAGATAAAGAAAAATACACCTGGACCCAGAAAATCAATGCCAAAAAAAGATACCAAAATCACTTTGTGGGTGCCCTCTGTTGGATGCTAAACCTTTGACTGTGACTTGATTCTCATCTTACAAAGAAAAATAAAATAAGAAGAAGGAAAAAATAAGCCATTTTTCCCAAAAAAACTCAATTTAAGTGAGATAAGTTTCTGACAGTTTACGCTTTCAGAATTAGGTTCAATATGTTTCTGTATAAAAATATGCGGTCACTTTATTGACAATATAATATTTCAAATGTAATTCCGAGAAAACTTTGACAAAGTTTCGGACCACAATGGATGGGATGTTCCCATTATTTGAAAATTGATACCAAAACTCACCTCCCTAGAGTCAAAATTTTGTCTACCTATATGAAAAAAGGACAATGACAGGAGGAGTTCCATTAAACATCAACAATCCCACGTCACAACACTCTTCGCCGCAAATTATTTCAAAACCATGTCACTGTGGTGTGTTGTTTGTGCGTGGAATCCACCAACCTGCCCATTACCACGTTTTTCCTGTCAAATTATTTGTGTACAGAGAGCAACTGGAAAACGTGCCCTACATAAAAATTCCGGCCATCATTCTCTGTTGATGATTTTATCAGAATAAATTTTATATGAAAATTATAGATATCCGTGAGCTTTATTATTATTTAGTACACATCACGTCACATAGGAGTTGCAGATATTTACCTATATACATTTTAATAATGTCTCCGGAAAACGTCGAACGTGTTGAGGAAACCCAACGGAAGATGAACACAGATTTCTTATTTTTGCCAAACAAAGAAAATTTATAAATTCTTGGAACATAGGACATGAGGTTAAGAAAATAAAAATATTATTTTAACTTATTTTTTTGGGTTTCTTACTGAACCCTCTAATTTTTAACGTTTTAAATTTTAACCATTCCCAAAAAATATGTGTTTTGGTTTTGGTATGCACGCTTAAAAATTTAATGAGACCCAACATGTGCTAGAATCGGGTGGTAAATGAACCATGATGGTATTCCATGACTTGGAAAGAAAGTTACGTTCTTTTAATAATAACATACATCCAGCCATAAACATTACCACTTTCCATATTATTTTCTTCTTCTTTTTTCTCAGCACGTTTTTTGAATAAAATATGAAGACATTTCATATAAAAGGACGTTATATCGTATAGGATATGAACTTGTGGCAATGACAAGGGATGTGATTTTTGATAACAGAATAATAATAGGATATATATGTGTATCCTAGACACTGTTCATATGTACATACATTAGAGTGAGCCAAAAAAATATGATTTTTCAATTAATACTAATATTATAAAGAGGAAAGATTTGTATTTTTGTATGTAACGAATAAACTCAAAAAGTACTGGACCGATTTTAATAATTCTTTTTTTATTAGAAAGCTACATTATCACTGAGTAACATAGGCTATATTTAGTACTAGATTACTAAGGAAATCTTTAGAAACTCCTATTAAAACCAACCGAAGGTGTAAAAGCATTAGCCATAAAATGTCTTTCATCGCATACGCTGCGAAGAGTATTAATGACTTGGAAAGTTATTAACTTTTGAAGTTTAAAAAAAGAATGTAACCTTTAGTTTTTAACGTTTTTGACCTAATTTTTACCACTCGGTGGAACTTATTGAAATTCTACGTTATTAACCATTTGAAAACCATTTGAAATATTCAAGTTTTGGAATTTTTGGTACAGTCTAATGTATTTACATACATACATACATAATTTGTGAATGCATAAATTCAATAACTTACCAGGATTAAGTTATATCATGGGTAACTATTTATTAAGTTAGTGTTAATGTTGAAAATGTGTCAATTATTATGGTGCTTACCTGAAAAGATAAAATTAAATTTAATTTGTTAAATATATTCATAAATAAAAGAAGTATTTTTTTAGGATAATTTTCTCAATATAAAATAAGTAAAGTTTTAGAAATTGTTGTCATTTAAAAAACTAACTTGTTGCTCAATGAACTTAAAGAACAACAACGGATTTAGGAAAATTTCAAGAAATTAAATTTCCATTTTCTAATTAAAAGAATAAATAATAATTAAAGTAATGAAATTACTGCGGGTTGCTATAGCCCCCCAACATTCAAAGTTGTTCTTAATCTACTCACACAGTTCCGACTCTTCACATCACTTTTGTCAACAGTTAAATATTGCCACCATTTTCAGTATTGCCGACCCAGGAATTGCTTCAAGATGACCCAAAAGTGTTTTAGTTGTCTGAACTGTGACTGGAAAATTGTTAACTATTTGTGAATTCAACTTTGACGATTTCAATGCATTTTTGAAACGCCTTTAGCTCTTATTTTCATATTATTTAATTTAATATTAATATAATTTATTTTTATAATTTACAGGCACTCAAGGGGTTTTTAATACCCTAAACATGTTTATGTTTAAATACATGGCGAGCGTTAGGAAAAAAAGGAAAGATTTAAGAAGAGATACCGGTGCACATTGGTCTTAAGGTTTTGAATATTAAAATGAGAGGAAAAAATAGAGTTCGGTAGAGCATTCCAAATTCTCGATGAGTGGTTAACAAAACTTTTCTATTAGTATCATTTGATAATTGATATTGAAAACCTAATTTTAAGAACTTCATTAATTATGTATTTGGTTGTTATTTCCAACAATATGAAATATTCTCAGCAACCAAAAATCTTATAAATCGGCGGCTTGAAGGAGAGACTTTGATATTTATCAACTATTAATTGATATTTTTTGACACTAGCACTATTTATGCCAGTTTCGGTGAGATCATTATTTTATCGGTGTTGCATTTAATCGTTTTGATTGATGACTCAAATATTCTGAGACTTGAACTCAATTCTGAAAAATATTTATGAGGATATATCATTGCAAAATCAAAGAATGTTAGGATCAGAAAAAAGTTTTAAAAAAATAAATCTTTGAATTTTTAATAAGAAACTGTTTAGTTTACATGGTTTTAACGTACTGAAATATTTGCTCAAAATCTAAAATCTTAAATTTTAGTAATAATATGAAATACGTGGAAAGAATGTCTACCCTCATCTGTTATTTAAAAATAACCAATATTTTATCCGGCTTTATAACACATGGGGTCAATATTCTACACTTACCAAGCACTTAACATTACAAATGCAGACAACCCTGAGTTGGGCCAAATTTTGGCTAGGCAACTCTAGTATTTGTTTTTATCTTTGGGTCATGGACTTTTATCATAATACCCGATTTTTGTAAATAACACATGAGGGTAATATAACTCAAAAATTCAGTTTTATTTTGCAATATTCAGGTCCTTAGGGCCAGGTTATAGCTTAATATGTTTGATAAAATATTAGTCATTATCAAATGACCGATGAGGGTAGATAATCGTTCTACGTATTTTAGGCTATAAGGAGAGAATAATAAAAAAAAATGACTATCAAATTTTAAGAGCAAATAACATTGTTAAGATTACAGATTTTAATGTTAATTGGTTAAAAATTAATTATATTTTAAAACAAAACTACCACAATTGTTTATTTTTACCAAAAAAATCTAATTTCAAAATATAAGAATATTAGTTTTAAGTGATTATTTGGCCAACATTGTTTTTCTTAAATATTTTAAAATATTGTATTTTTGGCCTATCAAATTTTTCAGTAAGTTTTAATTAAAAATGTAAGTATTTTATTATACATTTAATCTTCCTTTGAGTTTTTTACCAGATACCAATAAATTTTGAATGTAGTAAATAAGGAAAATTTCACAGTCAATTCCAACATATATCCGCAACAACCGCCAAGAATGGTCAAGATATACATATTTATCATATATAATATTATACAAATTGTATTAGGCATGATAATATCTTTTTATGTGCTTTAAAAATAAAACCTTAAATTTGAAAAACGTCATACCACATCTTGAAACATAAATATCCATTGAATATCTTCTCTTTCAACTTTCATCAATTTAGTGCTTACATTAAACATTATTACGTTATGGTTAAACTTTTTTAGTATTCATATTCAAATAAATTTTTTACTCAAACAAAAAAAGAATTTCTATGCCTTTGTTAAATAAAATTCTTATTATAAATTTGATGAATGCCAAACCCCATTTATTATTCACTTTTTTTGTGTGATATTTTCAAAATTTTCAATTTACATTGTTAGCACTGAAGTGCCTATTAAATTATAAATTATGTGAATTTAAATAATCATCCTCTTAAAATGGAAACTTGCACACTCAAAAAACAAGAATACAAAATTAACTTCATTAACAAAAATAAAAAAAAGGAAATACATAAACTTTTTCACCTTTTCCATCATCAAACCACTCTACCCCCCACCCCCACTCCCTCCAACTCTCCTAAGGCAGGCAAAATGAATCTTTTAAAACTGATTTATTCGTCAAGTGTCATTGACTTTGCATATTATTTTCCTCTTGAGTTTTTGGTTTTACTTTTTTTTTCCGTTTATTGTACAAAAAAAATAACAATTTCTATTCATGACTCTCGAAAAAGCATATCAAAAATATTATGTAAATTAGCCAAATTAAGGCCCAAATCCACACTTACTTGACAATATATGTATCTCTATCTATCTATCTATCTAGATAAAGATACGCAACAGGATAAACAGCCTAATCTTTACCCTCTGAATTATCCAATCTAATAATATTCAATCTTTTGGATAAAGGATACGTTCGTATGTAAATAAAGAAAAATTACATAATTTAAGTCCCAATTTGGCTAACATCTACGTAATATAGGACATTCTCGTATAATCAAATTCAAATTACGTTCAATCAATACGTTATGTGTTGATACGTACTTTTCTTTTACTAAATCTTTTTTCTTATCCTTTTTTTTTTCTTGTAATATGAGTCTTTTATGTATGAAGCTGGGTTAAGGTCAAGTAAAGTTCTGAGGAAATAAAATGTGAAATACAAAAATATCAAGTTCGAAAATTCAACGGATCCTGATGAAATGTTTTAAACTTAAAAAACTTATTAAAAATGTAAGACGCCTTAATTTTTTAAGACTAAACAATTTTTATAAAATGGTCAAAGTAAAAAGTGAAAGTTTTATCAGTTTTTAAGATCTCAAGAACTTTAAATAATATTGATTGAGTCGTCCTTTTTTTGTCAAAATCAGTTGATAGTTGACAAATGTTGAAACTTGGCCTTTTAATACTTCTTTTTTAACTAACTTAACCTTTTTTTATTATTTACTAAAGTCGGAATCATTTTCAGTTATCAAATGTCTTGTAAACTGACTGGTTAAACAAAAGACTTTGATATTTATCAACTATCAATTGATACTTTTTGACACTCACAATAGAATTGACAGTTTCTTTAAAATCATTATTTTGTTGATTTTGCTTTTATTATTTTTAGAGATGAGTTAAATACTTATTTGGTGGCTCTAAATTCCAGGATGGATCTGGGCCTCAACCAACATGCCTCTCAAAGCAACTCGGTCCTAGGGACCTGTCTCTAGTTTCGAACTCCAAGTTGGTTGAGGTCTTCTCCCATCAGCGTGCGCCTTCTGAGTCGCGGTCTTCCTCTACTGCTCTCCGAATTCAATTCCAAGACAGGGCTTGAGCATTGATGTCCATTAACTCTACATGACCCAGCAATCTAAGTCGCTAGACTTTTATTCTCTTGAATAGATCAGTATCGCTGTACAGTTCATAGTTGTATCTTCTTCTCCATTCGCCAACTATGAAGACGGGACCAAAAATCACCGAAGAATTTTTCTCTCGAAGCATCCCAAGGCGTACTTATCTTGCTTTGACAAGGTCCAAGCCTAAGCGCCATAAATGAGAACGGGGATAATGAGTGTCTTATAGAAGATGCCTTAAGTTGCTTAGGAGAAGATTTAACTACCCAATTGCCTTCTAAGTCCTAAAAGGCAGCGAACTGCTAAAGTTATTCTCTGTTAAGTTTCAGCTTCGTTGTCTAAATTCATAGCGGTGCCTAGGTAGACAAATTCCTTAACTAGCTCAAAATTTATTGCTGTCCATGGTGAGGTTTTGTCCAAGACGTCGTCGTTCCAATTATGTCAATATCATCGGCGGCGTATCCGAGTAATAAGATGGACATTTAGAAGACTGAGTCTCAAGTATTGGGGATTGAGTTTTGCACAATTGTTTCCTGAACGATTTTGAAGAAGTCACATGACAATGTATAGCTTTGTCTGAAACCTTTATTGACATCAAAAGCATCGGTGAGATCTTTTCGAGCAGTATTCATTT
Source organism: Eupeodes luniger (assembly GCA_951509635.1). NCBI lineage: Eukaryota > Metazoa > Arthropoda > Insecta > Diptera > Syrphidae > Eupeodes > Eupeodes luniger. The sequence continues at coordinate 6,632,770 of OX608075.1, read as the reverse complement.
TCTACCGTCATTCTACACAAACGCATGAAAAAACTAGACATTGCTCTATAAAGTTCTTCTCTGTAGATACTGCCATACGCGGTATTGATGTCTTGATGCGATGAATAGATGGTGGGCATCGATATAAAGTTCCTGAGTTTTGTCCACTATCTGCCATAATGTGAATATTTGGCCAATAGTGGACTACTTTGGCTTGGACCTATCGAGTTCTTGACTAATGGACTTAGACCTTCGCCTGCTGATTTGAATAATTCGGTATCGATGCCGTCAGCTGTACTAGCTTTGTTGTACTTCAAATTAGAGACGTGTTATATATTTTGATATTCTTATAACGAATAATAAAAAATCTACATTTTTAAGGCGTTCACTTTTTTACTTTTGTGATTTAACATAGATCCATTAAAAGTATTCGAGAGGCATAAGGTCACACGAACAAGGTGATCTGTTAAAAAGACCATTTCTGGAATTAACCAAATGTTAAGAAATTGATTTTGAAACAAATTGATTGTAAATTACATTGTATGACAAGTTGCAGCAAATGTTATCAAGGTTTTGATGATTAATTTTTTAGAATAAAATATCGGTTAGTATGAAAGCTCTCGAAATTCAACGTAACAGCAGTTTCTTCTTTAGAAAGAAATAAAAATGCCTCTAGCGTGTAAGCCACAACAACGAATCACTTTTAATTTTGATTCGTTAATCGATTGACGATTGTTTTCGGTCAATATTTAACAATGTTGCTTATTGACAAAATCATTGAACCAGAAATGCGATTCATCACTGAACATGGGTAACGCATTTATTTTTTTCAAAATGATTACTTAACAGAAATTTTAGCACTCATGCAGTAAAAAAAAAACACCCTATAGCAGTTAATATTCTATTAGAGCAGGAACCTACGACCAAGTTGGATATCACATGTATTTTGTTTTCTTCCCCGAAATTGAGGAATAGTCATTGAAAGACTAAAGGGCGTTATTGAGATATGTATATATGAAGATTGTATATTAGATGGAAAGGAAATTGTTATTTGAAATACTTTTACCACACAAAACTTCTCTTTTCACAATATTATCAACTATATTAAACTAAACAGTCAGAAAAAAGGAAATAATATATTTTATTTGTATTAGTGAAACAATTTCTATGCGAAATTTATGCTTGTGCATTTTCGAGGACCCTTGCGGTTGTGCTGAAACATACACACCTATATACAAACTCAAAATACATATACATATATACATTTTTTCTGAGCTTAGGGGAAAAAAGTAAGGACGATACCTACCGCAGATCACGTTTTCAGCAAAAATAAGGATTTGCTATTTGTTCAACTGTTATTGTTTAGTTGATGATGATGGGAGAACAAAATTTCGTTTGTTAGCATTTAACTAAATTATCTATCGAATGGATAAACTAAAGTTTGGATAAAAACGTATCTATATATGGATAAAGATATAGATCTTTACAAATAGGATATAGATTTGGAAATATTTCGCAAACCTCAATCTCTATCTCTCGATGGGATACCATTTCTACTTTTTCAAACCATAGAAAACCGTTTATAAATTATTGATGTCAATATTTGCAAAAGGTATTTTCCAGCACGTATTTCTGCCAATGCACATCTAGCATCATACAGAAATACTGTACTATACTTTATTACTCCTTAATTGAGAACAAATACCCACCTTCCACCAATAATCGTGCAATGCGAACAGAGGATTAAAAGACCAACTTACATACACATTCATATTGATATCCTTACTTACACACATATTCTCGGAAAGGATATTTTTTCATATTTTTTTTTTTTGTGTTGTTGTTGAGGCTTTTGTATATAGGATGAAGGAGCTAAAACCTTGATCGCTCGAAAGTGAGCTGCTGTCAGACAGTGGCAACAAAAGAGAACATCCGATATCCTGTTCAATTGATGGCGCCCAACAAAGGACCAGCTTAAAGCGGTGTGACACAATTATTCTGGTGTATAGTTTGGCATTGTATTGAGTATATCGCCATCATCCACAAATACACATACAAAACGACACTTGTATACACACTATAGCCACTATAGACCCGGGCATAGATATGGAGACGACGATTCTTATCGATTTTGTGTAATCTCATTGAATTGAAGAGATGCGGGGAGCAGATTGGTATAAGGATTGTAAGGAAGGCGCGTTATCGTTATATCTATCTAAATATCTGTCAGATAAAGAGATATAAGGAACGAGTATATATAGGGAAGGTAGAAAGGTAGGTATGTATTTAAAGGGATATAAAGGATATATCTGCTGCATCCATCGTTATAATGGCTGATGATGGTTTCGGTGAGGGTTTCTTCACTTTTGATTACTTTTTTTCATTTCATTTTTCCTTCTAGACTACCACAACTTTTTCATGTATTTTTTGAAATAATTATAAACAGTTAATTGGACTTGAAGATTCATTTGTTAAAAGAGAAATTATTTTTTAAAGAAACATGATTGATATTCATAATGGTTGTGCGGACGGAACGAAAAATACTTACTCACCAAAAAGGACACCGAAAATATGTAAAATTCTTATAAAAACGATAAAACTAAATTATGGAGTAATAAATAATAAAAAATGGGAAAATATTTGTAAACATCTGTTTTTAAGTGTTAAAAATAGAAAAAGAAAATGGAGACATTGACCTAAGCAAAAGAAAAATTGGACTGTTTTGAAGATGACCTTAATTATAAAATTATATTAAAACATACAGTGTGGGGAATTGAAAGGGAATTAAGTTCTTCTTTCATGGACTGGACATAGACCAAACCTAGTGAGTGTTATGTTTTAACTATATCAATTTAAACAATTTAAACAAAGTTGAATAAAACATTTTACATTCTTGATGTGCGGCTAAAAAAAAATTCTCTATACTTGATTGTTTGTCCCGAAATGAGCTCTAGAGTAAACTGATAGGCCTTCCTAGAAGTTCAAGTATTATGGCAAAATTGTTTGAAGATGGAATGTAACTCACTATTTCAATAGAATATTACTCAAACAAATATCGATAAACAGCAATTGTTGTGATTGTCATGTCAAATTTTGGTTTTATAAATAGCTTCAAACTACTCAGTTGTTTCTCATTTCGAAATAAATCAATATCTAATTATATTTGTGAAACCAATTTATCTTTCCAATTATTAATAACAATAAGCTTATAGCCATCAGTTTATATAGCTTTAAACAGTTGTAGTTATTTTCAGTCCCTCAAAAATAATGTCAACTCAGACAAACGTTTTTGTCCAAAGACAATTATCTTTTTATACATAAATTAACGTTAATTATATCATAAAATTATTTACATTAACAAAATGAATGTGCCACATAATCAAACAAAAAAAAACAAGCCTTATAAAGCCACCCTCATTTACTGCGATCCAATACTCCATCATATCTCCTCTATTTTAGCTTTAGTCCTTGAAAATAACGTCACTTATGTTATATCACTGCAATACTTAACGATGGACCTATCAAAGAAGCAATCAAATTTTATTACAGTTACAAGCTTCTATGTTCCAGGTCGTGCTTGTACCTTACGTCCGTTGTCTTCGTCGTCGTCATCGTGTGTCGCCCTTGTCATCCTGATTCCTCGTAGCCTATTGCATGTCCCAAAAATAAATTTTCAAACCAAATGCCCGTTGTTCGTTGTCATTCCAGAACAACTGTGCCCCCATTAGGATATTGATGGAAAAAAGAATATAAAGTCCTTATACTCTGGTGTTCTTCTTCGTCCTTCTAATTACTCTCAGACAGTAGATTTTAATCCCATTAGTGCGTTCTTTTGCTGTCAATTTATTCCATAAACTCATCATCATTCACTATAGAAGTAGATATGTAGTGTATAGAGAGTCAGGTATACCTTACGAACAATTGACGACGACGGCAATGTTATAAGGACACGATAGACGATAATAAAGCTTCCGAGCAGTCTTTGCATCAAGAGTGTCCTGGTCCGAGTCCGCCCCAGCTTTCACTTAATAAATGGCACACTTCTGCTTGCAGCTCTTGGGAGATGGGAGATGGGAATGGAAGATGGAACTTGACTTCTATATATTGAAGAATTTTATACGATGCCAAGTGAAGAGTGACTCGCCATAAAACGTTTTTCATATAAATTTAAATTGTCCGTTGGGATAATTTTGTCTTTTTATATCCCCAGCTATGTCACTCTTCGTCCTTAAAAACGAACACCAAAAAAAAAAAAGAATAAAGAAAAAAATATATCCTTTGTATTTCTTAGTATTACTCGAATAGCTTCACTCTGAGCTATAGAGCTTAATTTTAAGATGAGAAGAAGAATTTTTCTGATACCCCAAGGCGTTTTTTTTATCAAAGTGATAAAAATATTTCATCAAAAAAAAAAAGGAAGAAGAAGAAGGATTCCGGTGAATTCTTTTGGCGAATATCCTGGCAATAATTGCCATTCCTATTCCTTACGTGCTTCCGATAATTTCGAGTATTTCTTCTTGAAAAGTTTGTCACTTTTTTTTTTGAACTTGAGACATTTGTGACTTGTATCCAATTAAGTGTTTTGGCTTTGCTTAGTTTGAAAGCGTTTTAAATGACTTTAGGGAGGTATTAGTTGGAATACTTGTATTGACACTAAAGTCCTTCAAGATTTCAGCTTTCAAACCTTCTTCTAGTTTTTCAAAAATTGTTATAAAGGTTCATGATTTTAAGGGTACACAAAGTTAAAATCAAAATTTGAAGAACTCTCCATCAAAAACTCAAAAACCAAAGCTTTACAGAATATAATTGAAATTTCAGGTTGACATTCGGTTTTTTTCTTTCTTTACAAATGTAGGTACAAAGCTTAACCTATGAAGGAGGAGGTCATATAATATAGGTATCTGAACCTTAACAAGGATTGAAATTCAAAACATATTCTTGGAACTACATAGCTGTATGTTTCCTTTGAAGTGATGGTATCGTGGAATCACGAAATAGGTAGCAACTACTGTTGAATCTGCAAATGCAAGGATTCATCCTAATTCCTTATACCATAAGGATGTGCCCTCCAAAGGTATGTTGTAAAATGTTAAAATGAGAAAGTGTACATAATATAATATTCCATGTATACGTTACATCAAGGTCCTTCTTCAATCACATGGATTTGTGTTGAATAAATATTCGAAAAACTAGATAGAAACTGAGTATCGTCCTTCTAAGAGAATGTCAAAAAGGACAGACAAGTATCAAGAGAAAAATGAAGAAGAAAAAGAAACTAAAAAAGATCAATATAAAATGTAAAAGGACGAACTATACATCTACGATGGACAAAATAGTGTTCAATTTCAAATTTGTATAAGTACATTTCAATGAATCCTTTGTATATTCAATTTATTCTATGTTGAGTTGATAGCATTTTTATTATTCACTCAGACTAAATAAAAATGAAGCTATTTGTGGGAAAATCAGAACAGAACAGGGAGAAAATAATGTTACAGTCATTTAATTTAATGCTTCTTCTTTTTTTATTTTTCCCTTGGGCACATTGAAAGTAGGTAATGTGTGTCTAGAAATGTCAAAAAATAAATAAAAGTTAAATAGGGTTAAAGTCATTTTGTGACATTTTTTGATGACCTTTTGGAAGCAAAATTAAATTCCTTAAATCTTTTATTTTTTCGAAATGAGATGAAACAAATTTACCCAAATGGAAGCCGAACTGATTTATTCTTATAAGTGGGTGGAGTTTTTATGATTTTTTGACTACATTTGAAAATAATGTGTTTTGTTCGAGATTTCATGAAAAACAAATTGAATCAATAATTTTTGTGTAAAATTGGTCCTGTCAGAAAAAAAATTATTTTTCCTATGGTTTTCGATGACCTTAATTCAATTCTGACTTCAATATCAAATTATCAGGTTTGTTTTTTGAGATATTACATTTTTGTACTTTTTCAAGCGTATGTAAAATTTGTGACGGATTCCCGAATATATAATTCATTATCTTCAATATTCACTTTAAATATTTTTAATATTTCATACAGTTTTTGAAAAATCTTCACAAGTTATTTAATTTCAACTGTCTTACATAAATCTGAAAGATACACTGGACCATTCGTCATCTAAACAAGGATATCAAAACAAAGTATGTTGGAAATGTAAAAATAATGTTCAGAACAGGTATTTTTTAAATTTGAGCAGACGGTTAAAATAGAAGCTTGGATTTTAAAACCAGCACTAAAAATTGATTTCGAAACAAATTTTTCAAAAATATGAAAGAATTACATTTAAGGTTTCTTAAAATTACAAATATACTCAATTGAAGACTTATTACTAATGAAAATTTCAAAAAACTAAGTAAGATACTAAAATAATTTAAACTTTTTCTAAAACACAGAGATTTGTAATTTTTAAAACCATCGTACAGAAAAAATTAATCTATTATGATGTTGTACAAAATTTTTTCAAGTTCAAAGAAATATTTTTAAATCTATTATTACTATTTAAGTAGACTCTTCTAGTAATATTTTAAAATTTGATTAGTTTCTGAAAATTCTTGAGAATCCAGGGGTGGAATCGGCTAAGGTGATTGTTGATTGTTGACAGTCAAAATAATCGAATTTGATCTGTGTAAGGTGATAGTCAAATCGATACCTAAAAAGCTGTCACTAGAAAAATTTGATAGTCATTTTCCTACAAATATGTCGTTTCTGAATAGAGCTACCAGACGCTTACAAAAAACGAATGGAAATTTTTTTCACTTACCCTTTTTAGGTACAAAAACACATTCTTTTGACCGACAAAGCTTACGTAATTCGAAAAAACACAAGAAAAGTAAGACTGTTATTTAAACACAGCCAATTTGATACTTTTATTTAGATATTTTATAGAAATCATTTTAATATTTCACCATAGCAACAATGAATTGTGACAATTATATTCTATATTGTTCAATAGAATTGAATTGGATTGAATCAGGTTACATAGACGGGAAAGTCGGTGATAGTCAGTTTGACTATTAAAAATTTGATAGTCAACTATCACCTTAGCCGATTCCACCCCAGATTTTGTTCTTTTCTTTCTTTGAAGTGTCTACTCAAAAATTTAAACGAATGAAAAGGATACATAAAATTTCTTAGAAATTTGTATCTATAGTAAAGTAAAGGAATATAATTATCCAAATAACTTTAATATTTTATCAAACGACTGTAAAGTCGCATTAAATCATTTGAGTATTTCGAATTGTTGTTTTTAGAGTTTAGATCTTTCATTTAGGTAATTGCATGTGTATATTTTTATACAATTCCCAAACACTAAAATGTATACATTTTTTTTTTACAAAAAGTAATGAGTACAAAATTTAAATATTTAAATTTGAAATTATTTTTGTGAGTTAGAATTTTTGGACACTCAAAATTTGTATTCACATTTTTGGAAAATTTAAAAAAATAGTAATATTGCCAAATTTAAGAAATAGGTTAATAATTTATTCAAAATAAAAACAAACAAAAAACAAGAATGGTTCATTTAAAATAAAATGCAAGACTGGGTTGGAAAAACTTGGTCATTTATTCGAAAAGTCTGTTTAAAAAAATTTCCTGTACTTTAAGATTTAAAAATGTACTCGCAAAACAAGTTAGTATGTATTAATTGAACCATTTAAAACCATTCATCAACAAAATCTGTGGAGATGTTTTTGAGTTACTTCTTTGCAGAAATCATAATCTTATTTCTAAAAATTTCAAAAATAGTGTTATTTTATCAGGACCGGAAAACATAATAACTTCTCATTTTCTGCCTCAGAAAAGTAAATCTCAGCTTTTGAGGAAGAAAAATAATTTGAAAATTGGGGATCAAATTGACAGTGTTCTAATATAAATTAAAGACCTGCCAAAAATGGTACTAAATTGCTTTAACATCTCGAATATTTTGTCAGAAATAAGCTTAAACTTCAATTTTTGATTGCATAGTATTTAAAGTTTTTTTTTAAGCACAATGGCCTTAATTATGTGAATCATTCCTATCCTAGAATTATTAATATTACAAAAGCTTCAGGCTCTCTTGTGGTGATTACAGGTTCGCTAACGATCTTCTCTGTTAAGTATACAATTCAGATTTAACAACTCGTGCTTATCACCTAAAATAACTTTCTCTAGTAGGCAATTGTTGGTTGAGGCTTTTGTAGAACAGTCAAGAGACTGATAATGATGTTCTAGTTAAGTGCTGGTCATATATTTTGTGTCCACTTTAGCTATGATCATTAAAATCATGTCCTGCCAGTCGCGAAAGTTACTTTCAGATAACAACATTCCCTTTTAGGAAAGGCATTAGTAGGATAGTAGCGTTAAAAACTTGATATTTACAGGCAAGATCAATATTTGAATCTGAGAAAAATTTCCTCCCAATCATGTTGATTGCATGTTGTTAGCTTCAGTTCTGTTTTCCTTTGCATGTTTGCCAAAGTTTAAGTTAGATGATAACAATATATCTAGGTATTTGAATTCGGTTACCACATCTATCCGCTCATTATTAAGTCGCCAAGTTTCTTCACGTAATCTTCCTCTCTGTCAATTCTCGTAGATCCTGATTTTCCTTTTCAATATGTTAAGATGAAGATCCCATGTCTTGTAGCACGTTGAAGCACAAAGGGATTATCTAATGTCAGGACCAAGTTATATTTATAGATATAGTTTACCCTCCCGTTAGATTATCAGCTACATCATTAATATACAAGGCGAGTAGAATGGGACTAAAAATGCATCCCTGTGGTACACCTGCAGACGTATCAAAATATTCTGAAAACTTAGAAGAATCCCATACAGCTGCTTTTCTTTATATATTAACCTTTTTATCTGCAAAATAAAATGACAATGTCATTCCGCGTTTTTGGAATGTTCAAATTTTAACGACTTAGAATTGAACCAATCAAGTAAGCTAAAATTACTCCGAAAGAAGAATTTTAGATAAAAATCCCAATTTATATTATTTTGTAAAGTTTTAATTCATATTATTAAGGGTAGGTACTAATTTTAATTTTTTTTTGTAAAATTCTTGGACTGGGAAGATTTTGGTACAAGTAGCAATTTCAACTTTTCATGAGCTTATATACCAACAAAAATATGACCAACAACATCTTGTTTATTCATTTTTTGTTTACTTAGTAAGCCCCAGAGTGATTGCCACTTTAAACATGTACATACAAACAATCATTGGAACTTTTTTGAAAAAAAAAGTACAAGTAAAAATAAAATACTCTTTTCATTTTTTACAATAAAGTTTGAACCATAAAATAGACATAAAACCACAGATATATAATCATCAGTTTTGTATTTTACAACCACAAGATTCGTAAACATATTTCTACATATTAAATTTGTTTTCCTAAACTTTAACCGCAAATCAAAAAGGACTATTGCAATAACTATCTCAATTGGCTTTTTTCAACATTTATTGTTTGCACCCAAAACAAATTACTAAAAACATAAAAATACAAGATCCATACATTTTTTTTTTCAATTTCCTGTCTAGGTACCTACTTTATACGTTTGGTAATTTAGTTCTTGTACATTTCTTTGCCAATCATTTTGAGAGCTTCCTTACATCTCCCTAGAACTCTACCTTTAGAACATAACTTCCTGTAGAGCAAGCAATATTCTCCAACTCATCGTTAAGTCATCTCAACTACTTTTCTTACTTCTTGAAATTCTTTTTCCCTCATTTTTTTTGTATGTATTTCAAGAACAACCAAAACTTTTCTTATAACTTAAATTTTTTTATATTTTTTATTTTATTTCTCCTGCGCGCATCCTTTTTCAAAAAAAAAAAAGATCGACCTCTCTGTCAACCTTGAATCAACATAAATATAAAAAATTCAACTAACCTACCTACAATTTGCATTTTTGAAGCTCAATTCAATCTAAGAAAAGAACATTCCCTCTCTCTTCCTTAGAATTCTTATACCTCTAAATAAAATCAAGCAAATAATGACGTAAACAATTCTAGAATCAAGACATTCATAAAAACGAAAGGGGAGGTTTTTATTAGAAAAATCGCTGAAGCAAGAATTTCTTTTGTTAGTGTGATGATTTGATTTTTCTATATTTTCAATATCAAACAAAAAGATGAAGGAATTTTTGATCGTCATAAAAATTCCTTCCACAAGAAAACATCAACTTTTTTCAACAGGTAACATTTTTTAAATTCCGGTTCTGGAATGAAAATAGTTTATCGATTTACAAATTCCTCTGTTAATTGTTTTATATGGTTCACTCTTTTTTTTCAGAACTTATCAATAAATAATTTAAATAGAAAATATTCAAAAACAGAATCCTGAAACATGACATAAACAAAACTACACAAAAATCCCATAAAAAAGGAGAAGAAAAAAACCCTAATCGAAAAAAAGGAAATCGAATTTTTGATAATATGTAAATTTTCTATCTTCCTCTTTCCCAAACCTTTCAAAAGCCTCAGCATCAACCCCATAAAGGATATTGCCAATTCTAACTTTGTTGCTCCTTCGTCCTTCCTCCCATTTGGTCTCTGTTTGGCTTTAGTCTGCTCTGCTTTGCTTTGCTTTACACCTACCTACCGAACTGTACATTATGTTATATGTGGTATAAGCAAAGTTGATCGGATTGGTTGTGGAGATTTTTCGTCCTTGCTGATGGTTCCTTGGAAACAAAAGCATAAGCATCCTTTTGTATGCTTTTTGTGGATTCTCCGCACTCACTCTGACCACCTTCAAATGAGTTTTCTTTTGTAAAATAACTTTTCAATAGGTTTTTAGTCAGTCTGTTGTCTCGTCTTGGTCTTAGTCTTGGAAAGGATATGAGCTTGGTCTATACCTATTGCTATATAGAAATCTGTCCTTAGCAGGAAAATTAAAACAACGTTGTTGTCCTTTGCTCGAAATGATTTTAACTTTTTTCTTTTTTTCTTGTTCATGTTGTGTTTTCACTTAAATTCACAGTGAGTGACAAAAAGCTGAGACACATCGACTGAATAAACAAACTTTTACATCTAGGAGTGTTTTTAACAAGAAGAACATAACACCCCTTGATGTCCTTGCATTTCCTTTCTCCTTTGGTAATCCAAAGTGATAGTGTCGTCGTCGTTCAGCTTCCGTTTACATCCCTCAACCCTCTCCTAATCATCAAACAGGTGACCAAGCAGGACTACGTGTTTAAAGTTTTATATATATTCAAGGGGGGGTGAGTTGGACTTGGACTTGTACTTGTACTTGGACAGGACATGTGTATTTATAATCGGTTAGAATTTGAATGCAAAACACTGGAATCTAATTGGAGTGCCGTGAATGGTGAAAAGTGTTTTGAAGAGTTTTGGCTCCAGTGTGCAACTTACCTAGTAACCTTTCCACCACTTTAACACGTTTGAATTTTTCACTAAAATAAAAAAAGAAAGGAGAAGACTGAAAGAGATGTTATGTAGTTTGGTGCAAATTGCTTTCTATATACTAGAATCAGGTCGGTATAAAGGGATCATTAATTTGAGTACCTTTATACACATATACAGGGTTTTTAGAAGGAAGAATATTTTACTGTAGGGGTGTTTTTGTATATATAAATGTGGTGGCATTTCGATTATTTCTTAATTTAATTATTTATATATGTGTAAGAGTTTAAAATAATTTCTAGAGAATTTTTCTATGGGATTTAAAGTGGTTATGGTGTAACTTAAAAGTTACTTTGGGAGAGATTTGAGGTAGAAATTACTTGAAGCAATTATTTTGAATTCTTCTAAAAGAGAACATAAGGATTATTCAGTGTAAAGGAACAATTAAAAAATAATGGTTATTAATTTTTTAAGAATTTGGAGCATACAAAGCAGAAGAGTTGATTTTGTTTCAAAAATTTTAGGAACTGAACTAAGTCATTTGCTTACAAATTAAATAAATACTTTTTGTTCGAAACTGTTATTTAATTTCTCTAAAATTGACTGCAGAAATCTTTATCTTTATGTTAAGTTTTATAAATTCAATAATTCAATACTTTTTTTTGATAAAAACCTTTCCAATAAGGGGTTTTGTTTTAAAAATCACCATATTTGGGCAGTTTTCATTTTTGAGGCTGTCATTTTTTGACATTTTACAAGCTTTATTACTTCATTATTAACTTCCCATAGGAAGTTATTGTAATCGGTTCGATTTATGAATTTGAAAATTTTGACATTTCTCGACGTTTCGAAATAAAAGATTTTTAGAGAGATGTCTGTGCGTGCGTGTGTTGCGTACGTTCGTACGTTCGTCCGTACGTTCGGGAAGTTTTTTTCGTCGTCCATAGTTCAAGAACCAGTAGAGATATCGACTTCAAATAAATTTTGTTATACAGATTGTTGATAACCGTGGACATATAACTAACACAGATAATAATGCAGAAAGATGCAGAAAAGACTCTCAAGAAAATTGAGTGGGTGGTTTTTTTTACAATAGCAATTTAAAAAAAGGTGAACATTTTGGTTAACCCTAAATATCTCACGAACTAATAACGCAAGAGACTTGAATTAAATTTTATTTTATATAATGTAACGCGATACCAAATAAATATATTTTTGGAAAAAATTCCAATTAACGGTTTTTTTTTATAATTCAAAAAACTGAACAAAAATATTTGTCACCTAGAATATTTTATGAAAAAAAAACGATTTTATCTCCAAAATAATTTTACGCAATGAAAAATATAGCGTTTTAAACATCTGGTAAAATTTTGAGAAAAATCTGATTGACAGTTTTTTTTATAAAGAATAAAAACATAAAAAAACATTACTCAAAGTTGGTAAAAATTGATTATAGACTTAAAAATCTTTTCAAAAATTTGAAATTATGGCTCCAAACTAATTTTATCCTATAAAAAATATTGTTTTGAACATTTGGAAAACTTTTGATAAAAACCGAATTGACAGTTTTTTTACAAAAAAATAAAAACCTAAGAAAAAATTAATAGAAGTTGGTTTTCGACTCAAATATCTTTTCGAAACTTTAAGATATTGGCTTTAAACTAATTTTATCTTTTGAAAAATATTGTTGTCAACAATTAGTTAAATTTAGAGAAAAATCGAGTTGACAGTTTTTTTTACAAAAAAATTAACAAAAGTTGGTAAAAATTGATTTCCGATTTAAATATCTTTTTAAAACTTTAAGATGTTAACTTAAAAGTATTTTTTTTTTAAATATGGTTACCAAAAAATAGTTAAATTTTTAGAGAAATCGAATTGACAGTTTTTTTTACAAAAAATTAAAACTAAAAAAAAATTAATAAAAGTTGTCAAAAATTAATTTTCGACTAAATATCTTTTCAAAAATTTAAAATTATGGCTTCAAACTCATTTGTTATTATTGTATCGTATTGTTTTCAACATTCGGTAAAATTTTGAGAAAAATCGAATTGACAGTTTTTTACAAAAAATAAAAACCTAAAAAAAACAGTACTAAAACTTGGTAAAAATTTACTTTCGACTTAAATATCTTTTCAAAAATTTGACATTATAGCTTCCATCTTATTTTATCTTATAAGAAGTATTGTTTTCAACATTCGAAAAAATTTTGAAAAAATTGAATTGACACTTTTTTTTACAAAAAATGAAAACCTACAAAAAAATTAATAAAAGTTGGTAAAAATTGATGGTCGACTCAAATATCTTTTCAAAAATTATAAATATTGGCTTCAAACTTATTTTATCTCACAGAAAATATTGTTTTCGGCATTCAGTAATTTTTTTTTTATAAAAATTCAACGTTCGTACGCAAATTTCGTAAAAATTGATGTTCTGTACTCGATATCTCGTGAATAATAGAAGATGTTGACTTCAAACAATTTTTCAATCATCCAATTTGTATTTGTTTATATAAAAAATAAAAACTTTTAAGAAATGCTACTAAAATTGGTAAAAATTGATTTTCGAATAAAAATCTCGTTAACAAGTAGATTTCTAAATCATACTATTTCATCGAATGCAAAATATTGTTGATAATTTTAAAATTTTTCAAAATAATTCAACTGAAAAGTTTTTTGACAAAACACGAAAACCTGAAAGCTTTTAAGCAAGACAAATCGACAGACGGGATGGGAAGTTATCAGTGTGGGTCGCATCCCAGTCTCTTTTTAAAAATGCATAATCTTATTATTCAACATCTTTACACACTTTCTTTGAGGCCAAGTGAAAAGTTGGATTTATGACAGTGCTCCATAATTGAGTCAAGATTTAAAATTTTTAAATGTTTGGAGTTGTAGAGGATAGACAACCGCATATAGGTGTATTGGTCATTGGTAAAGTCCATGAGAAGGATATGATGTTTTAACCGTAGTTTCCTTTATTTTCCAATATATTACACTAAAAAATTGTATTTTGAAAACTAAGAAACTAGAGATCAACGATTCTAATGAAAATTAAGTATTTTGATCTTTCAAAAATTAAGCTTTACATTAAAAATAAAAAATAAAATTATCCCTTTATGAAGGATTATTATTTAAAACCTTAAGTTGATGCATTTATTTTTTGAAAATAAAATTTAAAAAATTAATAAAACTACATATCTGAGAAAATACAGTTCTTAACTCGTTGAGGCTTTTCATAAATCTTATCTTATCTTATTCTTCTTAAATCAAAAATTCAAATGGAAAATCACTCACGAAGTTTTGTCTTCGGTCTTCCTAAAAATATATATAAGCTCGTAGAACATCGAAGAATTTACTCTTCAACTATATAAGAACTTAAGTATTTCTGGATATTTGGGATTTTAAACTTTATGTACGAGTTTTCTAAAATCAAAAAAATTCATTCAAGGGTGATGGACAGAACATAGTTAGAAATGTTCTTCGAATTTAGGTACTTATCTGTATCTTTGAAATGAGAAAATGGATAATCCATTATCTCTTCACAAAACTTCAATAATATAATACTTGTTTCTGTAATGTTGAAGTTTTCTTTTGTTAAAATTGCACATCGGATTTTGAAATCTAAATCATAAAGTGTATATATAATCTATATGGACTAATGCACCTCTTGCAGTGATGGAAAATGGACTCTCTCATTTGAATTTTGCTTTAAAATCAACCATTTCTTACTGTTTAACAAACACAATTACAAATCATTCTTTTTCTAAATATCTACCATATATGTACATTATATTTGTTAACTTAGATAGTATTGAAAACAACAGAACTATTGTAGATACAATTCTTGGGTCTAGAGGAATAAAAAAAAGCGTTAAAAATCTTAAGTTTAAAAATATGGATTTCCATATGTTTGATTTGTATCAATTGTTCCGAATTGATACAGATCAAAAAAATTACAACAAACACTCTAACAGTTCTTTTGATACCATTTTCAAGTAAATTTGCTCAAAAAACAATTTTTAAAGTGAAAAGAGTTTCAAGAGTTAACAACTGCTTAAAACCTTAATTTCCAACATTGAGTTCAATTGGGCTAAAACGGAAACGCTCTTCAGGTTTAACAATGCAATACATTATTCTTCCTTTATTTATTATTTATAACCAAGTGGTTTTTTTTTTCAAATCATATTTGCATATCTTGAAGTTACTATCTGTAAAGCAAAATTTTGTTTTAGTCAATATCTCGGCTGGTTCTTGAAATATGGCTGACGAAAAAAAATATCTATCAAGATCTAATTTTACCGATATGTGTTTAATAATGAGATGGCAACTCTAAGAAATAAGAAAGTGATAGTTAAGTCTCTGAGGTTTATAAAAATGGAGAGAATCACGATTCATGAAGAATTTCGCCCAAAAAACTTCCTGAGTTCATTCGTTTAGACCAAAGTTAGTTGTACAAATTTGTGTGAAAACGAAAATACTAAAATTTAGTTGTCCTTTTTTAGATATCGATGATCTATTAATTTACAAATATCAAAACAAATTATTAATTTTTAAAGTGGAAATCAACGGAAACGTTTTTTCTAATACATTTTTTTTTTCGAAATACTCGTAAGCACATACAGTGCCGTTCGATAAATGTTGGTCAAACTTTTTTTTTCGAATTTTGTCAAATATGTTGAAATAACAACATAATTTTTAATGAGGTTTTGTTTTATTATGCGGTTGAAATCGTTTTATGATACAACAAAAATTTTGAGATTTTTCTAAAATGGTCACGGGAGCGAAAAAGTTTTTTAGGTACCTGCCTCATTTTTAAGGATTAAAGAAAAATGCTTTATTGGTGTAGTTTTTTTTTTTATTGACGGGTACTGCCCCTTGCGAGTAATTGACAAATTCTCCAAGAGTAATTCTTGTCATGAAAAGTGCTTTCTCAAATTAGCCGTTCGGATTCGGCTTAAAAACTGTAGGTCCCCTCCATCCCTAACAACAGTACTCGCACACAGGAATGGTTGAAAGTTGTAAGTCACTAGGCCCTAGTTCTCAACGGACTGTTGCGCCACCCCATTTATATTTCGTCGTCGTTCTATGAAAACTCCCTAAGTCCATTTTCCGCAAAAATGAAATAAATACACAAAGTTCTTGCAAATGACAAAATTTATATTTTCTCAAAACTTCCTAAGCTCTACGATGTACAATTTTTTAATTATGAAGAATTAAAAATGCCAAAATCTATTAATTTGCATATGGATTTCAAACTTCAAATGCAAATACCTCAAAACACAAAAAATGGACTTAGGGAGTTTTCATAGAACGACGACAATTTATTATCACGAGCCAAATGCAGTTCTTATTGATAATAACATTAACTTTTATACAGTGTTTGAATGACATGTTGCTACCTAGTGCAAAAAAAAACCGACGCATTCAAAAATTCCAAGAACTGATCTCGAAAAGGGTAGTAAAATGTTTGGCCAACATTTTTCGAACAGCACTGTATAATTATTGTATTGAATATGGCGTAGATACGCTTTTCAAATTATCTTTCCGGATTTATTCTTCAATCCTAAAGGATTTAATTTCCTCTTGCACTCAAAAAACATATGAATTTCAAAAGTAGTAATTTCTCCCTCTCATTTAAGCCATAATTAACCTCTACTTTAATAGAATTTATTTTAACATATGAAAAATATATGAACTTCATTAAGTTCTTTCTCATAATTAAAAACTCTTATTTTTAAACGGAAACGCTAATATTGGAACCAATAGAGCATAATGTCAAAGCAGTCATTCTATTTTCGTTCAGGGGCAATATGCAATACGATTGCTTCGGAGAATTATGATGGCCTTTTATTAATAAGCGCATCGGCTTTTATTGACCCTGATGGATCCTCTGCTCTGGCTGGAGGGGGTCATGCACAGATTGAGTAGGAAGTGATTGATGACCTTTTTGAATGCCATCCCCATACACAACACACGTATAAGATAAAAAAATATAATCAGTCTGAATTAATGTAAGACAATTACATATGTCATGTTTCGTGAAGCATAAAGATTAATGGAAGTCAAAGTCAGCCTACGCGTGTGTGTACACTGCACATAGGAAATCTCTGAAGCTTAGGAAGGTTGGAAAACTCGAGGTTTATCACTCAAAGTCTACCAAGTTGCGTTTATTACATTCACATACACATTTTATATTACTTACGGTTCGTCGATTTCAACTTATATTTGACTGTTTTCTTTTTTCTTGGTGTATTTTTAAAGTAGAAACAATTGAAAGGTCCTTTAGCAGGATATTCCTTAAATGGCAACAAAAAGTTTTCTTGGTTATATTATGAGAAATTATCAACTTTTGGATACCCCCAGGTGGGAATGGGTGTGTCTGGTGGTTCGTTTTACACCCTTTTTTTCTTTAATTTTTCTATAATGAAACTTTAACTTTAAGGGTTAATAGCGATTAC
Organism: Eupeodes luniger; assembly: GCA_951509635.1. Classification (NCBI taxonomy): domain Eukaryota; kingdom Metazoa; phylum Arthropoda; class Insecta; order Diptera; family Syrphidae; genus Eupeodes; species Eupeodes luniger. The sequence goes on along the minus strand of OX608075.1, from coordinate 6,614,982 downwards.
GTACGTAACGTAAACATTAATAGGTATAATCTAATTGGGTTAGGTGCGTATATTTATTGTATACTCGCATATACCTAACCTTCCCCTATACTGACTTTAACCATATCCATGTTTATATACACGAGGTTTGGTATAGTTGAATTTGGAAGCCACAAAAAGACAGTAATTTTAATAGGCATAGGTATAAGGTATGGTGTGGCAAAGTTAATTTACCCATTTTTCGAGTGTGAGAAAAGTTAATTTATTCCTAAACGACCTAGATACACTATACAACGGTTATACCCCATCAGGAAATAGGAACCCGATGATGATGATGGGGATGATGACGAAGCCGATGATGGTGATGATGATGATGAGGCAAAGAGGGGGTTATTATTAATATTAAAGTTAACAATGGCGGGTTTAATGGCTGGTATTTAATATTAAAAGAGGGGTTTCCAAAATCATATTACACAATAAGTTGGGGTTGTTATAAATTATGTTAATTAAATATGACAGGTGATGGGAAAATTGTATTATTGTTCCTTTAAATTCGTTGTATTTTATATTTTATTCGCGGTACGGTATATTTTTGATGTTCTACTAAAAGTTTATAAATTTGATTTTTTGTTTTGTGTGTAATTTTATTAAAGTTGGTAATTGAGGGTAGTTTCTAAACCTGCACTTAAATTATGATACAAAAGCAATTAAATAGAACAATTATTACCTTTGTGCTTAAAGGTTTCTTTTCAATTAAGCTTTGAAAGGGTTTTTGAAAATACTTTTAACCTAATTTTTTAGTTGCAACATAAAGGAACTATATGGAAAGTATTACATTTGTAAACATTTTTGAACTCGAGGCTTTAAACAAACTGGGCATTACATTGGTAAAGTCTGTCTGTCTGTCGAATTGTTGTTTCATGAGGTTTTATTTCATAATTTTATTTCTTGTGACCTTATCTTTCGGAAAAGATACTTTCAGATCAAAAGATCAAAGTCCGACACCAAAACCCTTAAATCTATCAAATTTAAAAAGAAGGACATTTTTTTGTTTTTCAAAATGTTCATTTTGTGTTTTTTTTTAATCATAGTTTCAAATTATCCAGAATTTCATACCTATCAAAAATTAAAACATAGTGATACATTCATAACCCAACCTTTAAAGTTATTTAATTTGTATAAAAGTATTTCAAGACCAAAGAAGGCTTATGTTTTGGGGGGGACAAAAAATCCACCCAATTTAATGCATCGATGTGAGTCAATTTAGTTTTGGACTAATTGGCAAAACTATCCTAATTAATATTATTTACCCTAAAAAGATTAGGTTCAATTTCTTTTGGAAAACGTGATATCATTATAAAAAGATGGTCTACCAAAATAAAATACAAACAAATAATTAATCCTTTAAGACTACGAAGGGAGGACGACGACGACGTTCAATGAAACCCCATATGTGATACGTTTGATGCATACAAAACAACATATGAAATTGCTTTACACCATACTCGTAATTAAGGAAGTTTTGGAAGAAAAAAATATTGAACACTTTTCCAATAACAGTTTGCCAATTTTATATAAAGCTCTGTTAATTTGTTGAATTGTTATCCTTATTTGTTGATACTAAAGCTAATTTGTTTACTTCTTAGAGATCTCTTAAGAAGCTTTATGGAAGTTTGGAATTCGTTTTGTTTTCTTTTAGACTTATGTATAACATTTATTAGGACAAATCAATTTGGAATCAGGCCTTGAAATTTTGAAACATAAAGTTATGGACTTACTAAAATAACCTCCTTCTAATTTGAGTAGTTCTAAAAGATCTTTTAAGAAGCTTTATGGAAGTTTGGAACTTGTTTTGCTTTCTTTAAGACTTATGTATAACATTTATTAGGACAAATCAATTTGAAATCAGGCCTTGAAATTCTGAAACATAAAGTTATGGACTTACTAAAATAACCTCCTTCTAATTTGAGTAGTTCTAAAAGATCTTTTAAGAAGCTTTATGGAAGTTTGGAACTTGTTTTGCTTTCTTTAAGACTTATGTATAACATTTATTAGGACAAATCAATTTGAAATCAGGCCTTGACATTTTAAAAAATAAAGTTGTTGGTCTGCTAAAAAAATCTTCTTCTAATTTGAGCAGTTTTAAAAGAGCTTTTAAGACGCTTTTTAGAAGTTTGGAATTCGTTTTGTTTTCTTTAAGACTTGTATAACATTTATTAGGACAAATCAATTTGAAATCAGGCCTTGAAATTTTGAAACATAAAGTTATGGACTTACTAAAATAACCTCCTTCTAATTTGAGTAGTTCTAAAAGATCTTTTAAGAAGCTTTATGGAAGTTTGGAACTTGTTTTGCTTTCTTTAAGACTTATGTATAACATTTATTAGGACAAATTAATTTGAAATCAGGCCTTGACATTTTAAAAAATAAAGTTGTTGGTTTGCTAAAATAACATTCTTCTAATCTGATCAGTTTTAAAAGATCTCTTAAGAAGCTTTTTAGAAGTTTGGAACTCGTTTTGTTTTGTTTTCTTTAAGGCTTGTATAACGTTATTATAAGGACAAATCAATTTTAAATCAGGCCTTGAAGTTTTGAAATACAAAGTTATTGATTTGCTAAAATAACCTTCTTCTATTTTAAGCAATTTTAAAGGATCTTTTAAGAAGCTAATTAGAAATTTGGAATTCGTTTTGTTTTGTTTTTTCTTAGACTTGTATTTCAATTATTAGGATAAATCAATTTGAAATCAGGATTTGAAATTTTGAAATATTAAGTTCTATGCATTGCTAAAATAAACTTTTTCTAATTTGACCAGTTCTAAAAGATCTTTTAAGAAGCTTTATAGAAGTTTGGAATTCGTTTGGTTTTCTTTAAGACTTGTATAACATTTATTAGGACAAATCAATTTGTAATCAGGATTTGAAATTGTGAAATATTAAGTTATTGACTAGCTAAACTTTTTCTAATTTGAACAGTTCTAAAAAATCTTTTAAGAAGCTTTATAGAAGTTTGGAATTCGTTTTGTTTTCTTTAAGACTTGTATACAAATTATTTTTAAAACTAGTTTAAGCGAATAAATAACATTATAATTTAAAATTCCAAGGCCTGTTCCTGAATTGATTCGTCCTCGAAATGGAAGCTTAAAATTTAATCAAGAAAAATGTACCTCCTGAAATATCAAACATAACCTCATTTCACACACGCAATGAACAATATTTAACCTTTAGACTAGACAGACCGACTTAAATACAAAAAATAAAAAAAGCTTCCAGTCTTATGCCCACCAGGTATAGATTGAGTAATATTTAGATAGGCAGGCGTAAGGTACATAAACATTAGGTATAGTAAAATCAGCAGGAGAATTATATATATTAATTCAAAGGGATTTTCACCTGCTTCTGAAAACATCACACGCAAAAAACATGCTTTCTATCCCTGAATTCCTGATGTGAGTTCTTTTTTGAATGTTTCTTTTTTTTTCTTCCTTATGAAAGGGAACACCTCAAGCTCAAAAATAAGGAAGGCTGCCAAAGTGGCAACTATACATAATCTAGCAAACCCCAGGTGTGTTGTAAAACAAACGTACACGATGTCCTTTGATACCTTCCAAGTACATTGTTCCGAGAAAACAACAACAATACAACAAAAAACAAAAAACACTGTCGTCGCCGCTGTCAGGATAATCACACACGAAGATTGTGATATATGAGGTATAATGTGAACTTCAATTTTCTTTCACCCTCCCAAAAAGCCCCACATTTATCAAGTTGGCACAGTCAGTGGTGGCGAGAAGCGAGATTATCAAAATTCAGTACAATCCCAAAAAAATGAAAAGCCTTTTCCTTTTTCACACTAAAAGATAAAAGAGTGCGAGAGCGTGTTTTGAAAACAGAAAAACAAATCCAATTCTATGAACTTACAAAAACACAAAAAAAAGGACGATAATAAAAATGTAGATGGAAGAAAATTTCAAAAAAATAAGAAAAATTAATTATTCCATTGCATGAAAGTATTTTCAGGGGCTTGAAAGCCAATTTAAGAACACAACAACTTTTAACAAGCTATAGGTAGGTTATAGATAAAGGGGGGGGAGGAGGTAGATAGTGAGTATAGGTTGTGGTGGCAAAGATAGTTAGTTGTTATGAAGTTAAGCAAGTTATTTTCCTCGAAAGAAAAAAGTTTTTGTTTTTCATTCTGCATTTACATCGCACTAAAAAAAAAAGGTCGAGAATGTAGGATTTGAGCTTAAGAGAAAACAAATTCCTAAGGGTAAGTGATTTGTGGAATATATCGTTGCCTCAAGCAATGAAGAGAATAAGGGAACAAAAATACCAGCAAATACTTATATAGACACAAGAGAAAATGAGAATAAATTAACTCGATGGTAGTCCTATAAGAAAAAGTTGTGTCCTTCATAATTTGATTTGATTTTGTATTACTTCTGAAAGTTGAAAGGACGAAAACACAAATATTTTAATTTAAAAAAAAAAATGAATAAAAACTAAAAAGATTTTAATCTGGAATTAGAGAATTTTTTGTTATTAACTTTTTGTATTCAAATTAAACAGGTTTCAGTTTTAATTTGGGCTCAATGTTAGAAGGTTATGATTTTTATGTTTGTAGCTTTTGTTCTTTGTATCTGAAATACAATTCGAAACCTTTGATGTTTTGATTTTTTATCATTATGAGAAAAACCTTACATAATGGTTTTTATAATTTAAAAAAATATTAATATTGCATAGTAAGAAAAATTGTATAACGACAATTTTTATGTAACGACATTAAAACTAATTCCATGAATACAAATATTTCTGAAAATTCGGTCGTGGATACCAATGAAATGTTGGGATTAAAATGAAATAGAATTGTTTCATTTGCATAACTATTAAATTGGGAATAAAAACCTAAAAATAAAAGGTAATAAATACACAATAATTGGTCACATAACAGAACCTACAATTTAATTTGCTTTATTTTTTAATTCTAAAATATGAATGATACACTGAGGCGTATACGCAATATTTTTTTAATTGTGATCGGTGTGATGTTTTTAAATTTAAAAAAATGACATTTCTCGACATTTAAAGCCAAACAAATCCTGTGTTCACGTTTTTACGTATATTTGTACTTTCATATTATATTCCTACTTTTGGAATACCCTTCTTCATCCTCTAATATGAAAAACTAGCAGTGCTATCCACTTCAAATACATTTTTTCATACGAATTCTGACAACACAATATTGACCACAAAAGATATTGAGTGAAAACTCATTTCAATTTTCAAATCATTCAATTTACAACTACCAACCATGCCATACTTAATTAGTCCCAAAGATATGGCTACAAATAAGATAACTTAAACTTAAACTTAAACTTAAACTTAAACTTAAACTTAAACTTAAACTTAAACTTAAACTTAAACTTAAACTTAAACTTAAACTTAAACTTAAACTTAAACTTAAACTTAAACTTAAACTTAAACTTAAACTTAAACTTAAACTTAAACTTAAACTTAAACTTAAACTTAAACTTAAACTTAAACTTAAACTTAAACTTAAACTTAAACTTAAACTTAAACTTAAACTTAAACTTAAACTTAAACTTAAACTTAAACTTAAACTTAAACTTAAACTTAAACTTAAACTTAAACTTAAACTTAAACTTAAACTTAAACTTAAACTTAAACTTAAACTTAAACTTAAACTTAAACTTAAACTTAAACTTAAACTTAAACTTAAACTTAAACTTAAACTTAAACTTAAACTTAAACTTAAACTTAAACTTAAACTTAAACTTAAACTTAAACTTAAACTTAAACTTAAACTTAAACTTAAACTTAAACTTAAACTTAAACTTAAACTTAAACTTAAACTTAAACTTAAACTTAAACTTAAACTTAAACTTAAACTTAAACTTAAACTTAAACTTAAACTTAAACTTAAACTTAAACTTAAACTTAAACTTAAACTTAAACTTAAACTTAAACTTAAACTTAAACTTAAACTTAAACTTAAACTTAAACTTAAACTTAAACTTAAACTTAAACTTAAACTTAAACTTAAACTTAAACTTAAACTTAAACTTAAACTTAATGTTCCTGTAATGAATGTTCCGTATGAAACGTAGATCACTAGTATTTGCTGTTTTGTATTCAAATATTTTAAAATTTAAAAATTGTACAACCTTTCTGTAATATATTTAAAAATATCCTTAAAACCACCTCATGTTTTCTATGGCCAAGAACATGACTAAACAGTTTAAAATGCATTGAATGGAAGCAAACTAAATATGTATTTATATTCAATCGATCACCATCCTTTTTATATTATTAATTCGTTACCTTGAAAAAGAAATCATATTGAAAACAAAATACTATATAGATGTACTAAGAAGTAGATTCTCTCTATTCACGTATGTGCATATAAATTATATTTTGCATCTTTTTTATCGTGCACATTTCAGCAGCATTCCATACAAACTTTTATGAGTGCGAGGTCCTCGTCACTCCATAAAGGACACTTACTCGAAAGGTAGCTGGTGGTTACCTATGTACTTCGTAACTAAAAATATTCGGATTCGAATATCCCGCAGAGATGTAAAATTTGCATGCATCCGCAACAGCCTTTTGCCACAACGACGTGTCTTTAGATGAATATCAAAACCAAGTATAGTTTCGGTCTTTTGTCACACTCAGTGCAACCGTTTGGGGTGTATAGTTTGTCTGAAGGCAAACTCCAACCACACAATTGGGAAAATGGTTTCTTTTTTTTAGGAATTTCAAACTTTTACTTTATTTCAGACTCTATCTCACTCATATCCACACATTAAAACATATTTTATAAAGGACTAAATACATCAAGATATAGGGTGGGTCAAAACTTTCTTTCAGATTTAAAAACAAATTACAAAGTATTTGGGAAATTTACTTTAATGAACTACATCGCTTTAAAAAGGAGCAAACTAAATGAAATTCAATCTATAAAATGTATTATCACTTTAAATTTGGAAGTCCCTTTTGACCCACCCTGTGATATCAGTGCTTGGTATTAAAATGTAAATTTCATTACATATTAAGTTGCAAATTCAATTTCGGATGCACTGTGACGTGCTAACGATTATTTTACTCTGCGATTATGACCCTGCGAATTTCATCAAGGACTTCAGGCTTAACGATTCATGAGGGCGTAAAGCAGATGCAGGCGTGTGTGGTTAGGTTACTGTGGTTTGAGTAATTTTCACCCTGCTAGGCATCAATTTGAAAAAAAAAAATACAATTTCCATCATCACAGGAAGAAAAACGGAAAACGAAAAAATAAACCAACCGACATCGTGGAAATTCAGTTTGTTGTATGCCAACAACAGCTGATGCCTGTTGTGTGAGCTTTTTTCAAGTTTGTTGCAAATTCATATAAACTTGCAACAAAACAAAAAAACAGGTGAATTTTCATTGAAATCATAATAATCCTAAAATTATGTTAGATTTTTGTATAGAGCGTTTTTAAGCTGAACATCATCATAGAAAGTAAAGGACTAACCTACAAATTATACCTGAACAAGGTAAGGCAACTAACATAAATTATAACAAAAATAAAAGGAAGAAAAAAAAAAACATCAAGTTTACGCTACAAAAGTTTATTACATTTCACAGTTAAGTGGCTTGGGTTGGTTTATGGTATGGCATGGAGATGGCATGGCATAGGTAGCAAGTGTGATGCACTTTTAATTAAATTTTCAAGATTATAATGCATTTAAACTGCTTTTAACGTTGCGTAAATAATTTAAACAATAATGAAAAAAAAGAAGAAAATAAGGCAGCTATGTATGTATTTGGTCTAGAAATTTCGTTAAAGACATTAATTTGTTTAATAATGGCAATTTATGAATAGAGTAAGTGCATGAAATCTGATGCTTCCGATATGAGAAACTGTTCCAAACAATGTGTTTATCTTGAGATATTTGTACATTATTTTTGTTTTAATGCATCCTAAATGAGATTTTATATGAATACAATTTTATGAAGATGGAAACTTAATTTCGAGAGATATTATTCATTTCTTGAAAAAGCTTTCATTAGAGTTTTCAGTAAAACAGTAAAATATTGAATATTACAATAATCGGTAACGTGATTCTAGGATTGTACTTGGTTCCCTAGAATTGTTTATTTTTTTTTTTTTTTAAATGAGTGAAAATGGATACAAATTTTATTAAATATTCAATAAATCTGATGTTTTGGACCCATACGATAATTTTTTAATGATTCCTTTAAAATTAAGAAATTTTTAACAAATGTCCGTGTTTTTTATTATTTAGCCAAAAACAGTAATCATATTTTGATTTTTAATTTTAATTTTTCAATATTTAAAGATTCAACAAAATTTACTAAATTTCAGCTCTGTGATATAATTTTTAACTTCCCATAGGAAGTTATTGTAATGGGTCCGATTTGTCAAATTGAAAATTTTGACATTTCTCGAAGTTTGAAGGTCCCTAGAGTTGAAATAAAAGATTTTTAGAAAGATGTCTGTGCGTGCGTGTGTACGTACGTTCGTACGTCCGTACGTCCGTACGCTGTACGTTCGCGACGTTTTTTTCGTCTTCCATAGCTCAAGAACCAGAAGAGATATCGACTTCAAATAAATTTTGTTATACAGATAATAAGGCAGAAACATGCAGAAAGGGCTCTCAAGAAAATTGCGTTTGTGGTTTTTTTAAAATAGCAGTTTAAAAAAAAGGTGAAAATTTTGGTTAACCCTAAATATCTCATGAACCAATGACGCTAGAGACTTGAATTAAATCTCATATTATATATTGTAACGTAATACAAACAAATATATTTTTGGAAAAAAATCCAATTAACAGTTTTTTTTATAAATCAAAAAAACTGAAAAAAAAATTTGTCACCTCGAAAATTTTGCCACCAAAATATGATTTCATCTCCAAAGCAATTTTGGCCAACGAAGAATAATGTTTTTGACATCTGGTAAAATTTTGAGAAAAATCGAATTGACAGTTTTTTTTATAACAAATAAAAACCTAAAAAAAACATTACTCAAAGTTGGTAAAAATTGAATTTCGACTCAAATATATTTTCAAAACCTTGAGATATTGCCTTCAAACTTATTTTTTCTTATAAGAAATATTGTTCTCAACATTCAGTAAAATTTTGAAAAAAAATCGAATTGACAGTTTTTTTACAAAAAATTAAAAACCAAAAAAAAAACATTAACAAATTTTGTAAAAATTGATTTTCGACTCAAACATCTTTTCAAAAATTTGAGATAATGGCCACTAACTAATTTTAACTTATTAGAAATATTGTTTTCAACATTTGGTAAAATTTTGAGAAAAATCGAATTGACAATTTTTTAACAAAAAATAAAAACCTACAAAATAAAAATTATAAAAGTTGGTAAAAATTGATTTTCAACCCAAATATCTTTTCAAAACTTTGAGATATTGGCTTTAAACTACTTTAATCTTTCAAAAAATATTGTTGTCAACATTCAGTAAAATTTTGAAAAAAAAAACGAATTGATTGTTTTTGTACAAAAAATTAAAAACCAACAAAAAATTTAACAAAAGTTGGTAAAAATTGATTTTTGACTAAAATATCTTTTCAAAAATTTGAGATAATGGCTTCTAACTACTTTTAACTTATAAGAAATATTGTTTTCAACATTCGATAAAATTTTGAGAAAAGTCGAATTGACAGTTTTTTTACAAAAAATAAAAACCTAAAAAAAATATTAAAACTTGGTAAAAATTTACTTTCGACTCAAAAAGCTTTTCAAAAATTAAAAATATTGGCTTCAAAGTTATTTTATTTCACAGAAAATATTGTTTTCGATATTCAGTAATTTTTTTTATAAAAATCCAACAGTCCGTTTTATCATAAAAAATAAAATCTACAAAAAATAGTACGCAAATTTGGTAAAAATTGATACATATAGACAAACTTTTAAGCAAGACAAATCGACAGAAGGGATGGGAAGTTATCAGTGTGGGTCGCATCCCAGCCTCTTTTTTTTTGTTGTAATGAAAACCATCTGCACTTTACCTAAAATAAAATGCTTTCTTTTTACTCTTAAAAACATTCAAGCTATCAATTAATTTATTTATAAGAAACTCGAAATCAATTAAATTTGTCCTTCTTACATTTTTGTTTAATTTTGAAAAATTGATTTTTGTGCATTTAAAAAAAAATATTTTCTGTTTATTTTAATAATATTTTCTGATAAATAAAACATAACATTGCAAATAATTGTAACTGGTTCGATGTAATAAATTTTTTTTTTAAATTTTTTAAAATTAATTATTTTTATATATTAAAAATATGCCTGCAAAATTAGTTTGTCTTCAAAAATTTATACGCAGCTTTATTTCTAAGAAAAAGCTTTAATTTTTTTTTTGAAAATCGTTAGGTTTATTCTTAAATACATTTTTTAGACATATTTTTGGTATGCAGTTTTTTATTGCTTATAAATATACTTTTGGAATTTTAATTTCACTATCAAAAGTTGATTAGTTTTTGATATATCGAACTCTGATTTTTTCTTAAATCCAAACAATTAGACATTTTTTATCATAAAATAGTAAGTAGAAAATATGAGAGCTTGTCCATGGAAAAATATTTAAGTTGTTAATTCCTGAGAAAATTTAAAAACATAATAATGGAAGGACTCAAAAAAACAAAAATATATTTTCAAACAAGCCAAGCTAAAAACAAAATTAGAGAACATTTCATAAAAATATATTCCGCCGGTTTTTGAGAAAATACGAAATTTTGAATTTGAACAAAAAAATTGGTATTGAACCTACTTATTCCATCTGCCAACTTACATATTTTTATAAAGACAAATTAAGGCAATCTTTTCTGAACCTCAGAAACCAATTTTAATTCTTTTTCAATAAATACTTGACTGAGTAAAAGGATTCCTAACCAGAAATAAATAAATGGTTTGTAGAATATACGTAATAAATTGGATCTAGTATCGTATAAAATGTTGTAATACCACATTTTTTAATATTGAAATATAATCTATTTACACCAGTTAACAATGAAGTCAATATCAAGCTGAATCTCGAGATCATCGACATATAAAAGACATTTTGAAAATAAAACATAATTTGTCAAATCTTTAATACAAATAATAAAAAGGAGTGGCCCTAGATGGCTGCCTTGCGGTAAACCAGAAAAGATTTTTCACTTTCTACCACTGCAGTTTTATGATGATTAAAATCTCTCGTTCCAAGGTTGATACTTTTTTCGCTTCATTTTACTAAACTATTCGTCATTTCTAAGAAATTAATTCAACCATTTTGAAAATTAAATACTAGGAAGATGAACGTTTTTGAAATATGATAACATTTTTAGAACAATTCAATTGGCAGTTTTTTAACAACAATACTTTCAAACTTTCTTATGAGAATTCGTTTGATAGATGTCTTAAACTATAAAAAATTCAAATATAATATTTTCAAATTTGGACCACCAAATATATCAAAATGTTCACTTTTGAAATGAAATTAAGTTCTTTTCTTGATAGGATCTGAAGCTAGTCAAAGGAAAATCTTAAGCAATTAGAGAATTTTTAAGTTTAAAAACACAGAACATCAAAATTCCTTAAAATAAAATTTCTAGACTTTATTTCTGTATCACAATTTTGCCATAAGCTTAAGGTGTATAACTTTCTAGACTATGAACCTTTTTTTAGAAAATATTCTAATCTGTTACAAATACATTCGGCAATAAATTGTTATACTTAAACTGATGAAATGTGTATTAAGTAGAAATAAGCATAGACTTTCAAGCGTTGAAAACAGAATGGATATTTTTGTGAATGTTGCTTACAATTTTCCAGTTAAACTTAGTTCTACGCACAAAGATTGAGGTTAATGCTTGAAAACTACCTAAGTTTATATTATTCTATTTAGATATTCAAAATTTCAGTTTAAGCTTAAACTAATTTTTGCTCATAAATCCCAATTTTGTAAACCTTTCAAAGAACTAAATTTGATACTTGAAATTTCAATATTCCTAATTCTGATCTTTTAATGGATAAAAGTTAAGTTTCATTTATCTTACATCCATATTTACCGTAACTAAAGTAGTCTTTTTCATACCTACCATTCAAAAACTTTTGTACCAGATGCAAATTTACAATAAAATTCCACATTGTACTTCGATAAACTCGATATAATAAAAACAAACTTGTTTGTTGAAATTTTATACAAAAATCATTCGCAAACTTTAATAATGACAAAAACATTTTAAACTATTCTATAAAATGTTGCTGAGATAGGTATGGGGTCTTAAAAATATTTTAGTTTTAAAAATATACTTAAACCAATAAGCTAGAAATGCTTCTAATCCTCCACCTTTCCAAACTATATTCTTGGCTTCTTACATCTTCTTCTTCTTCTCATTTTGACCTAAAAACTTAACATCGTCAACCTATAAAACGAACTTTTGCAATTTCCATTGAAAACCTACCTAATACTGTTAGTCTGCTACTAAAATGTATAGTATATGTGAGGACTTGAAAGAATGTGGATTTACAGTTTCCCTAAATTATTAAAACACAAGAAGTCTCCTTTCTTCAGTATAGCCGTGTCTGTATCTACATATATCTTGTATATTCTGCTGGAAAATTCGACGAAGAATTTTAATGAGGCATCCTCAAACTCAACCTCCCTCTATATATCTCAAGACACCTACAAACCTTCCTTTCCTATATATGTATGTATAGTATCATTCCTGATGATGGAAAGAAAGTAATAAAATGTCTTTAAATTAAATATCTCTGTATAAGGAGGATATATCCTTACCTATAGTATATGTAGCTCCATCTACAGTAAATGTGGCAGCTTTGCATTTGTTGAAGAACTTTGAAGCAAAATCCATAGCACTACTTTTGATGGCAGACACCCGGCGCATGGGTGATCCTGGGCAGGATGCTGTTGAGGAGTTGCTACCAGCAGGACCAGCACCAGCACCACCATGGGAAGCACTAGCAATAGGACTTCCACCTGCCGATGCTGATGTAGTTTTCGATCCATTGCGTCGAATGTATTGGGGTGATGTTATCCTTGAAGGTGGGTTGGACATTCTTTTTGAATTTATTTTTATTGCTTATATATATAAATTTTCTTTTTCTTTTGCTTTCTTTTTCTTTATTTATTTGCTTAACTTTAACTAACAATTTTTCACTGAATAGATTTCATTATTTGCGTTTTTTGTTAGTGTGCGTTGTTTTTGAGATTAGGTATCACAAAATCATATTTTTGTATGTTAATGATTTTGTTTCATCAACTTCATTGCCTCTGTTTTTTGTGTACAATGTTCTGTGATCTGTTTTATAAATATGTATATTGTATAAGGGTAGATATAATTTATATAAATTTAATTAAAATAAAAAAAAATTTTATTTATTGAGAAATCGTTCAATACAGCCGTTGGCGTTTTTCGAATTGTTGGCACAATTAAATAAAGCAGTGACACATATTAATTTGTAACAGCCGGGATTTTAACATTTTATTGTTTTTCTAAACCAAAGTGTTTTAAGTTTTCACAACTTCATTTGCCCTCCTCCCCTCCCCGTAGTTTTTGTCTGGTTTTTTTATTGTGTGGGTTGTATTTTTGAAAAACAATTTGTTTCGATATTAATTGGGCAGAGAGAAAAATTGTGCTCAAAATTAATATTCAATTTGTAGTTTGCAACACTCTTGTTGTTTTCCAAACCTTTTTTTTGTAAGTGACATTGAATAATTGAAGCAGAGAATGGAAAATTTAACTCAGTCGAAATCATTTTTAACACACTTTACATCTAAAAGAGTGTTGACCTCTTATAACAGAAGTTTTTAGAACTTTTTTGAAACAAAAAAGTTCTGTTGCAAGTTAAAGAGTCAAAGTACGAGCCTATAAATGAAAATAAGAGAGCAAGACTTTCAATATTCACAAAAACTTATTCTAGAAGATTTTTTTTCAAATCTGGGGCCTGTTTCATGGAATATACTGACATTTCAGTAAATAAATGGTTTTGACAGTTATCTTCCATCAAATTTTTTTCACTTTTACGTAAATTCGTACTTTTTTCATTCACACGTTCAGGATAACTTTTTGGGAGACGGATATAATCCCGAAAATCAAAATCCCGAAAACCCACAATCCCGAAAACCCAAAATCCCGAAAACCCACAATCCCGAAAACCCAAAATCCCGAAAACCCAAAATCCCGAATGGCCAAAATCCAGAAATTTTCTTAAATTTCTGATATTTATTTTTGCAATTCCCGATCTTATATAAAAAAAACAGTTTGATTTAATGGTATTATGCTTTTGCAAAGCATTTCGAAATCGACATCCCAAAAAATTATATAAAATGAAAAATTTGCGAAAATTTGTAGGTTGTCTTTGCAATTTCCGATCTTAAATAAAAACAGTTTGATTTTATGCTATTACGCTTTTGCAAAGCATTTCAAAATCGAAACCCCGAAAAATTATATAAAATGAAAAATTTGCGCAAATTTTTGCAATTTTTTGATTTCGGGATTTTGGGTTTTCGGGATTGTGAGTTTCCGGGATTTTGGATTTTCGGGATTTTGGGTTTTCGGGATTTTGGGCTTTCGGGATTTTGACCCTAACTTTTTTCGTCAATCATGTCTAAAGAAGTATCAGAGATATCGATTTCAATAAATTCTTTTTAAGATGCAATAATATCAAGATTATGCAGAAAATATTCCAAAATATTTTAAGCGTCTCTGTTTTACTATTGGCATTTAAAAAGTGAAAAATTTGGTTGACCACAATTATCTTACAAATCAATAACGCTCAACTAAATTTTATATTAAACATTACAACGTTGAACAGAATTGGTATGAAGTTTAGCAAAAAACCAAATCATATTTTTTTAAATCTTTCAAAAATACTGACAAAAATATGTTGCTCGAATATTTTGCCACAAAAAATGATATCAACTACAGAATTATTTTATTGAACGAAGAATAACTTTCTTGAAATTTTTAGAAAAATCGATCTCAATGTTTGTTTAACAAAAACTACTTAAAAGAAGTGTTCAAAATTGATTTCTGATTCGAATACCAATATGGCAATAAATAAAGGTTGGTAAAAATTTCGGAAAAATCGAGTTTACAAAATGAAAACGTAAGACAAAATCAAGACCAAAAATTTGATAAAATGGATTTTTGACTTCAATATCTCTGAAACAAATAAACGCTTTGACATCAAGATAATTGTTTTTAGCATCAGGTATTTTTTTTTAAATCCAATTGACATTTTTTCTTAGAAAAAATTAAAACCTATAATAAATGCTTTCAAAAATTTGGTTTAAATTGGTTTTCGACAAAAATATCTCGAGAATTGAAAAGATATTAAAATCACATTTTGTAATAATATGCAACATATTGTTTTAATGTTTAAATCATCTTTTAGAAAAATCTTATTTACATTTTGTTTACAATACACGGAAACATACAAAAGAAACTAAAAACTGATAAAAAAACGATTGACACTCTTTTCAACTTAAACAATGTTAACTTATATAATCTTAGTTTCTAAATGTTTTTAAAACCTTTGAAAAAAATCCAGCTATGTACAGAAAAATAAAAACCCAGAACAAATAAAATGCACGACAGGGTCGTACAAACTTGTTACAGTATCCAAAGAGTTTTTTTTTTAATATTTCTTGTATTTTAGGATTTAAAAATGTACCTGCAAAAAAAATTGTTTTCAAAAATTTAGACGTCATTCGATTTTTAAAAAAAATCCTAACTTTTCAAAATTTTAATTTAATAATATTAAAATCGTTTACTTTTAAAATATTTATGCTATGCAGTTATTTAGAGGTTATTACAATACTATTTTCATATTTCAATTTTGTTAAAAAAATTATGAATTTTTTTTCGGGAAAAAAGTTTGTTATGTATTTTTGAAAATCAAAAAATAAAAACAATGACATTTTTGATCATCAAATATTATATAAAGCTTGTGCTCTTGAAATCGGTTGATTAGTTCTTTAGAAAAGCAATACAAAAATATTTGTTTTATATTGAAAGAAGTTAAATTTGGAAAAAAAATTTTAGCTAAAACTAAAAATAAACTATCGGTTCGTTTTTGAGATAATTCGAATTTTTGATTTTTAATCTTAAGAAAAATTAAAGAAAAAACGCCTTACTTTTACTTTTTTCGACTTCTTTACCATCGTAATGTCATGTTGGATTAAAATCTCGAATCCGAAATTTTAACAAATGCAAAACATGCCATGTAGTTCCTATTTGTCACAAGTAAAAAACTGAGAACTGGTACAAAATTGATTGAATATTTTTGCAACTTAAAGAACATGTTCTTTTTCTCTTTTTTTCGGCTGACGGCTAACGCCATGCTCTAATTGTGAACTATATAATGTATGTATGAAAATAAAATTAATATTGAATAAAGATCACAACTAAACTAAACTAAAACTAACATGTTCTTTTTCCAGTTGTTTGTAAAGCCGTTGAAAAAAAATCAGAAATATAACAAAAAAACCTAAATCAAATAATGAAAACCTACACAAAACCTACTAAAAATTGCTTAACATTATTTTTTGGCTCAAGAAATTTTGACAAAAAAAAAGATATAAACTGACTTCAAAGCAGTTTCATCTATATGAATTTTGTCGTTAAAACTGTGTGAATCTTAAAGACAGTGTTTCTTATAATAGCCTACAAAAAACACTTTCAAAAACAGAAAAGATCTCTAACTTATTTTTTTTTAATTTAAAGTTCTTTAACAATTTTTTATTTTTGAACAATTTTCTCAAATTAATGGTTTAATCTTTTCATCAAAGTCATGTGTAATTTGCAATACATTTTATAGTAATTTGCGTTTTTAAAAATGTGTGGTTTTCAATCTGGCAATGCTTTTTTTGAAATTGGTCTTTTTGACAGCTGTCACTTGATTTATGCTCAGTTCGACTAACCATTTCATAATAAATAGACTTACACCTACTGTAAGATACTGTATGGTCATAATCATAATACTGTATGGTTAATATTCTGTAATTCAAAATACTGTAAATTTAAAATACTATATCCGAAAATGCTGTAGTGTCAAAATACTGTATCGTATAATTCTGTATAATAATGCACGTTTTGACACATCAAATTGATTGCTGCAATTGTTTAAGCAATTGTTGATTATTGTATGAACAACTAATTTTAAAATGTAAGAGAGATACGTACGAACAATTAAAAGAACAAAAAGAGAAAAAGGAAATAGATGAAGACAACATTTATTTTGTTTTATTTTATTCAAAGACTTATGACTTATCATAGGTACATATGTTATTGTTCAAGGAAAGTTTATTCAAACATTGTGCTTATGAAAAATTGTTATGATGTTTTCTTTACAAAAAAAAGAATTTCAAAATGCTGCTATGCTCTTTATTTACAGCATTTTGAAATACAGAATTTTGAAATAAAAAATTTTGAGATACAGTTTTTTGATCACACAGTATTACAGTATTTTGTACGTATAGTATTTGAAATACAATTTGTTGAGGGACAGTATTTTAAATACAGTATTATGATCCATACGGTATTTTGACTTCAACCCAAAAATAAAACAAAACTTTGCAATCATTGGCAAATCTTGCAAAATTATTACCAAAATAATGGTCATTCGCGCGACATAACGAAACAATCAATTTGGGCTCTACCTTGGCCTACAAGATCTTGATATTTAACACCGCTGGAAATTTTTCTGATCTGTTATATGAAGTCACTTGTGAAGACGATTACTACTATACAGCCTCAATTTCTGCAAAAAGTGTCAAAAAATGGATCTCTCTGTTGGAATTTTTTCGAAATCACCTCAATCTTAATCCTTAACGTTAAGCTAAATTGTCATAACATTAAATCTTGAATACCACTCGTCTAAAAATCACATTTAAGTATCAACACTTTTAGCACCAAACAATAACTAATGTCCCAGGTCATCTAGATAGACCGTAAAAAGTATCGGACTAAGATTGCAACCTTGTTTAAGTCCACGCTCCACATTTATAATTAAATAGCCTCATGATTAAAATTTGTTAAATCGCCGGGTTTCATTTATTGCCTTCATTTACTTGTTACTTATTGTTGAGAGAGAAAATTCCTTGAAACCATAAACGAAAGCGTTTTTCTATAATTTTATTGAAAAACCATCAACAAAGGAAAATATATTGGTATGAAAACCCTTTAAAAAGAGCCTCTTTGAAACGATCATTTTAGTCAACCATAACCAAATAAACCAAATCAAATATTGTTCATTATAATCTATAAAATTAATTCCGGTTCAATATTCAATCTTCTTCATACCAAAAATCAGCTAACAAAGTATTTTATAAATGATCATTATAGCAAAAAAAAAACTGTTTCCGTCACTTTATTGTACAAAAATAGTGAATTTATGTCCATATGAAACATTTTTCTTTCCAGAAACTCAAATGCGTATAGCGTACAGTAAATTGTATGTGCATTTTCATTGCTTGTTTATTTTGCTTTGCTTTGATGCAAATGCAAAGAATTTATAGCGAAATGAAAGTCACAGAAAAATGTGTGTCGTTCAAAGGACGAAAAAAAAGACAAAGTTCTTTTTTGTTCCCGACTTTAATGGAGCTCCCAGTATTTCAGGACAATTTGTACAATGGCATGCACTATGTGCTTTATCTAGTTTTAAGAGAAATTTTTTTTTTCAATGAGAGAAAACAAAATTGAATACTAGAATGACTTTTTATTTACCATGTATGTTCATAATATGAACATTTTCCTTCCGTTTTAACTATTTTAGTGTTTTAAGTATTTAAAAACTGATGGCAAATTATTTTTTATTAAATTTTTCATTGGGAATGTTTTTAAAAGGCGATTCAGTACTAAAAACACATGTTGTTGTTTTTTGAAAATGACTTTGAATTCTTGATTCAATATTTTGAAAAAAACTAGTGACTTATTTAGCTCGATCTGAAATAGCTTCTGGCTTTACTTGAGTTTAGAAAACTGCGTCTACATTATCTGTTTTATAAATAAATGCGGACTAATACTTTGTTATATAAATTTATTATAAATGAGAATTTGATTAAGACAGCTAGGAGCTAAAAGTAGCTTGAAATTGTTGTCAATCATCAATTTGATTGATGATTTGAATGTCACAAATTTTAAAAGGACCTTTTTTTTATTCAATAATAAATCGTCTCAACTTTGAATTTCAACACGCTTTCAATATATTATTATCATTTCGTTTTGTTAAAATATATATTATATATAAATATAAAAGCACTACTATCTTTTTGTTGATCAATAATCGTCATCCTCATCAAAACCTGTAATTGACTTCCTTCCCAAATAAAAGAAATAAAAGACCTTCGTTATTAGTTTTTTCTTTTTTTTTTTGGGTTAAGGCCAATTGTTGTTTATTGGTTATTGATTTTAAAATCCGCTCAAGACAAAATATTTTCCCAGAAGAAGAAGAAGAAAATATTCATAAATTTAGATAGGTTCACATAATAACCAGACCATGAAAAAGAAACTCAATCAAGTGAATAAAATTTTATGAAAAGTCTATATCTAAATTTTTCAAAACCCAAATGTAACCCTTTTCATAAATTATTTAAAGTAAAATCCTTAACTACCGATTCCAAAAAAAAAATAAAACATTGAATGCTTCAATGAACAGAATCGAATTACTTTTGTTCGTAGTTATTTTTCTATATTTTTTAGCATATCTAGGTATAACGTTTCTAGGGCTCAATTTTAAAGTTAGGTTGAAAAAATGTTAACTTAAAGAAACAAATATGACTTCTAGGGATCTGATTTACAGCTCAAATATCTCAAAACACTATGCTACAGTAAAAAATTTTTTTTTGAAGTGGCCTAGAAGAGGTTGTAGCTATGAATGAATAAGTAGACAGCTTTATAGTATTTGAAAATTTTTGTAAACCTCAAAAACCAAAAAAAAAAATTATATATCTTGACCAATTTTAGTCACTTTTAGATTGAAAATAACATTATTATTCTTTTAGCATTTTAGGCAATATTTCAAACTTCTAATTGTATTAATATTTCCAAAATCAGAAAAAATTAACGATTTTTTAAGGATTTGAATTTAAAGAGAGTGAATTTATGAAATATCACTTATTATATAGTTAATCTTTTTTATGTACGCGATGTTTTATGATTTTAAAAATGTTTAAAACATCGGTAATAAACAAAATTTTTAATAATAAGTATTGTGTTTCAAGTTCACTTTTGGAAAGAGTTTTAAAAACACATATAGAAACTTTTTCAATATGTTCGATTTTGGAGAAAAAACATTAAAGTTCAAGCCCATTTAAAAAAAAGAAGCTTTGATGTAACACACACACTGATAACTTCCCATTTATGTTCGTTTTTTGATAACCCTTAAAATTTTATAAAATATTGATAACAATATTTTGTGTAAGATAAAAAGTTTGAAGTCAAAATCTTTCTTTGTCATGAGTCGAAAACTATTATCTATCAGTTTTTAGTTGTATTTGTTGTGTCTCATTTTTTCTTGAGTTGTTAATTGGATTTTTTTAAAATGTCATTTAAATTTACCAACAACATTTTGCATATAATAAAATAAATTTGGTTTCAATATCTGTTTTTATTCCCAAGATATTTTAGTCGAAAAACAATTTTTACCAATTTTTAATTGATATTTGTATAGGTTTGAAATTTTTCGAAATTTGCAAAAATACGCAAAAATTATAGGAATTTTAAAGCCATTTAGACAGAAAACGTGATGTCTTCAAAAAAATTTAATATAATCAAAATATTTCTAAGCAATCGAAAAATTTTCTGAAAATAAAATTCAAAGAACAAAAAGACCCAGAAACGAATTAAACAGACCGTAATGGTTGAGTAAAATCAAACAGATCAGTGGAAGGAAATATTAAGCAAAACGCTGAAATTTAACGAAGTATTCAATGAAAATCAATACAAAAATGCATCTTATTCACGAAGAACTGAAAAAAATAAGAACAGAAACACAAGAAAAACAATAATTCTGACAATTGATCAGCTACCTGATCTTTAAGAAATCTTGGAAGAATTTGACTAATTTAAGGATGGGAAGATAAAGAACTATTAAATTCGGAAGATTTAAGGTGAAACTTGGCAAAAAGTAGAAAATGATAAATTAAAGACTTATTTCAGATGATATCGAAGAAGATAGTCTGAAGGGCTGTCATGCCAGAAGTTTGGGTTCATTTTCTGTCTGTAGCAGAAAAATCATCTAAGGAAGCAAATTTCTCAAATAAATCGTCTTGATTTGATGTAAAAATTGTAGGTCCTCTCCATTCCTGACATTACTCGCATTAAGGAATATTTAAAAGTTGTAATTCACTTAAGGTCGCTCAAAGATCGACAAAATTGGAAACAAGATTAATTAATCAAATTCAAAGAAATGAACTGGTCAAAAAATGAGGACAAGTCTATTAGATCTTCTGACTTATTTAGAAGGCTTCTTGCGATGTTTCTGAAAACAGTTTCCGAAACTATTTACTTCTTCAAAAAATATTGCAAACATTCACAAATCAAAACTCTATTAATAAAAGTCCTCATGATTTCATTCAGTTACTGAGGAAAAGGAATTACCTCATCCGAGAATTGATTTCTTTCATTATATACAATTAATTTGTAGGTATATTTTGTAATGATAATTCTATTTTGGGTTCACTTATTTATATAAGGAATTCCTTCAAAAACTTTCAATTAGTTTATATCCAATTTTACCACTTGTTTATACCAACGTAATAAATATTAAGGTACCCACATTCAGAAGAATTATTTGTCTACAAAACCAACTTCCACAAAACAACTCCACTTCAATATATACGAGTATTACGAGTTACGAATTGTATGATGAATATGAACCCAAAATGCCTTATGCTTACTTCGAGTATATATATCCACTCATGACCCTATTGGTAGTCAACTGTATAAAGTTCCTGGGAGATACATACATATATCCTGAAGCCTAAGTTTTATGCTGTTGCGTAGATACGAAGAAGGATATCTATGTATATACAGGACGAAATATAAATGTATAGGCATATGCGAGAGCGAATCTGCATAATATGATGATGGATATTTGCCTCCGGAACACGTAATTGCATAACGACAAACACATTTGGGTAAGGTCCTTTTGCATCCTTCAAAAAGCCATAAACCAAACAACATACCAACTTTATATCGATATATCCTATAGATACATTCGATTCTCGATGATGGAAATGCATCATCAATCGATAAATTTTCTCTAGATACTAATAATAGTCAGTTTCTTCTACAAATATGAAGGATTCTATGCAATGAACGCAAGTTTTAGAAACACACTTTCATATCCTTTTTTTTTCAATCCATAAGGGCTGTGATGGACGGACGGATGGATGCATGGACAAACTATAGACACATGAGAAAATTGATAGAATTTAATTGAGATTAACTGACAAAATTTTAATCCAAAAAAGATTACAAAATTTATCTTAACTTTTAGAAGAAAACTTTTATATGTCTATATATTGAACACCATCATCATCATCATCACCAGGATAACGATTTATTTTGCTATGAAGCCAAGATTATCCTTTTGTTCGGTTACAATTACTTAGACTACAAATTCAAAGGAGATATATAAGAACAAAACAATAGGACGAAACAAAAATTGGGTGTTTATTGAAAAGGTCGAGCCCATTCTATCCTAAGACATCCTTAAGATATTTTTATAACAGATTTATCTTGTTTTTTTTTTCACTTTTTTTCTTTTGGTTATGCCCTTAAGAAAAGGACATCAATTGTTTTGATTCTAAAATCAATATTGATCTCTCAGTGGAAATGCAAGGAACGTCCCAAGGAATTTGCCAACTTACCTATCTACGATTATACGAGAAAGTATTCTAAATTCAAATTAAATCAATTTCCAGTCTTGAAGCCTTGAATTCTTGAATCCTTGTGAAACATAACATAGTAACATTAATGAAGAGAGCTCTGGGGAAAGTATAAGCCAGAAAAGAAAAGTAAAAAGTAAAAAAGAAACAAACCTTCTGAAATCCTTAAGGAAACAATCTTCTTCGTCGTTTTACCATCATTTGAAAATAACTTAAGGATATTATTGTTTTTGTTGTGTGTGGATGTCTATCAGCAGAGCAGCACCAGCAGGGGGAAATAAGTTGATGGTTGTTTTGGACGTACACTCGTATATTCATAATAATCAACAAGTATGTTTCCAATAAGCGGATATAACACAATCAACGAGATAAATTTGTTTCTCTTTTCAAAACCCCCCACCACACCCCCCCAAATCACACACGACAGACTTTATATAGATAGTTACAAGTTCAACAAAGTAAGACAAAAATAAATCAACATCAGCTTTTGATGAAAAAAGGAGGAATTTTAAAATCGATATCCTACGCTCGACAGGAGGTCAAAATTGCCTCTAATGATGATGATGATAGATGCCCTGTTCTGCTGAGCAACGTTAGATCCTAATGTTTTATATTTTTACGGTATTTTTTTTTACAGAAAATATTTTTATTTTTGATGACAAAATGAAAAAAAAAAAAAATTAAAACATAAAATTGTTCTGCTTTTAGATATCCTTTTTTTTTATCAGTGTGTGTTATCAATCTCTGATGTTTTTCCATCGATTTAACTGAGTTTCTATTATGATGCTACCACGAGTATCGTGTACCTATACAAGCTTCCGTACAAAAGCGAGTGAATAAAGTCGAATCGAACCGAACCGATATACGGAAAAGTGGGTGGAGATATTTCCAACCCATCATGAAAAAGGACGAGAAAAGGACCTCTTTTGTTATACTACACACTGGGGTGGGGATAATTTCTGTGCATAAAAAGCATTCACGTGAAAATTTCAACTAAAATAAAGTCGTTTTTGTTTTTGCATCTCTCTTTCTCTCTTCATCCGTTCTTTTGTTTTTACTTTCTTCCTTTTGTTTTGTGTTGTTATATTATCAGAAGGACGAATACAAAAATATGGCCAATTTTAGTGCGTATATAAACTCGTCGTCCTCGGTCGTATTTGTGTGAAGCATGATGAAGTGAATTAATATTTTGTGCACGTGAATTGGAATGAGTTTTTGAATGGAAGCAAATGAAGCGTTAAATGGATGCTTTTAGTAGTGGATTTATCATGTACTATAGATGGTACAATTTTTTAGTTTTTCGAAATAAAAACCAAATGAATCAGAATTAAAGTTTTTAATATTCAAAATAATAAAATCATTTAGTCAGAAACAGACAAAACAAATTGTTCATTTTTTCGAAAGTAAATCAAGGCGTTGGTTTTTTTTGGGGAAGATTACTGCAAACGACATGAGCTTTTTTTTTAATGTTTTAGGAATTTCGTTTGCAAACTTTTTACATTAGGGCATCTTTTTTTAATTTATGCAAAGAGTTTCTTTGTTTATAAGGACCCAAGCAGCTGGTCAAGTTTTGTATATGATAAATACAAAATAGTACTTTGAGGAAGTGCTTTTTATTCATAAATAAAAGAAAACAAAATTAAAGAATTTATGCAAAACATATTTAAGGACATGAAAGGCTCTAAAAGACCTTAATATTTTCATCAAAGAGATAATTTATAGCAAATTTTTCTTTAGCTTATTAAATTTTAAATTAAGTTTGTGTTTTTTTTTTAAACAAATATTACATGAAAATAATTTTTGAAAATTGCTTAAATTTTAACAAAGACGTGGAAAAATATGTTAAATTTGAATATTATTAATGTTTCAAAACTCAATGATCCGTTCAGGGATAAATCTGAAAAACCACATTATTTTTTTCAGAAAATAAGATTGATATACATAAGAAAATTGTAAAACTTCAAAGTTGTATTTTCACGATTTTAAATATCTTCCAAAATGACAATAATTGGATCAAAAAAATGTGTTTGAAATTAGATTAGTTGAACAATTTTGTCAGCATTTATTAAGTTTTACATTTGGAGTAACAATTTTTTAACTTAAAAAGACAAATTTTTAATATGTTAAAAATTATCAAAAATATTAAATTTTGAAAACTTATACATTTTTCTTCTTATGGGAATAATTTGGCTTTCAAAAATCACTCCAGAATTTGGTATGGTGACTTAAATATTGTTATTATTTTATTTGGAAGAAATCAAAGTTAGTTTAAAAAAAACATGACAAATATATGGGAAATTAGGAATGGAAACTAGGCCAGACAAACGGTTATAAAAACAATTATTTAAGCCCATTACTTTAGCGGACTATTTATGACGAAAAATTTGAATCTCGGAAGTCGTTTCTAATTAAATCCTGCAAAACACAAAATTTGTAGCTCGATTGGTTTTTGCTTCAATAAGTCTGAAGTTACCTAAAAAAATGTTTATTAACTTCCCGTAGGAAGTTATTGTAATGGATCCGATTTGTCGAATTGAAAATTTTGACATTTCTTTGACAAGGTCCCTAGAGTCGAAATAAAAGAGTTTTAGAAAGATGTCTGTGCGTGCGCGTGTACGTATGTTCGTACGTCTGTACGTTCGCGACGTTTTTTTCGTTGTCCCTAGCTCAAGAACCAGTAGAGATATCGACTACAAATAAATTTTGTTATACAGATAATAATGCAGAAAGATGCAGAAAGGGCTTTCAAGAAAATTGCGTGGGTGGTTTTTTTACCATAGCAGTTTTAAAAAAAAGGTGAACATTTTGGTTAACCCTAAATATCTCATGAACCAATGACGTTAGAGACTTGAATTAAATTTTATATTATATACTGTAACGTTATACAAAACAATTATATTTTTGGAAAAAAATCCAATTGACGGTTTTTTTTTATAAATCAAAAAAACTGAAAAAAAATTTGTCACCTCGAAAATTTTACGGCTAAAATATGATTTCATCTCCAAAACAATTTTGTGCAACGAAGAATAATTTTGAGAAAAATCTAATTGACAGTTTTTCTTATAAAAAATAAAAACCTAAAAAAAACTACTCAAAGTTGGTAAAAATTGAATTTCGACTGAAATATCTTTTCAAAAACTTGAGATAATGGCTTCAAACTTATTTTATCTCATAAGAAATATTGTTTTCAACATTCAGTGAAATGTTGAGAAAAACTGAATTGACAGTCTTTTTACTAAAAATAAAAACCTAAAAAAAAAATAATAAAAGTTGGTAAAAATTGATTTTCGACTCAAATATCTTTTCAAAACTTTGAGATATTGGCTTCTAACTCATTTTAACTTATAAGAAATATTGTTTTCAATAATAGGAAAAACTTTGAAAAAATCGAATTGACAGTTTTTTTACAAAAAATAAAAACCTAAAAAAAATTTATAAAAGGTGGTAAAAATTGGTTTCTTTCAAAACTTGGAGATATTGGCTTTAAACTACTTGAATCTTCCAAAAAATATTGTTGTCAACATTCAGTAAAATTTTTAAAAAAATCGAATGGACAGCTTTAGTACAAAAAATTAAAAACCTAAGAAAGCGTAGTTTTTGAGTCGCAATTGAATTAAAGCCATCAAAACCCATGGAACAATAGTGTAATTTGATTGGCAGAAACAAAATCTTGTCAACCAAAAAATGTCTTGCAATTTCTTAAGTTCTGTTTTTTTCTATTAAAATTTAAGTTTAAAGCTGTTTTTGGGATACTTAATCATTTTCATGAATTAATCTTTGCTGTTTTTTTATTTTACAATTCAATAATATCTCAATAAATATATTTTTTGGTATTTAAGTTTGACAAATTTCGCATTGTAAATGTTTTAAAAAATTATAATTTCGCAAATTTTATCTGTACTTTAATTAGTTCGCACTTCAATAATTTGTAAATGAAATTTCGAAATTTAATATTTCGCGTTATTAGCCTTTTAATTGTAATTGTACTTGTAATTGTAGTACCCGTGTCGTGTTGGATAATGTGTAGGTCATGCCAGAGGTCTAAGGTTTAATTTCTGTCTACCATCTAAAGTTTTTTTTAAGGGTACTAGCTCTTGTGAGGAATTGACAAATCTTTCAAGAGTAAATCTTGTCAATTTAGCCATTCAGATATGGCATAAAAACTGTAGGTCCTTTCCATACCCGACATTACTCGCTGAGAGTTGTAAGCCACTAGACCCTGGTTCTCTATGGACTGTTGCGTCACCTAATTTATTTATTTGCGAATTGATTTTAGAACAAATTTGTTGTTTTTAATACATTTTCATTATTGTATTTTTTTACTTAACACAAAATTGTGTCTTTAAAAAAACTGTGTCGACCTTAAACTACTAAAAATTCTAATATTACTGAAAATTCGTTCAATTCTTGACACTAAATAACAACTTAAAAAATGTGTTAAGAAAAACCACCTGCACGTTTGGGACTTCTTTTAAATTGATATACCACATTGTTTGTTTGCTATAATAAACAAAACTTTAATCTTCATTGCTGTATAGCCATTAAAATCGAACGTGTATAGTTCTAAGTACTCTTACGTGAGAAATGTCTCCATAAAAATAATGTCTTCAACTTTCAACAATGTACAACATCCATTCTCAATGATTTTACAACTTTATTGAATCATTTCTGCTTTGCTATATTAAACGAGTAGATATCAAAACCACGTACATATATAATGAAATAAGTTCTCAATGTCACTATCCTTAATCACATTTCCTTCATCCTTTATTTTTAAACAAATTTATATTGTACCTATACACATTCTGTGTGCTCTTGTGTATCTACTGATGATATTTATTGGTATAGACTTTACCTCTTATAAAATACAAACAACCCTACAAAGAAAAATTATTGTATCCCTCTATAAGTATAGCTATAAAAATAAGAAAAAGATGAAAAAAAAAGTCACCAACCAATCTCATTCGGTCATAAAAATGTGCCAACAATATGGCCGCTTGCTTTTGCTTTTAAGTCTACATCAAACCCGCATCATAACCATAATCAAGGTAAAGTGTTTCACCGATAATTTTAACCTACCCAAGGCTACAATTCTTCTTCTATACAAATATGTATACAGACTATAACATAAATGTAACTGTAACCTATCTATCTAGGACTCTATACATAGGTATATAGAATTATATGGCTATGGGTATATGGAAAAGAACAGATGACCGATTCTTCTACGACTATACAGCCCGAGCTTTTCTTTACACATAAATAAGAGTACATTTCCACCTGACCTCTTGCCTTGAATACACTCTTTATCTGCCGCGTCACACCTCTGACTCTGACTGAGCTGAGTGCAATCCAAGTGAGTGTCAGCCAGAGAGGTTGAATATTATAGTGATGCAGAATTCATCGTCCTCGTCGTCCTTACCGTCATCGTCCTTTTTGTCCTCGTTGTCTTCATAGTCGTTGTTGTCGCAGTCGCATGAAACAAGGATGTTTCCATTAAAAGAAAACTTTTCATTTTCCATAGTGTTGTTGATATATACTTTTGTTTTTGTTATATTTTCTATTTAACATTTCGAGGTAGGAAAGTATACAAACCTACCCCCCCCCCCCCACTCATATCCTTCGTGCTATATATTATTAGCTCTCTTATAGAAGCAAGTTAGAAAAACAGATGCGATTGTTTCTTCTTCGCCAAGGTAAATATGGCTTGATGAATACCTACAACTAACTTCAGGACATCGTATGTATATCGCATCCGTTAGCTTCGTCCTCATCGGTGGTGTGACCTGGTCTCCTGGCGTAGAGTGTCTTTAGTTTTAATGATGCATCCTTCCATGGCTGATTGATTTATTTTGCCATTGCCAGTGCAACATCAAAATTAACTTACACCACCTGTTGTTCTCGGTTGGGTTTTTATAGTTGATATACCTTAGCGATAGTTTGTCAGGATAATACTTTATCTTAAAGATAGATCCTTTAGATTCTTTATAGTGCGAGTAGGTAAATAAGCTCTAGAGCTATACAGAGAGAGAGAGCCATGGGAATACAAAAAGCAAACAAATAACGCAAAGTTTTGCTTTTATATTTTAAAGTTTTTCTAGGAAAATCCTTTCATTTGTTTGTTTAGTTTATGTTGGCCAAAGATATACTCACACTCTTCTATATCTAAAAACATGATCAGAATCGTAAAAAATAAATGTTGTTTTCTTTATTTTTATCGAGGAGAAGGAGAATCCTTGCTTTCCAGATGGACAATTCTAGAACACACAAAGTAGCTCACATCCAGAGACAGAGATTGAGACTGTGACTGAAGATTTAGTAGTGTGTTTTCTAAGCAATAAAAATTTTCACTCCAAAGGACCTGTTGTATAGTTTATGTTATTTGTCGACTTTGCGTTTCTTTTTTATAGGATGACTTTCGGTTTTTTATTGTTCTCATCGGATTTATATGAATTTTGTATTTTTGTTAGTACTAGTTGAATGGGATACGAAAAAAGTAGAGAGGATAGTGAGGACTTCTTGTTAAAACATCGACAGGACATTTTTATATATTGACAGTTTGTTGGGTGTTTATGGCAAGAGTTTTCCTCTGATCTGTTATTAAACCAAAAAATAGTTGGAAGAATTTTGTTGGGGGTATTAAAAGAATATACGTCAAAATATTCATACAAATTTATTTTTAACTTTTTTTTACGATTTAGCAATGGTTTCGATTGAAAAGCTTCTTTTTGGATGGTCTTTTATTTGCGTCTTTTTTATCTGAGTCTGTTATCCTTCAACATATTCATAAACATTCCCGAAAAAAGACCAAATGTATTAAGATATTTTATGTTTATTTCAAATCTGATGATGATTTTCTAAAAACGTTTCGACTGTAAATACTGATCCGATTTTGATTCATTTTATTACTTTTAGTCTTTCTCTTTTTTCTTTTTCTACATTATTTAACATTATTTAGATAAATTGTGTACCTATTGCAGACTTTTTCATTTTGTTTTATTCCTAAACCATGTGAGAGGTTAAACTCTCTTAACCTTGTTAACCATTTTATTTTGTATTTATGTTTATTCATCATACTACGTATTTGGGTTTCTAAATATAATATGTAAGTGAGTATGTGTTTTTTTTGTCGGCTTAACCCCAACAAAATACACACAAACCCTCCCTCAACAAGGATCATAAGAAAATTTCATTTAATCTTGAGCGGTTCCTTGGAGAGTCATTAAATGGGGGCCCAAGCGAGGGTTTATTTTATTTTTATGACCAAATCGAATCATCATTATAGTAAAAAAAAAAAAAGATTTTGTGATTATTTTGTTTTTGGATTAAAGGATGACTGACCCAAGGTCATTGGATTAAGAAAAAAGATTGTTTAGATTTAATTATAGTGATTTATAATACAGCATAAGGTTTTCAATTAAAAATATGATGATAATTAATATAAATTTAAATACAAAAAAAATATATGTAGAAGTTTTCTTAAAAAAAATTGTTTGATATTCTGAAGAAAACTTAAAAATAAAAACAAACATTTTACATCAAACTTAATGGTTTTCATTTTTGACATCTGGTGAAATTTTGAGAAAAATCGAAGTAGCAGTTTTTATTGACAAAAATAAAATCCTAAACAAATAACTATTAAAAGTTGATAAAATTAATTTTTGACTCGGATGTTTTGGCAACAATGAAAGATATAATCATTAAACTAATTTTATTTAAAAAAAATGTTTTTTAACATTTTTAAAATTAAAAAAAAATCAAAATGTTAGTTTTCTTATTAAAAATTGCTAAAAACTCGTATTCGTTTTGAATATATGTATTGAAAAAAAATTAATTTATTCATTTCAAAATTGTTTTATTCTCTGTAAAATATTTTTGTAAACTTAAATTAATTTTCTTAAAAAATCAAATCGATTTATTTTTTTTTTAAATAAAATTTTCAAAAAATGCTGTCAGAATTGGTAAAAATTGGTTTTCAACTAAAAGTGTCGTGAACAAAAACATATATTGAAATCAAACGTATTTTATAATATAAAACATATTGTTGATAACTTTTAGTTGATTTTTCTTAGAAAAATTTAGTCGTCAATTTAAAAAAAGAGGCTCGGATGCGACCCACACTGATAACTTCCCATCCCGTCTGTCAAATTGTCTTGCTTAAAAGCTTGTCTATATGTATCAATTTTTACCAAATTTAAGTACTATTTTTTGTAGATTTTATTTTTTTATGAAAGAACGGACTGTTGGATTTTTATAAAAAATTTACTGAATATCGAAAAGAATATTTTCTGTGAAATAAAATAAGTTTGAAGCCAATATTTGTAATTTTTAAAAAGCTATTTGAGTCAAAAGTAAAGTTTTACCAAGTTTTAGTATTGTTTTTTTTTATTTATGGTAAAAAAAAACTGTCAATTCGATTTTTCTTAAAATTTTATCAGATGTCAAAAACATTATTTTTCGTTGCACAAAATTGTTTTGGAGATGAATCATATTAAAGTCGTAAGATTTTCTAGGTGACAAATTTTTTTTTCAGTTTTTTTGATTTATAAAAAAAACCGTTAGTTGGATTTTTTTCTAAAAATATAATTGTTTTGTATCACGTTACAATATATAATATAAATTTAATTCAAGTCTCTAGCGTCATTGGTTCATGAGATATTTAGGTTTAACCAAAATTTTCACCTTTTTTTTAAACTGCTATAGTAAAAAAAACATCAACGCAATTTTCTTGAGAGCCCTTTCTCCATTTTTCTGCCTTATTATCTGTATAACAAAATTTATTTCAAGTCGATATCTCTTCTAGTTTTTGAGCTATTGACGACGAAAAACACGTCGCGAACGTACAGACGTACGGACGTACGAACGTACTTACACATGCACGCACAGACATCTTTCTAAGAAATCTTTTATTTCGTCTCTAGGGACCTTGAAACGTCGAGAAATGTCAAAATTTTCAATTTGACAAAATTGGACCCATTACAATAACTTCCTATGGCAAGTTAAAAATAGTACTGTTTTGCTTGACAGAAAAAAAAACGTAATTTTATAGACTTCTGTTTTGACTTCAGACAATTTGTACTGTACGAAAAATGTGGTTTTTGACATATTGGTTTTTTCATCAATTAAATTGACAATTTTTTAATAATGATGATAACTATGTATAAATAAGTAAGCAAATTTGTTTTGATTTTATAAAAGGTTAAGTCTAAACAAAATTTCATTGACACATTTTTTCCAAGAAATCAAAAACTACAAAAATACTACTAAATTGGTTTGACATCTCGAAAATTTCAAAAAAAAAAAAAAAAAAACAAATTAAATTTCAGTTTCTGATTTTATACTTTTGGAAATTCTTAAAATTTTGAAACAATTTTAGTTGTTACAAGAAGAAATAAAATGTTCAAGTTTTTAAGAGCACTAATAAGTTTTATCAAAAGAAGTTAGCAGTGTAGTTTTTTATTTTTATAAATATTCAAGATCTTGAAAAAGGATAGAAAAGTTTTGTTTTCGTTCAAAGTAAAACCAACGTAAATAGGTAATATTCAAGTTTGTTTAAATATTTTTCTTTTTAATAATTGTTAATTTTTAAATTTTATGGAGCTTGGTCAAGCATTCTACATTCTTGTAGTACTGCTAAAAAAGGGAACTCTATACTAAACAGGTCGTTAAACTGCACTGTCTATTATAATACCGATAAAATAATGGGACATGCATGAAATATTGGCGGTGCTGGAGACTTCAAAACTTTTCACTTAGATAATGGTTATCTATCATTTTTAAATCTTTTGAATTATATCCAAAACATTGAAGTGGGGTTTTAAGACATCTGCCCAAAAAAAAGTTTAAATTTTAAGTGGCGTTTTTGGCAATTATAAATTCGTTCTTTTTCTTTAACCTCTTCGAGTTCCATTTAGGTTTGAAATTCCAAACTAAAAAATGGTTTTAAAATAAAATACGTCCAACACGCGGAGGACTTCGTTTTTCCAGAGAACTACCAACACAGATATTGAATATTATTTCAATTTTTGTTTGTTTTTAAATTAAATAACTTTCCTTGAAATAGTTCCCAAAAAAAAGGCCAATTAAAATGTTTTAAATACTTTTCCATCGAAATCATTTATTTAAAATATTTTACAGAAAATGTTTTATTATTATCCTTCAATCTATAACAACACCCTTTTTTTGGAATGGTACAAATATTTCCGAAAAAAAATCCTTTTTTCCGATTATTTTCAACATTCCTAATTATTATCGACCTTTTTTTGATGTATATTATACTCGTACTCCTGTTTTCTGTCTCATTAACCTTCACTTTCGATTTCCCACATCGATTTTTATCTGAATTTTAAATTAGATGATCTCGTTTAAACATTTATACAGAGTAGGTATGAAAAAGACTAAAGCAATTGTGTTGTAATCTGATAAAAGATTACTGTACTGTGTGTCTATAAATGTGAATGGGGGGGGTACATTATAACACCTTTTAAATTGATTCCAAGTACCTCTGCTCCTCTCCTACTGCTGCAGATAAGGGCATATACATATAGAGATACTCAGGGTATCTCAAATGTCTGTCTAACCTTTCCTCTGATGATGGAGGAATAAGCATTTTGCAATTTTCAGATTTCCACTCACGACTACCTAACCTATTCTCTCGTATCCTTCCAAATAATAATATACCAATTGGAAAGGTGTGGCATTATCCTTTTTAGAGCATCATCAGGTGTGTGTGTGTTTGTTTTTCAAACAACAAGTGGGTGCGAAAAATGGTGTATTTTTATTTGTATCTTTTCTTTTTAGATGTTGGGATATGGCAAATTAAGCTAAAAATATGCGAAATCAATATGTGTAACTTTATCCTTAATCGAAGAACTTTTGTTTGGTTTGTTTACTTCTTCTGCTTTTTGAATTGGTTTATGGTTCGATGTTCTAATAATAATAATAATCAATTCTAATAGGCATACAAATTTTACGTGTATTATATCGAATAATAATAAGGATGTGTGTAATCATATAAGATTTAATGAAATGATATTGATATGGATATGGATTAGTTTCATAAAAGAGATATGTTTGATTTGAAAATCAATAGCTTTACGGTACGGAAGAAGGAAACGGATTTTTAAATGTGAACAAAATAATTTCTGTGAAGTAAATCCAACAAATTATTGAAAGTATCCAATGAGGCAAATTGTCGTTTAAGTAACTTTAAAAGTATTAAATCAATAATTGAAGTATAAGCTGACGAGATATTAGGACTTAATTTCTTTGTAAAAAACTGTTAATTGTTTTAAATTTTGTATTTTAGCAACAATATTTTGTATAATATGGAATACGTTTAAAGTCAATAAATGTATTTATTCACAAGGTTTTTAAAAAAAGCTGTCCATTGGATTTTTTCTAAAAAGTTTGAAATCAATGGCTTTATTCGTTCTCAAGATATCTGAGCCAGAAATCCGTTTTTAAAATACGTTGTAGTATTACTTGTGGTTTTTAAATTTGTATAAGAACATTTGTCAGTTGGATTTCTTTTAAACGATACCATGATTACAATGTGTAAAATAAAATTGTAGAATTTTGAAACTCAATTTAAGTTTTAGAATCCTTAAAAATGTCTGCACAAAATTGGTACTGATTTGATAGAGCTTTTTAGAAAAAATTGGAATATCGAAATTTTGTAAAAAATGAGTTTTTTAGAAAAAATTGGAATGTCGAAATTTTGTAAAAAATGAGTAAAATATATATTTTAACGAAAACCTTTGCTCCAAAATTTCTGAACCGATAGTATGAAACTCAGTTTTTCGGATTTTTTCTTCTTCTATTGTATGCTATTTTGTTTTTATTAAAAATATTATAACATACTTAGAATACTGGCATTCAAACATTTCTTAAATTTTCTTTTTTACAATTTACAAACCCTTAACATGTTGAACGTTTAAACACAGTACAAGCTTGAGGATAATAGGGACGGGCTACAGAGGTAATATCGGTGAGCATTGGTCATAGTTTTGAATATCAAAATGGAAGAGAAAAAATTCCACATTCTAGATGTGCGGTAAATAAAAGAATATCCATATTGACAGAATGTCTGAAATTGAACTCAAGGGTAAATTGATTAGAATTCCTGAGTGTTATAGATGAATTGTTTAGAGGGGGGAGGGGGGTTATTGCAACTGTCTTATTCAACAGAACACTTTTAAGAAAGTATTTAGGTGAAATGCCAGTTTGATTTCTTCTTAGGATATTTTTGTTTGTTTTGAGTACTGATCACGACGATATGTAAAATGCAAATTGCCACATCGCCCCATATAATTATTATAACGCCCAAAGTTAGTGTCTAATGGCAATGCCTTAAATCAACACATCATTTCAGGATGATTTAACAATTGGAAATAATTTTGGAGCCTTAGCATTTGCAATTTTGGGTTTTTTTCAGTTTTTGATAAATATTAACGCGTTTTGACATTTCTTGGACCTTATGTAATTTTTCAATTTGGTTTTTTTACTTTAAAACTCAATGCTCTTTGTTTATGTTAAATTATTATTTGCTAAAAGTGTCAAATTTTTTCATTACTATTAATACAAAACAATTAAAGCCAAACATTTAACATTTAACAGTGAGTTTGTGTAACTCTAAAAACATAAAATTTTGTTAGAAAATCACCATGTCATAGTTTCTAGAATGAACAATTAAATGTTGTCATAAGGATTTCAAACATAAGGGTTAAAATGGAACCTGCAGCGTGGGCATCTTTAAGTGTTTAAGATTTGACATTTACCAAGATGGACATGTTTTTCCCCGAAACTTCTTGAATCTTTATCAAATTTTAGCCAAAACAATATTTTAAAAAATCTTTACCAACTTATAATTCAGACAGGAAAAGATCTAAATTTAAATTTTAGTTGGCACCAAACTACAAAATTAATTTTGGTAGAAAATTAAACCAACATTTTGACTAAGACCATGTGAGGCCCAAAATTCTCTATGAAGAAGTTCTTACAGTCATAAGATGATATTTAATTTATAACCTCTTAGTTTTGCCATTAAATATCCATAATTTTAGTTATAATGATATAAATGTATTTGAAAAGAAAATACCAAAAAATTGGAATAATAAAAAAATACGTATACGCCACAGTGTACAATTTTGTAGCAAATAAGCACAATTTTTATTAATAATTATATAAAAAGAAATTTCCTTAGAAAAAGCAAGTGAATATTTAAATTCAGAATTTCAATGGTTTCATACCACTTTTTTCTTCAACATAAAATATGAAGAAGATCTTTTATTAAAGTTATGAAAATAAATAAGATTTTCTTATCGAAGGGCTAAACTTTTCAATATGTTTCAAAGGCCACATTTGTATTGTTCAGTTACTTGTGATTATTTGATTATGATGCAAAAGAGCATATAGGCCTTTGTTAAGATAAGTAGGTTAAACGCATTGATAAACAAGTTTTTTAAATATATACTGGTCCTGACTTACTCAATCAAAGTCTCAATGGTTAGGTTTTGCAAATATTTAAAGCAATTTTAAACAACTTCTAGAAACACAACCTTATTGCTATTAAAATCAATTATTTTGGATTTTCAGTTGAAAAAACTCAAAACTTCGTACTAAATCATTTACTTAAATACTTCCCCATCTAGAAACCAAATATTGTTCCAAGAGACACAATTGTTACGCTGCCTGATTTCAGTGGAACTTATATTTCGTTTTGACCTTAAGGCTTTCAATAACGTAATTCAAATAGAAACATTCACATTTTAACCTCCTCAAAAGCTCTTTTGACCATAAATTCTATAGTATCTTTGTGCCTATAGTAAAGATCTCAAAAATATGTTACCCTATGTTCTAGTAATAGGTACTTTATTTGATTGACCACAATGTTGAGGTTTTTCAAAAATTCTATTGGGTATACTTTACGATTCTGTGTTTCTCTCCTCAAAAAATATAAAATATAAGATTTAAACATTTCTGACAACCCTTTTTTGACCACAAAACTACTCATATACATTTCGTATTTAACTTTTACCATAATTTTTCTTTGAAAGTTGACAGAAGTTGTTGGCCCCTTATGGGAAATATATGTCTACCTTTTTCTGTCTGTTTGCTTGTGTGTTTTTTTCTCTCTTTTTCGCCATAAACCAATTTATTATATAGTTGGCCCTTTGAACTTTTAACCTCATAATAAACAGGTAATGGGTTTTTAAATTGGAAAACAGGATGTTTCTTTTTATTAATTTCGATATTACTCGTACATCTGTTGATGTTGTTTAAAAAAGGAGATAATAATTTTCAAAAGACATCTCATCATTAATTTTAATTATTTTATTTATTAAAATTAATCAAATAGCACGACAACATTTATACTATATATTCAATATATACGAATGTTAAAATAAACCTCTTCTTTGGTTGGTTTGTATATGAATTCAATTTATCAAAGAAACATTTACTTCACATATGCACAGCACTCATTTATAAATATAATATTATTTTTTTTGAAAAGTATAAGAGAGAGAATGCTTTAAGTATATGGATAAACCAGGACCATTTTCAATTTATCATTCCAGATCAAATAAATTACACAACAATCTGTTTATTTTTTGTTTGCTCTCAGATATATACAAATACCTACATTTACACTTCTGAAAGGATATGAAAAGGATATGTCTTATTTTCAAGCATTAACCAGTGAGAGAGATATATATATTTTGAATGTAAGGACACAAATCAACTCAAAAAGGAGCAACAGTTGGTCATTTTATTTTGTATTTTATCATTTTGTCTAAGTAGAAAAGGATTGCTTTTTTTGGTGTATTTGAATGCCATATGACAGACATTAGATGGTGATACAAAAACTGGGAAATAAATCTGTAAATCTGTTTTTGAAACGACTTTTAAAAATGTTTATCGCCCACAAAAACAAAAATTGAGAATTTTTTTTGTATCGTCACTCGTCGTCGCCATAAAATTCACAAAAACTCGTTTGTAAACATGCAATTTCTAAATTTAAAGTTAATTTAAACAAAAGTCAATAATTCACGAGGGAGTAACTTCATCATTTAACAGTTAAAAAAAAAAACAAAAACCTAATCGCTAATGGACAATTTTGATATCAAAAAAACTAAGTAAAAGGATATAAATCATAATTTCCCTAAAGTATTTTTTTTGGGGTCATTGTAATCAAAATATAATTATTCATACCAACACAACAACCAACGACCTTTATAATTTCGATGTTAATATGTTAACGTATGTTATGTACAGTTGTGATCACAAAATTAAGTCACTAAAATTAAAGTTATTTGCATTATCCTTATCAAAAATAATTGCAAGCAATTTTAATAACAAATGAATATATTTTTTAATTGATATGTGATTTTTAGGGGAGGCGGGCATAATCCCAGAAACCAAAATCCCAAAACCTCATAATCCTTTGCACCCACAATCCAATAACCTTAGATCCCGAAAAACCAAAATCACATTTATTCATGGACTGGGTTCAAAATCCCGGAATCCCGAAAATCAAAAATCCACAAAAATCAAAATCCAAAAACCGAAATCCCATTGAGAATTTTTACTTCAAAGAAATAATCTATTTTTTTTTTTGTGTTTTGATTTTTCAGGATTCTGGGTTTTTGGGAATTTGGGTTTTTGGAATTGTTTTTTTTTTTTAACTCTGGATTTAAAATTTATGGATTGTGTCCGTCTCCCTTTTTTAATTTTATATAATTCTTCGTAATTTTATTTGGGATTTAGGGCTTTCTAGATTTTGGATTTTTCGGGATTCTGGGTTTTTGGGATTCTGGATTTTCTGCACTCAAAATTTGTGGATTGTGTCCGTCTACTTTTTTAATTTTATATAATCCTTTATAATTTTACTTAGGCCTTTCTGAATTTTGGGATTGTAGGGATTTCTTTTTTTTTTTTTTGAGATTCTGGGTTTTTGGGATCTAGAATTTTTTGGATTCAAAATTTAGGGAATTGTGTCCGTCCCCATTTTTAATGTTATAAATTCTTCGTTATTTGTCTGGATTTAAGCTTTGCTCGATTTTGGGATTTTCGAGATTTTGTGTTTTTGGGATTTTTGTTTTGGTTTCTAGATTCAAAATTTGGGTATTGATTGTGTCTCTCTATTTTAATTTCATGTAATTTTTTGTTATTTTGGATTTTCGATATTTCTGAATTTCGGCATCATGTGTTTTCAATATAATGGTAGTTAAAGAAAACAGATCAAGTTAATGAAAGCACAATATTGGGAAGAAATTTTTATGTTCGTTTTGTGGCCTAATTATAATGACCTTATCTGTATCTACATTATTTTTAGGGTTTTTGGGATTCTGGCTTTTTTGAATTCTGGATTTCAAATTAAGGGATTGTGTCCATCTCCTTTTTTTAATATTATAATATTGTTCGTAATTTTATTTGAGATTTAGGTCTTTCTGGATTTTGGGATTTTTGGGATTTTGGGTTTTTCAGGAATCTGGTTTTTCGGTTTTTTTCTGGATTTAAAATTTGACGAGTGTGTTGGTCTCCTTTTTTAAGTGTTACATAATTCTTCGTTATTTGTTTGGGTTTCAGCTTTACTCGATTTGGGATTTTCGAAATTTTGAGTTCTTGCGATTCTGGATTCAAAATTTGGGGACTGTGTACGTCTTTCTTTTTCAATTTATATAATTCTTAGTTATTTTGTTTTACTTCTAGCTTTTCTGGATTCTGTATTTTCGAAATTTTGGATTTTCATGATTTCTGATTTTTGGGATTTTGGGTTTTTGAGATAGAAAATGGTCTTTAAAGAAAGTTGATGAAACCAAGTTATTGGGAAAAAATGTATCTGTACGTTTTGTGGCATAATTACAATGACCTTAACTGTATATATGTATACCTATATTATTTTAATAGCTTTAGATTCAGGACCCCTACACAAACATATGTAAGTTCCTCTCTCTTTTAATCTACACCAACATAAATCCCAAAAAAGTATGCAATGCGGAGAGTAAAATTAAATTTTCCTCCTAAAAGTTTTCGTTTTGAAAAATATCCTTTTTTTTTCGTTGTAAAAATAATAATAATAACATTTAAATCGGCTATGCACAACACAAAGAGGATAATATTGTGTAGGTCCATAAATTACCCACGGTTTATTTAAGTCCTTTTGGATTATACTCTACCAGTTTACCTACGTAACTACCTACCCTTTTTGTTTTTGTTTTATTCTTTTTATTTTTTAAGGAACAAAAATACATTCAAAACGAATAAACAAAACCATTTTTGTTGTTATGAGTTCGTAAGTAGGTGGGTAGGTATGTAAGTTTGTATGTCTGTATATGTGTACTTTTATTTTAAAGTAAGGATTAACGACGACGACGATTGTACTTTTGTTCATCTTTCACTCGTTGTTTCATCGTTTCGTGTTTTGAGAGTGCTCCGCCATTCATTCAGGCACAAAATATAAAATTAAACAATTTTTATTCAGAAAATTACCTAGTACCTAGTACTTCACTCCTTTCCTTTCCTACAAATTCTGAGTCTTCACAGTCTTTAGATGGTGGATTAACACAGATTTTCATAATGGCCCATGTGCCGTACAGTACTGTATACTTATAATATTTACGTCATTCGTCCTGAATGGCTCTTTCTTTTGTTGAAAATCATTATAAAGCTTTTGTTTTGTTATGAGAAAATGAAGTAGAAGAAAGGTAGGTAAATATTTTTATATAAAACAATATAATTAGGGAATAGGATTAAGGTTTTATTTTTTGGAAAACATAAAATAAGAACTTTATTCAATTTGAAGAGATTTTACAATTTTTCATTGTTCATATGACAGAGATAGAAAAAGGATTTTGAAGAGTTATTTAATGGTGCGGTAAACGTGATTAATTGTATTTTTAAATTAAAGGTTTCTTCATTATTGAAAGGTTTAAAATAAAATACTCATAGATGCCATATGCTTTCAACGAGGTCAAAACCAAAGTTTTATGAACAGCACTCTATCAGAAATTGTTTACTATCGTAGGTATTTATTTAAAGTGTAATGTAATGAAAACTTCTATTTAAAGCTAAAAACAAAAGAAATTTTTAAATGGAGCAATTATCTGGGAAGTAAATTCACACAATTAAGTTTTTAAAGTAAATACATGAAAATAAGTAATTACCGAAACAATTAAAAACTTCCAACAGGAAATATGAGCATTTCAATATAAAAAGGTAGAAAAAATGTTTAATAAAAACAAAGTGTTTTAACAGGGTGTTTTTTCCTTATAATATAATTGATGGTCTACGGCAAAGGGCTATGATTTGATTACATTGCATTAGAAGTTATTCTACTAGGTCCGATTTTGGAATTGAACATTTTTAAATTTCTGTCAGTTTCAAAGTCTTTAAAGATCAAGGTCAATCAAACAGCAAAAAAAAAATATCACTCTTTTCCGAGTTTTCATTGGAAGTAGTACTGACTTAGTAAATGTCAAGTAAGCAAAGAATTACCAAGGGTTTATTTCAAAGAAAGGGACTGGAATGCTTACTGACAACTTCCATTTGGTACTCGCTAAAAATGTTTCAAATTATATTTTTTGTAACAAGATATTATTGTAATTTAAAGAATTTAAATTAAAGCTATTTAGCATTTTCTTCAAATGTTAGAAAATGTTAACAAACATATTTCTATGAAATGAAACAACTTTGAAGTGGGATTCTTTCTTTGTTCTCAAAATATTTAAGTCAAAATTAAATTTTTAGTACTATTTAGTATTTTTTGTTTTAGGTTTTTCATTTTCTATGAAAAACTATAAACTAGATTTTTCTTACGACAAAATTTTTGATATACTTTTATTCTTCAAAAATCGATTTATAAAAAAATACTTTTTTATTAAATGTTCAACCATTAAGTCTCTGACTAAGATCTGATTCTCAGACAGAATTTTAATTTATTAAACGCTAATAACGTTTTTAACAACTGGTCAAATTTTGAGAATAGTCAAATTCATAGTTTTTTACAAAAAATAAAAACTTAAAAATAGCTATGTTACAAAAAGTTGGTAAACATTTATATTCGACTCAAATATCTTTTCAAAATCAAAAAAAAAATTTCTTCAAGCCATTTTTTTATTTAATCTCACAGAAAATATTGTTTTCGACATTCGGTATTTTTTTTATAAAAATCCAATAGTTTTATATAAAAAATTAAAATCTACAAAAAACAGTACGCAAAAATAGTACGGTCCTCGATATCTCGTGAATAATAGAAGATATTTTCTTCAAATTAATTTCATTCATCCAATTTGTTTTTTTTTTTTATAAAAGAAATACAAATTTTTAAGAAATACTACTAGAATTGGTAAAAATTGGTTTTCGAATAAAAATCTCAGTAACCACAATAAATTTTGAAATCAAACTCTTGTCATATGCAAAATATTTTTGGCAATTTTTAATTTTTTTGGAAGAATTCAACTAACGACTATTACAAAAAAATTCAATAACTTAAAACCTTTTAAGCCAGACAAATCGATAGACGGGATGGGAAGTTATCAGTGTGGGTCGCATCTCAGCCTCTTTTTTTATGTAGTTTGAGGTCACTGGATTTTTTAATGGGCAATGAAATTGAATTTGTTTGGAAGTATAGTAAGATTTTAATGTTAAGTCTCTGAACTAAAAGTCTAAACAAGAGAACAGAATAGAAAAGCCATGCAAATTAATGTGTAGAAAAATATTTCGCTTACTTTAAGAAGACAAACCGTCTGTTTGGACATTCTATCCTTTTAAGAAGCAATAATGTTTATTCGATCATATTTTATGTTAAAAAATGATTTACAGGTTTCAAATATTCCTAATAAATAATAAAATTCGTGTTACTCTCTCCACGTCTAATGTCTTCCCTACCAAACTCTTTAACTTAAGTCTATGGACGTTATCAAAAAGACATAGACCCTTTAAAAAAAAAAACGACAAGCGATATAAATTCACAGATAGATATACATACATATTCAATAAATTGAAATTAATAACAAAAATTGTGCCCTACTAAATTAAAACTGAAAAACATTTAAAATATTATTTATTGATAAAACGTTATAAATGTAGATATGTCATAAGATCCTATCGGGTGTTGGAACTTTGTTTTATTAAACTGAGATTTAAGTCCTTAAAATCCTTAGGAAATAATATA
This sequence comes from Eupeodes luniger, assembly GCA_951509635.1. Taxonomy (NCBI): domain Eukaryota; kingdom Metazoa; phylum Arthropoda; class Insecta; order Diptera; family Syrphidae; genus Eupeodes; species Eupeodes luniger. Next base: position 6,571,879 of record OX608075.1, on the reverse strand, counting down.
GAAAGTGAATAAATTATTATCTAATTCTAAATATTTTTAAAACAAAATTTTAAAGATAGACCGAGAGATATTAGATCAAGTTAGTCTTCAATTTAAAGTCTTAAAAATATTGAAACAATATTTTGTATAAGATAAACAAAGTTTGAAGTCAATATCTTTCTTCGTTCTTAAGATAGTTGCGTCGAAATCCAATTTTGATTGGTTATTGTTGTAGGTTTTCGTTTTCCTGTAACAAAATTTACAATTTAAATCATTCTTAGAAATGAACGTAATGTTAAAGACAATATTTTGCTTAAGTTAGTATATGTTTGATTTAAATTTTTTTATTATCAACAATATTAACAACAATATTTTTATTTTTTATTTATTTAATATTTTGTATGAGATTTGCTAATTAAGAAGTCAATTCCTTCATTTGTTCTCAAGATATTTGAGTCGCAAATTATTTTTAACCAATTTTTAGTAGTATTTTTGTTTTCGAAAAAAAAACTGTCAGTTCGATTTTCCTAAAATTTTTACCAGCTTTTAAAAAATGTATTCTAAATTGAATTACATTGTTTTTTGACGTGTATAATATTATTTTTTGTTTGTAAAATATTCGAGGTTACAAAATAGTGGTTCAGTTATTTTGATTTGTGAAAAAATCGTTGATTGAAATGTTTTTAAGTTTACAGTTATTTGGTATCACATCAAACTATTTAACCTAAAATTTTAATGAAGTCGCTAGCGTTATTGGTTTGTGTGATATTTTTGATCAACCGAAATTTTTCTCTTTAAATTTATTTGAGGTCGATATCTTCACAAATTCTTAAGATATGTCCGACGAAGACTTCTAGACATCCCTCTTACAACCTTTGATTAAGAATCTGAGGACCTTGAATTGTCGAGAAATATCAAAATTTTTGAACCGATTGCAATTAATTTATATGGAAAGTAAACAAGTGTGAAAATTCAACCCAGTAATTTCTTTTATTACATTTTTAAAAATTCTTGAAAAACAAAAAAAATATTGAGATCAGGTAAATTTAATTGTTTAAATAATTCCCTCAAAAGTAATTGACAGAAAACAGCTTAAAATAGTGTTTAAAGCAACCACTAGTTTGTTTTTATAAGAAATCGGGCTTTTTTGGTCACTTCATCCATATATGCAAATAAAAAACTTTGTTTCATATTTTTTCCCTACGTTTCGTCGTAATTTCTCGACTTCTTCAGGGGAATTTTATTAAATCTGACTATAACATTTATTTAACAAACTGCACTTATAAAATTTTTGATTTGAAACTTACATGTTTTTTGTTGTTTGTTACATATAATAAAAAGCACTATTTTAAACAATTTTAACTGAGTTTTTGTCTATAATAAAAAGGAGCTATTTTAAAATTTTTTTGAACATAAATAAATAAACGGAAATTTAATACAGAACTTACAAAACAGAGAAAAAAACTACAACCACTAGACATTATTCTACAATCAAAAAATTACGTATACGCCCTAGAGTACAATTAATAAAAAATATGTTCATCTTTTTTTTTTATTTCTACGGTAAAAAACCACCCACGAGTCCTTTCTGCATTTTTCTGCACTATGATTTGTATAACAAAATTTATTTGAAGTCGATATCTCTACTGGTTCTTCAGCTACGGACGACGAAAAAAACTTCCCGAACGTACGTACGAACGTATGTACACACGCACGAACAGACATATATCTATAAAAATCTTTTATTTTGAATCTAAAGACCTTGAAACGTCGAGAAATTTCAATATATTCACTTCGACAAATAGGACCGATTATAAAAACTTTCTATGGGAAGTTATTAGTTAACAAGCGTGAAAATGTAATCCAGTAATATTTTGTTTTAAATTTTTAACAATTCTTGAATAACAAAACAATTTTGACATGAGGTGAATTCCATTGTTTAAATAATGCATGAACATTTAATTCATAGATTTTTGAAAAAAACTGCATCGAACATTTAGACAGAAAGCAGCTAAAAATAGTGTACAAATTAACCACTAGACATTATCCTACGCTTTTATGTCTACAAACAAAAAAGTACGTATACGCCCTAGAGTACAATTAATTAAAAAAGTTTATTCAAACGTTATATTATAATAGTTATAATTTATTTTTTAGCTTATTTCTTATTCTTATTCTTATTAACCACAGTTTTTTTAAAATAAGCTTAAATTCAAACTTATCCTATACGTCATTTGTATCATGATGTGAGATTTGCCTACACATGTCATAGTACATTATAAATTGCACGATTCTTTTGTTGTTTGTTAATTTGTTCAATTTTTGTTAGTTCTTATGATTTAAACTTTGTAGTTTTGATAAATTACTAGAAAGAAATAACAATAACATTCACCACTAAATACAAAATCAACAAGTAAATCTGTAGAATTGCTTCTTGAATAAACTGAACTTTTGTTTAAAAACAACGTTTTTTGTGTTTTTGGGTTTAGTTTAGATTTTTGCTATGATTGCATTTCTATATAAAATCCCCTAAAACTTATAAATTCTAATGTTGTTGAAAATATGTCTAACAAAAAGGTATACAATAATTTTTTCTCTCTTGATTATATTAAATTTTGTACTTAAATCAAAAATCAATTCACTTTTTAGTAATCAGCTCTCAACTTTTACTTTAACTTTAACCATATATTTTCAAAAATTCAAGTACGTATACGAAAAAACCTATTTATGAAGATATTTTCTGGGTATTGATAGATTGTTGCCATATTTATTCCCATGTTAATCGGAAGTTAAAACACCATATGTCGTAGCTTTCGGTTAAAACTCCACAACTCTATATTATATTTTAAAATAGCCTTAACATATTTTCACGGTTCACTTTTCAAGAATTTATTAGCAACAAAATACCTAAGTGAAAATAATTGTCCCACAGAGAAACCTGAACATTTTTGCACAAAAATTCCTAAATTTTTTTTCCACCAAAGCCATAAAATTTATCTCAAAAAACTGAAAACCACAAAACCATAAAATCATCATTTCCCTTATTCCCAAGCAAGTACTTCATATTCGTATGCTATAGCGCATATTCTACACGTTTTCATCCTTCTACAGTAGTTGATGGAATTTATTTCCAAAGAACGCAATCCAAACGATACGAGTGAGAAGAAGGAAGGTATTAAAAGAAGTAAACTATAATAATCCCTTGAGACAGAAAGAAAAACTTCTCGTCAGGATCATAAAATATCCGTCATCATGACAAAGTATTTCATTCAGTTTTTGAATCATAAAAATTTATCTGTGCAGCATTCTTTTTCTTCATTTTCATTCCATCACAAAACTGCACCATGACCATTCCTCCTAATGATTTTGATTTTCCACCACATTTTGATGACAGACATTTTATACCATAAACTTGATAGTTTAAGACAAAGAATCTTTATTAGCTCTTTAGTCCCGTTTATCAATCACAGGATTATCCACCACCACCAGCCTCCTTAATATTACAAATTTTGTTTTTCTTCTTTCTTCTTTCATTTGTTGGTTTCTTTCCATTCAAGTTTTGTATATTATCTTAACTTAGCATTACTTTTCATCTGCTTTTAGTGCCAGGTCCTTAAATTAACGAATGTTCACTAAGGATAATGATCATGATAATGATGCTGATGATGATGATTATGATAATTTAACGAAGGATATACGAAAGAAATTTTTCGTATTTCAGCAAAAATTATATTTTGATCCCGTTGAATGTGAGGAAAAGGATTAAAAGTTCACTAAAAGACACAAAACTCATAATTCCTTCCCCGAATTATCCTTCAATTCAGCTGATTCAGAAACCTTTTCTTTTTTTTCTTCTTCTTCTTCTCCTTTAATCTAGCAACAGGTTAATCTTACCCTAATGGGAATTTTTCCAAATAAGATTTACAAAGTTTAAGGACATATTAAGAGGCTCATATTATGTTCGCCGTGAAAAATAACGAATGTAATGAACGATTTCTCAGAAATTAATGTTTATTAAAACGAATAAAAAGAAAACAAAAATATTTATAGGCATAAGTCATGTTTTGTTAAGGTTTATAAATGTAGGTATAGATATACCATCAGGATTCATGCTGTAAAGCGTAACTCAGCGTGACAAATAACAGTATAGCAGCACACTTCACGTATATTTCACTCTCTTTCATTTGATTTACACTAATTGCATGTATAATTTTATTTATTCCTTTTTCTTTCTTTCTTCACTCACTCACTCACTAAATCCTCTCGAACTCGAGAAGGAAAGGTCCTTTGAAAGGTCTTGACTTGAAAAATAAGAAGCCAAAAATACAAGAAGGATACACACAAATAACAACAACCAAAAAAGAGGAAAACAACTTAAACCAGCTTAATTAACTTGCACAAAAAAAGGTACGCCAGAAGTATACTAAATCTGTGTTTCCCGTCCCGGCGGCGGTACACAGCACGTTTTGGCATAAAAACAACCCAAATGACACTGACACTATACCAAAATATAACACGCCGTACCGTTCGCTTGACGACCAAGACTCTTTGATCCTGGCAAAAGGACAAAAAGAACTAAACCGTGAGAATTACCCCAGACTCTATATAGCAAGCAGGCTCTAGCTAACTTGAGAAGGAGCAGCGCACATTTTTCCACAAAGAAGTTGTATATAAAACTCAATCACACGCGGAAGAGGCCTTGGTGTCTGCCACTACTGGGTTGACTGATGTTAGAAAACTCGGAAAAATGCAAAAAGGAAAACAGTTTAAAAAATGTAAGGACGAAGACGTTGGCGGCGAAGTTTTTGGGCTCCCTGTGAGTCAAATAGAGCTTCTCTTTTGTGCTTAGCTCTCTTGTAACTTTGGTAAGTGTGGGGAAAGCTCTTTTCATCGTCGGTTACTGTTACACAGTAGTTTATTATTATTCAATGTTTAAAAATAAATATTTCTGGAAATAACTAAAAATAAATAACACAAAATCACATATGTATGAAACCTTCCCTACGACACGTTACGTCTTCCTCACATACATACATAAAGATAAGGACCAGCCCGGGGTTTTTGAGAAGAGACTTTCTCTGACAAACATCATTAAATCCCTTTCCATCAGCTTTATCACATAACCCTTACGTCTGGACAAGTTTTTGCTTCTTTTTTGTTTGTATTTTATTTTGTTCTCGATTGCGTGAGAGCATAAGGCATGACATGATTAGAATTCTAAATATAGCTGTGGTGAGTATAAGATTCAAAAAAAGAGGAAAAATATTCAGCACTTAACCTTAACCCTTGAATTACATGCCTATGTACGGTATTATGCAAAGTAGCCCAAATTAACTACTATATACACAGAGGACACAGTTACTTTGGAAAAGTCGTAGAGTGATAACGTTAAGCTCTCTGATAATAATGTGAGAAAATAGAAAAGCTTATGGTGGGTGGTGTGGTGAATAAGAGAAAATTTATTTCTCTTAGATAAGAAAGCTTAGATAAAGAAAGTAGCTTGCGATAAGCTTTCAAGTAAAAGAGCTTCTCTTTGCAACCATAAATAGTGAGCTTTTTGCTATAATTTAAGCTTTTATAGAAAGTACAGTGGTGTTTAAATAAAGGACAATATTACAGTCGTTTATCAAAACAACATTTTGGTTTTAGAAGGCACCTTCTATTTTCATGTCGAAAACGCATTCGATGCTATTAGTGAGGAAGCTTTTTTTAACAATAATACACAAATTTTAAGTCTTCAAAAAATATTAGGCCCAAGTAATTTCTTAGGCCAAACTTTTACCAGCAACTGTTCCCCTCCCCCCCACCGCCCTTCCTAGCATAAAAACCAATAACAGCCAGAAGAAGCTTCAAATACACACTATTTTCCAATTAAATAGTTCTATATGCGCCTGGATATATTTTTCCATAAAGGGGGGGATATATTTTTTAGGAAAAAGAAGAGAGATTTGTTCTTTAGCAACACAACGTGAATGTGGATTGTTTTACGTCATCTTTCCGCTCATTGAAATGTTCAAAAAAATCTAAACCAATGCACATGCAATGCCAACTTATTTCTAAACGCTTTCTTTTTTCTCTATTTCAACACTGTGTCTCGGAAATGCTAAAATAGTACAAAACTTTTTAAGTGTTTAATTATACAAGAACTTATAGACAAACCATACAAATTCTAAAACTTCTCAACATCGTTGAATTTTGAAACTCCACACAAATTTTAGTCTTGGATTTCAAACAAGGAAAGAAATTGAAAATTTAGGTATTTTGATAAAGAGGTGTAGTATACGCCCTCTTCCCTAAAATTGGAGCGTTTTTAGTTTTTCTGTTTTTTGTATACTCGAGGATGCCTAGCAATAACTTAAAAGTCAAAGTTCTTGTTTTATTTGCTTATCAATAGTTTCTGAGATTGAAATACGAAAAAAGTTCCGAACAAAAAACTTCGAGTCATTATACCTTGAAATATTTAATATGTCAATTAGCTCCCTCTTCATCCAAACACTTTAATTTTTATTTCTAAATGAATACTTAATTTTTTCAAACTATCAAATTTGGTTGAACGGTAAGAATACAAAAATAAATTTGGAAGGCTAAAAATTACTTTTATTCCAATGGAATTCGTCTAATTTTTAAACTGTGATATGGAATTTTGTAGAGCTTCGTATTGAATCGAAAACCTCCTCTCTCGAAATGGGGCGTGGTATCCAACCAAAAAAACACCTAAATATTGAAAAAGAGCTGAGTGATTTCTAGACACAAAAATTTTCCAACAAATTCAATTAAAATTTAATAATTCAAAAGAGACTTAAGCTTCCAAGGACCTTCAACAAATAGCAAATAGCTAGAGATCTTTAAGATTTAAGGGATCTATTTACGCTTGCTTCCTACAAGTTCCTTTGAATTTTTTGTTTATTTTTATACCGGCCATACCTAAGTTCTCAATAAATCAAACATAAATAAGACTTATCAAAACACTTTAAAATAATCCCTGAAGCAAACAAAAAAAAAAAATTATCAATAAGCCAGAAAAACAAGAGTATCAATTGAAAACGAAAACTCAAAAATATATAAATAACAATTTTGACAGTCATATTCTATGTTATGTATGGTTTTTCTTCCCTTCTCAACTTAAAGCCTTAATTTAACCCTTTTCAAACTAAATTAATATAGCAACGTTAAAGATAAATCAAAATTAGGAGAAGAAACACCAAAACAATTTTTTCCTTATACAGAAATGAAAATAATTTCTTTCCCCCCCCCCCCCCCAACAAAAACAAAAAGAAAGTAAGACTTCATTAGGAAAATACATTTAAAAATATTATTTTCTGTTGAAATATACTTTTTTGTTCGTTCTTCTGCTTCTTCTTCTCATCTTTTCAATTTGTTTTGCAAAAACATAAAAGTACAAATATCTATCTTTTTCGAGGTAAAAATAAACAAACACAATTTATACTTTTAGAAGACTCATCGTTGCTGTGTTGTTTCTTTTAAACAGAATGATGATAGGGTATTTGCTAATGGAAATTGAGAAATATCCTTAAAGAAAAAACTATAAATATTATTTTTCCTATTTTCCTTACCAGGAGCAAATACCTGAATAAATGAAAGACAAAATAGAAAACTTAAGTATCTTTCTCTTAAGTGTTTCTTCCGGCAATCTTCTGTCTAAGGACAAGAGCGACGAAGTGATAAAAGTACAAAGTTCGAAGTAGTTATTTTATAATATTCTACAAAAAAAAAACATCCTAAAAGCCTCTACAGTTCATTCAAGTCAAGACGCCATGCCATCATGCCCTGTCATTTTTTCTTGGACTTTGCATCAAACAATTTGTTTAACTTTAAACGAGGTAAAATATAGAAATATTTTAAAACTAATTTTAGTTTTGTTTCATCGTAAGTATTAGATTTGTTCTTTCACACTTGAACTTAAGTGAATTCCATCACACCTGTCAAACAATGTGTCAAGTTAACGATCTAAACGGCAAGATGACAGTTTTTTTTGTTATTGTATACAATTTTGCTTCAAACCAATTCTTTAAGAATTCACAGAATTGATGGTGAAAAATAAAATACAAAATTTTAAGTAAATTTATTTTTATGTAAAATATTGTTATTTTATTGTTTGACAAAAAAAAAAATGTATGACTGCGTTCCAAGAACTTGCTCCTGTGTTTTGAAAATAAGTTTACTTTCAAAAACTAACAAAACTAATTAAAAAAAAATTAATTTTAATAAAAAATTTTGTGTCGAAAGCTTTTGTTTAAACTAATTTTGCATTTATCAAAGGTTTTGTTCAAAAATTTCGTTCAAAAATCTTAAATCGTTAATGATATTTAAATTTTGAAAAAAAAAAGATTAAAATATTGAAATAACCCAAAACAAAAATAAAGCATTTTTGAACAACAAATTTAACTTAGACAAACTAAGGGCCTGTTCAGAAAAAATGGTATTATCTTGAAAAGTATTAGGACTTGCATAGTTTTTGAGAAAATTTAAAAACAAAAATACGGTACAAAAATATATTTTTAATATTGAATGACAACGCCAAGATAACAAGACAAAAGTTGATGAAACCGTTTTTTTGATAAAATTCGAATTTTCAATTTTTGACCAAAAACTTTGTTTTTGGATCTTATATTCCAAGTTCTCACTCAATCATCTTAATGGTTTAGGCAAGAAAAATGTAAATGTTTTTATTGCAAGGGTTTAATTAAAATTTAAAAAGAGGCTGGGATGGGACTAACACTGATAACTTCCCATCCTGTCTGTCGATTTGTCTTGCTTAAAAGTTTGTCTATATGTATCAATTTTTAACAAATTTGCGTACTATTTTTTGTAGATTTTATTTTCTTATAAAAAAAACGGACTGTTGGATTTTTATACAAAAAAATTACTGAATATGGAAAACAATATTTTCTGTGAAATAAAATAAGTTTGAAGCCAATATTTTTTAATTTTTGAAAAGCTATTTGAGTCGTAAGTAAATTTTTACCACGTTTTAGTATTGTTTTTTTTTTAGGTTTTTATTTAAAAAAAAAACTGTAAATTCGATCTTTTTCAAAATTTTATCGAATGTTGAAAACAATATTTCTTATAAGATAAAATTAGTTTGAAGCCAATGTCTCAAAGTTTTGGAAAGATATTTACGTCGAAAAACAATTTTTACAAACTTTTGTTAATTTTTTTTTGGTTTTTAATTTTTTTGTAAAAAAACTGTGGATTCGATTTTTTCAAAATTTGTCCTAATGTTGAAAACAATATTTCGTATACGTTAAAATTAGTTGAAAGCCATAATCTCAAATTTTTGAAAAGATGTTTGAGTCGAAAATCAACTTTTACCAACTTTTGTAAAATTTTTTTTAGGTTTTCAATTTTTTGTACAAAAACTGTAAATTCGATTTTTTTATAAAATTTATTGAATGTTGACAACAATATTTTTTAAGACATAAAAGTAGTTTAAAGCCAATATCTCAAAGTTTTGAAAAGATATTTGAGTCGAAAACCAATTCTTACCAACTTTTATACATTTTTGATTAGCTTTTTATTTTTTGTAAAAAAACTGTTAATTCGATTTCTCTCAAAAAATATCCTAATGTTGAAAACAATATTTCTTATACGTTGAAATTAGTTGGAAGCCATAATCTTAAATTTTTGAAAAGATGTTTGAGTCCAAAATCAATTTTTACCAACTTTTGTTATTTTTTTTTTAGGTTTTTATTTTTTTGTAAAAAAAACTGTCAATTCGATTTTTTTCTAAAATTTGTTGAATGATGAGAACAATATTTTTTAAGACATAAAAGTAGTTTAAAGCCAATATCTCAAAGTTTTGAAAAGATATTTGAGGCGAAAGTCAATTTTTACCAACTTTTATTAATTTTTTTTTTTAAGTTTTTATTTTTGTAAAAAAAACTATTAATTCAATTTTTCTCAAAACTTTTCAGAATGTTAAAAACAATATTTCTTATAAGATAAAATTAGTTCGAAGCCATAATCTCAAGTTTTTGAAAGGATATTTGAGTCGAAATTCAATTTTTACCAACTTTGAGTAGTCGCGAACGTACGGATGTAGGGACGTTCAAACGTACGTACACACGCACTCACAGATATCTTTCCAAAAATCTTTTATTTCGACTCTAGGGACCTTGAAACGTCGAGAAATGTCAAAATATTCAATTCGACAAATCGGACCCATTACAATAACTTCCTATGGGAAATTAATAAATTTCTTTGCATAAACCATTTTGTTAAAGGTTTTGAGATAACGCAATTATTTTGAAACATCCACTATAAGAAGATTTTTACATAAATCAGTGAAGTCGTTTTTATTTGAACATAGGTTCGAGGAAATGCATCGAAAAATAGTATGAACTTATTAACTATCTTACCGAAATAAAAAGCTTAAAATTTTATACTTCTTAAGCTTATTTGTACCTCGAAGACTTTTTTTTTATTCAAGTAAAATCATTGTATGTTATTTTTACGAAAATCTATAAAAAGAAAAGACTCCAATCTGAACACCGTCTTTCATATAATTTGTATAACTTTCAATAAAATAGCAAAAAAAATTTAATATTTGATTAGTTCATACTAAAACCTTAAAAAAAACTATCCAAATAACCTTAACTAACTGTCAATTAAAGGTGTAAGACAAACTTAATACAATTAATTATGTCAAAACAAAATGATTGACTTCTTGACAGTTTCTTTTTAGTTCTGTAAGAAATATACATAAAAGTATACCTATCCGTTGTCCTTTTTCTATAAGTATGTATGTATTTTTTGATTTGAATAGCTACTGACACTCTTGACCTCAATTTGCCTTCCTGATGTGTTTCATTACATTTTAATTGGTTGTGATGTAGGTATGCATATAAATTATTCTATATCACAGAACCATACTCCCTGATGTGACGTCTGACACTTCATCGACCATTTCTGATTTGTAACCCTGGGTGTTGACAACATTAGGTAGTATATAGTTGGTGTTAAGACACCACTAAAAGCTGTCTTTAACTGTTGTCCATATATAATGTAATCTTGTATATTGTATGGTGTTCAGAAATCTATTTAAGGAAACATATAAAAATAACATTTATCTACATACATATGTATGTACAGGATAAAGATTCAAAGCTATATAAGGGAGGATAAGGGATAAGGATAGATGGATTCTGGACATTGAACAGGCCAATTTGTTTTTCTTCTGTATGGAACATCAAGTTTTATTATTAACCTTCTTCAGAGGGATGTAGATAGAGAGGGTGTGAGTGGGTGGGAGTAAAAGGAATTAGGGTTTATTTTTATATTCGACTGTTATAAGAGACTATATTATCTTATACGGATGAGTTACTAAGAAATAGGTTTTGTCATATTAAAAGTGTTTGACTCTAAGAAGATTCCTCAACTCAGGATCAGAATAAATAGAAATTCATCTCCATGCATAAGAATTTCTTCTTTAAGGACATAAAGTTTGGATTGACTGAACAAATAAGGATTAAGAAAAAATACTAAATTTGAATATCTAGCCATATTTTTATTTTGTTTCTTGCGACTTATTGGAATTAAATGTCAAATATTACATTCGTAACAAATTTCGAACTCGGGATTTGAAACAAACTCATGTTTTTTTTTTAAGATGATAGAGAAGTCACCTTGTCTGTCCTCACCCCTGATTTTAAATTTGATTTGAAAATTCTAATTTTTTTCAAAAATGGCCTGATAGATTTGTATGAAATTATCTTTAATTAACTTAACTCGGATAAGTGATACAATCAATTTGTCGATTTTAAAATACTTTGCACAGAAATCTGTTTAAGACGATAATGTTATGAAAGGCTTCTTATTTTTCATAGCCACTGAGTAGTTGAGTCTTTACATAATTTAATAGACAAATTCTTATAAATTATAAATTTTTAAAACACTTTCTCAGTTATAAAAACAAATTTCCATGTCATTTTCGAGATATTCAAATTGAAAAAAACTTTTTTTGAATCTTTTTAGAAGATTTTTTATGGTATAGGTTTTTTTTTGGCACGGGTAGATTTTGCCGCCTCATGTTGGTCATTTTGTTTGGTGACATCTATCAAAACTTTTGTTTATTTTTCAGTTGCTTATGCCAAATCATCATGGCAAGTTACACGATTGAACAGCACGTTCAAATGATAAAACTTTATTTTCAAAATGAGTATTCGCAAACTTTGCGCGCATTGCGCCCATTTTACGGTAGACGTGGTGGTCCTTCACAGTCGAGTCTTCAACGTTTGATGGCCAAATTTGAGATGACCGGAACGAAGGAACGCAAGATCGGCCGAGAACATCGCCACGGTCCGTGAAAGTGTACAGCAGAACCCGCGGCAGTATATTGCTCGTCCTGCACAAGAACTCGGCCTTTAGCAGACTTCAACTTGGTGAATTTTACGTCGGGACTTGGGCCTACACCCGTTTAAGATCCAACTGACCCAGGAGCTCAAAGTTCATGACCATAGACAACGCCGTTTGTTCGCTGACTGGGCTTCGAATCATTTGGAAGAGGACCCCAATTTTTGCCAAAAAAAACATCTTTAGTGACGAGGCACATTTTTGGATGAATGGCTTTGTTAACAAGCAAAATTGCCATATAGCTATTGGACGACACCAACAAACTCGAGGTTCACTAGGTGATAATGCATCCTCAAAAAGTTACCGTTTGGTGTGGATTTTGGGCCGGCGCGGCGGTGTAATTGGTCAGTACTTTTTTTGAAAACGACGTTAGTGAGGCGGTTACCGTCAACAGCGAGCGCTACATAACGATGATAACTAATTTCGTATGTCCCAAATTGAACCATATAGACCTAGACGACATGTGGCGCTTCGTGCCACACAGCAAACGCCACGACATCTACCCACAATATCTACCCGCCCTTATTGAAAAACCTTAATCTTTTGTAATTTAACCAGTTTTTTAAAAAATTATCAAGGAGGCAATATTGAAGCCTCACACAAATTTCGTGCAGTGTTTTTGGTAATTTTGTATTCAAACCAATTCTGTATAACTTCAGGAATTCCTTCGTACACATCTTTATACTATGAAACAAAATTTATTTGAAATTGTTATTTCTTTGTTTTTGAAATGTAATTTATCCTGAAAGTATGGACGTACAAACGAACGTACAGAACCACGCACAGAAAACTTTACGACTATCATTTTTAAAAAAACTGAGTACGTAGCTTTTTTGTTGTAAATAAGTTGTGGGAAAAAAATTTCAAAAATTAGTTTTACTTAGATTTTTTTAAAGGAATATTATGTGCTAACTTAACACCATGAGCCCAGGCATAAAAGAAGGATATTCGAAAATGTAACAAAAATGTAAAACCTTTTTATTTACATTTTTTTCTTTTCCATAACCAATTTTAAACAAAAAACCTACACTTAATTGCATCGTTACATTCTCGAACATTCTTGTATAATGCCTGCGCTCATCGTGGCAAGTTAGAACTAAATACCTTCTTAAAAAAAATCAATACCCCCTTTTTAAATCTAGGTAAAACAAATGTTTGGGAAAACATTTTCCACAACTAATTCACAATATATAAGCTAAAATTGACTGCATACAAGGTTTTTTAAATTTCAGAAAATTGTAATGCTAACTTGACCGTCGTAAAAATTGTAGCTTTCTAAAAACGATGGATTTAAATTTTTTGAACTTTTAGTATGAATATTTGTCAAAATTTTCAATTTAAAAATTGGACTGATTGCAATATCTTCCCACAAAAAGTTAGAAAAATCTAAATTTTTGAAATTTTATATACACAATTTTTTTTTTTAAAATCAATCTGAATATTGTGTAAAGGTTCAAGCAGCTGAACAAATTATTTCATATGAAATACTTTTTTTTTATCTAAGAATCTTTAAAATTTAAAAAATCTATCCTAAATTTTATTAAAAAGAATATAAAATTGTATTTGAATTCCAAAAGCTTATTCATCAATTTTTGAACTACTCTCACAATATGAATAAAACAAAAAACACTTTAGTCAAAGTTAATGAAATAGTAAACGTTGTAAACAAACTATATTTCTAAAAATGCGGTTTTCATTTACATATCTCATTTAACAGTATGATTTAACACGACTAAAAGAACTAAAAAAATATAATGAAGAAGTCGTTTTCAAATCAGTCTGGAAAATTAACCAATAACTCTCAGTATAAGAGACGAATAATCGCTAAATCTTATAGAGTGGGACTCTATTACGCAATAACTTATGTAAATTTAATTTGACCTTGTAGCACTGATTATACCAAAAATATTACATGAAAACAATAAATGTCCTTTTAACTCGAAATTCTTAACATTAAAATATGTATTTGCATATAATTGTGCGTGTCTCATATTTTGGTTTTTACATATCTAACATTTTAGTATGATATTAACTTTTATTCGCCAAGAATTAGAAAACAAAGTTTACATAAGAACTTATTTATATAAATAATTTTGTTTAAAGAAAAAACATTTCAACTCCTTCTTAAAATTATTGATAAATCCTTAAATCGATTATTTGGTTTTCATTCTTGACTCTAATTGATACAAATCTAAATAATCCTTTCGATTTAAAAAAAAAGCCTATAAACAGAAGAAGACTATAAATAAGTATTATTTATAGCTCATATAAAATCAATAACACTTTATGGTCTAGTTTCTTATATTTAAACATGTATGAAAAGGATAAATCCTTTATTAAATTAATTCTAGAATTTACAGAATTCACATAAAAATGATAATTAAAAGAAATTGATGCGATTAAAAAAACTTTCCTCTTCTTCTACATTAAGGCTTTTATATCCTTTGATGTTAAATTAAATTATATTCTTAATTCTCACACAAACACACACACACAAAAGAACATACATGCATATCTACTATAATTTGTTTCCACATCCTTAACCTCCTTTAGACATGACATTTATTACAGTTAATTATTCAATTTTGAAATATAAGGATAAAGGATGTTTTTTTTTGTATTTTGTTTGTTAAAATTATCTTTTCTGTGTGCGTTTATTATATATGGCAAATAATGACACACACTGATGATGGTTATTCATGAGGTTGATGAAAATTAGTGGTCCATTGTTAGGATGTGTGCTCGGATGTGAGGATGTGGAAACAAAGATTTATGATTTGTTGGAAGGTTAAATTGGTATATTAATATGTTAATTATATAAAATATTGGTAATTTCAGTAAAACTATAGTCAATCAGTATATATACGTAGGATCATTGAATTAGTCACACAAAGAATGTTTTGAATTTAAGAAATAATTAAACATAAGAGGAACAGCACTTACTTAATCAATAAGGGCTTTGAAATTGATTGGATTCTGGAAAAATTAACTCTTAATTCGTTTTAACTAAACTCTACTTTAAACTGCCTTTAAACACACCTCTTGAATTAAATTGCTGATACCATAAAGAAATTAAGTAATTTCTTTTGAAGGTCCAATTAGAAGTAAAACAAACATGAAATTTCTGAAGTTTTAATGTCCTCAAAATCTAATTCAAAGCTTTTAGAGAAATTGCACGATGTAAGCGAACGTTTAGAAAATCGAACAGTTTTTTAGGTAAAGCTTAAAGTAAGAACTTAACCTATTTAAAAATTACTTTACTTAACTTAAAATTAATAGAAACTGTTTTTTGAAAAATCCAAATGACAATTTTCTTTCAAAAACTAAAAAACAAAAAAAAAAAAACGACCTTGTCACAAGAACTTGTTCTTATATCCTAAGCATCTGTTTAAAAATAATACTTTTATTTTAAGAAATATGTCTATCTTCAAAAATTTAAATTCTTCTTCTTAATTTCTCAAGAATCCTTAATTTATCCAATTTTTCCAATTTTTCGAAAATTCGAACAAAATTGGGAGCATCCAAAAGTAGACGATAAGACCTAACACTAACCTATTTGTTGTTTTCTGTCCTTAAAATAATTCCAAATGGAAGGTTAAATATTGTATCTGGTTAATTTGACATTTTTATGTAAGTTTAAAAAAAAAAAAAAAAAACAGGTGTACCTCAAGGTTCCATTTTTTCAACGAATCTATTTACTATTTTGTTTAATCAGATTCCATTTACAATTAAAGAGCTATTGCTCAGTCTATTGATTTCTAGTTTAGTTTTTAAATCTATCTTCCCAAGGTTCGATCATAAGTTGTCAGCTTAGCTGTTTAGGTGAATTCTTTCATCTTAGGTAAGTAGGAAAATGTTTTATATTTTAGGATTCAAAAAGGTTTTCTTAAAATAAAATATAGTTTTCTGTTTCAGTACTCAAATCCATACTTTCTTTAATATCTTAGGTATTGAGAATATAATAATATGAAATAATATTCTATTTTCCAAATGGCTTGCAAAATTTTGCCAAAAGAAATCGAGCCGGGTTTGTTTAAAAAAAAATATCTTTAAGGGGCTATTTTTGTATTCTAGCAAGATGTATGATCTGCGGGCCAGGATTTTGCAGGAATTTAATTTTTTTTGCATTTTTCTTAAACAAATTCTGACTTAAATTTGTGAAATATAGTTAGTTTAGTTAAATAGTTAAATAGCGTACAATTTTTTGTAGATTTTAATTTTGTATGAAAAAACTGACTGTTGGATTTTTATAAAAAATTACTGAACGTCGAAAACAATATTTTCTGTGAAATAAAATAAGATTGAAGCCAAGATTTTTAAATTTTGAAAAGATATTTGAGTCGAAAGTAAATTTTTACGAAGTTTTAGTCTTGTTTTATTTTAGGTTTTTATTTTTTGTAAAAAAAACTGTCTTTTCGATTTTTCTCAAAATTTTATCGAATATTGAAAACAATATTGCTTATAACAACAAATTAGTTTAAAGCTAATATCTTAAAGTCTTGAAAAGATTTTGGAGATAAAATCGTTTTTTGTTCGTAAATTTTTCGAGGTAAATAATATTTTTTTTCAGTTTATACATATGATTTATAAAAAAACAGTTAATTGGAATTTTTTCCAAAAATATATTTGTTTGGTATCACGTTACAATATATAATATAAAATTTAATTCAAGTCTCTAGCGTTATTGGTTCATGAGATATTTAGGGTTAACCAAAATTTGTCACCTTTTTTTAAAATTCTATGGTAAAAAAACCACCCACGCAATTTTCTTAAGAGCCCTTTCTGCATCTTTCTGCCTTATTATCTTTATAAGAAAATATATTTGAAGTCAATATCTCTTCGTGTTCTTGAGCTATGGACGTACGGACGCACGTACACACGCACAGACATCTTTCTAAAAATCTTTTATTTCGACTCTAGGGACCTTGAAACGTCAAGAAATGTCAAAATTTTCAATTCGACAAATCGTACCCATTTCAATAACTTCCTATGGGAAGTTAACTAGATAGGTACCTATTTTTGAGAAATTATAACCTTCCATCACCTACAAATTTCAGAATCCTATCAAATTTTCTATAATTCATTTCCAAAATTATCACTAATTTTGATCTGACTAAAAATTGATTTTACTATAAAACTAAGATTATCTAAGAAACTTTCTATATACCACAGCCTAAAGCCAATAATACTAAAGTTTACGCCTATCATCTTTTGGTTTTATTTGTATGTACTTCCCATCCCTTTATATTACCCCTTGGTTGTAAGAAAATTTATGAAAATTTTAAATCAAGTTTAAATCGATTTTCGTAAACATTTTTAATGTTATTAACTTCCTGCCTTGCCTCAGCATGTCATTCTCTGATGATATGATGGTGTCCCTGATAAAATTCCATTAAAAAACTTTTCCCATATAAACTTCTTCAACTTATATACAACGCATATTTATGTCGTATATAATCCTTGTGTGCTTGATAAAATTAAGCGAACGTGAAAATTACATTTTATGAATGTTGCAAGAACTTATAAGAAAAAAAGAAAAACATCTTAATTTGAAATGATATATTCTATCGACTTTCTTACTTAGTCCAAGGATGCGTTGCGTATATACTTAACCGCGTGAATATAATTTATTAAAGCATCCTAAGTAGGTCCGTTTTTATTGCTCTGATGGCCACAGGGCAGTTTGTATTCATGAGATTTCGCATTTGCAGCCACCACCACCGCAATAATGAATCTGCTGTGTTTTTGTAAACCAAAAACGAGACCATAAATCCCAGTTTATCCTTTTCATCTACAATAACCGCATTTAATTTGTGCCTAACGTTTTGTGTAACCCTAACCACTATTCTCCAATGGCAAGGCAAACAGACTTTTACCTATAGGAGCAATAAAGCATAAATAGCGAAAAACAACATCCTTTCAATGGGATAAGGATTTCTATACGGCGGACATTGGGAAAGGACTCGATGGACCATTCATTTGTCATATTCCATAGACCACAAATGGGTATAACTTTCTCTCTCTCTCTCTTTGCAGTCTGCAAACTTGGCCAAGAGCAATCAAAACTTTATTCCAGAAAAATATTAAAACCAAAAAAAGGAAAAAACAATCATTTACATTTGCAGAGAGTTTTTTCGTTAGAAAAATGTTTGGTTTGGTTTGGTTTTGGAAGGATGCGAGGGACTTTTGTTTCGCGGTCGAATTGAAATGGGGATATGTACATATATAGTGTAATGTATCTGCCTTTGGGGAACCAAACGCCGTGGTTTTGAAATGTAATTGGTTCTCCGCATATTGTTCCCATGTAGAAGATTTAAAATTAATTGAATTCCCAACCCGACTTATTTATTTAGTTGTTAAAACTGGGAATCATAATTTTGCTACGCAAGCAAAGGAGTTTATAAATCGGGAAATGTAATTAATTTTCAAAAGGATTTTAATATTTGTTGAAAAATAACAAAAAAAAAAAGAGGATGGGATGCCACACACACTAATAAATTTCCACTGTCTCCCGCTAAAAATGTTGAATGACGTTAAAATTTTAAAACTTGTTTTAGTAAATTCGTATTTAAGTTTTTATTTCATTGTCAATTAATTTTTCATCAAAGTTAAAAAAAAAAATATTAATAATAATATTTTAAATAAAATAAAAATCACTTGAAGTAAAAATTAGTCTTTGTTCCCAGGATTTTCAATTCAAAAATCAATTTGTACAAATTTTGTAGTATAGTATTTTTATATTCTAAAAATTACACTAGATGTCAAACACTTTGGTTTGTAAGGTTTGTAAAATATTCGAGATGAAAATTATGGCCTCTGCGTACTTAACTCGTTAATTAATTGGGTTAACCAAATTTTTCATTTTTTCTTTAATTGCTATAATAAAAAAATCAACTGCTGAATTTTCTTCAAAGTACTTTTTGCATCTTTTAATGTTATTATTTAAAAACAAATTATGTTAAGTAAATACCTCCGCTGGTTTTTGAGATATCTCGAACAACAAATAGTTAGGACTTACTTTGTATTTTTGATACTTCCAATTTAACTTGAATTAAATTTTTTGGTATTCAGTATCGTCTTCACTTTTCATTAATCTATGCCTTGAAATTACTAGAAGACTTGTTGATTCGAAATTCATACCATTAGTCACTAAAAACAATTTTTGTTTCAAGTCAATTCTATGACTATAAATTAAATACAGTAAAACCCGCTTAAGAGAAGATGTAAAATTGTACGACGACGTTTGTTGAACTTAAATTTTTTTATTTAAGTAAGGATATATTTATATGAAAACAATTCACTGAAATGGAAATATTGGTTTAGATTTTTGAGAATAAAACCATAAATAAATTCATTTAAAAAAAAAATAATAAACATTTTTGACATTTTCAAAAATTAAAATGTCATTTTTGTGATAAAATGAGAGCGCTTTTAATTAACTTCCCATAGGAAGTTATTGTAATGGGTCCGATTTGTCGAATTGAAAATTTTGACATTTCTCGACGTTTCAAGGTCCCTAAACTCGAAATAAAAGATTTTTAGAAAGATGTGTGTGTGTGTGTGCGTGTGTACGTACGTTCGTACGTCTACACGTCTCTACGTTCACGACGTTTTTTTCGTTGTCCATAGGTCAAGAACCAGAAGAGCTATCGACTTCAAATACATTTTTTTATACAGATAATAATGCAAAAAAGATGCAGAAAGGGCTCTCAAGAAAATTGCGAAGGTGGTTTTTTACCATAGCAGTTTAAAAAAAAGGTGAAAATTTTGGTTAAACCTAAATATCTCATGAACCAATGACCCAAAAGACTTGAATTAAGTTTTCTATTATATATTGTAACGTGATACAATATAATTATATTTTTGGAAAAAAACCCAGTTAACGGTTTTTTTTATAAATCAAAAAAACTTAAAAAAAAATTTGTCACCTCGAAAATTTTACGACTAAAACATGATTTCATCTCCAAAACAATTTTGTGCAACGAAGAATGATGTTTTTGACATCTGATAAAATTTTGAGAAAAATCGAATTGACAGTTTTTTTTTTTAAATAAAAACCCAAAAAAAACATTACTCAAAGTTGATAAAAATTGAACTTTGACTCAAATATCTTTTCAAAAACTTGAGATTAAGGCTTCAAACTTTTTTCATCTTATAAGAAATATTGTTTTCAAATTTCTGAAAAATTTTGAGAAAAATCGAATTGACAGTTTTTTTACAAAAAATAAAAACCTAAAAAAAAATTAACAAAAGTTGGTAAAAATTCATTTTCGACTCAAATATCTTTTCAAAACTTTGAGATATTGGCTTTAAATTACTTAAGACTTTCGAAAAATATTGTTGTCAACATTCAGTAAAATTTTGAAAAAAATCGAATTGACAGTTTTCTTACAAAAAATTAAAAACCAAAAATAAATTTAACAAAATTTTTTAAAAATTGATTTTCGACTCAAATATCTTTTCAAAAATTTGAGATAATGGCTTCTAACTAATTTTAACTTATAAGAAATAATGTTTTCAACTTTCTGAAAAATTTTGAAAAAATCAAATTGACAGTTTTTTTTACAAAAAATAAAAACCTAAAAAAAAATTAATAAGAAATGGTAAAAATTGATTTTCGACTCAAATATCTTTTCAAAACTTTGAGATATTGGCTTTAAACTACTTTAATCTTTCAAAAAATATTGTTTTCAACATTCAGTAAAATTTTGAAAAAAATCGAATTGACAGTTTTTGTACAAAAAATTAAAAACCTAAAAAAAATTAACAAAAGTTGGTAAAAATTGATTTTCGACTCAAATAGCTTTTCAAAAATTACAAATATTGGCTTTAAACTTATTTTATTTCACAGAGAACATTGTTTTCGATATTCATATATCATTCGACATAAAAATCCAACAGTCAGTTTTTTCATAAAAAAAATAAAATCTACAAAAAATAGTACGCAAATATGGTAAAAATTGATATATATAGAGAAACTTTTAAGCAAGACAAATCGTTATCAGTGTTGGTTATATCCCAGCCTCTTTTTTTTATTTTTCATTCGATTTGATTTTGTTGCCTTTTTTTAATACTTTACCCACATTGCACCGAAAAAGTTCCGATTTTCGTGTATTTTAAAGCGGATGTAAAAAGTGTTGCAAATAAATGTTTTTTTCTCTCAAGAAGGTTTGCCGTAATATCTTTCATATGACCTTTAAAGAAAGGTACACAACTTCAATTGGTTTATCTCAAGGCATAAAGGCTTAAGAAAACAATATGAATCATCTTATGATAATATAAGGCTTGAATTTTTTTGTAATATCTAATCAATAATCAATTTTCAATAAAAACAAATCTCGGTCATTAAAAACACCATCAATATAAGTTTTCGTAAGTGATAATAATTAAATTTTCCAGTAGAAAAAAAAACTATTTCATTTGGACAAGTAATTTGCTACTTAATTAAAAAAAAAAACAATGTTCTTAAGGAACTTTTCACCACCACCGCAACGTAAAAAAACGTCCTTCTCGATTTCAATACCAAAAAAAATCATTTCAAGAAAGACCATCAGTCGTGATGCTCTCGTTTTCATTTGGTATTAACATTTTCTTTTCATTTGCAATCTCAAGTGCAAACATTCTGACTTCTAGCTAAGAGGCATTAGGCTAATTTGTGTAGACGCTCTTGACTAGTAAAAACTTTTTTTTTCTGCTGGGTCATCCAGATTTTTTTATCTTGCACAACGCCCATCATCAAAGCGCTACTGCCCTGTCTGTATGTCCGTCTGCCTGTGTGATATTATATCCTTACTGAGATTTACACTGTTAAATTTGTCGATTAAATTTCACGCCATCCTCTGTATATATGTACGGATAGTATAATCGGCAGCGTCATCATTATCCTCATGAATAATTCACACATCCAGAATGATTCCAAGGATTCTCTTACACCACCAACCGTTGCGTTGGGTGGAGTAGTGGGCTGTTGGCTATGACTACAAGGGTCCACTTTTCCTTCGACTTCGAAATATATTTTCGTTTCTTGTAGGTTGTTGAAAGTTCCACTTCGTCCTCGTCCCCCCAAAGTGAAAGTGAGGAGAGCTTTCCTATTTAAATCTTTCTTTTTTTCTTATTCTATTCTTATACACACTCATATAACTTACCTAATGGTATCCTTCAAGACCGCCCATAGCTATAAGTTTTGCCTTCAATTAAAATGTTAATTCAAACTGACTTTAATTAGGAAACCTCTGATGAGACACGGGTGCGGCGAAAAAAAGGGATTAATTTGAAATTGCAGTCAAAAAGTTTTGCATTTTAAGGAGATAGAGAGGAAAGAGAGCGAGAGGAAAAACGACGAAGTAATTTTAGAACAATCAGGACTCAGGATACTATGATGCTGCTGTAGAAGTAATGTATGGAAGAAGCTATAAGGTACTACTTTATTTTTTAACGATTATATAGCAATTCAATTTATCATCATCATGACAAAAAAGACAGCAGAAGGATAGTTCTTGAAATTTTATTCCGTTCCGATCATAGATTTCAGGGTTAAGGACAAAGGACAATGAGCTTGTGCATTAGGGTTTGGGTAAAACTTATCAGAAGCTATTTTTCATTGTAAATGGATGTATATTCTTGGCTGATAGCACCAACACCGGCCGTAGCGTAGTAGCAGCCAAAGAAGTCGATAAAAGTTTCTGAATCAGAATCAGATTAATGAATGCAAAATGGTTATGTTTATATCTGCAAGGATATTTTTGACACTTCATGAAAATTGGTATAAGTAGGAACACTGCTATATTCCATCAGTAATAAATTCCTGTATTTTTTTTTTTATTTCAAAAAAGGATTTCGGATAAAAGTCCTTGTTGGCTAAAAAACTCCTTTCAAAAGGTATATTTCGAATGATTTTCCTCTGCTTTCGGGTGAGGTCGTATAATAAACAAAATAATGTGTTTAATGGGCCATTTGGGATTTCGCATGAAAAATTGAGTGGCTCATTAAATAAATGAAAGGACGAATGATTCTTGTAGAAAATCGATTAAGTTATTTACGGGCTATGAATTTAAGTAGTTAAAATAAAATTGCAAAAATATACTCTCCGGAAATGATAAGAGACTCAATTTAAAAATACTTCTATACTAAAATAAGCAAACAAAAATGACTATAGTAAAAACAATTGTCAATAAAATTTTTAATTTTCTGAAAAGTTGGACAAAAAGAAAATCTGACAATATAAAAGAATAAATCTCAAACCGAGAAATAATTCAAATAAATTAAACAAGCTCGTGGAAAAATATGATGACATTCGACGGTTATTTAAGGAAAATGATATAATTAAGGCAAACGGGTGAATATTTCAACTGTTCACATATTACGTCAGAGAATATTTTGTATACGATGTTAAGAAGACTGATTCCTCTATAACTTATGCATTTAAGTCCTTCCATATCGTCACCATTGACTGCGATTCCACTATGATGTTTCCACTTTCGTCTTTGCTGCCTTCAGTTCAAGGTTTATGCACTTGGAAATTTCGTTGCACCTGCTCATAAAACTTTCGATATTCATTTCTGCTGCTGAACCTCTCAACATCATCATCATCATAGAGCTTAGAAGGAGCTCTCGTCCTTCTATGCAGTGCTGCTTTACTAGATTTGTCCCCCGACATGCCTTATCAAATCAGGGGTTTCACTTATTGCATCTTGGCTACAGCCTTGTCGAGAGGGGGGAAGGGGGGAAACCCCCGGGCCCGGGATTTTCCAGGGGCCCGTAAAATTGAAAGCAATGAGAATATACTCTATTTATCATCAACATACCTATTTCCACTTATTTTTAGAGGCCCGAAAATTTAAAATCATTCATGCTTTCGCAATCGGGCCCCTGTTTGCATGTTATCTGCCAATCTATCAGTCACAAGCTTGCCGATCTGGGCCCCTGATTATTATTGGCGTACATTTTTGTTAATATTTAATGGAAAATTGGGCAACTCTGAACTATTGAAAAAAAGTTATAATAAATTGTTTCGCTTTTCTTATTTAATTTAACGTACATTTCAAATTTATTTTATTTTGAATATTTTTAAAGTCAAAATAAGGGGCCCGGCAAATTAAAACAAAACACAAATGTTTGTTTCAGTTTCTGTTTTTATAAAGTTTCTTTTCTTCTATTTTTGTTTCTGCTGTAAACGAAATTTTTTATTCGGTTTCGGGGGACCGGAAAATCCCACCAGGGGACTAGGAATACGAGGCGATGGCAATCTTATTGGAGAGCCAAATAATCGTAATTTTTTGGGCATTTTGGAATTAATTAGTCATTATAACCCCTTACTTTAGGAGCACTTGGAAAAAGTAAGAATTTCACAACAAAAACACAAACGTTTGCAAGTCCACTAATTTTCCGTTGAGATTCAAAATGTGTTCATTAAAATTTGTGCCCAACATGTGAATTTAGCTATTTTGAAGGAGATTGAAAACGCCAAATACTTCGCTATAATTGTCGATGCAACACCCGATTCAAGTCATGTGGAACAAAACACATTTATTTTGCGATATCTGCGCTTGGAAAAAAATGTTTTCACCATCCAAGAACGGTTTTTGGAATTTGTCGATTGCAACAAAAAAAAACTGGCACCGCAATAGCTGATTTGATCTGCGAAATATTGGCAAAAAACGAAATTCCTTTAGAAGACTGTTGTGCACTAGGCTATGACAATGGAAGCAATATGAAAGGACAATATAATGGTGCACAAAGTCATATTTTAAACAACTTGTGTGGAGTCGATTCAGCGAAATTGTACTGCCGCAATCATATTTTTTTGGAGTTGTTCAAAAGTGTTTCAACTTGCTTAGCAGCAGTGCCCAACGTTGGGAAATTGTTACGAAAAATGTGCCCGGATCCCTTCACAAACTTTCCGATACAAGATGGTCAGCTAGAATTGAGGAAGTGAAACCATCTGAAAAACCTTAGAAGATCATTAGAAGCCTTAAGTGATATTAATTTAACTGCTGAAGCTCGAAAGGATGTAAATGGCTTTTTAAAATATTTGCACAAATTTGAATGCGTCCTGATGTCTTCGATTTGGTGCAAGGTACTTAGCGCTATAAATGAAAGAAGTATCATTCTTCAAGCCAGAAACATGACTATTGAGGTTGAAATTCAAAATCTTGACAACTTGATCTCCGATTTGAACTTCATTCGAAACGGATGGGATCAAATTTCTGAATGCAAAGCAGTTGCTACTGGATTGGGGGATTTTCCAAAATCGTTCCCATCGAACCGAAAAAGGCAATTAAAGAGACATTTTGGAGAAAATGGAGGAGCCGGAGAGCAAATTGAAACAGACGAAGAAATAAATTTCAAGAAAAACACCTTTTACGTCATAGTTGATTCAATTATAACTGGAATTTCTCGTCGGTTCGATACGATGAAGAATTTGAATGCTAGATTTTCATTTTTATGGCAGTTTTCAACAATGGACGAAATTGAGATTAAAAACTCCGCTATAAGGTTCATCCAAAAGTATAACTCGCATGTGTCTCAAGAGTTGAAAGAAGAAATAATTCATCTGAACCACATTTATGAATCCAACTGTTGGATGCTGCCGCTTAAAGAAGCTTAGAACGCTGCCAAAGGCATTTCGTTAAATATTTTATGTTATCAATTATGTGTATGTTTTTATATATAATGTCAAAGAAACCGAAGGTGACAAAAGGTCACAAATAAAAGAATTACTTACTTCCATTTTATAACGTAAAAGAGTGTGTTTCAATTATTCAATTTTCATTTAGTATTTCATCTAGAATTCATTTCAAAATTAAACTTACCTTTTCAAATTAGTACAGAACATTTTGGTCCTTCGAGAGCCTTTTAAAATCGAATCGCCTATATTAACTTACCCTTTTGAATTTAATACAAAACATTGTGCCTATATTGGTTGTCTGATAAGTTAAATTACGTAATTAATAAAAAGACAGTGAGCCGACATTTTGTCGATTTTTGAAAGTTTATTTAACGAGTTTAAGACATTTAAAATTAGACACTTAATTTGAATAAAAACATTTTAATCATAATCATCATCATCATCTTCAACATCATCTTCATCATCATCATCATCGTCATCGCCATCGTCATCGCCAACGCCGCCGCCGTCGTCATCGCCATCACCATCGTAGTCATCAGTCCAAGAGTTCAATTGTCCAGCTACCCATTCCTAAAAGTAATCGCAGTGAGTAAAATTGACTTACTTTTGTAATTTATATACACACTACATATATACATATACATATATATATAATATAAATAAAATTTAATTAAATCAAAATGAATGCTGTCAAAATTTTAAAAAATATATGTGCTCAGATATCAAAAGATTATGAAAATTTTAAAAAGACAGTTTCTGCAACTCGTAGGACAAAAAACTATGTCTCTACGCGGCTTGAAACGCTGAGTAACAATTGGCAAACCATTGTTCAACAGCACCAAATCGCTGTTTGCAGCGATGAAGACATAACTTCAACCGAAGAGTTTTTTAATGAAGCTGGTGAGATTTATACAATTTATAAATCTTTGTTGCTAGATGAGCTAGACAAGTTTGCAGCAGCAGAAGCAGCAGCTAAAGCAAAAGATTCGTCTGCTCCGACTTTGGTGCAAAAGTCAACCAATGACAAGCCGCACGATGTACGTTTGCCAAAAATTCACCCACCGACATTCACGGGAGAATATCAAAATTGGCGTTCTTTCCATGACCAATTTGTTTCACTGGTGCATAACAACACTTCACTTACAAAAATCGAAAAATTACATTATTTGAAGTCAAGTTGTAAAGAAGGTGCTGGTATTTTACTAGAACACATAAGTGTAGATGATGCAAGCTATGACAAAGCTTGGGAACTCTTGACAACGAGATACGATTTTAAAAGAATTCTCGTTAACAACGAACTTAAGTTGTTTTATGAATTAAGTGTTGTTAAAGAAGAAAATGCTAAGGGCATAAGAGAATTATTAGATAATTCGACAAAAATTTTACACGCTTTAAATAACCTGCAATTGCCTGTCCATCACTGGGATGCAATAATAATATTTTTGCTTTTGAAAAAGCTACCAGCTACGGTGCAGTCGAAATGGGAAACAACTCTCGGAACTAAAAAAGAGATCCCTACATTTAAAGAGTTCTCTGACTTTTTGGAAACGAGGTTCCGAACATTAGAGATGATGGACCAACAGTATCAAACAAATACAACTTCAACACAGAAAAAGCAATCAAAAAATGTTTTTCATCTCAATACTGAGGCCACAGAGAATTTTACGTGTAAGGTGTGTCAAAAAGGTGTACATTCCTTACGAACATGTTCGAAATTTTTAAAAATGGACGTAAGTGCTAGACAACGAGTTGTTAGACAATTTGGCAATTGTTTCAATTGTTTAGCCTACAGTCACCAAACAAATGTATGCCCAAGCAATAAGTCGTGTCATTTTTGTCATAAAAAACACAACTCACTCCTACATTTTAGCAAAAATTCGAATTTTAGCAACACAAATCAGCAACCATACTCGCAGTCAAACACCTTTCCAAATACATATAATCAACAATCATGCTCTCAAGGTAATAATAACCAATTTCAACACAACACAAATAATAATAACACATTTTCAAATAATACTCGCGCTCAATTACAAACAAACTCATACACCCCCACTCAACAGAATAATAATAGAAGTACATTCACTCACACAAATACAAACACCCAGAATCCAAATCGCTCACAAACACATCATGTAGCAACGGAATTTAATCCAAATGCTCAAAATTTTCAACCCTACGATATACCGCCTTCAACATCTTCAAACTGTTTTCATCTAAACGAATCTAAAAGAACCCAAATTTTATTAGCAACAGCGATTATAAAAGTCAAATCAGCCCAAGGAGAATTTGTTCAATTAAGAGCTTTGATCGATCCTGGATCTCAAGCTACTTTCATAACCGAATCGGCAGCTCAATTATTGGGTCTTAAAAAGATTCCAACTTCCTTTGACGTTTCTGTTTTAGGACAAAACAAAACCAGCCCTTGTAAACATTTTATAAATTTGAATCTGAGTTCTAATTGTTCAGATTTTGTTACGTCGACAAGAGGTTACATATACAAGACCCTTACAGGACTTTTGCCGAATGAAGAAGTCTTCGCTAGCAGATGGAAGCATTTACAAGGACTGAAATTAGCAGATCCTTCATTCAATCGTCCTGGCAACATTGACATTTTATTAGGAAATGACATATATTGCGAAATTTTATTAGATGAAGTCATACGCAGTGAGGAACAAGTCGCTCCAATAGCCCAAAAAACCAGGTTTGGTTGGATTATTTTGGGGAAAGTTCCTTTGGAAAAGCCATTTTCTCTACAAGTCTACACACAGTTTGTAGATATCGACACACAAATGCGTGCATTTTGGGAAATGGAAGAAACTCCCTATGAAAAAGCTGTAGATGAAGAAGATTTCGAGTGCGAGAAGCACTTTCTACAAAACATCAAGCGGATGCCGGGAGGGCGCTTTGAAGTTTCACTACCCTTCAAAGAACTTCATCGACCAAGACTTATGTCAACAAAACAAAAGGCCTTAATGATGTTTTATAAACAAGAAAAGAAATTATTAACCAACCCAACACTACACAAAGAATATAACGATTGCTTAAAAGAATACCTCACACTCAATCAAATGGAAGAAGTAGATATTAACATAGATAACAGATTTAACTCTCCATTTCACTATGTTGTTCCTCATCATGCCGTGATGAAAGAGTCCAGTACAACAACGAAGTTACGTGTTGTTTTTAATGCTGCATTTCAAACGGCGGACGGTAGTTCTTTGAACGACCATTTGATGACTGGACCTAAAACTCAAACAGATATTTTAGCGATTGTTTTAAGGTGGAGAACGCACAAAATTACATTCATATCCGATATAGAGAAGATGTACCGACAGATATTAGTTCATCCAGATGACGCGTACTACCAGTTACTTTTTTGGCGAGAAAGTCCATCAATGCCAGTAAAACTTTATAAAGTAAAAGTTTTAATGTTCGGTACTGCCCCAGCCCCATATTTGGCAAATCGAACGCTAAAGAAACTTGCTTCAGATGAAGAAGTAACATATCCATTAGCCGCTCAAATGATTCGGGAAGATATGTACATCGATGACTTGGTATCGGGTGCAGATTCATTAGAGGTAGCCAAAGAAAAGTACCATCAAATTTCGACACTATTATCTTCAGCTGGATTTCATCTTCGTAAATGGATGAGTAATGATAGGGAATTTTTGGAATCTATTCCGGAAGAAGACCGAGAAACAAGTGTTTCGCTGACTATCGGATCTCTAGATCACACGAAGACACTTGGAATCAGCTGGTTCCCATCTACTGACTCCTTTTCTTTCAAAAGGATCGTTCTTGATAATATCGTTACAAAACGTTCCATACTTTCAACCATCGCTCGTTTTTTTGATCCATTAGGATGGATAGCACCTTGTATTATCAAGGCTAAGATCTTCATGCAGCAATTATGGCTGAAAGGCCTCTCATGGGACGACAATATTCCAGTTGAACTAGAACAAGAATGGCTCTCTTTTCAAGAAGAGTTAGAAATCTTAGAAGATATCCGTATTCCGAGATGGGTAAACATAGAGGATGGCACCCAAAAGTTCGAACTCCATGGATTCTGTGACGCATCTACCAAGGCATATGGAGCCGTGGTATATCTTCGAGTTTTAGATAACAAGAATTGCATTCACACCCATTTACTCATAGCCAAAACTAAAGTCGCTCCAGTCAGTACAGTATCTTTGCCAAGATTGGAACTTTGCGGAGCAGTGATGTTGGCAAAATTACTCAGCTATACTAAATCAGTCCTTCCGTTCAAGAATATATCAGTTTTTGCTTGGACAGATTCCACAATCACCCTTTGTTGGATTTCTGGGTTGCCTTCAAAATGGAAGACGTTTATTGCCAATCGAGTTACCGAAATCCAAAGGCTGACAAATGTTAGCATGTGGAAACACATTCCAACCAAGTTGAACCCAGCGGATCTTGCATCCCGTGGTGTTCTTCCATCCAAGCTGAAGAATAATACTCTTTGGTGGAAGGGACCACCCTTTCTTCAGGAGATATGGAAATTCTCCGTACCAGAACAACCCACCCAATGTGAAACAAATGAAGAAAAACGAGAAATCAAAACTCATTTAACAATACAAAATACCGATGGAATTTTAGATGTACTTTGTAAACAATCCAAACTCACAAAAGCCTTAAGAATTATAGCTAATGTTCACAGATTTATCTATAACAGCAGGAAAAAAGAAACGTATCGAAGAAAATCGGTTCTGACACCCATAGAACTCAATATTTCCATGCGAACAGCTATCAAAAGTGTTCAAAGACTTATGTTTCCTGATGTCATAACTGAACTACAAAAAACCAAAAGAACCAAACTCAACAAATCTCTCAATCTTTTTATTGATGGATGTGGAATATTAAGAATCGGAGGTAGACTTCAAAATGCCACCCTAACCTATGATCAAAAGCATCCAATTGTGTTGAAGCCAGATCATAATTTCTCCAGATTAATAATTGAAGATGCCCATGAGAAAACTCTACATGGTGGTATTCACCAAGTGATTGCACATCTTCGAAATCGTTTTTGGATCTTCAACATGAAGAGAACTGTCAAAAAGTACATTAATAAATGTTTTACTTGTTTCAAGAATGCACCTAAGCCATTGCAACAACTGATGGGAAGCCTTCCAGCACCAAGAGTAAATGTTTCAAGACCATTTACACACACTGGTGTCGATTACGCCGGACCCATAGAAGTAAAGGCCTGGAAAGGACGAGGTGCTAAAAAGTTCAAAGGCTATTTCGCCATTTTTATTTGCCTTTCAACAAAGGCAATTCACCTTGAGGCTGTCACAGATCTAACGACACAAGCCTTTATTGCCGCGTTCCGAAGATTTACATCTCGCAGAGGCATATGTGCAAACATATATAGTGACTGTGGGACCAACTTTAAAGGTGCTAATGTGGAACTCCAAAAAATGCTAAATGCTGCTAAGCTCAACTATACCGAGATTGCTGACTCATTGAGTAAATTGGGTACCAATTGGAATTTCATTCCTCCCGCTTCTCCTCACTTTGGAGGCTTATGGGAAGCAGGAGTGAAATCTGTAAAATACCATTTGCGTCGCGTTGCCCGAAACCAAGCCCTGACGTTCGAGGAGCTCAGTACGCTTCTAGCGCAAATAGAAGCATGCCTTAACTCGAGACCTCTATGTCCGGTTACAGACAGCTTGGAAGATTTCAATGCTTTAACACCAGCTCATTTTTTAATCGGCACATCAGCTCATATAGTTCCCGAAGCAGACCTAGCAGTAGAAAAGATTGGATACCTGGATAGATGGAAACGTCTACAAGCCTCACTACAGACCTTCTGGAAGGAATGGAGCGGAGAATACCTCACAAGGCTTCAAAATAGACCTAAGTGGCTAAAAATCAAGGAGCAACCCAAAATCGGAGATTTAGTTCTGCTACGAGATGAAAGACTTCCACCAACAAAATGGCCCATGGCAAGAATAGTGGAAACCTACCCTGGACAAGATGATCTTATCCGTGTAGTCAAAGTACGAACACAAAATAATGAATTTAAGAGACCTATCACAAAGATATGTCCACTTCCATCCAACAAAGCTTATCAAGAAAACGAAATAATTTAAAATCAAAAGGAATCATATTGAAACTCATAAACAAAATGAAAAGGAAAATTGAAAGTAAGAAAATGAATTCTAAAACCCAAAGAAAATATGAAAACAATTCATCAAAACTAAAATGAAGTCGTCAAGACAAAAAATCAATAAAATTCTAAGCATAATATGAAAAATGGAAAGTCAACCCACTCAAATATGAAAAACTAACACATCCAAATATGAAAAAGAAAAAAAAAAACTTACCCTAACCCACTCAAATACAATTAAACTGAATTAAAAACCATTCTG
Organism: Eupeodes luniger; assembly: GCA_951509635.1. Taxonomy (NCBI): domain Eukaryota; kingdom Metazoa; phylum Arthropoda; class Insecta; order Diptera; family Syrphidae; genus Eupeodes; species Eupeodes luniger. Next base: position 6,539,506 of record OX608075.1, on the reverse strand, counting down.
AACTAAAACCCACTCAACTATAAATAAAACTGAATTAAAATCTTTGAATGAAACGAATTCACATACTCACTCAACGAACATTTGAAATTACACTCATAAATCTCAAAACTAACCATTCATACAGTCCACTAAAACTCAACACATTTATATTAAAACTCAACACATTCATACTAAAACTCAACACATTCATACTAAAACTCAACACATTCATACTAAAACTCAACACATTCATACTAAAACTCAACACATTTATACTAAAACCCAACACATTAATAATAAAATCAATTATATAAAACCTAAATTAACTTACATGCTAAAACCTAATTATTTACAAAATGGAAAACTAACACAAAACATAAAATAAATACAAACAAAAACGAAATCGAAAACCTGAAATTAATTAAAAAATTTAAAATAAAATATAAAATTATAAAATAAATAATTTAAGCAAAATAATTTCAATAAATTGAAAGAACTCACACACACTCAAATAAAAACATTCATCACATTCAAAATAAAATTTAAATCAAGAACCGTAAAATATAAATAGCAAAATCAAAAAAAAAAATAATAAAAATAAAATCAAGGTATAAATAAAACTATAAAATATAAAAGCAAATGATAAAGGGAAACATACCAGATCATATCAGATCATATCAGGAGTTGTCCAAAAATATTTATACCAGCACTCCAAACCTACATATATACAAAACCTGAAGGAAAAAAAAAAAACCAAATGATTAATAAAATATAAAATACAAATATTTTACCAACTCACCCAGCAGCATCTTCAGTTCAAATCAATAAGACATCACAATAACAAAACATAACAACATAATAAGAACACACAAAATATTTTAAAGTTAAACTACTACCGCCCATGCATTCACATTCAGTAAACGTTAAATCAAAAATACCCGTATTAACAAATTCAACTACACACATTAATAAAATAAATATTTTTTTTTTAAACAAATTATAAAATATTAAAACAAAAAAAAAAAATACAAAAAAAAAACACCGAAACCAATAAAGGACCTTTAGACTTTCAAACCACAACAGATGGCCTGAAAAGAGAACAAACAAAATCGCAATCAATGCACCAACCACTATACAAAAACAACAACTTACCAAAATAATCGACAGCCATGGTTGTGTGCAAGCTTCAGCTTGTAAGCCACCGAATTCAAGGTCAAGTCATCTGTAAATTATTTTAAAGAAAAAAAATATTATTTAATATGTACATATGTTTATAGAATAAGAAACTGTTACCCCGTTGAAAATTGTCAATGAAAGTACACATTAATACGGAAGATATATGTACCTGATATAAATATGTAGGTACATACATATGCATGTACGTATAAAATTAATGTTCAAAAGGGAACAATTCGGTATTTATGTATATCACAAAGTTGAACACAATTCACCATACTCACCCTTTTTAAATAAATCCAGTTGGTTTAAACTCCAAAAATAATTAAAATTAATAATGAAATTAACACCTAAACAACAAAAACAACACATATTTAAAATTTACCGCGGAGAAAAACAACAAACGAAAATTAGCAAAACAAACAAAATAAGTGACATATAGGTACTTATTATTAATACGAGACGACAAAAATATTTCGAGTATCGAAATGAAATAGAATAATCATGAACCACAACCTCGGCCTATATCGCATGTCATGCAACATCTATTTACTACAATTATATACATTATTTAAAATTTGTATTAATAAAAATTTGTTTTATTTTCATGTTAATTAACTAATAGAAGCTGAGTTCGTTTACTTTGTGCACTGGGGGGGGGAGAATGTTGGATGCTGCCGCTTAAAGAAGCTTAGAACGCTGCCAAAGGCATTTCGTTAAATATTTTATGTTATCAATTATGTGTATGTTTTTATATATAATGTCAAAGAAACCGAAGGTGACAAAAGGTCACAAATAAAAGAATTACTTACTTCCATTTTATAACGTAAAAGAGTGTGTTTCAATTATTCAATTTTCATTTAGTATTTCATCTAGAATTCATTTCAAAATTAAACTTACCTTTTCAAATTAGTACAGAACACCAACTTTGAAGCAGAACTTCCGCCATTGAGTTTGCCCAATACTATTTATTCCCAGAACTTGGAGACAATTTTCCCCAACATTTGAGTTGCTCTCCGTTTGTTTTCAACCATACCTGTAACCGTAGCTAGTACCGAACGTTCATTTAGCATCCTTGCCAGAAAAAGAATTTTCATCGTTCGTGGCTTATCATAAGATCGTGTTTCTGGACTTGCTACACTATGTATCGAAGCACCATTGGCAATGAAATTGAATTTCGAGTTAATTAGAAGTTGTTTTGTTGCTCAGAAAGCTAGGAAAGCTCGTTTGCAAAAAGAAATATTTCATTGAATGCAAACTAACTTTAATGAAAACATTGTGATAATATTTTAATATAAAGAAAAACAATAAAGAGTATTTAATGTAAACCTTTTAAAATATGTACATAGTTTTTTTTAAAGACAAATTTCAAATACCTTTACTTCGTTCTATTTTATTTTCATAGTAAGTAATAGATCTTCGTGCTAATTTTTTTTTTAAATAGTTAATCGACCAACCAACATGTCGTTATCAATATCGAATTGAATGTATGATTCGGAATCTGATCTACTCGCATGTAGAATTATTTTCTATCCATCTTCCATTTCAACTAAACTGGACTATACCCGTGAGATTGATTTGATGATTTACACTTTTTTTTCGGTTCACTTTGCAAATGAAAAATTATTATTTCCGTTAATTCCAACCAATTTCATGCTATTCGTAATTAAAATTAGAACGTACTTTATACTATCAATTTAATATGGGAGGGCCCGAGATTTTTCCGTCCCGGGCCCGGAATTCCTCTCGACGGTCCTGCTTGGCTATGTTGCCACTTCGAAAGAATTGACTCTGTCAAGGATTGGCGCTATTTTGCAATTGTAGCCATTTGACGTAGACTGAACTTTTGTGGACGTTGAGGTGTAGAAAAGATACACTGGTAACGTTTTATCGTACTTTAAAATCGATGAGTCTGAATCCTTCTTAATATTATAGCTAGGGGAAGTGGGAACTGCTAATATCATTGGTGTTGTCATCCTACTATTCTGTTTGGGCGTGTGCAAATATAAGGCTAATGTTGCAGAATTAAGCCTTTATGCAAAGGGTCATGAGGCGCTCTTTGACGAATTTATAGCTCAAGACTTGTTGCCTAAGCCTGGCTCCAATGACAAAGGAATTTTAAAATTCTTTCGCTAGCTCACATAAAACAGATTCCGGTAATTTAAGTTTGCATGTGTCCCTTTCCAATCTGAATCTTCAAATCCCATCCTAGTCCCAATGAATAAGTTAAAACAGATTTAATATTTTTACCGCAGTACCTTTATCTTCCAAGAATAAGACTTCCTTAACACTTCACCCCTTATCACTAAATTTAAATCTAAAATTACCCAAAAGTTTATTAAATTATATTTTCCGTCAACTTTTCCGCCTCTATGTTAACATAAGACTCATCTATCATCATTTAAAGCAGCAAAAGGCAAACAATATACAATATAAGTAAGTATCATCATCATTATCATAATAATAATCATCATGCAGATAGAGAACTTCTAGTGCCTCATAAAATCCTTTAATCCTTAAACATCAGGAAACTTCTTTGAGTGGGTTATAATATCGTATTTTTTTTTTTTTTTTATGAAATATAAATTCCAAATTGTGATTTGAGTTAAAAGATAAAAATTTCGTCATCAAAATTTAGCGAGTTTATTTATTGTTTATGAAAATAAGTAATGAAAGAAGTAATCAAATAAAATATAATCTACACTCTTTCCTTTTGTACATTTCACAATAATCGTAACATTTTTCGTTGTAAACTTAAGACTCGTTAAAAAAGCGAAGTTCCCAAGGACATTCGATGAAGATGATGATATTTATAATCTTATAATGTCGGCATGAAGTCTTTTCTCAGTATATAGTAGTCGTATAGTTGATCCTTGCGTCCGTCGTCGCCGTCACTCGTTTGTCGTTTGTCGAAAAGGACGAAATTTTATTGTGCAACATTCAAACTTTGTATGTCTGTAGTGTACGAGTATGTCAAACATCACAAACGACACAACGAGATTATTTTGAAAACTTTTCTCCTCTGTTTTCCCTCGCCTGTGACTCTTGCTCCTTTTTTGATTGTCATTTCAAGTGGAATTTTATAATGGTATCTACTTTATTTGTTGTTGTGACAGTGAAAACATTTAAAAACCAACATTTTTCCATTCATTTTTGTGCGTTCACAAAGAAATTATATGATTTCGAAGGGAAAAGAATTTCAATCTGCTTTTGGAAACGCGTTTTGTGCTGTCACACAAAGTTAATGGATAATTAAAGGAATAATTTGACTTCTGGGGCTTGGATGTGATAGGGAATTTTAATGATTTCAATTGAAAATAATTGAGACATTAAAAATAATGATGTGGTTGTGGAATTGGTAGTCGTAGTAATATTCGAGAGCTTATGTTGTTGGTTTTCAAAACTTAGTTGAAAACTTACACATTCAATTACATTACATTGGTAATGATGTTGTTTTAAGAGAAAATAGCTTTCTTGGTATTAAAATCACATTTAGACAATAATTTTGGATTATTGTATCATCGTCAAGTAGAATTTCAAATGTATTTAACATTGAAAACTTACCTTTACTATAATTCTTGTAAAATCCTTACCTGAAAAAAAAAACAAATGGAAAATTAATGTCACGTGCTTAGCGAAATTTAGTTGTTATTTTAAAATATAATTTTCGTTTATATAAAATATTTTAGAAAAAAACAACTATTCAACCCTTTTAAAATGTTTGGTCGGCTTTAGGGGTGTATAAATACAACTCTCCAACAAAATTCAATTTTGTTGCTTTTTTTCTAATTTTTTGTACCTAATTTTCATAAATTTCATAAAAAAAAGAGGCTGGGGTGCGACCCACACTAATAACTTCCCATCCCGTCTGTCGATTTGTCTTGCTTAAAAGTTTGTCCATATGTATCAATTTTTACCAAATTTGCGTACTATTTTTTTTTTAGATTTTATTTTTGTATGAAAAAATGGACTGTTCGATTTTTATAAAAAAAATTACTGAATATCGAAAACAATATTTTCTGTGAAATAAAATAAGTTTAAAGCCAATATGTTTAATTTTTGAAAAGCTATTTGAGTCGAAAGTAAATTTTTACCAAGTTTTAGTATTGTTTTTTTTTTATAGGTTTTTATTTTTTGTAAAAAAAACTGTCAATTCGATTTTTCTCAAAATTTTATCGAATGTTGAAAACAAAATTTCTTATAAGTTAAAATTAGTTAGAAGCCATTATCTCAATTTTTTGAAAAGATATTTGAGTCGAAAATCAATTTTTAACAACTTTTGTTAAATTTTTATTTCGGTTTTTAATTTTTTGTAAAAAAAACTGTCAATTCGATTTTTTTCAAAATTTTACTGAATGTTGACAACAATATTTTTTGAAAGATTAAAGTAGTTTAAAGCCAATATCTCCAATTTATGAAAAGTATTTGAGTCGAAATTCAATTTTTACCAACTTTGAGTAATGTTTTTTTTTAGGTTTTTATTTTTTATTAAAAAAAACTGTCAATTAGTTTTTTCACGAAATTTTATCAGATGTCAAAAAAATTATTATTCGTTGCACAAAATTATTTTGAAGATGAAATCATATTTTAGTCGTAAAATTTTCGAGGTGACAAATTTTTTGTTTTCAGTTTTTTTTTATTTATAAAAAAACCGTTAATTGGATTTTTTTACAAATATAATATAAAATTACGATATATAATATAAAATTTAATTCAAGTCTCTAGCGTCATTGGTTCATGAGATATTTAGGTTTAACCAAAATTTTCACCTTTTTTTGAAAACTGCTATGGTAAAAAAAAACACCTACGCAATTTTTTTGAGAGCCCTTTTTGCATCTTTCTGCCTTATTATCTGTATAACAAAATTTATTTGAAGTCGATATCTCTTCTGGTTCTTGAGCTATGGACAACGAAAAAAACGTCACGAACGTACAGACGTACTAACGTACGTAACGTACACACGCACGTACAGACATCTTTCTAAAAATCTTTTATTTCGACTCTAGAGACCTTGAAACGTCGAGAAATGTCAAAATTTTCAATTTGACAAATCGGACCCATTACAATAACTTCCTATGGGAAGTTAAAAAGTTGGATAAGTTTCTGTTTTCTAAAAAAAATTTCAAGTTTAATTTATGATGGGTTGACCAAATTGCATTTTTCATAGCTTTCATTTCCTCCAAATATATTAAAATGATTGGGTACACTTGGGCGTATACGCATTTTTTTCATGGAAATGTTTCAATGAACTCGAAGGAACATTACGACATATTAAGAGGAGTTTGAGTTTAGAAAATACTACTTGAAAGTTCTTCAAATATGTTTGCTTAATCTTAGAATATTTTAATTTAAAATATTTAATTTCAAGATTTTAAAATATACGACTACCAAAAATAACGATTCGTTTAATTTAATCATATTATTCAAAATAATTAAAAAATATTCTGCATTATATAATTAGGTGTTTAAAAATAATTATCAAACTTTTTGTTTATAAGATGTTTTGTAAACAGATTTAATCAAAACCTGAAAATATAAAATTTAAAAAAAACCAAAAACATTGGTCGTTTTTTGTCTGCTGCACAAACAAACCAAAACTTTTTTTCAAAGGATAACAATGCTCTGAATTTGAATCTCATCTTTAAATTTGTCTATGATACCATATTTTTAAAATATCCGCCTTTTTAAATGCTACGGGTTTTAAAGGCTAAGTTAAGACACGACGTATTTCTTTTAACAACAAATTGTATCATGATTTTGAAAACTACAAATCTTTTTCTTTTAGATACTGTTTAAAGCATTTTTGTAATTTACTAAGTTTCTAATTAAATTATGTTTTTGAATGATTCGTTTTAGAGTAAGTTTTCAGTGCTGATTCTGAATCCCAACTCTAATTTGCTTTATGTTCTCCAACTTAAAAATACCCGTTTTCAACATTATTTTCATACTTTTTCAAGAGATTCCGAAAACTTAATTTTATAAACACTTACAACGAATTCGTTTCAAATTCAAAAATTGCCTTTGGACAGTTTTGCGTTTTTCTGTTAAAAACCGTCTTAGCATAAGTGCTTCAGAGTTCTTTTAATGTTAACGTATGGCTGGTGAAGACTTACAACTAATAAAGACTTTTTGAAAAATAAGTAAAATACTGAAAATATGTAAACGGAATATTGAAGTACAGTATTGTAGATTTGGAAAATCATCACAGAATTTTATTGAAAATAAGTTAAAAAGTCATCTGTACAACACAAATCTTAAAGAAACGTTAAGTTAAAGGTTGAGAGAAACTAAAACTTTGTTCATGTCATTAAATATTTATGTAAACTTGAGAATTGGAAACTAACATGGTTAATTAAAAAACGCTGAAAAAAAAGTTGTGTGAAGCTTCAATAATTCAAAAAGCCGTATTGTAATTTATAAACCTTATAAACGTTGAATTAAGACATCTTAACTGAAATAATAAAACTAGATTTCTTTTTTTGATACATCATTTGAAACAATTGTATTCTCCTTAAAATGCATCGTAGAATATATTTTAAATTTACGAATATAAATTATTTCTATTTAGTGTTTTAATTTATTTTTCAAATTCTAATTTAGCCTTGATGGGCTTCTAGGAGGCTTTTCAGTTTAAAAATTAAAAAATTTATGAATAATCGAGAACATAAAGTCTCTTTTTATTTTTCCTACAATCTAACAAGGCTTGGGTTCAAAATAGTAAAAACACCTATAAAATTTCAAATGTAAAACATGATTTTTGTGGAGCTTGTATCTGACTAACAAAACAGAAATGTTTATCCCGAAATATTCTATTTCATTGTTTTAATTCTCCATTTTATTTTTTTTTTTTGCTAAGCAACAAGTCGTGTCCATTTGGCCATAAATAAGTTAGTTCATCCATTTTGCCCTTTTCCTGCTTCGACTTTCATTTATTGTTTGAAATTTGACAATTGACATTTTACCCACCTCATTGCCCAAATATTTACATGACTTACAACAAAAGGCTCCGACGACATCATCGCCGACGAGGACGACAACAAAAATTCAATAAACTGTCAGGACATTTGTGAATTATGCCCATTTCGCTTCGTCCTTTTTTTTTGTTTTTGTTGTTGTGTTGCTCTCTCGCTGCTGATGTGCCACTAACTAAAACGCTTAAGTCTCATAACATAATCAATTTGCCAAAATTCATTTAAATACCCCCTCAACCCAGCAACCAAACAACCCTAACCCCATCGTTCTTCATCCCCTAAAGGCCTCCGCTCTATGCCATGTCCTATGTATGTTTACACTCTTCCATCATAATGAATGGGTTCCGAAAAACCGTTTTAGGTGATTCACCGCCATTGTGGTGCTTTTTGGCTTCCGAGGGAATTTCTCTTGTTTGTTCGGTTGTTGGTTGTGCGGAAAATAAAAAACAAAATAGGAAGAGGTTTAGGGGGTGTCAAATCGCAGGGAGTCGTGGATGGTACCATGGTGGTGGTGGTGGTGGTGTTGGTCGTTTGAAGAACAAGGTCATCATATTCTATTCTCGTCATTTTATTTTTATGGGAATTTAAACGATTTCGTTCAAAAATGTCCCTCGTCGTCGTTCTCATTGTCGTTTTCGTCCTCGTCGTCGTCCTGTCGTCGTGAAGTCGTCGTTTAAGCACGCAGACAATGGGATAAGAGTGAGTGGGGGAGGATTGGTGGACAAGGAATTCACTTCGTGCTCCAATAGTATGAAGTGGTATTCACCCAAGTGCTATGGCATTTTTGGAATACTCTAAACGACAGAGGCAGAGTCAAAGTTGGAGGCAGTTTACTGAGTCCTTTTATCACGCATCATACCATCCTCCCACCCCCTTTTCCCCAGTGACACACTTTTATTTTTTGCTCTTTTCCCGTTTAATATATAGAAGAGTTTTTACGACCTCACGCAAGAACACAAAAAAGGTTGCATTTTTATTCGGGGGGAAAAAAACAATATAAAAGTCCTTGTTTTAAGAAAGCAAAAGCAAGTTGGATTCTTTTAAGGATTCCCATTGCTCCCTTTAAGGAAAGAAAACAACAACAACACAACACACACAGAAAAAACAGAAAAACTTAACTTATGCAATTCTGTAATATACCAAACGTGTATGCGTTGGTTGTGCGTTACGTTGGTTGGAAGGGAAAATATTTTCCTCTTAAGGATAAGTCTTGGAATTTATTGTCAAAGGGAGGACGTTAGAAAAGTGTGCGTAAGCGGTAAGACATCAGGTTCATTTTTTTTTTTCGTTTGAATATGGGAAAGGAAAAAGGAGGTGTGCATAATATATTTTATCTCTGAATAAGATTAAAATTAAATAAGGCCAATTTAGAGAAAATGTTTATGCGTGTGCAGGAAAATTTGGAATTTGGGAAGAAGAAAAAAGAAGTCATTGCTGAGTTGGTTATTTTCTTGTTTTTTTTTTCTGGAAAAGCCCTAAATGATGCAAATTAAAGTATATTCACTTATTTAGGCCTCCTAAATAAAAATACATATATCCTTGCATATAGGTGTATATACAAAAAACGTTATATGTGTGTAGTAATGGAAATAAAAATTGGCGCTAAAATATAGAAACATATTTTATAAGTACGTATATTAAAATTTCTTTTTGTATAATGATGATGAAGAGATAAAAAATTCCCTTTTCATTGGTTTTTAAGTACTTTATTATATCTTGGAACTCTTGCAGTACCACTTTTTTGTTCAATAGAATTAAAGTTTGTTGATTTTTAATATATTTTTAACAATTCAATGTTAAACATTTTTTAATGTTAGTTGTGAGTAAAGAATGAAACGATTGATTGTTTTTACCCAGCCATATTTTTTTAACTTTGACGACTTTTCCTTAAGTAGTGAAAGTATTATTTTTTTCCTGTACCATTTGAAGGTAAGACTCATTTAATCTCTTAAACATGTTACAAGTTCATAAAATGTGATATGCGATATGAGAAAAACACAAAAGAGTTTCTTGAAATAACTTTTGAAGTTAGGACCTTAACCTAAGTTTATGAATTATACAAATGCTTGTAAAAGAAAAACAGGACAGTGTTATACATATTTAACAAGAACATGAATATTTTGTACGTTATACATTCAATATTTGAATATTTCTGTAAAGTGATATTTTATTGGGCCAAAGAGAAATGCAACAAGTCTTAATTCCCGAAAATTATTAAGAAGCTGGAATGCGATCTGCACTTATAACTTCCCATTGGTTACAAGTTTTCAAATGATATTTTCTAGAAATAAGTCAATTTTTAATTGAAATTAAAAGAGAATGCATTAAGTTTGAGCTGTTTTCTGTTGAAATATATTTAAGAAGTTAAATAAATAAAATATTTGTTTTTCGTATAGGACCCTGATTTATGAAAGAAACATTGTCTTTAAAGGTTACAAAATATTAACTACAATATTCATATAGAATAATAAAAACTTTGAAGTCAGTATCTTTCTTGTTCTGTTACTTATATAAATTTATTTCTACATAAATCTGAGTCATAAAACATACATATATATAAATTCGAATGCAAATTTCCCAAAACAAGGTTAAGTTTAAAAAATACATCATCTACTTTAAAAAAATATTTATTAACCATTTTAATTAACCCCAAACCCAAAAAACCAAAGCTTAACTCATCCTAAGTCTGCTCATAAAGTAAGGAAGAACTCATACCAAAAAAATATGAAATACCGGGAAACTAACCTATCACAAAAAAATGGTGTGTGTATTCGATAAGTTCGTTCAATGCACAAACCATTTCTTTTGATATATTATTTTCCCAGTATTTCGTATTTGTATTATAATGAAAAGTTAATTTCTTCAACAAACTATAAATAAATATTCAATAAAAATACAATTCGTATAGTGTACAGAAATATTGGTTCAAAGGGAGATCCCGAAAAGGGAGACTTACTAACGTAATAATAAAAATGATGCATTTACGCCCAAGTGTACCATACTTTCTTTTTGTCATATTTAGACAAAATAAAACTTGAATACCTAATTGTATGACAAAATCCTCCATCAGCAATGAAGTATGGCTGACTTTCTAGAAAAATAAACTATAAGGTAAATTCGTCAATTGGTTTATTTTTTGAAAACTTAATCAGCGTAAATAGGTATCTTGAAGACCGAAAGACAAATTTTGGAATATTCACCTTCTATGATTATTACTGTCAGCTATAAACTCATTTGAAAATCGCCATAACATAAAGCCTGCTAGTATGAATGCTTCAGATCTGCAACTCAGGGGTACATTTGAGTTTTATGAATTTAGTACAGGCTATTGGCATAGTCCAACGTAAAGACATAATTAATTCAGGTTAACTTAAAACAATTTAGACTATGCATACGTATGTGGTTCCTCGAATGAAAGAAACTAATAGAAGCTTTTAATCTAAATGCAATTAAAATAATAAAACCAATAATAAAATTTGAACAAATGCTATTCCAGAAATGATCATAACACTTTGGACTTTTTCAATTGAAAACATAGACTTAAGTCCTTGCAATCTTACAAATTTTCCAATTAAAAATAAATGTTTTCTTAAAATGTCCATTGATGTGTTAAACTGACTACTTTTGTATTATTATCATTGTGTCCTTGTACATCCTTGAATCCTTCAGAATTCTATACTTACACTTCACTATATTCCCATAGATCCATACAAGAAAATTCTTCATGGTTCGATTAATTTTAGCAGAGTTCGTAAAATTATATGCGACAACGACAACGACACCGGCAATGACAACCACTCCTATATAATCTACAAGAACGAACAGATTAACAAGCTCTTTTACACATTTCACGTGCAGTTGAACCATCAAAACAAAACAAAAAGAAAATAAAGAAAAGAATAGAAACAAAATAGCACGATGAAAATGAACAAGGAACAAGGCACAAGGACATCAAAACCAAAAGAATGAATTTACGTACCTCTCCTTTTCTACGAGTATGTGTTATCCGAGTCGTCGATTATATGTTCCTGAAAAACAACACCATCTATACAGCTAAAACAGATTCGAGCTCCGCCGCATGTCCTGGAGGACAGATTTTCATTTTTTCCCCCCAACCTCGAGCTCAAGCTAAAAATGGTCAACGTTCTGGAAGACTGAGCAATAAGCATTTCCGTGTATAAGCTACGTCGTTCGTTCGTCGTCGTCCTACATAATAACGGATATATCTAAGCTATGAATTACATTTCTTTATTTTATTTTTATTTTTTGGTTCGTCCTGTCAGTTGATGTATTTGTAGAGGTATATCCTGTGTGTTTTTGTTGAAAACGTTTCCTGTTTGTTTTATCATTTATTTGTTTGAAACAAAACAAAAATTGATTCTTATAAAAATATCCTCCTACATTCGTTCTACATATGTATGTCCATATTTAATCTTCTATCTTTGATTGATTGACGGATGTGTGAATAATAGTGTCTCTAACAGAATGGTGGGAGGGGGAAGGGGGACCGTGGGTGTCATGATTAGTTTAATAAAGTAAATTCATGCATCCACATAATGATCTTCAAAAACTTGGTGTCGTGAGCCTTAAGTGAGATATGGAAATGATAAGTAATCAATTCTCTATCGTTAATGGTGAGGATTAAAAGAAGAGGACCTAAGTGGCTACCTTGAGGTACACCAGAGAAAGCATGAAAATAGTATTGGAAACCGTTTTTGATGGTAAAATTGTGCATGCAGCTTTCTAAGAAGAAAGCCAAGAGTATGAAGCTGAACCTTGTTCACACTTTTACTCGTCCGCCGACTAATTATCTGGATCCGCCCCTGGTACATTGCATGCCATAACAAACAGAGAATATCGAATAGTTACCTATTTTCGTAGGAATAATTTTTGTTTGAATTATCCTGAATCCTGACGACAACCGATGAGAGGATGGAAAGGAAAAAAAATTAAGACAAAATTATATATTTTTACCACAGATAACCATTTACGAGAAATAAGAATTTTTATTGCGATGCACGTGCTTTTCTGAGGAATTATGTCCCATATATCCTGTGTACACTATATACACGTATCTCCAGGCTTTAAGTGAATAATTTTCATTGCCATCATTTTCATCATCTGGAGAAGAAAATTGACAGCGCTGAAATACGAAAGCGAATGTTAAAACGTTTGCTAATATCATTAAGTTAAAAATCCTCACATCTTTTTGGCCAACAACTTTTCGCTCATTGGTTGGTAACCTTTGCTTGACTTGGGTATCAAAAAACAAAAAAGGAATTAAGGGGTGGTTTGAGGATGGTTAAAAGGAAAAATAAAACTGCTGAGTAAATTTGCATATATCCACTTGTATGGGACAAGGCAACATGAGTTGAGCAGCAGCAGCAAGAAGAAGCCTCTGATTGCATTTTAAATATTTATAAGGACAATTGGATGATGACGTTTGTATGTTTGATTATGTATTTGTATTTGAATGTCAATCTAGGAAAAGAGCAATAAAAGATGCATTAATGCCACAAGGATATTTACGAAATCAACGTACATACGTAAATAAGCCTCCATTCTGAGTCATGTCAATAAGTAGAATTTCCTGGAGGTACGTTTTACAATTGAATTTTTCATTATAAGTAGGTTAATTATTATTGTATTCAAGGATTAAGAATTCCTTGAACAATCGTCGATTTTGGTTTGGTTTAAAATTTTAATGAACTATCCTTTGAAGAATTCATTTGAAGAAGCAAGTTCAGTAACGAGGTATTGAATGCATGCTGATGATTTAAAGATATAATTTGAATGATTCAACGGATTAACTGAAAACCTTCAACAAATTTTAACACTTGAAAATTTGAATCCAAAAAATAATAAAAAAGAAAACCCTTTGTTTTTAAGTTTAAAATTTCCACAATTTATATCAATTCAGGAGGTTAAGTGCGCTTTAAACCTCATAAAACAACAACAATACTAAAAATACGAACAAAGTTTTAAAAAGGTTAACTGATATAAACCAAGTTGATAAATTAAATTAAATTACTTTTTTTCGTCCTTAAAATTAACCATCCTACCTAGCTGACGGTTTTTGAGAGTTCAATTTTTCCCTTGAAAAATAAAAGAAAAGAATGGTAATTTATTTTAGGACGAACAAAATCATGGAAGTTGAGCCAAAGAGGAAAGGAGTCGAAGTCGTGTCGTCCTCAGCGTCGTGTTTATTGAGTTGCCACTTTGTTTTCGGATATTGAATTAAGGTAGACTCAGATTTATTAAAAATCGATGCCAACCAAAAAAAAATAAGAGAACGAAAGAGAAGCGAATAATTTCCGGTTCTTTTTGAATTGAAAAGACAGTGAGAAGGTAATTTAAAGCAAAATGCTTCAATTAGTCGATATGGATCTGATTGGTATTCTTTTCTTTCGAATCTCAATCTACCAAATGGAAAAATAAAAATATATACATATGTATATTCAAACGATAAAATAAATATAATTTTGATTTTTCGGAATGAAAAATAAACCTTAGAAACGCTTGGCACTTAACATACCGGTCATGAGGTTTTTAGCAATAAATACAAAAAATAAAAATAAAAATGTAATTATGAATGTCTATTTTATTTTATACTTATATAAATACAAATTTAATTCATTTTAAAGAAAATTTAATAAAAGCGAATTGCGAAGTTTTTGAGAATATTAGAATTTTCGGTTTTAGATCAAAAAATGTATATGAATACTTCTCGTATTTTTGGTCTTACAAAATTTAAAAAAAAAACACGTAAAATTGCTTAAAACCTTAATTTAAAAATTTGAAGTCAATCGACTCAATTTTTAAGGCTGCAGGGGAGAGGACAGACATAGGAACGAAATCGCCAGACCCAAACCTAACCTAACATCTCAAATACCTCTTATAAAACAGCTTATGGCTTTGGATCAGAATTTTATTATAAAACTCATTGAAAAATTATTTATAATTTTCTACTACTCAAAAATTTAAACGCATTTCTCTCAATTGTGTAATTTTTTTAGCTTCTGATTGACTTGAAATTTTGAATATTTTAAAAAATTCTGCTGTCTGGAAGTACGTAGAATTTTTAAGTTTATTAACTTCCCATAGGAAGTTATTGTAATGGGTCCGATTTGTCAAATTGAAAATTTTGACATTTCTCGACGTTTCAAGGTCTCTAGAGTCGAAATAAAAGATTTTTAGAAAGATGTCTGTGAGTGCGTGTGTATGTACGTTCGTACGTCCGTATGTCCGTACGTTCGCGACGTTTTTTTCGTCGTCCATAGCTCAAGAACCAGAAGATATATCGACTTCAAATAAATTTTGTTGTACAGATAATAAGGCAGAAAGATGCAGAAAGGGCTCTCAAGAAAATTGCGTGGGTGGTTTTTTTACCATAGCAGTTTAAAAAAAAAAGGTGAAAATTTTGGTTAACCCTAAATATCTCATGAACCAATGACTCTAGAGAATTGAATTAAATTTTATATTATATATTGTAACGTGATACAAAACAATTATATTTTTGGAAAAAAATCTAATTAACGGTTTTTTTTTCATAAATCAAAAAAACTGAAAAAAAAAATGTTTTCACCTCGAAAATTTTACGACTAAAATATGATTTCATCTCTACAACAATTTTGTGCAACGAAGAATAATGTTTTTAACATCTGATAAAATTTTGAGAAAAATCGAATTTACAGGTGTTTTTACAAAAAAAAAAAACCTAAAAAAAAAATTAATAAAACTTGGTAAAAATTGACTTTCGACACAAATATCTTTTCAAAACTTTGAGATTATGGTTTCCAACTAATTTTAGCTTATAAGAAATATTGTTTTCAACATTGGGACAAATTTTGAGAAAAATCGAATTGACAGTTTGTTTTACAAAAAATAAAATCCTATAAAAAAAATTAATAAAAGTTGGTAAAAATTGGTTTTCGACTCAAATATCTTTTCAAAAATTGGAGATATTGGCTTTAAACTACTTGAATCTTTCAAAAAATATTGTTGTCAACATTCAGTAAAATTTTGAAAAAAATCGCATTGACAGCTTTAGTACAAAAAATTAAAAACCTAAAAAAATTTAACAAAAGTTGGTAAAAATTGATTTTCGACTCAAATATCTTTTCAAAAATTTGGGATAATTGCTTCTAACTAATTTTAACTTATAAGAAATATTGTTTAAAACATTCGATAAAAATTTTGAGAAAAATCGAATTGATAGTTTTTTTTACAAAAAATAAAAACCTAAAAAAACAATACTAAAACTTGGTAAAAATTTACTTTCGACTCAAATAGCTTTTCAAAAATTACAAATATTGGCTTCAAACTTATTTTATTTCACAGAAAATATTGTTTTCGATATTCATATATCATTTGATATAAAAATCCAACAGTCCGTTTTGCATAAAAAAATAAAATCTACAAAAAATAGTACGCAAATTTGGTAAAAATTAATACATATAGACAAACTTTTAAGCAAGACAAATCGACAGACGGGATGGGAAGTTATCATTGTAGGTCGCATCCCAGCCTCTTTTTATATTGAAATTAACTGACGGTATCTTATGCGGGCTTTTGACTTTCTACTGTAGAAGTGCACCATTTGACGAGAAGTCAATAAATCACAAAAATCATATCATGGTTACTCAGTAATAATTCAGTACCTCTCTATCTACAAGATTTGCGAAAACGTGTGACAAGAAGTATAGTCTACAACGCACGTTTTCGTGAAATCTTAACTAATCTTCAATGTCAAGACAAGAACTTCCTACATACTGATGGCTCAAAAATGGAAAAAAACACAGCTTTTGGAGTTGTTAATAAAAAGATGGCTTCACAGTCATAAAAGGAATTTTGCCAAATTTTTGCCTTTCTTTATACAACAGAAGAATTAGCCATTGTTCATGTTCAAGCCGTAAAGAGAAGCTTAAATACAGTAGGTAAATAGTCTCCATGCATTGACAGTCTTTTAGTAATTCAAGGCATCGTTAACAAAAGAAAAATTCGAGTCTTACTTATAAGACCAAACTCGTAGATAAAATCCATCCTGACACCTGGACATTTTGGAATAAGAGGCAATTATGCTCAAGGGTCCAACATTTACATACAACACCTTTTCTCGTCTCGACTAAAAACTCAGCCGATTTTTCTATCAAACATTTTTAAAACCGACATAACAGTTGTATATACTACATACACTCACCCCATCTTCAAAAAGGAATCGCCTCCCACCTGCTTCAACATGTAATGCACCTACTAAGTCACTGTTGAACTTTTCAAAACAACTTAAACTCAAACCAAAAACCAATTTAACTCCAAACAGAACCAAGCCAAACATCAATAAAATAATTAAAATTATATTTTAATAAATAATAATACTCAAAAAAAAAAACCAAAAGCAAAAAGGAGAAGTTATCATATAAACTGTGAACAGCCTCCATTTCCCTAAATTGATATATTGAAAACCCGATAGCTAAAGTTGCTTGTTAAATCCTTGCTGTACATTTGAGTCCTATTTCATTGTAAATTAAAATTATTATTAAATCAATAATTTGAATATGTATAAATAATTAACTGCTTCCAAGAGTAAAAACTACTCTCAACTGTAGTAATGTTGAGAATCGAAGTATTTCTTATGATTAAACTTTAAGTAAATAAAATATCTCCAACAAATATCTAACAAAATAGTAACGTAGTGTCACTCAATCAGGCGTCTCTATTCTCTTCAAATAAATGGCATTAACGTTTTGGAAACATCAAAAAAGTTAAAACAATAGATTTCCTTTAAAAAACAATTCTAGGCTATTTTGTTGTACACTTTTACACCAATTCACCCTACACAAAAGTTTACTGATTTTTTGTATTTAAAAAGTACATGTATTTGACCTCTCTGTAAGTTTCTATAGATCGACAAAAAAGGACACAACTGCAATTCCTAGAAATCTCTTCCACAGAATTTCAAAAACTAGTTATTCTATTTAAATATTAATACAGAACAGCTATAGACAGACATTTTGAAATATTCATGCTTAACATAGAAAAATTTTCAATTTCACGAAATGAATAAAAATCGAATATGCATCGAACTCTTTGGTTTATTTTGCTTAAATTTAAAAATTCATCACGTTTCATGCTTCTCAAGAAATGTAAGGTTTTTTTGTTTTTCAAAAACATAAAGTGCATCAGAAACCATTTCAGGATTGAGGATTTGATTATTTATTTTTCATTTTCCTTTTATTATTTAAAAAGAAAGGTACCTAAACCTAAATATTTCAAATATATCAAAAAATATCTCCCCAAATTTTATAATTATTTAAATTTTTTCTTTCAAACTCTCTGAATTTTGTTTACAAATCACAAAGTTCCCATAAAAAAATGAATCAAACGAGAAAAGATTTATGTGTTTTTTATTAAAGAAAAAAGATGATATAAAAAGGGAATGATAAATCTTTATTGACACAATATTTATATTTTTTGATTGGTCATAAATATTTGTCGAGAGATTTTCTGGGGGTTGCTATTTGTGTTATTACAATGTCACGTTACAGAAAGTTAGGAATATTCCTACAACCTGCCCTAAATCATTTTTTTAAAATTGCGAACACATAACCATAAAAGATTGTGCTTTACCAGTAAACAAGAATATATGGAGACGGAAGAGATATCAATACTTAGTTTAAAAATATAAATAAAATTCCTTTTTTTAAGGGTATTTTTTATTTTTTGTTATTAAACACAACACTAAAAAAAACCTTTCACAAAATTGTTAAATCCAACCCCAAAAGCATTCACTATAAGTTAATTGAATGATTCTCTATATGAAAATCAAAAATTGCAACGGAAAAAACATACAAAACTATGACACAAACAAAAGGAATTAAAACTAAAATATTCCATCCATCATCTCGTGTCCGTGTGCACTTAGCTCAATGACAGACTTTTGTACATGTCATTCACATCTTTTCTCTTAAGCCGACATCACATCGCCATCGCCATTTCAATCTCATATAATACCCCATCAATCCACTTCAGTTTCGCAATTCAATCGACACACAGAAAACTCCGAGGTCTGGGGAACATGAGTCCCTCCAAAGTACAAATTTTTGCATTTTTCCCTGCATCTGCATCACTATTGCCATAGCCAAGCCATCCCATTGCTGATGGTGTTTTTGTACTATCGACCATCCTGCTGCCATATCGACATCGCTTCATCTGTGTCCATGTCCAGTTCCTGTTCTTGGTTATGCATCCTTTCCAATCAGTAGAAAGTGCTACAGTAGTTGATTTTCATAATTGATCGATGAGTTTGGGTGCGAGAAGAGGAAGAAAAATGGATTCACTTTTTACATAGAAGCTTCTTCTTTTTCTGCTCGCGATTTTCTTTTTTTTTTTTAATTTTAGAAAATTTAATATTTACAAAGAGAAATTGAAATATTGGCACTAGGGTGACCATATTCGAAGTTTTAAAAAAGAATATTTAAAAATAACTTCCCTTTCAACAAAGTTCGAATTGAGTAATTTGCGTTAAAATTAGGTTATGAGTGTCAAACGTGACCCTTATATTCTGTGTGGGTCCTTGACGAAATTTTAAGGGCATTATTCCAAAGAAATGTATTTTCAATTGGCTTAATTAAAGCAGCCTCGAAATGAGAAATAATTAGCTGGAAACTAATACATACCATCGTCAGAAAATCGGTTTTTGATATTATCTTCGTTTCTATTGACCCAATTATGTTTAGTTGTTTGACCAAAACTGTCAATGATACGATTTGTGACCATTTTTGCACTTAATATTTTTTAAAAGCTCAACTGTTTTAGAAATAGAAAGCGGCCCACACTGATAACTTCCCATCCCGCCTGTCGATTTGTCTTGCTAAAAAGGTTTGTAGGTTTTCTTATTTTGTTAGAAAAGTTATAAGTTAAATTATTTAAAAAAAAACTAAAAATAACCAACAATATTTTGCATTTGATGAAATAGTTTGATTTCAAAATCTATTTTTGTTAACCAGATTTTTAGTCGAAAATCAATTTTTACAAATTTTAGTAGCATTTGCTTACTATTTTTTGTAGAATTAAATTTTTTATGAAAAAACCGACATACAGTTGGATTTTTATACAAAAATGTCCGAATGTCGAAAACAATACTTTCTGTAAGATAAAATAAGTTTGAAGCCAATAGTTTTAATTTTTGAAAAGATATTCGAGTCGAAAATCAACTTTTACCAAATTTTATTAATTTTCGTTTAATTTTATTTTTTGTAAAAAAAAACTGTCAATTCGATTTTTCTCAAAATTTTATTGGACGTTAAAAACGCTATTCTTCGTTGGACAAAATTACATTGGAGATAAAATCATTTTTTGTTCGTAAAATTTTCGAGGTGACAAATATTTGTTTTCAGTTTTTTTTGATTTATAAAAAAAACGTTAATTGGAATTTTTTCCAAAAATATATTTGTTTGTTATCACGTTACAATATATAATATAAAATTTAATTCAAGTCTCTAGCGTTATTTGTTCATGAGATATTTAGGGTTAACCAAAATTTTCACATTTTTTTTAAACTGCTATGGTAAAAAAAACCACCCACGCAATTTTCTTGAGAGCCCTTTCTGCATCTTTCTGCCTTATTATCTGTATAACAAAATTTATTTCAAGTCGATATCTCTACTGGTTCTTGAGCTATGAACGACGAAAAAACGTGGCGAACGTACGTACACACGCACAGACATCTCTCTAAAAATCTTTTATTACGACTCTAGGAAAAGTCAAAATTTTCAATTCGACAAATCCAAACAATTACAATAACTTCCTATGGGAAGTTAAAAAATTGAAAATTTCATAAACCTTAGATCTCCCATGAAAACAATTAAACTGAATTGATAATGAAGTTGAACAATTTATTGCTGATGAGCAACAGAAAAAGCTGAAGAAGAAAGTACTCCGACAATTTCTAACTTCAGAGAAACAGAAATAAATAAATAAGACCGTCTTTAACTGATTTAACAATGAACTTAAAAAAAAGAACCAGTAAGTTAAAAAACGATTCAAAAAGTAGATTTCTGAAAATTCTGATGATAGAAGTTTTTACCGAATAATCTATATTGAAAGCAGCAAAGCATCTAATTATACCACAGATAGGCACAAAATCCGCCAATAAAATCTCAAGGAATGATTTTAAACCATTTCCAAAATGAAGGCGTACTACATGTTCGTCACAGCTTTATTGATAGAGACGACGAATTTTAAATTCCTTTTGTTACGCTCAAAGAAGTAAGAATCATAATTTGTCAACATAAGTTATCTAATAAAAAAATACCCAAAATTACTGCTCAAGCTTTGAAAGGTAGCCTTTAAGAAAACTCTAATTTATAATAAACTCATGCCTTACGCTTAAATATGGATGACATTTTTGAAAAATTCCAGAAGAAATTGTTATACTTAAACATGGTTAGCCACCAAAAGAAGTATCATCTAAGAGATCAATATCGCTTATATCAATCATGTCAAAAGTCCTCGAAAAACTGCTACTGAAAGAGATCAACAAAATAATAGAAGATTAATTTGAAACCATCAGTTTGGATTTAGGAATAAAAAAATTCCACGATAGACCAAGTTCATCGAATTATGGATGTTCTTAGATATTGCTCAAGTATTTGAAAAAGTTCGGCACATGAGACCTGAGTACAAATACATAGGGAACTTTCCTCAGTACTACGAATTACTGAAATCTTATGTTACGAACCGACTTTTAAGAGTACGGTATAAACAAAATTACTCGGAAATAAAGCAAATAGAAGACGGTGTACCACAAAGAAGTGTACTAGGACCAACGTTGTATCTTGAATATATAAGGGATATTCCAGTGGATAACAACGATATTATGGTCAACTTTGCTGATGATACTGCAATATTGGGACCAGATAGATCCGTTGCAAAGGCTACACAAATATTGCAAAATTCAGAATGAAACAAAATAACTAATGTTATATATAAGCAACTTCGGGGCTACACAAAGAAAACAAATGCTTTACCTATTCAAACATTTCAAAACATGGTCCTTCGTGGAATAATAAACGCCCTTTGGTATATAAGAAATAATGTTCTACGAAAACATCGTGATCTTAAAATTAAAATGGTTACAGAAGTGGTTAAAAAATAACGCTGTATCCCATAATCAGCAATTGAAAAGTCATATAAACTCAGAAATTAAGGCCGTCTTAAGGTTTGTCCACAACAAAGAAACAATTTAGGAAACAATATTTAAAAAAAAAATTCTGAAAGGCTTCCCCTTTTTTTTGAAAATATTTCAGAAACATTTCAGAAATAATTCTGATTTATTTGTATGGTGTGGACGCTCTGAAAAACATTTCTGAAATCTTGCTTTGTTTCTCATTTTTGAAGCTGTTGTTTTTTTTTTTTTTGAAAAACTAGAAACGGAGACACATTTTAAAAACATATCAGAAATGTTTAGCAAATGACTTGACAAAAAAATTAACATTTCAGAAATGTTTTTCTGTTTCTGCAACTATTTTTAAATGTTTCAAAAATGTTTCTTTGGTCTGAACGCACTTTGAATGTACTAAACAATTTTTGGAGATTTAGAAGAACCAAGTTTTGTGAGCTGATGATCTTAAAGCTGGAATAAATTTCTATAAATTTCAACACTGTTCGTCAATTTCATGCAGCTTAAAAAAGATCACCCATTCAATTGTATTGATTTCCTTCTCTGTCAAACTTCAAAGTGACAAATTTAAGTTTTTCTCTGATATGGTCACACTAAATTGTTCTATATGTTTAGTTTGTCTATAAGTATGGAAAATATCTAGAAAGTAACCTTCATTTTATTACACCAAAAAGATTGAATGAATAAAATTCTCAAGGTGTCTGCAATCTCTTCACCAATTGAACTTAACCTTACAACATGAGTATACGACTATACTAGTATGTGCTTCATATTGCTACACGTGTTGAAATCTTTTCAATATTATAGAAGAATTTATATAAGGCTCCTCTAACTATACAAACTTCTTGTCTACTCTGATGATGATTTGCTTAATAATATAGAAAAAAAAAAACACCCTTAAGCAAGAAAAGCAGAGAACGAAAACTTCTTCATAAGTTAAGCAATTGACAAAATTATTTTCATTTATTGACTTGCTAGAGGAAGATTTCTGGCTAAAAGGGCTTAAGGTATAGCTTCAAGCTGTGAGGCTGACACATGTGTGTCAAGTCAAAAATATAATAAAGTGAGTTAGAGGAGGTTGGATGTCTCTCAAAATATTATAATACCTACCATATTCTTTGTTATTATAGAAGGTGTGTGCCTTAATATAGAAGCAACAGAGAATTGTGTTTTCCTTAAACAAACATTGTGATAGGTAGGTATGTACGAGGATATGTTTTATCATCATCTCAGCTAGGATAAAATATAATTGAAGACTTTTGACACTTTAATATTTTGGGATATATTTTGGGTTTTTTGGATTTAATCTTAAGTCTTGAAACAACATGAGATAAGCATATTCAAGACACAAAATTGAGATATTAGACAGACAAAATTAAATTTATGGAGAAGTTTAACAGGTTAAAGTTGAATCATTTATATTGAAGGAAAATTTATGTGGCTTCATTTTCAAAATAAGATCCTCAATTTAAACTTACAGAGAACGATTTACTATTGAATTGACTAATCCTACGAATTTATTTCTTAAGCTCAGATTCTAAGAGACAATTTCACTTCATTTGAAGTTGAGATCAATTTGAGGATTCTTTTACTTACTTTCGATTTTATTTTCCATTGCTCAAAGTTTCAACTCAAAATATTCAACTATATTGTTACATCAACTTTTAATTCCCTCAATTTTTAGGAAATGAAAAGTTAGCTACATACATAAATTAAGACTTTCTGTACGATCTTGTGTTTGTGTTTGCATTTTTAAAATACTTTATGATAAATTAATATATTTTCGAATTTCTTAGCTGTAACTTTTTAACAAACATTTTTTTAACTCACCCATTCGAATATGTAATTTTCAAATTAATTAAAACCAATCGACTACAACCGAGAATACCGAAACCAGCCGCGAGACAAATACATTAAATTAGATCTAAATTACTTTAAGAAACTTAAAAATTTAGCTTTAATACACTCTAATTATTTTCATTCACTTTTTTACTATACAATGAAAATAGATGCATTTAAAATAAATCAAGACGAATTTAATCACAAAGAGACCAAATTCAAATTTTCGAATTTTTAAATTAAACCGCCAATTTACACTACGACCTTTACCTAACCGACGAACCAATCACCGACCGAGCTACGTAATGAACGAAAAAAAAATGTTCACTGAATTCTCATTATTGAAAAAAACACTAAAAAACACTTTACTTTGGAATTATTTGATAGTTATTTACATAAACTTGAACTTTAACACTTATTTAACATATTTTTTGAATTTTTTGCACTGCACATTTAAAATAAAAACTTTAATTATTATTTTTCATTTTTTTATTCAAAACGATCGGAAGCACACAAATTTCACCGACTGCTACTTCCGATTACCAAAGAACAAAGCCAAAGAATAAAGATGGCGACGGGATATTACTAAATTATCAAAATGGCTGCATTCATTTTGCATACTTTTTTGGGTTAATTTAATGGATTCTAAACTCATCGAAATATAGTGAACTAAGGCCCTGATTACAAGAGTGGATTGAATTCAGTTATATGGCTACGCTGGATTGAAAAGATAATGAAAAATTGAATACAAGTTTAACGGTAGTGAAATTTATTAAAATACAAAATATTTAATAATTTCAATAAAGAAACATGAAGAGTTTTAATTAAAGAAAAAAAAAAACAATAAACTAAAACAAATGAAAAGCAGATAATAATAAGTTCGCATAATTGGACTTTAAAATAGTTATTTTGTTGCTATGAATCATTTTGTCATTTCAAATTATGCAATCAGTGATTGAAGTGTAAGTTGTTTTTGGAGATATTTGGGATGTTTAAACATTTAAGTATGTTTGTTTTTGAAGGTTTTTATTTTTAACAAACCAAACGTTTTCAGTTGGACTTTCCAATAACTTTTAAATCAATGTCTTTTAAATCAAAAAACTTTTTTTACCATTTTCCAACATATTAATGGTTGTTTTAAGTTTGTTTTTATAAGAACCACCGCGCGTCGCACTCAAGCGGAAAGTATACTTGTATTGTAAACATGAGGATAATAATTTATTCGTATTCATCATTCCACGAAAGGTTTTTTTTTTCATCATTCAGTGAATGATGCAACGATAGTTCTCACGCTACATAAACATACAAGTAGAAATGTCTCGTCATCATCATCATCATCATCCTTGTCGAAAGGACGAACATGAAAAAAGATCAAAATATGCGATGACGGAGGCGTTGTGTGGTAGCGTTTAAATTTATTGTGTGCTGTGTATGTGCATTTAATTTCATTTTGTGTTTTAATTATTTATTTGCAGTTTTTATTATTTTTTTATATCGATATGCACACATTGTTTTCTATGTTTGAACAATATTTTTAATATTAATTTTTTTCAGACTACTCGTATGTATGTATGAGCGAAGGTCATTTTGTTGTGATGTCCAGAGTTATTTTTAAAAACAAAAATAAGGTAGTCATTTTTCTGCATTTAGCTTTGGAAAAAAAAGTAAAGAACAGGAAATATTAAATTTTATTATTAATTTAATTTTTTTTCATAACAAATACAAAAAAATTTCCGACTATATACACAAATAATGCTTAGAATTTATAAACATTATAATAAAATTTAATAATTTTGGCTGCTTCGCATTAAAAATTAGTCCTAAAACCTAAGACCAATCTAGAAGTCAACAAAAATAAGATCTTTCGGGATTTTGCTTTTCAAAAATATTACAAAATGGAGATAGCAGTGAGGGTATTTCATTACACATTTCAGTGCTTGTAAACAATTATTTATTTTGAAATGATTACGAATTCTTTTTCTCATTTTTTAATAACGAATTAAACAATGAATTTTGTTTTATTTTATTTTAATAACTGCTAAGGAACTTCGTAAGATTATTAACATCCCATTTTAAGTAACTGCAGTATATCCTATTTGTCAAATTGAAAATTTTGACATTTCTCAATGTTTCAAAGTATCCAGACTCTTAATTCCGTGATCGGTAAGTCCTTGAGTTCGGAATGCCTTTTTTCACCTGCCGTTTCTGATTGTATTGTAGGATATATATCATCAATATATGGAAAACGAACTTTCAAAAATATAATTTGTGGTTTCTTAACTATAGAAATAAAAAATGTGGAAAATCAGTTCCAAACATCCTAAGGAACAATAACATTTTAGAATTCAATTAAATTGAATTTAACTCATTTTTAATTTCAAATTACTTTTTTTTTGCAAAGGAAAACTTAAAAAAATATACTTAAATAAAAATTTGCTAAAAATTCACCTCAACTCAAAACTTATTTGGTCTGAAAATAAAGTGCACGAACTTATAGTATTTATATTTAAAATCTTGAAAATGTACCTATAAAATAAATTTGTCTTCAAATATTAATTAATTAATCAACAAATCTTGATTTTATAATTTTTTTCCAAAAATCATTAGAGCGTTTTTTTTAAGTAATTTTTTATAAATGCATAGAATTTTTCAATTTTAGTTTTAAAATATTTGTTGAGCTTATTTATATATGTTTTACATTTGAAAGAAATTAATGTAAAAAAATGCTTTATATTTTTTGAAAAATCAAAAAAAAGAAAACAATGACATTTTTGATCAGGAAGTATTATTAAGATATTAAACAATTTTGCTCAGAAAGAAATTATTGAAATCTTTTTATAAGGTCTTAAAAACAAAATAATGGTTCTATGGGGTTACCTATTTAAAGCAGCACAAAAATAGTTTATTTTTATTGAAAGAAACCAAATTAAAACATATGTTTAAATTTGCTGTTTTCTTAGTCTTAAAAAAACGCCTAAAGCAAATCTGCTTATCACTTTTATTTCTAAGTTTGAACTCAATCGACCCAATTTGTTGGGCTGTAGGGCTGAGGAGAGACAGACAAACAAAATAACCGACTGAAAGACGGACGGAATCGGGGAACCCACTTTTTTCGACTTCTCTACCCTCGTAATGTCAAGTTTGATTGAAATCCCTAGTTCGATTTTTTAAGAATACAATACTTGCCATACAGTTTCTATAAGTCGCAAGTAAAAATTGATTTTTGATCAAATGTGTTAAAAAAAAACACGATTTAAAACTTTCTTATTTTATAAAATTTCTAAGGAAAATTTATAGTAAAAAAATACCACTTTAAGTTGGTTAAACATCTTGAATACCACAAAACGCAGCTTTACTTTAACGATCGATAGCGTACTTTTCAATGTTCCTGAAATGACAACTTGGTTATTGCAAAAAAATATATACATTTTACATCCCAGAATTTTTATTTCCGGATTTCATTTTGTTTGGTTTATTTTTTGTTGTATATTGTATTTCTTTTAAATCATATTCTCTGTTTATTCTATGAAAATGTAAAATATTTTGTATAGATAATGAATGTTACTACGGTTAAGTTTTTATTCAATCTTTCGTTCATTTTTCGATCCAACGTAGACGCATATAACTTGATTCGTCAATCCACTCTTGTAATCAGGGTTTTAGTTCACCATAAATCCAAAGCTAAGAATCCATATGCAATTTCGCCCAAAAAAGTATGCAAAATGCATGCGGTCATATTGATTGTTTAGTAATATCCCGTCGCCATTTTTATTCTTTGTCTTTGTTCTTTGGTAATCGGAAGTAGCAGTCGGCGGAATTTGTGTGCTTCCGATTGTCTCGAATGCAAAATAAAAATTAATAATTAAAGTGTTTATTTTATATGTGCGGTGGAAAAAGTTTTAAAAAAATATGTTAAGTAAGTGATGAAGTTCAAGTTTATGTAAGAAAAATATCAAATAATCCGGAAGTTGAGTGTTTATTCTTTTGTAGAATGCAAATTAGAATTCAGTGCATTTATTTGTTTGTATCACTTAGCTCGGTCGATGGTTGGTTCGTCGTTTCAGTAACGGTCGTAATGTAAATTGGCGGTTTAATTTAAAAATTCGAAAATTTGAATTTAGTCTCTTTGTAATTAATTTGTCTTGATTTATTTTAAATGCGTCATAGAATTACTATGTGTAACGCGTCCAAAGCACCCAAGAATCCCCCCAATTGGCTTTTAGTTCACAAGTAATAATTAAAGGGGGTGTGAGTAAGGAGAAATTAAAGTATGATCGTACTGGAATATTTATTTTGGAATCAACGCAACTAAAAATCTATCAAAAAAATATTTAAAATAATTTAAAGTTGAAAAAACTTGATACATGTGTTATTTTAAGTTATCGCTTAAATTAAGAATCTATTGAGTCCATTCAAATATATGATGCGAAAGAGTGTTTTATTGACCGATACAGAAAGTAGTTTAACTTCTACCAGAAACTCCCTTCCAAAAATTATACGTTTTTCAAAGTTGTATAAAATGTTGTATTGCCTATAAATACCAAGAAAACCAAGTAATCATAGAAATATTGAAGGTTTAAGGGTGTTTTTCTTCAGGATATTTGATTTAACTGACAGCAAAGCTGTTTAGGGTTTTTTAATTTCTCAACTTGCATTATAATTGGAAAATAGAGTCCGAGTTTACAAAGTCTCAATGGCACCAATATCATGCCAGCCTCTTTTGTTTTATTTTTATCCTTTCGACACCTACATATGTACATATGTGATGATGACGAGACATTTTACTCGTACGTTTATGTTTGTGTAGCGTGAGAACTATTCTTGCATCATTCACTGAGTCATTTAAAAAAAAAAAACTCACCGTAAGATGATGAATAGGAATAAATTATCATCCTCATGTTTACAGATACAATTACCTTCCGCTTGAATACCGTGCGAGGTATGTACGTATATGTAAATAACTTCTCATCTCCCGCGTATTCAACTTTCAACCCCCATGACATTACACAAACACCTTAGATATGTTCTCCAACACCTACCCACATAGTGACAGGATAAATAAAAATAAAGAAAACATACATAAACTCAAAAAAGAAGAAGAAAGAAACTGAATCGCTTACCGCAATTTGATAAATTGGTGTTTCAGAAAGGAAACTCTCAGGAAAGTGGGTGGCACACAAACAGGAAGTGCTCTTTTTCCTCATTTCAAAAACAAACGCAAAACCATTGAAAGTGCTTGAGACGATATAACAACAAAAGCAAAAGCAAAAGCATGAAAAACCAATGCACCATCATCACATCGCATTCACTCTGAACACTTTGCAGGGTGTGGGGAGGCAAGACTAGGTATGAGTTGTCTGTTGAAACAATAAAAAGGATGATCCTTACTGAAACGACCTTGTCATGTCAGCATCGTCATGTGTCATCGACATGTGTGTTCTTCTTTTGTAAAGCCATCTGACATACTGTTTTCTTTTTTATTTTTGTCTTTCTTATTTTCTTATCTCAAAATGCCACGCTGCCTGAGATTATAGAGGACTACTAATGCAGAAGTAAATCTGTGCTTATATACTGCCCTTTTAACCCCCATTGCACATTTTCACACCCATCGTCACTTTTCACTTCAGCTTTTCCACCACAAAGTGCTAAAGAAGAGTTTTCCTTACTGTTTCCGTTTCTGGTTCTGGTTCTCGTGTGAAAACTGTCAAAATAAAAAGACCAAACGAAAAAATGAAATGACAACAGCGTGCAACGACGACAGCTCCAACGACCGACCGAGCGATGGGCGGGACGGTGACAAGGGAAAGTATATGTGATTGCACAGAGTGTCAAAGTATAACTGCATTAAAACAACTAGAAAATTGTCATTTTAGAAACCAAAAAGGCGGAAACGTACGAATATATGGGACGACATGATGATGATGCAACTAAAATATATACTCTCCTCCTCTTTCTCCTCCTGGTACTCTTGATGCTTCTTTCTGCACTGCCTTACCATTGCATTGCGATGTCAAATTCAATTACGTAAGCTACAAAATCGATGTTCATGTTCATGGCCGCACATCTCAAACCAGCACACATCCGGTTGGATTCGTATCTAATTGAGTCAAATATTTCAAGTGCTTGAAGCTCGAAGGTTTATCATATATGCCCGTATGGCGTATATAGAAAGAAGATGTGCAATATGTGCAGTAAGTGAATAACCTAACCTAACCTATACAACCTACAACAAAACAACTGCATTTGTCAGGGCATCATCAAGCGAAGAAGGCTAAGGCTGAGGCTGGGTGACACATTTCCCTAAAGTGTTGCCGCCATCATCAACGTACATCGTATACATCGTAGGATGTCACTTAATCAACCTGGAGTTAGTTTTCCTGGAAAATCTCGCCTGATGGGTTAGGTGACATTCGATTAACGAACCAACAAGGTTTTGTGTATGTATATCAACCATCGTCTACCTTACCTACTCGTACCTACCTTACCTACTTCAGGGATTTCGGTTGGGAATTAATTCAATTAACTGTCAATCAGAGCTATTAGAGTCTCTATATAGACAGAGTGTGGAGAATTTAAGGTGTTGATGGGGATATATTGTATGTATGTAGCTACTTAGAGAAAATTAAGTGATATATCTCGTAGGTATATCAAATTTCAATTAATTGTAAATGATGAGATGAGTTTATGGTACGCTGCACTGGGAATTGAAGTACTGTCTTATCGACAGAAAACCATATTCTCAAACTGGTGTTTGGGACGCCATTTTACAAAATGGCCGCCACTTAGCGGTGGAAAAGTGGTAAACATTCAATACAAATTAAATAACTTTATCGATTTTGATTAAATTTTAAAGGAATCATGATGAAATAGGTGAAAAAAGTCCTAAGATAACAAGTTGAGGAGTTTGGTTATTCTGAAAAGTTAAAACAAATCAATAAAGGACATGAAAGTGAGATTTGGGAAAAATTAAATTACTGTTTTAATCCGATTTTAGTTGATCTACTTTTTCATTATTTTTCACTTTCGTTTTCATTCAAAAAGCTTTTAGTTTTTCCTCATTACATTTAAAGTGAGTTTAGTTAGAAAATTTACTTCCACTTTACTCTTACTTAAATTCGAATTAAAAATAATCCATTTGAAACATAATGCTGGTTGATTGAATCAATCAGCTAAAGAGGAGACTAAACTCATTCATTTTCAGCTTATAAAATTATCTAGAAAAATAAATAAAATAAAAAGAGATAAAGAAAAAAGACGAAAGAGAATAATTTAAGTCCAAAATTGGAATTAAAATAAAATAAACTAAACGACACGACACGACACGACGACGACTTGACGCATGATGAAAATGACAATGAAATAAAAACGATGACAGTAACCATTATTCGGCTTGGCGACAGAGAAAGCTTAAAATAGGATTACGATCGTTTTAAAAAGGAAAGCAAATGAGCCGACCACATTTTGACTATGCAAAAGGATTTTAAATGTTAAATTACTACTTAATGTTGATGAGAGAGAATTTACGTAGTTTTATTTTTATTTTAAGCAAATATGAAGGCAAAGTAGTTACTTATCTTAAATACTTAGTTTCTTTTTATCTAAGTAAGTGAGTGAAAACTATATAAGATGAAATAAAAAGACAAAGAATTACTTTGCTAAGTAATGATAGAGGATATTATGCCAGAATTTTGTTTGAAAAACGATTTTTGTTTTGTTAAAATTGCAAAAAAAAATTTATTTTTTGTTGAAAAAAAACTAGAAAATTTTGACAGACAAGTTATTTCCGGGACTTTTTAATATTCTGCCTTAATTTCCAAATCTCGAGGTATAACTATTGCGTTTCAAAAACTATACAATATGGTGTGCGAATAATATTTTATGTTTGGCGAGGAGGGCCGGAGTTGTAGGTCCCCACTATTTCCACACACAGAAATGATGATGAATGTTCTTCGCCTCTGTTCACTAAGGCTTGAATTTTATTGGGCTGTTATGGCACCGAAAACTTATATCGCTTAAACAATACGCTCCACAGACAAATTATTTTTTCATGATCAAACGCTTTTTAAAAATTTGGTCTGTAAAACTGTTTTAGAACAGTTAGTTGTATTTTTAAAACTTAAGACAAGGACTGTCCACGCAAAAAGTCGATAAGGGACCGGAATTTTCTGAGAGTCTCCTCGTTCTTGCCGATTCTCCAGTTTATTCAGATTTTATAGTTACAGTAAATAAAAAACCGTAAATTTATTATAAATATTTACTAATTTTATATTTGTTTTAAAATATTAAAATGTCTTTTTTTTAATTCTACTTATTATGATGAAAATCCAAAAATATCCAATTATCCTTCTTTTGTCCTTATACCTATACAGCCCAAGCATTTGGGTCGTTTGAGTTTAAAATTGGTAATAAAAGTTTTAAGCAGATTTGGGTTAAGTGTTTTTGTATTTGTTTTAAGACCCAAAATAGCAGCTAATTTCGATAATGCAGAAATGACCAATTTGCGGAAAATTGAATTTGATATGACAAGATCCGCCTACCCCTGGTAAAGTTCGTCAAAATTACATTTTCAGGTGTTTTATAGGATCTTGAAATCACTTGACTAGGGAATTATGAAAAAATCTGGAATTTTTAAAATAATTTTTTTTTTCTTAGTAAGATTTTGAAGGTTATGTTCATAAAAGAGGATTACCCTTAAGCTGTTGCCGTACTTAAATTTTTGAGTGTTTTGTTTTTTTAACTCAAACATTTTTAAAAACAAGAGCGGAATAGTCTTTAGAATGATTTTATGCAACTAATCATGACATTTATTAAATTTTGTATCATGTATTGACAAATCTTCACATTCATTTTTTTAAAATTTCTACTCAAACTTTTAGCGAACGAGCAGTTGTATTGACTTGAGTCTATTTAAGGTCTAATATAAATTGAAGGATAAAAAACTACTTTTAAATTGTTTTAACTTCGTGAATACCTTGACTCAAGAGAGCGTAAACTTCGATTTTGCATTGCGTGATTTTCGAAGTTAGGCTCATCTATATATATACTATTATATAAAAGCGAAACCATTTTAAAGTTTGTAACGCACGATCTCAGAAAGTATTCAACCGATTTATTTGAAATATATTATATTATTTTCTATATTGTTATGAGAGTGTTTATGGCTTTAATTTTTTTTTCATTAATTATTTGTCAAACTTTAATATTATTAATTTTACATTTTTTGTCCATTTTTTTTCATTAGTTGACTTATACAACCACTCATATCTTAAAACCTATTCAATAATCGACATTCATTGCTTCATAAAGTCAATATTGTTGCGCAAATTTTATAAAAACAAATTATAAAGTTATAAACTTTTTGAATTTATTTTATCCAGGAAATTAGATTCCATCACAATCGCGAGGTCGCTGCTTTGTTTCATTTCATTATCATTCCAACATTTTTAATTTTCTTTTCTTCCCATGCTCTTTCTCTCTTAATATGTGTTCCATTTAGTAGTTACGTTTTTTCTCTTACCTACCTACCTACATATTCAATTTTTCTGTATTGTATAGTTCATCAACTAACCTACACATACATTATTTTTTTGTTTCTCTAATTCTATCGTCACATCGCTGAGCAGTGTGGGCTCTTTTTTTTAAGTTACTATGGACAGGACATTTAATTAACTACAGTGCCGTGCACATGAAATGCCGATTTATCTAAAGAAAAATTAGATCTTTTTTATTTTTCTGGTTCGAGGAAGTGAATAGATTATAATTCTTCCAATTTAAAAATAAAACAAGTTCTATTATAATAGCTTGAATTACCAATTTTGTATCACTTCCTCGAACAATAAAACTGAAATTAAGTTAAAATTTTCTTTACAAATAACTCGAAGAAGGTACTTAGAATGACGTCGATAAAAAGAGCACACAAATGTGGGTAGGTTAAGTCAGTTGCACTGCACTAAACATGAGCAGATGAATAAAAAAATGTGTCTATGGATACTTACATACGCATACCTATAGATGTATGAGAACATTAAAAAAACAAATTTGTTTTTTTTTTCCCGCAAATCTATACTATTATATAAAATCGAAACCATATATACAACATATAAACTAAAATTAATATTATTGTAGAAAATATGCTCAGTCCCATTGAGAAATTTTTTCATATGCTAATTCTAATATTCAAAAAATGTTCGTGGTTACAATTTGCGAAGCAACGCAAGCACGGGTCGGCTAGTTATAAATAAATACTAGAATATAAAATTTGTAAGGGCCAATTTTGCAAAGAAAGGATTTTGCTTAGTTAAGTTTAAAATAAGTTACGATACTCCTTAAAATATTTTCAAATACAGAACGGCTTTAAAATCATAGTTTCCACAAGGTGAATCAAAAGTTTCCTCTGAATTTAAAAATGTCTATACTTTTAATTTAAAGGGTAGTTAAATTTTAAGGGCCGATATTGATTTTTAATAAAATACAAATTATTTAGGAAAATACTGTCATTTCTTTCTATTATGATAATAGTGGTATGATTCAATTATATAAAACAAAATATGGGCCAAATGGCCGTTGCCACCCCAGTGGCACACCCCCATCCGATGGCCCGAATTTTCGATTATGCTGAGGCATAATTGAGGTTATATGTCGTTAATGTGCTTATCTCAACCTATAGCTTTGAATTGTTGCTGGCTTTTTGACGTACATCTTCTCTTTCAAATAGCTCCAAGAAAAGAAGTCCAACGGTGGCAAATCACATGATCTTGTCGCCCAATTGACATCGCCATAAGATAACACGCCATTGAATTTGTCGCGCAAAAAAGCCTTTGTTCCATTAGCTGTGTCGCAAGTGGTACCGTCCTGTTGAAATAACATATCATCCACATCCATATCTTAAAATTTGGATCATAAGAAGTTCACTATATTCTGACCAAAGCGAATACCATTCACAGCAGCTGTCTGAGCGCCCTCATTTTGGAAAGAATACGGCCCGATGATACCACCAGTACATAAATCATCCACTTTTTGTGGGTGTATTGGTTTTTCGACAATCACTGAAGAGAGTGTGGAACGCATTCTTGACAGTGTTTTAGAAAATGAAAAAAAAAAAAAATGAGCAGCTCATTGCGTAGAGTTATAAGAACTGCATTAAAGTTGTTTTTATGTACATACAAAATCAAAATCAGGAAATCCTTAACAACGGAACATTTAAGGAACATTTTCGGCGACAAAATTATTTCCAAAAATTTGACCGCAATTGACTTTTTTCTGAGGGGTTTTGGAAGAGTAAAGTGTTGATAAATAAACCCAACACTATTCCGCAGCTAAAGGAGAAAATTCGTGCTGAAATATAAGCAACGAGCCCAATTTAATACGAAGCGTTATGGAAAAAAATATCTAAAATGAGCCCGTCCCTGTAATCATGAAGCTTGTGCTCATTTGAGAAACATTATATTCCTATTATTTTACTACAAAATTAAATCTACAAAGGAAATTATCACTTTAAATAAGGAACTACTTTACAGCACAAGGTGTGTAGAATTAGTGACGAAGATAAAGACCGATTTAGTCTTAAAAAGTGATCTGTTATTATTTAGAATATAATATTTTGGTATTTTTAGAAAATTTAAACAGGATAAATAAAAGATAAGACCATGTTTTAAGGCCTGGTCTATGGCAACGTAATGTTTACTTTTGTTAAGAAAGTCAATACAAATTAAGTTCACAAATAATATTAAAATTATTTTCAACTGAAATATTCAAAGCCTCATTTTAATCATTCCTTTCAAGGACTTTTTTGTTTATTTTCTTTCGATATACTTGACTCAATACTCGTACATACAAAAAGATAAAATTTAAGATAAATTCTTCAATATGCAAATCATTAAAGTCGTATAATTCTTTCTCAACCATATCAGCAACAAGAAACAAGGATTCTTATAAAATATTCATCAAAACCAAAAAAATACACCTTCCATTTCTTATATTTCGTCCTTTCTAAAGCTATGCATCTTTTATAAAAAAAAAAGCAAACAAACCTACAATCTTTATCCACGCTCATTTGAATCCAAAAATAATCTGTAAGATTGAGCAGATGTTGTTGGAAGAATCCCAAATATACAAAAACCTAAAAAAGATAAAAACAATAAAAAGATGTAAAATTCTAATTTCTTCCAACCTGTTTCACCTTTGGGTATAAATGGTATACCACCCACTTTCGTATACTTACATATATATCCTATCCTATATCCTTTAAGATTTATTATGTCTAGTGGTTTGAACAAAACATCACCTTATTCCATAAAGAAGCAAGTAAGACACAACAAAACCATCTTGAAGATATTATTTATGTGATTTTATGGCAACACTTTTATATAAATTTTACCCAGTTTAGTACCGACTTGTCTACGAGTAGTAGCAGGCGTTACACCACCACCTCTTTCTCATATCAAATAGAAGAAAAGGCAATTCAAATTATTTCATTTCCTTCAAAGACGTTAAAATTTACCTATGCCCGCAAACATACACTTATTTTCATCTCACTGCAGTGTCTTGATATAATTTACACCAAACCTGAAACCACCCTTATTTTCAGCTTTTATAGCTTAAAACGAACGTGCCATTAACTCAAGTTCCTTTCTAGGAGAAGTAAAGGTAGGTTCTTTTAGAACGGAAAACATCAAATAAAATAACCTTGAACTCATTTAATTTAAAATTACATTTTAAAGACACATACTTGACGTGTATAGTACTGAACCTATACCGAGTACGTGGTGTAGCTTACTCTATATATCCTTGAAGACGTTTATCCTTAAACAAAAAGAAAACTGAAAAAAAGTCAAGAAACAAGAAATATTTTTTTCTACTCTATACGCAAATTGAATGCCAAGGAGCAAAAATTAATGCAACCCTTTTTTTAAGGCAACCAACACACACAGAGAGAAAGAGGAATAAAAGGTGCAGACAGAAAGTCACCGCCACCAAACGCTTTTACAGGATTAAACGATAAATGGTTTTTCCTTTTTTTAAGGGAAATATATGTAGATGCTCTCTCTCTCTTCCTTTTTTCTGGGCTTCTTTGGTTTCTCAACTTGATTCCTTTTTTTCCCTTTATTCTTGTAGAAAAACTTACGAAGCACAAAAAGGCAACGGGAAGCGATTAAATTAACACCTCATTACTTATGCTTCCTTCTTTTTTGTATAATATATACGTACGTATATATAAGTCTCTGAAAAGGCTTTTGATGCTTTCGGTTGTACATATATAAATATACCAGTGTTCTGGTCTTTTGGTCCATTTTATTTGAAATTTATCCAACTTTCTGCACATATCCTGAGAAGAACGATGAATCTTTATATATAAATCGTTTGGTCTTATAGGATGTCCTGGTGAAACTTATCATATATGTATGCGAGTAGGTATATGGTTGGTCGAAACTAAACTTAACTTATGTCGTTAAATGACGCCGAAAGCATAAAAGTAAAGTCCATCTACTTAAGGATATTTATGCATTTCGGAAGGACTTTTACTATATAAACTTACCTACTATACAAAATTCTGAAATAAAAAATTTAGTAAAGGGTGTTCATTTATCACCAAATTTAAGCCTTTTTTCAGGTGTTATTCCTAAATTTTTAAAAACTGCTTTCTTAAAAAAATTTGCTTTTAAAGGGTGTTCATTTTGCATGTCCTACTCCATGATTTTTAATTTAAAATGGCACAAACTCATTTGAAGAATTTCTCACGCCTTCTACCCCTTTCAGGGGTACTTATCAGAAACTTTTGTTTTCAATAAAATTGGATAGAAATGTATATTTTTAGAACTAGAAATCAATTATTGCTTAGGTAAAAAATATCGAACTTAAGTAGAAAAGTCGAAAAAATTGATTCCGGTGATTCTGATTTTCTTTCTGTCTGTCCTCTCCAGTAACTCCTAGACTATTAGGTTGATAGGTTGATTGAGTTTAGACTTAAAAATTAAGCTTTTAAGCAGATTTGCGTTAGGCATTTTTATTTTTTTTTAAGACACAAAACAAACAAATGTTTTGATTTAAAATCGAAAATTCGAATAATCTCAAAAACATCTCGATGGATTTTTATGAATTTTTTACAAATTTTTTTTTTATGGACCCGTTATTTTCTTTTACAATTTTTTCACGAACTTGTCCACTGGGTCTTACATTTCCTTAAATATATTTAATGATCAAAAATATATGAGATTGGATTTAAAAAATTGTATTTTTTCAAAATTCAGTATTTCAAAAACGGGTTAACATTTTTCAACAAAACTCAAATGTGAGTTGTATATTTATAAACGGTTAGTAAGTGCTAGTCAAAATATTTCTTTTAACAAAATTGAAACATTTTAAATGCATACAAATTAAATAAATAAACTGTTTAACTAGTTTCGAAAAAAAATAATTATTTTAGTTTTTTTTTCAGAAATTAAAAGTCATTTAAATTTTTGTATTTGCAGGTTTATTTTAAAAAATAGGTTGGGCACTTTTAGAATACTTAAGAAAATTCGTGTGACCCAGTAGGGCTGGCCTAGAGACGACAACCGACGAAACTTGTACCAGTCTCGGTCTCCGTCTCGTATAACTGAGATTCGTCTCGGCCTCATCTCGGAAGCTTTAAAAGTAGTATCGTCATTCGTCTCATCTCGGTTATACGAGACGTTACCGATACGAAACCGAGAACGAGACTAGTCTTGTCTCGTTGCGACCAAACGACTTAATGCATTTTAAGTCTGAGTTTCATTAATTCGAAATGTATTAAAGGGTGTTTCTTCTTCATTTTCTCTTCCGCCAGCTCCTTATATAAAAATGGTGGCAGCTCATTAATGTGATTTCTAAAGTTTGAATTTCCCATTCGGTTGTATTTCAAGTTGTGAAAAACTTTTTTCCAAAATAATATTCAATTGGTAAGTCTCTGTTTACTTTTTTAATTTGAAGGGTGTTTCTTTTGTATCTCCTCTGTCTGTTCTTTTATTAAAAAAGCGAAAACTTAATAAGCCAAACTTTAAAGTGTGAGTTTCCCCTCATTTGGTAGTAATAAGTTTAAAACACTTTTTAAAAATAAAATTTAGTAATGAGGCTTTAAGTTCCTGGTTTTCATTTAAAAGGTGTTCCTTTTTGATCTCGTCTTTCCCAAGATCTTGAAAAAAAAAAAAAACTCTTTAATTCTTAGCTTTCTTCCTCAACTTCTAACTTGTCAAAATTTTTCGTGGTAAGATTCTTTTTAAGAGGAAATTTTCCCTTAAAGGGCTTTCTTTTAGATTTTAAAATTTGTAAATTCCGGAAACCCAAAATTACGTCTTCAATTTTACTTATTTTTCAACATTTGAAAATTTGAGAAAAATCAAATTGACAGTTTTTTTTACAAAAAAATAAAAACCTAAAAAAAACAATACTAAAACTTGGTAAAAATTTACTTTCGACTTTTCAAAAATTAAAAATATTGGCTTCAAACTTATTTCATTTCACAGAAAATATTGTTTTCGATATTCAATAAAATAAAATCTACAAAAAATAGTACGCAAATTTGGTAAAAATTGATACATATAGACAAACTTTTAAGCAAGATAAATCGACAGACAAGATGGGAAGTTATCAATGTGGGTCGCATCCCAGCCTCTTTTTTTCATCTCCTTTTCCGCAAGCTTTTTTAAATAAAAAAGTGGAGTTTTTAAAACTAGTTTTATAACTAACCTTTCTTTCGGATGGTACTTCTAAGTTGTCAAAAATAGCTTCCTCAGTATTGGATTTGCTAAAATAGGGTGAACATTTTTCATCTATTTTTCTACAAGCTCGATAAATAAAATTGTAGAACACGGAGTAGGGCTATTTCAATTTTGTACTTTGTTCTGTTTGATACTTCAAAAATAT
Source organism: Eupeodes luniger (assembly GCA_951509635.1). Classification (NCBI taxonomy): domain Eukaryota; kingdom Metazoa; phylum Arthropoda; class Insecta; order Diptera; family Syrphidae; genus Eupeodes; species Eupeodes luniger. Next base: position 6,499,483 of record OX608075.1, on the reverse strand, counting down.
GTCAAAAACTCTTTCCTGCATAAAATTGTTGTCACTTTTTTGCCTTTGAAATTTTGAACACCCTTTAAATACTAAATGAGAAACTATTCAAGTATCCTTGAAATTCAAAGTGGTTTAACGAAGTTATGTCTATTTTCAAGGCAATAAATACCAACCTACTTAAAGTAGGTTTTACTTCTTGTTCGTCATAAACCTCAAGGATTGCCCTGCAAGACTCTTTGGTGTTGGTCAGAATAACTATTTTACTCTTTCCAATTTTATTTGATGTGCGAGAATTTCAGTGAAGAATAAGACAATAATTACCACTTTGGAAAATGAAAGTAAAATGACAACTTCCCTTAAATGTCACCTAAATGTTTACATTTCTCTCTTATAAAAGAGTAGGTACATATAGTTTCAAGGACTCTTTCCAAGTCATTTGGTATCATCATTCAAATGGAAAAACCTCGAATAACGCGAATTCCATTTATTGCCATCGTCATAGTCGTCGTCACTACCATCATCATCATCCTCCTTCTCCAAGTCGTCGTCGTCGTCATCATCTACATCAAATTATCATCGAACCAAACGCCCAAGCCCAAACACCAAACTCCAAGTGAGAAGCGAGAAGCCCAAAGTGATCGAAGATTTATTTCGAATTCATCGGATGCTTCTTCTCGAATTTGCACATACTTTTCCATCGGTGGTGGTGATGGGAGCTTAGTTCTGGCATGGAGCTGATATAAAAGAGCATCCCTGTAAGTAATGATACCACTTTTATGCCATTATATCATGCGGTAGGTATGTGAAGTGAAGTGATGTTACTGAAGAAACGAGGAATTGTCTGTGCTGTGCTGCACAGGAACAGGATAATGGGAATATTTTTCCATCCCTTCCTCCTTCGACTTCTTTTTGTATTTAAGAAGCGATAGAATAAGAAAGTGGGATTCAAATCGCGTATGTAATTTGTAAGGATCTTATGTTATATAACTGAGTGCGTGCGGATGTGGTCCTGTCTTTCCGAGGATAATGGTTTCCATTCTATTGTTGTGGGTGGTGGTAGGTGGTGGGTTGATAAAATGGGTGGGGAACTTATAGCTTTCATGGGGTTTGAAAAAGGAATGATAAGAAATATTTGTGTGGGTGATTTCGCTGCTGCTGATGCTATTGGAAGTCGGTCATTAAATTCTTTATGCCTCTAACAAGAACTCAATGGTTTGGTATCTATTAGAAATGTCGGTTGAATGTTTTCCTTTTTGTCTAAGACATTTTTAGCCTCTTTTGATGGTTTCTATATACCATTCTATTTATTGAAAGTGAAAAGATAATTTCCCAAAGTACAGAAGATAAACTCGATGAAAATATAAGTATCCATATCTATAGTAGTAGCTATAGTAGTTATGGGGATCAGACATTTAAATTAATAATATAAAAGGTTGTCAAAGGGAATTAAGTTGGCGCATTCTCCTTAAACCTTTAATACAATTTACATAAAAGGCTTTTAATAAATGGAATTTATTTTAGTATAAAGAATCTGTGCGGTTTTCATCAGGACTTATACTAACTTGCTTGTGAAATCTTCATAATTTTCAACTTAAACAAATTTAGATGATATTAAAAGGATTATTATTATATTTTCTTTCTTCGTATTTGAAATTTTAATGACAACATCTGGAATTAAGAATTTGTAATGAAATTTTATGGTTTTTAGAAGAGACGAAATATTTTGAAAATTGGATAATAATACCATCTTTCTGGGTATTAGAAATAAATTGGTAGCACATGTTAAAGAAGTTTTTGATCTTTAATGAGGTTAAGAAAAAGGCTATTAGAGTACCATCTACTTTGCCATCGTTGTGATGTAGAAATTTTACGCCAGAATTTTACATCCATACATATATAAAATTAAAATTGAACTGACTTGATATTAAAGGTCATTTTAATTTTGCCGTCTAAAAAACAATTACACATACATTTTTGGGAGCTATAATTTTGAAACGGAAAATCCATGGCGAAGAATAATCACTTTTCAGCAAAAATAGCAGATTTTTGTTAAAATAGCCCTCACTAACAAAAACCAGCAATGTAAACGCATTTCAAAAACTCTGGTAATATTATCAGTAGTAACTTATTTAACACCAAACGATATATTTTTACACCAAAGCCGACTCCAAAACTATTTCAGACAACCATCTCGGTTGACCGTTCTTATTAGCAAAACCACTTGGTTAAATTTAACCGACTCACACTGTTGGAATTTAACAGGGTTTTTATCGGCTTCCATTGCTTCAAGGTTTGTCGAAATAAATGAAGGACTTCACATAGCCCCTTAAAAAGTAATCAACAGGCTTTGAGTTTCAAGAACGAGGGACGCACTTAACAGGGCCATTTTTGAAAAAAAAAAATGATTCAATTTTTCACCTAGACTTTGAGATGCACTACAAAATATATCAAGCACTAAAGAGAGTTTAGAAGTGATGCTTTCAAAAAAAGGTCAAATGTCGAAAATATCGAAACTGTACTTTGTATCTTAAACCGTTTTATTATTTGTCTGTCAGAAAACATACATTTTTAAAAGGTACATTTTTTTAAAATTATATCTATGCTAATATTATAAATGGGAAAATCAATTTGTTTGTTTGTTTGTTTGTCCTTCAATTACGTCGCAATGAAGAATTATTATAAAATGGTTTTTTGTGTGGGGGGTAGTTACAAGACTGGAGATTATTTTAAGCTACTTTTAACTGCAGCAAAATATCTCATTTACATCTCATTCGAGGAGATCCGCCGGTAACACTCATAATTAGATATTTATTATATTCTCTTTTTAGAACACTAGTTTGTGGCATATCATAAGGTGCTGCCTTTTAAACCTTTCATCGTTGCATATCATTAAGCGTTTCTTAAAATGAAACTAGCCCACGAAACCATATGCTGAAGCATTCTTACAAATTGGAGATGGGCGATTAAAAACCGATACCGAGGACTATGTAACACCAACGGAGGATATTTGTAATTTAGCAAATAAGAGAGAGTATTTTTGAACAGACACTATTATGGAATCAGAACAAACCACTTTATACCCAACGAGAGTTTTTTTACTCTCTTTAGCTGGCCGATGTGCCTTCAAATAAGCTGTAATTGCAATAAGGCGTGACAGTTAAGCTTATGTCAAATTTTCCTTTTTATATTTTAACATTAACATTTTAGACTAAGAATTGATTCTAGTAAAAATGTATTAATTTCAAATATTTTGTTAGATAACAAACAATATAACTCAATTTTGAATAAGTTTGAATACAACGGAACATCACAATCTTGCTACTACAGCGAAATTCAAGTAGAAATGTTGCTAAGAAAAAATCCTATATTGATAGAAATTAGTAAAAAATTTCTTTGTGGTTTTTTTAAATTTAAAATTTTACAGGAATATTTAAAATTATTTATTGACATTCTTTTAAAAAAAAATGTTTTCTTGGGGTCAAAATTATTTGTCTTTTCTTCTATTTTTGAAATTTTTCGCTTTTGATTTTGATCTCAAAAATACTAAAATAAAGGCAAATTGTATGCACTTTCAAGTTACCACGACAGATTTGTGGTCAAAATAAGCTGTTTTTTGATAAAATTCTGGATTCATTCAGAATTAAGATTTCAAAAATTGGTATTTAGATAATGTAGAAAAGTTTCAAAAATTCCAAAAAAGAGGAATTAATAGAATTATTTTTTATCAAAAAAGCACATTCTGTAGGTTTTTTAAAAACAGATTTTTTAAAGTTTAGTCAGAATAATAAACCGCCACATCTTCCCGAACACAATTATTTAAAAAAAAACTAAAGCCTACATATTTATACAAAAAAGTTTGCAAATAAAAAAAAAATCATTAAAATAGAAATTATACCCTCGTATAAGAACCATTGCTCCTGTTTCATCAAGCTCCACGTGCGTAAATAGTTTTTTAAAAAATAATATTAGAAAAATCTCAACTAAATATGAGAACCTTATTGACCGAGAAGTAAAAAGCCTTACATACGCTGTATACGTAACCTAATTTATTATTAAAATCTAAATAATCCAAATTCTTTGAGGTATATTTTTATTTTTAAGGTCAGACAATTAATTGTTTTGAACTTAGAGGAACAAAGGCTCTTTTTTATTCAACGTGATTCGACTAAAGCTCTAATCAGACTTGACTTAAGGTCATTAATTCTATGTTTAATCAATAATTCAACAATCTCTTTTATCTATCCGGCTTTGTGTTACAAAAAAAATCTCAATATAGACCATGGATAACCCCAACAAACAAAATGTGGCACCTAATAGTCCTTTCTTCAAAACATCAGTTTTCAAAGTAGCAAATAGTTGTAAAAATAAAAGCAATACAAAACTATTAAAAAAGAATTTCTATAAAACATGGATTATAAAATAATGACTTTAATGTTTTTTTAAATTTACGATAAAATTAAATGTAATCGATTTCTTTTTTCGTTCAACTTTATTGTTTCAAAGTAAATTTTTAATGGGGTGGAAAGTTTATTTTTTGTTGCTATAACATGTGTGTCGCATACAAAGCACGTTCGTTCTCAGCTAATAGTAGAATAAGTTTGAGTATAAAAGTCGATGGTCATGGTCGTCGGTATGGTAGAAAGATGCACCTATACATAGATACATTTGTTGGCTGGGTTAAATGAAATCTTAAAAGAATCTTGAACTATAGATTTTCTTACTTATTAATAATGGATTTGTGTTTCAAGTGAGTAAAGTTTTTTTTTGTTTTTTAAATTCAATGAGGTAATATTTTTCGTAGGACTTGTCTTAGTACTGTTGAGTTTTTCCGGTAGTTTTGTGATTTAAATATTAAATTCTACTTCATTTGATTAGAAATCTTTCGCAACATTCAATATAAATGGTATTGGATGGGTTCCATTCCGAAGACTACAAAATAAATACTGGTGTACCGCAGGGCTCCGTTTTGTCTCCAACACTCTTTCTTATTTTAATTATTGATCTCCTGTCCGCCATTTCTGATTCAATTAATTATTTCAGTGATGGTAGCATTCTAAGCTTTTCATTTAAGTTTTACATTCCTCCTCTTCAGATGTGGAATTGCAACGACAAAATATGCTAAGCTCATTTAATTCTGACCTTCACAGTTTTGAACACTAGAAAGTAAGAATCCGAGTGGAATTTAATGCCGTCTTGTATAGATAAAGCAAGATAACTACATATCCATGGGTGGCACTTGATATTTTCAATATATGCATTGTGCATCCCCAACAACCTCTTGTTTGTTAAAGGTCATGTTTGTTTGATGTTTGAGTTTTCCGAGACGATGGAAGAAATGTTGCTCTACTTTCTATCTAGCTACAGTTTACAAAACCTATATAGGTATGTCCAAAACTTGAGTAAAATTCAAATCTCTGGCCTGGAGCTCCAGTAACTTACCTAAGCCACTTGGACAGTATTAAAAGAAGAGCTTTTAAAATGATTGATTATATTAACATCATCAACTAAATTAACGGGTTATCCATTTTGCGGTTTCAAAAGTTTAGGGCTGGAATTCGACATCTGTCAAATTAAGTTGTTAAACCAATTTTTTTTTGGCAGTTGAAAGTCTGAAATTTACGAAAATGGATCGCTTAACTGTGTCGCACAACTCATACAAATTGTAAGAACCTACTACAAAAATGGTGATTCTGACACAGCCACATATCGTGCTTTAAGAAAAGATTATGGTTTAAATAATCCTCCAACTACTCGAGCAGTTGTCAAAATTGTGAAGAATTTTGAAGAGACTGGGTTGATGATAGATAATAAAGCTTGTGTATCATCGTTTTGCTCGTACCACTGAAAATGTCGCTGTTGTAAGTGAAAGTGTTGCTGAAGACCCGAATGCGTTGATTCTTTGTCGTTCTCAGGAATAAGGATTATCTTATTTGACATTATGGCGTATTTTGCATTTTCATCTACACCTTCATCCATATAAAGTCCAATTCACACAACAAACTGAAGCCAGCTGACCATTCAAAACGTTCCATCGTAGATACGTCGAATAGGTGCTTGAGCTACAGGCGGGGAACGACGATTTTTTGAACAAAATTCTCTTCAGCGACGAAGCACATTTTTGACTAGGTAGGTATGTTAACAAACAAAATTGTCGTATTTGTGGTTCTGAGAATCCTCGAGTATATGAAAAGAAGACATTTCATCCACAAAAAATCATTGTTTGGTGCGCTCTTTGGTCCGGAGGTGTGATTGGACCTTACTTTTTCAAAACCGACGGTGGAACGACTTTTACCGACAACTTGGAGCGTTATAGTCATATGATAACCGACAGCTATTGAAGAATACGAATTGGAGAATATGTGGTTTCAACAAGACGGAGCCACATGCCACTCAACTCGAGCGACTATGGCTTTATTGCAAAAAACATTTCATGGCCGCGTAATTTCTCGTCTGGGCGATATCAACTAGTGACCAAGATCATGTGATTTGACACCGCTGGACTTTTTTTATGGGGCTACGCAAAAGATCGTCTTTATGCTTTATACTCTTTAGCACTTAAAAACCAACATTCTTCTAATTATGGCTGAGATAACGCCCAATAAGTGTCAAAAAGTGGTCGAAAATTACTTTCAAGGAATCGATTCTTGCAACAACTCCCGTATTGGTCATTTAATAGCTATTTCGGCCATATTGTGAAGTACAGAGAACCGTTCCTTAGCCGTACTACACGAATGTGAAATGCCTTACCACGCTCTATCTTTCTCTGTCATTGCAATGTTAAACGAACGAGGCCTTTTAATTCGACCGAAAATGTCAAAATTTAAAATTTGGCGGACCGTTAATTACCGTAAGTAATAATTAATAAATAATCTTTTACAAAAATAAAAACCAAAAAAAAAAAATAAAAGTTGGTAAAAATTGATTTTCGACTCAAATATCTTTTCAAAAAATAAAAATATTTGCTTCAAACTTTTTAGCAAGACAAATCGACAAACGGAATGGGAAGTTATCAGTGTGGATCGTATCCCAGCCTCTTTTTTTATTTTTAAAATTTTACAATTGTAATTCTAAATTAGCAGTAAGAAGCTAGAAGCTACTTTTCAAATCATTAAGTTAAGCTTCTAAAATAAGACAAAATTTATATCAAAAAACATCTTGCATGTAACATTTCAGAAATAATGACAAAGTAACTCATATGTAAATCCCGCAGACTGTAAAATACCATTAGCAAAAGAAATTGACTTTCTTTTTCACTTTATTATTTCTTTCCCTCCAGTTATTTTTTAATCATTTGTAAAATACAACAAAACAAAAATCAAATGCAAATTGCACTATTCCAACTTCTTAAAAATAAACAAAAATCAAAAAAGGACGAACAAAAAGAAAAACTTAAACATCGCATAAAAGAAGCATAAAATAAGATTAAATAACTCCAACTCCAAATCTAGCTACGAGTATCTACGCTTAAGGGGGATATTTTGATGTCAAGCTATAAGAGCACAAGATATTCACATAATACGAAAAAGCATGAATAAAAAAGAAAAAAAAAAACAAACCCTCTTCATTTCTGTCTTCACAAGTCGTATCAGTGTCACTGACAACAAGGATTTTCCCCTTGAATTTTGATGCTTGCTTTTCTCACAGGATATCTTTATACCTAGGTGTAGGTATGTATATCCTACCTTAAGCTATATTATGCTGCTATGTATAACTGTGTTAAGTTTTATGTTTATCATTTTAAAGCAAATTTATACAAGAAATGCAGTGCAGTTGAAATTTGATGAGAAAGTTTTCTTCAAAATTGCATAATTTAAAAAAAAAGACTTGATAATAAAGAAAATGACGATGTTGATGATAGTTAGGGGGTCTTGAGTCGTGGATGATTTCTGTTTTAACCGCAACTTTTTTAGAAGTTCTTACAATTACTTGGTGTGAATTTCAATACTTATAATCACTTTTAACCCCTCTTAGACCCCCGAAGATATAACAAGAAAGGGATGAATTTGAGTCTTATCTTATCAGGATTTAAATGAAAAGCTTTAGTTGTTTTTGTGTTGGTATATCTCCCGACAGTCAACACAAAATTATACCCTTTAAGCAAATAGGGTGTGTAGAATTTGTGTTAATACACTTTGAAAGTTGTTTTCATATCTAAGGACTTATTTATCCAAGATTTTCGAGATTAAATAAGCTAAGAGCTGTTTCTTCTTATTTCTGGGTTGAAGCTTGTTGAATATTTATACAACGATCATTACCCCTCCTAACCCACTGATAAAATTATTTAACTTAAGTTCAATGATATTGACTGCAGAACAAATGAAGTTCGGTTTAAGTTTCGGTTTAAGATAAATCAATCAATAATTTGAATGTATTAACTCTAAGGCCCCTTTCACACCAAACGAATCCGAATCAATCAGAATCACTCCGAATCAAGTTGAATCTGATTGACCAAGATTCGGCTTCGAGCGCTCCGTTTAAATGTGAAGGGATTCTTTTCCCGCCTTCAGACCGGACGAATCTGGTTCAATCAGGTTTGATTCGAGGTCGCACTTGATTCAACCTGTCAGATTCCTTGTCCGGTCAGTCTTGAATCAACAACCATATGAGAGAGAGAGCAACTAAAAGAAGGAAAACAAAAAGAAGATGAAAGGATTTTTATAGATTCAGGTTGATTCAGCTGGTGTAAGAGAGTGGAGATGACGAATCAGATTCAACTTGATTCGGAGTGATTCTGATTGATTCGGATTCGTTTGGTGTGAAAGGGACCTAAGGGTTAACCACATCACATCCTGTACGAATTCGAGCTCTTAGAACTATAGGTTAATCCTGTTTTAAACCTGGATCAAGATTGATTAGTTGACAGAGGTTCAAAATTGGTTCAATTTTAAATAACTTTAGCCAGGTTAAATACTTCAACCTTGTTTGGACCTAGAGCCAATTGTAAACACATTATCAACCACCGGCTTTGGTTGACTAACCGAGGTTTGGAAATATACTAACATGAACTAACTTTGAACCACAGATGAACCTAAAATCATCCAACGGAAACGTTCAATTAAAATTTCTGAACCAGAAAAAAATATTGAACCAATATTATGCAACAGGCCTTAAACTTCAATTAAGTTTAAATTAATCAGCTCAACAGATTAACATTACTTAATCATTGGAAGCCCTCATATTTGCTTTATTCATTATTAACATCTATGACCATGGATTGTTACGTTGGGTACAATTGGTAGATTTTAAAGTACCGATTTAGAAAAAAGGTTATACAAACTTCTAATAAACCTAATGACAATTCTAAAATAGTCGATTTTGAAAACATTAGTCGTGGTTAATAATGTACAGTGTACACATATTATTGAGTGCTATGTAAAACCATGGATTAAAGATAACTCATTGCGAACAAGTTAAGTACAATTACCCAAATTTCATGTTTAGCACTTTGATTGCCTCTGGACTCAACAAGGTTTGATTGATTACGGAAACTTTAAGTTGAAAACTGTACACTTGTTTTGACTCAAAATCGTTATATCAACCTAAGTTCAACTGTGGTTTTAGTCTTCCAAGATTTTGGTCTAATAGAATTTTTCAACCTGGTTCAAAAACCATTAAAATAATTAATGTTCAATCAAGATTCTAGAATAAGATTGATTTTTATGAAATAATTTAACTGTGAAACATAGTTGAATCTCAATTAATCCACAGATTAAATACGATTCAGGAGCTATGAAACACAATAAAACAAGCTGCCCCCAGTGTTCAACCGAGGTTGAAGCATATTCCTACACTGTATAAATTAAAAAACTGGCCTTTAGTTAATTTAGCATAATCAATGCTCACATTTTATGTTTGATCCCTTAACACCGGGTTATATTTAAAAGTCAAATCGTTATAGCAACCGAAGCTTAACTCTGGTTTAAATTTTTCAAACCTTGGGTCAAGAACCAAATATATAATTATGACTATGACCGGATTTTAGAAATCAAATTAACATTGATCACATAATTGAAAGTTTAACAATAGTTGAGCCCAAATTAATCCTAATATAAAACACGATCATCGAATGTACAAGCAATGATCAACTATTGAACAAGGTGCCCGGGGTTCAACCAAGGTTGAAGCATTTACTTACACTGTATAAATTGAACAACTGGTCTTCAGTTAATTTACCATAATCAGTTAACTTATGCTCAAATTTCATGTTTAGTCCCATAACACCAGGTTATATATTTAGAAGTCAAAATCGTTATATCAACCGAAGTTTAACTCTGGTTTAAACTTTTAACATTTTGGATCAAGAACCAAATATTATAATTATGATTATGACCGGATTTTAGAAATTAAGTTAACTTTTATCACATAATTGAAGCTTAAACCATAGATGAGCCTCAATTAATCCACATATAAAACACGATCAACGATTGTACAAGCAATAATCCAGTATTGAACAAGTTGCCCCGGGGTTCAACCAAGGTTGAATAATTTGATTACTCTACAGTTGTATACATTGAACAGAATTGAATAGTTAAATTACCAAAATCAGAAAGAAATTCACACATTTTATGTTTGACTATTGAATCCTTTATTATTTTTAGTTGATCCGATTAAATATCGTTATAACTAATCAAGTTCAAGTGTGGTTTAAATTTTGCACCATGTTTTTATTCTAAGCGAACAATTCAACCTCGGTTCATGAATCAAGGAATTTATAATCATTGAACCAAGATTCTTGATATTTATTTAGATTTTGAACCACATATTATCCATAATCATAGAAGTGATGACCACGATTGTATACGTTACCCCTGGGTTCAACCATGGTTGAAGCATTTCCCTATACTATAAAGGAAGAGTTAATTTACAAAAATCAGTGGATTTATTTTATATATCCATAAAAGAAATCTCTTTTATTGTTTCAAAATATAAAATTGTCAGCAAAAAGGGAATATCAGAACAAGAAACAAACGAATAAAGGCTCAAAATTTATTCCGTGGTTCGGTTCTAACCACACTTTTATTAGTATATTTATGAAAGGGCTTAAAAATAGCATAATCACGTATCAACGTCAATTTCTCGGGAGCCTATAATCCTAAGATCAGGAGAGATTTCTCACCCAATTGTCATTCAAGATGCTCCGCCAATGGTGAAAATTTATATACAGGTCATAATTAATCAATCAAAGTTGAAATATGTCAAAATTTTAAATCTTCTTGATTTATTATAAATATTATGATTCACAGGGAAATCAACCCACCTTCATTCACGTCTTATTTTAAATGAAAGCCTTGCGATTAAAGTGTTTATTTACGAATGTCTTATTCAAAAGAGATTTTAGGGTTTTATAATTGGGATTATGTAATGACTTGCTGAAAAATATAGTTAATCCTTTTGCTTAGTCATTACCCCGAACTAATAAAACAACATTAACTCAAAGGGATACAGCCTTCTTACTTCTTTAACCACCTTCAACATCCATAAAATCTCAAAATTCATACAATAATAATTTCTCTTTCTTACGAAGATAAAAGCTTTTAAACCTTCTAAAAGTCATTAATCTCGTTACTTTCTCTTAAATGTGGAAAAAAAAGTCCTTTATATTTGTCAATAATTAATGAACACGTTACAGCATTTTCTTCATCTTAACTAATTGGTTTCTATAAACATATATCTTTGAAAAAAGAAAAACCTAATTTCATCTTGGATTACATGAGGAATACAAATAGTGTCTCCGCCTTTGGTGACATAGGACCATCATCATCATCATCATCGGTCCTTCGTCCTTTCATCCTCGTCGTTATCCCTTCAGGACAAAAAGACAAGGAGACAAATGAAGTAGTTTAATTTAACAAGATATTGCATAACCAACCACAGCACACACAAGATGCAGGACACGGAACGACTCCAAAAAACAACAACTCGAGAAAAAACAACAAACAAGATTCGTCCTTTAACAATAAATAGATTTACCACTTGACCAAAAAACTATATGCAGCTGCTGCTGCTGAAAATGTGGTAATAGTGGTGATATAGCTAAGATATGTCCTTCAATATTCGTTTTACTATATTTGAACTTCCTGTATAACCACATCCTGGCTCTCATTAAGCTTCTTTTCCTTTCTCTTTTTATGGTTTAATTTCTCCACTTTGCCATACTTGGTCCTTTATACCTCACCGATGAGGTATTTTCTTTGTTTTTCACATTTTGTTTTTCTCAACAAGGTTTCACTACTTAAGAAGAAAAATACTTTTCACTTCCTTTCTATTTTTTTAATAGTCGCTTCTTGTGGTTCTACACCATCACTACTGCCACCGCGCGCGCCGCACCGTAATAGGTAGGTTAGGTACTCTAAAGTTGAAACCTCTTATGTGCTTCCTCTATTTTTTGGTTTGGGAAGGATAATCCAAAATCTTGAATTGCTTTCGTGGGAATCTACACCAATCGGAAGTAATTCAAAGGAATGATTTAGCACCAACAAACTTTGTGTGGAAATGGAAAAAAGTGGAAGTTGGATGGAAAAAGGTCAAGTGCAGATCACGCAAAAAATTAACGTTCGAATTGTGTGGAAAGGGTACTTCATCTAGTACTTGCAAAGAAAAAAAGCCTTGACTTGAACATGAACATTGAAAAGTGTGATGCAAGAGAGGGCCACTGCCTTTGCCACAGTATAGTCGTATACCTATAGAAAATATCCTAACTGCAGGAATTAATTAAGAAACAAGCACGTCTATAGAAAAAAGAGAGACGTCTCACTTGTCGTCGTTTTTGGTCCTTGTTGGGTCGGTCATCGTCGTCATTGAAGCGGGCTTTTGTGTAATTGCTCCTGAATTTTTTCTAATATAAATTGATTTTCTTTTTGCTTCTGTCCAGTACTCGAGATTTTTCTCATTTTTATTTGTTGATGGGTTGGAAAAAATTTCACCATGGAGTTTCTTAAATAAGTTAAGATTTATTACCACACACTTATTTGGCACTAAATTTGGGATTGATTTATTTTAGAATTAGAATTAACTCCATAGAGAAAGAAACAGGAAGATTCACTCGAAAAAGATTCTATTCTAATGATTGAGTTCAAATTAATGAAGAAATAAGTGCAATCTTTTAAAAATAAAATTTTAAACAAAAAGAAGTTTGTTAAAAATGGATAAACTGAGAATTTTTGAAAATGTGTCAAAATTCCATAACAAATGTTTTTCTAATATCTTCTAGTTTTACTGCTATATTGAAAAATACGTTTATGTGATTTTTCATGGGGAATGGTTGCTTTTGTAGGGTTTCGTAGGAAAATACAACTTCTCAACTGTTTGTTAAATTTATTTTGTTTATGTAGTTGTTGTATATGTCAAGTTAAACATATTTGAAATCAAGACCTTAAGACTACCATGTTTGATGGCAGTACGATATTAGAGGAGTCGACAAAAATACATCAGGCGATTGCGTTTACCTGTCTGTCTGTCCTACAGCATAAGCTTATGAATTTAAACTTGAAAAATAGTTTTAGAAAGTAAGGTGTGCGTTTTTATCATGTTCTTTAAGAATAAAAATAACTGAAACCCAACACAAATTTTTTGGTCAAAAATCGAAATTTCTAAAAAACATCCCGATAGATTTGTATGAAATTGTCTGTACATTTCTTAACTTGGCTTCTTACAATTTAAAAATTTATTATTTTGTTTTTAAATGTTATGTTTTTTTTCCCAACAAAGTCTTATATTGTCTTTAAAATATTTGATGATGTTTTTGAATTTCATAAAAATAATAAAAATGTTTTTTCCAAGTTTCGGTATCTCAAAAACAGGCCAATATCCTTAACCGTAATTAACTCAAACGTAAGGAATTGTAAAATTAATTTAAAAAAAGTCACTCTAACGATTTTCAAAAAAAAACCAAATGATATTCAAATTTTTGAAGATAAACTTATTTTAGAGATATATTTTGAAATTTTAAGATATAGGTAGGTACTGTTTTTAACAGATTCTTAAAATATAGAAGCAAGTTAATGCTACCCATTTGTGCATTTTATTTTATAAAGTTTCTGCAAAACATTGACAAAAAAATTTCAAAATTTTAGTGAAGGACTCCGATAATACAGTTTATTTTGAGTCAAGTTGATCTAAGAATTAAAAAAAATCTCGAGATCAATTTTTTTGGAAAACAAAAGATTTTCTAAATTTTGTTGTATTTATTTTTATTGGTTCAGCTCAAAATACTTAAAATGGAACATGTTCAAATTGATGTATCCTTTCTCAATTTGAAGCAAGACTCTTAGAATTAAGGCAGCTACTCCTTGCTCAACTTTGTTTTTCCCTACCATTTTTACATATTTAAAACCTTAAAACCGAACACCATTAGTATCCTTTCTAAAAATTGTTTCCTTACTCATTAAGGGCAGTCAAAATTCTTTAAGTTTGCGCCAAATATAAAGAAAAAGGTTAAAGGAAATCAAAAGATTTGGTTGTAATCATGAACAAAATTAATCTTCATACATAGCTAACTTCAAACATGTGAAGTCTAAGCCGAAAATTTAAGAGGTAGGGGACTTAAGGAAAGTAAAGAACAACTTTATATATTGCCTTAAAATATTTCAAATCCACTTTTCGTTTGACTTTTTCAGGAAAAATATCAGCGGAAGTCTCTTTCATTTATTGTTTAGTATTGTACAGTGTACACTCTGGCGTATACATAATATTTGGGTATTTTTGTAACAATTTCTTCGTTTTTGTCCTTTGTCTATAAAAAGGTCCCGTCTGCTGGGGAAGCCAAAGAATTGAAGTTTTAGTCATAGTTCAAAACATTGTCAAAAGTACAATTTCTAAAAAAGGAATTTTGAGTTATGAATGTTTACAAAAACTATGCTATCCCCATATCACTCCAAGTAGTCCCCAAATAAGAGATAATAGTCTTAGAATGTGTAATTTAATAACAATGGCCTTCTAAAAATTTTCCAACCATGAGGTTAAGTAGGTTTTATTTCAAAAATAACAGATCTTTGCTTGAGATCGCTCAAAGGTTATTACTTTAAGGATTTTCTAGCAAACTTGATTTTCAATGATATATCTAAATTTCTAGCTAAAGTCTATCGGTATGAAGTAAAATTCTCAAAAATTAGGTCATATTTCCTTTTTATGCCGTACAACATGAATGTGGAATTCACATTAGCTTGTCTCCCCTATTTTTACTTTTGACACTATAGGAACTATATTGCAACTTTTACATTCGCAAAAAAAAACTGGAAATCATTAATTAAATCGAAAATCCCTGAGCTCAAACTTTGACATTACTGTATTGACATGATGATTAGGTGTTTTCTCATTTCTTAAAGACGAAATATACCAGAAGCCTGCATACCAATTTTTTGATCAAAAATTAGAATTTTCAAAAATGGGACCATAGATTTTCTTTCTTAACTTGACCTCTTTCATTAGAAAATTCATATGTATTGCTCCAGCAACAGTCCATTTCTAAGGCTTGATGATGGTCTCGTAATGAGATTTTCTTATGGGTGAGGTTATCAGCCTGTTGCCAATTTGAGGAAATAGCCTAACCATATTAGCCAAACCTTTTGGGGTTTGTTTCTAGCGGGCGCCACAAAGAGGATATGGTCACACTTTCGCCAGTCTCAAATACTTACGTCACGTTCATATTTTTGTAAGATACATGTTTTTACCCCTATTCGGAAGGATGATTCCGGGGACTCTACAATTAAAAACTGTATGCAATCAACCTCGAATCTGATATTGTAATTGATATCCAGCCCATTGGTAGACTCTAATGGGCTGGACACCTAGCTCGTATGAGTGAAAAGAAATTAGCTCAGAAAGTCTTTTGTAATACAGCGTGGCAGACCATGCTTATGCTGCAGAGATGGTGACGTACAGTCGGATCAAGATAAATGCAGAGACTTGTTGCATGAGTCCAGGACCGCATTCATGAGCCGATGATGATGACTCCACTTAGAAGCGATATTTTGCTCAGGAAATATTGATATTTATTTCTGAACAAGAATTTTTATTACCATAATAATATTTAATCATAAAAAATGTCTAATACACGATTTCTCAAAAACGGTACAAGATTTTTTAACGAAATTCAATGTAGAATCACACCCTTCAATTTGGTTCACGTTGATCTCAGAATTTAAAAAAAAATAGTTTTCAGATACATTTTTGGATAGCAATAGATTTCCTAAATTTTATTAAATTAATTTTTGTTTGGTTCGACTCAAACAACTCAAGATACAAATTTTCAAACTGATTTTTTGTCTAAATGTGAAATAAATAAGCGACAACTTCTAAAAAAACGTTGAGGATATTGTGAAAAAAATGACGAAAATTTACCAAAAACTTCATTAGGTAAAGGTTTTGTTTCAAAATTATGGTTTTTATAGCCAATTATAAGTTAAGAATGATTGTTAAAAAATTGTCAAGTAAACTTTGTGATTTTCTACAAACTATCTCAAGTTACTTTCAATTTTTAAGGTGAACTCTTCGAATTGAGGAAGATACTCCTTTTTTAGCCGTACAGTAAGAATGTGAAATCCTTTGTCCAACTTTTCATCAAAACCTTGAAATCAAACAGTATCGGTATGTCCTCTAAAATCTTTCCACACTTCCCTTACTTATTAAGGTCAGTCAAAATCCTTTAGGTTGTGCCAAACATAAAAAAAAGGTTAAAGAAAATCAAAATATATAATAAAAATTAGTCTTCGAAGCTAACCCTTTTAAGTTTTTGTACTTAGACTATGATTTTCCACTTCTTGACTTTTAAGAAAGTGAAGTTCAACTTTATATATTGCATTAAAATATTTCAAATTTCTTGTTTGACTTTGTCAGGAAAAATGTCAACGAAAGTCCCATTAATTTATTGTTTAGTATTGCACATTCTGGCGTATACTTCATATTTTGTTTATTTTTGTAACAATTTCTTCGTTTTGGTTCTTAGTGTAAAAATCGGTACACGTCTTCTGGGGCAGCCAAAGAATTGAAGTTTTAGTAATAGTTTGAAACTTTGTTAACAGTACAATTTTGAAAAAAGGAATTTTCAGTTCCTAATGTTTGCATTGAAAATGCAAATGTTTTTATTGAAAATATTTGTATGGAGATAAAAGTCTTAGAAGGTCTTCTAGTCTAAAGTGACCAAGGAAGAAAGGATCATCATATGAATTGTATGCCAATGATTTGACTTTGCGGTAGGCCCTTTTAGAAGTTCTGTATCAAGTCAAAGCAAATAATCAAAACTTATAGTATCACAAAAAATAACACCACAACATTAGTGGTCTTCTAGAAAAACATACATAACTTTAACTTTAACCTTAACCTTAACTTGGTTGGTTAATGGCAAAACGCTTAAGTTTTGCACTTAGTTAAAATGTTGTACTTAAATACTTTTTATTACTTTCAAACTTTTCTAAAATAACATAAAACCTATGTCGCTGGTATATAAGTTCCTCTACATGGCAATTTAACTGGAGAAATTTTATTTTATTTACGTCATCTAGGAAAGTATAAAGTGTGGACAGAACTTTAATAAGTATAAGTTGGATGCCAACGATTGTTTCAGATTATCAAAAAAGACTCCAACACTTTTCTTTCAGCCATTCCTTTCCTTGACTCTAAAGTGTTGGGATGTTACCCAAGTTTATCACTTAATTTATCTTTATTGCCAAAAACTACACACATATATTCTCTTCACATACAAATGATGATAGTTATATGGTTGAAAAGGGCAACTGTGTCCTTTTTTCGTCCTTATGTTTATATTTGAAAGCCAATTCACATTTCTAATATTAGACTAAGACTTTAATTTTATATAAGGTATATAGAGAAAACCTTTTCAAGTGGAAGATGTGTACATAATTTTCAAAAGGCTCTCGGTTAAACAGCTGCACATGAGGGTAATGAACTAAGGACATATGCATGCATATTGATATAAAGGACCTCAGGAATATATCCTGAGGCCATTGTGCAAACTTTAAAAAGCTATACCGCAGCCACCGT
Organism: Eupeodes luniger; assembly: GCA_951509635.1. Lineage (NCBI taxonomy): Eukaryota > Metazoa > Arthropoda > Insecta > Diptera > Syrphidae > Eupeodes > Eupeodes luniger. Next base: position 6,481,504 of record OX608075.1, on the reverse strand, counting down.
TCAGTCGTCGCCGTCACTTCTATACTAGAGAGATAACCCTAAGAAGTGATATGAAAGCAAAAGCGTTTGAAGGCGGACAGATGTTAGCACACACAGGATCTGCTGCCCAAGAGAGTAGGGACGGCACATGCATGTGAAAAATGAATGAGTGCATGCATGCGAAATAAGGATATCCGGGTCATTCATATCTGTGCACGGTTGTTTCAAGGGCGGAAGGTGGTAGAAGGCAGGAGGCAGGCGGCAGGCGGCAACTCGACATATCCAACGAGGACCTAGCGAAAATGACAAATGAGTTATGTGCATTCCAGATGAAGGATAATGTAATTTTGATGTCGCCTTTTCTAAATTTATTCGTATACAGTTTCCCTTTTTTTCGTTTTCCTTTATTTTACATTTCATAGATAGTTTTTCTTTTTTCTTCCTTTTGTTGTCATTAATTTTACTTAATGGAGTGCCGGGATACAACAAAGGATTTCAGATATATGAATGTTTATGCGGGTATATTGTGTTTTTGGTTATTCTGGCCATTGTGTGTCCTGACCAAGGACTCTTTTTTTAAGGATTTTTTTGTATATTCTATCTGTTTGGGCCATCAATCATATCTGACCATGATAAAAGCGTAGTGTTGTTATTTTTTTTTTGGATATTTTATATCATATTCCATTGTTGTCTGGGTTAGATCATGATCCTTATAAGTTTGTGGTTGGTTTTTGGTAAATAACTGTTATAACAATGATGTCAGCGAATAAAAAGCTAAGTGGACGATTATTGTGTTTAAATGTGGGAACATTATGTTCAAATACGAGAAAGTATGAGAAATGGATTTATTGTTTTTTTTTTTTCATGGATGAATTATATTTTTTATTTGATGTATGGCAGAAGAGAGATAAAAATCACTTAATAGCATTTAAATATTTATTTAAAAATCAAGCAAAGTTCAAGGACACAACTTACGTATCCTTAAATTTTCATTTCCTCATAAATTCATATTTATATAAGATTTTGAAACAACACTTGAACTGAAAATATTAATGTATTTAATTCTATTTCATCGTCAACCTTCTTGACACTCAAATAATTGCCATTTCAAATTTCACAAGGATCTGAATTCATATACGAACGTAAGAACCAAGTAGGTTGTAGGTATGTAACACAGACAAGGTACATACGACTTGAGATTTGCTAATGACTGAATTCAAAATTGGAAAGGATACATTTGAATCTGTAAACAGAAGCAGAGGAATAATTAAAGGGAAAACTCTCTTCAAAATTTTCCGAGCAAAACCAGGATAACACACAAAAATACAAACATTTACCTTTACCTTTACTTATACTTCTATGAATCAAGACTATTATGTGAATATACATATTTGTAGGGATTAAATTAATAAAATTTTGTTTTTTGAGTGTTTATATATTTTATTATATAAAAAAAAGGTTCATCTCTAAAGATATCATTTCATTTTGTGTGGAGAAATATTCTCGAAAGACTTCTCAAAAGTAAATAAAATAGAGACAATACTTTTTTTGTCTTATATTTTCATTTTTTTGTAAAATAAAAATAAAATTGAATTGCTTATTAACAACTTGTTTTAATCAAGAAGAACTTCTTCAGAGAGATTGAAAATTTTAATTTTCTACCTTTTAGGTTGGTTATGATTTTTGAAATATTTGAATGGGTTTTGGTTTCTTTTTCATTAAATAATATTAAAGATGTCCTTAGAAAAATATGTTTTCACCTTAAAGTATGATAACAGGTTTTCAAGTGAGTGTTTTAAGAAGTTTAAGAAGAAAATTGGATAAAGTACATCATCAAAACCAGGCAAGGTATTTAATTAAGAATGATATGAAAATATAAAAAGATATTTGCGGAAAAGGTGTACAAAAATATTCATACGTTTTTCTTTTCGTTTAAAGGATGGCCTTAAAGAAACCTTTAAAATGAAGACTTAGCAACAATTCTATATTTTACTTCAATCTAACTTTTCATATAATTCTATGTTTTTAGAGATTGGTCCATCAGTGTGAACTGTGACTCTAAGCAGTATATTTAATTGTAAATTTATTTTATTAAAGAAAAACGTCTAAAAGAGATGATCTTTTAAACGAAGAAAAACAAAAACAGAGCTATTACTGATTTATAACAAAATAAAATGTTTGTCTAAAGAATTTTTAGAGAGAAACTAAAGAGAAAAACTATTTTTGAAAATCGAAACCATTATTTTATAGTTACATTTTATATACAATATTTTTATTTTTAAATTTTTCCTGATCTGTGAGTTGTAAGTATTTTAAAATTCATTGATTGATTGCATTTCAAGTGAATTATTAATAACTCTTATTCAAATAATTTATGCCAATTCCATTTATTTTTAGTAAAAAAAAATGAGTTCCCTTTTTTTGAGGAAAATAACTTCAGCAGTAAGTAGTTTGAGTAACAGACTTACAGAAATATGTACAGAATTGAGAGTTCCACTTTTTTGGCTTTCTCTTCCATAGTTATGTTGGTTTTGAATTGAATTGAATTAAATTTTAAGTTTAATTTTTCTTATAATACATCAATACAACAATTCAATCAGTACCTACAGAGTTTCTATAAAAATAAAACGCAAGTCCAAATGAATTTTCAGAAACGTGATTCATATTAGCTGACTATGATTGCTCATTCATTGATGTCCTTAGGCTGAAGTTACTTTTTTCTTCCTAAATACTGTTTGTTAACAACATCCTTGAACATTTGATATAAAATCTATCCATGGATATCACTTTCCCCAATGAGAATGAACATCTCAATATTTTTGGTATGTACGTTACTAACCACCTCTTGTGGAACGATCAAATACGCGATGTCGCCAAAAACTTCGCAAGGTATTTAGGTTTCCTTAAGCGATGCAAGAAATGTTTCACTCCTTCTGATCAGGCTGTTATCTACATGTCTTATATACATCTAAAGCTTGAGCATAACTCCCATCTCTGGGGTGGTGCTTCTGTAACTTACTTAATTAATGGTAATATCACCATAAGTTCATTTACTTCGCTTAAACATAGTCGTAAGGTTTCTTTTCTAATCATTTTGTATCGTTATTTTAACGGTTTGTGCTCTTGAGAAATAGCCAGCTACATTCCTCCCCTTAAACCGTTCAACTGAAATACTCGCGCTTCTAGGAATGCTCATCAGTATACCTTCGAGTAAAACTTCGGTTGTGCTGTCAAATACAGAGATTCGTTCTTTAGCAGTACTACGCAAATGTGGAATGCCTTACCACACTCTTTCTGAGTCATTGCAATATTCAGGAATTCAGGAGTGTGCGCTTTTTATACAAAAAAAATTGCCCAAACTTTGGAAAAATTCTGACAAATTAAAATTTTTGTGGGATCTTTTCTATACACTTTTTTCAAATTACTTGAAAAATAAAAGGTTTTTTGAAAAAAATGTATCATATTTTTAGATGGAGAATTTTGGTTTGTTGAGGTTTTTCTTAAAAAAAAATATTTCGTATTTGAAAAACAAGTTTCAGAATGTTACCGGTACCGCAAGTTAAACAAATAATATTTTGTTAGCCCTTTGTTTAATAACTTCAAAAAAAAAATTATTTTTTCGGAAAATTATAAAACAACCAAAGTTGTTTTTGTTCGCTGAGATGGGTGTTGGAGGTTTTGTGATATCTCAAACGGATAATGCTCTAAATATCGGAATATCGGAAAATATTGAATATCGGAAAACGCATGCTAATCTCTGAGCTTTCCACTTTCCTGCACTTTTTCACGGTTCAGTAAATTTTTGAGAACTAAACAATACTTTGTCAATGATAAGATTATAAAGGGCTGTCATCAATCAAATTTTAAATACAACATTTTTGTTCACATTTGTTAAAACATTTTTAAAGACTCAAATAAAAGTATTTGAAAAAAAAAACTATACAAAATTGCTACAAATTTGATTTCAGGTCCTTAATATTACAACAAAAAAAATTAAATTTTTTACTGTTCGATACTTTTACAAATTTTTCGATTCATAGTTTTTAAAATCAAATATAAGTGTGAGTCAGTCGAATCTCAACCTTTTTATTTTCAAATTTTGTCCCTTAAAATACAGATCATACAAACTTCTATTTTTTGACTATTCATTTAAAATCTTATCTCATTTAATCTTATCTTACTCAACTTAACCTTAAAACTAACAGTTATTAGAAAAACGCCTTGAAGTTGTGGATCGAAATTTGTAAACTACAGATGACAGAGTTGCAATACATTTACAAATATATAAGAAACTTACAAAATGTTTAATCAAAATCCTATGTAACATGAAATCTTGACCTTTTAAATTGCATTTTTGAACAAAACATAAATATGATCCTAGTCTACTTTGGTTGTAATACTGTAATTAAAATGTGTCACTCAAGACAAAAACAGCAGTTAATATTTGCTATTAAGAAGCGTTTTCCAGATATTGCTATCAAATTGTGCCATACAATACAGACCTTTTTTTTTTTAAATTAAGACTTTCAAATTACATTTCTCGTTTTTTAAAGAAAAAATATGTTGGTGATAGGCTCCATAAAATAATTACATATTTCGTTAGTATTTTTATTAACTTCCCATAGGAAGTTATTGTAATGGGTCCGATTTGTCAAATTGAAAATTTTGACATTTCTCGACGTTTCAAGGTCCTAAGAGTCGAAATAAAAGATTTTTAGAAAGATGTCTGTGCGTGCGTGTGTACGTACGTTCGTACGTCCGTACGTCCGTACGTCTGTACGTTCGCGACGTTTTTTTCGTCTTCCATAGCTCAAGAACCAGAAGAGATATCGACTTCAAATAAATTTTGTTATACAGACAATAAGGCAGAAAGATTCAGAAAGGGCTCTCAAGAAAATTGCGTGGGTAGTTTTTTTGGCATAGCAGTTTAAAAAAAAAGGTAAACATTTTGGTTAAACCTAAATATCTCGACGATAGAGACTTGAATTAAATTTTATATTATATACTGTAACGTAATGCAAAACAAGTATATTTTTGGAAAAAAATCCAATTAACGGTTTTTTTTTATAAATCAAAAAAACTGAAAAAAAAATTTGTCACCTCAAAAATTTTACGACCAAAATATGATTTCATCTCCAAAACAATTTTTTGCAATGAAGAATAATGTTTTTGACATCTGATAAAATTTTGAGAAAAATCTATTTGACAGTTTTTTTTATAAAAAATAAAAACCTAAAAGAAAACATTACTCAAAGTTAGGAAAAATTGAATTTCGACTCAAATATCTTTTCAAAAACTTGAGACTGAGGCTTAAAACTTATTTTATCTTATAAGAAATATTGTTTTCAACATTTAGTAAAATTTTGAAAAAAAATCTTATTGACAGTTTTTTTTACAAAAAATAAAAACCTAAAAAAAAATTAATAAAAGGTGGTAAAAATTGATTTTCGACTCAAATGTCTTTTCAAAACTTTGAGATATTGGTTTTAAACTACTTGAATCTTTCAAAAAATATTGTTTTCAACATTCAGTAAAATTTTAAAAAAAATAGAATTGACAGTTTTTTTTACAAAAAATTAAAAATCGAAAAAAAATTTAACAAAAGTTGGTAAAAATTGATTTTTGAATCAAATATCTTTTCAAAAATTTGAGATAATGGCCTCTTACTAATTTTAACTCATAAAAAATATTGTTTTCAACATTAGGAAAAATTTTGAGAAAAATCGAATTGAGAGTTTTTTTTACAAAAAATTAAAAATCGAAAAAAAATTTAACAAAAGTTGGTAAAAATTGATTTTCGACTCAAATATCTTTTCAAACATTTGAGATAATGGCTTCTAACTCATTTTAACTTATAAGAAATATTGTTTTCGACATAAGGAAAAACTTTGAGAAAAATCGAATTGATAGTTTTTTTACAAAAAATAAAAACCTAAAAAAACAATACTAAAACTTGGTAAAAATTTACTTTAGATTCAAATAGTTTTTCAAAAATTACAAATATTGGCTTCAAACTTATCTTATTTCACAGAAAATATTGTTTTTAATATTCAGTAATTTTTTTATAAAAATCCAACAGTCCATTTTTTGATAAAAAAATAAAATCTACAAAAAATAGTACGCAAAAATTGATACATACAGACAAACTTTTAAGCAAGGCAAATCTACAGATGGAATGGGAAGTTAACAGTGTGGGTCGCATCCCAGCCTCTGTTTTTTGTTATGTTTATATTCAAAAAAATTTCAACCCGAAAAAGCTCAGCAATCGATTAAACAACCTCAGTCAATGTCAAACAACAAGTTTTTTCTTAACGAGAAATCAGAGAATATTTTTGATAATTAATAGCTATCCACCAAATTAAGCTTCTTAATCATTTTAGAATTATTTTAAGAATACTGAACTTTTAGATGACTTATTGTTCTTTAATTATCACGCATCTTGTAAGTTTGAAATTATTCTTATAGCACAACATATAATAAGTACTTATTGTTACAAACAATTCTAATAATTTTGGTAAAAGCTATCTTCAAAAATATAAGAATAATTTCAGGTTCCACTAAACCACTAAAATAAGGCTTTGTTTTCTGAAATTCGTAATTAAAATGTTGTGCTTAAAAATAAATAAAATTGTTCTTTTTCGATAGGGTTTGAAGGCCTAATCCAAAATCACTTTTATTGCGTTAGGTTTTTAAAATATTACCATTTTAAAATTCGACTATAAAATATGAAAGGTTTTTTTAGACTTTAAATTCATGAAGTAGTTTTTTTTGTCAATAAAATTCATGATTATTTTTTCAATCTACATATATTTCCTATCTTCAATATTCAGTTCAAATATTTAAAATATCTTATATAATGATCAAAATAACTTTATAAGTTGTTACATTTCATTTGTCTTACATAAACCTTAAGGAATCGCTGAGCCATCTATGATTAATCGGTTTTAAAAAGAAAAAATACCAAAAGACTTGAAAGTAATTTTATTTGAGCAATGATCCGTTTAGGCTGTCACGTTAATTTTTGGAAGTAGATTGAAAAAAAAAATAAAAAATAAAAATAATAAGTATTTTTTAAAATTTGAGCCAAAATCAATTTGAGTTAAAATCGAAGTTCCGATTCGAAATCAGCACTAAAAATGAACTCCAAAAATGAAGACTCATAACTTATGTGAATTTCTATAAACTTACTAAGATACCTACTTAGATGGTTTGAACTTTATCTAGATGACAAAGGTTTGTACTTTACAAGGTCGTCATACAAACACCTTTTTGGTTGTCTTTAATATTTTTAAAAATGCATATTTTAAAAACATGATGTGAAAGAAAAAAAAATCTAAGACACCTTTATCCTTTAAAAAAAGTATTATTTTCTCTATGGGACAGAACAAAAATGCCTTTAATTTGCCTACCACCTACCAATGATATATTAGTTCCAATACTTTCGTCTTTATCAGCCCTATCATGAATTCCACCGTAATCGGAAAGTTTTACGATTCCCGAAAAACTGTATCATGAAATCCGTTCGTAATGCAGAATTGTATGAGATTTTCCACTACGAACGGATTTCATGATACAGTTTTTCGGGATTCATAAAAATTTCCGATTACGATGGAATTCATGATAGGGCTGAATATAAACTTAAACAACACTTTCATATTGTTTTAAGATGACCTTCAAGTTCGTGTATTTAAAATAATTAAATAAGTTATTTAAATATTTATTTCTCTTAAAAAAAATACAAGCACCTTAAAAATACTTGAAGTTTAGAAGAATATTATATGAACGAGTATTAGAGTGTTAACCTCGTGTATTGTATACATTGCCTAATATTTTGTAAATATCTCATTTTACTTCTTGTTTATGTTCTTACATTTTATTATCTTCAACACAAACCACTTAACCACAAAAACTTCCATAAAACTTTCTTAATAAACACAAAAACAAAACATAAAAACGCATAATAAACATAAACAATGAGTCAAAATTTCAAATTTAAAAAAAAAAAGAAGAAATAAGTTGTTTCTACATAAACATTAAAAAATCACACCAAAAACAATTTAAAAACTATATTTAATTGCCAATGTTATATGAAATAAAAACAAAAACAAAAAAACATCTCAATTTCAACACGCCATTTCCCCTATAAGAATGATGATGATGATTCTTAAAGAGTGTGTATATTTTCATTGAAAATAAATAAACATTTCTAAATAACATCTTCATTACGTAGATAAATACATACTTTGTATATTTATGTATACATATATATATATATGTATGTAAATGAGAAATTCAAATTCTAGAGCAAATATTTTGTTTTATACAGAAAATTATTCAATCGAACTTTTTTTCAAAAACGACAGGAATTCTCTGTTATCTGTTGTTTTAGGGAGATTTTCCATCCCATCCAACAAAAATTTTACAAAAATACATATCCATCCTACAGTGTAAACACAGGAACCCAACAATAAATAAACTCAAAAACCAAATTTTTCACATGATCTTTTGGTTTTTGAACATCATGAGCGACGTGAATTCACTCGAAGACGATAGAAGCGGGGGCATGATTAATGCTGCATGCCTACAAAAGCCTACATAAATAAATTTGTTATTTTTTCAAAAAACAATTTCGAAGTTAAGAAACAAAAAACTTTTTACCTTCATTACCACACCCCCCAACACCCCCTCCTAACCTAGAAAATAACTTTCCTTGCTTATCCCATAAAACGAGACGAGAGGAAGACAAAACTTTTGATGAAAACAAAATGTTTGTTTTATTTTTTGTGATTTCCAATTTCAATTTCAAATTAAAAATTGATGACATTGACAATAACAACAACAACAACAACACTCTCGGGCCAGATCAAAACTTAATCAATATAGAAATAAATCAAAGAATACAAAATAAAATTAATTTTTAATTTCCTTAGGTATTAAACTTACTGATAGATTTTTCCTATTTCATCGACAACGATAACGATAACAACAAGGACTAGGACGAAGACGAGTACGATGAAAAAACAGGTCCTTGGGAGTAGTCCTTTTGATGACAAGAAAAATCCCCAAAAGTCATTAAATGTGCTTAAGTTTGATATTCCAAAGAAATCCTTTTATAATGACAGTTGATGTTTTTTTTTTCTTTCTAATTTTATTTTGGTATTAACTTTTGTAATTTTTGTAAACACCCGAAATCAATCGAATTGAATTGAATTTTTAAATATTCAAATATTTATTAGGGGGGGAGTTACACTGAAATTATTTATTTTTTCTTAGCTTGAAAATTTATTTTCGAATCTTCTTCAAATTGCTTTCAACTTTTGTTGTAATAAACAAACTTGACATTTGTGGTATATTGCACTTTTGTTGCACTGTCATTGATTTTGATTTTGATGTTTTCTCACTGACAACGACGACGATGTTTCACTTGGAAAATTCCAATTATTTTTAATAATTTTTCTTTTCCTTTATTTATTTTCTATTTATTCTTGAATGTTCGTACCCTTTGAAGCTTTTATTTTTTTAAACCCTTATCATAATTTGTTTGGCTTATTTTATATTTACAGTAATTTTTTTATTTCTTAATAGAATTTGTTTATTTATTTATGACAGTGCTTAAGATGGGTAAAAGCAGAGAAAGAAGGCAAAAATAAAATGATGATTAAAAATCGAGGGTCTTGGAAAGTCAAGTAAAGAAAATAGGGGAGTCTTTTCCGCCGCGCATTCCTCCGCTCAACCGGGGGTGAAAATTCAAAGTGGGTGGAATAAGACGAGAAAAATAAATAAATGAAAAATATAAAAATAATTGATTTTATGTTTAAAAAAAAAGAAAAAGAAAAAAACATTGGCGGCAGCAACGATGGCGGCGGCACCAACGTTTTTATGGGTGGTGACCAGTGGGCGATAAAATAAATTAACATAACATGCAGTTAGTCACCCTCGATATAATATTTGAAGGATATTCTTATAATGATGGGCTAGATATGATCGAGAGAAGGTCAACAGTGATGCTGATGATGATGATGATGACTATCGAAAGAATCCTTAAAGCTGGATATGTGGGGGTGGGTTTGAAGTGTTGTCATATAAATTGTCATTGACAATAAATGGCAACCAATACAAAAAAAAACAAAAAAATATATTTAATGGATCAAGTGATAAACAACAGAAGCATAAAGCCACTTAAAAGGCAACGACAACGACTGACAATGACGGAAGTACACATATTACGTGTCTCCCCAACACCTCCATCACATCACACGCATCCTTATTGTCCTTAACACGCACTTAAGTTTCTTTTCTATTGAATTTATATTTTTTTTCAATTTTTATTTGGCATATCAAACATTCAGGAATGCGCTTTTTAAACAGGTCATTTTTGTTTTTGTATTTGTTTGTATTTTTTTTTCAAAGGAAGCACGTGCTCTAGTTTCGTTCGTTTTGTGTGTTGTCATCATACAACTACCCTCGTAACACGTAACCTACCCTCTTTCGTTTTTCCCTCTTTCTAACGTTATTTTAATAAATATATTTTTCTTTATTTACACCACAAAAATATGAAGAAGTCGTCGAAAAATCAATTGAAACAAAATCATATCACCCGAGGGATGAAACGAACAAACAACGGACCCGTCTTATTTGTCGAAAGGCTAAAATTCAACTGCTCGCCTGGCTGGCACTATTTCTGTTTCTGGCTAACGGATACGATGGTGTTTTGGAAAATATTACCATTTCTGTTGGCTTTGAAAATAGCATGGAAAAGGCGAAAAGTGAAAATTGTGTTCGGTGGTTTTGTTGGTTGTTCGATTCGAACATGGTTCGAACTTAAATGAGATAAATCGTATTCGTTCGAACAACATAAAACCACACCAAGCTAAGTACGAAGCAACCCCAAATGAAGGGATGAAAGAAAATATTCAATTCTTTTATTTTTGCTTACGATGATGATGATGAGTGAAGTGACATCTTTTTATGGTTTTTCCTTTTTTTGGTTCAATCGAGTTCGATGGAGATTTTAGGCAGAAAATGATTTTTGAAAGCATCCTTGCAGCATCCGTCCTACGAGTTGTCCCAAATTTGATCTTATTTTCGTTTTTTTTTGTTGGGTTGTGCTCAAACAATTGTATTATATTTCTACTTTCTACCCTTTTTATACGGGCTATTCCCTTTAGACCACTTATCTTGTCTGTGAGTCAACAAAACTCAATAAAATATATGGACCATCAGAGGCCTGCATTTTTGTCCTTTTTTTGCTTCTATCCAGGACACAATGTCATCACACTTCATAGAACATTCGAAATGGGATTAGGACTTTAGGAAAGAATGACATTATATAAATCTAATCATCTGACAGTAAATTAACAAAAATATGTACAATTCAGGTTCAATTGCTTTCGGTGATGAGGGCTTTGATGAATTTTAAATTTCAGTTTATAAACATTGTACATTCTCATACAAGGATATAAAACACATATTGTTTCAACAAAAAGTGATGAATGTTCTGAGAAATTGAAAACGTATTCTTGATGGTTTTTTTTTTTTGAAGGGATGAAAAATGTTTTTTTTTTTTGACAATTGAAGCTTTAAAAAATGAAAGAATTCTGATGTCTTTAAAAAAAAAAAATGATATGGGGGTTAAATATTATAAAAGGCAAGGTTAAGATACATTATTCCCACATATATACAAGCAAATTGTGTTGTTTTAACAAAAGCTCACATCATTGGGGAATCAAATTGTTTGTAAAACATATGAACCTACACGACATTTAAGTTAAGTGTGCATGATGAATTATTTTTAAAGGCATAATAATACTTACTCGTATTTCGTATATACTCGTATCTACCTTAAATGATATCACTTTAAAATTTGTCTGAAAAGTTTTATTTTTTGTAAGGAATTTAATAAATTGATTGAAAGAATTAATAAAGAAGTTAAACAATTATCGGGGGATGATGATGATGATGAGGATGACAATGAAAATTTATTGGGAAAGTTTTCTTGTTTGTATGGATTTTCATCACAATATCTACTAAATTAATGATAATATTAAATATAAAGGAATGAGATAGGTTTTGGATGATATTTTACTCGAATACTTTAAAAAAAATAAACACGCAGACAATAGTAGACAGAATGACAATGTTAAATAATAATGAAAATGGGAATGGAATAATATTGTTATTGAAATATGTGAGTTTGGTTAATCAATTGAAAAACGTATTGTAAAAAAGCAGACATTTTATTATTATTATTATTTCTATTTATTGAACTATGCATATGTAAATGTACAAAACAATACTACTTATAATCTAATAGCGGCCAGGGCTTCTAGCTGAAAGTAGAATTTTGAATGTTATGATATTTTAGCTTTCCAACTGCAAGAGGGTAGTCAGAGTAAGTAAGAGTAATAGTACCTATATGTTTTTTTCCCATCTCGCCTGTCGATTTGTCTTGCTTAAAAGTTTGTAGGTTTTTGTGTTTTCTTAAAAAAGTTGTAAGTTGAATTAATCTTAAAAATTTTAAAATTACCAACAATATTTTGCATATGATGAAATTGTTTGATTTCGAAATAAATTTTTGTTAACGAGATTTTTAGTCGAAAACAAATTTTTACCAATTTTAGTAGCATTTCTTAAAAGTCTTTGTTTCTTATATAAACAAGTACAAATTGGATAAATTAAATTAATTTAAAGTCAATATCTTCTATTGTTCACGAGATATCGAAAAACGAACATCAATTTTTACCAATTTTGCGCACTATTTCTTGTAGATTTTATTTTTGTATGGAAAAACGGGCATTTGGATTTTTATAAGAAATTAACTGAATGTCGAAAACAATATTTTCTGTGAGATAAAATTAGATCGAAGCTAATATTTTTAATTTTTGAAAAGATATTTGAGTCGAAAGTAAATTTTTACCAAGTTTTAGTATTGTTTTCTCAGGTTTTTATTTTTTTGTAAGATTTTTTTGTAAGTCAATTCGATTTTTCTCAAAATTTTTTCAGAATATTTAAAAAATATTTTTTATAAAATAAAACTATTCTGAAGCCAGTATCTCAAATTTTTGAAAAGATATTGAAGTCGAAAATCAATTTTAACTAACTTTTTGTAATTTTTTTTTAGCTTTCTATTTTTTATAAAAAAAACTGTCAATTCGATTATTCTCAACATTTAACCAGATGTTAAAAACGTTATTCTTCGTTTCACAAAATTATTTTGGAGATTAAATTCTTTTTTGTTCGTTAAATCTCCGAGTTGACAAATATTTTTTTTCGGTTTTTTTTATTTATAAAAAAAAAGTTAATTTGATTTTTTTCCAAAAATATAGGTACTGGTTTGGTATCACGTTACAATATATAATTTAAAACTTAATTCAATTCTCTAGCATATTATTGGCTCGTGAGATATTTAGGGATAACCAAAATTTTCACCTTTTTTTTCTGCATCTGCATCTTTCTGCATTATTATCTGTATACCAACATTTATTTAAAGTCGATATCTTTACTGGTTCTTGAGCTATGGACTACGAAAAAAACATCACGAACGTACGGTCGGACAAACGCATAAAATAAAAATAAAATAAATAAAATATAATTAAAATAAATAAAAATAAAATAATTTAAAAAATAAAACAAAATAAAATAGAATAGAAAAAACTATATCAAAATAATGTAACAAAAAAAGGTGGGATGTGACCCACATTGACAACTTCCCATCAGTGCACGTTTTTCGATTTTTCAAAAAGTTTAACAAAATATTAGCACTTGGAAGCCCTTTTTTCCCTATATATGTACTTGATTCAAAAACCATTTCTAACACTTTTTAGTAGATTTTCGTGTTTTGTAAAAAAGAGTTTTCAATTGAATTTTTCAAAAAACTTTATACTAAAAGTTAGCAACAATATTTAGTATATGATTAAATAAGTTCAGTTTTAAAAAATCTGTTTTTGTTAACGAGATTTTTAGTCGAAAACCAATTTTCAATAATTTAAGTTGCATTTTTTTAAAGTTTTTATTTCTTATATGGCTCAAAATCACCAAGGTTGCAAATTTCAAAATTTTTTTATGACAAAAAAAAAATGCAACCTATAATGATGAATTTTAGTTTATACTGTTGCAAACATTTTATATTAATAAACTTTGACAGGGCAGCGCACAGAATTCTATACTTTCTTAGTATTATTGTTTTGTACTAAACTTCATACAAAAACCATCAATTCGGAAACGTTTTTCTAAGTTTGATAAAATCAACAAAAACAAAACAAAGTACATAATTTAAGCTTTGTTTAAGAACATGGGTATATTATATAATATGTGTATTAAATAAGCAGTAATGAAAACAATACATACAAAATCTTCTACAAGCAAAATACGTAAAAATCATGGCCGGGAACGTTCCCGAAATGACCGTTCCCGAAATGACGATTCAATTAAGCGCGCGCTTTAATTATACGGCGGTCATCTTAAATGCGATCTGACTTTGTCAATAGGAAAATATTTTAGGTAACTTTGAAATTTCGTGTCGTAGAAAAGTATTTCATCAATAATTAAATGTAATAAATGCGTTCACGGAATGACGGACTATTGATGTACGCTCTACTAATGATGAATAGAAATTTATTTACCATTTAGATATAACTTATTTTACGATAAATACTCTGACAGCCGGCTTTGTTATTGTTTTCTTCCTCGACTGACGTTTGACACAGAATTATTGCGTTCACTTAAAATTATTTTTGATCGATTATCGATATGTTCCCTGAAATGACTTGTGCGGTATCGGACAAACTATTTTTGCATTTTTATAGTTAAAAAATAAATAATTTCTTAGTATCCTTTCTAAAACTAGATTTTGTATATAAAATACGGTGTAGTAATGGCCAGGGTTAAATACCTTACATTTTTCAATAATATTTTTGACTTTTTGTTGAAGATTGTAGGTACATTAGGACGCGTTCCCGAAATGATTTTCTATGCGTGTATATTGATTTCATTTAAAATTTAGTTTATTAATAAATTATATTGTTTGATAGAAACACAAAACAGGTTAGTTTTAGTATTTCATTATTTTTTTTTTCTTAATTAAGTCAAGATTTAAGACACTAAATTGCTAGCGAAGCCAATTCTGCACCTTGGTGATTTTGAGCCATATAAACAAAATATCGATCATATTTTTTGATTCCATTTCAACAAAATTTTGCATAAAATTAAACAATTTTTCGATATATTCCAATCAAATATCAATTTTTACCAATTTTGCGTTATATTTTTTGTAAATTATTATTTTTTATAATACAACTGACTTTTGGATTTTTTAAAATATTTAAAGAAAATGTTACAAACAACATTTTTTATAAGATCAAATAAGATTAACGCCAACAGCTTTAACTTTTGACAAGATATTCGAGTCGAAAATAAATGAATGAATTTCTCAAACTTTCATTAGATGTTAAAAGCGTCATTTTGTGTACATCAAATTATTTTGAAGGTAATACGATTTTTTTTAAAGTATTTGAGGTGACAAATACTTTTGTTTCAATTTTTTTTATTTATACAAAATTATTAGTTGATTTTTTTCGGTATCACGACATATTGTATAATATAAAATTTTATTGATTTGATTTCAGTTATTGATTCGAGAGATATTTAGGGTCAACACGATTTTTCACTTTTTTTAAAAATACCTAAAATAAATAAATAAAGTGAACGATAGGATCTCACAAACTTGCACTTACTCAAAGAGTCTGTTTAAAAATATTTGTTGTAGTTTAATTTTTAAAAATGTATCTGCAAAAACTAAGTTAGTTTTCAAAAATTTAAACAACATTTTTCACCAAAAAAAATTTACTTTTCAAAATTTGTATTTGAAAATCATTAGAGCGGTTTTTTTTTTTAAATTAATTTTGTATACATGCATTTTATTATTTGAGTTCAAAAATATTTTAAGTTAGCGGTTTTAGTTTAGCAGTTGTTTAGAGCTTATTAATATAGTTTTTACATTTTAATTTCGAAAAAAAGGATGGCCCATTTTATGAGACATCGAGTTTCGAAAAAAAATGTTTAATATTTTTTTTTTAAATACAAAATTTTGTACTTATTCAAAACTTGTCTTACAGTTCCTATACGAGAACATACATATGACGCAAGCAATAATATGACAAGGTTTAAAATATATAACAAAATAAAATAAAAAGAAAAAACTGTATTAAAATAAAATGAAATAAAAAAAATAATAAAACACAATGAAATACAATAAAATGAAATGATATAAAATGAAATAAAAAAATTAAAAAAAGGCAAAATATTTAAGCATTAATTGAATAAAAAAGATTATTTCATAAAATAAAAATAAAACTAGATAAAATAAAATAATGTAGGTATATTAAAATAAGTATAAATTTCATTTCCCAATGAAATAAAATATATTCAACAAAATGAAATAGATTGCACAAGAAGAATACAATTCATGGAATGAATATAAAAAAAATACAGAAAATTGAAATGGAATACAATAAAATCATAAGAAATATGAATAAAATTAATTTTAAATAAAAGTAAATATCCTGATAAAGAATTGTTTTTTTTTTACTTAAACAAAATATCAAAAAAAACTATATTGAATTTTTGTACATATTTTAAAGAATTATAAAGAATTATAATTTTTAAAGAATTGTAATTTTTCAAATATTTTCAAAAAATCAGTATTTTGTTCTTACAATATTTTTCAAAAATTTAAATATTGTACGTTTCCAAAATAGAAATTTGCACAAAAAGAAAATATGATTGAATTTACATACAAGTTGTATGAAAATTCTCCTTAAATTTATGCAATTTAGTAAGTGATTTGAGAACAAATATTTTTGCAACAACGAAGTAATTTTTCAATATATTCCATTCGTAAAGACGAAAAACAATTTTAGTGCATTTGCTTCGTAAAAACTTGACCTTTTCAAAACATCAAGAATTTTTCGTGTTTTATAGGAAAATTAAGTTTAAAAAACGCCTTAAAATTAAAATATTAAAGAAATTATTAAACGACTTTATTTTAAACGTAGAACCGACAAAAATACTTTCAAAATTTCATATTTAGTCTTAGAAAAAGAAAAAGAAGGAATTTTTAACAATTCTGACTATATTAATTTTTTTGTAGCTTTAGTTTCAGAAATGTTTCTATTGTTTTTGTAAACGAAAAAATTAATTAAAAAATCGTAAGCTTATCCTAGACTTAATTGTTTAATAGTTAATAATTTGAAACAGACTGTTACCAGTTCTTCAATATTTTGTGCTTTCTTATAAAAAAAAAGAGTTAAAAAAAGAAGAATAGTTTAAAATACATGTAATCAAAATTTTCTTAAAATATAAATAAATAAATTAGGTGGCGCAACAGTCCATGAAGAACCAGGGCCTAGTGACTTACAACTCTCAACCATTCCTTTGTGTGAGTAATGTTGTCAGAGATGGAAGGGACCTACGTTTATATGCCGAATCCGAACAGCTAATTTGAGAAAGCACTTTTCATGACAAGAATTACTCTTGGAGAATTTGTCAATTCCTCGCAAGAGGCAGTACCCGTGAAAAAAGTTAGGTGGCACAGGCAGGGATTGAACACAAGACCCCTTGCATGACAATCCAACGCACGCTACGGGTACTACAATTTCCTTAAAATTCATAGTTAAATAAAGAAAATGCGACAGTATTGCTATAGATCTACCTATACTTTTATTATAAAGCTGAAGAGCTTGTTTACTTGTTTGTTTGTTTGTTTGAATGTGCTTATCTCAGAAACTACTGTTCCGATTTGAAAAATTCTGTTAATGCCTGATATTCTATTTATTTCGGAAGGCTTTAAAATAAATTACATCACGCTAAGACTAATACGGGTAGATCATCAATGAAGAATGTTAGAAAATCTGTGATTTTTTCCAATTTTGAAAGCTTCCATTGCGTGCTCTGTGATAATTTGTAAGGTTTTTTAAAAAAAAGTAAATCAGAATCGACTTTAAAAAATAAGACTTAAAACCAGAAATTCATGAAAAAATTATGTAACTGTAAATTATGTAATATATTTCATAATACGTTTTCCAATATTAGCTTACTAAAAAAATATCAAAAGCATTTTAACTTTTATTTTTATTTTTCTTATTTTTATTTTCAAATTTCATTTCCTCAAAATACAAAGCACCTTCCTCGCTATTGTTCCGCAAAAGATTTATTTATTTCTTTTCCAGGTGAAAAATGTTTTTCATTGTTTTACGTCATTTGAAAATGAGTTACAATAATTCATTTCTGTTTTCTGTAATAACTCAAATTTTTCGTTCCTATAATTTCCTCAAAAATATACAAAAAAAAAAACATCAAACGAAATTTTATTCTTCTCACACAAAATAACAGTTTATTTGCTTAAAACCAAAAAATAACAAGTTGCATTTTATTAAATCTTTATTCATACAATAGATTTAGGTTTACATTTTTGTATATGTATGCCAAACAAAATTTAAAAATGCGTATACAATAGGTATCAACAAAAATTCACCCTGTAATCTGTTTGAATTTGTAAACATTTTTGAATACTGTGTACCGCTACAACGAAGCCAGTATAGCCAGAAGCTAGAAGCGAAAAAAAAGCCTTGCTTGTGGCATTGAATTACCTTTAAAATAAAATAAAATAAAATGTATATAAACTTGATTTATGAAATTACAGTGTGCGAGATATAATAATAAAATCATTGACCTGGTGTTTTGTGTTTTGTATTTTTGTTATTATGATTTTGATTTTACAAAAGGTGAAAATAATTTACATACATATTTTTTTGGTTTTATTTTTCGAGGCATGGAAGCTTCACGTCGTGCAAGGAGGTGAAATTACTATAAATAATTTTGTTAATTTATTTCTCTAATCAAAAATATTGGTAGGAATAATAAAAGATTGATATTACAATATTTAAGATAAACATCTGAAACAAATCTCACGTTTTCCGTCATAATTGAGGAATGCTGGCGTTGAAAAATTTCAAGGTTTAAGGAAAATCTTAAATGTGTAATTTTGAGATTTTCACAAGTGAAATTGGTGAAATTAAATGAAGAGCTTTGTGTTGTACACTGTGGCGTATACTTACTTTTTTTTAACTAATCTTTTAAATGTTGTTCTACCACCCGACAGATGATACAGCAAAGTGGATGGAATAATTCAAAATTAAAGAGATTTGTTAAAAAAATAATTATACTTCAAAAAAGTAAGTATACGCCAAAGTGTATCATGTAAAGATATGGTCATATTTTGTAAAAAAAAATTCAAGAAGAAAAACTTGGGTGGGAGTTCAACTAAGCTTCAAGTTCACAACACAAACTTACCCCCTAATTTTTGACTAATATTTATTGTCATAATAATGAATATTTCATGTTTACCAAATGTTTCTTAAACACTAGTTTAAGTTTCAATTTTTCAATTGACGTCAAAGGGTATTATTTATTCATCAATGAAATAGCAACTTTTATTTACTCAGCCATCTTGTATGTAAACTTGAGCTTAAACACTTGGTATAACATTTTTAATTGCACCCAAATAGACATAATAATATATTGTCATTACTCTTCACCCCGTTCCCACTCCTCTTTAACCTCATCCTCACTAAAAACCCCTCAAGGAAGACACATAAACTCAAGTTTACTTTGCATTCACAAAAGAATATAAAGTATGACACAGAAAGGGCAAGGGGAAAATAACAATTTTGTTTTATTTGAGTTAAATGTCCTTTTGCACCGTGCTCCTTTTTTATGTAAATTACACTGCAGTTGAGTTGGGAAAAAAGTTTTTAAAACATTGTTTAAGTGACCTTGTGAACGACCAAAAACTCCCCAACTCGACGAGAAAATATATATTTTTTCTTCTTCAACGTTCATATGATTGTCCTTCGGTGTTATTTCCTTTTCCTGTTCCCTTAAATGGGGTTGTAACTTTTTTTTGATATGTTTAGTTATAGTTGTTGTATTATTTTTATTTCTGTAGGTTTTGTTTTATTCAAGGAGCAAATAAATGTTACTACTCTACTCGTATTATATGCACAGAGCACATGAACACTTTGAATATTAAAAAAGTTTAGTTTAGGTTTATATTTGCAAGGAAAGTTAAATAAACTATTTTTTTGGATTGTGCATTTCTGAATAAAAAAAAAATAAAATAAAAAGTTGGAATTTATACTTTTGCTTACTGTAATATTAGTAGGTAGATAGATAAAGGTCATAAATACCAAGAATTTGTTCATTAGGTTTGAAATGTTCATAAATCATCATGAATAAGGTTGCGTACAACTTTTTTTTTGCTGAAACCAATTGTTAGTTTTAGTAATTTAATAAATTAGATTGTTTTTTGGGAAAAAGAAATAACTTAGTTTCCCGTATTTTAACACAACTTTAAAGCAGTCCTCATCATATTAAATACTATTTTTAGCGGCCATATTCTTTTTTGACATCATTTAAAGTAAAAAGAAAACGATTTTCTGAAAATGTATCTTTGAATTTCGCTTGAACAACACATTGCTTTAAATTATTCTTAAAATTTGAGACACCCCTTATATATTTATTAATCAAATAACTCGAAAATGACAATTTTTGAATTTATATTATTTGATTATGTTCAACAATTCTTTTTACAAGTTATTTTTTGATTTTATTACTAAAACATTTTCAAATCCTTTGATTTTTTATTTTATTGGTCTTGTAATAGTAAGCAATAAAAAAGCAAGTACGTGCGACTAATCAATTGATTTTACAAAGGCCCATATAACAAACAAATTATATGTTTTTCATGTGTTTACATTTTATTTCTACATTTATTTTTCTTTGCTTTTTTTAAATTTATTGGTTCCAAGTGATTGAGTTTCGATATAAATCAAATAATAAAGAAAATACACTTTTTTTATAACAGATTTATGTGAGAAATACAAAAATAAAGGGTTGTCTTACTGGCCTATATACTTTTTTCAGTGGTGAATTATATTTGTTTTATCAAATATAAACACACAATGTAAAATTGATAACATCAATGTCAGGCAGAAACTTTGGGGGAAAAGTTGGGGAACGAGTAACGGAAACAAAAAGCAGGGCTTGTATTTTTGTTGTACTGAAGTTTCAATTAACTTATAAATGATATGGATTAATCTTTAAATTCTACTAAAATAAAATTATTTGAACCCGAAGAATCCTTCTTTTTCTTTAAGAGATATGTTTTAAAATTTACTCTAGAATGTTAACTTATCTACACTAATATTATAAAGAGGAAATATTTGTATTTTTGTATGTAACGAATAAACTCAAAAAGTACTGGACCGATTTTAATAATTCTTTTTTCATTAGAAAAAATGAATGTCTACCGTGCGAAGCCGGGACGAACCGCTAGTTTCAAATAAATTAAGTTATTTCCACAAATGTTTGTCTTATAGTGTTTGGGTCCAAAACAAAAATAACATAACATATATTCCATTATTGTATTTATTTACCATTTGATAAAGCAAATATCATTCTAAAGCAGCTATACATTACAAACAAATATTTTATCTTACAAAATTAAATAAATTCTTATTTTTCTTTGTTAACAACCCTTAGGGAAAATTTTGGCAGTTTTCATTCGAAACATTCTTCGTTATTTTTGGCCTACTTTAGATGGCTGGCTTTATTGGTCTTATTTCGTAGGCTACATAAAACTCTTTTTCTAACTGTTAAAAATCGGTCAATGTATCAACCAGGATCTTCCTATTCCTTTAACCAATTTTCTCACAGAGATTTCCGGATCGACGGTGAAGTTAGTTTGATCGTTTACCGTTAGTAAAGTACTTAATTTTAACATTGAAATTATGCGTAGTTTTCATAATACTTTGGTTTAAAATTTCGAACAAAAATTGAAAGATAACTATTAAATACGAGTATGTTAAATATTTCCAGAAATCTACTTCAGGACTCATTAAACTAATTAAAGTTCATTGATGAAAATTTTGAATGAAAAAATATATTTTCGAACGAACTGTTCTTCAATAAGAAACATTTTATTTTACCAGCTTTTTAACCAGCAATCAAGTACAAATGTTTGAATATAAAATTTTATCAGTTCATGATATTGATAAATATTTATTTATATGGTGAACCCAAGTTTCTAATGATTCGTCACTCTGGTGAATGCACTCGGTATATTAATAAATGTTTTCTTCGAATTCACAAATTCATTCATCATATTTATGAATTATTTTTAACATCATCATATTGAAGGATGTTATCATTAATGTAACTAATCTAGTAATAACAATAAAGTCATTTTTTCATTATATTAATGAATGTTTCATTACGTTAATGAATTTTTCATCGTATTAATTAATGAATTTCATCACTTTTGTAAGAAATGTTTAATTTTTTTTATTTGAAAAATCACCTATTTATGAACACTGAAATCGAAGTGAAGAATCATTTATTGAAAAATTTATCAAAAAACATTACATTATATTGACGAAAAAAATTGATTAAAGATGTACGAGTTTTGTCATAAAATTAAAACTGTTATCATATTATCGAAATACTGTTTATCTTTTCCATGAAAAAGTTCACTGGACTTAAATTGACGATTTTTACATCATATTGACGACATTTTTCGTCTATATTAACCACTGATTTAGTTCAGTGTGATGTGGGCTACATGAAAACATGGCCAAAAGTTGCTTATTGAAGATTATAACCACGAATGAATAATTTTTTGAATATAATTAAATTCATTTAAAAAACAATAAAGAACAAACATTTAATTTTGAGATTTAAATGAAAAATGTTCCACATGTGAAGGGGGTTATACCTGTAAACAAATTACAGTACATTTATTATGCCAAATTTATACTGAACTAGTCTACCATCGTTGTTGGTGAGAACTTTTAGTGTTCTTACACTCAATCGATGATCTTTAAAATTCATTTATACTCATTTAATTTTTGAAGCTAAACAATTGAGATTTTCTTATGACTCTGCAAATTATTATTGTAAATACAGAAATTAGTTATTGAATTAATTAAAGGACATGTTTTTAAAAAGTGATGTTCCAAAAGTGTTTATTTAAATACTGTATTTTCTAGGTTGGTTAGATTCAAAATCCAGATAATTTCATCCAATTTTGAACAAACCTCGAATTGTTTTTATGTTTCTAAGTTAATTTGTTATTATATATGGTGATTTTTAGGAATTTTCACTTTAGAAATTCGAAATTTGCCAAGAACCAATATATCGCACAAATAATTCTATAGCAATTATTATATAAAAAAAAAGGCTGGGTGCGACCCACATTGATAACTTCCCGTCCCGTCTGTTGATTTGTCTTGCTTAAAAGTTTGTCTATATGTATCGATTTTTACCAAATTTGCGTATTATTTTTTGTAGATTTTATTTTTTTTATGAAAAAACGGACTGTTGGATTTTTATTAAAAAATACTGATTATCGAAACGATATTTTCTGTGAAATAAAATAAGTTTGAAGCCAGTATTTGTAATTTTTGAAAAGCTATTTGAGTCGAAAGTAAATTTTTACCAAGTTTTAGTAGTGTTTTTTTTTAGGTTTTTATTTTTTGTAAAAAAATACTGTTAATTCGATTTTTCTCAAAATTGTATGGAATGTTGAAAACAATATTTCTTATAAGCTTAAATTAGTAAGAAGCCATTATCTCAAATTTTTGAAAAGATATTTGAATCGAAAATCAATTTTTACCAACTTTTGTTAACATTTTTTTAGGTTTTCAATTTTTTGTACAAAAACTGTCAATTCGATTTTTTCCAAAATTTTACTGAATGCTGAAAACAACATTTGTTAAAAGATAAAATTAGTTTAAAGCATATACATATCTAAAAGTCTTGAAAAGATATTTGAGTTGAAAGTCAAATTTTACCAACTTTTAATAATGTTTTTTTAGGTTTTTATTTTTGGGTAAAAAACTGTCAATTCGATTTTTTTCAAAACTTTACTGAATGTTGACAACAATATTACTTAAAATATAAAATTAGTTTAAGGTCAATATCTCAAAGTTTTGAAAAGTTATTTGAGTCGAGAATCAATTTTTATCAACTTTTATTAATTTTTTTGTTTAGGTTTTTATTTTTTGTAAGCAAAACTGTAAATTCTATTTTTCTCAAAATTTTACAGAATATTGAAAACAATATTTCTTATAAGATAAAATTAGTTGGAAGCCATAATCTCAAAGTTTTGAAAAGATATTTGAGTCGAAAATTAATTTTTACCAACTTTTAGTAATGCTTTTTTTAGGTTTTTATTTTTTGTTCAAAAACAATTAATTCGATTGTTTTCAAAATCTTACCGAATGTTGGAAACAATGTTTTTCAAAAAACAAAATTAATTTGAAGCCAATATCTCAAAGTTTTGAAAATATATTTGAGTCGAAAATCAATTTTTACCAACTTTTATTAATTTTTTTTAGGTTTTTATTTTTTGTAAGAAAATTGTCAATTCGATTTTTCTCAAAATTTCACCGAATGTTATAAACAATATTTCTTATAAGATAAAATTAATTTAAAACCAACATCTTAAAGTCTTGAAAAGATATTTGAGTCGAAATTCAATTTTTACCAACTTTTATAAATTTTTTTTTAGGTTCTTACTTTTTGTTAAAAAAAACTGTCAATTCGATTTTTCTTAAAACCATACCAGATGTTAAAAACGTTATTTTTCATTGCAAAAAAACATTTTTGGAGATAAAATCATTTTTTGTTCGCAAATTTTTCGAGGTGTGAAATATTTTTTTTTTAGTTTTATTTATAAAAAAAATGTTACTTGGATTTGTTTTCAAAAATATATTTGTTTGGTATCACGTTACAATACATAATATAAAATTTAATTCAAGTTTCTAGCGTTATTGGTTCGTGAGATATTAAGGGCTAACCAAAATGTTCACCTTTTTTTTAAACTGCTGTGGTAAAAAAACCACCCACTCAATTTTCTTGAGAGCAATTTATGCATCTTTCTGCATTATTATCTGTATAACAAAATTTATTTGAAGTCGATATCTCTTCTGGTTCTTGAGCTATGGACGACGAAAAAAACGTCGCGAATGTACGGACATACGGACGTATGAACGTACGTACACACGTACGCACAGACATCTTTCTAAAAATCTTTTATTTCGACTCTTAGGACCTTGAAACGTCGAGAAATGTAAAAATTTTCAATTCGACAAATCGGACCCATTACAATAACTTCCTATGGGAAGTTAATAAACAAATCGTTGGCTCACTATGATTAAAAAATAATAGGTGCTAAGGACCTTGAAAAAAAGGAGTCGTCATTACAAAAACTCTGCACAGTCGGCATTTTGAAATATCTTGTTTCTGTTATCACAGTTTATTTAATAGTATTCCTGAAAAGAAATCAACAAAAACCTATTTTTCGACATTTAGAGTTTTCATAGAGTTTTTGTTGGAAATCAAATTTTTATTTGCACTGTTTACAGTCCTTACAAACATTTCATTACTGAACAGGTCTGCTGAATTTGATACTAAATTATATCTCCTTTACCTTTTTCGAATTTCTACTTTTCCCAATTTTTCTGAACTTCTTATTTTTTCAGTAAACAACATTTCCTCATATAAAATATTTTCAAAGCGGATCTTATAATATTCAAACAATGCAAGGTCATTACAGAGAAATGACTCAACTTAAAGACGTAATAATTTTGTTTTCAAACTTGATCTGATTTATTTTTGTTTCTGCTTAAATTATCAGCAATTGATTAGTGTTGAACATGATTTTTAATGACTTTTATTGCTGATACATATAACGTACAAATTTTCCGTACTTTTTTTTAACTTAAATCAAAACCAAATACAAATTTCTCCCACTTGTTATAACTCAATGAAACGAAAAATCTCGTTCCCCATTTGTTTTAAAGAAAAAGAACTCCTTATTCCTAAGAATTAACTTCAATATGTAGATATCCTTCGCTTTATGAACTTCAATATAACCAATCTCTGCTACTTCTAACATTTCTTAAACGTAATGATGCAAAAGAAATACATACTTTAACTTCGTATTCAAAACCAAATACTAGAAAAGTTAACTCATGAACTTTCCGGGTCACTGATGCGTATACGTAACTTTTTTTTCCTTCTTCCTTTTGTTTCTCTTTCGCTTGACTCTTAGCCAAATTTTGAAATTGAATGACTAAGATTCTCAAAAGTTCACCATAATGTTTCTTTCATTCTACCGCATAATAGCATCACATGAATATAAAAACTACATCCTTCGCAGTCTTTTATACAACAATTGTCCACCATCCAGCATATCCTTCGATTTTTTCGTTTCTCAGATTCACTCACCCTTATAAACGTTATCTTTTTTCGAATATATGTAAAAGTTAAGTATGCTAAAAGGAAAAATCACTTTTTGCCTTGAGCTAGCTAAGCATAGCTATTGCTGCCACGCCGCCGTTAGCAAATATGTATCCAATTCGAAAACACTTAATGACTTAATAACTTTGTCGCTGTCTTTTGCTTTCCTTCTTCTTTTTTGACTGCATCATTCGAGAGTTCAATATACAAAACTCACATCAGGAATATTGAAAACTTTTGCCTTTTCTCTTGAATCGACGAGATAACTTATATGCTGTGCGGATGGCAAACTACAATTTGCCCAACGGTGCTGAAGAAAGATACCAAAACTTTAGTTTTTGCGAGAACTTAAAACAATGATTTCTAGAAAAGAGAGTTGCCAATTTGTTTTTTTTTCGGGATTTTTGAAAAACATGCTTACATTTTAACTTTTATTAGTTATTTTTTATCAATCAAGTATAAAAGAAAATCTTATTTAATTTCCGTAAATAAAGCAACACCTTACTAACAAAATTCTAATACAATTGTAGTAGATATTTACAAGAATACAAACAAATGACTTGTTTTTTTTTGGATTTATTAAAAAATGCTTAAATTTAAGTTTTTATTAAAAATATAAAAGACTTTTTTAATTCCTTTAAATATAGTATCGTCTTACTCACAAAATGTTAGTACAATTGTACTAGATTAAAAAAAAACAATGCAATAATTCTGAATTTTCTTAGTTCATATTTTCTATTGTCAATTAATATAACATTTGAATAGGATTTAAAACGACTTCATGAGATTTTAAAGAATCCAAACAGATAAAAAATCCTTAAAGTGGCAACACTTTTCCTACCATTTCTTCAAATGCTCTGAGAAACTATCAGGAAATGAGTCAAAACCAACTCGATATGTGTATAATACGAGCACATAAGTTTTCAATCGGGAATTGAAATGCGTACGAGTATTATTTGTTAAGATTCTCTCAAACGTAAGCCCGTACTTTTGCAGTCAAAAACTTCCACATCAGACATTGATACTAACTTAGCAGGACTTTGTTTGTGTTCACAAAGAAAAGATCCTTAAACAAAACCCAAAGGCAAACCTAAAGAAAATCAAAGAACAAAAAGGTAGGAAGGTAGAAAGAAGAATGGAGAAAATGAGAAAGTAAATCCCAAGAACTATACTATAGGTACAGCTATTTGGTGCAATGTCTTGAATTAGAAATCTCAGTTCCTTTAGAAAACGTTGGTATTCAGTTCTTAAAGAAAATGGAAGTAAATGAAAGAGTTTGTGTGGGGTTTTTGTGGGGGGAGGTTTTCGCATTGGGTGAACTTTCATTTTGTTAACATTTTTGTTTTGTTTTTGTTTCCGTTTTCGTTTTGTTTTTAATTCCCCAGGAGAATATGACTTTTCGCTCTGACGCTACTGGCACTTTTCTTGTTTTAGCCTTGGTGTGTGTGTGTTTTGTTTAATGTAATTAATTTAGCTTAACACGAGATAATGCTGTGCGAAAATGGTTATGTCTTTAATTTGTAATGAAACAATTATTACTATTTTGATAGTTTGAGTTTTCTACGTTTATACTTAATTCGTAGTATCCCTGCTGTTTGGGAGTTGTACAATAGAAGTTTAGTATATTTATATTCATGATGTAAATTTAATTGAATGTCACAGAATAGATTACAGAAACTTATTTTCAAGAGTTTTGTTTTGAATATTCTATTCAAAATGGAAAGGACTTACTTCGTATTTAATTTCGTTCTTATAAGAAGAAACACTTTTTGACTTCCAGAAGATGCTGAGATATAAAGAAGACAAAAGACCTGCCAAGAAAAATTATGTTTGAGCTTTTGATTTGTATGAAGGATCTGGATTTAAAAACAAATGTTTTCTTGATTTTACGAATCAGTTATTACCTTGTTTATTGAAAACGCTGTTTTTAAGTTTTCTAAGTAATTTTGTGGTATTTGGTATCTTTCAAAAAACTCACGTTATTCTATACAAAAAGTTTTGAGTTTCTATCATTTAAAGATTTGTTGGGATTCCAATTTTTCTGCACAATTTACTTAAAATTTTAAGGATAGCTAGGAAATTATATTTTCTTTGGAAGAAGGATTTGTTAATTCCAATATATGAGAATCAAATGACAAGTTTTAAATCCGCAAAAAGATTCGAAATCAATACTTTAATTAAACATGAGATTACAATGGTATAGCTGTCAAAATAAGTGGGTCTAGCAATTCAGTCTGTTTGTCTGACTGACTATTCTAACATTTACAGCTTAAGCCAATTCGTTGAAAGAGTTCAAACTTGGAAATTTAAGCTTTAAGCAAATTTTGGTTCAAAATCGAAAATTCATCTTTTTAAAAACGACCCTATAGATTCGTATGAAAATTTCTGTACAAACTTTTTCTTAATTTAGCTTCTTTTAAAAAAAAATTCAAATTAAATTAACATTTTTCTGTAATACAGTGGCAAGTTTGTGCGAAATGCATACCAATCTGAAAAATTAAGATATAAATTAAGTTGAAAGCGTTATTGGTTCATGAAATACTTGATTAATTGTTCAATTCTGTTTTAAATTGCTTTAATAAAAGATACCACTTACTGGATTTTTTTTAGACCTTTCCGTAACCTAGACGTTTTATAATTTAGGACAACTATGTGACACCTTGTACTTAAAAAAAATGTAATAAAGTGATAAAAATAAGTACATTAATGTACCAAAGATCGCCCTTCAGGAGATCCTAATAAAAATCATAACTTGCCAAATATTTGTCCGATTTATATAAATAATGACTCAATCAATTTAAAACTAAAATAAAATTAAAAGATACAAAATTTAATATGAAATCATTGTCTGAAACGGTCTTTAAAATTTATCACGTAAAAAACACTTAATTTTGACATTTTTTTTAAAAATTCTTCTTTTCAAAATCTTATAAAATTACAAATCTGAAAAATAATATAATTGTGAGAATAGACAAAAAACTGATTTTTGAAAATAACTACAGATTTCCAAGGTCATGAAACGTTTTCGAGAACCGTAAAATAATTAACACAGTCATACCTAAGGACTTTTCCAAGTTACTTTAAAAGAAATCAATTTGTCTTTATTATCTTAGGACAGAGAAGTCAATTTAAGGATTTTTATACGAGGTTCTTGACCTTGTTTGCTTCGTCCTTTTCACATTTTAAATTAAATCTTTTTTAGTCTGAAGTTTAAAGCTGTCTATAAGTTGAGAAATTAATCAACTTTATGTTCCTTCTTATTCCCTTTTTTCACATTTTTTTTGTTTCAATAGATTTAAGGCACTAAATCATATAGTGTTGAAAAAAGGAAGAAATACACATTTTAAACAACCCTCGTTAAGTTTACTGTTGCTTTAAAAAAAAAAGGTCAGTATAAATATATGACTAAATTCAGTAACCTAAACATGCTTTTCATCTTAAAGAATTTTGTTTAGTTTTATACTCTGTGTATATCCTTGCTCAACAATTTATCTAAATTGATGGCTTTTCTATAGGATTCCCTACATTTTCTTCCTTAAGTCCTTAAATAGTTTCCATTCAATTCAAAGGGTGTTAAAATCGATGGTCCATTGATGTTGGATAATAATTATATTAAAAGGAATTTTTCTACTGAATCCCAGAAGGTTTACGTCGTCGTCGTCGTCGTCATCGGTCGGTTGTCCTTAAATTTAGGATATTTTTTGTGTCTATAAGGACGTCGATATATGTATGTATGTTCTTGAAGTTCACTATAGATTCGTGCGTAATCAATCAAATCAACCGACTGACTACAAACTATACGAAGACGACGACTGAAACTGAAGACGATGACGGCAATTTCTTTGAGAGGTATAGTATCTATCGATTTATTCTTTTATATTTTGGGGTTTTCTATTTATTGAAGAGGTTCCAGAGGCTAACTATTCATACATATGTATGTATATGTTTATCTGTATGTAGAGATTGGCTTCTTATTTCTTTTGACGATAAATAATAGATATGGTCTCTTCTGTATCTATCTATGGCCAATGATTGATGGGTAAACATATTAAATCAAAGAACTATATACAAACCTACATTCTACAACATATAGTGTAAATTATGTAGTTTTTTTTTTTTGTTCTGTGTATCCTGAGAGTTTTCCAATTTTTTTTTTTTTTTTTTTGGAAAATTTTCTATTTTGAGAGGCTGCTTGATTTTAATGGATGCCTCTTTGTATTTCATCATTGGGTTAAAGTTTTGTTTGTCTATATATTATTTTCATTGTGTTCATAGATAAAAGGTTCAAATTTACTTTTTCTTCTTTTTTGGAAATATATTTACCAAAATGATGTAAGGCAATTTGTTAACCACTTTTTTGTCTTATCCTTGTTTGACTAAATATAGAAAACGATGTTGATTTTGGACGACCACCAAAAAAATTGTGTACAATATTTAGCTTTCAATTAATTTGAGTATAAAAGGTTTTGAAATATCGTCGCCTTTTGGTCTTTTGTGGGATAAAATTGGCTAATTTTAGTTTTGAAGAAATTTGTATACTCTTCCATCGATTACCAAACCATTACGATTGTAATACTTTTCAATGTTTACTAACTGAACGAAAATGAAATAAATGAACGAAAATATTCATCGATTTAACGAAAAATTTGATATTTTATGAACAACTTGGACAAATTGGAAGGGACTATTTATTGACTAAAGAATTTCGTGACGGAAGTATGTGCCTTGTATTTATTCAAGATTGTTTCTCAAACATAATATAGTCTTACCATTTTTTATGCTCTTAGAAAAAGTAAGGACCTGAGAGTAGTAAATCACGCAAACTGCTCCACTATCAAATTTATTTTAATTAAATTAAATTAGGTGGCGCAACAATCCGTTGAGAACTACGACCAGTGCAAGTACTGTTGTCAGGAATGAGGGAGCCTACAGATTAAGCCGAATCCGAACGGATAATTTGAGAAAGCACTTTTCATGACAAGAATTACTCTTTGAGAATTT
Organism: Eupeodes luniger; assembly: GCA_951509635.1. Taxonomy (NCBI): domain Eukaryota; kingdom Metazoa; phylum Arthropoda; class Insecta; order Diptera; family Syrphidae; genus Eupeodes; species Eupeodes luniger. The sequence continues at coordinate 6,450,166 of OX608075.1, read as the reverse complement.
GTCAATTCCTCGCGAGAGGCAATGCCCGTAAAAAAACTTGAGATTGCACAGGCAGGGATCGAACCCAAAACCTCTAGCATCTAAAAAAACTACAGTTTTGAAAATGAAGTAAATTTTTCGTTGGTTCGTCCACTAACTTCAAAGTTATTTTATCAAAAAATTCAATTCCTCAAAAACCAGTTAACAAATTTTGGTTTGCGAAAAAATAAGCTGAAATTAAAATTTTTTTTTTTGATTTTTGATTCCATCAAAAAGTGTCCGCCGAAGGAAAGGGCGTCTTTTTTTTCTGGAACTCATAAGCCATTCAAATTATTGTTAAAATAGATTTATCTTGTTTATTTCGTATAATTTTTTTTAACTTTTAATAAAAGTGTTCAATCTCTCAGCTTTTTGTTAGAAACTTCCATAATCAAATTAGCCCTAATTAGAATTTCAACAAGATCCGATTAGACTTTTAGTGAAACTCGTCTGTAGTCTAAGTTGTAATCTCGTGTTTGACTCATACAAAAATCACTATTTCAAAAAGGCAATTCCCAAATTTTCAGCGATTTTTAAACTACCGAAATCAAAGCCATCAACTTAAAATTATTATACTTGTCAGAACGAAAGATACCTTCAAGGATCTCTATAGATTTCCGGTCCAAATTAAACAGTCACGTTTGAATCTTTTAATCAATACTATGATTATCAATGATACATCTCATGGTCAGCTCTTTAAGTAGTCTATGATGTGGTTTAAAAAGTTTAAAAATCTTTTAATACCAAGGTAACCTTTCAGTTTCAACATATTCTTCTTTAAAAAACACACAATTCGTAGTGTTTTTCAAAATAATTTCATCATCAAACCAAAAACACAAAACAAAATTATTTCAAAACTAATTTCTATTATCAATCTTTCTCAATGAAATAATAACAAAAAACAAACAATTCTTCAACTTTAATTACTTCTTTAATCCAATAACTCAATTATCACCACAATAATTACTTTATTTCAAATATTATTGCTCAACACCCAAAAACAAATTCCCCCTTAAGCATCAATTAATGGTTTTTTCTTAGAATTTTATTTATTTGTTCTTCTTTGTTTTTAAAATTGAATTCACTCACCTTTTAAAATATCCTGCTTCCTATTGCTATTGTTATTGATGTTGGCGTGTGGTTCCTCCCTCAAAGCTACATCCAGTTCTATCTCCATCTCCATTATTTTTTGAGGCTACGAGATACGCATCAAAAAATTAATTCATTCAGAAAAATCAAAAAATTAAAATGAAAAAGAGAACAAAAGAACAAAAGAACAAAAACGGAAAAGAAAATAAAAACTTTTTCAAATTATTTTTAATTCGCTCTCGAATTAAAAAAGAGTGGTGTTAATGAGATATCACTGCTGGCCAGCCAAACAAATTCATCAGCAATCTCATTAACACAACTCTTTCAACCGCTTACACCACCCAGCAGCAACACCACACCACCCCCATTACCACACCCACCACAACCATCAACAATCAATCGCGTAAACAAAAAATTAAACAATGAAAATATCGATTTAATCAATAATAACACGCGGTATTGAGCGGAATTGAAATTGGAATTTTAATTAATTATAATAACCAAAAAACAACAACAAAAAAGAACACTTTAGCTCATTAAACGCGCATAATTTATCCCTGGCCGTTCGACGTTCATAGATTGATAGATTTCGCAAGAAGCAAATTTCATCAATTGATTGTCGGAGCGTATGTGTTGTGCTACTATCGCTTCTGCGACAGGACATAATTTGATGCATCTGTCAACATATTTACCGCTAAAAGCACGTACGCACTATCCGAAGATAAAAGCCTTGAGCTTGCATTTGCTGTTGATTTATCTGTGAAAAAAAAACACCTATGTAGAAAAGATCTCAAAGAGATAAAGCTTCCACATTCACAGCCTGTCATTGGTATTCATAGAATTCAAATCTGCTCCAGAGAAGATATGGCTTACCGTTGGCGTGAGAGTTAGAGTCGATGTTGTTATTGCAAAGGAATCCTTTGGGAAGACAAGTTGATGCACAGCGATGACATCGCACCGATAAATCGCTAGTTACGGCTGGTGACTTCGACGGATGACACACTACAGTTCCCATTTTAATTCTTCGAATTTACACGCTTTTAGATCCTTTTTTGTGCACGTATTTTTTCCCAGAAGTGACACTGGAATGTAGAGAAATACTTTTTGAAGTATTGATGGAAACAGCAATTTTATTATTGGTATTTTTTGTTTTATTTGGCACAAAGGTACAAAGATAAGATACTCTTAGCAAGGGTATGTTATTTTATCGACCAAAACAAACAAACATTTGTCTGAACCAAAAGCTCCAACTCGGTATTTCAAATTTTTTCCTTATTCCAAAATGTATTACTTAAAAGATTCTGTATTTCAAAATAATGTACTCAAAAATTCTGCAAATCTTTGAAAAGTTCATAAGGAAAATCGAATAACTGATTCCAATTTTTCATATGATTTTGCAAATCTTGTTTTTACCATGACATTTCATAGCAAAGAACAACTCTGTGTGACACCGTTTTGTACATTATTTCATTTACATTTGACATCATCAGAATTGGAAAAAATAAGTTTTGCAAAAGTTTTCCAATATCGAACAAAACAGATTCGAGTTCTATGAATATACATAGGTACATAAATTTATCTATACACTTTTTGAAGATGAGAAAAGTCTCATTCAAAATAAGATTGTTTCCTGATGTTAAAGTTTGGTCCATATTTTTTGTTTTTTTTTATTTAGTTTGCTTTACCTTTGAATTATAGAAGATTTTGCTTGTTTTATGGTTTTAACTATGTGGTGGGTCTATAAGAAAAAGAAGATACTCTAGAAACAGAAAGGTATTTAGGTGTTTAGGAAAAACCACTAGTTAAAAAAGTTTTAAAAAAAGTAGATTTACGGTATAAACAATTTCAGATTGTGCTTCTTAGCTTAGTACCTTTGACATTTTTTAAGTTGAGTATATTAAAGGAAGGAAACTAAGATACTTATAAAAATGTTACCTTTGGTAATAAACAATACATTCCAAATATCTCTCTGACCTTAAAAATATCAAAAATATAAACTTTTATTAGGGTCCGCCATCTAACGTTTTTTTTCAACTAGTGCATGAATGGTAACACTTAGCTCATGTCTGATTTGACAGATAATTAGTTTTATCATTTCGCTAAACAAATACGCTTGAACAACGCTGGGAAATATTGTGTAGAGAAAATGCCGATTTTGACAAAAAAATCATCTTTTCAGATAAGGCTCATTTTTATTTTGGTCCAGAAGCATAATTGGGCCATTTTTCTTGGCCGTTACAGTCAATGGCGAATTTTCAGGCCTTGAATTTTCTTCTCACTTTTTTTGGATGAATTTTTGATGAATTATTATTTTGAATAACAAATATAACTAAACACGGCTTGGGTTTTTAATCAGTATTTTACAATTTGGTACATTTTACGTAAAGTATGGTTATAATTATAATTAAATTGCTGCTATTTGATCAGTTCACTAGTCCGAAATATCTTAACTCTTGACCTCTTGCAGGATTGCACTATGTAAAAATATATCAAGCACACTAAGTAAGAAAGAAAAGAGGTGGCTCATTTTTGGGCCCAAAACGTAAACCTCTAAAACTAGTACTAAATAATAGCTTATGTTAAGCTCAATCTATCTGTCAAATATTGATAATTGGACTTGAAGTTGAGCGTCGGAAATGGGTAAAATCTGACATTTTTACAAGAAATTACATATACTTTAAAAAGTATAGCACTTATAGTTTTTATTTCATACGAACAACTTTTTTTCTCAAATGCCTAATTTTTTTCAAAAAGAACGTAAGCTTTAATTTGTTAGTAGTCCAGAGAAAACTGCGGCTTCTTATTTGAATTAGTCAATACTTTTAACTTCTTTTTAGAATTTAATGTAGTTTTGATATTTCTTGATTTTTCAAGGTCTCTAGAACAAAATTAATAAATCGTTTTTAGAGGAATGCGTGTGTAAGTAAAGAATAGGAATATGCCTTGCATATCGCAAAAAACTACAAAATAATCAATTTAAAATGAATTGGTTATAATAACAAAAAAATAGCAAGCATAGATTTTAGATGCGACCCACACTGATAACTTCCCATCCCGTTGTATTGCTTAAAAGGTTTGTAGGTTTTCGTCTTTTGTTAAAAAAGTTATCAGTTAAATTATTCTAAAAAATTTAAAAATAACCAACAATATTTTGCATATGATGAAATAGTTTGATTTCAAAATCTATTTTTGTTAACGAGATTTTTAGTCGCTAACCAATTTTTACCAATTCGATTTGATTTTTCTCAAAATGTTACTGAATGTTGACGACAATATTTCTCATAAGAAAAAATAAAATTAAAGCCAATATCTCAAAGTTTTGAAAAGTTATTTGAGTCTAAAATCAATTTTTACCAACTTTTATTAATTTTTTTGTGGGTTTTTATTTTTTGTTAAAAAAACACTGTCAATTCGTTTTCTCTCAAAATTGTTTCGAATGTTGAAAACAATATTTATTGTAAAATAAAATAAGTTGGAAACCATAATCTCAAATTTTTGAAAAGATATTTGAGTCGAAATTCAAATTTTACCAACTTTGAGTAATGTTTTTTTAGGTTTTTATTTTTTATAAAAAAAACTGTAAATTTGATTTTTCTCAAAATTTTACCAGATATCAAAAACTTTATTCTTCATTGCACAAAATTATTTTGGAGATTAAATCGTTTTTTTTTCGTAAAATTTTCGAGGTAAATAATATTTTTTTCAGTTTTTTTGATTTATAAAAAAAACCGTTAATTGGATTTTTTCCAAAAATATATCTGTTTGATAACACGTTACAATATATTATATAAAATCTAATTCAAGTCTCTAGCGTTATTGGTTCGTGAGATATTTAGGGTTAACCAAAATGTTCACCTTTTTTTTAAACTGCTATGGTAAAAAAACCACCAACGCAATTTTCTTGAGAGCGCTTTCTGCATCTTCCTGCCTTATTATCTGTATAACAACATTTATTTGAAGTCGATATCTCTTCCGGTTTTTGAGCTATGGACGACGAAAAAAATGTCGCGAACGTACGGACATTTTTCTAAAAATCTTTTATTTCAACTCTAGAGACCTTGAAACGTCGAGAAATGTCAAAATTTTTAATTCGACAAATCGGACCCATTACAATAACTTCCTATGGGAAGTTAATAAAATATTGCTTTTAACGTTTAGTAAAATTAAGTAACATTTTCAGTTTTGGGCGAAAAAAAGAGAATCTACACAAAAGTATAAAAAGATTTGGTTTTGGACGACACATATTAATATTAATATTTCATTTAAGTTTTAGAAAAATCGACAGATGGGTGAGGATTTGAAGTTATAAAGTGTGAGCCGCATCTCATCTCATCCTTTTTTTTATTTACAATTATGAGTAATTGAAATTTATATTTTTTCAATCACAATGTTGTGTGTATTACACAATGTATTATTGGATTTGTAGTCTTCGAAAAATTACGCTTTTGACACCTGGAATAATTTTTACAAACAAATATAAACATAAACTAAAGTTGTAAAATATATCTAGAACAAATGAAGCCATTAAAACTTATTTCATCTTTTGAATTTTGAAAAATAAAATTGTTGAATGTGATATATGATTTGACAAAACCCATTTCAGAAAATTCTTCAAGGTAGATAAAGCTTTCAATACCACAATTGAAATTCGAAATTCCAATAATGAATAATGTGTTCACTCAGAATAAGAGCACTAAATTAGATCTAAATACCAGCATCATGAAATTACGAATTTCAATTATCGTTTTTTCCAGCTTAACGTACCTGAATTATCCTCATCCTGATTAAATTTATAAGAACTTGTTTTTTCTTCATACACACATGTGACCTATTAAGCAGAAGAGAAAACATCAATTATGTTATTCACTGAATCTTCTTAGCGGATTGCTTATAAAGCAGCTTATTTGTATTATCCGTCTTATATAAACCCCCAAACATAATAAATTTCTTTAATACAAAATCTGAAGCCTCATAAAACTCTTAAAATTGGGTGGGATTACAATACAAGAGTGTCTTTAAAAATATTAACATTGAATAGACGTTTTTTTGTTTTTGTTATATCTTTTGAAGAAGCTTAATAATAAATTTGTTCAAGAGAAAATAAAGTCATCATCATTGCTATTAATAAGTACTTGAACGAAAAAGTTTTCATCCCCAGGAATTAAGTGCGGTGATACGGATATAAATTATATACCATTAAAAACTTTTTGTCTCACAGCGCACAGGTGTATATTATGTTACCGTGGAGTGGTAAGGCAGGTAAAAGGAAGAATTTTTGAGGTTATTGATTTTGTATCATTATTTATACATAGCTGGCCTAAGAAACTTTAGAAAGAATGACAAATTTTATTGATTTGTTTTTTTTTTGGTGAATTTTTAGGATTTCTTCTTATTTAATATTTACAAAGTTCTTTGGTGAAGGTTATCATCAACAACCAAGGGAGTCTGAATCTATTCCAACAACTGTATTTGTCTTTTCGCTTTTGAATTGTGAAAAATTATCCCTTCTTTTAGCATGATTGCTCCATAAAGGGTTTTTGAAAAAAAATGTATCCAGAATTAAAAGACCTTTCTCCAAAAATCATGGATTTATATTCTAGAGAAATGAATCTTCGAGAAATGTCAGAAATTTAAGAGTACAAATCACAAAATGGTTACTATAACCTTATAGAATTTGCTAAATCCTTTTAGCTGCTAAGTTTCTAACATCGTTCTTAATAAAAGGAAAATTAGAACTCTACTAAATTTTGGAATAGCTATTAAATTACTAAATACTCATACAATTTCTTATTTATTGAATAATGAAACATGCAGTTCTGCAACATTTCCGCTAAACAATGAAAACGTGTTTAGCACTCCTGTTCCTCGAATATAACTGAAAAACTCCTTATCTGATGTCTTTCTATTTAAATGATTTGGAAGCTATATTTTCTACTATACAAAGAGTAATGACTAATAAATAATTTATTTATATGATTTCCGTCCTCAAAGTTCAACAAAAAAAATATCATGAATCTAACCCTAGTTCGAAAAATAAATAAAAATTTAGAAATTTATTACATTTTTCTCATTTCAACTATTAACACGCTATCTACAAATCCAATATTCACTTAATCCATCACTTTATTATAATACAGTGTCTTCTAAATATTATTTTACGCGATTTCTAAACAAGTCAATTCATCATCAATAACAATAAAAGCCCAAATTGGTATCTATCATTTTCATTGATTTAATCAGTTTTTTAATCTACTTCCTTATAGTTTATAACCAAAAACCATAACTATAAAAATTGTCCTTTCCATGCAAAAAGAAAAACAAAAAAATAAAAATAAATATTGAATTACTGACGTAGGAATTATAAAATATAATACGCAATACAATTTGATATCAAACACGTCTGTTATAAATTATTTAGGTAACTGAAAAGTCAAACGTCATTACAAAAAACATAGGTATGGGTATGAGTATTTTCAAATCAAAATAATTATTATTCGTCTATGTCACCGCTACTGGCTGCTTTTTCTATTCAAGCTTGATGCATGCTTCGTGCAGTTCAATTAACTGTCACATCTAGAATTCTATAGAAAATAAAAATTGCTTGTTAAGTCAATATACCGGTCATGGCCACAAAATAATAGCATTTTACCAACCAGCCAACCAATACAAACTCAACTTATAACTGTTCTGTCTCTATATGAACATCAACAGCAACACGCAGCAATAAAGGACGAAATAAAAACATAATAAAATAAACATTACATATTTTCGAAAATAGAATAAATTTGTTGAGTATTCCCAAATTGGAATTGAAATTGGGATTTCAATCAATCAATAATAATAATATGAATATCAAATGAATAAAATGAAAACCTATAAACCTAAACCTTAACCAAATCCCTAAAATTGTCGATCCCTATGGTACAGGTTCATATATCCTGGTATATCCTATATATGCATCATGCAGGATGATGGTGATGATGATGATATGGTTTTTAGAATGCTTGTTTATAATTGCAACATGTGTCCTTTCCACCTGCTGAGAGCCTGCTATTTACAGAAATTAAAATAGACAGTCCTGTGGCTAGGATATATCAAAAATGTACCTATGTTCATGCATAGAAAATATTTAGAATGAAGGACATAATTGCCATACGACTAATGACGATGAACGAATGAACAAACTAACATAAGGCTAAATTTTTTAATGAATTAACACTTAAAAAAGGGGGCGTGGGTGGGGGCGGTTCTTCTATGGAGGATTTAAATTGAATGCCTGTGGTACTATGGCTATGGGAATAGCAAAAGCAAGTGAAACTGACATTGGATAATTAAAATTCCATTTGGTCTACCGGGCTTAATTTTATAGTAGTTTGCTTACACTTCTGTTGTAAAGTGCGGACAATTTTCCGGATTAAAATATTTTCATATTATAATTTATTCATATACCTACCAAAGGGCCAGAAGGGTAATCAATTTGATAAACCGAAATTCATATTAGTTCCTGCAGAAGTGCAAAATGCAATTGAAGGGAAATTATTCAGTCAATTTAACATTAAATTTGAATAAGCGTTAAAAAAATAAGGATTTTTTTTTAAATAACAAACTGCCTCGCTTTAAAAAATTATCTACCAAATTATAGCTTTTAGGTAAAATATACCATTTCTCCCCAATTAGAAAAGAGTTAATTTAATTTTTCCTTTTTTTTTTGGTTTTTGTAACTTTGACAATTTTCCTTGTACAAGAATCTATCTTAATGAACTCCTTGTGTAGCTCTCCTTAATTACACAATTAACATAGATGAGCATTTAATTAAATTCTACTTCTAACAAAGAAAGAGAGAAGGTATATAAATTTAGTGGCGTCATAGTGTCGTCGATATAAATTTAGTACCAAGAATTCTCATTAAGCTTGACTAAGTATAATTTGTTTGTGCATCATTGTCCTACTACAACTTTACACATACTTGATTATGGATGGAAATTAAAAATTGTTCTTAGTTATTGATTTTATTTGTTGGATTAAGTTGGAGGTTAGTAGTTTATGTGGTAGTTTGAAATAATTTAAACTTTAAGTGTGAATGGAAAAATCAAAATGTGGGTCAAGTATAAAAAAAAAACTGACCTTTACTTTAAATGGAGTAAATAATATCAGACACTACATATGTGACATCATATGGATCTAGAAACGTTAGAAAAGTAAACAAAAAATCAAACAGGATTAATAATATTCCACAATTTTATGGGATATTTTACGGATTTAAGAGTTTTTAAAATTCAAAAATTAAACGCAAGATGGGGTTGTATGTACATACTTGGTGCTTCTGCATTTCTAACGACATTGAATGAGAGTTGAAAAGATTCAATTAACCTTAAAATAGTTTGTATCTGAAACAAAAAATTCTTTATCTATATATATAAAAGAAAGTCGTGTTAGTTACACTATTTATAACTCAAGAATGCCTGTACCGATATGGCTGAAAATTGGTGAGTAGGTAGCTTAGAGCCAGGAGACGGACATAGGATACTGTTTATCCCGTTCGAAAGCGTTCCCGTGTGACTTGACATAAAACGTCAGTCACTATAAAATGTGGTATAACAAAAAAGAATCAGACTTGGAATAATAAAACGCAACTGACAGCTAATGTAATGGACGTACATCTCAATTTATGATCACAATATATATATTATTTGTATTGCAAATTATTTATCCATTATTTGACAGTCACAATTATTTATTAGCTTCAAACGATTCTAACAGATGGCAACATCTGTTGACTGATTTCAGTTAGTATTCAATAGATGGCGCTATGTCAAACTTCCAAACGTTTCATATAAGCTACAATTTAATAGCATAACCACCACATGTTGCTGAGGCTAAAGTATATGTTAAATTTATTTTGTAGTAAACGAAATACAGTGAATTTTACTTTTTCAATTTTTGGTGTTAGCAATTCTCGAACAATAACTAGATATTGGGAACGGTAAAATAGAACTGCAAACAAATACGCAATGCATTGAACTGCCAGACAATTTCTGCACTGTTCTTCAGGAAAAAAAATGAATTGATTCAAAGTAAATTTCCGGATATACAGAGTAATTACTTGAATCATAACTGGCTCAGTCATCGGGCTATTTTGGCAGCCAAAAATGTTGATGTTGACGAAATTGACTTCCAGATACAAAAGTTGTTAAATTTTTAAAATCTTTAGATATTCCTGGAATGCCACCACATAATCTTCGATTAAAGATTGGTTCACCTATTATTCTCCTGCGTGATTTGAATCCAACTTAATTATGCAACGGTTTAATCATCAAAAAGATCACCGGAAATATTCTTGAAGTAACCATTTTAACTGGAAAGTTTAAAGGAAAGTGGTCCTGTTGCCACGTAGTCCAATGATACCATACCTTCAAAAGGTTACAGTTTCCAATTCGTTTAACTTTTTCCATGCTTTATAGATAAGTCTCAAGGTTCAACAATGTTTTTTTTATTTTGTTTTAGATTTGGAAAATCCATGTTCTTGTCATGAGCAGCTATATGTTGCATGTTATCGTGTAGAGAAACCGTTGTACCGTGCCTATTTGTGTTACCGAAAGACAGGTTAATCAAAAATATTGTGCACCGATTAGTGCTACATTAAATTGAAATTACAAATATTTATAATTGAAAGTAATAAATATTGTTGGAAGATTTAAAACTATCCGCCCTACCTACCTATTTTATAAGTTTAACTTTCACATGAACTAAAAACTTTGTAATAAACTCATTTGTTACAAACTTTAATACAAATAATAATACATTTATTATACAATACAATTCTTTTGTTTTGATTTTTTGCTTTACATCAATTGTACGAAAATTTTGATCAATAGTGTTCAAAATCCTTCCCCTTCAAATCCCAAACCAGTACATTTTTATACTATAGCTTTAAAGTTTCCATCTTCGTTTTTAAATAATAATTTTATTGTAATTTTATTGTAACGGCATTTGAAAATCAGTCATGAAGGTCGCCATGTTTTTTTTACAAATGGCAAATATGTAAAAAAGCATGGTGGTGCCTATGTCTGATGTTCTCCTACCTTTCCCCTATAATAGTTTACAATAATATAACAAAAACCGTTCCACAGCAACGCGTGGCCGGGTCAGCTAGTAGTCTATAAAAATGTAAGTGAGAATGTAAAGTAAGACATCCTTTCTTATATATCCCTCATTTTGAAAATTGTTCTTGATGGTTCTTGTTTTTTTCAATTTTTTCGAAGCTTTTTATACAAAATAAACTTTTGTATTTAAGTCTTAAGTATTATAAAAAATTCAAAAGATATGCCTAAGTTAGCAACTTGGTCAAGATTCGAATCGCATTGAAAAGTAGAAAAGTTTTTCAATTATTATGAACGAACCAAAGACTTAATACCACAGATAAAGGAATCTGATAATCGGTTGGCACCCGTGAAACAGTTTTGTGGTAGGACAAGCAAATTGTTCTTGTTGTATTCAAACCCTTCTAATATGGCAAAAGTTCCAACAAATCTGTGGCCACAAGCAATAACCGCTTAAGTCGACTTAAGACAAAAGTGAGTTAAATGCGCCATCATAATCTGCATCCTCGGTTCTGTTTTAGAAAAAAATTCCTATTTTCTAACCTCAATAATCGTCGAAATAAACCAGAAAGAAAAAATCGCTTAAGTGGTTTTCATAGTAAACAGCATTTACAATAACCGCTTATCTCACAAAAGAATGTTGGAACTACAAAATGTCGGTATCAAAATAATGACTTAGATTGATTTAAGATACTTTTCCAAATTAAAAAACTATTCACAATTTTACCAAGCATATTATACTGAAAGCAACTTAACTCGACTTAAGCGTTTATTCCAAATTTAACAAATTTTCTTCGTTATAGCTTAACAGACGTAAGCTGTTATTGCGAATTTCCGTTGGGTACTTCGAAGGAGACTATGTAGGGTAAGCGGTTTTTACAAATATAAAATTCTAGGAACTACAGAATTAAATTGAGTTTAGATGTTATTCCAAATGCAAGGGCGAAATTTCAGTTGACTTAAGTGTTTTGGGAAGTGAAGTCCTCTAAAGAATTTGATTAAGATAAAAGTGTTGTGAAGATAAGTGTACATAATAAAACAAGTGCAACAGTATGAGTTCCCGAGCCTTACAAATTTTAAACCTGGCAAGAAAAGGTGTTTTTGGTAAACGTGATGAGAAGACATTTGTTAAACGGCAGAAAACAAACGATCACTGTGAAAGAGCATGTGATTTAGGTAAATGGTTTTTATTAACGTATATTTATGAATGTGTATTGTTAGTTTGTCCTTTTAGCATCCGATGGCAATTTGTTTTTTGAGCCTGTAATTCACGAAACAAAGTCATCTGCAGATGGAGTTGATTATAAGTATAACAATCTTGATATACTTTTTGAAGAATTTGGTGGCAATATAAACAGAAACACAGGATCTGATCATGATTTCAGTTCAGATGACTCTGTCCGTGATCCCATTTTCGAGCTTTCAGACATGGATTTTTCTTCAGATTCCCTTGACGAAGAACTATTGCAGATGGGAAAGCAACTTCAGGAAAATTTGGTTGATTCTCCTCCACGTACTGCAGCTGAAAACCAATTGGAATATGATTCGCGAAAAGTCATTGCAATAAAAAGAAACAGAGGAGAATCATACACTCGAAAAACTGGAGTAGTTGAGGCAAGAAAATGTAAGCCTCTTAACAGCTGTCGACAAAATTGCAAGGACAAAATCACTTTTGAAAAGCAGAAGGAAATCTTCAAATCCTAGTGGGCGTTGGGAACGTTCAACCAAAGAATCCTTTTTATCGGAGCTTTGGTAGAAATAGTAGATAAAAAATCACAGACATTAAAAAAAAGCGAGACTCGACCCCGAAACCGACAGCATCATATAAAGTATTTCATTAACTTTGAGAAAGATAAAATTCGTTTCTGTCAAAAGTGCTTCAAACTATGCTTCAACGAAACCGAAAGTTTTCTGAAATCCGTTATAAAAAAAAAATTGGAGCAACCGAATATGCCTTTTAAAGATCACCGTGGTTTGGCTGGAGGAAGTAATAAAATGGCTGACGAAATGGTTGATGTTGTTAAGGCCCATATAAATAGCTTCCCTGCATACGAAAGTCACTACTCAAGGTGTGATACTTCGTGCAAATATTTTCATGCGGATTTGACATTGGCAACTATGTACAAACTATTCTGCGAAAAACATCCGGGAGTATCCGTTAGTTTGAGCAAATTTTCACAAATATTTAAAGGTATGTGTATTGTATATACTTAATTATTATAATCATGTACATATTTAAGTGATATGCGAAATCTTCAATAATTAATTTGTATTACTTTGGTAGGTATGAACATAAAGTTTAAAAAGCCCAGCATCGACACATGTAATAGGTGTGACACCATGAAAACAAAAATAGAAATAGCGAAACGTGATGGAGCTGAGGAACTTGCAAGCCTTCAAAGTGATTTAGACCAACACCATACCATGACAGACTTGGCATACGACTCTAAAAGGGAAGATAAAATACTGACCAAGGAAAATCCCGGAATCAAGGTTTTTGCATTTGACCTTCAACAGTGCCTTCCAACACCATACCTCGGATTCATCATCCTCATGATTGGTATAATTTTGTCCGAACCGTGGGTTTAAAAAACCCATTCAATGTAATTGAAATGAACAACAAGGATTTCTTTGACTTTGGTTCTGTTTCAAAAACAAAATTTTTGTGGAGGAACCGGGATGAAGACTCAAACAAATTTGTATGGAATAAGGTGAGATGGTTGAGATACAACAGAACTACGTTTGGTAAAATTGAATACAAAACAAGCCTTGATAAAAATCAGCCTTTTTCAACCATAAATGTTGCAAAACGGGGAATCAACTCAATTAAATTGAGTGAAATTACCAATGCACCAGAAAAAAATTTAATAAGTTCACACAAAAAAGCCGATCTTAAAAGCTTATTTCCGTTTATTGATCCTGCATTTCATGAATTTTACAACAAGCTAGATACGGAAATGCAACCTGTAGCTGACATACATCCTGACCTAGTAGATGTAGACGAAAATGAAGAGTTCAAGCCTTTTCATATTTTTAAGTTTTTTTTAAATGTAACATAATATCTATGAACTTGAATTTGATGTTTTTTAAATAAGTTTTGTTTTTGTTTTTGTTTTTGTGAATTTACATACCTCTAATCTGTTATTTAATTATTTGTTTTAATAAAAAATATCGCTTAATTTATTTAAAAAAAAACATAATTATGATGAAAACCAGCTTATCTTATTTAAGAGAACATGAACTGAAATTTTCAGTTTGCAATAAGAGCTTAAGTGACATAGGTAAGTAAAAAGGGCAGGAATTCATTTTGGAAAAACAACTTTATTTACTTTTCTTGCAATAAAATCGCTAATAAACAAATTTAAAAAAAGATAAATTGTTTATACGATTCCGGTTGAAGTGCTCTTTCAGAATCTGAATAGGTTTTGCCTCCTAAATGCCTTAATTTTTCCCGAACTTAAAATAAAGTTTTAAAGTGCTTTTCCCAATAATTACATTTTGAGACTTAAGCGGTTTTTGCTTGTGGCCACAGAAATATTTGCCCCTTTTTTTTAGTTTAAGTTTCTGACATTGTTAAGAAGTGTTCAGATACACCGTTCTTAATAAAAGTGAAACTAAAACTCTATTACATTTTAGAAAATCTATTAAATTACTAAATACTCATACAATTTCTTATTTATTGAATGCAACATATTATGCGATTAGTTTGTTGATGTTTTGCAACATTTCCGCTAAGCTAAACAATGAAAACGTGTTTAGCACTCGCCTGTTTCTCTAATAGATCTGTATTTTGAAAACTCCTTATGTGATGTCTTTCCATTTTATTTATTTAGAAGCTATATTTGCTATTATAAGAAAAGTAAAGAATAATAAATAATTTATTTGTATAATTTCCGTCCTCAAAGTTTAATACAAAAAATATCAAGAATCGAACCCTAGTTCGAAAAATAAGCAAAAATTTACAAATTTAATACATTTTTCTTATTTCAACTATTAACACGCTATCCAAAAATCCAATATTCACTTAATTCATAATTTTTTTATAATTCAGTGTCTCCTAAATATTATTTTACGCGTTTTCTAAGCAAAAGTTACAAAAAGTTCAAAAAAATTTTTTTGTTGCTCAAAACTATTTTGGATTTAATTTTATTTTTTATTCTTAAAATATTAGAATTATCAAAAATATTTTGTATTAATTGGATTTTTTTTCTGTTCACAATAATTTTGTACGACGTCACCATATTCAACATACAATTTAATTGAAGTCGATAGCTTTATTAGTTCGGGAGATATTTGGGCTCAACTATAGCTGTTGCTTCCTCAGATACAGCAGACGAAAAAAGGTATCCCGAAAATAGGAAAGTAGATACAACGGAACTCAGAAAACATTTTTCTAAAAACCATGGATTTCGATTCAAAGAAGAAATTTTAAGAAATTTCAACATTTTCAATTTGATAAATCAGAACGATTACAATAGTTTCTAACAGAAAATAAAAATTCTAACAGAAAATAAAAATATAACCTAGGTAAACAAAAACAAATTTATTAATTATTCCTCTCACTATAGCCCCATTAAAAAATTAAAAAATCAGAATCAAAACCATAATCTTTTTTATCAAAATGGCTTTAATATGTTGATCCTTTAAAATAAATATTGAATAATCTCAATTAGTTATTTAAATCACTGAAAACAACAGGATTATGCAAGATTTATGTAAAACTATCGAAAAAGGTGTTTTCAACACGTATTTGAGTTATTATTTAAAAGTTATAAAAATTACAAAAATTGTGTTCAAGGTTTCTAAATATGTAATTATTTTTATTGTTAAAAAAAATTCAATACAATTCAACAAAAAGTCAATTTTCGCTGAAAATTGTATTTGTATGTTGTAGGTATGTAAATTTTGCCACAAATCGAAGCTTAAATTTGTTCAAACGAATTTCAGATATAAAATCTTTTCACCCCGTTACGAGTTTAAACAAAATATAGAAATATTTGTGGTGTGGAAGCACCATTAAACAATTTCACATTTTTCTGTTCTCATTCATACACTTTGACCTCAACTACGAGTTTTATTCAAAAATCCAAAACTTTGCTTTTACCAGTATTTCCCTTTATAGGTTGTGCATTTAAAAATTGATGAAAAAAGCAGTGGGTAATTTATTTATGTTGTCGAGTTATTTCAATTTTATTTCCTACCACGTACACTGAAACTGGAACTGAAACAGACACCACGAACAAAAATATCCAAACCTTTTTGCTTTGTTTTTGAAAAACCAAGAGCTCAAACATCCGTTTTTTTTTATTTTATTTAACTTTCAACTTCATATTCAAAGGATTTTTGTGCCACAGCAAAATGATATATGGAAATAAATTCACACAATATTCAATTTTATGTTATGAGTTCGTGTGCATATTTTTGGTCCTTTATGTTTCCTATAAACATACATAACAAATAATTTAATTTTTAAAGGATTTACTAAAGTTTTTGTTTTATTTTTAAAAATTTCAATTTCAATTCGTGTTTGTGCAATTAACTGTCAATCATCAATGAATAATTTAACTCATTAAATTATCATAAATCAGAGGAGTAGAGAGAGAGAGAGAATAAAAATCCAGATATTAATTTAACCATAAATAATAACCATATATAGTTATTAAAAAATTTATTTTGATTGTTTTTTAATTTACTTTCATTTATTTTTATCTGATTTTTATTCTTTGAATATTTTATATTTTTGTCGGTAATTTTATTGTCATTCATTGAAATGAACTGAAAATCATGTCCTATTTTTATGTGTTTATAAATATTTATTTTTAATAATTGGAAATATTTATTTGAATATTATAATTCCTGTGAGATTCATTATAATTCAATCAGATTTTCCGAAGGTTCATAGTAAAAGGGAATCGTATGTATTTTTGGATTTTCATGGAAAATCTGATAAATTGAAAATACAAAAATTGAGTGATTTTTCATTGTTTTATTTTTGCACTGAAATGTTAACTATCAAGGTGAAAACATTCTTGATGGTATAATCATTGAAAATCAGGTTCATTATAATATTTGTTGTTTTAAGAGACATTTTTACCTACATTCTTCTTTATATAGTAAAATTAATTTTCGTAGAAAGGATTTTTTTGTTCGGATTTTGTTTTTGTATTCAAGTGTCTATAAAATGTTTCGTGTGATTTTATTAAACTTAGCTGCGTCCTAAATTGTTATAAAACAATAAAACAGAGTTTCAAATTTTTATCAAAAAATTATATAACATACTCGTGGTTTTAATTTCAAAAGTAAAAAGGGTCTGGAATTCTGTAAAACATGTACCTGGGCCCTGTTTCACCAAACAATTTTCACCTTACAATTTTGCAACTTTGCAACTTTGCACTTTTACTTTGCAAATAACGTTTTACCAAACAAAAACTTGCAAATCGGAAATCAACGAATTGAAAAGTTTTCATCTTTGCAAAATATGTTTCACCAAACTCAAATTTTAAAAGTGTAAAGTCTTTTCTGAAAAGTGAAAAGTTTTGTTATTTCGTAAAGTATTTATTCTTTTCGTTTCACCAGGCAATAAACTTAGAAAAATATATTTAGAATTTTAAAAAGATCAGTAAAATGTAAAGAGAAATTTGTATTTGCAAATAAGAGTTTGTTTTTAAAAGTTGTCGAAAATAAATCAAAAAATAGATGAAAGGTTTTGAAAATGAAGAAGTAAAACAAGAAGAAGACAATTTAGGGATAACGCGTTGATTCATCTCAATTACAAAAATGCTTAATTTTGTAGAGCTTTTTAATCCATCGACATCGTAACCATCCTTCAATAGAAATTGACCGTTCATAGAAAGAAAATGTTTATTTTAAAAATCAGTTGTAAATAAAACGAAAAAGTGACCAAAAAGTAATGAAACTAAGAATTAACTTCAATATCGGAAATGATTTTTCGACAAAATAGAGTTTTCGATTGACAAAAATTACCATCGAATTTGTGTTATCTAAAATTATAAATATACTACAATTCAATAGCCAAAGAAATATTTGAAAAAACAAACGTCTGCAGAGTAGTTCATCGAGTGTCAAATATTATCATTGATGAATGTTGTCTCTAATACTATTTAGTGGGCACAAAATTGTTCACACATAGCCTCAATAACTTTTTCCCAAGAAGGGTTTCCTTATATAGCTAGATATGTTGATTGTTGACACTATCATGATAGATATTGATTCACCAATTTTTTCAACGCATATTAAAACCAAAGCTGTATTTTAAATTGGTGAAACAATTTTATTTATCACTTTTCAAATAAAGTCTGAAAAATTGAAAAGTTAAAAGTCTTTCAGTTTTTGTGAAACATTTTGAACTTTACTGTGCAGGATATTACTTTTTTTGCAAAGTTGCAAAGTGAGAAGTAAAAAGTCTTTGGTGAAACAAGCCCGTGGTTTTTATTTTGTATACGTCAACTTGTCATTTATGAAACTGCAAAAAGAATATAGTCAAAACATGGAGTTTAAACTGGCTGTATATTGTAGAAATATTTGAGACGTTTCAGAAAACGCTACAATGAAGAAGTGCAATTTACCTTGAAGCTTAGATTGTGATAAAAATTAAGCTCGGTAGATTTCAGTGTGCTGGACATCTAGCAAGTATGAGCGAAAAGGAACCACTTATGAAAAACCTTTGCAGTACATTTTATAGTAGGCGACAACGTGGCAGACCATGCTTATTCTAGAAAAATGGCGTAGACCAGGACGTCTGAAGCCTTGGAGTGTGCAACTGGATAACGTCGAGTCGGTTAGCAATCGGGATAAATGGAGAGAATTGCTGTATGAGGTCAGGACCGGATCCCGGTTGTCGAGCCTTTGATGGTAATCATGATGAAGAATTGGTAAACTTTCATTTTCAACTCGAATATTTTGAAAAGAAGTGAAAGTATTGACTTCAAACTTTCTTATTGAAAATATTGTTGTTAACTTTTAGTTTAGTTTAAGGAAATGGTTTAAACATACATTATGGATTAATTATTTAAAAGGGCACCAATATATTATCAGTGCGGTTCGTATCCAGGCCTCTTTTTTTGAAAACAAGCCGTCATTGTTTTATTGTCGATGATGTCAAAAATGTCCTTCTTTGTAATATAAATTCAAGGGTACATCTATCATTTTTTGATCTCAAAATTTTAAATTTTCTGGCTTAAAAGTATTTTCCTATTAAAGCTTGGAGTGATATTTGTGGATACTATGTATTTTCATAACATATTTGAGAACAACTGAAATGTTTGCTTTTCTTGAATTGGGCAATGTTTCAAAAAAGTCACTCAATAAATGTTTGAAAGTCCTTTTTGAACAAAATATCTTTAAACACTTGTGTGTTGAAGAATTACAATTGGCTTTAAACAAAACTTTTCAAAATTATTACATTTTCCCATAAAAACACAATTAAAAAACAAAATATGCTTTAAATTTTCAAATGCGATAAATCCATGAACTACAAGAACAAATTAAATTTAATTATTTTATGTTTCAAGATTTGAAGAAATATAAATCAAATGAACAAAAATCATTAACAAACTTTTCCATTTTAAAGATTCAAATCTTATTTCTTTGATATTTTAACTTTTAAGAAATCTGATATATTTAATAACGAAATTTAATCTCCACATATTCTTAAACTCAACAAATAAAGTTTAACTAATCTAACTGACCAAACCTTTAAATACCTTATACACCATCTGTTCGACTTTAACTAATTCTAACGCCACCATCCGGTGCACCACCACGCAGTTGCTGCCGGTCAGTAGCTCAACACACATTCGCATAATATGCTCTAATTTTCACTTATTTTATTTCAATCGTATAAAACAAGAAAAACGAAAGAATTTAAGTCTCAAGGGCAACAAATTACTTCACTCTGACACAAATGTGAATTCAAGAAATTCGATATCAGCTGCTACTGCTACTGCAACTCTATAACCTAATCCCCTACAACAAGCCATCTAACCAAATAACCTACCATACCATACTATCTACCCTAAGCAAGCAGCTCCTAAAAAAATAAAACAAATCTTTTTCGTCTGATGGGCGTCCGGTCAGCACCGTCCGCATCGTCGACGCTCGTTGGGGTAACCTAAGCTGTTTCATAATTAAATCTGTCCCACGTTGAGCATTATAATAATTCTAATGTAATGCATTCATCTTATTTGTGAATCTTGTTATGATGATGATGCTGATGGCCTCCATGGCCAGAAAGGGAACCTCTTACTCAAACAGAACGAAACCAAGTGAATGTCACACCATATCGCAGCATCGGCAAAGTCTCCATCAACTACTATGCAACTCAAGGGTTGGGCTGGTTAGTGGTGCCGCGCCACGCCACGCAACGCATTCAACCCCTACCTCTTCTCCAGAGACTCACAAGAGACAATGATGACCATCGGTAAGTAATTGAAAGTAAATCCCCAAGAAGTGGGAGCAATTCATATAAATTCCATGACTTCACTTGAACATAGCATCAAAGTGCTAAGAGCAATCATTTCAGAGTGGCGTGTGTATATTGACATAGAGACAATAATACAGAAAAATAAAATAAGGATCTATTCGTTCGTCCTTAGAGAACTCGGTGTATTTTTGTGTATTTTTTTTCATTCTAAGCTTTGTTTGATTGACATAACTTAGTTCAACTTGAGTGTACATTGTGTTAAAAAGGAACACACATCTTACTGTGATTTCATAGAGTGGATAACCAACAACAACAATAGCAACAGCACCAAAAAGGAAAAAGGATTACGCAAAATGTCAAGGGTATGTCAGTTAGTTTGTGTGTACTTGGTCCTTCTGCTAGGATTTAAGAATAATTTATGTTGTGTCGATGTCAAAAAACAGAAAAAAAAAAAGAAAACTTAAATACCATCATTTCCATAACCATATGTGGAGCTATAGCTGTGTAATCTTTTTGGCTATTCAGTGAATGAAAACCTTTTTGAGAAATTGAGTTTCGAAACACTTTAACATTTTCGTTTCTTTTTTTGTTTTTGAAATCGTTAAGGGATGTTGAAAAGAGAGAAACTTTAAATAAACTCGATTCTTTTAAGGGTCTTACATCACCTCTCTTTTCTATTTTGTTGGTATTCAAATAAAGAATTCAAACTCAATTTTCGGAAATGGTTTAAACGAGAAAATTGTTTCCTTTCAAAAACAAAGAATGTTTTCAATGAACAAAAAAAAAAGAACCTAGACAAAACCACACAAACCAAAAAATTGATAGGAAAAAACTTTAATATAAGATAATCTTTAAGGGAAATTGGAAATAAAAAAAATGTGCTGTGGTCAGGAATCAGGATGAAACTGTAGTCGAGTTATTTCGACCACAACCAATCGTCAGTATTTTCTTCCTTCGTTCATTGCTTATCCAAAAAATTTTTTTAGTTTTCGGTTTTACTTGAAAGGGCTTGAGAATTTATTTTGTTATTTGTTTTAAGGGTTTCGATCAAACAAACCATCATCCATTGCAATGATGTTTAAAGTCAAGAAAGACATTTTCATCTATTCCTTCAGTCTTTTTGCGGTTATGTGTTTGGGACTGAATTCAAATTTCACATTCGATTAATATTTGAATATTTTTTGTATGTGATAGCTTTCCCTTGTAATGCTGACAATTTTTGTTCAAAAGGGCTAATTGCAATTTGTTTTTTTTTTTAAATTTTATAAAAAGGAAAATATAAAAATATTCGAAAGGATGGATGAAAATAAACGAAAAACAATTCAATGTTTGAATTTCCATATTGTTTGAAAGTTTTTCGTTATAAATGTAAACAAAAGTAGTTGCAACATTTAGAACTATTCGGTAAAATGACGTTTAAGCCATTTTAGTAATAAAAAATGGTCCTGCTAAAGTTAATCTCACAAAGTATGTACTTTTACTGTGGTAATTTTTTAAATATATTATGTCTTCAGAGCTTCTGATATTTCCATAAAATAGCACCTTTATTTCAAAATTTGTTTTTATTTCTTAACATAAAATACACTTTGAAGACGTACATCTTTTTTACTTGCGACATATAGGAACTATATGGCAAGTTTTGCATTCGTGCAAAATTTCGAACTCGAGATTTTAATCAAACATGATATTACGATGGTAGAGAAGTCCAAAAAAGTGGGTCTCGCGATTCCGTCCGGTCAATTTTGTCTGTCTGTCCGCGCTCCTACAGCCTAAACCATTGGGTCGATTGAGTTCAAACTTGGAAGTTAAGGTTTTGAGCAGATTCGCGTTAGGCGTTTTTTTCATTTTTTTGTTAAGATCAAAACTAACAGTGGCCCCATACAATTTTTTTTGGTCAAAAAACGAAAATTCGAATTTTCTCAAAAACAAACCGATAGATTTTTTTTAAATTTTCTCTAAAATTTAATTTTTTTAACTTGGCTTCTTTTAATAAGAAAAACATATTTTTGTATTGCTCAGGAAAGGTACCGCTCATAGAACCGTTATTTAGTTTTTTTAATTTTCTCAGCAACTTATGAACTGATTTCAATAATTTTTTTTTCTGAATAAGCTCTTATATTGCCTTAATAATATTTGATTATCAAAAGTGCAATTTTTTATTGTTTGGATTTTTAAAAAAATATTGAATTCTTTTTTTTTAAATTCTATATCTCAAAAACGGGTCAACATTTTTTTACGAAATTTAAATGTAGAGCGTATATTTACAATCACTAAACAACTGCATATCAAAAATATTTTTAAAACAAAATTGAAAAATTTTATATATAAAAAATTAATTTAAAAAAAAAACGCTCTAACGATTTTCAAAAAAAAAATTTGAAAAATCAAGGATTTTTTGATTTATAAAATGGCATTTAAATTTTTAAAGACAAACTTATTTTTCAGGTAAAATTTTGAATCTTAAATTTTTTTTTTAATTATTTTAATTATTTTATTTTTGATTATTTTAATTTTTTATTTTTTTAAGAATTTTAAATATTTTTAACTAGTTGAATGCACAAACAATTATTGTTTTCGTTAGGTATGCTTACAAGTATTTTTCATTTTCGGGATGAGTTGTCCTAGGATGAGTTGTGTCTTGGGATGAATCACAAGTTTTTTGACAAATCAAATGGCATTTATATCTTTGAAGACGAACTTATCTTACAGGTATATTTTTAAATCTTTTATAGGTACATTTTTGAACAGACTCTTTGCATACAGGAGCAAGTTCGTGCGACCCAGTCGTGCATTTTATTTCTTTATAAGCGAGTAAGGTAACAAAACGGTTATAATTTTAGAACAACTAGTAAAATACTAATTGCTTTAAAAAATATTTGTTCAAATTTTGCACTGTTATTTTTTTTCTTCAAACTTAAGAAAAGTTGTTCACAATTGTTGTTCAAAATTTGAAATCTGTCATTTTTAACAAATTTTTAACTTTTCTCAGGAACTTATACTTTTTATGATCAAAAACGTCTATTTCTAAAAAATTTTAAAAATTTTTGATATACAAAAATAGTTCAAAAGAAAAACGCTCTCACAATTTTCAAAAATAAAATTAAACAAAATTTTTTTTTGAACGATATTTAAATTTTTGGTATTAAACTTATTTCGCTGGTATATTTTTAAGCTTCAAAACATTTTGTTTTTAAATTATTTTATGTGTTCTTTTGTTCGAAATTTTTTGCTCAACAATAAAAACTAGACTATTTGAATACAGAAGCAAGTTTGTTCGACCCAATATTAGATTTTATTCGTAATTAACATTTAAAAAATATACCATTTCCAATGATTTCTCGTAAAATTGATTTTTTCCTAAGAAATTTTAATTACATAAAAATTACGTGAGTAAGAGACTGAAATTTTATATTTTAATTGAAACTCGATATTGCTTTTAAAAAAAGTTTTTAAATGTATGTATTTTTCTTTCAATCCGTTAAAATAAATATTGATTATTTAAACTTGTTATTTAAAGTAGATATTCTTATTTAATTTTAATGTACGAGTATGTTACTTCTCATTTAAAGTTTTTGTTATTGGTCTGGTTTTTGAAAATATTAGCATTTCTTGACATTTTAAGGTTCCCATAACAATTTAGTTTATTGTTTTTCAGGAAAATGTCTGTGGGAACTTTTTCGGGATACTTATTTTCGTCGTTCATATCTCAAGAACGAATAAAGATAATTTTTTCTTACCGATAATAGCATCGAAAAGTGCAGAAAGAACTTTCAATTGGTTATTGTTTCACTACAGCAACTTAAAGAAAAATGAAAATTTGGTTGCTCCTACATATTATAACGTTTTCAGTAATGTTTTTAAGTTTAAAAAACATTCAAATGACGGTATTTTATAAATTCAAAAACTCGAATATTTGAATAAAATAAAAATTATGTTACCATCACAATAATTTAAACTACGAAAAATGACCGTTTTGAAGTCTGAAAAAAACTTTGTAGACAAATTAAATTCAAATCTTTTTTTATTAACAAAAATTAGAAAGTTATAAAAAATAAAACTTACTCAAAATTCGAAAAAAAATGTTTTTCGACTTCAATATCTTGAAAAAATAACGAGAATGTTTGCTTCGATTTTTTTAATTTATTCAAAAAGTTCTTGTTAATATATTTCGTAAAGTTTTTAATAAAAATGTCAGTTTATTCCTTTTTTAAACTATAAAATATTTTGTTTTAAACTGTTCAAAAGTCATTTTTAATTTGAGAACAAATAATAGTTATGCCTTAAGAACTGTAATTTTATGCATAGTCACATTTCGAACAACTGACTTCCTTAAGATAATTCAATTGAGGGTTATTATATTAATAGTATTGACTTTTAATTATCTTCTAACTTTTTTAAAACACTTACTTTTTTGTTCATTTTGACATTAAATTTTGTGTATAAGAATTCACCCCATATATGTACGAAATATTCACAAACTTCCAATTAAACTTATAAATAAGAAGTCACTTTTAGTGTTGCTTATTAAAAACGACGATTTTCCATTGCTACTCTACGGCGTATACTTATTACTTACTTCAATTTTAACAAATTTCACTAAATTCTTCCTTGTAAACGGTTCAGCATCTTATCATCGCTTTCCGTATGTTAAAGACGGAAAAATGTCAGCAAAGCCAAATTGTAAAATATGAAACAAAAGATCTTATAATTTAAATTTAAGACAGTGTTACTTACTTTTTCTTAAAGTCTAATCTTTTCTGATCAACATAAATGATTTTTTTTTTTAAATTAAATGTAGAGTAATAAACTTAAAACGTGTTTGTAATTAATTGACATTTTTCATGTTTTTTTTTTTTATTGTGATTGAACCTTTTGGGACCCTTTTGAGCAGACTTTAACCCTAACTAAATTCTTCCCTTAGCAAAAATACATAAACGTAGTAAAGGATTAATAAATATCACAATCGATATTAAAGTTGCCAAAAATACTTTTTATTAGATTTTTTTATAGGACCTCGAAAGTAAAATGGAATTTTTATATGAACTCTCATAAACTACCCCCTTTAACCTATCCTTGAAGAACAATCCTTAACTTAACTCATCACTTTCATCAAAGTGAAATTCCCAAAATAAAATAATCAAATGTCTTAATAATTTATTATTACCCCATATACTTAAAAACCTTCGTTTTTTTTTCTTCCTTGCGAGACATTCCAAAACTTCCATAAACCCTTCTTGTTGTTCTTCTTCTTGTTCATTCTTTTAGTTGTTGTTGAATAAATTATTGAAGTGTATTATAAGAAAAAGGAGACCAAACAAAAAAAGGGGAGAAAAATGAAATGATGAAAATATGATAAACCCATCATCATAATACGAGTAACGCTTTCCCCATTCCCTTTATATACTACACTTCTTAGAGAATGTGGTTTCGAAACATCAGCAAACAAAATATTTATTAAATATCATCAAAAACAGACAATTTCGTGCTGAACGTCCTTGTTGACGTCGTACAGCATAAGTATAATGTCAAAAGAGCTGCTCTTTGGGTGGCCACAGATGTGAAGTGTCTAGATTGACAGATAAAATGAATATGAAATTACATATTTTTTTATAGCTAACAATTTCAGAATTGCTGATTTTTATGGTGTATCATTGTTGGAAACATTATTAATCGAAGAGAGGGTTGTTCTTTCTCTTTTATTTTTTTAAGATACCGTCATTATTGTTGTTCGTCACTTTTGGAATTTATGCAAATGCCCGAACACTGCATTCGTTGAATTTAAATCAAGCCACAGCACAATTGGTGCAGCAGCAGCTTCAAGGATCACAAGAAAATGCAATCGGAGCTAGAATCACATCATCGGAGGATTATGACAACCATCCGCAATATAGTTTCTCATATGATGTCAAGGATGCAGTGACAGGCGATGATAAGCAGCAGGAGGAGAAGAGAGATGGTGACTTAGTTCGAGGACAGGTAAATTGAATTTTTTTTCAAAAACAAAACATCCAATATTTCAATTTCGTCTTGTGGTTTTTTAGTACTCCCTTGTAGAACCAGATGGCACTCGTCGAATTGTCGAATACACTGCTGATTCCATCAACGGATTCAATGCTGTAGTATCAAAGCAAGTTCCTGAACAAGTAACCTTATCACCCATTGAAGTTGTGCAGGCCCAAGCTCAAGCCCGTGTCGATGCTGCCCAGGCTCAGGCTGAAGCACAAGCTACAGCTGCTATCGCTCAAGTTCAAGCTGAAGCCCAGGCTCAGGCTGATGCAGCAGCTGCTCAAGCTCGTGCCGCTGCTGAGGCCCAAGCTGCAGCTATTGCTGCTGCTCAAGCTGAAAGTGCAGCCCAGGCTCAAGCTGAAGCTCGTGTCCAGGCTCAACAAATTATCGAACAATTCCAACAGCAAATGCAAGAAGAACTCCAACAGCGTCGTCAACTCCAACAGCAGCAACAAACTCAGTCAATTCAGACATCAACCCTCCAGAGCCAGAACCGTCTTTCCAACAGCCAAGCTCTGCTCCTCTCTCAAGATCTTCCATCCCAGCTTCTAGGACAAACTGTACACTCAAGTGTTATTTCTCATCCTCCAACTTTGGTCACCCGAACACCCACCACCAATGTGTTTGCCAAGTCTTCAGATATCGCTGCCTTGGACAGAAATAACCGTCGAACAATAATCATTGAACGTTTACCTCAGCCAAAGACCATCATTAGCCGACCACCAACTGCAACCATCCAAACTCAACTACTTCAGTCACCATTGGTGATAACGAGACTGAATAACGGTATTGGAACTCGTGCTGGACAGATTTTGACCCTTGACACTGGAAAGAGTATAAGTTCAACTATCACCACAAGTCTGAGCGGTGCTCTAGGAAGCAGAACTTTGACTAAAGGAAGCATTAATAACGGTGGAAACAGTACCGAAATCGGAAATGGCAACTCTAGTTCTGAACTTCAACGAAAAGATCAAGAGACGAGTCAGAATGGCAATGACAGCTCTAGCCGTCAAACTAGCAGCAATGGTAACGGAAATGGAAATTCAAACGGCAATGGAAATGGACAGTCAAAAAATGGCAACGGTAACGGAAATGGTAGAAGTTCACAATAGTCACACAAATTGACTTTTGAACAACGAACAAATATTGTGATACCAAAACAGGCAAAAAGTAAGCGGCATTTTCTGCATCCAGGACAAATCCAGTTGACATAATTCCATTTATTGTTATTTATATAGAAACATTAACTTAGAAACTAAGGATACTCGTATACGAATATGTACTAAAAAATAAAATTAGTTAACAATTGAATCAGTGTTGCCACATGCATTGATTAGATCGCACATTATAGAGCACAAAAGGAACAAACATGAAAAACTAAAAAACACAATTGTAACGAGCGCTCGTCCCATAATCAGCACACATCACATTTAACGAAGGATTACAGTGAAATTAAGTTAATTGAGAAAATTAAATAACTCCAATTAATGATGTTGTATGACCATCCCAGGAGGCAGCTCGCACCCAAAGCACCATCATCACTGTGTTATCGAACATAATAATATTTTTTTATATTTTTATAAACTAATAATAATTTTTTACTAACACTATTTTTAAGTAACCCAGAGTGTGTTCAATAAGTAATTAACAAAAATTTATATAATATTGAAACTATACAATTAAATAGTATTTAGCTTTAATTTAATTTTAAGAATGCATTAATAAAGAAATTTCGTTAAAGAAAAAACAAATTGTTTTCTTTTATTACTAAATACGAACAAAATATTACAAAGTTTCAAAATTATAAAAATAACGAATATAATTTTTAAAAATTGCTTATTTTTGATTTACGGTTTTATAATGGCTTTACCACAAACAAGGTTAAAATTTTATTTCCGTACAACTTTTATCAGACAAAATTGTTTCATTCTTTTGAACTTCTTTATTTTTTAAAAGAAAATAAATTGTGTGTTAAAAATCCCTAAAAAAGGTTTTCCAATATTGAAGATCTCCAAATTTTAAAAGGCGTTCGCGACCACTTTTATTTTCTGTCTAAAAACACTGGTCAAAAAGCTTTTGTTTCTGCACTTTTCCAATAGGGTTTGATTTTCGATTCCAAATTACTTACTTTTTAAAATTCGAAGAAAAAACATGTTGTTTATTATACTCTTTGAGGTTATGTTCAATTAATGAAGTAGTTTTTATTCCATAAAAATCGTAATGGTTTTCCAAATTCATAATCCCTATTATTATGACCTGCCATTAATTTAATGTGCTTAGAAAATTAACTAAGACAGTTATTTCGTCCGTGAAATGTATTATTATTACATTTTGTAATAAAATTTGATGTTTTATTCGACAACACCCTTTCAGGACATTTTTGTTTCTCTATCAAACTGTATCCAACCCAAATTTTATCAATTATAAAAGTAGTTCAAGATTTCTGATCTCACAACCTCAATTTATCAGTATCCGAACAATGAAATGCTAGATACATGGCACAATAGACATTTTACACAAACGATTTCAGAATATCGTTCGTTATCTTTCTCCCATAAACTGCTAAGTCGTTTTTACTGAAAAAATTGAAGTTTTTTCATAACAACGACAATGGGCTTAGAAAATGTAATTTCAATTTTCTTAAAATGTCATTCATATTTCAACGAAAGAGTTCAAATGACCTGTTTCATTAAATATAATGAAATTCAAGTGCGATTCGTTAAGTTTCGTTAAAATCAAATCGCTCGACTTTAAATTAAATTTGACAGCTGAATAAAAATCAATCCTAAAAAATATTTTAAAAAGAACCTATTCGCTTGGAATTTTTAATACATACCGAAATCTTGTTTATATGACAGGTTAACTCAATTTATTTCAATAAATGATCGTTCCTTATATTTCGACAAGTAGCAAATCGAGTAAAGTTTCACTATGGCTACTACCTTAGCAATCATGAGCAAATGTTTCGTTGAGTTTTTGACATAACCTTATGTCAGATTTAGGTATTAGTTTAACATTACAAAAATTGAATTGAAACTTAAAATCAAACTGAACTTAACTTAACGAAGTGTATAGTTTTTTCTGACAGCTGTCAGTCAGGCTTATTTCAAGTAGTATTGACATCTAATCATTTTAGCTTGCTCAGACTTGACAGTTAAGAAGAGATAGAAGCAAACGTCAAAATACTGAATCATTTTGACGTTCGCTTCTATTTCTTTTTTTATAGCAGGTAAAGTGCAAAAAAAAACTAGGTGGCGCAACAGTCCGTTGAGAACTAGGGCCTAGTGACTTACAACTCTCAATCGTTCCTGTGTGGAGTATTGTTGTCAGGGATGGAGGGGACCTACAGTTTTTAAGCCGAATCCGAACGGCTAATTTGAGAAAGCACTATATTCACGACAAAAATTACTCTTGGAGGATTTGTCAATTCCTCGCAAGAGGCAATAACCGTGAAAAAAACTTTAGATGGCACAGGCAGGGATTGAACCCAAGACCTCTGTCATGACAGTCCAACTCCATGGTCGCTATGGTCTTATTAATATTTATTCCTCTTCTATGCTAACCTTAAATGGATTTTGTGCAGCCTGAGCAGTTCAAAGTCAGAAAATTTCTTCTTTTTTTGTTGTTCTTAAAACAAAACACCCCCAGTCTTTCGTTGAAAGTTCTTTCCGCTCCTTTTGATGTTATTTTCTGTTAAACTTAATTTATTTGAAGTGCATTATATTAACTCGTTTTTGAGATATGTTAATGGAAAGGAGCTTTCCAAACGTTCTTACACACATTTGCTGATACATCTTTACTAACACTATAGTTTTAGATTTTATTAACCTTCTGGAAGAAATAAGTTCTCTATTATTTTTTTACTATTTATTTAACCTAAGTTAAATATCTAATTTTTGAAAAGTTACCTCGAAAACGAATTTAATTTTTATTTCAACCAAGGTTACTCCTTCTTGAAATAGTAACTCATTAAAGCCTTAACAAGGAGCAAGGTACTGTACAGCATTCATCTATAGAATACCCTGAGAAAAAGTCTCCACTTAATTACATTTTTCCTTTACATTACACGATAATCATTTTTAATTAATTTTAATTAGACACACATGATAATTACATTCGTATTTCCTGCAGCTATTTTTATTATACCCAGAGTAACACCTTTTTATTGAATAATTTCACACACCTTGCATCCAGAAGTCGACCCTTTTCACATACCCAAGTGATTAGTGTGGTGTTATATAGATATGAATTATCCATGTAGAAAAGTGATGTACTTAAATTTCGCCCTGGTATATCCTTAATGCACTTACTCAAATCTGCATAAATCTCCTCAAAAAAAAAAAAACACTTAAACAAAATAAAATCCATACAAACCCTTAAAAACCCTTAAAAACTCTGGGAACATTATAGGAAGAAGAAGGAAAATTCATAACCTTCCCTAAAGCCGAAACGATAACCGATTTGCTTGCTATAGCTAAACCATCAGAACCGACTAACAACCTTAATCAAGCATGAAACGAAAACATAATTGCACCCAACACTCGAGCTTACTGACCATAAGACTGTAAACATTGTTAACCTTTGCGCCCCAACGATAACGCAAGGCACACAGGGCTATAAATTGCCAGGGTAAAATAAATCGATATCAAAGGTAGACCTGCTGTCGATATACCATAGACCTGTGTGTGTAAGGTATAGGTTGTACATAATACATATTTATTAACCAACAAATCGATATTTTTTTGTGCGCCATCATTCGTCCTTCGTCCTTCTTCGAATTGCTCTTGCAGCAATATAGGGGCCGGACGCACGGTGGCACCGGAAACCTCTCTCCAACTTTCTACCACCTTTATAGATAGATGCCGACGAGCGATGCGATGTTGATGCAAAAGGATAGGATGTAAAATTACATTAAGGATATCTTTCGAAGAGATGTGTATGACCAACTATATACGACTACTGCGGAAGGTAAATAGAGGAGAGATACTTCAAGCTACTGTTACGAGGAGGACGACATCATCTCTGGGATATTCTATCTGCAGGTTGGAAAATTGAGAAATGTACGATAATTAAAACGACAACTCGATATCATCTAGGAATGAAGAACACCAGTGCCGATTCTAAGGGATCTGGCTGAGGGAGGTGGTAAGATATAAAAAGATAACAAGAAAAAAATAAAACTATGAGGCTTCCCACAACAATGGCCAGAAGGACCTTTGGTGCAAAATGTTTTATTAATTTCCGACCAGTAACCGTTGAGGTTCAAGAGTTCATCAAAAAGTTGCTTTTGTTTTCTTGTACAAAAACTGAAGAAACTGTTGGAGTGTTTTCATTCATTTTTTATTTTTTAACATTTTGTGTTGTTCTGGTTCTTGTTGTTTTGGTTGTTGTTGTTATTATTGTCCTTTGCCAAAATTTATATCCTCAATGGTTCTTTCCTTTCTCATTGTTATGGTCGATGGAAATTTGCAAACAGTTTTTGTGAATATTTGCATAGAAAGTTTCATTCTTATTGAAATTGAAAAACAAAACAGTAATATTTGTTGGAAGGATTGAAAGAGAGAGGAACCTTGGGGGAGGAGGGGGTGCATAAGGATGAAATTTCAAGAAGAGAAGTGTTATAGAAGTTCAAATAGTTTATAGAACTTTTTTGAGTTCCTTAAAGTGAGATAATATGGGATATTTTTTGAGCAATTTGAGGTTAAATTGTTTGAACAATTTACCTCTGGAATAATTGGTTTAACAGAGGAAACTATTCTTATGAAACAATTTCAGTAAAATTTGTGTACAATTAGTCTCACTGGTATAAAAATGAAATCTTTTTGATTAATTAGACACAATTAGACGAATAGAATTATTCTGGGGATCTTACAACCATTTATTACTTTTTTTATCTGATGGTTGGTATAAACTGGTATAAATTTTTTCTTCACTCTGATCTTATTGGTATAAAAAAGTGACTGGATATTGGTTGTATCTCATAAAGTATATAGAGAAATATATTGTGCACCAATTACCAATGTATTATTATATCTGATGATTGTTACAAACTGTTATAAATCCTTTTCTTCACGTTGATATAATTGGTATACAAAATTGCCTGTACAATGCTTGTCTCTCATAAATTATATTTTTAAAAAATATGGTGTGCTTGTATTACCAATTATTTTTTAAATTATGTTACCCGACCATTATTATAAACTGGTAAAAAAAACTTTTTCTTCACCTTGATCTTATTGGTATAAAAAAGTATATGCATATTTGTTTTATCTCTTATATTACATATGCAAAATATTTTGTACAACTTTTACAAATTATTTCCTTAACTTATCCGATGATTCGTATAAACTGGTTTAAATCCTCTTTTTCATGTTGATGGAATTGGTATAAAAATGTACTTGTCAAATTTTTGTATCTCATAAATTATAAGTAGAAACATTTTTTGATCCAATTGCCAATTATCGTTTACATTATTCTATCTGATGATTGGTATAAACTGGTATAAAACATTTTGTATCATGATGTTTTAATTGGTGTAAGAAACTGCTTGTCTTTTGTTTGTATCTCATGTATTAAATTGTAATAAATACTTTGTTCTCCTATTATCAATTATAAGTTCATATAATTTTATGCAATAATTGGTATAAAATAATAATTTTGTTCATCATTCTTGGTATAAGAAACCTGTCTGTCCAGTGGCTTTATTTCATTTATACAAGAAGATCTCAACTCATTGCTGCACTGTGTACTAGACCAGTTTATACCAATTCGTCGAAATGTCACTTGTTTAAGAGTATGATTTTATTTTTTTTACTTATGTCAATTAAAAAACAAACTTAATTCAAATTTTTCCTCCTTCTGTGATTTTTACATCACATTCAAACGAACTACAAAGAAAATGCTGTCACCATACAAATTAATTCCAATAAAATGTCTTACAACATCCAAATTATTCCCCCATCTGCAACTGCAAAATTTCTCACTTCCATGTCCGACATCAACAAGATACAAATCTGAATATAGCAACAAATGTAAGTGCATCCAAACAAATACTCCACATCCGCCAAGAGACCCACCACAATCGGAGCCTTACAATCCAATATCCTTTAAGCATTGTGCCTTTGATAAACCAAAAAATATTCAACCACTTGTATTCCGCCCAATGCAAGGCTACGAAGTTCTTGGACCGAATGCATCCAAGAAGAAAGTCTACAAGAATCCTGAATATTTTGCATATCATCGGTATTCACATGTAGATCTGTTTATTAATGCAATGCGCATTCGAATGGAGAAGAAAATGCAACTAATGTGTTGCATCTCGGAGAAGGACCTCGAAGAATGTGAGGACGATGAAGAAAGTGACGATGACGAGAATTGTAAGACGGACGAAAATAAGCATCGAGGAAACGGAAACAACGACGACGACTGTGAGCGGAAAGGTGATATAAAAAAGGATAACTCCAAGAATAAATAGATAAGGGAAGATCTAAAAAAAAGGACATTTCTTTTAATTGCCAAAAGCACATATTTTATGAGAAAATTAAATTTAATATGTTCGTTGTTATGAGGAAATCAAAATTGTATATTTTCGGGCATACATGGCGTATGTACGAGTAGAACTTTTTTTTTGTGTTTCTCTTTAGTAAATTATTAAAAAACCCAAAAAATAGTATGTGTGCATATTTTTGTGTTATAACTTTTGACATCATCATTTTCATCATCCTGAACACTGCCAGCTATGAAAATAGTGAAGTTGTCCTGGTTATTATATTATACTTCATCATACCGCAACCAAGCATTATGTATGTATTCAACAGAGAAAGGACGACATAGAGTGAGAGTCCAATGTTCCACGAATTAATAATTAAAAAAGCAATTTGTGGGGTAAAAGTACAAAGGTAATATTTCTTATTCATATACTCGTATGTCTCTTATATATTACCCTGACAAGTGAAATAAAAATAAAATGACAAAAATAAAAGAAATTACATCAGTGATCATTTTTCTGAAAGGACATATTATTTGTGTGTGTTCTTTCGCTATGACTTATGACGGATGCAGCAGCTACGAAAATGCCAACAGCATATAACCAAAATGTCCTTACATCCTCATGATGTTTAAACTTTGTCATTTTCGAGTAGAATATATTCTTGTTTTTGTTAGAAAATTTACTTTAAATCATAAAATATGGGATTGAAAATGTTTGAAAATGATTCACACAAATTTTCTTAAATGTTTTCACTTACTTTTTGGGTCAAGAAGTATTAACACAAAACAGAACGCAGTCCTATTCAGCATCCGATTCGATCGAAATTTAAGTTTAACGATGTTTCTTGTAATAAGCCCTAGATTACGAATTTTGAAGAAGTTAATTTGTTTCTCATTTAGAAAAATTCAACTGAATGATGTTTTGTTTGATAAGCTGTGTCCAAAAGTTCGTCACAATATTCTATGGACCCATAATTTAAATTTTATTAAGAGGAACTTTGTAATTACAAAGTTTAGAAAAATATGATATTCATTTCGAAAACATTCTGACTAAGCTGAACTTCATTTTTAGGTGTTTTACAATTTCTAAAAAAGACTTTTAACTAAGAGGGGAGCGAAAACTAGTAAGGGGTACAAAAAGGTTATTCCTCGAAATTTATAGATTTTCTTAATTTTTGTTGAAAAGAAATGAATTCGTTCAAGTTGTAGTTAGATTATTTTAAAAGACAGTAAACTCTTATTAGAAATTTACGAGCTTCAACATTTTTCAAAAAAATATACGGTAGGTAATTTAGATACAATTTCACCTCATCTCCAGTCGAACAAACTGAGCACCCCCTCCCCCCTCAAATAATTTTGTTTTCAACACTCTAAGTTCTTGAAATTGTTTAAGAATTTTTGTTTTGAAATATAGACAAATTGTTACTTACTTATTATGGTTAGAATTCCCTGAGAGTGTTCGATTTCGAATAGATTTTATCCATTTATTTGAAATTTTTGAAAGATGGTCATAATTATTGACTTTGTACCAAATTAAATGAAAATAACATCAAGAAATGTATAATCATGATTTTTTAAAAAGAGGTTAGGCCACTTTAGAGGCCGAAAAGAAATCGAAAACGGAATTTGAATAATACTTTTTTCTAACCGATTAATTTTAAAATGGTTACTGTAAAGCTTTCTTAAGATGACGACTTCACTTTTGACTGTCACTCTTTTAGGCCGTACTACAGGACACTTTTCTAAAACTGTAATAGACAAATAAATACGGTAAACAAATGGAAAGGGATTGCAAATCAAAGATTTGCTGAATCTTCGAAGCATTAAATTCCACGCGGTTTCTTATTCCGCATTGTACACTGCTGTTTAGATCGGAGATTAATGAGCTTATCATATTTTGTCGTTGCAGTTCCACATCCGAAGAAGAGGGACGTGATTTTGAAAAATATGAAAAGATAAGAGTACTATCGTCAGCGAAACATCGGATTAGTAGTTTCAGACAGGAGATCATTAATAAAAATAAGAAAGAGTGTTGGAGATAGAACAGAGCCCTGGGGCACACCAGCATTTATTTTATGGACTTCAGCCTTGAATCCATCCAATACTACTTGTGTTGAACGATCCGAAAGGTAATTACTAATCGAATGAAGGAGGGATTCATGAAAACCGAAAGCACGCATTTTCAATGAGAGAGCCTGATGCCAAACCCTATCAAATGCTTTTGAAATATCCAGTGCAATGATCTTACTTTCTTCAAAATGATGTAATTTGCACAGTGGACCTATTTAGTTGACCTGTGAAAGTCGTATTGTCGGTCAATAAGAAGCTTTCGATCTTCGAGATATTTCTTTAGCTGATAATTAATCAGGGTTTCCATGACCTTGGAAAGAAGGGACGTGCAATTGGTCAGTAATTAGAAAGTGAAGAAGATTCGCCTTTTTTGGGAATAGTCTGAACAAATGCTGTTTCAATACGCTTTACGCGACTTGAAGAGTAGGACGATGAAAACGATTACGCTTTTGGTTTTTCCAGCGTTGAAGAACATCTCTTCAAAATAATAGCAGGGATATCATCCGGACCAGCGCATTTTTGTATGTTTAGATCTTTTAGGACTCTCGCCACAGTTCCAGTGCGAATACAAAATTGGCCCATAGAATCACTAACGCGCTCGATGACAGGCGGAGTCATAGCACTCACTGGTACCTTTTAAGTTTAATTAATAAAAACAAAATTTTTTAATTAGAAAAAAAATAATTTTGGCAAGCAAAGCTTTACATAATAATAATCCGTTTTTGAGATATAAAATTTTGAAAACAAAATTCTTTAAAAAATTGACATTTTTGATAATCAATATCATTTAGACAAAAAATGTGGTTTTGGAGGTACGCTCCTGGAGCAGTACAAAAATATCTTTCTTATATTGAAACAAGATAAGTTAGAGAAAATTTTATAAAAATCTACCTAGCCGTTTTTGAGAATATTAAATTTTTGAACAAACAAATTTTACGGAGACTTCTATTATTTTTGCTATTCCAAAAATTAAAAAAAAAGCCCTTAAGACGTTAATTTCCAATTTTGAATTCAATTGATCTAATGGCTTAGGCTGCAAGATCGAGGGCACACAGACAGATATACTCACAGACGGAATCGCCAGACCCACTTTTTTCGACTTTTCTACCATCTTCATGCTATGTTTGATTGAAATATCGAGATCGAATTTTTAACGTCAAAAGAATTTTTAACGGAAAATAAAATATCATACAATTATTGACCAGACTTTCCTAAGCAGAACGGAATTGATAAAACCAAATATCTAACGAAAAATATATTTTTTAAGTACAGGTTCGTGTGAAACCATTACAAAGATAACCTCTTTTAGTTAAAATTCAAAAACTCAACATTAAAGTATCAAGAGGTGAAGCAAATTACAATAAATAAATTGGATTTTTGTATTCATTGAGTATGTACTCAATTAAATGCTTTGTTGGTTGTATTCCCGATTTAATATGATAACATATCTCATTTCTCTTTACTCAACATTTTTCTGCTTTTTTTCCTTGATATAAATTCCCTTTGTGGCCGTCAACCAATGCCAAAATAAATTTAAAAAAATAAGGATATGAAGTACATTCTTATTTAATCAACAATACCATCAGGAAAGCAGATGAGTTAAAGAAGTAGAAGAAAAACTCATCTACTAAGGGGTAAAAGGACAATAAATAAAATTCATTCTTTCTTTTAATAAAATTAATAAAAACCCTCAAAAATTCTACCACCAAAACCAAAATAAAACGTTTATTGAAAATAACTTGGCCAAAACAGAAAAATAAATATATTTTAATTTTCTTTTCGATCTGAAGAAAAAATAAAAACTTACATCACGCTTTATTAAAATTCACAATTATTAGGTTTGCCTTTTGCATTCTTTAGCGTAGGTAAGGTATATCTGGAATCAAAAAAGGGCCACAAAAATAAAACTCCTAAATTTTATTTCTCGTTCTGATGGGAATACCAACGAAATCCTACGAAAATGCCATTGACTTGTGTAATATTGTTTTGTTGTTGGAGAAGTTCGTGTTCGAAAGTACTCGAATATAAATATAGTATTTTCAATTCTCATGTTAATGTGGTGTTCTGAGCCAGGTTCATGTTTTATCGTTTATCCTTAATTTCTGCTGTTTCACCTTCTGCTTATATTCACATAAATTCATACGTTACGTATACACCCACTCGAAAAATTATAATGATGATTCAGAGAGGTCCTTGTTCGATGCAGAAGTTGTGAAGGATGGGTGCATTGAATAGAAATTTTAGGAATTTTTCGTCATCATCATCGTCATCATCATCATCGTGATCCTTGTGATGGAGAAACTACACGTATAGGTACCAAAAAAGAACATTCAATAAACACCCACCAAATGTACTGTATCTATACCATATATAGAACTATAAAGGACATGAATGGTTCCATACTATGCTTTGAGGAAATATCTTTGAAATCAAACCAAAAAACAAAAAAAAAAGGAAAGGAAAGGAAATAAACGTTGAATTTCATTCATCGCTCTGACTCACCTACGAGCTACGACGACGGTACCAAGTTCAATCTACAAATGTGTACATATGGATATGCAATGTATGTATGTATGTATGTTTATAGCACCACACCTTTTGAGTTTTTGCCCAGCGAGTCTTTATCACACGTTTGAAGGATCAGACCAAATTGAGTTTCGGTCTAGAGCACAAACTGTTTTCCTAATTAATTTGTTAGCACTTCTGACACACACGCATGGATTGCTCAAAGCAAATTTAACAACGTATCTCAACCGACAGCAATTTTCCAACTGAGTTGTTTTCAAATCCTAAAACACACCGCGCCCACGACAACTATCAAGACCCAGGATACGAACAAGTTCATCATATATCAACCTTTTTCTGTACTAAACGAAAGGAGATCCAGATGCATCATATATAGAATGCAAATTCCTCTTCCGTTGGCATTGTCGTTGTCGTCGTCGCCGTTACCGTTCGCTGTCATCATCATCAACCAACACCGAATCATCATCATCATTGATTGACTTCCTTCTCTTCATCATCAGCAAAAAGGATGAGTTATAGAATGACACCCATCACGGAATAGACGCGACGGCTACGACGACGACGATGAGGATGAGGACTTTGACAGTGACGCTGGGCATTAATTCCTTACTCTTCATGGTGAGAATAGAAATAGAAAAAAGAAAAACTTGAAAGTTCTATCTTGGATTCACTAAGCTACCATCAAGTCCTTCAAGGACATCCGAAGGTGCAATGATGTTCCTGGTTAGAATTTACTTTCTGAAGAAAGACACCTGTTTGTTGCTTCAAGAAGGTGAAGTGCAATTTTCTAGACTTGACTCGGTGATTGAAAAAGCTTGTTCGAAGCTTTTAGAACACCTTCATCCTGTCCTGTCTATTGTGTTGAAATATTTTAAGAGTAGTAGTTCTTCTATTATTTTAGCATCTTCTTGTTTAAGCCTTCTGAGAAATAATAACAAAACAAAAATCACACAAACAAAGTTAAGATGATAGTAGTTGAATAAGTTGATTAAGTAAGTGGAAAGAACAAGAGAGGTTAATTTATTGATTTTTCTTAAAATACTTTAAAACAATTATATAAAACTACTTAGAAAATTAACTTAGTTTAAAGAAATATAGGTTCGAATAGCTGACAAAAAAGGACATCGTAGCTTTTGAATATAAAACTGGACGGAATTTAAGATTGAAAGGGTTCATCATCATTTAAATTGTGTAATTAAATCGTCGTTTATGATAATTTAGGATAGAGTTTTGACACTCAAGGGGTTATTAATACCCTTAACATGTTAATAGTTTAAACACAGTGCGAAGGTTAGGAAAATAGGAAAGAATTAAAGAGGAGATACCGGTGCTCATTAGTCTTAATGTTTTGAATAAAAAAATGATAGGGAAAAACAGAGTTGGTTTAAGCATTCCACATTCTCAATGTGCGGTTTAAAAAAGAATCTCTATACTTGACAGTACGTCCGAAATTGATCTCAATGTTAAACTGATGAGCATTCCTAGAAGTGAAAGAATTACGGCAGAAACGTTGGAGGGGGGATATGCAACTGGATAATTCGACTGAACATTGTTTGTAAAAATAACGGTAAAACAACGAAAGGCATGAAACATTTCGTCGATGTTCGAGTAATATTATTGTTTCGGTAATAGTTCTATCGCCTATAATTTTCAAAGCTCTTTTTTGGGTCCTATCTAAAAGACTTAAATATTTTTGGCTTTCAGCCATTCAATGCCTATAAATAAACGTTTCATTAATAAATTTCGAGATATCAAAATTTAAAAAAAATCAATATTATTTAAAAATCCCAACAAAAATTGACATTTCCGACAATCAAATAATATTTAATTCCTGAGAACATTTGAAAACCTTTCTGGAGTAATACAAATATTTGTTTTTAGATTGAAAAAATCTAAGTTAAGACAAAATATTTTGGAGAGAATTACATAGAAATCCATTGGGACATTTTTATAAAAATTCAATTTTTCGCTTTTTGACAAAAGCTTTGGTCTAAAAAACACTTAAAGCGAATCGGCTTAACACCATTTTTTCGAAGTTTTAACTCCATTGGTCTTTAATTGTTTAGGTTGTAAGACAGACAGACCAATTTTTCAAATTCTCTACCAACGTTAGAGTTGATTAAAATTACTAGTTCGAATTTTTATCAACGATTTAATTATAGCCTGTTTAAACTTAATTAAGAAACTTTTTTAATATTTAAACAAAATGAAAAACTCACTTAATTTCTATCAACTTGTTTCTAATCCTATTTAACTCAGAAATCTGTTTTAAGAATCATAAGAACGACTGTTTCTAATCATATTTAAAAATGTGCGTTTAAAAAAAAGTGTCCAATATCAATTAACTTTAAATTAAGTTTTTTAATATTATTGAAGTGCATTTTCAGAATAAAAATAATTTCCCTTTTTTCATTTTTAAAAATTTTGAAAAGCCATTTTACCAAAATAATTATTAAAAACAAAAAACTTTATTTTTTTTTTACTACTAAGACCTTATTTTAATATTTGCGTTTCATATTTAATGATCTTACCCAAAAACGTACTCCTGCAATTTAATGTAAAATTCGTTTTCTTTAAAAACACTTTTAAAAGGCTAAATCCACTTTTGTATTTGATCTAAAATTTGTTGGCTTTTAAAATAAAGTCTGAATATTATGTTTAAATTTCTAAAATTAAAAAAATTATTTATGAATAAAGTGCACGACTGCATCGCACGAGTCTGCTCTTGTATCAAAGATTCTGTTTAAAAACAGTACTTATATTTTAAAATTAAAAAAATTGCCTATAAAATAATTTTTCAAAAATTTAAATGGCATTTAGTTAATCAAAAAAAAACTTTAATACACATATGTTTTCGAAAGTGTTTAGAGCATTTTTTTTTATTAAATTTCTTATATATAAAAGTTTTCAGTTTTGGTTTAAAAATATTGTTGGTATTATTAATACACGTTTTACATTTAATTTTCGTCTATAAAAAGATGTACCCTTTTTTCAGATATCGAATTATGAAAAAAAAATATTATTTTTTTTTATTTTATAAGTCCAAAAAGTAAAATTTGATATTTTTGATCACCAAATATTTTTAAGACAGTATAAGACGTTGTGCAGAAAATTATTGAAATTGGTTCATTGGTCGTGAGAAAACTTAAAAACGATGGGGTACACCTCTGAAGCATAAAAATAGTTTTTTTTTTATTGAAAAAAGTAAAGCAAATTTAATAAAAATCCATCGGTTTGTTTTTGAGAAAATTAAATTTTTCGATTTCTTATGAAAAATACAAAATAGTTTATGACTAGAATATCCGGAAAAATACTGTTGAAGATTAAAACAATCTACTATTGACGTCATAAATAGAACACGAAGGCTGAAATAGAACTAGGCAGGACATGTATCTAGACTTTAGAACCAAAGGTGGACAAAAGTGACAATGAAATGGAGACCAGAGAACAAGAGACCAGCAAGACGACCCAAAAAAAGATAGAGTGATCTATGGCAAATAAGCACAAATTGGTACAATGAGGCAAAAAAAAATGGCTCATGTATAGCTTTGGGGGAGTCTTATGCCAATAACCATTTTACCTTACAAAATGCAATTTTATTTTTAAACTCAATATAAAAATTTAAGATTTATAATTGCATAATTTTAATATTGTAAGTATTTCCAATGTTGACAAAAAACACTTTATTTAACACTTTATCATATTTTAATGATGTTCTCTTATTAAACGCCACTTCTGTTTAAGTAGAGACTTAAACCAGATAAACTTGAATTTAGTTCACAATAGTTGTCAGAAAAAGGTACAGACCTAGCATAAGCAAATACACAAACCATAAATAAATAATTATTGTGAATGGACACAATTTAACGTCCATTAAAATAAAATAATAGATGTCGCTTTGTATATTTAAATTTGAAATTATCCTGATTTATTTTTGCATATTCCTGACTTTCTTTTCTTTCTTCTTTTTTAATCCGGATAAGACGATTTACTTCTAAGACAAACCCTATTTCTTCCACTCTGATAGGCCTTGACACTGTGGTATGACATTAAAACGTTATACAACGCAAAACTTTCTTTAAACCATAAAACCATATTATGGTCAAAACTACGTAAGCTAACATTTTTCAAAAAAAAAATGTCTGCTTTACAAAAATGTAAGTTTATATTTTCCCCAGAATAAATAAAATATTTGAATCTTGAATCTTGAATCTATTTTCCCCAGAACTCTCTTGATAAGAAATTGCAAGTAAGGGGCCGGTTATAGCTTAGCTATCAGTAAAATCCATCAGTAATTTTTTTTTTTAGTTTTTGAACATGTTAAAGATTTATTTCTAGTAAAAGATTGATCCTATATTCAAGTGTTTTTTTCAAAAAGAAACAATGCATTTAAAGTTTTATTTAATTTATAAATTCATTTTAATTTTTTTAATGATGAAATTTCATTTTACTGAACAGCTGACTGCCAAAAGCCAAACAAAATTTCATTTCGTTTTACTGTTGGTGTTCCAATTTTGTACTGTTCCGATCACATCATTAAAAATTTTACTGATGAAAGCAACAGTAAAAAAATTGTATGAGGTGCGAAGCCTAAAAGTGACATATACTTTAATGACGTAAATTTACTGATTGCTATAAACGCTCATAAGTAAAACATTTCAGATTCCTCCTGTTTCAAATTTTACTGATGGATTTTACTGATAGCTATAACCGGACCCTAAGTACATAAGTTATTTTTTTCTATGCAAGACTTTAAATTTGTTTTTTTTTACAACAAAAGAAAAATGTCACATCAAAAGCAAAAATGGCATTTCCCACTTCCTCACTAAAATGTTGACAGTGCGTTTCTTTGAAAATAAATGTTTTTGGTGTACCAAGTTTACCGAGGATTTGGCTAATTTATATTTTTGTAAGATGTCAAGATTTCTTTATTCTCAGAAATACAAATTTTTCGATTTTTCTGTCAAAACTCTAAGAACAGAATTTTTATGATTC
Source organism: Eupeodes luniger (assembly GCA_951509635.1). Lineage (NCBI taxonomy): Eukaryota > Metazoa > Arthropoda > Insecta > Diptera > Syrphidae > Eupeodes > Eupeodes luniger. Next base: position 6,406,432 of record OX608075.1, on the reverse strand, counting down.
CATTACTTAAGTTCTCAAAGGAAAGTCAATTCTGTTTATTTTTCTTCATAATGTCATGTCAATCTGACTAAATAATTTTAGAAATCTTAGAAATATAAACTGGCCAATTCGCACGTTTCAACTCTGAACTCGTTCCGAGAGAACGAATAAATATTACTTTGCATCTGAATCAGCTGTTGGGAAGAAGTTTGGTTGTAAAAGAAAATAATGAAAATTTGTATATTATTAGTCAAATCAGAAATATTATTTCAATTTTTTAATAAACTTCTTTTTACATTTTTTTTTTTTTTTTAAATAAACTTCTTTTTACATGGTGTAATACCCGTATCGTGATGGTTAGTGCGTTGGACTGTCATGCAAGGGGTCTTGGGTTCAATCCCTGCCTGTGCCACCTAACTTTTTTCACGGGTATTGCCTCTTGCGAGGAATTGACAAATCCTCCAAGAGTAATTCTTGTCATGAAAAAGTGCTTTCTCAAATTCGGATTCGGCATATAAACAACATTTGACAACAGTACTCGCACACAGGAATGGTTGAGAGTTGTAAGTCACTAGGCCCTGGTTCTCTACGGACTGTTGCGCCACCTAATTTATTCTTTTTACATGGAATCAGAAACATCTGCAATTTGAAAAAAATTTCTTCATGGTAACATGATGTTTTCAAAGCTGTACAAAACAGAAATTAAGAAAAAAAAAACTTCTTTTTTTCGGGCAAATAAGGCACAATTTAAAATCAAAACTTCATCATCTGTAAATGGAATAAACATGGCTTATAAATGAAATGATATTATAATGATCGTGATGTTCTCAACTTAGAACTTAGATAAACCTTTTATACATTTCATCGACATGGTATTAATTGTATCTACACAAAAAAAGAAAGTTTGGAAGAACTGTAGTATACCATATTCCTTAAGTCTTTAATTTTGACAACTTAAGTAAGAGTCTTTTGAATTTTAAGAATGAATTTTATTGTTTCATACGTTCTAAGTGTCTTTTAAAGCCTTCTTAAAACAAACGAACTGTCACGCCAATAAACTCATAAAACAACTTAATTTACCACAGGTTATAAACACATTTTCACATAACATGACACCGCATCTCATTTCGCATTAAATTAGCTTGTGATGGCTACATACCGTGATTTTGCAAACATCAAGAAAAAAAAGAATAATAAAACATCAACAAATATGAAAGTTTTACTAATAAGTAACTTTTATTTGAAATTTCATTAAAAACAAAAAACAAAAATTAATAATTTTATTATTTTTATTCCACCATTTAACCAGGTATAAGGTTCATACTTTAAATAGATTGCATTATTCCAATTTAAATTATGGGAATTTTGATAATGTGTGCACAATTATAATTATCATGCAATTTTCAATTTCACCTCATCTTTTGTATGTCTTCTTTAATTCAAAAAAACGCCATCTATAAACAACAGAATTGTGAGAAAACTGGCTCTGCCAGTTGCGATTTTACTATTCACAACAATGTATCTAGATACGAGTGCGAGTAGGTACCTGTATTAAAGAAAGATGATTTACAATACCAACCATCATTATACAAATGTGTAGGTTTTTAATATGTGAACAATCATTAATCATTTCATTTTTGATTTGGAATTTTGTTTTAAAAAGAAGGAGAATAAATTCTGAAAAAACACGTTTTTGAAGGTGGTGATTTCAATTCAGTGAGTTTTTTAATGATAGTTGATGAAGATTCTCTGTAAATAATTGGTGCAAAATCTCGAACCGAATACGTATTTTATTAGCTAATAATTTTGAAACTTAACTACTACTAACTACTTACCATTTTACTATCTATTCAAAATTTTAATTCTTATGTACAAAATGGTGCATCTGAACACGTCTAAAAATTGACGGTTCGTAAAAAAAAATTAAACCGACCTTTATCTGGAGAATTTAACCTATCAAATTGAAATTTCAGAAACTCAGAAGTTATAAGTGATTTAGTAAATTTTTAATAGTTACAGCAGCGAATGAATTTAAACTATTGAAAAAAATTTCACAAATTGTTGCCCATTAAATTTAGGGAATATATACATAAGTGTAGGAACTTCATATTGCATTCTTGAAAAATTTCGAACTGAATGAGCATTACGCGTTTTTTTAATAGAGTTTTTGGTCAAAAATCGAAAATTCCAAAATTAAAATTTCAAAAACTTATGAAATTTTCTCTTCATTTTGTTTTTTCTTACCCTAGCTTCTTTCAATATAGAAATATAAAATTGTATAATTGTGTTTTTAAATTTTCTCAAGAACTTATCTACGGATTCAAAAAGGTGGAATAATCGTACTTCCTACACATGGTGGTTACTTCACGCTTCTGAAAATTAAATTCTTCTTATTTTATGCCATTGTTTTGAATAAAATTTTAACCCAACATCATTTCTTAGGCAAACAAAAAAACATTCTAGCATAAATTGTATTCCTGGGATAAAAACTTACTTTTAGGTCGGAAATTGGACTAAGAAAAAAAAGACCTAACAAAACAATTAACAAAAGTTCTGTTGTTGCCAAAATATATTTCATTAATTTTTTTTCTAACACAATGTAAGCTGTCTCCTTCATTAGAAAATGATTTATACATATCAAAAGTCCGTCTTTGTTGGACTTTGTGCCATTAATTAAACACGAATGAAGGGTTTCTTGTTATTTACAAACAGAAATAGATCCAAAATGATTTCATCATAAGAAATATATGTTTTGAGCTTCTTTCATAGCTACACTACATTTTGAACCTTCAAGTTTCTAGGTACTCATATTTAAAGAGAAAAAAAATAGAAGACCTTAGTCCAATGAACTTTAATCTATGATCTTCTTAACCATGTGTATCTTTACCTATCTTCTATCTAGGTACCTCTCTACCTTACCTCTACTTCACTTTCATGGAAAACCATGAAGAACTTAAAAAAAAGAAGCTTCTATATAATGTAACTTCCTTCCTATAGAGCTAAAGCGATGTTCCTACTTTACAAATTAATGCAGATGTTCATGTTGAAAAATTGTGAAATCTCAGTGTTCAGTCATAGAGAATCTATATAAAGTGAAGAAGAAACTGATGGTCAGGGACGCTATAGAATCTCATCCCGGGGGATACAAAGCGGGTATAACAAATCATTAAATGCGCTACGCTAAGCGTTTTTAAATCGGTACTTTTATGCCATCCGGACAGTTGTGTTGCAGATTCTGGTGTTTAAAAGTGTTGCCAGCAGATTGAATTTAAAAGTTCAACTTCAAATTCAAAATTTAATTTCTTGGCTATGTTGAAAATAATCGAAAAATTGAAATTTGGGATGACAACTTGTGGACTTATTTTTAAAGGAAGAATTAACTTTATGGCATAATTTTATCGGATAATTTTTAAGGTAGACAAATTCTTCCAAAAAATGCAATGAATTAAGGTTTTTGGACTTCTTACAATCGTAAACATCACTTCTATTTTTCTGGGTGCCTGAATTATAAAAAGTCTAAAAAGATATTTTATTTTTAGAATAAAACTTCCCTTGGAATGGTTCCCTCTTTCGAACATTGGGAACGTAAATGATGATACAAAATTGTATTCGAAATTATTTAGTATTATTTAACGTCCAGTTAAATTAAGCTGTCATTGCACTGAGTTTTTGTTTAAGGGAAATTTATTTCCAAGAAAATTCACAACTCGGGAACAAAAAATTCGGACGGAAACAATATTTCCAGGCAGTTTAACGATATGCCCCATTAATTTCCCATACGTACTTATTATAATATGGGACCCCATTTCTGAAATAGAAAGTTTTGACAGTGGTGTTTGCGTAAATTTAAAGTCCTATTAAAAATTTACAGAAAACGTCATTTTCAATGGAAAGTTATCCGGGTGAGTCTTTTAAAGACTTAATTTGAAATTGTTTGGAATCTTGACGTTTTTGACATTAAAGAATAAAATAGTGAAATTGGAAGCCATGAAAAAATTTTTGACTGAATTAAATGAATTTATATTTTTTTAACACCAATTTTTCGACATATCGTTAAGGCAGACATCAGTTGCTTTTGACACAAAAGATGCTACATAAAAAAAATGAAGCAATTACTTTTTTTTCCGATTTATTAGATTCTCAACAACTTAAAGAATCTTAAAAATGTAAAAATGAGGCAATTTTTTTCATTGTCCCAATTTTTCAGTAGGAAGGTTGAATCAAACCACTTTATTTAAATTTTGTAAAACAATTTAATTTTTCTAAACCTTGTGTTTTCAGTTGGTTTGGCAACTCTGCCATTCGTTCTGTTGCATTGGCATAATTCTTTGCATATACACAAACTATGTATCTATACATCATGATGCACATCTCTCTCACCAGATGGTCAATGTGTGCATTAGTTCTTCATCTTCTGGAACCTCTGGAAGTCTCCGAAACAAATAATGGGAAAATAGTTTATGTCGACATTTAAAGTTTAAACATAGTTTTTTTTTTTTGTAAACGTTATTTTAGTTTGTTGCATTGGGATTGGTATTGAAGTTTCTGGAGTGTCTTCTTTAGAGCTCTGGGAAATGGGAATGGAATTATGCACGTTGATTGAATTAAGACAATAAAATAGGAGAGATGAACCTCTATCTATGAAGTCGGGATTACGGATTTACTCCATGTGTGGTTGTTTGATTTGATTTTTGTTAGACGTTAGACGAAATGGGAATCTACACGCCACCACCGCGCCGCGCGCCGCGCCACCATGCGGAGGGTTTTGACTTTGAATCTATATAGGATTCAATGTAGATACATATGTATGTACGTAAGTGTGTAAAGCGTGTCTAGAGTGAAGGAAACTTCTGTCTATCAATTGAGAGGAAAATGAATCAAATTGGCTAAATAGATTTTTTTTCATGAAGGCGGGATGTAACTTTGCAGAAAGTTAGGTACCTGTATTTTGCAGATGTTCTTCAACTCTAAGGAAATAAATAAAATCTAAACTTGAATATGTAGGTAGAAGAACTTTTATACAAAGTATATAGAAACATAGAAATGCAGAAATGCAGAAATGAAATGACGATGTCGACTAAACTTAAAGCACTTACATTAAATCAGTCAATTTATCTGACTATCTACAATAATTGTGAGAAGTCTGATAGCATTCAAGCTATTTTAAATATGCAATTTAATACGTGGGATTTTGTGTGCTCCATGAGAAAAATATATCAACAGAGACCAGGTGACATATTTTGGATTCTCAAACTCCACAAAGACTGTTAAAGACTTCACACACTTAAAATTGAAAGATTGAAAACCTTGAAAAATGACCTCCGATAGCCATGAGCGATAGCAAAAACGCAAAATCAGCTAGTCATACAAAATGACGTCCGAAAATTTACACGCGATATTTGTTTAGTTGGCAACTCTAGAGCAAAGTAAATTTAAAGCTGACGATTAATGAATAAAAGTGATTTTTTTAAGAACCACATCAAAATTCAGACATTTTTGATAATCAAAAAATAATTTGACAATATAAGAGCTTGTTCGTAAAAGAAGTGTAAATCGGTTGATTAATTCCTGAAAAACAAAATAAATAAATAATAATAAGGGTTCTATTGGGGAATATCCTTATTGAGCAATACAAAAGTATGTTTTTTATTTGGAAAGAAGTCAAGTTAAGAAAAAAGCCCTTGAAAAATTTGTACGTCCTTAAAAGAAAATGAAAAAATAACCAATACTTGGCCCTATTTCTTCATGAGCCTTAGCACCACCAAATTTTTTTATTTTTGTATATCGCAATAATTATAGTCCGAGAGCCAGGTGAAAATTTGGTTAATTATTTCTTCTCGATAGATAATTGGTGATATGCATCAGACAATAGTATCATAAAGCCTAATGACCGTCAGCTGCGGCGCAGTGGGGGGGATGAGCAGTGGTTACCTCCCACGCTTGAAGAAAAAAAAAATACATTCACTCATTTCCTCTCGGCTAAAAATTTATCAAGTTATAGCTAACCCAATATCTCAACAAAAAAAAAAAATCAGCTGGCTATAACATAGTGTATTGTTCGTCAGCTGATGTCTCGATCATGGAAAAAAAATCTTCAATTTCAGTGATGTCCTCTCAAATAAAAATTTACCTGATGATAGCTTATATGTAACTATTAATAAATATATACGTCAGCTGGCTGTATCTAGGTGGAAAAATCGTCAGCTGATACTTTGAAGATCGTTACATAGAAGTTAGCCAGAAGCATTTACTGACTATTTAAAGGCATCAGCTGACCAGGTTTCCCTCGACTTACTGCTAGCTGATTTTTTTTATTCATCACAGAAGTATATTTAAAATCAGCTCACAAATTTTCATGCGGGAGGAAATGACGTCTCTTTAATTATTCGGCATAGCACTCCAATATGAGTGTTGAGGTGAAACAATTATTTCGTATCAATATTTTTTAAACTTATATATGAGGGGTATAATTTCAAAACTCTTCTTTTCCACTTTTTTTCAAAAATGAGGTAAGTATGAGAAAGTGTTCTTTAGAAGAGCCCTCGTCTATGTATTTAGCTAAAATTTATCAGAACTTGTTACTTCCTGTACTTTTGAGTACTCAAAAAGTGAAGTTATTTTCAAAACTACACTATTCCACTCAGTCGTTTAATTCAAAACTCATTTATTCCCTTACAAACCAAAATCCGCACCAAAACTCTTCTTTTCCTATGCAAATCAAAGTAGCCGCTTTCAAAACTCGTGTATTCCAATGACATTAAAAAGGCGGGAATCTTTGTTGTTTTGAGAGTATTCATGGGTTAAACTATTTAGTGTTGCAATAATTCTTGTTAAAAAAACATCTTTGGTAAGTTCGCAGATAAAAAAATGTTGTATAAGTAGATTTGTATTTAATAATTAAATATGTATATTGTATTTATAGATCATGGAACCATCTGAATTTGTGATCGAAGTTGCGTTTGGAAAAAGTCTAAAGAAAGTTCGTATTTTCTCGGCGAAAAAGCTGTTTACTTTCTTTTCAAAACTCCGCTATTCCTAAATATGTTGAATCAAAACTCAACTATTCCAATCGTAGTTTTCAAAACTCTTCTTTTCCAAATTAAATTGAATTTTTATAATTTTAAGATTCATCTTATAGGTTCAAAACCAAAAGAAATAGATAAAGATCATTCCAAACTTTAAATTTAGCCTTTCGACCAATCGCTAATGTCATTTTAGCAGCTTTTAACAATTTTTTTTGTTTTACTTAAAATTCTCAAAATTGGAAAAGAAGAGTTTTGAAATTATACAACTCATATATATATCTATATATATAAAAGAAAGTCGTGTAAGTTACACCACTTATAACTCAAGAACGGCAGAACAGATTTGGCTGAAAATTGGTAGGGAGGTAGCTTAGAGCCAGGAGACGGACATAGGATACTTTTTATCCCGTTCGACAGCGTTCCCGTGTGACTTGACATGAAACGTCAGTCACTATAAAACGTGGTATAACAAAAAAGAATCAGACTTGGAATAACAAAACGCAAATGACAGCTATGTAATTTACGTAAAATGACAGCTATGTAATGACGTATGGATGACAATTTGATATTTGTAAGAAATCAATATTAAAACTATTTCTATTAAATAAATAATTAAGAAGTGGATTGAAGTGAAGTGAAGTTTAATTAAAAGTGAAGTGAAGTTTAATTAATAATGCCGCGACCAAGACGATCGAATCTTTCCCGACAAAGCCGTAATGCAAGAAGAATACAAAATACTGCAAACGTCATTTGGGGTAGACATTATCGAAGGAATGAGGAGATACATAATCGTGCTTTACTCTTGATCGAAGATATGTGTTACCTCATGTGCGGTAATTTATTAATCAGGTTAGGAATGCCAGCGCCAAATCGTGAAATGAATGACGCATTTAATCGAAAATTGGAACGGGAACGTGAATATGATCACCAGGAATTAGATTTAGTAGTTCAAAGGAATGTACGCCTGTTGAATTACCAACAAAAGGAAGTTTATGACACTTTAATGAAGGCAATCGCTGATGAAAATGGTGGTTTATATTTCCTAGATGCCCCTGGTGGAACTGGCAAGACATTCCTTATGTCATTAGTTTTAGCAACTGTTCGGGCGAGATCCAACATAGCGGTTGCAGTTGCTTCTTCTGGAATAGCAGCCACATTGTTAGAAGGATGCCGTACGGCTCATTCAGCATTCAAATTACCGTTAAATCTTCAAACTATTGAAGAACCAACGTGTAATATTGCAAAACACTCAGCAATGGCCAAAGTTTTAGCGGCATCGAAAATCATCATCTGGGACGAATGCACAATGGCGCATAAACGTGCATTAAAAGCACTTAACCGAATATTAAAATATTTACGCAATGACTCGAGATGTTTTGGAGGAGCAATGATCTATAAATACAATATACATATTTAATTATTAAATACAAATCTACTTATACAACATTTTTTTATCTGCGAACTTACCAAAGATGTTTTTTTAACAAGAATTATTGCAACACTAAATAGTTTAACCCATGAATACTCTCAAAACAACAAAGATTCCCGCCTTTTTAATGTCATTGGAATACACGAGTTTTGAAAGCGGCTACTTTGATTTGCATAGGAAAAGAAGAGTTTTGGTGCGGATTTTGGTTTGTAAGGGAATAAATGAGTTTTGAATTAAACGACTGAGTGGAATAGTGTAGTTTTGAAAATAACTTCACTTTTTGAGTACTCAAAAGTACAGGAAGTAACAAGTTCTGATTAATTTTAGCTAAATACATAGACGAGGGCTCTTCTAAAGAACACTTTCTCATACTTACCTCATTTTTGAAAAAAAGTGGAAAAGAAGAGTTTTGAAATTATACCCCTCATATATAAGTTTAAAAAATATTGACCCGAAATAATTGTTTCACCTCAACACTCATATTGGAGTGCTATGCCGAATAATTAAAGAGACGTCATTTCCTCCCGCATGAAAATTTGTGAGCTGATTTTAAATATACTTCTGTGATGAATAAAAAAAATCAGCTAGCAGTAAGTCGAGGGAAACCTGGTCAGCTGATGCCTTTAAATAGTCAGTAAATGCTTCTGGCTAACTTCTATGTAACGATCTTCAAAGTATCAGCTGACGATTTTTCCACCTAGATACAGCCAGCTGACGTATATATTTATTAATAGTTACATATAAGCTATCATCAGGTAAATTTTTATTTGAGAGGACATCACTGAAATTGAAGATTTTTTTTCCATGATCGAGACATCAGCTGACGAACAATACACTATGTTATAGCCAGCTGATTTTTTTTTTTTGTTGAGATATTGGGTTAGCTATAACTTGATAAATTTTTAGCCGAGAGGAAATGAGTGAATGTATTTTTTTTTTCTTCAAGCGTGGGAGGTTCCACCCGCTCATCCCCCCCACCGAGCCCTAGCTGACGTTCACGAGGCTTTATGGTTCGATTTTCTGATGCATTTTACTAATTATCACTTGAGAGGAACTTGGTCATATATATCTGTTACTGGCTCTCGGACTATTAGTAGAGTTTTGATTGAAGAAAATGAAATCAGTTTTGAAGGGATGGGTTTTGATTTTGACAGTTAAAAGGATTTGAATCAAACGTTGATTCTAGTTGAGTGAAGCCTCCCAAAATTTAATAATATTTACACATCAACTAAGTACCTCCTTCATTTATTCGGAAACTCTATCTTGTTTTAAATGTTTTCCGTGCTAAAATCTGCGATACTGCGTAGTCACTTTCCAATAAAACTCTTATATAAGGTTTGCTGATTTTCAGAAGAATTAAAAATCAGTTGTTATATTTTAGATTTCAGACAGCCGGAAAATCTTGAACCTCAAAATGTGTCATCATGATAATTTTTAGATTCACAACTAAAAAAGTAGATATTAGGTTTTTAAGACCAAACATTAGTTTGAAGACCAACTAGTACTGATTAAAACATTAGTTGTATAATGTGGAAGATGATTATTTGTATCTAACAATGGTCAGAATTCTACAGTAAAAAAAAAAGTTTCCACTTCGATTAGTTGTAAGCCTAAAAATCAATTTACTTCTACAATTACCTGATCCACTCCTTCTGAAGAAGTTTCAGAATTTCATAATATTTTAATGCTCGAACACTCTTGTTGAAGAATAATACCAAAAACAACAGTGTAATGGAGAATTATAGAAGACCTTTAAAATTGGATTTTTGTGAAATTTCTTTTAGAAATCGAAAATAGTTCAAAATTTGTCTAAAAAAAATTTAGATTATAAATTTTTAATGAGAAATGAACTATTAAAATATATTTTCCAAGTCAAATATTTTAAAATTGTCTGAGTTATGAGTTCGGTTAGCTTAAAAAATGCAGTATTGAGATAAATCCGTATGAAGTTTGAAGTGAAAATTCGAAACCGAGTTGTTAAATGTTTAACATTTGTTAAGTTCTGGGATGGTCTTCTGATAGTCAAGAGAGACTTTGTTCCAAATTGTTCCTAGCAAACTGCCAACTGCTTTGGAAGGAATTGAGAACTCAAGACTTTGTTCCTTTGTATGTTATTACAAAGAATTATGTTCATTCACTAAGGATTTGTTGTGGATTTATTACCATCACTTTTATTTGTAACATAAGGCAATTATGGCCCCTTCACTGTGGACATCATACATGATTAAGAAGGTCATATGTCCATAGTGTATTCTGATAATAAAAATACTTTTTTGGAATAATTTTTCGATTAAAAACTGAGAAATTTACACGCAAAAAAAAACTTTTGACAAACTGCACTTCGTCGGTCTATTCATCACTGTGTCAAAGTTTCTCCATTCACTTTCAAGATGTGATATACTTACATTTTTCATTCCAAAACCTTGGAACGCTTTAAATTCCTCCACTCTTATTTCCATAATTAGATCATTATTCATTGTTTTCAATCTTAAGAACATTTCTTTAGGAACTTAATCTCTGGGCTCGGCTATTTGTCAAACATAAATATAAACATCATCCATTCACCGCATATTTTCCACCACAGGCACAGGCCCCACGTTTACTTGGCCATAAAAGAACAAATCAAAAAGACAGCTAGAACAAATGCTTATAATGCGCATTGATACCGGAAAACAATTGCAACATAAATACAATATTATCTGAATGGACTTCAAGACTTTTGTGCTCACGTAAAAAAGGAAACGAAAAAGCTTATATATAATATTGCATAACATGAAGTAATTACCATCATAAGACAAACACTCTTGACCATGGAGCCTATATTACCAATTGGCAAAAACAAATCACCGCATCCATCCACATCCAACACCTGTACTGTTGTACTATAGTCTGTAGTAGGTTTACTCCAGCAGCCTCTAGAATTATAGAGACCGCCTTTTGGCCGGATGGTGGAATACCTTCACGTTTATATTCTACACCATAGTTATTGCAACATCATCCTTTTGCTGCGCAGTAAGGTAAGGTATAGAGAATGACTCGACAAGACCGACTACCAACGCCGACGACGACGACTACGACAGAGATGTGAAGTTCTGGTTGTTCAGACTTACTGAACATGCGCGCACCAGACTCAGACTCTATAGAGCTCTGGGTCTTATAGTCTAATAAGGCATAAGCCACTGCATATTTTCTTGTATATGCGCGTGGTCCTAAAGTAAAATCTCAAAAAGACACTGCTGGGACTTAACATCCAGACTTGCGCGTTGTGGTATTCCTATATTAAATCTTTTCCTTTCATATCGTTCATCATTTGATTTAGGTACATATAAAGTTGGATATTTGTGTTTTTAGTACTTTTGAACGGCTAGACTTATGCATATCCTATAACTTTACAGGCTTGTCCACACTTTAGGCATGTGAGCATGAGCAAGGCTCTGCTGTTGTAATCACAAGTGAACATATGCGGTAGCTGGAATTGTTGTGAATACTTAAAAACGTTTATAAGAGTTTATTCATTTTATGCACTCGTCAGCTTGTTGGTATAATTTAAGGAGCGGCAGAAGATTCCAAAATAGTTGAATGAGTACTCACTTCCCATAAAGGTATACGATCCTAACAAATAAAGTGTGGACATGGACATACTTTAATATTGATAATTTTTGATTATGAAAACTTTCGTCATTAATTCCCTAGAAGTGAAAATGAATATTTATGGAAAATCTTCAAAAATTAAAGAAACATTAATCCAAAAGTATAGCACTGTCTAGTGTCTATTCCAAAAGCTAGTTAGTATCAATGTTAAGTTGTTCAACTCCTAAACATTACCTACTTAGAAATGCGTCGTTAAGACACCGAAAATTCCTTTTAGCTGATCTTATCGCAGTAAGGAGAGCTTAACATCTTATGTAACAGCTTAACGAGGTTTCGTTGCACATTGGTTTTTAATTCCTGGCAAAAGCTATAATTGGGAAATATAAAGTGTGGTAAAGCATTCTACATTCGCGTAGTACGGCAAAGGAACAAATCTCTGTTTTTAACAATAATAGCAAAGTTTGTCTTAAGGGAATATTGATAAGCAATTCCTGAAATATTTGAGAGGAGGAATACAACTTTCTATTTTGCTAAAGCATAATCTGTTGAAAAAATAATGGATACAAAATTTAAGACAAGAAACCTTACCACTTTCGACGATAAATAATTTTAAATAAATTTAAATGCTTTTCGTTCAATACTGTCCAAGAGAGTTAAGCGAGTAAGTTAAAGAAGCACCAACCCGAAGATGAGAATAATAATGAAGCTTTAGACGTCTATTAGCCTTATTAATAAAAGCCTGACCAAGGGTCGAGACAAACTTCTTGCATTTCGTCCGAAAACCGAAACATCTTGCGACAGCCAGGCGATTCTAGCAACGGTGATACACAAAACAAAAATTTCGAAATGCTCAGTTTCATTAGTTCGAGCGTAATTTTTTCCCCCACTATACAATGCTTTCAAAATCGAAAAAGGCTGAGGTTAAAGCGGCCTATAGAAACCACACTTTTGTGCACACCTATGCACTGAAACCTGGTGTGACATTCCGCTACACACGACACACCAAATCGTACACACATAAGTTTTGAAAGAGATATTAAAGATGAAGATCAGAATGAATGATGTTGAAGCCTGAAGCTATTTTTTACTCGCTCCTGGTCTGACACCGAAAATCATTGTCTGCTCAAGCCCACAGCACAGCACACATTTCTGCACACCGACACAAGTGTGGTGTCTATGGGCCGCTTAATGTCATTAGCAAAGCAGGTAAGTAGCTTAGAAGTTTCAGAAAGCAGATCATTAATAAAAATGAGAAAGAGTTTCGGAGACAGAACAGAGCCGTGTGGCACACCAGAATTTATTATGTGTTTTTCGGACTTGGGTTGTCCGAAAGGTAATTTCTATTCTCACGAAGGAACAAAGGCATACATTTTGAGTAAGAAAACCCGATCCCGAATTCTACCAAATGCTTTTGAAATATCAAGTGCAATAATCTTACTTTCTATCTGTTAATGTTAAGATTTGTTCAGCTGTTCAATGTGATAAACCATGAGATAAACCATCAGTGTACCTATTCCTCCAAAGCCGTATTGCCGGTCATTTGTGTTTTTCACGGGCTAAGAGATAGTTAAATACTAAAATCATTTAAAATTAGCTTAATCATCTTTCTAACTTAGCAAATCTCTAGTTACTAAAATGTTTCCAAATCGACTTCTACAAACTTTACCAAATTTTCAAAAACAAAAAAAGGAAAAAGCCTTGAACTCACAACTCACCATGTTGAATTTTTAAACTGGACTTAAAATGTTTAGTTCTAACCCAAACGAAAACCACTCCCAAAAGTAAGAAATTGAAGTTGTTTGAAATTCCTCTGCAGTCCAACCTCTTAAACAGCATTCTGACAGATTGTTATTCGTGCAGTAACAATTTTTATCTGTTAATTCAGTAAACACTTAGATATGTACCAACCTTCTAATCCAGTGCTAATTCCCATTAAATTAACTTCTTTTTTTCCATCAAGCTTACAACTATCTAGCAATTTATTTGATACCTTAACACCCAACTTCTAACCACCTTCAACTACAACGCAACTACTTCGACTCCAAGCTTCGAGTTCCGACAATATTATATTGCACGTTCCCACTAAGGCAATTTATAAAATAAATCGCTAGCCCCCTTTGGGAATAGTTCACTCCACTGATTGCCCATTCATGAATTCTCCCGATTGGGGAAACAATGTAATCACCTTGTTTAAAACAAAGAAATTCCGATATAAACCTACCTACCTAAGTCGAGAAAAGTCCCCTAAAAAAACCAGTATGGCACTTTCAAACCTAGCAAGCTCAAGCAGAGCAGGAAGTAGTATAAGGACTCTTGACTGTGTGATGATGGTGATTCCAGCAGCAAAGGCAAATCCGTAATCGAAAAAAGGCAGAAAGAAAAACAAAAAACCTTAGAACTAATGACATCGTTTCGCAAACTCCAAATAGGTAATTTCCTAGACCAATTGTCCCGGGCATGCAAATTTCCACTCCCAAATCGAGGACTTAAGCCAAAAGTGAGTGGGCCTTCGCTCGGCTTAGCACGGCACGGCATCCAAAAGGCATAAGGAATCTTAAATTTCCTGTAATGTGCTTGAGCTTGTGCTTACGCTCACTTCAGCCAGAATAACCATTATGTTCTAGATACGTACCTTACAGAGAAAGAGATACTTTTACATTGCGTATATTGTGCGGCACGTCCAAAACGTGTTTAGAGGAAAATCCGTAAATTCCTTTGGCCCAACAGCACTGCGAGCAGAGCAGCAGCGAGAATATTCCAGAGACAAGTGTTTCCATAATGTTACCTGGTGTTGGTACTTAATTTCGTCCCCATGGACTTGTTCTTTCACAGCCTAACTTGCGAACCTAAAGTGATCTGGCGATGCTGTATTTTGGATCATTTTAAAGGTTCCACTTGAACTGGACTTGAGCGGCCGGTTTATGGTTTCTTTAGTTCTGATCTTGTTTTTTTTTGTTTTTATTGTTGTTGTTGCATTATGGTGATTTAGATTTGTGGACGAATTTCAAAGGTAACGTCCGTTTGCGAGTAATTTACCATATGGGTTTGAAATTGGTAATTGGTATTATGTCCAGGGCATGTCACCGCCAACGGAATGGACATAATGCTGGGAGAATTGCAGAAATGAAAGAATATCGAGGTGAAATATTTGTGTGTCATTGCAATTATTGCGGGACAATTGGCTGTCGTTACGGATGTTTGAAACATTTTATTGAATCTCAGGGTATAGTAAAATGGTAAGGTTAAAGAATGTTGGTTTTTGTAAACTTGATTAATATATCAACTGGGAAAATATGATGAAGATTACCTGAAGAATTTAACGTCGAGAAATAAAATAATTTTATCATTTTTTTAATAGAACTGCGGATAATTTCAATAAGGTGTACAATTTCTTAATGTGAAATAGTTTGGTTCTTGATATAAGCCCAAAACACTGGCAAAGTGTGCAAGTCCCAGATCTGCTTCTCAACGAAATAAATTAACTTTGAAACAGTTTAACTTAAGAACTAATTGACGTACTCACGTCATTAATATATCATATTATAGATACCTATTTTATGCAGATTGTTTTTAGATCATTTTGTGAAAAAATAAGCTTGTTGAGAGCTATTCAACAAAATGCAATACAATATTTCTTTCCAAATTTCGGCCGGCGGCGTTTTGAAATGTGATTTTCTAATACAAAATATTTGTCAAGGCTGAACCCCATACAAAAAAATTTGAAACCCAAAAAAGTGGATTTATTTATTTTTTGACATGCATAACCATGGTTTTCGATTGAATTGCAAAAAAGTGTACTTGAACCCTCTTTACCCCCTAAATATAATATTGTTACTTTTCATAATAAGAGAACTCTATAGGTAGTGTTAAGAATAAAAATTCAGATTTGCTGACAAATGTTATTAATTTGGGATGTATAGATTTTGACAGCCCCATATTCTGCACTTCTTCCACCTCAAAATCGATGATGGCATTACATCGTAAACAATACTCAATTATTTCTTATGTCAAATATTAAACATTTTATTAACAGTTTTGCATAAAAAAGATGGACCAGACTGGGACAGTTTATTGAAGAAAAAATATGGTCAACATTTTCGAGCACTTCTTATGTTCAAAAACATCAAAGTTATAAGTTCATCGATACGAAAAGTTTGTTAACTTTCAAGTAGTAAAGTACTTTATCGTACGAATATGTACAAAATTATAACAAATTTGACTAATTTTGAAATTATAGCCCATGGCCCTAATAGGAAGGAAATCACGAGGATAATAATGTTATCCATTGAATATTCCTACTATCGAAAAATTTGCATGTGCCTTACTTTGACAGACACATGGGATGGAATTTAAAAAAAAAAAATTCTCAGAAATTGAAGCTTTTTAAATGCTAGTTAAAAAATAATAAAAATAAGTCTGAAGCTTTCAAATTTAATCTTAAATATAGAAACAAATTAACTTGCTTTTTAAATGCTTTTAAGTTGAAAACGTTACGTTTTTGCAGCTACAACCGTTAGTTGGTTATTTAAAACTCCTTTAAAGTAAGACTGAAGTCTCAAATGTAAAGCTTTTTAAATGTAAATTTCTTGCCGAAAAACTTAATTTACTTACTTCTATGGGTCATTTTTTTTCCAATTTTAAGTTTCAATAGTGATAATTAAAAAAAAATAGTTTTAACAAAGAATTAGACATTGTAGTTTTGAAAATAAAATTTGTTGCTGGAAACTCAATTTTTCATTTTTTTTTTTCATTTTTCCTCACTAAAGGAAACCAATGAACCTCTATTTTATAGTTTCACTAGCAAAAGCCTTTTCAAAATTAAAATTGATATAAGAAATTACCTATTTGAGTTACAAAAATAATTTTGTACGTATCAAAGAATAAAAAAAGAAAAAATACACTTTTTCGAAAGTTTTATAAGGGCGTTCGGCTTGTTTCAGTGAATTATGGAATGTCATCTATCTGGAAAAAACAAAGATGAACCGGCTCAGAAAGTAATTTGTGGAACAGCATATGGAAGGCGACATCGTCGCGGCGTAGCCCATGTTTCAGATGATTAGACGACGACGGTTATTGTACCAAATAAAATATTGTAAGGGTTGGCAAAATTCACACGTGATAAATCTTTATTGTTTCGAAAAAAGTCAAACTCTCATTTTTATAAATTAATAGCGTTCATTTTATTTTATGAATTTTACATTTGCCCAAAAATATGGTTATAAATTACAAATCATACGTCCTTCAGTTACAATTTTTTCAGAATTATTATGAAAACTGAATAAAACTTAAGATTTAAATATTTGAAAATTAATTATTTAATGCTGTTAACAACTAACCTGCAATTAGGTTTGAATGTATGACCTTAACTTTGGCTTAATTTGTACGTTTTTGTTGACAAACTGCATATTCATGACTGTCAAGTTAGCACTACATTTTTCGAAATTTAAAAAACTGAGTATGCAGTTAATTGTAGCTTTTTTGTTGTAAATTAGGTGTGGAAAAAAATTTGTAGCTCGACGATTTTTCAAAAAAGTGGTATGTAGTGCTAGGTTGATATCAAGTTAGCACTACACTTTTTGATTTTGTTGAAACTAAGTACACAATTAGTTGATAATTATTTGTTGTAAATTAGTTGTGGAAAGAAAAAAATTCCAAAATTTTTTTTTTACTTTGATTTTTTTTAATAAAGGGGGTATGTAGTGCTAACTTGACACCGTGAGTCCAGGCATAAAACAAGGATATTCGAAAATGTAACGATGCAATTAATTGTAGCTTTTTTGTTTAAAATTAGTTGTGGAAAGAAATTAATTCCAAAAATTTACTTTGATTTTTTAAAAAGAGGTGGCATGTAGTGCAAAACAAGAAAAAACAGTTTTTGACCTACCCCCCCCCCCCCCCCTTTAACGAAAATTGATTTTTTTTAAATTATTCCACTTTAGTTGTTCTGAACATTGATCCAAATTTTTGGACCTATATAATCAAAATTTCAAAAATTCTAGCCCCCCCTTTTTTCGGAATTCCAACTTTTTATGTTTTTTTTAGATTCTAAAAAGTGTTCTTACTATTGTTCCAAAAACTAAGAGTCGTGAAATGTATATTTTAAAAGATAATGCAAAATACGTCTCCCCAATTAATTACGCTGATGGTCGAACTTTCAAAAAAAGCTCAATATCTTTTGTAAGTTAGCACTACATACCCCTTTTTTTTAAAAAATCGAAGTAAAAAAATGTTTTTAATTTTTTTCTTTCCACAACTAATTTACAACAAAAAAGCTACAATTACTGCATACTCAGTTTTTTAAATTTCGAAAAATGTAGTGCTAACTTGACAGTCGTTATATATTCCACTACTCTTCAAGGGGTATTTTGTATATAGATACATATACTTAAAATTTGATTATTACTTGTAACCTCCTATTTTACCTTGGTTCGGTTGGCTGGAATTATTCCCTTAGGCTAGCTTGGCCGTGGGGTCTTGAACCTTATAGAGTTTACAAAAAAAACCAGCCAGCGTCAAGATGTTGACAGACGCGCGAGCAAATTTCCTCTACCCTCCCTACCTCGGTTGCTACTCTCGCCAGAGCAACCCCTTTTCTGGTATGTGTATTATAAAGAATTCACTTCGATATAAAAAAAAATTTCAATATATAAAGTCAACTTCAAATGACTTTCAAATTTCGGTTTTCGCTATTCGTCTTGACTATGCCGGTAGCGAATGCCCTTGTTGCGGCTTTGAAGGTTTTCTTTGAAAAGAAAGACTTTCACTTTCAAACCTCTTCCTCAACCTAGAAGAGAAGATTCAGCAAACTCTTCACAACCATTCGATCGTTAGATATCGGATTCGATTCTCATTCTCTCGCACGATCGAAAATCTTCCTCTCATTTTGCCCCGATCCCAACCTCTACTTAGCGAACACTCCCCGAAGAATATCCCAAAAAACCTTGCAACTGGTTTGAACTCTAAATTTCCCATCATTCTCAAACTCCCCTCCTGTCATTCTGGCAGATCCGTTCGTCGAGACCATTTAAAACAAACCTAAATGTCGTCATCGTCGTTGGTATTTCAATTCATTTTATTCATACGCGCATTTCTTTTGAACAAGAAAAACACAAAAAAAGTGTAATTCGGTTACATACTCCTTTTTAAACCCACTTCACTTGCAAAAATTTTCAATTATATTTTTAATTTCATAATAAAATAAAATAAAACATATAAAATATAGCAAAAAAATCAAATTTAGAAAATGTTGGTTTAAACAATAACTATAAAATTGTGAAAGCTTAGAGTCAAGAATTATGGCTACGGTGAATTGTGTTGATTAAAAACTCGAGAAAGGCCGTGGCATAAACGATTTTCTACATTTCGAAATAAATAGCTGTAGAATTAAAAAAAGAGGTATTTTCTAAAACGTGTTGAAAGAGATCAGGCTCGTACTCTGAAGTCGATACGGTCATTATAATGCTGAAGACCCATGTTTCTTCGAAAACTTCTAAATAGAATTAAAAATAACAAATTATGCAAGAAGATTTGCAGAATGCTAGCGAAGGCTCCGGAAAATCGTAAGTTTTCAAACTCTTGTCGCAAAACTTAATTTTTGTTTCGAAATATTGCTTCTTCGTGAAATATTAACTTTTACTTACCCTTAAGTTTTAAAATTGTTATATTGTTTCTTTTGTTGTTTTCAGAAATATTAAAAAGTAAGAATCTGCTATGTGTTTCACGATTTTGTAATTAAGTTTAGTTTAAAGTCAAAGTTTATGTTTATTTATTCTTTTGTTTGAACTTTAAAACCATAATTTAAAAAAAACATTAAATCAATTATATTATTGTATACTCTAAAGTCTAAACAAATGAAATAACGAATAAATAAATAAATAAATATGTAAATTATTAATAAATCTAAAATGTTAAAGTTGAAAAAAAATATCCTTTCATTTCTCAACAATACAATTCACTTACTGATGTTACCTTTATTGTACATACAATATACTAAAACATTTGATTTATATATCACGAATTTAAATCGTTTTAATTTGTTTAACAAACAAAATGAAAAAATGTAAAAAAAAAAACTTTTTATTTCCCAAACTGATGATATTGTGAGATCACTCACACACCGGCCTGGCCGGCATGTTTGTTGCCAATTGTCTCACCATATCATACATCGTAACAATGGAATTTAGTTATTTTTATTTTTAATTTTTTTTTTCAATTTTAATGCCATCAGTGGTGTTCACGAAGCGTGAAGTTGAATTCAAGGTGAAAAGTTTAATTTCCTCCTCTAAAGCTAGGAGTTGGATGATTCGTTTGCTTATTTATCTGTATTTTTTTGTATACTTTTTTAAGTTAAGTTTTCACGGCATAGATACATAGTTTTGCAAAATAGGGGATTTCAAACGCGATAACACAACACACTCTATGCTTAGTCGTCGACATTCGTATATATAGAAGATACAATTTAAGTAAAATATACATTTTATTTGTATCTTGTATCTTCTATGTATAACACTCACCTGTGAATTTGACATGAGCTATGACTATCTTCTTCTGCTTCGTATGTTCGTATTATATGCCCCTATTATATCTGAAGTTACTTTTAAAATTAATGAAGGTATAGTTAAGTTAAGTTAGTTATAGATACTTTTATATCTCAAGATACATTCGTAAACATACATATACATACCTTGTAACCCTTTACATTTAGTTTTAATTTTTTTGCAATTTATTATACTGGAACGTGTAATAGGCTCAGAACACGCAAACCTTATATTTCAACATTTTTAATTCGAAATTTATTCAAGAAAACTATCTCATCTTATTCTTCTTCTTCACAGATCGTTGTTAGTTCCATCAGCAGCAACACAAAAAAGAAATTCATTTTAAGCAATTGGCTTGATCTAAATTTTTTGAAAAAAAAGTATCTTATTCGTATAACTTTGTATCTAATATGCGCTATCACACATAATCTATCTTCGAGTGTGTATCTCAATGCTGCTGCAAGATTCCGTTTTCCGGAAGTTTATAAATTTAGAATATAAGCACTAGAGAGGAGTCCACAAAGATTATATATTATACGAGTTGAAAATATCTTATATGAGTGTTTTCATTTGAGTAAACACATTGCAACGGCACTCACAATTTAACGGCAACTAAAAAGCCATTTAGCAAGGTGCCTCAGGTAAATACCTACCGACAGACAGACAGACAGACGTACTTACATATGTGTATTATACGCCACGGTGAGGTGTAGCACATTACAAATTGATTCTCATGACTAATTTCTCAAATAATTAACATTTCTCAAGATACAATTCTATCTTATGCACTTTTGCACTTGCACTCACTCACTCACTTCTAAAACCACCAGATGTGCACACACAATGAGTTAACATTTTTTGAAATATTTTTCTTCTTTGGTTTTAAGGAAAAATGTTGGTAAGACTCGCACCAGTGATGCCACTAAGAGATCACGGGAGATATTTAAAGTAATCCCGTGAATTCTTCCAGTGCCATTCCCTGTACAGAGACTGTTTTTTTTTTTTTTTTTGTTGTTTTATCTTCTAGAATATGCTAACTCGAGTTTAATGTGCAATTTTTGTGTTAATTTCACATTATATTTGTACAAAGTATTCAAAAGTACACATCAAAATACTTACCTTACGAATAAGTGGTGAAGATGTATGGAAGAAGCAGGAAGATGGTCTATGATGATGGAGACTTGGTTGGTTGGTTCTGTTCCGTCAGAACGACGACGACGATGATGTGAAAATACTCGTGCCTGCAATTTCAATTGTTGATTTTAGTAACTGTTTTAGGTTTCGTGATGGTTAATTTGATGAAAGACTCTTCTAAGGCCTAAAAGAGGGGTTAGAGACCTGTGGAAAGAAAAAAAATGCATGAATCTGAAAAGAATTCTTCATTAAAATAGGAAATCATTCTTTTTTCCGAAGTACTTACACTTTTGTGTAATTTTGCTTTTTAAGTTTTTAAGGAAATAATTCATCAAATTTGGCAACGAACAATTTTGTTTTAAGTCTCTTAACCAAAGAAAAGATCTATTGATTCTAGTTTTCTTGTTAAGTTTTGGTGTTCAAGATGATAATGAAATCATTCGCCAAACTTTTCAACTAAATAAATTGTCCTAAAGCTTCAAAATACAAAAAATGTCTGCGTCAAATGAGTTGACGGATAAGACTGGTGAATGAAAATGATCTACTGTTACTAGCTCTCTTGTTTTGCTGTTGGAATTGTTGAGGAATTAAGTCTAAAAACTTGGCAATCAACAAATTTATCGTAAGGCTTTGTGGCTTTGAGCCACAGAAAGCATCTACGTCAAAATGTTTTGAAGCAATCAATTTTGACTTTGACGGAAGCGATCGGTGGATGGTCTATTGAGATCAGCTCTCTTGTTAAGGAAATAATTCTACACATTTAGCAACGAAAAAATGTGCCTTTGGTCCTTAAATTACTGAAAATGTCTACGTCAAATGCGTTGTAGTAATTGGTATAATATTGACGTTAAGGGATAGGATTGGTGGATAATCTATTAATATTAGCTCTCTTGTGTAGCTTTGATGTTCGAATTGTTGAGGAATTACTTACACAAATTTGGCAATGAACAAACTTTTTGTAAGGCTCTAAACAACGTTGACGGAAGTGATTTTTGGATGATCAATTAATACCAGCTACAGCTCTTTTGTGTAGTTTTGCTGTTCAAGTTGTTAAGGAATTAATTCTACACATTTGGCAACAAAGAAATTTGTCTCAGTCTCTAAATTACTGAAAATGTTTACGTCAAATGCGTTGCAGTTATCTATTGCTATTGATATTAGTTTTCTTGTTAAGTTGTTATGTTCAAGTTGTTAAGAAAATAATTCTACAAATTTATAAATGAAAAATGTTTCCTGAAGTCTCTACGTCAAATGTGTTAAAACAATCAGTAGCAGAAGTATTTCTAAAAAAAGAATGCCAAAAACCCTATTTTTTCGGTCTCAAAGAAAGTAACTCAGCTTAAAAGATTATTTTGGTAATTTTAAACGATTGTATTATCATTTTACTTAATTTAAAACCAAAAAACGAAAATTCCAACTTGAAATTAATTTTTATATGAATGAACTTTTATAAACTGTCACTTTTTAGATTTTTGCAACAATAGGAAACTATTAGCATGGAATTCAAACTTAAGAATTAGTTTCTACATTCTTAGAAAATAAATGTCTTTAAAAATAGGTTCTTTACAAAATTGTATACCTAAACCTTCAAACAAGTCTTCAGTTACATATAAACGTTACCAATAAAACTCAGAATCTTACGCCCATTTTAATAAGGCTTTTATCTTGGAAAGGCTAAAGAAGTCCAATTTTGTACACTAACGTTTCAAACAAGAATAATTTATTCATAAAAAGTGTGTGACTAATTAATTTGTATCTCCTTAAAATCTCCTTATAACTCTCTTTGTCATGCCTTTATGTGCCTGAAATAGGAAATGTTGCAATTATAATGTTTCTATACCATTTCTGATTCAAATTGCAATTAAATTGTAAAATACTAGATACTACTTTGAAGAATTATAATTATTTGTATCAGATTCTATGGAACGTAGACAGAACGTGGATTGATTTTTCTAAAAGTCTTTTCTGCTACAGTGTATTTATTTCTTTTTTTTTTATTATATTTGTTTATTCAGACAAAATGGCACACGCAGAACATGAATCCGATCTCGTAATGACCCAAATAAAACACTCACCCTAATACGTCGCTCTTCGATCAAGCTATCCATCGAACTATCAACGATACGATACATATCTTCTTATTAAGATTTTTAGTGTGTGCACAGTGCACTTGCTTATAATTTTAATCAAGTTAACGCACATAAGAAGCAACATCTGACAAGAGTCCAAGTCGAAGGCAACAAAACAACGTTAACAACTCTTAGACTATATGCGAATCAATAAACATCGCGGACAACCCAATGATCCAGTTGGCACCCGAACCAGAAACTCTGTTCGAGCTCATAAATTAACCATGAGGTGGGCTTAAAGAATCACGCGCCTTTTATACCTCCTCGTGCATCACACAAAATCAACCGATCATCATCAACATCAACATCATCGTCGTCGTCTTAGTCCACATCAACATCATTGGTCTCCATCAATTCAATGGTCCACCACACAAAAGTATCTTCAAGCATCCATTGCTTCGGTCTTCGGTTGAGATACTTTATAATACATCTGGATACATTGGATGCACTCGGTGAGATATTGAGGAGTTGCTCTAGTAAACTTGACAAACTCGCCTGCCGGTTTTGCTGGGTTAATCAATATACACCATGTAGCGCAATAAAAACGTGCCACATGCGTGCGTGATTGGACTCCACAATGCCAGAAAGAAGCTTCGGACCAATTTCGCTCCGCATTTCATTTTTCTATATATATACTTTTTGTGTCTTTTTTCTTTATTTTGTATTTCATTTATTTCTTGCTTTGTTCATACAATGATCATCATCGAGCTCCATCTTTTCTCTCATTGCTTGCCTGGCTCTGTGGATCTGCACATCTGTGGATTTCATATGCATCTATAAAACGATTCCATGTCGATGATAATTCTTGTTTTTTTATTTCTTTCATTTCTTCATTTTTATTTTTATATCATTTTTTAATGCGGCGATCCTTTCCATCCAATGACACTGATACAAGTGTTGGTAAGTAATTGATGCCATCGCCAACGTATCGTGCGTTCTGCAAACATATTCATTTTCATTTTGCGTTAAGATCTATGTCATTACACATAAATTAGTTCGAATAACATATATCTAAGTAAGTTATATGTTTATATAATTGTATCAGAATGGCGCCTCATGAAACCTGAACGCTTAGGTAGAAAATGGAAAGATATACATAGATACATCGTACTTTCGTAAATAGATAGATAGATAGAAAGATAGAGGGCTTGTGAATGTGAAGAGATGATTTTTCTGCAACATGACCAATCTCGGAGCATTCACTGTTTTGTTTATTACTTCTTTTTATTTATTTTTTCGAACTTATTTAACTGTCCTGTAGTGTCGGTCTACGTAATTTTCAAATTCCCACCCACACTCACATAAACTCACCACAAGTTGAAACCTAATTTTGTGAAATTTCCAAAGAGGCTTGAGAATAATAATAATTGGTAAATCATGATCTGAATTTGTGCATTCAGTATTTGTGTGTGTTAAATGTATGTCCAAGAAGTTTGGATACAGAATAACAGTCGTGAACTTACAAAAAGTGGCTTGAGTCCATTCGTCTTCCTGATCAGGTACGAACTTGTAGTGCAGAAGTATTAGGCGCAGATTAATAACAAATTTCATCAAAGAATTTGTGTATCACCAAAACTTATTGAATCAAAAACAATCATTGATAAATTGTCAAAGAAATATCGTTGAAACACTCTTTATAGGCATTATTTTAATTTATTCTGATAACGAGGCTCTTCGAAGAAGTGCAATGCTCGTTATTTGAAACAACACTTTCGGAAATGAACTATTGAACCTAATTAAATAGTAAACAAACAATTCTGGAATAACTTTTATATTTCATTAGCAACCATTTTTCTTCGTTGAAATGAATTTACTACAACAACTTTGGTACAAAAGCATTTAACAGAGACTTAACCACCTCATTCCTATTTTGATATCTTTTTTAACAATAATTTCACCATGCATCGCCTGATTTTTGACAGTAACGTGACTGTTCAAAATATAGTTAAAACTTTTATCTGATAACAAGAACCTTCGAAGAAGTGCATCTATGGTTAGTTGGAAATAATATTTTTGAAAATTAACTATTGAATCTAATTACACATTAGACAAGCTATTCTGGAAATATATTTTTATTTCATAACGAGCTATTTTTCTTTTTAAACTTGCTTTTTACAGCAACAAATTCTGTAAATGAAAATTTAACAAAGATTTATAAAATTCAATTCAAATTAGTTTATGGTCTTATTTTTTGTCAATTACGTCCCTGTTCAAAAATAGCTGCATCATTTTTCCACCATCCCACTGTTGGTTTTTTTGCTAAGTTCGATGGGAATGTATATGTATGTGTCTACTGGATGAAACCAAAACGACCCGAATCGATGATGTTTCTTAAAGGTTTATTTTGTTTTACTTGTTTCACATCTCAGAATAGAGATAAATCTGCATGAGTGAAGACAGTCTTGAGAGTGCAACCTACACGATGCATGTTCCGTATTACATATTGAAATCAATAACCATACATAATGTTGGATACTGGGTTTATAGTTGATTTCTTTCTTCGATTTTTGTTTCTTCGTTTTTTTAAAGTTATGTTTTCCTTCAAGTGCATCACAGGATTTGTTTTTTTTTTTATATAATATATTTTGTTCAACATGGAGGATTGTATACGATGATCTGATACCACACACGGAAAAGAAGCTTAAAGCAAAATGATGCACTGATACTTGAATGGCTGCTTGGTGTAATAAATGTTCAACACGGGTAATTACAACATTTCATTCTAATCGTGAATCTTCAATAAGGCAGCATAGTACAGCAGCGTGGTGTCGCGTTGTTGTATACTCGTAGATATTGATTGTTCTTTATTGATGTTAAGAGTTATGGAGGATTTAGACAGCTGACAACAATAACAACAACAAAAGATATAATGTGGCTGAGTTTGAGATTTTAGTTAAATTTTTTTCTATTAAGAGTTTATAATGAGGTATTGAATTAGGAAGGAAAAACATGACACAAGCAACTTTGTAGTTAAAAAATATATTTTAAAAAATTTACAAAAAATATTAATTCAAATATCAGAATTTAACAGCTTATGTTAGAAACTCAGAGGTCGAAGAAGTAAATCAGCTTCTAGAATCAAGAAGAGGATGTTTTAGGCTGTGAGATATGTATGCTTATTCTACATTTATACCAAAGAAAGACGATATTGATACATGACCGAAACTATTCTTATTTTTAATTTTTTTTAAAGACTAAACTATTTTACTGTAAATAGCGTTTCTGTATGCATAATAGAATTTGTCAATCTTCTTCAAGTGGAATTCGTGTCGATCAGATTGACAATCATGACCTTCACAACCAATAACAACTCAATCACGTCTAACTTTATATAAAAAAAAGGGTTAAAGCAAACAACAAACTCGTGTAGCTTTAAAAAAACTACATATTTATCCACTTACAAATCACATCCACATGTATAAATAAATTCTCACAATTGGCGTCAAATAACAAATTATAGGTTAATTAAGTTAATTAAATGTTAGTTTCTATTTTTTTAGTGTTGATACCTAAGCCAACATAAAACCCGATAGCAACAAACACAGCTAAGATAGAAAAATAGATACAAATCCTAATTCTATTAACACCATTTTGTTACTTTATTACCGATCTCATACTCATGAAGTCACATACTAAGTTTTTTATTTTCTATTTTTATTTTAAGTTTAAGTCTGAAAATAAAAAATTAACTGAAGTGGAAAAAACCCTCGAATAGCAATTTAAATGACTTCTCCGTCGTCTCGGCGCGTCGCGTCCAATTGGCAGCGGCATCGATCGGTAGGTTGTATCTTGCCCCGTAACAAGATAATAGCTCGAAATCAACCTACCTGCAATATTCTATCGTGTTCGAAGTAAAAAAGTTTGCATGCACCTGACAAGAAAAACACAAAAACTTATCTTCCATTGGCCATAAATAAATCGATAGTTTAATTGTCAATGATACAAATTTTGCAAAAAAAAAAATGGCCAAGAATTGTGTCTCCTTCTTGAAAGATCTTGAGAAGGAAAAAAAAACTAGAAACTTATGTAGATTCGTGAGAAAATCATGGAGAGTTATGTTTGAGAACTTTGTTACCAAAAAAACAACAAATTTAAATCTATTCCTAACTTTAGCTAAGTTGAAGCTAGAAACTGTAGTAAATTACAGAAAATTACCGGATGTAATTGGTGATCGTGATGAATCAACATCGAAACAACTTTTCACGTAAAATACTCGTTCTTACTTATCAGCTCGTCGCGTCGTCGTGTGTATTACTTTAGCTTGATACATGTGACTTTGTATGTTTTTAGAGTGAATATCACTTTCCAAATTCACTTTACAGTAACACACGCAAAAGCAACGACGACGCGATGATGCATATGAGTTACTTACTTTTACTGTTTAAATTGGAAAAAACAATATTGGTCCAGGTGTGCAGCCCTGAGGCACATTATTCAAATCTTATTTCCCGCTGTTATTTGAGGACACAATAACCAAAATGTATATACACAACTGTCAACGAAAAGAAAATTAAGTCCCGTAACATCAATTCGTCATAAAAAAATATAAGAGAAATATATCAAAGACACACTAAGCTAGAGAAAGAGAAATCGTTAATTGATTGAAGACGACGACGACGACTAAGACGTCATTGATATGTAGATACTTTTGTATGTTTTTTACATTCATTTAGATACTTCTTCTTATCCGAAAGAAGATGTCAGAAGTAACAAATTTGTTTTAACTCAATTCACTGGTTTTGGATTTCTTTTCACTTAAGAAACAACAAAAATTGCCCTATTGCCGAACGGTAGAATCTAGATACTACTGGTCTTAGAAGTTTTTGTTTTGAGCTTTCAGGTAAAAATTTGTCAAATGTTTTAACATAAAGGCCGCACACTATGGACTTTTAATTGGAACAACGGATATGCAAATCAATTCCCATATATCTTTCCTTATCTACCTTTTTCTATCTCTGTCTTCAAAAGACTTAAAAGTAAAAAAAACAAAGTGTAAAGTGTTATGTGAATGGAATAAAATATATGCTGACAGATAGCTTCTGAGAGAGACTAAGATATCATCTTCATCGTTATTCATTGTGGTCTTGTGATTTATTGCTGATTTATATGAAATGTATGTTATTGATGATTAAAACAAAACAATACTCCTTCCTATAAGCCCTAAATCAATAGTTTGTTGTTTGATTTGTTTTGAATTTATTTATTCAAAAAAATTGTAAAATGATAGGGTTTTTAGGAAAGTTTGACTATATTGTGTCTTTTGAAAATGATTAATTTATTATGTGGAATTATAATTTTAATCGGCGGCGGATGGACGCCAAGTTATTAGTTAATTTATTAATTTTTTCTTTATTAAGGGAAAGGATCGGAAAAGAAGATTTATTGTGGCGATATATTGAAATTGGAATATTGGTCTTAAATGAAAACAAAAGAAAACGAGATACTTTGGTGAAGGGCATTTCTGTGTTTTGAATTTAAAACGGATAATTAAGTCATTTTAAAGCAACAATAAAGTATTGGTTGTCTGTTTGTACTTGATTTTTGTAATTCCCAAACCAATTGCATAATTATTGGGTAGACTTGTAAAATACTTCAGTAAATCACTCTCCCGAGACAAGTATTAGACACACTAGTACTCGTACTTAAAAATTTAAATTTTTGAAAAGTTAATTATTTAACTACTTGAGTACTTTTACTTCTTAGCTTTTTGAATTAAGTTTTTCTTCAATTTCAAGTCAAGTATTTCGAAGTAATTTTGCAGCAATATTGGCTAAGGCGAACAGTTAAGGAACTTAGGCAATTCAGTTTCTCAAGTCAAATAACAGTTAGTATTCATTTTTCTGGAGCATACATTTACAAAAATGTATATAAATTAAATTTTTTAAGTACTTGGATATCAAAGAACTCAAGCAATAAGCTTTATTTTCACACATTTATGAATAAGAACTTCAGCAGTACTTTAAGTACTTGAGTATTTCTTCATAAAGTTGTCTTTACTTTTAAGCACATTTAGTTAAGTTTATATATGTTTTTCATCATACTCATAATAAATATGGAAGTATATACTGCTCAAATAAGAATTTTGAAACTTATTACAGGTGCCAAAGTATCAGTATGAAAGAATTGTAGTATTCACAAACAAATTCGAGCATGTACTGGTACTGGCACTTGTTTTTAAAACTAAAAAGTTTTTGTTTAAGTTTTTTGGCAACAAAGTCAAACACCAAAAAGCATTATTTTGATATTTAAAAGAATAGTCTTCTTTGGGCAAGATAATTCTTTCAATTCGGTAAGTGTTTGCCAAGTACTTGGCTGTCCATAATAAAGTAATCGATTAAATACTTTTGGAGCTTGAGTATTTCTCAATGCACTTGACTATTACTCTTTAACTCATTGAGTAGTTTATTTTTCCAACGTCGACTATTGTTGAAGAAGGTTTTTGGACACTTGTTACTTATGAGAAATGTTCTAAAAATTAAACACTTCTGGTTTTAGGATAGCTTAAGGTGATTGTCCTTAAATAAATTATCTCTATCAAATTGCAAATTCTATCAAATTCTATAACGACAACATTTAACATGCTTCTTTTAAATATATATATTTACTATTTAAATCTATTTATGGATTTACAAAATAAATCCTAAAAATATAAGTACCTAACCACTTGAATAATAAAATCACAAATTAATTATTTAAATCATAATTTTATATGTGTATAACCACTTCCATTTTTAAATCTATACAAATCTCAATTAGTTCAACTGCATTAAGCACTTAAACACTGAAATGAACCGAATCAAAATAATAATAATTAATTGAAATGTCATTAAAAAAAAAACTTAATTGTTCAAATATCCAGTTTCATTGAATCAGAAAAAAAAATATTACTAAACTAGATTAAAATTGACGTAATGGTATTAAAGCAATTTAAATATTTTTTTGATGGATATTATTATTGTAATTATGAAAAATATAGTATTTCCGGTTAAAATTTAGGTAATGTGTTTTTAGCTAGCCAAACACCTGGATTAGGTAATTTGCAAATTTAGTTGATGACGGAATATCAATTTTTTTATCAAGTAACTTACGAACAAATGTATGTAGTTTGATCAGTAGTTGTGAAATTATGCAAATTGCTATAAGCTGACAAGTGTTTAATTACCACTTAAGAACAAGAAAAACAGCGCCAAGTTAATAAAAAAGACTATGTCTCCAGTATTTCTTCTAAATTATCTGATATTTTAACCTTTGCAGAAATGACAAAAACTGCTGTCAACAGTACGAAATACCTCGATATCTTCTAGTATTTCATTAATTTTTTTCTAACATAGGTACATTTATCAATATTCTATATCGATAAATTATTATAAACTTTATCTTTTTCTTAAGTCATTAAATTTTCATAAAACAGAAACAAAACATAAATAAATCAATAAATAAATTTACGCTACAAACCAATCTAAAGTCAATCTAGTTTCAAGATAGTTTTTTAATGTTTACTCATTTTTTCTTACTTTTGTCATCTTCCACTTGCCTTGTGACGACGACGACGTTGACTGTTGGTGACCAGAAGCTATAAATCCTTCGAGAATCTACACTTCCAGTTCCTCCTGGTTCCTGTTTGGAGTTTTTATTTTTCTTTCCTAACTCAACCATTCAGTCCAGTTTATTTTTTTCTTCCTGCCTGCCTCCTGAGAAGTCTCTGATTGACATCAATGTTCATGTCGATGGCATGCGACAGCTGCTGATTCTTGAAATGAATGTTTTCCTGAAAGATACAAACAAAAAAAACAAAACAGATAAATAAAAGAATGAAATCGAGGAACTTACAACCCAACAACAAAAATATATTATTAGATTCATAAGATGAATGAAATGTGACTGAAGTTGGAAAACAAAAACAAGAAATCAAAAGATACAAGAAAAACTTATCCCACCAGAAATATGAAGACACCCCTATTTCTCTGATTCTATATGTCCTGCCCGGTGACGACTTAATAAAAGCTCAATTTAATATACTTCTCTGCACCTCTTTCGATAAATGCCAACCTTTTTTCTTTCCTTTTATACTCGAGGTTAGGTATTTATCTAATTAAATGGAAACAGCATAAAAGATATTTTCCACACACAATTCCTAGATAGGAATACCTCAAGGCATCTCCCATCATACCATCATCAGACTTCATCAGCACGGGCTGGAGGAGCTACCAGCAAGCCAGCAGGAAGATATCTCAACCTATGTACTGTACATATAGGGGATAAGTTTTCTTGTTTCTAAATAATAGAAAAGGAAACAAGTCGAACTTAAAAAAAAGATACATTTAACAAGTGTTAGCTGGATGTTCGATCTTTTTTGTCCAGCGTTTCTTTGATGATGTCTTTTCTGTCCTATCATTGAATTGGCATCTCAAATTCTCGAGTAAATCATAAAATTTCTGATCTATGACAAGATCAGTTCGGTGGTTTTTCTGATGTGGATTTGACCAGACAAAAGGAATAAAAGGACATCAAGTTGTGGTTGTCTTTCGACACGCGAAACAAGTTCACTGTTTATGTGCGTGATGTATTTCTATAAATTTTGAACTGGTTTCAATAATTGTAAGTTAATGATCTAAATAGCGTGAGGTAAGTGGTATGACTTTTGATAGCAAAAAAGGGGAATTTGATGAGTAATTTAGTCTTCACGTCAAATTAAAGTGGCAACAAAAAATTATTACATATATCGGACTTGGAATTATGATTGTAGGTAGAAGGAGTTCTTATTAGAAGGCACAAGGATGCCGAATCCGATGCCGGCCGGCGAACTAGTCAAACATGATGTCGTAGATATTGACGAAGAAGTGATTTGATATATTTTTCTTGTCTTTAGATTGACAGAAGAAATGCAAGTTTATGTATTCTTATGATAAGATCTTACGTACAATATTAAGGAAGATTTATGATTTTGATAAGACAAATTTATGAGGAAAATTTAAAAATAACTACATAAGTAAAGATTTGTATTAAAAAGTTTAAAAAGAAGAATCTTTATTTGTATTCAACTAAAAGATGGCAATCATTTAATTTACTTTCAAACTGAAACTTTAACTTTTAACGCTAATTTTTACCTCCAATCATTTGACTGGCAAAAGTAAATTGCAATCTTTTAAAACTTAAAATATTGAATAAGAGACTGACTTTTAAAGTTAAGAGCATCAGTATTAAATATTGAGTCAATAACAATCATTGATAATTATTACCTAGGAAATTTTTGAGAAAAACACTCAAGGTGCATTTTTTTTTCGTTTCTCTGATAACGAGGGCCATCGAAGAAGTGAAGTGGTGGTTAGTCTTGATATTTTTGTCGAAAATGAACTATTTAACCAAATAATATATTTATCAAACTATTCTGGAATTATATTTCTATTTCATAAGCATTACATTTTCTTTGTTAAAATGCGTTTACAAAATCTTAAAAAGAACACTTAATGAAAACTGAACTAATTTAAAACATTTATTGATAATTGCCAAACATATACTGAAGAGGGCGCATTATTTTGCTTTTCTCTGATATCGACGGCCATCGAAGAAATGGAGTGGCGGTTAGTCTTGATAATTTTTTCAAAAACCAACTGTTAAACTCAATAACATATTGATTAAACTATTCTATAATTATATTTTTATTTCAATACATAATATAATACTCGTACAATACATTTAATTCAATACATGTAATACATTTCATTAGTAAAAATGCATTTACAAAATCTTTTAAAGGACACTCAATTAGAATACAGATAATTTAAAACAATAACTGATAATTTCCAAAGATACATTGAAGAGATACAAACTATAAAACCTGATAACATATTTATCAAACTATTCTGGAATTTTATTTCTATTTTATGAGTAGTACATTTTCTTTGTTAAAATGTATTTACAATACAAATTTAATAAAATTTTTGCAATCATTGTACAGTAAATCACTACATAGTATAAAACAAAGTCGCTTTTTCTGTCATGTATGTTGTATGTCCCTATGAACGCTTAAATCTTTAAAACTACGCAACGGATTTTGATGCGGTTTTTTTTAATAGATAGAGTAACTCATGAGGAAGGTTTTTATGTATAATATCATCCATTAAATAGTGGACAAATACTGTTATTTTTGAGGTTTCTAATGTGATGTCGCAAATAATTACATTTTTTCCGCTTACATTGCAAACGCAGGCTGAATCCTACGAGATTTATCAAAATAATAATGTACTAAGTATTGTACACAATGAAAAGGTCTACAGAAAACTCCGCGATGGTATATGTCTATCTCTTATGGATATCAAACAATAACATTTTTTTGTCATTTACTTTTTACGACAAATAATGACTAATATTCGAAGCGATTTTAACCAATACAGCATTAATCCTTATCCAATTAAATACCTTAAATACATTGTTGATTTAATATAGATCTATTTGGCCTTTTACAGCATCTGATTTAAATCAATATTTTTGAAGATGTACAGATTTAAAAATTGCGGAACGTAGCGTTTACGGCGACGCGGCGCGGCGGCAGCGTGCCTATAAATAGCGCGTCGGAGGCCGCGGATTTCCTTATAGCACATTGAATTTAGCAGCGATCGGACGCGTTATCGGAGTTTTGTAGCGAGGAAAATAACAATCAACGGAACGTGAGGCTCGACTCAGTCAGCTTCGGGATAATTATAGAGCTGAGAGAGAGAGAGAATCTTCAGCAGAGCGTGAGATTAGCCGCCGTCGGGATCGAGATAGGCATACAGTGCAGAGGGACAGAGAATTGTGTATAAAAGATATTCCAAAGATAAGGAAAGGGGAATTGTTTTAAGTACTCCAAAAACGCGTGCGGGCTACGGCCAGTAAATGAATAAATCAAATCTACTGGATTGATTTTATCATTTTTTCAGTGAGTTACATATTTTAAACCCGTGCAAAGCCGGAGCGGGCCGCTATGTTTTTTTATAAACAACGTTCACAGTTTTTCTGTAGCGTATTTAGTATATCAGCATTGCACCCGTGCGAAGCCGGGGCGGGTCGCTATAATGAAATATAAATTGTTTACAAAATAATAAGCATACGTTAAAGTATATAATCACAATTAAATTTGAAAAAAAAATTCTGGAGAGACAGAAAAACAAACATCACAACATTTGACTTTAAGCTATATGTTTATTAATTTTTTTTAACACAGCTGTGTTTTTGTTCATATACATTTATTATTTAAAAATTAAATATAAACATTTCCATTTCAAAAAAAAAAAAAAAAATAAGAAACAATAACAACACTTTCCAAAAATAACTAAACTCTGTTAGAGGGTAAGTAATAAAACAGGGTCTATTCCAAATGTTTGCTAATGTTTATAAAGATTTCAAAATAAGAATAAATTGCTGTTTGTTTGATAAAAATGAGCAAATAATATAAAATTGTGTCCTATATCATATATATTTTTTGTATAAGTTAGAAATTAAATATTTTTAAAGGTGCAGTAAAATTGTCATTTCATATACAAACATGAATTATAATTTGTATAATGATAAAATACGTCACTTAATGTGGCGCACCAATTTTTAATTGTAATAATGTTTTCATTATCTTTATATTCTTGGGTTCAATGTTTGATTAGAAAAACAAATATTTACTCGTACTTTTTGAACCTAAATTTCTTAAGAATTCAAAGATACAGTGTAAAACTCACCTAAGAAATCGTAAGGAAATTGTAAGCTATGTATATAAATTTACAAAAAAAACCTACTACAATCGAATCGGTTTGTCAAAGTTATGAGTCGGACAGCTTAAAAAATGCAGTATTGATATAACCACATTTGAAGTTTTGAGAGAAAATCAGGAATAATTTTGAAATATCTTCAAAACTTAAATTTAGAAACTGAGTATTCAAAGGATTTTCTCGTCCATAATCTTTTGGAACATCATTTTTAAGATCTCTTGCCCACCATTCAACATTTTTAAAAATCTGTTTTTTGTTAAGTTCTTTTCTGTTGAGATATTGGAGAAGTAAGGCTAGGTTTTTATTTTTTGTTAAAGAAGCCAGCAATTGAATTATTATTCTTACGTTCAATATTTCAAAAATGGCTAGGGTTTAATAAGGCCTTAAGTGCTTTTAACTCATGTTGCACTTTAATTCCTTTTCCAGAACAAAATGAAGGAATCGAAAGGTTAGAAGCACAATTCCCGATACTGTTACTTACATTTTCTAAAGAAATTGTATTGGTACTTAAAAAATTTAACTACGAAGGAAATGTCCTAATACTTCTTTACAAGTGTGATATTGATATTTTAATGAATGGTTATGTTTACTTAAATATAAAAACAGCAACTTATAGCTAAAAAAAAATAGAAATTTAGAAAAGTTACAATATTTCCAAAAACATTTCTTCTAAGTGTACATTTTCCATAGCCTAACATTATACTCCACAACTCTCTGCTCAGCCATAAGGAATCTAATCTCAGACAAAAAAGTAACAAACCTTTTACAAAACACTCCTTGAATTCTTCCATTTCGTAATACCATTTAAGGAAAGTATAATCTTAAACTAAGAGACCAAATGCTTATACCAACTTGGCACATGCCTAAAACCTTTTTTTCTATTTTTTATTAGATGCACTAAAATAAAAAGAAAAAAAACACTAAAATCTGCAACCTGACCAGGTACAGTTCAAAGCCTAATCTCTAACTATTATCAAGCTCACTTCATTAAACATGCCCCATGTGTGTAAGTCCGCAAAATCGAGGACGACCATACCAACAAAAAACAACAACAACTACAACGATGACGATGCCGGACGGTATAACAAATCTTCTTAGCCACAGTAGTTAGCCTTTTTAACTTGTGGTCCAATTCAAGCCTTAGTCAAATGGCTTAAGCCAGTTCAATCTCATTTACATTCTACTATTTATCTTAAGTCATATATGGTTTTGTTTATAAGGAAAACAAAAAAAAAAAAAAAAAAAGACGTGCTGCTGCTGCTGTTGCAAGCTTCAAGACAAAAATAAAAGTATTATAAAATCCAAGCCAAACATGTGCGACCTCTAAAAATGCAATAGAAGCAAGTCTCTCTCTGGGTACATGGTCTGTCTCAAGGATAGATGGGAGCTAACATAAAATGTACAACATTTTATAATTTTTTATTATTTTCAACATAAAAATAAAAAAAAAGTTATTATTATACAAGTTAGTCAGAATTAGGTAGTGCGAGATGCCTTATAGACGAATAAGAACAACAACATCATCTTTATATAAAGGAAAGCGAAGCGATTCTTGTGATGATGAAGACACGACAACGATGATGTTGATGATGACAACCATGCGGGTTCTCTGGAAATGGCTACAAACTGATGCTTACATACGACAGAACTGCAGCAGCAGCTACAGAAGCCATATAACAAAAAGAGATCTTAAAATCGCTTAACCCGCCGCCCGCTGCACTGCCATCGTTCCACGTCTTCTTCGTCACAAGTTGCAAGTGGTGTGGCACAGTCAATGGCGCCTCTGGACAAGCTCCTTTTTAAGGGGAAACTCTCTTTAAAGTATCTCAAGTAGTCGAGTTTCCTATTCCAGAGTCATTTGATTGATGATCAAACAACCGTGGATGTTTGACTCAGCTGGAAGTGTCATCATGAGATGTCTTGAATCGGATATACCCAACGAAACCGACGACGACGATGGAAGACTAGATGAATTGTGTGATTATCGTGAAGTCACTTCTAAACATATTACAATCAACCCACCTGTGATGTGTTCATCCTCCCACAATAAAATCGCAAAAGATTCGGTTCAAGTACTTCACTTCGAATCTGAGTACTTAGAATTTTTCCTATGGTGGTCATTGAACTGTTATTCGTACAGAGTCGAGACTGATTGTGAGTCAGTTTGACGTTTTATAAAAATAAAATTTCAGCGCACCTGTTAAAAATGCGCAGACATAGCGCAATTCAACGGATTTTGCTGGGTTATTGTAATTTTTGTATTTTTATTTACGAAATTTACGACGAACAACGACGACGACATTGTGTTATTTGAAACCCACTCGTGCTACATTATGATGATGGAAACCTTAAATGACTGCGTGTAGGTTCTCAATTATTGGTTCAATGACTTTATAGGCCACATAGTCTATAGTCTGACTCTGACAGCAATTAGCAATTATTGTGACTTCGTCGAAAGAGAGAGAGAGAGATAGAGAATATGTAATGAAAGTTGCACAAAGTTGACGTTTTCTGATATGAAAACTCACATAGAATGTGACGCTGATGATTTTTCGTATCGTATTTCATATGATATAAATGCACCTAGACTTTTCTAGACGATTTTTATAGGAGACAGTCTGAATTACAAGAGAGTTGAGGGAGTTTTCGAAAAGTGTTTCACTGTGAGATTGAGGTTTTAGTGTTACTATAATATTTCCACCGAAATTGTTTTTCCTACTTTGCTGCAAATTTAGAAAGGGAAGTTCAGAAGTATTGAATTTACATTAGAATTGAAATAAAATTACTTTTTTCAAAAATTGTACAAGTTGTTCTAAAAATTGTAGTATCTGCCAGAATTTTTGGAAGAAATCCCAATGAATTATCCGAGAAATGCTTTTGAACCTTTTAATGGTTATTAGAATATTCAGTTTTTGGTAAACGTTGAAATCGTTCGTCATAGAAATTTATTTTTCTCGTAAGTATTGCAAAAAGTGTACCCAGACGAAAGAGCCATTTGGGTCTGAGGCACTATGAGCGAATTTATTCCAATGGGTTTCTGGATATAAAATTGCACTTTTGCAATTGATCCGACTCCGAAATCTCTTTATCACTGCAGATTTTTCAAATATTGATGTTCGTAAAATACATTTCTAAGGATTTTTTAGGCTGCCTAAATTTTTTAAGTAGTTTGTTTTCAATCGAATTCTTGATAGTTTTTAGAATGTATTCAAAATAAACGTAGTATTTATTAAAATTTTTGAAAAATCTTCTTCTTAAATGTACTACATGTCTTTCAAAAACCTTCAGTTTCCAGTGTGACGTTGTGGGGTACACTCATATTCGGGAGCTTTTTTCATTTAAAAAATAGTTTCAAATCATTTTTAATAATTTTTATAATTCATCAAATTAAAATGTCGTGCGGAATTTGTAAAAAAAAGGTCGATAGAGCTGAGCTTAAAATCAAATGCAGTAATTGCAATAAATATTTCCATGGAAAATGTGCAAAAATTACAGCAAATGATATTGAATTTATGAAAAATTCTATGACAATTTGGAGATGCCCAAGTTGTACGGCTGAGAGGAGAGGATCTATTTCTGGTGTCACTCCAGTAAAATACTCTCCAACTACATCATTAACGAAATTCACACCGCCTACACCATCTTCGATTGCATCCGACTCTCTTCCAAGTAAAGACATAACTGCTGCCACCGTTGTTGCTACAACTACCCTCGCTACCACCGCTACCACCTTCTCCAAATCATCCTACATTGCTGCTTCTTCTGCCACCATCATCGCCACCGCAGCCACATTATCCGCCCCCATCACCACCACCACCTTTTCTACCACTACCTACAACACTGGTATAAACAACAACATTCAACCGATCGACGCACTACCTCCCGCTGTTACCCTGGACATGGTTTATGCTGAAATTGTGCAACTAAAGAACTACCACAAAGCACAAATTGATGAAATGGTTGCCAAAATTAAGGAAAGTGAATCAAAAATTGTCACACTGGAGCAAAAGGTAGACTACCTAGAACAACAACTTCTATCAAACAGCATTGAAGTATATAATGTTCCAATTATAAACAAAGATACACCACACATTGATCTTGCAGTTGGTATTATTCGCAATGCTTTAAATATAAACATAAATGAGGCTGACATCGATCAATGTTTTGTCAAAAAAATTAAAAAAGGTAATTCTCATGCGAATGGCGATTTGAAGAGCACCAATGTTCTGCATGTCAAATTTGTTTCTCATCACTTGAAAGAGAAAATTATGAAAACCAAGAGAGAGAAAAGAGAACAACTAACGACAAAAATATTTGGAGCACAAGGTAAACCGGAGAATGTATACATAAACGATTGCTTAACTCATCAGAGGCGTCAACTTCTAAATACTGCGCTAGCACTAAAAACTACGAAAGGAGTCAAATACGTTTGGACTAGGAATGGAAATATTTTTATGAGGAGAAGTGAGGGTGACAATTCTGTAAGAATTAATTATATTTCTGATTTTGATAAAATATGAGTATTGTTAATCCTATTCCTTATTCAGTTCAAAGTATTTGTGAAGTGCCAGTTTTTAGTAGTTTTATAGATGATTGCTTTTGTATACACCAAAACATCCGTAGTCTCAGAAAAAATTTTTCTAATTTCCTAGCTCACATTGATTCATTTAAAAAATTGCCAGCTATAATAGTTTTAACAGAGATTTGGGTTTATGAGAGTGAAATGAGCCTTTATAATATACCGGGTTATGCGCTTTTTAGTTGTTGCAATGAATCTTATTCGTCAGGTGGTGTTGCAGTTTACATTGATGAAAATTTCGTTCACCAATTCTCAAAAATCGACATTTGCAGCGCGGATGTTGTAAAGTTGTCGTTTTGTTATCAAAACGAAAACTATACAATGTTATGTTTATATAGATTGCACGCGTTTAGTAAAAGTTTGTTTATAGAGGAACTCAGTCAAATTCTTTGTATAAATAAAACTTGTAATTTAATTTTAATTGGAGATATTAATATTGATATCTTAAACGTATCCGACAAAGACGTTGATAATTATTTGTTTCTTATGGCTTCTAATGGTCTAAAGGGAATTATTAATGACCCAACTCGCGTAACTGAATCTTCAAGTACTTGCATTGACCACATTTTTACTCGTTTAAAAGTCAGTAATAAATCAAAATTTTTTGGAAGTGTTCTTGACCTAAATATTACTGATCATAAATCGATCATCTTATTTAATGAGTTACAAAATAATCTGAATTCTACTTCAGTAACACAAAGAAAAGAGCATTATACCACCGATTACATATTATTGCAGAATATTTTGAAGCATGAATTTTGGGATCAGGTTTATTCGGAAACGGACCCATCAACTTCGTTTTCTGTTTTTATCTCAATCTTGCAAAAACATATAGAGTCGTGTACTTCTGTGTCGATAAAAAATTCTAATAAAAAAAAATTTCTAAAGCCTTGGATGAATAAGAGTCTCCTCAAGCATATTAAAAAAAAGAACACAATTAGTATTAAGCTAAAAAAACATCCAAATAATGTAAAGCTAAAAAAGTATTACCTCACACTTTGTAAAGCTGTTAGTACAAATATTGAATTGACTCGCGAAAAGTATTATTGTAACTTATTTGAAAAATCAAAAGGCAATATAAAAGAAGAATGGAAGGCTGTTGACAGCATTTTAGGTAAAACAAAAAAGCCAAACGTAATAGAAACTATTGTAGTTAATAATGTTGCTCTAACTGATGTTAACTGTATATCGAATAAATTTAATGAATATTTTACTGAAATATCTGAAATATTGAAGCCATCTAGTAATGCCGGTGATGATTGTGATTGTTATAATCAACATTGTCTAGATGCTGAAATCATACTATCAAATAGCTTTGCTTTTAATTCTATAACCTCTTTCGAAACCTACAAAACAATTTTATCTTTAAAAAATAAAAATTCTTGCACTTCAGATGGAATATCTAGTAACGTACTTAAAAAAATTGCATTCTATGTTTCAGATGTTTTGAGTTACATATTTAACTTAAGTGTTGAACAGGGCTGTTTTCCTGAACAATTTAAATGCGCTGAGGTTATTCCTCTCTTTAAAAAGGGAGATAAAAAAAATATGGTTAACTACCGACCTATTTCTATTCTTCCTACTTTTTCAAAAATTTTTGAAAAACTTATGATTAATAGAATTACTTCTTTCCTAAATAAAAATAGGTTTTTTAGTGAAAATCAATTTGGTTTTCGTTCAGGAAAATCAACCGAAGATGCAATTCTTAGGCTATGCAGTCAGCTTTATGGCAGTTTGAATAATAATAAATCTACAATGGCTCTCTTCATTGATATGACAAAAGCATTTGATATGGTTGACCACGATTTACTTTTACGTAAGTTGTATAATGCTGGATTTAGGGGAGTAATTTTTCAGTGGTTAAAATCATACTTAAAGGGAAGAGTTCAAAAAGTTATTATCAACGGTACACAAAGTGAATCTCGTTTTTTAAAAAATGGAGTACCACAGGGATCTGTACTCGGCCCTTTATTTTTCCTTATATATATTAACTCAATTTTTAAGCTTCGATTAAATGGCCTTTCGACGGCATTTGCTGATGATATATCATTTACCTACCAGTCTAATTCGGATTTTAATTGTGTTTTACTAATTGAAGAAGATCTCGAAGTTCTAAGAACTTGGTTTTCTAACCATAAGTTGATAATTAGTGAAAAAACTAAATTCATGACTTTTAAAATATCTGGCCATCGAGTCTGTAATTACAATATATTTTTTCATGCTTCGAGTTGTAGGCAATTTAGCTTTCCAATTCACAATTGTGGTAAACCTAATTTCCATCATAAATATTCCTGTTCCGATTCTTGTTTCAAAATTGATTCTGTGAATAATTTTAAATATTTAGGTGTAACAATTGATTCTAACCTTAATTGGAAAGATCATAGTTACAACATCAAGAATCATTTGATGCTCATAACGCGAAAAATGTATCTTTTAAAACCATTCTGCTCTAAAAAGGTTCTAACTTCAATATATTATGGTCTTGCGCACTCTAAACTACAATATGGGTTATCTAGCTGGGGTGGTTCCTATGCAAATACTTTTAGACCGTTATTGATTGCCCAAAAACATCTTATTAGAATTATTTGCAACAAAAATCGTTATGCTGAAAGTTGGCCTTTATACAAGGAATTACGAATTCTACCTATGAGACATCTGTATATTTTTAAAGTACTTAAAGAATTTTTCAAGCAAAGCGGTAATATTCCTAGTAGAAACTCGCAGTTATATAATCTAAGAATAAACAACCTGCACCTTGTCAATATACCCACTGCCCACAAGACTCATTTCTCTAACTTTTATACTGCCGCAGCACCAAAGTCATTTAATAAATTACCTTTGTCTATCAGAACAATTCAAAACTTAAACTCTTTTTTAAAAAAAGTAAAAGACTGGCTTTTTACAATTGATTTAAATTCTATTGATAACTATTATTGAATTTTGTATCATAGTTTTATTATCTTAAAAAATGTACCATTTTGTTGTTATTTTTTTTTTCTGAATTTTATGATGAATTATTTAGTACCTATGAATGTATTATGTAT
Source organism: Eupeodes luniger (assembly GCA_951509635.1). NCBI lineage: Eukaryota > Metazoa > Arthropoda > Insecta > Diptera > Syrphidae > Eupeodes > Eupeodes luniger. Next base: position 6,363,247 of record OX608075.1, on the reverse strand, counting down.
ATACCTACTCTTTTTATATATCAGTTATACTATCTTTGAAATATTTATTGATTCACTTAACTCAATGAACCATTGTTTTATTATTTGTATTGCTGATTGTCACCCCACAACAGTTTCTAATTATTGTAAAATTAAATCACAATGTATCATTCAATACTAACTTTCAAGTTAAAGAATGATAGCTATTATTTATTCCTTTTTTACACTTGCTATTGTACTAGTTTTAAGTTGGAAATGAAAAAATGAATGAATAAAAAAATTTTCTAATTCTAATTCTAAAAAAAAGCTAAACGATAAATGGTGAAACGGTTTTTAAGAGAAAAATTTGAAATAGGTTTTGTTTTTGTACTGAATCGAAACATGGCTATCACATGAAGTTTTCTAAACATATACAAAAAATAATGTCGAAAACAGGTTTTTCTTACAATTCGTTTTTGGATTCAAAATTATCACTAAAATATTCTCAAAAACAATTTTTCAAACCCAGAAATTAAATTAAATTCAAGCTTTTTCAAAATTTCATTCACTTTCAAATGAAAGCTTATAACTAAAGAGAATTTCCTGAACCATAATGGGATACTAAAATGATTTGAACTGTATCAAGAATACAAGGATTTATACTTTTCAAATAATTATTCAAATTATTTATAATTTTGCCTCCAAAAAAACGTTATTGAATGTCTTTGAGAAACATATTTTAAAAATGGATGTGATTGAAAAGTTATGAGGCACAATTCGAATTCAGAATCTAATCTTTTAAAAATGTGTCTTTTTGTTTGTGGGACAGAAAAAACTTAATTTCGCCCGCCAGTATTTTCTAGGTGGTCTGAATCAATTGGATTTTAATAGTTATACAAAAACTAAAAAGGGTTGGTCAATGGTCATGTGTGGTCAGATTTAGTTGCGTATGGAAGCTTTTGTTCCAAAAATATTTAAAATCAATAAGTTCCTATCAACATTACTTATTATCACTTTATACATTTTCTTTTGCTCCAGAGAATTCCATGAGTTCCATGAAGTAAAGTTATGAATTCTTCGAAAATTCTCACGATTATTTCTTTGAAAATAATCGTATATTATGTGTAAGGATACCTTTTTTAACCGCACATCAAGAATATGGAATGCTTTACACAATTGTTTCTTACCTCCAATTTGCCTTTTAGTGTACTCATCTTAGATCTTAAGGGTAGTTTATTAACTTTAATTTAAAAATATAGAGGACATTGAAACAAAAATTAAACAATATGATGAATACCTTTTTAGCAAGTTCAACACAAAATTTTCAGTCTAATTTTATTTATTTTTCTCTGCTGCGGTTGCGTCAATGTATCTCATTGAGAGTTTCATTATTTACAGAACAGGTTAAGGAGGAAAGTAACAAGTGTGAAACGATTGTGACATTTGTGGTCGAAAGTCAAAAGTTTGTGTTCCTGACCTTTAATTTTTTCTAATAAAAACAGGGTATTTACTGGACCACATCTATCCGTCTTATACATCAACAGATGCTAAACACTCTCGATGGATTCAATGGCTTGAAGCTTTAAGGCTTGAGCACTGAATTAACTGCGATCAAGGAATGAGAAATAATGAATGAACTAATGAAGTCTTCTAGTAAGGCTTACTAACAGGGAGCTGCTTATTAAGCCAAATATTCAATTCTTCTTACTTCTTAACCATCTACTCGTTTTAGTCCTAAATATTTCTGGTTCTAGAAGAGACTTGAAAAATCCAGTATTTTCTGCATACCACAGATTTTGTTAATTTCAGCGTGTTTGTCATTAAATTCTTTAATATTCATTTCTCAATCTGGTGTAATCTTGTTAGCGCCAAATTTTGATAATTGACTTTGACTACCAAAAAAAGAAACACATAGAGTTTGAAGAACCGTGAAAAAGTAATAAATTTTTATCAATTTATCCACATAAAAACACCATCTGTGTATTTTATGTAAATTTTAAAAAACTTACTCTTACTATGAAAATTAATTTCTTTTATCCTCCAGTAAAAAAAACAAAGCTAAAAAACACAGCTAGGCTTTCGAAAAATTTCAGGTTTCCAAGAATAAAATTATGATATTTATTTTGTATTTATTTTTATAAATAAAAAAAGTTAAAACAATTCTTAATTAATTCATATTCTCTCCACTATCTTTAACTATGTGTATTTTTAAAAAAAATTAAAAACATACATATCTAAAGCTTTTTAAATCAAATTGATTAATTCATTACCTAATCTACATTAATTGTAATAATATTCATTGGATTAACTTAATTGTGAGCTTATCGTGAATATTTATTTAAAAAAAAATAAAAACCTGTTGATAGAATTGTTGAGATTCTATTTTTAAAAGTTCTTCATAAATCGTTTCAATATTCATAAAGCCGCTTAGAAATTGAAGACATTTTATAGTTTTTTTTTTAAATTGTTTTAAATTTGTCAGCCCTACTGTAGATTTTTTTGAAGTGAAGTATAGTATCTTCTTTCAGTGGCGCTGTCAAAAGCCTCAAAGAGACAGATACGTCTGTGCCTAGCTACACATATGTATCTATGAACTCCACTAAAGGGATCTTAAATTACATAGTAGGTAACTTTTTATTTTCATTTGATCCTCTCGCAAACCTCACAGTGGCGGTGGCTAGCGCAGTGAAGCTATACCTAGGCTAAGTATACCTATAAGGTATGTATAAATCTATCTGGCGGGCAGGTTCAGATTTTAGTTTTTTTTCTCTCTCAGACTCAGACCGTTTCATGTCTATTTTTAGTTTCAAAACCACAGAGATTGGTGACAGAGTTCGAGTCATTGCTCAAGTTCAGTTCACACGCTTTCACTAGCTTTTGCTACTGAAGTCATTGCCGGTTTATATAGGTAAAATTACTTGTCTGCTTCCTTCATCGTTCGTTGAGTCGTTGAAGTCAAAGACGACGTCGTCAGCGTCAGTATAAGAGCTCCATGAATATCGCATAATAATATTCTGTGACAAAGATGCAAAAGCATCTATCTAACTTATAGATACTTACTTCACATAGTTGAGGTAAGGTTTATATAGATACAGACTCAGCTCATAGACTTTAAATGAAAATGACTTAATGAAAACATTACAACAGAAGCTTTATTAAAAACACAAACTCAGACCAAAAGCAATAGAAATCTACAAGATTTTGCCTAAAGGCTTGAATTCTAGACACAAAAAAAAACACAAAATACAAAATCCGACCACGAATTGCCGACGACGCTCAAAACTATCTAGATATACATTTTCTGACGTCGTCGTCTTATGGTACATAAATGATTCTTGGTGGGCGGGAAGCACGCGGATTCGTGTGCTCTGAAAATTGCATTTAGCTATCGGCTTTAACTTCTACTTCAACTTTAACTTCGACTTCGGCAGCTTGGCGTGAGATAGCAATATCTATCTATGCGTTATTACTATTAGGTATAGGAGCTCAGTGAGACTTTTTCCAAGATTAAGAATTATGACATACAAAAAAAACCTGGCTCCAAAACTAACTTGAGGCAAACACACGATTATATTGTCATTTGAATTATTGTGTTGCGTTTTGTTGGTGAATTATAAGTGAATTGACAGCCTATAGTTATATGGTAGTTCAACAAAATTAATCTTTCAAAGAAAAGTGAGGTTTCAACAAAGCCCAAAGGCGGCTTAATAATTCAACAACAAAAAATACCTAATGATAGATTTTTTAACTTACTGTGTATTTTCTCGATGTTTGTTTGTCTGTGAATCAATGGCTCATTAGAAGTGTCTGAAATGAGAAAAATAAAAGTTTATGAGTTAAATTTTAACGATGTTGTGAAATCTATAAAACTGAAGAAATTAACTTAATCTTTATTAAGTTTTAAAATTTAATAAGGTTTATAGATATTTAAGAGAAAAAGCAATATTGAAAATCAAGACATCGTAACTAAAACTGGAGAGAAAAATTAAGATTCGTGGTGAACTCTGAATTATTTCGCTTACATCGATTTCACAGGTGAAAAATTGAGTTTGCACACAATTCTACAAGTTTTTTTACGATTGTAGCAATCAATTTTCCACGACAAACATATTCTAAAGGTCCGTACTTCAAGTGAAACGAAAATTCAATGCCTTCCACTATCGTAAGATTTCACTCAAAATCTTTACGCAGACTTTTGCTTGAATGCAAGTTTCTTCTTTTCATAGGAGTTTCTTATCGACTTTATTCGGGAATGGGAAATCAAGTTTTCACATAATTCTAATGTGAAGTGAATACCAAATTCTTTCCCCAACTCTCAAATACAAATTCTTTAAATTTTTAAGTGAGGGAAATATTTATTCATCTGTGGAAAAGTCCAATTTTGGAAAGCCAAATAAAATTGTAGTTTTAAAACGTTCCAGTTTTAAACTGAAAATAAAAAAGGGAACTTGTTATTCACTCCAAATCTGTGCCATGAGCCCTTGCATATAATTGTTTGTATGATTTGATATTCATGCTTCTTTTTGTTTACAGGAGTTTTTCATGGGCTTAATTTTGAAGTGAAAAAATCAAATTTTCACAAAATTTTAAGAATTGATCTTTCACCGACTTGATTCAAGAGTGAATAATCAAGTTTTCAGAACATTTTTCCAATTTTTGGATGTGGAAATAAATGGAAATATTGATTGACTATGAAAAAGTGAGAAATTTCAGAAAAAATTGATTCATTTTGAGATTTTAGATTTCTAAGTGAAAAAAATTAATTCAACTTTAGTTTTCAATCAAAAATTTGGCTGTAAATTTTAAGGCACAGGTTTTTAAATTAGATAGTTAAGTTTTTCAAGTTTTTCATTAATTTTATTCAGAAAATAAAAATCAATCTATCTTAAACCAATAATTTGTTGGTGAAAAGTTTTTTTTTTAACATGTGAAATGAAATTGCTTCCCATTACTCCACATTAGTGCTGAAATTAAAGAATTATTGGTTCATAGTTGTGTATAAATTTTCGGTTTTAAGCTGAAACTTGAGAAAATAAATTTCGTTTTCACTCAAAATCTTGGCTCCATACCCTTTGCAAATAGTTTTTCAAAATTAAATTTATTTTTAAGAAATGAAATTAAATTTAAATCTATTCACCAACTCTCAGATATTAATTATTCAAATTTTAACTGTAAGAAATTAAGGAAAATGTTCATGAATTGTGAACAAAATTTCACAAGTAAAACTAAATATTTAGACATATAATTACGTTTTCACTCGAAATCTAGACTTATAAAAACTTCACAGGAATTTGTATTCGTTTTTATCAGAAGTGAAAAATTAAGTTTTCAAAAAATTGTGCCTTCCATAAACTTAAAACATCCACATTTTCAATTTTTGTACTGTGGGAAAAAGAGTAAAAATAAGTGAACATTTTTGAATTCACAGTTAAAATGTTTGTCTTCACTAAAAACCTTGATTTTAAATCTTCACGCGTTGTTTTTTTTAAGAATTGGATATTCATTTTTTTTCACAGGAATTTTCCTCAAATTAGACAGAAGTAAAAAATTCAAGTGGTATCAAAATTCTACCAATAATTTTTAGAGAAAATGACCTAAAATTGAAAAAGAAGTATGGTTGACTTTACCAGGATCAAATCCTTAGTTTTGTTTCAAAATAGATTAGAGTAAAAAAAAAAGTTTCACTCGACATTTTTTCACTTTGTGTAAAGTGCAATTTTTCACTTACAATAATCAATTGTGAAATAAATTTTTGGAAAACAAACCTCCTAAAATTTCCAATATTTTAAAAGAATAACGATAATTTATTGTTATCTTCGATTTTTAAAAAAATAAAACAAAACAAAAACAAACATATTTTGCTGAGCCTTATTTTCCGACATGACCCACAAAACTTAACCAAACAACTACAACATTTTGAAATTCAAAACAAACCAACAACAAAAAAATACACTCTTTCCGCGTTGCTACTTAAAGTTGAACATGATTGAACACCATGTTCTTGAAAAAAGAGCTAAAGAAGTTGAGGGAGGGGTTACCAATAGTGACTAGCTTTTGTGTTCAAACAAATGCCAAGCCCTCCTTCAATTGATTGGAACACGAATTTCTACTTCTACCAAAAACAGCGACTGCGACGTCCGTCGTGGATGTTATAGTGAAGTCTTGGCGCGTATTGTAATTTGTAACACAACTTTTTGGTATTGTGCATAGAAAATTAAAAGGGAATCAAAAGGCAAACACCATAAACACAAAACAGCAGGGGCTTGAGAAAGCCGCTATGACTAGATCTCCATCAGAGCTCACTTCAAGACCGATAGAGCTCCAACTATAACATAGGCAATCAGTGGAATTGTTGTTCACTCTCTTTTTTTTGGGGGAGCACCCACAATTCCCAAAACCAACAACAATACACCAAATACAAAAACAAATACTTTAAAGCACTTGTTTGGATTCTTTGCTGTCTTGAGTTAAGACTGTTGGACTTGAAAGAAGAAGTGAATGGTATGGTTATTTCTGGCTTGGCACTTTTTGGGGCGAGAAGTTCTCCCTCTCTACCACCACCGCCACAGTGAGTCCGTCAAGGCATAGATATCGTGTGAACACTTGGATTAGTTACATTCAGGAGTCATCACTGTTTCGTGCTGTCTATAGAAGAGTCTTTAAGTTTTATTGGTTTACCACCACCACACCGTGAGCTCTGGAACGAAAAATCACGATCTCTACTCTGTGAGATTTTTATTGACATTTACTCACTCCTAACTTTAAGCTGCTGCTGACGTTGCTGATGCTGGAGCTGGTGCTGGATACTTAGGTTTGGGTGACTCGTAGATTGTAATGATACTTAGTTTAATGTTTTTGTTTTCTTTAATTTAATTTGTTTTCCACTGGAGGAATATTGTTGGGCGGAAGAAGAGGTCATGTTGTCTTGGGGTGTTTGGTTAAATTGTTAGAAATTGAAATTACTTGAAATTGTTTGTTAATTGTTCATTGTTTACTTTTGTAATTGATTTGGTTTGAACATGAGAGTTCGAAGAGCTGAAGCTGCAGTTAGTCTTGTGGCTTAAGTGTTTTTTTTAAATTTAAGAATAACGTAGGATGAAATGAGATGAGAAGAAATTTGACATGTGTCGGTAGTGCAGTGCATCATAACCGAGGTTAATAAAAATAATCTGAGTAATAAACTAACTTGAGTTATAAAATAACCTGTTTGTTTAAAAACAACCTGGGATGAAAAATAACATTTGTTTAAAAATAACCCGGGTTAACAATTTACCTGAGTTGAAAAATAACCAGGTTTAGGTTAAGAAATAATCAAAGTTAAATAAAAATATTGGGTAAAAAATAACCGAGATTAACAAATAACCTGGGTTAAGAAAAAAAACAGGGATAAGAAATAACCTTGTTTAAAAATATGAGCTGGGTTTTAAAATAACTGAAGTTAAAAAAACCTGAGTTAAGAAACAAATTGGGTTAATAAATAACCGATGTTAAAGAACAACACAGGTTTAAAAATAACAAGGATTGAAAAATAACAAAGGTTCAAAAATAACCTGGGTTTTAAAATAACCGAGCTTGACAAATAACTTAGGTTAAAGAATAACCCAGGTTAAAAAAATAAGCTTTTGGTTCAAAAATAACCAAGGTTAAAAAATAACCTGCACTGAAAAACAACCTGGGTTAAACCCTGGTTAAAAAAATTTCAGGAGTTAAAAAATTACCAAAGTTAAAAAAATAATACAAAATAACCTGGGTTTTAAAATAATCGCTGTCTAAATATAATCTGGGTTAAAAAAATAACCTGGATTAAGAAATAACAGAGATTTAAACATAACCTGGATTGAATAATAGCCCAGGTTGGTTCGTTCATGAAAACTTACATTCCCATACGAACTTATTCATTGATTTCATAAATATTTTCATAACCATGATTATAACCAATAAAAAGTTCAATTAATTGAATTGAAACATTAAACATTAAAAGACTTTAATTTCAATAACAAATCATTATCTAAAAATGATAGTTCCCATATTTTAAACCCTCTACTAGCTTAAACCACCTGTTCAAAAAAGTCACCTTCCTCACTTCCAAGTATCGTGTTGGGTCTTAAATTATTTCACGTTCTCTCATTTATAGCCATAAATATTTCGATTAAAAAACACCTATAAACGTCTACACCGTACTTCTTAGTTAATTTACTGCTTGAAAAATCTCTCAAGAAACAAGCTTAAGTATGTGGGTAGAAGAAGAAGAAAAAAAATAACCATAAGATGTAATTTCATTCAAGAAATTCAATAAAATATAATCGCTATATAAATAATATTCTGACCATCATCAGGAAATCAATTGATATTCCTGTCATATCTTAATTTTCTCTTCTGCTGTGTTTTTCTTGTTCTTCGAAGACGAAGAGAAATATGCCGACTCAAGAAAGACCCAACCAGTTTTCCTTGCCATCATCATCAACACATCACCAGGCCATATGAGGAATGTCAAAAACTCGTTTCTTCTTATATTTTTTTTAGGTTTCAAGTACTTAATGTTCTGAACCCTTTCAGACTTTTCTTTTGCAAAATATTTCATCATTGACATCTTTATAATAAACCTCAATCATCATATTATCTATCCCAATGACACCATCATCATTTTGGCCAAAAACTCCAACTCCCAACTCCATTCCTTCAGAGAATGTTGCCCCATCAGTAACAAGAAATCAATTTATTTCTTATACTCAAATGTACTCAAGTACTCTTACTCGTATTCAATGCCTTCAAAATGTTTTGATCTTTTTCTTAGTTTTTATATTTTTCAAATTTTATCACGTGGGCTGCCGCATATCATATCGTAATTTGCATATTGTACTACCTTCTCTAAGCCCGACGATTCTCGACTATAATAAATTATGTTCTTTCAAATTAATCAGGTCCTTCGCTTAGACCGGCCGACCGGGCGTATGATGTTTTTGTTGTTGTTATTTGTATGGGGTCGATTGGGAAATGATGATGAAGAGACTCCTGCGTTGAACAAGAAGAAAGGCACAAATTATGTTCCATTATTATGACATCATTAAGTCATATTTCAATTTCGTACCTCAATTGAAACCTCTCCTCCATCCCAATCGCAACCTGTCAATTCATATTTTCTCCATTTGGATAAAACAGAAAGCGGACGAAGCGATGCAACCTGGAACTGGGCATTCACACGTGAACTCAGAGTTGGATTTGGAGAGAATAATATTTTAGGGCCTAAGATGACTTTTAATTAGAATTTTGAGCTAATTTTGATGTTTTTTGATCATTGCAGTTTTTCGTTGTAGACTTTGTCGGAGTTCTTTTTTTTTTACTTTTGACGTCTCTTCTTTGTATCAGCTTGTCATTTGGTAGTTGAAACGTCAAAATCAGTTATTTCAAAAGATTCCATTGCCAACACCGCCTTAAAGCATAGAACTATCACTGGGTTTGATTGTCAACATATGACATTAAAAACTGTCAAACCGTCTACTTCATAGTGTCTCTTAAATTTAAATTTTATACTGAACTAAATTTACATGATCTTAAATAATAAAAATAACACGTGTTCACATTGAACACTTTTGACATCTCATCCTTGCATCACATTACCACTTCATAGTCAAAAGCAAATATGAAAGTGATGCTGACATTTACTACTTTTGTTTAAATGATGAAACGTCAAAATGAATCGGCTCAAAAGATTCCGCTGTAAACACCGCCTTAGAGTATATTGGGTTTAATTGTCACCATTTTAAATGTGTGTCTCTGACAATAAAATTTTATATTGTGCTAAATTAACATAATTTTGAGTCTTTCTGTTGATTTTGATTTAACAAAAACCAATCAATATAAGACGGTGTTCATATGTGGACACTTTTGACGTCTCATCATTATACCACCTTCCAAATTAAAGTTAATAGCTAATATAAAAGCGATGCGGACTTTTAAATGTTCAAATGATGCAACGTCAAAATAAATGGCCTGAAAATAGTGAACACCACTTATGAGAATGGAACCCTCATTTTGATTGATTGTCAACCTCAGACATTTGTTTCTTTCGAAAAACTGTCGAAATGTTGGGCTAAATTTAGCCAATTAATATTTCTTAGATTTCTGAGAATTTTCTTGAAGAAAGTTCCTACGAAAAGGGTCCTTTTCTTAGAGATATATCATTTTAAGTTGGCAATACTATTTTGACTGGCGGCCATTTTGTCAGCTGTCAAAATTGGTTTGAAATTTTAATATGAATGGATTAACAACTGAAAAACGTTTCCAATTGTGAACATTTATTTTGAAAATCATGGTTCTATTCGAAATACGTATTGCCCCAATTTTGTTTGCCTCACTTTTGAATGGAAACAAAACTGAGTGATGATAATTCAAAAATGTATGTTGAGACCCGCTACATCCACAAGTACTGACTTTTTGGTGTTTTTTTATGGATTGGTGAATTGAGAGTCTGAACTCTATTTTCGAACTGTTTGATTTAGGAATTGACAGATGACAGATAGAGATGACTGTCACTTAATACTTCGAATGTGGTTTCTAAACTCTTCATTATTTTCCTCGGCCTTATGATTTTAAAACAATCTAAATCCACCCTTATTCCACCGCACAATAAGGCGATGATGATGAACATTGCCATTACTATTCAATGGTCACATCCAGCATCTACCTAAGCTGAGCAGAGCATACACGTCGCCATCACCATCATCATCATCATCATAAGGCCATCTTTAGAACAGGTAAGGTGTGTGCCAAAATGGCCAGTGTAGGCAGCACCACAAAAATGAAACAAAAAAGAAGCAAATCAAAAAAGAAACACATCACAAATGAAATAAGAAAAAATTATTGGCCTTTTATGTGAACCCTGCGGCACTTCGTTTTTAGAATTTTGTTTTTTTTTTTTTGTTGGAGAGGGGCAATGAGGGTGAAACTTGTTTTTACACTTTTGTTTCTTGTTCTTAAAGAGAGGGTTTCTTTTTTCATTATTTTTGTTGTTCGTAGTTTGTTAAAACATTCACTTGGCTTCTTATTGGGATTTGTTTCTTCTCATTTCGTCCATCCTACGTTTTCATGAGTGTTTTTAATGTTCACATATGTTTTTGGTAGCATTTTATGGATTGAAGTTGTTCTGGAATCATTGTTGCCGAATGTTTTAATGATTTCTTACACACCTTTCCCTTTTGTTTCTTTTCTTTTTCGATTGATTTTGTTTCTTTTTTTTTGATATAAAGTTATGGGCAAAAAAAAATAATATCAAACTAAAAGAATCAAATTAAAAAAGGAATAAAATGTTAAATGTGTTTGATTACTGACCTCATTCTTGTTCGCTTTGTTGGTCTTTTGTTTTACACAGGATGCATGTGGGAATGTGCATTGTGTTCCTTTTATTTTTATGGTTTTCCTTTTTTTGTTTTTAGAGCGTCATGTGTTCAATGGTCTGAAAAAGGACCTGTTCTTTGCCATATTTGGACATTTTGGTTTGAACTTCCTTATTTTGTTCTTTTGTTGTTGTTGCGTAATATTTTGTGTTTTCTCGTTATGCTTGGATAAATAATTATTTTTATTTTTTTTTTCGCTTATAAATTGGATTTTGTTTAATACTTTTTCCATTCTTTGTTTGTTTGTTTGTTTGCTTGTTTTTTCGTTATTTTCAGAGTGGGATGAGTTATAATTTAGTTTTTTTTTGTTGTTGATGCACGATCACGTTTTATGGATTGTTATAACGTGACATAGGCTATAAGGTTTGGCAATTTTTTTTTAACAGAGATGACTTGATCAAACATTTAAGATTAAAGTTTATAAAATAGAAACCTATAGAAATTATAAGAACATTGTCATTTGCATCACGCTCAAATTTTGTTTATTTGCTTATTGATCTCACTTGTATACTTAATGTGATATTTTGTGGTATAATTAAAATGATGATAGAGTAAAGATGGAATGACCATGATTGTGGTGACTATTTCCGGTAAGAAACAGGCATAAAGTTTTTTAATCATGAATATAGAAGTTAATTATAGATAATTATAAGTTAATGTTATATTAATTGTACTTGGTACCTATAAAGCTAAGGGATGGTCATCGAGTCGTCCCCTCAATGGTGATTTGATATATAGCGCAAGATTAATATTATCGCATAAAGTAGGAGATATTAAGCTCACTTTTGACCGCAATTACACACAACCAATATTCATATGTCAATGCAATTCAAGTACTTTTCGTTAAGTTTTGTTTAAACTTTGCAAGAACGATTCCAGTCACTTTGCGATTAAATGAATTCGACAACAACAAACGGGAAATAAAGAACCCAAATGTTAAGAATTTTGATTCAATTAAATTATTAATTCCGTGTGACGGCATTTTTATTTATATGATGAAACCAACCCATCAACAAAAAAACTTGTCTTCATAAATGTCAATTTTATTTTGACAGTTAACGAAAATATAATTTTTGGATGTGTGGAGTTCTTTTGCAAATGTACATATGTAAGCTAATTTTCATTTTTGCCATTAGCTTATGTTTACTTAGTTTTGTATAATTTGGCTATAAGTTACTAGACCCGAACTGTCAAACGGAAAATTGTGTTTATTTTTCTGTTTAGTGTGTTTAAAATTTCAAAGGTGTATAAACAAAAAATCTATTACCAGGTTCTAAATTTCAAAAGCTTGTTTTATTGAAATTAATTTTATTTAAAACTTTAAAAATATCTTAATTCGTTTAAAATTTTAAACTCTCAGCATTCAAAAATGAAAACTCTGAATTTCAAAAATCGTTCAGTATTTTTAAGTTCAAACAGTGAAAATATCTTAAAAATGTGCATATAAATATGGTTTGAACCATATTTAACGAATAATGACATTAACTGTCATTGAGTGTGTAAATGACAGCTACTGTCATCATCATCATATCTTACGTTATTTAATAATAATTAAAGATTCAATCGGAAATATATTTTATTTTTCAGACTGGTTTCTTGACTTGTTTGAAACAAATTGTTTTTGCAATGACAGCTGTCAATAATTATTGTAATTAGAAATGAAGATTGTCAGTGTTTTTAATGCAATAAAAATGTGATAGATCTGTCAAAAAATTTGCAACCCTATAAGAAATTATAGAAAACCTTTTTCGAATTAAAAAAAAAAAACAGCTAATGTCAGCGTATTTGTTGGTCGAGTATGGCTAATTTTTCCATTGGTAAACTTAAATATGTCTTTTTTTATCGTTCCAAATGATACATCAGCTCATGTTTTATTATTTTAGCCTTAAAATTTGTTGATTGTGTTATCGCTCAAAATTTTAAAAATTTCCAACAAAAATTGACAGTTGCCAATTGTTCTGGTATTTCAATTTCATGGAGGGACTAGTTCCAAAGCGAAAAATTTAGATCTGAAAATTTTATTTTAAATCAATTTATTTTGCCCAAAAGAATGTTAAAATCGAAGATTGGTGTTTTGACAGATCTAAACCGAAATAAGTTGATTTATTCTAGCTCAGATTTTCTTAAATTCCGGAGAAGGAACTTTTGGAGTTTTAACATTAACACCGTTTGAATAAAATTTGCATATCTTCTGACAAAAACTGATAACAATCTGCAGAATGTATGTGCTAGTGCTTCCATTTCCACCACAAAAGTTCACAATTATTGTCCTCAGAACTAGAACTAAAAACAGTCAATAGTAGTTACCCCCTTTTTTCACTTAACCTTAGTAACTCTTTTAAGTGTAATTATTATGAAAGCGTGTTAAAATGCAATTTTAAAGAACCTTACACTTAAAAAACTGTATGTTCTGATTTTGATGTGATGTGAACTCATGATGTCGTAATGTTATTTCTTTTATTCCTAGAAAAATCCCGGTTTTTTTCTGTTCGGAGTAATTAAAGTTCAACCATAGAGGTTAGGTATACCTAAAAGAAGTCGCAATGGCAAGTGCATCAAGTAAAGTAGCAGGTACGGCTGGAAGACTGGGATATACATAAGTAGCTACAGCTGACTTCCCGAAATGTAATTACCAACGTTTGGTTTTTAAGTTGCTGTTGTTTTTTTTTTGTTAATGCTTCTGTCTTGCTGCTATTCGATGGTAGTTGGCTCTGCCTGCTCGGCTTATGTAGGGTTGTTAGGTGTTGTGATTCTAATCGTTTTTTGCGGTTTTCACACCATTTAATTCGTTGTTGTTGTTGTATTTGTCTTAACACTTGCCTTTTTTATTTGCAGGTGATGAAAATCATTCCCAGGTGTTGTATTGTCTGTCCCGGTCTTGGTTTCGGTCTCGGTCTCGGTCCCTGGAAGAAAATGATGGTGTTCTTCAGCTCCTGCTTTGGTTATCTTCTTTTTTTTCATTGTTAGTTGCGCTTTTTTATATATTTTTTACTGATTCTTATCGAGCAATGGTGGTGGTCCCTCTGTCGTGTGAATTTGTTGTTTCGTTTTTCATCTTCGTTTAATTTTCTTTGAATTCCTATTTGTTTGTTGTTTCAAGTAAGACTTGTAAAAATGGTTAAAAAAAAAGGTAGTTAAGCTAACTAATTGCCTTGAGCTTGACTTTGTGAACAAACCAAAGAACAGTAGCCCTGAAGAAATTACCGGACAATCTTACTTTTTTAGCGTTTTAGCAATGTTGAAAACAACAAAATTGATGTGAGAGGTCTTTGTTTGTTTTAGATATAGATACAGTAATATAAAAATAAAAATATACAGGACAATGCAGCTGGCTAATGATATGCATGTTTTTCTTTTTAAGACGTCTTAGTTCTTAAAGAACGGAAGTAAACGGAATATATAATAAAAAAACATCTTTGTTCTCATCATCAGGTTGGATTTTTTCACATTATTGAGTTCATTGACTTTTAACGGGACAAGCTTTGTGAAATTAGTTTTTTTTTCAGAACTTTGCTATTTCCTAGAAGTTTTTTCTTTTAACGGTTTCGTTCACGGAAACAAATTTCCTCTTCATTTCTGTATCGTGCATCTAAACACGTCCAAGCAATGACAGTTCGTTAAAACAAACAAACCTACAGGCATGGAACAGACCTATTTATTTGAAATGTCAGTAACTCAGACGTCACATGGGTTTAGAAAATTATTTAAAGCAACCGTTTTGTGATTTGTATATAAGAATAAAACGACAAGAAATAGGCTGATTTCATAATTGTAAAAATGTAAGATTTAGCAAGATTAAGATCTGCGTTATAAAAGGAAATACACTGTATTATCTTTGCATGTCAGCAGTCGATAACTATGTTCATAAAATCTAGTTGACAGTCAAAATGCGATCATGTTTTGCAGTGAATTTGTTTTTTTTTTTGGGAGTGTGTTCCAAGATAATGGCTTCACAAATACTCTAATTAAGTAGTAGAATATTTCATACATACATTCATACATTAAGTAGTAGAATATTTCATACATTTTTCCGGAAAAGAATTTGCAAACGCGGAAACAAGTCACCAAAAGGATCTCGGTTCTTTTTTTGTAGAATTCAAAGACAGACGCTTATAATTAAATTAAATCAATTCCCACGAAAATCGAAATTAAATTTAATTTTGTCAAGGAACAATTTCATTTCTTGGTCTGTTTTTGAAACAAATTCCGTTAAAAAGGCGCCTACTAACTTTTGAAAAAAAGAAAATGTCCCAAATTTGTGTGTAATGTTTAACAATTAAAATACCTTTGAAACATTTTTCACTTCAAAAATTCAACAGAAACCGTAAATATACATACATATATAAATTCATTCCCAAAGGATCTCTTTTTAAACCTAAAAAAGTGAAAAAAAAGAAGGAGAAAAATCAACAACAAAAAGAAGAAAAAAAGAAGAAGAAAAGGAAACGACTGACCTGAACATACAAATACGAAAGACATTCCACATCCGTTTCACAAAAATAAAAGTCCATTGACCTAATAAAATAAGAAAAACCTTCTTTAACGTTCCCATTCGTAAAATTCGTACATTCGGAATAAGAATACATGAAGAACATATGAAATCTCGATGAAGTTCATCAATTTCCTTCTTATTTTTTCCATCTACTTCTCTATACTTCACCGTTCTCCCTAACCTGAATTTTGAAGGTACATAGGTATAGTATAGGATTGGGAACTTGGAGTCCTTCCCTAGGGTCACTTAAACTTCACATTCACTGTCAAAAAGAGTGAGAGAAGAGTGCGATGACGATGGCGATGGCAATGGAATTCCAATGGCACAGGAGGTATTAAATAACACAACGTTGCGGTTTTGTGTTTTTCATTGATTCCTCTTCGTCGTTTTCTTGTGCACTGAATCTGAACTGAATTGCATTTCACTTCCTTTGCCATCGTCCGTCATCGTACTCCTGCTCCTGGATTCATATACAGGAACGATCCCTATCCCAATGAAAATGCCTTCACAGTGAGTTCCAATCCACATCCACTCACAACACAACAGAATGGATGATGATGATGATGACGATGATGTCAGGTTAAAACGGTGGAAAGGTATTCATGTACTGAAGCAATTGCTTCGGCTGTTATTACCCTTGTCGTAAGCTGCACCTGGGTTTATATTGGAGGGAACATCATCCAGCTACAGCTTGGAGCTCCATAGCCAAAACAACAACAGCTAACAGAACAGAACAGACAACAATCGCATCAGAAGCCCAGGTTTTGAGGCATAATTACGACAACTGTGGCCCTTTTTTTTTTGTATACCATAGAGGTACTGACAACGAGTAAAGAAACCTAGTACCTCATCCGCATGACAGAAATTTCATTCAAGGGATTCTTTGCTCCGTTCAGAGCTCATCCGTCCCGTCCTCGATGATGAAATTCTGTGAGTGTGCGGTTTTATTTTACCTCACTGCGCTGCTGGCTTCGGTGAAATCTTTAGTATCCGATCAGTGCCATAAGTTTTGAGTGTCGCGCAAGCCGGTTCTGTGTTCTGGCAAAAGCCCACATGGACCTCCATTTCAGTTGACTGATTCCCTGATTCCAATGGGAAGAGATTTATTGGGGGGCTCACCTTATAGTCTTACAATCTTTTTAGTTTTTTACGTTTTGTCTTTTTGTGAGACAAATTCAGATGCTTGAATCGCAGCCATCTGATCAGGGTTTTAGCGATCGGTGAATATTTACGTTCCTTCTCTAGAAGAATCAGAAACTGAAACAGAGGAGATTTGGAGAGAGCTGAAGAGCTTGACAATCAAAGAATGGCTGGGTGTACATGGCCAGGCTATTATGTCAATTGAAACTGTGGTCGGTTTCTGTCTCTATCGGAGCGCGACTGACATGGAATGTGCCTCCAAATTGACAACAATCTGGTGCTGTTGCTGTTGCCGCTGCTGTTGGTGTTGCTTGTTGTTAGCCGGCCAGCCGGCCGGCAAGCGACGCCACAACGACAGCTACAATCTTTAGACTCTGCTTCAACAACGGTAGAGCGTATGTGTGTTGCAGTTGTTAGACGATCGCTTAAGTGGCGTGCTGACTATCGGAGGCATGTTATCGGCAGCATATGTCATGTATAGGATGATATGATTTCGTTTTGTTCAATTTTAATCAAATGGAATTTTTGTTTAGATTGTTATACAGTAATTTAGTTAGGTTATAGGAATACGAGTAGAAGTCCGATAGATAGTTAGTCATTTTTAAGCTACTGTTGGAAAAATACTTTGAATAACTTTAAGTCTTTATTATAGTGATTGGAATATCTGATATTTTGGGTTTTGGCACTAAATTTATAAAATGTGTCATTCAGTATTGAAATATTACTTAGGCGGTGGATAGGTGATGTGGTTTTATGGAATGGCTTGTATGACATTTCAAGATACAACGTTTTTAACTGTTTCGGGGAAGTTATCACTCTTCAATCTCAAAGCAAAGTAATTTTAAGGATTGACTTAAGATCTCGTTGCATCCGAAGAGTGCAGGAAGGTATGTCTTTAAACGGTAATGAACAATCTGTCAATAGAAGAAGGTAGGGAAAGCATCAAATCACTCATAAACAATATAGTGTATAAGAGGGAACCTTGTGGAACACCACAATTGATTTCATAATTGTTCGTTACAAAGCTACTACTTGTACCCAGAAGGTGACTTGTCATTTTTTATCGATCAACATTTAGAGAAAAAGAAATGCAAGACCTTAAAGCTACTCGAACCGGACCAGGTTATGAAAATAGACAGTACATTTTGTTTCGTATGCTCAAAAATGATACCAAATGTTTGGTGTTTTTTTTTAGAGGTATAGAACTTAAATTTGGCAACACTATTTTATCTGACGGCCTTTTTCACAGCTGTTAAGTGCCTTATTTGTTATTCAGTTTGACATTTAAAACTTGAATAGACTGGGTTGGTGGAATAATTGGTCCTTTTTTCTGGTCAGAAAGATTCAGTCAATGATTACAGCTATAGATCCATGATCATTGACTCTTTCATTCATCAATTGAGCTGTGGTTTCGACAAGGTGCCGCGCTGTCGCAATATGTCACACAGCTCGTGCTATAGTTGACTTTTGAAGGAAACGTGTTTTAACCGAATAGTTTTACGTTACTGAACCGTAAATTGGCTTTCAGGATTGTGTTATTTAACGCCGCTTGACTATTTGCTGTGGGGATATGTAAAGTCAAGAGATTAACCACTTGATCACTTGGAAGACAACATTTGCGATATACGGCCACAAATATTGAAAAACGTCATGGAAAAAAGAGACCTTCAGATTGAACTACGTCGAAACCAGTAATAGTGGTCACATACTAGAAATCATATTTAAATTATAATATCAAAAGACTATTGTTTCAAACAATTTCAAAGTTCTATAATACTTAAAAAACTCTCATACATGAGCTTTTTTATCTTGATGTTATAATTTATAAACAAAATGTCTTTAAAACCGATATCTCTGCGGAGTCTTGAAATATGAATGACGAAAAAAGGTATTCCTCTAAAACATCTCCTCAACAACCCTGGTTTTGTATTCTAGGAAATGTTCAATTTGACAGGAAAGTTAAAAAAAAGCATTTAATATTTTGAAACTCTGTCAAAAAATGTGGAACGCAGCTGTTTTTCTATTTTCAAAAGATTACTTTGTCAAAAAGGAAGTTAAAAACTTTAATTTCCAGAGAAAACATTTCCTTTAAAGTCTCAAAAGATTTGAATATTTTCTTCTAGTCTTTCGCTCAAACTCATTCATAAACAGTCAAATGTGCAGTCATTATCTTATCTTCAAGGCCTATTATGTGCTATAGTGATAAAAAAGTTACACATTCGTATTTCAAGCCTTAAATATCTTATCTTTTTAAACCTTTTTTTAACCTGGTGATGATGCACTTTAAACACATAATTTGTCATCATAAATTTTACGAATGGCGAACAAAAAATCACTTATAATTCACTTGTTCAAACATATTGATTGTTTTTTCGCAAAAAAAAAAACTGCTGGTGAAAAGCTTTAACTTATTTCAAACCTTCATAACCTTGAGATGTAATTTAACTCAAGGGAACATTTTGCAACTGAACAGCAAAAATATAAAAAAAATATATACAATACTTATCTTCTATTTATCTTTAATCGATCAGACATTTTGTTGTGTTATGAAAAAATTTCACAAAAAAGTGAAAGGCTGAAAGGCAACGGATTTTGGTAAGAAGATAGAGGTCCAAGCACATTCCCAAAACTAGATACTTTTGTATCTACAAAATATCCAATCTTCATCTACATCTTTGAAACTTTGAACCAAACAAAAAAATATTATATAAAATTAATTTCGACTTAACTCAAATTCCTGAGTTATTTTATTTCTTCGTCTAAGAAAATAAAAAATAAAAATTAATTATCATCGCGGTTTGTATCGGCCTCCGCCGCCGCCGTGCCGCTCCATGCTATTATTATAATGATAATTTAAACTAATTTTCACATGAAGGTTCAACTCTACACTTTGCCATAAAAAAATTTGCCACGATTTTTGTTGACGTTCAATTCAGGTGTTTTATAGTTAAACTCAAACTCAAATTCAACTTCATAGATACTTTTGTAGATATACTTAGATACATATGTGCGCTATATTATTTGCACAGTTTATTACCGTCGAGTCGCTCGCTCGTCGTCAGTTTGTTGTTTTTTTTTTGTATTCATATTTTTATATTTTTGTTTTCTAACGTCAATTAGTCATAACACTGTCACCATTTGCAAAATTGATTTACTACACCAAATCGTACAATCGTACAGAGAGAGTTCACAGCACAGCACTGCAACAGCACCGCCATTGTCATAGAGCGAGCAGTATGAGAACAAAAAAATAATGTAAAAACGTGGTGAAATAATAAAAATAATTCATAAATATGAATTATTTTATGTTTAAACGCTTAAAATTTTAAAATTTATTATCAATTGTTTTGTTTTGTTTTAATATATATTTTATTTTTTTGTTTTGTTTGTCTCTATTCAAAACATCAATGGCGGGACATTTTTAGAGTAATATAATTTGAAAGACATTCAACCAGAAACTAAATAAATACAAACGTATGTAAAGGTTTTTTATTATAAGATTGAAACTTTTAGATTGTGTCTTTCAACCTATGCCACCTAGGGAGCCAGGCGACAATAGTGCATATATTTTAGCAAAAATTTATTGGTTTGACATTTGACTTTTTCTTCATATAAAAATATACTTCGTTTGGAGAATTCTCCTTTTGCCAATAAATGTATTAAAATACGTATTTACATTTAGCATGAGATTGAGATTGGAGTATAACCTTATTGATGCCAAATGAATGATTCATGGAGAAAAACATATCTCTGGGTTTCTTGTTTTATTTAAGTTCATTATTTGGTCATATGGAAACATATGATATTGGCTTTTTGGTTAGGTTTGAAAGTTGAAGTTTGTCTTTTAAGTGAAATGACGTTTATGTGGAAGAAAAAGGTAGGTATAATTAATGGATGTTTCAGTGAAAGTAGGCAAAATTTACATAAAACGTCAAAAATTAAACAAAAGATGCCTACCACACACAAATCATGATAAAAGTGAAAGACATACAAAACCAAAAAAGCATAAGACAACCGTTTAGTTAAATAATTAATAGCCATGTTTTTATATGCAAAATATAAAAGTTCACAGAAGAACGCCCGCCTTCTTGCCTAACCACAACTTTGAACTTTGCACTGTGAACGCAACCTTAAACCAATGTATCAACTGTCAAAGTCAAAAAAATTAATGAAAACCACAAAATGTTATTAAGATAAAGTTCAAGATCGAAGAACCTTTACAAAATTTTTAGTTGCTGAATGCAGTTTTAATATTGAGAATTCTCTTCCGTAAAAATGATTTTTTTTCCCAGAAGCATATAGTGACATATATGTATGTATTGTATATGCACGTCAAAATTTTACGTTTTCAACTAGTAAACTATCATTTAGCTTACACAGACGACTGGAATTATAAATTATTATTAAGATTATTGTAATTTTATTAAGCAAATTATTTTCATAATTTTAAATTTAATTAAAATCAATTTTAGATTAAAATATAAATTTGACTTATGTCACTTTGCTTCTGAAGAGAAGGTGTGCTTTTGAAAGAACTGTAAGACCAACTTTAGTCCTTTAAAAAACTCTAACTAACAGACCTAAATTTAGTTGTTATTAACATTAAGCGTAGTTGACTTTAACGAACTGACAGATCCTGAAGCAAGTTGACAGAAAACAAAAAAGATTGATCTTAAAGAAAAAATTTAGTGATAGAATTTAACCATCGGACTCGATTTAGTTAGTTGACCACGAATATTTAAGAAAATATGTGGGCCTGTTGAGGGATTTGGTCACACTTCAAAAAAGACGTCTATTTCAATTTAGTTTAGTGTCAATGAAGGGCATATAGTTCCTTGGTTGCGACCATTTTTGTATTTAAATAACGATCTGTCAGATCAAAACATCGATTTCAAACAATTTAACAGAAAGAAAATAGATTAATCTTAGAGCAAAAATGTTGTGATCAAATTTTATAATAGTATTCGTATAAGTTAGTTGATCCTAAATATTTAAGAAAATGAGTTTTGTGTTGCATTTTTAAAAAATATTTAAAATTTGTTTAATGAACATTTTTTTATGTAAGTCATGAAGCCAACTAATCGATCTCAATTTAGCTGTCATTACCATTAACCTTCGTTAAATTAAACGAAGATCCAATCATCGATTTCGAACAATTTGACAGATGGAAAACAGATTAATCTTAGAGCAAAAATGCGCATTTTTGTGATCAAATTTTATGATTGAGCTCGGAATAACTTGTTGGCCTCGGACATTTTCGAAAATGTGTTAACAAGTTGACAGAAAACAAAAAAGATTGATCTTAGAGAAAAAATGTAGTGATGGAATTTAATTATCGGATTCGATTTAGTTAGTTAACCACGAATATTTAAGAAAATATGTGCGCCTGTTGACACACTTCAAAAAAGACGTATTTCAATTTAATTTAGTGTCACAGAAGGGCATATAGTTCCTTGGTTGCGACCATTTTTGTATTTAAATCACAATATGTCAGATCAAAACATCGATTTCATACAATTTGACAGCAGAAAGAAAAGAGATTAATCTTAGAGCAAAAATGTTGTGATCAAATTTTATAATAGTATTCGTATAAGTTAGCTGATCCTAAATATTTAAGAAAATGAGTTTTGTGTTACATTTTAAAAAAGTATTTAAAATTTGTTTAATGAAAATTTTTTTTATATAAATCATGAAGCCAACTAATCGAACTCAATTTAACTGTCATTACCATTAACCTCTGTTAAATTGAACGATCTGTCAGATCCAATCATCGATTTCGATAAATTTGACAGAAAGAAAAGAGATTAATCTTAGAGCAAAGTTATAGTGATCGAATTTTATGATTGAGCTCGGAATAATTTGTTGGCCTCGGACATTTTCGAAAATATGTACTAATATTGTGTAGTGTAGTCACATTTTTAAAATATGTGCTTAACTTTTTTAATGTTTTGGAAGCACATATCGCTTTTTTGTTGCGAACATTTCTTTAAACAGTAAGTGATTTGGGAGTTAAACAATAACTTAAACGTTTTTTTAATTTTGACAAAATAATGGTTTATGTTTAGGCAATCAAGTTAGTAAAATGTGCTTCAGAAAGGTTTTGAATATTTTGTAATGTTAGGACTCTAAAAGAATATTAGAAGTTTTTTTTTGATGAACTGTTTAATATCTAAAATAAAATAAACGTGGACAAATCTTTCGGCGTGAATGTATTCAAAATCTCAAAATTATGCGTATTAATATTAAACTAGTTTGTATTCAAAACCTTATTGTAAGCCCAACTTTTTTCTGCTTAGCAGTCCTAATCTTTCTGTGCACAAATTGAACCCTTTCGACACCTAACTTATCAATGAATATATTGGTTGATAATTGTAAGCCCTGATAATCAGTTTAACCGTTTGGAACAAATCTTATGTTTATACCAAAAAAGTGTATTAATAACGTCCAAAATCGCTTAAAATCTCGGACATCGAAAAGAACATTTTAGAAACACCGAAATATTACTTTCCTGTAAAGTTAATAATTTGTTTAACTAAATAGAAACAGACAACGTGGAGTTTTTTTTAACGACAGTACTGCTTTTGAAATTATACATCTTCGAAACTTAGAAAATATCAAAAGATTTGATAATTTTGAAATCAAATTTGATTGTTTAATTTTTTTAAATAAAAATAATATTCAAGGCATATTATTCCGTTCAAATATGAGAATGTACAATGTTTCTAGAAAACTACGGAAAAAACACTTTAAGTTTTTCTGTTGTAGTAGTCAAGAGTTCAATATCAAAATTTGATAATTTGACTCGGGTTCACTTGAATCCTGAACTGAAAAACTTGGCATAAGGGTTAGGCTACAATTTTTAAGCCTACATCACTATACCTTAAACTTTAATGAATTTTTCTATTTCAAACATGGCAAGAAGCTTCGTTAAGCTTATAATCATGAAATATACATTTGTTAATTTAAAACATATTAAAAAAAAAATCTTAACTGGCAAAAAATAAGGATGAACTATAAAACTGTTTACACAGGAAAATTTGTATTTTTACAATTCAAAAGTACCACTCTTTATTGGACGAGGTCAGTTACAACCGTTAAAGAATAAGCCCAAAAATGTGCATTCTCTGAAAGTAATTTCTCCAAAAATTCTTCTCTAAGAAATTCAAAAAATGCTGTGCAACAGGTTACAGTTTAAAAGATTAACTCAATTGGTCTAAATTATTATGATATTCAAAACAAAAATCTATTTTAGAATAGTAAAACATTTTATATGAGAAATTAAGTCAATAATACAAAAATAAGCTCCCTATAACAAAAAATTTTAACCAGTTCCTATTTTCTAATTGATTTAGAAACGCTCTTTGGCGCTTATTTAAAATTAACATAATTTACATAAATGTAGTAAAAGCTCATTTAGAGATAAAAAAAAAAGAAAAAACACCTATCAATCCACGTGACTTTTTGGAATATAAATGGTCTGATCTCTTAAACAAATTTATTGCTTCATGTTCGGTGTAAAAAGTGTGGTTTTTTCCTCAACTTATTTTTAATAGAAATTAATTTGATTTAATTGAAATTAATTTATATCTTTTAAAATGGGTTTCCTTTAAAAAAGAAGTCAACTTGTCTTGGTCAACTTTTTCTCTAATAATACATTTTATTTCTTATGCCTAAACTAATTAATATTAATATTAATATTTATTTTTATTGAAAATTACCTAGTTTTCATTTAGCCAGCAAATATGTCGTTGTCGTGTCGTCCGTCGCCGTAGTTTGTGCGTCTACCACATAAATTCCAACTCCTTTCAACTTTGATCATATTTCAAGATTTTTATTTTTGCTTTCCAATCGGCAGCGGCGGTCTCGGGAGCTTCTAACGAATTATTACATATTTTTGAAAATTTTATTCATACACTTTATATAAATCGCTACACGATCACTTTTCGGCATAATATCGAATTACTCAAAATATCCATTTAGAAGATATAGATATATATTTCTAAAAAAATGCGAACGAATGTTACACACTGTTCAAGGTTCTTTTTTGTTCTGTTCCAATATTTTATATTTCTCTCAAAAAGGCAATAACCAAAATTTATACAAAAAAAAAAATCTGTATGCCTCCGGTGAGCCTCCTCCGATTTCGGACTTTCAGGTTCAATAACCAATTTTATGCCGATCGGTTCATGATCGGTTTTCATAAATTTCCAAACTTCTTTCAGCAAATATCGCCAAACTCCGGATTCGAGGAGATATCTCTTATAAAAGTGAAGGAACACAAAGATAGCGATTCAAAAAAAAAAAAAACGTCATCAAAAGTCAGGCTATCTTAATTATCACTTTTAGTTAGCATATCTTTTCAAGATCACTTTTTTTTTAGTCTTATTTAAATCGCGAATTATATAATTTCAAGTCTTAGAACACTCAGTTAGTTGTTTTTCAAAAGAAAAATGTTAAAGATACAAAAGTATCTTTTTTTTAAGTTTATGTTTTCAACCCAACAACTGATCACTACGATCGTTTGTACTAAACTGAACTGATCGTGTGGCACTCGAGAACAGGTAACCTGGATAAGGTGTACCAACAAAAAGGTACTATGTAGAGAGAGGTCTCTTCATCGCGTATCTATCTGTATATCTGTATCTATGCGCGCGATCGCTGGTGGTTAGGTATACTCTGCTGGCAGATACCTTTTTCCACCTTTCTTTATAAAATTTTTGTTGTACCTGTTGTAGGGACTCGACGACGACGACGGATATAGAGGGCTCTCTTTTTAACCCACATGGGAATTGGGGTCCGTTCTGCTTGCCTTAGCACGTCGTTGTCGAAGTCGCTGATGTTGTTGTTGTTACCGTCACCGTCACTCCACTCCATTCGACTCGACCACACCACTTGTTCCGATTCTATTCTATATCTTCTCAACTCGATTATAAGGTATGAGACTTTCAGGTGAAGTGTATAACCACTGGGGAATTAGTCTTTTTGTTCTACTCTAACAGGTGAGATAGTTATGGAGAGAACCAAAGAACTACAGAACCAAGAACCTTATGAATGAGTAAAAGTATCTAGATACTTTTTTTTGTTGTTGTTGTTATTATTGTTTCGGTATCTTTTATTATGATGAAATGGGAAGGAAGAGCGAAGTTACTCTATACTCTTGTTGTCAAATTAATGACGAATATGATGACGAAGACGGTGTGCCATGTTGTTTCTCAGGTAATGACTTGATGGATTGCAGAGTAAATTACCAACCGAATGAACGAATCAACGAACAACGACCGACCGGCCAAAAGCGGGCTTCATTTGTCCGTGACATAATGTTACGACTTACCGACGATGACGATGACGACGACTATCTGTAAAACGAAGAAGACGACAACCAACGAGTTGATATACCTTTTTTGAGATACTTTGTGTTGGCTTTGTTGAGTCTGAGTGATCTTATGGATGGTATAACCAATCTTTAAGGTTTCTTGTTTTATTTTTGTATTTTGTTTTTTAAGATAAATTAACTTCTTGTGACTTCGACTTGAAGAAAAGATACAACGAACTCTTAATTTGATTCTCTATATAGGTATGGTACTCGTAGAATCGTATACCTTTACGTACTTGGTGTATGCGGGGATTAAGCAAAGAAGATATATCTTATGGACAATTGCAAATTGGCAGAAGTAATGAATCTTAAAAAGGAAAATCATTGTGTGTTGAATTAATTTGTACGTGTTAAGGTTGTTTGTTTGATTTTGGTGTTTACACAGTAGGAATTAATAGATTTATATGTACTTGCAATATAAAAGAAGATTCTGATGATTGAAGGAGTTTTTGAGAAGCTTTATAAAAGGCATTCGAAAATCAAAGCCCTTACCGAATTTAACGTTATTTGAGCAATAAAAAGTGAATGAAATGGGGATTTGACAGCTGACAGCTGACATATGAGAGTTAGTTAAAAAGAAAGCATTTTACATCCTTTTTTTACTGTAAAGAAGACAATAATTTATGATGTTTCGAACACATTTATAGTTTCCTAAAAAAGGGACATAACTTTTTTAGTATGTAAGTTACTAAATGAGAAGATGATTCGTACTTTTTTAAGGGGTTATGACTGCCTTAAAATGTTGGGAAAGAATTTCACATTCTTGATGTGCGGCTTTAAAAAAAAACTTCTCACGAAATTGAAATCATTGTTAAAATAATGTGCATTCCTGCAAGTTTGATCACCAAAGCAGAATCGTTGAAGCGGTAACTCCATATTTGGATAGAGCATTGCTACTTAAAACACCTAATTTTTTATGTGTATTTAAAAACCTAATTTTTCCAATGTACTTAAAACATGGTTCAAATAACGAAAGATGGAAACATTTCATATAAAGCACCATTTTCGGAAGCTTTTTTTAGATTCTACACAGGAGACTTAAGCTTGATATAGAGGCATCTTTAGAAATATGTGAGCTTCACACAATTATTCCGATGATTTAAGGCTTAGATCACAGTCAGAAAAGATGGAGTGAAAAATGTCTTACATCATATTGCTAAAATCTTAAATACTTAGCAATATTTTTGGCAACGTTAAATTATTGATAATTCCATACGAAGTGATCTGATATACAAAAACCGAATACTAAAAGCTGATAAGTTTCCTCGATGCAAGTGCAGTTCGTGATTATTGATAATTTTAGATGATTTTAGAATCTTAATATCTCTTTATTTAACTTATGTTAAAACTACAAAATAATTAACTACTTTTTTACTAAAACTCTTCTTTTTAAATTGATAGATTTGTTTCCCAGATCTATGTTTGTTCGCTTTGTTTTGTTTTACGAACTGTCAATTTTAGACGTGTTCAGATGCACCGTTTTTAATAGAAACAAATTATTATTTTACTAGTAAGCAAAGGATTATAATTTTTGAATAATTAGTTAATTGCTTAGCATTTCAAAAATTGGTTTCTAGAAAAAAAATAAACCATTTAAATTAGATTTTTAAAATTGTCCACTATGTTCCTTGAATGTCATGTTGACATCTCGAGGTGAGGTAGAAAACTGTTCTATAACTACTCAAAAATCAGTAAATTTTCCTAAGATTTTAAACTAATATTTATAAAATATTTTGTTTTATTTTGCTATGATTTAGATTTGTTTGATTTATTTTCTTTTAACGAACTGTCACTGTTTAGTAGTGTTCCAGAGTTATCATATTTAATAAATGGCATTAAGTATTTTACTATTTAGAAAACGATTGAAATTGTGTTAAAATAAATTTCTAAATATTTAGATGATTGTCGATTAATAAAATGTTAAAATACACTTAACAATCTTTAAAATGTTTGCACATGTAATTTTATTCACAATTTTATTAAGTTAAGTTTCTTGTAAGCGCTTAGTGACATTTCGGGTTCGCATTCAACATCGCTTTTTAGGCTACAAAAAAATTCGAATTTGAGGAAAATTCAATATTTTCAACATTAGGATGGAAGGGGAACAAAACCGTTTTAAATAAGGATTGCAAGTTAAAATTTTGAACCCCCGCAACATGTATTTTTTTTGCAAATATTGTACCAAACTGAAACTAAAGTAAGCCAAAGTTTCGAGGTCTCGTGACTTGACGGTTAGTTCGTTCGGTAGTTAGACTTTCATAAGAATTATTTGGTTATAAGTTTGCACGTGAACTTCTCCTTGTGGAAAAATGTATAAGTCATCTAAATCTCTCGTTTTAATTGACAAAAATTTGATGGTCTTAAACCACACCATATAGAGCCCAAGAAAAACATCTCCTATATAACTTTATCCTTGTGTTAACATGTTTTTATGTTATCTAAATAATTATTGATGATTAAAAATGTCTAAATTTCTTTTTGGATTTTTAAAAATGTAACAACTTTTTTTTTAAATTCAATATCTCGAAAATGGGACAACATTTTTTAACGAAATTCAAATGCAAAATGTACATTAATAAGCACTAATTAACTACATAGCACAAATATTTAAAAATAAAAATTGAAACATTTTAAAAAAAAAAAATAATAAATTAAGGTTTTTTTGAGAAAGTGTAAGAACAAATCAAAATTTTTAATTAAAAAACAAGTTCAATTTTTTGTCAATATGTTATTTCAAAATATTGAAATGAAAAAACCTTCTATAAAAATAAATCGAAAACCAGGTGCTTGTAGGTTTTTTCCGGCCATAATCTTGTGGGACAAAATGTTTAAGCCCTTAGAGAATTGTTTGATGTGGGTTCAAGGTCCTATCTATCCTTATCAAGAATGTTTGACAGTTTCAAACCATAATTTTTTCGAGCCATCTTAACGTCATTTTCTGAAGCTAGAAAATTAAATATTTGTAAAGTGTAATTCTATTTTTAATCCTTCAACATTAGTCTCTTTTTTTCTCCATAAAAATTGTATGTAGACATGATTAAATTAAGTCTGATTTTATTAAAAAGGGTAGCTTGAATTAAATGCCTCTTTCATAATTCTTATGTCTTTCCGTCATCTTTTTTAGGCAGATTTAAATGGAAAAATAATTCGATACGCTCTGCTGAATATTAACGTGAATTTAATTATACTATGTTATGTGTATATTTTGAATGATTATTCAAATTTAATTTTTCTTGCATTACAATAATGTAATGGAGCAGGTTGATTTTATCACTTTAAATACACAAAACAACCCTGATGATGTAGTTGCCAACCAAGATAGAGATAGTAAATTTAAATGACTTCCATATAAAAATATAGAATTAATATCTTTTCATGTGAAACTTTTAAAAACAAATTAAAGGATATTGAAAAAACGTTCAAAAGTAAATATTAACTGTCATCTTATAATTGAGAATTTCGTTTCTAGTTTTGGTATTTTATGCAGGTGATCAGATGCAAAATAGTAAAATTATTCGAAATTGTCATGATCATCGTCATAATTATGAAAACAAGTGAGTATTTTACTATTTTTATGCAGGTGAGCAGGTGTTTCCCGCACATAAAGTAATCCTCACAATTATTCTCATTTAAAAATTTAAAAAAGGAAAAAACAAACAATTATGTACCTTACATATGTAAAACTAGAACTAGAACTTCCAAAAGAGGGTGCATAATTCCTACACTCACAGTAATGAAATAAATACAATTCAGTGGCAAACAAATGTTATCAGTTTAAAAAAATCCACTTTTTCCGTTTTTACCCTTAGAAAAAAAAACAAAATAAATATATTTAATAATTGCGTCTAGGGCAAATTCCATCGAATCAATTTAAGGGTGAATTTATTAATTATGTGTCGCACAGAAGTTTTCTCCTTTTTTGTTGACACTGCTGCACAAAATAACAACTAGGACTCTTTAAGGATGGTAAGGTCATCATGGGAGAATATTTTAGTATTGGATATTCCCACAAGAATTCTGGAATCTGCTGAGGCTCAGCAGGACCGGAAGAATCATACAAAAGGACACAAAAGATTGGGAATGAAAGGAAGAGAATTATCTGCTGAAAAATTGAAGGCCATTAATTAAAGGAAAACATTGAGGTTTTTTGTGAATGACAAAGGGATTTTTAAAATTGTTTTAATTGAATGATCGTTGTGTATTGAACTGCGACTTCTTCACCGAATCCTCTTAAGTTATTTAATAACTTTACAAATACTCCCAAACTGATAAAGTTTCGAAATTGTCATACTTAAGCAAATTTAGCTGATTTAGTAACTATGAAAAAACTATTGAGCAAAATATAGGTACTACATTTTTATACCAATAAGTCAATACAAGAAAATTTCCAGATCACATAGGCAACACAATACCAATTAACGACTCTACTTGAAATTAATAGGTTCATTTATTAAACGATCAGACAAATTTATACCAATTAGAAAATTTGAATTTAATACAAATTTTCAAATACGATAATACTGCAAAGTGCAGCTAATTAAAGTTTTTGTTCAGGAAAATGCACGTTAATAGTATATTTTTCTCATTAAGCAAATTATACCAATCAGAAAGTCACTAAATGTTTTGTAACATACAAAATCAAATAATTTTTATCAGCTGTCAAAATTGACAGCGTAGGCACTTTTTTGTTTTTATACCAATAAATTATACTTAAGTGATCCCTAATTTATTTTCATTGATCAGCTTTATGATTTTTGTAGCACATCAGAACCCTTACAAATTATTTGTGCTTTCCTCGGCGATTTTCTTGTTAAGCTTCTATAAAAAAAGTTAAATTTTCAAAAGCTTGTCATTTAAAATGTATAACCATCTCTTTATCAGTTAAAAGTTAAGTTCATACCAGTCAGCAAAGAATTCAAAAATGTTTTTGTGAAGATACAGAAATAGTATTTTTGTAAAGTACAACTTTTGTAAGTTTCTGTTCAGTAAATTTCTCTTTCGCAACAAAATATCTCCAAAATTAAGCGTTATACGAATCAAAACATTAATGTCAGAGACTCAGAAATCCAAAATTGGTTTTACATTAGTCAATAACTCTGAACAGATTATTGACTTTGTACATGATAATCAATTTTAGCGTTAAAAAATTAAAAATCAAGACACATAGCCTTAAATGACTGATTGGTATAAACTTTTCTAATTTAAATTTCACAGTAAATAATAAAAATTTGAATTTGTGGCCAAAATCGTATTTTTGCAATGTGGAGCTTTTGTTTAATTAACTGTCCCTTAGAAACAAATTATTTTTAATAATACGTGTTAAACCAATCTGGAAAGACCTTTCTTTGCATTAATTAACAACTCTTTAAAGGTTCTTTATTTTGCATATAATAAGCAATTTTATCGATGACAAAATTTAAAAAAAAAAATTAACATAATTTTCAATGATTGTTATATACTGGTCTAATGCCTTTTAAGTCCATACAATTAGCTCCATTAAATTCTACACTTCAACAAGTTCAATTTGTCAAACTTGTCATTTAAAACATCAAAAATAACGGCATCATCAATACAAGCAAAATTACATAAAAGCTTTTACAAGTTTATACCAATCAGCTAATAATACAAAAACGATTTTGGAAAAATACTGAAATACTAAAATCTTGCAAAGTGAAACAATTTTAAGTTTTTTTTAAGTTAATTGCACTCCAGAAAAAAATGTTTCCAAAACTATAAGTTATACCAATCAGAAAATTAATATAAAAGAATAAGATAGTCCAAATTACTTCCAAATCAGTCGATTATTCGATTATTCTAAACATGTTCTTTATTTTGCATATGATAAGCAGTTTTATGGTTGTAAAAGTAAAAATTAATTAATATAAGGATCTGAATGACTGGTATAAACTGGTCTAGTGCCTATTTGCGAACTTTAAACGAGCTCCCTTACTCCTTCACTTATTTCGCTTATATACCCAAGTTCAATTTGCCCAAACTTGTCACTTAAAACATCAATAACAATAACAGCATCCTTAAATGTCTCTCTAGATAGCACCTTTTAACTCCAATCAGTGCAAGTATTTTTTTCAACTACTTTGTAGCCAATTTTCTCATGTCCTCTGTCTCCCTAGAGGGTTTTGAGTTTCATTCTTTTTTCTTTGTTGTTATTTTTTGTCCATAACATCTTACAACAATCTTAACTTAACAATGGCATCAGGGACCACATGCTTTAAAAACTGATATACAATTTGGCTAAGTTCTCCTACAATATCTACTCTACTTTACTCTAAGGTACCTTCTTATAGTCGAATCAACTGGACAAGCTAAATGCTCCATATAAGCGTTGTCTGTCTGGCTGTCTGGTATGTCTCTAGTCTGTCCGTGGCCGCAACCATCTATTTGATGGACTACATGCCCAAATATAAAATCTAATCCACTCCGTGATCCATGAATTCCAATGTTTTTGCTTTATATACTTAGTTTATTTTATTTTGTGTGTACCTATGTCTAAAGTAACAAATAAAATAGTTTAAAAAAATCCATCGTCACGACTTTGTGAGTCGTGTGAGTCTGACGTGGACTGACATTAGACCGCACGTTTTTTTTCTTATTTTCCTGTCAAACTATATAACAGTCCAGACTTTCCTTTACTTTTTTTCTGGCAGAAACTAAAACTTTACAAAATAAAATTAACAAAAAAAAATAAACCTCCACAATCATTTGCTTTCGTTATCGCTGTTTCTACGAATAATTGTAAATCTAGTTCAACAATCGACCGACAATGACTAAGCCATAAGCCTGGTGCAACCCCATAGCACTTTACTTTCAAGCAAGCAACCTATATACCCCATGAGCTCCCTATACGAGTATGTATACAATATAATATACCTAAAGCGGGCTAATTGATAATCTATCGGACCCGCATTTGAATGGTATAATGAAGTCAGCGCCACATGCTGACTACAAATTAGAACACAACTCCACACCATTTACCATTTTTAACTACTATATACGATATAGTTTATCCGTTTGCATCATTCGCATAGCTATAAAGTCGGAATTGGAGCCAGTGGAAATGCTCTAGAAATTAGATGCCCCAAAGTCAGACCCTTAGCACTTTGAATCGATCATTGCTCAATAAACGACAACAAAGACTACGACGACGAAGTCGTCGACCGAACTAAACCGAACCGACGACACGACGCGACCGTCCGTCTGTCGGTCGTTCATCCAATGGCAACAACCATTTCCTGGTCCCATTAGAATCACCTAACCAGCAGGGTTCACCTGACTCTGACATTACAAATAAACATGTGTTGCAAGAGTTCTATTTGTTAGATTATTGCAAGTTCTTTCTTCCTAGGGTATTGCTCATTTGTGAGTTTTTTAAATTGCTATTAGAAAATATTTTCAGGTTTTAAGATCTTAAAGGCTAAGCGATATTTAAGTTTAAGACTGAAAATTGTGTTCTAGCCAAATGATCGTTTAAAATTAGAATAGTTTGAACCTAAAATACATCCATTTCTTGCTTTAAACTAGTTTATACCAATCAATATTTAATTTCCAAAGATCAGTAGAAGTATGAAAGTTGAGTGTTAAGCCAAATGATTACTTAAAACTAGACTATTTTGAAACCAATTCGTACTAATTTCATGCTTTATGCCACTTTATACCAATCAATAGAAATTGAAACCGACATTTCTAAATTTTGAGTTAAATTAAGTTAAAGATTGAAAAATGCGTTTTACCCAAATGATCCTTGAAAATTGGATAATGTATTATAAACCTAAATAAAATCAATTTCTTGATTAACACCAGTTTATACCAATCAATATTTATTTTGGCTTAAGACAAGCTATAGGCTGAAAATTTGGTATTAATCAAATGATTGCTTAAAACTTTAGTATGTAACTTTAGTTAAACCAATTTCTTGTTTTAAACCAGTTTATACCAATTTGTATTTTTCTCAAATGTTGTCTTAAATCCAAATTAACTTTAAAAATTTAAATATTTTGAACCTAAATCGGATCAAATTTTTTATACCGTTTTATACTAATCAATAGAAACTGAACCTTATTTTTAAATAGTTTGCCTTTAGATAAGTCAAAGACTATAAAAATTGTGTTGTAAAACTTAAAACCAAATGGACTTTAAAGATTTGTTTTGAATATTTTGAACCTCAGCCAACAAAATGTCTTGCCTTAGACCAGTTTACACCAGTCAATAAAAATGAAACTAACTTTTCCGAATTATGCCTTAAAATAAATTAAATACTTACTTTATACTTTATTCGAACTAATTTGTTGCTTTAGACCAGTTTATACCAATCGATAGAAAAAATATTATTTGAAATTGAATGCTTTATTTTATCAGTTGTGAAGACTTCTCTTAATATTGAAGTTGATTACATAGAATATTTGTTTTTGTATACCTTACTAAATTACAGGCGATTATCTTACATAGGTAAATTTTGGTTGTAAGGCTACAAAGTATGAAGGAAATATGTAAGCAAAAGAAGCTTTAAGTCAGTTTGTACCAAATAATAAAAAAAAGTTTGTATGTACCTTAGTAAAGTTCTTAATAATATCTGATTTGTAGACTTCATTAACTGTCAATATATTTTTCTTATACAACTTTTTTTATATACCAGTTGAGCATTTTAACTCGCAAATCGTAAGAAAGGATTACTAGACCAGTTTATACCAATTAATGCTAAAATATTTAGTATTAAATAAGTTCTTGGGTAAAAAATAGTTCCTGATCTAAGTATACCAGTTAAGTGCTCAAGGCAAATAGGGTACCATATTAAACAACTTCTAATTGAATTTAAGCCTTGCCTTAATTATTTTTATTTTCATTGAATTGACTGATATCAAATGGTTGCAATTTGATTCTGTGTAACAGAAGTTGGCCAACCGATGTTGTTTCATGTTTTCGCCACTATGCCATTACACCAGTTTGTCTATAAGCAGATTTTTGAATTTTATTCGCCCATCCGGTCAAAAAACGTGGTGGAGTGAAGCTGTGGTTGGACGACTTCGAACCATGGGACATATTGGCCCCAACTCGATACATCGATGGCTGGGAATATAGAATATCTTCTTAGTTAGATATGTTCCACACTAGTGAACTCCCAGATTATAGAACGAGCTTGATTTTTGCTTGTTTTTTTATTTCATTGAAACTCCTCCCGCAGCCACCCCGCCGCACACTAAATTGATTGGCCAGAGCCAGAGCTTAAAAGAGTATAGGTACTTTAGAAGAAAGAAAGAACAACGACTACGCGCGTGGACCAGCTCACCATCACCCAGCATCCGCTATTAATTGGAGTCTGACGTTGTTTGGCTGGTGATTGATTGAAAATGTCTGAAAATGGTCTGGGAGGCATTTTATTTACAACACTATCGATGGATACACCACCATCCACTATAATAGCACACAAGTTATAAAGCCTTAGCCTTTTATCCCAGTCAGCCTCAGCACCTTCTTCTATACGTATAATATGACGGTAAATGAAAAAACCGGTAACGTATAAAAGAGAGCGTAATTGGATTGATGGTGGATTGGGTAATGCTGGTGGTTGGAAAATAAGACAGGAAGTTTAGGTTGCGGTGTTAACTTTAAATTATGAGGTTATTTTTATTTTCGTCGAATAAAAAAACTAAAAAATTAGACGGAAGGCGGGAAGAAAGCTAAGGGTTAATAGGTGTTAGACATGAAACTGTGGGTTGGATATTGATGTTTAATCGAAAGGAATTTATAATTAAAAAAAAAAACAACAGGGCGTTTCGGAGTTAATTACTGAAGTTAAGTATAACATTTGTCTTTGTGTACCTATATGAAAATAAAGATAGGTAACTCGAATAGCTTTGTAGCTGAAAACTATTAGAAAACATGGAATTCGATTAATCTCAGACTGAAAAACTATAGCCCCTTAGTTAACCTTTAGGTAATTTGTACTTTCAATTACATATTTATTATAGGG
The DNA here is from genome assembly GCA_951509635.1 of Eupeodes luniger. Taxonomy (NCBI): domain Eukaryota; kingdom Metazoa; phylum Arthropoda; class Insecta; order Diptera; family Syrphidae; genus Eupeodes; species Eupeodes luniger. The sequence goes on along the minus strand of OX608075.1, from coordinate 6,326,906 downwards.
ATCAGATATGAATTACACTGATAAATTCGCTTTGATTCGAGTGAAAAATTCAAACATAATTTTTTCGAAAAAGTCAAATTGCAATATAAATAACTTTGAAAACTATGCAATCAATTATTGAAGTTTAATTTGTTTTCTGAAGAGATTTCGAGAACTCAAGAAAATTGAGAAGTTCTTATTTTTTCTACGAAGAAATGTAGATTCAATTTTTTTTTTTAAACTTCATCAAATATAATATTGTACCAATTTGTTTGTGTGTTTTAACTTTTTGACAACTTCGCCGGATGTTAAAAATAACATTACTTTGTGTTTCTTTTTAGAGTTATAGTATTTTATTTTAATTGGAGGCCAATTTGTCAGTTGTCAAAAGATTGGTTTGGCATTTCATCATGAATAGACTGACTGACTGCCTGAACAACGCTTCCAAATTGTGAACATTTATTATGAAAATCATCGTTCTGCCGAAATAAGTATAAGTTTTTCTATGAAACTCACTTTTGGTTGAATTGATGCGTCAATACACAAATTTGGAGTGACGATAATCCTCAAGTGTATGTTGAGACACCGTTTCATCCACAAAAACTGACTTTTCGTTTCTGTAAGAACGATGTTGGCCAAAACGTGTCCATAGAACCATGATTACTGAATTTTTTTTTCAATTGAACAATCATGATGAAGAAGCTATGATTAAAACAATATGGCATTCCATGTCTCACAGCTCGTGCCACAATTGATTAATTAAAGGAAACGTTTAGTAACAGCAGAGTTTCACTTTACGGACACGTGAATTGGCCTCTAAGACAGAGCAATTTAACTACGCTTGATATTTTTCTATAGTGATATCTGATATGTGAAGTCTCTAGTCTACACCGATAAGTTCGAAACGATTTGCCACCTGGCTGACAAAATTCACCTCATTATTGCTAATATACGGCCACAAATGTTTTAAAAAGAATTGGAATTGGAAGAAATTGTCATATGCCAGAAATTAGAAGATTATTTTTCGAATGAAATAAATTTTATGTCAATTAAAAATGTTTGTATTTATTTTCAGAGTTATGTACCTTTAAAAAACACTCCTTACTACAAAATAATTTTTATGATTATATCTGTTTTTATTTTTAAAGTTTTTGAGCTAAATTTATTTTTGAAAAGGTTTTCTTAAGGCCATGTGAATTTTTTTTAAATAAAATCAATTCTGTATAAAAATTTTAGCATAATTCATTTGTGAGAAATTTAAGATCAACGGAAATATTAATAACCTACTCAATTTTTTACAAAATTCTTTCTTTCAATCTTGATGATGAAATCGGTAAAACAAAATGTATTTAAAGTCGCTATCTCTATCAGTCCCGTATATAAATATGTATAATCGAAGAAAGAAGTAATTCGAAATATATGCACAGATAATTCTCTACAAAATTGATGAATTCAGATTCTAGGAGTCTTTGGATAGTAAAAAAATGTCAAAAATGTCGATTCTTAAAATAAGACCGCAGTAATAGTTTCCAAAAAGAAGTTATATATTATGCTCATAAGTATACCATTTATCTCCTTCTGAATTTTTGTATTACTTCAAACTTTATGATTAAAATAGTTTCCAAAATTATATTTACAATATTTTGGACCAATTATAATTCTATAATTAGGATGCTTTCCAGAGGTCTCAGGTCACATTTTTCACGTTTAATAAGTGAAGAACTTAAACCTAGAATGTGATCGACTACTACAAACATTTGTTGGGATAAATCCACTTCTTCACCAAAAAATAAATTTCAACTTTTTAAAACAACGAATTTGAACTACATTTGTCAAAACTCTTGAGTAAAAACCAAGTTAAACTAGGATTTTAATTCACTATTCTTTTAATCCTCCCCCCCCCCCCCTTCACAGCAAAATCATACACTGCAAAGTCTAATAAATAAACAAAAATAATTATGGTTCAATTGGGCGTATACTTACTTTTTTATTGAATTTTAATACTTTTTCCCATCTCTGACATTTTCGAGGTTGGACTTTTTCTCTTTCTCGTATACAATGTATGGCTTAAATTTAAGGACTTGTTATAGAATGAGACGAAAATATATTGAATTTTTACTTCTGGAAAATTGTCGTCAAAAAGACGCATCATGTTAAAAGTAAATAAGGTTGGGAATCATCAAATTAAAGGAAACACTACATAAATAAATGAATAACACAGTAATAAGATATTTTTGAATCTTAAAACTCAACTGTTGATCAAATTTCCCTTTTTAAAAATTTAATGATGTAACCTTTTCTAATGTAAAGCCAATTGTTTTAGTTTGGCACAATCGTCTTCATTTTTTAAAATTTAATATACAATTAAATTAATAATAATGACTATTGCTTAGAAATTATGTGTGTTGTTTTTTTATTATTATATTATATCAACTAACCAATTTTGGAAAAACAAAAAAGAAGATACATAACCTCTAATTTAGTTTTTAAAAACTGTTCTATGATCCAATCTGACTACTAATTTTTTGGTGTGATGGCATCACCCACTCAAAATTGACGTGGCGGTAATTGTATCTACTTCTGAATTTGTTGTTTTATTTGTTATATTGTTTCTAATTCACTAAAATAATATTTTCAATTCTGTGAATTTTTGTTAATTACATATCTAATGTCACAGAGAGAACAATATGTACATTGTACATACCTATACATAAATAAAACACAACAAAATAATTATATTAGCATTTTAGTTTTGTATGTTGTTCAAGTATGTTTCTAGTTATATTAAAAAATAGTTAAGTCGTACATAAATATAATGATGATGGCCTATTATGTAGATAGGTATAGTTTTTAGTTTTAAAATAAAGGCAAACATGTACAGCGAGCAGTCAAACTGAACTATGACGACTTTTTAATGTCCCATCCGACAATAATTGCGGAGTTAACATCGCGCGAGGTCTCACATCGATGACTTTCATCATCAGATAAAATGATCTTCTCTCATATTCAACCCCACCACCACCGTTTGCCGTCGCGTCGGTCGCCGCCATATTACCGCAGCAGGTGGCACCAATGGAATTAAAATGGAAAGATCGTTTGATTTAAGAGCGTCTAGAATTTGACTATATGCGAAGACTAAATACGAAATACGACGAGATGGATGGTAAACCACCATCACATTATACAAAAATTAAATTGAAAAAGAAAAGAGGGCCGATTGCATATTATTCTTTCAGGTGTATCTAAAAATTTTCTTAGAGAAGAAGATAGGCATCGCGTCTTGAGGTTTAACATTTGGTTTAAAAAAAAAATCAACATCAACAAAGGGGGAGTCTTTGGGTAATAACAATCATTTTCATGTTACTATAAAGGTACATAGACTCATCAGTTGGTCTATTTAACGAATAATAATAAAGTTAAAGTAAAAGAAAGGGGTCTTGACGAGAGTTATACTTTGTAGTGTAGTGTAGTGCTTTATAAGACGCATGCTGCAGCATACAGTACATTGTTGTATAATACACGCTTGAAGAAAATCATAAACTTCATGGTTACTCAAGAGTGTCAATCATTACTGCAGGTTGAATGAAGATAGAATTTAAAGTGTTTGGCTGAACTTTGTGAAACTGAATCTTAGTGAAATCATTTTCAAAAATATTGCATAATCTTGCCAAGATAGCCCACTTAATTTTTACCAGTAATAATTTGTATGTTTTTGGTATGATTTCACTAATTTTGTCAAAGGTAACCACGTCTCTTGAATATAAAATATAAAGTTTTCGATGTTTTTCCTGGTTTGTACCTCAAATCTCATCATACATACATGATTCAGAAGTGTAATATATAAATGATAACAAATATATGAAGAGTGGGTGGCTACCACGCCCTCTGAGTGTATGATTTCAGAATTTTGATCTTTCTATGTAAAATACACATCAACTTCTTTCAATATTCTTAATTTAATAGTTCTTCAAGAATCAGATCCCAAGTGAGACGGTTTGTTAATGTTAAGTTATTGCGACTTCTTTGTGACGAATTTACGGTCGCACTAATGTTAAATAATAAATAAAATCACTCGCCACAACCTCTATGAACCAAAAAATGTTCAAATATGTTTTTTTTTGAACATTGTTTTCTAACTAAATCTAGCTAAAAAATAACAATTAAAATTCCATTGTCATCTCTTCGAAATCCAATTTCTTTTACTTTAGGTCCTAAACACTGTTTTGGTATAGAAATAAGGACAACATTTTAATAAACATTAACACACACATTATCTATTCAATATTTAAAAACAAATGATTATAGAAACATATTCAACCAAACCCTTTAAATTGTAGTAAAACGTCATTGCTGTCCTGTAAACAGCTCTGGTTTGTTATTGTCTATTCCTAAGAAAAACAGAAAGGAATTACATTTCCTTGCTGAAAACTATATTGAAATTCTTAGGTTCCATATTAATTAATTAAAATTTTATGAGTTGAGAAGGAGCTTCAGTTGCTGAATTGCAAAAAAAAATTACGAAAAATGTCTACATTAGGTTACTTCAAGAAATACGCATTTGACTAAAACTTCACTATTCTACTCAATAGAGAGACGTCAATTTTCAGTACCTCTTATGTTAATAACAGCTTCAATTATATAAGTTTCTAAGGGGACAAAAAAAATTATTTAGAAGAATCTAATAAAAAAACGTAACGTAAATGTAACAAGTTTTTTTAGCTATCTTGTGGATACCACACTCCTTGAGTGTATTATGTCATATTTTTATATTTATATATCATTTGTATATTAACTCCTTTTACTTTAATTAATTTAATAATTCTACGTAAGTCAGAAGAATTTCATGTAAACTATACCACATTTATGAAAAATGGGTGGATACCCCGCCCCTGAGTGCACAATATAGTGCTTAGATTTTGTAACTGTTTACACATACTTATATACCTACTATTACTAATCTTCTAACATTCTTTATTCTTTAGTTTTATTTTGATTGTAATATTTACCTATATCTTGTATACAAAAAATGGGTGGATACCACGCCTTCTGAATCGAAATTCTCAGTTTTTCGATTTTTACTTTTTATTGAATCACCAGACAAACCATCGGGGAAATTCAGGCTGAGTTAGTACCTGTAAACAGAGAATAGTGCCAGAACTTCACTGGGCGCTACTGTGCAGACAAATATTGTGCAGTATGCTTAGTTTTCAGTATATTTTTTAAGACGATAGAAATGTCTACTGTCGTACTATATAGTCTTAAGGATTGACTAACTGTCAAAATAGTGAAAAGGTTGAAGTTCTGTGTGCTCTCTGATTTATTTAAAAATAAAACAATTAAAATTTATAATTATTGTTTTTTAAAGTCACAACATATAAATAAAGTCATATCGTCATTCAAAAAGTTAAAAAATTTGATCAACTGCTAACACAAGGTACGATTTCTTTCATTTTTATTATTGGGGATACATTGACCGGTACACTGTGAACGTACTGCATATGCAAGCAAAACGAACTCTGCAAGAAACTTCCCCGGAACATTCTTCGAATAACAAGAGAGCCAGTGTCGAATTTTCCAATAAAATGGCAGTAGGAAATATGTCGATTGAGCAACTTAAGACTCTTTTAGATGAATGCCTGATCCCTAAATTCAAGGATGTTGCAACAAAGAAAGAAGTCTTAGCTGTCTCAAATGACATTCAGTTGTTAAGGTCACAAAACGTTTACCTGCTTAACCGTATACAGAACATGGAAAGCTACTGTCAAACGTTGGAGCGTCAACTTGAAATTCTGTCTCGGAAAGAAAATGAAAATTCTGTTGTTGTGCACTTCCCGGCAGAAGGGAAACCCAATAAAGTTGACTTTGCAAAACAAGCTTGTATTGGGCTTCTCCAGCTCCAAGGAAATGCTGAATTGCCAATTCAAACTACACAGGAATTCACAAATCGAATAACAAACAAGTCCACGGTTATTCTTAAATTTCAATCCAGTGACACTGTAAACAAAATAATCGAAGCTACACCACAACTAAAGAACTCTGGAATTGTTGTACATCGCGAACAGTCCATCATTACACGCCAAAAAAGAAATGCACTTTACCAAATTAAGACGAAATTACTGCAACTGGCACCCACTGAAAAGATCGTTATAAGAAGAGTTAAATTAAATATCAAAAACTTTTCGTTTTCTTATAATTTTTCACGAGGGTTGGTTGTAAACAATACTGATGAATTGACATTTATTAAAAACACTTTTGGAGAAGACGCATTGCAATTCTTTGACACAAACAACACCAATAGCTGTCAGAACTATGCGATGTCAGCGCCAGTTGTTCCTCAAGGAGATCGCGGTGGTCAGCAGAATCGACAGTCACATCAACATAAAAGTTAGGGTAGAGTTGCCGTCTGTCATTTAAATTTAAATTTAAAAATTTTATGTTATAATGTGTCTGGTCTAAAAAATAAGCTTTTATCTCCAGATTTTTTCAAATTCATTTTAAACTTTGATATCATTATTCTAATTGAAACTTTACTTGAAGAAGGTAAAGAACCCCTATTTTTTAAGTATTTTAAAGAATTTTCTGTCAAATTCATTCCAGCTACTAGAAGAAGTATTTTTGGTAGAGCGAGCGGTGGTTTTCTAATCGCAACTAAATGTAACTTAAACAATTTTGTAAAAATTATATCAATAGGTATGAAAACTGTTATAGAACTAAACCACAGGCATGAACCATATTACATTATTCCCACCTATCTTAATTGCAATAATTGGTTTAGTGAATTTACAGAATTACAGCTTTTTATTAATGACAACGAATTGCAAAATATTTTAATACTAGGAGATCTCAATGGAAGGATCGGAAATTTTCAGAACCCAGCTTCACTGGTACAAAATGTCTCTCATGTGTTCGAAGGTGTAAGAAAATCTATGGATGAAGTAATTAATAGATGCGGGAGGCAACTTCTAGAATTTATTGATGATTTTGGTTTCATGGTATTAAATGGAATAACTAAAGCAGACAAAAATGGCGAACTCACTTTCGTATCGGGTCAAGGTAGTTCAGTAATCGACTATTGTTTCGCGAGAGGAAACTGGATTAGTATTATCAGTGACTTCGAGGTTCAAACTGCGAATTACTCTGGTCATATGCCAACAGTAACTTCTCTTATTTTGTCAGGGGTGACGGTGGGGACAAATAACGCAATTAAGAGCATAAGGTGGATTGAAAATCGCGCGGAAGTGTACAGACGAAGACTTGATGCTCAGTTAAACCACCTGCCTGAACAAGAAAATTTGAGTAGTGACCAGGCTAGTGAAAATATTGTAGATATTGTCCGGCAAGCATCTAATATTAGAAAAAAACCGCAAGGTGGTGGCATATTCGTGGCTGAATGGTTTGACTGGGAATGCATGAAACTTCGCAAAAAGTGTTTCGCTCTTCTTAACCTTTTTAGGAAGAACAATTCCGTGTTTTTCAAAACACTTTATTTAGAGGCGAACAAACAATACAAACAGCTTTTAGTTCAAAAACGGAAACTTTATTTCAATGGTGTAGCAGCCGGTCTTTCATCATGTAAGGACTCAAAAACATTTTGGTCAAAGGTGAGGTTGTTAGGTGGCTGTAAAAATGTTGCATCTTCGGTGTTGCCAGTTGAAAAACTTGCTGATCACTTCAAAGTTCTTCTGAATCCGTCATCGGTTCACCAAACGTTTGAATATGCTCTACCGTTAGTGAAAATCCCGGAACTTGATGGACCAATTTCAATGAAAGAATTGCAAGACACTTTGAAATCAATGAAAAATGATAAGTCTGCGGGAATTGACGGTATTCCCGTTGAATTTTACAAAAACTCGTCTGTAAATTTTTTGGTTCATATTAATTTATTCTTTAACAGGCTTCTCGAGGAAGAATCTATTCCGAAATCCTTTTTAAGAGCATGGATTTGCGCAATTTTTAAAAAAGGTGACCCACAGCGCCCAGACAACTACAGGGGCATATCGATTTTACCGTGCCTTCGGAAAATATTCACCCATCTTCTATACCATAGGTTGGCGAAATGGGTTGAAGAGAATCATCTTCTTAGTATTTTCCAAGCCGGTTTTCGATCGGGTTTATCAACAGTTGACCATATATTTGCACTCACTACTATAGTCAAAATGTTTTTAGAGAACAAAAAAAAACTTTACGTTTTTTTTGTCGATTTAAAAGCGGCCTTTGATACGGTTAACAGGAGTTCTTTAATTTATAAAATGTCTACCCTAGGCTTATCAACAAAATTTCTCAACTTATATAAGCTTCTTATAACCGATACATCTGCTGCTGTATGGAATGGAAGTAGAATGTCTAATTTCTTCAATACAAGTGCTGGTGTTCCACAAGGTTGTGGATTAAGTCCATTAATGTTTGCACTATATATTGATGACGTATCCAAAGATTTCCCCGGGGGTGTTAAGGTTGGTGAAACATTAATAAAAATGCTCCTATACGCGGATGACATTGTACTATTGGCTGATAATCCCATAGCTTTGCAGTTACAAATAAACAAGCTCAAGCGTTTTTGTGATTTATGGGATTTAAGTATAAATGTTGCAAAGTCGAAAATCATGGTTTTTGAAAATACTCATCGAAGAACAACTTCCCAAGAAAAATGGTTTTTGGAACGCGAACCAATAGAAATAGTAAATCAGTTCAAATACTTAGGTTTCTTGATAACTCGTAACCTTGATTTTCGCACACATGTAAAAGAAAAATGCACTGCAGCAAAAACAGCAATAAATCTTATGTGGAGTAATTTCTTCTGCAACAGGTATGTGGATGCAACTGCTAAATTTAGAGTGTTTGATGCAACTATTAAAACATGCCTGTGCTATGCAAATCAAGTGTTTGGCTATCAAAACTTAGAAGAGTTTGAAGTAATTCAACGCTTATTTTTCAAGCGCATCTTTAAACTGGATAATTCAACACCTACATATGCAATCCATACTGAATCCGGTATGCCACAAGTATTTTTAAAAAATCTTAAATCAAATGCTGATTATATAATAAAAGTTATGGAAAGGCCTGACTCAAATCTTCAAAAACAGATATTAAAATATGCTCTTAGACGTCAAATATCGCCTTTCAAAGAATGGAATGATCTAGCTTTTAAACACAGTGTAGACTTCGACCTCAATAATACAGCCCATACCAATTGGCAGGACTTATTCTACAGTTGTATAGCTAAAGTAGATGATTCCCTGTATTTGCAATGTCTGAATAGAGCGCAAACATCGACAACTAGGCTTATGTATAAAGAATTAAACCACACACTTTTTATTCGAAATTATTTTAACGAAAAACTCACTCTTAATCAAATGAGTGTTATCTTTAAAGCAAGGACTGAAATGCTTTGTTTAAATTATAGACCTCATAGAACTGACCTTCGCCCGATATGTAGTTTGTGCAACCGCAATGAATCCGAAAACGTGTATCATTTTCTAGCTGTGTGCCCAATCTTACAAGAAATCCGCAGGCTTTACTTCTCAAAGAGTTTCCTTACACTTGAAGATACAAAGGATCTTTTAAATGGTTGCTCAGGTTGGAATATTCTTTGTCTCTATGTGAATCATGCCTTAGGTTACCGTAACAGTTTCATCGATTGAATTTTAAACTAATTTAAATGATGATTAAATAGAATGTTAATCTCTTTTTCTGTTAAAACATGTTCTTCATTTTTTTATTTATTTAAAATTTATTAAATCTGATATTATAATTTAATACCTATATATTTTCGTAAATGTTATATTATTTTTTATTTGTATTTATAACTTTATCCTTTTCTTTCTTTTTATTAAAAACTCGAAATAAGTCAATTAGGCAGACGGCAAAATTTTTGTCAAGCTTTACAATTCTTATATCAACAAAATGTAAAAAAATTATCGAGAAATAAAGAATGTATTAATAAATAATAATAATAATAATAGTCTTAAGGATTTAAAAAACGAATTTGGTTCACTTTAACGTATACGCACTTTTTTGTTCATGTTGTGTTCATTTAGAAATTCATTTCTAAATTTTCTCTTGAAACCAACTTTATAAAAATAAACTATAATCATGAAGATGTTTCAACTTTGTGTTCTCTAAAAGCCTCAAAAGGATTATCAAAGTTAGGTTACACTTGTTTACTTGTTTTCCTGACTCGCTTTTAGGTTAACTTGCTTTTTTTAACATGCATGATTGGGCAGTTGAGAATGTTTAACTGTGTTGACATTTCTGTTCAGTAACGTTTTTAAATTCATCGCCAGAAATGCGGAAATTGTCTTCAATTGTAAGGTTTACAAAACTTTTGGTGGCATACGTCGGAAATCATAATTTAAAATAAATGCAATTAAATTATCTACCAGATTATAATAATAAGAAATTAATTTGAACAATGTGTCTAGAACTCTTATTTTAAATTCCTGAAGATCTTTAGAAAACAGCCGATAGCCAAGCTTCGGAAATATTTCTTTTAGCTAAACTTAAGCCAAATTATGGCAGTCACACGAAAATATCATACATTTAATATTGCGCGGGCGATGGGAGTATTCCTGGGACCTGGATTCAGTATTTCTTATTGTAATTTATTTTTGAATGAGATTTTAATTGTATTTTATGTTTTTAATAAAAACTTATCTGAAGAAATCGTAGAAAAAATATCCAAAAATGTATTTATTTAAATTTAAATATTTTTCAATTTCATAAGAAATGTTAATTAATAAAATAATGCTTTCGATGATTCAGATCTTCAATGGTTCCATTTAGTAGGAAAAATTCGGGTCGGAAAAGGACTAAAATTTAATATTACCTTGGTTCCAACCGCAAAATAAGACCTTTTTTAAAGTAATACATTTCAAAATCTGTATTTAAATTATTCGTTGTTTATAAAAATCCAAAGCTGTTTAACGTAAAATTCCAAATTTAACTTTTTTCAATGTTCTTCAGAATATAAAGTAGCGATAACAGACATTATAAATTTTTTGTAAAGCTTCAAATATTTACGCCAGTTTTGATGTTGTCATTTTCAAAAAAAAATGTTTGGTTTGGCTCTGAAAAGTCAAAAAATCGCGTTTTGGCCCAGTCTAATGTATAAAAACCATCTTCCTTCTTCTAACTTTTAACTCTTCAAAACAGTAACTTGTAAATTCAACAAGTACAAATAAATCACCTTCCTTCTTCCATGCTTGAGCTGCGCCCCTTTAAAACCTTAACTTACAAAATAGAAATAAGCATGAAGAAAAGAAAAAAATCTTCTATACCTCATTAAGAAGTCCAATTTCCAGTAATATCACGCAAAAAACAAAACCTAAATTAAAGGGGGAACTTTATCAGTTCTCGGTCTTAATTCTGTGCTAGAAAATAAGTCAAACGTAGAAAAATAAAAGCAAATAGCATACGAGAAATAAAAAAAAAACATTAAAAAAATCAAATTCGAAAAATAAAAAAAATTATTAAAAATTCTCTCATAACAAAAAACATTGGAAACATTAACTACCAAACCAACAACAACACTGATGGAGGCATCAGATCAGTTCAATTCAGTTCAGTTTAGTTCGGTGCTATGCTTTTGTCCAATTCCGCACTTGTTGTGATCAGAGATTATGAATTTTTCTTCTTCGCGCTCGTGTTATCTTTTCCTGGTTTCGATTGTCTTGTCTTGGTGTTCTTCTGCTGCTGCTGCTGCCTCCTGATTTTCTGCTCCGTTGAATAGATTCCATCCGATCCAGCGATGCGCATAGAAGTCAAGGAACTTCTTTAACACACCATATCATCAACATCATCATGATCAGTATGGGGTTTCAGTTCTTTTTTTTTAACGTACTCTAATTTTTTCAAGACTTGAGTACAATACATCATCATCATCCGGGAGAAGACCGCGAGAAGAAAGCTCAACGGTCGCGAAGTCAAAACCCCTGGGTTTTGTGTTAGAATATAATCATTATGAATATTACAATGCGCGACCGCGCAAGCTGGCTTCTGCTCCCGTGTCCGTGAATCCTCATCAACAACCTAATCTGATCATCAACAGCAGTGGCATGGTAGCGTCACTGCGACACAGTAATCCCTTCATAGTGCCTGATCATTGTAATAATCGAGCATTTGCTTCCTTGCTCCCCTTTTTACCATCCGAAACCGAAACGGAGCAGACAATCTTCCGAGTGAACTAAGCAGAAAGTGATTATAATCTTGTCGATTGGAATTATGTAGGAATCATCATCATTATTGAAGCCGTCGTCGTCATCGTCATCGTCTTCATCTTCATCTTCAATGTTCGTCTAGGCACTAGGCTAGAGGCTTATGATATGATGATGGTGCTCTATGAGGAAGATTTCAATTACTACACCTGTTACTTCGATTTAGTTCTTAGTGCGTTGCGTTTTTGTTCTAGAACCGATTTTATTCTAGATCGTGATCTAGAAAAAGATCGATCTTTATAGATACTTATGGTTATCTAAATTTAGAATTTACATTAACTTGTCAGATAAATGCGTTAATCCTAGGATAACGAGTAAATTCGATGCTTCTGCTGCTGCTGCTTTCAATGCCTTGCGGCAGCAATGCCAGATGCCAGGGTTTTTCTTGTTAACAAAACAGTTTTGATGAGGAGTCTCTGGTTATATGTTATTACAAGCGGTAGCTTAATGTTTTAAACATTTTCTTTCTCTAGGCTAAATTTTTTTAAGTGCAGTTTGGAGAATTCTTTGATGTGTCTAAGTTGTTGGAAAATTCCGTGGCTATAATAAGTATTATCATTTTATATGAAATTCTTTCCGGTAAAAACGACCGTTTTAATTTTGGAAAACGTTTTCATTTTCTGAGATGGTTTCGTAGAAAATTTTAAAACCAAAAAGCAACAAGCATTTGAAAAAGCGAAGGGCATCCAAGAACATAATAACTCTGAAATTAAAATTAGAAAACCTTGGTTCTTGTCAATAAATTAAGATAAAGCTACAACTTACAGGCTTTATATTTTTATTTTTGAAATAAAATTTATCAAAAGAACAGAATAAGAGTCTTGATGTTTTTGTAGCTTTAATTAGATACAAATTGTTAATACAAAATTTAGGATCAGAGTACTTGAAGTTTTGGCTTGAAAAAGAAGTTCAAGCATTAAAAAAAAAAGCTTTTACTATTTGAAAACAGAAAATAATCAATAGAATCCATATTTTGTTAGTAAAAAAAAATTAAAAATGTGATATAAGAAAAGCTTACACTCCCTGTTTTTAGAGAATTTAAAAAATACATTAAGCTTTTGCTTAATAAAAAAGTAGAAAAATGTTGAGGAAGTGAAACATTTGATTTAAGATAAACGCTATTTTGTTTGAAACCAAATAAGTTAATGATACTTAATTAATACAATCTTAAAATTTACTCCTAAAATTAACTTTCTTTAAGCAGCTTTTGAATGCTCCATTTTTACAAAAAATAGTATCTCAGTATTTCCTCAAATTATATTGTATCAGTCTTCCGAAAATGGCTTACCAAATCTACTCTACCGATTTAAAAAAAGGCTTCACACAAGGTGATGCGCTGTTATGTGATTTCTTAAACATCCTCAAAGCTAGAAGCACCATCTTTCAATTACTCGCATATGCTGATGAAATTGACATAATCGGAAGAACTCAGCATGATTTTAATTTGACTTTTGTGAGTATTGAAACAGAGACTGCAAAAGTAGGTTTAGCGGTTGGTTAGGGCTAAATAAATACATGCTGTCATCCATTAAGGATCTACCATTTCGTGATCAAAACATCACCATCGACAAACGTTACTTTAAGGTAGTTAGGGACTTTGTCTACCTGGACTCCAATATGAATGTAGAAAACAACACCAGCAGCGCCGAGATCAAACGAAGAATTACTCTTGACAACCGCTGTTTCTGTGGCCTAAGAAATCAATTGAAAAGTAAAGCCCTTCCTGGAGCAACTAAACTGTCGCTATATAAGACCCTTATCATCCCCGTTCTGCTATGCGGAGAAGAAGCATGGACTTAAGTTATTTCGAGAAAAAAGCTCTTCGGGTAATCTACTGTAACGTGTGCATAGAAATTAAGTGGAGGAGAAGACGGAACGACAAGCTAGACGGGTTGTACAGTGATGAAGATTAAGCCAGAAGGATAAGCCTCACATGGCTGGGTCACGTAGAGCACATGGAAACTTACCGTTCCGAGAAGTCTTCAAATCCACGCGCACTAGATATTACAGCTGAGGAAAATATAAAATTAAGAAAAAACATAAGAGAAATTTTACTAAAAATCTATCGGGCCGTTTTTGAGATAGTTCGAAATTTTCGATTTTTAACTTAGAAGTTGTATATGAATTGTATTGCTATTTTAGTTCACTAATCTCTCTTAAGTTTTAAGAAGTAGTAAATCAGGAGTAATTTTGCAATCTTCTTAATACTTAATTTCGGCAACGGAGTACTTAAAGATTTTTTTACGGACGCAATATTTTGTTACGACATTTATGAGGTTTTATTGAACTATTTTCAAAAATTCTATTCTGGCCTAACCCCTAAACTAATAGATTTTTTGAATGAAAGAGGAATATTTCCACCAATTTCCACGGATCTGTCACAAAAACTGTCAAAAGTGTCCAACATTTTTAAATGCGTGAGTGAGGGAGAAATATACTTCAAACTTAATCGACTTCAACAAGTTTTTCGATATTTTTAGCTTCTAGTCGATTGACCGTGAAAAAAACAACACATTAATGGCACACAATTTTATTCATCGACAACGTCAAAAAATCAATATGGTTGGTAACTTCTTATTTTCAAAGTAGCGTCGTCGTTCAACAAGGTTTACACTTGTACGTACATATGTGGTTCAAAAACAAGGAAGACGCGCGTGATCTAGTGATCAGTGAATATAGGCAAATCGTAGCGTAGCGAGTCTTATCGTAAGACCCAATCAGCTCTTCAAATGGGATTCACTTAACGCAGGTGTCTGTCGCACCGCTCCGGTCGTCATCGCCAAGCTGTTGCTGTCTCTTCCGTCGCCTCAGTCGACCATCATCGAGCATCGACTAGACTACGCGAGAGTGATTGGTTATATAGTTGTTGTAAAAATTTACTATAATATAACCAAACCGACACGACGACGCGTTTCCCTTGGCATTGATGCAAGGTGAGAAAAATAGTGTTTACGTGCGCCAGGCAGATCGATCAGACTGCAAATTGAAGAAATTCCACTGCGCCGTTGTAGTCGTCGTCGTCGTCGTGCGTCTTCGTCGGCAATGTAGCTTCTCGCAGTAGCCAACAAACCAAACGGAATCTATTATAGGTGGTATCGTTTTGAGTCAAAGTCGGTGTTATACTGCAAAATAATTGCTTATAGTGCAGCAAACTGGATTTCATGGAATTTCGCACGTGAGCAAATAGAAATAAGAAAATCACATTCACCATACATTTACAAATCTGTATGTATAATTCCAAGTGCGCTGTTTTCAGTTTGCTGGCTTGAGTCAGTATCAGAAGGTAAGATATAACGTGGGCTATGTTATTGTGCTTATTGAAATCCAATAAATTCTTTAAAAGATTGGGAGCTGCTGCTTTGCTACACTGCTGCAGGTATGTCTAAAGTTCCCTCGCTAACTCATAAACCAATTTTAGATTTTTTTTAACGTAAATTGGCTGCTGATCCATATAGGATAGGCCCTGGCACAGGTTATGAAGCACTTTATAGATAGTTTTCGATGTACGAAATAAGATATCTGAATTATTTTCTGGTCGGTTTACCACGTTTATCCTACCTTTATAACTAGGTAAGCTTCCCACTCTCAATTGACTTTAAATTGAATAAACTTAAAGTTAACTGAAATAATAATTACAATGTGAATAGTTGAGAGAGACTTGTAAGATTGTAAAAAGGTTGTCAGAAGTTTTAATAAAGCACACTCGTTTAGATAAATGCGGACACTTAAATTTTGCTGACTCATAAAGTTTCAATGTTTTATAAAATTAATACATTCATAGCTATTTATGTGGGTTTGGTTCGGTACTGGAAACAAGTTTTATTAAAATGTCATTTCTGCCTGGGAAAGTCCTTTATAGAAAAAATGATCATATTTCGTGCTAATATCGACAATTATTTGAGAACAGAGAAACAAATTGATATGTAATTACGATGTCATTAGCGGGATGACCACATGAATAGCATGATGTCAACAATAAAATGATACCATCTTACTTGACAAATAGAAGCTTTAATGAAATGACAAAATTCATTTATTCTAAGACTCATTGCAGGGGTAAAGTAATTTCGTCAAATTAAACAATCCAGTGACATTGGTTTTTATAAGATTACATTTAAGAAATATGTTAGTTAGAATTCCGTATCATCAAAATTCTGTACGACACTGTTTCGTAATAATTTTGCATGGCTTAAGTTCTGTATTTCGAAATAGTGTAAACTTAGAATACTGTATATCAAAATGCTGTATAAACAAAACAAAGCATTTCGAAATACAGATTTTTTTCCAACAGAATTTTGACACACAGTAATTTAAGTACAGTATTATGATTCATATTTCGACCTAGATCCTTCAATTAAGAGGCCAATTATTGCTATCATTGATTTTTACCATTGAAAAAAAAATATAGGAATTTGTTTGACAGTTGCTTATAGCTATCAATGAAAATGTCTGTCATTGACAACAATTTTTGCTGACAGAAATATGTCAATGAAATTTTAAAAAATTGATACACGAAATAGTAGAACGATTCGTTTCAGAATCAGCTATTCCGAAAAATGAAAATTCGTCAGAAAAATAGAAAAATGAAACAATGTAAACAATCCATTCAAACATTTTTCCCGATTGATTTCAATGATAGCTATAAAAGGTTATATGCGAACCTTTAAAAGACTTGAAGAGTAGTTGTATGAAATACAAAAAAATCATTTGACATATCAATAGTTTTATTATTTACTTTTCGTCAAGTTTCATTAAATTTCCATCATGGCAAATAATAGTAAAAGGAGAAGAATAAAAACTTGTAAGGCCTCTTATAGAAGATTTCTAAGAATGCTTTTCATTTTTTAAGTCATAAGTGATCGAGTTCCAACTGTTCGACTCATCCTTGGTTTTAGGAAATTCCAAGAGTCCAGTTTTAGTCAAACTGAGGTTCTTCTATGTAATAAAAATAGCATTTATTTATGTAACAGGTATTTTTTTAAGAGCTTCAGAACTTAAATAATAATACAAGACATAAACATTGTTGGGATCTATTTTTTGTATTATAATCCGTTTGATAATATTATGGCATTTATTTTTCAAATGTGATTTCCGAAATATTTGTACCTTGGCTACGAGTTCATATTTTATTCTATCATTCCAATTTTTCACTACTTTCCTCAATGAATGGCTTAAAAATTGACTTCCAATACTTCAAGAGTTCCTCGTTTATAGACATAAGCCAATGGCTAAACATAACCCCATAAAAAGTAATCGAAAACATGACCATTTCCAATAAAGTTGTCACCAATAAATTGATGGTATTTTTTACTTGCTGTATGCAAATATTCGCCGTCTTATTTTAAACAAATTTCGTTGACATTTAGTTTTTGAAAACACCAAATCAGTCAGGATTTGTTAAAAACTTTCGCCTTTCTACAAAATGGCAGCTAATTCAAAATTTCGGAGGAAATAAGGACCGAAGAAACCTTAAGTGTGAAACAGTAAATTTTAGTTTCATGGCGTTTCGTTAATGACATGGGGATTTTCTTCGCTCCATATGCCACAATTTTGCCTATTGAGCCATTTACCAGAAACGAGCTTCATCAATAAACACCATTAAATGGACGAATTGCTCCTTGAACTTCTAGAACGTAATTATTTGATCCAAAGTAAATTTCATCTAATTCCTATTCTGTCTTCAAGCTATTCAGATTAAATTTTCAAACCTTATTAAACAAAAAATGCCCACAGTACAGCTTTTTCCATTGAAAAACATAAAATTGAAGGTTAACTTCCACAAGCCTTAGTTCTATAGAATGACAAGGAAACGTTCATAGTTTTAGCAGACCTGAAAAACGGTTCAGACTTTTGTGAATAAAATCACTTAAAATCATTTATGGAATTATTTCAATGAAATGAATTGATTGCAATCATTTGCAAATTCTTGCATTCATTTAATTCCTTATAATTAATAGCAGTCTTTCCATTCTTTTGCCATCATTGAATTCCTTGCAATTTCGACATTCATTTAAAATCTTTAATTAATTAAAAAAAAACTTCAAGAAATGGAAAGACTGCAAAAGAATGCAAAGATTGAAATTGAATCCATTATGTCTCAAAGGATTGTTATTAGTTCATTGCGAATGCAATCTTGAAATTTAAGCTGTAAAAGAATGCATTCACAAAAGATTGAATTCTTTTTACGTAGATGAGTTTCACTAACGAATAACGCAAAATTTAATAGAGAAATTTTTGAAAGAATCTTAATCTGTGTTAAAATCAATCATCATCATCATAAAATATGTTTAGTTTTTACTCTTAGAAAATAGTATGAATCCTTAAAATATTGATTAAGTCGAGTTTGCTATACAACCTTTTGGGTGTCTTGATCCTATTAAAAATCGTTTAAGGTTAAACAGCCATTATCTGAGAGCTTAATTTACGAAACGATATTATTGAATGTTTCACCTACTTTTGTATTCAAAATGTATTAACAGGGTGACATTTCTAAACACTTTTATAAAAAGTAAACGTTCTCTTTTATTTTATTTAAGGAAATTTTATTGTGCTGGACTTAAAATTGGAGGTGGATTTATGAAATACTGTGACAACCAAGGTCTCAGTATATTTAGGATTTTTTACCTTTGAAATCCTTCTCAACAATTGATCCTGATTTTTGAAAATGTTATTCAATTTACATTATGTGTGCACTTCTTTTCTTGAGAACACCCTGTGTCTCACTTTTAAGCGGAAGAAGAGGATTATATTGTCTCTGTCTAACACCTTAACCTTTGCATTCATCAATTGATGCAACGCACATACTGGGCAGAGGCAGACTCTCATATTTTTATAATGAATGAAAAGAATCACGGGCGTAGGCAGGCCAGGCGAGCGAGCGACGTATCACAGATAGGTTTGTACATATTATAATATGCGGACTGCGCAGAGCAAGTGCCATTTGAACTTTCAATCTTTCCGATAAGTCGGATGCATCCCGCCATCATGCATAGTCCGCACATTCACATCGCAGCACAAGAAGAAGTCATCTGTGGTGCCAACAAAAATAATTCATGGCACATCGCTCTTCATCACACGGCATCAGCTTCAACCGATCCGTGGCGGTAGCGGTAGTGCTATAGTGCGGCAGCCCAGCAGCAGCAGCAACAAGAATAAACCCTGGACGCATAGGTATATATGGAATGGAAGGGTTACGTATGTGGAAAGTGGCGAAGTCTTATCCCTCTGTAGCCAGAGGCTATTTGCAGTTTTGCAGGAGTAATGCGAATTTAAGAGGCAAACCGACAACGATGACGACGCGACGATGACGATGACGACCATAAGAGACTATAGGACCAAGTGTGCACAGAGTGGACAAAGTTGATGATGAAAACGATGCTCCATCAGAATGTTCGTCTTCTTTTCCTTTACAGAATGTTAAATGTTGAACATAAATCATCCAACAGCCACTGCCTCTCTCAGTGTGTCATAAGTTCTCTCGTCGGCGATGGAGATGTGTAAACAAAAAAAGTTTGAGGTTGGGCCTGGTCTGTATCTGTAGTATCTTTACGTAACGTTCGTAGACTTCGCCATCCAAGCTTCTACAGGGAAGGTGTTTAAAAATCTTTCCTTCTTTTGCCTCTTTGGTGCCTTTGGCCAAAAGATATGTTCAGGGCATTTGAGAAAAAGTGAACAGTGGCTGCTGGGAATCGCTTGGAATAACAAAACATCAAGAATCCGAAAGTGTTGAGGACAGGAAAAAAAGAACACCTTAAGGATAGTTAAGAAGTTTTTTCTTCAGAAATCTCCTTCTTCTTCTCACTTAGAAGGGACAAATTACAAGTCTCACATTGTTTCCGACCTTTGACTAGCGGAAAAATATGACTAAAAACGACGAACAAACATATGTATAAGCTTATGTACCTTAGAGGTAACTTACCTACTCTCTTATACGAAGTCTTACCACAGTGAATATTTGTTTAAGTACATTGACACTGACATTATTGTTGAACATCAAGTAATTTAAGGAATTAATGTTTTTGAATAAATTTGCTAATTAAGACAGATTTATTAAGGTAAATTTTGTAATCCATCCTAATCTTCAAAAGCGTTAAAGGTTATTATAGCTTCACGGGTTGGATGATGGTTGCATATTTGACTTTGATGATAGAAGTTAATTTAATCTTCTAATTATGGGTTTCAGAATATCTTTTAATGGAGTGTCATAGGGTCTATTTTTAGACAAATGGATATTGAAAGCATTTTCCAGGACAAGACTAACGCACAGTTTTCATATATTTACAATTATCTTTAGGTTCACATTGCGACGAATGCTCTGGGGTTGAGTTTAGGGTTAGGATTTGTTAATGCTGTTCACTTCTTTAAAGGTAATTCTATCATTAATTTGTCTATTATAGATGAGGAGGAAGCGGAAGCTCTGAAGATGAGAATCGAAGCTCCGAATGTCTTCTTCAAGTTGGTTCACTATTTCATAGCGTAAAATAGTTGAGGTCTGATATTTGTCCCGCTATTTGAGCAGCTAAACTGGCAGCTGTCATCCTTTGACATTTGAAAAGTAATAACTACGTCATTACTGAAAATGGAATAATAGACGCCTCGAAAACGTATTGAAATAGTTTATATTCACTTTTGGTTCCTTCAGAACTTTTTCAGCCGGAAAAAGTAAAACTAGAAACTGGTACAAATTTGAACTACATATTAGGACAAGTTTGAAATGTGAAGAATCGAAACCGTAAGCGCCGCTGAAAAACAATTGAGAATATTACTGCTGTAGCCGGTAATGTTAAGGAAAACCCAGGTTTGTCGATTCTTCACCGATTTTTTGGATTACGAATGCCAGAAACTACATAATGCCGTATTTTAGGCTTTTAAAATTCAGTTAACATAATAATTGAAGTAGGTCGATCACCAGAAATGTCGGATCTTCGCTTTTCTGTTTTCTGCGGTCATTGTGATTGGAACTTACTCATTCGAATATGAAGCTGTGGCAACAGTTACCGTGATTCGATTTTGTTACCGAACTATGATTAATAGTTTTTGATATCCGTAATTCGAAATTCTTGAAGAAGAATATTTATATTTTAAACGTGCCACACAATTAAGTAAACAATCGCAATTTTAAAGGAAAAGTCTCCTGTTTCCAGTATTATTTCTTGAAAAAGTGATAGAATTGGCCACTGAAATTTTGCGATTTAACAGCTTTAGATTCCACTTGAATAATGAAGTCTATGTCAATAATCGATTTAAAACCTTAAAGGTGGAATTTGTGAAAGTATCGATAAAGTACAACCGCATATTTACGAATTGCCAGAGGAAAATGTTATTAAAAGAAAATGATGCTGCAACCATAGCTGCTAACGTTCCTCAATCTGTTACACTTCTTCCTAAAGAAAAAACAAAGAGCTTAAGTATACGAAAGATGTTAGAACCTTAAGTTCTGGTGATATCTGGTTGTTTCAATTCAGAACGGTAGTTGCTAAGCTTTGTATCAGTAGATATTATGCCTTATTGACTTTTCAGTTCAACTACTATGTCCTTGCAGACTTTCGGATCAGCAATATTAATGTGGGTTTTTGACTATGATGTATAATGTATTCAGTCGCTATCAAGACAAACATGCATAACACCCTTAGTGGAAATCAAAGTTAGTAGATCTACCGCCCAAGTTGGCAAATATAATCAACAAGCGACTTTTGAAGTCAGCAGGTATTTCGCTCCTAGTGGCTTTAATAACTGGACTACAGTACTGGTAGAACTGCAGAGGTAGTTAATTTGTTCTGATAGTCGGATCTTTCTTGGGCCTATAATACTCTACAGTACCTACAAAAGATCCAAATTCTAAAACTAACTGTTGGCGTCTAAAGTAAATCTGATAAAGCATGCTTTCATTTTATGATTTCGTATAGGTCAAAAATTTGACTTATTCTGAGTGATCCTCAGAATGATTTGTATGATGCAAGTTGTATATTGACGATCAAAAGGTCAAAATCCATCAAGTGAAGCCAAGAAACTTGCGACGCTCGCATCCAATTTCTAATTACAAAATAAAAGCTGGTGTACCTCAGGGTTCTGTTTTCTCTCCATTTTTCTTTTTATTTATTCTGTATTGATCTTTTTCCTGAAATTTCGTACGCATTTAACGAAAACCTTTTCACACTCGAAATCAATTTCAACCTAACGTTTCAAATAGGTAGTTTAATAGTTTTCTTGAATTCTTGAGTCTAGGTGTTTATAAGTCATTCATCAAACTAAGACTCAAAACAAAATATGACTGTTGTTGCACCCATGCTCGAGCAAAAAAGTGAAATCAATAAATCAAATCTGTCGGTTTAATAGTTTCTATAAACATAATTACTTCCAATAACAGTTTTATATAATATTCCAAATAAAGCTATCGTCTCGACCGTTGTAGTCGTCGTCTTTTTAAACACCGGATAGAATAACATACTACTTGCTGATGGTCTTGTTTGTTTGTCTTCATTACTCCATTTCAATACAAACTATACCTCTTTACAAACATACCTATAGAGGTTTATGCAAAACGCACGCGCTACTCAAATGATTATTCTTGTTCCATCGCCACCGCGGAGGCCGCCGCTTTTCATTGGAGACTGGACCATTGCTTCACTCCACATCCACTTGCAACTGCATCCAGAAAAGAAGAATCTCTGGATTATCTTAATATAAATTGACGAGATTATGCAAAGCAACTGTGCGACTCCCTGTTGTGCCACACATTTTACGAGTACAAGAAAGTCGTTCGGAATTAATTTCTCGCACCTCATCTCATCATCAGGATCCCATTCAGATTAATGTATGTATATTCAAAGACAGGGCAGGGCAGGACACAACGCATAGCAAGGCGAAGGCCGGTTTTAATCGATGACAACAAACAGGAATGAGAACGACGACGACGACGATGACGATGATGCTCAGTGAGCTTCAACGCTGAGCAAAGCAAGCTTCTGGTTATAATGCGCCTAACCGCCCTATTAAATTAAAATGTCACTTTAATTGCCATCCAGGAGATGACTTGCCATAGTTGCCGCATTGCTACTGACTTCTGGCCAGAAGCTATGTGTTGTGTGTGTCTACAACATGAGTTGGAAGTTCTGTGCGTCATTATCAGCCGGATATTGGGAGTCATTTAGATGCCTGCACATAGATATGAGTCCGAAAAAAGAATTATGATGTCTGCACGATTGGAATCTCGCAAACCACGAGGAATGGAGACCATAGACTGGACTACTGGACATCGGACATTGACGATCGAATCAATTCAGTGTGAAGAGTTACTTTGTTCGGACAACATTTTTATGACACAGAACACTATACGATTCCAATGCGTAACGTATGAGATTGAAATCCGTCAGTGACCGGGTTGATATTTTCATATAACAACGGTGGCGCTGCTACTGTTACAAGTTAGAACTCATATCCGTCGGGCAATCCATAGCTTCTATCACTGATCTTCGTACTATCGTACATGTGCTGAACATGAAATGCGAATCCATAGCGTGACAGATCGGTTACACCGCACACGGGATCAACGGGTAATTAATTTGATAGGAACTTCAAATGTCATGTAGCTACGTTCATACGATAGAATTCGTTTGTATCTTTTGAACGGTACGATGATGGGTTGTATCTTGTATTTTGTACCTATAGAAATGTGAGTTCATTCAGCTAACTATTGATTTAAAAATAATGGAAACATAGATTGATGTTGGACTTGAGTTCGGTCGTGTCGATTGAGATTGATGGCTTGATATCGAGAGATAACTGGTTGAACCGGAATTGCAACAAACGAACGAAATAAAAAAAAACCTAACTCGTATATTATGTTAGTTTTATTAGATTGAAGTTCGAATACAAGTTAATAGTTAATTGTTAAAGAATTCACCGATATTTACAATCTTACAGGGGCTACTCGTATTTTGTTTTGATAAAACAGTTTTTTTACTACCGACTCACGATTTCTTAGCTAATAAAAGGTTAGTTGTGTTCCCCAACTTGCCTATAACATAGGTATGTTGTTAATGGCAGGGCTGACTATATGCTGACAAGTTGCTGATGCAGTAAGGTAATATTGTTAATGGAATTTTTAAAAACAAAGCTTAAGGTTATTTTCAGAGCTCGATCATCCTAAGGGCAAATATTATTATGTCTTTATTTGTTGAATATGAATGTACGAATTTGAAAAGTATGACTTTAGTGTTTCCAAGAAAAGGTTTTGGGTGCGTTTCTTGTTGAGCTTGGTGTAATGAAGTACCTATGATTTTATGGTTAAAAAGTGTACTTGACTCTTGCTTTAGCTTGTATCTTTTATGCATTTCATAAAAGAAATCAAGAGGAATGTTTTACTTTGTTAAAGGTCTGTTCTGAAGGTTGCTTACGGCAAAAACAACCTAATCCAAACTTACAATACCATTTTACAAGCTCTCAATTTTTTAAATAAACTAGAGCCCTATTTTATAAACATTGACAATCAAAAAATTTGTCTCACTTACCTGACAAGTTTTCATTGCATAGCGTATTGACAGGTGACATAATTGTCAGTTAAACAAAGGGTGTTTTCCTAGACGAGTGGTTTTTAAGAAATAATATATGTTATGGCCAATCATTTAGCTTTATTATAAAGATAAGAGTTTTGCAATAGGCATGTGGATTATGACTACTCCAAATATGCCAAAATTGCTTGTTAACGTACCCATTCAACCAAAAGTAAACTTCATTACTGAACAAAATTTTCTTGTGAAAATCGGGATCGGTGGCAATCTCGTTTTGGACAAATTTACAGAACGCGCAACGATGTTGATGCTTGTTCGACTTCAATTCTTGCACAAGTTTAAGTTTTTAAGCCCGCAAACGAAGATCCTTCCTCTGAATCTTTAATAAAGTGGATGGACGCAGCTCCAGTTTGCACGATTTGTTCAGGAGTAAATATATCTTTTATAAAATGTCAAACTGAGCATAAATCAAGTAACAACTGTCAAAAAGACCAAAGTATTGCCAGATTGAAAACCACACGTCTAAAACACTCGTTACAACTGCGATGTTGACGTGACCATTTTGTTGCTAACAGACTTTCTTTGTAGGAAGCTGCTGATGTCGATTGTTACCTAAATATATTCTGCTATTCGATTGTGAGATTTTAAACTAATATTGAAAATCTTTAAAAATAAGCGTACTTTTCCAGATTGTTCATCAAATTATTCATCACTTTCACTTGAAAAATATAGTCTTACATATTTTCGCGAAATTTTCACTTCACGACCGAAACCCAACTGTTTGCCATAATTCTCAATTACATAGTAACACAATTGTAATTTTTATGTTTTCTCTCTTGCATACAAACATTTTCAATACAAATTTGTCAGGAAATTTTATGAAAATTTTCAAAAAATCGCTGACAATTTACTGTCTTACAATTTGTTTATAATCCAAAATCTTGACAACTCTCGTAAATTTAAAGACAAGTCTTCAAAATTGTCAATTTTCGTATGGTACAGAATTCAGACAAATGTCATGTTGTCATTTAAAAAATGTCATCTTTCACCTGTCGCTCTTGTCAATATTTAGGATAAAACCGCTGTTTGGTCGACATACTGTTTTTTTTCATGAGTTTGACGTCTGTCAACGATGTAATCAGTGCACAATGGCAGAAATTCTCTAACTCAAGGTCAATTTTTCCTTAGTTGATCACGTTTAGATTTGTGCTTTTTGGCACATGTGAGCAGATGTGAGTTTTTCTGCTTCAATTTGAAAGAATAGGCTGTAGAATCGTTTCGAATGCTTGTGGAGGACTATGGTGAAAGTACTTTATTGGAAACAACAACTTGCAGAGATTGGTCTCGTTGGACTTATTACCGCAATTTTGACCTACAGCGTAAAAATCAGCCCAAAAAGTTTAAAAACCATCATTTACATGCTCTTTTGGACGTCATTTCTAAACGTCACCGTGCCAAGGAAAATTTTCAAGAGACTGGAAAATGGACGCCGAAATACTAAATCTTGCTTGTAAGTCAAAAATTAAATTCTGATATTTTCTTCCTGTTTATTTTCTAGACCTGGTTCCTTCTTACTACAACATGCACTAGAAGCACTATAAAATGGCTTGATAAATACTTAACCTCCTAAGAAAAGGAATTTGCTGGTGTGATATCCACAAATTTCCTGAGAAATACGAGAAATGCATAGCTATCGAGTAAATTTGATTTAGCTTTCTTTGACAAAACATGTGTTTTTTACTGTTGTGGTTTTAATTAAAATAATAATTGAAATGGAATAAATGTACTTTGAGTATTTAATAATTCAGGTTTTATTTAATTTAGTTTCTTCTTGGATTATGCAAAGTCAAAAAACTCTCTCCGACACGTGTCTTCTGACAGACATAAATCTAGGTGTCACTTTGAAGTCTGCTGTCACTTGGTATTCAGGTCATAGGGTGACTCCAAGACACCACATTTACATATGGTTTATTTGTCTCCAAGTTGTGATTTATATTTACGAGAATAAACAAATGTTATTTAGTTTTTATTTTAATTTAATTTTTAATTTTACAACTTAAGTTTTTAAATATATTTTAATATCACGACGCGTTTTGGAGATGTTTCTCCATCATCGGGTGGAATACTTTTAAAAATTAAATTAAAATAAAAACTAAATAACATTATTTTTATTTGTTTATTTTCGTAAATGTGTTTTTTGTCTAAAAACTGAGAACTTAAAGTTATACATCTTATGATTTTTACGAAGAAAAAACTAGAAAGCTCACAAATTTGTCACGTGTATGTACACTAAAACTGTTTGTGAAACTAAAATTTCATGCTTCACAAACTTCATTTCTAGATCAAACGTTCAATTTCGTAAACAAGAAAAAGTGGAAAGATAAAATGTATCGATTTTATTGTAAAAAAATCACTTAAAGTTTTTTAGGTTGGTGAAATAAGCCTGTGGTACATTAACTTACTATCTGTTCCAAAGTTTAATTCCTTTGCCAACTATTAAAAACCTTTTCTCCTTTTTTTAATAATTGTACATCTGAACACGTCTAAAAAGTGACAGTTCGTGAATAAAAAACAAAGGCAACAAACCTAAATCTATGAAACGGACCTATTTGAACTGTTAGAAACTCAGAAATCAAATGAATTCAGCAAGTTAATGTAGTCATTTTGTGATTTTAATCGTATAAAATGTTAGGATTATAGAAAGATGCTAAAACCGTTTGAATTCAGCAAAAACACGGTTTTAGCTTTTAGTATTTTTTTTAAAAATGATTCAATAGAATGTTAGCCTTATAGTTTTGAGTCGTGAAAACACTTGTTGAGTGTGTTTTAAATTGAACAAAACATAGTCAAAGTACATTTGAACTCAATTAAAGCTAAGTCGATGAACTTTTTACATAGTAGGTATGAGTTCATATTATCATCTGCAACAGGTTATTCTTCAGTCAGCTAGGTATAAACATAAGCCTCTTGTTTTTTTTTTAACTATTATGTATTGTGAACACGTCTAAAAATTGACAGTTCAAACAAAATCAACAAACATAAATCTTCGGAACAGGCCTATTTTAAATGACAGAAACTCAGGAGTCATATGAATTCAGCAAGTTACTTAAAGTTAAGTCAGTCATTTTTAGATTTTGCTTAAGTGAAATGTTAGGGGATAGAAAGATGCATAAAACGTTTGAAATCAGCAAAATCACGGTTTTAGTTTAGTAACTTTTCAAAATTCCTTGCCTTTTAAGGGATTCAAAAGAATTTAAGCCTTATTGTTTTGAATCGTGAAAACACTTGTTGAATGTGTTTTAAATTAAATAAAACATAGTCAAGGCACATTTAATTAAAGTTAAGTCGATGAACTTTTTACAGAGCAGGTATGAGTTCATATTATCATCTGCAACAGGTTGTTCTTCAATCAGCTAGGTACAAACATAAACCCTCTTGTTTTTTTTTGAATTATTATTGTGAATGTTTTTTATTCATAATTTTATATTAAAAAAAAAATATTTAGCTTGATGTTTTTTTTTTATTTTTGCTGACTAAGCGGAAACTCATTGGTGCCGCGTCGTTGCTTCTTCATACCGGCATCACCTCAACGTCCGCATTCGTCACGCATCGAATAACCTAGCCATCGAGATAATTTTCGCTTTGGCTTTTTTCAATTGGATCGCTTTTAGTTTGAGTTTGAATCCTCTCTGCGTTTTTTAAAACAATTTTTTTGTATAGTATTTCTTTAATTTTTATAGGTAGCGGTGTTGTTGTGTGTTTCTCCCCTATTCTATCATCAAACCCTGCTACTATCACTTTATATTTATATATCGGGGCAGAATCAACCGACAACGACACGACACGGAGCGGCGGAGGTGAATTACCTTTACCTTATACCTATGGTATAGTTTTAATTTGGTTATTCTTGGTGGCTCGGCTTCGCTCAAGGCTCCCCCCTGCTGAATGGGATGGTTTTAGGTTGTTCTTTTTTAGCAAGCAGCATAAACAATTCAACAGGTTGAATGACTACGATGAAATGAAAAATTATTATTGCCATTTCAGTCAGACAATTGCAAAAAAAAAGTTATAAACAAACTCAAAAACAACAACTATGTAAGTATAGAAAAAGAGGGCTTCTTCATATAATGTGCAAAGGGTGAGGTCTCCCTTATTTGGCAAGTCGAAGTTGCTGATGAAATAGGAATACCTATAGCGTGTCATTAAATCGTGTTGCGATTTCTTTTTTGATTAGCTATAAAAAAAAAACAAAGATCTTTTACGGAGATGAAGCAGTTCTTCGCTTCGAAGATTTCCATCAATGCCCTCCGAAGTGAAGAAGCTATAGATAAGGTAGTAGATACCTTTTAAATGTCCTATTGCACATTTTTATTTCTCGAAAGTGATGAAACCTTCAGTTATGGCAAAATATTAGGTAATGTATTTATGTGCCATTGTTGGTTTGATATGTACCAGAAAGTAAGTCTTCCTTTTTAGACTTCTTACACACAAAAAACTAAGGGTTATCAAATTCCAAAAGGCGAGGAAATGTTTAAGAAATGCCAACAAAATCGTCTCGTCATGCAATATATTTAGTTTTAATTTGATTGATGAAAGTTGGGCAAAAGCGTATTTATGGCTATGATTTTAGCTTATTTTAAACATCACCTTACAATTTTTTATAAAATAACGAATTGCAGAAAAATACTTGTTTCCGAGAGGTTGGTATTTGATACATTCTGGAGTGCATTTTTGTCTCAGAGATTTTTTGTATCTCAAGAATTTCGCAAGCTTTATGTCAATCTAAGTTGTCATCGTAAAATCTCAAGTCTCGATGGATTGAAAAACTTCTGAAACATTTTAACTTTTCTACTGGAAATTAGAAATGTTTTATATGATAGCAAAACATTATTTAAATTCTTACTCAGAAGGATTAAGAAACCTGTAAGAAATCTGATTTTTTTAAAATTTGTTTTCAGAAAAATTTCAATCTTAGGTCTATTGACAAGCACCTGGAAAGAAATATCCTAAACCAGGAAAATAGTTTATATTACCAGTCAAGAAATAAACTGTCAAATGAGGTGTGCTAGAAGTCAAAGAGTCAACTTTTGCCTTGATCATCTATTGGTAAATATTGACCGTACTGGACAAAAACTATGTCCCGTGTAAACTCTGTGTAAAATCGAACTTTCAAGCCCAATGACTTTATTAATTTTAGATTAAAGAAAAAGGATGAATATAGTCACTAAAATCGTTTATTTATTTTTCAATTTTCTTAACTTAGTGGCTATCAGTTTTCGATAAAACATGGCTACTAGTTGTTATGCCGCTACAGAGAAATTCGTCACGTCTCGTCTACTTGAAAGTTTTTATAGCTAAAACGTGTGTCAATTTTCAGAATCTCATTTTTCTAATTCCAGGAGCAAAATTTGATAATTACTTACCAGCAGCGGCGCGGCGTCTAGCATAAAAAAAACATGTTTAAATTAATATAAAATAATATTTCTTCTTCTATATAAAACCTCAGACTTGATTATAGTTTTTTTTTTAAACTTCCTCAAACCACAAAAAAAGATTTAAAATTATACCTACCAATATTTAATTTGTCCCAATTATAATGTCAAACCATTATTTTTTGTCATTCAAATATTGTTTCTCTTATTTCCATGTTCCAAACTTGAAATTAAGAAAACAACAAAACCAAATTAAAATAAAATAATATTCCCAACCGAAATACAAAAAGAAAACCTCACACAATTTATAATTAACAAAGTTCTTGAGATGGTTGGTATGGTAGGGTTGCTTTGCTTGATGAGCTGAGCAACAAACCAAAAAATTCCCACAGACTTATTGTAGCGCCCTAACCGCACAAAGTAAAGTCACCACTTTCTTTAAACTCTTCATAAAATGACGCTTGTTATTGTTGTTGTTGTCTGACCGATTCCGATGTTGGTTTTTGAGGGCAACGACGACGACGGCAACTTCTCCAAAACATGACCCTTTTCACCAGAATTCATACCAACAAACAAAGAAGTAAATAATAAAAAAAGGTCTTTAATGGGTTCAAAAAGTCGAAGTCTTTCGCCAGTCCCTAGAAGCAAATGAAGACAGCGTCCGGTGGCAACGGTGATGGCGGCGCGGCGGAGAGTCCGAAAAAGTGTCACAACAGTAGCCAAGTACACTTTGTTGAGGTTGTTACTTTTAGCTTCTGGTCACCATATTTGTTGTCTTACCTTTGAGTTAATTGCAGACTTCCAAATTGTTGTTGCTGGAACTATGTACCTATGTTTTTAAAGTTGAAATCGTTTTGTGAATTAACAAGAATTGGTTGTTTTTGATTGTTGGGTTTTATGACCGCTTTTAAAGGTTTACATACATCGCGTCGTCGTCGGTCGGTCGGT
This sequence comes from Eupeodes luniger, assembly GCA_951509635.1. Classification (NCBI taxonomy): domain Eukaryota; kingdom Metazoa; phylum Arthropoda; class Insecta; order Diptera; family Syrphidae; genus Eupeodes; species Eupeodes luniger. Next base: position 6,295,826 of record OX608075.1, on the reverse strand, counting down.
CGGTTGGTCGAGTCTTAAGAAAACGGAAGGAGTATTGCTCTGTTTTGCGTCATCATCATTTTAATGTCAAAATAGTATGAATGGCGGCTTCTTAAGAAACTTTACCACTACCAAAAAAATAGGTATTACAATTAAAATACTGAAAAGAAGTATCTTTAAACCTGAATGAATTCGTCATTCGGTGGGAGAGAGAGAGTTTTGCTATATGAATGTTTGTTCATAAAATTACTTAGAACAATTAGCAAACCAAGCCAAGTTAGCAGCGTTAAAAAACATTTTTAACTTCCGTCTGATTTCGGCAATTTGTTCACTTTAATAAAATTATGGTGAAATCAGAGCGAAAGCGAGACTTGTTTTATGTTTAGCTATTTTGCAATTTATTAAATTGTGATTTTAGTCCATCTTTTTTAAGACTTTTGTCAAAAAAAAGTAAAGCCTTAGGAAAAACTAGAAACCGTTAAAAATAGGCTTTTGGGAATAAATGGAGATTTCATAAACGATATTTAATTATACATATTTTTGATTAATTTTAATTTTGATCAAGCAATTTATTTCAAAATGTCGACTGTGCAGCAGTTTTAGATAAAACATAATAAATGTTATATAGAATTACGTAGAGTTTTTGCGATATATGTATTTATTTTTGGCCAAATGGCAAACTCTTAAATGGAAAAATAAAAACTTGCCTAGAAGCTATTAGATAATTGTTAATAACACATGAATTATACATTATAGAAATAAAATGCACAATATTTTAAAATTTAAAAATATAAAATTTGTAAGAATAATTTAAAACATTTATTGAAAGTCAGACCCGAACTAATTTTACCTAAATAAAATGAACAATTTTAAAGAGGATATGTTAAGAAAGCATCACAAATAATTTATATTTAATTTGTCTTTCATGTTTTCCATTTTGTAAATTGAAGCTGAATGTAAAAAGAAGTGAAGAAAAGAGGTTCGTTCGTAAATTACAGTCTACCTATGAGTAGAAATTTTAGTGCAACAGATGGCGCTATATTTGTTAACACTAACTTTTTACAAAATAATAAACAAAAATTACAGTATATAAATTTATAATCAAACAATTAAGTCTAATCAGATTACAAAAACAAAACTGTATTTTTATTTAGTGCACAACTATATCGCACGAACTTGCTCTTGAACTTTTAAAATTTTTAAATTTACCAATAAAATAAGTTTGGCTTCAAAAATGTAAATGCCATTTAAATAATTAAAACAAATTGATTTATTAATTTTTTTAAATTAATCTTATATGTAATTTTTTTAAATTTTAGTTTAAAAATATTTTTTGTGTGCAATTTTTTAAAACTTATTAATATAAGTTTTACATTTAATTTTCGTCAGCAAATATTGACCCGTTTTGTAACATATCGAATTTTGAAAAAAAATAAATATTTTTTAAAAACACCAAGTAAAATTTGACATTTTAACCATCAAATATTACCCGTGTTTTGTTGGCAAATCTATCCATAGTAAAGTAGGATTTTACACGAATAACAAAAACAATATCCATAGTAGGAATAACACCGATAAAAGTTAGAGTAGAATCTCACTATGGATAGGTTTTTGACATTTATACGAGCCTCGAATGGATCTTATGTGATTTCGTTCTCAAATGTTGGTTCGATTGATATTGCATTTGTATCTCGATGGCTGTGTTCGTTGAGTAGTTGTGCATTTGGAATCATGTGTGTTTTCCATTGGGGAAAACACCAATCTATTAATGTTGATATTATTTAGTTTTGTTAGTGAAAATGGACTTACTGGGCTTATTTTGCAAGAGAAAACAATAGAAAAGATAATTAAGTTTTGCTATGTTTCCACCAAAGGTGTATCTCAGTTTAGATAAGATAAATCTTTTTGGTGTTTCCACAGCACAAGAAGATTTAAAAATGATTAAGTTTGACAGCATTTTCTAAAATGCAAATGGTGTTTCGATGTTTCTTATGAAGTGCAAGTGAAATAGTTTGATTTGTGTTAAACAATGAAAAACTGAATAGTTCAGCACCATATAAGAATATGCTACCTACTCCATGTGCATTTTTTTCTTTTTAAATTTGATTAAAACAAAACTATAGTTTTTGTACACAAACATGCAAATAAACAGACCAAACGCATTATCTGTAAAACCAACTCCTCCACACAGGTTTTTCTTCACAAATTTTGACTCGACTCCGATCCCCGACCGGAATCGAGGCGAATGAAGCTCATTTCAACTCGATTCAGGTATATAAAGAATTTAGGTGAGCTTCAAGCTCGCTTCAACACCAAATGCTAATGTAGTAGTCTACGAACAAACCTCCTTCTTGAAGTTTTTATTTTATGTCAAATTGTTTGGTTAAAACTTTGAAATCCAATATCACATTACACAGACGTATTTTCTTAATTTTGATAGTCAACTATCAAAAATCAGATTACACGATTTCACCCCTAGTCTGAATTTCGCTATTTTTTTGGTATTTTTTGATAAATTATTCTGGCAAATATTCAGTTGTATCAACTTTCAAATATAAAAACCGGACTACTGCGGATCGTTTTGTTGGCAATTTCTCACTTTACTATATATGGGATGCGAACAAAACGCACTTATTATTAACACAGTATAAGAGCTTGTGCAGAAAAAAAACAACATTGAAATCGTTTCATTAGTTCTTGAGAAAACTTAAAAATAATATAACAATTGTATGTATGGGCCGTTCCCTTCTGGCGTAATACAATTTTTTTTTTGTATTGAAAAAAGCTAAGCTAAGAGTAAAGGTTCGTTTTCGAGATAATTTGAGTTTTCGATTTTTATCTTTTTGTTTGAAGACTTGCCAAGATACTGTCTGGGTTTTATTCTAAAAGGTAGTCCTACTACAAAATCGAAAACATGCATTAGCAAAAAAAAAAACACACAACTAATTAAATTAGCAAAAATTAGTTGAAATAAATTATAAATGAATTCAGTTCAAATATCAGAGTTGATCTTGTGTTTTAAAGTGACGCCATAGTGTTTTGTGTGTTGGACACTACTCTACAAACACATCGATCTAGCCTCAAGGATATATTAAATGTACCAAAGTCAAATGATAAACTCGAAACTTGATTTCGATAATAAAATAAATTTTTAAATTGCGATTTACCTTCTATCTACAGTTATTCTAATGCTGATGTTGTATTTGTTATTCATTATTCCTATCGCTTTTCCCAAAAAAATACTCTTAAAAAATTAAATTTGACTGTACTTTATTGTACATTATTACAAATTTTAAGAAAAAACCAATTGACACTTTTTTTTACAAAAAATTATATATACTAACAGCAAAATTACAAAAAATGGTAAAACATGAAATATCTTCAAAACAGACACTTAAAAATTGATGCATCTTATGCATAATGTTAACATTATAATAAAATTTTAAGAAAAATCAATTTTTCAAAAATTAATGTCCTACCAAAAAAATACTAAATTGGTTTAACGTCTCAAATATTTTAACAGAATAGAGCTTAAGTTGGCTATATTTCGAAATTTTTTAAATGAAAATGTGGTTAATTTTAAAAACATATGAATTGAAATTTTTTATGGACACCAAAGCGAAGTTTTAAGCATTTTTGACCTTTTCAACTAGTTGGTTTTTTAACTCGATTTTCCCGAGTCAAATCATTAAATAGCTGCTTAGGCTCAAGTATTTTGTTTTCAAGACACATCAAATTGAAAACATAAATAAAACATATGTAAATGTCATGTTTTTAAATTGTATAAATCGTGGATTGATCAATGATTGCACCTGAAATTTTGTAGTTATACCTCTCAAAATGCCCGTAATTAAAAACTTTTATTACCCTGAGAAAATAATCCTGTAATCTTAAGTGCGGTAAGCCGATTCATGCCTCTTTTGTGACATTTTTATGAACATTTGTTTCTTTGTTTCCTTGTTTTTTGTCAAGGACTATTTTTATAATAAAGCTATTAAAACAAAGACATCATTTATAAAATATCAACACAAAAAAAGGGAAAAAGAATTATATAACTTTACCACCCAGTAGATATATACATAGATACAAAACCTTTATGAATAAATAGAAGACATTATATCTCTGAAAAGTCATAAAAACAAAAAATTGTATTTAATGTACATTATTCTCATTAAACGTTCTCTTCCAGGTACTTGCATGGAATCAGTTGTGGAAGTCCAGAAGTTGCCGCCGGCCGCCGCGCCTCAGCAGCCGCCTTTTGCCACCGGCCGAACATATTGCTTCTGTTGCCGATACGAATATATAAAATCCAGAGATTGCTCTACTTGCTAGGTACTTCGTTCCATAATAACTTCAATATGAACTACCTGATATTTCCTTAGGGCAATTATACATCAAACTCTAGGCTTATAAGATGTCTAGTTCTTTTTTTGTTTCCATGCCCCCACTCAATCATATCGGCGAATACCAAAGAATATGAGTGAGTACTGGCTCCTAATAGCCCTTTTAATATAATTTTTCTAGGTACCTTTTTTTGTCTGACTTTAAAGAGGTAAAAATTCCACACAAAAGATAGAATCTTTATGAGAAAATATATAATGACCATGTTCATTATTTTTGTGTAGCTTCTAAGCATAAAGATTCATTTCTTATAAAGATCAAAAAAGTATCATCATAATAAATTTAAGAACGAAAAACAAAAATAAAGTTTCATAAAGAAAAATTAGATTTAATAATAGAAATTAAATAAAATTCACAGACTAATTATGAGTTGCAATTACTTGATCTCATTTGGAAGAAATAAGTTTAAGAAACTGATTCCAAGAAAAATACAAAAATAATTAAATTACACTGTTTAATGAAATAAGTTTATTTTTCTGCTCCACAAACGAAACAATACTTTTTTTAGGGATTAGGTCATTTTGAATTGGAATCTTACCTTATATAATTTTTCTATCACATCATGTTTTTAAAATATGTTTCTTTAAAATATTAAATTCATCCAAAAATGGTGTTTTTAAGGAAAAGGTAAAACACAACGTAATTCTAAAAACTGAATTATTGTATGATAATTCTGCAAAGTACAAATCTATTTTAATATGATATTAACCTTCTTGACTATGAAGTTTTGAGAAGCCCTGAATTTAAAACTGTCATATTTTTGAAAAATAGGTTTTGGAGTTTGATTTTTAGTACTGATCCGAATCCAAACTTTCATGTTAACTATTAGTTCAAATTTAAGAAATATCAGTTAACACTTTTAAAATATTTCAAACACTGGACAGCCTTGTTTAAGGAAGTCATTCTTTACAAAAATTACTTTCAAATCTTTTTAATTTTTTCGGTTAAAAAACCGTATTAGAATAAATGTTTCAGCGTTTCCTTAGTTTTTTGATTTTTGTGTAAAAAAGGTGAAATCTAACAACCTTTAAGGATTTTTCGAAAATTTGATGAAATACTATTGAAATAAAAATTAAGTATTGAAGGGTGCCGTGCAATAACGCCGAGCGAAATAACGCCGAATTCTGAAATTCGGCCTTATTTCACTTTAATAAAGTGAAATAATGCCGAATTTTAGCATTCGGCCTTATTTCACTATTGGAAAGTGAAATAATGCCGATTCGGCGTTATTTCACTTTTGGTCCTATGCAAAATGCTTATTACATCTCATTCTCAAATCTAAGTATTTTGAGATTTTGCTAGCATTTTTACTAGAAAAATCCAATAATATTGAGATCTAGATTTCTCCAGGTGTCAATGACACTTTCTATACTTTGAAATACAAAAAAAAACAGTGTTTGAGGAAGCCTTGGCCTTTAACAAAACTTTGGTTTTCAAAAACTTTATTTTATCCAAAATAAATAGTACATAATTAATTTTTCTTGCAAAATAAAATTGAACTAACAAAACATTTTCTCCTCACATTTAAAATAAATTTGTTATTTTATTAATACGTTAACATTACTATTTCTGTTTCAAAATTTTTTACATTTTTTGATTCTGGTAAGACCAAGATGAGTTAAGAGAAGTAACGTGAAGTGAAAGTTTCAGTATGGATTGAAATTAAAAAGTATAGAACTAATACCTAATTATGTACATCTACAACATCAAGGCTAATAATTAAATATTTTAGTTTCATTCAAAACCGTTAAATTACCACATACGAATAAGGTTTTGGAAATGCATGTTTTTTAAGGTAAGAAAAATTTAGCGGCATGGACCAGAAAAAAATTTAAGATTAGAATTTACATTTCAGCTAAGATTGCATTTTTTGAGAATTTGATCGAATACAAATTTAAAAAAATATACTATAGGCAGAAATGGCAGCGAGCGGAGCGAGCGGAAAAAATTTAGCCCAAAAGAGAATCAATTTGGGGTGTGAAAATAAAAAAATTCGCGCGAATTTTTGGAATAAAATAAAGACGATTTTTTTTTTTAATTAAAATGAAATTTACTGTATTCCAATAATATTCTGGTGCTATAATTTAAATAAGATTTCTGGCATATGACCACCATGGCTGACTCGAATGTAGTCTTATCTTAAGGTCCAATTTTCGATGACTTTTTTCAACATTTGTGGCCGCAGATTAGCAATAACGATGCGAATGTTGTTATCCACTTGATTCCGGGCTTATGGGCGTAGACAAGTGAAATCACACAATCTTGGAGTTTCACGGGTTCCTAATGTGAAACTATGTGGTTACCAAACGTTTCCTTCAATAAATCATTTGTGGCACGAGCTGTTTGAAATGTTGCGTCATCAGCGCCGCCATCTTGGTGAAACCACAGCTTCGTCACATTATAGATGTTCACGAAAAAGTCAGTTATAATGGCTTTGTAAGGGTCCCCATTGATTTGGCCAGCATCCTCTAACCCATAAAGCACACCAAACGGTTAGTTTTTGTGGATGCAACAGTGTCTCAACATACATTTGAAACTATCATCACTCCAAAACGGCAGTATCATTTCAACCAAAAGTGAGCATCGGAACTACATAAAATTCGCTTATGTCATATTTCGAACAGAGCCATGATTTTGAAAGCAAATTTGCACAAATTTGAATCGTTCTTCAGGCGCCAATCACGTTATATCTCCAAACTAAACTAAAATTGAATCACTTGACAGCTGTCAAAATTAAAACAAATTAAAATAGTGTTGCCAACTTTGAGTTCTATATATCTTAAAAAAAATATGAAATATTGTAAGCAGGTTTAGATTTAGGGAAATGATGAACTTAGAACATTCAAAGCTTTGATAAAATTTACATACATATATTAGATAATATTTTAAAATTTTTTAACTGCACTCTTAACTCTTTTTTAAACAAAATTAACAAAAGTAATTAGCAATTGTCAACGTCCTGGAAATCAAATTGCACTTTTCTAATGGGTTTTGTTGACCTTAATTAGAATCCGACTCCAAAATCAATTTAGCACAACAGGTTTTTAAAATCTTAAAAGAGTTTTTGAGGCTATCTAAATTCATTAAGTATTTTTTTTACAGTAAAATGTTTGATGGTTTTCCCAATCTCAAATCCATATTCACTTTGCTAAAGTGAAATAACGCCGAATTTAAGCATTCGGCCTTATTTCACTTTGGATAAGTGAAATAACGCCGAATGCCAATTGGGAAATAAAGCCGAAAGAGAGAAAACAGAGAATTCGGTTTAATTAAAATTTTGCAAGGAGAAACTAAGGTGCCGTGACATAAGGGCAAGTGACATATGACCAAATTTTAGAATTTGGCCTTATGTCACTTTTCGAAAGCGTCATAAGGCCAAATTTCAACGGTTGGCTTTATGTCGCTTTCCAAAGTGACTTAAGGTCAATTTGGTCTTATGTCACTTTCACACTTTATCTTCATCACCTGAGATGATGCTTTTATTCAAAAAAGCTGTATTGGCGCCTGCCTGACGACTTTACATACCCTAAGCGGAGCAACGGAGTTGCGTGAGCGGGTGTGAACCCCGAAAAGTGGAGTTTAAATCCTGAGATCCCGCGAAGCGGGCCACCCACAGGTGCTTTTATTCAAAAAAGCTGTTGATATTGGCGCCTGCCTGGCGACTTTACATACCCTAAGCGGAGGAACGGAGTTGCGTGAGCGGGTGTGACCCCGAAAAAGGGAGTTAGAATTCTGAGATCCCGCGAAGCGGGCCACCCACAGATGCTTTTATTGAAAGAAGTTGTATGTAAAGTCGTCAGGCAGGCGCCTATATCAACAACTTCTTTCAATAAAAGCACCTGTGGGTGGCCCGCTTAGCGGGTTCTCAGGATTTTAACTCCCTTTTTCGGGGTCACACCCGCTCACGCAACTCCGTTGCTCCGCTTAGGGTATGTAAAGTCGCCAGGCAGGCGCCTATATTAACAACTTCTTTCAAAGTATAGAAAGTGTCATTGACACCTGGAGAAATCTAGATCTCAATATTTTTGGATTTTTCTAGTAAAAATGCTAGCAAAATCTCAAAATACTTAGATTTGAGACTGAGATGTAATAAGCATTTTGCATAGGACCAAAAGTGAAATAACGCCGAATCGGCATTATTTCACTTTCCCATAGTGAAATAAGGCCGAATGCTAAAATTCGGCGTTATTTCACTTTATTAAAGTGAAACAAGGCCGAATTTCAGAATTCGGCGTTATTTCGCTCGGCGTTATTTCACGGCACCGAGATTGGTGCCGTGAAATAACGCCGAGCGAAATAACGCCGAATTCTGAAATTCGGCGTTATTTCACTTTGGTAAAGTGAAATAACGCCGAATTTAAGCATTCGGCTTTATTTCACTTTGGAAAAGTGAAATAACGCCGAATGACAATTGGGAAATAAAGCCGAAAGAGAGAAAACAGAGAATTCGGTTTAATTAAACTTTTGCAAGGAGAAACTAAGCGGGGCTTAACTCAAAATCAACTGTAAAACAAAGTTTACCGTAGAATAAACAGTATTAAAAAGTATACACATAATGCCTATATATGTACATCTACAACGGTGCCGTGACATAAGGCCAAGTGTCATAAGACCAAATTTTGAAATTTGGCCTTATGACACTTTTCGAAAGCGTCATAAGACCAAATTCCAACGTTTGGCCTTATGTCGCTTTCAGAAAGTGTCATAAAGCCAAATTTTTTTGCGACTTAAGACCAAATTTGTTTTGATGTTTTTTTCAATAACAAAAACCGATCTTTACTGTTAGAATTATGAAAGAAGTTGTTAATATAGGCGCCTGCCTGGCGACTTTACATACCCTAAGCGGAGCAACGGAGTTGCGTGAGCGGGTGTGACCCCGAAAAAGGGAGTTAAAATCCTGAGAACCCGCGAAGCGGGCCACACACAGGTGCTTTTATTCAAAAAAGCTGTTGATATTAGCGCCTGCCTGGCGACTTTACATACCCTAAGCGGAGCAACGAAGTTGCGTGAGCGGGTGTGAACCCCGAAAAGTGGAGTTTAAATCCTGAGATCCCGCGAAGCGGGCCACCCACAGATGCTTTTATTCAAAAAAGCTGTTGATATTGGCGCCTGCCTGGCGACTTTACATACCCTAAGCGGAGGAACGGAGTTGCGTGAGCGGGTGTGACCCCGAAAAAGGGAGTTAGAATTCTGAGATCCCGCGAAGCGGGCCACCCACAGATGCTTTTATTGAAAGAAGTTGTATGTAAAGTCGTCAGGCAGGCGCCTATATCAACAACTTCTTTCAATAAAAGCACCTGTGGGTGGCCCGCTTAGCGGGTTCTCAGGATTTTAACTCCCTTTTTCGGGGTCACACCCGCTCACGCAACTCCGTTGCTCCGCTTAGGGTATGTAAAGTCGCCAGGCAGGCGCCTATATTAACAACTTCTTTCAAAGTATAGAAAGTGTCATTGACACCTGGAGAAATCTAGATCTCAATATTTTTGGATTTTTCTAGTAAAAATGCTAGCAAAATCTCAAAATACTTAGATTTGAGACTGAGATGTAATAAGCATTTTGCATAGGACCAAAAGTGAAATAACGCCGAATCGGCATTATTTCACTTTCCCATAGTGAAATAAGGCCGAATGCTAAAATTCGGCGTTATTTCACTTTATTAAAGTGAAACAAGGCCGAATTTCAGAATTCGGCGTTATTTCGCTCGGCGTTATTTCACGGCACCGAGATTGGTGCCGTGAAATAACGCCGAGCGAAATAACGCCGAATTCTGAAATTCGGCGTTATTTCACTTTGGTAAAGTGAAATAACGCCGAATTTAAGCATTCGGCTTTATTTCACTTTGGAAAAGTGAAATAACGCCGAATGACAATTGGGAAATAAAGCCGAAAGAGAGAAAACAGAGAATTCGGTTTAATTAAACTTTTGCAAGGAGAAACTAAGCGGGGCTTAACTCAAAATCAACTGTAAAACAAAGTTTACCGTAGAATAAACAGTATTAAAAAGTATACACATAATGCCTATATATGTACATCTACAACGGTGCCGTGACATAAGGCCAAGTGTCATAAGACCAAATTTTGAAATTTGGCCTTATGACACTTTTCGAAAGCGTCATAAGACCAAATTCCAACGTTTGGCCTTATGTCGCTTTCAGAAAGTGTCATAAAGCCAAATTTTTTTGCGACTTAAGACCAAATTTGTTTTGATGTTTTTTTCAATAACAAAAACCGATCTTTACTGTTAGAATTATGAAAGAAGTTGTTAATATAGGCGCCTGCCTGGCGACTTTACATACCCTAAGCGGAGCAACGGAGTTGCGTGAGCGGGTGTGACCCCGAAAAAGGGAGTTAAAATCCTGAGAACCCGCGAAGCGGGCCACACACAGGTGCTTTTATTCAAAAAAGCTGTTGATATTAGCGCCTGCCTGGCGACTTTACATACCCTAAGCGGAGCAACGAAGTTGCGTGAGCGGGTGTGAACCCCGAAAAGTGGAGTTTAAATCCTGAGATCCCGCGAAGCGGGCCACCCACAGATGCTTTTATTCAAAAAAGCTGTTGATATTGGCGCCTGCCTGGCGACTTTACATACCCTAAGCGGAGGAACGGAGTTGCGTGAGCGGGTGTGACCCCGAAAAAGGGAGTTAGAATTCTGAGATCCCGCGAAGCGGGCCACCCACAGATGCTTTTATTGAAAGAAGTTGTATGTAAAGTCGTCAGGCAGGCGCCTATATCAACAACTTCTTTCAATAAAAGCACCTGTGGGTGGCCCGCTTAGCGGGTTCTCAGGATTTTAACTCCCTTTTTCGGGGTCACACCCGCTCACGCAACTCCGTTGCTCCGCTTAGGGTATGTAAAGTCGCCAGGCAGGCGCCAATATCAACAGCTTTTTTGAATAAAAGCACCTGTGGGTGGCCCGCTTCGCGGGATCTCAGGATTTAAACTCCACTTTTCGGGGTTCACACCCGCTCACGCAACTCCGTTGCTCCGCTTAGGGTATGTAAAGTCGTCAGGCAGGCGCCAATACAGCTTTTTTGAATAAAAGCATCATCTCAGGTGATGAAGATAAAGTGTGAAAGTGACATAAGACCAAATTGACCTTAAGTCACTTTGGAAAGCGACATAAAGCCAACCGTTGAAATTTGGCCTTATGACGCTTTCGAAAAGTGACATAAGGCCAAATTCTAAAATTTGGTCATATGTCACTTGCCCTTATGTCACGGCACCTTAGTTTCTCCTTGCAAAATTTTAATTAAACCGAATTCTCTGTTTTCTCTCTTTCGGCTTTATTTCCCAATTGGCATTCGGCGTTATTTCACTTATCCAAAGTGAAATAAGGCCGAATGCTTAAATTCGGCGTTATTTCACTTTAGCAAAGTGAATATGGATTTGAGATTGGGAAAACCATCAAACATTTTACTGTAAAAAAAATACTTAATGAATTTAGATAGCCTCAAAAACTCTTTTAAGATTTTAAAAACCTGTTGTGCTAAATTGATTTTGGAGTCGGATTCTAATTAAGGTCAACAAAACCCATTAGAAAAGTGCAATTTGATTTCCAGGACGTTGACAATTGCTAATTACTTTTGTTAATTTTGTTTAAAAAAGAGTTAAGAGTGCAGTTAAAAAATTTTAAAATATTATCTAATATATGTATGTAAATTTTATCAAAGCTTTGAATGTTCTAAGTTCATCATTTCCCTAAATCTAAACCTGCTTACAATATTTCATATTTTTTTTAAGATATATAGAACTCAAAGTTGGCAACACTATTTTAATTTGCTTTAATTTTGACAGCTGTCAAGTGATTCAATTTTAGTTTAGTTTGGAGATATAACGTGATTGGCGCCTGAAGAACGATTCAAATTTGTGCAAATTTGCTTTCAAAATCATGGCTCTGTTCGAAATATGACATAAGCGAATTTTATGTAGTTCCGATGCTCACTTTTGGTTGAAATGATACTGCCGTTTTGGAGTGATGATAGTTTCAAATGTATGTTGAGACACTGTTGCATCCACAAAAACTAACCGTTTGGTGTGCTTTATGGGTTAGAGGATGCTGGCCAAATCAATGGGGACCCTTACAAAGCCATTATAACTGACTTTTTCGTGAACATCTATAATGTGACGAAGCTGTGGTTTCACCAAGATGGCGGCGCTGATGACGCAACATTTCAAACAGCTCGTGCCACAAATGATTTATTGAAGGAAACGTTTGGTAACCACATAGTTTTACACTAGGAACCCGTGAAACTCCAAGATCGTGTGATTTTACTTGTCTACGCCGATAAGCCCGGAATCAAGTGGATAACAACATTCGCATCGTTATTGCTAATCTGCGGCCACAAATGTTGAAAAAAGTCATCGAAAATTGGACCTTAAGATAAGACTACATTCGAGTCAGCCATGGTGGTCATATGCCAGAAATCTTATTAAATTATAGCACCAGAATATTATTGGAATACAGTAAATTTCATTTTAATTTAAAAAAAAAATCGTCTTTATTTTATTCCATTTAAAGTTCTATATCTCTTAAAAACACCCTTTATAACTCCCAAGCTGATCCATTATTTGAACTAGGAAATACTGGCAAATATTTGTATGAATGAATGTCCAAGCTACGACAATAGGAACTATAAACTATGTATAGGTAAATTTGCTAAGTGAGGTGGTAGGTATTTAATATTCAAAACTTTACATCTTAATCAAACTAAAGCGGATGTGACATTGTCTAATAAATTAAGAACAAAAAAAAAGTTGGTTCGTTGAAAGAGACAATAGCCATTCAGTACTTTCATCTTGTGAATGAGTCAGTTTATTTGTATTTTTTTTTATTTTTGATTTTTGGTAGGGTAAAAGTTAAAACCTTCTAAACGGAATAGAAAATTAATTAATTGCCTCATTTTGCTTTTTTGAATTTTTGTTTTATTTTTTGTTAAACTTTTTTTCTTTTTTCTTGAGTTCATTAATCAAAACTTAAGATAAGCTTTGTTAATGAGAGCGGAACTCACATGAGAATCTATCTATCTTCTAGATATTTTTAAATTCTATATTTTCTATATCGTAAAAGCTATACTCGTATAGGGAATAAACAATTAAGACTTTAAGATACACAGCTGCAAGAGTAATAAAAATATAGAAAAATTAGATATTTTTTTCGTATGAACTATTTAAGAAAAGGCATAATAAGTACCGCTACCTACCTTTGCCTTTGCCTTTGATTGATCCAATCAATCTATGTAACTAATAAATCTTACAAATCGATCGAGAAAGATTAAGTGGCTGTATATTTTAATGGTAGCACTTAAATATATGACCAAGTAATTTCTTATTTAGAATTTTTGTTTTATTTTGTTTTGATGATCATATAATGCTTATGGTGGAACGTGCCGAGTAGGTTATTATGGAGTCTGGACTGAAGTCCATATAAACGGTTTTGCTGATGATTTTGTAAGCATATTACGAGTATATAGCAATTATTTTTTTTATTGAAGTTTTTTAAAAGTTCAAATTAAGGTAGAAACTAGAGGTAACATAATGGATTTATTATTATGCTCAAAAATTTAACTTTTTCCAAATCATTTAGGCAACGATTGTGTATTTATATTAATGATATTAGTAAAAGCTAAATAATATTTTACAAATATAGGGACCTATCAGTAATAAAATTTAATGTTAAAACTCTTGCATTTTGCATCTTGCCAAATTTTATTAATTCTCGATGTCAATACACAATTTAGGATAATTTTGAAAGTATTTACATTTCAAATTCTTAAAGATAGGACCCATACTGATAATATCCCATTTTTCACCTTCAAACTTTCAGCTGATATATTTTGTGAAATAAGCTAAATTATTGTTAAGAGAATTTCGAAAGGAATGCAATCAATAGTTGAAGTTTGAGCAATTTTTCGTTGATAGAGTTGAGACGTTGGAAAAATTTAAAATAAACATTTTTTATTAAAAAAGTCAGTTGAAATTACCCCCTTAGCAATTCAACTGTGCTACTTGTGCTTTCAGGAATACCCAACAGTATAATCTTCATCCCAACTTTGGTCGTACCTTGAAGTACAGAGATTCATTGCTTAGCCGTACTACGTGAATGTGGAATAACACCTCCATTCCAATCATACCCATTACAAAAAAACATTAAAATTTGAAGATAATTTTGCTTTCTTCGATACAAAACTGAAATTTGTATAGTAAACCGGTTGATTAAAATCAAAAATGATTTCGGTTGCGACATACATAGATAATTTCCCAATGATTTCAGCTAAAAATTTTAAGACATTTGTTTTTTGGAATAAGTCAATTTGTATTTTAAAATAAATAGAAAGAGTATGGAATCAAAAAATTAAGTTTTATCAATAAAATAATATTTTCTTCAGGACTTCAATTTATAAAAAAATTATTGTCTTGAAATGTTACAAAATATTAACAAGAATATTTGCATGCATAAACTACTTTTAAGTCAGTATCAATTTTTTATCTCAGGATATTTAAGTCAAAATTCAATTGATAGTATTTTTAAGTATACTTTTAGTTTTTGATTTTTTTGAATACTGATAAAAATGTTGCAAACAAAAATAGCAATTGGATTTTTTTAAATTACCTTATGTTAGAAATATTAAATTTTATGTGGATTTTACTAATTTTGAAGTGAAAGGTGTTATTAATCTTAAGATATTCGAGTCAAAAATCACTTTTTACCAGTTTTCAGTAGAATTTTTTGTAGATTTATATTCTTGTAAAAAGACTATTGAACTTTTTTTTAATGTTTTTCAAATATTAACATCAATGTTTTTATAAGATACAATTAGTTTAAAGCCATCAATTTTATTTGCTGCCATTTTCTTGTAGTTTTTTCCAAAGAAAAAATGTCAATTCACTTTTTCTAAAAAATTTACTAGATGTCAAAAACGTTATTCTTCGCAGACGAACACACAAACATCTCTTTAAAAAAAACTTTAATTTAGATTCTATTAACCTTAAAAAGTTGTGAAATAACAAAATTTTCAAGGACATACGTCACTTATTGTTATTTGTTTAACTTAAGTAAGAGTAGTAAATGTATCTATTCTTTAAAAAACAAGTTTAACATTTAGTAGGTTTCAAAAAATAATGAGTTCAAAAAACATCTATTTTTTAATTTTTAGTTCATCCAATTTTTACTTTAAAACAAGCTTTATAAGAAAGTGAACTTATATTTACATTTTTCTCAAAATAATCTTAAGTAATATTTCCTCATGGCCTTTAAGTTATTTTTACCATCATTGTCATAAATCTTAATAAACCCTAAGTCAATACAATTGTTCGTTCTCCAAGTCGAAAACTATTTCTTAACAATTGTGAGTTGTGTAGTTTTGTATTCTCCTAGTAAGAAAAATTGGCAATTGAATATTTCCAAAATTCAATTTCAGAATTCGAAAAAGTTATTCTGAAGGTACTACTTGGTAATCTTTTATTAAAAATGATGGATTAAGATTCTAGGATCTTTGAAACGTAAAAAAATGTCAAAAAGAAAGTCAAAGAAACGTCAAAAATTGAAAGAAGAACATTTGTCTGTTTTTAATATTATGTGTCACTCTCAAAAGTGGACGAATAATAAATAATTAAAACTTGTACTTTTAATTCTTAAGATATTATTAAATTTTGTTAGTGTATTGTTTAGTGTCCTAAGATTAGATATTAAATTAGTTTCAGTTTTCACTCAGTACTTTTGTTTGGTTAGTGGTTTTAACTTTGAGAGACAAAATAAAAGTAATAAAAAAAACATACAACTAAAGATAAAATTTGAAAACTTGATTTAAATTCTTACAAGAAAATTATAATTTTTAATAATCTTTTAAGTAATTTTTTTTTACGACCATTGTACATACGTACTTGAAAATATAAAAAGTTTGGAGCAAAATCCAAAAACCAGAAATCCATTAATCCTAAAAACCCAAAATGCCGAAAACTCTAAATCCCAAAATTGAAATTTCGAAATTGTATGTAAAATTTCGATATTTCTTTGTCACAATTTTTATATTATTTAAAACTCTCTTCAATTAAAGTGGATATGCACAATATTGTGCAACCATTTCGTCTCAACATTTCACCTTTGTATTTTCCACACTTTTTCTTTAACCCGCGGTATGTGGAAAAAGAGTTTAGGAGTTCTGTGTTGTGTTTCTTACCACTTTTTTAAAGTAACCATTTTCAATGCTTTTTGAGTTTTTATCACAAGATTGCCAGCCAACCTTTTTATCTAAGCCCCAATTGAAAATTATTATAATAACGTGGAAACGATATTTTTAACTTCCCATAGGAAGTTATTGTAATGGGTCCGATTTGTCGAATTGAAAATTTTGACATTTCTCGACGTTTCAAGGTCCCTAGAGTCGAAATAAAAGATTTTTAGAAAGATGTCTGTGAGTGCGTGTGTACGTACGTTCGTACGTTCGTACGTCCGTACGTTCGCGACGTTTTTTTCGTCGTCCATAGCTCAAGAACCAGAAGAGATATCGACTTCAAATAAATTTTGTTATACAGATAATAAGGCAGAAAGATGCAGAAAGGGCTCTCAAGAAAATTGCGTGGGTGGTTTTTTTACCATAGCAGTTTAAAAAAAAGGTGAAAATTTTGGTAAACCCTAAATATCTCATGAACCATTGACACTAGAGACTTGAATTAAATTTTATATGATATATTGTAACGTGATACAAAACAAGTATATTTTTGGAAAAAAATCCAATTAACAGTTTTTTTTATAAATCAAAAAAACTGAAAAAAAAAATTGTCACCTCGAACATTTTACGACTAAAATATGATTTCATCTCCAAAACAATTTTGTGCAACGAAGAATAATGTTTTTGACAAATGATAAAATTTTGAGAACAATCTAAAAAAAAATTACTCAAAGTTGGTAAAAATTGAATTTCGACTCAAATATCTTTTCAAAAACTTGAGATTAAGGCTTCAAACTTATTTTTTCTTATAAGGAATAGTGTTTTTAACATTCAGTAAAATTTTGAAAAAAATCGAATTGACAGTTTTTGTGCAAAAAATTAAAAACCTAAACAAAATTTTACAAAAGTTGGTAAGAATTGATTTTCGACTCAAATATCTTTTCAAAAATTTGAGATAATGGTTTCTAACTAATTTTATCTTATAAAAAATATTGTTTTCAACATTCGGAAAAATTTTGAGAAAAATCGAATTGACAGTTTTTTTTTACAAAAAATAAAAACCTAAAAAAAAAACAATACTAAAACTTGGTAAAAATTTACTTTCGACTCAAATAGCTTTTCAAAAATTACAAATATTACAAATTACTTATCTTATTTCACAGAAAATATTGTTTTCCATATTCAGTATTTTTTTTATAAAAATCCAACTGTCCGTTTTTTCATAAGAAAATAAAATCTACAAAAAATAGTACGCAAATTTGGTAAAAATTGATACATATAGACAAACTTTTAAGCAAGACAAATCGACAGACGGGATGGGAAGTTATCAGTGTGGGTCGCATCCCAGCCTCTTTTTTTATTATTTAATTTCTAGATATAAACAAATTTTACTTTAAAGAATTAATCTATTTTATTTTGGAGATTTTGCCAGGTCTGGGTTTTGGGTTTTCGGAATTTTTTATTTTCGAGATTCTAGGTTTTGGGGATTTTGGATTTTCGTGATTCTTGGTTTTCTGATTTCAAAAAGTCGGGATTCTAACGGTTTCCCAAACAAATTCAATGAAAGAGTTCTTGTATTATCTTCGTAAATCTAGAAGTTTGGCCTACCTTATTTTGTGATGGGATTTATAAGACAAAGTAAACACATCAATGATCATATTAATTTTCAAAATGATTGGTTAATCCGTTTTTGGGAAACTAATGATCAAAGTCTTAAAATTTAATTTAAGCAACAAATTTCGCAGTTTCTAAAAATAATTTAAGCATCATACAAACTAAACCGAGATTAATACTAATAAAACTTAAAAAAAAATGAATTTTTAAACTCATCAAACATAGGTAGAGTCAGATAGACACTTAACAATGCTGCTATCTCAAACGTTTAAAAAATAAAATGTTTTTAGCTCATCAAAACAGGTGCGTGCATTGTGCACGTTCTTTGTTTCTTAACAAAATATATTTGTCAGCACATTCTTTAGCTTTATATGTTCGTAATGTTAAAAAATCAATACTTAATTTAGTACCTAGTGAGAGTTTAAAGAAAACAGACACCCTCACGTCTTTTTAAACGTTATCAATTAAAACAAAATTATTAATAATTTCCAATAAAAAGCGATAAGAGAATAAACTCTGCGAGAATTGAAATCAACATTTTGTGATTGAGATTTGATGCAGTGACTTTGTGAGAAAAAGATGCATCATCAATTATTAAGATTGTTTATTTTCTTCACTTTCCTTTGCTATGCATCAGTTGCCATTGTTGATCATTCTGAACCCACAAGTGATTCACCTTATATTCTGGAATCTGAAAGGTTAACCAAAATTAAGAGTGTAATTTTTATGTTTTTAATGTTTTAAAATTTTCTTCAACAGCCTTCCAGACGATATAAATTTCATGCCAACTCTTGGCAATGGACACTTAGGCTTCACAATTTTCGGAGATTCTATTTTTGTGAATGGAATCTACAATGGCAAAGGTGGGAACAGTCATCGTGCTCGTATCCAAAATGTCGCAAACATCTCAGTGATACAAACAAATGGAGAAGCCTTCACAAAGGAATCCTACAAATTAGATCTCTACAATGGCTACTTCGAACGGAAGCAATCTAATTCGGAAATTGAAATAACTATTCGAACCTATCCCCATCGGTATTTCAATCGAGCTATAATTAATGAGATTTTCGTGCAGCGTCTAAATAACACTTCGTCAGGTTGGTAAAATTGAAATTTCAAATTTGTTTTTTTTTTTCTGTAATGAAACAGGAAATAATTTTCGGAATAGAATTCGGGCCCCAAAATTGTGTTTCCTCTACCATAAGTGCATCTTCTTCTCTCGACACAAAATCCCACAAAAAAAAATATAATTACCACTATTATCATGATTTCCGGCTTTACAAAAAAAGCTTGCATGATGATGGTTTAGGTTTTACAGCCTGGTGAGGTATTCATGTTAACATTTTGCTTATACAAAGAGTATGCCTTTCATCATCCGAACGAGAGAGAGACCAAGATTAGATCAAAAATCACGTCACACAGATTCGATCTGGCTTCCGTGTGTAACTATACCTGAGGATAGAAAATTGTCCACCACCCGGCCTGTGCCTGGCCGGCTGGCAGGCCTGATGCTCTAATGATCTCTTCCACATCATTAGAGATTAGAAGTTCTATCCCAAAGATATATGTACTTGTGTAAATGTAATACCAATCGCGTATAGGTTATACACAGGTACCCTTTTGCTTTTTCAAAAAAAGACTCGCCTTGTCCTCGCACCTTAAATCTCACACCAACTCTGGCCAAATGATAGGTTTACGTTGACGACATGACAGCAATATGTGATAATGACTTCTCAGTTGGGCATTTGGCTGCTTTGTCCCCGCTTATATGCTCGTACCTAATGTCTGGGTTCTTCACTTTGACTTCCGTGAGTTCCATCATTGCAAAGATGTGCACTTACTTTTGGATTCACTCTCGTATCCACTTTATATACCAAGTAAGTCAATTAAGTCGAATCGATCTGGGCTTTTGTTCTATGATGATGATGACGATGATGCTCTTTTCGAGAACCAAAAGTGGTATAGAAATAAAATATACGGAATGTGCGTGCTGTGCGATGGAAGACGACACGGCGACGACGAAGACATCAGCGACAGTGAGAAGATATCAAATGATCTTTCAATTGCACGTGGGTTTCTCAAATGCTCAGAGCTTCACAGATCTCGTAATCAAACTTGAATGGGCTGGGATGCTCCCATAGGGAACATCTATGACTATGTCGCAGATATCGGTCTCTGTGTGAATTCTTCTTTATAAAGACGCTAATATGGATTTCGTTGGAAGTAGCAGTCATAGAGAGACTAAAATGGATTTGTTAGGTTTGGTCAGAATTTAGTTTAAGAAGTGTTTTGATTTTTTTAGAAACAAAGCTTACTCTTTTACCCTTTTGATATTCTACCTAATAAATAATCTCGACAAATTTTAAACGATTTTGGCATCTTACTGTCTTAACAGTTTGCTAAAGTAAGAATCAAAAAATTGCTACTTTATCGTTGAAGGACTAGGCAATCCTATCATTTAAAAAATTAACTTTTCTTTTATTTAATAATAGTCCCCTAGAAGCTTAAAAATGATTTCCCAGAATATTATGTCCGAAAAAAAACCTTTAAGTACGTTAAAAGTATTTCAAAAATCCCAGGAACAAAATATACAAGAGTTTGAGTCCGGCCGTGGACTCTTGAACAAAGGAAGTGTCATCGCCATTTTGTAACAAATCGCTTTATAATAAAATTTCATTTCTGTTTTCTACTTATTTAATCGTATTTCGAAAAAAAAAAACTCCCGAAAAACCGCCTCTAGGGTGGCCTTACCTTTTAGTTCCGTTTCTTAAGTTTCAAAGATTCGTTCCCCAGACTAAACATGTGTAGGTGTGTTTCCTTTGTTTTATTTACCAACTGTCACTTTTTAGACGTGTTCAGATGCACAATTTTTGATAAAAGGGAGTTCTAGCTAATAAAATGCTAAACAAATTTTAAATTTCTAACTTATAAAAGCCCTTGACCAGAGATTGTTTAAAACTTTTAACCTAAAACTTAAATTTTGCATTTCAAACAGAAGCTTCACCGCTTATAAAACTCTTAATTGACGTTCAACCTGGACCCGTTTCGGATGATTTCAATCCAGAACCAGTTGCTCGGGTATCGGAGAATACTGCATTATTGTGTCAGCAAACTAAAGAGGCTGAAAATGTTGACTTCCAAAGCTTCAAACCATATGTTTGTTTGGCAAGCCACATAGGGTCAGATCACCTGGAATTGCTTCCAAATCAAAAAAGCTTGTACGAGCGTATTGTTGTGGCAATTGGGGAAACGTCAGTTATAGCTGTCAAGGAGCTTAATGAAGGTATAAGCTTTCAAAGAGATTGGTGAAAATCTAAATTTTAATGAATCTCTTTTACAGTCTTATGCACTTCCCAGGAATCCCTCATCCAATTACACTCTCAGCAATGGAATACTTTTTGGAAAGAATTTAGTATCAAGTTGGATGGAAATTTGGAGCTATCACATACCATAAAGGCTGGAATTTTCTACATCGCCAGCTCTTTGCCGTCTCTGAAGTCCTTTCAAAAACCAGCTCCTTACTTTGGACTCAGTCCCACAGGTCTGGGAAGAGGGAATCTAGATAATGACTATCAAGGACATAATTTCTGGGACACAGAAATTTGGATGCTTCCAGCTGTAACTCAATTATCAACAAATTGGACAAGGGATCTTCTTGATTATCGGTTTCGTATGCTCAAAGCTGCTATAGATCATGCCAATAAAACGGGTTACGCTGGAGCTCGGTAAAAACTTAAGACACTTCAAGCCTCGTAGTAGAAAATTACAGGTACAACTTTTCTTTAATATAGATTTCCTTGGGAAAGTGCACTAACCGGAACTGAAGTAACGAATCCTTGTTGTCCCGAAGTGGCATTACATCAATTTCATATTACTGCAGATATAGCATTTGCTGTGCGACATTATTTAATTGTCACAAATGACAAACATTGGATGAAGGAAAAGGGGTGTGAATTGACGAAACGCATCACTGAATTTTGGATTAATCGTGTCAGTTGGAATGAAATAACTCAACAGTATGATATAAAGGGTGAGTTTTGTAATTGAATTCAAGTGGATACAATTGAAATAAGTCAATTGAAACATTCAAATTAAAAAAAAAATGTTCCCAAGGCGGTAACTATTTTGAAGCCTTTTGCGACGACTTATTTTGACGTTTGCTGTTTGTTTTTTTTTTTTGTTGTTTTTCCATACCAATTGATAGTTCAAAATAAACAAAAATGGGTAGCATTTTGAATTTTTTGATAAATAGATAAAATAGTGAAACGTCAAAATGTGACATGTCAAATTTGGCACTTCATCAGAGCCGAATGTAAACACCGACCAAGGATAGAGAACTGCTTACATTTTTGTAAATAGTTGAAAACATTGGGCAGGTTCAGGCGACATAAGGGACTTAAAAGTAAGGCAAGTTTCTAGTATCTGATTGGCCAGCTGCCAAAAAATTCCCTTCCAATTAAGGCAACTTTAATGGAAAGTTGACTGGAAAGTAAGTCAAGAAAAATCTCCCTAACTATTAAGTCAAGTCTACTTCTGTCAAAATGGCAGTCGATCATGTCTTTTTCATTCAGCTGAGAGCTGAACTTTATTACTCAATGATTTATTTATTTTCTGTACAACTTCATTTAATATTTTCTGTAAAAGTTCCTTGTCAATTTGGAAAAGAAATAAGTAATATTTTCTTAGAATACAAAATACAGATCGTGATGGACTTGTAGCTTGCCTGAGGAGTGTTTTGTAGACAATAATGTTTTTGGTAGTTTTTGTACTATGAACTTGAAGTAAAGGTTTGTGAAGTAAAGTTCTGAATTTGAAATTCATGACACTTGAAAAACTAACTAGTTGCCTTATTCAAAATTCAAGTTCAAGGAATGAAGTTGACTGCAAATGAAGTCCCTTGTGTTGTCTGAACCTGCCCATTTCTAAACCCTAAATTTGTATTTTAAAGATGTGATGGGTCCAGACGAGGATCATGAAAATGTGACTAACAATGCCTTCACCAATGTTGTAGTTCAACATGCCTTGAAATTTATTAAGTAAGTTGAAAACTTTTGTCGCAACGTAATCTAAAGCTGTAATATCTTTTATTTAGTGATTCACAAATCATCTGCGAAACAGATCCATCTTTTGTGGCAAAGTGCTTAAACATTGCTGGAAAGTTGAAGATTCCATATGACATTGATTTAGATTACCATCCTCAATATGACAACTACACACCGGATATAATAATAAAACAAGCTGATGCTGTGTTACTTTCTTATCCAATGTTGTATCCTATGAATAGGTAAGTTTCTTCTTTCTTCAACACAAGATTCAAGAAAGTCCTAACCATACTTTTTTATTTCATTTAGATCAACTTTATCTAATAATTTGAAAATCTATGAAAAAGTCACAAGACCAACTGGTCCAGCAATGACATGGTCAATGTATGCTATCGGACATTTGGATGAAGGAAACAAATTGAAGGCCGATGAACTTTTTGAAAAAGGTTATAAGGATTATGTCCGAGAACCATTTAAGGTAATTTCCTAGAACGAAACCTTAATACTCAAAAACAGGGGTGTACATAAGTCTAAGTTCAAGTTTAATTTTAAGTTTAACTGCTTAACTTAAAGTCTCCTTTATGAGATCATATCGTTCGAAATTTAACTCTATCCAAGACTTAAATTTTATCTTAGCTTTTTGGAGATTGTTTGAAATATGGTTTCTAATTCGAAGTGATTTTTTTGAAATATGATAAAATGTTTTCCAAATGAAACTCATTACTAAGATGATTATTTACATTTAAAGGTTTGGAGTGAAGTTATAAGAGGAAAAGAAGGAGCAGCGAATTTCATTACCGGCATTGGTGGATTTCTACAAACCATTGTAAATGGATATGGGGGAGTTCGATTTCATTTGAATCGAATGGAAATAAAGAAACCAAATATTCTTCCTGGAACAAAAAGCTCAACAATTTCAGGTAAGAATAAAAGAAAACTGTTTAACAAAAATTATGAACATTTTTATTTTGCATTGGCCCTTATTATAAATTACAAATCGAATGTTCGACTTATAACGGAAATATTTCAAATACTACTCACGCAACCTTCACTTCTATGTTAACTTTAAAAGGCCAAAGCTTAGCAGAGCTGTGGAAGTTCACTTTTTAAGTTATACGTCATTGATTTCCCAAAGTTTCGGTTTAAGTCCTATATTTGAACGTTTTCTATATCCCCCTCTAAAATAGTAACAACTTGACCATGTTTTTTTAATTACTTTTAGTTTTGAAAAAAAAAAAAAGAAAAGCTTCTTAAAAATGATTTATTTTCCGTCCTGAGGGTTAGCCTTCATGCTAACCTCTTTCAACTATTGTTCCGAAAACATGGAAGTATTATACTAATAGATCCTTCAATATATAAAATTATTCTCAAATTTTCAATCTCAGATCCCATTTTTACAATCTGAGGAATACCTCAAGGAAGTCACCTTGGTCCTTTGATTTTTGTCTTAACAACAAGAATGGAGTCTAGATAATTTCTATACCCCCTTCTATCTTACTCCAAAATTACCTTAATCCTTCCCAAACATGGTGTGACCTAGGAGTTATGAATTTTGTAGGAATGTATGTATTTTGGAGAGTATTGAGTAGATAAAGACAGGATTAGGCTCAAAATGCAGATAATTCAGTAAGCTTAAAACAGTAAAGTGTAGAGTGTATTTATGGTAAAGGAACTGGCCCATCAAGCTTAAAATCGGCAGATCTGAAAATAAATAACTAACTCTTTTGGCGACTCTGATAGTTTTGTGCCTTTACGTCAAAAACTTGGATTATTTATAAGATGACGATAATTTCATAAACACCTAGACAAAAAATTGTAATTCTGTATTTAAGGAAACTGCTAATTCTATCCGGGGAAAAGACTACCTGAATACAAAATAGTATAGTAGGTTTAATTGTTTCCAAATTTTTAAAAATTAAAATATGGTTTTAGATCTAGCAGGCGATACCTATTTACCTATCGTGCAAACGCTATCGTTTTGACGATATCACTTTGACGATTTTTGTTTGAAGTGAAGTGAGATCATCGTCAAAATGCTGTCGTCTGACTATAATCGTTTTACGGAATGAACCCCTGAACTATTCAAATGACAAAGTTACTATAATATGAGTATTAGATGTTCGTCATTCCTGAAATATTTTCAAAACTTTTTTGCTTAGATGAAATAAAATCAAAAGACGTAGGTTTAAGAAGTTTAAACGTTGATTTACCACTTCCCTTTTCGATACAAATTCTTCTACCTGAAATGCACTGACAAAATGCAAGATATTATAGTACAGATCAGAACAGAACACTTAATCTTATTCCGATGCCTTTCCACACTATACATATCTGCCAGCCTTAAAATTATTAAAAACCTTTTTGACTCCTAAACCTGACCAAGGTGTTTTTAATTACCTAAGAGATATTTTATTCGAATCACTGGCCCAATTTAAATGTCGTCAAACATATAAGCTTTCATACAGCCCGTCTTCCTATAAAACTATAAAAGATTTCTTTTATTATTCCTAACTCTTCTTCTTATGACCTAAGATTAATTTGCTATTTTGATCATATTGTTATCCAAAGTGTTCTCGGGCACCTGCATTTGAACCTGCTTGAATACGCTAGCTATAGCCAAGTCTGGTTCCCCATCAGAACTGACCCAGAAAATATTTAATTTATAATCCTCCTCATAACAATAGCCTCGTTGAACATATTTTAAAAAAGCTGTGCTTCGCTAAAAACTCTCAAAACACCTTTGGCTTTAATATCACTCTCCTTGTTGTCTAAGAATATTTCTCTAGAACTCGTCCTAAAATTCCCAAAATTCCAAAATTATTATTAACTTTCCATAGGAAGTTATTGTAATCGGTCCGATTTGTCAAATTGAAAATTTTGACATTTCTCGACGTTTCAAGGTCCCTAGAGTCGAAATAAAAGATTTTTAGAGAAATGTCTGTGCGTGCGTGTGTACGTACATACGTTCGTACGTTCGCGAAGTTTTTTTTGGTCCATAGCTCAAGAACCAGTAGAGATATCGACTTTAAATACATTTTGTTATACAGATAAAAATGCAGAAAGATTCAGAAAGGACTTTTAAAAAAATTGAATGTACGTAGTCGTGCCATAAGTTCTGTTACAAGTATAAAATACCATAAGATAAGAATTATATAATATTTTCTATTCATTGCTGTTTCATTTATTTGGTCATAATATAAGTTCAATTAAGAAAATAGTTTTACTCGAAATGACTGACCTTATCTTTAATGAAAGCCTTTAAACGTTGTGGCCATCAAACTATAGTGGCACGCTCTGTTTCTGTTGATATTTTTGACACTACTTTCGTTAACTCTATCTTAAGAGTTTAAAAATTCCTGTAAGAGATCTGCGTGGCACGCTCTCAAATACTGACCACAAAAAATAAACTTAGGGATTAAAATATGGACTTCGCAAGAGCCAATCTTAAGCTTCTTTAAAACCTACTATTTTGACCTTGAGGCAATTTTGTGCTGTCTTGGCTTTGTTTGTCTCACCAGATTCTTGTAGAAGAATTCATCTATCCCCATTGAAAAGGGTTATTGTTAAACAAATTACCAAACCCTCTACCAGTTCTATATAGCATAACTTGTTAACCGTTTTCACATTTGTTCCCAAAACTTGCGTTATGTGACACTTTTTAGTGAGACTTTCAATCAAATCATTACAGAAAGGTGGTGATGGTTCATTTTGACCCTTAGAATAATAGTTTTAGTTTTATATGATGATGTCGCATAAATAATACCGTTTTCTTTGTTTTAAACTCCTTCAACATTAAAAATCTTTTCATTCGTAAAAAGAATTATGTCATGCTCATTTCTCGCGTGCTACAGTAAAAGCCCTTTTACACTTCCCTCGATAACTTTTTGGAGTCGAGGTGTTGAAATATGATTTGTAGAGCGTCGATAGTTCTTTATGTGTAGATGATCTCTAATCGGTATTGAAATGGATCTGGTGAATTTATCCAATTCTGTGGACATTATCTTTCTCTTCCTAAGTGGTTTTAGTGGTATTCGTTCTCGAACTGCTTTCATAAGCGTTCAAATGTGGGCAACGCGAAGACAACTACTTTTTGGGCTAGTCATCTTTTTTTGAAGTTATAGGAAACTGGAGAAGAACCCAAGTCCCGTTAAATATTGCTGTTCCCAGTGGTTTTCAAAACGAGAGAATTTCACCAGAACTCAATCCTTACCTATGGTAGGCAATAACTACGATTCTATTTTCTTTAGAGCCTTACTTTATGGTAACAATAGCGAAATGAAACCAAATTAACATTTATTCTTTGCCTACTAATGTAAACATTTAAAAAAAATTAGATAACCAATTTATATCAAATGAATGTTTTGGCCAACAAGGTCTTTAAGTTTTGTAACAGAATTTATGGCACGACTACGTATGTTTTTTTTACCAGAGCAATTTTAAAAAAAGGTGAAAATTTTGGTTAACCCTAAATATCTTACGAACCAAAAACGCTAGAGACTTGAATTAAATTTTATATAATATACTGTAATGTGATACCAAACAAGTATATTTTTTGAAAAAAATCCAATTAACGGGTTTTTTTATAAATCAAAAAAACTGAAAAAAAAAATTTGTTACGTCGAAAATTTTACGAATACAAAATGATTTTATCACCAAAACAATTTTGTGCAAAGAAAAAAAACGTTTTCGACATTTGGTAAAATTTTGAGAAAAATCGAATTGACAGTTTTTTTTATAAAAAATAAAACCTAAAAAAAAAACATTACTCAAAGTTGGTAAGAATATCTTTTCAAAAATTTGAGATTATGGCTTCCAACTTTTTTTTAACTTATAAGAAATATTGTTTTCAACATTCTGTTAAATCTTGAGAAAAATCGAACTGACAGTTTTTTAACAAAAAAATAAAAACCAAAAAAAAAAACTAAACATTTTTTTTTTTACTCAAATATCTTTTCGAAAATAGGAGATACTAGCTATAAACTAATATTGTCTCATACAAAATATTGTTTTCCACATTCTGTAATTTTTTTTATAAAAATCCAACAGTCCGTTTTTTCATAAAAAATAAAATCTACAAAAAAATTACGCAAATTTGGTAAAAATTGATGTTCGGTTCTCGATATCTCGTGAATAATAAAAGATATTGACTTCAAATTAATTTTATTCACCCAATTTGTATTTGTTTATATAAGAAATAAAAACTTTTAAGAAATGCTGTTAAAATTGGTTTTCGACCAAAAATCTCGTTAGCAAAAATAGATTTTGAAATCGAACTATTTCATTATATGCAAAATATTGTTGGTAATTTTAAATTTTTTAAAAACAATTCAACTGACATCTTTTTTGACTAAACACGAAAACCTACAAACTTTTAAGCAAGACAAATCGACAGACGGAATGGGAAGTTATCAGTGTGGGTCGCATCCCAGCCTCTTTTTTTTAAGATTCATTTTTGAAGTTTTTTCATAAATAATGAAATTTAAGCTTAATATAAATAAACTATACCTAAAATTATTTATAATTTAGTTGATAAATTTTTAATTGCCTTTTTTAAATATCTTAACATAAATTTCTAACATTTAAATCCACCACAAATAATGGTGAACAGATGCGAGTTTTCATATCAACCACAAAGATAGTTACGACATCTACCTTGAAATAGTTGAAGTTAGTTTTACTTAGCAAATTCTTGAACCACCATTCACAATGGCCAAATGGATCAAAATCATAAAAATCAAATTTTTAAATGAATTTGTATTTTAATAAATGATTTTAATTTATGTCGCTTAGGTATTCATTACCATGGTTCGATATTTAGAATACAATTATCAAGCAAACCTACTCTGACCGTTGTTTCCATAAAAGACGGACAAACAGTGAGATTAATAGACGAGAAGAATGGAGTTAAATTGATGACCAAAGGAATTGAGTGTAAGTAATAAACGTTTGTTCAAAATATTTATACCAGAAATGTAAAACAAACCCTACCATGTCTCTTTTCCAGATTCACTAGAAAATGACGTATCCGTGGAAGCCACTGAATCATAAAAAGACTTTATCTAAATCAGAAACTTAGCAAAGCAACAGCTGTAAAACGTTCATAAAAATTCTTCAGATAGAAAAAAAACACCTTTTTAGATCTTAAATTAAAAATGATTACATAATTTGTATTTTTATTTTATAAGATAAGATAAGATTATTATTGTAAGATTAAAACTAAATTGGTACATTTTAGAAATATACTCCTACTCCTATTCTGGTAGTTAATTATTATTTTATTTATATTTGGATATTGTTGTATTGCTAACGGCTGCTGCTTGCTTACCCCCGCTCAATACAACGTAAGGGGTTTTTGTCTCCTTTTGTTTTTGTTGCAACATCGTTAGAGTTCCTAGTGGAGTGTCTGTTGAGCTCATAGTTTTCATCAACTAAACAAAGATAAAATTAGAACATTAGTTTCTCATTAAGCACAAAAGTTTTAGGTTATCTTACCCCATCTTGTTCCATTTTCTTGAGCCTCTTCTCGATCTTGTTCTTTCCGGGTCCTTTGCCGTGGAATTTGTGCGATAAATACCTAAATGCCTCCTTCAAATTCAAAATGCGACCATTATCGTCGATGTATTCCAGTTTAACATTCGGCTTGAATGTTTCCTTGTCTCGGAATTCCATAATCGGTCCGGAATGGAAGCGATCTCGACGACCAAACTTGTCATCATCCCTGTTCCAAGAAAAAATTGTATCAAATAAAATGCCCACTCAAAGATTTCTCGTATCTCAACTTACCCTGCAGACTTATCTTCAATGGAGTAATTCTTGGCTTGCAAATAGGACAACTTCGAGTTGCTGGGGCGATTCTTGTCGTCCTTCTCCAAGTATCCCTTTGACAGAGCGAGTTTTAGGGCATTTCCAACACCAGCTCCCACATCTGGCTCCTCATCCAAAATAGCAACATCTCCCAGATCATTGGATATGTCATCTTCCATCGGTCTAATCACATCCTCCGGATTAACCGAGTTCCATGTTCCAGTACTGGCTTCTGGCTCCTCTTGCTTGGCCTCGTTGACACGTTCCTCCACCTCGTAGTCCATCATGTCGTTCGAGTCTTCATCTCGATTACCAGCCATTCCGTACGTCGGAATGTCTCCCAGAGTCCGGCAGAACTCTGCTGTAGCGTTGAGCGTTATGTGACCCTCTCCTCTCAGACCATTTGCCTGCTCGTCGTCATCCTCCGGCTCCTCCTTCACTTCAGCCTTCAATTCTGTCACATCCAGAGGAAGAGTCTTCTTGATGAGTGATTCCTTCTGCTTCAACTTCCTCGCCTTCGATAGAACCCTTTGCAGATCATCTTCTTCCTCGATATTGTGCTTCATCTCCGAATTGTCCAACACCAATTCCACATCATCGTCCACCTCTCCATGAACCCTCAATCGCCTTCCGTAATGCCGTTCAGATGGCTCCTCTGCCAACGGCAACAAGTCATCAGCTTTCAACTTTTTGCGTATCTTTTTGACCTTCTTCTTGGGCTTCTTGAATTTGGCCATCTCGACTTCGGTGTAAGTATCTGAAGCCAGTTGTATTCTTGTGTCTTCCAGCGTTTCCAAGCGCTTCCCGGCCAGCTTTGTCTTGATCTCAAGTAGCTTCCGCTGTTGTTCTTTTCTCTCCTCGAGGTTCTCTCCAATTACGAAGTTCTTCTTCCTTTGGGCTCCTTCAATTTCTTCGTCGTACTTCTCAAGGATTCCACGATCAATAGGATTGCCAAGCATATCGTATTGCTCCTCGTAGACGTCGTAGCCGTAGCTTAGTGGGTTCTTCTTCTTGTTGATGACATTCTTGCGATAGTGTTCGTCGTCCATCATGTTGACATTGACCAAGGCGTCATCCTCCTCGTCCAACACGCCCTTATCTTTCAAAGTCAGGATAACCGTCTTCCCCTCAGAGAAGTCTTCCATGTCGTGGTCCACTCGGAGGCCTCGAAGATGATTATCGTTGTAGGCCTTTCGACTAGCTTCGCGTTTCTCCTTCTCCATCAAATCATCGACTCCGAACTCCGCATCCATTTCTTCCAGAGCCTTGGCCTAGACACAAAAAAGGAGTTCCCAGTTATTTTGGAATTGATTAAAAAAAGCTAACTAAATGCTTACCCTCATTTCCGCTTCCTTCCGCATGTGTTCCTTCTTCTTGTTGCGGTCCACCCATTTCTCGACATCGTCAACCTCTTCGTCGGACTCTCCCAAAGTTCTGATCCGCTTCAGCTTCTCCTCCAGCATCCGTTTCTCCTTCTTCTGCTTGAACTTCTCACGGAGCTTCTCTGCCTGCGCCTTGTCCTTCAAATTATCGGCTGGCTTGTGAAGGAACTCTCCCCATTCGTCTTTGTAGCTGGCAAGAGTGTCACCCGTTTTGTCGTCCACTGCAGACTTCTCTGCTGAAGATGACGATGGCTTTATGGGACCCGAGTCGACTTCGAGAGGCTTTAGGCCAAGCTTAAGACGAATCTTGTTGGTCTCCTCAATGGAGAGGCAATCTCCAGCTCCGTTTTCTGGAATTGGCGAAGCAGAACGTTCCTTACGCTTCTCGGGTTCTCTTCTTGTCGATGACGGTTTCTGCATCTGGGATTCCCGCTGACTCCCGTGTTGATGTTGGTATCGGTCCTGGTCACGATCTCGTTCACGGTCTCGATACTGCTCACGCTCTCGATCCCGATCACGTTCCCTCTCCCTGTCACGAGCTTGTTCGCGTTCACGCGCCATTTCCCGCTCCCGGTGCTCACGCTCACGGAACTCCCTTTCGCGTTCCTTCTCCCTTTCACGTTCCCGCTTTTCCCTCTCCCGCATCTCCTTTTCACGATCTCGCTGGTCCCTTTCCCGTGCACGCTGCTCCCTCTCCAACTGCTCCTCATCATTTCTGATGGTTTCCGAAGGTTTCTTCGCTGGTTTTGGGACATTTCCAACAGCTTCAGCGTCAACTGGAACCTCCACACAATCCGAACCTAAAAGAGAAGATAGGACAAATGTCAGCTTTGATGTTGATTGGATTTTAATCGTCGTGTCGTTTTGTTTTGTTTCCCATCGCAAGTCTGTGGAGTTGAAGTTTTCTTTGTTCAAACCAAGACCCACCTCAGGAATAGAAACGCATCCACACCTAAAATTGGAGGGAAAAGAAAAACTTGATAATTAACATGTTCACACTAGGATAGTGCAGATTTTGAGGAATTGCTGGCTTCGCTTTGGAAATTTAGAAGAAAAGAAAACAAGAATCAAAGAAGACACATTTCAAATCGCTTTCTTTAATGTGACCTCTTATCCTCTTCCACAGCAATTCAACAATTATTTTGTTTTCTAACTGAAACTGCACCAATTGAGTTGATCTACGAATAACAAAAAAGAAGAGCCATTGGAACCTACTGTCACTATCAGAATTGTCCAGAGAAACTACGACGTCCTCCTTTCGTTTCAGTTCTTTGGCATGATGACGCTCCTTGTGACGCTTGTGTTTATGTTTGTGACGTCGCTCTCGGTCTTCGCTCGATTTGGTGCTCTTTGGAACTAGCGATCCAGAACGCGATCTGGATTCATCGTCGTTTTTACGTGATCGATTGTGTCGATGACGATGTCTGGATGAGTCGCGATCTTTTTCAACACGAACATCGGAGGATTCAGATTCGGAGCGAGAACGTTTGTGTTTTTTAGATTCTTTGCGATGTTTTTTCGATGAGGAACCCATAGTTTCGTATTGAGTTGAAACTATTTTCACAAAAATGATTTTCTTTTATTTTTTGGCTTTGTCAATGTCGTTTGCTTTTTGATTTGTTATGGAAAATGAAATTATTCATTATAACCTCAATTTAAACGTTTTGGTTTTTACTAGTTGTGGCATTGCCAGATTTAAATATGGCGCTGAAGTCGGTGACGAGAATTGAATTACTATTAGGGCGAGAGTGCACTATGGAAATTAGGAGACGTCCACATTTAAAATTTGTTTGAAAAGAATTACATAAATGGGACGATTTTGTCAGTAAGTTTTAGTGCACAAGAAGTTTAAATTAATTTGTAATCAATTCGATTTGTTGCTAATAAAAATACTATATTAACACATCACAAAATTTGAAGATAAAATTAGAAAGTACAAACTTTGTTTTCTAAATGTTGATAATGTGTTTTTACTTTCTGATGGATTTAATTTTGATGGAAAATTACTGTGGAAACAAAATTCAGTGGCTTTATTTATTGATCGCATAAAAATAAGTGAATGCGAAGGAATCATACAATCGGGCTATAGCTAATTATTTTTTGTTTTAGCTTTAATTTAGTCAATAATTTTTGTATTTTCTTTGTAATAGTACATTCGTGTTCAAGGGGTTATAGCACTAAAGAGTCCGAAAAAGAGACAATTTATGGATTTATTTTTTTCAGAAATACTACAAAATTAATCGAGATAATAGAAATAGGATTTTATTATACATGAAGTGATTATGGTTGATTTATATATATCTGCTTTTGATTTCTTTAAAAAAAGGATTATATAAAATTAAATTTTGTGAGATAGAGAGAAAAGACAAAAAATGCAGAAGATAGAATAATGCAGAAGTCAAGATTATAATGAAGACAAGCATGTGTATCTTTATTAAAGCATCTTTGTCTGCATTAGTGTTGCCATATATTGAAAGTGTAACAATAGCTTTAGATTTCCTTTTTATTTTAAAATTTTGTTTCTATGTTACTTTTCTTAAGTTTTGTTACTCCTTTTTTGAAGAAAATCATTTAAATTTTATTTTAATTTTGAGGTTTATGGAAGTAATTGTAATATTTTTCTTACATTAGTGAGATAAATTTTTGAATTTTGAGACGATTTTACTATATTATAATTTATTCAAAGTACGTTTCAACTCTCACTTTAAGACTATGGAAAACACTTTGTACCTAATTATAGCCACTTTTTTTCTTTTAAAGCAATGTTTTTTGGTTGTCCGAAAATATTTTTCAATTTTCTTACAGCTTTTTAACTTTTGTAAATTTGTTTTATTTATGTCACTACACTTTTGTTAAGACTTGCTGCAACATTGTACTGTCAAAAAGTTATAGCATTTTATAGGAAGTAAAATAGTAAAATAAAATGAGTTACCGCGGGTGTATTCTCTCCCACTTTCAGTATATGCTATGTATCTGTGTCCCTCTACTTTTCTGAATTATGCAGAAGCAGGTACATAATATAAATCCACTTTTATTTTAAAATGGCGTCTGTGCAGAGTGTTCTGTGATGACGTATCCGTTGCCTAATGTCCACAGGTGGACTAACAGCTCCTATAATATTTTTAACCCCACAATACAATGAATTTTTTGATTGTATAATTATAAATAGTACTGCTAGAATTTTTGGACAAATGATACACTTCATAAGTGAAAAATGTACGTACAAAATCACCAGATGATTGTTATTAAGAAATAAATAACCCTACGTATTTCCACAGAGAATACATTTTCTAAGACATACATATTCTACAATCTCTACAAATCAATCGGTTGAAAATTGTCTGAGTTATGGGTCTATCATATTAAAAAATCGCAGTATTGAGATAAACAATCTTAAAGTTTCGATTATTTTTCCATTACTTTTGATATCTTAAATTCGAAAACCATCCATAATATTTTTAAACCTGTAGGGGACCATACAAAATTTAAAAAAAGCGAATTCGAAAACTTTAAGCCGATCTAAGACGGTTTATTCGTTTCATAAAATTAGAATTTACTGATGTAGAATTAATCAGTCTTTAAAGTGTGATATTACTCTAGATTGTTGGTCGTCGGGAGATTTTCGATAGGGCCCACAAATTTTCAGTATGAAACTTATAATAAGGTTAATTATTATAATGTTTTATTCCTGGCAATCAAATTGCCCTTTTCCAATGGGTTTTGAAGACCCTAATTCAAATATGACTCCAAAATCGCTCTATCACGCCAGGTTTTTGGGATATTAATTTTTAAAGTAAAGAAAAAATCATATACAAAGCCATGTAAGACTTTTCGAGACTAGGTAAAATTCGTAATGGTTTTCCATATCTGTAATCTCTATGTTCAATATTTAGTTTACAAAATGTATACATTTCATAAAATGTTCTAATAATTTTTATAAGTTGTTATATTTCACATATCCTACATCTTAAAAAAACGTTGAACGGTTTATGCTAAAAATATAATAATTTTTGTTTTTCTAAACAAGGCTTTCATATCAAGTTTTCGAAATACATATGTTGAAAAAATATACAAATATTATTGAAAACATTTTTAAAATTTGAGCATATAGTTCGGATTGAAAAACAACACTAAAAATTCTCTTCAAAACGTGTTTTTCAGAAGAATTACATAAATTCAAGGTTTTTTTGAAATCTTCAATATAGTTTAAAATGTAGACCCATACCTAATGAGAATTCCCAAAAACAAAGTAAGGTACTTAAATGATTAAAGCTTTATCTAGAAGACAAAGATTTTCATACAATTTATTGTTAAGAACTATGTTGCGTGTTTACTTAGCCTTAATTACACCGTTTTCGATTGTCTTCAAGAATAAAAACTCAGTTCTTAAATTTTTGTATTTTGGAAGTTTACTTAAAACCCTTTAGGAAGGAATATTTATTTACATAGTCTGTCTTATGGATTTGTACTGGGTTTAATTACATTTTTAAAACCTTTCATACTTAAAACTTAACTTATTTTAAATATACATTCTTAAATTTCAATCCATCGTTAAATTGTTTTTGATTTTTTCTCTGAAATTGTAGAATACATTTTAATAAATCCTCTCTTTACGTCTTTGAAAAAGTACAGTTTGATGATTTTACTTGTTTAATAGGGAATTTTCGATAAAAAAGAAAGTTGTGAGAAATCCCAACATTTCTGTGAGAGTTTTGATTAAATTATAGGAAAAAAAGAACACCCTATTCTTCCGCCTCCAGTGCGGCATCGATGAATGTTTCTGCCTCCTTTATTGCCTTTGTGGTCACAGGTTGTTCAGTTCGTGTATATTTGGGAGAAAACAAAGTGCTCAGAATGTATCCTTGCAAAACTGAAGTCTTCATTTGATTCAATCTATGCTCAGCCAACATAAGCTCCAATTCATTTTTCAAGTACGGTCCCATTTTAAGATCTGCAGCTGCCTTAAGCATTGCACACTTTTTGTTCTTAACCTCTGCGAGTTTCAACTGCAATTCCCGTCTCTTTGTCTCTAATTCTAGAATTTGTCTATTTCTATCCACTGATCCATATACCTCTGGTAGTTCTTCTTTAATTTTCTGAGAAAATTTTACAATTGGATCACAAACTTCGGCCACTTTTCGAATAAGATAGTTCCTTAAAGCTTTTCGTTCGGTGTAAGTTATAGCAACAGTCTTGCAATCGTGAAGATCTATAAAGATAAACTTTGAATAGATTTATTTTTCAAGCTTCTTGACAATGGTCAACTTACCTAGACTTGAAGAAGTTTCATCCAAACGTAAATAGTCTTGGATTCTTAAAATCTTGATGGCTTTTTGGATGCCTTCTTTGTCTGGAATTTCGACTTGACGGAGGTTTGCATTTTTGAGCAAATTTAGAAGAAATTTTAGTTTTTCCACTTTCTCAACTTCGGCATCTCGGGCTTCAATAAGTTGGTCTTGATTTTCAGCATTGATTATTCGAGTATTTTCAGTAAAATCAGACATTTTTCAACAAGAAACAATGAAAAAGGGTGAACAAATTAAAATTTAGGGCGAACAATTTGTTTTCTTTTTTAAAATTGAAGTTTGCAGTTGAAAGTCGATAACGAAGTTCGAGTGAGATGTGTTTGTTTTGTTGATTGTTTGGGTTCATATATTTTTGTAGGGTGATTCATGATTTTGAAAACAAATAATTTCAAGGGTATTGTGGAAAAATGACAATAAATTATTTTCTTTGTTCTTTGGGGATATAATTAAAAGTAAATCAATGGGTTATTGAAACAGATAAAAGAGAACTTAAGAACACAAATTTGAAAGAGGCATTTTCAGGATTCCATTTTCATCATTTGACAGCGTATAGAATTATTTTAGCTGCATGATAAGTTTCAAAGATAGTTGTCTTTGACTTGACATTTTAAAATGTCAAAATGTGTTGACCATTTAGGCAAACATCAACAAAAACAATTGTTTTTAACAAAATGGCGTAAATTGTCATACAGCTTATGGAACAATTGATTTGTTGAAGAAAACGTTTAATGGGAATATGTGAAGTCACTAGTTTAAGGTGATAAGCCCGAAACGTCTTGAAGTCCAACATTTGTCAAGTTATTACTGATGTACGGTGACTAAATGTTGGGAAAAGTCATCGAAAATTTGACATCCATGTTGGACTATGCCTAAGCCTACTGTAGTGGTCATTTGATAAAAATCATATTGAAATTGTAATACCAGATGATTATCTTTTGAATAAAGTAAATTTTATGTCAATTATTATATTCCATTTCT
Source organism: Eupeodes luniger (assembly GCA_951509635.1). Classification (NCBI taxonomy): domain Eukaryota; kingdom Metazoa; phylum Arthropoda; class Insecta; order Diptera; family Syrphidae; genus Eupeodes; species Eupeodes luniger. Next base: position 6,258,154 of record OX608075.1, on the reverse strand, counting down.
AAGCTCTTTACCTCTAAGAACACGTTTTATTATGTTAAATACGAAATATATAGATTTCTTCTCACTAACAACCCAAATTTATAATAAAGGGAATTTATTGGGCAATATTAATTAATTCATTCATTTAATTTGATTCACTTTTAAAAAATGTCATTAGGCCTTTATTCTTTCAACACTCTTCCAAATGGATCTCTTACCCATTATTTAATCGAACAGAGGAAATCGAGTTTTTAAAATACGGGTAAGGCAGTGTAGAAATGTCAACAAACAAAATTGGAAAACAAAGTCAAGTTACCCACCGGTACGGTAGGCAGCTGGAAATTGCGTTTTATTTGTTTAGATTTTTCAATCAATTCGAAAAGAAAATTTCGTTAAAGCCCGAAATGAAAACAATGCCTCCAGATGAAAACACGAACCAAGTTGCTGTCGAAAGTGAAGCATCCGATGATGATAAAGTGAAACTAATCTTTCATCCAATCTCAGTTCTATCCTGAAATTCTTTGTGATTGACTTATTTCAGGACGATGCCGCAAGTGTTATAAGTTCAGCCACAACAACCACTTCCCGGAGTAAGTCTCCATCGGGCAGGAAACTCAAATCACGGAAGAAGCACAGGCATTCCAAATCATCAAAGCCATCATATTCCTACACGTAAGAATCCTTGGTCCTAACTAAATTTCTGGTTCTAAATGAAACAAATTAAGTTGTCATCTTCGGGAGGACCATGGTCAGCCCATATTTGGAGCTCAGTTCAATCATTATCTGAGTAAGGAGCAAGCGATATTTGCATCTGTGGGCAAAGATAGACTTTCCATCTATGAGTGTCCCATGGAAGGTGGAATGAAGCTTTTGCAGTGCTATGCCGATCCAGATGTATGTCCAAGAGCCATATAACTTAGTTGTTACGTCTTTTCCACTTCCAGGCCGATGAGAACTTCTATACTTGCGCTTGGTCCTACGATCCCGAGAGTGGGGATCCAGTGCTGGCAGCCGCCGGCTATCGAGGGGTCATAAGAATCTTCGATCCTTCGAAGCACAGCTGCACAAAACACTACATCGGCCATGGACATGCGATAAACGAACTGAAGTTCCACCCAAAGAAGCCGACGATTCTGCTGTCGGGTAGCAAGGATCATTCCTTGCGTCTGTGGAACATCCAGACAGACACTTGCGTCGCTATATTCGGCGGCGTCGAAGGTCATCGAGATGAAGTTTTGAGTCTGGACTTTGACTTAAACGGTGACCGTATTATGTCCAGTGGCATGGATCATTCACTTAAACTGTGGCGACTGGATAAGCCAGAAATCAAGGATGCCATAGAAAAGAGCGGCACTTTCAATGCTAACAAATCGGTGGGTCCCTTTCCCACGATTAAGGAACACTTTCCCGATTTCAGTACCCGTGATATTCATCGGAACTACGTTGACTGTGTCCAGTGGTTTGGAGATTTTGTACTCTCCAAATCCTGTGAGAATTCGATTGTTTGCTGGAGGCCTGGGAAGTTAGACCAAACCAACATAAAGACCCCACCAGAGTCTTCGGCTACAATAATCCATCATTTTGACTACAAAGAGTGTGAGATTTGGTTCATTCGATTTGCCTTCAATAATTGGCAGAGGATTCTCGCCCTGGGGAATCAACATGGAAAGACCTATGTTTGGGAATTGGATAATTCTGATCCAGATGCAACGAAGTGTAGTACTTTGGTGCATGCCAAGTGCACAACTGCCATTAGGCAGACTGCTTTTTCGAAGGATGGTAGGGTTTTGGTTTGTGTTTGTGATGATGGAACCATCTGGAGATGGGATAGGAGTGTTTAAAAAGTCAGATGACAACAAATTTTTAAGAAGAATCTCACAAGGAAAGTATTATTAAGTATTTACTCTTACTTAAACAAATAACAAACAGTAGTTGTTTATTAATTGGTCCAAGTTTCTGTCAATCGGAAATAAAACTGGAGCGAAGTTTTGAAAAGTGAAAGGACATATTTATGTAATTATTTAATTATTAACATACGCATGCATACATTTAAGAGAACATGATTTATACTCATTAATTTAAGCTATACATAATACAGACATTAAAAAAACTGAAGTTTGAATTTTAACTGACATCAAATTTTGACAGATGAAGTGTGATGGCGCCCAAAAAATACTTCGAATTGTTCTAATCAATAGTGACATTTTTGAGCGTTTGAATAGATTGGAAAATTGGTTGCACTCCGCGAAAGATTTGAGTTGGGGTTTCTTATCCATTCAAAGGATAAATAATTTATTTAATACATTTGACAGCTGTCATATTTTGACACGGTGCCATTAACAAATTGATCAAAATTTACTTAAAAAATGATGAAAATTTTCAAAATTAATACACTTTCTGGTTGAGTAAAGCACCTTCTCCGTTTCATCGGAAGGATATATTTTAACATAGTATGGGACAAGTTAATGATGCGAAGAATCAAAACCAAATGCGTTGCTCATGAACAGTTAAGAATATTTCTATTGTAGCCTGGAGTGTTGACGAAACCTAAGTTTGGAATAAAGTATGTATTTGAATGCTTAGGTTTTAGGGCTTAAAAGTTCAGCTGGAATAATAGTTTAACCCGACCAATCAACCCTCAATCGTTTATTCATCGATTGTTTTTTTTGAAAAGCATTTCACAAAAAACCATCTTCAATAATGAAGCAGAAAAAAACTTAAAAATGACGGATGTTATGCGTTTTTGAGATGCAAACTCCTTTTTTTAAGTAGACTAATATCTCCTGTAATTTTTAATCATAACGGCACAATGAATTGTTTTAGTTTATTGTGTCATAACTGTTGCAGAAACACGTCGAATTTTTCGATGTATTGAATTTTGCAGCACATTTCTTAAGTGACAAGTGTGAAAATCGTACCAACAAAATTGTCAGATAATTGTTCCAAAGAAAATTTATTCGCTAAGATGTATTTGCACAATTTCAAGTCAATCGTATACTTAATTCAAGAACCGAGTTAACTTAAACTTAGATTTTATTCCCGGCCATAATCTTTTAGAACAACATTTTTAAAATCCAAAAACATTCTAAAGAAGCTTAACCCCTTAAAACAATGCACAAATTTGCTCAAAAAAATACCACTCTGGCAATGCTTTTTTCTTTCAAATGTACAAAAATTGACTTTTCGTGCTCAGTTAAATGTCAAACTCAAAACACTACTATCTTTGTCTCTTTCTAACACAATGCCTACCATTCGAGTGCTACTGCCTGTTATCCCACTTCAACTCCATCTTAAAATTGGCATTTATTGATTTGGAAGACTTGTGTAAAAAAATTTTGTTGGAAGAAGCTTTTCCTCCTCTCTTGTGTTCAAGTGATAAACAACAATTTTTGTGATTTTCAACTATTTTCAGTGCAAATAAATAAGAAAATTTAATTCGATTCGTTGCGAAAATATCCAATTTAATTAATGTGAGTAAAATTTTAATTGAATTCTTAGTTTTAATGTGAAAATTTAATGAATTTCGGTCCACAGACATCGAGTCGCCTAAGAATTGAAAAAAAGAAGTAAAAAGAAAATGAATTGAATTGTTGTACAGTGCTGTGCAATGAACAATAAAAAAGTAGAAAAGAAGGAGGATTCGTTTTAAAGTTTATTTTTCTTCTATCCTCTTAAATGTGGTATTTGTTTCCTTATATTTAAAGCTGTGTTATGTTTAATTAGAACTCTAGAGTCCTAGAGAAGTTTTGAGGACGATAAAATGATATTTTATTAACTCTTTCCTCTCTCTATTGATCAAAAACCAGGCCCAGAAAGTATGAAAGAGATATGGGGCACGTCTAACGAAACGCATCGATCATAAACAAACTCAATTGCTCTGTACTCAGCACAAAGAATCACTGCCGTGGCTTAAGTCGTTGCAGTAGCCGCTTTAGTGACTGCTTTTTGTGAACCTCAACGCAGAACGCTTCTGATATTGAGTAATGATTGATTCCAAGAAATATTCGCAATTGTAGTTCAGGAAGATCTCAAGACAGCTCGTCATTTTGTTTCTAACCTGAGTGAGGTTAATTTCGTGTGTATTTGCCCAACTGTCTAGGCTGTCTCGGGTTCCTAAGTTTCCCCGAAACCTTAACTTGTTGCACCCAACTCATATCAAAATTAGTTTTTCTATTTTCTTATCTTTGTTGTGAACTTGAATGCTTCATTGTTGTTGTTATTATTTTCTTTTTGTCACTCTTGGGATTGAGAGGAAGGCGCACTTTATATTGATAGCTAAATTATTTTGTTTGCTGTCACTTCCTTCCGTAGTTTGTTTTTGTTGAAAAAAAAAGTAAAAACAAATATTAAATATAAAAACATGGATTTTGTTGTTGATTGTTCACTGGTTGACTCACAACTCGTGAAGTGAACTTATTTACTTATGTCTACTAAATACAACCTCCTACCTACGTAGGTAGGTAGTTTGACGCTGAGTCAGATATATTTGAAAAGTTAATAACAATGAATTTTTGCCGCGTTGCAATCGTCTTTAGGTATAGGTGTACCTACAATGATTGCAGAGTGAAGCATTTAGTTAATAACTAAAAGAGAAAAACAACCATATAAGTACATGAAGATTGTTCAGATGTTGACATTTTTCATCATTCATAAAGTAGGTGGATTCCCTCTTTGGACAAAATTGAGAATTCTACATCATATCGGTACTCGAAAAGACAAGACAATGTTCTTATCGAGTTCGGAAATGCTCTTCAAAAATAACAATGGTAATCTAAAAATGGGAATTTAGTTTTTTTTTACCATTATGTTAACGAATAAGCGGGAGTCAGAAAAGTAAAGAATTTTGTTCGACTACCTTATAATTCTGTTGAAAAATGTCTACTTTTGAAAATCAACTTCAATAATAGATTAGGAATAGAAATTTGAAAGAAAAAACAACAAAAATCATACCTATTAATTTTTCAAATCCGGTGATTTAATAATTTTGGGAAATTTGATTGCGATGGTAAAACTGTTATCGTTTCAAAGAAAAAACGTCATTTATTTTTAAAAGGAGTCATGTTGAAATGTCGTCAATAGACCTCCGTGCGCACGAGATCTATTAATGATAGACCCTATCAATTATGAATTGATCGAAATTATACAGTAATCTAAAAAATCATAAATATAAATGTAAAGTCTATATGTATCTAAATGAACATCAAAGATCCAGGATTAGAATAGTTGACCGGTTGAAATGTCGTCAATAGACCTCCGTGCGCACGAGATCTATTAATGATAGACTCTATCAATTATGAATTGATCGAAATTATACAGTAATATAAAAAATCATAAATATAAATGTAAAGTCTATATCTAAATGAACATCAAAGATCCAGGATTAAAATAATTTTGATTATAGTAGATAAAGTTGTGGCCACACTAATGGGAACTAAAATTAATTGTTGGTACTTGTGTATGGCAACAAATCTCAAATTTCACTATTTAATTTTAATTCTAAATATATTTTTAATATTTCTTAAATTAAAAAAAAAAAAGTTAATATTTGATCGTCAAGATTTGCTGCAGGTTATATAAAATGCTTTCTTTAGAAAGCTATTGGCCAGCTTATTTTTCTAAGATCTAAGAAATTTCTGTAATCTCAGAAATATAAACACAATTTCAGAAATCTGAGAATAGAATTTTTATGATTCGATTTCTAAAAAATCTATCGAACAATTCAACAAGAAAGAAAAGAAATGCAAAGCTTATTTAATGACTAGATGAGAATGAATAATGAAATATAAACTGGACTTATACATTTCGACAAAAATTGTCAATTAATTTTACTTGTTGATAGATAGGTTATTAATTAAAATATTTTTTTTTTTACTGATCCCACCAAGTACTGACGTTTTTCTTGAAAAGTTGAGTACCACATTTCAGAAAAAATTTTAGGTCCTTTGAACTTCGATAACATTAGAGTATGCTTGAGTCGTTTTCTTGCTAAAAACGACATCTGAGAGGTATATTTTTATAGGCAACATTTTTTAGTTGTCAACATGTCCGAATTTTTCCAAATTATTTTATCCATAACAAAAACCATTACGTGATGCAAGTTGGACCTTCCTTTTATGAGTTGTAGGTTGAACTTGAACGCTTCTCACATTGGGTATTTTTGCTAGTGCAGCCTCTATGCTGATTGCATTTTAGAATTGACCCCCCTGCAGGATACGAAGAACCGTACTAAAGCTGACTTCCATGTAACAATCTCGCTGCAGATTTTTTGATGGCATAAACAGATAAGCTAGTACCCTAGGCGTGATGGTTAGTGCGTTGGACTGTCATGCCAGAGGTCTTGGGTTCGATCCCTGCCTGTGCCATCTAACATTTTTTTTCACGGGTACTGCCTCTTGCGAGGAATTGACAAATTCTTCATGAGTAATTATTGGCATGAAAAGTGCTTTCTCAAATTAACCGTTCGGATTCGGCTTTGGCTTTAAACTGTAGGTCCCCTCCATTCCTGACAACATTACTCGCACACAGGAATGATTGAGAGTTGTAAGTCACTAGGCCCTAGTTCTCAACGGACTGTTGCGCCACCTAATTTAAAGATAAGCTTTAGATTTTCCTATTAAAGTTGTTCTGTTTACAAAAATCATTTTAAACCGGATAACTTCTGGTTTCTTTGAATTCTTGCAGAACTTCGGTCTTCTTTCGTAACTCCACTTTTCGATTCTTTTCTATTATGCTAAAATAAATTCAAGATATTTTTTAGTGCAGTTTTTCGCTGCACCAATTGCTATGTGGCATATTTAAAGAAAACTTAAACATAAGTTCGGAATTGATCCCAGATTAAAAATTCTGTTATTTTTACCAGCTAAATTGTAAATTTCTACATATAAGAATTTTCAAAAACTCTTTAATTTTTATAATTTTAAATGGCACCCTAGAGTCTCAAAAATATTATGACCGCAAAAGACCTTTTAGTACTCAGTTTCTAAATTAAAGAATTAAAATTATTGCAAAACTATACCTGATTTGATGCTCATCAAAATTTAAAAAGCGATTATCTTAAAACTGCATTTTAAAAGTTAGAATTTTCAATTTTTGACCAAAACATTTTTATGGAGACTGCTGTTATTTTTCTTCTTAAGAAAAATGAAAAAAAAGTCTAACGCCAGTCTTCTTAAAACCTTAGTTTTTAAATTTGAACTCAATCAACCCAATGGCTTATACAATATTGGCGAGGACAGACAGACGGACGGAATCGTGGGTTTCCCTTTTTTTGACTTTTCTACCATTATAATGTCATGGTTGATTAAAATCTCGAGTTTTTTACGAATGCAATATTTGCATATAGTTCTTATATTTCGCAAGTAAAAAACCTTATTTACGATATTTTCTAACAACTGACAAATATTCAGGGGTGGAATCGGCTAAGGTGATTGTTGATTGTTGACAGTCAAAATAATCGAATTTGATCTGTGTAAGGTGATAATAAAATTGATACCTAAAAAGCTGTCACTAGAAAAATTTGATAGTCATTTTCCTACAAATATGTCGTTTCTGAATAGAGCTACCAGACGTTTACAAAAACGAATGGAACATTTTTTCAGTTACCGTTTTTAGGTACAAAAACACATTTTTGTGACCGACAAAGCTTACGACATTTGAAAAAACACACGAAAAGTAAGAACGTTATTTAAACACAGCCAATTTGATACTTTTATTTAGATATTTTATATATGTAAATCATTTTAAAATTTCATCATAGCAACAATGAATTGTGACAATTATAATCAGAAATTGTTCAATCGAATTGAATTGAGTTGAATCATCTTACACAGACGGAATTAAAATGATAGTCAAATTTGACAATCAAAAATATGATAGTCAATTATCAGCTTAGCCGATTCCACCCCAGAATAAAATAATTTGAAAAGAAATAAGCTTTGAACAAAACTTATTTTTGTTAATTTTAATGTTCCATATTGTGTCGTTAGAGATTTTAATTATTTTTTCCTTCATAGTTCTGAAGTATAAAATATGCGGTTAGGGCCTTAACGAGATAATGGAAACAATATACGAAACAAAACATGCTTAACTGCTCAACTTAGTTTACTCGTATATTTTAAATATATTTTTTCATCTATATATTGAATTGATAATAAGTTAAATCATAATTTATTTTTATAATACTGAATCATATGCAGTAGCAGAATTAGGTATGCATTTAGTGCACCAACTACTTATATGTACCTTCACGACCTAAACTGTTGATACATAGTTTCAGTTCTAGAGCTTTGCTTATGAATGAATCATAAATAAATGTTTGTTTCTACCTATCGAGTAGTAGGTAAAGTAATTTAACTATTGATACACTTTTTTATTTATTTATTCAAAGTTTTATGATTTTATTTGGTGATGGAATTTTTCTATGTTTGCATAGGAACGATTGAATGAATGAATTCGCAGAATTAACCTAAGTTCTAGATTGGAATTAATTCATAGAATTTTACCTTTTTATTTTTTATTCTTTCAAATCGTCTGTCTTGTCATCATACATTTTTCAGTTTTATATTTATAGTTTAACAATATAATAGAAGTAGTAGTAATTTTATTATTTCATGATACTTAAAGATTTGGTTCATTAAGCTCAAAAGCAAAAGATCAGGATATTCAAAGCTTTTTAATTAAGTCTATAGAGGATAAAATATTTCCTTCGAAATCTGCCATCTTCGAAAAGGAGAATAATGTCGAAGTATGCATTTCAATTTTCTTGCATCAAAAATTAAGCCTCAATGCCAATTCGAGGTTACATTACATTTACAAATTTCGTGTTTGTAAACAAATTAAGTGGTAAATTTTAATTCCGATTTTTTAACGGGTGACAATTTTATTAAATGTCTATTGTCTTGAAAATTTCAGGGCATTTCCCAAAGCTAGATTAAAATCTAGTCTCATTACAAACCCACCAATTCCTTATTTCTATTCGACAAAAGGATAAAAACTTCAATAAAGTAAGACAGATGTGTCGTTGGTAATTATGGTGGGATCAAAACAACAGTAAAATGACAACTTGTTTACCATTAAGAAGTCTGAATCAACGCTTTGTCCAAAATCAGATTTCATTACCGATGAATTTAAATCGATGCTTCTACATAAATATTTAACGATCATTCGGATTTATCAATGAGTTCGTTGAAATATACATTTATTTTTTTTGGTGGAAGCTTGACACTTTTTTACGAAAAATATTGCATTTAGCAAACGGGGCTGGGATTTCTATGGGGACCTTAACGCAAATGATCATATTGCAATGCTTTGTCAAAGACTTGTTAAAAAAAAAATCCAGAAATACCTTCTCTAATGTAACGGATATTTTTCAATCTGTCGATACTTTTTTGGGAGTTGGCCTTTCTGACAGCTGTCACTTGATTTAAACTGAGTTTGGTTCTCCATTTGATAATGAATAGACTTATTCCTGAAGAACTAATAGTAAGGTTCGAGCGACGCATCAATTGAAGGAAACTTTTGGTGAGCACATTATCTCGCGTCGTGGGCCTGTGACGTGACTGGGCTACTTTTTGTGGAGTTATGTGAAGTCTCTTGCCTACGCCTTCGATAAGTCCGAGACGATTGACGCATTGGAAGAGAATGTTCGGCGCGTTATTGCTGACATACGGGCCCTAAGTGTCCTCATACGAAAAAACGTGGTCCACAATTGGGCATCTCGCCTGCCACATCTCCAAAATCATTTTTAAAACATAATTTCAAATCCTTATCTTTATAATAAAGCTATGTTATTGGACCAAACATTAAATTATATACGTTTTATTTGTTCTTGAAAGCCACACTTTTAAAAACGCACGCTTTACCTAACTTATGTTTTTTTTTGTTACAAAATTAAAATAATATATTTATTAAATTTTCTTTGTCTCACTTAGGCTTTTCAACAAAATTTTACTGATTTCAATTTTATTCTGAATAAAGTTTCACTCAAATTTATATAAAAAAAGTTAAAAAAAATCTACAAAATGAGTCTTTTGGTAAGTTATCTGAGTTAAGTGTGTTGTTGGTTGGTTTTGCCCCCAAAATTGTTCGCCTCTCTTCCCCCTTCCCCTCACCCACTTAAACATTCTCATTCAATTCGCATGCGCTTTGGAGAAAGCAAACAAAAACAAAAATGTATTTCCTTCTGTAATTAACATTTGGTTAGGTCGTCGTCGCAAACTAAACTCAATTCTCATTGGCAAGGGCAATTCGCTTGCAATAAATAATTATCTCAATTATATTGTTCTTCGTCATACCATACTATGATTTCGTGTTTATTACCCTTTTTTGCAATTTAGCCACAAACAAAAAAAAAGAAAAGAAATTTGATTTTAATTGAAATTGCATGTAAACAAATAAAACACATAAAATTCTATGTACATTCTATGAAAGCATATTCATTTATAAAATAGTCGCTGAAATGAAACGCACCCCTTGGGGGCCGCATTACCAGGACCACCACCATCACCACCACCACCTGGCACTGACAAGTAGTTTAATGCATTTTGCAAAAAGTGTCACTGTTCATATACAACATAATATTGGCAGGTTTGAGTTTTAAGGTCGATCGCGTAGGTTTCTCAATAAATTGAAATTTTATTCTGAAATACGCAACGCCGCCGCCTCAGTGTGTCTTTTGTTGTTGCTGGGGTGCTAAGGTGCTGGGGTTCTATTTGCGCTACTCACTGCTTAGCTCAGTCACGGACATAGTCCGGTATAATATTAGCAGAAAAAAAAATTACTAATACGTCACACGTCAGCAGAAAGCATTTAATTATGCTCATGGCATCCCAACCAGAATATTGCAGTAGCGGCAGCAGCACAGCCATAACAACCGATGAATACTTAGTGAAAAAAAAATATAATAATAATAATAATTTTTACCCTCCTCGTCCCCGTCTATTGGTCCCCTCCTCCGCCGCCGGTGAGAGTGTTGTTAGATGCATGAGTCTGTATCTATATTATAGACTGTATAATTCTATGTGGAGTGTCCAGTCCATCTGTGGGGACTCCTACTATGCCTTTGATTTACAACACGTTTTAATGGCATTCAATTTGCAATGTTTTATTATCGTTAGATTGATTGCACCGATTATATTGGTGTGTTTTTGTGTTTCTTTATGTATATTATTTTTAAATTCATTTATACCAAACAAAGGGTGCTGATATATTGTCATTAACAGGGTTGGGGGAATAAAAATGCAATTATTGTAATTCATCAAATTATACAGGTTATTTTTTTTTTGTTTCTTCTCTAAATAAAAATGAGTCCATATATTGCTTTGAGCATAAAATTAGACATTGTCAAAAAAGGCATAGAAAAAGTAACAAGAACTTCATCAAATATTCTTAATTAATAGAACCATAAACTCTATAGAAATTTTTTGAAAGTGTAAAGTGGAACATGACCTTAAAGGAATATTATAGGTACCCTTCATTTAATCGGTGTCTTTTTTTATGTACCTCTTCATAAATAACAATTTTCATAAGCCAATTTTATTAAGTAGATGGCCTAAATGCCGAGCTTTTCAAAGCATCTGTAGATAATTTGGTTAGGAGCATGCACGAACTTATCTGTAAAATATGATCGGAAGAAAGCATGTCCGATGAATGGAACCTCAGTATTGTTTGCTCGATGCTGAAAAAAGGACATTCTCTAAACTTCACCAACTATAGAACAATCAGTCTCCTTAGCTTCGCATACAAGTGTCCTCTTCCATAAAATGTGAACGTCTAAATCCCATCGTCGATAACCTGATAGATCCTTATTAGTGTGGCTTTAGACCAGAAAATCCCACTGTCGATCAAACATTAAAATTACGACAGATCCTGGAAAAAACCCAAGAATATCAAATTGACACCCACCATCTTTTCATTGATTTCAAGTCCGCAAATGATAGCATCAACAGGGGTGAACTGCATAGACCCATGTCTAGTTTTGGCATCCCTGCCCAACTCGTCCGTTTGTACAGGACGACAATAGAGAATTCGCCCAAACAACTTTTGATATCAAAAAATGTCTTAGACAAGGTGATGCGCTGTCATGCGATTTCTTTAACATTGTCCTTGAAAGAATAGTGCAGAGTTCTCACTTCAACACTAGAGGCACTATCTTTCAAAAGTCTGTCCAATTACTGGCATATGCTGATGACATTAACATAATCGGAAGAACTCATCGTGATGTCAATGGGGCTTTTGTGAGTATTGAGACAGAAGCAGTTTAGGAATTTGTCTACATGGGCTCTGCTATGAGTGGAGAAAACAACAACAGTGTTGAGATCAAACAAAGAATTATTTTTGCTAAAAGATGTTTCTTTGGACTAAGAAAGGAATTGAGTAGTAAAGCCCGCTCTATATAAGATCCTCATCATTCCCGTCCTGCTATACGGTTCAGAAGCATGGGCTTATGACAAAAGGGGATAAACGCACCTTGTGTGGTGCGTTATGATCTACGGTCCCGTAAGAGTGAATGAAAAGATGGAACGATCTGTGCAGCGACGTAGACATGAAACTGTGGTTTCAACAAGAGGGGCGGCAAAACATGTCACACAGTTTGTGTTACTATTGATTTATTGAAGGAAACTTTTGGTTACCACATAGTTTCGGACCCGTGAATTGGCCTCCGAGATCCTGCGATTTAACGCCGCTTGACTCTTTTCTGTGGGATATGTGGAGGAAATTATCTTTTTATATATATTATACCTCTTTAAAAACATCCTTTATAAACATAAAAAAATTAAATTTTTTTGTACAAAAAAACCGGATTTAGGAAAGTTTAAACGTGGATCTTAAGCTCTAAGATTTTCCATTTACCGATTTCTTGTTCTCCTGAAATGATCAAATTTCTGTGGATGTCCAATTTTGTAACTCAAAATACTAGAGTTTCTAAGCCATAAATACAGAAATGGGTCTGAATCCGAGTTCATTGACATTTCTAGTGCCAAAATCAGCTAAAAATCAAAGTCAATGTCAAGACGTTTTAAAGACTTACTCCTGTGATGGGAATTGTATTTGTAGCCTTTGAAAATCAATTGCAAACGGTCGTTAGTTATTTTTATAATTTAAAACAATCTTAGACGCCAGTCTGTTATTTTTCGTCTCATTGTTGTTTTTTTTTTTTGTTAAATTTAATGGCGCTTCATCACCCTTACACTTCACGCAAATCCAAAATAGCTAGCCCGTAGTCTCGTCATCTTGGAAACAAAAGCCTTTTGCAAGATCATAAAAATCTCAAACGCTTGACTAAGAATTACATAGTTTCTTAATGATGATGATGCCGCGTCAGTGCACTCTCCATACCACACCACACTTCACACACCGGTGCAAAAAGTATTCACTCATCTCATCAGTCGCACGATGACACCACATATCAAAGTTCAACAGGCAAGTTGCACACGCTGCTTCTAGCTGTTAGCTGTTAGTTGGTGGCTGCTGGCTATAGTGCTAGTAGTGGGCCTTAAAAAGCAACCGACTTATGATAGGCGTCCGGTCAGGTACAACGTCACACACCCCGTCTACCCTGATTGTCGTCGTCGTCATTAAATCCTAAACCATACACAGTAGAGTAGAGTGTGTAGCAGATGCATAAAGTCACACGTTTCACAAGCGGACGACAACAAGCGCAACAACGCGATAAGACGCGACCCAATAGGAATATAAACAACCAGGCGCGGTGGCATGGCATGGTATGGCATGGCAATGCAATTCAATGCTTAGCAAAAGCGAAAAAAAGAAAAAAAACAGCACCACACTGAAATCAAGCGTATAGAAAAATTGAAAATGAAGAAAACGATATAAAGAAAAATTCGCAGCAACTTTGGAAGAAAGGAGCGAAGAATCAATGTCCATATAAAATAAACGCTGTGCTGCTGTACAGAAACAGAAACAGTACCCAACTGAAGCGAACCAAACAGAAAAATGCATGTGGAACAGGGGCGCCTTCCTTGAGACCATTGTGGAACACGTTTCTAAGAATCAAACACCGCGCGCAGCATTAACCATTCGGGATAGATATGTGAGAAAGCCTGGATGACTGGATGAGGACGACACGCCGTAAATGAAACGCTGTTAGCGTCATATAATTACTGCAAACAAAAAACAACAACAAAAACAATGCACAGAAGGGAAAAGCAGGGTTAGATAAAAATACTAAAAAAAAAACGAAACAAAACAGAAGAACTTAGGCTCCAGGTAAGGAGCACGAGGCATAATCAGGTTTTTTTTTCATACTCGACTACTTGACTATTTTCAAGGCATTACTGGGAATGGATACATGATGAGGACTCCTCTATCGCGCGTAATATACGTTTTATGATTACGATAATGTTTGTTATGATATCAATATATGTGGTTATTGTTACTACAAGTAGGTACTTACTTGTTGTCCAAGCTTTGCAGTGGGTGGAATAATAATACTTTTCGCAGGTGGACAGACACCGCTTTGGTTATATATGTAGGTACCAGAGAGTAAATATTGTATTTAAAAATAAATATGTACACGCAAGACTTGGCCATTAAGCTTCTTGTTAAATGCGCGTGGGAATTGTGGTTGCTTGTATTAGTTAAAGCAGGTCACATTACGCCTTTCCAAAAAAATCTATGTTCTTCGGGACGGATAGTAATAATAGTCTTTGTTTGGTTTTGTTGTCCGTGGTCCACACAGAATAAGCGTTTTACAAAGATCACTTACCTCGAAGAAAAAGTGTCACCCATAGTCGCATATTGTAAACTTAGAGGGGCTTACAGATCGGGCCAATGTGACTTTTTTTTTTGTATATATTAACCCACTCTTCCTCTCTCTCTCTCTCTGGAGCGGCTCATTCAACGTGCCTCTAGTCGCTAGTGGGTTTTTGAAAAGGCGAGCGATTTATGAGGACCTGGTGAAATTTTTAGTTTGCAATTTATGCGTTCCAGATTTTTTTTAGTGTTAAAGTTCATAGATTGTAGTTTGTATTTTGTTTGTGTCTAATGTCTGTATTTTCCATTTAAGGAAAAAGAAACAACATCGTTTAGGGGGCGTCAACTGAAAGCACTTATTTTGTTGACACTACACTATAGGCTTTTGTCTTGATATTTTGAGATCATAAAATTAGATTTGGTGTGTCAATCTTTGTGTGGACCTGATGGATTGGTTAGATAGATAGACCCTAAGATTATAGTGCGGTATCATTTCATTAAAATGCAATCTTTGTTGTCTTGTGCTTGGCATCCAAATATGTAGTTATAATACGTGCGTTTTGGTTTGGAGTTAAATTGAGTTGTGTCACAAGATAATAATTTGTGTACCTAAGTTAAAGGAGACAATAAATTGGTGCACAGTTAGGTACTTGGTACTTTCGTTTATACTGTGCCTGCCACCTACGCCTGTCTGGATTGTGGTTTGGGAACTCTGATTTTTGTTGTTGGTTTAAAAGATACAAATTAATAAAATTGTGAAGCAAAGCAAAGGTACCCATAAAATGATCCGAATAAATTAAAAAGTAAAACATTTATAATTGCTTAATTATTTTAACTATTCTTGTACCAACAGATTTCTGTCTACGGCACTTGATCACGAAACAATAGATGCTCTTAAATTATAAATAAAGTGGCTTGACGGTTCGTAAAGACCTACGTGACCTACTTCAACTCCCATCCAAATTGCGAGTGAAGAAGAACCAATATGGCTGAATCCCAACCTCTATTTTTAGAAGCAATTTTTCATAACAAAGTTAATCGGAGGATTTATCAATTTCTCGCTGGATGGCGCCATAGTCCTATCTCTCAAAGTCACCCACGTTCTTGAAATACAGAAACGATGTACATATGCTGTACATTTTTGAGGCTATGTTTCCTTTTCTTCCGAGCTAATTTGGGTGGATTTTAAATTTTCTAGAAATCCCAAAGGATCGACCGAGATATTTCATCATTGATTTTAAATATGTAATTTGAAATCCACAAATGTAGTTTAAAATTATTGAACAATCCAATTACAAGGTTCAAATAGGGTCGGCGAGTTATTTGACTCATAAGTGTGTGGCTGCTTAAGATCAGAAAGTTATGTTAGGTTAGATTGAAGCCAATTATCGGTCCATTTTGATACCATATGAAATTTGAGACGTTCTTCTAAGATCAATGAATCAATAAGAGTTCCATGCGAAGCTTAAGACTTTTTATACATTTATTTGGATCACTATTTCTAGGGATTGAGACGTTCAAGTACACAGAAGATAAGCAGTCTTCTTTATCCTTATTTAGCTTCTTAAAAAATGAGAAGTCATGTGCCGTGATTCCCTATTAATCATTGTTCAGTTATGACTCCAATTACCGCGCTTATATGTAATCTGCTTGAAGATATCATTTATTATTTACATTCAGCGATTTCGTACTGTTGTACCATTTTTGGAAAATCCATCAGTTTTAGAATTTCCTGAAATGAAATGGTTAATATTGAACTGCTGTGCCATCTCCATATGAGTAATGGACGGTTTGAGATTTTGTGCTAAAGATTTAATAGCAGTTTGACTATCCGAAAAAATTCGAATAAAAGGATTTGGACAAGACTTCGTTTATCGTCGAAAGTTCTGCCTGAGCACTACAATGATCAGGAAGACAGAAAGGGAGGTTTAGTTTAAGCATTTGTATGTAAACGCCTTCACCAACCCTATCATTGAAAATTTCGACATTTACTGGCTCAAAGGCTTTATTATAAGCTCCAAATGGTTTAACAAGTATGGAATGCTCCTAAATCCATGTGATATCACAACGGACCACCTATCTTATACCTTGTCGTGCCGAAAAGACCTGAAGTTTTTTTTTTATCGAACTGTAGATGGCGTCGTCTGTGTGCTTTGGAAATAATTTTAAAAACTTAAAAATTATGAATTGCCCAATTTTGTTGTTTTGAAGCTCTGAGCCGAATAGCAGTGCTTGCAGGTATTTCTTTACTAAATAAATCTAGGGGTTTCATAGAGAGTAGGGTGTCCAGTGCCGTAAGTTGGGGCCGTAAAAATAGATCTACTTATGCATTGGCAAGCTGAACGTTGGAATTTGCTAAGTTTGTCGCTCTACCACGGTAAAGTAGAATCGGTTTGTTTCCCAAAAGAGTCTTAAGCTAAAAAATTTGATTTTTATGCACCTCCTATTCCCCTTCTTGATCGCTTAGCATTATGAGTAATAATACAAATATAAACATGGTACAAATTTAATCAGCTGTGGCTACAAAAGTAACTCAATTACCTCCCCCCAATTACAATTATTGTTGTAAACTACTCGCCCTCTTAAATTACTGATTTACTTTTTCTTAAACCAAACAAAAACAATGAAGGCGTGGTTTTCATGTAACGTAACAAGAAGTTGGTCTTATGTGTCTTTAACTTAAATAAGCATAAAATTACTCGTGAATTCTTGAAAAGGTTGCATGCACTTGTTAAGTTGCAATGATCACGTGACCTTTAAGGAAAAGATTAGCACATGATTTGATTTTAAGGGTTATTTTACTTCCTTCAAAGATTTTAAATAACTTTGAATTGAAATTTACTTGAAGAAAGGTTTTGAATAAAAAATAAAATTGTACTTTTATCTATTTCCTTTGTCCTCCAAACCTATGAGTTGTGTTATGAATGGTCTGAAAGCGTAATTCAATAATTGTATATTTAAAAAAAAGCATATTTTCCCCTTTTAGGCAACTCGACTGATTTTTGTTTATATTCAACTCATAAGTGACTACTATTTACTTTTTTCGCAAACAACAACAAAAATAAAGTTGTTTGTTTTGTTTTTCTAATCGCGTTTGGTGTTTAGTTAATTCACCCTTGCTTCTTAGTAAGTGTATATAACACCATTGGTGGCTCCGCTGTCCGGTGGCAGTTGGCCGGTAAAAGAAAGCATTATAAAAAAATAACCAAACAAACAAACACAAAACACCTGAAACATAATCGTTTATAGAGTCGAATGTGCCCAAAGTCAAAGTGTGCACAATTAATGGCAGCAGCTAATAAAATCGTGATCCTTAATCGATTAGAGCACTTGTACGTGTTGTTGACATGAAAATTACGCTGAAAACGTTAATCCGTTGTGCGCTCTGTTAAAAGTCACTTGCTATAAAGGAGGGTGCCACACTGCCAGGTTATGTAGTTGCAACTGCCACTGCCACTATCACTGCCTCTGCCTCTCAATCATCACCACCACCGCACCGACTCCATACCGCCTCTATCACCACCTTCACCTCCACCTACTTATTCTCCTTCTCTCTTAAAAATGCCGCTACCGCTGCAGCCGACACTGCTTCTCTGCTGCCAGAGTTAGAGCCAGGCCACCATCCGTTGTGAAGTCGACAATCGTCAAAGAGTATTCACTTCGCTAGTGTAGTGCATATTGTATGTTTATGCATCGTTATGGAGCTAGAGAAGTCTATGTAAGGCGTATGGAGCCATTTTACCTCTCAAAACCAAACGAATGCACAACAGAGAAAAAACACAACAACGAGATTTTGTATTATTGGCGTGGTGTTTTGCTACTCCCATTCTATACACAATTTCAAGTTAAGTCAAGTCAAGTCACCGTCCGTCGTCGTCTTTGAGTTGAGTTAAGTTGAGTTGAGGCCTTTTAGGTTTCACCGCACGCACAACATTCGCATTCGCATTTGATGAACTCCTGTGAGCGCACGGACGGAACGGAACGGAGTAAACCTAAACGTCATATTGTCCGCGCGGTGTCTTCCTATAAGTCGTCTTCAAACATATCGGTCTTCGTCTAGTTGGCGCGATACGATACAATATACGATACGATACGATACGATACTAGGAGTAGTATTTAGTTGTTTGTGGGGTTGTAGGAACTCCATTGTCAGTGAACGTGAGCGATTATTGTTGTGATTTTTATGATTCCTATAGCACATAGCATAGGTGGGTGGTCAGTCGCATCAGCTTTAGCTTCAGCAGCTTGAGTTTCAGCTTCAGCAAAGAGAGTGTCAGTTTACTACTGATTGTGATTAAAGGAGTATTTACACTTGCCTTGCCTTGTGTTGCATGGCAAAAAAAGAAGACGCTCCTTTAAAACTTAAGTTATGTGTATGTTTTTATTTTACTTTTTAAATAATTTTTTAAAATTTCCTTTTACTCGGAAATTGTGTTCAATTTTTTCTATTCTTATTAATTCCTGACCATTTTGTCGTGTTCGATGAGTCAAGATTTTATTTTACGGAAATGTTTACTTTTTGTTGTTTTTTTTTTTTGTGTAAAGAATGAGAAACATTGTTGCAAAATGCAACAACATTGTCCCATAAAAATATGACTGTTTGTTTGTTGTTGGCGCGATTGGCGATTCCTAGTAAATAATAATAAAACTGTTCAAAACGAGTGACAGAAATTGTGTGCTCAGATAGATGGAGCATTGTGAGAGGAGAAGTTCAATTATTGTGGACACAATGCCCACGTTCAGCTTATTCAGTCAGTGTTCAGTGTTGTTATGTTAATGATATGGAAGTAGTTGGCGAATACAATTCTTTAAACAAATAGAAATACATAATCAATAAATATCATGCCTTTAAAAAAGGGGGGAACAATAAAATTGTAATGATTTTTTGAATCATTTGATTTATATTTCTTTTCCGTGTTGAAACGCCTACCATTTATAATATGGAAGTATGTTGTATTTATTTTTCATAGAGTCAAATGCAACTCTTGATCAGTAATCAGAGAACTAATTAATTAATTTTTATTTTTTGACTTGAAAGTTTAATTTTTTGAATATTCTCATTGTTTGAAAGACTTTTGTCTTAAGAACTTCAAAAACAAACTTTAGAAAACAATGTAAAATGAATTCATCTTAAAAATATAAAAACCTTTTCAAACTTTAAACTAGTCAGCTTTTTTTTTTTAAATATTTCTATAAGCCAGATTTATATTTGGCATGTCCTCAGAATAAAGGGATCTAGACTCTTATTTACACTTTTAATAAAATTAATTAAATTTCGACTGAATCATAAAGATAAAGCATTTCAAGACAATATTTGCCTCTAGAAAAGTGTTAGTTTCCTTACTTTTATATCCTTGTCATGAAAAACTATGGTCATTGGGATTTAAAAAAAAAATGTTTTCAGTTAGATTAGTTAAAGAGAAACTTAATCTAGTTTCCCAAAAACAGTGGCGAACCACCACTTGTTTAAATTCTAAGCTGATAAAATTAAGAACAAGTTAACATCAAAACCAATTAACATCAAATCGTTCTAAACCTTTAAAATGTAATCAATTGAAAGTTTGAACTTTTTACATTAATAAGCCCAAATTTTGATTCAAATCATCAAAGACTTTGCTTGAATATTTTTAAAAAGTACATTTTTAAAGTCTTGACAATCACAGAAATCTTTTTGCTGATGTCTATATTTTATTATGATTAGTTTTTATACACCCTAAATTACCAATTGTAATCAAAATCTGAATTAATCGTCGTTTTTTAATAAGCTTGAGAAATTTAAATAAAAATACAAGAGAGAAATAAATTTGGAACTAATATTCTATAAATATGATCTGGTAGATAATTTCATGGCATTTATTTTTAAATGTGATTTTCGGATAGTGTGCATTTGATCAGTCCAATTTTTCACTACTTTTTCCAATTTATTATTACCCTGACCGTATGGCGTCAATTATGGCTTGAATATTACCATGCAATGCTTCAAGAGTTTTCGGTTTGTCGTCATAAATAAATGTCTTAACATAGTCCCATAAAAAGTAATCGAGAGGAGTTAAGTTGAACCAACGAGGGGACGAGTTACCACTTTGCACCAAATCGAGTCGCGTTGCGTTTGACTGTCATGCCAAAGGTATTGGGTTCCATACCTGCCTATTCCATCTAAAGTTTTTTTTTCACGGGTACTGCGAAGAATTGACAAATTCTCCAAGAGTAATTCTTGTCATGAAAAGTGCTTTCTCAAATTAGCCTTTCGGATTCGGCTTAAAACTGTTGGTCCCTTTCATCCCTGACAACATTACCCGCACACAGGAATGGTTGAGAGTTGTAAGTCACTAGGCGCCACCTAATTTATTTATTTATTTATTGGCAGTTCTTAAATGATTTAAGAATTATCTACCTCACCTTGCTGATCAGAAGTTTTAACACAGTTTGTCATTCTTAACTGCAAAATTTAAGACAACAACTTCTCAGGCAGCTCAAAAACACCAACAAATATTATTTTTGATTTTTGTATAGATAATGTTAAAATCACGATCACGAAACACACGGTGAAGAATTTTAAGCAAAGCGCTAAAAAGTCAAGACACTTCAAAAATAGATCAAAGCGTTAAAATATCTCCTACGATTCGAGAAATCTTTCACCCCTTCTTTAATTTACAAAACCTTCATTCGTCTAAGGGTTGAGTTAACAACTGTCATATTTGGGTGCTCATATAAGAAGCTTTAGTCTTTTGGACAAAATACAGAAAAGGGGCTTTGAAAATGATACCGATATTTTCATAAACAATGTTAAATTAAAATAGCCGGTTGCATTCTGCTGTAATACTTAAATTTCTATGATTAGAAATCAGGGTACCCTTGAACTCAATATCGGACATACTGTCGAGTGTAGAGATTCTTTTTTCAGCCGCGCGTTAAGAACTTAGAATGTCTAAACTCGATTTTTCCATGCCATCAAATGTATCAAAATTTCTAAACTATAAGACCAATGTGCACCGGTATCTCCTCTAAAATCCTTCCCTAATTGTTCCTTCCATTATTGCGTTTATGTATTTGTCAAAAAAAAAAAAAAAAACACCAAGTAAATGATAGTAAGCATCCTCGGATATATGTGGTTCAATCTTGGTTGACTTAGAATTGCCCTCATCTCAAGCTGCCTGCACAATAACTTGACTTCAAAGTCATATTATACTTGTAGCAGGAACTTCGAAAAGGCGAAATCAAAAACAGACCTAAGAAAAGCTCTTTTGGAAGATCGGGGACTAGTTTATACCAAAAACCTGGTATAAATGCCGACTAGAGTTAGTGGTTAGACAAAAAGGATATCCAAACAAAATATTAATACAATTTTTGTTCTGTTTTCCAAAATAGTATTTTCTTTATATTCAACACTTCACGTCATTTGAGGTCTGGCATTGGGCCTGGGAATTATGTTTTATTCCCTTAAATATTTTTCTGCAACCGTAAATAAATACTCATAACATCATGCAGTCTTCTACCATAAAATGTGCCACAAAGAACTTTCCGGGTAGGTTCTTCTTTACTCTACATATATCAGTAAAATCTTAGTTTTCAATATCAGCAATGTTAAATATCCTTTTAAAACTGTTGATTATTTAATTTCCTTACCCCCTCCCCCTCCCAATTTTACAATCAGATCACGCCTTTTGAATTTGAGGTCACTTAATAGTCTAAATAAGTTTAAAATTTAAATTCTGTTTTTATTTACAAAATTTGGTGGGGTAAACATATTTTGAACATGACTGATATCAGGAAACTGGATAAGAAACGGATTTTTCAACCATGTGCTAAAATTTCTTTTTCCTAAAACGTATACTAAATTTGTACTTGAAATATTTTAAAACATTCTGCTTAATTTGTATGTGCGTGATTGGATATTTACCAAAAATGCAAATTTTCCTATAAATTAAGAAACAATATGATTAGTTTTTGATTTGTTTGTCTGCGTTCGCCTTGCAATCAATCATTAAAACAAAACAACAATGCCAGCAAAGCCTTATTGATATTTCAGTAGGGTGCAGTTTATTTAATAATACAACAGATATATATTTTCTGGGTTAATACTTCCATCAATAATAAAATTGTTTACAAATGATTTTGAATTATTTAAATATCACACTAAAAATCGTTGAGTTTAAAAACTACCAACATCATATCATTGATTTAAAGAAGGATAAAAGACAATAATGTCAATAAGAAAACTAAATAACAAAACTCTAACTCAAGGGGATTGGAAAATTGAAAACACTAATAACTTACTGATCACTTATCTAACATAACCAATGAAAATGTTCTTCGATAGAAGGACCTCAACACAACGCCACCCCTCAAATGTTTCACCATCATCCTATCGGTTAGACTCTTTGCGGCACAGCTTTTAATAATATAATTATTCTATCACAACGTGCTACAAAACTCTTAAGTACCTATGTACATGCATATGACATGGCCACGCCAGCCCAGGCCACTCTTGAAGCCTTTTCATTTCAAAAATCACAAATTCACCTACTCCTACTGCCACTGCCGATTGTCATAGCCACTTAATGTATGCAACAACTCAAAACAACCACGCCACAAGCTGCAACAACAGCAGTGGCACCAGCAGCAGCAGCACCAAGCACTAGTACCAGTGCTAACAATTTGAAAGTTATGCTGAGTTTCTGCGCGGTGAGTTGTTAATTTGATGATTTATTGCGTGCAAATTATCTTGTGCGCTGTCCGCTGCTAAATAGTGAAGGCAGGGGGGGGACAGGAGGCAGACATACAGACCTACAACCACTGTCCTGACTATAAGGAGGTGATTTATTAAGTGAGTTATGCCATTTAAATCTAGTGTCGAACATGCGTTTGAACATGAAAATTAGTACCTCACATAAAACTACATGCAGATAGATAGATTGACCGATCGTTCTGCTCTGACAATTTAGATATTTTTCTTCAATCAAATTGACGAAAATTGCATATGTACGACGACGACGAGAATAGAGAGAAAAGAAATTAATGATTTATTGAAATAAGTGTAATAATTTAAATTGATATGGAGATATACAGTATCTGACCTTCGATCAAATCAAAATTCCATCACCATCACCACCACCACCACCGCAAGTCTCTACCTAAGACCTATGGCTAAGCTAATAGAAGAAAAGGTGGAGCTTTGCTGGATTAATGCCAGTACGTAGGCGGATCTACCATTAAACCGTCGAGTCGCCATCATACATTTTGTTTACTACTTAGTTTTTTTTTTTTTTGTCTTCAATCTTGTTTCAAATTAATCATGACACCCTTAATCCTCACAAGTCTTACTCTTGTTCGTGATAATAGTCTTATGATCATGTACCTGTTTGTATCAATTAAGTAAGCTCATTTGTTGGTTTTGTGTTTCATTTAATTGTTGTTGAAAAATATTGCCACAAGCTCAGACCAATAACTCAGCTTTTTAAATTGATTAATAAATAATAAACTAGTTGACTGAATAACAATGTTGTAATCCATGGATATAATTAATTATTGTAAAATATATATTTTTTGTTTAACTTGCATCAGAAACTTCCCAAGGAAACTTTGTTGTTGTTATTTTTGACTAAAAAATGTTTCACCAATGATAACCAAATCCTTGCAAAGATTTTCGATTTCGATTTTTTGTCCTTTTTGTTTATCCTTAAAAAAAATCATTATACTTTGCTTTGAATTTATGTTTTTCCTTCATTCTAATCATCACAGATTATCCAAGCTTTCCCGGTTATCGGGTGAGTACCACACACAGAATGGACACCGATGATGTTGAATCAACTACAAGCAGTGCAATGTCAACTCTTGGAACATTGTTTTCATTCACCAGTCCAGCCGTTAAAAAACTCCTCGGCTGGAAACAAGGTGATGAGGAGGAAAAGTGGGCAGAAAAAGCAGTAGACAGTTTAGTTAAAAAACTAAAAAAGCGCAAAGGTGCAATAGAAGAATTGGAACGGGCCCTATCCTGCCCTGGACAGCCATCAAAATGTGTGACTATACCTAGATCATTGGACGGACGTTTACAAGTAATTTAAAAATCAAACAAACAAAAAAAAAAGGAACAGATATTTTAAATTGATTTGATTTTATTATTTATTTTATAGGTGTCCCATAGAAAAGGTCTACCACATGTGATCTACTGCCGTGTCTGGCGTTGGCCAGATTTGCAAAGCCATCATGAGCTGAAACCCCTCGAAATTTGTCAGTTCCCATTTAGTGCTAAACAAAAAGAGGTCTGCATTAATCCCTACCATTACAAACGCGTTGAAAGTCCTGTCCTGCCACCGGTCTTAGTTCCGAGGCATTCAGAATTTGCACCCGGCCATTCGATGTTGCAATTCAATCAGATGAGCGAACCCACAATGCCTCACAACGTAAGTTACTCCACAGCGGGCTTCAACTCGCATCTAAGTCCGAACAGTCCGCCAATGACATCCGTGGGCAGTCCCGGCTCTGTGAGTTCGAATCCGACTAGCCCCTATGGCAGCCTAGCCGAGACCCCACCACCAGCATATAGTCCTTCGGAAGATGGCAACTCAAATAATCCAAATGACGGCGGGCAGATGATAGACGCTCAGATGGGTGATGTGGCCCAAGTAAGCTACTCAGAGCCTGCATTTTGGGCAAGTATTGCGTATTACGAGCTAAATTGTCGTGTCGGTGAAGTATTCCATTGCAACAGCAACTCTGTGGTTGTGGATGGCTTCACGAATCCCTCCAATAATTCGGATCGCTTCTGCCTGGGCCAGCTGAGTAACGTCAATCGTAATAGTACCATCGAAAACACCCGCCGACACATAGGCAAGGGCGTGCATCTGTACTACGTTACCGGGGAGGTTTATGCCGAGTGTCTGTCGGACTCGGCCATATTTGTCCAATCGCGCAACTGCAATCACCATCATGGTTTCCATCCGAGCACGGTGTGCAAAATTCCACCCGGCTGCTCTCTCAAGATCTTCAATAATCAGGAATTCGCTCAGCTCCTCTCACAATCAGTGAACCATGGCTTCGAAGCTGTCTACGAGCTCACGAAGATGTGCACAATCCGAATGAGTTTTGTGAAGGGCTGGGGTGCCGAATACCATCGACAGGACGTCACTTCCACACCTTGCTGGATTGAAATTCATCTGCATGGACCACTGCAGTGGCTCGATAAGGTTTTGACGCAAATGGGCTCCCCGCATAATGCCATTAGCTCGGTATCCTAAAAAAAAGGGTCAACCGTAACGGAAGCGGGAGTTTATTTATTACAATAATATTTTTTTTTTCATATAAAACAGATATCAATTATATCGTATTTTTTACTACAAATCTATTTCTAAGACGCTCCCAAAAAAGCGACTAGATTTGCAGCTAGAGTGACGCCAACAATTTTCTGTCTAGAGATTTTACTTTATTTTCTTTGCTTTGCGGCAGATCACTCCACAATGTATTTATATTCTTATTTGTTTAATTTAAAATAAAACTAAAATTTTAAATGTAAATGAAACACATCAAGCTCGGGAAAGCTCGATGAAGACACATGCATTCGCGGGATGGACCTCATACCCAGCTCCTGGCAAATAAAACAAACAAAAATCAGAAGTAAGAAGAAAGTTTTGGTTTGGTGTCACAATTATTAAATTAAATCGCCCTAATTTTTGGGAGGGTCCTTAGATACTCTTTTATATTGTTTACTTATCATAGTTTTGTTTCAAATTATTTACAAAAATATATACATACATTATACAAAAGAAAAAAAACATAAAACAAAAATCAAAAACAAAATAAAACAAAAACTTTCAACAAATTGAACTGATGTGAACATTTGATCTTCTTTTCGTTTTATTTTTTATTATTGATATAAAATAATTTTATTATAAATGTTATTTTTAGTTTTATAGCATCGCGGTGTGTTCTTTAATAAAAAAAAATAAATATATACATATTAAAATTAAGTTTTATATTTAAAAAGAAACAAAAATAAGAAAATTTAATTTGAATAATGTTGCCATATATTTTTTATTTTTTTTGTTTGTTTTGTTTTTTTTTAATTAATTTTTCCTTTTATATAAAAAGTTTAATCGTTTTGAAATAAACTTTTATGGCAATACTTTACACACACACACAAAACGAACTAATAAGACACACACACACAGCTAGTGATCTAGAATGTAAACATTCATCGAGTATAATATTATGTTAAAAGTTTAATTTTTTATTTGTTTAGTTTGAAAAAAATAAACAACTTTTACTATAAATATAAATTTCGATTGAAAAAAAAACAATGATTTTCTTTTTAAGGAATTTTTAATATTTTCTCTTTTTTAATCGTTTAAATAAAAATAAATATATATATATTTACATATTTTGCATAATGTTTTAAGAATTAGGAATTTAATTCAAAGAAAGAAACAAAATATACATAGATTTTAAGCATCTTATATGAATATTGAAAAACAGAAAGAATAGTGTCCAAGAAAATTGTTTATGTAAACAAAAAGATATAAAAGAAAAAGAAAAACAAAAAAAAATATTTCGTCTAAGCTTTTTTATTTGTTTGATTTTTATTTTGTTGTTAAATGCTTGCAGTGTTGTTTTCTGATTTGGTAAGCTTTTTATTTGTTGTTTTGTTAATTTTGAATTCGCATGATTTTTGTGTAAGGACGAAGGACAATGACCTTTTATAATGGTTTGTTTTTGTTTTATCACGACGGACGTCTTTTTGCCTGAAAAAGTCATATTTTGTATGATTTTATTTAAACGCTCTCTTTTTGAAGCTCAGCTTAAAACTATTCTCAACTAATTAAATGCATTTTTGCCCTGAATACAGTTGCCTTAACATAACTCAGAAAGTCGATAGACATATTTTGTGGATGAAAGTCCAAGCTATTATAAATGTTCCTTGAAAGACGTAAGTTGGAGTGTTAATATTCCGGGAGCTTTATTTGTTTTTTATTTTAACTATGAAAATAACTTTTCTTTGGAAGCATCTACTATCTTAGTATCAATTTTATGTCGTGCTAATAAATACATTTGAAACCAAATTTTAAAAGTTCGTATTGCATGTTTTGAATTTTTTCATTTTGTAACATGCCAAATTGACTTTTTGCCTTATGTAAACGAAAATTAAACGCCTAAAATTTTACTGCTTCGAAAATAAAATGCCTTAAAGTATACAACAAAGTTTCCTTAAACTGTTGAAATAAATGATTGCCTTAAAAAATAAAACAAGAAAATTTAAATTTTGCTCATATTTTTTTAAGTGGGCGCCATAATGAAAAACTATTTTATGATTTGCAGCTTTTTTATGTAGAGGTAAAAATTATAAGAAAAATAAAAACGCTTCTGATTTCTATGGAAGTGTTTATCCTTCTGTAATTGGAGGTGAATGAATATATTTTCAACTTAAAGACAAAATAAAATGACAAATTTAAATAAATTACAAAAAAAGATTTAAATAAAATTATGTACAAATCAAATTTTTTGGAAAATAAAAAAGAAGAAAAAAACAAACTTTAAAAATGTAAAATGTGTGTAGAATAGTTAAATGTTTATTTATGAAATAAGAAATAAAATATTTTTTTCTTTTTGTGAGATTTTGAGTTTTATTTTGGAGATCGAGCTCATCATCCATGATAAGTTATGGGATATTTGCCTGTAACATCAGGAACTAATTTATGAGGCAGTTATAGAGTGTTTTCATAAACGTCGATAATCTGCGTTAGTACAATAATCGTCTTTTTTGCTTTGTTGCATTAATGAACACACTTATTCTGCAGAATGTGTGAAGGCCTGCTTGAGTACGATTTTAAATAGTCACAGAATGTTTATAAACGTCGCACGAAAATCCAAGATGTCAAAGGAAAACAATGTTTCAACATTCTTAATTCTAAGGCGCCAGTTATAGCTATCATTGAAATCGATCCAGAAAAATTTTTCAATAGATATTTGACGGTGTTTCCCTTTGATTAGAAATGAAAATTATATACCGATCGATCGGAAATCACACAAAGAATTTTTTTTCTATTTTCCGGACTGAAATTCATTTTCCTAAACAGCTGATACTTTTATGTTCAAAAGTGAAACGAATCGTTCCACTGATTTGTGTTCCAATTTCACACAATTCCAATGACAGTTTGCTGTCAGTAAATATTTTTCGGTGATTTTCAATCAGGAAAAATTTTTCAATGACAGAAATTTTTAATGATAGCTATAAGCGACCTGTCAAAAAAGTTCCAATGTTTGTTTTCAATGATGAAAACCAATGATAGCTATAACTAGCGCCTAATTCAAAACAGCAATCATTTAAATTTTCACGGAGAAAAATTGTATTAAAATCCACCTGGATTTTTTTTCGAAAGGAATCTGTTGACAAAAATGTTCAGAACAACGAATTTAAGTCAGAAAAATAATAAGTAAAACTCTTCTTGCTAAAGTTTTCAATGATTCCCAATAGATATATAATTTTCATTTTTAATAAAAAGGAAGCAGTAAAACATCCACTCAAACGCTCCTATGAGCTCAAAAAAGCACATACCAATTGACAGTTCGTTTCTACAGGCTTAAAGGAAACAATATTTTTTCAAAGGATTAAGTCGTCATGTATTTGAATCTCGAATTATAATTTATTTGTCAGAATTTTTAAATAGGCATCTTAATATTAAAGAAACTCAGAAACGGTGTTTTTAAGACTAATGAAAAACATCATAGTTCTTAACAATAAATTGTGTGTATGATTAATTTACAAAGAACGAATCCTTGTCTTTAAGATGCAGTTTGAATCATTTTAGTGTCTCAAGTACTTTCTTAAAATTGTCATTAGTTATGTTATGAGTCTCCATTAATTTTAAGAAACCTTGAATTTATTAGTTTCATGGTTTTGAAAGTGCTGATTTCGAATTAAACAATCGGCTGACTTTTTCCATTCCATTTTTCGTAACGAATTAGTGAGATAAATTTATCTTTGGTTTCTGCGGCAATAAATTTATATAATTTAACTCGATTAGTCATCCAGGTTATTAACTGTTAAAGTTAACTGTCTTAAATCTTTTAATTTAAATGTATGTAATGTTCCTAATTGCTCCAAAGAAAATCTTGAATTTAACTTTAAAAAATGCAGACTTAATGAACTTTTCAACCTATTATGTAATGTTAACTGGAATCATTTGTTTGAGAACTGTGACATTAATGCTATGTGCTCTAAATTCTACTGTGTTCTCTTTGACTTTTTTTATGAGACCACACCATTGCGAAAACCGCGCAATATTTCGAAATCTCCACCATGGTTTGACTCTTGCCTAAGAAACTTAAAAAATAAAAGAAACAAGGCCTGGATTAAATATAATAAAACAAAAGCTGATAATGACTTGGTAATATACAATGAGCTAAGAAATATGTTTATTGACTATTCAGATATTCTTTATAATGACTTTATTTTAAATACCGAAACCGACATAAAAAACAACCCAAAAAACTTTTGGAGCTATGTTAATAGTAAGAGAAATACTGACGGGTATCCAAACTGCATGTCTTTCAACAACGAACTTAGCCATGACTCTGAGAAAATTTCAAATATGTTTGCAAATTTTTTCAAAGATGCTTTCGAAGTAGCGAACTCCTGTCAAACGCATGAGTTATTGGCCCTCTCACAAAATTTCCCTCATTTGAATTCAATTAGTCTTTGGATCTCTGAAGATGAAATCGTTCGCAAAGTTTCAGAACTTGACATTTGTTATAGCCCTGGTCCAGATGGTGTACCTTCTTATATATTGAAAAAATGCGCATCCTATTTATCCTATCCTCTTCATATTCTTTTTAATGAATCGCTCAAATCTTCAGTTTTTCCTGAAATTTGGAAGAGTTCATACATAACACCGATACATAAAAAGGGTAGTAAAAATGAAATAAAAAATTATCGTCCCATTGCAAAACTGTCCGTCATCCCTAAGTTATTTGAGTCCATTATTTGTAAAGTCATATCGTTTAATTGTAAGTCTATAATTTGTGACAGTCAACATGGTTTTGTTCAAAATAAGTCAACAGTTACTAACCTCTTTCATTTCAGTTCTTTTTGTTTAGATTCGTTTGAAAAACGGAAACAAGTTGACTGTGTCTTCACAGACTTCAGTAAGGCCTTTGATAAATTGTGCCATAAAACATTAACTTCCAAACTTAAATCCCAAGGCTTTAACGATAAATTTGTTAGTTGGGTTTCGTCGTACTTATATAACAGATCATACAGCGTAGTTTTTAGGAATGAGCGGTCATCATATTTTTATACCAACTCTGGCGTACCACAAGGTAGCCACTTAGGACCTTTACTATTTATTTTGTACGTTAACGACTTACCTTCTATTATAAAACACTCATCTGTTTTAATTTACGCTGATGACATTAAAATTTTTAAACGTATTGACTCACTTGACGACTGTTTACTCCTACAAGATGATCTAAATAGTTTTCGCGAATGGTGTTTTATAAATAAACTTTTACTAAACATAGACAAGTGTAAATCAATGTGTTTTACACGCAAACAAAATGTTTTGACTTTCAATTATCAATTAGACTCTTCTTATTTGACTAAAGTCTCTACTATCTCTGACTTAGGTATTATTCTTGACTCAAAATTAACTTTTACAAATCATTATGACTATATTATTAAAAAAGCAAATAAGACACTCGGATTTATAAAACGGTTTTCACATGATTTTCGCGACCCTTACATTCTTAAACTTCTTTATATATCATTTGTAAGACCAATATTGGAATATGGCTGCATAATATGGGCTCCCTTTTATTCAATCCATATAAACAGAATAGAAGGAGTACAAAGAAGATTCATGCGCTTCTGCCTCCGTTTCTTCCCATGGTCCAATAGGCTCGAACTTCCACCGTACAATCAAAGGCTCACGCTCATAAATCTTCCATCGCTTTCTAAACACAGAGAGTACATTCAGCTGTGCTTTATTATAAAATTAATCAATGGGTCAGTCATATCACCATCAATTTTGGAACAATTAAACTTTATTTATAGCCGTTCAAGTATTAGAAGACAAGTTCCTTTACGTCCTATATCAAGCAGATCGAACTATGGTAAAAACAGTCCCCTCAACCAATTGATTTCAGTTTACAACAAGTATTACTTTTTAGTATATTCCGTAAATGATGATTTTAAAAGTAAAATATTTAAAGTAAATTTTTTCAACACTTCAGTTTAGCTTTTTTTTTTTTTTTTTTTGCAAATTGCTTAAAGCATTGTAAATGTATAAATATGTATAAGAATAAATGTAATATTAGTTTTAAGTTCTAACGTTAGTTAGTTTAACGAATTCAATAAATAAATTTGACTGACTGAATTTTTAAACTCTTCATTTTAAAGCCATTTCATTGATATAGTCTTTTAAAATAATTTATTTGTGTTTTTTTTACTAATTGACTGCTTTCTTACGTGCAAAAGCTATATATTTGCATACGCAATATCAAATACCTTACGTCAAAACAACTGATTAAAGTAAACAGTTTGCATTCAAATAACTCGCTGTTTTAAAAAATGTACTTAATTTTAATATTTCCCCTTACATGAATTTAAAAAATCAAAAACATTTCAGTCGAATTGACAAATGTAGAAGTTAAATCATATTCATTATTTTTTTAAGTTATTCGTTTAAGGTTGCATTTTGCATTAATAAATCTGACTTTGTTCAATAGAAAAACCACTGAATACTGAGAGCATTAAATATCTACCCATGTAATCTCTTCATTAAGTCCATTGTGAATACAACTTTATTTTTTTCTTTTTTTGACATTTCCCGCCTGACATTTGAATCTGTCAAAAATACTGCTGTCATTAGTGTCATTCAAGAAAATCGTATCCAAGTTCAGAAATCAGAATATTTTTCTCCGTCTGCCTTCACGAAACAACTGCCTGAAAAATGGTTACTGCACTGGAACTCCTTGAAAACCGTGGCGATCGGCAGCCCACGATTATGAACACGCTTTTCAATCCACTTGCTTCTGCATTAGCTGGATGTGGTCTTGCCATGTTTATAAATTTCGCTTACAGGAGGCCAGTATGGTCGGGTAAGTCTACTACATAGACATGACGTAACAACGTTGGTTTGGATCTAACCTTTAGTTAATTCAATTATTTGTTGTTTATGTCGGTCTCTGGAGATAAAATTAAAATCTTCTACTATTAAAAATTATAGGAATCCAAAAGCACATCGCGTTCACAGCGATAGGAGGCGGTCTGGGTTTGTATTTAGATAAGAAACGTAATGAACATCTTGCTGACCGTGATGCTGTACTTCGTCACTACATCATGCTGCATCCTGAAGATTTCCCAATGCCAGGTTGGAAAACAATACAAGAATATAATGTTCTTATTTAATAATTATTTTAATTGTTTAGAACGCAAGAAGTATGCTGATGTTTTGGAAGTGTGGCAACCAATTCGTTAATTAGGAGACTTTTCCTATGCAAACAAAATAACAACAACTAAATTGAACAGCAATTATTACTGCTGGTCCTATAATGTAAATGTAGAATAGCGTTAAGCGGCTATTTAATCAAGCTAATAAAGAATAAAATATGAGATATTTAAAAAAAATATTTTTTAAATAACAAATTAAAGAGAACCGAAGAATTTGTTATGGAACCTGGTTTGTTTCAGGACGAGGAAGCAGTGACAATATATTCCAATTGGATTATTTTTTCAAGAACAAGCTTTTTTAACTTTAAACAGGTAGGTACCTGCACAGTTCCTTATTATAAACGTTTTGGGATTCGAATGGAATTAGTGAAATGAGTGATTTAAAAATTATTCGCTTAGAGTTGAGTGATTGATTCATATTGAGGGCCTCATTTTTTTCTAAAATCGTTGAGCTCGTTTTTGCAATAACTAATATTATTTGTAGCAAATTCATATTTAAAACCCGATTGTGGACTTTTGCCTTATTTGGTTTTGTTAAAAGCTTAGAAAAATTGTACTATTCCAATAAAGTTTCTAGATTTTTGGCCAACTAAGGTGAGCTAATAGTACATACGGATGTATAGCCTTCAAAAAAGTATACACTGTTAACAGATGAATGCATAGTTTTTGTTAATTCAAGAACATTTTTTTTTGGAAATGTTTTTGACTCTTCAAATACAAGTTTATGAACTTTCTTCTTCGTAATTTTATTGCTATTTATTGGTTATTTTTTTTTAAATAAAATAAATTGTTTGTTTGAATTTTTGTATCAACTTTTCAAAAAAAAATTACGGGTTGGGTTCGATATCCCGGTTTTTATATTCCCGTTTCTTAAAATCCCGATTTTAAAATCCCGTCTTTTATAATCCTGCTTTTTATAATCCCGATTTTTTATAATCCCGTTTTTTGTAATCCCGTTTCTTATAATAACGTTTTTTATAATCCCGGTTTTTATTATCCCGATTTTGCAATCCAAACAAGTTGTTTAATTTTTAAAAAATCGCGCGATTTTTTAAAATTAAACAACTTGTTTTGATTGCAAAATCGGGATAATAAAAAATTAAAACAAATTCAAAAATGAGGTATTTTTCTTGATTCATTTTATTGTAACCTTTAACAAATAAAACATATCAAAAAATATAAATATAAAGTAAAGTAGTATTCTTTTAAAACAAAACAACAAACTCAAATTAAAAATTAGCAAAGTCAACGATAGTAGTAAGACCGTTATCGAGAGGTAGATTTGCTGTAGGATGCATTTCGTTTGTGAAAGAATTAGTATTGTAAACAAAAATTATTGTAAAAACAAAACAAATTAGGATATTATTATACATATTATATTAGTTTTATTTGTAATTATTATATATTAGTCAAGTAATTTAACATTGAAACCTTTGACTCCTATTGTTATTCAGTTTAATGCACGTGTTTTGTAAAAAAAAACGGGATTGTCGGGATTCGACGGGATTTTAAAAAGCGGGATTGTAATTGATCGGGATTTTGAATAAGCGGGATTTTAAAAGACGGGATTTAAAAAAATCGGTATTTTAGTAGACGGGATTATAAAACTTTTTTTTCGGGATTTTTTAAAAACGGGATTTTAAAAAGCGGGATTCCGATACGCTCCCAAAAATTACTTACGACCTACTGTATTTTGAACTTTTGGCCTAATTGGTTCAGTTCTAAATTTATAATGCATATATGGATATTTAACCCACCCAAGTGAGCCAAATAGTCCCCGCACGTGGCGATAGACTCGTCCCTATTGTCTCTTATTAGAAGCTATCAATTTTTCTCTGAATATTGTTGGTAAGACTACTTGTTTTTTTATAAAGATAAAGACCCGTATTTATAAAGGAAACATAGTTAAAATTAATTATTTCAGATCTCGTGTTTAGGAAAACTACACAACGGAATACAAATATTCGGGACTCAAATGTAACGGTAGGCAAGTGCCTTTAGTTTGAGTTCGAAAATTAAGTACTGAATGGAATTTAATTATTTAATATCTCTATAAATTCTATTTGAACACTTAAAACTAGATGGTTTTATTTCTAATTTATAAGAAAATTCAAAAAAACTTGAATTTTGGGTAATTTGCAAGCTTGTTTACATAAATTCCTCCTTAAGGGCCGAAACTTGTTTTCAAGGGCATAAGGGATTCTATACAACACGTTTGCAATTTAAATACAAAAATGTATTTGAAATGAAAAATAATAATCAAAAAAGAAGTAATAATAATGATTGCACATCATTACAGAAAAATGTTATTTAATATTGTTGTCAATTACATTTTTAGCTATATAAAAAAATAATTTCCTTCGAATTAATAGATAAATAAAATAATTAATTACATTAACTGTAATTTAAACGTGCTTTGCTAAAATTTTTCAATCATAAATGTATGTAATTAGTATGTGATTTTTTTCAATTACAATTAAGAGTAATTAAAATGTATATTTTTTCAATTACAATTACGTGTAATTCAAACTTCTTTCAGTTACGAAAAGTAATAATTATCTTAAAACTCTGTTTTACAGCAGAATAATTTAAAAAGCCTTTTCGAGATTTAAAATTTAAATTTTGTTTTGATTTTACTGATATTTAGATAAAATGTTTGATAGACTTAAAACTCGAAACCCCTTTTGAACCAGTTTTGAGGTAAAACTAACTTTGAAGAAACTCAATAATATAGCCGTAAATATTTCGAAATTTCTGGGGACAATTATAGTCCCAAACAAGTTGTAGGTATGATTAAAACACAGAATCTTCTAAAACAGTTTGTTTTTAAAATTAGGTTCTCATTCTTTTTCGTAAGAAAACTTTACGATTGCTCATATTTTTCTAATGATGATCTACAGCTCCTTACTAGCCAGTAGCTGTCAAATGAATCTATCATTGAAATTTTGATTTTTGAACACATTTTTTTTTGGGTGAAATATTAAAAAAATAATATGAATTCTAATTGAGGTATGTATTTCTTTTTAAAATAAACTATGAATTTTAAGTTCAATTTATGTGTTTAGAAAAATTAATTTTAAAAATTCAATGATGAATTTTCTGATGGCGTTTTAATTGTTTACTGTTCTGATGGCATAGCAATAGCATGAACTCATGGTTATTTTACGCTCCTAATTTTTTGTAAAAAATGTAATTCAATTGGATTGCTATAAACTCTCATCAGTAAAACATTTCAGATTCTTCCTGTCACATTTTTTTACTGATGGAATTTACTGATTACACTCGTCGACAAAGTTTCGTTCCTGACAATAAAATTGCCAATCGGTTTTAATAGTCTTAATTCAAATCCGTAAGGTTTTTGAGATATTACTTTTTGAGTCATACATTTAGATTATGAAATACCTTTTTTTCGATAAAATTCGTGGTGGTTTTCCAAATCTATAATCCCCCTCTTCGCTATTTAGTTGAAATATTTATAGTATTTCATAAAATTTTCGAAACATCTTCATAAATTGTTAGATTGCACGTGTCTCAAATTAATCTTAAAGAAACGTTGAACCATTTTTGCTAAAACGGTTTTCAACAGAAAAAGGCAGAAAAACGAGAATTTTTTTAAATTTGAGCACGTAGTTAAGTTCAAATTTGAAATTGACACGAAAACATATTTTTTTCAAAATCATTAAGGGATTAAATTCTATTAAATAACTAATGAGAATTTAGAGAAACTAAATAAGATACTAAAATGAATTAAACTGTATCTAAAAGACCAACATTTTTACATTGCAAAATTATCATACAATTTATATTTAACTGATAAGTACATATGTATATGTGTGTATATGCTAAGTTTTAACTTAGCTTTAAAAACCCCATTTTTAGTTGTCTTTAGAATTTTAAAGGGCATATTTTAAAAACCTGATGTGTTTGAAAAATTGAGACTTGATATTCGAATTTAAGAGATCTTAATCCCTTAAAAAAGTATTATTTTGTTTGTGCACCAGAAAAAAAATCGTAATTTTGTCGACCTGCATACATATAACTGGCGCCTAAATAACCAGCGCCTAATGCCCTAATGTGACTTATAAGCTGCAAACATTCTTGTTCGTAAGGGATAGATGAGGAAATCATCAGGGGATCATGGGAAAAGCTGACTTGGAAATCAATTTTTTATGACAACAATTAATTCTTTGACGTTGGGCAAAAAGGACTTAAGTCAGAAACTGGTCACACAGACTTAAATGATATTAAGTATTAAATGAAAGAGATGAAGAAAAGGACGTTTCACCAAATAAAAACCTAACATGCAATTTTCAAAACCTTAAGACCTTTTTACCTAACACCAACAAATTTATTTAAGAAAATTATGGAACATAATTTAAGCAATTTTAAGCAACCTTTTTCGTTGCTTTAAATAATAAACAAAATTGTACAATGGTATTTCATTCCAAATTATATTCTTTGCGCATCTCCCCCTCCCATGTCTTCCATCCCCAACCAACCCCCTTCAACTGTTGTTTACATCGGTTACTTTAACTTTCCAAACAGAGCGCATGCATTATAAAATATAAATACTCTCTCTTGCACAATTTCAACAACCAACTAAACTACTTTAAACGACCACCCCATAAAACCCCCCTCATCTCCCCCTTTCCTTTATCAATGC
Source organism: Eupeodes luniger (assembly GCA_951509635.1). Taxonomy (NCBI): domain Eukaryota; kingdom Metazoa; phylum Arthropoda; class Insecta; order Diptera; family Syrphidae; genus Eupeodes; species Eupeodes luniger. The sequence goes on along the minus strand of OX608075.1, from coordinate 6,220,358 downwards.
TTTAGCTCCCCCAAAAATGAATCCACTCCACATCCACAATAAACTTTTTTGTGGAACTCAAGTTTATAACTCTCATGCTTTCCATTTCCATAATTGAAAATTCCTTTCTCTCAGTACTCAAGTCAGTTTAGTTGAGTTTCCGAGGTTGGCCTAGAAAGGAGAACGGATATTAAAAATAGTTAAGCGTGCGTTTACATCCAGAAAAGAGATACAGAGTGTCAGTGTACAAAAAGCCAAAAAAGAAAAGAAAGAAGAAAGTGAACTAACAGTAACTCTATGCAACAAAATAAAAAGCTGTTCTTAATTAATTAATCAATAAAATAATCAAATCAAATCAAATCAAAAGAATTTGTTTAAACAAAAATTTAAATCATGAATGTTTATTAAATATCTCAATTTGTTTAAGAAAAGAAAAAGAAATAAATTAAAAAAAAAAACGTCGCTTAAATTTTATCCGGCGTGGTTAACTGATTACAAAAGAAAAATGTTATGAAACAAGAGAGAAGAAAAACGAGAACGTTGATGTTACAATAATTATCTCCAATTAAAATCAAACACAAAAGGATACATTAATGTACATACATATCTATATATAATACCTACCTACATATGTTATATATATATATATACAAATTTTAAGTTAGAAATGAGGGGGTGTAGTTTTTGAATAGAAGCGGAAATTGTTGTTATTTTTTTGTTTCTTAAATTTAAAAGCATACCTACCTATTTTTCTGCCGTGGTTTTGTATGAATTATACATTTTTGATGATTAAGAGGGGGTAGTGGGAGATCTGGAGAAGGAGAAGTGTGTCCATAACGTCCTGTCCTGTCCATGTCCTGTAACATCTGCTTTTGTTTTTTGATTAAATTCCTCTTTTTTTTTTTGTTCTCGGAAATGCGAAAAGGATATTAAATTTTTAATGTTTTTCTTTTCCTTTTTTTTATTGTATGAGAACGCGTGAAGAAGGATAAACAAATCATAATTTAGCGTTCGGTGACGCGTGCGTTATGTTGCGGACTCAATATTTTACACCTTCTGATTTTATGAGTCATTGAGCGCGATTTTTAAATTTTTTGGCAATAGAAAGGAAGCTTTAAATTGGTTACACTTTGTAGTCCTTTCAATAGAGAAACCAGTTGAAAGGATATTACTTCAAATCACAGCTCTTACGTAAATAATTTAAGGATCGCTACTTTTGACATCATTTTTTGAAAAATATTGGGTTCCTGAAGGATAACACAAAAAAAATTAGATTTCTTTTTCAAGGATATGAAGTAAAACCGCTTCCAAGGCCTTTTTCCTTCCATTTCTCTGAAATTGTCACTTTTTAAAATCGCGTTAAAGTAGATTATCATAACAATTCGACTCCGACTTCGACTGTCGAAACTGTAGCCTCGGTTAAATCTTGACAGTTTGAGAAATTGTTTCCTTCTTCTTACTCAAGACGGCTCGTCCTTTCGAGAACGCGAAATTGTGATTTAGTTATCTATTTAAAAGGACAGGAAAAAAAAACAGGACCTGCTCCTCTCTCCCAACAAAAAAAAATACAATATCATCCCCATAACAAAACAAATCAAGGATAACATTATTTTTGTTTGACCCAACTCTCTCTCTAACCGTGTGTCTTATTTGTTGTGCAGCCCTGAGTTTCGTGTTCGGTACGTTTTCCTGCCATCTATACACTCCTCGGCTAAACGGGACAATTGGATTGATTTTCTTAAAGAATAAAATACCCAGAAGAAGAAGAAGAAGCTGAAGTAGCAGTAGCAAAGCAGAAGGAAGCAGGAAGTGGTTGTTTTTTTTTTTTTTGTAGGAGTGTGTTTCTTGGAACTGTAAAAAAGGACTAGAAGCTGCTGCTCCTGCCAGAGGATTCGATTATGGCAAAGGTAATTGATTTTTTTTCTTTTTTTCCTTTATGGACTGATGGGGGGGCGGATATTTATTTTTGTTATTTTTATGGTCGTCCTTTAAGTGTACGTGGTGTTTGTCCTGGTGATGGGATGGATGAATGTTCCCGAACTTATATACCTCCTGCTAAACTTGAGTTTTGGAGAGTGTGACGGTGCGAAGATGTGAAGAGGGAGACATCTGTTTTTTCGTTTCATTAATTTTGATTATTCTGTTGTTGTTTTTATTTTTCGTTTTCGTTTTCTTTATTTTTTATTTTCATTTTCATCTTCGAAGGTGATTGAAAAAACAAAAAACAAAATAATTAATTCAAAACCATTAAAAGAGGCGTTAAATAAAAATCAACCCTTAATTACCGTCACATTTCCTACAAAAATAAAACCCGGAATATGAGTGGGAAAAAGGGGGAGGAAAAACCGCCATTGAGTAGATAGAGGAAAACTAAAGAAAGAAAAATCCTTCTGAAATAACCAAACCGGCAAAACTATGAGTCATCTTGTAAAAAAGAGGAAATTCAGCTTGAAAATGCACTTTTTGGTTCTTGTGTCTCATTTTCTATTTCTTACTTTTTTTTTTTTTAATTTAAGGATGGGTGGGGTTTTTCTTTTTAGGAATTTTCTTTGACTTTTGCTTTTGGTTATGCGTCAGCCAAAAAGAGAATTTTAGAGTAGGTAGCTACAGGAGGAAAACAAGTGGAATAACGATATTTCTAGGAACAAGAGGTTGTGACTTTTGGAGGAGTTAGGGTTAATGTGTCAAAAAGTACAGATGGTTTTTCCTATGACTGTAGGGAAAATAAGTCTTTCTAAGTGAATACTTGTAATTCAAATAAAATTAATTCGAATATTCGGTAACAACTTAAATCTTAATGTTGTAAGAATTAAGAACTTGAAAACTCTTAAGTTGGATGTAGACACTCAAAAATGATGCGATTAAACTTAGTTTGGTACGCAAACCATGTTCGATTTGATTTTGTCTGTGATGGGCTTATTCGAGTAAAATAAAAAGTTGTTCTCACCAATAACAAAAGTAGTCTGATATTTTTAAGTATTCGAGCCCTGAGCTTACTTGTTTTTGAAACCAATTTCAAGCCTGCAGACTAGTTTACTTATTTACTTTTTCTTTTCTTGTGTAGTTTGTGAAGAGTAAATACTTACCCCTCCCTCCTCCAAAAAAAAATTGCATCATGTTATATCAACTATTTCCAACAATAATTGTAATGATGTATAAAGTAGAAAGTTTAAGTTCGAGCAAATTAGTCTCACTAGATATGAATATTATTTAGATTTTTTCATCTTGACAGGGAACCCTTTTACTATAATGAAGTTCAAATTTCAGTTGAAAGAAAAAACATGGGACAGGTTCAAATAAAATTATGGACTTGATGGCCTCAGTCAATTGCATTCTTTGAACGTACATTTTTCCCAAGGCAACTAGTTAGTTTTACGTGTGTCATACATTTCAATCTCAGAAATTTACTTCACTAACTTCTACCTTCAATTCATCTACCAAATACAATATTGTCTACAAAACGCTCCTCAGGCAAGCTACAAGTCAACCACGGTTTGTATTTTGTATTGTAAAGAAATATTACTTACCTATTTCTTTTGCAATTTAACAAAGAACTCTTTCACACAAAACATTAAATGAAATCGTGCAGAAAATAATTAAATCATAGAGAAATAAAGTTCAACTATCAATTGAATGAAAAAACATGTTCAACTGTCATTTTGACAGAAGTAGACTTGACTTGATAGTTAGGGAGATTTTTCTCGACTAACATTCCAGTCGACTTTCCATGAAAGTTGCCTTAATTGGAAGGTAATTTTTTGGCAGCTGGCCAATCAGATACTAGAAACTTGCCTAACTTTCAAGTCACTTATGTCGTCTGAACCTGCCAAGAGTGCCAAGTTGTAATTTTCATACAAGGAGACTTAACTTGATAGTTAGATGCTAGTTATAGATGTCATTGGTTTTCATCATTGAACATTTTGTTTCGAGGTTTAAAAGTGATTAAGAGATTCAAGTATGTTATGTATACTTGGTATCAAAATGAAGATAATGAGTTGTAAATTTTTTAAGTTAACTTTTAAGGTTTCAATGATGAAATCGTTTTTAATAAACGGCTGATTTTTTATTTCATAATTCGGAACAAAATCGTTCCACTGAAAGCGGTTCATTATACGTATATTTGCATTCCCACTTGTCAATGTTCCTTTCAAAGATCTCCTGTAACCTCAAATGTGTCCAGTGACAGAACTTTTTAATGAAAGCTTTAACCAACCTGTCAAAAAATTCCGTTGATTGGTTTCAATGATAAAACTAATGATAGCTATAACCGGCCCCTTCGGGGAATGTTTTTTACTATCTTTATAGTCAACTTTCAATCAAATACTAGGAACTTGCTTTCCTTTCAAATTCCTTATATCGGTCGTCTAAACCTGCCCATTGGTTTTCATCTTTGAAACCAATTATTAAAGGTCGTTAATTAAATGTCGTTAAGAACGACCATTAAAAATTTCAGTTGTTGTTATGCTTGTTGTCATAATGAAGCTAATAAATTTTCTACTTAAATATTCTTTATCTATTCAGGCACTTTTATTTTAGTTCATGTCAGCAAGTCTTCAAATCTAGCCTTTATGTTTCCACTAACCTCTTACTTAATACAAGCCATTTATTTTATGAAATGTTAGGTATCCTTTCAAATATTACCTAATCAATGAAGGAATACCGCGATTGGATACAAAATAGGAGAATATAAAAATAAACATTGAAAATTGAAGTTCTTTTAAAAGATATCGTTGACCATTAAAGCTGATAATCATTTTCGGAAAACTGATCAATGCCAGTTCATTTTTAATTTTTCAATAATGAAATCTTTTTTAATGAACATCTGGGGCCTATTTCACCAACCACTTTTCACTTTGCAACTTTGCACTTTTACTTTGCAAATTACGTTTTACTAAAAACAAATTAACAAAAAGGAAATCCTTGAATTGAAAAGTTTTCCTCTTTGCAAAATACGTTTCACCAAACTCAAATTTGCAAAGTACCAAGTCTTTTCTGAAAAGTAAGAAGTTTTGTTATTTTGCAAAAGTATTTGTTCCTTTTGTTTCACTAAACAATACACTTTGCAAATTATATTGTAATATGAAAAGAGAAATTTTCATTTGAAAATAAGAATCTATTTGAAAAATATATAAACCGATTTAAAAATGAGGAAGTACATAATAAGTTACAAGTCCATGGACATAGGATATTTTTTTTTTTAATTTTGACGAATTCACCAAAAAAACATGAGTTTTGAATCTCCATTTCAAAAATGTCTGATTTTGAAGAAGTTCTTTAATCCATCGACATCGTAGCACTTTTACTTTTCGGTTTTTAAACAAAGTATGACAAATTAAAAAGCGAAAACTCTTTTTAATTTTGGGAAACTTTTCTTTGCAGGATATTATTTTTGTTTGCAAAAGTTGCATAGTGAAAAGTGTTAGGTGAAATAAGCTCCTGGTTTTTGAGGCCAGTTATACCTATCATTGAAATCGATACGGAAAAAATTTTGAATCGATATTTGATGGTGTTTCCCTTTGATTAGAAATGAAAATTATATACTGATCGATCTGAAATGACACAATAAAATTTTTTGAGAAAAAAAGTGTGATTGCACATTTATTTTTCGCTAAAAATATATTTTTCTATTTTCCAGACGGACATTCATTTTCCTGAACAGCTGATATATTTATGTTCAAAAGTAAAACTAATCGCTCCACTGATTTGTGTTCTTATTTCACACAATTCCAATGACAAATTTCTGTTGGTAAAAATTTGTCGGTGGATTTCAATCAGGAATTTTTTTTCAATGACAGAATTTTTAAATGATAGCTATAAACGACCTGTCAAAAAATTCCAATGTTTATTTTCAATGATGAAAACCAACGATAGCTATAACTGGCGCCTTTAATTTCACAATTCAAGAATCAAATTGTTCCACTGAAAGCGTTCCATTTTCTTTGTACTCCCTTCTGTCAGTCTTACTTTCAACTTTCTCTGGATTTGAGCTATTTTTTGTTAAAAATTATTCTTTGAATGGTTTCTAATCGATCAATATGCAAAAATTTTGTGTTTTTAATCAAAAGGAAATACTTCAAAGTATCCGCATTCAAACATTTCTGCGGATTTATTTCAATGATGGCAATAATCGGTCCTAAAAACGAAAAACCACTGTTTTAAAACCCTCACTCTAACTTTGTAACTTCATACGACAAGAATATTTTTTGTCATTTAAGGCAAACATTTCGTACATTATTTTCAATAACAAAAAAAAACCTTTAAAGTCAGTCAACATTCATTAATACCTTCCTACACACACATTTTCTATTCATATCACAATGTTCACAAAACTTTCAACTTTTCAGCAACCTTCAACTTAAATCAAAACCTCCACCCCTGTCCCCTTTCCTCTTCTCTCTTCTCCATGTGTGTGTAATACGCTACATAATATGTCATCTTTCTGACGCTTACTAATAACCAAAACTCATTTTCAATTCAATTTCAATATTCACCAAAAACATGACACAGTATCTAACATTCGTTTCATTATCATCATCATCATCATCAACTTCAAAATTTCGCGAAGTAAGAAGGTTAGATACATGTAGAATGTAGCTACAGTATTTTCAATTTAATCCCAAAAAGGAATATCATCGTCATTGCAGCAGAAAAATCATTGAAGTCGATACACAGAACTATGCAGTGCCGGATCGAAAGTTTTCGAAAGTCATTTCATTGAACACAGTCGGATTTTTAACTTTTGAAGGTGGATGGAATCTTCACGAGCTTTTTGAATTGGGCCCCATAAAAAGGCTCCAGGACCTCTCAAATCCTTTACTAATTCTATTTTGTGATTTTCAAAGGTTCACAGAGCCAAACACATATCAGGTTCTCATATAGGACCTCATTAATATGTAAACACGCTTGCTTGTGAATTTTTGGAAAAGCGCACAGGTTCGGGCGCCATCGCACCGCCGCTGTTCTTCAAATCTCCATATACTCGTATAGCTAAAAACATAACAGTCAAGTGCATAATATACTTTTCTATGTACCTTCAGATACAGATCCTACCTTCCATAAAAGCGAGGAGTTCGCCGGTGTTCAATTAAGGAGCTCACGAACATGACACGTGATGCGAAAACTACTGTAAAAGTAGGTACCTACACAAAATGTACCATATAGTTCTTATAGTGCTCCTCTTATGCTGTGCCATTGAAACGGAACTTTTAGCGAAAGACAAATATTTGCATTTTACTTTTAAGGGACATTTGTTTGTATAACGGTGAAAAGAGATGAAGTTGCATATACATCAGCTTATAAGTACGTACATAATAAAGGGTGTTTTTTTAGAGGCTTTAAAATCGAATGAAACAAAAGGTTTTTTTTTAAATTGACACGAAATTTACTTTATTCGAAAGATAATCTTCTGGGATTATAATTTAAATAGGATTTATGACATGACCAATACGATTTAGTCTAATCACGATCTTGACGACCAATTCACGGCTCCATGACCAAAATGATAGCTTTGTATATTTTACAATGGGTGTTTTTTTAAGTTCAAAACATTATTTTAACTGTTCGCTGTCAAATGATTTATTGTTGGTTTGGTTTGACAGTTCATTCACGAATAGACTGTCGCTTGAACAAAGTTTCGAAATACGTATCGTGCACTATTTTTCAAGCGTCACTATATTCATGATTGAACTGTGAAACCAAACTAAAAATAAATCATTTGACAGCTGACAAAATGGCTGTCAGTTAAAATAGTGTTGCCAACTTTAAAAAAACACCCGTTACAAAATATATAGAGCTACCATTTTGCAAACAGGAAAGATGGCAGGAAGAAGCACATAACTCATTAAACTTTGAAAATGTCTTATGGAGTGGGCTCCACATCCACATCCACATCCGCAGCTTAGGAAACTTCTTGTCTTTTGTTTTATAGAGTTACGAGGTAGGTAGCTGCTGACTGAGGTACCCTAAGTAGGAAAACTCATGAAACAAGAACAATAAGCTGTCGTGTGGTGGCGCATATATATTTTCTTTATAAAGAGACGCCACCCGTGTTTTTATCCTTTTGAAAAGGGGTTTGACAATTATTATAGACTCTTGAGAAAATTCTTATTGTATTTGTATACCTAAAGTTCTTTTTAATGTTGAACATCTATTCGATAATTCCAACTCGATGTCGTCTTCGTCGTCAGCACAGCAGCGCAGCGTCTCCTCGCGGCTAGAATATAAACTAAAAATAAATCCCTCCTAGCTTCCGTTCGAAAGTACACCAATTATAAGGACTCTATTCTTTATTCTATTCTATACCTCTTGTTGATAATCAGCGTATTGTTATAAACCCCCCATCGTAAATTACTAACCCCTTAGGCAACTATAGGTAAATATTCTACCGTAAGGAACCGCAATATCAAATCATGAATCTTTAATTGCAAAACGATAAAAAACTGATCTAGGGTATAGAACATAGCTGAAAGTTTAAGATGAAAATTTAATAGGGGTTTCGACAGGCTTACTCAAAGTATAGATGACTACCCATCAATTCATAAAGACTACGAGGGATATAGGTAGGATAGACGCGGCGGCGGAGGTGTGAGACGAGGTTTAGCTATGGATATATCCTTACAGAGTGAGGAATAGTAACATCGAACCCTTGAATTTACATAATCAAGAACAAGATCCAACCTTATAGACACTATACACCACAATTATGTAGGTACAACAAATTTCTAAGCATCCTTTTTATAAGACAGACAATTTTCAACTTGAACAAGTAAAAATGATTGAGTTGTTGTGTCGTGTGGTTTTAAGTGGGTGGGGCTGAGGGTGGTAAAGGTTTTAATCTAACGTTTCAAGGACACCAACTTTTTATAGGAGACAAATGCGTACTTTTCTTCGTCGTTGTCGTCGTCGTTCTTCTCGTGGGCTGATGAAAGATGTCAAAATAATAAAATTTCGTGTTTCAAAAAGGATTATAAAACAAGAGGCATAAGATAAAGGTTTCTTCTTGTCTTTTTTTTTTTCTATGAAAGCCATCAAAAGAGAATATATAAGCTATGTTATCAAAAATGAGGAAAATTGGTGGTTATAAGAGACCCTAATTTTTTAAGGGATAAGGCAAATAAACCTTAAGGTAGGTGTGTCTCTGTGTAGGAGGGTACTTTGTCTATAGTTTGAGATAAAATTTTGATCCTTGAAGAAATAAAAAATTATGTACTTATCAAAGAATTTTAACTGTTGACTGATTAAGAGAAACATATAATTTGTCAGTTGAAGTGGGTAGGTGGCGTTGAAGGCAAAAAACAAATTCTCTTCAAACGTAATGTGTCTTCGTCAATATTTTGTGATGTGGATCAAAAATATTTATAAAAGTTTTTGCTTTTTACTAAAAATAGTTTGAAAAGTATGCACAAGTAAAGTTTTTGGTGTTTTACTTTTAGTTTTTGAATGTGTATGACATCATCACTCAGGAGTTGTTGTTGACAGTTTTTGAATATAGAATTCTTGATTTCTCAATGGGGTTCTATATTATAATGGGTGTGTAATCTCATAGATTATTGATTCATTTATTTAAGAATCATAAAATATAAATAAAACTATAATTAGGAGTACAAATAAAAAACAAATCTGAAATAGGTCTGTTTGTTTTCTCCAAACTTCTGTAGTGTTCTAGGAATTCAATCAAATATTACAGAAATTCAGAGAAATAAAACAGATCTTGTTCCAACTGTCAAACTGAGGAACAGACTGGATAAGCATCACACAAAACTAAAACAATCACTTACTCTCAATTTCTGTGAATTTTATATGATTTTTAGTCCTAAATTATGTCAAAATAATTTGTTTAAATTAACTTGACAGCATTATGCACTGAATACAACAGAAAATCATATAATTTCAAAGTTAATGAAGATGGCCTTATGGTTTTTTCCAACAGTCAAACAGTGCAACAGACTGGATAACCATCACACGAAATTGAAACAGGCCGAAGATTATATTTTAGGTCTGTTCGTTTCAGCCTCGCTATTTTTTTTGACAGTTCTTACAAAAGACACATTCTAGTGCAAGTAAAATTTAAAAATAAACGTCAACAAACTATTAATATGAGAATGAAAAACAATCCCCATTGGTTTTTGTCATTAAAACCAATCATTAGATTTTTGTTGACAGGTCGCTTAAAGGGATCATTAAAAATACCTGTCATTGAAAAAATTCCTGATTGTAGTCCAACGGAACTTTTTTTTTTGGAATTGTTTAAAATTGAAAAAAGTCAATATAACAATTCGTTTAATTTTTGTTTACAAAATAGATTTCCTCAGGAAAATAAATTAATGTCATTGATTAGATTAATACATTCTTAGCAAAATGTAATGTAATTTTTAAATAATTTGTAATTTGTAAGAAAACACACTAAAATATCAATTCAAACAATTATCAGTTTTTTAATGATAAGTGTATGTAAGTCCCTAAGTCTCTTTTTGTAATTCCCAAGCTCTGTTAATTAATTTTTCTTTAATACGAACTTAACATGACTGAATATCGTAGAAAATTACAGTAAAAGAATAGACCTTATTTTAAAAAAAATAACTATGACGTACTTCAATTATTTTTGATGATAGTTAAAAATTATCAAACTGCAAAATTTTAAAAGATTTATTAAATTAATTAATTAATTAAATTAATTTTAATTTCTAAGATAAAAAGATGATATTACAATGATTTAGACATCTCTTCTCTTAACAGTTTAATAAATTCTTAAAGTTAAATTCACAAATGGCTATTTCTACTTTTGGTTTCTGACATTTCAAATAAATAGGTTAGTTCCCTGATTTAGGTTTGTTTGCTTTGCTTTTTTTTGGGAACTGTCAATTTTAAGATGTGTTTTGATGCACCACTTTTAATTTAAGGGATTATTATATTATTTGTTTGCCAAAAATAGCTGGTAAATGCTAAAAATTTATAAAATGTCTACTTGTAAAATGCTAAGTCCTTAAAAAAATGTAAATTGAAAAGTTTGAGCCATTTTGTTTTATTTAACATATTAATTTTCAATTGTGGAATTGTTAGGCAAACCCAGATAATTATTATCCCGATACATGTAGAAGCATTTTCTCTTCTGTCATTCTCTTTCTTGACAACCAATCAAAAATACTATAGTGTTAGGAATGTTCCTTTTTTCTCGTTTCTCTTCATTTTCTTAATATAATGTTCTTTCAGTTTAATTCTTTTTTATGAACTTGTCATAACTTTGGACTCGATTACAAAGAGAGCCATTAAAATTCAGAGTCTTTAATTCTGATATTACAAAAATTTCCTTTTCAGTTAACTGTCAACTGGTAATTTAAAATTTAAACTTTTACCAAAATCATTTATTTTCTTAAAATTATTTTCTCTTGGCAAGTTGGAAATTTGTAATTATAAATCCCTAAAACATATGTAAAAGAGCCATTAAAGCCATAAGTTAAGTAGGGTGCGATATAAATTGAATACGTCCCATACATATTATATTATGTTTCTTCAATAAATTCATAAAAAACTTTTGAGCTTGAAACTTTTTAAGCTCCAAAACGGAAAGTTTATCCTTGAAAACACAATTTTCTTTTATTATTTTTGAAATTCAAGGATAAAAAAAAACTTTTTTTGAGGGATAATTTCAAAACTTTTACTGACCACAAAACCAAAACCAAATTATTTCCCTCATGCCATTTAAAACTAAATATGGAAAATAAAATTTTAATAGAAAGTTTTATTTTGGTGTTTTTATTTTTTAAACTTTAGTCACACGAAATAAAATATACCTCTTGTATGGAATTTCATGAGCTTGCTGTGGTGGAAAATCCAGCAAAAATACTTTTTATCCTTTTGCCTTATTGTCCATTGGGTCATTATTTATTAACGTTTCCGCCTCCAGAAGCAAAACCAAATAGAATTATACTGCTGCATGTGAATGAATTAAGTTGATGCATTGCATGGCCATTTGTATAGTAAATATACCTATACAAATATATTGGTCTGGAGATATTGTTATTCGAAAGCGAATATACATATATGAAAACCAAAAAGCCAAACCTTTCTCATGTTTATTTCATTTAACGGAGGAAAGTATTGAAATGGTATATTCGGGTGATTTATTACATGTTTGAAATTGCTTGATGGCAAAAGTTGAAAAATCGGAACCAACAAAATATTATGATTGCCAAAATTTACAAAATATCAACAAATTGCTGAATAGCTGAATCCTATACAGCACCGTATATATATTGTTGTTAAAGGAAGGAACTAAGATCATAAAATATGAAATATTGTTTTCTGAAAATTTATAAAATGAGCCCCACATCAACTTGCTTTAGCGATTCAAGGCTTAAATGTGGTAAAGGATGAAAAAGTAGGGAAAAGGACTATTGTTTAAATGAATACTTTAACTTTTAATAATTTGATAAATCCTTATGACTTCTGAAAATTTAACGTTTGGGTTTGTTTGCTTTGTGTTTTTTCACAAACTGTCACTTTTTAGACGTGTTCAGCTCACTGCTGTCAATAAAAGAGAATTTATATTTCATTAGTTCAAAACGGATTACAGTTTTGAATTAAATACTAGTTTTCAATTTTTTTAACAGAGTTGCTACTTTTAGTATTTTGCAAAATTCATATGACTTCTGAGAATCTGACATTTCAAATTATGAAATAGCTCCCAGGTTAGGTTAGTTTGTTTTGTTCTTTTTCACGAACTGTCATTGTGTAGACGTGTTCCGTGCACCTTTTTCTATAAAATTAAATTTTAGTTTTTATAATTTTCGGAATAGCTATTAAAAATTTTAGTTTTTGATATTTATTTACAATAGAAACTTGTTCAGATGCACCGTGTTTCTGCTTTTAGACACACCCAATTTATTGTTTTTCTATAAATTATAGAACCAATTTCTTCTATTTAGGCATTTAACTGTCATTTTGTGTGGCCCAGAGGGTTTCTTGCAACCAAATAAAAGCACTATAATCTAAAATATGTCCCTACTCTGTTTTTACTCAGAAAAAACACCAAAATGCTTAAATTAACTTTGAGTATTTTGCTTATTCCATTTTACTTCTGAGAATCTGACATTTCAAATTATGTAGTATCTAGATCCATTTTAAATGTTAAGGTTAGTTTGCTTTGTTCTTTTACACGAACAATCACTGCTTAGACGTGTTCAAATGCTCTGTTTTCAATTATTTAGAAAATAACTTAACATTCAGATCTTATAAGAGATTCTTTGAGTTAAAAAATAGATTACATTTATTTCAAAAGATTTTAGAATCTTACTACCTTTTAACCTTTAACTTAAGTTTAATTCAAAAAAAGCCTGTTTTAACTTTTAGCTTAAAATATTTCTTTTTAATAGGTGCGATCCCAGATTTAGGATTGTTTGCTTTTTTCGAACTGTCATTTTTTAGACTTGTTCAGATGCACAGTGTTTAATTAAAGTGAATTCACATTTTATTTGTTCGAAAAGGTTTACAATTCTAGAATAAGTAGTATACTTTTTTAAATTAAGAGAATTACTAACTTATTTTTTTAAATTGCTTAACTTCAACCATTTGTTTAAAATTTTGAAGATTTTTTTTTCTATTTAGGCGTTTAACTGTCATTTTTTGTGGTCTAGAGGGTTTCCTGACAACCAATCAAAAACACCATTTTAGGTCTGTTTACTTAATCTGAATTCTGTTTATTTACTAACTAAAAAAGGACTCCTTTAACTTTCAGTATTAAATCCGTATGACTTTTGTGAATCTGACATTTCAAATTATGAAATAGCTCCGTTACCCAAATTTGGGTTAGTTTGTTTTGCTTTTTGTTCTTCAAGAACTGTTATTGTTTAGACATGTTCGAATGTACTTTTTTCGTTAATAGGGAATAACTATTTTGTAAATTTTTGGAATAGCTCACAAATTACTAAATATTTATAATACAAACTTAATTTTTGTAGGCCTTAACAAAAGAATAACATACATAATTCAAGAAGAAAAAAAGTTCCACATACGCCAGAGTGCTCCTAATTTGTATTCGTAAGTCTGATGTAACTAAAGCTTCATATATTCTTTTCATTCCCACGACATTATATATTTTCCGTGAAAGGGCAATATACTAAATAAAAATCTAGGCAAATTGAATTGGCCTAAATTGGAAACAATAATTAGATTTTGTTATCAAGAAGTATCTTTGATTAAGTTTTATTTTTAGCTTTTTATGTAGATTCTTAACTTATACATAACCTAGATACAAATGGAATTAATTTGAATAATGAACGTACCTATGCAAAGGAATCTAAATCTACACCAAATGATTTAAACTCACGAATTCCTTTCCACTTTCACTAAAACAATTAACGTCTGCGTAGGACATTCTCAACCAAACAAAAAAAAAGTTTACTTAACTTCTTTTGAGAAACTGGCACTGAAGTCATTTGAATATTATATTCTCTCAGGTCCTACAAGTAATTTACAGCTAAAAAATATTTCTACATAGAATAAAAATGAACGTGTCTACAGTCTATTTCTGAAAATAAAGAAAAGCCTATACATAAAAAAACATAAAGCCTCATATTCACATTTCACCATTGAAATGGCTTAACTCTCATCATATCTTTTATAGTGTGTCACGAACTCTCACACCATTTTCAACACCATTCTTTTTGGCTTTCTGACAACGAAGAAACGACGACGAACGACGCACGGCCTCATCGTCATCAGTTAGCTTAAATTGTCCTGACACGCTTGAAGGCATAAGTTTTATGACTCAAAATGTCATACCCCTCTCTTTATCTCTATATGCGTACGTATACATTTTGTATTCAGTGCATAAATTTTAACAAAAGGGAATAATTTCCTTTGCGTCGGAGAAGTCTCATTCTATGTACTGAGTACTTGTACTTTATGGGAATTTATATTTCGACCTTGTTCGTAGGTCATTTACATCACAACATCTACATTTATGACGTAGTTTCCTATTTTTGTTTTTTTTTTTTAAATAATATAAAACAATAAAATAAAATAATTCAGACAACATTTTTCTTTGTTGATAATTTCAACTTAAATTGGAATTTCCAAAAAAAGATTTTAATAATACGTAATTGTTAAGCTTTTTCCACTAAAACCGTTCAAAGTTTTTGCAAAGAAGTCTTGGCAAATTCGTATTTCGAGGATTAAAGTCAGGAACGAACTATGGTGCCTGTGGAGGACAGTTTGTTTGTTTATTTCTCAAAGTCTTACTAATTATCAATTTTCTAGGTATTTAGTAATATGGAAAATATTCCAAAACTTTAATCCTTTCGTAACTAGTACTGATTTCTTTATATAAGAAACTGAAAATCTGAACACGTCTTAATATTGAAAGTTCGTGGGAAATGAACAAAACGAACAGACCTTAATCTGACACCTGGAAGCTGGAACTATTAAACTCAGAAGCCATATGGATTTAGAAAATGACTTAAAGTTAAAGTTGTTATTATAAATAAACATATCAAATTGTTAAGAGATATACATACAAATTTCAAAATTGTTTAAAATTAAAAACATAAAAATTGTTTTAAAATTGTATTGAATTAAAAATCTTCAAACGTTGTTAGATTACATTTGTCTTACATACATTTTGAAAAAAAACTCTGAACCATTTATCATAAAACGGTTTTTGACAGGAAAAGGTAAAACGGTTTGAAAATTAAAACCATTAAAATCAAGGTTTTTTGACACTTCGTAAAAAGTCAAGCTATTTCTAGAAGCTATTTCTAGAAGTCAAAGATTTTTATTTTACAAAATCATCATACAATGTATTGGTACGAAATATGTTGGGTTTTAACTTAGCCTTAAAAATACCCTTTTTGGTTGTCTAACATTTTTAAAAAGGCATATTTTAAAAACCTAACAAGGTAGAAAAGTTATAAGGTAGATAACAATCTAAAAAATATTGTTTTGTTTGTGGGTCAGACAAAAAAAAATTAGTTTTGATGACCACATATCTCGTCTAAAAATTGACAGTTTGTGAAAAAAGCAAACAAACTTAAATTCATAACACTTTTTTATTGATTTGAAATGTCAGAAATGACGTTTATCAAGAGTGCATTGGAACTCTTCTAAAAATTGACAACTAGTGAAAAAAGCGAAAGAACCTTAATCCATGCAACGTTTTTATTGATTTTAAATATCAACAGTGCATCTGAACACGACTTTCAATTGACAATTAGTGAAAAAAACAAACAAACCTAAACTCATTCATGTATTGGTTTTTAATTTTAAATGTCAGAAATGACGTTTATCAACTTATAGGATTTAAGGTTACAAAAGCTCAGTCTGGAAAAAAAAAATAATATTCTTGAACATTTGTCGGTAATTATCTTTTAAACTTGAATTCTGTCAAGTTTTTGTCAATACTGACAGCTACATTTGACAGTTTGTGGAACTACTTCGAAAAAACCCGTCTCGGAAAAAGAGTTCCCTAGCCCAAAATAATCTATTGACTAAGAAGATCCGCCTCTGTAACATCCTACATAATAAAATATTCCAAATCAAAGGAAGAGAAAGAGAAGTAAAATAAACTCCATCTTAATGTCCTGGCCATTAGACAGCTCCACCAGAGTCTCAATTAAATATTCATAGCTTGCCTTTAACAAAGCTATTAAATGAAATTGTACTGCGTGCATGGCAAATATCTAAAAGTACATTAATTCCAAAAAAGTCAGCAACGTTGGGGCTTATATAGGTCTGGGGGTTTGAAGTCATATCGTGTGCCAAAGTGGAACGCATATTTATAGATATCTAAGCCAAAAGCGAAACGAATAGATGTTCACCATTTGTTTGACAGAATTTCAAATGTGCAATTTTGAAATTTGTAAAACTCATGGCGAACGAACAAATCACACCACCCACTCTTACTAACATGGCATGTGATGCAGAACAATCGATTGACACAAGTTTGAAGCTTTAAAGCATGCTCCTGGCCACCACCACTATTCTTGGAGAAAATAGTTGAGCTCGTCATCAATTTGATTACAACCACACATCTCAACCGCATTGATGGTGTCCTCTTCACTTCGGACATACAGGGAGACCGACAACTCCTTCACTCTCGTTTCTCTATACTATTGCTTTTGATGCCTCCTCGAAGAAGTATCAATTTACGACACGACTCAAGTGGATTCATGGAACCACCAGGACAGACAACTTCTACTCGTACTACTGCAAAAATATACATATACATATATCCTAGAGGAATTCCTAGCTCATTTGCATGCCATTTGACCCTTATTCAAGGATCAGCCTTTTCCGAAGGATTTTTCGTCTACTCTTTCGCTGGATGGTTATAATGCAGAGGGCGAGTAATGGATTGAATTTCAATGCTGATGGACAAACCATACGGGCCGGATTAATAGAAAATGAATGAGTCTAAGGGTTTTACTCTCCTATTTTTATAAACGTATATTTTTCTGTTCGGGATTTGATAGACGTGAGCTATCGAAGGATTAAAATGCAAATTCTTCTTCGAAAAAGAGTGAAAAGAAAATGGATTTTAGCGAAAAAATGGTTGAATAATGGGAGATTGATGAGAAGGAGCAAGGAGGAGTGGGATTGGGAGGCCATACAAATGAGAGGCTGTACTGTATTGGACGATGATGGTGATTTTGCCTTAAGTTTGAGAGTCGAGGGAATAATAATAAATGCGGAAGAATGATGAGGTTGAGATTCTATGTATTCCCTGAAATAGTTATCCTTCGCTTGAACGGATCCCTAATGAATTGGGAGGGTTTCCTTTCCTTCTTTTCTCTTTACTGTAACTTGGGTTGGTTAAGAAAAAAAATCAGTTCGTTTATATCTTTTGCAAGATTTTTTTTTTAATAAAAAAAAGCATGAACTGAATTAAATTACATTTACTTTCATTCAGAACATTCGGGGGAGAAAGAGTAAATTTCTGGTTGTAATGTAAAAAAGTAAAATCTATGTAAATACATCAAAATTTAATGAATACGAGGAGAGAAGAATTTACAAACAGATTTTTGCTTACTTCTCGTTTAATTTGAAATTGAAAATTTAATCAATCCAGGGATGTTTGCAGTTTATTAATAGAGTGAAGTATTTTAAATCATTCTTAAGTAGATTTCATAGACGAAAACTTAAGTAGTTTCCTTGGGTTTTTTTTCTTTAAACTTGTTTTCTAATACTCATAGTTGCTACTTTTTGTGTGCTCTATTTGAATTGATTTTCGAAATAGTTTTCAATTATTAACATGAACATATTAATTTAATGTTTTTCCAGATAAACCCCATAATTTCAGTCTTCTCTAGAACCAGTTTAACACAAAAATATCAAAAGTCATATTCAAAAAATTCGATTCGAGTTGAATTTTCAATTCAAATGAAAAGAATTATCAAATTTTGGAAAAGAAATGTTTTTCGAATTTTGTCTTGAAGTCAAAAACGTAATGTTCTTGTTTTTGAAGCTTTCGTGCTAAGTAAAAATAGTGTAATTCGTTCCTTTAATTGTATTTGGAACTATGATTATGATTGAATATGATTTATCTGTAAGATAATTAAAGTTGTTTATTGAAACCTTTTCAAACCCACGTAGAAAGGGAAAGTTCCCAAAAGCTACTTTTTTGGTTAAAAAATTAATTCGAAAATTCGAGTTTTCTCAAAAAAAAAACCGATACATTTTTCTTAATTTTCTCTAAAAAATTGTTTCTTAATTTGGTATCTTTCAATATAAACAATTATTTTGTTTTTCTCGAGAAGGTTACCCCCATAGAACCGTTTTTTTTGTTTTTAAGTGTCCTCAAGAACTTATCAACCGATTTCAATAAATGTTTTGTCTCAATAATATTTCATGATCAAAAATGTCATTGTTTTTATTTTTGATTTTTAAAAAAACATTATTTTTTGTTCGAAATTTGATATGTTGAAAATGGGTCCAAATATTTTTACGAAATTGAAATATAAAACGTATATAAATAAGCTCTAAATAACTGCATACCAAAAATATTTTTAAACAAAAATTGAAACATTTTATGTACACAAAATTAAATTAACAAAAAAAACCTCTCTAACGATTTTTCAATAAAAAATTTAAAAATTAAGTTTTTTTCTGAGAAATCAAATGGCGTTTACATTTTTGAAAACAAATGTTAGTTAAAAGGAAACATTTCCACGGATAATTTTGACAAATTGATCGAATATTGAAGTTGGTGTTTTTTGTAAAACGACAAGACCGTTTTATTTTTAAAACCTTTTCTCAATCAACGTAGAAAGAAAGGTTGAAACAAATTTTAAAAAAAGTTTGGGATATGACCCATAATCTTAACTTACTATCCGTGACCGTTTGTCGATTTTTGTAAAGCTTTTAACAGAATATTAATTGCAATATTTTGTTTGAGATTAGAAATTTAAAGTCAATATCTTTCTTTGTTTTCATAATACTTGAGCCGAAAACCATTTCTTTTTTTATTGTTTTTGTAAGTTTCATATTTGTAAAAAAGTTGTCAATTGGATTCTACTTAAAAATTTACTAAAAGTTAGCAACAATATTTTTCGCATGATATTTCAATATTTTCTCTGGTTCCTGAAATTTTTAGGCGAAAACTAATTTTTAACAATTTTGAAAAGTTTTTATTTCTTATTGAAAAAATACCGATTGAATTTTCTAAGAAAATTATCTTATTTTAACAACTATATATTTTGCATAGAATTCTAAACTTTCGAGATATTCGAGTTGAAAATCGGTTTTTAATAATTGTGTGTATATTTTTTTGTAGATTTTTATTTTTGTATCAAAAAACGGACAGATGCATTTTTCTAAAAAAATTGTAATACTAAAAACAATATTTTGAATAAGAAAAAATTTGTTTGATAGCCATATTTTTAATTTTTGGCAAGATATTCGTGTCAAATATCAATTTGTACCAACTTTTAGTAGTCTTTTTCTTAGATTTTTATTTTTGGTAAAAAATTGTTTCTCAAAATTCTACGAGATGTCAAGTCGTTATTTTTCGGTGTATTAAATTATTCTGGAATTAATATGGTTTTTTGTTCGTAAACTATTCGAGGTTACAAATATTTTATTTTCAATTTCTTTGATTAATACAAAAAGCCGTTATTTGAAATTTTTTTCAAAACTATATTTGTTTGGTTTGGTAAAATTTAGAGTTCGAAAGATATTTGGGGTTAGCCAAATTTGTCACTTTTTTAATTGCTATAACAAAAAAAAACACCAACTCCATTTAAATTACTTTCTGCAATTTTTGGAGTTGTTATCTAAAAACTAAAATTATTTTATGTAGATATTTTGACGGTTTCTGAGATATGGCCGACAAAAAAAGCTTCCCGAACGTACCTACAGACGTACGAACTTATGCGCACACAGAAATCTCTCTAAAAATCTAGGGACCTTAATACGTCGAGAAATGTCAAAATTTCAATTTGCAAAATACACTGCAACATTTTCATAAAACTCAGGTAGACAGATTTTTTCCAACAAATTTAATATTCCAAAAAATATCACTAAATCGGTTAAATATTTCGAATTTGTGAAAATTAGAAAAAGACAACAGTTTTGCTGAATTTTCTATTTTTTTGGAACGAATTTTTTTCCTATTTATTTAATATCTTCTCTATTTTGAGCTTTAAAATTTCTTTGACATTTGTAAATTGAATTAGACGCTTCAATTTTCCAATTTCTCACTTTCTTTGTGAGTGAATACCTAAGTATTAGAAGTTAAAACATAAAACCAATTTTAAATTGTAGGTTCAAAAATTCTGGGTTATGTTATATGTATTTTCTAATAATAATCACTTTAAAATTCAAATTTATTACATAACCTTGAACAGATATAATTTCGTAGTATCCATTAGCAACCTTCAAATCCTTAGACTTGTTATGATATTTCAATCCAAAAAAAATTTGTTTTTGGTTAAACAATTCAATTTTGTACCAACCCCATACTCAAAAACCTTATACAAATTGTACAAACTTTTAAAAATAAAAGGATGTATTTTTATGTTAATCTGCAAAACGCAAAAGTGTCAGAGGTTTTTATATTTTCCATTACATTAAAATACACAACACCTATATACGTTTTATTTCTCATTTAATTCTCTGCAATTTAACATTACCAACACTTGAACTGCATGGCAATGGTAATGGCTACTTCATTAGCATGAAAAGATTGAATTTAATTTAATTTAATTAAAAATTAAAAAAGAAAAATATGTCTACCTCTCTGTTCCCTTTGTTGGAAAACACCACCACTAAAAATGACCCAATTACGTCGGTCGGTCGTCAGTAAAAAAAATGGAAATTCGAAAAATAAAAGAAAAAAGGACAAGCTTTTTCCCCTTTTTTTCACAACAAAACAAAATATATTAATTCCAGCTTAATTACATGAAAGTTTGTTTAGCATCCTGGGACCCAATTGGTAACTTTTGTTTTTATGTCATTATACACCAACCTACCTACTTACTTACTTTTTGTGGTGCCGGGTTATAACTTATAACTTTTCACGTGCAATTTTAAAAATTAAACATTTTTCCTCATCAGACTTTTTGAAAGGATATCCACTAAAAAGGATAAACAACAACAAAATATCATCGTCAACTAAGAGAAGAAGAAAAACTATTTCAGAGAAAAAAAAGTTATACAAAACTCTTTTATTTATAAAAATAGAACAATCAATTTTGAGTGTGACTCGAGTCCTTTTTTTCCCTTGATGCGATGCGATGCGATGCGAAGCGAAGCGATGTTGGCAAAAGTTTTTCAGTTCTTATTCCTTTTTTCTTATTTTGTACGCTTTGCTAAAACTTTATCTCACCAATATTTTATTTGTAGTGTCCTGATGCTGGTTGTTATAATGCTTCTCTCTTGGCTGGGAAATGGGTATGAAAATATAACTGTGCTGTGCTGTGCTGTGCTTTAGAGCATGGTGAAATATGAAAAATCAACATCCATATATTTTTTAGTGAAAAATGTTATCCTTTTCTACAGAGGAGTTGCAGGAGACGACAGAAAAAGGATATAGTTTCGTTCGTTCGTTTGTTTGATTTTTATTTTGTTGAATTTTTTAAGTGAATGTGAACATCTAACAAAAGGACAAGGATTCTACTCTGTAGGTAGCATAGTATGGCATTTGTCAGGATTTCATTTAAGAGTTCGCATTAGTTTTGTAGCTTTTTACTTTGCTGTTTTTTTTTTCTTTTCTTTATTTTTGCACGTAATGGTCCTGGTCTTGGTCCTGGGTGTGTGTTTTATGAGAGAGATCATTGTTTACATTGGACATTGAACAAAAGGATATTTAAGTAAGCAAACCGCAACAGCAAGGGAGCAGGGAATAGAGCGCAGGTGGAATTAAAACTGGTGTCGGATTTCTTAAACGGTGCCTTTCTAAATGTTTGCGGATGTGATTGTGGGTATAAATTTGAAGCCAGCTAATTGAAATGGGCATACGGATAATAGTTACAGGATGATGAATTTTTAATGAACGAATTATATCAAAAATGTATTAACAATGAGACATATTTTATACTTACTATAAACACACGGGCACACAATTTTAAATAATATCTTCTTCATAATATTAAGTTCCCTGCTAAATAGTAAATTTTAAATTCTTTGAACTTGATCTAACAGTGAAATATGGCAAATAAATCTTAATTAAGGGAACGGATTCAATAATTTGAAATCTCAGAAACTCAGAAGTCATATATGATTCTTAAAAAAAGCTACTTTAATATTTTAAATTTAGTAAAATTTTAAGAGATATTGTAATGATAAAATTAGCAAAATCAAAATCATGAGCCTTGTAACTTTCCAAAATGAATTATTTGAATTATTTTCGTTCATGGGCTTTAAAATAATTTATTCGTAAAAAACTTTAAAGAAACAAAACTTTTTAAGATTTTTGTTACTGTTTTTTTAAGAACTTTATCTTTGTGTATTGAGATTAACACACAAAAATTCCAAGTTTCAAGCTTCTGCTATATAATTATTGTTCAAGTACATTTCTTCTAATATTCTTTTAACGCACAAGAATATCCAAAGAAAGGACACAAGCATTTTCAAAACAAAATTAAAGTGTCATATTTTATTGGGAAAACATTTTTTAATGAATAAATAAAATCGAACAACGCGTTAAAAGTATTAAAACTATAAAAATAATGATTTAGACAAGGAAACTTTTCGAGCATTACCCAATAGTTATGTGTTATGTCTTTATAATCGACCGTCTACTCAGGAAATCAGTAAAATTGGACAGAAAGAAGTGAGTGAAAGAATCATTGATGTCGTAAGGCCTGTGTGCATCATCTTTATGGACGCTCAGTCGAAAAGCTGAGTAAATCGATTCCCGGCTTTAGGAGCAATTCGACTATTTCTTAAATACATTTAATCCTAAAGAAATTTAAAATCCAAGTAACGTTTCTATGGAGCGAGAGTACCCTTTTGGAGCAACGCCAAAATATATTTTTGATGTTGAAAGCAGCCAAGTTAAGAACAAAAAAAATGTTGGGAAAGTTAAATACAAATCTATCGGGTCGTTCCTGACAAAATTCGAATTTTTTACTGTTATTTTTGGTCTTTAAAAAAAATAGGAAAAAAGAATAATGTAAATCTTCTTAGGCTTAGGTTGCATGGTTGAGAGAAGACAGAAAGACGGACGGAATAACCGGAATGTCATATCTGATTAATATCTCGAGTTCAAAACTTTTAACGAATGCAATACTTGTCATATGAGAGAGAATCCTATGTGTCTCACATAAAACCGTGAAAAATTTGGTTGATTCCGAAAATCTGAAGAAAGCTACAATTTGCCATCTGTCAAAATAAGTTGTTAAACTAATTTTTTTTTTTTATTTGAAATTTACAAAAATGGATCACTTAACCATCGCACATCGTCTTAAGTGCCTTGCACATGAGCAACGAACTGCGAACTGCGAATGGACGAACAAACGTGATTTTACACATTTCAAAAAGTCAATTCCACACAAAAACACATTTAAATTATATGAAACCAATTGACACTAATATTAGGATAATAAAATTTGCATTTTGTTCTCTAAAACAAGAGAATTTTGTAAAAACAATTTGGTAGTAACGAATCGCAGTGTGGTTGCTGCGAACTGTCAAACTCTATTCGCGTTCCACATACCATCCACACTGCAACGAATAAATTGTTCGCGCTCAACTTAACCTCAAAATTATACCACTCTTGTTTTGTTTTTGTGTGAAAGATGCTGAGGAAAATATGGAGAAAAGGGTTGACAATTCGTCGCTACCTGCGAATAGAAATAAAAGCTCATGTGAAAGAAAAGTCAAAATATGCGAACATCCACAGTTCGCAGTTCGCAGTTCGTTGCTCATGTGCAAGATGCTTTACTCGGTGGGTATGTTAATAAACAAAATAGTCGTATTTGGGGTTCTGAGAATCCTCAAGTAATTGAAGAGAGGCCATTACATCCACTCACTGTTTGATGCGTTCTTTGGTCCGGAGGTGTGATTGGACCTTACTTCTTCGAAAACGACGATGGAACGACTGTTACTGTCAATTCGGAGCGATATGGTCCTACGATAACTGACTTTTTTTTGCCTGCTATTGAAGAATACGACTTGAGACTTTTTTGTGTGGGGCTACGTGAAAGACTGTCTTTTTGCAGTTAAACCTTTAACTCCTGAGCAATTTAAACCCAGTATTCGTCAAGTTATGGCTGAGATACCGCCCAATATGTGTCAAAAAGTGGTTGAAAATTACCTATAAAGAACCGATGCTGCTTGCAACAATTCACGTGGTGGTCATTCAAATGATGTTGTATTTCACAAATAATTTCAATGTTCAAACTTTATTATTAAAAAAAAAATATCATGAAAACAAATATTTTATATGTGTTTTATTTACGTTTACTTTTAAAGCCGCAAAAAGGATAACCCTGTATTTTTGAAGTTCTTCAAATGACAATTTGGCTCATTACAAGAAATATCGATACAAAATTTAATGCTTACTTAAAAGCCTCTCTTATTATTGTTTAAAGTTCTCAAGCTCACAAAAAACACCCATTAGAAGTAATGTAGATTGCCTTTTTTAAGATGTGTTGTTCCTTAACTTCAAATTAAAAACTAAAAGTGCCTGGCTTTTACCTAATTACACATTTGCAAATGTAGCAGCCCCAATCCTCAACTGCTTCTGATTTTTTTTTTTAAACAATTACAAAAATCTTTCACTAATTAGATAAGCAATTAGTATATAAACAAAATAATTTCCCATCTCACAGTTTTCTTATTTTTTATCGTCCAAATTACTTTCGTTTAAAAAAAATGTTCTTTTTTTCGTGTCTCCGCAATTTCCTGCAGAAAAGTAATTTTAAAACTTAATTTAATCAGATCATTTATGCAGAAATTACTAAAATGTACATAATTAAAAAAAGAAAAAGGACCTCGAAAGGAATAAGAGTTATAAAACTATTTGTTTCCCTTTGAACCTCATTTTAATGTTCTCTGATGATTTAGTTTCCTCTTTATGATAAAAAACCTTACCCCTTAAACCCCACTTTACACAAATTAATGTTTTCGGTTCAAAAAGAAAATAGAGTTAAAAGTCAAGTGACTTTGAATTTGAAATCAACTTTACAAAAACTAAATTGCATTCAGGTGTTTTTCTTTTTTTTAATGAAGTGAGAAAATTGTTTTGTTGAAAAATAATTTGAATTCTTCTGTTTTCATTGTTTGATGCTGTTGAAAACTTTTTAAACTTTGAACTTTTATTGTGATGAGGATACGTAAATAAACAGGAGCAGCATAAAACAATGCATAAAGAGACCTTTTTTGGAGAAAGCAATTTCATTGTAAAACACTATTTTAATTAAATAATTTAGTTGTTTGTAGTTTATTGTATTAACATACATTATAAAGTTCTTCTACTTTTTTAAGGAATATAATATGAATGTAAGTTTCTGTTAGTTTTTAAAGGAGAACACATTAAAAATGAAACGAGTAATGATGCGTCAATCCAACTTTTGAAACAAATAACCACCTTTTTCCAATCAAATTTCCATTAGCTATGGATTAATTCATCAAAATCAAACTTAACTTATCGATAATAATTTCCATATCTGTCATTTTTTTTCCAACAGTTGACTGACAGATTTATCGGTTTTAAAAATATCATCAATCTGAATTTTTAAATTGCAATCAGCTACAATGGTTGACAAATATGTCCCCCAAACCCATCCAAAACTCTCGAATATCTATCAAAATGTCAACCATTTTGAAATTAATTTTTTCCATCTCATACCAATTCACACTCTGAGCCTCTATTTCATTCCATGGCTATCGTATGTACTGACTTTAATAAATGCCTCTATACATTTTCTTTATCTTAAATCAAAATCACAAGACCGCAGTATAAAGTTTAACACTACCAACAAAACCGACACGACGATGTTGACGACGACGTCGAAGCTCAAAGGTCAATGTTCTAATTAGGAATTTTAATATTAAAATTTTTCACCCTTATAACCTCACTATATGTTTTCAGGTCGGTTAAAAAAAAAGAAACATTAAACCAAAATAAACGAGAACAAACAAAAAATATACCCCCAAGACAAATTACTATTCAACCAAGCCTACCTTTACAGTATACACCTCGAACATAGGTACGTATATTCTCGCAGGTGTCTCATTAAAAACATTTTTCCTGAAGCTTATAAAAGGTCCGTTCAAACATCATATAGGATGGATGGGTGTTAGGACTGTTAGCCGTTTTTATAACCTGGTGAACGAGTTTTACTTTTTTATTTTGTTATAATTTTGAAACAAAAATGCTTAACTTTTCTTTTACACCCCTCCTTTGATGCAGCCCAAACAACACATTTTCGCGTGCGTGTTTTTTAACCAAAGAACAGAAAAAAGCAATAGAAAGTGGGTTAGTCAGTTGGGGAGGAGGGTCAAACCCCTTAACACAATGTACAGTAAAATTACTTTGGCCTACAAACAAAATAAAAATGAACATCACAATCCAAAACTATGAGTAGGAGGTAAAAATTGTTGGCATCCCTTAGAATATATGTACCTATACAACTATATATATAGAAGGAATTGGGTATTTGTATTTGTATATATATTGTCATCCCTATCAAAGACCATCACCGCACAAGAGCACAGGTATAACACAAGGATTAAGGCCTGAATGAAAAATTGTATACTTTCTGTTCTGTTGAAGTCAGTCTATAAAGCTTTTACGAAATTGCTCTTTCCATTCAGTCCAACTTTTGTAACTTGAGGGGAAGGGGGGGGGGGGAGGTTTGGCCGGTGCATTTGGGACTGTGGGCTTGTCGTCTTCCTTGCAGTCAAGTTAAACTATACCAACAATTGCATCGATCGATTTTCTCTGTCAGCAATTGGGCGGTGACAGTAAACAGGGACGGATTTATTCATACTAAAATAAATTAATTTAAAAAAGAAGAACTTTTAACCTTCCAGAATTTTGCAATGAACTTCCAAGGTATAGCAGTTTTTGAAGGCCCATTATAGAAAATTTTCAAACATTTGTATTATAAAATTGCGTATGATCAAAATTCTGTATGATGCTGTTTGTAGGCTTTAATTTCTGAATTTAAAAAAACTGTAAAAAAATCTGCACTTGAGAATGCTGTCAAGTGCTCACTTTTATAGCCTATTTTTAGAATTTTGACTAACAGTTCTTTTACCAAATAATAATTTTGTACATACAGAATTTCGATAAACAGTATCTTGACATAGGTAAAGTATCATCAATGTTTTGTTTGAATCTGTTTCGATTACCCAATTACATCTTTACTTTTAAAACACTGTTAATTTGGAATACTGTAAAATATTTACTCGTACAGTTATTCAACCCCAACTTAATAATTTTGTACATACAGAATTTCGAAATACAGCATCTTGACATACATAGGTAAAGTATCATCAATGTTTTGTTTGAATCTGTTTCGATTATACAAATACATCTTTACTTTAAAAACACTGTAAATTTGGAATACTGTAAAATATTTACTCGTACAGTATTTTAAAACTAACTTATTTTGTAGTAATTTTTTGTAAAGTTTTCAGAATTATGTATTCCATATATATTCTGTACCCTAAAATGTTGCGAATTTAAATTACTGTTAATATTCTATTTTAAGACGTCTATACTTCAAAATGCCTAATTTGTTAGTCTATTTATAGAATTTAAAAATATAGAATTTTGACTTATAGTGACTTTACCATACCGTGTTTTGTATATACAGAATTTTGCACATACTTCATAATATTGTGAATTTAAAATACTTTAAAAATGTTTTACTTCAAATTTTTACATCGTTCAAAAGATTGTTTTTTTTTCAGCTTATTTACAGAATTTTACCAACCAGAATTTGAAAATACAGATTTTTGACTTACAATATTGTGATCCATGTAGTGTTTTGATCCCAATCCGTTTTGCAGTAGTTTTTTTTTATTATTTTATAAGAATCTAGTCCATTTTTGTATTACGGTTTAATGATTATTTTTTTTTAAACACTGTAAATTTAGAATATTGCAAAATATTTTTTTTTAACTCTGTAATTTAAAATTCGGTAATGTGCTTTGAAGTAGTTTTTTTATATGAATTTTCTGGGGAATTTTTTGGAAAAGTATTCCAAAACTTTCTTACGTTTTGTCAGTTTTCGATTTTGGAATTTGAGATCTGGGAAAAACTGACAATATCTATACATTTTATCAAATGGTTAAAACAATATTTAGAATTAGAAAAAATGGGTTTTATGGTCTTGTTTCAAATCTGATGCCAAAATCAGTCTAGATGTTTTTGAGATAATTTTTTTTAATTAAAGAAAAATCATATTTATAAGGCTTTCTAAATTCAGTTTATATATTTATAGAATTTTATAATATTTTCCAAAAATCTTCATAATTTATTAATATGTATTTGATTTCAACAGTCTTACATAAATCTTGAAGAAATTCTGAACCATTTTTGCTAAAGTGGTTTAAAATAAAAAAAGTTTTTTTGTAACGAATAAGAATTTTGAATTTTATTGAAAAATAAAGAAATGAAGATGAAGATGAAATCAAAGACACCACTTAAAACTTAACTACATTTTGTTTTCAAAACCACAAAATACAAAAGTATTGAATTCCAGGTTTATCAAAGCCTCATTCAGAGTACAATGAAGACTCATAACGTCATAACTATTGAAAATTTCCAGAAGCATTTCTTCAACATTTTTAAAGAGGTATATTTCAAAAACCTGATGTGATAGAAAAATTTAAGATTCAAGATTCAAATGCGGGACGATTAAATATTTCAAAAAAGTATTATTTTTTTCTTTTGGGGACTGAAAAGAAACTAAATTTTTTGATGTCAAGAAATTTCAAAATTTTCAATATAACAACTTAGACAAATTACAAAAACTTCCTGTGAATTTTTAAAAATAGAAAACAACATTTAGGAGTAACAAATTTAAAATTTTAAAGTAAAAAGTTGGGCCCTTTTTGACAGAACCAACGCCTTTAGACTTCCACGAATGCTTGAATGCTTGAATCCTTGAACATAAATGTTTTTTTTAGAGGTATATGTAGTTTTGAGCTCACATCATATGCACATTGAAGGTGTACCTGTACGTACAGCACATGCATTTCAAATAATGCTATTCCATTGGGTACCTGTATATTGTGTTGTGTCATTCTTATTTTTTACTTTTTTGAATTTTGTCAAAAGAAGCATGGATAGGAAAAAAAAGTCGATAGTTGACCTGAATTTAAGCATTGTAGTCAAGTTTTTCATATACCATACTCGTATAGGTACTCCACCGTATAGTTGTTGTCATGCAACCCTGTAATCAGGCTTCTTATACTGATGTTTAAATTATTCTAAGGGAAAAAATCCCCAACCATATTGAATTGAACAAGAATATAAGAAAAAAAGGATGAAAATGTGGCTGTACAACAATAGAAAAATCGAAACCGAGGTTGAGGTTAGAAGCTACAAAGAACCAGGAAGTTCGAGGGGTTTTCAACTTGAAGTAGGTTTGTGTACCTGTATATTTGTCCAATCGATATGTATAAATTCAGTTTAGCATTTATTATGTGGTTTCCTATACTGAATAAGGACTTTCCACAGCAGAATCGTGAGTGTAAACAAGGAATTTCCCAACAATGAAACTATCATAGGTATCTACAATGAAAAACCCACATACGTCTAAGGGATGTATGGAGCGAGTGAGGTTAGTTTTCAAAACGAGTATAGCAGATTTTTTTAGATGTAAGAACGATTCTAAATACTTCCATGGTGCGGTGAAATTCCTGATCTCAGCTTGGCGTGGAATTCCTTTCTCCTCGTCCTTTTCTTCGAAATTTTCATGCAGTTTTTGTGAAAATTTGTTCGCTCATCGAAATGAAATTCCATCTTGTAAAGTTTCCTGTTTTTTTATTTTCGTTTTTTTGGTTACCATGGAAAATGCAAAATAAGAACCTATAAGCGGATATTGATGTTTTTTACTTTGTTTTTCTTTTTTTTCCTATCAATCGTTACAAGCTTTCTTAAACGAATTTTATTTTTAGTCTTTAATCGAAAATTGAACTTTCATAGGGAATCCTTTTTATTTTTATTTTTGTAAATCAATACCCGTATTTTAGTTTAAGAAGTTCAATACTAAACTGAAGTAAATTCAGTTTATAGAGATGTTGTTTATTTACTTGTACATTTTTGTTCAAGGGTTCAAAGAAAAGGATATAAAGGATTATCGTACATTCTTTTTTGTACTTTAAAGAAGAAAAAAAAAAAGAAGATTTTTTAGTAAATATCGAGCTGTGTAAGTATAAAAGGATTAAATTTAGGTCAAAGTGAAATGGATTCAAGCTCCATTAATTAAACTTTTGTCAAATGGATTTCTTTTTTCTTCAAAAAAGGAACTCTTTTTTAGCCTTCCTTATACGAGACTCTTTGATATGGTATTAAGGTGTATTATCCTTGGATTCTACTTCTTTGACCTTTTTCTGTTTTTTTTTTTCGTTTTACACGAAATAGTCTTTGTGAAAGAATAATATCTTCGTAGAGGTGTTTTGACGGATTGGAGTAACGAAAGTTAATGAGTTTTCATTACTTTTACTTTAGAGTTACTTTTTTAGAAAATTTAATTTTTTGAACACTATTGCTTGTTTTTTGAAGTTTGAAAAAAATGTGATTATACGTCGCAAAATTTGTGTTTTATATTAAAAATTATTTTCCTATCTCATTTTTTCAAACAAATTAGAGAAATGTTGAACACACTTTCATGCTATTTAATATAATATAATTTGTCCACCTCCGGACAATAGTGATCAAACAGTGACTTTTTGTGGAAGTAATGGCCTCTCTAAATTACTTGAGGATTCTCAGAACACCAAATACTATAATTTTGTTTATTAACCAAGTGAGAAATGTGCTTCGTCGCTTAAGAAAATTTTGTTCGAAAAATCGCCGTCCACCGCCTATTGTTGAAGCACCAATTCGACGTATCTACGACGACGTTGCGAATGGTCAGCTGGTTTCAGTTGTTGTGTGAGCTGGACTTTATATGGATGTAGGTGTAGATCCATAATGTGCCGTAAGACGGTCCTAATTCCTAAAAACGACGAGAAATAAAATTTCTTCACAATTTTGCCAATTGCTTGCGTAGTTGGACGATTATGTAAACCATATTCTCCTCTTAAAGCACGACATGTGGTTGTGGCAGAATCACAATTTTTGTTGTAGGTTTTAACAATTTGTATCGTAAATGTCAGACTTTCAACTTAATAAAAAAAAGAAATGGTTTAAGAACTTAGTTTGACAGATGTCGAATTCCAGCCCTATACTTTTGAAACCGCAAAATGATTAACCCGTTATTTGACAAAAATTTGTGTTTTACAGAGCTTTTTTTTACCGAGTGATTTTTTTAAGAGGTTTTAAACTTTAAACCATAATAATAAAACAAAAATTGCTACATAATAATTTACTCCTTGTGATGTCCTCCATTCGATCAATATAATTTTCCTCTGCCTTTTCTAATAAATTGAATGGTCCTAGAGCTATGCATGTCAATTTTGCTGATTGACGAAGATTTAACCAAAAATGAACCTCATTACATTAACACATTTTTGTCGTATGAAGTGCTCCAAGTAAATCTCCACAATTTGGAAGCAATGTTCTGGAGATTCATAATAATGTGCCAAATTTTACTGAACACAAATGTTAACACAATTTGACATTCTCAGAGCTGTCAAACCATAGACAACAACCAACGAAACTGATCATGCTTATCAGCTAGAAAACACACTATACAAGAAGGAATTTAAGTAAAAAAGGAATTAAAAAGTTCAAGTAGAAGTATCGATACTTTAAATTTTCAAGTAAATACAAACAAAAGAACTGGTACTTCAGAAATTCAAGTAACGATGAACAATACTATATTAAGTACTAGGACCTGTGTATATAACGGTTCCATAAAATGTTCCCAATACTTTGAAGTTCTCAAAAGCTCACATAATTTTAATTTGTATACAATTTTCAATAACTTAGTTTACTAGTTAATATTTTTTTTTAAATTTTAATCATACCAATTTCTTTACGTACCGACATCTGAACACGTCTAAAGAGTGACAGTTCAAACAAACGTCTCAAAAGTGAGAGTTCAAACAAACAAACAAACCTTAATCTGTGGAACAGGCCTATATTAGTTTTAAATGTCAGAAGTTTTAGAAGTCATACGGATTTAGCAAATATTTCAAGAATTTATAATTTTCAGTTTTTGAAAATAGAAAAATTTTATCTTTAGGTAGTAAATTTATTTTTTTTATTTTGCAAATTTATAGTTTTTTTTTTAGAAATTTTCTTTTAGTATATACTTCTGATTGTAAATTTTCTACTTTTAAGCTCAAGTTGGGCCAAGTCATAATTTTTATTTCGTATGTTCACAAGAAGATTTGTAGAAATTAATTAAATGCTAAGTTCTCTAAATACATTTTCAATAACTTTCCATTAACTTTATATCCTTATCTTATGCAGCTTTTGGGGTCATTATTTCTTTAAGTATTTGCCAATTATTATTACACATAGTTCAAGTTGAAAGTTCTTAAAAGTTCATCACAAAGTTATTTTATTTTATATAATGTAATCATATACTCAACTATTAAAAGCAATTGCTTGTTAAAAAATTAATTAGAAATCTTTCATCGTGTGCGCACTTAAATTGCTTTGAAGTATATCTTCCATCATGATGTTGAAACTGTTGAGCTGCATTCCTCTTTTTTACAAGAGAGTTGGTTTCTTTAATAAATCAAATAGACAAAGTTATATAGAAATAGTCTCATCATCACAATCATCCTGTCATCAACTACTCCAAAGCTTCAAATCAGCAGAAGGGGCAGCTCTTAGGAAAAATTCTTTATAAAATCAAAACTCGTTTGGACTTTTCGTATAATGGTTTGACTTTTAACTATCCATCTGTAGTACATAAAAATACTGTCCACTTGCTGATTGCGTAATAAAAAGAGAATTGATAATTCCCATAAGCTTGTAGCTATATCTAGTCAAAGGTATAATGACATGACAGAGATTCAGAAAACGCAATCAAATTGCAAACCATTTTTATGAAAATAAAAACGAAGAATATAGTCACAATAAAATTGAATGCATCTGGTAGATACGATGATGATGTGCTAAAAGTGTTATCCCGTCAAACAACTGGATTGTAATAACAGACAGAAATACTAGGTCCAGGGTTGCCATTGAAACATTCATTCAACATTTTTTGGTTTTTAGAGGACTACTTTTAGGTAACATATTGAAGTCAAATTTCTTAAGTTGATACCATTTAATATTATGTCAAGTTTTTGAAATCACCACCAAGTCTTGAAAACCTCTTAAAACCAATTTGAGTTAACTTAAAATGATGTGTTTCAGATGACCAAATACAAACCAGTGCCAAATCACTAAACTTAATAAGTTCACACCCGAGTTAAGCTTTAAGCTCATTTAAAAAAAAACAAGACAAAAACTTCTATAACATACTTTTGGCAACCCTGGCTGGTGTCACATATAAAAACAACTCAATCCCTATGAGTGTGACTATTCGAACGTACTACGAGACAGGTAATGAGAATCGGATTAAATTGCGGATTGCAATTGCATCGACATTTATAGACAACAAAAACATCAACATCGTAGTTTCAGAGACTTCCAGATAGTGTATTGTACAAGTGTACTACATGGATGCATTCGTGCAACTATTGCATTGCTATCGTGCGTTCTCGTCATTGTCGTCATCGCCATCGTCATCGTCGCCCTATCTAAAGCCGAATCGAAGCAATATGCAATTAAGAATTGAATTTCTATATACGCTTGAGGTCATGGCACCCGGAGGCCAGTTCCATATAGACGCAACACAGAGTGTTTATTTGTTCGACCATCATCATCGCATCAGCTCGTCGAAACGCTTGATGCATGCATCAAGAGATTATGTTATTTCATTCGAGTGCGAGTCTATGCGTCTTTGCAGTTGTCAATTACAATTGTGGTTTGGTTTTCAATTCGATTCGGTTCGGTTCAATTAAAACTAAAAAATTCAAAAAAATAAAACAACACACACAAATAAACATTTGCTAATTAGTTGCAAATGTAAGCAAAAGCCATTATGCCACAGATTGATTATAATGCATCACCAACATAGAATTGTACACATTTATTTGCGATGCACAGTAATGAACATCGATCAATTTTTGATTTGGAATGACTAAATAAATTTAAAAACCAAAATTCCATCATAATGTAGTTGTGGGAAGTTTACACAGAACATAATATTGTAGAGGTTGTCAACAATTTTATGTGGTTAATTTATTTTATTAAATATACTTTTAAATAAGAACATAATTTGGTGATAATGTTTTAAAATATTGTGGTTGGTGTGAATATTTTATGAAATGACTGTTTTATTAATGAGTTTTTTAATGTAACTAAATGTAAGCAGGTTTTTCGATTTCTGATGAACTAAAATTCTAGAGAAATATAATGGACGTACAAATTTGCCCATACCGAAGGTCCTTACACATGAATTCTTTATGAATGGATTGCTTGCAGCAAAATTTCAAAATGTTTCTATTATGATATTTCAACACATAAGTTCATACAAAATCTAAACAAACATCCTAAAAAATTACAAAATTTCCAAAAAAATCACTTAAGGTTTGTTGCTACATTACTTACTTAGAAACTAGTTGATCATCTTGTAAAGCGTGTTTTTTTAAGCTGCATGAGAAATTTCGATGTAAGCTGTCAATGTTTCAATAGTTGAGAATTTCAAACTGTGTGGACACGTATTTTCAGCAAAGTTTGGCAATTTATCATGAATCGTTTAATGTAAGAACAACACTCCAAATTGTGGGGAAATTTACTTTAAAAAAAAATTAATCTGTTCGGCGAAGTTAATAGAGCACTTTTTCTAAGGGGTTTTAGGCAAGAAGCAAAAAAGCAAATTGTCGTATTTGAAAAGAAGTCAATCTGCAAGCCACCATTAATAAATAAATAAATTAGGTGTCGCAACAGTCCGTTGAGAACTAGGGCCTAGTGACTTACGACTCTCAACCATTCCTGTGCGCGAGTAATGTTGTCAGGAATGTAGGGGACCTACAGTTTAAAGCCGAATCCGAACGGCTAATTTGAGAAAGCACTTTTCATGACTAGAATTACTCTTGGAGAATTTATCAATTCCTCGCAAGAGGCAGTACCCTTGAAAAAACTTTCGATGGCACAGGCAGGGATCGAACCCAAGACCTCTAGCATAACAGTCCAACGCACTAACCATCATGCCACGGGCACTACAAGCCACTATTACATCCATTAAAATTTGCCTGATCGGTATAGTTTTCTCGTTCCTTGGTCGCATCATCGGCTTTTATTTATTTTCAAAGAAGGTGCTGTCGTTACTGTGAACGGCAAGCACTATCGAGCTATGCTAAGTGATTTTCTGTTTCAAAACATTATTGATTGTCAGCCTATCTTACATGACGTTGTCAACTTGTTTTTAACGATTAAATTATCTGTAAGCCTTTTTCAGTAACTTGTGGTGTTCCACAAGGGAGTCATTAAGGTCCAATTCTGTTCCAAATTTGTGTTGTAAATGATCGTCCTGGGATGGAATCGGCTAAGGTGATTTTTGATAAATGGCATTCAAAATGAACGAATTTGATCTATGTAAGGTGATGGAGATTGACAACAAAAAAGTGATAGTCATTTTTCAACAACAATGTAATTTTTGAATAAAGCTACGCCTGAAAAATTTTCTCAGTTACCTTTTTTCCTTTAAAAAAAAATCATTCTTGGGACCGACAAGGCTTACGAGATTAAAAAAAAACGCAGAAATGTTATCACAAGACATCCAATTTTATACTTTTATTGAGATATTTTATAAGAGCCATGTCACTAGTAACCGTGGCATGATGGTTAGTGTGTTGGACTGTCATGCCAGAGGTCTTGGGTTCGATCCCTGCCTATGCTATCAATATAAAGAATTGAAAAATTCTCCAAGAGTAATTCTTGTCATGAAAAGTGCTTTCTCAAATCAGCCGTTCGGCTTCGGCTTAAAACTGTAGGTCCCCTTCATCCCTAACAACAGTACACGCACACAGGAATGGTTGAGAGTTGTAAGTCACTAGGCCCTAGTTCTCAACAGACTGTTGCGCCACCCAATTTATTTATTTTTTATAACAACCACTTTAAAATTTCATAATGGGAACAATGATTTTGAAAATTCTAATCGGACATCAAAAATGACGGATCAAAAATGTGATAGTCACCTAAGCTAATCACCAATCTAACCACTTGGTGCAACACAAACCGATAAGCCCTAACATTTATTAATGTCTATGTTTTTCGTATACCCGTTCGTCGATTTTTAACTTTCGTTTGCGATTATAACATTTAAAATCAAATTCTTGATCTTGGAGTTATTTTTGATTCCAATCTATGTTTTGTACATCATACAAAATTCATGGTGAACAAAGCCAACTCTATGTTGGGTTTTATTGAATTCCTTTGGTCTTAAAGACCTTTACATACTAAAAGCTCTTAACGTTGGGTACGTTAGAAAGTCCTGAAATATTGCTGCTTAGCGTGAAATCCTCTTACAATGTTCCTATTTTAAAAACAAAAACGTTAAACAAAAATTTAAAACATTTGTAGTACACAAAGTAGGACATAACGTTGGAATGCCTTTGTAATGCAAGATGTCAAATTATTGGCATTCAGACATTATAAAACCGCCCTAAGTTGTTTGCTATAAATTTTATCAGTGATATATCTTATCATATCATATTGATCGTCCATTTCTGTTATATGTAATGGATCTTTACGCTACTTCTTGAGATCTAAGAATTTGTACCCTATTCCGGAAAAATATTCATATAGGAAATTACGCGTTTAATGAACCCATAACTGTCAGTGTTAGAGAGATCAATAAAATTAATTTTAATCTTTATTTTACCTCGTTAGAAAAGAGTTTAAACTAAAATTCATTGCTTTCATACTTTTTAAAGTCCCATCAATATCATTTTAAAATTTTAAAGAACACCATTATTACTCGTACTAAGTATTGAGCAGAGGTCTTCCAACCTCTTTTTTTTTAGTTTCTACCGTTCAGGAGGAGGCCCTGTCTTAAAACCATAATGATTATTTTCAATTTATTTGTTGTTGTTACCCCTCCCCCCTCGCAACAATTTTTGTGGGTGCCTATGTTTAATTCAAAAAAGGTCCGAGTAAATTAAGATCACTGTGAAAATTGATACATTGATTTACATATGTAGATATACGAATTCCTTCTACTTATATCGATTTGAATTCAAATTTACACATTTTGAAAAATGTAAAAAAGACATTTCCAAAATAGAGATGGCCTTGCTCTTGATGTTTTTAATATCGTCATAGCAATTACTCAGGATATCCTTTTTGAGCATGTACGAGTTTTGTAAATGTTCTGCTATATCGACGAATACTCTGTTTACACAAGCCATCCTGATTAAATACCCATTGTTCATGATCCTATAGTTGTCGATAAATGTCCTTCCTCTGGGCTTCATATAGAAGAAGTATATGAAACATTCACATTCGTTTTAATATCCTTTTCTCTGATGCCTCTGTTTGTGAAGCTATATATTGGTTTTATCATTATTTTCCTCCTTCTCCTCCTAAAAGTATGCAGCGCATACTATTACAAAATATACACCATCTACCCATCATTATCATCCTCATCCTCAGCCACATCTAGCATTCCAATTCCAAGTCTCAAAAGTGCGAAATCCGATACTACATAACATAGTACTCACTTCTCCATACCCCAGACCCAGAGCCATCTCCAGCCCCAGCTACATGCTGATGCCACTATGGTACTATATGATGGAGGAAACTATACTACATTTTGAAAAACCCTCCCTTTTCACTTCGCTAAATGGCAAGCACGTAATATGATGCAAATGGAGGACCAAAAGTTGATATTGGGGCTAGGGGGGAGGCATGATGGATAGAAATGGAAAGGGGGAACACTATAGTAATGCTTCGTAAGCAA
Source organism: Eupeodes luniger (assembly GCA_951509635.1). Taxonomy (NCBI): domain Eukaryota; kingdom Metazoa; phylum Arthropoda; class Insecta; order Diptera; family Syrphidae; genus Eupeodes; species Eupeodes luniger. The sequence continues at coordinate 6,181,797 of OX608075.1, read as the reverse complement.
CTTAATAACGGAAAGCTTTCCGGTTCTTCTTCAGATAAGGCTGTTGGGTTGTGTGGGCGCGCAGTATGGCACAGAGACAAAACATAATAACGGATACACCATCATAGAGAGAGGGCTGCTAGAATGCTAGAACAAAACAAAACCAAAAAAACGAAACAAAAAGGATGCTCGCACAAGGTCGACATGCCAACATCATGGGTTGAGTTGAAAATAAAAATGCTACACACAAGTCGAGGCTACACATCAAAGGAAGCGTTTTTCCGCGACTTGCCAAGAGTTACAGAATGATGTTAAATGGGGTATATACAGTTATCTGTTTTTTTGTTTTTTTGTTTTTCTCGAACTAGATTTTATCGCTAAGCTCGAGTTTTATTATTTTGTTTCTTGTATTTTTTTTCACATTATTTTATTTTCGTTCTTTTTGAACATCAGCACCATTTAATATAGAGACATAGAAAGGGTAGGCATATGATAGGAACGGAAAACCCAACATAAAGGTAAGGTATAGGGGCTTGAGGCACAGAACAGACAAGAAAAAAGAAATATTCTTTTCCCGATGGTATTTTTTTTTGTTTTGTCCTGACAAAGCTTTGTTATTTTTATAAGAAACATTTCATATAACATGAAGTGGTTTTTTTCTGAGAATAAAATAAACTATGTACAAGATGACAATGAATAAACATTTATATGTAGGTATACATTTTTTTATTTCTTAGGATTCAGAGAGACAAGCATTTGTCCTTTTAAATTAATATTACATTGACTATGTAAGTTATGTGCATATATTTTTGTTATTTTAATACCATACCTATTACTAGTTTAAGGATGGTAGACATGTTTTGTATTTAAAGTGATTTTTTTTTAAATAAGACTTTAAAGCCTTATTTATCAAGTTTCAATAAAAATTATATCCTTCGTAACACTTGTTTTATTATAATAATGATCATCATATATTATCCCTTCATCAATTTCAAACATTTCCACCATCTCACTATTTTTTGTAGAAAAAAAATTCCACATACGCCACCTCACACCGACGAAAAACGTCAAAAATTACTGCTGTGGGGCGTAACCTAATTTTCAAAATATCATTGAACACTTTAAAAAATAATGCCTTGCATACTAGAACGATTTTTCTATTATTACAATCTGGTTTGATTTGCGTTTGCTATTACTTCATTTTTTTAAAAGACCAAAAATAACAGTAGTCCCCATACACATTTGTTTGTCAAAAATTCGATTTCTATAAAAAATGGAACGATAGATTTTTATTAACTTCCCATAGGAAGTTATTGTAATCGGACCGATTTGTCGAATTTGAAAATGTTGACATTTCTCGACGTTTCAAAGCCCCTAGAGTGGAAATAAAAGATTTTTAGAAAGATGTCTGTGCGTGCGTGTGTACGTAAGTTTTTTTCGTCGTCCATAGCTCAAGAACCAGTAGAGATATCAATTCATTCAAATAAATTTTGTCATACAGATAATAATGCAGGAAGATGCAGAAAGATCTCTCGAAAAATTTGCGCGGGTGGTTTCTTTACCATAGCAATTTAAAGGTTTAACCACAATATCTAATGAACCAATAACACTATTGAATTGAATTAAATTTATGACGTGATACCAAACAAGTATATTTTTGGAAAACGGTTTTTTTCAAAAATCAAAAAAACTAAAAAAAATATTTGTCGCCTCGAATATTTTACGAACAAAAAATGAATCTTTGTGCAAAAAGAATAACGTTTTTGACATCTGGTAAAGTTTTTTAAAAAATTACTAAGAGTTCGTAAAAATTGATTTTTGACTTAAATATCTTTTCAAAAATTTGAGATATTGGCTTCAAATTAATTTTTTTTATAAAATATATTATTTTCAACATTCGGTAAAATTTTGAGAAAAATCGAATTGACAGTTGTTTTACAAAAAATAAAAACCTAAAAAAACATTACAAAAAGTTCGTGTAAACAATTATTTTTTACCCAAATATCTTTCTAAAAATTTGAGATTATGGCTTGAAACTAATTTTGTCTTACAAAAACTACTGTTTTCAACATTCAGTAAACTTTTGAAAAAAATGGAATTGACAGTTTTTTTTACAAAAAATGAAAACCTTAAAAGCAACAATACTAAAACTTAGTTCAAATTTACTTTCGACTCAAATATCTTTTCAAAAATTAAAAATATTGGCTTCAAACTTATTTTATCTCACAGAACATATTGTTTTCGACATTCAGTAAATTTTTTATAAAAATTCAAATGTCAGTTTTTTCATAAAAAAATAAAATCTACAAAAAATAGTACGCAAACTTGGTATAAATTGATGTTCGGTTCTCGATATCCTCGTGAACGATAGAAGATATTGACTTCAAATTAATTTCATTCATTAAATAAAAACTTTTAAGAAATGCTACTAAAATTGGTTTTCGACTAAAAATCTCGAAACTATTTCATCAAAAGCAAAATATTGTTGGCAATTTTTTAGAATAATTCAATTGACAACTTTTTTAACAAAACACGAAAACCTACAAACCTTTTAAGCAAGACAAATCGACAGACGGGATGGGAAGTGATCAGTGGGGGTCGCATCCCAGCCTCTTTTTAAATTATTTATATTCAAAATTCGACGTCTCAAAAACGGGTCAACATTTTGTAACAAAATTCAAATGTTAAAATTTTTGAAAACAGGATAATTTTAAATTTTTAAATCTTAATGTTTTTCGGAAAATGTCCGCTGAGGCTATGAGTTACATGGTTGATTTGAATAATCGAATTTTCCAAAAAATTCTTGATAAACGTATGTCGTTAATATTAATAGATTTATTTTTTCCAAAGCGAATTTCAACAATTCGGAATCGTTGTCCAAACATTAAAAAATGCAAATACAAAAAACAATACAAAATAAATACAAAAATCGAATTATCTTGTATTGAAAACAGTACACTAAACACGTCCTTACCGTGACAGTTTCTGAAGAAAAACAGAACAAACAAACCCAAATCCGTAGAACCCGCCTTTTAATTTAAAATGTTACAAGCTCAAGAGTCATGTGGATATAGCAAATTGAATGCTTTTAAAGTTACCATTTTGTAATTTTACTTTTATAAAAATGTTAAGAGATAGTGAGATTTTTTAAAATCCTATTAGCTTAGTAACTCACTCGAATGTTTAATAATTTACTAAATGGTTTAAAATTGTCCACCATTTTGTTTACATAATATTATATGACACTTCTGTCATTGGTTTGAAGGTTCGTTCACAGTAAAATTTGAATGTCAAATCCCAATTACAAAAGCCTTACAAAATCAGATTTTAAACATTAACTTTAAGGTATAAAATATCATGTCTTCTCAAACCATTTGACTTCATTCAAAAATAAATCATCAAATATTTTCTATCACGAAACCGAAGCTCGCCTTTCTGACCAAGTTAAACTAATAATAATGTGTACTTAAATTTTTAAGGTCAACAGGATACACTCAAACACTGCATCAAAAGTATACTATTTTTTAATCTTAATAGCTCCCAAAAGACTTGAAGAAATTTCCTCAAAACCAAAAAAAAATCAATACTTCATATTCCTAACGATACGAACTTCGTATCCTAGTTTTGAAAAGTGAGAAGAAAAGTGTTGCTTGTTTCATTAAACAAAACTTCAAAGTTTATTGTTTGGTTTTGGCTTTGAGTTTGGTTGGTTTTTGTGTGGAAAATAAAGTGCTTATCGGGGCCATTAAGCAGAGAATCGTCGTCGCTAGTGGTCGTCGTCCTTGTAAACTTGTGCAATAATAATCATTATGAAAAAGTGGGTCTGATGGGTGAAGGTATAGTATTTCATTCCAATTAAACTCGTGGCAGGAAAGTAACCCCCTCTTTGCTTTATTTCTGTTGGAGGAGTGAGAATTGATGTGAGTTATTATTATTATGAGCGAGCATGAATAAGAAGAAGAACCACGTCAATATATTCAGGATATTGAAATTCCTCGCACCAATATCCTTGATATCGATATCCATGGGGAAACTATACCCGGTACGTGTAGTAGCTATACTACGAATATCCTTCGCATAGAAAACATACCTACATTATTATATTTTTAAATCCCCTATTGCAACGTAATACGATCAATAAGGATTTTCTTTCAACAGAAAATGCGATGAGGTATTACTTATAGAGAGATGGTGTGGTGTGATGTGGTATGGTGTCGGGCAGTGGTAGCAAGCGGCGATATGGTTTGAATTGGGTCAACAAGGAAGTAACTTTCGTTTGTTATTTTCTTCTTCTTTTTTTTTAAAGTTCTGGTTGTTTGCGTTCTTTTTTATTTTATTTTCTCTTCAATTTTCATTGAACAAAGTGCATGGATGATAAATTTTGCAAGTCCTCTTGGGGGCATAAATAACTTTGGCAACAAACAAACCAAAAAAAATCCCTCTGCGATATTTTTATTGCTGCAAAATTCACACCGACACACGACAATGGATGGATGCGGGATAGTGTAGTGGCATGAGTTTGTATGGTTGTTATCCTGCGGTGTCTGGTGGATATATCTACCATACGTTCATAAATCGATAAAACAACAACTTATTTTTATTTAAACACTCAAAGCCGCTCTCTTCTACCTCAAAGAGACAAGAACAACCTCCCCAACCCCCAATAACTACTTACATATAAACATATAATGAGGGTTCTTTGTGTAACACGGTTCGGTAGCAACGATGACGGCGCGGCGGCAGCAGTGGAGACTGTCAAGCTTGCCAGAGTGGGCTATATTTTCCCCAAAAAGGCTAAAGAAAAATTAAGTATGACAACTCAATCATAATTGGGCTGTAAATAGCTCAAATCTATGCTATCTGCTTTTATATTGAAATTTGGCTATCAGACTTGTCAGATTGGGCTACTTATGGCGATTTGGGCTCCTCATGGCAAATTGGGCTATCTTCTTACAAAACAATCGACATAGAATTCAATATGACAAACCAATCATAATTGGGCTATAGTAAGGATTCTTTTATGAAATTGGGCTATTTAGAACTGTCAGATTGGGCTATTTATCTTATATTGGGCTATTTTTTGCAAAACTTTACAACAGAAAATCAATTATGACAGGTGAATCATAATTATGTTATAAATAGCTCAAATCTAAGGTTACAGATTTTTTAATAAAATTGGGCTATTCAGGATTGTAAGATTGTGCTATTCACTAGAAACTGGGCTATTTTTTGCCAAATTTGACTACAGAAAAGCAAGTACGATAAGTTAATCATATAATTGGGCAATAAATATTCCAAAACTAAGCTTTACTAATTTTTTTATTGAAATTGGGATATCACAGATTGCAATATTTATCGGAAAGTGAGCGATTTTTGTCTAAAATAACCGATTAAAACTTTTTTTGACAGAACAATCATAATGAGCTGTCAAAAGGATCATAGTTTTGCTGTAAATAGTCCAAATATAAGCTAAAACATTTTGTATTGATTATTTGGGCTACTTTTTTTTCTTCAATTTTGGGCTACAAATGGGCTATCGTGCTAGTTGGCAACTCCGGAGTTTATGACATTACAGAAAGTATCCAGGGAAATAAAATCCATACACAACACACCCCATTAGTCGCACAAAGTATACGAGTTTATATACGGATACGGTATTGTATATGAGGGTAAAACAAGAATAGTATTGATTTTATAGTATTTTATTTTATTTTTTTTGAATCGGAGGGCTTTTGAAGTTCTGCACCATCCCCCATCATCAATATATTTATTTATGCGTGCGTGGAAAATTGTAGAACATACCCACATCTATCTAGTTTATCGTAGGAGGTTTTTATTTTTTATTTTATTTTCTTGGTCTATTTAAAGATACACTGTTTTGCGATTTGTCAAATTGTTGGATATAGATAAAGTTGAACTAGCAATCATTTTGTTTGAATTGAATGTGCGTGACTTGATATAAAAACATAACAAGGACATTATTTTGTTTTTTTCTGATGCGGTAGAAAAAATAGGAACTATATATTTTTAGTTGTCAAAGGGATCACATTTATTTTATTTTGTTTTATTCAAAGACTCAATAAATTTTGTCAAAAGTCTAAACCCTTTCACCTGACGTAGAACAGGTGAAAAAGTACAAAAACAAAATCCTTTGAAAATAAAAAAAAAAATCATGACAATTTGGCATATGTTACTAAAAATCAATGGATTCCATACAAACATGTCGTTGTATCCGGTGAAGCTTTAGTTTTTGGGTGCACGTTTCTTAATAACGTTGTGTTGTGACATTTTAGCTCAATGCGCTTTTGAAGAGTTATTTTTATTCATTTATGTTGTGCTACGGGGTTGAAAAAATACTAACAAGAAATGGATTATTTTTTGTATTGAAAACTTTAAAGTAAATTTCAATTTAAATAAATACTTAAAATAAATGATATTTCATGAAATTGTGGTTAAAGCTTAGCATCAAAAGAAATTTGTGTCCATTTTTTGAAATCTTTTTTGTGTACAAATGTTGCTTACATTTATTTTAAAAACTAAAGTTCTTAAATAAGTAAGTTTAAAAAATTAATTGGTTTTGTTTAATTTAAGAAAACGTCAAGAAAGTTTGATGAATTTTTGAAATAATGATGTAGAAAGGACTTGTGTGTTTTTTTTACTATAGCAATTTAAAAAACAAGTGACAAATTTGGTTGACTCAAAATATTTTTTGAACCAATAATTTAACATCAATTAAATTTTATATTATACAATGTTAAGTAATACGTGATAATTTTATGCATCAAAGAAAAAGTTTTTGACATCTTGTAAAATTTTGAGAGAAATACAAAAAAAAAACTCTATTAAAAGTTTGTAAAAATTGATTTTCGATTTGAATATCTCGGCAACAATTAAAGATGTTGCCTTCAAACTAGTTTTATCTTATGCAAAATATTGTTTTTAACAATTTTAAAAATTAAAAAAAATCTTACCGTTACTTGTATTTAAAAAAACTCTTCAAAAAAAGTTGGTAAAAATTGATGTTTTAATTGAATATCTCGAGAATAAATTGAGGTATTGACTTTAAAATTATTTCATTCTCTGTAAAATTTTGTTGTTTGTGTGAAATAATGTTTTTTGAAAAATCCAATCGGTATTTTTTATAAGAAATAAAGTCTTTCACAAAATTTTTAAAATTGGTTTTTGACAAAAACGTCGTCAAAAACAGATATTGAAATGAAGCTCGTTTCATTATGTGAAAATATTGCTGCATACTTTTTGATAATTTCTTAGAACAATTCAATTGACAATTTTTTTTTACAAAACACGAAAACCTACAAAAACAACAAACAAACTGATAAGAAATGGTTTTAAATTCAAGTATTATGAAAACAAAGAAAGATATTGACTTGAAATTTGTTTACCTTTTACAAATTATTGTTTTTAACATTTTGTTAAAGTTTTATAAAAATGGTGGTGTGGGTGGCATCCTAGCATCATATTTTTTGCCTTCCTATTGGAAGTTATTGTAATCGGTCCAATACGTCAAATATCGAATGCTGACAGTTCTCAAAATTTCAAGGACCCTAGAAACTAAATCTTTGTTTCTCAAGAACTCGTTGGGTGCAACTTTAAATAAATTTTGTTTTTTACAGATAATAACATAAAAATATGCAACAACGACTTTGAGTTTTTTTATTGTAGCAATTAAGAAAAAAAGAACTATAATGACTTTAACAAAAATTCAATGGATGATTTCTTTTTAAGATCAACAAGTAATGACAAGAAAATATTTGGCACTACCAATATCCCACGGACAAAGTGTGATAGAGAATTTACTTTATACCACGAAGGACAACGTCTTTTAACATCTGGTGTAATTTTTAGAAAAATAGTATTGACATTTTTTTTTTTTTTTTTTAAATACAATCCAAAATAAAACTACTTCAAAAAATAGATTTTCAACTTAAATATTCTTAGAACAAAAGAGAACTTAGTTCGAAGTTAGTAAAAATTGTTGTCAACGTCTTAAAAAATTTGTATCCAAATTTAATTGACATTTTTTTGTTTGAAAAAAAAACCTATTAAAAAAAATTGTTTTTCATTTAATTACTTAAGAAAAAAAGTAAAATATTGACTCAAACATTTTTTCATCTAAGAAATGCACGACAGGTTCTCACGAACTTGCTTATGTATCCAAAGAGTCTGTTTTAAAATATTTCCTGTATTTTAAAATGTACGAGCAAAAAAAGAATTGTTTTGAAAAATTTAAGTGGCATTTGATTACGTACTCAAAAAAACCTTAATTTTTTATAAATTAATTTTGTATATATAATTTTTTTCAATTTCAATTTAAAAATATTTTTGGTATGCAGTTATTTAGAGCATATAATTAAACGTTTAAAATTTCAATTTCGTAAAAAAATTTTTACCCATTTTCAAGATATTGAATTTCAAAACAAAAATTAATATTTTTTTAAAAATTGTAAATAACAACAATGACATTTTCGATCGTCAAAAATATTGAAAGAAGCAAAATTAACATAAAAGAAAAAGAGAACAATTAAAAAAAAAACAAATACATCGGTAGGTTTTTGAAAAAAATCGATTTTTCAATTTTGGAAAAAAAATGTATATGGAAATGGACTACTGTTATGGTAAAAAAAAAATTAAAAACTCTTAATTTGTTCAAAAGTTGTTAAGTTGTTCAAAAACATTCAAAAACTCTTAAATTTACAAGTTTGAAGTCAATCGACCCAAAGGTTTAGGCAGTAAGGTCGAGGACAGACGGCAACATACACGGACTGAATCAGGGGACTACTTTTTTCGACTTCTCTACCATCGTAATGTCATGTTTGATTAAAATCTCGAATTCTCGAATTTTTTTACGAATGCAATACTTGCCATATAGTTTCTATTTGTCGAAAGCAAAAAGGAACTATTACGTCATACATATTTTTTACGACCTTAACAAAAACTCAACTGTTTGTTTTTATTCAAAGATTAAATACTGACGATAAAATATTTGGCAACTCCAGCAAATTGGTAAAACTGATTTTCCATTAAAATATCTTGAGAAAAATAAATGATATTGACTTCAAACTAATAATGCTATACACAATATTATTAATACTTTGTGAAATTTTTAGAAAACAAAATGCACAATTTTTTTTTCAAACAAAATTAAAACCAACAAAAATATTTCCAAAAATGTTCGATTCAATTCAATGTGAGAAAAAAGGTAAAATAGTTATTTAAACTTCATTTCATCTAAAAGAAAATATTGTTGTCAATATTTGGTGAAATTTTCACAATGTTTTTACCTACACAAAAACTATTAAAAATTGATTTTTGACTCAAATATCTTGAGAAGGAATTAAAACATTAGCTTTAAGCTTATTTTATCTCCTATACAATATTATTTCAACATTTAATGAACTTTTTATAAAAATCCAATTATTGCCAGTTTAAAAAATAAAAACCAACAAAAAACTGTTTAGAAGTCGATTTTAAATTCAAATATCTCACTAATTCCATTATATAGATCATATTGTTGTCAACATTTGGTGTAATTTTTAGCAAAATGCATTTACATTTTTTTTGCAAAAATAAAAACCGGCAACGAACAATTAAAAATCGATAAATGTTGATTCTCGAATCAAATATTGTTATAACAAAGAAAAATATTTACTTCAATCTTATTAGGTATTTTGGAAAATACTATTTTCTACATTTGGTAAAATATCTTTAAACATTCAATTTACGGTGATTTGTTTACGTAATAGAAATCTTGTCAGAAATACTACTAAATTGAAAAAAAAAAATATAATTTATACATTTTTAAGGACACCAATGGGAACTTATTACTGTGGGTTTCATCCCAACCTCTTACTTTAGGTTAAAATATATTGAAAAATTCCCTTCTTCCTACAAAAGCAAACTTTTTTTTTATAAAACTGGTAAATACTTTATTTTATAAGCTGACAGATTTAATTAATCCTAAAATTAAAAGTTGAAGACGTTTTTGTCTCAGATTTTTCAACTATAAATCCCAAAGAAAAGAAAACCCAAATCCTAGAAATAAATGCTGCCTTAGCAAAAAGATACAAATTAGGTCATCTCTGGCGCCACAGTTATTATTTCCTGTGATTCCACTATACCCCATTCCAGTCTCTTCCAACAAAAAAAAAAAAAAAAAACAAATCTGAAAATGCCTTATTTCAATTACTCTCCCAAAAAGTATGTCCTTCTTCCTTATGCAATCTGAGAAAATGTGAAAAGATATCGTTTTCTACTTCTCGTTTAGATAAATATACTGCTTCCATCCAAAAACAGTTTGTTCAGATTCTAAATGACCGACACGTAGAAAACTTCCATTCCAAGATACAAAAATAGAAACACACAGAAATCCCAACACCCTAATATCCTCCTATATCCTTTTGCACAATATAATTTATCGAATTTATTTCTGCCCATTTCCACAATCTAAAAAAATAAAAGGGGTTCCTTTCGTTTGGATTCAGAAGTCTACTCTCCGCACAGAGGGAGATAAATGGCAATATAAAAGCACTACTCCATGCTTAACGTGACTAATGTGGGGTAGTTCATATCATAATGGGGTCGTTCGTTTTCTTATATTTTCCCAAACTTTAAGCCCTCTTCCTTAAAGCATAATACGACGAGTGTTATAGTAAATAGAAATCTATTTTTTCCATTTCAGGATACAGCACAATCGAGAATACCCCGGTTAGATGGTGTCACAAAAATTCCCCTGCCCGGTTCGATTCGAACGCAGGCAATTCAAATCCGACGTCCAACATCTTTCACAGGGCTTCGTCCCCCAACGCTGGCTATGACATCCTTGAAGAAATCCCTCTCTGGTGATAGGATAAGTGAGGCGGCAAGTATAATGGGCAAGCGAACAGCAACAGCGGTCCGGAAGTTCCTCACCAAGCCCGAGAAGTCAGCTCCTCACATAGAGACAATGACGAGAAAATTCACTCCGCCAACTCCGATTCCTGGCACCAAGATGATGATGAGTCGCATAAAAACCCCATCGGCCTCGGAATCAATACCTATTGCTCCCAAGCAGCTGACACGGTCAGACACATTTGTTCGAGAAGAAGGGGAGAGTGATGTCATAAAAATGGCACAAAGTTCTATGGTTCCGCAGCCAACAGCGACGCCATTGATGGATCTCTATATGACGCATTCCCTCGATGGCAGTCGAGCTAGGGCAGCACTGGAGGAGAGCATCACTGTTGACAGTGGTCAGTATTTGTGCAGAACTCAGACTCTAGATAAATCGAACACCACTGGAACTCCCAGGCCCACAGATAGCACGATTAGCCAGTATCGAACACGGAACCTCAACAGCACTCAAACCTTAGAAAAAGCACTTGGTATGACGTTCCGCCATACAACACCGAGCACATGTCCAATGCAACTAGATGAGACGCATTTTAAGCCACAGAACTTGGATGCAAACCTCACGAGAAACCTTACCCACACGATCTTCTCGCCCAGTGAAGAAGAAGAATCCTCCGCGCGGAAAGATGGAACTATGACCATTGAAAAATGCAACAACCTAATTGACCTGCAAAGCTGTGAGAACCTGCTGGATATTGACATCCCGTCGCTGGATCCAGATGCGACCCTGCGACCTAAGGGCTCCAATGATTCGTCCTATAAGAACCTTGTCAATCTCACAATGGAGGACACACTGCCGTTGGCACCGGATAAAACCAACATGAAGCTGGTGCTCAATTCGACCATGAACACAGAGCGTTTGCTTGACTTCACAACGAATACGGTTTCGCCGCCAGCGAAACACCTTTTTATGAACATAACTCGGGATTTGATGGGTTCCCCCTGTGAGGAGAATGTCAAGAACAATACAAATCTCTTGTATATGTCACGACGCGACGACAATGGCCAATCGCCGAGCAGTGAAGCTATGGAGGTGGACCGAGGCAGTCAGGAATTACTATTAGATAACCCACCTTCTCAAGCTATGCAGGAATTGAAACATCACAAGCCGAGATTTTCCTTCGGCTTAGATCTTACAGAATCCACCCTCGATTGCTCGATCGAACTGTGTGATGTATCATTGTCGTCAACCATCCAGTCAGCCATGGGCACAGCAGCAGGAACACCACCGTTGAAGAAACAGAACTCCTTCGAGATGGATGAGAGTTTGGGAATTTTGACTCCCGATCAGATGAAAGAGTTTCTCGATTCGACCACCACAACAACGAACTTAGATCTGCCATTGGGAATGAATCCGAAAATGGCCTTCCACCAGATGCGAATCGATCAGACACCGTCGCCAGAGGACCTTCCACTCGATCCAGTCGAGGTGAAGACCGATGTGGAACATGTCGTGATCGAAATGACAAAGACCCACCAGCAGCAGCAGCAGCAGCAACAGAGCAACACAAATACCTACAATGAGATCTCTCAAACCGATACCGAATCAAAGACCGACCAGATGACCAAGTCGAACGTCTCGAAAATCTCCACCAGCTTTATAACGAGTGTGACAAGTGTCACTAGCCTGGACACGGGCTATCAAGGCGATGGGGAGATGTCAAGGCCAGCGTCGCGAGGTGCCGGCGACCATTCACCCTCCAACGGGCCCCACAGAAAGCCGGCCCAAGTCAGCCGCCAGCCCTCGTTCAACCACAATCATCCAAATATACCGATTCGCCGGCAAGATCCAATGACTGACTCAGACTTTTTTACCGAAAGCGATGCCGATGATGTGTTCCATCGTGGTGATCGTCGAGCTCAAGTGATAGATGGCCAATTGTATGGGCCAATGCTGCAACCCTCTGCGAGCGTCTTCATATCAGAACAGCCTGAGCAGATGGATGACTCGTGCATGGAGTCCAGTGGCATCTTTACCGACGTCGAAAATAGATGTGACGAAGACATTTCCCAGATGCGCGGTGACATCGACATGTCGCCAGACGATGGCTCCACGGATACTGTCAAGAGTAATAAAAACCAAAGTAGCGATTCTCAACAGACATCGCAACAGCAGCAACTACAGCAACAACAACAACAGCAACAACAACCACAACCAGTAATCGAAAGTGAATTCCGTTCCGCATCGCCACTGAGTCAAGGTCAGTGGAACAACATGCTCACCGACAGCCAGACATCGTCCACCATCCAAAGTAGCTTCAGCAGCAGTGATCGCATTAGCATGACCACAGATTATAACCCAACCACGAACAACAACTCCAACTCGAAGAGGAACTCGTGTGCGGTTAGCGAAACCAACAAAAGCTCTGTGGCCTCGTCCAATGAAGCTCTCTGCAGCGACACTACTACAAAAGCTTCTCCTCGCAACACAGGCGCTAAAGATCATACGATCCACAACAACACAATCAATTCGACAGTGAAGAAGGTGAGTCCGCCGCGAAAGCACGCATCACTCTCGTCACTGTGTAGCGCGAGTGCGAAAAATGACGCCAAAAATTTTCGATCTACGGCGAATTCATCGATACTCCTAGGCGAAAGGCCATCTCAACAGTTAGCATCAGCAAAATCAAGTGCATCGGTTTTTAATAAAAGCGTCGCCGTCGTGAGTAGAAATAATGGTTGTGAAATGCCGGTAAGGGCCAACACTACCGTCAACAGCACAACGAAACAACGATCACCGCCGTCGTCGCAGCCGCTTGGCGCCAATAATCATCATCAACAACAACAACAACATCAAGAAAACAATACGCCGAGTAAGAATAACGGTTTGACGGTTGCGTCGCGTACCGGTAGTACGGTTGCTCTAGCAGGATCCGGTTCCTGTTCCGGTTCGCCGACATTACGGAAAATTTCGCCCAATAAGTGGGACGCGGTTATGAGTAAAATAGCGGTAAACAAAATGCAAGTGAAGAAAAACTATAGTGAAGTGAAATCAAAAGTTTCCACCGGTGTTTTGAGGCGTTCGCCTCCAAGTGGCATTAATAGTGCAGGTGGTGGTGGTGGTGGTGTTGGTGGAAATGGAAATAGTGCAAGTGCAAGTAAAGTGTCAACACCGTTACAGGATAACTCGCCAGTGGTTGGAAACAGTAATTGTTCAAGTGGATTAGCATCACCGCACACCAAGAGGATTACACAAGGCGCTGCAAAACGGTGAGTTTATTTTTTCGCTAAATTTATAGTTAAATGGGTGTTTTTTTTTAAGTGAGAGAAGGGTAGTTCGTCGGTAGGGAAGTGCTGATTTAAAAATAATAATTTTAAATGATTCTGTGAAAAATGCAAACATTTTGTTGTTGTTTATTTTTAATAGTTTCGCTGAACATTGGAATAATAATTATTATTATTATCGATTAAATGATGAACGTTAGAATTAAAATTACCTTTTATAGAGAAGCAATCGTCTATTAGCAAAGTTAATTTCATGGATGGATAATAGGTAAATATAATGAACTGTACAGTGTACCTGTACATATGTACAAACCTTCTCGTATGATGTGATGGGCGTGAATTTACTATCGTTGGTTGTAGGAAAAGTTTACATTATGCATGTTAATTATTTTATTAAACGTAATCAATTAGTCAGAATGTTTAGGGATTGTTTTTTGTTGGCTTTTGGTATATAAAATAGTTAGTTGCTGTGGTGGAAATGTGTAGTTTTATTTTAAAATAATTTGAAATTATGTATTTATTTAGAGGAAGGTAATGCTTTGTGTAAATTCCTAATAATAGATGGATTAGTGTTAAACCAATTTTAAACTTAAATTAAACAGGATTTTAATTTGCGGCTTAATTGGGTCTAAATATAAAAATAGACTTAATCAATGCAAAATATTTCGTCGACAGGTGAAAAAGTCGGATAAATTAAAATAAAAATTCCATACAAAATTTGAGTAGTAATTTATAAAATGTGACTGGTGTTTTTTTTTGTAGACGTCTGGTAATACTTTTTTAATAGTTGGTGTTTTTGATAGCTGTTTCTTGATTTATGATCAATTTGGTTTTCCATTTTATAATGAATAAGCTTACTCCCAAAAACTTTTGCAAATCCTGCTAATTTATCACCAAATTAATGGTTTGGCCTGTTAGTTTAAGAGTTGGTTTATTTAAGTCTTGAAACCTTCTTAAAGTTAAGTTTTTATCAGACAAGATGGAATTAATGTTTAAATTCCGTACATTTTTTGTATTTACAAACATTCTATTCGTATTCGTTGAGTGTTGGAAAGAAATATTCTTCGATTTTTAAAAAATCTTAACCATTTTTACTTTAAAACACATTTTTTCAAATACCTGTTTGGGTATTAACCGACATTATTTTATGATACGTCTTGGCAAATTGCGTTACATTGTGGTGAAGTAAATTGCTTGCTGTCATTTTTGACAGCTACGAAACAAAACTGTTTTCAATTTTCTTCGATATAGTTTTGGTGTGGCTTAAATTTGTGTTTCCAGTTAAAATCAGGAAAATACAAAAACACAACAATACGAGCTTTTGGTGAAATTATTGAGGAAAAGTCCTGATTTAGCTCTTATTTAGAACAAGATGCCATCCAAAGCTTTGGACGCATTTATTTGTTGTTTATTTCCGATGATATAGAGGTTCTTCATTCAAACGCAGCTGGAAGTGAATATTAAGCGCCGGTGCACACTTGCGTCTTTTTACCGCACGGTGGCGTTGCTGTACCGTAGATATGTTCAATGGAAACATGAGCATTTTTCTTGCAAAAATCAATCTGCTTTTTACGTTTATCTTTGCATCAAAGGAGATTTATAAAACAAGTCATTTTTAAGCTTCACCGTAGCTTTAACGCAGGCATATGTGCTCCTCTGAATTTATTTGTGAGTACTGTTAGACACAGCAGTGTCACCGCAAGTTGAAATGACACAAGTGTGTACGGGGTTTAAAGTCCCATTGACACTAGACAGTTTTGCAGTCGTATTATTGACAAACAGAACTTATAGTCTGAGATTTCTTAATGTATTGCAAAACTATCAAAACATTTATTAAAAAGTAACAATTGTACGAAGTATTATGTTGTAAAATAATATCGAAAAATAATGTTAAGATAATATAATTTGTAACATATGTTAAATTTGTTGTATCAAATAAGAATCAAAACAGTTTGTTTCTGTTTTTGTTTTTTAGCACAGTGAAAATCATTTATGTGCTTGAAAGTTGTACAAAATGTTTGAATTCTCATGAACACCAAGAACCAAAAGTAGCCATGCAGATATTGAAGTTAAGGGTTGTTTTTTAAAAAATTGTAACATACTTGTTTAGTGCTGAGAATAAAACATGTTACTCTAACAAGGGTAGGAAAGATTCGCGATTCGAGCTTTTTGGGGTAAAAGTTGAATATTTAAGTTCCAATCAATACTTGACAATTTTCCAGTTTTACTATTGAAAAAATGAACTTATGGTCAAAATTTTCTTGATTTTTATTTATTACTAATCTTTCAAAAATGAATAAACTACATAAATCAATTTTTTTCTAAATGGAAACACAAATAGACTCAATCTTAAAAAAAATTAAAGAATATATTTTCAATTTTTTATTCAATTTAATCAATAATTAAATAGTACAATTTAAATTTTTTTCTATTAAAAATTGTGAATCTGAACACGCCTTATAAGTGACAGTTCTTTAAAAAGAAACACAAAACTATACCATACTTATACATACGTTCTTTTTTAGTTATAGTCAACAATTAGAATCATTAATTTTGTCTTTCCTAATGTCTAAGAATGTTATGAGAAATGACGTTTCTTAACTTATTGTTGAAGTGTCAAATAGTTACTATTTGTAACAGTACAAGGATATGAGTTAAAACTGTTGAGTTAAAAGTGTGAAATAAATGGCGTGTAATAATAAGAAATAATATTTTGTGTCAGTTGTGAATTGACAGAAAAAAAATAAAATTTTAATTTGAATTTTGACAAATCAACAATTTCTAACAAGACTCGTTCCTAAATGTTTTTTTTTTTACAAATTCTAACAACTTGTAACAATGACACTTTTTTTTTTTTTTTTTTTTTTTCGCAGGAAGGTGAGAAATCTTCAGAGACACTATAAGCCCGATGCTTATAGTAGTGTCAGATTTTTACTGACTAAAACTCACCTCCCTTATCTTCTATATTATTACTACAACTAAGTCCAGCTTAACAAGTAGTTTTAGCGTCATTTTGTTCGCGTTTTGTCAGGAAGCTCCCCAACGAGAGGACCTGAAGATTCCACAAAATTCGAGTGGAGAGATTAATTTGTTTGCGCTAGATCAGAAGGTCTTGTTCGGTGCAGACGCCGAAAAACGAACGCCTCGCTAACAGATTGTTGGATTAAGTTATTACTATGATTTCTAAGTCGTGATCTTAGCTCTGTAGCAAATTTTTTAATTTCGTTTTCTACATATTTTATATGACACTTGAATAATTTTTTCTGACATAACAATAATTTATTTAACCATGGGAAGAAAAAGAACTGACAACAGAAACTAAGAAGTAAAGAAACTAACAGTTTAGGTAGCCATTTTGTTAGTTTGACATCAATCAGAAGTCAAGAAGTAGCAAACGAATAGAATCATTCACAATTAACAAATGTATGTATTTAATTGAGTTTACTATTAAAATGTCTTTTACATTTTACTAAATCGTTTAAAATGATTTTAATAGGAATTAATAAATGTTTTATGTAAAAAATGTTCCAATTAAGGAATTTTAATTTAGAATACAAAGTGTATACATAAAAAGTCAATTTGAGGTTCAAAGTAGAAATAAAACTCGTAATATAAGCGTAAAAAGTGGTAACTCAGCAACCTTCAATTAACAACATGTTGTAATTGTTGTTGTTGATATTGTTAAATTAAATTTCCCGCTTTTTAATTTCTTGCGCAGTCTATACGTTAAGGTATTTTACTTACCTAAGTTTTCTTGATAAACCTTGTATTTGTTTATATATTTATCTGTCCATAAAAGTGATAAGAATAAATTCTTTAGATAAAATAAAATAAATTATTTTGTTATTACTTTTAGTCTGGTATAACAAAAATAAAAACTACCTAAAATGAAGTAAAATAAAAACAAATAAATCTGAGACGCAACAATAATAAAAATAATAATTATATATTATTGCTATGATGACAGATTGCTCCACACCATAAAACTCATATAGCTAAGTCTTCACCACGAGATGTTATAATAAACACCTAACAAGTGTAATGCAGCACAACCACGAGCCGCAAAGTGTTTTATGTTGCCGTCTTTTCATGCTACGAGTATACGTACCTCTATGCAACAAGCGCAGAGAACGAGAGCGAGCGAGCGTGCATCTGCCCTACACCACCACCACCGACCGATTCACTATAAGAAAGTTCAATGCTCTGCGCCATATAAGCTGCGTCGACGACGACATTATAAACAAACAAAAACAACAACTTAACGCACCACCGGGCACTAGCTGCTACGCTGCTTCTCGCGCTGATGTTGGTGTTAGTGGTGCTGATGATGATGATGAGAATGACGCGCTGATGATGATGATAGAGCAACGTGACACATATCACAAAGTTCTTTATATAATCTTTTGACAATCATAATACAACTGTTGATATTTTGGTGAAATGGTTTTTGACATTAAGCGTTTAACAGTTAAGATGACAAATGGTGCGAAGGCGATAGAGTTCACATCAGACATTTAGAAATTATAACCCTAAGTCTCAAAATTTTCTAACCTACTGTTACTGCCCTTCTATAAGGTTTTCCAAAATGAGGTATCATTTCGAAAAGCTAGCTTTTTGGGTAGCTGTCACTTTTGAAGCTGCCATCTTCTGGCTGTCATCTTTTTATATTTGACACTTGTCGAGAAAAATTGGACATTCATTTCCAAATAATTCGGTCACAACTGAATTGATTTATACGCCTGAACACTTCCCCTTATTTTAAACTGAAAAATAAAATTAGGGAGAAGGCGAAAAGGAGGTTAAGTACCCATTTTGCAACTTAGTGGAAAACTATAGGTTTTTTGAAAAAAGTTTAGCGTGAGCATTGTAAATGCTGACAATATTTTTTTTCTACAGATAAATAGATTTGGAGAAAAACGTTCGGAAATGCAATAAATCCAGATTTTTGGGTGATGATTTTGTTTGTCTTGGATTCTGTCACTTAAAATATATTATTTTACAAAACCAAGTTTCAGAGCGATAACGTTAAAAAATTGCTGCCATTTTGTTTAATTACTCCCAAGAAGATCTAAGAACAACCCTACTTATTTGGTATCTCAAAATTTTGGTTTTCTGGCTATCTTTTTAGTGATCATAAAACCTTTGAAATGAGACTTACTTACTTACTTGGGGCGGCACTTCAGTCCTGTGTGAACAAGGGCCTCAACCAATAAACTTTTCCATCTAGTTCGGTTCCTAGCTAGATGTAGCCAGTTGTGCACTTCAAGTTGGATAGGGTCACTTTCCAATTGTGCGCTCTATCTGATCCATTGTCTTCCTCTTCTGCGCTGTCCTTTGGGCGTGGATTCGAAGATTTTCCGGGCCGAAGCTATATGTGACCCAGCCGTTTCACTGTACAGCCCGTAGAGCTTATCGTTCCATCTTCTCCTCCACTCACCTTATATGCATACGGGACCGTAGATCATGAGAACAACTTTTCTCTCGCAACGAACTAAGGTGCTTTCATCCGCTTTTGTCATAGTCCATGCTTCGGCACCGTACAGCAGGACGGGGATGATGAGGGTCTTATATAGCGACACTTTGGTCGCTCGAAAAAGGGCTTTGCTACTCAATTGCTTTCTTAGCCCAAAAAAACAGCGGTTAGCAAGAGTAATTCTTCATTTGATCTCAGCACTGGTTTTGTTTTCTGCGTTCATAGCGGAGCCTAAGTAGACGAAGTCCTTAACTACCTCAAAGTTACGTATGTCGATGGTGACGTTTTGACCGTGACGTCCGGTGTTGTAGGTCCTTTCTTGATGAAAGCATATACTTTGTTTTGCCCTTATTAACAGTTAAACCTATTTTTGCCACCTCTGACTTAATGCTCGCAAAAGCCCCATTGACATCACGCTGAGTTCTATCGATTATGTCAATGTCATCAACATATGCTTATAATTGGACAGACTTTTGAAAGATAGTGCATCTAGTGTTGTCGTGGGAGCTCTGTACTGCACTAAGACTTACATACTCGTATATCATAAATATCGGACAACTTTTTTCAATATATCGTTTTTCAGGAATTTGCAAAAAGGGGACATACGGGACATACGTATTTAACCTCACCCCAAAAAAAAAAGAAATTGCTCCGGCCCAGTATAAGATTATCTTTAAGGGAGTTCTCTTTAATCAAATTCAGCTTTGTCGGATTTTTGATCAAAATTTTCCAATTTCTGACCGAATTCTTGCTCGAAGAAGTGATCCCAACTAGCCATGGAGAACTTTTCATTTAAAACCTTTTGATATTTGTTTGGGAGCCACGTGAAATAAGTCTACAAAAATGAACGCAATGGCCATGGATGTTGTTTCGAGTAATAAATTAGGTGGCCCAACAGTCCGTAGAGAACCAAGGCCTAGTGACTTAGAACTCTCAACCATTCCTGTGTGCGAGTAATGTTGTCAGAGATGGAGGGGACCTACAGTTTATATGTCAATTTCGAACGGCTAATTTGAGAAAGCACTTTTTCATGACAAGAATTACACTTGGAGAATTTGTCAATTCCTCGCAAGAGGCAGTACCCGTGAAAAAAACTTTAGGTGACACAGGCAGGGATCAAACCCAAGACCTCTCGCATGACAGTCCAACGCACTAACCATCATGGCACGGGTTTCGAGTAATAGTTGTAACTTATTCAAGGTGCAGACACAGACCTTATGCCTGTTTAAAGAAGACATACGATAGTCACGTCCAGTTGGATTTTATATCCAGCTAGAACCACTTTAGCTGCCGAATATACTTTTCGTTCGTTTTCGAAATACAGTTCCCTTGTCAAACAAAAAGCGTAGAATATTCTGCGTTGTCCTAAGACTTTGGTTAGTTAGTTAGTTAACTTAGAAAAATTAATTTTGTTATAAACTTGGAAGGATATTTTTTTAAAGATATAATTTCAAATACAATTCATCATTATTTTGATTTTATGTACATGTTAAGATTTTATCCAAACCAAAACCTTCTACGAACTAAACGTAATGGAATTCCAGTAAATTTTCTTGGAGCTTTAGTAGTCGCATTCGTAGTCATAGTTTTCTCATCCTGTGCAGATGCGCTTCCTTTCTCTGTTCCTTTTTCCGATGAATTGTCCTTTGTTTTTGTGTCGTTGGTTTTTGTTCCCGATGATGAAGTTTGTTGTGATGTTGATGTTGAATTTTTTGATGTCGTTGGACAGGAGCATTTACAATCATCATCTACTACCTAAATTAAATTTTCAAAATAAGTAATTTTAGGAATTTTTATTAATTAATTAATTTATCGCTCTCAATACCTTTCCTTGAACAAATACGAGGAAAATAAGTATCAGCATACAAAACTGAAGAACTCTCATTTTTTTGTTTTAAAAAAACTCTCAATTAATCTTTGCTTAGCTTTTCACAAACTTAATATAACTAAATTACTTAGAGGAAGTGTTCGAGTATTTATAGAACTTAATTTCTTCAGTTTAAACATTCTCGTTAATGAGCCAGACATCAAGACTAAAATTCCTCAATAATGTAACTCCTACGCATATAGTATTTGAACTTCCAATGTTAATTATTGTTATTCAAATAAAGTTGAACAACTGGTCAAAAAGTTTTGTAAATAAGTAAATATACTTAATTTTAAAAAAGATTGCAATGTTTTTATATAATGATGCAAGTTAATTAAATGATGATTCTTCTATAATATAGTTTATATAGAAAACAATAAAATGTAATGTAACTTGCGTAACCTAAAATTTCTCTTTATTTCAAGTGTTACCGAGTAAGTTTCCTGAACCTATACTAAATTAAATATTGATAATATCGACAAATATAAAGTATTTTTATTTTATATTTAAGAAAGTATGCAATTTGTCTGTCCCAAAAAAACAAAACAATACTTTTTGAGGAATTAAGTCGTCTGGAATTTTAATCTTGCTTCATAATTTTTCTATTACTTTAGCTTTTTAAAATATGCCTCTTTGAAAATGTTGAACCCAACCAAAAACGGTGTTTTTTAAGGCTAAGGCAAAACACAACATAATTGTTAATAGGAAATTCTTTTGCAGGTTGTTTAAACTATTTAAGTCTAGTACTAAGTTTTTAAAAATTATTATTTGTTATGAGTCTTCATTTGACTCTGTTACAAAGTTTTCAAAAACCTTGAAGTTAATGCTGTCATGGTTTTGAAAAATACGTTTTGGAGTTAATTTTAAGCGCTGATTTCGAATTGGAAGTTAAAATTTTAAAAATACTAGTTTTTCACATTATTTTGATATATTTTTTTCAACATAATTTTGTGGTAGCCTTAGTAAAATGATGACACACGATTTCTTTACAAAACAAAAGCAACTTCCAAACCGTTTTGCATTTTTATGTTTAAAACCGTTTAAGCAAAAATGGTTCAGCGTTTTTTTAAGATTTATGTAAGACAGTTGAAATCAAGGAACTTATGAAGATTTTTCAAACATTATTTGGTATTCTATAAATATTTAAACTGAATATTGACGATAAGGATTATAGATTAGAAAAAAACGTTATGAATTTGATTTCAAAAAGTTTAAAAACGCCTTATAGGCATAAGTATTTTTTCGAATTTCAAAAAAGTTGTATCTTAAAAACCTGACGTGATAAAGTGATTTTGAGTTCGAATTTGAATTTAGGCCATCAACAACCATCAGAAAAAGATGTTATTTTTTTTTTGTAATAAATACTCAATAACGGGGGTTATATGATGCGTGGATTTTAATCTGGCAATACTTTTTTCTTAGTTGGTCTTTTTGACAGGTGTCACTTGATTTAGGCTCACTTTGATTTGCCATTTTTTAATGAAGAAGACTTACTCCTGAAAAACATATTTAAATTGTGCTAATTCATTACCAAAATGAATGGATGGAGCGATTTAACGCCGCTGGATTATTTTTGTTAAGAATTATATAAAGTCGTCGTCTAAGCAAATAAGCTCGAGATGATTGACGCCTTGGAAGAGATAATTCGTTGCTTTATTGCTGACAAAAAATGGTCAAAAATAGAGTCTATAGGATGGGAATTGTTCTGGAATGCGACCCACACAAGCTAGTAACAATAATTTGGGTACGATAAAATAATTTTGAAATCAATATCTGTTTATTTACCCGACATTTTTAGTTGAAAACGAATGTTTTCCAATTTTTGCAGCATTTTTTGAAAGTTTTTATTATTAATTAAAAATGACGACGATGGAGAACATTATCATACGTTAATAACAAAATTTTACATAAAATGACATACAAGTAAGTAAGTAAGTAAGTTTGAAGTCAATTTCTTCAGTATTCTCGAGATATTCGAATCTAACATCAGTTTTTAACAATTTTGTTTTTCTTAACAATTTTGTGTTTATGTATAAAATAACTGACAATCAAAACGACTACAACGATTTTTTAAGCCCTTTAAGCACATTTTGACGTTATTCTTTGTAAGGCACAATTTCTTTTAAAGTCGATACCCTTACCAGTTCTTGAAATATAAATGACGAAAAAACTACTGACGTACGTCCAAGTATCAAAAATTTCCACATGAACAAACATTTGATGTCCTTATTTTCCTTTTAAATTTATAATTTTCGAATTATATGCGATACTTTTTCAATTCCATACGTCAGTTTTATTTTTTTGAATACTGCTTCAACATTTTTTGTAAGCGATTTAATACAAACTTAAACAATTTCATTAAGTTACTTAACTAAAAAGTTAATTCTGCTTATTTTAAATGATTTCAGTATCTTATTATACCTTTAAACATCTGACTTAATTAAAAACCTCAACATTACTTCTTTTACTTTTAGTAATTTGTTAAAATCATGTGGTTTATACGTTTTTGTGACATTTCAAAGTAAAAGGTTTGTTTGTTTTGTTATTTCTCTTTCCTTTTTTTGACTGTCACTTTTTAGACGTGTTCAGATGCTTGATTTTTAAAAAAGGGAAATAGTATTTTCAAAAGTAAGAAAATTACCGAGTTGTTAAATTGCTAAAAGCTTGTACCAAAAACGAAATACTTGGTTAAGGATCAGGACCACTTCTTATTTAAATGAATCCAATAAACAAAGGACACTTATGTAATATACAAATTTTACCCAAAACAAAAATACGAAATAAAAATATTTTTTTTGTTAAAGCTTTTAGTTAATATTTATTTATATATTTTACTATTCATAACCATTCCAATATTTAAGTTGAATTTTTTTTCTTGAAATTTTTTTAACCGAACCAGAAGAAAGGTCTTCGGTTTGATGAGGAAGATGAAGAAGAAGAGGAAGATCGTGCCTTATTTAATGGAACACCTACAAACTTTCGAGGGGCTTTAGTTGTTGATGATGTAGCTCCTGCTGCTGCTGTTGTGGTTGTTGTTGTCGAAGTTGAACTTGAAGTTGAAGTTGTCGTAGTTTCTCCTGCAGCTGTTGTTGTTGTTGAATCCTGGGCCTAAGAAATCATATAGTTTTATAATTTCTCAAAACTATTTTAATATAAAATTAAGTAAAATGTTAAGACTCACATGGACCATTGCAACAAATGTTGCAATAACTAAAAGTAACCACACAATTTTCATTTTCGTTATCACTTATCACTGATGGTATCGGTACTTGGTTGCTGTATCTTCAGCTAATCAATAAAAACTCAATTTTAATACGTCTTAGGTTGTTCCTTTTATAGTAAATTTAATAGAAAAATTTATATTAGAAGGCCAGTAAATAAATATTATTGTTTAAAATGCAAAAAAAAACATATGTTTCTACTCTATTGTTAAATAAATATTGAATTTATTCGGACACAAGATGGACTTTAAAAGACTCGTAATTGCAATCAGGTGTTCTTTTGTTCTGAAATTATGGAAAATTTTCCATTACTCTGTTAAATGACTCACTAAAATGAGGTTGTTTCGTTAGAATCATTGTTAAGTTTAGATCTATAGAAAATGGCCTGATGATACATAATATTTTTTTAGAGAGAAATTGTAGACATTTCAAAACATCTTTCCTCAGATCAGAAGTGTAGAAAAGTTTGTCAATTAAACATTGTTGGGGGGAAACATCTCAGAAGTCTTCTATTTTACAAATTAGTACGTGTTTCATATTAGGCAATTATTGTGCTGATATGATTTCGAAACAGTATATTTTTCAAAACACGAACTTTTGATAACTTATATCATTGAGTCTGAAGATTAGGCAAAGTTTTCATATACAATCCTATTTAAGAAATAATTTTAATCTATTGCTTACCGAATATAAAACACAAAATTATATAAGTTTACGTTCAATCACGTCGTATTTGGCTTACTTTTAATTTAAACACCAAGAGTTGATAAAATTAAGCTTCTGTGAATTTTTTGAAAAAAAGTAATCTCGTCATTTAAATTTATTCTGAAAATGATGGAAAATAATTTAAAAGTGTCTGAATTGTGAATGTGAAA
Organism: Eupeodes luniger; assembly: GCA_951509635.1. Classification (NCBI taxonomy): domain Eukaryota; kingdom Metazoa; phylum Arthropoda; class Insecta; order Diptera; family Syrphidae; genus Eupeodes; species Eupeodes luniger. Next base: position 6,156,249 of record OX608075.1, on the reverse strand, counting down.
ATTACATAAATTTACTCAAAAAGTTGAAGCTCTTTGGAAAAAGTCAAAAGATTGCTTCAATTATTTTTTTAGAATACTGATCATTAATATTTAAAGTTTGGAGTATTTGGTCGTATTACTGTATTTAAAAATTCTGTACAACCTATATTGTTTTATCCTAAGGTTGTATGTCTTAAATTCGGCATATCAAAATATTGTAAATGTAAATAATAATTCGGTGCCTCATATAAAACATACGTCCATCGCTTCAAATGATCAATCGACTTCAATTCTTGAGTCAGTTTGATCTGGTATGGGCTATAATTTGAGCTGAGCAAAGCTCAATTCTAGAGAACGCCGTGAAATTAACTATTTTGAATCGTTTGCTACGAATGCCTGAACAGCAACGATATTTTCAACGCTTTGACCTACCAGTTGTCTCACCGACACGGTAAAGTTACTTAAAGAATATATAGACTTACAACTTTACAATATACATAATTATTATTGCTTGTGTTCTAGGACGAGAATTGAAGTTAACGCTCTTAAAGTTGCGGTCACCGACTCCGAATTTCGGTTGAAAATTTTTATAATTTGCAGACGTTCTTTGTTCGTGTACTTTGTGAAAATGTTGAGTTTACTGAATAAATAGTGAAAGTTCGATTATTAGTGAAAGGGTGTGTTCATAAATTAAATTCCGAGTTGCCAAGTCAATATTAGAAGACTTATTTACCTCCAAATACTTTGTCTTTCAAAAGCGCACTTTTTAACTATTTAATTAACTTCTTTAAGAAGTTATTGTTTTGAGTCAGATTTTTTAAATTGAACATTTTTGAATTTCTCGACTTTTCAAGTTCTCTAGTATCTTTTTTGTCGGCCATATCTGATTAACCAAAAGATTATTGAATTTAAAAAAAAGGCTGGGATGCGACCTATACTAATAATTCCCATCCCATCTGTGTAGGTTTTCGTGTTTTGTTAAAAAAGTTGTCAGTAGAATTATTTTTAAAAATTTTAAAAATACCAACAATATTTTGTATATATTGAAATAGTTGGTTTCAAAATCTATTTTTGTTAACGAGATTTTTAGTCGAAAATCATTTTTTAGAAATTTTAGTAGCATTTCTTAAAAGCTTTTTTTACTTATATAAACTAATACAAATTGGATGAATGAAATTAATTTGAAGTCAATATCTTCTATTATTCACGAGATATCGAAAACCGATCATCAATTTTTACCAATTTTGCGTACTATTTTTTGTAGATTTGGAATTTTTATGAACAAAACTGATTGTTGGATTTTAATAAAAAAAAATTACTGAATGTCAAAAACAATATTTTCTGTGAGATATAAATCATTTGAAGCCAATATTTTTAAATTTTGAAAAGATATTTGACTAAATTTTTAACAAGTTGTAGTATTGTTTTTTTTATCTTTTTATTTTTTGTACCAAAAACTGTCATTTCAATTTTTCACAAAATTTTACCGAATGTTGAAAACAATTTTTCTTATAAAAAAAAATAATTTGAAGCCATAATCTCAAAATTTTGAATTTAAGTCGAAAATTTCTTAAACCTCAATTTTTTCCAACTTTAAGTAATGTTTTATTTAAGTTCTTATTTTTTTTGTAAAAAAAAATATCACTTTAATTTTTCTCAAAAATTTAATTGAATGTTGAAAACAATATTTTGTATAAGATAAAATTAATTTAAAGCCAATATTTAAAATTTTTGAAAAGATATTTGAGTCAAAAACCAATTTTTACCAACTTTTATTATTTTTTTTTAGGTTTTAATTTCTTGTAAAAAAAGTGTCCATTCGATTTTTCTCTAATTTCTGAAAAGATATTTTTAAAAAGATAGTCTATTCGAAAATAAATTTTTAAAAACTTTGAGTAATATTTATTTTAGGTTTTTATTTTTATAAAAAAACTGCGAATTCGATTTTTTCAAAATTTGACCAGAAGTTAAAAACGTTATTCTTAGTTGCACAAAATTATTTTGGAGATAAAAACATTTTTTGTTCGTAAAATTTGCTAGGTGACAAATATTTTTGTTCAGTTTTTTTGATTTATAAAAAAAAACAGTTAGTTGGAATTTTTTCCAAAAATATATTTGGTTGGTATCACGTTACAATATATAATATACAATTTAATTCAAGTCCGTAGCGTTATTAGTTTGTGAGATATTTCGGGTTAACCAAAATTTTCAATTTTTTTTTTAAATTGCTATGGTAAAAAAACCACCCACGCAAATTTTTCGAGAGACCTTTCTGCATCTTTCTGCATTATTTTCTGTATGAAAAAATTTATTTGAAGTCGATATCTCTACTGGTTCTTGAGCTATGGACGACGAAAAAAACGTCGTGAACGTAGGGACGTATGGACATACGGACGTACGAACGTACGTACACACGCACGCACAGACATCTCTCTAAAAATCTTTTATTTCGACTCTAGGGACCTTGAAAAGTCGAGAAATGTCAAAATTTTCAATGCGGCAAATTGGACCGATTACAATAACTTCCTTTGGAAAGTTAATAAAGACAGACCCAAATATCACATGAACCAAAAATGCTTTAAGCTTTAATTAAAACAAATAATGTATATTACAAATTGTGATTTCATGCCGAACTTAAAAGAATTTGAATTAAAATTATTAAATTTAATAAAAATTAAAAATAAAATTGAAATATCAAATATCCAGAATTATAAGCAACGAAGAATAAGTTTTTTTCTTAACAAAATAATAACCAACTAAATATTATTAAAAATTGATTTTCGATTCAAATAATCTTCAGAAAAAAAAATATTTCAAACAAATTTCATCTTATAAAAAGTATTATTTTTTTATTTTAACATTTTTCAAAATTTCTTAAAATTCTTTATCAAAAATAAATAAAATTAATAATTGTTTTATCGAAAATCGTTAAAGTGTTTTTAATATAAGATTTTAAATATTTAAGGGTCACATTATCATCCCTTTTTATTTACAGAATTTTGAAAAATAGAAATTTGAGTTTCATCCATTTTGACCATACAATATTTCTACACACAAAATAGTGTAATGCAGTTTTTTGACATTCAGTATTTTGAATACAGTGTTTTGACCCAAACCCTTTTCAAATTCTTATTCATCCCCAAAATACCTACATGTATGTATCTACGGTCTATTCCTTTTTTCGTCTGTCATTGCGTCTATTGACCCTTTCAATATGGTCTCATCTTGTTCACATAAAGTCATCCACTTAATTTCCAAAACGACTTTTTCAATTTAAAAACAGCAAACAACTTGATAAATGTATCCATATCCATACTTGTTTATCATTCGGAAGATTAAACATCCCTTATATGGACAGAGGTGCCTCTTCATCAAAAAAACATTCAAAAAGTATCTTCATTTCAAGTACCACTTTTGAGCTCAAAAATAAAAAAAAAACAACAAGATACAAAAATAAAAACAAAAAACTAAAAGCAAAAAGCAAAAAGCAAAAGAAGAACTATTTAACTTGTCTCCACATCAAGATTGTTACAGAGCCAAATAAAGGCTTCCTTCTTCTTCCATGTGATTGGGATTCGGGTTGGATACTACCACATAGCTTGAAGCATTAATTTCAGTCAAAATCAGAGCCGAAAAAAAGAAGATAGTAAACACAGACTCTGCTTTGCCAAAGGTCAAATGGAATTGGAACCTTTTTTATTCTGTTTTTAAAGCGTTTACGTCGTCGGTAAAACAAAAATTCAAGAGTGAAGCCAATTTAATCAAATATTTGTACCCACTCACAACGACGACGACGATGGCAATGCCACTGTTACTGTCACTGTCACTGTCTTTCCTTAGTGATTTTTGTGTTTTTGTTGTTTTCTCCTGAAATCGAGTTTTTCTGACATAAAATTACAAGGCCGAACTTCCGGTGTGTGTAAAATATACAAACCGTGTTCATGTTCATCCTTCCTTCCGTCAGTCCGTCCTTTTAATCCATCCGGTTGACCAACAATTTCCAATCCAGTTTAAATTTTACCTTCACGGTAACGGACACAAAGGCGGAGGAGGTGAAAAATGAACTTGATATAAAGTGAGTTGTTGTATTTTTTGAAACCCAGGAGTTGCATCATTAGCACACGATAAACCATTGGGGGTGATTAATGGTTTAAAATTAATTAAGAACGTAATTGCGAATATTAAATTAAAATTCAGACTTATACGTGTACAATTAAGCGGAAATGAAAGGAATCCCAATCCACCATTCACCACTATTTTGTTATTGTTTTTAAACTTATTTGAGGAGGAAGCTTTGTTTGTGTTGCATCGTCTCTTCTGAAGCTGATGATATCAGAGGAAAACTCATTTCTTCGAATCTCGCTTGGGAACGTTTAACTGTGGTTCAACCAACCTCAACCAATGGAACATGTTTGGTTTCCAGTGTTGGTTCTATTTGCATTGTCATTCTGGATGTTGAGAATCTATATAGACGATGAAATGAGGCGAAAATATTGCACTTTGTTGTTTTAACCCCAAGTCGTCGTCGTCGAGGAGAAACTTTCAATTAATTTCAGTTTGGTTTTCGTATAATAAACCTTTCAATCCTCTTTTTCCTAAGCTGATGTGCTTCATCGAGATCCGGGCCAAAGAGACGACCAAAGACACACTCCATCTGGCGGCTTTCAGTAGGTTTACATAGAAGAAAGAAGGTGCAAGTGAATTTTCTAAAGACTTAGTTTAGAGTTTATCCTTGACTATACGAGTCTACCATTAAACCTATCTATACCTAGGTACCTACCTATGTACCTACAATAAAGAGGTTTAGAATGCGCATTGGATCCTGCGGCAGCCTTCGAGATGTTGATGGCTGGGGATTTAGTTTGGTCTCTTAGGAACAATAGAACAAGAAAAGTGGGGCGCTACGATGATGATGGTGGTGATGGTGATGATGTGGAAGTAGGGTGAATGAAAATAACAAATAATCCTTTTCAACATCAGGAAATATCCTTTTGCTATACATAGGACTAGTTTGTAGGTAGGTAGGATAGGATAGGATTGGAAAAACTATAGCGTGAGAAATGAATAGAATATTGTATAAGTTCTTCCGTTATAATGCTATGAAATTATTATGTTGCTTTTTTTTGTTGTTTCTTTAGAAGAGAATCAAATTTTTGAAAACTATAGCATGGCTTGACTATGTTTGAGGAAGGATTTAAATTGTTTTTGTGTTTCTTTTTTTAGAAATTCATTAAATTAATATGGATACTCGTTCACGTAGGTACTGAAGGGATTCTATTGTGTTTTTGTATGTTTGTTGTTAGTTTCTGGTTTTTCGATGTGGTTTTTATTTTTATCAAAGTTTTTTGAAATACCACTGGGGGAGGTTTTGATGGGCTTCTGGTTTTTCCATGTTTGTGGTTGATTTTTTTTTGATTTTATGTGGAAAACGAAATTAAATTACAAATAATATAAAATATGGAAACAAATTTGGTGCGGGTTTTCAGGATTTCTATGAATTGGGGGCATTGTTTCAATATTTTGCAACTGAAGCCTTCATTTTTAATTATGTTTTTAAAGTTGCATTTCCTATATTAAAAAAGTCAAAAGTGTAGACAAATTTTGGGATTTAATATAAGAAATCTTAAACTTATAATATCCGACAAAAAATAGTCAATTTTGCCTATATTACTGACTTTTTCAACATCAATTTTGCAACACATCTAAAGATCGTAAGTGTTTTCAAAAATCTGGGTTTCGAAAAATATTAGGTATTATTGATAAAAGTTTAAATGTTAAAATTTTTGTCAGGTAATTTGGGGTAAAATTTTGAACTTTTTTGATTTAGTAAAAATGTAAAAGCATTTTCAAAAATTCTTAAAATTTTACTAAGGTTAAATTCAAAGTTATTGATGTACTAAAAATTTGATATTTTAAATTAATACGTCCAGTTTAAGGTTTGTTTGATTTTTTTTTATGAGCTCTCACTCTGAAAGACGTGTTCAGATTGAGTTTTAAATAAAATCGATTTAGTATTTTACCAGACATCTGGACGATTAAAATTTCCAAATAGAAAGAAGATGGTGAATATTTGGAAAATTGATAAATATTAAAATTCCAAGCCATTCAAAATTAGTTTTCTAAAATGTTGCTCCTTTAAATTTAAGCTGTCAACTTAGCGACAACAGTTAAAATTAAACAATTTGAGATTTTTAAAAACTTGTTTTTCAGTATAATTTGCTTTGAACGATGTCACTTATATGGCACGTTTGTACGTTAGTGACACAATTTTTCGTCGGTCATATTTCAAAAACTAACAAAGATATTGACTTTGAAAAAATGTTTGTTTTACAGATAATCACAACAAGATACACAGAAGGGACTTTCTAAAAACTTTAGTGGGTGTTTTGTTTACTATCATTAAAAAAAATATAAAAAAAAGAATAATGTAGTCGACTTCAGTTAAAATTGCATTTTGACGTCATACTAAATTAGTATGAACTTAAAAAAAAAACAAGTATTAATTTAAACAATTTTTTAAAATTTGAGCAAAAATATTTTTAACCTCAAATATTTTACGAACAAGAAATGATATTACCTCTTAAATATTTGTGTAGAATAACATTTTTTAAATCTGGTATAATATTTAGAAAAATCGTTCGGAAAACCTTTTTACAAAAAATAAAACCCAAACAAAATTTTAAAAATTGGTAAAGACAAATTTTCAATTCCAATATCTACAAAAATAAAATGCACGACTGGGTCGCACGAACTTGCTCCTGTATTCAAAGAGTCAGTTTAAAAAAGTATCTATGTATATAAGATTTAAAAATATACCTGTAAAATAAGTTTGTCTTCAAAGATATAAATGCCATTTGATTTGTCGAAAAAACCTCCATTTTTTATTGTTTTTTGGGAGGGGGTTACATTCAATACAGTTAAAATAATAAAAAAAAAAACTAATTTAAGATTCAAAATTTTACCTGAAAAATAAGTTTGTCTTCAAAAATTTAAATGCCATTTTATAAATAAAAAAGCCCTTGATTTAAAAAAAATTTTTTTTGAAAATCGTTAGAGCGGTTTTTTTTTAAATTAATTTTTTATATATAAAATTTTTTAATTTTGTTCTAAAAATATTTTTGGTATGCAGTTGTTTAGTGATTGTAAATATACGCTCTACATTTGAATTTCTTAAAAAAATATTAACCCGTTTTTGAGATATAGAATTTTGAAAAAAAATTCAATATTTTTTTTAAAAATCCAAAAAAAAAAAATTGCACTTTTGATAATCAATGATCAATGATATTGTTAAAGCAATATAAGAGCTTATTCACAAAAAAAATTATTGAAATCAGTACATAAGTTAAAAATTAAATTAAAAAACAAAATAACGGTTCTATGAGCGGTACCTTTCCTGAGCAATACAAAAATATGTTTTTCTTATTAAAAGAAGCCAAGTTAAAAAATCGGTTTGTTTTTGAGAAAATTCGTATTATCGTTTTTTGACCAAAAAAATTGCATGGGGGCCACTGTTAGTTTTGATCTTAAAAAAAATGAAAAAACGTCTAACGCAAATCTTCTCAAAACCTTAACTTCCAACTTTGAACTCAATCGACCCAATGGTTTAGGCTGTAGGAGCGTGGACAGACAGACAAAATTTTGCACGAATGCAAAACTTGCCATATAGTTCCTATATGTCGCAAGTAAAAATTCTTGATTGACTTCAAACTTATTGTATCTCAAAAAAAAAGATTGTTGTTAACACTTAGTAAACATTTAAGAAAAAAGGAATGGTTAAAGTTCTTTACCAAAATAAAAACCTCCACAAAATAAAAATTGAAAAACATTGACTCAAATAACTTGAGAATAAATATACATCTTATACCAAATACGGAACTCCTGCATCCAAATTTTGTTACAAAGTTCAAAATAAGCTAGTGTCGGTTTTATGCCTTTTAAAAGTTTAGCAAAACTCTTTTAAAATGTTGGTCAAAAGTTTATCGTTACACTTGCACCAAAAAATTCCTAATCTAGTGGTTTTTCCGCAAATCAATTTTTCTACCCTGAATGTAAAAAATAACTCATCCCAAAAATTATGTTATATCGGCAGAATAATTTATCGGAAGAAATGGTTTGTGCATTCGATTAGTTCATTCAAATACAAAAACCATTTCTTTTGATATATGTTATTTTCCCAGTATTTTATATTATTTTCCCAGTATTTTATATTTCTATATTGAATAAAAATAAACGTTAGGTCTTTTAAAGATTTTCTATCTTTTGACAACTTAGTTGTTAAAATCAGTTTAGTGTGAGAGCCAGAAAAGGTTGACTTACTAACTTAATAATATACATGATATACATATACATGATTATTAAAAAATTCAGTTGATTATTTTTTACTATAAAATTAAATTTTACTAAAAATAAAATATTTAACATTCCGAATACCTCAATAGTTTTTCAAAATTCCTTAAATGATAATTTGGCTTTTTCAAAAAAAAAAAAAAACAATTGTTAAAGAACACTGATTTTAATTTATAAATAAGGATCGCATTCTAGCTTCTTTCCATGCTTAGAAATCGGATGTATTTTATTTTTGTTTTGTTCTGAAAATATAAGGTTAGATTTATTTGACTATTTTCTGCATCTTTGTCCTCAAGGACATCAAAGATTATTCACTTGTGAAAACAATAATTTCTCACCTTATAATTTATAAGGATTACGAAAACTTCTACAAATAACTTATTAAACTCTTATTTTCATTATCGAATGATTCAGAAACTAAAACAAAAAATCCACATCCGTCATGGGAGTTTTTTTTTTCTCAAGACAATATACAAGATAACGATGTCTTTATTATGTTCTTAACAAAATTGCACATAGGTACTATCCCAAAGGTATTAAATCAACTCTGGCCAAAGAAAGATACAAAAATCCTTGTCATATAACAATTGATGGACATTTTGCGCAGAGCTTTAAGGTATCCTTATACTAACGTATATACTAAGTGTTTATTACTTTGTAGATAAACACAAAATCATTATACAGTACTAAAGTGTTTTAGTTCCATATATTTGTTACTACAGCTGTGGCCAAAATAAATGGAATACAAATGTTTTTTTTTTGTTATATCAACAAATGCCATAGTTAAGCAATAAATCATAAATCAAACCATTTAATTTTAATAGTAAATATTTTGTTACTTCACAAATATCCTCTGCTTTAAAATTCTTCCAGGAATAATATCTCACTTATGTGTCTCTATAATGCAGGTCTAAAAAGATTTTACAATAGATTTAAGAGCCGTTTTTCGCTGCACCTATATTCCTTTTTTAACCAAACAAAACTGTTGCATTTTTTATAGCTTTAATATGCCTAAAAATGAAGGGCTTAAAAGTGAAAAATCAGGGCACATTGGTTTTGAATTCTTCAATGTCAGGGAAAGACAGAGCGTGGTTAAGCATTCCACATTCACGTAGTACGGCTAAAGAACGAATCTCTGTACTTCATGAGATTTATATGCAAGTGTTCCTATTATTTTGAGCAATTTAATTGTAAACTTTTATAAACTAATAGAAATCTTAATTAGATATAGTTTGAAAAAATATTAGCCCTTATTATAATTAAGCGTTTAGCTTTACCGTGACATGTTAGCTTTGCTTAAAGGAAGAAAAGGTTATCTCAAAAGTAAGAAATGTCCTTATTATTATAACCATGCCTGTATATGTATATGGAAAGAACATATCTTTACACCTACACGCAAATAAATTTTCTTTTTCAGACATAAATCCTTTGCGTAATTTATAGCACCACTATATGTGAACTATACATATAGTACAATATCACGGAAACGGGTAACAAGCTGAGAATTTTCAAAGCTGGCTGTCGGTGTCGATGTTGATGTTGATGTAAAAGTTTATGCGGTATATCGAAAAAAATAACAGCAAAGAAATAAAAAAACATTTTTCTTCTTGTTTTATGGAACTCGTAAATATTTCATATAGACATAGTACAATGTTGCAAGACATATGAGTTTACTATACATGTTTTATGTAACAAGTTCAATTTACACAAAATAAAATTCATACTGATGAAATGATGATGAATTTCCTATATAATACTTTTGTACAAGGTCAAGTTTGTAAGTAAAAATGTATCTTTATTCTTATACCCTACATATTAAAGGAGGAATAGATATTTTTATGGACTCACATCAAGAAGTAAATTCATTAAACTAATAGGTGCTAACGTATATATAGAAATTAGTTTGAAATGTATTCGTATACTCATTAAGTCATCCGCTTGAACATCTTGACTAATTAAATTTTGTTTTGAAATATTGATCTAATAATAGGAAAATTTAAATATAATATAAAAATACTTCCTCAAAAATTTTTAATCAAATTCTCAGGTTTGTACAAAAATTCTTGCTTTGAAAATGAATAGTTCAATGTCTTTAATCTTAAGATTGAATTCATTTAATTCACTTGAATTTAAAAACATCGCAATCATTTTACTGCATTCTCGATGCATTTGTTTGAATTCTTTTAAGGTCTTTGCATTCATTTGACAATTAAGAGGAGTCAAAAGTATACAGAAACTCCAAATTAATATTAGGTTGAATTTAATGAATAATTTTTAAAGATTCCATACATAGAAAATTGTATTTTTTGAAAACCCTGTATTATTCGTAAAATGATAAAAATGGCATTTATATAAAAGTTTTTGGTGAAAGTTTGAGGAGTTTATCTTCGAACAGCTTTGTATGATCTCTTATTTCTTGGAATTTGGTCTGAAAAGCAAATGAGAGATTCTTAAAATTTTTAGAGAATATATTTCCAAATGAATGAGTTTTGGAACTATGGCATCGTTCATAATTGACAACTGACGTTATGCAAACTTTTATAAATAATAGCAACAGTAAACTGGGCGTATACGCACTTTTATTATTTAACTGATATTTAATAAATTTTCTTCCAACTATTTTGCTAATGTTTTGTAAATTTAAAAAAAAAATAGTATCACCATTTATGAAGTGATTGGTCAAATTTAATGTTTTCTTTTTAATTTTTCGACGCTTTTTTTTTGAAAATTGTTGCGTTTGTGGCATTTTTCACAAGCAATTTAAAAACTTAATAATTTTGTTTCGCTTCTAAGAACAAATAATGCTTTTAAATCGAATTAAATGTTTAGATAAATTTAAGTCACCGCTCGAATATTTTTTAGCTGGAATAATTTCAGGAAAAATTGTATGCTATTAAAAATTACGTCAACAACAAAATTTTTTAGAAATATTGAATGGACAGTTTGTCTTACAATTATTAAAAAACCTACAAAAATCACAAGTACAATTTTTAACTTCCCATAGGAAGATATTGTTATGGGTCCGATTTGTCAAATTGAAAAATTTGACATTTCTCGACGTTTCAAGGTCCCTAGAGTCGAAATAAAAGATTTTTAGAAAGATGTCTGTGCGTGCGTGTTAACGTACGTCCGTATGTCCGTACGTCCGTACGTTCGCAACGTTTTTTTTCGTCGTCCATAGCTCAAGCACCAGAAGAGATATCGACTTCAAATAAATTTTGTTATACAGATAATAAAGCAGAAAGATGCAAAAAGGGCTCTCAAGAAAATTGCGTTGGTGGTTTTTTTACCATAGCAGTTTAAAAAAAAAGTGAAAATTTTGGTTAACCCTAAATATCTCATGAACCAATGACGCAAGAGACTTGAATTAAATTTTGAATTATATATTGTAACGTGATACAAAACAAGTATATTTTTGGAAAAAAATCCAATTAACGGTTTTTTTATAAATCAAAAAAACTGAAAAAAAAATTTTCACCTCGAAAATTTTACGAATACAAAATGATTTTATCTGCAAAACAATTTTGTGCAACAACAAATAATGTTTTTAACATCTGGTAAGATTTTAAGAAAAATCGAATTGACAGTTTTTTTTATGAAAAATAAAAACCTAAAAAAACATTGCTCAAAGCTGGTAAAAATTTAATTTCGACTCAAATATCTTTTCAAAAATTTGAGCTTATGTCTTCCAACTAATTTTAACTTATAAGAAATATTGTTTTCAACATTCCGAAAAATTTTGGGAAAAATCGAATTGACATTTTTTTTACAAAAAATAAAAACCTAAACAAGAAAATTAATAAAAGTTGGTAAAAATTGATTTTCGACTCAAATATCTTTTCAAAAATTTGAGATAATGGCTTCCAACTAATTTTAGCTTATAAGAAATATTGTTTTCACTATTCGAAAAATTTTGAGAAAAATCAGATCAACAGTTATTTTTATAAAAAATAAAAACCTTAACAAAAAAAATTAATAAAAGTTGGTAAAAATTGATTTTCGACGCAATTATCTTTTCAAAACTTTGAGATATTGGCTTCAAACTACTTTTATCTTTTAAAAAATATTGTTGTCAACATTAGTTAAAATTTTGAGAAAAATCGAACTGACAGTTTTTTTACAAAAAATAAAAACCTAACAAAAAACAATGCTAAAACTTGGTAAGAATTTACTTTCGACTCAAATGGCTTTTCAAAAATTGAAAATTTTGGGTTCAAACTTTTTATTTCACAGAAAATGTTGTTTTCAATATTCAGTAGTTCTTTTTATAAAATCGTTCAGTCCGTTTTTTACATAAAAAAATAAAATCTACAAGAAATAGTACGCAAATTTGGTAAAAATTAATGTTCGGTTCTTGATATCTCTCAATTTAATTTCATTCATTCAACTTGTTTTAAAATAGTTTTTGACTCGAATATTTTTATTACAAAAAATGGTATTGTCTTAAAAATTCTTTCACTTTATGCAAAGAATTGTTGTTAAATTGTTGCAAAATGTTACCGTTCTTTTTTTATTTTTTTTAAAATACTGCTAAAATTGTTTAAACTGTTTTTTTTATTTCGACATTTAAAAAAAGAAACTTTCCCAATTTGGAGACTTTTTATATACCTTTTGTTTTAAAAAATGAAAAAATAAAAAAACAAAATTCAGAATTTTTTTCCTCAAATAAACAAAATAATTCTACTAAAATTCATAAAACCAGTTTTTCGACTTAATCATCTTGAAAAACAAAAAGCCGTATTAGTGGAGGATAATTTTAGTTTATCTTATTTACAATGATGTTATTAAAATCTGGTAAAGTTAAAAAATAATCAATGGACTGATTTTTCTCAAAAAAAGTAAAAATTACACTTAATTGGTTTTATGACTCGAATATTTTTACAAAAAAAAACACGCTTTAACTTTAATTTATTGAGTGCCCAAGTTTTGAAATTCTTTAAATGAAAATTCAAATTATAACCAAAAAATATCAGTATAAAGTTTTCACAGGTAACAAACAAGTCGAAGCATTATCAATTTTTTGTTGTTTTGTGTTTGTCTTTGGCTCAAATAGCAAATAAAAAGTAAACTATCAAAATATTGAAAAACTTGTCTAAAAAATATTTACAGAAGCTATACTTTCAAAAAAATGACATTTTGAATTCTATCATATCGTCTGCAATTCACTTCAGAAACGATTATAGCAAAAATGAAACACTGGGCGTATACGTACTTTTTTAAATTTAATTAATATTTAATAATTATTCTCTACCTTTTCTTTGAATGTTACTTATTTGTTTTTAAATACACCATACGAAATCAAATAAGGGTCAGGTTCATAGAGAGTGCATAACATATTTAATTCACTAATAATACACGTTACTTTTCATACTGTTTTAAAACATTGAAGAGTAACAAATAAGAAATAAGATCTCAAAGATTTTACAGTATTTTACTAAAATAGACTTCAACTTATAATATATGGACAATACACACACATCCCTTCATGGATTTACATCGTAATATGACTCGATAACAAAATATCTGTTTCCTCTAAGACCTTTTTGGCCCCAGCTATTAGATCGTGACATCGTCTTTAAAAGTCAAAAGAGTATCATCTTTCATAACTCCTCCACCAAAAAAACTTTATGTTTTCCTTTTTTTTTTTGCACAATCGCTATATGAATCAGTAAATTGACAATGGTATCGGCGGCGGCGGCGGTGGCTTCAAAACATAGTAAAATAACAAAGCCTACAATTCCATGTCTCTATATGCGTTCAAAGTCCACGCACAGTACAAGTCAAAGACTCCACCTTAACTATAAACTATAAATTACCAAAGCCTCAAATTGTATAAAAATGTATCTCAATGTAAATTCTATTGACTTTCTGACCTAAGAGTGTTGTTTTCAAGCACCAATCGACTCTATACGCGTAGCATTTCGCGTGTTTGTTTATTTGCTTATTTCCCATTGCTCAATGGACAATCTCTATGTATACAAGTCGATATGTCTACAAGGCATTAGATGTACAAGTAGTATAAATGCCCTCTCCTCTGAATTAAAGTCATTAAGGTTGATAAATTATAAATTATTATTATCATCAAGAGTACTTTTAGAGCTCGTTCAAATGAAGTTTTAGTCGGGACGAAAACAAAACAAAAAAACTCGCATTTAATGGCATTTCAAGCGAAACTACAAAAATGTGGATACGTTTATGAAAAATCAACAGAATAATAAATAACACAAACTTTATGCAACAATAATTATAAGATATAAGAAGAAATAGTACAAAAAATAGTTCGCAAACGCAATCCTCAAGTTTTATGAATGTATCTATGTATCTATGAAGGTACCTTATAAAGTTGGAAAGATACTTTACTTTACTTAACTTCATGATGGTTTCCTTGGTTAATATTCACAATGGCAGCCATAACAACAACGTGAGTTTTAGTTTTGTTTCTTTTTGTGTGCAGATAAATATCAGTTGTATTTTTCGCATTTAAACAACATTAAACAAAAAAAAATAATAATAATAAATGTATGACGACAGTAGCAGGTTTTTCGTTTTATTGTTGAAACAACTTGTGTATTAGAAACAAAAAACTATGAGAGCGTGAGAAGCGTGATTTCTGGATATTGAAAGCTTCCGTCAGCAGCGTCAGGTATTTAAACTGCGAATTCAACTCTCCCTGAGCTTACTAGAGTTTAGTTCTTGGTTCACTGATCAGTAAAAAAAAACAAAAACAACAAAACTTGCACACAAGTATATGACATCAGCATAAAAAAGTTAATAAATTGTTGTTGTTTGTTAATTTTTGTTTTTATATTTTTGGGACTTTGTTTAGTTGGACTGATGACACTGTCATTTTTATTCTAAATTAATGTCATCGTACGCCACCGTCCGTCGTTACTCGTTTTGTTACTTAAACTCAAGTTGACATGATGACGGTGAAATGGTACGGTGGTGGTGCGGTGTGTCTCCGTTGGCGACGTAGTTATTAGCGTCGTTGTCGTTCGTTCGGTTGGTGGTTCAATTAGGTAAGTGTATATGGTTCTTGTGAATATGATATCACTTTATTAATTCACTACCTACAATATATGTACGTTTCTACATTCATATACCTAACAAGCTACTTAAAATAAAAAGATGAAGATGTAACATGGGACTCATCAGAAAACAGGGTAGCTAATTGGAAAAAGCAATAACCAACATCAAGGCGCTATTTATGTCGGGCTTTCACGATAATCCTTCCAGACGGATGAATGATGAAATTAAATATATCCAAGCGTTATTTTTATGGATCTTATACTCGTGAATGTGTGATGGGGTTTGGAGATTTTATTTCCCGTGAAATTATATGACCCTTTGCAGCAAAAACAAAACAAACATTTCTTTGAACGGGCCTGTTCAATCCATAACCTTTTTTTATTTTTACTTCAAAGCTTTTATTCGTTTAAAAGTTGAGTAGAACTGACTTACTTTGTCTGCTGGAGCCCATATAACTAGAAAAAGTCTTTTGAACAGAATTTAATGTCTTAAGTGTTTTGTTGGCCTTCGGATATTTTCCACACCCCGCCCATCAATTAATTTAGCGTAGTACTGGTACTTATAAAAATGTAAATCACTTAACCCTTGAGCTCAATATCTGTCGTACTGTCAAGTATACAGATTGTTTTTGCTACCGCACATCAAGAATGTGGAATGCTTTAATCAACTCTGTTTTCCCAACCATTTTGATGTACACATGTTCAGGGAAGTAATGGACTCTTTATCAAAACAGAAATTGTTTCTTGCAATTTTAAATGAAGTTTGTAATACTGACAAATTTGAACCCCCCCTCCTTTTTTTCTACAATAATTTGTTAGTGGTCTTTCCCCAATATACATAATTTGTTTCTTGGTTTGATCAATGTCTAAAGTACAAACCTTAAAAAGTTAAAAAAGCTTTGTAAAAGATAAAACAACTTAAGGCCTCAGGTCAACATCCTAGAATTTTAGAAAAATAGATGTTTTGAAAACGTTGAATGGCCATATAGGACCACAAAAATTATATTCTAAAATAATATAACAGACAAAAATATCAAGTACTCTGTTTTTGAGTTTAAGTATTAAAAGTGCTGGAAAATTATTCTTGATTTGCTTCTACTCAAAACTTCAAACGCTTCTATTTCAATACTGGATTTCTTAAAAGTTGACCGGACTCAGAACTGAGCCAATTTTCAACCGATGGAAAATACATTTTCTTCGCAAATACTTGGGATTATTTTATAGCATAGTAAATTTTCTTTTAAAATTTTTTTACAAATTTTTTTTTTTATATTGTACGCGGACTCAAGGGGATATGAAAACCCTTATAATGATTATACACAGTGGGGGTAATTAGGAAGGTAGGATAGGATTTGAAAGGAGATACCGATGCACATTGGTGTTGAATGCTTGCACATTGTAATGAGTTCGAAATATATCATATGCGACTAAAAAAAGAATCTCTGTACTTTACAGTACGACCGAAATTGCGCTCAAGGGTAAACTGATGGGCATTCCTAAAAGAACGAGTATTACGGTTAAATTGTTTGAGGGGATTTCATTAGAGCATTGCTTATGGAAGTAGCGATAAAATAATGAGAGACATGAAACCTTACGAAGGTGCTCGAGAGATGCAAAAGTTTCAGTAAGAAAACGGTCACCTATCATTTTTAGAGTTCTCTTTTGAAAGCTCTCACTTCCAACTCTAGAAATACGCTATTTGTCCAAAAATCAAGATATCGTAAAAATTCTACGTTAAAACATTTTTTATATTTTATTTGAAAAAACTTTTTGGCTCATGATGATTAAAAACTAGAGGAGCAGTAAACGTGATACAAAAGTAGATATAATCGTAAAAACGCTGAACAGCCGCTATTTTAAATTAAATAGCTTCGAAAATCCCCTTTCAGTAAATATTTTGTACCCTTAAAAGCCTATTTTTTTCGGCCTCTATGGTGGTCTAAGACCTCAAATCGACTTTAAATTAACATCATTTCAAACTTTTTTCTTATTCTTGATGAAGAGACAAGATTTTCTTAAAATGGCTTTTTTCAAGCGTATTCAAAAATAGTAATTTTTTGATTACTAAGTCTCCCTTAATTCAGTTTAAATTTTGATTTTTGGTGTTTAAGTGTACTAAGGTTACTTTTCCAATATACAATTTTCAGCGAAGTAAAATTTTATATGAATTAAAACCGTTTTTTTATTTAGATTTCGAATAATTTTGGAATTAAGTACACATAAGATACTTTTTCTACTACTAAAAGAAATCTTTACGACAAAATCCAATTTACTAACACTTTCTACTGCTTTATTTATTTCCAAAATTCGTTTCAAGGATATTTGTTTCATTGTTTTCATATTTTTACTCAAAACGGTTTTCCTTTCATATTTAAAAAATTTACATTCATTCTTCAAAAAAATGCTTAAAAAGACTAAACCTGATTGATTTTTGATCACATTTATTTTACTGTAGTATTAACAGAGTTTTCTTATTTTTAAAACAATGTCTGTTAAAAGTACAGCCCTCTTCAATCTAGTTAGTTAAATTCGATTTGACTATAATCAGGTATGTAATAGTTTAGAGCTCTCGAAAACTTCACCATGATCATGAAAGTAGAAAAATATCGTTGATTTAAAAGCTTCTTAATCTAACTTTAGATCAGGCGCGCAGTGTGTCCCCTCAAGCCGGCCCTGTAAAAAAACATATAAAGTCATAACATATTAATGAAAGCGAAATTTGTTGTTTGACATTTAAATACTAATGCAAAATTGTGCCAAATGAAAGTGAAAACATTGTCAGACGCGTTCATAGGATATACCTTCATTAAGTCAGTGATGTTGAGGTAGATAGACAGATAGGAGTATAGTATTGTAAAAGAGAAGTGTGAAGAAGAGGTCAATAAATATGTATACAGAAAGTCATTTCTGTTATTTAAATTTATAAGACCGAAGTGAAGACAGACTCACGGAACGACGACATATGTTATGTGTATCTAAGTGATATCGTTTAGGTCTCTGATATAGTTAATTTTAATTGCTGATGATTATTTCATGAGGAATCAAATATCAATAATTCTTGAATAAGACTTTAAATGGAACATAATACTTATTGATCAGTGGTGATCAGTAAAAATAACAATACATTTTATACTGAGAATGAATATTTATTCATGTTTAATTTACGTAAATGCAACACACTTTATAAAATAAATGTTATACAAGAATTATATGAGTTTCGAGAATAATAAGAATCAATTTAAAAAGAAATTAGTTTTGTTAGTTTTTATGAATATTTATTTATACTTTCTTAGTTTTGTTTTTGGAACTTGTGTCTGATTTGTTTATTAATGACTATTTCAAATATTCGCGAAAAGTTTTAAATAATGTATTTTAAGGGATCGTCTATTTTATAAGTTATCAATTGTATCAATACTTTAAAACTTGCTGATAAAATTATTACTAATTCTCTTTTAGTAAAAACAGTTCATCCGAACACATCTTTAAAGTGACAATTCATGAAAAAAATCAAATCAAACAAACCTTAAGCTAAGAATCTAATTTATTTAATTAAAGTCTCAAAATCTCAGAAGTTGTATAGATTTTCCAATTCACTGAAAGATAAGGAATCCTGTTTTTTATTATAACTTTTAAAAATATAAAGAGAAGTTTAAAATGATTTGACAGTTGAGAATGTCAAAATGTTGACATTTTTGTTCAGTAATGTTTTGGAATTCATAATGTATGGTTTAGTTTAAAGTCAATAAACGCTTTCAAATTTTTAACTTCCCATAGGAAGTTATTGTAATCGGTCCGATTTGTCGAATTGAAAATTTTGACATTTCTCGACGTTTCAAGGTCCCTAGAGTCGAAATAAAAGATTTTTAGGTTTTTTTCCAAAAATTTGAGATTATGGCTTAAAACTAATTTTATCTTATAAGAAATATTGTTTTGAACATTCAGCAAAATTTTGAGAAAAATCGAATTGACAGTTTTTTACAAAAAATAAAAACCTAAAAAAATGTATACAAGTTGGTAAGAATTGATTGGGTCGCATCCCAGCCTCTTTTTGAAATTAATTTTGAACAAATAACTCTGCTCACGAAATTTATAGAACGCTTTTAACAAAAAATATGATGTTTTCAAAAAAAAAATTCTTGCGGGAGCCTATATATCTTAAAGTGACATAAAGAGTGAAATGAAAAACATAAGCTCTTATATTCAATTGGATTTGGTTCATTAATTTTCTGAATATTTTGTCTTAAGTCTTTAAACACCTATACAAAGTTGGATTTTTTTGTAAAAGTTATTTTCGAATTTCAGTCGTTTGTTATTTCTTGCAAAAGAATGCAATCTTTAATGAATTCAATCAAAAGTAGATTCATTAAATTTCATTTGAAAGTGGAACATCAAAAACACTATTTTCACCATTCAAAAATTACAATAATTTTACAGTCATTCATAGACATTTTTGAAGAATTCATTCAATTTGTAAATTGTTTGCAAAATGATTGAAAAATAGTAAAAATAAATGTATGAATTCTGCAAAGATTACAATCAATCGATTGCTTCTAATAAATAAATCTTTTTAATTGTGATTGTTTAGTTAAAATAAAGCCATAAAATTGATTAAAAAAAATTTAAGTAATGAATTTTAAGGAATTTTGTAAAAGAATTTGACAGGACTTTATTGAAACACAGAAAATACTTCTAGTTTACTCTGAAAAATTATTTACCCACAAATTATTTCAGTTCATTTACATAAACAAAACTTGTTCTAAAAATCCTTCTTATAATAATATAAATGTTTAGATAAACTTTATCTCGTATTCAAGGGAAAAACATCAAGTTTATTTTTGTAACTTCATAAATAAAATTCAAAGTTCTTCAAGATAAGACGTTAACATACTTCCATGAATACCTAAAGATACTACTAGATACTTAGAACTAAACATTACTTTACATTTAACCCTGAAAATCACAAAACGAATTAACGTGTTTCACCTTAACATTTCACTGAATAATTTATGAGCATAGGCAGAGCCAGAGTTAGGTACATAAAAATTAATATATTGATTTAGTATTCCCTGAACACTTTGCACAACTTGTCAACTTGCTAACTCAACTGACGTATACTGTTTTGGTTGTCAATGCACCAGCTATACTCGAAATAGGTTAACACATACAGTATACGTCAAAATATAGATACATATGCATATGATTGATTCTTGATAATTTCAAACCCTGAATTGTATAAATGTAGTTCAATCAGATTTATAATTATTGCACAAACCCCTCAATAATATTTCAAATCAATATTGACACGGATAAAAGCTTCTATTGTTTCATTTCCTCTCTGATGTGATGGCAACGACTCGTATGAACTAAATATGGTTCGAGTGCGTATCAATATCTCGTCAGTTACATAAATCCATGAAATACAATATCTATTTACGTTAGGCAAATATTTGAATACCCTCTATACTCAATCGGGCGGAATGTCAATCGTTTAATTGTTTAAGCATCCTTCTAATGAGATCATGATCGATTTATTTTTGTTTGTATTTTTTTTTATTGTTTAACCAAATTAGTTGATATTATTATTCAATGTACTCATCATCACATAAAAGTAGTTCAGTTTTATTTTATGTATTTTTGTAATCCCAATTTTTGAACAGAAAGCGACTCATTTAGATTCAGTGCCAGGTTCTAAATACCTTAAGTATAAAAGTTCAATGGCAAATTAGTTTACGTTAACGTTTGCGTTGTTGCGGCAAATCGCATGTAGCTTTCGTGTTTTTACTTTTTTTTTGTATTTTTGAATACTCATTGTGATGGCGCTGCTGACATACAAATTACCGTTATATTCTAGCATCTGGCATTTTTATGCTGGCGCAAACAACCAATACTAAATGTTTTGCACTAAAAAACGCGCTAAAACAATAATAAATAACTTAAAAGTCGACGGTAACGACGACGACGCTGAAGATGGTGATGGTGATTGTGATGGCAATGATGTTGATGGTCCGATACGGATGAACTAGAGAAGTTCAACGTGGAGAAAATATTTAATTTGAAACTTTCACCGGATCCCTTTTAGAATCGTGAAAAATTATGTGATGGGGTTTTTAGTTGCTGGTTGTTGTGGGGCGCCAAAGCAAAAAGGTGGGCAGCTCTGGCCTCTCATGGGGGATCTTTTGCTTTGCCACATCCGTCAAATTGTTTATGACAGTGCGGTCGGTGGCGTGGCAGGGCGTTTGTCCTATATATTTGTTTATTTTTGTGTTTTTGAATATTTTTATTTTATAAAAGTTTTTATTTATATTTTTTTCAATACAAATTCAGGAAGTGGAAGAATGTTTTGTTTTTTTTCGAGTTGAACATTAATATCGATTAAGTGTTGCCGTTTGTTAGGAATTTTTCAACCTAGACTATTAGATTGCTTACTGTCATTTCATTATAAGTTCTTAAACTTATAAGATTGGACTTTTATGGGCGGAAGTTCTTAGTTAATCTACAGTTGGTATCCTTGAAAAATTGACAATAATTTAGAAAAAAGAACTGTCAATAGAACTTTTCTAAAAATTTTACCAAATGTCAAAAATGTCATCCTTAGTAGTATACAATTATTCAGAAGGTAATACCAGTTCTTTTTCGTAAAATATTTGACCTGATAAATATTTGTTTCAATGATTTTTGAGTTAAAAAGTTGCCACTATACAATACAAATGGTTTCAAGTCGGTAGCATCATTATCGATTAGAAAAATATAATTTTAAACCAAATTTGTATTTTTTTTTAATTTCCGATAGTAAGAAAAATAGGTATTAGAAACTTTAGAACTTTATGATTTTATCTGTCAAACAAAATTTATTTGAACTCTCTTTCACTACTCGTTTCTTACATATTTTCAAATGAACCATGGCTTTGATTATAGAGAGGAGCGTGAAACGTCTAGAAATGTCAAAATTTAAACAATGGAAAGTTAGAAAGAAAAGTTAGTGTCCAAACATTTTTCCAAAATGTTAGTGTCCACTTGTTTGAATTTAATCATTTGAATTCGCTGCTTTAAATGTGAAATTTAAAATGATTTGAAAATTTTTAAGACTCTTATCAGTTTTGCCAAAATTATTGAAGAAGATTGAAAATTAAATTCCAAAGTTAATTCTTTTTTAAGTCCTAACCAAAATATATTTAAAACTCAATCTTCAATAATTATTTTTTTTTTTCTATTTTTAAACTAATTTAAGTTATTTTGAATTGAAAATAAAATTCAACGGCAACGCTGTTCCTTAAAATAATAATTTATTTTTATTCGATGCCACCCAAACTCTGCGCTGTAGTTTTTGTTGTTTTGTTTTTGTTAATTTATTTTTCTGTAACATCTCTTATTGACGACAAACTTCTCCAGACTCAAATATAATGTGCTATGGTAAACTTATGATAGGGATTTTAGGAAATTGGAATTTTCTAAAGAAATAAAAAATAGAATAAAAATATTTGTTAGAGAATAAAAATATCAAAGACGCATTTAATATTGTAGAATATTGGAATTTGTGATGTGGTAGATGAAGATATATTCCAACAACTGTATACATGTCTGTATATCTAGTATAATATTGAATCTTATATCACAAACAATTAATGTTTATGTTTAAGAGATACTTAATGTTTTGGAATACGAGTGACCTTTTGAATTTATGATTGGTTGTAAATGCTTATGACATGTGACAGTGATAAAAAGGAGCATTAAACTTTTCGGCAAACTGCTGTTTAAGTAATTTAATTAAGAACTTGTGGTATAGGTATCAATATTTATTCATTTTAGATTTAGATTTTTTGTAATGTTTTACTTAAAAAAATTGTATTGGAAATCTTGTTTCATAGGAAGATTTTGTCTTTAATTCATGAAAGAAACTTAATCGATATTTACATTTTTTTTAATGTCTTTTTTTAATATCTGCATCTCACTTTAAATTCCTGTTAGAGGGAAAAACACTTAGGAAGAACTTTGAGGACAAACAAAATTTTTAACTTCCCATAGGAAGTTATTGTAATGAGTCCGATTTGTCAAATTGAAAATTTTGACATTTCTCGACGTTTCAAGGTCCCTAGAGTCGAAATAAAAGATTTTTAGAAAGATGTCTGTGCGTGCGTGTGTACGTACGTTCGTATGTCCGTACGTTCGCGACGTTTTTTCGTCGTCCATAGCTCAAAAACCAGAAGAGATATCGAGTTCAAATAAATTTTGTTATACAAATAATAAGACAAAAAGATGCAGAAAGGGCTCTCAAGAAAATTGCGTGGGTGGTTTTTTTACCATAGCAGTTTAAAAAAAAGGTGAAAATTTTGGTTAACCCTAAATATCTCATGAACTATCGACGCTAGAGACTTGAATTAAATTTTATACTATATATTGTAACGTGATACAAAACAAATATATTTTTGGAAAAAAATCCAATTAACGGTTTTTTTATAAATCAAAAAAGCTGAAACAAAAATTTGTCACCTCGAAAATTTTACGACTAAAATATGATTTCATCTCCAAAACAATTTTGTGCAACGAAGAATAATGTTTTTGACATCTGATAAAATTTTGAGAAAAATCTAATTGATAGTTTTTTTTATAAAAAATATAAACCTAAACAAAAATAAATAAAAGTTGGTAAAAATTGATTTTCGACTCAAATATCTTTTCAAAACTTTGAGATATTGGCTTTAAACTACTTTAATCTTTCAAAAAATATTGTTGACAACATTCAGTAATATTTTGAAAAGAATCAAATTAACAGTTTTTTTTACAAAAAATTAAAAACCGAAAAAAAAAATTAACAAAAGTTAGTAAAAATTAATTTTCGACTCAAATATCTTTTCAAAAATTAAAAATATTGGCTTCAAACTTATTTTATTTCACAGAAAATATTGTTTTCGATATTCAGTAATTTTTTTTATAAAAATC
This sequence comes from Eupeodes luniger, assembly GCA_951509635.1. NCBI lineage: Eukaryota > Metazoa > Arthropoda > Insecta > Diptera > Syrphidae > Eupeodes > Eupeodes luniger. The sequence goes on along the minus strand of OX608075.1, from coordinate 6,131,959 downwards.
CAACAGTCCGTTTTTTCATAAAAAAATAGAATCTTCAAAAAATAGTATGCAAATTTTGTAAAAATTGATACATTTAGACAAACTTTTAAGCAAGACAAATCGACAGACGGGATGGGAAGTTATCAGTGTGCATCCCAGCCTCTTTTTTAACTTAATGACAAGGTAGTAAAAAGTTGCGCGAAACTTTTTTGAGACAGCTACTTCTACATAAACTGCGTGATATAATGTTTTTCAATAAAGAACTTGAAATTTGATATATTAAATACTTATATTTCTTTAGAATTGTGATACTGTTAAAAAAAAACTGTATCCTGAGAAGTTATCAGGGATAACAGGAGAAGCTGTATTTAACTAAATAACCAATAAGTTTTACCTATTACGAAGTACTCTATAAACTTTGCGAAGAGATATATTTGTTTCAAAGCAAATTTTCACAATTTGGAAGCACCATTTGTAAGAAATTGCTGAACAGAAATGTCAACAAACTTTGAAATTTTTTGGCGTAATTTTTAGGAGTATATTTAATTTCTTAAATTAAAGTTAAATATCAAAGTTTCTTGTATCAGCTGATGATCAGTTTGAGTACTTAAAATTCTCCAAAATTAAAGTAAAAAAATGCGAATCTTAAACCACTCCAAGGCTTTTAACTTATCTTTAAATCTTTTGATTCGAATTCAATGCGAATAAAGCTATTACTTATTTTAGAACATTATGGAAAATATTTTGCACAAGTCTTAGCTATAACAAGTGTTATTGACCTTGAAATTTTCTACCTTATTTAAAATATGATTCAAGCTTTATTATTTAAGGAATTAAAACAAATCATGATTTTGACGTTTATGTATTTAAACAAAACATTGTTTCCCATATCCAAGCAATATATGTATAAACAATTGTTTGATTTGAATTAAACAATGATTAATGATCGAAGCGTGGACAAAAAAAACTAAAATATTTATAGATTTATTTAAAGCTTCCTTCCGGGTATATAGCTAGTTAATAAATGTATAGTTTTCGATAAAAATATATGAAAGTTTAAGTGTGTTACGCGCATTTTTATTAATAATAATTGTTATTTATTTGCTTTTAAATTATAATCCTGTTAACCATCAAAACACATAAATATGTAATTTGTTTTTTAATTAAATTCAATTTTACTAAGTGGATTTTAAGAAATTTTAACACGCTATGTTAATAATAATAATAATGAAAGAGACTTAGGAATTTACCGGGAGCTCATTTATTTATGTTTAAAGGAATTTTGAATTTAATTGCTGTGTGGTTAGTGATTTATGAAGTTATCATACACAAACATACATAATGTTAACAATATTATGAAAAAATTGGTTTAGAAAAGGGTTAGGGAAAAGAGAAGATCAAATTGCTTTTAATGCTTTTCATAATATATTAAGGTGTACCACCTCAAAAGAAATTTTAAGTTTGTAAATCTGTAATTTTTAGGAAAATTGACTAAGACTAAGACCAGTTTCTTCAAAAGGCCTAAGCTATTTCTTTAGTTGTTTGATTCCCATAATTTTTCCAAAAACAAACACAAACCCAGTAATTCAAATTTGCCTGCAGAAAAACCACCTAACCTAACCTAAATTCATTGAAAAACAGCCTCCCACTTCTTAAAGTTTTTTTTTTTTATTATTTATTTTTCAAGTGTAGATAATAAATCTTATTCTTCAGGAGTGTTTTAGGCTTATCAAAAAAACTAAGTCAACAAACCCCAAATGGTTAAATATTTATAACAAAAGGAACAAAAAAAAAACAACAAACACCAACCCAAAAAATTATTCAAAAAAATATCGCAATCCATCAACACTTTCTTCAAAAAATATATCGTTTGATAAATTATAATACATCCATCTATATCCACAAACCCACATCCCACACATTCTAAAATATATCTTCAAAAAGGTGAAGTTCTAAATTAAAAAAAAAAAAACAAAAACAAACAATTCCAAAACTCAATCCCAAGGGCATCACTTTTGAAATAATGTTTGACAAACGATGCTCCTGACGCAGTCAAAACTGCCAATAAGGGCTTCATTTTATGTCTTATGTGTTTTTTTCGGGCTCCGCGTATCTTCTTCCGCCGCAAAGGCAAGACACAATTGTTTGCTCCAGAGGCAAACAAGAAATATCATAAAAATGAACTTTTCATCTAAAACAAAAACAAAAGTAGGCCATTTTGAAGCATAAATTTATAAATACAAATTCATCTCGAGAAGAGATACCTAAGATAGCTGATGGTATGTAAATTCCGCGCGGGCGAAAAATATAAAATAAAACCCCCACTCTTTAGATATGAGCATAAAATTCATATAAGAAAACGAACAATAACCCTCATACACTTCGTACCATGGGGAGGATGAAGAACTAGAAGTGGAAGCTCCAACTTCGACAAAAACAGAAACAGAAACGACAACCCTCCTTTGTACATATATTTCAAAACGGAACTTCTGAATGGGAAACCCTCACTTCGATTTAATGGCGGCCGGATGTTGGCAGTCGGTGTTGGGGAAAAAAAGAAAGCTTTAGTACGTGTGAAAATCGTGAGCTTATTATGGACTACAGCTTGACGAAGTACACTTCTATATGACGACGACCATAAGGGTACCCTACGTTGCTTTGAAGTATTAAAATAATTGCACTGTGATGGTGCTGTTCTGGGGCTCTGATGTGCTGCGCCACTTGTTTCAGAAGCCGAAGCTAGAATTGCTAATGAATCGTGTCACGAATATGTTCAAAGCATTGTAATGGAATTCAGGGCGGCAATTCCTTTGGCAAACGAGAAAGAGAACAATTCTTTTTTTATTTTTAAGTTGCGCGCAATTAAAAGTGAATAAATTTATTCTTTCCTCCTTAGGAAATCTCTCTTTCGCCATAATCATTCAGCAAAATCACATGCATCAATGTTCGAGTTCCGAAAGAATAGAATTTGCCAGGCCAGGCCGATTGTATCTCGTCGTCGGCATCAGCTCCAACAGGGACTGGGTTAGATAGGTATTCCTGATGTAGCACTAATTTTTACTTTTGTGGATCATGATTGGAGCATGGAGAAGTGTGTTGAGGGAACCGAACGAACGTGAGAAGAGATAAACAATCTGAAATTCTACAAATTTATCTCAGCAAATAAGTTTGCTAATTTTTATTTCTATTGTTGTTTCTGTTGTTGTTTTCCGACTATAGAGGTGATGAAGTCTGTCCTCGATTGTGGTCTATTAGTTTGTTTTGTTGGTAGATACACTAATTGCATGTAATTATCAGAATTGTGTAAGGTTTTGAGATTGATGGAAGAAGAGAAAAAAAAAGTATCTAAATGTAGGTAAATATAGGATCGGATGATAGACAACTGAGAGATTGTGGTTTTTGAGATAAGAAGGTTGTTGTTGTTGCTGTTGAATCTTTAGGTTTTAAATGAAGTGTGATTTGTGATATAGATGCTGTATCGGCTTTATTTGATTTATTTAATCTTCTGGTCGGAGATTACCTTTAAGATACATAACAAAAGCCCATGAATGCAATCAAAGATAAGATGAGATTTATTTGAATGTCTTTTGTCGTCCGAAAGCTTCAATCTCTTCAAATCAAAGTGTAAATCAAATAGAAATCACATAAGACTATCTATACAAATCAAACTTATTTATGTACAAGTACTTGAACATACATAAAGTATTATGTACGTTAAAGATTATGTACAATACCCTTGAGTGTACTTCCTTTTTTGGTTAAGGGGATTGGGATTGGGAGAGATAAAATCTGTTTTATGTGAATTGTCAGGGAAACAATATAAAGTCACATTTATATTGTTTTTGGAGAAGAATCGTTGTACATGTGGAACATTTTGATTTATCTTTTGCTGAATGTCAACCACTTGCGAGCGATGGATGCTGTGCTGGTGGCAGATGCAGAGGAAAACAGCTTTAGTAGGTTGTAAAATATATATTTAAGTTGTTTGTTAACCTCAGAATTAAAGAGGATAAATGTTTAAGGTGCAGCAATAGAAGTTTTGTTGTTGTTATGTGGAATTTGTCAGCAGAAAAATGAATTAAAGAGAATAAATAAAATTTGAATGGAAAATTCTTTGGCTTTTTGTCCCTAGGGACCGATTTTCATCAAATTTTATTTAACTGCATATGAAATTAGTCTTGGAAGCTTTTACTCCTTACATAACAGCTGTGGAGATGTTTAACACTATAATTTGTGAATTTCTAATATTTCTTTGAAAATACAATTGAGAACATGTGAATTCTTCAGTTAGTCCGATATTTGTTTGACTCTTAATTTTTAGAGTAAATTTTATACAACAAATTTAAGTTCAAACATTGACTTTCTAAATTTAAAGTGCCAAACATGAAAAATGGCTGGAAAAGTGACACCGAATTAATGTTAATTGACATCACCTGAACATATTGGAACTTTCAAAAGATCCAAATTTCATCTGATTTTAATGCGTAGAATTGAAAAATACCTTTTGCAAAAAAATTTATTGTCCTGAATTTGAATTTGTGCTTATAGTTTTTGGAGCAATTTAAGTTTTTTGGCTTAATTAAAAAATTGACTGAAACCATCAATCATAAAAATGACATAAGTTATCAAATATTAACTCATCCTAATATCGATGTTTAAAAAGTCGATTATAAAAATGTTGACTTTTCAAATATTGACAATGGCTCAGTGAATAAAATTCACATACGGTGTCGCTTTTGCCTATGAACTGGATAATACACATTTGGATGAAATTTTAGTTTAAATACCTTATTTTTTTACTCAATTTCAGTTTTTTTTTTATAATAAGCATACACTCAAGGGGATATTACTACCCTTATTATGCAGAGGCACAGTGTGAGCACTAGGAAGAGGAAAGAGGGTTTAAAAGGAGATGTCGGTGCACATTGGTTTTGAATTCCTGAATATTGCAATGACTAGGAAAGACAGAGTGTGGTAAGGCATTCCACATTCGCGTAGTACGGCTAAAGAACGAATCTCTGTATTTGACATTACGGCCGAAGTTGGGCTCCAGGGTATACTGATGAGCATTCCTAGAAGCGCGAGTATTACGGTTGAACTGTTTTAGGGGAGGAATGCAAGTGGCTATTTCACTAGAGCATAAGCCGTTAAAATAACGGTAAAAAAGGGTCAGACAAGAGACCTTACGACTATGTTCAAGCGAAGTAAATGAACTTATGATGATATTATCATCTAACAATTTAAATGCTCAATACTATCCAAGAGGTTTAAGTAAGTTGCAGGAGCACCAGCCCAGAGATGGGAGTTATACTCAAGCTTGAAATGACATTTTTTTAATCTAGAAATTGAACCTTTCCCAAGCGAAAATTTAGAAAAATACTCATGTAATAATACGGTGTTCTTGGAGTAATGATAATGTTCCAAATTGCTTCGATTTTTTCTAATAAGAAAACCAGGTTTCAGAGTTAAGAAATACATTAAATTCATAACTCCCAATAAGTTTATTTAAGATCTTAAATTATAGCGGTCCAAACTTAATTTTGCGTCAATATAAGAAGAATTTGACTTTTTATTAATTATTGTTTATATCTAAAAATTGACAGGACAGCGAAAAAATACGGGAGATTAGAAAGGCCTGGGATTTGTCTATACTCTGTCCGATATTCATGATAAAAAGCTCATTTGAAAGGTTGTGAATTTTTTGAACTGATCTCATTTTTATGGAAGTTCTTAAAATATAATTTTTACAAAAATTACAAATTCCTGTCTTCCAAATATTTCGTCTAACTTTTCAAAATAGCTTTCCACAATTTTCATCTTTTTTAATTTTTTTAAAATTATGATGTTTTGAAAATCATGAATCATGAATTTATTGGTTTTGAAAAATATATTCTATATAAGTTAGTTTATTACAATTAAAAATCACAATTTCAAGATTATTTGTATGTTCTTTTAATATATTTCAGAAACTAGATATGAAAAAATATTAAAGTCCTCGTTTGCGTTCCTGTAACCAAATAAGATAGTTAAAGCAGCCCATTGAATATGTTATGTGAACGAGAACAATTTCTAATCAAACTTAGTAATGGGCTACTTTCAGCCAGGCTACTTTAACATAGCAGATAGTTTACTTTATATTGTGAATTAATTATTTCGGTTAAGTTCTAAAAACTGACTAATATTCTAGCCTGGTACTAAAGTATGTAGACCTATGCTATGATTAGGAAAAGATTTTCAAAACCTGTTTAAAAAACATTATAATTTCTTCAAATTTTGTATCTATTTCGCTTAGTTTTTGTCACGAAATATCATCAGTTATTTTACTTTTCCACTTCAACTTTCGATGAACTTTGAACTTAAAAAATCAAATTTAACAATTTTTGAAATTTAACAAACATACATGTGCCTTAACGTTAACAAAGGCTTTTATTAAACTTGATCTATAAACGAAACTAAGGTAGAGCTGTGCCTGTGATACGTGATAAATTAAAAAAACGTCAAAAATGTAAACTGATCCTGTTTTACCAATTTAGAACAGCTCTTAATTAAGCTCAACTTTAATTAGCTCAATTCATCAAGTTATAGTTTGTTTGATTAAGACTAAGTACTTTCCTAATTAACTATAGTTAGTAGTTTAACATAAACTTGAACATCGTTTGCATCAATAGTCAATTAATATCAACAAATCGATTCATGCAAAGCACCTTAAACTTATTTATACTCGTATACAACCGTTTTTAGTAGTCTACCTTGATTTACAAAATGTTTTGATTTAAAATAAAATCAACACAAAAAAAAAACTAAACCTGATATGATGCCCTACTGATATCAAACTTGATTAATATATATTTTATAAACAGAAGTAAAGCACACACCTGTCATTGGTTCAGCATCAAGCAAGTTTTCAATCTCATGACAAATATTATGATAATTTTCAACCCCTAGATTTGCATACGTAAATATTCCCATTAAACTGTCGGACAATATATAAACCTTAATTTATATTCCTTTTCCTAGTTTATCATGCGCATAAATGCAGTGATGGCCAAGATAATAGGAACAACCTCTATTGTGATGTTTTAAAAAACTAATCACAGATGGCATGTTTAAGACATAATTTCGAAATCAATCCCAGATTAAAATTTTCCTAACAAAAAGTTAGTTTTTAATTCTTAAATATTGCAATGTCAGAGAAAGACAAATCGTGGTAAGGCATTCTAAATTCGTGTAGTACGGCTAAAGTACGAATCTCTGTACTTTATGACATATTTCTGCAAGTGTTTTTATTATTTTGAAAACTATAAACAACTATAAACTATGCTTAATTGAAAAGTTTGACAACATATTAACCATAAGTAAAATATAGCGCTTTCATGACGTTAGTTAAACTCAAAATTAATAACTGCTGTTCCTGTTATTTTAGCCATAACTGTATGTTTACATTATGTATAAAGTATGAATACATGAATATTTTACAAGCATGTATAGAATGTTTTTAAAAGTTTTAAGTGAAAATAGTCGATTTAAAATTCCAATGTTGCTGCAGCCTCAGTAAATCTATTTTGCAGATCTTCCCGGTTTTGTTTCTACTTCAAAAATATACTATACACCACAAACTCCTCAACCGACCGACGCACGACGGACCGACCAACATCATCCAAGCATATTCCCATCAGCCATGCTTAACCTGTGGTAATAAATCTAAAAAGCAACAAAAAACTACACGTTGGCGCGTATATGGGTCAGAAATGAATTTTAAATCCGAAACACCATGTTCCGCTCTATGAAAATGATGATGATGATTACGATGATGAAGATGATGAAGATGATGACGATGATGATGGTGGTGAGGTGGTTCAGGCTGACTCGTCACTCTTTATAGCAATAGCACCAATTTGCCAGTTGCTTTGGCAGTGCTTTAGAGTGGTATAGTGCTTGCTATGAGCTAATTATAAATTACCCATGAAGGCAGTGTTATACGCATGTACCTAGATCTGGATTCTTAGAGCACAACTCACTCCATATACATTTATTGAAAGACGACTTCATAGAAATAGATTGTGAATTTCACATAGTTTGTATATAATACATTTTAATAAGAAAAAACAATGCTTCAACCGTGAATCAACCGCGCTTTAATAGTGGTTCAACAGTGGTTCAATAGTGATTCCACTCTAATTCAACAAAGTTTCATCAGTGGTTTAATCGGTTCTTAAGAGTTGTTTAACCTTGGTTCAACACTGGTTTAACTGTGGTTCAACAGTGGTTTAATTGTGGTTCAACAGTGGTTCAACAGAAGTCTAACCGTGGTTTTAGAGTGGTTCCACTCTAATTCAACAGGGATTCAACAAAGTTTCATCAGTATTTTAACCGGGGCTTAAGAGTGGTTTAACTTTGGTTCTTAAGAGTGGTGTAACCTTCGTTCAACAGTGGTTTAACTCTGGTTCAATAGTGGTTTAACTGTGGGTTAACAGTGGTTTAACTGTGGGTTAACAGTGGTTTAACTGTGGGTTAACAGTGGTTTAACTGTGGTTCAACAGAAGTCTAACCGTTTTTTAAAAGTGGTTCAGTAGTGGTTTTACCCTAATTCAACACTTGTTCAACAAAGTTTCATCAGTGGTTTAATCGGGGCTTAAGAGATGTCAAACTCTGGTTCAACAGTGTTTTAAATGGGGTTCAACTGTGGTACAATAATGGTTTAACTGTGGTTCAATAGTTGTTTAACCGTGGTTTAACAGAAGTGAAACAGGAGTAGCACAGTGGTTCAACAGTAATCTAACAGTGGTTTAACAGTGGTTCAGCGGTGGATCAACAGTGGTTCAACAATGGTTCAACATTGGTTCAAGAGTGATTTAATAGAGATTTAACAAAAGTTTAACAGAGACACCAAAATGGTTCAATAGTAGTTTAACAGAGGTTCACCAGTGGGTCAACAGAGGGTCACAAGCGGTTCAAGATCGGTTCAAAGGTGGTTGAACAGTGGTTTAACCGAGCTTAGCAGTCTTTTAAGGGAGAATACTAATTTTTTTAATGGAAAATACTCGATTCCTTATTGTTTTGCTAGTGAAATTCTTTTATTTCAAAATCACAACCGTAATAGAGTTTGGCAACCACCACTATGAATAAATATATATTGTAGGAGAGTGCATCAAGGAACTGTCAGTTCCTTGCTTTGCTTTTTTCTTTCAATTCATCTTCATGCGGATTAATTTTTTATCAAATTATAAGTGCATTCTATAATTAGATATACAAAATACCCTCGAACTCTATACACAGAAATACAGAGAGAGTGAAACATTTCGAAAGAAATCTATACTTTTATCTAAGAATATATGAAGTACCAATGGAAACTGATATTGTGTGTTTTGATCTACTTATTCAAACGTTGCACTTATGGTTATGGATTTGAATTTTGAATTTGGAAGCAATATACAATCTTCTCGTTTCGTTGAGTTGCGTTGTGCTTCATGAAATAGAACCTTGACAGTGAATAATTAGAAAAGACCTAAAATAGACATCATGATGGAATCTTGTTTAATTGGGTTGGTATTATGGAAGGTATATTAATAACGAAGGGGGGTCTGGATATAGATATCTATAAATTGTTAATTGGTCATGTTCAAGTGAGGTAGGTTAGGTAAGAGAAGATTAATGCATTTTAAAGTGCATGACTACAAATAAATATTACTTTATGAAGATATTAAAATAATTATAAATGACGGATTATTATACTCAAAGTTTTATAGAAAACGTGTCTAATTATCATTAAATTAAAATGGCGATATTTTGAATATTATATTTTAGTTCACTAGAAGCAAATACTTATTATTTTAGAAATTTAAAAATATTTTGTTCTATAGTAGGTACTTAAAGTTCCTAAGCCTTCAAGCAATCCAAAATCATTAAGGGGTTTCAATTATTTGCGTTCTTAAAAAATATTTAAAAAACAACTAATGCAAATTTGTTTCAAACTTTGATTTTGAAGTTTGAATTTAACCGACTTTATATGGCTCAAGCTGTATATGCGATGACAAATAGACAGAATTACTAAATCGACGAACTTACTTTTTTCGACTTCTCTACCCAACGTAATGCCTTTTTTAATCAATATGTCGAGTTCAAAATGTTTTACGAATGCAATACTTGTCATAAATAGTTTCTAAATATTGCAAGTAGAAAATGCTGTTTAGTTTCGTAGATTTCGAGCAAAACAATATTATGTATATTTAGGATTTCGTCCATAGAACTGGGGACTTTTTCTTATTAGATATCAATTATTGTTTTATAGGATTTCGTCAGATGGAGAAAAATAAAACAAATAGTTCAATTCAAAAATTCATTGCTAATTTATAGGGCGATTCTTCGAAGATTATTGTGACATTGTTGATTCCATTCTCAACATCGTAAAAAACATAGCATTTTTCCTGACTTCTTCACCAAAAAAAAAAATAACTCGGTGTATATCAGACCTTCATCAACTAACAATTTAGCTTTCGTCTTAGTTTTCGGAAGCAAACTACCAATCCATGCGATATTAAAAATGTTTTCATTTTTTATTACATGGTATAAAAGAATTTTAAAACTTCAATTCTGTGCCAATGAGTATGTTAAAAGTCTTCACTTCCTGTTGTTTGAGTGTTGAACGATGTCTTTCATTAATTTAGTAGATACATATATGAAAACCATAAATAAATAATAAAACCAAACATATTAATGTTTCGTTTTTATGCTGACAAAATACATACACAAACTAGTTTTTAATGCCATTTTTAAGTAGGTGTTTTCTAAGGTATACCATGTTTTAAGGAACCATTTTATAAGAAAACACTTTGTATAGTTTTATTACTTACACTTAAAGTCATAAAACTTTTATGTTAATAAACATATATATTTGCTTTTATCTCAAATAAATATGTCTTGAAGATGTCAATTCCATCATAAACATAAATTTACTTAAATATAAGAAGTCTTACTTAGGTAAGTTTTAAGAACTGCAAAGTTGGAATTCTTGCAAACTTATTTACGAAAAGTAAAAACCTCATAGATCTCACAACTTTGCTTCATAATTTAAAGCATATACATAAAATGTTTTAAATCAGAGTTCAACAAAATTAAGTGTTTTTTCAGTCCTACAAACAAAAGAATACTTTTTTCAAAGTTAAAGTTGTCCTGAATTGGAATTTTGCCTTATAATTTTTCAATCACTTCAGGTCCTTAAAAAAGCTTTCCTTCTTTAAAAATGTTAAAGTCAAACAAAAACTATGTGTTTTCGGGCAGGGTAAAACACAATTCTTTGTCTTTTAAATCATTTCAGTATTTAACTTAGTTTCTGGAACTTTACATTATTAACTTCCCATAGGAAGTTATTGTAATAGGTCCGATTTGTCGAATTGAACACTTTGGCATTTCTCGACGTTTCAAGGTCCCTAGAGCCAAAATAAAAGATTTTTAGAAAGATGTCTGTGCGTGTGTGTGTACTTATGTTTGTACGTCCGTACGTCTGTACGTTCGCGACATTTTGTTCGTCGTCCATAGCTCAATAACCAGAAGAGATATCGACTTCAAATAAATTTTGTTATACAGATAATAAGGCAGAAAGATGCAGAAAGGGCTCTCAAGAAAATTGCGTGGGTGGTTTTTTTACCATAGCAGTTTAAAAAAAAGGTGAAAATTTTGGTAAACCCTAAATATCTCATGAACCAGTAACGCTAGAGACTTGAATTAAATTTTATATTATATATTGTAACGTGATACAAAACAAGTATATTTTTGGAAAAAAATCCAATTAACGGTTTTTTTTTTTATAAATCAAAAAAACTTTAAAAAAAATTTTGTCATTTGATTTCATCTCCAAAACAATTTTGTACAACAAAGAATGATGTTTTTGACATCTGATAAAATTTTGAGAAAAATCTAATTGACAGTTGTTTTTATAAAAAATAAATACCTAAAAAAAACATTAGGTAGTCAAAGTTGGTAAAAATTGAATTTCGGCTCAAATATCTTTTCGAAAACTTGAGATTATGGCTTCAAACTTATTTTATCTTATAAGAAATATTGTTTTCAACATTCGGAAAAATTTTGAGAAAAATCGAATTTACAGTTTTTTTACAAAAAATAAAAACCCAAAAAAAAAAATTAATAAAAGTTGGTTAAAATTGACTTTCGACTCAAATATCTTTTCAAAATTTTGAGATATTGGTTTTAAACTACTTTAATCTTTCAAAAAATATTGTTGTCAACATTCATTAAAATTGTGAAAAAAATGTAATCGACAGTTTTTTTTTTACAAAAAATTAAAAACCTAAAAAAAAAATTAACAAAAGTTGGTAAAAATTGATTTTCAACTCAAATATCTTTTCAAAAATTTGAGATTTTTGCTTCCAACTAATTTAAACTCATAAGAAATATTGTTTTCAACATTAAGACCAATTTTGAGAAAAATCGAATTGACAGTTTTTTTTACAAAAAATTAAAAACCTAAAAAAAATTTAACAAAAGTTGGTAAAAATTGATTTTTGACTTAAATATCTTTTCAAAACATTGAGATATTGGCATAAAACTACTTTTATCTTTAAAAACAAATTGTTGTCAACATTCAGTAAAATATTGAAAAAAATCAAATTGACAGTTTTTTTTACAAAAAATAAAAACCTAAAAAAAAAACAATACTAAAACTTGGTAAAAATGTACTTTCGACTCAAATAGCTTTTCAAAAATTAAAAATATTGGCTTCAAACTTATTTCATTTTACAGGAAATAATGTTTTCGATATTCAATAAAATAAAATCTACAAAAACTAGAACGCAAACTTGGTAAAAATTGATACATATAGACAAACTTTTAAGCAAGACAAATCGACAGACGGGATGGGAAGTTATCAGTGTGGGTCGCATCCCAGCCTCTTTTTATGAGTCTTTATTTGTTTCTATATGAAGTTTTTAGAAACCTTGAATTAAATGTTTTCGTGGTTGTAAAAAATACGTTTTGAAGTTTATTTTTAGTGTTGATTTCGGATCAGAACTTAGATTTTAACTATATTTTCAAATTTCAAAAGAACCCGTTTTCAAAAATGATGTGATAACCTTCTTAACACGACGGAGGATGTTTATAAAAACAAATAATATTTTCAAACCGTTTTAGCTTTAATGTTTCAGTTTTTGTTTTAGTTGTATGGAAGTCAGGTGAAATCCAAAAACTTATGAAGATTTTTCGAAAATTGTATGAAATACTATAAATATTCAAAATGAATACCGAAATATAAATATTTAAGATTTGGAAAACCATCACGAATATTGTTGAAAAAACATACTCCATGAATTTAGATAGCTTGACATTATGGAGTGATTTGCTAAACCCATACAAAATCTGATAATCTAACATTTAAAGTGTATAAGCCCGTTTCCTTGCAAAAAAAAGTCGATGTTAATGTGTTAAGATACGCCGGCCGTTTTTAACAAAAGGGTACAAATTTGTAGTAAGGGAAATTGCAAAATACTTAGATTTGCAAACTGCTAAGCTTCTTACAATGGGTTTTTTTTTAATATTAATAATTATTTTAGGGTTTTGGAATACAATGTTATTTAAAATAATATTAATAGGTATTTAGAAATATTTGGGGACAAAATTATATAAGATCAATTAAACAATTGAATAATTTCAAAAAATGTCAATAAGTAGTTTTCACTGAATTATTTTTTTTTTCTAAAAAAATTACCTCAGTTTTAATGCAAAAAGTCGGAAAATAACGGTTTAAGAAGGTAACGAAATAAAGTTGTAAGGTTAAAAAATCCGCATGGCTTAGCTTGAAAATTTGACGAAGTTCAATATTTTTCGAATCTTAATAACCAAATCTTAAACGCAGAACCATTTAGTTAAGAAATTGGAAAGAAATCCACTTAAGACTTCCTCTCAAAACTAAAATTGTGGTTATTATTTGGATACCTTTTCCAAAAATCATTTTTATTTTGTCGATAAATAAAATATTAAATGGCAATCAAAAATATCATTTCATTAAACCTCTTCCAATGACTTATTTTTGTATTAGAGCAAGAACTGTAATTGATATTTACTCTACTGCACTTAGTATAGAAGAATAAAAACATACAGAATAATGACCTATTTTCAAAACGTCTCTGTCATCGTTTTAAACTTCTATGTTCTTTATTTTGATAAAAACCTTTGCTAATACAAAATTATCTATCTAATCTCCCTCTCTCAGGAATTTATATTTTATTCTTTCTTTCGATTTTGAGTGCCTAGGTATAATTAAGATAATATAAATGCAGATATAAAATGACTGATTAATTTTATCAATATCAATTCTCATTATAAAAGTATTTCCTTTCATTTATGAAAAATCATTTCAATAAATATTGATTAAAAAATGACATTGACCGTTAAATTGAACATCACAAAAATATAAATAAATTGAAAAAGTAAAAAAAAAAACAATATTTCTTTTTCTTCACCAAACAAAACTCCAACAACCATTAAGTCATAACTCAGTCTATAAAATTTTTTAATAAATTGAAAATGCTTTATCAAAAGCTTAAAGAACAAGTTTCTCAGTGAAAATAGAAAAAAGACAAAAACAAAATAGAAAATCAATAAGCATCCGTTTGATGATGGTTGGACAAGACATATCCTTTAGAACCATTGAAACATGAATAAGCAATAATGACGACCAGCAGTAGACACAGTCGAAGGCACAGGCACAGGCACAGGATACTCTCTGACAGGAAGAAATGGAACAACACAACAATGGAAGGAAAACTTTGTTGTTTTCTATTTGAATAAAGGCAAATAATTTATTCTGAAGAATAAATTAGTGCCAGTAAGGATTTGAAAAGTTGAATACAAAAACAAAAAAAAAATAGCTATGTATAATGTAGCAAGTGATTCAGAACGATTTTCGACAATTTTGTCGCCCACTTAAGACATGCGAATCCGTTTCCGTTCATACATTTTGTATTGTTTTGTTTTTATTTTATTTTGGGTCTTTTTTTAGTTGTGACATAAAGCAACTATGTCGCTTGCATTGTATTCGTACAAAATTTTGAACTTGTCGAAAACAGTGGATCTGGTGATTCCTTCCGTCCGCCTTACTAACTGTCCTCCTCCTCGCTTCCACAGCTTAAACCATTGGGTCAATTGAGTTCAAACTAGGAGGTTTTAAAAGGATTCACAGTGGTGTTTTGTTCATTTTTCTTCAGACCAAAAATTACAGCGGTTCCCATACAATTATTTTGGTCAAAACCCAAAAATTCGAATTTTCTCAAAAACTGCCCGACAGATTCTTATGAATTTTTCTCTTAAAGTTGTTTTCTTAACTTGATTTCTTTTAATAAGGGAACTCCCCAAAATACAGTAATTTTGTGAGAAGATCAAAAATGACAATTTTATTTGGGTTTTTTTAAAAAGATGTTTAATCATTTTTTTTTTTTTTTTTCAAAATTCGACATTTTTTCAAATGTAATTTTTTTTTTAAATTGAAATTCAATTGTAAAACGGATATTTTTAAGCGTATATTTTTTAACACTAAATAAATGCATTCGAAAATATTTCTAAAAAAACATTCTTGACTCAAAAATTGGAAAATTTTATATAAAAGGGTGTTTTCCCAGAGGTATAAAACTTTTTAAAAAAATAAAACAATGGTGTTTTTTTTTTAATTCATATTAAATTTACTTTATTCGATAATATTTTAATAATAATATAATTTAAATATAATTTCTGGCACAAGGCAACCATGGCGGGCTTAGAAGTGGTCTAATCTGAAGGTTCAAATTTCGATGACTTTTTCCAACATTTGTGGCCATACATATATCAGCAAGAACGTGGGGAATGCTGTCCTCCAAGTGGTCAATATTTTCAGCTTTATCGACGTAGACTTCACACAATAGTCAAGTGGTGCCTTGGAGGTCAATTCACGGGTTCGTAACGTCAAACTTTGTGGTTAAACATTTCCCTTCAATAAATCAATTGTGGCATGATGAACTGTGTGAGTTTGTTGCACCCGCCGCCGCGCCGTATTGTTAAAACCGCAGGTCCTGAACATCAATTGATCAACGAAAAAGTCACTGATAATAGGAATTTAGCGGTCACCGTTGACTGTAACGTTCTGGCTAGAAACGTTTTTAAAGAAGAACAAACCAATTACTGCACCAACGCATAAAGCTCACCAAACACTCAGTTTTTGTGGATGTAACGGTGTCTAAACATGCACTTGAGTTTTATCAAAATAAATACCATAAAATGGACGTAGTGCTCGATACGTATTTCGAGCTCAACCATTATTTTAAAATAAATTTACACAATTTCAGAGGAATATTCATGTTGAAATGTCAGACCAAACTTAAAAGAACATCATTTGGCAGCTACCAAAATGGCCGCCAGTTAAAACAGTGTTTCCAACTTAAAATTCTATATCTCCAAAAAACACCTGTCATACAAAATTAATTTAAAAATAAACGGCTCTACAATTTTCGAAAACAAATATTTGTTGAACATGAACTTGCGACCGTGGCGTGCATTTTATAATTTTGGTATCTTTTTTTTTGAAGATGCTAACAATGCAGATGACGTAATCATCAAATCAGTTAAATAATTCAAATGTATTTCAATCTTACGCTTTTTTCCTGTTATTTTGTTTTCTTCAATTTCAACTTCAATCCTTGGAAAGGAAAATGATACTGCATTATTTTTATGTGACGTATTTTATCAACATTTATTGCACAAAGAAAAAGTTTCATTCAAATAAAAATTAAGTCTAAGAAGTTCGTTGATTTTCATTATACGAGTATACCTCTTAACATAGATATCTACGTAGATACTTTTTGGAACGACCAACACACAAAGTCAAAGCATACCAATCCAAGTCCCAGTAGCAAAATCACAATCAAATTAAATGGAATCCGATTTAACGATATCGCTATCGCCTAGCACCACAAAACTCTAGCTTCTGGAAGGAAAGACACAAAACATGATCATGATGTTGTTGCTCAAATCTACTCTCGACTTGAGTTTTGCTTGTTGTATACTTCTACCGCCATTCAGCCACCCGCCTAGCGCTCCATTGGCCCTTGAGCAATAAAAAACCATAAAAACCCATGAAATATTATCATTTCCTCATTTATTAAGAACTGGCTACGACTTCTCTCTCCTGGTTCTTGTTTCTGGTTTCTGGAATGGATAGGATAGGAATGTTGCATACTACTCTGTGCTGTGATGTGCTGAGCTGTGCTCCCTTGATGACGATATGGTGGGTTGCAAAATGCGATTATATCTTTTATGTTCTGGCTCTACTCTGATGGTCTGGTCTGGAGTGGCGTAGGTACATAGGTAGGTGGTAGTTATGTAGAGTCTTGGCAAATATAAATAAAATCCTCTTGAAACTGCTCCAAGGGATGATGACGATGATGGCAGGGAAACCTCCACTTTTGTTTGTTGTTTTTATTTTATTATAACTCTTGTAAATGGTCATAGCGACATTCATCCGCAGGGAATTGGAATTACGTCAGTTTTGTGCTGCCAAATGTAAGATAGGCCAGAAAACATTCTATCCATCATACTATCGTTTATTTTATATTAAACTAGAATTTATTGGAAGATATAAAAAAGGCTTTTAATAAAAACAGGTAAATGCTTTTGGGTTTTTATGTAGATAAGATGAAATCGAATGTGTTTATCGTTATGTTTTCATTACATTTTGAAAGGGAGATATGTAAGATTTGGAATAGTCAGTATTGAGTTAAGCGAATTATGAGGTTTTTTAATAGGTAAACATTCTACTAAATATATAATTTATGTATTTGCAATTAAATCAGCAAACTAGTTTAGAAGCTTTTAAGAATAACTAAATAAATTATGTAACGTTTACCACAGTGTTGCCAGTTCGAAATTCGAAATGTAACTATTTTTACCATAAAAAATATAAAAAACAAACTAAAACACGTAGGTAGAGTTGGCCACGTGTCGAAAAAAGTATCGACTTCGTCTCATCTCGTAAATCAAACACAAAATACAGACTAAACAGTACTAAGGACATTGAACACTGAAAATTGTGTTGTTATTGTTCAATTTGCTTATTTAATTTTTATTATTTCGAAAAGAACTTTCTTGTTGAGATAAAAGTCGTCAGAAAAGTTGGAAATAATAGGTTTGAAAAATAAGAATTTAGAAATTCAAGTTTTTAGTGCGAAAAAAGACAATTACAATACTACCTTTTTGACGTTTAAAGCGAATATGTCAAATCATAAACTGTCAAATAACCAGCGTTGAGATCAATAAAGTCGGATTTTTCACTCTGAAATGTCAAATAGGTATTTTGAATTTTTGTTTGTAGAAAAGAGCGAAAAAACTTCAAATGTAATTGTTCAAGAAAATTAAGCACAAGACCGAATATGAAATATAATAAAATGATACCAAGACGGGACTGACATTATTCGATATTGAATAAAACGAAACTATCAATTTTTTGTCAGAGTTTGTCTCGTGAATAAAGACAAGACTGTATTGAGGAGATTGAAAATTCTGTAACTTTAAATTTATTGTTAAAATTTTAAGCTAAAGAAAAATTGTTTTTAAATTTTATTCACAAATGGTAACTTTATGGATGAAAATAAAACAGTAAAAAAAATTAAAATT
The DNA here is from genome assembly GCA_951509635.1 of Eupeodes luniger. Classification (NCBI taxonomy): domain Eukaryota; kingdom Metazoa; phylum Arthropoda; class Insecta; order Diptera; family Syrphidae; genus Eupeodes; species Eupeodes luniger. The sequence continues at coordinate 6,113,332 of OX608075.1, read as the reverse complement.
GTGTCTTAAAAAATCAAAATTTTCAAATTTTAGTTTTTACTCCGAAAAAGTTCGAATTTCTAACATTTCTGAGAATTTCCTCAGACGGATCGACAGAGCAGGAAAATGAATTTTAAACACAAATCATTATTCAATCAAATTAACTTTGTAATTCTTTTCATCTTTTTTTTTAGAATTATGCGAAATAGAATTTTTAAGAAATCCAATCATACAAATTTTGTTCTCAGATTCTTGAAAGCAAAAGTGAAAAATTTTTATGAAAAATTGTGTTTATATTTCTGAGAATATGAAAATTTCTGAGATCTTAGAAATACAAACTGCTCAAATATTCTAGGTGGAATTTTTAGGGAAAAATTATATACATTTTAAAATATGGTTTGTTATATTTCAAACTGTCAAATTGACAGATCAGATTTTGATACTTGGATTTGTTGAGGTGATATTTGAAGGAATATGTTAGCTTGTATATTGTAATAGAATTTTTCACGAGAAAAAAAAAACAAAATACTCAGACTCAGTTATCCCCTTAGAATGACAGCGTGGAGGACTGAAAGTTTTATAATGTTGACAATGTTGATCGAGACTATAGCAATATGTACATAGGATCTTGTCTCGTGACCAGCACTATACAAGGTAATTTTTTTGTCTCTCCGAGCGTTCCTAAACAAGTCAAAACAAAAATTACAACTTAAGAAAAACATATTTAGCTCGGTACCAAAAATCACGAAATTTTTGTAAGGCTCTCACTCCGTATTCCTTACAATATCTTTGCGTCAGCCAAAGTACCAAAAAGGGAAATTTATTACATTATTATTTATGTTATTAGAAATTACCATTTGGCGCTAATAGACATTTTAATTTAACACAGCCTTAATTTAGCGTTTAGAAATATTAACATTTTAATATAATTGTTAGTTTAAAATAGAAAAAATATGGCAATAAAGTGTTTACATATTTAAAGCCGAATTTTAACGAAAGTTTAACGAATGCAAAACAATAAAACTGTCACTTTGAAGTTTGGCTGGACAGTTAGAGGATTTTTGTTTTCAACTTTCAAAAAATATTACCGAAATTAGTAGGCAATATATGACAGCTTACCAATCAGAAATAGCTCTTATACTACGTTTCCACCGGGCACTAAACCGAGATTTAGCTAGATTTGTCACAAATCTCCTTGAAATCTCGAAGATTTACCATACAAATTTTAATCTCCTCAAATGAAGATTTCAAATAAAACTCATTGAAATCTACTTGGAAACATTAGTTTGTCAAATCAAACAAACTTTTTTTTCGGAGAATAATTGTTGAACCGACCCATTTAAACGCCAATTTCGTTTATTGACAGATGGAAATGTCAACAAAAACTATCTGTCTCACTTCCATATGACTCAAATTTAAAACAATAAACAACTTTCAAGAAATCACAGACGAAATAAAATGTAAGTATACAAAAATAATAAATATGTACAAGAATATAATAAAACTAATTACTTACAGATGATGAGTGAACAGTGAACACATACATATTTTTTTTCTTTTCGAAAGGAGAATAATTTGAAGTTTGGTTGTTATGACATAAACCAAACGTCAAATTAATCTCCTTTTCTTTGGTGGAAACACCTCATGATTTATTTTAAATCACTTTCCTTAAATCTCGGACTATTTTTTGGTGGAAACGTACTATTAGGTGGCAGTGTCAGAAATATTTCAAAATGGATGCGTTCAATGATTGCACATCAAAATTCAAATTGATTCATACTGTTAAATGTTGTCAATTGTTTTTCTTTAGTTCATTTGAGTTTCATTTCGATCTAATAACAATATCCTTATAAAATGTCAACGAAAACCGTGTTGAATTGGCAACACTGCTTGGCAGTCATTTTTAAAAGTATTATTATGAAAATCAACAATTATTCTCAGGATTTGGCCTTGCCCTGCTTACACAGCTGTTTCTTTTGTGAATTTAAGCTGCAAATTCAAAAAGTACCTTCTTATTTATTTTACCTATAAAACAATATCAATATTGCTGAATACATAAAAAGAGATGATTTCGATAACTTTGATGGAATTAATTTTGGAACTTTCAAGGTGTGTCAATATGTATTTAAACCTTTTGGGCTCTTATTTATTCGTTTATTTAAAAAAAAAGTTAAATTTTTTTAAGATGTTCGGAGAAAAGGTGTGTTCGATGTGATATGGAGTTTGGTTTTAAACCCTGCTGGAGTTGATCACCAATGTCCCACTGTAGTTTGAAATGTAAAGAAAGGTTCAAATTTTTGAAGGATTTTTCATTTTACTCAAGTAATTCACAAAATGGCTAACTTAACTTTTAGTAACTTTATACATCCAAATGACTTCTGAATTTCTGTCACTTCAAATTAATAGGTAACTTTTATATTTAGGTTTGTTTACTTTTTCACTATTTAGACCTGTTCAGATGCACGTTAAGGAAATTGACAACCAGTAACAGTAACCCCCAACAATAGCTTTATCTTTTAATTTTGACTCAAAGACTTAAGAATAGCTCAATTTTGAATGATACAAAAATAAAATATAAACATTTAAAAAGCCCTAAAAATTTAATTTCAAGTATCTGGGTGACTGACAAATTTCAAATTCGTTCTGCACTGCGCTTCTATACTACGCTCCTATGATTTATATACATAGCAGACATTGTTTATTTATAAATTAATATATGAATCATTAAAACCAACAAAAACTGCTCAAGCTAAAATATATAAACACATGTGTCTGAGAACTGAAATAATAATAAATAAATAAATTTAAAAGCCAATTTAAGCCCATAAGTTTCATATGAAATGTGTTTTTTCTATTCTCATAACTCTTATTTTTTAAAGTTGAATTTGAACTGAAAAACAAAATCAATTGAATTCCCATAACAACTGCCATAACATTAAAATTTATGGTTACTAAATTTGTTTTTAATTTTTTTTATTTTCTGTCGCGTACCACTTTTCTGTATTTGTGTATCTGCATCTCGCTTCATTAAGTCTGTCAACAAAATCATTATTCGAATCAAACAGAACTAAATGATTATATTAAATGAGCACAAAAACAAATGTCAAATAATATCCCGCCGCCATTAAGCACTTGTCATATGCAATGCATTCATATGCATGCAATTTGATTTTATTTTTACAACATGCAACATTACATTTTTATTATACGAGCATTCCAAATGAGGACATCAAAAAAATATAGTTCAAATTCTGTACGTCGTCATTGCCATATCGTCTGATGATGTCTATAAGGCCTTTGTCAAGGCGGTCGCCGGCGGCGGCGTCGTCGTCGGTATCGGTATAGTGACGATGACAAACAAACAATATTTACCCAACATGACCCAAAATCAAATTTCAAATCAAACAGTTTTATCTCCCACACACATGAACAGAACATCAGACATCACCATCATTGTCGTCTAATGGCAATCTAATGTCAATAAAATTTCTGTGTTCAGTCAAAGTGACAGTCGCATCAGATAGGAGCACAATTTTTTGACAAAAGAACAAAGTTCCTACTCGCCTTCTTTTTTGGGTGTGTTTGGGAATTGACGACTTAGCTGCAAATCTCGTTAAATATTCTTTGACATACATACATACATATATAAAGAACTTTTCGCCATCTTTCTTTGGTAATCTTCTCAAAAGAATGGAATTCCATGTTAACGACTGACATCATCAGGGAACTGAAATTCCTCCGAAACTCTCCCAAATCAAAAAGACAAAGCATTCCTGCTGATTTCAGCTTTTAGCTTTTAGCTTCTTTCAGTTTTTTTTTGTTTTGTTTGATTTCGTATTTTTTTCAGCTTACATTTATATGAAGCAAGTTCAAGGTCAGATTGACCGGCTTAAGTTTCGTTCGATTTCCAATAAGACGCAATCTGTAGACGCCATTAAATAAATGCGATGTGATTTATAGGCATTGAAGCGTTGTAAAGCTTGATTCTTTCATCGGAATTGATCTTTTTTTCTTTTCGGAGTTTTTTTTTGTTGAAAGAAACTTATTTGTTTTTGGTATTTTCGAGTGATTTCCGAGGTCAACGTGTCTCGAAGGCGCACTTAACTTTTAAATTGATGTTGCAATAGGTTAGGCATGTTGTTTGTCTTTTTAGATTGTTGCATTTGAAAAATTATAAACTATAGCCGAACAGTACAAACCTCACTAAAAGAGAACCAGAAATAGTTAATGGGGTGCGACTTGTGAGTGATAAGAAGCTTTGAAAAAAATAACGATTTTTACCAGGTAATGGAATGAATTAGACACACCAACCCTGTCATTTTAAAAAATCTAAACTGGGGCAACTAGGGCGCAAGTACTTGCTTTCAAAATTCGCTTGAATATTTTTAATTAAAATAGGAAATACGAGTAGTGTTGTTGAAATTAAATTTACAACATAAAATATTTGAGAAAATTAAGTCTAATGCCAATTTTGGACATTTATAACCATAATTTTTGACATTTATTGCCATAAATTTTAATATTTTAAACCATAATTTTAATTTTAACATTTGTAACCATAATTTTGTTTATTTGATTTTATATTGGGATCCATAAGTTGACTTTATGAATTTTTGTATAATTGTCATTATTAAAAATGTAGAATTGACGGTTTAAAGGTTGGGTTTTGTAAGAAATTATAAGTGTTGTTTATTTTTGTTGTGTCTGTTTACACGTTAAATGTTTATAATTTCTCAAGGTTGACATTTAGATAAATTGTTGAAAGAATTATTTGTGTTTATGTTAATGTTACTATGTCATAGTTGAATAAATGTTATTTAGTATTAAATTACGAAATACTCATCTTTTTTTTTGGAAGATTCGGGAAAGCAATTTATTAGTTATTAAAATTAGGAATACATTTAAAAATCGTCTTTGAATAGAGAATTTATTGGTTCTTGTGAATTTGTCTCTAAAAAGAGATTCATTGTTCAATGAAAACATATTCAAATGTTAATTTTGTTATAATTTATCATAATAAATAAAGATTTTGACAAAAAAAAATAATAAAACAATTAAGTTTTTAGATCGAACTGGTATTTTTCTATATTTTTAATATTTATAGAGGAAACACGTTAATCAACTAATTGATGTCTTTTTGTATATATTTATGTGCTAATCAAACTCTTCAGAATAGAATTGATTAAGGTTAAATTAGCTTAAATTTGTATAGATCTTCTATATAAAGAGTGAATAATATAGTTTTGTATATTTATTTTGGCTCCATGTCAAATCACATGAAAATCAAAAGAATTATGAATTTGTTAATTAATGAAAACATTAACTAATTCAATTCTTTTTGCTTTAGCTATATAATTGACGTTATGTAAAATATGTTGATACCATCATTTTAATAAATTCAACTTCCCATAAAATAAGACTTTTAACCAAATATTAAAAAATTGTATTCTTGTTTGAAAAATGTATGATTCATACAAAGGACTTAAAAAAGGATGATTTTTTAGGAGGAAATTAGATACAAACTTAAATTTTAAGAATTATTTACACAGATTTCAGAATTCAATGAGTAAACTGTGGAGGGAGTGAAATGTCAATTTTGACATTTCTTCCATATTAAAAATGTCAAATAGTCAATCTGAATCCAACCGGAACTCATTCTTCTCATTCTCTCTCATATTCTCATTCTGTAAACTTTTTATGCATTGACGTTAAGCATTGAAACGTTTTCATAATACTTTTGGAGTTACGTAGACGAGGTTGTAGCTGTGACTACGTAGATGAAATCTCAAGTTTTTCTTAAAAAAACAGTTTTTTCACGATCCATTTTTATTTTTGACAAATTTTAAAGTTTTCCTTATAGTTTTGAAAAGAAGTATTTATTTAATTTTTGGAACAGCCTTCACAAAAATATCCTATTGTATTGCTCCAAAAATGTAGTACCCGTGGCATGATGGTTAGTGCGTAGGACTGTCATGCCAGAGGTCTTGGGTTCGATCCCTGCCTATGTCATCTAAAGTTTTTTTCACGGGTACTGCCTGTTGCGAGGAATTGACAAATTCTCCAAGAGTAATTCTTGTCATGAAAAGTGCTTTCTCAAATTTTCCGTTCGGATTCGGCTTAAAATTGTAGGTCCCTTCCATCCCTGACAACAGTACTCGCACACAGGAATGGTTGAGAGTTGTAAGTCACTAGGCCCTAGTTCTCAAACGGACTGTTGCGCCACCCAATTTATTTTTTTTATTGCTCCAAAAATGAACCTTCCATACAACCGTTATTTTGTTTTTAAATTTTCTCAGGATCTCATAATTAAATAATTAGTTCTCTGTGCAAGTTCATATAATGTTTAAATAATATTTGATTTTGTCATTTGTTTTTGATTTTTGAAAAAATATTAATTTTTTGTTTCAAAATTTAAAAACGGGTCAACATTTAAGTATTAAAATCTAATTTAATATGTTTTAAATAACTCTATACTAAAAAAAAATCTAACCAAAAATCGAAAAATTTTATTTACACAAAATTAATTTAAAAAAACGAGGCTGGGATGCGACCCACACTGATAACTTCCCATCCCGTCTGTCGATTTGTCTTGCTTAAAAGTTTGTGTATATATGTATCAATTTTTACCAAATTTGCGTACTATTTTTTGTAGATTTTATTTTATTGAATATCGAAAATAATATTTTCTGTGAATTAAAATAAGTTTGAAGCCAATATTTTTAATTTTTGAAAAGCTATTTGAGGCTAAAGTTAAATATCTAAATCTTCAATTACTGAAAGCAATGTTTTTTAAATTTTCAGTTTTTCTAACTTTTTCCCTCATATTAAAAATATCTTTTTAAAATTTGTAAGGACCTTAAAGTGAAGCTATCAGTACGAGTCGTATCCTTGCTTCTTTTTCTTCTATTATAAGCTGAACTATAGAACACCCTGTAAAAACAATTCCCATTCAAATTCACATAATCTAAACTTTTGAATTCCTAAGTTGAAGTTGACAGATATAACATTTTATATACAACACCACGTATGGATTCTTACAGAATGTAACTGACACTCATTCGAAGATAATTCAAATTTATTCTGATGATGAATATCCAAACAAAAATGTGTTTTTTCACATCAACTTGTCAGTTAAGTCAATTCATGGTGATGTATTACAACTCGTGCATATTTAAGCTTTTTTGTATCTAAAAAGGTCAAGTTAAATAGCTCCAGCTTCAAACACATCTAATAAAAGTGCAATTTCTTAAGGTTTTTCAAATATATGAACACTTCCTATTAATTCCAACCTCCTCCTCCTCCTCCCGCCTTTTAATAATTTTTAATTAAAAACTTCATTAAAAATCACTCGCTGATGTAATCTTTTTATAGAGCAAAAGAAGAAAACCCTACGCATATCGTCATTCTTTTGATTTTATTGCAGATTTTTATCTAAGGTCATGCAAAATTCTCACCGAACTTAAAGGTCACGTACAAGCAATTCATATCGTCTTTCATTTTAGATTTTCTAGGGCTTGAACAAAATTATTATATATTTGACCCGTAAATTTATAGAAATAAAACATGGAAATTTAACTAGGACATTTTTGTAGACGACGCTTTCACCAAACCACACCACCTCTTCATGTCACCAACGGCAACGACGACAACGAACGGTGTTGTTTTGTGAACAAGAAAACCACAAATAAGTTGAACACAAAACTTTCTGAAACTTAAAAAATTGGAACTGTGCCATTCGGTGCTAATGCCCAATGTCATCAGGACGAGCGACGTAGAAAGGATATTGTTTCAATTTCAACCTGCATTGACATTGACATCATCATCATCACATCGTTCGTTCCTTAATCGAAATTCGCATTATATATAAAAATGAACATTTTCATGTACGTATCTACGTAGTTTTTTAAGGATTTTTGAATATAAAATGCAATTTTTATATGAGATTAGCTTGAAGGGTTTTTGTCGAGTTGTTATCGTGACCCAATTTTCAAAAAAAGAAAGAGAATATAATTTTATGTCATATCGTTCAAAAATGCACAACATCCTTAGTGTGTTCTTGACAAAATATTCATGTATTTAGGTGCGTTTGTCATGTGAATAGGTAATCGTATATTTATGTTCTCTTAACCCACTTAATGGTTTTGTACCAACCTACCTATACATACCTATCATCCTTCATACTCATGTAGATACAAAGAAAGGTACACATGTATCCTTTTCACAATGCAATGGTTAAAATGGGGGATGCATTCATCCATCCACCATCGTCCTGTAACCGCTGGCTCTGGCGCTGGCGTTGGCGCTGATGGTTGGTTGTATTCTTTATGCATCTTGAACAAGCACAATGAGCAAAGAAATGAAGAAATCCATTTGAATCCCCTCCCTATGTGAGCGAGGAAAGGACGAACATTCATATCAACTTTTCTGATGGCGGCATCGTATAAGATTATATATTTGTAGAACGGTAAAACTTTCTCAGTCTATAAAGGATAATAATTTGTAAGGAAAAATAAGTCTAGAAGAAGAATAGAAACCGAGAGACACACAGTGACGTTGATGGTGATGTTGATGCTTATGGCTGGGGACTAATTCAAGGAGGATCCTTGTGGAATTCTTAAACACACTGCTAATGTGTGAGTACACCATCTTGTGGAATGGCTGAATAGATGCGACTTAATTGAATGATTCTATATCCATTTATATATATACAAAGTACATATAAATGGGGATTGAGAAGGATATTATACGACCTAACCTATCTAATATTTGCTTGAGGGTGTTAATTAAAAATGAATGAAAAGATGTAATGGATTGTTTGTGTATGTGATGGTGATATGAGGTTTTGTTTTTATTATGCACACAATGTACATATAATTTTAGAAAGCTGCTCTGGATAATATTAAATACAAATATAAAGGAACATAATTAATCCCTTTTATGAAATAGAAAGGTGTTTGAATTTCTATGTTTGAACCGCCGCCGCTACCGCCCTAAGCATGATTGATGCCTTTCAAATTCAATTTTGAATTGAATTTTTAAATTTTGGGTTTTCTTTCAATATACCTTAAAGACATGCTTTTGAAATAAATTATTAAGTAGAAATGTGTTTATTTATTTATAATACAGTAAATAATAATTCATGGGATTAAGTGACGTTTGCTGTAAGGAAACTTAAATATTTTAGAACTCATGTTATAGTTTTTCCTTAGCATAAACTGCTAGTTTTTCCATGAAGTTTCAAAAACTTATCAATTAATTTGAAGATAATTCCTGATGAATTAACTGAAAAGGCTTAGAAATGCACATTCCCAATATTTTGAAATATCATATTATTTAAAAATTTAGCATTTCAATGCAATTAAAGAATTGTTTTCTGTGAAAAAATATCGATAACGACAAAATTAAGAACTGTGTATAAAATGTTAATTCCAATATTTAAGGGAAATTTTGTTTCACTCCTTACTGACCTGTTTGTTTCTATTTGATCGAGAAGTCTGTTTTCAGAAATGTTGAGAACGTCAAACTGTGTTGATGATAAGGTTTTTAAATTCATATAATGGATCCTTCAATGCCAGAAGAATGCTTTCAAATCATGGGCATTTACTTGTAAAGAATAGACAAAATAAATTATAAAACATTTCTGACCAATTTCAAGATAATTACAAAAATCAAAACCATTGCCTACAATGTTCTTCCCTGTTTACATACTAAATTCTTAATAAATTTTATACTAAATTTCAAAACAAAACGCACAAAATACTTAACTCAAAAAATTTGAAGTTTTGAATTCAACACAAAATAAAATGCACGACTGGATCGCATGAACTTGCTCCTGTATGGAAGGAATCTTTTTAAAAATAGTGCACTTAATTTAAGATTTAAAAATATCACTGCAAAATAAGTTTGTCTCCAAAAATTTAATTGCAGTTTGATTTTTCAAAAAAACCTTAATTTTTTAACAAACAAATTTGAAAATCGTAAGAGCTGTTTTTTTAACTTCCCATAGGAAGTTATTGTAATGGGTCCGATTTGTCAAATTGAAAATGTTGACATTTCTCGACGTTTCAAGGTCCCTAGAGTCGAAATAAAAGATTTTTAGAAAGATGTCTGTGCGTGCGTGTGTACGTACGTTCGCGACGTTTTTTCGTCGTCCATAGCTCAAGAACCAGAAGAGATATCGACTTCAAATAAATTTTGTTATACAGATAATAAAGCAGAAAGATACAGAAAGGGCTCTCAAGAAAATTGCGTGGGTGGTTTTTTTACCATAGCATTTAAAAAAAAAAAGTGAAAATTTTGGTTAACCCGAAATATCTCATGAACCAATGACGATAGAGACTTGAATTAAATTTTATATTATATATTATAACGTGATACAAAACAAGTACATTTGTGGAAAATCCAATTAACGCTGTTTTTTATAAATCAAAAAAACTGAAAAAAAAAAATTTGCCATCTCGAAAATTTTACGACTAAAACATAATTTTTTCTCCAAAACAATTTTGTGCAACGAAGAATAATGTTTTTGATATCTTATAAAATTTTGAGAAAAATCTTATTGACAGTTTTTTTTATAAAAAATAAAAACCTGAAAAAAAAACATTACTCAAAGTTGGTAAAAATTGAATTTCGCCTCAAATATCTTTTCAAAAACTTGAAATTAAGGCTACAAACTTATTTTATGTTATAAGAAATATTGTTTTCAACATTTTGAAAAATGTTGAGAAAAATCAAATTGACAGTTTTTTACAAAAAATAAAAACCTAAAAAAAAACTTTTTAAAAGTTGGTAAAAATTGTTTTTCGATGTAAATATCTTTTCAAAAATTTGGGATTATGGCTTCAAACTTATTTTATCTTATAAGAAATATTATTTTCAACATTCAGAAAAAAATTTGAAATCGAATTGACAGTTTTTTTTACAAAAAACAAAAACCTTAAAAAAAATGTATAAAGTGGTATTTCTGTAAGTTTGTATTTTTTGTAAAAAAAAACATTTACCAAAAATTAACAACAATGTTCAAAATAAAATTAAATATTTACAATCAGTGTCTTTATTGGTTTTGAAGGCATTCGATGTGGAGATAAATGTTTTACCAATTTTTAGCAGTCATTTTCGTAAGATTTAGTTTTTGTAAATTAAGAAAAATTGTAAATTGTAAAGTTTTTTGTAAAGAAAAAACTGTAAAAATTATTCTTAAAATTTGAGGAGATGGCTGAAAAGGAATTTTTCTAAGGTAAAAGTAAGATCATATTTTCGACATGAAATATTTAAGCTAGAAAATATTTTATTTTATCTTTCCATTTGAAGTTATTGTAATTATGTAGTCGAATTGTAAAATATAATACTTTGAAATTTCTTAACGATTTAAGGTCCCTCGACTAGGAATTCAGGTTTTTTCGTACGTCCACACGTTCGGGATACCTTCTTTTGTCAACCTTATCTCCAGAATCCGCAGAGATATTGATTTAAAATCTTATGTTTTACAAAAATACTATCCATATATTAGGCAGAAAAGACTTTTAAATCCACAAAGAAAGCACTCAAATATCTTATTAACCATTAACGAATTCAATTCAATTTTGTATTGTACGTTCTTCAATCATTTGACTGCAATCAATTGATTTCATTCTTTGTATTAACTTGAAGTCTTTACATTCAATTAAATTCCTTGCATTCTTTTGAAAAAATTTCATTCAATTGAAGTCTTTGAATTCACTTGAAGTTTTTACGTTCTTAAGTGAAATTTCACTATACAAAATATTGTGAAGAGATTAAAATCAAAATTTCAAAAGTGTGCATAGAAATTTTACTTAAGAATGAATGGAAAGACTTCAATCAATTGATTTCAGAAGATTGAAAAAAAAAAAAAATATTGCAGTCTTTTTATTGTTAAATTATTTTATTTTGCGAAATTTTAAGTCTCAATCTTTAGGGAAATTCAATGATTGCAATCTTTAGTCATAAAAGATTGCAATCCCAAAAGATTGCATTCTTTTTCAAGGATGTTAAAAAGGTAGTTTGCAAAATTTAAAGTCTCAATCTTTAAGGAAATTCAATAATTGCAATCTTTAGTCTTAAAAGATTGCATTCATAAAAGATTGCATTCCCAAAAGATTGCATTCTTTTTCAAGAATGGTAAAAAGACTCGAAAAAATTAATGTATTTACTTTAAACTTGTTTTGTTTGTTTATATTGTTGTATTTTGGTATTTTAAGAAAAAAAATCTGTTTTCTTTTTAAAAAAATTTCAATAAACTGGTTTAAGAGAAACCTAAAGTTTTTTACAAATTTAAAACCTGAAAAATGATGTCCCAAAAGATTATAGCTAGGCAAAAGCCTTAAGTAGTCGGTTTTCGAATTTAAGTATTAAAAGTATACCAAAATTACTTTTCGTTTTCTACTACTCAAAACTTTAAATGTGGTTTTTCAATACTGCATTTTTTGAGTTAGCTGAGTTCATGACTCAGGCAATTTTCAACCGATTTACTCAAAATTTTGAAAGTATCTTCAAAAATACATTCTCTGTGAAAGCACGTAAATGGTTTTTATTTTTTCATTTAATGTATTATTAGCAATTATATCACGACTTTTAAGGCAAGTTTTTCACTTTCCACCTTAGAAGTGAACCATTTGTCCAAAAACAGATATATTGCCAAAATTCTATTCACTTCCAAGGCAGTTTAATTGCAGGAACCCTTAACAAAAGTAGACGTTATCACAAGAAGGCTGCACATCCGCCATTTTATTATAAATCACTTAAAAAATTACTGTTTGCAGTCACTGATAAAATAAAATCTCATTTCTGTCATCTTGATTTATTCTGTAGTATTTCTGAAAAAAAAAACCGTCCAGAAGTTTATTTTATTGGGCTTAAAGTGGCTCAATCCCTTTTTTTGATGGTTCAAAATAACACAAAATAATTATATTTAAAACTTTTTTACAAATTTGTGTGCTTGTATCTATGAAACAAAAGTTATTTAAAGTCGATATCACTAGTTTTTGAGACATGGAGGACAAAAAACAAATGGATTCTGACTATGAACCCTAAGATATCTCGCTAAAACTGAGTGATTAAGATTCTAGAGACCGTGAATTTTCAAAAAAAAACTAATTCAAACATTACAATAATTTCCAATGAGAATTTTAAAATTACTCAAAGATTGGACTTTAAATTCCATTGTTCCTTTAATTCAACAAAAATAGTTTTCCATATTTATCTTGACCTCTAAGCATGATTGACTGCAAGTCAAGACTTTCAAAAAGAAATTAACATTCATTGTAATTCTAATCCTCTCTTTTATATCATTTTCTACAAAAGCTTTAAATCAAATGACTTTGCAACAAAAAAACCCACGTTTTGATTCCATAATCGGATACTTTTGTCCGAATTAGTCTATTCATTGTGCTCTTGTACTCTAATTGATGCAACAAAACAACTTTCCTGATCTTGTCTCATGTCTGATGTCTGCGATATGCAAACAAATAATAATTCCTGAAAGTTGACCTCTTGGTTTTATAATTTTAAAGGAAAAAACCTCATCTTTTGAAAAGTGCACTTATATCAGCAATTTGGCATAACAAAAGCACAAAAGCACAATAGTTTCTCTGCCATTATCACACGCTTCTTGTCTTCTTCAATGACCATGTCTCATGTTCCAGCTCCAGTTCCAGCTTTAGACTTGCCATGTCCCGACATTTTCAAAGACTCTATTCTATTTTGTATTATCACAACATCAATGTCCAAGTCCAAAATAAAAATAAATACACCACTCACTTTGCACTCAGTCTGTCTTCTTTTGTTTACACCTCAGTTGTCCAAGTCCATTCGAGTGTGGCCTTATAGACGATACGAACGAACAAGTTAAGTATTTTATATGCAATTTAATTCCATGTTCTTCCCGGAAAACTATTTTTTATCTCCTGATCAATTCTTCTGAACCGTTGAACCGTCAATCTGGTGTAGTTCTTCGTATCTTTTCATAGATACTCGCCGTATCTATATCTAGAGCTCTTTTGTACAACTTGTTGGTTTATGGCATGCTTCTATGCACATATCTCGTACCACGTACACTATTATCCGCATGTGAAGTACGGCTAAGGCTGCTTTAACTAATTCTCGTCCTGTGTGGATTAGATAAGCACAGTTAGTGGGTTTAAATTTGTTTCCCATCAGCACCATCACCAGCAGCGCCCAAAGGTGGTGTTGCAAAATGACCTCCACCCATAACTTGAATCTTTGCAACACCCGCATCGCCAACAATCGATAATATCAACACACAACATTGTTTCCATTGCGAGTGATGTGTTCAAAGTGCACTCTGCGTCTGCTGGTTTGTACATAGTATGTTATCAGTATCTGAAGTCTGAATCAGTTTTCAGGGCAACTGAGTATAACATCAGGGCTTGATATAAATTAGGTGAACATTCTCCATTTCCTGTGTGGTATATACGTATTCTGTATGAAGTTGGTAGCCATGTTAGCTTTGTACCGCAAAACAAGTGAACATCAGGGTTGCCATGTCATGAATTAGCTTGTTAGCTCAATTTAGAACTATGTGTAGCCCAGAATTAGAGCCAGAAAAGTAGCCCATTTATAGCCCAATATCCATGTTACTTTGTACTGCAAACAAGTAAATATCACGGTTTCCATGTCCTGAACTAGTGATATAGCCTAAATAAAAAAATATTAATAATCAGCCCAAAATCAGCCTTGAAATAGTAGCCCAAATAATAGCCCAATAGCCTTGTTAGCTTTTTTACCTCAAACGAGCTAATATCAGGGTTGTTATGTCTAGCTACTAGCTCCTTAGCCCAGTTTTAATATACGAGTATTTATAGCCTAAAATCAGAAAAATTAGCTCAGTTGTATCACAAACAATATAATTAATCATATCCTGAACTAGATCAATAGCCCAATTTGAAAATATTTGTAGCCCAAAATCATAGGCAAAAAAGGAGCTAAAACGAGTTAATATCAGGGTTCTCATCTCCTAAACTGTTGCGATAGCCCAATTTCATAATATTTGTAGCCCAAATTCAATGCTGAAAAAGTAGCCCAAAAAAAAGCCCAATTTCAATTAAATGTCTAGTAGCTTAAATTGGAACTTATTTGTATTTAAACAAAAATCGTTAAATAAAATAAAAATTGGTTGTTCATAAAAATATATGAGATGTTAAAAAACAGTCGAGGTCATCATTTTGGGCTACTTTTAGGCCAATTATGTTTGAGCAATTTTGGAATAAAAATAGCTCAATTTCCAATAAATAGCCCAATCTGGCAATCCTAGTGAATATGTGTAACGATATTGCGCGTCGATAACTATGGAATATGTACACATAGGTTATAATGGCTATGATGTGCTGGCTGATATGTTTGGAGGTGTGTATTTACTGTTGTAAGTTGTGCTTTTGAGGCTTGTTATGCGGCATTGATGGCGGCAAGCGCAAGCGGTAGCTGGACTGTTGTTAATCGACAACGTAATTGCTAAGGCTAATAGTTTCATTTTATCAACACCTGTGCTTCAAATGGCATATTTCTTTTGCTTTCTTTTTGTTTTTGCGCACAATGACTGAATTCCATCGCATATATGGTTTGAAAATGTTGGCGGTGGTAGATACTGATGGTGTGGCATCAGGTGTAAGTTTTTCCAAATGCTTATCGGATTGCGGCTTTGATGGATTTGGAAACGTGTAAAAATAGTGAGATTCAAACACTTTTTTTTATGATTGAGAGCGAGTTTGGAAAAAGAATGCGTCCAGTTTATTGGAATTCACATTTCAGAGATCAAATTTTTGCAGATAAAAGAAACAAAGTAAACAAGTGCAAACCTCTTTAGCACGTCTCAGTATTTATGAAAGTAGTAAATTATAGGAATTCCAGGAGCTTCAAGATATTTAAACTTTATGTGTAAGATTTTTGTTTGAAGAAAAAGTTCTCCTTTTGACATGGCTGGAAAATGATTAATAAAAAAGTGTATGAAATTTCAGTATTTGATCAGATACAAATTTTTTAAATTAAATTCTGAAATTTTTATTATTATCAATATTTATATATAGATTTTGCTGGTACCAAGCTTCCTTATAGACTTTCGAATATGAGGTGAAACCAGAAAGAAATTGATATCTCTGCAAGTAAGTGGAGATTTTAAATCAGTGGGAAACTTTCATAAGCCTCGAAAATATGTAGTTATTTAAAAAACAACGATTTTTTTTTTCAAATTTCTCTATAGAACGAAATCTTTTTGAGCGATTCCAGAAAATGTTACATAGTAAAATAAGTTTTTCTGTTCTTTTTAAAAATATATTTTTTTTAAAATACCTTTTGTTGGATTGAATCAAAAATTAAATATATTTTGGAATATTTGAAAATGTTTCAATTTTTTTTTTAATAATAACTCAAGGGGATATTACTACCCTTATTATGCAGAGGCACAGTGTGAGCACTAGGAAGAGGAGAGAAGGTTTAAAAGGAGATGTCGGTGCACATTGGTTTTGAATTCCTGAATATTGCAATGACTAGGAAAGACAGAGTGTGGTAAGGCATTCCACATTCGCGTAGTACGGCTAAAGAACGAATCGATTATTTTTAAGTTATAATGAAATCTTAGAATGTTAGTTATAATTTTTTAAAGCTCTACTAATGAGTGATAAAGCATAAAAATATTTAAAAAAAATTTATGATGCTTTAGTTTTTGAGCAGAAAATGAAAAATGTGCAAATATAAAATAAATCCAATATTTAGGCCTAAAGTTAAAAAGATTTAATTCAATTGAATACAAAGTTTAAAAACGAAAAATGTTGAGTTTTGAGATATTGCATCAAACGTTCAAATGTTCCTAAAAATGTTCCTAATTCCAACTTCAAGCATGTATACCAAAGAACCTTATTTTAAAAATTAATTTAAGAAAGTAAGTATACGCCACAGTGACCTATCCAATATAAAACAGTTTTTTAGGACTACAATCTCTTTTTTTTTGGGCGTTTCTAGAGAAGATAATAATAAATAAATTATAATAAGATGTATATTATAATATAATAAATGATTATAATAAATACATTTTGTAGAAAAATGTAGTTTTAAATGAGTTTAAATCTCATTTTTTTTATAATTAACGAGCATTCAAGTGGTTATATATACCCTTAACATGTTTAAAGTTTAAACACAGTGCGAGCTTTAATAGGGAAGGAATAAGAGGAGATACCGATGCACATTGGTCTTAAAGTTTTGAATATCAAAATGATAGGGAAAAACAGAGCTGGGTAAAGCATTCTACATTCTCGATGTGCGGTTAAAAAAAGAAACTCTATACCAGCACGTCCGAAATTGAGCTCAAGGTTACACTGATGTGCATTCCTAGAAGTACGAGTATTACGGCTGAATTGTTTGAGGGGGGGAAATGCAACTAGCTAATTCGACAGAACACTGTTTATAAAAATATCGGTAGAACAACGAAAGGCATGAAACATTGCTGCGGTGTTCAAGTGACGTAATTTTTTCGGTAATAGCTCTATCGTCTATCATTTTCAAAGCTCTTTTTTGGATCCTGTCCAAAATAATTAAACTTGTTATATTAGTTTGGGAAAATTTCGTCTTTGAATCTTAATTGTTCGATTTTAATTTCTTTTTAAATTTTTAACGCTATTTTTTCTATCTTTTCAGGGGACGATCCTATAGTAAAGACAGCCAACAGAGTTCACAAAGCGACTTGAGTCTTTCTAGTGGATCACCTAAATTGCTTGCCAAAACTCCATCCAGTAAGTCTTTTAAAATTATATTTAAAAAATGTATTCTTTTATTCCTCAATATTAATAAAATTTCCAAAAACTCGACTTAAGTGCCTTAAAAAAACTTAAATAAAGAATATTTCTCTTTTGAAATCGATATACTTCAGAATATATGTACATTCTACATGAGCTATGTATATACATTTTACCTTTCAGAAAAATATCCATACTCGTATGTACACATGAAATTCAACTTTCATGCAAGCAAACATATCCATTTAATCAATCAATCAATCAAAAAATAAACTTCCCTTATTTATACACAAAAACATGTACCAGGCACTCGAAACCTGAAAAGGAAGCAATTGATGTTTCACTGTGTTTTTATTTTCATGCTTTTCAAAACTTTGTTTTTGAAATATTTATAAAACAGAAAGTCATTACCTTGACAGTACGAAAAAAAACACGAAGTCATGTGAATACAAAACTCCTCGAACTATAAAATCCATACAGAAGTAGTTACATAGGGTATAGAGTTCAACTTATAAATATGCAAGTTGCTTTTGATTAAATATTTATAAACTTTTTTTTTTGCAAGATTCTATTTTCGAAAGTACAATTCCATTTTCATAAAAATAAAACAGAAAAAAAGTTGAAAACGAAATTGAATGTTTTAGTTCTATGAATATTGAAAAGTCCTGGAGAATTTGGTGACATTTAAAGAAAACACAATTTTGGAATACAAAATAATAAAAGAATAAGTACACTTGGCCTTGACGTACTTAACTTACTCTTTTTTTTAAGCATAGTTATCATTGAATTGAATTCATATATTTAAGATGAGATAAAATTTCAATTTTGTAAGTGCATAAAATATAAGATGTAGGTAAATGGTTTATATCCCACTATTTATGAGCTTAAAAGAATCTGACCTAAATATTTTCTTTTTTGAAATTCAATTCAATAGAAATTTCAAAATGCAATAAAATCAAATAAAATAAAGATCATGAAGAGGAGGACCTTGTCTTTGTATTCGTATGTATATACAAAATCATTCATCTTTAATCTACTTCAACTCTGCTTCAATAGATTCTCTCTCAGATGCTATTGCAAATTAATGGCCTAAATTGGAATGTCGGAAAATACAAAACTTGCTTTTGATTCATTTAAAGATTTATTGAAGGTATAACTTCAAAGATGTAAAATTTTTACAGAGAATTGATTTTTTAATGAATAAGAATTAGATTCTATATTTTGCGAATTAATAATAATTGAAATGCGAGTGAAAATGTAGGTGAATTAAATTATTCAGAATTCCTTTAAATTGAATCTTTGATGTTATACAATGTTGCGAATGTTTAATTCACAACTTGTAAATATATAATTTATGTTACTTTTACAAGATAACTTATTTTTCTTATTTAGATCAACTTTGAGTTACGAAGCAAATAATTATTTAGTAAAGGCTCCGTTCAATTAAGCCCCGGAAAATGAAGTCCCACAAGAAAAAGGACTACATTAAAAGCACACAAATCAAAAACAAAGAAGTTGCTCAAATTGTACTATCTTGTTTTTTTATTTTTTGGGGCATAATTTTACTGAAAATTAAGGCCCATTTAAAAGTTAGTTTTCTTTTTATTTTAAAATATAGTACATTTACAAAATCTTACATTTTTTATAGTTTCATAATGAAAAATATCTCAAGTCACCATAAATTAACTTGAAGAAAATTTAAGTTAGACGTTCTATTTTAGAACAAATTTTATTTTTAAACTTTGTTCAAAATATTTTGTATACAATAACACAAAAGTCGTAATATACTTGGTTTTCCAAAGAATCAATTCGAAATAAATTTTTGCACTCAGCGCCAATTATAAAATTTATTTCAGTAAAATTATTGACATTTGCCATTCGGCCATTTTATATAGTTGTGTGATTGTGACAGCTGTCAAATTTAAATGTCACTCAACCTTTAGTTTATTAAATTTGAGCAACTTCGCGTTAGACGTTTTTTCATAGTTATTTTTTTAAGACCAAAACTAACAGTATTGATTTTTGACACACAAATTGTTTGATCAAAAACCAAACATTATTTTTTTTTAAAAACGGTAGCAAATAAATACCTGTACTTTGAAGTAATTTTAACTTTTTAATTTATGTATATTTAGAGTGTAAGTTTCTTAAATAAAATAAATAAATTAGGTGGCGCAACAGTCCGTAGAGAACCAGGGCCTAGTGACTTACAACTCTCAACCATTCCTGCGTGCGAGTAATTGCAGGGATGGAGGGGACCTACAGTTTATATGCCGAATCCGAACGGCTAATTTGAGAAAGCACTTTTCATGACAAGAATTACTCTTGGAGAATTTGTCAATTCCTCGCAAGAGTCAGTACCCATGAAACAAACTTTAGGTGGCACAGGCAGGGATCGAACCCAAGACCTCTCGCATGACAGTCCAACGCACTAACCATCATGCCACGGGTTTCTTAAATGCTAAATCCAATTTCAAGTAATCATAGAAACATCATTGACATTTTTCATTACGCCATTTTGCATTGTTCTGTGATTGTGACAGCTGTCAAATTTCAATGTCATTAAAGCTTAAGTCTATTGAGTTGATTTTATCGCAGATGTAATAAAACAAGCAAATTTTTGAAGTTGCCTCAAACTCCTTAATTTATCGATTTCTAGGAAAAATATACCCCCTGCATTTATTTTTCGAAGTACGCAAACTTTTGTGGATCACTGTAGTTTTTTTTTTGGAGTACGTGTTCATGATATCTAAACCATGAAGTAAAAAAGTTTCAAACTTAAATAAAGCAGTTAAATATTGCCCATGTAATTCTTATTTCCGAAGGCAATTGTCCTAAAAACTTGAATTTGTTTTTAGTTAAAAGTTAGGAAATCCTTAAAATCTATAACATGATGTTCTGTAAATTCAAATTCGACTAAAATTGACATTTCTCGAAATTTGGTGTCAGAATTTATTGGCATTTGTACATCCAACGTGAATATCAATCAAACAAATCTAGAAATGATACTTCATATCAGTAATTATAATAATGATTGAACAAGTTTACTTTTTGCAAACTTAATCGTGCTGTTTAAAACTTAAGAGTACTTGAAACATATGTTGATACTTGAATATATTTTAAACTAACTTGTGTAAATTTATACTTAAGATGAAGAACTTGTCAATAATATTGACATTGGTAAGTGGACTGTAAATACAAAATGTCTTGAATTTAAATATAATTAAATATTTCAAAATTGACAGATAGAGCTTTGAACTGAAAGTATCAAGAGCTTAAGCAAATTTTTACTAATCGTCTGCTCAAAGTTCAAACTATGAAATTCGTAATATTTGTGTTCAAGATTATAATTTGGACTTGTTTTTCGTTGACAAATGACAAAGAAAATTTAATTCCATGTTCACATTTTAAAAGTTCACATTTTGAAGGTGTCTAGCTCTACATTAAAGATAATTTTTGAAAAGTTTCGTCTCGATGGGATCCATACAAAATAATTACTCAAACATATGACTTCACTACACCTCAAATAAATGAAATAGTCTATTTAAAACAAACAGAACTTAATTTGACATTTCTTCGTTGTAGTTTTCTAGTGTCATACCTTTCGAAATACAATTTTTGATTTTGGAGCTGCGTATGTAAATATTGCATTGATATTTTTATATTATATCCATAAAAATTATCAAATTAAAGTCATTTTTTATATATAAATGTAAAGTTTTTTGCAAATGGCTTTCTTATCAATATAAGTTTTTCTTTCGAGCATGCTCTGAACATCCTCTGAACAGAGCGAGTTCCGAGAGCGCAGAATTATTTTTGAAACACTTCTTAATTTAGAAATACACGATTGGAAGATTTTCTAGTATTGGTGGAACTGTCAAAAGTCTTCCAATAGCTTCAAATCAGGTGCAATAACCACTATCTTGGCAGCATATTATACAGGCATATTGTCAAGGTCAACAGTGAAAGTTTTGAAGTTTTGTTTAAGTTTGACCATTTAGGTTAACATTCGTTGGCAGCCATCTAAATGACGTCGCCCTAGGTAGTTTTTACTCTGCACAACCTGCATCCATCCCAAAACTAGGCGATGATCTCGATTTCCTGGATAAACTTTGTTTATGCGTTCAATCCTTTTAAAATTTGATAGTTTCTTCTTCGTTATTTTATCAGACGCTGATTTCATTTTCGTAGTTTTCAATTTTTTTCAAAAACCTGTAAACTTTTGTCTTTGTTTCCTGCTTAAAAACGTTGTTGGCAAGAACATCATCCAATTTCCAATTAGTGGACAACTGTCCAATTATTTAAAAATACAAAAAAATGTGTGTTTAGACGAGTTCAAACGGTTGTAAGGAAGCCGATTATTGGCTGCCAATTTTGTCACTTTAGACAGATACAATTGTGTGCTTACATGTTTCATAGAAAGTTGCTTAAAAATGTTTGCCAAAAATCTCTCTTATCAAAAATGCTACCATTTGTTATTGTTAAAAACTACCTTTTAGAACTTTCAATACAAGTAATATTTTACAAGTCAACATCTGATATCCACAAAATAAAAACTGGTGTGCCCCACGGATCCGTTTTGTGTCCAACATTCTTCCTTATTTTCATAAATTCATTTTTTTCTGAAACTTCCTAGTTTTTTATATTTGATTTTAGATTTACATCCTCTTCTTTCGGTTCTCGGATGTGAACTACCAAGGGCAGCGTTTAATTTTTCTCTTAACATAATTTTCCATTGGGAAACCAAAAACCGTGTAATGTTGTATATTATCGATAAAGCGTTACTCGATCCCAATGCCATTTGTCATCATTGGTGGTTCTTGCATCAACAAAACTAAACAGTTTTTTAGTACAGAGATTCATTTTTTTAACCGCACTTCACGAATGTAGAATGCTTTACTTTTCAATTAAAATCCTTAAATTCAAAGTTTCTAAACCTGTAAACAAATGCATTTAAATATTTTGAAACAAAATGTGAATTTGTTTACTTACATAGTTTAAATATTAACTGATATTTTGTTTTTGTTATCTAGAATTAGGCGCAAATACTAATTTCCTTCTAAAACAGTTTGAGAAACTCATAATAAATGTTGACATCACTTTTAGCATGTAGTTTCAATTGCATACTTTTTGGCCTAAGAAATAAGCAAATGTATACAAAAGATAGCAACATTCTGTTATTTTTGCTTTAAAAAGTTGAAAATTCTACTTCTTTAGGTTTATAAGTGAAATCTTTTTGTATGGTTTTCATATACAAAAGTGAAATTTGAAAAGGAATAGAAACTATCGACTTCAGCATTTTCAAGCAACATTTCATAGAATTCGCCGCAACAGAAAAACAAAACATCTTTCTACGTGATCTTTTGCAACATAGACAGCAGGTGCGGCTGGGAATTCCCCAACTTCACTCAATTCCAAAAGAAAACAACAACAAATCAGCGAAAAAAACAAACATCAACAAAATCTCACTCATCGTCACAGTTGCTTGCTCCCATTGTTGTTTGTTTGACCGGCAAATTTATGAAAAAAATGTTGCTAGTTAGTAGTTTCGAGTGAATCGCGATCGTGTTCGGGACTGACGCCGCCGCCTCCGCGTTTCACATCATAAAAAAATCAAATCACTTACAAGTTCCTCGAAAATCCGATACAGTTCTGTTTCTGTTCAAAAAAGATAGAAATTTTAAGATTTATCTTAAAAAGTAGACTGTTGAGATATATTGTCCCCAATGTGCTAATAAAGATTTTGTAGATACATTTATTTGTGTGCTTGTTTTTTTTTTTAGCGTAACAAGTTGTCATAGGGGAGTAAAAAATATGTATTAACGAAGAAACAAATAGACGTTTTTTTTAAATTGAATAATCGCCGCGATTATCATTTTGGGAGGATCGGACTTGGGGACTCTTTCTCGAAAAAGCTGAGACTCGAAGTCGGACGCGTTGTTCTGAATACACCGTGTGTTCGTTCTTATTTTTTTTTAGTTCAGAAGATGCACCATAGTTAAAGTGAAATGATAAATGATGTTTAGTGAAGTGTTTATGTTGTGTTAATTTTTAAAATGTTTTGTTTTGTATTATAAATTGCCCCCGAAGAGGGTTGCCCCAGAATAAAAATGCTTTACGCAATAATCATTTTCGAGTTCAAGTTATATTGAGTGGATTAGCAACATACAAAATAAATAGAATCTAGAACGAGGATTAAAAAAGAAAACGTGATTTATTGTTTTTGACGTCGACGTTGCCGTTGTATTATTTGTATCTAGATACAAGAACAACAAGTTTGGTTTTTTACAACTTATTTTTTATTTCTGTCGGATTTGGAAGGAATTCAAGGAATACCTGATTTTACTTTTATTTATATTTTTTTTTCGTCACAAACTAAAGTGACTACGATTCTACCTGTTATCGTTTACGACGCCACCGTCATCGATGGAGTAAGCAGGTAAAATACATATATTTGTATACAGATACTTCGATGGCAGATATAACGAGAGAAGCAGAAAAAGAAATGTGCTAAATGCTGATTTTGGAATAGACGACCATTTTTATAAATGTTTGTTGAATGCGGTTTTGGTAATCAGAGTCAAATTAGACAGCGTCTTTTTTTTTGGCTAACAGACACTTAAAGACTTATTAAATTTGTTTTGAGTTTGGTGCATATTGGGAATAGGAATTAACATCAATTTGTGAGGAATATTAATTTCTGTTTTAGTTTTTGAGCGATGACTGCATTCTGTACTGATAATTTTGAATCTATGATAGAAAGCTGAGTAAACAAATGAGGGTATAGACAACATAGGTTAAGAAGTTACCTAATTAATTAATTAGAAATGCTAGACAGATTTATTTATAGAAGTGGAAGTTTATAAAGCGTTTATTACAGTCTAAAAGGTGCCAATCAATTGACTCTTTTTGGGTTAAAAGCCTTCAGAGCTTCATAAGGTTCTACTGACTTTGAATTTCAGTAAAATAAAATGCATAATATTATTTACTTACTTTAAAAATAAAACAATTCGAAACCTAACCAACAAAATTTGATTTTCATCGGTAAATACCTTGAATATACTTATCATTATAGTTGCTAAGCTGATTTGTTCCCAAGCAAAAATAAAAGGGTTAGCGGGTTAGCAATTTACTATCTAGCAATTTTACCAAAATTTGGACTCTTCGTTAAAGTAAAGTATAAATTTCCTTTTTATTGTAATCTTTTCATCTGAACAAGACTTAGTCTTTGTTAGTTGATAGTTAAAAAAAAAACCTTATCTTTAAAAAAGTCAGTTGCGTTCCTCTCCTTAAGCAATTAAAACACAAGACTCTGATATCCCGGAATGTTCAGTAGTCTACCCTGGAGCCTCAGTTCGATCGTATTGTACAGAGAGTAGGTTTTTAGCCGTACTACGCGAATGTTGAGTCCTTTCGTCTACTCTAGCTTTCCTTATTATTGTAATTAATATTTGGTCATCAAATATTATTAAGATAATACAACTCCTTGTACCGAACCAACTTTCTTCAATCGGGTCATTAGTTCCTGTCAAAATTAAAAAAAAAAAAACTAAATAATGATTCTTTTAGTGTATCCTTCTGGAACGATACAAAAATATATTTTTTATATTTAAAAAAGCTAAGTCTTTTAGGGCGTTTTTGACAAAATTTGAATTTCGATTTTTGATTATAAAATGTGTCTCCATCATCATCATCATCGGCTAGACAACTGGGATCCGGTCCTAGACTCATTCAACAAGTCTCTCCATTTATCCCATAAAATGAACTACAAAGGACTTTCCAAGATGGTTCCTCTTCACTCATACGAGCTAGGGATCAAGCCCACCAGAGTCTACCGTGCTTAATTTTTGTCTCAATACCAGCTTCGAGGTAAATTACATGCAGCTCTTGATTCAAGCATCTCTGGAATCGTGCTTCCCCACACAAGACTCCAACAAGACCTTCCTCTCGAACGCTCCTTACAGGTTGGAGTGCCTTTTACTACGCACTTAGGTCTCGGATTCATATATGAGTATTGGCAGATTTTGGTTTCTGGATATAAAGAGCTTTGACAGACTGAACTAAATGTGTTGTAGAAAAATTGAAAAAAACATAATGTGAATCTCATGGTAAAACATAATCGATCCAGTGGCTTTGGCTGTAGGGGGGAGGACAGACAGAAAGACCGAGCCCACTTTTTTCCCTTCTTCCATAGTTAGGTTTTCAATATGTTTTACAAAGTTGGTCCTTTTGAAAGCTATTACTTGATTTTTAATCAGTTTGGTTTTTCACGCCTTTAAAGATAATAATCGGGGCGTCATTGTTGACATACGGCTTCAAAGTTGTCCATACTGCAAAAAGTATCGGGTTGATTTTATCTAAGTAAGCCTTGACAGCCACTTGGCCGAAATCATTTTTAAAATCGCAAAGTATTATCTTTATAACAAAGCTGATGTCTTGGGCATAACATTAATTAATATGCGTTTTGTTTCTTCTTGAAAAACATAGTTCTAAAAATCACTTTAGTTAAAATGTTTCGAACATAAAAAAGGACTTAAAACTTTTGAATCTAAAATGCTTTGAAGTTTAAAAAAATTTTCCCACAAATCATTTTATTGCAGTCGATGAATTGCAATCATTTTCAACCGCCGCCGTTATATTCCATGTCTTTCAAACTTTTACGAAAAATGTTTCGTTGAATTAGAAAGTTATATTTTATTTCTACTCCTCAAACAATTTAGCGGTATTACTCGCACTACCAGGAATGCCCATCAGTTTACCCTTGAAGCCAATTTCGAACGTCAAGTATAGATATTCTTTTTTGAACGAACATCAAGAATGTGGAATGTTTTACCCAACTCTGTTTAACCGTCCTTTTTTTTACATTCAAAACTTTAAGACTTATGTATGTGTATGTGTCCTTAAATCCTTAGCAATAACCATTTTAGTGTGTTCAAATTGTAAAAAAAAGATTTTAAAATAATTTAAAGACTTTAAATGATGTCAAATTAATGCATAAAGTCTTAAACTATTTCCATTAAATGTCAAATGATTTATGATTAATCAGTTTCCTCTAAAGCCTAGTACATACTTGTGAATCATCTCGTGAACCCATACAAATTTTGGTTTTTCGTTCACCCGTGAACGTGCTCGTGAAGCTGAGTGGAGAACAAAGTGGAGAGTTTTCGTTCACGGGCAATTCACGTGCAAAATGTACGGGAACTGTTGGTGAAGCTTTGACATTTGGTTTCCGCATTTAAAGTTTGTGGCTGCTTTGCGCGTTGTGTGTATTCACAAGTGTGTACCAGTGAGCAATGTCAAAAGTTCACTTTCTCCACTGGCGAACGTTCACTTCACGAGGAAGTATGTACTAGGCTTAAAAGTGAATGCAATGAGTGCACTCAAGTACCGATTTATATAGATTGCATTCATAAAAAATTTCATTCTTTTACAAACCAGTCAAGAACCTTAGTAAACAAAGGCAAATATTGATGACTTGCCCTTCACTTAGTCAGAATTTATTAGTATAATTGAAAACAAATACTCATATTCTCATAGATCGATGTACATTTATGTAAAATATTTAGATCCAAAATGTCATCACTTTCACATGGTTTCCCACAACTTTAACCCCATTGTCAATGTCAAAACATTTATTAAAATATTTATACACATTTTATTACGTACTTTGAATACATAAGTTAAACTTTTCTAAAACGCATGATAAAATTTCAAAAGAATATGTACAAAATTTAATGCAAAATATACCTCCTCTTTAAGTAGGCGAGCATAAAATTTATAATCTAGTTCATATAATTCACAATTACTATCTACATTTAAATGAGGGTAAAACTGTCATATTCGTTCAGTTTTATTTTATATCCGCAGGCATTTATTTCTATATTTTCTGTTTTTATTTTTATTTTGGTTTTTAACAAAAAAAAACAACAAATATAAAATAAAATGCAAATTTTCAGTTTGAATTTTCCATTTCAAGTACGAGTATATTAATAACACAAAATTGCCATCAGATAGATTTCGTATTTGTATATTTTATATTTTTATGTGACAATGCATTTGCTCTTTCACTTTATTATTATTAATACTAAAAAGTGCCTTCCAGCTAAGCAATCAACGGTAAATAAATAATAAATAAACCGGATGACATTATTGTTTTGTATTTTCTTTTTATGGTAAAATGTGTTGCTATAAAATAAAATATACAATACAAATAATTTCTTGAAATCTAAAAATGCGTGACAATAGAACGCTTTCTTCTTATGCGCCTACAACAAAACGTTACTCTACTACCGCACCAGCTGCATTTATTTTGTTTGTACTTTTATTTTCTGTAATGCTAAATAAGGGAAAAGACTGCGAAAAATGCAGGTGGATGATTTATACATAAATTGTTGCAGATATATTTTCAGCTATGTATATAAGAAAGGCAATTATTTAAAATGTTAAATGTTTCAAAAAGTCAGTCATCCATAAATTTGTGTGCATTGTCTTTCAAAAACTGTATAGTTTTGGTAATTTAGATAAAAGTTCATGTGAAGTGTAGAAGAAAAGAAGAATAAAAAACAACCTTCGAGGCCGAGGTCAATCGACCCATACATAAATGGAAATGACAATGTTTCGTCACATTGTTGCTAAAGTTAATGTTGTGGCTGTTAGGTATATGATGGATAGGGTGGTGGAATGGGGGTATAGAGAGAGAGAGATATTCACTAAGTTTTTACAACACAGAGATTTTCAATCTCCTGTGGTTTTTCTTAAGACGAAGTAATTATTCAACTCAAAGTAGAAGATGCGGTTTCGTTTATTAGCAGAATCACCATCTGCATCTTTCAATGTTGCACAGTGGACTTAGGAGCTTTAAGTTCTTGAAAAAATTTAATTTTTTTTGATGAAGCCTGATTATAAGAAAATTCATAAAAGGTACAATATCCAATATAAAGGAGTATCAACTACCTTTTATACAAGCTGGGACACTACAAGTATTAGGAACTTTGTAAAAGATCAATTTGAACATAACAAATATCTTGGAGAAATAAAGGTTCTTAATGTGCTGCGGTATGGCTTTTGTGGGAATAATTCCACCGGTGAAAGTTAAGTTATTGCACTTAATATTTTCAAGGCATTTGATAAAGTCTTTTATTAAACTTTTTTATTGAAAATGATTTTATTTGGTATCGATGAATCTCTTTTTTGTTATGTTAGAAATTACCTTTCAATAGTATTTCACAAAATAAACACTGGTGTACCGCAGGGCTCCGTTTTGTTTCCGACACTCTTTCTTATTATTATAAATGATCTTATTTCTGATGTAGATGTGGACTACCAACGGTAGTGAATGATAAGCTTATTGAATTTTGTCCTTGACAACATTGTCCAATTGCAAATCAAAAACCAGGTAGAATTAAATGACTCGACAGACTGTCATAAAAGAGAATCCTTCCCCCAATGCTAATTTTATGAATGAAACTGACTGAACAGCATTCAGTTCCACGGATGTGCATCTCAAACCCCCTCTTTTGAAGTAATCATGTATTTGAAATCGCTTAAAACGCTGCTAGGGGTGGTTTCTCCACGGATGCAAAAAGTTTTTCCTTATTATATAAAGCCCTAAACTTGAGTATGATTCCCATAAATGCATTGAGCTTGAGCCATATTCATAGTTCTTTAATAAGTTCTGATTTTGTCTAAATTAAACTCCAGTTTATGTTATTCATACACTAATTTTAAAAAGATAGCCTGAAGTCTTAAAATAAACACGACAGAACCTATGTTAAAGTTGTTTTTAACTCTATATAACGTCAAAAATAAACAAACAAATTAGGAAATTAACTTGCGAGACATTTTATTTGAAAATATAAAATCAAAAATAAAAATTTCGATTTTGATTTTTACTGAATGTTGGAATGTTATCACCCAACAGAAAACTTACTCGAACCAGCAACTTTGAAATAGATGATGACGGTTTGTATTAAAGATATCAATTCGATAAAAAAATACTGCCAAGTTTATGATTGACCTTTTACATGTTGAAGATTGAAACTTAATGAAAGGTTTGCGAAAATCTAAAATCTGTGTGTTTTCAAGTCTTAACAGCACCAGTGCAAATATTTGTCGGCATATTCACCAAAGCTACAAAGGCAATGTTTAGCTCGCAACTCTACGCATCTTTACCACAGTAAGTAAATAATTTGTTACAACAGGCGGCTTACATGAAATTTTTCAACTAACAGAATTATTTCAAGGATTTCAAAGGCTTTGGATCTCCAGCTAAAGTTTTTTGTATTTTTTACCCTCTACAAGCCGTTTTGTATAGGTTTAAGAAAAATTGTACTAGAATTGTAGTAGAATAAACTTTAAATCTGTTTATAACTAAACAAGGTTGCCAAATTTTATATGAATAAAGATGGTGTCTAACCTAGATGTTAAATTTAGATGGGTTAGGTACCCTAGCCCCAAAGCGAAAATCCCCAAAACATAATCCCCAAATCTTAAATCTTCGAAACCAAAATCCCCAAAACCAAAATCCCCAAATCCAGAATATTCGAAATAAGGTGAACTTGTGCTTAAGGATTTTGATTTTGGGAGAATAATTCAGAACAAAGTTAAGTTGTGTTTACTTTTTTTTTTCAACAAAAACATAAGAAATTAATACTATCTATGTTTTTCAAAAATAAGAAATACATTTTGAATTCATGGTATTAAATAAAATAAAATAAAATAAATTTAAAAAATTCAATTTTTCAACTTTTGACCGCCATGTTTTTTATTTTTAACTTCTTGTATGTTTTCACGCTCGATTTTTCCAATTGACGTTTTTCACCGCTGCTTATTTTCTCAATTGTGGTAACAACATCTATCATTTCCGATTATAGGACGAAATTCCCAATCCGCGTGTCCCAATGTCCATTTTTCCAAAAATATAATGTCCCAATTTTTGTCATTTCTAAGGCAATGGTTTCCAATCATTAATTATCTCAATGCTAAGATTTTCCAATAATAATAATTTGAATTGATAGTACGGCCGGCGGACTAACAGCTAGGTATTTAAGGGGGCTTTCTTTTGACGCATCCAGAAAATTGGTTTTAAACCAGAAGTTTTGCAAAGTCGTAATTTCCTGAACTTTTGCTTAGCTCCGAAAAGTACACTCAAATGATGAAAACCAACATGCATTGACGGAGTTTGAAAAAATTAGATTTGGGGATTTCGTTTGTGGATTAGGGGCATAGGGATTTAGATCCTGGGGATTTTATTTTTGGAGATTTTGTACTTGGGGATAATGATTTTGTGGATTTTTAAAAGTGTGGGGATTTTGTTTTTGGGGATTTTGCACTTGGGCATTATGTCGGTATCCCAATTTAGACTAAAGTTCAAATAGAATCGGGTTAAAAATATTGCTATAAATATGCCAGCCCCATTATGTCTAACATTATTTTATCGATATTTTCATACAAAATGTTCTTGTTAAATATCCAGTTGCATTTTCTCCTTTAAAAATTCAATCGTTATTCTCGTATTTGTAAGCATATTTATCAGTTCACCCTTGACCCGAATTTTGAAAGTATTGTCAAGTACAGAGATTCTTTTTTAGAAGCACTTGACCAATGTGGAATGCTCTGCCTTGCTCAATATTTTTATATCGCAATGTGCAGGCATTCAAAACAAATATCTCCTTTTTCATCCTATACTATTTTCCTAATACATACACAGTTTGCAGTGCGTATTAGAAAGGGCATTCGCAATCTCTAAGTATTCACATTCGTATTGTGCGGCTGAAGAAAGAAAATCTGTACTTAAACATGCAAAAATATATTAAAAATCCTTTTACTATTATTAGTTGAAATGGCTTCATTTGACAAAATAGAAATGTAGAATTGTACTACATAAAAGTTTAACTAAAATATTTTGAAGGAACCTATTTCTAAGTGCTTTACATCCTTCTTCAAAATTAACTCAATTTTTTGATCAAATTAAGCAAAATTTTGCTACCAACTTATTCCACTGTAAATCTTCAATGCAAATAAAATCTTTCTTAAGTTAAATTAATGTACATAACATATAGATAAAGTTAAGGTGTGTAGCACTGTAGATATGGTAAGTAGTAGACTCGTCACAACCAAATAGAGAGAATCTTTCATTTTCTGTGGGAATATTACAAAGTTCTTCTTTGGTTTCATTTTGCAAATTTTATAGCTTCTAACATACATACATATATATATAGAGTATATAGTGTTATGTATCTTTATACCTATGTAGAGATATAATCTAAAAGTAAAATCAACTTTAGATTACACACATGAGATATGTAAGAGCGGTTGTTCATTAGAGGTGTATATTTTGTTGTTTGTGTTTTCTTTTGCGTGAATGTTAACTTTGTTTTGATTACTCCAACATCCAACAACTTCAACTCCAACCCAGCTGGTTTTGCTATACGTACTTAATATTCTCATAGGATTCATTCTTCAAATGATGAAAGATAAGAAAGATTCTATATAGAGTAGAGAATATACATCAGAGACGAAGTAAAAGACCACAATGTTTATCGACACAGGTGGGTTTAATGGTTAACATAAGACCGACCACCATATACCAACCCCCAACCATCCCATCTCAACCATCAAACGACAGTCTTGTCTTCCTGATTTGCTTTTAAATTTAGAAAATAAGATTAAAAGAAAAAGAATAAATCCGAATAAGGATATGTGTGTTGTGACATTTGTGTTTTCTTTTTACTTTTATTTTATCTGAGTGATGTTTTGATTTGAGATGGTTTCCTGCATTTGAATTCTCTTTGAAAGTTTATATACATTTGATGTTTTTTTAGGAAGTTTTCTTTGATATTGAATTAAGTGTTTTTGAATATAGAAATCTTTTTAGAACAAATTGTTATTTGCTAAGCTGTTCAAAGAAGCTGTTGAAAGCCTACCTTTGCAAGAGACCGATGTCTCTTTTGTATCTGGTGACGAAAGTAGATAGGAATATTTCAAGGTCTGCATATACAGTTTACAGTTTTCATAGGTTTGAGTACAGCCAAAATTTGTAAGTTTTGAATTAATAAATATGTTAGTGACAAGGAAAAGCAGATAACTTCAAAAAGTGGATCTAGCTATTCCGTCTGCACCCGATTCCAGCCAAAACCATTTGGTCACTTAAGTTCAAACTTGGAAATAAGGAAATAAAGGTGTTAACCAAATTCTCATTTCGAGAATTATTATGAACAAATTAAATTAGATAAATCGAACATATTCCAACAACTGCCAATGAAAAATTCAAGAAATTGTTCTGAAAAAAAAAACAATTGAAAAAATTACGTATACGCCTAAGTGAGCAGTCTGCAATTATTCGTGTTCTGGGTAGTGATAGAGATATTTATTGTTTTAAAAATTCACAAACATTTTTTTTCTGAGGTGTATTTTTAACAATAAAATTATAAAATTAACCTTAACATTTTAAATATAAATCATTTTGGTCTACAAAAATAAAACTAGAATTTTAATTTTTTCTCAGACAAACGACTTCATAAAACATCCATTTTTATCTTCAATAAATCAACAATCATTATTTTCTTAGAATTTTGTCTACCGATTGAGTTTAAAATCCATAAATTATTATAATTTATTTATAAATATTTCTTGTGTTAATGTGGTTTAATTTTCCATTCATAGTGCTTAACCGACATCGCTGTATCGCTGAGATATGCATATCTTTTATAAATCAATATAAATTTTCTTTTAATTAAGTTCTTCCAGACAAAACTTGATTGGGATTTTCTTTTGAAGATATTCATATATTGGCTATAATACTGAAGAGAACGATCTATCTACTTATTTTCATTTGTTTGCAATTAAAGAAAAACCAAGGCAAACGTGCCTCACATAACAATATCTATGCGTCTACTTAAGCAGAAATTTCCATCTCAATATTAATTTATTTGAAACATTCCTTCACGAATTCTTGTGGAATTTTCTTTCCATTATCATATTTTCTGTATTGAAATCCATCGTTTTTGTGAATTTATGAGTGCACCAATTGCCCATTGAGATTTTTTCCAAAATTTTCTTTCATAAATCGAAAATGCATATATTGGTACGAGTATATTATTTTTTTTTTTGAAATATTTTTTAATCGTGCAACAGATGTTAACATTGCTTTTAACGACTGTGAATAATCCAATTCAGCACCATAATGCTCTCATTGAGGAGCACTCATTGAGACTCCTCTTAAGCGTTGTATAGCCTCTGTGATGTGATGTGCGGTGGTTGCTGCTGGCTCTGGCTCTGGATATGGATCTGACTCTGATACCGATGATGTCCGATACACGCACAACATGCACTTCAGTCATGACAACGAACGATATTTAAAATGCGGTGTTGGGTGGGATATGGTTGCGATACAAAATTTAATTTACTTTTTCATTATTTGAATTTAAAATTATAATTAATTACGATGATTGGAGCTCTTGGAAAATTGAAATTCCTTTCCAATGCCGCGCAACATTGATTCCACGCTTTTGCATTGAGTTTTATAGATGATTTTATTTTTTTAAATTTTGAATTCAGGGTGTTATAGACAGACAAGTAGGATTTTCAGTTTCAGATACCAAAGTGATTGAATGTAATTATTTTTTGACGTACATACTTTGAGTTCTTATGAATAAGTTATGGCATTTTTTTTTTAATGTTTAAACAGTGTAATTAAATTTTTGTAACGTAAAAAATATTAAACATTCAAAATTTTAAATAAAATTTTAATTAAAAAATGACATAGTTGCACATTATTTGAAAGAGTGTATGCATAGGTCATGGCTATGACTTTGACAGGCCATGAGTTCAAATATTGTTTATACAACTGATATTCTCTTTGGGAGTCTTTTAAAAAACGAAGAAGCTTAAATCTGCAGATTTTTATTGGTGGTTTTGAGAAAAAAGTTAAATCTGAAAAACAAGTAGGATGGGGATTGTATCAGAATAGGTTTGGGCCTTTGGTGACGATAGGTTAAGTAACACCCAATTGCTGGGACGCGACCCACACTGATAACTTACCATCCAGTCTGTCGATTTGTCTTGCTTAAAAGGTTTGTAGGTTTTTTTGTTTTGTTAAAAAAGTTGTCAGTTGAATTATTCTTAAAAATTTAAAAATTACCAACAATATTTTGCATTTAGTGAAATAGTTTGATTTCAAAATCTATTTTTGTTAATGAGATTTTTAGTCGAAAACTAATTTTTACTAATTTTAGTACAACTTACTGTTGGATTTTTATAAAAAAATTACTGAATGTCGAAAACAATATTTGAAGTTTGAAGCCATTTTTTTTAATTTTTGCAAAGACATTTGAGTCGAAAGTAAATTTTTACCAAGTTTTAGTATTGTTTTTTTTTTTAGTTTTTGGTTTTAATTTTGTGTAAAAAACTCTCAATTCGATTTTTCTCAAAATTTTACCGAATATTGAAAACAATATTGCTTATAAGAAAAAAATAGTTTGAAGCCATAATCTCAAATTTTTGAAAAGATATTTGAGTCGAAAATCAATTTTTTCCAACTTTTAGTAATGTTTTTTTTATGTTTTTATTTTTTGTAAAAATACTGTCAATTTTTCTCAAGTTTTTTCCGAATGTCGAAAACTATATTTTTTATAAGTTAAAATTAGTTGGAAGTCATGATTTCAAATTTTTGAAAAGATATTTGAGTCGCAAATCAATTTTTACCAACTTGTATTAATTTTATTTAGGTTTTTTATTTTTTGTAAAAAAAACTCTTAATTCGATTTTCCTCAAATTGTACCATATGTCAAAAACGTTATTTCTCGTTGCACAAAATTATTTTGGAGATAAAATCATTTTTTGTCCGTATCATTTTCGAGGTGACAAATATTTTTTGTCCAGTTTTTTTTGTTTGATTTATAAAAAAAACCGTTAATTGGAATTTTTTCCAAAAAAATATATTTGTTTAGTATCACGTTACAATACATAATATAAAATTTAATTTAAGTCTCTAGCGTTATTGGTTCGTGAGATATTTTGAGTTAACCAAAATGTTCATTTTTTTTAATTGATATTTTTGCATCTTTCTGCATTATTATCTGTAAAACAAAATTTATTTGAAGTCGATATCTCTACTGGTTCTTGAGCTATGGACGACGAAAAAACGTCGCGAAAGTACGGACGTACGGACGTACGAACGTACGTACACACGCACGCACAGACATCTCTCTAAAAATCTTTTATTTCGACTTTAGGGACCTTGAAACATCGAGAAATGTCAACATTTTGAATTTGACAAATCGGACCGATTACAATAATTTTTTATGGGAAGTTAATAATACTTTGGCGTGTTCATGGTAGTTCAATATTCACACTAACGCTATCTATGAGCAAAAAGTTGAATTAAGCTTATATGTACGTATAAAATTGAAGGTCCCTACTATTTTTTCCATAACTCCGGCAAACTTATAAGTCGTCAGAATTCAGTTCTTCACGAATCTCAAATTATTTTTAAATGGGCACTTACAAACACAAAGAAAATGTATTTCTTATCTGCGGAAGTCCTTAAAATACATAACTTATACTAAAATAATAGCCCTTGACTTTTTTAATCTTTTCTAACCTACATAAGAACAAAAAAAAAGTCAAACTCAATAAAATTATCCAAATAACTTATCAGTTAATAACATTTACACGCGCTTTAGTTTCAAATTCCCAGATTATTTATACTTAAACCACCTTTTGTCGCATGCATTTGGTAAGATTACGTTCAATGATTACCTTCCATAAAATAAAAAAAAACTCACACTCATACCTCTGTGCGTCCTACATCCTTCATCCTTGACGCATGTACAGTACACATCACGCGTTACAACAACACCAACTGGCGTATTTCCCTCAAATTACTAAATCGTTTACCACTGCCGCCTACACGCATCTAAACAAAACCAACGTTAATAATTACTCCTCTTATACCTTTTTTTGTTACATATAAATTGGCCCCCAGTTCACATTTTTATACGCATTCGCATTCCCGTCACCACCATGCCAGTCACTGATGCCAGAATGCGTTCACAAATTATTTACGTCAAATACAATCACAGAGGTGGTACTCTCTTGGGATTGGGTTTGGGAATCTTCCTGAGCTAAACATTAATCCTCACGCACAAAATAACCCCCTCTCCCTTCCATCCCTTTGCAGGTGTATAGTTGGAATATACGCACCTACATATATACATAGGTTAAAGACCCAACAAAACAAAAACCGACCTACAAATATACTTAAGTTACTTATATATTTTTACCACGTATTAGGGAGGTAGGTGTATAGAAGAGAATTGTGCTAATGTTATTTTGGCAAATGTTCATTGTCCCATACCTTGCATTATGTCACTATATATGTTTATATGTACAATGTACATAAGAATTGTTGCTGATTTGAGGGTATAAGCTTAATGGATTGTGTGATTATGTCATAACAATTTTGCCACTATACCTTCTGACATGTACCAACCTAATGGTCGAAATGGAACGTAAATTAATTGTAAATTTGATGGTGAATGAACTTTCCCTTTGGTATTTAGTAAAAAATTACGCATTATTAAAGTTTTAACAAAATTATTTATAAAACATTATACAGGGTATTCTGAAAACCAACCTTACTTAACTTAAAATGTTTAAAGATAATGTTTGAAATTTTGTTCGTATTTTGTTTTATGAATATCCCATGTTTTAATTTCGAGTGCAAATCCAAAATGATGAAATTTCAGGATTTAAGAATTTTGGATTCAAAAAATTTCAAATGTGGGATATTCACAAGAAAAAAGGTCAATTGAATGAAATTATATAGATCAGTTGTCTAACATTTTATTAAGTGGGATATTCGCAAAAACTCTTAAGATATGAGAGTACAACTTCTTTATATTTTTTATCAACAAAAACATTCATACAAATGAATATCCCAAAGTTTAAGTTACAATTTGAATCCAACAAAATCCCAAACTCATATGGATTCTGGTATAAAGGCTAAAAAATGTGGGAAATTCTCAAGAAAATTGGTCATCAACGGTCACGTCAATTAAATTGACCTATATAGATAAACCGATTTAAATTTTAAGAACCTGATTTGTGGAATATTCGCAAAACCTTTTATTTTTTGAAAATCCCACTAATTTTAGTTTTTTATGAAAGTTTTTTTACGAATACACTAATATTTATATTTTTTAAATGAATATACTAAGGCTTGAGAACGAAAACGAACCCAAAGTGATTATAGAACTGCAAGCCTATTTATATTTTTTTTTTTTTCAAGAAAATTGCCATAAACGGTCAATTGAATTCAGTTATATTTTATATAAATATATCTAAAATTTAAAGTAACTTATTAGTGGGATATTCACAAAAATATGTAAAATTTGAAAATCAAACTTATTTCATTGACTTTTCAGACATAGATTTTAAATGCTGGGATATTCACAAAAATACATACAATTTGAAAATCCCACTAATTTCATTGAATCTTCAGACATAGGTTTTAAATCCTTTTGACAAAACATTTATATTTTTATATTCTCGTGATAAATATCCTGAAGTTCTATTATGACTCCAATGTGATCACTGATCACACTCAGGGATTTTCGAACTTTATATTATATCAGCTAAAATACTTTAATTTTTAAGTTATTGGTCGACCAGGGATATCCATGGTTAAAATCTATTAATGCTGTATAATATTTTAAGTACCTAGCTGGTTGGTGAGATTTCCGACTTGCTCATTTTTATCTACTATTTCCATAGTTTTTTAATATTCATTAAAAAATGCTTTCGAATATTTAGCTGAGTAATTATAGAAATCAGTTGTCTTTTCATACAAATTTTGTGACACTTCAAACGGTGTTCTTTCTCGAATATCCCACAAATGAATGTTCTGCTATCTGTCAAAGCTTGAAAAATTAAAAATGAATTTTGAAATAAAATCTTCTGTTATGATTAAAATATCTATTTTCAAGTAATGGAAATTTAAAAATTGTATACTTTTTTATTATCGAATATCCTAAATATGTAAGCATATTTATTACACATTACTCAGAAAAAATACTATTTATGACAATTTAGCTTTTATTTAAATGATAATTTTGTGCGAATATCCCACAAATGAAGTGCTTAAAATTTAAATTTCGTTTGAACTTAATAACTTTAAGTATTCAATAATTGTTTTTTTTCTTAAGAAAATTTCTTTTTATATAATATTCAGATATGTCTAATATCCCACATAACAAGATTTAATCCCACTTTCATCATAAAGCATATTTTTTACCGATCGAATTTCATAGCTTGAATTTGTATTTAATATTATCATCGATTTGAAGCGAAATATTGTCTTAATGCAATATAAGGATTTTAAAGATTTTTTTGCGAATGTCCCACCAAACAAAAACCTACAAATCCTCTTTAATATATACATAGTTATAACACATTTTATTTTTGGTATTCAACTTGTATATTTCTTGCATTATATTAATTTTTGTTCGAATACCCCCCATAATATGATCCACTTTATTCTCATCCCAAAATCCCCAAGTTTAAATTTGTATTTAATTTAAGGAAAAATACTATTTATGACAATTTAGCTTTTATTTAAATGATAATTTTGTGCGAATATCCCACACATGAAGTGCTTGAAATTTAAATTTCGTTTGAACTTAGGAACTTTAAGTATTCAATAATTGTTTTTTTTCTTAAGAAAATTTCTTTTTATATGATATTCAGATATGTCTAATATCCCACATAACAAGATTTAATCCCACTTTCATCTTAAAGCATATTTTTATCGATAGAATTTCATAGCTTGAATTTTTATTTAATATTATCATCAATTTGAAGCGAAATATTCTCTTAATGCAATTCAATGATTTTAAAGATTTTTTTGCGAATGTCCCACCAAACAAAAACCTACAAATCTCCTTTAAAATGTACATAGTTATAGCAAATTTTATCTTTGATATTCTGCTTGTATATTTCTTGCATTATATTAATTGTTGTTCGAATATCCCCCATAATATGATCCTTAAATACCTTAATCCCACTTTATTCTCATCCGAAAATCCCCAAGTTTAAATTTGTATTTAATTTAATCATCTGGTCTACTTGCCTTGCTTATCATACACATATTACTTTCAAGCAAAGCAAAGTTGCATGGCTATACGGGGTGTACTCATATGTACTTAACAGAAAGTGGATATCATTTTAAATGCAATCAGCTTTGCATATGATTATACCCCCTATAAAGATAGCTTCATAAATATTGGTGGATAATTACCATAACCCCAATTGAAATGTGACAACACACGCTCTGCAATAATCGACCGACCTGACCATGGTCTGAAAGTAGGTATAGTGATGATGATACTCTGTCAATAACCTTCCTCTTGGGGAAAACCGCACTATCTGGAAAACTGTGTGAACAAAAATAAAATCTGCACACTGCATCGATGTGGGGATGTGGCTTGATGGCTATGGCACACGAATAAATCCTCTTCTTTTTTTGTTTTTGCACTCCACGTCCACTTTTCTTGTGATATTGTGGCTCTGGATGTCTCTGGGTTTTCTACCTCATTAATTGAGTCGACCATAAAGTGTTGACATGGCGCAAATTAACCGAGAAAATGTTGACCATATACGGGACGCTAATTGTGACCAATTTTGCATTCGATCCAACGGCTTTCTTTCACGCGGAAAATTATCGCGCAGACATTATATTCGTATTCAAAGCAATGCAGTGCAGTCCAATGCAGTGCAACAAAAACGTTGCCGCCACCGCAAAAATGTGTAGGTTCAACAACTGCTCTATGGAACTGGCTTCATATACATATGAGCTATGCATAAAGTCTCCAATGAGGCGGGCAGTATCTCTGATGCAGTGCATATTATATGCACATGCAGATGCAACATACCTCTACAAGATGCACTTTGTAGATACAACAAAGTGAAAGTTCTATTGATGTGGCATCGGCACTGATGGCCGCATCGATAAATTGATACCCGATCT
This sequence comes from Eupeodes luniger, assembly GCA_951509635.1. NCBI lineage: Eukaryota > Metazoa > Arthropoda > Insecta > Diptera > Syrphidae > Eupeodes > Eupeodes luniger. Next base: position 6,072,568 of record OX608075.1, on the reverse strand, counting down.
ATCGAGATTCAGATCGTTGATGATGATGATGGTGATGATGCCATGATGATGAGGAATGCAATTGTGGCGGTACGAGGCAGTCGATGGTGGTGGCGGTGCATCAGCCAGCTTTGGCGGATGTCGTTGGCGGCAGACCGATGTTAGTGTCGGTTGACTCAAGATCAACAGCTTCTCAAGTGCGATCTTTGTTTACACTGCACAATGCATGTATATTCGAAAAGCCGAGGCCCAGTCGGGCCAGAAGTGATGATGGCAATTTTCAGGAAATGATGTGCAGTGCAGTTATATGCGATGGGCTAAGATGATGTTTTTGGAATCGAATGTCGCTTATTTATTGGCCAATTCTTCTCTTCGATAATGCAAGCATCTTTTCTGAGATTGAAGATTCCAATCGACAATAAGTGAATTGATTTTGTTTGTTTGTTTGTTTGTTTGCTTGCTTGTTTGTTTTATTGAATCTCATTGCAAACTACATCGGCGACGGACGGCAATGTGCGCTTCTGTGCGGTATAACATTTGGCAAAATTTATGATGATGCAAGTGAAGTGGAAAGTATTGCTCAGTGGCGGCAGGGCGCGGCGGCGGTGGCGTTTAGCAATTGGGGAATCTGAATTAGTTTGATGATGGTTAAATACGGAATGATGGGACTTGCATATGCGTTTCTGTTGTTTATAAAGGAGTGGCATGGATATGGGATATTATATTCATGACCATCAACGTGGTCGTCGTTGTTGTCGTTCAATAAATTTCAAACTTCAAGTAGAGTCCTCGTAAATATTGGATTTTAGTGTTCAATTGCTGGGGTGGATGTGGATATTTGAACTGTTTTGAAAACATTAAATTAAAGAGAGAAATAATAGACAATGGCAATTGAACACGAGGTCGGGGTTATAAGAGCTGTTGTAAATACTGATTTTAAGTGACAGCAATATCCGTTTCAAGAGTTTTTGAAAAGAATGTAATTAAAGTTTAAATTCCATTATTTGTAATTTTAGTTTTATTTTGCACTTTTAAGTGATTTCATAGAAAATCGAAATATAACAACGCAACTTAACTTATATTTATTTGTATGGTTTTAAAAAGTTCAGCCATTTTTACAAATACTTTTCTCTCATAAAAATTCGGTATCTTTGTTTTTTTTTTTTTCTTAAGCTTTTAATACAAATTGAAGTATAGATTTTTATTTAAGATTGTCATTGTTTAAATTGTTTAAATATTTAGACTCCTAAATTAGTTTTTTTTCACACTATCTCAAACCATTTTTAAACTCATGTCAAGCAAATGTAAAAAGAATCAACAACAGTGAGAAAATATGTTTGGAAAACTTTTCACACAACATTTCATAACCCATGTCACAAAATATGACAGTTCATCTGACATAATATGACATATTGTGCTTATGAAAATACTATAGGGATTAGTTGTTTAACAGGTTTAAATTATTTTATACTTACGAGTATTTAGAATTGTAGATTATACAAAAACGTGTGTTTTCGTTTTTGGTGTGAATTTAAAATATTTAAATATTTTTTTTTCATACAAAAATTACAATTTTATGGTACAAGAAAACGCCTGTTCTTAGTTTAGACTTAGTTTTAGTTTTACTATTCTTGTCTCGTTGACTTTAAATCGAAGAAGTTGGGTCTTGTTTCGGTATCAGTCTCGGTCTCGTGTGTCGTCTGGGCTTCGTGGTTTTTCTCGTGGAAATTTGAAGCATCGTCTAGTTTAGGTTTCGATTCGCAAATTAGGTGTCAAGTTTTTAGTTAAACGATGTTTTAAAACCGTCTAAAAGTGGTATAGAGATATGGCGGAAGATGAATCAGTATATTTAACTTTTTTCCAATATACGAGTACTTAAAGCTTAAGTTTAGGACTTGAATATGGTCAATAAACCATAATTTGACATTTATAAAATTTTTCGTTTTTATTAGTAAAACATAAGCTGAGACCGTTTTCAACCCATCAAGAAAAATATAGGCTCAAAATATACATTCCAATTTTGCTTTTGTGTGGATGGTCTGATCTGATCTCGTAGTTATCACTATTTACATGCGAAATATTGAGAGCTTAAGTTTGTTTAAGAAGCTATTTTTACGGGAATAATTTGTTTTAAAGCCTTCTAGATTTTGCAATTTTCTACCTTCCTTAAATATAAAATGTCGAAAAATCTGTTCAGATTTCAGACCAAAAAAATATTGTGAACAGAAGGAATCAAATGTGTTCTCAAAAAACTTTGTTATCGAACAAAAGTGTTTGATAAAACTTATAAGGACTTATTGCCATCTTCAACTTATTACATATTTTTATTTAGCTTTTAATTTTAAGTTCTTAATTGAATTAAAAACTGAGTATTTAAAAATGTTTAAAGTTTTCTTGATTTCGGAGAATAAATTATATACAAAATTCCTTGCTTCGAAGGAATTCCGACAAAGATTAAAGATGTTTAAGAGCTTCATAAGCAGAATAAGACCTTTGAAATTTATCAAAATGAAACCAAATTTGGAGTGGATCTTAAAACCGTTTCAAGGGTGAGAGGGGGTAGATTCAGTTGTATACCTACTTTTTTTTTTGAATAAATAATTAAATTAGTATTGAAGACTAATTCAAATATAATATAACCATTAAGTAAATATGTAGTATCGGAAGGTAAATACTTTAATTATTACACAATTGGTTTTTGATCTTTCACGAAAAAATCACGAAACGCCATGTAAACTTCACACCTTGAACACTACAATACTTTGACGATATCCGTACACTTTGTTCTTAAGTTACAACGATCCTTAGTTATTTTTTAGAAGTTAGAAGACCCGAAATTTTAAGTTTTTGAATTTTGTGAAAAACTAAACTTCTCGTTAGTTTTTGGGAGTTACGTTTTTCGGAAGTAATTTTCCAGGACGCTGTTGTTTTTTTTTTCTCAAATAATTTTTCATAGAAAGTTATTGCAATGGTAGTAAAATTGTTACAAAAATCGAATTCAAAAATTTAAAATTTAAAGACATTAATGGGAAGTTAGAAGTGTTTATTTTCAGATTTAAAAAACGAACGATATGTTTTAAAGGAACGAATGTCTTTCTTCATTTTCCTTTTAAAGCCCATCACTTATTATGAGCTTTATGTTCAATTTACACTTGACATCAAAATACAAAATTTATATGACATATATAAAAAATCCAATCTGTCTAAAAAATTTAAGATCAAAAAAATGATTTAACAAATCCATAACAATATTTTCAAAATTTATTACAAATATACCTACAAACTCAAACACAATAAAGCCCATTTAAGTACGAATGTAGGTACCTATTACTATAAAAGGTAGGTTCCATCATATTTGACTTTAAGTATCCATGAAATTCAACGAAATTTATGTTTATTATTCCTGCATCAATGGTTCCACAAGTCATGTGAACACACTCTTCGAGTATCTACTCTACATACCTATGGAATATGGATGTACATTGTACATTGTACAATTTAGGTACATATGATGTGTAATTTAATAATGTATAAAATTGTTTCATCTGCTTCTGTGATTTTCGAATTATAATGTTCATATTGTTTTTCTTGTACTTTCAACAACTCGAATGACGTTTAAATTATGTTCAACATGCCACTGAACAAATTCCGACGCTTTTCATAACAATACCGTGCCTCATGTGCAAAATGTAACCCTCTTTATTTTATTTTTTTTGTGTTATTTTGCCTTCAATTATATTATTATAAAATCCATTTCACAAGCTGTTCACACCAAATGAACATGCAATCAAAATTTTCATTTTAATTTTCATTTCATTAGCATTTTTATTTTTTTTTTTGTATTTCTGATGAAAATTATGCCCAACTTTTATCTGCCAATAGAGAATGCAAAAGAGGGTGAGGAATCGTGTTGTGAGGGAGGGGGAATAAGTTTGAAGGCTGCTGCTCGTTGTCGTCGTCGAAGTGAGCATGCAAATAACCCAACTTCAAAACAGCACTCAAGAGGAAAATGTGTGAAGACAACTCAATCGACTCGATGGGAAATGGAAGGTATCCTCGACTTCAGCTGGCTCCGATTTGGATGAAAGAGTGCCGATGCCGATGTCGATGCTATTTTCCATTCACAATTTTCTATCAACCCGCAACCGCCCGACCCTTTGCTTGAGGCGCCCCCCTTTTATGGTTTAAAGTACAAAACGACCACACAAAAGGCGGCCTTGTTTAATTCGTCTCTTTTTTTATGCTTTGGCTATAAATGATGTGCGCATAAAAATGAAATTGGTAACTGAATTTATTTCATCCTAGAACTGAACTAAAAAGAGAGTTGGGCCAAGTCCAAAACAAAGTCTATTATACAGGTTCCAGGATGCGGGAGAGTTTTTCCACCTACCCAAAACTGTGGATTGAATTTCATTAGGGCGAGATTTTGCAGATTTTTTGAGTTTTTGTTTTTTTTTTTAAACTCTCAAGCCCTAGAGGGTTTATGCGGCTATATTCTTTTTTATTTTATTTTTATCTATCGCGTGGAGGTTTCGTTTCGTTTTCTTTTTTTTCGTTTTCCAGATTTTTCAGATTTTCCATTGCAAATTGATGGAAATTTCTCTTTTAACGGCTTGAAAAATTTCCATAGCAACATTTTTCGCTTCGATTGTTTTGGATTGGTATTCGATAGAATATGTACATATTTCTATAGCTATAAAATTTTCTTCTGTTTTTTTTTTTTTTTTATACTTTCTTGTTTTTATTTTTATTTGTATATTTTTGTAAGAAGAATTGACGACAAATTGTCTGCCCTCTGGAGTTTAACTCAATTTACCAAGCTAAAGGTTGTTTTTCAACAATTTTCTTGAACATCATGAAAGTCTCTTGCTCTTGTCTTGTTGTAAACTTTTGTTTTCGACATTTGTCTATACTACAGGAAGGAAGGTAGGTATATAAGTGTAGGTATTTATTTTTAGAACTTGAAGTAGGTATGATCTCGTATTGTGATTAAATTGAAGGTTTTATGCCATTTAGCTGTTTACTTCTGCTCCATAAAGGGCATTGCTCTGTTGGTTTTGGGTAGAAGAAAAGAATAAAAAAAAAAACAATTTGAAGGTTTTATTCAAAACATTTCAGTACCTGACTGTAAATGGTTCTCTTATTGATCTTAAATGATGTGCAGGTAGGGGTTACATCTTACATGATGACAATATAAGAAAAGAGAAGGGTAAAATAAATTTAAGAAATAATTCATGAAGTGGGAATAAATTTTGGCGATGTTTTGAATTTTGGAAAAATAAACTTAATATCCGTATTTGGTAAGAATCGTAGAACAGTGACTTAGAAACAGGTCTGTCGAAATTACAGTTCTAGAATGGAAACTTATTGTCAAGTATACTTTTGACTTCCCTATTGAGTTTTTTTTTAATCATCTTGTGCGGTTTCAAGGAAGTTAGAACCTAAGTTCATCGTTTTTAGGAAGGTTTTTTAAAAAGGAGTAAAACAAAATAAGTTTAATTTTGTAGAAAATAAAATCAACTGTGCAAAAGGCATTTTCAAAAACAATTATTAGTGTGTTTTTTTTTTGAAGTTTTTCTTAATAGAAAAAAAGTGAAGTTTTAGGTCAGTCTGAAATTTGTGAATAAAATATGGTTTGGTTTCATACTTTTGACTGATTTTTTAAAAATATACTTCTAAATTAAATGCCATTTAAATTCTTAAAAAAACATAATTTAATATATTTTTTCGTAAATCATTAAAGCGTTTTTTTTTTTAATTACATATGAATTTTGTATTTAAATTTTTTTTTCTAAAAATATTTTTAAAATGCAGCTATAAATAACCGTTTAAAATTTGAATTTCTTTACAAAATTTTAACCCGTTTTTGAGATATCAAATTTTTATATGCATTCCTAATAACATCCCTGGTTCTCGCACACAGGAATGGTTGAGAGTTGTCACTAGGCCCTTGTTCTTAACGGACTGTTGCGCCACCTTATCTATTTATTATAACATTGAAATGTTTTTAAACAATATAAGATCTTGTTTAATGCAAAAATTATAAAAATTGGTTCATTAGTTCCTGAGAAAATTTAAAAACAAAATAATGTTTCTATGGGCTGTTGTAGCCTTCTAGACAAATACAAACAAATATTTCATCTTTGGAAAGAAACCAAATTAAGAAAAAATATCGTAGACAAAATTTAATAAAAATTTATTGGGCCTTTTTTAAGAAAATTTGAATTTTTGATGTTTTTACCAAAAACTGTATGTATTGCTTAACGTGATTCTGCTGAAAACTTTTTATCGACTTCTCTTTTCCATGTTTGATTAAAATCCGAAGTTCGAAACTTTTTACGAAAATAGTTCCAATGTGTTTCGCAAGTATATAAAAATCGACCCATTGGATTTTTTGAAAGTCCTTTCTACACAATTTAATAGTTTTACCTGTATAACAAAATTTATTTAAAGTCGATATCTTTTCCAGTTCTTGACATACTATTTCCGACGAAAAAAGTTTTCTAAACGACCGAAAGTTCGTACAAACAGATGTCTCTGAAAACCATAAATGTATAATGTATAGACCTTGAAGGGTCGGGAAATGTCAACATTTGCAATTTGACAAATGGACACCATTGCAATATAATTTTATTGGACGTTAAAAATTCGACTGATGGTTTAAAAAATGTTGGTAGAATTTTGTCTACATTCCTTTTATCAATTGTGGTATCTTCCTGTCATTCTACCCAATGCAGATATGTTTTAAAATTTAATTCATTCCATTAACAGAAAGGTTTTGAAAAAAAGTCATAATCCCCTCGAATCGCACAAATTTGTGAATTTTTCGAGATGCATTTAATTTAATAAAATTTGTTATGTTATTACCATTACAAGTTTTGACAGACAAACATTTCTTAAGTTCTCATAAAGTTTAATTAATATTAAAATATTAAAATTCTCATACCAAATTTTGGACATTTATAGAAACTTAAATTAAAATCCTCCAATTTTCTTTCTTGTTTTTGTACAGAGGAAAAGAAAGATAGATCAATTATGATTGAATAGTTTCAAGGTAATGTTTTTAAAAGCCTCCATTACGAAGTAATTATTTCCTTGAAATGCTGTTTTTTTGCTTTATGTTCGATTTCTCCAATGGAACATAATTGAAATTCATTTACGTCACTCATCTATTTTCCATAAGTTCTTTCTTGAAACAAAAAAACCACTTAAAGACACATCTGCCAACCTCAATAACAGAGTTACCATAATGTACAATAACTTCCAGCTGAATACTTCTATACATCCCGAAAACCCATTAAGACAAGTGATCAATTTATTTCTATGAATCTATATATTTTAGCATATATTTCACCTTCAAGTCGCATTAACCATCCAAAGATACAAAAAAAAAAAAAAAAAACTATCTATACTTCAACTTTGATGATGTAGATCCGATTGGTACAAAAAAAACCTCATGCTGCTTCTGGCAAATTATTTTTCATGTTCTACTTTTTTCATTTTTTTCTAAATCACTTGGAACGAAAACTTAATCAAATCGATTTAAATCTGTGCTTTCTGCAGGGCATTTAAATACGAGCATACCTATAAGTTTCCCAGAAAATGCTTCTGTTGAAGGATTAAATCCGTGCTCTGTGCACTTTGATGGTTGACGGTAACAACAAAAAAAAAACCAGGGTTGTTATACAATTTAATTATGTTACACAAACATGTTACAAAAAACGTAACTCCTCATCTTAAATTCTCAGAGCGTCCAAAAATATCAAACAACAATGAAACTTTTACTTAAACAAGTTCCGTTGAATTTTAATATTTTGCTGTTAAAAGCAAAGGCAATGTTTTTCATGGGAGTTAAAAATCCTATTCAATTTAAATTTTAAAAACATTACAAAATTATTTCAAATTTACACTTGTTTTAAGTCCACAATTTGTATAATATCTTCCCAGACCCCGAATTTCTTCATAAGTTCTGAAATAAAACCTTACAGCAATAAAACAATTTTGTATAACAACCCTGTTTTTTCGATGTGCTTTTCTGCTTTTCTGCTGTTGTGCAACAAGAATAATCTTTTCCAGCACGCATACCATACAAACCACCTACCACCTACCTCCTCTGTTTTTCTTCCTTCCACAAATGTTTCCTCTTGGGGGCCCATACCTTACCCAACTCATACTCACTCCATGTCTCATCATATTTCTGGTGTTCTAACCCAATTACAAAACGTTGGCTGTCTCTGAAACTTTTTGAAGAGAAGCAGACCTTGCATAAGTGCGGTAATTGAAAACCAACTCTGCTCTGCCACCGCACACTTCTTGTTGTCATCATCGTTGTCGTCTTCGTTGTCGTCGTATATTCTACGTCGTCGTCGTAGTTGCTTCCCAAAAGGTAGACGAACTAAACTCTGAGCAGCTCTGAGAGGCTCGAAAACAAAAGACAGGAAAAGCATGATACATAAAAAAATAAAATTTAGTAGCAAAAAAAAGTACACACAACTTTTTCTGTGCCGCTCCATTCCGCGCTGGTTCTTGCCAATTCACCCACCATCAGTCTATAGAGAGGTTCATATAATAGGTTAGGTACTCATACCCACCCTTGAGGCATTTCTATTCAACGCAACGCAAAAATGAGGGAACCTAAATTTCCACATCTTTTTCATTACACCACGCTATTCAGTTTTCTAGACAAAAGCCTAAGCGGAGCAGTCTTCTTCTTTTGGCCCGATGGTAGTTTTTGTAATTCTAGCTGTGGTAAACGTCGTCGTCGTTGCTCGTCCGTTCGCCAGTGCGTCGTCGTCATTTGAAAGAGGAAAAGATTTGAATTCGTTTGTGTTTGCCTTTAATTCCCGCTCTGAAACAAAAGCTAAAAGTCGTGAATTTTTTTTGTGTTTGAAATTACTGAAGGTATAAAATTTTTTCATGACTTTGCTGCCAGGTGATCGGCCAGTAACTTCCTGGCTTAGTTAAAAGGCTTAAAAAAGAAACCTTTTGTCTTTGAATTTGTTCGATCCAATTATATAGGTGGTGGTGTGGAGTAGTGGTAGTGTAGCGGCGGCGGCGGTATTTTGCCATATGATTAAAGTGTCAAAAAGTGGTGTTGATGGAATTTTCTCCTAAATGTTGGTGTTAACTTGGCTGCTTCATTTTCCTCTGCTAAGTGGATTTGGAGCAGCTTATAAGAAAGAAAAAAAGGCCAACCCTTTAGGCGTTAGTTCGTCATCGTTGGCGTCGTCGTCGATTTGGATGGGTTAAATATTGAATTTCATCGTTGTTGTTTTCTTCTTTTTTTTTTTTAATTTTCGTGTTCAATTGGTTTCAAAATCGATTTTCTATTGCTTTTGGCTGAGTGACTGCGGTGCTGTGTTGATAGACATCGATAGACCCAAAGTAGTTCCGCTGCCGAGGAGGGGCCATCATCCCCCATTATGACAAAAGAATGTAGTTGTTCTATGCATCAACCCTTGATGCACCAACATCAACAACAACAACAACTGCATATGCAGCTGGACCCTTCAAGAAAACACTCGTACATTTCAATGAAAAAGCTGAAGCTTCAAGTCAATAATATCGACGAACCCTTAAAAAACCACAATCACATGGCTAAGGGTTGTTGCAGTAGCAGAAGCAATAGCAGCAGAAAATCTGGTAGCGAATTGCACTGCGGAAGATTGTGGAGAATCGATTTGGGTAACTCATATGGTAGGTCGTAGCTTTGAACTTATGTCGTTGCAAAATAATAATATTTTCTAAAACAACTCATAGCCAAAACACTTTTTGTATCGATGGAGATTATTTGGTGTGTATCTTGATTTTGAGGTTTTTTTAATTTAGAAAGAGGGAAAAACGTTTGCTTTATTTAATTTGGTTTTAAGATAAAGATCGTTTTAAGTTTTTAAAGTATGTTGAAGAGCAAATTGAATTGAACAAGTGTTTCTAAATTTCATTGATGTGGTACGGTTATGAGAAAGTAAATGAATGATATTAAAAAGTGATTTTATGAATTGATTCGTGTTTTTAGTGATGTTTTATCAATTATCAGAATTGAGAGTCAATAAATATTTGTTTTTTAAGAGTCAAGATAATAATTTTTTGAGTTTGTTTACCTGATTTTTTAAATATTTCGAGAATTGAAAATCCTATAAAAATATAAGTCAAAGTCTTTTTTTTCACTACGTCAATCTTTTGATATTTTAAAATTAAAAGCTCCGTAATAATTTGTGTACCTTTGTGCTAAGATATGAAAATTAAGTGCTTCCAGAAATGTGGCCAATTTTTGTTCTTTAAAAAAAGCACGAAAATGGTTCATATGAAATTTTGGCCTTTTTTTCTGGGAATGAAGAGACATTTTTCTGTAAAAACTCAGGATTTTCTGGCGCTTTAAATCCTTTTGGTATAGTTTTCTATTTATATATTAATTTTTTTGAAAGATAACTAGAAACTTAACTTATGCCGAATTTGTTAACACAAGGTAGATATTATGTCCGTAGAAATGTTGGGCCTCGACATAACCCATTATGTACGTCCACAGGAACTTCTGACTTTTTTTCATCTTGCCTGGTATTTTTAACTTATTTTCAAAAAAATTTCTGATACCTTTTTCGATTTCACAAAGTTTTTTAACAACTCCTCGAAAATAATGGAGTATTTGAGCATATGTTTCAAAAGTACAGTAGAATAAAATTTTGGAGAGAAATTCACTTTTATAAAATCGAGCCAGTATGAGAAAAACTCAAATTTTGTGTGGACAGTTTTCAATTTTCAATGTTGTGCTCATATTTTATTTCACTTGGAACATGAAATTGAGGGAAATAAGTCCACAGGAACTAAGTCCAATGAGGGATTTTATTTTACTCAGTGCGAACTAAATTCACTTTAGTGAAGTGGCCTTAGTTCTCATGCTAGATTGGAACTAACTCCATTTTCTTATGGGTATTTAGTTCACACTCAAAAACATGAAGAAGGAACTAATTTCAAACAACAATTTGACAGAGGACTTCAAACTATACGGTCAGTTATCAGAGTCTGAGTGAGAACTAATTCCTTTAGTGGATTTAGTTCCCGTGGACTTATTTCCCTGTATAAAAATGAAGATGTATTTAGGCATTTGGAAAGTCATTCGTGAGCGAAGAAGACGGTCAGATCAATTGTATGAGGGCGAGGGGTATTGTATATATTTCTGGCAAAACAATATCAATCAATTTTAAATTGATTCTCCAAAACCAAAATACATTTTTCTATTCATTTTCAAAAGTTTTGGAAACATTTTAAGCACTTCGAATGAGAGGACTTTAAAACATGACCTAAGCTTCTTCTAACGTTGAAAATCGTTGTCTACTTAATTTATGTTTAATGTTTGATAATATGATTGATGTCAAGCGAAGTCATAATACAGAGGATAACCCATGATTTCAATGTTTTGAGTCTCCAAAAATTCATCTCTTTCAACTGGTATGTCTTTTCACGGTGAAGAAATTTTTGTCTTGTATTCTTTTTCCTAATTTTACCAAAAACTTCCGTAAAGTATATGCTCCAATCGTATAATCCTAATTGAACCTTACAACTTCTTAATTCTTCAAGCGGTAGATGGGTCATATTTCCAGTAATGGTTATAAAAACAGACGCTCTATTTTTTTTGGTTTATCTTAAAACAAGGCATTTGTTTTACCATCATTGAATTTCTTGAGCATTTTCTAACATTATTCGTTAGTAGTCTTTTTCTGAGCGAGTATTTGATATAAGAGATCCAACTTGAACATTATCTTTTTCTCAAAAATAAGTGTTCACGTAATTTCTTATCAATGTTAATGTAGATAAGATTCTTCCGGTATATAAAAGATAAAAGCTTACTTTTACGGACTTTTTTGCAGCTTAACCTTAACGAACTTCGTCGGTGCCCGGGGTAAACGAATAGCGGGATGGTCTGAATTCTAATAGTATTGAGGTTTTAATAGTGCTATAGGACAAGGTTTCAGCAACAAATCAAAATTTGTTGTCCTGAGAAACATACGTCAAAAACCTAACCTCTTCTTGAAGACACAACTTTAAAAAGCAATATAAGGCAATAATTGCCAAAGTGACAAATTTTCTAGCGACACTGTCAAAAAACACAAAGTATACTTTATTTTACCAATACTGAAATTATAAACTGCATCTACAGCAAACGAAATAACAGTTACGGACGTGGACTGCTTCGCAGATATAAAAAAATCACTTTTTCGGTTCCTGTATTCCGTTAAGACAAAATTTAAATGTTATTTGGCATTTCTAGAAGGAAATAATATCATTGAAATCATCATCAAATCATCTTTTCCGCCTGTTGATAAAATTCTTGAATATGTGAAATTATTTCTCGTGAAGTTCAAGAACAACTAAGCCCCAAACGAGATTGATTTTCTCAATCGAAGTATTTCTCCAACTGAATGCTTCTCCAATTTTTGCAATTTTATGAAACCTTTAAAATTGTTCCATTCTCAAAAAGCTGCAACTAAAATCTTGTCTTTTGATTGTTTGATTAAAATTTTTTTAGCCAGTTCCATTTCAAATGACAAGTGGCTTAGAACATGAAATATCAGACTTTAATAAGACCAAAGCTTTCTCATCAACCAAGTTAAATGTTACCAAACATTTTTAGAGCAGTTTAAATTTCTAAGAAAATCTATTGACAAAATCCTTTACCATCTTCTTTGATTTAAGTTTTACACTTCATTAATTTCTTTTAAATGTTTTCATTAAGCTTTGTCTTATTCTAACTCTTTTTGTAATATCATTTCATAATTTTCAAGAATATTATAATCGCGAATTTATAATTTTTCTTTTACAAACTAATTTTACGCCATATTATTTTTACATATAGATTATAGGAGGCGTTTTTTTTTTTTGAAACTTAAGCTTGTTTAAATTGAAACAAATTTGCACAAAAAGATTAAGAAAGCATTAAATTTCCCATATCCTTCCATAATTTAAATGGAGTTTTTAAAGTTTTCTTATGAAATTGAAACTGAATTAAAAGTGTCCTTTTTGCCAAAAAAAAATAATTCGATTTCAATTTTCATATAATTTCAAATTATTCTTCACAAAAATTTGAAAGCAGGTAAATTGTAAGAATCTCCCTACACCCCTTACCAAAGAAATGACTTATTTCTTCGATATCAACAATTTTATCACATAATTCAAAAAATTCTCATATAAGTCGAAATATGGTTATTGCCATTACAATAACTTAAAAAAAAAACATTTGTTCTCAAAGTGTTCCAATTTTGAAAAGTTAAAAGTCATTAAAAACATTCATAACTTTTTTAATAAAATCTTGAAAAATACATATACAACATAAACCTTCAACTCGAGTGTCCTTAAAAAACTTTCTTATCGCTATTCACATTCCCTTTCGTATCGTGTCGTATCCTTAAGTTATTTCTCTTTATAAATATTTCTTGTTTGTGATTTTAATTGAAAATGAAGAAAAAGAAAAAATTATAAAATACAATTAATTTACAAGCACATAACACGAAATCTCAATTATCCCTTTTGTATTATGGGTCCTTTTTATATATTTCAAAATTTTAGAATTACAAATTTTATTTGTGATCCTGTGTAGAATTTGGTGGGTGGATATGTGCATTTTCGAAAAAGGGACAGAAATTTTGTTAAAGACAAAGTTAATTACGACCTCAGGGTGAAAGTGTTTTTGGTGCTCTATGCCGTGCTCCAGACACCAATTAGGCTAGACAGCAAGTAGCAATTTTCTGCTATTCAAAAGCTTATAGTTCTTATACATATCCAACATAACAATAGGGATACTAATGATGATGCTATATCCTTTAATTAGTCCCTATATCTTCTATAACAAAAGTTTGTTATATGTAAAATTCTATTGTATCTTTTTTTTGTTATTTTAATGCAAAAACATACAAAAATATAATTGATTCGATGTTATAATAGGTACTTTCTATTTTATATCAACACATGGATGTGTGTGTAATTTGTATATTAAAGGACCAGCAGGAAAAAAAAATGAAAATACAAATTCCTTTTTTCTGCTGTATATGCAGGCATTCAGAGACAATCAAGGACCCCATGAATAACCGCACCTACAGCTATAGTCATTAATAACATTTTATTGCCCGAGTTATAAAAGCAGAACATTCATTTTTGCTCCATTTCCATAGTCCTTGTTGTTTTTATTGCCTTTTCAGGAAGAATAATGCCTCTTTCCTTTTGCCTCCTTTTTTGTCTATACATAGGTTATGCAGGGATAGGAAAATAATATGAACAAAATAAAAATAAAATACTTATATTCATGTATAAACATTTTTATTTTGGGTGCAAATGGCATTGCCATACAGATACACAACATAACACACACAACCTGGATGGTTGGGAAATATATCCTTTTGCTAGTATTCTACCCAGGATCATTGTTGTGTTACAGTAGAGTCTCTGGTTTTTTGTGTCTTTTATTCTCAACTCATATCTTGTGGAAGCAATTAACGAGGCAAGTTTTATGATGTGTGAGCGGGCTGTGGCTGTGGTTATTTCGAAAATACTGTACAGCTAAGGACAAAGAATTAGGAACAAAACTTAATATTCGTAATTTTGAGTTATGTTCTCCAAAATTTGCCCTATAATTTTAATAATTTTTCTGAATTTGTGGTTTTTGAAAAGTATTTTTAGCTGTCAAAATTTCGAAGTCCATTAGCTAAAGGCTTCATAAAAGGCTGGCCAAAAAATTAGGACCACTTGATTTTAACTTCAAAAACATTACATTTTATCTAAAAATGGGATTCAGTTTGATTGGTTGGTAGATTACAATTTTTCCTTTATTAATTAAATTAATACTGTTTAAAGAAATGTTTCTATTATTTTGGCCATAACTGTATGTACGTATGTAAGTTTAAGGATTATTTTTATTTTTGTTTATAATTTTTGTAGAAAGCTTTATGGGTCGATATGAGGGTGTGAAGAAAAAATGAAATTTATTTGGTCAGAAGGCGGTGTAGAACAATAAACAAAAGTAGCCACTAGACACAACTACTCCTCTACTAGTACTGATGACAATAGGAGGACTAAACATCGCAACTGGTCCTTGAATATATGTACTGTACATATATAAATGGCTAATATTCTTCATATACATATATACATAAGTATAAAATATATAGTATGGCAATTGTATAGTGAAGCACGCAATTTTTTTTGTGTTTTTTGGGTGTTGAAATCATGTTAACATATGTGACAGATATTTTATTTGATGACAAATAAACAATTTTATGATTGGGATACTTAATATTTTTTTTTGTTGCTAAAATAATAGAAAATTGGGTTTAATTTATTTTTATTTTTTGTTTTTACATGTGAAAATAAAAATAAGTGTTAAACATTCTGATAATAAATTTTTTAAGTATATCGCACATGAACTTGAGGATGAGGAGAGAAAATGTATTTATGATGACAGTATCCATATTGTACATGTTTTTAAATCATATAAAATAATAAAATGAAACCAATAAATGGAGGCTTTGAGGGTGAAAACAATGAGGTTTAAATTTTGGCATCGGTATGCCACCTGGCAACCACTATGGGCCACTACTTTTTTTTTAATGATATTATTTCACTAAAAACGTCTGTCGAGGTGTATTTAAAGAAAAATTGTTAACTTACAGTCAACTTTAATCATAACATGTCTCGTAAATCTTTAAATTCGAATGAGGAAGTTCCATTTTTTTCAAAAATATTTGAAACCTATGACAGGGTTTCTTATGTGTGGAATACTTTTCTGGATAATTTTTTAGATTTTCATGATTTTTAGTTTAAGCGAATACTACTTGTAGTCTTTTTTATTAAGAAATTTGTTTCAAAGTCAACTAATTAATTCTGTTATTTTAACTGAAAACAAGACCAGTGTTTTATACGATATTACGTTTGGATAGATTTTAAGTGTCCCTTTAAGAAAGATCTATTAAAAACTTCTGTGAATTCTAACCAAATTTTCAATTATTTTTTAAAATAGTCTGTTTAAAAAAAATACCTTTTTAAGATTTAAACATGCACCTAAAATTAGTTTATCTTTAAAAATTTAAATGCCATTTAATTAAAAAAAAAACAAAAAGTATTTTAATTTATTTTGTCTTCGAAAATTGTTGGTAGTTTTTAACTTCTCATACAGAAGGTCTGATTTATCAAATTGAAAATTTTGTAATATCTCGAGGATTCAAGGTACCTAGAACGTTAATAAAAGGTCGGTACGTTCGGAAACATTTTTTCGTCCAAAATATCTGAAGAACCGAATATCATGATCAAGAGATATCGACTTTCCATACATTGTGTAATAACAATAGCACCAAAAGTTGTAGAAAAGGCTTTAAACAAAATTAAATGAATATTTTTTACAGTAACAATTTAAAAAAAAGTCAATAATTTGACACCAAATAGATCTCGCAACAATAACGCTTAAATTATATATTACTAGCAGCCCGTCCCGGCTTCACACGGGTAGACATAAATAGGTACAGATATTTAAGTTATAAGCATGCTACTTAAATGACCATGAATCACTTAATTAGAAAACATTTTTTGTCCTACCATTAATACTCTTCGCAGCGCATGCGATGAAAGACATTTTACGGCTAATTTTTTTACACCTTCTGCTGGTTTTAATAGGAATTTCTAAAGATTTCTACAGTAATCTAGAACTAAATATAGCCGACGCACGTTACTCAGTGATAATGTAGCTTTCTAATGAAAAAAGAATTATTAAAATCGGTCCAGTACTTTTTAAGTTTATTCATAACATCAAAAATACAAATCTTTCCTTTTTATAATATTAGTGTAGATTTATTATGACGTGAAACCAAATTGGTATAAATTCAAAAAAAGTGAACAAAATTTATTACCCCGAATATTTGGAGAGCAAAAAATGATATTACATCCAAAATAATTTAATGCACCAAAAAATAAAGTTTTTGACTTTTGAAAAATCGAATTGACATTTTTTTTATAAAAAAAAAAATAAAAAACATAAAAAAAATATAAAAATTGATTTTCGAATTGAATATCTTGGCAGCAACTAAAGATATTAACTTCAAACTAATATCGATTCAGTTTAAAAAACTACACTGTTTTTAATATTTAGTACATTTTTTAGAAACATTCAAGTGTAAGTTTTTTTTTTTATAAAAAAATAGGAATTTTCAAAAAATAATACACGCACTTTGTAAAATCTGATGTTCGATTCGAATACCTCTAGATTAAATGAAGGTATTAACTTCAAAATTATTTCATTCTATGCAAATTTTGTTGTTAACGTAAGACAATGTTCTTTGAAAAAATAAAAACTTTCAAAAAATGCTGTTAAAAATGCTAAAAATTGGGTACCTTAAACTCAAAATTTCGGGGAAAAAATAGATGTTGAAATCAAACTAATATACTATGCAATATTGTTGATAACTTTTAGTCATGTTTTTAAAGAAATATTAGTGACAACTTTTTTTACAAAACAGGAAAACTTAAAAAACAACAAAAAACTGATAAGAAATCGTTTTCGACTCAAATATGTTGAAAACAAGAAAAGAATACAATATGTTTAATGATATTTTTTTAAAGTCTTTGAAAATCGACAGATGGTCACGGATGGGAAGTTATCAGTGTAGGTCACATCCCATCTTCTCTTTTCCTTTTTTATACAAAATATAAAGTTTTTGAAAATTTTGTCCAGTGGTTAAAACTTAATTCTTCGTAAGACTAAATTATTCATGTCCTAATTCAAAAATTGTATGAATTATTTTGTTTTAATAAACAAATATGAGTTAAACTTTTTGTTTTTTCATTTAAATTCTTATGATTTAATTGAAGTCAATACCATTGTTCTTGGTGCAGATACCTGAAAACAAAATCTTCTATTTTTGTATGTTATAATGAAAATACCTAAAAAATATTTTGAAATGTCCTTCCTTACACATATTGGTTGTATTATCTGTGAAATAAAAATTTATTTTAAGTTTGCATACATCACGATTTTTGAGATATGAAAAATAAGAAATGAATTTAAGTTCGCAGACCTAAACACTCTAAAAATTATCGATTTACTTACTTACTTAAGGTGGCGCTACAGTCCTGTGTGAACTAGGGCCTCACCCAACAAACTTCTCCATCTAGCTCGGTCCCTAGCTAGATGTCTCCAGTTTCGCGCTCCGAGTTGGGTGAGGTCGCTTTCCACTTGTGCGCGCCACCTGATCCGCGGCCTTCCTCTACTGCGCTGTCCTGTGGGTGTGGATTCGAAGTTATTCCGGGCCAGAGCATTGGTTTTCATGCGCTCTACGTGACCCAGCCATTTTAGTCGTTGGACTTAGATTGATTTGGGCCTTTAAATATCGATAAATTTCAAAACTTTTAATTCAAAAAATCAAATCAAATGGATGTTAATATCGTTCCGTTCCACATGAAAGTTAAGCTTCTATGCATCAGAATATCAAAATTCTATTTATTTTGAGCTTTAAAACAGCTATTTTATCTTATTTTCCTTGGAAAGCGTATTTTGTGCCAGAGATGCAATCTCTGTTTAACTAATAAGAGTTCACTTTGGCGTATACGTACTTTTTTTGAATGTACAAATTCAAGAATTAGTGAAACAACGTCTCCCGGAGCAAATAGTTAAATAATATTTTTACTTCTAAGTATTTTTTACTTAAATACTTAAGTATATATTTTGAAAATAACATCACGCATTTCTTGTAAAAGTAGACAATGGATAAGTCTTCGAAAACATCTATAGATCTTAAAAAATATGGTTTCCTAGTACTTTAAACTGGAAACTATTCACATGCTTAAAAATTACACCCTACACGTGCACTTTCAAAACAATCATTCCATCCAGATCACATGTTGTTAAATCTCACGCACAAATATAGACTGAAGAAAACTTACATTGTTCATCATTTCTAACAAAATAAACTCAAAACTTGTGTACCTTAAGTACGACAAAAAACACATTAGCAATAATAACAAAGAACCTATTAAATTTATTTATATTCTTTGCCACTGCCACCGTCTTACACCCTCACTACAAAAGGAATTTCTCCATTTATGAGAGTTTATTTTCTTCAAGTTGAGATGAAGTATCAATAAGTCGTAAAAGAACGAGCTCATTACAAAAGAATTTATAGCTTCCTGCAGTTCTTTTGATCATCATCACTATCACCTTTATCCGGAAGTCTCACTTAATACCTACCAAATTCTGATCAGTTTAGTTTAGTTCAGATCATTAACTTCTTTCTTCTCGAAACTTGATCTGTTGAATGATCTCTTTAATCACCTTTTATCCAAAGGTCAATATCTATCTATTTATCCCTCCTCTATATGTGAACTATTCCCATCCTCAATTTAATTTTAGATTTATATACTTTCTATTTCTGTATTGACATTCCCTAGATCCCATCGTTCGGTCGTCCGTCGTTGTTTGCATATAAATAAATTCAGAAGTCAGAACCTAAAAAAAACCTGAATCTAACTTTGGATCGTTTTAAAGAAAAAACTTTCTCGGCGAGTCTTCCCCGTCTCATTTCTAAAATCGGAACACATTTCCACGTCTTGCATTTTATGTTGTCGCCAAATACTACATTTGGTCTGTTAAACGCTAATTAAAGTCGCTCTTCTCAACCTCCGGACGAACGTCCACAAGAAGCAAGTATGTCTTTTTCTAGGTTTCTATTTTCATCTTATACGACCGCGACGTCGAAAAAGTGCTTCAATGGCTTCTTCTTGGTCTTCTTCTCTTATTTTTTCTTTTAGGAGAATGAGGTTTATGCTTAGCATGCCGTTGTATTTCGAATCTATTTATATTAAGGTGCTTATTTTAATAGATTGCAGTTGTTCCCGTTGCGTAATGTGTCAATTTGCAGAGCTCGATTCGCGCCAAATGTTTTCGTGCCTGGCAAATAGCAAATTAGGGCAACATGAGCAAAGATTAAATGCTCTGGAATAATTCATGGATTCATTTTCTGGATGTCACAATCCCATCGTCTTCGGCTTCGGAGTCTTGAACAAAATACACCTGTAGATTGAAAAAGTAGGTCGACAGTTGGTTGTTGGGTGATTTAAAGTGACATGATGCACCCGAGGGCACGCGTGCGTTATTAATTAGAACTTTTTTTTTCGTTCGTTTCAATATTTCTGCGTCGAGAAAGAGTTATTTTGGTGTCTTCATCACGCTGCGTTGATGTTGTATCGTTTTATAGGTTTTGAATAGATACCAGACGGGAAACATACATTCGACTGTCAATGTAAATTTTAATGAAAATTGTGTGTAAACTAGGGGTAAAAATTTAAGATCTTCTTGTTTTGATTTTTTAGTTTTTTTTTTGTTTTTTGTGATGATGAAAATAAAAATCAAACTTTCCATGAAACATTTAAAAATAATAAATGAGAAAATATATTAACATTTAATCGGGCATTAGGCACGAAAAAAACATTAACTCAATTTATATTGTATACCTACTCTATAAAACATTAGGAAATTCAAGCAGTTTCTAAGTTACGAATTTTATTGGGTGGAAAATTATTACAATATACAGTTGAGTAATTTTAAGAACAAATTATTATCGTTTACAGTCGTAAATAATTTAATGCATAATTTAATTTTTGATTTGTTTATTTTATTGCGGAAAGTCAAAGTTAAATAAGAACTTAGTTGTTTTATATTTGAAACAGTTGAACTTTCATTTAAGTGAAAGAGTATTGCAATAATTATGCACTTTACGAAGGCCGAAGTCAGAGAAGTGTTTTTTGAGGAGGTTATAAGTTTCGAAAAATAGGATAAATTACTTCAACTTGGTTGCCTTTAAAGTTCATTATTATTATTTTGCAACGAACTAAATTATCATTTAAGAAACATCGAACAGTTTACAATCAATAACTGAAGTTTGAGCAGTTTTTTTTTAGATATGTTTGGGACGTTAAATGTACTTTGGAGTTTTTGGTAGGATTTATTTTTTTGTTAGTTATTTTCTTTTAGATTTTAAAAACAATATTTCTTAAAAGAGAACATATATTTAAAGTCAATACCTAACATTCGCTCGTTACGAGTAGTTGGAAAACAGCATTTGTTCAGCTAATCCCAAAAAAGGCGAATCTTCTTTTAACTCAAATTATCGACCGGTAGTATAATAAAGTCCCTGCTTTTCAAGGTCAAAGAAACGTTTATTAATTATAAGCTTAAGAAATATTTTGAGTAACGTATGATCCTTAATGACCGGGAGTACGGCTTTGGTATAGCAATATTCCCACTGGTGATCTAATGGTTCATCTCAACGAAAAGTGAAACAAATCTTTACATCGTTTAAGATAATTGCACTTGATATTTCAAAGGCATTTGAAAAAAGTCTATAAATAAAGTTCAATACGAGATGTTTTGGAAGGATTCAAGTGAAACCCTCTATGTAAATGATGGTGTGCCTCATGGCTCTGTTTTTTCTCCAATACTTGTTCTTATTTTTATAAATGATCTCTTGTCTGCAACTTCTAGTCAAATTTATTGTTTCACTAACGATAGAACTTGTAGTACACGTGGCATGATGGTTAGTGCGTTGGACTGTCATGCCAAAGGTCTTGGGTTCGATCCATTCCTATGTCATCTAAAGTTTTTTTCACGGGTACTGCCTCTTGCGAAGAAATTAGCCGTTCGGATTTGGCTTTAAACTGTAGGATCCTTCCATCCCTGACAACATTACTCACACACAGGAATGTTTGAGAGTTGTAAGTCACTAGGCCCTAGTTCTCAACGGACTGCTGCGCCACCCAATTTATTTTTTATTTTTTTACCGATAGAACTTTCAGCTTTTGAATTTTGAATTGCGCCATTGGCACAATGGCTAATAGAATAGGGGCATTTGCACCCGATTTTTGTAGGAGCTGTCAGGATGAGGAGGAAATGGAAACCATTATACACCTGCTCTGCGACTGTCCGAACCTCCAAACCAGCCGACTCCGTCATTTCGGAAACAGGTTTGTTGGAGAACTGGATGATCTAGCACAGGTCTCAATGGCGAGCATGAGGAAATTTATAGATAGCACAGGCTGGTTCGTTAACGAGCCAGTCTACGCTAATCGACAGAGTTGAATTAAACTGAGAGCATCGATGCTAAATTTTTACTTTTATAGGGGATCACAATGGACCAATAGGCCCCCGTGTACGCAACAGCTTCTTGCTGTGCACACCCCTTACAACCTAACCTAACCTAACCTTCAGCTTTTTATATTGGTCTCCAGACTTACATCCCTCTTCTTGGGAAGTGGCACCAAATTCTGTCAGGTATTATTAAGGCGAGATATACCCTAATATGAGTGGCAATTCCATCAACGAAACTAATCATCTCAATATTCTAGGTATGTGCATCAGCAACCACTTCTTGTGGAATGATCACATACGTGATGTCGTCAAAATGCCACAAAGTGTTTGGGTTTTTTTAAATTTGTCTCTTTTTCTGATCTGGCTACAATCTTCAAAACCTATATACGTTCAAAGTTTGAGTATTACTCACAGTTTTAATAGAAGATTTTTTTAAATGATTGGTGACATTAACATCATCAACTCAATTACGTCATTTGAACATCATCGAAAAGTTTTTTGCTTCATCATATTTTACCGTTACTTTCCGTTGCATTCATCCCTTTAAACAATTTAACCATAAAACTCTCGCTTCTAGGAAAATTACCAGTTTACCTTTGAGTCCAACTTCAGCCATATTATGAAATACGGAGATTCATTTTTTCGCCGTACTACGCGAATGTGGAATGCCTTGCTACGCTCTATCTGTCATTTTCAAAAATTCAAAATCAATGCACAACGACGTATCATTTCTATTTCCTCACTCTTTTCCTAGTGTTTAGAATCTGTCTTTGGCATGTTAAAGATATACAAAACGCTTTGAAGTTGGTTTTTCTAATGAAACATTTTTGGCAGGCAATTATTTAATTCTTTTACTTTCTTTATTTCAATTTCATTAAAAATTGTTGACCCTTTTTCGTGACATTTAAATATTTTTTTTTTAAATCCATACATTGGACACTTTTGATAATCAACTATTATTTCTACAATATAAGAACTTATCCAAGATAAATTATAATTAAAATCGGTTTGTTTGTTCCTTAGAAAATTTAATAACAAAATAACCGTTATAGAGAAAGTACGCTTTGGGAGCAATAACACTTTTTTTTATTTAAAAAAAAATCAAATTTAAGAACACGCATTTAAGAATTTTCGAAACAAAATTGTAAGGCGACCACTGTTGGTTTTGGGCAAAACCATAAAATAAGTCTTGAGATAAATTGCAACCTTGAGAAACGTCAAAATTTTAAATTTGACGAGAGATCGGATCCATTACAAATAATGACGTTTTTGAACATTTTTAGAAATTTTGGACAATAATACAACTGCCAGTTTTTCATACAAAATTAAAAACCTGAACGAAATTATACTAAAAATGGTTAAAACAGTTTTTTGACTTGAAGATTTTGAATATGAATTATTGACATTGTGGGAGAGGGTTGTTCAAGTTAACTACGGTAGTGTTATTGCATATTTGAAAATTCTAAACATTTTTATGATATTTACAGATAAATAGATACGAGTTTTTCGAGAAGATATACGTTTTGATCGCATCAATGTTTCCTTTTAAGTTCATTTTTATTAAAAAAAAGAATGATAGCAATTGTTTTATCATTTTCTTTGTATGAAAAATGCTTTCTATTCGAGATTTATGACACATGAAATTCGTGCTTATGTTCTTGTTTCGTGAGAAGTTATCTATCTGAACCAACATAAAGTTAAAGCATATTTATTTTTATATTTAATACAACAATCCGTTTTGACTTCAGAAATACCTGAAAAAACAATCGATAGGGTTCATAAAACCAAATCTAACAATCAATAATTTTTCCATTTCGTGCAAAACCGTACTCAACAAAGCCAAAAATACAAAAAAACAAAGCCAAACATAGAAAACCTATAAATTGTGAAGAATAAGGTTTATGAACATTGCTCTCGTTATATCTGCCAAAGGAAGCGTACCATAACGTTCAAATGAACAAAACTCATTTCGCCAAAATAAAAACAAAAAAACATTTTTTTTTCTCTATTATACAGAGTCCTTCAAACAAGGATATTGCCGAAAACACAAACACAAACTAATGCCGTATACACCTTCGTGGAAAATCATCCTCCATCAATATTCTGCCCCAACTGTCATCATTGATATAACCTCAAAAAAAAAAACAAAAAGAAATCCCGAAAACAAAAAACCTGACGAAGTAGAAATAAGAGAGGAGTCAATCGTAAAAGCAAATGCTTAGACATTCATCTGCCATTGGAGTAGAAACAGTATTTCTTTTTTAATTTGCAAAAAATAAAATAAAAGTTGACGAATGTAGAGATTGTAATGGAGAAAGCAGCAGCAGCAGCAGCAGAAAAATCATCAATGGTAGCAGTACCATCACCGGCAATAGACCTGACACCACCACATCCGGCCGTCAATTAGTGCTGACAAAGAAACCAAATTGTTTTTCTATCGACAAAACGCACAATGGCACGACCGCGACAGTGATCCGTGAGATATACATACGTTCACAAAAATACGACGACGACTAAAATCACTGTTTGTCATGCAAATTGGTGCGCTGCTGCTGCCTACGACGACGACGACGACGACGGTGGTGGTGGAGGGGTAGTGAAATTGCAAAAAAAAAGGACTTGTGCCCTGGACAAACAGACAGACATTTATAATAAAAACGACCGACGGGACAAGTCTTTTGACAGTGTTTAGAGTTAGTTAAAGTTTTTATTTTTTTTTGCGAAATTCGAAATTTTATGAAATTCTGTGTGGGTGCCACTGCATTTAGAGGCAATGGGCGCACACGGTTCCAAGGAGAAACTCTCACGATCGTATTCGGATCGATTTATTCATACACAAGTAATCGAACGTGAACGATTTGGGAGCTTTGGGAAACGTACGAAAGGTGAGTTTTGATCATTTATTTTAATTTTTATTTAAAAAAAAAAAGTACTCATACGCCCAAGTGAACATTAATTATATTTTTGCTGTACTTTGGTCAAAATGGGCATTGATGATAAAAATACATTCTTAAAATGAATAAACTAAATTGTATTGAACATTTTTAAAGAGTCTAAATCGTGTTTTCCCTCCAACTTTTCGTTTTTTTTTGGAATGACATCCCTGCAGGCCTTACAACTTAAAATATTCTAATTTAAATATTTATGCGCATTGAAATAACTTTTTAATGCTTCATTCAAGTTTAATTATTTTTTAATATCCTACATACAACATAAACATGTACATAAATACATATCTTTGTTTGGTTTTTTAAATTGTTTTCTGTTTATGTAAATGAGGTATTTTTGAAACTCACGTATGATAAAAAGGATAACAATCTTGAAGATTTAAGAAGGAAAAGAATAAATAATGACTTTCATATTTAAAATGTCATATTCATATTGTGAGTCCTCCTATCGTGTGTTTTTTTTTTTCTTAATATTTTTGTTTTGTGAAGGGTGTTTTTTTAGGGGTATAGAACTTTTGAAAATAAAATAAACAAAAAGGAATTTTTTTTTTAAATTGTTATAAAATTTACTTGATTCGGATAATATTCTTATGAAATTATAATTTAAAAAATGGTTTCTATGAAATGGTTGGCCCGAACGTAGCCTAAGGTGGAGGTCAACATTTTTGAAGTTTTTTTTTCCAACATTTCTAGCAATAACTCTGCAAATGTTGTCCTCCAAATGGTTAACAGTTTCGGATGTATTGAGGAATTAAACAAAATCTGCCACACTAACCAGGTAAAGCTCTGCTGGGTTCCCGGACATAGCAATATAGAAGGGAATGATATAGTAAATGAACTAGCCAGGAAAGGGTCAGAAGCAGACACAAGTAGTAGCGACCATTCAGTTAGGGGACCACTCGTCCCGATTGGGGTACTCAAAAGGAAGATAGACCTTAAACTAAAAGAGAAAATCAATAACTCCTGGAAATCCCGGGACGATTGCGTAATCTCTAGAAGTTTATGGCCTAACACAAATGAAAAGGAAACTCGGTATATTCTATCACTGAATAAAAAGAACATTAAAATCTTGATAGGTGTACTAACAGGTTATTGTGCCATTGGCACAATGGCTAACAGGATAGGGGCATTTGCACCCGATTTTTGTAGGAGCTGTCAGGATGAGGAGGAAATAGAAACCATTAAACACCTGCTCTGCGACTGTCCGAACCTCCAAACCAGCCGACTCCGTCATTTCGGAAACAGGTTTGTTGGAGAACTGGATGATCTAGCACAGGTCTCAATGGCAAACATGAGGAAATTTATAGATAGCACAGGCTGGTTCGTTAACGAGCCAGTCTACGCTAATCGACAAAATTGAGGAGCTTCGATGCTAACTTTAACTTCTACAGGGGATCACAATGGACCAGTAGGCCCCCGTGTACGCAACAGCTTCATACTGTGCACACCCCTTATAACCTAACCTAACCTAACCTAACCTATCGACGAAGACCAACGACTTCAAATATCTCTAAAAATGTCAACCAACTTTAAATAACACGAACTTGTAGGCCAAATCATGAGTATGTAACGTAACCCTATACAGTTGCCAAATGTTTTCTTTAAGAAATCAATCGTTGCACGAGCTGTGTGATATGGTCCATCGACGTCATCTTGTTGAAACTACAGCTCTGTACATCAATGATGAACGAAAAAGTCAGTAATCGTGGCACTTTAGCGGAAACGGTCATAATTGACTGTAAAGTTCTGGCCAGTATCGTTTCTTAAGAAGTTCGTACCAATTATTCCCCCAACCCGAAACTCACACCAAATGGTCAGTATATGTGGATGAAACGATGTCTCAACACTTGAGGACTTTCATCACCACAATTATGGCAGTTTTGTTTATTGACTTGTCAAAAATTCTAAAATTTCTAAGAGTTCACCGAAAATATTGTCTTAATTTTTCTGTGTGGTTTAAAAATCAGTAAAAGTGGTAGAAGTAACCATACGACTACAGGTAAAGTTAAAAGGTATACATTTTTGACACTCAGTAGCATGGGAAAAGAGATCACAATCAACAATTTTTTGGCCTGACAAGACTCAAAGATATTATCTTACTTCTAGAACTTAGCATCAATGTGTGCTCTGCAAACCAGATTCTTAACCAGCTGAGATTCCAAACTATATTATATATAAGATTTAGTCGCCTATTTGTTCCATTAAGTAAGCCCACATCATCTACAAAAGCTATCAAAGAGCCTCTAAGTGCCAATATGAATAAGAAAATCATATAAACCAAAAAAAGTATTGGTCCCAAAACCGAACCTTGTGGCACACACTGTCCCTCGAAGCTGTTGGGGGTGAAACTTTATTTGTTGTGTTTTGGGTTAACCTTCATTCACTGCAGTTATAATTAGAGCCTTTTGCTTAACATGTTGTAGGTTGTTTTTGTTGTTGTTGGTTAAGTTAGATCGAGCCACAATCATAGACGAATGCTAAATACCTCTGCATTTGTTGCAACGGAATGGTACAATACTTGATTTATAATAATCACATGCCCTCTCTTAGAACTTAAACACAAAAAGCGTGAAAATTAGACAAGCAATCGTTATGAGATATTTTAAACTTTTTCGATAACCTCCGTGCAAAGATAAAATGAGATGCGAACCCCACAACACTCACTGATATATATGCTCTTAAAAAAACACCCGTTCTAATGTGACTCATCATTGTGTGTGGTTGATTTTTCTAAATATTTGTATTATGTATTTATGCAAATATTTGAAAACATCATGCGGAAGCCATTTTTGTTTTTCGTTTGAAAACATTTTACTTCATTTATGATTTTGTTAGCCTGATATCTCGTTATTTGCGAGAATCCTATTTTCGTTATGAAACATTGGATCTGATTCCAACTAAAAATGTTATGCCACATGTTGCACTCTTATAAAATGTTTTCCAGGAAAAAATATGCATATGCATCTTTACACATTAGATCCCTTTGAGCCACAGCTTTGTTTGAACGAAAACAAAAAAAGTTAAACGAACAACTTTTTTTCAATTCCTATTAGCGTAGGTTTTACCACCTTTAAGCTCCTGCCTTTACCTCGCTTTGTTGTTCATATAAATCTAATAAAATCCCTCCACAAAAAAAGCTTCCATATCTGGTGTATAGTTTGCTTAACTGGGTTGTTATTAAAGCTGAGGAGGATACAGTAGTTGCAATTTGCATCTAAAAATATATATTCATCCTCGCTCCGAGTTTTTCTGTTTTTATCTATCTGATTTTGCCTTGCAGCATAAATTTAGCATATTCCTGTCTTTGCATACAAATTAGATTTCAGTTAACAGACACTCAACTCCCACAATTTTGAAATTCAGAACACAGTGAGGGAGGGGGTATATACGAGTATATAGAGTCTTATCTGTGCTTAACAATGTGTTCGAGCTTAGGTTTCTTCATGCAGAGCGCGCACTACGTTGGCTGATGTTGATGCCCCCCCCCCACAAACACACACACAAGTTGCAGGTTTGTGCCTCAATTCTCATAATAAAGGATTTAATAATAATAATACTATGCGTATGAACATAACATTCATTTTCACATACAGCCCATAAAGACCAGTCCTGGATGCGTCCTTGCGCGTGCAGAAGAGATGAAAACAGTACATTGTATATTTTTGTGACAAATGAAATTCCAACAATTCATTTGTTTCTTTCTTTTCTATTGTTAACCCAGTTGACTTTGATTTGGAAAAAGTACTTCTACCAAGAGAGTCCCATCTGTCATCTGGGGTTACGTTAAGTAGGTTTTTGGTTGGAAGAAAAATAAATGACCTACTTAATGGAGTGTGTCCTTTTTTGTCAAGAAGTTGTTTTATATATTCAAGAATTCAAAAACAAAAAAACCAACAACAACAAAGAAAACGGCAAAAATAGACCTCTGACTGGGTTTTAACTGTAACCTTTCTGATGATATAAAGGAAAGAATAAGTCAACAAAGCTTAAATTAAAAGTTTAAAAGCAAAATAAATATACAGGTATATTTTGTTTTCTTTAATGAAATCATATTTTTTATCTTAGACTTAATTTTTAATTAAAGAAAAGAAAATTAATATCCTCGTTTTTTTTTTTTAACGTGGGCTTGAAATTAAAAGGTAAACATAACAGTGTTATGTGTATGGGATAGAAGCTTGATGATAGAGGTTGACTTTCTTTAGTAGGGCTATGACACTTTAAATGTCTTTTTTTACGGCTGATGGATGTCACAGGGAATTGACAAATCCGCTTTAACTATCTCTTTTATCACTTTTAATAGAAAATTATTGCTTTGCTAAAAAGGTAAATGGCGTTAAACTGCTTTTAGACATTTTCTGGGAATGTAGGAATTTTGAAACCTGTTCGTTTATTCATAATTTTTGTCGGGATATATTTATTTTTCTAAAACTTTTAAATAACAAAATAAAAGAGAAAAACAGTAATGGGTAAGGTAATTCACATTCTTTATGTGATGTTAAAAAAGAATCTCTATACTTGAAAGAACTAAGTTATTTATGTTTTATCAATGGCACTAGTAGAAAAAAAGATTAAAACTTTATGCTTTTCCAAATAAAGGGTGTTTTTTAACTGCATGTGAAGTTTTGAGGTTGGTTTTTGTGGTTTGACTGTTTAGAATGTTAAGTGTGTTAATATTCTTTTAAGCAAGATTAGGCAATTTTTCATCAAATACCAACTTTGATTTGGAAGATGAAAAAATAAACTAAAGAGTTTTTCAATAAGGGCAGGTAGATGTTGAAATGGAATAAAAAAAGCTGTGTGTGAGGTATTATCAAAATTATTTTTTATTTGAAAGGCACATGTATGCCATTAAGTGTGGAATATGACAGCATTCAATTGATAGCCTTGGCTTCTTACGGTGGCACGGATCCGAGTGGTCCAATTTTCATTGACTATTCCGCATAGATCCGGCTGAATTTGAGCGATGGCCTGTGTTACCATATACGGCAATTTTTCGGCCAAAATTGGGGTCCTCCTCCAAACGATTCGAAGCCCAGTCAGCGAACAAACAGAGTTTTCTATGGTCATGAAATTTGAGCTCCTGGGTCAGTTGGATCTTGTACGGATGTAGGCCCAAGGCCGAGTTCTTGTGCATGGCGAGGAATAGACTGCCTCGGGTTCTGCTGTACAACTGTTTGTTAAAATTTTTCGGAATATTAAAAACAATGTTGTTTGTAAGATAATTTCAGTTTGAACCCAATATCTAGTCGAAAATCATTTTTTAAAAAACTTCTAATAATGTTTTTTTTTTGAGAAACGTTTACTTCGATTTTTTTTAAAAGTTTACCATACGTCGAAAACGTTATTCTTCGTTGCATGTAATTATTTTGAAGGTGAAATCATTTTTGTTTTTTTTTTTTTTTAACTGTACGTATTTGGTATCACGTCACAATATATTATATAAAATTTAATTGAATCCGCTGGCGTTATTGGTTCGTGAGATATTTTTGATCTACCACCCACTCAACTTTTGAAGTCGATACCTTTCCTGGTTCTTGAGCTATGGACGACGAAAACTCCTATCCTGGACGTACGAACGTACGTGAAAACTCGCACACCCAGACATCTTTCTAAAAATCTTCGATTCAGAATCTTAGGACATTAAAACGTTAAGAAATGTCAAAATTTTCAATTTGAAAAATCGGAACGATTGCAAAAAAAAAGACATTTTTGAAACATTAATTTCCAAGTTTAACTGAACCAATGGTTTAGAGTTTAGACTGTACCTTTGAGGACAGACAGAAAACGGGCGTAACGCCAGTCCTATTTTTTTCGAATCCTCTACCATTTTAATGTCATATTTGATTAAAATCTCGAGTGGCAGGTAAAACCTGACAAAACAACAATTTTTGATCGCAAACATTTAAACATCAGGACATTCTGTTAGCTTCAGAATACTTTTATACTATAAAGAATGACTTTTTTGACATCAGGTACATTTTTTGGAATTAAATAACTACAAGAAATTAAACTAAAAATAAGTACAAAGTCCAACATCCTGAGAACAAATATTTCGTTTAATTGAAAACATTGTTTTATTTACGATTTAAAATTTTTAAAACGAATAATGAAAATAATTTGTATATGGTTTTTAATTTTGTATACAATTAATTTGTTAAAAAAAATTATTTTTGTTTTGAATTCGGCTGACCCTGTTTTTAGAAAAAAATAAAAAATCTATTTAAAATTTGTATACATAGGTTTCGAATATATTGAAAACGAACAATGATGATGACTTAGAACTGATTTAATTTAATACCAGTTAAAATTATTTTATATCGAGTAAAGTTTTTAAACGAATTCTCCAAAAACTGGCAAAAATCACCCAATTGTTCTTCCGTCTCCAATATTTCTTTGACTTTATTTTATAATCATATACTTTTCAAAATTTTAAAAATCACTTCCCCGCATAATATGAAAACATGTCATATTAAACATTTTCAAGTACAACAACTGTAAATCATCAACGTAGGTTTACGAGACAGGAAATTGTTTAAATAACCAAAGCAGTTATAGTTCAAGGACACAGCACATTAATTTAACCTTTTAATTTTACAATAATCAATCAAAAATGACATTTTTAACATTTAAAATTCAATGTCATACATTTTGTAGTCAAAGGAAGGAGTGTTCCTATTATACAATTCGTGCATTATAAATCTATTTATTAATTCATAGTCATGTCCTGTACGTCTACATGTATATTTTACATATATATACATTTTGATTTTCAATCATATATCAAGTGGAAAATGCTTAATGTCACATTCAATCACTTCAAGGAACATCGATTTTGGCATCATCATCATACAAACATACATATGTACGAGTATGTCCTTAAGTTGTATAGAAATTCAAATAAATTTAATCTATGTTTGTCTATCGAAATATGTATAAAGAGACAAATTGACAAGATAAATTTATAGAAAAAGGATATTAATATCCTGCCAATTCATTTATACATTTCTAATAATCTAACTGCCAATAATATTTCATTTTCGTCTTTCTAAAAGTGAAAGCTACATACATATAAAGATTTATATACGCATAGAAAATATAGTGTAAGTGACATAAAACATCAAAATTATTGATGTGTGTCCTTGAAACAGAACAAAAAAAATAAAATAAGGATAATTGATTTTATTTCCAGTTTTTTTTTTATTTTCATTCAACGAAGTTGTACACTTCAATAAATTTTCATAGTAAATTACGTCTTTAAATGGATTGTATACAATTTGGCCACAATTAAGTGTGTGTGTGTGTAAGTGAGGGTGAGAAAAAACCCATAAAAAAGCACAAAATGGTTTTCCATATTAATCACGAATCAAGGAAAATTACTTCCGCTATGTGATGGTACTTAAAAATATATTGCAACAAAACGTGTGTATATACATATGTATATCTGAGGCATGATGATTTTAAGACTTGTGGCGATGTTGGTCTCGGTGGCGTTGGCGGCGATACGGCAGCAGCATGATGATGGCTTCGTTGGAAAATAAACATAAATTTCAATTTTTGCTTTTAAACGTGTTTTTCCTAGAGAAGCAGGGAGCCAAATTCAACTTCTACGACGCCGCCGCGGCCGCCGCCCGCACCACGTACTTACCTACTTTGGCTTTTACTATATGTACTTTGGTGCAACAGAGTGTTGCTTGTTGCAATTTTGAATGGGAAAAAGATCCCAGAAGACCTCTCGAAGTCTTTATTTTTTCTCGTTTTTTTCTTGATTATAACAAAACAAATTTTAATCATAAGGAAAAACCGCACGATTTTGGATTTATATTTTTAAATTTATATAAATGCAATATCAACCTGACAACCTCCAACTTTGAAACAACGGTAGAGCTCTGCGGGTGGCGATATGGCGTCTATGGCGATATGTTTTTAAATTCTTTAAATATGTATCAAAAGTTGTGAACTAATATAATAATGTTAAGCTAATGCAGTACCGCTCAGTATTTTTTTTTTCTTCAGGTTCTCTGAGATGCAAAATCAGAATTTTGACAATGTGCCAAGGCCACAACTTTCTCATTGCATATTTTTTGAAAATGGATACAAATTTTATGATTTTGACACACTTTCTCAATTTTGAAAAATGATTTCTAGAAAATGCAAATTGCTCCATCTTCATCTGATAAATCTGTGCTGCAGCGGAAATTGAGGTTTTTATTGGAATGAAAATAAAGCTTTCGGAATTTGGAATTTACTAAAATTCAATCTCTTATCTGTTTTTTTTTTTAGATTTAAAAATGTGTGCTTTTAATTTTTGAGTTTCTGTTAGCTGAAAATAAAACGAATGTCTACCCAAAGCAACAAAATTTTAAATAAATTATAATATAAAAAAAGGATTAAAGTCAGAAACTTCTTGCCTCAAGTTGTTAGTATTAAATGAATGAAACAAAACAAGGCCATTGCACCAGATCAAAAACTTAAAATGCCTTTCCTGACTTTTAACTAACGACAAAGAATTATTTATCTAATTTTAAATTGCGTCATTTATAAAACACTAATATCTTAAGTTATGACCGACTTTATACGACCTTTGATATATGCAATTTTTAAATTTTATAAAATTCTTATTAAATGCATATGGATTTAAATGTTTATAAATTTAAAGTTCAAATAATTATCGTAGCTTTGTGGTTAGAATCCCAAAAATCGGAATCCAAAAAAGTCCTGAAAGTCAAAAATTCAATGAATTTAGAGTCAGAATATCAGTATTTATTAGAATTATGGTTAAAGATATAAATACATTTTTTGAAACTGTAACACTAATTTTTTTTAAATATAATCGAGTATTAAAAAATAAATAAAACACCAAAAGAAATTTCATCATACAAAAAAATTAATATTATTCCTTACCTAAAAATGTGTTACTGGTGCTGATACAGGAGTTGTAAGCCCATTCTAAAATATGCATGCATACCTTAAGACAGCTTCTAGCTTAAAACATCTTCTATCTGCAAAAGTTTTTCGATTTTCTGGCTTTCCAGTTTAAGGAATTAAGCGATTTCGAGAATTTGGGGCTTTGTGAATTTTAAATTTTAGAATTTTGTCCGTCTCCATGTTCAAAGTTCTATAAAAGAATTCTGGATTTTTGGCACTTTAGGTTTTCTGAATGGGAGCGTATCGGAATCCCGCTTTTTAAAATCCTGTATTCAAAAAATCCCGAAAAAAAAGTTTTAAAATCCCGTCTTCTAAAATACAGATTTTTTGAAATTCCGTCTTTTAAAATCCCGCTTATTAAAAATCGCGTGATTTTTGAAAATAAAACAAATAGTTTTGATTACAAAATTGGGATAATAGAAAACGGGATTATAAAAAACGGGATAGTAAGAAACGGGATTACAAAAAGCGGGATTTAAAAAAATCGGGATTATAAAAAGCAGGATTATAAAAAACGGGATCTTAAAATCGGGATTTTAAGAAACGGTAAAATAAAACTGGGATATCGAACCCAACCCTTCTGAATTTTTAATTTAACGAATTATGTGATTTTGATAATTTGGGTTTTTGTGAATTTTAAATTTTTGAATTTTTTCCGTTTCCATTTTCTAAGCCTTTGGAAAATTTTCTTGAAATAAGTGAATTTAACGTATCTAAAATCCTTTTCATCTGATAAAGAAATCCTCTTATGAATAATGAGTTGTCCAACTATTGAGACTACACGCTTTTGGATGTAAAATATTGAATCTAATTTTTTGAGGTCTTAAGCTACCCTAGAATTTAAAAAAAATCGATTATTTTTTTAATGGTGCCTTAGAATCTCAAAAAACGATGTTCCAAAAGGTTATGTCAGGAAAAAATCTTTAATCGCTGGGGTTTTTGAATTTAAGTATTGAAAGTATTGCTAATTTATTCACGATTTTTTATTATTCAACTGCAAATGCTTTTATATTAACTCAGACAATTTTCAACCGATTGATTTAAAATTTTAAATACGTCTTAAAAAATCTTAAAATCAGTATTTTGGAAAAATCATGAGACCTAATCGCAAAAACGCTGCTCAGCGTCTCGTTTCCGTAATCTCGTTTTATTTTGTAGTTTTCTGAAAATCCTTAAAAAGCCTTTTTTCTCGGCCTTCAACAAGCTAAAAAGAAAACTTTAACCTTTAAACAAAAGTTTCGGAAATCCAAGGTACTGTAATACATAGAAAAGTGAAATTTTAAATTCAATTATGTTTTCCTTTGTCAAGTTTTAGCTCTGGGAACCCAACATAAAAGTTGTAAAATTAATGGTTCCCAAAATATTTATTTGGCTGCATAACTGTTGAAACAAACAAACAATTAAAAAATCAAGAACATTTTGCAAATACTATGCATTTTTAATTGTTAATAATATTTAAAATTAAGTGTGTTTTCAACAAATGCTGGTGCAACGTGCTCCACTTTTAAAGTCAGTATCTGAGTTATTTTTTAATCAATAATCACTTCAATTTTAAGTTAGTCTGTTTGAAAGTCTTGAACATAGTATAACCGGATAATGTCTATAATGCTTAATTATCTCTTAATCGAAAATATTTAACCCCTACGACCCTACGTTTTGGACACGATATTTTCGAAATGTCAACTTGCGTTCTAACTCTTGAGTTGTAATCAACTCTTAAGTTGATCAACTTGAAGGTTTGCCTTAAGTAAAGCAATAGTGAGAGAAATTGCCCTAAATTAAGAAAGTTTTTAAATAATGAGTATATGTTTTAAAAGTAGCTCTTGCCTAATTTTGCTTTAAAAATATAGCAACAAAAATAAGAACACTTATTTGTTTCTTAAGATTTTGTTCCAAAAATCTAATGAAATGTGTATAAACATTGTTTTACATCAAGTTTTTTAAATAACATGTATATAAAAATAGCGAACATTTCAAAAAATATTTTTCACTTCCTTATTGTTATTCAAAAATTGTTTTTTTCGTATTTTCCAATTTTCCAAATCCAAAAAAAAATATTTAAATTCTTATGCAAATATTTTTGTTTTTATTATTATTCCAGGAGCGGCTAAGAAACGTGATGTACGAAATTTGAGCATATCTCCAACTGATTTAGGGCCACCGCCGAAAGCTCAACAAACTACGAATGGCTCAACACGAACGAAAACAACACCAGCAACTTTATCACGTAAGTTACTTTATTTTATATACATACCATACATATATATAAGAAAATCCTTAATAAGATTTTGTGGTTCGAACAGTATAGGAACAAAAATTTGATATCCACGTCAAACCATTGGCATTGGTATCATGTGATATGTGACTTAATCTTGGTACATATAATTCCAATGCCAACAACATCAAGTTTTTTATCCTTTTTACCATACACACACAATTCAAAAAGTATACTCAAAATCTTTCAATACGGGTATAGCATATAAGTAATATGAGAAATCCCTGAAATCTAGTTCAATCCCATTCCGAAAGAAGATTGAGCTGTAGCATACTCGTAGCATCACATATAGTGAATTTTCCTACTCCTATATATCTCGAAAATGGATGTTGAACCGTTTCATTTTTTTTTTGATCGTGTTCAATTCGAACAAAACCAGAATAAACTATATTTGGTCCACATATACAGCTGTGGCTAAAATAATAGGAACACTTGAAGAAAAATCTCTCAAACTTTTGGTGAGATCTTAAGTCTCTTGGGATGTTGACTATAAAAATATAGTGTTTTCAGAAGAATAAAACCCCAAGTTTAGTATTTTGCTAACGAAGCTCTAATTTGAAAGGAACTAATTGTATGTTTTTGTGTTGTATTCTCAAAACCTTGACCTTTGTTTTTTATGTAATTGAGACTCATTCCAATGAGTGACAAATTGAAGAAAGAAGAAACATTCAATAATTTGCAACTCCTCAAGAAAAATGTCAGTTCCTCAAGTGTATTGTTTTTTTTTTAAGTTTAAATCAATTGTTCCTATTTTTTGACAAGTCTTTTAGGAAGCCTGAAATGGACTCCAAAATTTTAAGAACCAATGTTTATTTTCAAAACACAAATAAAAACAAGAT
The DNA here is from genome assembly GCA_951509635.1 of Eupeodes luniger. Classification (NCBI taxonomy): domain Eukaryota; kingdom Metazoa; phylum Arthropoda; class Insecta; order Diptera; family Syrphidae; genus Eupeodes; species Eupeodes luniger. Next base: position 6,035,488 of record OX608075.1, on the reverse strand, counting down.
ATTTGCCACTTAAATTAAATATGTAGATCAATTTTAGGTTTGTTGTCTTACAGAAAGAAGTTTTGTACCTATTATTTTGGCCAAAGCTGTAAGTACACAGATGCATATAAGTCAGCAGATTGGTGGCTGCAGCTATATTTCATCATAAAAACACACAGATATACCCTAACCGATGGCAAAGTGCATCTGGATTTGCATAACTATAACAAATTTTTAGTGAGAACATTTTTTTGAAAAAATTCTAACGGTTTCATGCATTAAAGAAAAAATAATAATAATTTAATTAAATATTTAAGGGTTGTTGAGTAGTAAAATAAAAATAGAATCTAAAAGTTGGGTATATCCTTTTTAGCTGTAAGCTGTTTGGCTGTTGATATATGTACATATTATTGAATATTTTTGTTTTTACTTAAGTCCAAATACCACCATTTTGAATTGAAATATTTATCATTTCGTTGATACATAGAATAATTTAGAAAAAGTTACTACCACCATAAGCAACATTGGAAAATATTTTGCCATTAGTTTTAATTTCCCCAAAAATCCTTAAAAGTTTAAATTGAATTTTCTATTTTTTTTTATTTTTTGAAAAAAAAACACCTCTGGTCACACTAAAAATAACCATGTATGCAGACTATCCGGAAATGCAATAAAAACAAAATAAACAAAAATTAAATCAAAAAGCCATGGCTGCTGAAATGGTTGTGCCTTGAAATTTCGCACACCTGCACCAGTTCAACTGGTCTTTTAGCATTCCCTGAGAATTGTGGTTCTGGAAAAACTGAAATTCAAATAAGAACAAAAATAAAAATGAAAATGTGGAGAAATCAACATACATATATCTGTATATGCATTTTTACCAAATATATAAAAGCTTAGTAATTTTATTTTATTTTTTTACGAGAGGATTAAAATCTTAACACAATCCGAGCTGGCTGTGTTCTGCCAAGCGTGTTGCAGCTTTATCGGGTATATTTTTCTATGTGCAGTGCAGATGTTTGGGAGCAATAAATGCATTCTGCAATTGCAATGGTAATAGCACGTGGAAAATGAAATCGATATGACATTTTTCAGTTATTTGTATCTTATTGTTTTGTTCGAAAGGGCTTAAGTGGCGGCTCTTTTGAGTCTTTTGAGTCTTTTTTACATCGATAGCAAAATTAGTGGGGTTTAATATCTGTTTTAACTGTTTTTTTTAGCCATTCTTCGACAGCTGGCTTAGACGAACAATAAAAACCATCACACAAGTCAGTTGTATTACCTATTTCGGTAAGAGATTAGCGATGTCGATAATATTTTTGCTCACAGGGCTGACATATTAGAAGTGAATTTTAAAGAAATTTGTTTTAGTGCATTTGTTAACCTGAAGCCTTTAACAATTCACAGAAGAAAATCATAAATCATCCGAAGTCAATTTTAGATCGAAAATTATCTAGGACGTAATTTGACGTAAGAACCTACTAGATAGGTTGTACAGTGAGTCCAAAGTGAAATTATACAACCAAAAATAGGTTAAAACAGAAAAAACAATATGTATCTACCCTATTTTTAAAATCAAAAATCAAAAATAGACGAGTGTTTTACTCAAAACAATAATTTTTAAGAATTTCAAATGAAGAGTATTTAAATTGTCTACAGAATCTGTGTTTTTGAATATTTTTCAAGAAGTAAACAAAAACTTCTGTAAGTGATTTTTAAAACTTGGAAAACAACTTATAACATTGATTTGAAAATGTTTACGCTTGGGAAAAGTTCTTAAAAACAATTATTTGTATAAGAACTTATTTAAAAGTTATTTTAAATATTCTGTGCTAAAAAAAAACATCATGTCATAAATTTCGTCCTCGTTTATAATCCATTTTATTCTTTTTTATATTTTTAGCTTCGTATATATGCAATTCAAATTTATAATTCAGCTTCTGTTATCCAAAAGTAAAAAAAAAGAATACCTAAATCATTTATCATAAATCAGTATTCTAATCATGCAAATCCACGCAAAACCTATCCATTTTATTCTGTCTCAAAGAGCTCTTTCATTCAAATAAAACAACAAGGAAGATGTCACTTTGGTTTGAAGAACTTTGCAATTTGCAACTCTTTGACCGCCCTATAAAATACATATTCTATTGGTCTATAGTTTGCTTAGTCTAAATCTTTAATATTATTAAAACACCAGAAATGCATAAACATTACCTTAATGCAAAAGAAAACAATTTTCCTATTATTCATAGGGTAAACATTCATACATTTGGCAAATCGCCATGCCTCCCTGTTAGCCATTCAAATACAACAAAGGTGGTTACAGATTTTCAAAAAACTGAGTTATCTTTTTGATTTGAATTTAGAGTGATTTTATTTTAAGTAACAAAACTTATTTGACAGCTGTCAGTCAAGGTTTATTAACCAATATTTTTGACTTAAAGTTGACTGTATACATTCTAAAATAGAATTCAAAGTCATTTTCAAAGTTAGACTTGAAGTGAACTGAAAAATTCAATTCGATTAAAGTCTATTTGACTTTTTGAAGTTTGAAAAGTCAAATTTTAGCCAATTTAACTGCAGTCTTTCAACATTTATCAATTCATCTGCAGAAAGGAATTAAATATTGATTATTGATTAACAATTTAGTTATTGGACTTAAGAATCGACTTAAATCAAACATTGACCTTAAAACGATTTTAAGATCGTATATTGATTTTTAGTCAACTAAAGAATTCAACTAGCTTAAAATCAATAATTCTGCAAGGTTCTTGACATTTTAAATGATTTTGAGTCATTTAAATGTCATTCTTAAATCTTAATTTTTTAACAGACTTGAGTCAATTCTTTTGACTTAAGGAATTGAATATTCACATATGACGATTTTTTTTTAATTTGACTAACATTAAAAATTGGCATTTAAATGATTTTTTAAGACATTTAAATGTCAAAAATATTGTATTTGAGTTGACTAAAAGCCAAAGCTCTGAAATGGATAGCAAAATTAAAGTTAAAGGCATTCAAAAGGCTTTTTAAACACATAATAGTCATGACATAACTGAAGTCATTATAAATAATATAAATTAAAGACATGTGACTGCCAAACTTTCATTTGATTTTGATAATGAAAATATTTCATCTACACTAATATTATAAAGAAGAAAGATTTGTATTTTTGTATGTAACGAATAAACTCAAAAAGTACTGAACCGATTTTAATAATTCTTTTTTCATTAGAAAGCTACATTATCTGTACCTATTTATGTCTACCCGTGCGAAGCCGGGACAAGCCGCTAGTTGTCTCATAAAATGCTCCATTTTTGTTGACTCGAAACTGTGAACTATCAAATTGTTTTGTAGGGTTGTCAGCACTTTCTATGCAAAAATAATACTGACACTGTTTCAGAAGCTAATTTGGAGTGATATTTGTTAAGCGTTTTCCAAAAATTTGTTTCATTTTGAATAGCTAGCTATTTAGGCAGCTGTTACTTTTGAAGCTGATATCTTTTGATATTTAGTATGACAAATTACGCCATTACTAAAAATAATCAATGCAAGCTATATCTATACTCAAAAATGACTAAAATTCAGTACAAAAATGGATAACATTTAAGGCACAGTTCTCAAAACTATAGCATTTTGTCTATTTGATTTTTATCTTCACAATATAACATATTTTGATTTCTTTTTAAAAATATTATTCTTATTCATTTAAAAATGAAAGCTCTTATTGGAAAACCCTGGAATCTAGTCAAAATTAAATAACCATCGACATTAAGCAAGAAAAACAATTTTAAAAGCCCATTATTTGCTGATTTACCCTATTTTCTTAAGTGAAGAATATTATTCCGACTTCAGTTCAGAGGCGCTCATGCAAATGGTCACTCAGTTCAAAAACTGCCAACTTATTTCATTTATTTGCAGTGCGCGTCTTCGGTGATTCTTATTTAAATTTTTTGCATTTAATTTAGTCGCGTTTCAACGTTTGCCAGCACTTTTATAAAATAGAAGCATACGCACTAAGTAAAATCTTCATTGTGTAAAGTCTCTAAGTGTATCCACAAAATCACGAACAATAGATAGATGAAATGTACTTTGTTGTCTCTTTATGAGTCCAATGTTCAATGTGTACCTTGTGGTCAGTAATTTTCTTATAGCTTTTGAAAAAAAGGCAGATACCATCATCAACATAAGGTAGAAATATAATAAGACACATGAAAAGAACTCAGTTTGACTCACGTTAAACATTGAAAGCGTCAAAACCTTCATGCAACAATAGAAAGATGTTATAATGCGAAAAACCACAAGGGGCTAAAGAAAATCTATATGACTGCGGCCGCCTGGCGTCATCTTCGTTGTCTTCGTCATCTTTTTGGTCATTGTACCGACTTAATGTAGATTTTTTTTGATGAATTATGTTTGATAAGTATTTTTATGCTTTTGTTTGGATTTTCTTTTTGTGTCGAAGACTTTGTGAAGATTCTTTTTGTGGGATCATTTAAACTGTTCTTTTGTTTTGAGAAGAATAAATTAAGATTATTTATTTTCTATTGAATATAATTTGGAAGACAAAATTTTCTTTGTCTTTTTTTACATTAAGTTCACGGTTGTAGTTTATTTTTTAAGCACAAATTAAAGCTTAAACATTTTATAACCTTCCATTTTCACGTGGAACAGGTGTCAAAACCAAATTGCAATTTTCTGCAACATAAACAATTTCAAGATACTAATACTCTGACATCGTCATCAAGGTATCACTCAACACACTAAATTTCACTGATATCACTCCGAAATCTTCAAGACAATCATGCATCACCAATTTCGAAGTGATGATGAACTTAGCAAAGCCCTGTGAAGCATTACCCCAGCATTTCTACCATCAAAAAGATGAGTCATATTAAGTTAGGTATGTTGCTTTTGCTACTTCCAACAACCACTGTTTTGATACCATGAAGCGTAAAGAAGCAACCTATTATAAGAATTCTGATATTTTATCCCCAGATTATGTGTATGGTCATGAAAAAGTGAAGAAACGTAGTCTCATCACATTCTATTTTGGGGATTATTGCGTAGCCTGGAGAAGAGGACGTTTTGTTGTCACAAAAAAAAAACAAATTTGGTGCCAATGTCAAATTAAATGTAGGGAATAATTTGATGATGTCATCGTATGTTTCTTACTTTTTTTTCAAACTTACACATCCCACAAACTGGAAATAAATGACAAACAGCGAGGAAAGATTTAAAATAGCTTTTTTTTTGTCTAAATGTTACACATAACTCGAGACATATGCATATTTAAAAAAAATGAGAGTCTTTTGAAGGTTTCTTAATTGATCGACGAGGGAATGTTTGGTATTTTACAATAAATTACACGTTTTTTTTTCAGTGACACATGACAGATGATTCAGCAAGCTTTTCTATGGGGATGAGGTATGAAGTTAGCGCCACCACTTAGCATTTTCGAGAAGATGAATGTGTTGCTTCATCAGTTTTCCTTGTGTCGTCGTTAACAAACAAAATAGTAGATTTCAGACCAAATCACAAAAGTTAGAACTGCTAAAGTAAAAAAAATCAATTTGTGTTTCAAAATAAATAGGAAAACAAAATTTCTGGGAATAAAAATTGTTTTTCTCATTTTTTTTAAAGCAGATTTGCCAATATTAGGCGATTTGTGATAAATTTGCGATCGTAGGCTATACAATTCATGTTCATAGATAATTGAGTTATAATGTCAGATGTTTTGAAAGTTAGAAGTACCGATTTTTTCTAGATAAAATTATATTCGTCATACAAGTTTTGAATTTGCATTGCATGACTTATACAATACACCTTCTTTTTCTCCTTCTTCGAAAAATACCTACTGAGAGGCTAATGCTTATCTTCGGGTCTTTCGTCCTTCTTTAAAGAACGCAGTGTGAAGTATCTACTATTTGAAAAGCATATTTTTACACAATTTTTATTTAACTAAATCGCTTAAAATTTTGCGATTGTGAGTTTTGAAATTGGACTGAAAGTCTAAAGAATTTTATACCATAAATAAATGGACCTATCTTAATAGGTCCATTTGTAAAAGTTGACTAAACTTTTCAAACAAGTCATTAGTATTCCTGAATGCATTCTGATGTAATGTAATTTTTAATACCCATAAACTTGTTATGATGAATAATTCCTATATTTTAAAATCAGTTACACATCAATTTACTGTCGTTACATAATTCCCTCCAACCTTATACCGTACTTACTACTGGTTACAGGCGTAACATATAAGTATTGAAAAAGGAAAAACATTCTAAACTTTACAATAATTCTCAGGGTCTATACTCCATGTTGGTTGTATTGTCAACATTTCAAAGTCAATTAATCTAAATTGACTTTGTTCTCGTTAAACATTCACCTCACGTTGAATCTACGTCACTTTTGTATTCCCCTAAAATGGTTAAATGGCATAGATATATTTTTTGTTTACGTTCTGAAATCAGTTTAAAGTCGATAAATGTTTCCGTAAAAGGGCTTGAATTTATTTAAAGTATCTTTAGATAATATATAGGTTAGGGTAAAACACATCAGAAAAAAAACCTAAACATCTGTCAAACCCAAGAATTTAGTGAGATAGGAAATGAATTTGAAAACGAGAGATGATGAGGCACACAAGACCAAGGCATGCTCACACGTAATATTGAGAAATTACTTTACGGTCTTTTGAGAAGGGCAAATGCCAAAAATCCCCATCGGCTATTTATTTTGTAGATACTTTTTCGTATATTTTTATATAAGTACCAAAATATGTGCTAAATCAGCGAAGTTAACGGATCCATTATAATTCCAAAGCCAAAAAGCCAGTTTTTTTTTTCTGCAAACAATTCAACACCGGAGCGGTTTGTGGATCTTATGCTCGGCCAGTGACTCCATTTTTATGGTCACAGTTGCCGCTGAACCACCGCCGCCGCCGGCTTCGGTAGTCGTTGTCATCATCACAGTCAGTTCTCGTCATCATCTTATCACCTCTTTCGCCATTTTTGTTGAACTCTCTTCAACTCTCTGATGTTGACTGGTTAGCTACTTAAGCTACCCTGTCAAGTTTCAAGAAACATTGCGCCATAAAATTAACAACTTAAGCATCAGCGTCAGGCCTTCCACAGCACAGCACAGCAGCAAACGGTCCAGGAAACAATCCAACATCCAACGAACAACTAACAAAACGGTAGTTAGCAACTTTGGTCCATTTGGAGAGATGATATAGAGAATCATCTGCATATAGAATGGTCTGTTGTTTTTGCCGTGATGTAATTAATTACGACTTTGTCAGGGAACATACGCAAAAGTAATAATCAAATACTTCTCAGGAAAGCTTTTTGCAAAAAAACACTATAATCATACAAAATTGGGACAATCACCATATTATAATTGGATGCAAATGGGGACATTAACCGTTTAAGCTTCTATACCTATATATATTCTTATACCTGACCTAACAATCTCACTAATTTACGAATATAAAAGGGGGATTATTATTAAGTTTTTTACTTTTTGATATCTGATGGGGAATTGAATAATTTATCTTAATTTCTCAACCGAAACATTTCCCACTTTACAACAAACATGAAAATGACTTTGACATTGACCACTTAGAGAGTGGGTTCAAGTAAACTATCTATCGGCAACTAGAACGAGCTTATTTATAGGTACCTACTTATTTCCATTTGCTAGATAGATTTGTATGTAGGTCCAAATAAGTAGGTAGGTAAGGTATGTGTACATTCTCGAGATAAAAATGGGGAATTTTGTGTTCGACTCGGTCAATTAACGCTATTTGGGTTTATTATATTGAAAACCCAACTATATCTCTGCATGACCACTTTATAGGAACATAATTTGTTTTTTCAACTAACAGAAAGTCAATTTGTTGTTTACCGGTGAATTATGGAAGAAAAATATCTATCTTTTTTCAGTTCTTAAACCTGTGAAAGAAAAATAAAGAATTATTATTATCTTTTTATGGTTTTTGGCTAAAGAGAATGAAGAAACAAAAATATAAAAACAAAAAACAAAAATAAAAACATGGCTTGAGTTCAACTCAGGGCCTAATTGGATGGATAAAAATTGAAACCAGTTTCTTATACAGCTGTATCTGTATTTTGTTATTTGAAAATCACTTAAACTTTGTATTCCACTCAATTTGAGGAACATACTCATTTTGAATCGAATGCAACATTGCGGCGAATTCATATACGATTTCAGCAACATTTGTGTATAAACATTTGATCTTATGTTTACACAGAATCACAACAGGTTATTTGTTTTTAGGCTTGAAGGAATTTGGACACAATAAAGAATTTGGGATTTAGAAATTCACGTGGAATACGATAATATTTTTATTTTATGGGCTTACTCTTATTTTAGAGAAACAATGCACGTTTTGGTTATTTTAACAGGTTTTCCTTATTTTATTTTATTTTATTCATTTAGGAAAATATGTTAAATATAGGATTGATTTCCTATTAAAAACAAAAAAGGGGTCTACAAAAATGTATGCACGATTTTCTGCCATTTATGTAACCTCTAGCTAAGCTTTGGTAATTCTTCAAGAAGTTAGGAGTTCAACCTATTTCCAATTTTGAAAAATATTTCAAAACTTAAAGATATGAGCTTTGGCCAAAAGTGTATTATGGAATTTTGGATCACTTGGATGGGTGAAAAGTCCTTAAATACATTTTTAACTTATAATTGAGCCAAGGTGGTTGATAGCCCATAAACATTCCTGTGAAATATTAGCACATTTTTTATAAAATTTTGGCCCAAAATATTAAAGTTGTTAATCATAAATATTATAAGTTTAGTTTTTTAATGTGTATTTCCATTTTGTTTTTATACATTTAAGTTTTTATTAAATTAATTATTAATTTTGTCACCCTTAAACAATTCATCGGGTTTTTATATATATAACAATATAAAGTTTTTTGATAGAAGAAATGTTTTCAAATTTTGAAAATATCGCTTTTTATATTTATAAAATTGAAAAAGATAATTCGTATGTTTACAATCATTTAATTTTCAATCAATTAACTAAGTTTTCTTTTAAAACTATTCAGAAATTCTATGAGAAGAAAATAGGTCCACTTTTCATATGCTTTTGTATTTTACTCATTTTCGAATTTTAAAATTACTTGAAAATTAAGAGAAATATTTTGTAACGATATAAATTTGAATTCATTTTGGATGGGATTACATTGTTAAAGAAAGAAAAGATGATAGAAATCATTCAAAATTTTTAAATCTGACGCGATTCTTTGTGTTACTATCTTAAAGAGTCATAAACTCAAGTTGATGAGTTAAGTAGAATTTTTAAGATAAATGCAAAATTTTATTTGTTACTATTTATTATTATTTAGAATCAATTATTGACGTTCCATTGTGGGATGCTAAGGAAAAAGCTTTTAATAGTGTTCCTTAATTAGATGAAAAAGATAGTCAGACGTTTTATAATACTGCGAATGCTACAGGAAATCCATAGGTTTCAGGTTAAAAAAAGAAACACATGTTTTCTAATTTAGGAAATTAATTAAGGGAAACGTCTAGCGAATCATTTGAGAATAGCTACAAAAGCTTTTCTACTATCTCAAATTTTCGAGATGGGTTGATCTGTTGTTAGGTATATTTACATAATATTAATAGCTTAATATTCACGTAACTAAGATTTGTCAACCCGTGCGAAGCTGAGCGGGCCAGCTAGTAATATCTATAAGGCCCCTTTAACACCAAACGAATCCGAATCAGTCAGAATCACTCCGAATCAAGTTGAATCTGATTGACCAAGATTCGGCTTCGAGCGCTCCGTTTAAATGTGAAGGGATTCTTTTGCCGCCTTCAGACCGGACGAATCTGGTTCAATCAGGTTTGATTCGAGGTCCCACTTGATTCAACCTGTCAGATTCCTCGTCCGGTCAGTCTTGAATCAACAACCATACGAGAGAGAGAGAGCAACTAAAAGAAGGAAAACAAAAAGAAGATGAAAGGATTTTTATAGATTCAGGTTGATTCAGCTGGTGTGAAAGAGTGGAGATGACGAATCAGATTCAACTTGATTCGGAGTGATTCAGATTGATTGGGATTCGTTTGGTGTGAAAGGGGCCTAAGGGTTTTTTTATCACAAAAATCAATGCAAATATTTTATAAATGAATTCATATTTTTGCATACTCGTATAATATCCATGGACGTTAAGTCCTCAAAACCAGACATTGTGTCCATAGCAATGAAATATAGATTTTTGTGAACAAAATTATACACAAGTATTGTCATTTCATAGAATTGAAGATTTCGGAAACTACGGGTACGTCATCTTATCGTTGGGGCTTATGTGTGAAGCAAGGCCTTTTGACCGACTTTCTTATAAATATTGCGAACTTTTGAACTTTGTATTGGGGACTTTCAGTCCACTAAAGTTGGGCTATGACTCTATGGACTTTTAATGAAGTTTCGGATGTTTTCCGAAAAATGAGTCATACACCTATTATTATTCTATTTGGTCTTCTCTAATTATCATTTTTCAAAAACTTTAGTTTTTAACATTTTGCTTCACCAAACAAAAAATGACTTGACAATTTGCACAGAATATAGGAAAAATGCCGGAAACTAAGATAGATATCGAAAAAACGGAGTCCACTAATTAAAAAATAATAAAACTGCATTCAAATCTCAAAACCTCAATATTTAACAAACGACACAAAATTAAAAGACCATCATCTAGTTATTCCAACATTATTAATATTGATGGTCAACTTTACAGATTAGAGTTGAAATATTGAATACAAAAAATTTTTTTAGAGAAAATGTTAGCTGCTCAAAAATTAAAAATGACCAAATCTTAGAATCGGTAACTAGACATTGAAAAGAATGGTTATTGTCAGTTTTATGTCATATTTTCTCATTTACCAAATTATTCATCAATGACTAAGCTATGGATTCTGCCATTATATACATTTTTGGCCCCCTACATTTCAAAATTCGAAACACCATCTGAAATATTCTTACTGACATCTTAAATCTGTTTGGTGACGAGTTCGTTAATGTTGTTGGTGATATCGAATCAATATTCCATTTACTAAACATTTTGACCAAACTTTCAATATTTTTGACATTGGAAACAGACCTTTTTCTCCTTTTATGGTCTATTTTTTCTAACCTTTAACTATTAGCCGTCAAATAACTTATTTAACACTTTGCATAGCAAACAGAGGAAAATAATATTTTTTTAATTTTGCAAAGATTTTTTTAAAAAATGTTATATTTTTTTTAACGATATTTCAACAAATTTCTACTCGTAAAAAATTTAAGTAGTAATTCAATCAATATCGTTAACATTTTAATGCACATATTTAAAATCCACCCATAAAAGTAAGCAGTAGAGCTTACACATTTTAAAGCATTAAAATTACCGTTTTAAGGACCTACCTTACGTGCTCTATTTTTTTTTAACATTCACAGAAGCCAGTTTTCTTATTGTGTCGTAAAACGTGTATATCATGAATTATAAAGAAAAAAAATCAATTTTTGTCAATGCAATCTCAAATAGCCTTGGCAACATTCAACTACCTGCAATGAAAATACAAAATATGTTTCAGGTACATGATGCCGATAACTTTATACCGACTTGACGACGACATTCACTTAGGCTTGTTTTGAGTGCATTTTTCTTCTTTTTCCTTTTTTTTTTGGCGACAAAACCAAGGCTATCCAGCTCCAGCTCCAGTTCGCTTTTCAAAAAAAAAGTTAAACTTATACCTTTCCGTTGAGAGCATTGAAGTGTTAAATTGCTCAATCGTCGTTTTACAACTTATTTGAATTGTTGAACGCATTAAAGATAAGAAGAAAAAAGAAAAATAAACTTGTTGAATATTTATCTAATTGCTACTTTTCAAATTGACCTAAATCCACTCTTGGAACATAAAGATACATAACTCCTTATTTTGTATCTAAATCTTTCGCCAAATTACGTACTCTTTTTTTCTTTCTCTAATTCGAAAACACAAATCCGCATATTTATATATTTTTAAAGCATCGACTTAAACAATTCTTGAGTATATGTATCTATGACTCTGGAGCACTAAGCCAACAGGTGCATAATGGTGTACCATATCGCCTCTGCATATCTTCACTCTAAGCTCTTTTACGGAACTCGGAGCAGAGTGTGGAACACCTCTCCTCCTACCTCTCCCCATTATGGCATATGGATGAATAAATTAATTCAATCCTTTAATGGAAAATCGCGATTTGTCGGTTGTGTTCATTTATGTTTATGGTTATGTCGTTGGATGCCGACTTCGAGTTTGGTACCTATCTGCTTTAGCTTCAGCTTTGAAACATCTACGGCTACAGCTACATATACGACTCTAAAGCCAGTTATAAGCCAGAGGCGAGAAATAGGTTTATCGGAAGCACAAGATCATTGATTTATTGTGGAAACTAATAGCAAGTGAATGGAGAGTGTGGGATTTTGAGGTCTGCGCAGCGCACATTGCCAATGCACATTGAACAACACTCAAGCCATTTTCATATCTTCATATCTGGGTAAACATATGCCTGATGGCAATGGCAAGGTAACAATTAATTGGAATTTATAACAATATGAATTGTGATTGTTGTTTATATGATAATTATTATTTATTTTTATTTTTTAAGTTCAATTTGAAGTTTACTTGTGTAGATAACTGTTATGGGTTGCATTAAAATTTACATATAAACAGAGTGGAAGATATAATTTAATTATAATCATTAGTCTTGATTCTATTAATTCAAAATAGTGTCATAAAAGTCCAATTAGTTATTGGTTAACTAGAAACAAGCATTAGTTTCTAAAAGCAGGTATAAACTAATAATAGGAAAATTATAAAAGGAAAAGACTGTGAAGTAAAGTTGACATTTGATGAAATGTCGTAGAAGATGTTTTTAAAGTTTCAAATAGTTAAATTTCAGTTTAATTTGAACTAATGGCATGCATATCCAAAAAGTATGCAATGAAAATGTGGGTTAATAATAAACAAATGTCCATTATATATTGCATACTTTTAGGCTGTTAAAATTGATTTAAATTAATTTTTTAGTGTGATGTCTCGTGTGGATATCTGTGGAAGAACTGGATTTCAAATGAAAATTATGTCATTAGAAAACTTCTTAAAGTTGTGACCTTTGCACATAAATTTAGTTAGAAATTACAGAGGCTTAAATTAAACATTGAAAAATCAAGCGATTCAACTGAAACCTCTACTTGCACGTACTTTTCATTTCATACACAAAGTAACATCAAAATATTGGCTCTGAAATATTGTGTCCACTGAGTTTTAGCGACAAATTACAATGTTTAAAAATATCTCCTTTTTTACAAACTATTGAAAAATGTAAGCCACAGTAATATAAAGTTTTCCAATTAGAGGTTTCATCTTGAATAGTACGCTGTTTGAGCAATAGTTACTTCTGAAGCTGTCATCTTTTAACATTTGAAAATTAAAAACTTCGCCATTATTTAAATTGACAACAATTTATGCTTTTCAATTGGCTATCTTAGAACAGAATAGATCCATGTGACATTTTTTGAACAACAGAGTCAATACACTTATTGAACTAGTTTATCCAAAAAAAAATCCAAGTGGTATTGAGAACTTTTCTTAACAAAATCCTACTTTTAGAATTTCTTTATTCAATTAAAAATACAAATAGTGGTAATACAATAAATAGATCTATAGGCTACTGGCCTATAAATAGCAAACATACAAATTCACACAATTAAAATATTCATTGAAAAGCATTTTGCTCATTATAATAATAAATACAAAATTTATAATAAATACAAAATGTCAACTGGATCTATTCTGTTCTTAGCCAGCCAATTATGCATTTAAGCTGTTAAAAATCTCTACAAAAATAGTGGACATTTTAGAGTCAAAGTCGTCTTCTTTTTCGTTTGGAGCTATTTAAAGATGGATTTCGGATACAGCCTCAAATGGAAAAATTTGTCATGGAAAATTTCATGAAAAAAAGACAATTTTCCAGTATTAATGCGATACCTTCCTCCTTACAATGAAATAAGCATTGATGTGTCTTAAAAAATACCCTTTTTCAAATATAAAAATGAAACCTCTTATTGGAAGATCCTATGATATGATTTCCTCATCAACTAATTAAACTGAGTATAATACATTCATGTTGAAAACCAAATTCAGAGAAGTAACGAAATTAAAATTATTACAAATCAGCTTTAATCAGTTGCCTCTGTTTACTCCTCAAAATAATTAACTATCGCAAAATAACTTCAATAAAAATCAATATTTTAAAGAACGAAGGCAGAATTACCCATTTTTTTGTAAATTTTTTAGAAAACTGATTAAAACTGATATGTTGTAAAGTGTTTTCTAAATACTTAGAAGACCTAAGTAAGCATAATTTGCCTGTTCAAAAAGGACCTTTAAAATGTATGATCAGATAAAAAGTTTGAGATCAATATTTAACAATTTTTTAAGAACAATTTAAAGAAGGTGAGAACAAGTGTAAATAATTTATTTAAAAAAAAATACAATCACTAATTATGTGTTTAACGTGGTTAGAAAACAAATTCATATTTTTTTTCTGAGTAACATTGCTTAGATTGTGGAAAAGTCCAATTTCTTTTTTTTTAATCTTAACTTTTTTTCGAGTTGAACGTTTTGACAATTTTAAAATTTTCAATTTTACTTTAATCTAGATTTGTTGTCTTAAGAAAGATGTCTGCATGTGCTTGTGCATTGTGCATGCGTTGCATTGTAGATTGTGAAAAAGCAGAGACATCGTATTTAAATAACTTTTGTATATTACTGAAAATAACATGACCATCAAAACCATTCAGTGGGTGGTTTTTAAAACAAATTCTAAAATTTACAAATAAAAACTTTGAACGTGAGAATTTTATTCTACAAGCAATTACATAACAAAAAAACGAGGCTTTTTTAAAATGTCAATTTGAATATTTTTTCAAGTTAAATAAATATTTTTTTAAATAAAATAAATTAAATAGTCTGTTGAGAACTGGGCCTAGTGACTTACATGTTCTCAAGGATGGAAGGGCCCAAAGTCTTAACCCGAATCCGAACGGCACTTTTCATGACAACAATTACTCTAGGACGATTTGTCAATTCCTCGCAAGAAATAGTACCCGTTAAAATAAAACTTTAGATGACACAGGCATGGATTGAACCCAAGACTTCTGGCATAGTTCTATGCTCTAATTGTCATTTAAGGAAATTTTAAAATATGGAATCAAACATTGAAGTAAGCTGTTATTTGTCCAAATATGTGAGACGTTAAATCAGTTTAGGAAAATTAAGGTAAGACTCTAATGTATGTAAAAAACACCTTTAAGTGGATGTTTAAAAAAATTAAAATAAATTTGGGCTCCCTGAAATTACGCCATAGGAAATTACGCCAAAAACTGTTTTGGAAAAAAAGCCCAAAAAATTTTGGCGTACAAAAATAGGAAAAAGCGCCCAAAAACAAAAAGGAAAATACGCCAAAAAGTGTGGAAATTACGCCAAACTTTTGGAAAAAGAGCCAAAATACTAAAATGGAAAAAACGCCAAAAAAATAAGAACTTTTTGGTGTAATTTCCAAATTAGTTTTGGAAATTAAGCCTTAAAAGAATAAACAGAGCTTTTTCTGGCTTAATTTCCAAAATTAATTTGTTGATATTGGCGCCTGCCTGGCGACTTTACATACCCTAAGCGGAGCAACGGAGTTGCGTGAGCGGGTGTGACCCCGAAAAAGGGAGTTAAAATCCTGAGAACCCGCGAAGCGGGCCACCCACAGGTGCTTTTATTCAAAAAAGCTGTTGATATTGGCGCCTGCCTGGCGACTTTACATACCCTAAGCGGAGCAACGGAGTTGCGTGAGCGGGTGTGACCCCGAAAAAGGGAGTTAAAATCCTGAGAACCCGCGAAGCGGGCCACCCACAGGTGCTTTTATTGAAAGAAGTTGTTGATATAGGCGCCTGCCTGACGAAAGTTTGTTTTGTAGCGTTTTTTCCTTTAAGATTTGGAAAAAAAACCAAAAAGTTTATTTTTGGGCGTTTTTTCCTGTTTTGTTTGGAAATTTTTGGCGTTTTTTCCAAACAAAATTTTTTTGGCCTTTTTTCATTATTCTAAAAGGAAAAAACGCCAAGAAATTTTCGGAAAAAATAGCCAAAAAATCCGGAATTAACACCAAACTCTTTGGATCCTTTTTCCTAGGAAAAAAAGCCAAAAAATTGTATGGAGAATTTTTGGCGTTTTTTCCATTTTATTTTTTTGGCGTAATTTCCTATGGCGTAATTTCAGGGAGCCTAAATTTGAACAGCAATGTTTTGTATAGAATGTAATTATCTTGAAGTCAATATTTAACTTTGTTCCCAAGATATTTGGGGTGAAAAACAATTTTTAGTATTTTTTTCGTAGGTTTTATTTTTTGCAAAAAACCAGTGAATATTTTGAAAATTTTATCAGATATCAAAAAAATTGTTCTTCGTATTTGTAAGATAATTTTATTGGGTTCGTTTCGAACTGCCCAATATTTTTGTTTTCCATTGGTTCTCGAGATTTCAAAATCAATCAACAAAATGTTTCACTTTTTGTTTTTGATGCTGTTACAAAAAAAACACACGGATTTTTTTGTAAGTCCATTCTGCACATTTTAGAGTAATTATCTGTAAAACAAAATATGATTAAAGTCTATATCTTTACTGGTTCTTAAAAAATGACTGACGAAAGAAAGTACAGACGTATAAAGACGTATGAACGTACATTCACGCACAGAACTATCCCTAAAAACCAAGCATTTAGATTCTAGGGACCTTAAAACGACAAGAAATGTCAACATTTTCAATTTGAAAAATCGGACCCATAACAAAAACTTCACATGGAAAGATGATATTTGTTCTTATGTTATTATTATGAAAATAAAATTAAAAGATTTTTTCTTATAAAATTTGAAAAAAGTTTCAAAAATTCTGCATTATTATTTAAATGTCTTAAATAACTCGACAGAAAACAGCTTAAATTCAGATTTTTATTGCATTTTTTCGAAATCATCATCGTAAATCAGACGAAACGGATAAGGTTTCAGTTTAATGATTTGAATAACATTTTTCAATTGGGAGACAAAAGTGTTTCAACTAAATTAAAAATTAGTTACTAGAAAAAATGCTTTAACTGTTTCTGAATTTCATTTTTCATTCCCATTACTATACTAAATCTCTAATAAAAATAATTGTCCACCAAAGTAAACCCATAGTCTTCATGAGTTGTGCCCATTTTATTGACATAACCTTGGAGAACATAAGGTATTGAAAATAACATACAAAAGCGGATTTTCTCTAATAAACATTATTTAAGGCAAATGGACGAATATCAGATTATTTTCTTTGTAATTTCGATTTGACTTTTTATGTGAGGTTACTTCTTTCCATTGCCAAGATCCTTTCTTTTTGTTGAAGGTTGTAAGTAAGGGTTTAGTCCCAAATCTGTCAACCCTGCTCTTAAATGCGGGTCCATTTATTTGTTTCCAGTAAATAAATTAAATTTTCAATTAAAAAAAATAATTTTCTTTTCTTTTTCTTGCAGAAAAACGACCATCACCAAATAATAATAATAATAACAATGCTCAGCAACAACAGCAAAATCTATCATCACCAATTGGTGCAACTACACCAACAACAGCAACCACCGCCGCAGCATCACCAGCAGCAGCAACACCAGTATCTACAACAACAACAACACCATCATCAAATACAGCTACAGCACTTAGCAGCACCATCAACTCTCTTAAAGGTTCACCGCCTGCTAAAAAGGTCATTTCAAGACGTTCCACAGAGCAAAAAGTGCACTCCAAGACACCACTAAAAGGTAAGTGTTATAGTGTTAGTTTTAGTATTAGATGGTGTACTTCAAAAAACATATCTATACATAAACCTATACCTATAGATACATTTTATTCTTTAATTTGCATAAGATACAGGTTTTTAGATGCATGCATCTACGAGTATTTGACTTGCATCTTTGACACCTTAATGTGATGTAAATTTGTTTACATTCGCCTCTCGTTTTTGGTTTGAAGCTTGGTGTGTGGCACTATGGGTCTTTGGTTGCCGTTGTTGCATCTAAAAGACAAATAGATAAATGTATATAAATATGCAACAGGAACGACAAACGGGAAGACCCTTGCATTATGCTAATAAAGACCATAATAAGCGTTGAGCTATCGGCTGATGAATGTAAATTAGTGAGGCGCCCACAAAGACGACGACGACTTTCGACGACCAAATCCATACCCCTTACCCAAATCCATATCCGCCCTCAACCTAAAAACCTGTGCAGAGATACAACATAATAATAATTTTCGGTATCGACCGACGCGACGCAGCGGGCGGCGGCACGGTGGTGTTTTGGACGCCATCAGGCTTTATCTTTAGATATTGAGTTGTTTATGGAGATTAGAGTGTCATTATAGTTTTTCGGCTTGGTTGTCGTTGGTCATGTTAAAAGTTTTGAGATAAGCAACAGCTTCAAGTGATACAGCAAAGTTTATCGTTTGAATTATGAGTTTCTTGCGATGGAAATTTTGTGGATTATTTTTTAGAGAGACAGGTATTAGATAGTAGTTTTTGGAGGTAAGTCATTTGGGAAATTATAAATAGAAGGAGTTAAGGTATTTGGAACGTTATTATGCACCCAGTGGGTCGAACGAACTTGCTCCTGTATCCAAAGAGTCTGATTAGAAATAATACATATGTTTTAAGATTTAAAAATATACCTACAAAATAAGTTTAACTTCAAAAATTTAAGTGTAATTCAATTTCTCCAAAAACCTTAATTTCGAAAATAATAAGAGTTGGGTTTTCCTTTTTCAAATAAATTTTTTCAATTAGTTTTTCGAAATATTGTTTGTATGCAGTTATTTCGGGGTTGTAAATATACGTTTTAAATTTGAATTTCGTTAAAAAATATGGACTATTTTTTTAAGTTATCGTATTTTGAAAAAAATGTAATATGTTTTCCAAATTAACAAAAAATAAAATGCACGACTGGGACGCACAAACTTGTTCCTGTATTCAAAGATTCTGTTTAAAAAAGTACCTATGTTTATAAGATTTAAAAATATACCTGTAAAATAAGTTTGTCTTCAAAGATATAAATGCCATTTGATTTGTCGAAAAAACCTCCATTTTTCAATTTTTTTGGGAGGGGGTTACATTTAATATTTACAGTTAAAATAATTTAAAAAAAAATTAATTTAAGATTCAAAATTTTACCTGAAAATAAATTTGTCTTCAAAAATTTAAATGCCATTTTATAAATCAAAAAACCCTTGATTTTTCAAATTTTTTTTTCGAAAATCGTTAGAGCGTTTTTTTTTTAAATTCATTTTTTATATATAAAATTTTTCAATTTTGTTCTAAAAATATTTTTGATATGCAGTTGTTTAGTGATTATAAATATACGCTATACATTTGAATTTCGTAAAAAAATGTTGACCCGTTTTTGAGATATAGAATTTTGAAAAAAAAAAAATTCAATATTTTTTTAAAATCAAATAAAAAAAAAATTGCCCTTTTGATAATCAAATATTGTTAAGGCAGTATAAGAGCTCGTTCAAAAAAAAATTATTGAAATCGGTTCATAAGTTACTGAGAAAATTAAAAAACAAAAAAACGGTTCTATGAGCGGTACCTTTCCTGAGCAATACAAAAATATGTTTTTCTTATGAAAAGAAGCCAAGTTAAAAAATAAAATCTTAGAGAAAATTTAAAAAAAATCTATCGGGTTGTTTTTGAGAAAATTCGAATTATCGTTTTTTGACCAAAAACATTGTATGGGGGCCACTGTTAGTTTTGATCTTAAAAAAAAAATGAAAAAAACTCCTAACGCGAATCTGCTCAAAACCTTAACTTCCAAGTTTGAACTCAATCGACCCAATGGTTTAGGCTGTAGGGGCGTGGACAGACAGACAAAACAGACCGGACGGAATCGCGGGACCCACTTTTTTCGACTTCTCTACCATCGAAATTTTGCACGAATGCAAAACTTGCCATATATGTATGTAGTTCCTATATGCCGCAAGTAAAAATGTTAGAGAAAATTTCATAAAAATCTATGGAGCCGTTTTTAGAAAATTCGAATTCCCGATTTTTGACCGAAAAATTGTGTGGGAACTTCTGTTATTTTTTGTTTGAAAAAAAAAAACGAAAAAAAACTCAAATCTGCTTAAAAATTTAACTACCCAGTTTCAACTCAATCGACTAAATTCCTTAGGCTGTAGGGGCGGCGAGGAGAGATGAACGTAATCGCCGGACCCACATTTTTCGACTTCTTTATCATATTTGTTATCTTTTATTATTTTTTTACGATAAAGATGCTAAGTCGCTAATAAAAATTCTCAGTTCTTCGAAAGTGAACGCATTTTTCAAGTTTCAAATTAATTGACCTGGGCCTCAACCAACATGCGTCTCCAGCCAGCTCGGTCCTTAGCTAGCTGTTTCCAGTTTTTCACTCCAGGTTGGTTGAGGTCTTCACCCACCTTCGTGGGTTACCTGAGTCGCGGTCTTCCTCTACTGCGCCGTCCCTCGGGATTGGATTCCATTCGCTCTACATGACCCAGCCATCTAATTCGTTGGACTTTAATTCTGTTAACTAGGTCAGAGTTATAAGTCGAGTCAACTAAAAACTGTTGAGTGATGCAAACTTCTTTAAAATTTTGAAAATCATGTACAATTTTGCAATACCTTTAAATCTAAGATTCGAAAACGAGTAGGTACTTAAAAGTTTCTTTCGGCCACAATCCTTTGGATCATCATTTTTGATGTACCTACTAGAGAAGTTAATAAAACTTTTAAGAAATCGATTTTTCGAATATTCTAGGTCTACATAAGTCAATAACTGTCTTCTGAAATATTTTAACAAATCTTAATTTCTATCTTATCAGCTTGTTTCTATTGAATTTAATTAGAAGTCTGTTTTAAAAATTCTAAAAATAGCTAAGTTACGAATAGTTCTCCTTCAATAGTTTTTAAAGTTCAAATAAAAGTTCTAATGAAAAATGCTTCAAAAAGGCCTTCATTCAACCTTCTGTAATTCCACCAAAACTATTGGATTGAAATCTTGAACCATTGCTCAAATTCATCTTTTCTACAATTGCTCTTATTTGATTTAACTTGGTCAAGCCTATACTTCGTTCGTAGTCTTATATCCAATAACTATAATTTGTGTAAATTTATTCATGTAAGAAATTGCGTCCAAGATCTGATGAAAAGTCTTCTATCATTTATAACGACGACGCAAAAAAGAGGCAAAAATTAAAATAAGTTTGATGACAGGTCATTGTCCAATGTCCATATTATATTCATTCATGTTTGTCTTTCCTTTTATTTTTTTTGGGGTACAATTAAAAGAATATGCTTCCCAAAATTAAGGAAAAAATAAAACATCTGTCTTCTATCATTCATCATTTTTTCACATTGTCATCAAAACAATCCCAACAAATTTTCATCTTCTATTGGTTGGTATAAGAAGATACTAAATTACATAAAAGACTCATCACCATCACATCACCAGTAGCTTGTCATCATTAATCTCATTTACTCAATGATATCTCTATATCTATACCTATCTACCTATATTAGTCAGTTTTTTTTTTTTTAAGATACATGTTTTTTAAATAAGAATTGAAAATGAAAAATGATAGATCGCGTGAATTTCACGCCTCATAACGAATCATAAGAAAAACTCATACAAAAAATAAACATCACAGATTTCTTATTTTCTATTTTCAAAATTTTATTAACTATATAATTAAGAGAATTAACTATAAGATGTACCTACCTACATTACTCTTTTAATCAAGATGTATAAGAAATGAGTTTTAGATAAGTAGCTAAACCTTTTTTTCGTGTTAAGAGGAAGAAAAGAAAGACATAACTTTTAATCATCGTCATCATTGTTGTTAAGCCTTTTTGTGATGTGGAAAATAAGGCTAAAGATAAGTTGGGAGTCTGACTTTAAATGAGAATTAAGACAAATTTCTATCACATGAAATTGGTTGGGTGTAGGTATTAATTTATCTTCATTTTGGGAACAATCAAATTTGTCATTTTTATTTGAGATTAATTTTCTTATGAGAATCATTCAAAGACTGTTTTATTGCTCATCCATGGTAATTTATGTGAAATGTCATGAGAAGAGCTTGGGATTCAGATTCAACTTAAATGATCTTGATTACAATCGAACTTTGTCTCATTAGAAGTTGTGTAATCTTTTAAATTTATCTTTTCCTCACGAATAATAATTAAGTGACTCGAAAATCTTTAAAATACTTTTTGTTTTGGTGCTTTTTCATTCTCATAATAATTTTAAATTAATTTTGAATTTGTTTACTAACCTGATTCCCAGCAGACTATTTTTCTTTTCTTTTTACAGAAGCCTTAAAAAACTTCTTACACTACTTTTGTTTTTAGAACTTTGGCCATGTTTTCATTTAACGAACGTACGAACGGAAGGATTTTTCCTTTATTTTTCTTGTGTCAAAGGAAGTTAAACATATCTGGTTTTTTTTTGTTTCTCATACGAAAAAAAGAAAATTTAAATAAGTGGTTTCATGGTTGCACCTTTTGAATGTTGCAAGTTTAAAATGTGTTAAAATGCGTGCGTATACGTTTTCCATTTTTGCACCAAGTCCTTATTTACAGTTTACGCTCTCATAATAGACTGCTTTGTGTAGGTACTAGCGTGAACTTGAAAGTACCTTTATTTTTCTGCTTCACACAGTTCTTTGAATTAACATGGTTGGTTACTGGGTTAACCAAAAGGGTTAATGGTTTTTCTATTGAAGCTTAATTTGGTGTATGTAGAAAAGTGTCATGGCGGAAATTGTTGCTTAGTGCTTTCGTTTATTTATGGCATAGAGATGACGAGCTGAATAAATTAGAAGAGTTGTGACAGATTTTTGAATACGAATATTAAAATTTAACATTTAATTTTAATGGGAAGGGTCATGGAGCACGGAAGAGTTTAGCCAAGTTTTGGAAATACTCATCTCTTTTTACAGGAAATCAGTCAGATTCCGATTCCCTTTAACTTCAGAAACAAAATACTTCGTGATATAGTCAAACCTTTAAATTTCTTACAAAGATAGATCTGCTGGTGTAATGAATGAAAAAATCCGAAATATTATGGTTTTTGATTAAAGGGCGTGGTATCCACCCACTTTCTTATACCATGTTTGAAATAAAATGTCCATTGATTTACCGCTTCAAAGTATTATAGAATAATTAAATATAGTAGAATGATTGATGTAAATTAAGGCAGTAGAATTGTGCACTGCAGGGCGTGGTGTCCACCTTATTTTTATAAAAATTGGTATCGTTTGCATAAAATACTTCTGATTCTTGAAAAATGCTGAAATGCAAACAGGTCGGCGGGGTATCCACCCACATTCCATATATTTATTACAAACTATATATCACATTATAGAACATTTAGAACAATAAAATTTGGAGTACAAACAAAAAAAAATAAGCCAGGTTCTACTGTATACAAATCCCTGTAATAAGTCTGCCGTAAAAAAGTAATGAGCTCTAAAAATATGCCAAGTTGGAGATCTAAAATGGTTTAGTATCCAATTATTTTAAAATGAAAGAAAAATTGTTCATTGTCCAAATTCTTCAAGATACGACTTTTGAAAGCCTTAAGTCTGCTGATAAGTAATTTTTGAAAAACACAAGATACAAATAAAATTCAAAGAAATCTGAATAATTGTAAAAAACTTAATTCATACTATCTTCCAAAAGGTACTCTTAATTGGGGGGGGGGGGGGGGGTTGAGAGGGGGTTAAATACAGTTTTATCCAAATTACTCGAAAACAATAGATTTTTGTCTTGAATAAAGCAATCCGAACGGCTTATTTGAGAAAGCACTTTTTCATGACAAGAATTACTCTTGGAGAATTCTCCAATGTCTGTCAATTCCTCGCAAGAGGCAGTACCCGTAAAAACCTTTAGATGGTACAGGCAGGGATCGAACCCAAGACCTCTCGCATGACAGTCCAACGCACTAACCATTATGCCACGGGTACTTAAGGGCACTCAAGAGGTTATTAATATACCCTTAACATGTTAAAAGTTTAAACACAGTGCGAGCCTTAGGAAAATAGGGAAGGATTAAAGAGGAGATACCGGTGCACATTGGTCTTAAAGTTTTGAATATCAAAATGATAGGGAAAATCAGAGCTGGGTAAAGCATTCCACATTCTCGATGTGCGGTTAAAAAAAGAATCTCTATACTTGACAGTACGTCCGAAATTGAGCTCAAGGTTAAGCTGATGTGCATTCCTAGAAGTACGAGTATTACAGCTGAATTTTTTGAGGGGAGGGGGGGAATGCAACACTGGCTAATTCGACATAACACTGTAAAACTATTTTGATATTTTGTTTATTCCCCTGACCGTTTTGGAGAAAATTAAATTTGGAATTCTTGAGAAGTTTGCAACAAATTAATGACTTGAATTTCTTCTCTATTTAAAGGGTTTTACTTCGTCTTTTTTTCCTGTTTCTCAAAAATCTTTGAAATAAAAACTGTATTATGAATATCGAATAAGAAATCACTAAGTTCTAGATCTTTCACTAAAGTTTTTCACGGTTCAGTAATTTTTAAGGATTAAAAAATGCCTTTTCTGATATTTATAATCTACCGCTCATTTCAAAGATTGTTTAGATATTTCAAAAAAGGTTATTATATTAGCATTAAGAAAAACAAGAACTTTAAAAAACCTATACATTTCGAGTAAACTGTAAACTGTACTTTATCCTCTCTCACCCACTCCACTAGGTTTGTTTTCCATTCAAATTGGAAGGCACATCGTAGGAAGTTTAAATGAAATTTAAACTTAAATTTTTTCGAAATAAGAACACTGTTTTATTAAGTTTCCCTGAATAACAAAACAATTGCAGCAAAATAACTGCCTTGAGGTAGTTCAGAATTATTTTTAACATCGATGTAAAAGTCTGTTAGATTTAAAAGTGGAAACCAAAAGAATTTAAAAGGCAAAAACGATCTTGTTAAGACAAAAGTTTATTGGGAAGTGGTAAATGAGAATCATAGTTATGCAAAGGTAAAATGACAAAAGTTAAAATCCATAGAACGTTAGAAAAGTATATAAGCAATTTAAACTGTAAGTACATATACATATAAACAGAGTTTAATATTTGTATTGTAACTATACTTGAGATTTTTACTTTACAACAAAGTCGTCATGAATAAAAGCTGCATTTATTTTCAAAAATTCGCTTCCAAGTGGAATCAATCATAATTCTCTTAACTTGATGACAACATTTCTTACTTTTGAGTGAAAGTGACAACAATTATGTCAATTTAATAATAAATATTATAAATTAATATTAATTGACAGGTATATAAGCAAATATAGGTACTCATCGTTAACGCCATCAAGAGCCTACTTAAATTGATGACCACACCACCACATTTTGCCTACAGCTTTTTTAATCTTATTTATAAGCATTAATATAATATTCCACCTCTTTAATACCATACTCTAGATTCATTTAACCCACATGAAAGTCGAGGATTACGAAAAGATATAATCATAAATATACATTTATCCATGTAGTGAAGTTTCAAATGGTAAAGAAACTTGAATGTTTTTTATCTTACTCAAGTTTTATTTTTGCATGGGAAGAGTAAAATATGCAACTTTTTCGGAAGTTAAGAGTTTTTCAGTTGAGAATAGATTCAGCGGTAATCCTTTAAACAAAATCACTTAACATCTAAGTTATTTTAAATAAATTTAGTGAATACAAAAAATTGGCTAAAATTTAACTCCCTTGAAAGTTTGTTCTATATTTTACTGGAATTTTGTAAAGTAAACAAAATTCCCACATTTTTGAAGCCAACTTTTACTGAAAATTATAAAGTTTTACAGATCTTACAAAAAGTTCAGATTGAGTCATGGCTCTGATAATTTCTGTAACTTAGCTGACCAGAGATAAATGTCTTCTGTTCGCAAGGTTAAAAGATTTAAAAGCTTCTTTTTCTTAATTTCAAACATCCACTGACAATGGCTAAAAATGACGCTGCTTCTGGCAATGCGCTGCTTTTGGCTATATTGATACAAGAGTTATGAGTTAACACCACTGAAAGACATTTGGAAAATTTCGTCATTTAGATGTAGATTTTTGTCAAGTACACATTTTAAAGTTTAGTTTAAAATAAATTGACAAAGCCAATCAGTTTATTAAACTTGGAAGACTAGGACAAGTTTGCTGTTAAAATTTAACTTCTAAGAGAATCGTTCAATGTCTATGAAATTGTAGACGACTTGTTCACTTAGTATTTTGATATCAAAAAATGTATTTTTTATTTTTTAGGACAAATTTCTCATAAATCAATATTATCACGTTTCATACACAGTTGTCTGGAGTTCTTCTCCCTCAATAAGTTGCTTTCGAATAAATCATTAGGAATCTATACGAAATTCGAAATAATCTTCTTTTCGAAAACTCCTACATTTATCCACCGTCTAACTACAAAACACGAAAAAATACTCCATCAATGACTTGTGTGGCAGTGACAGCTAAATTTGTTCAAGCCACTTGATTTAGTCGGCCTCAACTCGACTCGACACGACAGTCTTCTTACCCATTTGTCATGGATGACATAGAGAGTAGTGTTTTCGCTAAACTAAATAAAACAAAACCAACAAAAATTGAAAAATAAAAAAAAAAAACATTAAGTAAGAAAACTTGTCCTTAATAGATACTTTTACTTTTTCTTTAACTTTGGTTTTTATCTGAATCTTTCTTTTTCTTTCTTATTTCGTTACTTTGCTTTAAACCTACGCCATGACGAACAAAATATACAAACTTAACCGCTAAGAAGAATGAAAGGTTTTATTATTTTTATTTTTTTTTTCGGTTTTCTTTTGTTATTTATCATCATCATCATCATCATCGTGTTGTAACTTTTTATGGGATTTACCGGTACTTGCACTATCTTTGCATATTCTCTTCGTATAATAATAAAAATAATTAATAATAATTATTATTATTATTTTTACATAGTGAATGGTTAGAAAAATAAATTACCAAGAAGAAGAAAAAGAATTATTAAACTTTTTAATTATCACTCGAGGTGAATGGTTTTGTGCCTTGAGGGTTTTCTTCGTTTTGCAAACCATATAATAATAATAATTATTATTAATAATAAACATGACCCGTTTGCAAAAACTTATTAAATGATAAACTATTAACCATTATAATAAATTTCTTAACTAAAAAAAGATGATGGCGATTGAAAAACCCTTCTTCAAAAAAAATCCTCATCATTCATCAATGATGGTTTGATAGTTTATTTGTTTATTAATTTTGCAGAAACAATAATGATTTAAGTTGGGTATGAGAACAGGGACGGATCTTAGGTACTTTTAGCCATTTATCAAGCTTATACGAACATTAGAACAACTTCTGCGTGTTTAAGGTTTGGAGTTGTTTTTAGTTGTGTTCTGATTCAAAAACTATCACTTTGGAGAATTTAAACGAAGAGGAATTTTACATTGAAAGAGAGATTTTTCTATCAAAGAAAATCGAACACATTAACTAGTTTGAAAAATTTTCTTGATTTTTATAAATAAACACATTTTTAAAATGAAAATGTTTAGTTTCTGGTCCTGAAATACAAAACAAAATCCTTAAATATAAATTCAAAAAGTATTTTTTTTTTAAATAAACAAATATTTTAGAACAAGTATACAAATATTGGCATATAATTTTAAGGGATTTAGAATTATTTATGTTAAAGCTATTTTAGTTAGTTATTCTTAGTTTAGAAGTTCATATGATTTCTGAGTTTCTGACATTCGAAATAAATACTATTATTCTCTAAACTTAGGGTTTTAAGCTTTGTTTGTTTGTTTTTTTTTTTTGTAGTGAACTTTCAATATTTAACGTTTCTGCATGCACAAAATGAAAAACAAGAAAAATGCTACAGTTTTGAAATAGCTAGTAAGTCACTAGTATTTGGAAAATGGTTTGCTAGTTATTTAAAAATAGTTTTTATTTTAGTATTGCTACATTCATTTTGAACAATTTTTTTATCATTTATCAATAACTCGTCGTCGTTCTTTGAAAACTCGCTAAGTTAATTTTCACAAAAATGAAATAAATACACCAAATTCATGCAAATGACAAAATTTATATTTTCTCAAAACTCCATTAGTTCTTCGATCCATCATTTTTAAATTATAAAGAATTAAAACTCCCAAAATCTATTTAATTAAATATTGATTTCTAAACTTTAAATGCAAATATCTTAAAACACAAGAAATACTAAGGGAGTTTTAATAGAACGGCGACGAACTTTTCTAAAAGGAAGCGCCTCTCAAAATTCCGCATAATAGCTCCAACCTTGTGTCCATAAAAGTCATGTAATAATTTACTTTTTTCTGATGTCTTAAATTTTGCAAATTCGTTATGGGAATTGTGTCGAGTGTATGACTATTACTAAAATCATAAATTTAGCGCTTAGTCATCTCGAAAAATAAAATAGAAACAGTATTGAGTTATATGCGGTCATGTGAGATGAGATTTAAATTTTTCAAAAGAAAAAAAAATTTAAAAAAGGAAATGACTAAATCGAACGAAAGCTAGACTTCTTTAGAAATATTATAAACTAGAGCTATGTCATTAATCAAAAAATAAGAACTTTAAAAAATATATAATCTTAAGCTTCAGATATATAAAAGAGGATTTTACAATAAAGGTTTTATTTTGAGCAACTTTTAAGATAAATACATGAGTGTTTTTTTCATTGTAAAGAGGAGGCCCCACAATTTACAATAAATTAAATTGACGCCTGGGTCGCACAAACTTGATTCTGTTATTAAAGAGCCTTGTTAAAAATGTTTCACTTTTATTTTAATATTTTAAAATATGCCTGGAAATTAAGCTAAATGCTATTTTTTTTCGAAAATCGTTTGAGCGGTTTATTTTGTTTTTATAGAATTTTTAACTTCTCATGGGAAGTTATTGTAATCGGTCCGATTTGTCGGATTGAAAATGTTGACATTTCTCAACGTTTCAAGGTCCCTAGAGTCGAAATAAAAGATTTTTAGAAAGATGGCTATGCGTGCGTGTGTACGTACGTTCGTATGTCCGTACGTTCGGGAAGTTTTTTTTGTCGTCCATACCTCAAGAACCAGTAGACTTCAAATAAATTTTGTTATACAGATTAATAATGCAAAAAGATGCAGAAAGGACTCTCAATAAAATTGCATGGGTGGTTTTTTTTACCATAGCAATTTAAAAAAAGGGTGAACATTTTAGTTAACCATAAATATCTCACGAACCAATAATTTTTGGAAAAAAATCAATTAACAGTTTTTTCATAAATCAAAAAAAACTGAAAAAAATATTTGTTACCTCGAATATTTTACTAACAAAAAATGATTTTATCTCCAAAACAATTTTGTGCAAGAATAAAGTCTTTAACATCTGGTAAAATTTTGAGAAAATATCGAATTGACAGTTTTTTTTATAAAAAATAAAAACCTAAAAAACACATTACTCAAAGTTGGTAAAAATTTTATTTCGACTCAAATATCTTTTCAAAAATTTGAGATTATGGCTTCCAAGTAATTTTATCTTATAAGAAATATTGTTTTCAACATTTGGACAACTTTTGAGAAAAATCGAGCAGGCAGTTTTTTTACAAAAAATAAAAACCTAAAAAGCATTACTTAAAGTTGGTAAACATTGATTTTTGACTCAAATATCTTTTCAAAAATTAAAAATATTGGTTTCAAACTTATTTATTCTCACAGAAAATATTGTTTTCTACATTCAGTAAATTTTTTATAAAAATCCAACAGTCCGTTTTTTCATAAAAAAATTAAATCTATACAAATTTGGTAAACATTGATGTTCGGTTCTCGCTATCAAATTTTTAAGAAATGCAACTAAAATGGGTAAAAATTGGTTTTTGACTAAAAATCTCGTTAACAAAAATAGATTTCGAAATCAAACTATTTCATTATATGCAAAATATTGTTGGTAATTTAAAAATTTTTAAGAATAATTCAACTGACAACTTTTTTAACGAAACACGAAAACCTACAAACTTTAAGGAAGACAAATCCGCAGATGTGCAGTTATCAGTGTGGGTCGTATCTCAGCCGTTTTTTCTATATTGTAGCCAAGTTAAGAAACACATTTTTAGAGAAAATTTTATAAAAATCTATTTAAAATTTTATTGGCACCACCGCAATTTTTGATCCTAAAAAAATTAAGACAACGCCTACAAAAATCTGTTAACAACCTTAATTTTCCAGTTTAAACTCAATCAACCAAATGACTTAGGCTGTAGGATTGAGGACAGACAGATAGGCAGAAACCTGTTGTTCCTATATGTCGCATATGTCACATATATTTAATAAATACAGCAGTTGTCTACAATGACTATTGTTGCAGCATCATAATCTTTTTATGAAATTTATCATTTATAATTTTCAGCATTTGTGGCTGTATATTCTTAAGTATTTCATGAATTGCATCTTTAAGATCTTATCTTTTAAAGAGCTCTAAATTAAAAGTATAAAGAGCACAAGATCTAATTGGACAATTTTGATTAGCAACTCTCAAAAGGTTACAGTTTTTAAAGTGACAGCTGTCTAAATGAAACATCTTATTGAAAACTCTGTATTTAACTTGTAATGTTACCGCTTCAATAAGTGAGTATCAACGTTGATTTTTTTGTAAATGTTTATTTAAAAAAAAAGTGTGCAATAGCACAATAATGTATTAAAATGTTTATAATAACCATTTCACATAAACAATTAATTGCTCATAGTATTGTAAAACAATTAAAACTATTTTAAATTGACAACTAGTGACAGTTAAATTGATAGCTGGCAGTTGATTTGAG
The DNA here is from genome assembly GCA_951509635.1 of Eupeodes luniger. NCBI lineage: Eukaryota > Metazoa > Arthropoda > Insecta > Diptera > Syrphidae > Eupeodes > Eupeodes luniger. Next base: position 6,004,534 of record OX608075.1, on the reverse strand, counting down.
TACTCGCAGTAGGTATACATATTTAGCATTTTCTAACTTGTGATCATTGATAATGCCGTAATTTGCACTTAATTGGCATATATTACCAGCTCATTTAATAAAATTTTAAAAAATAACTTCATTAAAAGGCAGAAAGAAAATCAATTTAGTTAATAACAATTTTGCATAAAAACTTACTTACTGAAATTACTACGAAAACAACAACCTTGGTTAAATCCTCCCCTTTTTTGCATTTTGTCTTATATTGCTTGAAGCTTGAAATGATATCACCCTAAATAGCTTGTCTTAAATGTCTGAATAAAATAATAAAAACAAAAAGGAATAATACATGAAAATTAATATAATTTAAGGAACTGTCCCCGTCCCTATAGGGGAACCATTTAGTTCTTTCTGCAAAGTGTTTTGACAGTAGTTTCCATTGAACTGTCAAATTACATTATGATGAGTGAAAATGATTTTAAAACAATTATGTTAAAAGATACAACATGTGGAGTATTGCGTCCATTTATAGTCTTTTCATTTTGAGAGTTACACAAAATCAACAACGGAAATATACCGGATGTTAAAAATAATTTATTTCCATGAAAATTGTTGTATTTTGTTACAATGTTAGCAGATACTTTGCATATTTTTACAGCACCATCCGTACCAAGCCGCAAAAGAAAAGAAAAAAAAAAACTATTAACGAATTTTTAAAAAATGTTTCAATGTTGATACGGAAAATGTTAACAATTTAATTTACAAGTACGTTATATCCGTCAATTTTTATTTGCACTTCTTATAGATCAAACTTTACCATGAAATTTTTTTATTTGACTTTGTTGAAGTTACGAGTTACGATGTTTGTTTAATTTTCTGTCTTATTTGTTTTTCTTTATGATTTTTCATATAAAGAAAAAAAACAAATAAATAAATTTTTATTTCAAGGTAGCCATTGGCCATCGACAAAGACGATGATGATGATAATAATATGAACAACATTAAGAAGACACAAAAATAGAAATATAATTTTTCGCTTGAATAAACTGAGGTTATACGAGAGTAGATATGCAAAGAAAATGATTTCTTTTAAAATTTCCGCTTATGAGTTTGAGTTTTTATTTCAACAAGGAAATAAATGACCACGCCGCCGCCGCCGCCCGCCGAGCCGCTGTCTTTGAGGAGCAGTTGGTATTTTTTAAATGCGTATTCATAGATAGAAAAAAAAATATAAGTTAAGTCAATAATGGTATAATTAGGACCTATAATAAATGAATATTATTGTTTGTTTTTTTTTTTTTTTCGAATGAACTATTATTTTTGCCAATTTGATTCCGAAATGATATATTCAAATGATTTTAAAGGCGCAGCTTTGGTTAATGGGAAATGTTTTAATGGATAAACTTGATAATTGTATGATTAAGATCTATAATCATTTGCGTTAGGCTCTTTAAATTCGATATAGACAGACAACAAATACTACGCATAAGAAGAAAAAGTAGCTTTTATTTGTATTAATATAATTTCAATTTTTTTCTCAAGCTTTATATTTTCATTTTTGACTATTTACGATACTAAATTTCCTAAAATTATTCCATACAATTATATTTAAAGTAACATTTGGTATTTCTTTGCACATCTTAATTCTCCTTATGAAATTAGATAAAAAGTTTAAATTTGATAAGAGAAGCAAAAGTATACATGGCGTATACTTACTATTTTTGGGGTATTTTTTAAATTTGTTGTCGTCGCTCTGGAGAAGGTTCCATATATGCTGGCCGATTTTTATTACTAAAAGGTGACTAAATTAATTCTGCATAAGAAGAATCATACAATTTAATAAAATTATTTAAAAAAAAGATTCTGGGATGCAACTCACACTGATAACTTCCCGACGGTGCTCTCAAAATGAAACGTCAAATATTTTGTATGCCAAATTGGCATTTAAAAAGATTCAATCAAAAATTGAAATTTAAGCTGTTTTGACGTTTAATCTATTTAGCAATATTTTTGGTAGGAATTTAAAATTTATTGAAAAACACATTGTTAATTGGATTTTTAAGAAAATGCTACCGTAAATAAAAATATTATATGGAATGATTTAAAATCAATATCTTAGTTTGTTCTCAAGATATTTTAGTTTAAAATCAATTTTGACAAATTTTTAGTAGTAATTTGTTAATGTTTTATTTTTTGTAAAATTTAACCAAAATCAAAAACGTTAAATCAATTCTTCTTCGTTAAAACTTGGAAAGTAAGGTTTTGAGCAGTTTTGCCTTGGGATCTTTTTTTATTATTTAAATACTAAAAATAAAAGTAGTCCTTGTACAATTTGTTTGGTCAAAAAAGGAAAAATTCGAATTTTCTCAAAAATTTTCCCGCATCAATTTTTATGAAAAATGTTCCCAACATTTTTTTTATGAACTTGGCCTCTTTCAATATATGGAATATATTTTTGTATTGCTCTAGAAGAGTACTCCCCTGCAACTTATGTTCCTTTTGTGAATTTTCTCAGCAACTTCTTCTCTAAACAAGTTCTTATCTTACCTTTTTAATATTTGATGATCAAAAATATCTAAATTTTTCCGGATTTTTACAAAATAACTATTTATTTTTAAGGAAATTCAAATGTAAAACTAAATAACTTTTTACCCATAAATATTTTTAAGAAAAAATTGAAAAATTTTGTACACACCAAATTATAAAAAAAAACCCACTCTACCGATTTTCGAAAAAAAAAATTAATGAATCAATGTTTTTTGAGAAATTTGATGGCTTTAATTTGAACATTTTTGTAAGACCTTTCTACACATCTTGATGTTAAAATAAAATTTTGCGGGTTTTTGAGATATGCCCGATGAAAAAAGGGACCTTGAAGCATCGAGAAATGTCAAAATTTTCAATCTGACAAAAATTATAGCGATAACATAAATTTCCAATGGGAAGTAGAGGGAAAACAAACAGTCTAAAATACCGCCCTCAAAATTCAGCAAAAAAAAGTGTTTACTTATTGTATTCCACTAAATTCTGAAAATGTAGAAAATCTGTTTCTAGAAACTGTGTTATCGATAAGAAATTAAAACCCTTGAAACATGAAATTTAAAAACTACTGTGTCTTTAAAAGTTGTTTATTCCAAGTTAGGTGAGGTCACTTTCCACTCGTGAGCGCCTCCTGATCCGCAGCCCTTCTGTGGGCGTGTATTCGAAAACTTTCCGGGCTAGATCATTTATTTGTATGCGCTCTACGTTACCTAGCCATCTCAGGCGTTGGACTTTTATCCTTCTGGCTAAACCTACTATGCTATACAGTCCATACAGCTCGTTGTTCCATCTTCTTCCCCGCCCATCTTCTAAGCCTACGGGACCGTAGAACACACCAAGAACTTTTCTCTAGAAACAGCTAAAGGTGCTTAAAGAGCTTTTTTAATGGAACGGTAAGGGCCTTATTAAGCGAACTTTTGGTTGCTCGAGAGAGAGCTTTCCTACAACATTGCTTTCTTAGCCCAATAAAACAGCGATTAGGAAGGGAAATTCTTCGTTCGATCTCAGCGCTGCTCGACAAAGTCGATGAAAACTTTTTGACCAAAATGTCGTCGGTGTTGTAGGTCTCTTTTTGATGACAGCTCGTATTTTGTTTTGCTCCATTTTTGTTGCCAAAGCCTCAAAACTCACAAATGCCTCATCGACATCACACTGAGTTCTTCCGATTATGTTAACGTCATCAGCAATATGCCAGTTATTGAACAAATTTTTAAAAAATAGTGCCCCTAGTCTTCACGTGGGAGATCCGCATTATTCTTTCAAGGACTATTTCAAAGAACTCACATGAGATGCAAAATTAATTGTCCTCTCAGCCCTCAAAAATCCAACAATATCAAAAAGATTGTTTAATTCTTGTATTCCAAGGAATGTACACTAAATTCTGAAAGTTGTACAAAAAATTTACATATTTTCAAGCATATTAATTATTTTGTTTTTCGTTCAAATTTTAAAATTAAAAAATAGTTATTTTTTGAGAATAACTTAAATTTTTCGGGGTCTGCAAAAATGTTCGAGTTCTATAAAAGGATCTAAGCAGTCATACACAAAACCGTCCTAATGAATTTATATCAAAATCGCAGTTTTTATCGATTCTATCTATTCAGCTGAAAACTAAATTCCGTTTAGTCATTTTCGAAACAGTATAGCTCCTACATTTGCTTTAAGTTCAAATAATACTTTTTTGTATTTGATTCCACAATGCAAGTCTTCTCAGAAGTAACAGTACAAAAAACTTAACCCAAATTCGTAAAACCACCCTCAACAAATATGAAAAGTAATACACAAACTGATGTTGTTTTTCCAATACTGTATTATTGAATGATAAAATTTTTCAATTTCCTGCATGTGTATCAATATTTAATCAATACATTTCATTTAAGTCATTTCTATTTCAATATTTATACATTCAATTCCGGGAAATTATTTTCCTTATTTTTTTATCTGTTTTTCATCTAAATAATGACATTTCAACATCACATCAGAATGTAAAAAAAAGAAACATCTGTAGTTTAAATTTTTAAGACTCCCTCACAACATCACACTCCAAGATCCAAGGTACATAAAGTCCCTTACTATTCATTCATGCACACGCACTTAGCAAACAAAAATGTCTTTAACTTTTTCAACATTCATACCTGCTACCTATTTTTGTATAGAGAAAGAGGTGAAGAACCTAAATGTCCATAAAAGTATCTTCTCCATTTCAAATGATATAGAAACATACAAACTAACAGCTTTTTTTTTCAACTAACATCACAACCTGTGCAGACAAAAAATGAAAAATAAAACAACAACAACAAAAAAACAGTAGAAATCCAAAAGATAGAAAACCACACTTCATAGATACTCACCTGTAAAAATGTATCTAAATATATACAATCTGTATCTACAGAGTATACCTTATACCTACCTGCTTGCTCGCTATAGCCTGTTGGTTAAAAGATGGCATGGCTTCGGCTTCGACTACGACTTTAGCTCCAACTTCGACTTTGGCTTCCACTACCTGTCTATCCGTCTATCTGTCTGTCCGTACGTACGTCTGCTTATGTCTGACTCCCATAGTAATGTTGCACCATAACGGGGGTAAAACAAACTATACCTATACTCGACTCAACTCGAATCGACTCGTACTCCAAAGCCAAAGCTGAAGCAACTTAATTCCATCCAACGTTGACTCCATCGATTCAGTCTGTCGACGGCGGTTACACTTTACGTCGGTCTCTTAACATGAATTACACCATCACCGTTATACAAACTCCTCTCGGTCTTGAGATTTACTTTTATCAATGACATTCCTTCTGCCATAGAATTCTTCAACGCGGCGCGCGTATAACACTTTTGTTAACTTTGAGAAGCACTGTGTGCGACATGCGCGAGTGAAATAAGTTCCACAAGGATTCAAAATTCAAAGGCGTATATAGACACTCCAAGGATAACGTGTGTAGAGTGAAACGAAACAAGTGAATAGGCCGAGAATAAGAACAAGTACAGAAATACAAGTATAGACAAAATAAAAGAAGAAAAAAAAAAAGTGCGAAAGCCGAATCTATTATTAGAACTGAAAACATGGGACTTAACGACTTTGTAGCGTTGTTCTACAGCAGCAATAATCAACATCAGCATCATCATCATCATCACCATCAGAATCAGCAGCAAAATCAAAATCAGAATAAACAGCAGCAAAATAAAAAGTCCTCTTCGTCCTTTAAGCAGCCGCCGGTTGTTGGAGGTGGTATTGTTGGTAGTTGTTCGCAGTTAGTTTCAATTTCAAGTCCAACCTCTGGCCCGCAAATGAATAACTCAAGTGATAAATTCAAAACAACATCGAATCGAAGCAAAATCAATTGCAACTTAAGTGATGTGAATTTGAAAAATGCCAGTGGAAGTGGCAATAATAATTTTCTGTCCTTCAGCAAAACCACTCCGACTTGCTACAGTGAGCTGGATTTGTATAGGACTCCGGCGTTAAGGGGCAAAAAGTCATTTCTATGGAATTCCTTTCGAATGCCCAAAAAATCAAAAGGTAAGGACCAATTTTTCTATCTCGTGTGTTTTTTGGATTTCTTGGAAGAAGAATTTTTGGCCAGTGCTGTGTGAAAAATCGAAGATTTTATCCTTCTTGATGTGTTTTTTTCTTTTGCTGGGGTGCTGCACATGGAATACAGCCATACACACACACACACACTCACTAAAATCGTCCTTGAGATGAGGGTGTATGTGAGTGTGTTGGTTATTGCGGCTACCATGTGGCTCTGTGGGTGGGTGTTGTTTTTTTATTTCTTAAATATTTGCTTTAATTTTTTTGGATATTTTCAACCATAAGTTTACTCACTTCAAAAAATGGTCCATAAGGATTTATTGTGGGGCTTTTAGTGCATTTCGCCATTTATTCCTGAAACTTCAAAATAAATGTCCTTTATTTGACCTAATAGCTCGTTCATTTATATACGCCCCGTCGAAAAGTGTTTTGACCTAAAAACTAGTGCACAGTAGGTACATCAGCAAAAATCGAAAAGTCAGTGTTCCAGATTTTCAATAAGCTTCGCTTCTTAACCTCGTTGGGGGAATAATTTTTGTTTTTTTTTTAATTGACGTTTGTCAACGGTTTATTAGGCATTCTTATTTTGTTTTTCCCCCGAGGTATACAAAAGAACATAGATGATTACTTTAACTTAACTACGAGTAGCTACCTACCTGAGAGTATAACAATGTAGATGGAAAATTATTCCTTATTTTTCATTTTTCCTCATTTTTTTTTGTTTAATTCGATGCTATTCAGTGCGCGGAAATAGTACTTCTTTTTCTTGGAAGAAGCCTTACAAAACAATATGTTTCATTGTATTCAGCTTTAGTTATTTGTTGTATTTTTCATACATTCTTGTTTCTTAGAGGGGTTTGAAAAAAAAGAAGACTTTTTTTAATGCCTTAACAACTAATTTAATTGAAGTCTTAAATACTCTACTCTAGTTTTTTAGAAAAATGTTAAAATTGCTTTTAAGTTGTGTAGGGTTGCCATTAAACTTTTTACACAAAATGGCAACAAATTTTAATTTTTGGAGATTTGTTTTTTTTTTTATTTTTTATTGTTTGTTTATAAATTTAAGACAAGATGTTTTTTGAGCAATTTTTTGGACCAATATTTCAGAGTTCTAAGAAAATGACTTTTGTCATTCGCACTGGAGAAACTATATATATGAAGTATTTTTCGACTTATTTTGAGCCTAAAGATAAAATATTTGCCTAAGAATTCCTTCAGTAGTATATGTTGAATGAAAAATACGTTGTTTTGTTGACAGGTCAATTTATCACACCTTTTTCAAATTAATGTAGTCTTATAAAAATATGAAATTGGATAGAATTTGCGTATTGGCTTGAAATAAGCGATATAGTTATTCTTCGGCTGTTTTTCAGTTATCAGGTGTTTTTATGTTATCAGATGAAGAATTCAATGGTCAAAATTACGACTAGTACTAAATTCCATAATTTTAAGCTTTCTAAGCAATTTGTTTACCAATTTTTTACCGGATTAGCCCTTCTACTTTATACAGCTTTTGTTCGTCTTAAAATGATCTCTAATAGGTGTGGGCTTTGAAAAATAATGATGCTGTTCTAGTCTTTCTTAAAAGTTTGAACAAATTTTTCCAGATTCTCTAATTCTCTGAATCCAAAATGGTGATCTACACGTTTCCTAGGTTTTCTTTTTGATAGAGGTTAAGCCACTGCTCTAATTAAGTTAAAGTATCACTAATTCACTACTGAGTCATTATAAAGTGCGTGTAATATTATTGTAACCCATGAATATCCACTATAATGGAAATTTTTGTCTGAAAAAGGCCCCTACAAAATATAGTTTATAGCTCCTTTTTCATCCAGTTTTGTCAAATTATATCATCACAATTTTATTTCGAGAATGATGTTGCGAGATAAAAACTTTAAAAAGTTCAGATATGATTGAAAACCTGTTTTTTTGACTGTTTTTGTATTAAGTTTTTGAGGAAACAATTTTTATAAACACATTTTTTTTAAGTCCTTCATTTACCATAGTTGTTTTTTTCTAATCCATCATGTAACGGGAGAAATGACGATTTTACTTCTCGAAAATGCCTGCTTCTTACCTTATGACCGGCAGTGTATCAGTAGTTTTCAAGAGTAAAATTTGGAGGAAAATTGGGAGGAAAAAAATTTGAAGTGATAAAAAGTATAATTTTTTCAGAATGAATTTTTGAAATGATAAAATCAAATCTTTAAAGATGGAAATACCCCTTTTTGTGCTAATTTAATGCTCTAATCAGGCCTTGGTTCGAAAATCTCTTCCAAAGCAAACTTGTGGTGTTCCTAGGTTTGCATCAAGCCAGAAGCCCAACATCTTAAGGTCCAAATTTGAAAAAAAAACTAATGAAATGAAAATTAGGGCTAAGTTTGGACTACATATTTCAAGGATCTTCAGGTTGGTTTATCTAGACCTTACCCCAAAAACTTGACATTAACATTAAGATGGAAATAACACAACGTTAAAAAAAGTTAATAAGAGAAATTGAAGAATTTTGGAATCGATTATTTAAGGAAAAGAAATTTGTTACCTACGATTGGACACTGAAAATTAAGTCGAGAAACTTAAATTTTTGTTGACTTTCTAAACCCAACAAAATTTTAATTTTAGAAGATTTTGCGCATTTGAATTAGTCGAATTCAAAATTAACTTTTCAAGCCCTTAACCTCAAAACTTGTAGTGTTTGGAACTTAAGATTTTTGAGAAAGTACAAATTTAACATTAAATGGGCATAGTTATAATATTTTAACCCTCTAAATCTATGATAATTCAAAATTTCATAAGGTAATTATTTTTCAATGGGAATCATAACCGATTCAGAAACCAAACATTTCGTCAACAAATTTTAACTTATTATATCCACTCAAAAAATCGGTTTGTTAACAACATCTCCAATTTTGATATTAACTTTTATGTACAAATGTATTAGTTAAGCTATTGACAATTGAATTTTTCAAAAACAGTTTCGTGAAACTTTAAACTGTTTGAGAGTTAAAGAAAATGAGTTTCTTAACCTTTTTTTATTTTTCCTAAATGTGGAAGAGAAGATTGATCCATTTTTTTTTTCAATAGTGGAAAAATCTTACAAAAATATGTTTTTGAGTTTTGGACTGAAATCTTTTTGTAGTATCTTTTCATAGAGACCAAACGTTCCGTTCTTACCGTTTCTATGTTTTTTTTTTTTTGAGGTCGTAATACTTTATTGGTCATAATACTGTATTAATTTTACAATATTCTGGTTGGTGGAAATTTTGAATGGTAAAAATTCTATAAAATTTTTGAACAAACATTTTTTGTTAACCGTATTTCAACACAACATATACTTTACAAACAATAACGTTTAGCATTTTTGAAGGAATTTTAGGGAACCAAACTGTGGAAGCAATATTTTTAGTTAGAGTAATTTTGAGATATAGCATTTTGTTTAGGCAGCATTTTCATGTAAAATGATTTTAAATCAGCAATATTTTGAAATACAGAGTTTTTGACAAAATTTTGATCATACAGATCTTTAAAAACAAGTATTTCAAAGTACTTCTCTTCATTTCCTGTTTATTTAAATTCAAAGAAGTTAGTTGATGACTTAGCAATTTTTGAAAATTTCCACTCTTTATTTTAAAAATATGGTTGTCCGATTTTTTTCGAAGGGTCTTGTACTTTATTTTTGAAATACGTCTCAAAATTAGATAAATTCAGTTAAGTTGCCAATAAGGTTGAAATTGGGCTCTTATTATCTGGTGCGTTTTAAGTTTGATAATTTTGAGCTACTCAAACCACTGAGGCCTTAAAATAGGAAATAAATATAGTGTTTCAGATGGTTGTTGTTTCCGTAATTTTTGGTGCAGATTTTCTTGAATTGTCTCACTTTCATTTCAGTCTGTCCAACTTTCAAAATAAACTATTTTTAGTGTTGTTTGTATTTGTATTATTTTATTTTGCAACCCCCATATTGTCCCTGAACAACAAAAATCAGTCTGGCATGTGTATCACCTTACATTATAGGTGCTGCCAGTATTATAGGTATAGTGTGCTACCTTCCTGCGGTCAAGTTTCACGTGACAAACAATACTTTATGTCGCCATATGTAATTACAATAATTATATTATAAGCTAACCAGTACAGCAGTTACTTACTAAGTTGCGAAGACATCGCGTAAAAATTATTAGCCAACTTAAATTCATATTACCTATGTACTGGCTTTTGGCATATTGCGTGTTTGCATGAAAGTACTTCTTTTTTGTATTTTTTAAAATTAGTACCTAACTTGTATTTAGATATATATACTGTATATATACATATATCTTAGAAGGCAAAAAAACAACAACAAACAAATATTAATTTTCACAAGGTTTACATCATACTAACGTTTGCACCTAAGGTAAACAACCTTATACTAGTTTAATAGAAACATATAGAAGAAAACAGACGATTGACAGCTTTTTTGATGATTGATGATGAATTTGTTTCTATTTTTATATATAGGGTTTTCTTAGGGATTATTTTTAAGAGGAATCAATAGATGTTTATCTTATTGTTAGGATGAGGGTATATGCAAAATGGTATCAGTCTTTTCATAAGCTGTTCCATGATTAATTGGTAGATTTCGATAGCTTTACGAATTCCTTAATCGAATGTTAAACATTGATTTTCATGTAATTCCAAAGAAAAGAAGCTAAAGTCGTTGAATCAGTCAGAAAATTGTTCTTTCAAAATTGCAAGTAAATTTTAACAATTTTAAAGCGTTTTTGATGAAGGTGTCAACTGTCCAAAAAGTAGGCTATTCAACATGAAACCATTTATCTTTAGAAATAAATCTTTTTTTTTTAACCCTATACAGGACATTGTTTGCAAAGGGTTCCAAAAGTCAATCTTATTAAAAAGTTGATAAAGAAGTATTTAGTTTGCTTTGAAGGTAGAAAGGAGCTAGTTGGCTAATCCTGGAATTAAAAGAACAGTTTTCAAGCTTTAGAGGTTTACGACTTTGAAATAGAATTAAACAAAGATGACTTTTTTTAATTGACATGAAATTTACTTTTTTCGAAAGATAGTTTTCTGGAATTATAATTTAAACGTGATTTTTGGAGTATGACTGTCATAGCTGGATCGGACGTAGTGTAATCTATAGGTCACATTTTCGATGATCCTTGTGGTATCATATCACCAAAACGAGGCGACTTGCCACATAAAAAAGCGGCGCTTCCTTAAATTGCATGATCTTGTAGGCCGATTCTTAGGTCCGTAACGTGAAAGTATGCGGTTACTAAACATTTCCTTCAATAAATCAATTGTGGAACGAGCTGTATGATATGTTGCGCCGATGACGTCTTGTTGAAACCACTTCTCTTGCAACAAGTCAGTAATCATTATTCCATAGAGTTCACCACTGTCAGTAACGTTCTGCAAGCATCGTTTTTAAAGAAATACGGACCAATTATTTTACCAAAAAGAGGCTGGGATGCGACCCACCCTGATAACTTCCCATCCCGTCTGTCGATTTGTCTTGCTTAAATCATCAAATGCTATATGTATCAATTTTTACCAAATTTGCGTACTATTTTTTATAGATTTTATTTTATTGAATATCGAAAATAATATTTTCTGTGAAATAAAATAAGTTTGAAACCAATATTTTTAATTTTTGAAAAGCTATTTGAGTCAAAAGTAAATTTTTACCAAGTTTTAGTATTGTTTTTTTTTTAGGTTTTTAATTTTTTGTAAAAAACTGTCAATTCGATTTTTCTCAAAATTTCGATTTTCTTCAAAATTTAACTGAATGTTGACAACAATATTGTTTGAAAGATAAAAGTAGTTTAAAGCCAAGATCTCAAAGTTTTGAAAAGATATTTGTGTCGAAAGTCAGTTTTTACCAAGTTTTATTCATTTTTTTAGGTTTTTATTTTTTGTAAAAAAAACTGTCAATTAGATTTTTCTGAAAATTTGTCCTAATGTTGAAAAGAATATTTCTAATAAGGTAAAATTAGTTGGACGCCATAATCTCAAATTTTCGAAAAGATATTTGAGTCGAAAATCAATTTTTTACCAACCTTTGTTAAATTTTTTTTAGGTTTTTAGTTTTTTGTAAAAAAACTGTCAATTCGATTTTTTTCAAAATTTTATTGAATGTTGACAAAAATATTTTTTGAAAGATAAAAGTAGTTTTAAGCCAATATCTCAAAGTTTTGAAAAGATATTTGTGTCGAAAGTCTATTTTTACCAAGTTTTATTAATTTTTTTTTAGTTTTTTATTTTTTGTAAAAAAAACTGTCAATTAGATTTTTCTTAAAATTTTATCAGATGACAAAAACATCATTCTTCGTTGCACAAAATTGTTTTGGAGATGAAATCATATTTTGGTCGTAAAATTTTCGAGGTGACAAATTTTTTTGTCCAGTTTTTTGATTTATAAAAAAAAACGTTAATTGGATTTTTTCCCAAAAAAATACTACTTGTTTTGTATCACGCTACAATATATAATATAAAATTTAATTCAAGTCTCTAGCGTTATTGGTTCATGAGATATTTAGGTTTAACCAAAATTTTCACCTTTTTTTTAATATGCTATGGTAAAAAAACCACCCACGAAATTTTCTTGAGAGCCCTTTTTGCATCTTTCTGCCTTATTATATGTATAACAAAATTTATTTAAAGTCGATATCTCTTCTGGTTCTTGAGCTATAGACGACGAAAAAAACGTCGCGAACGTACGGACGACGCACGTACGGACGTACGGACATACGGACGTACAGACATACGGACGTACGGACGTACGAACGTACGTACACACAGACATCTTTTTAAATCTTTTATTTCGATTCTAGAGACCTTGAAACGTCGAGAAATGTCAAAATTTTAAATTTGACAAATCGGGCCCATTACAATAACTTCCTATAGGAAGTTAAAAAGGTCAGTTTTTATGGATGTGATGGTATCTTAACATACACTTGAGGATTATCATCACTCCAAAAGTCCAAATACTGCAGTTTTTTTATTGTCGTGTCCATTCAATCCCACAAGTGGGCTTCGAGATACATATTTCGAACAGAACAATAATTTTCGAAATAAATTTTCACAATTTGGAATCGTTGTTCGAGCTTTTCTATTCATAAAATAAAACACTTAGCAGCTGACAAAAAAACCGATAGTTAAAATAGTTTTGCAAACTTAAACATTTCTCAAAAGGAGCACATTTTTCTAAAAGAACTTCGTTTAAAAGTCTTTATCGAATTAGTGAGTGTTTTCTTCAAACTAAACTAATTGCATTTCTTTATAATATTTTTTGAATGAAAGGTATTTAAATTAGAAAATGAAACATACGACATTTTTAATTAGTATATAGTCCTCTTGGTTTACTTAAAGAAGTTAAAATGTTGCTTTAGTTATCTTTATCTTACATTTGAAGTGAGGTTAGACCAACAAAATAATTAAGAAAAAGTTTCATTTTTACAACTTCCTATGGGAACTTTAAAATACAAAACAAAAAAACAAAAATTAATTTAGATGTTATAACAAACTTGTAAACTTCTTACCAATTTGCACAGAAATTTAAATTCAAAATATGCGTTAACTCCAATTAAGAGCCAAAGTCCCTTTCATCTCATTTACATTTCACAGCTTTACCTACCTCTATATTCAAGCATCAACTTTCACACGCAGATAATTGCAAGAAAATACAAAAATTAAACTTCAGAAAAAATAAAAAATAAATAACAATAGCTTATGATTTATTGCGTCCGAATCACATTTAAAAAGATTAATTCAAAAAATAAAAAGAAAAAATCTCCCACGATTTTGCCATCAAAAATAAATTTTCACTTCATTTTCAGTCTTTCCTTCCTAAAAAAAAAAAAAAACAAAAAATCCCAAAACAAAAAGAAATAAAAATTACCAAAATCTAGCCTATTGTTCAAACCTCACGTTTTAATCTATCTTTATTTTTGTTGTCTAAGCTTCAAACAATGGTAAAAGATATAAAGATACTTTGTTCCTTGTGGATTAATATAATTTTTTGTATCTGTATCTTATACAAAATAGTACCGACTTTAGCAAAATTTCACAGAGTATCTAATTTATTTTGCAATATATACAAACGAAGTTCACAGATATACATATATCTTTTTTTTTCTGTTGCAAGCTTAAAGCATGCGAGAAAACAGTTAGCTTGAATATATCTTTTTAGCAACAACTTCCTATATGATGATGTGGTGCGGGGAGTGATGAGCCCATCACAGCAAAAGATAGAAGAGACGAATCAACAGTTTTTGTTTTGTTTTATTAACTTCTTTAACTTCCATCTCAAGACTCATTTTTTGTATCTTCGAGGTTATCTAAGCGAATTATCTGTTAACTTAATTTCGCCATGAAATTTAGCCAAATTGCCTTTGATATTGTTAAAGCTTATTTTTAGGTTAAATTTTTGCACCATCTAAAAGAAAAATATCTTTAACAAAATTCGTATTTGTATCTACGCCACCGCATGCGCATTGAAGAATGATTTTTTTGTTCCTTTTCTGCATTCAGGACATCACATTATTATCTATGAGCGAGCACGAACGTGATGATGTGGAAGTGGAGCATACAAGGAGGGGGGTTGTGGGTGGTTTTCGGTTAATCTAGGCAATTCCTTTGAAGTAAGAAGTATGACTCATCTGGGGGATGCTGTGGTTCTGTAGCTCTGGTTCTGGCTGTTGTGTCATATTTTTCTCCTTTAAGGATTGTTTTGAATTTCGTATAGTGGATGCTGTTGCTAACGAAAAGGATGACTCATCGGTATCTTCAGGATATATAGGGCTGTATTAATGCATCTGGAAAGTGGAAAATAAAAAGAATCCACAATGAAAAACTGTTATACAAAAAAACAAATGGGATGTGAAAATGTTCAACACCCGAGTCCAGTTGTTGTCAAACTGTGAATTATAAACATGCAATAGTTTTTCTAGTTTTTCTTTTATTTGTTTTTGTTAATAAAACATTATTTCATATTTTTGTTGGGAATTTAAATTTTATAATTATTTTTTTTATTATTGCTATCTTTGTTGTGCTCGTTTCGGTATGAATTTATTAGATATGATGCACATAAAATGGAATTTATTTTATTTCTATGGAAATGTTTTGAGTTTATGTTTGAGTTTATTTATGAAGAGAGAAAGTTATATTGTTTTATTTACGCAGCAAACTAAACTAGAGCTTTTATTTTTACTAATTGGTGTAGGTTACGATTTGTAATAATTATTGCTGGGAGAAAAACGTATAAGATTCAATTGATTTTATGAGTAATTTTTATTGACAGTAGTTTTCAGAGTGATAAAGGAATCATACACGAGAACAAAAACATTCATTTTTTAAAACATTTTCTCATTAATAAAGGTTTTTTTTTGTAGACGTTTTTTCGGAAGATTTGATCTTTAAATTTCCTATTGGAAGTTATTGTAATCGGTTCGATTTGGCGAATTAAAAAGAGCTTCCCATTAGGTCTTTGGATTTGTCTAAAAATTAAATAAAAAATTAGCTTAAAGTTAGCCACAATATTTTCCATATGATAAAATAAGTTTGAATTTTGCTCCCGACATTTTTAATCGAAAGTCAATTTGTATTTATTTTAGTAGCATTTTGTGAAAGTTTGTATTTCTTGTATATAAAAAATAGAGATTGTTTTTTTAAGACCATTATCTTACGTTAACATAGAATGAAATCAATTTAAAGTCATTACCTTAATTTTTTAATGAAATATCGAGAATTAAACATCCATTTTTACCAAGTTTGTGTATATTTTAATTTTTATGTAAAACTTGAGTGTTGGATTTTTACTAAAATCTTACTGAATATTTGAAAAAAAATTTGTATAAGATGAAATCAGTTTGAAGCTAATATCATTAATTTTGTAAAAGATATTCGAGTAGAAAATCAATTTTTACCAACTTTTAGTAGTGTTTTGTTTTTAGGATTTTATTTTGTAAAAAACCGTTTCTTTGATTTTTCTTAAAATTTCATCAGATGATAAAAACATTATTTGTCGTTGTATAAAATTATTTTTAAGGTAAAATCTTTTTTTTTCGTAAAATTTTCGAGGTGACAAATATTTTTGTCAGTTTTTTTGATTTATTTAAAAAAAAAGTTAGTTGATTTATTTTCCAAAATTATACTAGTTGAAGACACTAGCGTTATTGTTTTAGTGAGATATTTTCAGTCAAAAAAAGTACTTTCTGCATCTTTCTTTGTTATTATCTGTATACAAAATATGGTTTGAAGACGATATCTTTACTGTTTCTTGAGATATGGACGACAAAAAAGGTATTACGGATGAACACAGGCAGCTTCTTAAAAAACTTGGATTTAGATCATATTGACCTTGAAATGTCGAGAAATGTCAACATTTTCAATTCTCCATCTTTCTAGGTTAAAAAATAACTTAGGTTAACAAACAAAACTATGTTGAAAATAACCAAGGTTATAAAATACCAGATAACATTAAAAATAACCCACACTAAATAATAACCCACGTTGAAGAATAACCCAAGTTCTAAGATAACAATGGTTGTTAAAAATGAAAACAATGTTTATTTGTATCTTAAGAAAACTTTTTTACAGAAAATTTCATGGAAATCTATAAGGTCCTTCTTGATAAAATTTTAATTTTAGTTTTCTGGATAACTTATTTGTATTGGGACCATTGTTATTTTGGTTCTTAAACAAAATGATGAAAAAAACGCCTAGCGGAATAGTTAAGGCTGTAATGCCAAGGGCAGACATTCAGATCCACTCTTATTTGACTGGTTTACCATCGTAATCTCGTAGTTGGCTAAAATCTTGAGTTTGACAAATATTGGTGTTGACTTCAGTCTTATTTTGTCTCATAGGAAATGTTGCTGTCAATATTTGTTAAAATTAAATATAACTTATTTTATCGCAAACAGAACATTATTCTGGATTTTCGGTCAAATTAAGTTTTCTACAACAAAGATAAAATTCTACCAAATAAGACAAACACACACACACACACATATCTTAAATCTCAAGGTTCACTTTCTGCATCTCTGGATCCAGAATATACTACTCATTTTTATATTAACCCATTAATTTATATTTTAGTTGAAAATAAAATCACCAGTTTCCTGACAAGAGTCTAACTAACTCACCTTTTATATATGACTAAATTATTATTATTACTATTTAAAGTGTTCATAATTACTTCGAAGAATCAAAAAACCTCAAAGATCATTTTGCAAAAATCCATTCAATGATATTTCATAGAAAATCATTACTTTGTAAACTCATTAAAATTTCGCTACATTAATAAATTAACTTTGAGTCTATTCAACTTTTGATTCTTTTTGTTAATATATCAATAAAGACTCTAAGTAATAAGCACCCTGGTAAAAAAGTAAAATATTAAAACATTAACTTGTCTTGAAAAGACTTAAATTTCTGATTTCACTTTGAATAATTGACTCATTCTCTTAGCCAATTAAGATCCCAGAAAAAAATTAATTTTAAGTCTATTTCTATATTATTTGATGATTTAGGTAAAAGCCAGTCTTTAAAGATGAAAGTAGTTCAGTTTTCAAACAAATATCCTCAAGCTATATAATAAATTATCTAAGGTATCGCTGCTTTGTTTTTATAATGAAGCAATTTCTATATAATTTTTCTTCTAATGGTTGAGCAGTCAAATTTTACTCCACGAAACAATTACACTCTGAGTCTAAGGTCTATGAATGAAGTCGTCCTCTTTAACCACGAATGTTGGTCAAATAATTCTACAACCTTAAAAAGAGTGCTCCAGAACATAGTAGAACTTTATATATGTTAAATAATAGTGGTTTCTCTAAATACCATATCCACTCCACTCAAATATACTAAAAGAACCGATACAGTTACAGAGGAAAAGAGGAAAAGAATTTTCTCTCCATATATAAATTCTTAGCTTTGCCAAGAATAACTAACTAACAACACCATATAATCATTTCAACAAAATTGCCATAATCATACAACGTCCGTATAATCTCAGGGAACAAAAACTGAGAAAAATCAATTCACTTTATCTATAAACTAAACACACACTACTTTTACAGTACCGGCCTTACGGCGGCGGCGGCCGGTGCGGCGATGTAGCCAGAAAAGTTGCTGACCAGACCATCACAACCACAAGACATATTTTCCCAACAAAAAGTCCATCAACGCCCCAACCATTATGTTGCACATCGTAGCACAGAAGAAGAAAACGGAGAAAAATAAATTTAAAAAAATATCTAAAAACCACATAGAACAATTATTAGTTCCGTTTGGTGAGATATACGGTGTATCTGATAGATACTCTTTGCTATTATAGATGGATAGATACAGATACCAGGTCTTCATTGATTGTTTTGTTATGGTCTTTGGATCACACCGCACCGCTGCAGCAGCATGGATGGCGTATCGCACAAACACGTTATCTGAATGAATCACTCATCAAAACGTTTTGTATCTATATAGAAGGCAAAAAGATAGATAGATACTTTTTTAGGTAGATAGGTTAGAAGATACTGATGCTGCAAAAGATTCGAAGTAAAACAAAAAAACATAGGATTGAAATTGCGGTCACAGATGATGGACTTCAGAGATACATGTGGATAGAAACAATAAAGGTACAATGGTAGATGAATATGAGAAATAAGGTGATGACAGTAGCTAGCCAAGCCGTCCTGCCCCATTGATTGATTGATTAGAGTGGTTTTACATACAGGAAAAGATACTCATCTCGAAGATACGGATTTTTCATGCATTCTCAGCATTTTTTTATATTTAATTTCATTTGCTTCTGGATCTAAGCAGAGACACAAAATACAACAACGATAAAAAGATACATAAATGCCTTGAAGCTGTTGTTTTTGTAGTACAGAGTTCAATTTGATTGTGGTTATCCCATGATTTGATATGTGACCTAATGGCCAAAGAATTAAATTGAAAAACGAACGTAAACGAGGTGATAATTTCTCTTTCTTCCTTCTTTATTTTTTTGAGATTGAAAATATGGGAAATTTATACTTTCACACATATTTTTATAATTATAGATAAATTTACTTCTTATCTATCTTTTTTATCTCAATTTAGAAAAAAAGAACTCTTTTTTTTTAGAAAGTATATAAAACTTTCGGTAGTCATAAAGATAGACAACCATTAGAAAACCACAAATTGAACCTGAAAATTTGTGCTGCGGTTTAGCTAACTATGTGTGAGGTTGAGGCTGTCTCGTTGTGGTTTTTATTTGATTTTATTAATTTTCCATTTTCCATAATTAATATCAAAAACAAAAAAAACACCACCACCCATTATCGAATTGACTTAATGAACATGAATTAATTAAACGATTTTAAGATATGGAAGCATGAGTATATTTGATGGGAGCCTAAAGCAGCGCTTTTGGATATGTCACGTGTTGATTAAATTATTATTTAAGTATGTTAAATTATCATGTTGAGGTTGTGAATTTAAATGAAAAATAACATGGAGAGTTTTTCTTTTGTTGTAAATTCGTTAAGGCAAGGGGTCAAAATAATTTTAACAGTGGTGTAATTTTAAAACTATTATAAGAGGGACTAACACGGAATACGATTTGAATTGTCATAACCCACAAATTTAGAAAGTCATTATTTTTCAATATGAAATTTTGGTCAAAAAACAAGTCGTCTGCATTGGTATTAGACAGATAATTGATTCCTGAGTAAATAGAATTATGATAGAAAACCTAAATTTCAAGTCATTACATTTTATAGACAAAACTTGAAAGAAATTTTCTGGCGATGTGAAATTTTCAAAAAGTCTTGAGCTAATTTTTAGTTTTAGATCTTAATATTTGAAAAATTAAAATTTCTAACCTTTAGAAAAAGGCCAGAAAAATAGGATTATGGTTTTGAAAAAAAAAAAAAAATTGGTGGACAAAAAGTAGGCTTCATTGATGAGTCCTGAACACTAACCATACATTTGGAGTGAAGGATAATTTAAAGAAGGGATGAGATAGAGTGAAACTTAGTTTAAAACAAATATTTCATTACTTGTGAACTTAAAATTTTGTATGAAAATGTGGGCAGAAAAATCTACCATTATCAGGCGACGACGAATGTACAATGTGTACGTTATTGTTCTCTTAGGTATCTGAAAATTGCTTCGTCAAAAAATTTTAACTCGAGATTTAATCAAATGTCACAAAACCATTTCTTCTTTGAAAACTCTGCCCTTTCTCTTATTAAAGAATATCTTAGCCAACGAACACAGGCTGTTTATGCAAATTCTATGTTGTCTGATTTTCTCCCTACCTCAAGTGGTGTACCTCAAGGATCAATACTAGGTCCTCTGTTGTTTACGCTTTTTAACAATGATCTTCCTTCAATACTCAAGCACTGTAAGGTCCATGTGTATGCAGACGATGTACAAATTTACTTAAGCTTTAGAATTGGTCTGGTTGAAGATGCAACAGCCAGAATAAATGAAGATCTGATGGGTATAAAACAGTGGTCGAGGGAAAATCACCTAAAACTGAATTCTAGCAAAAGCCAGGCAATTGTGATAAGTAACACTGTCATAGATACTTCATATCTTCCAAATATTGAACTAGGTGGTGAAAAATTAAACTATGAGAGAACAGTAAAGAACCTTGGGGTCGTTTTTAACCAAACACTCTCGTGGGATGATCATCTCTCACAAGCTGTTGGTCGAACCTATGCTGCTCTGCGGGTTTTTTTACATATGTGGAAGTTGTCTCCCTGTCGCAACAAAAATGACCATTGCAAAAACACTAATTTTACCAACTCTTTTTTTTGGAAGTCCCATTTTTTGTGGTCTTAATAGTTACAATAAACGCAAAGTACAAGTTGCGTTCAACAATATTGCTTGTTTTGTATACGGCTTGCGTCGCTTCGATCATATCTCACTGCAAGCAGGTAGTATTTTCAATATGCCTTTTAATAAATACATTGACTACCTAGCTTTAATATTTCTCTTTAAGCTGATACATACAAAAACTCCTGAATATCTTTTCGAAAAACTTTGTTTTCCAATGTCACAGAGAAGTAACATTCTCATTGTCCCTTCTTTTAAATACAGGAACACAAAACTACAGTTCTTTGTGCACGCAGTTGGCCTTTGGAACTCCTTGCCTAACAATCTGAGGGGTATTCACAGCTACAATAGTTTTGAGAAATCTTTGAAAAACCTATATAAATGTTGAAATTGTTTCTGAAAATATTTTTTTGTTTTTTTTTTTCTTCTCTTTCATAAATTTATAAAATCACTATCTCTCACTCTCTCTTTCTCTGTAATTATCAAATATGTAATTTCTATAATTGTAATTTATAATTCACTTACTTATAATTCTGTTAACTTAATAAGATATAAATTGTTATTTAGTTTTACCTTTTTTTCAATTGCTTACATAATTTTTAAAATTAAATGAATGTATACTAAGTATTAATAATAAGACACATTGTTTTAAAATGCTTATTGTTTAATAAAATAAATATGAAAAAATATGAAATATGAAAACGAATTAGTCAAAAAATGTGCCTCCGTCCGTCTGTCTATAAACCGTCCCTGAAGCATAAACCATTGATTTGATCAAGTTTAAACTCGTAAATTAAGGTCTTAAGCACATAAGACATTTTTTTTAGGACCAAAATTAACAATTGTTTTCCTACAGTTTTTTGGTGTAAAATCGTAAATTTGAATTTTTCCAGAAACGGCCCGATAATTGTTATGAAATTTTCAGTAAATTTTTGTCTTAATAAAAAAAAACAGATATATTGGTTATTTCTTAACCTTGTTATTATTTTTTTAACCTGGGTTATTTCTCAATTTGACTTATTTTTGAACCTGAGTTATTTTTCAACCTTATCTGGGTTAATTTTTAAATGTTTTACTTTTGATTTTGAATTTTTAAAAATGTATAATTTTTTTCAAAATTCTGTACCTACCTCAGAAACGGGTCAACATTTGATAACGAAAAATAAATGAAAAACGTATATTTTATAAGCAACCATGAGTAATTTCAAGACTTTTTAAAGGGAATGACACGACGTTAGATTTGAATTTGCATAGGGAGTCGTTATTTTTCAATATGACATTTTTGTAAAAACATAAGTCGTCTGCATTTTCATAAGACAGAGAAACTACTTCAAACTCAATTCCAAAGGAAGCATTACAATTACTTACAATTATGTATTTAACGACGAAGGGTTGAGTAGTTAGGTATTGTTCTCTAAGGTATCTAAAAGTTTCGAATTTTAGATTTTAATAGAACATGACATTACGATGGTAGAGAAGCTGGCAAAAGTGGGTCCGACGATTCGGTTTGTCTGTGTGTTTATCTGTTTTTGCTCCTACAGCCTTAACCATTTGCTCGATTAATTATATACTTGAAACGAAAGGTTTCAAGCAGATTCGTTTTGGGTGTTTTTTTCATTTTTTTCAAGACCAAACATAACTGTACTTCTAGTACAAATTTGTTGGTCAAAAATCGAAAATTAGAAAAAACGAGGTGATAGATTTTAATTTTATTTTCTGTATTTTTTTTTTGTTTGTTTATATTTAAATAATTTCACGGGTATTGCCTCTTGGGTTCGTCTAAAAACTGTAGGTCCCTTCTATCCTTGACAACATTAGTCGTAAGTTGTAAGTCACTAGGTCTTAGTTCTCAACGGACTGTTTAGCCATCTTATTTATTTGTTCTAAAATAATTTCTGACTATAAAGAACAACGTTTTCAATATATTGCTAAAATTAAAAAAAAATCCAATGAATTGTTTTCTTACAAAATATAACAACCTAAAAACCTGAAAATTGGTTTGCATCTCCAATATCTTAGAAATAAATTAAGATATTGGCTTCAAATTTATTTCATCTTCGACAAAATACTGTTATTGAAATTTGATCAAATTTTTCTTAAAAAATCCAATCGTTAGTGTTTTTAACATAATAAAGTATTTCCAAAAAATATTACTAAATTGATTTAACGTCTTTAATATCAGGACAGAAAACAGCAACAGTATAGTTCTTAAATATCAATGGGAATGCCATCCCAAATTCTTTTTAAAATATGGATTTGAAAACTGTAGCTCTCTATGAGATGTCCAATATTAATTCCTATCACCCAAAAGTAAATTTAATTCACAAACAAATCTTTTTGGCCTTCAGTTTAAAAAAAAAAAAGTGTTTCATCTTTTAATTTGAAATTAAAACAAAATTCTTTTTGAAAACAAACATAACATGCAACATGAGTGTTTAAAAGTTTAATTGAACATTTTTCGGTTAATTGAATTTACGAAAACGAATTAAAATTTTTAAAAATATTTGTTTAAAGAAACATTTTTGTACTTGATTTTTATTTTTTAGCAATTTTCTTATATTAAGTCAAGTCAAGTGAAGTGAATTTTTATAATTAATTCAAAACATTCAAAAATGTTCCTCTCTAGAATATTACACAATCTTTTGAATTGAAAACCGCTTAACCATAACCATCTGTCTGTCTCTGTATGTATTTTGTATGCTGGTACTTTAATGTAGCTCTAGATGAGGATAACAAAAATACAAAATAAAAAAGTAAATTATTTATTCATCCACTCATAGAACATAGACCAAAAAACATCAACAAACAAGCAAACAAACAAACAAACAAACAAACAAAAAAAACAAGCCACTTGAGTACATAGCTAATATGCAAATTTTGCATTAAAATATTTACAGAATAAAATCTCATTTTTTCTTTATATATTTTCATGTCCATAACTGATGCCATATTTTTTTTTTGATATAGGAAAAGCGAAATAATTATGTGAGCTAAAGTTGTGTGTTTTTGTTTTTTGTTTTTCAATTTTGCCTTTATTCATTTGGAATAAAATTTAAGCAGTGCAAAAATCTTTAATCCAAGTTAATGGAAGTCCCTGATGATGCGGAGGGTCTATGCTAAATGCTAATGGTTTTTAGTAATATTTACTTTGAGATAAATTAATTATGAGATATATGTATAAAATGTCAATTCATTACTAAAAATCAAGAAACAATTAATTATCTTTTGTTGACTTTTTTTTTTTCTCTTTTTTATTAAAACAAAAACAAAATTCTCAAAAAAAATATAACGAACAAAAAAATTATTAAATACTTCAAGTTAAAATGCAAATAAAGGAAAACAAAAATAAATCAGAGAGTTCATCTGGTCGAGGCGGCAATCTGTAAAAAAAATAATAACAACTCATGAGCACTCAAAAGCCACTTAAGGTTTGAATCAAATAAATAATATAGAGAGTGACAGGATAGAAGGAGAAAGATATTTAAGTTAAATAATTACGCTGCGCCCGCCGGTGCGAGTGCTAGAGCCAACAACAAAAACATTTTTAGTACGGAACAGTAAAACGCATACAAATAAGTACACATTTATATTCGAAATATTTGGTAATAAAGTACCGCATACGGAGGGCACCGATCAACGCACTGGCATGCGAACGGGGAGGGAAAGCACGCACCCCGAACCGATTCTCCAGTGGCTGATTCCTCTCACTCTGTTGCAATACTATCATCACTCGGAGCAGGAGAACTCACATCTCCGAGTTGGAGGATAAGCGGAAACCACGACAAATCCACCGAAAAACTAAATAATTGTGAGCGGATAGAACGACCCATCTCACTGGCTGCGAACGGGGTAGGAGCACACACACCCCGAACCGATTCTCCAAAGGTCTTCCTATTCTATTCCGTCACAGCACTACCAAGACACGGAGCAGGAGATCGCACATCTCCGTGTGGAAATAATAACGCGGTGCTCACTCACTCACACACGACGCGACGCATCTCATATTTCAAAATAAAATCCATAGGAAAGGAGAAATAAACAACTATACTCTCTCTTATTGCTATACTACATAATAGAGAAATAAGTTGGTCACGCAAAAGAAAACTAAAGCCAAGGAGGAGAAAAACACTCAAAAAAAATAACTGTAAACCGACGACGCTGAAAGTCGTCGCAGTCAAAAACAATCGTTATGAAATTTCGTTTGCGTGACATAGAATTAGTAAAGAAAATTCAAATAATGCAACTACACAAAAGTTGGAATTTAATAATTTAAATATAAAAACAAAACCGAGGAGGTTTAGCTCAGTGGTAAAAAGAAAAATTCATTTTACTCACCTAGGTCAACTTAGTTTTCGTTTGTTCACAATTTTATAAGATAGAGAAAAAAAAAGAAACACCACTAGCACAATGAATAGTTTGCAACTTAATGAGCTAAAGGAATTGAAGTTTCGATATTTGACCTCTTCGCCAATTTCTGTGTATTGTAAACGAATTTCGAGAGAGGAGAAAAATCTTCAAAGTTATGTAAACAGATGTCTGTTAGAGTATACCTCTCGAATACCAATGGTGGCCCAGACTATACATACGTTGAGTAAGAATTAAGAATGGATAGGGGAAGAAAATCAGTAGGTATTTTCAATTCAAAGTTACTTATTAAAAAAAAATAACACTACAACTGGGAGAAATGAATCGCGCAGCTATGACTAGGAAAGGAAAAGTAGTTTATAGTTAGAGTGAAATATAGAAACAAAAATGGAAGAGAAGAAAAGAAGAAGAATATATTTATGTTTTCTTACATTCGCCTATCCTGACAGAAACTCGTCTCGAGTCTCAGCATTTCTTCCTTCTTCGTCATCTTCTGAATAATCTGATAGACATTCGTATTCACCCCAAGGTTTCATATGGTCCACAGCAATAATGTTCTCGTAACTCATACTTCTTGTTTTACGATGTGTACCATCTATGTCTGTAACGAGATATCGGTCATTTGGATACACCTTTTTGACGACAAATGGTCCTTTGAATGGTGGCTCCATTTTGCGACTCGTCCCTGTTAGCGCTTCTTGTTTGTTAATAACAACTAAATCCCCTTCCTTGTACACTTTCGGTGACTTGCGCCTCTTATCAAAATATCTCTTCTGCACCTGTTGCGCCTTCTCAATTCTTTCCGATGCCTTCTTTCTCTCATCCTCTAGATCTGAAATTATTTCTACTATTTTCTGAACTTCGTCTTTCAGTATCGCATCAGTTCCACTCCGTGGCTCGATTCCTAACAGCAATTGACTCGGTGTTTTTCCGGTACTTTTATTTGTTACGTTGTTTATTGCAAACTGTACTTGCCGAACATTTGAATCCCATAAATTATCTTCCAGTGTGGTGGTCAAAAGTGCACTGAGTATAGATCGATTCAAACGTTCAACTTGCCCATTTGCCCTTGGTGTCGCTACAGCGTTTAAAACATGCTTGATATTATTGGACTCACAGAAACGTTTAAATTCTTTTGATGTGAATGAACTGCCCTGATCTGTAATCAGGATTAATGGAACCCCATGGACACTAAAAATATCTTTAAAAAATTCGATGGCCAGTTTAGTTGTGGTATTTTTAACTGCTCGGATGAATGTAAATTTCGTGAAAGAATCAACAGCAGCTATTATATAAAGATTGCCACGTTTACTTTTAGGAAAAGGACCCAAGTGATCAGCATGTACTGTTTTCATTGGGGTACTGCCTTTATGTATGGGATGTAGATAACCTTCACGACGACCTCCCGCCTTTTTGTTGAATAAACATTGAATGCAACAGGCTATGTACTTTTCTACATACTGCCGCATATTTGGAAACCAATAATGGGAACAAAGTCTTGTTAAAGTTTTCTCTACTGCGAAATGTCCCAATTCATCGTGTGCTGCATGCACCACTTGATGTCGCATACCAACTGGTACTACCCATTGTTTGCCATTTGAAGTCTTTCTATATATTCGTCCTTCGTTAAGTAAATAGTTTTTGTGTATGTCCTTTTCCTCTTCACTACTTGGTGTCTTTCGCAAAAGATCGCGTATTCGCTGAAGATTCCGGTCTGTTAATTGGCCCGCCAACACCCAATCTGCTTGTTCTATTCGCATTACTGTCTCCACCTTTTCTGCAGAACATGGATTTCGACTGAGTGCATCAACATGCTTCATACGTTCCCCGGGTCGGTATTTTACTTCAAAGTCGTATTCCATAAGTTGAAGCCACCAGCGCGCAATTCGAGGTATCAACTCTTTCTTATCTTTGGTTGCCTTAAGGGCATTGCAATCTGTTACCAACGTAAAAGTTTGTCCCAGAAGATAAGTCCGAAATTTCTTTATTGATTCTACTGCTGCTAGAGTCTCCAGCTCATATGAATGGTATTTTTCTTCAGTATTTCGTGTTTGACGACTATAATACACTACGGGATGAAGTCGGCCATCTGGTTGATACTGCAAGAGTATACCTGCCAATCCAATAGAACTCGCATCGGTGTGTACCTCAGTTTTGGCGCCTGGTTCATAAATAGCAAGTATGGGTCGTTCACTAAGCTTTTTCTTCAGTTCACAGAATGCGTTTTCTTCTTTTGTAGTCCAGCTCCACTGAGTTGTTTTTTTCAAAAGACGTGTCAATGGTTTTGTGATAATGGCAAATTTTTCAACAAAATGACGGAAATATCCTGTTAGACCGAGGAACTGTCTCACCTGATGAATAGTTTTTGGTCTCGGAAAGTCACTAATGGCAATAGATTTTCCACTTCCCGGTTTCACCTTACCCTGTGTTACTTCAAAACCCAGAAAATCCGTTCTATCCATGAGAAAAGAACATTTTTTTAAGTTGAGAGTCAGTCCTTCTGATCGTAATATCTCTAATGTCCGTCTTAATCCTTGTAAAGATTCGGGAACTGTTTTGGAATGCAGGAGAATGTCATCGAGGTAGAAAGCAGCTATGTCTTGCAATGGATTTAGGATGCGATTAATAAACCGCTGGAAAACTCTAGGAGCGTTACAGAGCCCAAAAGGCATCCGTTGAAACTCGTACTGGCCACTTGAAGTAACAAAAGCCGTAAATCGCTTCGAGTTTTCCTCCACTGGTATCTGATAATAACCTGATCTTAGATCCAAACTAGTAAACCATATTCCTCCATGCAATTTGTCAACCTGATCGTCGATACGTGGTAACGGGTGGCAGTCTTTAACCGTCTTGGAATTTAGTTTTCTGAAATCTACACATAACCTCTGTTCTCCATTCTTTTTTGTCACTAGTAAAATTGGTGAAGCATAGTCCGATTGCGACTCTCGTACAATATTATTATCTAGTAATTCTTTTACAATGTCTTGAGCAATTTCCTGCTCCTTAACTGCCATCCGATACGGTCGAAACGAAAAAGGTTTGTCATCGTCAAGCTTGATTTTCATCTCTGCTGAATTTGTGCATCCTAATTCACTGACATCTAAGGCGACACAGTCACGAAACTCATTCAACATTTTTACCAACTCTCCTTTTTGAGTTTCATCCACAGGACCAATGGACAACATGTCTATTGTTATAGGTAAATATTCTTTTTCTTTAATTCGCAAAACACATTCTTCATTAGTTCCTTGTTGAGTAACGTTCTCGTGGATAGCTTTTTCTCCTACACATCGGTGACCCCTTGCAACGATAGCATTTTCTTTTATTAATATCTCTTGATCTGAAAGATTGCAAATTGGCAAGAAAGAAGATCCATTGTCATCTATATGGAGTATACCACGTGGTATACAACTTTCCAATCCTTCGGGTGATCGTACAGTCGCTTCGATTAAAACATCAATGTTCTCTTGGCTTGCTTTTACTGGTACTATATTGAGCACCCTAGGGGTTAGATAGACTTGCCCTTTTGACCTAAGGATAACCTTGCATTCTTCTGGAAGTATGTTAAATTGAGATAGTTCTATGTTTCTTCGGGCGAAATTCAGCGACTTGTCGGTCTTAATAACGATCATATCAGGTAGCTCGGTAAAAGACTGACCGACCAAAACAGGGATGTTCTGATATTCATCACCAACAACACGTACTAGAACATTATCTTCAACATCGTCAATTCGCAGAAGTACCATCACTGAGCCTAGACTAACGACAAAACCTTTACCATAACCATGCAATGGAATATTGTCTTTCCAATTAACATTGAGATTTAATCGAACTGCTTCTTTATGCTGGATTAAAGTGCAAGAACTACCAAAGTCTATGTATGCTTCAATACTTGTTCCGTTCAGTTCTATATTTTTATGATATTTTTCGTTGCATGAACTGGAAGTTGTCCCTTCTAACAAGGCTATGGGTTTTCCTAGTTGACCTTTCTTTGGACAAATTGTTGTATCATGAAAATTACTCCTACATGACTCACAACGCTTGTCTGGTTTCGCGTTACAACTGCTGGCATAGTGTCCTTTTTTACCACATTTGAAGCATACTACTTGATCTTTATTTTCCGACTTTGAAAAAGATTTTTCCTTTCTCTCGTTTGGTTTTGCCTGCCGGGGTTGGTTTGTAAAATGCTGGTTTGGTGTGCGTCTCGACTGTTCATCATTATACTGGCTAAGGAAAAGATAGAGCTCTTCGGGTGTACTGAAACGCCCAGCTCTTGCGCCCGTCTTCACTACTCTATCATCGAGCCCTCCTATTAGACAAGCCACCGCCTTTTTACCAGAAATTTCACAGGTATTCAACAAAGTCATCATTTCATGGTAGTATTTCATGTAACTTTCATTGGATTTCTTACGCCTTCGAGTTACCTCACAAAGTTGTTCGTAAAAATCTCGTTCTCCCGGGAAAGATTCAAACAATTTAATTTTCCATTCGTCCCAGGAAAATTTCAAACTCGGCAGCCCCTTGTACCAGGTTTTAGCTAATCCTTTAAGTTTCCCTAGTGCATTATAGATAGTCGTTTGCTCTGACCAACCATAAATAACTCTGAGTTCATCAACTTGATCACACCATTTTTGAATTGTCTGATTTTCGTTTTCCGGATCAAACTCAGGAACAGCATCACCCTTTCCACCTCCCGTGGCTATACCCGACGATCTAACTAAAAAGTCTTTCATCACATCTGTCAATCGATCAAATGAATTGGAGTTCGTTGAACAATTAACCGAACAACACGTTCCTTCTCTTTGTCTAGATGATTCCAAACGTCTTCGCTTTGTTCTATTTCTAGAAGAGGATTCACCACTTGAATCTCTTCGATGACTACTTTTCTTTCTATGTTTACCCATTGTTTTTCAAAGGAATTATTTTTCCTGATATATCTTTTCAAATGACCAACTAACAATAACTCAAAACTCTATTAAAAATGTGTTAAAATTGAGAGTAGAAGAAGAAAAAAAAATAAAATATATTAAGTGATTTGTTAAAAAAAAATGGAAGAACAAAACAAAATATTTTATCTTAACATTACTCCTTTTCACAGGAGCAGTGCTCATTTTTTTTTTTAAATAATTTTCTTTTTGCTCTCCACGACCAGGTATCCCACTTCTGAATTATAAAATGTCAATTCATTACTAAAAATCAAGAAACAATTAATTATCTTTTGTTGACTTTTTTTTTTTCTCTTTTTTATTAAAACAAAAACAAAATTCTCAAAAAAAATATAACGAACAAAAAAATTATTAAATACTTCAAGTTAAAATGCAAATAAAGGAAAACAAAAATAAATCAGAGAGTTCATCTGGTCGAGGCGGCAATCTGTAAAAAAAATAATAACAACTCATGAGCACTCAAAAGCCACTTAAGGTTTGAATCAAATAAATAATATAGAGAGTGACAGGATAGAAGGAGAAAGATATTTAAGTTAAATAATTACGCTGCGCCCGCCGGTGCGAGTGCTAGAGCCAACAACAAAAACATTTTTAGTACGGAACAGTAAAACGCATACAAATAAGTACACATTTATATTCGAAATATTTGGTAATAAAGTACCGCATACGGAGGGCACCGATCAACGCACTGGCATGCGAACGGGGAGGGAAAGCACGCACCCCGAACCGATTCTCCAGTGGCTGATTCCTCTCACTCTGTTGCAATACTATCATCACTCGGAGCAGGAGAACTCACATCTCCGAGTTGGAGGATAAGCGGAAACCACGACAAATCCACCGAAAAACTAAATAATTGTGAGCGGATAGAACGACCCATCTCACTGGCTGCGAACGGGGTAGGAGCACACACACCCCGAACCGATTCTCCAAAGGTCTTCCTATTCTATTCCGTCACAGCACTACCAAGACACGGAGCAGGAGATCGCACATCTCCGTGTGGAAATAATAACGCGGTGCTCACTCACTCACACACGACGCGACGCATCTCATATTTCAAAATAAAATCCATAGGAAAGGAGAAATAAACAACTATACTCTCTCTTATTGCTATACTACATAATAGAGAAATAAGTTGGTCACGCAAAAGAAAACTAAAGCCAAGGAGGAGAAAAACACTCAAAAAAAATAACTGTAAACCGACGACGCTGAAAGTCGTCGCAGTCAAAAACAATCGTTATGAAATTTCGTTTGCGTGACATAGAATTAGTAAAGAAAATTCAAATAATGCAACTACACAAAAGTTGGAATTTAATAATTTAAATATAAAAACAAAACCGAGGAGGTTTAGCTCAGTGGTAAAAAGAAAAATTCATTTTACTCACCTAGGTCAACTTAGTTTTCGTTTGTTCACAATTTTATAAGATAGAGAAAAAAAAAGAAACACCACTAGCACAATGAATAGTTTGCAACTTAATGAGCTAAAGGAATTGAAGTTTCGATATTTGACCTCTTCGCCAATTTCTGTGTATTGTAAACGAATTTCGAGAGAGGAGAAAAATCTTCAAAGTTATGTAAACAGATGTCTGTTAGAGT
The DNA here is from genome assembly GCA_951509635.1 of Eupeodes luniger. NCBI lineage: Eukaryota > Metazoa > Arthropoda > Insecta > Diptera > Syrphidae > Eupeodes > Eupeodes luniger. Next base: position 5,972,746 of record OX608075.1, on the reverse strand, counting down.
ATACCTCTCGAATACCAATGGTGGCCCAGACTATACATACGTTGAGTAAGAATTAAGAATGGATAGGGGAAGAAAATCAGTAGGTATTTTCAATTCAAAGTTACTTATTAAAAAAAAATAACACTACAACTGGGAGAAATGAATCGCGCAGCTATGACTAGGAAAGGAAAAGTAGTTTATAGTTAGAGTGAAATATAGAAACAAAAATGGAAGAGAAGAAAAGAAGAAGAATATATTTATGTTTTCTTACATATGTGTACTTATGGCAAAGAATTGATACATGAAATGAGTTTGTTTTCGTTTTTGGAGACTCAAGATCAAATAGAAATGTGGAAGTAATAATTTTTGTTTTGAACGTTTGATGGATAAGTGATGTTGGTTAATAAGAGCTTGGGTGGTACCTATGTATGTACATACATATATATTTTTATAGGTGCATATACTTGATTCATGATGATGATGTTGATGTTAGAATGATGACGGTTTTATGTGATTATTTTGGTTCATGATTTTTGAAATGCTTTGCAAAGAAAAAGCATTATTGAATTAATGCTTTTACAAATAACTTTTTAGGCATGGGTAATGGTTACCGCACATAGAGTCGATGTTGACGAGTCTTATGAAAATTAAAAGTAAATAAAAAAGTGTTTTTTTTTAGTGTCGGAATTTATAACAAATTGACAGGAAGGGAACTTAGAATTCCTCTTAATTTAAATAGCTGAAGTGAGGCGAAAAAAGTGGGCATTTCAAATGTGCCATATTTCTCGACTACAGAAGCTTGTAATTTTTCTTAAATTCCTCTTAAAATCCTAACATCGAAAAAAAAACAAGGTTGAAATTTCATTTGATTTCTGAGTTTGGAACATTTAACTGCAAAGTACCCTAAATTTGGAGTTAAATGGAACTTGCATCATGAATTTCGCCAACTTTTTAGAAGAATTTTATCAAGAGTTTTGGGCGGTTTTATCATTTTAATCATTTATAAAATACTTTTTCCGATGCTAAAAATTCACGAGATTTTTAGGATTCTCATTTTAAAGGTTGTTAGTTGCAATAAAAAGAGTCTTTTGTAATTGTTTAAAAAAGATCTGAAAATGCCAAAGACTCCTAATAATCATTTCGATAAAAATGTTAACTTAAAATGTTATTTTAAAGACAATTGTTTTACTGTTTAAAAAATGAATTTCTAGCGAAGCATTTTCTTTCTCGAAAGTTTTGACTTTTTCCATAAGTTTTAAACATTTTTTTAACTAGTCTAGTAATAAGATAAATAAGCTTCAAATACAATTTCAAATCAGTTGAACAAATCTTGAGTTTAAACGATTTTCATCCACGGTCAATGATTTTCATCTTTTGGAATAAAATATTTGAAAACTTTCCTCTTGACTTCAAAGGCAAATATTTTAAAAATTGGGATAGTGACATAGCAAGCTCAAATTTTATGCCAATCTGTGATACCAATTTATTTTCAAATTACAAGTTATTACTCATTATATGCCAAAGCTTCATATTCTTTAAGTAAATTGATAAATGTTCACATAGGCGTATACGCAATTTTTTTTAGAATATTATATTTTAATTACAAATTTCTTATATCATGAATTGCACCAACTACTTTCACATACACAAGTTAAGTGGATTAAAAAATATTAGGGGGTGGGAAGGGGGAAGTGTTATCAAATCTTTTCGAAATCCGTTTTCTTGAAAAAAGTTCTGAACACCCCTGCCAGATATTTATCATACAAGGACTATTTCAAGGTTATCAAGAGCAGTTTAAAAAGGTCCCAAGTATTATTAAAATCCTCAAAAACATTTAAGATGTTCAAGTCTTCTAACCCTCATTTTCACTATAAGTTTAGCTTAACAATGAGTTTTCATACAGATGTCGTTTGGATATCATTTTGTAGATAATTATAAGGTCCTTCACGTTGAATTTAAATAATTTTGTAAGAAAAAATGTTTCACTCTTAAATTTAGGACTAGGAATGAACAATATTTTCCAAAAATAAATTGTACACACTTTTTCCAAAAAACAGTCTTCAAGTAATTTGAATTAACTTCACTTAAACCTATCATAGCCTCTGAAGGGATCTTCGTATGAATTATTAAAGACATACGAATGAAACTCTAAATCTAAATAGATATTGGTTGAAATTTGTTTGCAGGCTTTTAACGGATTTCCTAAAGTTTTAAGTGTTTTCAAAAGTTATAAAAGACGCACTTCAAATCACTGTCAGGTATTTCTAAAAAAATCTAGCAAAACGCTATTCAATAAATTTGGCTTTCCTTTCTTAAGTAAGTTCAAAGGTGCTGACTTTTAGCTCAGTTATGTTCACCCTGTATTCTAAAATACCACAGCAAATATTTCATAAGAAGGTATTTCTAATTTATCACGTTCGACACTTTTACTATTTCCGATGTCAAATCAATGTTTTACAGCAATCAATCAGTATCTACTTTCGTATAATTCATCTGTCTCAGAAGAAATCAAAAATCAACTTCACAAAAATATCTCCAACACAAAATCCCATTTAAAAAAATTTACATTCCACAATGATCATTTCATAAACAATTCACGTTTCTCAAAAAAAATTAAAAAGAAAATTAAAAAATAAAAATAATCTTTCCACATACGTAAATACATACTCGTAAAATTCCAACATGCTCTCAGCTCACAATCCTCATTCTTTTACATTGATACACGCGTCGTTGCATCAGTTGAAAACATTAGGTACTTGAAAAATTGATAAATACACAAACAAAAAGTGAGAAAAACTGCACCACGGCCACTTTTCCTGTCAATCAAAAAGGAAAAACACACGCAAAACCGCAAAGCGATTAAAAAAGAAACAATTTAGCGCCCCCAAGCGGTACATCTCTTCTCCCCATTTGAAATAATAAATCTGGCCGAGGGTCAAGCCAAAAACACAAACCACACTTTTTGCGGTCGATTTCGATTTACGACGCGCACCCGCTTTTCTCTCTTGATTCCTCTTGGCTGAGTGCAGTAGCGTCGCGTTTGAAGACTGTAGCTTCTTCTGTTTATGCGTGCGCAACTAACTGGCTCGAAATTTTTTCATAGCGCGTTTCCAGTACATAGTTTTGCGTGTGCGTATACGCGCCAATGAGTTGAGTATAGCAGCTTCACTTTGTTGTACGCCAATTTTCGCGTTGTAATTAATTAAGTATTCGCAGTGTGTGTCCAATGGCCATGTTCCGCCATCCTCTATCCTCCATTCGCTATTCCGTCAGCAGCCACCATCGCTCTACAGATGGTCACTCGTCAGCATCGTCACTGTGAAACCGACGCGACGGACGACCGACGGAGCGGTGACGAGTATCTTGTCTTTGAGTGTAAACTCTTTGGTTCTCTGGCGAAATCCAAACAAACACCCAAAAAAAAACACAACGAAAAAGAAACTGATGCCAAAGAGGATGGCAGCGTCAGCGGCAGAAGCAGCGTCAGCCAGCAGCGCCAGCGGCTGTGTCTTCGAAACTTTTTTTCGTCCGGTCGCTCGCTCAGTCGGGGATGGGTTTTCCGCGGAAAACACACAAAACTGAAGCGGGCAACAAAAATTTCAGTGTTTCAATTTCGTTGAATGAGAAAAAGGAACGGTCGTTGTTGGCGGAGCGACGGTGGTGGAAACAGGCGGTTGGTGCGGTATAGTTTCGACTGTGGTCATGTAAATCTTCGCTTCGCAGTGATGTCATTCTAATTGAAATTTCTGAGAGCAGTGCTTACATAAGTGGTTCGCAAACATAAATAATAAATTTTTGCGGTCAGTCGTCGGATGATCGCGATCGGAACGAACAACGGAAGAACGGTGCACGGTTCACAATTTACGGTAGTGGCCCGGATGTCATTTTTTCACTCAACCGCTAATCGAAATGTTTAAATTGAAAGTTAGAAATGTATCGTGGACGACGAGGTGGACATCAAAACAGACACCGCCATCAGCAGCGCCAGCGCCAGCAATTTACATATCCTATACGTAAAATACGGTTCCGTACAAAAGTTGCGGCAATCCGGGACGACGAAGAAGATGCTTCTGGCGGCGGCGGCAGTGGTAGTGGTGGTGGCGGTAAAGTCGACCTTCAAAATTTTGAGGTAACTTGTCGCGTTAATTATGGTGACTTTCGAAAAGTTCAAGTGCAATTCACGACCAACCATGAGAGAAAATGTGCCTTCAGTTGGAAGAGAAAGAGGAGAATAATAATCGGTGGGGGAGAAGAGGATGGCAGTAGTGGCAGTGGCAACGTTAGTGGCGCTACAAACTACGATTTGAATGAGGTAGCTGCAACTTCGATGGCAAAGCAAACGGTTGGTCTGTGTCGGTGTATTCAAAGTTGGTCCTCAGATGAGGATCTTGAGAATTTTCAAGGACCTGATGGATGCTTGGCTAGCGACTCTGAACAGGAATTTCGCGTTTGTTCGCGGCTTTCAGATTACATTGAAGAAGAGTGGAATGATGGTATGTTTATATATACTTTATACGTATATGTTTGACGAAGTGTTGGGTATGTGAACGGCGGTGGAGGGTAAAGGAAAGTTCTGAAGATATTTTCTTGAGTATTTAATTGCCATGGTAAAGTTTTTATTTCTCATTTTTCTTGATGTTTTCCTTTTAAAATGCCAGGAGCTTAAATCATTATAAGGGATGCTTGAAAAAGCATATTTTTAGATGTGAAGATGGATTTATTTATCTTCTTCTCATGAGAAGTTTTTTTTGTATGTAAATACGTCAATGACTAAAGAGAGGGTGGGTAAATAAAATTATCATTATTTGAAAAAATTCGCGGTTGGTTGGATTTTAAGAGACTTCTTAATTCGATCAACATCAATTTAGTTCAGAAAAACGTGCGTTTAATGAAAGGGAAGTTTTGTGTGTTTAAATGTGTGTTATGTGAGTTTAAATTTCCAGATGTTGTCTCAGAAACATTTGAAGACAAATTATTTTTGTATAAGCAAACTTTCGCTTTTGTATCCAAGATAAAGCTTTTCAATATTTCCAATCCAAAAAAAGGACAAATTGTAGTCTTTAATTTGAGCTCGACTCGATTTGAGAATGTCTGAAAAATAAATTGAGCTCAAGATTTCAATCAAACATGACAGTAGAAAATTCGAAAAAACTTTGTTTATCGAGTCATTCGTTTGTATGGCTGTCTAATCCACAAAACCAATTATTCGATTAAGTTCAAACTTAGGAATTAAGGTTCTTTTCTTAAGAATAAAAATTACGGTAGAGAAATTCGGTTACTTAAATCTTGGTTAAACATTGAAAATTCAAATTTTCTCAAAAATGGCCCGAAAGATTTTTATAAAATTTTGTCTAAAATTTATTTTCATTGATTCTTCTTTTTATTTAAAGAAATATATTTTTTTATATGGGGGTACTCCCCATAGAACCCTTATTTTGTTTTTAAATTTTCTCCCGAACTAATGAACTGACTTAAATATTTCTTATACCGACCAAGCTCTTATATTGTCGAAATAACATTTTATGACGTAAAATATCTAATTTTTTTAAATTTATGAACAAATATTTTTATTTTTTTTCAAAATTCGATGTCTCAAATCATGAAATCAACAAAAACTTTAATACTTAACTTCGGAAACGGAATACTTGAAATTTTTCTCCAGCCTAAATATTACCAAAAATGTAACTCGAGTCAACTCGGAGTCAACTTAAATATTCAATCATTTTTCTTGTATCTCAAATCATAAAAATTTAATGAAAAAAGTTGTAGAAATTCTAAATTTTTATATTCCAGATTCGAAATATTTTTATTTTTCTTTTTAGATTTTTTTTTAACAACTAAATTTTAGGAACTTGGAGCATGAAAATTGAACTCCATTAACCACCCTTACAATTTCTTTTTTAAAAGTTTGTAAAATGTTCTAAAATATCAAAATGTTAACAGATAATTTTCAAATATTTAAGTTGTCAATTTTTCAGCTCTGGGCTTACGGTCACACTCTTTATTAAGTTGTTTGATGGGTTTAAACATTTGTAGGAATTTTTAGCGGACGGCTTAAGAAGCTTTAAAATGTTTGATATTGCATACAATTTTAACTCTTTCTACAAGCATATTGGTCCTTGTCTGTAATGTAGATCCTTATAAGAGTAACTTTCAGCCTTATACGAGGGTCGTTTGAAAAGTCCGTGCGAAAATAAAAACTGCTTAATTTTTTTGGATAAACCATTTTTTTTTCAACGTAGTCTCCTTTCAGGCTTATACACTTCGTCCAAGTTTGTTGATCCCTTCCGAATAATAGGATTTGTCCAAGTCTGTAAAGTAGCCATTGGTTTCTGCAATCACCTCCTCGTTTGAATGGAATTTTTTTCCCGCCAGTCATTTCTTCATATTGGGGAACAAATAATAGTCCGACGGAGCCAAGTCTGGAGAATAGGGGGGATGTGGAACGATTTGAAATTCTAATTCCAATAGTTTTGCGGTCGCAACTGCTGAGGTATGAGCTGGTGCGTTGTCGTGATGGAAAAGAACTTTTTTGGGTTTTACCCTTTTCCAGATAGTCGATGAAGATTATTCCTTGCGAATCCCAAAAGACAATCGCCATAACCTTCCCAGACGATGACACGTCCAGAACGTTCAGCGTCTGTTGTGCTCATATGGCCACTCCGAAAATTTTGAAACCACTTGTAAACTGTTCTACTAGAAGGTGCACAGTCACCATAATGTTTATCAAGCTTCTGTTTAGTCTCCTGAGGAGTTTTGCCTTTCATAAAGCAATGTTTAATCAATACACGAAATTTCATTTTTTTGACTTCCTCAATTAAAACGAATGTCAAACACAAACCAATAGACCGACCTGGCTAAAACTTTGTGTGTATTCTTTCAAGACATGCTACTAACTGTAAATAACCTCGATATGCACCAGTAGTGCCATCTGTCTGACTTTGCACGGACTTTTCAAACGACCCTCGTATTCTGATAATTAAGCTTATTCTTTCTAGACCAATTCGAAGGATAAGTGCTCAGAACTATAACACTGTTCCAAGCTACTTCATTCTTTAATTTTAAGATTTCAGAAATTTGTTAGCGGATATTGACAAAATTTCTGTGAGAATCCGATTTTCGTGTTAAAGAAATAGAATATTATCCATCAAAAAATTTGATTATTTCAATCTAAAAGCACCGTCAAATATTTACGTCAAACTAGCTTTAGATAGAATTGTCAGGTTATTTTGGTTCTTAAAAGTGTATTGAAAATGTAGACACTCAAAAAATTCTTTCATCGATAAAAATAAAGCAATGAAATAATGATCCATGATTATTTTAGAAAAGACGTCAAACATGTCTGAAGGTCCATACTTAAAGAGAAATGTTCACCATATTTTCACGTCACATAAAACAGAATTAATATACGTAAATTGCGGCTTAATAACTATACCACCATTTGTGTGGAACTCTTGTAAACCAAACGAGCTTATCAACTAATCTAATCCGCATATTAATTATCTATCAGACCTTAAATGGTGCTCATAGGCACACGTAAATTACATCAACTCTATCGTTATATTTTTTCTTTGATTTTCAATTTTAAATAATTTTATATTTTTCTATAGTTTTTTTTTTTTTTTGTTTTTGTTTAATATCAACACCATACAACATATTGGTTGCCTGTTTTAAAACCTCCAGGCATTAACGTGACATCCGCTCAAAGCCTTCCTATTCGGGTTTAAAAAATATATTACAGCAAATATGACGTTGAAGTCTATTCAATACGTCAAAACTCGTATAGAACGAACGATGAACAAAAATAAACCATCAAGACCTGAATAGAATGTCGCGACATTCCCATATTGCTTATATACGTTAACGTTCATAGCCTGTCATTGTCGTCGTCGCTCGTCGAAGTTGTAGTCGCTCAGTTATTCCAGTCCAGCAGAACAACTTGATGTCATCCATATGGTGGCCCCAATTATTAATAACACAACTATACATGAAAACCTCCAGACCCGACCTATACTCGTATATCGTACGCAGAAGGGTGAAGTCAGAGTCAGAGAAGAGAACTTTGTCCAGTTCGCAAACAATTTAATTATCCGTCGCCCGCAGCTTTGCAAAGGGCAGTGCATATTTCATGTTCTGTCTTCTGCCTTCCGTCCCCAGATTCGACCACTACCACCACCATCGCTCCAACGAACTCAAGACTCAGAAGCAGCAGCAGTAACATCGAACGAATATTAATTAATTAATGAAATTATTTTCATAGACAGATTCGGACAACTGTCAGACGCACTTCCTAACGCCATTTCCCCTGTGCTGGCTTCATTGCGCTTCCACTCTGTCGCCATTACCGCGTGTATTTTCGTCGTGTCGTCTTGTTGGTGAGTCTCCAAGGTGTCTCTGCGTGCTGCAATTTGACGACTCAAAAGGCGTGTCACGTCTTCGTAATAAAGTGTTCAAGTTCATGTCATCGTGCGTCGTCTTCATCGTAGTCGAAGTCGACGAAATTACCATCTCCTCCTCAGTCTTCCTCCTGACTGAGACTTCCATATGGCATTCATCTGTCTCAAAACTATTTGTGGGTGGCGTTGGGGCATGAAGCATGATGTGACCAAATAATTGATTTCATATTGCGCAGAATATAAAATCCCATCCATCCTTCTTCTTCTCGAGCAAACATCTGGACACCAGAGTCTAGAGATAAAGTTGCATCAGAAGCAATGCATGAGTTTTCTAGGGGATCATGAGGTCTCACCTAGGTTAGTGAGGGGACAACATCTGGTCGGTTCCAAATGTTGGCTGCAAACGTATCTACAAATTCATTCCACTGTGCATTATTAAAACTTTTGCTATAAACTTATGATGGCTTTAGGAGCAGACTTTCCGGGAGCGACGACAACGATAGAGACGACCAAAGTCTACGATGATGTCGATGATGCGAATATATGGTATGTGAAAGTTGTGACCACAACTGGTAGAAGAAGAAAACTTTATGGAAGGTTAATTGAATGCAATGGGCCAACATTGAAAGTGATTATGTCAGAAATTTAAGTTGTGGGACTTTTGGGTGGCATGGTGGTTATGGTGCGGATATGCGTTGTCGTTTGGATCCTAAGCATGACTGTATCCTAAAAGATGTGTGGTTGACCATCACTTGAGGAAGAAGAAGGAAGTGGTGGGTGATGAGGTGTTAATTTAATAATAAAGACTCCATCAGGCACGTGAACCTCAAGTAAAGGTCTTACATGCTCGTATGTAGTTATATAATTTGTTAAAAGGTTCTTATGCAGGAAGGTATTTTTTCTCGTATGGATTTAACTTAAAGTGATGATATGACATCAAAGGATTGAAATTAAATGATATTGTAATAAAACTTTTTCGACCACGTTAATAATTTAAGCCTCATAGAAAAAGATATCTTTGACTTTCAGACTTTGTATGTAACTATCAAACCCGTGCCCACATTGCTTGGAAATTTATAAAGGTTTTTTAAGTAGAGAGTGTTTCGAAATCTAAGAATGAATTTGTAAAAGACCAAATATAACAGTAGTTCCCATGCACATTTTTTAGACAGAAATCGTAAATTCGAATTTTCTCAAACAGCGGCCCTATAGATTTTTTATAAAATGTTCTCTTAAATTTTTGAAAGTCAACTTATTTTAAAAAATAAATGAAATGTATGTAGACCAAGTCTGTGAGATCTTTTCGTTCTTTTTTATAAGCCTTAGCTGTCAGTTGGCAAACTGTCTTTGAAATATGTTTAAGCGAAACAGAAACCTTAGTAAAAGTTAGGAGTTGACTGAAAATTTGTTAAATTCCTCGAAAGAAAATTTTGAATACGAATTATTTCGATCTTCAGAAAATTCAAAACTTTTTTTTCTCCCAAAATTTAAACTTTTTTCAGCTTTTGTTCGTAATGTAAGAAAACTCAAATATTCGACACATCAACAATTGTTTTATTTGTCAATATTTTTCAACACCCCACATTAATGAACTTAAAATAATTGCGTCATTGAAAAATTGTTGTTTTAATCTTTAAATATAAACAAATTCAAATTCAGTGACACATAACGAACCAAAAATAGATACAATACAAATAAATAAGAGATTTTTGAACTTTTTATTTATCTTCTTTTTTTTTCAGACAAATAAAAACGATTTTTTAAAAAAACAGAACACTAGAAAAAAAAAACTGTTTTTGTTTAGAGTTTTAGAATAAAACCACTCATTCGTAAATCACACTCAATGCTCATGGTTTGCAAATTTAATGACGCATAATATTTAGTATTATTTTTTTGTTGTTTTGTTTTGTTTAATACTTTATAATGCGTATTGAACATTTTGTATATTTAAACAAAAACATTGAAAACCGAGAGAAAAAACAACACAAATTTAACAACGTTTTATTTATTGCTTTAGCTATTCACTCATCATCGTTTAGTGTTTAAATGAGAAACATTAAAATTAAAGAGTGGGTAATGAAAATTTTGTGGTTTTAATACTCACATCAACAATCAAAAACATGTACATATAGATAACTCATCATATGAACATTTTGTGGATTAGAAACTTTTGGTTTTGTTGGTTTAATTAGGGAGAGAAATTGCATTAATCAAATTTAAGAAGTTTTGTTCATGGTAATCTATTTATAATGTTTAAATTTATTTTCAAATGAAGCATTTGGCTATTTTCTACAAACTTTTATGCACTTTCCTAGCAGCTAAAAACATAGTTAAATTTATTTTAACGAATTTCGTCAACTAACAGAGAAAGAAAAATATGAACAATATTCTTATCCCATGATAATACCATAACCATAACTGATGTTTTTACTGACTATTACTTACTTACTTAAGGCGGCGCTACAGTCCTGTGTGAACTAGGGCCTCACCCAACAAATTTCTCTATCTAGCTCGGTCCCTAGCTAAATGTCTCCAGTTTCGCGCTTCAAGTTGGGCGAGGTCACTTTCCACTTGTGCGCGCCACCTGATCCGCGCTCTTCTTCTACTGCGCTGTCCTGTGGGTGTGGATTCGAAGACTTTCCGGGCCGGAGCATTGGTTTCCATGCGCTCTACGTGACCCAGCAATCTTAGTCGTTGGACTTTTACCCTTCTGGCTAAGTCTACGTCGCTGTACAGCCCGTACAGCTCGTCGTTCCATCTTCTCCTCCACTCCCCTTCTATGCATACGGGACCGTAGATCACACGAAGAACCTTTCTCTCGAAACCCAAGGTGCTTTCATCCGCTTTTGTCATTTATTTATTTATTTATTTATTATTATTTCATCTACGAGCTTTAAAGCTTAACAGATTACATTTCGGTAAAAAATAAATATTATAAATGTACTTAAAAATAAATAACAAATACTTAATATCTTAAGTCCATGCTTCTGCACCGTATAGCAGGACGGGGATGATAAGGGTCTTATATAGCAACACTTTGGTCCTTCGAGAGGGTATTTTTCCACTCAGTTGCTTTCTTAACCCAAAGAAACAGCGGTTAGCAAGAGTTATTCTTCGTTTGATCTCAGCGCTGGTGTTGTTTTCTGCGTTTACAGCGGAGCCTAGGTAGACGAAGTCCTTGACTACCTTAAAGTTACGTCTGACTATTGGAGAAACATTTTTGGCACAATAGTTTAAAAAACCTGTTGTCAAGGACCTTACTTTTCACTTGCTAGTAATTTTCTAAATAGCTAATCCAAAATTGTAATCCATTGCTTTCTTCTAAAATTTTTAAAAAACGATGCATCTGAAAACTTCTAATGACAAGTCATTAATAAAACATATAAAAGAAACCTAAATCTGGGGAACGTAATTATCAATTTGAAGGGTCAGAAATTTTGGAGTCATATTGAACCATTTTGTGATTATTTAAATTATTTAAAATTTTAAGAGAAAGTGAAAGGCTAAAATCATTAAATATTTTTAACCTCAACGTCTGTTAAACTCATAATTTTATAATAAAAGCTTTGAAATTTCGTTTTAATGCTTTTATTTTTATCTGAGAACTTTTAAAGAACAATTTCAGGAAACACTGTTTAAAAGGCATTTCTAAATTTGTTGCCATTTTTATAAAAATCAGGTTAGAAACGTTCCAGATATTTTTCTTTTGATATGGGTGTTTTAAGAAAAACGTTTGAAATGTTTATTTGTTTCCCATTTACGTTGCCAGTTTTGTGCGTGAAAGTGAACTGTTAAAGATGAAGCACTGATAGTCCAGTGAAATTAGTTGAAAAAAGGGGTCAACCTCAGAATGAGAGATAGTAGGCTACAAATTTGTTTATAACTTTTGTTTGGTCTTCTAAGCATCTCGTGTTCGCGTCGTATTTTGTGGACCGCCAAAAGTAGCGAAAACCATGATTGTTTTCGTTTCTATAGGTCTAATAGTGTTGACTCCTTTACAAAAATTATACAGCATAAAATTTGCTAAAATTTGGTCTAAATTACTTTTTCACACGCTCAACTTTTTCAGAGATAGAGGTCGAAAAGAGTGCAACCCTTAGCACTTTTTTTAAATTAATTTCTTGTCGTGTTTCATCATCATAATAATTTTTTTTCTACCTTATTTTTTTCATAATTTACATTTTTGGATTTTATTTCAAAAATGTTCGTCAAATGGATCCAACAACACTTTTTTGTTTCATAAAATTTGATCAAAAATGCTTCACGAGCTTCCAGACCAAATTAAACATTTTAGAAACATTTAAGAAAATTTTATGAAATGTTTCTTTGTTTCTGAAATGTTTCAAAAATGTTAAATTGTTGTGGGCACACCTTAATTAGGACTGCTTTTTTAAAAATTGTTCACATCAAAGAAATTCACGCTAAGAAAATATGAAATTGTAAAAAAAAGCTGAATGTGAAACATTTCGAACTCGAGATTATAATCCAACATGACATTACGATGGTCGAGAAGTCAAAAAAAGTGGGTCCCCCAATTCCGTCCGTATGTCTGTCCTCCTTTTATTTTTAAAATTTGTTGGTCAAAAATTGAAAATTCGAATTTAATTAAAAAACCAACCGATAGATTTTTTCTTAATTTTCGTTAATTTGTTTGTATGAAAACAAATATTTTAGTTTTGCTCCATAAGGGTACCCGCATAGTACCGTTATTTTGTTTTTAAGTTTCCTCAAGAACTAACCAACCGATTTCAATAATATTTTTCTGCACAAGCACAAGGCAGTATAAGAGTCTCAATAATAATTGATAATCAAAAATGTCATTGTTTTTATATTTGATTTGTAAAAAAATATTAAATATTTTTTTCGAAATTCGATATCTTGAAAATGGGTCATCAGTTTTTTACGAAATTGAAATGTTAAACGTTTATTAAGAAGCTCTAAATAACTGCAAACCAAAAAAATTTTTAAACTAAAACTGAAAAATTTTACATATAAGAAATTGATTTGAAAAAAAACCGCTCTAACGATTTTCAAATAAAGATTTAGAAAAATTAAAGTTTTTTGAGAAATTAAAATATTTTATAACAGATTCTTACATGAGCAAGTTTATACGACCTAGCCGTGCATTTAATTTTAAATTAAATTGTTGTCGTGATGATGAACATTACAACATAACTAATTGTTTCTACCTCATCTTATTCAAAATTTATATTTCTGGAAATTTCAAACAAATCGTCGGCTTTATTTCAAAATTTACGTGGTATTGGATCCCACAAAACTTTCTCCATTTCATAAAATTTGATCAAGTATGTTTCACGAGCGTCCAGATAAAAGTAAACATTCCAAACAAATTTCAGTTACTTTTCAGAAATGTTCCTTTGTTTTTGAATGTTTCTGAAATGTTTCAAAAATGTTTCTTTGGTTTGGAAAATCCTTAATAAGAACTGGCCTTTAATTCTATTCAATCTAAGAAAGTATGAATTTGTAAAAAGAGGCTGCAATGCGATCCACACAACTTCCAATTATTGCCCTTAAAAATTTCCCAATGATATTTTTGTAAGCCAAATTGTCATTTAAAGAATTTAAAAAATATGCAATCAAAAATTAAAGTTTTATCTATTTTCTGTACAGATATTTGAGAGTGAGACACTAAATACATTTATATGGTATAGTAGTACCCGTAGCTTGATGGTTAGTGCTTTGGACTGTCATGCCAGAGGTTTTGGGTTCAAACGCTGTCTGTGCCATCTAAAGTTTCACGGGTATTGAATCTTGCGAGGAATTGACAAATCTTCCAAGAGTAATTTTTGTCATGAAAATTGCTTTTTCAAATGTGCCGTTCGGATTCGGCTTGAAACTGTAGGTCCCCTCCATCCCTGACAACATTACTCCCACACAAAAATGGTTAAGAGTTGCAAGTCACTAGGCCCTTGTTCTCAATGGACTGTTGCGCCACCTAATTAATTCTATATATTTAAAAAACGTTATTAATATTTTTGGATCTTTATAAAAGTCAATATCTATATTTGTTCTTCTGTTTTTTAGTCGAAAATAATTTTTACCAAATTTTAATACGGTTTTTTAATTTTTGAAAAAAAAAACTGTCAATTCGATATTTCTTAAAATGTTGACAGATGCCAAAACACCTTAAAAAATTGTGAAATGTCAAAATGTTCAATTTGACAAATCGAACAGATCAAATTATTACTTCCTTTGTGAAGTTAATCAATTGATTTAAAAAACTCAATAAATTTAATTTACTACAAAAACTGTGAGTTTTTCAATAATGAAATATGTTTTTAATTTGGCTTTGAAGGCTAACATAAATTATTCATTTACAATAATGCGTTAGTTCTTTTAAATCAAACAATGTAAAATAATGAGATCACGACTTTGCTATATCTTTTTATTATATAGAATTCTTTCGGTTAATTCACAAAACAAACAATAAGAAAATAAAATATAGTTAAAAATAAAAATTTGGCATAAAATGTGATTAAAATGACCTTGCTTGTCAGTTTCTGTTTTATTTTATTTTTTTTTGAAATTTCATTACAGATTTTTGTTAAATCCCTTTTACATAAAATTATTGATTGTGATAAATCGATTTATTAATGCGCCGCAAAATTTAATATTTTCCATTAGCCAGTAGCATAAGAAAATACATTTAAAAATTAATTACAAAAATATAAAAACAAGATCCAATGTCATTGAAACAAAATTTGTTACATTCTCAAAACATTTATGTGTCTCTATTCATAAGCATTAAGCTTTATATTAAAACGGACTATTTAGAGACGAATTAGAGATTTTTGTTTGTGTGTTTCGTTGTCAAAGATGAATTGCTTTTAATTTATGCAATTACAACATCATTTAAGCACATAGTATTCAGCAGTATACACATTAGCACTTAAAATTAATTAATAAAACCATTTTAATTTGCAAATGAAAAAAAGGAAGGTTCATCTGGCATTTTGAATTTTGAAAAAAAAACAACAACAATGAAAATCAGTACCCATCCTAACAGAGCAAGGGCAAATAATTGCACAATTAAAAAATACTATGCATACAAAACGCAACCTAGAAACATCATATCCATAATATAAACTACATACAGTTGTGGCCAAAATCATAGAAACAAAACATCTTTAAGACAAATTAAAATTTAATCACTCAATTTGAATGATAAACATTTTGTGAATGTTTTTTAAAAGGTTTGGCCAAAACCTAGGAACACTCGTTTTAAACTTTAAAAGTCAATACTTAAAAAAGTTTTAATTAATTTTATTTAAGATAGATTATAATTAATATTAATTTGCAAAATTCATAATAAGTAGTACCCGTGGCCTGATAGTAGGTATGAAGAAATGTCATGGCAGAGGTTTTGAATTAAACCCTTGCCTGTGTCACCTAAAAGTTTTTTTTAAGGACATTGCTTATTGCGAGGAAATGACAAATCCTCAAAGAGTGAATCTTATCATTAAAAGTGTTTTCTTAAATAAGCCCTTTCGATTCGGCATAAAAGCTGTAGGTCCCCTTCATCCCTGGCATAGCTCTCACACAGAAATGGTTGAGGGTTTTAAGTCGCAAGGCCAGTTGTTATCAGCGATCTGTTGTGCCACCTTATTTATTCAAATTATATTTGATATTTAGTTGGACAACTCCTATTTTAATTATAAAAGTTCTATTTTTCCTACAGCTAACTCGATACTGTCGCCTTTCTAGAGGAGATGAACACAGCATTTCAGTGACAATTCTCCAAATATTTGTTTTCTTAGAAGCCTTATGTCTTCTCTTTTTCATCTTAACTCTTTTTCCAAATTATTCCATCCCTTAAAAAATGAGCACATGATCACCAAAGAAAGCTTAATCCTAAGTATTAAACTGTAACAATCAATTCTTGAGACTAAGAGATTTTTGAGATTTTTCTGCAAGTGTTCCTATTATTTCTCATGACGTGTTTTTGCTGAAAAATAAGAAATGTTCCATCTTTTTCGGCCATAGCTGTGTATTCACATACTCGTTGTAGCAGTAGCAACAAAAAGGAATCTATGTGCGTAGTTTTTTGTTGTTTTTTCATATTCAAGAACAATAAACTTAAGATTGTTCATTTTCTGTGTGCAATGTATCAAGGATAAGAGCCTCTTTTGGTATATGTAAAGTGTTTTTGAAAAATAATAGTTTTAAACGTAAAATTCATTCATATGTACCTGTATAGCAAAAACTATACATGGATTACATAAAAACTATTCACGTTTCATGAAAACAGGAAGTATATTTTTAACATTGGGAAAATCCACAAAATTTAGTATATTCTTAAAAAAAAGAAGGAATATTTCATGTAACGTTGTACATTCCAAAGCATCTAAATAACTTGAGATACATCTTGAACATCTTAACTATACTAATGGTCATCATTTGGTTTAGGTTTTTGAATCTACTTTGAATCTACTTTGAACAATGATATCATCACTTTAGGGTTTGCAACGTTTTTCTATATTCATGTTTCATGTTCGTGTTCTTTAGCATGCATTATATTAGACGCCTACTCAGGAAGAAGCAAAAATATTTGAAATACCTCAACTGTAATGTGGTACTTGAAGTGAGATGTGTTCTACTACAGTTCTATACAGTGCATCTGATTAATTGCACAACAATTATTTTCCAGACCTATGAGAATATGCCAGACGGCACTTATCTGCTGAATGCTTTGCTTTGGTCATACTAATAATTATGGTTGCCACCTAAGCTAAAGTTAGAAGATCTTTTTTTGAGAAAAAATATCATTTTTTTGAGAAACGTATTTGTGTAATCATTCGAAACGCATTTCTGTAATCACCCGATTTCAAAATTGTAAATTAAAAACTATTCTATATGGTTGAGAACTAGGGCCTAGTGACTTACAACTCTCAACCATTCCTGTGTTTGAGTACTGTTGTCAGTGATGGAGGGGACCTACAGTTTTAAGCCGAATCCGAACTGCTTATTTGCGAAAGCATGGCAAGAATTACTCTTGGAAAATTTGTCAATTCCTCGCAAGAGGGAGTACCCGTGAAAAAAACTTTAGATGGCATTTTCTGACGATTTTAACACTGATTGACTTTTTTTGACTGAAAAGCAGGGCCTGAACTGTTTTAAAAATTATTCTAATTTCTCAGAACAGGCTTTGTTCCGGGAATTGTTCAGAGCGTGCTCGGACTCAGTTCAGTACTATTTTCTGAGCTAAAAAATTAAAAGACCTTAAATCTTCAACAAATTGAGGATATTGCTAAAAATTAAAAGTTGATAAAGTCGTGAAATTATATGACATTTGCTTGGTTTTAATTAAAAATTTAGAAATCACTATGGGTGTTTATATAGAAGTTTGAAATTACATATATCTTTTACGTATTTTGTGGTAAGGGCTCATTATAGCTATTATTGATTTTAATCATTGAATCCAAGTGATCATTGAAAATATCTATTATTGAAACAAATATTACTCCCTGATTGAAATCAAGCGTCAGATTAGAGAAGAAAATTGAATGCCTTCGATTATGTTCCAAGTAAAAAATCTGCTGTCCATTAAAAATTATTTTTAAACGAAATTTGAACTGAGACAAAAGTTCTGGGTTAAATAAAGTAAACTATACTTGCAAGGACAAAAATTCTAAGACTATTTTACTTCACTTTTATAACCAACATAACCATTTAATGTTTCTTAATTCCTCTTAAGTCTCAAAACAAAATGATGTTAACCAACGATAGCTACAACTGATAACTTAGGAAAATCAGAAATACGAAATTGTGCGTACAAATTGAAATTTAAATTGAAGCCTATTCTTACAAAAAGTTGTGGAACACATTTTCAAATCAAAATTATGAAGAATAGATAAAAGAAATACGTGTAAATAAGCCCATTTTTCTTATGTATTTTGGTTTAAATGAAAAATAAATACTTAACATGACTTGAGGTGAGACATAAAATGTCTGTAACTGCGATTGAAGCAAAAGGTATAATTTTTATTATTTGCACTTTCATGGAAATTTGAATTTATGTTTAATCTTATATTTTCTGTTCGATAATATCAAAAAATAATTGCATATTTTTGGGCACTTCCTATTTTTAAAAATTGTTCAACATTCAAAATGATTAAAAAAAAATACTACATTAAAGTTTCAAATATAAGTTAAAAAATTAAATGTGTATTTTTTGTCAATTTGTGCATTTCTTTTTCTTTGTTAAAAGAAATCAGGCTTAATTTCAAAGTAAATATATGTGTATGTATACTTATATAATATGCTTTTTATTCTTTTGTTTTTTCCCCATTATTATTCTTTTGAGTTGGCAACCATATACCAAAAATAATTATTCTTCAAAGCATGTTCCAAATTCTGAAGCCAATTGTTTAATACTTGATTTCAACTACATATCACTATCAGTAGGTATCTGGCTTTTCAATATTGATGTTTAATCTAGGTGGTACTTCCTCAACATACATATACTCGTATCTTATTTGCATTATACAAAACATACCTTCTGATACATATTGATATTATTTCTGATGCAATTTCCAATATTCAAAGATGATGCGTATAGACGAGTTTAAATTCACTCAGAGAAAGATGATGAATTATATAGACGCTAAACGCACAATACACTTCACTCTGATTGTATTGAAATTCTGGCTATCGATTCTGGTAGAAGTTGTTGTAGTCAATTGTCTAATTTTACACGAAATGCAAATTTCTGTGCTAATTGCCTCGATAATTATGTGCGTTTATTTTTGAGGCGTGATGGGTTGGGTCTTGGATGATGTGATATATGCGTTTTAATTGAATATAGGTGTATACATGGTAGGCATAACTATATGACTACAAGGCAATTGCAAGTGGGTCAGCTTAAAAGCTTCTAGGCCTATAACCATTTGCGTCAGACAATAATTGATTGTTTAAATGATTTTCAATGCAATATTCTGACTTTATGTATATTTAGTATTGATAAATATGGCAGGGGGTATATTTAAAACAGATTGATTCCTATGTCTACTTCCTTTTAGTGGGGGTTAATTTAAATTATGTGATGGGTCTTATAATCATTTTCTTGATAAGTTCACACCACTCAATCAAAGTGAGATAATTTACACATTTCTATAACGAGATAATTAAGATATTGAAATAAGATAAAATCACTCATAGAGAAAGGAAAACAACAAGGAGCTAAAGACAAGTATTGTCAATATTATTGCGTTTGTCAACTATCAACTGTATAAAAATAAACATTTAAATAAAGCCTTTTGAAAATACATTTAATCAAAAATAACACAATTCTCCTTGCTGGACCGCTTTGGTTATTTTTAAACATCAAAACTTCTATCATGGTGTATTATAAGTAAAACTTTGATATTTATCAATTATCAATTGATAATGACATAATAAAGATTATCAAGTAAGACAAACTAAAAGGATACAAATAGTATAACAAGAAGAAGCTTCACACTCGAGCTACAGACAAACATAATCAACCAAATAACTATTGTCAAATATCAATTGATAAATAACAAAAATTGAAATATTGAAATTTAATTGAAATTGAATAAAAAACTTAACATTTTTCCTTGTTTTTACAACCATCTTGACTATTCTTAAACATCAAAAGTCCTAATTTGGTTTGTTTGATGTTATTATTTGATATTTACCAATTGATAATGAGATAATTTAGATCATCAAATAAGATAAATTGATTACACATATGTATAAATTAGGATAGCAGTAAGGAGCTTAGACGCACTAACATAATCAGTCTTATTGCAATTGTCAACTATTAATTGATAAATGATGAAAATTGAAATAAGGCCTTTTAAAACATTGATTCAAAAACTGAGCAATATTTCTTGTTTCTTACAACCGTCTTAAAGTGTTTTCGTATATCAATTATCAATTGATAATAACATACATAATTAAGGTTACTAAAAAAGATAAATTGATTCCAAACATTTTAAAAATAGGACAGTGAACTTAGCACTGAAGCTATACATAAACTTAATTGCTCTTATTGCGAATGAAATGCTAAATGTTAATCTTTGATAGTTATCAGTCAAAAATAAAATTTTTCCGATAACGAAATAAGATTAATTGATCACACATTAAAGTTGGAGAAAGAACAATAACTAGGAGCTTAGCAGCACTCGACATATGGAAAATAAAAGTAAATTGATAACAGAAAACTGAAAAATAGTACGAGAACGAGGAGCTTAGCACTCGGATTATAGATAAAGAAACCAACCTTTTTACGATTGTCAACTATCAATTGATATTTGATACAAATTTAAAATAGAATTTTGAAAATTCATTTATTTAAAAACACAACAACTCTTCTTGTTTCTTACAACTGTCTAGACCATTCCGAGTTATCAAAACTTCTTTTCTTCCGATTTGTTGAATGTTGATGTATTGATATTTATCAATTGATTATGACAATATTATGATAAACAGATGCGATAAATGTATGATAGAAAACTTTAAAATATTGCACGAAGATGAAGCGTTCACGATTTAAACAATTATCAATTGATTGAATTTGATTGAATCAATCAAATTATCATTTGATAAACTTTAACTTATTGATATGTATCAATTATCAATTGATAACGACATGATAAGAATTATCAGATGAGATAAAATCATACCAGAAAACTTAAAAACATTGCAAGAACATGAAGAATCCAAAATTTACACAACTATCAATTATCAATTGATTGATTGCCCATTATCACTTGATAAATGATACAAATCTTAAATAAATCCTTTTCCTAATTAATTGATGCAAAAAGTAAGCTTCTTTAATTGTTTTTTTCAACCATCTTGACCAATCTCAATTATCAAAACTTTTATCAATTGGCTTGTCAAAGGTAAATTAATTATCAATTGAAAGTAGCACTCACAATATGAGTAAATATGTGTCATTCACTGTTTAATATGTTTTTTTTTTTTTCAATTTAAATTTCAACGAAATAACTGTGACCAAATTGATCCTCAAGACTTCTCACTTTTAAACATCAGCAACAACTAATTAACTTCTCTTTAACCTCATAGACATTTTGACAGCCACATTGTTAGATAAACAAAAATGCAATTAAATCCTAATCAACCATCTATAAAGAAAGTGTTAAGTTGTGGTCTGTCTGACCTATGTTTTCATAACCACACTTAACTTGGCGTAATCATATAAATTTCCTCAAAAACTGAAAACCAAAGAAAAAAAAAACATTAAATTATCTAAACGTTTCATAAAGACCAAGACTGTAATTGACATCAGTTTATTTAAACAAAAAAGTGAAACCTCCTTTATCACATCACTTCGCATCGCATCGAAGCCAGAAGGCAATTAACAGTCAATTACCACCAAATAATGATGATCCTCCAATTCAGGTTTTATTAACGTTTTTATTTTTGTATTATTTTCAAAAATAAATATACGTAATAATCATTAACTGCGCGCCAATAGTGCGACTGATGCGACAGCCACAACCGAGACAGGTTAATTTAACTAAAAAATGCAAATTTCTATAACTTTTTACCTTGACGTCCGCAGCTGCTTCATTGTGGTCGGTCGTAGCGTCGCGGATTCTTCGTCGTCATCGTCGTCCGTCACGTCAGTAAAGTTGCATCGAATCGTTTCCACATTAAAAACGTGCATTTGATGGAAGAGAAAGCCATACAGTGGGGCTCTGCACTGTTCGTGCTGGCTGCCACACTGCTAAAGACTTATTTTGGTTTATAATGAGTCCATAAATGACGCTGATAATGAGAGTTTACAACAAGATTGTTTTAACGTCTTTTTTGTTTTGTAAACAAAGGTACTTAGCATTTTTTATTATTATTCATGATAAATTAAATAATCATACAATAAACAATTTCCTTCCTCATTCACCAAATTGAGTTGTTTCCGAAATGACAAGAAGAAAATGCATCACAGCTGGAAACAATCTCATAAATATCAAACATGTTGCAAGTAGTGTACTTTAACATTACTTAAACAATAATATCAGGTTTTTTGTTATTGTTGTTGTTGTTATTTTTCAATAAATCGAACCAATTTTTTAATCCGTCTTGACTTAAATTATGTCTCAAAAACAAGTCTGATGCCAAAGACAGACAGTAGCAACATTAATTACATTATTTATAGATACTCGTAGTCTTAAGCAACATGTTGCAAAAGTAGTTTTGCCTAAAAAAATCCATGTAATTGATTGAAAAAGTCAATGTTGTTGGCCTTTTATGGCAGAGGAATTTTGTATTTTGGGGTTGATAACCGTTAAAAGTATCTATAGGTATACATAAAGTACATTTTAATTACTATCTTTATGTTGGTTTTTGTCTAATGCAAGTTTCCTTTTTCCTTATTTTTGTCATTTTTAGATCATAACCGGCTCGTTAGCCAACAACAGCAGCAACAACAACAAAATATCAACAACACTTCGAAGACTTCAAATGGAGGAGTTGTTGGCAAGACTACTTTGGGCGGAGGTGGTGGTGCTATTGTATCCACAAGTACGCCATTGCTAACAGCCACCGAGAAGGCATTACTAAGGAGTAGCAACAACACTCATACGCCACCCTCGCCCATTTTGAATAATCTCATTAATAACAAGCAACCAAATGGAAAGTGTATTATTGGTCGGATTGGAACTCCGCCAACATCAGGAGGACACATTGTTACAGGACCAACAACTGCTATCAAGGTAAGTTTTCTATTTGTTGTTTTTATTGTTGTAGATAGATTATGATGTTAACTATTTTTCTTCGTATTTTATTTATGGAACAAGAAATCACAAAAAGATAAACCTAAGATTTTGGTACAGGAAGATTTACAAGAGGAAGAATTTGAGGATTTGGCCGAGGTAGAAGACCAAGTTGTGCATCAATTGAAGAAGAATATCAACAACAACAACAATAATAAAAAACTACTTCAACAACGACACTCGTCGTATAATGGAGCTACAGAATTATTGGACTATCATCATTTGCCGGAATTTCAATTCCAGGGCAAGGGAATAGCAGCACTAGGAGTTCTTCTACAATACTTGGTCTATGATGTGAGTACAGAAAGATAATTTTGTGTCTCTATATTTTTTACCTTGAAATTTTAAGTCTATAAGTTTTGGACATGAATTCCTTAGTATTTTTGAAAAATGTAGTATTCAATTTCAAACCTCAGTTCTGCGTAAATAAGTTTCTTCTTTGAAATGTTGAAAAAGGATTGGACTTTTTGGTCTTTTGACTTTTGTTATCACTACCAATGGTTTTAGTTGACAATGGTCTTAAGAGGCACTTGAAATTGGGCTGATTCGAGTACTAACTTCTAAGTTTGATTTTACCAAAAATTCCGTCTCTCCAATATCAAAAGTTGTTTAAAAGCTGATGAACGTGTTTGACTAAGTCCGGAGGAGGTAGGAGAAGTTCTT
Source organism: Eupeodes luniger (assembly GCA_951509635.1). Lineage (NCBI taxonomy): Eukaryota > Metazoa > Arthropoda > Insecta > Diptera > Syrphidae > Eupeodes > Eupeodes luniger. Next base: position 5,948,925 of record OX608075.1, on the reverse strand, counting down.
TACTCTACACACACAAAAAATACCTAACAAAATGCACGACTGGGTTGCTTCTGCATACAAAGAGTCTGTTGAAAAGTAGTACATTTAGTTTATCTTCAAAAATTTAAATACCATTTAATTTCTCGAAAACCTTGTTATGTTATTTTTTTTTGAAAATCGTTAGAGTTTTAAAATTTTTAATTTTAAATGTAAATATTTTTGATATGCAGTTCCTAAATGCTTATTAATATATGTTTTACATTAAACTTTCTTTAAATAATGGTGACCCGTTTTTGACGTTTTAAAAAGACGTTTTTGATTACCAATGGTTACTAAGCAAATATCAGAGCTTGTTCAGAAAAAGTGATTGATAAAACTATACATTTCAATGTTTTTCAAAAGAAATTGCCAAAAAAGTTACATAATAAAACGTAACACTGTCTTATAAATGACAATCTCTTTTATCTCATAATTGCTCTTAAAAACTTCTTAAGTAGGTTATTTTAAATTTGCGACGAAAAATCCTTGAAAATTTCCAGACATCCTATAATCCTTATTGTATACAATACTCGTCGAAATCTAAACTCTATTCCTTTATACTTTCCTTAGTTCTCTAAGTAGATTTTTCAGCTTTTAATACTCTTTATTGACTCCTTAAACAAGCTTAAGCTACTATTTGATTAGAAGTGATAAGCAGCAAGAGTATATTATTGTAGTAGTTCACAATTTAAAAAGAAAAAACAAATACAAATGAAATTAGTCCTAATTACTTTTATTGGCTTGTTTCCAAGTTTCTGAAAACAAAAAGGACACAAAAAATAAGCATCCAAACCAAAAAACAAATATTCACACGACACTTTTCTTCAAGTTCGTCGAATAGAAGCACCTACCTAAAGTCATTATAATAATATTTCCTTAAAAATAAAATTAACTCAGTAAGACTCTTAAAATTTCCTCCCCCTGATATCTCCCTCTGTTTTGTATATTTAATCCAAAAACCCGCATATTATCACCCTTAAGACAAATTTAATAAAAAATCAACTAAAAAACAAGAAAATCAGTTGTTGTCGTTTTTGCAAACACACAAATTACGAAAAAGTTTATCCAACTTTACTCGCGTCTTTGTAACCGGAATGTAACCCTATACCTCAATTAAACTTTAGCCTTTAAATACTTTGCTTTGCTATATCTATATGTAAAAGTCTGTATATAAGACGAAGGCAAAGGAAAGAAAGAAAGACGAAGATGAAAAAGTCATTTCGCGCGAACGCCAAAACATACTGAACTTAGTCGTTTAAGTTTACAAAAATCCTTTCTATCCTAACATCAGCATCCAGAGAAAGGAACATCATGGCATTCAGTAAAACCACCATAACTAATTTTATCTATAGCTATACATATAGCCTAGCTTGAACTCAACTACCAAAATCCTTTTTTTTTTTTTTATTTTTGCTGTAAGGAACGTTCCACATTACTTGGCAACCACCATAACCAACGATATGATGATGAAGATGAGGTTTTTTAACTTCCTTGCCACTATAATAATCCTTGTTCTTTTTTCCCTCTCACTCTTTTACTCATTTACTACACTGCTTTTCTCTGCTCATTAATTACGATAAGAATCTTGCAGTCAGATACTTTGGGTAATAAATCCCCAAATCTGTTATGGCGCATGGGGTTGGGATTTAGCACATCCTTTGGTAATTAAAATTACTCTCTGTAGAATAGTTGATAACAAAAAAAAAAAAAATAAGGACGAAATCAAGGGATTTAATATGAATCATCAAGTAAGTATAAAGGTTGTATTGTAATGCAGTAGTGATTTATGGTGTCGAGTTTTTAGTCCAACACGCAAATTTCATAAATTTTATATATGAAAAAGCATGAAGGATAAAAGGGATGTACAGGCACAGGTTCCAAGCATGTGGAGTTTTTTTTTTCTAGAAGCTTTAAACACGCTTTAAGAATTCCAACTCAAGCAAATATAGCCAAATCTTTTTTGTAGAGAAAATACAAGATTCAATTCAACAAGCTTTAAAGCGGGCTGTACACACTCAAGTTCCATAGCGTTTCCCAGTTATTGATTAAGGCATTTTTCACACACAACTGTTTCGACCAAATTCTCCAACTTGATTCTACCAACAACACAACACACCCCTAGGAACGTGAATATTTGTCTTAATCGTTTTCGTCGGCATGATCTCCCGTTAAGAAAAATCCTTTAGATTTTGCAGACGAAAGAAAAACAGGCCTAACTTCCCTTAAAATTGGTTTTGAATCTTTCCCAACACTTGTAATCGCTTGGAACTGTCTGCGGGAGTAACTTCTAATGCTGCAGAAATTTTTGTTTTGCATTTCGTACAGATCTGCATCGAGCAATGTTTCCACTTTAGTGTTTTCAATAGTGTTTTTGGATTTCCTACAACTGGATTTCTGGCCTTCCTTCCCATGATCGGTGGTCAAGATCGAAATAACCGATTCCAACACATTGTTTAACTTAAATCAGCATCACCGTAAAATTTACGAACCTCTAGATGGTCTTCAGCTGTCTATTTCTCAACACTTCCCGTAAATGACGATTATTTGGAACCGATAAATAATGAGTACTTTGTCAAAACGATTTTTTTTTTAATGTCAAAATTCGACTTATATCTAAAGCCATCTATTGTCAAATAGCTGAAACTCAAATTTAAATCTATTTTTATTATTTGCTGCACTATTTTAAAACCTTCCACTAATATCGTTGATTCTTGTTTTTCTAATTTTGAAGCATAGTTTATAAGTAATAAACAGTAGAATAAAACTCAAAAATACACATTATACATACCTTTCAAAAATGTGTGAAAAACGCATTCTTTTAAAATGTTTTTATTACACAATAAACCAAAAACAGGCTTGTTCTTTTTTCCTCTATATAAAATCGAACCTTGAAAAACTTCAATTTTTCTATCTTTTCTTTCATTTTATGAACAAAAATCTTTATATTTCTTTTTTTGAAATATTGTTGTTTTCGATTTTTCTAAAATTGTTCGTAAGGTCTTTGAAAAACTCATGTTACTGATCAAAACACATGCCAATACCTGATACACTAAAAATAACCTTTTCAAAAACTCCTCAATGAGATACATCGTTTTAAAAATAAGGGACAGCTGCATTTCAAATCATTTGCATATACGAGTACCTGTTAAATCTAACACACAAACTTCTGGGAAAAACCCCCAGTTAAGTACCTGTATAGTGTGTAGTCTTAAAAGTTAGGTACTAGAATATTTTACGACATGTTTTTGTTGATGGCGCCAATTCTCGGACCGCAACAAGGTACTTCTCGTATATACAAATGAAAATTTTCCACACAAAAGTGTCCTTTGTTTGCATTAATCTAGAGTACCTGTCACGCCCTTAACAAAATTTCAATACTCAAAATATCTAAAGGATATGAGTTAGCGCAAAAACCGAGAGATTATAGAAATTTTGCGTGTGCTAAATATAAAATACGTGCATATGTCAAATGATCAAAAATCCTTCCATATTTTGAACTAATTTTAACCTAATTGAAAACAATAAGTTCTTAATCTGATCTAGATGAGTCGTCCATTTCACCACAAAAACTATACCCGTTTATGGTTTATAGTTTTGAATGAATTAATCTAAATCCTCTACTTTCCAATTTGTCTTTGGGATAGGGTTGGTATAGTTTTGAGTTCAGCTGCTTCTAAAGGTTTTAACTTTATGAAACAATCACATTTTAGGGCTAAAATAACCAATTTAAGTATTAATTAGCTCACCTTTATGCGTGTGTATAAACAGGTGCGCTTCTGGTAGTGCTTTTTCGACGTCCGTAACGTCAAATTGATGCTAATATCATCTTCATGAGGTGAAGCGGTGAGACTTTTTCCCATCAAGTAAGTGCAATGTTTTCCTTATATTCCACCTACAACAATTTACGTCTACGTCGACTTTTACGTGCATATCGGACGAAAAAAAAGTTGTAGAAGAGACGGAAAAATAAATAAATTGCAGGTAAATTATCGCTTGGCTCGTTGCATGCTCCGTTGGGATCTTCTGGTGGTAGCAGTCTTCTGCAGAAGCTTGGATACCACAACCATCCTCAAGCAATGTGAGGGGTGTGGGTAATAAGAACTTTTTCCCGCTGGCTTATAAATAAAATTAAAATTCTGCAAACTTTCGTTCAGCTTGAGTTCGTTTGGATATACATACCTACTCTCGGTTCTTTCGCTTGGTTGCCTTGCGATTGTAAACGTGGTAAGACTGATGGGCTACCACCTATTCTCTATAGCAAAATTCAACTCCCATCTCACTGATTTAAGTATAGAACCTTTACCTTTATTATGATGCTAGAGGTACACTTCTTCTGCATCATCATTATCATCATCACCAAATGGATTGAAGTTGGAGCTTCTTTTCACCCACTGAGACAACCAAATTAAAGGTAAGATGAAACTTTGAATGCAAAACAAAAACAAAAAAGAAACAAGAGTTCATGCTTAAAATATTGAAAACTTTTGAAAATGAGTTGGTTTATTATATAAATGATTTTTCTTCCGTGGGGCCGACACCACCGGCCGATCAGTGAATGGTTCAAAAGGTTAAAGAGTTGAAGCTATCTTTTGTCGTAGTTTCTGTTGTCTTCGTTAATTGAAATAAACATTTTAAAATATTTAAATCGAACGAGAGGATGATGATGACATTGAATTGAATGGTTTACCATCAACACAATGAATATTTTTGATTAAACTTTTGAAAAAGTTTATACACTATGCCTGCCTGATCGAAGTTCCCTTCGGGCGTCCACAAAAGGAAACAATGAAAAGTGTTTGAAATTAATTGAAAACATAATTTTCGAAATCTGCTTTGTATGCGCATAATTTTTGGAGAAAAACAAAACTGATTTTCTAACTTCTGCGTTTCAGTTGGTTTAAATATTAATTTCGGTCTTTCAGCCAGTTGCAGACTTAATTTTGTTTATAGAACAATCGTATCGTAGCAAACTATGAAGCCTTTGGGGAAAAACATCGTATACATACATATATCTACTTCTTTTGTTTCAAATACGGTTAATATATTGTTAATATCTGTTCAAATCGATTTTTCTTGAAAAATAAAAATTTGATTTACATAAGACTCTTTAGCTTAAAAAAAACTTTCACTTAAAGGAACGTTTCATTTGCGTCAAAAATGAAATCACACGAACGTTTTGAAACTCGGACTCTGCAAAAAACAGCTGTTTGAAAACATACTACAAAATATTCAGAGAAATTCTTGCTTTCGACACATAACGCAGTTTATGTTTATGTTCGAAAACATCATCTAACTCTATCGTATACAAAAATTCAGTTGACAACACTTGCGGAAACGTCAAAAAAGTTGACTAAAAAATGGATTTCCGTCAATCAATTAAATTTTTTGAAAGCAGTAGGGTATCATAGTAATATCTTAATAACAATTGAACTAAATTGATTTTAATATTCCTTGTATTATTGCTGTTTCGGAAAAATTATATTTTAAACAAAATTTTAAAAATATTTTTTTTTTAGCAAATTGGGTTTTAAAATTAAATAAAATAAAGTGTGAACGATTTTTGATAAACCTTATTTTTTTTGACAATGAGAAAGTCGGTCTTATGAAAAATACTATTTTTATAACAAACATTTCTACGCAATCTTTTTGAACCGTTTTCGAGAAAAATAATAATTGAAAGGTTTTTTTGACTATCTTTGGGAAGTGATATGAATTTAAAAAAAGAAGCAAACATATGTAAATATTTGTCTCTTTTGTGAAAGAAGAATGAAATTTTTCACATTTAATAGATTTGGCCAGTTTATGTTTCTGAGATCACAGAAACTTTCGTATTCTTAGAAACACATTATAAACAAAATTTCTCAATTTTGCTGTCAAAACGCTAAAAATAGAATTTTCTTAATTGAATTTTTCAATAATCTATAAACATAATCTATCGCACAATTCAAAGGTTAAAAATGAACAATATTTCTGTATAAATTTAATTCTCCTGCTCTGTCAATCTAAATGAAAAAATTCTCAGAATTCTTAGAAATATAAATTGATGGCCAATTATATTAGAAAAATCATTTTCATATTCATATTTATTTTAAATCAAATTACTAAAATTATGACAGCAGAAAACTTCTCTACAAATACTCCATTTTCTCAGGTATATTCTCAAAACAGACGTCCTAAATCATTTCATATTTCTAACATCTGGATTTTACGTCTACCTTTATCCTTGATTTGAGTGAAAATAAATAAACAACCCACAAGGTTGATTTCTATTGAACTATCAATATCCAGTCTAACCCCTTTATAGCTCAATGTTAATCAAAATTCTCCCCGGAACTCAGCTAAACTTCCTTCCGCCTATAAAATATGATATACACAAAACAGATTTCCTGGTAATCATCAAGTTACTCATATGAAATCTGATTACACCCAAAGCTATTTATGTACTCTTTTGGTTCGACATTTGATTAATATTTTCAATAAAAATTGATTTACTCCATATTTACCCACAAGAAGAAGAAGAAGAAGAAGTTTCCGGCAACTATAAACCTACCCTTCCCAACTTTACCCATAGACCTACCAATACTTGAGACAAATCATCATCATCATCATCATCATCATCAGGATCGTTGTGCAGAAAATAACAATAACTTTCCTTTCAATTGCACTTTGCTCCTTTATTTACCAAAACCAAACATAAATAATATCAATAGTAGGCTCTTGAACACAGCCAGAACCACCAGCAGCGCAGTGTTCAGAGAGTTATGTCTGGTCTGGGTGGAGAATAGTTCGGAATGTTCGTATAATAAATTCCTCTACTATCAAAATATGTCTGGGAAACGTTATGAGGACTCTTTATTATGATGCCATTTCAACAGCTGGATTTTCTTTTATACTAATTGAAACTAATAATTGGTTCTTTCGCTTGGTTTGCCTTTCTCATACTCTGTACTTACATTCCACCCCATCAAGGATAATGAAAAGTTTTTCCTCATCTGTTCACCAAAATAAAGAAAAAGAACAAAAATAATAAAAAGGATTACCAGAATTGAATTAAATTCACCAAACGAACCAAATTTTTATTTGTATCCTGATGGCAGGACCAAGGAATCGAGGAATAGAAAAAAATAGTCATAACCTGAAATTGATGTCCTTTTTTATCCTTTTTCTTTCTTTCTCATTGTGGGCGGTGTGTGGGGTAACCTGACAACAGAGTGACCAAAAATGAATCCTGGACAAATATAGACTTTCCTGCGGATGCAAGGAGGGTTGTCGGTATATACATACGTACGATACGGTATACGGCGACGTCGGTGATGGGTTATGGGCTGTTTCCGGTTAAGTTCACTCTGTTGGATTATTCTTCGCTTGATTAAAACTTGTTGGTGAGATGGATATACATACAACTAATAAAAAAAAAGTCCTGTCAATGGAGACAATTTGCACTCCTATAAAGTTTGTTCCTGAATTAGACGATATATGTATGTCCTTGTATGTAAATGGATTCTATGTTTTGTTCAAAGGAGTTTTTTCTAGGGCCATGTACGTGATAATGAACATAGAGAAGCTTTTTTCGTCCTGAAGGGAATTCTCTCTTTGTACCTGTGTCGATAAAAGTGTCTTTGTTTTTGATAAAAAAAAAGTTGAAATACTGTTTTCTTTGGAAAGTATACTTCAAAGACTAAAGAGAATCCTTTTGAGCCGTGCGAAAAAATATTTAAAAAATGTTAAATTAATGATTTTTCTAAAAACAGCACAATATTTTATATGAAATGGTTTTATTTTTCACATGGTTTAAAATTTTAGCACCTTTTGAAAATTTTCAAAACATGTTTTGTTTAAAAATTAAAGTCATAAAAATGATAAATTTTAGACCTACAAAAATATAAAACCTAATAAAAATAAATACACTCTCTTAAACCAGCTGCAAAAATATACAAACATCCTCTTAGAAAAATATGGAAAAACAAGAAAAAGGACATGTTTACCCGCATATGTGGAACATGTTATCGTATTTACCTAAAATTCTGTCATCTTGAAAATTCCCTACGCGTGTCATTTGTTTTTCCAATGTCAAATGACAACGATACACGACAAACAAGATTTATTAATTAGATCCTTACAAGTGCTGGGATTTTCTTTTAGAATTTCCACACATTTTAAAAAATAAAGTTGTTTTTCTTTTCTTTTTTTGTTGTACTTAAGTTAATTAAGATGTTACCTAAAGACTAAAAACCTACATCGCGTACCTATCTACCTACCTGAGTGTGTTGTATAAGAATCTTCGTGTTTTTGGGATCATAAAAACTCATGGCTATCAGTAATACAAAAAAAAGTAACTCGTCGTTTAAGAAAACAAAAACATTTTTAATTCTTGTTTTTAATAAACAAAAATTATGCAAGAAAATAGTTGCCAATGGGTAAAAGATTTCTAGAGAAACGAAAGGGTTAAGACTTTGGATTATACGAGACTTCATTTTTCAGATTTGCTGGCTGTCGTTACCTGTGGTAACCTTAAAGAATCCTAAAAATAATATAATTTAAATAATCCCCATAAAAATATAGAAACATTTTCGATTTTTCCAAAGTGAATATTATGTACTCCAAAAGGTTCACAGTTTATATTTGTAAGAAGTTGTTAAGTTCAGTACATGTTATGTAGATATGTCCTTTCAAATACATGACCCTAAAATATTCTATTCATTCCGCATACATCATTTTGAAGACTTGAAGGAAATAGAATATTTTTTTTCTTTTCTGTGAGCGTGAGGGTATATTTACGGTGGGTTTTTCTAGATTTTTTGAATACAATATATTTTGAAAACGTCCCATCAATATATCCCTTGAAGATGGAAGCCTAAGAAAATAGTTTTCTTAAGGATTGCATGTGCGTGGGTTTTGCTTATGAATCATAGAATAATAATACGAATTTTTCAGTATTTTATTATTATACTCTTGCCTAAATGGAACACAGTAGTGGAAGTCTTAGGAAGAAAAATAAACACCTGGCAAAACATCTTTCAAAAGTATATATACGAGTAGATGAATGGCTGCAAAAATGACCTTAAGAGGAGTTCCATTCTTAATATTGTGTTGTTAGAGTGTTTGCATTATTTTAAATGATTATGCTGCTTCAAAATTTAACAATGACTAAGTTACTGTTTTGTACATAAAATCTTCTCAAAATCAATCAATATTTAAAACGAGGTCAGAGTTTTCGAAAGAAAAGTTAAATTAAGAGATCAAATGCAGGAAATCGATGTAGAAACAAACTTTATTAAAAGAAAAGAAATTTAAAATTGAAAGAAAAACATTTGCACAATACTCCAAGAACGTGTTTTAAAAACCTCATAAAACAAGTTCTTCAAAATATTGATTAAGTTATAGAAATTAGCTTAACAACTTTTCTTACAACAATCTTCGGGAAATTGAGATGCAATATTCAGTAAATTATTTATGAAATGAATCGATACTTTATTGAAAGTTCTAATTTCGATCAACGGAAACAATTTTTCATTGGTGCTGTAAAAAAAATGTAATTAAAGCTGTTTTCAGTTGAAATATTCTAAACGCAATCTAAACAATCTGTTAATTGTTTAATTTTTAAACTTTAGCAGTTGTTAAATCCATTTTAGTTAGGCTTTCTTTTTAGGTCTGTCAATTTAATTTTTGTAGAAATGTTACCAGATGTCAAAAACGTCTTTCTTCAAATCATACAATTCTTTTGAACCTAGAATCATTTTGGTTTATACATTTCAAATATTTTTTGATTTTCAAAAAAATTAAAGTAAATTTTTCAAAATTTTATTCAGTGTTGATATTTGGAGTCAACGAAATTGTTTTTTTTTTATCAATATTTAAAAAATATCGTCTACAAATTTTTTTAAAAAGCATTTCTGATCATGTTTTTGTTATTATCTGCAAACACAAATAAGTTAGATTTTAGGGTTCTTAATACTTCAAGAAATTTCAAAATTTTTAGTTCGAAAAATTGGAACAATCTCAATAATTCCCGATATATTTCTGTTGAGATTTATATTTCTCGAATCTGTTCACAGTTAAATGTGATTATGTCTGTGTTTAGTTGGGCTATTGATTAGGGCGCCTAAGATCAGTCTAAGAAATTCAAGAGACGTCAGACTTCTAATTGCTTTTGTATTTATTAACACCAGGTAAGTCTTGTAAATTCAATTAAGGTAAATGCTTATAGTACTCTAATGTTAATTTTGATCATGATAGGCTTAGTCAGTTAAAACTTTATTTTTGTAGGTTAGGTATAAAATATTAGCAGGAAGCTAAAATGTAAACGAGCGACGACGCACGACGCACGAATTGTAATTACCTAGAAATGCAATTAAAATACACTTAAATTAAAACCGGAACAAACACTCATGTCTTATTTCAGACGAAGTTTTGAGGTAGATTTTAAATTATATAAGAGAGGCGCCGGAAAAAGGCTATAAAATTGAAGAAAAAAAAACTAAAAAAAACAAAGCTAGGCACGTTTTACAATTTTTTTGTTTATAGGCATTTTTAAAAACGGTCGCTTTGGATTCTCATAATTGTATCTCCTTTCCGCTTTAGAGCTTAAAAGAGACCGAAAATTCAACTAGACACTTTTATTTTTGAAAGAGAAGAAGAAGAAAAAACAACGCAAACAATAAAATTACGTAAGAACCTTGTCATAATTCTTATGAAACTTCTTAAAATTCTCAAAAACTATTTATTTTTTAAGAAGAAGAGAAATATTTTGAAGGTATTGCTCCTCTGCTTTAAATATTTTGAATCTTTCTTTATTTTTCGGAAAAGTCTACATATATTCTCAAAAGAGAGAACTTGTTTCCAGTACAAAGATTTTTAAAACAATTTCCTCCCGTTGAAAGCCTCAAAATATAAAACTATTGCGTTTTTACCCAGTTTTTAAGTGATAAGAGATTAAAGATAGTCTTGAGTTAATCCCCCAAAATGTATGCTTGGTCTACACTAAATTAATCATTTACACTGGCAGACAAGGTTTTGTGTTGCTGGCACTTTGATTGCACTTAACCTATGGGTTTTGATGGCTTTAATTCAAATTCGACTGCAAAGTTTCTCCATCACATCAAGTTTTTGAGATGTTCCTTTTTAATATTCAGAAACAATTATACAAGACTTTTTGAACGTTTTAAAATTATAAAGTAGTTTCCAAATCTAGAATAACTATCTTCAACATTCAGTTAAAATATTTTCAGTGTTTCATAACATTTTCGAAAACTCTTCATAAGTTTTTTAACTGTGTCACATAAATTTTAACGAAACGCTGAAACATTTAAGGTAAAACACTTTTTAAAAAAGAGATACAAAACGTTTTGAAAGTTAATTTTAACGAATCCCACAAGTTTTTTAAAAATATATTCAAAAAATATCAAAACAATACTGAAAACGTTTATTTAAAAAAAAATTGGAGCAGATATTTATAATTGAAGCCAGAATTCGAAATCAGAATTAAAAATTAACTCCAAAACGTTTCTCAAGGTTTCTCAAAACTTCTAAATTGATTCAAACTGTAGCGTTAAAAAAAAAAAACAAATTCATCACACAATTTATTGTTAAGAATTATTTTGCGTCTAAGGCTAAGGTAGTCTTAAAAACATCGTTTTTGGTTTTATTTTAATATTTTTAAAAGAGCCATATTTTAAAAACCTGGTTTGATTGAAAAATTTTAAGGCAAGATTTGAGTTCAGCACAAATTAATTCTTTAAAAATTGTTTTTTTCTTTGTGGGACAGAAAAAAACTTAGCTTTGGAGACCATTTTAAAAATTCTGTGAATTTTCATTCAGCATACTCAACTTTAAAACATCTTTTTAAGATTAATTCAAATGTTAACATATAAAAAATACATTTTTAACATAAAAGGACACAAAATTGTTGAAATTGAGAAAGAAATATGTTTTACACTTTTCTGAAACGAAAATTCTAATTTTAAAAGGTGCTAAAAACTCGTCTTCCATGCAACCGCACCAATAAAAGTTCCATTTTCATTTCCATTCTTTCAAAGTGTTATATGTATCATGAGAAAACCCAATTTTGGCGCCATTTTTTTTTTGGGTTAAAATGTAGATTTACCTATTTTTAGATAAACTCCTTCGACACAAAGGTATCTCTTTTGCAAAAAAAACACCCACTGTGTTCTGAAAAACACCCCTTAAAATGTTTCAGTTTTCTAATATTTTCTGGGTTTTTATATGACTTTACCACAAACTTAGTCGAGTTATATTGACAAATTTTTCCCGCTTCACTTAAAATTTCATAAATATATTTGGAACTATACGTTCTTTTTTTTGAAATAAAGAAAAAAAGAGTTTCTATTTAATTCAACGTTTCGTCCCACTTGGTCAACTCTTTCTAAAAACCTGCACCAGTTATCCACCTTCAACAAACATCCACCTATATAATCATCCAAAAACCAAAATAAAGTAAAAAGGATTATTCCATTGTTTTATGAATGAGAAGAGGAGTACCTTATGTATCTCCCTACTGAAATATTTCACCACTCATTTCAAAAACTCCTGAAAAATAGAAGAAAAAACATTATTATACAGTCCTAACTCAAACAACCGTGAAAATTTCAATTTACATAAGACCCTATCTATAGCTTCTTCAAAAATTCCTTAAGATATTGATCGTAATACATTTCAAAATCTACCTGAAAAAATGGTGTTTTTCCATTGCCGAGAATGTTTGTTCAACTGCAACGCATAAAAATACATTTCAAAAATAACAACCTTATCCTTCTGCGAGAGTATTTCTAATCCACATGCATCGCCGTAAATACCTGACGCAGGGCTACCAATCTACCTAACTACTTATTGCAGGTAAAGAGGAATTTTTGAATTTCCGAGCCATGCGTCATTTGTACAAATAGGGGTAATCTATCCAGGATCGGTGTCAGTTTGTCCCGAGCTATCGACCGTGTAAGATCTGCATACGAAAACAGTGTTTCTGGAACGAAATTTTTTTGAACAAACATTTTGAAAACAATATTTTCTTGTCACTTTTGGACATGAACAGTAGTGAAAAATTCAAAAACCGTACAAAAATGGGCGAGAGATTTAAGTGGATACCATTTCACATGACCACAGATTTGAAGGCGTATAACAAGGTTAGTAAAGAGTTCTTAAGATTCTAATAGTTGATTCGTATTTTGGAAACCAGTACGGTCTCTTTAAGAAGTTTTAAGCTCAGAAATGTGTAAATTTGGTGAAAGACGAGAAATTTGAGGAGTCTATTCTTATTTCAAAGAAATCAAAATCAAGGTTCCTAAAAGTTGATAAGAAATCTTGAGTAATCGAACTGCTTGTGTCCTTGAACCTTTCCTTTCTAAATTCTTAAAGAATGATTTTCCTTATTTACTAAAATTGAATAAGAACTTGTTCCTTTAAAAAAAAAAAAACAGGACTCCTTCCAACATCTTAACAATAGAACCCAAATATCAAACATCTGTTATTGCAGCAAACCATTTGGAAAGAAACATCTGTTTCCTGCACAAAGTGCAGTCAAACAAAATTATTATCCTTCGTCCTTTTTCCAAATCAATTCACATATGGAACTAATTTATTTCATTTCTTATCTCTTTTTCAGTTGGATGCCTTCTCCTGTCCAACAATCAAGGTTGAATGCGAAAATGTCAAACAGAAGCTAAATAGAACTGTTCATTTATTAGATGAAGCCAAAACTTCCTGTCACGAATTAAGGGATCAAATTTTTGACAAGGAAGCTTACTACACAAAACGGGAACAAGAATTACAGGATTTGCATCGATGCGAATTAGAAAAAGGTAAGTGAAGCACGAAAAGCCAATTGGTGTTCCTTTTTTTCCAAAAAAAAAACTGTACAAACAAGCTGAGTTTTGAATTCTACGAAACTTCAGCCTTTACTTTTGAGTTTAGATTTTTTATATTCACTTTGATTCATAATCAAAACTTTTATGTGTCAAAATTTTGTCCTAAAAAATATGAACCAATACTCAAATTGTCATTCTGTTGCTTTTTCAGTTGAAATAAATCTTAAGGAATCTCAGAACAAAGCCAAAGAACATATCGCATCGTTGGAGTCACAATTGGCTGCCAAAGAAGTCTCCAACAAGCAGGCTCTAGAAGAACTTCAATCAGCTGCCGATGTTAAATACGAAAAGCTCTATGCTCAACTTATTTCTGCCCAACAAAAAGACGAAGCCTTGAGGCAGCGTCTAGTTGAAGCCAATCAAGTTGAAGATCAGCTGAAAGAACAAATTCACGATTTGGAGAGTAATTTCACTGAACGTGTTCAATTGGCAACACAAAGGGAGCGTGAGTTGGTCGAAAAGATCAACGGACTCACCAAGCAATTGGAGAATCTCAAGTCGAGCACAGAGAATCGAGCTCAGGAGCTCGAGAACAAATTGAATTTGTCACAGGATGAAATCTCGGTCTTGCGATTGTCGAGGAGTTACACCGATCACAGTTCGACACAGGCATCTCCGAGGAATAGTGGTGGGGCAGCTTTGGAAATTCAGAGGCTACAGAGTGAGGCAGAAAGCTTGCGATGTGTGTTGGAAATCAAACAGAAGGAAATCTCAAAGCTCACGAAGCAGAATCAGGAGTTGATGAGAGACGCCGATGAGGCTCAAGTACTTATGGGTAAGGTGTCCACTCTGGAATCCAGGTGTGAGATGCTGCAATCCGAGGCAGAACTCAAGGCCGAAAAAGAAAAGTAAGTTACAAAAAAATTCAAAAATTATCCAGAACCTTTCACTAACATTTGTCTATTTTTACAGAGAACTTCGTGAGAAGCTTGACGAAATCACCAAAGCCTTTAACCACGAAGCGGTAGTCCGAAAGAGGCTATCCTTTGACAAAGAAGCCTTACAATGGCAGCTGAAGCAGCGTTCTGAGCAACTTCAAATTGTCGAATCAAAATTCCATGAGCACCTGAGCTCATCCAAAATAAGCATCTACAGCCAAGATGCCACAATAAATCAAGATCAAAGTCACAACTCTAGTCTGTTGAGCTTGAACCGCACCAATGGTTCGGAGCGTATTCAGTTCCAAATGGACGACATTTCGCCACCATCTTCGCCAATCATCAAGGGAGTCATCGAGAAGAACGATTCGGTATCATGGGTGCTGGAGATGGACGACGAAACACCAGAAGTCGCTGCCTCAAAAATGGTCAAACGGGCCGGATCATTCCGGTCGGCTGAGAAGTCGCCATCGACATCGGCCTATCCTGCGCGACGACAGCTCTCTGTGAGTGCTTCATGCGGAGGAGCGATGATGGGTGGCCCGAATCCATTGTCCCAATCGATGTCGGCCACATCCGTGATACGACAACATTCCAATGATGCGGCCGAGTTTTTAGGCCGAGTACACTCACGAATTCGTTCCAAGTCCGTGAGTGTTAAAAGCGAGCCAAAGAAGGTTATTCGTCAGAACTCCAGTGGAAGTTGTCGCTCCTCACGAACCAATGGCGATTCCTCGACCTGGAAGGATCCACTATGCGCCAGCTCGCCATACACCCGGAACAATATTCGCCAAAGGCCTTCGTCATCGTCGTCGTCGTCATCACAACAGCAGAGGACAACTCATCTGATCACCTGTGACACGTCAACACTGAACACGGGAGAGAAGCTGGAGATGCGCTCCCTTCCTTCTCACCCCTCGGTGCATGACCTTAAGAAGTTGAAGAAATGTCAAGAAATTCAGGAATCCGCCGGAGAAGCTATGGTTTCTGGTACAAATTCCGAAGACGAAGGGTGCTCAGCATCGTCTGACGAAGCTGTGTCCACTTCCTCGTCGAATGGAACTTCGTCCTCATCGTTACATCACAAACAACACATGTCCATTGAAGAGGTGCTATTGCTGGACAAGATTCACAGCCTAAATGGCACACCCATGGAGGTCAGCTGGTCCGACGATGTGTTTGCCTCCGAATCAACAGTATGACATAACGATGACGATAGCTTCTAAGAGAAGAGAAGAGAACCGTTTTTAAGATACAAAAAACCAGAAAACAAAAAAAAAAACAAAACAGAACCAAAATGTGATTGTGATTGAAAAACCGTCTGCTCCCTGAGGGAAGGACATTTTTCCAACCAAAAAATATTTAAAAAACAAAAAACTGAAAAATTGTTTCAAAAACATTTGAAAAAAACAAGAAAGCATTCTGCGCAAAAAAAGTTTTAAAAAATATTGAGAAAAAGTTTGACTTTTGTATGTAAATAAGAGATGAAGAGAAATATTAACAAAAAGAGAAAAATTTAATGCAAAACACAAGACAAGCAACTGAGAGGCGTCTTTTTGAAAAAAGCTCAAAAGCTCTGGCTTAAAATAGTAGTTCTATATAAATTAAAAACAAAAAACAAATACTGAAAAATATCCTTTGAACTTATACGAATTTCACACAAAACAATATTATTAAATATATATTAAAAGAAATATCTATACAAACAAAATATAAA
Source organism: Eupeodes luniger (assembly GCA_951509635.1). NCBI lineage: Eukaryota > Metazoa > Arthropoda > Insecta > Diptera > Syrphidae > Eupeodes > Eupeodes luniger. The sequence goes on along the minus strand of OX608075.1, from coordinate 5,932,432 downwards.
GTAAACTGTTTCTATATGAATTATCAAACAAAATAAAAGAGAGGGAATAGTTTAAAAGCTTTAAGCTTATCCCTATCGAAGATGGAAAGAGATTTTCCATCTCTTATCCATATTTCTAATTCCATTTCATCTCGGATTTTCCATTTCCACCAGGATTTATATGGAGATTCCTCTCATAAACTCCTCTGCCTGCGGTAACAGCAACTTGATGCTTTGAAAGAGAAAAAAAAACGATGAAGAGAAATAGAAAGAGAACGCATGCATTTGAATTGAATGGTTTTATGAGTATAAGAGCACCAAATTAATAGTGCTTAAGAGAATGAATCTCTAGAAAGTGAGAATGATTTTGAATATGAATTTGAATGCCTGTTTGCCGTTGTTGCTGCCATGCCATCGATCACATTTTACCAAAATTTCCACATCAAATTAAGAGAAAATCATCATTGCAAATAAAAATAATTAAAAACAAAACAAAAATACCGTTAAAGTTATACATTTTCAAATTTAGTTAGCTGATAATTTATTCAATCATAGTCGTTGTACTCAATTATTTCGTTTTTCCAACAAAAAATTAAAAAAATTAAGAGAAAATAAATGAAAAGAAATTTTACTCTTAAAAAATAAATTGGAAACGAAAATGTGTTTTATTATTTAAAAATACGTTTTAATTTTAATCTTAAGACTCGTTATAATGTTTATGTGAATTTATATATATTTTAATTAAATAAAACAAATTGTTGAAAGTATCTAATAGAAAACAAATAATATTTTAATGAAATAACTGAACAGAATATATAAATAATTATTTAAAAAACAAAACACCCAATGGCTATTTATTGTTTTAATTTTATTTAAGTTTCTGTTTTTATTATTTTTTTAATTTTCAGTTATTCGAAAATGACACTTTTATTTCTTTACTAAGCTACGGTATGGGAATACAATAAAGTGTTTTATTTTTTTGATAATAAAGAAAACAAAACCTTCAAAGAATAATATTTTTAAGCAACATACAACATAAATAATAATATATTATAGATGAATGCAGTAAGTTTTAATAAATAAAGATTAAATATATAAATCGTAAGAAATAATTTTAAAAATGGAAAGAAAAAAGTATTTGTGTGAAAATATTTATGATTTTTAATTTTAATCTTTATGCAAAAAAATAAAATAAAATAAAATAATTAAAAGATGATATTTAATTGAGAAAATAAAGAAAGAAATATTTGTTTTTAAATTTTAAGTGAAATAATGTACAAGATAACAAATATATATGCTACAACAACAACAAAATAAAAGATGGAACCCAAATCCAATTACATATAAAATTAATTTAAAAAACAAAAACAGAAAATAATAAAATACAAACAAAAAAGAAATTAAAATGGCTTAAGCTGAATTAAAAATGGAAATAAATACATTAAAGAAAAAATATAATCATGATGTTTGTTTTTAATTTGAATGGTTTTAAGTTGGAATCTTAAGATTTTAGTCATCTTCAAACAGGTAGTACCATGACTTTTTTTGAAATCCTTGAAAAGAAGTTAATAAAATTAATTAATTTATGTTTTTGGTAAATTTTGAAACAATTGTTATTAGGGCTTTTCGCTAATGAAATTGAGTAAAATACAATTTTGTATGCATTAATTGTATTCGAATTAATAATTTTAGAAAATTGTTTGCGTTTAAGAAAATTAATGGAAATGAAATTTAATCATTTAATATCATTATTTTATCACTTAAGGTTCTTCAAATATGCCTCCTTAAAAAGTTAAATGCAACCAAAAACGATTTTTTTAAGGCGGAGGTAAAACACAACAAAGTTTCTTAACAATAAATTGTATTATGATTACGCAAAGTACAAATGTTTGTCTTCCTAGACATATTTAGTTTCTTAAAATATTTATTAATTATGAGTATTCATTTGAATCTCTATGATGTTTTGAAAAACCATACATTTAATGCTTTCATGGCTTTACGAAATAGATTTTGTATATATTTTTTTGTGTTGATCAATTTAACATTTAAATTGGTGGCTCAAAAATTTAAAAATAAGCGTTTTAAACATTATTTGTCTATTTAAAAAAAAAACTTTATCTAATAGTCTTGTTAAGACGAACGGATTCTTTACTAAAAAGAAAAATATGTTGAAAACCGTTTTAGTATAAGTATTTCAGCGTTTCTTTTAGATTAATGTAGGACCGTGAAATATAACAACACATAAATAAAATATTTAAACCATCAAGAATTTTATTGGAAAAAACTACTTCCTAAATTTAGATTGCCTCTAAAATAAAAGCTTTATATATATGTTTTTTTCGAGTTTTAAAAAGTATTAACCAAAAATCTGACGCGGCAGAGTGATTTGGAGTTCGATTTGAATGAAGGCCAGCAAAATAATAATGAATAAAGCAATCAATTCATTTCCAGGAAAAAAAAAACTTTGTCAACTCAAAAATCAGAGTTATTGAGGCCTTAAAGTGATCGGACCTAGAGTCCGAAAAAATAGACCCTTTGAGATTTTGTTTTCAGAAATACTACAAAAGAAATCAAATTAACAGAAATAGGATTTTACTTAACATTTCAGTGCATGCGTAAAATAGTTTTTTTGAGGCGTTGATTTTTAAAATTTCGGTTGTGCAGCGTTTCTGCGATGAATGACGTCTCCTTTTTTCAGCTTTTTGTAATTTCATAATCATAATGAGTCTGTGCGTTTTAAGATTAAATAACTGCTATAGAAGTACGCAGGATTTTCGTGATGTATTGACTTTTGTCGAACTGGCGTTTTTTTACAATGCGAACAAAAAATCTTGCATAGAAAAATGACGTGTTCGTTTTTTGCTGCCAATGGTCGTTAATGTGCACTACGTCAGGAAAAAACACGCGGAATAACCCTTTCCTTCAATTCCGTAATCTGACAAAAATAGCTCGAAAAAGTTAAAAATCCTGTCAAGATTTCAGCTACAACGACAAAGCGCAGCAATTCGTTTTTTTTTTCCGATTTGTATCTTTTTTATTTGAAATTTTATTTTTAAAACAGACGTTTTACTTTAACGAACAAAACAAAAGAAATTACAGAAATGGGTCGAACCGTTTCAGAGTTTTAGCAAGACTAAAGCAAAGCAATTCATTTTTTTATAATATAGAAAAAAAGACTTTTTTCTGCATGTTCCAAAATATATTCAAAATGTCAAGTTTTGAGTCCTACCATAACTTTAAAAACGCAGTATTGAGACAGACTTGTTTTAAGTTTTGGGCAGTAGAAAATCATGAATAATTTGAAAATACCTTTAATACTTGAATTTGAAATGCTATAGTACTTAAAGGTTTTTCCCTATCATAATATTTGGATCAACATTTTTGGAATTTTAAGGGACCATTTGACGTAAGAAATATTAATTTTTCGAAAATTCTAGGGTTTCCTTATGCTTTAAAAATTTAGAATGTATCACTATCTTCAATGGATATTCAGTTTGGTTGGCAAGGAATGATTGAATTCTAATAATTTTTAATTGCGACGTATAGGAACTCTATGGCAAGTTTTGAATTCGTAAAAATGTTGAACATTTCGATGGTAGAGATGTTGAAAAAAGTTGGTCTCCCGATTCCATCCGTCTGTCTGTATGTTCTGGCCCCTACATCCCAAAGTATTGAGTCGCTTGACTTCAAGTTTGGAAATTAAGATTTTGAGCTGATTCGCGTTAGGCGTTTTTCAAATTTGTTTAAAGACTAAAAATAACAGTAGTCTCCATTTGTTGGTCTAAAATCGAATATTCGAATTTTTTCAAAAACAAACCGATATTTTTTTTTTAATTTTCTCTTAATTTTAAATAAAATAAAAATTATTTTTGTATTGCTGCAAAAGGGTATCCCCCATAGAAATATTTGTAAAGATTATAGAAAATTAATTTAAAAAGCTCTAACGATATTCAAATATAAAATTTGAAAAATTAAGATTTTTTTGAGAAATCAAATGGCATTTAAATTTTTGAAAAAATAACTTTTTTTGAAGGTAGATACATTTTTAAATCTTAAAATACAGGAAATATTTTTCAAAACACTTTTTAGATACATTAGCATGTTCGTGCTACCTGGTTTCATTGTATTTGTAATGCAAACAAATAGAACTTTATTTTACATCGAAGTTTTTTTTTAAATATTTATTTACATTTTTTTATGGTTAAACATTTCTTTGCATTTAATACTTTCTTAATCTTAACATTTTTTTAGTTAAAATTTGAACACCCCTGATCTGCTACTAAAATTATTTCAACTGGCAACACCGTTTAATATGCAAATAATTTTTTAAAATTTTATTATTTCAATTTTATGGTAATCTACATAATAAGTTATAATCAGTAGACACAAGCTAGATAACAGTCATAATCTTTTTTTGTTAAAAAATTATTCGTATATTATGTACTTATCATGATTTTATTGAGATTTTCAGATATGTTTATTTATATATTTTAAAAGTACATTGTAAACATTAAGTTCATAATTTAAACGTAGTCAGAACAAATAAGTGCATTAGATATGTTTTCAAGGACATTTTTGTTCATACTGAGCAATGGTTACTATATAGCTCATTGTTAGTGGAACTTCATTTAAATTCCTGAGATGATTAGTTTTCTATTTTTATCAGAAATGATCTTGCTATCTTATTTTGTAAATCACCTTAAAAAGTAGAGACAACAATCCACCTTATCATTACGCAATAACTATTAAAAAGGATATTCGATCTTTCACTTGTAGGTATGCCTTTGAAAATATAATATCTATTCCATGTCTATTCCATGTTCTAACCAGATGTTGAAAATTGATAGTTTTGATTTTAACCCAGAGTTCAGACACAACAGTCCCAATCAATGTTCAAAAAGTAAAGAAAAAACCGCACTGAGTGTTATCTCTACAAAGATTACAGTATATTTGGCAAGAAAACATATTGATTTAAAAATAAACGTTTAAGGCAAATATTTAGTTAGAATTAACTTTGTTTAGGATTTTAATTTCGTAGATAATTTAATGGCATTTATTTTGAAAATTTTGAAATCATATTAATCAAGATGTTTGAGTTATATAGTCCATCCGAACAGGATATAATAATGATTCTTTAATGACTGGATGATTTTGCAACTGCTTGAGAATCAGTAGTTTTGTTTATTGATGAATCCATTACCCCAAAAATTGTCTTCATCATTCAACTGTTCTATTAAATTTGCAACTAAGTATTCTTGAGCGCGATGCAGCCCCTAAATTCTTTGGCTTGGTACAAAATTAAATTATTTTTAAGGGAAATACAGCTCTACACCCAAAATTCAGCTCTGTCGGAATTTTTCTGAAGCAAGGTCATTTTATCAGGAAAATTGAAAATAAAAATGTTTTTCAATTATTTAGCATAATTTTTTACCAAAAAATAAAAACTTATGTTAAAATCTTCAAAAAAAATTAATCTACAATTTTTCTTTTTAATAGAAATCCAAAAATTAAAAAAAAAAAGGTTGACTAAAATATCTTGGAAACAGAGAAAACATTGTCTTTAAAGTTATTTCATTCTTTGTATATTATTTTTATTAACATTTTTTTCAGAAATTTTGTATATTATTTAAATGTGTAGGTATAGTTTCTTGCTGTCAGAGTGTAGTGGCGTGCTTATGGCTTCATTATACGAATGCCTTGAACGATTTCAATCACAATTCAGTTTTCATTGAAACACTCATATCAGTTTCTCTATTACCAGCATGTAAGTTGGATTCTACCAGTCGTCGTCGTAGGTCTGGTATGTCATGCGTAAAGTTGTTCTCCCGGTAGAATAGTATTTTTCATATATTTTTTTTAATTTTCAAAACTCTTGTACTTTCAACTTATTTTGCGTGCACGTAAAATTAATAACAACCGGATATAACTTAAATTTCGATAAATACGTACTAATTTTGATAAATAAAAAGTGTTTTTGTTTTATTGAAAATTTACAAGTTTACACCAACAACATCTTTTTGGTGTTGAACAAAAATAAAGGTTGATAATATGGAAATTTTGAATCTTAAAATTCAAACTATTCGAAGAATATCTTGCAATGGAGCAATTATTTCGACTGGAACACGAATTGTTAGGCGGTAAGTATACACAAAGTGTTTATACTTAAATGTCATTAATGAGTTTCTATCTGGCTTACATTCATTATTAAGGAGTGAGAACTATTCCAAGTTTAAGATTGAATGTTTTTTTTTTTGCGAACTGATAAGACATACAACGTCATACTTATGCCCCTAAAAAGCTTTCAGTTTCATAGAAGGTCAAGTACATTTTTGAATTGAATAAACGAAGTATTTGATACTATAGTTGAATACTCTCATTAAATCATATTAGAGGGTAATTGTAATGTAATTAAAATTAATTATCATTGAATTGATAAAAATACTTTCTGTCTGTTTGAAATGTAGACATTATTCGAGTAAACGTTTTAAATTTGTATGTGAATATTTATATTTGTGCAATGAAATAGGTGTAAAATACATATGTATGTTAATAAAGAAATACCTGAATAGATCAGAAATTGAAAAAAGGCGAAAAAGACATTGTTTTCGACTGTAGGGGCTAGAGACTAAATAAGTGTATTTTAAAAGGTTGGTATATAGCGCATTATGTGAATTTTGATAATTGAATCTTGAATAAGCTAATCAAGATCTGCTACATTGATTATGAGATTTTTTGAAAAAGTTCTTTCAAAAATTATTTTTGAAGTGTTTTTCTTTATCAAAAAAGGAGCGTTTTTTTTTTTTGAAAAAATGCGTTTTCATATTCGTATGGTTATTTATATTCTTTAACTGAAGTAATATCAGTTGTTGTAAATATTTGTGTAACATATTGAAAAGAGTATAATTTGCGTAGAATTCAACTATGATATAACTTTTGAAATAGTAGATTAAGCCAAAAATCATATTTAAAATTTTTCGTAAAATTTCCTAATGAATTGAAAATAGAAAATCGCATTACGAAAGCTCTAAATAGTAATTATTAGTACTTAAATTGTAATCGTTACATTTTTACAATAGGTAGTGCGTTGTATTTATTAATGTATTAAAATAGAAAATACTTGAAGAGTTGACAGTTAAGGAAAGAAGGATCTAAGATAAAAATCAGTCAATCAACTCAATTTTTTCTCAGTAAATTAAGCAAAGTAGTACATATTAATTATTCCACAAATTGTTGACGTAAGATTTAGATTTTTGGTTTCTAAACAATTTTGACGAATTTTCAGAATTTATGATATTATTTTTGTTCAAATTTGTCTAAATACGATAAACGGATGACAAAAATTGTTTTAAAAAAGAAAAATTCTAAATTTTTACGCTGTTTTCCTTTTTCAGGACTAAATGTCCATAAAATTTATGACTGGGCTTGGACGTTTAGTCTTTTTAAATCAGATATTATGTGCATAGGAAAATCCAATAGTTAAAAGGTAATACATACATATCTAGTTAAATATTTTGAAATTTTAAAATCAACTAATTTGCGTTCCTGGACTTTAACAGGATGAACAATTTTAATGAACAAATTAAAGAATCGAAACAAATTTGAAAACTAATATTATGTATTATCTAAATGACCTAGTTTTGATATTGGTCACACATTTTATTATTTTTTTTGCATTTATAACACCTATGAAAATAAAAAAAAAATAAAATTTTGAGATGTCATTTTTGAGATATTAAAAAAACACTTCAAAATTATAACTTCCTAAAATGATGTCAACCCTTTACAAACTAAGATTGATATTGTATTCTGAATTACATGTGATGCAATTTCTTTGAGTTTTCTGCCTCAAAGGTGAAATAAAGGCACTGATTTTCTTTTCGCAAAATTCAACAAAAGTATAAGTATTTGTACCATGAAAAAGATATTTTACTTACATAGTCTATAGTCTTTACTATGCAATCAGTTGCATAAATCACCTCACCTAATTAGTTTTAAGTACATTTTAATTTTATTCTTCGCAAATCTTTATTTGGTTAATTTGAGGACTGAGGAAAGCGATAGAAACCTAGGGCAAAAACTACGAAAGTGCTTATCAAACACCGTGGTTAAGTTGTAAATCAAGTCAGAAAAATAGGTTAGACTGTTTTGCTATTTTGAATGAGATCAACTTTGATCTATTTTTTCGATGACAAATAGATATTTGAAAAGGTCTAGATTCCATTATTTTCAACTCAGAAATAAAAACAAAACCCAATCACTCCATCTTTGACCAAGTAAAATTTAGGAATGTCTGTTTCGAATTTGCAGTAAAATATCGAAATTGTGCTTCAAAGGGGAGGATATCCTAATAAACCAGTTTGTTTCGATGATCTCAATCAATAATATTGGGTGTGTTTGGAGTTTTTTTCAGTCAGACTATGGTATTCTCTTAGGACTGTAATGTTTGCTTTGGTTACATGCACTTTGGACACTAAAACTATAACTTTATTTCTTTTCTTAATACTTTGGTAATGTTTAAAATATTTTCACACTTTATTTAATTTTCGGAGAGCTAGAAGTTTTTTTTTCAAAATTTTGTTCGTTCATTTCTTCTAATTTTTTTTCTAACTCAACTTTAACTGATAGCTGCCAGAAATGAGTTAATTAGATTATATTCAAGTCAACATCACATGGAGAAGAAGTCACAAAATCAATGAAATGCAATCTTTTAGCATAGGACATAAGTAGAAAAATACTTATAACATTCCAGAAATAGAAAACCTTCCTAAAAATACTGGTCGGCATTCTCAACGTTACTCTTAAATCATATTGAGTAAAAATCATAAAGATTAACTACTCCAAAAAACCTAGTGAAACTGATATTATATTATAGGCTATTGAATGCTGCACTCAATGGATCATTTTCTTATCCAGGCAACCATAACTAGTGTAATTTTGATCCTTTGAAGAAAAATGTACCACAAATTGAAGCTTCTTTAAAATACTATTTATAGAAACATTTTTCACTCGTTGCTATCATTTTAAAGCTTCAGTACATTTTGCTTGAAAAGAGTTGTACGATTGATTTTTCTTGTAGAACAAATTTGAAAATTTTTGTGACAATAATTGTAGAGTTCAAAACCTTCAGAATGTTTGGTCTTTTTTCTAAAAACAACGTTCCTCGCTCTACAGCACCTTCAAATACAAAATACTGCTATAAACACAATAAAAGCTAAATTAAGGAGGGTTTGGAACATATTTCTAAAATAAATCCAAATACATTTTTGTCGGCTTGTATTATCTTGTCTATTGTCTACTTTTTATTCCAATGTTTCAAGCTTATTTTCCAAAAATAAGTCGACAAACATTTTATGTCGGCTTTTAGAAAAAAAAATCCGACTTCATTTCTGGGAACCCTTTTTATATATGTATCTATACATTTATAACCTTATTCTCGATACCTTAGAACCACATCTTCTAGCATCGAATATTAAGTTGTAATCGGGCAATATAATAGATGACAAGATAAAAAACCTTCACGAACTTAAAACTCTTAGAATGGTTTCTTTCTTTCATCAAAAACATAAAAACAATCAAGTTGGAAAATTTCCATTCCATACAAAAATTGATTATTTGGTTGAACTTTTACCTAAGATCAAATCCACATAGTGACTTGTTCCGTCTGATAGTTCTTTTAATTTTGCACAATCATTAAGTTCATGGTCTCTTTATCACGCTAACACATGACCTATTCATCCAAAAGTCAAAGCTTAGTTCAAACAAATTTTAATGTTTTATTTTGAGACATAGAGACTTTTACTTCTATCACCGAAATGGTTTGACCTACAGTGCGCAGAGATCAGAGTGTACATTTTTTATATAAAATATATTATACAAACTTTATTTAATCAGTGTGCTCACAGATAGATTTCAGTTTACAACAAAATAATGATAATGATTTATAGGGCCTTAGATTCACGAGTGATTTAACCTTAAGAACAAATGTAAATATTATAGCTAAACCGAAATTAAAGCAAAAATTATTCGTGCTAAAATTAATATTAATTTACATAATTATAAAATAAAAAAATAGCCATATAACGTGATAAGTGTTTAGTGAGGTCAGAAATTGTTTACACAAATTGTTTTAGTACTTGACAGAAAACAAAATAATTAAACATTGTTTATTTTTATAAAAAAAATATTTCAAATGTTTTTAATTATAGACTTTTTAAAGCCTGAACAAATATTTATAAATACTTTTTTATTTAATTGTAGGCGTTTTTGGACTTTTTTGTTCAACAACAGTTAATTTCTCACGTTGGGCGCCATTATCTTATTGAGTCATTCTTATAACACTAGTTTTTTAATAACAAATATAAAGAAATACAATTTTCTTTCTTGTAGACTTTCCACAGATCCTCGGCCCTCACACCTCCATTGCATTGGAAAGGAGAAATTGAATTACAAGACTTTGGGTCAGCAATTGGATGACACCGCTGAAAAACTTCCCAACACTGAAGCTTTAGTATCCTGCCACGAAGGAAAACGCTACACATTTTCGTCAATCCGAGATGCAGTTGACAGACTTGCTGCAGGTTTTTTAAAACTCGGGCTTAATCAAGGTGACCGAGTTGGTATATTCGCACCCAACAATGTCCACTGGTATCTCACAATGATGGGAGCAGCTAGAGCTGGCCTAGTTTCGGTTGGGATAAATCCAGCTTTTCAAGCCCCTGAAGTAGAGTACTGCCTAGCAAAGGTGGGAGTTAAGGCACTGGTGACTGCAAACTCATTCAAAAATCGACAGTACTATGACATTTTGGAGAGAATATGTCCCGAATTAAAAGATTCCAAAGATGGACATTTGACGAGTAAAAGACTGCCTCATTTAAAATCTGTAGTTATAGATTCTCAAGACAAATGGGCTGGAACTTTGAGGTTTGATGATCTCCTTGATTGGTCAAACAAAGATGACTTGCAGAAAGTGACTCATATGCAAAGTAGCATTACACCTGATGCTCCCTGTAACATACAATTCACATCAGGCACTACAGGACAACCGAAAGCAGCGGTACTCACTCATTTCAACCTGATCAACAACGCATATTTTAATGGAAAACGAAACGAAATGGAGGGTCACAGAATCTTGGTTCAAAACCCGCTTTTCCATGCGTATGGAGTTGCCATTTCCATCACTCCGGCCCTCTGCCATGGAGCTACTATAGTCCTGCCAACAGATGGATTCAATCCTGAGGCTTCTCTGAGAGCGATTGTAGATGAGAAGTGCACCATGGTCCATGGAACACCAACGATGTATGTTGATCTAATAAAAAAGCAGAGGGAGCTGCAGTTACCTATAAAGACAGCTGACATTGCTGTCACTGGAGGAGCTTTGTGTTCACCGCAGTTGTTTAAGGACATCAAGAATGTCCTTGGCTTGAAAAAGGTGAATAGTGTGTTTGGCATGACTGAACTTACGGCTGTGTGCTTCCAATCCATGATCGGCGATGATGAGGACAAGATTCTCAACACCGTGGGACATCTTCAAGATCACCTCGAGGCGAAGGTGATCGATGGGGATGGCAATACTGTACCTTTTGGTCAACCTGGAGAACTGTGTGTTAGGGGATATTCTGTGATGCTGCACTATTTAAATGACGAGGCTAAAACCAAGGAGACTCTAAGTGCGAGTGGATGGCTTCACACAGGGTAAGGTCTTGAAAGTTCTTTACAAGTTTACAATTTTATCTAAGTTATGCTTCTTCTTATACAGTGACCGATTTGTGTTGCATGACAATGGTTATGGACAGATTGTTGGTCGTCTAAAGGAAATGATTATTCGTGGAGGAGAAAATATATTCCCTAAGGAAATTGAAGACTTCTTAGCCACACACCCAGATATCCTCGAAACACATGTAAGTTGGAAGAAGAAATGATATTTTATTGAATAAGGATGAATAAGGATTGCATACTTTTCAGGTGATTGGTGTCGATGACGAACGATTGGGTGAGGAAATATGTGCATACGTCCGATTACAAGATGGCGCCAAAAATTTAACTAGAGAAGATTTGAAAAAATTCTGCGAAGGAAAACTAGCTCACTTTAAAATTCCACGATTTGTTAGAGTAGTTAAAGATTTCCCACGAACGACCTCGGGGAAAATTCAAAAGTTCAAGCTGAAGGAGATTTTCAAAAATGAGAAATAACAGAGAAGACAAAAGGAACCACCGAAAATTTTGTGATAAGTTTAAAGAAATAAGAATAAGACATAAATTGTATCAAGTTGTAGAAAATACAAATATGTTTTTAAAATAAAAAGGACTGTTTTTGAAAAAGGATGACTTGCAGCAGTTTTAGGTTTAAGTTGGGAAGATTTACATCTACAAGATGTAATAAGACTCACAGACCAAGCGTAACCGATAAATAATGTTAAAAATAAAAGAACGGATGGTTCCTAAAATTAAACCGCAAAATAAAGTATAAACGATTATAGACATCTGTGGTTACTTGGGCGTATACTTTTTATATTTTATTTTATTATTTCTTGTTTTATTATATTTTTCATTTGTATTTTATTTCATTTAATTTATTTTATTTTATTTTATTTTATTTTAACTTATTTGATTTGTTTTATTCGATGTTGACTTCATTGTAATTACTTAAATTTTACGTAATTTTATTTTATTTTGTTTCGATGTATTTTATTTCATTTTAAAGTGTTTTAGGGGAGAGTACGATAACTCAGGCAACAAAGTTTAATGACGGACTTGTATAGAACAGTTAAAAAAGCATTTTTTACTATGGTAGGGGGGGTCTATCTCCCCCCGTTTAGGTGGTAGGGGCAGTTTAAAAAAATATGTACGTTATTTGGAAAAAAAAACAATTAAAAAATAACGGTAATATGTACTTAAATTAAGTATTATAAATTTTTTTAAAGCCAACAGATTTTGCCTATTAGAAAAATGATTTTCGACTCAAATATCTTTTCAAAAACTTGAGATTATGGCTTCAAAACTATTTTATCTTAAAAGAAATATTATTTTCAACATTTGGAAAAATTTTGAGAAAAATCGAATTGACAGTTTTTTTACAAAAAATAAAAACCTAAAAAAACCAAATACTAAAACTTGGTTATAATTTACTTTCGACTCAAATATCTTTTTAAAACTTTGGGATATTGGCTTTAAACTACTTCAATCTTTCAAAAAATATTGTTGTCAACACTTAGTAAAATTTTGAAAAAAATCGAATTGACACTTTTTTTACAAAAAATTAAAAACCTACAAAAAAATTTAACAAAAGTTGGTAAAAATTGATTTCGACTCAAATATTTTTTCAAAAATTTGAGATTATGACTTCCAACTAATTTTAACTTATAAGAAATATTGTTTTCAACATTAGGACAAATTTTGAGAAAAATTGAATGGACAGTTTTCTTACAAAAAATAAAAACCTAAAAAAAAATGTATAAAAGTTGGTAACAATTGATTTCCGACTCAGATATCTTTTCAAAAATTTGAGATTATGGCTTTAAAACTATTTTATCTTATAAGAAATATTATTTTCAACATTTGAAAAAATTTTGAGATAAATCAAATTGACAGTTTTTTTTTACAAAAAATAAAAACCTAAAACAAAACAATACTAAAACTTGGTAAAAATTTACTTTCGACTCAAATAGCTTTTCAAAAACCATCCCCTTTTTTTTTTATTATATTTCACTTCGTTTTAGTTTATTTTATGTATTTTATGTATTTTATTTTACTTCATTTAATTTGTATTTATTTTATTCTGTTTCTTTTGTTTGATTTTATTTTATTTTATTTTATTTTATTTTTGTGTATATTATTTATTTTTTTTGTTTTATTTTATTTTACTTTATTTGAATATATTTAATTTCATTTTATATTTTTTTATTTTAATTTATTCCATTTCGTTTTATTTTATTTATTTTATTGCATTTATTTTCTTATTCTTATTGACAGAATAAAATATTATTATTCCAAATATCTCTATTGAGTTAAAGAAAATATTAATAAATTAAACGACAACTTAGTTTTATTCTCTCTAAAAGTAAACTAAAAAAGGTACACTGGGGCGTATACGCATTTTTTGTTATTGCGTTTTTACCTAATTTTCCTGTGTCGGCTTTCTTATTTTTACTATTTTTAAAAATAACTGCTTATTCTCAATTGAAAAAAAATCTTAAGGTGATCCTTCCTCAAATGTTGTTCAAAATTATCTTCCTCTCTGCTCCTAAGCAAATACATGAAATTTGTGGTAAAAGCTTTTATTTCAAAGAAAATAAAACTCATTTTAACTAAAAGCTTTCAGCACAACCGGAAGTGGAGTTTAGTTCAATTTCAAACGTAAGGTCTACCTCATAACGGTTAAACGCAAGCATACTGTCGACATGAAGCCCATTTCCACTTTTACTAATTTTTCCCTTATTCATGAGGCAACTTTGAGTTTTCTTCAATTTCGGTTTTGCATTATTTACAAAATCTACACTCCTTGCCTTGTCATGCATTTTATTTCTTATGTAAATAAGGAAAGTCTTAAGTTCTCACGAGAATGAGGCACAGCGAGTCACAGAGCTATAGCCTTACCAACAACCCCTCATTTAAGAAAGGGGCACGAAAATTTCAACGAAACCAAAGCAAGGATCAAAGTAAACAATAATAATAAATAAGAAGGTTCGGCAATATAAACAAAAATCACTTCGTTTTGACTTTCTTTGAGGTTATGTCAGTTATTTTTGTTTATCCCAGGACAACAAAGTTTTAGCGTCTTACCAATATTAGTATACGTAGGTACGTAAGGAATTCCCATGGACACGAATCACTGTTGGTAGGGTCCATCGCCATGTTGTTGTTTACGAATTTCCAGCAAGCAAGAAGTAGGCCAACAGGATGGTATATTATAGAAAGTATGTAGAAACAACAGTTCTTGTTGATGATGGCAGAAGTAGAAGAAGTCAAAGCACAAGTAGAAGAAGAAGCAGTAAAACAGTGTGCGTGCCAACGTGGTTCGATTTAACAATACCGGCGATGGCAACCGGAAACTTTGCGGACGGCGCATCGGATGCCATGTGGTCGAACCAAGTCAAAGTTGAAGTCAAAGAGTCGAAGGAGAGTCAAAGAGGAGTCTTAAGAATAAGAGCAAAAAATATTTGCGCAACTCATTTATATGTTGCCCCCCTATTTCGGGATCTGGGGAAAGAAAAGACCTCGTTTCGTTAAGTTTGGCCCTAAAGTTATTGAAAAAATCAAACTAAGGTCAGAAATTAAGAGACTTTGCTTGGCTTCGGTACGGTTCGAAAAATTGCTCGGGTCTTGTTTCAAGAATAAAAAAGGATATTTTCTGCTGTTGAATAAATTTGATTTTTTGTTGGTATAGTGCAACATTGGGAGGGGGTTGTGAAAGGGCTATAAAAGTGAAATTTATGGGTTTTACCTGGATATATGGAAGTTTTTTTGCCCAAGCCTACCATGGAATACTTAGTGCTTCCTTCCTATGGATTACAAGTTCTTCTTTTAGACACAAACGGATTTACACAAAATAAAAATACAAAAAATTGGCATTTTTAGATTGTTAAGAAAATAAAAATAAAATTTAGAAATTTGTTGGTATTTAAAATAAAAAATATTGAAAATCATTTGTGACTCCAAGTTTGTGTTGCCAAGTAGTCGATAGTAGAAAAGAAAGCCTTGCAAAGGGAAATTATTTCTATCTGAAGAGTGTTGTGTAATCTTTTTGCCTTTCGTGGGTTGAAAATAATGTGAGTGATGTTAGTAACTTGTTTGTTCACGGAATGTAATTTTTGAGGAGGAAATTTTGTTTCCCTAAATTTAACAGTAAAAAAAAAACTTAAAAAATGAATTTTTGTAAACGGTAACAGTTTTGTAAATTAATTTAACTTGACTTCTTAATTATTATAAACGTGTAAAATGTCCCAACCGGGGAAGCGCGTCGGTCGTGCCGGGGCCGCTGCTAAAAAAGCTACGGCAACCATAAAAAAGGATACCGATTCCACACCCGACGATTCGGGTCCCAGTGAACGCGCCACACCAGCTAGTAAAACTGAAAGTGAACCTAAGGATGATACTTCTAGTAATGGAGATAAAAAAGATGATACACCACAGCCGAAGCCTCCGAGTGCGGGAGCTTCGATTAGGGAGTCTGCAAATAAGTTGTTGGCATTATCGATGAAAAGCGAGTGGACTCCGGTTGAACAGGAATTGAAGAAGCTGGAGAAGTACGTTGCCAATGCTGGTGAAGATGGCAATCATATACCATTGGCTGGAGTTCATGATCCGGTAGGTTTTTTTTCTTAAGGAACGGAATCAGTTTGCAAAAGTGATTTAATTTTTGGATTTTGGCCAAAACTTTATAAATTATTTTGGGGTTCCGGTTATTGAACTTTAAAACTATAAATTTCATTTATTTCATTTATTTATTTTTATTTGCATAAATTTACTCAGTAAGATACAATACCTTATAAATTAGAGTAAAACATCAGTATAGTAATACTATTTGTACATTCATTGTGCTTTTCTAATGGGGTTTTAAGATACAATAGAAAATTGAAAAAGCTAATTCATTCGCTCTCTTAATGTTAAATATAAATTGAAATTTTAAAATTAAAAAAAATTATATAAATGAAAATTATTTATATAAACAAAAATGAGTTTATACTTAAAAAGAAAATATTATTCAAAACAAAAGAAAAAAAAAATATATTTGATTGTCATCATCACTATCAACATCCACAAAATAATTAGGAGAAAAATTCTTTGAGCATCCTACAAAACAGGGTCGAGCTGCTTATTATTTTTAAAGATTGAGGGAGGGAATTCCATAATCGAGTGGCATACACATAAAACTGGCGTTCAGACACTAAAAATGAGCAGCGTATTGGTATGAGATTGCAAGATCTTACAGATCGTGTATGGTTAATTTTATTGTAAAGGTATTCCGGCTGATGGGTTTGCAGAATATTGTGAAACAAGGTTAGTGTTCTAAGTTTAAATAAATTATCTAGGGTAATACCATAAATTGATTTAGAGAAATTAGAGATGTGATCATATCTTCTTACACCAAAGACATAACGCGCAGTACTATTGTAGGCAACATTAAGTTTCCGTTTGTGTTCATAATCACAATTGCTAAAAATCTCACAACAGTAAAGCATTTGTGGTATTATCAGGGTACGTTAAAATAAACGTTTGAAACTATTCAGATTATTGCCACTTAATCAAACACGTCCACTCAGTTGCACATCAGAAACTCCAATAAACAATAAACAAAATGCATTTGCTGGCAGACCTTCAAAACTCCGCGGAAATAAAAATGAAACTACACAAATTTTCAAATCATTTAATCGGGAAAATATCACCCCAAAATTAAGTTTAGAAATATTTTTTTTAATGACCGTAAAAACGAAAAGTAATCATTTTTTCGATGTGGTTTTCATGAATTTTGTCCGAATTATTATATTTTTATTTATATTTTTTGAATAAAATGAATTTATATCTAAAAATTCTGCTGATCGAAATTTTTGTGAATAAAGTTTTTTTTCTGCAAAGTAAAACTAATTTTTTTTCAAAAAACAATGTTGGAATGCTTGATTAGCAATTTAACATTTCCTTTAAATATATACAAGAACCTTAAGTTTTTCAAGTTTCGGAAATAATTTTTCGGCGAGAAAAAATACTTTTAGTAAAAATAACATTTTTTACTTAAACTTCTTTTATTAAAAGTTATTCCGATAAAAAACGGTTAAACTAAAAAAAAATATTAATGTCTTGTAACGCAAACTACACAATACCTATTTTAAAGTTTTTATTGCTGAATTTAATAGTTCCTGTTTATCAAGATTTTAAAAAACTCTTACTGAGGCTCAGATTTAACTTGAAATATTTTTTTACAACAAAATACATAATGATTTCATCAAGTTCAATTGTGTATCCTTCAATTAAATTGTAAAATTTGATCAATATCTTTTTTCTGCTTTCCTGCTTCCGAAATATTCTTTAGTTTTTAAACATCGCCTGACTCTACAAATAATTTTTAAAATCTATCATATGATTTTTACTTTTCAAAAATACCAGTATTATTATATAATTGAATATTTTCAATGCATATACATAATTGTTTGGGATTTGTCGTCAACTTTGTAAGAAGTATACTAAAACTAATTTCTTTCAAAAACCGTGGAAACATTTGGTATTAAGCATTTTGGCTAAACATATAAATGACAATTGAAAGAATAGTATTTAATAATGAGTTTTTCTTTAAAACTCAATAAGTTATTGAAAATAATTAAATAAAAGTTGCAAGATTAAAATTATAAATATTCAGTACCATAATGCAATTTAATGAGATGTCAAAATCTCAGGAGAATACGATAAAAATAAACTTAATAGAGTTCTTCTGAAGACACATTTGTTTTGCTTTTGTTGTTTTGAAAGTAGAATTATCGATCACATATAAAACGTAGAAAAATACGATTGTCTTAGGTATATTTTTAACCGCTGCAGAGTAAACATTTTAATTTACGGAATAAACCTAGCAAAATATACGAAATTTAAAATTTTTCAACCTTTTGTAAACAATTAAATATTCATTTTTGTTAGTTTTATTTTAAAACCAAAAATACTTAGGTAAAACCCAATGCATCGAATATGGTTGTTGAGTCTACCAATTCATTTCCTTTAGGAATTTTGGAGTATTTAATTTAAGTGTTCCTGTTATTTAATCAAAAATAATTAGGAGTTTGATTAAACACTTCGATTAGCTAATATTTTCGAGAAGTTTTTCAGTTCTTAATTTAAAAAGGAATCACACTACCTAATTAACATAATAAATGTGTAAATTGATTTTGTGTCATTTCATTACCTTCTCTGATATTCAATTTGGAAGCGAAATATTGTTTTTGAAAATTCTTCATGGACAAAATTATGAATGATACTGTACAACACTGTTTGGTAAAACTACTGCAAATTGCTGTTCTTCAAAATACAGTACATTTATAATGCTGTTTATTAAAATTCTGTATAAACAAAACAAAAACTATACCCGTTAAATTATATTTTTGCTTAATTCAGTGTTAAAGGGTTGAAAGAAATCGCGCTGTTTCAAAAAGAATTTTTCTTTTTCTTCATATTTGCAGAATTTTGAATCTTAGCTTTCAGTATTAAGACTACATATATAGATAGATAGAATTTTAAATTCAGAAGTTTAAACCTTGTATGGGAAATATCTATTGAAAAATTCCCTTTTGATAACAAAAATTTGAATTTTAAAATATATGTGCATTTATTTCATTAGTTTACCGTTTTTCACTAACACAAAGGACTTGAAAGACATAACGTCTTTAGCATATTTCTATACAAATTTGCTGATATTTTTCAATGCAATTTATATTGTTTTTCTACAAGTATTATTTTATCTTAAATAAGAGCACTAGAAGTGAGCAGTAATATAAAAATTACCAATAAGCGTTTTAATGAATTTCCACAGTATTCTGCAATTCATATTAATTGAACATAAAAAAATAATTCTTTTATTTATTCGAACCCTCAAAATAAATCACATTTTATTGAAGAAACAACTCAAATAGTATTAAATTTTGAATGATGACGGTATTGTATGTTCTTATTTATACTCTCACAATATATTTAAAAATCAGTTTTCTTATCTGGATTGTAAAAAGGTGAAAATTAAAAACGAATTATTTGTTTACTTAAGCATTAAAAATTATATTAATGATTATTTTAATTTTTGGTTTATTTGATTCATTTATCAAAACTGAAAAAAAAAAACAGAAATAAAACCTCACCCAATTTTCAGTGTGGTGTGTGTCATGACATAAAATGTTAAATGGCTTGTAAATTAACATCATTAATAAACAAGGTATTATTAGTTATTTGCTTATTAACGCAAAAAGTTTGCTTACGACAACACCTTTACTTAAGGTTAGCTTTAGGTACACAGTTGCATTTTGTTTTAGTTAATTTAGCAAATTCATGCTATTAGAATAATTGTAAAAAATAAAATTATAAACTGACATAATAAAAAATTAGAAAACACAGTTGGATGTCTTGAAAATTTTGGACATATTTTAAGGAGTGTTTTTGAAAGCATCAGTCAGGGTCATTAGAATGTGATGGTCATTCTCATTATATTTAATTCTTATAGGTATACAATATTTTGATGATGACTTTACTGAAAAATTAAAAGATAAGACTTCACATCAAACTCGAAAAATATTTTTATAAGGACTTCAAAATGGTCAAATGTCAAGTTGGCAGAGGTCGTTTGTCAAACCTAATTTTCAGTTACTTCATGGCCACATACATTAAAATTCTATTTTAATATTCTCTATACCTCTTAGCTATACTTTAATGGGTTAGGCGACTCTAGAATGGTCGCAAAACATATATTTTTTTTTAAATTTTAAATCGTCCTGTAGGAGCTCAAAAAAATGTTATCACAAAAGATTACGACTGGAAAAAACTTTCAGTATTCGGTTTTCGATATTTATTAATTGATATTTAAACACATTTATCTTAATTTAAACAGACGTATGTAGGTATAATAAAATTGTGTTCCTTTAATTTCGATTTATTTTGTAGTATTTCTGAAAATAAAACAACACAAATTCTAAACAAATATGACATAGTAGATGTTGTTGGTATGACTACAGAAATTTTCTTAAAAGTACTTGAAAACTTTCGAAGTCATTAACGTCTCAAGTTATTCCTAAGAAAACATTTTTACAACTTTCAAAGATTTTTTTTTGTTATGAGCCCGATTCCAGGATTTGTTGTATGTTTTCAAAAGGAGAAATTCTGTACTGTTTTTAAATATAAAATTAAAAAAAATCAGAAATTCTGTACTTTTTTTAAATATCAAATTTAAAAAAAATCATTTTAAAAAAGTGTATTGAAGACAAAACTTATAAATTTTTAGTGTTCCTAACATTGATAGCAGTTTTACCTAATGATTCCAATTTCAAATTTCTGTAACAGCAATGAGCTTTCACTTACATTAATTAAGTTATTATTTATCAAATCTTAAACTGTTTATGCTATGATTTTCTTAGCATCTTTTCACTTTGGCACTTAAAAAAATCTCTATTGAACTCAATTTCTTACAAAAATGCAAAGAAAACAATGCTTTTTTAAAGAATTAAATTAACCTCAATTCGAAATTTGTCTAACACTTTTTTAAAAATGTTTAATACAACGAAAAACGGTATTTTTAAGTCTAAAGTAAAACACGACATACATAGTTCTCAACAATAAAATTGAATGATAATTTTGCGATGTAAAAAACTTTGTTTTTCTGGAAACAGTCTTAATTTTTTGAGTATTTAACTTAGCTTCTGAAAATTCTCATTATTTACCAGTTTTCATTTTACTCTATGTGAAATTTTGAAAAACTTGAATGTAATGTGATAATGTGATAATTTCGAATCCGAATTTTTTGTAACTTTCAGATAAAATTTTAAAAATACCTGTTTTCAACGTTATTTTTATTTCTTCTTCAATATATCTCAAAAATTTGATGTAATAGCTATGTTTAGACTGCAGATTCGTTAAAAGATTAAACATTTGAAAGAAATTTTCCGTTTTGCCTTTTTGTGTTAGAAATCGTTGTTATACAAATTTGTAGCGTTTTAAAAAGATTTATGTAAGACGCATGAAATCTAACAGGTCGTGAATATTTTTTTAAAAACTTATGATCTACTAAAGACAATTAAACTAAATGTTGAAGAAATTGATTATAGATTTGGAAAACCGTCACAAATTTAATTTAAACGGCTTCGTCAATGTACGAGTAGCTCAAAAATCTATATGAATTTGTTTCGATTTTTAAATAGCAATTATTTCAAAAATCAATTTCGGCGTCTAGAACGGTTTAAATATATCAATCTTCCTTCTTAATAATGTATTTAGGTAAAGAATGGTGATAGAACAATTTTGGATCTGAATTGGAATCAAGACTATCAAAACCCATCGAAAATCTGCGATTTTCATAAAATAAAATTGTCATCTAGTCTTATTTTCGTCAGAGGAATCGTTTCCATGTAATGCAATTCTGAAACATTAATACGTTTACTCAATTCACTTTTTAGCTATGCTATTTTGAAAATATCAACATAAAGAAAGTCAACGCATAAATTAGTTAGCAATCCAGATTTTGAGAGACAATGTAATACCCCAAAAACGGACTCTAAATACTTTTGCATAAATTTAATCTCTCAAAAGTTATTCACAAATGAAATTGAAAAGAAATAAAATTTGAGGTTTTGCCATTTCTGACATAAATTTTCAAACTTGACAGAACAAATTAACATTTTGCATCGTACACAAATATTGTTCCAAAAATTTTGTACAGTCTTATATTTTGTATCAGTTTTATTCTTGCTCAGGTATGGAAAATATTATGTCTTGTTATTGCTTTCAAAGACTATAAATGTTCACGTTATTAAATTAAAATGATTGCATATATTAAAATGTTTTTTAGCAGTTTGAATTTATTTACCATACAAACTTTTCTCTTATCCTCCGAAACTTCTCGGCTTAATTTTTTCAAAGCTCTGGGGTAGTATCATATTGCAGAACATGAAATAAAAATTGAAAGAATAACGTTAATTTAATGTTCGTTCAATCATTGCATCATTATATTGATTTCCCTTACTAGAAAAACGTATCCTTCTGTCTAAAATACAAATACAAAAATCTTTTCAAAAAAAAAGAAAAGAAAACGCTTATCATAACAATTGTCTGTTGACCCGGTTTCGGAAAAAAAAAAGCAAAATAATACCCGAAAACGCTAACCCAAAACATAGATTTTTGTATTATAATTCATGTACCTACCTAAGTGAATATCATCCATACACGAAGTCAAAGCAAGAAAAATAAAAAAGAAAATTCCGAAAATTATATTTTCCACAAAAACGAAACAATTTTCGGCGGCGCATTCGTCTAGCGAAGAAATTCAATAAAATCACAAAACTTTTCGATACGATTCCATATTCCAATAAAAACAAAATAGGAAAAAATTAATAATACAAAAATATATAAATCTGTTTGGGTTTGATACAATATGCTGGGGGATAGGAAGCTCGTCGTGTCGTCGAGGACACACTCCTTCCAATCCTTCTGAGTGCATAGACTTAGACGATTTTTGTTTCACGTCTTTCCGATATTATTTTATTTAATCCGTTGCCATGATCCCAAATTCTCTTTTTTTTCCTTCGTTTAAATAAACAATTGTTGAATGAATATACTCGTCATATCAAAGCTAGCATAGGCTTTACATATCATATCGCCTTACAATAAAATTATTTATTTTGACTCAATTTTTGTCTTATATCCTTTTCAGACAACCGGAATGACACCTTTGATGTTCGCAGTAAAGGATAATAAGACTCAAATCATCGATCGGATGATAGAGTTAGGAGCTGATGTTGGAGCCCGCAATAACGTAAGTCAATCATATAGCCGTTCTAGTTCTCAATGGAACATACCCCCCTACCCCATACTACACATAGAAACCTTTAGAGTATTATAAATAGCTCAGCGCCCTCTAACTACGATAAAATTTAGTGTCAGAAAAAATAAGAAGTTATAGGGGGGTAAAATCCTTCTATGCTTTTATTGCTAAATATACATGCGAAACAGTTAGTGCTTTTTTTTTTTTGTTTTTGATTATGTGCCTAAGAAATTTTATGTATAGGTGTATAAGTGAAGGAGTATATGAAGGTGTATAAAGTATATATGTATGTATATTATCGAGATGACCCAGAAACGAAAAAAGAAGTCGGAAATCCTTTGGCTGTTAGCAGCGCGCCAAAACAAAATCTAATTAATGTAAAAATTTTGTATGCGGCATAAATAAATAGGAACAACAATCATATACCTATCTATACCTACATGTTTATATACATACACCAACAAAAATATACAATAACGAACTAGAAAAGGATATAACTTTTTCTAATAATAATAACCAAGTTCCGATAGTTATTTGATTTGATTTTTCGTTTTTTTTTTGCACAGAATATCTATGTAATTATATTTAGTTATAGTTTCATTAATTATCTATAGTTTGGTCATCATTATGATGATGTTGGTACAATAAGTTTGTTTGGAAAAGAACATAGTTATTAATTTTGTACTCTGTAACGCCCATTACAAATCATTACAAAAAGGAGACCGGAAGGTGTTAATATGTGTAGTAACGAGGTTTTTAATGTTCAAGTTTTTAAGGTTTTTCTTGTGACACATTTTTGAATGTTATTTTGTGACTTAGTTTGAAATGCTAAACATTTGTCTACTGCGGTTTTGGAAAATTGGAAATTTATTACTTCTTCACTAGAACCTATAATATTCACATTTGAAGCTGGATTGGGGAAAAAGAAAAAACTTTTACGGCATTATTTAAAAGGAAACATAAAAAGTTTTAGGAAAATCACAAAAACAAAAAAAAATAATATTAAATTTTTGCGTCCCTTTGATATCTTGATATTTTTAAAGTTTAACTTAGGCGGCTATAGTGAATAAAAATTACCCAGACATTTTTCCAATTTTTGGATATTAAATGTAAAAACTCTTCATTATACTTTGTTTTGTATTGGGATTTAAGTAAATTCAAACTTATAAAGAATAATAGAAAGTTTTTTCCATTGTCAAATATCGTCGATGGGAAAATTTCGACTTAAGGTTGTTACTGACAATGTTTTTGAATTTTCTGATTGGGACTACATTTTTGAAAAAAATGGTTTTAGTTTTCTATAGTAATTTGACGATCAGTTGCCTCTGAAATGGAGGCAAAACACACCTCCAAAAGGGCTAAGACGGGGTTTCAAGAAAACCGGATTGTCGTGTTACAATGACCAGCACAGCCCCCAGATCTCAACCCCATAGAAAACTATGGGAAATTGTAGATCGACGAATTGTAAGGACTAATTGCAAAAATATAAATGATGTGCTTGATCAAAGTAAAATGACTTGGGAAAGTATCCCAAATAGCATAATAACAACTTAATTGACTCCATGCCTCAAAGATGTGCTGAAGTGATTAAAAAAAGAAAGGGGTTGGTAAAAAATACTATCAATATTTTAGTAAGTCTAAAAAAATAAATGTATTTTTACTTGCGACATCATAGAAACTATATGGCAAGTTTTGCATTCGTAAAAAATTTCGAACTCGAGATGGTAGAGAAGACGAAAAATGTGGGTCCCGCGATTCCGTCTGATCTATCCTGTCTGTCCACGCTCCTACAGCCTAAACCATTGGGTCGATTGAGTTCAAACTTGGAAGTTAAGGTTTTGAGTAGATTCACTTTAGGCGTTTTTTTTTCTTTTTTTTTTAAGATCAAAACTTACAGGGGGCCCCATACAATTTTTTTGGTCAAAAAACGAAAATTCGAATTTTTAAAAATTTTCCCTAAAATTTTTTTTTTTTAACTTGGCTTCTTTTAGTAAGAAAAACATATTTTTGTATTGCTCCGAAAAGGTACCGCTCAAAGAACCGTTGTTTTGTTTTTTAATTTTCTCAGCAACTTATGAACCGATTTCAATAATTTTTTTTGAACGAGCTCTTATATTGCCATAATAATATTTGATTATCAAAAGTGCAATTTTTTTTGTTTGGATTTTTAAAAAAATATTGAATTTTTGTTTTCAAAATCCGATATCTCGAAAAAGGGTCCACATTTTTTACGAAATTCAAATCTAAAATGTATATTTACAATCACTAAACAACTGGATAACAAAAATATTTTTAAGAAAAAATGGAAAATTTGTAGGTATTACATAAAAAAATGAATTTAAATAAAACCGGTCTAACGATTTTCAAACAAAAAAATTGAAAAATTGAGGTTTTTTTGACAAATAAAATGGCATTTATATCTTTGAAGACAAACTTATTTTACAGGTATATTTTTAGATCTTATATAGGTACTTTTTTAAACAGACTCTTTGCATACAGGAGCAAGTTCGTGCGACCCAGTCGTCCATTTTATTTAAAAGTTGCTTTTGTTTTGACCAGCCTAATATTGAACTTATCTTACCAATTGTGCTATATTTAATGAATTATTACAAAAACAATTTTATTTTATTTTCCATTAGAAACTGAAAATATTTATTTAAATTTTAAAAACAAAAATATACAATAATTTAATTCTAAATTTGTTTTTTAATTATTTAATAATCGAGGAAATGAAAGTTGCTTTTGTTTTGGCCAACACTGTATCTGTGTGTAGGTACTTAATGATTGTACTTTTTGAACTTAACTTGAAAATTAATATGGATTTAAATTTGTTTAGTTAAAATAAATAGAACAAGGGAACTTATGGGCAATGTATTGTATATGCCACATTCATTTTATGTAGGAAAAGCTAGTCTCGATAAGTTTTCGAATATGTATATGATTTGAAATACGAACAAAAAACTTAGCAATGAAAACGAAAAAGCTTTCAGTTCTTATCAGTGTTGCCAGAAATATTTGTTTTAAAATGCGAGTATTGAATTTCGAAGATAGAGGGGAATCGAAGGTCCTACTATAATTTTTAGGTATTCTTTCCGAAAATTTTAACAGTTTTTTCTATAACTCAAAAAATCTTCTTAAAAATATTTGTCAGTTTAAATCCATATGACACAAAAAAAAACAGGTACTTTCTATGACTGGAAAAACCGTCATAAAACTAATATTTATCAACTTAATCCAAAAATGTTTGCTTGCAATAAACACTTAATACATATATATCTCATTCATTCCAAATTTGGGATTTTCCAAAAAACCTAAGAGTTTATGAAACATCGGCAAAAAAAATTAAAAAAGATTGTCCCTATCTATGTGACACGAAGTGTATTTCATCTCATAAGAAACACTTTTGTCTAGTTTACTAAAACTTGATAAATTAATATATTTAACAGTCTTTTAACAATAAATGAAAATCTACACATCTCGAAAACTTTGACAGAAAACAAAACTCCAAAACCGGTTCCCTACTTTTTGAAGTTTTTTTTTTAAATAAGAATATGGTTTCTTATTAAAAATATCGTTTCCAATTTTATTGGGACACTATGGCTCGTAAACATCCTTTTTTAATTTAAACGATTTTCAAAAAATCAGAATCAGAGTAAAAAAAGCGATTCCATTATAAAATTTTTTTGGAAATGTCAAAGTAAAAATTTAGTAAAAACTTTAGCACTTAAATATTAATTCTTGTTACTCATCCATGGCATGTCACGATAAACTTCAATGTATTAAATTGAATTTATTATAAAACTGTGCATTACACTTTTTCTTTAGGTCTTGTCGCTTACGGGAAAGTGCCATGAACACATTTTGTCCCTACAACCTCGATAATAAAAGTTAGGGATAAGTCGCAATGTAAAGTTTTGTATAACGTTGAATTTTGAGAAAAACACCAAAAATTAAAAAAAAAAACCTTATTTAAATTCGAAATCATCACATTTTAAGAACACAAATTTTCAGCACTTTTCTTTTTCAAATTTCAAGAAAACTTCCAGTATGAATAACGTGTGCTTTTTTAATCTTCAATGATTCAAAGTTAAATGCATTTATTTTGATTAGACTTTCCAATTTTCCATACATTTTTGATCCTATTTTGGGGATATGGGAAATATTGAAGGCGAAATTTGAATCGCGAAATCTATTCAAAATTTTGAAATTCATTTTGATTTAGTAGTCTGTACTTTCTTTGAAGGCTTAAAAATAGGACATATACTATGAATTGGTGTTTATGCCAACGCTGATTTTGTTACTTTCTACAATCGATCAAGAGGGTCGAATTATTAGTGTGATTCGTTTTTATTCCTATGACAAATTTGGATTTCAAACTAATAGAAGATAAGGGCCAAACATTTTTCAAAAACGATGTTTGAGTAGTGAAATTTTAACTTAGCTCCAAGAGTTATTCGGATTTTGATTACTTTTGTTTAAGAGATGAAAATGTAAATTAACACAGTTTTTGATCACCCTTTAATTTTTTAGAACATCCCCAGTTTTCGAAAAAATCAATTTTCAAAAATTGGGTGCGAAAAGAACATGACTTAAAATCTTTTTTTTTTTTAAATCTATAGTTTTTTACTAATAATGCTCCTTTATCTTTTTTTAAATATTTTCTTTTAATTTTTGAAAAAAATTATTATTCATAAAATTACTAAAACTCATCAAAAATATTTGTATGTGAGTTTTTAAAGATGATCATTTTGAAATATAATATAAAAAAATGTTCCTTATTACGAATATTCCTCGTGCTTACTAATTAGATTTTAAATTTCAAACACATTTCATTAATGCAGTTCTTTTACTGAATTTGATCAGTAAGATCAATGTTTTCAAAACTAACAAAAAATAAAGTGCACGACTAGGTTTCAGGAATTTGCTCTATTTACAAAAACTCATTATATTTCAAAACTTTAAAACGTACCTGTAAAATAAGTTTGTTTTTATTTGTTTGCATACCCCTATCACATTTTTCAATTTAAGTTTCAAAATATTTTAAATTTGCAATTATTGAGAGCTAATATAAGTTTAAAATTTGATTTGAGTAAAAAAATGACGACCCGTTTTCGAAAAATGTCTTTTTTTTAAATCAAGAAAAACAATTAAATTCATAAAATATTATTAAGACAGTATAAGAATTTGTGCTGCAAAAAAAATATTTAAATCGGTTAATTACATCTTGAAAAAACTTATAAACTAAATAACGGTTTTATGGGAGGTACCCTACTGGAGCAATACTAAAATATTTGTTTTTACTGAAAGAAGTCAAGCTAAGACAAAATATTTAAGAAACAGATAGTAAAAATCTCTCGGTTCGTTTTTGACCAACAAATTTGTTTGTTACTGTTAGCCTTGAAAAATAAAGTGCACGACTGGGTCGCACGAACTTGCTCCTGTATGCAAAGAGTCTGTTTAAAAAAGTATCTATATAATATTTAAAAATATACCTGTAAAATAAGTTTGTCTTCAAAGATATATATGCCATTTGATTTGTCGAAAAAACCTCCATTTTTCAATTTTTTGGGAGGGGGTTACATTTAATACAGTTAAAATAATTTAAAAAAAAACTAATTTAAGATTCAAAATTTTACCTGAAAAATAAGTTTGTCTTCAAAAATTTAAATGCCATTTTATAAATCAAAAAACCCTTGATTTTTCAATTTTTTTTTTTGAAAATCGTTAGAGCGGTTTTTTTTTAAATTAATTTTTTATATATAAAATTTTTCAATTTTGTTCTAAAAATATTTTTGGTATGCAGTTGTTTAGTGATTGTAAATATACGCTCTACATTTCAATTTCGTACAAAAATTTTGACCCGTTTTTGAGATAGAGAATTTTGAAAAAAAAAAATTTCAATATTTTTTTAAAAATCCAAACAATAAAAAATTGCTTTTTTGATAATCAAATATTGTTAAGGCAATATAAGAGCTCGTTCAGAAAATATTGAAATTGGTTCAAAAATTGCTGAGAAAATTAAAAAACAAAAAAAACGGTTCTATGAGCGGTACCTTTCCTGAGCAATACAAAAATATGTTTTTCTTATTAAAAGAAGCCAAGTTAAAAAATAAAATTTTAGAGAAAATTTAAAAAAAATCTATCGGTTTGTTTTTGAGAAAATTCAAATTTTCGTTTTTTGACCAAAAAAATTGTATGGGGGCCACTGTTAGTTTTGATCTTAAAAAAAAATGAAAAAAACGCCTAACGCAAATCTGCTCCAAACCTTAACTTCCAAGTTTGAACTCAATCGACCCAATGGTTTAGGCTGTAGGAGCGTGGACAGACAGACAAAATTGACCGGACGGAATCGCGGGACCCACTTTTTTCGACTTCTCTACCATCGTAATATCATGTTTGATTAAAATCTCGAGTTCGAAATTTTGCACGAATGCAAAACTTGCCATATAGTTCCTATATGTCGCAAGTAAAAATTTAAAAATGTCTAACGTGAATCTGCTTAAAAAACTAATTTCCAAATTGAACTGAAAGACAAACAGATAGATGGACGGAATCGGTGGACCGATTGTTTTTAAAAAGAAAATCTATCGAAAACGTTTTTTTATCAAAATAAAAATTAAAGACTTGGTCCCAATTTCCAAAAAAACTGATTTTTCGAAAACAGCGATTATCGAAAAAGTTAAAGAATGGTCAAATTTGATAATTTAATTTACATCTTTTAAGTTAAAATAACAAAAAATCCACTACTTTTTAGGACCAAGTTAAGTCGGCTGTTTTGGGTACATACATATATTTTTCCCCAACTTTACACAAAAATTTGTTTTTTTTTTTTAGCCTTAACATTTATACTAACATGTTTTAATTTTCAGGAGTTTTCCCCCATTGTGATTGCTTTAAAATGCAGGAAGCTTACTATTCCATTCCTATTAAGTTCGGTGTTTTTGTTCCTTTTGCATTTTTCACTGTAAGCTCCTAGAGTTTTTATTTTTCCTTTTTCACTACTTCCCATACGAACAAAGATTATCCGAAACATTTTTAAATATCAAGACAATTTGTCAACACTTCTATTTCAGTTAATTGAAAAAAACACTGTTAAAATAGGTCCACATAAGAATATGTCCACTTTAATTTTTTATCGGATTTAGTCCAACATACAACTTATGCTAATTATTGCATAAAACCCTCTTTGTAAAAAGTCCAAACATAGAAAATTGATTTCTTATAGTGTGTTTATTCTCTTAAACCCCACGAGCCATGAGCCTTGTTGAAAGCCTAACAGTAAAGGTATTATACACCTTAGCACATTTATCATGGACACCTCAAAGTACATTCCACCTCTCCAAAGGTTTACCACCCCCATCACATCACATAATCCAACTTTATATACAAAAGAAAAACTTTTCGCGAAGCAACAAAAAAAAAAGTCTGATGCTTGTTTTAGGCCATTAACCTGACTGCCTTACCTTGCCTACCCTTAGGCCTTTTGTAGGTATGTATTGTGTATAGACCTTTAAGGTATTTTTTTTGCCCAAAAAAAAACTGGGTCAGAGGAATGCGGAAGTTTTTGTCAACCATATTAAAATCGTTCCGCCTATTATAAACTTATATGCAGCCAACTTTTTTCTTAAGGCTTAATTTTTGCTGAAAATAATGCAAAAGATTTAACAAGAAACCAAAATGATCTCATTACGTAAACAAGATTGAAATTAATTCGCACCTGTCCAACATAGAAGGCAGTTGAAATATTTTAAAATTTCTGACCGGATGTCGAGGCAAAATTCTTCGTATATAACAGCCAAGCTGACCTACCACCACTACCACCATCACCGCCCAACCTAAGGCCTATTACGGCGGTGGCGGCCGGCGGCGGTGGCTTGGCTGTTCTTATGGTCATCGTTATAGTCTTCTATGCAAATTGGGGTCGATTCTTTTTTTATAGAACAAAGCCAGCTTCCGGTGCTTAATGGTGGATGGTTTGGTTATAAAGGACGAACTTCTGTATAGCAGTCTCAACAATGCATTCTAGACCAAGACCAGCGAGTTCCGGTGCATGGGGCGGGTTTCTATAAAATTAATGAGTCCTTTTGGACATTTAACCATTTTTATGGACTTTTTGTACTGAAAAGTATTTTATTAAAAAAAATGCTTTCTTAGAAATGAACACATTCAGGTCATATACCTACCGAACTGAAACCGACCGACTTGCTGCAAACCTAAATAAAGTAAAGCCAAAGGACTCAACAAAATTCACGGCCATCTTGCCGCACGACTTCATTTTACAGTCGTAGCTTCGGCGGTCGGTAAGTAAGTTTGGATATTGCATGCCAAAGCGCAGTGCAATAATTTATGTCAATGTTGCTGCAACCGTGCGAATCACATGTTTTTTTTAAAGTTATGAAACATCAAGACCTCTAGAAAGGGTTTTAGCCTTTAAGAAAAAAGAGAAGAAATTCTTTAAGATTATCGTATATAATTTTAATTTGGACTGCTCTGAGAATTTTAAAGGCATTTTTAAGTTTTGTACAACTCATTGACTCTTTCACTCTCACTCTGGGTTAAGAAATGACCTGAATTCGGAAGCAAACATTTTCTGCATCATCATCGGCACCAGTATAATGTTCGTGCAGTGCAGTTTTTTTTTTTTGGTTAAAGGTCACTTGGCTCGTTTCGAGTAATTTAGCCATTAGATTAATGACTTTTGGATGACGATCCTAGGTCGTAACTTTCGTTGCATTCTTGCATGTTCTCATTATTAACTGACCTGATGGTGGTGAGGACTTGATTTTATGTATGAAAGGTGTGGCTATTTTCTTACTTTTGACGAGAGGAAATGAAAGCAGCTAATTGCCTTTTTTCTTTATTTTATAATTTCATGATTTCGTGAAATAGGTTTCCGAAGTCATAAAGTAACAATTTTAAATGAAATGCAATATCAACAGTGATTTTCATTTTTTTTTTTAAATTTCAATTATAGTTATGGATCTTGAAAATGAAAACCAGGACTCGACTTCATAGGTCAAGGATAATGTTTGTATAACACCTATTTGCAAGACGAATAGGTATGCTCCTACGTTTCCCAAAACAAAAAACTTTCTGTTTTTTAGGTTTTACTTCACGAAAAGTATTTAAAGGGTGTAAAGTGGTTATAACAATGAAATGTTAGGTATTCAAAACATTTAAAGTGTGCCTTTAATTTTTATGATAGATTGATATTTAAATTGGGTTTGAAGAATTCATAAGGGTTATGCGTTAAAAGGGTTGAAATATTGCATTTTATCGATTTTGTTTTTTGTAGGCTTGTTTGGATTACAGTTACTCGTATATGTTTTTGCCCATTTTTAGAGCTGCCTATATCTTTTGAAATTTGTTTTTAATAAAATGTTCAAGAAATACAGTTTGTGGTTTCTAAGATTTGATCAGGGCTAATTAAAGAAGAGATTTTTAATTACTAAGCAAAGAAGATTTAACGTGTTTAACATAAGCAGATAAAAACAGAAAAAAATATTCACACTATAAAATGGCAAAATGGTCTCAAAAAATGTCAGTGTGCTTCTTACATGTTTTGTTGCTAACGAACTTGCAAAAGTTGAATATCTAACATTGAAGTTTAGGCTATTTTTTATCGAGATTGAAAACCAATTTAGTACAGTTCAGTTATATGAGTTTAACAACAGGAAGGGCCATCAAATTAACTAATAAAATTTTATGATTTGAATTTGAATTTGAATTTGACAGATCAGTTAACATTAAGTCTAATAAAATCAAAATCATAACTATAGACAAATATTATTAAACCATATGGATTTTTTTAAGAAGAAATTATGTTTTTTTGAGTAGTAGGTATATGTACAATACTATCGTTAATAAAACTTGGAATACGTTTTTAAATTCACAGTTTAAAATAATATTAAGAAAAGTCTGTACGAATATCTGATGTAAAATGGTATTTTTAACTTCCCATAGGAAGTTATTGTAATTGGTCCGATTTTTCAATTTGAAAATTTTGACATTTCTCGAAGTTTCACGGTCGAAATAAAAGATTTTTAGAGAGATGTCTGTGCGTGCGTGTGTACGTACATATGTTTTTACGTTCGAGAAGTTTTTTTTCAACGTCCATAGGTCAAGAACTAGTAGAGATATCGACTTCAAATAAATGTTGTTATACCGATAATAACGCAGAAAGATGCAAAAAGGACTCTCAAAAAAATTAAGTGGGTGTTTTTTTTACTATATCAATTTAAAAAAAAGGTGAACATTTTGGTTAACCCTAAATATCTCTCGAACCAATAACGCTAGAGACTTGAATTAAATTTTATATTATATATTGCAACGTGATACCAAACTAGTATATTTTTAGAAAAAATTCCACTAAACGGTTTTTTTTATAAATCAAAAA
This sequence comes from Eupeodes luniger, assembly GCA_951509635.1. Classification (NCBI taxonomy): domain Eukaryota; kingdom Metazoa; phylum Arthropoda; class Insecta; order Diptera; family Syrphidae; genus Eupeodes; species Eupeodes luniger. The sequence continues at coordinate 5,898,566 of OX608075.1, read as the reverse complement.
AAAACTGAAAAAAAAGTATTTGGAACTTCGAATATTTTACGAAGAAAAAAAGATTTTATATATTTACATAAAAACAAAAAAGATTTTGTTTACAAAATAATTGTATGCAACGAAAAATAACGTTTTTTACATCTGGTAAAATTTTGGGAAAAATCGAATCGACAGTATTTTTACGAAAAATAAAAAAGATATAAAAAAATTAATAGAAGTTGGTAAAAAATTGACTTTCGACTCAAATATTTTTTTCAAAATTTAAGGTATTGGCTTCAAACTAATTTTATCTTATAAAAACTATTGTTTTTGACATTCAGTACAATTTTGAGAAAATCGATTTGACAATTTTTTTACAAAAAATAAAAATCTTAAAAAAAAATTACTAAAAGTTGGTAAAAATTGATTTTCGACTCAAATATTTTTTTCAAAAATTTGAGATATTGGCTACAAGTTAATTTTATTTTATAAAACAATACAGTTTTCAACATTTTATAAAATTTTGAGAAAAATCGAATGAAAAGTTTTTTTTACAAAAAATAAAAAAGTTAAAAAAAAATACTAAAAGTTCGTTATATTCGAATATCTTTTCAAAATTTTTTAGATATGACTTCAAACTAATTTTATTTTATAAGAAATATTGCCTTGAACATTCGGTAAAATTTTGGGAAAAATCGAATTGACAATTTTTTTCCAAAAAATAAAAACCTAAAAAAACACTACTAAAACTTGGTAAACATTTACTTTTGACTCAAATATCTTTTAAAAAATTAAAAACAGTGGCTTCAAACTAATTTTATCTCACAGAAAATATTGTTTTTGACATTAAGTAATTTTTTTATAAAAATCCAACAGTCCGTTTTTTTTCATAAAAAAATAAAATCTACAAAAAATAGGTACGCAAATTCGGTAAAAATTTAAGTTCGGTTCTCGATATATCTTGAATAATAGATGATATTGACTTCAAACAATTTCTCATTCATACAATTCGTATTTATTTATATAAGAAATAAAAACTTTTAAGAAATGCTAATTTCTAATAAAATTGGTAAAAATTAGTTTTCGACTAAAAATCTCGTTAACAAAAATAGATTTTGAAATCAAACTATTTCATTATATGCAAAATATTGTTGGTGATTTTAAATTTTTTAAGAATAATTCAACTGACAACTTTTTTAACAAAACACGAAAACAAACCTTTTAAGCAAGACAAATCGACAGACGGGTTGGGAAGTTATCAGTGTGGGTCGCATCTCAGCCCCTTTTTTAATTTTTATGACGTGATACTTTTTTGTTTTTATAAATCGAAAACACTGAAAATAAAATATCTGTCCACCTCAAATACCTTACGAACATAAAATGATATAACTTCCAAAATAATTCTATACATGGAAGAATTATTAAGAATTTTGGACTCAAATATCTTGGTAAAAAATAAATATATTGACTTAAAAAATGTTCTTTAATAATTCAGAAATATCCAATTCATATTTTTTACAAGAATAAAACCTACCAAAAATACAACTGAAAACGGTGCCGTAAAATAAAGCCAAATTACAAAAGGGCTGAGGGGTTGCATGGGGGCAGCTTGGCCCACCTAACATATGTACCTCACCGTAAAAATTAGTTGGTCTTTTTTATCAAAACAATTTGGCCTTATTTCACTTTGTCAAATTGCAATATGACCCACTGTTAAAAATTGGCCCTATCTCACTCTTGTAAAGTGCAATAAGGCCAATTTTCAAAAGTTAGTTTTATTTCACTTGGTCTTATTTCACGGCACCTCTGAAAACTGTTAAAAACATATTTTTAAATATCTGGAAAATAAATAATGCTACATATTTGTTTTATAATTATTTCATATTATACAAAATAGTTTTGTTACCTTATCTTGTTAGCTTACCTTATCTTATGCAAAATATTGCTGTTAAAGTTTATTAAATTCTTCCGAGAAATCCATTGGTCGAAATACCGTTTTTCAGAATTCTGTATGATCAAAATTCTTTATGATACTATATGATACTCCATGGTAATAATTCTGTATGTATTAAATTCTGCATTTTTAAATACTGTTAACTCAGAATATTGTAAAACAAAATGCTGTATGAACGAAAATATGTTTGTCATAACACTTCTTCTCAAAATTTCTCATAACAAAATGCTGTATCCTTAGAAAGGGTGCTCTTAAAAGTTCTGTTCTTAAACTATCTGTACAAAAATCCAGCACTTAAACAGATGAATCAGAATTCATTAAAAAGGCATATTAAATATGATAAATTCCCTGTAGCTTCTTTTTTAAAAGACAATTTCGTAACATTTCTTGCAACATCCATCCTGACAATTTTTCCGTAGACTCTAATAAAATCGCAGCCCATTCTAGTAAACACAGATGCAGAATACAGAATCATAAGAACAGCATACAAGTACTAGAAAACAGTAGCACTAATCAAGGTAGAATTTGTAAAAAGTTGAATTTATAAAGTCTAAGTCTAAAGTTTATATGCTAAAAACTTAGTGTTGCGAAAATCTAGGTGTTGCACGAACTGATGGTCGCGTAAATCGAGTCCATACTGTATGTGTTAATGTCTTTAAATGCTTTGCATACTAAAGCTAATGACAAACTGTTATTTTATTATTTATTTATTTTGTTATTTATATTTCTCAAAAATATTGATTTCTAAAAATTCGGTACTCCAAAATGCAGTAAATAGACTAAAACCAAAAATCAATTTCAGACAGTATTTCGAAATACAGAATTTTTTTCCCCAAAACTTTAAACACACAAATTTTGTTCATTCAGAATTTTGTAACACAGAATTTTGACATACAGTGTTATGACCCTTACAACATTTTGAACCTAATCAATCCTAAGAAAAAAGAAAGGTCTCACATATGTAAGTATTTGGTGTTAATATTTTGAAACATTTAAAGAAAGTGTTTCTTATAAAAACCAAAGTGCTACTATATTGATTTAACTTCTCGAATATGACTCGCCAGAAAATATACAATCTAAAACTTAAATTTTTCATTGCATAGTCTTTTCATTTTTAATATTAGACTTTTTACAAAATTAACGATTTACATTTTTTAAGCGAACACCAATGAGTACAGTTAATAGTGTGAGCTGCTTCCCAGCTACTTAGAAAATAATAAATTCTATTTTTGTCTTAAGTCAAAAAGTTGTTCCATAGACTGAAAAAAGTCTTAATTTAGTTTTTCCTTATGTATCCTCAAAATGTACATAACTTAAAAAAATGGTACTCATTTGTAATTTCTTAAAGCTTATAATTGTTTAACACTATTCCCTTATTGATTTAAAATAAGGTAGGAAAAATCTAATTCATATTAAACTTTTACCAATTAAATTCTTTTAGAAAGTTGCATGCTTCAATCCTCTTAACTTATTAAGGTTTACACTTTCACTTTCCAGTCGACTTTTTTAACTATAACTTACTTTGTTGTAACGTAACCCATGCTTTCTGGCATGTACCTACCTTTATATATATATTTATTTTTCATTTCTTTTTCTCTACTTTATACAACCACATTTGAATAAATCCTTGACCTAATTTCTATATTTTTATATATAATATAACTTCTTTTTGTACATAAGGACTGGCTCGCGTAAATTCTTATCAAAAATTATAAATCTCACATTTACTGGTCTTGATTTTTGACCGAAGTAAAAATTTAAGTAGTGGAAGAAAATCGTAATAAAAATTTCCCAAAAAATAGGGGAAATTACACACAAAACTTGGACAACCACAATGACGATGACGCTTATAAAAATGATGAAAAATAAGTGCCAGACCGTGATTCTATTATATTATATGGTCAAAGAAGGGGTTTTTTCTCTTAAACAAAAGGAAAAATAATTTTACGTTAGGTTAGTTTTAGTCCACATAAAACTTAAACCTAAACCTATGCCAAAGAGTTCCATCATGACGATGGATGATGACTTTATGAGAAGTGTTTATTATAGAGTGTTTCTCTCGCAATATATAGGTATAGCGGGTTATTGTGCTTTTCGCCAACTCACAGGTTTCAAAACTGATGTATTTTAAGAACTAAATGGGGTGGTCAACTTCATGACGACGACGATAATAATGAGCGGAAGGACTCTATTCAATGTGACAGAAAATTTACCGAAAATTCACTTTCCTACCTTAGTTGACCCTGTTTAATTGTTATGTTATCCGAGGACGTAGACGGGGCAGCCAGTCATAAAATGGATTGTTTTTAATAGGGTTTTTTGGGGACACGTCATGAAATTCCCTTTTAGTAAATAGATTTTTCTTGCAATTTCCTTATGAAGCATTTTGAAACTGGAAAACCCTACAAGTTCTCTACTGCATTCAGCTTTGTTAGGAAATATTTTAATTCTCCTTAAACATAAATTAAAGTTCTATTTAGAGGTGATAGATTGCATACATTAAAATTAAAATAATTCCAGTACAATGCTGCTTGGTCATTGCGTGGAAAAATGTGTGCTTATATTAAATTTTCCAATATACACCCCTTAGAACTATGGTCGGCTATTTTAATGCAGCTAACCTCTGGGTTGCATGACACTGCTATTAATAAGATGCGTGACTTGAGAACGCTCATTTAACAACAGCTTGTTTTAACCCTCTATAAATATCAATGCATTTTATTTGAAGAAGAGATAAATGAAGGCGGATATAAAGGTTAGATTTTAACTACCTACATAAGTCTGAAATATACTTTATATAGTACAAGGGGAGTTGGATATTTTTAAAATACACTGATAATCATACTTGTGTGAAACAAAAAAAAATAAGAACGTAACCGTCATCCTAACAACCATACTAGGAAAGTGGTTTGTAAAACTTGTACTTCAATGTGAAAATGGTAAAATTTCTAGATTCCCTGCTGATTTCGTGTTGAGAAGATTTATTTGCAACATGTGCCATTGTTGAAAAAATTATAATATTAATTAATTTTACAAAAATACGTTTGACCTTCATGGCAATATGTCCTAAGTTTAGAGGTCAAAGTTTGTATTTTGTTTTGCATTAATAAATTTATTCCAAAAAAGGAATTACATTTTAAGTATTTCTTCCTTTTCACCACTCATGGCTTCAAAAAAGTACTAACTGACTATGCAATTGATATAAATCATGTTTTAATGTGATACTTTTAGGTGTGGAAACACCATTTTCTTCCTTTTTTAGACAAACTTCTGAACATGCAAAAATAAAGAAAATTAAAAAAGTACGTATACGCCAGAGTGTCTGCATCGAGGAGAATAGTCATTTCTTCTTGAAGAAGTTCAATTATAGTTCACATTTCTTTAAACAGTGAATAAATATGTTTTTGAATTCCCATTGGAAGTTGTGGATTTCAAAATTTGTTTGTTTTAAGGCCCCTAAAATATAAATGCGTCCTTGCAAGAGAGAAAACCGTCCCAAAAGTTATCATCGAATTTTTAGACCATTTTCGTTTTAAGACATTGCAAAGGTTGGACTTTGTAGTTTTATAATATTAAGGAAATTTATTTGTTAACATTCCTTATAAAATTTTAAAAAATTTTCTTATTTCAGGACAATTACAATGTACTTCACATCGCGTCAATGTACTCGCGGGAAGATGTCGTTAAGCTTTTACTGACAAAAAGAGGTGTTGACCCATTTGCTACTGGTGGGGTGAGTAATGAATTATTTTTTATACTATACCAATATTTTTCCCTAAAATAACTAATTTGACATAAGTTGCATCAGCCAAACTTAGTCAGCATGGTCTTTTTTTAATATTTATTCATTTCTTTAAAAATAAAAAGGTAAAAAAGTATATAAAATCAATATAAGTTGCTGCTGCTGTTTTACTAATGTGCAAACTCGTTACCATAATACAACTATTATACCTCTCACCAGGGTGTCGCTTCGTCGTCGCCGTCATCATCAGTCGTCATGCCCAAAGTCTTGCAGAGGTGTTTTATAAAACAAGAACAAAATTGAGAAAGGATTTGCAATTAATTTCAGGGTTATATAAATGCTTTATGCACCTCATGTGACGCAAAGGTGTTTTGTTTTCGTGTTTATTAGCAAACATTCCTGCGTGCTTTTTCAATTTTAAGTCTTATGTTTGTTTTAAGTGAAAAGGTCAACAAATCAAAAAAAAAAAAAAAAACAACCAACGTGTGTGAAGTTACACTAGTATAGCAGAATTATAATGTCAAGATAAAATAATATATTAACTTACTCGTACTTAATAGTTTACTAGGTCACACATCAGGATTATTTAGTTGTTATTGGGGTTTTGTTTTTCCTAGAAAGAAAAACAAAAAAAAGGGTTCTAGACATGTGAGCTAAATTCGAAAAAATATACATATTTATAATTTCTTACAATAATTATTATAATAACTAAATTAGCATTTCATGTGGGTATAGGGAATAACCTTTATACACAAGCTCATCAGGAGTTGATAGATTGTTAGAATTGTGTTCTTAGGGATTTAAGAAGGATTTAAATTACTCAGAAACGATATAAACCGATTTATTTTGATTTTTAGGTTTTTATTAATATAACATAAGTATATAGTTTATAGCACAGCCTATTATGAAAAATATTGGTCTCAATTTTTTGTTTTGGTAAATAGTGATTTATAATCTTTAAAGCTTTATTTTTGCAGTCATTTTTCTTCAAATTAAACAAATAGCAAAATGATATAAGCCCAAATTCAGCCTTCATAATTTTTTGAAACCAGGTTGACAAATAGCTATAACCCCTTACATCTTGATATTTATACATTTGCAATCTTTTTGTCGGAAATTCATTGATCAAAAAGTCGTTAATTCAGCCTGTTGGGCTATTTTTGCTGCTGAAAATCACTCCAGAAAATCAATTTTTCTAAATTCAATACTTTACATAAGTATTTAATACATTTTTATTTCAATTCTTTCTATATTGTTTTCGTTATTGAACTTTATTCAAATAAAGTTAAAAAATCCCCCTTTCAAAGGCAGTTAAAAACTTCTTGTTGTTAGACTACAAACTAAAACTATTTGTCGGTACATTATTTTTTTTTTTTATAATAAACAGGCACTCAAGGGGTTATTAATATCCTTAACGTGTTTAAAGTTTAAACACAGTGCGAGCTTTAGGAAAATGGGGAAGGATTAAAGAGGAGATACCAATGCAAATTGGTCTTAAAGTTTTGAATATCAAAATGATAGGGAAAAACAGAGCTGGGTAAAGCATTCCACATTCTCGATGTGCGGTTAAAAAAAGAATCTCTATACTTGATAGTACGTCCGAAATTGAGCTCAAGGTTAAACTGATGTGCATTCCTAGAAGTACGAGTATTACGGCTGAATTGTTTGAGGGGGGGGGGGATGCAACTGGCTAATTCGACAGAACACTGTTTATAAAAATATCGGTAGAACAACGAAAGGCATGAAACATTGCGGCGGTGTTCCTGCATGTAACATGTAATTTTGTCGGTTATAGTTCTATCGCTCTTGCACCTGCACTGCACGAGTGCGAAAGAAGATTTATTCCATAAAATCGTATACGCTCTCAAGAACAGGAGAACTCAAGACACTCTCTGGTAGCGTCGAATTAACAGCAAACTGTGATGCAAGCAAATTGGCTTTATCAATGGAGCTTACATAGGGAATGTCACTGTGGACGAGCGTTGGAACCGAGGATGAAGTAGTGTTTCGTACGTTTTTTACAAATGATCAGACATTTTTACTACCTTTAGGACATTGTAGTATTTTTTGCCTTAATTTCTGGTCATGCAAAAACTTGGTTCGTTGAATATGACCGTTACAAGTCTTTCTAGTTTGTTTGAACCTATTCCGATTTTCCTCAGTGGGGTTGGCTTTATAAATCCGGAAACTTACATCTCTCATCCTAATTACCTCTTTACAGCTCGAATCAAACCATGAGTTCTCTTTAGGTTTGTTAATTTTTACCCTATTCGGGATAAAATTTCTTATTCCATAAAGAATTAAATTTGTAACCATATCTGCGCTGGAATCTACGTCACTATCGAGGAAGCATAGTGACCAGTTGAAATTCCTGAAGAATTCATTGAATCAACGTCAGGGATTCGAGTTGGCTCATCGAAAAGCTGACCTATTAATCATAAATAACTAATTAAAATGGTGTCGAAGAATCGGACTATAAATTTTCTTTCGAAGCATTCAATAAAAATTGTAATAGAAGGCTTCAAGTTAAAACTCACAAAATAAATACGATGATGTGCCTCAGGGCTCCGTTTTGTCTCCAAATCTCTTTCTCATTTTTTTATGAATGATATCATGTTTGCAACTTCTAATAATTCAATTAATTCTTTCGCTGACGATAGAAATCTTAGCTTTTTATATTATTTTCCAAGGTCCTTCCTTTTCAGATGTGGAACTGCAACGACAAAATATGATAAGCTCATTAAAACTCGACCTAAAAGCATTGGGCCTCGAAAACTCATTGTTTTCTTGTATCATAAAAGCAAAATATACCATTTGTCAATTTCTATCAGGGGAACTTATATCAATTAAAGATGTTTGGGTTTTCTGCGATTTTGTAAGAATTTTTTTTTCTCCTTCTGATCTGGCTACAATTCAAATATAAGTAAGTCCAACAATTGCCTATAACTCCCATCTCTGAGCTGTTGATCCAGTATCTTATACATAATGCTCTTAAACAATTTTCAAAGAAGAACTTATAAAATTATTGTGATTGTAACAACATTGACTCATTTAAGTCACTCCGACATCATCGTAATGGTTTTTGTTTAACCCTTTTTTACCGATATTTTAACGGACTCTGCTCTAGTGAAATAGCCATTTGGATTTATATGTATATCTCTGCGAGAAAGATTCGTTCTTTAGCCGTACAACGCGAATATAGAATGCTTTACTACGCTCTTTGCCTTTGTCATTGCAAAGTTTAAAAAATATGAACTTATGTGCACTATTTTCTAGCCCCTTTCTTTTTTCCTTATACTCACACACACACTGTGTGTGTCATATTCAGAATATAGACAAAACTTTGATTGCGTGTTAATGATATAAAAACTTATAACTCATCCAATACGAAAAACCTTTACTGATTTTCTTGGGTCGCATTGCTAAATTGGTTGTATACCAACAAAAATTTAAAAAAAATATTGCGTGCAAAATTTTGAACTGTCTTAACTAATTTACGACTAATTTACGGAAAATTATTCAAAATAAGACCTTAAACACTTTTTTTTGGGGGACTTTGCTAAGTTGACATCAAGTCAAAGCATATAAATATAATGACACCATTGACATTTTTAAAACTAATTACTGATTGTAATATTTCTTCAATAAGTAGATGTTTTTTATGCTAAGTTCAAGCCATTCAAAAATTCTTTTCAGATTTTTTTTTATTTTAAAGCTACATATTGCACTTTTTTTATTCAAAATTATTTTCATTCGTGTTGCTTAGTTTTGAGACACAAACAGGAAGTTTGATTTACCTAAATTAGGTAACTATGCTATTGTTATTACCTACTTTTCTATTTCGCTGTCATTCAAAAGTTTTGACACTTCAATAAGTTTATTCCTATTTATAAGGATACCCAAAAATATTTTAGATATCGAAATGAGAATTTTATATTGCAGTCGAAATATCTAAGATTTTTAGAGTCAGTTTGAATTCGAAATTCATCGTGAAAAGAAGTAAATACAGTGCTAAAAGTCTTGTTTTTAAACTTTCTGCTGTGTTTCGGTGGAAAAAGTGATATTTAAGCAGCTAAACCAACTTGAAGTTTAACATTGCAACATCAAAACATTAGTTTCTGAAACTTCTTTATATTTTTTAGTTGAGTGTAGGCCACTTTTTTACTAAGAATAATATTGCATTACCACAGAATTCATTAGTCCACGATACGATTATTACGATTGCTCATTATACTTATTTGAGGCAGTATTTTATTTTCTTAGCTTATCAAGTCAGTTTTTTTGGAAACAATTGTAAAGAGCATTTAAGAAATATTTTAAACGAGCATCTTTGACAACGTAGCTCCACTACCATCATCGATAATTGATTCACTGATCGTCAAACTTTAGTTTTTTCTGTTTTTCTGTTCAAGCAAAAGAATAATTTTTCAAAGGATAAGTAGTCCTGAATTCAAATCTCGCCCTATATCTCTTCTATCACATCAATTTCTTAAAATATGCCTCTTGAAAAATGTTTAAAGACAACCAAAAATGTTTTTTTTTAAAGCTAAGGAATAGTTCTTAACAGTTCAGTATATCAATGTTTTTCAAAATACACACCATTTTAGTATCTCACTTAGATCCTTAAAATTCTCATTGATTTTGAATCTTCATTTACTTTAAATGAATGTAATGCCTTCATGGCACTAATAAATTCGTTTTAGAGTTAATTCTTAGCACTGATTTGAAATCCGAACTTTGATTATAACTTCTTCTTCTGGTCAAACTTTAAAAACTCTAGTTTTCAATATTGCTTTTATATTTCTTTAATATACGTATGTTATAAGCTTGACGTGATTAACTTGTTTAAATCACGAATTCGTTACAAAAACAAAGAACGAATTTCGAACAGTTTTGCTTTTTTCTGTAAAAAATCGTTTTAGCATAAATTGGTCGGCTTTTCTTTAAGATTTATGTAAGACAGATGAAATTTAACTACAAGTTTTTTGAAAATTGTATGAACCAATTTAAATCGAAGATTATAGATTTGGAATTTTATTAAAAAACAAAAAACACCTAATGAATTTAGATTGCCTCAAAAAACTTCATATACGTATTTTATGTTTGTATTTTTTTTCCCGAATTTTAAAGAGTAATATCTTAAAAACTTTATGCAATAGTGTTTGTGGAGTCAGATTTGGAATTAAGACCAGTGTAACCGTACAAAATCGTATTATTTTAAAAGTTGTTGCATTAAATTCCTTATTTTAATACTTAAGTTTTTAAAAGAACGAAATTGATTTCGAAACCGTAAATTTTAAATTAATTGATTATCTCTTTATCATCTATTTTCAGTCAAGATCTCAAACCCCCGTCCATTTGGTAGCAAGTCGACAGACAGGTACGGCAACAAGTATTCTACGTTCCTTATTGGCGGCAGCAGGAAAGGATATCCGATTAAAAGCAGACGGGGTAAGTTATTTTTCCACCTTTAAAAAATCTATACTTTTTACAACTTTTTCCATAGGTATACCCTATATATATACAGAAATCCTCCCTCTACCTACTAATTAATTTTACATTCCTTATACCCATACCTACCCTTTCATATACAATACGATGATGGGTCTAAAAGGAAGATATGTGTATATTAATCTATATTAATGTATTTCTGAACTATTTCCCACCTCTTTCAACCACGAGATGTGTGATAAAACACTAACCCCTTAATTACTCCTCATAACAAAAACGCCTATAAGTTCCACATACTCGTATCCTTTTCTACATAAGACCATGATGTATACCTCCTGTGTGCGTGTCTCTATAACCTTTCATACATATATGTTAGCTTATGATTTTCCAAGGATATATGAGCCAAGCAGAAGTACACAAAAATTGAAACCCTTTGCAGCCAAGCTAAAATATAGATATACAAAAGCCTACTCGAGACTCATAACTCATATCTACAGTACTACACTATACACTGTAGGTACAGTTACACTGCAAATGCGGGAATGCCACCTGATGACGATATGAAAAAAAAACAAGAAAAAACTGTCTTAAAAGAAGAGTGAAGAGGTGCTTTTGCTGTATGATGAGATGATATATAATACTTTGCATGATAACGTTGAATTCTTTGACTACCAGCCCTCCTTCTCCCCTCTGATTCATTTCATATAGATATTTAACCCATCAGACTTCTTGAAAAACTTAGGGGCTCGACTTTCAGGGTATATATGTATTTGATACGACTATAGATACCTTTATATATACAAAAGAACGCTTTTACGAGTTGTTTACGTTGGAACTGATTGGTACCACGATTTATAGTGGAACGTGCTTTCTTTCCACTTACAACATTTTTTTGTTTTTTCTGTTAGAAGCATATTCTAGTCTTCTTAGTCGAGCTTGTATATCGATAGATATATATTGAAAAATAAGAAAAAAGGGTTAATTTTGTCTATCTATTCGGCATAAAGGTCCTTGCGTTTTCATACAGTGGCATATATTCTATTGCACGTAGCACCATTCCTCAAGAATTTCTATCATTACAAAAATGGTAATTTATAATAGCTAGAGGTACGTTCTCCTACAATAGAGTCCAGGTATTTTTGATTACAAAAAAAATAAGGGATATGCATTACCCATACCCAAAACCATCCTTTTTTATTTTTATGATCTTATGCAGAATTTCAATAAAAAAAAATAAATATCAATAGTTAGCAATATCTATACCTGTGTTTTAATGTCGTAAAATAATAAAGGATTTCGTAGAATTTATTCGGTGCAATTTTAGAAGGATTAGAAGAAAAAAATAACAGACGATTATGGGAAGAACAATTTGTCATGTCACCATAGTGCAGTTTTAGGTTTCATGATTTAAAATGAATTCAATAATGTATTAAAGAAGGAGGTTTTCTATTAAAAAGTATTTTTTTGATTAGAGTTTATAACAAACTTATTTATCAGAAATAAAGAGCTTCAAAGAGCTTTTAATGGAGTGAGGAATATTTTTGTAGCTCTGGAAATTAATCCTTTCATTCTTTAAGTGACAAAACTTCAAAATTTTCATTTTTTCGTAGTCTTACTTTTCTTAACCGAATTTTTACAACAAAGGGCAAAATTAAGGAATCAGTTTTTTCGATTTTCTGTGATTTTTCAAAATTCTGTAATTCAGTCAAAAATAGTCGTTTAGAAGTTTAAGATTGTATTGAATGAGTTCCACCGTTCTGCAAAAAAAAGGTGTGGGATTATGGAATCCAATATTATATTGCACGTAACTTTGCGATATTTTGATGCTTGCTGGTCAATATGAAGAAGTGATGTTCTACTGTCAGGCTGCTTCCATGTTTTGAAAATATTGAAGTCAATTCACATTAAAGGAGCAAATGCAATAATTACACATTTTTAACTTCCCATAGGAAGTTATTGTAATGGGTCCGCTTTGTCGAATTGAAAATTTTGACATTTCTCAACGTTTTCAAGGTCCCTAGAGTCGAAATATAAGATTTTTAGAGAGATGTCTGTGCGTGCGTGTGTACGTTCGTACATCCGTACGTTAGCGACGTTTTTTTCTTTGTCCATAGCTCAAGAACGAGAAGAGATATCGACTTCAAATACATTTTGTTATACAGATAATAAGGCAGAAAGATGCAAAAAGGGCTCTCAAGAAAATTGCGTGTGTGGTTTTTTTATTATAGCAGTTTTAAAAAAGGTGATAATTTTGGTTTACCCTAAATATCTCATGAACCAATGATGCTAGAGACTTGAATTAAATTTTATATTATATATTGTAACGTGATACAAAACAATTATATTTTTGGAAAAAAATCCAATTAATGGTTTTTTTTATAAATCAAAAAAACTGAACAAAATAATTTGTCACCTCGAAAATTTTACGACTAAAATATGATTTCATCTCCAAAACAATTTTGTGCAACGAAGAATAATGTTTTTGACATCTGATAAAATTTTGAAAAAAATCTAATTGACAGTTTTCTTATAAAAAATAAAAACCTAAAAAAAAACATTACTCAAAGTTGATAAAAATTGAATATCTTTTCAAAAACTTGAGATTATGGCTTCAAACTTATTTTATCTTATAAAAAATATTGTTTTCAACATTCTAAAAATGTTGAGAAAAAATCGAATTGACAGTTTTTTTACTTAAAAAAAAACCCAAAAAAAATTAATAAAAGTTAGTAAAAAATGATTTTCGACTCAAATATCTTTTCAAAGCTTTGAGATATTGGCTACTACTTTTATCTTTCAAAAAATATTGTTGTCAACATTCAGTAAAATTTTGGAAAAAATATTATTGACAGTTTTTTTACAAAAAATTAAAACCCGAAAAAAATTCAACAAAAGTTGGTAAAAATTGATTTTCGACTCAAATATCTTTTCAAAAATTTGAGATAATGGCTTCTTACTCATTTTATCTTATAAGAAATATTGTTTTCAACATTAGGAAAAACTTTGAGAAAAATCGAATTGACAGTTTTTGTACAAAAAATAAAAACCTAAAAAAAAAACAATACTAAAACTTCGTAAAAATTTATTTCGACTCAAATAGATTTTCAAAAATTAAAAATATTCGCTTCAAACTTATTTTATTTCACAGAAAATTTTGTTTTCGATATTCAGTAATTTTTTTATAAAAATCCATCCGTTTTTTCATACAAAAATAAAATCTACAAAAAATAGTATGCAAAATTTGGTAAAAATTGATACATAGACAAACTTTTAAGGAAGACAAATCGACATACGGGATGAGAAGTTATCAGTGTGGGTCGCATCCCAGTCTCTTTTTCTTGTAACAATTGACCTTTTCTATGCAAAATTGTTGCTTTATTCTGTGTACTTTCCTGAGTTAAATTTTTAGTTTGATTCTGTTAATAACCCAAAAACATAGTTGTGTATAGATTTTCCTGACCATGACTGACTTTATTTAAATGAATCGGAGTGCATATCAATTAAGATTAATTAATAGATGAGTGCAACGATTTATTGTTAATGAAATAAAGCAAGTTTTTTTTTACTAAGCCTTACTTACTAAAATATTTGCAAGGAAGCACTTTGGAGGTCTCAAAGACCTATGCTGAAGTTTTAAATGACGTCCCTTATTTTAGCGGATGCTTTGAAACAAACATTTTAATCTTAGATATTGTAGCACTTTAAAAACTTTAAATTTATGTAAAAATTACACACGGGTGCTGAAAAAATTATTTGTACATCAAAAAGCTACGTTTAAAGGAAAATAAAAAAAATCGACATTTTCAAAATGTTGACCCCTTTCGTGTTATTTAAGCGGAAAATTAAATAATAAAAAAAAAATAGTTGAGCTACAAAATTGGGGTTTGCACAACAAATTTTGTCTTTAAAAGCTACAACATTTAAAAATTAAAAACTCAGAAAGCTCATCTTTTGAAATACTGCACTGATCTCAGCGAACCGGAAGTGCATTATTGAAACTTAAAATTGGAATAAGAAATCAGTAAAGTAATTTTTCAACAAATCAAAATTTAAAAATCTAAAATTTTGAGCAATAATAAAACATTCTTTTCGTATATTCTTTGACCGATTTCAGTTTAATTTTAGCGAAAAATTCAACCACTCAAAAACCATGCGAATTACGAATGTTTGGTTTGCAGAAAAAATACCTTTCAATTATCTCAAATTTTTGAGATTTAAATTATCTGATTTCAAGCCAAAGCCTTAGCTAAGTATAGAACGTAAATGGCGTTTTTAAATGGACCGAAGAATATTGCCCTCCGTCCTAGTAAAAAAAATCTCCAATCAAACCAAAAAATACACTCAAAATCGTCAAATCCTTTAATAAGGTTGACGTTTTAGTGTAGTAAGTGTTTCTAAAAGTATTACTTTTGACATTTTCGTACTCCGAACCTTCGAAAACCGAACCACTACGAACTACCAAATAAAACTGCCGTCTTCCTTAATATTTTTGTTAGCGTTGTCTTCAAGAAATTCTCTTCTGTTATTTAAGCATTTGAAAAGTTGAATTCATTTTCATAAACCAATTTTTGGAAGTTTAAAAAATCTATATACTACTAAAATTTTAAATACTTTATTTTTGCAATGCTGTATTTTTATTTTAAAATTATGAACGTCAACTCTGCTTCTGCAACACATAAAATAAGAAATATTTTTTTAAGAAAACTTTTAATTTCAGTAGAACTAGGTCCTTTTTCCAGATATTGAACTTCTTCTGCTTTGTACATCAATACTCAAAAAGAAGTAGAAGTACCGTTATAGTGAATATCCAGACTTTTCTTTACTAAGTATATACAATAGTATAAACACATCATTTTTAAGACGGAGAGCTTTAGGAAGCAAATGATATTCCAACATCTTCACGTCAGCTGTATTTCAGCTGTCAATAGAAAATATTTGCTCACAATTTCAGTGTAATTGAATTCCAGCAATAATACTTTCCTAATGTTATTTCAAGACTTTTAATTTAGGTCAACTTTTCAAACCTATCAAGTATTTTTAACAATGTTTCATTATAAGATATTAAATAGTAAGGACAAATTAAAATAACTTAGTAACACTTTTCTACTGAAGTCGACTTATCAGTGAAATACGTTTGGGGACTGAGAGAGGTTAGTAAAGGTTAGGAAAATTTTAAACTTTTCAATTTAATTTTAAGGCAATTTTAATAAGTTACAACGTCATTAAGATCGCGAAATAACTACTTTAATTTTAAATAATTTGGTGAATTCATATGACTTCGAAATAATAGGACTGCTTCTTAGATTTGTGTTTGTTAACTTTATTTCTGTTTTCGAACTGTCAGTTATTAGACATCTTCACATGTACCTTTTTTAATAAAAGGGTATTAGTATTTAACAAGAATTAAAATTTTGGAATAGCGTATAAATTGTTAACAACACACAGTATAGAATTATTCACTACTAACTTTCACATGTTTACAAAATAATTAACATTTCATTAAATCTTCTATTTTACAGAGGGGAAAAATTCCACTGCTACTCGCCGTGGAAGCTGGCAATCAATCAATGTGCAGGGAGCTTCTAGCTGCACAAACGGCGGAACAATTAAAGGTGAGATAAATCAGATTTTTAATACTTAAAAACAAATTATGCAAATTAAAAATCTAAATTCATTTTTTCTGACTTTGCGTGATTTTGGTATGACTCAATTAAGTTTCTAGCAACTGTCAACCAAGTTGATATGTCACTTCTCACCTAATTCGCATATTGAAACGCACATTTTCATTAAATTTAACTACGACAGACAAAACACGGACGACAAAACAAAGGAAGTTGCATATTTCAAAGTGGCTATGACATTTTAAAAGAGTGTTTTAAACTAAAATTACAAAATGATAATGACGACGACGATGAGGACTGTTTTAGTGATACTTATACAACAAGTAAAACAGTGTTCAATCCAATAGACTTAACATATTGCGTGCCCCCTTTATAATAGGGCTTGAGTTTCTTGCACGCGAAATAATAATGCAAATTAGTTTTAACAAAACGGAATGAATCTCGTGTGACATTAAAAAGCTTATAGTCGTTTCACTTTCATCTTGCATTTTAATAAAACTTCTAAACCTTTTCTTGGAAACAATTTTATTTGTAGGCAACAACGCTGAATGGAGATTCGGCCTTGCATTTGGCCGCTAGACGGCGAGACGTCGATATGGTACGAATTTTAGTTGATTACGGTACAAATGTTGACACACAGAATGGCGAGGGTCAGACGCCGCTTCATATTGCAGCGGCTGAAGGAGATGAAGCTTTGCTGAAATATTTCTATGGAGTTAGGGCATCCGCTGCAATTGCTGATAACCAAGGTCCATACCATTCTCAACTTTGAAAAAATCAGACTTTAAGAAGATGTTTTTAATATTTGATTTTAATAGATCGAACGCCAATGCACTTGGCTGCCGAAAATGGTCATGCGCACATCATCGAAATTCTTGCGGATAAATTTAAAGCGAGCATCTTTGAACGAACCAAAGATGGCAGCACCTTGATGCATATTGCATCACTCAACGGCCACGCCGAATGCGCTACGATGCTCTTCAAGAAGGGCGTTTATCTGCATATGCCAAATAAGAACGGTGCTCGAAGTATACACACGGCCGCCAGATATGGTCATACAGGTATAATAAATACGCTCCTGCAAAAGGGCGAGAAGGTCGACGTTACAACAAATGTAAGTATTTTTTGTTTTGATTTGTATCTTCGATAACGTCGATTAATTAATTTAATTTAAATTTTGTTTAAAGGAAAACTACACAGCCCTTCATATAGCAGTTGAGTCAGCTAAGCCAGCAGTTGTTGAAACATTGCTTGGCTTTGGAGCAGATGTCCACGTCCGTGGAGGCAAATTACGCGAAACACCCCTCCATATAGCGGCACGCGTTAAGGACGGTGATCGTTGTGCCTTGATGCTCCTCAAGTCCGGGGCTAGTCCCAATTTAACTACCGATGATTGTCTGACGCCTGTTCATGTAGCAGCGCGACATGGGAATCTGGCAACGCTGATGCAACTCCTCGAAGATGGTGGCGATCCGTTATATAAGTCCAACGTAAGGTTTATTAAAAAAAAAAAACACTTAATTTTACTCTTGTTTCTGCTAACGGATATAGTGCTTAATTACACGATAAATCAAATATTTTATACCAGTTTCAAGCAAATGGTATAAAATGACAAAAACCATTCAGAGGAAGACCACGAAATCTTTCTCAGAAAAATAAATAAAAAATATAAAAGAACACTTTATACCATTTGTTTTCTAGTTTTATACCAATAGCTTTAACTGCGAAAACAATTATTGATTTCAATTTCTTCAAGGCTGGAAAATGTCCAATTTCTAAAATTAATCCTAACAGTAGAATATTTTGTATACCACTAGCAATAGTGTTTTACTTGATTGGTCAAAAAATATTTTGCCTTTCTAGTAAACATTTGCAAACGAATGAAATAAATTAATATATTGGAAAAATTTAAGTTAGTAAGACTCTTTTATTAAGAAACGTTTAATAGTTTATACCAGTCAATATTGTATGTTAAAAAAGATGTTTTCTGAATTCGACCAGTTTATACCAATTAGAACAAAAAAATATAGAAAAACAAATAAAATACAATAACTTTCATTTACTTTTGTAGACCGGTGAAACACCATTGCACATGGCCTGTCGAAGCTGCCACCCGGAAATAGTCCGGCATCTCATCGAGACGGTCAAAGAGAAACACTGCCCAGACAAAGCCACAACCTATATTAACTCACAGAATGAGGATGGGGCTACCGCCCTGCACTTTACATGCCAAATAACCACAGATGAGGTTAAAATTCCAGAGTCTGATAAGGAAATCGTACGAATGCTCCTAGAAAACGGTGCCGATGTCAATATTCAGACCAAAAACACCCTCGAAACCGCCTTCCATTATTGCGCCGTAGCCGGCAATAATGATGTGCTTATGGAAATGGTTGCAAGAATGAATCAAACCGACATCCAGAAAGCGATGAATCGCCAGTCTTCCGTCGGATGGACCCCACTCCTGATAGCTTGCAACCGGGGGCACATGGAACTAGTCAATAATCTTTTAGCGAATCATGCCAGAGTCGATGTTTTCGATACGGAAGGTCGATCTGCCCTGCACTTGGCTGCCGAACGAGGATTCTTGCACGTGTGTGATGCCTTGCTAACGAACAAGGCCTTTATAAATTCCAAGTCACGAGTTGGCCGGACGGCATTGCATTTGGCTGCCATGAATGGCTATACACATTTGGTGAAGTTCCTGATCAAGGATCACAACGCTGTCATAGATATTCTAACGCTTCGCAAACAGACGCCTCTCCATTTGGCTGCTGCCAGTGGGCAAATGGAGGTTTGTCAGCTCCTTCTAGAATTGGGAGCTAACATCGATGCGACAGACGACTTGGGCCAGAAGCCCATTCATGTGGCGGCACAAAATAACTACTCTGAAGTGGCCAAACTATTTCTGCAGCAACATCCGAGTCTGGTGAATGCTACAAGCAAGGATGGCAACACCTGTGCGCACATAGCTGCGATGCAGGGATCGGTGAAGGTGATTGAGGAGCTCATGAAATTCGATAGATCTGGCGTGATTTCGGCTAGAAACAAATTGACTGATGCCACTCCCCTGCAGTTGGCAGCTGAGGGCGGTCATGCGGACGTCGTTAAGGCATTAGTGCGGGCCGGGGCCTCATGCACCGATGAGAATAAGGCAGGATTCACGGCTGTGCATTTGGCCGCCCAGAATGGGCACGGTCAGGTGTTGGACGCCCTGAAGGGTACGAACTCTTTGAGGATTACCAGCAAGAAATTGGGACTGACACCGTTGCATGTGGCTGCATATTACGGACAAGCGGACACTGTTCGTGAGCTGTTGATCAGTGTTCCGGCGACGGTGAAATCCGAGCCGCCGACGGGCCAAAGTTTGTTCGGCGATTTGGGTGCAGAGTCCGGAATGACGCCGTTGCATTTGGCGTCATTCTCAGGGAACGAAAATGTTGTGCGCTTGCTGTTGAACTCGGCCGGAGTGCAAGTTGATGCGGCGACCACAGAAAATGTATACAGTTTTTCTTTTCAAATTTTTAAGTTCAACGATTCTAAGGTTTTTCTTTCAGGGCTATAATCCGCTCCATTTAGCATGCTTCGGTGGTCACATGTCAGTGGTTGGTTTGCTTCTGAGTCGCTCGGCAGAACTCCTCCAATCAGTGGACCGACACGGAAAAACTGGCCTGCACATTGCCGCAATGCACGGTCACATACAGATGGTGGAGATTCTGCTGGGTCAGGGCGCTGAAATAAATGCAACCGACAGGAATGGTTGGACGCCACTGCATTGTGCTGCCAAAGCCGGGTATTTGGAAGTCGTCAAATTGCTGTGCGAAGCTGGGGCATCGCCCAAATCGGAGACAAACTACGGATGCGCGGCGATTTGGTTTGCTGCTTCAGAGGGACATAACGATGTTTTGAGGTACTTGATGAATAAAGAACACGATACTTATGGACTGATGGAGGACAAACGATTCGTGTATAACTTGATGGTCGTTTCGAAGAATCACAATAGTAAACCGATTCAGGAATTTGTGTTGGTCTCACCAGCACCAGTGGATACAGCTGCCAAATTATCGAATATTTATATCAATTTGTCAACAAAGGTAAGCGAGTTTGACACAAAGTTCCTTCTGAAGGCTTATGACTTCTTATATAACAGGAAAAAGAACGAGCGAAAGATCTGGTTGCAGCTGGAAAGCAGTGCGAAGCAATGGCTACTGAACTGCTAGCTTTGGCAGCTGGTTCTGATTCAGCTGGGAAGATTCTTCAAGCAACCGACAAACGAAACGTGGAATTCCTTGATGTTCTCATTGAAAACGAACAAAAGGAAGTGATAGCTCACACCGTTGTCCAAAGGTACCTTCAGGTAAGACTACCTTCATTTTCATCATCAAATTATAACCCTTTATCGATTTTTGTATTTTGTAGGAACTCTGGAGAGGAAGTCTCACATGGGCGTCGTGGAAACTTCTTCTGCTGCTAGTTGCCTTCATAGTGTGCCCGCCCGTGTGGATAGGGTTCACCTTCCCCATGGGCCACAAATTCAATAAAGTCCCCATCATCAAATTCATGTCTTACCTCACGTCCCACATCTATCTCATGCTGCATCTGTCCATCGTGGGCATAACACCGCTCTACCCGGTGCTGCGGCTGAGCTTGGTCCCCTACTGGTACGAAATCGGACTGCTCATTTGGTTGAGTGGTCTTCTTTTGTTCGAGCTGACAAATCCATCAGACAAGTCCGGATTGGGATCCATCAAACTACTCGTTCTTCTGCTAGGCATGGCTGGAGTGGGTGTGCACGTCACCGCCTTCATATTCATCTCAAAGGAGTACTGGCCTACCCTGGTCTACTGTCGAAATCAATGCTTCGCGTTGGCGTTTCTTCTGGCGTGTGTACAGATCCTCGACTTCTTATCGTTCCATCATCTTTTCGGTCCCTGGGCCATCATCATCGGAGATCTCCTCAAGGATTTGGCCAGATTTTTGGCCGTGCTGGCGATCTTCGTCTTTGGCTTCTCAATGCATATCGTAGCTCTGAATCAGTCCTTTGCGAATTGGACACAGGAGGACATACGAAACTTCGAGAAGAAGAACCGTAACAAACCCTACTTCAATGACGGTAAGTCACCTTGTTCATAAAATTCTGACAACATTTTTGTTTTGTTTTTTCTTAAGTTTATCCTTCAAGTGTTTTGATAAGTATCTGCCAGGTGTAATGCATGCATAAGAAAAGATCCTTTAAAAAATATGCTCACTCTCAAAAATACATTCATACATAAGTTCCTTATATCCCGATTCCTCTTCCATTCTATATATTGTGTATACAAACAGCTGCAACGAAGCCAGTTTCGCTTCCGACCCGTTCACCCGATAGCCGGTACGATAGTCGAAGCCTTAACAGTGACTTTAGGCGCAAGCACAAGGATGATAGTAAGTTCGATGCGTTTTGCATTCATATAATGTACCTTAACTATTTTCAACACTAAGTGTCTTGATATTGTGTTTTGTACAAAATACAGGCTCTGAAAAAATAGAAATGTTTTAAATATTCACACAAAATTTTATAAGTGGAAAGATGCTTGCGTGTCCTTTTTATAATAATAAAGCCTTTTGTATTAATTACTTGCTGGAATGATCCCACGGATTGATTGTTGTTGTTTAATTTTGATTTTTCTATAAATATAACTCAGGGTTCGGAAGAATTCTGGTTAAACAAAAAAAAAATAATAATAATTATAAAATATTTGCTTTGTGTAAATCATCGGTGTTGTCGATGTCCTTGGAATTTCACGATCGGTGTTGTTTTTCAAAGATTTCAATTTTTTAGTTCATTTGATTTTTTATTTGTTTTTCATTTTATTTTAATGGCATGTAGTTTATTAGAAGTTTTTGTTTCAGGAATGCGATGTATAGCTACTTTTGGTTAAGGTTAATGATTTAGTTTTTTTTTGGAATGATTTGGTTTATTTTATGTTTTATTGCACAATATGTAGTTGTTTAGTGAGCAAAAATATGTCCAGCAATGTGCAGTATTGTAAAATTGCCTTCCTGCTGGCTCCTAGATTTTTATAATCTATAAATAAAAATACAGTGATAGTTTTGATATGTTCTAAGCAGAGGCCAAAGAAATAAAACAACACGTCTTTTAGGAAAGAGCCCTATTCAAAAAGTGCCCGACTTATATGTTGAACATATTTATACAGGTTCAAATCATGATTTATACATTGAGTTGAGAGGAAATTAATAAATACAGTATGTGATACAAGTTTGGAATACAATATATAACAACTTTTAAGGCTTAGGATTTAATTTCGAAATTCATTCAAAAACGAAGATTTCGTGAATAATACAACCCTAACGTCTTGAAAAAAGCTTAAGCGTTTGCGTTTCGTGACTGTATATTCTTCTTTTTAATACCTCATTAGAAAATACAAGTTTTTTTAGAGATTTCCTTTTACATATAAATTATGAATATGACCAAAT
Organism: Eupeodes luniger; assembly: GCA_951509635.1. Classification (NCBI taxonomy): domain Eukaryota; kingdom Metazoa; phylum Arthropoda; class Insecta; order Diptera; family Syrphidae; genus Eupeodes; species Eupeodes luniger. The sequence goes on along the minus strand of OX608075.1, from coordinate 5,875,351 downwards.
TGAAGAAATAGCGTTTTCTTGTATCGAATCTTTTAAGGCCGAAATAAATAGTTGCTTAAGAGATTTAATTTCTTTCAGAAATATGTACAAACAAATAAATCATATAGATTACATAAACGTGATTCTTCTCTACATACTACGTGATTGCATACAATAAATTTGTTGAGCTTTGTATTATTATTATTATTTTATGGCGGTTGTGCGCTTCTAAAAGTGAGAGTCAAAAACTTGGTTATAAAATCGTCAAATATTTGGTAATTAAAAATGACATATTTAATTTTTAAAAAATCCAAAGAGAATGTTTTTTCAAAATATGTTCAAAATTTGAAGGAAATCGGTTGAAAATTGTCTGAGTTACATATGAGTCTAGTCAACTTTAAAAAGAAGTAAATGAAGGTGTTCTTTTTAGACATGTGGTTTTCAATATGATAATACTTTTATGTAGTTAGTTTTTTTGACACCTGTTACTTAGTTTATATCCATTTTAGTTTGTCATTTTATAATAATTAGGCTTACTCCTTTAAAACGTTTGTACATTGTGAAAATGTATTACCAAAAAAACGGTTGGGTTTTTCACAATCCAACAAAACAATTAATTTATTGAAATAAACTTTTGGTGTTGTGAGCCTGTCGCTGCGGGGATATGAGAAGTCGCTTGTCTACGCAGAAAAGACCAAGACGATTAAAAGAAGATATCCAGAGAGTTATTGCTGCCATACGTCATCAGTTTTAGAAGATAATGGCAAATCCTTATTTTTATTATAAAGCTAAATCCTTGGCCACAACTTTAAATTATATTCATTTAATTTCTTATTAAGGCCCACACGTCTATTAATATTCGAAAACAGGGTACCAATCCTATCCTACCTATCAGTAAAACCAAAAAGTTAATATTTTTCAATACATTCCCAACGAATCCATAACGAAACCAAGTCTATTTTTATTAACTATAATTGACACCTCTCGCGATCAAAGGGTAAAAGATTTTACCCGGTAATAAACTTTTAGGACATCATTTTTGAGGTTTAAATTTGAAAAATCAATTTTTCAAAAATTCTAGGGTGGCTTAAGACCACTCCTCTGACAATAACCCTAACAAAGGAATTTCATTATAGGACTATTATTTGCCCAAAGTGTTAACCGATTTAGGGTATGCTTTGAAAATGATAGCTGTTGAAAAATAAGAAGTCACAGCGGTTCAGAAGGTTTGGGAAATAATACTTTTGCTTTTAAAACCAATAACTTAACCGGGTAAAGCTTTAATACTCGTTTCTGTATGAAACTTTAAGGCTGTAAAGTTCATTTTAGTTAATCGGAAATGCTTTTAAATTTAATTAACTTAAGTCAGTAAGTGAAGGTAATAAAAACAATTAAATTTTAATAAAACTTTCGATTTAGTCTTAAAGATTTCAAGTGTTTCTGTCTTATATGTTTGAATTAAATCGTTTAGCTCCAAAACGGAATTTTTCAAAAAAGTATCACGTTTTTGTTTATGGTGGCAACACTAACATAAACGTTTTACATGCATCTCTTTACACATTTCAAGCATTTTTTAAAAATAATTATTCAAACACATGCTTCAGTCAAAATTTTAAAAATGAGTTAAAGATTAGGCAAAATATTGATCACATAGCTAAGGAACCGAACGAACGATGAACCAGAAAAAAGTTTTCGTTTCAAAAATCTTCGCCTTTTTAAATACTTATAAATCATTATGTAGCTAGATCGCCAAAGGATCTATTTATCGCTTTAACCAACTGCATGAAATTTAGTGAGTTTCGGTAATTAGGAAATATTTTTAAACTTCCTGATTTATTTTAGAGTTTAGTTGTTGGTAAAGCAGTTTTTTATGTTAAACTAGATAAAGGTTTATTCGAAAAATATATCTGATACGTCCTTAAACTTTATGACTCAAAAAAAATTAAAAAACAAAAAAAGGTCTATAGTATAACTTTTAGAAATTTGATTTGACTTTTGAATTTTTGACATTCCAGATGAATAAGTTGGTTCTGTAAATCTAGGCTTGTTTCCTTTGATCAAAGTAAAAGAAAGAAACGTTTTGACATTTTTTAATAGTTGGACAATTTTAAATTTTACAACAAACTAATGTTTTAAACAGTTAGAAATTTACTAGCTATTCTAAAATTATGACATTTTAAATTTTACAACAAACTAATGTTAGAAATTTACTAGCTATTCTAAAATTATAATATTTTTCGAAACAATAAACTGTAAATGCTTTTGTATTGAAGATGCTATATTGGTAGACATCTTGAAAGTTATAGAGCTGCAGAACGAACATGAATCTGAATGTAGCTACAGAAACTCAGAACTTACATGAATTAAGCAAATCACTAAAAGTCACAGGAAATATTTTCTGATTTCTTTTTAAGTAAAATAAGAAAAATCATTTTATATAAAAACTTGGGAACTTATTGTCATTTACTGTATGGATTTTAAAAGGATCATATAAAATGTTAGTAACTCAGAATTAAGATTATTATGATTATTTAAACATTCTCTTGAAATACTAGATTTCTTAAAAACTTCTGCACTTTTAATTTTATATTAATTTTTGTTTTTAATTCATTTTCTGTTACATCGTTTTGCATGGGAATGTTGCATTAATCTTCATCAATATTTGTGACAAAATATAAATTAAAACTTCATATAAATGTTATATATTATATAATATTGTAAAATATACTTAGAAATGGGTGTCTTTATTTATAAACTTATAATTGAATGGCCTTCTGCACCAAACCCGATGTGCTGTAAAGAACAAAAAACAAACCAAAACTGCTTCTTGATGTTAAACGCACAAAATTTCATAACCAAAAATATAAGCTGTAAAATATATGTGCATTGTGCAAACATAAAACAGCTTGTGTGATGTTTTCATTGTGTAAATTCCCTTCTTTTTTAAAACTTTTAAAAAAAGAATTAAAATTCTTCTTTTCTTCTCAACAATACAAATGATAATCATTAAAACAAAAATATTGAAATGACCGTATCATCGAACCTTTTCAATAAAAAAACTAAAATAAAATCAAAAAATTGGAACAATCCAAAAACCAAAAACAAACCAAAAAACAAAAAATGAACTAATTAGGACCAATGACGCCATTTCTGGCCTTCGAGCGGCTCTTCTTTGCCGTTTTTGGACAAACAACAACCGTGGATATCAACCCGATGCGTCACTTGCGTCCCGAATGGACCGAGGTCCTTTTTAAGCTGGTCTTCGGTGTCTACTTGCTAGTGTCTGTAGTTGTCCTCATAAATTTGCTCATTGCCATGATGTCGGATACTTATCAACGCATTCAGGTTGGTATCAAAATTTGTTAACTAATTCTTTTTTTTTTTTTTTGGTGCAATTATCGACTTTCTCCCCAACCGGATATGGAATCACGCCTTGAAACACTATTTACCACACACATCACACTAAACTATATGCACATCCTTATATCAAAACACACACTCTTGTAAAATCGTCCTTATGGAACTTATGTCAACTTTGGGGAGAGGATGTCGATATTTGTGTTTTTGTTTTATATTTTTCAGTCCGAATGCATCCGATAAATGCATTTGAATTGCTGTTCTTCGCCGTTTTCGGTCAAACAACAACCGAACAGACGCAAGTTGATAAAATTAAAAACCTTGCAACTGCCACCCAACCGTATTGGGTTGAATATCTATTCAAGATTGTTTTCGGAGTTTACATGTTGGTGTCGGTGGTTGTGTTAATTAATCTACTCATTGCTATGATGTCAGACACTTATCAAAGGATTCAGGTAGTATTGTTCCAACGAATAATGATAACGATATCGATTATCGATTATTGATCGAATATCGGAATTTTGGTATTTGAGAAAAAAAAAACTACACAAAAAACAGATTTTTCAACTAAAGTATTTGAGGACACTTCTTTGAAATTATATAAGACAACGAAAACCAAATGTTTTCGAATTTTAATTTATTTTCAGGATTTTCTTCGTATTATTATTTTTTTTAATTATGTATATAAACATGAATGTGATTGAGGCAATGCCTTATTACGTCAAAAATGACTTTTCACTAACTATCAGGCAATAATGTCATTTATTGGTCAATGAGGAATTTTGAATTTAAGGAAATTCAATTCAGAATTCATAAGTCTAAGTGCATACAGTGGCTCACAGCTTATTTTATACAGTGATTGGTTTAAAATATAAGTTCGAATAACTCTTAAACAAGAAGAATTTCAAAAAAATCAATTCAAATAAGCTTCAACATTGAATAGTAATTTATTTATAAGAATGAAATTTGATTTACGATCAGTCTTAGAAATAACTAACATTTAGTAAATTTGGTTGCACTTCCACTATTTTTTTGTGGTATCAATCCTTTTAATTAGCCTGAACTCTTTTTGACATATGGAATCCTTGAGCTTTTTCGTGACTTCCGGTGCAATTTTGGGCCATTATTTTAGAACTTACTTTTTTTTAAGAATACCGAGCTCGAGAATTTAATTTAGTGATAGAAAACTCAAATAAATTAAACTAGAAATTATTGGCTCGATGGAGTTCTTGAGATTTGGAAATTACGGTTTTAAACAGATTTTTTTAATTTTTTGGGACCAAAAGTAACAGTAGTCTCCAAACAAATGTTTGGTCAGAAGTTTTCTCTAAATTTGTTTCCTTAACTTTCTCAACGTTTTAAGGCCCCTAGAATCTAAATCAAAGATTTTAAGAGAGATTCTGAACGGTGCGTGCGTGTGTACGAACGGTTTTACGTCCGTGCGTACGGGATACCATTTTTCGTCGTCCATATCTCAAGAACCAGTAAAGATAGCGACTTCAAATAAATGTTGTTATACAGATAATAAAGCAGAAAAATGTAGAAAAGACTTTAAAAAAAATGTTAAGGTGGACATTTAAATTGACCCCCAACATCTCATGAATCAATAATGTTAGCGCCTTCAAATTCCAATGGCTGTGGTAACAAACCAGTTCAATTTTGAAAAAAAAATCAACTTACGGTTTTTTTTTATAAATCAAAAAAATTTAAAATTTGTAACTTCGAAAATTTTACAAACAAATTATGATACTATTTCAAGAATAATTGTATGCGACTAACAATAACGTTTTTGACATCTAGTAAAATTTTGAAAAAAAGGAAGTCATAGTTTTTTACAAAAAATTAAAACCTTTCAAAAATATTACTAAAAGTTGATTCTCGACTTCAATATTTTGGCAATGTTTTTGACATCTGGTAAAATTTAGAAAAAGATCGAAGAAATATTATAAAAAAATCAAAACCTTACAAAAATACTGCTAAAAGTTGATTTTCACTTCAATATCTTGGCAACAAATAAATGTATTGCCCTTAAATTGATTTCATCTTATAAAAAAATATTGTTTATAACTTTTAAAATTTTTAGAAAAATCCTACAGTCATTATTTTTATAAAAAAATATGAATCTACACAAAATACTACGATAAATTGGTAAAAACTGAAGTTCGATTCGAATATCTTGAAAATAAATGTTTTTGACAAATCCAATCGGTATTTTTTTATAAGATATAACAATTTTCAAAACTTTCAAAAAATACTGCTAAGATTGGTAAAATTCGTTTTCGAATGAAAATGTCGGGAACAAAAAGGGAATATCATGCTTATTCTATCGTATCAAAAAATTGTTGGCATCTTTTGTTAATTTTTTAGAAAAATTTAACTGTCAAACTGCTAAAAAAGCACGAAGACCTACAAAAAGTCCTTAGAACTGATAAGAAATGTTTTTCGTCTCAAGTATTTCGAAAACAAAGAAAATTGTTGACTCCAAATTTTTTTATTTCAAACAAAGCATTGTTAATAATATTTTGTAAGACTTTTAGAAATATTGAAGACGGGCACTAATGTTGTTGTGCAGGAAAGAATTCGATCAAATTCATTTTAGGTAGGGACAATAATTGTTTTGCAGATTTCCTTCATTTAGAATTATTCTAAATGAAGGAAATCTGCAAAATCCTTGACTAGTACTTTTGGCCGTTGCCCTGTAGACAATATTTTTTACTTAAAATATTAAGTTACATAGTTTGTTCATCATCTTTTCAATGAACTCCAAATCTCATTGAAACAAAATTAAAAACAATCAATCACCTGTTAAAATTTTGTTGACTAGGTGCACTAAGTTAGCAGTGTCAAATATTTCTCGCCAATACTTTTGTCAATAACTTAATTTAGAAAAACTCAAATTTCTCTTTGAACATAGTTCTAAGGGACCAGTTATATCTATTATTGATTTTTATTATTGAAACTAATCATTTGAATTTTTTAATTGAAAATTTCAATCAAAGAACAAACATATCCTAATTGGAATTAAGCCTTTCAGGTTAGAGTGGATCATCGAAGTAAAACTGACAGAACCTGGTAGAAGACAGCTTTCATAAGAAAATTTTCTTTTGAATGATAAGCTCAAAAATCAGCTGTTCATTGAAAACGTGTTGATTATTGAAAAAATTGAAAATTAATGAAACATAACAAAGTTAACAAATCACTTTTAAATCTCGCAAAAATATTTTCAATGATGTAAACCAATGATAGCTATATCTGGTCCCTAAAACCCTTACTTTAAATTTCGGAAATGTGTTTTTTACCTTTGAAGAAACAACAAAATTTTTGTATTCAATAAGCTTTAAGCCACTGTATATATAAGAAGCAGGGTTAACATTTTCAAAAACTCAGAAATATTACATTTCAAAATTTGCCATTCCATAAATCACAAAATTATGAATTCATAGAAATCAACGTCCTGCGAATGAAATTGATTCTAAGTACATCGATGGATACATTCAGCAAAATAAAATGTAAACTTAAATAAAATGGTTTCATTTTTTTAGGACTTTTTCAAATAATTTAAATTTTCAAAGATAAAATTTTTGGAAGAAGTCAAAATTTTAAAATTATTATTCAACAATAAAAATTACATTTTGGACTTCAGAACTTTTTAAAACATATTTTATTTCTTATTTAAAGCATTTTATTTAAAAACAAAAAAGATTTTACCATTTTTTCTTGTTAAACTTTAGGCTTCATTATTTTCCATCGACTTTCAAAATGCTAAAATGTACATCCATCAACTGCCCAGACTTGTTGCTTCAGCGATGAAAAATCAAAAAAAAAAAAATATCTGAAATGAAATTTATCTTAAAGATACAATATTCCATGTCCAGTCAATGACATAAAGTGTATCTTTAAGATGCATTCTTGTATAGCAACAAAATATATATATATATATGTGTAGTCTGTGTTTAGAATAGCTATATCTATAATATTTGTGTGTAGCTAATTTAGGTACAACAAAAATATGTAAAAAGTACACCCACGCTAGAGATAGATGACATTTCGCATGAAATTCTGCGATGTTACCATACCAAACAAAATTATTACTAAAAATTTTAAATTTACAAAAATAAAATTATAAAATTCGATACAAAAAATTTGTGCTTACATTCTGCTTTTCTCTTATATAATCCCTTCCATCAAAATGCACTCAATCATCATAAAAATTATGCGCTCGATTTGATATTGATACAAAAACATAAAACATATTGAAAAATGGCTCATCCAGGCTCAATCTGATATCGAATGGAAATTCGGTCTATCGAAGCTTATACGCAACATGCATCGCACCACAACAGCTCCATCCCCGCTTAACCTAGTTACCACCTGGTTCATGTGGATCGTCGAGAAGGTCAAGGTAAAATATCAAGTGTGTATAACAGCTGCTCGATTGAAACTAAAAAATTCCTACTTCAATTATTTGCTTTTCTTTCACCCTTCAAACTTCAACAACAACAACAACGAACGAACAAATATTCTACTTCTTCACCTTCTGACCTTTCCGAAATCCATCTTCATTTACATTTTCATCTTCACCTTGAACTTTTTCATCTTCTTCATCAATGCTATCTTTTTTATTTCCATTTCCGTTTCTGCTAACTTCTATTTTATTGAAACTATTACTATTTTTATGCTTTTGTGTCCTGTTTCTATTTTTTGGTTGTGTTTTGTTCTGTTGTCCTTTGTTTGTGTCTGTGTCTTTTGTGTTGAATTTTCGTAGGCACGCATGAAGAAGAAGAAGCGTCCAAGTCTGGTACAGATGATGGGAATACGACAGGCTAGCCCGCGGACAAAGGCCGGCGCCAAATGGCTGTCGAAGATCAAGAAAGGTAGGAAATGTATGTGTCTGGCCAGTGTCAAAGCTGCAAAGGGCGACTTTCGCTTAACAGCTTTTCTGTAAATTACCGCCATCATTTGCTCCTCTCTCTCTCTATCTCTCTCTTGAACAAGTGACTTGGTTATATTTTTGGGATTATTTGCAGATTCTGTGGCGCTATCGGTGGTCCATCTTTCACCCTTGGGATCTCAAGCTAGTTTCTCGGCTGCAAATCAAAACCGAATTGAAAATGTCGCCGATTGGGAAGCTATCGCGAAGAAATACCGTTCTCTGGTTGGCGATGAGGATGGCGGTTCGATGAAGGATTCGGATGCAGAGAGTTCGTCGGTAAATGAGACCGGAGGGCCACCTCCAGGCGCTCCGGCACAGGTGGGCAATAATGTTCAAGCGAATGCAATCGGAGGCCAGCAACATGTTTAAAAATTCTCACGCATGTATTTTTTTCAGGTCTAATTAAATTAACTAAGTTGTGTGTAAAATATTTATAATTAAAAAATATAAAATTGTAATTTTTAAGTGCAACTTCCATAATCAATTTTTTAAGTAATTTATTATTATTTATAACAATTGGCTATAAAATAGGAATTAAAAATAGTTATATGAGTGTTTAGTATTAAATTATTAGATTTAAGTAGTTTTTGTAAATTATGAAAAATATATAGATTTAAACATATTTCAATATAGTTAGCTGCTTAAGTGTATTCATGATGTAAATATACAAGTTGATAAAAAAGAAAATATTAAAATTTAATTATTATTTTACTGTAAAAATTAAATATTTCAAGAATTATCAAAGTTTAGAAAATAAAATTGTAAATTTTTTGTACGCATAGTAACAACAAATAAATTGTTTAAATTTTATAAGAGCGGAAGGAGACAAGGATTAGCGTAAAAATGTCGTCTGAGAGTAAAATTTACTAAAAGGTAAGCTTGTAAATTGTTAAATCTTGAGAGAGTTTTTTTTTAAATAAAACTTTTAATTTTTTTTTATAATATTAAAAATAGTTTTACATTTGAATTTCCTTAAAAAAATATCAAACCGATTTTTGGTATGAGTTTAAAATGTAATATTTTTAATAGATCAAAAAAGGACACTTTTAATATTTAAATTTTATTAACCAATGTAGGAAAATCGGTTTATTACAGTTCCTTAGAAAATTTAAAAATCAAATAAAGGTTTTATGTACCGAAAATTTCATAAGAGACCAATTTTTGACAAAAGAAAATTTGTATGGGAACTACTGATACTTTTGGTCTTAGCAAAATTAAAAATAATCCAAGCGTGAATCGGCTTTAAATCTTTACTTCCAAGTCTTAACTCAATTGACCCAATGGCTGTAGGGACCAAGATAGACACTGCCTGAACATTTTTTGTCTTCTCTACCATCGTAATGTCATGTTTGATTTAAATCGCGATTTCGAAATTTTTACGAATGCAATAATTGCCATTTGTGAAGGTTTTATTGTACCGCAAGAAAAAAATAACTTATGAGTTTATTTCTATTTCATATAGATAACTGTTGTTCAGACATTTCAAAACGGCTTATTTCAATCTTGTTCAATTTTAAGCTTCTCACTTTCTCATTATATTCTGCTATATTCCATTTCATATACAATGAGCTCACCTTCTAGCCAGATACAAATTTTCTTGAAACAAATATTTTTGCTGAATACGTTCATTATTCAAGGACTCAAACCAGCATATCAAATTTTTAATTATTAAAAGCAGAAACCATTAGCTTAAACAGCAACCTGGATATTTTTTGGGACAGACATTTTCTACACCTATCATTTCCTCAAACCAGAATTATATTGTCCTACAAATGGAGAGTTTTTCAATTATCTAATCCACAAACCATATATTTTATATTTAGCTGACATCTAGTTTCTCATACAGGAAGTTACTAAAATATAGATAATTATGTTAAAATTCAAAAATTGTTTCATTGGTTTAAGATTTTTAAATAATTGTTTTTCTTAGGTAAAAAGGAATTAAGTCAAAAACTGGTTAAATAGACTCATTGAATTTAAGACTTTAATATCAAATCAAATATGAATTTTTCTGTGTTATTGTCTAAATACTATAAATTAACTCGATATTTAGCAGGTCTTCTAAACTCAGTTTGTTAAACAAAAGAGACAAAGAAAGTCTGTTACACTAAATCAAAAACCTAAAATTCAATTTTTCGACTTAAGACCTTTTAACCCAAAGTCAAAGATGTGATTTACAGGTTTGAATGGGAAAGCTAGATATTAAATTGAATCTGAAAAATCAAAGAATTTATCTACATACATTGATCTCAGGCTAGGGTGCCTTGAGATCGCCATTTCTACCTACCTACCTATCTACATACATATGTTTTATAAAATTAAGTATTTGTGGAAAATTACTTGTTTAAATTTTTATTATGACTTATAGGAATTTAATTCCCCCAAGAGGTATAATTTTCGAATGAAAAAAAGTTCACATTGATCTAAAAATATCAAAGCCATTTGATGTATTCCAAGGTCAAAATATTGTATGGTTTACTAAATTACTGTATGTCAAAACATTGTTAAACTTTTTTTTATCAAAACTTTGGTTGGTCAAAATTCTGAATTTCAAAATTATTTTGAAACGAATTATATTAAAACAGTGCGTACTTTCTTAGGTTTTCATAGCGATTTTTCGGCATTTTTAATTAAAAAATTTTTGAATATAGAGTATTTTGAGATGATAGAATATTAAGGCGCATTTTTTTAAGACACACTGTTGTTTCTAAGGCATTTTAATATACAACATTCTTAATTTTAAAATACTTTATTTAGGGCATACAACAATTTGAAACAAAATATCAAAAATAGTATTGATCTTACAGAAAATGCAGTACTTTGAACCGCTCTCATTGCAGGTATCAAAGAAAAAGCTTAAGAATAAAAAAAGAGGCTGGGTAACGATTTATCTCAAACTTTAACAAAGTATTAATATATTAAAATATTGTAAATTGAATTTTTCTAAAAAATAACTAAAAGTTAGCAACACAATTTTGCATATGATAAAATAAGTTTGATTTGGTTTGTCGAAAATTAAATTTTAAAAAATTTAGTGCAATTTTTTGTTAGTAATTATTTCTTATATAGAAAAATACATGTTGGATTTTTATATGACCGTTATATTACGATAACAACAAAATTTAGCAGAGATTTTAATCATGTTGGAGTCAATAACTTCATTTATTCACGTGATATCGGGAATCGAACATCAATTTTTAAAAAATTTGTAGATTTTATTTCAATGAAAAAATTGACCTTTGGATTTTAATAAAAAAATATTACTGAATGTTGAAAACAACATTTCTCTCAAAAATCTTTGATATACATAGATTCTAGGGACTTTGAAACGTTGAGAAATGTCAACATTTTCAATTTGACAAATCGGACCGGACCGATAGCAATAGGAAGATAATAACTGCTCTGAAGTTTTTTAAAAAACATTAGGTTTTTATAAAAATATTTCCCTTGCAAAAAAACTGTAAAGCATGATTTTCTCATAATAAATATTTTTCAAAACATAATCCAAAAATGAACAATTCCGGTAGGTATTACATTTTGTTGAAGTTTGTTTGTTTAGATTTGATTTTCTCTAAATTTATCAATTTTAAGGAAAAAGTGTCGTAAACTTATTTGTTATAATTTCTAACACCAACAATTTAAATGGTAAAAAGATAAAACCAAATTCTGCTGTATGGACGAAACCTGAGTAATAAGTCTGGCGTGAAAAAGCAATGCAATCATAAAACATGCTAAGTTTTAAATTTACTAAGCAACAATTTATTTTTAATAGTGTGATATTGTTGCAACTCGTAACGGATATTTGCTATTACTTTATGATTACTAGTAACGTTCTTGAAATCCAAGAAATTGTGGATAATAAAGAAAAAGGTGTGACAAATTTCCGTGGCTTGATTCGATCTAAAGTTATAAAGAGTGGTCGAAATTTGTCTTATTTTGTTCCTGTTAAAATAGAGTAGCACCAGAACTTTCAACTTTCAAAGTAATTCCAAATTACTTTCTATACACAACTTAATTCAATACGTTGGCATCCGAGTCTTATCAAACATTTGGAAGCTTTCGTTCAAATCCAGTTTAGAAGGATTTTGTTAAATATTAATTAAGGATTTTTCAAGATGGTTGATTTTATGTTTTTCTAGATGTTAGATTTTGGCTGCAACATGTTGCTAACTTAACCTTACTATCATCCCTCCCTGACGTTAAAGGTTTACGTTTAACAAAAGTATATTCTATTTTCCTCAAAATTAAACCATCACAATGTACATAAGTTCTTATGTCGAATTTTGATAGGTACTTAAAACTAATAGATTTTTTCTTAACCCATACAGTTTAATATTTGTGTTGATTTTTTTTTTTCATTTTAAGACCACAACAAAACTCGAACTATAATCATAATTTATTAGTTTAGTTTTTATTTAACAAACTAAGAAAAAAAAACCAAAAACATTTAACGACTCGTAAATGACAAAGTGCGTGAAAGTTTAAACAAGACTCATTTAAGTCCATATTCGATTCGATTTTGATGAAATATTCACTCCACAGGTGGCAGACACTATAAATCAATCACACACGGATTATGTTTTGTCTTCTTCTTCTTTTTTTCAAAAGATTGAGGACTTTTAATTTAATTTTATTGCAAGAGGGATGCCTGAGTCGATGTCGATGTTGAAGTCGAATGTGTGATTACAAATCAAGAAATTTTATTATGTCAAAAATGAGCTCACAAGAAACTCGCGCTCCTCTGTTGCTGTCACCTGCCGTGTTAACTATATAGGTAAGGTAAAGTAAAGTTTGACTTTTATTATAATGCGTAAGCGTATATAACCTTAAGGTGATGATGATGATTTTTATGGAAAAATTCAATATAACAAGAAGACATCAGTGATAAGACTTATACAGAAATAGATGTTTTTTGGATTCAAACCCTCGATATACCTTCCCAACACTAATTCGAGTAAAAATGAATGAATTGTAAAATTTTTAAATTGGTTTTAACGATTGACAGATGAATGATGATTTTGAATAGAAATAAAGAATAATTTAAAAGAGCATATAAATAATTTTGTTGAAGCCTCTTATAAACTTGTTATTGAAATCAACATTAATGAATACCATCATCAGATATATGAGTTCCTCAAAATTGACAGTTATATGACTTTTATTCTTTCTTAAGGCGCTGATGGTTGATGAAGAAGAATTTGATGAAAATATTTATGTATTTGAATTTTGTTTTTCCTTTTATTGTGACCTTAAAATTATGTGTCAAGTCTGGACTGTTCTGAAACAATTTTGTTTGGTTTTTAAAGGTCGTTAACTGTCATTAATTGCAAAGTGCGTACTAGGCTTAACACTACTGCAAAATTTCAAACAATTTAGCAATTTACTTTTTATTATAATTGTAATTCTTTGCTAGAAAATAAAATAATAATTCTCTTTTAGGAGATTTCGTGCATCTGAACACGTCTAAAAAGTGACAGATGGTAAAAAAAAATTAAACAAACCTTAATCTAAGGGAAGGATCTGTTTATTTTAAGTGTAAGAAACTTATAAGTCAAAAGATTTGGAAAATTACTTAAAACATACAGAAACTAATTTGTGAATTTGACTTTAACTTTAGTAAAATGTCAAAAAAAAAGTTAAAAACTTAAATCGTTTAATGCAAGCAAAGTTATTTGAGTCTGTACGAGTCATTTTGAAAATAAATGGTTACGAATAAAATGCCAGTTTAAGGTTTATGATAGGCCAAATGGATTGTTGAAATACTTTGATCAGTGTCAAAGTTGTCGATTTTCTTGACTAAGAAATTTAGATATCTAGAAAGTTAGAAATATTTTGATCCAAATTGGATCTCACTTTATTAGATATGATTGAAATCAATCCGGAAAAATATTAGATCGGACATTTTAGTGTGTTCCTTTTTGATAAGAAATAAAAACTGTGATTATCGATTAGAAATCACTCAAAGAATTTTTTTGGAGATAAAATGTTTAATTATGTACATACATACATAAGTATCTTGGGCTAATATTTTTCACTTCTTGAAATGACAAGATTTTTTTTTTTTTTTATAATAAACGGGCACTCAAGGGGTTATTAATACCCTTAATATGTTTAAAGTTTAAACACAGTGCGAGCCTTAGGAAAATAGGGAAGGATAAAAGAGGAGATACCGATGCACATTGGTCTTAAAGTTTTGAATATCAAAATGATAGGGAAAAACAGAGCTGGGTAAAGCATTCCACATTCTCGATGTGCGGTTCAAAAAAGAATCTCTATACTTGACAGTACGTCCGAAATTGAGCTCAAGGTTAAACTGATGTGCATTCCTAGAAGTACGAGTATTACGGCTGAATTGTTTGAGGGGGGAATGCAACTGGCTAACTCGACAGAACACTATTTATAAAAATATCGGTAGAACAACGAAAGGCATGAAACATTGCGGCGGTGTTCAAGTGACGTAATTGTTTCGGTTATAGTTCTATCGCCTATCATTTTCAAAGCTCTTTTTTGGATCCTGTCCAAAATACTTAAACTTGTTTTAGGGGCACCTGCCCAAATATGCGAGTTATATTCAAGTTTTGGACGAATGAAGGCTTTGTAAATTACAGCCAGATCAGAAGGGGTGAAAAATTTCTTGCACCGTCGGAGGAATCCTAAGCACCTAGCAGCATTTTTGGCAATATCGAATATGTGATCATTCCATAAGAGGTGATCTGTGATACACATACCGAGTACTGAAAGTTGATTAGTTTCCTGGATGCAAGTGCCGCTCATGGATAGCGGCATCGGGGGTGGGTTACGCTTTAATGACAGGAGACAGCATTGAGTTTTCGAAGCATTAAATTCTATACGGTTTTTGATTCCCCATTGTACAATGCTGTCGAGATCAGAATTAAATAAGCTTATCATACGCTGCCGTTGAAGTTCCACATCCGAAGGACAAGGATGAGAATCTAAAAACGAATATGAAAAGCTGAGGGTACTGTCATCCGCGAAACAATCTAGTAGGTTAGAAGTTTCAGACAAAAGATCATTTATAAAAATAAGGAAGAGCGTCGGAGACAAAACGGAGCCCTGGGGCACACCAGCGTTTATTTTGTGAATATCAGATTTGAACCCGTCCAATACTACTCGAATTGAACGGTCCGAAAGGTAATTTCTAACCCAACGAAGGAGGGATTCATCAATACCAAATGCACGCATTTTCGATAAGAGAGCTTGATGCCAAACTCTATCAAATGCCTTTGAAATATCAAGTGCAATAATCTTACTTTCTCCAAAATTATGTAAAGATTTGTTTCACTGTTCGGTGAGATAAACCATGAGATCACCAGTGGACCTATTGCTACGAAAGCCATACTGCCGGTCATTAAGAAGCTTCCG
Organism: Eupeodes luniger; assembly: GCA_951509635.1. Classification (NCBI taxonomy): domain Eukaryota; kingdom Metazoa; phylum Arthropoda; class Insecta; order Diptera; family Syrphidae; genus Eupeodes; species Eupeodes luniger. The sequence continues at coordinate 5,859,699 of OX608075.1, read as the reverse complement.
TTCCTCAAGATATTTCTTAAGCTGATAATTAATCAGCGTTTCCATGACCTTGGAAAGAAGGGACGTGAGTGCTATTGGACGATAGTTAGAGGGGGAGGATGATTTGCCTTTTTTAGGGACAGGCTGTACAAATGCTGTTTTCCATCCGCTCGGAAAGAGACCTGTAGAGTAGGAAAGATGGAAAAGCTTACGCAGTGGTTTTGCCAGCGTTGAAAACTTTCTGTAGTGTGTAGTGTGTTATTACACCCAGACTTTTTGTATGCTGCGTGTTCCGCATATTTTCTTTTGAACACCCATCCCATCAATCTCGCATTATTACACTAGGATGTTTTTCGGTTGCGTGTTTTTGACACTTCTCTTTCATTTTTTGTTCTCATCCACAAAGTCAAAGTGTGAAAATAATAAAAGAAAACTGCACTTTTTACTACAGCAATGATTATTGACATCATGAATACGGATAATAATTCCGAATAATGTAAAATTAGGAATTGGATTGAAATCTGGAGAGAATCCTTCATTTTCTTGACAATAAAGAACTAAAATCAAATGATAAACTATCGTTTTTAAATTATAAAAGGATGAATGAAGAAACTTTTAACCTGCTTTCCATTGAAAACGACATAAAAAAACACGATTTTGAGGGCCAGAAAAGTTGATTGATCACTTTGTCTCAACGGGTGAAACATTCCAAAGCTTAAACTACCAAGCTAGACTCTTTCAATCATTCTTTCATTTAATTTCATTATAAGGTTTTTGCTAGACTTGAATTTTTCCGGCGGAATATTTGTTGTTTACTCGGTAAACAATAGAAAGAATAATAAAGCAACGCCAAAAAACAAAGAAAGGCAAGAAAGAGAAACGTCAAAAACCATCCAAGAATCCTGAACCCAGAACTCTGCGGGTTGAGACTTTTTAAAGTATTTCTATTTCACCTACTTTCTCTTTCGCACTTATTTGCGTCTTTCCAAAAAAGTCTGAGTGTAATAACACGCATAGCTCTATCGTATGAAACCGACTTAAAAAAAATGAACCAGCGCCTCTATAAGTGAGTTTAGTAAATAATGTACCTATGGTATTTTAACGTTCAAAATGACAGCGTTCAGAAAATAAAATAAAAGCGTAGTTCACACTATTCATTTTTTCGTTTGAACATTTTTCATAAAAATTAAAAAATGTATATAAGTAAAAGTTCTGTGCATTATTATTTCATTTATATATAGTGATATATTCTTTAATAATGAGTCAATTCAAAAAGAAATTAATGCCTGATTCAGTTGTTTTTGTTTGAAATTAGTCCTAATGGTAATTCTTCGTAAAAAATTCATCATTGACGATGTGGATCTTTCTGCATTTTGGCCTACTTTCAGTCCAAACAAAACGGATACGATTATTTCCTTCAAATTTTAGATTGAAACATCAAAAAAAAAAATCTCTTTGAAGAGATTTGAAATTTTTACTAAACCTTAAAAAACAATACTTATCTGTCATGAATCATACTTCTCGAAACTTGAAGCAAAGTTTTGTTCAGTAAAATCTGAAAGCTTTGATTATAACTAGTTTTGAAAATCATTAGAAGGTACTTCTGATTTCTGACATTTCAACATAATAGGTGTGTTCCACAGATCTAGGTCTGTTTGTTGTTTTTACGAACTGCCCCTTTTAAGACGTGTCCAAATAGCATTTTATTAGTAAGTGCACGTATGAGCTCAAAATCACTTTGTAACACACATTACTGTAATAAATCCATAAAGCACTCTTAGAGCATCTATGCTTCTATCTTTTAAAGTATACCACAACTTCTTAGCCTTTTTTTTTTTTTTTTTTGTTTCTAAATCATAAAACCCAATTTCAACCTTGGATCAATAAAAGAATCCCAAAAACGAATTGAATCGAATCCGCAAAGCGAAACGAATCTCAATAAAAATCCCTCATTCAATTATGTTCGCACTTCTCCATCATCGGTATTTTTAAGCCTCTGTCCGCAATTAAGTCCTGTACACATCACACAGCTGCCACCGCCTTGCCGCTATACTGCCACCTCTATACCAAAAGGATAAGTGCCACCAATTTAGATCGTGTTCCATCCTAATGATTCTATTTAGATACATCTTCTTCGCACCTTAAAAACCTCTCAAATCTCAAGATCCTACACAAAAATAAAACAACAAAAATTCGACAAGAGTCGACATAAGAAAGACAAACGTATCATCAGACTTACGAAGATACACGAATTAGCCAGGACTTTGTCCATCAGAAAATCAGAAAAAGGAGCATAATTTCGGTAATCGCGTTGATTCTTTTTTTGTTCTCGAGTGGGTGCTTCCTCTTTTATTTATATAAGTAGATGGAAGTGTAATCTTAGCCTCAGACCACCAAAGTTGACGACTGTTGTGCCACTTGTGTATATCTTATTTGGGAATGATGTGTAACTTGAGATACAACAACATGACACATGTCCTTCCTTCCTCCATCACTCCATTCGACATCGCCATCGACCAAATGACTAATGACACATCGACTTTGATTTATTATCCTTTTCTTGGAGCGGTCGGTGTGGCGGTGGTGCGGTAGTGCGGTGGTGCGATGCGATGGTGCCACCGTAATCAATAGAAGGTTACATAGGTTGCGGGTCAGCGCAGGTCTTATGAGATGGTGGAATGATGGAGCTTAAACAGGTAGCTGCGAGTTTACGTGACCGCTAACTGTGGGAAACCCGATGTCCGACTTCAACTTTGTGTCTTGTGTCAAATCCGTTCGTCTCAAAACCACCACCACCACTGCACCACCACCGCACCGCCCGCCGCCTAATCGACGCCACCACCATCACATTAAAATTTGATTTGGACAATTTTATGTTACGGCGCTGTGGCAGCAGCGGCGGCGGCAGCGACTTCAACTGAGACCGTGGAGTATTTGAAAATTGCACACAAGTGCTCCTGCTGTAGAAGCTGTGAAGCATAAACCGGGTGTAATGGATCCGCTAGCTACCTGGACATGGATTGGACAATGATGGAATTAATGTTGAGTTATCAGCGATTCGATATGGCCACCAACGCGCAGGGTCATTTATGCATCCAGTATAGAAGTTGGTTAGACACCACTGCAAATCTTGGAAGAATGCTGCCTCTCATGGGTAAGCTTTTGGTGGGAGACTTATTGTTCCAAAATGCACACAAAACTCATCAAACTTTAATTCCTTCCCGGGTTGAGAGGATGAAGATGAGAATGAGGATGAGAAAGGACAAGAAGTTCTTTGTGATGTGAGAGAGAGACTTTTATGCCATCATAATTGAAATAAAAAGTCTCAAAATTGAATAAAACGTTTTAAATGACAGTCTGACACGCATCTGGGTAATCGGACGCTTGCAGCTTTAGGCGATTTCACTATTATCATGACCCACCATCGCCATTCGATTTTAATTTCCAGAAATAAACGAAAATGAACAAATGGAATGACCATTGACCGCTGCTAGTGCAGAAATGCCGCTTGTATTGTATTATAAAGCTGATGCTGGCTACGGTACTGCTGCTCCTGCTGCTGGAGCTACTTTACTATACCCACCATGTCCAGAATTAATCCCGGAATGGCCATTTCGATTATCGCACAAAATTACACTCAGAGTATGCGGCATTAAATGGCAATCTGGCCATGTTGTTGCCACTCTGAGTGTTGTGTGTGGGAAACAATCAACAGCGAGTAATCAGTTGTCCAGAGTACCTACTATAGCGTCGTCGGCCTCCGCCTCGGCCTTAGCACCACCAGCAGCAGCTTCAGTCGAGTACATCTCTGGGCCTGCTGATGCTGTTGCTGGATATCTATGTATATGGTGTCGGAGACCTCGTTTACGCATCCATCCAGTGGGTCGTCATCGTCATCATCATCGTAGTCGTCGTCGTTGTACATAGCTCTGGACATCCGTGATGTTGTCTGTGGAATATGCGTTTATGAGCGTTATAACAACAACCGCCCGGATGTTCATCGCGCTGTCATGGTTCGGGTGGGCTGACGACGACCGACCGACAACGACCGACGACGATGATGATGGCTGTAACGAGAACGACTGTGTCCCATTCTGGGGTCTGGGTGAGATGCGTTGTGCTGTCCTGTCCAGCCACATGGAAGACTCGCTGATGGGCTCGCGTCGTCATTTTTGCATACCCATTTAGAGGCGAGTGTTGCTGGGCGCAAATGGTGATGATGATGGGTTACGAGCATGAACGAAATTAGTTTGGTTAAATTAAATAATTGGAGATTGGACATGGACATGGACGGGACATGAAATGCCTACGGCTCAAGCTGGTTGCTGGTTGGTTAGGTGGCTAGGTGGCTGACTATGGCTGGCATGGTCATAGTGATTATTTTGAAATTTAAACGAGCTAAACGATTTTGTTATTGTGTTTTCGACAATTTTACCAAAAGATGCAACTGAGTAATGAATTTTCTCATAAAATGAAGGAGGAGTACGCAAGGTGATTATTAGGGTTTTGTGTTAGAAGTTGGTCTTATAGCTTAAGTCTATAGTCAGTCAAAACTAATAAGGCAACAAAATTGTATGGTTAAAATTAACCAACTTTCTGTTAGAAATAACCAAGTAACACTGTTAATATAGCACCTACCGAGTAACTCTCCAGAAAATAACAGAGACAACTTGATTAAGGGAAAATCTGTTTAAAACAACCGAGATTCAAATTTGGGACCATTTCATCTCTATGAGGTTTTAAATACAAATAAGTAAACTCTGCCAAAAACAACAAAATTAATTTATTGGTTGACACCCAATTTACTTATCCGTTTTTAGCTTTTCAACTAAGTTATTTTCTAAACTTTTGTGCGTGAAAAAGGAAACAACTCATATGAATTTAGGAAACCAATTTAGTTAAGTTCAAATAATCTGATCTTTCACATTCAATCTTCCCACTATGCTGAACTTAGCAAACCTACTTATGTAGTTGATAACAACCTACCTACTCTGATTTGATTAGACAAACCACTTGGTTAATACCAACTAACATTCTCTGTTGAAATTAGCTATTTTAGCAACTGAATTAAAAAATAAATTGGGTGGCGCAACAGTCCGTTGAGAACTAGGGCCTAGTGACTTACAACTCTCAACCATTCCCGTGTGCGAGTACTGTTGTCAGAGATGGAGGGGACCTACAGTATACAGAATCCGAACGGCTTATTTGAGAAAGCACTTTTCATGACAAGAATTACTCTTGAGGAATTTGTCAATTCCTCACAAGAGGCAGTACATGTGAAAAAATTTTAGATTGCATAGATAGGGATCGAACCCAAGACCTTTGGCATGCACCAACGCACTAACCATCATGCCAAGGGTACTATCGGCTGACTTGGTTCTAACTAAAAAACATGTTCTCTGTTAAAATTAACCAACCTACTTGGTTAATACTACCAACCTACTTTGTTTAAAGTAATCATCATTAATTGTCTGTATTTAAATTTGTATGGCCCATGTAAACTTTTAATTACTTTGACATGTGCCGTAAAATTGAAAAAAAAAACGTCAAACTTCAATTGCCATATTTCAGAAACTAACCGTGGATAAGTGCACTATGTATGAAGGGGCTTAGATTGTTCCTTTATATCCTAGAACATCTTTTAGACCATCCAAATCTAAGAAAAGGCTTAAAATTATTCGGCAAGGCCCAACGAAAAAGTCAAAACAGTCCTAAACTTTAAGCCTCAGTTTTATAATAATCCTTATTTAAAAATATAAACTCACAAATCAAATCCATTAATCTTACCTTTTTTCCAGCGTGCAATTGATGCCGAGCCAAAAACATATGCAGTGCAGAATGTATGCAGTACGCACTTCATACTAAAATTATATTATAACGCATCATTTTAATGATAATTTTAAGCAAATCAGTCGACGCCTGATCTCCTCTGACGACTTGGTCCGGTGAATACATTTAATTCAGTTGAAAGATCCTCATCAATCTTCCTGCGATGCAAACATATACCATAAGCAGAATATTATATGCAGTGCATATTTTTTTCTCGCAAACACGGAGGTATACCTTAAATTCGATGGTATTCCACATGAGGTTTTTTCGAATGCCTAAATCAATTAAAATCCAGAATCAAGTCTCACGAATTGGCTCATACAAATTGAAGAGTAAAAGTTTGAAAATATTATATCATAGTAAAAACGCTGAACTTCAAACCCAAAACTTATTGTTTAAAAAAAAGCTAAGACTAAGAATGTTAAAGTTCCTTAAAAGGCAAAATAAATGCTGAGATGTGTGAAAATCAACGTTGTTAAATTTTTCATAATTTGGTTCTTTCTACGAATCCTTAACTTACCCTCATTCGGAAATTGCAAGTAAGAAAAAAGTAAAATTTGATGCAGACAAAAAGAAGAAACTTATAAGAAATATTTCATCTTGGTAGCTCAAAAAAGAAGCACGTTATGAGTATACAGCACCTACCTCGCCTCGCATAGAGGCTAATATCTGGATACCAATGCGTCGTCGCCGCCGTAGTAAGTCGGTCTTTCGGTCGGTTGGTTGAAGAAACTCCTAAATGATCTCTTAGCGGGCTACCCACCAAATCTTACTTTTTCCATCTCACGCACGCATCATTTTGCATCATATCGGCGAAATATTTAATTACAAGCCGGCGCGCATCTTAGGCCCAGGTTAATGGTGAAGGATGATGGGCGCGAGAGCGATGATGATGCGCCGAAATGGGTCGTTCCGCAAGTGTGATGATGATGCACCACCATCGGGCATCGGGTAGAAGAGTCTATATTCTCCAGTTCAGTATATCCCGCTCTATACATATATAAAGGTACTGCAGAGTTAGGTAGGCATATAAGAAAGAATGACGTCTGCAGATACACGAAGCCGCCTCCGTATTTTCTTCACTCTTTCGTATATTTTTTTTGGCCTAAATATTAATGTTGCACAATTTTCTCACCTTGCTTCGAAGTGTGAATATGATGGAGAGTTCAGTTCGTTTAGACCACTTTCGGATGGTGTCGCCTTTTTTTCGTGATGAGATGAGATGCTTATAATATCCTTGATGGTTCTCTTGCTACTTTTGGTTATCCACTTTTTTTTTTGAAGCCTAAGGGACCACTTTTGCATGTTGTTAATAATATTTCACATGTATCTGGAGGTAATTACGTCGAGGTGTTGTTCGTCTTCTGGTATTTTTGTCTTCATCTGCATATTTTGCATGTTTTCGATGACAATGTAGTTTTTTGTCTTGTACAATTTTTATTTCTAACTTATGAGAAAATGTATTTACCGTTATAAGAGTTAATTTTGTGGTAAAGTTCATTTATCGACAACAATCATGTCTGATATTTCAGTGTAGGTTGATGTATGTATTGTATATGTATAGCTCAGGCCCACGCAAGGAAGCATTTAAACGCCTTTTTCATGTTCAATGATATTGTGGGACCAAAATCTGATCATGGAAGAAGTTTTCATCTTAGTGATCAGAGAATGATAGAGGAGGAAAGTGAACTTAAAGTGGTAAATGTAAAGTAAGAGATAAAGTTTTTTCTTAAGGAGGACTTGTGTCGCCTTTAATGAAGCAAGATTCTAATTGCAAAAAAATGTCAATTCGACTTTTCTTAAAAGTTTTTTGATGCATAACATTTTTCTGGAAAAACTATAATTTTGTTCGTAAAATATTCGAAGTGACAAATATTTTGTTTATGTTTCTTTTTTTGATTTACATACAAAATTCTGCATCTTTGATGTTAAAGTCTTTATAACAAATTTCAAAATTCATTCCAAGTAGAGAAATGTCATAATTTTCAATTTGACAAACAGGATCTTTTAAAATAACTTTCTATGGAAAGTTAAAAAACCGTTTTCAACATCTAATACACTTCAAAAAACTTGACGCGATAGCGTTGTTAAGAAAACGGGTTCGTTATTAAAATGAAAAGAACCCTGTTGCATTTTTTACTTGCGACATATAGGAACTATATGGCAAGTTTTGCATTCGTGCAAAATTTCAAACTCGAGATTTTAATCAAACATGATATTACGATGGTAGAGAAGTCGAAAAAAGTGGGTCCCGTGATTCCGTTTGGTCTGTGTTGTCTGTCTGTCCACGCTCCTACAGCCTAAACCATTGGGTCGATTGAGTTCAAACTTCGAAGTTAAGGTTTTGAGCAGATTCGCGTAAGGCGTTTTTTTCCTTTTTTTTTTAAGATCAAAACTAACAGTGGCCCCCATACAATTTTTTTGGTCAAAAAACGAAAATTCGAATTTTCTCAAAAACAAACCGATAGATTTTTTTTAAATTTTCTCTAAAATTTTATTTTTTGACTTGTCTTCTTTTAATAAGAAAAACATATTTTTGTATTGCTCAGGAAAGGTACCGCTCATAGAACCGTTATTTTGTTTTTTAATTTTCTCAGCAACTTATGAACTGATTTCAATAATTTTTTTTTATTTTTTTCTGAATAAGCTCTTATATTGCCTTAACAATATTTGATTATCAAAAGTGCAATTTTTTATTGTTTGGATTTTTAAAAATATATTGAATTCTTTTTTTTTTAAATTCTATATCTCCAAAACGGGTCAACATTTTTTACGAAATTTAAATGTAGAGTGTATATTTACAATCACTAAACAACTGCATACCAAAACTATTTTTAGAACAAAATTGAAAAATTTTATATATAAAAAATGAATTTAAAAAAAACCGCTCTAACGATTTTCAAAAAAAAAATTTGAAAAATCAAGGATTTTTTGATTTATAAAATGGAATTTAAATTTTTAAAGACAAACTTATTTTTCAGGTAAAATTTTGAATCTTAAAATTTTTTTTAACTATTTTAATTATTTTATTTTATTTTTAATTATTTTTAATTTTTAATTTTTTTAATAATTTTAAATATTTTTAACTAGTTGAATACACAAACAATTATTGTTTTCGTTAGGTATGCTTACAAGTATTTTTCATTTTCGGGATGAGTTGTCCTAGGATGAGTTGTGTCTTGGGATGAATCACAAGTTTTTTGACAAATCAAATGGCATTTATATCTTTGAAGACGAACTTATTTTACAGGTATATTTTTAAATCTTTTATAGGTACATTTTTAAACAGACTCTTTGCATACAGGAGCAAGTTCGTGCGACCCAGTTGGCATTTTATTTCTGTTAAAAACCCTTTTCAACATAAATAGTTCAGAATTTTTTAAAGTGCCTTTGAAAGACAGTTTAAGACTAATTAAAATATTGAAGATGAGAATTATATATTTAGAATATCATAAAAAAATTTAATTGAAAAAGAACTTCTTCATAAATTTTATCTCAAAAACTCGACGTGACAGAGTGATTTTGGGGTTGAATTCAAACTAAAGCCATACAAATCTTTTAAAAAATTATAATTTGATTGCCAATCACAAGACCTTTTCAACCACAAGTAAATTCAAATTTCAAAATATATTGAAAAAAATAAAACAAATTATAGAGTTTTTACCAAATTTCTATTTTTTTATATTTTTTTCAGATTCTAAAACTTAAAACGTATAAAAAGACGTTTCCTTCGATTTTTTATTGCAAGATAAAACTTCTCACCGCTTTTTAAAACTTTCCGTTTTGAGAAAAGGGTAAATTACACATTTTCGGCACATTTTGAAGAGCATGTTCGGTATGTTGATAATCGAACTTTCAGAAAAAAAAATTGCAAATTTTGAATTTTGTAAAAATTATTTCGATCACCCTGTTCCAAAAAAGTTTCAATCAAAACCATACTGAAAAACCTATTCAGCCCCCCTTACAAATATTCAAAATATTTAACATATTCGTAGGTATATCCAATAACACACAAATCAAAAATCACAGAAAACTCAAAATTTTAAAAATTGTTTGCAGGATTTAAGACTATATAACCCTGAACTGACAGCTTTTAAAACGTTGTATAAGTTTACCAAAATAGTTTTTATTTATTTTTTTAAATGAATTTAAAGCCTGATGCGATCTTTTTGAGAGACCCTTAACAAGTTATAATCAAGTTCGAATCAATAACTTGGCTCAAGTTGGTTTAAGGAAAAGCAATTAAATAAGATAGATACTTATTTCTCCGAAAACCTTATTTCCGTATAGACCCTAAGTGCCAATTCCGTACCCTCATGTCAACTTGACGAACGCACATCTGTCATCGATTTACTAAACCAAAAATATGCCCACTTTTTTAATGTACAAAAAAAAGATTATCATCATTGACAGTGTTGTTTTTCATCAGGACGCACATTTATGCTCTTAAGCTTTATATAAAGGACATCATCGCATATTCAAAAACCACATTTCGCCATCAAGCGTACTTATTTCTGTATATATTTTGATATCTCATGTCATTCCAATCAAACTGATACGAACTCGTCACGTACGAATAACATAAAAATCTTGTCATCGATAAAAGTTGATATGCATTGCATTACGACCTAAAAACATCACAACAGTCAACAATAATATTGAGGACAGCAATCGTCAATGGTGACGAGCCAATAAAAACAAAAACAAAAACAGAAAAAAGAAAACACCTGCAACTGCAACCAAAAATGAGAAATAATCCTAAAGAAAAATTAACATTTCAATTCAGCACCTTTTCAATTAAAAACAAAACAGCAATAAAATTAAAAAAAAAAAATATATAAGATCGTCCTTAATTAAGTTAATCCTTTCCGCGTGCCGAAGAATAATAATTGTCGTCACCATCTCAAGTAATGTAGAGAACTCGAAACCGCAAAATACAACGCAATTATTGCTTTTATTTGATGTAAGGACGAAGATCTGTGACAAGGATAAGCCATGCATCGTCCTGCAAAAACGCATTCCTTTATACGAACATCACATAACATCCCCCGATATCGTAGGGTAATTTAAATTGGATTAATGAGTTCGCCAAAAAGACACTTAAAGAAATTTCATTATCTATAAAATGCATTACTTACAAGTGAAGGACGAAAAGACGCAACGGAACGAATGAGAATGACATCGGCAGGCGGCAGCTGATGCGTAACAACAACAACTTGTCATAATCAATGGTTGACAGAAGCCCAAAAGGTATGAAGTTTTTGTAGTGCAAGCGCAAATTTCGCATGCAATTTCTTGGGTTTTTATCATAATTTTATTCGGCGGATGAAGGACCTTTAGGCTTTGGTCACACTGTGCGAAACCGAGAAACAACAATTTATGCATTCACACCCCATTTAATCAAAATTATTATCAGACATTGGACTCGAGAGCTCCATGGGTTGTTGTTGAGATGACAATGACGGAGTTTTATTACCAAAAACCACATTAATTAAAAACTTGTTCTCTGGTTTTTTGTTTTTGTAAAAGTGTGGATATGAAGCTATAGAACCTAGTTAAGGAATTGCATGTTTAAATTTTGGAGGAATTTGTCATGTAGATTACACTAACTAGGTACGAGTTCTATTTGAGGAATAAATAGCTCTTCTGAAAGGTCTAAACCAGGAATTTACATTTACTTTGGAATTAAGTTTTTTTTTACACCTTTTGTCTCTCTTTTGTCCAAATAAACCTCTTTTTCGGGAAGGAAATGTCGAGTTCTCAAGTTAATTGAAGGCTACAAAACGTTTACAGGTTGCCCTAAGTAAAAAAAAATTAACATGATTTCGGAGTTGACTACGGTCACGTGACAATATGGTATATTTTCCCATATTGTCTGTTAAATGTTTGACAGTTGTCATTTTAAGATTTTCAAGAACAACTTTTCAAAAGCCAACTTTTAAGAAAGTTTGTAATTAAAAGGTGAACATTACGCTTGAGAGTATTCGAAACCTATGCAATGCATATTAGGTTACATTCTTTGAACACTTCCAATGCTCCCAAAAGTAGCCAATCCATCTCTTTCCAAAAGTCAAACTTCTTACCAAAAATTACTTGCATTCTTTTTCTACTTGTATATCGCTTTACCGCTCACTAAAAATTCACTTAAGACTCCTAATCAATCACGATCATATGGAAGCTTAACCTTTCCACTACGATCGGTTAATGCAATTTGTGGTGTGCCCGATGCGTTGCGAAGAATAAAAAAGATCCATGTTCCCAGTGCAAATGCGGTCCAAACGACTTCAACTTCAATGGACCTGATGGGACGAAAGGCAACGACTATAACGATGACGATGAGAACGACGACGACGACGACGATGAAGACTCTGAAGAGATGAAATATCACTGGAATCAATTTGCTCCAATGCGCCAGCATCCGTGGTTTGCACCTGATACCCGGTATCATCGCTGTTGTCTTGCCAAATGACCACAACTCTTATGGGGGAAAGGTCTAGTCCATAGAGACACTCAGTTCCATTCGGCTCTTCGCTGGACCTAGGTACGGAGATATATATTGAAGGACTTATCCCACTTTGCTTCGAGGATCTTAACCAATGTACAAATGATCAGCACATTAGCAAAGTGATTTTTCAACTCTAGCCGTTGCTGCCGCATACTCTCTCTCTATCGCGCTTCACAAGAGGTGTGAAAACCTTGAGGGGTCGACCGGTCGTTCGGTCGATCCATGAATCGCATAGATATACCTTACCTACTTAACTTCTGAGACAGAGATGACCCAAGCTATGACCATCATTAGCGCAATAGTTGAACGCGAAGCTAACGCCAGAGGCAAATCGCAGTAGATGAACGATCTTCTCGTTAGTTAAAGGCGAGAACCTTGCGTATATGTCTTTACAAAACTATACCTAACTATATATAAACTACCTACGAGTATCTTATGAATTCAATTAATAACTCTTGCTTTTGGTCTATGACAACGATGAGTTATCGATATTCGATGTCAATTTGACAGCTTTGAATTGCCAGTTTCGAAAGGTGACACAGCTTCTGTGGGTAATTTGTTTAAATTTATATAATAAATAATATACATAATAATATTTCCATGCAACATGTGTGGTCTTGATGTGGACATCATATGTAGCCATTAGATAGCCTCGGAACTAGAAACACGATACTTTGACATATTTACAAGTTAACAATAATTTTAGCAGTTTTCTCTATTTTTTTGTATTTGTTTTATAACATGAAAATACTTATTTTTATTTTCTTACATAATGGACGAAAATTAATGAAATAAATATTATCAAAAATTTAGGAATTTAGGTAATTTGTGTACGTATTTTAATATTTTATATTTTTGTCAAATGGTAGACATGTGCATTCAAGAGGACACAAGCGTCCACAGGTTTTTTACTCAAAACCCACCTCTGTCTATCAACTCCTACTCTCACCTCCCCTCGGTGAACATCGGGTGCCTACTACCTCAACTGGAGATTGGGTTCTAACCCCAGTGGAAAGTTGTTGGGGGCAGCAAACGAGAGAGGGGGGGAGAGGTGTTTCCACTAAGGCACCTCTCCTTATCCAGACGGCAGCGGACGAATTCTCGAGATGGAATCAACGGTGGCGTCTACAGTTCCAGTAAGGTTGAACTACTTAGTGAACACCTTATAGGGCTTCTACGACTTATTCGGAGCCCAGGCCTATAAGGAGCGGTTTATCCGGCTCCCCGTCCTTGGAGTTATATTAAGGATCTGGCCCTCCAGGTTGGGGGTTGTGCCGTCGGGGTGACTTCCTGACCACGTAAAAACCTTTCTAGTTGCGAAGCACCAACAAGCCTCGGATACGGACGGATTCACTGTTGACAACCCAAGCAAACGAAACAAGGACAACGAACTTCGGATCTGTACGTGGAATGTTAGGTCCCTTAACAGACCACGTGCAGCCGAACAATTAGCGGAAGCCTTAAACTGCTGCAAGGCAGATATTACTGCCATCCAAGAAGTGCGATGGGATGGACCGGGCAAACGCAAATTAAAAGACTGCGATGTATACTACGGCGACTGCTACCGAGAACAAAGGCAGCGTCTATTTGGGTGTGGATTTGTGGTTGGAACTAGACTCAGGCAAAAAGTCTTGAGTTTCAACAGTGTGAGCGAGCGCATCACTACAATCCGCATCAAGGCTAAATTCGCCAACATAAGCCTAATATGCGCGCATGCCCCAACAGAGGAGAAAGATGAAGACACCAAAGACATATTCTTCGAGCTCTTGGACAAGACATATGAGCAGTGCCCTGGCTATGACATTAAAATTGTCTTAGGAGATTTTAATGCCAAGCTAGGAAGAGAAGACATCTTTGGTGGCACAATCGGGAGATACAGCCTGCACGACACCACCTCCGACAACGGATTCAGGCTGATCGATTTCGCTGCGGGGCGAGACGTTCTGGTAGCTAGTACGCAGTTCACACATCTCAATATCCACAAGGGGACATGGAAATCTCCTGATCAATCAACCGTCAACCAGATTGACCACATTGCGATCGACGCACGACACTTCTCCAGTATACAGGATATCCGAACATTCCGAGGGGCCAACATTGACTCGGACCACTACCTCGTTGTAGCCAAGATACGGCTACGGATATCCCGATCCAAGCCAAAACAAGGAAGTACTGTGAGAAGTTTCGACGTTAGACGGCTACAATCGCAAGAGACTGCCATGTCTTTTTCCGATCGAGTCTCAAGTAACCTCTTAAGGAGTCCTATGCTGCCTGCATTAAGCATTGAAGACCAGTGGCAACATTGTCTTGCGGCCATCAGAGATGCCGCCTCTGAAGTGCTAGGTTTCACACGGCCACCACAGCGAAACCCCTGGTTTGACGACGAATGCCGGCAAGCGCACGCAGCGAAACAACAGGCATACAAAACGGCGCTGCACAGGAGGACCAGAGCTGCTCGCGAGCTTTACGAGCAGAAGAGGAGAGAGGAACACCGGCTTCTTAGACGGAAAAAAAGAGAGCATGAGAAGCGCGCGATCGAGGAGATAGAGGGATGTCACAACAGGAATGAGGTTCGTAAATTTTACCAAAAGGTAAAAAAAACCTCCCAAGGGTACCAGCCACGAACCGAAGCCTGTAAAGACGATCAGGGGAACATCGTTGTAGAACCGCAGTCTATGCTGAGAATATGGAAAGACCACTTCTCCAAATTATATAACGGCGATGACGAATCGAATTCCGCTGTAAGGGAGATAGAACCACTCAACCTTGGCGACGCAGATCAACAATTCCGCCTACCCGACCTCGGCGAAGTGAAGATAGCTATATCTAAGCTGAAGTCAAACAAAGCTGCTGGAGCTGACGGCATCACTGCCGAACTATTCAAAGCAGCAGGGGATGACTTGGTAGGGAGCATGCACCAACTCATCTGCAAAATATGGTCGGAAGAAAGCATGCCCGATGAGTGGAATCTCAGCATAGTTTGCCCGGTACATAAAAAAGGAGACCCTTTAAATTGCGCCAACTACAGAGGGATCAGTCTCCTTAACATTGCATATAAGATCCTCTCTGCCATATTATGTGAACGTCTGAAGCCGTTCGTCAACAACCTGATAGGTCCTTATCAGTGTGGCTTCAGACCAGGAAAGTCCACTATCGACCAAATATTCACACTACGGCAGATCTTGGAAAAAACCCAGGAACTTCAAATCGATACCCACCATCTCTTTATCGATTTTAAAGCCGCGTATGACAGCATCTATAGGGAAGAGCTCTACAGAGCAATGTCTAGTTTTGGCATCCCTGTCAAACTCATCCGTTTGTGTAGAATGACGATGGAGAATGCACGCTGCTCCATCAAGGTCGGAAAAGATCTCACCGATGCATTTGATGTCAAAAAAGGTTTTAGACAAGGCGATGCACTGTCATGCGACTTCTTTAATATCGTTCTGGAAAGAATTGTGCAAAACTCAACCGTCAACACTAGAGGCACAATCTTCCAAAGGTCTATCCAATTACTCGGATACGCAGATGATATTGACATAATTGAAAGATCAAAGCGTGATGTCAGTGGAGCGTTTTTGAGCATTGCGACGGAAGCGAAGAAGATGGGTTTAGTGGTCAATGAGGGCAAGACCAAGTATATGCTGTCATCGAAAAAGGACATTCAACAACGACGCACGTCTTGGACAAAACGTCACCATGGACAGCTATAACTTCGAGGTAGTTAAGGACTTTGTCTACCTAGGCACCGCTATAAACACAGACAACGACACCAGCGCTGAAATCAAACGAAGAATAACTCTTGCAAATCGCTGCTTCTTTGGACTTAGAAGGCAATTGAGAAGTAAAGTCCTCTCTCGATCATCTAAAATCACCATCTATAAGACACTCATCATCCCGGTTCTCATTTATGGCGCTGAGGCCTGGACCCTGTCAAAGAAAGATGAGAACGTCTTAGGATGCTTCGAGAGAAAAATTCTTCGGGTGATTTTTGGTCCCGTACGTATAGATGGAGAATGGAGGAGAAGATTTAACGACGAACTGTACGGGCTGTACAGCGACACTGACCTAGTTAGCAGAATAAAAGTCCAACGGCTTAGATGGCTGGGTCATGTAGAGCGAATGGACATCAACGCTCCAGCCCGGAAGGTCTTCGAATCCAATTCCGAGGGACGGCGCAGTAGAGGAAGACCGCGACTCAGGTGGCGCACTCAGGTGGGTGAGGACCTCAACCAACTTGGCGTGCGAAACTGGAGACAGCTAGCTAGGGACCGAGCTGGCTGGAGACGCATGTTGGTTGAGGCCCAGGTCCGCCCCGGACTGTAGCGCCACCTTAAGTAAGTAAGTAAGTAAGTATTTTTGTCAACAGTGAAGTCTCTGATTACCGACGCCATTAGGTGAAGAAATATCGCATGAAGCAATCTTACTTTA
The DNA here is from genome assembly GCA_951509635.1 of Eupeodes luniger. Taxonomy (NCBI): domain Eukaryota; kingdom Metazoa; phylum Arthropoda; class Insecta; order Diptera; family Syrphidae; genus Eupeodes; species Eupeodes luniger. The sequence goes on along the minus strand of OX608075.1, from coordinate 5,842,955 downwards.
AGATCTTGTTCGACTTATCAAAGAAGAAGAAAGTATTGTTCTATGTTATCTACAAAACGGTACACAAATAGATAGTACAAGCTTTAAAAATATGATTTAAATCGTTCTATGTTTTATATGTTTTTTGTATTAACTTTGTCAACTTAACTTCAACTTTACAAAGTACCAGCAGAAAACTCATTTAAAGGTTTTGCCTTTACTTTCTTATAATTTTCCATTAATTAGTCAAGAACTAGTTGTGACAATATCAAATTTTGGTGCAATGTTTTCTATGTTTTACATTACATATGTTAATAAACTATACATTTTTCAACACAAATAGTTACTAAAGATTACTGGAGGGTGCTTTGCTAAAGTTCACATCAATGAAACAAAAAAAACTAAAAAAAACATAGAAAACATTGCTCAGAAAGTTTGAAACTGTCACATCTAATTTTTGACCAATTAGTGGCTTATTAAAAGGCAGTTAAGTAAATATTTAAAATCAGACTTTTAAACGATGGTTTGCATAATTGATATCAAGTTCATAAAGAAACAAACAAAAAACATAGAAAACATAGAACGCAAAAATTCAAATGTTGAAAAGAAATGAAAGACTAATCAATGAAAAATTATTCATCCACTAATTTTTCCATCAGTGTATGTTGGTATGTTGGTTTTTCAGAGTCACGAACTTGATCAGCCTATTTTTGGGGTTTTTTATGAAATACTTTTCAAAAAATTGTTTAAGACAACCCTGATTTTTCGCACTTAGACTTTTGTGTGGTTTGCATTAATCGTATTTTTAGTCCTTAAAAACTATACTTTACAATCAGTTCATTCAAGAAGACTAACTTTTTGTTAAAATTTCAACTCTTTTCCTAGTTTTGGATAATATTTTAAAAGACTATTTTGACGAAATTTAAGTGATGTATGAACTTAAAATCAATTTAGGCGTTTTCATTTCGAAAACTGTTTGAATTCAGACTAGGATATGTTCCTCTCCCAAAACCAGCCCAACATTTTCTTTTGGCATTTATTAACTACTTCAAGCCTCTGAATAATGGGGCATTTCACGTGAAGCGGACAGGGAAAAAAAAGTGACATCTTGGATTTCGCTCATATTTAGGTCAATTACAGTATTTGAGAATATAAAAAAGTAATTTCATTTTTTTTATTCTACGGCACTTCGTTTAGGAATTACGGACTACCAAAAAATTGACCCACTATGAAAAGCCATTATTTTAAATCAGTGCTGTAGGTATTAGATATAAAGTAAAAATATATTGTAGGTATGTTTTAACAAGAAAAAATGTGTATTATTTTTGTGATAAAGTCGGTGCAAAAAAATTTTTTTTTTTTCTTGCTCAAAACCGGAAGTAAAGTTTTCAAAGTAAAATTTCAGTAACTTCGACCATTTTTTTTTTAATTTTTATTTCTGCAAAATAAAGATAAAACTATGTAGATATTACATAAAAAGTTTCAAAATGGAGACTTAAGTCGTTTTTAAGATAGAGTTCATTGAATAGAATATTACGCGCCTAGCATTGTACTTAGCGCATATGTATGCGCATATGTATGCGCTAAGTACAATGCTAGGCGCGTAATATTCTATTCAATGAACTCTATCTTAAAAACGACTTAAGTCTCCATTTTGAAACTTTTTATGTAATATCTACATAGTTTTATCTTTATTTTGCAGAAATAAAAATTAAAAAAAAAATGGTCGAAGTTACTGAAATTTTACTTTGAAAACTTTACTTCCGGTTTTGAGCAAGAAAAAAAAAAAATTTTTTTGCACCGACTTTATCACAAAAATAATACACATTTTTTCTTGTTAAAACATACCTACAATATATTTTTACTTTATATCTAATACCTACAGCACTGATTTAAAATAATGGCTTTTCATAGTGGGTCAATTTTTTGGTAGTCCGTAATTCCTAAACGAAGTGCCGTAGAATAAAAAAAATGAAATTACTTTTTTATATTCTCAAATACTGTAATTGACCTAAATATGAGCGAAATCCAAGATGTCACTTTTTTTTCCCTGTCCGCTTCACGTGAAATGCCCCTAATATCAAATCGTCGACCTTTTCTGCCTCTACTTTTTTATCTACCTAACCTACCCACAATTCCAAATTGACTTCTTCAGGTGTCAATATCCAAAAAAAAACTGTTAACCATGGGTGGCAAAGTGGTGTGTTTTTTTTTCCTTCAATTGAATGAAATAGAATCTTTTGTTTTCACAACCAAAGGCAAAAGGTATGTATATAGTTTGCTTTGCTCTCAAAAGAAGGCGTTTTGAAACCCTAAATTAAGTCTCCTAAAAGGTCAAGATAAGTATTATTAAACAATTTAGATGATCGTTTTTTCTCTATTGCATAATTTTAAGAACAAAATTGTTCGGCAAAAAATCAAACCGCAATCCGCAGTCGGAAGCTCAAAGAGAAGAGAACCTGACTGAGGCGTTCCGGGCGCATGTCAACTAAAGTAATTCCAATTCTACAATCGAACCGCCATCCCATATTTAACAATAGGAATCAGACAAAAAATTGCAAAACACTACAATCGATAGCTTGGGTAATTTCTCGTAATTCCTCGTGCCAATCACACCAAACGTTGCGCCGACGCTGCTTCCAACGACGACCGAATTTTCATTCAACACGAATAAGAACGACATCCCGTAGAAGAATCAGCAAACGACCGCCACCAACACCGCCGCAATGTAATCCCTGACCATTGCCAATCTTTGCATAGAAGAAACCATTGTATAGCCTTCTTTTGGGTCTCTGAATTTCTGTGGTTTCCTTTGATCATAAGCGCCGATCAAATCGATCAAAAAATCGACCTCCTCCTCCAACCAATCCATCCTCACGTAGTTCCAGAGTAGTCTATACCTTCCTATATAGTCTATATCATAGCTTGTAGAATTGATCATCATCATGGGAAGTGTTGGAAGTTATGAAGTATGTACCTACCTCCTCGAAAAGGAAGTTCCTGATGGCCAAGAAGAAGAAGACCCACCGATAAAAATAAAACAACAGCAGAAGCAGCAGCAGCGGTGTGCTGTGTGCACTGGCATTGGGCACAATCGGCACACATCAATATATCGGGAGAATAATTAAGGACCTTCTTCTTTGTGTTATATGTACCTATTTAGGACTGGCGATGATTACAGGCCGGCACTTTATTGCTTGACACCTAGAGGGATATCTGTGATATCGTCGCGCCTTCTTCAATCGGGTGTAGAAAAACCACTGACCATGGCCAATTGGTCTCAAGGTCCCAACTCTCTGGTTTGTTTTTGTGTTTTTTGGTTTAAGGTGAAAGGGTTTCAATAAGGCAGCACCTGTTGGTGGAGATTATTTTATCCTGCAGTCGAAAGGATAAAAGGGTCTATTTAAAGGGTGTATGTTTTTAATTAGCTGCAAGGGTTTAATATTTGAATAAATTTGTATACATGAGAGGATGTTTATATCAAAACAAAGATATTTTGGTTGTAAAAAAAAGTCAAAACCAAATCGTGTCTCTTAGGACAGCTGGCTGCCTGGCGTCATTGGAAGATGCATATTATATTGCATTTCGAATAAAAAATATATGGGAAGTTTATGGTTTTCGGTTCTTAAAATAGAAATTTTACTTAAATAAGTTTTTCCGAAGCTTTTCTTTCTTTATCGAAGCTTCTACAAAAAACAATTTACTCTTATTATTAAGCGATATTTTAAACTCAAATAAATAAATTTTATAAACAAAACAGCGTTTTTAAGACAGGTTGATTTCATTCCATTAAAACTGCTTACAAACTTTTCAAAATTAAATAAATTGAAAAACTAGGTAAAAAACAGTAAATTTCAAAGACAAGGTTTCTGGTAAGGACCATTTTGCTGGCCTATTTTTAGATAAAGTTTCTTTTAAAAAGTCTTTTCTATGTTTTGTTTTTACCACAGGAATTTTTTTTTCTAAATTTCGATGAACTTCTTGGATTTTTCTACCGAAACCGTCTTGAAATTTTTTGTAAAGGCTTCTTTAGCTATGTATCTCGTTGAGTTTTTTTCGCCCTTCTCTAAACTATACAAATCTTAACAATTTTTTTTTTGAACAAGTCCCCCAGGTTCTATGATTTTCTTCAATTTTTTTCCCGAGCCTTTCGTACAACTATAATAATAAGAGAAACATTTTATAAAGTTGCCTATAGTAAGCTTTGACTTTCTTTACCTTTTTAACGAAACTTTAATGAAACAATTCGAATTTTCTCAAGAACGGAACAGTAGATTTGAATGAAATTTTTGTTTTGTTCATAATTTGCACTTATTTCAATGTCTTTTTTTTTTTGGATTTTTAAAAACTCGATATCTCAAAAATGAATCAACATTTTTTACGAAAAATTGACACATTTAATTTGTCAATTTGTGTGAACCAGTGGTGGATTTTAATAGCTAACCATTCTCGAAACTAAACAAATCTATACACGAAGTTTTTTAACTTCCCATAGGAAGTTATTGTAATGGGTCCGATTTATCAAATTGAAAATTTTGACATTTCTCGACGTTTCAAGGTCCCTAGAGTCGAAATAAAGATCTTTAGAAAGATGTCTGTGTGTGTGTGTGTACGTACGTTCGTACATCCGTACGTCCGTATGTCCGTACGTCTGTACGTTCACGACGTTTTTTCCGTTGTCCATAGCTCAAGAACCAGAAGAGATATCGACTTCAAATAAATTTTGTTATACAGATAATAAGGCAGAAAAATGCAGAAAGGGCTCTCAAGAAAATTGCGTGGGTGGTTTTTTAACCATAGCAGTTTAAAAAAAAGTGAAAATTTTGGTGAACCAAAAACGCTAGAGACTTGAATTAAATTTTATATTATATATTGTAACGTGATACAAAACAAGTATATTTTTGAAAAAAAAATCCAATTAATCAAAAAAACAGAAAAAAAAAAAACAAATTTGTCACCTCGAAAATTTTACGAATAAAATATGATTTCATCTCCAAAACAATTTTGTGCAACGAAGAATAATGTTTTTGACAACTGATAAAATTTTGAGAAAAATCTTATTGATAGTTTTTTTTATAAAAAAATAAAAACCTAAAAAAAACATTATACTCAAAGTTGGTAAAAATTGAATTTCGACTCAAATATCTTTTCAAAAACTTGAGATTAAGGCTACAAACTTATTTTATTTTATAAGAAATATTGTTTTCAACATTCTGAAAAATGTTGAGAAAAATCGAATTGACAGTTTTTTTACAAAAAATAAAAACCTAAACAAAAAAATTAATAAAAGTTGGTAAGAATTGATTTTCGACTCAAATATCCTTTCATAACTTTGAGATATTGGCTTTAAACTAGTTTATCTTTCAAAAAATATTGTTGTCAACATTCAGTAAAATTTAAAAAAAATCGAATTTAAAGTTTTTTAACAAAAAATTAAAAACCGAAGAAAAAATTTAACAAAAGTTGGTAAAAATTGATTTTCGACTCAAACATCTGTTCAAAAATTTGATATAATAGCTTCTAACTACTTTAAACTTATAAGAAATATTGTTTTCAACATTCAATAAAATTTTGAGAAAAATCGAATTGACTGTTTTTTTTACAAAAAATAAAAACCTAAAAAAAAACAATACCAAAACTTGGTAAAAATTTACTTCCGACTTAAATAGCTTTTAAAAAATTAAAAATATTGGCTTCAAACTTATTTTATTTCACAGGAAATATTGTTTTCGATACTCAGTATTTTTTTTATAAAACTCCAACAGTCCTTTTTTCATAAAAAAATAAAATCTACAATAAATAGTTCCCAAATTTAGTAAAAATTGATACATAATAGACAAACTTTTAAGCAAGACAAATCGACAGACGGGATGGGAAGTTATCAGTGTGGGTCGCATCCCAGCCTCTTTTCTTGTATTTTTTAAAAAAAGCTTCTCTAAGGTAAATAATATCTTTGAATTATTTTTATAAAACTTTTTTTTTTAACCAAAAGGGTCTGCACACGTTGCTTGGATGAAGGCTTTCCTAAGCTATGACTTTGGTAGATTTCTTTCGAACCATTTTTAAAGCTTTAAAAGCCTAGACAAAGTTTTTTATTTAGAAAATTATCTTTCTATATCTATGATCCAATTGGTTTCTTTTTACTGAATCTTTATCGAAACACTAAAAAATAGAGAAAGTATTTTTTAAAGAAACTTTGCAGAATTTGATTTGTTTTAGTTCTTTTATTTAACTTTAAGTGTTTAGAAAAGGTTTCCTTAAAAGAGCCTTTCAGAGCTTTGACGTCGTTTTTTTTTTTCAATCGAAACTTTCTCGAAACAATAAATGTCTGGGCAAAGTTTCTTTAAAGAAGTCTTTTAGGATCTATGATTTTCCATACTTCTTTTAACAAAGTATTTTTCGAAACTTAAGAAGTCTTTCAAAAGCTATGACTTGTGTTTGTGTTTATTCTACGAAAACTACACTATAAAGAATATAGTGAAATTTCTGAAAAAAGTGCCTTTCCAGAGGTACCTGTATATTTTGGTTGGCGAAACTATGAAATTCTAGAAATAAGTTAAAGAAAAAAGAGTTGTTACTCCATTTTACTCTATTAAATCTTTTTAGTGTAGACATTATTTTTTTTAATGAAAATTTTTATGCTAAATTTGGGTCTATCTGATAACGCAAATCTCATAAGATTAAAGACATCTTTATACAATTTACAGATTGATAAAAACATCTGCAGTTACCTGATTGACACAAAAAAGCATACACCTTTCCTATTTCAGAAACTTCAGTTTTGAGAATAAACCGTTGAAAAGGGGGACACTGTAATTCCATATTATTCTTTGGAAAATACAATACCGAAGCAAAAACGTGTAATTTAAGTAACAAGCCTAAACGAACTGTAATGGAAGTTATATCCACCGCTTAAACCTTTCGAAAATTCCACATACCGAAATTCAAAATAGGATAAAAAATTCATCCATATGCATTGTTTAGGCCTTGGACCACCCAAATCCTCAATTACACACATGAAATCGAGCAAGAAAAAAATCCATCAAAATATTCAATTAACTATGCCAATTGTTTGGATCGAAAGTCAAAAACCGAGAAAAATGCCAAATGATCACCAATGCTGTCGTAGCCTCACTACATCAACCAACCGCTGCAACAATAGACCCGTGACAATTTAATACCGAATTCAATCATAATCCCATTTCGATTGTTTTGTTTTTTTTTCTAAATGAAGAGTGAAAGTGTCCTGTTATTGCTTTTTCCTCCTATCAATCATTTTTCTAGGACTTGATAGGCGGCGGCGTATTCCCTCATAAACATAAGTCACTTTGAAACCTCTAAACAATAAAACCGACCACGAAAAAAAAATGATCGATTAGACCCAGAGACAGCACCAAACAGACACAAGATCTCCCTCAAACTATTGTGACGAATCAACAATAGAGTGAATCTGTTTTTCTGGTGCGTTGTTGTCCATAATGTCCATGTTCAGGCCATGTTCCAGAGTCCATCCATGGTTAAAATGATTCCAAAGCTATGTGTACCTATATCAATCGATCTTTAAGTGCACTGTCGAGGCGGGTGGTGGTGGTGTGGCGGTCGATGGATGGCGGTATACCAATTCTTTTTGTTGATGTGATGCGTGATCCAGCCGCTGGGTATATTGTTCAGCCGATTAGCACAGTCTCCCCAACAGCATCACATCAGGTACAAATGCCTGGCGTCGAATTAGAGCTATCAAAACACAATTAAACGCCAAACCACTACCATACCCTCCGCCACCACTCCGAACCGAACCGGACCGGACCGTGCTTCCAACTCGTCGTTGACCGTCGCTCGTCTCTCTTCTCTGATGTGTTGCTATATGTTTTTGTGGTCTTCAGCGGCACGGCCGGCGTAAAGTGTTTTGTTACCTCGATGATTGCCTGTGATCGGTTCTATTGGATGGATGATGTTGGGGTTTTGGGTGGACCTCTAGCTTGGGGCGAAAATTAACTTCATATACGAGTACAAACTCACCTCGCCTCACGCACTGTGGATTTAAATTGAGTGTAGGGGGAAGGGGGGTTGAGTGCGGTTGTTGAACAGGGACGGATTTTGTTTAACATTTAACTGGAGGAAACCGAGATGAAATTCATCCACTATATTTTAATAAAGTCCATAATAAGATAACCCGAGAAATAAATAAATCAACCGTTGACTTTGGAAGTCGTAGAGATTTTTAAAGATGATAAGGATTTAGTTTATCAAGCTAAGGAACTTTATTATGATTATATTCAAATTTCTTCATAAAGCAATGTGTTTAAAGGAACTTATTCCATATTCTACTCCATACAAAAAAGCTGATTAACAATTGCAATGGTTAACCTATGGTTAATTCGAAATTGTGTTGATTTAATGGAATTTTCCGAATGGTTTAAATCTAAACAATAATTTTAACATGTTTCAGTGATATTGTGATAAATCGCATTTTCATAAAAGTTTAATATATCAGAGTCAGATCATACAGACAAAATTAAACCAACGCAACGGTTAACTTAAGGGGTTACATCTACCTAGATGCTGAAAATATAGACTTTTTGGTGATTTTTTTTTTCAGAGGTACTACAAAAAAAATCAGTATTCGGATTTTATTAAAAATATCAGTAACTACTTACAATACTTTTTTTGGAGCATTTTTCAAACAATAGATCGCACCCTTTTACTTAAGGGGTTATAAAAAGTGACCTAACTCAAAATTCCCGTGACTCCTGATTTTGCAATAAACTGACCTTAATATAGGACATTTAAGTACTGTGGTCAAAAAAATACCTAAATATGAGTGAGATATGCGTCTTATATAAAAGAGGTCGCATCAGAATTGTGTATTATGTATTTTCCAAGCCATATAAAATTTGGCTGAGGTTTTGAATCCGGCCAACATAAAAAGTGTAGGATTGAAATAAATGCGTTTGACATTTTAGAAAAACTGATTACTTAAAAGTTTTTTCCGCTAATCTCTTATGGCAACATTTTTGACAGATTAAAACTATTTCGGAAAATCTAGGGTAGTCCCATAAAAATCACAGAAGTAGAAGGCTTAAAAATATTTAAATATAAAAAGAAATATTGAGAGAACAAAGCTTAAGAACTTTGTAAAGTTAACCTAACGAATTTAAAATATGAACTCTGATTAAAATCAAAATCGATGGTTAACAACTTAATCTGTGATTAAAATCACATTTGTGTTTAGTCAAATCAGGTTCGCTTGGAATGGGTTAAAACTGTTCTATGACTTCCAGAAACTCTACTAATGGAAAAGTGTTTATCAGATAAAATCGGATGATTAGCTTTATCCATGATTTAGAACTCTGTTTAATTACTCTTTAATTAAAATTTGGTTTACAAGTTCAGTTGATTATTAAAACAGTGTAATAATCTCGGAGTAAAGATAACCGACTGTGAAAAAGTGGATCATAGAGATAATTTCAAGTTCACAAAGGGTTATCCTTAATCAATGATTGTTTTAGTATATCCGCAAAAACACTTGTTAAGCAAATTAAAATATTAGTTTAAACCTATAATAATGGGTTAAGCCAATCGGTTGATTTTGATTCATTAATGGTAAACCATAACTATTGATCGTTTTTTCAATAACTAAACTTACTGATATAGGTGCATTTTAAACATCCTACTGTTAGGGACTTCGACTAAGCATTTTACTAGTTAGCAATTTCTAAAAACTTAGCAGTTTAAGGCCTTTTCTTAAATTTTATTGTTAACAAGTAAAATGCTGATTCTTTTCTTATTAAGAAGAGTACAACGAAACGCTTCAAAACCGCGGAAGTTTAGTGCAAACAAAACAAGCCTTTGTAATGTCAGACACTCAGAAGTCAAAGAACTAAAGCTTTACAACTCTCAATCATTCCTGTGTGCGAGAAATGTCGATGATGAAGGGGACTTTAGTTTTATGCCTAATCCGAAACGCTAATTTGAGAAAGCACTTTTCATGACAAGAATTACTCTTAGAGGATTTGTCAATTCCTCTCAAGAGGCAATACCAGTGAAAAAACTTACGGTGTCACAGCCATAGATTGAACCCAAGACTTCTAGCATGAAAGTCCTAATACCTTTACTATACTATAATATATAATGAAAATCCCAACTATTTGAGTAAGTTCCGTCAATCTAATCGGGCCCTTCCTTTGGTATCAACAACCCTAAATCCCCCACCGACTTCAAAACCCATTGCTATCGGAATTGATATAATTTCGAAGTTACCCAGGTTTATAGTATGATGTCTGAGGCGGAATTCGCGAACCAAATTACAGGGCAACCCATTTATCTTTGATCCGAGTGGCAAAAGCCGCCACTCACTGAGTAAGTTAGTCAATTCAGTTATAGTCGAAGTTGGTATACATTCATACGTATATATTATAGTTCCGAATGAGGATAACCCCTGAATTGATGCGCTGCACCCTGCCACTACCACCGCCGCGCCGCCGCCGCTCCACTGATGATGATGAAGATAATGATGATGATGTGCTCCATCACCTCGTATCATGCGAATGCGACGATGACTCCCGATGATTGGTTACTAATTAGAGAAATCCTCGATTTCATTATTGGAGCCGCAGCACACTCACCTTCGGATTCGGATGATGATGATGAGTACCTCTCGCTATACCAAGCTCGATGTATCTATATCTAAAATGAGCCGCAGTTATGTGGAGCAATTTGTTTTGCGTGCGATGTTATTCCGCGGAGCAGTGGAGTGGCAGCAGCTCTTCATTGGGGGTGTTCCAATAAGTTTCTGGCCTGGGTCATATCTATATGATGGGATAATTTGTGTGTAATTACCAGGAACACTCGTTGCGTTGTGCTGCGTTGCCGATAAAGCCAATCTAATGGTTTTCCATTCGACAAACTGCCTGACACCTGACATTCTACCTATTGTGTTGTTTGTTATGCCGTACATTGTGTATGGTATTACCATCCATTCACTACCTTGCCTATACGTAAAGCCTAATCGCTAAATTCTAAATTGAAATTAGTCGATGGCTATCTGGAGTGGCGGCTTTGATGGGGTGTAGAGTGAAGTGAAACATGGTATTCCAATCTGGGGAAGTTTCACATACCCAAACTCAAATTTATCATGCAACCTCTGAGTTCTATAGGTTTTGAAGGTAGGTAGGTATATTTTATTTATTTTGTTTGACTTCCAATTATAAACAAATTACTGAGGGTAATGAGATCGCGTTATCGGTTTTTTGAAAATTTGTTTGTATTTCAAAAAACAAAACATCAAAAGTCTGGTTTTTAGTTGGTAATTGTTTTAGCGGTGTGAAACGAAGCGGAGAATTGAGCTGATTAGTTTATAATAACTTAATTTCCGCCATTGTATCTTTTTTTATTCTCTCCTTTTCTCTCAATATCGAGAAGTTATTTGTTTGAGGGAATGTGATTTTGTAAATTTGGCATGCGAAGGCGAAAGCTGATTTTTTAAAAGACTTAATTCAATTTTTTCTGGTGTGTACCTATGACCAATAACTTTATTAACTTTTCGAAGAAACAAAAAAACAAAATTAAGACAGTATAGTGAAAGGCACATTGATATTTTGATTTAACGGAATCAAATTAATAAAATGAGGTTTTAATTTAATGGAGTAATAAAAATCAGCGGCAGCAATAGAGAGAGAGAGTGTGATTAACTTTTCCTTCAACAAAAATTATTTTAACTTTTGCTTTGACTGATAGAGTGATTAACATTTTACCTTTGGGCTTTTGTTCGTTATAGAAAAATGATATCTTAGTAATTATTTGTTGAATCTTAATTTTTTACACCACAAGCAATTATTTTTAGATCATGTGTATATTGTAGGTTAAAGATTAAAGACAGCTCTGATTTAGAATTAGTTAGCAGAAATTTGTTTCGGTGACGTTGGTAACACTGGTTTGGTTACTATTAAGATTGCAACTATTGTTGATTGGATTTTTTAGCTACGATGTCATGAACCAACTAAAGAAAGTTTTCCGATTTTTTGGTTTCGAAGGATTTTTTTTTTAGAGTTATCCTTCCGAACACCTGTTCCGACATTTTTTTTTAATTTCCCGGCGAAATAAGTTGAAGTTTAATGTTACTTCGGAACAATTTTTTTTAAAGTCTTGAAAAATGCAAACAACTAAAAAAAAAACATATTTATTTGAATAATTTTGTGTACTTTTTTTGAGTTTTTGAATCCAGGTCAATAGCAAACGAAAATGGAGAGGGAGGAAGGGAGGTACCGGTGCAAACAATTGCCTAAATATTGCAATACCTGAGAAAGATAGATTGTGGTTAAGAATTCCACATTCGCTTAGTACGGCTAAAGAACGAATCTCTCTACTTTACAGTACCACAACTTCGTGTTTAAACTCGAGGTGATGAGAATTCCTGGAGGAATGACTTACAGTTGAATTGTTTGAGGGGAGGATTTTGATAGATCATAATCCGTTAAAATAACGGTAAATAAGTTTGAGTCAAGAAACACGACGGTGTTTGAGCTACGTAAATGATTTAACAATGATATTATCACCAACAAACTTGTTCAATAATATTCAAGTGACTAAGGATCACCAGCCAAATCATTATCAAGTTGATAATGATTCCAAACTATAGAGAACCTTACAAAATGAAGGCACATGAAGGGACGTAAAGCGTCGTTTTTTTATATGTGAAAAACTGCTTCAGCAGCTAGAAAAGGGAGGTCTTTTTCATAGCAAGAGGACGGGTGCTGAAAGATTGATCCATTACAGCAACTTAAATAGAGGAAAGCCATGGGAGCTACCAGGTTCTACTCGTATGTTATCAGTTCGGCCGAATCTTCACTCTGTGAAGGTTATGAAATGCAGTTTATTGGACTAGGTCCGCCTTACTTCTTATGAACAATTATATCTATTGTTTTTTAAGAACTTGAGAACTTTAAATAATAATATAAGACAGAAACATTGTTGAAAAATACTTAATTACTTTTACTATAATCTATTAAATAATTTTCCAACATTTATTTTTTTTTGAAAATGATTTAGTTCATATATCCTCCGTGGCTAGGATTTGCATAGTCCATTCGATCAGACCAAATTTGTATCAGTTTTGCAATAAGTAGTACCCTGAAGTCCTATGTTTAATCCATGCCTGTGCCACTTTATGCCATTAAAAGTACTTGCTCAAATAAGCAGTTTGAATTCTGCATAAAACTGTAGGTTCCCTTAATCCCTGGATTGCATAGCACACAGGAATGTTTGAGAGTTGTAAGTCACGAGGCTTTGGTTCTATACGGGCTGTTTCGCCACCTATGCTTTAAAAGTTTGATCCATACAAAATAATCAAGAGGCGTTAAATCCAATGAAAGAGGGACCAATTAACGTTGTAACCAAATTTATTTTACAATAAATTGATGGTTAAGTATGTGGTATGACAATTTGCGCTGATAAATTATTGGAAACCAAAAATCTATCCATTCAATGTAACGGAAGTTCCTTCTTTATTTAGAAAGAAATACGCACTGATGATGCCACTAACGTGCAAACCACACCAAACAGTCAGTTTTTAAGGATGTAATAGTGTAAATCGTTTATGGATAGGTACAGATCATATTGGTTCTGTTTGACAATTTTCTTTTTAACAAAGCTATTTAACCAGAAATAAACTTCATCGCCAAACACTATCTCGAACAGATTTATATTTGTTCAAAAAAATTTCCACAATTCTGAAGCGTCGTTCTGGTGTTGAAGAATTCATATGATAAATTACCAAACATGCTACTAAATAGAAATTTCAACACAGTTTGAAATTCTCAACTGTCAAACTATAGACAACAATAATCAAGCTTCCCATGCAACTAAAAATAGTTATGCAAAGTTTTCGATATGTCTTGAAACCTTTTGAAGAATTAAAAAATTTCTATCGAAATGCATTCAGATCATAAGAAGGAAAAGATTTTCAAAATATTATAAAAAACACCAAGAACAATAAATCAAGAATATCATTATTCTCATACAACTTATTTCCCTGATTTACACTTCGCGCAACTTCATATTTTCTGTCAAGTTTTATCAATGAAATAAAAAATCTATGCATATATTTCTTATAAGATAAATTTTATTGTCTCCACAAAAGAAGTTCAAATTAAAATTTTTTCCTCATCAAAATTTAACCATCTAAAGATTGATACTGGACAAAGTAATTCATCAAGCAAACAAATGATCATTAAGAATGAAGACCCTATGGCTATGATATTTACGGAAGACTTACTTCCTCATTATACAATATATACGTGGCTTTGCCTTTCCCCAATCCCCTTCGTCATCATATCACATTTCATGAAACTTTTTTTCAGCTTCTGTTGTTTTTGTGTGTGATTCAAGGCTCCATTACCCGCACTCGCTAATTATCAGCCAACCAACTAACTAACTTTTTTTTGTCTGTCTTTTTTGTATTATATTGCAAAATGCAGTGCGAAACATCAACAGTGACAAATGATGAGCGATCGTCTGATACCGCTCACTATATACCGCATCACACCATATCCCATGCCCATCCCCAGTTCAAGCCATCAACTGCTAATTCAAGTCGCATTGTTGGTATAACTATAGAAAAGGGTATAGAATGAGATTATTCTATATCAAAGCCAAGTTAAAAAGTATTTTTCACTGCGATAATGAGGCATATTTCCGTCACAATAAAATACCCACAGCTACTGCACTTAAATCTGCAGCGGGGATAAATAAATGCATGCAGAAATTGTTGCAGCAAAGCAAAGTTGGAGAACAACAAAAACAAGCGAACTTTCCGGATCACATTACACCTGCTGAAAAACTAAAAAAAGGTTTGAAAATGGACTCAGAAAGACACATTCGTAAGTGATAATTAGCTGCACATTGTGAAAATAATCATAATGGATATTTGGATTGTTTACTTAAGTTTAAACAAAACAACAACAAAAGCACAACTCAAAACAAAGGAAACTTGCAATTTTTATTTCATATGCGTCGTTTTTTAAAGTGAAATCGTAGAGCGCGTCAAGTTGTCACGTACAATTCGCAGATCATTAATATTAGCAAAAAGAATTTTGACTGAATATAAGTACCTATACGCGTAGGTGGTATGCGAAAACGACTTTGAGTATTTTGTGGCGAAACGAAGATCGTTAGCATCAGATATCTATTTTGATGGCTTCTGTGCGTTTTGTAAGTTATGGAAATATAATTCGCAACAATTTTATAAACAGAAGCAATGCTGGATCCTTTCGCTATCTCATGATGTGAAGACACTTAATTAATTAAAGAAAAGAAACCATTTTTCAGTAGGCGGTTTTCGAAAAACACATTATACATTTAGCTCAAGCACTTGTTGATGCTTTTCTTATTTTGGCAAACAGTTTTTGGCGGAACCAAATTATTCTGCAAAGTAGAACTAATACTTATCTGCTCAAAATGTAAAACTGCTTCAGATCTTTTTCAGAGCTCTTAAGGTGAACGAATTTGAGATTTTAGAATACCTAAAGAAGAACCGTTTCGATTAGAAGCATAAAATCTGAGCCAAAAATGTTATCAAATAATTTAGGAACTAACTTTAGAAAACAAGATAAACTCGCAACTTAAAAATTACCATTCAAAAAAGATTAAATTAAAAATCCAATTTTACAACAAAGAAATGGCCGAAGTGTGCTTAATACCAAAACTTAAAATGTAGAGTTTATTATGAAGGGCCTTTATTGAGAAGGACATTTTAATAAAGAAAATGATTTAATCACTCTGTTCTTACAATTCTATATACAGGCTTGTAGATTATATACATCCAAGCTGATAACATGGAAATGGAAGTAATTTTTCATTTGGTAAAAATATTTAATACAAATTGAAGTTTTTGTTTCAAAAAGTGGGATATTATGAAATGCATGCAATTTAAAATTATTAAAAAGTTTGAAAATTATTTGAAAGTGTTAATGAACTTAAAATTAACATTTAATTGGGTTTAACGCAATTTCAAACTTATAAAAACCATTTTTTCTGTAAATTGATACTCTATCACAAATTTTGGTGAGTTAAGTAAGTTCTGACTTTTATAAATAAATAAATTGGGTGGCGCAACAGTCCGTTTGAGAACTAGGGCCTAGTGACTGACAACTCTCAACCATTCCTGTGTGCGAGTACTGTTGTCAGGGATGGAGGGGACCTACAGTTTTAAGCCGAATCCGAACGGCAAATTTTTGAGAAAGCACTTTTCATGACAAGAATTACTCTTGGAGAATTTGTCAATTCCTCGCAAGAGGCAGTACCCGTGAAAAAAACAGCAGGGATCGAACCCAAGACCTCTAGCATGACAGTCCAACACACTAACCATCATGCCACTGGTACTACTGACTTTTACTTCACATAATAAAAAAAGTAACTTAGGAAAAATTTCCAGAAAAGCCATTGTCTGAAAGTTTAGATTAAGCGATAAATTACCCAAAGAAATAACTATGAATAAAAATGAAGGGAAATTCGATGATAAATAAAATAAAAAGTGCGTATACCCCTCAGTGTATGCATTAGTCGTTTATTTGTAATTTTAAAAAGATTTACAGCTTGTTTCTACATTTTGATTTAACAATAATGAAATTGAAATCAATGCAAAATAAAAATTGATTTTTTTTTTCAAAGTTAAAATTAAGTGAGTTTCCGTGTTCTAAATTTGTTCAAGTGATATCAATTCGACTAGATGTGAATAATTAGACAAGTGGAAATTTCTTTAAAACAGAAATAATAATAATAGAAAATAAAGCAAACTAATTTAATTAAACGAAAATAGCGTTTGGAACAATTTCTTAGCACGAAAAATGTCTTACCAATAACTTTTCGAGTAAAGCCATGTTTCTTTAAAACTTTGAAGACACTTTATCGACTATGCCAAGACCCATAACAATACCACTCTTTTTCAACTGATATCTGAAAACTTTCTTTCGAAAAAAACGTAATTGTGGAGCTAACGGTAATGTATATCAATAAAATTCAAGAAAAAACAAATATTTTACTGAAAAGCACAAAACAAATAAAAACAAAAGAAATTTTACAATTTCTGACAGTCTAGAAATGATTTCGAAAAGTATTCGAAATTATGAAATCAATCGAAATATAGAATCCTGAAAATAATTTAGTCGATTTTTAAATAAGATTTCAATTCAATTCCACTCGAAACTAGCTGTTGAAGTTTCATATGATTTTTAAATCCATTCAATAATAATACAATGAATTTTAAAAATCTATTTGACCACTTTGCTGCTTAATTTCAAATTAAACTTGGAACTAGGCAAAAAAAGACTAGATATGTACTTTAAGCCAAAAAGAATAAAATAAAACTATCAGACGTCATATAAATTGTAATATTAATTTTAATGATAAACAATAATTTTAAAGTTCAGGAAA
The DNA here is from genome assembly GCA_951509635.1 of Eupeodes luniger. Taxonomy (NCBI): domain Eukaryota; kingdom Metazoa; phylum Arthropoda; class Insecta; order Diptera; family Syrphidae; genus Eupeodes; species Eupeodes luniger. The sequence continues at coordinate 5,825,549 of OX608075.1, read as the reverse complement.
ATTAAATATTATTTCGAGAAAAAACGTGAGGATAGGTTCATTTATATTTAACAAACAGTTCTCACAAATTTAATTTAATTTGAAGTGGGGAAGAACAAAATTTTTTGAAATGTAACGGGTTATCCATTTTGCGGTTTCAAAAGTATAGGTTTGAAATTCAACATCTGTAAAACTAAGTTTTCAAAACATTTTTTTTTCGTTGAAAGTCTAACATTTACGAAAATGGATCGCTTAACTATCGCACAACGCATACAAATTGTTAAAAACAACTACAAAATTGGTGATTCTGCCACAGTCACATATCGTGCTTTAAGAGGAAATTATGGTTTACATAATCGTCCAACTATGCAAGCAATTGGAAAAATTGTGAAGAGACTGCTGTAAGTTAAAGTGTTGCCGAAGGCCCGAATATGTCTATTCCTTGTCATTCTCAGGAATTTGTAATTTCTCACGGAACATTATTATAGCGTATTTTCCATTTGGATCTACACCTACATCCAGTTCAGCTCACACAACAACTGAAGCCAGTCGTAGATACATACGTCAAATGGGTGCTTCAACAACAGTCTGTGGACGGCGTTTCGAAAAAAAATGTCTGCGAAGCACATTTTCCACTCGGTGGGTATGTTAAGTAAACAAATTTGTCGTATTTGGGAATCCTCAAATAATTGAAGAGAAGCCATTATATCTACAAAAAGTCACTGTTTGGTGCGCTCTTTGGTCAGGAGGTGTGATTGGACCTTACTTCTTCGAAAACAACGATGGAACGACTGCCACCGTCAATTTGGAGCGTTATGGTTATAAGGGTAACCGACTTTTTTGCCTGCTATTGAAGAATACGATTGGAAGAATATGTGGTTTCAACAAGACGGTGCCACATGCCACACAACTCGAGCGAATATGGCTTTATTGCAAGATACATTTTCTGGCCGCATAATTTATCGTCATGGCGATATCAACTGGCCACCAAGATCATGCGATCTGACACCACTGTACTTTTTTTTGTGAGGCTACTCTTGGCATTTAAAAACCAAAATTCGTCAAGTTGTGGCTGAGATACTGCCCAAAATGTGTGTATAAGTGGTCGAAAACTACCTCAAAAGAATCGGCATTTAAATGATGTAGTGCTTCACACATAATGTCAACGTTCAAAATTTATAATAAAAAGAAACATATCATGAACAAAAATATTTAATATGTGTTTTATTTACGTTTACTTTTGAAACCACAAAATGAGAGCAATATTCAAAACAACTATAAAAAGACTAACAATCAACTATTTGGAGCGGGTAGAAATACTGTTTTTCAAAATTCTGTACGTTTTAAATTCAGAATTTCAAAAAATTGTAAACTTAAAATACTGTATACTAAGTTGCTGAAAGTCATTATACTCTGTCTCCGATTTTATTACCACAAAATAATGTACCCTTACAAAGCGTGTTTTTGATAGTCCTGTTTTTTAACTATCTAAAAAACTAATACTTGATTGTATGTATGTATATTAATATTATATATTAAATGCAACTAATGTTGTAAAAATTAACAAAAACTTTATATAAAAGCAAAAACAAAATGTCAATAATGAATGTTCATGAATGAAGCCACTTACGACTGAAGACTAACAACTTTTTAGCAATACAAAAATTAACTTGTATTCAAAGAAAAGTTATGAGTAAAGTTAAAATTTTTTTACATTATCTAAACGATTTTTATTTTTGACACTAGTTACAGCATTTCGAAATACAGAATTTGAACAATCAGAATTTTGAAATATTGAATTTTGAACTTTGTCCCATAGAACTCTGACCATAAAAAACTTTGTTCGTACAGAATTTTGTAATACAAAATTTTCACATACAGTATTTTAACCATACAGCAACTCTCAACATTCACCTTAATAGCTTCCACCCCGTATTTTTGGTCCTGTAAACAGGATTCAAAAAAAGTCTTGTGAATACAGGAAAAGTATTTTTTTCGAAGTAGTTAAGTTAATATTTTTTTAATATAATTTTAATTTATGGTGTTCATAAAATTTCTAAGCCTATCTTGCCAGAAGCTTATAAGAGCATAAGCGAAATAATAAATATTGTAAGCGGCATTTTAAACTAAAAAAAACACATATTTAAATTTGTTCATACCATTTGAAACCATGTTTATGGTTTAGTTAAGGTAGAATAAATAAAATCCAATGCTGACTTAAGACTTACGATAATTTGTGCAGATATGTTGGAAGTTTTGTTGAAGTTGTTTTTACTTTTCATTCATAAACCACGATTACTGTTTTATGTTAATGCATTTGAAAATCGACCAAAAATGTGATTTAATATTAACCATATCAAATAAAAAGTTAAAGTTTTGTTAGATAGAGTTTCAAATAATAAATATATTTCATTAACTTCGATTGAGAAATTTTATTGTAAATTTTGACCTAAATTTTGTTCATACATACATTTTGAATAAAACTGTTATCAAGTCATAACTTCCATGAAATTATAAAGAATCAAATTTAATGGACAACAGCTTTATTTTATCAAAACATTCAAAAGAAAAAGAAATCAATGGCTAACATAATATTTTATACGATTGCTTTGACTTTATTGGACCACCTAGAAATTATCCCAGTCGCTCCTCCCAATTCCCAGCATCTTTCAAATCCAACATAAAAATTGTTAAAAAACCAAACAACTTTGTTCACTTAACCGGAACCTACAAAAATGTCACATAAATATTTGTATATTTTTGTTGCATGTTCAATAGACATTTGGTCTCCAGCTTCATAACTAAACAAAAACAAAAACAAAAAATTGGATTTCAATAAGATCCAATTCCTACTCGATCTCAATTCGATGGACAAAAATTTTCTCTCACCAAAAATTCATATAAATAAAAACTCCCGTAGCTATTATTTTATCGATATCCCATCGTGTACCCATAATTTTTGTTTCTCTGATTTCTCACAGAAATTATACTTGATCTCAAAAAATAAGAACCTCACACAACGAGTCAGGGCGAGGCGAGAGGAGTAGAAATTGGAACAACAATCTGAAGACACAGCATGGAGCCATTGTGTCTGTTGTAAGTTGCGTTTTTGTCCCATAAGCTCCAGAGCTATATACAATGTCAAAGAATAACTGTTGTGGACAATTTCCTCCTGAACAACAAAGAAACGTCAATGGCGCTCCCCCTAAGGTGAACTCTGCATCATCTATAATGGTCAACAGCTTAATTGAGTAAACAAAATAAAAACAAAAATAAGTTGACCTTTTTCTTTTGGAAAAATTTTGAAAATAAAAATCTCAAAATGCCACCAAATGGTCTGGCAGTGCAAACAAGCAGCAGGAGAATGTGCCCTCATGCCCATATCCATGATGATGATGATGATACCGATGATGATTATGATGGCCAGGCCATCTCGAATCCCATTCCAAATATCATCGATGAATGAATGAAAACCGGGTCGAACTCGGAAATTGTAAATCATAAGGTTATAGGTACCTACGTACTGCATGGCGGATGGTGGAAGGAGAGGTGAGGGAACAAGACTCATGAGGGGGGATCCTTACGACCGCGATCGCTCGTTTATGACCATAACCAGACCATTTGACACCTCGGGGAGTCTTTTCTCGCTACAGGCAGTGTCATAAAGTGCTTAAAATGGAATACAACAGACATCAGGGGGCGGGACGTGCCCAGCTAAGAATATAACCAAACCAAACCAAACCAGGCCTTAAAGAATTCAATCCAATGCAATAAGACGACCGGACCGAAGCGACGCGACGCGCGTGAAGCAAACAAACATGTCAAGTCGAAGAAATTATTGGCGGACAAGCGGTGGTGTTTCGAGGTGTTACTCTTGACAGATACTTGGATGTCGTGCAATGTCTGCAGGCGTTCATTGCATCGTTGCGTTGTTGCTCTTGCTTTTCCGGGTATCATAAGAATGGTCATAACTTTGAGAAGTTTATGTTGTTTTAAAACTGTTTTTTTTTTTTTGGTATTTCGATGTTTTAAAAATTCATTTAAACTTGATGTCAATTTGTATATGACTCTGTAAGTACCTACGCAAATATTTAAGAAGATAATAAAAGGTGTATATTTGGGCCTTTCAAAGCGAGATTTTAATAAAACTTAACACAAGCTTATTGGGTAATAAAATAGCTTTGCAAATTGCTGTTTTTATCTCGATTCTGTTCAATTTTCCAAACAAGTGAAGTGAAGACAAAGCGGCTGAATCGAAACTTCTCACTGAGAAAAATGTCCTTGTGTAGTTCTTAGAAATTCCTAAAAATAAATCACGTGATAGCTGATAAAATGGCCACTGTAGTTAAAATAGATTTTTCAACTTAAACTTCTACAAAAACAACCATTTGAAAACTGACAGGTTTTAAAGCTAATGTCAAAAAATATAATTTTTCTTCCAAAAAGATGAAACAATTCCAAAAATTTGTCAATAATGACCAATTATTTAAAATTCATAAAATGGTTCGTTTTTGACGAATTTTTTTGAAGAAATGTCATGTTTTTCAAGATTTCTCAGCTTTACAATAACCAACCCCGAAATTTCAAAGAATTCTTACAACTTTTCTACAATACTTTCTGAGGCAAGTTCAAGTCTTTATTCATACGTATCATCAAAACCTACGCATTTTTTTTCTGGATGCGCTAAGAATTTCTCACGACATGCAACTTTGATTGGCACAATAGGCCTGCATCTACTACACATAAGTCCATCGATACCTATAAAATTATGTTGAATGAAAATGTGGTGATACTCCGTATACATAAAATGTGGGCTAGAAAAGCCTTTAGTTGTACACCTCATCGAAAACTTGAGAATAAAATATAGGAGGTGCGGCCTAATGAGCAGACTAAGGAATTAATGAGCTATAGAGGTAATAAAAACATCTCTCTTTTCTTAAAAAAAAACTCGTAGTTATGATATTATGAAGTCTTTTATATTTTGAGATATGATTTAATGTTCCTCAGCCCACATTTATTTTTTCGACGCTCTATAGAATGCAGCGAACGAGAGAGCTCATGTTGTGAGACTTTTTATTGTTAGAACCGCCTCGCTAAGGGGGTAATTGATTTCAACAGAATGTCATCGAATCGGTTGACAATACTTGACTTTTGAGATTTATATTTTTTATTTTTGGAGTATGCTAGGGGATTCGAGTTTTAGGGTATTTGTTATTGGATGTGGGTACAGCTGGTATTGTTTGTTTTGACAAGCGATACAATGTTTAACCCAAAGAATCAAAGAATCGAAGAAGCGATGGCATGTGGTGCTTTGCGTTGCGGGCGGTGACAATACCCAAATATGAAGCTATTGTCAAAAAATATTATCATTTGTTTGATTTTAAGTTTTGGCTTTTGTTGAATATTCGCTGTTTTAAGAAAATAGAGTATTAAGGAACAAAAGCTTTTGATATAACTTGATTTTTATTTTCGTTGAAGATGATATTTTAAAATGTTGATACTTGTGGATGTTTATTTGTCAATGAATGCTTTGAAAAAAATTCATGTTTGAATGTTTCATTGTCAAAATACAACATGTGGGTGAAGAATTTATATCACAAAAAACAGAAAATAGTGTTGTTTCTTTTTGTATTGTCTATGAGTTGAAATTTGACAATTCACAATTTTTCTTAAACAAGAGTTTAATTGGAAAAACAAAGATGTCAAAAAAATGATAAAAAGTCATCGGTCTTTCAAATTTATAACATGACCTTTTTAAACAATACGAAAGTTACAATCTCAATAGACAAACAATACACTGAAAGGACGAGAACTATAACTATTTTGAATTTATTATTAAACATATGATGTTTTGTTCTTAATATAGTCATCGATTAATAAATAATACTTGATTTTTGTGGATTTAGAAAAAGTTATATTATTGAAAACTAATTTATTTATCAACGAAAGGAAGAGAACAAGTTACAGTTTGTTTCTTTAGACATTTTAGTACCCGTGGCATGATGGTTAGTGCGTTGAACTGTCATAGCAGAGGTCTTGGGTTCAATCCCTGCCTGTGACATCTGAAGTTTTTTTTCACTGGTACTGCCTCTTGCGAGAAATTGACAAATTCTCCAAGGGTAATTCTTGTCATGAAAAAGTGCTTTCTCAAATTAGCCGTTCAGATTCGGCTTAAAACTGTAGGTCCCCTCCATCCCTGACAACAGTACTCGCACACAGAAATGGTTGATAGTTGTAAGTCACTAGGCCCTAGTTCTCAACGGACTGTTGGGCCACCTAATTTATTTTGTATTCTTTAGACATTATTTTAAAATACATAACTATTTTCTTTTCACATTGAAATGCTTTTATTGATAAAAATGTAATATTTTAATACTTTTTCACATTTGTCATATAAATATTAGGATCTTTATACAAAGTTATTAATATTTTTAGCTTAATACCTTAAAAAAGCATTTAATTAAAAAATATTCATAAAATAGAATAACTAACAAGATAAATAAGACAATTATGTACAATTTTTAGACTTTTTCAATATTTGTCTTTTTAAAAGGACCTACCGTGCTACAATTAACTCGAAAAGGCGTTTAACATTCTTGCCTTTTTAATTTTTATTTTTGAAGATATGATTTATGTTCTTATAGTATATAAATAAATTTGTATCACAAATTCAACTCATGTTATTCTCTACATTTCAAGGTACTAAAGTCTACTCTTACGTTTAACACGTTTTTTGAAACACTTGGTTTCTTTTTTTAAGAGAAAATGGGAATTTTACTCTTTTTGTATGGGTATTAAATATGAATATATTTTAATCAAATTTGGAACAAATAAACTCCTTTTAAAAATACTGATCAATCAAAATACCACATGCAAGGTATATTGTTTTTATTACTTCTCACATTTATGAAAGTCGTGTATTTTTGATTTTAGAAAATAGTTCTACAAAAATGCACCAACATTAAATTCTCTAGAACATTTGTTTATTTTAATTTTTGCAAATTTTTCCAAAGTTAAACATTTTGAAAATTAAATATTATTTATTTTTTAATATTATTGCTTTATTTATATACAAAATAAATAAAAAAATTAATATGATCAAATTTATCTATGAAAACAAATTTATGGGGGGTTTTGAAAATTGTTCTTTAATCTTAGAATAGGTTTAATGAACATAAAATCGTCCATACATACAAAATAAGTTGTTGTGAAAAAAAAATTTTAACAGTTTGAAGCTAAAATGAGGGAAATTTTTCAAAATTTCATTGATAAAAATTTTAGACTTTCATTCATGAAAATCAGAACAAAACTAAACTAAAATAAATTTGTAATCAACTCGTTGTGTAACATAAGACAAACATTAATATAAATATACTTCCTTTTAAGTGCATTTGATTTTGTTTCAAAAATATTTACTGTGAAAGGTTTATTGAACATTTTAGTTTTCTTACAAAAAATAAATTCAAGTTTTGGAAAAGCTAGTAAATTGTTGAATATTTAGAAAATTTTTAACAGCAAAAGTTTTTTTTTTAAATTTAATTTATGGGTGATTATACAAAAGTTGGGTAACTCGATGTCATCAACGAATATATACAAAGTCTTATTATATTTTATTGAGATTACAATTTATTTTAAAACAATAGAAAGACCTTTATTTAGTCACACAATTTCAGTTCTTCATTTTGAATACAAGTTATTAAAAAAACACAATTAATTCTTAATTCTTTTCATGATCATTAGTACTTTTAAGATGAATATTGTTAGATTTTGTTTATATTGTTTGTTAATTACTTAAAAAATATTTAGCAAAACTATGTGAAAGTAGTAAAAGATAAGTGAAAAACATTACGTTAAATGTCAAAAGGCTGTTTTGAAAACTGATATAGTATTTTCTCCCAGTATTACATATTAATAATTATTTTTAATTGTTACTAAGTGATTTTAATACTTTTAAAACATATGTGCCATTATTAAATCCTAAGAGATTTTTACTAATTTCTATTAAATTTCATTATAATATCTTCAAAACTGTGTATAACATATATCAGTACTATGTTACCTCGTCATTCCCCTGGCAGTCAAATTCTGAAATTTTTAAATATCTTACAATGTACTCCAAAAAAGTGACTGGCCCGATTGGGAATAATATATTAATTAGATTAGCTATACATACACCCGAATTTGTAAAAGTTTGATTTAAAAACTATCGTAAACAAAATTTCCTCAAAAGTTACCCAACTTCTGTATAATCACCCTTATAATAAATGAAAAAATGTTTATAAAAATATTCAATGCAGTTATAAATTAATTCACAAATTAAGTAACCGAAAATATATACAGATAAAGATTAATGTAACTAATCCTAAATGTACTCACGGCAAATCAAAATTTAAGTTTAATTTATCTATAATAAACCGCACATAATAATACAAACATTAATGTTAATAATTGTACACTGTGGCGTATACCTACCTTTATTGGCATACGTTTTTGTTTCAAATAACTTTATCGTAAGGAATTTTGTATTTCTAAAAAATGTCTTTTTTCGTTGGTTTGGAATACCTCGAAAAAAAAATATTAACTTACCTTTAAAGAACCTAATAAAGGTTTTTTTAATTTCGAGGTTAAAATGCAGACATAATTTAAATTTATTATTTGTGAAATTTATAAAACAAATTAGTAGTTTATAGCAATAAAATTATAGGAGCGAATTTGTATTAATTTTTATTTAATTAAGTGTAAGAACAGAATAACAGGTTTATGAATAAATATTTGTTCTTCGTACAAAATTTTTCAATTTTTATTCAAAAAAATATCCGAGGATCAAAAGTCTCCAACTTCTCCAAACACTATTTACTCAAAAATTTGATTACTTTTCCGTAAAATAGATGGGTTTTTGATTTTCTCAGAACCGAGATTTTTTATTTGTGCTGTTTTAACCCTTAAAGATTTAATTGAATTGTTACTTTTTAATTTTAGAGCACGCTTTCCTCAAAAAAATACAATAAATTAAATTCACTTCTTATATATACGTACATTCTTAGATCTAGATGAAAATAATTGTATTTGAAAAAATTAACTTCTTTGTCTACAGTTTCAAATATTCTAAATTATATGTCTAAAAAGTAATGAATAGGGCTGTTGTCCCTGGTGAAAAAGTATAAAAAAAATTATTAAAACAAATTACCCCAAAAATCCAAATTTTAAAAATTCGAAAAATGTACCTTAGAATTGCATCTAAGTCGTAGAAACCGTAGGGTCCCATAAATATGAAAGTCCTATTTTATTTTTTAAAAAAGTTTGTACCAAAACTTTTCTCCATTTGAAATTTTTACACGCTATTAAGTATAAAACGCTATTAAAGCAGGAAATTCGTCGGCTTTATTTTAACAAGAGTTTTCTGTCACTTGAAGAATATCTAGGTGTTCTGAATGGAGATAACGGTTGGCGTCTACTCATTCAGTTTTTATTAGATGCAGTTTCATATAGAAACATGTACATTAATATATACTAGAGTAATAATTCTATTACAATTTTGTTTTAGCTAAACTAAAAGCCTAAATCGCATTTGAAAAATTGCTAATCATTAAATTCCTTGAGATATCTTTCTTTTTTTTTCGTTTTCGCCAAACTAAAAGCCCAAACCGCATTTAAATTTGCAAACTCTTTAAGATCTATGTATCCTTTTTTTTGTTTTAGCCAAACTAAAAGCTCTTAGAACATTTGAATCAATTGTTTAACACATATTGCCATAATTAAATGATAGCTGTTTTTATAAACTTAATAATTTTGTTTTAGCTAAACTAAAAGCCCGAATCAGATTTTGTTTATATTTTTTTTTTTTTTTTATAAATTTATTTATCTATTAAATTACCTACACCATTAAAACAAATATTTTTTTTCCCTCTGGCATTATTCTTTTTCTTTTTTCAATTGCTATTTTCTTTATATCGGGTGATTTTTTAAGAGCTTGAGAACTTTTTTTTTTAAAAAAACGCATACAGTTTGCAAAATCTCATCGATTCTTTATTTGAAACGTTAGATTGGGCCATGACATTTACTTTTTGAAGATAATTTCATTTAAATGTTGACCGCGGCTGCGTCTTAGGTGGTCCATTCGGAAAGTCCAATTTTGGGTAACTTTTTCGAGCATTTCGGCCGGAATAGCCCGAATTTCTTCGGAAATGTTGTCTTCCAAAGCTGGAATAGTTGCTGGCTTATTTGTGTAGACTTTAGACTTGACGTAGCCCCACAAAAAATAGTCTAAAGGCGTCAAATCGCATGATCTTGGTGGCCAACTTACTGGTCCATTCCTTGAGATGAATTGTTCTCCGAAGTTTTCCCTCAAAATGGCCATAGAATCACGAGCTGTGTGGCATGTAGCGCCATCTTGTTGAAACCACATGTCAACCAAGTTCAGTTCTTCCATTTTTGGCAACAAAATGTTTGTTAACATTGAACGATAGCGATCGCCATTCACCGTAACGTTGCGTCCAACAGCATCTTTGAAAAAATACGGTCGAATGATTCCACCAGCGTACAAACCACACCAAACAGTGCATTTTTCGGGATGCATGGGCAGTTCTTGAACGGCTTCTGGTTGCTCTTCACTCCAAATGCGGCAATTTTGCTTATTTACGTAGCCATTCAACCAGAAATGAGCCTCATCGCTCATCGGACGTAAAGCGCGAAACACATTTCGAACCGAACACTGATTTTGGTAATAAAATTCAATGATTTGCAAGCGTTGCTCGTTAGTAAGTCTATTCATTATGAAATGTCAAAGCATACTGAGCATCTTTCTCTTTGACACCATGTCTGAAATCCCGCGTGATCTGTCAAATACTAATGCATGAAAATCCTAACCTCAAAAAAATCACCCTATATAACCAAATTTTTGTACTTTCTCTCACAAAATGTTTACTTTAGAAAAATATACCGGCAGACGGCCCATGAGCCATGCTTGTAATCTTAAGTTTTAAGTTTGTAAACTTTTGAAATGAAAAAAATAAAGATGATAATAATAATAATAATAATAATAATAATAATAATAATAAATAATAATAATTAAGTATAAAAATGTATTTTTGCAAAATTATATTATTTCATGTCTACGAAGTATTTTTAAAACAAAGATCATGAGGTAATTCTTTTACTTTTGCTAAAATTTTAATTTTCAAGTCTAAGTATGTACCTACATAAGTGCAAGTGAATTGAACAGACTTTGGACCACAGAAAATTCAAACAAAAATATGTAAATATTGTCATAAATTAGTTTTAAATTTTTTTGATTCGAAAAATGTTGATTTCGTAATATTTTTACAATTCTAAGATAAAAAGACAATGAATTTAAGGTTTGTTTTTTATGCGACTGTGACAATTTACAAAACCAAGAAAATAGATCAACATTTTAAATGCATCAAAAATACACGTAAAAATATAAACAAAGTTCTTAAAAAATTAATTTCCTTGCACTGAATATTTAAAAAATTACAATAAATCAAATGTATAATCATTTTTAAACTCCTTTCCTTAAAATTTCTATGTATCCAAATAAGGACAATAAAGTTTTTTATTTTTCTCTAAACTCTTCATCAAAAAATTATTTGTAAAATTTTAACATCGCGACGGCTTTGCAATTCTTTGTTCCTTTCAATAACAAAGCCACCACAATGGCTTAAAACAACAATATTTCCCCTACAAAACCATCTCATCACACCAACCAAACCAGACCATCTCCAGAACTCACCTCACTTCACTGATGGTCATTTTTATTGTTTTTTTTTGTTTTGCTATAACAACGATTTTAACTCCGGTCAACAACTTAAGCTTGTCTTTCCATCACGAGCTGTTTCCAGAGCTATGGTTGGTCATAGCAATAAACTTCATCTTAATCGTAAAATGGGTTCGGTTTTTAACCGGTTTCGATGAGACATGAGACACCTTCTTATGCGGGTAAACTATCTTATATCTAAAAAAGAAGTGTCGGATGGATTCTTCGACTCGTCGTTCCCGACGAACAGAGAGCACCTCTAATATGGAACCGCCCAATCGCGAAAATGGCTGCGAGGCATTCGGGCCTACTATAAACCTGACTATGAAGTGTGGGACTGCCCTTGCTCTGCGTTCCGTCGTCATCATCACCGTGCGTCGTCAGTGGCAGTCAGCGCGTTGTTTGGTCTTTTGATTGGCATTTTGGTTGTTTGGTTGTTGGAGCTTTGTGGTTCGCATCAGAGCCCCGCATAATTAGAGGTGAGCAAAAGAGGTGGGAGCAACTTGAAGGCGCCCCATCAACATCACACATATTGCATGCAAAGGTATACCTACCTTACAACTTAGAAGAAGACGAAGAAGATGTAAAATAAAGTTGACTTTTGGCTCACGAAAGTGGGTGGAAAACACAAGAATTCCTCATTCCAATTTCTGACGATGTTGTACGTACGTATTTTTAAAATAAAATGGAATAAAAAAGTACAAGGAGAGGTATGGTGAATCCTTAAATATGATATCCATGAAAAATGTTCTCTCAATTTTCAGTTTCTTGCTCGGTTACGGATCGTTAGCCAGCCATACAGAGAATTCCCTTATTTCTATTCCCACTCCCATAACGAACGGCCATTCATCTTGCACTTGTTTCATCCTTGGTGCACATTTTAGATTGTAGATCCTGTCAGAGGAGGATTTCACAGTCGTTTGGATTTTCATCTTCTGTGTCGTCCTCATCCTCGTCCTTGTTGTGAGTAATCCGGGTATCCTTTTGTAGAAATAAATGCTCGTATATGAACATACGTTGAATGTTGTACCTGGACTTCACACACATGGATTTCTGCGATAACCATATACTCGACTCGACTCGTATACTTTCTTCGTCCTTATACGAAAAAGAGTCCTTTCATGCTAAGATATACCTTACGAAGAACGTTCATAGCAACGTATTGGAAGAGTCAAAGTCAGAGTCACCATGTGTGAAGTAAAGGAACAACAATCGCCGTGAAATGGTGATGTATATTCGAGGTTTTCTCTCCTTAAATTTCTTTTTAATTAAAAACAAAGCACACAGTTCCAGAATCCGATTACACAGTATGTCTCCATGGTTATCAATCTTTGTTGAAATGCAATGCATGATGCATGCATATATGCAGCTAGCATCAGCTCCTATTATTCAATCCAAGCAACAAGCCTTCATAGCTAAATACAAAGGCGTCATGTTGTTGGAATGGAGGTGGCGTGTCATTGCGTCGTTCGTCTTTCACGCATTTTAAGTGTAAATTTTTTGGTACCAAACACGAATCACATTTTCATTTACACATATATGTTTTGTATATGTTGGATGGAGTATGTGTTCGTTAAGTTAAGGAATTTATTTTTGTTTTTTTTTTTAAGTTTTTATGGTTGAATTTTTTGGATATTTTACGGATTTTTGATTTGAAATTGAACTCGCATGGTTGTCATATGAAGTTTGATGTGGGAATGATGTTTACAAATTACAGATTTTTTTTTACTATGTTTTTGTTAATAAATAAATATTTTTGTGGAATCTTTTTGTTGTATTTTTATCTCCCGATAGTAAATAGGCATCACATAAAAATATAAGTAGATTCGTATTGGTATTGAGGTTAAATTATAGATTAGATTCGCTCCCACATCAAAATTTCAATATTTTTAACTGTCATAGCAAATTTTTGATGAAATACAAATTAATTTTTTTTTTTTTTAAGTTTTTGTTTAGAGTTTTCTTTCTATTTCAAAATTGAATGAGGGAATTCAATTTTATTTATTTTTTATGGCCAACATATGAAAAATTCTGTATTATATTCGGAACTATTTAAAAAGTAAAATTGCAATTTCCCGGATGTTAGAAGTAAAATTTTAAAAATTATAGAGTATTTAACCTTAAAATTATTGAACTAATTTGTATAGTTTTGATTTTATTGAATTTATCAACATTTATGAATTCTTGCAGGCAGGCGTTGATAACTTTTGGATACCATGTTGCGTTATTTACAGATTAAAGACTTTGATTGCAAAATATGAGAGGGGTCAAAAGAGAATCCCAAATTGAAACTGCGAATTTCAACTTAAAGTACGACGTTCCCTATGTGGTTCATAAAAAAGAAACACAGCAGCAAAAGTTTTTGTTCAGAGTGTATTTTTTATGTCCCGACGCGACGGCACCGATGATGATGGCGATAAAATCACTTCTTCAAGGCCTGAGAAATATTCTATTTACACTAAAAATATACTCTGATATAAGACAATTTATGGAAGTTATTTTAGAAAAAAGATCATTTCGCTAATATCAAATTTTTCCTGAGTTAGGGGCCAGTTAGGTATAGATATCATTTAAATCGGTCCGGAAAAATTTTTGAATCGATATTTGACGGTGTTTCCCTCTGATTAGAAATGAAAATTATATACTGATTGATCGAAAATCACGCAAAGAATTTTTTTTAAGAATAAAAAGTGTAATTGCGCATTTATTTTTCTCTAAAAATGTATTTTTCTATTTTCCGGACGGAAATCCATTTTCCTGAACAGCTGATACTTTCAAAAAAGTGAAAAGAATCGTTTCACTGATGTGTGTTCCAATTTCACACAATTCTAATGACAGATTTCTGTCAGTAAACATATTTCGGTGGATTTCAATCAGGAAATTTTGTTCAATGACAGAAATTTTTAATGATAGCTATAAACGACCTGTCAAAAAAATTCTAATGTTTGTTTTCAATTATGAAAACTAATGATAGCTATAACTGCCGCCTTAGGGTCCGGCCACGCAATGAGCGACGAGCGACTGAGCGACAGAGCGACTAGTCGCTGAGCGACCCATCTGAGCGATGGGTGGCCATTTACTAAACGACAAGTCGCTGAGCGATTTGTTGGAAAAAATAGATCTGTAATAAGATCGAGGTTCCGTAGATTTGGTGTACACCCCATAAATCGTGAAAGGGAAAATTATGGTGAATTTCATCATTTATTTCTAATCTTCGCAGATTTCCAGATCGATTTTGCAATATTGTCGTATATCTTTTGAACAAAACACACTATATTTGTAATTAAAGATTAAATAAATAAAAACTTAACAAAACAATTACAAATTTATCCAACTTTTTCCCACTCTTTATCGGTGACATTTTTATATTCCCATAGAAAGTTATTGTAATCGGGCCGATTTGTCGAATTAAAAATTTTGACATTTCTTGACGTTTCAAGGTCCCTAGAGTCTAAAAGATTTTAAGAGAGATGTATGTGTGTGTACGTACGTTTGTACGTCCGTACGTTCGCGACGTTTTTTTCGTCGTCCATAGCTCAAGAAATAGTAGAGATATCGACTTCAAATAAATTTTGTTATACAGATAATAATGCAGAAAGGGCTCTCAAGAAAATTGCGTGGGTGGTTTTCTTACCATAGCAATTTAAAAAAAAGGTGAACATTTTGGTTAACCCTTGAAATCAATTTTGTATTATTTATTGTAACGTGATACCAAACAAATACATTTTTAGAAAATATTTCAATAAACGGTTTTTTGTTTAAATAAAAAAAAAAATGTGTCACCTCGAAAATTTTACGAACAAAAAATGATTTTATCTCCAAAACAATTTTGTATAACAAAGAATAACGTTTTCAACATATGGTAAAATTTTGAGAAAAATCGAACAGCTTTTGGACAGCTGAAATTAAACTTTCAGTGTTTATTGTAGACATCTTTTTTCTCCGTCGCTCAGCGATCGATTGAAAAATTAAAACAGATTTGATTACAGAGCGACGTTCGCTCTGTCGCTTAATAAATCGCTCAGTCACTTAGGGTTTATGTGGCCGCCTCCATACGATCTCATGTGTTCTAATTTTTTTGCGTCGCTCAGCGACTCGTCGCTCGGTCGCTCAGTCGCTCGTCGCTCACTGCTCATTAAGTTCGTACTCAAAACATAAAATGTTTAAATAATAACCGAAGATCAAACAAAATATGATAACATAAAATCTTAGGTTTTGAATGAAGAATTTTTCTAAATACTTTTAGTAGATTTATAGTCTTAGACTTCCATAGGAAAAATACGCTGGAATGCGATCCAAAGTGATATCTTTTCCATTGGTACCCTTACAAACTTGTAAATGATATTTTTTTTTTTCGAATAAGTCGAATCAATATTTAAAGATTTTGTAAAAATAAGTAGTTGTAGTTTAAGTTCTTTTCTATTCAGATATTCGAGACGTTAAGTAATATTGGCTTTAGTTTTTGTAAAAAAAAAAACACTGCCAATTCGTTTTCGTAAGACAATTTACTTTAAAATGAACAACAATATTTTGTATAAATAAAATAAGTTTGAAGTCACCGTCTTTAGTTGTTCTCAAGACTTTTGAGTCGAAAACCTCGTTGGCAATGACACTCCGTTTGTTAGATCTTTAGAGAAAGCTAATCTCTTTGCTAGGCAGTTCGCCACCTATTCAATGCTGCTGTGAGTGTTATGACTCCCCCTGCTATTGAGCACGTTAGTGATTCTATGGGACCAATCTTTTTTCACACTAGATCTTAACATTCATAAATCCGCTGCCCGGATGGTATCCCCGCTATTGTTCTGAAGAGGTGTTCTTCAACGCTGGCAAAACTACTGCGTTAGCTTTTTCATCTGTCCTACTCTGTCTCGTTCTGAGTGGATGGAAAATAGAATTTGTCAAGCCCATCCCCAAAAAAGGCGAATCTTCTTCACCCTTTAATTATCGACCGATTGCACTTTCGTCCCTTCTTCGAAGGTCATGGAAACGCTTATTAATTATCAGGTCAAGAAATATCTTGAAGATCGAAAGCTTCTTAATGACCGACAATACGGCTTTCGCAGCAATAGGTAAACTGGTGATCTCATGGTTCATCTTACCGAACAGTGAAGCAAAACTTTACATCGTTTTGGAGAAAGTAAGATTATTGCACTTGATATTTCAAAGGCATTTGATTTCATGAATCCCTTCTTCATTGGATTAGTAATTAAATTACCTTTCGGATCGTTCAATATAAGTAGTATTAGATGGATTCAAGTCTGAAAACCACAAAATAAATGCTGGTGTGCCCCAGGGCACATCCCTCTTCTTCGGATGTGAAACTGCAACGACAAAATATGATAAGCTCGTTGAATTCCGACCTTCACAACATTGTACAATGGGGAATAAAAATCAGCGTGGGATTTAATGCTTCGAAAACCCAATACTGTCTTCTATCGTTAAAGCGAGATATACCCCTCTTGCCATTATCCATGGATGGCACTTGCTTCGAGGGGACTGAACATCTCGATATTCTCGGTATGAGTACCACCAACCATCCTCTTGTGAAACGATCACACACGCGATGTCGCCGAAAATGCCGCAAGATGTTTGGGTTTTCTAAGGCGATGTAAGAAGTTTTTCTCCCTCTCTTATCTGGCTGTTATCTACAAGACTTATATATGTATGTATGTACGTCCAAAGCTTGAGTATAACTCCTATATTGAACGTAGAGCATTTAGATTTATTGGTGATAATACCATCATAGGATCATTTACGTCGCTCGAACATCGCCGTAAAATTTAGTGTCTCACCCCATTTTACCGTTATTTTAACGGTTTATGCTCTAGTGAAACAGACAGCTGCATTCCTCCCCTTAAAAAGTTCAACCGTAATACTCGCGCTTCTAGGAATGCTCATCAGTATACCCTCGAGCCCAACTTCGGTCGTACTGTCAAGTACAGAGATTCGTTCTTTAGCCGTACTACGCGGATGTGGAATTCCTTACCACACTCTGCCTTTCCCAACCATTGCAATATTCAGGAATTCAAAACCAATGTGCACTGACTCCTTAGTGCTTTCTTAGTGCTCACACTGTGTCTTTGCATAACAAGTTTAGTGCTATACAAAGACACAGTGTGCGCCTATTATTAAAAAAAGTGGTACCCTGTGGCGTATACGCACTTTTCTATTTATATTGTAAATTCCCATCAATTGCTGTGTAAACATTTATAATTCTTAGTTGAATATCCATTAAATATGTGTTTTTATGTAAAGGCAGTTAGAATAAAGATTCAAAAAAGGTTAATACAAACATTTATCAGACTTTAAAATAATCAATCCTTTCCTTTTATAAAAATAAACAGGTGCAAATTCTTCTATTCATTACGTCTCTTAGATTTGTTGTGCACACCTTCAACAGACCTAAAAACAGCGTAGGTCAAACTTTATCAAAAGCTCAAACCTAATTTTCTAAATAGTACGAAATCTTCAAAAAATGTTAAACTTTCCACGGGCCTGAAAAATTTTTGCATCCACTGAAAACGTTGTTATAATGTTCCGTCCAAAGAAAAAATTGTTTTTCCAACTAATTCATCCATTTTAACTGGTACCGAAAATATACCAAATAAATGACCATTTTACACTTTTATATTATTTTGTTCAGGTCACTTCCTTTTCCTCTTTTATTTTTCCATTAAAATAAATAAATATATCCAAAAATTTATAAAAATAAAAAAATCATCCGGGTTTTGAGCAGGTTTTATTTTATTCTTTTTATTTTCATCTCACGAAACACTATCAGGTTGTCAAAATATGACCGCATAATTTATATCAAAATAATGCAAAATGGATTCGAATATTCAAAAAGTATTTCAACAATACAACAACAACCAATTCAAAAAACATTTTTAAAAAAAAGAAATATTTACATTTTGTGTGATGTGTAAAAAAATCGCTGTCACGAAAGATAACACTTTTACATGGTTAACCTGCTGCACAGCCTTCCACACTGGTGGGACCTTAAAAACATCAAACAAAAACAAAAATGGTAGAAAAAAAGCGTTTACATTCGGCTGATGATGCTAGGACTGGGGCTTGAGATGAAGCTGGTACTGGAGCTGGAACTGCTACCAAACTCTGTACAATGTTGTACAAATGTACGCCACCCATCACCAGCGAGACAACACTCTGCAGCATATTCAAAGTAACATCCGAACAGCAGGAGTAATATTTTATCTGGCGTCACTGTCGTGTCAGAGTTTGATCGGAATTTTGTGTTCTTTTTTTTTTATTTTGAAGTACCCGTTTTCGAGGTGGTACAGGAGCTGCCAGTCCCGTCCCAACTTATATCAAGGAATAGGGTTTTCTTCTTTTATGTTTTTTTTTTCAACATCAGTTGAGAGTTTTTTAAAAATTGAAATTATTTATGAGGTACATCCCGCATGTATCGTGAATGTGTAGTGTTTTAGTACATCATGCGGACTCCCGATGGCAATGGCGATGGCCATGGCGCAGAGGTGTAGGCAAATCCCCTTTTCACGCAGGCAAAATGACACCCGGGATCAATCAGGATGCCGTGAGGCTCTTTGTTTCTGTCTGATTAAAAAATAAAAAACTGTATCCCACCAACATGGATGAGAGTGGTGTCAGTTGTTGTTGTTGTTGTTTGAATTTATATATCATTACGATTTTTGAGTAATTTGATGGATGTGCATCGGGAGACTTGGAATCGGGTTCGGGTTTGGGATTGGGATTGGGATCGGGAGCTACCATTTTATAATAACCTACACACACTGTGCGGGTTGGATATTTGTATACCTCATATGGATATCATGATGAGACGAGGAGAGAATTAATGGGCTCAGAGGGCGATGGGCCGGAGATAAATTTGATTACAGAAAAAGTGACAGTATTACGAGTGAACTGCTTGTTAATACTTAATGCCAACGAGTGCTACTTGATTAACGTGAGCTTGAGTTGAGCACTGAACATCAGCATCAGCATCAACTTCAACATCACGTGAGTTTGACTACCTACTTTTTACTTTTTTGTATATATTTATATGCATCATGTCTGTGAGTATAAAAGTTGGCTTGGGGAATTTAATTAATTGAAAACGTCATCTATCAAAGGTTAATGAATGAAAAAACAAATGAGGTATAATCTTTTAAGATAAAAGTCAGTTTGTTTTACTGGGATTGATTGGAAGCTGTTTTTATTTTACTTTTTTTTTTACTTGACTTGATGTGATATGTGTAAGCATTCCAGAGATGTTTTCTGTTTTTTGTATATTATAATCTTTAATATGAATGGTGTTTGTTTTAAGAAATAGGCATATTAGAGATAGTTGTAATAAATCATAAATATTTCAAAAAACCTAAAATATACAAAATAAAAACAAAGAAAACACCTCTTGCTATTAGGGATGACTGACCACACAAAACGAGACGGATATTTTATGTGTTACACTATTAATTCATAGCTTCCAAGAAGACACCAAGTTTGTTTTTTTTTTCTTTTTGAACAACAGACTTGGTGGTCTAGGCAGACCAAACTAATTGGATGTTGTAAAAATTGTATTAATATTGATATTTTTTGTAAATACATACATTTGTTTGAGTTAATTTTACAAAAATCCAACAAAAAAAAATTAAGTTACAATAACACGAAACCAAGACGATATAGACGGCAAAAAATGTTTGGCTTTAAATCAAATCGAGGCTTACAAAACTTTTTATAAGTCTTGCTCGTATTGTTTCTAAAGTTGATTCAATATGGTAATTTAAAGTTTTATACTATCACTAGCGGCCCGTCCCGGCTTCACACGGGTAGACATAAAAAGGTACAGATATTTAAGTTATAAGCATGCTAATTAAAATGACAATGAATCACTTAATTAGAAAACATTTTTTTGTCTTATCATTGATACTCTTCGCAGCGTATGCGATGAAAGACATTTTATGGCTAATTTTTGTACACCTTCGGTTGGTTTTAATAAGAATTTCTAGAGATTTCTATAGTAATCTAGTACCAAATATAGCCTATGCTACTCAGTAATAATGTAGCTTTCTAATGAAAAAAGAATTATTAAATTCGGTCCATTACTTTTTGAGTTAATTCGTTACATACAAAAATACAAATCTTTCCTCTTTATAATATTAGTGTATATAACATCTTAAACAATGCGTCTATGTTGATTATTACCATCGAACGTTAACTTTTTGTCATTACGAATCATCATACATTACTGACAATTCAGTCCCATCGACGGCTCTGCTTTTCATTTTACTCACTCTTTTTCTCTGTATCTATCGTTGCAGAAGAAAGGAAAAAAAAACTTAAGAGGCGCCAAAAATTTCATTTTGTTTAAGCAAAACAATAAGTGGAAAAAAACCACTACAACGATTTCGGTGCAAAGCGAATGTGGATAAATGTGAAACAACTCAAAACAAAAATATAATATGATTTCGGTAACAGGGTTCATCAGTTCATATTTATAGAAAAACTGTCGGATCCAATGTAAAACATTCCAAAATCAACAACTACTAATAAATTAAAAATTAATTAAAAAAACATTGGCCAGCGGACAAAATTGTGAATCTAAACCATTCTCAGATCCCCTTGAACGCACACAAAAAATTTCATCAAAATCGGTCCAGTCGTTTAAGAGAAGTTCAGTGACATACAAACTCACAGAAGAATTATATATATTAAGATAAGATAAGATAAGATAAGATAAGATAAGATAAGATAAGATAAGATAAGATAAGATAAGATAAGATAAGATAAGATAAGATAAGATAAGATAAGATAAGATAAGATAAGATAAGATAAGATAAGATAAGATAAGATAAGATAAGATAAGATAAGATAAGATAAGATAAGATAAGATAAGATAAGATAAGATAAGATAAGATAAGATAAGATAAGATAAGATAAGATAAGATAAGATAAGATAAGATAAGATAAGATAAGATAAGATAAGATAAGATAAGATAAGATAAGATAAGATAAGATAAGATAAGATAAGATAAGATAAGATAAGATAAGATAAGATAAGATAAGATAAGATAAGATAAGATAAGATAAGATAAGATAAGATAAGATAAGATAAGATAAGATAAGATAAGATAAGATAAGATAAGATAAGATAAGATAAGATAAGATAAGATAAGATAAGATAAGATAAGATAAGATAAGATAAGATAAGATAAGATAAGATAAGATAAGATAAGATAAGATAAGATAAGATAAGATAAGATAAGATAAGATAAGATAAGATAAGATAAGATAAGATAAGATAAGATAAGATAAGATAAGATAAGATAAGATAAGATAAGATAAGATAAGATAAGATAAGATAAGATAAGATAAGATAAGATAAGATAAGATAAGATAAGATAAGATAAGATAAGATAAGATAAGATAAGATAAGATAAGATAAGATAAGATAAGATAAGATAAGATAAGATAAGATAAGATAAGATAAGATAAGATAAGATAAGATAAGATAAGATAAGATAAGATAAGATAAGATAAGATAAGATAAGATAAGATAAGATAAGATAAGATAAGATAAGATAAGATAAGATAAGATAAGATAAGATAAGATAAGATAAGATAAGATAAGATAAGATAAGATAAGATAAGATAAGATAAGATAAGATAAGATAAGATAAGATAAGATAAGATAAGATAAGATAAGATTTATACAAAAATGTTTATCGAGTCTTTCAACCTGACATTTTTTGTAAATTTTTCAAACATTTCTCAAACAAATGAAAATCCTACATAAAGGAGTGTCCACACCAAAGAAACATTTCAAGAAACATTATTAATAAAAAAAGTTTCAAATTTGTTTAAAAAACATGTTAGAAACTTTGCAGAAATATGTCAGAAATGTTTCTGATTTTCGTCAAGTAGGTCCTTAAAAAGTTTTTGTATTTCATACATTTTTATCAATTGGTTGAAATTCTTGTTGCTCCATGTTTTTGCGACATTTTATATTTGTATTAAAATTGGTAACACACTTTCCACAAATTTAGTTTCTCATTCGAAATGAGAAACAAAGAAACATTTCGTAAACATTTCCGAAATGTATGGCGAGCGTCCTGATTAGAGAAGAACATTTCAGAAATGTTTCTCTATTTCTAAAATGTTGTTAAAGAACGAATCTCTGTACTTGACAGTACGACCGAAGTTGGGCTCGAAGGTATACTGATGAGCATTCCTAGAAGCGCGGGTACTAAACTAAGGGGAGGAATGCAACTGGCTATTTCTCTTTAGCATAAACTGTTAAAATAGCCAACTAATCTAAATGCTCTACGTTTAATACTGTCTAAGAGGCTTAAATAATTTGGAGGAGCACCAGCCCAGATATGGGAGTTATACTCAAGCTTTGGACGTATATAAGTCTTGTAGATAACAGCTAGATAAGAGAGGGAGAAAAACTTCTTGCATCGCCTTAGAAAACCCAAACATCTTGCGGCATTTTCGGCGACATCGCATGTGTGATCGTTTCACAAGAGGTGGTTGGTGGTACTCATACCGAGAATATCGAGATGTTCAGTCTCCTCGAAGCAAGTGCCATCCATGGATAATGGCAAGAGGGGTATATCTCGCTTTAACGATGCAATACAGAATTGGGTTTTCGAAGCATTAAATCCCACGCTGATTATTAATCCCCATTGTACAATGTTGTTTAGGTCGGAATTCAACGAGCTTATCATATTTTGTCGTTGCAGTTTCACATACGAAGAAGAGGGATGTGATTCTGAAAATGAATATGAAAAGCTGACAGTACTAGAGTATTTTAAGCGCAATATCTTGCGAGTATAATTTATATCTTTTTTTTTGTAACTTGCGAACTACAATTTTTAATTTAAGGAAATAAGAATAATATATTTTTTTAATTAAACATTCGCGAATTTTTTTGAGATATTCTATGGTTTAGTTTTGTTAAAGCTTCTTCTCTTTTTTTTTGGGGATTGGAGCTCTTTGAATTAATGTATATTACAATTGGTTCCTATTAAAAACTGAAAACAGTTTAGCATAGGTTTTACCTCTGCTTTTAAGTTAAAGTTTTAAGTTAAAGTTATAACAAAAGAGGGTTTCCGTCAAAATTCCATTACTCAAAATTAAATTAAAAAATGTTTTTACTGCGCTTCCTTCCTATTCAGTGGGTTACAGACTTATTTTTTAAAAATATTTTTACACCAGAGCTTTTGATTGCGATGTATTTTACTGGGTTATATCTGTTATCCGAATACATGTTTAAAAACCAGTGCTTTTAATCCTATTATTCAGGAGACAGCGGCCACCTATACCTTTGTCATGTACATATATATATTCAAACTTAGAAAGTCAAGGGCATTTGATAATCTTAAGCATTTTCAGTGGCTTCTACCAGATAAACACGCCTGTCAAAACGCATATTTGAAATATGCAAATAGTAGGCATCAAAATGCAATAGATTTGAAGTAGTTTCAATCCCTATTTCATTTTTTAATCTATCTATTCTCTTGATGCACTTTTTCTCGGAAAAGCGGCCACGGCCACTACGTGCTAGCAGACGAACGTTTCAGTTATCACCTTTACTAAGACTACCTGCAACTTTAATATCAACTGGTTTCCTTTCACGACAAAAATTAACCCTCAGCTCTTCGGTCTATGCAATGATTCAGATAATTCAGAATCAGAAAAATGATCCTTCGTTATTTTTAAAGCGAATTTATTTTACAAGATATGTTCAAAATTTCAAATCACTCAGTTGCTAAGCTATCAGTCCAGCATATTAAGAAATATGCTGTTTAGATAATCGTAGTTTGAAGTTTTGAGACGTAGAAAGTCAAAATAATTTTAAAATAACCCTTAAAACAAAAATTAAAAAACCAAGTACTTAAAGGCTTTCCCGCTCATAATCTTTTGGGACGTCTCATTTATAAGGTTTTAGCTTATGGACCATTTCAAATAAAAATACATCGATTTTTCGAAAATTAATATGTATTGTCACTTAACTTCTTAAAACTTTAAAGATGAAAATACTCGAAACAGTAAGAACTTTCGATATTTGCAACCGTACCAAATAAATAGCGACACGGAATCAATCAACATTTTTCAAATACCTTCATTCTAAATTTTACAACACCTAAGCCTTAGTATTACAAAAAGAAAATGTTCAAGTTCTTCCAAAAAATGTTAGGATAAAAAATGTAATATAAAGAATAGCTCCAAAATATCCCATACAAAATCTAATGTCAAATTTTTAAAAAATCTACTTGCTTCTTGGAGAATGTGCGTTTTTTAGAAGTATCTTAAATAAAGACATGCAAAGGTATGTTATATGGACAATGGACAGTCTTTCTAAATTAAGTTTAAAAAATGAAAGAACACCTACAAATGTAATTTTTCACATTTAAAAAATTCATTCAATAGGGCTTACTCATTCGTCTAATAATAACACCAAATATTACCAACAAATTTAACTTGTTTAAATACATCAAGACATGGTTCCAACCATAATAATCCTGCTTTCCTTTCACTACATGGGGCCCGCAATAAACTTACATATATGTAAAAAAAATAAGTCGTTCCACCTGCCCAAATCAAGACCAACTGGTGACAATTTTGACACAAAGAAAACCAACTAATAAAAATTCTATAGATATTAAACAACATTTTTACGACTCAAAACATTACTTATTTTATTGTGATTTTATTATATGAATATTTAATTAAAAATCGTAATAAAATCAACAATAGGTTTATTATGATCTTAATTCGAGATTGAATAAGTTCTATTTTAAGAAAACGATCATTAAAATTGAAACCTCCACAAAAATGTGTTTATAAAATAATAAAAATTACAAAAACAGACAATGGTTATTAATTTTAAATAAAAACATTCATAAGTTAACATCCCACCTTGAGGTAACATTCACCCACATTTCCAAAAAAATCTTTAAAAAAAGTAAAACAAACTTCATTTGAATATAATTGATAGAAAATTTCAAAATAATTAAAGTGCAACAATTACACGTTAGCGTTTAATTTCTATTTTGTTTTTTTGTTGAAACTCAAACCTAGGGTCTTGTTGTATTTTGAAAGTTAGATAATTAGATGAACATAATTACACGTGCAATTAAATATCTAAACACAATTTGTTGACTCACTGTGTGTAAGTAATATACCGCTATTTAGAAGGGTGGGAGATCAAAGATCACAGATTAGCGATAAGAAAATAGGGAAAATAAAGTTAAAATACAAAAATGTTTGCTCTTGCTTAACCAAAAATTATTTTAATCGTCGACCGCCCAAAGATTGTATCTTTTTTGTTTTTCAAAATCCTAAACTGTAATGGGTGGGTTTTGTGTTTCCATCAATGAGTTTATTCATAACCGCAACAAAAATACAAAATACAAAACATTTGCTAATGATGATCTTTGGCGATACCCATACCCAGTAGTGGCTCAGGGCTCACCTCAATGACTACCTGAAATAATACCTAACCTAATAATAATGATAATGATAACCTACTGACTGAACAGGTGAACTGTTTTTTTTTTAATTTAGTCGGATGTGTTTGCTTTGATCCAAGGGAAGGTTTTTTGGTTTTTTATTTTTAGATACTTTATTGTTTGAAGTGTGATCAAAGTTATCTTTTTGTAACAGATATTGCCGCATGTCTGTAATTAGTACAATCTTTCGCATTTAAACAAGGCGCAAGGAAACAACATAACACATAGTCCAAAAAATGGCAAAAAATTGTGTAAGATCAAAAATCTGAGATTTGATTGCTGTTCAAAGTCAAAACTGTGCTTATTTTGCAATAAACTTAATCATATTTTTGTTAATTTATCGGTCTTACTCAAGAAATTATATTATATTTCTAAAACAAAGTGTATAAATGTTCAAGTTGTGTGTGGTCATTCCATTGGCATACACCGTTTAATTTTAAATTTAGAAACAAAATTAATTTTAAAAAGAATATTTTGTAAGGCGAATCGTAATTTTAAAACCTATAAATGAAAGTTAACGGGAATTTTGGACGAAAAACCACTTTAGTAGTACTTTTTTTGTTGTTTTTTTTTTGGTAAAAATTGTCAGTTTAACTTTTTATAATCTTTACCACTTACTCAAAATATAATTTCAAACCAAAATTAGAACCAAGTCAAAACTTCTTACCAATTTCACTGGTCTTTTTCTTGATGAAAAACTCAAAAAAACACATTCGATTTTGAACTTATAATTTCGTTATCAGGTCAAATTTTGAAATACAGCTCTTTGAAAGTGATAAGAAATCCATAGAAACGTGCTTTAAACGTTAAGATAAAACAAAACATTGTTCTGAAGAATAAATTGTATAATTATTTTGCAATGTTGGAATGATACAGTTTAAATATTTTCAGAAACTGACTTATTTTCCGAAAATTCTCATTAGTTATGGATTTTCATTTAATTCCACATGAAAATTGGAAAGACTTTAAATTTTATGATTTTAGAAAACACTTTTAGAGCTAATTTTTGGTGCCGATTTTGAATTCGAAATGAATGCTATCAGCTCAAATTTAAAAAATTGATAGTATTGTTTGGAAAGCGTTATCGTTAACAGAAAACAAAAATGTATTTAAACCGTTTCTTCCTTTTTTGTCAAAAATAATTTAAAAAAAAATGGATCAGCGATTTTTCGATATCTGTGTTGGGCAGTTTAATACTAACAATTGATCGGGGTTTTTTGAAAAGTTCGTTAGATACTGACAATATGTGAACAGAATATTGAAGAAAGAGTGTTAGAGATTGGAAAATCAGTACAAATTTTAATGAAAAAGAAAATAGTTTATCAATAATATTGCTTCAAAAAAAATAATATGTTGGATTTTGAATTTAAAAAAGCGAAATCTGAAAATCCTGACGATAAAGAGTAATTCTGAAGTTAAATTTAAAATCAGAAGACTTCGGAAAAGTATAATTTTCAGTAGCATAGAAATTAATTACTTTATTAAAAAAATTAGTACAGTTGTGTATTCAAAAATAACCTTCACTTCAAGTTATTTTTTCTAAAAATTCATGTGGAAAAACAGTTTGAAATAGTACTTTTGTTTTTTTTTTCAATTTTTTTAGTAAAACATTTGATTACATTTGGTTCTAGAAAAATACCAAATATTACCAGCGATATTTTTTACAGAATGGAATACATTTGAATTCATTATTTATATTTGTTCTTAAAATGTTCAAATCAAAAAGCTGTATTTATTAGTTTTTAGAAATATTTTTGTAAGATTTTTATTTTTTGTAAGAAAAACTATTAATTTAATTTTCTGAACTTTCATTCATTCTTCATAGCATAACATTCTGAAAATGTAGAATAATTCAAAAAGATTTATAAAAAACTGTTTCTTATTTTTTTGTTTTAATTCATAATAAATGTGGTAGAATCAAACATTTTGAATCTCAAAAATTTAAACTAATTTGCTGTGCAACCCAGAAATTGAGATCGCATAATATTGGAGTTATTAAATTTTCTCTAAAATAAAACTAAATTTAGCAGACGAAGATATGAAAATATTTATTTTTTTAAAGCGCAAAATTGTAGCTTTTTAAATAAATAAGTGTTACGAAAAAAAAAAATTTAAAAACTCTTATGGGTGTTTTTTATTACAGTCTTTAGTTCAGAAACTGCCTTCTTGATATAGTTTCAATACTGCAACAACAACTTGATTGTGCTACCACAAGCCTGGCATTATTTATGGTTCAACCTATCATCAGATTCCTATATTTGTGGTAATTATTTTTTGGTCCGTTCATATTAATTGAAAATCTTTTCTACCGTCACTGAGATTCGACCACTGCGCAACACGCCATCGCAGTTAGCTCAAAACTAAAATTCTTAAATTAAAATGATAAAAAAACTGTGATCAACTTGAACACCGATTTTTTAGCTAAACAAGTATTTTTTTTATCTAAAATAAAATGAAAACCCATGAGTTAAATTTCCAAAAACAGTGACAGTTTCAAATTTGTCTCTACTATTTATTGTAGCCTTTTGAACTTAAATTTAATAAATACAAATCGTTTATGTAGCTCTCATGGGTAATTTTGTATATAAATTTTAAGTTTTCAAAGTGTACTTCTGGGGATAATTCATAAATATTGACAATTGCGAATGTTGACAACTTAACTAACAACTTGAAAATTATCAAAATCTGTTAAATAAATAATTTCACAATATTGTAAAATTGTAGAAAAATACTCCACAGTTGCCATCTTTTCGATTCATAAAGAAATTGTCATGATAATGAATTGTCAAGTATTTTTCCCCAATATCAGGAATTTTCCGACAAATTCGTACAGACAATTCTTTTATAAAATGACAAAAAAAAAAAAAACGATTTACATATTTATCAATTGCGACAGGAAACTCAGTTAAGCTCGTTTCACACTACACGGTTTTGACATTACGGCAAAAAAACCGGACGGCGACATTTTGTTAGAGGCGCGAAGAAGAGCATATGTACGCTTTCATATTATACGGTCACGGTCTCTAGCCGTACGGCAAAAAACCGAACGGCGACATTTTGTTAGAGGCGCGAAGAAGTCAAAACCGTATAGTGTGAAACAAGCCTTACGGTCAAGTGTTGACAGTGAAAAGACCTAAAATGGAAAACGATATATATTTTCAAATGAAAGTGAAAGTGATGACTATTCTCAGTTGGGTCTCAGTGTAATACGTCACCGGCACCCTCTGAATTTTATGCAAAGAATAAATAATGATTTCGAATGGTTTTATTATTATTTTTAATATGTTCTATGCACTTCAATTTTTAATAATAAAACAATAATTTGTAAATT
The DNA here is from genome assembly GCA_951509635.1 of Eupeodes luniger. NCBI lineage: Eukaryota > Metazoa > Arthropoda > Insecta > Diptera > Syrphidae > Eupeodes > Eupeodes luniger. The sequence goes on along the minus strand of OX608075.1, from coordinate 5,795,971 downwards.
GTAACATTTTAAAATAATAAGAGTGCCAGCGTTCTATTACTTCTAACATCGAAAAAATTGGTCGAGAAACGATGATAACAAAAAAATGCAAAGGTTTTGTTACATAATATTTCATGGTTTTTCGATCAAAACACATTTCAAGACGTACAATGAAATTGTCAGGACAAATTTGTCAGTAAATGACTATGAAAAAATTGTCATAACATATTTGTCATTGTAGTTTTCTGAAAAATCTGTCACTTGTCAATTTTTATGAAATATGGCCTTGGCTTACTGAAGCCAACGGACCAAATTTGAAAAAAAAACTAATATTTGGAAAATATATGTACCATTTATGGGCAGACTTCTTATAAGCCAAATAACTATTACTTTCAATATATGTAGGCAACGAAATTTTCTTGGATTGATTGTACGAACAAAATATCTGAAATACTTGTTGAAAATGAAGGTCAGGTTTTTATTTACCTTCTTTTTTTTTTTAATTTTGACTTCAAAGTTCTTCTAGGAAATTCAATTCCCTATAATTAAACGTTTATAGGAATTTTGCACAAACGAAATCCTTATCTACTTTGATAATAAACAATAACACTAGAAACAGCAAATTTGCCTTAACGTCAAGTTCCAGAAAAAAAAATCATTTACCTCGTTGATATTTTTAACGAAAAGCAGAATTTCGGGTTTTCTCAGACCCAAAAACTATAAATTTTTTTTAATTTATGACCAATTTCTTTGGAGTTACATACTATTAAAAAAGACTTTAAAGTAAAGTTTTTATTAATAGAACTCAAATTCATAAACTTTCAAGTAAGTTAAGTTAAAATATAGTCATTTTTTTAAACTTCGTGTATATTTTACAACTTCATGTAAATAGTTTAATTTATATTATGTACATATATCGTAATACAGGAAACTTATGGTTTGTCAAAAAAATAAAATGACTAATACAAAATGCAACTTCAATAAAAGGTAAATCAATGGAATCACAAAGCGAAGAAATTGCGAAACAGAAAAATTACAAAATTCCGTAAAATAGCAACCACAACTTTTATATTGTAGACATTTTTGTATTTAATTATTATATAAAAACATACACAAAAGTTTTTAAAAAATGTTACATGGACTCATTTTTATATATTGACTCTTTGTTTTATTTTTAACATCTCCATCGACTTTTTTCTATTTATAAACCTCAGCTAATTGACATATCTTCTGTGTGTAATCAGCTAATTACCTTCGAATCTTACATGTTGCTTTAGCCTTTAAGCAATATTTTTTAAATCATACAAATAAATTAACAGCAACCTATAATAAAAACCTACTAAAACTTCATAGAAAAATAAGATACCATCGCATCGCACCGCGTTGCGTTGTTGGCTTTGTTATATAGCTTTAGCTTTGATCAACAAAACCGAACATCAAAAAGGTCGACCTTTTGTATATTATACTATAATCATGATTTGTCAGATCATCAACAAATAATTTTCTCAATAACCAATTATTATAGTATTTAAAATATACAAAAATCTTCATGACGCACACTCAAATAATAAAATGAAAGATTGACACGCAAATCTGTCCGTGATAGCTCATTAACGATATCAATCATCACTCAATCTACCAGAAAAATTGGTTCACGCGAGAATTTGTTGCTTTCATATACAATATAAAATATCTATCTCTTGTATAAATTGTATCTAGATACACTTCATAAATTTCCATTTATAAGATAACTCATAACTACTTTCGTTGAAGTCTCTCCTCTCCTCATCAAAAAACCTCTTTGACTCACTTTATAAGACAAATTATGATACTCACGGAAGAGCGAACGATCAACTTTGATCTTTCAACTTCGATTTCTTGCTAAAGTTAGATAATCCTCTGAACAACACGCTATGTATAGATAGATATCCATAGATAAGTATATATACGACCATCAGATTCAAAGATACAAATGTGTTAGATATTTCTTAAGAGTCTCTGAAAGGATTTGTTCACCCTTTGTGTGTCATTATAGCGCTTAGCACTCTCGGGGCAAATGCTTCTCGAAACTCGAATGAATGAGTGAAACTCTTCCACGAATTGGGTCAACAATTGTTATACCTTATAAGCCTTGACTTGGCCGGTATATGGATATTCCATTGAGGATAGATAAACCGAGGAGAAGAAGTTGGAAAAAAAATCTAAAAAATCTTAAAACTTTATCGCCGATTACATCTACACGAATCCCAATCGGGACAAACCGTCTCCGTCCGTCCGTAGAGTTTTTTTTAGACTGTGCGGCATCATCAGCAGCGAGAGTTTGAAAAAGAAGAAAAATAAAGGTTCTATTCGATGGCAAAAGGCGGCTGTCAAAAAGCCGCTTGTGTAAACATCAAATGCGTTGACATCGAACCGAAGGGGAAAGCGATAACCGTGCTGGCCTAGGTCTCTAGCTGTCCTCCTATACCGTTCAATAGATTCCCTAAGTCACGACTTCTTGTTCTCCTCAAGATATATACAATGTGATACAAAGATACATTTCACGCCATTAAAAAAATGAAGCTTAAAGACCTCCACTGATGCTGTGATTCTGTGCTCTGGAAGGTGACAAGCTTCAAGACTCAAAACCTCATTACAAAAGGAATACCTCTCTATACCTACCTTACTATCTATATATGAATGCCGTTTTGCATAATTCTACAGTCAACAACCAGCTTCATTGGATTATCCAGTAGGCCCGGTCTTCAGCTTCGTATAGTGTAGTTTAGTGGTACTGGGTTGAAACGGATAAATGCCATGCAGCACCTATAAACTATAATCCACATTGGACGATGGAGTGATTGATTGTGGCGACGCTGTGGAGATTTCCATCTTTTTTTCTCAAAGAATTAAACATAAATTTATCGTAACGTTCGTTGATCGAAGGTTATCTTTTTCTTTGCTCTTTGGTGGATTAGAAGCTGCAAAGTTGATTTAAAAAAAAAAAAGTTAAATGCTAGATAACCAGAATTTAGGAATGTGCATATTTTAATATCCACTCAAGCTGAAACTTCAGATTAATTTAATTGTTTAAGTATTTTGAAATCTTTTTAAATCTCAATAATAAATGTAGCCTAGAGGTACCAATGAGCCGCCATAAAGATAAGGTTCTAAATAACTGCTAACATTTTTTTTCCAAGAATTAGGTCACTTAAGACGCTTTTAAGGCTCTTAAATCTCAATTCTTTATATAAGTGTTTTTAACGACAGGAATAGGGGGAAAAGGGAAGATGTGCAATTTTTAATGTCAGAAGCTATTTCCATGACAATATTTTCTCTTTTTTCAGTTTCAGCTAGAACTGGATGCATAGGCGTCACTTTATTGACACAGAAAAAATCGACACACCAATTTATGTGTCAAATGGTGCCACCAAGTAAAGTTTATGCGCTCCGTTTTCATTCTGGAACTAAAAACTACAAATCTTCAAGTTTATAGTTTCAAGAAAAATGTTTTTTGATGTATTGACGTCAATTTATTGACTGTGATAGTTTAGAATATTGATGCGTCAATTTTTTCCAATATATGCAGAAGTCTTACTCCAAAATTTATACTGCAATTCAAGATGGTATTTGAATACGACGTTTGGTAAAAAAAGTTGTTTAATTAATAATATAACACTCTATTGACACCGGGAAATTGACGCACAACGGAAGTAACAATTTTTTCAAAAAAATCTTTAGTGCATAGATCTTACTCAATTGTTAAGTAAAAAATATTTGAGGACGTTTGTCGCTAAATGTATTGGGCAGTGTTCAAAATTTAAGGCGAAAATGGTCCTTAATGAATGGTCTATACGTCACTTCATTGAAAATCAAATTTGTGCCAAATTTTGTTAATGAAAGACGTTTGGCTACAACTTCTTACAAGAGCTAAAGACGATTTTCAAGGTCTTACTCTCTTGACACTGAAAACTTGACACAGAAATTTGATGAGAAAAATATAACTATACTAGACAATCTACAATTTTTCCAATAAGCAACGAAGTAAGGCTTCAATTTCTTACTGAAAAATGTGACAACATGTTTTAAATGCAACTACATCATTTTATTGACACTGAATGATTGACATTGAAAATTAATACTGCCAAATGATGCCACTTAACGACACTTATTGGCTCCTATTTTGTTATGAACTTTATACAGATGTTCAAGATTTAATTTGCAATTGCCTTTTTGATACAGAGACGTGAATTTATTGGCCCTGAAAAATGGATGTAGGAAATTTATGAGTCAAATATTGCCATTAAAAGACTCCAATTTCCTAATAGAATTTAGGGCGATGTTCAAGGTTTATTAATTAATAAGCTTTTTGATGCAAAGAAGTTACTTTACTAATTATTTTTTTACTGGAACCCAAGACGTTGTTGAGGGTTCAAGACTAATAAAGGTTTTGAATGCATGGACGTCACTTTATTGACACAGAAAATTGACAGAGATTTTATGTGATAAATTTAACCAAAAAATTAAGTTAATTTTATTTTTTTATTGAGGCTAAGGCAGTGTCCGATATTCAAGTTAAAATAAGAATTTAGATGCACAGACTTCTCTTTCCTGACAGTGATATAACAAACACCGAAAATTGATACATTTTTCTAATGAACAACGACGTTTTGAAAGATGATGTTCAAGTTTTAAGGCGAAATAAGGTTGTTCATGGATATAGTTGTGACAAATGGCACCAACAATTGTATGCTTTGATTTTGTTATGGAACTTAAAATGATGGTCAAGGTGAAAAATGTTTTGTACATATGTAAATACGTCACTTTATTGGCACTAAAAAACTGACACACGAAATTCGAGTGCCAAATTTTTTAATTCAACTTCTATTTCTAGAACCCGCGACTCTGTTAAAGATTGAAGACGAAATAAAGTTGTTGATGCAAATACAAAACTTTATTGACACAAAAGGTGAAAAAATTTTTGTATGTTAATACGTCACTTTATTGAAACTAAAAAACTGACGTTCAAAATTTAAGTGCCAAATTTTTCTACTTACCAATTACATTTGGTTCCAATTTCTGACGGCCAGACGTCACTTTCTTAACGGTCAAAAAATACATTTTCCAATAAACAAACGGCGTTTTCCTTCAATGATTTTTACGGAATTTAAGATTATGTTCAAGACTCAAGGCGAAAAAAGTTTGATGAATTAAGAAATAATTTTTGGCTCGGGTTTTTCACTGAAACTAAAGAAAGTATTTACATTGAGCTCTTTTGAGGCGAATTAATTTGACCATTCGTCGTTTTATCTTGCTCCGTCAATTAAAAAAAAAATATGCCCACTTGATGCCTCTTTTAAACTTTCAAGCAGAAAACTTTAATCGACCTAAAAATGGGTCTTCAACGTGAAGATTGTTCAAGAAGACAATTCTAAAATACTTTGAGTTAAAAACTTTCCTAAAATTTCTATCAAATCAAATTTTCCGATTTAATCGAGAAAGTTCTTATTTAATTCATATTAAATTTTACATATTTTACTTCATCTTCCTATATTTATGTACAAGTGAAACCATCAATTTTGTATTATGGAGCGGCGTATCGCCATTAAGCAGCTGGAAAATTTTACAACTTTCTTTATAATTTTACTTTGGACCATAAAAGGTTTCATTAAGTCCTATAAAACTTCAAATTGGATCAATATAATAACGGCACAAGCTTAGCAATTCCACATCACCTTTCCACGACGGGCGTGACATGCGTCACTAAACTGCCAAGGTGTGCCTTTAAACGCAGTTCGCATCATGATCACCGCATCAACAACAACTGTAATTGCTCCAGCGCACTAATTCCTTAACCAAAAAAAAACAAAAAGTTTAAACGAATTACAGGCTTTATAAAGCAAATTACAAACTTCACCACTAATGACTTGCAGATCACCAACACTCTGTTTCTCCCCCGTTTCAAACCTTCCCTCCTCCAGTTTCAGGCGCATATAAAATCCGGACAAGCCGTGCAAATTCAAATCCACACACACCAAAATTTATGCAATACCATTCACTCACCTAATAAACGCTTTGCTAACGTTTTTTGAAGTTGTTGTTGCGTTTTTGTTTGATAAAATGGCGCGCAAACGCTCTCCTTTATGTATTAATTTGATTCAAATTTGTGGCAATTACTCGCCGGTGCCCCTTTGCAAAAAAAAAAATTTATATATTCTCAAGATATGGAGCTGGAGCCTACATCGAAGCTTACTTTTATGGCATAATTAAGCTAAAGTCGATCGAGTGGAATGAGTTTCAGTTTAGTTTATAGTTGAGTCGACGCGCATGCTCAACTAAAACGCAACATCAACAGTAATCACGATTAAGCGATGCTTAAGGCTTCTTTGAATCTCGAACCCTCCTCGAAGCTTGCGAACCTCTCATGTGATGCTATCTGATGCAATTAGGCAACTTGTATACCTTTATTCCTGCCCCGATTCATATGTAATTTTTGTGGTGAAAATACATTTCACAACAACACTTCAAAAGCAGCAAACAAAAGAAAAAACGCAACCTCTAAAGGATCCCAAATTAATTTGTATATTTTCGAAGCCTTTTGATAGCATGGCGACGGCAACAGTGGCGGCGGTGAGTTGTGTTTTCCATCAGCTTCGGCATTTTTGAGCAGGTGGAAAGTCTCTTTCATTTGGCATCGGGCATCGAATCGCAGCAATTAACAGCCTGCGGCTGACTTAATTCGCTACCATTAGCCACCACTTCGCCACCGATGCGATGAGGACCAAATTCATCGTCCAGCTACAGTTCCAACAGCAGCAGCGGCATATCATACTCTAAAGTCCTAAATAGGTATACGAGTATGCGAAGCTTCCACTTTGATTGTAAAAAAAAGAGAAGCATCCGCGTCCGTCATGGTCAAGCCGCCGCTGATGTTGGACTACGGTATACGCGATGCGTGTGTAAATGAAGTTGTAAATGGGTTTTATGAGTCTTGCATTAATTCTATGCGTTTTCCAGGGTGGTCCATGCCGGCTATGGCTCGAGTTCTGTCACCCTTCCATCACCATTGTCAAAGCCTTATCACCTTTGCCTTTGCATCGCATCATCATCGCACCAAAAATGGCTCACCCACTCAGCCAACGACCCAATAAATCACCATCTAATGAGAGGTGGGCTCATGTATGAACACCTTTCTGATTCCGATTCCAAAACACACGTATATCGCTGCCACCGCGTAGAAAATTCTTTGAAAAATCACCGCGGAAACGCGAAGGGTCAACAGTTAATGTGAATCAATTTCCGTATTTTCTCGTATATAAAATATACGGGGAGGTGAATTCTCGCTACTCATTTGTGTCTCATCCATTGTCCAACTGTGAAAATTAGGAGAGTCCCGGTGAAGTGGAAAAATGATTGGCAATCAATTAAAATCCCAGAATCAGAAAACAAACCAGCAGCGATAGCAAGAGCCGGTATAGAAGTCAAGAACAATACATTGGGTAGGGGGATTTCATGTGTTTCGAAGACGGAAAGTGAATTTCACCAATTAATATTTTTTTTTAAACAGAAAAGGCTAGAAAAATCTGTCTTACGTCCTCAAAAATTGCCTTTTAGAACAGCTTAAAACATAGAAAACATCGCAGAGCAAATTGAAATAAGTTTTTTTGATGAAAAAGTTTGTTTTAACTTGGAAATTTTTAATGGTTTATTATGTGAAATAAAATCAAAATCAAAATCAAAAACATAGAAAACATCGCACGAGAGCTTTGGCATTCAGAACTAAATAAATGGAATCAGATATTTGAAAAGTAAGCCACTTAATTTAGTTTCCTTATTTTGAAGATGTTTTTCGATGTTTTATGCCATTTTACAAACACGCAGCACAAAATAACATAGAAAACATAGAGTAAAAAATGGGTGAACTCACAGTTTATTAAAAACTAATTTTAAAACGCTTAAGGTTACGATATTTATGAAATTAAATTATATTGTTTTTGCAAAACATAAAAACATGAGAAACTTGAGAGAGATCAAGCTCGAAAAAATGGCAATAGGTAACATAAAAAACATTGCACGAGTAATTCTAAAATGTCGCTTCTTTTTTACGAGAAACCTCTAAATAATGAAAATTACAATATAATGCATATATATTAATTGCCTTTTTTCAAAAGGCGATTATCAAATTGAGAATAAAACATAGAAAATATCGAACTAGAAGTTGATAGTTCAAAACCAATAAAGCGATTTGTTTTTGTGAGCCAATTGATTGTATTTTCATTTTTTCGATTGTGTTTTTCACTTTTTTGATGTCAAGCTACCAAAATGCATCACAAAATGACATAGAAAGCTTTGTATCGAAAAAAAAGAAAACTCATAGTTAATTAAACATTTCTTTCAGTAAGCTTAAATGGCTTAACTTTAACGAGATTTTTATAATTCAATACTGCTGTTTGCAACATAGAAAACATAGAAAAATTAATGAAGAGCAACCTACCAAAACAATGAATAACATAGAAAACATTTCATGAGTAATATAAAATTGTCGCTTCTATTTCACGGGAAATTACTGAATAGTGGATCATATCTATCGTCCTTTTATAAAAAGTGATTCTCAAGTTAAAAAAAAAAATATAGAAAACATCAAACGATAACTGCCAAATTTATGGTAAACGTCATAAATCACACATTATCCATCCTATCTTCCCATTTACTTTAAACTCATAAAAACAAATCGATTTTTTGGTGAAATTCACCTTCCTCCTGCATATACCTGTCGAAAGGTGCACCCATATCCGAAATTTTGTGGACATAAATCTCCGTCTCAGTGACTTCTGCTGGATGGATGAGCAAACAAAATGTTTATGAGTAAGCCCACAATCGAAATATACAATGAAAAACGTATATTTTGACAGCCACCGCGTATAAACCCCAAATTCAATCTTCAAAATACGATTCGGTCTTCCATCATTTTATTTTTTTTTTATTTACAAAAAAAGACCAATATTTTGCTAGATGATGTGTAACATGCCTCTGTTTTGTTTCGCCTTGCTTTACTTTGCTTTGGGATCGAGAAGAATTTTGTACTTTTTGATGGTTAACTTGAGCTCACTCACCTGGACCAAGAACCAAGAAGAAGAAGACTACCAGACTCATATGAACACACCTATGCTATATAGTAAGCTCTCAGCGGGACTCCTCAAACATATGCTCTTCTGTTTCGCGGGGGTTTAAAACCTCTGACGGAACTAACCAAAAAAAAAAACCTGGGTCTTCGATATTGAAGATGCATCGTGTCGTTGTTGGAACTTATATTAATGTTGCATCAGGTTCTTTTGTTGTTTTCGTTTTACTTCGGGTGAAGAAATTAATTTCATCGTTGTTGATCCCTTTTTTCTTGTTATAGTAATTCGACAGAAATCGGTAGGACTTTAATCCATGCTTATTATAATTTGGAGAGTATGGACAATTGACAAATTGATATCATTTGTTTGAAGTCAAAACATCACATGCTTCATGAAGTGAAGATAAGAATCGTTCATATCCTTTATGTTTTTTTTTTTTTGGGGTTAAATGTTAGTTGAATGATGTGAATAATTTGATCACCCACGTGATATAGCTTATAAAAGGATGAATGGACAAAGAATTTGGTGTGACGAGGTGATTTTTTGACATCATGTTGGATAAGATGGTCATTTCTTTTGTTTCGGAATTAAAAAAGAACACACTTCTGAATTCTTTATCAAATTCCATTAAACTGGTATAGTGTTAACTTAAGTTGAAACTTCCTTAGTGAGCCTTTAAGCACCTAACCCCGTTTCAGTAAAAAAAAAAAATTACCCCAAGGCCTTGACTCCTAGACTCTTATAAAAGTTTTATCTTCAAACGGCTATGTAATTTTTATCCATCACTTCCACATTCTACAATTCTTCATCATCGACAGATAAATTACAACTCTTTTTCCTGAAAGTTTCACATTTATCACTTAAACAATTCCAAAACTCACTTTAACCTATTTATCCTTGTGCACCCTTCTTCACCTCTTCTTATTCCTGAAATCGGAATACTCAATATCAATGACTGTCGGCTGTGCATCTTTTAAATGGAAAATTTCCACACTTTTTTCTAGCAGCTCTGTACTACTCTCTAGAGCCTTTTCCTTTCCCTTTATAAGCTCAAGTAAAAGCACGCAAATTACACGAAAAATGAGCCTCGCATCACAACCTACCTAGCATTAAAAATCTATTTAGTCCCCACAGCCCGTATGTATATTATAACAGCATATCTATCTTCCATGGTTGGGTATAAGTATAATTTCTCCTCAAATGATCGCATTTGCACGATCGCACTCATGAGTTATGCTAACGTAACTCGAACTGCTAATTTCCCATTTCTGACGTCGACGTCGACGACGACCAACAAACCGACCAAAGCGTCCTGTGCGGCCAAAGCGTTATATGGGTAGAATGTCTTAAATGTCTGAACGGTAATTGCGGCTAATAGCAGCGGTGTTTAATCAATCACTTGGCCTTTTCGCTGGCTAGTGCGATGCAGTGCGAAAACTGAGACTCTCAAATGCATCACCATCAAAGATGAAGCAGCAAAATGACACGAAACTGCTGCACCACACATAGGTAAAGTATTCTACGGGAGAGTTATTGTTCAAGTTCGGTGACCTCTTAACATGCAATTACCCTAGATTCCTGATACGTATATAATGGATTTTCTAAGACACCATCAAACAGTAAAAACTAATTCCCAGAATCACATGTAGGGCTTCAAATTGAGCCATTACCTCACGTATGAAATCATTAATCGTCCTGGCAGCACACTGATGGAAAAATTTAGTCCTTAAGCCGATTTACCCTGTCTACGCCCTTGGTACACTCGTATGTGCTGTGCACCTATATGACCAAAGAGAAGACCTCACAAGACGTGCTCATGATTACGTCAGCAACTGGATCATTAGCTTCTTTTTACGAAAAATAAAACATTTAACCAAAAACTCAAAAAGAAAAGGATACGTTGTATACAAAAAAAAAGAATCCTTATAGATAGCCAAGTTCTTGGCAAACGCCCCTTAATCCGCAATTCATTGCACTTTCACACATCGTCCTTTGTGTTTGCCAGAGGATTAGAGCGACGACGAAAACACAGAAAACACACTGCATGGGAATGGGAAACAGGACACCCGAGTGCATCCGACACTTTTGCCAACACCTTCATGTATGTTATGCATGCGTCCATCCATCCACAAAAAGGACCTCCCGCGAAGTCAATTTAGTAACTCATATGGTGGTCAGGTCATATTATAATATTTCCGTGTGCGGTCGGTGGGTGGGAACGGTAATGTCAGAAAGATCTAAATTTAAATAAAATATATATAGGACATCCATCTTTCATATAAATCCGACGTGCGATATTGGCTCCTTGCACCGAGTGCACCACAAAACATAATCCAAAGATGCATTCAACCGCATCTCAGGACAATCCAGGACACAATAAGAGAGATCATTTCAATATAGAATTCTCTATTTATTTTGACTTTTTGAATGATTGATATGCTTTGCTTTAGTTCGCTCTCTATGAGCCAATTAAGTGTTCTTTATATGTTAGTATATAGAAGACATGGATGAAAGATTCAAACGAGCATCATATTCATGAGCGATGTTGGCACAACAACATTCCAGAAGCAACAGCAACAGCAACAGCCAGCAGCAGATGGTGGGTATATTCATTTTAAATTTATAGAGCATCTTGCAATGTATGCACTGTTTGATTTGATCCATTGTGTCCTTGTTTGTTTGTTTTGTGAAAGAAATAAGGATAATGAAGGATATTTACCTGAGTAAGAAGATATAATATACTTAATATGGAGAAGGTGATCTGGATGATGAGCATCATGCTTCGTTACGGAGTGTGATTTTATGAGTGTGAATCTTTCAAGAACATGTCGTTCAAATGAAAAGGATGTCTTAGAGGTTTTAAAAGGCATTCCTATACACCTTGAGTAGGTATATAAGAACATAAGTCACATAATGAGGTTGAGAAATCGAGTTAGATACAATGGAAAGTTGATGATACCAAAACACATTAACCGCATTTTGGTAAAAAAAAACATATAAACAGGATAATGGACAAAGGGAAGTTTTGAATTGACTTCTTATATTCTTTAAAATTCTTTTATATTTAAATAATTTTTGATCAAAATCAGAAATTAATGATAAAATTCGATTGATTATTCATGGTTAGTTCGTAAGTCAAATTGAATTTATTTGAAGAAGCTTCTTATTCATGAGCCTAAGTGGACTAGATTTTGTGGCGAATGCTAAATTATTGTATTCAACTTCAATTTAATATAAAACAAACAGAAAATACACGATTACATATCAAATCTATGGAAATAAACCAAATTTTTCTTAACTGGCGCCCAACGTGGGATACGAAATAAAATCAAACAACTCAATAAAACCTTGTAAATCCTGTTAAAGTGAAGAAAATTCAAATGTAATCAACAAAAAAATAAACAATTCATTTAAGTTTCAAATATTTGTTGTTTTTTCCTAACGGTCTTATGAGCTAAAAAGTTGAATTAATTCAAAGAACTTTTTTCTGCTCATATGGATTTGGGATTTAGGAAGAAATACTATTTTTATTCTTCTAAATATCGTTATAATATGAAACAGATAAAAAAACATAATTTTCTATTATATCTGACATCATAAAATGAATTATGCTTAAGTGGCGCCCAATGTGGGACTTCAATTGATGTCAAACTACGAGATTAATAGTTGGATATCAGCTGCGTCGTTTTTTTATCAATTTTTTCTCTTCTAAGCACTATAAATTAATACTGTTTTGGTAAGAATTGGTATAAACGGGTTTATACACAAAGCAAATATTTCAATTGACTTTCAAGATCCTTGTAAGTTTAAATTAATTTCTCAAATGATTTTACTTTTATTTTCACGTCTTTTGATGTTTTGTTCAAAAGTTGAATAAATTTTAAGGAGTTTGATTGAATTCGGGAAAAAATACTCTTTTTATTGTTTAGAAATCGTCGTTATATTAATCAGGCAGAAAACACATGATTCAATAGCATATCTTTAACAATAAACTAAATCATTTTTAAGTGGCGCCCAACGTGGGATACGAATTGACGTCAAACAATGTGATTAATGGTTGGATCTCACTTCCGTGGTTCATTTATCACTCAATATGTATGTATGTGTTGTTTGGGATATAAAACTGACTATACCTTAAAAATAATTTTTAAGTGAGGAACATTCCAATTTTATTAATAAAGAAATAGAATTCAATTCATTTATCAAGTAATTGTTGTCTTTATCAACTAATGTTAAAGAAGTTTCTTATTTGACCAGAAATACTCTTTTTATTGTTTTTAGTATCAATCTTAAATGAAAAAGACACAAAATACTCGATTCCATATCACATCAATGGAAATAAACCAAATTATTCTTAGCTGGCGCCCAACGTGGGATACGAATTAAAAGCAAACAACGTAATAAAACCTTGGAAATCCTGTTAAAGCAAAGAAAATTAAAATGCAATCAACAAAAAAATAAAGAAATAACTTAAGTTTTATGTGTTTGTTGTTTTTTCCTGATGGTCTTATAAGTTTAAAAGTTGAATAAATTGTAAGACCTTCTTTGTATGGATTTCAGATTTTGGGATGAAATACTCTTTTTTTATTCTTCGTTCTCGCAGATAGAAAAACTTGACGAAATAAAATGAATTATGCTTAAGTGGCGCCCAATGTGAGATTTAAATTGACATCAAACTACGAAATTAACAATTAGATCTCACTTGCGCTATTTATTTATCAGTCTATTTACATGCACAGACTCTTTTTTTTTTCGAAGCACTATGAATTAATACAGTTTTGATAAGAATTCATATAAACTGGATGATAGGTACATAATACCAATATTTCAATTGACTCTCGAGATCCTTGCAAATTCTGTTTAAATTAAGAAATTTCGAGTTCATAAAATAATAAAAGTGAAAGTCAATTAATTTTTCCATTGATTGTCCTTTTTTTCTCTAGTCTTTTGATGATTTGTTCAAAGTTGAATAAATTTGAAGGACTTTCTTATATGTCTGCAATGGGATTGAATTTGGGAAAAATACTCTTTTTATTATTCTAGAAACCGTTGTTAAATTGAACAGGCAGAATATACATGATTCAAAAGCATACGAGTATTATTGAAATAAACTAAATCATTTTTAAGTGGCGCCCAACACGCGACACGAATTGACGTCAAACAACGTGATTAATGGTTGGATCTCACTTTACCTATTCTGAGTACTACATATCAATAATATTTCAGTGAAAAATGGGTATAAGAAGCAAAATACACAATTCAAAATTTTCAAAATCCTTAAAAGTCCTGTTTAAGTGAAAAAAATTCGAATTTCTTTAATAAAGAAATAGAATTAAATTCATTTATCAAGTAAATATTGTTTTTATCTCACGGGATTATAACTCTTCATTTAGGAGTTGAATACAATTTTAATAATGTTCTTTTTTTTGAGAAGAAACACTCTTTTTTATTGTTCTTAGTATCGTTGTTAAATGAAGCAGATACAAAATACATGATTTCATATAAACTTTATTGAAATAAACCATAACATTCTAAGGTGGCGCCCAACGCGAGGCATAAATTTACTTAGAACAACCAGATTATTGGTTGGATCTCACTTGCTTTGTTCTTTAATTAATCTTAATACATATATGCTTTGGTATACGCCACTGACTTTACCTATTTATAACCCAGCAAATTAATACATTTTATCAAAAGTAGTGGCTTGATGGTTAGTGCGTAGGACTGTCAAGGTGTAGGTCTTGGGTTTAATTTCTGCCTGTGCCACCTTAAGTTTTTTTTTCACGGACACTGCGAGGAAATGACAAATCTCCCATTCTTATAATAAAAAGTGAATTCTCAAATTAGTCGTAGATTTGTCATAAAAACTGTAGGTCCAGTCCATCCCTGACATAACTTACACACATAAATGGTTGTAAGTTATTAGATTTTATTTCTTAACGGACTTTTGCGCCATCAACAAATAACTCACAACACAAATTTTTCATTTTACTTACAAGATCCTGTAAAATCCTATTTAAGTTAAGAAAATAAAAAAAAATAGACGTTTATGACGTTCACTTAAAAAGTTGAAAGAAAAATTGAAGAAGTTTGCAAGGCAGACTGGATTTGAGGAATAATTTTTTTTTGTTCTTAACATTATTCTTATATAAAACGGATTGAAAAAAAATCATTTTAGATCATACAATTCGAAATAAACTTAATAATTCTTAAGTGGCGCCCAACGCGAGACACGAATTCTAGTAAAACGACGAGATTAATGGTTAGATTTTATCTGGATGGATCATTTTCAAGAACTCTTTTTATATATGCTTTAGGTTATAAAACTGACTGTGCTGATTTGCAGCACATGCCACAAAAACAATAAAAACAAATTATCAAAGATCTTTCGAATACAAAGTAACCACCAAAATATTTTCTTGAGAACACGAATACAATGTTTGCCTTTTGTTTTCTTCACTTGAAATGTCAATTTTATTCAAATCAATTTTTAAAAATCAATTGACTCAGCGTATTTTCGAAATTTTATCATCAAAAGATCCTATATTCCTCCTCCTCCACACAACATATACTAACACACTTAAATGGCTCAATCAATCCAACTCTCGAAAAATCAAAATACAAAGTATTATCACACACCTTGACGGGTGCATCTTCCATCAGAAACCAAACTCAAAGACGAAGAGTTTCTCTGCATTCAGCATAAAGCGCGAGCATGTGCCATCATAGTGTATTATGGTGAAGTGGTTCTTTGGAAACCTCACCTTTCAAGCTAATCTGGGTAAATCAAAAGACGAGGTGCCATGCCATATCAGGTAAAAGAAACCAACAACAACTACAAACAAAAAAACACATGATTATGACGAAGGCAACGAAACCGCTTAGCATAACAAAAGACTCGCCACTCCAACTCCAACTTCAACTCCAACGAGACGAGTATCACTGATGTTGCTACTTCTGGCTGATCATCACGACAGTGAGCATCCTAATGATGACTTGGCATTCCGCATGAAGATTTGGAAATCTGTTTGGTTGTTGTTTTGTTTTTGGGAACCACTATAAGACAGATGACATGGCACCTCATCGTCATATCGTCCTCGCATAGAGAAGCTCCATTCTTCTTCTCGGATCTTGGATCGGTTAACAATTTGGGATTTCGTCATTTTGTGATGTTTGCATTCAAATTCAAAGGCGCGAGTTGTCACTCTTTTGGAATTGGGGGAAGAGAGTAGAATGAGTGAAAAGACTGTGGCATCTCTATGATGAGGCTAAGAACTTCTGTCCTGGTTATTTCTTCGAAATTCGATGTTGAATGATGCTCGATTCGGATCCGAGGTTTGCGTCCACGTCCGCCACGGGTGTCATAATTTCACGATTAATTCCCTCTCTTCAGATACCTACCATCAGCTATTTTGTAAGGCTCTGCGGATTGCCTCATGTGATGTCTGTCTCGTGTCTGCGTCTGCGTTTGAGTTTACGTCTTCGATCTGCGTGCTCCTCATGCGGCAGCAGTGGTTGGCTGTTGGCTGAGTTGTAGCTAGTGGCAAGCCTTGTGATGCTGGTTCTCTGGGTTGGAATCTTTGATTGGGTTTTTGTGCGCTCGTCATTTGTCATCGGTGGGGATTTGAGTCCCGTCTCGAGATCTTTTTATTCCCATTTCCTCTTCTCTTTTTGTTAATGGCAACTGATCCATCATATTATAGTTGGTTGGTACCTATCCTATCCATGGCTGATTGTATACACACAACCTGGAGGCTTACAAGAACAGCTTTTCATTTGTTTTGTTCTTGTGTTGTGGTTGTTGTTGTTGTTGCAGTAGCAACAGGTTCGTTGACTTAAAAGGCCAAAACGTTCTGAAGGATTATAATGGGCTGGCTTATAATCCGACTTGTTTTTTTTTCCGTTTTTTTTCTTTTTGTTTGTCTCCGTGAAGCCCGTTTTTGTAAGTCTTCGTCGTCATCATCGTCGTGTTCACTCTTTGTGGTGCGTCAAGTTGAAGTTAACAAATTCACGCCAGGGCCACCCAAATGACATGTCAGACCGCCGATCAATTTCGTTGCTTAATGAGGCGCGGATATTTGCATATATGTAGGTATGTTTTTAGGTCTTAGGTATAGGTATAAGGTGATGGCGGTATGTGAGCTGAGCGTGAGCATATGGATGGGACATGAGCAGGCGGCACGCACGGAAGCAACGAGCAAGCGCAACACACTCTCACATAATATCAACGTCGTCGTCGTCGTCTCAACTCTCGACTTCTTCGTCTTTATGGGGGTTAAGTGGGTTGAGGTGTTAAACCGCGTTGTACGCGCTGCCAGCCTACGAGCCATAAGAGGAGACTTATATGACAGAAGCATCTTTTTATCGGGTTTTTGAGAAATGACACTTGGATGTGTGGTTAATCTTGATTTTGATTGCAACCGAAATGGGATGTTATTCATTTCAATTGTTTGTTAGTCTTACGTGAAGGGGGGAAAGGGAAGAAGAATATAAGCATGCTCGTGTGCGGGGACATGGCGAGGGCGAGAAATATCTTTTGGAAACTAAACAAGATTGCTTGAAAAGAGATATGAATTCCAGAAAATTTTGTTTTATAATTGATATACGAATCGATAAGCTGAAATGGGCATTCATCAATGTTGTATCGATGGTAAGTCATATGAGTGTTTGATGGTTTATAGACATGTTTAAATAAAAATAAAATGTCTGTTTGGTGAGGTTATTGGGGAACTAAGAAGACAGATTTTTTTAAATAGCTTATGAAAGATTCACGTTTACTTTGTAGATCGAGAAAAACACTGCTGTTAAGCACTGTTTCAAACAGTGACACAAAAATGGAGTCTTACAGAAATTTGCAAATAGCATTACAGTTTATCAAGCCGTAAGGTTTGTTTGACTTCAGTTCAAAGAGGACGGATTGTTAAAATAAGACTTTTAA
Organism: Eupeodes luniger; assembly: GCA_951509635.1. Taxonomy (NCBI): domain Eukaryota; kingdom Metazoa; phylum Arthropoda; class Insecta; order Diptera; family Syrphidae; genus Eupeodes; species Eupeodes luniger. Next base: position 5,777,953 of record OX608075.1, on the reverse strand, counting down.
GTTCTCTTCCTAGACAAAACATTGCCGATTTATGGTTAAATATTGATCTGCATATTGTTTGAAGCTATTTTTGAGAAAAATTACGTGTGTAATAATTGAAGGCGGAAAGTACCGAAAACAATCATATGTAGCTTCCATAGTTTCGGGCATATTTTAATAAATAATGACTCCATTAATTAAACCATACAAATTCATTTTATACAAAAATAAGCATTTAAAACATTTCCATTAATAATGGAACTTCAAACCACCTACCTCGTCGCTTACATTGCAATAGCGTATTCTATCGCTTCAATTTCCTTAAAGACCTTTTTGAAAGCTTCAAAGTTTTACTCATGGTTTGCTTGGATGTTATTGATATTAAGTGCATTAAGTCTTTCCGGAATGTTAGCATAATATCGATCCTTCACGAATTTCCGCAAACAAAAATTCAAAGGCATCAAATCACAACTCCGAATCTGCGTATGGACTTCGCCAAAATGGCGTTGTAAGACATTTTACATAAACCAAATATTTTCTAAATCCTTGCCTTTTATTTTAGTAAAAAAACTACCACTCCATTGGCTTTTTGACAGAAAAGTTGATTGTTCGATGTCTTATTGAAACTGCTTAAATTCCCAAACTGTGAAAGAAAAACAATTAAATGATGATCGTGATCTATCAGTTGCTGAGTCAATCAAGTATTGTATATCTTTTTTCAAAACGAAGTATTAAGTTTTCTTACTTCTTTTCAAAATATTAAAAGGAAATTACACAAAAACATTTATAGGAAAAGATAAATAATAAATACATTTGAAAAGTTTGCAAGAAATGAAGAAATCCATACTTTCTCCGAGAACCGGCTTAATCGGCCTTCAATTTTCAAAACATTAGAATTCCCCAGGTTTTCCCGAATAGTGCAAAAATTCTTCTTTCAATATATTGCTGAAAAGTCGTTTATAAAAATAAAAATTGGTCAAAGCAGAAACAACTACGTATTTTCTGAGAAAGTTTTGAAAACCGTAAACTGATTAACACAGTAAATTTACACCTTAACGCAGTGAATTATGAATTTTAAGAAATAATTGAATGCTCGTTTTTAGGAAAATTTAAAACCAAATAATTGCTGTCGATTTCCTTAAGCCATAAGAGTTTCTTTTTTGCGAACAAGCACTTATATTATTGAAATAGGATTTTATGATCCAAAATGTGTTTTTTGAGTTTTTCAAAAATATTATTAACTTAACATAGGAAGTTATTGTAATGGGTCCGATTTGTCGAATTGAAAATTTTACGTCTAAATTATGATTCTCCAAAACAATTTTGTTCGAATAATGTTTTTGACATCTGATAAAATTTTGAGAAAAATTTCATTGACAGTTTTTTTTATAAAAAATAAAAAACCTAAAAAAAAAACAACTCAAAAATGGTAAAAATTAAATTTCGACTTAAATATCTTTTCAAAAACTTGAGATGCTTCAAACTTATTTTATCTTATAAGAAATATTAGTTTCAACATTCTGAAAAATGTTGAGAAAAATTGAATTGACAGTTTTTTTACAAATAAATAAAAACCTAAACAAAAATTAATAAAAGTTGGTAAAAATTGATTTTCGACTCAAATATCTTTTCAATACTTTGAGATATTGGCTTTAAACTCCTTTTATCTTTCAAAAAGTATTGTTGTCAACATTTTGGAAAATTTTGGAAAAACCGAATTGACAGTTTTTTTTACAAAAAACTAAAAACCGAAAAAAAAATTAACAAAAGTTGGTAAAAATTGATTTTTGACTCAAATATCTTTCAAAAATTTGAGATAATGGCTTCTAACTAATTTTAACTTATAAGAAATATTAGTTTCAACATTCTGAAAAATGTTGAGAAAAATCGAATTGACATTTTTTTTTTACAAAAAATAAAAACCTAAAAAAAAACCAAAAAAAAAATTTACTTTCGACTCAAATATCTTTTCAAAAATTACAAATATTGGCTTCAAACTTATTTTATTTCACAGAAAATATTGTTTTCGATATTCAGTAACTTTTTTTATAAAAATCGTACAGTCCGTTTTTTCATAAAAAAATAAAATCTACAAAAAATAGTTCGCAAATTTGGTAAAAATTGATACATATAGACAAACTTTTAAGCAAGACAAATCGACAGACGGGATGGGAAGTTATCAGTGTGGGTCGCATCCCAACCTCTTTTTATTTTTTTCAGATTTTGATATCTACCTTCTTTTACCAAATTCAAACGTAAAACATGTGGCAAAATTTTATAAACAGATTTTTTGGATACAGATCAACTAGCTACAGTCCAAAAGACAAAACGACACCGTCTTGAGACCATTTTTTTTTTCGATTTTCCAATAAAATTAATGTCACATGATTGATAATAAATTTTTGAGTTCAATATTTTAAAGAATAACAGCAAAATACTATATGACAGAATTTCATAAAATTGTATATTCCAACCTGCTTTGATCTATTTTCAGTTCTGATATTTTGTGTATTAAAAAAATTCTTCAACCTAGAAATCCATCTGCAACAACTTAAAGAATCGAAAGAAAGAAAATCCCAATATTGCAATTTTCCAACTCTGTATATTGTAAATCGTAGAATCAATTTAACACCGACCTGTAATCATCGACGTTATTGGGTTAGCGCGTTCTGCCTTTTTCAAAAAAAAAAACCTCTCTTTCTCTTTCTATATGCGCTTACCTATATAATTGTCCTAAATGCAGCACTGCAGCAGGTCTCGATTAAATTGCATGTTTTAAGCCACAAGTGCAGAAAATGGGATGTGGGATCGGCAGAAATCATTTGTTTTGCTAGTTTGTTGTAGATACTCGTATATATGTAGGTATTTGTAGGTTTGCCGCCTTTAGGGGGCTCATTTGCAGGCAGACCTATGGGCGCGTAATATGTAATTCTGTAGAAAAACAAAGGAAAGAAAAAACTTAATCTAATTTCAGGTGCAAATCCTTGGAACTATATAATTATTGTTACGTGACTTTCCAAACAAATTGTCTGCAACACCTTTTGTGAATGTAATCTAGAGAGAATTTCGAATCATGTCCTTTGAACCCTCACAAGTCGATAAGTATGAACTCGCAGTCGCATTCGAAGTCACAGGCGGGCGGTGGTAAGACAAAGAAAAATTAGTTAATTACAAGGTATATAAATGCGTATAGGTATATCTGGAAACCGAATACCCCACCTATACCTGGACTTAGCCATATTAGTTAATGTTCCATCCTCAGGTGTTTAGTTGACCAAGTCATCCTCTCTAATCTATTTGGTATAATCTCACGCTGCCGTATTTTTGTCCTGATGTTGAGAAATTATGTTCGAAAACTCCATAAAACTGAATATTTTCAAACCTAATAACTGTTTTTTGTTTTAATAATCATATAAGGAGCCATATGCATAACGGTGCGGTGGTGGTGGTTTTCATATATTTTCAGCCATGATGCATGGTCAGCACGAGCCAGCAATTTCGTTTAATATCCTGCAAAGCGTTCATACATCCCCACCCGCATTTATATACATATATGTGAGACCGCACCGACCAATACCCCCCCCCCCCTAGAACAACAATCGAAAAGGATCCCAAAAATATGATTTTGCAAATGGCATTTATCCTTTTGTGTTTGGGATCCTCAGCGCTCCTCACTCCAATAACAAGACCCAGGACCCAAGTTAGATATCCAATAAACTTTTGGTCTTATCTCTGAGTGTTTTGATACTTTTTTTTGTCTTCGTCGTCGTCCTCATCGTCCTTTTTGAAAAGTTATACTACTCCACCCTTGAAATACCATCTCCGCCATACCGCCACACTCGCTGCTGTACTCAAGCCCGTTTACAATCGAATTTATGTAAATCCTTGCCCGGTGTCTTAATATTAAAAACGGAGAAACATGTCCTTCGGTTATTGGATCGGACACTTGGAATAGAAATGGTCAAATTATGACGATGACCATGTAAAAGTTGGACATAAGTTTGTTTTGTCATTTCTCTCAATTCGAAGATGGTGGCGGTGGTTTTGGTTTGTATAAGTCCGATGTTTGAAGGGGGAGGGTGGTTTATACGGATTTGTATCCTGAGATCCATTTTGCAAATGTAGCACAAATTGCTTCTAAGATGCTATTCCACCCCATTTCTTGGGCCTTATAGAGAAGTTAGAACGAAAGGACCATGGATTGGATACGTTCCAATTGTGTTTGTTTATTTATGCGTTTCATATGTCCGCAAGAAAATTACTTTTAAGATTTGTTTTATTCTTCTTTTGGTTTTATTTTTTGAATCTTATATAGAAATGCTGCCTCATTCGATGTGATGTGGTGTGGTGCGATGTCCTGTCCAATGTCCAATCTCCGATGTCATGTGTGAGTGTGAGTATTGTGTTGTGTATATATAGAAACTTGAGTCCTTTTTTTATGACATATACCTGGTTTGACCGTTTGTCGTACGATGGAGCCATTATTTTAAGCATAAATCTAGATTTGGCTTTTTCTTGCTTTTATATTAATCCAGCAGTAAAATTTGGGTGAATTGGTCAAACAATTTTGAGTCCAAAATATATGGATACGTATCTATAGATAACTCGAGAAGGGACAAAAATTTATGGTAAGCACTTTGAGGCAAATATAGTCTTTTGGATGATGATGTTGGGAAAAAAAACAAACAAAATAATAAAAAAGAAAACCTGAAAGACAGAAAGACAGAAGAAAAAAGAAAGGCAAATTTGTAAGTCACCGCAATCTTACAAATTGGATCTAACCGCATAAATATGTCGTCAATGTAATGAAAGATATTGGACTTTGTAAGAAGTTGCTTATATTTTTTTTTTAGAAAATGGGGGTTTTGAGGGTGGTAGGGAGGTTTGGGTATGCAAACTTGAGGAAAAAGGATGTGTTTTTGTTCAAAATATGATTTTATTTCATATGCAATCAAGGCATTTCAATCAGGTTGAGGAATCGAAAAGGTACTGAATAAATTTCATTTGCTGATAAAATGTTTGTGTTATTTAAATGTTAAGTAAATCATTTTGCATTCTAATTCGTGACTGAAATTGAGTTACTATATTATATTTGCCATCCCTATTGTATTAAAAGATATTAAATTAAAATACAATAGATCTTCATTCTTCACCACAATACTTAAATGATTTAAAGGCAAAACACTTTGTTTGTGACATTTTAAAAATATTACCTGGATCCTTGGCACCATTTAACACCACAGCCTGCTTTTGATTCAACAATGAGCCAATAAGGCACTGAAAATAGAAGGTTTTATTAAAGAATAATTTTTGAATATCAAAGTTTTGAATTCATTTTAAGATAGTTTAACTTTGAAAAACAGATATTTACTATTTAGTTTTTGGCTAGTCAAGTTACCATCAATATTCTCCCGCACTATTTAGACCATTTTCCAGTATTTCAAATGCGATTTTCTAAAGTTTCATACAACTTTAATAATCATGTCATTGATAGAATTCCGCCTGATTTAAAATATTGCTGTAATTTCCAAAAAAAAGGAGGCTGAGATGCGGCTGATTCTTGCTCGTCTGTTATTTTCTTATTTCTAAAAGTCGATACTTGAGTTGAAACCTATTTTTTATTAGTTTTTAGTTGTTTTTGTAAGTTTTCATTCTTTTTTAAATGAAGTTGTTATTGGAATTTTTCTAAAAAAACTAACGTTAACGCACATGGAAAAAAGTTTGATTCCAATATGTGTTTCTGTTCCTGATATATTTTAGTGGAAAATGTTTACCAATTTTTATTCAAATTTTTGAATGTTTTTATTCCTCATTCCAAAATGACGAAAGGATTTTCTTAAGAATGTTACCTTATGTAAAAAATAATATTTTGTTTTAAACTATGAGTCAGTATTTTTGATTTATACAATTTTTTTTTGATTTAAATTATTTTTTTTTTCGAATTTATACCAATTCATATTAATTTGAAGTCTTGAGATATAGCCCACGGAAGAAAGTTTCCTGAGCACATGGACGAATGACAAATCGGACTGATTACAATAACTTACTATGTTAAGATAAAATTGCACTCCTGTGTCCAAAGAGTCTGTTTAAAAAAAATACCTAAAATATCTAAAAAATATACCTGCAATATAAGTTTATCTTCGAAATTTCGAATGACATTTAATATCTCAAAATAAACTTAATTTATTAATTTTTTGTTTCGAAAATCTTTTTCTTACTCGCAATAAAATTTAACTTTTCCAATGGATTTTGTTGGCCCTAATTCAAATGTGACTTCGAAATCAAAAAACACGTAATGTAAGGCTCTTTTGCGCTATCTTTATTTATGAAGTAGATTTTTTTTTCAATAAAATCCGAGATGGTTTTCCAAATCTTTAATCCCTTTCTTCAATATTCAGTTAAAATATTTATAGGTATTATTTTATATAATATTTGAAAACCTTCATAATTTGTTAGATTTCACCTGTCTTTCAAAAATCTGGAAGAAACGCTAAACCATTTATGCTAAAACGATTTTCAACAAAAAATTGCAAAATGGTTTAAAAGTGAGCTTGGCTTTGTAATGAATCTGTAGGTTAAAAAATTCTATTATATCAAGTTTTTGAAATATATACACAAGTAAAAAAATAATGTTGAAAACGGGTATTTTAAAAACTGGAGGAAAAATTAAAATTAAAGTTTAGATCCGAAATTCACACTAAAACTTAACTCCAGAACTTATTTCTTTAAACTATTAACATTTAAAATTCAAGGTTTCCTTAAAACTTCATAAGAGTCAAGAATCCAGACTCAAAACTAATAAGAATTTCAAAAACCAAAGTGAGATTCTAAAATAATTTGAATTGTATTTAGAAGAGAAAGATTTATACTTTGCAAAATCATCGCAAAATTTATTGTACAGAGAAAGATTTAGTTTTAGCTTAGCCTTTGAAACCCCGTTTTTGGTTGTTTTTAGCATTTTCAAGGCACATATTTTAAAAACCTGACGCGATAACAACATTTTAAGGTGAAATTCGAACTTAGGACATTTTAATTCTTCGAATAAGCTTTTTTGTGTTTGTGAGACAGAAAAAAACGTACATTTGTCGACCAGAGAGTTTTTTCGAATACATAAAATGCAATTATGTAGTACTTAAAAATATACGTTTTAAGATTAAATTTCGTTAAAAAAACTTTGACTTCTTTATGAGATATCGAATGTTAAAAAATAAAAAACAAAATATTATACCTTTTGGTCATCAAAAATTATTTAGACAAAGAAAGAGCTTGTTTAGAAATTAAATTATTTAAATTGGTTCATTAGTTCCAGAAAAAATCTAAAAACAAATAATCGTTCTATTGATGGTCCCTGCTGATACAAGTTAATAGTTCAAAATTTGTACGAATCCAATAATTTTAATATTGATCCCTTATGTCACAAGTAAAATAAAATTCTGGTACAATTAGTTCTGGACCTATTTCTAGAAACCTTTTTTAAGCAATATTTGAACTTTTATTTTTTGGAAACCTTGAATTTTAGTATTCTTTTTTATTTTGTCAATTATCAAAATTGTTAATCAGTTGCTCAAAACATTTTGAGTGCTCAGAAATGATCACCTTAAACTACCAAAAATCTATTTTCTTGAAAAAACAATCGGCATATTTAGCTTGTTTAGAAATTAAACATTGGGCTTAAACAAAAGAAAGTTTCTTAAAATACTTTACATTTTCGTTTGCAAGTAAACTGATTTGAAATAAAAGCTTCACAATTTCAAAACTATTCCGTTTATTACTAAAAACGACATCATTTCCAGACGATAAAGTTTAGTTTTAGTGATAAGTGATTGATGGGCTCAAAACCAGTAATCAACAATTCTAAATTAAGGGAAGGTAAACCTTTTATAGGTACAATATTGTATACCTTATCATTGTCTATTCCATTCTGTGGTATTCAATGCCTTCACATAATGATTGTTTAAGAATCAAAATAACTATACAAAAAGATAGGTAAGGTTTACATTAAACCTACCCTGAAAACATTAATAATCAACACTAAGACCCAAAGAAGCCTCATTCATTCTTAAGTCCCCCTGAGAGATGACACATTTATTTCATTGCGCCTATAATAATGTCCCTTGTCCCCATATGACCATATCATCATTACGACTTATGTACCTACCTATCATCCTTTCACAATATTGTATATACAGCATCACAATCATATATGCAGCTATATCTCTCTTTCACATTTCACACAATGAAAATGTATATTTTGTCAATTTAACACCTTTCCCTGTGGCATTATTACTCAACTCAACTCGAATTCAACCAATGAATGGTCTCGGTTTGGTATACTCGTACCTATGGCATATATTGTGTTAGGCAACAGTTAGTAAACTGATGCTTCTCGATAACAATGCAATCAAATAATTACCCAACTATTTACATCAAGTTCTGGAATATATCACCTTTCAGTCGAGGCTTAATACATTTTGTGAGAGCATCAACGCCAACGGAGACCAGAGATCTTTTTTGGTTAAATCTATAGGTATTTTCCAGCTTGAGGGAGAATGCCTTACCCTAAGGGACTAAGGACCGACCATCCATAAACTATATCTCGTTCGTTGACGGTCGTTGGTCGACCACAAAACATGAATTGAAACCATAGAATTTGATTCTTACTTCTTTGCTTTTTTGTAATTTTCGACACATCACTGGGGCCTGTTTTTGGGAGTGACAATATGACTTTTCCATATATTCGGAATGATTTGTGAAGATGGTCATAAATTATATTCCATTTTCCATCTGAATCTGAACCTGAACCTGAGTCTGAGTCTGACTCTGGATAGGTATTGAATTCTTCTTCTATTTTTGTGTTTGTTTTCGAAATAGAGGATAGTTCTTGTTGTGCCTGTCTATAGTTTGTCTGTTTTAATAAACAAATAAACATGGAACGCAGCCGCAATGTAACCAGCAGCCGTGTTTTTCAATATTCATTATTTTTTTTCCATCCCTTGTTATTGTGGACACGGATCGTTTAAGAGGGTTTTGTTATGTGCGGTGTGATGTTTTACTGCGAAATGGTAAGCTGAGAGGTGTCATAAATTATAGACCTTGTTATATATTGAAATAGTATATATCGCCTCAGTCTAAGGGCACAGATAATAATTTTATACAGATGTCTCATCCCTGCAGGAAAAAATGAAACATTTTTTTCCCTTAACAGACAAGCCTTAACAGACAAGAGCTTTTAAAAATAAAGCTGAGAAAGCTCTTTTTGCCTTCCATATTTTCTTTTTCTTTTTAGAAACATTTCTCTTCTCTTTTGTCATTTTGTTTGCCAATGAATACAAAAACAAAGTTCGGTCCATTGGAAACAAATGTAAACAATCCTATTTTTTACAAGGAAGTATATGGGAGTTGATGTAGGTTATGTCTGTATCTTGTTTTTTTTATGCGCGTTTTGGTGCGTAAAAGAAGAAAGGGCGATAATTTTTGTTTATTTTTTTGTAAATGTTAGATTGTTAGGTGGCCGGTAAGGAGAATAGAAGAAGTTGCTTGTGTATTGATATATGAAAATTGTGTGGGCAAGTAGGGACAAGTGAATGTGCACATGACTTGGTTTCTGTGTTTTCTATTTTTAACTTCCCATAGGAAGTTATTGTAATGGGTCCGATTTGTCGAATTGAAAATTTTGACATTTCTCGACGTTTCAAGGTCCCTAGAGTCGAAATAAAAGATTTTTCAGAAAGATGTCTGTGCGTGCCTGTGTACGTATGTACGTCGTCCATAGCTCAAGAATTTTGAGAAACATCAAGTTAACAGTTTCCTTACAAAATATAAAAACATTATCTACTAAAACTTAGTAAAAATTTACTTTCGACTCAATTATGTTTACAAAAATTAAAAATATTGGCTTCAAACTAATTTTATCTCACAGAAAATATTGTTTTCGATATTCAATAATTTTTTTATAAGAATCCAACAGTCCGTTTTTTCATACAAAAAAATCTACAAGTACTCAACATGGGTAAAAAATGATGGTCTGTTCTCGATATCTCGTGAACGATAGAATATATTGACTTCAAATTAATTTAATTCATCCAATTTGTATTTGTTTATATAAGAAATAAAAACTTTTAAGAAATGCTACTTAAATTGGTAAAAATTGATTTTCTTATGTGTATTGGAAAAATTAGGTTTTCCTTCGGCTTTTTCCAATACACATAATATGTAAGTAAATATTCATTGGTCAATACATTATCTTTCAAAATTGATTTTCGACTCAAATATCTTTTCAAAACTTTGAGATATTGGCCTTAAACTACTTTTATCTTTTAAAACATATTGTTGTCAACATTCAGTAAAATTTTGAAAAAAATCGAATTGACAGTTTTTGTACAAAAAATTAAAAACCTAAAAATATTAAACAATAGTTGGTAAAAATTGTTTTTCGAAGTAAATATCTTTTCAAAAATTTGAGATTATGGCTTTAAACTAATTTTATGTTATAAAATATATTGTTTTCAATATTCAGAAAAATTTTGAGAAAAATGGAATTGACAATTTTTTTACAAAATATTAAAAAAAACCTAAAAAAAATTAGTAAAAGTTGATAAAAATTGATTTTCGACTTAAATATATTTTCAAAACGTTGAGATATTGGATTTAAACTAATTTTATCTTTCAAAAAATATTGTTGTCAACATTCAGTACGATTGAAAAAAAAATCCAATTGACAGTTTTTTTATAAAAAATAAAAACCTTAAAACACATTACTAACAAATCACAACAACAAATACATAACAGGCCCCTGAAGAAGTCAACGAGCGCATCAAAGGGTTTTATGTACATATTTCGATGGGGGTGATAAAATGCAACAACAAATAACGTACGTTACCGCGAACAAGTACCGAGCACAACAAATGTGCAAGAACAAACATACGTTTGTTCCGATACAGGTCAATGATATTTTTTAGAAAAGCAACAACAACCACATTGGTTGTGACCGAAAACTATGAATAAAGAAAATATTAACGATGGGACCGGAAATAGAAATTTTTTTACAGAAGTTATCTTTTAAATAATAAAAAAATAAGATCAGTTCTTTGCAAACTAGAAAAAAAAATATTATTTTAATTGTTGACTCATTATGTACAATGAGGTACATACATGTGCATTGTACATGGGTACCTCATCATCCAATTGACACCAGTCAACAACACTTACGTGAAAAGATATAAAACTGAAAAATGCATTCGTGGAGATTTTAGAAAATTGAAGAAAAAGATGAATTTATTAAAAAAAAAATCCAATTGAATGCACGCAGCTAGCATTTACATATCCGATTATACGAACTCGAGCTATAAAGACAACCTTGTCCTTGCTTTGTTTCTATTTCCAAAGACAACTGTAAATATTGTTTTTTCTCGTCGTCGACAAGCGATCAACTCTCCTGCATTTGTTTTCAACGCATCACCACCAACCACACCACACCACAAAAAACCAAAATAAAACGAGTTTTGTTTTCATTTGTGAAGAATGATCATGGTGTATTATGTGTGCCTGTGCATTAGGATTATGAGAGGAAAAGAACATACAAAAATGATTTCAGTTTTTTCTTTGCCTTAGTTTTCATTCATAGGAAAGAAGACGAGTTAAAGCTTTTTGAAAAAGCTCTTTTTTTTGGTTGATTTCAGTTTCATATATCGGGGAGAGTACGATAACTTAGGCGACAAAGTTTAATGACGAATTTGTATAGAACAGTTAAAAACAAGCATTTTTTACTATTAGACGGGGGGTCTATCTCCCCCCGTTTAGGCGGTAGGGGCAATTTAAAAAATATGTACATTAAATGGAAAAAAAATAATTAAAAAATAACGGTAATACTTACAATTAAGTATTATACCTTTTTTTAAAGCCAACACTTTTATCTATTAGCCTGTTTTTAAATAAAGTCAAAACTATGCATAGTTTTTGAAAAAAATAGTTTTAAACTCAAAATTTTGACAAAAAAAAGTTAAAAATAAGGTTTAAAGTGTAATTTTTCAAAACCTTAAGATTATCTATTACTGTTTTTTTTTAGAATTCATTGCTCTTATTTGTTTTTGATAAAAAACTGAAAACTAGATGATTTTATGTCTTCTAGTTCTTGAGAAAATTGAAAATTAGCAAAAAAAAAATCTTTTAATTAAAATATTTTTTCCTTGCTTGAGTATTTACGTAGTCTTATTTTGATAGTAATAATCGAATATGGATTAAGATATACCAAGGAAAAATTAATTTTTCTTAAATCCAGCTTATTTAAATGCAAAAGAAACTTTGCATGCACCCCATCTTGCACCCACCGCACCTTTCACCCACCCTACCTTGCACCCAGTCCACCTCGCACCCACCCCAAATCCTATAGTGTGCCCAAGCAGGGGGGTTGCAGGGGGGCAGCATGCCCCCCCTTACAGATCCCACTGTTGCATACACCCAAACTCGCACACACCTTATTGTTGCATACACCCAAACTCGCACCTACCATTGTTACTATCAAAATAAGACCACTCAAGCAAAAAAAAAAGAATTAAATTAAAATAGAAGTTGTGGTTATTTTCAATTTTCTCAAAAACTAAAAGACATACAATCATCTAGTTTTCAGTTTTTGATCAAGAACAAACAAGAGCAATAAATTCTGAAATAAAAACAATGGTAGATAATCTTGAAGTATTGAAAAATTACACTTTAAACCTTTTTTTTAACTTTTTTTACTCAAATTTTTAGTTTAAAACTAAATTTTTCAAAAACTGCGCATAGTTTTGACTTGAATTAAAAACTGGCTAATAAAATAGAATGTTGGCTTTAAAAAAAGGTATGATACTTAATTGTAAGTATTACCGTTATTTTTTAATTAATTTTTTTCATTTTAAATAACAATTTTTTTAAATTGCCCCTACTGCCTAAACGGGGGGAGATAGACCCCCCCTCCCATAGTAAAAAATGCTTGTATTAAGCCCTTCTATCAAAAACCGTTATTATATTTTGTCGCCTAAGTTATCGTACTCTTGCCCATATATCATTTCTCGCCATAAGGGTGAGACATCTGTATAAAATTATTATCTGTGCTAAGGGTATGTTCACCATGGTACCTTTATCTAAGGATCGAGTGCCCTCAAGCCTCGCGTTTTCACAGCATGAGATTTGAAAGGTGTGACATTTCTTAACTTGCGGATAATTTGAGAGGAACATTTGAAATCGTAGTAGTAACATGGTTTTTGAATTGGAAAGTATTAGAAAGTGTTTGACTTTCACAATAAGACAAAGGATGCTAAAAATTCGTTTCGCAAATTTAACGAAAACATAAACTCTAGTTTTGTGTTTTGAAAGTGAAGAAATGGGCAAATTATTGACACTACGAAAATTGCAAGTGTGCAACTTTGCGAAAATCGAAATTATATTTTGCTCCATTTTTACTAAAATGGATTGAAAAAATACATATTTGCAAAACTGCGGTGATTGTAAATTCTTTGTGAAAATCAAATATTTGCAAAAAGTTGCAAGAACTATTGTTTGCTCAATTTTAACTTGAAATGTTGCATAGTTAAAAATGTATGATTTTTTAATGCGTGCTGAATTCAATTTTCAACTATGCAACATTTACAAACTTGTAACTTTACCGAAATCAAAAATTTGCAAACTTGCGAAAGATCTATTTGTCAATGAATTAAAATGTTACAGATTTGTAGCTCTGAGCAAATGGCAAATTTGTAATTTTATGAAAAACCATTTCATTAAGACATTGCAAATTTACAAGTACGAAAAATTTCGAATTCGTTTTTTCACAAAAATCAAATGCTCACAACCTTGCGAAAGCTCTATTTTTCTCAATTTTTGATTAAGAGTTTCGAATGGATTATAAAATTTCATATTTGCAACTCTGCAAAAATTAAATATTTGTAACGTTTGGGAAACTCAAATATTTGCAATATCGAAGTTTCTATTCCTCTCAATTTTTGTCGAAACTATTTAAAAAATTCTTGTTGACAACTCTACGAAAATTGCAAATGCGTAAGGTTGCTTAAAATTTCATACATATTTGGTTCAATTTCTACTTAAAACTGTTTGATCTATACAAAAATTATAAATATTTGCACCAATGCGACAATTGCAAATTTGTAACTTTGGGAACATCAAATGCTTACTTCCTTCTGAAAGCAGTTTGTTGCTCAATTTGTACTTGAGAGTAATATATAATATATTTTTAATATTGCAGCAAATACAAATTCCTAACTTTACGAAAACGTGCAACCTTGCAAAAGTTCTACATATGTACTCAATTTGTAACATCTACAAATTCCTTACTTCACGAAAATCAAACATTTGCAACCTTCCGAAAATTCTATGTACTCAATTTGCGAATGGGTTTCAAAATAATATGTTTGCAATTTTGCGAAAATTCTAAGTTCGCTACTTTGATGTACACAAATTCTTAAGACATTGTGAGATATATTTCAATTTTTTCAAGATTTTCCTCAATTAGCACTTAAATATTCTGTATTGATTAAAAAATTACATGTTTGCAACTCTGAAAGAATTCAAAATTTATGAAAGCAAATATTCGCAACCTTGCGGAAGTACTATTCTGTTCAAGTTTTTTTCAAATGGATAGAAAATTATGTATTTAAAACTCTGCGAAAATTGCAAAATTCATAGCTTTAGTTAAAACGAAATATTTACAATCTTGCGAAATATTTGATTTGTTCAATTTCTACTTGAAAGTTGCAAATGGATTAAACAAATAATTGAAGCTCTGCGAAAACTACAAATTCGGTACTTTATGAATGCTGAATGTTTGTATCCTTGATAAAGATCTATTTTGCTCAGTTTGGAAGTGAAGCTGAAAACTACACATTTGCAACTCTGCGAAAAATGCAAGTTTATTACGTTGCCAATATCAATTGTTTTCCTTTCGAAAGCGCAATTTTTGTCTCAATTTTTTGTCAGTTGGCTTAAAAATTATGTATTTGCAACTCTGCGCAAATAGGAAATTCAAAATTCAAATATTTGCAATTTTGCGAAAGTTTAACAATAAAGAAATTTGAAGGTCTACAAAACTATCAAATTTGTCACTTTGGTGAAAATCAAACTCTTGCAAAGCTATTTTTTGCTTAACGTGTACTAAGAAATTAAACAAATAACATATTTTCAACCTTACTAATATGTGACTTTTGTATTAAAGATGACATTTTTTTTAATTTTTGTTTTTGAATTGGTACTCTAAATTTACCTTTCGCAAACTTTACTTTAAGTAAAGAGTTTAAAGAATATTAGCAGTATAACTTTTGTCAGGAAAATAAAAACATATAAGCAATGTTCCCAAACTTTTGAATTGCAATGCAATTTGTATTTTTTAAAGGTTTTGGCATTTAAACAAAAATTAGTCACATTCTAATATTTTGATATTATCATTGGAGCTTAAAAAATGTTGAAAATGTTACCTTCAAGCTTCAAGTTGCAAAGTTGAAAATTTACATTTTCTTGTATTTAATATTTATTACCCAATTGAACCACATTTCTTCAAGTCGGTGTGATCGCACCTTGAACCGCTCATAAAGTTAATAACCAACTTGTCAACTTCAGATATTGTCTACCTTTTTTCTTTGTATCTTTATATAAAATAAGCTTGCTGATAATCAACTTATAACAGTAACTATAGTAATTTTCATGTTAAAACGATTATTGCTTACACTTGAGGTGACAACTTCCGACATCATACTAATCATGGTCAAGATGCAAATTATATACCCCTAGAGTACCCTGTAGACAGACAGCACCACCGGTTGAGTGAGATGCTTTCTTGACATTCGGATGCAGACAGACATTGTATAGGTAGTGTAATCGTGCTTGATCTAGTTTTTAAGTTGTATCGCATCGGAAGGAATAATATATCTAGTAATTGGTATCCATGAAGTTACAACTTTATTATATGAATCATCAAATAAAATTCGTTCTACTTTCCCGAGTCGAAATTTTGGCCCTATTTTCGTCCCCAAAATTCAGGTTCTCTGAGGTTCAAAGAGATTCAAAAGAGGATCACTTACTGTTAAAATGTTGGTCCTCATTTGAACCTAATAGTGGCAGTTATCGGACAAAATACGATGTTTAGGATCAAATGAGGACGACAGCAAAAAGCCTCAAATGAACCTTTTTCATCTTGACCATAGCTTTTTTTCTTTGTTCATTTACTCTCTCTCTCTCTTTCTTTCTCTTTCTCTAAGACTAGTTTATTACACTATCTCTCGCTCTCTTTCTTATTTTCTTTTCTCTTTTTTTCTCTTTCTCTTTCCTACTTGTTTTGCTCTTTCTCTATCACTTTCTTTCATTTTATTCATTAGAAAGCTTTTTTTTTAAAATAATATAAATTATATTTTAATTTTATTCTTTAAACAAAGAAGTTTTTATTAACATTATTAATTAATTTAAAAGTAATAATTCTTCGTCGAAGTCGTCTTCTTCGTCGTCGTTGTCGTCTTCTACGTCGTCGGAGTCGTCGTCATTGCTGTCCTCGTTCGTTGGTGTCTTCGACTTTACTAGCTCCATCGTTACCATTTTCACTATCACCATCTCCATCCTTGTCCACCATCATTGTTGTCATTGTCATTATCTGTTGTGACAACAACAGTGACAACAAAAAAAAGCAGGTACACGACCAGGTAGGCTTACTAAGTATGAAAACAGGACGATATCTATTTTCTATGTTGATAAACCTTCATTTAGGACGAAATGAGGTTCACAAAATATGCGTAGAAAAACGGAAAGAATTCTAAAGATTCATGTAGGACGAAATGAGGACGATGAAAAATCGTTTAGGATGATATGAGGTTCATTTTGCTGTATGTAGGAGCAAATGAGGAGAAAAGATCCTTTTAAGGATCAAAATAGGGCCAAAATTTCGACTCGGGTTGTCAAGGGCAAATAATTGGCATAAAATCATCGATTTACTTTGCTTGAAATTATTGGAAAGAACTCATTTGAGAAGTCACATCAATCATTCATCATGCAACGACTCTATAACGTCTACCTACTTCTCACAGTTCTCACAGTGGATATACTCTGGTACATAAAACGTCAACGGTAACGATTTATTTTCCTTCAATCAAAGCGGTCAGTCGTCGCTTGCTATGATATGATACATGGTAGTTTGTAGTCGGCTGGTCGGCGCGGCGGTCGGTGGTGTCGCCAATAGCATATAAGAAAACCTAGTTTTCTGGAGCACTTAATATGGGCCAACTCGCACACACAGTCTGTCAAGTCAATCCACCCTCTAATTCCATGCAACAGCTTCGGGCTATAAAAAGGCGGTGTTGGACCGGACTGGTCGGTGCAGAAGTAGACAACGACGAGGACGATGAAGAGATACATCTCAATTGTCAAATGTCTTAGTCTTGCCAGGGTTTCTGAGATTTGTGTAGGTTGTTGTGGGTTGGAGTAGAGTTTGCGGACTGTAACTCGAGTTTCGTGCAACTTTTACGATTGCTCACCTTTTGTTTTATAAAGTTGTTTCTTTTCTGCAGTTTGTTGCATCTGCATTGCTATCTCAGTAAGGTCTTAAGGCATCATTATCTATTTTTGGAGAATTTCACCAAAAAGATTTTAAACAAAAAGTTAATAAAAAAAATTGTTTCCCTAAGTTCTACTGACAAACCCAAAAAAAGATTTTCAGTGAATAATTGTTAAATGATGCAATTTCTAATTTCTTAATGTTTCTAAATAACTTTTTCATTAAAACATAGAAAACATCGCACTATAACAGTCAAAAACAAACAAATCCATGAAGATAAAAATCGCTTCTTAATTTCTTGGCATTTATAAAGTTGTAGAAAATTGGAAAAAACATAGAAAACTTAGAACGATAAATTCGAAGATTTCACAACAATTCGATATTGATTTAATTATGATACAATTGAAAAGATTTTAAAGATGTGCTATATTTTTCTTAGAAGTTGTTTCGCTAACTTCATATGCGATTATGAAAATTAAAAAAAAACATGAAAAACACTGAATAGAATTTCTACAACTTGTTAATTTGATAAACCTCATCCCTGACATAGAGCAAACATAGAAAATGTTGACGGATGTATTTAAAATGTCGCAGCTTACTTGAAACTTATTAATTGATTAGTTAGTATACAAATTTGTTTAGTTTTTTTTGGGAATGTTTCGCTTACTTGACATGAAATGATGAAAGAAGCAAATAACATAGAAAACATTGAACGACAAATTGGAATTCTGTGCAACTAACTTACAATCAATTAATGCAAAATTATAAAATAATAAACTATATAGGTAGTTTGGTCTTTTACTTTTTGATATGCAGTTAAAACATAGAAAACATAGAATGCAACAAAAAAAACTATGGTTTATGTCAAATAATACTTTTATGACGCTATAAACGAAAGTAAACTGTCGAAAAATGTTCTTAAAAAATCTTATGGACTATTCAATGAGGTGGACTTTGAGATTTTTTCGAAAAAAAAAACGGTTAATAGTGAAATTCACCTAATCCTTGAACAAAACTAACTTCTTCGCAAATAGCTATGCGGAAAGCAAGTGATCATTGTTTTTTAGTTTTGTTTGTTTCTGTTTTTATTTGGGTGGCGGTACTAATTTAAGCGGCTACTGAATGCCACTTCCTTTGATTTTACTGATGATGCAGCTGTAATTTTCATCCACGACAGAGTTGTCGTAAAAATAGCTTATACCGCGTCCAAACGAAGAGTTTTACCTAAATTATACACATATTATGTATATGTCTTAATTTTCGTCTGGAGAGGATTGTTCGAATTTTAGTCTTTTAGGATTTTTTATAGAGAGCTAATCAGTTAGACTTTCTGTCTGTCTGTCTGTCTCTGTTCTGTCTATCTACTCGTATGGCGTGATGCGTTGATGTTGCCAAAGGAAGTTTATGACTCGAGATTCCCAGAGTTCTATTAATGGTATTTTATTTTTTATTGCGCGATCGTTTCGCTTTTATGTGGTTCGGTGTTTGATGTGGGTTCTTTCACATTCTCATCATCCCAATGGTTTTATATTATTCACTCATAGCCACGTTTCAGTGGGATTCCTTTTTTCTTTCTCTATATTTTCTAGCATATATCTCAAATAGTTCCTTTGGGTTTATAGGTACGAGTTGAGTATGTTTGGAATACTTGGTGTGTAGGATAGGTAAACACTATAAGTCTCATGAAAATGGTGAAAATATGTTGCTCGTTGGCGATATTGTTGCGAGTAAAAAATTGCATTGAGAATAGCCCCTGCTCCTGTCAGACAAGTCATCATAATGGATTGATGAAAAAATAAAAAAGAAACCTTTTAAAAGTCTTATTTTTAAAGGGTAATGGTTGAAAAGGTTTATTATGATAATTTATATGATGTCTTAATTAGTGATTTTATACAGAGGAAACTTAATAGCTTACAATTATTATTACTATTGTCTGCTTGGAGCGCTTCCTTTAGCAATTATAATGATCATCTTTTTTAAATTTAATTGGAAAAACCCAAAGGGTATTACGAGATGTTTCCTCATAGTAAAGAAATTTTGCGGCTCTAGTTTGATTTTTTGAAGTTTTTGGAAAATTTACATGACCAGTAACACTGTTTAGGTACTTGTGTACTTCTTCGACTAGCTTTGTAGCTTACTTCATAAGGCAAAGCGTTTAAATTTATTATAACTCAACCAAAATTAAGCCTTACTACAAATATATTGACTGGCCATTATTTTCTATAAGTCCTAAACGAAATCAACGGTGTGATAAGAAATAGTTAGTTTTATACCCGGGCGCCATTTAAGAAAAAATCAATTTTTATTTGGTATTGACTGAACTTTTTGGTATGCATTTACTTTTGTTATTGAATTTACAATAAAACTTGTTCCTTAAATCAAATAGGACACAAACCATGAGTCTTAAACTTTAACTGAAGAAGGACCTTAGACGTTTTCAAAGTCTACAAAAAAATGCACTTTAACTATGATGTCAGTTAGAAACTCTAATACTTGTATTTTTCTCTTCTTTATTTATTTGTGTTGATTTAAGTATGGACAACTCATACGTTAGCGTTAACAAGATAAATATTAGCTCTAAAAATTATAATTTTAACAGGAAAATCATAGGTGTGATAAGAAATTGATGTTTTTACACCCGGGCGCCAGTTAAGAAAAATCGTTTTTTAAATTTGAAAATCAATACATTTTAGTCATACATTTTAATACTTTGTTGTCATTATTGTTGAGATTACTATTGTAAGTTGTATTTTTGCATATATTTTGCATACAAAATTGTTATTTTCTTACCCGGGCGCCATTTAAGAAAATCTGTTTTTATTTGTGAATTTCTACATTTTAGGTTGCTATGTATTTTCTCTGGTTATCACATCATATATAAAAATGTCTTCAAGCTTAAAGCTGAGTGTGAACTATATAGAAGTTACCTATGAGATGGGAACTCATGACTGACTCCAAAAATTGTTGTTCTTGTCCTTCAACAACAAAAATATTGAGTCTGCTTTAAGTTTTATAAGTTTTAGATATTTTTTTATACAAATGAAAGTTGAAATACAAAATGTTTGGTTTTCTACCCGGGCGCCATTTAAGAAAAATCCATTTTTTATTTGGTAAACACTATTTTTTAAGAAATATTAATATCTGGTAAATATTATAATATCATCTTTGTTTGTAGAATTTATATTTTAGCACTCTTTAATACATCATATAAAATATTCGTACAAATTTATGAAAAGCTTTATTTCTGTTGATAGTCCCCTTAAACTTACCATACTCTTTTTCTTTCTATAATAATTGCGCTAATTTAAGACCCTTCACTTATTATTATTTCAAAAATACACAAACCAATTGACAACAACAAAACCAACAAAAAATACCCTCTCATGTGCACTGTCAAAACCCCATCAATTAAATTGTATACGATATAGTTAGAGTATTTTTTAGCTTCTAGTTCCAGTTTGCTACAAGTATCGTTAAAATAAAGAG
Source organism: Eupeodes luniger (assembly GCA_951509635.1). Lineage (NCBI taxonomy): Eukaryota > Metazoa > Arthropoda > Insecta > Diptera > Syrphidae > Eupeodes > Eupeodes luniger. The sequence goes on along the minus strand of OX608075.1, from coordinate 5,756,961 downwards.
TCACAAAATAAATAAAAAAAAAAAACACAACCATAGGGGCGTTTCGCCAAATAGTCCCCTTTCGGCAGTCCTCAAGTCGCGTCGATTCGTTGTTGCAATAAAAAATTCATAAATTAAGTGGTAAAAATGGATTTTCTCTGCAGCTATATTGTGCTGAATTAAAAACCGCAACGAAACTATTAATTTCATTCAACTATTCAACTAGGTATCTATACCTAACATAAACATACTCGTCCATAGCAATATAAAGTCCATAAAACAACAACAATTGGCTACGCTAGACCGAACAAATCTGCCATCAATTATAATGCACCCGAACACAACCCGAAATCAGAGGCATATTATGGCTATCGTCTAGTGCCGATATGGCAGTGTGCACCCCTTATACGTATATACCTTTTTTGTAGCCCTTTCTCTCTTGATTTGGTGCTTTGCAGTAATTTGCAGGAAGAAAAAACCAACATGTTCCTTAAGCAAAACGACTGCATTATTGCCTTAACCTTTTGCCATAGTTATCGTCATCGTCGTCGAACTCGAACTCTATAAGTTGAAGATTCCATAAGCCTCCTTTCATGGGATTGTTGCAACAAAGTTATGTACTTCACACTCCTTTCTCTCCTGACCACGATTAAAGGAGCTTGCAAAATTGTATACCAACTTTACCCCGTCTATCGTCGTCGTCTGCACAAGACCCCCTCGTAACACGATCCAAGAAGTTGTGTTTTTTCTTTCTTTCTATTTGGTAATAACTGCCGATTGAAGTTGGAAGTATCTAATAGTAGGTTTTCAATTTACCTGCGTACCGATCTGGAAAGGGGACACTGTGCCATAAAGTGAAGCTATGTATAAATAGATGAACGGACGGACGAAGACGGGATGGCTCTCTCGCACAACAGTTTTATGTCAGTCACGAAGGCTATAATTGTCGGTAATTAGCAGGTTTAATTTCAGTTTGCAAATTGTGTTGTGCAAAGAAAAGATTTACAATTCATTAGAAAGCTTAAATGTGAGAAGGGGCTTCGGGGGGACATAGGTACCCGTCGCTGTACAAAGAAGTTGAAGTGATTGAATATAATATACAATTTTTCTAAGAAAGTAATAATAAATATAATTGAAAGGGGTTTTAATTTATTCAAGATCTTTTAAACGGTTATTATAGGAATATATATCAGACGATATAGCACATGATGGACCTCTAATAAAGCCACCCATGCATTAAGCTTTAAATGGGTTTTGATGGAAGTTGTGTTTTATGCAAATGATTCAACTTGAGGTATGAAAAGTAAGTAAGATTTACCTACCTTTACCTGCGGATGATGGTGATGAAATTGCATGATCTTGTGAATTAAAGTTTTGTTGGTAGAGCGAATTGCGAATATAATCGAAAGTCATTAGCAAGCAAACGTGTTGACGGATGTTATTAAAAAGTCTTTGCATTTCTAATGAAGTTTATGTATACTGCAAAGAAAAACTGAGAGATTATGAAGATGAAGCTTAGAGTAGAAATAGTTAGCTTAAAATTGCTTACAACTGTTGATTTGAATCATTATAATATTTTTAGCAACAATTTTCTTGGAATCTAACTTAAGTGAATAAACAAAACCTTTGACGACCCCGATCTTCTCGCCATCCAGACCAAGTGCCTTAATATCATCCTGCGATGTTTTGTAGCCCAGCCTAAATTAAGGAGTTTTGGCCCTGGTTACATCATTACTTCTCTGGATTTAAGATGCTCTCTATTATCTAAACCTTGACATTATTGAATACTTTCTTAGTGCCAATAAGACCATCCACATTCAGCAAAGCCATAATAAGTCGTTAATAAATTTTGATGGTTTTATTTTGGTGCTCTATGTTTCATTCTATGTTTTTTTTTGTGCCTTTGTCAAGTTGAAATGAACATATTCTACCAATTACAATAAAACGGTTTTTAATTGGCTTTAATTAGTCGTGAATTAATCACGTATTTTGCTTCATTGATGGAAACTTCATGAAGCAATCCCCGGATATCTGTGTGTAAACCACTCGACAATTTTTAAATTTTTCAAAGCATCAAATTTTAAGTCAGTCAAATATTCTATATAAGTTCTGAAGCCCGTTTTCTAGAGGATTTTTTGCTAAGTTGCCATTAATTAAGCTAAGCAACAAAAAACATAGAAAACATAGAACTACAAAATCAGTATTTTTACAACTAATTTATGTCTAATGAACTGCAGATTTTCAAACTCATTATTTTTTGATATATTTGACGTAAACTACGAAAAGCAACACAAAACATAGAAAACATAGAATAACACAAATTTAAATATTCACAGATAATTTAGGACAATTTTTCTACTTACTTACTATTCGCTCAGTGAATGCTTGTTTTCTAAGTTGAAAAAATCGAAAACATAGAACAACAAAATTTTTATATTCACTGCTAATTTAGGACAATTTTTCTACTTACTTACTATTAGATCAGTGAATGTTGTTTTTCTAAGTTGACACTCATAATTTTTTAAATTCTAGCAATGCTTAGAGTGACATTAAAATTTTGCTTTTGCCAAATAGAATCACCTTCTTAATGTCCATAAACAAAGTCTTTTTGTGTTTTTCTTCTTTTGAACTGCGTGTTGTGTCGGTAACAGTGGTTCATACATTTAGTGAGTGATTAAAATTTTATTATGTTTATCAAAAAATATTATTCTTTCCAGTTCATAAAACCGATTCTCACCACATCACAGTCACATATAGTCTCTAGAGGTAAAGGAGCTCTATACTATAGGTATTAAAAAATAAACCACATCCCCCACATCAAGGGTGTCGGGTCGGTGCCGTTTCTCTGTGTTGTCGTCGTTGCTTATATACAAAATGCGCAACAGTGTTTACTGAGCTGTGTGGCGCACAAATCAACATCATCCATCAGAACATATCAAAAAACATCAAAACAAAATTATTCTCCAATTCGGTATATGGCGTCCTCATCATCAACCAATTATTAGCAACATCACGCGCTGGAACTTTGATTTTTACGACAACGACTTTTGTGACCACTTCAAAAGCAGAGCGACGACGACGAACGACGACCGACGACATGAAGCGAAGCGACGCGACGATTGCGCAGCGTCGAAACACGCGCGATTACAATGCTCTACAATAAAATATCCTTTAAACACGAAAAGCGTGAAAGATCAAAGAAGCTTCACCGCCATATACAACAACAACAAAAAAGCACCTCATTCATACGCTATGGCAGGCCCCATCAATGAATTTTCATCATCCATAATCATCGTGGTGGATCACTATGATCAGAACCATCGTCGTCGTCGTATTCATCGCCATCACTGGGAGCGCGGGATGCGGGATTGGACCACATTACCACCGCTCATCCAGGTCATCTGTAAACTATGTTATATGTGGGGAGTCAAAGCATCGCTATAGCAAGTCGAAAACACTTGCTTAATTTGATTTCATTACCGCGCCCGCTTTGTTTATCCCGGGCACATGTATGATGATACCGCGTGCACTAAGGACCTGCCGTCCTCGCTTTTTGTTGTTTTTTTATATTTGCCGCTGAAATTGAACGCGCAGCTTCGATAGGAGGAGCTGTGTTGATCATTTGCACACTCTGATGCAGAAAAAGATTCAAAAACAAAAATTTTTTTTCTGCGTTGGAATATTTCCAAAAGGAGGGAGAATTGGTATCGAATCTAGATTGGATCAAGACCCAAGTATATGCCTCCACTATACCTACCATCGAGAACTCTCGAGATGATGATGGAGGAACTTCCAGCTTCACAGTCAGTCTGGTTGTGTGAGAAAATCGCATTCCTTTGTTGTGTGTTGTTTGCTGCTATATATACGCTAAGATCAGTATTCGGTGTGCAGTGCATATAAACGCAAGGAGGATGGCAAAGAAGCTGGGATGCAGCTAACCCGCCTTTTCGCAGCAGCTAGCTTAGTCTTCGTCGTCGTCATCGTATTCTTTGGTCGTTGCGCACAGAGCGCTGAAATCTCTTTGTCGGCATCGAAAACTGATCGAACTGAATGATGATGATGATGATCTGGCACGCCTCCTCATGTATCTGCGTTTAATGCATGCATCAAGGCAAAAAGGTGTTGTGTGTGGGGAAATTTTTGAGCAGAAATGTAGTAATGACTATGGAAGAATCATTGCATACTTTTTTTATTTTTGACCATCAAATCAACTTTATTGGTTTTACATTTAAGATTAATAAAGAAATAACATTTAAAATCAAATCTTATTAAGTTTGAATCTTGACCCACCTGAGAATTCCCACAAGAAAGTATAAGAATTGGATGCCAAGCAACATCGCCAGAATTAATTTCTGTTTTCTTTCAAAGAAGATGCAACTTTTTTGTAAAGAAATGGTTACAAATGAATCATTTAAAGTATTCCCTATATCGTTAGCTATAACTTTGAAATATCTTTTTGATCGAATACTGTTTTACAGTAAATGAGTTCAATTTTTCAGGTTATAGATGAATCAAGCCCTTTTCTAAGTAAACTGCTGATGAAAACAACAATGTGCCGTGTCTACTTAAATCGGTAATAAGCTGACGAAACAAGGTCTGGAAAACACTTGGGTTGAGTGAGCGCTTCTAAACACGTTTTGGCGTGAGGACCTGGCTCTGCTAGAATTTTTGCTGTTTTTATTTTGAGTCCATACTAATCCCCAATGATGGTTTAAACAATTTGTTTCAACTGCTTCTAATAAATAAAACTGACTTATTGTGAAAAACATAATCAAATCTGAGTCTCTTAAGAGGTGGAAAGTTGTTTTAAAAAGAACTTTATCTCCGTAACCTTTTTTATAGCTCAAAATCAACACTTTGAACGGGACATTTCACAAAATGGTTTTTATTTGGCAAAATATCACTCATTTTATCACGTAACCAAAACGTATGACGCTAAAAAAAAATCACTATAGTGCGTCAAAGCGTCGAACGGTTAGAGCCCCCTGACACATTATTCTTGTCTCAAAAAGAAGCTACGATGCGATCCACACTCACATTTTTTTTTTACAATTACCGAAATTGTAATTTAAAAAAAAAAAATTGGGTGGCGCAGCAGTCCGTTGAGAACCAGGGCCTATAGTGACTTACAACTCTCAACCATTCCTGTGTGCGAGTACTGTTGTCAGGGATGTAATTAAAGTAACTTCGAAAAGTATGCAATCAGTAACACTGATTTTTCTACAGGTTTTTATGACTTTAGTTCCAATTTGACTTCAAAATCAATCAATCAAGTCAGTTTTTTGAGATGCAACTTTACCTTATATTAAGCTATGTTATTCATGAAGTAGTTTTTAGTAAAATTTGTGATGATTTTCCAAATCTTAAATCCTTTACTTCATTTTCAGTATCTAACTTATTTTTGAAAAAAAATCCTGATTAGTTGTAAGTCTCCACCTGGCGGAAAATTACAAATTTTTGATCCTATTACAAATATCGTAGTCTCAAAGTTATTACATCAAGTTTTTGGAATACATTGACAAAAATATATTTTTGAGCTTTGCACTCTTTTGAGGGTCTATAACTTATGACACGAGATTTTATGAGGCCTTTTACACAATGTTTAGAAAACTAAACCGATGGTATTTAAAAATGTCCAGCTTACTATCTCTCATCCCGAAGCTGACCACTTTTAATGAGTTTGAGTGCCACAGTATCATTTAAATAGAATTAACGCTAAGAATAAACTCTAAAACGCATTATTCAAAACATGAAGGAATTTACGAAAAGTAGCTTGGTGAGATATTAAATCGGTTCAAAGTCTTTCCAGAAGACAAAGGTTTGTGCTTTGCAAAATCATCATACAGTATATTATAAATTGATATCTTGTGTGTAAACTTAGCCCTAAAACCCCTGTTATTGGTTGCCTCTCGCATTCTACAAGAGACATAAGTCAAAACCAGTTGAGATTTAAAATTTTAAAGGCAATATTCGAATTCAGGACATCTTATTTCTTAAAAAAAGCATTGTTTTGTTTGAGCAGCAGAAAAAACACGTTATTTTTGTCAACAAGTGTAATTGGAGTTTAAAAGGCTTTTTGTAAAGTTTGAAGTTAATACCTTTATTTTTTTCACAAAATATTGGTGTCGAAAATAAATTTTTGACATATATCTGAAATTATTAAATTAAAATTAAAGTCTTAAGCAGATTTGGCATTCGACGTTTGTTTCTTTTTTTTCAAGATTAAAACAGTAATCCCCAAATTGTTTGGTCAAAAATTGAAAATTCAAATTTTCACAAAAACGGCCCATATTATATTTTTTAAGTGTCTATAATAGTATCTTTCAATATAAAAATATTTGTTTGTATTGCTCCAGAAGGGTATCCCTTATAAAATCGTTATTTTGTTATTACATTTTCTAAGGAACTAATGAACCGATTTTAATAATTTGTATTCTGCACAAGCGAACGGCTTATTTGAAAAGAAACTTTTCATGACAAGAATTACTCTTGAAACATTCATCAATTTCTCAGAAGAGAAACAACTTGTACATGGCACAGCCATGGATTGAACCCAATGCCTATTGAATGACAGCCCTACGCCAAAACTACCACGCCACGGGTACTCTTATATTCTCTTAGTAATATTCGGTGATCAAAAATATCTTATTTTATTTGTGGATTTGAAAAAAATAAATGTGTAAGCTGGTAACTCCTAATGCCAGAGAAAGTTATCTTTATATAGAGCTTGCAGTGCTGGAAATTCAGCGTTTGTTAAGATTTTTGGCCTTCACGCTAACGGTGGACAAAACTTATAACCATCTTCAAAGCAAGCGAAGCAAGCGTTATACTATAAAGAATAACATTTCCGGAACATTTTTTGAACTTTCAAAATCAACACTTCCACCAAATAACGCTTGTCTGGTACAAAAATAGACATTTTCACGCAACTGGGAGAGTATGATGCAAAACTTAAATCACTAATGAGTAAATTCGGTTCGTTTACCAAATGTCAAAGCTTGATACATGACGTTTTGGATATATCAAAATCCACCAACCTTTAAAGCTGGAGCTATCCATTGAAAAACCGTCTTTCATAACCAAATCGAACGGTTTAATTAGGTCCCCCTGACATATTATTTCTTTCTTAATAGTACCTTGGATCATCATGATACCATACAGCTGTGTTTCAGCTTATTTCTGCAAGAATTCTAAAGAATTTTTTTTGAGTTCTTTTAATAGAAGACAATTCTGTCACATAAAATTTGAAATACATGCTTTTGACAAGCAAAATGCCGGATTTTTTTTCTGTAAAAACAACGATCGCTGTCAAAAATGTGGTAATCATTTTCACCAGAAGTTAAATCTTAATTTCAACCTAAGGTCATACCTTTACTATCTTTCTAATTTACTCATAATATTTCATACCTTCTTCTATCACACTACACCTAACCTTTCCCATTGAACTTTCAGGTTATCTAAATAATCTTTCTCTCATTGGCTTTGCAACATTTTTCTAATGAACGCAACTTCCATCTCCACTCTCTATCTCTCCACAGAAGGATATCGACAACGAGCATAGTATGTAGGTACATTCTCTAAATACCTAGAGGCACTAATTTTTGTTCCAAATGGAAGCTTCATTCAAAAAAGAAGAAAAGAGCATCACGAGGATAAAAAGGATTAACCGCGGTCTTCCTTTGGCGTATCAGAGTTCGATATGATAGTATTTCATCGCACTTTCTGAACTGACTATCTGAATCAACCAATGCCGCTGCCGCCATATTTGTGTCGGTACTTCATCAGCACACAGAGAGTAAAAGAAAAACTTCAAAGTCCTGCAGACCATAATTGCCTGAAGCCATAATCCACCGCAACTACGAGTATAGGTAAAGCAACGTATAACATCGCAGCATCGATGCAACAATAGTCAATAAAACACTCGGGAAATCATGCTTATCGCATTGATTTATGGATTTTTAATGTGTTCCTTATCGCAGGCGGTCAATCGACGGCGGCGATAGCCTGCGAAAAGTTTCGCCACAGCCTTACCAAAGCATCAGCTTCAGCTTTAGCAGCGTGTATAACCAACCATATTGGAAATGCATGATGCGGACCGGACGCGCCGGTCATACCACGCGGCGCGGCGGTGAACGGTACGGTAGAAGAAAAAGAGTTTCCTCTCTGATGGTTGGCCTATCGAGTTGGCTAACGATTAGCGATTGTTCGATTGCATTGCACCGCGCGAATTGCTGCAGAATTATGGCCCAAAGTAGGTACACCCAGGTCTGCGTCGGTCGTCTCATCCTTTGGATCTCTATTTCACAATCACATGGCACAGCACAGCGCAGCGCTGCGCAGGGAGTGGAATAATATTTTTCTTATTAATAATTCACATTAGCAGCATCATCCTCGAGGTGGTGTTCGATGGGGAGATCAAACTCAAACGAAGGGGGATGGCCAATACTCCATATCGGGATAACGAAATCCTCTGTTTGATTTATGGCCAACTGGAGCATTGCTTCAGCTACATTTCATTGTGCATGGGAGCGCGTATAGTGTCTATGAATCTATGGATATCGCTAATAGCACGTGGTGTCTGTATTGATACGGCAACTTCCTGGGCATCAGGGGCACTCTTCCACCACTTTTGGAGTGTTTTGTGTTTATGTTTCAAAAACCATTTAATTTCGGAGATAGCTCCCCTCGCTTAACGTCTTATCGCATCAGAAGCACTTTCCTTTGCCGGATATGCTCTTGACGATGACCCGTTATCAGTTTTACTCTTTTCCTGCCCGAATTGAATTTTCGGGGGATCTATAAATGGCATTCATCGACATCTCAAGTGGTTCGATTTTTTTGATTCCTCCGAAAAAACACTCGTTAAAAATCCATATAATCTCGGAACTCATCTGAGCGTCTGATGATCAACAATATTCCGAGTGTACTTTCGCTTTTTCGAAAGACTATGCGAAGAACAATTAATTAGTTTCTTTATTTTTTCGAAAGCTAATGGAGCGCGAGTCAAGTGTTTTTGATGCGCACCCTCTTCGTTATCACGATTAGAGGTAGAGGTAGCTTGTTTTTTTCGGTTTTTTGGGATAACACATTTAGAGATGATCTGATGGTTTTTCCCCATCTTATGCCATCACCATATTCAAGAAAGTCGCGTCGTGCCATATTGAATGACGAAAGAAGCGGAGCAATTTTCCTCTTTGAAACGCGGATATATTTATGAGTTTTTAATGAAATTAATAATTTTCCACTGATAAGAGCGAATGATCGAATGAAATTCTTCAAAGTACAGAAATCAAAATAACCAGATGCCTCAACAATCACCATCATTTATATGAATGCGTTGCGTATATACCTACTTGATGGCAGGGGGATAATGGGTTTTGATATTAAACTAAAGAATTTCTTTGATCTTTTTCAGTTGGAGAGCGTTCAGGGGGTTTGGGATGGATTTGAGAAGAATTCGATGAGAAATATGGATATAGGATTTTTATTGGCGATGCCATAAGCAGTATTGCGTGTAATTGAGTTGCTTTTTTGTTTTTAATTTGTCGATAAGCCTACGGTAATTAAATTTTTTTGATGATGAAGTTGTTTGTTTGAAATTTTTGTTTTTATTCGTTCTTATGGCGTCAATGTTGAAAATGTTATTATTTTTAATAAGCGTTGTTTCAGAGGTTAATAGATCAGGCAGGTTTGTAACAGTAGGGGGCCAACATAATTTTATAGACGTTCGTTGTAGTGATGATGATAATGCAGAAATGATTTCGTACAAAACTAATTCAAGATTGTAATGTTTCAATATTTTTGTGAGATAATATGATGGCAACTCCACTAAACTGCTGGTTGATAGCTAAAGAGCATTTTGCAAGAGGACAAACTGTTTTTGAATAGTGTTTTCTAAATTACGAAATATATTTTTTATATTGTGAGCTCACACTAGAAGAATACTCTTATAATGATTATAAAGAGTGCGGGCAATTATGAAATTCGGAAAGAGTTAGAAAGGAGATACCAATGCACATTGATTTTGAATGTCTATACATTGCATTGAGTATGAAATATTGAGTCTCGCAAAGCATTCCACATTCGTGTGGTGAGGCTGAAAAGATAATATCTGTACTTAAGAGAACGACCGAATTTGGGATCAAGGGTTAAATGGTGAGTTGAGTATTTCTAGAAATATGGGTATTGCGGTTAAATTTTGTTTAGAGGAGCAATGGACCTGATAGCTTCTTCATAAGCAAAAGCTTCCGAAAATCAAAAAAATGACATTTTCGCATAATCTCTGGCGTGATCCTTCTTTAAAACATAAGTATTGACATTTATTTGACATTTTTGTATCGTTCCTAAATGTCGTTGGTTCCTGAGAGGTTTAACATTAAAATGAATAAAAAAGGCGTTTGTAATTTAATCCTTTCTCATAATTGGTAAATGTACATATGCCTTAAAAAATGCAACTTATATTTGACTTCATTCAATTTGCTTAAAGTACTATAGTTAATTTATTTAACAAAATTTAAATATAAGTGCTCATGCACTTCAAGTTATTATTGAAATCCCTTACTTTGGCTAACATTTTGTGACTGTGTTTTGTTTAAAAAATTTTAATTTGGAGTAAAAACCAAAATATCAAAACTCTGTTTTTTTGTATTATTGAGTATTAGAAGAGAAGTGTCTGTTCAAAAAGTATTAAGAAATTGTGTCGAATTAAATGTAAATTCTTGGCGGAGACCAAACATTATATTAGTTAAAGCATTTTTGTTAAGTTAACTTAAGTTAAATATTAATTTTAATTCAAAATTCCACTTAATAAGACTGACGAACATACGAAACATTTTTTAAAAGTAAAATTAAAAAAAAAATATTTTTGGCATAAACTGCAGCTTTTAAGAAAAAGAAATGTTGCGCCGAAAAACAATTTTTTAGCTTGAACAGTTTTTGGAAATATTCAAGGTTTATGCTTCCAAAATTCAGAAAATGTGATATTAAAAAAAAAATGTGTCAGGAGGAATTTGTAATCAATAACAAAACGAACCCTGCAATCCAAGATCTTTAGATCAACCAGTATTTGAACTTCCCATAGGAAGTTATTGTAACTATTTCAGTTTGTCGAATTGAAAATATTGACATTTATTTACGGTTTTAAGATCCCTAGAATCAAAATTAAGGATTTTTAGAGAGATACCTTTTCTCGAGGACCATATGTCAGCAAGCCGGCAGATATAATGACTTCGAATAGATTTTGTTTAATATTTAATAATATCAAAAGATGCAGAAAGGACTTTCAAGAAAATTTAGTGGGTGATTTTTTAATTAACAATTTTTTTTACAAAAAAAAACGAAAACTTTGAAGTTATTTCAACAACATTTTTTCTCACAAAAATGAAACCCCTACTTTAAATTCTGTCATTGCAATAAATAAACACAAAGTGTGCATTGAAAGAACCTCAATCCGTCAGCTGCGGTGGCGCTTAGTAAGGGTTCTTCAATTGGCGCGGGTAGATTTTGGCGCGGGTAGATTTTGGCGCCCGTGGCGGCCATTTTACTTTGGTGACATCTTTCAAATCTTTTGTTTATTATTCAACTGTTCATACCAAATCATCATGGCAAGCACGATTGAACAGCACGTTCAAATGATAAAACTTTATTATCAAAATGAGTGTGGCCAAATTTGAGACGTCCGATTCAGTAAACCATCAGCCAACACCCGTTCGTCCAAGGAACGCAAGATCGGCCGAGAACATCGCCGGCAGTCTATTCCTCGCCGTGTACAAAAATTTGGCTTTTCGCAAACTTCAACTTGGCGCATTTTGCGTCGGGACTTGGACCTGCACCCGTATATAAGATCCAACTGACCCAGGAGTTCAAAGTTCATGACCATAGACAACGCCGGCCGTTTGTTCGCTGACTGGGCTACGAATAGTTTGGAAGAGGACCCCAATTTTGGCCGAAAAATCATCTTTAGTGAGAAGGCGCATTTTTGGATGAATGGTTGTGTTAACAAGCAAATTTGCCGCAATGGGACGGCACCAACTCATACAAGGTTCACCAGGTTATAATGCATCCTCAAAAAGTTACCGTTTGTTGTGGATTTTGGGCCGGTGGCGTAAGTGGTGGACTTTTTTGAAAACGACGTTAGTGAGGTCACCGTCAACAGCGAACGCCACATTACGATGATAACTAGATCTAGACGACATGCGGTCCTAGCAGGACAGCGCTACGTGCCACACAGCAAACGCCACGATTGACATTTTGCATGAACGATTTGAGGGTAAGGTTATTTCTCGCAGGGGTGATGTATATTGGCCACCAAGCTCATGCGATTTGACCCCGCTAGACTTTTTCTTGTGGGGTTTCTTAAAGTCTCAGATCTATGCAAATAAACCACAACCGACCGATATCCTAAAGGTGAACATAACAGGCCATCGCTTAAGCCGGATCTATGCGGAAGAGTCATTGAAAATTGGACCACTCGGATCCGTGCTACTGTAAAAAGCCGAGGCGGGCATTTGAATGATGTCATATTCCACACTTAATGACATACATGTGCCTTTCAAATAAAAAAAATAATTTTGTTAATACCTCATACAGCTACCCGCCCTTATTGAAAAACCCTTTACATCGGCTCTGTAAGCAGCTTGGTTAAGCTTCGATAATCAGAGAGGGTTTGAAAATGTTTGCAATTAATATGAATGAACCAAGGACCATAAGTAACGCACCATTAAAGGAACCTGATAATCGGTTAGGGAGCGTTCAACGTAACGCAATTTGGGGGGAGGGGGGGTCTCGTAAAACGTTACGATGCGTTACAGGGGCGGAGGGGGTCTTTCTTACAACACGTTACGTAACACTGTTTTTTTTTAAATACAAAATTAGGGAATTGAAACTCCAAAATTGGCAACCCTTTTCATTTACGTTTTACGGGGAATCCCTTGATTGTATTAGTCTGGTCGTCATTTTTGATTTGTTCTCGCAAGTTGGCAAACATTTTTGTTTATATTTCACGGGGATTAAAAATCTCTTGTTTTGTTTAGTATATTATTTCCGTAAAAGCAATTAAAACTATACCAAGGATAAAATCTGTAACATACTTTTTTGCGACTTTAGGATAAAAATGGTCACTTGAGTGTTACGCAACGTTTAGAGAGTGGGAGGGGGAGTACAGGAAAACGTTACGGTGCGTGACAGGGGGAGGAGGGGGGGTCAAAAATCTTCAAAAATTGCGTTACGTAATACTTGAACGCTCCCTTAGCATCCGTGAAACATATTTAATTCCAATCATGCGGTAGCATGTCGTTGTAGCATTCAAACCCTGCTAGTACATTGATTTAACTTCTTTAATACATCTCGGCAGAAAAATATAAAAATTAGCTTCCTCCAAAAATACAATTTCAAAATTTTTAGCGGTCACCAATGGGAACGTTATCAGTGCCAGTCGCATCCTAGCCTGGGTGACTATTTATCTATCATGGATTTTAAAAGGCTTTCAGACTATTTGAGTTAAGTATAAGTTCAAGGAAATATAAAAAGTGTCCACTAGGTTGATTATTTTCTTAGAGGCAAACAAATTACATTTTACAAACGAAACATTTCATAATAAAACCCAAGGGATTTTCAATTTCTGACATATCTATCAACTTATTTTTCTGACATCATGAACTTAGTGATTTAGCGCTTAATATGGTGAAAAATAATTGTTGAATACTTATCTTGTAGATTTATTATAATTTATCCAAGGTTCAGTTTTCAAAATAGTATAGTCTGTTAAAACCAACATTAAACCACTTGAATTGCTGAATTAAAATTTATTGTGTCCACTTTTCAAATCCTTTATGTTCATTTAAACTTTTCCACCCGAGGATTTTTTTCTTAATAATTTACTCTTACAATTTGACAAAAATGCATACAAAAATATTTAAAAAGGAACCTTTGCCAAAAACTGACATTCAATTAATAACTCGAAAACTGAACTCTAAAAATCTTTGTGTGTGGACAAAAGTTATGACAACCTCGAATACAAACAATTTTGTCCACGTGTCAAATTCGTATAAGCAACTTCATAACACATAAAAGACAACTCAAAGAAGAACCCAAAACAAACTGACAAAATACTAAAATACCAAAAGAAATATTTTGGAAGTTCATTAATTAAAAACCCCAGGATAATGATTGCTAAATCTTTACAAAACATATAATATTCGAGGAATCATATCATACACACGCAAACCTCTTTGCATTAACCATCTTCAGGAGACCTCTCGGCTCCGATCTCGATGCGCACCAATAAACCACCTTTAATGCCCACAAAACGATGTCCGAAAAAGAATTCTAATAAATAATCTCAGTGGGTTCCTTCTTCCTTCAATATAGTATACCTATAAGAATGTCAGCCAAAAATAAAAAAGGAAGAAATTAATGAAAGCGTTTCCTTGAAGGCGTATATCTTCGAATCGAAAACGCCCACATCTCTGTTTTGTGACTCTGAAAAATTGTCACCGATTTTCACACCTGACCGCGCGCCTCAATATACTTATACCTCTGGTCGAACCAAACTGTCCTCATGATCATATTATACGCATCATGTTGTTTACACAAGAAGAAAACAGGACTAACAACCTTCTCTTGAGGTATGCCAATACCTTATGCCTTATTGTCTGGCATGTGTGTTGTGTATGTTTTGGCATATCAAATGTCAAAGCAGGACCCCCCTGGAGAGGTGTCGCTTATGTGTGTTTTGCCAAAACGAACCCATATATACCGTTTGACCAGGAAAAAAGGCTCTCGATGCCCATTGTGTGAATTGGTTTGATGGTTTTCTATATAGTATGGTGAACGCCTTTTCGTCCTGTCCTGCCATTGATTATACATTCTACGGCATATATCCAAAATGAACTGTAATTGCAATATAAAGTATTAAAAAAGATTGTTTACCAAACAACAGGATTTTTGTGTTGTTGTTGTTGTTGTTGTTTCTTCACCAAAAGGGTGCTTGGGTATAGGGCCTGTATGTATATTTTTGCCTTTAGAGTATAGTATTTTGTTTACTTAAAGAGAGGTTATTAATTGAATTCCGTATGTTTTTAACCCTCGAGGGTGTGATTGCCGACTACAAAACAAACGGCTATACGGTAGCTGAGTCCTTTTTTCATTTGATTTTATTGCGATTGCTGCTTAGGTTGCTCTTGGAAAGGATCCTTAGGGATATAAATACTCGTATTGTATGGATTTGGTATTTCTCTTTATATCTGCGGCGGCCGCCGCGCCGGTGCAGTAGTTGTGGCAGAAGCGGTGGCCGTGGTGTCTGCGGCCGGCGGTGTTGGTGTTGGACGCGGCATCTTTTGAACAAACATCTTATTGCTAATATTTCTCCCAAAAGAACAATTGCTTTGGACAATGAATGGCATTAAGAAGGAATGGATTTTTTCTTCTTATTGTGTTGGAAAACTTTGAAGACAAGGAAAAGGAAAAAAACAAACACTTAATAACTGTTCTTCTTTATACGATCAGAAATATATACGAGGAAGGAGTCTTTAATTTGTGCCGCACTGATTCTGCAGAAGTCACTGTAGACGGGCTCCTTTTTTAAGGTTTCGACATTTACATTTGTAATTTGCATATTTCAAGACAACAGAACACAAAAAGATTGGGTGTGTGAAAAAGTAGCACCCATTTCTATGAATATATCGATGTTTCTTATTCTGGGTTCTACACTCCTAAAAACAAATGGAAAGTTTCTTAATAAAGAACTCAAATTTATTTGAAAGTTCTTTAGTCAAAATTTGATCACTGTTTTCTATGTTTGGTCTTCTAACTTTTTATAAAATAAGCGAAACAGCATCTTTAAGTAGAGGGTAACCGATTTTTATTGCAAATTCCTACTTATTGATTGGGATTTCATAAATGCACGTTTTATTGTGAAACACTAATTTTTTCTATGCGATATTTTCTATGTTTTCATATTTTTCATGTGAAAAATTCATTTTAACTATTGTATTCCATAAAAATACACTGATTGATGTTCAAATACAAATAATTAATACAAAAACTTTTTATTCATAAGCTAAAAATAGAGTACTTCATTGATTAGACCGCAAAAATTCTTCCGAATTTTAAAAGCAGCCCGATAAAAAGCGGTTACCAGGTTCTTTTCAATATCTTGTTTAAATAATATCTATTTCTTTGTGAAAATTATACTAAGTGAAGTTAAAATAAAAATTCTCTGTTAAACATAGAAAACTTTGATACAAGGACTGAAAGTTTCAGAACTTTTTCAAGTTTGCATAACATGGAAAATTATTATTCTTAAACTATTAAATTTTTGTATTCATTAATTGGAGCATTAAGAGGATCAACAAAACCTATTTACCCTACGTTTTTATGCATTGTCCGAAATCAATTCCTATTAATGAAAAATGTTGCTTCCAAGTTTTTGTCAAGTGAAATGTTAATTATAAATAATTTAAAATCATAGTTCTAATAATGGTTCGTAAAATACTTAATTTTGCTATGCGATGTTTTCCACGTTTTTTTCTTTGTATAAGATTTTTCTGTGAAAGTACTCTGATGGATGATGTTAAAAAAAATCAAAAACATGCTAAAATTCATTGATAAGAGCGTTGAAACAATGAACCCAAAAGAATTTTGGTATTCAATGTTTTTTTGTTTTTCGCTTGCACCCAATGTCGAATCATCAAACAGGCTTTTAAAGCTGGTCTTTGTCTACTGAATAGTTGTTCTTTAAATTAAGAAATCAAAAGTGCAATATTATTGGAAAAACACCCAATTTTGTTGTGCGTTTTTATCTGCTGAATAGTTTTTTTAAAATAAGGAATCAGAAGTGCAATATTATTGGAAAACCGCCTAATTTTGTTGTGCGATGTTTTCTATGTTTTTTTTTTTAAGTTTTTATGTACTATATTCCGTAAAGGTACTATGTATGATGTTAAAAATAGAAAAGAAAAATGTAAGGTTCATTGATAAAAGGGTTACAAAAATCAGCCTAAAGAATTTTTATTTCAATGTTCTTATATTTCATAGAACGAATTGACGAATTTTCAAAGAAGCCTCAAAAAAGTAAACTTTCAGATTTTGTTTGGTGCATCGCCGTCTACTAAAAACATAGCAATCAAAAGCATTAAATTTCTGGTTAATACCCATTTTTGATATGCGATGTTTTCTATGTTTTTTTAGTTTTCATATGGAAACATAAATAAAAATTATTGTGTTCCATTAAACTACTTTGAATAATGTGAAAATACCACGTAAAAAATTGCATATTGAAGTGTCAGAATTTATTTAAAACAAATTAACATAGAAAAATCCTGTTTATAAACTAAAATATGTAAGAAATCAATGATTAGATCGTCAATCGAGAGTTAATTTTCGTTTTTTCGATTTTAACTAAACATCCAGGTTCCTGCCTTCATAAGTTTTATTAATATAACAATCAAAAACATAGATTATTCTATGTTTTTTTTTCATGTTCATGTAAAAATGGATGAGACCTTTCCGTAAAAGTTCTCTTAAGATGTACATACATAGAAAGATAAAAATATCAGAGCTTTTATTAAATTAATGAATGTAGAAAATTCCTGTTCATAATAAATTAATAATTATAGGGCCAGTCAGCAACAATTGGGAGTTTATTTCCGTATTTCATGTTCTAAACTAGATATCGAATTATGAAAGAGCAGCTTCTTTAAATGGCGCTATCAGGTTCATTTAATGAAATAGCAATCAAAATTTCAATAATGCGATGTTTTCTATGTTTTTATATTCATGTAAAAAGGTATGATAATTACTACATAAACATATTTTGTAAAACTACGCTGGATAATGTTAAAATTAAAATACTATGTTAAACATAGAAAACATTGCACTAATTTCTTCAAGAATAATAAATTGAAATGTATTGTAGGTATTGCACATTAAAAAGGTTATGGAGTACAAAACTTTTGGAATTTAAAAATAAAGCGCAATCTTTACAATTAAAAAATGATACCAGTCTTTTCTCAATGTGTATAAATATCACAGTTTAAACGACTTCTGTTCCGTATTTCTTCTGATTTCGGTTAAAAATTTTGGTCTTCCTTCACTCATTGTAGGACAACTCTACTCTACTCTATCGTGCTGACGACATCTGTCGGTTAAAATTCACATTTTTGTTGGTTTAATATAGAGTCTGTTGGTAGAACTTGAGTATTTGCATAGGCAAATTAGTTTACGGTCTGGTGATGGTGATGTGTCGCAATCGTTTTTATCATAGACATAACCAACGACGACGACAGTTCCCTAAAGCAAGGAGAATTGCTAGGGTGTTGCTGTTATATGGATGAAAGGTAGGATGGAAGGAAAGGAAGTTGTTGAAGAAACAATATTTAAAATTGGAACTTTTCGACTCCTCCTATATGATATTCATTCCAAAAATGGTTCTCTTCTCTCGTTGTTTTATAGTGCGACATCGTCATCATCATGCCATTCTAAGTTTTGAGTCGCAGGGATTTAATGTGCATTTATCAAAATGACGCAACTCTTCTTCCAGTCATATCGTCGTTTGTCGTCATCGTCCTTCTCGTCCCTCTCACCCTCTTCATCATTTAAGGTCACAGAAGTGACTTTTAAAAAAGTTATTTAAATTTTTTGTCGATCTTCCTCAACACTTTTCCTCATTCCTATTTTTGTCTGCCTTGTCTATATGTATAACCTACCATATGTGGTTTTTGAGCAAATAATAGTTTAGGGTTGTGCATCAGTGTTTTAAGACTAATTTGCATATGAATCGGAAGAGAGAGAAAAACAATAACAGAATGCAGGAGGTTTTCTTTTAATTTATTGATCAGGAGGAGGGTGAGGATGAGTTTTGGTTATTATTAAAAGCACAGAAAAAAACGGAACCCGTGATGATTTGTTTAAAGTCGTGGTAAATTAAAGTGTAAATAATGACAGAAATTATTGCCCAATTTTGGATTGTTAACTCCCAAACAATTATAACAGAAGATAAAGGAGATAATTTATTTTGATAAATGAACAAAGAACTAAGAACAACAACAACTTTCAGAGTTCAGTGTTCTTCTTGCATATGCCAACTTTTAATCAAAAAAAAAGAAGATAAAAATATCAGTCACGGTTTTATTAAAAGAAATATCTCCACAAATTGTCGTTGATAATTCAACTAATTCCCAATCTGTACCCAGGCCCATATCTTATGCCTATAAGCTACAAACAGAAATGTGTTTTCGAAACAGTCATAAAACATTAACTCAGCAAACCTTCCGCCCTTCAGGACTCAATTCCTATAATCCACTCCATTCCCTCCACCATACTATATACGACTTCCTATTCTAGATGACTGCGCGGGAAAAGGAATGAAGTTGGTATATTCAAGAATGAAATCCTTGTTATTAAAGGATTTGCAGACCCCATCGCTAAAGTAGCAGTTTGTCAATTTTTTTATGGATCAACCAGATTGTCTGTCGTTCGAGATGCCATATTTTTTTCTTCATCTTCTTCTTCTTCTCAGAACCGCAGGTGATGCTCAGTCTTTATATGACTCGGCGTGGTGGCGATATGGCGAGAGGCAGTGAATTCTCCCTTTGGCCGGGATACATTTTTTTTTTCCTACCATTCCATTCTTGTGTCCTCGTCGTCGTCGTCGTGGTAGTCGTCAGATTTGCAGCCATTTTGCGGTTAAAATCCTCACGTTTCTTTCAATTATCTTTTGCGCTGCTGCTTCTTTTCCAAGAGATAAATTTTTTATGACACTAAACAAATCCTCTTCGGTAAATAGATACCCAATACCGTTCATCTTCTTTTGTCCCTTCACGGATATATACAACCTACCTATGTATACCCATACTTACTACGTATACACCGTATATTCATTTTGCATTATTTTGTAATCCCCATCTATTTAAGGATAATTGAGAGAGGAGGAGAGATGCTCCCTGGCTTTGGTTCTTTGTGTAAATGCGAAGGACATAAAATTCCCGCACTAATTTTGTGGGTGGAATTTCGTAGATACAAATATATAATTTTTTTTACACTTTGATAGGATTCGCATCATGTGGAAAGAAGACGTCCACGGACGGTAATACCATTCTATATCTATAAGCAACTCAAGAACAAGGACATGATCAGGATTCGTCGAGTATAATGGTGAAACGTGGGGGAATGCACTGAAGTGAGATAAAAATTGAGCTAAAGTAAACAAAATAAAAAAGGATTTTCTCTATTGGAGTTTAATTAAATATTATAGTATAAGAAGATGAGGTTTGTCTTGAAGGATTATATAACGAGTACCAAGAAGAAAAAGGAAGATGAAGAAAAAACTTAGCGAATATATGTATAGAAGAGAAGAAAAAATGAACTCAGGTGTGCACCCTGAGGTTGATCCTTTTATAGCTTAGAAGATTAATGGAAGGGTAGTTGGTCAATCTTCTATAAGTATTTCTTTCTATACTGCTGATGGTTATGGAACTGAGGGGGTATACACGTTTAAGGAGTTTATACGTTTTTCTTTTTTGTCGGCCGCTTAACCGTTGTTGCGATGTTATATTGCTTTCATTTTATATGGGCTATAGAAGTATACACAATCAAGCTAATCTGTATGTGCGGTATAGAAGATGAGTAGATGAGTGTCCTAGACATTGAAAGAGATTCCATCCCCAAAGTTGAATTAAGATAATTTTAGTTTTTATAGCTTTACTAGACGCAAGGATTAGTCTTCATTTTTATATTATATATTATGTACATTTATATATGTATACGGAAGGAAAATTAATTGGTAAAAGTAGATTGTTGCTGAGCAGAAGAACCCTTCTGCTTGAAAGATGTTTGATGAATATGTTGGTAGGAATACAACTGCAGGAATAGTATAAGTAATAAAATAGGAGAAAATAATAGATAGGTAACTGTACTGAGTATACTTTTCTTGATGAGAAGAATCGTTCATTTTCCTTTTGGATGGAAAAAATAAGGTTTTTTCGGCAGATGTTTATTTCATTTTGTTAAGAGAATTTTGGCATTATAGTTTTTATTTAGGGAAGGAAATATTCATTCATTTAACCAGGCCTACGTGTTTTGACCAATGTGATTTTGGTTAGGGACCAATTTTCTTAGAAGAACGCAGTTGATAAGATTATACGTGATTCAAAGGAACAAATGAAGGAAATCTAAGGCTAAAATTGGTGGTAGGGTAAAGTCAGAACAAAATCGACTTAATTAATTTTTATGGTGTTAGCAGAGTTCTTTAAGTTTTAATTTTTGAAGATCGATATTTTGTAAACCTTAAAAGTTTCGTTACTGGCATCATAATTTGTCTCAAATCAACAAAACTATTTATTCTCCAGTTATTTGAGCCCACATATATTTTTAGTATTTTAAAGTGACTTTTGTCCAACGTGACCATGGACATTGGACAGCTATAACTTTGAGGTAGTTGAGGACTTTGTTTACATAAGCACCGCTATAAACTCAGGCAGTGACACCAGCGCTGAAATCAAATGAAGAATAACTCTTTCAAATCGCTGCTTCTTTGGACTTAGAAGGCAAATCCTCTCTCGAGCATCTAAAATCATCTATGAGACACTCATCGTCTAGTTTCTCATTTATGGTACTGAGGCCTGGACCTTTTCAAAGAGAGAGAAGAAAGAAAAATTGTTTGGATGATTTTTGGACCCGTCTGCATAAATGGAGAGTGGAGGAGAAGATACAACGACGAACTGTACGGGCTGTACAGCGCCACTGACCTGGTTAACAGAATTAAAGTATAACGATTTAGATGGCTGGGTCATGTAGAGCGAATGGACATCAATGCTCCAGCCCGGAAGGTCTTCGAATCCAATCCCGAAGGATGGCGCAGTAGAGGAAGACCGCGACTCAGGTGGCGCACGTATGTAGATGGGGGAGACCTCAACCACGAAACTGGAGACAGCTAGTTGACCAATTTTTTGAACAATTTTTTCTGAAAACAACAATATGGTGTACAAAAACCTTTTTTCCCAAGCTATTTAAGTCGGATACAATTTTGTAAAATTGTTTGTTGTTCTTTTTCTTGTAAACAAATTATCCATTGAATTTTTCTTCATAATTGAAAACTATCCCTAAGGTCTTTTTATTTGTTTGTCCTTAAAATTTTCGATTAAGCATTTTTGTTAATTAATAAAAATTTTGGTTCATTTTAATTTTGATTGGTTTCAAAAAGCTCACAAACAAATAATCGACTTAAATTTAATTTTATTCCACATATTATGAAATTATACATAATAGATATGTATTTTGAAACATTTACCAAAAACATTGGAAAGAATAATTTTCCAGATGAAAAATTAAGAAGAAACACATCAGTTTAAAGTTTTTAGAAAATAAAATAAATAATGAGCCACCAAAAAATGTATGAAATTTGTTTTTTACTCGAATAACAAACAAATGATGATTTTTGTGTTAACTACATAAATATTTATTTTATAAACACTCAAAACTAAGGTATGAACTACAAATAGTACTGAATCGGGTTAACCTCTCGAAACCTGGACAAAATATAACTTAACTTAACGAGTTTTTCAAAATGACAATTTAGACTATCACAAAACTACACCGAGTTACAAAAAAAGTGCCACCACTTAAAATTTCGCAATAATTTCAAATATGTAAAAAAGACTTCATAATTAAAAATTCAGTATTGTTTATCAACATTTTATATTTTTAATTTAAGTACAAAATAAACAAATGGGAAGAACTTTTAAGTAAAACATAAAATAGTTGAATTTTTTGTCACTGGGTAGTGGAAACATCTAACAACTATCAAAGCTTTAATTCGCCTCGGTATACCTTGAATAAGGTTTTTTTTTATTTCGCGTCATCCGAATTATCCAACTCCTCAATCTGACCGGATCTCAGCTTACTCTCGGGAAGAGCAGGTTGCTTCCTTATCATTTTCCAAATATGTTCAATGGGCTTCATATCCGGGATCATGGCAGGCCAAGCCATCACATCGATTTCTACTTCTTCCAAGTAGTTCATAATGCACCTGGCAACGTGAGGTCTCGCATTGCCTTGCATTATCAAGAAATTTTCACCAATAAATGGTGCGAAAGGAACCACGTATTCTTCCAAAATGTTGGTGATGTAATAATTGGAGTTCACCGATCAATCCACTATGCACAGCCCAGTTATTCCGTGCACAGAAATTCCTGTTCACACCATGACGTACCCTCCCCAGAAATTTTCCCGCTGGACAACTGTTGTCGAATTGTATCTCCCACCTGATCTCCTCCACATTCTTTTACGTCCATCTGGTGAGCGTAGACAAAACCTGGACTTATCGGCGGCGCAGAGACATAGGGCCCAGGGACATAACGCCCAACTTTTTTTTTTGGGCTTATGTCTCACTTCGGTGGGACATAAAACCGAAATCTTATTTTGGGCCCTAAGTCCCACCCAAGTAAGACCGAAGCCCCAAATAAAAATGTTGGGGCTAATGTCCCACTTAATAAGAATCACCAAATTACAAAACTTGGAGCACTTCAATACCACAAGACTTTGTTTTGTGGAGTTTAAATCCTGAGATCCCGCGAAGCGGGCCACCCACAGGTGCTTCTATTCAAAAAAGCTGTTGATATTGGCGCCTGCCTGGCGACTTTACATACCTACCCTAAGCGGAGCAACGGAGTTGCGTGAGCGGGTGTGACCCCAAAAAAGGGAGTTAAAATCCTGAGAACCGGCGAAGCGGGCCACCCACTGGTGCTTTTATTGAAAGAAGTTGTTGATATAGGTGCCTGCCTGGCGACTTTACAAACCCTAAGCGGAGCAACGGAGTTGCGTGAGCGGGTGTGAACCCCGAAAAGTGGAGTTTAAATCCTGAGATCCCGCGAAGCTGTTTATATTAGCGCCTGCCTTTGGTTTTTATGATTATTTTTTTGTGTTCCCTAATTTTTTTATTATCACCGTATCAAAAAATTATTGTTCATTGTATTGAAACACAAAAACTTTTTATTCTTTTTTGGCTCAAAAAAAATTTGGGGACAATGTCCCATTTTTAACAAACAAATTTGGGACTTAGGTCATATTTGAGTAGGACTTAAGGCCCAAATTCAATTTCGGTTTTATGTCCCACCGAAGTGAGACATAAGCCAAAAAAAAAATTGGGCGTTATGTCCCTGGGCCCTATGTCTCTGCGCCGGACTTATCCTAGTCGACCTCGGATCAATGTTGATGAAGGCGAGCAAATTCCATTCGTTCGTGCTGTATCGTAAATCTTGGTATACGACGAGATCACTCCATTAAACTCCACCCCACCGTTTAAGCATTCACAGTGTTCTCCCTCAATGATTTAAGCCTGTGAGACACTTCAACCTCTGTTTGGTGATGATCTCGAAGGCTTTGAAGCACCAAATATCTCTGCAAAAATAAAGCGGGTTATTATCAAAATAATAACAACACATCATAGAGTATTACTTCGCCACTTTTTTTGTTACTTAGCGTTTATTAAGTTCATAAATTAAAGGGCACCAATATAAATCAAATCAGTCTTTTTATTTATTTTTAAATTAATTTATATAGTTAATGTTTTGTTTGGCGGAAATTATATTAACCTATTTAAAGAAAAAATAATGCTGCTTCATAAGGTTTTGTGATTGACAATCAAATTATACCTTCCTTGAATTTGGTTGGTGAACTAAGTCCGTAAAAGGCTTACACTTTTGACGTTATATAAATTCATGAGTATATAGATATTCCTTACGGATGGTTTTCAAAGCCACGTAAGGGGCAAAATTTAATCGATAAGATTTATAAAATAAAAAATATAAATTCATGAAACTGTTTTTTGTTTTCAATACAATTTATAATGAATTTACAATTCATATTTTCAAAATCCAGTTGGAATATTTCCAATACCTCATCTTATTTTGTAAAAATTCTCGATAAGTGATATAGGCTTCACCTGTCTTTTACGAATATAAAAACCATTAAATAAACTAAGTGCTATTTTTTTTTATAAAATACAAACAATTCTAAGAACAAGGGATAAGGATAAGTCATCTGCTTGATTTTTAAAATTTCAAAAAGATAAAGTCGCTATAGAAAAGTTTTTATTTTTATTTTTGTAACAATACCAAGACTTAAGACTTCATTTCGATATTTTTCAATACAACAAACCAGACAATCAAAAGTTCAATAAATTTTACAATATCTTTTTTAGAAAATAAAACCATTCAATCGTAAAGAAGAAACCTCAATATGTTATTTTTATAAAGACCATTAAAAGCTAACCTATATGATGAACCTAAAAACAATAAACCTACCATCAATTAAATTAAAACAAACGTACAAATCAATACCAAAATAAGAAAATAGACATATGTAAGTTATATGCCTGCCTCTATACTTTATATTACCAACTGTAGCATGTCAAATTTGGTGGATAATTGAAAATACATAACGCCACCCCATATTCTAACAACCATTCAACCAGTCTTTTCAACAAGAGCCTCATTGTCATCAATTAATTCAACCATCTATATAAAGATCTTTCTATATATACAACATATTCACATTTTTTAGATGTATGTATATATGATTGTAACTACTATAATTTCCCCTCCGTCAGCAAGTACAAAAATAACAACAACTATAGCAAAAGTTTCAAAAGAAAGGGCGCCTTCTCTCCAAACAAAACAAAAATATAACAACAAAAAACCTAATATCGGCCATTATTCGTTTTCCAAATAGGCGCCTGTGCTCGATTGCACACGCTAATAGCCCACGCTTGGTCGAACTGAGAAAGGTAAACACGTACGCTTTAAAGTTCTACAAAAATGAAAAAAAAAAAAACGATACCAACAATCATCGCATGCCATCATGTGTGTTTCTTTATAAACGACAAGGGTAACCGGGGTAACCCTTTTTTCTTCATATTCAAAAAATTCGTCCGTCGCTCGTCGTCGTTGGTCGTTATTTTCGTACGTTCATACAAAGTTTTAAAATTGGAAAAAAAATGTAAAAACAACTTAAAACATTGTTTCATAGTTCAGGAGAATTTGAGAACCGCCCTCCTAATAACCGCCACATTATCATCAACAGCGAGCGCACTCTGTGTGTCATGAGCGGACGACATTGCAGCAAAGAATCACGATAAGACTGCGGGACTATGTGCATAGCTGCATAGTTTTTCTTGTTCTATGTAGGAATTGGCCAGTGAATATGGACGAACTCCCACAAGGATTCAGGGGTGGATTTCGTCCAAAGACAAAAGATGTCTTTTTTTCAATAACCAAAAAAATTAAAGTAGAATTAAAAAAAGCTATAATTCACAGCCTGATGGCAACCCTGCTTGTGCTAAGTTACAAAAATGGATAATTGTGCATTGGCAACTAAAAATGTTGACACTGTTAATTTAATTTTACTAAAACCAACGAATTTCGATATGGTACCCCAGGGCGTATACGTACTTTTTTTCCAGATACGAATGAGACCAAAATGAACATACTAATATATTTTACTTTAAAATAAAAATCAGCTAGAACTTCAAAGTTATAGCAAAATATGGTCAGATGTATTCGAAGCCGGAAATATTTGATACCGTTATTTTGATTTATCTTAAAACAAGGTAATTAGTTGTGGTACCCCATGGCGTATAAGTACTTTTTTTTTCAAACAAAAGTAAAATGTGCTTAAATTTTCAGGCAAGAACTTCAAATTTATCTCAAAAATAGGCCAGGTGTATGCGATGCTAAAACTTTTTGACACCGTTATTTTCATATATCCAAAAACAAGGAAATTCAATTTCGGTGCACCAGGCGTATACGTACTTTTTCCCCATAGATGAAGAAAAAAAAATACATTAGAATTTTTGGTAAACTTTTTGTTAGAGCTTCAAAGTTATGGCAAAATTGGACAAATGGACAGGTTGGCAGCCGGACTAGTTATGACGTCACTTGTCAGGCTGACTAACTGAAGACTGTGAACTTATAGAAAAATATAAAAAAATTGTAATTTTCTTTAAAGAATCTTGCAAATATTTAAAATGGCTCCGTTTTAAGCCCCTATTTTTTTGAACCAAGGGTCATTCACATCCAAATCCTCTCCCGGTCATTTTATGAGGATGTTTTTGATTTTCGTGTCCAAACAACGACGACGGGATTTGGCATGTGGGTAGATCTAACTAACAGAGCTTTAAAATCACCTGCACAGCTCATGTACTCGTACATAGCACATTGGCCATTATTAGGGTAATTATTTTGGGGCGGACCTAGTTTGCATTTGAAGCATCTCTCGCAAACACCGCACCGTCGTCGTTGTTGCAATCGTTGTCGTCGTGGTCGTTGTGTAGTTGTCGCTGCTATATATGCAACTCAGGTTACAATGGGGCTCTAAACCTTCACAAATTCACGCAAGCTTGTGTGATAGATTTTCGCCTCATATAGCTTTGAAAGAAGGGGGTTGTTCCCTCTGTCGTTATGTGGCAAAAATAAAATAGTAAAACAAAAACTAGCAACAACAATGACCACTCTGTGTTAGCCATCAGGCTCTGTAATTAAACAGGTTGCATGGCCTACAATTATTATAGAAGTTACACCACATCACAGCAAACAAAACAACAACAACAAAAATTACAGAAATATAACAAAACAAAATAAAAACACTTCCGACTTTCGTGTAAACTGATGTGAGCCACGCAAAACTTAACTGTGTAACATCATCATGATGTGTCATCCCTTAGGAACTCAAACACACAGAACGCTATAGAGAGCTCCAATAAAATAAAATGGAAAATGGAGGAGGGGAAGGGCGGATATCCGTTTTGGGATCCGCACATCAGAGATACATATAACAAATACCATATCCCAAGAGCAATCCTCGACATATGGTGTTTGATGTGATTCGCTTAGACTTGGTTGCGGGTTTTTGGGTAGGATTTTGATTTGATTAGGTTGAAGCGAAGAATATACGAGTACGATATCCTGGTGCGGATTCGTGTTCGCGAGCTCATCTACTCCTATATGACAGTATGGTGTTTTGAGTAGGTAGATTTGTTGGTATAAGTATTCAGAGATGGGGGATGAGGGATGGAAGAACGAAAGATGTTAAAGGATCCATTTTAATGAAGTTGCCTTATTTTTGGTGTGGAGAACGAAGAACTATAGACGTATGGTTGGGTGAAATTGAAATTGAGACTCATAATGAAAATCTGAATGACTGATTAAATGTGTTGTCGTCGTCATCCTGAAGTCGTATTATAGAGTCCTTTTGACTATCTTTTTGGTCTAGAGTCTATAGAGCAAAAGGGAAAGGGGAAAAGGGAAAGAGAGTCGTTATAGACGCAATATAATATCTTCTATACATATAATATAATAAAGAGTGGATGAGGCAACATATGGAGTGTTATTGGCAGTGCTGATGTGCTATGAATTGCGGCGCCTTGGGAAAATGCCAAAAACAAAATTTTATATACCCATATACATACATACTATTGCATATGTTAATGTATATATATATAAATGTTACATATTTGGTGTTTTCAATTTTGATAAAAGAAAGTTTCAGTCTAATATCGTACTTAAGAAGATTAGGCAACATTTGAGATATGATGTGAAATTTTCAAACATATTTCCAAGTTGATGGTGTATAAAATAGAAGATGTTTTTATATTACATGACTACGAGTATGTATTTTGAAACGGGTTGGGTATAAAATGTACAAGATGGTGTAGGAAATTATATGACAAAGAAATGATATCTTAATGAAATATTTTTGTTAAAGGCGAGAAAACAGTATGATGGACATTTTTATGAAATGTTATGTTTGAATAAGAACGAAAAATGTTTAATGATTAAATTATTCAATAATATTAACTGATGTATTTAAAATCCAACACAGTCATTCATCCAAAAATGCGCCTCCTCACTAAAGATGATTTTTCGCCCACGGTACGGGTATTGGCCCAAGTCCCGACGATTGATTTTCGTGGCTAAACAACGATGACGGGATTTGGCATGTGAGTAGATCTAGTTTACGTTTGATGATTAAATTGGTCAACAATATTAACTGACGTATTTCAAATTCAAAAATAAAATAAATTTTGAATCGGTACAAGTTTTTGAAATAAATTTGTTCAAAAATTAAAAAAAAAATATCATAAAACTGTGTTTTTAAAAAAACAAATTTTTATATAATTTTTCAAAGAACTAATGTTTTCTTAAGGTTTTTGGAAATCCGGAGTGGTTTATGAGTCTTTCATATTGGTTTTTGAAAAAATACTTGAATTTTATACTTTCAAAGTTAAAAAAATATTGTTTGAAAGTAATTTTTGCACTGATTTGGAAGCGGAGCGCTTTAAAAAGTTTCGGTTATGATTTGAGATTTAATTTTTTGAGTTTTTGAAAATATATCTCAATGGTTATTTTTCATTCTCCTTTAATTTAAAAGATCAAGCTTTAACGCTTTTTGCTAAAAAATAAATGAAAAATGGTCAACTGAAGGGAAAATTTTCAAATTTCGAAGAGTTTTTCAAATACAAATATTAAGCATTTAAGAAATTAAAAAAGGGATATATTTTACTTCTTTTTTTGTAAAGCAAAATATTAAGATAATGAGTAAAATTAAATTTTTGCAAAGTTGGTTATAACTTTGATGCCAAAAATGCACGATAGGTGGCACTAAATGGTTCACATTTATAACTTATGTTTATTTTTACCGACAAAAAATGTTTTCAAATGTGAAACCAAATAAATAAGTTTTTTTCTGAATTGAAAATTGAGTGAATTTTGGTGAAAATGGCAACAAATAATAATTATCAAAGACCATTTCCAAAGGTTAAGATTAAGAGATTTCTGACACGCATTGACATATGTATATTTATTGATAGCTAAGTAGCAAAACATATCCGCCATTATTACAAAATTAAAACTGGTAAAACGGTGCCGAAGAAAGCTAAGTTCACTTAATAAAGCCAACACGGTTACCCTTTGTTTGGTCCCAGGGCACTGTGATATTGACGGAAATGAAAGACCAGATAAATTAGCCAAAAACGGATCAATGTTTCATCCGAGTTATATTGTTGCTATGATCTATAGCCAAAAGATCAGTTAATGTGGAAATCCTCTAAAATGTTCTTGAAATTACAAAAAACAGGTGGTCGGTTCTTGAAAATTACGATATTTCGTGGAATCTATGGCCAAATTTTCAGAAAGGAAAAACAAAAAATAATAAAATTCCTTTTGCAAATATTTAGGCATCAAGTATACTTATTGATAGGTATTCTAACGTGTCACAATTCATTGGGTACTCACATGAGTAGAATGGGTATAAGCTCATCTGATCTATTAAGAAGGTGCGAAGACGAGGAGACGGAAGAGAATACCTTCCACTTTCTCTGCAAATGCCTTAGCTTAACCAAAAGAATGATAATACTAGGAACAATCTGTGAGATGTCTCATTTTTGTCACCTAAGGAAATTCTGACATTCTCCCAAAATCAAGATGGTTTAGGAAGGCACTTTCATCCTAAATCCTAAAAAACTTTCCTACACCTTACCAAATCCTTACAATTTAATGGGGAGCACAATAAATAAATAAATAAATAAGGTGGCGCAACAGTCCATGAAGAACCAGGGCCTAGTGACTTACAACTCTCAACCATTCCTGTGTGCGAGTAATGTTGTCAGAGATGGAAGGGACCTACAGTTTATATGCCGAATCCGAACGGCTAATTTGAGAAAGCACTTTTCATGACAAGAATTATTACTCTTGGAGGATTTGTCAATTCCTCGCAAGAGGCAGTACCCGTGAAAAAAGTTAGGTGGCACAGGCAGGGATTGAACCCAATACCCCTTGCATGACAGTCCAACGCACTAACCATCACGCTACGGGTACTACGGGGAGCACAATAGATCCACAGTTATCCGAGTGAGTTGCTTTTCGGTCTACCTTTGCATCACCTCGTTAAACCTAAACTAACCTAAGATTCCTGATATCTGAATTCATCAGCTCAAAGTTCTTAAAACAGGTACACATTTTTAACATTGTTTTTAAAGATTTCAATAAACGTATTTTGAACACTTTGATACATTTACTTGTTTTTGAAAACAGGATTCGTCATCAAACAAACCGTTTTTGACTTTTTGAACAAATTATTCTGTTCCGGATTTTATAAAAACATTTCAATACAAAATTCAAATTTTTTCGATTTTCTTAGCATTGAAGACTTATGAGACCAAAATAAATCATCTAAATCTATTGAAACGGTCTAAAGTTCTTACGAAATTTTTGCAAGACAACAACAAATTATCCTCTGGCTGAAAAACAAAACATTTCTAAAAAAAGTTATTAATTCAAAACTGCATAGTAACAAACCTCATTTTTTATGAGTTAAAAGTTTTAAAAGGTTTTGAAAAATATTTAAAATAAAAGCCAAGATTTTATTTCCAAGGTTATCATATTTATCACATTATTGTACTAGCGGCACGTCACGACTTCGCGCGGGTAGAAATAAATAGGTACAGATATTTAAGTTATAAGCATGCTAATTAAAACGACCATGAATCACTTAATTATAAAACATTTTTTTTGTCCTATCATTAATACTTTTCGCAGCGTATGCGATGAAAGACACATTTTATGGCTAATTTTTGTACACCTTCGGTTGGTTTTAACAGGATTTTCTAAAGATTTCTATAATAATCAAGTACTAAATATAGCCTTTGTTACTCAGTGATAATGTAGCTTTCTAATGAAAAAAGAATTATTAAAATCGGTCCAGTACTTTTTGTGTTTATTCGTTACATACAAAAATACAAATCTTTCCTCTTTATAATATTAGTGTAGATAGGTAAACATTATTGCTTTTTTCTATATATATTTTCATTTCGAAAGATTGAGGAGTTATAATATGAAACAATTTTTTCTGGAAACATTAACATGTTTAATGTGAATGTGTCACCAAATTGGCTCCATCTAACTTCAGATGAGCGATAAAAAGGATTGTCTTTTTTATTTTATTATTTTATTATGCTCAAAAACTTCTTACCCTCTTTTTAAAATATTAAAATAAAAACTTCATTCTATACGCGGTATTTCTGAATGTATACCTAAAAAGATATAGCTACTTTGAAAAATATCCAAATCTAAATGTTTTAATCTTTCTGCCACCCTCATTCGAAACATTCTTTAAAATATATATAAAAACAAGTCATATCTAAAACTCATTTATGAGCTTATCTATGCACAAAAAAACATCCTTGATACATGCTTTTCAAAAAAATAAAACTTTAAAGCGAGACCATTTCAAATTTAACTGCCATTTCGACATCTTTTCGCATATACATATAGCTTTAGGTATCTTATCTTTAGCGTGTATCTTCTCTTCTCGGTATCGCGCACCCATTTTCCAGCCACTTTTTAAAAGAACAACACAACAATTTAAAAATGTTTTATATCTAAAAGTGTATTCAAAAAACGGGTAATAAAAGAACTCTTCCTTTTTTATGATTTACAACTTTACAACACACCAAAGTCAAATAAGAATTTGAACAATTTTTACAGCGTTACGATCTGCAGAATTATGTTTCGTCGCCATACCGTCACCCATCATATATCCTTTCGCTTGTTCGCTCGCTATCTCATCACCCGCGCTGCTAAAGACACCCTTGACAAGGTCATGAAACGAAAAAGGACATCCTTTTACTCATACTCATCCCGGTATAGAATACAACATGCGATGCCGTCAATTTAGAATCAAGTCGAAAGATATGAAACAGCGTGAGCCAATTGGTTAGATATAGAATGACACAAAATTATTACTAACAAGGAGGAATAAATAAGGACACAACAATGTGACATAGTGTGACACGCACCAAATCCTTTTATCGGGATCATTGGCGTAAAGTTGGCATATCCCATATATAGTCAAAGTATACACATACATATAGAACGAGAACAATCTAATGTTTGTATACTTGTGGATATGGAAGAAGTGGCATATCACAAAAAGGACGAAGGTATGTAGGTATAGTATATTGTGTATACACTATACGCACATCAAAGGCAAGTCACACGAAGGCTAAAGACAAAAAAGGATTCATTGTTCAATGTTCAATGAGAGGAATGTACCGAAACGTTTCTGATGTGTTTTGTCCAAACAATAGCAGCAGGAGACATAGAGACACACAAAATAAGTGAGTGTCCTTTTTTTTCTATAAAGAAAATCACAAAAAAGAAAAACACAAATCGCATTAAAATTGTGAAAAGGACATCAACTGCTTGATATGTTGTTATACACAAATCCATCGAAATAGAAGAAAAAAAGTCAATTTGAAGAATTGTCACACAACACACAAACGACAAATAACGATAGCGGGCATAGGAACCAGGACTGGCTTGACCAGGGCAGAGCAGGCGAAAGGCCTTTATATGGATGCAATGTACCATACACATGTGTATTGGACATGGTGAGTATAGATGGACGATGGACAGAGATTGCAACGATTTGGCAGCAGATTTAGAGACAGGGTAGCGTTGTTAGCCTGGAATACCGCGTTAGTGCTATATGCAACTCTACAAAATACCGAATAGACGTTTATTTTGAACAGTGCAATTAGCTAGGAACTTTTTTGTTCTTCTATTGTAAATTGAAATAATAGGGTAAATTTAATTGGTGGTGAGGAGTTAGAAAATAAAATCTATGAGTGCCAAGAAATCTGTTGACAAATGTAAATTTGACGTAAATTAATTCATTATTTGCTTCATAAATGTCAAAGTAGCACTGACATTTGCCGCCATTTGCAAACATTTTAGCTTAATTCGATAAGGCGTTAACTTAAACACCAACTTTTATTTCGTATTTACTAAGATGGTTTTTGAATGTGCCCGGCAAACAAAAATACATTAGGTTTGATTTTATGTTACTAGTGTTCAGAAGTGGGATGTCGAAACTGAAAAACTTAATTTATTTCACTTCTCGTTTGTCTGGCGAAAATAGTTTCCGTCTTGACTTTTCGTATGATTGATTTCGTTATCTATCTTTCATAATCATTTTTTAACGAATTTTAGTATTTTGGGTAAATTAGTAAGAAACTGGTAATCGAAGAATTGGTTGAAAGAAAATATTTCAAAGAAATTTGGTTTCCATTTTCCTTCCACTTCTATCAAGAACTTCGTATGTTTGTAAAAATTTCAACTTTTGGGTAATTTCTAGGGTAAATTTCCTAATAAATTACCAAAAGCTTAAACTTCACAGAGTTTGTCTATATATTTTTCGATGTCACATACCGACATTCGTCATTGCCATTTAAATCCTGCGTAGGCAAATTTTCACAATACTGCCTCAGCAATATTGTAGAATCAAAATCAAATCCTTTTTTCTTGTTGTTGTTGTTGTTGTATTTTATTTTACCGAGTATACAGGATACACCAAATTGCAATAGAATGCTATACGTAACGTATATCCTTTTGACTAATTTTTGTTTTTAGGTTTTTGTTATATGGTGCGATATTTTTTTTGTTCATCGAATCGTTAGAATTTAAAATTGTCACGGTTGGATTGGTGTTGCAAATGGAATTTTATACTTGCAACAGTCAGATAAATTGTTTTTCACTGGAAAATATCGACAAATCAAAAACAAAAAAAAAAGGGAGACTCAAAAAATTGCACATCACGTACCTAAAGTCTAACCCTTACATCGAAGCGTGTAGACGATTTATTTATTTTAGCGGACTATATCTATAGATCTTTGGTTGTTTTATTTTTATTGGGGGGTGAATATTTTTGTAAAGTGGAAAATTTATATGTATCATCATTCTAATTTATTGGATATCACTTACTGAGCTTTAAACTCATTGAATTGGGTTTGTGTGATAAGATTTTTTGCGTTGAAATTCAAGTATAACCTAAAGATATGACATTAACACTGAATAAACGGTTTGGGCGTAATATAAAAAGAGGCAAAGATGCGACCCATTCGTGATTTTCTGCCGATATTATTAAAAGTTTTACTAAATATCAACAACAACAACAACAACAACAACAAAATTTTGTGCGAGATCCAAACATTTTGAATTTAATACATTTCTTTGTTCTCAAGATACTTGAGTCGAAAAACGTTTTGTATGAGTGTTTTTAGTGCTTTTTGTAGGTTTTCGTTTTTTGTTAAAATAGTTGTCATGCCAGAGGTCTTGAGTTCGATCCCTGTCTATGCCGTCTAAAGTTTTTTTTCACGGGTACTGCTTCTTGCCAGGAATTGACGAAATCTCCAAGAGTAATTCTTCTCATGAAAAGTGTTTTCTTAAATAGCCGTTTGGATTTAGCTTAAGACAACATTGCTCGAGAGTTGTAAGCCACTTGGACCTAGTTCTCAACGGACTGCTGCCTTACCTTAAATATTTGTTTTAGTTGTCAGTTGGATTTTTCTTAAAAGTTCACTTAATATTTTTAAAAATCTGTTTTTGTTCCCGAGATATTTTAGTCGAAAACCAATTTTTACCAACTTTTATTGTCATTTTTTAAAGGTTCTAATTTCTTATAAAGAAAATACCTATTGGAATTTTTTAAGAAAATTACCTTATTTTAACAAATATTTTTTGTATAAAATAAAATAATTTTTAAGTCAACATCTTCACTAAGTCTCAAGATATTCGAGTCAAAAATCAGTTTTTACCAAATTTGTGTATTCTTTTTTTTTAGGTTTTTTCTAAATAAAACTTTTGATGATTGTAAAAATTTTACCAGGTGTCAAAAACCCAATTATTTTTTATTGACCGGATTATCCACTTTGCGGTTTCAAAAGAATAGGGCTAGAATTCGACATCTGTCAAACTTATTTGTTAAACCAATTTTTGTTTGTCAGTTGAAAGTCTGACATTTACGAAAATGGAATATTTAACTGTCGCACAACGCATACAAATTATTAAAACCTACTACAAAAATTGTGATTCTGCCACAGCCACGCATATCGTGCTTAACATAATCGTCCAACTACGTAAGCAATTGGCAAAATTGTGAAGAAATTTGAAGAGACTGGATTGGTTTCAAATATTGTAAGGCCTGTGCATCATCGCTTCTCTCTTGCCACTGAAAATATCATATTTTTAAGTGAAAGTGTTGCCGAAGACTCGAATGTGTCGA
Source organism: Eupeodes luniger (assembly GCA_951509635.1). Lineage (NCBI taxonomy): Eukaryota > Metazoa > Arthropoda > Insecta > Diptera > Syrphidae > Eupeodes > Eupeodes luniger. The sequence continues at coordinate 5,720,871 of OX608075.1, read as the reverse complement.
TTCCTCGTCATTCTCAGGAATTATGACTATCTTAAGGCACATTATGGCGTATTTTGCATTTGGATCTATACCCACCTCCATATAAAGTCCAGCTCACAAAACAACTGAAGCCAGCTGACCATTCAAAGTAGATACATTGAATGGGTGCTTGAACAAAAGGCGCGGCGGTGGACGGGATTTTTCGAAAAAAAATTTCTTTAGCCACGAAACACATTTCTCACTCGGTGGGTGTGTTAATAAACAAAATTGTCATATATTTGGGGCTCTGAGAATCCTGAAGTAATTGAAGAGGGGCCATTACATCCACAAAAAGTCACTGTTTGGTGCGCTCTTTGGTCCAGAGATGTGATTGGACCTTAATTCTTCGAAAACGACGATGGAACGATGTGGAGCTACGCGAAAGATCGTGTTTTTGCAGAGAGACCTTTTACTTTTGAGCACTTAAAAACCAACATTCGTCAAGTTATGTCTGAGATACCACCCAACATGTGTCAAAAAGTGATCAAAAATTACCTCAAAAGATTCTATGCTTGTAACAATTCGCGTGGCTGTCATTTAAATTATGCAGTGTTTCAAACATAATGTCAACGTTCAAATTTTATAAAGGGTTTTTTAATTGACAAGTGTAAATTTTGGCACCCCGTGGCGACCATTTTGATTTGGTGACATTAGTCTAGAATTATTACAATTTTAAATATATTTTTAAAAAGTTACTAATCTAAATAAAATAAAAAATAAGCGTGTGTCTTTAAATGGTTATACTTATAACGTATAAAATTAAATTTGTATTTATTTCTGCTCTTATTTATTGTAAGCAATATTCAAATGAAAATTTTAAATTCTTGAGTTCTTGAGATTTGTATCTAATATAATGACTTGAATACTTCCATAATATACACCTTATTACTGTACGCCCGTTGCCGCTTTTATGTTTTTTAAATTCTATTTTTTGTTTATTCAAATTTCTTAAAGCACACCTTCTTACCCATAACTAATCCTAACTTTTCTCCTGTGTGGTTTTTCTTTGATCAAAACAATCATTTAATCGATTTTAAACCCCATATTTTTCTAGAGAAATCAACACTCCAAAATAATACTTAAATCATCAAAATAAAATAAGATAAAATTAATAAAAGGAAAAAAAACTATTAAATATTTGAATGTACACAAAATATATATTGACGCGACTATCTGTCTATTATTCTTGATCAATGAAAATACCTCCATCAAAATCTCAAACAATGGCTACACTAAGTCTGCGATCAAATCCAAAATAAAAGACACCAATGGAACACAATGAACGTCAAACAAAGAGAAATCCATAAATGACTTGGCAATCCGCATATAATAATCGTCATCGTCATCTTTGTCGTCGTCTTCGTCTGATTGAAGAATTTTCTTAAAATTCTGATAAAATCAGATTCCAAAAGGTCTGAAGTCACCATCCACCATACAAATGACAATTAGAGAATAGCCTCTATATCACCGCACGAAGGCCCACATATAGAATCGAAAAGATAGACAGATAGACGCAGCAGGTAATTCACCTTTTAAAAACCTTGTGTTTTGGACAGTTTATCGATTTAAGAATTGATATATCATATATATAGCCGAAAAGTGTGATATGGCGATGCGGCACTCCCTTCCTCATCCTGATGTGTAGGCAGCAGGGTAGACCTTAAACTATGTATGAAAACATAGGTAAGCAAGCGTGAGAAATTGATAAGTGATGCATGCCGGACCCTATTTTCACGCGCGCGACTACAGCATCCCCTGCTGAGTCGAGGACTATTCCAAATACAATAACCTGCATATTTTGAGTCAAGTGCGATGTTGACAATGTTGAATGTTAACGATGACGAAGACCAAGGATATGATCATCATCACCTGAATGTCCCTATACACCTATCATATATAGAGGCCATTAAACTATTAAGCCATTCAAGATCGATAACAAGCGAGGAGAGTGAGAGAGAGTGGAAAATTATAAGAAACGCGCCTAAGGACATCATCACACAATAGATGTCACACAATAACCGTGAAGGACACAATAATAATAAATAGATTCAATCGTTGTGTGTTCTTGTGTTTCGATTCGACGACGACGACGACCCTGGGAATGAAAATTGGAAAATTATCGTATTAATCATCCTTTTATAGAAAGAAAGTGTAACTTTCTTTCCCTCTCTATGTATCTCTAGACCCTGTTGGTTTGTTAGTTAAAGGTATTTTCTTTCTCTATGGTGCCAAAGGTTTAGGTAAATCGAGGCCAGAAGATGGTAATTTATGTGTATGGCATCCATAAAATAGTAGAAAATATTTTGATTGGAAATTAATTGAACAATCGAATTGAATATAGGGTTGACAACATCAACACGCAGTGTGCGACCGACGACGACGACGCACGGTTGTTATGTGTGGTCCTTTTTACAATGTAGGCAAGGTATAGGTATATTGATACTTTCATTCCGCATATAGAATGAGTCGGGATCATCATTTATCAACATAAAAACCGAAGAGGTGGTGCAGCGGTGCGATGGTGGAGAATTGCCATCAGTTGTTGTGTAACCAATTTACTTCTAACCACATTTATACTCCATCGCCTGCATCGCAGTGTTTTATATTACCAAGAGTCTTTTTGGACGAAATAATTATAAACACTAACTTGTCGTAGAAACTTGCTGAGTTAAAGGCTTTCTCTTGTTTCAAAAATTATATGAATTATTACTAGAATGTGTCTGCGAAATATATGGAAATTGAACATTATGAGGTGGACAGAAAATAAACATTTTATTTGTTTGCGTAAAATTTCAAACGATTTTGTAGAATGGTAAGAATTTTAGGAAGTTATATAAATTGTTAAATTACTAAATGCGTATATGAGTTCTTTTTTTTTCAAGTACTGTCAATGCATATGTGGACCGTTTTTAACGACTCTCAAGTTAGCACTACATTATTATAAATTTAATAAACTGAGTATGCAGTTAATTGAAGCTTTTTTGTTGTAAATTAGTTGTGGAAAAGAAATGTGTAGCTCGATGATTTAAAAAAAAAAGTGGTATGTAGTGCTAGGTTTATATCAATTAAAAACTACACTTTTTGATTTTGTTAAAACTAAGTACGCAATTAGTTGACAATTATTTGTTGTAAATAAGTTGTAAAAAGAAAAAAATTCCAAAAATTTTTTTACTTTCATTTTTTTTTTTTAAAGGGAGTATGTAGTACTAACTTGACACCGTGAGTCCAGGCATAAAACAATGATTTTCGAAATTGTAACGATGCAATTAATTGTGGCTTTTTTGAGTGTATGAAGTAAGTAAATCGAAAAAAGGAGGCTAACTTTATACACTCAAAAAAGCTACAATTAATTATTGTATTGTTACATTTTCGAATATCCTTGTTTAACGCCTGGATTCACGGTGTCAAATTAGCTATGTAGTGCCCCCTTTAAAAAAAAAATGAAAGTAAAAATTTGTTGGAATGGTTTTCTTTCCACAACTAATTTACAACAAATAATTGTCAACTAATTGCGTACTTAGTTTTAACAAAATCAAAAAGTGTAGTTCTAAGTTGATATCAACCTAGCAGTACATAGTACTTTTTTTTTAAATCGTCGAGCTACAAATTTTTTTTTCCACAACTAATTTACAACAAAAAAGCTACAATTAACTGCATACTCAGTTTTTTAAATTTTGAAAAATGTAGTGCTAACTTGACAGCCCGTTTTTAATAAAACGGATTTAGTATTTACTAAAAGGATTAAAATTTTGAAATAGATAAAAAAAATTTTAAAAATTTGTTAAGTTCTCAAAAAAGTTTTAAAATTAAAGGTTCAGTTAATTAGTTAATAGACATCTAAGGATTGTTTAGATAAATGTAGATTTATGGACGTTTGGCTAACCGGAGTGAGGAAAAGGGGGTAAATATTTACTCAATGGATTTGGACTTTACGCATATTATTTTTTAACTTCTTATTGCGTCGGAATCTGGGCGTTTGCGTCGTTTTTATTTCCTCTATTTTGTTTGTCCATGGTAAGCCTCAGAGAAGTAAAATTATGGATTCAAGTCTTTAATAAAATTAAAAAAATTAAAAATGTAATCCTCCCCCTAGAATCCTCTCCTAGAAAATTTATGAGAGCATCTTTGCGTAGATTACGTCAATTTTAATAACAAACAAAAAAAACAATGTTAAATTAATTAATGAGATAAATATTAACGTTGTATTTATAGAAATATGTTTTTAAAAGACAGACATTTTCTCAAATCAACCTGGTACTCATAAGGTATTCATAAAAATGTCTAACTGATATTTGAATTTTGCTGAAAAAGATGATGTCTTATGAAAATAATATATTGTAAGCAATTATTGACGCAGTACAAGTACAAGGTAAATATCAAAAAAGTTTTGTGTTTTGAACTGTAAATTCTAGAATTTTGAAATTAGAAAAAATAAGTGCTTAAAAGAATTACCTAGGTCCGTTCCGTGATATTTGAACCTTTTAATTTGAATATTGGAAGATAAGGAAATTCATTTTTTTGAAAGGATTTTCAACGTTAAACTTCAAAGAAGTTTTTATGGAAAAAGATAAATATTATCCCATATTTTGTATAATTAATATTAGCACATTGCAATTCCGAAAATTAAGGTTAACTAAATATAACTTTTGGGAGTAAAATATTTTAGCTCTTATAGTTTTTGAGGAATTAAATTCCTCTCCCAAATAAGAATGAAGTTAGTGAATAAAATCTTAAATAGTGAACAAAACTTAAGATTGATCGAGTTTAATTTCAGTTTTTTTCAAATTTCAAAACTGCATTTCCATTTCCGGATTTCTGCAGCTGGTTCTTGACAAACAAAAATATGTTAAAAACATAAGCTTTTGAAAACAAAATTTGGTTACATTGCCAACATCATTTTGTTGTTCCAAAGTTTCTTAAAAATTTTCTGCATGACAATTTTTTTTTCAAAAACCTACAATATTTTGAAAATAAAAAGTTGGAAATTCTATTTTATTGAAAATTTGTACTGATACTTTGTTTCTATCGCTTTATTTTAGAGAGATATTATAATACAAAAAAAAACTCAAATTCGGGACATTATTTGTTCATCTAGTTTCATTTTTTTCAATTTCTCATTGATCTTGGTTTAAAGAAGTTTTTTTATCTAAATTTTCTAAACAAAACTTAAATATACTTAAAATACAGCTTGTGTTACAAAATTGAGGCTTGAGCAAAAAATTTTGTTTTCTGGCATAAGTTAAAATCCAAAAAATTGGTACTTCAATGTTTGGAAAAAATTAACACAAATAATAATTTTGAAAATAAATATAAATGTAGGAACTTCCCTATGCTCCATATGTATTTCAGTGTAAATTTTAATTACTTAAAAACCATATTTTTAAATTCAGTCTTGTGACTTCCGCTTGAAATAGTCCACAAAATCTTGTACAATTTGCAAATGTTCGTTATTTTTAAACCCAAAAATTTTACCAACAAATTTAAAACAAAAAGTCCAAAATGTAAAAAAAAGTTGTTCAGATTTCGGGCTGAGTTTTGTAAATACTTATTCCTCAGATGATTAAAACGACCATTGCACCAAACTAAATATAAATGTATTAATATCTTTCTTGGCTTAACTTCGGTGAAATCTTAATTTAAACCAGAGCTCTCTTATTTTAAGAAAATTACATAAGGTAAAGAGGAAAATAACATATTTTGTAATGATTTTTTTTTTCAAAAATTAAACAAGTAAAAATTACGATTAATCAACTATTTTTCTGTTATTTTTCAATTCGTGTGTTTCAATGCTATCAATTTAGGGAAGGAAAATTAGATATCCACTTCAAAAGTATTTTTTTTTTAAGATGGTTGCGTTTTCCTGGCGGTATAGCTCTAAAACTATTATTTATTTTATTTATCACTTTAAACAAAATTCCCCAAATAAAAGTATGATTTTATTAAATTATTTTTAAAATTTGTAAACTGTACCAAAAACATTATCTTTTTTCATTAAAAAAATTACATAAGCTGCAATGTTTAGGTATACCAACCTAAAACTTTTTTCCGAAAAAAAATTACAAAAAAGGGTACTTGACTCCCTTTCACCCCCTAAATTTTGTCTGATCACTTAAAAAAAGAGAACTTTTTCAGGAGTCTTAGAACATATTAATAAAGCCTTAGTCAAAATGCATATTTTTAGATTTTTTTCGAAGTAAGTCCATTTTTGGGTCTAGTAGTTAAAATTTCCCTATTACCGAACTTTTCAATAATTTTAGACCAAGGTTTTCAAGTGAACAATTAACGTTTAATTAAGAAATTGTTTGTTTTCTAAAAGGTCGGTACGTAAATTGGGTTCTTTATAAATTATCCATCTTCGAAAGTAGCTTTGAATGTACTTTACAATGGTTTACTGATTAATTTCCAAATTTAGCTCGGATGTCAAAAACCATCAAGATAAGGTCAAATATTTAATTTTCTTTTTAATAATATTGAAAGAAAATTAACGGAACCAATAATTTTCCCTCAATAAGAGAACCATATACCTATGTAAATTTAAAATAATTGATATTCAAAGAAATATAGCGCACTATAATGTGTACAATTGTATCTACTACTCGCATACGTTGAAATACTCTGCCTAGGGTGTTCTGATATGTGAGTTTGGTGAAGGCATTACTATACTCATACATTATTATGCCAAAGGACATTGCTCCCCTCACATAGATATACATTTATTTTTCGCAATTCAATTACTAAAACCCAATTGAATATATAGAAGAAAATTTGAGAATTTGAATTCAAAATTTTTGTTCGCTTTCCTTTTGAGCTGTCAACTGTATTGTGTGTTGCAACACCGACCGCACCGTCATCAGAGCACCGCACCAGCAGCACCAAAGCACAATGTCGACGGGACGAAAAATAAAGGAAAGACGGTCTCTGCCGGTTTCGGTTTCGGTCTTGGTCTTGGTCTTGGTGTTGGTCTCAGATGTTTGCGCGCTAACCCTTGAGTAAATAACGCATACAAAGAGTTCTCCAGGACTCATTTGCATATCCCCGGTATCATTATTTTTATTTTTCATTCAACATAAAGGACTTCCATAGGAAAGGAAGGTAAGGTAGAGTAGGTATAGGTATAGGTACTTTCTATACGCGAAAAAGAATGGAAAATGGAAAATTGTTATTTGCGGTTAGTTGCCATTGGATGTGTCCCTGCACATGCATCTTTGATGAGTTATGTGTATGCCGCAATATATATAAAAATAAAAACAAGGATACAAATCGAAAAGGAGTTAGATGCGGTAGTAGTAGATGGTAGAAGGTAAAAAAAGGTATTCGTTTGGTTTTTATTTTTATATTTATTTTTCTTGCTTTCCTCGAAAAGCGAGGCGTTCGTCCTTTATTTATGAATAAATGCGGGAACGCGTTTATTTGCGGTTTTTTTGTGCTATTCGCGTCTGTCGCTTTATATCGCTCGGTCTCTGTCTCTCTGTCGCTGGGTTGTGATGGTTTGTATGTGCGATGAATTTATAAAATGGTGACAAATTATGAATTGCAGAGACGACGCCATTGTTTTTGCAGTGAATATAGTTGTAAATTGAAAAGTTTATTCGATTCGAGGATATTTTTTTCCATACCTACCTACGCAAATATAGGGTGAGAGTTGTCGGTAAGGGAAGGGGTGTATAGTATAGGTGGTAATTTAAAGCTTTTGTGTTCTAGCTGTATACGAACTTACGACGACGCAGGCAATTGGATGTGTTTCTATAATGAGAAAAGGCATATTGTGCCTCATATGGAAGGAATATAATTTTTGTTGTGTTTCAAAATAAAAATAACAGCAGAGTATTTTGAATTTAATATGATATATAAATTATTAAAATAAGTTCCATATATGAATATCAGAATATAAGAATATTGATGGCAGTAATAAATTGAGGGGAATATATTGTTTCGTTTTTCTTATGGAACAATTGTTTGTTTCTAGTGAATGAATTCTTAAAATCTTGAGTAGAGTTTAATAAATTTGTAGGTAAACTATTTTGGAAATTTTCACAGGTGTGCAGAGAATACATATTTGTCACTTATAAGCATGAGGGATTCTCTTATATTAGGACACTTATAAGAACAGCCTATGTATATGGAGACTAGGTAGGTATTCATATTTTTCTTAGTCCTAGGCTTAAGAAAATCTGATGAAAACACGAAATTTGGGTCAAACTTTTCATGTGAAAGATTAATATTTTTGTCAATGACGGTTATTGGCATTGGCATAGAATTGTTGTTTTACCTATATAATGTTTTCGTCTAAAATTACACTTTTTTAATTTAAATGCCCCGGGCGGCACTTGTTTGAGGGGCGGCAAAAAAGGGGCGGCGGCAAAAAAAAAGGTTACCAAAACAAAAAACCCTGCACTTGTTTGAGGGGCGGCAAAAAAAAAGGCAACCAAAACAAAAGAACCCTGAAATAATTTCCGGTAAACAGAATTTTGTATGGGGTGGCATCCAATCGACCTGTACCTATACCACCACAAACGAGAACAGATGCAGGAACTTTGCTTATAGCAGTACAATCCTTTTCTTTTCTCTGCTTTTTGGGCTTTTGGAAACCTGTTCTTCATGAAATAAGATTGTCAAATTTACTTACAAACCGAAGGTCTTGACCTTTATCAGTGTGCAGCTAAAATCAGTGCTCTACTGACTTTTCTTGAAGACACATGAGAAAAATTAGTCAATGATGCACTTGTTTACGCAAGGAATTTGTGTGAGAGCTTAAACATTTCCTTGGATCCTCCCAGAAGGAAAAAAAGGAAGTACATCTTTGGTGATGGAAGCACAGATGTTGGTCTGTCTCATGACGAAGAGTTGAGAAGAAAATTGTTTTCTTCCTTAGATAAAATCATCGTCGATATCAAGGAGAGATTTAACCAATTGCAAGGTTTGGCCAAAAAATTCGACTTTCTTTCAGCTTCCACTGGCTGAAAATTTTGATTACGATTCGGAACTTGCATTCAATGAGCATGATGTATGTCCCGATGATTTCATAATAGAACGTGGTCGATTAAGAGCCTTTGCATCTTTATTGGAAAGACTTAACGATCTTGAAAGAACAAACCCGCTTGAAATATTAAATTTCATAGTACAGTCGAAGTTAGAAACAAGTTTGCCAAACATTACCATTATGCTGCGTATTTTTTTAACAATAGCAATAAGCAATGCCGGATGTGAGAGGAGTTTTTCAAAACTAAAACTAAAAAGAGTCTGAGATGCGACCCACACTGATAACTTCCCATCCCGTCCGTCGATTTGTCTTAATTAAAAGTTTGTCTATATGTATCAATTTTAACCAAATTTGCGTACCATTTTATGTTTATTTTTTTTGTTATTGAATATCGAAAACAATATTTTCTGTGAAATAAAATAAGTTTGAAGCCAATATTTTTAATTTTTGAAAAGCTATTTGAGTCGATTTTTATTTTTACCAAGTTTTAGTATTGTTTTTTTTAGGTTTTTTTTTTTTGTAAAAAAAACTGTCAATTCGATTTTTCTCAAAATTTTATCGAATGTTGAAAACAATATTTTTTATAAGATAAAATTAGTTTGAAGCCAATGTCCCAAAGTTTTGAAAAGATATTTGAGTTGAAAATCAATTTTTACCAACTTTTATTAATTTTTTTTAAGTTTTTATTTTTTGTAAGAAAACTGTCAATTCGATTTTTCTTAACATTTTACTAAATGTTGGCAACAATATTTCGTAAACGATAAAATTAGTTTAAAGCCAATATCTCAATATTTTGAAAAGATATTTGAGTTGAAAATTAATTTTTACCAACTTTTATTAATTTTTTTTTAGGTTTTTTTTTTTTTTTTTTTTACACTTCAGAGTTTTCAGAAAGTAGTCAGCTTACAGCAAGCGTCACACTACGATCAGAGGCTCATCATAAGTGCATGTGTTAGTTGTTAGTAAGAAAATAATACAATTATAGCCTAACACACGCACAAAATACAAAACATAATAATTATTAACATTTAACATGAATTATTACAGAACATCAAAAAAAATAAAATAAAGACGTTTACGATAGTGGAGCACTGGTTCTAAACAATGATTTTAATCCCACCTTATTTAAATTTAAATCTATCGACGAACAGTTTAAGTTATATAAAATGCTCATTCGACTTAAAGCTTCATTCTTTCCATAGTTAGTTCTATGGAAGTCAATATGTATAAAGTCAAAAGTACGCAGGTGGTGAGTTCCGCCTCGGTAATTTAAATGTATTCAAGATAGCAAATAAGGTGCATCAATTTCACCATTAATGAGTTGATGAAAAAAAATTAAATCATTATTAACACGCCTTTGATGGAGAGTTTGCAATTGAAGAAGTTGAATACGATGTTCATAGGGAGGCAGATCATAAGGATCTTCCCACGGAAGACCCTTTAGGGCGAAGCGAATGAAATTATGTTGAATTGATTCAATACGTTTCTTATGAATTTCGTAATAGGGGTTCCATACCTGCGAAGCATATTCAAGATGAGGACGAACATGACAATTGTATAAAGAAAGAGTAACATAGGGATCATTGAACTCCTTTGCCCAGCGTTTTATAAAACCAAGCATAGAACTTGCTTTATTAACAATAAAGTTAATGTGATGTGTAAATTCTAAGTTGGAACAGAAATGAACACCTAAATCTTTAAATGTGGAGACGCGACAGAGTTTTTGCTTTGATATAAAATAATTAAATACACTACCGATTCGTTTTTTAGTAAAAGTTATCGTCTGACATTTTAAAGGGTTGAGTGAAAGGCTATTTTTTCCACACCAAAATGTAAAACTATCAATGTCAGCTTGTAAAAGGATGCGATCTCGGGTGGACTTTATTATCTTAAAAATTTTCATGTCATCAGCAAAAATAAGAACATCACTTGAGCGTAGACATGACGATACGTCGTTTATAGATAGGATGAATAGAAAAGGGCCAAGATGGCTTCCCTGGGGAACACCAGATTGAGCAACAAAAGGTTCAGAATGACAATTTCTAAATTTTACCTCATAGGATCTGTTTTCAAGGTATGATTTGATCCAAGCTAAGAAAAATGGTGGAAAACCAAGAGCTTTAAGTTTAAATAAAATAATTCCGTGGCTAAGTTGGTCAAAAGCTTTGGAAAAGTCAGTGTATATGCAGTCAACTTCATAACCTTGTTTTAAAGCGTTTGAACAAATGTTTGAGAATGTGAGGAGATTAGTAACGGTTGATCTTTTTTTCACAAAACCATGTTGCTGTTCGCAAATGAGATTTTTACTAAAAAATGCTACACTTTCACAAACAACTTGTTCAAACAATTTAGGAATGCAAGAAAGCTTTGCAATGGGCCTGTAGTTTGTTATATCCGCCTTGTTACCTTTCTTGAAAATTGGTGTAAGAAATGACTTCTTCCATATACTGGGAAATTTGCCTGTTTTAAGAGAAAGTTGGAATAAGGTTTGTATTTTTTGTAAAAAAAACTGCCAATTCGATTTTTTTCAAAATTTTACAGAATGTTAACAACAATGTTTCTCATAAGATTAAATAAGTTTGAAGCCTTAATCTCAAGTTATTGAAAAGATATTTAAATCGAAATTCAATTTTTACCAACTTTGAGTAATGTTTTTTTTAGGTTTTTATTTTTTATAAAAAAAACTGTCAATTAGATTTTTTTCAAAATTTTATCAGATGTCAAAAACATTATTCTTCGTTGCACAAAATTGTTTTGGAGATGAAATCAGATTTGAGTCGTAAAATTTTCGAGGTGACACATTTTTTTTTTCGGTTTTTTTTAATTTATAAAAAAAACAGTTAATTGGATTTTTTTCAAAAAAAATAATTGTTTTGTATCACGTAACAATATATCATATAAAATTTAATTCAAGTCTCTAGCGTTATTGGTTCATGAGATATTTAGGGTTAACCAAAATTTTCATCTTTTTTTTTAAACTGCTATGGTAAAAAAACCACCCACGCAATTTTCTTGAGAGCCCTTTCTGCATCTTTCTGCCTTATTATCTGTATAACAAAATTTATTTGAAGTCGATATTACTTCTGGTTCTTCAGCTATGGACGACGAAAAAAAAGTCGCGAACGTACGGACATACGGACGTACGGACGTACGTACACACGCTCGCACAGACATCTTTCTAAAAATCTTTTATTTCGACTCTAGGGATCTTGAAACGTCTAGAAATGTCAAAATTTTCAATTTGACAAATCGGACCCATTACAATAACTTCCTATGGGAAGTTAATAAAAAACTATCTCAGGTCAACAATGAGTACTCTAAGGTTAAGTAACCTAGGAATTCTAGCCATAGAAATGCAAAAAACTGATGCGATTGACACCGAAAGAATAATAAAAGAATTTGTGTGTAAAAAACAAAGAAGACAAATAATTTAAACATTTTCTACGTTTTATAAATTATTAAATAAGGGTAACGTACATAAGTCAATGTCAGTTGAGTTGCTTGCTACAATGTAATTAAAAAAAAATCAAATTTGCTTAATTTAAAAATCGAAACAAATGTTCATTAAAAATAAAAATATACGAAACTTTCCTTATTAAAATGAATACAAAAATTAAATTTTTGCTTTGTACTAGTAATAACCAAAATGAAGTGATTTAAAAAATTAAATATAATTTCTTAATCTTAATTTATTTTTTGAGCTTTATTTTATAGTGAGTATGCAATTTAAAACATTAACCAAATTTGAATGTTAGGTTCCTTAAAATGTGGTTACTTTCAATATGGTTATAATCGATATACATCACCTACAAATAAATGGATACTCTGTAAGTATAGTTCATTATGGAAGAAATGGTAGTGTTCACCAACTTTGACAAACAAATTTGGGGCGGCAAAATTTGATCTGCCCCGGGCGGCAAAAACCCACGCTACGCCACTGCGTACGGGTGTTGACTAATTGTTTACTGAACCGGTCGTCTCAAATTTGGCCACCAAACGATGAAGAGTCGACTGTGAAGGGCCACCACGTCTACCGTAAAATGGGGGCAATGCGCGCAACGTTTGCGTTAACGAACACTCATTTTGATAATAAAGTTTTATCATTTTTGAACGTGCTGTTCAAACGTGTAACTTGCCATGATGATTTGGCATAAATAATTGAATAATAAACAAAAGATTTGACAGATCTTGGCTAACTTTCTTGTACTGATTTTTGTTTCAGTTTATTTTTTGTACAGACTTTTACTAAAATTGACAGAAATTGCAAATTTTTAAGAGAAAATTAACATAATTTAATTTAATTATGTATGTCCCTTTTTAGATGACAGTCCTCTTTCTCAGTATCATGTTCATTTTAATTATTTACAAAAAAAAAAAGAGGACAGTAATTTGTCCTCATTTTACTTAATGTCCTTTTTTGAAAACCTATTTTTATCATGTTACTTATTTTCACTTTTATACAATCCAAATCTATTTTTGTTTGATCTTTTCGAAAGTTTATTTGGTAAGAAGCCGGAATGACACTGACATCTTTAAGAAATACATTGCAGAACACAAATTTAGGTCCTTTGAGTTAAATTATTAATTTAAATTGAATGTTTGAATTAATTGATGTAATTTATAATACAAAGAGTTTAAATGAATATTGTTTATTCCTAAGCATGTTGAAGTTTATTGAAGATTGTCTAGGTATAACATAACATAAATTTCAAAATTATGATATTTGATTTCTATTTCCACAGATTTTCAATATTTTTGTGAAGATAACTTAAATTTTGAAAACAAATGTAATTTTAAAAGAAAACTGTTTTTATTATTATACATAATTGGATATACATGCCTTATTTTTTAAAGGGAAAGAAATATTTATGTTGTTTTTATATTTTTAAAAATATATTTTATGCTTAACTGATGAGACCAATAAGTGGCAAATAAATTTGAAATAATTTTGCATCTTCTTAGTAATTGACGCAAATTTTTGAAAAATATTAGCAAATTCTTTTGAAGAAAGAACAAACAAATAAAAATTATTTATAATTTGCTATATCTAGTTTTAAAAAAAAATATTAGAAAAGATTGGGAAAAGGTTTTATTCTGCATACGATTTTTTGATTTCATTCCTTTTCCGAACCAAAGAATTATCAATTAAGTTCTTAGAATTTATTTTTTTCAAATAAAACAATAAATTTGAAAATTTCCTCAAAGAAATCACAAAATTAAATTTCTTTTTGAAAAAGTATGAAAGTAAAGACAAACAGATCGATGCTATTAGCCAAATTTAGCAAAATGTTTTTGAGAATTATTCATAAAGTTATGAATTTACTTTTGAGAAAAACAAATATTATTCTTCAAAATTAATAAATCAAAACGTTTCAAATGTTTCCATTTGATTTTTGGAGAAACTGAATTCAATATAACGCTAGATTAAACAAAATGAAAACTAATATTTCAAATGATTTTCTGATTGGTAATAAGAAAATAACATTTAAGTTTTTTTTTTAAATTGAAGAATTAGAAATCTAACCATTAACTATTCTAAAAAAAATGGATATTTCAAAAATACAGTCAGTCTCAAATAATTCAGATAAAATTCAATGAGGTACAAAGAGGTACATGTTCTTAAAAAATGGATATTTCAAAAAGGCAGTCAGTTTCAAAGAATTCAGACAAAATTCAATCGGGTTCTTTTCGAATGTGATATCAAATTCCTGCATTTTTGAGATTCCCATTTTTTGAAGTCCCTTACATTGGAGGACTATTTGTGGAAAATCAAAAATAGTAGCCTCAGAAATTGTAGCTAAAGTTTCATTTAACTAAATTGCTTAATTTTCCGCTAAAATAAGTCTGAAGTTAGCAAAATCTTAAATAACTAAACAAATTAAGTTTCTAAATTGAAAAACCTTCGATTTGTAATTTGAAATACTTAAATAATAATTTGTTGTATGACAAAATTTTAGACTTTTAAATGTAAATTTGTTGTTGAAAAATTAATTTCTTAGCTTTTATGGATGTTTTTTTTTTTTATTCCATTTAAAATGTTTAAAAGCAACTTTACTTCAGCTCAGGGCACTTTACAAAATTTTAAAAATCTTTGAAGAAAGTTTTGTTTATCAAAAACCGCCCAATTATGTAACCGTAACAGTTCTTTTTTTTGGAAAAAATATTTTAAAAGTTAGCTTTCAAAATCAAATAAACTAAGGAATTAAAAAAAACTTTTTTTGCTTGACTTATTGCTATCATCTCGAACAAAATGTAAACTGCTAATTCTAATTTCTAAGATTAACTACTGTTTTTGTTATAGAAATACTCCACAAAAATAAGACGAAATGCCGTTTATTCCAGTCAAAAGCTTATAATTTTCAAGTTGTTTTCCCCTTTTTGAAAGAAAATTTGTTATTTTTCTAAGCTTTTTATCTTACACAATTAAAGTTTTAAAAGTACACTAGCGGTGTTGTGAATTCAGCTGACAAAATTTACCTGCTAAATAAAACTTTTGAATTTCGCATTATAAAAACTGAATATTGAATATTTCAAATATTGCTCGAAACAAATGATTTTATTTTAAGCTTAAAACCTTTGTCTGTCTTGTTCGTGCATTTTTAAATTAATGTACAAAATTACCCAAGGAAGTTACAAGAACAGTTTTTGTGGAACAAATTAGGTAATTGTTAAAATGCTACAATTTCGGACACTAAAAAATATCAACACTTTTATGCTTTTGGTTTATGCAAAATATTATCTATTTATAAGATTTAATTTTTCAGATTAAAGTTAGGGACGTTAGGTATATTAAATAAGCAACTCATTTATGGGGAATATTCTTAAACTTATATAAGTTACTCATTTATTGCAAATCA
Organism: Eupeodes luniger; assembly: GCA_951509635.1. Classification (NCBI taxonomy): domain Eukaryota; kingdom Metazoa; phylum Arthropoda; class Insecta; order Diptera; family Syrphidae; genus Eupeodes; species Eupeodes luniger. The sequence continues at coordinate 5,705,016 of OX608075.1, read as the reverse complement.
GTCACACAGAAATATAATATTTTTTAACTAAAATTTAGTCTGTCTATTTTTCGTGGAATTACAAAGAACCGAACGTATAATTTATGAACCTAGCAGCCACTTGTATTTATTTGACGCGAAAGCGTCATTTTTGACAGAACCTTTATGATTTGAAGTTTTTCCTATGAAAACTCACTCGAAGGTTTTTTTTTAGAAAATGACAATTTATTGTTTGATTGTAATCCTAACATCATTCCTACCAATTGAAGACAGAAATATAATATTTTTAAATTGCTATTATGACAATGGCATCAATCTCAAATAATCAATCACTTATGTATGTACATTGTACATCATTGATCCCTGTCAACAGGAGGTTGGAATTTATATTTCAACTCACATAAAGTTCATACCTTAATGTTAAAGGTTCTATTTCTTAACAATAATTACTTCATCTTATCAAAAACTCAGTGTTCACATAACAATCAGAAAATTCGTCTCAAAAACTAAAAAAAGGAAAGAAAATACGTTTTGAAAAAAATAAAAAAATTCCTTGCCATTTTAAGACATTTTTTCTAACGACTTTTTCTTACATCCCGCAATTAAATTTCACTTCAAGGACTTCGGTCAACCAGAAAACAGTTCAGACTCTTAAATAGGTATAGGTACCTACCTCCAAAAAATTCACAATTGTCACTTTCTCATCATCACGTTACTGTTGCTCCTGATGAACTAATGTCAATCAATATAGTGTTATTTAAGGGTCGCTTAATTTTTTTTGTGTATAGTCAAGTCAATTCAAGGTGATGACTTTCTGCCACCTATATTGAGAAAGGTGACACGCTTCGTTCGCACAATTGTCAAATCAAGGTCAACGCTGCAAATGCATTATATGCGTGAAATTTAATTGAAAAGTTAAGAAACAAAATAAAAATACAATTGGGATGTTTTGAGAAGCAATTTTAAAACAAACTTTGACGTGAGACGAAAATTGAAAATAAAATAAAATTAAGATAGTAAGAAAATTTTAATGGTTTTTATTTTGTTTTTGACATCCGCAGGAGGCGGAACAATTCGCTTAATGAGTTGGTTTTGTAGACAATTTCTCATGGTCTTTGTGTGAGTTTAAAAGACACACATTACCGTTTATATCCTTTTGTACCTGTATAATTCTTTTTATCTTAAAAGTCAAACTGTAATTTAAGTAAATTTTCGAAGGACTCTTTTTGATGATGGGCTGTTTTTTTTTTTGAAGTGAAGAATAATCGTTGACGTCACACTGCATCCCTAAATACTTGATTAATGATGATGCTTAACATATAAATACACATGTTCCACTTTTCGGCAAGAAACATCTTTAGCAAGTGATAGGACCACCAACATACAAAACAGCAAACCTAAATTACATTACCTACCTACAACTGAACTTAAAGACTTTTGATTTCAAAGACGCAAAACCGCCATCAAAACATTGGACAAAAATATTCAATTGCAATCACCATTTTGACACTAAAAACAATAGAACACACTTGAGCCGTGTTGGCTCAAGTTATTGTTGTTTTTTTTCTACTCTAAAAGGACTCCTGTAATATCATCTTTCCAATCTTGAAATTAGTCCTTTTGCGGTACTTTGATTGCGTTTTTCTTTCTACATAATATGAAGCTACCTCCTCGTATATGCGTTGTGACTCAAGTGTGTTTTTCAATGCTTAAGTGGTTCCTTCTGTTGTTGTTTTTCTTTTTGCTAGGCTACTGAAAAGCGTTAAGATTGTGCGGTCCTCATCCTTATATACCAACAACCACTCTCACCCCCTTTCACATCAAAATGTCAATGAAATATTGGTTTCAATATTTCCAAAGCAATTTTTTCTTCCATCATTATCCTTTATTGTTACCGACGGTGGTGGTGACGGCGGGCAGTAGCAATGTAGTACCTTTACCCACCATGTGTGTATATGTATGGTGAGTCCTTTATTTTCTTCTGCAAAAAAATAGAATATCCTTTTAGTTGGTATAGTTTTGTTGGGGGTTTTGCAGAAATATTATATAGTGCGATGACGGTATATCAATTTTATTATGCAAAACGCAGCGCAGCATGTGTCCTAGAGTAGCACTTAATGCAGGAACGTGGAAAGGATTTGTCGTTCTTATATTCTTCTTTTTGTATATGTATTACAGAGAGGTATAGAGTCCACCATATTCTTTGTCGTCACATGTCGCATTCTCATATCGAATCTAATGGCCAGCACGAACGAACCAACCAACGTTGTTTTCTCATATATATGTAACTCACATTTATTTCATCAAGGATTTACAATCCTTAATAGGGATATTTGCCAAGCTGACGTTTGTTTTTGTTTGCTTACTTCTTCTATATGTATATGTTATATGCGATAACCCCCAAAACTACTACAGTTGGAGTATAATAACAGGAGCAGGTACATTAAGCCCTGCTGTACACTATATAGAAGATACTAGGAATTTTTGTTATTTTAGCTTTTCTAATGGGACACAGATGGATGAAAGGATACAATTTTATTGCTGCAGGATATGCGTAATATTAGAATGAGAGTCCTATGTTTTTGTGGTTTTTGTTGTTTGCATGTTCTTTTTTGTATTTCTTCTGCAGAAAACACAATAATATACAATACTGCATGCGAGAATATTTAATTGGAATTATACCTTCACCTTTATAAAGAGAAAAGAATATAAGAAACAAAAGGATATCAATAGGGTCCTGATTGAATTTTCAGTTATTTTTTTTTAAAGAGAGGTACTTTGATCCAGTGTCAGTGACGTGTGGTTCCCCTCTTATATTTTTTTGTCTGTCTTTAAATACCCACTTCGGTAACAGTTATCAAAGAGACCACCAATAGAGTCATCTGGGTCTTTGAGGTCTCGCAGGATGACGATGATTGCGCGGCACAGGACACACATGTCTTTTTTTTGAGACAATTTTCGAAGTCATCATCAAAAGTCATGCAATTTTGGATTTCTTCCTTTTTTTATTTTGTACCATTTGACTTTTTTGTTTCAAGACAGTCTTCCGTTTTCTTTTTGTTTTTACTTTACTGTGTCGGTTGGCGGAAAATGCCGACACGGATGAAAGGACGACCAATCATAATTTTCTTTCTTCCTTGAATATTTCTTATTTTTTTTTTATTAGTTAAGTTTTGTTTGTTTGTTGTTTCCCCTTGATATGTTTTTTAAATGCATCCTGAATGAATTGAATGACATTCAAAATGATTACGGGTATTTGTGTGTTTGTTTTTTTTTTTTGGTTTGTCTCAAATACAGGACTTCAAGGACGAATTGGTGTTCGTTTACCCAGAAAGATGTGAGTTTAGGTTCAGAGTTGGTTTTTGTTTTGTTTTTTAATTTAAATGAAAATAAATGTCCCGACAAAGGTGAAAGTTGATTGGATCAAGGCCGGAAGAGTGTCAAGGAATAGAAGTTAAAAACCAAAATATAAGAAAGAAATTCTCAAGGAGGTGTCGATATCAGATTTCAATATAGTTCTGTTAGGTTCTGAGGGTTATGAAATGACTGTTAGAATATTTTCTAAGTATACTTAAATGGAAGGAATTTAAACAGGGGTCCAACGTTAACTTCAATCAAAACGAAATTTACCTATTCATAGATGACATTCATTCTAGCAAGGTTTGGTGTAACTGAGCTTGAACTGCGTGGCATTGTCAAACAGTTGAACTTTAAAATGCTATAAAAATTGGGGTCCTAGATTTGTACATATTTAATAGACGAAAAAATAGCTTTGTAGAGGGCCAACTAAAGTAACTTAAGCAAACATCAACTTATGTTAAAAACTCAACGCATTGGTTATGTAATTAAGATGGGTCGGTATGGTCTTATTAAAGAACTCCCTTGAACTGATTGAATTAATAATTAAAATTGTTCAAAATCCTTCTTCTTTGTGTTTTCCGTTTTACTCTTGTAAACGGGTTTTCTTTGAGCTGTCAAATTTCAATTTTTCCTTTCAAAATTTTAACGAATAGTAAACGGTTTTTCTTTGAGCTGTCAAATTTAAATTCGTCCTTTCAAAATTTTAACGAAACTTAACGAATGGCCTCGTTTATGATAAGGTGTTGTGTGCATTAACTCCTTCACTAAAGGCCCAACTATAATAGCTTAACCGAAAGTAAGCTAATGTCAAAACCGAACGAAAAGTTATCAGAAGTTATCGTCAAAACAAAAAGTAACCATAATGGATTCAAGTAACTTAAGTAAAAAACGTTTCAAATTTGACATTTGCTTAAGCTCGAGCCATTTAAATGGCTCTTGCGTAATTGCGCGAATAAAATAAATAAATTAGGTGGCGCAACAGTCCATGAAGAACCAGGGCCTAGTGACTTACAACTCTCAACCATTCCTGTGTGCGAGTAATGTTGTCAGAGATGGAAGGGACCTACAGTTTATATGCCGAATCCGAACGGCTAATTTTAGAAAGCACTTTTCATGACAAAAATTACTCTTGGAGAATTTGTCATTTCCTCGCAAGAGGTAGTATCCGTGAAAAAAGTTAGGTGGCATAGGCAGGGATTGAACCCAAGACCCCTTGCATGACAGTCCAACGCACTAACCATCACTCTACGGGTACTACTAATTGCGAGAAAGTAAGCGAAATTTAACGAAACTGAGCAGAACGTCTATTATGGTTAGTGAAATATAAGGCTGCGTATTGGTTCGTTCCCTTAAGCTGGCTTAAGCTCGGTTAAGTTTATTAGAGTTGGGCCTTAAGTGTGTTCAAAAGTGAGATTCATTGCAAAATAGCTGATCCATAAGGTGTATAGGTACGCACTTTTTACGTTCACAAAAATAAATGGAAAGCGATTGATTACAAACAAATATGCGTAAAATTACTGTCATATTTTAAAATAACATTTTAAATTCACATCCTAACGCCGGTTTCCTTAATTCAAATGAGGAAATAGACATCCGGGAGCCGTTTTACATCTTTTAAGACCTCTCTAGCTTATTTGAAATTAATTTAGAATCATTCCCTTGGCTTCTCCTTATGAAGACAAATGTTACCTCTGGGACAGAAAAGCCAAAAAAGAATTGACATTACTTTTAAAAAAAGTGCAGTAACAGTTGTCAAATATTTTATACTGACAATTTGACAACAAAGTTTGAGATATGTTATACTCTAAGTACATCATGAATGTCATGAAAATAATTTACACTCGTAGATCCTATCGAATAAATGCTTCAAAGTAAGAACTACAAAATCAGTCATCGCCGTCGGCGGACAGTTTCAAGAAATCAATTAAAACTGAACTTATATAGGTACCTATATAGGTTTCAAATATTATTTTTAACTGAAATGTCTAATCCTAAAGGGACCTTAAAGTTTAGACTCATTTGAGTAAATAACTAAATTATTTGTAGGCCTTGTTGTTAGAAGAATATTATGCTCCATTTTTCTTCCGACAATAGTCTAGTTGTCATTATCATGACACTTCATTGAAGATTTTGATGTATCCATTTTTCTGACATTTTAACACCCAAAAGTCAAAATATTACCTTCTATTAAATTCACCAAACAAAAATAGTGGTATGTAAATGTAACTATAAAAAGACTCATATCCTCATGAGCTAAGTAAACACTTTTTAAATAAAATTAATTCCCCTAAAAAGATAAAAACAATCCCATTTTGGCTGTATAGGAAAAATTAGAAATAAATTCACCCTTTTTGTCACATAAAACGTCAACAAGACCAACAAAAATTCACCACAGTGTCAAAAGTAGCAATTTTATCCAATTTACATTTGGGTAATAAGCACTTCGTAAAAATTAACATCACTTTCAGCAAAACCTACACCTTATCTATAGTTCAATGTAAGGTAGGTAGGTACAAAGCGATCTTTAAATACCTATAAGTCTATACCTACCTCTATTTAAAAGTAACTACAAATTTACTCTACCTTACCTTTTGCTAAAGGTATGATTGTGGATTGTGACTCTTTCGCCATCCATATTTTAATTTTCTTCATTCAATTTTTTGTTTTGTGTAATGGGGGTGTGGTTGATTGAGGTTGGTTTGATTTGGTTTGGGGGGATAATATGAAAGATAACTTATATTCACCAATTTTGGAAGGAGAAATTCACCATATGTATAGATAAATGTACTTACTTTTAAACAAAGATGGTTAATGAGCATAAACAAGGATTTTTTTCCTGGAACATACATATCTGAAAAGAATAAAAAATTATTAAGTGTCAAAAATTTAAATAATAAGCAAAGAAATTGACATTGGACTTAATTCACCACAATACTATCAAATTAAGGTAACATTTAGTTTATTTTGTCAAAAAACTACATTTAACTTACATAAAATCATCATCATTCTTAAAGCAGACCAATATAGGTACAAAAATTTAAATCAAAAACATCTAAAAAATCATTCTCTCAACACCAAATTATCAACTCACCACACCTGTTAACTCCCCTCAGCACATAATCATTTTCTCAAATCCAAAACTCAACATGCAACAATATAATTATCATCTCTTCTCACCATCGTCATGGTGGGCGTGGTTATCGCTCTTATTTACATTCATCATGAAACCTCAACGGAACAAGGTGGAATTGGTATTTCCACCACAAAACTCAACAACATACGACACTTATTCAACACACATTTCTGAAGGGATGTACCAGTGCCAACCAGACATCGGATACCATAAAACAAAATGTCGAAAATGGGGGCCTGCAGATTTTTCATTTTTTCTCTCTTCTTCCTCACTAAACCTCCCCCTCTCGCTCTATCATCCGCATACCAACCCGACCCGAAACAAAAACACAAATGTGTGAAAAGAAACACACAAAAGCAAACAAAGAAAACATATGTTCCCCTCTCTCGAAAGCAACTATCCCTCTCTGTCACACTGCAATGGCGGGAACGAGAATTGAATTCGAATTGGATTAGGCCGGTCCATCTGGTGTGAGTTCTTAAACTTCTCCCTGTTTTCTCGTTATAGATACTTTTTTTTTGTTTGCCTTTGCCTGCTTCATTCTCTCACTTAGATACTTTTCTTTTGTTTTCTGTGGTCGCTGGACATGTTTTTTCATTCTTTATCTCCCTCACACTATAGTGATGAGTTCTGGATGGTTGTTGTTGTTGTTGTTGTTTTTCTTTGTTTTATTTTTTCATTTCAACTGTTTTGTTATTGGAAAAAAAATGTATCTTTTCTGTCTAGCACACCGTTCGGTGGTTCGTTCGGTGAGAAACAACTTCGCCCACCGTGAATGAATTTGAATGGTGGTGACGATTGGGTCGTGGCTTTGTTGTGTCTTCAGTTCGGTGTTGTTTGCCTTAAGGTTCGCACACGCACGGCTTTTCCATCATTTTGAAAAAAAATATCTTTGACTTGACAAAAAAGATACAATATCTATCAACAATATTTTCGGATTACAAACAACAAGTTGCGAAATCCTTTAGATAAAGATAAACCTTTCCATCATACACAAAGATACTCGTACCTACCTAAGATACTTTCTGTTGTTTGAATAGAAAAATTAAAATTCTCTGTTTGGGCCTTTGTTCGGTGTGTAGATAGAATTCTTACCGTTACCGTCGTCATATTTACGCTCGAAGTCAAACCATTCGGACTGTTTGATTTTTTCGGTTCTCCAAAAATTTGTTTTCGATTAGACCCCATCAAACCAAACTGCTGACACTTAAAGTGCATTAGATATTTTTTCTCTTCACGTGTGAATTGAAACGCGGATAAAACTTGAAAAATTTGTGCCGAAAATATGCAACAAATGCAAGTGCGGAATATTTTATAAAATAAGAATAAATCAATTTCGAAATAAAAATCATATATAAACTACGAATCGATTTCGAAAAGATTCGTGTTTTGAACGTGTGTTGAGTTGTGTTTTTTGATTGTTTGTTTGTTTTTTTGATTTTCGAAAGTGTACCTGATTGTTTATCGTTTTTGAATTGTTTTTTTTTTTATTTGAGTGCGCTTTTTTAAAAATTAAACTTGCACCTATGTCGAAAAATTGTGATCTAAAGGATTAATTTAAATACGACACGAAAAGAAACAAACGCTGTCGTAGAGTAAAGTTGGGTTTTTTTATTCGAATACGAGGAGAAAAAAATGCTTTTGGGTACACAAAACCATTGTAACGGTAATTTGGCAGCATCAAAAGGCGCAACGGATTTCTCAATTGCAGCAATTATGGCCCGAGGTGGTGCCTCAAGTCGTGAACCATCTGAAAGGAGTTTGAGTGAGTACTTATCCGGAGGGAATTCTTTTTTTTTTTTTGTCATTACCTATATTTCAAAAACCTGCTTTATGAGGCTGTTAGATACGTTAGATATTTTTGAATTTTTTGAGTTGTTAAACTTTTTCTGTTTTATGGGGGTTTTTGTGTTTTTGACGTCTTTCGAAGTGGGGGGAAAATCAAATCAGTCGTGATGGCGATTAGCCGACGGGAAAAGTTAATTTCGTTGAAGCTGTCTCATATTGTCATTTTTCATATTTTATAGTTGTCAAAAAATTGTTGTGTCATGTTAAAGGCTTTGAAAACATTGTTTTGTTCAACAGTTTTTCGATATGGTTTAGGATTTTTTGTATATTTGAGTAAAGGTTTTTGTTTTACAAAAGCGTTCAGTATTTTAGTTGTAGATTAAGGGTTTCAGATTGATTTCGATTTAGCCCGTCAAATTAAGTGCGTCCATAGTTTAACTGTCAAATTAAGTATTTTTGTTTGTTTAACGTTTCAAATTTATTTTGGAAGATTTGTATTAGTGACAGCATCTGTTAAGATTGTTTTTGTTAAATATTACATAATTTAAATAAACATTCATTTACTAATATACCTATGTGATCTACGATTTCCGATATTTCATGTAGGTATAGGTATAGAAAATCAAATTTGTGCAAATGTACGCCTGTATTGAAAAGTTTGTGCCTTAAGTGTCGAACTTAGTTCGGAAATGATTGTATTTATTTTAGGAAGGTTAATGTTGTGCAAGTTTATTCTAAAAGACGCCGACGGTAACGTAAATTTAATAAGTAACATTTTAACAGGGTTGACGGTGATAGGAAAATAGGGTATTGTTGTCTTATATGATTCCAATAAAATATTTATAATTTTCCTGTTCAAAAATTTAGATATTAGGAAATTACATTTGTCTGCATAGAAGGTTTTTATAGATAAGTCTGGGTGAATTTTAGTGAAGACTCTGATACGGCATGAAGAAACCTTGTTAATTTTAGTATTTCTATTGTTTCAGTAATATTTTTGATAAGGAAGTTAATTCTTGTTATTTTATTTGAAATAAGGTTCTAATTTAGGGACAAGGTTCTGAGATGGGCACCAGATTCTTTGCTTTAAGGAAGAAGTGAGATTCGGAAAACCGTGCAATTCGCAAAAGGCTAAAAAAAATGATGAAAACTTATTTCGAGCTTGTTATTCAAAATAAAGTTACAACTTGTAGTAGGTACCCGTGGCATGATGGTTAGTGCGTTGGACTGTCATGCCAGAGGTCTTGGGTTCGATCCCTGCCTACGCCATCTAAAGTTTTTTTACGTGTACTGCCTCTTGTGAGGAAGTGACAAATTCTCCAAGAGTAATTCTTGTCATGGAAAAATGCTTTCACAACTTAGCCATTCGGATTCGGCTTAAAACTGTAGGTCCCCTCCATCCCTGCAAAGTTACTTGCACACAGGGATGGTTCAGAGTTGTAAGTCACTAGGCCCTAGTTCTCAACGGACTGTTGCGCCACCCAATTAAAAAAAAAAGTTACAACTAAGGTAGGATTGCATCGAGCTTAATAATAAATTTCTTAAACCCAAGTTATACCTTTTTTTCTTTTAATACAATTCCTGTTTTTAGATTAAAAGGTATAGGCATAGATTCTTTAATCCAGAACTTTTGGTAACATTTTAACATCGAAAGCTTAAGAATCAACACATTAGCAATTTCTTTAACAAAGGTAGATGCCTTAATATCATTTAATTTTGACTTGCGGAAACAATCTTACTTAATATTATTCAATCGGCATACGCTGACGCTAACGCTAACAACGATCCATTATTAGACACGGAATTTTTTCCTGTTAAACCTCACGCATAATAACGGGACACAGACATGACACTTTTCAAAACTGATAATTTAAAATAGAAATAGCTTACATTCCTCATTTTTATTTGATTTTAAGAGTGTTCCTTTGATATAACTTTTATTAAGCATAACTTCTACCCCGGTTTTTCCTATTTAATTTCATAAACGTTAAGTAAGTTCCTAAGTACCACATTATTTTTTCAAAAAGCCTCAAAGCAAGTGTAAAAAATCTTGGTTCAACTTATAAAAGTCTAGAAAAAGCTAGACAGAGATCCAAATAATGATATAGTTACGAAATAATTCTAAAGACACACTAGCCGCCAAAAGTTTTGAGCCAAACTGATATAATTTTATATTGCATGATAAATTTTTTAAATGTTGAAACTACTTTTTTTCGGAAGAATCTCCATTTCTTTTAGACATGTTGTTGATAAAAACATGATGAAATGTTCGATATGAAGAAATTTAAAACATGTTCAATCAAATTTCTTTAAAAAGATTAAGTAGATTATAAGTTTGTTTAAACTTAGTTACTTGAGCTATATGAAATCGTAATAAGTATCAATCATAAGTATTTGTAAATGGTTTTCCTTTAAGAGTTTTCAATTTGAATAGTCCACTATTTGGGCAGCTGTCACTTTTTTATCTGTAATCTTTTGACATTTGACAAGTTAAAACAACGCCATTATACCGCCGTGGCATACTTTTCTCTTAACATTTAAATAACCTTTCATTGAATTCCTTCTTAAGCAATATCTCTTTATTTAATATTAAAATAAAACCTCTTATTGGAAAACCCTTTATAATTGCTCGAACATTTTTACGTTAGTTGTGCTAAAACAACTTTGGTGGTTTAAAAAAATTCAGAGACTTAATCAATTTCAATTATAACACGTTCCGTTTCTGTTTCGTAAAAATATATAATTAAATTAAGTTATTAAGCTTTGAAACCTTTTTTGCACAAATGTATCTTTTTTGAGTTCAAAAAATAATATTCGAATAATCCATTTAATAAAAAAGTCTTAATTATTGACTTTGTATCACAAATAAATGTTCATCAAGATCAAGAGACTCAACTCTCAATTATCAAGACTTATAAATCGATTTTATTCTTTATCTGAGTCTGTTTTAGTTTCTTACAAGAGCTAATGGAACTTTTTTCTATTACTGCATCAGTTAAGCGGATTTGACTGTATCGTTGTATCTCTTCCTATGTTCATATAACTCTCTATACATTGAAAACTTAAAATTCAATTCGCTAAACAAATTTGTTGACATTTTATGTCTTTTTGAAAGTTATGTTTAGAATAAATATCATCAAACTCCATTGTCTTAGTCAAGTTAATACTAAACTATAACTGTAAGAAAAAATCATTTGAGCTTGAGTTTATTCAAAAATAAGACATTAAACCTATACCCATGGCGTGTTTCTACCCATCAACCGCATTAGACATCTTCAATTTGTATAAGTCTAATTGAACATCATATTTGCCATTCTAATATTAACTTGCTGTTGTGGATATAACTAAACTATATAAGATACAACAATGTAACATCAATTCTATTTTATTCCTAACAAATAGCTTAGCAAAACTATACAAGCATAAATAGCATAACATACCTTTTCCTAATTAAATTTTAATTTAATTCATTATTTAAAAAAAAAAAAAAAAACCGAAACTCGATGCTTCACTGATTTAGATTAACAAATATCTTTTGGATTAATTTTTTTAAATTTTAATAAGTCTATAAGCTCATAATTCGTATTCCTTTAAACATACCTAAGCTAATAATATTAATAAATAAAACCTAAAACGAAGATCGAAACAATAACAACAACAGCAACAAGACAAAAACAGAGCTACTGTCCATTTCCATGACATAGAAAATCGCTACCATTTGTTGTTGTATATAGTTTCATGTTTATGCAACTTAATCATACACATTTTTGTTGTTGTTTTTGTTGTTGTTGCTGTTTTTAATGTTAATTATTTGGATGAAAAAAAAACAAAACAAAAAAACAGTTAATTAATTCTTTGAGATTACCACCTCATAAAGAATAGAAAACAAGTTGTTATTTCAATTCAAGAAACCATGAAGATACAAAGTAAAATTATCGGTTAGTAGCTAAAAGATACTCCGCACAGAGAAATAGATACAAATATATTCCACGGTAGATATAATTTAATCACAGGTAGGTAGGTAAGATAGATACATTTAGGTATAGGTGTATTTCTATATAGTATTATAACTCTTTCAACAGGTTAACTAATTAAGTACTCTTTTTTTTTTGTGATGGGATACAGTTTCACACCTCACTGTGTAATTTTGTTAGAAAAATTACATTTTTTTCATTACAATTTTGTAACTTTAATTACCTCTATATCTACCGATGGAAAATTACTCTCACCTTGCATCAAGTGTCAACAGAAGTTCATAATAATTTCCAGTTGAACTTATACCTCAGTCAATCTTTTAATTGTATCAATTTTTGTCTCGAGAAAAGTTAACCGGATGTGATCAAAGTATATTGCGCTAACGCAGATACGAGGTAGGTAATGACGTGCAAACTTTAATCGATAGATAGATACTATAGACAAAAAAGAATCTATGCCAAGTGTGTTGGCTGTTCCTATAGATAGATAGACAGATAGATATTAAAGCCTACTCGAGTAGAATTATAGATACTTTTACTTTTATTTTTTCGTCTAAAAGTATCTATAGATACGCAGCATGAAGACATAGATACTTTCTGGTGTGTACTCATTTAATTTGATTTAATTTATATATCTGTCTTGGAGTTAGGTAGGTATTGGTATTTGCATTTTCTATATTATATTATCTAATGACCAAACAGTTAATTAACTAATATAAAAAGGTGTTATAAAAATCATCCGAGCATGTTAAGCATGCGCATCGCATAGGTAGCTATACGAGCTAAGCTAGGTTACAGCAAAATAAACAAACAAAGATAAATAGGCAAGCCACATCAGACATATGTACTGTACCTATACACAAAATTATATATGGGAGTCTTATATGATGGTGAATAATAGATAGATACTTTACCTATAACTATCTATCTATTTCCTATGATTGTATATCTTTTATGAAGCTATTTATAATTGCACACACAAAGTTGCAATAATCGAATTTCATAAAGTTCGTGCGGGCAGTGAATTTGTTATATTCGTTAAAATCGGAAATGCGTATACAAACAATATATTATCAATGATTTATTGCTTATAACGTTTTTCCACTCATTAAGGTGTGCAATCATCTATTAACTGCATTTTGCGAAATAATTCGCATAGATATGGAAAGATATAGTTATTGTATCTGTATATGTGAAATTGCATCAGAAATAAGCAACTCAAGCGCCTTCAAAGTTTTCAATATTGAAAAAAGAGAGAGAATGAAGAAAAAAAGTATCTTTTTTGCTGAATTTATAAAAAGATATTCAACCTACGGCCTATCAACTCTTTGCTAGTGGGTACATATGTATGTATATCTATTTTGTATTATGCCGGTTTTCTATATCAATATTTTGTTACTATTTCATTCTCTTAAATTTCGTTTGAAGAAGAAGTTCAATATCCATTTGAATGAGATGAATGCACGTGTGTATCATCCACACACACTTCATTTTCTACATAATCACGATTAATCCATTATAATCAAAGAGGCTGGCATCAGTAGTCGATTGAATTTGTTCTGCTTGAATATATAACTATAGAAAAAGGTATACCTCCATCTATCTTTTTTAGAAGAATCGAAGGTAGAAGATAAAGAGAAAACTTTATTAAATGCATTCAAATTGAATAAAAAAAAAAGAAATCCAAATTGACAAATGATTCAAATGCTCAATCGAACAGTTTGAGAGAACATTTTGTTGTGATGTAAACGGGTTGAATTTTAAATGACAAATTGAATATTGGTACAACGTTACAATTAACAATATTAATTTAAAAAAATATAATAAGTGAGACCTTGCGATTTGCATAGGCATTAATCTTTTATTAATAACAAAATTAATAACTTTCTGTTGCAACCATTTCAAACATGTAACTGATGCAATATGAAAGACAACAAAAGATAGTTTGTATGGAAAACAAGCGAACCATACAATTTGAATATGCGATGTTTTATATTTGACATGATTTCTTCAATATTTCACTGAAATTTCGATACATTCAAATTTCCATACCGTTTTTTTTTTACATTTTCTTCATTTCTACTGTTCTAGTTCTTCTTTAAGCACTTCTACGGATTAGACTTCTTCAAACACTTGTTTTATAGCTTAATTAACTTTAATTCTGTTTAATTAATAAAGATTTTTTCACATTTATATCATTTTTCATGTGTTTCTTTCGTAAATTATTCAGTATGTTCATTTTTATTTGTAAAACTTTCTTATCGTCACTCCACTTATCTATTTTAATTATCTCAGTTATTATTCTGCTCATTTTAAATATATTTCCTTAATAATGAACTGAAATTTGTGTTCTACATCATCTTTTTCAAAACTTCCGTAGTGTTTCTGTTACAAATTTTTTCATTTTTTAGATGAAAATCGCCATATTTTTCTTTCTGTTGGTCTAGTTCTTCTTTGAGCGCTTCTTCAGTTTATATTACTTCGAACTCTTCTTTTTTTGCTTATTTAACTTTTTTCCTGGTAAGGCATTGAAATTTGTTTAACGTTTAAGTAATTTTTCATTTGTTTTTCGCTTATTATTATATTTCTTCAATTTTATATGAAAAAACTTCTTCTTCGTTAGTCAAGTTACTTTCAATTATCTTCATTATGCTGATTATTTTGATAAACATTATTTGAAGTTGATGCTTAAATACAAAATCAAAAGTATTTTCAAAATTCGATAATGTACAATTTTTCGGTTGATATTCTCGCTATTCTTTAAGTAATTTTGTTCGTTCTGTGTCTTCGAACTTCTCATCATTTACGTATCTGCTTTTAATTCCTTGACATCCATAAACTATATTCTTCATAATATTTTTCATTTCATTGTTTTATTTACTCTCATTTTATGACAGCTATTAGATGTACATATTCTCCGTTTTTGTTCTAGTTCTTCTTCCCGCTCTCTTTCTGTTGAAATTTCTTCTAAATCAGTTTTAACTTATTTTAATCCATTTCATTATGCTGAAAAAAGGTCTTTTAAACTGCTGAAAACATGTCAATTTTGAATTTAAACGCAATCATAAATAAGCGAGCTATGTCAATAGTTTGTTTAGTATGATTTTCTTATTTTTCAGAATTTTCTTTTTCTTTCGAAGTGCCAGAAGAAACTATCATTGGGCCTTCGCTATTTCTACTAGATTCCAAAGACATATAAGCGCATATTTTGCTTAGTTAGAAGTCTATTAAGTTCAAAATAAAGTTTGAAAGCAGATCAAGACATCAAAAACTCTAGTATTTACATACATATGTACGTAATTCTTCTTATGATTTCTGGGTATGTCTAAATTATTTTTGTACCAACGCTTTAACATCCAGAAAAGGCTAGAGTTTGTTTTTAAAGCTTGTTAAATCGTTGTCTGTCGTAATCAAAAAATTCTGAAATTAAAAAATTCCATGTATTGTTATTCAACAAAATAACTTCAAAAACAACTTTTGACATATTCAAAAAACAGAAAATAAGAAGAAGAATTATCAAAGTAAAAATGTCAACAGGTGTATGATTAGTGTGATTATAGCGTTTTAAATATCAACTAACCTCACTTTTTCTATTGCATGTTTTTTAAAAAAAAATAAAATCTGTATCACCTTAGGCAGGTGGATACTTAAAAAAATTGTAGTTTTTGTTTTATACATTTAGATAAAATTCATGTCAGTTATATAACAGGTACAATATAGAAACCTTCCCACTTTAGGTTCTCTCACTATCCACATCCACGTCATTGTCATTTAATTACAAAAATTCATTAGTAAACAGTTGGCAATGCGAATATGATGTTGTTAACACGCTTCTTATCATCAAAATTAAATCTCTAAAAAAATTAAAAAAAAAAATTATATATATTTCCTAGGTACATATATGTATGAAACTTAACAGGCTTGCCTCATATTGTAAACAGCTATTGTCACTTAACATGACATTCTTTCTGTCCTATAGGGCCGGCAAACTGGCAACTATAATATTGCACGACATTTCAGTGTTTTCACCATTTACACATTTCACATTTTATATAGATACAAAAATGTATCTTTTCTAGAATCGCATAGATATTTTATTCACCATATCACAATAGCTATTCAAAAAAACAACCTATAATCTGTGTCATATTTTTGCCTCTATCTCGCTCTATCTAATTTAAAATCTGGCACATCATAACCACTGCATGTACACATCAGACCATTCAAATCAATTTCCGCGCTTATAATTTAACTACAAAAGTATCTACACTATGTTGAGGATGATGATGATGATGATGACGTTGATAAATACCTCCATTCAAAATATGATGATGATAGAAATATAATTTTTAATTCGAAAAAAGGGAAAACAAATAAACATCATTCATACAACATCACGCATCAGGCAAAAACCAAAAAATCAACCCGGCGAAAATTTCCCAAAACGGCCATTTAAATGAATTCAAACGATGCGCCAATCATATCTGAGGGTTAATTAAATAGATACGAGTATGTTATGAGAATAATGGCTTTACAACTTAATCATCATCGTTGGTATAGCTTTTTTTGTATGCGCATAGATACATACATTCATAGATACATAAGTGATTTTGAGTAGGTTGAAAATTACATAAAGTATCTTTTTGTATGTATAGTAATTTATGAGGCGAAACTATCTCTAAAAGAGGGTATCCCCCCATCTTGCCCATATCTTTATAAATTAATAATCATCTTCAAAATTGCTTAAAGTATCTATAAATTAAATTTTGATGTCTTGATTTGACATTGATTTGATTATTATTATATTTTTTCTATTTGAATTTTCATAAACCAATAAGTAGATTACGATGTGGCATAGGCAGATGATGATGCGTGTGGAAGATATAATTTATGAGGAGCAAACATATATTTATAGTGTCATAGATATTTTGTTTTTGGTTATAAAAATTATAAATTTTGATGCATATATAATCTAACTATCCCCCATAGGAATTAATTAGTTTTTCATTTTTATTTAATTTTTCAATTTTCAATTTAATTATAGAAACTAATATTCTAAAGAATAGTTTCTTTTAAAAAAAAACTTACAGGTCCTTTGTCGGTTGATCGTTTTCCCGAAGTCGATGATGATGTTGATGTTGATGTGGAACAATGTAGTGATTCAGAAGCACCATCAAGATCATCGAGAGGTCAACAAAATCGCTCATCACCACAGAGTCCATCCACAGAAGATGACAGATTGTCACCGGAACCAGCTCAGGTTTGTTTAAAAAAAAAAAGAATATATTTTTTTATCAATTTGTTGTATCTTATCTTTTGGACAAAACTGTAAATGTATCTTTTTTTTGTATTTCTTTTTAGCCACAACCAAAAATTACCGGATCGTGCAATTGCGATGAACTGAAACCAGTACAATGTCATTTGGAAACAAAAGAGTTATGGGATAAATTTCATGAACTTGGCACAGAAATGATTATTACCAAAACTGGAAGGTAAGTCAAAATATTCTTTTCCATACATAATATTTATTTAAAGTGTTAACAAAAAAGATACAAAACAAAAATACATTCCAGGAATTAATATATAGCTTTTCCTATACAAATATTGCTCCTTTGGGAGTTGTGCAAAAGGGTTGTATAATTGCATGCCGCGAAATAACAGAGTTAAAACGAATGTATATAATCATACGTTTGTTCATTACGTACGTGAACTCTGCACTTAAAAAACGATTTACAGTTTTAGTCCTTTATTTTTAAAAATGAAAACGTGGCATTAGTGTTGTTCTTTTGTTGAGGTTCCTTTTGTGAGTTTGTAATGTTTTAAATATTCTAAATAATAGCAACAGAAATATTTTAATCATTAAATTTGCTATTGAGAATATTTTAATTTCTGCTCTGGCACTTCTTCAAGTGCTATTGCATTTTATTTTCCTTCGAACTTAAGATAAATTGCTTCATCTATATTCATTTTATAATATCTATCAATTTTATTCCTCATTTCTGTTTAAGTTTTTCTTCTGGATCTTTTTTAAAGTCGGTTCGTAGTCAAAAAACATAAATATTTTTTTATTGTCCTAGTTCTTCTTTTAGCTCTTCTTAACTTTAAAATTCTTCAAACTTTTATATTATTGCTTACTTAACTTTTATTCTGTTTAAAAATCAACATTTTTTAACATTACAGCAGTTCTTCCACAAGTTTTTGTTGACTATTCTATACCTTTAGTTTTATAACTATTTTTTTTTTCACTACTCAGCTGCTTTATTTGCCAGAACACTTATTGCACTGTTATCAACTTATCTACATTAATTGTGTGTCAAAATCTGTTCTTTTAGCTCTTTTTTACTTTAAACTTCTTCGAACTTTTGTTGAACTGCTTGAATAACTTTGCTTCTGTTGCAATATCAACATTTCTTAAACATTTCAGTAATTCTTCAATAATTTTGCGTTGCGTTGACAATTTCATTTATTGAGTTTTTTTTGTGAAGATATTTTTCGTTACGTAGCTTCTTTTACCGTCACAACGTCTACTCTACTCTATGCATTTCAAATTATCTATTTCAATTCTTTTCAAAAAGCTCTTCTCTTACTTTCTGTTCTAGCCCTTCTTCAAGGCCTGTTGTATTTTCTTCGTCTACGAACTCAACTTAAATTCTTTTGTCTGCTTCAATTCTATGCAATTTATCAGCAATTATCTTTTATTAACTATCCTTGGATTTGAATTTCACATTATCACTATCCTTCCATATTATTTTGCTTCCTGTTCTAGTTCTTCTTCTGCTACTTCTTCACTTTATATTTCTTCGCAATCTAATTGTATTGTTTAATTGATTTCGATTCCGTTTTATTATTGAAGATTTTTCAACATATCAATAACTCTTCAATTATTTTTCTATTATTTCTTCGTGCTTTTCTGATTCAAAAGCAGTATACTCTTACGTACAGAAAAATTGAAGCGCAATTTCTCAGTTACTGTTCTAGTTCTTCTTGCTGTCTTTTTGAGCTTCCTTTTTCTTCGAAATCCACTTCATTGGCTTAGTCTATTTTAGATACTTTATTTTTGTTCTAGTTCTTCTTCAGGCTCTCTTCGTATTCAAACTTCTTCGAACTTATCTCCAATTGCTTCATTTTCATATATCCATTCAATATTTTCCTAAATTTCACGAAGCACCCTGCAGACTTCAAGCTCACTGTAAAATCATCAACTACACGTTATAGCCTTGAGCCCTATATTGTCACGCAAAATGATTTCACCTCTACATGTGGTGGGCTTTTGTTCGAAAACAGCGATTTTTATTGATTTAACTTTTTCTTTTTTATTTCATTTTTATATGATTCTCTTTTTTCTTCACTCAAACAAAATGTGATAAACAAACATCCTGACAGGATAACGATGTGTATACTGTATATGGCGGTCATGTAGTACGACTACGTTGTAGACACATACTCAACGCACAAATCGACAAGACAATCTCAGAACATGTGTATATTTGTTTTTGAGCTGCGCGCCATGCAGCGAGTTAATTTCATCCTTTTGACATATTTATGATGGTTCGGGTCATTACTTCGAACTCTTTTCTCGTGCTGTCTCACAGTTCGAATCCAAAACAAAAAAAGACCTAAAAGAGCTCCAAAGCGCACACAGAACATCACGAGCCTTGTGAGCAAAAGTGCAAGAAGTCAAAGTGATCGCGTCATCATCGTCATATGCTCGCGCGTTTGCGCACCTGAGTCCAAATGGTAAAAATACGAGTGTGATCGCGAAAGACGCGCGCGAGGTTATATTATTGTCAGACCACAGACTGTGCGTGGAATTTCTTGAAATTCCTTTTGTGTCTTCTCTTGAGGATGGTGATGGTGGTTATCCAATTCCAGTTCTAGTCGGTCGTCCACCTTGTTTTTATGATCTGCATCCGTTAACCATCAACAAATCGGTCAAACAACAACAAGCGGGACCCACAACGAGGTAACAGAAACAAAAACGTTAAGAGAAACCTTAGAGACATTTTTACCCAAACAAATATAGGACTAATCCTGTTTGACAGGATATCGATATACACAATCGGTTTTGTGGGTGTCCTTTTTGACAATAACATCACAACATAACAAAAACATACATATACCTCAGCTCTGAAGTCTGTTTTCATCCTTTTTGTGTTTAATTTCTTCCTTAAGATGACATAATACGATTCGATACGCACTTTGCCAGTCGTCCTTCCTTTACTTGCTTGCGACGACGACGTCCTCTTTTAATAGGTTTTCCTTTTTTTTTTTGCGATCCCAAACACACAAACGCCCTCAGGGTTCACCTCTCTTACTCCTCAAAAAACCTTTGTCCGGTTTTTCGGCACAAGAAAAACAATAACAACAACAACAAATAAAGAAATTGATGTGAGGAATCTGGAGGTGAAGGTGTAAATAGCTTGTTGCACTGCTGGAGAAACAGGACACACATCAGAGATAACCTTTCATATTCCAATTTGACAGTTGTTGGTGTTTTTTGTTGTTGTGCTGATGTCCTGTGCTGTTGTTGTTGACATCCCGGGGTTGTCAGGTTGATGTTTAATTGTCTTGTTTCTTTTGTTAAGTCTTTGGCTGATCGATTGTGGCCTCAGAAAAATGGTGTCGACACCAACGACCTCACACAGAATTTTCTAGGAATTTTGTATTTGTTCTTCTCTCAATTTCATGGTCCTTGTTCCTTTTTATTTTATTTTTTTTGGTTGTGTTAACTCTGCGTGTGAACATGTTTTGGCACTTGCAATTCGTAACGGTCATTTTCACCACAGGACATAAAAATAAAATTTCAATTCAAGAGACCCCTCTTATATTAGTCTACCTTCAAAAAGGATACAGTCACATGTAGACTCAATTGGGACTTATATATGTGTGTGTGTATTTTGCAACCATCAAAAGTGACGAAATTCTTGAAGATTGATATCGCTTTGGCGATGACATATGCATTGCAAATTTGTTTCTTTCTCATTTTTAGGTGTAGGTTTGTGTTCTAAGGACAATTACAATGCCATTTGTAGTTAATATAGAAACAGAAAAATAAAATTATATCTACCCACAGAGTGTTGTAGTGTAGTGTTGTAAAGTGAGACCCCCGACTTGGTCGCCGCGGAAAATGTTGGCGCTAATGCGCGATTTGCATGTCGACTCGCAGGATTGTAATAATCTAACGAATCACACAAAACAAAACAATAAAAATAAAACAAAAATAAAAACGAACTTAACATAACATAAACATTGAAACAATACAATAAAAAGGAGTAAAAAAAAAGGGTTTTTACTTTTGGGCAATCAAATATAGAAAGGATTTGGGTGTTTTCTGAAAAATATACTCTTATAGGTATTTTGTGTGTAAAGGTTTATAAAGGTGGTAAGTTTTCATACAGCGGAAAGCTATTAATGGGGTTATAAGAGCAAATGAAAAGGATACCCGCAATTCTATACACCTCGTCGTATACGTCGTCCTTAACGTCATCATATCACCAACCACCACCGCCGCCGTCGCCGTCGTCGTCATCGTCAATATAATGTTAATCGACAGGATATTATAGCGACACGTTTTAAGCAATAGAAACACCGCATGAGGTATTATGACGATGATGATTCGCGCGACCTAGGTCGCTTGGAGTTTTATATAGTTAAGTTAAATCGGGGTTAAGTGAGGAATATTAAGACAAAGTAAATTTGGGAAATTATGAGGGATTTGAATTTGTTTTGTCGTCACAATTGGAGAATTAATTTGACAAATTTTGATACATTTGTACTTTTTTTTTTGTGTTCGGTTTTGTTGAAAGGACGAAATAGTGTTGACATAAGTTGCCCCAGTTTCCCCTACAAAACTATGATGATTGAGCAAAAATTTTGAAATGAAGTCTAGAATGACTTTTCAGTAACCAGTTTAAATTAGAAATAAGTTTCCATTAGAGTTCAAAGTTTCATATATTACAATAAGAAGATATAGGGTGCTTTTTTAGGAGCTTAAGAATTTTAAATACTTGAAATTTAAACAGAAATATTGCTGGAATTAGTTCTTTATTTTTTATAAGCTGGTAGCTATATAAATTCATTCCCTTTATAAAGGGTGTTTTTTTAGAGGCATGGAACTTTGAAATGGAATAAAACAAAGATGATTTTTTAAATTAACATTAAATTTACGTTAGTGGATTTCTGGCATAAGACCACTGCGACTGGTTTGGACAAAGTCCAATTTTTGATGACTCTTTCTTACATTTGTGGGCGTTAATCGGCAATAACGCAACTCATCTTGTACTCCAAACTATCAATTGTTTCAAACGTATCGGTAAAGATTAACGGTTTCACATTTCCTCACTAAAAATATTCAAGTGGCGTTAAATGAAATGATCTTGCAGGCCAACTCAGGGGTCCGCAAAGTGGAACCAAACATTTCCTTCGATCAATTGCAGTACGAGTTGTGAGACATTTGGGCTGGTGCCGCGACACGCGACACAACTCTCAACCATTCCTGTGTGCGAGTAATGTTGTCAGGGATGGTGGGGACCTACAGTTTAAAGCTAAATTCAAACAGCTGATTTGAGAAAGCACTGTTGATGACAAGAATAACTCTTGGAGGATTTGTCAATTCTTCGCAAGAGGCAGTACCCGTGAAAAATACTTTAGATGACACAGGCAGGAATCGAACCCAAGACCTCTGGCATGACAGTCCAACGCCACGGGTAATTAGTTTTTTGAAAATTTTACGGTGGATCTTAAATATTATCATCACTCCAAATACGTTAGTTTTAATAAATATGATTTAAAATATAACCAGCATAAGTGTTCATATATGCGTTTCGCCCCGGTGTAATGGTTGGGCTCATCAGAAGATGACCATTACACCTTGTCTTGACGCGAATTATAAAAGTCTTTGAAGACTTGTAGCAACTATATAATTCGCAGTTGCTTTATGTAGCTCGGATTATATGGAATCTCGATTTATTCGAGAAAATATGCATCAAGACAAGGTGTAATGGTCATCTTCTGATGAGCCCAACCATTACACCGGGGCGAAACGCATATATGAACATTTATGTTGGTTATATTTTAAATCATATTTATTAAAATTAAACGGTGTTCAGGAAAAAACAATTCGACTGTTAACAGTCAAATATTTCTTTTTCAAAAAGTCCCATAACGGGAGTTTTGTTTGTTGACGTATCTTTCATCGAAAAGTGGACTTCATCGAAAAATGAAATTCGCGTGATACATATTTCGAGCAGAACCATAAGGCTCGAAATAAATTTGCTCAATTTGGCATTCCTGAAGCATCAGTCATTAAAATAAATCAGTTGTAAGCTGTCAAATTGGACATAAGTTAAAATAACGTTGCCAACTTTAAGTTTCACTACGCCTAAAAAATTACGCTCATTATTTAAAATATGATTTCCGATACATTTGATCAGTCCAATTTTTCACTACTTTTTCCAAAAAAACTTAGCCGTATAGCGGCAATGGTGACTTTAATATTTCCAATGGTTCAAAAATTGGTTGTTTGTTGGTTTCAAACAAAGACTAAACATAGCTTCAAAAAAGTAAGGTTTAAGTCGCTCACTAGTCAGGCTAAGTTAGGACCGCTTCTAGAAATAAAATTGTGATTAAATGGATCTTGTATAATAAATTGATGGTCAAGCACGCTCTATGACAGGTTGCACCGTCTTGTTGAAACCAAATATCTTAAATTTTTGGAAGATAAACGAACGAAAAAACAGTCACCATAGCTTGATAGCTCTTGCCATGCACCGTAATATGAACTTCTTCTTCATTTCGAAAGAAATAAGGACCAAAGATGCCGCCTGCGTGTAAGCCACACCAAATGGTCAATTTTAATGGCTGTAGAAGTCATTTGTTAATGGCTTTAGGATTATCTTCATTTCTTTTTAACGAGAAATGAGTATCATCACTAAAATCCATAAAATGGAAGAAGTGCTCTAGAACCTCGAGAACAATTTTTTGTTTTCAAAATAAATTTTTAAGATTTGTTCTGGCATGATGAATCGCCAAATTTTACTGAAAATAAATGTCATCAAAATTTGACATTCTCAACTGTCAAACCATAAAACAACAACCATCTTATCTCCAAGGAGCTAAAAAAAAAAACACCCTATAAATTTCGATTCTAACTGAAACACGTGTGCTAATTGAACAAACAACAACACGCAACTCCTCACTTAAAATTCCCGTTCAAAGACTTCAAATTACATAATTCCCGTAAATATTTTTTTTTTACTTTTAAATATTTAAGAGAATGTGTGTGTGCGTTTGTTGTACGTAAGCAAACAATTCGCACATTAATTGCAAAATAAATAAAATTATTACTCATTGTTTCAACAACATTTTTATGCGAGTGCGTTTTTTCGTATTAAATTTGCAAGGCAGTTATAGTTACTCAGCAATTTTCCTGCTTGTTTGTATCTTTTGATAATTCTCAATCAAACAAAGGTGTGCTGTCTTCTGATGGTTTTCCAGTGAAATAAGAAGAAGAAAATAGTATAAATTGGTTTATTTAAGAATAACCATCAGAAGTCGTTTATTGTCAATCGATTTCATATATAGACGTCAGTGGGCGTTTATAGAACTTAAATATAGATAAACAGAAAAACCTATTCCAAAAGATACAAATGTATATCTACAACTAAATAATGGTGGTAGTTCTATTTGTCTTTGGTGCGTTTAAGCCCACTTTGACTAATTTATACCTTCACCACACATTGTTGACGTTATTGTTAGACTAAGAACTTTCGATGCGTGTGCCCGTTGGGTCAATATGAGTTACGCTTGAATCAAAAATGTACCTTATTTCTCATTTTGTATCTTAATTTTCCTAAACGTGTATCTAAATAGGTAAAAACCTCATAGATAGAAAGGAAAACTAATAATTTCTTTCCCTCCAATTCCCCCCAAAATATAGTTCAATTTCTTCCATAACATGGGAATATATAGTTTAGCATTTGTATAGGTCTCAATATAGAGACATATAGGCTGGTTTATAAGCTTGTTCTAAAACTTATGTTCATGAATCTTAAAACACATTTTTCTGTGAATAAAATTATGATGTAATGTTAACACGTTAGCACGATATTTGAATTATAATATCTGCGTGTTGTTTTTGTTCTTTCTTTTTAGTCGAGTATTTTATTGTTGTTGTTGCTATCGTCGGTCATTTTGGTGTGTTTTTCTATGTTTTTGACGTGAATAATGTGAAAATATTAAAAATTACTTTTCAAGCGCAGCAGTTGGTTGAAAGTTAAAGCTTACAACACGATTTAGAGCCTAGATAGGTATAAAATATAATAAAGTTGCTAGCTCTATATATGTATGTAAGCAAAGGAATCATGTTTCATGACGGATTTCTGGAGCGCCAACTTATTATATAGTAATACCAACCTATAAAATAGATGTGTGGAGTTGTTTGGTCATTTAATCCAAATTCTGTTCTCATTTCTTTTCATTCATTTGTATATTTCAAAGTTTAGTTTTGGGGAGTTATGTAGGTAGTTATGTATATATTAAATAAATTGATTGCATGACCGCGTGGGACAATTCATAAATCATTTTTAGTATGTAATTTACAACTATTCTTCGCCATTTATATTTTATATCCTGGATTTGTTTCTTTTTGTGTTCATTTTTTTTTGTCGGTCAAAGGATCTTAGGTGTAAGACATTTTGTATTTTCAAAGGAATTAGTGTGTTAATAGGAGAATTATTTAAATAAATTTCTTTTGTATTTTCTTGCTTTTCACACTGAAATGCGGTGTTAAATACTTGAGACCTTGGGTTTAAAATATACGAGCATATTTCTTCACTTTTGCATGAATAAGTATTCATAAATATGCATGTTGATTTGAAATTAGGTATACGTACTTTCTTCTCCAAGCTTAAGCTTTGTTTATATGAAATCTGGAAAATTAATGAGAGTGCTATTTTAGGGCAGCATCTGGTTGAATTTGAACTTGGTTTAGGTAGAAACACTATGGGTTTTGACATATTTTCTAAAAACTATGAAAACATACACTCTTTGAGGATACAATATTTTAAGATTAGGAACTCTGAGATAAAGTATTCCAGTTTTTTTTATCTCAGCATTTTGCTATATAGCAGTCTTAATTTTAAGTATTTTGATAAACTGAATTTTACTAGAGCAACATTACGACGGAAACGTATCATACAAAATTTCGAGCTTACAGAATTTCCAAACTTTTCAATGGAAATAGAGGAGTTTTTAAATTATTTTTGTACTTTCAACCAATTCAATTGGTTTGAACTTAGTTTTTGTTTTTAATATCTATTAATAATATTTAATAAAATTTAGTGTCTTAGTGAATATTTAGAAAATGAAGGGGTCAAAAATTACCAAATAAAACAATGTTTGGTTTCTAAAAGGCTTTTTAATAAATTTTCATTTGAATATTTTTAACTTCCCATAAGAAGTTATTGTAATTGGTCCAATTTGTCAAATTGAAAATTTTTACATTTCTCGACGTTTCAAGGTAACTAGAGTCGAAATAAAAGATTTTTAGAGAGATGTCTGTGCGTGCGCGTGTACGTACGTTCGTACGTCTGTACGTTCGCGACGTTTTTTCGCCGTCCATAGCTCAAAAGCCAGAAGAGATATCGACTTCAAATAAATTTTGTTATACAGATAGTAAGGCAGAAGGATGCAGAAAGGGCTCTCAAGAAAATTGCGTAAGTGGTTTTTTTACCATAGCAGTTTAAAAAAAAAGGTGGAAGGTGATTTTGGTTAACAATAAATATCTCATGAACCAATGACTCTAGAGACTCCAATTAAATTTTATATTATATATTGTAACGTGATACAAAACAAGTATATTTTTGAAAAAAAAAAAATCCAATTAACGGTTTTTTTATAAATCAAAAAAACTGAATAAAAAAATTTGTCACCTCGAAAATTTTACAACCAAAATATGATTTCATCTACAAAACAATTTTGTGCAACGAAGAAAAATGTTTTTGACATCTGATAAAATTTTGAGAAAAATCTAATTGACAGTTTTATTTATAAAAAATAGAAACCTAAAAAAAACATTACTCAAAGTTGGGAAAAATTGAATTTTCTTTCTTTCATCTTTCAAAAAATATTGTTTTTAACATTCAGTAAAATTTTGAAAAAAATCGAATTGACAGTTTTTTTTACAAAAAATTAAAAACCTACAAAAAAATTTATAAATGATGGTGATTTTCGACTCAAATATCTTTTCAAAAATTTGAGATAATGGCTTCTAACTAATTTTAACTTATAAGAAATATTGTTTTCAACATTAGGAACAATTTTGAGAAAAATCGAATTGACAGTTTTTTTACAAAAAATAAAAACCTAAAAAAAAATTATAAAAGGTGGTAAAAATTGATTTTCGACTCAAATATCTTTTCAAAAATTTGAGATATTGGCATAAAACTACTTTTATCTTTCAAAAATATTGATGTCAACATTCAGTAAAATTTTGAAAAAAATCGAATTGACGTTTTTTTACAAAAAATAAAAACCTAAAAAAAAACAATACTAAAACTTGGTAAACATTTACTTTCGACTCAAATAGCTTTTCAAAAATTAAAAACATTGGCTTCAAACTTATTTTATTTCTCAAAAAGTATTGTTTTCGATATTCAGTAATTTTTTTTATAAAAATCCAACAGTCCGTTTTTTCATAAAAAAATAAAATCTACAAAAAATAGTACGCAAATTTGGTAAAAATTGATACATATAGACAAACTTTTAAGCAAGACAAATCGACAGACGGGATGGGAAGTTATCAGTTGGCTATCTCGAATAGAAACATCGTGGAATATTTGCCAAAGATCCAAAAAAAAAAAAAAAATAGTACGTATACGCCACAATGGACAGGCATTTAATTTATTTTCGTTTTTGTAAGTCCTATATTGTGTTACTGTAGTACCCACGGCGGCGTGAAGGTTAGTGCGTTGGACTGTCATGCTAGAGGTCTTGGGTTCAATCTCATGCCCTTTCTCAAATTAGCCGTTCGGATTCTGCGTACAAACTGTAGGTCCCATCAATCTCTGAAATGACTATGTTACTACAAATTGCCAGGTCAATTGGACAACTGAAATATAAAAGTCGTGAAAGATTTGTTAAGAGATCCAATAAAACAAAAATAAAATAGTGCGTATACGCCACAGTTGACACGTGCGTAATTGTGTTTTTGCTTTAATTCCAAATTCTGTTTCAGTTTCATTACGAAAACAGAAAAATTGTGAAATATTTGCTAGGAAATAAAATAAAAAAATATTACGTATACGCCACAGTGGGTACTTGAGAGGTTTTTGATTTATTAAGTCTTAAAATGTTCTTAAATTAATTTTTTGTTTTATGATTTCACACATCTGAATGAGTACTGATTTATAGTTAAAAGAATATTTCTGCAAGCTCTTTTAATTTTTGTTACTTTTCCAATACTAAGACAACATTTACTTTGAAGCTAAAATTTTGAAATTTGAGGTCATAAAATTAGTGTTAGGACCTCCCTGATCTCAATTTTCGGTTTTTTCATACGATTGTTATGAAAAATAGAGTTTTACAAATATTATCTTGACATATTTCATCTACTAGTCAAATGTTTCAAAGTTATAGCTTCTCTTAAAAAACTTTTTAAATTTAAAACAATGGTTTTACGAATATGTTAAGACTTTTTTTAACAAGAACGTTGAGTTTTTTGGCATCAAAAATGATGTTGAACATTTTTCAAAAAATTATTATAAAAATCATATAAAGAAAAAAAACAAAAGTAACGAGAAAGGTCTCAACGTTAACATCAGTTCTCAAATTTTTACACCCCGTTTGTTTTTAACAAAACAAAAATATTCGGAGTCTCTTTTAAATGTAGCTTATTTTTTGTTGGCCTTTATACTATCAATTTTCATAACATTTTTTAACGAAACCTTAACATAGCAACGTTCCTTAAGCCAGAGTCACCATCGTTAAAAAAATATATCAATCGATCAAGGCTTTGAGAATTTATACAACGTAAAACAGAAACAATTACGATAAAGTTTACAACTCGTATTTTGGAACATTTTCAGTCTGAATTTTATGACTAAAAGCTGCTCTCATCAAATTAATTAAACTGAATTTATGACGGGTTGGGATCGAAATATTATATAAACAAAATTCGGTATTGTCAAAATTGTGTGTTTAAAATTCAGTTTGGTTAAAATTCTGTATTTCAAAATACTGTTAATAGTCTGAAAGAGATAAATCGTTTAATAAAAAAGTGCTCACGATTCTTCTTTTTCAGACTTTTTACAGCATTATTAAAACAAAATATTTTGATCACGCAGAATTCTGAAAAATTGTATTTTGACCCGCTTCCGTTTATGACCCCAATTTAAAATTTAAAAGAATGAGTAGAATAGATTCTTTACTTCTGAACGTTATTCAAAATATGTCTAGCTTAATTTTTTAAAACCAAAATTTAACAAAAATGGAAATATAAGCAATAATAAACCAATAAAAACAGAATTAACAAAATAGAAGTCATAAAAATAGCGAAATAAAATTAAAATCTTGGTCTCATATAAAAATATGGTTTCAAAAATTAAAAAAAAATATAGATTACAACAAAACAACAACAAAAAAAAATGGTATAATAAAATGCGAACATGAATTTCAAAAAAAAAAACTTCCGTCAACTAAGTATACACTAAAATAGCACTTCTAATCCCTTCAAAGTCATAAAATTATCTCTTCATTAATATTTTAATTTATTATTTTATTATTTTTTTGTCTTCTTTCAATTTTGGTTAATAATCAAGTTATAAACATAAATTTAGCCAAGAGTGTAACATTTTTTTAAATAACAAAAAAAAAACGAAAAAAAAAACCTTAAATTAAAATTCTTATTGATTTAATTAGTCAAACTTAATTTTCACACTTCGAGCACACACTACGATTATTAACACTAAAAATATATATATATACACACACCTAATACACCCTATCACATCATCATCATAATTCATAAAAATGCAAATTTTCTAAGACAAGTTTTTGTATTGAAAGACTAAACAGAAAAAAAATTTAAAATATGAATTCCACGAAGATAACACGTCAAAGATACTTTTTTTAAGTTTGAGATATTGTATTTTTATTTATTCTCATTTTGTTAATTTACACTTTTATTTTTTTTGTTGTGTCTTCTCTTGAGTCTCCCTTTCGTTTCCACTCCTTTTGTGTATGTTTTAGGTTGTGGAATTATTATTTCATTTTATGGGTCATTCTTTTGGGGTGAATGCATGCTTGGCTGATTTTAAAGATACCAGCAACAAAAATAAAAGGAAGACTGCAACCGCATACACAAAAATTACTTTGGTACCACCATAGAGAAAAATAAAATAATAATAATAATAAAACGAGGAATGCATAAAAGAAAAATAAATAATTTTTATGGTTCGTTATCGTTGTAAAAGGTGCGTTTAGATTTAATTAAGATGTTGTCTTTAATATTAAATGAAATTAAAACAAAAAAAAAAACGAACAATTTTAAGGAACATGAAACCATGAAAGGAAAATGCTTAACAAAGTTTATCAACATTAAACAACAAAAAAAAGACACACATGGATTGTTAATTACGTATGCTAATGATGACACATTACAATTTTACATCATGGAAGTGCATGGCTATGAAAAAGAGGTAAAAAGATACAAAACAGAAGAAAAAGTATCTACAAGTAGGCATATGAGTATCTTTAGTGTGAATAAGTAAAAACTATTAACAGATATTTTGTATCTGAGTTTGTAAGTATCTAAATGATGGTTTTAGTTTAAGAAAACACATCATAGACACCCAGATACACTTCATATCTTTCTCTTTACCGAACCACCTCCCTTTCGCTTACATGAACTCGGCGAGTTTAAATCGGAATTTCTTGTTTCTCTATAGTCAAACCATATAACCAAACCATTCGCATGTTGCCAGCTTATAAACTTCAAACTCGAAGATATACCTGTGATAAGCTTCTGTGTTATGTTTAGATATGGTATAGTCTCAAGTCAGTGGCACAGTCATACCTGTATCTACCTCCGTTCTACCAGAATGGGGCAACATCAGAACAGAACCAGTTAAGAAGGAAGTTGTAGAAATATACTTGCGGCACAAGATTTGAGCGGTACGAATGGTGCGGCGGCGGTGGTGGTGTGCTGCGAGTTTTTTGTTGTTGTTGTTATTGTTTTCAGGTCGGTCGGGATGGTAGAATGGTATAAAAGACAGCATTAGTTCGTGCGATGTGAAGGACGAACGCGCGATGAAACTTAATTTACATGAATTTCGACGATTTATGTTTTTATTATTCGGACCAAAGGGCAAAGGATATTTTTGTAGACACAAAAATACAAACAAATGTATGTTACCACGTCGCAAAGAATTACACCAAAAGAATGACATTAATGCCACAGGAAGGGTCCTTTTTTTTTTTGGTTAGTTAGGTGAGATAGTGGAATTTTTAGAATGTGCGTGCATTGTTCTCTGGTTTAATTTATTACGTGGAAATTTTGTTCTCTTAATTATTCTATATACATATTTTTCTTTTGACACAAAGAAAACAACATTAACAAAAATATTATAATAATAATTTATGAATTTTTGTCTTTTTTTTGTATTTTTAGACGGATGTTCCCTACTGTACGAATAAGTTTTTCGGGTCCTTTAAGACAAGTACAACCAGCCGATAGATATGCTGTATTATTGGATATTGTATCTGTAGATTCAAGAAGATATCGTTATGCATATCATCGATCATCATGGTTGGTTGCTGGTAAAGCTGATCCACCACCGCCAGCACGATTATATGCCCATCCAGATAGTCCAATTAGTTGTGAGGCGTTACGCAAGCAAGTTGTTTCATTTGAAAAAGTGAAATTAACAAACAATGAAATGGATAAAAATGGACAGGTGAGTTTGGAAAAGAAATTTAATTTGTTTTTTTTTAAAGTTTTCACTTTTTCCATATTCTGTTATTGATGTAGGGAAAAATCTTTAATTAAAAATTAGCATGATACATGTATACTTTAACGAGGTATTAAAAAGTCTATGTACTCAAAGTATAAGTACTGTGGTTTTAGCTTTTCAATTTAGTGTTATTAAAAAAAAAAACTTTATAAAGTGTTTATTACCTCAGGACCTTATTCTCTGCTCAAATGGTAAAGTGGCTTAAGTATTTTTCAGGACAACAAATTTTAACTTTTCAAAAATTAAATAAAATGCTTAATTCTTTAAATTCTTTTTTTTTTTTGAAGAACCATAAAAGAATGTAATCTTTTGTGAATGAAATCTTTTCAACTAAAAGATTGCACTCATTCAAACTGAAACTAGAAATTTTGTAATCCCACATTATCTTACATTAAAAAAATGCTATCATTATTTCCAAACTATCAACCGTTTCACTTCAAATTCTAAAGTCGTTTGATATCAAAAAGATTGCCATCATTTTCTCGCAATGATTTGAAAACTTCATGCATTTACACTTTTTTCAGATGTATTCAATCATTTGAAGTCTGGGTGGTTGCAATGAACGCAGCCGAATGATTGCAATATTTTTTGATCGGTGTCTCAAAGTGAATTGAATTAATTAAATGTCATCTTTAAATAAAAGCCAAAATAAAGTACTTATTAGTCTTTTTTCTAGTGTTAACCCTCAAGCGGTCGCGCGGTCATTTGTAACGGGAGCGGGCGCGCGTAACCGAAAAGACCTATCGGATGAATAAGAGAAATTAAAGCACTAATTATTCCATAATTATTTATTGATTTGTACTCAGATACATTATCATTGTCTTTAAAGTCTAATTTGTCAAAAAAGTACTTAAAATTATGAAAAAGGCTACTAAAAATGAGAATTACATATGATGGGTAAAAATAATAACATGAACGAAAATGTACTAAGCGCGGTCGATTCGGTTAAAGGTTAAAGAGGTTTACGCTCTTAACATGTAACAATTTTCAATTAGAAAAGTTGCTTTTGCGTACAGGGTGCGTTGTTATTTGGATGTATTTTTTCGGTTCCTATAACAGCTATTCTTCGACGTGTTAGCATAAACTTAAATTTTTAAATAATCCTAAATGATTTTAAAGGTATTAGAATTTACCTTTAAGAACAAGAAAGTCACTCCAAATTACCAATTTTTGAGATAAAGCGTCCTGAAAACTTGCTCGCAAAGGACTAACCGGCTGCGATCTGATAAGGTCCGTAGCCGTTTTGTTGAAATTAAGAGAGAAATTTTCAGACTACTTTTCTTTTTACGGACAACAATCCAAAGTAAGACTGCGCTGTCTATGGTCTTTCCAACATTGAAGACACTTAACAGTGGTGTTTGATGAATAACCAGAGATTTCTGTGTCCTCGACATTCAACAATTTGTTTTATTAACTCGGTAGAAAATTTAAAAATGATATCCTGAAATATTTTGTACAATAAGTATGGAGAATTTTTGTTACGATTTCTTAGCTGATTTTGTGCCATACTGAATGACGTTTCAGAATTTTATTTATCTGTCAAAATCGGCTACAAAATTGCTAAGTTATTCAATGCTGCAAAAATTATAACAAAATTCAAATCAAGAAAAATTGATGGAAAAAATATACTTCACAAACAAATTTGTTTCGAAAAATTGAACTAAAAGCACTCAAAAAGATTTAAAACTCCTTAAGCACTGTTAATTTAGACATAAGACACTTTTCCAAGTTAAATTTTTTTGAATTCAATTAAAATAAATCGTTTTTAGAATGCTAAAAATCGACTTCTAGATGTTTTAAAAACAAACTGATAAGACAGAAATTAAGCCTATTTGTCACTTAAGTCTTTTTAATATTGCAAAACGAATTCACTTTCTGAAACAATTACGTTAACTCAAATTTAACATTGGGCAAAAATCAGAGGACAGTTTCTATTTTTCAAGACAGCTGTAGACCTAAATCTCTTCCTTCACATTCCTTGAACTTCAGTTAATATTCAAAAATATAGCACCCAAAAAATTCCTTATTCTAAAGCTTTAAAATCAAGTCCAAAATGATACAAATGTTTGAGTTTCTTTTAAGTAATTTTTCAATCATTTCTTCCAAAATCAATTTTTCAAGATACATTTTTGACTATTTTAAAGCTGAGAAAAATTTTTCTATCGCATACAAAAATTATAAAGGTGCAGTAGTTTTCGTTCCCTTTAAAACATGTGACAACTTCATTACAACTCTCTTTTTCTCTCTGCGCATCATCCGAAAAAAAAATAAAGAAATATGTAACTCACATTTGTATCTAAATATGTGTCTATTCATATACATAAAAGTATCTAGGTATATTAATATTCCACACTAGACACCGCCTGAAGTAACAAAGTAACAATGGTGTCTTCTACTCGTTTAAGGGTTTTTCTCTTTAACCCGCATAAATAGTCTGCATCAGCAGTAAGAATCCTTCTTTTCCATATACCCAACCCAACCCAACCAACTTTTTCTTTCTTCCTTTCCATTTTCCTCTATTTTATGTTGGTAAATAGTACAAAAAAGACACCCATTATTATGGTTTTTCACAATACCCCCCCCCCCCCTAATAAATGTATTTACCCTTCAGCAAATGCGCATGTCCTTCCAAAAAGCAACAAAATATTAAAACAAGAAAGAAAAAAACAACAAAAACTTGATAAAGCAACACTTTACCACATTTGGGGGTAACAAACTTTCCTTTTTTTGTTGTTGTTGTTCTATTTTACTGTCGGGGATGCTCATTGCCGTGAGGAATTTTGTATAGAGTGAATATATGTATAGAGTGCAACCCTGAACCCTTATCTGATGTTTGACAACTTAGGGTTAATTGCCTTAAACAACCCCATAATAAATATCTTTACATATACACCATCCCTTATACCTACTTACACTCTACTGGTCGACTTTTGTCTTATAGGCTACGAAAATTTATTGAAACTAGACCATAAGGACATTCTTTAAATATCTTTAAAAACTTTTAATAATTTTCTTCATTTTTGTTCTTATTTAATTTCAGATTGTTTTAAATTCAATGCATCGCTATCAACCAAGGATACATTTGGTTCGTCTAAGTCATGGCCAAAGTATACCAACCTCACCTAAGGAACTTCAAGAACTCGATCATAAAACATTTGTATTTCCCGAAACTGTGTTCACTGCTGTAACAGCATATCAAAATCAATTGATAACCAAACTGAAAATCGATTCGAATCCATTTGCGAAAGGATTTCGAGATTCCTCGCGATTGACAGACTTTGATAGGTGAGTTTTTGACACAAAAATTTATACGTATATATATATGCAAATAAAACATCACCTGTAGAATAAAATTGTACCTATTTTTGAAATTGAAAACGGGAAGGGTTAAACCTTTTGTAGAGTACGTTAAGTCATAAAAACAATGCCTATACAGAAAACAGAGGTTAAAACAGAAGACAGACACAGTAAAGTGAGAAAAAAAGGAGAAAACGTGTGCAAAAACAAGATACAGATAGGTGCAAAAATATCAAAAAATAAATATGTATCGCAACATCAAACCCCTTTTCGGGATATGCAACCAAATTACAGGCCGGCGAATTTATCTTTGATGATGGGAAACACGAAAAGTCCGATCATTATATTATCATCTTTTATCCAGATACCTACACTGGCTTGAGTTTTAATTTTTTCTTTAGTTTTTGGTCTTCACGACTTTTTTTTTTCTTTGAGGTTCTGAGGTTGCTAAATTGTATGAACTTATAAGTTGCTGCTGAATGTTTTGCATTTTAAATTGTATCGACGACGACGGCTACCTTTTTGTTTCTCGTTCTTCAGTATTTTGAGGAATTTAATTCTGAATATCGACGTGTAAACTAGTTCATTTAGCATTTTTATTCCATTTGTTTTATGGCCTATAAGACCAACCATAATTTTGTCTGTTATCTTGAGGAAAGAATTCTCAATGACAATTTAAAACTGAAGGTGCATGCGTTAGGGCCTAAAAAAAAACATTATTTCATTATACGAGTACTCAATGACAGGAAACTGGAAACAGTGACAATTACTATCAATTATGTACTAAAAAATTTGACTTCTGTGAGTTAATTATATAGGTTGGGTTCATTTCATATAAGAGAATTCGATCATCCAACAACTGTCAGTTTTTATTTTTGATCTTGTTTTTAAAAATGGTCAATTTTTATATGACTTTTAGTAACAATTTTTTCTTTAAACTGTTGTTTGACAATTTCCTCCTAACTATTCTCCAAACTCCCACAAGACATCTACAAATTTTAAAAGTCATCGGATAATTACTGACAGTGACGTTTCTAACGAATCTTAAAAAATAATGATAAACTAAAAAATAATTTTGACGTAAGACAATTTTATCGATCATTTTTCATTTAAAACTCATTTTTGAAAACGATCAATCTTCTTATGACTTTTAGTGACAATTCCTTCAAAATGCAGTTTGACAATTTTCTTTTAACTACTCATTCCAAACTCTTAAATGACAATTGCAAATTTCAAGTGACATCTGCCAATGGCTGAAAATGACATTTCAGACTGACAGATGTCTTAAAGAATGACATCTGAAAACGTCAAACGTCATTTGATTTAAAAATGGCTGTTTATGACGTTTCTATCAATATTTTCACACAATAATCGTAAATTCATGTGATTTTAATAAATTTGGAACAATTTTCTTACTGACAATTCTGAAAATCGTCTGCACTAAACTTAACTGACGCTCATTGACAAATCATTTGACAGATCTCATGGAGTTCCAATAAAAAGAAAACCTTTAATTCAATTTTCCGAACAATTACCTAGTACCTACCAATTATTCACTTAAAATACTTTAAATTACAGGATGGGCCTATTTCACGTAAGACAATCCCATCATACTACTGTCATATTTTATTTAAATAATCAATCTTCTTGACACTTAGTAACAATTTTTTTTAAATACAGTTTGAAAATTTTCTCATAACTGCTCATTCCAAACTCATTCTTACATTACATCCAAAAATTTCAAAATTTCTGACAATGGTGATTCTGACAGTTCCTTCAAAATGCAGTTTTCTGCTAACTACTCGCTTCGGACTTTTTAAAATTGAAAGAATATTGTCAACAATTTTCAGAATGACATCTAAAAATTTTAAACGTCATCTGATCTTAAATGGCTGACAATGACGTTTCATTCAATAATTTCGCATAAATTTGTAACCTCTCGCAATTTGTCGAAATTTGTAATCATTTTTAGTGACAGATTTGACAGTCATCAGTTCTAAGCTTTACTGACAACTCATTGACAAATCATTTGACAGAACTAAAAAACATCAACATGAATCTTAATACACATTTTATCAATTAATACTAAAAAAAAATACTATCAGTCAAAAACGAGGTTAAGGTGGCACCAAAATGTTCGTATATTATTATCTAAAAATAAGCAAAACACATTTATTTTCATAATTTTCATCTCAGTCTCTTAATTTTATTTTCTCCCAAATTTCGCGTTTATAAAATGATGTCCAATAAAATTCCAAAAAATAATTCGACAAAATTCAATGATGAAAAATATTCTTTGTGGAACATCAAACAAAAAACTAAAATCTGAAGACTTTGTTTTGCTGATAATAATTTTGGTGAATCTATCATGTCGTATTTGGCTGGTAATAATAATAGGTAGGTCAGTTTATAAACAACGACGCACGAAGACTCAAAAGATACACTTTTAAAAAACCACAAAAAATCCAAATTGACCTCTCCGAAGTACCTCAAAACTAATGTGACAAATTTCAATCTTTTCTATTTTTAGAGATCCAATGGATGCCCTTTTATTGGAACAACATCTTCGAGCACCATTACGTCTGTTTCCTGATCCACTGATGCAACAATTCACGCAACAAGATGCCGATGCTGCTTCGATGGCAATTCTGGAGAAAGCCCGTCAGCATCTGCAGATGTGGGGTAGGTCTCCATACACTGAATTACTCCTGCCGCAAATGTACCAGCGTCCCACCTTAGGCGCCCTCAATCTTGGTCTTTGGCAGCAGCAATGGCCTCAACTGCAAGCTGGTTTCCTGGCAAGTGCGAATGCAGCAAATCAAGCCCGTTCCCCACCACCGCCACCACCAGCTTCGACGCCCTCCAGTTCCGGATCACCATCGCCGGATATGCGAGCGAAACACTTTCAACGTTTCAGCCCCTATCAGCTACCACAGCATCCTCCAACTCCTAGAAGTCCGCCAAATTAAAATGGAGACTTCGAGTGATGAGTGCGTGAACGTAAGTGTGAGTGCAATTTGGAGACTTTTCAAACCTATGTACAGACGAACCCGATTAACTCCCTCATCTGATGCATATGAAAAACTAAAACAAAAATATTTGTGGCAACATATTTTTCTATAACGAATTTTATTTGGTTAAACCGCTTAGTGTTTCTTTTTTTTTTTAGTAAATTTATTTATTATTTATTGCCTTAGTGTAAAGTATATAAAATTAAATGTATAAATAAAAATATGGTGG
This sequence comes from Eupeodes luniger, assembly GCA_951509635.1. NCBI lineage: Eukaryota > Metazoa > Arthropoda > Insecta > Diptera > Syrphidae > Eupeodes > Eupeodes luniger. The sequence goes on along the minus strand of OX608075.1, from coordinate 5,666,236 downwards.
GGCTTTTATCGCTTTATCAGCCTCAATATTCCTACAAAACAAAACAAAAACATGAAAAAAAAACCAAGATATGTCGTCCCGTGTATTGAAAATCAAAAAGAAAATTAAATTAAAAAAAAAATCAGTATTATTGTTAAAAAAAAAGAAAAAAAATGTAAATATAAATAAATAAGTGTAAATAAAATGAAAACAAAAAACACAATTGTAAATTCACTTAAGTTTTATCTTTTTCTCTATTGAATTGTTTTTTGTTTCTTTCCTTAAAATTATAAAAAAAAAATAATAATAATTACTTTTGTTAAATATTTTATTTTAGTTTTAGTTCACATTGTATACAAGTTTCGTTCCTAAATTAAAAAAAAATTAAAAAAGAAAAATAAAAACAAAATTGTTGTTAACTATATTATATTTTATTTTGTACAGTTTTAGTTAATTTTTATTATTTAATAACAAAATTGAAAAACAAAAACAAAAAAAAACTAAATGTATGGAATTAAAATTCTTACAAAATTTTTATCTCAGTGTTTGTATATTATTGGATCTAACTTAAATTTGAAAACAAAAAATGCATAAATAAAATACAAAAAATTACTAAACATATAGAATTATGTTATGTGGAAAAAACATTATTTATAATAATAAAAATAAATGTAGTAAAAACAAAAACAACAATAACCTATTAAATGTATTTTTTGTGTGAATAAAAACAATAATATATAATTGAAGGATGAGTGATATTATGAAACATTATTATAAAAAAATTATATATATATATATTAATTTAACAAAATAAATAAAATAGTAAGATAATGTTAGTAAATAATAAAACAAAAAAAAACAACTATATTATAAAAGGTAAATATTATACATAAAATAAAACATATTTAACGAAAAAAAAGAGAGAAATATTTATTATTGTTCTACTTGATAATATTTTCAAGCAAATTAATGTGATTCACAAACTTGGAGGTAATATATCAGAGCTTTTTGAAATGGAGGCTACCGGAAATAAACTATCCATCGGAATTCACTAATCCTTGTAAGCACCACGTGAATTTTTCAAATTTGTATTGGTTTATAGACATTTGTAGTGACAAAAATGGCGAAATGGACAGGTACATACATACCCCTTTCCCCCTAAAAAATTCTGCCATGATACTCAAAATACCCATCAGTGTACCCTATAGAGATTCTGTTTTCAGCAGCACATCAAGAATGTTAAATGCTTCACTTAAATCTGTTCTCTCTATTTTATTTTAATTTGTACAAAAAAAACTGTACGCAACGCATACTTCGCCAGCAGTTTCAAGGTTTCCATAATCAAAATGGATAACACTACACGAATGCGCCAAAAATGCATGGTTTTTCGCTTGCCATTGGCTTAAAAACACGAACTCAAGACAAAGTACTCAAATAAAAAGTATAAAATACCTTATTTAAGTTTGTTTATTTTTTCCGTGAAAATATAAGACAGAGGTAATAGGAAAAATTGTAGGTACTTAGCTGTCAAAAAATTTGACAACAAATGCACCTGATTACAATTCAACACAGTTAGGGGAAATGTGTGAAAAAGTGTCGGAGAAAAAATTGTGAGCAGCTACTGGGAAGAATGCTTCGAAGCAAAAATACTCCGTATCGAATAAAACCAGAGGATTCTACACTCCAAATGGATACATCAGCAGGGCCGATTGTTTTATGAAAATAGACAGTTGCATTAGCCCCTCCCTAAAGTATTCTACCGATATACTCAAACTTCCAGAAATATCCATCAGTATAACCTTTAACTTGAATTTGGACGTACTGTCAATCATAGAGATTATTTTGCCAACTGCACATCAAGAATGTTGAATGCTTCACTAAATTCTGTTCCTTCTCTGCTATTTTGATGTAAACCGTCGTTGCAGTCGTACTTTAAGGTAACCGTCATAGGGGATGATGAAATTACAGAAGTGCGTCAAAAATGCTCATTCGCAGTTAGTACTTTTGCATGCTTAATGCTTTCGTTTACGATTACCTTGAAAACTGAAATATAAAAATAAATACAAACATGTATTCATATTCTTTTAGTTTCTTGCAACTTTATTAGCATTTTAAAAGTGTACCGCTAAGAATTTTTGTCTGAGGAATTTGAAAAAAAAGATTGTATTTATCAAAACTTTGAAAGAAAATCACCTAATTGCGTAAAAAAGTAAAGCTGTCAGAAGGAATACTTTCAAGACCAAATCCTTTAAATCGTATAAAATCGGAAAATTCTTCGCTTTGAAGTGGTAACTTGATAAGGCCTATTGTTATATCAAAATAGTAATAATAGTATCCCCCTTCCCCTTAAACAATTCCGTGATAATTAAACTTTCAAAAAGCAAATCAAAAAGTCACTCAACATCGGACGTATCTATTGTCAAGTAAGGAAAATCTTTTTTCAGTTGCACATCAAGAATGTGGAATTCTCTCTGAACTAATAAGGTCTCTCCCATTTTGATATTCAAAACTACTAAACTAATTTGCAACGTTTTTTTTTCACTTTAATCGGTCCCTATATACATAAGCTTTAAACGCATTAAGGGTAATCAGAAGTCAAAACACCTTAAATGTGTACGAAATATAAAGAAACTTGAAGTTTCCTGAAATCTGCATTTTAAATTTAAATAAATCAAATTATTTTCGTTCCAAATTACTGTGAAGCTGTTAGAGCAGTATTGAAAGGGGCCTCAAATTGTATGTCAACCCCAAACGAGTGATAAAATAATAAAAGTTTTGAAATGTTTTCTTTCCCTCTCTTGAAAATCAAATTCACAATCGTTCACTCAAGTGTAAAGATTTTAGTGATGCATTATTTCTTTTCTTACAAAAATCATAACTACAGGTTCTAATACTTTTTATAAAAATACCTACACATTTTTATTTTTCTAATCATCTTTTGACTGATGTAATTTTCCCAATAATTTCGATATCTTTTGATGAGAATTATCAAGATTAGTATCAAAAAGTTGACAGGAACAAGAAAACTAGAAACGATTAATAGAAATTTTCAAAAATGATCAATCGATTTCCTTCCAATGACACAACAAATTCTTTCGATTTCTTGGAAAAGGGTGTCACAGAAAACAAAACAAAAAGGAACAACAAAAGTAAAATCCCTATATATCCCCATCGTGTTGACAGTGCAACAAAGTTTGATTTCAACAAAAAAAAAAAAACAAAATTGAAGAACCTTTCATCGTTGGCGTGTGATCCATTAATTTCCATTTAGTTCCACTGTCATCTGACAACCAACTGTCACTTGAACATTCAAAAAGAAATAAAATCAATGGTGTGTTTTCAAAAAAGGTTCCTTTCCCAGCCACCAGTTGATTTTGCGTCGCCTTTTGGTTTTGATGCAATCAGCGCCAACTCATTCTCTGGGTATATGTAAAAGTAGAAGACCCAAAAAATTCTCGCTCTAATCAATCAAATCCCAGATTGATTTTTTTTTTTTGATTTTTTTCTTCTTTAAACAAACAAATAATTAAGCGTTTTTGATGATGTTTTGGTTTGAGATGTGTGTGTCCCAATGTAGGCGCATCTATTAATTTTCAACAAGATATCAGTTATGAAGAGATCGATGACGTTTTGGGTTTACCTCTTTTCTGCGATTTTGACTACCGGGCGAACTTTTTCACATCATCATACAGACTTGGAGATCTTGGAGTCTCTCAGGGTCTCCTCCGTCGCAATCTATTTACATTATATCCACGTATGCAGGGGAGAATGTTGGGAACACCATCATCAGGCGTTCAATCATTCATGATCATGATCTTCTCCACTGGAGAAATAATAATTATTATAAATCAAATAAATATTTTTTGGAGAAAACACAAAAATCAACAGACGCTAACAGAAAGGAGTGAAAAAAGCATAATACATAATTCTTTTTGTGGTGAGAAAGGATGTTTTGCTAACGATTGATGTTTTTATAGTTTTGTTTTGTTTTCTAATGGTTTTTGAGTTAATTAATGAAACGTTGATGTTGGAGACATGATGATGAATTCATTGGAAATTTACTAAAAACACATAACAAAAATGTTCATCAAAATACGAGGAATCGGGTACAAATGGTGGCGTTAAGATGAAGACCAAAAAAATGCAGATGATGAGTATCTTGATTGGATATGATAAATAACAGCATCTGAAATTCTTCCTGAGATGGACCTCATATGAAGATATTCGTATAACATGAATAAACATTAGACTCAAACTTTTCATAAACTTATGCCTGAAATATAACAATCAATGTTAAAAATTTTCCAGTAGGGACAAGTTGAATTTTTCTTTGAAAAAAATAAGTCGTGTTCGAGATAAAAAGAATGATATTCATGTTATGCACAGAAGAGATTATCATATAGTAACTTAAACGATACGAACAATTAGGAAAAGAGAATACAATTTAAAAGAAAGTCGTTTCACATTCGTGAAGTGCGGCTGAAAAAGAAAGAATTCTTATAATCTTAACATTCTATATTTAGGCTTAAGGGTAAAGTTAGTGTTCTATTAGTATTACGGTGAGTATAACAGCTAATATTTGATTTTTGTATATTCACACAGGAATGGTTGAGAGTTGTAAGTCACTAGGCCCCGGTTCTCTACGGACTGTTGCGCCACCTAATTTATTTATTTTTTTTTATATTCATATTAAAATTTTGAAGAATAAATATATAACTTTACTAATACAAAGGAATAAGACAATTGACTTGAATGTGTTCAGCGCGTTCGATACAGATTGTAAGGTTTTTCGGGTATGGAATAAAACAAAAAAAGAGGCTGGGATGCTACCGAAACTGATAACTTCCTATCAAATCTGTCGATTTGTCTTGCCTAATATATGTGGAAAACAATATTTTCTGTGAGATAAAAATAGTTTGAAGCCAATATTTTTAAATTTTGAAAAGATATTTGAGTCGAAAATCAATTTTTATCAACATTTAGTAATGTTATGTTAAGGTTTTTAATTTTTGTAAAAAAACTGTTAATTCGATTTTTCTCAAAATTCTACCTAATGTTGAAAACAATATTTCTCATAAAATAAAATTAGTTTGAAGCCATAATCTTAAATATTTGAAAATATATTTGAGTCGAAAATTACTTAAGCATCAATTTTTAACCACTTTAGTAATGTTTTGTTCAGGTTTTTATTTTTTATAAAAAAACTATCAATTCGATTGTTCTCAAATTTTTACCAGATGTAAAAACGTTATTTTTCGTTGCACAAAATTATTTTGGAGATAAAGTCATTTTTTTTCGTAAAATTTTCGAGGTGACAAATATTTTTTTTTTCAGTTTTTTTTTATTTATAAAAAAACCGGTAATTTAATTCAAGTCTCTATAGAGTTATTGGTTCGAACTCAACAATTATATTATAGTTTTCATCTTGTTATAGAACCGTAAAAACGGCTTTTAAATCATATTCAAGAATTTTAATTTGGAAAAGCGTCTTATGTTTAATTAAGCCGTTTCTAAATAAATTAAAATTTTCGGTTTTTGATACATATTTCAGACACTTTGCTGAGGCAAAATAATCTGCGACCTAATTGTGTATTGATACGTAATCCGTTTTTCCATATTGAAATTTAAACATTTGATAGTACATATCTTCAAAAATCTTACAAAACCAAATGGATCAAACTTCTAAAAAAAAAAATGCCTTTCAAAGTTCTTTAAATTAAAATTTGACTTATTCCATTCAAAAAATTCGTGCAGATATTCTTAAGAAAATTACTTGCATTTTTCCATTTATCCATTTATTTTCAATGAAAAAGATTTTTGGAATTTTGTTTTTAACTTTAATTACAATGCTTGCATTAAGCATATTGTCAAAAGCTAGTACTCCAATATTTACTGAAAGTTCAGGGATTTGACTGTTTGTGATGGAAGAAGTCTTCATTATTTATCGATTTTTTCAAAAAAATATCCTGATACATTTTTCTAAACTAAAATTTCCTAGTACTTGGAGATTTCGAACAAAAATCAAATATTCCATATTAAAAATCAATTTTGAGAAACCGTTTTTGGATGAAATTAATACAACATAATTCAATAAAAGTATTGCAAATTTTGAGAATATACCAATTTCAAATATAAATTTTCTTCAATCAATAATTCAGCTAAATTTTATTGACTGATGCCAACAATATTAAGTGTTTCTTTATTATTATTAAGTATTATTGAACTACGAAAAATTTGAGTAACACTTAAAAAAAAAAAAAGTATTTAAGATATCGCAGAAAAAATCCTAATCTTCAAATCTTCATTTTTTGGAAGTTATTTACATAAGAAAATTGCAATTATTTCTTAGTTTTTAATATAATTAAAATATTTTTTCAGACATAAAATCATAGAAAAAAACATTTTCCCGTCGGAAATTATAATAATTGTATTAATTTTGTGTTTAATGACTGTGCCAATAACTCTGTTTTCAAAATTTCCACTTTAATCGTATCAATTGTATGAAGAAGATTTAAATGATATTTAGTCCATGTAGAATTACATGAGTTACAACAATCGGAAATCTCAATTTTAAAAAAAGTAAAGTTTTCGAGAAATTAAGGAAAAATCGCACTTTCCCCCCCCCCCTCTCATGCTCGTGAGATGTACTTTTTAGAAAATTGTATGCTTAAATAAATTAAGCTCTTTAACTAGTATTAGTTAATTCTTGGAAGTTTTCGAAATAAGGAGGCACATTTTTGTTTCTAATTTTTCTGAACTGCATCTAAAGGGTGTTATGTGTGCCGATTTCTAATATTGTCTTTTACTTAAATCCCTTTACAAGAATTCTATCACTAATGATTCTTTTGTCTACCATTAACATTAAGTATTTTAATTTATAAAAGTTCAAAGCAAATTATTAGCATTTTCGTATATGTTTAACAGGATATACAAATCAATTTACTATAGGCACAACATGAGTACGTACGTATAAGCTTGTAAGCAAAATAACACCTTTCTTGTTATAATATTTGCAAATATTTATATTTCTACTGACACATAATTCCGCCCCGAAAGCATCTCTTAACAATAATAGCTACTAGCTAAGTATAGTTATAAGGCGCATACACTATACACACACACCATATTTAGGTATAAAGAGTCAAAAAAAAATAAATATCCACCCTTGTCATATTAGAACATAATAATCACTCGTTAAAAAATTATACCCAGGACCTAACGCTATAACAACCATTGACCGCCAGCGATAAGCATCAAACATGCTTCCCAAGTGCTAGGTATCAAATTAGAGGTCCTATCTCTGTCCATTTTCGCTTTGTGTTTGTTTATTTTATATTTGTTTCCGTCGTCCATTCTATAGCAATCTTTTAAAGACAGAGAAAGAGAGTGCGATGAAAATAAAGGACATGGGCACCCCCGAAAAAATCAACTGGCACCGGCGACCGGCCAAGCCAAGCAACGACGAACGGCCGAAAAAAAGGACCCTCCGTCATTGTCGAAGCGCAACAAGGAACCAATTTGTTTGAGGCAAAGTGGAATCATTAGTCGCTCCACTCGCCTTCTTCATACCACCTAAAACACACAACACATTCAACTTCTATGGGCATCGAACAAAACAAAAATAGAAAGAAAAACAACGAAAAAATGAAATTTATATCCTTATCGGGCGCAACCCATCAGCAAAAATTTTCTTCTCGGGGTGATTTTTCTTCCCGCCCCGGTCGGTCGTCCCTCTGATAGTCGTCGGCGGTCGGTGGCGGCCCGGCCACCAGGGTCTCCGTCGTCATTGTTATCTCTTAGTCCTTTATTTGTGTGCCTGTGCCTGTGCCCGTGCGCTTGCACCTTATCTAGGCTATGGACTTATTAAAGGCTCTAGGCCAGCAGCAGCTACTTACGGGATCCGTATCTGTAATTTGTCTAATTTCTTCACACCCTGTGTGTGGAGAAAGTTTGTCCGATCATAAAGAGATAATTTATGCGGCCATATTTCTCTCACTTTTTGGGAAAGTTTGCAAATGGCAGGGCAGGTGGTCGTCGTATCGTCTTTCGTCCCCTCGTATACCCCTACCACACCGTTATACCTACCTTGCTGTACCCAGGGTCTATTAGGATTTGGGACAAAGTTAAAACTTACGTCATGCTCAGTGGGTTGGTTCGGTCGCTTCCCTTTGTGTTTATCTATAGCTCCCCAAAAAATGATGTGCTTTGTCTAAAATCATGAAGCACGCATCCAAATAAGATGAAATCTGTCTCGAAAAAAAGGTCTGATACTTTATGAAGGTACATAGCTAGGTACATCACCCACTAATTTGTTCTTTCTTTCTCTGGTGGAGGGCTGTGCTACCGCCCGCCGCAACCTCCACCACCGCTGCGCTGCTGTGGAATGTCTTTCTCTCTACAGCCTATTTACCGCCTGTCAGAAAAGATATTTTAATTATCCTACCATTGTTGGGTAATTATTTTGTTCATGGGCATGGTAATTGGATGGAGATTGCGCCTGGGCTATCGAAGTTTAAATTTGTGTGTTTAATATTTGTACGAAAATGTGAGATATATATCTCAAAACCCAGGTTACTAAATAGAGGTGAAGGTACCGTAGCTGCTGCTTGTATGTTTGTATATTTTGAATGGTGCGTTTAATTTTTGAAATTTTTTGGCTGGCAATTTTGGTAACAATTAGACGGGGATTGTGAAAATATTTTGAAAGTAGCGTTTTGTACATAGTTTGGGTGTGTAATTGAACACCATTTATGATTTTATCTGTCTGATGGGGGTTTTAAAAAGAGGAATTTTGTGTAACTTTTTAAATACGTTTTGTTTGTCGGAATGGGATTTTAAATAAATGAAAATGCTACCGCAAGATGAGTATATTTTGCGATTTTATCGGTGTGAGATGTTTAATTGTTGAATAAAGAGCGGTCTGTGAGCAAACCATCATAATAACTCAGATGCACTCAATTGAAAAGTTCTTATACTGAGCAGTGAAATTTAGGCCGAACGTTTACATTTGACTTTTAGATATAATAAACAAATATATCACAATATTGTATTCAACTGAGGAAAACAAATGTAAACCATAAGAATTGACGAAATATAATATATTCTATCCACATTAGCTTAATAAGATTTGAAGTATACAAGAAAAACAAGTCTTATTTAAAATGGAGCCATACACAAATTTTGTTCGAACTTAGAAAAGTAAAATCATAGAAATCATCTTAATTTCTTAAATAACTTAAAATTTAGTTTGCACTTGAATTTGTAGCACCTAGTTTTGGAAATTTTTCTTACAGAAACAAAATTTGATGTTAGTAACTTTTCAGGAAAATTATTAACAAAAAACGGTATCGAATTAATTTCAACTTATGTTTTAATTTTTTGATATTTTTTTCAAGATACATAAAAACTCTTTTTCCTTTCGAAAAATGATGGCGTGAGTTTTTCTTTTGGGTAGAGACCTATTAGGTGTATGTATAACTTTAAATCCACTTCTTGCCCATAGACGGGGTTAGAGAAAGTATTGAGCTACCATGGACAGGCCATAATGTATTTCTTTCATTAGTTTGACGTCTGTCAACAGTAATCAGTAAATATTGTCAGCATTTTCATAACACAAAGTCATAGAAAACGTGGGTAGTAATGTCCAGTGTTGTCCCAGAAAAAGGGCAAATGCAGGATGCTTCACTTTTCTGATTCAATTTGAAGAAATCGGCTGTTAAATCTCATCGAATCGAATGCTTGTGCAGGCCTATGACAACAGTGGCAATAGTGACCTACCGAACAAAAAGCGTACAAATCTACTCAAGGTTAAGGGCCATAAATTGGAGGCTCTTTTTGGATGAGGGCAATGCCCAACTGTACGAAATGCTCGCTGAGCAATTGCTATGATTTTAAGGCATCTCCTTGCCATGGAACTAGTCCAAAACAGCAAAATAGGTGCCACATGAATTGAATGATAGGCAGATGGAAATTTTCCTAGACTGATTTATAGTCTTTTATCCACTACAATGTGCCATCGAATTCAAAAATGGTAGAAACCAATCCCAACCCTCTTGTTTTTTAGACCTGTCTTCTTCCGACTACATTCTGTTCTCTTCAGTGTTCGCCGAGTCGTACTTCGATTCTTTCGAATTCAAACCCCGACATTATGTTTTAATTCTCTCGTTATGTTATCAATACTATTATCCAAAAAGCCGGTTGAATTTACGCTTTAGTACTTTTAAGTATAGAGATTAATTTTTCAGCCGCACATCAAGAATGTGGGATACCTCTGGTTTTTGCTGCCATTTGATAAATCAGAATTTTAAAACCAATGGAGAGCTCTTTTAGCTAAAAACTAAAAGTAGTTAAAATCCCATTAGTGAGTGATGCAATTTACATCAGACATTTTATACGTGTCACGCCCAGTGTTGCCATAATCTCAAATTTCATAATGCTAGATTTCAAATTTTATAATGCTAGATCGTATGGGAGCTCAAAAAACAAAATGCTAGATTTTAAAATCCATATAAAACGTCCATATCGATGATTAAAAAACAAACATCTTTTAGCATTATTTTAAAATTTCATAATGCTTTTTTCTTCTCTATAATGCTAGGTCTAGCATCAATAATGCCGTTATGGGAACACTGGTCACGCCTCTAACAATATTTTTATTTAAAAAAAAAACAGAAAGTTCTTATAGTGATATTACATCGTATTTTGGAATACACCATTTTCTGTACTGTATCAAGTTTTTAACATAATAAGAGCAAACTAGCTTTATGCTGTTATGCTTTGATATTAAATTCTCTGTTACACAATTATTTTCCCAACATATAAAAATTCCTTAACTTTTACAAAATTGATCAAGTAAATTACACACGCCCCAGAGTCAAAGACAAGTCGAACCAAGGCTTTATTTTATCTTAATCCAACTTTACTATCTATGCTTATATCTACTTACATATATTATATAAAATAATATTCTTGTAGTAATTAACTAGAATCTAAAGACTTTTAATACAACTCACGATTTATTTATTTTTTTTCATCATCATAAGGTATCGATAAAGTGAATGCGCGTGTATAAAGCCTTTCTCTTTCCCCATTTTATAAAGATTTACCTACAACATAATAAAACAAAAATATTATATATGTATGTGCATACCTAGATACTGCACAAGAAGGTCGCCAAAGAGAAGACCTCACTCCTTCAGCTTCAGATCAAATTACAAAAGCAAATATTTTATCTACTTTTGTATAAATGCCTGGCCCAAGCTCTGATGGCAAGGCGGCCCATGTCAGTCCCATACAACACAGCAAAGGCACAGCAACAGAAAAAAAGCCTCTCTCCCTCCCACGATATCCAATTACCAAATCACCACATCCAGCATCTGATGAAATCCACATTCAATGCCGCGCGCGCGGAAACATACAAAGCAGCAATATACGCGAACAGAATGGAGCGGCGCGAATATAGCCCTCGCCCCCATCATCATTATCATCATTATAATGCTTATATAGAGCCCCGAAGCTGTGCAATTATTAACAACACTTTAAGATCTCTCCAGGTTTTTATTATATTGAGCTCCCCCGTCAGTCAAGCAAACGTAAACCACCCTTTTCAAAAGCTGCATTCTGTGCACAACAAAAACAGAGTTGGAGTCGAAGTCAGAGTCAGAGTCAGAAATCAGAATCAGATTTGATGATCTCATTTCGTATTCTATTGTGAGTCTAGCAACTAGCATCTAGCTAAGGCTATAGGCGATTTGCGCTGCTGATTCCTCTCAGACTTCATTCTAAACCTAAAGCAAGTAAATCACCAATGCATGGTGGAGACTCCTTTTTTTTTTGTTGAAACTTGGATTGCTGAGATGTTCATCCTGAATCTTTAAATGCGCCCGCACTAGCATCGATCACTGGAGCCTCGACGACAACGACGCCATTAAGTATAAATGGGCAATGGTTGCCATTATCCATCTTCAAGGCTTTCAACTTTTCTATATTTTCAAAAATAAAAATGTATGCTTTCTAACTCATGATTCTATAGCTACATGAGAAGTTCCAATGGTTGTCTGTGGTTTGACAGTTGAGAATTTAAAACTGTGTTGACTTTTCTATGCAATTAGGCTTGACAGTTAAAAATACATCTGTTCGCGTAGTTCATACAGAGGAAAACCACAAACGTCAAACTTTAAGGAACCTTTTAAAATGTCGATTGTATCCTTTGTGACGAACCACATTTATAAATTAGGTGGCGCAACAATCCGTTGAGAACTAGGTCCTAGTGACTAGTACTGTTATCAGGGATACAGGGGACCTACAGTTTTAAGCCGACGAACCACATTTACGTTGCTATATAACTTCTACCATAATATTGAAATTTAAAGTATTTTGCAAATTTTATAACACTTATGTTAGCAAAGAAAAACTAAAATGGCGGCAAAATCCACGTCAAGTTCTTGAAGTAAAATTGACAATCATGCAATTTCTGTACTTTTTAAAAACTTTAGTTTTTCACTTAAAACATCAGTTGGCAACCATAAAATGTTGCTTTCCTAGATTTGCGGAGGTCTGTAAATATGCGGTGATGGCGAATATTGTGTATGGCCACTTTGTTACTTCCCGGATTGAAAATGTTCGCCTATTTTCGCGCGGCGCGGCGACGCGTCAAGTGTGGGCGAGTGTTAAGTGGACTCAATGGCTGAAATTAGCCAGACTCTGGGCGGTGATGGTGGGTGTTTATTGTGTGTCTTTCATGCGTCCTGTCGTCTCATTCAAAAGGCATGTTTATATTTAACATTTGTGATATTTAAAGAAAGAAATTGTGTATATTTTTCAAGTCGTTATTTTTCCGGATATTAAATTCATTCAGGTATAACGAAGATTATTGCCTCAAGTCCTCCTCTCTATGAACTTTATATATGTCCTAAACATTTATATAATGAACAATTAAACATTCAATTGGAATATAGTTAATTTATTGCCTATCGTCCATCGTTTTAAATGTTTTTAACCCTTTTATATGCCCTTTCGTTTTGTTATTTTTAGTTGGTTGTGTCCTCCCAAAAATGTCTTCATTAGTGAGACAAACGGTCGACCACACCATTGGGCTACAAGACTTGATCAAGAACAAAATAAAAAAAAAACATCACGAACCCTTTTCTTTATGAGGCCCATCGATGTCATTAGTTTTATTTTTCTATCGTTTGATTCTTCTCTATCGAATAGCTTAAGGTTTTTTTTTTTTGAAATTTCGTTTTTATTTTGACAATAAATTATGATCGTAATGCGTCTCTTGGGCAGATGTCAGCAATATTCGCTTTTAAATAGACAACATTATAACGTCGATGATGTTTATGATTATACGACGGATGGTTATATCATGATAACTTCGTATGTTTTGTTTACTTGTAGATACGAAAAATGTCAATAGTTTTTATTTTATGAATTTAGTGACAATAATTAAGGAGCAAAGCGGGAATTTAGTGTTTAAGGAGTTGATGTTTTTAAAGACATCTGCGCTAGTTGAAGTTTTTAAAAACACTTTTTTAATAAGTAAAATATTTAAACAATGTTTTAAAACGCAAATCATAGAGTTAATTAAATGATGTAAAAGTTACATTTTTGTCTAATTTATCAAAACAAAATAGTAGATAAATTGACTGAGAAGAGTAGCTTAGACAGTTTTCAACAGATTACCTTAAATACATATGGAAAAATATATTCTCTTTGAAAGTACGAAGAATTTTTCCTATGTTGCATAGTTTATTTGTTATTAACAATTATCTGACAATTAAGATGAACTCTAATTACTTTCCACTTTAGAAGTGCACTATTTGGCCAGAAATCAATGTATCTTAAAAATGCTGTGAGAAATTATAAGAGCTTGTGCAGACTAAAATTATTGAAATCGGTTGTTTGGTTCTTGAGAAAACTTAAAAACAAAATAACGGTTTTATGGGGGTACCGTTCTGGAGCAATACAAAAATATTTGTTTTTATTGAAAGAAGCCAAATTAAGAAAACAAAATTAGCGAAAATTAAAAAAATCGGTTTGTTTTTAAAAAAAATCGAATTTTCGTTTTTTGACCAAAAAATTTGTATGGGTCCTACTGTTATTTTTAGTTTTAAAAAAAATTAAAAATACATAATGCCAATTGGCTCGAAACCTTAACTTAAAAATTGAAAGTCAAAGGACCCAATGGTTTGGGTTGTAGGGACCAAGACAGACAGTGGGACGGAATCGGGGGACCTACTTTTTGAGACTTCTTTACCATGGTAATGCCATGTTTGAATAAAATATCGAGTTCGACATTTTTTTACGAATGCAAAAAAAGTTCCAATATAACACAAGTAAAAGGAGACTACATTGCATCTCTGCGATGTTGATTTAGAAACGTAATTAAGCCTTTAACGCAGTACTCAAAGGAGAGCCTTAACAACTATTTGTGACAATTACATCATCGTTTTGCTGCACCTTTTTTTAACTGAGACGGCTGCCGTACTATGAAGTTCAGAGACTCGTTCATTAGCCGTACTACGCGAATGTGGAATGACTTAGTACGCTCTTAAGCTTTGGTAATCCTTTTGAGAGTTTAGTTTTTACACAAAATAATTAAAAAACAACTTGAAATAAAAAGTGTTGTTATCTTCAATATAGTTATAGGCTTTTTCTGTGGTATCTCAAATATTTTTGGGAGACATAATGTGATCTAAAAAAGTCCTGTTTCATGAATTTCGGAAGAAATTCCGTTAAATTCCTGATTTTCTGACTGCCACAAAAATCTTTCACTGTTCAGTAATTCTTATGATATTTGCGATACCAACGTTGAAAAACGGTTTTACAAAACTGATTTTGAAAATTAGTATTTTATTCAAATCCTTTAGACATTTGGGAGGTAAATTTTCGTAAAATACTAAAGGATAATAATTTTATTTTTAAGAAAGTGATTCGAAACAAGACACCTGCAATGATAACTTACCATTGCTGCCCTCAAAGAGTCGCTCGTGATAATTTGTATTTAATAAGTCAAATTTTCATTCAAAAGAACTTCAAAAGTATGCAATCCATTAATACAAGCTAAAGATGTTTTCTGTCAAAAATGTAAGACGTCAAATTAATTAGTATTTTTTTTTACTTTTTCACCTGATTTTCTTAAATGTTAAAAGTTATCAGGGAATTAAACCATTTTGAAAAGATTTAAAAGTTAGAAGGGTTTTAATTTTTTTTTTTTTCAAGAAAGTTTCAATTTTTTTCTAAAAAACTGAACCAGAAGTCAAAAACGTCATTTTTCGAAATACAAAATTATTTTGAAGAAAAGAACGATTTTTGTTCTTAAAATATTCAAGCTCAGATATATTTTTTAACAGTTTCTTAAATTTAGAAGTAAGTTGAATTTGGTTTTTAAATTCATATAAATTCTGTAAAACTGTGTAATGTTTACACTAAAATTTTATTTAAATCGTTAAAATTATTTTCGTGAGATAATTTTGGCAATAAAATGTTTCTTTTTTTTTTTTAAATACTTTCTAAGCTTTTCTTATAGTCATGTATGTTCATGTTGATGATGTCATTTGTATACGAAATCTTTCTCTAATAACAATTTATTCAAAACCCGGGACATTGAAATGTAGATAAATTTAAAAATTTTCAGTTCAAAACACCATGGGATTGTTTGCAATAACTTCTAATGGGAAGTTTAAGAAAATCAGCAATGCCCACAATTCTATTCAAACTATAGTATTTTTTATTTTAAATTTTCTAAAAAATGAAGTTTTATAGAAATTAAAAATAAGCAGACTTGCCGTCGTCGTACTTTCGTCCGTCAACAGATAGTTTCATTAAGTCGTTTCTCTCCCATACAAAAATAGATTTAAAAAATAAAGTTCAGCTACCACTTAAGTCTCTCCTTCCAAACGAAACTCCCAACATCCTAAACATTTTATATACCAAAACTATCATTCCATCATGTTAACATACACATTTGTGTACATAAATTTTGAAATTTTTGAGCTAAAAAGGAATCCCCGGTTCGGTTCGGTTGCACGAAACGCAAGTGCTCTGTAACATAGTGAATAAATGTTGTATTTCTGTTTCGCACGCCATTCACATTTCACCTACTCGCCCGAACCTGATGATTTATTTCAAATTTGAATATTTCAACATATTTTCCAATTTTTCTTCACCAATTCCCGCCTGAGTTAAGTCTGTATGTATAGTTTAGGCGTTAGGTATATATCGCCTCGTATATCAGGAAGGGTTCGTTTATTATGTACCTTGTACCTACCTATTGGAGCCTTCAAATAAGCAAAAATTCGACTCGTCAAAGTATAGGGACTGATGTGAACTCACTGAGCAGCCAGCAGTGCGAGCACGCAAATCAATAAATTATCATCCTTCAACATTTCGAAGCCAAAGCCATCATAATCATCATTCTCATCGTCATCATCAATGTCAAGGCTCGTATACGAGTAGATGATGGCATTCCAAAAAATACAAAAAACCGACTCCAAGTCACCGACCCGGCTAACCCTATCGTATGCATATAGTGTCAAGGGTTAGTGTATCTCTGTTCTCTGATGATGGTATAAAATTTTGTTTCCATTTGAGTTCCAAAGTTCTCATCGTAAAAATGTTACGTTTTTAATATTCCTTCGTTTTCTCTGATACTTGTTTGCGTTTCCATGGATCCTTTTTTTTTTAGAAATTTTCACACCATGTTAGCGGCTCATAAAAATATAAAAATAAAAAAATATACAAAATTTAAAACATTCAAACATTTGAAACATTTTAAGGAAATGGAATTTGATATGTGAAATGAAAATGAAGAAGGATCGTCGTGGGTCCAAGTGTTCAGGAATATGGAGAACTCGAGTGTTCTTATAACCAATTATCCATCTCATGCCCTTTTATATGTAATTCCTTCGTCATCATCGGTCGCCTAATTAGGAGTATATCTAGATATCATTTTTTATTTAAGATGGGATTTAGTGCGCTGCACACTGCCTGAGATCGTGACGATTACAAGTGCGTGACCCCGACTTATGTATCTAGTAGATACATGTTGAGTATTATACAAAGTGTTGATTGATGTCTGTGGAAATTGAGGAAAATTCTCCAAAGTGAGTGACATATGAATGGAAATCCGATGACTTGAATTGTGGAGTGTTGAAGAAAATGATGTTTGCGTCAAGAAAGAACATCATCATCAACATCGTTTCGTTAGGTTAAATATTTTTGATGAGTATGTAAGCGGAGATAATCGTGTATCTTTTTTTAAATTTTGTGATATAGGATTTATCATTTTAGTTCACTGAACAATATGTTTGTCTGGTCTTACATGTCTTTTTTATCAGCTCTTTGATAGACGATTTTAAAAATCACTGATGATGCGTCGTCGATGCGCGTCTCCATGATGAAGAGATGACACAATTTTATTTTAAAAAGATTTTTATCACATGAAGTTTTATAGACAGTGATAAACGAATCTTTAAGATATAATTTATACAAAAGAATGACTGATTCGTTAGGTTCTTTGGGATTTTGATTAATTTTTGTTGGTGATTTAATCTTCTCGGAGGGTCTAACAATGGGAGATGGTCGAGGTCCTATTCATAGAAGAATATAGTGTACCTACCTACCAGAGACAAAAAAGGAAACACAATATAAATCAATGTGAAGGAGTTCGAAGATATTGAAGGAGAATTTCGTGCTTCTGGTTTTGAGTATTTCTTTGAAAAAAATATTAAAAAATAAGAATTATTGTTCTTGTTCAAAATCTCATTTAAGAACTTATGTATGTTATTGCAATATGTGACTTTATTGCCTTAACCTCTAAATATACTGGGATTACCTATTAGTCTTAAAATTGCTGAAAGTTTTGAAATATTGTACATTTTTTTATATACAACAACAATTATTAAGGATATTTTAAAAACTTAATAAAATGTGGTGTAGTTTTTTTGGCTTAAGGCTAGAAGAAAAGGCAAAAATAGGATACTCTGAAAAAAAAGAGAACGCACATAGTCTCCCAGCTGAAGGATGTCTAAAAGTCTCTTAGTTATCTAATTTTTAAACCGAATTATAGATTCATCGAAATAGCACTGGTAATCTCTTGATTTGTTAAATAATGAACTAATAAAAAAATACTGTTTTCATTTTCATAGACATGTTTCACCTCAAACGATTTCTAAACACTTTTAAATGAATATAGTTTTTAAACTTTGTACTAAAAAAGTTCTAAATGATAAGTTCTGTTAGTTTTTTTTGTTAAATTTTAATTTGTTTGTTCGAAAAATTAATATAGTTCATTTCGGCATGTTGGTTATTGCGAAGGACTTGTATGCCAGAGGTCTTGAGTTCAATCCCTAACTGTGCTATGACATGATAAGCACTTTCTTGAAAACTGTAGGTCCCAATATTTCTTGATTATGGAAATACATAATTGTTAAATTTCTAGGATGAATGTGAAGAATTTACGACTTGCGTTTGAACTGACAAATACTTCATTAAGTCTTTCCGATGCCAACAACATTTTCGCTTGGACTTAATTAATCCAGTAAGTGTGCTTGCATGTTACATTTAAGAGCCCTTTGACGGGTTATCGTGCTGAAAAATATTGATGGGTAACGTAGCCATTTGTCCTTTATAGGTCATTTGGTTGATATCATTCGAAATAGCTTTATGTTCTAAAAGTTGATAAAAATGAATATGTTAATTGTTATTGACATTCCTTCCACTTTTTCATAAAATAAACAAAGCGTTTTTTTAAAGGAATGATTTTCGCTTTGGTTGCGAGAGATCTCGGGTTCATATCCCGGTTGAGCCCCCAAAATGTTTGTATTAAAATCGACCTTGTCTTGGGTGGGGATTCGATTCAATAATTGAAAATAGTTTATTTGGTTTACAAACTTATTCTGTTTTATTTTTCAAAACGTGTTACATTATTCAATGTCTTTTAATTTTGATGGCGTTGCGTTTGCGTTCTAGTTTAATAGCTGGAGTTAGTAGCCCGGTAGTAAATGGTGTCAATTGCATGGTTGTTGATATCATAGACACCTCTCCTGTTGGAAAATCTAATTTTACTTCCAATACTAATTCTATTTCTCCACAGAATGATTTCTCTATGATATTAATTTTGCGATATGAAATAATTTTAAAGTTTGTATTTATTGTTGTTTAAAAAGGTATCAATTCAAAACTTCACACATCGAGAGAAATTTGACGCTTTAGCAGCATGTTGCTAAACAGGCATCATATAAAACCAAATGACAGAAAGCAAAAATAAGAAGACCCAGTCGCTTCAGCAAGTATGGAAGAGAGTGATTTTAACATTAAAAACCTAAAGCACAACAAGGCTATACTGATTGTGAAGAACTTCTAGGGAAATTCTTCGAGCATTCCGAAAGTGTGTTGATAATGCATCATATCATCAATACTTCAATTTTTTAATTAAATTAAATATTTTAATAAAAATTTAAAATATAATAAAAAATTTATAATAAAAATTAATTTATAGAAAACTTAATACAAATTGAACCTATAGTATGAAAGAAGAAAAGCATCTAAAGCTTTATATGCCCCATCGTCAGAAATGGTGGTCCTATGTCCCGAAAAAACTTATGGAGTAATATTCCTGCTATACCCCGGTCCTTTTTAAATTCATATCCAACGTACTAAATGCGTGTTCAAAGCTTTTCTGTAACACATTATTTGGCTTTCGATTAATTATTACAATCATCAAGAAAACCTTGGAAAAGACCATCAAATTTCAAAACCCACCACCTGATCATGACTTTAAAAGCCTCATATGATAGCATTCATCTTCAAAAGCTATATATGGTATTTGCGGAACTTGAAATCCCGCATTAAAAAACACAATTTACAATCTGCAATTTGGAAATAGTTCTTCAGAAATTTTCGAAACCTGTACAATGTTTCAGCGATTAAATTGAATATAGTGTGACTTCTTAAATATGGGGCTAGATAGGACGTAAGCTCTTGAAAGAAATACGCTAACTTCAACAGTATACAACTACTGGAGCATGCGGATGACAGAGACAATTACCACTCCCACAACGTGCCTTCTTACAGTTCTATACTGAGATTAAACAACACAGTTATTGGCCTTGAAGTCAAGAAAGTAAAATATATTAATTAAACAACCAAAAAACATGTATCCAGTCACTTGAACAATTAATATTTTTTGAAAGCAACAATAACTAAGTAATGAAAAATAAGTTATTAGTGCAGTCGATGAAGAATTACCAGAAGAAACCACTGTTTTTTCGGTTTCAGCCTACCCTTTCATATGATGGCAAAGTTCTACAATTTATAAAACCCCTTCATAGTGCCAATCCTACGGCGGCGGCGCCAGGAAGAGCTCTGTCTTCGGCAGACATTTGGTCCTAAAGACGAATGAAGAAAAATACAACAAATAACTGGAAACTTTATGAGCAATTCAAAAGGATGTGGATGTAATTTAAAGAGTCAAAACTCGTTGACTACACTATCTCGGAACTAAGCTTAGAGAATCTTCAAATATCAGCCCCCAGAATCCATATCCGTTTGACAGAGCATTTGGTCTGAATAACTGAAATTGGATCGTAGGTGATGGAATGCTATCAGGTCTCACACAGAGGCCTTCCATGCAATGGGAGCCTGATAAAGTAAGTATCGACTTTAAGTTTCTGACATCATGCTACTTCGACCTCTATGATATCATAACACTGGGAAATTTTGCTGAAGATGAATTTTTTAGTAACATATTTGTTGACCCAACCATCTTATTCGGAGGCAGCCTCCATAGAAATTTTTAAAATCTTACAATCGGATATTAACGCCTTCATAAGGATATTTTTTATTTCAACCATACCCCTGCTTTTTCAAACATATAGGTAATAAAATTTAAAAAAAAATGCGTATACGCCCCAGGTTACAAGTTTTTGTTTCATTTTTGGTTAAAAAACCTACGAATTTTGTATGGTATACTTTATTTAAGTTTGACTGCATAAAAATGAACATGTATATTGTAGTTAATGTTTTTTCTTAGACCCTTATCGGTTTTTTTGAGACTACGTTAAAAGGCATTGAGTGAAGGATACACTGAAATTATTCTACATGATAATTATATACAATTGTATATAAACTCGCTTGAATGCGAAGTTTTTTTACTGAAAAAAAAAATAAAAGTTCTTAGACAGACCATTCATTAAGAAAACTTTTCAATTAACTCAACTTTCGTTATGAATAAAATATTTATAAAGCCACTTTATGAATTTTGTAGCCACTTTTTTTAATTTCTATATTAATGGACATGTACATATATTAAAGTTGTACCCATCGTCACACAAATTATGATCCCCAACCTTTTATAACGCCATGTCAAGTTTCTCACAATTAAGAATATTAAGCTATTATCTTTTTAATCATCGAAAATATATCTACCCACCATACTTTTAACAATGTCATTAAGAATCCTTCGTCTTAATTGCCCGAAAATAGATATAGGCTTGTTCATAATTTAGACATGAGTCCTTTAATACAAGGTTCTTAATAATATTTTCCACAAAAAAGGATATACCTACATATACAATACATATCTATCTATATACCTTAGTTGGTGCACTCAACATATGCAAAGGTATATCAAACTTATATAGGATATGTTTAGTATGATCAGCCATTTTTAATTACATACCGCCACATCAGCCATTATCCTGTTTCTCTGTCTGTCTTTATGTAAGGACACTGGACAGCGACAACGTTTAACAGTTTGATTCATTTTTGTACTTTTTTTTCTACGAAAAAACATCACAAGTTACGCAACACAGTAATAGTTCCACAAAACGAACGCCACGCCGCTATACGTTTCCAACGTATAAACGGTACGTGTACAACAACGCAAGTCTGTGAATTATTTATTACCATTCGACTTGTATAATAACAAACTGAATTATTTAAAATCACACAACATATAAACGTGGGTATAGGCATATACAAAAAGAACCATGTTGATGGAGGGTGGAAGAAACATATGTGACCCAAAGTGTCCTGTTCCTGCTGCAGTGTAACCAATCCGGCAATTAAATGTAATAGCAAACAAACGAACTCTATATCTGATATTTGAGTGGGGTGGGGGTATATCATTACCGCATGTACAATACCATAACCAACCACCAGCACCACTTTTAGCTGCATATTGGAAACCAAAAACAAATAGTCCTTTGATTAATTACCCTCTCCGCTGAGCGCGGAATGACGCGGCGCCGCGCCGCCGCCACCACCGCCGAAACAGGCCACAAAACAGAATGTCTTCATTAAGGAGTAAGGTCACAATATGAAAACCACCACCATCAGCCGAGGTAAGAGCAAGAAGGACAGGGGAAGTATATGGAGTCTTTTTAATAGAGAATTTTCCATCATTTTTCTGTGAATTTTTAGGCTCTCATTTTGCTGCAGGTGATTACCCATGATGCCCATATTTACCCAGAAAACTCACAAGCTGACCTTTCTCAGAAAAAGGACCCTCTCTGATGAGTATATACGCAACGCAGCATAGAGTATTGAGATGGACTATGGACGCAACATAATCGAAAAGATCGAAACGATTGATAGAATTTATAACAAATTACAATCGAATAAATTTGTAATTCATCAAAATCACGGTGATGGTGCTGCGCTGCAGAGGGATTCCAAAAAATACAACAACAACAAAAAATATCCAAAGTCATCCGGATTGAACATCGCCACTCCATGCCATCGCCAATGTCAGAGAACCCAGAGAAAGAACAAGCCAGGCCAACTTTATTGACCATGGGGCAAGTGGCAGCAATGGCACCGAAGACAGATGACCCATTCTGTTTGCTGTCAGAAATTGAAAATCGCTCAAATGCTGAGTTGTAGAAGGGGCCCGGGGGTTGATTCGAGGAGATGACTCCTCGCACAGTCACAGAAGCCACTTCAAAACTACCATAGTATATCGTCGAATCGAGTCGAAGCGAAGCCATCCACGTCATGCCATTATAGTCAGTTCCCGCAGTATGTACAGTACCGAGCGAAAAAAATGCAACCGAAAAAGTATGGTACTATCTTTAGCAAGAACTAAGTCATTTTAAATTATAATACCTTGAAATTCAGCATAAAATGTTCAAATTGATTTTTTTTTTTAAACAGATTTGATTTTTACCCAATCTTACTCCAAGAATATAGTTATTGTAAAAAATGTTCATAAACTTGGATTTCAAGCCAAGCAAAAAAAATGCAAATTCGTAGAAAAGTTTAAAAATAACGGATTTATTCATCTTTTTTGAAGAAATGTTTTACTTAAATATATTAATATTTTGTTGCGAACCCTTTATTGGCAATAACGGCGCGCAACCTATTAGGCATTGAGTCAATCAACGACACCAAATAGCTCGCAGGTATTTGTTCCCATTCAGTCCTTATTTGCTCCATTAACTCGGTACAATTTGAATGATTTCGCTTTCTTATCTCCCGATCTACATGATCCCATAAATTCTCTATGGGATTGAGGTCGGGAGATTGTGCTGGCCAGTTCAAAACATGAACCCTCTTCTCTTCTAAGAAGTTTCTTACCAACCGGCTGGTGTGTTTTGGGTCGTTGTCGTGTTGAAATAAGCTGTTTTCAGGCATATTCGACCGCAAATGTGGAAGCATATGGTCTTCCAAAATGCCCTTATACATTTGGGCATTCATCCGGCCGCTTACTTGACAAATCGGGCCCACGCCTTGACGAGAAAATGAGCCTTTGAAAAAGCCCAACTACAAATTTGATTTCATGAATATTTTAAATTGCTTACCCCACACCATTACTGATCCTCCTCCATGTTTAATTGTCGGAACTTGATATCTAGGATTGTACCTTTGTCCCGGGGGCCTTCGCACATACCTAATGCCATCTGACGAGAACAAGTTGAACTTGCTCTCATCACTCCATAAAACTTTTGTCCATTGCTCACTTGTCCAATGCATATGGCGCTTTGCAAAATCTAGCCGTTTCTTCCTATTGATGGAACTGATGTATGGTTTTCTAGCTGGTCGTCTTGCATACAGTTTTGACTCCACTAATCGTCGCCTAACTGTGTGTACCCCTACGTTAACATCAAAATGTTCATTCATGTACTGAGTAACTTCCACTGCAGTTTTAAGGGGATTAACTTTAACCTGTCTTATGATCTCACGATCTAATCTGGAAGTTGTTTTGCGTGGACGGCCACTTCCCACTTTGCGATTGATGTCCCCTTGTTCCCGATATCGGGATATAATACGCGATATTGTTGATGTTGCTACACAAAACTCCAAAGCGATATCCTGCATTAATCTTCCGTTGTTAACAGCGTTAATTATTGCTTTTTTGCATCCAATCGATAGTTGCTTCTATTAATTGCATATTCCAATTAATTGAAACCAAAGAATAAATTTTATGTACATACCTTCCTAGTCATATTTGCCATTTGCATTTTTTTTGCTCTCAGTAAAATTATGTTTTTCTAATTAAATGTAAATTTGCAAACACTTGAGGGAGACCAATTACATATTGCTGTTATAAACAGAATGCCTACACAATGGGTACAAATATCCAAAACGGAAAAACAAAATTTTACCGTTACGAAAGATAAAGCAATAATAATTGATTTTGGTGTGACCGTTTGCATTTTTTTTGCTCGCTACTGTAGGTATCGTATAGTCATATAGTAAAATGTAGTGGACTGAGAGTGGAGCCAGCATGTGAACCGATGATGACTTCCGCATGTGAACAACATGGGCCATAGCAGGAGCACATCAGTACCACCTCTTTTTGCTCGCTGCATAGCTGCTATATGGGACTTGGGACGACTATGATGACGAGGAGCATATAGTGAACTCGCGAAAAGTTGCCGGGAACGATTTTGGTATCGGTGGTGGTTGATATGCAAACATATGTGGAAAACGCGCAGAGTGCGCGGTGAAGCACCGTGTGTCTGGTATTTCATGTGTGGGGCAAATTGAATTACGAAATCAACAGAATCAATCTAGGAAATTCCAAAATAAAAGGGGATGAGGATGGGGTTATGGATGCCAATGCTAGAACCAGCAGCAGCAGAGGCAGAAGCAAAAGGCAGGCAGGAAGGAAGGAAAGCCAGTAAATGTTATGTAGGAGTTAGGTATACGCAAACCTTTCATGTTTAAAGAATTCCCTGAATATGGTATGTTGAGGAATTTACTTCCTGATTTTACAAGGAATTCACTTCGTATATACAAGAAAAATTGTTATTTTGTTTTAAAGATGGTTGTTAATTTAAAAAAAACATTAGGAAACTGAAGCAAAATATTGTTATGTTCTAATTAAGGTTAAAACTTAAGAGGGGTGTAGTTTCAAAACTCTTCTAGTCCATGAGAATTATGAATGAAAATAAAAAGTTGGAAGTTACTAAAACGGTTTGAAAGCTAAATTATAAGTTTGCTTTAACTTTTACATATTTCCCACGTTTTATGAATCTTTAAGCAGACCAAAGAATTAAAACAAATTAAAAATAACGATGCAAATTCGGATTGCATGGGAATAGATGAGTTTTGAAAAAAAAAAAAAAAAACACTTGAAGTAAATAAAAGTAAAATGGAAAACGGCCGGTCCCAAGAACACTCTCTTATTCTTAACTCATTTTTGAAAACATAAAATAAAATAATTTGGAAATTAAACTAATCTAGAATTAAATAAATCTATTACAAGATCTGGAAAAGGATGTTTCTAAAAAATTATGTATATGAATTAAAGGATTTTTTTGAAAACTTATTTAATTAGAGTGCGTGAAGTTAGCCCCCCTTTTTTCGATTTTCCTATTTTAGAAAGTTGTTCCAGGTTGTTCCGCTATGTTTCAAAGTTTTTTTTTTTTTTTAATTCCCAAAAATGGGGGTTTAAGACCTATCGAAAATCTCAGAGATTAATTTTTGCAAGTGGCAACCGTGGAACAACAAGATTTTTCTGTTAAACTTTTTTAAGGCTTAAAATCTTCATTTTTTATTGGATCTTCGGACCAATTTGATTTGAGTGATTTTAGATAGGGAACAAGTATTAGATTTTCAATTTTGGAAAAGTAGGGGCGGGGGAGCATTTTTTGTAAATTTTTCATACAAAAATCGATTTTAAGACCCGAATCTCTGCAACAATTTAGAAGAGCCCCGGAACAATTGGGAACAAGTTTTAGAATTTTGAATTTCGGAAAAGGGGAGCCAGAATATGATTAAGAGAATGTTACACTGTTAAGTGCTATTTGGACTCTTTATTTTTGAACATATTTGAATGAAACTTTGGAACAATTTGATCTGAGTGATTATGCATAATACAAATATTTTTTAAATGTATGTTATTTTAAAGGGAGGGTTGGGGGTGTTTTTTTTGAATATATAGTCATAATTTATTTCATAGAGTCGAAATCTTAAAGACCTTTTGGTCTTTGCTGAAAGAATATAGCTTTGGCTTAAAATTTTAAATTCTTTCAAGGGGGGGGGGGGGGTGCACTAGGGATTTAAAACATTATTTTTGTTTTCATTTTTGTGCGCCTTTAGTTATATTTGCTTATAGTTTTGGACGAAATTAGGACTCAAACTTAGGGAAATATGGTTTGACTTGGAACATTTTTCGAATTTTTGATTTTTAAAAAAGGGGAGAAAAAAAATGTTTACAAAATTAAAATACATCGAGATTGTTTTTGAAAGTTAGATCATCAGCGTAAATAATAGTTTATAAGCGAAGTTTTGGTGGCTGTAGATGTGCTTATTCACGTTTTATTAAAATGTAGACTTAAAAAAAAAAAAAAAACAAAATGGTAAAACGTATTTTGCATATTCGAAAAAAAAAATCGGGGCAATATCTTTTAAAACATACATTTCACGACTCTTAGTTTTTGAAACACTTTTTAGAATCTAAGAATTTTTTTCAAATTTTGTCCATATCTTTTTAAATGTTGATCATAGAGGTTCGAACATTTGGAACAATGTTCAGAACAATTAAAACAACCTGGAACAATTTTCAAAAAATTGATTTTCGAAAAAGGGGGGCTAGTTCAAAAACAATTTTTCGGGTCTAAAACCCCATTTTTGGGTATTTTTCAATGAAAAAATTTTGGAACAATGCAGAACAACCTTTAAGAACTTTCCAAAATAGGAAAATCGAAAAAAGCGGGCTAACTTCACGCACTCATTTAATTGACTATTTTCATATTTTAAAAAAAATATTTATTTCACGATATGAATGCAATTTTAATGTGAATCGTAATTTATTGAATTTGAATTTATTTATAATCAATTCATGAAATGGTTACTTTAAATTTTATTTTTTTATTTAACCATAATATACCTACTTTGAAATTGAACCATTTCGAAAAACGTCTGTTGTTCAAACAGCTTTCAATTGATGTTTGTAAATATCTTAATTGCTTAAGAATGATAGTAGTAAGTTAAGATATTAAATTTAAAAGGTTATATGCATTTTAAAATGGTTATGAATTGACACAAAACATTTTTGGTACATAGGCATAATGGTAATATTTTGGAAAAAAATGCGCCAGACTTTTTAATAACTAATAACAAATGTTTAACAATTCTTTCCAGTTTAAATAACTATAGTTAAAAAATACTTACAAATAACATTTATTACGTTTTGTGTACATTTTAGTATGGTGAACATTTCAATTGCTAAGCTTCTTTTTATAGAAATTGAAAACAATGAGTAAGTTTTTGAAACTCTGAGCTGATGAAATGTAAAATTCAAACTTACTGTTGATAAAAATGACTTTTGACTAACTTTCACATTGAACCTCAGATTCCTATAATAATGCAGGGATTGTAAGAAAATTCACCTTAGAATTTTTAAGAAAAATCAATTAATACAATAAATTTTGAATTTGTAAATTCTAAAAATATTTTGTAAATTATACTTCATACAATGATATTGGAAAATTTCAAACACTAAAATGTTAAACCCAAATTTTTCCATGGGTGTTGTCAGATGATGATTGCTAGAAAATGTCACAACGCTTATTGTTAAAATATATTTCTTATTGTTAAAATATAGCCCATTGATAGGTATTACACCATTTAATTAAATTATTTAAATCAATTTGAACTTTTTTTGCATCGTTAAAGTGAATTTATGGAACTGAATATTTTTAAATCGTCAGCAAATAAAAGACATTTAGAAAAAGTAAGATGTAATGGTAAGTTATTAATAAAAATGATAAAAAGAAGTGGTCCAAGGTGACTACCTTGGGGAACACCCGAAAAATTTATAATTTCCTTAGACAAGGCATTATCAATTTTGACCACCTGTTTTCTACCTACTAAATTGCTCTTTATCTACATTAGAAGCGGAGAGTGAAATCCATATACATATCTCTAGTTTTTTTTGTAAGAGAATACTATGTTGAACGCGGTCGAAAGCCTTTGAAAAATCAGTGTAAATAGTGTCGACTTGAGAACGCATTTCCATCTGTGATAGACAAAAATTTGAAAATATTGATAAATTTGTAGTAGTGGATCTACCTTTTAAGAAACCATGTTATTGTGAATAAGATTATACAATTTGTTTTTACTACAGCTTCGAAAACCTTAGGAATTAACTGCAGTGTTTCAATTGGTCTGTAATTTTCAATCGAACTTTTTGTACCTGATTTATGAAGGGGGGTTATTATAGAGTATTTCCATGCATCTAAGAACTCACCATTACTTAAAGAAATGTTAAATATTATGCAAAGTGGTGTAGCAAGTATATTAGCACAAGTTTAAAAAAAAAAATTGGTGGAAATGTCATCCCGTTCTTACTTGTTACTTAATTTTAATCAAATATGATATTACGATGAAGTAAGTAGTAAAGAAGTCCAAGAACGTGAATCCGGCGATTCTATCTGCCTGTTTTCGTCAAAGCAGTCAAAGTTATTGGATTGATTCAGTTCAACCTTGAAAATGTTGGTGTTTTATCATTCTTTTAAGACCAAAAATAATAGTGATCCCCATGGAAATTTTTTAGTCAAAAACCAAAAATTTGTTTTTTGTCAAAAATAGTTGAAAAGTTTTTTTTTTTTTTTTAACTTGCCTTTTAATATAAAAAATATATTTTTGTATTTCTCCAGAAGGGAACCCTCCATAAACCGTGAATATTTTTGAAATTTTCTTAGGATCCAATGAACCGATTTAAATATTATTTTTTTCTGGATAAGTTCTTATATTCCCATTAAAAATGTCTAACGTTTTTGTTGATGGATTCTTAAAAATATTTTTTTCTCATTTTTCAAAAACGGGTAAAATTTTGTTAACAAAATTCAAACATAAAACGAATATTTATAAGAACCAAATTACTGCATTCTAAAAACATTTTTAACACAATAGAAAATTAATTAAAAAACGTCTCTAGAGATTTTCAAAAAACTAAATTGATAAATTATTTTTGAGGAATTAAATTTTTGAAGAAAAGCTTCTTGAGCAGGTTAAAATATGTGTATAATTTTTGAAATGACTCAAATATACAAAAAGAAGTTCTTGCAATGGTTTCTTCTTTAAATTTTAGGGAATGTAAGATTTTTTCTTGACAGATGATTTAAAACGAATCAATGAAGTATGCAAAAGCATCCAATTAAAATATTAGTAAGGAATATTAAATTGATGAAATCTTTAAAATTATGGTTGTCTAGCTTCAATGGGCACGGATAGGAATTAATATCAGTTGATATTAATTCCTTACTTTGGCGAATGTTTTGTTGTGGAATTAAAATTCTGAGAAATTGTTGATAATTTAGTGTTTATCTGTTGAGCCTAAATTACCCTTAAGTTTCAAATATGCATTTTTGGTTTACAAAACTTTACAAAAATACTAATTTTTTTTATACAAATTATAGGATTTGACAAAGTTATAGCCACGCATGAATCATACATTTATTTCTCAAATGGTATTTCAAATAGGTACTAAGGTTTTGCTTACAAAAACAAGCTTCCCAAATCCAAAAAGAAAAAGACAATCCAAAATTTGACGAAAAATTAAAACTAGGACCTCTAGCCTTTGTATATAAAAACATACATACATACCTATATACAAAGCTCTAACTAGATTAAAACTTACAATTTCTATAGTGTATACATTATTGCAAATATACCAATTATTTAATACTTATTTGGGCAAAAAGTTTGGAAATTAGAAAATAATTATTTTATTATTATTTTCATAGTTCATGTACCGCTTCAGTCTTATCTTAACAAAATTTTGAATAAAAAATTAGTTTTTGTAGCTATAAAATCGAAGTTTTTGCAATTTAAAAGAATTAACGTAAAAGAAATTTATAAAATTAGATTCCGATTGAAATGATTTTTAACTTCCCATAGGAAGTTATTGTAATCGGTCCGATTTGTCGAATTGAAAATTTTGACATTTCTCGACGTTTCAAGGTCCCTAGAGTCGAAATACAAGATTTTTGGAAAGATTTCTGTGCGTGCGTGTGTACGTACGTTCGTACGTCTGTACGTTCACGACGTTTTTCTCGTCGTCCATAGCTCAAGAACCAGTAGAGATATCGACTTCAAATAAATTTTGTTATACAGATAATGGTACAGGAAAGTGCAGAAAGGGCTCTCAAGAAAATTGCGTGGGTGTTTTTTTTTTGCCATAGCAGTTTAAAAAAAAGTGAAAATTTTGGTTAACCCTAAATATCTCACGAACCAATAATGCTAAAGACTTGAATTAAGTTTTATATTATATATTGTAACGCGGTACCAAACAAATATATTTTTGGAAAGAATTCCAAGTAACGGTTTTCTTATAAATCAAAAAATCTGAAAAAAAAATAATTGTCACCTCGAATATTCTTAAGAAGAAAAAATGAGTTTATCTCCAAAATAATTCTATGCAACGAAGAATAACGTTTTTGACATCTGGTAAAATTTTGGGAAAAATCGAATTGACCAGTTTTTTTTTATAAAAATAAAAACCTAAGGAAAACATTACTTAATGTCGGTAAAAATTGATTTTTGACTCAAATATCTTTTCAAAAATTTAAGATTATGGCTTTCATCTTATTTTATCTTATAAGAAAATATTGTTTTCAACATTTGGTAAAATTTTGAGAAAAATCGGATTGACAGTTTTTTTTACAAAAAATAAAAACCTAAAAAAAAAATTAATAAAAGTTAGTAACAATGGATTTTCGACTCAAATAACTTTTTAAAACTTTGAGAAATTGGCTATAAACTAATTTATTTTTTAAAAATATTGTTGTCAACATTCAGTAACATTTTGAGAAAAATCGAATTGACAGTTTTTTTTACATAAAAAATTAAAATCTACAAAAAATAGTACGCAAAATTGATAAAAATTGATGTTCGGTTCTCGATATCTCGTGAATAATAGAAAACATTGGCTTCAAATTAATTTCATTCATCCAATTTGTATTTGTATTAGAAATAAAAACTGTTAATAAATGCTACTAAAATTGGTAAAAATTGGTTTTCGAATAAAAATCTCGTTAACCAAAATAGATTTTGAAATCAAACTCTTTTATCATATGCAAAATATTGTTGGTAATTTCTAAATTTTTTAGAATAATTTAACTGATAACTTTTTTAACAAAACACAAGACAAATCGACAGACGGGATGGGAAGTTATCAGTGTTGGTCGCATCCCCGCCTCTTTTTTTACTTTTTAATGTTAAAGCTTTTGTGTTCTAAATTCAGACTTATTTGTTGCTGATTAAATTTTGTTGACTCCGTCATGAAGTATCCATCAAAGTTAGAGACATCCAACAAGGTTATCTTCCGTTTATTGAAAAATTACCTATCTTATGTAACTTATTGCATTGCCTTGTACAAAATCTTTTATTATTTATCCAGTTGCATAATTTTATATTTAAGCACCTACCAACCAACGAGTTTGATTTGTTGATCATCAACAAATAAAAGCTCATCTTCATTATATAGTTTTCCAATCTTTTCATTC
This sequence comes from Eupeodes luniger, assembly GCA_951509635.1. Lineage (NCBI taxonomy): Eukaryota > Metazoa > Arthropoda > Insecta > Diptera > Syrphidae > Eupeodes > Eupeodes luniger. Next base: position 5,634,296 of record OX608075.1, on the reverse strand, counting down.
TTAGCTATCATCGTAAATTTTGCCACCAAAACAATATTGACTGAAGAATTAAAATATAATTTAAAAATCTGTTATCAAATCAATTTAGTATTCTCAATTAAAAGCTTAACTAAGGTTATCCTAATGATTACTTCCAGCGAGCCAATTAAAACCACAAATTTGCTTACCTAACTTATATCTTCAAAATATATCTACAAAAATATCAACAAAAAATTAAGTAAATCTACAAAATTATCTAATATCCATCAAGTTATTCAACCTTAAATCACAGATAATAATTTTATATAAAATTATTATCTGTGCTTAAATTTTATATAAATTTAATTAATTTGAAAAAATATAAGTTATACTGAAAATGAAAATAAAATCAATTTGATTAATTATTGGATATGATATTTAGATATACAAAATGTTAATGAGTTAAGAAAGATACATAAAAACCATTTGTTCGATGACATAATTCTAAGTAGCTACTAGCTATAGATACTTTTGTATCTATACAAAGACTACCTTTGTGCTAATTAATTTGCTAATTCAGGAATTTAAGAGAATAGGTATTCTTAACAAAAATTATGCTATGTGAATTTTATGCTAAATCAAAGATTTTTCTTCACTCCTCTTCCTTCAAGAAGCCTATAGATGCTTTTACCTATCTATACATTTAGATAGATTTACTTTTTGCATACTTCCTACTAGATACCTTATAACCTATTTGAAAATAAATCCACAAAATGCTGCTGACATGTCATTAGAATCTCGAACTTTTTTAAAATGAACCCGCCCACACATCACACATCAGCAGCAACAGCACAGAGTAAGAACACACCAGAAAGTATAGGTAGTACCCATAAAGTATCTATATACCTAGATATTCGTATATAGGTATGTATCTTTTATATATATCGACATAAGATTGCTACCTACTAAATTTGCAAAACACACGGAATGAGCTACAAATTTCTCAAATGTCAACACCAAGATGTGATAGTTGTAGATACATACCTACAGTATTATAGAGAGATAAATAAATTGAAACATATAGAGAAACAACAGAGGAACGAGGTGGAGGGCGGGCGAAGTGGGTGGGTGGGCGTTTGGTTAGATAAATTGATGGATGGATGGGATATAAATTGATGCAAATAGATAGAAATAAATCGACTGCCCGACGGCGGCGGCAGAAATTCATTAGTTCTATATGTTGAATAAGAGAAGATATAAAATTCAAGCAAAAATTCCATAAAAGATACAAAATGGAAAAGTACCTATCTTTAGATACATTTTCCCCAAAAATTAAACATCCACCTTATTAATCTCAATTTTTACTCAAAGAAAACTAATTTTTTTCACTTAGAATCATACATAACAAAAAAATAGTCCCTTTTTCGAATTCAGATACAAAAGTATCTATGACAAGACAAGAGTAGTCCTTGTATCTACGAGTAGTTTTCGATTCTTACTTTGTCTTCGCTTGCTCAATTCATACTGAGGTGAATATCTGCTTTGCAAGGCGAAAAAAATCACTTTTCAGCCATTTTGGTTGGGAGGGCGTGGCACATACAACATCAACTCGCTCAATTTCGCATCAGGGGAACCCCACAAAATGTGACTGAGTAAGGAGAGCAACATCGACTCTGTGTTGTGTATTGTTTTGAAGGGGAACACGAAAAGTTAAGTACAAAAATATCAGAAGAAAAATGGGCGGAACTTTTATTACTTTTGCGGGGTTTTTAAACGACGACGCGACGACGACGTTGAGTTGTCGTTGACGGCGGCGGTGGTGACGGACGTTCAAAGGGAGGAAATTGGCTTGTTTGGTAAAAAGCAAAGAAAAGAAGTCCTTTAGGATTGCAGGGAATTTTGTTGGTCTTTTCTTATTCTTAATCGATAACGCGCCGCTCCGGCCACAAATGGAAAGGTGGAAATTCCTGCCGATTCCAAAGCGATGGCTGCGAATTTAAAAAGTTGTTTTTGTAGGTTTTCTTCGTTGGTTCTTTTTTACGTTTTCGTATAGTCTTTTATTTTTGAGGATTGGGATGTGGGATCTTGGTGTGTGTGTGGATGGTGGTGTGGTTTGGTTGGAGTATAGGGTTTGAGTTTGAGCCTGATGAAGGCTTATTGCTGAAACTGGTCACGTTGGTGGAGCGGTGAGAGACCTCTTTATGCTAAATAATCGACGGCTGCTGTTGCAGCAGCATCAGCATCAGCTACAGAAACAACAGCAGCAGCAGCAGTAGAAGAAGATGAAGCAGAAGAAGAAGCGGCAGTGAGATGAACCCATCATCATCGTAGTCTTCGTCGTGTTGTTCTCGTTCTCGTTGCCATCATTGAGAGGACGAGGAGCAACAACGAGTTTTGTCAACTTTCAAGAAGCTGCCCTTGTTCAGGTTTTTAGATTCTTTTTTTATTTGGAATAAGTTCGTTCCTTATATATGTAAGTATTCCTGTCCTGCTCCTTTATGTGGACTCGTATACTAAAACCTGGAATATATCTATTTCTCTTTATAAATGGTGGTATTTTTCAATGTGTTCTTTTTTCATTATTTGTTGTTGTTTTTTTTTGTGTGGAAAATATACCACAAAAGAGGAGCGAGCTTGCACCATCATCAGACTCAGACTCGCAACCATATCCCGTCAGCCAGCCAGCCCGCCAAGCCAGCCAGATCCAGCAAAGGCAGCTAACGTTAACATTAACGTCCTTCCCCGTTTTATTCGGCTTTTGGTGGTAGCGATGTGCGAAGTTGTGGATGTGACATATTCAACACATGCTCGGGTGAGAAAATTGTGCGCGTTAATGATTTTCTTGTTGGCGAGGGAACCGCGCTACGGCAGCGGAAAAGGCGGTGGCGCGGGCAGTAGATATATGTATGGTACGTATGTACGTAGGTAGGTAAACTGTATCTAGAGGAATGTATAGGGACTTACGTTACGTATACGTAGGTATATGGAAACATTTTTAAAGGGATTGTGGTGGTTTTTGGTTGGGAATTGTGATGATGGTGGGTATAGAGGTAGACCGTTGTAGAGAAGAAGTGTGATGGCGGTTTTTATTTTTGTCGGGATGAAAAGGATTTTTTGGGTGTTAAATGATAATGAGTTCCTTTTTGACAGTTTTTTCTTCTTCAAAAATAGGAAACGATTCATATAGGTAGGTATAGGTCTCCCATAGGTATTCATAGGTTAGGTGGTGTCTTGCATCCTTGTATGAAGGACCAATTATCTCGACAGAAAGGTGGGTAGAATGTAAAGGTTTATGGCCTAAAATTGTCAACATGTTAACTATATTACTTAAACATAGTAAAGGTGGTAGCCTTAGGACCGCTTAATTTGCCTACGCTAAGGGGTTATGTGACATAAATTCTATAAGAATATACATTTTTTTACAGCTCTTGAGCTGTCAGACAAAGCAAATGTTCAGATAATTGAACTAGAGCTTCCGTTTGGAGTCACATTACGTTACATTACGTTCTTTTTCTTACGATTGTCAAACTAAACGTGAGGTCGAAGCTCCATTGTGATAGCATGCATTCACATTCCAAAAGTTGCAATTTACCTACTTTGATTTCAACAAGCTTGAATTATGACTTTTGATAATAATTACCAAATTATAAATTTTTGTATTTTACGAAGATTTGAATGCTTAATTACAACTTGCTCATTCATTTTAAAATTGCAATTGATTTTCTTAAATTGCAAGTTGCAACCTAAAATTTCGCAATTATTGATTTTTCGATTTCCTCCGTGTAGAGTTCCAAAATGCTTACAGAGATGCTGATCTGGTTTATTTACTTTAAAGAACAGAATTTCGATGTTGACAACCTCTATGATTAAGGCCAAAAACCTATGAAAACGATAAATTGCTTGCAAAAGACAAGAAGAGTTTTCTCCGCAGTATTAGAGTTACTTGCCAAGCCAAGCCATTGCATTCGTTAGGAATAAATCAAAAACAGAGAACTTGGGTTCCTTATGAGTTGAAATCCTTTGATCATCATTTTTTCGCTTGTTAGAGAATTTTCTTCTTCGAATTGTAGACGACGATGCAAAATAAATTCATTCCATCAACCCGTAGAAATAAAAATTCTTGGGGACTGTTCAATCATGATTCTACATTATCAATCCTTCCAAATTTTCAAGCTGCGAAGGTGCTGTGTATTGTTGTCACCAGTTTTTTTTTATAATGAACTGTTGAAACTAGGTGAAATAATCACTGGAAAATGTAATCGAATATAATTGATGCTATATATCTGAGAATTACCCGTAAAATGTCAAATGTCATTTAAATGGCTCGAACTTAAGCAAATGTCAAATTTGAAACGCATTTGCTTAAGTTACTTGAATCCATTATGGTTACTTTTTGTTTTGACGATAACTTCTGATAACTTTTCGTTCGGTTTTGACATTAGCTTACTTTCGGTTAAGTCTATTATAGTTGGGCCTTTACAAAGTTGCTGGACTTGTATGGATAACCTTAAAACATTAACACTTTTATCGAAACAGTATTCGGGCTCTACCAGAACGATAGAAGACATTTCAGCTAACTAATGATTCATTTGTACCCATTTGACAATAATGTTGCAATTTCGACTCAAATGTAATTTTTAAAGTTCACTTATAACTTTTAAATAACACCCATACATTTGGCGGACACTCTTCGGTGGAGTCAGAAAAAATTAAATTGCAGTAGGTACTTCTAGCCTGAAATAAGCTGACAAAATCTTGAATAATAAACAAAAATTGTGCCAAAAATTGAAAGTTTTAGCTTTTAACAAATTATTAAATTGTAAAAACTTTAATTTGTGAATATAGTATTCAAAATTTCGCTTAAATAAGGCTGAAGTAAGCGGACGAACATTCGAAACATCCATTTTAAGTCTTAAAAATGTATTTTTGGCTCATTAATTTTGCCGAAATGCCGAATCCGAACGGAAAATTTAAGATAGCACTTTTCATTACAAGAATGAGTCTGAGAGTATTTGCCAATTCTCGCAAGAGGCAGTACTCGTGAAAACATTATGTTGCAAAAGGCAGAGATTGAACCCAAGACCTCTGGCATAAAAGTCCCAGGCAAAAATCATCTCGCTAACTTCAACTTTATTTTAGCTGAAATTCAAATTTTTTAAAGAACATGCGAGCTATAAATTTTTCGTTTGCATATAATACTTGCATTTGCTAATATAATTGAGATTAAAATTTCTTAATTCTGCCACAAAAAGTTTAACCAAGCAAAGAACATCTTTAAAAATAAGCGAGTATCCACACCACATCAAAGAAATTTGGTTGAAACGTTTAAGAAATATTTTAGAAACATTTGAAAAACATGTCAGAAACACAGATTTTTACTATGTCCGTTCTTCAGTCGAAACTAAATCATTGGCATAAGGCTTTTTTCTATAAATTTAGAAAAAAAACTTTATATTTATTTGTGGTTCTAGTATTTCGGTTTTGTTATCTAGGTTTTCAAATCCAAAATTCGAATAATTTTTCATGTTAAAAATGTTTCCATTTTTTGAAGCAGTCAGCAGGTATTTTGATCAACAACAACACGTGTAATTAGATAACACGAACAATTTCTATTTACATTTTTTGGCAGTAGAAGTAGAATGTTTAAAGTCAAGGCCAAGCAAGTGGTAATGCATCCGCTGAAAAAACACTGATATTTGGTGAATTAGGTCGTTTTTTTCCACTAATTTACAAGAAAACAATGCTCATCCAGCCAAACGTTCTTGATCCTTTTCAAATTCAAATTTCCTATACTAATAATGACTTTCTTTAAAAAGGAATAATACCTGATAGTTTAATTGCTGCCGTTGCTTTTGAAAAAATGCTTAGAAAACTGCCTTTTAAATAATTTATTTGAACTTAGATTACATAAATTCGTGACCTTTTTATTGCCTAAAAAAAGTTCAATAAGTGACACATGATTTTTAATGCTTTAAATCATTACACTTCCTTGAAAAAAAAAAATCAATATGAGTCTAAAATTGCAGTCGTTTGTTAGAAAATTGACTACAAAAAATCGTTGAATATTTCAAAACCGCAAAAAAAAAACAAATTTGTAGCTTCATGTTCATCATTTAAGTACTTTTATTTAAACACTTATCCACTCTTCTATTTCTATCAATACTAAAACAAATAATCACTTCCCTCTATTTAAAATAAAAAAAACAGGAAGCTCCCAATTACTCAATAAGTTCAAAGTGTTACTGCAAAAACAACAATTCTAAAAAGTCTTCTAAAAGAATTTTAATAATACAATCAACGCGACACATAAACAACAATAACAATCACTAAGCTATTTAACACTAAAGTTAAATCTAAAATAAAATTAATCTATTTCTCTGATGCTATGGCTTTTAACAAATTTAAAATGAATATAAATTATTTTGGCAAAGGCATTTATAACCTCGTATAAACTTTAGAATTCAACAATCTTGAAGACATTCCACATTATTTCAGCTGCCAAACTGTTGCCAATAAATCATTTTTGTGTATACCTAGAGCATAGGATATTTCACAAATTAAATTCCACCTCCAACTAAAAAAACAACAACAACATAAAATTGAAAATGTACGTCTCTTCGAAAACATTTTCTTTTTTAAAAATGAAGAAGAACAAAAACAACAAAAGTTTTTCACATTATTTTATAATTAAAGAAAAATTCTAAATTCAGTTGGCGCGTTGCAAAATGCCAACATTAATCAAGCCAGCTCGCTGTTTATGTCGTTCTTCGTCTAGTCAACTCATACTCATTTTCATTTCGAAAATTTCGTGTGAACATTTCGCTAAGATCTCACCTCATCACGTCTTCATCAGGCGCGAAATGACAAACGAAACCCCAAAAACTCACGAGTGAAAAAGTTCCTTTGAAGTGACATAGCCGAATGCCAAACACATTACACCTTTAATCACCTTGTAGAACGTTTGAGCAAGAAGAGGACATCCATTTGTCTTCGGTTATCTATTTTTAGCTGAAAAAGAAATGAGCTTTTCGCTCAGTTTTGCTTCTTCTTCTTTTCGATAGTTGCATGCAACATTGCTTTTAAAAATAGGAAATTAAATTTCTTTTTCGAGGCACATAAAAAAAACTGCAGCGTTGATGTGACAACATGAACAATTTTGAACCTCTAAATCCGCCGAGGATCATCGACTAAACTCAGCGAATTCATCTCAAAGGAACGTGATACCTTCAACTTACGACGTAAAACAGCAACAGCGGCGATCCGCTCGATACGTAATCTCAGCGATGCAAACGCATTTTATTCTCTCCAATTGTAGGGCAATAAATCACGAGCTGCGCCGAGCGTTTGTCTTAATTAACGCAAACGCTCCATTGAGGATGAAATGTGGGATTGTGGAGCGAGGAGGATGCTTTTGGGTGAAGTGTGATCACACGAGGTGACACTTGTTCCAATTAATTGCTCGCTCATTCGGAACAGTGGTGGTGGCGCATTATATAGAATCTGGTAGTGATGATGCAGGGTGAACTACAAGCGTGATACTCGTACCTATGTATATGCCCGCAAAGCCAAGCCAAGTCGATAAGGCGGAGAACCAAAAATCATCTCGTTTGGGAATGGAGAATGTCTGCGCGGTGCGGTTTGTCGTCTCTCGTCTTCGCCTGATTGGACCACACCGAAGATACTTGATGCATGGCGATGGCAAGCTTCTTTCTTTTTAGGTGATGTAGACGACATTACGCGTACATATTTCTTCGGGGTGACAAATCAAGAGTTTTCATCCGGATTTTTGGATGATTTTATTGTGCTTTGCAGTGCCACACACAGACCGCAGAAGCCCGACCGATATACGACTTGACGACGACGACGACGAAGTGTGAAGAGATTGTGATGGGTGCATTTTTTGGGAGCCGAAAGGTTGACAGTTTCTATATAATATACCGCATATGTCAAGACCAGGACGGGAACACACACACAGCTCGTTGAGAAGTGGTGCCAACTTTATTGGTAGCTTCATAAAACGACACTCGTAACATAAACGTAAAGGAGCTGCTATTGTGATTTTTAATTGATTCAATGTGATGAAAGAAATTCCTTTCTGGGATGTTTCTTTATTTTGTCTTGTTGATGCATACCTGACTATAATCATTTATTTTGGAATTCAATTAAGGAAAAATTCGATGTCAGAAAAATGCGTTGTACATTCTATATAAAGACAAAAGAAAGTCTCTAAAGGCGAGTGGACTTGGATTTTATTTTCATGTGTAATTTATCACAATTTTTTAAAATTGACCATTTTCGAGGGAAATTTCACCGAAGAGTGAAAAATAAGAGATAAAGTCGTTTATTTTTTAAAATAATGTTTTCTTCTTAACTAAAATTAATATTACTTCGGGAGTATTTGCTAAAAAAAAAACATGGTTAAACTTTTACCAAAAAACCACACTTAAAACTGGTACCTTTGTTTATGAAAGTTTGTTGTTGTTGAAATGTTTGATTCATAAAAGTTAAAGGGTGTTTTTTCGTTTACCTGTTAAATTTTGAGAACAGAGTCATGTTTGCAGAAAATGAACGATAACTCATGCGTGTAAACACAAAAACAAAATAGAGTGGAGTTCTTGATACTACGGAAACGCTACTCAGGGCTTATTACTGCGTTGCTCCAATACTTAAATTATATCTATGATTTAAATGGACCTTTAACTATATCTCTCCAATCCTCTCATTGTAGTTACCTAATAATTACAAAAGTTGTACAAATTCGGTGCTTTAATTCATATTTAGTACCATAAGCACTGGTGTGGAACGTAGAAGTTCTTGTTGATGGGTTTGCTTAGGGTGTTTTTTTTTTAGTTGCAAGAGAAGTTTTAAAGGTTGTCGTCTATATGGTTTGGCAGTTGAGAATTTCAAACTGTGTTGATATTTCCATTCAAAAAGGTTTTGAATATCATCATGAATTGTTGAGTACCAGAACATCACTTCCAAATTCTTAAAATTAACTTTAAAACAATAAATCTGTAGTTGAAGCTCGTAGACCACTTCATCCGAAAAATTTTATTTACCTAGTGATCAAACAAATTTCTGGTTTAATGACTGTTAATAGGTAAAATTGCCATATTTGGAGAAGACAGTGCTTTAATCATTATAATCACCTTTGTGTCCATTGAAATTGATCAAGCGGACAGAATCATTGTTCCTTATTTTTTTCTAAATTTAGCAGGAACTATCGTTACGGTGAATAAAACACTATCAAGAAATACAAGGGGTCTTGGGTTCAATCCCAGCCTGTGCCACCTAACTTTTTTCACGGGTACTGCCTCTTGCGAAAAATTGACAAATCCTCCAAGAACCAAGAGTAATTCTTGTCATGAAAAGTGCTTTCTCAAATTAGCCGTTCGGATTCGGCATATAAACTGTAGGTCCCTTCCATCTCTGATAACATTACTCGCACACAGGAATGGTTGAGAGTTGTAAGTCACTAGGCCCTGGTTCTTCATGGACTGTTGCGCCACCTAATTTATTTATTTTTAATCAAGAAATACTGACCGATTTTTTCCAAAAATGAACCAGCTACATTTTTGGTTAAAAAAGGGAATTTTTTCATATAAAGCGCTTAGCCATACTTTTTTGGCAAAATCAGTTTTTTGACAATTATATTTTTAGAAGTGGTTCTGTAAACTGAAACCCTTCTTCGTGCGACTTACTTTCTATGAAACTACGTTTAGTAATTGGCATCTTCTTCCAAACAAACCATCAGCAACTCTTCAAGCACTAGAAAACATTATTGAAACCACTTTTGGACCCCCAGCTATGCCCTGATTGTAGTACCCGTGTCGTGACGGTTTGTGTGTCATTTGCGAGGTCTTGGGTTCAATCCCTGCCTGTGTCATCTAAAATTTTATTAACGGGTACTGCCTCTTATGAGGAATTGAAAAATCATCTTAAAGTAATTCTTGTCATGTTTTCTCAAACAAGCCATTCGTATTCGGGTTAAAACTGTGGGTCCCCTCCATCCCTGACATTACTTTCACACAGGAATAGTTGAGAGTTGTAAGTCACTATAGATTGTTAGAACCAAAAAAATTCCACTTAATTTCCAGCTATAGGCGAAAAAACAGTTCATTGGTTCTCAAGTCAAAAGCCAAAAATTCCATTGAAATTTGACTCGAGAATAGTCAAATTTGCAACAATCTCTTTTTTCCAAAATTAAATTTTGAAATCGGTGAGAATAGCAACGTTCGTGTGGATGCTTTGCCAATAATATGTGAATAAGTGTAAATCTGTTATATTTAAGAGTTAGGTCTGCTAAAATTCATTTCTTCCATAATTCGGGGGCACTCTTTCACTCTGTCAAGTCATTTTTTTTAGTGTAAGCTATTGTCGTATTCAAAACCCTATTAAATAGGCTTTTTTGTCTATACTAACTTTTTTTTAAAGTAAAATGGCGATTATTTCGCTCGTTTGCTACTCCCAAAAAGAAACCCTAATAGCTGCAACCTTCAAAAGAAACCATAAAACAATTAAATGTTTTAATAAAACCTACACTGTTGCTCATTTGGTCAATTAATTTTTTAATTTTCTATTACTATTACGGTAAATAAAATTCTTGATTTACTTCTTGTTTATGCATACATTTTATTTTCAAAACCTCCTTCCAACAAAATAATTGCGTACCTTTCAAATAAAAAATAAAGTTTACGTCTTCTTAGTCACATTACCATTACCTTCTTCCTTTTCAGTTATCTATAAGTTTGAATAACAAATTGATATCAAACTCATGTCTTCTCCATTTAACTCGGACAAAATGTGCACTCCTCAATAATTCAATTAGGTCCCGTCCCGCGACAAATTGACATTTTATAGGCCACGAGCCTTCCACATCTCTTTCCAGAGTTATCCCGCATCGCACTTGCTGTATGCCTTGAAATAGAATATAAAAGGAGGCCAAAAACAGATTTGTACTTAGTGCACACCCAAACGATTAGCCGGGAATTGTTGTGTCACGTGTACCTCTGATTACGGGATGCGTAACAATAAGACACCGGACACGTGTCAGGGATGATGACTATGGTGCCATGATTCTGATGTAAAATGTGTACAAATTGTTACAAGCGCGTATCCTTATACAAATTCGGCTAACTGAGCTGCAGAAAAGACAGTTTCTGAGCGCCTTGTTGCCCCAGGGGAATGTATTGAACTTGGAAGTTACCCCATCATCATCTAACATGTCATTAAATGAACCACACTAACTTGTACGTAGGTAGATAGATACGTCACATGCCTTTATCCCAAACACAAAAAGATATACCAATTATCTGATTGTATCTGCTCACATCGCATCGCATAGCATCGGGTGTGCATGTCCAGGTCCACTTTCCAGGTGCGATATACAACATACCAAAGTCCAACCCATCAGGAGTCTTATCCAAACATCCGATCGGTTGTCGAAATTTTTTAAAATAATTTTTCGGCGGCTCGAGGTGCCATCACAGATATACATATCTGCCTTTTCTATATACCTGTACTCTGGTATTCGTATCTAATTACACGAGTCACTGATATTATGTGAAGATTATCCTTCCTTGTCACAGGGAGTCGGAGAGAGGTATAGATATCAGTACTCCAGGAGGTGAGGACTGTTTTTCCATAATTTAGTTGATTTGTTTATAATTACCAAAGTCACTCATTCGGTGTTATCTTTTCTATAGACACAACATAAGCAAATTAGGGAATTATTATTGAAAAACCCTTAAAAAGAAATAAACATATCTTCAAACAAAAGGGAATCAATCCTCAAGAAATATACGAACTACGCTTTAGATTAGAATCTTTTGTGAATTTTGTGAGTGGGTTTAGGGTTTTATTTTCGTTGTCAATTTCTCAGTCGGGACTTTGTTTGACTTCTTGATTGTTTTGTCGGAAGTGAACACATTACTACAGGTGTCGCAGATATATTTGTAGGTGGGTGATAGATACTTATCTATCTTTCGGTTGAGGAGAAGGTTTTTTTTGTAATTGATTTGAAAAACAAACAAATAATGATATAAATGGTTTGAAAATAATTAGTTTCTGACCCTTGAGGTCATTAGTTGATATGTGATATCTTTGATATTGCGAGTGCTAGTTGTGGGCAGGTTTTGACAAAATGCTGTAATTAGTAGGTATATGGTATATAGGAACAAGTTATGGATCTACGATGTATGCATTTTTGAACGTTTAGGTTGTGGTATGATTAATATTTTAGTACCTTTTCTTTATATATGCTTATAATGAATGTAAGGAAACTAATTTCAAGGACAAAAGTTAATTCATCAAAACGTACTTTGAAAAGATAGGCTTACGGGTTGGAGTAGAAAATTGTTGCCCGATCGCATTCCTAGAGCTGCTACTATTTCGGATACTACTTCCGACACAACTACTTCTACTATTGAAAGTTCTTTTTTTTAAAGATAATTTCCGTGTTAAGAGTTGCATAAAATTCACTCAAACAGTCCTATATGTCACTATTTTTTCCAATCAATCTTGACTTATGGCGTCAATGATGGCTTCAATTTTGGATTATAATGTTTCAAGAGTTGCTGTTGCGCCATGGAATAGCAACTCTTGAAGCAATTAATGGAACTAATGATTATTTGTTAATGGCTTTAGGATTGTCTCCGCTCCAAATACGGCAATTTAACTTATTGACGAACCAATACTAAACAAAATTCTTCGGTTGAAGTGGTCTTTAAACTTCAGGTACCTACGGTTTTATTTTTTTCAAAGTATATTTCCGAAATTTGGAAGCCTTGCTGTGGCGTTAAACGATTCATAATAACTTATCAAATCTTACTTAACATAGTTTGGCATTTTCAGCTGTCAACCATCTAAACATCTCATTCAGTTAAAAAAAAAACACCCTTTATATGCATTTAAAAGCAATCATCGCAATACAAAGCTTAAAAATTATCTGTCAAACCTACTCTCCGACCTAAGTTTTTCATGCAAATTGCTATACGACTTGACTCTTCACAACTTAACACAATCATTTGGAATCAATATCATGTCAACTGGATGTAAACTTTGTAATTGAAAAGCGAGTTTAGATCTATTGCCCATCTTTAACCAAACTAAACTTAAATTAACTATGAAGCCTTTGCTGAAAATTGATAATTTAGTCATTTCTGTGATTTGCATTAAGTCCGAAACGATGCCCTTTTTAAAACCCCTTTAAAAAAAAAAAACTGTTAGAATCGGGATATAAATTTTAAACTAATGCCTATTCTTATATGGTTCCCACTTTATGAGCTAAAAATTTTAATACACATTTTTCAACCGTTATTTTTTAACCAGCATTTCATCAAATTGCAACTTTATCAAAATTTGAAACTTAGAATTTAAATTTTAAAGAATTTGACTTACATACAAATTTGCTGATTCCATCATATGACTTTTGAGCTTCAGACATACAGTACTGTTCTAAAAATGTTGGTCAAATATTTTATTACCCTTTTCGAGATCATTTATTGGAATTTAGGAACGCTACGGGTTTTTTTTTGCAATATGTCATTCAAACACTGTATAAAAGTTGATGTTATTATCGCTGCATTTGGCACTTGATAGTAGTCCAATACCAACCGAAGTGATTTTGTGGAAAAAAATGAGAAAAATCAGTTCAATATTTTGTGTCTGTCACGTCTCAATTTGACAACATGTGAAGTTTCTAAGAGACTGACACTGAATATTGCTCAACAAACTGTGCATGGAATTTGAAAAAATATCGTGAGACCGGGACTATTAGCAGGAAAAAAAACTCAGGGGGGTTAAAAAAGACGACCCCTGTGGAAGATCGTGTTTTGGTGTTGAACAGTCGTCGGCATCGGTTCAGGACTTCGGTGGACCTTAAAAACGATCTGTGTTGAGCTACAAGTAAAGTAATTTCGTCAAGCTCAAAAAGAAAAAGGCTCGTGAAATCTGGACTTAGAGCACTCAAGTCGGTACTGAAGCCGGATTTTCCAAACAAAAAGAGTCAAAGAAAAACGATTGCTCTGAGCTCAGGAGCACCTAAATTGCACTCAAGACATGTGTCAACTTTTCGGACGAATAAAAATTCAAGCTCCATTTTGGAGATCGGAGTATCCTTGCGCGAAGAGAACCGAAAGAAAGCCTAAGCTCTGATTGCATTTTGCGGATGCCCCCCAAATCTGAAGGTGTGACGGTGTGGGGATGCTTCTTTGGAGATGAAAAAGGTAGAATGAGCCTTATAAAATCCAAAGTCAATGCAAAAGTTCACCTTCGAGTCCTGGAAAACGTATTGGAGCCCACGGTGCTAGAGCTTTTTGGGGACACATTTTTCAACAGGACAATGCTGCTGTCATACAGCCAAAATTGTAAGTATGAACTTGTTTTTATTTTTAGCATGACTGACTAATATTAAGCTTTAAAAAAAAAGCTAAAACTTTTTTTATATCTAAGATTAAGAAGTATGTACTGCGAATAATATAATATCACCGTACTAAGTTGGCCTCCCTACAGCCCAGATCTCAATCCAACAGAGAATATTTGGTCTATTATGAAACTTGAGGTTGCGAAGAAGCGCCCAGAGTCAGTTAAAAAAATTGCTTACCCGGACCTATATAACACGATACCTGCATCCACTTGGGAAAACCTATCTTATTCAATGTCTCGCCGATGTGCAGCCGTAATAAAAGGAGAGGAGGTCCAACAAAGTACTAATTAGATACAACATATTTCTGAGAAGCAATACAAAAAAAAAAACAAAAAAATGCACCAATAAAGTATTTATTCTTTAACCCCTAAAAATGAGAAAGATACCTAAAAACTCATTTTTCGGTATAATCACTTTTTGCTCCCGTGACCATTTTAAAAAAATCTCAAAATTCTTATTGTATCATAAAACGATTTGAACCGCATAAAAAATCAAAACCTCATTAAAAAATATGTTGTTATTTCAACACATTTGACAAAATTCGAAAAAAACCGGATAAAAAGTTTGACCAACATTTTTCGAACGGCACTGTATAAATAGGTTTGTTCAGCAGAATTATAGGTTTGTTCGCTTACTTTTTTCACGAACTGTCACTATTCTGACATATTCAGATGCGTTTTATTAAAAGGGAATTAGCAATGCATTCAAGTTTCGAAAGAACTTGTATTTAGAAAACTATCAACTATTACAATGAGAAGCCCTTAGCTCAAAGTTGTTTAAAAAGTTCCAATTAAATGTTTCAAAAAGTTAACATTATTTCTGGTGGGATGTTTAACATAAAATCGATTTCTTATTTTCTACATAAACTTTGAGGGTATAAACACCACCACCCACCCAGTATGGATTCACCCATTGCGTTTAGGTTCAAAGAAAATTCCTATAATTTCTTCAATCAGTTTGGGTTCAATCAAATTATAGAGTCAATGTCAATAAATGATAAATAAAGACAAATGAAAGGGTGGCTAATAAATGGGCTTTGTTTGGAAAAGACTTCTTCACATATCAACTGATAACCTAAAATCAACCAAATTTTAGATGTTTCTGTTGTTGTCAATGTCAATTTTGATTCACAAAATAATAATAAACCAACCTGACCATCATAACGATAAACTAGACGACGACGATGAACGACGACCTTTTCGTGTTAACGCTGATGGCTTTCAGTTGAACCCTTTATCGACCGCTTGACCGGTCTTAAGTTATTAATGTCCAGTCCAACTCATTGAGTATATACACCACACAACGCACATTACATATAGATAATTGCTTCCAAAACTTGATATATCAACTTTCTTGGCAGATTTCCTCATCGTTCGTCACATCACATGAATATATCGCAGGGGTGGTGCCATTGCCATTACCATGATATAGTCTGGATGATGGTCATGCATTCTGGTCACTTAGCCTCATCATGTTCTTGGGTGTCATAATATGTGGTCATTAGCTGAACCCAAGGAACAAACCAAAAGGGGCCAGTGGTCACTCTGATGATGTCACAATTGCTAGGGACTCTATATTATATTGTGGTCCACACTCAAGATGGTCAGCTGCCTTTCCTACATATCGAAGGAAGAAGAAGACGAAGACGAAGAAGGTTATAATATTATTGTCACATCGTGAGTTAATGTCTTATAGTTAGGTAGCTATATATAAAGTTACTTGTTATTTTTGTTGTTGTTGTTTTTGGTAGTAGTTATTGTTATTATTATTGTTGTCAAGGACTATCGAATCGATTGGAGTAGGTATGTCATTTTGAACCACATTTCATTTGGTCAAGAATTGAGCATCTGCAGAAGGGTCACTCAATTAGCAAGTGTGTGCTTGGGTGTTTACGCTTGGTCGACATTTCATGTGGTCAGGCATTTCAATTTAATTTTCTTCGAGTTTCTTGAGGTTTTATAGAAGCACCAATATTGTAAGATGACATCAAGTAATTCTACGTAATGTACATTAATAAGTATATATGTATATAGCTGCTACATGTAATATTTGAAGAAACTGATTGTATGTTATGTACTTATAGTGGTTTTGTTGTTGAACAATTCAGATAAAAAAGGACGAAATATTACAATAAAAGTGGCAGTTAAAAATAGAAATGTAACATTTTTAAGTTAATTTAAGTCTATAAGCTTTGAATGAGATTTAAGGCTTTTCATATATTTGTAGGATGTAGTTGCTTTAACATTACAAAATTGCAATTTTTTGACCACATTTTAATGTTGCAATTTTATGACAAACATTTAAATTTTTTGTATTGACATCTTAAACTTATTTTAAAAATTGCGAAAGTAACGAAAATGACAGCATAGATGTTAACAGAATTTTTTCCAAGGAAGACTATATAGTATGAACTTGGCCAAAAATTATCCTTTTTTTGTTTTGAAACTTATAGCAAAAATATAATTCAGAATGACGAAAAAATGATCGTGAAAGTTTTAGCACACATACACAAATTTAATGCGTCTTTCATGGGTATTACATATATTTTTTTATTAACTTCCCATAGGAAGTTATTGTAATCGTTCCGATTTGTCGAATCGAAAATGTTGACATTTCTCGACGTTTCAAGGTCCCAAGAGTCTAAATAAAAGATTTTTAGAGAGATGTCGGTGCGTGCGTGTGTACGTACGTTCGTACGTCCGTACATTCGCGACGTTTTTTTCGTCGTCCATAGCTCAAGAACCAGTAGAGATACTTACTTACTTACTTAAGGTGGCGCTACAGTCCGGGGCGGACCTGGGCCTCAACCAACATGCGTCTCCAGCCAGCTCGGTCTCTAGCTAGCTGTCTCCAGTTTCGCACGCCAAGTTGGTTGAGGTCCTCACCCACCTGAATGCGCCACCTGAGTCGCGGTCTTCCTCTACTGGGCCGTCCCTCTGGATTGGATTCGAAGACCTTCCGGGCTGGACCGTTGATGTCCATTCGCTCTACATGACCCAGCCATCTAAGCCGTTGGACTTTTATTCTGCTAACTAGGTCAGTGTCGCTGTACAGCCCGTACAGTAGAGATATCGACACCAAATAAATTTTGTTATACAGATAATATTGCAGAAAGGGATCTCAAGAAAATTGAGTGGGTGTTTTTTTTACCATAGCAATTTATAAAAGAAGTGAACATTTTGGTTAACCTAAAATATCTCACGAACCAATAACGCCAGAGAATTTAGTTAAATTTTAATTATATATTGTGACGTGATACTAAACTAGTACAAATTAGAAAAAAATCGTACAACGGTTTTCATCATAAGCAGAATAGTGTTGGTAATTTTTAGTTATTTTTTAAGAAAAAAGAATTCAATTGACAACTTTTTTAACAAAACACGAAAACTGACAAAAACATAACAAAAAAATGGTTTTCGACTCAAGTATTAGAACATTTTATTAATTTTTTTTTTTTAATTTTAAGAAAGATAAATCAACAGACGGGATGTTAAGTTATCAGTGTGGGTCGCATCGCAGCCTCTTTTTTCTTATTATTATTTTGGGTTAAAACTTCGAGGATTTGTAGAAAATTGATATGTCAACCTAAGAAAACGATGAATACAGATTTTGAACTGAAATTTGAATATCCTTTAAGAAAAGGTTTGCAACATTTGTACATACATTTATATCTTCAAAAGTAATACACAATTAAAATGTTGGATCATATAGGCAACCATTAATTCCATAATTTAGTCAAATTATTCAAATGTTTAATGATTTCTTTACAAAAAAATTAGTTTTAATGTTTTAAAGCAATAAGGTGTTTTGTTTATTCAAAAACAAAAGAATAGTTCCAAACCTTTCTAACTATGCAGTAATTGCTTAAGAACTCCAAAGCAAGGAGTGTGAGAAAGTATTTATTATTGTTTGGTTAGTCTTTTAGGCACTTATGCTCTAAGTAAATTGTTTACAGTTCTCATACAAAATGCCACCATGCCTTATTGGACTTTCCCTACTTTGGGGTCTTTTTGTGGCCGAATTACAATTTTTAAAAACAAAACAAAATATTGAATATGTTATTAAAAACCTAATTTCAAATTAAAACTATGATAGTTCACTAATTCCACTAAAATAAGATTGGTCTTAGCGACCGAACATAGACAAAATATTGTTTTTTGTTTTCAAAATTCTATATTTTTAAATACTTAATATTGTTAAGCATAAGTTAGTTGTGTAGCTCCATCAGTAATGTTTGTATATCAATTTAAAATTTTAAAATACCACAGCAGATCGGCTTAGGGCTCAAGTGTGAAAACAAAAAACTTTTCCCAAATTTTAACAGTTTACTGAGCAAGCTAAAATTTGCAACTTTTGAAAACAAAAATTTGTAGCGCAAAATTTGTAGGTCGAACAAAATTTTAAATTTTAAGTTTTTGCTTACAGACATTTACCACAAAAATGAGCTTACAAAGTCTCAACAAAAAAATTGGAATTCAAAACTTATTTGAAAGTAAAAGTACAATTTGTTAGCCCAATACTTTATTTTTAGTTTAAGTTACATTTTAATTTTTTTTGTAAAAACAATTTATTTGGCTAAAATAAAATATTTTAGCTCCTATGATGAGTAAATTGAAATAATTTTTGCTCAGACCGTTTTCTTTTGATTATGTTTATGTATTTGTAACTTCCCATTATAAGTTATTGTATAATCGGTGAAAATTTTGTAATTTCGTTTGAAAAACCTTTGAATCATAATCCATAGTTCTTGTAGATAGGTTTGTGTGGTCGTGTGTACGTACGTCTGTCCTTTCATACGTGTCGTCTTAAAAAAAATCCGTTTAACAGTTTTGTTAAGAACAATAATTTTAAAAACCAGAAAGAGCATTATTTAGTCGACTTTATTATAACTCACGAACCAATAACGTAATTGACTTGAGTTAATAAAAAAAAACGAAACAAAATATGTCCTTTCGAATAATCTTACAACATTCTTCACATTTGGTACACATTTTAGAACTATACAATGGACAGTTTACTAACCAAAACTAAAACCCTAAAAAAAAATTATAAAAATGTATAAATATCTAGGCATTTTCAACTAAAATATCTTTAAAATGATGATTTTTATAAAAATTGAAGACCTATACCAAAAATAGGTACAGTTAAATTGGTTTACCTAATCGTCTGGAATAACTGAACAGAAAATAGCTTTAACTTAAAATTGTATTGCATATTTCTTGAAGCATATACAAAATTGTAGCTTAGACTGTTTTTTGAAAAATCCAAGTTTTTTTTCAAACTTAAAACAACAAATAACTGATAAATTTGGTTTACCCTAAATTTTATGACTTCACATAAAATTGGCATGAATGAAAAAAATCGAACATTGACTTTTTTTATACTTAAATAAAAAAACTGAACAAAATAATTAACATAAACAAAGAACTATCACAAAAAATTGCTACTTCAATAAGTGCTTTTCATATGAATTCAATTGACATTTCTTTTTACAACAAATACAAACTTGAAGAAAAAAAAAATGATAATTGGTAAAATACATTTTATACTGTGCACACTTTTTGAAGTCCCTTAAATGAAAATTTTGGCTTAAAAAAGTATTGTTTAAATAAGTCCACCAATGGGAAGTTATAGGATTTCAAATAAAAAACTCCACAATAATCATTTATTTTATGTTTAAACAATTTTTGTAATTTCTTTTCATCCAACATATTGCATTTATTTATTTATTCATTCCTTTTTGACTTTCAGTTGATTGCAATTCCAAGGAACTTAATGAAAGAAGATTACTTTCTTATACTTTTCTTAAAAATCAATTTTTAACAATAAACATGACATCATTTATTTTTTAAAAGTTATGAACATTATAGTATACGAACTTTACTAATCAACTTTATAATTTGTTGCATATAGGTAGCATCAAAAGGTTGTAAATAGCTGAGAAAAATATTGATGGACTGTTTTAAATAGCTTAAACTGTTTGTCTAACTTTGATATTGATTAGTTCCCAATTTCAATATACACCTATAGATAATACTTTTCACGTTGATTAACCAATATAACACACTCAAGGGCGTTCAAGCTGTGCAATTTTGTTTGTTGTTGTTGTTCAATTTATCGAGATTTTAAAGCAAGTAAAAAAAAATATTTTTAATATAAAAGTCATAATATACCCTATCGACCATTTAGCTTTTACGATGCATTTACATGCAAATCGCACAAGCAGCACAGCGATAATTGCAAAATTTCAGCGCTGAAATTTGCACCTGCCCATAGAGTGATTGCCTTTACAGTCACTAAAAATTATTTAAAATAAAAACAACAAAAAACAAACAACAACAACCTAAGCTAGCGAGGCTTTACAAATAATAAGCCTGTAATTAACAGCGCAGCGCTATGATATGTTAATTAATTATCCGCGCGCACACAGTTGGCTTAATTAATTCTTTGCTTTTGCGTCCAAGAAGACTAAGACTGCGAGACTACTCGTAAAATGCAGTATATGCACTATGAAGGGGGAAAATTGTTGCAACATGTTGCTATACCTTACCTACTTACCCATTTGCAGTGCTGTGATGATGTGGCTTCTAAAAATGTATATTTAGGGGAAAGACGACGATAAAATGACGATATTTCTATGTCACTGCGGGGTTATGACAGTTTCAAAATGCAAAGATCGCCTACGCTTATGCTGATGATGATGGAAGTCGGAAGAGGAAACAAACACCAACACCACACCTGCTTCAAACGGCGGCAGCGTAGTCGCGTCGTCATCGAGGTTAAGTTGAGGTCATCCATGCGGTCGAAGCACATATCAAGCCAGAGGTAACCTAAGACCGATTAATGATCGAGGCATTTTCTGTGTGGTTTGATGGGTGCAGTAGTGGCGGAGTGGCGTGTTTTAGCCCCTCTCACTCTCTTCTTGACGCTCGCACCGCTCAAATCATTGTTCGTTTTAATTATTTTATCTACAACTATGTTGAGTGGTTTACCATCCGGAACCGAGAAATTAACTTCATCAACTTAACATCGAGTCATCTCTCAATCGTGCGAAATTATAACTCTCTGGAAGAAGATGTGTATCTTGTATCTATGGACATCCACATTTCCACAATCCACATCATCATCAGCAGCAGCAGCAGAAAAGACTACGCGATTGATGTGATGTGCTGATGTGGGCTTGTAACGATGAAAAGCCTAGAGCATAATTCCGTGATAGTTTGTCACGGTATTTTGCACTTTTCACTTTATACCCACCTTATACGAGTATGTTGATACAACGCCACACCGCATCGGTATTTGCTATACCTACGACATAAGTATGCATATACGTTACGTACGTAGTTATTGCTTTTATTAAGTGATAACATAAGAAAGTTGCATGCACCACACGCTTCGAACTATACAAAGTACTGACGTACAATGAAACATCTATAAGTACCTTTTTCGTATACATAATGAAGAGTAGCTTATAGCTATACCTCATCAGAAGCTGACTTTTCAAATTGGAACTGACAATTGGAGGCAAGTTTGGTCTTAAAGAAAAAATATACAAACTTAAAAAAAAAAACGGACTAAAAGTGACGTCGGTCGGCACAATGGTAAAGTTGCAAAGGTATAAATGTTATGGGGCGGCGGCGGTGCGGTGGCACCAGGCAGCAGATGATGACGATGACGTTGACGTTGCGGAAGTGATGAGTTTGGGGGTAAGAGGTAGGTATAGCGAAAAACCACCTGACTTCTCGTATATAGTATTGAGGTGCATGCAGTTCATGCATCATGCGAAACAATCATCACCAGGTCGGAAGGTGAGATAAAACAATGTGGTAATTAGAGTCGTTAGTGTAAATAAAAAATTTATAAAAATTACTTCTACACTACGTATGTGCCTACGTATATAAAGGTATATCTGGAGATAACCTGTTCATTCTTTGAAAACAATGATTACAGGTGCTAACTTGACTTTGTCAAAGCAACAAGCCAAAAAATCCAAAGAACGTGGTGGGAAAGCATTATCACAACAATTATAATTCAACATAAATTAATCGTTAACTAGGAGTGCTATAAATTTAATAATGTTATGTATCGCATGTTTTTTGACACTAATTATTATTATTGTTTTAATAGTATTTGAAAAATTATTTTTAAGTTAGAAGTGTAATATTCTATGTTTTCTATGTTTTTTTATGATGCTTTTAAAAGTCTTGTTTCTTTTATTGGTTTTTTATATAAAATAAACCTAACGTAAATTAGATGTCAATTACTTATATTTTATCATCTAATGTTTTCAAAGTTATAGTTCATCATTAATTAAAAGGTAATTAGTGGTGATGAATTTTATAATATCGTGTAATATTTTTTTAACTATTGTTTAATACCCATTATTGAAATCATATTTGCAAAAATATGGCATTCTATGTTTTCTATGTTTTTAATGATGCTTTTAAAAGCCTTGTTTCTTTTCTTGGTTTTTTACATTTAATGGTTTCGTACTCGAAAACTTAACGTAAATAAACTAGATGTCAATTATAGTATCGTGTAATAGTTTTTTTATGAACAAGACATCCTTTATTTTAATCATATTTGCAAAAACTATGGCTTTTTAGTCAGCATTCTATGTTTTCTATGTTTTTAAAGACTTTTTTTCTTGTTTTGCTTTTAAATTGTTTTGTATTCAATAACTAAACTTTAAATAGATATCAATAATTTCTATTTATCGTGCGATGTTTTAAATAGTTATAATTCGACATTAATTAATCTTTGTTTTTGTTAACTTGTGATAAGTTTAATTTTACCTTGAAATGTTCTCGGTGAATGTTTTTCATATTAATTTCACTCTTATCATTTATTTTATATTGCAAACAGTTTGAATATTAAGTTAGAGAAACAGCATTCTATGTTTTTTGTATACTTTCCTAAGTCTCGTCTTAAAGACAGTTAAGAACTGTTCTTATATAAAATAATGGTTGATTACTCAATAACTTAATGTTATTTTAAACTAACCATCAATTACTTAAGTTTTGTCATGCGATGTTTTCTATGTTCCGATTTCTTTATGAGAAATACATTGAAACAAAAATGAATCCATTTTTAGTAAATATGTTACTCTTATTTAGAGTTCAATTATGCGAATTGGTTGAAATGTTTTGTGGAGTTGATTTTGGATTTCCTAATTTACGTACGTTAAAATTTGTTATTTTTAAATAATTAAAAATGTATTTAAAGTCTTATGTTGCAGGTTCGAATTGAAAGGTGCATTCGATTAAATTTAGATAAATTTAGAACAATCACAAAAATAAATATAGACAAATTTTACGAACAAAAGACGAAGATGCAAAATTTCAGTTAATTGTTAAGGCCAAGGCCAGCCTAGAGGCCGAAAAAATGATCCGGGAATTTTTTTTAGAAGTACTACAAAATGAATCGAGATTACTGAAATGTTATTGCTTTCTATAATGTGCGACGTCGCACATTCGGATTATCAGCTCTTGTAATTTTCTATAATAATAAGCATGAATTAAACTGCAATAGAAAAGTTCATACAATTTTAGAATTTTTGAATACTAAAATTCGAAAACGAAAGTTAAACTTGTTATCGATTAGACGCAAATTAGTTAAATTTTTCTGAAATGTTGTCGATGTTTATAATGAGTTCCTATTTCATAGAGGTACAGGAAATGTTCACCCTTTAAAATGGGTAACAACGTGATTTTAAAATTTAGTGCTATTATCATGTGAATTTAAAAATATCAAAAAACATAGAAAACATAGAATGACACGTGTGGATTAATTAAATACAAATTAAGGAACATAATTAATATAAAATGTTATAACTCCGTTTAAGGAAGTTTAAAGAACAAATTTTTTTTCAAGCTAAAAAACATAGAACATGAAGTGTTCCACGTAATTTCAAAAAGTAACGTCAACAAAAATTCTTTTTTCTTTTTCTTCTCTTTTCAAAACAAATGTCAGTTTAATAAAATCGGATGCTTGGTGAATTCCAACTTTTCAACAATCTTAGGTATGTGTTATAGCAGGAGTGAAGGGGACCTAGAATTTTTGGATGATAGCGAATAGATTAATTGAGGAGGACAAAAGTGCAACCGAGATGATGTGCCAGATATATTGAATTCCGTAATTCCTGATGCTCTCAGCAGTCTTTTAGTTCAACTTTCAAAGCTCAATGTAAAACCTAGAAGTGAAACTAATTCAACCCCTTTACACAGTATCATTGATACGGATAATTTCTAGTCAAATTAAAGGCTCATTCACAGTAGACTACAGAAAAAAAGAAAGAAAGAACCTTTTTTGCACTTATTTTCAACATAGAACATAATAGGAAGCAATAAAAAAAAACATTTCACTACTGTCGTCCAATATCTACAACATCAACAACAGCGGCAAAAAGGAAGGTTTCAACTTCAAGTGCATATAAATATATATAACATAACAATCTTTTACCGCTCATATGCACCACCTTTATCCAATCCACATTCATCCACCTAATGTTTATTGTGCACTGTTTAAAGAAAAAAAACCTCAAACCTTTTGGTATCTTTTCAAGCCAAAGCTTTGCGGATGAACAAGCGGCTGTGGATGACGACCGGTCGGCCGGCCTCTTCTCCTGGTCGGTCGGTCAAACTCACAACATCAACAGCTATAAACTCTTTGAGAGATAATGAGAGATTCGCGTGTTGTGATAAATGTAAAAAATTCCATAAATGAATTAAAATAAACTTAGTACCTTTTTCCTTAAACAAAAAAATTAAAAAAAAAAAAACCTACGTGGATATATTTCTTTTTCGCGCAGAGTATATCTATCTAAATTAGTTTAGGGCGAGATGATATGGGTATAAAGTGAATGCGAGTTAAATTAGTAAGAAATAATAAACATATTAATAAATGAAAGAGAACAAGAAGTGCAAAAAAGTAAATAGGGTACCTTTGCATATAGGGAACGCAGAAATAGCAATTTCAAGTGATTTAGGCGTTCAGGGTAATTTCACTCAAGATACCGCACTATAAGCCGCCCTCCTCATTCCCCATAGAGTCTTCGTCTTACGGTCACAGTGGGAAGGTAGAGAAACATATAAAACTTGCTAATTATTGCGGATAATAAACCTTAGATTGCAGTCAATTGCAGATCAGTTGCAAATACAATATGGCCGCAACTTTAAACGTGCTAAAGGTGTGTATGACCTTAAATCTGCATACGGCTAATACAAATCTTTCCCATATTTTGGGTAATTTTTGAATACTAAGCTTCATCTGCCTGTCGGTCTTTTGAAACTTTCCCATGTCATGCAGACTCTTAGAAAGGGTCGGTTAGGTGACACCAATCGCTCGACAAGTCTCTGTCAAAAAAAAAGCTTGCTCCTCAACTTTCTTGGCACTAATCCCTGAAGTATTGGATTTGATTCTACAACCGATTTTTTCAAATTGAAGCAGAAAAGTAGAGGAAAGTGTGAACATACTTACTTACTTACTTAGGTCCTCAGAACTGTTAAGTCCGTTGGGAACCCCTTAAGGGGCATAGGGCCTCTACTACGCCTACGCGCCATCTTGTGCGGTTTCTGGAGATGTGTTTCAGCTCCCTGACTCTTGCCTAGTGAAGCTGATTCCTCCTCGACTGTCCCGCGCCATGTGCTTCTCGTCGTCCAGCTCTTTCTTCTTTCTTCTGTGAGCGTATTCCACTGGATTGCCTTGGACTGCAATGCAGTCGTTACTTTTTCGAAGCGTATGTCCAATCCATTGCCACTTACGCCTTCGTATAATAGAGTATATATGTTCCTGACCTGTTCTTCTATGAAGTACCTCGTTTGATATTCGGTTTGGCCAATCCTTTAGGATGTTGCGAAGACATCTATTCCCCTTCCTAACCTTCCAGGGGCTGTGCGAAACAATCTTAGCTTTGTTCTTAAGCTAATATAGTTAGGTTAGGTTAGGTTAAAGTGGCTGTTGGTTTGGGACGTCCAACACACTTAGACCAAAGTATGGTCCGTTGTGATACCACATGGATCAGTTAATCAGCTTAACTCGTTGAACCAATTGGAGCTTCGAATGAAGCGTAGGAGACAAGTAATGTCTGAATTTTTTAGATCACTGGTATCGTTAAAGTAGTAGTCTCCAAGGTGGATTCTACGTCTTTGTGATAAGGCAGGGCATGTGCACAGAAGATGAGAGATTGTCTCCTCTTCTTCTTCGTCCATGCAACTCCTACAAAAATCATTTGCAGGAGCTCCAAGTCGAATAGCATGCCTTCCTATTAAGCAGTGCCCAGTCAGGACACCTATAACGTAGCTAATGTGCAATCTACTCAGAGAGATTAATTGTTTTGAGCGCTTGGTGCTAATATTAGGCCAAATTCGTTTAGTCGCTACACAGGTGGTGGTGTTATTCCACCTGAAGTTTGTTTTCTCTATGGTATCTTGCTTTAGCATGAGTTTACATGTAGCTAAGGGGATACCTACGCTAGCATTGTGAGCCAGCAGAGGTAAAGTTGTTCCGCTTTTTGCAAGTTCGTCAGCTTTGCAATTTCCTGGAATGTCTCTATGGCCCGGCACCCAGAAAAGGTGAATGTTGAACTGTGTAGCCATCTCCGTAAGAGATGATCGGCAATTTAGGGCTGTTAGTGAATTTGTAGAGACAGAGTCTAAGGATTTTAACGCAGCTTGGCTATCCGAGGAGCTAATAGAGTAATTCCTCTAAATTTTCGACAGCAATTAAGAATTGACTTTGTCTTATGAAATTGATGACTTATTAATCTTAAAACATTTCAAACTCACGAAACGTCCATGGACAGACTCAAGGTTAAACACCATTTTGTGTGCAGAATTACGAGCCGAACCAAAAATTAAAGTGTCAAAAACATCACGTTGTCCGCAAATCATCAACTTCTGTAATATTGGATGACAAGCACAGATTCTGCGCCCTCCTTTGGGAGTCTTCTCCATTTTAAATTATACATATATTTGAATATTCATTTGGAAACAGATATAGCAGACGAGATATGGAGACTTGAAGCAGTATAATGGCGTCAAAAAGTCGCTTCCTCTATTGAACTGTATCTTTTTACAATGAAAATGAACATGTCCTTCCATATTCCGATACAATTTTGCCGCCACCCAGAAGACAACTTTCGTCCCTAGCCGTGGCGTCATTCAGTATAAAGTCTTATACCATATCAGACCTCAAGAAACATGAATTTTGTTACTGCTCCAATTAGCTTTGTTTTACTCGACATTTATCCAAAAAGCGCTCCTCATCACACTTCTGGATTATTTATTACTGTAAACAGCTACAGTACTGGATCCGGAATCAGAGGATTGAGGATTGGATTTCACCCTCGCACACAAAATTTTGGTTGGTTGTTTGGGATTCTGAGATGCTGGGTGTAGAGTGGCATGTTTTTTGTATGTTTTATTTCTTTAAAGCGCCTAATTGACACAGATCCTGACATATGTTCGGATTTCTCCCAAATGACATTCTGGTTCTTGTCTTATTCTTTTTTTTAGTGTCTCTTCGGTCCACTGGTTGACACACGAAATCACATCCATTTTACATTTTCTTCCTCCTTAGATTGTCTTTTTCCTGGATATGCTGGAGCTGCAGGATGATGATGTTGATATGCTGGATGTTGTGGATGGTGTTGCTTTGTGAATTTTAATTTAAATAAATTCTCGTCGTGTTTTTTGTTTTTGTTGATGTGTTTTTCAGTTCAACTCATCGACCGCCCAGGATATATTGTCGCCTTTTTAAAGGTGTTTTTGGTTCATGGTTCTACTTTCTTCTTTTCTCGTTCCGTGTAAGGAGCAGGAGATCCGTTTTAGAGGATATACGTAGTGATAGGTATTTGGAAGAAGAGCAACGCTTGTCATAGGATATATAAATCAGAATAAGGGTGGTTTTCTTTTTAGTATGGAAAGGAAGAATTTGAACCTGAACCTGGAAGCGTTAAATGATGTGTGAAATAAACTTAAAGCGAATATCCGTTTGGATTTGGTATTCCTCTAAAAGGTTGTATTTTTTATTTTAGATAGAAGTTAGATTTGGATAAATTTAAATGCAAATTAGGTGACACTTTCGTGGGGAAAAAAAGTTATATAGCAGATCATCAAGAACGCCAATGCTTATCAATAGGGGTTCCCAAACTATGTAATTCGAAATTTTCAACGGTTCAATAAACTTATCGACAAGGCGGTAGTATTTTGTCGTTGCAAATGTTTTTTTTAATTTTTTTGAGTTGTATATTTTGTTAAAAACTAATATTTTCTACTTTTTTAATTTAAAAAATGTAGCCTAGCAGCTTAGAGTAAGGCTTTACAAGTTTAAAACTTATGATTTTTGAGTATGTCAGTAATTCCTGCTAATTTTTCGATTTTATACGATTACGACTAAAAAATTTGACAAGAAGAAATTCAAATACATTTTTAAGATATTTAAAAACTGCAGTTTAAGTTAAAAAGACAACCATCGAAATTAATTATTTTTTTTTACCGAAAAATTAATTTGAAGTACGCCAGTTACTCATTCTTATGCCATGAAAACCAAAAACTTTGCACTATACTTTCAGTTTTCTGAACAAAAACAGAACGACCTAAAAAAACGGCATTTATTCAAGTACTAACATTTTTCTCTCGTTTTAAAAGCTAGCAGGATTATTATCTTTTTCGAAAACTTGGACGCTTGGTTTTGACGTCGAAATCAATAAAGTAATAAACGGGAAAACCTATAATACAAAATGTTTCTGAGATAAGAGCCTCTTTTCAATTCTGAGAAAATCGTTGTGTGAGACGAAGAAATCGTTACTTTTAAAACTTACAAAATTAAATCACTTCTCCAGAATATTCTTAAAGTTCTTAACTCTTTTACACACGACCGACGGTTCATTACGCTCTAAATCCGTAGAATCACGGTGACCAGTGTAAAACTTCAGTTTTCTATGTTAGTTTACCCCAATGACGGCTGTGACTGTGTTTATCGGTGGTGGACGAAAATGTCGTATGTATGAAACATTCAAACTGTACATTAATTTAATACCAGACGAACAGAGGGACTTAACCCACTTTTTCCATGTTTTCTTTTAAGTTACGTCAGAAGTACGATAACCTCAATTTTTTCTTACCAAAATCTAAACTCTTCTCAACTTGTATACCTGAATCACTTTTTTTTTAGATTTTTGTTTGATCATATTTCAAAAGTTTAACAATATTAGTTGTGTTACCCACGAAGCTTTTGCTTATCTGTAGGTGGTTGAAGTTACAAAGTATTTGAATTGATTGGATTTTAATATTAAACAGTTTTATATTAATTAAAGAAAAAAAAAATTATATAAATTCATTATTGGTATAATTTAAGAAAAAAGATACATTACAAATTTTTAATCTACTTTTATCGGTGCATGGTGTTTAAAATTTAATTTAAATAGAAAAATTTAAATTTTTTTTAACGTTTTTTAAAGTCACGAATATTTTTAAGATTTGTAGGAAGTTGGTTCATAATTGATGGTATCGTATAGTTAAGTTGCCGTTTTCCGTAGTTGTTGTATATCATCGGTATTTCAAGTAGACCTTGTGCTCATCTTCTAGTGTTTACACTATGTGAAATAGATTGTTGGAATCTTAAATCGTCGTAGTATTCAAGAACTTCTGTCATCCTAAATATATTTTCCACATTCAAGCACTTCAAATGTAGATGGTTTTTATTAATCATGTTTACAATTCTCCTCTGCAGATTAACAAGTTTATCTGTATGCGTTTTTGAGGCATTTCCCCAAGCTAATACTCCATATCTTAATCGAGATTCAACAAGTGAATAGTAAACCTGTTTTTGAACATCTTCTGTTGAATATCTTTCCAGATGAAATAAAGCAAACATAGCACTCCTCATACTTTGCCTTACGATAGTAATATGCTCGTGCCACAGAAAGTGTTCATTTATTGTAACTCCAAGGTATTTGATTGATTGAACATGAACTAATTCAATGGCATCACTTTTTCTTGAAGTCAGACATTCAGGATTTTGAAAGAAAATGTTGACTGCCTCTTTTTGTTTGTTTGGTGCACGAATGTGCATAATTTTCGATTTGGTTGTGTTGATGACTAATCCAAAATCGTGGCACCATCGAGTGACTTCATCAAACTCCTGTTGCATCGTAGAAATCACGGTTTCAAGACACATGTGTCTGACAACAATAGCTATATCGTCTGCATATGCAAAAGCTGTGCTTTTCTTAAAAATCCTTAGAAGTGCATCCGTAAAAAGTATAAAAAGGACCGGACCCAGTTTTGACTCTTGTGGTACACCATGTGTGCAGGTTCTTTCTTTACTCCATGAACTTCCAACCTTAACTTTAAATGTTCCTATGAGACAGCTCTCCATCCATTTCCATAGAGTTCCCCTAATGCCAATTCTGTAAAGGACATCCAAAAGTTTATTGTGACTCAACATGTCAAATGCCTTGCTGAAGTCCACTGAGAATCCAGAATTCAGCAAGAAGTCTTCCCGTATTTTTACCTTTTTGAAAACCATATTGATTTGATTGCAGCAAGCAGTGTTTTTCAGTAAACTTATTCAGTCGTCTTACAACAACTTCTTCAAGACATTTTTCAACAGCTGGCAAGATTGAAATTGGCCTATAGTTGAGAATTTCACTTTTTTTTCCTCCTTTATAGATGGGACAAATAACTGTAGTCTTCAAAATTTTCGGTACACACCCTTGTGTCAAACTTCTGTTCACAATTTGTTGAATCAATGGTGTTAGCAGATTTGCATTGAGTTTAATGTCGCATCCCCTTATTCCGCCAGCACCTGGGCTTTTATTAGGATTCTGATTTCGAAGTATGTATATTATAAATTTCGATTTCATCAGCTTCTTCTACATATATTGATTGAGGACGTTGTTGACAAGGCTGTCTTGATGTTTTAACATTGCATACGTGTACAATCTTCGTTGCTTGTGTTGAGAAACACTCAGCAAGTTCTTCAATAATGTCAGAAACTTTAGACGTTTTACAAAGATTGTGTTGAATAATTTCATCCACAGACGCTTTATTCCTACCCAATATTTCATTTATTATTATTATCCTCCAAGTTTTTTTCGGATCACGTTTTGCGTTCAGTATTTCATTTTTAACTAGTTATTAACTTGCTAGTTAAAGGACTATATAAACTTTGGAAATAGTCAGTTGCATTCCTCCCCTTTGCAGGTTTACCGCAAAACTCGAGATAAGGCTGGTTGGCATCAGTTAACCTTTGAGTCCAAGTTAGGCCGTACTATCAAGTGTAGAGATTCGTTCTTTAGCCGTACTACGCGAATGTGGAATACCTAACTAAGTTCTGTCTTTCCACGTCCCTGTTTATTACTAATGCTAAAACTTGATCTCTAGCATATTGAAGGTATACAAAACCTTTTAAGTGTGTTAAGATTGGGAGTGAAAGTTATATAAATAAAAGTTGTATGTGAAATTCATTTCAAAAAATCAATCAGCTCCCTCAACTTTTTTTCCAAAATAGATTCATATAAACCTCAAAATTAATTTACCATATTTATTTAAAAAACCATATAATTATTTCTTCAAAAAATTCACTGCCTATAAAAAGTTCCAAATTATCCCATAATCCCCTTGTTTTCCAAAACAGAAACTAAAACTGAAAAAGTGTCACAAAATCTATAAAACCATATAAATCACCCCCCCCAAAAACGTATATATACGAATTTCTATCCACTTCACTAATCATTATCACATCCGGACCACCTAATTATGACACTTTTCTGGCACAAAACAATTTAATGTCAAAAACGCCTAATAGATTTTCAAAAACATTTATATCCCAAAAAATACCAACCAACAAAAATAAATAAAAATATGTATAACAAGGTATATTTGTATGCGCCACCCAAGCCTCCGAAAGATGGTAGATTGACAAATGCATATCCACCCAGTAATAAAACAAGAGACAATAGTTCCAGGTCCAAATGAGGACATAATACCCCAGACTTGATGTGAATTGTTGTTCCAGGAAAGAAAGACAAGACAAAAACAAATAACAACGTGGCGCCCTAATTTATGTGCATTCGTATAAATTACCGCCGCCGCCGCTGCTACGATTTTTGGCTCCTGTTTCGGTAAAATGAGAGTTCGGGCTCCCCGTCAGACGTCAGACGTTCTTTTCCTGACGCAAAGTCGGTGGTCGATCGGTTAGAGGAAAGATATAGGGAGCGAGCTGTGGATGATGATGGGCATGGATGGATATGGGACTTGAAGGTATTTATGCTGCGCGATGTGAACGATTTATTGTTCGCCTGTCGAAGTGTGAGAAATTTTTGATATAAATTTCCCTCTCATTAGAGATGTGTCACCGACGAACGAAATTTTAATGAGATGAAAACTCTACACGCTCAAAAATATACTCGTCCGCGCGTCTGTGATGTTCGATGCTCGATGCCCTGATAGTGTCAATATGTATAAACAATGGCAACATGGAGGACTATTTTAAAGCAACGTGCGGTGAGTTTATATCACCACGACTTCGGAAGCAACATTTTTGACTTTTGGGCCACCAACAGTTCCAACGTCACCGCCTCCGATTTGGTAGCAGATAGGAATATGGGTTTATATTTTGGTGTGGAATGAATGTTGGATGATATTCTAATTTGATTGCATACAACATTAATAATGTAACGATTGTTTAGACAGTTATGTAGAAAAGTATTTGAAAATGGTATGCATTTAGCTATCGGCGGTACATGGTGGTGGCAGTAGTTTTAGTAACTTGTCCCGCACCAATGTTAATTAATTTTTAGAAAATTCATATAATATTCGCGTTCGACAGCTTGTGATATGTTGATAATCCTCGAGGGAATTATTGAGCTATATCACAGATAAAAGTTATACTTTTGACGCTTTTTAATATTGATGAGGTGGAATTATTTTGCATTGTCACAGTGAGACTAAAAAAACAATATTTAACATTAGAAAGCTTTAACAATTTAAATGGGTGGCTTTTGATAGATCCGGCTCGAAGGACCAAAGAAGCAATTCAGTAAAAGAACTGAAAATATTTCTTAGATGAAAATTAATGAAAACTTAAAAAATATTAATAAAAATACTTAAAACTGGTTGTTTCTTAGGATTTGTTGTAATTTGTATGCTATTTCAATTTCAATTTTCGATGAACTCGATTTTAGTTCAACAAAATATTGATAAGATCTAGCTTAATTTTTATTAACCTATTACCCTTACTTGAACATACAAGGTGCAGTGAATCAGAGTCTTAAATAGCAGTTAATACTAAACCACAGCTTGAGGTAGCAGAAATAACAGAATCATATTAATCTAAGAAACAAACAAGTACCTGTATCAGATAGAGAAAAACTACAGCAAATCACAGTACCATCGCATCAGTATAAGAAGACAACAGACTTGACCTTATCATGTTTCTGCAGTGATAAAAATAAGTGACGCTTAACCAAAGTTCAAGCTGATTAAATTATCACTGAGAAATCAATATTAATATGTGTCATTAATTTTTCAGTTTGAATAGCTCAATAAAAAACCATGACTTTTGGTCACCAGCAAAGAAAAATTGGTTATCGTTCGATTTAAAATTAGTTCGAATTAAATGTAACGATAAATTCTTCACCACTTTTGTAAATTTGACGCATTTTTCGATTGTTTAGCAAACCATTACCGTAAATGGCAAATATTCAGCTTATATTATTAAACATCAAATGACAGCTGAGTTTGACAGGTGTAAAATGCCAGAGCAAACGTCTTGAAACCGCAAAGTTCGTCACACTATAATATTTTTTTTGCTGAAATAAATTATACTTTCGGAGAAGAAATCAATGGATATCAAATACTGGAGCAATTTTGATATGTTACTGAATTTAACAATAATTTTTTGTATTGAATTAAATTAAGCGCTAGAAGACTTTAGTTATACAGTAAAAAGTCTTAGATTAATGTTCCCTAATTTAAAAAAAAAAACAACCGATTTAAAATTTAAAGTTCTGATTTGATTGAGTGAAGTTTGCCCTCCTTTTTCATTTTTCAGCATAAAAAGGCTGTTTTTTGGAAAATCAATTTTCTTCAATTTCTTCCAAATTATTCTGAACCTTGTTTCAAATTTTGGACCTCTATGTATAAATTTTGTAAAGAATTTTTTCGAAAATCAAATTTTTGTATTTTACATGTTAAATATTCAAACTTCCTAAAATAATGCCCAGTTTCACCAGTCCTTCATTCCATTTAAAGACCATACATCAAACAGTTTTTTTTATACCTTAAATAACTCAAATTATCTATACTTCTATACTTCTATACTTAATATTATAAATGTGAAAGTAACTCTGTCTGTCTGTCTGTTACTCAATCACGCCTAAACTACTGAACCAATTTGCATGAAATTTGGTATGGAGATATTTTGATACCCGAGAAAGGACATAGACTACTTTTTACCCCGGGAAAATCACGCATTCCCATGGGAAAATTTTGATGGGCCGATTGCTTTTACGCCTAGAATACTGAACAAATTTAAATGAAATTTGGTAAGGAGATAGTTTGAGACTTAAGAAAGGACATAAGTTACTTTTGACCTCGTGAAAACAACGCATTCCCATGGGAAAAATTACTTTCCGGGAAATCTGATCGCTTTCACTCCTAAATTACCAACTATTTGAATAATATTTGGATAAAATTGGTATTACGGGAAAACAATGCATTCCCAACCCAGTGCTGTTAATGAGAAATCTTTACGCATCAAAGTTATGTAATGGTACACGGCTACAGATAACTCACCTAGGACGAAATATTATAAAGCTATAATCATGACTGGATAGCAAAAGGAAAAAATGTTTTAATTCCCCGCATTCCTATAATTCTAACCGATTTGCGGTTTAAGTTTAAAAGAGTGCAGTTTCCTCTGAAAGCAGCATTTGCAATAACAATAAATAAAGCTCAGGGGCAAACGCTGAAAGTTGCAGGTGTAAATTTGGAAAAAAACTGTTTTTCCCACGACAATTATATGTAGCGTGCTCACGAGTCTCAAACCCACAAAATCCTTACGTTCTGGCCAAGGAAGGAAAAACAAAAAACTTCGTATATAAAAATGTATTGCAGCAACCTACAACCTATGACAATCATACTTAGTATGGCTTCATCGAATCTTGGCACAATTTAAACATACGTACAAAAAAGTACAGCTCAGGTTTTTTCATACTACTTCCTATCCAAAAAAAACTATTTAATGTATAGGCTCTTTAATTAAAAACGAAATTTCTTATTAACAAAACATTTATGTTTTTATTTTGAATCTATTATTTCGAATGAATTTATTAAATAATTTTATTCGTCAAAACAAAATAATTAAAAACTAGATTTTAATATTATGATAAGTTTAAAGTACTCCTACAACTCGGCCATCCTGACCATTTTGATCGACCCGATCAATAACAATATTATATAATTTAATCAAAACATGAAACAGTTAATTTATATAATACAATAATACAAAGATTAATTTTAAACGAAATAAATACACAGTTAATAGCAATTTAGTAAGTATAGGAATTTGTGTTTAAAGTCGAAAAAAGATTCTGAAATTGTTCGGTTTTTGTTAGAATTTCAGTTTTTATCATTTGTAAATTATTGTTCTTTTCACCAACTTCAACAAATAGGTCCTTCAAACGAACTTTTTGTGATTTTTCTTTCGATTGTAATGAATCAATCAAATCTGTACGAACTTTCAATTGTTTTTTTATCTAAAATAATTTTTTCTTCAAGATTTTTCACTTGGAATTGTGACTTTGTTATTTCGTTTTCAAGATTTTTTATTTTTTTATTATTGAGATTATTGATTCTTTGGAGTTTTGTCAGCTCCTCTTGAACATCCCTGGAAACAGAAGCCTGGTTTTGACTTTCCTCTAATTTTTCCTCCAAGTTTCTTATTGTTTCATTGAGATCTAATTTTTCAATATTTGCTTGATCAATTTCAACTTGAAGATCCGAAACTTTAAATTGAATTTTTTTTAACTTAACAATTTCATTTTTTAAAGATTGCACTTCATTTTCAAAGAATTCCTTTTCTTTTTGGACATTTAAAATGTCAGACTTAAAGGCATTTATTTCATTTGTACATTTCAAAGTCAGATCTCTAGTAACTTCATTATCTGAATTTTTTGCAGCGTTCAATTCCAACTTCAATTTTTCAATTGTATGTTCTAAATCTTTATTTTTGGCTTCAACTTCTTTGTTTTTAACTTCAAGTTTCACATTGTTATCAGCACGGACTTTTAGTTTCTGAGTTAAATCTTTACAGTCATGTATCTTTTTAATAAGTTTTTTACTAGCTTCCTTGTTTGCCAACTTCGCTTTGTGATTTTCCTTTTCCAAAGATTCGCACTTCTTTTTAAGCTCATCAATTTCTAACTTAATTTTGCTTTCAATCTTATGCCTTTCTTCAAGTTCATTTTTAAATGTGTTTAATTTTTGTTCTGAAATCTTTTTAATTTTAGTGACCTCAGCTTGGCTTTCTTTTAAGCGAATTTGTAATTCATTGAATTCATCTAAAAGTGTTTTGAACTTTGTCTCAAATTCATTAATATTATTATTTGTATTTGATTTCATGCATTTATCATTTGCTACCTGAAGACTTTCAATTTCAGTTAAGAAATCATTCAAAAATTGTTTCTTTTCAATTTGGTCCACTAATGCAACTTGAGGATTTGATTTCTTCTTGCAATTATTCAAAATGTGTTCTTTTGAACCACAACAAAAACAGGAACCTTTTTCTCGCTTTGGATTTGGACACAAACTTGAAAAGTGTCCTATTTGTGAACAATTGAAACACTTTTGTTTATTTGAAGAAAATGGATTTCTTTTCTGATTTTTAAAATTCCGATGACTTCGTAATTGACCATAACGATGTGACAATTCCTTGAGTTGTTGAAGGTCATTAGCTGGATACAAAACAGCAATGTCCACTGAATCATCTTCAAAGCCAGCAATTATAAATTCAATAATTTCTTTTTCATCCATGTTCGCTTGACCAGCAAGTTCTTGCATTTTCAGGATATATCCAATAATTGAAAGTTTGGATGAGCAATATGTTGTTTTTCGGAGTTCATTGATTACTTCAGATATGGTGTGCTTTCGACCAAAATTCGATAAAAAATTTTGTCGAAAATTGGAAAAATTGGTAGAATTATCTACTCGCAAAAACAATTCAGCAGCTGAGTTCATTTTCATTAAACGTCGGACTGACCTTAAGCGAAAAACATCATCCGCACTCAATGAATCACAAACACGTTCAAAATCTTTAAGCCACTTATAGCCATCATAAGTTTCGTCAAACGGATTCATTAAGTGTTGAACATCTTCAAAATTTGGACAGCTGACTACAGAATTTATGGTTAACTCTCTCTGCAATTGTTGTATACGTTGTCGTTTTTCTAAGATTCTAATTTCTGCATCAAGATTAATTTCTTCTTGTTGCGGGTCATCATTATCTTCATTATTTAGATCCAGTTCATTCCTTTTTTCATTATATAATTTCCTTAATTGTATTAAGGAAGCTGAACTCGAAAAAGGAATTTCGTGTTCGGTTAACCAATTTTGTATATCTGTTTTATTCATTTTTTATTTTATATTTGTTAAATAAAAATTGCGGTAATAGGTAGTCTTCAATCCCACTTCTGAAGTTATAGGCTCTTTAATTAAAAACGAAATTTCTTATTAACAAAACATTTATGTTTTTATTTTGAATCTATTATTTCGAATGAATTTATTAAATAATTTTATTCGTCAAAACAAAATAATTAAAAACTAGATTTTAATATTATGATAAGTTTAAAGTACTCCTACAAATGCGGACGAAGTCGTGGGTAAAAGCTAGTTTTGTATAAAGAGGTATCCAAAAGTATTTGAAAATGAAAATTTTGACTAAAGAAGAACGTGCTCACCCTGCCCCTCTATTGAAAGACGCTACAAAAAAAGTTGCCAAAGAGAATACACCTCTTATCTGATAACTTTTCTCATCCCCGCGTTTTTCTGGACTAATCATTTTTAATGCACTCGGCTCAAGGTGAATACTCTTAATTTTACATTTTTCATTTCAAAAATAATTGCGCCCTTAAGTGGACAGAAAATTGATCCATAGCATTAAGAAAATTGCTGAACGCTTTCATTTCTTCTTTATTTTTAACGTTCAGCACATTTTTATCACGAGAATGACATTTGAGTTTTTGATTACGGCCAAGCAACTCCAAAATATAAATAAACCCGTTTTAAGCTTAAAATCTAAACCCACATAAAATAAAAAAATACTGGAAAATCCTCCCTTTTGTCTTAAGCAAATTTGACTGTACACACAATTGTTAAAATTTCAATTGTAAACTATCTTATAAAATTGAACAATTTTAGTAATTTTTCTCATTTAAAACAAATTTTTGAAAATTGGTTAGAATGTTTGTCTTAAAAGCTTCTAAGATCTTTTTCTGTCCAAAACTTAAATTTTGACATTTTTTGGAACTATTTCATTTTGGTGATTTTGTTCACTCCTTATATTTTAGAAGAAAATAATCAGTATTGTAATTAAATTTGATGAATTTTAATTTATGTATGTAGTTCGGTAACTACAGAAAATCAGCGACCGTAAAAGTTCTGAGAATGAAAAACCTAAATCCAGTTTTCCTATACATTCCAAATCTTCCTACAGATTTACCTAAAAGTTAAGCTTTCTATTAAAATAACAACTTTCTCTCTCTTTTTCTTTCTTTTCCAACAACATTCCTGAATTCAATATTTTATTCCACATTTATAGTTTAAAATTGACATAAAGCATTTCCTCATTCTGTCAAATATATCAATCTTATTTAATATTCGTCTTAAAACGATGAAAGGTATTTAAACTCGAAAAGGAATAAATTTCACTTTAGATTTCGATCCGGTTAAGCCCCTTTTACATATAAATATCAAAAAAACAAAAACAAAAACAAAAACAAATTGCCATCAATATTTCAAAATGCACAATGTACCTATTAACGATCTGTCATATTTTCCGTACCAACCAACCAGACATCATCCAGTATTCCAGTATTCAATCCAGACTTGACGCATGCGATGTTCAATGTTGCTATGTACAAATTAATCCGGTAAAAAGGTTATCGAACCAACCAAAAACATAGATCCACTATCTGACAGTGTGCTTATAGCCGCGCGCCAAGGCGACTTTACTCTTTTTCCAAACCATTCATCAGTGGCACTTGAGGTGGAGGCCTAAATCCATCAAAAGATCACAGATTCCTCAACGGAACGCGCTCGGTTGCTTGCACTGTTACTGTAGACAGTCGCCTGTTCTGTTCGATGCCTCATCAGTTCGTTGGGTTGGATAAGTTTGTACACTGGAGATATGGCATGGCGTAGCCTCAATCCGAAGTGGCATCGAGATTTTTGGACTGCGCAGGCAAGGCGCACACGAGGAATGCCCCCCAACTGGGGTTATACCTTTCGAGATCCAAATTAGCCTGTAAGGCTGGAGAAGAGTTTAAACAAAACAGCAGCAGCAGCAGCGCACCACTACCCACCATCGCACCGTCATCATCATCATCGTCAGCATCAGCATCACCACCAGCAGTAGTGATGTCTGGAGCTGAAGTTGGAGCTGTGCTGCATCAAGTGGGTGGTCCGATATTTCCACGGCTCATTTGAGAAGGTCTTGACACAGAATTATTCAATTTTTTTGGTTTTGAATTTCTTTCCCTTGGGTATGTGTGTTTTATTTTGGATCTTTTTTGATTTTATGTTTGGATATCATGATCTTCGAAATGATTTAAGCTGGCGAATTAATCAAGACAACGAAGACTCCGAAGACGGATATGAAATGAGACACTTAGAGCTTTAGGGAGAGAGGCGAAAGATTAAACATTTGATTTGACACTATCAATTCATCTTATTTGTTTTTTGTTCGCATTGTTTTTGTAAGGATTTTCTGGCCTATAATGTGTAAGTAAGTCTCTCTCTATCGAACTGGTCACATAACACGTGCCCTATGGGAATATATGTACATACCTTGCTCCT
Organism: Eupeodes luniger; assembly: GCA_951509635.1. NCBI lineage: Eukaryota > Metazoa > Arthropoda > Insecta > Diptera > Syrphidae > Eupeodes > Eupeodes luniger. Next base: position 5,593,835 of record OX608075.1, on the reverse strand, counting down.
TCAAAAATGTTCTCTAATGCGTTTAATTACCATTTGGGCAGATAGAATTTTAACAACTGCGAGCTTTTGTTGAAATGCGTTTACGTGACTAATTTCATTGAAAGGATTCTCAATTGGAATGAGGATTTTATACGATTATATATAGAGGCAAAAACAAGGATACCTGCCTGGGTTTTGAACTTAATGAACATCGGAAAGTGCCAGACAGACAAAAGATCTCTCTAGGGCATTTATATATACGTATGTAGATAGGTATACACTCTCTGAAACTGAGAAGCAAACAAATACCAGAAGCTGTTGATATTGATGAGATACTCGTTGAAAATACAAATATACCTTCAAAAACAACAACAACAAAAAAAACTAAAAGAATTGACTTTTTAAGGACGAATATCTACAACTGATGGAATATAAGGACTTGTGGAAAAAAAGCAATCAACTTAATTATCCTTTTTATTACGAGTGTATATAGTGAATGTCCCTAAGCAAATTGTTATATAATTGGATTCGTTTTTCTTTCGGTTTTTGTTGTTGTTTTTTATTTTTTAAAGAAGGACTCAGCAGTGGAGAAAGGGGGTACCTACATATGTTAGAGAGTAAATTCGAAAATGAAATGGGTTCATCCTGGATGAGGAGACTTGATGGGAACAACAGTTGGTGTGGTTTGTGTTGATGGTAATTACGCGTATTTAAAAAAAAAAAAAACTGGTGGAAGATGATTCTGAAGCACGCTATCAATCGAACAAATAGACATTCTACTTTGAACTTAATATAATTTAAAGAAGGTGAAGAAGCAAGTAGGCATGCGTGTGTTGAAGGAATTTGTTATTCCGCAAGGAGACCAAAAAAAAGAGAAAGAAAATTATACTAATCGTCCTTTGATGAATAAGGTAAATACATTTTAACGTTCATTTGTGTTCATCCAATTAAGTTACTATCCAAGTTGTTATTGCATTCACTTCAAAAATGATATTAAGTCATATCAAAACGTAATCAAAAACATAAACCAAATTTAAGCTATAAATGAATTACATATTTTTTAAAATTTTCCTTTGATTTAGAAAAAAAACATAGAAAACATAGAAAAACATAGAAATTAAACTGCAGAAAATATTTAATAACCATTAAATAACATGCGTTTGAAAATAAATCACTTTGTATTCAAATTATTCGGCTTATTAGAATGGTGAAGTTAGGAAAGTAGAAACAAAAACAACATAGAAAAATCTCAAGGATTCTATGTTATCAAAAGTATTAAACACTTAAGAACGGCAAATGAGAAAGCATCGAACGTTTGAAGAATTACAGATCCTTTTTCAACATGACACTTTCTAACATCATTTGGATCTAATAAAATTGAAAAAAAAAACATAGCAAGACCAAATTGAAATTTTGTAAATATAAATGTTTTCAATAAGGGCAGGTAGATGTTGAAATGGGATAAAACAAGCTGTGTGTGTGGTATTAACAAAATTATTATTTTATTTAAAATGCGCATGTATGTTATTAAGTGTGGAATATGACATCATTCATATGCCATCCTCGGCTTCTTACAGTGGCACGGATCCGAGTGTTCCAATTTTCAATAACTCTTCCACATTGATCTGGCTGAATTTGTGCGATGGCGTGTATTATGTTCACCTTTAGGGCATCGGTCGATTATGGTTTATTTGCATAGACCTGCAACTTCAAGAAACCCCACAGGAAAAAGTCTAAATAAATAAAAATAAATTGGGTGGCGCAACAGTCCGTTGAGAACTAGGGCCTAGTGACTTACAATTCTCAACTATTCCTGTGTGCGAATACTGTTGTCAGGGATGGAGGGGACCTACAGTTTATATGCCGAATCCGAACGGCAAATTTGAGAAAGCACTTTTCATGACAAGAATTACTCTTGGAGGATTTGTCAATTCCTCGCAAGAGGCAGTACCCGTGAAGCTTAAGATGGCATAGGCAGGGGTCGAACCCAAGACCTCTGGCATGACAGTCCAACGCACTAACCATCATGCCACGGTTACTACCAGAAAAAAGTCTAGCGGGGTCAAATCGCATGACCTTGATGGCCAGTTTACATCACCCCTGCGAGAGATAACCTTATCCTCAAATCGTTCATGCAAAATGTCAATCGTTTCGTTTGCTATGTGGCACGTAACGCTGTTCTGCTGGAACCACATGCCGTCTAGATCCATATGGTTTAATTTGGGCGATAAGAAATTAGTTAACATGGTTGTGTAGCGCTGCCGGCCCATTATCACCTGGTCAACCTCGCGTGGGTTGGTGTCGTCCATTTATGGCAATTTTGCTTGTTAACACAAGCACATTCATCAAAAAATGCGTCTCGTCGCTAAAGATGATTTTTGGGCAAGAATTGGGGTTCTCTTCCAAAGGATTCGAAGCCCAGTCAGCAAATAAACGGCGTTGTCTATGGTCATGAGCTTTGAGCTCCTGGGTCAGTTAAATCTTGTATGGGTGTAGGCCCAAGTCCCGACGCAAAATTCGCCAAGTTCCAGTCTGCGAAAGGCCGAGTTCTTGTGCACGGCGAGGAATAGACTGCCTCGGGTTCTGCTTTACACTTTCACGGACCGCGGCGATGTTCTCAGCCGATCTTGCGTTCCTTGAACGTACGGGTGTTGGCTGATTATTTACAAATTTGGCTACCAAACGTTGAAGAGTCGACTGTGAAAGGCCGCCACGTCTACCGTAAAATGGGCGCAATGTGCGCAACGTTTGCGTTAACTTACACTCATTTTCATAATGCAGTTTTATCATTTGAACGTGCTGTTCAATCGTGTAACTCGCCATGATGATTTGGCATAAGCAACTGAATAATAAACAAAAAACTTAACAGGATGTCACCAAAACAAAATGGCCGCCACGGGGCGCCAAAATCTACCCGCGCCAATTGAAATACCTTTTGTTATATAAAATGTCGAAGTTAGTTTAAGAGAAAACATTCCGTCATCATTAAATTATTGATAGAAATTGGCGATGTTTTTCTTTGTTTTCTATGTTTTCCATAGAAGTTTAGTCTAGATGTATGACACTGACAGATAAATTATAGTCTTACAATTCAAACATTTTTTTGTATTCCTTTTTACGAACTTGCTCATGTATGCAAAGTAAGTTTAGATTTATAATTTAAGATTTAAAAATATACCTGAAAAAAGTCTTTCTTCAAAAATTTAAATGTCAACTTAAAATTTAATATTTACATTTTTCAGCGTGCGTTGTTTTGAATTATTTTTTAAAAGTAAGATTTGTTAAGCTTTTTTAGCTTTTTCATAGTAATAAACGTTCTAAATTTGAATTTCGTTAAAAAAATATTGACCTGGTTTTAAGATATAGAATTTTGAAGAAAAATTGCGATGTTTTTTAAAAATCGGAAAAACAAAAGTAGGCATTTTTAATAAAATAAAAGCTTGTTCAGAAAATAAGTTATTTAAATCAGTAGGTATATTAGTTCCCATAAGTGGGGTGGGGAAGGGTGTGTACCCTTCTGAAGCAATACAAAAACATGGTTTGAATATTGAAGGAAGCTAAACGAATAAAAAAGCATCAGAGAAAATTTCATACGAATCTAACAGTTAGTTTTTGAGAAAATTCAAATTTTCGATTTTGGCCAAAAAACAACAGTTTTTAAAAAAAACTCAAAAAAGTGCCTAATGCCAATTTGCTTACACGCAATTGAGTTTGAACGCAATTGAGTTTATGTTTAAAGCTGTAAGGACAAGGACAGACAGACAGAATAAATCGCGGGACCCATTTTTTTCGACACCATTTGATGTAAAAAAAAAAGGATAAACCCATTTGATTTCCAAGTCTCTTGACGACTTTCTAAGAGAAGAGTTTTGAAATTCTGATTAAGTAAGCAAAACATAGAAAACAATTTATGTACATGTCTCCAAATGGAAACTGTCACACTAAACTTACAACTAATAAATAATTTAATTTAAAAATTAACAAAGTTGAGTTGAATTAAAAGTAAGGAAAAACATAGAAAACATTGAACAAATTTAAATTTGTCACATATTCATTGTTTTCTTTGTTATTTATTCTATGTTATTTTACAAAAAATTGTTTTGACGTATGGCAATGACATTTTCATTAGTCTCACAATTTAAATGTCTTTTTGTGTTCTTTTAAGAAAAAAAGTCGTTCGCTTATAAAATATTTATTTTTAACCAAGTTTGCTATACAAATGTTAATAATAGCAACTATTAGGTGTCATAAAATAATCAATCAAAACATTGGATATTTTGTTGGCAAAGTTTTCAATAGTTGAACAATATATTTAAAAAAAAATTGATATATTTATTTTTTAGTATAGGAATGGATTTGTGATTTTAGCAATAGGCTAAACACAGTTAAAACTGGGATTCTTACTAAATTCCCAAGGCCATCGGTCAACTATTAGCTGATTGCATGTCAACCAAATTCATATTTTTCTGTTGACATCTAACGAATTTTCTCAAATGTTTCACATAATTTGGTTGACTTTTGATTGAAGTGCGCACAAACCATACATCCGAAGTTCAAGCGTTCCAATCAAATATTCTTCTTCGACCTATAAATTCTAAGTTGTGTGATGTCAGTTGAATTGGCCCGAAAATGATTTCCTCACCCTGAGTTGGTGTTTTGGGAAAATAGAAAATCACTAAACAAGTTGACAGTTGAGACAAAAAACCTCGAACCAGAAAAATATCATCGCAACTATACCACCATGAAATGAACAGTGCGGGTATCCTATACCTTCTGATGTCAACGATGACGTGTCAGAATTTTCATATGCATGTCAATTTTTACCTCCGCTTCGTTAACTACATACCCAATACCTTACCCACTGTGTTACATTACACGTCCATCGCCGTCGGTCGGTCAGCCGTCTTTTTACGTACGAAACAGAGACTGTATAGCTAGCAGAAGAGCGGTGGTGGTGGATCGGCTCTTTTGTTGGGATTATACCTTCTGCAACTGGGCTGAAATGTCATGTCAATCTTTTTGATATGAATGAAGTAACTATTGTTGTTGTTGTTTTTGTTGGAATAGCTGTCAATCTTCTACAGTAGTTTACTTGTGCGCCCGTGTGATTATACTAGACCTCAAAACAAATGAAAAACTGGAACAAATATACCAGTTAGCCACAATTACACCACCATAGCAAGACCGCATCATTCAGGAAACAAAAAAAGAAATAAAACTGGGAACCAAAGTTAACAATGAATCCATTAAGGAGGATGCGAAAGATGAATTCGTTCCAAGGGGCAATCACATAACAAAAAGTTAACATAGTTTTATGTCATGATGACGCATTTTGATGTGCGTACACACCGTGGTCGATGGAAATTTGATTTGACATTGACGAGTTAGAAAATTTGTGTGTCCTTTACTGTTCTCAACTTTTGTTGTTCAGGATTGAAACTGATACTTGCATCAATGAATAACGATTGTTTATATGGGAAGCCTTCCCCTCTAGGTAAACAAGAACTTTTTGGCTTGGGCATCCAGAGAGATGATGATGACGATGATGAGCAATTGTATTCTGTTTTTGTATGATTCCAATGGACCAATTATGAATTCATTCTAGATTGAATTTCTATATTTTTGAGACAATCCCCCTAAACGTGTGAACGAATTTCATTCAGCAAAAAATAAAAACGAAGTACGAGTATTTTGTCAGTTTTGATTTTTGATCACCTTTAAGGCCCTGTGAACTAAAATTTTATGGTTTAACGGTTTTTCTTTTCTTCTATGAGAAAAAGTCAATAATTCAGTTAGATGATGTCGTTTACAACAAATTTTGAGTATGGAAAAAATGATTGCAACTTACTCTACTACTAAAATTCCCAAGTCTGCTAACAATATTATTTTTCTATCTGGTATCCAGTTTCGTAAGCCAAGTTGGTAAAGGGTTTTTAAAACATCTGGCTATTTTGGAGAATTTCTAAGACTCAGTATTGGTGATCTTAAAGCAGAAACAAAATTTTAAAAGCTTGTTAGAGAATAAGCTGCATGGAGTTTTAGTAAAGAATGCAATTAAGTTCCCACTATTCGTCGGAATAATTGGTCAATTGCTATAGAACCATGATTACTAACTTTTTCGTTTATCAGTTAAACTATCATGATGTGCAGGAGCTGGGGTTTTAAAAAGACGGCACCAGCGCAACATGTCACACAGTGCGTGCCACAATTGATTTATTGAATGAAACCTTTGGCAACCTCTTAATTTCAAGTAACAAACTCGTAAAGTAGCCCCCAAGATAATGCGATTTAAAGCCGCTTGACTTTCTGTGTTTATATGTGAAGTCAATAACCGGAGTAAATACGTTTAAAAAAACTAAAAAAAGATTTTTCTTAAATGGCGCCCGGGTACAAAATCAAAACTTTTGTTCTAAACCATTGGGTTATTGTGAAAAACTTGTAGAAACCTATGCATTTTTTATTAAGTTGAACAAAAATAAGGTAAGTTGGAAAAATCAGTCTTAATCTTTCCAAACAAAAGCTACCCTTTTACATAAGGATCCAGAAGAGTTTATTAGAAAGGGGTCCGAAAATTCTGTCTTTCTTTCCCATCAAACTCTTTCTACACATATTTTCAGAGCTGTAATTAACTTAACAAATTCACTTGTTCCCTCTAACTTCAACCTTTAACTTAATACCATATCAGCCCTTGTTTTCTGGAAGAATGCTTACATCATGCAATTTACCAAACCGCACCTTTCAATAGATTGATTCACTTTGATTTTCTCAACGAAAAAAAAAACAAAATAAAAATTAAACTTGTTCTCACCATCATACATAAGTATATCGTCCCACATCAACATTGCATGCACGACATATGTAATCCCCTGAGGATAAGGGCTATTCCACACTTTGCCATCATTGTTCTTTAGCTATATCACACTTCAACCCTCAAGCCGCACATAATTAGCATTTCGGTAGCTGTTTTTCTCTTCCCAGCTCATGTACTCGTCCTTACATACGATTTAACTACTCAGGAAAAAAAAAAAGAAGAATAGAAAATCCTGAAAATAGGGTGGAAAAACTCTTCGGGGCTGTTTTTTGTCTGTCCCTCTCTCTTTTTCTCCAACTGGTATGGTACACATCTCATCCACTTCATCAGCACCAGGAGCAAAGGACATACATAGATATCCTTATTTTTTTTTGTATATATACACCCGACTCAACGCTTCTTTGATAAGAACATTTTCACGATCGTTAAGTTCTACGTAAAATTATCCCTTTTTTCCGTTCCAAGTACTTTGTAAATTTGATAGCCCACCACCAACATTAGATAGCTCCCCCAAACAAGGAGTGGAAGGAGGCGGAAGGACGAGTAACTTTATACAAATTATACCCTCACACCACGTACCCTATTCTCTCTCACCCACTCTGGATGAACGTTCGCTGCCATAGTTAGGTTTTATGTTATTACATGGCAACAACGAGTTAAAAGACTTTGCCAAAAAAAAGAATACATCAACCCCCCTTCCCCCCATCAGCAACGGAAAAAAAAACAGGCCCCCAAAACATAAAGAGAGAATGAAGTAATTTTTAAGGACCTTTTTACAGAAAATTATCTGGGATTTATCTACTTTGCCGCACGCAGTTTGGCACACAAAAAAAAGTACCGAACACACAAAATGATACCCGGATGCTAAAGACTACGAAGGAAGCTTTATCATATCCGGCTAGAGTTGCCATTTTGGAGGATATTGTTTATTAATGTAAATTATTTCTTAAGAAGTCAAAACAGACAAATTTAACTGTCAAAGTACTTGTTCGGGACATCAAATTATGCTACCATTTTGTTTCTTATTGAAAACAATCCGTCAAATGCGTTTTAAAGGTTTACGCATCCATATCCGTAGTGCTTTTATTTTTGGTGCGTTTAATAGCTTATAGATTAAACCACAAGGAAATGAGCCTCTTCAAAATCCTTAGGGAGCGTTCAAGTAATACGTAACGCAATTTGGGGGGAGGGGGTCTCGTAAAACGTTACGATGCGTTACAGGGGCAGAGGGGGTCTTTCTTACAACACGTTACGTAACATTGTTTTTTTTTAAATAAAAAATTAGTAAAAAAGTTAAAATAGGAGAATGAAGGATGAAAACAATTGTGTCTAAAGCCAAAAATTTATAAAAAATAAACAAAATATGCAGGTGTTGCGGATTAAAAATCTCTTGTTTTATTTAGTATTATTACCGTAAAGGCAATTAAAACTATACCAAGGATAAAATCCGTAACATACTTTTTTGCGACTTTAGGGTAAAAATGGTCACTTGAGTGTTACGTAACGTTTAGAGAGTGGGAGGGGGAGTACAGAAAATTGTTACGGTGCGTTACAAGGGGAGGAGAGGGTGCCCAAAATATTCAAAAATTGCGTTACGTAATACTTGAACGCTCCCTTACTAAACTTTCCAGCCAGCGCACTTCTTTGTAAAAGTTCGATAACATTTGGCTACATTTTCCTTAAGGAAATATCGACGAAACAATTTAGAGACTTTCAAAAACATTTGATAGAGTTTGGCATCAGGCTCTTTTATCGAAAATGCGTGCCTTGGTTTTTGACGAATCTTTCCTCCATTCAAAAAGTCTAAGATGGATTCACGGCTGAAAACTGCAAAATAAATACTGGTGTACCACAGGCCTCTTTCTTGTCTCTTACACTTTTTCTCAATTTTATTAATGATCTTCTATCTTGAATTTCCAATCCATACTTACCTTTTATGCACCCTCAGCTTTCATTATTCGTTTTTAGATTTGAAGCCCGGCTTCGGATGTGGACCTTCAACGACAATATACGAGTATAATTCAGAGAGATGCACTTGCTTGTGTACATCTCCAATCACGTCTTGAGTAAGGATCACACATGCGATGTCACCAAAATTGGCCCTAGATGTTTCGGTTTGATGAGGGGATTTGTCTGAACCTTGAGTATAGTTCCCATCTCTGGGCTTGTGTTCTATTTTTACCGTTATTTGGACGGATTAAGCTTTAGTGAAAAAACCAGTTTTGCATCTCACCACTCAAACAATTCAACAATAATACTCTCGCCTCTAGGAATTCTCATCAGCTTACCCTCGACTTCAATTCCGGTCGTACTTTCAAGTTTAGAGATTCGTTCTTCAGCCGTACTATGTGAATGTTGAATGCCTTCTCTGTTTTTCCCAATCATTAACCAATATTCAGGATTTCTAAGCTAATGTTCATCGACACCTCTTTTCCAATCATCCTACCCTTTCCTTAACCTAAGTCGGAACTACACATTTGAAATATCGGTAGTTCAGAAGTATCCATCTTGTAGTTTTAACTTTTAGAAAAATGTTAAGAGACTGCAAGATGCTAAAATCGTTTGAAATAGGAAAAATCATGTTTAGTAACGGACTAAAACTGCTTAAACATTTTACCTAGTCTTCAATTTTACGTTAATAACTTTACTATTTTAATTAATTTTGGCAACCCTGGCTATCTTACACCCATTCTACACCATAGGAAAAACTTTTCGTCGTAGTCTCTTATTCCTATGTCCTAGAGCAATTTTCGCATCCCTGTTTCGCAGAGGATATAGATATACATATGTAGACTCGTACCATTTTAGAATAAGAAGTAGAAAATTTATTTTACGATAGAGAATTTTATCGAAAGTTTTTGTAACCCTTTTAATGACATTTAACAAAAAAAAAAGAGAGAATGAGAAAAAAACCCCAACCCAACACCCTTCGGTCGAAAGGGTTTGAACGGAAAGAGAGGTTGAGGGTGACCCGACCGAGCTGAACCAAAAGATAATGTTTAAAGTTTCGCCAAGTTTTGCCCAGCAAAAACTCTGCACCAAAAAGACCGTTTGGAACCTATTTCTGGCTTTGAAAAATTACCCCCAGAACGGATGGTTTCGATGGCTGACTGTCAAAAAAAGAAAACACAGACTCCAGAAGAAAGAAAGAAGAAAAGAAAAACAAGTGAAACAAATGGACATCACTTAGAAAATTGATGGACATTCAGCGATGACGATGATGACGACTACGACGAGCAATGGACAAGACCTTGTTCCCGAGAATCGGGACTGAACTCTCTCTCGCTCTGTTCGATGGAAAAAAAATACCCTCTGAATTATTAATTTGGAAACCTCGACGGGCGCATAGCAGACAAACACTTGTTTCATAGTGTGTTCCCTCGAATTATGGAATTTAATCCGACTTAATCTCGGTCTGGTCGTATACCGGACCGGGAAAGCTAAAACTGAAGCTACAAGATGGTCACTGTTTCTTGTGGTGGCTGTCTGTCCGTCTGTCTGTCTTGTTTTCAGATGCTGGATAGATGGATGGATGGACTTAGAATCGGACTCCGAGTTGGAGTTGGAATCGGAGTCGGAGAGTGTATTTTTGTGTGTAGTCATCGGGATGACGTTGATTGAAATGAAATTGGAATTTATGAAAATTTTTGAATTCCTCGCTCTGCGGAGGCCGAGAAATGCACCACAACCGCACCACACTACGGAGTTGAAGTTGTACCTAGTTATGGATATGCAGCAGCAGAGGCTGCCGGCCGGCCGCACCATTCGCGTTCGTTATGATGATGGTTGATGCTTGATGGTTGATTGTTGATTGGTGGGTTGTACAATTTGACATTGTGCATTCAACACGATTGGGATTGGGATTGGGACGCGTCCGACGTTTGTAAGTGGACGCTCATATAGTATTCAAATGATGTGAGATGTGAGTGTTCTTATAAAAGAGATTCGGGCTTACCTGGATTGTGTGGTTGTTCGGTTGTACGATTGTGGTGGGGCATCATTAGCTACATTTTATTACAAGAATTAGCTCTGATCTCCTGGAGTTTGATATAAAAACGTTTAGCGTCGTTAACCTGATCTTGGCGCTTTAAAAATATGTATCTTTAACTCTACTCTTGGTTTTTGATATGCTGATGATGCTGCTGCTTCGGTTGCTGTTTCAACTGCGCTGCTGCTGGTGCTGTGTTGCTGATGTTGCGCTACATCAACTATCTCTCAATGATCCATGAAATATTAAACGTTAATCATTCTTAATGATGGATGATGAAATTTGTTTTTTTTTTTTATTTTTCATTTAGCTTCGTATTTTTATGTTGTGTTTTAGCTGGATTATAATGATCCTGACATCCGGCTACGGCGTCAGTTTTTTTTTTTAATTTTTTGTATCTTTTTTAGTTCGAAGCAGCGCATAAAATGATGTCAGTTCGGTTTGGTTCGGATGGATTGGATTGGATTTGTGTATCGTATCTATGTATCTTTAGTTTTTTTTTTTTTTTTTTGAAGTTTTGTTTTGGTGAGAGATCGTGGATAGACGATCATAACGTTTATGGATGCAGATCAAGATCGTGTTTGAATATCTGGTTTTGTGTTTGATGTGAAAGATTTAGATAACTGCAATTACTTAAGCTGTGGAATTAATTTCTTAATTAGATAGATGCAATTCAGGTTGTTTCTGAAGATAGATATAGACTTTCTAATTTTCTCTCGCTCGCATCGGAGATACAAAGATAATTTGTCTGTCAAGATATTACTAAGTGGTGATTATTTGCTAAACACTTGAGGGTAGTAATTTATATTATTTACATATTGATGGTGTTTGATAAGTTGATTCTAAATGATTTCCTGATGACCTCTGGCTTGAAAGTAAGTATAGGTATAGAAAATAGATCATTGATTTTAATGTATGTTGACACATGTATGACATGTTGACCCTTAAGCTTGTTTTTTTTACTATGGGAAAATACAATTTTAACTTATTTATAATTTACTTTGTAGATAATTACTAATGTGTTTCCACTATCGCAAATAACGGTTATTTGGAACGAAATCAGGAATTTCATAAAACCAAATGTATATGACTCTAACATAAAATCACGATTGGGGCAGAGATGGATTGTGAACTATACTTCCAAGCTCGGTTCATGACGCTTTGGATATGTCAAAATCGACTACCTGGAGACAGACTATTGACATAAAGCGGGAAGTTAGTCACCTTCACTGCCCGTTTTAAACAACCAAGTCCAGTATCATCCTATCTCTTTTTTATCAAAAACTAGGGATTCCTTTGCTCTAAGACGTAATGAATTCAAAAAATCAACCGTCTAGATTTAAACAGGTGACCGATCTTCTTAATTCACTCAAAAAACCTTCAGTCCTTTTGCAAAGCAATTATATTGATACTTCAGGCATTTATTTACCTAATATTTCCTGGGCTATAGAACTGCATACGGAAAAAGTTTTCAGAATTTTTAATTTCCCATTGGAAGGTATTGTGATCAGTCCAATTTTTCAAATTGAAAATTTTGAATTTGTTGCTTTTTGTTTATAATAAGCACACAGGGGATTTTACTACCACTAGGAAGAGGAGAGAGGGTTTGAAAGGAGATGTCGGTGCACATTGGTTTTGAATTCCTGAATATTGCAATGACTAGAAAAGACAGAGTGTGGTAAGGCATTCCACATTCGCGTAGTACGGCTAAAGAACGAATCTCTGTATTTTACAGTACGGCCGAAGTTGGACTGGAGGGTATACCTACTGATGAGCATTCCTAGATGCGCGAGTATTACGGTTGAACTGTTTAAGGGGAGGAATGCAGCTGGCTATTTTAATAGAGCATAAATCGTTAAAATAACGGTAAAAAAGGGTCAGTCAAGTAACCGTACGACGATGTTCAAGTGAAGTAAATGAACTTCTGATAATATGAATTTAAATTCTCTACGTTCAATACTATCCAAGAGGCTTAAGTAAGTAGCAGGGGCACCAGCCCAGAGATGGGAGTTATACCCACGCTTTGGACATATATAAACCTTGTAGATAAGAGCTAGATCAGAAGGGGTGAAACATTTCTTGCATCTCGCCTAAGGAAACCCAAACACCTTGCGGCATTTTTGGCGACATCGCGTATGTGATCGTTCCACAATAGGTGGTTGGTGTCACACATACCGAGAATATCGAGGTGTTCAGTCTCATTGATGCAAGTGCTATCTATGGATGATGGCAATGAGGGTATATCTGGCTTTAACGATACAAGACAGCATTGCGTTTTCGAAGCATTCAATTCCACGTGGTTTTTTAATCCCCATTGAACAATGCTGTTTAGGTCGAAATTTAAATGAGCTTATCATATTTTGTTGTTGCAGTTCCACATCCGAAGAGGAGGGTTATGAGTCTGGAAACGAATATGAAAAGCTAAGAGTGCTATCGTCAGCGAAGCAATGTATTGGATTAGAAGTAGCAGACAGCGACAGGAGATCATTTATAAAAATGAGAAAAAGTGTTGGAGATAGAACAGAGCCCTGGGGCACACCAGAATTTATTTTATGGTTTTCAGACTTGAATTCATCCAATACTACTTGTATTGAACGATCCGAAAGGTAATTATACTAATCCAAAGAAGCAGGGATTCATGAAAACCGAAAGCACGCATTTTTGATAAGAGAGCCTGATGCCAAACCCTATCGAATGCTTTTGAAATATCAAGTGCAATCATCTTACTTTCTCCAAAGCGATGTAAAGATTTGCTCCACTGTTCGGTGAGATGAACCATGAGATCAAAAGTGGACCTATTGCTTCGAAAGCCGTACTGACGGTCATTAAGAAGCTTTCGATCATGAAGATATTTCTTGAGCTGATAATTAATCAGCGTTTCCATGACCTTGTAAAGAAGGGACGTAAGTGCAATCGGTCAGTAATTAAAGAGTGAGGAAGATTTCCCCTTTTTTGGGGAAGGGCTGGACAAATGCAGTTTTCTATCCTCTCGGAACGAGACCTGAGGAGTAGGACAAATGAAAAAGCTTACGCCCGTTAAAGAACACCTCTTCAGAACTATTGTTAGAACTATTGTTAGCGGGGATACCATCCGGACCAGCGGATTTATATGTGTTTAGGTCTCTAAGGACTCTTGCCACAGTACGAGTGCGAAAAAAGATTGGTCCCATAGAATCACTAACTCACTCAAGTACAGGGGGAGTCATAACAATGTGAACTTGATTGTCAACTCAAGTGTCTTGAGAATATTTAAAGAAATTGGTTCCAATTTTAAAAATATATATTTCGTCCTTTAAAAATATAATTGTTAGCTTTCGGTAATATTTCCAATAAAAAAGTAATTGACATTATAATTGTTGCGGGGATACCATCCGGACCAGCGGATTTATATGTGTTTAGGTCTCTAAGGACTCTTGCCACAGTACGAGTGCGAAAAAAGATTGGTCCCATAGAATCACTAACTCACTCAAGTACAGGGGGAGTCATAACAATGTGAACTTGATTGTGAACTCAAGTGTCTTGAGAATATTTAAAGAAATTGGTTCCAATTTTAAAAATATATATTTCGTCCTTTAAAAATATAATTGTTAGCTTTCGGTAATATTTCCAATAAAAAAGTAATTGACATTTTTTGTTTCAAAAAAATAAGGTATAATCTTCTATCATTGATTTCATATTTTTCAAAGTTCTGCAGAAATTAAATTACATATTTTAAATGTCACCAATAGGAAATTACTAGTGTTAGCGCATCACAGCCTATATTTTTTAATAACCTTGTAACAACTCCATCAACTACAAGCCTATAACAAATTATTGAGATCTAAAGGATCTCTTAGAGACAATAGTGGACAATCTTATTCTGGATTTAGAATCGCAAACATAAGGTTTTATAAACCTTAGATAAATTGCATCAAAATAAGTCAGAACCAACTTAACTTCAACTAATTCAATGACTTCTAGTTTGACAATTTTTTAAAATTCAGTAAAATTTGAGCATCTGTGATTTTTTAAATGTATTACAAGTGCAATTACACACATGACAATGACTTAAACAAAGGACTTACAACAAATGACAGCAACCTGCAAGTATCACGTCTATTTGATGCAACGTGAGTCCTTTTAATTTGCATGCTGATGATGGGTCATTTAATTAATATATTCTAAATTAAAATAATTGTTCTTCCACTCGATAATTCTTACCTACTCACAACTTCATTACTACTATAAATGTATGTGCCATATGTGTCTATATCTATCTGGATCTGGTTCTAAATTCTAAACGTCAAAATCTTTTTGGAATTCAATTTGACATAACCTGCCAGAGCACACTCATCGAGCTAGCAACATCACAACAACACAACTTCAACCCCTCTGACATTGCCACCTTACAAAACACACAAGACCATCACTTTCTTCCCCC
This sequence comes from Eupeodes luniger, assembly GCA_951509635.1. NCBI lineage: Eukaryota > Metazoa > Arthropoda > Insecta > Diptera > Syrphidae > Eupeodes > Eupeodes luniger. Next base: position 5,578,637 of record OX608075.1, on the reverse strand, counting down.
AATAATTCCAGCATATTCCCTGCGATATATGTACGTACCTACATATGTCTACTTTACATATATTCGACTCGACTTGACTCGTTCGTATATTTTACATATAAGAGCAACGGAACATTCAAATGCATCATTTTCCACGTCACTTATTTTAAAACTCGTAAATAAATGCCGGGACAAAATGATTTATTTCCATTCCTCATGGAGGCATTTAAGTGCAATAATTACACGACTTTGACAAGATGATCCTGCCATACTCTGTCTCGCTCGCCCTTTGTCAAATAAAAATATCAAGGCCTCTTCTTTATTTGACTGCTGAAGGGACGACGATGGTGTGGTGGGGTGGGCCGATGTAAGTATATTGTCTTTTTTATTCTAATGAATGAAGTCGGTCTTTTGGAGGCTGAAAGAAGATTTATCTTGCGAGCAACTCAAATGTCTTCAAAAAGAAGCCAGGGAGTCCCACCATAAAGTGTGTATAGAAGAACGATATTGATTTATGCCATGGAGATGCATTACAACGCCGATTTCCCGCTCGGGCGGCATGGCGCATATTGCACAGAGCACACATGTCACATGGCTGCTTGCCATCGAGGCATCCTTCTTTTGGTGAGGAGGCTAACGCATTAATACGCCAATTAGTGGGCACTCCCCATCAGTATCACTCGCGCTATTTGATAACTTCATATACAACTACGACGACTACACTGTTGTCGCGGCCTCGGCCCTCAGCTCAGTTTAAAGATACTGTGACTGTTGAGTTGTCAAAACTGAGAATGTCATATGTCAAGTGCTGCAAGCGCACATGTGCTGTGCGTTGTCTTCGTACTTCGTGCCATCATCATCAGTGATCTTCGTCGTCGAATGATCATTTTTCAACGGATTTCTATAGTGAAGACCTTAGGCCCGCAACCACAACTATTTGTCATGATTTTTGCAAACATTTATTTACAGTAGAAAATATCTATATATAAGAGATAGGAGTGTTTTTCAAAGCGTCCGTCGTCCGTCTGGTCGATTCCGTCAGCAAACAGCGCATCACCATCAACAGCAGCGGCAACAACAAAGACCATATGCATCGAAAATATTATTATTTTTCTTATATTATAATTAACGATGAACGACTGAGGACAATTTAGATGTGCGAGTTTATTATTTAATATTGTTGCAACATGATGCACTTAGCGCGATTTGACAATTAATTAAGTAAAAAGTGTGAACAATTTTAATTGGAAATAGTGCACAATAATTTAATAGAATTGGTTATGATTTTGCTTTTTGTGGATTGTGGTTGCCTTGACAGGATTGTAAACGATTTTTGAATTATGCCGTTTTCAAAACTGACATAATGCGCAAAATGCTTAAAGCTTTTAGACAAAACGGCTGAGTTTAAACAAAAATTAAGCATTTTTTCTAGAAGTCATATAATTTAACTCTCAGGTGGTTTTATGCTTCAATTTCTCGTTCACGCAGCAGATTAGGAAGTGTCAGATATCTTAACGAAACATTGACAGATGACTTTTTAAACGTCATTTAACTTTTGCAGGCGACATTTCTCACAAAAAATTGAAGTTCTCACAATTTCAAGACATTTAGAAATAACTATTTATTGACAGATCTGACAATCGTCTGGAATAATCTTTAAGATTTTTCGCTCAGTTTAAATTTGTATTCACTAAGAATATTTCTGAAGCTCACTGCAGAATACGAACGAAATAATGAAAGAAAAGGGTGTTTGCTTTAGAGGTATACGTATTTGTCGATTGTCAATATTTTGTCAGAAAGCATTCGATAATTTCTTAAACGTCATTTTTGACATTAGCGGAAAGCAAATTTTCTGGCAGTGTTGTCCCAGAAGAAATCAAAGTTCAGACAATTACAAGACATTTGATAAAATTTTTTAATTGACAGATCTGTCAATCGTCTGGGAATAAGCTTTTGAATTTTTCGCTCAGTTGACATTTTTGTTGGATAAGAACATTTTTGAAGTCTTTTAAGAATGAGAAATATTCAGGATATTTAATTTTAGCTGAAATTGATACCTATTGGTTAAATTTTCTAAAAATAGAAAACTGGTACCAAAAGATGAAGAAATTCCTGCACTCTTTTTTTTCGAATTCCCTCAGACTCAAGTCGTTGTTGTTATATGTTCGTCATTTCTACCACGCTATTATGCAGCAATTTTTTTGTTTTGTATATCAATTTGCAACACCCATCATCCACATCATCACGTTAATAACAGCCAACGGGCTATTCACCACATAGCACTCTCACTCCTTCATAATATTCCCTATCCAGTAGTAGTTGGCTTCTTTTTCTTCTTCTTCTTTAATTCGATGTGGTCTAGGCTATACAAAAAATCTCCACCTCTCTTCATCAGCGTGCGAAGAAAAAAAATATATAAAAAAAAAAAACCAAACCACAATTCATCTCGGTAACGCCTTGACGTCGACTACCAGTGTGGGACATTCCACGTATAAACATCACGATATATTTACCCGCTATAGCATGAAAAGGAATCTTGCCCTCAAAACATACCACATCAGGAGACTTTCGTCTAACTCACAGCAACAACGTACATAAGATTGTTTCTTTTTTTTTCAATACCCAACTCTTTTCTTTGCCTTGATGGCGTTTCTACATCACGTCATGCCCCCAAAGCCTTTAAGAACGGGTTACCCTGCCTGGCTTGCCGAAGTCGAAGTCGATACCAATGCCGTGGCGCGCAAGTAGATTTACGACCGTTTATTAATTATCATACAAATTGAAAATTCGTCACGCTTCAATGTGCATACAATATAAAAATGTATGCACTGCACAAGAGAAGCAAACAAAGCTTTTGTATCGATTTGCCAATGTTATAACCTTAACCAAACCAACAGATGTCTCCATCAGGAAGTTAAAAGGAATCAATATCTTCAAATGATTTCACATACCTTATTTCTTACTTTGTGACTTGTGAAAAAGGGGGAAAGTAAAAAATTTGGAAAAGAAAACAAAAAGGAACAAAATCTACGTGATTTATTTTGATAGTTTTTTGAAGACAGTTCAAAGGCTGAAAATTTCGCTAGAAAACGAAACAAGCTTTAAATGTTGGTGGGACCTTATGAGATATATATCAAACGAAGTAGTTTATGACAACCAATGCTGATGGTATATACAATTACTTAATTAACTCATTTTTATTAAAAGACAAAAGTGTTTTCGCTCAGTTACTGAAATCCTAGAAAAACAGCCAATTGTAGAACTCAAACAAGAATCTAAAAATAGACAGATTTAAAATTTAGCTGTTTTAGCTAAAATAAGATTGATTTAATCATTTTGTTTCTTAATGTTGTGGTTAAAGCTGGCATAAACTTAGCGAAAAACATCCAGAACAAAATTGGCATCGTTTATGTTGAGAAAAAAGTTGGCACTTGATCCAACACAACAATTTAAGCTTAAAAACAAGACATTGCTGTGCAACAGGATCTTTCGCTAAGTTTTTTATTAATACCTACATATAGCAAAAAATGTTAAGTAAAGACAGTAAAAATTGTTTTTCTTTATTTGAACCTGTTTTAATTTATTTAAAGGAAAAATGCACTAATTTAATATGATTGGTCACTATAAGAAAATCAGACGATGCTTAACCTAAAAATTTTGCTAGAACCTCTGTGAAATATGTAATAAGCCCCAAATTTAATTAAAATCAATTGTGAAATGATCACTATATAAACGCAAAAGAAGATTTTTCGCTCAGTTTATCAGATCTTAGAAAAACAGCTCATTATCGAACTCCAATAAGAATCTGAACATTGACAAGCATTTCATACTACTTTTTAGCTTAAATAATATTGACATAATTTAATTACCTCTTTCTTATTATAAGCGATCAATCTGGTTAAACTGACATCAACTTAGCGAAAAAACATCCAGAAAAAAACTGACATCGTTTATGTTAAGAACAAAATTTGGCACTTGATTCAAAACAACAATTAAGGCTTAAAAACAAGACATTGCTGTGAAACAGGATTTTTCGCTAGGTTTTTATTATGTAATTGAGCAAAATATCTTATCGAAAAATTAAAAAAACAACGATTGGGGAATAAATGATTACGAAGAATAATAGGTACTTAAAATAGTTTCCAATTACATATTGCATTTTTTAATTGCTTAAAAATAATATTTCGCTGAGTTTATGTGATGATAGTAAAACAACTGAATTTACAAACCCTACAGATGAAATACAGATGTAATGAATTCTTATAATCAAAAATCCCATAATTAATTGAAATTCGTTACTTTAGACTGTCAAAATATTTTCGCTTAGTAAAGTTTATCAACAATAAATTAGCAAAATTAAGGTTAAAGAAGGTTGATACATGCACAATAAAATATCAATTAATGGATTTGACCAAAAACAATATTACATATGCTAAGCTGCATGAGATAATGTCAACGGTTTTTTAAAATTTTCAGTGAACAATTTTTTTACCACCTTTACGTTAACTCAGCGAAAACGTCTTCAATAGAAATATCTGTACTACATGGTTTTTAAATTAGCATTTTCATTATTGACGAATATGCATTTCATAATACCGCTGACCTAATTACACTTTTGGCTAAGGCAACTCAGCGAAAAACGGAAGAACTATTAGTTGTTTTCGTAAAATAATAAAATCTGTCAACCAAAAAACAGTTTAAATTTCTTATTGACAATAAAATCGATATTGAAGATGAGTCAATATACTATATGAATTTCCTTTCAATCACAAAAATTACACTCTTTGATAGCTTTGGTGAGGCAGAAAAAGACAACAACAACAACAAAACAAAGTGCGATATTATTCGGATGGGGTTATATCTTATTCCAGGGTGCGGCGCATCCTCTTCACAGTTCAACACCCCAGTCAAGTCGATTCAAACCGAATCGGCTGGTAGGTATATTATTATAACCTTCAGTGACAACCAAAGTCGTCAATGCATGACACGGCCGAATGACCTCTATTGATTTCCTGTGTCATTTAATCGACAGAAGCTCACTGTTCGAAGGTGTTTGCAGATGATCGGATGGATGAATGGATGGATGGGCGAACTTGTAATTTATGAACCCAACTCTATTGTAATCGTATACGTTGAGTTGCTTTGACTTCGGCTTTGACCCTGCTGCTGTTGAATAATGGTTGCCTGGCCTGGCCTAGCCTGGCGTATAGACTGCCAGCCCAACCCTTTACTCAGTCGAATGTGAAACAGATGCGCGGGACTCTATATGTCTTAATGATTTTTATGGTGTTGAGTGCTTTGTTCGAGTGTCTAACTGTCCGTGACAAAAGTGTGAAGTTCTGCAAAGCGGAAGTTGTCAGACACTGACTTACATAAAATACATATAGATAAAGGCACAAATGATGGTAACTCTTTTCTACTATAGTCAACATATAGCACATCACCATCATACCAGTGAGTGATTTATAGCCTCTTCGCTTTATTAGCACCAAATTGCTTTCGATCAACATCATCAGAAAAGCGGTGCGGTGCCTTCGTGTCTGACGAATAACTTTGATGAATCTGCGTGAATTTGAATCAGAGAATAAGTTTATGAAGAAGACCATAAGACAGCACAAAAAAAAGGCTTTATTAGGGCAATTTTTAGTGAAACATGCACACGGATTCCGTAAAGGGCCATATCTATATCTACGACGACCGACTGACGTTATATTCCGAATTACTCATTTTATCTTGATCCTGATGGTGAGTTTCGCTCAGTTTGTCTGATGTGTGATGATGTGGATGCCATGGACCAGACTTTTCGTCGGCGCAATTACCAAAAATAAGATAATTACAAGGCGGCTAAACAACAACGAAGTTAACACTTCTTTTTGAGCCCGGCAAGGTTCAAGTTTAAAACCATCGATAATATGCAACAAGGTAGGGTGAAGGTTTTTTTCTTTGTTTTGATTTTGTTTTTTTGACTGATGTCCGGTGGCGTGAAGTATTTTGGTGAGAACGATTATTTTCAGTTTTGGTAGTTTTGTTTTTCTCCTTCATTTTTTTTGGGACTTAGGTTAAAATGGTAAAGTCTGGATCTGGATTTATGATGATCGACGCGGCGGTGAAATTTTGATGGCAGCCTAAATGCATGGAAGATGGAAATTATGAGGTAAATGATCATTAAATCCTCAGACGATTTATATGGTTTTTAAGAATATTTTTTTAAACTGTGACTGAATGACTAAGAACAACAAAAATCGTTGCCAAATCGTGTACAAATTGAAAGATTTTCAATTCTTCAAAAAGAGAATAAGCCAATGATTGCAAATTCTACAATTTAGAAATAATATAATATTAGGAATTTTTTTCGAAGCAACCGAGAGTTGGGAAGAAATAACAAAATTCACAAAAGTAGAAACATATTGTAAATGTTCTTTACCCAAAAAAATGCATACGTGAATGTCTTAGAAACGGGGTAAAAAATATTTGGACTTAGGTCGAAATGTCCGCTTTTATTGGATTTGTACACTTAAAATTTGTAAAAGTTAAAACATAAAGTATGCAGAAATAGCTAATAGCTATACAATAATAATGAGCTTTTTTGTATAAAACTAAAGGATTTTCGCTCAGTTTTCGAAATCAACAAAATTCTTACAATACTTAAATCTTGAAAACTACTTCTATTTTAAAATGACATTAAATCACCTTATCAAGTAGCAACAAATGTTTTGAAAAGGATACAAACTTAGCGAAACAATATTCAGATAAATAGCATTTATTATTGCTGAGGTATATAATTCTTCTTGACTGATAATAAGTTCTTTGCGAAATAAAAACATTGTTGTGAAACAGATTTTTCGCTAAGCTTTCCTCAACTAAGCGAAAAAATTAAATGAGTAATTTGAGAGTGAAATAAATAAATCACAGAATGATCTCTTTTGCATATCAGTTTCAATTTCATTCCTTAGTTCCTTACTTACGTATATAAAAATAACTATTTCGCTTAGTGGACTTAGCGAAATAAATTTTTAAAAAAGCTTAATAAATAATGAATTTTTAAATTGGTTTTGTTAAAAACCTTAGGGTAAAGCTTAATGCACCTTTTACATATGTACGTGCTTTTCGCTAAGTTAACGTTAATTTAGAGAAGCCACGGGCTTAATAAATGGCAAAAAATAAGATTTTCAATAATTTAATTCCGATAGGATCAATTTTTTAATGATGTTTTTGAAAAAAAAAATTTGCATAACTCAATATTCTCCTCAAAAACTAATTTTCCAAGTTTTTGCATACAAAGTCAAGTATAAAAATACAGGGTTTTCATGAATGTAACTTTAATGACTTGTAAGACATCCAGTTCCAAACATACTGGCAAGCTTAAATATATGGTTTCATACAAAAATTAAGCTCAAATTTAAACCAATTTTAAACTTGCCTCCAAAAAATTGTGCGTAAAGAAACAATGTCAGATTTCTTGTACAAAAAACGCTAGAGAATTCTAATGAAAAACAATTCTGGTTTCTGTTCTCGCTTCTGGCCTACACAGTTCTCGCTCAAAATTAATTTTGTTTTCATTTTCCATTTGGAATTTCTGAAGTTTTATCCAAAGAGAAATACAAAATAGGCCTGATAAAATTATTTGAAAAAGAGTCTGGGGTGCGAACCACACTGGCAACTTCCCATCGGTGTCCGTCTGTCGATTTTTGTAAAACTTTAACAAAATATTAAAACAAAAATTAATTAATTGAAATCGATATACTTGTCTGTTCTGGAAATATAGCCAAAGAAAAAAGGTTACCGAACGTACATATGTTCACTTTTAAAACCTTTTAATTAAGTTCCAGGACCTTGAAACGTCGAGAAATGTTAAAATTTTTAATTCTAAAAATCGGACCGATTACAATAATTTCCTATGTTTATTTTAGTTATGATTATTTTATAGACATATTCAAAAAAAATTCAGATTTACAAAAAATTCCAAACATAAAATATAAATGAAAAGCAGGCTTTGGTACAAAGTGGGCGGACGATACACAAATTTGCAAAACTTATCAAAATCGTTTCGGTAGTTTTCGTACTAGAAACCATCTCGGTACACAAAAAAAAATATTTTCCATTTTCTAAAAAACTTTTTTTTATTCAAAAACAAGACCTATAGATTGGTTGACATGGTTTTTCTCCAACTTTCCTAAAAAACAGTCTTCAACCTTCAATTTGCAGAGAAGTACCACTCTTGGGAGGAGATTTCTGGTATAAGTTTTCCATACAGCTCAAAAGAAATACCCTTATATTAAATATTTATTATTCTTAACAGAATTTCAACATTAAGAATTACAAAAATACTTCAAAAACGCTTAAGCATGTCGAGTATTTCAACACAAAACAACTACAACTTGAAACATTTTTATATTTAGTTCTTAGATGCATGTTTTTGATAAAATTGTTTTCAAGATTTCTTATTAAGTGAAAAAAGGTGACTTACCCAATTTAAAATTCAGTCAATTGATGCACTTGTTTCTCAAAACACTACCGATACCGACTGCCCGATACGCGAAGAATACAAAATACCACTAAAAACTCGCGAGCTCTTTTTACTTAAAATTTAACACACACTTTATTAATTTTGTACACCTTTTTACCGCACAATGAAAATCTATGCAATTTGGGAGAAACTAAAATCTTAAAAAAAGAACGAATTCAAATTCAAATATTCAAATTAGACCGTCAATCAAAATTACCGACGAACACTGCTAAACCGACGCACGCACGAACCAACCAAAAACCGAGCTAAAATGATGAATGAAAAAAAAGAAGGAATTCACATTTTATAAAAAGAAAAAAACATTTAAAACTCAACTCCGGAATTAATTGACGTCCGTATTTTGAAACAAACTTAGAATTTAACACTCACTTAACACTTTCTTTGCATTTTTTCGTACGTACATTTAAATTTAATACTTTAATTAATTAATTGTTGTTTTGCAATTCGAGAACGAAGCGATCAAGAACACAAGAATTTCACAAACTGAAACTGATTGTGTTGCCAAGAACCACAGAACAAAGATAAAGAAGGTGAAGTTGCTGAATATGTCAATGGCGATGGCGATTTAACTGCTGTACTTATTATTTGGGTTACAATGCATGGATTCTAACTAAACTCTTGCGTTTACAAGAGTGGATTGGGGAACTGAATCGAAACTGAACTTGAATTAAGATTTCGATCCTGGTATATTGATGGATTGGCTGGATCGAAAGATGAATGAAAGATTGATATGGAATTGGAATTGGAATTGTGGTGACAAGATATTTATTTTACAAAATATTAAAATAATATTAATTTTACAAAAGAAACAGAAAGTTTTAATAAATTAAAATATCATGCAATTGAAGTAAACCAAATAAAATAAAAACTAAAATTAAAATAAATTATGTGGGGCGATTGTCCGTTAAGAACTATTGGCCTAGTGACTTACAACTCTCAACCATTCCAGTGTGCGAGTATTGTTGTCAGTGATGGAGGGGATCTACAGTTTTATGCCGAATCTAACCTCTTATTTCAGAAAAACTTTTCATGACAAGAATAACTCTTGAAGGACTTGTCCATATATTCTTGCAAGAGACAGTACCCGTGTAAAAAAAGGTAGCACAGGCAGGGTTTGAATCCAGCAGGCTTCATCTTCAAGAGAATGCAGTCCTTAAAAATCATTTTTTGAATTCAATTAGAAAATTGAATTGATTTCACTTTTAGAGTTCAGACCTCAAATTATTCAATTGAAGCAAAAAGACTGCAATCATTGATTCAATAAATACAATCTTTTGAGAATTCATGTATTCCTTGCATTCTTTTGCATTTTTTTGCATTCTTTTGCATTCCCTTGCATTCTTTTGTATTCTTTTGCATTCTTTTGCCTTCTTTTGCATTCTTTTGCATTCTTTTGCATTCTTTTGCATTCTTTTGCATTCTTTTGCATTCTTTTGCATACTTTTGCATTCTTGAACATTCTTTTGTATTCTTTTGCATTCTTTTGCTTTAATTTGCATTTTTGTGCATTCTTTTTCATGTTTTTTAATTCTTTTGTATTCTTTGGTGCAATTTTGTCAAAAAACTTAGGTGAAAGTTCAGAGAACAAAAGGTTTATGGAAGGAAATGGTAAAGCAAAGAATGCAAAATGTTAATCGAATTTTTCCCAAAATAATTTTAAAGTTGAAACTCTCATTTGTTTTCGAGATATGAAAGTCGAAAATCATGTTGTTTTAGTTTTCAGTAGTATTTTTTAAGTTTTATATTTTTGTTAAGGAAACTGTCGATTTGATTTTGTCTTTGATGAATCAAATAGTAAAGTTATAAGGTAAAAACTGTTTTAAAGTCAATATGTTTATTTTTCGCCAAGATATTCGAGTCGAAAATCAATCCTTATCAATTTTTAGTAGTTTTATAGGTTTGTATTTTCTGAAAGAAAATCTGTCAATTCGGTTTCTCTAGAAAAATATTGAAGGTGATTTTATAAAAATATATTGGAGTCTTTAAGAAAATTCGATTTTTTAATTTTTGATCAAAAATTTTTATGAGGAGTACTGTTATTGTTGGTTTTAAATTAATGAAATAAACGCCTAATTTGAATCTGCATATAAGGCCTTCATTTTCAAGTTTGAACTCAAACCAATGGATAGACAGATGGACGAAATTGACGTACACACTTTTTTTTTACTTCTCTACCATCGTAATGTCATGTTTAATTAAAAATTCGATTTCGAAATGTTTAACGAATGCAATACTTGTCAAATAATTTCTATATGTCACAACCACAAGTATAAAAATAGGCTCTTTGGAAACAACTCATTTGACACGTTATTTCAAAATGTTATGTTTTAAATTAAATATTCGTTCTTTTCAAATGAGACCGAATTATGAGATTTCGAAAACGAGTAACTGTCATGAAAAATCAAACAAAAATTTTATCTGTCAACAAATTCTCACCATAATTCTCACCCTCATATAATTACGGCATTTTGAGCTATTTAAGAATATACCACGTTAAGTCTAGAACCCATATTAGATCATATTAAAGCGAACTAAGTAGACTAGATACCGTTAAATAGATTTTCCCATACTCAACCATCAGCACTTTCAAAAATCATCCTAAAATATAGACTATGACAAATTATTTTTGAACGAAATTTAGCTCACAAGTCGGAAACTGTGATTCCCATCCTTTAAGCTGATTCGAATTCAAATTGAATAAAATACGATGATGCACCGTATAATCGAACTTATACTAGGCGCATCGAATCATTTCAATTCTATGGGCGTGGGTTGACCAAGACCAACAAAATACTAAACTATAAAAAACCAAACAACGCAACGCTCAAAATTTATCTCTGTCTGTGCTATCTCCTATAATTTGGCGTTACACTGATGCAAAAGGATAACTTCACAAACCCATTTATATTATTATTCAGGCAATTGATATGACTCCTGCAACTGTGACAAAATTAATTTTCAACTTCACTGCACCGAGCGATGATAATGAGACCATAGATAACAAATAAACGACCAAATTACGTCGTCGTCTCCTTCGTGCTGAAGTTTCACACTTTCACCATCACCATCACCAGTATCGCATCGTATATAAGTGAAGAGATTCCATACCACCAAGCCTGCACCCCTTTTTTCCAAACCAAGAGATTGCTTCATCATTCTCATCAAAATCACAACTCGAATGTGTACTCATTCCATAAAAGTTTAAAAAGACACCCTGGTCTGGTGGACCATCACAACAAAAGACACATCTTCATGATGATCCTTGATGGTACCATACATAACAGTGCCGAAGGACCAAACCAAATCACCCCTTTATTTTTATCCTTCGATGCGATGGGGTGAGTTCTGTTCTGTTTCTGTATGCATAAGGGTGCAAAACAAGAAATTGTTCCGCTAAATAAATCACGATTCTGATTATCACCATGAAATCGGTATTTTCAAGGCGTCCTGTGCGAAGCAGCGGCGGCGTCGAAGTTCTCGTTGCTGCTGGTGGAATCTCAGTCTTATAGAGATAGATTAATTTTAGGCGGTAAATCAATGGGAATTGGATACCGTTTATCAGTCTCATATGAGTCATATATAATATGCGATATTATGGGTGCATGTGCGTGTGTGTCCTGCGGCAATGCAATGCAGAGGGGGGAAAGCCATCAATGCACCTTACCTAACTATTAAAATATCTTCTAACAACTTCAACTTTTCATTCTCATCCCCCAAAAAAATTTACCACGATCAAAATATTATCAAAAACGATTTAAAATCGATTAAGAACCTCCACGCAGCAGCATCAAGCAACATCAGATCTGAACGGTCGGCAAATCAGTTAGGTCATCAATCGGTACCGACCTCAATCTATCTTAAAGTTTCGAAGAGAAGATACCGACCGACGGAGACGGAACGTTCAGAATTATCAACGCCCCCAATATACTGACCGCCGCCGCAGTTGCCGCTGCCGACAATGCCAGTCGCAGTCTCTGGTAAGAGGTGAGAAAATTCTTGATTACCTCTTCTTCCAGTGTTCTATGATGATGATAATATTGCTCCTGATGGGAGCATGGATCATTTCTGTGATGACGGTTTAGCATTGCCAGAGGAGAATTTAGTTTGAAGGAAACAGTTTAAAATAATCGCCTTTTTTATATAACAAATTTTCACCAAATTTTGACCACTTTGTAAACGTCAAATATTAAAAGTTCATCCAACTTTCAAATTGATTTTCTTAGTTCAATGAATACAGCATTTTACTTCAATACCAAAATTATTCCCATTACCCAAACATACTGAATAAGTATTTGTACTGACATATGTCAAATCGTACGGGAAGAACTGTCAAGTTCTTTGAGATGGAATGTCAGAATCTATTTAAACAATTTTCTTTAAATTTCTTGACATTTGTTAAGAGATATTGCGGAAGAGCAATTCTAGACTTTTCACAGTTCTACAAGATAGCCGTTTTTCGACTATCAAATTGTGTTGAAAGAACTGTCAAGTTCTGTTGGATAAAATCTCAGAATCCATTTACACAATTTTCAAAAGTGACAAGTCATTGTGTTCACTAGTTTTGTGATGACAAATGTGACGGTTAAAATTGACGTTTAAGCTTGTCAAATTTAAGCTCTCAGCAAAATGGCGCAACATTTTAAACGAATTTGTAAAATTTTAAAGTCATATTAGGAAGTTAATAAATTAAAAAAATTAAACGATTAAAAGCTCATAATGACACCTAAATTAGTAATTTTCTTAATCCATATGACTTTCGAGTTTTTGACATTATTCCTTTACCCAGAGTTCAAGTTCTTTTCTGCAGATTTAGGTTTGTTTGGTTTTTAATATGACGGAATTTAATTACCTTGCAAAGCAAATTGGTAAATATTTAGATAATTGCTACTTCGAAAAAAAAAGGTTTTAACAAAAGATTCCTTAAGGATTTGTCCTTATGCTACTATTTTAAAAATATGATAAAAATATATATTAAAGTACAAACCGAGCATAACAACATTGACTTTTGACATTTAAAATACAAATTATGATCATATACATGAAAAATTTAAAACCGACATTATTCGGTGGAGAATTGTATTGCGCCATTACTTGACTTCTATCAACGAAGATCTGTTCCTTTTGCCAATTTTATCAAACTGATGTAAACTTTCAAAATGGCTTCCATATGTCATTTCAACAGATGACAGTTAGATTATTTTTTTTCATTCACAAAAATCACAACTGGCATCACTGAATAAAAAGCAGATAATGATGCCAGTCGATCGTGGTGGTTGGGCTGGTGGTATGACTTTCTTGGTGATCTCGAAAAGTGGGAATTAAAAAAGCCTCCTCCTTCGGAATCGCTGTTATCTTGCGCTTCGACTGCATTTTTTTTATTTTATATTCTAGGCGCGCCGACCTGTAATTAACTTACAAAAATTAACCGACGAAAGAGTTGTCCGTGGTGAATCTGTGCTATGCTGGGGGCGGGTGGAGTGGTGAGGATCATTTTGCTGCTGCTCCCGCTTGCTTCGGATGACGACGATGATGATGATGATCATCATCATCATCGCCCAGCGATTCTTCTTTTTCTCACCTCCACTCAGCAAGCGTAATGTCGATTCGACGAGTTGGTAGTGTTGTTTGGATGCGGACTTGGACAAACCGTCGTACAAATTGAGAACCAGAACATCGTTGTTTTCGTCCGTCGTGTCCGTCATCGTAGTCCCAAAGCAATTACCTCCGATCGATTATTATTAATTAAATCAATGCCAGTGATCTGGTTGCAGATATATTTTTGTGGCGCGCGGATTTTCGAGATGGCTTGTGTTTCTGTTTTTGTTGCGAGAGTAGGATTTCGCTGTTCAAATCCGTGTATTAATTTGTCCGCGTTGTTAGCTCAGCATGCGGCCGGTGGACACATCACACATCATTACTCTCCTTTGAACACAGAGACGGTTAGTATAGTATATTATAGAATCAGACATCAGGGGAAGAAGGCGAGTTGAAGGCATCAGCCAAAGCAAAGAGAGTCTTTTGATGGTGGACAAAGGATCAGCGTTTTGTCGTTAAAAAATATGACATGATCGCATTGCAAAGATCGACGACTGCGACGCGACGTTCGACGACGATGAATCAACACCAGACCTTGCGCGAAGGAAGCAAAAACAGCACCCAGCCATCAGAACCACTAGGCCGGCCAGCACCAACTCGGGCAGCATATTGCAACATTTTTGGTTTATGTTTCGCAGAATGGTTCTTCATCAATTATATGATGGAAAGAGAGTTGTGAGTTGTGTCGCAGAAAACATGGTTTCGTGATCACCACGCAGCATCAGAGGTGGTAGTTTACTTGTTTCTGATGTTTCTGATGGCTGTTTTGGGTTGTTCTTGGTGGCTTTTTCGATTATGATTAATTTATTGATGTTTTTGTTAGGTTTTCTTCTTCTTCTTTTTGTCCAAGTTTATAGTTTAGAGGCGCATTTATGATTGCGTGATGGCGGGATACAGCATTATATGTGGCATTGAATTACACACCACAAAAGTCTATGCGAGTTATGGGATTCAATTTCATAAACTGCGATGGCGATTGCGGGAAGTTGTTTCTTAGAATTGGAGGTTATCCTCGTGCCAATATGGAGATTTTTTTCTACCACACCTACGACTTTGTAGTGTGTCCTTAAGTGAGGGCGATATTTCAGGGGAAGGTAAGATGACATATATTCGTTGATTCACTTACCTACCTGGCTATAAGTTCTTCCAGTTTCATCAACCGTGGTGTCTTCAATAAAATTTTTCATCCAACACAACCTCTTAAGACGTTGGATCTCCTATTTATAGTTTAAAGTTGGATTGGACTTTCTGAGATCATACAAGACATTTTCCTCTCTTTATTATCCATAACTTGAGTAGAACTTTCATCTCAATGCCTGTTCTCCAGAAATATATCGAAGCCTCTTGGACAGTATTCAAAAAAGAGTTTTTAAAATGATTATTGACAACAAAGTTCCGTCACTCGAACATTGTCGTAAAGTGTCTTGTCTCACCCTTTGTTATGGTTATTCCTATTACTCTAATGAAATAGCTAGTTGAATTTCTTCTCTTAGACAATTTGACCATAATATTCGTGCTTCAATGAATACCCAATTTGACCTTGACATCCTCTTCGATTGTACTATGAAATACAGAGATTTGTTCTTTAGCCGTACTTCACGAATGTGGAATGCTTTACAACACTCTAACTTTCTTGTCAAAGTAAATTATCCTTATTTAAAGCAAGTTTTGGTTTTCTTATTAATTTCAGAGAAAAAGGCATCTATAAAGGGCATCGGGATCGAAAGTTCCAAAAAATGTACGGAGATGCAAGTGAAACGACGTACCACATTTTGTTAAGTGCCATCAAAGACCGGTATATCGAAGTTGACGACAGTCTCAATAAGATGAAAGGCCAAAATCTTTCGAAGACTTGCGGACAACTGCTTTAGCGGCAAAAAATGAGGGGGGTTTCTTCATCATCGTTACTTGATGGGTGAAGAAAATAGACTTCTTTCATCAACACAAAGAAATAAAAGTCATGGATACTGCTAGGTAATGCTTATTTGTACTTTCGTCAGCCCGGCTGAATTTTCACGCTGGGAATGTTATGCTATGCTGTTGAAACAAAGAAAAATCATTATTTGAAAATTGTATCGACTTCAAATGCAATTGAGTCGGACACTGCATGAAGAACGGACTCAATACGAGCAGAGAACAAAATATGAAGCCATTTACAGATTGACAATACTTAGCTTCAAGTTGACAAACCCAATATAACTCTCTGGAAATGCTCATAAATAACGTCATACCTGCCAGTTATATTTCCTAGAATTCCCAACGCAAGAACTTCGTCAGATTATTGCTGATTCCGGTCGTTTGTTTCTTCCCAACAGTATTATTTTTATATACACCAAAAACGGCTTGATTTATATGACACTATTACTGTAACAATATTCGAACTTTACTAGAAATACGGGAAAAAGCTGTATCTAACGATGAACAAAACTCTGGATGAATAATTTTTAGTAAATCTTGACAAAATAGTTGCATTTTCACCAAGAAAGTGGTCAAGTCATAGTTCTGCAGAAATCAATATAACTTCTACTAAAATTCCTAAAAATCTTCTTCCATCAAAAATTTAGAATCTTCATAAATCATGTATTAAAATAGAATCGTTTCTTCAGTTCTTCTTATTAACAGCCCTTCCTCCAGCTTCTTTAAAACCTTTCATCTATTTTCCCGAATTCTTTCTGAGTCAAATTTTCTATCAAATTATTTCCTGTTTCCACTAGCCGTTAATAGTTCTTCGAACACCTGATGATTTATATAGTTATTTCGGCTAAACACTATTTCTAACCCACCTATAAAGACTAACTTATTAAGACCTGATCCTATGAACATCACCTACACCCGCTGTCAAACAGTGTAGAAAAATCTGTCTTCACAAGCCAAATCTTGTTTCGAATACTTTTAAGGATTGAAAATTCCGTACCGTGCTAACAAGTATGACTTATAGCCTCTATTAAAATCTATAAATCACGCATTCATAAGATCGAATCGGCTGCGGCGGGCAGCCGCGAAGACGAGCCCAACCCAAAAATAAAACCCAATCTAGCTTCTTAACATCATTGCATCGAAAAAATACCTTCTTTACCATAAAATAAAAATCAATAAGGTACGTTTTTGTTAAGCTCTTCTCATACGATGTTGGTTGATAGCCATATTCAAACTTCTTTATGGCCACCTCCAAGAATTGGCTTTGTGTGTCTGCAACTGGTATTAAGCCATGATTTATACACCATCCTCAACTCGTGCCATTTTTCTTTCCAAATTACTTCCAATGAAAGAATTATTGTTTATTTATGCTTTTCTGTCGCGTTCAACCAAAAATAAGATTACTAATCCGGTACCATCTTTCTCCGTCTCTGGCCTCTCTGATGATGCCAAAAAAAAAAAAGAATGCGGGTCCATAACGTTTAAGACCCTAACCAAGTTGGAAGATGTGCGTCATCTTCCGCAGCAACAAGTGAACAGTCTCCAACTCTCCAACTTCAAACCCAAAAAACCAAACCAACAACAATCTGAAGCTGTCCTCAAAACCAAAACGAAAAGACTCAAAATTATGCAAATGTATAACGCGTCACCTTATATGAAAATTATGAAACATTAATACCCTGTCATCACTTTGGTTTCGTATCTTTTTTTGATAATGTTTTATTTTTGTATACGACGCGATAGCACCTCTTCCGAATGCTAACTACCTACCTGGAATCTGGAACCTTGCATGATTCTTTGTGGCCTGACTCGGACTCGGCCTGACAACGGCAATCCGGGCTATAAATTATATTGTCCCGTAAAAAAAGAACTCAAGAGCTGAGATTTTACCAATAAACCATAAACTATCCCTAAAAACGCATCCTCTCATCTCTCGCATCTTGTGGTTGTGGTTCGTTTTCATAATTTTAATTAATTAAATCTTTACGCTGGAAGTGTTCCAAGTTGGGGTCCCTCCGTCTCAGCCCGCAATCGAATTCCGATTTGATATTGGAATCATCATCGAGCTAAGATGCATGTTTAACGTTCAGGTCCAGAGCGCACGAAATTATCGACGAATTCCAAACCGATCTTCCGTACCGACCGAGTCGTCCGTCGTTGTTGTTCTTGTTATGGAGCAGCGAGATAGTGTCGCCCTTAATGATCTCGCGGGGAGCTCAGGTCCAATTGACATATTTACGATCATTTGAATTCGATCGTAACTCATATGTGCATGCATATTATATGACGTGGTGCGACTGGTGATGGTGACGCTGACACTGACGGTGACGGTGATAGTGATATCGTGGCGGTCCATGATACTTCTTAGCTTATAGGGATGGATCTTCCAAAGTATATTATGTAGGTAAGGTAGGTAAGTGTAAAAGGCAACAGGCAAGGTGTGTCCAGCTCGCCGAGTGTTGACTGAACTCAAAGAAGTCCTGCTGCGATCTTATTCATTAGTTATTGGGATTTCGATTCTCTTCTTCTTCGTCTTCTTTTCGGGATGTTGGGTGTTTTGTGGATTTTTCCATCACATTTGATTCAGGATTTCCTTTCATAAAAATGTGTTGTTGTTGTTTTGTTTAATTTGTTGTTGTGAGTGCGGGTGATGGGCCATTGTTGGCCTTTAACGATGGTTGGTGAAACAAAATATTATTTATCTTTTCTTTTTGTTGTTTGTTTGTTTGTTATTTTATGGTTATTTATATCTGTTTGACTTTTTGGTCCTAATCCTTTAATGCAACTAAGGGTCTCTGTCTCTGGTTGTGTATTTTCTGGCGGCTGCACCCCCGCAATATAACCGCAGGTGGCAAGAATCAACAGCAACAGCAGCAGAGTGGGTTGGTTCTTGCTTTTTCTTGGTTGACAAGGAGGATGATCATGGTCATCATTGATGGTATCCTTGTTTGGTGTTGTTTTATTTCTTTATTTATTTTTCATATGAATCTTTAGTTAAAATTGAAATTGACGAAGTGCTGTAATTTTTCATCGCTCAAAAATATAATTGGTAAAATCGACTTTAATCCTTGAATGGGTTGGGTGGGTATAGTGTTTTCGAAAGAAAAAGGATTTTTCTCTTAGCAGGTAATTTTTTGGGATTATTGCGACAGGTTGATGACTCAAGAGAGGGTTGATTATTATTATTATTATTTTTGTGTGTCAGTGTCGATATAAATTGACAACTCCAAGAATGGAGACTTTAATATGTCTTAATTAAGATATTTTTGGGTATGTAAAATATTCTGAAAATGGGAGTCAATGATGTCATGTTAAAAGACAATGTTACAAATATGTTCAATGATATTAAGTGGCATTAAGTTAGTATACAATAGCTTCTGAGAATTCAGGATGGGGTGGTTTTGGTGATTTTTTAATGATTAATTTCCAAAATTAATGCAACCTCTGCTATAAAATCATTTACAAAAATAATGCGGTGCGACTCACACTAATAGCTTCCAATTTGTAATCTCCAAAAATTTATACACGATTTTTTTGGAATAAGTAATTTTTTTATTTAAAGAATACAAACAGAAATTTAAATTTAAGCCGTTTTATGTCTAGATTCGAGAAGTAAAATTAATAAAATAGTGTTTTTGGTTTTGACTTTGATTTATGTAAAAACAATATTTTTAAAAGTTACAAAATATTAACACCAATATTTAAAAGGGATGAAACAACTTCGAAGTCGGTATCTTTCTTTGTTTTTAAGAATAAATAATTTTATTAATACTTTTAAGCATGTTTTTGTTTAAGGTTTTAACTATTCTGTAAAAAACTCTAAATTGAATTTTTCGGAAAAAATAAATAAATGTTGACAACAATATTTTGCATAAAATAAAATAAGTTCAATTTAAATATTTTGTTTCTTCCAGAGATATTTTAGTCGAAACCAAACTTTTACCAGTTTTAAGTATTTTTTTATTTTTATAAAGAAAATGCAGTTCGATTAAACAAAAATTTAACAACAATGTCTTTTTTAAATGATTTTCAAGCCAAAACCTTTATCTTTTCTCAAGATATTTAAGTCAAAAATAAATTTTCGATAATTTTTAGGAGCACTTACATTTTTAAAGCTTTTAAGTTTTGTAAAAAACTGTCAATTCGATTTTTTTTTTCAAATTTTACCGGATACTAAAAACGTTATTTTTCGATGCATTAAATTATTGTGGATGTAATATTGTTTCTAAAATATTAAATATTCGAGGTGAAAAATATGTACCTATATTCGTTTCAGTTTTTTCTTGTTTAGACTTTTGATCGAGCTTCTACTCATTTGGGGTCAACCAAATGTTTCACTTTTTTACTTACTTTTTAACATAGGAACTATATGACAAGTATTGCATCGGTAAATTACGATTGTAGTGAAGTCCAAAAAAATGGGTCCCTCGATTCCATCCGTCAACCATTGGGTTGATTGAGTTCAAACTGCGAAATTAGGGCTTTAGCAGATTCGCGTTAGGCATTTTTTTAAATTTCTTTTTTAAGACTTAAAAACAGTCCCAATACTCTACTTCTCTAATTTTGTTCTTAACTTCGCTTTATTCAATAAAAAACAAATATATTTGTGTTGCTCCAGAAGAATAAAACCATATAACAGTTATTTTGTTTTTAAGTTTTCTCAAGGACTAATGAACCGACTTCAATTGTTTTTTTTCTGCACAACTCTTATACTGTTTTAATTGCAAAATTTTTGGTTTGCATTTTTAAAAAATATTAAACATTTTTTTTGAAATTCGATATCTCGAAAACGTGTCGTTATTTTTTACGAAATTAAAATGTAAAACGTATATAAATTAGCTCTGAATAAATGTATACTACAAATACTTTAAAATTTAAATTCAAAAATATAGACACACTAGCGGCCCGTCCCGGTTTCACACGGGCAGACATAAATAGGTACAGATATCTACACTATCAAGCTTTCTAATGAAAAAAGAATTATTATAATCGGTCCAGTACTTTTTGAGTTTATTCGTCTGTCGGATCCAATGTAAAACATTCCAAAATCAACAACTACTAATAAATTAAAAATTAATTAAAAAAACATTGTCCAGCGGACAAAATTGTGAATCTAAACCATTCTCAGATCCCCTTGAACACACACAAAAAATTTCATCAAAATCGGTCCAGTCGTTTAAGAGAAGTTCAGTGACATACACACTCACAGAAGAATTATATATCAAGATATAAAATTATAGATATATACAAAATTAATTAAAAAAACAGCGCTACCGTTTTTTAAATAAAAATTTTGCAAAATTAAGTTCTTTGAAAATAAAATGGCATTTAAATTTTTGAAAACAAACTATTTTGCAGGTACATTTTTAAATCTTAAAGTACAGGAAATATTTTCAAACAGACCCTTTCGATACATGAGTAAGTTCGTGCGAAAGAGTTGTGCAATTTATTTTGTAAAATATTCGAGATGACAAATATTTTGTTTAGTTCTTTTTTTGGTATTAGAAAAAATGTTAGGTGACATTTATACCTGTAAAAGAAAAATGTATTTGAAGTTAACATCTCTGTTGGATCTAAAGATTTGGCCGAACCGATTTATATTCTGGGGACCTTGAGACGTCTATAAACATCAATATTTTACAAATAAGATATGACTTTAAGAAAATTATAACAGTTTATAAATTAGAAAAATTGATAAATTTATTTTATTTTTTTAAGAACAAAAACTTGTATTAGCTTTCAATTAATTTTATACACGAAAAAAAATTATTTTTAACATTTGGTAACATTTTTAGACAATAAAAAGGTATACAATCAAAAAGTGAAGTTAAAGCTGTTTCTGTCGATGTTTATAAAAAGCAATATTAAAGAAATTTTACTAAAAATGCTACAACAGTATATTTCTTATGAGATGAAATAAATTTGGAGTCAATATTTTAATTTGGATTCAACATTTGTATTTGTTTTGAAAGCTTATTTTGAGACATTGTTCTTTTTAGGTTTTTATTTTGGTAATAAACTGCCAATTAGATATTTCTTTAAATTTAAGCAAATTTCAAAAATATCATTTTTAGTAGTACAAAATTCAACAAATATTTTGTTCAGTTTTTTTTAAATTTGTAAAAAAAAAACTGTCAGAATTATTCTAAAACTAAAGCGCATTTACGTCGTAATATGTAAAATAAAAATTATTTTAGTTCGATAGAATTATTGGTTCGTGATATCTTTGGAAAAAACCGATAATTCGATTAAAATATAAGCAAAATCATTTAGTAACTTACTAAAATGGATTTAACATTTTTTTAAATAGTTACAAATTTTGTATTATTTGAAAATGTTTGAACCAAAAAAATGTTGTTAATAGTTTTTTTAAGGTTTTATTTTTGAAAAACATTTTTTTAGATTATGGTTATTTAAAATCTTGAAATATTGACTTTTCATTTATTTTATTTTATATACAATATTTTTGTAAGCATTTTATAAAATTATTAAGTAAAACCAAGAAATAAATTGTATCCATAAATATAAATATTCCGAATATCTCTAGAGAAAACAGCTTTAACCGCAAGTTTTAACTGCAATGCTTTTTGCAAAGTTTCTTAAAAAAATATCTGTAGGTTTTTAAGGGCTTTAATGTTATTCATCTACAAATGAGACCGGGGGCAAATACTTTTTGCAGAATTCTTATGATCGATATTCTATATGTTACTGTATAATATCGTTCAGTCATTTTGTGTGTGTAATAAATTCTATATTTCAAAACACTCTAAATAAGAATACCATAGGCCAAAACACGTTGTATATGAACAAAACAATGTAGGTCATAATTCTGGATCTAGTTTTGGTTATGTAAAAAAGTACGCGATCGTTCTTGAACACAGAGCTTTGAAATATGGTATTATGAGTTCATGACCCATACAGTATTTCAACTTAAAAACCTCTATAAATGCTCTAAATTTGGATGGTAAAAATGTTCAAATACTAAAAATTATAAAAGGATTTGGCCAAAAAGTAAAATTCGAACACATTTAAAATATAAATCCGTAGTACACCTAGAAATATATGTACGTTCTTTTTTCATGTATTCAAATAAGCGGTCTATAAAATATATCAAAAATGCAATAAATTTTCCTTATTCTTAAACAATTTTGAAAAAAAAAGAAAACTCGAAAATATGATATGATTTTGAAAACAAATTTATTTAGTTCGTTTTTGAAATATGTATATACCTCAGAAGTTAATAAACCATGTTTTTTTTGTCAAAATAAACTCAACTGAAAATGCGGTTAAATGGGCACACAAATTATAATCCTCCATCATGGAATAAACTAAAAACCTTTTATGAGTGGCATCTCTACAAAAAAAAATAATATTTTTACGACTTGGCTTCTGTTCCATAAATTGGTCTTTATTTTTGATTGTGTTTTTCTCTTTTTCAAATATGCGAGTATAAACGCAGAGATTATTTCAGTTATTAATCTCTAACTTTTTGCTCTCATATACCAAAACCCATCCCTTACCATTTACATGCGATATGGTATATTTTTGCACTTCAAACAAATCACCCGCGTCTCGCTTTACATCATTTATTTCAATTCAAAAACTGAACTTATATATGCCCCCATTTCAACCCATTCCAGAATGAAGCCTCATCAAGTTTGGTAATAAAACTTTGTCATTGATTTGACTGTCATGGATTTGGATTATTTCGACTTCGACTGGACTCTGGGAAAATGACCGCACCGATATGCATATATACCCACTAAATATGTCTCACTTCCAGTCCATCGCGTTTAAATTGATTCAAATCGATGTTTTGGCCAGGAATGACTCTTTTTTCTACATTCATGCATTGGTTTGTGATATATTATCCATTTTACATACATGATCCACCCTCCTTCGATAAATAATCGAATATATGTATGTACTTACGTATAGTAAAGTCCTACCATAGCTAAAAAACCTTGACAATATAAATTGATTATTTTTAGTAACAATTCATGGATTTATTTACATGAATGTTATGTTTGTAGACTTTTGCTTGCATTTTATTTATCGACCTGCGGTATTGGTGACCATTCGATGAGAACCGCTCATTCATAAATCACTATAGCTATATAAAGGGTTATAGGGCTTTGGCTAGGGCCTGATGCTATAGCCCCAACAGAAAGAGCTAAAGCAACCCAAACCGTTCCACCCTATTATTGCCTCTCGATCAAATTTACTAGATGCGGATGCAACCACTACCGCCATTGACTCATCGTCCTGCGAATTTGTCGTCCTGCCACTGAACATTGTAAATAATTCCAACTCCTCGCTCTCTCGCTTGCTATAGTACCCTGATGTCCTGCTTATACAGTTCGACATCAAAATTTACGCGAATGAGGTTTTGTTGTGACATTTTTATGCGTGGGAGAAGTTGCGGACCATACCCTTTACAAAAATAGGTATACGCGTAGTACTTTGTTTTATGAGGTCGACACCGCCGCGCCGCGATGAGATTTATGTCCTCGGTTTTGGATCCTCTTCAATCTTAATTTTCTATCCCATTTAATTGCTCGAAAGAGGAGTGTAGCATTGGATTTGCTCCAGGACCTAACATGACGGTAGCAAATAGCAACCCTCGAATAATGACATTTACAATGACACATAATAACAATAAAGCATATGACTGCCTCGGCGCGGCATGGTGGCGGTGGTGGCAGTCGATTCGCCTTGTCGCCTTCGCCATCGCCACCGTCGGTCGTGTTCATCGTCGGCAAATCGAAAAGAACCTTTAAGCTGAGGCTGTAAATCTCTGGGCCGAAGAGTTCGTGAAACGTGGAATTGACATCTGGCCAGCTACTGTGTATGGACCGCGCTCGCTAGACCGGTGTATATATAAATTGACTGTGTGCATACCTTGCCACCAGCTACCGTCTAAATTATGTTCGAAATGAAATTTGCATTTTCCAATCAACGCCTTCGGGCGGCTTCGAGTTTCGAGACAATGGCACTTCAAACCCGGTCCATTAAGACACTGACCACGTTATATAGCATAGCTTGCTCTATAGCTCATCGATACTCGAGACTGTGTAATTATTTCTTATGCCGGATGAATTCCTGAGCTCTGCGCAGGAGTCGTCGCTGTTATAGATGCGAGTATGTTTCGCATCATATTCACAGATTCGCTTCTTTCAGCATCACTAATAAGCCCCGGGGGCTGTGATGA
The DNA here is from genome assembly GCA_951509635.1 of Eupeodes luniger. NCBI lineage: Eukaryota > Metazoa > Arthropoda > Insecta > Diptera > Syrphidae > Eupeodes > Eupeodes luniger. The sequence continues at coordinate 5,553,408 of OX608075.1, read as the reverse complement.
AATTATGCCATCAACCTCGATCAAAGCAGAAATGCGCTTCTCGCTGTACCTGGTATAGGTTAGGTATATAACTTTTGAGCTCTGATGGTCTGGGACACAGATCAAAGCGCGCATCCAAAGAGTTTGCCATCGCATATTATCCACGCTCTAAATAATTCTCCATGTCTGATAATGGGCACCTTTGGCTACTGCCTCCAAAAAAGGAAAAGGTATCGCGAGCATCATTCGTCTCGTCTTGGATGATGATGCAAGGGACTGGACTGGACGGGACGACTACTGATGCTCGATGGTTGCATAAAGTAACTTTGGCAGCAACAGCAGCATTCTGGAACTTGCGCGAAACGGTGGCGGTGACGCGACTTGATGCGACGACGAAGCCGACCACGACGTTACCTAAAGAAATCTCCAAGAGATATGGAGGCTTGGCCCGTTGATGCTATTACACTGTAATATTCACACTTTGCGAGGTGAGAAAATTGCTGGCTATTAAAAAATCATATAAGCGAGACGGGTTGCTTTTGATGTTTTTGTTGTTGTATACCTATGGTAGTTGCGCTGAAGCCAGGACGGGATGTGGAGCTTGCAACAGACTTTATAAATAGTTACGTTGTGTATAGATGTGGAGATGCTTGTTCGCTACCGCCCCAATTCGATGTTAATGAACACGATCTAATTTATTCCAGGAGGCCATATATGTACAACATTTATAGCGATTTTCAAAGATAACATAAACAGGCTATGGTTGGCGTTCCTCATGCAGCCAAATCTGGAAAAGAATTAAAATTTTTGTTCAAAAATTAATCTTTTGTTTTTTTTTTATTTTTTTGCGACCTGAGTTGAAGGAAGACAAAAGGAGGGTCCTTTTTTTAATTTTTAATAATGTTGTTTGTACCTAAAACGAAGGTGGTTTCTGTGATGAAAAATTGGAATCGAAGGATTTAAAGGATGATAAAGGGAGACTTGAGGTGAAAAAATTACACTAACCGAAAAGAGTCACTTTTAACGGGACTTATTTTGACATTTCAACATTTACCTCGTTCTCGTTAAGAAAGAAATAAGAAATGTTTCACTTGCATCTTTATTTTTATAAATCGAAAACCGAGATACAATTATTCTACGTCAAAGTAAGTTACTTCAAAAGAGAGCAGTGCAAACAACGCCTTAAAATACTTCAACTTTTTTGTTTGGACCATAACATGACAAGACTTCAAACAAACTGTCAAATAAAAAAGTTGAACCACTTGTGCTCTTACGAAACTTCTCATTTCGACGTTTCATCATTTTATCTCACTCCCACTTTATTTTTCCTGTCACATTTTAACTTCTTGAGTAGGAAGGAAATAAAATTATGAGACGTCAAAATGAGTCGCCTCAAAACAGGTCAGTGTAAACACTGTCTTATGCTACTAATCATTCAGCAACGATGTTTAGAGTCTTTGTCTTGTATTTTAAGATAAAATGACAAAGACGTCAATCTTTTAAACTAACAAATCGATCTTAGGCTATGTTTACCTATTACCCATTCTGACATTTCATCTGGCTCCCACTAATTTGGAAACAAATTGCAAAAATATATGCTTCCTGTGTGTTTTTATTGTTAATTAATTGCAGAGGAGATACAATTATAAGACGTCAAAATGGATCATTTCAAAGAGCTTAGTGTGAACAGCGTCTTAAAATATTAAAGATGTTCCAACGATAGTGACAGCGATCGAGTTGTATTATAGTTTAAAATGACAAGACGTCAAAAGACTGTCAAAAAATAAAATAGATCTAAGAATGTGTTCAACTAGTACCCTTTTAGGGCGACTCATCTTGATATTTTATAGAAGAGTGAGGCATACATTTTAATTCTTTTTAAGAGATTGGCCGCGAGATAAAATGATGAAATTTCAAGTTGGATGTGAACAGTGTCTAATACTTTCAAACTGTCATACAGAATGTCAAATGCCACGTTCATCGCCGAGTATCGAAGAAAAAGAAGACATTTTCCCTCCCTTTTTTAAATCTTCACCCCAATCAAATCTTCCGCTATACCTACCACAATTAATGCCCTCTTATAGTCTTTCGATATCTAATTGAATGAAAAATTTCATTAAGACTTCACTTTTAACATGATTCTGGAAATTGATTAAGTTAAGTAGTCTTGAAAAGTTAATCAGACAACAGGAAAACCCATCAGGTAATCCTTCTCGTTAAAATTGTGAAACATTGCACCATCATCATTGTATGAACACGTGTTGATCACACTTCAAGTGTCAAGTGAATTGCACTTCAATATAAACCACCACCTTTTTTAAACAAAGAATCACTTTCACCCGCTTCCACTTTAAATGGCATTCTTAGGTATTCTGCCATAATTTCGCACGTGCATTTCACATATCGTTTGTAATCCCAGGAGAAAATCCCATACATAAAAATATACAAAATGTTCGTAGGAAGAGAAGACTAAATTACTTACAAATTCCAATAAATGTTTTATGTGGTTTTTGTGAGCATAAGTTCAGTCCACATCATAAGCATCAAGCCATCAACCATTAATCAAAAATCTAAGCCCCGCGTAAAAATTAGTATAAGCGCCCCCCAAAGTGCATGACGGTGCAGCTCCAACATAGCAATCAACAATCAACCAGCCAGCACGTCAGCCAGCGCCACCATGTCAAATTGAATTGATGAAGTTACCTGATTCCTCGTCTGAGTCGTCGTCGTTGTTCGCGTTGCGTCGTCTGAATGTCAGAATCTCGAAATTCCAATTCGATATGATCCCCGCCCAATTGGATTGACGTACGATTGATGGTCTTTTGATTGTTCATTTTGATCAGTTTTTTATTGTATATCCAAGGAGTCGAGCGTGTGACTCTGTCTACGAGTGTTTGGACTTATAGCGCCATTTCAAATCATATCATTATGTAACTTTAATCTATGGACATTGCACTCGCTCTTTTTCTTCATCACATTTGCCAGATCACCAAAAATAACTCACTTTGACAACTTGATGGCTTTTGCCAAATTCCTTACCGCCACTGAAGCACCGCGAAAAGCTGGCTGCCTGCCCACCGCGCCACCACCAGCAGCATGACACATTCCATTTGCGGAACGCTGAAACTCGAATAGAATCCAATTAACGGATTCACACCAAATTCCTGTCCATTTAAATAAAAGTCAAAGAAGAATAAAACTAACACTGACAGTGACTGTCAAAGGTGAATCTCTGCGTCACAAAGATTATACTGCAGTCCCATTTAAATAAAAGATAGGAACCCATGGTGGATCCATGTACTAACTAGTTGAATGTTTTAATTAGTCAATTGACAAACCCCAAGAGACAAACGAACACAAAAAAACAACGAAATCCTTAATGAAAATATTTATGCACTTCTGGGGATGAAGTGATCCTAATTAAATGGTTGTCAAAGTCGCGGGGAACATCACCAATTCGCTCTCAAGGGCCACACACTTTGTATATTCCAACAACGACACTTTCCTCATTCATTGGAGTTTGACACAATCACTGAGAGATCGGTAAAGTTGTTCACGTTACGTGCGTTGTGCCGATGATGCCGGTGCGGTGGTTGACAGTTCATGTTCTCCACCACGGGCACACGTTTCTATTTTCAGAAAAGTTGACATCTTGTGTCGTCTTTTTTCTTTTATCGTTTTCAGCAGTAGACAAGACATCTATAGATACCTTTTTCCAATTCCCTCACTCACTCGCTTGGATTTATTGTCACTTAACGCAACAAACATGAATGATCGTTGCGTAATTAGAGGATCATCTGTTTATCCAAAAATGAAGAATGAGCGAAAATGTGACGCGCCAAGAGCATCTCACTCATAGATTCTCGTTTTTTCCTTTTTTATTCTTGTAACAATTTGACGTTTGTGGTAAAGTGTCAACGATGACAATGTTAAATGTCAAAGTAGATCATTGTGTTCTATTTTTTTTTTGTTGCGTTTATTTATGTATATACGAGCAAGTTTTTGTTTCTCTTTCTTTTTGTTAAACATGATCGAGCGACAGCTGCTACTCTTTTCTGTAATTTCTTTGGATTGATATTTTGATGGCATAACAAAGATATTCATTGCAATGCGGTTGGTTATATTTTTGTCTGTGGTTTGGGTTGTTAATATTTGACACGAGCATTTAATATGCAATCAATTTGTGTCAAAATCTCTTTTGTAGTTGGTTGATTGACAGAATTAGAATTGTCATTGTGGGTTATGAATATGATTGATAGAGGCGGAAGGAAAATTTGAAAATAATACGCATACAAAACAATTACACCCTTTTGTGAGATATTGATTTTGATCATTGAAAAGAAAGTTAATCAAATAGGGAAATATCAATTTGGAAATTATGAAATTTAAGGACTTCTTTTTGTTATTGAGGAAGATGATATTTAAATTGAAACAGAAAACAAACTGTCCAGATGATTTTAATAAGGAAATTTAAAAACAAAAAATCTTTCAATCGATAGAAAAAGAAATACCTATAAGACCCATTGATAAAGAAAAGCATTTTACTCACTCACTTTGACAACTTGATGACATTTTCCAAACTACTTACAGCCAAGCCACTACTGAATCACCCATAAAACTTCTTTTAAAACTAAATATCAATTTTCTAAAAAATACGCAATTTGTTATCTGTTCCAAAATTTTAAGTTCTTTCTAACTTATACAAAAAAATACCGACCGCTTTTATTAAAAACGGCGCATTTCAACACGTCTAAATAGTGACAGTTTGTGATCAGAAAACAAAACAAACAAACCTTAATCTGGGAAACGGGCCCATTACAAAGATAATTAAAATGTCAGACACTAAGAAATCATAAATGGATTTAGCAAATTACTGAAAGTTAAAGTACGCATTTTGAGATTTTATTTTAAGTAAAAAGTGAGGATGCTAAAATCATGAAGCTTCAACATTTACTTTAATAGTTTTCCGATGAGAGAATAAAATCTAACGCAACTTATACATTAGATAGACCGCATTCTAACTGAACAAATTTTGCCTGTGTTGCAACAATCTTCATATTTTTGAACTTCCCTTTATCTAGGTTAGACTTAAAACTCCAAGTAAATGCTTCGGAAAAACCAAAATTCAAAAATAAAGTGAATTTAATTACAATTTCCATGAATAATTTTGAACATTCTATAAAAGGAAGTCATATACTAAGTCCACATTCTACGTGGAAAACATAGCACAAAAAAGTTGAAACTGACAGAACTAATTATTGAATAATAAAAGACAAATTAGTAAATCGTAAACTTACAATTTACAAGAGTAGGCTGGCTCGCTTAGCTATAGAAAAAATCAGCACAAATAACATAGAAAATATCGAACGAAGAATTGTCACATATCACAGTAACGTTAATGGAAATATAAATGTCACTTTTCATTGAGTATAAGAAGTTTTTACAAATAACATAGAAAATATCGAACGAAGAATTGTCACATATCACAGTAACGTTAACGGAAATATAAATGTCACTTTTCATTGAGTGTATAAGAAGTTTTTACGAATTTTCGACAAATTTTGCTTTGTTAAATTAATATGCAAATATTGAAATAAGATCGCAAAATTAAGATTGACAAATTGTATTCACTAACTATTGACTAATTAACTGTAAATTAATAACCTGAACGCTGTTGCCCTTATCTATACCAAATCAGCATAAACAACATAGAAAACATATTAAAAAATTTAAGAGCTGTTAGTTTTCAGTCTCAAAAATTTAATGTCATAATTTATTGACTCTAAGAATATTTTACCCGCTTTGATTGAAGTGCTTCGCTAAGTCAATTTAAAAACATCGAATTACTAAGGCAAGAAACATAGAACGACAAATTTAATGCTTAAGCGACAAACTATTAAATTGAAAATTGTCATCCTTAAAACTACTTCGCTTACCCATAGGAAATTAGCATTTATAAAAATATAGAAAACCTATAAAAACATAGAGTAGGTTAGTTTTCATTCTTATATTAAAGTAATGACCAATAAAATTGAAAAGGAATGTCATGATGCATTTAATAAAAGAATATTTCAACAGCTTTCATGTGGGCGATTCCGAAAGTCAGCATAAAAACATCGAATTGCTAAAGCTAAAAACATAGAACTGCGAATTAGATGTTAAAAAGAATAATTATCGATTGATTAATGAGAAATGTCAGCCTTAAAACATTTTGACGGAAGCAGGTTACTTCCTTTAAATACTCGACATACTAACATCAGAAGATATACGTCAAACAAAATTTTGTGGTAAAATTAACTATGTATAATTATTCAATTCTTCCTCAACTCATATACAAAATTTTAAGTGCCTATCTCTTCCCATTTATTTCAAAGAAGTGTAATGCGTTAAATTAAATTTGCATTTTAATTGCACATTTAAAAGGTGTTTTTTTTGAATCAACAGCTGTTTAATTATTACAAATTACATCGACATCTGAACTATATTGCATGCAACTTTCGGCCTTAACAGATATAATTAAAAGTAAACTGAAATGTGACGATGGCAATTACGGTTCTCATCAACAAAATATCGCTTTTAAATAAAATACCAAGTTCAATGCGTAACTATACGAAAGTTTCAAGAAATTAAACAGCATTTGGGGAAGAAGACGAAGAAGCCGAAGTCCTAAAAATTAACATTTTGTTGCTTGTTGTTTTGTTTTGGTTTCTGTTGGCAACGCCATAATTATTACATGTTATCGATATTTTGACATTTATATTACTTTTCATTCATTCTTACTTCTTACTTCTTATACTTTCTTTTTTAATCTGAACCTTTGTACCAGCTAGACGCAATAAAACACGTGAATTAAATATACTGCATTTCTTAATAATTTATTTTCTCTTTTGAACAGAATAATTTGTGTGATCACAAGAGATCACAACAGTGGCGACGAGGATATTAGGCATTTATCAAATTTAAAAATTCATTTGTCTCATCATGGAAGAAATTTTCCAAACGTTGCTCAAGCAGATGCAGGAGCAGCAGCACAAAGACAATCTGGCCATGCAAACGTTGGTCTCGCAGCTACTATCACAGCAGTCAGTAGCAACACCTAACCTAGACAATGTTAAAGTGGAGAGCAAAAGCCCAGAATTTATAATGGAAGCACTCGCATCCAACATTACGGAGTTTTGCTTTGACATCGAAAACAACCTCACTTTCGACACATGGTATGCTCGTTATGAAGATCTTTTCGAAATCGATGCTTCAAAATTGGACGATGCAGCCAAAGTCAGGCTTTTATTGAGAAAACTCAATTCCATCGTTCACAGCAAGTATATCAACTACATTCTGCCAAAGCACCCTCGTGATCATACGTTCAAGGAAACTGTGCAGAAGCTCACTCAACTATTTGGCTTCCAAACATCACAATTCAATCTTAGATATAACTGTCTACAGCTCACAAAAGAATCACATTGTGATTTCATCACATACGCAGGTATAGTGAACAAGCATTGCGAACAGTTCAAGCTAAGAGATCTAACCCTAGATCAATTCAAATGCTTGATATATGTAATGGGAATGAAATCAGCATCTGACTTCGAGATCCGCACCAAAATGCTGACAAAGTTGGACAGTGAAGGTTCTACCATTACGTTAGACATTTTATCAAGAGAGTGTCAACGTTTAATCAATTTAAAAACAGACACAGCACTCATCGAGAATGCCAAAACCGATGCTGTAGTGAACCGACTACACACAACAAACAGCAGTAGCAACAAGTCAAAAGCTATCCCAAAATCTCCATGCTGGTTCTGTGGAAACATGCATTTCGCCCGCGATTGCTCATATACAAAACACAAATGTGGACAATGTAACACCATAGGCCATAAAGAAGGGTACTGCAATGCGGGGAAAAAGAAGAAAAATCAAACTCACAAAAACAACAGACCTAAAGCAAAGACGAATTATAACAACAACAAAACATTCAGGCCAGAATCAAAAAGCATTTTCATCACCAACAAAATTGAACCATCACAGAGAAAGTACGTGAGCGTCAACATAAATGGTACAAACGTCGACTTGCAGTTGGACACAGCATCCGATATTACAATAATATCAGAGAAAATCTTCAAAAATATTAATGTTCCACGTGTTGACAAAGTTCCACACACAGCCCGAAGTGCAACCGGCAAATTACCATTGTCAGCCCAATTTGATTGCAATGTCAAATTCAGAACGAGACAGGCATATTCTACATGTTATGTCACTCCAATCAAAAATTTAAACGTCATGGGGCTCGACTGGATTAAGGCATTAAATCTTGAAGAAATGTCAATAAGTGCAATCTGCAATCAAGTCACAAGCGAAGCTGAAAACAAAAAAAGTCCAAATGAATCTATTAAAAAAAATATTTCACTTTTAAAACTTTCTTTTCCAGACGTTTTCAACGATTTATTAGGCCTGTGTAACAAAACAAAAGCACACTTGGTGACAATGCCAAACATCCAACCAGTTTTTCGACCAAAGCGTCCAGTCGCTTATGCTGTCAAAGATCTCGTTGAAGCGGAGCTGCAGCGTCTACAAGACACCAATGTGATTTCGCCAGTTAACTACTCGGAGTGGGCCGCTCCTATAGTTGTCATAAGGAAATCGAATGGAAGCATACGCATTTGTGCAGATTTTTCCACTGGTCTCAACAATGTGCTCGAAAGTCATCAGTACCCTCTGCCATTGCCAGAGGATATTTTCGCAAGGCTGGCCAACGCTAGATTTTTTAGTCACATAGACTTATCAGATGCATTTTTGCAAATTGAAGTCGATGAAGAGTCAAAGCATCTACTCACTATAAACACACACATGGGTCTCTTCCGATACAATCGAATGGTGTTCGGAGTGAAAACGTTCCCGTCAATTTTCCAACAAGTCATGGACCAAATGCTTGCTGGATTGTCAGGTGCAGCAGCTTACATCGATGACATCTTTGTATCCGGAACAGACTTGGAGGAACATAATCGGAATTTGCATGAGGTTCTATGTCGTATCCAAGACTACGGATTTAAGATCAAATTCGCTAAATGCAGGTTTTTCGTCAATGAAGTCAAATATCTCGGGTACGTTATCAACCAACATGGACTTCATCCCGATCCGGAACGTATATTGGCCATCAACAACATGCCAGAGCCAACCAACGTGTCAGAACTCCGGTCTTTTCTAGGTGCTATAAATTTTTATGGAAAATTTGTGGATGACATGCGACACCACAGAGGACCATTGGATGAATTGTTGAAGGCAAATACAAGGTGGGTATGGACAGAAGAACACCACAATAGTTTTCTCAACCTGAAAAAGATTCTGTCATCTGACCTGCTCCTAGCTCATTACGATCCTAAGCAAAACATTATCGTGGCAGCAGATGCCTCCAACTATGGCCTAGGCGCATGTATTATGCATGAATATCAGGATGGAACAATTAAAGCGATCTGTCATGCATCACGATCGCTCACACCCACTGAAAAGGCCTATAGCCAGATTGAGAAGGAGGGTCTTGCTCTTGTTTTTGCTGTGACTAAGTTTCACAAAATGGTTTTTGGTCGAAAGTTCAAGCTACACACAGATCATAAACCACTTCTGGCTATATTCGGGAAAAAGACAGGAATAGCCGTTCATCAAGCAAATCGTCTACAACGATGGGCAATCAAGTTATTGGCATACGATTTTGACATCAGTTTTATTTCAACCAGTAGCTTTGGATATGCAGATGTGCTCTCACGGCTCATCGATAAAAACATCCAAGTAGCAGAGGATTTTGTGATTGCATCAATCAAAATTGAACAGGATGTAAAACAAATTCTTGCAGACAATCTCGGAAATCTGCCAGTTACTCATCAAATGGTTAAGTTTGAATCAGCGAAGGACATCATACTGCGTCAAATATTTCATTTTGTGGCTAATGGCTGGCCGAATGAAATCAAAGAAAATGATGAGTTAAAAGCATTTTTCAACCGCAGGGAAAATATCAGCATCATCGACGGATGTATCATGTTTGGTCAAAGAGTCGTCGTTCCAAAACTTTATAGAAGAAGAGTTCTCAAACAACTCCATCGTGGCCATCAAGGTATCGAAAGAACAAAATCTATAGCCAGAAGTTTTGTTTATTGGCCAAGCATCGATGCTGATATCAAAATACTCATCCAAAATTGTAACAATTGTGCGTCAGCAGCCAAGATGCCAACAAAAACATTGCTTCAGCCATGGCCTACACCAACAGAACCATGGGAACGTCTCCATCTGGACTACGCTGGACCAATCGAGGGAAATTATTTTCTGGTTTTAGTAGACGCCCTCTCTAAATGGCCGGAAATAGTTGTAACAAAATCCATCACTACTCAGCGTACTTTAGAGATTCTCAGCGAAATATTCTCCCGATTTGGACTACCGAAGACGATCGTTTCAGATAACGGGACGCAGTTCAAGAGCTCCCAGTTTCAGCAGTACATGGCAGAGAATGGTATCCAACATCTTTGCTCCAGTCCATACAACCCGATGTCTAATGGACAAGCCGAACGGTTTGTGGACACCTTCAAACGTTCTCTTCTGAAATTAAACACGGAGGGAACAATCACTCAAAATCTTCAAACGTTTCTTCAATCTTACCGCTCAACACCAAACCGAAACTCACCAAACTCAAAGTCTCCAGCCGAAATCATGTTTGGCAGAAATATTCGCATCAGCTTGAATCTTATTAAGCCCAATCTTAATGAAAATAACCAAAACCAAAATGAGACTATAAATAACAAAAATCAAACAACCATGTCCAAACAATTTAATCGAAAATTTGGTACCAAGTCGAGATCATTCAACAGCCAAGATTTAGTTTATGTGAGTATACACACTAATAATAACAACTTCCAGTGGCAGCCAGGACAAATTATTGAACGTTTTGGTAAGGTCATGTATAATGGTTTAATGCAGAGTGGCAGACTGATTCGTGCACATGCGAACCAACTTCGAATACGTCATAAAAAAGACATCACTGCCAAACCTCTAGTCGAAAAACCATGGAACATGGCACTGGACGTGTATGAATGCGATACAACACCTTGTGAACTAGTTCCGCCATCAGATAGTTATAACTCTTCCAATGTTAGGACTTCACCAAATAAAATTCTACCTGCTGTACCATCTGTGCCACGTCGAACTCAGCGAACACGACGACCAATCGATAGATTTGTGCCTGGATAATTTTATCATCATAATATGCAGATACATAACTCAAAAGGGAAGGTGTTGGCAACGCCATAATTATTACATGTTATCGATATTTTGACATTTATATTACTTTTCATTCATTCTTACTTCTTACTTCTTATACTTTCTTTTTTAATCTGAACCTTTGTACCAGCTAGACGCAATAAAACACGTGAATTAAATATACTGCATTTCTTAATAATTTATTTTCTCTTTTGAACAGAATAATTTGTGTGATCACAAGAGATCACAACAGTTTCCTATCCTCAAGATAATAATATAATCGATTTTGACATTTCGCAAACTAACGGATATGAATGCATTGCATACTTAACTGCCAAAGGAACACATGTCCTATGGCAAGCATATATATAAAACAAGCGGCCAGGCCATATAATATGGGTGCTGGTTGTTCCTCCTGGATGGATATTATGGTAGCATCCATAGCCCTCAACACATTCATTCGGAGAATCAGCACTTGCATTTACAGCCTAATTAATGACAACACTCGATTCGTTTGACTTCTTGGAACGAAAGGCCATGCATTGGAGTTGCTTGAAATATGTAGGTGCAGGCAGAATATGTATGTATATGAACGATGATACACAGGCGCATCATCAGATGGACCCTGATGGCTGGCCATCAGGATATACAAATCGTTTTCCATGTTTTTATTTTGCCTGGGACACAATAAGCACCTGTGCATTGCGTCGTCGTCGTCGTTCGTCCCAACGACACGACGCACGTTACGTTAGGTTGTTTTGTGTGAGTTTGTAACCTGAGCTGAGCTGAGCTGAGATGCGGATTGGACTTCTTCCTGAGAGCCTTTGCAATGCAATGCACAGTTTGTGAGTAATCACCTTGGATCGATTGATTTATTGATTCATCAAAACTTGCGGCCAAGGAAGAAGAATCCATGTCTGACTCTAACAACTGATGAAATATCGTCTCCGCAGGTGGCTTCCGCATAAATCACCCCCAAAAGTGTTCGAGACCGAGAGAGGAGACGAGACAACTGACCGTTCTCTACCGACACGACGACGACGCACGGACGAATAAAAGACAGCGATTAACCTTTCGCAGAAATCCAGAGACGAGAAGTCCTCCAAAACCACCACGTCCTTCATAGTCGTCGTCATCGTCATGCATGGATTCCGAGGCAGCAGACTTCTCTCGTTGTGTCTAATCCAAAGGTTTCTTCTTCTAATGCTCGGTGCTGATTGAACGATTGCTGCCAATGAGCGCCAGTAGGGGCATCCATCATTTCCGAATGATGATTCCAATTCCAAATCGAATGTTCGAGCTTGTCCCGTTCTCAGGGTGAATTTCTACGTTTTTTTTTGTATCTACTGATGGCGATGTTGTTAATTTTTCTAAGACTAAGACATCAACGTTAGAGAAGCAATCATTAAAAATTATCGACCGATAGAGAAGTTCCATGATGTGCATGATTCGGTAGAACCTCTAGGTCCTCTTCTCCAGTTGCTGAATGTTGAAGCTGTAGCTGTTGCTATGGCTGTGATGCGAAGGAGATAGGAAAGGATGCGTTTGCGTTGCAAGTTGCTGCAGTTGACACACTCCAACGGCGCTAAGAATAATGAGCTGGCGAAGAAGATTAATCGATTTGGTCATGAGTTGACTTGATGTTGGAACTGAGTTTTGAATACACATCTATATACGACTGGCCAAACGAGCGTATCAACCGCACCATACCACTAGTTTACCCAAACCCCAAGAGAGATATAGGAAGGAGGAACGGGAGGAACACTGGGTCAGTCAGTCTTTCTAATAAATGATTTTTGAATTATCATTGTAGTTTTTTTAAATTTGTTTCTTAGATATTTTCCATGGTGCAACGTTGATGTGGAAGCATAATTGGAATTTTCTAAGACATCGCAATTCGTTATGGTTGCATGATGCGCATTTGAAGGAATTTATTAAAACATTAAATTAACTGTTAATGATTATGTTTGGTTGGATTATATACGAGTTTTTGGATGGGATTTTGTATTATGTTTACTTATGGAATAATTGATATGAGAATTTTATATTAGTTGGCTATAAATGGGGTCGAGAAAAGGGCGTAAACTCGAAGGGATTTATATAATATTCAAATTCGATGCGGAAGACTTATTGGAATTTGATAAATTTATTATGGTGATTATGATGGGGGTTATAAATAAGGGGGTGTCACTTTTTTGAAGTCTCAAGAAACACTTAATCGATGTGTTTTCAGGAAGGCGGCTTTAGTTTCATTTTGAAGGAAACCCTTATATTAGAAACGTACACAACACTTTAACCAGACGATTGTCAGATCTAAAAATATTTTCAGACCTGTCAGTGGAAATAGATGTCAGTGAACTGACATAAACGAAATACCTTTCAATTAAAATTGCCAGTTGCCAGATTTTTTATCAATTTTATTGTAAGATAGCTGATTGGATTGGGTATATATGCAGCAGATTGACAGTTGAGAAATTGTCAGCAATTCTTAAATGTCTTAAACAACGTCATCTGAAAATTTCAAACGTGACGTTTCTGGCAATACTGTGTCACAAAATTGTAAGTTCACACGATCATAATTGGCCCAGTTTATGTTTCTAAAATCTCAGAAATGTCCGTATTCTCAGTTAATGTAAACTAAAATTCTCATACAAATTTGTCACTCTTGCTGTCAGAAGTCCAAGAACACAATTTTGATGATTTGATTTCTCATGGATTCTCTATTGCACAATTAAAAAAGGATGATAAGAAATGCAAAGCCATTTTGATTTCTAGGTGTAATGCTATATTGTAATGCTCTGTCGATCCGTTTGAGAAGATTCTCAGAAATGTTAGAAAAACGCCATCAACAATTACTATCACAAGACTCTAAGTTTATATACATTCACGACAAACAATTTTCTGTGCAACCTGTCAAAATATTTCGCGTTAACTCATTTGTATGCCTGTTTGGTAATATGTATTTTACAGTAAAATGTCATCATTTTTAACGTGAAGAAATATTTCACCCGATATACGTAATAGGCTTGGCAATTGTTTGGTCTTAGCTTTGTACTTTGTACTAATTCTTGAAAGTAACTTCTTAAATATCTATGTTTTTAAAAGAATTAAAGAATTCGATTTGGACAGCAAAATTGGTGATCTTATAATTAGATAGATTTCCTTAGGCTGCACGAGTGAACAACCAACAACAATTTGGATATGTACGTATGTATGCTGCTTGTCAAATTACTCGTTACTAAACAAAAATGAAAACTATAACAGTAAGTTGAAAAAGTTGGTTTATTCTTAGCTGTCAATTACTCGCTGGTGTAGCCTTAGCTTAAGATCAACTATTTCTGACAGATTGGTATCACATCTAAATGCTCAGTTCAGATTGTTTTAATTTGAGTGCGTTTTTATTTAATAAAATATCATTTCTTGAAAACGTTGTGTTTTAGGACCTTGAGAACTTAAAATAATAATTTTTGTATTTGTTTTTTCAAAACAATTTCCTGCATATGTCATTATTTTCTTCCAACAAATCTGGCCGTGTGGTTTCAAAAGTGGCTTCAATAGTTCGATAGCTGCTGGTTTTTTGGCATAAACCAAACCAATGACTTATAGAGAAGCCTCAAGTTGCGTGAACTAAAGGAACAGTTCGGAAACAAAGTTTACACAAAATTGATTCTGCAAAAAAATAGTGTCAACGTGGGCTGTATGACAAGCTGTGCGGTCTTGTTGGAAAGAAATGTCATCCATGTTTAGCTGATTACATTTTGAAAAAAAAATAAATCATTCAGCATTTCTCGATAGCGCTCGCCATTCGCCAAACCACCATAACGAAATAAATAAGGAATGATGTGACCATCGTGTAAAACGCACCAAGCAGTCAATTTTAATAGACCTTTTAGTAATGCGTAAATGGCTTGAGTATTGTTTTCTCCCCATATACGGAAGTTTTGCTTGTTTAAGAAGACATTTAACTAGAACAAGCTTCATCACTAAACACGTAAAATTTACGAAGTGCTTAATTAACTTAACGTTAAACAATTTATGATAAATTATTATCATAAACTTACTGAAAAGAAATGTCATTACAGTTTGAAATTTTTATCTGTCAAACCATATCCGAGAACTATCAAAAAAACAACCTATACCGACCAAAAGTTGGCCCTAAAAATTGCAAATGTAAATTAAAGATTTACGTGCTCAAGTCAACTTTGCTAAAAGATTGATATTTGAAGGAAACATTGAGATGATTATTGTGGCTATTCTTTTATAAATTCTTAGGTAAATAAGTAAGTCTTCAATTCACTATATATACACAATTATTGTTCCTTAAGTCAACATGCCACTTAAAAGTATATCCATCCTCAATCATGAGTCCTTCTTCTATAATACTGTCTGATGTAGAGTTACTCCTATATATTTAAATAAAATATAAGAATTTCGTGTGTCAACCTACTTAACTTGAATTGAATTCTTTTCGTTTCAACTTGATTCACTGGACTGACATTTATATCTATAAAATGTATGTACAATGTAACTAAACTACCTTACCTACTCGATAAAACAACTCACTGATTTAATTGAATTAAATTGGAATGCGGCGACGAGTTAAAGTTGATTGGGGACAAAGGAAAAATCACATTTGTCACGAATGCCATTGCTGTCCTCCTCCATGTATACACTGTACGGGTTCGAGGTATTCATTTCATGTCCAGCAACGTCTATTGAAGTCCACGTCTATAGATTTTATATATGTATGTATAGCAATGGAATGATCTTTTTTGGTGACAAATTGCACTTAATGACATCAAATTGAAATGAGTTAGCCTTAGCTTCATTTGATGAGGAATGGAAATTGGAAGTTGGGAGTTGAGTCAGTTTGGGAGGAATAAAATAGACAACACTGCGATGTGCTTCGATTGTTTTGTGAATTTAGATTGATGAGTTGTATTTGGTTGACGTTCGTGTTTGTTTTCTGTCATTATCCTATACGACTATAGAAGCTATAACCTATACGCTCTTTGGAAGGTGATCTTTTGAAGGTAGAGGAACGTAGATATGCGAGGAACTTAAATGCGTTCAATTTGTAGAAAATGATGCAACTATACAAATAGCAATTTAAAGAACAAACAAATGACACTTTTCGTATATGTATAGAAACGAAGGTAACTATACTTTGAAAATAATTTAAAAAACAAACCCAAAATTGCATGAGAAGTTTTTATTCAATCAAAACTGCACTTTTTCAATAGAATTTGCAACATTACGATATAGTTTTTTAACATGACATGTTAAACTATTTATTAGAAAAGTCTAAGTTGATTTAAGTATATAACTATATACTCAAAACAAAATAATGTTATTTAATTATTTTTGAGTGGACGCAGTTTTAAACTTTTCGATTTATATTTAAAAGACAACAATAAATTGAACAAAATAAAGATATAGAGGTGTATTTTGGCTTCATTAGAAAATTTCGATGGTTGTTGCTTATGGTTTGACAGTTGAGAATGTCAGACTGTGTTGACATTTCTGTACAGTAAGATTTGACGCCACACTTAAATGTTGTGGAAATTTACTCTTTTCACGAAGTTCAGAGATCACTTTTCCCATTTTAAGGTGTTTAGTGATGAAGATAATTTCTGGTTAAGTGTTTCGTCATAATAGAAAATGGCCGTATATGGAAAGAAGACAATCCTTAATCCATTAACGAATCACCATTTTATCCATTTAAATTGACAATTTGTTGGGGTTTACATGCTGGTGGTTTCATCGGTCCTTATCTCTGGAAATGAGGAAGGAACTGCCATTACGGCTAATGATGAGTGCGCTTTCCAGTAATGTTGACTGATTTTTAGTTCGCCTAAATATCAACGACATTTCGTGATACAGCACCCTTTACCATCAATTTATTGCAGAATTGCGGAAATAATATCTGAAATATAAACGCCAATTTAAAAATGACAACTCCGTATTTTTGGTTTCAGTTGAGTTTTGTCTCTATTTGACATCAATTTAAACATTAAACTTCATCTTTATTACAGTAATTAAAATTCTGTACTCACTGCCCAATAAACACACGCGACGGGGCTGCAACAATAGCTGCAGTAGCTGTCAAAATTGAATGTAATGAGCACTGCTCATTGCTCAACCCTCAATGTATGAACTTCAACAACAGCTCCAACAGGTTACGCAAAAATCTACTTGTTGCAATCACCCAAAACAAAAATTCGCTGATGACAGTAAAAGTACACTACATTACCTTGTCTGTCGTTATTAATTATTAAAAACATTAAAATTATTGACATTTATGTCTTTCGCATTTGGGATTGCCATTAAAAAAAAGTTAAGGAAACTTAACGAATGAAACCTAAAATGCATTAGGCGTTTTTCTTTCTTATTGTGTGTGTTTCTTTCTTCGTTCTGAACGTGTTGTGAGCTTGTTTAGAGGGCTCTCTTTAAACTCAGAAGAACAACTGAGCAGATCGATTTGAAAGCTAACCATAAGCATCAGAATCTCACTTTCTTCTTTTAAAGGAAAATGACAAGTAAATTGTCAAAAAGTGACAGCTAAGAGTTGAGTTGTGTTTCGAAAATAGGTAATTCTGAGCAGAGGATGTTCAGAACGTGTTCCATATGCTCTGATTCGGTTCAGAACTCTTTCCTGATTTAAGTTATGATAATTAAATAGTTGTTACTCACTTCTGTGTCCATACGAGTGTCTTAAATTCTCTTAAAGCTGTTAAATTGGAGAACTTTTGACATTTCAATCGACCAAGCTCAATCATGCCAATAAAACATGTGCAAGTACCTATAAGATATATGAGCTTGAAACGAACTCCAAACTCTTATCCAATCTAACTCTATTGTTTCATTTAAAGATCTTATTGGTTTTGATCAAAAAGTTTCATGTGGGCTAGCACAACAAATGATTCTTTGGACATTTTTTGACAGCTAGTGCAGTAATAGTTTAGATTCTTATCTCAGCCCTCTATTATATTCAAACAGTTACTCGATACTCAATCAAACATACGAATGACCCTTACAGCCATAATTGTCTCATTAGTACTAGAATTTAAATAAAAATATCACCAAAAAAACTATGAGTTCAGAGACCACCCTGTATGAATTTCCCTAAGGCCAGCGCGCATGCATTATTTCATCTCAATCGTTTCTTTTCACCCAACCAAAATAGATATAAAAAAAAAAGAAAAAACACAACAAATTCTAACTAACTAACCATCGTTATATGTTACACCCATTTCTCAAAAAACAAAACTCAATTTAGTCTTTAAGAATTACTTAATAAATTGCCCCCACACCACACAAAAACATCATCATTTGAAATGTTTGTTCCAGACATATCTCTCGTCAAGACCACCAAACGGCCAACCATTCACTTCATAAATTATATTCAAACATCAAATACTCAATTTTATTAGCATACAAATCGTTTATCATCCCATGAGAACGGTCTTCCCGCTTCCACCGCACAGCCCGCCTCCAAACCATCCCGTATCAAAGTTTTAGGCATCCGTATCTCGCTGAACATTTCCCTCCAACCCGCTTGACCCGAATCACTGTATAGGTATAGAGAAGATGTAGCTGTACAATAATTATTGCCTAACAAGAGTTAACAACAGTCAAAATAATCTGTAAACATATTTCGGATACAAGGGAATTTAATGTCAAGCCATCATGTCGGTCAGGCAGGTTTCCAATAAAAATACGAAATTTATTCGAAATTGAATGGAGTGGTAAACATTTTGGTTTCATTTCCTATTTTTTTGGTCAAGACTTGTCGAACGTCGTCGTCGACTCAACTCAAGAGGTAGCTTTGAATGTCAGTTGAGAGAGACGTCTACGGCACTGCGTCATTCGTATACCGGCCGACCGCCTAATCCGCTGTCCCAAGCCTCTTGGGTTCTGATGTAGCGAAAAGAGACAATGCCAAAAAACACCGTCTTTGTCATGTCACTGTCATTCACACGAATAATTGTCTTGTTTCGTTTTTGTTGTTTCAAAATGTTTGTTATAATCTTAAAAGAGAGATTTTCAATAAAATAATAAAATTCGATTCTTTATAATGACTTCAACAGACAATCATCAAAAGTGAACGCGGATTAGCATTTTTGGATTCAGATTCCGATATGTAAACCAATTTCGATCGGGCACGGCAAACGCCCGCGTGATGTGGTGTTGTGTGTAGAACACGCCCGGACAATGGTCATTAACTAAAACGACGCAAATCATCGTCATCATCATCGCACATCATAAAATTAACAGAATCCAGCGATCAACACAGATTACGCTGGATAAGGAATGGGACAGCCATCATACACAATGCTGACGACTGCCGAGAATGTGGCCCAATACAACAGCCTCAGCCCATCCACAAGTTATCCGGTTACCTGGTTTTTGGCTTGGTCATAGGTAGGTATGGCTATACATACCTTTCTACATAACGTCTATAACTTTAGAAGATTCAAATAGGAACACCCCACTCTCTCTCTCTCGAAATATATATAATCTGAAGATCTTCGTCGTCGTCGGTCGTTGTTGTCGATGTTGACGGGTGAGTCTTTAATGGGTCGTGTTCCATGAGTGTCATTTCAGTTATCGGGAAAATATGTTAAATAAACGCTTTGGCTATATAGCATAGCATAGCATAGCACATCAGGTATCAGATATCACCAGGGATCTATAATTTAAGCTAATTGGCGAACATGTTCGATTTGGACCAATTAGGGTGGTCAATTTATAGGCCAGAGGCTAAAGACGTATCTACATATAAGGTATATTATTTAGATGTAGGAAGTGTTGAGCACGTTTTCAAAACAATTTTATTTAATTAATTTGTATTTATAATATTTTTTTTTTTTGTTTAGTATATTTTAATAAAATGTCTAACGGTTAGATAATATAGAAGAAGATGTATCAGGTTTCCAACATGTTTTAAAGAAGAATGTTGCTTTGTAATTGTGAGGAAGAATAGGGAAATGATAGAGTCATACTGCTGTCTGTTTTAACAGTCGGAATTTCAATGAAGCTAAAAGAAATAGCTTCTTAATTTGTCAATTAAGGCTGTAAGCTTCAAGGGAAACAAATCAAAACATTACAGAATCCACCATTTTGTTTCAGTTTTTAGATCGAAAAAAAAACTGCATGAATGTAGGTAATGTAGTTTAAAAATTTATAGATTATGACATTTTAAATTCGGGCCATTTTTATGCAGAAAAAAAACGACACATCGAATCAAACGTCACAAACTGACAGCATCGATAAAGTGATACTTCCTGAGATTTATTATTCCGAATCGATATGATTATCTTTTTGCAGAAAAAGAACGAAACATCGAATCAAACGTCACAAACTGACAGCATCGATAAAGTGATAAGCAAGTTTTATGAACCGGTAATGCAGTTTTTTGTGAGGATGTAGTAGATCAAATATACTTCCTGGGGATGCATTATTCCGAATCGATATGATTATCTTTATACATAAGTTAAAGTGCGAATCCAAATGGACCGAAATCTTTTCATATGAAAATAGCTCTGGGAGACTCTACGAGGACAGCATCTGGTGGCTACGGCAGCGACATTAGCCCGAGCTTTTACTTAACTTTTGTACATAAAACCCACAATGCGACTACTGTGAGCGTACAAAAACTGCTCCATGATAATATTATAGGTTTTATACATAAATAAGGACTCCATAGAACTTTTGATATTTAAACAGAAAAAAACAACAAACAACAATCTAATGTCAAAAACTGACAGCTTCTTTAAAAAAAATCAAAAATGATAAGTAAGTTTAGGAATCGGCAATGTAGTTTTTTCGGAGGATGTAGTAGATCAATTGTACTTCCTGTCATTTCCAATTTTTCGGAAATGACATTAGTATCTTTTGACATAAGTTATCAAGTGAATCCACACTAACCATAATTTAATTCAGGTGTGATTCGTTAAGTTTATTAGTAGTAGATCAATTGTACTTCCTGTGAATACAATTTTTCGGAAATGACATTAGTATCTTTTGACATAAGTTATCAAGTGAATCCACACTAACTATAATTTAATTCAGGTGTGATTCATTAAGTTTCCTTAAAACTTAGCAAAGCTGATTTCAGTAGCTATCAGCGCTCAGTAAAATTTGCAATCTCAATGGAAAATAATCAAGAAAGGAAAATAGAAAAAAGAAGACTTTTGAATGAATGTAACTGTTTCCGTGACAAAGCTGACCAATATTATTAACAAATTATCTTTTTTATTATTATTTTGACAAGTGACTTTTGCAAACATATTCAAATTTTTGTTAGGTTTCTGACATCCAAACTGACGTTTGCTTTAGTTATTATAGTTTGACGTTTAGACTTCAAAAGTAAGTTTTGGAAATTGAAAAAATTCAACGAAACCCATGGGTTAATCATGTCTTACCCCTTATTTTGTTTCCAGCTTCAAATATTTCCCACTGCCCATTGTAGTTCTATTTTTGAAAACTACAAAATGTTTGGGCTTAACAATTCAAAAAGTTCCATGTATAAGAATGTAAATGATTTAATAAAAATTAAAGGCCTTAGCTTCTTATATCTCCCAAAAATTTTACTCAAGTCAAAATCATAAAATTATTTCTTTAACTTTAATTTCGTTTCAAATGATAAGTTCCGTTCGCTACAAATAGGTTTGTTTGATTTGTTTTTTTTTTGTGTTGGAACTGTCACTGTTTAGGCGCGTTCAGATACACCGTTTCAATAAAATGGAATTAGTATTTTATTCTTCAGGAAAGAATTAAAATTTAAGAATAGCTAAAAATTGATACAAAATGTTCTAACTATTTAATTGTTAAATGCAAAACCCTTTAAAATAGGTTGTTTAATGAGCTTAAGTTTACCTGTCACTTTAATACCTGTCATTTTAATGCCGTGAAATGTTGAATCCTGATATTCTTTGCTAACCTTTTGTTGAGGAACAATTCTTTAAAATAAGATAATTGTTGGTCCAAAACAAAATTGCTATCAAAATGTACGAAAAAGGCAATTTCAAAATGCAATGAGATGGAAACCATAGATATAAGAAGAAAAAACAAAATTTCCGTATGCCCATTTTCCATCTCCATCGAAAAAATGTCTTTAAATATTTTCTTCTTTTCCATAACTTTAAATTTTCCAATGCCTATGCCCCATTAGTTTAGAAATCGACAAATAGCAACCATCGATGGCTACCTTCCTTGTTGCACCCAAACGCTTCCAAAATACACTCAAGCTACTTACGTTTTTACTACCTCTAGAGATACCTTCTCCTATAGAATACACGGGGATATAGGTACCTTTATGAATTTCAATCGATTCACGACTGTCTGCAACAGTAATTATTAATACCAATCTCAATCATAGCATTATTAGCCACTGTCAAATACCCAGCGTGTGATCGCATATACGCGCAGCACATACCTTTTCCAAATGGCTAACGATCAGACCATTATGGTGATGGCGATATGTGGCGAGAAAGAAGATATAGAGTCTTGTTCTTGTTGTTGTAAGGCGCAAATAACCAACAAATCCGGGGGAAGACACGCCATAATAAAGGTGTCGCGCGCAAAAACGCACACATAACACGGACGCAAACGCAACTTCATATAGCAGCAGAGAGTCCTCTCAAAGTCGATGTTTTAGAGTACGATCTGTGATCACTGATCACGACCCCCATCCGTGCTTAGGTCATGAACGGTCCATATATACACTTTGCTTGAGTCTCGAACTCGAGGCTTTATCCAACAACGTGGAGGGGAACACACTCGCACTCGCGATAGCAGCTCTGATCGGTGATTTATGGTTTGGAATTTAAATGATTTACGCCTTCTTATAGAATATTTTTCGAGGTGTGGCTAGAAGTCGTAGAGGTAGTCAAGAACTTAATCGGCTTTCCACGCGGGAAATGTGAAAAGTCTGCCACCCAACCATGGCGCAAAATGACTGGTGACAGCATGAAGGACGAAGAATCACTAGAACACTGCACAAATCTTCTCGTGTTGGCGTCTCACGCAAATGGAAAGCCAAATGCAATGGTCATTGGTTACCTGATGGAAGATGGGCTTAATCGCGCGCACACAATATTCGAAAACACACATTTTTATGGGGCCTCTCACCACACGATCGCTGATCGCGTCTTTTCCTTATGCGACGCGTTGCTTGTTCCTGGCTTGGTCGTCCTCGTTGCGGTCGGTTGGGAATCCCGCATGACAGATGAGAAACAAGTGACAAGTTTATGACACACATTGGGGTCAAACGATTTGCTCAACTTTACTTCGAGTAGGCGGACTAAGAACAACATGGTCATCTCCTGGAACCCGTCGTCGCCGGCCGCCATCACACCGCAAGCAAATAACATAGACCGATCGACCGGTCTGTGTCTTCTGTGGTTTCCGGGTAATTAAGTGGCGTCCCAACAGCCCCAACTTTAATACCCCGCTGTGTGAAGAAGAAGAAGAAGCAAAAGAAGACTCGCTGCCAAGTTCTTGGCGCAACAATGATAAATTGGAAACCCTCGTAATTTATGGGATGCGATGTGAGTCTGCACAACTCATCGTCTCCCCACCTTATAACTTTAGCACAGGTTTGGCCAACATCAGACGTACATGATAACATCGTGCGAGTGGGCCCATTTGATGGCTTCTTATTTTAATTAACATTGTGGCTATTAATTAGCTGCTTAGAGATAGTCTAAACACCATGAGCCTATTTGGTGATCGTTTATACCTGCGAGAGGTAACTGCCAACCGCGTTCGCGTTAGCTTCTTCGCGTCTTTGCGATACTGCTTCTCGCACAAACTTAGTAACAGAAACTACAGACAACGACGCTGAGCCTACTAATTGCTAAAGTTGTTTAGGCATTATCTTCTTTTGGCTTGGCATGCTAATAGGACAGAATTCGAGTGAGTGAGTTAAGAGCGGGCATGTTGTTTTGGTAGATAGGTTTTTTAATAAATGTCGACATATTTATATACCAACTCGTATTTGTTTTTCTCTTTTTTGTGCTCAGGCCATGTTTTACATGGAACGTGCCGTTGGCTGTCAACATTAAATTTGCCTGCAGGCGGTTTTTGTGTAATGAAAAGACTGCTGGATAAAGACAAAATTTTGTTTTAAGCTTTAAAATCAATATTTAGCTACTAAAAATGGGGTTAACTACTAGGTTTTAAATTTCGATTAACTTTACATGAAATTCCGTACTTAACGATTGAAAGGTCAAAAATTAGTATACTTCAAAACTAAGCCACCGTTGCTTGTCAAAAGATGGCTCTATCTGTAAGTATGCTGGTGAATTTTGACATATCCTATAAACGTCATGAACCGAGCTTAGACGTATGAAGAATTTTTTTAGTTCAGAGCTCTGAATTCCGAGTGCTAAAGCATACTGAACATGCTCAGATTAAAGTCTACTCTGTACGTATTTTAAACACTTAAATTTCGATTTGAAATTTATTATTAAAGTATTTAAAATTCAAAAATTGACATTTGTTATTTTCTATTAATAAGCAAAATATTGAACTATTTATTCAACAAAATAACTTTCTTTGCCAAAGCAACTGCCTTTTCCGCCATTTTGATTATTTTGACAATTTTTATTCATTTTCCTTCTCTAATACTACGTTTCCACCGGGCACTAAACCGAGATTTAGCTAGATTTGTCACAAATCTCCTTGAAATCTCGAAGATTTACCATACAAATTTTAATCTCCTCAAATGAAGATTTCAAATAAAACTCATTGAAATCTACTTGGAAACATTAGTTTGTCAAATCAAACAAACTTTTTTTTCGGAGAATAATTGTTGAACCGACCCATTTATACGCCAATTTCGTTTATTGACAGATGGAAATGTCAGCAAAAACTATCTGTCTCACTTCCATATGACTCAAATTCAAAACAAAAAACAACTTTCAAGAAATCACAGACGAAATAAAATGTAAGTATACAAAAATTATAAATATGTACATGTACAAGAATATAATAAAACTAATTACTTACAGATGATGAGTGAACAAATACATATTTTTTTTCTTTTCGAAAGGAGAATAATTTGAAGTTTGGTTGTTATGACATAAAATAAACGTCAAATTAATCTTCTTTTCTTTGGTGGAAACACCTCATGATTTATTTTAAATCACTTGCCTTAAATCTCGGATTATTTTTTGGTGGAAACGTACTATAAGCGCTTAAAATTTGATTTCTTCGGGTTTCTTTGAGTTTGTTGATCGCGTTCTGAACACTTACAAATCTTTCTCTGAATGCAAAAAAGTAATAGATCTTTAGAGCTCTGAACACACTGAATAGAAATATGAACACAGTTTTGAGTTTGGCAGTTCAGAATCTGTTCAGAAAGAAAACAGAAAAACGTCTCATTTTGAGTTTGACATTTCAGAATATATTCAGATTAAAAAGAAAGAAAAACGCCAATGGTAAATCAAACCATTTTAACGTATTAGAGATATTGTGTGAAAAGCAGCACAGAAAGCTCCAAAAATTGTACGGACATGCAAATCTAATTGATACAACGACCCACTCCGTTCCGTGTTGCTTTATTTGAAATTCAATATAAGAAATTTTCTCTTTAAAAGTTCAGAGCAGGTAACTGAACTGTCCAAAGAGTTCTGAGTATCTGTTTAAGTCCAGGCATCGGAGCAGTCGGGTTACTGCTTTTTTCAATCAGAGCTAGAGCGGATTTAGCGTTTTTGTTTCGTGTGATATGAAATAGACAGTTGGCAAATTCTAAAACATTATCATAAATAAATATCAGAGATCTCACATCAACTTGACATACTCAGTGCTCTGCTCTGAGCTTCAAAAGAAAAACGCCTTTACATTGAGGAATTTTCGAACAAAAATTATCAGCAGCAGTGTAGATGCAATTGAACATCTGTCAGATTGTAAACATGTTATCGAAGTTCAGAACAGAGTGTTTTCCTTTTCTGTTATCCATTTTGCAAACTGAATCCCAATGAAATGTGAGCTGAAAACCTGAAGAAATGTTGAAATAATGAAATAGCTCACAAAAATAAAACTATGTTTTTATTACGTTTTTTTAGAGGTATAGTACTTAAGGTTGGCAACATTTAACTGGTGGCCACATTTTGACGGCTGTCAAGAAAAGAGAGTTTTTAAGGGTGTAGAGCATAAAGTTGGTAACACTATGTTGACTGGCTGCCATTTTGTCAGCTGTCAAGTGTCAAGTGATTAATTTTTAATCTTGTTTGACATTTTAACACGAATAGACTGAAGCCTGAATAACGCTTACTAATAATTGTGCTCGTGTCTTAATTGATTTACTGAAGGAAACTTTTGGTAACCGCATAGTTTCACTTTTTAGGAACCCGTGGATTCGGCTCCAAAATAGTGTGATTCATCGTCACTTCAGTATTTTTTATGTTGAAGAAAAAATTGTAAGCATGACTTGAAAATGGTGGGTCCTCATGGATTGCAGCCAAAGCACATTGGCAGTCATTATTGATTATAGTTTCCATTCTACTGCATTATCTTTAATACACCTATCTAAACCAGAAACTTAAGCATTCACCGAAATATGACTTTTTAGCATCAATAAGTTCAGTCCTCTCTGGCATTGGAAATCTACTTGCAGAAACTAATATAGGCGTGACAGGGTGCGTCTAGAAGTTTCTTCCTTTCATGAAAAGACTACCAAAAAGACATGACTAAAGTTCCCGACGAACGACGCGACGGTGATGATGGCAATTACTACAAAGTGTTAAATTACCGTTGTTTCGCCTTCTAGACATCATCGCCAAGTTGACGCCAATCCGTGATTTCCCGGTTTCGGTTCCTTTAACAGTCAACACGCACAAATCGTCGCTATTAAACTAATCTTAATTTAAATTAAAAATTATGCATTCATACGAGGAGCTACTGCTGTTTCATGTATATTAAAGCAGATTAGAATATCTACAAAAACCTAATAAAATTATTCCACCTCTTAAAACTAAACTTAATTAAAGTAGGTAAGGTATAGATAGATACGAGTACATGCAGTTGAACTTATCTCAATAAGCTGCTGTCTTAATCAAACTTGTTTAGCTATAAAAAACTATATGATTGTAAAAATCATAAAGAATTTTTCTAGGCTCATAAAGTCATTAAAATATAACGAACATAAAAATATTAAATTATGTGCTAAATTTTTAGTATAAGTGTCAACTACTTACTCACTGACGCGACACGACAACGCGACGAGTGAGGCTGGCTAATTTCTTTATTCTTGACACCCTTACTACAAATGGTGGCGTGGAGTGGCGTTACCATTCTCACACCTCTATAGCAGGAAAATAATCCATCCATTAGCGTGTCAAATTAATTGAAATTGAATTCGGGACATTTACGAGCAAACATATGCTTTTTGAGTTTCCAGATTCGACCCAATAGACTCAAGAGTCAAGACCCACATAAAGGACACGGGTGGTTGGACCTGGACATTAAAATATGAAAATATTAAAACCTAAGCTGAATTTTACTGCCACTAAAATTTACACCTGAACGCATTATCATAAAATATATCTACACAGGTAGAGGTAGTTAATACGGTTAAGGTGCCAAACCTGGTGAGAATAAAAACCGTAACTGATCCTAGAAAGCCAAAATTACACACAGAGTAACGTATTTATTTAAAGCGCACACAATGCAAAAGGCATTAGACAAATTACTCCTCGACCAGAGGGTAGGGCCGCTGCTGCGGCCAAGTAAGTCGAGCTACGTCGTCATCATCGTCGTAGTCGCGTTAAATCGCCGCCGCCGCCGCTTATACCGCTGCTGCCGCTGTTATAAATATATGTAGGATTGACTTTCCCAAGGTGTTGGACCACCTCAATGAGGCACGGTTTTGATGTTTGTGTTGTAGAATTGTAGCTGCCTCACGGAAAACCTCTTGCCACAATGACGATCAAGACGACGACGACGGATGGACGTCTGCAATATGCATCAGTTCAGTTCTCTTCTCCTGGTTGCAGCTCGAGGGGAACGTGAACACTTCAACATAAATCCGGACAATGCAACATCTCAATTTACAGCGGCAGAAACTTAAGACTTTGGGATACAGTTTAACTTCCACCCTGAACAACAACAACCGAAACAAAAACAGAACAACAACATCCTCCTCGTCGTTTAAAGTCGTCATTGAGAGGACAGAACAGACTCAGGACAGAGAGTGTGAGTTCTGAGATCACAAAGGGCGAGTGAAACGCATCCTTTGTGTCATTATCCCTTTCAATCCGATGAAATGCCAGTGCCCGTGGGTAATTTGATATCAGACACTTGACGGCGGCGCATGCAGCACCATCACATATACGTACAGCAAGTCTGCCTAATAAAGACCTTCACCAGCATCAAGCATCAAGCATCAGCACTGATGCAGCAGCAACAGCAACAGCAGCAGCACCTCTTAAGTCTGCTTGAGCTGGAACTGGGAGCTGGAGAAGAGTGTGAGTTGTATAGGTACACTGGCCAAGTTGTTTTGGGGAGACTCATCTTATTCCTGATGCTTGCTTCTTGCTGCTGGCTGATGCTCTGTGTTCTTATATTCTGGCACTGGCTGTGGGTCTGAAATGGGAGGAAATCACTGCTATAATTAAGATAAGATACTTCCATTCCCAATCGGACACTCTTTCTCTTTTTGTCCAACTTGCATCTAAGCCGGCTCAGGCAGAATGGGGTTTTATCATGCAAGGCTCTTATATATGCTTCTTTTACTTCAGACAGAAAGATGATAGTGTATAAGGTATATAGCTACGTAACGTATAGAAGGTACTGTTTTGTGGGGAGGATAATTATTTCGTGGCACGAGATTGAAAGACACTTTAGAATGTGTATATTCGACTTGAGTATTTTATGCCCTCTTTAGAAGAAGGGGAGAATCGAACACTTGCACTAAACTATAACACACAAAATACCTCTGCTTATATTTACAGTTCAAAACAACAGTACTCTCCTCATACATCTGTCAAAACTCTGTGAAACCACAATTTGACGGATGCCAAAAATGAAAGATATGCGTTGCGTATGCGTATAGAAAGTATTGAGTTTACATAAAGTTTGATTATGTTTATTATAAGATGCAAGTATATTTTAAGATGCCGGAAGGATGTTCTTAAAAATTTAAAAAAAACTGAGGAATTAGGACTTTTAATAATATCCAAAGACCACATGAGAAAATGGGGTTAAATGTGTGTAAGTTGAGGTTCAAGTTACATGGATTATAAAAAAATGGCTATTTTGACTGATGCGTATATGGTAGGGATAACGGTTTCCTGCTTTCACTTTTCTTATTCCGTATCTTAAGTGCAGTCCTTAAAATACTCAAACTGACAGTGGTTTTTCAATGTTGTTTAACAGAAAAAAGGTTTACGTATGAAGAAGTAAATTAGCCATCTTTTCAAAATAGACCGAAGTATGTCTGAATTCTTAAGCTTAACCTCATAGTCGGTTATACTTTCGAACTTTAGCTACCAAACTTAGATATTTTCAACAGTATCAACATATTTGTGAGTTTTTAGCCAAGTTCTCATTAAATAACTGCAGACATTAAAACCAAAAAGATCGGTAACTTTAAAAAAACATTCCTCAGCTGTTTAACCTTTTAGGTTAGTTTGTTTTTAGCAACGTTGCCAGCCCATTATTTATCACATGATGATAGCTTGATTTATTAAATGTTGAAGGGTAAATATGCTCCCAATATATATATATAGATTCTCGTTAAAAACAGACTGTCACTTTGACATTTGCATGAACAGTTTTTAACTGTCAAATCAGATGTCTTTAGGGGGCGTTCACAAATACATTTCAAGAACGTTTAATTTTACTGACTCCAATTTGAAAACATGAACGCTTTATCAAACAGATTGTTAAATATTTCAATGTTTTACTCATTTGATAAGTATACATATATGTAAGTACATATTTAATAATAGTCACGTTTTATTAAATCAAATCAAGAACACATACATATGTACATATAAAATAGCTCGTACCATCATATTTAAATTATATTATTTGACGTTTAGAGCAGAGTTGTTTTTTTTTATAGGGAACGATGATGCCTATTTATTTTGTAAAACATACATTTTGCACTCATTAATTTAAACATTTATGTTATTTCAAAGAAACTTTATTTAATTTAATAAAATGAAAATAGTATATTGCAGAAAAACGATTTTTACTGAAATAATTAAAAGTGATACCAAACTTTACAATACACAATGTCACCTGGTGGAAAATAGACAAACTAATTTTTGGACCACAAAAATAGATCGAATCATAAAGGCCTGGTCAAACAGAACGCGGTTCGGCTGGACGGAAAAACAATTTGCCCGCCTCGTTCCCTGTCTTCTATAGAATTATACGTTGTTGTACTAACAGAACGCGGGAACGTGACGGTCAAATTTAAGTTGTAGATTTTTACAATGAACGTGATGGTCAAACGGATCGAACGTCAAAACAGAATGATTTTAAAATGAATGTGTTCATTGATTGCAATGCACAAATAACCGCTTACACTTGGTTCAATCTGAAGTTGAACTCTGTCTGCCATTTCGTATGCTGAATGCATTCACTTAAATCGATATTATTTTATATACATTTGTAGTACTGAATGCATCCTGCTTAACTATTATGTTGGTTATAAAACACACAATCCATTGTTTGACGCATTAATGACAAAAACTTTCGCAGGATTTTAAAAGTAATAAAGTTGCAAACAAATGTTTAAGCAGCATTAAAAAATACAGAAAAGTGACAGATGCACTTGTCTAGCAGTTTTATTATTAAAAATCTCACCTAAGAAATGGAAGTACGACGATACCACATTTCAGTGAAGATTGTCAGACACACTTGAAATTCTATTCCTCTCTATTCAAAGGCAGCTGTAATTGCTTTAAATGACGCAACTAATGACATAATGAATGATTAATTGTTGTTTTAACAAGACCTTTTGTAAAAGAATTCATCTACCATCTAATTTCCTGCTGTGATCCCTAAAAATTACTTATATTTGCTTAGTCATAATAGATTCTTAACGATTAAACCAAACCTACGCAACGCAATGCAACAAAACCGACATTCAGTCAACGCGCACCTTTATTTTATAAATATAGCCATATTTTCAAAGCCCCTTTCTGTCAAAAAGTTGTAGATACGAGTTAGAAAAGTCATGCTAATCAAGACGTTTTGTTTTACAAAAATATATAACCACCCGTCTAATTAATAACCTCAGAATTATTCAGCAGGTCAAAAACGATATCACTCCCCACTCTCAGTGGATGGCAGGGGCACTGCGGCGAAATATCGTCGAGTCATGTCAGTCAGTCATTTTACCCATAATTTAATTTTATTTCATTTCATTCAAGTGACAAGTGAATACAACAATAAAATAAAGAATTTAATCCCCCAAAAAATGGACATTGCGACCGCATAAAAGAATGAATAATTTATCACTGATGGTTAATTGAGACATTGAAAAATTTAAAACAAATTAATCATTGAAATAATATAAAGACAATTCTTACAGTTTTTGAATGCGATCTTTCGAAAGAAGATATAATTTTCCAAAAGTTATAGGAAACACTTACCTATAAATATTTTGACATTTATCTGACGTGTCCCAAATTCATGACAAATTTGATGACAACTTTTTTGGCGCATATTAAACAAATAAAATTTCAAATTTAAATTAATTTCAAATAATGATAATTTTGTTCATTAATTTCATTAAAAATATTCATGCAAATAAAATCCCGTTGTTATAACTACTTTCTGATTGCATTTTTATTTTCATTAATTGATGACATACTGTCATCGCTTTTATTCTGAAATCTGAAATATCGAAGCTCGAAGGAGACACCGCATAATTTTTGGGTAATTTAATGCCCCGCCAAATGTTATTTACATAAATCGAATTCATAAAACGAATAAATTCAAATATTTGCATTCAAATGATCAGAAACTTGATACCGTCAAAAACTATCGATGATGACAGTTTGGACGCAAGGTGATCATGATCATAGTTTAGTGCGAGTTTTTGTTTATAGTTTATATAAAAATATTTTATTTTTTGTTTGTGTTTTGGTTTTGGTTTAAAGGAAACGGCTCTCGCACAGCGGGGGAGATTTGTTTTTTGAAGTAGTTTCTTTTTGTTTTGTCACAAAAGTATTGTTTTGTTAACACCTTTATTATTATAATAGGTAAGGTAGGTTTCATAAACGAGGTATAGGTACAAACTTGACTGTTTCCAAGCATACTTCTCTCTTTCTTAAACAATGGATAGTGATATTATGAATTTTGAAAAATATTTGTTGATTGAATGAATGGAAAATATTTTATTAATGAGATTTCGGTAATGTGGACCCATAGAAAAATTTGTTGGATATTTCGTTTTTATGTTTTGTGAGTTCTTTTATCTAAATGGAGCTAGAGTGTTGGCAGGTGGATAAGATTACAATTTTGTATTGTTTGAAAAATGAAAACAGAAATTTTGAATGAATAGAACGCCAGCGGGGGGACATATGTACAAACTCGAAACATATGCTTATACATTCCAAAAAAAATATAGCCTCAGGGATACTATAGTTATATTTATGTTATTGCAAGGTTAAATATTTAACCTAATGTTACAACTTTTAAACAAATATATACTTTAAACCTTGTTATGATTTTATTCAAATAGGTTAAAAGTATTAAGTTAATGTTTATTACGTATATACTCAAGAAAAAACAGTTTGCTGTCAATTAAGCTATACGTTGTCAGAGATTTTGATGTTAACTGCGTTCGATTGATAATGACAGTTAATGTCGGTCATGCTGTTTTATCTCAATTGGTATATTTTAAATGTGTCAATTCTTAACTATTTGTATGTTACTATGTTTAAAAATAACCACAGTAAACAACACGAAAATATGTTACTTGGAAGTTCGGTCCTACCTTATACATAGGCAAAAAATACAAACGCTATAGTTTCAACACCTTTTTAAACAATCTTCTTACTGTCTAAAATATGTTTCATGTTCCTCCTAAAAGGAACTCCTATATACAAAGACCTAGTTTATTTCTAAAATAACTCTTACACAAAAACTTATTTTTATACCTACTCCAAAAATTATATAGGTATGTGTACAGTACATACCTATACCAACACTCTATTTAACCCTAATTTGTTTACAAAAATCTTCCCTTCTAATAATGTGAAAATGTTTTGCGTAATATACTGCGATATTCATTTTTGCACATCACATAACAGAAAGAAAAGATATATATTCTACACAAGATAAATCAAACTATCGACACATAGCAACTCATAGGACGATAGAACGTACTTTTTTAACGTCTTCTCTTCTTCATTTTTTGGTTACAGGATGGGAGTGAAATCCTGAAATTCTTCTATCATCATCACCACAGCCCACTCACATCCCACTCCCATCCCTAAACTTCATCCTTTTGCTCAGTTGAATTAACTAAAGAAGCAGAATTTTTGCCCAAAAAAAAAATATATATACCTCCTTAAACATTCACACAGAACCCACCGCCGACGACGACGCTGCCGCCAGCCATTTTTATTTGTTAGGGCGGAACCACCACCTCCTCCTTATTATATAAGTAAATAGAAACATCCTGGGGAAAAATAACTTTCACTTGACTCAATTATTCTCTTCGTTGGCATCAGCAACCCCCATAATGTCGTCGTATCGCTACCAACACCGCAACACCGACCGCCACAGCCACCCGCACAGCATCCTTCCTGTCACTTTTATCCTTCCACTTTCGTTGCTATGCCATCGTACATCATGTGTATCATGAGATGAAAATTTTCTCATTTTCACAAAATTTTTCCCCACCAACTCAACAACGACTAGGATGTTAAATCAGGCTTGCCAGATTGGGCTACACATCCGAAATTGGTTTATTTTTTTACAAAATTGCCGAACAAATTTGTTTGACAGCACAATTATAAAAATTGGGCTACTAGTAGCTCAAATCCAGATATAATTTTGTATTATTATGGCGGATTGAGCTATTTATCAAAAATTGTTTTACTTTTTCTATTATTGCCGAAAGAAATTAGTTTTACTGGCCCAATAATAAAAATTGTGTTATTTGTCTGTTACTGCCAACAAAATTGAGCTAAAAGTAGCCCAAATCTTATCTTGGGATATATTTTGCTAAATTCTGAAGCTACCAGAGTTTTTAGTTTTGGAATTAGGCTATTTTGTCTGCACTGAAATTGGGATATTATTTGGGCTACTTCTTCTGATTCGAATTTTGGGCTACAAATATTTTTTAACTGAGCTATCCAGCTAGTTTAGGACATATAATAATTCTGACAAGAATATCACAATGGAAGACTGATTTTTGACAGCTAAATACGTGAACTTATGAACAAAAAATTTATGCTTTATTTCCTCTTGTTCTTTCTTAATACAAATCAAATGTAAATTGAAGCTTCACTATCATATTTTTGTTGCATTTAAATTGGGCTATTATTTGATCTTTAAGAAATATTTTTAAATTGGGCTATCGAGCTATAGTTCAGAACATGATGGCAACCCTGAATTAAATGTTTATTTATTATTTCTGTCTGTATCTCTTTTTTTGGGGTTAGTTATCCTTTTTCGCAGTAAATATATCTCTGACATTGCTTTTACACATTTCAGTGTTAATGTCCATAGCCGCCCATACTTTTCACCCACTTGCCATACCCTGCCACCCTCCTTATACCCCCTCACTTATAGCTAAGGGAAGTGAGTGGAAAAAGGAAAACGTTACGATACGATACGATGTGATGGTTTGTAGTATACGGTGATGGCATTTACTCAACACATGCTCTGGTGTGGAAATCTCCGAGTGTTAATGATTTCCTTTTGGTCACTGTACACTGTAGACTATATACATATATCTACATATACTTATACAAAATAACACATACAAACATATAAATTGCTGTATATATGGTTTTCAGAATATTTTATGTGGAGCAAAGAGGGATTAAAGTGGGTTGAAGGAGTATTTATACATATTTTCAGAGTTGTTACAATGTTGCTCATCAAAGTGCAACATTTTGAAAATAAATTACTTCTGGGAATGGAAATTCAACATCCTGCTATACCCCCTCGTGTGGTGTGTGTTGCAACAATTGTATAGGGAATGATATTTTGTCTTTAGAGACCGATGCTCAATTGTAAAGAAATTTGCGTCAAATAAGAAAAAGAATCTCGCTATAGCGCCAAAGGTTTTATGACAGTAGTTTTATACGATTTCCTCTGTCGCAGAAGCAAAACAGTCATGCGTCATTAAGAAATAAAAACACATATCCAACCCAAAACAGCGAGCGCCAAAGCAACATTGTAGCATTTTATAGGCTAACATCTCATATTATACTTTTGTGGGTTTATCTAGATGACTTTTCTTTGGAATAACATTAAACATTTGTTAAAAAACAACAAAAATATAAAAACCGCTGTTTTCTTTTTGAAATTTTTTAAGGATAAGTTATTCTAGCATTTATTCGAAGAATATTTTTGCCTTCATCAAATATAAACATGATTTCATACAGATAAATTCTCAAAAGACACTGAGTTTTCTTAAGACGTCTTAGGAAACTCCAATTTTTGAAATTTCCTTCAATTATTTTTTGACATTTCAACGAAAAGTTTAGATTGAAGCATGTCTATTGTGAGTCTTTCATTTTTTTGGCATCGCTATCTGCAGCCAAATTCGATTTCCCAAAAAAACGTCTCCGCAGTTGTCCATCCGCAGCTGTTTAATTTTATTTTTAAGTTGGTAGACTTGTCTAGCTGTCAGATAATAAAACAAAACAAACGTAGAAGTCCAGCAAGGCCTCCGTCTCCTCCTTTGTCCAGGTTTTTTTTATGTTACATATTTTAAGAAAGAATTTTATTATGTACCTGATTTATAAATGCTAATTTACCTTTTTTCTTGATTTTACATTTGTACATCCATCTGCATTTTAAAGTTTGATTTGTTATTTTGGTTTTGTTTTTGGATAAGTTTTTTGACATATTGGGGTATGTTCGTAGATTTGATCAGTCGTCGTTCATGAAATTGAAGTTCTTATATGCAGGGTCGAAAGATCGAAATTGAAATTCGACTGTGAAGTGTGGAAGACTTTTGAAGTTTAATTTTGACAATAGGGGTAATCATGGAGCTGCGTAAACTGTCAAAATTTTTATAAATAACCTTTACTTAACTTTACTTAACTACAACAGCCACTTTTAAAAAAAAGTGGTAAATTTACAGGATTAAAAAAATTTGTTCTTTCTAGCGCCATTTGTTTAAAAAAAAACTAAAAATTTTTTTTTTAACCAAAAATTAAGCTTTCTGCATAATTGTTTTTAATTTTGTGGTGAGAAAAACTTGAAAAATATTTAACTTATGTCGTTTTCTAATTGCTGAGATGAAATCTAGTATTGTAATTGTTTAAGTTCATATAAACTTTACTTTTTTAAATAAAACATAACAAATGATCAGACAGATGGTAAACAGAGAAGTCTGTGTGAAAGTGCGTGTGATTGTACCTACATGTATGTATGTGTGAATTTTGATAAAAATCGAGATTCAGATTTTTGAATCTCGAATTCATTTTTTTGAATCTCAAGTCTCAAATAGATCATGAAATCTGAGATTTCTCCACCTTTTTTCTCATTTCACCAACTCTTTTAGCTGTCAGATTCACAAATTTGACTCGACTCTAAAGGTATGACTACAACGAGCACTTTTTGCAAAATGTCAAAAAGTGAAAATTTTCAAACTTATTTTGTGACAGTTTTTTCACCCCAAAACTAAAAGAAGTAATGCAGAAAGCTTGTTTTTTGATGTCAAAAACAATTTTTATAGTTTTTTAAATTTAAATGGCGCTACAAAGAAAAAAATTTTCTTTTGTAAATTTCCACCTTTTTGCAAAAAGCGGCCGTTGTAGTTATACCTTAAATCTCGCAAATAGAAAACGACATTACGACAAATATTAAACACCATAGAGCAACTATGTATGTGTGACTCGTTCCTTGATTTATACGTTCCAATATTAATTCAAAATAAACTTAAATAAAAGAATGCACTTAAATTGCGTTGCGCTCTTCGAGATTCTTTTAGTTATCCGATTGTCCGAATATTATCAATTTTTAGATTTAAGTTTAAGTTTTATCCGCAGCTGCGTGTTGTACATATTTATTTGTAATACATGGAAGCTCTCACTGCAGATACGGATAGCTGTGCCAAAAAAATAAGCCTATTTAATATAAAATTAGTTGAAACAAATAAAAAGTGTGTCTTTGCTTGATCTTATGTCAATTAATTGGCACAAATTCACGGAAATGTTACCGTTAGTGAAAAATACCAGACCTAAGTTTTGTAGCTTCAGAGACAGTGATTCCGTTCTTGACGACCATTCAAAAATGCTGAATTTAAGACATTACTCGATAAGGATCAATGAAGAAGAGGTTTCTTAAGAGTACAGAGTTACTGGCCAATCCATTTCCAGGCGATTGCATGCGTTTGAATGGCTCAAAATTTGGGAACTTTATGTTTTTTTTTGGCTTCCTTACGTTTTGAAACCACGTTTAGCGTTGTTTACTGCCTTTGAATAACTGTCTTAGCGGCAAAATCACATCAAGACGGGTGAAAATACATTTATTTTATAGAAATCCAAGAATTTAAGATCATGAAGACTGCCCGGTCATATAGTTTATGTCATTGCCCCAGACGAATATTGAAGCTGTTAAGGTTATTATTTAATAGGAGCTGGTTAATTCAAGTAAACTGGGGAAAGGTATTAACTTAAATAGAAGAGATTGAGCCAAAAAACTGTGCTAAAACGGCTACGTTTGGAGCAGAAGTAAAATAAGATCATTCTTCACTGCTAGAAACCCTAAGTTAATGGCAAATGGCAGTTTCCTCATATAAAGACATCAAAAAACGGCTTCTAATGCCACAAATTCGATAAAAAGTTGCAGGTCAATTCCCTGGCAGTGAGTGAAGACCAAAAAGTGGTTGTTTGAGCCAGCGTTTGTGGCAAACCCGTTATTTAGGTAACTTACATCCAGAGAAGTTGAAAAAGTCAAAAGGGATCCAAATCGATGGATTTTATTATATTTGGCATTTGATGGATTTGATGGATCGCTTAGCAATCGAATGATATATTAAAAATATTAAAACTGCCGGGTACTGCCTCTTGCGAGGAATTAACAAATCCTCCAAGAGTAATTCTTGTCATGAAAAGTGCTTTCTCAAATTAGCCATTTGGATTCGGCTTAAAACTGTAGGTCCCCTCCATCCCTGACAACATTACTCGCACACAGGAATGGTTGGGAGTTGTAAGTCACTAGGACTTAGTTCTCAATGAAACAAAACAAACAAACAAATTTGGAGTGGAAGCTGTAGTAATCTTGTAAGACTTATGCATTATCGGAAATATTACTGCTAAAAGTACAAGTACAAGCTGATGATTCAAATTTACCGATTTCCAGGTGTTCGTATCACTAAACGTCTCTTACATCTTCTATTTGGCCGTCGTCGAGTCGATTAAAGATCAAGACTTGGAAAATATATGGTTGCAACAGGCTGGGAAACAATCCACGTCATATTATGACCTTATTGCTTGAAAAGCATCCTTCATGTTATTTCGCGTTTCTTCGATGTCAATTAGCCACTATTATCATGCGATTTTTTACTTAAATTTTTTCTATGGGCCTATGAAAAAAAGACTGTGTTAACGTGCATAATATTAGATCTTTAGAAACACTATAAAAAGCCTTTAAAACTGTTTAATAATTACTTCAAAAGTAAAGAATCGCATGCTGCGAATCTTCCCGACACGGCTATTTGAATAATGGCAAACTTTATTCGTGAAATATAATTTTCGCTGTGTTTGTTTCAATAAGCTTTATTTTCAAAACCGAAAAGTGCACGACGCTGTATGAAAAAAAACTGGGACTTTTATTAAGAGAACTACACACCAAGAATTTAAGTTTCAAAAACAAAAATTTGCATTGCGACGTAGAACATGACGTATCCTGTATAATTAAAAAAAATGTCCATTGCTTGATTTTTCAACACGAACGGTTTAAACATCCCAAGTAAATACATATACTAGATATAATTTTTACTCTAAGTATTTGATATAAAATACCAAATTAAAAAATTGTTCTTATCTTTCCGACAGATCCCTTTGTACAGTTTTGAAACTCATCGTAGATTATGACATGAGTATTTTTCAAAACATCACTTGAATTTAATGTTCGAAATTTTCAAAAATCCATTTAGAACTTCCGCACTAAAAACAAGGAATTTTCTATACCTACATTCAAAAAATTCCTCATCTTGAGTTTTCGAAAACATTTTTCAATTTGATGCCTTTGCTGTGCTGTGCTGTATGCTCACTCTTCCACTCAAATCATCGACATTTTTCTTCAAATAAAATTTAATTAATTCCTTTGATCTTTCAAGTATAATCTTTTGTGTATTTATCGACGATTCGTTTCGATATCCTATAAGTTATAAGTTTTATCAAAAAGATCGTCGATGAAAACAAAAAACATTATAATCAAAATAACTGCAAAAATAAATACAGCAAAACAAAATTATTAATTCTTTACATAAAAATACTGCGGCTAGAGGTCAATCGCTGACTTATGCAAAGTAGCCTCGTCTCAAATACAAAACCCCACGTTCCTATAAACGCTTTTATAAAATATCAACTGGATTCGATGGCAATTGGTTTGATCGACGACGACGGAGGCAATGGTCGACGGACGGGTAGCGGCACCCAGTTTTTATAATTGCCATCGATCAACTTCTTATTGTGGAATTAAGATCCATAAAATTGTTAACACGTCCGTTAAATGTTGAGTGAATTTGCAAAAATAAAAAAAAAAAAAAACAAATTATAAATAATAATAAGCAACACCTAGAATCTGTTATACCGACATTTCCATACGAGTATATGAACTGTAGATTTAAATGACAGGGAGGAGAGGTTGAATGTCAGGGCAGACTTTTATATATTTTATATTTACACCGAAGCGACGGACGTGACGGACGCGACGGAAAACATTTAATTAGCGTGTCAAGCGCGCGAAGAGAGTTAGCGCGGCAATTAATTAATCTGTGGCAACTAATCTTAAGGCGTTTCGTGGCATAAAAAAGCTACTGCTCTGGCATCGATGGCGATCCGATATATGGCGAGTCTTTTAAGTGCGGTGCGTTTTTGTATAGGTTATAGGTACATAAATATACAAACAGTACATCAGAAGCTGTCAGTAAGTTGTGATCGGCAATTAGCATCGCTTAACTTGCAATTCAAAACTCGATTGGAATGACTTGTTGATTATGAATTTGAATTAAATTGAATGATGTATCACTAAACTCGTATTATGAGTTGAATGTAAATAAAGAAAAGTTCATGTCACAGAGTCTCACACGACTTTTCAACGACTTGACTGTGGTAGCAAGTTTTTATTTAAGTTGCTTTTGTATGTTGCTGACATAAAATTAAATTGCAAAATTGGTTTCATAATTCCCGCTTAATTGGCTTTACCCTTTGATGTACGAGTAGATATATAAATCCACAGGTTTGCAAAACAAAAGCCTTCTATGATTGGAAACCCATTTCCTGTTGGAGAAATGTTAATCCGTTTTGGGACAAATGGCAAAATGGATTCGAATTCATGGGTCGAAGGAATGAGGATTAGGGTTTTCTCTAAGAAGTTGACATCTGGCCCCCATATAAAGCTCGGTCAAATTGGATGAGGATTACATAATGTATGTATATGTAGCTAAGTAAAATGAAGAAACAGGAGATGATGCAATGTTTTACGCATTGTGAATTTTTAGGACGCATTTAAAGAAGAAGAATGTATCTGGATTCATCATCATATGGAAAGGAAAATACAAACAAATAACCCATTTTGGTTGCTAGAATGTTTTTTAGGGTTTGCAAAACCAATCTAAAAAGAAATGTGGAGTGACAAAGTTAAGGGGAGAGGGGGGAATACAGGATGTGGCAAAAGGTGCGTTTCTTGATAATATTTAACGAAGAAGCTTTAAGGTCCCACTACAATAGAATTATGAACTAACTTACTCACAAGAGAACGGACGAATACACACACACACAACACCTAATCAGTTACTATATATAATTAACATAGATGTGATTCGTTAAGTTTCGTTAAAATTTTGAAAGTTTAAATCCGGTGATTCGGGGCTTAAAAGGCATCCTAGATGCCAAAAAATTGCATGTTTCTTGATTTTTTACAGAGATACTTCAAAATAAATCGATATTATTTGAATTTGACAGCTCAAAT
Organism: Eupeodes luniger; assembly: GCA_951509635.1. Taxonomy (NCBI): domain Eukaryota; kingdom Metazoa; phylum Arthropoda; class Insecta; order Diptera; family Syrphidae; genus Eupeodes; species Eupeodes luniger. The sequence goes on along the minus strand of OX608075.1, from coordinate 5,511,837 downwards.
CAAAAATGATAAGCATTAAGAAAAGTCAAAATGGAGAACTTAATAACACTTAATGGATTTGAATCAATTTACTTATGAATTCACGGCGACGGCGAAATCATTCTATAATATCACGATAACAGCACATTTTCTTCAATCAATTTTTATTAAATTTATTTTTTGACAGTTATCACATTTTCGATAAGTTTTTGACATAAGCTTATATATGTTCAATTAATCTGTAACAACCAGGCCTTTAGAATAACAGACAAAACTTATTACATCTAAAAGTCTCCATTAATTTCTATATAAGACATCATGAGGTAAAAATGGACAGAAAAATATGTACATATCTTCGTTAAGTTATGAAATGCCATACTTTGACTAAATTTTAATTATTGCATACTTATTCGGAGATTTAATTTACTTTAGAATTATCTATCATTATAAAAAACATTTCTGCACAAATGCGTCACAACAGACGCTCGTATTGTTGCGTGCTTCTTTTTTTAGTTTGTGATTGTCTTGGAAATTCAAATTCAATAAAAATAAGTACAAAAATGTACTCAAAAAAATTTATTGAAATTTCTGAGGAAGCCCGAAAAACGAATTCCATTTAACTGTCAAAAATTTCACAAAAAATTCAGACTTCAAACCAACTGTTCGGAAGAATATACCTCGAAACCAAAATCCTCAGTATCGTATAAAATCAGAGAATTTTCAAAAGTCAACATGAAACAATTTTCTATCAAATTGACAGATTGCATAAATATGTAAGCTCAAGAAAAATAAAGGAATGGTAGCCAAAACCTAAAACGCAATTCTTGGCTAAACGTTTAGAAAACCTCGAAAGCCATGCACATCTAACATTTACACGTTTTAGTCTGACATTTTATTTTTTGACACTAAGTGTTGTAAACCACATGCAATCAGCTGCGTTCAGTCTTTTGAAATGTAAGCATCCCATTGGGTTCTTTTTTGACAAGTGATAGTCGCTGAATACTTAAGAAGGTATGTTTGTTTTGTGCATTTCTGAAATTTTATTAGTTTTGCATTTCCTGTAGGTTTTCGTTGAAACCTAAATTTTTATAACGCAAACGGTTATCGACAACACAAAATTAGTTGTTTTCAATCTGTTTTGAAAGCATTTCATCGGGTTTATTTTATAATATTTGATAGGCGCTGAATGTTTCACAAAATATATTTTTTAAGTCATCACCGAACATTTTTTAAAGGTTTTATTTCACTCTACATTACATTGGCCATAACTTTCGGGCGTTACAGCAGCTATTTCAACTCGAATATAAGCTTCGAATTCGTCAATGTTCTTTGTTTTGCTGTCGAAAACTTTATTTTTGAAATTACTCCACGGAAAAATTCTGATATTGTCAAATCCGGAGAACGAGGAGGTCACTTCAATCAACACTTCATGTGACAAAATTCAGTGGTAGACTCAGCGGACACATCCCGCCCCAAAAAGTTACTCTCCGGCTGTGCATTGGTGATTTATGCATAACATGTGGGTTTTGTGTTCCCGAAATTTGACAATTTTTCTTATTAATTCCGTCGGAGAGGGAGCAATACTCGTGCCATATTTTGTTTGTTTTCACAACGGAACGATTGTTTTGAATGTAAAGTGCTACGATTAAAGAATGTTCTTGGCGCTGAATGACGTTTCAAAATTGTTTAGAACTGTCAAAATTATTTGTCAAATGATGGAGTTATTCAATGTTTAAATAGGATACATCCAGATGGCGCTCACTGTATAAGCACGATGAGAAAAAAATGGATTCTTAAAGGTGAGAGCACATCAATATTTGTTTTGAAATTCAGGAATTACATTTAGAAAAACATATATTAAATGTCACTTTAAAATTATTATGTTAATTTGATGATTTTTAATATTTCTAATTTAAAAAATTAATAAAAAGTCCAATTTTCAATCGAATTTGTTTGTTTTTCTTTTGCTTTGAGGTCACAATGGGATCTTATAAAACTGGTGAGCATTTGTTTTGATGTCCAAAAAATCGTTGATATTAAGTACATTATGAAAGGTTCTTTATCGTATTCTTGTTCTTTTCGTATTGATGATCCATCCGACATTTATTCAACCAAAAATATAAAAACAACATATTTTAAATCAATAAACACCACTCCAACACTTCATATCTTATGTCTTTGGATGAAATGTTGATGCCAAAAAATAAATTACTTAAAAAACCAAGATATGTCGATGAAGGAAAATTTACAACCTTTAAACAACGGGAGACGGACAACAGCCTCCACATGACCCATCTCTCGAAATAACTACAAATAAAAATTACAACAATAAAAAAAGAAAGAAATCTTAGCGCATAGTCGTACCTAAACCAACAAAAAGCCCATAAAAACACATTTTGACGAATAAATCGCTCAGCAGCGCACAGCACACGCAGAGGGTGTTCCTCTGCTCTGTCAAGGATGTGCAAAATCCAGCCCACCTCAGGCCAAAGGAACCTTTACTTTACCATAAAAAAAGTTCTGCTCGATGCAGATCATGAACGACTCTAGAGAGCGCAGGCGCGCGCCCGAGAAAATTGAAATATGGTCTGGACAATCATAAAAATGTCAAAAGGCTGAAATGTTTGAAACACGCATATTAATTGGACTTGCCTCCAACGATGCTACATGTTGTATAGTCGTCTGCGTCCTCTGGTGCTCTGTCTATGGTAACGACACCTCGTTCGCTTGCCAAAGAAGGTGTCCAAATCCAAAAGCAACGTGTCGTCATAATTCCCTTAGCCTCCCGCTCCACCCCAACATCATGGATTGGATTGGAATTTTTGTTTGTTTAGCTTCTTCGTCTTCTTCAGTTCTCCAGTTCCAATTCCAAGACGGACAAACGAACGACTATGACGACGACGCAACATGGTCACGATTTGCATTTAAAAGACTGCGCACAATGAGATCGGATGCGCTGGCGCGGCGCTGATGGGATTGCGAATAGTTGTGACTCGACTGCATTCTGTTTTTTTTTTTTCTTGAACCTTTAAAGCGTCAAGCATTCTGATTTCACGGAAATCAAAGGGCCATAAATTGGTGGCTTATTGGTGGAACGGTGGGGGATTAAATGCTGCTAAGTGACAAGTGTTAAATTAGCTTTCTGCCTTTTCGACACGTTGCCGTTTTATTTGTGCACTGTGCTCTCTCTTTGCTGTGATGCTCGTTATTGGCTTTAGCCCTTGTTATTCTTCTTCTTCGTGATTTCGAAATGATTGGCTAACTGCCTGGGAAAAGATCATTAAAAATATGGTTTATCTGACTGTGAACATTTTTGGCGTAAAATTTTTGTGACCATATGGAAATTATATCCAGTTTTAATGTGAGAAAAAAAATAAATTTTTCAGCAAGGTTTTTGGGAGCTTTTGAGTATTTTCTGAGAAAAAGTTGTAGTTTTTAACATTTATTTTATTAGCAAGAAGATCGTAAAGTACACTTTTTGGGTGTTAAATCCATTTAAAATGCTGTCATTAATTTGAGTTTAACTTGGTTTTACAAATTCAAAGGGCATGGACAAACAAAAGCGCAAAGCGGTGGCAGTATATAAGTACTGTAAAAATAAAGGCCGCATATCGGCAATAACGAATCGAATGTTGTCTTCCAAGCCTTAAATTTGTTTGGGCTTATCGGCGACGTGGACTAATGATTTCACACACCCATACAGAAAACAGTTAAGCGCACGCGTTAAAACGCAGGATCGTAGATGCCAATTTACGTGTCCGTAATGTAAAACAATGCGGTTGCCAAACATTTCCTTCAACAAATCAATTATGATACGAGCTGTGTGAAGTGTAACATGTTGCGCCATCTTGTTGATGAAGGAAAACTTCAGTTGTCATGGCGCTATAACGGTCACAATTAACAATAACGGACCAATTATTCCAATAACCCATAAGGCACACCAAACATTCAGTTCTTATGGATGTAATGCGGTGTCGCAACATACCCTTTAGTATTATTATTATCGCAACTCGTATCCATTTAACCAGTAGTTAACTTCATCGCAAAACAAAGTTCGCTCGATACGTAAATTTTGAACAGTACCATGGTTTTCAAAATAAATTTGCAAAATTCGGAAGTGTTGTTCAAACGTCAGTCAATTTACATTGAAATGTCAGACCAAACTAAAAATAAATCACTTGACAGCTGACAAAATGTCCTCTAGTTTAAATTGTCAGCATGTTTTGTAACTCTATAAGACACCTGTTATAAAGAATGAGAAAGAAAATGTGTAAACAAAGAAAGAAACTTAATTCAGTAAATGTTTGCTAAGCATTATTTCATTAAGTAATAAGGCCACAATGACATAATACCCACACATTGCTTTTAAACTAAATTTGATTTTATTTAAAAAATAATCGCTACGGCTTTTATCAATAAAGGGCCAAAACGACGTGGGACTTTTTAATTTTTTTTAGGCATTTTTAGTTGCGACAAATAGAAACTGGCAATTATTGCGTTCTTACAAAATTTTGAACCGGAGATCTACGAACTCACCTCTACAGATTTAGAAGAACTACGCTCAGACTTAGACTCAGTTTCAAGAGCAATAAAGGGTTTTCCAATACAAATTTCCTATTGAACAGCCCACTGTTTAGACAGCTGTCACTTTTGAAGCTGTCATCTTTTGACATTTGATAGTTAAAGTCTATGCCATTACTAAAAATGTAGCGTATAACAACGCATTGGAATTGTTAAAATTCACTACGAGAATGGTGAAAATTGGTTCTTAAAACTAAAGCAGTTTTGGGCCGTTCGTCGTGAAGTATCTTCTCTGTCGGCAACAGGGAACTTGAGAGCTTGGAAGAATTTGAGCTGATAGGGCAAGTTTATGAAGTAAAAAAACAAAACTATAAATATCAGTACACCGTTTTGCATAAAGACTTAGATCTTAATGCTTTTAAAGTTAAGTTATCTCAAAATCTTAAGCCTGTCGATCATCAGCAACGTCCTATTATCGCAAAATGGTTGGAGTTAGGATTCTTGAAATGCTTCAAAATGATTCAGATTTTCAGTTGGGAGGCAGAATTATTGTTACTTTGGGGCTCGTTAAATCTGAAAATGATTATTGAAATGCCTCTTCATCATTAACCTACCCTACTTCTTCGAAAATAGGGCTGATGCAGCTGTAACATGGCTGGAATTAAAAGCTATTAATATGTAGGAAACAATTATTTCCAACAAAAAATAACGGTGTTAAAAGCCAGACAAGCAACGAAACAATCGCAAGTTTAGAAAAAATGTATTATATCATACAATTTAACAGCTTAAGACTTTTTTCCAAGCATACTACCACAATCGATTTGAGATCTTAAATATTTATTTCGTGTTCGTTTTAATTCAGGGGAATTTTGAATTTTAGTGTTATTGTTACAAAAACTTAATTTTTTCAATCTTAAAACATTTTAAAAGCAACAAATTTGAATACAGACCCAATTTAATTAAAGGGACGTTATTTACGACGTTAAAAATTAACTTTGTCGAAATAAAGAGGACATACAGCCGCAAACGTGTGAATAAGTCATGGAAAATTTCATGATGTGGTGCTGCAACCGTAGCCATGACTTATACCGTTTTCCAATGTAAATTACATTCCTATTTACAATGAAATAAAAATGAATTGATTTCTCTCAAAAAATTATCAGTGTTTTTAATATCGAAATGAAACTTCTTATTTGAAAATTATGTAAGTATATAAGACCAAGCAATTAACTGCAAAAGGTTTTTCGGAAAATGTTTTGAGTAAATTAGTCTAAATAAGGGCAAAGAGTTTAATAGATGTATCTTATAATAAAAAAGGACTACTGATAAATTCCGTGCGTTCAAAATTTAAAGGACTCCCAAATTTCTCTGGGGAGTCACCGAAAACAATTTGTCTTTTCTCACTATCAAATGTTTTAATTTTTAATCAAAGATTGATATCTTTGGTTTTCTTTGTTTATTGTCGTCGCACGAAAAAAACATCAATTACAAGACTTTATTTTTTAATCCAAAGGATTCGCCGTACCAAAAACACCACACTGGTCCAATAATAGATCAATACGAAATACTGCTCTTATGTTCTCTTTCGAAAATAAAACGAAAAAAACTGAAAAACCATTGCGAATCTGAATCTGAATCCGATCGCAATCCATTCCCAATGCGGCGAACCTAATGAAGATTTACTGTTACTACGATTCGATTTCGTTAAATTTTACAGCCCGACCCGTAACGCGTATCTATATACAGTTACAACAACAACAACTATAGCTACTATTTCTAATCCCGATCAAAAACTTGGTAATGTTATTTTTTATATTTAACCCCCACACCGTATATATTCGTGATGTCCTGTAAAGTGTCCTTTTTGGCCCAATCCAAATGCATCGCAATTGTAACGTGTAGATACTCGTACGTAGATATAAACGTAATATAGAGAGTTTTGTGTCCTCCCTCTCTAATTGCTTGACTGAGCAATTATTTCACTTGTTTTCCAAAGTATCTTCAACCATAAATCAGTTGTCTTTAATCCGATTTAATTGCCATTTTCTGGGATAAAGTGACCATTACACACTTATGGCCATTATAATTCCGTGGCAATTCGGACAGAGTATGGTATCGTATGTGGTGTCGATAGCGGTATAGCGGCGGCGCCCGGCGCTAGGACGAAATACGAAGAGTATAGTATATGTGCATTGCGACCACACGTTTAAATGTCCTGCCGCAAACGGAACCAAACAAAAGCAGCAGCAGTATAGCAGCAGCACAATTGTAGAAAAGAGTGTTTTATGAACATGGGGGTTTTCGAGTGCTTCAGCTTCTGATGCTCTTCTCATGATGTGGAAAGGGGATTGCAGTACCAGTGTCTACAGAACACACACACCCCTTTATAATATCACACTGGAAAAAGGACATTAGTCCCAACCGGCGACCGACAATATCCTTCTCCACACATATGCCACTCATTTAAATTCATTCGATTTTACCAATAAAAGACAAATGGGAGCCAAAACTTTGGTTTATTGTTTTTCTACGTTCTGGAGTTTCGAGTACCGAGTTCTGAGTTCCGAGTTCGACATATCAGAGGGGAGATTCTTATATGGCATAGAGCTTATACGAAGAGTAGGTTTAATCCCGATGCTGGTTCTTGGTGCATCAGCAACGACTATACGACCGACACCCATTTTGAGAGAATGTAAACTGGTCATTAATAGTCGGATACTCTAGATGGAGATTTTATTGCTTGTATAGTGTCCTTGTTGAAGCTATACATACATATATTGAGCTTGTATAGCAAGCAAGTAGCATATGGAGCCAATTGCTTCATTGCTTTTATACTGCAGACGACAACGACGACGGTCCTTGAGCTCTCTAAAACATCTTTTTATGCTTTTGCGGATTTCAATATTGAACAACACCATAACACCACACATCCGATACCCAATATACCCGAATACCGCGCCATATCACCAACCTAATGTAAACGTACGAGTAAAGTGAATATGGTGTTCCTCTGAGGAGGTGTCATGTAAATGCCATCGCAACCACCCCAAAAGGACATTTTCATTGCGATATGTCTGTCTATGTCTGGCTGGGACTCTGTTTCCGTTTTTGAATCTGGCAATATGGCAATGGCGATGTCGATGGTATTCGTTTGGGTAAATTGAATTGCAAATGCTTAAGGACGACACAGAGATTGGGATTTATGTTCGTATATATTGCACAAAATTTCGTGGGAAAAAATATACCAGCATTGCAGAGGAGAGTTATGTATGTATTTCTCTGATTCTGATGCTGATGCAAATACTACTTGTTGACCAAATGTGTTCGGTTACAATATCCCATGTCCCATATCAACATCCACACAACATTTGAACATAATCATTATCCTTGTCAATTGAATATTTTTCATCCCTCATGGGGGTAAAAAGCGATACATGGTGTTTCAATAATAATCAAAATTGGTATCGATATCTTCGATAAAGTAATAAAAATATTTCGCAAAAACATACACATACACAGATACACGCTGTGATGGTAAGTATAAGTAAGTACTTGACAGTGTGGCGTAAAAATCACCCTCAAGGGAGAAATTTGATGAGTTTTTCTTTTATTTTTTTTGGAAAATTCACACAGAAGTGTGTCTTTTATAATGATGCACTTGTTTTTCTTTACGGTGGTGCCGGTGAAGTAATCAAATGAATAAGAGGGATGAAAAGATATGGGAAAGCTATTTTTTCTTAACAGGTTTTTTGGAAATTTTTCGCATGGTTTTGGTTAATTTCGTGTGAATTTTCCGAAGGAAAAAGTTAATTTAAGGAATTGACAAAATTGGCGGATGATTTGTTAACTTCCTTGACGAAAAAAAATACAAACGTATCTAATTTCATTAGTATGTTAACGATAGCCATTTCAGTAGAGAAAATTTAAATAAAAGGGTACAATTATACAAACAAAAAACCGATGTAAAATAACACAAAAAAACGACCGGGTTACGAACTTGCTCATGGTCATGTATCCTAAGAGTCTGTTTAAAAATATGTCCTGCATTTTAAGATTTAAAAATGTATTAGCAAAAAAAGTTTGTTTTCAAAAATTTAAGTGCCATTTGGTTTCTCAAAAAAAAACTTAAATTACAAAAACAATTATTTTAAAATCGTGAGAACGTTTAAATTAGTTTTATATACATATCTATAAAATTGTTCAACTTTAGTTTTAAAATATATTTGCTATTCACTCATTAAGAGCTTATTAATATACGTTTTATTTCAATTTCGTATAAAATGATGACCCGTTTTCAAGATATCGAATTTCAAAAAAAAATGTGTACATATACATATTTTTTTAAATCAAACATTAAAACAATAGCATTTTTTGATCATCAAATGTTATTGAGACACTAAAAGAGCTTGTACAGAACAAAAAATATTGAAATCAGTTGATTATACTTCTTGAAAAAAAAACTTAGAAACAAAATAACGGTTCTATTGGGGGAACCCTTTTAGAGTAATACAAAAGTATTTTTTATATTGAAAGAATAAATCTTTTATATGGACTTTTAAAAAAACTTAAGTGTTCTCTTTAAAAAGCACTTGCTTTAAAAATAAAATAATAGAAAATATGATTGTTTTTTCTAAAAATATTTGATTTTAAAATAATGTTTACCAATAGCTTACCTTGTTTTTTTTTGGAAGGGGTTTCAATTTTTGTAAAATAAAGAAAGTTAATTGAATTTTCTAAATACTTTTTTAATGAATAAGTATAAGTCAATATCTTTTTTGTTCCCGAAATATTTGAGTTAGAAAATAATGTGTTTTTATGCTATCATACGCATTTTTTATTTTATGTCAAAAAGTGGTAAGCTGCATTTTTCTAAAAATTTAACGAGACGTCAAAAACGAATTTCCTACACTAAAAGTATAAAATAATTAAGAAGACAGTATCAGTTTTTGTTTTTAAGGTTTGAACTATTTTTTTTTCCATTTTTTTTTTATTTAAAACAAAATTTGGAGTTAAAACATTTTTTTTTAATTTAATCGTTAATTAAGTCGAAAGCTTTATTTATTCATGACATTTTTTAGATCATCCAAGTTTTCCCTTAAAAAAAAGATTTTAGATCGAGACCTATAGAAATTTTCAATTCTGCAAATCGGTCCAATAACTTCGAATAAGAAGTTGAAAGTTACTAAAAGCAACAATAATAAAATCATAATCCTCTTAAAAAATAAACAAATGTCATATTCATGATACTGAATGAAAAATATTTTGAAGAGAGTATAAAAAACTTCCAAAATTATCTAAAATTCATTTAAAATATGACTGTTTAACTATTAAAAAAAAAAAACAAATTGTGTGATAAAGCTAAATCATTACAAACTAATTCACAGCTTATTAAATTAAAATTAAAAAATAATTAGCTTATCAGTGTTAGGTACTGAAATATTATTTTTAATAATGGTTTAATGACTATTTATTGAATATGGTTTTTTTATGAATTAAAAAAAAAAAACATAAGAACGCGCAAAAACATAAAAAACATTATACAGAAAATTTGAATTTATTCTATACTCTTAACAACTAATTAAGGACTTATCAAGTCTAAATTAACACATACAAATATCAACAAGGAATTCGAAATCATATTTAAATAGCAACTAATTAACCAATAATTAGGCATCAAAAATTCTACTTTTCGTCAAGCTGTCAACAGTGGCCACAGGTTGAATGGAAAAACACCAAATGTGACTATTTTGATACAAAAGAAAAAATCCATGGTTATGCTAAAAAAGGGAGGAATAAGATATCAAAGAAAACAAAATTTAACAAAACGTTATAATTACTTTTTTTTTAAATTTTTATATTAACTTTATTTTTACTTCTTCACTGCAAAATATTCTCAACAGAGTCATAAAGTTCTTGTTTGACCTTCACGTGCTCATCTAAGCTCTAATCATTAATCTACTTAGAAAACAACCCATGTAATGCCTCGCTTAGAATTTTTGTATCGCTGAATGAATTCATCGATTTTTAAGATCGGTGACAAATCTAGGGTGAATTATTTTTGTTTGTTATTTATTCATCTTCAACGTACAGGCATTCGCAGAAATCTTTTTTTTTACAGTTTATTTGAATAAAACAACCGTAAATTTAAATTATCTTACAAAAATTTTAACACAATAACAATATCCAAAAAACCTGAAAATATTTAAAACCTTCATCATACATATGTATGTACATATATTAGTTAACAAACTAGATTTGTTTGTAAACTTTTTTGGGACAACTTTCCATTACCGATACACGTGAATACTCTTGATTTTCAATAGAACAGGTTTAAATTTTAAGGCGAGTAAGCACCATTTTCTTTTTCGGTTTAAATCCTTTTTTTTAATGTTTTGTCTCACTGTACAGTATATACGCCTACTTCAAGTTTTTTTTTCAATGAATAGGGCAGAAAAACCAACCGATTTTTTTTTTTAATAATTAACGGGCACTCAAGGGGATTTTAATACTCTTAAAATGGTTAAACTTTAATCACAGTTCGAGCTTTAGGAAAATAGGGAAGGATTAAAGAGGAGATACCGATGTACATTGGTCTTAAAGTTTTGAATATCAAAATGAAAGGGGAAAAACAGAGTTGGGTAAAAATAGCTAAGGAAAATGAAGTGAATGAATGTCCACTTCGAAAAAAATTCCGACAATGATGAGTTTTGGTGTAGTGTTTTATTTATGCACATACATACGAGTTCGTCTATAACACTCCCGAAAAAGTCCTCATATTTTTTACTAGAGCAACAAATTTAAGAAGTGGGGGGTGAAGGGGGTATGTACACTTTTTTTCCAAATTACTCGAAAACTATTGGTTTTTCTTGAAAAATTACGAACTTCACCGAAACTAAGCTTTGTCGGAATATTTGTATCTAATTTTTTTGGAGGCTTGTGTTTTTTTCAGTAAATGTTACTCCTTTATTAAATCAAATAATTTATTTTGTTTATAATATAAAATTTAATAGTATTGAAAATAATCGTTAAGAATCCATTTCAACCATCGGGACGTAGAACTTTTTAACTTAACTTTCTAATAAAAAATGTATCACATGGTCAAAATTAAATGACCCTATATAAAGTTTAAGAGAACATTAGCCACATGGTACCTAATACCTACCGTAACTTCAGGTTAATGTCACCATATGTGTCCTTTTTTCTCTTTGTCACGCTGCGCTGTGACATCAATGAGCAATTAATCAATTGGCAACCAATAACCCTTTTATTTTTGTTATTGTTGGTTTACCACAAAACATCATGTCACAACATAGCCCACACTAAACGCACATCTACTATAGGTACATTATATTTATTCTTCCATTAATATAAAAGTGGCACGAGCTACAAACAACCTACGACGATGAGCGACAACCGCAAACGCAAGGAACCAACATCCTTTGTCCTTATTTTTGTTGCAAAAAGAAATTTCACACTTAATTGATTGAGTTTTTATACCCTTGTTAACTTTAGTCGGTTTTTCTTCTAATTGCATTTTAATAATCCCTTCTCAACTGTTCTCTGTCTGGTGCTGTTTTTAATTTACCCCCCTCACACACCAGCCATAACACAGAGGGGGTTTTTGAAGAAAGAGAAGATCCATCGAAAAATTAGGTTGAAAAAAGATGAGATGATGAACAAAACAGGAGGCTAAAAACAGGATAAAATATTGACGGCAAATCACCATCTGTCATAAAAGTTTTCTCACTGGTTCCTTCTTAAATTTCCATTATTACCCTCTACCCTCCTTTTTGAGTATAAGTACTATCTCTTACTGTAGACATAGGGATGGATACTTACTGTTAAAAAGGATACAAAAGAAGTTTTCGAAAAATGTTCATCGTTATGAAAATTTGAATTTAATTGAGCGAAAAACGAAATTAAAACAACACCATCCCAAAAAAAAAACAACAACAAGCCATCAAAAGGACGAAAACAGTGAGCGATGAAAAGTTGGAAAAAGGAACTCTTAATCGGGTAATTAGATTTTGGAAGCCAAAAAAGTAGTGTTTTGAGAAAAGTTTATAAGTTACTAATACTATAGATGAACTCTGTTTGGGATGGGAGGAAAGTTTTAGGAAACTTATGGAAAATTTAATGCAGTCATTTAGTGATAAGAACATGATGCCATTAGTTATGGGTTAGAATATTTGTGCTAAAGGTGTTAGATTTCTAAAAAGAAAAACTCTGAACACGTCTAAAAAGTGACAGTTCGTGAAAAAGAAAAACAAAACAAACAAACCTAAATTCTTTCCAAAAATATGTCTGTTCAGAAAATTAGGTTTGTTTGTTTTGTTTTTTTTTTCGGTGAACTGTCACTTTGATGAAATGTTAAAAACTCAGAAGTCATGTAGATGTAAGAAATTATTGAAAATTGTAAAATCCATTTTGTTTTTTGTTTATCTTTCGTCAAATGTAAAGAAGTAGTAGGAGCCTGAAAATCATATTCCATTAGGCCTTTTACTACTTTTCTTCAAAAGACCCACTGTGACAAGATACTGTCAAAACTAGCAAAGACATCAAAAAGAATCTTTACAGTGTCTTAAGGCTACTTTCACATCATTTAAAAAGGAAAACGACACATGGCAAAGACATAAAAAAAAATCTTAGCAGCGTCTTAAGGCTACTTTCACATCATTTAAAACTGAAAGCGAAACCTAGAATTATCTATTTACTTTCTTTCAACTGTCAAATATCTACCTTTATGAATTATTTTCAAATTATACTGATTTTCTATAGGTATGTATAAGTAAAAATCAAGACTAAGTCAATTTATTTATGGATTATCGTTGCTCCTCCTTCTCTTTTTTTGATGAGCAAGCAATTTATTTCATATTTTGTGTACCAAAAGAATGACATTTGAAAATTGTAATAATAAAACAAAATTTACCAAACTAAATGACAGGCCGTTAATGTGCAATTGGCATGTTGGCAGCATGAACTCTTCATTTAGATTTAGCTTTAACCAACGTATACCGGGAAAGTTCTTTATTTCCATATCCATAAAATTGTTTATTTATACTTAAAACCTAAGTGAAATAAGGTATCCAGGTGAATCCTGACACCAAGAAAAACAAACAAACAAACAAATAAATAAAATAAAAAAATGACCTGCTATAGAAAAGAAAATTACCATTTTCCGTGTAATGTCAGTTGAAAATGTTAATATGACACCAAAAGTGTCAGAAACATGACAACTGTCATTGTCACAAAACAAATACAAATTAACACTTCTTCTTCTGTCACTGGGCTGATGTTGATGTTGATGTTGACGATGTTGATGATGATGATGATGACTGAGGCGGAGAAATAAGTTATTGCTTTCCCCAGAAAAACAAACTTTCTTCAGTAAAAATAAAGAAAAAATCAATCCTAAAAGAAAATGGAGACAAAGTTTATACCTGCTATCAGAAAGAAACATGCAAAAGTCATGTCATCTCAATTATCATCCAACACAAGGACAAACAAAATAATTTAAGTTCCTATTCCAACGAACTAGGAAAAACTTATGTAAACACGCGCAAAAATCAGAAAACACTCACTCCAAATGTCAAAGTTTCAAATGTCAAAGTAAATGTCAGTTGAAAATTGACTTCATTAAATTCAACAAAAATAGAAATGAAACTTCTTACTACCTAATAATTTTGTATCCTAATTAAGAAGAAGATTAGTTTTCCTCAAAAAAAGGATTTTTGTTTCATTATTTTTGTTTGTATTTGTGCTGTGGCGCTGCCGACATAAACCACAGAAAATGTTTCAACTATGGTTTATGTCATTAAAATTAATGTTCTAGTTAAACATCTGTTATATTTTTCGGCTCTTTTTCTTTGACATGTGAGAAGATTTGTCAAAGAAATTTGTCTACAACCCTGCGAAGAGCTGAGAGGGTATACATATAATGTGTCAAACTTATTCTTGACGTTTCGATGGTATGAATTTTTGGCCACGGTTTGATGCACTCTTGTGCGCTGATAACAACCATGGTACATTTATGAATATGAAATAAAGTGTTATGTCATAAAAATATAGAGGCATCTATAACTCACAGTGAGTATAATGAAACACCCATACAGAAAAATAACACACATTTAATATGATATACGGTCTCACATGAGGATATTTAACGACCGAGAAAGTGTTAAAAAACGTTTTTCGTCATTCGAGCGTGGATTATTATTAGTTTTGTGTTTTTATTGAAATTTATCTTTTTTTTTTGGGTTAACAAAAAATCTATTCGAATTTTATAACATTTTAGTGATGTCCATGTTTGGATTTGATGGAGTTTTTATTTTTGATAGTTTAAAGTTTAATGACACGCCCTGTTGTTTATTCGCCGCGCTATACGGTTGTTACTTTTTATAGCCCAGAAAATGACAAATATAGTGTTTGATCAATTTTTTAGTAACGATGTGTATTTTATTGGTTTTAATTTGTTATTTAAATGTTTAAAAAATGTGAATCTTATGAAATATTGTTATCCAAGAATTTCAAACATATTTTCGTGGAAGGTAGTTATGTTCCTTAAAATATTTACTTCTTTCTTTTTTATCGATTAAATTATGATGGAAATGTTTAAGTTGGAAAGAAAGCTTCTATAGTTTTAGAGGTGTTTTTTTTTGGAATCTGTCCAAAAAACTCAAGCAGGTTATTGGAGTACCGGCCCAGATATGAAAATGGCACTCGAGTTTCGGTCGGTAAACAATTTTTAAAGAAAGAAGACAACCTTATGTTTTCGAAGTAATAATGACATAGGGCACCCTAGAAGCCCAAAAAACAGGCTTCTGCAAGATTTTTTAAAATGTCCACTTTTAAGCGTTTTTGCAATGACGTCTCAATGTTTTCAGGGCTAAGAGTTCCTGTATTTTTTAAATTATTATAAGCCAATAATTTTGTTTTGGCCAAATATATGTTAGCAACTGGTATGTACGTAAGATTATTGATTTATACTGATTTCTGGCAAGTGAAGAACTTGCCCTTAAAATCGTCAGATAATTCTTTTTTCTCTTTGTATATTCAAAGATAATGTATTTTTCAGAATATATATGTGGCGGATATAACAACGCTGTTGTCCATCACAATTACACCAACACTCGAGAATCGAGGCTCGATAGAAGCTGCCTGCAGAAACTGTACAGAAAGTTCGAGAACAGGATTCTACCACCGGCATCCAGTGAAGCAACACCGACTTCTATAATTAACGACCAAATATATATTAAAAATATCGAGGCTATTGGTTGAAAATTCTTGGAGTTACGATTCTGCTACCTGTGCCACCTAAAGTTTTTTTCACGGGTACTGCCTGTTGAGAGGAATTTACAAATTCTCCAAGAGTAATTCTTGTCTAAAAAGTGCTTTCTCAAATTATCCGTTTGGATTAAATATAAATTGTAGGTCCCCTCCATGCCTGAAGAGACTTGCAAACAGAAATGGTTGAGACTAGGCCCTAATTCGATACGGACTGTTGCGCCACCTAATTTATTTATTTTGTATTGAAATAAACGTGTTTGCGATGTAAAAAGTCGTAAATAATTATGCAATAGCTTTAAGACTTAATTTCGAAAACTTAAACTCAAAGGTTTTTCTCAGCTTTTAGGACATCACGAGCTTAATGACTAACGCCTTAAATTCTACACGGCTTTTGATTTCCCCTTTTATAATTCTGTCAAAAATAAGAGTTTAATGATCGTAGGTATCCACATCCGAAAGACAAGGATGTGAATCAACAACAAATATAGTAAACTTAGGGTTATTACGTCAGTGGAGCAGAATTGGAAACAGAACACAGCCTTGCGGTATACCAGGGTTCGCTTTATGGATTGTGGGATAAAAGTTTCCATGAAACTTACCAACATACGAAACTGCATTAATTTGATAGTGGGAACATGAATTTGTAAGCTTAACGTGAATTATTTAAAGTGGAAATTATTAAGATAGGATGGGTTTTTGAGTAGGACTCCACAGTCCACACCTCTTTGTTTTTTTTTCCCCAATTGGAGTCGTGAGTCCTTGATGACCCAACCAACGCAACAGTCTTGAAAAATTTAATTAATCTTCACAGATATTGGAAAATTTGAAACAGTCGAATACTACTTGTAGAGAAAATGTCCGCAAGCTAATTTTAAACCCAATGAAAAAGAGATTCGTCAAAAAATGCTTTTGAAATATCAAGTACAATAATCTTACTGTAAACGATATAAAGATTTATTACACTCTACAGTTCGTGAGATAAACCATGAGATCACTAGGGGACCTAATACTATGAAAGCAATACTGTTGGTTATAAAGGAGCTTTCGTTTTTTAAAACATTTCCAAAGCTGACAATTTATAAACATTCTCATGGCCTGAAAAATGGGGGAAGAGGATTCATCTTTTTAAGGTTGAAAAAAAATCTATTTTGAATGCATAATAAACAAAATTGGAGATAAAACGTAGCCTTGTGGCACATGAGCGTTTATTTAATCGATATAAGATTTAAGACCGTCGATTCCGGTCTGTTCGGTGAAATATTTCTTTAGATTATCAGTAGACCTATTGGTAAGAAAAACTATCTGCGGGGCATTAAAAAGCTGTGGTACTTAAGGATATTTCTTAAAATATATCAAGGTTTTCATGACCTTGACGCGACAGAGATAGTTAGAGGAGCAGGAGGGGAAATTAGGGCAAATTCTGTTTTCCATCGACTTGGAAAAAGATTTCTTCAAAACTTAAATAGGAATATATTTTCCGGAGCAGAGGATCTGCGAATGTCAATGCCTCCTAGTATTCTAGCAAGTGAGAGTGCAAAAAAAAATTCGTCCCATAAAAACGTCTACGTTCTTAAGTACAATAGGATAGGAGGTGTCATATTGCTCTCTGATGGTAATATAAGGAAACTGTGCTACAAGCAAATTGCCTCCATATATCCAACTTACAAAAACAGTGCTATTGATGACATGCGTGGATAGGATCCGAAGATATCGTAGTGTTTTTAACGTTTTTTTTTTCAAATGACCAAACCTTTTTAATACGTTTAGGGCTTAAAAGTAATTTGTTGAGTAAAATTTTGTTCGTCGAATATAAATACATAGGTGAAGAAAAAGAGTTCCAACTATCGAAAATATTTCGGCATCGTTGAATTTGATTGTTAACGAAGAAAAAATCGATTTTTTCTTTAAAAATGGAAAACAATTGCCATTTAGTTGGTGTTCTTTGTTGTCGAAGAAAATAAATCAGAATAGCTTTTGTATGCAAACTGACACTCTTCAAAATGTACTTTTAATTTCATTCATTTCATTACTCTCAAGTTTTTGTACAAGAAATAAGTAACGAAACAAAATGTAATTATTCTAGATTGATTTGAATCGAAAATAATCAATTTTTTTTTGCCAATGAAACACGAGAAAAATGCAAAAACGATGTTTTGACTTTTGACGTTTTGACAAATTTAGATCAACACTAAATTGAATTATTTGATCAATTAAAAATCCCATTAGAGCATTAGACGATATTATAAGCTGAAATCTTATGAGAACCCATTGAAATGTAAAGAAAACAATAGTTTTCAAAATAATTTTTTTTGAAAAATGTATGACAATTCTATTGAATGCACAAAAAAGTTCTGTCAGTTGACAGATCAAACCAATTTGTCAAACTTAGTAGAAGCCAATGAAAATCTGCAACCAACTTTAAATAATTATGGAAGTTTATTTAAATTTTTAATGAATCTTCAATGTGCTTACTCCAAAAGTAAGATCAAATGGATTTATTTAATTTATTTAACTTCTTTCGACTTTTTTCCTTTTTACGACTTCCTTACAATTTTAATGTTGACTAATTTAATGGATTCCTTGTTTAAGTAAATTTTAAGTTAAGTTCAATCTTAACATTTTAATAATTTCTTTATATTGTTAGGATGAAAATGCATTCCACCCCGTTTTCTGCTCCTACTTTTTATATTCGAGAAAAAAAAACATCCCTTTCGATTTGTTCATCATAAACTTTTAATAAAAATCTTGCATAGAAATAAAATTCCTATTTTTCTCGTAAAATGTATATAAAACTTTTTTAAAACTTCTGTTCTACACCAAAAAAAAAAATGGATAAAAAGAAAATCCCCCTGCACTCTTTTCATCTTCCAAAAGATGCATCTTTTCTATCCACCCGCGCAATAAACTCGAAGGGCATAAAACTTTCCCAATCTATATTCTGCAAATCTTCTTCAAACTTGTGCACCAAAAACTAAAATAAGAAAACTCATCCAATAAACTTCTTTAGCTCGGCTAAAAAAAAAAAGAAAGAACTTACAAGATACTTAGTTTTAAATTCTTTTGTCCCTTAAAACTAGATTTAAAGGTGTAACCTCACGCTCTCTTCGTCTTCGTCTCGTTTTGGACTGAAAAACTGGAAAAACTGAAACAAAATTTATAAAAAATGGGTATCCTTGTGAGAAGGATGAAGAAAAAAAAAATCGATAATGTCCTGTGAGCAGAAAAAGCACCCGAAGTGAGCCGAAAAGACTAGAAAAAAAAGACACCCGATAAAGCACCAAGGGAGAAAAGAAGCTGCGAAAACTTCCATTTTCATCCTTTCACCCTGTTTGATATTCTGCGGAGCGCATCAATTCGCCATAGGGATGATGATGGTGAAGATGGAGCCACGATGGAGATGGGGTGATGCCTCCAAGGAGTTGTTGAAGTGGCAAATTTTCACGAGAGCACTACCACCAAATATTCACGAACTCAAAAAGAACGAGCATGAGAACGACGACGATATAGTATGAGTACGAGAATGAGAACGAGAACGAGAACGACGACTACGACGCCATGGTCTATCTCGTTACTTACGGCAAATACAACGAAGTGTCATCACATACTTTCGAAATGGTTTTCCAAAAACGGCCAAAATAAAACGATATTGGACGGCGGCGGAGCGGAGCGGAGGACTGGAGCAGAGGACCCAAAGAGGACCGAGAACCAAGTCGATTGCCAAGGGGCATCAAAAGGGTGGCAGCTGGCAGGCCACCCAGCTTATGTACACACAACACCAGCGTGACCATGTTGAACTTTGCGGTTGTCTTTCTTTTGTATACATCCCAATCGGCATCATCGTCGTCGTGTCGGTGGCGAAGGGATCGGAATGGCCGTTGAGGGGAGCTTTATAGTTGGAGCAGCAACAATGGAGATGGATTCAAGAAAACGGAGCAGAGCAACTGTGTCGAGGGCGCAATCTCCGGAAATTTCCCCTGAGACTTGCCTCACCATTTTCTGCGGGAGAGGATATATGGATATGGAACCCTCAAAATGAGATGAAGCAAAATTTAAAAAGGGGTGAATTTCTGGACTTGTTCTCGTAGTCGTTGGAACTTTGGGGAATATACATATACCTCTGCTCGTAAAAGAGTTTACGTGGAACGAATATTTGCCTTGCCATGAGACAATGGGTCCTATACCCAAGGGTTCGAAGAGGGCCATTCTCTGGCTGGGGGATGCAAGTGGAAGATTAACAGACACACGAACTGATAGAAGGGTGGTTTGTCGCCGCTCTGCTCCGCATCCACAGTGTGATGGCTGATCTGAAATTCAAGTCGAAATGTTTAATTTTCAGGATGCCTTGGAGCATATGTTACCCGATAATTTGCCGAAAGTTTTAATGAAAGACTTGGGAGCCATTAACTTTGGGGCGGCAGCATCGGCTTCGGCATTGGTATCGGCACTTTGTAGAGAAGATACTTACCCGCTCCAGATTTCCGCCATCCCAGGCATCACCAGTCAGTCAGTCAGTCACTCAGCTCACTCACTCACTTATTCCGATACGATACGATATTCCGAATATACTACCCAGAGACAGAGCATCATCAGAGCAATAAGGAGGCTGGGAGAGTCTCGATTGCTCCTGATTTCTGATTTTCTATGCACGACGAGGCGTTGGCAGGCGTTTTTGATTTCATTTTGGTATCTTTTTTTTCTGTGTCTTCCTTTTTGTCTTTATATTGCTTTGGATTTTGCCGTTCGTGTTTTTTTTTTTTATGTGCGAGGTTGAGAGACGGGACAGGGAAGGATGGAGCACCATGATGGTTCGGCAAAAGGAGAATTCCGTCGCTCGAGCTTGGTTAAGTTAATTAACGCGCCAACCGATGGAAATTCGCACAGCACATCACATCACAGGCACGGAACCAGATGAAGGATGGGGATCGGGGATCGGTCTTGCTCTTATATGTGGATTGGGTATATAGAGATCCCAGGAATAGGGTCACACCAAGGCACAAGGCTATAAACCGTTTTATTTTTATGGACGAAATAAGGTGTCGGTGGCAAGTGACTTAATTACAGGGCGGTTCAACAGCAAATGCGATGAAAGAAACAGAAAATATGTACAAAAAAAAGCAACACAAACGTGCAAAGGTATTTCGTGCATATACTTCACTTCGATGGCTTGAATTTGACCAAAGGTATGTACAGACTTTCAACTTCATCAGGGAGGTCAGAACGATATGCATAAGTAGACGTAACACTATAGTGCAGAAATTTCATGCTCCATATCTAAAAATAGAGGAAAATTATCTGCATTATATTATTTTAGACCATCTACTGATACAGTGTACACATGTTTGTTTAATTTATACCAATTGGCAAAACATTAAGAAGATGTTATTTTTGTGTATTCATTTTTGCTAGAAAGTGAGCTTTATCCTGCTGTTTTTATACTTAATAGTAACTGATGTGCAATTTAAATTTTCTAAATCTACTCTTTTTATACCAGTCACGTATGCACAAATTAAAAAAACAAACAACGGTAGCAAAGGTTAATAAAAACGTTCTGTAGGTACCTATGAAGCACTTTAATCACGTATAAATTATTCTAAGTGGTGTATAAAGAAAAATAGTTTACAATAAAAATATGAAATCTATTCAAGTATGGCATTTTTTTCCTTTTATTAAAACTGCACAAAATTTAAGTGATAAGTCGAAGCTTATTGGTATAATTTGGATTATAAAATAAAAATTATGAAGTTCCTTTTACCATTCCAACAAATGTGTTTTTCTGATTTTTTTTTTGCGTGTGAATGGTATAAACCATTAAATTTCAACTGGTATAATCTGGTATAAAGAAAGATTCGAATATTTTTTCGTGTTCCATGAGGTTTATGTAGTTCTTTCTTAAAATGTCAATATATTCGTCACCTTTTTTTTCAAATACCAAATGGTATAAATCACATAATGTAAAAAATGCAGACTTTAAAGACCTTTTACAATTATGAATTTGTTCGGAGAATAACTTTAAAAATACATGTAAATGTATGACGTATTGCACTATCCTGTGAGTCTTTTATTTGAACTTTGAAGTGAAGAAATACATGGGTTTTGAACTACTCTGACCAGTGCGAGTGCATATCTTTTCAACAGTTCTGTGGATTTATTTGAATTCTGAAAGTTCTCTAAAAATGTACATACATTTGTGTCTTAACTGATTGGTATAATGTGGTTTAATAAATAAAATGTATATGTACTTATAATTCATGAAAGGTCAATTGGTATAAACTGGTATAAAGTTATCATCGAACAAGATGTCTTGTTACGTGACGTTTACAAATACCAACTGGTATAATGTCAAAAATACTGATTTCTGGAGATTTTTAATATGTTTTTGAAGAATCCATTTAAAATATATGTTCATTGATAAATTATTGTACTTACATACATCTTATATCTTAAATGGAGTAGAACTTGATTTTTCAACTGGTCTAAATAAAATAAATATGTTAATAGTCACTATTTTCAATACTACTGTAAATTTTTTGATTTCGGAACCTAAAACTATGCATTTTTTTGCTCTAAAATTACTTGTGTGTCGTCGTCATCCGAATTTAATTTCATTGTTAAAAATTACATCTCATCAATTTTGTATTGGTTCCAACAATTCTCTGAATCGGCTATTGACTGATGCATTTTTTAAGTCCTTTTTTTTGATAATCAGCTTGATTTGTTCTTAAGGATTATAACTTACGCCAAGTGTTACAAATCTCCCTGAGTCAGAATCCTTATAAACTTTACAACAAATAAACTTCCTTCCTCATAAAATAATCTGCTACACACCCCATATCATTTGTCGACTTAATATATTATAAGTCATCGTATATATTTTGATAGTGATTAGCTGGATAGCATACCAAAGTACCATAACAAGAATTTCAAAATATACCCTTTCCGCATATATTTCCTTCCATATACAAAACACTACTGTGATGTGATGTGATGGGATTATAAAGTCGATAGCGAAACCATAAAATTTTCGAAAATTCTCTAAAATCTTCCTTTTAACTCGCGTTCAATCATCTTTCATCTCGCAACTGTCACAACACAAAAACAACAAGAACAACTAAAATACATATTGAGTTTATGACAGAAATCATATTTGTTGCGGTAGATTAGCAGAGATATTAACGGTAACACATCCATTTCTTCATATATAAATATATAAAACTATATAATATCGTAACAATTTTGTGGCAAGTCGTCGCGTTCTTCGTCTGTTTTGTAAGTTTAATAGCTTATGGCTCTGATTTAGATCATAGGAAGGCATAGGTATAGTTTCTTGTATGTAGTTGGGTGCTTCTTGATTTGTTATGTTAATTTTTTGTACTTAATCCTTTCGGTAATATGGGCAGGGGTTGTTTTATTGTATGGATAAATTTAACGATTTACGATCGAGCAATATGGAATAGAGGGAGAATTCAACACTTCTTTTATTTTTATTTTGTTAATTGGACAGATTGTAAGTTAAACTTATGGAATTGGTTAGGGGAAGGTGAGATTTTGATTCAATTGTTGTATACAGATTATAAGAACATATGTTGCCCAAGACTAACTATATTTGTTGGAAAAACTTTAAAATTAAAAATAGATTTCTAATAGAAATAGAACTCAAACTTTCTTATTATGAAAAATTAAGGTTTAACATTTAAAGTTCAAGAATTTTGATTGCTTTTAAAATATTAAATATTAACCAAATGTTTCTCCATTTATAAAACACTTTTGCAATCAAATATTTTCAAAACGAAACGGACTAAGTTTACGTTGGGTATTTATAAAAATAGATCTTCGATACTTATATTATTACTCATTTCTTGAGTTCATCATCATTTTGAGTGCAGTTCGTCTGGCAGAGCTTGGTATAGAAGATAATTCATTCTTGGGCAACAAACACTCCTAATATTTTTGTATTACTATACTATATGTATCTATTCAGACAGAATAAAAAAAAGAGAAGAAGAATTACACTGTCGACTCCGCTAATAAGCACTCTACTAAAACAAAGCTTTATACAACAGAAAATTTATTATGGTTTTGTTTAGGGCTGTTTCAAAAAAAAATAATTGTAGGTTTAGTTGAATCAATTTTCTTTCACAGAAACTATTATTTTTTTCTGAAACAACACTGTTTTAGTAAAAAAAAAAAATGAACGCGTGTGATTTTTGTTTTTAAAGTGTATTTAATTTAAATTTTGAATTACCTACATATATATTTAAAGGTATAATAAAGTTACCGTTATACCTTATCGTGTTAATTTCATTTAACCATATGTTTGAAGACATCGGCACTACATTAAGATTCCTTATTATTTTTTCAAATTGGTATTTATAGAAGGAATAAGCACAAAACGATATACATAGATAAATACGCCTAAAACACAAAATTGGTTTAATAACCTATGTATTTGAAACCTTGTAAAAAGAATGTACAATTTGCAGATTGAATTTATGAAACTTTTTACTATTTTTACCTTACTCCAGGTTAAAATTAAAGAAATAATTAAAAATGTACCCCTATTTTAATAACCTAATTAATAGTTTCTTTGCAAAATTAAAATCTTTTAAACTGTAATTGTTTGATTTAATTTTTTTTCTGCAGAATAATTCAGTTGTAAAACAACTAAGTTACCTCCTAAAAACATCTAGAAAACGCTGTTAATTTAAACAGAGCATTTAGTTTGATTTTAACAGAAAACTCTTTAAATTTTGATTATTTATTTATTATTTATTTAAATTACTCTACTCCGAAGAATTCAACAGAGATTGAAATGGTACAATTTCATAATGTTCATCCGTTAAAAACAACTAAGTAAATGACTTTGCTACTTCTTAACGGCACAACCTGGTTATTAAATCGAAATTACTTCAAATATTTTAGCAGAGCATTAACTTGTTTAATTTTAAATGAGTAAAACGATTAAAATAACGATCAATTAAGAAATAAATTAGTTGGCGCAACAGTCCGTTGATAACTAGGCCTAGTGACTTACAACTCTCAACAATTCCTGTGTGCGATTAATGTTCTCAGAGATAGAGGGGTCTTACAGTTTTAAGCCGATGCCGAACGGCTAATTTGAGAAAGTACTTTTCATGACAAGAATTACTATTGAAGGATTAGTCAATTCCTCGTAAGAGGCAGTACCCGTGAAAAAAAACTTAAGATGGCACAGGCCGGGTTTGAACCCACGATCTCTGGCACGATTGTCCAAAGCACTTTTTTTATAAATTCATTTGTATTCTTAATACTATCTTAAAGCTAGACCAAAATTCATAAAACTAACCTAATTAACCATAACTTACAACTAACTTACTGGTCCCATACAGACACTCAAAGTTAAACAATTATACTTAATTCAAATGCCTTTCGGCCCTAAGATCTATTTAACTTCAATTCAATTTTATTTATTTTTTGTATTCATTAGAAAATTAAAAAAAAAAACTAATATCAATATCCTTTTTTATTTTTCCTTAAAAACTACTTAGAATAAGGTCCTTAATACATATAAAACTTAAAACTTAAACTACCTATTCTACCTATAAACTACTTAAAACAAGAACAACCACAGCAGCAAATCTAATTATCTAAAATTTTTTGTTTTCCTTTTTTTCTTTATTTCATGTTTTTTAAATTTTTTTTTTTTATTTTTTTTTATTTTTTTTTTTGTTTTTTTTTTTTGTGCCACCATGCCTATTCTACTTAAAACTAAACCCTAAAACTATAAAACAAGTATGTAAGCCGTCCAAGGCTTAAAACCCCGTCCCAACTACCCACTATCAAGTGCCGATTGATGCCACCAAAACTGGTTCTCCTGCTTCACCCTATCAGTTAGTCCAAAGCACTAACCATCACGCCACTGCACGGGTACTACCATAACGATCAATTGCTCTGTTAAACAACAATTTTTTAGACAAGTAACATGATTTTTATTTGGCACTAAACAAAATTGATTCGTCATTGATTACTTTGTTAAGTTGTCCCCAAAAAGAAAAAAAACGTTTCAAGAAACATTGTTCAAAAGAAGGTTCAAACATGTTGAAAAAAATTTGAGAAACATGCCAGAAATGTTTATTGAGTTCAGTTGAATGAATAGTGCGTTACTTTTTTTCCTCGCATGTTTTCCACTTGAATTCAATTTATTTGTTTGGAAATTTCATTTAAAGCCTCCGGTGCCTTGAATCAGTTTTTTTTTGTCCAGAAAAAAAAAATTAAATTTCAGAAATGTTTAAGAAACATTTCAGAAATGGTTCTTCATTTCTGAAATACTTTCTAGATGTTTTTTAAATGTTTCTGAAATTATTTAAAAATGCTTCTATAACGTTAACACACCTATAACCCGTTGTTTTCACCTACTTTGAGTTTTTTGTACAGGGTATTTCAAAATTAATATAAGATTTCTATTAATTGTTGAAAACTTTAAAAAAAAAAAAAAAAAAAAAAAAACAATTTTACGACTGAAATCTAGTGAAGCCAGCAAACCTTGACATAACTTTCAGAAATATCTAATAAAGTTTGGCGACTTCAATTCGAAAATCTTGTATACAAACTGTAATTGAATATTGTCAATGAAAACGGAGTAAAGAATTAAGAAATTCCGGAAGACTGTATCAATTGGTAAGCACAGAAATACCCTGATGGAACTAATTTCAAGATGAAAATCAAGTTTTTCTTTTCTTTAGTGTCTTAGAGTTCTTACTTTACTTTTTAATTGAATAATTAATATTGCAACAGACAAACAATTCAAAACATGAGACAAATTTGTTCGTTAGTTGCATTTGTTAACTAGAAATTTAAAAAAAAAAACGAGTCTGTTAACTCTAGAAAAATTATTCATATACAGACAACTTACTTATTAATAAATTAGAACGTTACTCTAGTGATAAAATTCACTTAACAATTCCTTGAACATATATAATAAACTTATACGGGATAAGAGCTACGGCCATATGCTTGTTCGATTAATACAACAAATAATGGTGGAATAGTAGAAGTGACTTTTACCTAGAATTCCTTTATCAGTAGCTTAAAATGTTCGCCAAATTTTGGAAACATGGTTTTTGTTAGAAAAGTGTCTCACAGGTAATTTCTCGTTAACACAGGTGATTTCTCGTTAACACTCACTGTTGTCTACATTAAATAAGTATTTGTAACTTTCTAAAAATACAAACAATTTCAAAATTCGACAACAATATAATCTAAAATTAATTTAGTCTAAATTTGTATTTTCAATATTCACAAACTTATATTATTTATTTTCATAATAAATGTGTAACATTGTTGCTAAATTTTTGTAGCTTGAATAAGTTAAAGTCAAATTTTATTTTATTAGTAAAATGTTGGATTAACTTTTATTCTATGGTTAAGATAACTCGGAAATCGTCGCAGGAAGAGCTTTGTTGTATTAATAGAGTTATTAAAGTTAACCTGCAAAGATTATTAAAAATTCTCTCAACCATAAGAAATTTGTTGGTCTGCTACTTTTATTTTAAATTTCCTTTCTCCTGTCAAAAACCAAATGTCAAGTAAATTTCTCTGCAACTGTTTCACCGTTTTCAACTTGAAATTTAAAAGACTTCAATTTAAAAGAGAGCTAGCTACAGTATGCTGGGAAAAACGTTTCATGTTTGTGGTTTCTACAATTACATGTTATTCCCTCCCCATACAATTTCTATACAGACAGACACCCAACCATCATCATAATCATCATCATCATCGTCGGCGTCATCATCCTCCTTCATATCTCTCTAATGGTATAACAAAGGTGTTCGTTTCATTTAAGTGTTTTAAGGATAATTTCTATGCTCTGTTATTTTTTTTTTTACTGTTTGTTGAATTTCATTTTATTTTATTGTTTTTATTTTTTTTAATTTCATGTTTATTCCCTCT
Organism: Eupeodes luniger; assembly: GCA_951509635.1. Lineage (NCBI taxonomy): Eukaryota > Metazoa > Arthropoda > Insecta > Diptera > Syrphidae > Eupeodes > Eupeodes luniger. Next base: position 5,484,126 of record OX608075.1, on the reverse strand, counting down.
TGTTGATGTCCTTGCATTAGAAAAAAGTAAAACAAAAAACACCCAAACCCAAACTGTAACTGACAGACGGACAGGACATGCCAGAGAGAGCAGAGGTGACTATGACGACGACACACTATGACTATAGCCATAAACCGCTATGCGTACGTAAATTGTGAAACGCCAAACGATCCTGGTGTCGGTCGAATCCAATTTGTAGCAATTTGTCGGACCACTAAATGAAAGGGCCCATTAGGATAATTAGATCTTTGTTGTTTCTCTATGTTTATATACCTAATACCTTATACATCTCGGAAACCTTCACGTCCATAGGTATACGAGTACAATTGTGTGTTTGTAAGCCGTTTATAGTTAATGTCAGGACATTCAGGACGAACGGAGTCGAGAGACTATAGGTCCTGTTGTGGATAGTGGAAGATATGGTGGCTTGTCCTGTCGTCCTGCGTGTGTCATCCTCTTCCGCCTGATGGTGTTGTTCTTATTGTGTTACAGTGGCATCCCATCAAATGACAGAGTTATTATTAATTGAGTTGATGGGGCGGTAGAAGACGTAAGGGGCAGCACAGGTTATTCGGTTATTTTCTATACAAAATTGTATTCGTTTTCTTTTTTTTATATCCTTGGTTATGCGTCTTTCACCTATAAAGTGTTTGTTTTTAGTGTCCTTTTAATTACAATTACATTGTTCAATTTAATGAAAGTGGGTTTGTTAAGGAAGGTATATAACAGGTATACATACTCGACTCGGGTCATCATCAAGGTCCTTCGTGGGTGTTATTGTTATAATGTATCATCATCAGATGGCTTGAAAATAGTAATTAATATATTGAAATATTTATGTTTTAAGTAAAATTTAAACATCACCCACTTTTAAAAAGCTTAGTTCCTTAATTAAGTCCAGTTGACCCTTTCGAAGTTGCAACCCTTAAAATAATAATTCCCTAATGTGTAAGTACCCTTTTTCACAATTTTATAATCGCCATAACGAAATTAAGATAGACAAATTATCTGCATAACAATTGACAAAATACCAAAATCTACCCCTTCTGTCAAAAAAAATCAAAACATTGTCTAATACCCCATCACGTCCAAATTCCACCCCTTCACGCTAACCTCATATTAAATTATTACAGTAAGTAAATAAAGTATCAATCTCATAGATATCAATTCATAATTCATGTTTAACTAATGTTTTTGTGGGTGAATTAAGGGACATCGTCTTCGACATAGAGGGGGTTGAAAAACCCTCTGATACGGATACAGGTTATTGTTTACTTTTCTCTGAGTACAAACAAAAAGAACTATACGAAACTTTTCACTAAATTAGTTGCATATACATTGTCTAACATGACACACAAAAGAAAGATTGATAAAAACCAACCGCACCCTCTCTGGATCATCCCTAATTGGTGTTGAATTAACTTTCTCAACTTACCATATAAAAATAGACCTATATGTATGTATGTAAGAGCGCAGCATCATCAGCTAAATTTTATGGGGGAGTGAACTTAACATAGTCCGCTTCAACCCCTCATCAAGCTATGGAAATTGACAAGACTACTCTTGTGTTGTTGATTTAGAGAGGGTGGTTTAACATCATGTTATTGTGTTTGTCTTCGCTTGTGCATCCCTTGTTGACTTCAATCTTCGAATTGTTTTTATTTTTATATTTTTTGTTCTTAAATTCCACCCTTAATCTATATAGACTCTGCGCATTGTTTGTTCCATAAGAGGCAGTAAGGTGTATCATTACTTAGGGATGATCATTATTAATTTATTATATTCTGCTATACACATGATGTTGGTTGGATTTTTTTGATGTTATACCCTGATGCCTATATAAGGACGAACTAACGTAACTACGTAAGGTAGAAGGTATAAATAATCCATCTGTTTGACAGGAGTTTTTATATCACTCTCTTCATTGTTGAAGATGATACTAATTTTTGACACCAGGGAGAAAAGAAAGTAAACTTTTTGTACAAGAATATAGGGTGGTGTTGTGTGAAGAAATATTCTTTACTGAGGCAACTATTGCTACTGCTATATGGTATAAGCCCTCACTCTTGGGGGTTGAACTGATTGATTTAGATTCATTTCTAACATATTCTTTTGGGTTTTTAGGGTGTTTCTTTTTTGTTCAATATTTTTGATGGGTAAATTTAAACAAAGTAAATGGATTAATTTAATTTTCTGACTTTTCGACACCAATTTAAATTTGTTTTCAGAAATTTAAAATGCCTATAATGTGGCTGTGGCCAAATATGAAAAAAATCTATTGCTTGCAGTTTTTGAGCCTACAAAATCGTTTTCGATCGGATTTTCGGAGGACTTTTACGATTTGATATAGAAGCTTTTTGTTTTATAATAAATTACCAAACAGAACGTTCTCAGTTTTTATTTTTTTTTTACTTTTCTTTTAAGTTTCCCGACCTTTTTTTAAACTAGGACCTTACTCTATCCTGGTATTGAAATATCTCTGAGAAATAACGAATTATAATCCAAACCATTTGAAACTGACTCGAGTTTTAACAAAATTAACCCACAGCAGTATTGCTTCCGGTAAATCTGTCCGTCTATTTGTCTGTGCTAACCCCAACTGCCTAAACGTTGAAAAATTAAGGTTTGAAACAGAAAAGCGTTAGGTGTTTTTATCATTTTTCTTAAGACCAAAAATAACAGTAGTGCCGAATTTTCTTAAACTTCTTTCAACATATGTTTGCTCTATCCAGAAGGCTATCCCCCATAGAACCGTTATTAAGTTGTTAATTTTTTTTTCAGAAAATTATGGACCGATTTCAATATTTTTTTTCTCAGCAAGCTTTTATGTTGTAAAATAAATTTGATGATCAAAAATGTTTATTTTTAAAAAATGATTGCATTTCTTTTTAAAAATTCGATATCTCAAAAACGTGTAAGCACTTACCAAAAAAGCGTGTAAGCACTATACCAAAAAAGTACTCACAAAATTAAAAAATTTGCATGTATGTAGTTAAGTTACTTTAAAATAAAAAAACGCTCAAACGATTTTTGAAAAAAATTAATGAAATTAAATGGCATTTAAAATTTTGAAAATAAACTTATTTTGCGAACTTATTTTGAAATCTTAAAATATACGTAAAGTACTATTTTTCGACAGAGTCTTTGGAAGCAGGAGCAAGTTTTGTTTTCATTTAAATATGACATTCGACTTTTGCCGCAATTATTCAATACTTTTTATCAATAAATCTGGCACTATGCTTCAAAAGTTGCTGGTCTGTTGGCATAAGCTAATGACTTAACAAAGTCCCTTAAAGAGGCAAGAACTTTATCACTAAACACAATTCCTTTGACAAATTGCTCTGTGAAGTCTGTTTTTTTCAAAATAAATTTCGATTTCATTATGAATTTCTAAGCCACAGAAATGTCAACACAGTTTGACATTCTTAACTGTCAAACCATAAAAAACAAGCACTGAAACCTTTTATACAGTTAAAACAAAAACACCTTTTATAAATACAAATTTCTTCTTGAACAAATTTTTCTAGAACAAAAAATTTTTTTGAAATGTGTATTTAGAACCTGTCAAAATTTATCAAATAAAAATACAAACTCGGTAATGAAACAAATTCTGAACCTGTCAAATTTTATTTCAATTATTTTTTTAACTCAAACTGCGTTTCCATGAATATTTCAATTCAAGAGGCAAGCGAATCTTCTGAACACACCCCAAGCAAGATAAATTGAAGAAATGTCATTTGAAGTTACGTATGTTTTGTTGAAATTGTCACTGATATGAAATTTTACAATTTAATTAAATGTGCGTTATTTTAGTGAGTGGGTATAGCGCGTTTTATTGGTACTTCTATTACTTTGCTAGCTATATATTACCAATAATGAACGCCTTAAATTTGTTGCCACCACCTTTTGGATGACAATTAATCTGTCATTAACCTGTAATAATTAATCAGGTTTTAAAGCGAAATAAGTTTAACAAGACTATCATATTTAATAAATTTCCAAATATTCACATTCAAAATTTAATGTTTAAACTTGCCATCTTTTTGATGTAGGATTCTTTTAATTTTGGATCAAAGGAAAATGGCAATGTTTTTTGTGACAGCTAGTTAAATTTGACAGCAGATATAGTTCTAGATGCTGTCAGTAGTCCATTGCGTTTAGCCACTAATGCAGTGATACAGCTCTTCTTTGTCTATAAGCGTCTTAAAATTCTTGGATTAAACGTATGAAGTGACGAATTTTGAATGTATACGTTAACAAAATAATATTTTTTCTCTATACGATACAACAAAAAAACATAAAGTTACGTTCACATTGCACAGCACACTTTACTGTCATAGCTATCCAAGCTAAAAACAAAATCATCAACGCAAAAAAATAAGGAAATGGTGGTTATATTAAAAATCCATTGACTTTAATTAATCATACGCTAAAAAAGACACAAATTAGTAAATCAAACTTAATCTTCCTTATACCAATTTAAACACGCAAACTTTTTATTCAAAACTCATCTTAAAATAATTCAAACAAAACTCTATCAAAAACAAGAAATAAACAACAACGAAAACACAATTCCAACCAAAATTTCTAATTAACTATTTTTTGTTCATTATACTTAGAAAACAACCAAAAAAGCAACCAAATCTAGAGAAGACATCAAAATCTCCTGGGTTCAGCACAGCGGATGGGGCACGTGTGTACGACTACGTATATTAATTGCCCTCGAGTTTCCGACCACACAATCAGTGACACATTATTTGGCACTTGGAAGTCATTGCGGCGTTAAAAGAGTTATCATCCGCTTCACCTCGAGTGTTCACTGCGTGTTTTGTTTTATATATACCTTCGAGTTTCGAGTATGTGATGCTGATCCCACTGGGGATCAATCCCAGACCATATATAGCCCTTTGCCGTTGTTACCACCGCAGCATCAGATACCACGCCATCATAAGCCAACGGAAACAGAAACAGAAACATCAGACATCTAAAACGAGAACTTCCGTGATGGTATATTTTGTAGATTCAAAATGCGACATCGTCGTCTCGTCCAGATGATATACCAAAGCACCAAAGACCTAAGACCTAAGCCATCCAATCCAGAATTCCCGAAAACTAAATATAAAAAGGGGAAAAAAGAAAGGTTTTAGGGAATCTACCTACGAACGACGCCGACAACGGCAACGGTTACGGAACGGGACGGTAACGTACAGTGTGACTAATGCGGTGTTTTCATCGTTTTTCCTTTTGTGGTCATTCACGGGTGATGCTGCTACCTTCGGATCGGATATGTTCTTGTTTGATTTGTTGTCAATGGGGTTCGAAACCAAACAGAACTGAACTGAACCGAGCCACTCTGACTCCAGTATCATTCCCTGAGTGGCTTTGTGGCTTGGTTGGGTTTGTTTGATTTTTTAATTCTTCTTTTTGTGTTTTCTGGGATTTTGATTCTCAAGAGCTTCCGCATTTGTACGCCATCCACCAGCAAAACAAAATTTTGTTCATTTGTACTATACCTAAATTCTAACCTCCTACCTTTGGGACGAATCCAAGCGCCAAAATGTGGAAAGGTTCGCCTCAAAAACTCATTCGTTTAATTTCGTTTTTGGGGGTTCTTCTTGACAGTAGCAGTGGAATAGGTGGCTTGGGAGCGCCGGAGCGGTGGTGCGGCGTTGGCGTTGGCGGTTATTCCAAGGGTCAGAGAGGCAAACCGATAAGCTATGTGATGTTGTCGTCGTCGTCGAAGTCATTGTCGTCAACGGTGATATGGTGACGGTGATGGCAATGGTGGACATAAGGGGACGTACTCATGTGTACCTATACACGACGACGTCAAATGGGTGCGGTATGTGAATAAACGAGCTTAAGTCAAGTGTTGTGTGTGGTGTTCTCTGCTGTGCAGTCACAATCACAATCACAGTCAAAGTGAGATACGGTGGCAATGAATTATTAGGCCGCATTAATTATTTATTTTCTTTCTTTGAAGTTGATTAAGGATTCGATAAATCACGCGTACTTTAGTCATTCTCTTTTTCTGACTCTGTCCCAAAATCAAATCGAAATCGAACAGTAGCCCGTCACACCGCATCGATTGCTCGCAATACGTATACACATAACGTAACGCTACCTCAAATTCGTTACGGTTTCTGTCATTGAAAAGTAAAGAATTAGGTTCCTTTTGGAGAGAAAGGTCATTTTGGGCAAAAAACATATTTCAACAATAATCTCTTTCTTATAAATAGTCCTAAACGGTTATTAAGGTTTGAAAATATGTATCCGCCCTCAAGAAATAAATCATCATCCCTTAGATAATAAATCCGATTGTCAAAGTCAAACAAATTAACCTCTTCCCAAAAAGTAATTTGTGTCAAAATCACCGAAAGATAAACTGTCATCTAATTCGCATAATTTTTATGTCATCTCAACACAACTTAATCTCTGTGAGTGTTTTATTCCAGAACTCCATCAGAAGACAGCTCGCATTGTAATACTCGTAAGTATATGTATATATATCACCCTTCGGGTTATTTTAACCCCTGCTGCCATCTCCGCATCCAACACCACCACCTCCGACTTCGAACGGTCCTTATGCGATGCAAAGCGATGGATGATGGTAGAAAGTGGAAACGGAAACAAATAATATTTGTTGGCAAAGTGTTTTGAACCGCACATTTCCTGAGTTCCTTGCTGTTGTTCATTTTGGGTTTTGCCCTGAGATTTTCAACGTCAAAATCCATCCCCACCCCCTTCTCACAACACTGCTGTAAAATTTGTAATGTGATAGAAATACATGTGTTGTTAGCATCTTTTATCATTTCCCGTTCCCGTTGCGTCGTCGTCGTCATCGTCGTACTTTTCTCTATGACTGATCAAAACCACCCTCTGCCTTTTATATATATGTAGGTATACTGGTAGACGGGCGGGCGACAATGGTCGATGGGGTGGAAAATGAAAGCAATTTGTTAGACCTTTGTCAAACACAATTCGCTCGTCCTCTACGTCTGCACACATCCCCTCTGTATCTGTATTATTCGTAGTCATTCATTGATGGTTTTCATAACTTTTTCGATTAACTTTATGTTCGGGCATTTGGCAAATAGACTTAATAACTTTGAAGGGATGCCAACCCTTTTATATCTATGAGTTTATTTGGATGGATATAGACACAAGTGTATCTAAATTAGAGTGAATTATGAATTGTGGACTGTTCACGGATGTTTTTTTTTGGTTTTGGTGTTTTTGTTTGTCTTTTATTTTATCGTGTGGTATTGTAGATAAATTGCGAAAGTATTCGAAAAATAATAGAATGGAGTATTTGTGGTTGTTGGGATTAGCTTATCGGGTGTGTTTCTTTTTTGTTTGTAGCTTCGAGACTGACCGTCTCACCACAAGGTTATGTTTAGCTGAGTTTATTTTAATACAGGCTGTATTTGAAAAATGATTTCTAATTTTATTTGACATTTCATCATCATAGATAGCAGACTGCAAAAACTGTATAAACTCAATAATGCACCATTAAAAATCATTGGTCATTGGTAAAGCGTCAATGTAAACAGAACTCAAGTTTCTTACAAAAAAGTAGTTTTGAACGCAACCATTTAATAAGCCAGTTAACGTGTTCATTTACAGTCACATACTTTTCACTCATTTGTGTGTTTTCAGTTGTAATTTGTGCTGTTTGTAAAATGTTCATATGGCCAGTTTATATTTCTAGGATCGCAGAAATGTCTATTTTTTCAGAATTGTATACATGCATATGTATGTACATGTAAACGAAATTTCTTATACACATTTCCTACTTTTGCTGCCAGAAATCTGAGAGTACAATTTGTATGATTCGATTTCTCAGGAATCTCCTATTGCAAAATTCAAAAAGGAAAAATAAATACTCTGTCAAAGCTGACCAAAAAAATTCTCAGAAATGTAGAGTACTCATTTTGAAAGTACATATATACATATTTTACATGTTGTAAGGCTTCAAATAACATATCAAGGCCAAGGGCTCTACTCTGTAATGTGTTTAGAAATCAAATATTTTCGAAAACGAATATTTTGTACTATCTACATATTTCTAATGCGGATAAGAAATCTAGTACTTACGGAATGACAAATCCGCGTTCGGATTTTTCGTACCTGGCAATGCGTTTCCGAATGTCATTAGCGTTCGAAACATAGAGGAAATATATTATCTAGAGTCCCGACTTAATGGGTTTGCTCTCTTTCGGCCTACAAACTAAATTGAGCGAATTTTGCCCATTAGCATAAGCATGTGTTAGTTGTCCCGTGCATTTCTTATGGGAAAATGCAGATTCTATGTAGTTGTTACGGGCTTTTAAGAGAGTTACCTCAAATAAAATTTGAGGGTGTTTCAGGCAAGACGGGTACCAGTCGGGACTCTAGATAATATATTTCCTCTACGGTTCGGAAACGGAAATTTTGTTTCTACACCAAGAGAGGTAACGGATTGCAATTCGAAGGTCGTTTTTAAAAAAACACAAAAGGAAAATTGTGTTAAGTTGTGTGAAATTGATAAAATGTAAGTAAGGAAATAATAATTGTATTCAAAATTTAAGCAAATAAATTTCATCATAGGGAATCATAAGCGAAAAATGTGCACACCAAAAAAAAAAAGCAATTTGAAATTATAGTGGAATGCATGTGTGCTCATCCCGATTTAGCCAAGGCAGCCGATCTCATGAGAGTGGACAGTTCCTCTCGAATAGCATTCAATACATAATTGAAAGCAGTTTTTGATAGTCTAAATGTCTGTACAAAACTAAACAAAAGCAATGGCTAAAAAAGTAAAATAACTCACGCATTATATTTACCTTCTATCACACATTTCAAAAATATTTGACTTATCGCGTATTGTTCTACGTTCAACTCTTCTCTATTTTCTTCTCTATTTTCTTCATCCATGCGCAACCGAATCCATTTTATTAACTTTTTATTGAATTTTACATTTTCTCTTTAAAAATTAATTTCAACTTCCTCGTCTTGTTTGTGATTTGTTTTAATTTTTTTGTAATTTTGCTTTGACACATCTCATGAGAAATACTTCGAGACTCGGCAAATCTATTCTATAAATACAAAAAGTACTAGATGATTGTTTTGTTCGATTCGAACATTTTACAGAGTATGAATCCATAAACGAATCGAATATCGACTTCGAATCGGATTGGCTTTCGAAAGGCATTAGGTACAGAGTAGGGCCCCAGTATCAGTTATTTATGATATAATGAGAAAGCGAAAAACCTTATCTGAAAACTTTAAAGTCATGTTGAATGTCTCCTTCAAGGTCTTTCTTCTAGTTTTTGAATAAGAATAATATTTCTAAAACTAATATTTCTTTGATATTTTGCTACCAATTGGATGACTCTAGGTATTTGATATCTATTATCTTAATATGTAAGCAAATAAAACAAAAACACTTAAGAGTAAATTTATAGACTGCAACCCTGTGAAAAATGGTTTATTTTGTGATATGACATTTTTGTATTTAAAAAATCAGAACTGAAAAATGTAAAGAAACACGCGATCATTTGTGTGTTGTCATTCTTAAGAAGTTAAAACGTATAGAAATTTGGACTGGACTATTAAAAATGGTTTATTTATACTTAAAAAACACATTGGTACACAATTTTAAGTAATAAAGTGTTTTCGAGTTACTAAGTTAAAACGATGATATTCTTTATAATTTTGAATAATTTTAGCTTCTTATTATCTATTTAAATTTAGAAGCAGAAATAACAAAATAAATACTTTAATTGAGTTTTTGACATTTGAAATTAATAGGTCCGTTATGAAGATTTAGGTTTGTTTGCTTTGTTATTTTTTCACGAACTATCACCGAATTCTCGTGATCAGATACACGAAAATAAGTATTTCAATAATAAGCAAAGAATTCAAATTTTTAAAATGGCTACTAAGTTGACAAATATTTATAAAATTATTTACTGTTTAAATTTTAAGCCCATAATAAGATTTTTTCAATTTTAAGCTATTGCTTTTACACTGAAATTGTTGTTTTCTTCTACCCCTTGGCTTTCTATAAAAATGTTAAGGGTTAAATGTGAACATGGTATTATAAATGTTATTAATACTTTTTAAAATAAAGTTTGAAAAGCTAAAGTAGACAAACCTTCCACATAAAATAATTTTACACTACTATTAAGTTTTCTTTGTTAAGACTTAAATTGAAATAAAACAAGAATTTGTTTACATTTACCCACTTAACCTTTATTAATCAAGAAAGAATTTGTTTACATTTACCCACTTAACCTTTATTAATCAAGAAAGTGGTGATATAAGATAAAAGTAAAATTTCAGAAGTATTCAATTTCTTATGATTTTAATAAATTAAATTTAGAACGTTTAAATAGTGAAAAATGAGCATAAATTTAAAGTTTAAAAAATCGACACTATCTTTACGCCAATTTGGTTGTGACTTTTTATTAAATTCATCCATTTATTTGAAATATTTGTAATCATTTGCATTCTTTAGTAATCTTTTGTAAATGATTATTAAATCAAAAGCATGTATTTATTTAAAGATAAGCTATAAATATGTTTAAGGAAAATAATTAAAAAATATTAATATAGAAACTAGAGACAATAAAGCAATTACGGTACAATGGGGCGTATACTTACTTTCTTATTTAATTAAATTACAATTTTTTTTAATTGCTTGTTTGATTAAATCAAGTAAAGTGATATCATAAACCCATTTTTGTAATTATTTTTTTTTTGTTAAATGCAGGTCCTTAACATGTTTAAATTCAAAAATCAAATAAAGTGGTTTAAGATATTTTTCTATTCTTATTTCTTCTTATCTTTCCCTCTTTGATAAATCCTTAAAAAACACGAAAGTTATAACCATTTGTAAAATAGCCTAAGTGTACTTATTAATTGAGATTAAAAGTTCAAAATCACTTTCTTTTAAACTATACAAATAAATTGATTCTCATTCATAGACATTTTTAAATCCAAGGATCATTTCAGTTTTCAAGACTTTGAATTTGATAAAAAAATTTATTTTGTTAATACGATTTTCCAAAATTTTAAGTGAGTTTTGTAGAATTTTTCATTGTAAGTATTAAAAGATTTTATGATTTTGGGATATCGAATATTTAATTCTCTGATTCCTTTACTCAACTTTTTATGTGGCTGTTTTTTTGTTTTCCTTTTTCAAGTGAATACATAATAAGCAGGTCATTAAATTGGAGCCAGAAGAAATCATGGAGAACAATGGCTTCAGTTGTATCCTTGTTTTTAAACGTACTTTTTCAATTTTTTATTTTGAATCAAAAACTTTCAGTCTTAAGAATTGTAGCTACTCCTAACTTATTTATTATTGAGTCATTAAATTTTCATCTAATATAAGTCTGAAGTTAACTTAAATGATGAAGAAAAATTTGGTTGGAAACCACTTCTTGTGAGAAATAACCTCATATAAAAGTAAAACTTATTGCAGAAAAAAGGTTATTTTAAATTAAAAATAAAATTTATTTTTGATGTAATTTTTATTTCAGTCCATATTAAAAAGCTTATTTTATTCTTTTACCAAAGAAGCACTTAATTAACTAAAATTTTTGAGAATATATTTTTTGATTCTGTCAATGTAAGGGCCGTCATTTTTAACTTGTAGAACTAGAGGGATCCTACAATTTTATTTCAAATAACTAACACAAATATTTTGTCTTCAAAATTCTTACTAAGGAGTTTAAGTGCCTACCGAATTCATAAATCATGTGCTAATAAGAAACACTACTCTCTTCCACTACTTTTACTATTATTTATTTAAAAATTAGGCCAAATCAAGCCCGTCAGCAAAATTATGAGCAAGAAGAAAAAAATATATCTAAACAGTGTCAACCGCTATCACCTAATTTAAAATTCAACTCAACAAATGAAAACCCATCCTGATGAACGAAAAACATCCCCCAGAAAAAAAAACCTTTACCCTCAAGATAACATAGCACAACACCAACCAACCACCCACCAAGCACCTATTTACAATTGCAAATATTTTCATTTTTCCCCAGGCGGCCGGCCGCAATGGCCCTGAACATGACCAACCGACCCACCGACCGACCCAACGATCGACCTCGCGCTCCCTTATTCAACATACAAACAAAATAATATATTTTTTATACCGTTTACCTACCCTGACATCGACCACCCACTTAACCCCCCCCCCCCACCCCCTCCTTCCTCCATCCAAAAAGGGGAAAAGCGAATGTATCTTTTGTTCCCATCAACAAGATGGCAACTTGCTTGCTCTCATAATAACTGAACACGTTAACAGAAAATTGGATTCCCAGAAAAACAACAAAAATAAATAAAAACGCTTTTAAACTAAAAACTGTATATGGAAGCATAAACTCACGCTAACAACACAAAATAAAAATAACATCCCCCGCATATTGGGGTCGCTCTCTCTCAGCCCACCATCGTCGTCGCCATCGTCGACGTCGTCGTCGCATCGCATTGCCATGGTCACAAGGGCGTGTAATTGAGTGCTACAAGAGTCTTTTTGCTGTTTTTATTTGCGCATTAGCACAGGGGTGGACAGATACAAATAAAAATAACCACCCGCTCACAAATATCCATTCACATACAGAAACAAATTACAAATGAAAACTCCAGAGTTCTGGAGTCCTGTGAGTAGAATCGCCAACAACATCAATGAGCGGCGGCGGCGGGAGCAGCCAAAGACGAACATAAACCATTTTATGTCATCCAATGTGGTTGGAGAAGCGCACAGCAAACGACAGACGATGACGATGACGACGACTACGACGATGCTATGCCAAAAGGAAGGACATATACAAAATCAGGAAAACTCAGCAATTTTTCATCCACAAAAGGCGAGAGGGTGGCAGCCATAACATCTACCCTTATGGCAAAGCAGGCGAAAGCTGCCATTTTACGATGGGTTTTTATCATGGGTGAAAATGTGTGCAAAAATACAATACCCGAATCGTAGTAGTAGAACCTGGACCGCCGGCCGCCCGACGATTACGACGACGTTCGACGATGGAAGCGATTTTAAACCTCCCACCCCACCCCTACACTCCTTTCCATTTCACATAACAACTCTATTGAAAAAAAAGGTGGTAAGGACACATAAACGGGATTGGTTGGGCTGATGGCGGGCTATGGGTGATGGGCGACGGGTGATGGCAAAAAAGTATTGTTCTTCAATTTTGTGGGTTTATTCTGTGCCACTTGTGAATTTGAAAAAAGGAAGCAGTGAAAAAAAACCGGGACCATAAACGAACCCTACTACAGGTTGTCCTTGCTATTATGCTGCTGTTGAGAAAGGGATGCTCTTTTTTGTAGTTGTTGTTTTGTTTTTCCTTATAAACCCAAGGGAACGAGATGTGATTCGATTTTTTTCACTGCACCCCACCCTTATCGTCTTCTTTTCTTTTGACTTTTTTCAATATTTTGTTTGTTTTGTTTGTTTTATAGTCGTTATTTACTTTTTTATCCACATCAGTTCTTTGCTCGTAGTGGCACAGAACAGAACATGCGGCCATATGTTGCACGCCCTTGTTTGATTGATTTAACAAAAGCGATTTAAGGATTACGATGAGCAGCAGCGGCAGCAGTGATGGTTACAGGAAAAAGAATCAACAACACAAACAGTCGGTGTCAAATGAGTCAATTTTTATAATAAGGATATACGAACAAAACATGGAGAGTTCAAAGAGAGAGAGCGGGAATAGGACAATTTGTTTGCATATCAATATGCAAATTTTTAATAATTTGAACATTTGTTTCAATTTATGACAGATTTAGTGTGATGTTTTTCGTTTAGTGGCTTTTTTTCTTGCGGTAAATTTATGTTAAATTTTTCCTTTATTTTGGTTTGTTTAATTTAAGAACAGGAGGGCTTGCCTTCTTTTTTTCAAAAAGACAGGAATATTAAGTTTTTTTTTTTGTGAAATAACATCATTTGTTTCTGAATCCAAAAAAATGTCTCCATATTGTTTCCCGTGGCTTTTAAATTATTTTTATAAATCTTGCTTAAAAAAACCTATACGAAAGTACACTTATGGTTGTGCACTAAAATATAACAGTTCGACTAAATTTTTGTCCATATAGGTAACACAAATAATTTTTTTAAGAAAAAATGATTCCGTTTTATTTTAAACTGAAGGAGTTTAATTTATAAAAACTTCGAATTTTACGAAAATAAAAACTTAAATATTTGGTCCTTCGAGCCGGATTTCCATATTGGAAACAGACTTTCATTTACTGCTTGGCGAGCTTGGAGAATATAACATATTTGGATCAGAGTTGCAAGTTCATGAGGGTTTAATCAGTACGATTGATGAGATTTAAATATATGTTGGGACTAATATATTCATATAAGGTTATCGATTTCTTTCATCCCGAGAATTTTTCTTTAATTAAAATTTATATTGTTTTTTGCAATAAAAACAAAAGTTTTTTAAATAAAACAAAAACGGTTTTGGATATCAATGAAATTCTTTATTCCTGTGAAAGTACGTTTGATGCCATTATGTATGGAACTCAATTTCTATTGCATGGCCACCACGGGCACATTGCAGAAGTCCAGACGCTGAATCCAATTTTCGACGGTTTTCAAGCATAAATCGGCCGATACTGCTGCAATTTCACGTTCTATATTCGTAAGAAGTTCATCAATCGTCGCTGGCTTGTTGGCATAGACCATAGACTTGACGTAACTTCACAGGAAATAGTCTAACGGCGCGGCGTCAAATCGCACGACCGAGGCGGCCAAGCGACTGGACCATTTCGTGAGATAACTCTTTCTCAAAACTTGGTTTGCAATAAATTGATTGTGACATTCGCTATGTGGCTTGTGGCGCCGTCCTGTTTTAACCACATGTCTTCCAAGTCCATATCATTCATATCAATTGGGGCAAAAAATACTCGGTTATCATTGAACGGTATCGATCCCTATTTACAAAAACGTGCCGGTCTTGATCATCACGGAAGTAGTACGGCCCAATGACGCGCGTTGCGCCGGCCCATAAACCACACCAAACCGTAATTTTTTTGGGATGCAATGATGACTCATGGAGTACGTGTGGATTGCTGCCTGACCAATACCCCATATTTTATTTATTGACGAAGCCATTCAGCCAGAAATGAGCCTCATCGCTGAAGATGATTTTTCAATGAAAATCCAATCAATCAAGCGCTTCAGTTCTTGCGCCAATTTGATCTTGTAAGGATGTAGACCAAGATTTGTTCGCAAAATTCGCCA
Organism: Eupeodes luniger; assembly: GCA_951509635.1. Lineage (NCBI taxonomy): Eukaryota > Metazoa > Arthropoda > Insecta > Diptera > Syrphidae > Eupeodes > Eupeodes luniger. The sequence goes on along the minus strand of OX608075.1, from coordinate 5,468,864 downwards.
GAACGTCACAAAGATGCCCAACGCTTGAGAATGACGTATGAGGGACACATTTGCGCTTTCTGCAAATGAAGCCTCAGGGGGTCGAGCGGCTTCAGTTCTTGCGCCAATTTGATTTTGTAAGGATGTAGACCAAGATTTTTTCTCAAAATTCGCCACAACGATGTCACAGAGATGCCCAACTCTTGAGAACGACGTATGAGGGACACATTTGCGCTTTCTGCAACTGAAGTCACAGGGGCAGCAATGTTCTCGACACTACGGGCACTTCTTTGTCTCACTGGCACGGGAACATTTTGTACTGTTCCTGTGGATTAAAATGTTTTCCACTAGACTCTCAATTGTTTATCTGCTAGGACGATTATGACGATCGTAAATTGGACGTAGACTCCGAATTTTGGTAGTAAATTTTAATAATTTCGACTCGTTGTTGGCTCGTATATCTCTCCATCATAAAATGGCAAACCTTGCTGAAGAGAAATGACAAAAGAGCGGCAAGAAATATTGTGTCGTTTGCTGTCCCTGTCGCTCTACTTTTGTAACGTCCCTGTTGAAAACCCCTGTACAAGTAAAAAACTCTAATTACTGAAACGTACAATTATTCCAATTTTATATTTTTCACTGAAAAGGAAAACTCTCTTTAAATGAAAAAAAAAAAATAATAATCAAACAGATTTAAAAACAATGTCAATTTTTGTATTTTATATTTTTCACTAAAAAGAAAAACTCTCTTTAAATGGAAGAAACTATTAATCAAACAGAACTAAAAATTGTATTAAACATTATAAATTTTTTTATTTTATATTTTTCACTGAAAAGAAAACTCTCTTTAAATGAACAAAATTGTTAATCAAACAGAACTAAAAATTGTGTGAAACGATGTCACTTTTTGAGAAAATTGATTGATATTGTTGCCTTTCATAAACTGTTAAATAAAATGAATTGTTTTTCAAACGAGTAAAATACTAATTGCGTTTTAGTATCTGAACACTCCTTAATAGTGACAGTTCTTTAAAATGTAAGCAAACAAACCTAAAACAAAAAAAATTTAATTTTCAGAAATTTTAAAAGTAAATATAAATTTAAGTAGCAAATTAAATCATTTAAAATCTAGTAATTTAGGCAAATGGATTACATATTACTTTAAATCGTTTTGAATTTAGCACGATTCTTTTTACTGTTTACATCTTTTTACATACATTTATTGTACTCTTCGTTTTCAATATACCTATAATTTTCTTATTCCATAGAATTCAAGCAAATATGAACACTGAAGAATTAATTCATTTAAATTGATTGAATGAGTCAAAAACGATTATAATCTTTTGAATGTAAAATAAATCACGAATGATTCAATTTCATAGTTAAGTCTCACAATAATAGAAAACATTATTTTTAAATAAAATAAAATAATTATTTTGTCAAAATTGCTCCAACAAACATTTGAATACTGCAAAAAGAAACCTTAACTGTAGATATTCAAAATGAAAGGTCTACACTACTGTTTTTGGTTTATTTTAGTCTGGGATTGAACTTTCCAGACTTCAGACAACATCTGTACGAGTAATTAAAAAAAAAGTAGATAATCCTAAGCCATTCTATTCTACTCACTCTTAAACTCAGAGTAGATATCCAATATTTTTAAGTTAAATACGATTTTCAAATCTATCATTATTGTATGTAAAAATGTAAACTTACAATTAATGTGACAATATTTTCAGAAACGTTACTTTCTGCCATTTCAGTTGAGGTTAAAAGTTGTCAAATGTCGTTGTTAAAGACATCTGACAGTTGTTGTCATTTTGTGTAATTGACATCCAGGAATAATTCATCTTCTGGGCGATCACAAAATCCTTCCAGCTAGATTAAGGGTGTTTTTAAGCATAATTTTTAAAGAAGTACGAACCAATTATTCCATCAGCATACTTAACAGTCAGTTTTTGTGGATGCAACATACACTTAAGGATTAGCATCATTCCAAAAACAGCAGTATTGTTTATTTACGCATCCTTTCAAGCAAAAGTGAGCTCTCATAGCTAAACGAAATTCACTTTTTACAAAAAAAAACATGGTTTCTAAAATAAATTTTGCAAAATTTGAAAGCGTTTTTCAGGCGTCATTCTTTTCATGTGGAAACTTCAAGGTATTGGCAACCTGAATTTTCTTTGGAGATTTTGTACGGTTCTCTACAAAACTACCAACTTATTTGTTTTTTTAAAGAACTTTCAAATATTGCAGTCTTATTGTTCAATTTTTATTCTAGACCTACGAGTGAAACATTGTCTCCTTAAAAACTAAGGTTGCATCTTTCGTTAATCTTTTTCTTCTTTTCGACAAAAAAAAAATGATGTACTAAGTTTACAGTTAAACAACCTTCTTGGGTGATATTTCTGTTTAATATGTTTATCTTCAAAAGTAAAGAGTGTTGGCGATTAAATAAAACCCATTCTTATCGACTTATAAACAGCTCTAACAATTTTAGAACTCAACAAAATATAAATCCAACAATACATAATCAAATTTGAATACAAAATTCTTTTACTAAGCCCATTTTCAAATATTACCAAAAACTAGTCCCTTTACACAATATGCATCATAAAACCATCCAAAAAATGTCCAAACAAAAATCCAATAAGATCATCTGTATATTTATTGCCTTCCATCATAACACCATTATGATTCTAAAATTTTTATATCCAAACAAACCATTAAAATATCTTTGAAAAAAGTCAAAATTTTAAAATAAATATTAACAACAAAAGATTTGTTAAGTATCTCACACCCCGTCAAGTGTGTCTTTCTTTAAAAAATTAAAGAAATTTGAAAAGAAAATATAAAAATTTGATGACAACGACCAACAAATAATCAGATCATCCTGTGGAAAGAGTCAAACAAAAGGTTCTTCTTTTTTAAAAAGGTACATTTTCATTTAAAATCTTAAGTCACCATTGACCATTGAAGAAAGGCCCTTTAATTCGTGTTATGGACACGGAACGGACGCGGACACCTCGTAGGTAACGCACGCATGCATCACACACGCACAAACCGCACAAACAAAAAATCTCCCGCGTCTAATCCGCCTATCAACACCGCTCTGAGCATTGTGCAACAATCTTGCGTTCTTCTTCGATTTCGAACAAAAATTATGAATGAAAATGCCAGTTGGGGCTTTAATCGAAGTCTCTTCTTCTTCTTCGCCTTTATCGAAGATTCATAATTCCTGCTTACACTTAGCCGTTAGCCCCCCCAAAGTGTCCCTTATGCTCATGATGGTGTGATGAGTAAGGAAGACGCAAATACAAAACGGAGGAGAGCGCATTTATATTTGAAAATACCTGAACCTGAATCCGTGTAAAGGGCTCATTCAATTCCAGTCTTTGGACTCTAGAGCCTCGACTTCGGACTCCCTGGACGACTACGATACAAGGGAGCTATAGAGGTATACCCTGACGACGCATGGAAGACTAGATTGCCCGAGTGCAAGTTAACTTTTTTTCATTTTGATGTTGCATGTTGAACACAACCTGAGGAGGTGTGTAATCTAGTGGACCACCTAGAGTTTTATGTTTATGCTCTCTGGACAATTTTGCCATAAAGAATTGTCAAACAATTCCCTGATCATAAATTGTGTAATAAATATGTTCACTTCGGACTCGATGCTGTTTCTGTTTCCCTGTGTTCCTTGTGTAGCGTAGCTGAACTTATGAAATATTGAAGTGGGACCCCGAACCACTGCACTAAGGAGAAATCCGGACTTTTGGAGGCTTACTTAGTTATAATTAATATCGGTTTTGAGTGCTGCGATCACCACTGGATGCGTCTTATTTTATATCGAAGAAAAGATAGGGAGAGTGTTCAGAGAGCCTGATGTGTTGCTTGTTGGTAGAATGTATGGATCTGGTTTCACTTTATATACGGATAGGAAGCATTGGACGATGGACGACACACGTAGTATAAGTTGTGTATTAGTTTGAAGTCTCGGGTGGGCTCTGACTTTGGTTAAAATAATCGGATATGCACTTGGATGACATAGAAGTTGTTGTATTTTTTTTTTTTGGATCTGATATTTTGTTTTGTTCTGGAAAGTGGGAAAGGGGGGCTGAATAAGACTTTTGACTAATGAGATTTTTATGAATGGTCAACTCGTTTGGGATTCTTCTGGGGCTTAAATAAAAATGGGAACTGGATATTGGGACTCCAAATATCAAATACTTTAATTTCTAAAGAAGAATGCTTTTGGAGAACGATTTTGTAAAAGGTGTAGAATTTTGAATTGGCAACACTGTTTTCGTTGTCAACTGACAACCGTTCTGTTATCTGTCATGTCATGTTTCTTAAGTATTTGGCGTTTTTCTCTTTTAGATCAGAGCAAATCAGGGAACTGTCAACAAAAATAATCTGTGTTTCTAGTTTGACGTTAGAGGTTTCTTCTTTTTCAAATTATTGTTAAAAATGGTTAACAATCGTTAACTATTGTCGTTCCTTAGAGTTAAGATTTTTACGATTTGTAACAATATGACGTCACTATATTGTTCCTAAACACATTCATTAAGTGTCAAATAAATAAATAAGTGTCAAACTAGGCGGAGTTTAAAGTGTTGAACTGTCAATGTGAATGATTTGCTTACAAACAAGTAAAAGTTTTGTTTGACTTGTGAGAACGCAATAAATTTAAAAGCAATTCCTCATCTAAATCAAAGCACTTATATTTTACAAATAATTAACCAATGTTTTTTGTTGATTTTTATTATTTATCTCATACATTTTAAAATTTAATTTTTCGTTCGTTATTTATTTCGAGATTTACAGTTATAAAAGTAAGTAGTTTGACAGATCAACACTTTCTAACAATTGTCGTTCCTAAATGGTTTTAATAAATTCAAACAATTCATAGCAATAACACTTGGACAATTTTGTTTGAAATATCAGCAAAAGTTAGCAGTTATTCGAAAAAGAACAGATGGCAGATACATATATCGGAGCACAAAATGTTTGCAGACGTGGAACGTCTCGAGCAATACGTTCATCTTTATTCAGCAATTAACCTCAATAGCCAAAACTAAAGTATTTATTTGAAGTGTAGATAATCTTAAACAATTGTTGAGATGCACTGTGCCATAGACTGTTGAAGACATTAGCTCTTAAGCTGTCAAAGTAGTTCTTGCATAAGCCAATCGTTTCTCAGAGCAATTTTAATAAAATAATTTACAAATTTTAATCAAAAGATTAATAAACCAGCGCCATTTATTTTACATTGGAAGATTGCAATCATGTTTTATTCATTCTATCAATTCTGGAAAAATGACAGTGTGAAGTATTGTAGTGCAGTGCAATGTCAGAGCAAATATTAAAGAAAAAATTCAAAATACAATTTTAGAAGATTCTTAAATTATTATTAATTAATAATTAATTAAATTATTAGATTAATATTTAGTTAACGAAATATAATCGAATTATGACATCAGCTGATTTTAACAGAAGAATTAAACGACTTAGTAAAATGTCAAATGTTGAATTAAATTTAACAGATTGAAGTATTATTATCTATTTAGTTTTTATTAAAGCTAAAATCACAACATTTTTGCTTTAACTTTGTGTAATTTGCTAATCCATATGAATTTTTACATACTGACATTTAAATTTAATAGGTCTGTTTAGTAAATTTAGATTTGTTTCCTTTGTTTTTCATTCAATGAACTGTCACTGCTTAGACGCGTTCATTTGCTTCATTTTTAATAAAAAAAAAAATTAGTATTTTGACAGATTGTTAGTTATGAGTTGTTTGTGATTAAATTCAGATATCTTTTTTCGTAGCGCATGGAACATGATTGGGATTGTTTTTTGTTTTGTTTGTCATTGTATGAGTGTGTAACTTCTTGTTAACTAGTGTTGTAGAGGGGTTAAATTTCCAACTAAATAATTTTTTTAAATTGTATTAGTATAAGTGCAAAGAGAGATAAATTTGCCGAAAAATCCAGGCCTGTTTTGACAGATCTAGATCAAAAATAAATTGATTTATGTTATTCATGGAAACCTCAATTAGAAAATTGATACCTGAGTAAATGTCAAACCCTTTAACAATCAGTTGCTTGCCATTTTGACCCAGTTATTTTAATGTGTCAATGTTAAGTTAAAGTAATAAAGTGTTTTTTTTTTTGGGTTTATATAAGTTAAACACGTGAATTTGTATCTCGTTCACACGAAGAATGACATTATATTATTTCTTCCAATTTTTACCAATTTTTGTCGTAATCTTAACAAATTAGGATATAAAATATCAATTTTTTGACAATCGTGTAAATGAGACACTACACCCGTAACACATTTAGCATAATCGCCAACAAAAGAAAACTCGTGTAACGATGTCCCTAATGTTAATGGCGCACTCTTCCTGAATTCCATGGAAAAACTTAAGATGTAAGTGACAGCGATTAACTATACCTACCCTCCCAGCTTTTGTAGTCAAATGTTCATATGCAACACCATTGAGCATCCCAATTAAAAAGAAAAATGAATCCAACTAAAATCAAAAATCCAGCTATATAGAAATTTTCATATTATAACAACATCAAAAAATGAAAATTAAAAAAAAGAAATCATAAGTAAAATTAAATAAATGACCATCAAGTATATAGAAGCGCATCGCAATAAAAATTGAAGTGTATGCGAACAAGTTAAGAGGTTTATTGCGTTTGAAAGTGTCGTGTTGAAAAATATGATGGTTCCTTCTGTGCCCCCTGAGGTCTCCAGTTCTCCACCTCCAACACCAAAGATGATTACTTAGCCGTTAGCTCAGACGACAACGAACAACGTACATTGTCAACGTCTACCACAACGTCGACATCCACAGACGACAACGCAAACGACAACGACGACCGACGATGATGATGAAGCAGAAGCAAAAGCAGTAACAACAAAAGTTAACCATGATGTGAAACTCCAAACCGCCACCATTGCAAGTTCCAAACGGCAACAGCAGCAGCAGCACCACCATCTACAGCAGCTTCATCACAGATTATAATCGGCCAAGGAGAAGACAACTTCCCCGGTTTGGCTTTGGCTTTGGCTCTGCAAAGTGTTATGTCTTGGGTACCCAATGCCCATGCCCACTGACCACATCTCAAGTGTTTTCGAATCGACAAATCGATTGTCCGGCGTCTGGCCCGTCATCCCGCACCAATCCAGCCACCATCATCATGTATAGATATATCCAGCAATAGTGTCACCAATGTCCAACAACTGGACAAATATCCAAACGTCCACATTCACGACTTCACCGAGCTTATCGGCCATGTTCATCGAAAGTTATTGATTGTCGTTTTTATGAGCGAATTACAAAGATTTTTATAACGTCATTATCTGTCCGATGTGCGAGATGTGCGATGTGGCGGTGATGCGATGCGATGTGAAGCCCGATTCCGATCTGGAGAACTGAGATGCAGAATAATAATAGGGATGGGGTTAAAGGCGGATGAGCTGAGCCATGTGGATGGTATACGATTATTGGGTGACCAGAGAGACCATGCCACCAAGTTAGTGCTGCAGTAGCTAGGTGGTGTCTGTTTGTTTGTTTGGTGCTGCTCTGTGCTACTCTGCTCTGGTGCTTTGACCATATCATGGAAAAGCCATGAATCTTGAAGTGCGTTAATCCGCCAATGTGACTGAGTGAGTAGGGCTACAGAGTTTTGTGTATGTGTGAAATGTCAGCTCTGCTCTGATGGTAGAAATTCTGCCCCTCTGACAGATCAACTTCGAGTCGCGTATCGATTTTGGTAACAAATTTAACGATTAAGACGTGTTAAATTGTTAACAAGTCGGCCATAAGCTTCAAATTTACGACGAGGCTTGTCTCTGGGTTGAATATAGCTTTGCCATAGTTTACAGTTGAATATATACTACTTTTGGTGGTCACTCTAAGTTTTCTTTTTCTACTCAAAAGATTTAAAAAATTACCACATTATAACTGACATGACGACGACAACAACGACGCGACGCGACGGACAACCAATATGAAGACCATTTCGTTAGGAGTGAAATAGGTAAGGTATATAAGGTAGGGGATTTATTATTAATGTTTGGTATTTTCGAATATAAAATCATTCCGGTTCTTTTTAAACTGTTTTTTATCTTAAACGTCAAGCGTTTAAGATTATCATATGCTTATGAATCATGTGTCAGTGTCAGTTTTAAATGCCTTCGAAAAGCAGCCTTCAAGGTGGCATATCTGACCGATTATACCTGTTGTCTTGAGATCAAAACATCATTTGCCATAGCCATGGGATTAAACTCCAGATGAATATACGTAGACAGTCTGTGGGTAGTTTAAAATAACGACTTAGAATCTTTAGAGTGATTATTTGACATGAACCAAGCATGGGGTTTTTATATCTAAATCTTATTGAGTTTGATTTCTCTTATTTTGGATTCATCCTCATTTAACGTCAACATAACGTCATCCTTGTAATTTTAAGCACAACAAAACTGGACAAACTTTAATAGCACTTTTTTAAATATTTGTGTTTTAAAATGACGCTTTATAAAGAGTCAAGATGGCGGAACAAAGCAATATTTATCCTGTTTACACGAGGAAACTTGGCTGTCATACTCATACTTAAAATTGTGGCTTGTTCCAACTCTTATACCAATTGAATGTTGGAAAGAATTGCAATTTTATATAAAAACTAAGAGGTTTTTGGAAACTACCCTTTTAACTTCAAAAGTGACAGCTAAAACTGTCAAATTTCAAATTTCAAAATTAAAATGAAAACAGGGCTTTTAGTATTTATTACCTTTAAGATTGTCAGAGCGATTGGCTTCCAAATTTCATTAAACGCACAACAGAAAAAGTTATTCTGATATCGATTCCCATTTCCGAACGCTTTCGATTACCGAACGCTGTAAACATCACAAATTACAGCTGCATTGTATTTATAATAAAATAACAGCCTAAGGCTTTTTTGAGGTGACATTTCAACGGTACATCAAATTATCTCTCTCTCGCCTATTTTAGAGTACCTAATAATAATTATCATAAAAGGTATATGAAACGTCAAAATGAGTAAACTCAAAAGGGCTCAAGGAGATCACTCCCGAAGAGAGAGAGAAAGATTTTCGTGTTTTCATAAACAGAAATTCATTAAAATCTATAGCTTATGTCATAATTTAATCAAACTGACCTGTCAATATGGAATGATCACATTCTCAAATACGTTTTTCGAAAATGGTTTGATGAATATTTGACGGATTGCAACGTTTTTTGTTCACCGATGAGTATGCTTGTGTTGGTTTTACAATCATATTTGCGAATATAAACGCAACCTCGTCAAACCTGTACAAATTTAATTTTAGAGGAAAATTTAAGACAGTGCGCATTGTAAGAAAAATTAAGATAATTTTGATAGATATCCAGCATATTTTACAAATCGTTTGATAAATTGTTTATATTTATGCTAGTCAATCAAATCAAATCAAGATTATGAACACCCCTATTATGTCAAAGAAAGTTCTCTCTTGGTCGGTGTTCATATTGCTTTCGTCTAAGTGAAATTTTGCAGTCTTATAATTTGATCTCCTTTATTTTCAATTTTTTTAAAGCATGAGTGGAAACGAGATAGAATGACAGACATTCAAAAAAATCGCTCTTGAAAATTAGAATGGGCATGGTCAGATGACATAAGGGACTTAAATATTAGGCAAGTTTCTAGTATCTGTTTCCCAGCTGCCAAAAAATTGCTTACCAATTCAGATAACTTAATTGGCTAGTTAAAAATCCCACTTGCTGTCAAATCATGTGTACTTATGTCAAAATATGAACTGGTTTGTGTATGCGAACAACTGAAAGTAAATGTTGGTGAAGTAAAGTTCTAAGCTTGAAATTAATGACACCTGAACAAAAATGTTACCAGTTACCTTGGTCTAAATGTACATTCAAAATACGCAGTTGGCTGCAAATTAAGTCTCTATTTTGTCTAAGCCTGCCAAATGTAGACACCGACTTATAATAATGGATATCCAGATTGATTCCTGCCCTTTGACATTTCTTTTGGAATTTTTCTAGAATTCCTCAAGTCAGATTGACAGAGCAGGAGAATGAAATACAAACACAATTTATATTTACTATTCATTCTCACCTAGAATTATTAAAAAAATTAAAAATTAAATTTGCATTTCCTTCCATCCCTTTTGAATTGTGCGATAGAGAATTCTCGAGAAATGGAAACATATTCTCACATTTCTGACAGCAGGATTGAGAAATTTGTGTTTATATTTTTGCGAATACTGAAATCTTTGAGATCTTAGAAACATAAACTGGCCCGACTGGCCGAATGTGAAAAATTATTTACCAAATCACAAATTTCATTTGAATTTCCAGATTGATTCTTCATCTTGACACTTTTATCGGAGTACCAAACGAAAACACAATCTGTTTGGTTTTGACGTTTAAGATTTATGAAAGAAGAGTACGCGATGAGTTTTTGGAGGCTTTTGAGAGCTTTGACATGCAGACACAACGGTTTTTCAATAAAGAACACACGGTGCTCAGACAGTTTTCTTAACTTTTTCTGAAAAAATACAAAAGACCATTAAATATTAAACTGCTACGCTGCAAAAATTTAAAGCTTTACTTAAGCTAAAAGGATTCTTTTTGTCAAATAAAAGAAAAATAAATAAATATTTTTAAGACCCAAACAAAATCCCATTTATAATCTTCAATTAGATTTGACTGCTGACTTTTCCTTTAGACACATGGTTAAACTTGATGTATACCTATGTACACATATTTTCCAAGAAAATAAGACAAAACATCCTACATCCCCCTACCCCCCTCCCATCTACATCATGACTTTAACATAATATATACTTCTCGTACATATAATTCAGATGCCAGAAAAGGATTTCGTGCGTAATCCCTCTTTTGTTTTGGCTCCTCACAATTTTCTCGTATCTATGTAGGTATATCTATATACCAGAAAAACAATCTAACAACCAACAACCACCCAATGATTTCATCCATTTCAAGGATTCAATGTCGAAATTACCAACCATTTTGTTTCCTTATAATATTGAAATGCCTTAATCCCGTTGCTAATCCCATCGAATAGAATTCCCATAAAACTCTCTTGACTTCTTCCAAATGGAACCGTAAAATTTTACACTTAATTCCTCTTAAATTGAATCGAGATCCCTTTTTCCTCGCCTTCCATTGTTTGTAGGTACCATACTAAATATATTCCTTTAGCTCCTTCGTCGTTGTCGTCATCGTCATCGTCATAGTCGTTTGGCATTGGGAAAATTTGTTCTGTTTCAGTGTCTGATGGTGTTTTCCTTATGCGAAAAACCGAACCGAATATTATAAACCGAAAGTGGATCAGGAAATGCTCTTTCTCTCACATTGCTTTAGAATTCGTTATTCCTGATATTGGTATACGAAAGAATAAGTACATAAAAGGGAAAGGAGTGCAGAGCGGATGGCGGCAAATCCTTGCAAATGTGATTCGAAGATTTAGATTCTAACACCCAACTATAGGGATATTCCTAGCACTTCGTATATTTTCCGAATAAAAATGAAATGAAAATCCTTTCGAGGATTTTCTTCCAAAAACTCAGTTTAACATTTAAAACTTCCTCCACCTACTAAAACATCCTCTTTCTCCATTTTCTCTTCGCACTTCCGCTTAAGTAATTGAGACCGAAACAAGGACAATACTCGTCGTAATATTATTGGTTTTTTTTTGGGGAATGGGACAACGAACAAAAGGGCATGGGTTACGGATAAATACCGAAGAAAATGTTGTCAATGTGTTTTGGAAATCATTTGCAGAAAACAATACGATGTTTTTAAGGACTAATTCCTTTGGGGTGGCGGCATCAGTGATTAAAGCGGGTGGTGTAGATGTGAAGCAAATTGACTTGTAATAAAGTGAATTCGTCCTTTTAATTATCCTGCGTTGGTTTGGAAAAGTGATTGGAAGGAGAAGTGTTGAGGATTGCAATCGGGCCCTTGCCTTCTGTGCTGTTGAACTTAATATGGTGAATAAACCCCATTTAAAATTAGTTTTTATGTTTTTAAGGACTCCCGAGCCTAACGAGAGTGATGGGGTAGAAGAAATGAGTGAAATTCATGATTTTCAACTTTTATTCGTTTGAACTTTAAGTTGGCAACACTTCTTTAACTGGCGGCCATTTTGACAGCTGTCAACTTATTAATTCGTATTTTTGTTTGGAATTTCAACATGAATAGACTGACGATGACGTTTGAACAACGCTTCAAAATTGTGCAAATTTATGACGTATATTTGTAGTGACGATAATCCTCAAGTGAATTTAATGCTTTATGGATTGGTTAAAAAATTGGTCAGTACGACCTTAAAAACCATGTGGGTCAGAATTTTACAGTCAGTGGTGATCGTTATTGAGCCATGATCACTTACTCATCAATTGAAAAACCATAATGTTCAGCAGCTGTGTTTTGAAAAGATGGCGCTGGCGTAACATGTCACACAACTCGCCCCACAGTTGATTTATTGAAGCAAACATTTGGCAAGCGCATACGTACCCGTGAATTGGCCTCCAAGATCGTGCTTGTCTACCGCCTATAAGCCCGAAAAGATTGACCACTTGGAGGACAGCATGCGCCACTTCATTGCCGATATACGGCCACAAATATTGGAAAAAGTCTTCGAAAATTGGATCTCCAGATTGTAATATGTAGTTGTTGTCAATTTCAGAACCCATTCTTCTCTTCAGCATTTAATTCCCATCTTCCACTTAGTCCTATTTTGTCCCTTATTTTGTATGCATTTGAGTGTTTACAAAATATTTACAAAAACTCCACTAATTTTATTAACTAAGCATTTTTAAATTTACCTCTTTTTCTTTTAAACACACGTACGCCACCTGCATCGAAAAAACACAACAATCGTTGAGTCAATACAAAAACCCTCTTTTTATTCTGAACAAAATTCTAAACCATTTGATTCAAACCTAAACTATTAACCAATCGTTTTGAACTTACGAAACTAGATGTCGCGTCGATTGCCAGTTTCCTAGCAACCGTTTTTTTGCAAAACATTTTTACAAATAAGAAATAAAAATAAAACATCCAGTTTAGTTTCCTTATAAATCCTTAAGCCATCAGGATGAAATTCATTCTATTGCACACGAAAAACACTGAAATTATGTATAAAAATTCAATTTGCTCCTCGGCAGCATTGATTGTCTTCGTTTTAATAATTTTATCAGTTATGATTCCCGTCCTTTTGGTCTCTATTCTTAGTCCTTATTCGGGAATCTCTGAATCGCGAGTGCTCTATGAACAACCAAAAGTTATGTATACGTTTCAGTATTTATTTGTGGGTGAATTGAGTGGAGAGGATAATCCTGTTGTGGCATGTAGTACATTTTCTTACTTCAATAGTCGGACAAATGAATGGCAGAATTATTGCGATACTGCTAAGGTGAGTCTTTCGAAACACACCAAGTATCCTTTAAAAGTTCAATTTTGTCTTTTTGTCGTTGTTTTAGTTCACTTCCCAGGATCAGAACTATGATAGTCGAATGGATACTACAAATTTCCAACTTAATTTCGATGAATTGCCTGAAAAACTTATGAGCTTCGACTTGCTGCTCATTTTCGAAGCCACTCTCCGACACAAATGTCAACTGACTCCTCCAGCTGCTCTGATTCATCGTTTAGAAATTCCAAAGGATGGATTTTCGAATGGAATCATTAAAATGAAAGGTTACCTTAGACTGAACCAAAATGCAGAATTCATATGCCCATTCTATGGTCGCAGTGCTAAAACTCACTTCAGAGGAGATGTTCTCCCCAAAAACACATCGAACATGGAATATTTTCAATTCGAATACATTCAGGAGCGAATTCGATTGAATCCGGCATTCTTTGAATTGGATATCACTGAAACTTACTACAAACCATCACCGGAGGAGGGTCTTTCAATTCAATTGCAAATTGATGTAGTTCAAGTTCCAGCTCGATATCATCTGAGTATATGGGAACGCTGTGGACAGTTCTGGTTGTATTTTGCATCGTTCTTTGGCATTTCTTTCTATATTATGAACAAAAGTAAAGATTTTCTATTTGGAAGACATATTCTCCGATCGTGGGAGGTGATTCCATGGAAAAAAATCTATTAATTATGTTTCTGTTCACATTTTCCCCAGAAAAAGAAGACTTATTGTAATGAAACTTCCTTAAAGCGCTCATTTTTAATAAATCTTCAATAAAATAAGTTTGATATTTTTGGTTTCATTTTTATATGTATTTAGTCTAAGATAACAAAAAAAAGGAAGAAAGTAAGTAAGAAGCATTAAGCAAACATTTATTTTCAGTTCTGTGATTTTTTGGCTCACTGGGTAAATTCCATCTCTGAGCCTACAACTGTTGGTTGGTCAGCCAACCTGTTGTCTTCTAAAATAATTGTTGTATTAGGATAATGATCAAGTTGGACAAAAAGGTAACGATAAGTGAATTTGCCTGAGGTCTAGAAGAAGGAAATAAATTAGAATTCTCAAGAATTTATTTGGAATTCAAGGATTTGTATCTTACTTCTTTCATTTCTAAATGCACTGTAGCTTTGTTCCTGATTCCTTGGACGTAGAATTGCATTCTTAAGTGGGGTACACCATTTCGTTCGAAATTCGAATGAGCAACATGTTGTCGGCGACCTCTTCTCGATTCCTCACCAAATCCCTTGATTGGTGCACCTAAAGCATCTTGTACTCGAGGTTCCTAAAACAAATACATCTCTATTATTTGGTTTGTCTCCTGACAAAGCTTCTGCTTACCTCCTTTACTCGCTCCAAAGCCCTTGAATAGATGTTATTTGGACTGTTGGACGAGAAGAGTTCTTTAAAAACCGCATAGAATAACGCTCCTGTTACTCCAACACCCAAAAGAATTACTCCCATGTACGAAGCAGTTTTGGTATTTTCTTTAATTTTTTCCCCAAGAGGTCGAACATCAGTGGAAACATCTGTCCTATCACTGGATTTCGTAAGAGATCCTGATGAGGGTTTTTCTTGAGGTTGGGCATAGAAACGTTGCTGGTGATTGGCGATTGCAGAGGGAGCTATGAGTCGTTTTGAATGGACGGATATATGCCGCAAAACGGCTAGATGTGACATTTTGTATTTAAATAAATAAAAAATCAATATTAAACACAAATAATAATAAAAAGTTATGTAAAAATTAAAGTTTAAAAATCTAATTAAGAAATTTGCCGATGAATTGTCAAATGTCACTGTCAAAATATGAAATGACAGTTAATAGCGAAGAAGAAACTTGGCTTCACTTATGAAATTATATCGAATTTTGACAAAGAGAGCACAATGGACGCGCATCGTGAAATTATATTCAATGAACACAATTTTATATTTATTGCATTGTCAATGGAAGTTTTAGTAAAAAATCTGGTATATCAAAACTTCTTGAGAACAAAATTATTTAAAAAAAAATGAAAAGTAATTTGAAAAACTGTTCATTTCTTGCAACGTGTATTTTATGTAACAACTGTCAAAACACAAAAGTTACTGACTTTTCCAACGCCATCTGTTGTTTCTTTGCTTCAAAAAGCTTTTATTCTGAAATAAACTAAGAACGTCTATTGTTTTAAGGTTTGACAAAATAAACAAAATACAAAAACCAAGTTAAAAAGATTCTCCATGTTTCCGCTGAACCTACAAAAAGGCTAGTAGCGTTAAGGAATAGATGACACCAACGTGAAGTTGGCTACTAGCAGCCCATATATAATAGGTCAATGCCTTAAAATATATGATAAGTATGAAATATACAGAAAATCCTACGCATTTCTAAATCATCTGAATTGTGAATCCACCCAACAATAATGAAGTAATGAAATAAACGCGTTTGAAGATATGTGTAGAATTCAATCAGGCCACACCATTATTACATGCATTTTAAAAAATCGAGTACTTTAAGATTTTTTCCCGGGGATAACCTTTTGTGACATCATGATTCAGGTCCTCAGCATTTAGATAAAAACCGAAAGAAAGAAATAAGTTAAGTTATAAAATAAAATAGGTGGCGCAACAGTCCATTGAGAACTAGAGCCTAGTGACTTACAACTCTCAACCATTCCTGTGTGCGAGTACTGTTGTCAGTGATGGAGGGGGCCTACAGTTTGAAGCCGAATCCGAACGGCTAGTTTGAGAAAGCACTTTTCATGACAAGAATTACTCTAAGAGGATTTGTCAATTCCTCGCAAGCACCCGAAAAAAAAAACTTTAGATGGCACAGGCAGGGTTGAGTTGAGTTAGGCTAAGCGCACATGCAACTTTTAGTTTCGAAACTGTTTGGTTTCTAAACTGAGCACTATAGACTTATATGAGAGTCCGCGCACATGCAGAAACCATTCTGTCGCCCATTCGAGCAACTTTTTAGTTTGTGTTTTGACACAAACTAGACGATCACCTCGAACCAATTCCTTAATTTGTGTCACAAGGAACTATAGGTAACTGCGCGAACATTCAACTAAATCGTTGAATAATTTTCGGTAAGTGCAAGAGAGAGAAAAATTTACTCAAGGTGAATAAATATTGAATGTGTATTAGTTTATTTCATTGATTACTTTCGGAGTTGCTTAAGTGCGCGATGTTTGGGCAACTAACGATCGAACTATTTGGTTTCGAAAAAGTTACATGTGCGCGCCTAGCCTTATTCTCTCTTTTTTCAGAATTTTAAAATGTTCCAGTTTTTCCTAAAATTGGCTGAAAATGTTTACACTTCGATGCTTTCAAAAATTACATATCATCTTTGTATATGAAACTATAGTAGCCGTGGCGTGGTGGTCACTACCGCTTATCCGTTCGGTTTGCCCAAGGCTGTCATTGAAACCAATCATTGCGATTTTTTGATTGAATGGTTATAGCGATCTTTGTTTGCCATCGAAAAATTTGTTTGAATGGAATTAAAAAGGAAAATATTGTCTAACAGAAATATGTCATTGCATTTGGTTTACTTTTCAAAACATATTAATGGAACGATTTCGCTATTTTTTGACCTTATAGAAACAGCTGTCCAAGAAATAAATTTCCATTAGGAAAACAAGAAAAAATACAAGAATTGTGTTGTACAATTCCTTGAGTTAATTAATTATTTAGTACATAATTTCCATTTCTAATCAAAAGGAACAAGTAAAATATCCATTTAAGTAATTTGCCGGATTAATTTTAATGATAGCTAAAATTGCTCTTAAATCGATTTCATTGTCAGGCTTAAAAAAATCGCACACAGGAATGTTATGAAATGTTGACCATTTTTACTTCCATTTTTAAAGCTGGTTATTAACAAATGAGCCAAGAAGCTCACCAATCAGAATTAAAGTGACATAAGTCCACATTTTATTTAAAATTCAATCTAACATTGCTTTAGCAACATTTTTTAAGGTATTACTTCTAAAAACAATAATTTTTGTATGAAAGATATGTAAGAATTTTGTATGGACATAATGTGAATTTATTTAAAACAATTAAATCTTAACTTATGTCATTTTGCTTCTTATAGGAAAATCAGAAACATACAAACCACATGTGCCTATACCTTAAATTTCTATAGGCAGTATTTTGGCATCACTTTAAAATGTCACACTCCATTTTATTCAACCTATCAAAAAAATGATTTATACCTATCTCTTTTTATCTACCACATAATATCCATTTATTTCGCTAATTTTCCAATCAAAACAATAAAAAATCCTGACATTTGCCATTTCATTCCAATTGTGTCATCGCGTAGCAGGAGAGCATGAACGATTTTTCCAATTTGCTCGTTTGCCTGTCGCACTCGTCGCTGTCTGCTGTCTGTTAGAATGAAAAGTCGCGCTCAGTACAAAACACGTAGATAAATCGCTACAAAAAAAGAATACAATAAAATTTAAAGAAACAAAATCCTAACAAAGTGATCGCAATTCGCAACTAAAAATCAGTTTCACATCTCAAAAACGAAATCCATTCGAATTCGAAATGATTTGCTAAAATCACAGCGCGTACAGCAACAGCAATATGAATCATAATTATTATCCAAGATTCTGTGTGCCATAAAGAAGTGTTTCTGTTTAGTAGGTAGATAGGTTGGTGTAGGTGGCAGGCAAGCAAGCAAGGCAATCAAACGCGAAGTGAATTAATTTCTTTGGCCAAAAATTATCAAAATGCAAATGAATTCTTCCTCTCGAGATTCTTCAGATAGTGTCATCGTCGTCGTCGTGTGCTTCTGCTTCAGCTTTAGCTTCTGGTTTTCCAATGGAGTGGAGACCGTTTCCGTAGTTAGATAAGCAACAAAAGATTAAAACACAAAATTAATACAAATAAAAATCGTTATTTTTAGTGTCTGTCAAGTGAGTGAATGTCTTGTTTCTTGTTTGTGCAGCTTTTGTGTCGTCGTCGTGATAAATTAAATAAAATATAATAAATTCTTACGTGTCTGAATCTGAATGTTAACGCTTAAAAATAACAAAACAAAAAATCCATCAAAACAAAAATATTTCTTAGCCGTTGTCGTCTCGTCGTTGTTGTCGCACATTATTCGTGAGCTTCCTCCAAATTCAGTAGATACAGAATTTTTTTCAACATAACATAGATTAATTTTAAAACAAACAAATCAACAAACAACTAAATTTAATATCAAGAAAAAGAAATAAAATAAAAGTTGTTGCCTTGGCTTTGAGATTTTGCTTTTATTTGAAAAATAAAAAAGAAGAAGAGAACATTCACCGTGACAATCCTTAAACAATCAAAGAACAACGCGTAGAACAATAATTGATAGCATAGCCGCTGCCGCCGCCGGTTGAAGGAAGGAAACCTTTCGTGTACATATATAGTAGAGGAATAAATCGCTGCATTTCTAAGGCTTTTCATTAAGGAACACTCAGCAAGAGTCTCGCATTACCAACAAAAAGCAGAAAAACAGAAATTAAACAAAATGGATTGGATTATCAACGATGAATTGGGACTAACAGTAGGTCACTTGGTCGGTTGGGCTGCTGCTTCCGCTATGGTTGTTGGAGGGGTGATTCCATATGTGCCACAATATCGTGAAATCAAAAAAACACAGGACGCAGATGGCTTTTCATTACATGTTTGCTTCGCACTACTTATTGCAAATTCTTTAAGGATTCTTTTCTGGTAAGTTTTATACTTTTTTTAATGTTTTTATTTCTTTAAATCATTGCAAGTTAAAATAAAAAAGGTGATATTGATCACTATACTATCGAGGAAATTTAGTAAAGGGGAGGGGGGGATAATGATGGAGATTTGGAGAGTAAAAACATCAAATGAAAATAAACATCTGTTCAAGAATATGATTTCTGTTTTACCAAAAGTTTTGATGTGTGGATGATATTTGGATCAAAAATTGCACTTAAGTAAAAAGATGCATGGTTTGTAACTTAATCAATGTCCTGATTCAGCATGATTTAGACAAGGGAAGCTTTAAATTCTAACTTATATTTTGAATAAGCGTGATGTTATTTGAAACTGACATCATACGTATTGGATAAGGTTTTGAGGCAATAAGTATGCAAACCTGAAACATCGTCGAAGTTTTTTTTAAGAAACGAATTTTAAACAAAATTTTGTCTATGGTTTGACAGTTGGTAATGGGCAGGTTAAGACAACATGAGGGACTTCATTTGCAGTCAATTTTTATCTTTGAATGTAAATTTGACCTAGGCAACTAGTTAGTTTTTCAAGTGTCATGAATTTCAAATTCAAATATTATTATCTACAAAACACTCATCAAGCAAGCTACAAGTCCATCACGATTTGTATTTTGTATTATAAGGAAATATTACTTATTTCTTTTGCAAATTGATAAGGAACCCTTTTACAGAGACATTAAATAAAGTTGTGCAGAAAATAAATAAGTCGTAGAGTAATAAAGTTCAGCTTTCTGTTAAATCACAAAATATGATCAACTGTCATTTTGACAGAAGAAGACTTGACTTGATAGTTAGGGAGATTTTTCTTGACTAACTTTCCAGTGAACTTTCCATTAAAGTTGCCTTAGTTGGAAGATAATTTTTTTGGAAGCTAGCCAATCAGATACTAGAAACTTTAAAGTCACTTATTTCGTCTGAACTTGCCCAACGTTAAACTGTGTTGACATTTCGAAATGAGGCAGCACCTGTCATGCCGAATAGAGAGCGCTATCAAGCAATGTTGAATAATTGTTTGTTTCCAAAAATGTATCAGCTAAAAAATCGATGACGTTTGGCTCCAACAAGACGGTGAAATTCGTCATAGAGCATGCTTCAACCATTAATTGTTTGTAGTTGCCAGATCAATTTGCCGACAACTTGATTCCACTCATTTGTGTAAAGTATCGACCCTAGATTTCTTTTTATGGGGCTATTTTAAGTCATTTGTTTATGCCGAGAAACCAAAAACCCTTTAAGAATTGGAAGCCAAATTTCAATCCACCATTAATGCCATATGCACAAATTTATTGGAAATTCTAGAAAAAAAGTAGACTGATTGAATGGATTATAAAAATCTTAGCCACGTCGGACACACAACATGCCAAAAATAATATTTGAAAAACAAATGCTATAAAAATTCGTTCCAATAATATTTCTGTCTTGTATTATTGTTTAAAGTTCTTAAGCTTCAAAAAAACATCCTATATAAAAAAGTTTATAGATCAAACAAATCAAATGATTATAATTACATATTTGAATTCATTTTCAAAGTGAATGCTTGCTTCTACTAAAAAATGATACAATATGATTATTAAGTAAAGATAAGCTCTCTGTACTTTATTTTCACTCCATTTACGTCAGTAGCAACTATTTTTATTCAATCCCTGTATACAATTACGTTCCTGGAACCTTTGTATTTCTTTTGATCTCTGATTTGTTTGTATTGAACCTACGCAATTTTACCTTTCATTTCAAAGCTACCTTCCGCCATCGTCACCAAGCTGTCTCTTTAGTTCATGTTAAACAGGTTATTATTATATATTTTTAATTTTTGTTTTGTTGAAAAGAACATTGATTTGACTCCATGGCCTTGATTCGAACATCCACACTCAAAGTTTATTTTCATCAACTGAAAGGTATCAATTTCATTAATGATCAATAATTGCCCTAATTTATTTAGCAATCTCAACTCTTCGAGATGCAAGTTGATTGTTTATTTATATCGAATATAAGTTTGTTGCTCCTAACTTTTCTTTGTACATTTTGATTTGTTTTCTTTTTCTTTCTTTATTTTTGATCAGCTCCGGATACACAAGTAAAAGTTGTTTTTATTAACTGAAATGCCATTTGAAAAATAGCAAATTACATATTTATGTGTTGTGTCTTTCATGTGGTTAAATGAATTTTGTATTTGTTTATTTTATAAGAATTAACTTGAGAACAAGCCAACATTTTAAAGCTTGTCATGTCTCATGCCTCACATATGACTCTTGATTTGTTTGAAAAACTCAAACTAAATAAAACAAACCCAAACATTATTTTCCAAAGAAATAAAAGGTAATAATTGGAAAGGAGATATCCTTTTATGTGGTTTCCTTTTGTTCTTGACTCGTTGTTTTTTTTTTAAGACTAAAGGAGCATGTTGCGGAAATTGAATCTTTTCTGTTCTCCACAGCGCAATTAAGGTTTTAAAAAAGAAGGAAACA
This sequence comes from Eupeodes luniger, assembly GCA_951509635.1. Lineage (NCBI taxonomy): Eukaryota > Metazoa > Arthropoda > Insecta > Diptera > Syrphidae > Eupeodes > Eupeodes luniger. Next base: position 5,447,206 of record OX608075.1, on the reverse strand, counting down.
AGCGTAAGCGCATCAAAGTAAACCAAATGTAACTTTACCTTCACGTTTTGAGTTGATTTTAATTGTATTTTAAAATTATTTCGTTTATCTGATTTTTGAAAAATAGAATTTCATGTTTTTGTTTAAAATTTCAACAATAAAAACTTTTTTGTTGGTTTCTGTTTTTATTTGTTTTACAATAGCCTCAGGCTAAATGAGATATAGTGGAAATTTAAAAAACAAAAGGTCTCTTATCATTTATTTTATATTATTATAGCAAAAATAATATGTTCAATATAATTCGCCTTATCAATCCAGACATTTGCTGATAACAATACAACGTATAAGATTCGCTACGCTATTCATAAATATTTAGTAAGGTATTAGCAAACTGGATCATTAGATAACATTTTATCAAGGAGACGTTGTCAAACTTCAATATTATAAGTATATATTTTTTTTTTAAACAAATAAATAATACTATGTAAATACTATAACACTTTGTTAATACACAATTTATCAATTATGTGGTCAGTGTCCTCAGTTTTATTGGCATGCATCTAATATGAGGAGAAAAAAACAAATCAAAAGCTTACAATTTAAAAACACTTATGAATCTATAGATACATATATATAAAGCTATGGATGAAGGTACATTGTGTAGCTATGTACTTCCTTATATGGAATGTGTCTCTCTTATGAATATGAGTATGTTGTAAATATTGTTGACTTTGTGTTGGCTATTGTTGTTGCTATTCACAAGTGTGCTCTACCGGTTGACCCTGGCGCTTAAAAATAATGTCTATGTTTGGTTCATGTTATCTGAATTATGAATTACCCTGATATACTCGTATAGTAGTATAAAGGGAACATGAAAATGGTAAATTGGATTTTCAATCAATATACAGGGTCTGTCAAATGAAATGGTACTACAAGCAGTATTTTGTAAGATTGTTGCTTCATATAAAAACAAGTAGAGGGCAGTATTTTTTGCTAGAACTGGTAACTGATTTCTGAACCGAGAACTATAGACTTCAAGACAGCGAATCTTAGTCGTTTTTATAAACACTGCATAGAAATTGTATAAAGTTACAATGCCTGAAGGTTATTCAACATTGAATAGAGACATTTTAGGGCCTTGGTCAAGCTACTCGTAAAGGGTGAAAAAAGCCTTTTTCGGTGTTTTTTTTAGAAATACCACAGAATAAATCAAAAATGATAGAAATGGGAGTGTGAACAATACTTTTTTGAAGCGAATTATTTCAAAATTGTGGCTCCGCAGAGTTCTCTTTTTTATTAGGGTTCACTGCCAGAGAAAAAACTTTTGCGATTTTGTAATCATGATGATCCGAAGATTTATTTTGATGAATTGTATTAGGGAGCTTTTTTTGCAACTCCCCTCTTATTTCCTCTTATCTTATGTTTCTCAATATTTATAGCTCAGTGGCCTCACCTCGCCGATAAAGTTTTTTTTCCCAAATTTAGCCCTCTACAAAAAAGTCAGTTACTTTTTTTCCCTAACTCCACTTAACCCAATCCTTTCACAAAGTTCTTACTATTCTGCTTATATCTCAGAAATGGAAAAAAGGCAACTTAAACTAAAGCACTTAGATTGATATTTTTCGAGATATTAGTCGCTGAAATTTATGAAATTTTCTAAAATTTGATTCGACAATTCAATGCAACGTAAATTTTCAACGAATATGATCTCGATAAATATGAAATAAAATTTCCTATAGAATTTTATGAGTTTTAATTTGACTATAGATGAAGGTTTGAGAAACCTTGAATTTAAAACTTTGATGGTTTTGATAAATACGTTTTGAACTAAATTTTAAATGCTGATTTCCATTCTAAAATTCGATTTCTACTATGTATTTTCTTAAACGTGTGGTTTTCAATTTGGCAATCATTTTTTTGACAGCTGTCACAGTTCGGATAATGAATATACTTACTGCTCCTGTGGCGGCGATCCTCCAGGGTTGTTATACTGTATAATTTCTTGTTGGGTTATGTGAAGTATTTTGTCTACGCAGATACATCCGAGAAGATTGGCGCCTGAAAGAGATTATTCGACGCGTTATTGCTGACAAACGGCCAAAACAGCTGAGCCAAACGCAGAGGCTAATGGGAATAACCGTTATCTTTATGATAAATCCAAGTTCTTGGCCATTCCATTAAATTGTTTCCATTGTATTTCTTCTCGAAAATCAAACGTAAAAAAACACCCTTCCTACTTCAAAAGTGCTTTCTCTATTTGACACCACCCTTTAAGAGATGTTTTTTCGAACTCTAATTAGTAAAGGGTCGTTCATTTTTGTTGTTTCAAAATTAAATTGCAATAAAATACACAAAGCGAGACATTTTTAATGAAAATTTGATTTTATAATGTTTTTGGACTTTGTCAAATAATTGTCAATAACATTATAATTCAAATTGCCGCCTTGAAAAGGTTCGCAGCATTTTCAAATTTTACCAATTGCTTGGTAATTTCTGAAAAGTGGCTAAGTTTTAAAAAGTTCTAGGAGGTTTTTATTAATTTTATCGTGTTTTTGGATTTCTAAGCGATTCACTTTCGTAAATGGCAACTGATATTATGACACTTGAAATGACAGCTGAGTTTGACAGGTGTCAAATGAAAAGCTACCAACTCGAATTACCCTACTGTTTGTTGTATAATTTTGGTCGTGTGCTTCAGTTAAGCCCATATCAATATAATGCCTAATAACTACAAAATTATATCACACGAATGTGCTATATCTCAGATAGTTACACACGTCGTTGTTTTATTTTTGAAATTCTAACATTATCATCTTACATCGTACAACTGTAAAATTAGTAACTTTTCACCCTGTACGTACATGTAATTGTTTACGTCTGCTCTATTAAATTGGTGGCCACTGTCATCCACACGTCATACCCCTACATATGATGACTTCAGTCATAGTCAAAAAGCATTTCCAATTATGGCAACATTATAACACAGCAGTTGGCGGTTGGCGTCATTTAATTTATAGCGCTTATGGATTATAACATAATATATTATCAACCCCCAACAACATGAGACAAAAAGAAGCAGAAACTATGGTCGTTTACAAACATGGACATTCTTTCATCAATCTAATATTATTTATCTCTAATGCTCTAAGTTAATCTAATTTCCAAAATAGAATTCCATGCTGGGTGTGGACTTGACGCGCAGAATATAAGAGACACAAAACAAAAAGTGTGGGAGATGTCTGTGCTTCGTTGGCATTCATATATTACTCACATTATTTTGTTTTTTGAAGAGGAATTAGTAGAATATTTTATTTAATTAAACAACATTCGTATAAAAGTATAGTATTGGGTATGAGGAGAGTGGAAAATGTGTGATTGGCAATAATTCACACATCAATGCGCTAGTTTTTGCACAACTAAACCAAAAGCCCATAACAACGCAACAAAGCCCAAACCATAGAGGAGCGTGATTAGAGTAGATTTCGCAGTTGAATGAATAGTTGATGTTTTGAAAGCTTTGAAAGTTGGTATTGATTTTTACTGACTGTTTGTTAGAAATCAGTGTACGAAACCTCTGCGATTAGTCAATTACCATTATCCAGTGGTTTACATGGTAAATAATTGATGTGAAGGATTTGTGAGTGAGGTTTTCAATTAGAGCAAACTAAAGGTTTTTGAAAATTTAATCATGAAATAGGATTGTTGTGATAAAGGTCTGGGTTCAATCCTGCCTTTTGCGAGGAATTCAAAAGTTCTCGAAGAGTAATTCTTGTCATGTAAAGTGCTTTCTCAAATAAGTCGTTAGGATATGGAATAAAACTGTAGGTCCCCTCCATTCCTGACATTACTCGCACAAGGTAATGACTGACTGTTGCTAAGCCATTAGGCCCTGGACCTTAGAAGCTGGTGCACTGCCAAATTTATTTATTAATTTAAAGAATTTCAATTTTAATTTGATTTTACAGAATTGTTTCTATTAATTGTGGTAACAGCCTTGAATCCAATTACTGGCTCGATACTTCTTGTTACTCCTGTTTCGAGTGCAAATCATTTCTCCTCCTAAAAAATAGCTGTCGGAAATGTTCAACCCTTTTCCATGCGTTTTTGATAACAAGTACCAGCAATACAAAATTGTTAATGCCAGAACATTTATTTCTCTAGTAATCAGAATCATCCTCTCAAAAAAAGCTATTTCGGTAGAAAGAATTACAAAAATAAATCAATAAATGAACGGAATTACATTCAACTCGTATCTACTCTTGAATACTTGACGTATACAGTAGATACAATAAATGTTTAAATAAGCCCCAACGAACGATTAAAAAAGAAGAATGTATGTACACAGATGCGCAAATTTTAGCACATTCTGTTCACATGAAGAGTTTTTAAATAAAACGACGAGAAAACGTGTGTTTTTCTTTTTTTGAGCAGGGCGAAGGGGTTTTATTTTTGCAAAACAAAAAAGTTAATAAATTCACACATGATGTTAAGTTAAGCTTCATTGAAATATTATATTAATGATAAATTGAGATCGAGGCTAAATGTGATTGTGTAATAGAAATGAATTTCATTAAAATAATCATTAGAAATTTTGTATTTTATGTATATCGGGTGGTTTTTTAATTTCCGGCATACATTATGTCTATTCAATCAGTCCAAATTTGTACTACCTTTATATGCCAAAGACACAGTTTTAGCATTACGTACAAAATTGAGGGGTTAAAAAGGAGCCATGGGTGTTCATTGGTTTTGAATTCTTGAACATTGTCAATGAGACAAGCGAAAAATAGAGAGTGATAAAACATTCCACATTCGTGTAGTAGGGCTAAAGAACGAATCTCTATACTTTATAGTACGGCCGAAGATGGTCTCAAGAGTTAACTGAATGCCATTTCTAGAAGTGAAAGTATAACGGTTAAGCTTTTTAATTGGATAATTTCACCTGGTTATTTGAATATAGCACAGTCCGTAATAACAATGAAAAAATGGTAAGGCAAGAAACTTTAAGACAGTTTTCTAATAATGGTATTTTAGTCACCATTCATTTCAAATGCTCTTTCAAAACTTTCGAAGAGACTTAATTAAGTTTTTTGAGCAAAACACCAAAGATATTAAGATTGACTACCAATGCTTCAAAATTTGCGAATTTATCAATAAAAAGATGCGAAAGTCGCACAAACGAGGAACCATTTAACAGGACCTCTTCTGGAAATAAATTTGCCAACAAAATTGTTTTGCGATTGATTGAGGGATAAGCGAGCTCAATGGAACTGTTGTCCTATCTGGCTTTGATCATATGTGGTCCATAGTTGATGATCAGTCAGCACGACTCGATGGCACTCCCAATTCATAGAAGCGGCAGCTTCTTTCTCAATGTGAAAGAAATAAGGATCGATGATGCCGCCAGCGTGTAAACCCCTCCTTACGGTCATGTAATTGATGTAGCGGTGATTCGTTAATGGCTTGAGGATTGTATTCGCTCTATATACAACAATTTTGCTTATTGACAAAGCCACTTCGCTAGAAACGAACTTCAAAATTATTCACCTTAGGGAAGAAGTCCTTCTAGAACTTCGGTTTTTTTCAAAGTAAATTTACAATTCGGAAGCGTTGTAAAAGCGTCAATCGATTCTTAATGAGTTGAAAAATATTTAAAGCGAGTTATAGCTATCATTGAAATCACTCTGGAAAAATGTTTGATTAAATATTTTATTGTGTTTTTTTCCGATTTGAAAACATTTTCCCAAACAGCTGATTCTATTTTCGAAAAAATTGGATCGTTCCACTGATTTGTTTAACAATTTTATACAATTTCAATGATATATTTCTGCCAGAAAAACATCAATCAGCAATTTTTGTCAATGACAGACATTTCAATTATCGTTGTAAGGAAGCTGTCAAAATAATTCTAATGATTGGTTTAAATAGAAAGCAAATAAAAGCTATAACGGTTCCTTGCTGAATAAAAATATCAAAGCAGTTTGACATTCTCAACTGTCATCTAGCAATTCTCGTACAGCTATAAAACTCTATGTAACGCGGTTATTCAAAACCACTACCACCACATTTTTGTGAAATTATATACATACATAACATTAAACATTTTTGAATCCAAAGTTCATCAATTCTATGTTTCAGAATATAAATTTACTAATCTATTTTTTTTTTTTTTTTTTCAAAAATGAAGGTTAACCAATTTTCTGAATTATCAAGATTTAATGCTTTAGCCTGGATAATTTATCATCAAAGCAATTAAAATGCAAATTTCTTCGTTACTACCTTTATTTTGTTTAGTATTACTGAACATGGTTTTCAAAGGTTAAATGGTTATACTTTTTGTTTTATTTTGTAATTTCTTTTCTACCCAACCGCAACCATTACCACCTTTTAATATAAAATTTATTTCTCACGGGATCTACCTCTTGCCGGGAATTAGCAAATCCTCAAAGAGTAGTTCTACCACTCAAATAAGTGCTTCTCAAGGAGTTAATTCTTTTCTGCTAAACCACAATGAACAGCAGTTGAAAGTTGTAAGTCATTAGGCCATGGTTCCTATCGAATTCAAAACTTTTTACTTCGTAAATTGAACTGATTATCTGAATAGAGAAAAACAATCGAAATTAATTTCCTACAAAAGAAGATATTTAAAGGAAAAGTTCTACTTTTGAAGAGCAGGAACCGGAAACACAACAACAACAATTCATCCATATCCTTTCCGAAATTAATTTCTTTTAATTTATTCGAAATCGAAAAAGAACAAAAGACTAACCCATTTTCAATTTCAACAAAATTGAAATGGCTATGGCACACTTTGTTCATAATAAAATCCATGGTTCAGTTGAATTGCAATAAAGTAGAGGCAATAAGAAATAATACAAACGAAAAAGGACAAAATAATGGCACTGTACTGTAACTTGTCCTTTTTTGTATTGTCCTTATTGCACTCACTTTCTTTGCGTTGCGCTTTGCTGACATTTCACTTTGTTTCTTTTTTTTTTATTTTCGTGCCAGTTAACTGAAGAAAGGTATATTGTAAAGGCAGGGTCTGTGGGTCGACGTTTATTTATGTAGCACAGTTACCTAGTTCAGGGACCCTGTTCGTTCAATGAGTTTGTACCTATAGGAAAAAGATTGACTGAAAATAAGGATAGTTTTTGATTCGATGAAACATGATAGCAGGGAATCAGGATTGCGTGATGGCATTTTGTTTTGTAAAAAGTGTCAAACGGAAATTTCTAGTCTAGTTTTTATTTTTGTTTGTTATTTCCCTGGATGGTAATTGATTCTTTGTTAAAGCGGCTTCGACAAAAGCTTTTAGAGACTTTGTTTTAGCTTTTTCGTTCGCAATTAAGGCGGAGTTTCATGTGGAACTGATATGATTCTAGAAAAAAAGGTGACGTGCCTATATTTTTTCTACATTATACCATGTTTAGTTTATGTCCCTTAAACACTGGTCATTTATTTCCATCATTTTCAAAGGATGGGCAGAGTATTTTCCGAAACATGTGTAGATACACATATCCCAATAAAAATCCTTTGCAAAATTGACACGCTATATTTCGTGTCAACGGGAAATTCTTTTTCGGCTCGAATTAATCAAAGCAAATAGCTTTTTTTGCGAATTTAGTTTTTTTCAGTCTATTTAAATTTCAATACGATAAATGAAAAAAATGGAAAATTAAACACCAGCAAAAGAAAACCTTATCCGCCTTCTTTGCTAAATGTCAAACGAAAAATATGTAAATTCGGATAAAATAATTGCTTATGCCTGACTAAAGCTTGTGTGCGCACTGTCTTCTCTTCTCCGCTCGAACAGGCTCAGTGCTGGCTGGGGCTTTATGTCAAACAGAAAATCGTCTATGAGTCTATTATTAGACATTTGCTTTATGTCTCTGAATGTCAAGAGAAAAACTGTGTCATAATTTGTCCCGGTTGATGGACTGGACTAAACGTTGAACACATTTCCAACCACATAACCATCATTCCACCAGAAAACGTCATTTACAAAAATGCGAAAACACGTTTTCACGCTTTAAACAAAAAATTAATATTACCTATGCCATATGTTGTATGCACCATGAGTTTGCCGCATTAAACCCCGCTGACATCATACGAATCGAGGCAGCTACCACTTTTTGTTGTCTTTTATTTTTTTTTCGTTTGCTATTTCTCTTGCTTCGTGGAAGTGGAAGCAGCCAATTAAACGCAACTCGTTCAAGTGCATTTTCAATGTTAAACATTATATGGGTGATTATTTTTGAACTTGAACATACTTTCAAATCGATGAATACATAATAAATAAATTGGAAAATTTCCTTAAGTTGCATAAAACTTTTCAAATATTATAATACGTTGCATTCAAAGTGGGTTGTTGAGAATTTGTCTTGACACAAGAATTGCCTGGTGTAATTTATTCCGTTTTGGTGACGATGGGGTTATTAGCATTTATTGATTTTAAAAAAGAGAAAAAAAGAAATATAATATTGAATTGGATAAGGGTAAGGTTATTTATTCTGCGTTTGGTTTAAATTCCATTGCAGAATTTTATCGGGAGGTTTATGATAATATAGCTTTTTAAGGGAAGAAAGAACGTCGAATAGAAAAAGAAGTTCGAATATACAAATGTTTTTAGAAGCTTGATAAAGTTAAGACAAATTTATTGAAGTTTTTTTAATGTTTTTCTATCGATTTCTTCTTTTCTCCTAAATTGTTCTGAGAAAAATATATGAACTCGTGTTTTCAGTTGATGATGTTTAAACGAAAAATAAGCTGTCATCAAAGGAAATTTCTCGCATCTTAATTTCTATTTTCGGGTAAAATACACACGACTTTGCATCATTTATTTATTGAATTCATGATGAAATTTATGTAAGCTCTCGGAATTTCATTCTACACACAGCTATGGCCAAAGAAATAGGAACACTTCTAAGTTTTTGGTTTTGTTCGATCCATTTTAGTAAATTACTTATTGTAAACTATTCTAGTATTTTACCATTTCTTAACATTTTACTAGAGTTAAAAACACAAAATAGCATTTTTGTAAGTCATTTGCTTGATCCATATGACTTTTGCGTTTCTGACATTTCAAATTATATTTGACACGTTCGTTGGTTAATCCATAGAAATTCAGATAGTTTTATGTTGTTGTAATCCAAAACGAAAAAATTGTTGGTGAACAAAACATCTGTTGTCAAAAACTAATCTCAAGCTAACCCAAAATTTTCACTGTACTGTATTAACTAATTTGAGAAACAACTAAGTTCACAGCTGACCTTTGGTCAGAAACAACAAAATATTTAAAATGCATATTAGTATTATTTATAATAAAAATAATTTTTGAAGGAGATAAGTGAACAAATAATTTCTGGTACCTATGTAAAATAATCGTCGATTTTTGTATGCATGCATATATGTAATTATTTAGATCAATGATTTTTGATCGTTCTCAAACATATTCGATAGTATCTCAGAAACCGGATTACCAAACGAACGCGTCCAACACGTCTGTTCCCCATATTTGGGTTTGTTTGTTTATTTTCTTACGAACTGTCATTGCTTAGACGTGTTCGGATGCACAGTTTTTATAAAAAGTAGTTAGTGTCCTACGATTTTTGAAAATAATCAAATTTTAAAAAGCCTGCTTAATATTCACAAAATGTCTGAAAAATAAAATTTTAAGTGCTAAGCAATAGGTTGTTAAGGCTTTGCACTATTAAATTCAAGTGTAGATAATATTTTAGTGTTTTTTAACTTTTGGTATTTAAAATGTAATATTGGTTAAAAAGGTTTTGGAGTTCATTTTTTGCAGGAAAAAAAACAAGACCATTTTACATAAACAAACATCATACATTTTGACAATAGAAGTAGAAGACATTAATTCTATTTGTCATAGCGTGAACATTTTAGTGAAAATTCTGAAATCATTCTTGAATGGCTCTTGTCTATTTTAATTAGCAATGGAAAGGTTCTCAATGACATTCAGATAGATCCAGTTGTTGAGAGTTACAATTTATAAACATCCATACTTGTTTTTTTTTTTTTAAATTATTATCCTGCTGAAAACCTCAACGTTTCTTTTGGTGGCTCTAGCTTTAGGTTTTTTCCAAATTAAAGTTTCCCCATAATTGGATGTCATTTAGAAATCCAGTTTTTTTTCTGATTTTTCCATTTGTATGGCATACATAAAAATATCTTGCAAAACTTTGGATTACTTCAGTGATTTTACTTATGGATACGGCTATCTATTTTGCAGTTCTAAAAGTACTTTACCTTGCTGCAGTGTTTCACAGTCTTCTCAAATGATTTGATTGATTTGTATGGACGTAGAAGAGGAAGAAACCTCACCTTCTCTCACCTGCCCTGCTCTTGCTCAAAACGCAAAACCTACATAGGAGAATTCTTCTATAACGATCCAAACGATCTCAGGCACACTAACATTCTTAGTCTTTTACGTTTCGTAAGGAAATCAGTTTGGTTTCAATGAGATCAGAAGAAGGCTTAAGATTCATGTGGTATCACAATGGGCCAAAAATTCGCCTAAGTGTGTCGTAGTCTATCGTAAACAGCCACTTCAACCGAACCTAACCAAGTATTTCACTGTTCTTATTGCTATATGCGCCATTTGGACGTAATTTCTAAACTAATCCTGAATTAAAAAACCATACAAAAAACTTAACTTTTTCAACCAAACTAGAGCTCTGTTGGAGAATTTTATTTACCAAAACCCTGACATCGCTGCAATGTTTCATATATTTAATTGTTTTTTCGATGTTCGTATAAGCAATTTTTTATATAAATAGCTATAGTTGCTTTGTACCCGTTAAACAATTTTGTCGTAATACTTAAACCTCTAAGAATGCCCATCAATTTAAATAATTAAGCTTAATTTCGGATCTACTGCCCAAAATAGAAATTTTTTTTTTAGCCGCACATCAAGACTATAGAAATCCTTACTCAACTCTGCTTTTCCCTCCCTTTTTGATATTCAGAACCTTATAAACATTTGCACCGTTAACTGTTCTTAAACCCTTCGGTCGTAATAACCCCTTTAGTGCCTGAAATTTATTTTTGAAAAATAGCCCACATCGTTTTTGTGCTCAAATTTCTTTAATGAGATTATTCATGATTTTAATCAAAAGTAAAGAGTGTACCTATTATATTGACCATAGCTCTAACAATCTTTGTTTGCTGAAAATGTAATAAAGATAAGATAAGTTACGTAGATTATTAATATTTCCATTGGTAAAGTTTAAGGACAAACACAAAACAAATGACTAAGATGACTTGACGTAATTTACTTCACAGACAAACTTTAATAAAATCCAATGGTTTAACCTTGAGGGTCAGTTAAGTTAGTCACACAAAACCAACAACAACAAGGTAATTTAGTTCGTGACATTTTAAGAGAAGATACAAGAAATCCTTAGTCACTTTATCTATGGACTGTATCTACATTTATTCAGTTTATATATGTATATTACGTTTTTCGAAGCCACATCAACAACTCATTAAGAATTCTTATTTTGCCAACTTCATTGTTTATTCATCTTATTTCTAAAAAGGATATAACATTCAGATATAAGTATAATCCTTTTTACTTTAACTTTTATTCTGTATTCTCAACGCAATTTTACTTATTTCTACGTGCAGAATAAATTATTATTATATTAATTTTCAAGAACTTGAATGAACGAAAAAAGAATAAGAAATGAAAAAGTTGCTTCTGGAAGCCAGAAATACCTGAGGTATTTTATTGATTTTTACAATCTTTTTGTGGATAAAAAGAATAAACTTCTTTATCTTGTTTTGTTCTTTTTTTATTAACTAACTTAACATTTATGTATTGTGTGATAACGATTTCTATTTTAAACTCAAATCTGCATTAAGATAAGTTTTATTAATCGCACGCTGAGTTCAAATAAAACAAGATTACGACAGGAACAAACGATACGATTTTATCGGCGAGATATTAATTTACATACGAAACAGCATTCACTTTTTTTTCTATTTCTTTTTTTTTCCTATGAGCTATGAGCTATCAGCTATCAATTTTGTATTGAATAATAAAAAGTTAACGATATTTTTGCATTGATACAATATTTATCAATAGAAAGTGGGCACGGGAACCAGTTCACGTGACAGGTCCGTCAAAATTATGATGCAAGAATTAGAGCTTCTATTTTAGTGTTGCAAAATTGACTTTGGAATGCAAATTCCGAAATCTTGTGAAACTTGACTTTCTTGATGCTCAAATTCACCCACTCGAAACAATTCAGAACTTTTTGTGACTTTAAGAGCCAAATTTCTGAACCAATCAATTCCAACGTCAGCTTCCGAACTATGGATATAAAATATTTCGTTTTCACAAAACTTAGTCATGCGATCGAAATGTTTAACATGTAAACACGAAACTTATCTATCACTTAGTCAATTGAATAATAACAATAATAATCATTAGCTTCGCACTATCATAATGTTTGCTAATCATGCGACAAACAAAAATTTACACAAACGAGATAATTCCAAAATTTACGATCACAAAATTGTATTGTGTAAGCTTTTTTCATCTTTGAGAATTTTCCTGTCTGCCAATACAATGTCTAAGATATTGATATCTAATTAAAAAAAATATATACGTCAGTAGAAGTTGCTTTGATAAAAGACCGATAAATAAATATTTGAATGAAATTTAAAAAATTTACAAGGCATGATTTAGCAGTCGTTTGTTTTTTTCAATGCTACCACACGTTTTACTCGTTAAGAATAATTCATTATAATTGTTTAGAAATATTTAATAGATACATATATGAGCTATGAACGTGACTCAGAACATCTTAGACGACTAATAGGGGCTTAAAGGCTATGTTGGGATTTTATAAAAGATTTTAGATTAATTGAGTAGGTGTGTAGTAAATTTATTCAAACGTTCAAAAATGACATAATAAATCTAAATTAAACTATCGGTCATTGTTCGTTGAATCAAATTTTTCTTGTATCCAAAATCAACACGAGCTAAAATTGGTAAACAGAAAAAAATTAACATTTATGTTAACGTAATATAAAATATATTTACAGTCTACTCCGTTTATTTGCAACACAAAAATTGCAGAACATAAGTTGATTTGTTAAGTGGAGCTTTTATATAAACAAACACCTGATACTTTGTTTCTTCTATAAGCGAAGTGAGTTTTTGTCAATTTTGAAAATCTAGGGCCAAGTTATAGCTCATTGAAATCAATTTGAAAACAAAATTTGAACATTTTTTGAGACAAAAATAAATTACATTTTTTTGCTTAAAATATATCTTTCTATTTTCCTTACGGAAATTCATTTTCCTGAACAGGTGATTGTTTTATGTCAAAAAATTAATCGAATCGCTCTACTCATTTATGTATCAATTTTGAACAATTCCAATGACAGATTTCTGTCTGAACATTTTTTGATTTGAATCAGCACATTGTTTTTCAATGATGGATATTATCGACCTGTCATAAAAATCAATTAATTTTGTCCAATCATAAAATACAATAATAGTTTTTACTGGCCCCACAATTAACGTCCAAAAACAAACAAAACTAATTTTAATTGTGACAGCTGTCAAAGTGGGCAATGAAAAGAAACTGAAAATGTAAATTTTTGTTTTGCTGGATTTGAATCAACATATTGTTTTTCAATGATAGATATTACCTACCTGTCAAAAAAATCAATGGATTTTGTCCAATCATAAAAAACAATAATAGTTTTTACTGGTCCCATAATTAACGTCCAAAAACAAACAAAACTAATTTTAATTGGGACAGCTGTCAAAGTGGGGATCATGCAAATGAAAATAAACTGAAAATGTCACTTTTTATGTGTGTAATCCTCAAAAATCAATGGAAGCTGTCAGTTCTTGTTATTATGTAGACATTAAATTGTTCAAATTAAAGGGAGTTTTCTAATAAGCGGAGTGAGAATGTCAATTTTCTTGTTGCATACAGCCTAAAGTCTTAAGCGAAGCCTACTGTAATTAATCGAATCTGAAAAAACCGAGGTCAAGTAAAGTTTTTTTTTTCATATGCGTCATTTAAATGGTTAGATTCTAGGCTTTTTTACTTGAAATTTGGTACAGGGGATAAAATAGTTGGAATTTCATTTTCACCTCCAGGCTTTAATTGACACAGGCCAGTGATTAGACATTTTTTAATAATATGAAATTTTCGAGACCAAATTATGTCTAAAACGATTCGTTTAAAAACATTCAATTAATATTATGCCACTTTAAATGACAGCTGAGTTTGACAGGTGTAAAATGCCAGTGCTTCCAACTTGAAACTACAAATGAAAGATACTTTATTTTGTTGAGTAAAGAAATATGCCAATTTCACAGTCCTACCTATATATTTGTAAATATTGCTGTTTAAGATTTTCCTAAACTTAAACAAAGTTTTCATCCACAAAATAAAACTTTTAGTATCACTTGCTACCAACCTTGCTATGCGTTACTGATATTTTCAACATACATATTCTCACTTCCTATCACCCACATAAGCTGCACTTTAGAAAAATTTAAAATATAATCACATACCACTTGAAAAAGTTTATATTTTATAGGAAAAATCTACTAGCGATGACGATAAATTGCACTTGATAAAACTTTGTCCTACTTTACTTTACTACTTTAAGAACACAATTTTTCAAACAATTCATTTCTTAGACTCAAACAAATAGAAAACTTAACAAATTTAATCTTCCTCAGACAAATACATACATAGTTTGAGAAAATAACCTATGTCGTGATAGATTGAAGAACACTCCTTATTTAATTCCGAAGGAAATAAATTATAAATGAGTTTGAAGGATTTTAGCAACGAAAATGCCATCAAACCATCATTTGTTTCAGGAAAGAAAGAAATTTAAAAAAAGTCGAAAACAAATTCTAAAAACCCTTAAAATCATAAAATATAGATTACTGCGTTGCAGTAGATTGGTATAAAGGAGGTTTGTTCTAATGTAATTAAACATTTCCAAAACGAACATAATATTATATGCACATCATATATTAAATACCTCTCGTCAGATGCTACTGCTCTACTGGAAGCTTGAAGGCCTTTTTTATGCGTGATGACAGAAGTTGTCTGGGTTTTGGGAATTGTTCTTGTTCTTGCGATATATGAGAGCACTCCACTTTATAATGTGAAGCATTTTATTCATCTACATTCCGGATGGGGACTTATGTACGTACCTCCATTTGTATATGATGCCAAGGGTATAATTTATTCGAGTATAGAATTTCAACATTTGAATTAATTGTCCAGATGAAACTATATGTATAGACCAGTATACATGTTTATAAAGTTCACTTTTATCCTTGTTTCCATAAAGACTACGATATAATTCAAAGGATTGAGGTCAGGTGTGTAGCCAAGTGTGAACTTAGTTATTCGTTTGTGATTTGTAAAACGGAACAAGATTATAAAGTAGCTCTGTTTTATTTCTTTGGTTTTTGTTAGACTTTAAGTCCGAAAGATGTACATAGCTTTAATTTGTACTTGTTAGAAAATTCAAAGAAAAATAAAGGCTAATTTTTAGAAGTACTCTTAGAACTTGTGAAATCTTTCGAAAAAAATCTTATAAAAATTCAGTTGAAAAATTAAATGTCTCTTAGATTTGGAGTTTTAAAGTTTGTCTTAGATGTGTTCAAAACAGGTGTTATTTTTTTTTTTGAAGATTTTTAAATGCAATATGAATTAAAATTTAAATATTGATAATATTGAAAAAATAAACTGATATTTTTTATTTTTCAATTTGTTTCACCAAACTGTACGTATTTGAGCATGGTAGAATACATTGGTCTTTGATGGCCTTAATTAAAGTTCAAATCGAAAATCACTCCATCTTGTAAGGGTTTTGGGATAATAAATACATTTTAAGGAAATGCTGAACGATTTATTTTCAAATAGCAGTTAACAGGAAAAGGTATAGCATTTGTAACGAATGTATCGTCCAAATTAAGCTATCACAGTAATTTTTTAACTGAGCAGATAGATAAAATCGAATTTCGGATTTGAAATCAGCACTTAAAATTAATTTCGTAACTTATTTTTCAAAACCATGAACGCATTACATTCAATGTTTCTCAAAACTTTAAGCAGAAAATTGAAGACTCATAATTAATGGGAATTTTCAAAAACTAAGTAAAATACTAAAATGACTTAAACTGTATCTAGAAAACAAAGATTTGTACTTTGCAGAATTATCATACAATTTGGAATTATGTTATGTATTACCTAAGCCTTACAAACACCATTTTTGCTTATCTGTGAAATTTTTAAAGAGGCATATTTTAAAAACCGGATGTGATGGAAAAATGGCGAGATACGAATTCGGGACGAGTTAATCCTCTCCAAAAATGTTTTGTTTTGTTTGTGATACAGGAAAAAAAACGTAATTTGTAAAAAAATATAAACCTAGATCTCTGGACTTTGAAAATGGTAAAATCTCCAGGAGCCATTATTAAATTACTAAAAAGTGAAGTAGCCATTTTGTGATCACCTTTCTAACTTAGTAACTTATTGAAAGCCTTCAAAACTTTGACTAATTAGATCCGTTTCCCAGATTTTGGCATTAAAGTTTTCAGATGGTCCGTTTTTCATGCAACTAAACGTGGCATGATGGTTAGTGCGTTGGACTGTTCTTAGGGCCGAAAGGCATTAGTATTAACTGTTATAGTTTAACTTAGAGTGTCCGTATGGGACCAGTAAGTTAGTTGTAAGTTATGGTTAATTAGGCTAGTTTTATGAATTTTTGTCTAGCTTTAAGATAGTTTTTTAAGAATGAATTAATAAAAATGAATTTACAAAAAAAAAAAAAGGGCGTTGGACTGTCATGCCGGAGGTCTTGGGTTCGATCCCTGACTATGCCATCTAAAGTTTTTTTCACGGGTACTGCCTCTTGCGAGGAATTGACAAATTCTCCAAGAGTAATGCTTGTCATTAAAAGTGCTTTCTGAAATTAGTACTCGCACTCAGGAATGGTTAAGAGTCGTAAGTCACTAGGCCCTAGTTCTCAACGGACTGTTGCGTCACCGAATTTATTTTTTAAACGTAAAAAAGAATTCAAGTTTTCAAATAACTTAAAATTGATTAATATTTCGAAAATTGCTAACTATTCAAATGTATAGCTCTTAACAACAAAATTACGTTTAAAATGTTCAGTCTTTACACTCTTTTTTTTTTCAAATTGTTCGTATTTGTTTTTACACTCTTTTTTTTTTCAAATTGTTCGTATTTGTTTTTGTGGTATTATTTATATCGAAGAAACCGTTTGTTTTGAAACTTTAATTTTAAATCAAGTAATTGCTTTAAAATATAAATCTGGTCATGCCTTTACAACTTTCTCAATTGAAATCAATTATTCCAGACTAAAATTCTTCAAAACACTTTAATGGAACTAAAATCACCACCAAAAATGTTACAAAATTTCCAATTAAATCCAACAAAAGCGGTCGATGTCCAACCTTGATGATTGGCTATGCATAATTATAACCCTTGCCTTAAATATTTCCCGGAATTGTATAGGGAAACGTTCCCTGATTAGACATTATTTCAATACTTCAGTCTATATGCAGTTAGTGTTGTGTTAGCAGATGGAGCAGCTCCCGTTCGAATCGAATGCAAATTATTTAATTTGCCTAAATGACCTGGTTAGCTGGCTCGGCTCGCTCCATACAACACCAACACAATTATGCATTCGAGCAACGAGGAACTAATTGCCAGGTGGGCTGCTCTAGCCCAACACCAAGAGCTTACACTCTTAAAGCCAAAGTGTGCCTGTGCAGTGTAGAGGAAAAATGCATTATGCGTTTCTGCATGCAGTTATAATATCCATTGAACAATGAACATTTTTCAGACTTTCTGGATGGTTAAGCTAGTTAAATACTTAGAATAGTAATAAAGAGTAATTAAAATAATGTACTAAATCTAAGGCTAATTATGTATTTAATTGGAATATATTTCAAATGCCCATCACAATAAATCTGCATCAATTATAATCCCCCGGACCGGGCATTCTTCGTTTATATAATGTGCCTCCAACAAAAAAAAATAATAAAAATAATTTTCGTATTGTTAAAAACGATTTTCACATTCATCATTGTCATCATCAATAAGTCAAAAGTTGTATTCACTAATGTGTTTCATTTCATCGTCACTGTCAATGTCACTATCGCTTATCGTTTCAGCTCAAATAATAATTGTGAAAACTTTACAAAATCATCACACTACTGATTTCCCACTTCCGATTGGACTGTTCCATTGGATTTTTTGATAAATTATTCAGAGGCACACGAAAAATAAATAAATTGCTATTTCTGCTTAGACATAAAAGATTTGCTTTTGGGAAGATATGAGAGGACGGGTTTGGACGGTTTTGGACGGCCGACGACGACGTGACGTTTTGGTGTTGCTAACGAAGAACATTTTTGGATATTATGTACATAATTCTGTTTTTTCTTTATTTCCATTTATCTTTCGAAGCTCATTAGCAAAAATGCTGCTTTGGAAAAATTTCACAGAACCCAAAACTTTTCTGTTTTTATTTTTGCGTTTGTTAATTGTTCATTTATCTTTTCTTTGGGGTTTGAATTTTGGGGGTGGCATAAATAATGGGACTATAGGGCTTCATTTTATACCGCATCACCGCGAACAACTGGAAAACGAAAAACTTCCATAAAATGTGTGTTTTTGTGACTAGCGTGATGTTGACAATTTAAGCCTTTTTTCGTATACACTTTATGAGTGTGTGTGTGTATAAAAAGCAGTTGGAATGTGATTAAATTATCGATTGCTCGATTTTAATTCAACAAAATAACACTATAACATAATATATAGGCTATTAAGTGAATTGTGTCTGTCAGTAGTTTGTTTTTCTGTTTCAAATATTAGATTGTATTTGAAATTAGTTTTTATTACATAATAACACACGAAAATGATTTCATTCGGAATACATTTTTTCTTTATAATTACTTAATTTTAACTTTCAAAATAGATTTGGAAAATGCAATCAAATCAGATATCAGAAAAAATGGGTGTCAATTATAAAATTTAGGTTGCTTTAGGTCAAGAGATTTTCATGACAATTTTTCGAACTAAGGTAAAAACTAAATTTCAACAAAAGTTTAGAAGAATAGAAACATGTTTACTACAGTTTCTAATTTCTTTAAAAATGGAAAACTTAAAGAAAACTCTAGCGTAAAAACACAATATTTTTTCTTTCCCACATCGCAACATTATGATATTTTAAATGGCCTTACAGCCATTTTATTAAGTTTTTTTGAAATAAGTTCTACGAAAAAATGTTTTTCAACTATTTGACTTAGTAAACCCCAGTTTTTATTTCTATTATTTCTGATTAATTCACCACTCACTCTCATTCTTATCTTTAAATTTCAATTGTTGGATATAATAATGTACAGAATTGATGAATAAGAAATTTAGTCCAACAAATTATATTCCAAGACTTTTGACAGTAAAAACGATACATTTCTATGATAAATTGCGTTTATATTTCTGAAAATACAGAAATCACCAAGAACTAAGACATACAAACAGGGTTATTATTATAAAACATTGTTTTAATTCGATTTATAAGATTTTTAGATTTAGAATAGTTTTATTTATATAAAAACTTCCGTTCTACAATAATTA
This sequence comes from Eupeodes luniger, assembly GCA_951509635.1. NCBI lineage: Eukaryota > Metazoa > Arthropoda > Insecta > Diptera > Syrphidae > Eupeodes > Eupeodes luniger. The sequence continues at coordinate 5,427,542 of OX608075.1, read as the reverse complement.
CAAGTCGTTTTTGACCTGGATTAAAAATCGTCGGTGATTGACTCAAGATCAAATTTTTGACGAACTAAAAACTTGAAATTCCCTCAGAACTTGTTTGTTTATTTCAGTTATTTCAATAATATGGTTGTTGTTATCGTTTTTCAAAATATTCTTCAATCAATACATTTTTTCATTGTGCGTTTTTATCTAAATTAAAAAACATGTTTTTTGGATCTATGCCTTTTGTTTTGGATGTTAAGGTAGGAAGAAAAAGTTGTTGATTGTCAAAATAGAACTGTTGACTTCTCAATTCAATGTTTTCAGTTATAAAAAATCCATTTATCAAAAAGCATCCAATCTATACTTGATTTTACTTAGCCTTAAATATTATAATGTAACAAAAGGCTTTAAGAATTTTTCTGTAATAAAGGTAATAAATTTTAGTTTTTGATAAAAATTATGTACATATGTATATTTTTTTAGGTAATACAAATTGTCTTGGTTGGTTTCTGATTTCTTCTTTCACTTTACCTAAACAAAGGCATTCAACAAATTTCTAGAAATTGAGTTAAATCGAACTTGAAAAACTAGGTTATTTGTCCCTAATGTGCTAAAGTTGATACTTCTATCGATTCGATTTGAATTTTTCCCACTTTTTTCGATTTATTTAGAGTTAAAGTGAAATGCAGAACCTAGCTGAATTACTTTTGTGTCATTGTTTGTTTTATCGAAGTAAAGCATAAGAACACTCCGAAAAGTGCTACAAATTTCTTACATTTCGTGAAACAAGGCAAGAAATATTGCCAATATTTGTATTCAATTTTCGAACTAGATTTTTGTTTAAACAACATAATACAGACATTTCTATGACACTTCAAATAACATGTATGTTTGGCAACACTAATCTTTTAATAAGATGTCAAAAAAAGGAATTTTACTCTTTTTTGATTCTTGTTAGTCGTTGTGTTTTAAGTCAGTTTGTTGTTCTAATCTTAAAATAAAGTTTAACAAAAAATGTATTACTTTCAAAAATGTGTTTTCTGTACTTTTTAATACAGGGTTAGCCATATTAAACTCCCTAACTTCAAACGTGAAAACTTCGCCACTCACGTAATTTTAATTTCGAAAAGACTATAGCTGCGCACATTTATGGCGATGTTTTTAAATTTTTTAAATTGGGACAAACATTTCCAAAATGTTTAATCCCCTGAATTTGTGACCGCCTACAACTCCCCACTAATTTACCCTACCAGAGATATTAAAACCTTCAATTTCAAGAGAAAAAGTAGAGACAGTAATGACACATTTCTTTAAACATCTGGCAGAGTGTAAACTTTATTTTATTCTTGTTTTCAACCTTGTAACGCTTTTTAGTAAAGAAAGTTAAATACAGCCCACCTTGCTCTACTGCTCTATAATATTTCTCCATTATTTTGATCATAATCATAGCAAAGTCTTTATTAAGGTAATAATATTTTTTCCTTACTCGAAATAATACACCAAGTACATTATTTATGCAAAGTTGTATCACTACACCTTTAAACAATCAACAAAACTCTATGTTAAAATTAAAAAAGTTTTTCAATTTAAAAATCTACTCCGCCTGATAAAATCTTCAAAAACTGTTTAAATTCATGTCTATGCTTTGCCAGAGGTGAAAACTTATCCTCTGATGCCAAAAATGCGCACCTTTTTTTCCTCAAGGTCAAATTATACAGCACGTAACAAAAGAGGAACGAAGCGACGATGACGACGACGCGACGTGTGTTAAGAAAAATTGGAAATTACACGCAACATTTCAGATATTTCGGTTTTGTGTTTTTTTCAATTTCCTACTGATTGAACTTTTAAAGAATTCTTTTGTTCTTTTAATCTTGACCACATCATGAGGTAAACTTTAGAGTTCATTATTATACTCGTAAACGAACAACCATAAAATTAATTTCAATTTTGTAAACATCCATTTCCGAGTATAGAATTCATCAATATGTAAACATTTTCCTCCGAAATGTTGTTCCTTTAGAATTTAAATTCAATGTGATGTGGGAAAATGTATTTCTGAAAAAAGAAAATCATTTTCTCAAAAGGAGGGAGTTCTACAAAATGGGGGTAGTAGAACTCAAATCGAGAACCACGAACTTAAATAAACAGAACAGACGAATTTAGTTTGCTCCAAAAGGTTGCTGCAGTCAAAGAACATTTTAATTACGATTATACGAACTACAAACTACACTATTCGTATCTTACACTTACACATAACTCTTATGCTCGTCGAAGCTGAAAGAAGCGATATCCAGAAACTTATATGAGCATATTCGGGGACTTAAAACCACATCCCATTGCCGTGCCGCGGAAACTAGGTTATGGGATATTTAGTTTCCCTACAGACCACATTTACCAATTCGCATGAATATATCTAAATTCGGATGAAGAGAGGCATTGAGGGAGGAGGTTGTTTTTGTGGAAATTAATATGAAAAATTAATTCATCTCTTGTGATAATTGATGTGGTATATGAATAAAACAATTCTAGCATCAGCTTAGCTCAACTTTGTGGTGTCAAAAACAGTTTCCAATTACATCTTGCATCATTTGAATATTTGTACTACTTTTACTAACAATTTATGGTTTGATATAATAATTATGGAGATAGGTTTTGGGTTGCAGAAGTTGATATTTTAGATGATTTTGTTTACTGTCTCGTAACTTCTAGTGCGTGATCTCATTTAGTTATCTGTTCGTCGTCGCCTAGTCTTTTTTTCATTATTTGTGTCTAGATGAAATTAATACTTTATAGATTCGAATTACGAGTGAATTAGCAACAATTATGTAATAAGTACTTTTAAATAATATTGAATCATGAAATAATATCAGATCACAATAAAAATAGATTATTATATAGGGTGTCTTTTAAGTTGTCTACGGTTTGACAGTTGAGAATGTCAGAATGTTCACATTTCTGTTCAATAAGATCTCACAATTCAGACAGAACAACGGTCGCAAATTATGTAAATTTACTTCCAAAGAAATTAAATGCGTTCGGGAAGTTCATAGAGCATTTCGTTAATTTGAAGGTGTTTAGTGAGGAAGCTCAATTTTAGTTAAGTAGATTCAATAAACAAAACTATCATTTAAGGAACGAAGAATATCCTCAAACTATTTACGAATGATGAATCATCATTCCATCCATTTAAATTGATTGCTTGGTATGGTGTGCCCAAAGGCGGAATCATCGGTCCATATTTCTTTCAAAATAGCGCTATCGAGCTCAGCTGACTGATTTTTTGTTTCCATTTAGTTCCAAAAAGATAGCGAAACTTAACATACCAACAGTTAATTGCAAAATAAGTTGGTGACAACTTTATTTCTAGAAGCGGTCCTCTTAACTGTCCGCTTTTTGATGAACTTTGATGGGGCTGTGTTACATATGTAAATCATTGGTTTAGATGGAAACAAACCTGAAACTTTTCAACAATCGGAAGCCTATGCACAAGCTACTATCGACACCATAAAGCCACATTTTTGAAAGAAGTAATGGAAAACTATACTGATAGAATGGACCGTGTAGCCTCAGTGGATATGTCGCAATCTTTTTAAGTAGAATGAACGACTGGTCGTAAGAACATATTCCTGTTTTCAACAAAAAAAAAAAAATATAATATAAAATATTTCGGACTGTTTTCAGAAAATTCTAATTTTCGATTTATTTAATAACAAATGAAAAACAAAACGCCTAACCTGAATCTGCCTAAGATCTTTTCAAGTTTGAACTCAATCGATTCAATAGCTTAGGTTCTAAAACCGATAATAGACAGACGGACTGAATCGCAGAAATCCACTTTTTTTTCGACTTCACTACCATCGTTATCGTTATCAATTACTATAAAATTTAATTAAACTATTTTAATTACTAACTGTATGTAATTGAGATACATCAATTACTTGCAATTTAATTACATAAATGTAATTGAAAAGAAAAGTAATGATCAAAAACTCAGCAATGATTGTTTTTTCCAGTAATCATTACTCAAAAATGTTATTAAATATTATTTTCGTCAATTAAATTTTACGTTAAATTATAAAATAATTTGAATTAATAATTAAATAAAGAAATCAATTACCTTAACTGGTGCAATTTAAAAGTGCTTTCCCTTTAGAACTTGGAAAAAAGTAGTTAAGGGGCCGGTTATAGCTATCAGTAAAATCCATCAGTAAAATTTGAAACAGGAAGAATCTGAAATGTTTTACTGATGAGCGTTTATAGCAATCAGTAAATTTACGTCATTAAATTAAATGTCACTTTGAGGCTTCGCGCCTCAGACAATTTTTTTTACTGTTGCTTTCATCAGTAAAATTTTTAATGATGTGATCGGAACAGTAAAAAATTGGAACACGAACAGTAAAACGAAATGGTTTTTTTGGCTTTTGGCAATCAGCTGCTCAGTAAAATGAAATTTCATCATTAAAATAATTAAAATGGATTTATAAATTAAATAAAACTTTAAATGCATTGTTTCTTTTTGAAAAAAATACTTGAATATAGGATTCATCTTATTGCATCAATCTTTTGCTAGAAATAAATCTGTAACATGTGCAAAGACTAAAAACAAAATTTTAACTGATGGATTTTACTGATAGCTATAACCGGCCCCTAAAATGTATAATTTTTCATTTACAACTACGTGTAATTGTTCTAATATTAATTACTTGTAATTGAAATGAAAGTTGAAATTAATTGCAAAAAGCAATCATTCTTTCCTAACTCTTGTCGCAAGTAAAAAATACTGTTGGAATAAAAAAGCTTGAAGTACTATTTTCTCAAATCTTGTATCAGCATCTATTTTTTATCAAGCTAAAGAACATTCTGAGAAAAAAGTTTCCATTCCATAAACTTTTATATTAATGATCTTCTTAATCTGCCAATATTGTCTTCCAGCTCCGGCAAGTCGTGTTTCACATTGTATTTTTAAATACCTTTATATCCCCTGATGTTTTTTTTCAATATCGATTACAATTAATAACAAAACGAATTGAGTACTATTGTCATTTAATTTCCCAATGAAAAATGAAAAACATGGATTGTGCCTCACAACGCGACGCACGATGGAAACAACGACAATTCAATGTAAATTAAGAGAACAAATAAAAATAAAATAAGATAAAATAATTTCACTTTGTTGAACATTACTGGATGGGACAGTAGGTCAAGCACCTAATTCAATGCACATTAATTTACAGCCTCTTCAAACCCAAGTAATAAAAATTGAATCAATTATATTGAACAAGCCGCGTTCTGAAAACGACAGCCGCATCAGCATCCGAACGATGATAATGTTGTTTGTTTTTTTAAATGCATGCATTTCTGCAGCTGCTTTTTGTGTGGGAAATTTTGTTATTGAAATAAAGCAAAAGTTTTCGAAGCAATTATCATTCGATTTATTGTAAAAAGTTTATGATCATTGAAATCATAATTAAGTCTTGAGATTAGAGTTCTCTTTCCGGACTGTGAACAAGGATTATAAACAAAACCATCTGGGAAAGGTTTATTCTCGACACAGAAAACTCATAATAAAGACAAATTTTTCTTTATGCTTGCTTGTTTTAATTAGTATAAACCTTTTGTTGGCTCATGGAAATACTTCGTTGTAACATAGCTCAAGTTTTTCTCGTTGAACTTTCAGTTCCATTATTCGTCATAAAATCCTTCCTCTGAGTCCTATATAAGCAGCATAAACCAAAAAAGGATTTCTTCATATTTCCAAAAATGAGTTCTTATTCTTCTTAACAAACTCGCAGAGAACTTTTAGCTTCAAGTTCATAGAAATACCTGCCTGCTATAAAAATAACAATAACAAAAAAAGGAAAAAAATCATAATAATGAGATTTATACATAAGTTTATATTATGGGAGTTAAAGGACCTGTGTACCTATCGTTGTGGCACGAAAATAAGATAGATAAGGAATATTGTATAGCAAACATCATTGTTAGGTATAACGAGCAATAAGGATGAAGGAACTTTCCTCTTCAGAATAATCAATATTGTTTTTTTTTCCTATATACCGTTGGTTCGAATGTATAAAAATAGAAGAAGGAAAAGGATAAGATATGGACCAAGAAATGAACATAAAAGGTTGAATACAAACTAGAAAAACGAACATTTTTTGGTTAAAAAGGATATTCACAAAATTTAGGTTTTCCTGTAAACATCATCATCAGGAACTATGTGTACAATTTGAACCTTTGTTTTCGTATTTTGAAGGAGAGGATGAAACTACTGTAATGATATTCTCTTATGTAATCCTAAAGCCAACGGGAAACGAATGTTTTAGCTTAAGAGCTTAACTGAAGTTGGGATTGAAAGATGGTCATTTGACTCTAAAAAATAAGTGTACAATTTATTTTTTTTTTTCTGGAGAAGGCTATGCACACTGAAGTGCAACTTGAAGAACACCTTTCGATTCTCCTTGACCAAATAAATAGATGCGCTTTATTGAGCATAAAAAGTGAACGTTTGTTGTGTTCTCTTGTTTTTCATTAGACACACTCGAATGTTAATAAATATCGGGTGTATTTTTTAAGAACTTGAGAACTTGTAATAATAATCCAAGCCAAAAGTAAGGCGTTTACTCGCACGAGAAGGCCAGTCAAAAGGACTACTCCTGGAAATAAAGTTGTCAACTAAATGATTTTGGAATGATTTGATAGTTAAGCGCGCTGAATGACAAGTATCATTGATATTTAGCTGATACACGTTTGGAAACAAGAACTCAGCTCCCGCTACGGCTGCTTCTTCCTTAGGAAATTAGGACTGATGATGCCGGCAAGGTGTTAACCGCACCAAACAGTCAATTTAAATGGATGTTATAGTAATTAATTAACGGTTTGAGGCAATTTTGACGAAGCCATCAAACAAGAAACGAGCTTCATCACTAAACACAATACTTTTGACAAAGTGTTCTTTAACTTAGCGAACAGTTAAACTGTTTCGCCGACGACAGTACCCTCACCTTTTCATATTCGTTTCTAGATTCACATCCTTGTCCTTTGGATGTGGAACTTCATCGGCAGCGTATTTAGAATTTAATGCTTCGAAAACTGTCTCCTGTCGTTAAAGCGTAACATACCCCCGATGCCGCTATCTATGACTGGCACTTGCATCCAGGAAACTAATCAATTGTCAGTACTCGGTATGTGTATCACATATCACCTTTTATGGAATGATCACATATTTGATATTGCCAAAAATGCTGTCAGGTGCTTAGGATTTCTCCGACGATGAGATAATTTACAAAGCCTTCATTCGTCCAAAACTTGAATATAACTCGCATATTTGGGCAGAAGCCCCTAAAACAAGTTTGAGCCTTTTAGAAAGGATACAAAAAAAGAGCTTTGAAAATGATACGCGATAGAACTATGTACAACCGAAACATTTACATCTCTCGAACACCGGCGCAATGTTTCATGCCTTTCGTTGTTTTACAGATACTTTTACAAACAATGTTCTGTCGAATTAGCCAGTTGCATTCCCCCCCCCCCCCAAACAATTCAGCCGTAATACTCGCACTTCCAGGAATGCTCATCAGTTTACCCTCGAGCTCAATTTCGGACGTACCTACTGTTCAGTATAGAGATTCTTTTTTAACCACTCATAGAGAATGTGAAATGCTTTACCCAACTCTGTTTTCCCCTCCCATATCAATATTCAAAATTTTAAGACCAATGTGCACCGGTATCTCCTCTTAAATCCTTCCCTATTTTCCTAATGCTAGCACCGTGTTTAACCGTAAACGTGTTAAGGGTAGATATTAATATCCCCTTTATAAAAAAAAGGGTTTCTTTTTCAAAAAAAATTGTTTCGAATATCAGTAATATTCTACTGAGCTTATAAAATTTCATGTCAATAGTTCCGTTTCGTAGAATGTGATTTGTCTAAGGAACCAATTTTATTAAATGAATGTAGGAAGTTGCTAAATAGTAAAACGATAAGCTCTTAATAAAAGGTTGCTTACAATTTTTAAACAATTTGTTTCTGTAAGTCCTTTTTTCAAATTGAAAATAAAATTTATATTACGTTTCCTCATAAAAACTCTTAAAAACCATTGAATGTTAGCAAATACAAAATGTTTCCATTCTGAGCTTACAAATATTTTCATCTTACGGAAAATAAAGTCCCAATTGTTTACTTACAAGAATAATGCTATTTCTAAAAAATGTAGACACTTAAATATTTGTATAGTAAAAACACTGAAATTAGCACAGTAAATAAGTAAATATTTGCAATATTACTAGACAACATTATTGTAATAAATTTTCTGTCACTTATCTTATCGCTCAATATTTTTGTTTGATTATTTTTATTTAACTTTAAAAGCTACAGGGTGTTTTTTTTTTGCATGAAAAAAGACATTTATATATTAAATCACTTTCATTAAGCTAAGATGTCTAAGGTCTGTCCCTAAAAAACGTTATCCAAAATGTCTAACAATCTTTTGAACAAGCAATTCCAATAACCTTCTTGTCAGACAATGTTTCCACATTTGTGTGGACGGTTTAAGAACGAAGCTCTGTACTTAACAGTTCGACCAAAGTTGGACTCAGGGATAAACTGATAATCATTCGTAGTATTACTGTTAAACTGTTTGAGGATTAGATTACAGCTGTCTGTTTCACTAGAACATACTTCGTTAAAGCAACGGTAAAAAACTGTGAGACAAGATACATTTAGACGATGTTCGAGTGACGCATGTATGATGTTGTTTTCACAAATTATTTTAAAAGGTCTTCTTTGATTACTTTCCAAGAGGCTAAGATAAGATACCGGAGCACCAGCCCAGAGTTGTCTTAGACTTCTGACAATTCCTTTTAATTTCTTCATTGGCTTGAATTATAAATCTTCTGCGTTAACGTAAAATCAATTCAGCAAACTACCTGGTTATGAAATTGAAGGACTTTGGGAAAAAATATAAAATTAGGTGGCGCAACAGTCCGTTGAGAACTAGGCCCTAGTGACTAACAACTCTCAACCATTCCTGTGTACGAGTAATGTTTTCAGGGATGGAGGGGACCTACAGTTTCAAGCCAAATCCGAACGGCTAATTTGAGGAAGCACTTTTCATGACAAGAATTACTCTTGGAGAATTTGTCAATTCCTCGCAAGAGGCAGTACCCGTGAAAAAAACTTTAGATGACTCAGACAGGGATTGAACCCAAGACCCCTGGCATGACAGTAAAACGCACTAACCATCATGCCACGGGAAAAAATATAGCAACAGAAAAATTGGCTTTAAAAATCATTTGGTTGCTGTTAGTTCATTGGTAGCTATTGTCAAAGCACTGACAGATCTGAAAATATTCTAAGATCTCCCAATCGTCTGCATGTAGTTATGAGAAAAAAATCCTAAAGTTTTACGAATTCTTATCCAAACACTATTTTCAAACACTTGTGTTGATAGATGATGAAATCAAGTCAAAACAGAAGATTCAAAGCTAGACTTTTTGTGTTTTTTAGCTTCGGAATATGTACAATATCATTCTTTTTGTTTGTCTTCGTTATTTATAAAAGAAACACACTGTTTGAAATACGTGCTTTGACATTCAAAAATGAGATTCACCTGACATACTCGTATAAGTCAGAACGCAAATAATCATTTTCGCAACTACAATTTATGCTACTATGATAAACAAGAACATTTAAACTCGTCATCTCTTCTTATCACCTGTACAAATCCGTCACAAAACAATTTTAACAATTTGTTAGTTTAACAATAACTTGTGCTCTTTAATAATTAAAAGAAGCTTTCAATAAAGTATAAAGTGAAAAGAGGTCATCAAAAAAATATTTGTATCTCAACTCTCAAGTAATTTTATTGCTTTTTATGTTTACATTTTTATATAGTTATTATAACTTAAGCTTTAATTATACTTGAGCTCATATTCCCTATATGACAGCAATTAAGGGGTTGGTATTCCAGCATTAAGAGGGAGGTTTCAAACGAACGATCGACCGAAAGGTTATATGTTTAGGGTTTGAGCAGCACTTTATTCGATGACTATTTCGGATGGAAGTGTGGTAAGTTGGTTAGGCACATGTCAGTACGTTTATTCGTCGTCCATAAGTATAACAGAGCAGAAACCATTACTAAATCTATGTTAAAGTGACAAAAGCTTAGATATGTTTGGGTATGGGATGTGGGGCAAAAATCAATATTTCGCATCAAGTCCAATGTACATAGTTTCTATATGCAAGGATGTAATACATATATCCTTTTCTGCGTCATCATATATAAACTTTCTACCATATACGATTATGTACATGTATAGAATATAAAAGCACGAGATAAACACTATCAGCACTTTCAGATAGTTAATGGGTTCCAGTTATAGCAGACAGCAGATATAAAATCCTAGAACCTAGTTGTGGAAAAGGATCGATTTTTTGTTGTTATTGTTGTTGCTATTCTCTCTTCATGTCTATAGGATATGAATATATGGACAACAATGAAGGATATAAGGGTGCGCTAGCCTTTTCGGGTCAAAATAAATATAGGACTATTTTTGTTGCTGCGGTTTTATTTACGGGAGCGATATACATCTCAAACCAACCAAAATCACCTCGTTTGAAAACCGTGATTAATGTTTCGGAAATTGTCCTTTTTTTCGTAGTGGGGTATTTTTGTTTTCAACTCACCAATTTATTTAATTTAGGCTTTAATGGAAAAGTCTGGTATTGGTAGAGTGCATATAAGAAAGGTTTCAGAAGGCCAATTGATGTTTGATTTTCGGGTAGGTAATGGGATATAATTATGGAACAAAGTGATGGGTAATTTAAGAAAATATATAAATGTTCTGAAATTGGTTTGACTTTTTCTCTTTGGGTAAATGTTGTTAGTTTTTTTTTCAGAGTAACTATGAACGATTAGAAATGTGTCAAATTAAAAGCACTTGAATTCTTCTTAAATATTACTTATGTTATTCTGAATGGTAATGATTTTTTGTAAAGGGTGTTTTTTAAGCTGCATAAGAAGTATCCATGATTGTTGTCTGTGGTTTGACAATTGAGAATGTCAGAATGTTTTGACATTTCTCTTAAGTAAAGATTGACAGTTCATCACATATTGTTGAACAACAGAACAATGCTTCAAAGTTGTAAAAATTTGCTTTGAAAAAAGTAAATCTGTTCGAGAAATTCGTAGAGTTATTAAAGTGAAGTTGGTTGTGGCTGATTGGAAATGTCAAAACCAATGAGTGCATTCAGGGAATAAAAAGGGGTACCAAACTGTGAACTGTGTAAAAATATGTAAAGAGGGAAAAACATTTGTTGTTCATATGATTTAAATATAGTTAAAAATATCACCAAAGATTATTGGACTGTAATATTGAAACTGTTACAAGCAATTTTTGAGAAAAATTGAAAAATTTCCAATATACATATAACCCTATCTGTCAAACGTGGAAGTGACATGTTTAAAATTCAAAAATTTAACATCCAAAAAATAATAATATTTTTCCTTTGTCAATCTTGAAATTTATTACAAAAACCTTTCCCATGTGGTTCCAAATTTAATTTGAAAAAAAAAAAACAGAACAAAAATAATTCCACTCTCAAGAGTAATTTAATTTTGTGTTTTATTTATGAATATATGTACAAAATAAAATTGTATGAAATCTTTCAAAACGTCTTTTGCTCTAAAGTTATGTTATTTTTGTTAACCTTGACATATTCAAAAATTATGAATTATATATCTCACGTCATCCTACACAAATGTCAGTTCTTCTTCAAATATATAAACACCAGCAAAATACAAAAGCTTGTGCCTTTATACCTTCATAACCAGATTCATTGCTTTCGTTTTGCAAAGACAAAACCTCTGTTTTTCTTCTTTTTTCTCTCGTATATATCTAAAAATAAACTCAACATCTCACATCAGGGATTAGAAATATATCCTTTTTTTATAGCAAACATTTTCCTGCATCATTTTCATATTTTTTGAGTATGTTTTTCTTTTTTTCTTTAACATCAAAAATGTAAATTTGACTCTGCATGTTTCTATAGAAATTGACAAATAAAAACAAAAAATAAGAACCCAAAAACCTTCATCGTTGTCGTGTCGTTTCGTTCCTGTGTTGCTGTATCCTAACTCGAATAAATTAAAAACCACTTCTGAAGGTATCCGTTTGTTTTTTTTTTCGTATATATCCTTGAATTTAATTACTTATCCAATTTACACAGGATGAGGGATGAGCGTTAGTTTTTTACCAATTTTTAGCTCCACTTTTCATAATTAAGTTCTTTAAAAATAAAAAATAAAGCAAAGTAAAACAAGATATTAAATATATTTTTTCTTTTCTTATACCCTTAAATAATTTCTCATTGCAGGAGGTACACTCAAAAAATACGTAAACATAAATTCCCTTTTATTAAGAACATCTGAACACGTCTAAATAGTAACAGTTTGTGAAAATACGCAAACAAACAGACCTAATCACTTAAAATGTCAGAAACTAAAAAGCAACAAAAGCAAAGTTCCAGCAAATTACAAAGCAAAGATAAAGAAGACAAAAAGTTAAGAGATAGTAAAAAATGAAAGATGATTAGTAAAATGTCATTTTTTTAAAAATTGGCTCAACTTTTGAATAACCTATCTTTAAAGGCCTAGCATTTTAAGAATTACCTATATTAAGATCATTTATTAATTTACCAGCTAATTTTCTTTAATTAAAATCAGAGCGGGCATCTAAACACGTCTAAAGAGTGACAACATGTCTAAAGAGTTCAGACAAAAACAAAAAACAAACAGACCTTAATCTGGGAAAGGGGATAATAATTTGAAATGTCAGAAACTCAAAAGTCTTATGGTCCCAGTAAATTCTTAAAAGTTAAGGAAACCAACACTTTAAAATAAACTATAGTGGTTAAATCGTTTGAAATAAAAAGCATCTTTTTAATTATCTTACTTATAAAAGTTTATTTAAAGAAATTTGCGAACAATTTATCAACCTTTCGTTAAGAGCTTAACACTTCAGTAATAACCTATTTTCTAAGCATTAAGTAATTTACAAGCTATTCTAAAATTGTATCGATTACTAATAAAATACTCATTCCTTTTAATTAAGAACGGTACCTGCATCTGAACACGTCTAACTAGTGACAGTTCGTGGCTTAGTACTTTAATAATGAGCAACTAAGCGTACATCTGAACAAGTCTAATTGGTGACAGTTCGTAAAAAAAGAACAAACAGACCTAAATAGCGACTAAGTAAATTATTAAAATAACTTTTCTTAAGAAATTGGCACAAAATTTAAATGAAATTTTCCTAAGGACTAAGCATTTTAATTTGTAAATTTCTAAACATTTAGTAATTTACTAGCCATTAAAAAACTTAATTCTTAACTAGTAAAATGGGAATATGAACACATCTTATTATTGACAGTTCCTAAAAAACACAACAAACAGAGCTAAATGTTAAAAGGCATTAAAATGGTAAAATTATACAAAATTCATCTTTAAACCTAAATATTTTACTTAAATGACATATTTTAAGGAACTAGCGCAGAATGTAAACAACCATAAGCGCTTTAGCACTTTAGTTATGAGCATATTTTAAACGATTTAATAATTATCTAAGCTATTCAAAAATGACCTCTAATTAAATACGGTGCATGCATCTGAGCAAGTCTAAGTAGTGACAGTTCCTGTTTTTACATTTTTATAATGAGTAATTTTATAAACGTTCATCTAAAGACGTCAAAATAGTGACAGATCTTGAAAAAAGAACAAACAGACCTAACTTCAATGATAATTCGAAATGTCAGAAACTAAGAAAAGAAGGCTTATGGACTTAAAAAATTAAAAATAACTAAGTCAGGAACAAAATAACATTTAAGTCATTTTGTGAATTTGACTTAAGTAAAATGTTAACAGCTAAAGAGATGCCGAAATCGTGTAAAATAAAAACAATCATATTTTGAACTTTGTAATTAACTAAAATGGTTTTAAAATTTTGGAAATTCGTTTAAAATTTGGAATAACATAAAATGTTAAGGTTTGTTTTTTTACTTTCAAAAGTTTGGAAAGCAAATCCTTACTATAATTTCTCTAAGTGTAGTTTACCCGGAGCTTGCCTGCTGCTTTCTGTGTTGTTCAAAACTTTTCCCTCTAGGCGAGGTCACCACTCCACTATTATACAGCTTCCTGTATGCAAACATTTTGAATATCCAAACAGACAGCTTCTCCTAACTTACTCTAAGAAGACCGACAGTTTATGTAAAATTTATCACGCGAAAATTCCCTCACCACCACCGACCGCCTTCATTACACTATACCACCTTTGATTGAGGCTTCTAAGGGATGTTGATTGGTGAACTATGATTTTCCACTTGACTTATACTATGACCTACGACTAACTAGTGCACAACTAACTTAAAGTGAAAAGTTTAGGAAAATATTTTTTGTTTGTTTTACGTAGAATTTTTAAAGTTTACACAAACAATTTTCGTTAAGGGTAGTCTTTCACCTTTAAGATTCACTCCTCTTTTGGAGAGCTTATAGCCTAAAGAAAGGGGATGAACGCAGTCTTTTCTTGGTTATATTATTATTGATCCAAAAGGGGTGGATACATTGTGGGGTGGGCGTTCGAAAACCTCCTTATTTGAATTTGTTATTGACCTAGCCTTTAAGCTTGTGGATTGCGGGTTGACATTCTGCAAATTCTTGCTGTTCATACACCAGAACCATGTGAAAATGTTATTACAATTTCCAAAGCTTACCTAAGTACCTATACATTATTTGACGACGTATACTATGACTTATATATATAGGAATACGTATGTTTAATAGTCCGATAATTTACGACGAGTGATGGAGATGCTTGAGGAATATTCGTGCATGTTAAGGAGAAATAGCTTTGTTTTTATAGTACCTGTTTCCTTTCGTAAAAGAAGTCATAAATGCTTATAAAGCTGGTCTTGAGTTTTCTTTTTCTCACGCCCTCCCATCACCGCATCGCTCGCATAATGATATCGAAAAGAGCGTATACAATGGAAGTCTAACCTTTAAGAGTTCCTTTCAATACCTAAGGGATGTTACAATATATACAAGGACTTGTGTTGGTTGTTTTTTTTCCTTTTTTTTTTTAGATATTTTGCTCTTACAAATCTTTGTTCAAGGTCGATTCGACCCTATCCCAACATCATGTAAAAACAAAAAATAAAAGTCGACGACGAGAAAACCTTTTTTCCCATTTCCAGTTCATAACTAACAGAACAATGGCTAAAACGTGCTTCGCTTTTCCTGAGCGAATTGATTTTAATAAAAGTTATAAGCGCGGGATGGTGAAATTCAGATAACAATACGAGTTCTATAAATGGGGAGGAGGTTTTAAAGGCAGATTTTCAAGGGATTTTTTTTTATTTTCATAGGTTACATAGGTAGGTTCAGATTATTCCCTCTATAGCTATTCCAATAGCTCTGCTTGGGATGTTTGTACATAGTTTGAATATGAACAAAATAATCATTTGGTTTATTTACTTAAACTCGTGGCATTTTGCATACTTAATAAACGAGAATTGTTAAAATTTAATCAAACAGAAAAAAGGGGAGGCAATTTTCGAATTTTTGCGATTTCATTTAATGGAAATTTAAATATTGTCAATTCATGTAAAACAAAAAAGAGAAAAAGTAGGCTGACTATACGGAAATTGGGATAAGTGAATGATTTACGATTATTTATATTTATTTTACGGATAATTTTATTTCTGATATTTAAGGTATTCATATGAACGAGAATTTAAAAAAGAAAAATAAGCGACTATAGAGAAAATGTTTAACCTTTTTTTCATCTTAATTTATCTTTAATGGGTTTTAAATTGCTCAATAGAAACTTTTTATAAAAATCTATTATCTTTGACAAATAAAATATAGGGTTGCTCTTTAGATTATTTCCGTGTTGTTAGACCCCTTAAGATAAGTTTATAGGACTATGAAAAAAAAAAGTCTCCGCGTTGGGCGCCATTAGTAAAAAAGAAAGATACTTCATAAAATAGGATTCTTAAATAAAATGAGAAAAAGTTGAAGGTGGTGTTTATTTCTTTCGTTTGCCCTTTGAAATTCAATGTCATCAGCTTCGTGAAGAGTAGCCACTTAAAGGACAGTGAACAAGAAAGTAAGATTTTTCAAGTTCCTTTATAATCGTGATACCTTTTTTATCAGCCATATCTCAAGAGCAAGTAGAAATATCGACTTCAAATAAATTTTGTTTTACAGATAACAACTTCAAAAAGTACAGAAGACTCTTTCTAAAAATCAAGTGGTGTTTTTTTTTTATTAAAGAATTAAAAATACATTGCTCCTATACCCTAAAAGTCTGTTTGAAAATGCTATCTATATTCAATTTATTTATATTTGATTTTGATTTAAAATTAATTCTGCACAATAAGTTTGTCTTAAAAAATGTAAATGCTATTTAATTTCTCGAAAAAAAAACTTAATTTATACATTTTTAACGTTTTATGCAGGATACCCTCATGGAGCAATATAAAAATACTTAATTTATATTTAAAGAAGCCAAGTCAAGAAAATAAAACAACAGAAAATTACATAAGAATCTGTCGGGTCTTTTTTGAAAAAAAGAGGCTGGGATGCGACCCACACTGATAAATTTCCATTCCGTCTGTCAATTTGTCTTGCTTAAAAGTTTGAAGGTTTTCTTGTTGTGTTAAAAAAGTTGTCAGTTGAATTATTCTTAAAAATTTCAAAATTACCAACAATATTTTGCATATAATGACATTTTTTTGTTTCAAAATCTAGTTTTGTTAACGAGATTAAATCAATTTTTACCAACTTTTGTTAATTTATTTTTAAGTTTTTAATTTTTTGTAAAAAAAAACTGTCAATTCAATTTTTCTCAAAATTGTACTGAATGTTGACAACAATATTTTTTAAAAGATAAAATTAGTTTAAAGCCAATATCTCAAAGTTTTGAAAAGATATTTTAGTCGAAAATCAATTTTTACCCACTTTTATTAATTTATTTTTAGGTTTTTAATTTTTTCTAAAAAAAAATCTCAATTCGATTTTTCTCAAAATTTTACCAGATGTTGAAAACGTTATTTTTCGTCGCACAAAATTGTTTTGGAGATAAAATCATTTTTTGTTCGTAAAATTTTCGAGGTGACAAACATTTTTTTTCAGTTTTATTGATTTATAAAAAAAAAAACGTTGGTTGGAATTTGTTTCAAAAATATATTTGTTTGGTATCACGTTACAATATATAATATAAAATTTAATTAAAGCCTCTAGCGTTATTAATTCGTGAGATATTTAGGGTTTACCAAAATTTTCAAATTGCTTTGGTAAAAAAACCACCCACGCAATTTTGTTGAGAGCCCTTTCTGCATCTTTCTGCATTATTATCTATATTACAAAATGTATTTGAAGTCGATATCTCTACTGGTTCTTGAGCTATATGAAAAAAATTAACAAAACGTCTAACGCGAATTTTCTTTAAAAACCTCAGTTTTCTAGTTTCAACTCATAGACTCAATATTTTATGCTTTAGAATCGCAAAATCCACTTTTTTCGACTTGCCTATCATAGCTTATGTTTGATTAAAATCTCGAGTTCAAAATATTTTTAGCCATTTATTTATTTATGCATAAAATCTTGTTGCCAATATCTGATATTTTTTTAGAAAAATTGAAATTTTGGTACAAAAATTGAAAATACTACAATTGGTTATCGTTTTGAATATCTTGACAGAAAATCCCCTTAACTTCGATTAGTCAGCAAGGCTTTGTTTTTTTGGCAATCAAATTGTATTTTTCCGACGGGTGTTGGTGGCCTTGATTTAAAATTCGACTCCAAAATCACGTCAGGTTTTTGAGATATTACATTTTAAAGTTCGAAAAACTCTTATATACGATTTTTTAGGCTACCTTCATTCATAAAGTAGTTATTGTTCCATGAAAATCGTGATGGTTTTTAGAATCAATAATCCCTATCTTTAATATTCCACTTTACATGTTTATATTTTCTAAAATTGTTAGTTGTTAGATTTCATCTGTCTTATATAAATATTTGATGCTGAACCATTTATGGTAAATAGGTTTTTCACAAGAAAAAAGCAAAACGGTTTAAAAGTAATTTTTTGTTTTGTAGCTAATCCTAAAAAAATGTCTAAACGAGGCCATCATATAAAATTTTTAATATACGAGGTGTGTTCAAAAAGTACCCGGAATTTTCGTTTTTTTTTCAAAAAAATATTTATTTATTCGTTTACATCAATGTGGTCCCCTTCAAAGTAGTCACTCCCAGATATAATACACTTATGTCAGCATTTTTTCCAATCTTGGAAGGACTCTTGATATTCACTTTTTGATATGTCCTCGAGCTTTCTCAGCGATTTTGCCTTTATTTCTTCAATCGAGGAAAAACGCCGTCCTTTCATGGGTCACTTCAACTTTGGAAACAGGAAAAAGTCACACGGAGCCATATCTGGTAAATATGGAGGTTGGGGCATGACTACGGTATTGTTTTTGGCCAAAAAATTACGAACAAGCAACGATTAGTGAGCAGGTGCGTTATCGTGGTGCAAAAGCCATGAACTGTTTTTCCATAAATCTGAGTGTTTTTTTCAGATTGCTTCACGCAAATGCCGCATAACTTCAAGGTTATACTCCTTATTAACCGTACGACCTTGTGGTAAGAACTCTTGATGCACTATACCATTATAATCGAAGAAAACAGTAAGCAAAACCTTCACATTTGATCGAACTTGACGTGCTTCTTTCGTTCTTGACGTTGGATGCTTCCATGTGGAAGATTGTGCTTTGGTTTCGACATCATAACCGTACACCCATGTTTCGTAACCAGTTATGACCCTTTCAAGCAAACTTGGATCGTCGTTGACGTCATTTAACAGCTCTTGAGCGATGTTCATGCGATTGTTTTTTTGGTCAAAATTCAGCAGTTTCAGCAAAAATCGCCGAGCTCATAAAAACACGTCGAACCTTAGCAACTACCACAGACAAAGTAAACAGTGAATATAGCTGAAAATTGCATCATACTTTAGGGGCATGTATACCAACACAATAAAAAAATAAGTTTGACCTTCGGACTCTCCAGACCCGCGGAATTTAAAAATTCCGGGTACTTTTTGAACACACCTCGTATTGAGCAGAAAGTTAAAATCGAAGTTTGAATTCGAAATCAGCGCTTAAAATTTACTCCCAAAGGTATGTTTCAAAACCATGAAATCATTAAATTTACGGTTTCTCAAAACATCAAACAGAATCAAATAAAAACTCAACAAACTAATTAGAATTTTCAAAAACTACGTATGATAGAGAAATGATTTAAACTGAAGCTAGAAGTCAAAGATTCGTACTTTGCAAATTCGTCAAATAATATTTAAAAAAAAAATTGATATGATAGAAAAATTATAGAGTGGCGTTCGAATTGAGGACAACTTAATCCTTTGAAAACAGTATTGTTTTGCTTTCGGGTCAGAAAATAAAACTTAATTTTCTCAACCATATATTATTCATTGTATACTTTTTGAATTTCTTCTTGGAAAGTTATCAATGTGAGTTACATTCCAGTCTCATTTTGAAAAACTGAACTGAGCGAGAGGGTAAGACAATTGCGTTTTTAATATTTAATTCTGTGTTTCACCCACATATGGCTTATTTCAGTGTGAAGATGGCAATTTGGTTACAGAAAGATTTATAGCATCACCTTATTATAAAAACAACAGTAGAACATTTAAGTTTGGTCGATTTGGTTCTTACTTTTAATTTGTCTCTCGCAAATGTAAATTTCATTTCTTTAGTAGACTGGAGTGTGAAGCGTTCTACTATTATTGTAGCTAAGCTTTGAACTAACCAAAAAAATTCCATCCTTAGTTTCAGTTTTTGACTTATTTTTGAACATATTTCTAGCAAAATAAAACATAATAAATTAATTAAACTGATTCAAAAAGAATTAAACTGTGTGTGAAAAGCTTTTTTTTTTTAGTCAAAATTCCGTGAAATAATAATTTTCAAAAATTCCTTGATTTTATTTACTTCTTATTTTTATAGTTTTAGAACTTTTTGTAATAATGCTAATTGTTGAGGTATAGAAGAGAATCCAAAATCTAAAGAGAATGTATTTTTCAAGATGTATACCAAATTTAAAGTCAATAAATTGAAAATCCTTTAAGTTATGAGTTCATCAAATTTAAAAAATCCAGTATTGAGATAAATGCTTTTTAAGTTTTTAGTAATAAGTAATCATGAATAACGCTTCGTTAATGCTTTAGTTTGAAAACCGAATACTTCAAAGGTTTTTCTCATCACTTTTTGGACATCACTTTTGAGTCAGTACCGATCAATTAAAATTAAAAAAAAAAAACTATTTTTTTCAAAAATTGTAGGGTGGCCCAACTCCTTAAAGAAATTTAAATGTCCTTCAAAAAATGTTAAGAAAAGTAAATGGTTATGACAAAAATATTTTAAGCTACATCCGATAGAAGAAAGGAAAGTCTTCTAGTCTACAAACTGTAGTTAAATATTCAAATTTGTTATTTTATTATAAGGACTAAACTTTATCACATTGTTAACCCATCTTAGGCAAACCATTCTGACCCCACATGTTCCAAATAAAACAAACTTTTTAAGTACATTTATCATCTTCACTCATATTCGTCGACAATAAAAAATAAAAGTTTCTTTCAGTTTTTGCGTAATTTTATTTGAAGAATTCTCAAATCTGTGTCATCGGTTTTAAGATAGAAATACAAGTCCTACAACCTACGACCATCAGCCAACTTATCTTTCGATAATGAGGATGGAACTTTGTTGTATATTCGAAAGGGTATTGATCACAATGCGCAGACTTTTACTTATACAAGATGAGAATTTTCTGAAAAGATTCTTTATTATTATAATTTTGATATATGTAAAATGATGTGGATATAGAAATGATTTATTTGCCAGTTGGGGAGAATTTATTTAGATATAGTGGTTAGTAGATTTTTATGATGCTTCTCGGATACGCAAATCTGGAGAAAGACGAACAAAAATGCACGGAACAGACATTTAAATCCACTTAAATTTTATTTCATTTTTATTTTACATTTTATATTTGCACTGAATTATTATTTTAGCAAAATGTGTTCCAACGACGAAGATGTTGTCTTTCTTCATTGTTCATTTTTGTTTTCATCCCCATATTGTGATGCTGCATACACAATATTGAATTGATGAAAATGGTTTTCTGTGTTTTCAATTGAAAGAAAGAGTTAAACACGAGCGATACATCATATTGAGGGATTTTTATTTGATTTCCATTTTTCAATCCATGTTCGCTTATTAAAAGATTTAAACATTTTTGAAGACACATACAAATATGTATGTAGCTAGTTTAAAGCAGATTCAATTGAATCAATTATTAAAAGAATAAAAATTGTACTTTCATTTTTTGAGTCATCAATAGAAACTAGATTTTTCGGGGGCTAAATTATATGTTTCAAGACAAAAGATATCTAAATAAACCTTCCACTCTCTGTATTTGTACTTTCATTAAATTTATGGTGTGCGATAGTATAGGTTTTGTTTTCAAAATATTTTATTTCGATAACTCGAAATACTATGAACCAACGATATCAGTTTCGTATGTGCTTATGAAATATTTGTATAGGGTTTCATATTTCCTCTAGGAAAATTTTTGATATCTGTTAATATTTTTGAAATAAGGCCTACCAAAGTGGCTGATAATGATAACATAACATTTTATTTCCGCAATTTTATAATTTATCAGCTACTTCAAATGATGACAGTTTTTAAAACTAAATTCTTAAACAAATGATGACAGTTTTTAAAACTAAATTCTTAAACAATAAATATAAACATTAGAGCTCTAACTTTACGTAGATTATATAAAGTTATTTGAGTTATTTTTAAATGGTACGTACACCCTGACAATATATTACCCGTGTTTTGTTGGAAAATCTATCCATAGTATAGTAGGATTTTACACGAATAACAAAAACAATATCCATAGTATGAAGAACACCGATAAAAGTTAAAGTAGAATCTTACTATGGATGGGTTTTTGACATTTATACGAGTCTCGAATGGATCTTATGTGATTTCGTTCTCAAATGTTGGTACGATTGATATTGCATTTGTATCTCGATGGCTGTGTTCGTTGAGTAGTTGTGCATTTGGAATCATGTGTGTTTTCCATTGGGGGAAAAAAATCAATCTATTACTGTTGATATTATTTAGTTTTGTTAGTGAAAATGGACTAACTGGGCTTATTTTGCAAGAGAAAACAATAGAAAAGATATTTATGTTTTGCTATGTTTCCACCAAAGGTTTATCTCAGTTTAGATTAAATAAATCTTTTTGGTGTTTCCACCGCACAAGAAGATTTAAAAATGATTAAGTATGACAGCACTTTCTAAAATGCAAATGGTGTTTCGATGTTTTCGATGTGTGAAGTGCAAGTGAGATAGCTTGATTCGTGTTAACCAATGAAAAACTGATTAGTTCAGCACCATATAAGAATATGCTACCTACCCCATGTCCATTTTTTTTTTTGTAATTTTATTAAAACAAAACTATATTTTTTGTACACAAACATGCCAATAAACAGACCATAATGCATTATCTGTTAAACCAACTCCTCCACACAGGATTTCTTCTCAAATTTTGACTCGGCTCCGATCTCCGACGGGAATCGAGTCAAATCAAGCTCATTTCAACTCGATTCAGGTATATAAAGAATTGAGGCGATCTTCAAGCTCGCTTCAACACCACATGTTAATGTAGTAGTCTACGAACAAACCCCCTCCTTGAAGCAATTGTTAAATGAACTTTTTTTTATAGAATCTCAATTTCCAGATATTTTTTTATCATTTCTTCTTGAAAATTGTCCATTTTATAAGTTTTTTTTTGCTAAGTAATTTTTACAATTGATTTTCACAAAACTTTCTTCTATTTGTGTGTTTTTTTTATTAGTATTCTGACAGATATTCTTTCAGTTGTACAAATTTTAAATACAAAAATCTGGCTACTGCGGATCGTTTTGTTGGCAATTTCTCACTGTACTATATATGGAATACCAAAAAAACGCACTTATTAACTTGTACAAATTAATAAGCATTCTAAAACTACTTTTTAGAGTTCATTTTTAGTGCTGATTTCAAATCAGAACTTCAACTATCTGATGAAATATTTTTCAACTTATTTTTTTAATTTTTTTCAATATATTCCAAAAACTTGATGGGATAGCTCTGTTCAGATGACAGACTCGTTATGGCGAAAATTGCTTTCAAACCGTTTAGCCTTTTTCAGTTTTCTTAGAGATTTATGAAAGACAGTTGAAATCTAAGAACTTGTGAAAATTTTTAGAATAAGCTATAAATATTCAAACAAAATATTTGGATAATAATTACGAACTTTATTGACGAAAAAAACTAGTATTATTTGTTCTGTTTGTAAATATTTATATATTGAAAATAATTACATATTAAATTTGACTTAGTTATCATTTTACTATTTTTTTGACAGAAATGTCTTTTCGATGCTTGAATTAAATACATTTGACACCTTCATTTCATTACTGAATTATTCACCAAATAAATAAATAAATAAATCACTTCTAGTAACTTACTTGACCGCAGTTCAAGGGTTATTAGCTTTTATTTTTCGAGATTTTAAGTAATTGGGAAAACTAACAAACCCTTTTTTTTCAATTTCCTCTTTGATCAATTAAATTAATTAAAAGAATAAATCAGTAAATGTTTTTAATTTTGATCTGTCAAAATTCAGATTTTAGATTTAAAATCAAATTAGTGCATCTTATTTTTCAAGAGATTGATTCACCGAAAAATTGATCTTGGAAAAAGAACTATTTATTTCAAAATATTAAATACAAAAAAAATTTTAATAACTTCCCATTGTAATAGGATCGATTTGTAGAATAAAACATTTTGACATTTGTCAACGATTTAAAGTTTCCATCGGTTTTTAAGAGATGTTCGTGAACGCATGTGTATATTCGTTCGAAACACCATTTTTTCGATCTCGATATCTCACGAACGAACATGGAGTTAAAATACATTTTTCAAAAAAAATTACAAAAATATAGTTCAGTTCCAAATATTTTAGGAACAAAACAATTTATAACCTTCAACAAATTTTCTAGACGTTTTTGAAAACAGGTAAAATGTTCTACAAAAGAAGTAAGACTTACTACAAATTTGTTAAATTTAACTGGAATATTATATGTTGAGAATGAAGTGAAGGTAATAACTTAAAAATTATTTCAGCTTATACACAAACTATTCTTAAAGCTTGGTTAAATTTTTAGAAAAATGGAACTGACATTTGACTTAACAAAAATAAAAATCTACAAAAGTGTAAATATTGGGATTCTCTCCTGAGTAGTTACAATTTGACATGAAGTCCATTTTGAGAATTTTGTCACATGCAATGATTTATTCGTTAGGAGTATAGAAAGCTTTAATATGACTGAACTAAAAATAGATTTTTATTTGATCGTAGTTCAAAGATTCAAAGTACAGATTATATTTTCAAGATTGTAAACATTTTCGAAACAAACAAACCTAATTTTTCAAAGTGAACACGTTGTTCTTTTTTCTCTACCGACCAATGACATTTGTTTTGCAAAAATAAATGTATTTATTTTCGATTTAAATCGCGTTTCATTTGACAATTTAAATTGATTTGTTTCAGATTTGTATATTAAACTTCTTCATAAGCGTTAAACCTTCACCCCCCCTGCTCCTGACTTAAAATTAATACAATTTTGATATCTCTTTGACTTTTAAGATTTCATCGATTACAAATATTGTGTTCAAAATATTTAAGAAATAATCCCTCCTTAAATTCTATTCTTTTTTAGTCCATCGAAATTTTGTGTTCCATTGACCCAGAAAAAAATCGATTTTTTATTAAAATTCAAATTTAAATATGAAAATCACCGTCATAAGTTTTTGATCTTAAACTTTTTGATTAGAAATAAAGTAAAAAAACAAAAATCAATTTTTCAATTTTTATTTATTTATTACTTTTTCTTTATTATTTTTTTTTTTTCAGGTTTTCCAAACGCTATGAGCTTCCTCTTCTTGTCCAAAGTGTTGTAATGAATATCACAATGTTCCTTATGATTCATCTTTGTGTTAAAGTGAAACGAAACAATGCCAATCCAGCAATGCGAGATCGTGAATTTGGAGGTTTGTGTACACAAAAATAATAAAATTAAGTAAAATTTCCTCTAAAAAAATAAAGTTTTTTTTTTTAATTTAGTAAAATAATTTTGTAGTTAACTGCTTTTGTATTTAATATTAATATTTTATTACCTTAAATTATAATAGAAACCTATTATGTATTTTTATATGTATATTATATATTCGCTTCAAAAAAAAGGTGATGACCACTGTGATCTTCATCTGCCAAAGGTGATTGGAGATACTGATCCAGGTGCTGGTGCCTCTTCTTCGTCTCCAGATGCATTAAAACGTAGTCGCTCAAGACATTATTTAAGTGGTATGTGTTTCAAATTTTTCTCGAAAACAAAAAAAAACTTCAAGGAATCTTCTAATAATTTCTTTTAGTCTTTTCTTAGTTTTTTTTGTTGTTGTTTTTGTATTGTTTAAACAATTTGTGTTTGTTGTATGATTCATAATTGTTCATTTTATTAGTCCTTCTTATTTTTGGCATATTTTTAAGAATCATTCTTGGTGGTTGTGGGATGTTCGTAGAATATGTATATTTCTGCATGCATTTTCATACATTTCGATATTTTTGAAAATTACTTTTGATGTTATTTTATTTAAGTGTAGTACCGGGTGTTTTTTTAAGATCTTAACATAATTTGACATTCTCAACTGTCAAACCATAGACAACAACTGTCAAACCATAGACAACAACTGTCAAAACTTCTCATGCAGCTTAAAAAACACCTTATACAAAGAGCTGTATAAGACCTTGAATTTAGAGGCGGATGTAGATGTTTGCTTTCACATTGTATAGTGATCGTCTTATCACTATGTTCTTTGTTTGGGATGATAAGAGATTTTAATTTCATCGGGCGTGTGTTGCTTTGGGTAATCAGTTTTCACATTCGGCTTGTGTAAAATTATAATTCGATTATCATTCTCGTTGATGTTTTTAGTTTCATAATATTATATATGTACATATTCAAAAAAGAATGCTATTTAAAAATCACAACTGGATGGAGTATCAAGAATTCAATTTGGCATTAAGCCAAATTAAATGACGCTCTCAATTACGTCCGCAGCCTGACCAAACACATTTTACTTTTTAAGTATACGTAACTACATTTAGTGGGATGCATCAAGTGCAAATAATGTAAAATAATTGTTCCTTGAGTTTGTCTGACACAATTCCCGGTTGAGGTAATAGTTATAGTTTTTTTTTTTATTTTTTTTAAGGGAAAAAACTTTTTCAAATTTTAAAACAAACTTTATACTTTATAAAGGACCTACATTCCGAATGTGACCTCCTTTTTGCTAAGAACAAAATATGATGCAGCAATTAATATGTTTTTTTATTTTTAATGTTCAAATAACGTTCATGCATTTCGTTTATATTGGGGTTTGGGGTTGGAGTTGGGTTTTTGGTTGGATTGAAATGGGGTTTGGGTTTTTCGGAGGAGAATTTATTCAGTTGGATGTGAAATTTTTCAAAAACTAATTAAGGATATCCTTTCATATATAACATACTTTTTTATTTTATCAGTTTCAAATGAGACTATTATTTTTTGTAAGCTTTTAATTAAAAAATAGACTTAGTGTGGATGATGTGGTTGGTCATAATATTATTCATAGAGGGTTGAAAAGTTTGAAAATTTAAAAATATTCATAACTTCTCTTTGTTGGAATACGATATGTATGCAGACACAGTTTATGTCTGTTGAAAATGTTTTTCATAACTTATAGCTCTATTTTAGAAAACAAATACATTCTGTAGACATAACTTTAGGTAGATATCAACATTCCTCTTTTACTTTATATGAACACGTCTGAACAGTGACAGTTCGTGAAAAAAATATTGATCTCTTTTGCATCTGAACACGTTTAAGCAATGACAGTTCGTGCAAATAAAAAAAAAACAAGCGAACAAACCTTAATCCTTGGAACTTTTCTTCGTATGGATTTAGCAAATTAATGTGCCGTTTTGTCTACGAGTTTGGGTTTGTTCAGAATTTATTTCATAAATATTTTTATTATTTTTAAGCAATAAACATATTCTGTAAAGATAACTTAGGTACCTATAAAATATCTCTTTTATTTCATCTGAAAACGTTTATACAGTGAAAATTCGTAAAAAAAACGAATTCCCTTTTATTATCGAACATGTCTAAGCATAAGCAACAAATCAAAATCTTTGGAACAGATCTATGAACTTGAAATGTCAAAAGCAAAAGAAGTCACATCAATTCAGCAAATTATTATAAGAAAAAGCAGACACAAGTTTGTGTTTGTTGAGAATTTATTTCATAACTTATTGCCCTCTTTTAGAAAATAAATACTTTCTGTAGATATGACTTTAGGTACATATCAAAATTCCTCTTTTACTGTATCTGAACACGTCTAAAAAGTGACATTTCGTGAAAAAAAAGTACAGAACCTTTTTGCATTTGAACACTTCTAAAAAATGACAGTTCATGTAAATAATACAAAAGTCAAAGCAAAAAAACATAAATCTTTGAAACAGATCTGAACTTGAAATGTCAAAAGCTCTGAAGACTTATGAATCTAGCTACTGTATTGAAATTAAAGTAGCTGTTTTGGCTACGAGTTTGGGTTTGTTGAAAATTTATTTCATAGCTATTATATTTTTTTTTAGCAATAAATAACAATTATAAAGATAAATAAGGGTACATATAAAAATGCCTCTTTTATTTCATCTGAAAACGTCAATGCATATTGACAGTTCGTGAAACAAACACTTATTCCCTTTAATTACATCTAAACACGTCTAAGCAATGACAGTTGTATGAATTTGAAATGTCAATAGCTCATAAGTCACTTGGATTAAGCAATATATTTAAAGATAAAGTAGACGTTATGGCTACGAGTTTTGGTTTGTTCAGAACTTATTTTATAGCTATTATATTGTTTTTTGGTAGTAAATAACACTTATAAAGATAACTTAGGGTACATATAATGTCTCATCTGAACACGTCTATACATAGTGACAATTCGTGAAAAAAAAACTAATTCCCTTAATTACATCTGAACTCGTCTTAACATTGACAGCTGTGAAAATAAAAAAAACAAATTAAACAAAACTAAATCTTCGAAATAGATCTATGACCACGTCTATCGTCTGTCAAAACTTTTTAAATGCAGAATCCTTAACATAACTTCTAAGATGTTGCTGTACAAAACTATGGTTCCGCCATAGAATTGTTCGCCTCTTTTGAGAGGTTGGTTGATTCCGGAGACCCTGCAATATCTTTGAAACAGAAATCGTCACAAAAATTAAGCTCGATAGACTCCGCTGGGCTGGATACCTAGCTCCTATGAGCGAAGAGAAACCAGCCCAGAACGTCCTTTGTAGTACATTTTATGGCAGGCGATAGCGTTACAGACCATGCTTAGAGAGATGGCGTAGACCAGGACACCCAAAGCCTTGAGGCGCAAAACAGGATGACGTCGACTTGCGATCGGTATGAATATAGAGACTTTTGAAAGAGGCCAAGACCGAATGCCAGTTGTCGGGCCAATGATAATGATGATGAAAACGTCTATGTAGTGACAGTTCGTGAAAAAATGCTTAATCTCTTTTGTTAGTTCTGAACACATCTAGGTAATGACAGTTTGTTAAAATAGAAAACAAACCAAGATCTAGGAAACAGATCTATTAACTTGAACTGTCAGAAAATCATAGTGATTAAGTAAATTACTCAAAGTTACAGTGATATAGACTTTAGTAAAATTTAAAGAGACAGTAAAATGACAAAATTGTTCAAAAGGAGCAACTAAATAACTTTTTTCATTCGTTATCTTTTAAACAGCATCAAACTTAACATCATTAAAGTTTATAAAGGTTTTGATTTTTTATCGTGAATTGAAATCATCTAATGTTGAATTTTTTTTTCCACTCAAGTTTATACTCAAATCCCTCAAGCACTTTCTTTATTATCCTTTCTTTTGTTTTAATCAAATTATAATCACAAAAGTTAATTTGAAATTAATTACCATACCAATTTCTGACAAACAAAGGAAATAAAAAGTATGTTAAACAACATCTCCTCAGAAAATTAAATTAATATTTATAACAACAAAGAACGAAATACAAAAAAAAAAAACTTTTTGTTTATTCTAAGATTTTTAGCGTATTTTGTTTATTTTAAGATTCTTAGCGTGAAATTGATTTTAACACACTTTTTCGCCACACCTAACCTTTAATTCAGAAAAAGAAAACTTTTATCACTTCTTGTTTTTATTTTTAATTAAAATTTTTCATTTTATACAGAAAAGGTATTCTTCCTAAGGAAACGTTCTTCTCGTTCGTCGGTCGTCGGTCGTCCTTCGACACGTTAATGAATTGTTTCTTTGTTTATATACCTAGTTTTTGTGTTTTAAAATGTCCGCATGACAAAGGAGAAACGGAAGTTACGAGTACAAAAGTCGTTAATTGCAATGACTTAAGAAAGAGGTCACGATGTTTATTGTTTTTAAAATAAGATTTTACGTGGATGGTTGCAAAACGAAGAATGGGAGCTTCAAGAAAAAAAATAATAAGATTGAGAGTGAAAATACTCGTTACAAATCACGTGGAATTATGAAGTTTATATTTAATTTAATTAAAAAAATTAATACCAGTATTTTCAGGGATTTTACTATTTTAACGTTCTTAATTGAAAAACAGTAAAATCACAGTAGAAGCCAGAAAATGCATACATAAAGTTAAGAAAGTTATTTGGACTTAAAAATAAAGAAACATTAGATTTGAAGTTTATTTTTAACTTGCTATTGGAAATTATTTTAAAAAATCCGATTTGTCGCCCCAAGGATTTTGACATTGTCCCTAAAATCTAAATCCATCATTTTCGAGAGCTGCATGTGTGTACTTTGGACTTTGACATAAAAAACAATATCATGCAAATATTCGCCACGAGAACAGTCGCAGCATGTAATTCTTTTTTACTTGCGACATATAGGAACTATATGGCAAGTTTTGCATTCGTGCAAAATTTCGAACTCGAGATTTTAATTAAACATGATATTACGATGGTAGAGAAGTCGAAAAAAGTGGGTCCCGCGATTCCGTTTGGTCTGTTTTGTCTGTCTGTCCACGCTCCTACAGCCTAAACCATTGGGTCGATTGAGTTCAAACTTGGAAATTAAGGTTTTGAGCAGATTCGCATTAGGCGTTTTTTTCATTTTTTTTTAAGATCAAAACTAACAGTGGCCCCCATACAATTTTTTTGGTCAAAGAACGAAAATTCGAATTTTCTCAAAAACAAACAGTTAGTTGTTTTAAATTTTCTCTAAAATTTTATTTTTTAACTTGGCTTCTTTTAATAAGAAAAACATATGTTTGTATTGCTCAGGAAAGGTACCACTCATAGGACCGTTTTTTTGTTTTTTAATTTTCTCAGCAACTTATGAACCGATTTCAATATTTTTTTTTTGAATAAGCTCTTATGTTGCCTTAACAATATATGATTATCAAAAGTGCAATTTTTTATTTTTAGGATTTTTAAAAAAATATTGATTTTTTTTTCAAAATTCTATATCTCAAAAACGGTTCAACTTTTTTTAACGAAATTCAAATGTAGAGCGTATATTTACAATCACTAAATAACTGCATACTAAAAATATTTTTAGAACAAAACTGAAAAATTTTATATATACAAAATTAATTTTAAAAAAAACCGCTCTAACGATTTTCGAAAAAAAAATTTGAAAAATCAAGGGTTTTTTGATTTACAAAATGGCATTTAAATTTTTGAAGACAAACTTATTTTTCAGTTAAAATTTTGAATCTCATATTATTTTTTTTTTAATTATTTGAACTGTCTTAAATGTAATACCCTACCCAAAAAAAATTAAAAATGGAGGTTTTTTCGACAAATCAAATGGCATTTATATCTTTGAAGACAAACTTATTTTACAGGTATATTTTTAAATCTTATATACATAGGTTCTTTTTTAAGCAGACTCTTTGAATACAGGAGCAAGTTCGTGCGACCTAGTCGTGCATTTTATTTTTTTTTGTGTTTAATTTTAACCACTTTTTCAAATATTTCAGGCAGTATCACTTCAATACTTAAAAATTTAGGGCATTCTTAATGGTCAATAGGCTTCAATTGTTGTAATTTGAACTTGCATGAAAATGCAAATGAAAAATATGCCATATAAATGTTTACGTTTACAATTGCACTTGTAGCAGCAATATTTTCGAGAGAGAGCCTACATTACAATAATGCACAAGCTTATTTCACTTTATAATCGTAAGTAAGTTTTTAAACGTTGTTTGAACGTTAAACGATTCATTATAGAATTGGAAAACAATAGACTAATATTTAACTTTTCAAATGACAACTAAGTTTGACAGGTGTCAAATGTCAGCACTACCAACTTGAAACCACAAAATGAATTACCCAATATATTTTTTACAAAAACAAAGATATTGACTTCTAACTCAATTCATTTTTGCAAAAGTGAGAATAATAAAATCTGGTAACATTTTAATGAAAACTTAATTGATAGTTTAAATAAAATAACACTCAAAACTGTTCGGAGATATTTTTAAACTGGAATACCTTGAGAACGAACACTTATATTGAATTGACTTTTTTAAAATATTTATACTTAATTATAATCCATAATCATTCACGCTTATTCTGACATTCTAATGAATAGCCAATTCGTTAGAATAGATCTATTCATTAGAATGAAATTTCTGTATTTTGACATTCTAACGAATAATGTTCATTGTAGAATGAATATATTAAATGAACCGGAATGAACTCGAATTCGAAGTGAGCTGTTTGAAGTTTCGATCTTATTTAGTGTGACCAAAGTAACAAAATTTAAAATTGTTCCACAAACTTTCAATTTCATTGAAACAATTGGATGGAATACAAAAAATACCTTAACTTAAGAAAAATTAAATTAATAAAGTTCTAAGTGCTAGTGATGTTAATTATTTAAAAAACCATCAATGACACTTTGAATATGGGAACATAAATTTAAGTTTATTGATATGAAAAGTAAAAAAAATATATTAACAAATTTTGTACAGCTAACTCAGCACCTTTAAATCTAATACAATAAATAATGTACTTATAATTCGATTTGCTTTTGTCCCAAATGTATTACAAACAAAATGTAACTTTAAAGTCTCTTTATTTGAATCACACCTGGTCACACTTCACAAGTGTCAACGAGAATCAAAAAGTAACACAGTCGATAAAATCGTTTAAATTGTCTTTCAAAAATTCAAATTGTTTTATTTATGAAAAATCAAAGCAGCATAAATAGAAGCAGAATTATGGATACATCAAATCGATTGGGGATTCGATTTGTAAGAAAACCTCTCGCGATTTCATGGTTTTCTTCCATTAATTTTATAAGAACTTCCTTTTGTTCTATAGTTGTCCAATATGAGTGTGACTGTGACCTTTAATAAAAACATCAATAGATTTTCATAAAAATATATTCCATTTTCTTTATTTTTCGGAAAAAAAAAACAGAACTTACATGTTTTTCTTTTAATTCTCTCATCAAGATGTGAACGCTTAATAAATGACGTTTTTTTCGAATGATTAGAAAGTCAAAGTTTGCTTTAGTTTCGAATTAAAATGAATTTTCGAATCGTTAGAAAGTGAAAATACGTATCATACGAATTCTAATAACTTTCGAACGAAAGAGAATGTCAAAATAAGGCTGATTTAATATCAAAAATCCGGTACTATTAAATTAAAAAAAATAAGTTTACATTAAACCTTTGTTAATTTTGAACTTGCTATATTTTTTCACGACTGACTCAGGTCAGGTTTTTGGTTTACAGCAGAAATCTGTTTTTACATATTAGTGCCATTTCATTGCAACTTTTTCTTTGTTTGTACCTCACATTTTATCATTTTCCATAATTCAGAAGTGTTATATAAAAATAATAACAAATATGTATATGAAAAGTGGGCGGATAACACGCCCTTGAGTGAATAGTTTGAGATCTTCGATTTTTTGTCTCTAAAGATACATTACACCTTTTCAATATGTTAAAAATCACCATTCTTTAAAAATAAAAAGTGTTTTTATATAAACTATAGTAAATTCATTAGAAGTGGGTGGACACCACACCTCCTGAGTTCACAGTTTTGGTTCCTAGAATTTTGTTTTTGTGTACTTACATATTTACTCCTGCCACTCTACTAAATTTCATTATTCAAGAGCACTTTAAAGTGTTTATTTATTATATTTTATTTCATCATATCTTGAATAAAAAAAACTGTGTTAATGCCACGCCCCCTAAATTGAAACCCGCAATTTAAAAAAAGTGTCCATTTATTCCACGTTTTTAAAAGTTCTGTATCTCAGAAAAAACGTATGCTTTGAAATTTAAATTTAGTGAAATTGATAAACTCAACTTGCTGATTACATTTTGGAAGTTTGGTGTTTATCTACAATAATAATATTATAAAGAGGAAAGATTTGTATTTTTGTATGTAACGAATAAACTCAAAAAGTACTGGACCGATTTTAATAATTCTTTTTTCATTACAAAGCTACATTATCACTGAGTAACATAGGCTATATTTAGTACTAGATTACTATAGAAATCTTTAGAAATTCCTATTAAAACCAACCGAAGGTGTACACAAATTAGCCATAAAATGTCTTTCATCGCATACGCTGCGAAGAGTTTTAATGATAGGACAAAAAAATGTTTTCTAATTTAGTGATTCATGGTCGTTTTAATTAGCATGCTTATAACTTAAATATCTGTACCTATTTCTGTCTACCCGTGCGAAGCCGGGACGGTCCGCTAGTAACTTTATAAGTTTAGATCTTAGAAGTAAAGCAAAAATAGGAAGAGATTGTTCCTATGAAATAAGGGTAGTGCCAAAACTTGGCACTTGATACCTTTCTTATGTTAAACGTGATACGCAATGGATACGATTTGTTTTGAAATGCTTTAACTTAGAGCCGAATTTCAAGACATGCATTTCTTCCAATTAATCAAACGCACATTTTCCATAGTTTTTCTTTAACAACTTTAGAAATTATTTTCAATTTTTGAAAATATTATATCTGCTCTGCATACATTTTATCTACAAACATGATTCATACAATTTCCTTTTCTGTCTGTTTCTTGTTTCCATCATCATAAAAAGGGTTAAATTTTATGCTCACATTCCTCCAATAAATAAAATATGCATGATGAATAATCCAAACAAAAAGCAAAAACAAATCTTATAAAAAGAAGTGGTTTAAGTGAACTGAATATTTATGAATTTTTTAATAAAACCATGAACACAAACATTTTATGAAGAAAACAGTATTCACGAAACAAAAGAAAAATGAAAGCACATCCTTTCAAAAAAAAAAAAGGATTATTTATTTTTTTAAATTTAAATAACGAATTTCACATCTTAAAGGCACCTTAAAGTGTTATACACCTTCTAAATAAATAAAACCAAGTTAGACCATTTTTAACTCAAGAACGTCTACACTAATTTTATTCATCACAATATTTGTTACACTCGTGTTCACCATAGAATAGCAGACTAGTTTTTCAACTATCGTTAGGAAACAAAATTAAACACAGAATGTTAACTTTTAATTGAGTTTGTTTTTTGGGGTTCACTCGGGCGTATACGTACTCTTTTTATTAAATTTTCATTTTTTTTGTTTTGTTCTATGACTTATCTCTATATAAGGCTGAAAATCGTCTGCCAGGCTAAATAAAGTTAAATTTTTAATATTTTATAAAAAACAAACAAACGTGTCATTATTGCATCATCTTATCCTTGTTTTACAATATACATCACTATATTCCAACCTCTCAAAAAAAAAAGACACTAATGAAGTCATTTGCCCTCATCATCATCAACTACATACATTATAAATCTTCATATTATACTGATTAATCCTAAAGAAAATCATCTAAAATTCATCAACCCCTATTCATATAGTAGAATAGCAACAACTTAACAGGACAAAATCTTAAAAAGTAGTCCAATTGACATCACACTGCATTGCATATAAAATAAAAATACATATGTATGTACATACATATTTTGTCTATGTGATGTTGATGTACAGTAGATACGTTAAGATACATAGAAAGTCTCAATGAACACTTCGTTTTTATTATACTCCTTCTTGCACCCTTGTTGCAATTATTCTTTGTAGAACAAAACTCACTAATATCAAAAGAAAACTAAGGCTTATTTTTCATGCATACTCGTATATAGTATTATTATTTATTCGATAGTTACCTGAATCTATGTACAAAGTTATGGTATATACATAAATACAACAAAATGAAAAAGCCAAACTACATCACACAAAAAGTGAAAATCCTCTTACCAACAGCTTTATTCACACACGACACAGGACGAACCATCGAGGGTCGTAGAAAAAGAGAGAACTGCATATAAAAAGTGGCTTTCTGACATTTTTAGTGAAGGCAGAACAACAAAACGAAAAAAGAAAAACTTATATTTTTGCTCTGGCCAGAGTTGGTGCAACGAAGTACTAATACAAAACATTCTCTAACTTTTTCTACACTAAAACCACACCAACACGAATGCAAACTTTGTTTTTGAAAATAGGGTTACCACATGATTTCAATTCAGAGATACGAACCTTTCCTGTTTCGCCCGCTTCTAGATAACCTCGAAGTCTTGATCCAAATACTCTCTTTTCAAATTCAATTTAACTATAAACAAAGTCACCAATTTCGATCTTTGGAGTCTGCCAAAAGGATGGTATATAATTTAACCTTCAAAATGTTACATAGATATCCTTTTCGTTCATATTTAGAGACTTTCAACTTTCTTTGATAAAAAACTGATAGATAGATACAGAGACAGAAAAACAGACAGATAGATAGATAGCTATATAGATAGATAGATAGATAGATAGATAGATAGATAGATAGATAGATAGATAGATAGATAGATAGATAGATAGATAGATAGATAGATAGATAGATAGATAGATAAATAGATAGGTAGATAGATATATATGTAGATAGATAGATATATAGATAGATAGATAGATAGATAGATAGATAGATAGATAGATAGATAGATAGATAGATAGATAGATAGATAGATAGATAGATAGATAGATAGATAGATAGATAGATAGATAATAGATAGATAGATCAATAGACAAATAAATTGATGGATTGATATATTAACAGATTGATGGATTGATAGAAGGATGGATCGCTAATAAATTCAAAAAATTTCACATGGCAACCCTAATAGAAAACCCCGATTGACACAGCAACCCACAAACACTCGCCTCCTTCCTACCGCACAAAACTAGGATACACTGTTATGGATGATTCTAAATTGAATACAAACTTCGGTCATGTTCGGTTTGTATGTTCCTGATGCCTGACACAGAAACAGAAACCAAACTAGAGGAAAAATAAAGCCAATCCATTGAAATTGTATTTGTTGTTGTTTGAATGCGTTTTTAAAATTTCAAGGATACCAGACATCCAACCACTCTAAAAATACGTATAATCTCAAAACCTTGAATTTTTTTGTCAATGAGGATGGAGGATGATGATTACCTACTACCTGTACTTTTCAAAAGTACATATTTACATAATTTTCTTATTTGTTGTTACGATTTCTTCATCTTATAACAAAGTCAGGTGTACACGTGGAAAATTTTAAGTTTATCCTTGAAATGATGGGACTGTTTTTCCCTAGCGGAAATGATGATGATTATACTCACTTCCATATTCAACTCATCACGCAGCGTCGGTCGTTGTCGTTGTATGGATCATTTGTGGCCAAAAGTCAAACAAAACAATTTATTGGCTTAACGAGATGGGTGGGCGGTAGTGGCGAGACGCGGCGTTAGCTGCGGTGGGTTATTAAGGGTGTTAAGAGTAATGGAGGTTTAGATTAATCATTTTATGTATGTCATTGGGAGTTTGGGGTGGTGATGGAAGTTTGGTTTACGCTTGAGGTAATTACATTTTGTTTGAATAGGTTTTGCTATGTGCGATGACTTTTTTATACCCATAAAAGCTTAGGCTGTGAAATGGTATAATTGACGTAAATGGCAGGATATTCCAATTCTAAGCCTAATGGGTTCCTGCAAAGATAAATACGACAATGATAACGAATTACTGCTGAAACGTACGTTGGGAAAAATAAATAAATTTTAGAAAGTCACCGTAATACATACCGTAAAAGATTACAAACAAAAAATGCTAAAAAATTATGATATGACAGAAAAGTTACTAATTAAGTGAATTAATGAATTGTCACGCTTAAGACATGATAAAAATGATAAAAGCTTGAATTTAAGTTAAAAATAAACTTAGTCCCGAAATAAAAAGGCAGAAGGAACTTTTGTCGTTTAAATGTATTGGTGCAACGTTTCTTAAAGATTTAATAAACATTTTTAAGCCATTTTCTTAAGTTATCATTTCAGAATGATGGTTTCGCCTATTTTAAACAATTTTAGCAATTTGTTATGTTTTAACATTTTCTTCTTTGACATTTTATAAATATGCTTAATCCATATTATTTCTGAGTTTTTGACATTTTAAATTAATGTATCAGTGTATTGCTTTGTTTTTTCATACGAACTGTCACTTTTAAGACGTGTTCAGATGAATTGTTTTTAATAAACAGGAGTTAATACCTTATTAGTTAACAAAGCTTAAAAAAGCATTGAAATTTTGGAATAACAATTAAATAAATCACTGAATATTGAAAAAAAATTATGTGTAGTAAAATGCTAAGCGCTTACAGATGTGTTGGAAAAACTACATTGGTTTTTTTTAGATTAGTTTGATTAATATTTATATTTAATTGCTTAGAAATTGAAGATTCATTAAGTCACATATGATTGTTTAATTTGCAAGTTTTGTTTTTTTCTTACTGTTTTCGCATTTGACAGGAAATTAAAATGACGATTTTTGTGTTTGTTTCTTAAATTCACTTACTTAGAAATTCTAAATAAAATAAAAAACTAACCTAAAGTAAACGAGGACTCACGCTCAATCAATGAACGCAGCCATTTTAAAAGAAACAAACAGTTCGAACTTTCACAATCCGTAAGCTGTCAGCCAATGAAAGTAATATTGACATTTCAGATGATTGTTTTTGAAAAAAAAAAATAGTTTAGTTGACGGAATAAAAGTATAGGGTGTTTTTTTACTGCAAGTTGACGTGTTTTTTGTTTGTCTCTTAAATTTACTAAATAAAAAATTCTAAACAAATTTCACATCCAATAAAAATCTAACGCTCAATCAATGAACGCAGCCATTTTGACAGTCTTTCAGCGGAAAAAAGTAATATTGATTTTCGAAAAACATTAGTTCAGTTGATAGAATAAGAGTATAGGGTGTTTTTTTACTGCAAGTTGACGTTTTTTTTGTTTGTCTCTTAAATTTGCTAAATAAAAAATTCTGAACAAATTTCACATCCAATACAAATTTAACCTAGTGTAACCGGGGATTTGCGCTCAATTAATGAACTTAGCCATTTTGACAGTCTGTCAGCCGATGAAAGTAATATTGACATTTCAGTTGATTTTTCTCGATTTTTGAAAAAAAAAAATGGTTTAGTTGACGGAATAATAGCATAAGGTGCTTTTTTTGCTGCATGAGAAATTTCGATGGTTGTTGTTTATGATTTGACAGCTGACAATGTCAAACTTTTATGACATTTCTGTTCAGTAAGGTTTGGTTTTCAAAATGTAGAAATTTATTGTGACAAAATTAAATCTGGGAATCGAATTAATATAAATACCATGAGTTTAACTACAAGATTGTGATAATCAAAAATATTCCAACATCATTTTGGTCTTTTATTATTATTTAAAGTTTTCAAACTCTCAAAAAACAAAACACCCAAATTTTGATATTAAAAAAAAATATTGGTATTAAAAAAATAGCAGCGTTCAAATTCGGCTAGAAATTCAAAGAAAATGTTTGCATTTGACTGTGGTGTAATCTTGACCTGGCAATACTACAAATTTTGCATGAAAGAGTTCTTATCTCTCCTTCAAAAATATTTAACTTTGAATAAAAGTTTTCGACTAACTTAATCTGTTCTTAAAACTTGAACTGACATGTGACACTTAGAGAATTTTCCTCTACAGACTGGTTACTTCAAAAAATGTGAAAAAATGGCGTTACTATGGTCAAAAAGTGTAATAAATTTGAATGTTCACTGTGGCGTATGTGAAATATTTTTTTATATTTGTTTCCCATATTTTTTGGCAACAAAACCTATGAAAATAAATAATGGTTCACTGTGGCGTATGTGGAATATTCTTTTATTTGAAAATTGTTTTTATAGGGCTAGATTCAGCTAGATTTTAAAATTAAATATTTTGATTTATATCATTTTATATTTTCTATAAAGTTGTCATCCTTCACATATCGATTTAAGTTATAGTTATTTCATTTTTCATGTGTCTATATGAATTTGAGATTTAATTATTTCTGACTGGTG
Organism: Eupeodes luniger; assembly: GCA_951509635.1. Classification (NCBI taxonomy): domain Eukaryota; kingdom Metazoa; phylum Arthropoda; class Insecta; order Diptera; family Syrphidae; genus Eupeodes; species Eupeodes luniger. The sequence goes on along the minus strand of OX608075.1, from coordinate 5,387,847 downwards.
ATTTTTTTTTAGAATTTATTAAAAATGCCTATAAATTATAAATATTTAAATTTCTTTTGTTTCTATCATTTTTAGACCTCGATATGAAGTACTTTTGGGCATGGACAGATTTCCAATCATATTTGGATTTTATGTTGGTTGTTTGGGCTGTGGGTGCAGCTATTACATATCTGATGTTGTCAATTGATTGGTTTATGGAGACCGTTGGTTTCTTTGCTGTATTTACCGAGGCTATGTTAGGTAAGCTTTAAAAATTTTAATTTAATTTAAAAAGAAATGTATTAACTAATTTTTGTGTTTTTTTTTTAACTCTAGGAGCACCTCAGTTCTTACGAAACTTTAAAAATAAATCAACATATGGAATGAGTATACATATGGTAGTGATGTGGACGCTTGGTGATATGTTTAAGACTGTTTATTTTATTTTAAGAAAAGCACCAAACCAATTCTGGATTTGTGGAACACTGCAGGTAAAAATAAATTATTATATTATCAAAATTAATGTATCACCTGTACTTGAGAAAATGCCATGAATACTTGTAATTCCTTAAATTATTGGTGCTCTTACATTTCTCTTCTTTTTTTGTTGTTGTTAAGAGCTTGTTGGAATAATAAAATATTATCCTCCTGAGTGGGAATCCCACAAAAATACCATAATCTTTTCGTATCAAGTTTGAATATGTACTTGAAGAGCTCAGACGGAAGTCTCTGCTTCTGTTTCTGATGACGACGAGGAGTATAGGTATCCATGCATGACACTCTGATGAAAAATGTGTCAGGGGATAAAAAGAAGGAGAACATTGTGTGTTCATTATATGGAAAACCACAAGAAATCATACCTACAGCTATGGCCAAAATGTTAGGAACAAAATTTAATATTTCTGTACTGATTATTTAATTTAAATGGTAAACATTTTGTTAATGTTTTTTAATTTGTGATTTTTAACCTTTAAGTATTGACGTGTACCTCACAGGCGTAATAGTTTTGCAAATTCTTGATGATTTTATGCCAAATTAAGCTGGTTCCAGAAATTTTGTTTTTAGTTCCAGAAGTTTTTTTTTTTTTTTTTTTTTTTTTTTTTTTTTTTTTCGCAGGAAGGTGAGAAATCTTCAGAGACACTATAAGCCCGATGCTTATAGTAGTGTCAGATTTTTACTGACTAAAACTCATCTCCCTTATCTTCTTTATTATTACTACAACTAAGTCCAGCTTAACAAGTAGTTTTAGCGTCATTTTGTTCGCGTTTTGTCAGGAAGCTCCCCAACGAGAGGACCTGAAGATTCCACAAAATTCGAGTGGAGAGATTAATTTGTTTGCGCTAGATCAGAAGGTCTTGTTCGGTGCAGACGCCGAAAAACGAACGCCTCGCTAACAGATTGTTGGATTAAGTTATTACTATGATTTCTAAGTCGTGATCTTAGCTCTGTAGCAAATTTTTTAATTTCGTTTTCTACATACTTTATATTTAAATCTCTATGTAAGTCGCTATTTCTTACATACCATGGAGCATTTACTATTATTTTAAGTACTTTGTTTTGGTATGTTTGCAAAATTTGTATATTTCTTTCGTTGGTACAACCCCAAAGTTGTATACCGTACGTCCAAACTGGTTTCAGTACTTGCTTATAAATAAGAAGCTTGTTATAAACGCTTAGATTGGAATATCTTCCAATAATCCATGTCAATTCGCGGAGTTTATTTTCGAGTTCATCGCGTTTCTTTTTTACATGAACTTTCCATTTAAGTTTCGCGTCTAGAGTCATGCCTAGATACTTCGCTTCATTAGCGTATGGAATTTGCACAGAATTTATATAAATAGGTAAGTTATATACTTTTTTATACGTAAAATTTGTGTGCGTCGATTTCGTTTCATTAAGAGCAATTCGCCATTTCTTTGTCCAATCTGAAATGCTATTTAATGCCTTTTGAAGCTTAGAGGTTGCCGTTTCTATTGAATCCGATATTGCGAGTACAGCTGTATCATCGGCAAAAGTGCCTAAAGTTGTGCCTTCTGTTTGGGGTATATCTCGGGTATAAAGAACAAACAAAATCGGTCCAAGGACGCTACCCTGGGGAACCCCAGCGTTTATTTCTTTAAACTCCGAATACTCCGTTCCTTGCTTAACTCGAAAGAATCTATTTTCTAGATACGATTCAAGAATGTTATATATTTGCTCTGGAAAGACTTTTAATTTATATTTTAGCCCGTCATGCCAAACTTTGTCAAAAGCTTGAGAAACGTCAAGAAATGCAGTTGAGCAAATCTTTTTTCTTCAAATGCTTTTTCAATTTCGTTAGTTATTCGGTAAACCTGATCAATTGTCGAGTGATTATTCCGGAAACCGAATTGGTGGTCGGGAATTAAACGTTTTTCTTCAATAATTGGTAGCATTCGTTTAAGAAGCAATTTTTCAAATATTTTAGATATAATTGGTAAGAGAGAAATTGGTCTATACGATTTTTTCTCATTCGGTGGCTTACCCGGTTTGGGGATCATTATTACTTCGGCGACTTTCCATTGCGTGGGTACGTAAGCAAGTCTTAAAGCAGCGTTAGTGAGCTGTAAGAGCTTAACCATTGCTTTTTTAGGCAACTCTTTGAGGACACGACCGTTAATCAGGTCGTAGCCAGGAGCTTTATTATTTTTCTGCCGTTTTATTTCCTGGACAAGTTCAGTCAAAGTAATATTCCTGATAGAAAAATTTTCCGGCGCTGGTTGGAGCTCTCCGTCATTAGTCAGAAACTCTTGACCATCGAAAGGTTTGAACGTTTCCTCAAGGTGCTTAGCAAATAAATCCGCCTTTTCCTTATCAGTTTTTGCCCATTCAGAATTATTTTTTCGAATAGGTGCCGACATTATTTGAGGCTTTTTAATACCTTTTATCGTCTTCCAAAGAGAATAATTCGTTTTTTTGTCTGCTGTTAGGCTTTCAAGATAGGCAGAATTCTCGCTGTTTTTAAAATCTCGTAACAAATTTTTAATCTTGTTTGATAAAAAGTTGACGACACTTTTATGCTGAGGAGCACGTGATTGCTGCCATACTTTTCGAGCTTTTCGTTTTTCGCGTATCAATTCTTTTATATCTTCTGGAATTTTTTCTTCGTATTGCCTTGACTTTTTACTACAGATCGGAGTATTATTCCAAGCTGCTTCTTGAACAATATTTATAAATTTTTCTGTTTCATCTTCTAACTCAAACGGAGTTTGCAAAGAGACGTTCAGTATAATTCTATTTTCGCAATCTTCTTTGAATTTATCCCAATTTGTGTTATTATTTGTTAAGATTAGGGGCTTTTCTTTTTCGATTACGTTACTGTTTATTGTTAAGATAACGGCCGAGTGATCCGTAGAAAAATCGAAGTTATCATCTACTGTCATATATTTTCTGTTCATTCCTCTTGCGATGAAAAAGTCAACAAGATCGGGTGTTTTCGCTGTATCGGTTGGCCAATACGTTGGTTTTCCTGATGAGAAAAATTCAACGTTACATTCAATACCCGCTTTGTAGAGTTGTCTACCCTTCGTCGAAATGCAACGTGATCCCCAAAATGAATGTTTCGAATTGAAGCCGCCGCCAATAATAAATTTTGGACCTAAAGCGTTGAAAAGATCTTTAAAATCGTTTTTGTCTATCTTGGACCGAGGAGGACAGTAAATAGACGCAATATTAAAAAATACGTGTCTAACTTTAATGCTAACGGAAGTAACTTGCATTGTATCGAGCTCGATATTTATCTCAAACGAATGATTGATATTTTCCCTGATAAATACGGAAGAACCACCCCTTGCTCTTTCGGATGAATGGCATGCGTGGTAAGCCGAATAACCTTTAATACTTAAATTTGAGTCTTTTTTCAAATGAGTTTCAGAGATCAAACAAATATCTATTTTTCGTTAAGTAGAACCGTTTCTAGTTCTTCGATTTTTGCGGTAAGTCCGTTCGCGTTCCATGTTATTATTTTGAGTTGTTGGGACAACTGATCCATGTTTACGGTAAATTTGGTGTTTTAAGAGCCACCGACTCAAATTTGTCCAATTTCTCAAGAATAATTGTGTTAATTCTCCCTTGTTCTTCTAATCGTTCAAGTATAAGGGAAAATACATTTTGAACGGAGTCAGGTTTAATAGTTTTAGGTTTTTCGGGCGCCGTGACTTGAGCGTACGTGTTCGTCTTTTTAGTTTTTATGTTTTCTGAGGGTAAAACGTTTTCATTATTTTTCCCGTCCGTTTTACTCGACGCTTGAGTATTAGTCTTGGTTTCTAATTTTAATTCTTTGTTTTGCTTTGAGGTATTTTTTTTAGTTTTCTTACTAAATTCTTCGCGCCTCTTTAACATTTCCTTTGCGACCTCACAGCCACGGTAATTTGCTGGATGATTACCTTTGCAATTCGCGCATGTAGCCGGAGTTTCTTTTTTAAGACGGCATACATCAGTCATGTGCTTTCCCGCGCATTTAACGCAAACGGGGTCCTTCTGACAATAAGCTGCTGTATGGTTAAAACCTTGACATCGCTTGCACTGAGGAATAAGGCGTTTGTTCTTTCTTAGTGGTTCGATTTTTACAACAATATTCATTATAGTTTTAATATTATAAACATTGTCTACATTTTCATTTTTATCGAAACTTAGAATAAAAAGCGGAAGAGCGCGTTTTATATAAGCGGTTTCGATTCCTTTTTCTCGCTTCAAAAGATTTGTTGCGTCAAGAATCTTAAATCCTTTGGTTTTTAAGTCCGAAAGGATGTCTTCTTTTGAACAAGAGGGATGAAGTCCTCTAGCAACTACACGTAGAGGTCTTTCTTCTTTAATTGAATAACTATACCATTCAATTTTTTCATCGCTGAGTTTTTTCGACAGTTTTCTATAAGAATCTGAATCATTTACGTTAATTTTCCACGTATTATTGTGAGTGGATGTAGCTTTGAAATTCTTTTGCGCCGTTTCTTTCAGAATAGGAAGAATTTTGTTATAATCCGCTTGACCAACGATGTTTATCGGTGGAGGAAGTTTCTTATTCGCAGAAAACTGATCTTTCCGTGTAATTTTATTTGGTTTTGGCTGATTTTGAGACTTAGGCGAATGTTCAGCCTTCCGTTTTTTACAAGGTCTACTTTTTTCAGTTTCCCGAGCAAGTTCATCTTCATCAGTTTCATATTCGTGCCGATCTCGATGTTGTGGACTTAGAGTATTTACTTTCATGTTTTCAGAAGTTTTTAACATCTTGTTCTCTTCACGAAGACTTTCGACTTCTTTTTTAAGCTCTTCGTAGAGTCTTATCATTTCGTTCAGCTTCTTTTGCAGTTCACAATTGTCCTGCTCAAAACTGTTTGTTTTCGGTGAGTCGCTTTTAGTGCCTTTTGGCACAACCGGTGGACTCTTTCTGCCGGTAACTCTCGGTACAGATGGAGGTGATCGAGGGACCTTATGCGCTTTCGCGAAAGGATTTATCAAATGCAATAAATGGCTCTCCCCAGAATCCGTAGAGCCTGCCTCCGAAGAGGATGGATTTGCCAGAGAAACTGGCTTTCCACCTGGGGTAATTAATCTATTTGTTTTTTCCATTGCATATTTTGTATACTTATGTAGTTCTCAGTATACGGAGATTGGATTTTAGTCGCCTTTTACGACAAGCATACCTTACTTCGGGTAAATTCTTAACCCCTACCCGAAGTTCCAGAAGTAAATGAAATAACTTAATTGTATTTTTCATAGAAAAAACTACGAAAATCTCCAAAAATCTCAATTCTCGAAAGATTCCCGCTTTTTCATCTACTTACTTCAAACTTCCACTGAATTTAACGGTTCTGATTGAATTTCAGGTCCAGATATTTAGAATTCTACTCAAAAACATACATTGTGTTCCTTTTGAAATTAGAGCTTTATTAAAATTACAGTATACTTCGGTTCGTTATCCTGCGGAAACCACCATCTATTTTTAGAGGAATTTGGTTTTCATCATTGAATTGACAGAACGTTTATAGCGATCATTGAAAACGTCTGTCATTGGAAACAAATTTTTTCTGACAGAAATCTGTCATTGGAATTGTGTGAAATTTAAACACAAATCAGCGAAACTTATTTGTTTCGTTTCACTTTTGGACATACAACAATCAGCTGTTTGGGAAAATAAATGTACGTCCGCAAAATAGAAAAATACATTTTATCACAAAATAGCCTTCCCATTAAACTTTTTTTTTTTTAATTCTTGGAGTGATTTTCGATCGAACAGTACATTATTTTCATTTCTAGTTAAATTGAATGCATTTTATATGCTTTCAGTGGAAAGATATTGTTCCCAATTATAAACTCAAATTCAAAGATGTTCATTGAAATCGATTTTATATATTAGGCGCCAGTTATAGCTATCATTGGTTTTCATCATTAAAAACAAACATTGGAATTTTGTTGGCAGGTCGTTTATAGCTATCATTAAAAATTTCTGTCATTGAAAAAAATTTACTGATTGAAATCCACCGAACAAATTTTACTGACAGAAATCTGTCATTGGAATTGTGTGAAATTGGAACACAAATCAGTGGAACGATTCGTTTCACTCTTGAACATAAAAGTATCAGCTGTTCAGGAAAATGAATTTCCGTCCGGAAAATAGAAAAATACATTTTTAGAGAAAAATAAATGCGTAATTACACTTTTTATTCTTTTCTTTCCGATCGATATATCGGTATATAATTTTCATTTCTAATCAAAGGGAAACACCGTCAAATATCAATTCAAAAATTTTTCCGGATCGATTTCAATTTCAGCTATAACTGGCCCCTAATAGCCGTATCAATCCTACCACAAAAATTCCAATGATTGGTTTCAATGATGCAAAACAATGATAGCTGTAACGAACCCTTACATATAACTTTGAAATCAATTTCAGATAACAAAACCTACCAAAAATTTGTCATTTTAAACCAAACAAGCCTATTTTATGAGATTTTTCTTTAAGTGCTTGTATTATTTTAACCATGACGTGTTAGCTTTACTTAGATAAATGAAAAGAAAATTATTTAACTTAAAAGTAAAAAATGTTCCTATTATTTTGACTAAAGCTTTCTATCTACTCACAAATAAATCACAGAAATGAATATATTAAAAATAAACTTTCATAGTCATAGATGTTGTAGTAGACAAGGAATCTACTTTTTTTCACTTTCAAAATTCCCTTCAAAGGAAAATAAACCATCAACAACACTCCTAGCTTCAAATCCAATTTTGAAAATTTTTCATTTTCACAGTAGAGCCGTCATTTCTTTTTAAAACTTGATTTAATCATCGAGCCATATAAGACGCTTTCTGTCGTTAAGAGACAAAAAAACCGCATAAGTCAGTAGTATTTTTATCTCTCTGGCGCGGCGCAAGGACACATAAAATCGCAGCTCACCATCCAAATAATCCCCCATTGTAATCTAACTCCTCTTACTCCTCATCAAACCAAACGAATTTGTCGCCTAGATAACAGAATAATATTCACATCCAACATACCACTGACTACCTTCGATTCACAGAAAGGATCCGGATCCATGTCACTCGGGTGATGTAACAATTCCTGTATTCCTATGCTCATTCAAGTGCAATATTAATTTTATCTCTCTCGGTTTGAAATTGATAGTGATATTGATAGACAGACAGACAGACACACCGACAGACAGAGGAAAGAAATGTTTTATATTTTTATATCAACATAATCTAGTTTATTATTTTTCATTGTTCTTGAATTGAGAGCATTGATTTATGCGTCCGTCGTCGTTGTCGTTGTCGTCGTCGTCAATTGTCCTTGTCACATATTATGTTACTAAATAAAGATAGATTTTTGTATTCGAATAAAATATTAATGTATGTTTTATGTTACATACAAATATCGGGGTAAAGGATATTAATGACGTGGGTTTATTATTATTGCAAGGAGCAGCATAAGAGAAAAATATTGTACTCAACATCAAAAATATAACAGCAACAAATAAAACACATAAATGTGACAATGGTTGAAGGACATTTCACAATTTTCTTTTCCTTCTCTCGTTCATTCTCGTTCTGTCGTTCTCGTTCTATCGTGAGCTATTTACGGTAAAGTAATCCTTTTAAAGTGAAGGATGTTAAGTGTAGTACTTTTCGAATAATTATAATGGCACACATGACTGAGAGAGAGAGAGAGCAGAGAGGTGAAGGATATTTGAGTTTATTTCCGTTGAAAAAGAAAACTATTTTAGTTTATTTATGAGAAAATATATGTATGTATGTAAGAGGTAGTAATTGACATAAAGTTTTAATATAATTACGCTTATGGTTAAGCTTTTGTTAATTTGAAGTCATGGAGATTAGGTGATTCGAGGTCTTTAATCGACTTCTATAGAATAAATAAGGACAAAGAGAATACGCTGTATGCCTCTTTGAAATGGACTTGTCCTTTTCGAGATTAAATTAATTCAACGAGCTTCTTTTTTTAATTTTTCTAATAAGGACTTGACAACTTGCCGAGTCGGAGCATTTCTTGAATCAGCTTGATTTTTGTTTAGCCCTGGAAATGACTGGTTTCGATCGTTAGGAAATTCTATTTTGAGCTCAATTGATCCAATGTTTTTGGCTGTAAGGACGATGGCAGACAGATGGACAGACTGAATCTCCTGATCCAGCTTTTTCCACGTCTTTATCAGCATAATAATATCATTTTTGGTTAAAATATCGATTGTTTTAGGAATGCAATGTCTGCCATATAGTTCCCTTATTTCCCAAATGAAAAAATCTACCCTCCTTTTATCCTTTTTGTTTAAATTACGATTTAACATTTCTTTTGTTTTGTTTGTATTTTTTCAGGTCAGCTTAGACATTGCCATTCTTCTGCAAGTTCACATTTACCGAAAAAATTCACAACCACGCAGCGTCCACCGTGGTGATTAGCAGTTTGCCCCCGATGAACAACAACAACAACAGCAGCAAAATCATCCCCAATTACAAAATCAAAAATCCATACCTAATGCAATAGCCAGCGGTGATGATCATCTGCTGGCCTCACATACCGACGTCCGTCATCTTAACGACTACGATAACAGAGCCTTCCAGCACACAATCACGGGTAACAACAATAACAACAACAATAAATGTGTTGGCATTAAATCAACAGCAGCTGATTCTGCCATCTCAATTCCAGATCCAGATGATCTCAATGCAATTTACGTGGCGGAGCGTACGTGTCGCCATCACCGTAACAGACGACAGCGACACAATGCCACCCAAACACCAGATCTGGGTTATCCCAGTTGGAAGCGACAACATCACACCGTCGGCGCTGAAATGGAATGCTGTGCGAAGAGTTGTTGTTGCTATTGTTGCCACTGCCATTGTCATCCGCACCATCATTGTCATGGGGCGCCAGCGACGACGACGTTACCAACGACAATCCTTCCTCACAACAACCAAAGACAGAAAAAACGAATAACAGCGGCAAAGAGACTTCCAGAACTGCCATCGAGCAAGCACCTAAAGCTCGCACCAGAGTCTTCCCAATCTTTGTCCAGTCCAGACGATGTGCGAGACTGCGGACAGCATCATCGGAATTTGCATCATCGCCACCCACAGCGACGACAACACAAATGCCGACTTCCAGAAAAAATTCCAACTGGTGGCACAATCGCTATTGAAATCGATGCCGCCACACTCACCGATGACATCAGCTGCTGCAGTAGCATAAGTAACCATTCGTTTGCAATTGCAATGGCAAATGAAACGACCAACAGCAAGGACATTCTGGTCCATTGTAGCGGTGACAATCATCACCCTCACGAGCAGCAGCAGCAACAACACCACCATCGCAGGCGGAAAAGCCGACCAAAAGCCCATCATTGTGAGCCATCTAGTCATATAGACACGGTTTGTTCCACGACATCAACAACAACCGAGGACGAAGTCATTGTTGTGCAACGAAAATGTAAGCGTGGTCAATACATACCTCGTCGACAGGACACAATCGATGGAGCCGCCGATGTCGAAGAGGACGAAGACGAAAACGAACACGAGGAAAAATTGACCAGGACGAGAACGTGCTGCGACGTCAGCTGTTGCAGAGTCAACGAAAGTGTAAAAATAAAACGTAAACAGTTCAACAACCGTAACCTTAACTACTGTAGTAGTTGCAGCAAGTGTAGTAGTTGTAGTTGTTGTCAACAGGAACTGGATGGAGTGTTGCATAAAGCGTGCAGCTTCAGTAGCAGTCTCAGTCATATTGAGGACGATGGCGGGGTAGAGGGCGACGATGAAGTGTGTTCGCGTTGCGATGCTAAAGGCGACGATAGTGATGCGGCAGCTGACCACAGCAGCAGTCAACAGAGTGCGGAGAGCTTCTGCTCCTGCAACTCTACCAGTCGCTGCTATTGCAGTTGCAGTTGTGACGAAAGTGATACCATTCGCAAAGACTCTGCAAGCACAACAACTCCGGCCACAATGTCGGATGTCTCGACTCCAGTCGAAGCCCCGTACGAAGGCAACTTTGGCGAAGACGCTTTCAGCATGGCCGGAAAATCTTCGGTTTCGCAATCCGAATACTTCTCGCTGTCTTCGGACAAGCCGCCATCACATAGTGTGGCCTCGTCGCCGGCGTCGCCACCAGACTCAGTAATGCCCAGCCCACCGGCACTCCCTCGCAAGCATTGCAAACACTACAGCAAGCATCATCGGCACAAGAGTGACGGAAACTTTGACACGGTCTTATGACGAAGTGTTTCGCTGGTCGCGTGGCCAGCGATAGACGTCAACTCACTGTTGCAGCAAACCATCCGCAAGTCGGCCATTCTCCATGAGACACTTTCCGTCGCACCCAAACCACCTGCTGCCGCCTTCTGCGGCAGCGAGGACTCTTCCACCCTCACACTCACGCCGTCGCTAACGACAATTGCCAAATTTCCACCTTCCACTGAGAATAATGTGGCGACAGCTGTGGCCGTTGCCACCATCCATCCTACGACGAATGTTAATATTGGAGTGAGTACAGTGGTCACAACGGCCACCACCTCGACCAGCTATCATCAATCGCATGCTCTGCACCATCGCAGCAATGTTCCACGATCGGCAAAGCTTTCGCCAGTCGCTGCAGCAGAAGCATTTGGGTGTGATCCAATGCTACGATCTGCTGAAATCATTTTATAGCAGTTTTATTGTGCAATAAATAAATTATTTAGCCGCAAATGCTGCAACTCTGCATCGATGCCATATCCAAGAGTCTCCTTATAAATTGTCGTCCAACGGACTGAGTGCTGCTACTTACTTCTCGTTCGTGTCTTTTAATTATTATTATTATTTTAACTAGTTTCTACTCGTTTAAATAGTTTTATTATGCTTTGTTAAAAAATAAAAACAAGATTAACTTTAATATAATATAATTATTGTATTGTATATGGAATGGATTTTGTCCAAAATGTGAATAGGGAACTGTATGTATATATAGCTATGTCAATCTTTGCAATTGGCTTTAAACTTTTTTTAACTTTCAGCCAATTGCAGATTTCTTGACATTGACATATAACTTACTGGCAGCTTTAAATAAATTTTTAATAATAAATTCTGTTGTTTTTCGGGGGGAATTCGTTTAAAAGAAAAATAATCACCATTGTTTTTCTTTTATTTTTGTTTCTAAATAAAGTTAATCTTTGTGTAAAATCTTATAAATAATTGTTAAAAAAAAAAGAAGAACTGAATATAGTTTATTTATTTTTAGAAAATCAACAAAATAAAAACGTATTTTGTTTTATTTTTATAATTTTTATTTTAATCAACATATCCTCTTTAGTTAAATTTATACATTAGTTTAAACAAAAAAAGATAAATAAACATTACAATAAAAATACATAAATGTATAAATTGTAAATTTTCTTAAACACTTTTTTGTAAATGGGGTTGTTTGATGAAACAAATTGTTTTGTTTTAAACAAAAGTGAAAAACAAACAAAATAATTGATATTTTAATTTTTTTTTTTAAATTAAATACTCGATAGAAACAAAATATCAAAAAACTGAACTAAATATTTTAATTGACCTAAGTTTCCATTATTGTTTAAGTTTAAATTACAATTGAATTTTTTGTATATTTTTTTTTCTTCCAATTGCATTTTATTTTATTTTTTAAATGTCCTGTTTTGTTTTTTAAGTCAAAGTTTTTCAATTTTAATTTGTGTACAAAAAAAAAAGAAAATGAAACATCACATGTTGTTTAAAATTAGAAACAATTTTATTATTTCGAAAGAAAAAATATAATAAAAATACAAATTAATTTTTTTACAAAACTTGTTTATTTTGTATTATTTTTTTTTAGTTTTCCAGTTTGCTGTTGGTTTTGAATTTTAGATTGATGTGTGACTTTAAGAGCTTGAAGGTTCAAAAAACTTAAAACTCGTGTACGAGAAGTTTTTGATCAAGCTCAAATTGTATGATTTGTAAGAAAAAACAACTTTTCAAAAATATAAGACTTGAAGCTTGGACACCTATAGCACCTGGGCTGTTGAAGTATTGTTTCCTTTTTGAATATTATTTATGATGCAATTTACACAAGAACTTTTTTTACTACAATTTTTGCACTCCTTTTGTTGTTTTTGTTTTCTTTTAAGCGTGTATTTTTTAAAATATTTTATTATGAGTGTGTTAAGAAATGTTCAAAGTTTTCAGTGACCAGTTTTGTTTTAATTTCAAACAACTTTCGAACTTTTTAAGTCTATTTACGTGGTATGTTCATACATAAGGCGTAACATTAAAATTGTTCCTTTTGATACAGCAACAAATTAAACAGAAGGTCCAAAAAGAAGGCAAATGGGGTTTGATGGCCTTTATTCAAATCCGATTCTAAAACTACTATCACATCAGGTTTTTGAGATATTGCCTCTTGAGGGTATCTAGATTCATGAGGTAGTTTTTTTTTTCAATACAATTCGTGATGGTTTTCCAAATCAGTAGTCCCTACCTTCAATATTCAGTTTAAACATTTATAGTATTTTATAAAATTGTTGAAATATCTTGGTAAGTTTTTAGATTTCATACGTCCCACATGAGACTTTAGGAAATGTGGAACCATTTATGCTAAAATTGTTATTAACAGAAATGGGCAAAACGGTTTAAAAGCAATTTATGTTTTTTACTGAATTCATCGAGCATATTGAAAATTATAAAAATAATGTTGAAAATGGGTAATACTATACTCAATTGAGCAGATAATAGTTAAAATCGAAGTTAGTATTCAAAATCAGCACCAAATCTCAACTTGAAAATGTTTTTTTTTCACAACCATGAAAGCAATAAATTCAAAACTCAATTCCAATGAGAATATCTAGAAACTAAATGCGATACTAAAATGATTTAAACTATATCTAGAAGCCAACAATTTTTACTTTACAAAATCATCATAAAATTTATTGTGGATAACTGTGTTGTGTTCAGAGTAATGAAAAAAACGATTACAAAAAAAAGAGGCTGGGATCCGACCCACATTGATAAGTTCCCGACCCGTCTGTCGATTAGTCTTGCTTAAAAGGTTTGTAGGTTTTGGTGTTTTGTTAAAAAAGTTGTCAGTTGAATTATTCTAAAAAAATTACTAACAATATTTTTTATATGATGAAATAGTTTGATTTCAAAAACTATTTTTGTTAACGAGATTTTTAGTCGAAAACCAATTTTACCAATTTAAGTAGCATTTCTTGAAAGTTTTTATTCTTTTATAAACAAATGATTGATTGGATTTTTCTAAGAAAATATATAATAAAATGTAATTATTTTGAAGTCATTTTAATTATTCAAGAGATATCGAGAACCGAACATCAATTTTTACCAACTTTTAGTAACGTTTTTTTAGGTTTTTATTTTTTGTAAAAAAATCAATTCGTCAATTCGATTTTTTTCAAAATTTTACCAGATGTCAAAAACGTTATCTTCGTTGCATAAAATTATTTTGGAGATAAAATCATTCTTTGTTCGTAAAATATTCGAGGTGACAATTTGTTTTTTTTTGTTTTATAAAACAAACCGTTATTTGGATTTTTTTTCCAAAAATATACTAGTTTGGTATCGCGTCACAATAAATAATATTCAATTTAATTCAAGTCGCTAGCGTTACTGGTTGTGATATATTTTGGGTTAACCACTAAATTTTTGGTAGAGTACTTTCTGCATCTTTCTGCATTATTATCTGTATAACATAATTTATTTTTGAAGTCAATATATCTCCACTGGTTCTTGAGATATGGACGACGAAAAAAGCTTTTCGAACGTACGGACGTATGGAGTTATGAACGTACGTACACACATACGCACAGACATCTTTCTAAAAATCTTTTATTTCGACTCTAGGGACCTTGAAACGTCGGAGAAATGTCAAAATTTTCAATTCGACAAATCAGACCAATTACAATAACTCCCAATGAGAAGTTAAACATTCCATTACTTTTTTTCCCGTAATCATTTAACAAAAATGTAATCAAATATTATATTCGTCGATCACATTTACGCGATATTACCAAAATAATTTCTTGAAGTATACGTACTTCTGCTGCTTTGAATTAATAACTATATATTCAATTAATAACCTTAACTGAAGATCTTGAACAAACCCTAAAAATTGTTCAATTACAAAAAGTTTAATTACTAATTATACTTGTAATTAAAATGGATGTTGAAATCAATTATGAAAAGTAATCATTAACTCCCAACTCTGGTTTGTGTTTAACTTTAGCCTTAAAAACACCATTTTTAGTTATCTTTGACATTTTTTAAGAGGCACATTTTAAAAACCTGATGTGACAGAAATATTGATGAGAAGGGATTCGAATTCAGGATAGAAATAAAAACTTAATTTTCTTGACTAGTGATAATTTAAGACTAAAAGGAAACATTAATAAGCTTTCTTTTGCTACTCGGTCGAAATCTTGAAGCTTTAGAGAGTTCTATTTTGTTCAGAAATATGGAAATTATATTGTGTTCTTTCTAACCTATTTAACATTTTTTGACAATCTTTTAAAATATTTTTTTAATTATTTTATTTTATTTTTATTCTATAAAATATCTAAGAGAACTTCCTCTTTTTCTTTAGAAACTTTCAAAAACAACCCATATTACCTCAGTTTCTTAAACCTATTAAATTTACTTTGTAAATATACTACATAAAATTATTCATCTTCCTAAAAGATTAGTTATATTATATTATTAATTAGTTATGAATTATGATGTACAAACAATAAATATATATAAATGTTTTTTATGATTGTAATTGTTTAAAAATAAGTTAGTTTGTTTTTTTCTATAGTTTTTGTTAGCAAAATATTATTAAAGTGTTTAAAAACAATTCTAAAGTTAAATTTGATATTACAACTTTATATATATAAATTTTTATCTTATTTTAGAGCTTACTATAATTAGCAAAGAGAGATTCCAAAATAAATCACACAAACTACCAGACTTTGTCTAGGAAACAAACAAAAACAAAACAAAGACCGATATAACACCACATCAAGTGGAATTAGTTAAAAAAAGTTTAACTTTAAATTATTAATTAGTATAAGAAAAAATAATTAAAAAATTAAAAAAAAAGAATACATTTTTTCCAATTGGAATACAAAATGTTGAAATTTTGTTAAGTATTAATTAAAAAAAAAAGTCACTATATCAGTAGTTTTTAGAAAAATGTGCATGTGGAAACTTTTAAAGGTTCAAATTAATTTATTAAACGTCATAAAATGATTAGAATAAAGTCAATGTATTACAAAAAAAGAAAAATTATTTTAGGAACAATTTAGTATTGTTTGTTAGATTTTTATTGGTACTGTTGCAGTTTATAAATTCAGTTTATATTTCACAGATCTTAATTTTTCCGTCGACTTCTATCTTGGATTGATTTTACCCACCAAAAACAATAATTCAATAAAATTTTTTGAAAACACTTTCTTAATTATAAATGTTCTTAAATAAAGAAATTTAAGTTTTTCGTCAAAAAACGAATGAAAAGTGTTTTTTTTTTAATAAATAATGTTTAACAAAAATATTGTCTGTCTTCCATTTCTTTAAGTTTTTTCTTCAATATTTTGTTATGTTTGTACAATTATCGTTAGAAAAAAGCAAGTTTGAAATTTGTTTTTTTCGTTTATTACTTTTGAAAATTTGGCGAAAGTAAAAATATCAAATGATGTGAAATTCTTGTGTTATTAAGTCTCATAAAATTGGTCTTCCCAAATGAATTGCAATGTGTACGAAATGGAAATAGACAAACTATACTAAATTGATGAATACCAAAAAATACAAAAAAAACACATATGAAAGAATGTAACGTTATCGTGCAAAAAGCTTTATATTGGTAGTGACTGGAACTTAAAACAAACAAATTAATTAGTTGAATTGGTTTTTAATTTTCAAATAGATTTTAAAACGCTCAAAAGTTTGATAAGTCCTGTGCTGCGTTGCAAATGTCGGTATAAATCCGAACTTTAGTCAAATATCACCTTTCTTATAGCTTTACAATAAAATTGTATAAGTTTCATTCGAAATTTATAGGAAATTCAAGATAAAATTTCAAAAATTGACAAAACTAACTTTAAAAAAATAGTATTTCAGGCGATGTCTTAAGACTTAGAGCAGAAATAGTGAAAAACGCATCTTTCTTCTTCGTTGGCCATTTTTGTTTATCAATTATTTAACTGAATCAACAACTTGAAGATAAGGCAAGTTCTTAGAATCTGATTGGCCAGCTGCCAAAATTTTGCCTTCCAATTAAGGCAACTTTAATGGAAAATCGACTGGAAAGTTAGTTAAGAAAAAATTCCCTAACTATCAAGTCAAGTCTACTTACGTCAAAATGACAGTTGATCATGTTTTTTCATTCAACTAAAAGCTGAACTTTATTAATTCGTGATTAATTTATTTTCTGCACAACTGTATTTGATGTTTTATTTAGAAGGGTTCCTTGTGCAATTGGAAAAAGAATAAGTAATAGTTTTTTAAAATACAAAATATGTACGTACATACATGTCGAGATGGAATTTTAGCTTGCTTGAGAAGTGTTTTGTAGACAACTGTTTTTGGTAGTTTTTGCACGGTCAACTGAAGGTAGAAGTCAGTGAAGTTCCGAGTTTGAAGTTTATGACACTTGAAAAACAAACTAGTTGCTTTAGTTTAAATTTACTTTCAAAGAGCGCGTTTGACTGCAAATAAAGTCCCTTATGTTGTCTGAACCCACCCATTGCCTTCCCATTAAGGCAACTTATTAAAAAAGTTGACTAGAGAGTTAGTCAAGAAAAATCTCAAGGCAAGTCTACTTATGCTAAAATGACAGTTGATCATTAAACTGAAAGCTGACTTTTTTAATCTATGATTTTTGTATGTTCTGCATAATTTCTTTTAAAGGGTTATTTGTTAAATTGGAAAAGAAATAAGTCATATTGTTTTACAATACAAAATACAAGTCTGGATGACTTATAGCTTGCCTAAGGTGTACGATGAACTTAAGTGGTAAAGTTCCAAGTTTGAAATTTATGACACTTAAAAAACTGACTAGCTTCCTTGGTCAAAATGTACATTCAAAGAATGAAGTTGACTGCAAATGAAGTCCCTTATGTTGTCTGAAGCTGACCATTTTTATTATGGTAGAAATGTCAAATTTGACACTTGATTACCTCCACATCTTACTCATTGTGATTATTGAACTTTTCATTGGGCTCTACAAGCCGGATTCTTTGCTTAGACATGCTGTCAATAAGCTGACAATAGCCAAGTATATGTTCACATTGTTAACAATTTTGTACCAAAGCTTTATCAAATTAGATTTTGTATCTTACAATTAATTATCATGGGGATTTTTCAAAGGTCCTAAGCAACCACATCTGACGTTTTGAAACATCAATTGACAACTGCTGACATTGATGTTTCTTGCAATATTCGACAGGTTCAGAAGACATAATGTAAGGGAATTTATATGAAATCGTCCGCACTTTTTAACGCCAATTTACACCAAAAGGCAATTAATTGATTTTCCAGATGTTGTTAATTTCAAACATGAAGCCTTTCCTCATTTATGTTGTTCAGTTCAGTTGTTTATTTAGAAAATACCAAAATATTATTATTTACAAATACAAAAAATTTGTCTCTGAAATAATACTAATTCCTTTTCCAATCTGACAAGGAATATTTAAATACAAAGCCTTAAATTAAATTATGGAAAAAATTAATAAATAAACACAAAAGTAATGAAGTTCAGGTTTCTGTTGATTAAAAAATGATTGAGTTTTGACTAAAAGACAATTCAAGTACTGGAAATTTTCCTTATCTTTAGTCACTTATGTCGTCTGAAACTGCCCAATTGCAATAAAGAAACTGTCAGTAATTGGCAAAAATATCTTAATCAACGACATCTCACAGTTTAAGCATCTTCTCTCAATAGGCAGGATCAGAAAACATAAGGGATTTCATTTGCAGTCAACTGCATTATTTAAACGCAAAATTATACCAAAGTTATTTTAAAGATGTCAAATATGACATTAAACCCTTTTACACTACTTTTTAAATAAAAGTGTGCAGTAAATAAATAATTCACAGGGCTATGTTTTCAGTTGAATAGAAAACATAATCAGCTGTCATTTTGACATGTAGCTGGCAATCAGATACTACAAACTTGTCTTATCTTCAAGTCCCTTAAGTCATTTGAACCTGCATTTTGACAGTTAAGAAACTGGCAATAAGTGTCAAAAACATCGTAAGCAATGATAACTCACATTTTGATAGTCGTCGTCTGACAATGGCTTACAATGATGTTTTTGGAAATAATGTCACACAAAATAGTAAGTTCACACGATTGTAAGGTATTTCTAGAAATGGAAGATCTGACAATCGTTTATGCTTTAAAAAAATGAATATAAAGCGCTTAGCATTAACGATTCATATACTATTTAGTATGTGGGCTCAAATTGGTATTGAATTTCTTTAAAACAATCATCATTTTCTGCATTTAAAAGAAAAGGTTTTTCCGTTCTAGTCACTCTAAAAATGTAGCTTTCCTTTAATAGGGTTTCAAACAAGTACGAGTAGGTAAAACAATTATACTATGTATTATTACTAAACCTAAAATTAATTAAACCAATAAGAAATTTAAAGAACAAAAAACAAATGAAAGGACCTATCTATATATTAAAATTTCATTCATTTAAAATGTTGCCTTTTTTATTAACCTACAAAATTATAACTTTTACCTACCTAATACATAAAATATACCTAACTTGAGAAAAACAATACCTACTACCTTTAAAATCTTATAGATCATATGTATTAAAGTCTTATAAAGTAAAGTACATAATTTTGAAACAACAAAATAAAAACAAAAAAAAAGTGTCTAAGTTTTACAATTTAAAAGAAATAAAAAACAAACACAAAATCAAGAAGAACAATTCAAGCAATAGTAACTTTTAGGAGACCTATTTTCTCCATTTTTAGTAAATTTTAAAATATATATAAATGTAACACACGATACAAAAACCAATTATAGGTTTATCCTTTATATATGACCATTACTCCGCCATGATATTGTAATTCTTAGAATAGTGATATTAAAAACAAAAAACTACAATTATTTGATTGATATGTATTTAAATTAAAACAAAAAATATCCATACAAAAACTTCTTCAAAAAACACACATTTAAATTAAATTAAATTTATATATAATTATTAAATAGTTCATTGTGTAGAACTGTTTTAAACAGAAAAGAAAAAAAAATATATATATATATTAAAAGAATGTAGAAGATTTACTCGAAAATTCAAAATTGTTTTTCTTTAAGAACGTGAAAAAACATAGTGAATCCCTAAAGGTATACCAATTTTTAAGAGTTACTCATTGCAGTCTCATTTTCTGATCAATTGTAGAACCTAAATCTGTCATGTTAGATTTTCCTTTAAGTGCAATAAGTGTCTACAAAAGATAACTGTGTTAAAAATCTGACAAATCAATTATAGAAACCCATCTATAGATCTTACTTGCAACTTTTCCCTATTCTGGTTTTCCGTGTTTAAATTCAGATTTCAGTGAAAAATTGATTTTTTTCGTAGCGCATGGAACACGATTGGAATCGTTTCTTTTTCTGTCATTGTATTAGTGTTACTTCGTGTAGTGTTAACGAGTGCGGTATAGCTGTCAAATTTCCAGTTAAACATTTTTTAATAATTGTATTAGTATTAGTACAAAGAGAAGTAAATCTGCCGAAAAATCCAGATCTGCAGATTTGATCTTAAATCAAAAATAAATCAATTTAATTTGCCCGATGGAGTGCAAAAACAGGGGAAATTTGTGTTTTGACAGATATAGAGCAAGATTTATTTTAACCATGGAAAACCCTATATGAATCGTCATGTGTAAACTCAAAATCCACAACATTATGACACATTCCATAAACCAAAGGATGTAAAATTCGTGCGAATTTATCCTCAAACTAAAGATTTTGACTTAAGACCTAAGGATTTTTTTCCAGAAATACTACAAAATAAATTGAGATTACACAAACGGAAATTTATTATACAAATATCAGTCCCAGCGTATAATGATTTTTAGAAGCGAATCATTCCTATAATTTTTCAATCATTATGATCCAATGTTGAAGAAATAAATACGATTGATTTTTGGCCAAATGGCGAACTTCTTGCGTTGAAATGTCAAAAACCTGCCTAAAAAATAAACAGACAATATTTATTAACTAAATAGTTTTTTTTTTACATTAAAAAGGAACTTTTAACTTTCGATTTAAACTGTTATGCCAGAGGTTTTGGATTCAACCCCTTCCACCTAATGTTCCCCGAAGAGTAATTCTAGTCACGAAAATAGCTTTTTCTGAAATAAGCCGTTTGGATTCGGCATTTAAACTTTAGGTCTCCTCTATTACTGACATTACTCGCAATAAGGAATTGTTGAATTGAGAGTTTTACACTACTCCCTGGTTCCCTACGATTCATTCAAAAATCCATGTCAATCGACTAAAAATTGTTTTAAGCTAAGTATATACGATTGGAAGATCTTCCAACATTCCAATATTGGCCGTACTATTAATAGCATCCAATTAGATGACAATTGCCAATTTTTTGTATTAAGTAAAAATTCGTCCGCATTTGTTGCATTTTGTTAATTTAAATTGAAGGTTTTGAGTAGGTATGACTAATTAACCTTACATCTCAATGGCGTTGCCAACGTCTTGCCAAACAAACCGTGTCTTTAGGTAGCTAATTCTCCGCGCAACCTGCATCACACCTGGTCTCGATTTCCTGGATAAATTGTAAAGTTTTTTATGCATCCAATCCTTTTCAACTTTTTTTCGTTATTTAGCCAGACGGCAACTTCATTATTTCCATTTTCCATTTTAGTTGTGTTTCCTGCTAAGAAACAAGGACATCATTCAATACCCAATTAGAGGACAATTGAGAATTCAAAATTTGGTACTTAGACGAGTTCAAACGGTTGGCCAAAGATTAGCTGCCAATTCCTATTCTGTCAACTTTGACAAATAAAATTGGGTGTCTACATGAAAATCTGCCAATACTAGAAAATCTTCCAATCGTGTATACTTAGCTTTAGTTTTGAGAGCGGACAACATAAGAAATTGCGTTTAAAGTTTTGAGTTGTAGAAAATCATGAATAATTTTATAACATGATTTTGAAAACCGATAACTGACATTTTTTCCGTTTACATCGTTTGGGACAACATTTTTGAGATACTAGGGGACAATTTAAAATACAAAAAATTGATTTATAGAAAATCCACAAGTATTCGCATTCAAAGACATCAAAAAATAATATTATTGGAATTCTAAACGAGTGAGCAGTAACACAATTTATAAGCGATAATTAAGGATCTATTGGATATTAGGTAAGTCTGTATTAAAGGCTTTAAGCCAACCTTAAACGCGTTTAGCTTAAAATGTTTAAAGTTTACATTTCGCATGAACCCTGAAAACAAAGTGTTCATAGAAATATATGACTTTATTTTTACTCTCACTAAATCCGTCATAAGCGTTACGATGAGTTTTCCCTATGCTTTTGATTAATTCTTAATTTTAAGGGACTGTTTCATAAGATTAAAGTTAAGTTCTGAGTAGTACTTAATTAAATCCTTCTCTTAACGAATTATGCTTTTCAAATCCACCAGTCTTAAAAATGTACGTATTAATGGTAAGTTATTCTAATTTTTCAGTGTTGTACAAAGATTTTGAAAAATGGAGGATAGGAATTTATTGCATTCCTGTAATAATTAGGAAAGGATGTGATTTTTACTTATTCAAATCGTCAATCTATTTAGAATTACAAATTTTGCACCGTATCAAAAAGAATACATGGCTCACGTCTTCTTTCTTGAACCGAAAACACGCCCTAAGGTCGACTTCATCTAAAATTCCATTGGGTAAGTTCTCATGTCAAACAATCGATTTCTTTATGTCTCCATAGGGCTGTAAAAAACCTCAACGAATTCATTCTCTGTACTTTCAAAAATAACAACTTTTTAAATTAAAACAAAAATTACGAACATGTTTGCTCTTCATATAATTCTTCTTCTTTCTTCTATAATTCTTTTAACACTGTTGACTGTCAGTTATCTGTGATATTGGTCTTCATCCATCAAATAAGTTACTTGACACATAAACTTCTAGTTAGAATATTATTTGCTTGTTACTTTCCAAACAGCTTAACAGTGGTCGCATTCACAAAGCTAGTGGCTACGTAGTCAAGGGATTCTGATTGGCTAAATCTAACTACAAAAGTAGTTGAAATTTCCCTTTCGACGTAGTGTAAAAATTTCGGCTACAAAGTTAGTGGAGAATGATTTTGACGTTTCACAATCAGCTGCTCGATAATGTAAAACGAATTCAAAATGAAATAAATCGTTTAATATTTAAATACAAATATAAATCATTCAAATTGTGTCTTAAATTTGATTTTATTGAATTTAAAAATACAAAGATAAGTTAAGGTTATCAAATCAAAAATGTTTCTTATTTTATATATTTGCATTTGCAATAATATGACAGTTCCAGATTGACTAGCTTTGTAGTATAGTTTTGCATTCACAAATCACAAAGCTAGTTGAATTTTGACTACGTAGCCACTAGCTTTGTGAATGCGACCAGTGACTTTACTTTTATAGTGCGGAATGGGCCCTTAAAGTCCTATAACTTAAGAAATATGTGTGTTAAATAAAGAATGTCAAATAAATAAACACTTCTCCTCAATGATATCCCTGTTCACGAGCGAATACACAAACCATGTTCAAACTATTCCTTATACACAAACCTCCACTACACCACTCACTCTCAAGCACCCACTTTCATTTCGCCGCTAATTTTCCCCTCAATTGCATTTGCTTGCATTTAACATTCTCTTTTCGTTGCACCTTGCTTTTCACAATTTCATTCATCAGTTATTTTTTCCTCCCAATGTTTTGTCCATTTTGCTTTGGTCATTTGCTCCTTTTCCTTTCGCTTGCGCAAAAACAACCAAAACAACAACAACAACCAAACGAAAAGAAAAACACACCAACTTTTTTGTCGCCTTGGTTATCTTCGTCGGCGAAAACCAACAACAGTCGTTTTTCAATTCTCCTTCGGTTGGTTTCTTCATTTCTTGGTCTCGCAGCTTCAACGCAACGCAACTCGAAGTCGACATAGGATTAACGGGAAAAGAAAATTCACACAGCGAAACCGTTAAATTAACAAATTAAACAAAACAAAAAGAAAAAAAAGGAAAAATAAGACAACAGAATTTATGTACTTTAACTTTAATAATTCACTGTGCGTATAAAAATTATTTATTATTATCAATGCGTGTTTCACTTAAGTACATAGCGATAGTGTAAGTGTAGGATTTGTCTCCAACTCCACTCCGACTCCATCCATAGATAAAGAAAAATCATAGGGAGTGAGTGAAAAGTTGTTCCCCCTTTTAAAAAATTCCAAGTGTTGTTGTTTTTGTTGTTGTTGTTGTGGAATGTTGAGTGAATATTTTTGCGGGGTGTAGATAAATTGGAAATTAAATTTTCAGCTGATTAGAAAATAGAAATTGAAAATTTTGCATTGGAGCATCCAGAAATTCATCTTTCTACTTCCTTCCGGATCCACCTGTACATTCCGTAAATCGGAAACTGGGTAAGTTCTCAATATTTTCTGTTGCTGTTTTCATATATGTATTATTATTACATTTTGATTACCTACCCCCTGTCCTTTCCCTTGTCAACCTGCCTGCCTGCCTGCCTATATCTAAAGGAAAAAAATATGTGTGTACCTGTGCACCTATCTCTTGACTGACTTGAATGGTGCTCCTTTGAAAAGGATGAAAGAACGAACGAAGAAAGGACAGGACACTATCCCTTGTTGGATGGAAATTGCATTTTCACGGTCATTGTCTTGTGGTTTGTCGTTTATCATCATCGTCGTCGTCGTCTTTGCCGTCGTTGTCGTCGACATTGTGCCGCCATCTAAAATAAAAACTAACTCACATCTACGTACATACACTCATCTCATCTTGTCACTACGTCGTCGTCGACGAGGAGGGCGAGGACGAGGACGAATGGAGGAAGGTTTGTACTTTGGGTCGGGCTCGGCAGTCGGGATGCTGCGAAAGCAAATTCATTGGTTTTCTGTAACAAAGCGGAAAATCGATAAAAAGGATTTTCTCAGTCACAGTCAGTGACAGTCACTCGCTGAACTGGTGAACTGGATGCTGGATGGTGCGCGGACGGATGGCGGCGACGGTTGGGGGAGTGGTATTGGGTGGAAATAAATTTGTGGGTGGCAGATTTGTTTCTTTTTCTTTTTATACTATTTGTTGAAATACGATATATTTCTCCTCGTATATAGATCGAGTGGGTAGGTAATTGAAACATTTTTCTTTTTTATTTACTTCTTACTCATCGCCATCAGATATATCACACGCATTTTTAAAATTATGGCCTTATAATAAAAAGACATTTTGGTACCTATCAACTTCTTGTAGGTATGAAAACTGCTTACAGTTGATGATTTATAAGAATATAAAAATAAACTAGATACCTACCTTTTTTTAAAAAAAAAGGTAAGTTAAGGGTACCAAATAAGTCACCTTTATTACTTAGTTTGTTTTTATTACAAACAAAAATATTTATTTCCTGTAAAATAAAAATAAAACGCTTCGGAAAATTTTTATTGGCACAGGAATAAATTACTGTCATACTCAATTAGGACTTTAATTTTGCATCGTCATAAGAACACTTAAGTTTCATATCAGTACATTTTTAAATGCCTCTTAATGTTACTTAACACTAAAATATATTACAAAAATGTCTGTAGTTTATTTTCTTTTGGGAATGATTTTTACGTAAAACATGTTGTCCCAATGTTGGTCAAACGACAAGCTAACAACTTCAAAAAAGCAAACATTGCTTCTTTTTTCACGAGAATGCTATTTTGTTTAAATTAAAGTTTATTTATTTTATGATTTGATAAAATTAAATTCATTTTTGTAGTTTTAAGCAACATTAATATAGGTTGGGTCCGATATCCCGTTATTTATAATCCCAGCGGTTTTTAAAAATCAGTGGGCAGTTTCAGACAACATAAGGGGCTTTATTTGCAGTCAACTACCCTCTTTGAACATAAATTTAGACCAAGGTAACTAGTTAGTTTTGCAAGTGTCATAAACGTCAAGCTCGAAACTTTACTTCACCAATCTCTACCTTCAGTTGACCGTGCAAAAACTACGAAAAACTTAATTATCTACAAAACACTCCTAAGGCAAGCTACAATTCCATTTCGACTTGAATTTTGTATTTTAAGGGAATATTACTTACCTATTCCTTTTCCAATTTGACAAAGAATCCTTTTACATAAAACATCAAATAGAATTGTGCAGATAATAAATAAATCACGGAGTTCAGCTCTCAGTTAAATTAAAAACAATGATAAGCCTTCATTTTGACATTAGTCGAATTGACTTTATAGTTAGGGAGATTTTCCTTGACTAACTTTCCAGTCAACTTTCCAATAAAGTTGCCTTAATTGGAAAGCAATTTTTTGGCAGGTGGCCAATCGCATGCTAGTAACTTGCCTTACTTTCAAGTCCCTTATGTCGTCTGAACCTGCCCAATACTTTGGATTTTATTAAATTTATATGTAAAATAATTTAAAGCCGAAAATAATGAACATCTATTGTTATTTAATTTGATAAGAATATTCTATAAACTAAAAATGGGTTTGGCGGAATTTTTAAAAATCGGGATTAGAAGTGATCGGAATTTTAGAAGACGGGGATTATAAAACTTTTGTTGAAGGATTTTTGAAAAGCATGATTTCGATACCTCTAATTTTAGATTAGTTTAACGCATTACGTTCAAAATAAGGTAGTTTTGTAGTGTAGAATAAATTATAAAAAATTGTTACCTAAAATCCAAAAAAGGTTAGGTACAGTTGTGTTCAAAATAATAGTTTTTTTTGTGTCCGAATCCGCGAATCCCGCGGTAGACGATACCTAGGTACATTGCGAGTTATAGCAAAATTCAACCTTCTGCGTCTTCCTTAGAGATCCAACAGGGCTTATGTAATGTTAAATGCTAGTGCAGTGACTATTTGCAGGCGATTTCTAGAAAAGAGTCTTTACGCACGAAAGTCACATAAAGAACCGCTCTTGACGAAGAAGCATACCCAAATTCGTCTCTAGTTTGTCAAAGACCATATGAACTAGAAAATGGATAAATGATGAAATATATAGCAAGTCTGTTTTTTTTCGTAATACTGGATCCCAGGAATACGTATCTGCGTCGTTTCCCGAATGTACAATATCAGCCAAAATATATGACAAAAACTATCAAGTACGGAGGGTCAAAAATAATAGTTTGGACATATTTTTCATACTGTGATGTAGGGCCAAAACATCTTATGGAGGGTATCATGAATTAACGTGTCTGAGTATGCTGAGTATGAAATGCCTATTAAATGGATATTCTAGCAGGATAATGATCCAAAACAAACGAATCGAGAAGCCAAAGAATAAATTAAGGTAAACTATCTTAAAGTTATGGTTTGGACTGAAAAATTACATGACCTCAATCCCATAGACAATTTATGGTAGGATTTTTAAAGAGAGGTAAGGAAGCTAAACCGTCGTCGAATAACCGCCAACTTTGGAAATTATTGCCAATATTTAATGGAATCCATGCAACCAATTGGAATGCCACAAAATATTAACGTAGTTTTAATTTTGTCATTAAGTTTTTGTTATTTTTCATCCTGTTGAATTATTAATGTTACCAAATATTAAATCTTATTATATATGAAAAGAAATGTGTTTTATAATAAAACAAGTTTACCCAAAGTTAACTCAAAAAATCACATTTTTAAATCATTATTGCATTCAATCAAACGCACTACTATTTTTTGAACACAATTGTAACTTAAAATCTGCACAATACCCTCAAATTAAATATCATCAAGCGGTAGACTGATAAGTGGAGAAAGC
Organism: Eupeodes luniger; assembly: GCA_951509635.1. Classification (NCBI taxonomy): domain Eukaryota; kingdom Metazoa; phylum Arthropoda; class Insecta; order Diptera; family Syrphidae; genus Eupeodes; species Eupeodes luniger. The sequence goes on along the minus strand of OX608075.1, from coordinate 5,360,364 downwards.
CCTATAGTGGTCAATTAGAAAATGTGTTTGAAGACAAGATCAAACCAGAGGAAGATCAGAACTTAAAAATCAACTCCCCAGGCTTCGACGGGTTAAATTACTTGTACTTGGGAACATCCAAAAACGGTTTTTAGCTAGTATTACTTTTTGAGTTACTTCATTCATTGGGGGTTAATTTTTTTAGCAAAATTTTCGGGTTCAGTAATTTAGGATAAAATATGATCCACCGTGAACAAATGAACCCTAAGGAGGAATAGTCTAAGATTAATAACAGGTCTTTCTATTTAACACTGATGTAAGCTGAATATACCTACACCTCAACCTCCTAAAATTGGAGAGCAGTGTTATCCATACGAAAGGAGACACCAGGCCACATAACATATTTAGTAAATGTAATGCCATTATTAGAATATGTAATATTTTCCAGTTCCTTAGGGGAACACAATAGATGTAATGGTAATCAATACTCCATTAAATTAACTCATTCAAAGGACCTAATCGATTCATAACCTAGACGATATTTATCAAAAGTAATTAAACTCAAAGGACTCAATAGAAGGAACCTTTTTATTTGATTTAAAATGTTTTCAAAATAATGATAACTAGCAAATTCTGAGACATTAAGTCAAACGCAAATATAGTGTATGTATACAGTGAAGCCAGGATACTTTTTTATAAACAAAATTCTGTAACATTTTTCATATACAATTTATTTAATGAATACATTTTACTTAACTACTTTCCCCAGCTCTAATTAATTTTGCTAAATCTGCTGAAAAAGACAAGAACTTAATTTCCTTTAGTGTTCAAAATTAAAAATTAAAACAGTAATTTCTTCATCTACTACAATGCTAGATACATACTTAATGTAATGTAATGTAATCTAAAGGTTTTTCGCTGTAAATTTTATTAAACCTTTTATATAAATATAGAAATTAGTGCCTATGAACACTTAAAAGGTTTTTATAACTGCTTTGTGTGCATAAGTTTTATGAAAACAATGCATTTAGGGTATTCGGATTTAAATGTATTTTTACATATTCTTAACGAAAATCCTTGTACAAAAATTAAGAATCTAAGAGCCTACCTGTTTATCTGTCTATTGCAATATTTCAAAAGTCATATTCAATGAAAAATGTAATCCAGAAATGAAATGCATAAAATACATAATATACAAATCCATGACGGGGTACCTATTGCTAAGAAGTTGAAAGTATCATTTATAGACAATCAGACGTAAACAATGTTTGAAAAATTAAAATTTCAAAGTCAATAAGATTTTGTAGTGTACTTATGTACATGCACAAGAAAATTTGTATAATACACATACATACATTTTCCTCTTTTGCAACTATTTATTATGAAGCACAACAATAGAGGCACGGGTGTTTTTTAGTTGCATGAGAAGTTTCGATGGTTGTTGTTGTGGTGGTTGCTTCGATTTCTATCTTTACATTACCTAGTTTGGGTACCAATGTTCTGTAAATTAAAGGCAAGAATTCCCGATTACGGGACCGTTTCGTAATTTTTGGTTCCAAAAATACCTTTTTCCTTCCCACCGTTTATTCCGCAATCCACTTCTTTTAAGTGTATGTTGTATGTTCTTATCTTCTTCTAAGGGTGACTCGGACATAGCTTGTCGTGTGAGGCAAAGCACTGACTGTCTTCTGGTTTGCTGCCGAGGTCACGAAAGAAACTTAGCTCTGTTTTATTCCGCTTTACAATTCTACTTAGTGTATGACTTAAAAGGCTTAGGCCGAACGATTATTCTCTAGTTTGCTGCTAAGGTCATGGAACGCAATTCTAACTGATCATTCCGTGGTTACTGTCTAAGAGTAACTCGTGCAAGTCTAGCGTCATGGCTAGTGTTCAACTAACTCGATTTTATCAAGCTATTTTAAGTCTTTGGTTTATGCCAAAAAAAACTAGCAACTTTTGATGCACTGGGAGTCAATATTCAAGCCATTATTGACGCCTTTTGGGTGTGAAAAATTAGACCCATCGAGTGGACTATGTACAGTACATATGTAACTCATAGCCATGGAATGATCAACCAAATTATTATAATAACACAAATAATTTTCAACAATATTTCAGTTTGATTTACTTATTTAAGCTCTTAAAAAAACACCCTATAGTACACATTATTAAATTGAGGAATTCCATTTAACAGAATTATGTGTATTTCATATTTCCCATCATTTAAGTTGAGTATTTCATTAAAATGCAAACTGAAGACTTACATATGATTTCAGAAATTTTCGATTTGTTTAAATAAAAAATCAATATTGTAAACTTGATAAGAAATATGTATGTACCTTGTATGATAACTTCTATGGATGTTATTCGTATACATACTGCAATTTGTTTAATGAATTTATGAGTGAAGTAGAATCATGAAATTGGAAATATGCTCTGAATAGCTGCTTTAGGCGCCAGTTCTAGTTTTTATTTAATCTTGGAGATCTTTGAAATCTTGTGAGCACTTTATTAGATTAAGATAACATGAGAGTCACTTGTTCTAAACTTTCTTACTTACTTAAGGTGGCGGTACAGTCCTGTGTGAACTAGGACCTCATCCAACAATCTTCTCCATCTAGTTTGGTACCTAGCTAGATGTCTCTAGTTGCGCTCTCTAAGCTGGGAGTGGTAACTTTCCACTTGAACGCACCACCTGATCCACAGCCTTGCTCTATTGCGCTGTCCAGTAGACGTGGATTCGAAGACTTTCCGGCTCGGAGCATTGGTTTCCATGCGCTCTACGTGACCTAGTCATCTCAGTCGTTAAACTTTTATCCTTCTGGCTAAGCCTAAGTCGCTGTACAGCCCGTACAGTTCGCCGTTCCATCTTCTTCTCCACTCAACTTCTATCCATACGGGACCGTATCTGCTTTCATCAGCTTTCGTCATAGTCCATGCTTCTGCACCGTATAGAAGGACGGGAATGATGAGGCTCTTATTTAGCGACACTTTGGTCGCTCTTATTCTGAAACATATCGAAGAAACAAAACAATACGCTTTCTGGATTAAAATGAGATTTTATTTAGGCCCCCATTGCGAGTGTCGATTACCTGATCGATGATCGAATTTTTTCGATTCTCGATTGTCGATTACATTATTTCATATTGCGAGTGTCGATTGTAATCGAAAGGCTTCCATTACTCGGTCGATTATCGTCGATCGCCATTTTCTGATCGATCTGTGTAGAGACTGGTTAAACTTGTGCAGTTCCGAGCAAAATGTAAGTTTTTTTACAATTCTTTAATTTTTCAGAAATATAAACGAACTAGGTAGTTTTTGCAAGAAAGATCTTTTCAATAAATATTACATTTTGTCTTCCATTTCCAGAGGATTAGAAGTGCCTCTAATATGCCTTCTTTTTCTGGCCATCTCTACATTTTCTTGGTAGTTTTCACTGTTGGTGTCACTAACGCTAAACCATAATTCTATTCGACTCATTTTAAGCAAATAAATATTCAAATTTAATAATATTCGAGTTAATAAAACACAGAACAAACAAATTACTATTTCAAGAACAAACACAATAAAGAAATCTCAAATCTAAAATATTCAAAATAAAGACAATATTTTGTGATTTAATTCACAATAGCGCATTGATCCATCAAACGAAACTCTTCGATTCGATTAATGATCAACAACGACAATCAGGGCCTAAGTTCTCACTGACGTAACATGTTAATTTATTTATTTTCAACCATACGCGCTTTTAAATATGGTTTAAGCTTTAAGGAAAAACCTCTCTTGCAATCAGGATACCTACCCAACCAACCTATATCGAATCAAAATATCCTATTTATTTACTTTATTGTGATGATGTTTACCCTCTTAAAAGAACATTTTGAATCTAACATGCCTGTCTAAAAATAAACGAAATTCAAATCATGGATCTGAAGTGAAAACAAAGTTTTGGGCTTTGGGATAAGATAGGTATGTATGGATATTTACCTCGAGTCATATATGAACATGAAGTCAATGGCGTATTACTGCTGCCTGAAGTGTTTTAAATTCAAAGCCATGTCCCGTGTGCAAAGGAAATCGATTCAGTTAAAAGCTAAGTTGAATCATCCATTTAGGAGAAGAATTCATCTTCCCTTAACAACCCAACCAGCTATTCAAAAGATGCCCAAACAGCATTTATGTTCATATGTATACAAAATACAATTCAAACAAAACAGCTAAGCAACCGAAAATCTGTTAACGAATATTGCTTAGGGTTAGAGTTAAGGAAGATGAGGACGACGACGACGCACGGTTGTATTCACAACAAGGACCTTATATTGACTTTTCGATGTCTCTTTCTTCTCTGATTGTGGTTTGTATCATTATTTTGATGTGAGTTTGCTTTCTATTCTATATGAGAACCTTATTTGCTACTACGACGACCCAAGACCCACGACCCTCATGGCCTCACCCTAGATTCTTTTTTTTTCAACTCTGCATTCCGTTCTAATATTTTTGTTGTTGTTGTTTTGTTTTATTCATTCAAGTCTACGACCTTGGAGTTATCTTTTTTTTTTGTTTTCTATAGAAAGTGTGAGTCTTTTTTTGTTGTTGTTGTTCTACTTTTTATCGCATCTTCTCGGAGGAGGTAAAGAGTCGTAGGAGTCATTTTTTATGATTGTGCTTTCAGAACTAATCTGTGCGAATGTGAATCATTGTAATGACGACTGAGACTTTATAGAAAAGCGAATGACGCAAATGGTATATAATTGTGACGCGTCCTTCCATCCAGATTCTCATAAAAAGATAATATCACACTATCGATGTTAAGGGAAAAGATATCAAGCTTGAAGAGTTGTCAAATGCAGAAGACAGAATATACCTATGTTGTACGTCATAACCTGCCAATTCCATTAAATATCTAAGAGTAGGTAGGTATGTAATATGCATTTTAAAACGTAAGAACAAGGTCTTCCTGAGGTAATCTTAATAATTATGATTGTATAATAAAAATACGTACATATATTTTAAAGTTTCTATCTATCTATCTATTTTACGGGTATAAAATTCAAAGTACAATAATCAAACGGAAAACATTCATAGTGATGCGTATGTATATGTATGTATATTCGTATTTTATAGTAATTAAGATTGTGTTCTCAATCATGTTTTGACTGATAATAAAAAACATTAGATTGTGTGGGTCTTCTTTATAGTAATTCAATTTAAATTAGAAATGGAATAAATTACGACTGCAAGTTATTGGTCAATAATTGAAATTAATTATCAATTTTATTTACAATTTCGAACTGAAAAAAAAATCATGGAAGGTGTATGTACAGCTATGGCCAAAATAATAAAGACAGTACCTCATTTGTAGTAATTATGTTAAGGTAACAAATCTATAATGTAACTTTTTAAATATGTACATATATAGTAAATTATTGTGTATAAAATGTTTCTTAATTTCTGATTTTTTCAAAGAAATATTGTTTTGGAATTTGATGTCTGTTTGTTGGAGGCTTTATTGAAGGCATGACCAAAACAATATAAACACTTGATTTAATCTCGACAAAAATGCAAATTATTTTAATTGTTGTTAGATAGATTATATTTGACGTACTGGATTTTTTTTTAGGAGTAGAGTACCACATTTCAGTGACAATCCTCCAAAGATTCGTTTTGTTAGGAGGCTTATGTCTACTTTAATTAAACTTGCATTTAATATAATGGGTATCAATGAGGTTCATGTCCATTTTTTGAGAATGAACAAAAACAGAACAAGAATGTTGTTCCTTTGAAACCAGAGCGTCGTTAACTTTACAGTATATTCAGTTCAGACATAAAATTATATAATGTGTTTAAAATAACCCACAACAACATAATAAAATTAGTTCTTTTTCCGAACTATTTCATAGTTTCTTAAAAATCGTGTGTTTCCAGCATTCTGTATGATGTTTTCTTACGTGTGGCTTTGAAATTCGTTTGAAAACGCGATCTCTTGTTGAAGCTTTAAAGGACATTTTTTATAAGCAACGTTTAGTATTCCAATATATAGGACTTTTTAACTTCCCATAGGAAGTTATTGTAATCGGTCCGATTTGTCGAATTGAAAATGTTGACATTTCTCGACGTTTCAAAGTCCCTAGAGTCGAAATAAAAGATTTTTAGAAAGGTGTCTGTGCGTGTGTGTGTACGTTCGTTCGTACGTCCGTTCATCCGTACGTTCGTGACGTTTTTTTCGTCGTCCATAGCTCAAGAACCAGTAGAGATATCGAATTCAAATTAATTTTGTTATACAGATAATAATGCAGAAAGGGCTCTCAAAAAAATTGAGTGGGTGGTTTTCTTTTACCATAGCAATTTGAAAAAAGCTGAAAATTTTGGTTAGACCTAAATATCTCACGAACCAATAACGCTAGATGCTTAAACTAAATTTTATATTATATATTATAACGGGATACCAAACAAATACTTTCTTGGAAAAAAATTCTATTAACGGTATTTGTCACTTCGAAAATTTTACGAAAGAAAAATGATTTTATCTCCAAAACAATTTTGTGCAACGAAAAATAATGTTTTTAACATCTGGTAAAATTTTTAGAAAAATCGAATTGACAGCTTTCTTACAAAAAAATAAAAACCTAAAGAAAAATAACAAAAGTTGGTAAAAATTGACTTTCGACTCAAATATCTTTTCAAAAAGTTAAACTTATAACTAATTTAAACTTATAAGAAATATTGTTTTCAACATTCGGTAAAATTTTGATAAAAATCGAATTTACAGTTTTTTTTACAAAAAATAAAAACCTAAACAAATTTAACAAAAGTTGGTAAAAATTGATTTTCTTCTAAAATATCTTTTCAAAACTTTGAGATATTGGCTTCAAACTAATTTTATCTTTTAAAAAATATTGTTGTCAACATTCAGTAAAATTTTGAGAAAAAATTGACAGTTTTTAAAAAAAATAAATACCTAGAAAAAAATTAAAAATTTGGTAGAAATTGATTTCCGACTCAAATATCTTTTTAAAAACTAAAAATATTGATTCAAACTAATTTTATCTTATGAGAAATATTGTTTTCAACATTCAGTCAAATTTTGAGAAAAATCGAATTGATGGTTTTTTTTTACAAAAAATTAAAACCTAAAAAAAAAAATTACTTCCGAATCAAATATCTTTTCAAAATATAAAAATATTTTCTTCAAACTAATTTTATCTCATTTTTCGACATTCAATACATTTTTTTTTAAAAATCCAACAGTCGGTTTTTTCATAAAAAATTAAAATCTACAAAAAACAGTACGCAAAATTGTTAAAAATTGATGTTTGGTTCTCGATATCTCGTGAACAATAGAAGATATTGACTTCAAATTAGTTTCATTCATCCAATTTGTATTTGTTTATCTAAGAAATAAAAACTTTTAAAAAATGCTACTAAAATTTGAAAAATTGGTTTTAGACTAAAAATCTCGTTTACAAAATTTTTTTTAAAATCAAACTATTTCATCATATGCAAAATATTGTTGGTAATTTTTTAGAATAATTCTACTGACAACTTTTTTATCATAACACGAAAACCTACAAACCTTTTAAGCAAGACAAATCGACATACGGGATGGGAAGTTATCAGTGTGGGTCGCATCCCAGCCTCTTTCTATTTTTTTCTTTCATAACGAAAATTGGATGCACGGTACAAGTACCCCTTAAGTATAATGTTGTGACCTTCAAATCTGAATATTGGTTTTATGAGCTTAGGTTTAAACGCTTCTCACAATAATCGAAAGACTAACAAAAGTGTTTTAATCCATTCCAAATAGATATATTTTTGTTTCAACACCTTAAAGTGCATTTTGAGCCTCCTCTACGCCTTAAGGGTATCTTGGATTATGTCGCATATTTTTGCAGAATAAATCTGCTTAAAACTGTGCGTTAAGCAGTGGCGGACTAAGAGGCAGTGACACCCGGGGCGGTAAAGCAAGCTTACACCCCTTAAAAATTTAAGAAAAAAACACGAACAGAGATTTTATTTAAAGGTGCTTACGAGCTTTTATTGTACTGAATGTTTCGATTATATCATTAAAATCTATATTTTTTGTGTGCTCCGTTTCGATTGAAAGTATAGCCAAATTGGTCAACCTATTTTGGCTCATCGTTGATCTTAGATAAGTCTTTATTAATTTTAATTTGGAAAAGCTTCGTTCACACGATGCCACTGAGACGCAAATTGTTAAATAAATTCTCATCGCCAATGACAGACTCGGTAAAGAGTCTGAAAAATCCCACTTAACAATGAAGCTTAAAAATTCAAAGGCTGTCTAAATTTCTGCATCTTTTAAATTTATCTTTGAAGCTACCATGTGACGCCGAATTCGCTGGATTTCCAATATGATACTGTTGTCTGTAAGTTCTGTAAATGTCGAGGTAAGCATTGGAACCACAGCCCGCAGTTCTTCTTCCGTTCCATACAGCAATATTTTCGGTTGAAGAGCTGAGAAAACTGACGCAATATCTTCCATGGCCTTAGATCGATGCACAAGTTCAGTATAAAATGTATCCTGACATTCTAACATGGCTCTTCGTGTTTCCTCTTCCAACGTCAAACCAGCATCTTGAGCCTTTTCGCCTGGCATAATTTTCTTCTTTTTTCTTCTTCCCCGCCTTTCAATTGAAATTTCTAGCTCGGTGCATTGTTCTCTTGCGTATATTACGGCCTTTTTCACGGATTCATCACGGTGTTCACGAAGAAAACTCGCTAGTGCCTTAAGTTTTATTACACTTTTTTCTAGAGTGAGCCCGGATTTTTGCAAGTATTTCTGTGCTGAATCAACTTCTTCCAAAATATCGAACCAGAATGAGTAGTAGTGTGCAAAGTTATTTTTCTGTTACTGATGGCACCCCCTATTAGTCTGCCACTTGGGGCGGACCGCCCCCCCCTTAGTCCGCCACTGGCGTTAAGTTAAGCCTCTTGCACGTTACAAAGAATCCTTCTAGAGCTGAACCTCTCATATTGTTTGGATTTTTTTAAATTCCCATTTTTGTTTAAAATACTGAAAGTTCTTCAAGATTTGTTTTTACTGCATAGTTTCGGTGTACGTATCGCTAGACTTAAGACTTATTTCCTAGATCAATCCTAGGCTAAAAATCCTATCAAAAATTCGAGTTTTTCAACCAAATAAGTGTTCATATTATTTTGACGTAGGTATTTGTAAATCTCTATAAACTAAGTGCACTGTTTTGCACATATCATTTGTGTACTCATACAATTCCCAAAGAATAATTTGGCCACATATCATAGCTTTTTCATGGCGTGTTTGTTTTACTTAGGCGCCAGTTATAGCTATCATTGAAATCGATCCGGAAAAATTTTTGAATCGATATTTGACGGTGTTTCCCTTTGATTAGAAATGAAAATTATATATACTGATCGATCGGAAATCACACAAAGAATTTTTTTGAGAAATAACGTTAAATAGCGCATTTATTTTTCGCTCAAAATATGTTTTTCTGATGATTATTTTATGTCCAAAAATGGAACGAATCGTTCCAATGATTTGTGTTTCAATTTCACTCAATTCCAATTCAGGAAATTTTTTTCAATGACAGAAATTTTTAATGATATCTGTAAACGACCTGTCAAAAAAATTCCAATGTTCGTTTTCAATGATGAAAACCAATGATAGCTATAACGGGCGCCTTAAGTAAAAGACCACTTAAACTCAAAAGTAGGAAATGTTCCTATTATTTTGGCGATGGCTGTGTGGATTTGAAAAATATAGTATTTGAAATGTGTTACCTACCCTATTTGTTTTTTTTTGTTTCTTCTAATGATCTCGACATTAAACAAAATTGAAAATTCAGATTCAACAGTTCTTATTTGAACTGTTTTTCGCATCGAAAAAGATTGAAGAAAACTCGTTGAGAGAGTTTTGCCCTCTTCACCAATTTCCAAATATCATTCAGACTTTCGTATTTAAAAATACAAAATCAACAAAGCGTATTCATCTGAAAATCATCTTTATATTGCTTTATTCACCAGGACTTCTTGAAAAATTAGCCACCGCTTTTTCGATAGCCTGCAATATTTCTAAAACACCCACAATTCAAATTTAAATCTTCGTGTTTTCATAAATTGTCTTATAATTAAATTTTCTTCTAACATTTTCAAAATCAAACCATCCACAATCTTAATTATTTGCTTAATACATATTTTGATCAAAAGGATTTTTCTGTTTGTTTATAAACTGAAAACTCAAAAAAGAGAAAACAAAATATCTGAATTGAAAATTTCTATAGCTCAATCATGAAAAAGTTGTCACCGACAACGTGTTCCCCATCATTTGTACATAAAATAAAAAAAAATAATCTAATCGATTTGACGAGATCACCTATAGTCTTTATGTCAAGATCACGTTTCTTTAAAATGCCATTTAGCTGCCAGATAATTACTCAATCTTAAACACTTGTCGCTTCGTGTATTTATTTATTTTGGCCAATATCCAAAATCATTAGATACATATACATATAGAAAACGAATGAGATGCACACTGCGTGCCCTAGACGAAGACGACGATGCTATAGCTGATGGTTCATTACAGCAAATTGGCACAAAATAAAATTGGGTGCTATTTCATCTACAGACCATTTAGTGTGAATGTACTGTTAGAAGGTGTCAACAAACTTATCATCTGTTCGCAAGGATTCAATCAACAACCAACAACGTGGTAAATGTTTTGATATCTTAGTAACGATGGATAAAAAGGGGTTGATGGCTGAAAAAATTATAATCTAACCTTTTACCCCATTGAATTCATTCACACCCTATATAGGTATTAATTGGAATCAAAAAAAAAGAAAACAAAGGATTTACAACCAACCAGAACGCAACGTCAAGGCGATGATAAAACCAAAGAAGCATTTACACACCACAAGCCATTAAACGTTAAACACTTAATTCCTTTGTTAGTTTTGTTGCAGAAGCCAAAGTTGGAGCTGATTCGGGGATCAATGTTTCGAGCATAAAATCTCCTCAAAGAAATCAACTCACCCAAAGTGTAAGTCTTACGTCTCGCCATATCTTCATGGTCGTCTTATATACAATTCGAAGAACTCTTCGTCGTCAATCGTTGCAAATTCCCTCCTAAAACAGTTTTACAATAAAATCGTCTCCGTCTGGCAAAGCCAAGAATGTGTACTCATCTCATATGAAGGAAAAACTCAACAACAAATACAAATAAAAATAACTATAATAAGAAGAAAATCGAAATGAAGTCGTGAAACAAAGAAAACGTCGACGACCGACACTACGACGCGACGCACGTCGAGACCGTTTCAGGAGAAGACCCTAAAATACTTTTACACAAAAATAATTTGCTAAAACTGGCCCTCGTTGGATTCATTTGGATGCTTTTTGTGAGTTATGGGGGTTTACCTCTCGGATTCCTTGTATCGTCGTACCACGAAGGGTGAATCATGATTCTTTTAAAAAACCAAAAAAACTGTAATCGAATAAAGTTCTAAGAGAAATGATGATGACAATATTCGTGTTTGAGGTCATATAGAGGTTATTGGACTCCTTTCGATATTAATTTTATGATGGCATGTAAAAGAACATCAATCCTTATAAGAAACTTAAAAACACCATTTAGAGTTCTGGTCAACTATGTTCATTTTATTTGTCAGTCATTATAATGAAGGTACATAACAATGTACGTGTAGTGCATATGTAGATCTGCAGCTTATATGAAAGCTTCAAAATGCGGAAAGGTTATCAATAGAAGCATAATAAACTTAAGTCATGACATTTTGCATCTAACTAGGCAGGTATAGTGTTGTTTTGTTGCATGCAAATATGTTAATGGCCGTAAAAGCATTTTAAACCAAACAAATATTTTATTAGTAGAAAGAATTATATCAAATTTATCAGGAACGAGTTCGTTCTTTGATCCGTTTGAGGAAAGTTGTTTTAGAATAAAGGTTGTTAAATTAAGTCAGAGTTAAGGCTATTTGCACGCTAGCCTCCATTTGTGCACATGTCATGAGAACCAAGGAAATTAATAGGAACTCTTTCGCCACCTTCAAGTTTTTCTATGATTATATCTATGTATGCATGCATGTACAGTACAGCTATGGCCAAAGTAGTAGAAACATGTTTTAATTGTTTTTCTTTTTTTATTTATGTTAGTTAAGATTACACTATATAAAGTAGCTATATTATTTTAAAAGTTTATACCTTGTCAAACAGTGTATTTAGTTTCAAGAGATTAACAATTTAGATGGTCAAAATAAAAGGAAAACATTGAAGAAAAATCTCGTACAAAGTAAAATTTTTGGTATAAGCTTTTTAATCTGAGTTCGATTTCAAAATTATGTCTAACATTTATGTAAGTTCTGCGAAAATTTTTCTTAATGTCCTACAATTAAATAAACTCACAGAAACCACAAGATATTCGTTTAAAATCAATTAAAATAAAATCTATTTAAGCCATCCAAAACTCCAAAAAGATTTTGGCACTCAAGTCAGCTGCAGAACTGTTTTTTATCCTGCAGGAGCTTTACCTTAAAGCACAATCTTCTATACTGATTCATTTTTCGAAAATGTAAAACATGATGCCTTTGGGTAAAGAGGAGCGGGGTGCTTTTAAAGTGTTAATATAAAAATTAAATTATTTGAAATGAATTTAAAAAAAACTCAAAAACCAATGTTCAAACGTGGGAGATGACAACATAATACTTAAGATTCGTAAGAAGTCGTATTTAAAAAATATGCCCCATAGATGCCGTTTTCAAATCGATAACGACCCCAAAAAATGCAATGTTTTCGAAGCTCTGATTTCAAAGGCACAACATGTGTATTTTTGAGTAATACATATTTGCAATATCTGGACTTAAATTGAGGTCTAAATTTAGGAGAGTATACATAAACCTTCTCACAAAACGTATATTTGGAGAATTGTCGCTGAAAAGTCGGTACTCAGCTCTTCAAAGAAAATGTAAGGTCCTTGTTGGTTCAATAAAAAAAAATAAAAAGAGACTGCGATGCGACCCACACTGATAACTTCTCATCCCGTCTATCGATTTGTCTTGCTTAAAAGGCTTGTAGGTTTTCGTGTTTTGTTAAAAAAGTTATCAGTTAAATTATTCTAAAAAATTTTAAAATAACCAACAATATTTTGCATTATGATGAAATAGTTTGATTTCAACATCTATTTTTGTTAACGAGATTTTTAGTCGTTAACCAATTTTTACCAATTTTAGTAGCATTTCTTAAACATTTGTATTTCTAATATAAACAAATACAAATTGGATGAATGAAATAAATTTAAAGTCAATGTCTTCTATTATTCACGAGATATCGAGAACCGAACATCAATTTTTACCAATTTTGCGTACTATTTTGTGTAGATTTTAATTTTTTATGAAAAAACGGACGGTTATAGATTTTTTTCAAAAAATTGCTGACTGTTGAAAACAATATTTCTTATAAAATAAAATTAATTTGAAGCCTATATCTTAAATTTTTGAAAAGATATTTCAGTCGAAAATCAATTTTTACCATCTTTTGTTATTTTTTGTTAATTTTTTTTAGGTTTTTAATTTTTTGTAAAAAAAAATTGTTAATTCGATTTTTCTCAAAATGTTACTGAATGTTGAAAAAAATACTTTTAAAAAAATAAAATTAGTTTAAAGCCAATGTCTCAAAGTATTGAAAGGAGATTTAAGTCGAAAATCAATTTTTTCTAACTTTTATTAATTCTTTTTAGGTTTTTATTTTTTGTAAGAAAACTGTCAATTCGATTTTTCTCAAAATTTTACCGAATGTTGAAAACAATATATCTCGAGTCGAAATTCAATTTTTACCAACTTTGAGTAATGTTTTTTTTAGGTTTTTATTTTTTATGAAAAAACTATCAACTCGATTTCAAAATTTTACCAGATGTCAAAAACGTTGTTCTTCGTTGCACAAAATTGTTTTGGAGATAAAATCATTTTTTATTAGTAACATTTTCGAAGTGACACAATTTTTTTGTCAGTTTTTTTGATTTATAAAACAAACCGTTAATTTGTTTCCAAAAATATATTTGTTTCCAAAAATATATTTGTTTGGTATCACATACGATATATAATATAAAATTTAATTTAAGTCTGTAGCGCCATTGGTTCGTGAGATATTAAGGGTTAACCAAACTGTTCACTTTTTTTTTTAAACTGCTATGGTAAAAAAAAAACACCCACGCAATTTTCTTGAGAGCCCTTTCTGCATCTTTCTGCACTATTATCTGTATAACAAGAATCAATTTTATTAAAATACAATTTTGTAATTAAATATTAAATATGAGCCGTCTATAAATAAATTATTTGACATTTTTATTGAAATTTATTATTTTTTGAAGTGTTCCTATTTGATGCCTGCAGAAAATTAACTCCAAAATCTTGAGATAACCAATATTACTTCTTTTTAACTTCCCATAGGAAGTTATTGTAATGGGTCCGATTTGTCAAATTGAAAATTTTGACATTTCTCGACGTTTCAAGGTCCCTAGAGTCGAAATAAAAGATTTTTAGAAAGATGTCTGTGCGTGCGTGTGTACGTACGTTCGTACGTCCGTACGTCCGTATGTCCGTATGTCCGTACGTCCGTACGTTCGCGACGTTTTTTTCGTCGTCCATAGCTCAAGAACCAGAAGAGATATCGACTTCAAATAAATTTTGTTATACAGATAATAAGGCAGAAAGATGCAGAAAGGGCTCTCAAGAAAATTGCGTGGGTGGTTTTTTTACCATAGCAGTTTAAAAAAAAGGTGAACATTTTAATTAAACCTAAATATCTCCTGAACCAATGACGCTAGAGACTTGAATTAAATTTTATATTATATATTGCAATGTGATACAAAACAATTATATTTTTGGAAAAAATTGCAATTAACGGTTTTTTTTATAAATCAAAAAAACTGAAAAAAAAAATTTGTCACCTCGAAAATTTTACGACTAAAATATGATTTTATCTCCAAAACAATTTTCTGCAACGAAGAATAATGTTTTTGACATCTAATAAAATTTTGAGAAAAATCGAATTGACAGTTTTTTGACAAAAAATAAAAACCTAAAAAAAAAATTAATCAGAGTTGGTAAAAATAGATTTTCGACTCAAATATCTTTTCAAAACTTTGAGATATTGGCTTTAAACTACTTTTATCTTTCAAAAAATATTGTTTTTAACATTCAGTAAAATTTTGAAAAAAATCGAATTGACAGTTTTTTTACAAAAAATTAAAAACCGAAAAAAAATTAACAAAAGTTGATAAAAATTGATTTTCGACTCAAATATCGTTTCAAAAATTTAAGATAATGGCTTCTAACTAATTTTAACTTATAAAAAATATTGTTTTCAACATTAGGAAACATTTTGAGAAAAATCGAATTGACAGTTTTTTTTACAAAAAATAAAAACCAAAACAAAAATTTAAAAAAGGTGGTAAGAATTGATTTTCGACTCAAATATCTTTTCAAAACTTTGAGATATTGGCTTTAAACTACTTTTATCTTCCAAAAAATATTGTTGTCAACATTTAGTAAAATTTTGAAAAAAATCGAATTGACAGTTTTTGTACAAAAAAATAAAAACCTAAAAAAACAATACTAAAACTTGGTAAAAATTTACTTTCGACTCAAATAGCTTTTCAAAAATTACAAATATTGGCTTCAAACTTACTTCAGTAATTTTTTATAAAAATCAAGCAGTCCGTTTTTTCATAAAAAAATGAAATCTACAAAAATAGTACGCAAATTTGGTAAAAATTAATACATATAGACAGACTTTTAAGCAAGACAAATCGACTGACGGGATGGGAAGTTATCAGTGTGGGTCGCATCCCATCCTCTTTTTTTTTTTTAAATCACAAATAAAGAAACGATTAAAAAAAAATATTTTACATAAAAATTGAATAATTAAATTTTGGATTTGTTGCCTTACACAAGTGCCAAAGGAAAAAAAAAAATAAAATTAAGTTGTTCCTATTATTTTGGCCATTCATTTCTTTATGTTAGCTTCACCTTAATTTAGAACTTGAACAGCACAAAAAAATACAGAAATAAGATAATTTTAATTTTGGAGGAGCCTTGGAGTTTCTCATGTAATTTCGTTTGAATATCACGTTTTTTGACAGTTTTTACACGTTTTGTAGCTATTTCAAAATCTGCTAAATACGAGTATATCATTGAAAAAATATTTCTCATCACAGAGAAGCAATTTCTTCTTTGAACTTGTTAAAAACTTCCATTCATCCAGCTATTTCTTTTGCTTATAACATTTATTTATTTATATACATAAAGGAGAACGTCTTAAACAAAGTTCCTTATTTACTCCAACAAAAGTTATAACAACTAGTTAAACAACAATGTTTGGTTCAAGTGTATCCTTCTAAGAAAATACTCGTTGTTTTTGTGAACTATCAAGACCGACCGCCTCCTGTCTCTTCTATACAATCTAGTAAAAGATTTAATCTATACCCGTTTGCTTCCTATTTTATTCATTATAGTATATCGTTAAAACAGTTTACGAAGGAGGATGTCTTCTTGTCTGCCCTTTAACCATATTTGCGTTATAAAAGTTTAATATGTTATAGACAACAACAACAGCAGCAAAGCAACCAACCGATGATAAAGAACATTTTCTGTCGAAATTGATAATGCAATATGTGTATGTAACAGGGTTGCCATATTGGGCTATATTTTTGACAACAATGTCAGTATGGCAGTCCAATAAAAACTGGGCTAAAAATAGACCAAATCTTATATTGGATCTTTCAATGAATTAGTTTCGAAATGTTAAATAAATTCAAATAAAAGGGGATGACAAGACGTTAATTCTGGTGTCATATTTGTAGAATTTTGACAGCTAAAGACGTATAAACAGATATGTATTGTTGTAAAATTTTGTATAATATGGAATTTATTTTATTTTTCGTTGTATTTTTTTAATAAAAATTTGTTGTGATTGTGATTGAGCTATTTTGGGCTCAAAAAATATTTCTTTTCAACTGGACTCGTTTAACTACTTTAAGGCATGGCAACCCTTATATTTAGTATATTTTTGTTCATTTATATTCACATGCATATATTCTGCTTTATATTGGAATAGAGAAGTTGGTCTCGGATGAAAGCGTTAAATTAAGAAAAATTACACCAAGTAAGCATATGTAAGTTCTTGAGAAGAAGAAAAGGAATGTTGATAGTTGGGTTGGGGTATCGTTCATACTCACAGCCATGAGAATACGACGGGTATGGGTGTCTTATTGCACTTGTCGGACATCTCCATGACACATAAAAAAAACAAAATAAAAACAAATGCAAAAACAAAGACAAAATACCAAAGCAAAGGAATAATTTATTGAACTCGGAATATCTTCAAAAGACAGTGAAGGATCTTTGAAATGGCAAAGAGAGATGTTGCGGAAGGCGCTGAGCGTGATGTCTTTTCTGGGCATGTCAGAAAGGGTACATTTCTATGGACATATTTAAGATTCATAAATAATTTCGACGGGACAAGATCATCCAAAACTTTGCGCTACAAGTCAGCCATTTCTGGAAATATGGATTTTTGGTCTGAATTCGTCTTGATGAAGACCAGATTCGAGATACAGATCCCAAACAACATGTATTTTATGTTTTTGTGTTGAAAGAAGCGAAAACTGTTTGAGGTTAAAAAATATTCAAAATACTGGCTTTGGAATGGAAGGATATCTAAGGGATTTAAATGTGTAGTCTCATAAAACAGATTCAGCATTTGGAAAAATAATGACTTCTTAGTATTTCACAACGAAGAGCTGTCAAATTGTCCAACCCAACGAAGAGCTGTCAAATTATCCAAAACGGGTCAGGAATCCATTGACAATGTTTTACAAATGTGCAAGTGACAGTAAATTGGGCACACGCTTCGAAAAGGTAATGACAGGTAATGAAGTTGAATCCACTTACTCAAGAAGGCAGAAGAGTCAGAAGATCGAGCAGCATGTGGAGAAGAACACTCAAGTAGAAAGCGTCGAAATTAGGGAAGAGCTGGAAAACACACTCAATGGCACTTAGGATCAGTTGAGGCCTAAGGTCCCACGGACTGTGTAGTGTATGACCTAGGACCAAAGTAAGTAATGGCTGAATCACATACACGCTTCAGCTTCGCCTTCGCCTGACGTTTACGAGTTCAGCCATAGGAATTCAATGCATGCTATCACAATGGAGCTTCGACCTCACGTTTCGTTTGGCAATCGTAAGAAAAAGAACGTAATGTAACGTAATGTGACTCTAAACGGAAGCTTTAGTTCAATTTTCTGAACATTTGCTTCGTCTGACAGCTCAACAGATGTAAAAAAATGTAAACAAACAAAATATTTGCTCTTTGGAGGGATGAAATAATAGAAATGTCATTCAAAGCAACCTCGAAGCATGCCCAACGTAACGCAGACGAAGCCGAAGCTGAAGCGTGTATGTGATTCAGCCATAAGTCTAAGAACCTTAAGCTTAAGATAACTACAAGTCTCATTTATCCTCCTTTAGACTCAAAATGTTAAGGAAAGTTCCAATGTCAATCCAGCACTGGTACCACATGACCACTAGCACCATGATGCATAGTCAAGTTGTAATTCATTTGCTATTTTGTTGACTTATGAAAAGTGATATCTACAAAACTTTATGACTAATAAAATAAAATATGGGATGAACGTTTTGAAGTTCTTTCACTTGCGCTAGCGTGAAGCGAGGCAAAAAGTGAAGCAGTAGCCTTCGATTGTTATGTTGCATAAAAATGCGCTTTATTGTGTTTTTCGCCAGGGGTGCAATATTTGGAGTAGAGTTCTCCTTTCACACGATTGACGCGCCGCGCCGCCGCCGACCCCGACGGCCTATAAAAGGCGACGTTATCTCCTCTTGCTTGAAGAAGTGAACCTTGTCTGGTTCGTTTCTACGGATGAATAAGGCAGGCAAAACACGTTTGACATTGATTGTTTGTTGTCTAATTTCTTTGCAGGTATAATGCCTATGCAAAATGCACTTTTTTCTCAGCCTTTGTCTTTAAAGTGGGGCGTGTCAAGCTTAGTATTATAACACTAAGTATATATGAATATAGGGAAACACATTTAGCGATATAAAAATAATCAAGTTGAATTTTTTTATATGTACCTAGCTATAATATGTTGCTACGGTAGCTTTTATTATTATCATTAGACATCAAAACACGTGTGTTTTTTATTTTTCCTTTCTCGATTTTTATGAGACTATTTTTCCTTGAAAGTGAAATGAATGCAAATTAGCTTTTGTTGAGTTAAGTCTGTTGTGGTTGTGGGCAGTATATAATGGTGCTATTTAATTGTTTTAAGATTTAAATAGCAATTAGATTTCTTCTCTATTATAATATATGCAAATGTACATATGTACATGTGTAGGTGTATTTTAAGAAGAAAATATCTAAAATGAACAAGGTTATGTATCTTTTTGCTTAATTTGCATTTATTGAATTTTGTATTCATAATATTTACTGTAACGTGCACGATCTCTTCCTGGTATATTGCTCCTAGGAATGTTTATTTCAGGATTTGTATGAAAAATGCTAAAATTATTTATTAATGTTTTTGTTTTTGTTTACGAATTGCAGAATAATTTTAAAATACATAAATCAATTGTAGGTTAGACAATGAAAACCAAAACACAAATTGTTGCAGCTGGTTTATTGCTAACCATTAACACTACATTAAATTATTATTCACATGAAATCGTTTAAAAACCAAAGAAAAGTGACATCAATTTTTGAATCTATAGTGAATCACAACTTAAAAATTTTGTTTTAAAAATTCTGTACTTCAAAATGTTATAAATAAAACTAAAAAGGGCTAATTTTGTACATTTTTAAAACGATTTTTCTTTTTCAACTTATTTACAGCATTTGTATATATAGAATTTTGATTAACCTACATTTTGTTCTACTATACTGTTTTTTTTAATATACAGAATTTTGAAATACAGTATAAAAAATATAGAACTATATATCATGGGCCCTACTCTGTAATGCGTTTCGAAAGCCAATCCGATTCGAATCTGATATTCGATTCGTTTATAAATTCGTACTCTGTAAAATGTTCGAATTGAACAAAACAATCATCTGGTACTTTTTCTCATGAGATGTGTCAAAGCAAAATTACAAAAAAAATCAAAACAAATCACAAACAAAACGAGGGATGAGCACACATGAATTCCACCATAATTTCAAATTGCTCTTGTTTGGTATGCACATTTTTCGCTGAAGATTCCCTGTAATGAAATTTATTTGCTTAAATTTTGAATAAAATTATTATTTCCTTACTTACATTTTATCTATTTTACACAACTTAACACAATTTTCCTTTTGTGTCCATTAAAAACGACCTTCGAATTGCAATCCGTTACCTTTCTTGGTGTAGAAATAAAATTTTTGTTTTCGAACGCTAATGACATTCGGAAACGTATTGCCAGGTACGAAAAATCCGAATGCGGATTTGTCATTCCGTAAGTACTAGATTTCTTTTCCGCATTAGAAATAGAGAGTACAAATATTCGTTTTCGAAAATATTTGCTTTCGAAACGCATTACAGAGTAGGGCCCCAGTATTTTTAACTCAACCTAGTCTTACAGCTCAATTTCAAGAAATACTTTTGTAGCCCAAAATCCTAGCCGAAAAAGTAGCCCAGACAAAAATTCTATGATTTAGATCAGAACTTAGGCGCCAGTTATAGCTATCATTGGTTTTCATCATTGAAAACAAACATTGGAATTTTTTTGGCAGGTCGTTTATAGCTATTATTAAAAATGTCTGTCATTGAAAAAAATTTGCTGATTGAAATCCACCGAAAAATTTTTACTTATAGATATCTGTCATTGGAATTGTGTGAAATTGGAACACAAATCAGTGCAACGATTCGTTTCACTTTTGAACATAAAAGTATCAGCTGTTCAGAAAAAAGGAATTTCCCTCCGGGAAATAGAAAAATAAATAGAAATAAATGTGCAATTACACTTTTTTTTCTCAAAAAAAATCTTTGTGTGATTTCCGATCGATCGGTATATAATTTTTATTTCTAATCAAAGGGAAACACCGTCAAATATCGATTCAAAAATGTTTCCGGATCGACTTCAATGATAGCTATAACTGGCTCTTAAGTAAGTTCCTAAAATTATTAAAACTCTGTCTAGAAAAAAAAAATTTTACTTTGGATAATCAATCACACAATATTGTTAAGAACTATGCTTTGTTTGATCCAGGCCTTAAAAACACTGTTTTTGGTTGTCCTTAACATTTTTGAAAAGGCATATTTAAAAACCTGACAGAATAAAGAACTCATTGACCTGTCATTCTGAAACTGTCGTGGGCTATTTTTTAAAACAATTACCCAAATTTCGAATAAATAGCCCAATCTGACAAGTCTGTATACGAGTATGTCAACTAATTTTACACAAAGCAGAAGTCAGGTAATAAGTTTCTTCCAAAGATTTTTAATTTAAAAACATTCAAAACACCTACATTATATTAATTTCATTGCATCTTTGTACTAAGCTACAATAATAATTATTCAAATTAGCAAACAAAGAGGTTTTCAATCGAACAACGACTTCGCATCACAATGACCACAAAGTTTTCGTTTATTTTCACTCGATTCCATTTAAAAGTGGAAACCACAAAGAAAATAAAGGAAGTCTCTTATACTCTTAGTGATTTTAGTTTGGGGAGATTGCAGATGCAGTTTTCTTTGTCATTCATCATCTTGCATTAAGCAGAATGTCAATCAGCAGCACTGGAGTTTCATCATCATCTTGTTGATTTACTTGGTTTGGATAAATGCGCACTTGTGTCATTACTCGTATCATTCATTACATCAGGCGGATTTAATGTTGCTTTTATTTATTTGTATTTAAATGAACCAAACATATTTGCATTCGGCAAGTCGCAGACATTCTGTGCTGATTCCCCCAACCTATCAGCCCCTTGTTGTCATCACTTTGCGTCTCGTCGTCTCGTAGCGTCGTTGATCTTCGATTTGCGACTTACTCCATGTTCCTTGCTCAGCCCTGCCCTGTTAAAAAGAACGATATTGCACATCATGCATACCACATTCGCTGGCTCTATAATTGAATATCAGCACTATATAAAGCCCTCGTTGTCCCTACCCTCCCCTATCATAGTATATGTATTCCAACAACAACTAGAACTTGCACCGTGTAAATTAAGCATTTTAAAAATACGGCAGTTTGCCGTGAACGAGTTGTTTCTTAATCACTGTAACCCCAAACCAAACCAACAAATTATGGAAAATGTGCATTCGAACAATTAAATTCAACGGTTTCCGGTTTCATGTTTATTTATTTTAAACGCAGATGTGTTTTATTTATTTTTTTTTTCTTTTGAATATGTTCAATAAACTCAAATTAAATGATGATAATAATAATAATAATAAATATAGGGTTGCTGACATATGTACGAGTATGCTTCACTTTATACGAATGCATATATGTACATATAATGTTGTGGTTTTTATTGAAGAGCTTTTTGCCTGATTATTGTTGAATTAACAACTATCTACTATAGATTGGGTCAAAGAACGCACTTGGAAGGTTATCGATGAAAAATCAAAACAAAACAAACGAATATACATGAAATATAAAAATGCAATAATATAGATTACAATAATATTCAAAGAAACACGAAAGAAAATTGAATAATTTCCGGGCATGAAGAAATAGAACAAGTTTTTTTTTCTTTCTCGAATTAAGTTCGTAATATTTTTTCGTTTAAACTGATGCAATAATAAGTGAAGGGCAATTTTAAAAGCATGGGTTATGAACACATTATACTTGAGAATATAAAGAATTCCAGGCTCTGGAGTAGAATGAAGCCTCCAAAAAACTCACATAATGGCGTTCCATTAGAGAAGATGAGGTGTGAGATTTAAAAGATTAGACTGCGATTTTCTAATTTTGAAATTCGGAATACATATTTATTATTTATTTTTAGAACAACAAATGATTACAAAAACGTAAACGGAATTAAACTTTTTTGAGCTACAAAAATCAAATAATAATTTTTCAAAAAATGTGTTGCCTTCAACTTGAATTTGACCAAACAGAAACTTGGCCTGATCTCCATCAGGTCAAATATTTATAATTAACCTCTTTGAAAGCTTTGAAAAATGTATAATACGGACTCTTTCTGTAGTTTTGAAAAACTTTGAATCTTATGCTTTCACGGTTTTGAAACAGTTATATGATCATATCTAAAAATACCCGTTTTCAACATTATTTTTCCAATATAATTTCAACAACTCAATAAAAACAAAAACTAATTGTTTTTAACGTTTTGCTTCTTTCTGTTAAACACTGGGTAAGTATTAATCTTTCAGAGTTACTTTAAAGTTTTTAAGACAGGTGAAAACTAACAATTAATAGATATGTAGTTTTTGAAAAGTAAATTAGATACTGAATATATTTTTCTGGAATATTGAAGATCAGGATTATCACAAATTATATATTGAAAAAAAAGTAGCCCATTAATGAAAAGATATATCATAATAGACTTTTTGAGACTATAAGCCTATTAAGATGAAGGGTCCGCCAAATAACTTCTTTTTTTTTTGTTAATGCTATAAAAACATGGAGTGTAGCTACGGCTGTGTGGCACGTAGCGCTGTCCTGTTGAAACCAAATGTTGCCAATATCCTCCTTCTCCTTTTGTGAGCAAAAGTTCGTTCAACATGGCCCGATAACGATCGCCATTGACTGTAACGGCCATTCCTTCCTTATTTTCGAAGAAAAATGGCCCAATTATGCCTATGGACAGAAATCCGCACCAGACTCGTTTTGGGTGTATCGGCTTTTTTATTTTTGCGTGCTGGTTTTCTGTGCCCCAAATGCGAAAATTTTGCTTGTTTACATACCCGCCAACATCAAAATGAGCTTCACCTGAAAAGATGATCTTTTTGGCAAAATCAGCATCTTCTCTAAGCGTAGTTCAAGCGTATACACAACTATATTCGTTCAGCATAAGGATAAAACTAATTACCTGTCAAATCAGACATGAGCTAAGTGTTACCATTCACGAAATAAGCACTAGTTGAAAAAAAGAAACGTAAGATGGCGGACCCTATATAATTTCATAATTTTACAATGGTGTTATCTTAAAAACCTTACCTGATAGGAGGATTTTGAAGTCAGCTTTATTTATTTTTGTATTTAAAAACCCTAAAACACGCCTAAAGTTCTCTTTTATTATTTAAAATTTGAGAATTGACTGACAAGTAAGCGTTACCACTACCAGGGTTTATTTAAGAGACAAATAATCGCAACATATTTTTTTTTTCACGATAAAATCACGAAAATTAATCCAACTATTAATTTACTGAAATTTTAAAGTGGTAATTCTAATTTTACGAACATAAAAATATACGGTGGTTTTTTAGCAGCACGAAAAGTCTATGGTTTGACAGTTGGGAATGTCAAACTATAAGTGCGTTTTGTTCGCATTCCATATATAGTAAAGTGAGAAATTGCCAACAAAACGATCCGCAGTAGCCAGATTTTTGTATTTAAAAATTGGTACAACTGAATATTTGCCAGAATAATTTATCAAAAAATTCCAAAGAAAATAGCGAAATTCAGACTGGGGGTGAAATCGTGTAAGCTGATTTTTGATAGTTGACTATCAAAATCAAGAAAATACATCTGTGTAATGTGATAGTCGAATTCAAAGTTTTAACCAAACAATTTGACATAACATAAAAACTTCAAGAAGGGGGTTTGTTCGTAGACTACTACATTAACATGTGGTGTTGAAGCGAGCTTGAAGCTCGCCTAAATTCTTTATATACCTGAATCGAGTTGAAATAAGCTTGATTCGCCTCGATTCCTGTCGGGGATCGGAGTCGAGTCAAAATTTGTGAAGAAAAACCTGTGTGGAGGAGTTGGTTTTACAGATAATGGGTTATGGTCTGTTTATTTGCATGTTCGTGTACAAAAAATATAGTTTTGTTTTAATCAAATTAAAAAAAAATTGCACATGGAGTAGGTAGCATATTCTTATATGGTGCTGAACTATTCAGTTTTTCGTTGTTTAACACGAACCAAACTATCTCACTTGCACTTCATAAGAAACATCAAAACACCAATTGCATTTTAGAAAGTGCTGTCAAACTTTATCATTTTTAAATCTTATTGTGAGGTGAAAAGACCAAAAAGATTTATCTAATCTAAACTGAGATAAACATTTGGTGGAAACATAGCAAAACATAAATATCTTTTCTAATGTTTTCTCTTGCAAAATAAGCCCAATTAGTCCATTTTCACTAACAAAACTAAATAATATCAACAGTAATAGATTGATTTTTTCCCCAATGGAAAACACACATGATTCCAAATGCAAAACTACTCAACGAACACAGCCATCGAGATACAAATGCAATATCAATCGTACCAACATTTGAGAACGAAATCACATAAGATCCATTCGAGACTCGTATAAATGCCAAAAACCCATCCCCATAGTAAGATTCTCCTCTAACTTTTATTGATACTATGGATATTGTTTTGTTATTCGTATAAAATCCTACTATACTATGGATAGATTTGCCAACAAAACTCGGGTTATGTTATCATTTATGTTCAGTAAGGTTTGGCAATTCTACATTACACCTCCGAATTGTGGAAATTTACTTTTGAACAAATTAAATTGTTCGTGAAGTTCATAGAGCACTTCCTCCATTTAATTAAATAATGATGAATTGACTATGAAGTACCCTTGACATGATGGTAAGTGCGTTGGACTGCCAGAGGTCTCGGCTTCACCTCAAATTATTGTCATGAAAAGTGCTTTCTCAATCCCTGACAACATTTCTCGCACACACCAATGGTTGAGAGCTGTAGGCCACTAGACCCTAGTTCTCAACGGACTGTTGCGCCATTTATGACATTTTAAAATGTCAAATTTCAATAATTAGCTACTATAAATTGTAAACCTTCAAGTACTCGGTTTTTGAATTTTAGTGTTAAATGTATGGACAAATTACTCGTGATTTTATATTTTTTTAAAACTTTAAACTTTGATATCTTGGAAAGTACATTATCTTTAGAAAAAGTATACATTTTCTTTTTTATATTTCATAGTTTATTTTGTTATTGGGAATTTTTTGAAAAGTGTTTCACTTTATGAGTGCGCCATTTGGCCAAAAATCAAAATATCGTAAAACCCCTCACGTACTTCTATAAAGAGGTTTTTGAAAGGATTTTTTATAACTTTGAAATTTCCATTTCAAAATGAAAATGTTTCTAATTTTCTATTGTCTTGACTATTTACCTTTGGATTAACCTCGCAAAAAGAAGTCAAAACATTTATTTTTGCTCAAAAGTGAAGCAAATAAAAATGTAGTTAAAATTTTCAATACTTATATTTTAATTTTCAATAAACTGTAAAACAGCTACTTGAAAATCCTATAAATACGCACAACTTTATTATGAAAACAAATTTAATTTTCAAAATCCCTCAATTGCCACCACAATTTGTCAAGACGTTATCCAAAGCGCCTTCCGTTTCTTCTTTAAGCATTGATTATGTATATAAATATGTACGGTACGTATAACATCACTAATATCGTGGTTCGTCAAAATTAAAACCATGTTTTAAATTGTTGCCGAGACAGCTTAACAGCACTTTCAAAGTAGTTAATTAATTGAAGAAGATTTCTTCGTAAACCATCACTTCAAAAGCAATTAAATTACTTGTGTCTGACATACATACATATATATATAAATATTCCTACGTACTAACGTATATATCCTTATAACTGGTATTGTTTTGTAAGCCTTTCATCAAGTGGAAAATAATTCCTAAGTATCTCTTCAGATTATCGTTGTTGCTATTCGCTCTTCCGAGTTCCGACTCATCATCATCATCACCACCGCTACCGCAGCGCCGCACCGCGCCGCCGCCCCGCCAAGACACCAAGAGGCTCCGAGGAAATATAAACCTTAAGATCCTAGCGAAATTGACGCACAAGCTAAGTTAGCTATAAATTTGTCTATCTATATGTTTCTACTTTGTGTTTTTATTAATTATGTTGTCTGTTTTGGTAAGACTGTGTCATCTCTTTTACTTGTTCAGATGTTGAAAACCCTTCTGCTTCAGTTTTCTAAATAAAATTCATAAACAAAAACAACAAGTTGTTGTTAATAGCTGCAAGCTCGAAATTATTGTTGGAATATAAATTATCGATTTTATTAATTCTGCGAGGTGTGATGTTCGACCTCCACTGGCATAGCACTGAACTGATGATGCTAAGAATTAGAAGATGCGTTGTCTATATGCACTTGTTGTAACGTCTCCCTGCAAGCTCGAAGCAAGAAGGCAGGACATGGCCCGGCAAGGGAAGGTTATTTTTAGCTCTTGATTTCAATTTCAGTCGCAACTGGCAACTCACAACAGCACTGAATATTCTAGCGATGCATTTTATTTATTTAAAATGAGGAATGCCATGCGTTGCGTAGCTGTGGCAGCAGCAAGCACATGAACATATAGAAGCCGAGGGCCCCACTCAGTTCCGTCCGTCACGGCCATCGCAGTTGTGGTCGGAAGCGGAATGTTGCTGCAACTGCAACGCGCTTCCCAAGAAATCGATTTGGTTGGTCACGTTACGTTGAACGTCACTGTGTGTCGCCCCAATTGATGGTTATTAATGCCAGGCTTTTATAGGTACTAACTTGTATGTCCGTCCGTCCAAGTGGCATGGCGGCTGGTGGTGTGGTGGTGGTGGTGGGTTAAACAGTTTTGCAGGCAGCAACACTAATGGTTCGTTGCATGCCACGAGTTCCACGAGGTACGAGGAGATAAAGCCACCTATGTATGATTGATTGGCCTTTATTATATGAACAGTTGGTCGCTCGTTCGGTCAAACGGGGTTTTGTATTTATGGAAATGATGCATAATGAACGATGAACAAAATAAACCGCAAAACTGCCAACTGATTACATCAAGAATTGTATTTTAAGCTGACCGAAGTGATGGCAAGTGTTAACGATGCGACGAGACGTAGACGGAGGCGACAGGCTGGCAGTCCGACCGTAAGGCCGACCAAAGACAAATGTATGTACATATATTCTGAATGGTGATATAAATCTTGATGGATTAATTTATGAAGTCTATGTTCTAGTGGTTTTTCTTGATGTACGATATTAATAGAGGTATTAAAGTTGTGGCTAATCTTTTAGTATACAATTGAAGATGATGAATGACATTAATTCAATTAAATAGTCTACAAAGCCATCAAGCCTGATAGTTTAAACTTAAAGATCATTTCCCAAACCAACAGCTAAATAAAATAATCCTAAATTTACTTACAACCGAATCAGAGGAGGTTTTCCAATAATTGATCTGGATTGGAAAAATTGATTTTTTTGTGTAGTATGAAACACGTTTGAAAATTGATTTCTTCTTGTCATTGTATTATTATACATTATTGGCAATGTTCGTTTGGTGAAGTTAAAAAAGAGAACATCAGCTTGATTTAATAAGGAACTACTTCTAACACAATTCTCGCAATACAAATTTTATTTTGAATAGAAAATAAATCAATTTTTGTTTAACCAATGGAACGCAACCGTTATCTTCACTTATATTTTTTTCAGATATTCAAGTCCACTTAACTTTATAGATAGTTAAATCTTTTTTGGCTAACTTTCGAATTAACTTTTCAAAAAAGCACATTAAGTGGAGTTGGGAATTGATTTTTTGACATCTGAACAAACAGAACCATGATTTTCAAAATAAATTTCCAAAATCTAGAAGCGTTGTTTAGGCATCAGTGTATTCATTATGAAATGTCAAACTAAACTTAAAATCAATTAACAGCTTACAATATGTCTGCCAATAGTGTTGTCAAAAAAAAAAGTTCTGAACCTCTAAAAAAACACTCGTTAGATCATTTTGAACCAATTTTTCTAAATAAATCAAAAATCTCATTCATCAAACTGTCAAATGAAAATTTTAATGATGTGTCAAATTTCGAAAAATAAAAACCCGACAATTTGATTAAAAATAAAAAAATATTTCAATTTATTTTGCTCAATGCAACATAAAAATGAGAAAAATGGAATTTTGACACTTTTACAAATCAAAAACATTTATTTTACTAATGGGAAACCCCTAAAATTTAGACGACATGACAACACATAGTTTTCAAAATTGAACGATCGCTTTCAATGTAAAGTGGTAAGATGTAAGTGTGTTCTTTCGGTGTGTAGGTATCGAGTAACTAAACTGGCACTTAATGACGTTTCACAATTGGGATAATCTGTCAAAATCGACTGAAAAATGGCGGAGTGGTCAGGTTCAGACGACATAAGAGACTTGAAATTAAGGCAAAAATTTGCCTTCCAATTAAGGCAATTTTATTGGAAAGTTGAATGGAGAGGAGAGTAAGTTAACAAAAGTCTCCCTAACTATCAAGTCAAGTCCACTTACATATGTCAAAATGATAGCTAATCATGATTTTTCAATTAACAGAAAGCTGAACTTTATTACTCTATGAAACATTTATTTTATGCACAATTGCATTTAATGTCTTGTGTGAAAAGGGTTCTTGTCAAATTGGAAAAGGAATGACTTATATTTCTTTACAATACAAAATACACTTGACATTTAAAGCTTGATAGTAATGCAATTCTTTCCAGACAACTTTCCAAAATAGTGTTCTAAATCGAAGGTTTTTTTTTGACAGCTGGTCTTGCTTCAAATCTCTTATTTTTATAGAATTTACCCTTTATCCACAGGGTGGGTCAAAAGTACATAATGGTGTAGATTAAAAAATGTTCAAAAGAGGACTATTTCCTGAAAAATAAAATGAATATCTAAATTTCTAACATAAAGAAAAGCAAAAAATAGTTATATCAAAACTACAAGTAAAATACTAAAACAAAGCATCGAAACTAAATGGCATCAAACTGTTAATTGGCACTCCACAAATCTTGATTCTTGAACTCAATAAAAAGTGGGTGTAAAAAAAGACGCACGAACGCATTTAGTCTAGAATTTAACTCGCACGATTTTTCAATTCAAAAAATAAAAAAGAAAGCCATTAGCTTAAATCTGCATTATCATACACACGAATCCAAGTAACTTGCGAAGCGATTAAAAATGCCATGTGAGTTGAGTTCCCTTAACCTAAAGGTCAGGATTACACGAGCATATAATCAACCTACAACATTATAAGCTTTACGTCATGTCATTTGAAATCAGTCCCTTATGGAGTGGTGGTGAGCTTATAACCCTTCAACAACTGCGAATGACCGCATACAAAAAGAAAAACTTTGTGGCATGTAATAACGAAAAACAAGGTTTATTTTTTCTTCTCGTCACCCACATGATGGTCGCATGTTTTGTAGGACGGAAGGCGGACGAGAGAAAAAAAAGGACACAAACAAAATATTCGATTTTTGTTTTCAAGTTCTATTTATCTTCTACTTCTTTTATAATGTTATACTTATAAATGATAAAAGGGCGAGTTCTACGAATAAATATACGAAATAAATTCATATGTGTCATAAGTGTCACACTCCGTATCACTTGCTTGGGATGTTCATTTCTTAGACGTTTTTGGGCGGGAATCTGAAAATCTGATGACTTTGAACTATGAAGGAAAACATAATTCACTCAAATCTAACTGTCTATCTACATAATTCATCACATGCATAGTAGACTTTATAATAACCTTTCAAAATCAAATATTTATGTTTCTGATTGTGCTTTGAGAAAAAAGTGTTAATAGGGTGTTTCTTTTTAGCGCTACATTTGTCTATGGTTTGACAGTTGAAAATGTCAAACCGTACTGACATTTCTGTTCAGTTAGGTTTGACAATTCATCATGAATCGATTAACGTCAAAAAAAACTCTCCCAAATTGTGTGCGTTTAATTTTTACCATTACATCCATTCAAATTGACTGTTTGGTGTGGTTTACACGCTGCGCTAGCGACATCATGAGGACCTATTGGGAATTTCTAGCGTAATATCAATTCCCTACCAATATTTTATTCCGCCGTTGTGAAACTCCCTGGAAATACACACGAATATTTCGCTCTGAAAGAAATGCAATGCAATGGACAGCCAAATTTCCATGACAAATTTGTGATGTATACCTTGGGTTCAAAATCAGAGGTCGTATTCAGTGTCTAACTAGAAAGAAGGTATAGAAAACTTAAGTGTAAAGGTTTTTTTCCTAATTATGACTGTGATTAGAAGTTCAATTGCTTTCTTGGTAAAGCTCCTTCCACTATTTTCTCTGGTTCGGTCGGCTTGATTGGCTGTTTTTAGCTGGCAATGCTTATCAACGGCTTTTAACTGGCTTATCAACGTCCCTTAATGGGCTTATCAACAGCTCTCAACCTGCTTATCAACGATTTTTAACCGGTTTCTCAAAAGCTTTTAACCGGCTTATCGACGTCTCTTAACCGGCTTATTAACGACTCTTAACCGACTTATTTTTTCCCAGTACCAACTATTTCCGAGGCAAACTTTTGAACATCATTTCATTTCCAATGTTAGAAATATGAACAAAATTCCCCTGACAATTTTAATGTGTTTTCGAATGAATCTTATCTTACTGTCATTTCAATTGTTTTGAAGGGAATTTCAATGATATTTCAATGTCTGTCCTGGGTCTACACCAGACTTACACCTACGACACGCTCTTGTGTATCCAAAAACTGTTCAACACTACCTTTAGACCATTTTGACGTATTGCATTCTAATGAATACATTTTAAGCAGCTTATTTACATTCCAGTTGAATTTTTCAAATAGTTTCAGTTTTATTTGGCTTTGTTCCAGGCAAAACATGAAAAAACATTTTCTTCTGGTAATTATTAACATTTTTCCAATGAACAAACCTCACTGATTGATAAATAGAAAATTAGTTGAACAATCAATAATGAGAGACTTAAATCAAGTAACACCAAGTGTGTATTGTAAATGATTCAGAATGTAGAAAAATGCACAAATTGGTTTGCACTCGAAATTCAAAACATCTTTCTGAGTCTTGGCGAAATAAACTAGAGAACTTATAAATAAAAACAAGAGTTTATTACACTCGTGAAAATGTTCTAAAAATAGAAGTTGATCAACCTCTATATCTGGATCTGGATGTGTTCTTTTAGTCCCTCATTGTGTGTCTGATTGTTGTAAAAATATATCTTATATCCCATTCCACAAGTCGAAAGTCGTGTTTAGGACAAACAAAAGAGAATAAACACGCAAAAATGTTTTCGGATTGAACTTTACCAATAAGAATGTTAATCGAACTGCGTAGGTGTTTTTCTTGTATTATAAACTTATTGCTAAAGTTACTCAACTCATAGGTATAAGGAAAAACTTTTGGTGATGATTTTAATGAGATACCTATTAATTTAAGTAGATAGATTTTGCACCATTGATGATTGGATTCAACTTTGGAAGAAATAATATTCTTTTCATTTGATACGTTCATATGGTTCCATGATTTTGTCTTTAATACGTCCATATTAACTAGATTAATCTACTTTATCACCAAAATTGACGAATTCTTGAATCTCGTGCTGAAATGGATGTAAAATATATCGTGACCAAGATTTAAAATCTTTTTGTGAATTTTGAACCGCTACTTTGCTTCTCTTTTTCTCGAAAACTCTTTTTCAGATGTAATACTGATTGTCAGATAAATCCTTTAACTACTAATTTTTCGAATTTTGGTATTAAAGTTATTGCAAAATATTCATGATTTTCTATTACTTTAAACTTCAAACGCATAAATCTCGTTAAACTTTTTAAGTTGGCCGGACGCATAACTCAGACAATTCCAAAACGATTGACTTGAAATTCTCTTTGCAAGTACGTAGAACTTTTTTGCGCTGCATAGTTCATTTGTTGTTAACAATTTCTTAGCAAGTTTTTCACTTTCCACTAAGAACTGCGAAATTTATTCCTATTAAATATAATAAAAAATATCCATTAGTCCTTTATAATTACAAAGTTTTATAAGCTGTTAGTCCGGCCGTTAACTCTGAAAAAAAGGCATCATTGCAAAAACATTGTAAACATTAAATAACATTTCAGTAATATCGATTTATTTTAAAGTATTTCTAAAAAAAAATTCCCAAAGTTCCATTTTTTTACATCTAATGAGTGACTTACATAAGTCCTTAATTTAAAACTAAAAACCCTGTTTCAGCTACTATATTTTTAGTAAAGTATAGTAATTTAGATTTTTTTTTGACTAAGTTGCCTTAATTGGAAAGCAATTTTTCGACAGCGGACCAATATAGTACTAAAAACATGCCTTTAGTTGAAGTCCCTTATGTCATCTAAACCTATCCAATTTTCTCCTGGATTTGATACCAGAAGCACTCTAACAAATACAGAGTTTGACGTTTAAGAATATAACTCGTCGAGTTTAGGCAACATAAGAAACTTCATTTGGAATCAACAGCTAACTCTGAACCAAAACATTTGGCCGGTTTATATATCTGAGATTTCAAAGAATTTTCTCAGTCAGAAACAGAATTCACTATTCATTTTCACCTATGTACATAGACTTCTTATTAGTTTTGCAGAATCTCCTCTTTGAAATGTGCGATAGAAAATACTTTAGAAATCGAATCATACACATTTTTTTACAAACCTTTGACGTTTAAAAAAAAAATAAAACTTGACAACTTATTAACTACAAAAAATAAACACAATAAACACAATGGATTTCTAATTCATTTATTTGTATGGTAGTGAAAAAGTACTTATGTACATATGTACATATCCCTTTTCCAATTTGTCATTTGGAATGAAATAATGGGAAAAAATACTAAATTAAAAAGTAATTACGTTCAGCTTTTAGTTTAACGAAAATAGTTACCAAATGATATTTGGCACAAGCACACTTGGCTTCAAGGTGAGGGAGATTTTTCTTGTCAAATTTTCATGTCAACTTTCCAATAAAGTTGATTTAATTGGATGGCAATTTTTTGGCAGCTGGCCAAACAGACCTTAAAGTGCCTTATGTCATCTGAACTGCTTTAATTGGAATTCCCTCAAGATACAAACAAAATTCCCTGAAAAATTGTTTTTTCCATGTACTGTACATACAAGCTAAGTTATATTTTATAGTTTATAAAAAATAGCTGAAAAAAGTAACAAATCCAAATTTTTACTTACTTTCATTGCAATTATTATTTGCTCAATTCATTGTGGAAAGCTTGTTTATATACAGTCTTAGAACAATAGTTCACATTTCGCAACAAATCGATTTTTACAAGACGAAATACAAATTCAGGAAATATTTTATAGTATTTTCTTTTATTTTTCTTCAAAACAACAACGCATTATAAAAAGGCATGCAATTACCCGGAGAAGAGAACGTGCGAGCTATGTGTACGTGAAAGTAAAAATTCAACTTTAGAAATTCTTTGTTTTTTGTTAGTCGTAGGTACAATGTTTGCTTTCAAAAAATGATCTTAAACGTAATCTTCCCTTCATCTTGAGAAACGTCAAAGTTTAACCACTTCTGTCAAAATTAAGCGTTTGTTTGTTTGTTTATAAACAAGCAATTGTTTTTTTTTTTTGGTTGAAGGAAAAAGCAATTATTCATCTGTTTTTTTTGTCCATCCTGCGGTTTTCCATTGGTAAAATAATTCTATTTATTCTTGATCCAGATCTTTCAAACACACAAATTTCCCATGTTTTGCATTCCATAGGGCAAAATAAATTAATTTATTTTTGATTTAAGGTCACATCTGCAGATCTGGATTTTTCGGCACCCATCTTTGCACAAATACTAATACAATTTTTAAAAAATGCTTAGATTGGAATTTGACAGCTCTACCGCACTCCTTAACACGTATAGGTACGTGTTCCAATCGCCTCAAAACAATCAATTTCTGAAGGAAATCTGAATTTACAGATGGAAAAGCCCATAAGATAAGCATACACTTTTAATTTTTGTAAAATTACTCAAGCTAAAAGTAGCGACAAATTTTCCTTCGTTATTCATTAAACGATTTAAAGTCATAAAAACAATTATTAAATTTTTATATCAGTAATTTGGCAGAAACAAAATTTCTAGTCGTTTTTAAATGATTCTAATAAATTCCAACAATTTGTAACAATGACACTCTAACATTTGTTTTGACATAACAAAAATAATATTTTCTATAATACTAAAAAAAAGAACGCACCACATTCCAAATCGTGTTCAACTGACCATTAACACAAATTTGAGCAATCATCAATCTCTTCTCTTTTTTTGGCACAACCCTTTCTATCCAATATTTTACCAAAAACAACGATTTTAATACCCACTATTATAATTTTGTTTTCCCAACTGTGCTTAATAAAAACATAACACCACCTAATTAGCTATGAAAATCCTCTATTATCCTAACCCTAAATATGTACACAAAACAAAACTGAACCGAAAATTATCAAATTACTCTTGTTTATTCCGTTACCATATTATCTATCCGATGCCTGAGGACTGGACTTGTGTTTATAATGGCGTTTTTTTTTTAATTTAATTCGTCCTTCCTCTTTAATTTCAGTTTGAATTTAATAAAGTAGGTTGTGGGCCAAGATATGCATCAAAATAGTTTCAAATACAGAAAGCAAAAGTTTTAGAATTCTTTGTTTAACCTTCAGGAGGATAAGAAGAGCGTATTTGAAATTAACATTTCCAAGCAGAATTTCACACAAGTTTTCTTTTAGTCAAAACCTTGAAACCGTGAAAAAATTCATCTTAATAAATTTTCACCTTCTACGTATAAGTTGAAATTGAAGTGTTTTCCAAGGAAAATATATTTTAAGCGAAAATGAAAGCTCCTTGAGGCCCATTTTTAAGAAACATAAATAGCCGAAACATTGACATTCCATTGTACTACTACTGGTAATTACGCGAGGTCGGTCGGGAAGCTTTGTGAATTGCTACCCATTAGTTTATTTCACAACATCCCCCGACACACACAAACAAATGAAAAAGACACCCTGTATTTAATTAATTCAATGTCCTCTTCCATAGATCTACCAACTTTCCTTCCTACCTACTGTCTTAACATTGCCTAAAATACTTTTGCTGACACTGATGTTTTTATTTTGCTTTCGGTCTAGAGAGCCTATGGCTCATAAATTACTATCCTTCTCAAGAATTTTATCTCTCAAAGAATACAAGAATATAAAAACGGGCAAGAAGAATATATTTGCCTTTCGTAATTTTTTAGATAAGAATTTTTTCCAAAGTGTTAGCCTATAGGTACGTACATACCTACATATATTGGATTACAAAAATTACATATTTACAAAAATATATACATACAAAATTTGATTTTCTCTTCAATGTACTTTATACAGCGAATATATGTACATATACAAAAATGTCGCAGTAAGGAAAAAGGAAACAAGGAATGTATTTTTGAAAAATTGAATTTGCAAAATGAGCCTGTAGCTTTATCTTTGTCATGGACGGCAAGACCATGACTTGTAGCTCCAAGGAAAATTATGCGTTAAATATATGTACAAAAGTTTATTTTTGTTTATAGAATGTAAGGATGTTTGTTTTTTTAATAATATTATATTATATTATATTATATAAACTTTAGTTGAACCATAAAAATAGAAACATATTATGTGTTTCATAGAAAATTGTATCAGGATATTCAGGACGACAAAAAAGGAGAGTCTAGGTGGTTGGATGCATTCATTGTCTAGAATTAGATATTTAAAGTTTAAAATGGCTCTGCCTTGTTGGTGGGCGAAAATTAAAAAAGGACTTAGCAATATTGATGTGCTTATGGCATGAACTTAAGATAGTATATTTTTAGGGGTTGTTGGAAAATGTTATTTCAAGAACTATTGAATTTACTCAATTAGAAAATTAGTTTTTTTTGGGATACTATGACGACACAAAATAAATCTCTCAATAAATCAAGCTTAAATGTGCTTAGTTCGGGAGGTAATTCATCTTGAACATCCCACCTTTCCAGGCATCAGTGGTACACACCACTTCAACACACACGTTGGAACTCGTCGAACTCATTTTTAAACTATACCTTTGGACAAGTGATCTACAATGTGTCATGTAACTGACTTCATTCAAGGTCACACATTTTTCAACAAATAATATTTTGTCCACAATAAAATTCGTACCGTCTTTCATTTTAATCGATATATTATAGAAAAACAGTTTTCTACCGCTTTGTAGTTTCTGCCAAGAACCTTTCACTATAAGGCAAGGGTTTCAATATGCCCATTAATAAATTTCTCATCCGGACAAATATACATAGTTATTCCCACGACTCAAAAACACGAAATCGTACAAATTCAAATTCTTATCATCATGAATTATGATGATAACAACCAATTACATTGGTTGTTGTTCCTGGCAATCAAATTGTATTTTGCCGATGAGATTGGATGGGCCTTAATTCAAAGCCATCTTTAAAATTACTCTTTTCCCTCAGGTTTTTGAGATATTACTGTTTAAAGTTCGAAAACGCATAAATAAGACTTTTCGAGGCTAAATAAATTCATGAAGTAGTTTTCTTGTCAATAAAACTCTTCATAGTTTCGCCAACCAATAATCCCCATCTTCGATGTTCAGTTTAAATATTTATAGTAATTTTCGAAAAATCTTCATTATTTGTAAGATTTCAGCTGTTTAAAATAAATCTTGAAGAAAAGCTTAACCGTGTATGCTAAATCAGTTTTAAAAAGAAAAACGCAATACGGTTTTAAAGTAATTTTTATTTATTTTTATTTTATAACGAATCCTAAGAAAGTCTAATCAGGCTATCACATCAAGTTTTTAGAATATATTGCAAAAGTAAAAAAATAATGTATTTTTAAAATTTGAGCATTGAACAAAAAATTTGCTTTGAAACGTACTTTTCAAAACAGTGAAAGCCTTAACCCTTTGACGACCACAAGGACACATTTGTCCCAAGACAAAAAATATTATTGACTTAATAAACTTTAATATTAATTAATAACTCTAAAAAGATTTAAATTAAATTATTTAGTCCCATAATTTTATGGTCGTTAAAGGGTTAAATTATAGGTTTCTCAAAATGTCAAATGAAAACTCATAACTTATGTATATTTCTAGAAACTAAGGAAGATACTTAAATGATTTAAATTATTTCTAGAAGAACCATACAATATTTTAAAAAACTTGATGTGAACAATTTTGGAGGTATTGTTTTGTTTTGATATAGAAAAAATCTCAATTTACCGACCAGTGCTATGTTTCAACTTCTATTTATACGAATTTTTAGGTTCAAATATCATAAATTATTTTTGATACAAACGTTATACTTGTGTATATTTAATTTTGTATAACTCATCATCGTCATTGGCTCGACAACCGGGATCCGGTCGTGGGCTCATACAACATTTATCCCGATCGCGAGCCGTCGCCTTCAAGTTGCGCACCCTAAGGCCCCTTTCACACCAAACGAATCCGAATCAATCTGGATCACTCCGAATCAAGTTGAATCTGATTCGTCATCTCCACTCTTTCACACCAGCTGAATCAACCTGAATCTATAAAAATCCTTTCATCTTCTTTTTGTTTTCCTTCTTTTAGTTGCTCTCTCTTTCGTATGGTTGTTGATTCAAGACTGACCGGACGAGGAATCTGACAGGTTGAATCAAATGCGACCTTGAATCAAACCTGATTGAACCAGATTCGTCCGGTCTGAACGCGGGAAAAGAATCCCTTCACATTTAAACGGAGCGCTCGAAGCCGAATCTTGGTCAATCAGATTCAACTTGATTCGGAGTGATTCTGATTGATTCGGATTCTTTTGGTGTGAAAGGGGCCTAAGGCTTCGGGCGTCCTGGTGTACGCCATCTCTCTAGTGTAAGCATTGGGCAGGTTCAGACAACATAAGGGACTTCATTTGCAGTCAACTTCATTATTTGAACGTAAATTTTGACCAAGGCAACTAGAAAGTTTTTCAAGTGTCATGAAATTAAAATTCAGAACTTTACTTCACATACCTCTACTTCAAGTTCATAGTACAAAAATTACCAAAATCATTATTTTCTACCAAACACTCCTTAGGCTAGCTACAAGTCTATCATGATTTGTATTTTGTATTTTAAAGAAATATTACTTATTTCTTTACCAAATTTACAAGGAACCTTTTTACAGAAAGCATTAAATGAAGTTGTTCAGAAAATAAATAAATCATTGAGTAATAAAGTTCAGCTTTTAGTTGAATTAAAAAACATGATCAATTGTCATTTTTGACATAAGTTGACTTGACTTGATAGTAAGGGAGATTTTTCTTGCCTAACTTTCCAGTCAACTTTCCAATAAAGTTGCCTTAATTGGAAGGCAATTTTTTGGCAGCTGGCCAATCAGATGCAAGAAACTTGCCTTACTTTCAAGTCCCTTATGTTGTCTGAACCTGCCCATTGTCTGTCACGCTGCAGCCTACCATAAAATGTACTACAAAAAACAGCACGAATGTAAAAACCATAAAAACATATTCTTATTTTTAAGAATTCAATTTAATATTAATAAATTTAACTAGGATATATGTAAGTATCAACGTTATAATTTTGTTTAAATGGGACTATTAAGAGTTTCATATAAAGCTTAAATCGCTTTTAAAAGAAAAAACATTTTTCCTTTATCATCATACAATTTTAAGAAAACACTACGCAAAAACATTCTTTCTTTAAAAGCATGAAATTCTAGTATATTTGAACATTGAAAACTCGATATGCCCTCAAGCAATCAACAGCGAATTGTATTTATCACTTGGGACCATCTTCAGTGCTCTTCAGCTACAAGTAGAGTAGCAATCATACATACCCATGCTTTTCCCTTCAGTTTTAAGTTTTTTTTTTTGTTGTAATGTATTATTAATCCTTCGGAAGAATAAAATTGCATTTCAACCCAAGAAGATGTGATGACAAAAATCAATAAATCTCAAATCCACAGAGAAAATTCTTACAGAAAAGAAAATATACCCTAAAGAAAACACCCTGGTGGGATCTATGTATTATAAAAAAGCAAGTAATAATTTCAAGATTATGTTTATGTTCATGAATTCTCCTTGAACTCTTATCCCCGCACAAAGTGCAACATCGTGAACATAACAAACCATATTGATTTGATTCTTCATAAAATGTGTGTTTCATCCTTTTTTTTTTTCTTATTTGCAGGGCTACCAGAAGACAAAAACCACCAAAACTAACTGAAACATCTTGTGAATCCTCATTGTTCGAAAATGCTTTGTTCAAACAATCTACTTCAAATTTGAGAGGTTGAGGTTAGAAAAACAAAAAACATCAAGTCAAGTAATATTTTTTTATTAAGAAAGTGGACAGTGAAACTTTCAAAAAAGAGCAATCAAACAATCTAATCGATATTAATCAAGGAGACACAAAAACCAACCTGCAATGTCTTCAAGGTCTAAAGAAAAAGTTGCGGCAGCCATTCGAAAACTTTTCAAAGGAAATGACAAACAATCTGAGGGTGCAGAAGGTAATCAACCACCTGCTGTCAATGGAGGTCCTTCAGGCTCACCCGGTCGCCGACTAAGAAGGTATACATACAATATATTAAACTTATATAGTATTGTGTGTCAGTTAAATAAACTTTGGTACTATTTTTTTAAATTTCAGAGGTGTTTCACCAGCTTCAAGTAAATCCACTTTGAAATTAAATGATTCCACAATTCGATCGAGGCGACTTATGAAGGAGTTCAGAGAAATACAAAGAATGCAGAACAGTGCAATGGGTCCCATATTTACAGTGAGTTTATTTTTAAAAACACCAATTTGTCCTAGAATAAATAATGACTTCGTGCAATAGGTTCTTGATAGTTTTAAAGCTTTTCAGTAGTTTCTGGAAGGTTGAAAGCCAAATTTTCAACTTCAATCACCTCTTAGCAAGTCTATGAATTAAATCTCACCTAACCTACTTTTGACAAAAATATCTACTATTACGCTAATTATAAAGGACGCTTGTTGTTACCTAAATTACTGCAGTTGGCAATGACGTGGGCATTGCACAGAAACTACAATTATTAAGCATGAGCTATTATTTTAGTTTTGCAGTAAAGTTAACTATTTATTCATCTATTTATCGTTTGAACCAATATATATTCAGAACCGCAATTAAATCCTGCAACCCTCAGAATCCAATTTGAGGGCAAATTATTTAAATGCACATTACATAAATGTTCTCACCATGGATGTCCGTTTCCAGTGACACACATAGTTTTAGAATTACATTTTTAATGTCGCTTTGAAAAATTATTCAGCCCAGTGTTGTACCAAAAGCTAATACCGTTATTCATACTGATGATTTTATTTTTTTTTTTATCAAACGCCAAGAATACCACTTAAAAACCTAATTGCCACAACACATCACCCAACTGGAACAATCCAACGTAGCTTTTTATAATCTTTTTTTTTTTGTTATTTTAAAACGTTCCACAGGTCGAACTGGTGAACGACAATCTATATGAGTGGTACGCCCGCTTGCATATTATCGACCCGGATTCACCACTGGCCGAGGACATGGTCGAGCTAAACATTCCATTCATCCTGTTACATTTGGTATTTCCGGAAAACTTCCCTTTCGCTCCACCATTCATGAGAGTAGTTGAGCCACGAATAGAAAAAGGATTCGTAATGGAGGGTGGTGCAATTTGCATGGAACTATTGACGCCACGCGGATGGGCAAGTGCTTATACCGTCGAAGCAGTACTCATGCAGTTTGCGGCCAGTTTAGTCAAGGGACAAGGTCGAGTAGCTAGAAAACCAAAAAGTACAAAAGAATTCAGCAGGTGAGTACTTAACTTAGCTTATTTAGCGTTTTTATTTTCTAGAGCACGATTATGAAGTAAAATTGAATATTTAATTTAACCTTGTTTTTCTATCATTCAAGGAGATCTGCAGAGGAAGCATTCAGATCGTTAGTGAAGACGCATGAAAAGTACGGATGGGTAACTCCAGCACTATCTGATGGCTAAAACGTGTATACATACATGAAGTTTTGAATCTCTCTCACACTCTCTCTCTCTCTATTCTTGTAATGAAATAAGTTTTATTTTTATATATACATAAATTATGTGCATTCGATTCAGTATTCAAAGGTCAAGCCAGACCAACAAGGATTTCATTTTTGATACGTTCATCGAAATTTTATTTGAGAATCTTAACTCTTAACTTTTCTTTAAAACGAAACAATGAATGCCAGATCTGGAGCACAATCTTTAAGTTTCGATAATAAGCTCGCAATATTTATAAATTTAAGAATCATCTTTCATTTTGATCTCTTCGTTGAACATATTTTCGCCATAAAACAAACAATTATTAAAACAAGAAAAAACCTACCAATTTTTAATTCTCGTATAGATAAAATTTATTCAATTTAAGAGTAATTAATGATGAAAATATTTCTTAAATGTAATGTAAGCCGGATCTTGCACATCTGAGCTCAAACACAAAAACTAAAACCATCCAATATATTAAGAATTAATTTTGATTCAAATAATTTTATTTTTTGGATTAAGTTATATAAAACAAAAAAAAACTTATTTAGGTACATAAAATCTTTGAGCTCATTATAGAATTAAAAACATTTAAAATTTAAACATAAATGAAAAATGGAATTGTTCAAGAAAAAAACAAAAACATGATGTAGAAATAATTGGTTAAACATAAAATATATTCGCTGTAAATTATATACCAGCTTTAACATTTTAAATAAATTTTAAACAAATTTACAAACATTTTCATTATTATTATTAAAATTATTAAATTAGAAGAAAGAAAATACAAATCTGCCCATATTTTAAACTTAATGAAAAGAAAAGGCCAAATAAATCTTAACATTTTCTTTTAATTTATTACTATTTCTATTTTAATTTTTTTTCAAAAAAAAAAAGAAAAAGAATATAAACAAATACGTGTTAAATAAAAAATTGAACTGTGTTATGAAAATATGTTATATTATTTTATTAATTTTAATAAGTTTTAT
The DNA here is from genome assembly GCA_951509635.1 of Eupeodes luniger. Lineage (NCBI taxonomy): Eukaryota > Metazoa > Arthropoda > Insecta > Diptera > Syrphidae > Eupeodes > Eupeodes luniger. The sequence continues at coordinate 5,317,330 of OX608075.1, read as the reverse complement.
TTTAAAATTAAAAAACAAAAATGCTTTCAACTTTCAATTCAAAGATAGTTCGTTGTATTTTTTAAGAAATGTTATTTAATTTTTGTATCTTAAAGAAAAACAAAAAAGAAATTAATATTAAATATGAATTCATATATATGTATATATATATAGAATTCATAGGTAGCTATTAATGTATCTCTGTTGAACCATATATAACTAGAATAAAAAGAAGAAAAAAAAATGATTTATCTAAATAATATTCGTAAATAAAAAATAGAACATTTTATGTTTTCGTAAATATATATTATATATTTAAACATAACATTATACATTTAAATAAAATGTTTATTTGTTTTAAAAATAGTTAACTTGAGTTTTATTTGCGGTTTTCTATGGTATTTTGAGATAACATTTCAATGGGTAAGATGTTAGAATAATAATATACATATAATAATACGCGAAAGAAATCGCGTATTTTTATTGAGCAGCCACCATTCAATCCTTTAAAGCTAGATAGATATATCATGCTATAATAATTTAACCCTATGTGAATTTCAAAGCAGTACTCTCATTTTCATTTTAGACAAATAAATAGGGCAACAGGAAAAAACAAACCAGAAAAGACTCTAATTTTAGTTTTATTGTTTACATTGGCGTTCGACAGGAAAGGTCCAATTAAGGCAAATTCAGAAAAACTAGAGGGGCATTTTGTAATATTATCGTTTTTGACGATTTTATTCATGTTAATCCAAAAAACTAACGAATTCAAACGGACGCGTTTTTAGATTCTTATAACTATCTTTTTTGTATCTCTGCCTTCGTTAAAAAAAATGGACTATTTGTAATGAACTTCCGTCATTCAATCTCCTAAGGGTAGATACATCATGCTATCATAATAAAATACGATACGATGTGAATTTAAGATCAGTTGTCTCAATTTCAGTTAAACAGATGAGTAGCCAAGGGCAAGATATTGTGTACAACAGGAGATAACGATAAGTGATACGAAATCAAACGAAAAAAGATTTACTTTAGAAAATTGTTTACTTTAGAATTTTAGTTTTCGTTAACTTGGTGTTAACGCAACTTAATAAAAACGTATTTTATTGTATTTAACAAAAATAAGAGAAGTGTGATTAAGTTGCCATGGTGCAATGTGGCCGATTTGACGTTTTTTGACAGTTTATAATTGAACATACTTTTCTCGTGATTATTTTACCAAATGTCAGTTTCACTTATGTGAGGTGCGATTTCATTCAATGTTTGTTTCAATATGTAGAACATATTCACATCACGCCTTATTGTTCGAATTTCACTTGTTTTCAGTGAAAAGTAAAGAGAAAGCTTATGAATTGTACTTGGTTAGTTTTGCCTTTTTTAATGTTTATAAGAAAAAATACCTAGTATTTTGAACTAAGGCAAATCCTAGTCGTCTTACGCAAACATAAGGGGCTGTTGGAGCCATAACAACCATTATAATGTATTCAGAAATAGTATCATTTTTATTATTGATTGATTAATTAATAATTGTCATAAAATTGTAAAAATAAATAGTTTGCTAATTATTTGAATTTAAATCTGGCGCGCAAATTATACCAGTTGCCATTTTTTCCAATATTGAATTCTCCTTAGTTGTAAGCAAATAAATGTTATAAAAAGAGCGACATTTAAATAAACGAGCTTTTCTTTTGAATAACTTGAACTTGAATATCATCTTTCGCTTTGGTTCCACTCGCTGAGTTTTTTTGTTTTATTGTTTTTGCGATATTCAAATTTAGCAAATTTCGCAAACAAGGTAAAGTCGGTTACTTATCGGGAATAGAATTTTTGCTAACTCTGGTTTTGATCAGAGCATCAACCAGGATCTACCTAAGTCCTAATCGATTAAATTAGAGATCCCGGGTTAACGGGAAAACAATTCGTGGCCGTACAGGGCCTTACTAATAATCAAATTTAATTTTAAGGTTAAAATTTGTGTGAAATTGGCCTATGACCTAAATATTAAAGTCAACTCTTAACAATAAACCATTTAATAAAAAAATTGAACTTAACATTAATTTATGGTTTATTATTTGTGATCCTTACAATGTATGGTCATTTTTCCCAAATTTTAAAGTCCATTCTAGATTTGGTTATTGGTAGAGCCCAGTAAAGAACAAATAAATCCCGTGTCCATCCGCCAAAGTTTGGGCAGAACAGTTTTTGAGGTATATGCCCATCTTCCATAACTTATTTATTATTTTAGTTTTCTAGAAAATAGGACTTAGTACTTTGACTTCTTCTAAACATCCTAAAAATATTAAGGCAGATTTTTTAAAAGTTTTTATATAAATCATAATCATCTTATATTTTATACAATTTGACTAATATTTTTTATCAAAATAAAAAATCATCATGAAGTCTATTTTCTTTTTTAAATAAATATGACATTTCTACTCTCTGTGAAATTTTTAAAATGTGTCCCGCTTTTGCTTCAAAACTTCACAAGAAGATATTTCTCAGGCTGATTTTCATAATCATCGTTCAATATTTAACACTTTAGCACACGTTAAACACGTCGATTACATTTACGATCCATGCGTTAAATATTAAACGATGTTTTTTTATTTCCCTATTCACTCGCTAGTTCTCTCAGTCCACCTTGAGTAGCGAGTAATTTGACAAGAAGTGATGAAGCCACCTGTCTCTACTAAGTACTCACTCGTGGGTCTGATACACTTCGTCCCCTAAGTAGCAAAGTGACATAAGTCAAAATTTAATATTTTTTTAATTAAACTCACCTTAAACCTACGAAGAATGCTTAAATTGTTTACAAATAAAATAATTGATCTTATAATCAATGTTAAGAAATGCTCACAAAACAAATTATTTCCTAAATTTTAAAATTGACTCATCTCATAGTCAAGAAAAATCTCCCTAACTATCAAGTCAAGTCTACTTCTGTCAAAATGACAATTGATGATGTTTTTTTATTCATCTGAAAGCTGAACTTTATTACTTCATGATTTATTTATTTTCTGCACAACTTCATTTAATGCTTTCTGTAAAAGGGACCGTTGTGAATTTGGAACAGAAATAAGTAATATTTCTTTACAATACAAAATAAAAATCGTGATGGACTTGTAGCTTGCCTGAGGGGTGTTTTGTAGACAATAATGTTTTTGGTAGTTTTTGTACTATGAACTTGAAGTAGAGGTTTGTGAAGTAAAGTTCTGAATTTGAAATTCATGACCCTTGAAAAACTAACTAGTTGCCTTGGTCAAAATTTACGTTCAAAGAATGAAGTTGACTGCAAATAAAGTCCCTTATGTTGTCTGAACCTGCCCATTAATAAATTGACATTTGAATGACCATTTTCTTTTTAATTGTGATTGCCACCATAGACAGTGTAATTATGATTACGAGTAACAATTTATAAAATGTGCGACAACAAGATAAATAAATAAATAATAAAAACTTTTTAGATGGTACTTTCAAGTACAGAGATTCCTTCTTTAGCCGCATTACGCGAATGGAGAATGCTTTACCACACCATACAAATATGCACCGACAAACCTCCTTTTAAATCTTTTCTCTCTTTTTCAATGCTCCCACAATATTTTTGCCATAAAACGGCAATACGACCACCAAAAGCAATCGGAAATATATATGTATATGTAAGTGACGTTTAAAAATAAAAGCATATGTATTTTAAAAATTATTCGCATTATAACGAAAACGAGGGATTTTTACGACTATCGTAGTTCATCAATACGAACCCAGCTTAGATTAGCTCTAAGCTTAAATTTGTAATCTCCATTACGGCCACTTATCACTTTGGCTTATACAAGGCTGACACCAAATCGCAAATCTTAGCGATCTGCCGTGGCGATCACAATATCGCATATCGCTTTGTCTATTTTTTATCGACAACTGCCAAACTACAACAAAAACAAACTACAATGATTGTGTTGCCTTGTATCTTTTTGTCTGATAATTATTCACACCGAATACAGAGTCTGGTGAGTACGCGGCGAGGGAATCGAATGTCAATTTTAACATTTCTACCATTGTACAAATGTCAAAAAAAACTTCAAATCCACCCGCATATCATTTATCTGATACTGTAATCGGCAAAATTATATATATCGCAATCGTCTATATCTTTTTCTAAGCCAGTGATTTCCAAAATTATACAATTTATTTGTTCTTTTTTTACTTAAAAAGTCTCTCGACACTAAGTCCAATTATTTTTTCATAAGTCTCTTTTTTATCTATTTTGTTGGGGTCGCACACTCTGTAGTCAAAATGAGTTCGTCTTTAACATTGACTTTTTTTTTGAAAATATTAACACTTGGCACCACTTTTCGCCGTTTTAACGATAATTTGATTTGAATCATTCTAACCACTTTCTAATATGTATTGAAAATTGTATATATATTTTTGAAAAAAATCTTGAATGTTTTTTCTTGAATAATTAAAAATAAGAACAAATTTAAAACTTGTTCATCGTCATGTTAAAATAACCTTTGACCTTATTTTGTTTAACCTGAAATATTTTTTTAAATTTATTTATTACTCTGCTACAAAAATATTATACATCCTTGATTTATCACAACAAAAAAACAAACAACAAAACTACACGAAAAACAGGAGGTAACTAGAAGAGGGAGGAAGATCATAAGATCATTTAAGCTTCTATATCCTCATATTCGATTTAAAACTAAAATTTTCATAAATAACCCATACTTTTAAACGTTTATCATTACTTAAGCTTATCAGCTGATATTGATTGATAAGCATCAATAAATCAGATCCTCGAAAGTTTTGTTAAAAGTCTAATCCACTGTCATAAATCTAGGCCTTAACCTGTTAATTTTTTTGATGGAGGAAAGAGTATTGTTTTGATGATCGTACAAATTATATTCATTTGTTTTGGTTTTTACGTATTAAACTCCATGAATTTAAAAGCGTTTTTATATTTTTTCCAAAATACAAGTTAAAATCCTGAGGCACAGTCTTCCACAATCTATTTTTATTGAGTTCTTATAAGTGGAGTCGAAAAAAGTTCGATTTGAACATGACTTGAACTTTTAGTTGAAAATATAAAACTTGGCAGCACTTTTTACCGTTTTAACGATAATTTGATTTGAATTTGTCTTGCCATAGTTTTTGCACCAAAAATTTTAATTCTCATTAATTACACCAATTTTTTAAAATTACTTAAAATAATAACAAATTTTGAACTTCTTATAAAATTGTACATTATATCACCTTGTACTCCTTCCAGAAAACTAACGGTGATTATAAATTTGCCATTGGCCTTCCTTAAAATAACCTTCAATATTTTTGTTTTAATTAAGTTTGCATTTAATTTATGTTCAATTCTCGGACAGAATAAATAATAAATTGTTTTGATTTTTATTATCCTCATATCATAAATAAAAACAACAATAAAAATTACACGAAAAACAGGAGACAGGCAGGCAGCAGGAGGCAATATAACGTAGAGTGAGAAAGAGCATATACCTTGAAAACGACACGAACGAAACATTTAATACACTACTCGCCCTCAGCAGAACTTGCTTGTTCAAAATAAAAAAAGTTTGAGAGCCACTGAACTCAACCAACCTCGAACCTCGAAGAAAAATCAAAGATGTCAGCAGAAATTTTCTGAAAATTTTCACACAACTTTTCGCATTAAATCGCAATTTATCACACCGCAGTGTTTTAATTTATTACAAAAATATCAACTTTAAATATTTCTTTGTCGTTCGGAAAGAAATTCCATTCGAATTAATAACTTTTCCATCGAGAATAATCAATTTTAAAATTCTCCATCAATCCATCGCCATTATAGGTTGGTAAGAAAAGGATACATATTTTTTAATCTAAGAAAATTGATTTTTTCATCCGATTTACCAAAAAATCCCAATACCAAATTAAAATATAAATCAAATATTAATCAAAATCATAAAAATTTGATACATCTTCCATGAAAAATAACAAAGAAATCTTCGATAGAAAATCGAAGTACCAGTTCCACTCATAGCCCATAATTATTAGATAGGTACACAAAATGACAGTCGCTGTTGCTAGTGCTGCTGCACTTGCATATAAAAATTGACATTTGTTTGGTTGTTTTTTGGTTTGGTTTTTATGTGACAACATAATATTTAATGAGTCGAGAATTTTACGTTCGTTTTTCTGCTTTTTGTTAGTTCCCAAAAACACGAGAAGATTGCTTAATTTGGTAACGAGAAAGACGACGACTCGAAGACGACAATCGAGACGTGCGTAAGAGAGAGAGACACGAGGAGGAGGTGTTGCTTGTAGTTAGATTTGTTTATTAACTTTTAAGAATCTGGCAATGGATGTTGACGTTTCTAAGTCTCTGAAGCGATGCCTAAGCGTGCCAATTATCAATAACCAACTTCCAAATCAATTATCGTCGTCGTCGGCCACGAATTCAATCACCAACAACAATCAAACCCCCAAGAAACAAATTCTACCCAAACAGCAGTTTCCACAATCAACTGAAAAGATGACATCGACAACAGCAACATCTACTGTGCCACAGATATCGAATCCATCTTCCAGGTGAGTTTCATGCAAATGCTAATAGAATGAAGTTCAAAATTAACTTTAATCTCGATTTATTAGGGAAGTGTCTCCAGCACCAGTTTTCAACATATTCGCTCCCAGAGCGCGTCGTTATTCGGCGAGTTATAGTCCTCTGGGAGTGGCGGCGGCAGCAGCTGCTGCAGCAGGTGGAGCAACGACTCCAGTTCCCAGGCTAACACCCCGAGTCTCTCAATTGCGACAAGAGGAATGTGCTGATCTAAATAGCCGAGAAGTCAACCACGAGCGTGAAGTACACAGTGCTATACAAATGTCCCAGAGCTGGGAAGATCTGACTTTGGTGACAGAGAATTGGTCTTGCAAATCGGATGAAATGAGCAATCCGCTACAAGTAAATCTCCCATCGGGGATATCAAGTTGCTCGAGTCCGAGTCCAACCAGGTAAATAAAAGTAGACAACTTTTCCAAAAGAAAATACCCCAAAATATCATGAACTTGGAGTATTTGTTAGATTTTAAAACACTTTCATTTATAATAAGGTCCATAGGTTAGATTTAATTTTTGAGTGAATATTTAAGTTTTTCATAAATATTTCTGACAAGCATTTGTCTTTTGCTGTTGCTGCTGTTACTAGAGAGCAAGGCCAAGGTAGGTATAATATACAATCATTTGGAGATGAGTCAAAATGTGTGTTTTTATAAATTTTACAAGTAGGGTGACGAAATTATCTCTAAATAGATTAATTAGCTGAGGGAAACAAAAAAAAAATTAAGTATGGTTAATTTATAACACCATGTGTGGAACTTTTTCTTTTAATGAGCAAACCTTAAAAATTTCCACTTTCATTATTGTTTATTGTTGTTGATCGACGAATATACATACATATGTATGTTTTTCTAGATGTTATTTATTTATTTATTTATTTCATCAATCAAAGTTACAATTGCTCTTATAGATTACAGAATAAATTATAAAACACACTCAGACTAAATTATTACCACCAAGAAATAAAAATTCCTTCTCAAGAACATTGTAAAATCAAAAACATTACTAATTGAGTTAGCCTTCCTTAAATAACGAATTGATTGTAACCATACTTCAATTCAATGAAACGGGATGTAAAATAGTGAACGAGCATGAAGTTCCTTGTAGAGCTTTTAGGTGTATACAAACAGACTAAAGAGAGGAAGAAGGATACATTGATTTTGAAAGTAATTAGATCTCTAAAAATCAAAGTACACTCTTCTAGTTTTCAAGGTTTTGAATGCCCAACAAACATCTTGGACTATAAAATTAAATGTCACTATTCAAACGTAGCATCCTTGTAGACATTGTAGTGAAACATTTTTAGATTTATTTAATTATTAATGAATGATTTGAATATAAAGATTTCCATAGGATGCTGCATGAGTATTCCAAAATAGATCTCACTAAGTTGGAATGAAGTGATCTTAGCGTATATGGATCAGAAACATTTTTTGAATTACAACTTAGAATTTGTTTTAGAAATTAATAAAAATCTTGTCAAGGGGAATGTCGTTAAACATATGTAAGTTTAGAGTAAAAATGATGATCCGGTTATCTCTTTTTTACTTTAATTCTGGATAAATGAGGACCACCTTCATTTATAAGAAATGACTTGAGAACTGCTTTTGGAGGACTTAAATTTAATTAATTTCACAACAAATACAGAAAGATTAGTTTAGGTAAACAAATAGAATCAATAATTCGTCACAACTAGGTTAAAAACAGAAGGACCTAGCTGACTACCCTTATGGACACCGCAAGTAACAAAGACGGCATTTAAAATGTTGTTTTTGATTTGGACTAGTTGTATCCTAACTTTAAAACAATTTTTTCAAACAAAATTTGAAATTGTAGTTATTTTTTGCAGATTGGGCAATATTTACCGCTTTCATTTTTAGAGCCTGGCGCAAGTAAAGAAGCCAAAGCATTGCATTTTTCTGCATCGTTTTTTAAACTTGAGAATTCATATTCAACTTTCGAGAAGATTTTTATATATTTAAAAAATTAATATTTAGAAGGTACACACAACAGTGACTAAAATTGTTGGAGACTCGATTTTTATAGGAATTTGTTCATGAAGTTAAAATTCTTTTTGTAAATAATACATCTTTCGAAAAGAGCTAGATCACGTAAACGTTAAAGGTAAACGCTTTTTAGAAAGTAAAATTATTATATTATTATACTTTATACGCATTTGGTAAGTTCCAGTATCTTGCTCTCTTATCGAAAATATGTGTTTTTTCAGTTTCTCGACATTTTTTCTCCTTTCTGCAACTTCCAATCCAGCAAATTCTTGTGGGACGATAACATATGAATGTGGTAAAATATGTCGTAAGATTTTTGCGTTTTCAGAGACAAGGGAAGATATTTTTCAAAGACAATTTACAAAAGCTATATATGTATGTACATACGTCTAAAACTCAAGTATAACGCTCTTCTCTAAACATTTTTTACTTAAGCATTTTGAACTGTATTCAGAGAAAATTCATTCAAACATCGTCGTAAAATTTCTTGCCTCATACTTATTTACTATTACTTTATCGTTTTATGCTATATTGAAAGCCAGGTGCATTTATCCTACTTAACAGCTTAAACAGTTTAAAAGTAATACTCGCGCTTCTAGGAATGCTCATCACTTTATCTTTGAGCCCAACTTTGGTTGTATTGTGAAGTTTAGAGATTTGTTCTTAAGCAGTACTAAGCGAATGTAGAATTCCTAATCACGCTTTGTCTTTCCGTGTCATTGTGCAATGTTTAAGATTTTGTACGATTTTGGATTCGAAGAATAAAATTTTGAAAAAAATTAAAGTAAATAATTCACCAAATAAAATATAAACGTCATAACTATATTAAAGTTTAAAGCAGATACAAACAAATGGCTAGAAGACAGAAGAGAAGTCTGGGGTCAATCCCTTTTTTTGCCAACTAATTTTGTTTGTTTTACGCGTACTGTACCTTACGAGGTTTCTTCATAAAAACCATAGGTCTTATCTATCGCTGACAATACTTAAACACAATACTCTGCAAGCTGTTCCTAATTTATTAATAATTTCCTTAGAATATAACACATATTTTTTGAAATTTATTATAAGATCAACTTCCTATACCTATAATTTGTTCAACAATTGCTCCAGTTAGGCCTTAAAACATTTATTGCGTCAAGCTTTCCTGGTCCAGTTTGTTTATATTTTTAAAATATTCGTTTGTTTATTTGTTCATAGTAATAGAGCTGGAATGCGACTTCCATATGGTCTATCGCCTTCACCCACCCGCCGCACCTTTTCCACCAGACGCTCCATGTCTCCCATCGCAATGCGCCCAAGCCAGCTGGGACCAGTTAAGCGAAAGTTCGAATTGGACGATACAAGTAATTGGAACATCTATTCACCTCCACCATTAAAAAAGATTTTCACAGAGAGGTAAGCATCCTCGAACAAAATATCATAATCATAACAATCAAACTAAAAATCGACTTTTTCAGTCGTGGCTCGTCTCCAATATGCCAATCACCATCTTCCGTTTGTCCCAGTCCAGATTCTGGCACCTATGATGGTCGGATTACACCAAAGCTTTTCATTTCGAAACTCTGCACCAATAACTCCACCAACTCGACATCGTGCTCTTCTCCAATGGGCACTTCGTCGTCATCGTCGTCTGGTATTGATGCAGGAATCGATATGCAGTCGAATGGTTCGGTGTCCAGTCCCGCCACAAACACTTGTTCCTCAAGTGAAAGTGAACCCATGTGTATCACACCCTTCGAGAGTGTGTCTGAGGAAACTAATTCAGCAGTTGATGTGAAGAAAGTCATTGACAACGATGATGCAACTCTCATGGATGACATCAAGAGCGAAACATCTTCGACAAGTGGAGATTCGTGTGTCTCCAGTTCGGGTGGTGCTGAAATCCCAAAGCCAAATTTTCTAAACAAAATCCCAACAAGTCTTGGATTTGGCTCGGCGTCAAATAATAATCCTGTCGCAAGTAAAGCTGCAGGCCAAATGAACGACGTCTCATCATCGACAACTTTAATAATTCAACCAAGTAATACAGGCAGTATTATTTAAATATGTACACCGCATAAAAACGGAGAGGTTATGTATATAAGTTATTTTTAAAAATATATACCTTACATTTATTTACTTAAAAATTGATATTAAACAAAAAATATTATACAAATAATAATCATTTATTACATAAATTATAAAGTAAGTACATAAAAGAAGAAAGAATGATGAAAGAAAAAAGAAAGCTTTATTGGACAGAGAAATGAAGTGTGTTTTTTGTGAAGTTTTTTAACTCATTTTTGTAGAGTTGTTTTTTGTCTAGTTGTTAATAATAATATATTGATAATAAATTGAAGTGCTTAGTTGTAGTTAATATTCTCATATTAAGTGTTTTTTCCTCTCATTTGTTTTATTTTTTTTTGTTCATTTTGTTTTCGTCAAAATTATTCTGTTTATTATCATTTTCTTTGGTTTGTTTCTAAACACAATAACTTATTTAATATAAATAGATTTATAGATTTGTATATTTAGGTACGAATGTATTCAAACTTTATTAACTATTTAGATTAGATTGTACAAAATACAAGGTATGATTTTTTTAGGATAAATTAAATTTTTAATTAATTAAGTTAAACGTACATAAATGAAAGTTAAAGAAAATATTAACGAAAGAAAAGAAAACTAAATATTTACCTAACCAATATTATTATAAAAGAATAAACAAATTAAAATGTTTCGTTTATAAAAGAATACGAATATAATAGCTAAAGACGAAATGAAAAAATTGTTGTTTGCTTTGTTTTAAAAATACAAGTAATATAAAAGAAAAAAAAAGATGGTGTATACATCTTGATTGGTTAGTTCGTAAATAAAATATATAAAACAAATACAAAATGCTTGGTAGTATAACAATCTTTGCCAACAAAATAATAAAGAGTGTAAAGATAAAACCTTTAGATTTTTACATTTAAACAAGATTTTTCCTGACAAACATTGGAATTGCAGGATCCTATTTTTACAAAGTGGATAGGTAAGTGAATAAGAAGAAGGAGAGTTAAGTGACATATATTTCTGAAAAAAATATGAAGAAAGGAAGAACGTCGAGGATTTTATATTTGTGGATATCGTGAATAAAATGTTGTATCTTCATGATAATCAAGCTGTCGTTTTAATAAAACGAATGAAAAACGACAAGGTTAGAGTTAAAATAAAATAAAACCTTCGGTGTTCTTTACTATCTTCTCTTTACTATCTATCTCTTTACTATCTTCAGATTGTAGTGAAAATCGTTTTACCGAAATGTCGATTTTTATCGTTTCTGTTGAACGCATCTTTATATTAGGAACTATGTTTTTAGAGGACGTTAGCACTCATATCAATGTTTCAAACTAAAGTCTAGAAAAAAAGTGGAAAATTATGTAAGTTTTCAGATTTTGTCCGTAGGAAATTTTTCATGTTGTTTCAAATTACAAGCATTCTAGGACTACACACAAATATCCATGAATCAGTTGTAAAAATATGATTTGGAAGCGTTTTTTAAGTATTAATTGAATTTAAATATTGTAATGAATGCAAAACATGTTGGTTTTTGAGACCAGGGGAAAGGGGTTGAAAACAAGTGCTTTAAAGATTTTTTAAAAAATTAAGCACCGTTCCCGTTGCAAGATTTCTATCATTATTTTATCGCTATTTTAATAATCAATGTCCTCTAGTGAAATTGCTAGTTTTATTCCTCTCCTCAAACAATTCAACCATAATGAACGTACTTCAAAAATGCTCATCAGTTTACCCTCGAGCCCAATTTCAGAGGTACTATTAAGTACAGAGATTAATTTTTTTTGCCACACTACACGAATATGAAATGCGTTACCATGCTCAATATTTTCCATTTATTGCAAAAATCATATCCACTATAAACATACATATGTACCTATATTAGATCTAACATCACCATGTGCGTAACGAGTATTTTCAAGAAGTAAAAATGCACACTGTTGTTCGGCGTACAACAAATCTGTGTTCTTCCAAAGATATTTGGTATCATTAGTTCTGCTCTAGTCGAGAAATGGGATAATTTAAACGACACCATCGTAAGGAACCCTATCCAAGACATGCTTAGAAAAATAAATGTTCTATTAAACATTCTTAAAATGTTATTTATTTAAGACTTGCCATTTTCGAAAATGTTTGTTTAATTTGTTGAGTCATCCTTATTTTATTTTTAGATAAGTTAATCAAGAAAAATGTATTCAAAAATACACTTTTTTTAGATTCTAAAGTAAGTTATTCCAAAATTTCAAGATTCGCCACTTTTTGTCAACCCAATGTATGTAAAAATAAATTAATGCCAGAAACGCTTTGATTAGGAATTTGGGAGTCCCAGGCATTTTAAGTGTTTCCAAAAAAAAAACAACTAGAAGCCCTCCAAAAAAATGAAAAGTATTTTTATTTTTAATTTATATACACTGAGTTACAAAAAAAGTGGCGCACTTTGAAATTTCGCAATATTTTCAAATACATATGTAAAAAAGATTCGCATTGTCTTAAATCAGAAAGAAATTTTTGCCAATAAATGATGCGAAAGGAACCTCGTATTCTTCGAGAATGTTGGTGGTTTAATTATTGGAGTTCAACGATCATTCCACTATGCACAGCCCAATTATTCCGTGCCCGGAAACTCCTGCCCACACAATGACGTAACCTCCCCAGAAATTTTCCCGCTGGGCAACTTTTGTCGAATTGTATCTCCCACCTGATCTTCTCCATACTCTTTTACGTCCGTCTGGTGAGCTTAGACAAAACCTGGACTTATCAGTGAAGAGCATATTCCATTTACTCTGCTGTATCGTGAGTCTTGGTATACAACCAGACCCCCTCACAATTAAACGCCGCTCACTCTTTAAGCATTCAAAGTGATCCCTCTCACCGATTAAAGCCTGTGAGACACTTCAACCGCTTTTTGGTGACGATCTCGAAGGCTTTGAGGCACCTAATATCTCTGCAAAAATAAGGCTGTATATATTAAAGTATGACTGCGCCACTTTTTTTGTAACTCAGTGTATTTTTATCGTTCAGATTAAATATAGTTGCTGGGCGAACAAAAATGTTTCAGAAGAAATATTTTCCCAATAATAAGGTAATCATGTTATTACCTTATTATTATATTATATTTAAAATAATACCACTTGAAAAATATTTGTGTTAATAAAGGTCTCCCAGTATGGTTCCATTTAATGATCAGGAAGAAAGTCGTTGGCCGGTGAGAGAGCCGAAAGCCAAGTGAAGTTATTGTACGACGAGCGCAGCAAATAATGAAGGTGAAATCAAATCTTTCTTAAAAATATACATTTTTGAAAACCTGCTACCTTAACAAGACATAAAACTTATCTTCACACAAACGAATAGATTTTGGGAAAAAGGATGGAAAACCGTTGTATCAACCGATGAGGAAAAGTTTTATTTGGATGACCCACAACGTGTACACAAGTATTGCCACTGTAAATATAGAGCGGCATCCGAAAAAGTATAATGAAATTACTTCAATCGGCTTCAAGGAAAAACAAACTGATCCATAAAGTTTTGATCATATGTGGAGAGAAAATAGCCATGTCAGAATTTATTTTCATCAATCAATTCATCAGCAAGAAATAGAAAACATCTAGAAAAAACTGCGAACTGCATTGGCAAGTTTTAAGTGTCGACTCAAATCCTTTCGACAACATTGAATTGCTGTTATCATCAAAAGTTTTCAAGCAATCCAAGAGACATTGAAGAAAGTTCATCCTTTTTTTATTATTACCAAACGATCCAGGGTATGTATGTATGTATGTATGTATATCTTTAATATGACAATAATATATGATACCAGGTTTTAGAGTGGACAAAAGAGGGGGGGCATAGAAAGGAGTACATTGATTTTTTGACGTCTGAAAGAACTTTAACCAACAAAAGAAATCATACCTCTTATGAAGAGTATTTAAAAGATTAAAGAAGAAACGTACCTTTCAGATCAGTTAACTTGGACACTTAAATCTCAAAACATGTTGAAGTTGGATATATTTTTTTTCCTAACCATTAAAGGTAGTCTGAATCCCAATTTTCAGAAAACTGCATTCAAAAGCAATTGTATGCGAATTCTTATAAGCAAGCTTGGAATACAAAAAACTGGTATAGGGTTTTAGACATTCCAAACATCATAATAATGTGTAGGTTCTATACACAAACTTGTGTAACTCAAGTACGGTTCAAACTTTAATTTACAAAGTGTACCTTACAAAATGTACCCTCCCACTTTTGCACATATGTAGAAAGTGTACACCAACGTAAAATAAAAAGACTTTATTTTTGGAATTATTAATAAATATATTTGTGTAAACCATGTTTACATTTATTTATTTTTCTAAAATATTTTCTTACAAATACAAATATAACTTTTGTTCATAATAATTGTTTTTTTTTTTTTTTTTTTTTTTAATAATTAATTAGCCATTTGACCATCTTCTATCATAATAATAATAATAATATGAGTTCTTTGTTTCTTAACCTAAGACATTTAATATATTTTCATTTTCCTTTTTTTTTTTAAAACCGTAGCTGTGATAAGTTTGATGTTTTTTAAGTGCAAAAGCATGAAAAAAAAACTATTATAAATTTTGTTTAATCTTTTATAAAGTATGAAGGTAGGTAATGTACAAAATTAACAATAATAAATATTTAATTATTTAAAATATTTAAAACAACGTGATTCGATCACGTTAAGATAAAACAGAAATAATAATATTAATCATAAAATAAATGGAAAGATTGTACTAAATTAAATCAATTTGCATAATAAATTTTTAATAAAATTAAATTTGCCTCAATTTTCAATGCGTTCAAATTCAAATGCGTGTTTTGTTTTGTTTCTCATAGTTGGCTCATTGGTTTATTGATTTGGAAGATCTGAATTGTGTCAGCACCGAGATCCACTATAAAACTTGGAATGGAAATTTAGAATTTTTTCTATTGCTTTTAACTTTTCTAGCTCGCGTTTGGAATCTTATCATATTTTAAAAATAAAGTGATGTGTTAAGTGGTTGCTTTTAAATCGCAGAAAATTCTAAAAATAACTTCGTTTTTAAAACTTTTGCTTATCGAAATAAGAAGCTTGAACAATGACGACCACCAGTGTATATTTTTGTGTGCATTTGAATCAAAAAGTAAGTGAGTTTAAAAATATTTTATCTTTAACAAAAATTAAATCATAGTTTTACACTCTGTTTGTCCACTGTTACATAATATTATAACCAATAATTTTAAAAAGATGTTAAAAAAATATTTTGATCAACAATTCAAATCACAATGTCTTAATATAAATTAGCTCCTAAGATTGAATCTGCAAGCTTTTACATATACAATTATCTATGAAAAAGAAAAGGACTACAAAACCAAAACAGTTTTATTTTTTGTTTAAGGATACAACATTAATCTAAATAAAATTTAATAAAATTCTAAATCGTATAATATAAATTTTTAATTTACCAATTTTGTATTATTTTTTTTCGTTCAGCACATTTCTTTCCAAAAAAGAACATCTCATTTATGGAATGTGAAATAAGTACAATTGCTCGTGCTTGTAAAATGGAATGTGTGCCTAAATTTTGTTGTTGTTTTTTTTTTCTATGCATCTGCACTCGACTCATCGTCGACATCGTGAATGGAGAAATGGGCTACCAGCAAGTCTCTAGACTCAAACATTTGCTTACAAATATAACACTGAAACTCCACAGATGAATCATGCTGCTTGATATGATCGGCATAGAGTTCAATCGAAGTTGACTTCTCCCCACATTCGGGACACTCGAATTCCTCATCGTCATCGGCTAGCGCTGATTCGGTATCACTACGTCGCCTCTTGATTTGCATTTCGTGTCCTTTTAAGCCTCTCATCCGTTTGTTCGGTGAATTTCTTTTTTGATGATGGGTATCCTTGTGCTCCAAAAATGAATCGTAGTCAGTGAATTTCTCACGACACGAACTACACTTGTACACTTTCACCCGATTGTGGGTGTGCATGTGCTTCTTGAGCGTGGACACTTCGCGAAAAGGTTTTTGGCAAATAGTGCAGCTGAATGGTTTTTCGCCGGTGTGAATCATAAAATGACGTTTTAGATTATGCCGGGTGCCGAAAATTCGACTACACATTGGACATTGGAATTCCTTTTTGGTGCCACCTCCTGATAATGGTGATATTCGATTTGGTACACTATCCAGCAAAAGATCAGCCATATCTTGGATACCATCACCTGAACCACTCTTGTCGCAAGCAACACATTTGGTTGGATCGTAGGTTGAGGGATCGTTGACACGACATACCATACATTTAAAATTCATTTGAGTTGAATGAATTCGACGATGTTTTTTCAGGTCACTGAATTCTCGAAAACGTTTATAACACATGTCACAGCCGAAAGGACGTTCACCTGAAATTAATTTAAAAAAAGAAATTTATAATATTTTAAGACCTATTCTCAAATAGGCCTCAATTCAAGTATCCCTAGACACTGTTTAAGTGTAGGGTGTGTCGTTAGTCGAAAATTTAAAAAAATTCATATTCATATTCATATTCATATTCATATTCATATTCATATTCATATTCATATTCATATTCATATTCATATTCATATTCATATTCATATTCATATTCATATTCATATTCATATTCATATTCATATTCATATTCATATTCATATTCATATTCATATTCATATTCATATTCATATTCATATTCATATTCATATTCATATTCATATTCATATTCATATTCATATTCATATTCATATTCATATTCATATTCATATTCATATTCATATTCATATTCATATTCATATTCATATTCATAGTTATATTTTAATCCGCTACAAGAATGGCCCGTCGTCTAGGGGTGTTATCATAATATTATGAGTCTCTAATATTTGAAAGTTTGGACGATTAAACTAGCAAATATTCGCTAATTGTAATTGAGTGATAAATCGATAAGACATTCGAGACGAACGTACTCTTTTGCGAATTGTTATTCTTAATACGAAAGTAACGAATTCGCTAGATTTTATGTTCGATTCGTGTTTCATAATGAGGTCCAAATTTTGGTTTCGGTAAGTTACCACAATATAAATGTATTCATAACTAATTCATCTAAAAATTTCTGTTAAAAAAAAAACCTCCCATATGATTTTTACCAACCTGTGTGGATCATCATGTGCCTTCGAAGATTATAGCTGGAAGCAACACTCTTTCCGCAAAGGAAACACTCGATCGACTGTTTCTGGGCCTTCTGTTCCAAGTCGATCCAATTTAGCTCGATACCCTCCTCGTTTTCATCGATATAATCGACGTCCGAGTCCAGAAGAACCATCTCACCATCCTCGTCGTAGTCAACTTCTTGAATTGTACTCTCATCGCTCTCGTTCATAACATCACCACTGTTGCTATTACTTTGCTGCTGGTGCTGTTGCTGGTGTTGAAGTAATTTGACTTTGTCGTCGGCTTCCTGTTTCGGTTCCAATTTCCGTTGGGCTTCGAGTTCCTCTTTCTCCTGTTTTTTCTTTGTTTCTTTTTGTACCAAGTCGACCAAAAACGAACGAACTTTTGCGTCATCGATTGATATGAAGTTCTCATCGGGTTCGTGGTATTCATATTTTTGGTTTGGATCTAACTCTTCGTAGGGGTTTGATTGTTCGAAGGTGCTACTGTGGTGATGAAGGGCAATTTCATCTGGACCTGGAGCTGAAGACGGTTGATGATAATATTGCTGTTGCGAGTGAGAAGGATGTTGAGAATGATGAGGAGGAATAATATTGTGTTGATGGTGATGATGTTGATGTTGATGATGATCGTAACCATTCGGAGGATATTGAAATACAGGCGGTTCGATTGCTAGTGCATTCGGATTTGGAGGCATCGGAGGATAGTGTGTGAAATTTTCATACGGAGCATATTGCATAGCCCCATTGATGTTGCTGATGCTGCTGCCGTTGCCGTTGGTTAACCCGATCATATGATGGGCTTCTGGCTCAGCTTTTATCCAGACATCCATTGGTAAGCACTTGAGTGAAGTGACGACTTTTTGCCACCCCCATACAATGATTTGGACGGAAGTTGTGAAATATTTTACATGCAATTTTAAGCACTCTCTTGAAGCAGGACGGGATCAATTTAGTTTTAAGTAAGTTTATGCTTTGGAAATTTATGATTTTGGGCTTATTTTAGGGAATTATTTAGATTAATTTGTTTACGTTGATCGAAAAAAAGGTTTCCAGCAGCCATGAACTGTCAATTTCGATAATTTACGCATGACAGAAGAATGTACAGGATTTTGAGATCTGCTACGATAAAAAATGTTGAAGTTTTGAAATGGCCACATTCAGAAACTTTCATGGTAGTTGTACAAATGTACATAGAGGAAATATATTATCTAGAGTCCCGACTGGTACCCGTCTTGCCTGAAACACCCTCAAATTTTGTTTGAGGTAACTCTCTTAAAAGCCCGTAACAACTACATAGAATCTGGATTTTCCCATAAGAAATGCACAGGACAACTAACACATGCTTATGCTAATGGGCAAAATTCTCTCAATTTAGTTTGTAGGCAAAAAGAGAGCAAACCCATTAAGTCGGGACTCTAGATAATATTGTAATGTGTATACACTCTTTCAATAATAAGGGGCAACATCTAGTGGTAGTAATAGGAGAACTCGCTTCTTTAAGCATCGAGAAACATCTAGTGGCTTAGAGGGGAACTCATTCAGCGCATACAAGAACCTCGAAAGGGGTAAGCATCTAGTGATAAAGTGGAGAACTTCGTTAAGCATCGAGAAACATCTAGTGGCTTAGAGGGGAACTCATTCAGCGCATACAAGAACCTCGAAAGGGGTAAGCATCTAGTGATAAAGTGGAGAACTTCGTTAAGCATCGAGAACAACCTCGTAGATTCTCGAACCGATTTGAGGTATATAAATAGGCGCTCGGAAGCGAAGCGGTTCAGTATGGATTATTGGTTGTAAACTGCGATAAGTAAAGACTGTGTATAAAAGTAATAATTGAAAGTAAAGACTGTGTTCGGAACGTAAAAAGTTGAGTGTTCAATAAATAAGTTGAAGCGATTTTAAATAAAGTAAATTTGTGTTTTATTTGCAAGTGTGAATAAGTTTTAATTAGCGGACCAAGCCGAATATTACATTGGTGTCAGAATAAGGGATTAAAACTTATTGAGAGTAAAAACAGTGAGCAGTGATTGAACTATTTTGTGTGAAGTAGTGAAGTTTAAAATAAAAAAAAAAAAAAAAAAAAAAAAAAGATGAGTAAAGTTTTGAAAGACTTAACTGTTCCTGAGCTAAAGGCCGAACTAAGCAAACGTGGCTTAAGTGGGACAGGAGTAAAAACTGAACTCGTTAAACGGCTGCAAGAATATCTGGAGCAGCAAAATGAAGACCCAGATACGTTTGCTTTTGAATTAGAAGCAAAAGTGGAAGAGGTAAATGCAAATGTTGCTTTATCTAACATGATGTCACTTCTTCTAGCCAAATTTGAAGAACAAAGAAGCGATCAAAAGCAAGAACAACAGAATGTTCTCAAACAACTAGAAACTCAAAGGAGTGATGTCCTGAAACAACTAGAAGCCCAAAGAAGCGACCAGAAGCAAGAACAGCTGAATGTTCTCAAACAACTAGAAACTCAAAGGAGTGATGTCCTGAAACAACTAGAAACTCAAAGAAATGATGTCCTAGAGCGGTTCGACGAACAGAGAAACCTTTTAGAAGGCAGGTTTTCGGACTTCGAAGAGAAAATCAAAACTGTTGACGAGCGCGTCGAAAAACAAAATGCACGTTTCGAGAAAATTGACGAACGAATCGAAACCATTACAAATGAACTAGAAAAAGTGCGAAAGATGAAAGCTCGAGAACCTTCTGGTGAGTGCTCAAGAAAGAGAGAAGTGAATCCTCCAAGCTTTGATGGGCAGATTCCGTGGTCAATCTACAAGAAACAGTTTGAAGCAGCAGCATTAACAAACGGCTGGGACGATCACGAAAAATACATTGCTCTTACGCTCGCTTTAAGAGGATCTGCTGCTGAACTACTACAAACCATCCCAGCAGAGAAGAGTGGTGACTTCACAGTTCTGGTAAGCGCGATCGAACAGCGGTTTGGGGATAGCCATATGACAGAAGTCTTCCGAGTTCAGCTTAACAATAGGACGCAGAAAAGAGGTGAAACTCTGCAGCAGCTTCAGGCAGATATCGAGCGATTGGTTCACCTGGCATATCCAACAGCTGGTAACGAGATAATAAATCAACTTGCTGTTGAAGCCTTTGTGAGAGCTGTGGGCGATATAAATCTTCAAAGGGCTATCCGCACTGCTGGAAAGCGAACACTACCAGAAGCATTGGCTTTCGCTCTGACGATGGAAGCTGCAGAACAAGCTTCCCAAAACGTGCATCGTGTAAGAGAATTAGAAGTCCAAGAATGCTCTTGTCAGAAAGCTACTGTGGAAAGGAGTCAACGAGACGGACCAGCACGATGCTGGAACTGCAATAAGACTGGGCATCTACAGCGACAGTGCAGATTACCACGAAGAGGAACCGCATTCCCACCCGGGAAACGAATAAGAACCAACTTCAAGGGGCAGAAGCTGGTTTCTGGTATCGATGGCCCCAGAAACGACATCCAGGTTTCTCAAACGAAACGCGACAACAAGAGCCTGACCGTGGAAGCAAGTATAAACGGCAACAAATGTGTGGCTACCATTGACACCGGTGCCACGGCGTCCATCATACGGCAAGACCTCGTCAAGAAGGCATGGCTCCACAACACCAACAGCTATCGTCTAAGGACTGCAACTGGAGAGGCCGCAAAAGTTTATGGTGAGGTACGTCTTAAGATCCGGATGGCAGAGTTGGAATTCTCTCACCCGTTCCTGGTAGCAGATATATGCGATGAGTGCATTGTCGGCGTCGATTTCATGAAAGATCACGGAGTGATATTGGACATCGGGAACCAAGTCCTGAAATATCGAAACATCGAGATTCCGATGATCTATGGGACTAACTCGTATGAGACATCGCCATCTGTGAAAACCGTCATCAAAGAAGATCTCACTTTGCCTGCTTCTTCAGAGGTATTCGTGTGGACGAAATTGAAGGGTAAGCCTGGCAGCCATCGATACCTCATGGTCGAACCAGCGTCTGTAAAGTCCTCCCAAAACGTCATCATTGGGAAGACTCTTGTAAGACCTTTAAAGAACATGGTTCCGGTAAGAATACTGAACATCAAGCCGTATGAAGTTAAGCTTAGAAAAGGTGAGATTGTCGGACAATGCGAATCTGTATCAGCAATAACAAGGATCAACGAAGAAGAGTCAAGGCAATCCTTGAAGTCCGAAGAGCTGAACTCCATAAAGACGAACATTCTCAAGTCATCTAATCTTGGCCACCAACAACGAAGAACTGCAGAAGGTCTCCTCGAAGAATTTGCAGACATCTTTTCGTCATCGAAAAGGAAATATGGCAGAACGCAACTGGTGCAACATCGAATTAATACCGGGGATGCAAGGCCGATTCGTCAACCTGCAAGACGCCTTCCACTAGCCAAACAAGGTGAGGTTGAAGAACTGATAACCACTATGAAGGAAGAAGGTCTCATTGAAAACTCTAAAAGTCCTTGGGCATCTCCAGTGGTCCTGGTAAAGAAGAAAGACGGATCAACCCGCTTTTGCGTGGACTATCGAAGGTTGAATGATGTGACCAAGAAGGATAGCTACCCTCTGCCTAGGATCAGTGATACTCTGGACGCAATGGAAGGAGCACAATGGTTCTCAACTTTGGACTTGAAAAGTGGTTACTGGCAAGTCGAGATCCATCCTGAAGACAAAGAAAAGACAGCATTTTCAACAGGAAACGGATTGTGGCAGTTCAAAGTGATGCCTTTTGGACTTTGCAATGCTCCAGCGACTTTTGAGCGCCTAATGGAATGCGTCCTGCAAGGACTGACATGGAAATCTTGCCTGGTCTATTTGGATGACGTCATAGTATACGGGAAAACATTTGACGAACACTGTACAAATCTGAGAGCCGTGTTTCAAAGACTTCGAAAAGCCCACCTCAAGCTTAACCCAGAAAAGTGTTCACTCTTCAAAACCGAAGTGAAATATCTGGGACATATCATCTCATCCCAAGGAGTAAAAACGGATCCTGATAAGGTTGACACCGTGAAGAATTGGCCAACACCACAGGATAAACACCAACTCCGAAGCTTTCTGGGTCTAGCCACCTACTATAGGCGCTTTGTGAAGGACTTTGCTGGAATCGCCAAGAGTCTTCATCAGCTAACGGAAAAGGGAAAGCAGTTTAAATGGTCAGGTGAGTGCGAGCGCAGCTTTCAAGAGCTCAAGCAACGCTTGTGTAATGCACCAGTGCTGACCTATCCGACTCCAGGAAAACCGTTTATCATTGATGCTGATGCCAGCAATGTCGGGATTGGTGCTGTACTGTCGCAGGTACATAATGGCGAAGAAAAAGTGATTGCCTATTACAGCAAGGTACTCTCGAAGTCGGAAAGAAACTATTGTGTAACCAGAAGAGAACTTCTTGCACTGATTTTGGCAACAAAGCACTTCCATAAGTATCTCTATGGACAGAAGTTTCTTCTCCGAACTGACCATGGAGCACTAAACTGGCTTTTGAATTTCAAGAATCCAGAGGGTCAAGTGGCGAGGTGGATTGAGAGGCTGCAGACGTACGATTACGAAATTCAACATCGGAAGGGGAAGCTTCACTCAAATGCAGATGCACTGTCTCGGAGACCATGCAAGCAAGACTGTAAGCATTGCAGACGACAAGAAGAAAAAGAAGTGGTTACTGTCCAACGAACCAGAGCCGATCCCGTTTATGGCTGGAGCAACGACGAGTTGAGGAAGGCTCAACAAGAAGACTCAGATATCGAACCCATCCTCGCTTGGAAGGAACACCAGGAAAAACCAGAATGGACTGACATCTCCGATAGAAGTCCGACTCTGAAGGCATATTGGGCACAGTGGGACTCGTTTCATGTCCAAGAGGGTGTCCTTCGACGTAAATGGGAATCAGCAGATGGAAAGTCTTATGTAATGCAGCTAGTCTTACCGAGATCGAAGGTTATGGACGTTCTGCGAGAGATGCATGGTGGAGTTTCGGGAGGCCATCTAGGAGTAAACAAGACGCTAGAAAAGGTTCGACAACGATTTTACTGGCTACATGCAAGAGAAGATGTCGAGAAGTGGTGCCGAAAATGTGATACCTGTGCTGCCACCAAAGGCCCGAACAAAAAGAACCACAGCCAAATGCAGCAGTATAATGTCGGAGCACCCTTCGAAAGGATTGCAGTAGACGTGGCGGGTCCATTTCCGGAAACAAATAATGGAAATCGTTATATTCTGGTCGTCATGGATTACTTCAGCAAGTGGCCTGAAGCATACGCCATTCCAAACCAAGAAGCCAAAACAGTCGCAGACCAAATTGTCTTCAACTGGGTGAGCAGATTCGGCGTTCCATTAGAACTGCATTCCGACCAGGGAAGGAATTTTGAATCCAACATATTTCAGGAAGTTTGTGGGCTTCTTAACATCAAGAAGACAAGAACAACACCACTTCACCCACAATCTGATGGCATGGTCGAACGATTCAACCGAACCCTGAAGGAACATCTTTGCAAAGTTGTGGACGACAACCAGCGAGATTGGGATCGACACATTCCACTGTTTTTGATGGCGTATCGAAGTGCAAGACATAGCTCAACTGGTCATACACCGTCTGAGATTTTGATGGGAAGGAACATCAGACTGCCGAGCGAAATAAAATTTGGATGTCCCACGTCGGAGCTGCAAGCCGA
Source organism: Eupeodes luniger (assembly GCA_951509635.1). Taxonomy (NCBI): domain Eukaryota; kingdom Metazoa; phylum Arthropoda; class Insecta; order Diptera; family Syrphidae; genus Eupeodes; species Eupeodes luniger. The sequence continues at coordinate 5,292,854 of OX608075.1, read as the reverse complement.
GGATGACTACATTGATGACCTCAGAGAAAGACTCCTTCAGATCCACGACAATACCAGGTTGAAAATAAAGATGTTCAGTGACCGAATGAAGACACGCTACGATATACGAACGACAACAACAGAGTTCCAAGCAGGAGATCGGGTGTGGCTTTACAATCCCCATCGACAAAAAGGATTGTCACCGAAACTTCAACGGGACTGGGAAGGTCCATATACAGTCGTTACAAAAATCAACGATGTCGTGTACCGGATACAAAAGGGAGTCAGAGGAAAACCTAAAGTTGTACATCGCGACCGGCTACATCGCTACAGTGGTGATGAGAACGATGGATTTGTTCGGGACGATCAATCCTAAGGAGGGGGCAATGTAATGTGTATACACTCTTTCAATAATAAGGGGCAACATCTAGTGGTAGTAATAGGAGAACTCGCTTCTTTAAGCATCGAGAAACATCTAGTGGCTTAGAGGGGAACTCATTCAGCGCATACAAGAACCTCGAAAGGGGTAAGCATCTAGTGATAAAGTGGAGAACTTCGTTAAGCATCGAGAAACATCTAGTGGCTTAGAGGGGAACTCATTCAGCGCATACAAGAACCTCGAAAGGGGTAAGCATCTAGTGATAAAGTGGAGAACTTCGTTAAGCATCGAGAACAACCTCGTAGATTCTCGAACCGATTTGAGGTATATAAATAGGCGCTCGGAAGCGAAGCGGTTCAGTATGGATTATTGGTTGTAAACTGCGATAAGTAAAGACTGTGTATAAAAGTAATAATTGAAAGTAAAGACTGTGTTCGGAACGTAAAAAGTTGAGTGTTCAATAAATAAGTTGAAGCGATTTTAAATAAAGTAAATTTGTGTTTTATTTGCAAGTGTGAATAAGTTTTAATTAGCGGACCAAGCCGAATATTACAATATATTTCCTCTATGCAAATGTAGTTCAAAATTAATTGTAATTGTATTGTAGTTCAGAAAGTACAAAACTCTTTGACTTCTGAATACAGTTCACATCACCATCACGAATTGTATTGAAAAACACTACTTCATTAAAATAAATAGCCTCAAAAAACCTTATATGTATGCGTTTTTTTGAATTCAAAAAAGTAGTATCTCAAAAACTTGATATGATAAAGCAAATTTATAATAAAGCCCATGAAAAACTCTCTGAAAAGGGGGCGACTTTCCATTACAGCAGCACGAATTTCCTTCTGATTTTTTTACAGTTAGGTAGGGGTCTCAATAGAACATGTTTTAAATATTAAGGCGAGGAAACACCTTTAAGTCGTAGAAAAAAATATTTTCTTTTTCAGACTTAACCCTACTTTTTTTTATATTTCATTTGTTGAGCCTAAAACAAGTTTTTTTTGAATTGATAGCACGGCGTACTAACAGCTAGGTATCTAAGGGGGGGCATGCTGTCCCCCTGCAAGCCCCATGCTTGGGATCACTATAGGATTTGGGGTGGGTGCGAGTTTGGGTATATGCAAATTACTTTTTGCATTTGAGCACTAAAATCAAAGAAATTCCCAACAAAAAAAAGCAAGTATGGCAACACTGAACAAAAAACAGGGAAGAAATGTCAAAATCAACCATTTTTGCGTGTTTTGTATGTGTAAAAATGAACTTTAAAAATTAATTTAAAATAGAAATAAATGTTTCCTCGCCCTAAAATTGCTATAGTTATTATTTATTTGCACATATCTATCAAATAAAAAAACCCTGAGTCGAAATTCGTGCTGCGGTAATGGAAAGTTGAGCCCTTTCTTATCATGATCTTTTCCATAACTATTTAGTAAAGGTTTTGACATATGAGAGTTAAGAAAAACAACTGCAAAAATGTTCCTTAGTGTGTTTCCTGCGAATTTATAAATATTTTACATTAGCTAATGTTTTTAAAAATTTGTTATATTTAAAGGAAATTGGCAGCACTTCTCCATTTTTCGAAATTCGAATTGTCATCGAATCTGCATTCCACTTGACAGTCGAATGTCAACAATTAGATCAAAAAAAAAACAAAAGTTTTGCAAATTGGCATAGGATTTATTTATTTTATATTTTTCATAGGATTTTAAAGTTATTTTTGCAACCAAAATGATAATTTTTGGAGTGTATATAGTAAGCAAATCCGGTGGTCTTATCTTCAATCTAGACAATAATGTGCCGCGTATTGAAAACGAAAGAACATTTAGCTATCCCTTAGATCTGGTCCTTGATTATGATCCTAAAAAAGTTTCAGTTGTTTTTAATCAAAAAGATGGAATAAATGGTAAACAAAATTAATTTATTATGATGATTTAATTTAGAAATGAATGCCTCCTTTTAGTTGGACATGTTTTAGTAGCAATCAATGGAGTAGCAGCGAATGGTGGGACTCTGGAAGATGGGCGTGATGTTAAGACAGTGATAGAAGCAAAAGAGAACTACCCACTTAATTTGAAATTCACTCGTCCCAAAATGACCACAAACGAGAAAATATTCCTAGCCAGTATGTTCTATCCTCTGTTCGCCATTGCCAGTCAGCTAAGTCCAGAGCTTAAGAGTTCTGGAATTGAGGTGCTAGAAGCCGATACATTCACGTTGCACTGCTTTCAAACTTTAACAGGTGTGCATTAAAATTCTAGCAAAGTGTTAGATCATTTTTAAATCGTGTTCTCTTCTTTTAGGAGTTAAATTCATTATGGTATCCGAAACAGGCCTCACTGGAATGGACACCCTACTTAGAAAAATCTACGAACTTTACTCAGATTTTGTCCTGAAAAATCCTTTCTATTCACTCGAAATGCCTATAAGATGTGAACTATTCGATCAAAAACTACAAAGTTTACTCGATACAGTGGAGAAGACAGGACTTAATAATTTAGATAAATAATAAGTTGTATTTGTAAAATAATTGGGTGCAATTTAGTTACTTTTGATGATTCCAAAAAAAACAAACAAAAATTAAATATATACATGTTAAAGAATTACCAAGTTGATGTTTTTCTTCATACTTGAAACATTTTACTATCGTAAGGTTGTTTGGCTTTTATATCGGCTTTAAAACGTGTTTTAGTTCCTAGTATCGGTTTATGGAATCAGATCACAGTTTACAAGAAATTTTGAGGTATCAGCTTTTCTTTAAGATCGAATACCAGATTTAGTACCTGCTTTAGTTAGAATAAGTTTTAGCTAGGTTTAGTTAGAAATTAATTTTTAGATTTATTTGAAGAAAGGGGGCGTAACTGATTTTAAACAATTGAAGAGATACGAAATAAATTACGAATCTACCAGGGATGGTGGTAAAAAGATTTTTTTACTCACAATAAGGTCTTTTTTTAATTCGGTAGATTTATTTGCAATTTAAAAAAAAATAATTTCAAAGTTTCACCTTAAGAACATTTTTAGTTATAACAGGTTTTAATATTTGAAAAAGATTTATTTTTTTTACTTTATTAGGTGTTCCAAGTAAAAACAAATACTAAAATATTCTGCTCATTGTTCACATGAAAATTTTTATTTTGCTATCCTTCGAAATTTAAGAGTAGAATATTGAAATTGGGGTTCGCAAAAAAAGAAAATTTAATTTAAAAACCGAAGGCAAATCTATCCAAACATTCACATTTATCTAAATATTCATTCGAATTGGATGAGAACAGGGCTGCGGATCTTAAAGTTATTAAAAAAAAAGTTTCCACAGCTTTTTATTAAATTTCGGAAAAGAGAAGAAGAGAATGAAACAAATTGACACATTTTTAGCTCTGGAAGAAAAGGCCATTTACATACATCTTTTAATGGTTCAAAAAAGAATACACTCTTTTCAAGTTTAAAAGCTATCAGGTAAGAGATCAGGAACAAATCTTCAACTGAGCAAGATTTTTAAATTTCAAATTATTCACAAAGGGTTATTTATTCTTATGATGTTGAACTTATTATTACTCCAGCCTTCCTACCTTCAGCACAGAACACAACATGGACTTTTGTCCATGAAAATCGCGGAATTCATCCGATTATTGCGTTTAAGTTTTAATTTTTGTACAGTTAGATTTTAAAGCTACTTATTTAATTTTAATTTGAGGCTTAGATTTTGGCTTAAGATCTAAGGGTTTTCAAATTGAAATTATTCAAAAATTAGCTAATAAATGTTATTTTTCCAATAAGTGGACGAATGTATAGTTAAATAATAGGTATACATAAAGATGTAGGTACTAAAAGAACGGTTTGTGAGGCTGAAGAGAAAGGTGAGTTTACATACAAAATAAAGAATTAAAAAACCACAGCACCTTCATTATTCTAATAAAATTGTTTATGGAGCCAGAAACCTATTCTTGAGTGATTTTTTTAAATGAAGTCGTTTGTGTCCAAAGTTTCAAAAAAAAATAATTTTCAATCTCAGAGTTAAAAAAAAAAAACAAATAAAACTCTTCTACCTCTAGCGAGCCATGAACGCAACATAAAAATCGAAAAAATCGAGAACAAGCCGTTTTCCTGTTTTTGGTGATTTTAACACTGATGAACTTCCACCACAAATTTAAGCTTACCTAATTTACTTCAAGAAATTCAGTTTAATTTCTTTTCGCTCGAGTAATTTCCTAGTATGGAAATTCATTTCCATCAAATTAATTACGAGGACAAATTTTGAACCTCATTTGCGTTTTTTGGGTTGAAATGATTTTTTTTTTCAAGTTTGGTGTTCATTTTCTTATTTTATTTTTTTCAAACTAAAATTACCCATTATTTATAGTAAAGTTATAACTTTAAATATTTTAAATTCATAAATGTGAAAGAAGGAACAAATTTCGTGGACATTAAAATAGATACACAAATTTAAAAAAATTAAATTAAATGCAAAGCTATTCCGGATTTAAAAATTATTTTAATATCTGGTAGCCTTTAATTAAAGTGTGACATCTGTTGGACATTGAGTCAAATAATCGGCGGTATTCTGTCAATTGAAATATTGTACCACTCCTGTTGAACTATCCTGGACAGTTCGGCTTTATTTTTTGTTAAATGTTTCCCAACCGCGAATTTTAAATCTCCCCCAAAATGTTTTATGGGATTTAAGTCAGGCGATTGGGATGGCCACTTCAATACGCTGATTTTATGCTCCTTAAAATACTTTTGAGCAGATTTGAATGTGCGCTTATGGTCGTTGTCCTGCTGTAGAACACATTTGAAAGGCATGTTCTCGGATATAAGGCAGCATCATATCCTTCATGATCATCGTATCCTTTATGATCATCGTTTCCTTCATGATATTCACCTTAATATTTCGATCCTTTTACCCTCAATCAAATGTATTGGTCCAACGACATACCAAGAGTTTAACCCCAAAGTATGATACTGCCGCCACCATTTTTGGCCGTTTTCTGGATGTATTTAGGATTTAGTTATTTCAAAGAAAGCCTTCTAACGGTTTGTCTGCCATTACTTCCGAACAAATTTATCTTTGTTTCGTCCATCCACAAAACATTCCTCCACTTTTTTTCTCCTTTTGGGCCACACCAATCAAAATTACCGTGGGCGAATTTAATTCGCGTTGTTATATTTTTGTATTCCTTAGAAAGGCCACCATTCTTGCGATCCTTCTGAGCAAGTTAGCTTCTGGAAGTTATTGGAAGCTGTAGTTTGTCTTTATTTCCCTTGAAGACTTGTAAGGATCTTTTTTTTTTAGGCGCAAATGATCTTTCAGTCTTCTCTTGGGGTTGTTTTGCTTGGTTTTCCCAGCTGTTTTTTGATTTTCAGCAGTCAAATTGCTTTTGCAATCAACTTGAGAAATCTGCTCATTATTCTGGCTATTTCCATCAAAGACTTTCCCTCACTTCATACAACTAAAATGGGAGCTTTCTCTTCTAGGGAAAAATGCTTACCGCGACCCATGTTTTCCTTAGAATTAGTTGTAATATTATTAAAATAATTTAAATTTACTTCCTAATGTGAAATTATTGTTTCATAAAAGTAAAAAAAAAATATTAAAAACTTATATTTTTGATACTACATAGTTAAACAGACCTTAACTGTGTTCCAATGTGTTTCTATTTTAATGTCCACCAAAACTACAGTCTTACTTAAGAAACGGTTCATCCCCAAACAATCAACAAGCAAACAACAAAAATGAAACCAATGTTATTTTGCATAAGACAGTCTAACATTTTTTTGATAACGGTTAAAACTACTTCTAATGCATGTTGTGGTTTTAATTAGGTTTTACTCTTAGCAACTGTCTCTGTGTCTATTTTAATGTCCATATCTGTACATTTAAAATTCTCATACCCTTCCCATTTAACCCTAAATTTCAATAAAAGTCACAGAAACTCTTTTCCATTATTCTTCTTAGTGGATAACAGCTTTAAAGCTATTCAATTACTTAACGTTCAGTCAATCGGCGCGATGCTGGCTTAATTAATTGCCTCTCGGAAGAAACTCCTCACGTTCCACTTCACCAACAAACTCATAAATCTTCACAATTAGGAAGAAAAAGTTTTAAGTTCCGCCGAGTGAGTCCACAAGTGAAAGTATAAAACAGACCTATACTTAATTTTCCATCAAGACTAAAAAAGAAAACATCAATGATTCACAAATAACAAAACAATATTTTTTTAATATTTACTGAGAATAAATGCAAAAATAATTTAAACAATTTACTCAAATAATTATACTGAAAAAAATGTTAAATATAATATAATTTTTTTTAAAATAAATATTTTTCGACCAGTCTCGAGTGGTTTTCTGTTTTAAAAACTAAAAAAATAAAATTAAAAAGAAACAAAAACTAATAATTAATTATAATAAGCGATTGCATTATACAGACACCATTTTTTAAATGAAGCTTTGGTTAAGAGAGTTTTCCATTACTGGCTTTTTTGTTTTCCTCCGTTTTTTACTTTGCTTAGTTTTCTTCAAAAATAAGAGAAGAAGAACAAAAAGAAAAAAAAAACAATAATTATTTTTTAAACTTACTTAATTTAGATTAAAGATTATTAATGCATATTTTTGTATAGTATATTAATTCATGGGGAGTATTAATAATTGTGTTTAATGTGAGGGCATGAATTAGGGGGGCGAGGCGGCAAGCAAGGGGAAGAGGAGAGACCGAATGTTTGCGATTGCACATCAAAATGAGATATTCTACAGATTCATGTAGATTCCTCTATTTATTTATTGACTAAACCTCTGGCTTTGGGAAAAGCTGAAGCTGGTTTCTTTATGCCTTTGGGTTGGAGTGGCTGCCTCTTGTTGCTATCGACCTTGGACGATTTGATACTCCTGACTCCGTTAGTGGTGACCGATTGCGAGTTCTGGTTGATGATCTTCTCCATGCGATGTCGGATGCTGTTGGTGTTGTCTCCGATGTCAATGTCATCGCCTGTTTGCATAGCTTGAGCCAGCACAGCCTGCAGGGAAGCGGAAACTCGAGGACTTCGGTACTCCTGGGTTGTTCGACAGGGCATGTCTAGTTCGTAGTTGACTATGTTCTCGCTTTTGAAACGAATTGATGTGGGGACGTTCTTCTGAGCTTCTTGCAGGCCATATTCGGAAACGGGTCGACGTCGTTGGTGATGTGAGACTGGACGTTTCACGTTGCGATTATCATTTATGCTCAACGAGGAGAACTTCCACTCCTCCTTGTCCTCGTCGTACTTAGCCTGGGTGTAAAGTCGATTCTTAACTTCGACCGGAACGAAGTTGTCGATGATGAGAAGCTGTCGCTTCAACTCTTTGACCAATTCATTTTGTGCCATTTCCAGCTCCCGCAAGTCCTGGTTGTGCTCGTATTTAGTGTCGTTAAGCTCCTGTTGCAATGCCAGATACTTGGCGTAGCACTTGGACAGTTTCCTCTTCTTCAATTCGACCTCCTGCTCCAGGGAGGTAACAGTTTCGCGAATCTCCAAAGTAGTCTCTTCCTTCAACTCCAGCTGCTGTTGCATTTCGATCTCCCTCTTCTTGCGCTCAGCGATTTCTCGGAGTTTCTTTTCGAGTTCTTCCTGCCGCTCGCTGTACGTGTCCAATAGATTCTTTCCTCCGCGAACCAACTGACTTTCGAGCTCGGCCAATCGGGCAGCCAGTTGGGCAGTGGCCACACGCTCCCTCTCCAGCACCTCAATCGATTTTTTGTCGTCCTCCTCGGCAGGCTGCTCGATATCCTCCTCTTCTTCTTCCTCTTCCTCCTCTTCGGGCACTGCAACTTCCTGTGATTCCCGATTCTCCTGCTGCTTGACTTTCTTCTGCTTCTTCTTTGCGCGTCGTTCACGCTGCCGTGGGGCAATCGACCTCTTCAGACGCTCGATTTCCTCTTGGTACTCCTTCAGCTTGGCGTCCTGTGGATCCTCGTTCTTTATTGGCTGATTCTGGATAGTCTTTGCCCGAGAAGCATACCGCAACGTAGTCAGAGTTTCGTTGCAGTTGTAGGCCGACGGACCAATATTGGCAATCATGATGGTTTTGGAATTGCCTCCCAGGGAGTCCTGCAACAGACGCGTTAGCTTTGAATCTCTGTAGGGAACATGTGGCGAGTTCTCGGCCAGGGCGGAGATCACATTGCCCAGAGAGGAAAGAGCCAGGTTGATCTTGCTGGCTTCCTTAAGTCGCTCGGCACTAGCACCAGTCTTTGATTGCCTCTCACTTCCAGCTAAATCGATTAGATTCAACTTTCCCACCTTCACGGCGTTGGTCTCGGTGTGACACATCTCGATCTTGATCATGAAGATTGCATGCGATCGGGAACTGTGCTCGTTCATATTGGTGAATCCGACAGTGCGGTTCTTGTTTCCCGATTGCATCACATTCAACATGTCCTCGACGCTCTTACAGCTAACGGAATGTAAATTGGGAACGTAGACACCGAGGTTGCCTCTCTCCCTCACCTCCAAATGCTTGCTGTTTGGTCGCAGGAGATCCCTCAGCTCCTCCATGTAGATTTCCAGATAGGAGACATCCACGAGGAAATTCATGTTTTCTGTGCGGTTGATGTGCGACCAGATCTGGTCGAATGTTCGCGGAATGATGCCCATTAGTTTCTCGTGTCCTCGCACTCCTTCCATGGTGAATGTCTTTCCTGTGCCTGTCTGGCCGTAGGCAAAGATGCAGCCATTAAATCCCTCCAGCACACTCGACACCAAAGGCCATACGACTTCATTGTAGACGTTCGTCTGGGTGGACAAATGATCGTAGGCAGCGTCGTATGTGAAGACCTTCCTAGCCTCCTTGTTCTGGTCTTGGGGATTGGCTATCTCCACAACTCCTCGATTGGGATAGACCGTGATGACCTCACAGGAGCCTTCGGTCTTCTCCCTATTGCTCATGGGACGACATCGCACCACAACCTGGACACACTCATTCGTGACCTTTTCCTTTTTGCTTTTAGCACTCATCCTGGCGTTCGGCACTTAATGTGGTGACTTGTTTGTTGTCTACACAACTTCGTTTCCCAGCCGACGACAGTGGGAGGATGAGGACGAGGATGGGGACGTCACACCGAATCTAATAAATCGATAAATGGAAAATTCGTTTTATTATTCTTTAATTTGAGATAAAAATAAACGCTCTTACGTGTGCCAAATGTGAAGTGTATGAAGTCAGAATTTTGGAACTAAATTATCAATTATTTCTTTTTAGTTTTGTTTTTATTTATTGCTGAAAATAAACAATTAGTCACTGCGGGGTGAGAGATGGGCGGATGAAAGTACTTTACCCACTTGAAAGAGCAATCAGACCACGGCCAAAAAAGAATTAATTTTGAGCTTTAACGAGCGATATTATTTGATTTTACTTTGAATAGCATATTTTTCTTATTGATGTGATGTTTTTTTAATAGATTTATAAATTTTTAAACATCAAAATTTAAAGATAAAATTTATTGAATGAAAATATTTGCCTTTATGTTCTTTTCTCTACAACTTTTTGAAGGCGATTAAAATTATAGTAGATGGCAGGTGACAGATGAAGTCTGAAATGCAAGTGCGAATGAATGCGTTCAGAAAATTATGGTTGAGATTTTGAAAGGTTCTGTTTGATTTTTTTTTTAAATATTTTGTCAAAATTTGTTAAATTAGTTGCGTTTAGTTAGGTTAGGCGCGCACATGCAACTTTTTCGAAACCAAATAGTTCCATCGTTAGTTGCCCAAACATCGCGCACATAAGCAACTTCGAAAGCAATCAACGAAATAAACCAATACACAGGAAACATTTATTCACCTTGACTAAATTATTCTCCTTCTTGCACTTACAGAAAATTATTCAACGATTTAGTTGAATGTCCACGCAGTTACCTATAATTCATTGTGACACAAACTAGGGAATTCGTTCGAGGTGATCGTTTAGTTTGTGTCAAAACACGAACTAAAAAGTTGCTCGAATGGGTGACAGAATGGTTTCTGCATGTGCGCGGACTCTCATATAAGTCTATAGTGCTCAGTTTAGAAACCAAACAGTTTCGAAACTAAAATTTGAATGTTCGCTCCTAGCCTTAAAGCATGATGTGTCATCAAACCTTATTGAAAAGATATATCAACACAGTGCGACATTCTCATTCTCACGCCGCGGATGGGTGGAATCCATCTGAGAGGCCCAATTTTTGACCACTTTTTGCAGCTATTGGGGCCGTATGTCAGCAATATTCTTTTCCAACGAGTCAATCGTCTCGGGCATTGACAAATTAGATATGGGCTGCTAGTCGATACTAATTCTCATACAAAACCCGCTTAAAAGTGATTTCACCCCTTAAGCTAGGTTTGCGTTCTTGTAGGTTTGGTGGAAAAAATTATAATTAAGTTTCAAGCGTCATCTTTTGTTTTATTGCTTCAAAAAGCTTGTTTTTTTTTCAAAGAAACTAAGGACATCTTATATTAAAAAGTTTGACAAAATAAACAAAATACAAACAAATTAAGTTCGAAAGTTTTTCCATATTTCCGCTGAACCTACAAAAAGGTAAATAGCGTTAAGTATCAGATGACAACAACGTGAAGTTGGCTATTAGAAGTCCATATCTAATAGATCAATGCCCATTGACTATAGCATACGAATTCGGAGGTTTATCTCACTGATGTAAGAACAAAATTTGTAACTAGTTGCATTAACCTCATAATTAAAAGAACATTTTAGCAACAAAACTTAAAAATAAAGAAGAAATGTAAAGGTTTTTTTTACACTTTTAAAATAATGGCACCACTCATGCAGACAAGGATGCTATAATAAAAATAAACATGCTCGTCTTCACTATAATCTTAATCTCTGCATTTCTTAAATTTTCTATAATGTAGAATTGAATTTCTTCTACATATCTCTATTTGATAAACATTAACCCCCCTTTTAGCAGGAATCGAATGCATATAGATGTAAATCAACCATAATGTTTTCGCGCATCAGATATAGTCTTATAGCTAGTTATATTATTTCTTACGTTTGTACTTTTTGTAAAAAATTTCAAAATTACAATAATGCTGAATACGTTCATCAGATAAGAATTATGAAAGAGAAGACTGGCATCACTTATTTTGACATTTCAAACGTATTTGTGGAATTAAAGCAAAGCGGTCGGTGTCTATCAAAAATTCCGCCACCAAAATTAAATTATTATTTATCTTTAAAATACAAATAATTTTAAGAAATCCACTTAAAAAATATATTTTGAACTCAACCATAAAGATACACATCTTCGATTAAATATTATTTCTGTATAACAGTATGCTTAAGTTCTCACTAACACCAACTTTCTGAAAGCACCGCTCCACCGCAGCAGTGTCAAAACGAAAACACCATAATATCATCATATTTCCTGTTCTTTGAACTCTACGTTCTCCAGAGCAATTATGGATCAAATGCTAAGTCCCGGGTTTTCGATACCCAGTATCGGAACACCCCTCCATCAGCCCGAAGCAGACCAACAAATCGTTCCGAATCCCGTTTATCATCCCATTGGTCAAATGGGAAGCTCTCCGATGGGCGGCAATGGTCAGAATAATATGAACAACTATGGCAACGAACTAAGTTCAATGGGAATGCCCTCTCTGATGTCAGCACCACAGAAACAAATGCAGTCATATCAACCGAGCTATTCCACACCACAAAGCTTGATGCAACCACAAACTCCGGTAAGCATCTAACTTTAAACTCTTGTAGGAGTTTGTTGAATGAACAATATGAATGATGGTTTCAATTTCAGCAAAGCCTTATGTCCCCCATGGTCCCTATGAGTGAACGTGTCGAAAATATAAGTAATATTCATCAGACAATGGGTCCGGCGACTCCCATGACCCCAATGACTCCCGGTTCAGCTGATCCCGGCATAGTTCCACAATTACAGTAAGTTTAAAAACCAGGCAACAAAAAACCACTTAAAACACTTTCCCCTTTTCATCTTTAGGAACATAGTTTCCACCGTCAATCTAAACTGCAAGTTGGATTTGAAAAAGATCGCCCTGCACGCCCGTAATGCCGAATACAATCCGAAACGTTTTGCCGCCGTCATTATGCGGATACGTGAGCCCCGCACAACGGCGCTTATATTCTCTTCGGGAAAAATGGTGTGCACGGGGGCTAAAAGCGAAGACGACTCTAGGTTAGCTGCGCGAAAATATGCGCGTATCATTCAAAAATTAGGTTTTACGGTAAACCAGAAAAAATCATCAATCAACTTAAAATCGAATCATCAATTTGTGTTTTCTATTCTTAGGCAAAATTCTTAGATTTTAAAATACAAAATATGGTGGGAAGCTGCGATGTAAAGTTCCCAATTCGACTCGAGGGCTTAGTCCTTACTCACGGCACTTTCAGCTCCTATGAACCAGAATTATTCCCTGGACTCATTTATCGTATGGTGAAGCCGAGAATTGTGTTACTCATCTTTGTGTCGGGCAAAGTGGTGTTAACGGGAGCCAAAGTACGACAGGAGATTTATGAAGCCTTCGAGAAGATCTTTCCGATTCTAAAGAGTTTCAAGAAACAATCGTAGCGCGGAAACAGATGCGGCTTAGTTTTAGCTTTTAGTATTTTTACTTTATAAAATATATTTATGTTTCATTGAATGTAACAAAATAAATAAAAATTATACGAAACACGAGAAAGAGTCAGTGAGAATCTATGAGAAATGGAATCCATAAGAACCCGAGGAACTTATCTTATATGAAGAAAGACAAATAATTCGATTTATTTTATTATATTTTCAATTTTTATTTCTCTTTGTTTCTACAATACAAAAATTAATGAATACAATTTCTTATTTTCTTGTTGTTGCTTTAAAGACATTGAGCCATGAGACCGCCAAGATTCTCGAAATCGATTTTTTCGGTAATGTTTTTCGTCTTGATTTTCTGCTCTTGTTCGGCGATCAAAATAAGACTTCCCTGGTGCTTCCAGCCGTTCTTCTTCATCCATTGTTCCAAAGTGTTTTCTGAAAGGAGTTATCATCATTAGGAAAGATTCTTAAAGTCATCTCAAACCAAACTCACCATCAATATCTCCAAGAAGTTTCTTAAGGAGATCCTTAGCGATTGTCTGGAAGGTGATTCCGATGACATGACACACGAACTTCCTGATGGAATCATAGAAACCAGTAATGTGTTTGAACAGTTCACGATTCTTATCGACTCGTTGCCAGAAAAGAATGAAATCAGCCCTCTCCAAAATATCAGCAAGATGAATGATGGTTTGGACAACATCATCCTTAACTTGCTGAGGTAACAGCAAACACTTAGCCATAACAAAATCGGTATGTGGAAGATTTGTGAGCGATTTTAGAAGAATCGTTCGTGTAATGTCAATGTTAAGCATATGTTGATTGAATTGATACAACTTGAGAACGGCTAAGTTGGCCTCCAAATCGTAGGTGTTGTTTTTTGCTTGCTCTTCAATGTAGGTTTCCAATGTCTTCAAATGATCAGGGTTGTATCTTTTTTGTGTGTGAATAGAGTACAGGTGCGGCCGCGGACAGAGAAACAAGACGCATTTTTAGGTTAGAATTTGGATTTTTGTGAAATTAATGGGTTTTTTACCTTTCAATGCAGCTAAGCATTTCGGGAATTGTTTGGCTTGTGCCATTTTCCATTGTAACCATAAGAGTCATATTGAAAATTTAATTTTAATTGTAGAAATTGGCAAAAATCTGGGACCGTTCTTACTGATGCAAACACAATTTAGGGAGTTTGACGTTTGAAAAGAGGGGAGACAAGCAAATTATGTATGTCGGTAGGGTAGTTTGGAATGACAATTGAAATTGTAGTAGTTCGCACAGATGTAGTAGATTGGTGTTGACAAGAAAGCGGATGTAGATTAGCAGCCATTCTGATGAACTTGTGGTAGTTGCATTTGAAATTGTTTGTTAAGATTGTTGTTTTATTTTATTTGGAATAAATATATTATTTTTAAGATTTATGATACAAGTTCATATTTTAGATATGTTACCTTACTTTGAATGCACGTAATGTCCTCTTAGTTGAAAGTACTGTCGAGTTCATATTAAAAATTAATTTCTCAGAGCTTGGAATTTAAAATCATACTAATCCAGTGAAAGAGAATACAAATTAAAAAAAATCCAATTTGGAATAATATCCAAAACCACGATCAACAAATTGACAAAATAAAGTATCACCTCAGATTATTCATTGTTCATTGTGATGCCATTAATAAATTAAAACCTTTGAGTTAAATAATAACGTAATGCAGACATTCAGTTGTGTACCTACATTGACTAAATTTATTTAATTGTTCATCAAAGTCGATCTAGTTAAAGCAAATACAGTCTGCGATTGCGTTAAAATGTTGGTTAAATTTTGACACTAGCGTGGTGAATAAAATTGGTTAACATTTATTCTGCTTCTTCGCTAAATTTTGACACTAATGGTAAGATTTTGACGTTTCTCAATGGACGTTTCATTCAATCTCGTGTTGGATAGGCTATCCTGGATATGTGGATTTTTAGATTCCTAATTGAACGAATTGATTTCTATTTTTAGATATCTGGCAAATGAAAGCAACTTTTAGCTGTTCACAAATTGCAGACACACAATTAGATTTTGAGGTCTATAATTTTTGTAAAAAAATGTTTAATAATTCCATTATGTGGAAACAATTGTTCTATCAGGTAGCCACGTATACCAAAAATTCTTGGATACCTTTGAATTTCTTTTATTTTTGATCTCATTTTTAACCAAATGTCAAAATTTGACCGAATTTTGACACTATAATGGTGGAATAGTACAAAGAAGGTTAAGATTTGAAGTTTCTTTAGGTAGAGAGAGAATTATATTTTTTGTCTTTTTGTTTATAATCGATAGAACTTAAACAACAAACGAAACATTTTTCTTAAAAAAGGATTATATATTCCACAAATGCTTATTAATTTTGCTATTTATTATATTTAATTACAGTTGTGCAAACTAGTGTTCTTATACTAAACAAACAAAATATCTAAATTAGAATATGTTTTTGCAATGGTTTGGGATAGGTGTTTTAAAATATGATATTTACTGTTCAATACTGAGAAAAATATGTAAGTAAAATTTAAAATTTGTTACAATCTTCCAGCCTATCTTTCAAGTAGGAAATTAATCCACTTGAACTAAGAACAACTTTTTTTCTTTTTTTGAAAGCAAATCACAGAGCAAAAAGCTTCATCTTATTCCAATTTTAACCGAGCGTCAAAATTAAATCAGGGTTGAAAACTTAAATTAAAATCTTAAAGCAATTCGCACACTGCCTAAGTTTTGACATTTTAGTGTGGTGAATAAATTAATAAATGGCTAAAAGTGGTTAAAATTTGATATTGGGCAGGTCCAGACAACATAATGGACTGCAGTCAACTGTTACTAGTTAGTTTTTCAAGTGTAATAAATAATTGGAGCTCGTTACTTTACTTCACAAACCTCTACCTTCAGTTGAACGTGCAAAAACCACCAAAAACATTATTGTCTACAAAACACTCCGTAAGCAAGCTTTCAAGTCCTCACGACTTGTATTTTGTTTTGTAAAGTAATATTACTTATTCCTTCTCAGATTTCACTAGGAACCCTTCTACACAAAACATAAAATGGTGTTGTGCAGAAAATAAATAAAATACAGTAATAAGGTTCAGCTTACAGTTAAATAAGAAAAATGATCAGCTGTCATTTTGACATTAGTATGCTTGGCTTGAAAATTAGGGAGATTTTTCTTGACTAACTTTCCAGTCAACTTTCCAATAAAGTTGCCTTAATTAGAAGGCCATTATTTTGGCAGCTGGTCAATCAGATATGTACTAGAAACTTGCCTTAACTTCAAGTCCCTTACGTCGCCTGAACCTGCCCATAGATCAAGGTTATGTCTTTTTCCTTGTAATCGATAAAACGTTGACAGAAAATAAAGATTACATATATTTTTAAAAGAATAATTAAAAGCTATATACTTTCCCAATTTCTGTGCATTTTGAAAATTATTGTTTTTCCTTGCTTTGCTGTTTTTGAAAGCTGTGACATCTACTGTTTATATACGAGTATTGAATAAACAAACTTAACATAATGGAATTTGTTTTTCAAGGATTAGTGAACTTTGTTTCAAAATATGGAATTAACAAAATGAAACTAAGAAAATTAAATAAAATTGAAACTGTGCTACATTTTCTAAACGTATTTTTAACTTTAAATCTTTCAATTTGTATTTTGAAATTAATTAACTGGAACACAGAAAATCTTTTTTTTCATGGTTCAATTTTTAATTTTAATTAAAGCAGTATTTTAAAAAATCTCTTTTTACGAAATTCACACACAAAAATCTAAATCTAACGGCTTCAAATCTCAAAAATTCATCGTGCTTGAAAATTTAACCAACATTTTAATCAAAAATTCACATTAAAAGTGTTGTATATTTCCACTTTTCAAAAAGCAATGTATTTTGAAAGTCTAATACCAAGTTGGAGATTACGAACAGTAACACAGACATAGCGGCGCTGTGGTAGCACTCTCAGAACTATACCGCCTTCTTTTTTCTCTATGATGAAAATGTGTTATTAACGCGACCACACCGCTTAATCCACACTGAATTCTCGGCTTAACATTTTGCAATCAGGCTTATTATTTTTAAAAACAAAACAAAACAAAAAACAAAATATATTAAAACTTTGTTTGTGTCAAAAAAAGCCGTCCATCATCAATGTCTCTTTCGCGGTAATCGCACCATAATCATCATGGCCTGGCCTGGCCACCCATGCACCAATGATGGAGATATAAAAATATTGCGCCTAAAGTAGCCTTAATGTGCCTTTATACAAATCCTCAATCCTCAAATGGATAAAGAAAAAGACTTTGACAACCATTTTCATTAAAAAACATGCGGATTTCCCCTTCTCTGGCTTTGGTCCTTTTTTATTTTATTTTATTTTTTCGGTACAGAAGCCAAGCAGGTATTTTATCCAGATCCGCTGAAAGGTTAACAAACAAAAATACAAAAAATAAAGAATAAACAAGGTCTGACAATATCCATGTGCGCCCATCATCATCATGATAAAGGAACTCGCTGCGTGTTCCAAAAAGGACGACAAATTACATAATTACCCCCGGAGGGCTTATTGTATATGTGTATACCTACCTACCCATATTAAGTGAGTACACAAGGGACAAACCGTACCATAACTATACCTCCTCTCTCTCTTTTTCCGTCTCCTGTTTCCTCCTGAATCCTGCCTCCTTATATTCCAAACACCATAACAAAACAGCTTTAAACTCATTTGTATGCGATTTTGTATCCTTGTTGACGGTCTATGTGGTTTGATGTTGTGTATCCTGATGTAATGTTGAATCCTGAAGTGAAGAAGACCGGCGCGACGCGACGACGGATGCACGATGATAATAATGTTGTTTCTGTTGCTGATACTGATGCTGCTTTGCTACTATTATTCATGATGATGATTATGATGATGGATATTAAAATATTTCTGAATATCTTTCGGAATCTCTCCCGGACACTTACAATTGTTGTTTTTGTCATCGTATCGTATTGTCGTCGCTTTGGAGATATCATCCTGAACCTGGATGATGATGATTCTGTTTCTGATTCCACCCCCATTTTCGTATTGGTTTGGCTGATGTGGTACGGTGTGCTATATGAAGATGAAATGATTCTGAATGACGTCCTCTCTCTGATGTTTACGGCTTACTGAAGAGCTAATGGGGGTGCGAAAAATCAGGACTTTACGAAGCAACCATACATATTATTCACATTTTGGATTCCATTTCGGATTAAGTATTATATTCAAAAACTAGCTGCGAGAAAATTCAAAAGCTGTGTATATCCTTCTTTCGAATGAGTATAGAGTAAACGATGATATGTTTGTGTCGCAGAGCGCAGTGCCATGCCAGGTCCTAAAAGGAGCTTAAGCTTATGCCATCGGGGGTATTAGCCTAAATGGGTGTCGCGACGACACTCTTCGTCTACATGGAACATAGTCATCTGTCCCTTATACATATATGTTCTTAAGCCATATGGAGAGTGTGAAGTATTAAGGATATTTTGCAAGTAAGAAAAAAAAAATAACATACTCTCATAGAATGTTTTCATTTTGATATCCTCCTGGATATGAGTGGGGTGAAGATGAAGAAGATGAAGAAACTGGGCTTTAAGGTATGTTATGATGATATATTATTATGGAGAGTGATATATGGATGCAAGTGCAAAGATGTTTTCTCAAATAACACACGTGTAGGTATTTCAAAGTGAAATTTCTAATCGAAGGAAATCTTAACCTAAAGGCTTTTCCATATATTTCATTCGAGAGATGGATATCCTTTTTACTGATATGATAGCATAAGGGATAGTGTTCTGTTTATCGATATCATTTTATTAAAAAGTGTATGCATAAAAAGTATACCTACTTTTAAGATAAAGGGTGATAAATTTAATACACAGACTATCGCTTCCATACACATTGATAAATTAAGGCGAAATATATAATTCAGCTATACTTGGAAACTTGAAAGTCTTAATAGCACTGAAGATGGAGTTTAAAGAAAAAAAAGAATGAGGCTAAAGTATTTCGAATATTAATATGATTAGATTTAAAGAATTATAATTTTTATTCATAAGAATCAAATGCAGGTAAATTTTTTCAAAAAACTCTAGATTTCTAGTACTTCTTACTAGTCGAACCATTTTGAGCTTTTTATAAAGCGAAGAACATATTTGATATCCTTATTAGCTAGTTCACTGGGATTATCAAAAGAGTAGTCTCCCAGATGAAGTTTGCGTCTTAGTGAAAGAGCAGGGCAAGTGCAGAGAAGGTGAGAGATTGTTTCCTCTTCTTCCTCGTCCATACAGCTCCTGCATAAGTCATTTGAAGCTACACCAAGTCGTATTGCGTGTCTGCCTATAAGACAGTGTCCCGTTAGGACACCTATTAGGGAGCTAATATGAAGTCTGCTTTGAGATAACAAGTCTTTAGAGCGCTTTAGGTCCAGTGAAGGCCATATGAGTTTTGTAGCTGCGCACGTTGGTTAATTGTGCCACCTAGAGTTTGCTATCGCAAAAGCTGTTTCTTTTAGCATAAGTTTACATGTAGCTATCGGTATACCTATCTCCTCCCTTTCAGGTGAAATAGGCATGACGGTTCCATTTTTAGCGAATTCATCGGCTCTACAATTTCCCGTGATGTCTCTGTTGCCCGGCACCCAACAGAGGTGAATGTTAAATTGCTGCGCCATCTCCATAAGAGACGATCGACAATCGAGGGCCGTTTGAGATTTGGTTGAGACACCGTCAAGAGATTTAATAGCAGCCTGACTGTCAGAGAAGATGCGGATATCAGAAAAGTTGATATCACGTTTTCTCTTAGCCAGGAGAGAACCTCTTTGATCGCTAAAATTTCCGCTTATAAGACGCTACAATGATTAGGGAGGCGGAATGAGATGCTTCGATTAAGCTTTTCTGAGTACACACCACCACCAACTCCCTCATTTATTTTGGATCCATCTGTTAAATATTTAAATCTCAGTCTAAATAAATTCTTTCGAGAACCATTATTTAGAAAAAAAATGTCTGAAACTTCTTGAAACAAGTGTTTTTTAAGAATGTATTACCAAAAAAAAAATTAAAATATATGTAAATGGATATGAATACCCTTATGATGATTAATCACAGTGCGAGCAATTAGGAAGGGAGGATAGGATTAGAAAGGAGATACCGATGCACATTGGTTTTGAATGTCTGCACATTGTAATGATTGAGAAACATTGAGTCTGGTAAAGCATTCCACATTCGTGTAGTGCGACTAAAGAAAGAATCTCTGTACTTTACAGTGAGTCCGAAATTGGGCTCAAGGGTAAAATGATGAGCATTCCCAGAAGAACGGGTATTACGGTTGAATTGTTTGAGGGGAGGAATGCAACTGGCTATTTTATTAGAGCATTGTTTATGAAAGTAGCGATAAAATAATGACAGGCATGAAACCTTACGACGGTGCTCGAGAGATACAAAAGTTTCAGTTAGACAACGATCACCTATCATTTTTAGAGCTCTCTTTTGAATTCTGTCTAGGAGACTCAAGTACCTAGGTTATAGGAGCACCTGCCCAGATATGGGAATTGTACTCGAGTTTCGGACGAATATAGGCTTTATAGATTATAGCCAGATCAGAAGGGGTAAAAAACTTCTTGCATCTTCGGAGAAAACCTAAACACTTAGCAGCATTTTTGGCGATGTCAAATATGTGATCACTCCACAACAAGTGGTTTGTTATGCACAATGCACATACCTAGGACTGATAGCTGTTCAGTCTCTTCGATACAAGTACCACTCATGGATAGTGGCATTGGGGGAAGGTTACGCTTTTGTGACAGTAGACAGCATTGAGTTTTCGAAGCATTAAATTCTACACGGTTTTTGATTTCCCATTGGACAATGCTGTCAAGATCAGAATTTAATGAGCTTATCATACACTGCCGTGCGTTGGTAGTCCACATCCGAAGAACAAGGATGAGAATCTAAAAACGAATATGAGAAGCTGAGGGTACTGTCATCAGCGAAACAATTAAGTGGGTTAGAAGTTTCAGACAAAAGATCATTTATAAAAATAAGGAAAAGTATCGGAGACAAAACGGAGCCCTGGGGCACACCAGCGTTCATTTTGTCGATATCAGATTTGAACCCGTCCAATACTACTTGAATTGAACGGCCCGAAAGGTAATTTCTAACCCAACGAAGAAGGGACTCATCAATACCAAATGCACGCATTTTCGATAAGAGAGCTTGGTGCCAAACTCTATCAAATGCCTTTGAAATATCAAGTGCAATAATCTTACTTTCTCCAAAACGATGTAAAGATTTGTTCCACTGTTCGGTGAGATAAACCATAAGATCACCAGTGGATCTATTGCAACGAAAGCCATACTGCCGGTCATTAAGAAGCTTCCGTTCTTCAAGATATTTCTTAAGCTGAAAATTGATCAGCGTTTCCATGACCTTGGAAAGAAGGGACGTATAAGTGCAATTGGACGATAGTTAGATGGTGAGGAGGATTCGCCTTTTTTAGGGACAGGCTGGACAAATGCAGTTTTCCATCCACTCGGAAAGAGACCTGTAGAATAGGACAGATGGAAAAGCTTACGCAGTGGTTTTGCCAGCGTTGAAGAACACCTCTTCAGAACAATAGCGGGGATACTATCCAGGCCAGCGGATTTGTGAATGTCAAGATTTTTAAGGACTCTAGTAACTGAACGAGTGCGAAAGAAGATTCGTCCCATAGAATTGTTTACGCTTTTAAGTATAGGCGGAGTCATGTCACTCATTGGCAGCATCGAATTAACAGCAAACTGTGCTGCAAGCAAATTGGCTTTATCAATCGAGCTTACGTAGGGAGTGTCATTGAAAACGAGCGCTGGAACTGACGATGACGTAGTGTTTCGCACATTTTTTACAAATGACCAGAAATTTTTACTACTATTGGGACATTGTAGTATTTTTTGCCGTAATTTCTGATCATGTAAAAATTTAATGCGTCGTATATGTCCGTTAAAGGTCTTTCTAGCTTGTTTGAACTTATTCCGGTTTTCCTCAGTTGGGTTGGCTTTGTAATTCCGGAAACTTACATTTTTGGTCCTAATAACCTCTTTACAGCTCGGATCAAACCATGAGTTTTCTTTGGGTTTGATAGGTTTTATCCTATTGGGGATAAAATTTCTCATTCCACAAAGAATCAAATTTGTTATCATATCTGCACTGGAATCCGTTAAAGTTCCTAAAGAATTCATTGAGACCGTCCCAGTTGGCTTTCTCATATTGCCACACGGTAAATAATTAAAGAGGAAAAAAAGCTATTTAATTTTCAATACTGATATTTGTCTTCTTTGTTTACTTAACAAATGCCAATTAATGGTATCAATTACTTGTTACTAGTCACATACCACTTTTAACTTGGTTTACAAAATAAAAAGAATATCGAAAAAAAAGTTTTTGTTCGCAATATTTTGTTTTCAGTATTTTTTAATTATTGAAAAAAAAAAAACAATTTTAAGTTTAATATCCGCCTGAACGCCCGAGAAACATTTTTAAAATTTTGTATGTAGGGCTGTATGACGGTTAACTACTTATTTCTTTTTGAAAGTAAAATGGTCACCTACTAAAAATACTTAAATACTTCACAAATTTTTATAAAGCATCATTAAAAAAATAGCGTGTGCTTAAGTGTTTCCAAAATGCGATACATACTATATGTTTCTTTTTCTTAAAACGTAACTAAAGATTATTTTGTACATTCAACTTTCAACTTAACATGAAAAAGCTTAAAACTTTAAATAAAATTAAACTTTGAATGCTTTGGCGATCATTCCTTCACTCCCAAATATTTTTTAAAACTCGATGTTTATTTATTATTGAATTTTAAAGAAAAAAAAGTTCTAAGGAATAATTTATTGCTTTCACAGCATCCGGTAGGATTTTTTGATATACATATCAAGAAATATAGAATGCTTGACATTGGTCTGTATACATAAGTTTTCTTCATTTATAAAAAAACGTTCATTATCATTGTACATTCAAAATTCTTCTGGCTTCAATGTACTCTAAACTTTAATCTTAAATAAAAATTAATTAGTTTAGTAGAAGCCTGAGAACTTGATGAAGGAATGAGTTTAAACTTAACCAAGTTCCAATTTTTCTATAAACCGAGTTTCAATGATTAGAACTTTGTCAAGTATTTGAAGTTATAATTAAATATTTTCTTATTATTCAAGATAGGCTAGAATTATTTCAATTATCAGAACTCCTATCAATTGACTGACTAAATGTAAAACTTAAGAATGTATTAACTTATAATTGACAGTTGACACCAGCATTTGAAATGGAGTATAACAATTTTAGGGGGTTCCTTGCAGATTCCGGGACAGAACAAAACTTGTAAGAGGAACTTTCTAAATAAATAAAATGAAAAAATACTTATAAAATTATTTTTATTAGTACTCAATCAATAAACCATCGATTTTGTGGTTTAATTTCGTTTTGATTAAAAATGTGTCGAACAGTGACGAGTAGTTACATCAAATTACTATATCGCTAAAAGACAACCAGTTACTTCAAGACTCACGGCTCGAAGGGTTTTCAGAGACTAGATTTTGTTACAAAATATTAAATATCAATATTGAAAAATGTTGTCAAACTTTTGTATAACCTCTGAAGTTAGCCCTCCAGACACGTACAAAAAACTCAATCATGTTCTAATTTTGGAATGTTGGACAATTTTTTGTCAGCTTATAGTCGGCTGGTTGGCTCATTTTGGTTTAAAAATTTAGGATAACAAACATTTGTAAACCGAATCTATCAGCGATAAATCTGTGTATCATTTTATACCTGCATACTAGTTAAAGGATTATGAAAAGCATTTTCTAACCTTTAAAATATTATATTCAATTGATCAGAAAATTTTTGCTAATTCTAGACAGACTGTCGGGAATTAGATCTCATTCCTATTAATAAATGAACTACTTTAAAAATTCTGTATACAAAAAGGACTCTCTCTCTCTCTCTCTCTATCATCTCTAAGAAGTACATCTTCACGTTCACGTATCTCGAAAATGGTAAAGGCAGTTTTACCTACTCTCGAAATATCATTCTTAACAGGATTAAAACAAAGGGTATATATACCTAGAGCACGCGTGTGAAAAGAAATAAATTGCGCGTAGGCAGGCAAGCGGCATCCGATATAAGAAATTATTATACATCCTTAAGCTATTCTACTTATAATTTTTAACTGATCATCCATCGGGAGTTATTTTCTTTTTGTTTGAAATGGAACTGAAAATTGTGCACATTGCAAATGTTTAAAAGTCAGAACAATATTTGTAATTGTTGTCAAAAACGTTGGTCTCCTTTTAATGGGCTTAAGATAATACCTAATAGGATCTATTAGGGATGGATATGAGCATCCTCTTGGTTATTGTTCTTTTTTTTCTACATTTTTTTTTCGGAGAAAAATTGTATTATTGAAAATACAGAATTTATTGTTTTCTGTAGTCTTAGAGAAATATTTATTTTATTCTTCAACGAGATTCAAAAAGTCTCAAGTCTGTTCTGTTAAAACGGTTTTATTTTGTTGGATACAAAATCGCTTTGATTAAGTAAATAATTTTAACGATTCTGATGAAAAAAGTTTCCGGTCAAAATGTCGTGGAAGGAGTAATTGTATAACCATTTTCTTTCTTCCTTCTCCATGAAAGTATTCATCATAGAATCAAACGAAACATGTCACAGTCACAGGGAGCCCGAAGAAGGAACGCAAACAAAATCCTGGAAGTAGAGTAATCTTGTTTAATTATTAATCATGTGTGTGAAGGACTAAAGTCGATAATAGAACTGGATTGGAGTCCAGTCACTATGAACTCGCAAACAATATTCTAGAGCTTTTCCATCAGCCACAATGAAAACAAAAGCTGAAACATAAGAGGAAAGGACAAAAATCTGAGGACTCTCAGAGGGATAAGTTTTATTAAAACACATTTCTGATGATTCCTAAAGATTCGATATGGGGGACAAAAAGTCAACGATAACGACGACAACGATGCACGGCAAAAGAAACCATCACGAAATTTAGCCAAAGGCTTTATTCCGAAACTCCAGAATCGATTGATTTTCAAATAAAACCGCAGGATTTCAAATTCGATTGGGTTCGGATTTCTGAGATTTACTCTGGTCGGTGGGTGGGTGATGGAAGAGTTTGCATAGTTGGAGAAAAGGAAGGTGGGGGTTTATTCGGTGACTGGGCAGTGGGTTAAATTCAGTTCCGATCCGATGTTTGCCATCATGGGAGAAGGAGTCAATATATAGTTAACCTATAGCTACCTTTGACAAGGTGCAGCAACACATTGGATTTTTTTTTATTTTGTACCTATTTCCTTCTAGAGTTTTTATTTTGTTTTTATATTTGAACCCAAAGGTACGTATATATCCTTTCATAAAGGAAGTTAAGGGACTTTCGTGAGGAGTTCTTTTCTTCCTTTATTTTTTCCTTATTGTTTCTTTTTTTTTGTATTTCATCCTCAAATTGAATAGGAAAGTGCTTTTTGTTTTAGTTCGGAAATTGAATTTTAAATAAAAAATTAAATTAACTTTTAGTATTTGTGGAATGCGGAGCCGAAGAAACAAAAGGTTTTTATGCTTTTTGCACGTGCAATTTTTCTGTTTCGCAGTTTTTTTCAAAGTTTTTCTGTGTAAATTCGTTGGTTTTTTGTTTGTATTCCAAAGCCAAGAGTTATAGAATTGAGTTGAGGCTATTCTTTTATCCCAGAAAGTTAAACAACTTTGAGAGAGTAAAGATGTTTTTGGAACTACTCGTAGGTAGGTAAATACTATAGCCGGGCTTAACATTAACTTTTTCTTTGTTTGAAATACCAACGAATCTCGGCAAAGTTTTATTTTTAGAAAAATTTATATTTATAATAGAAGACAAATTTGTTGCTTTCTAATTAAAAAAAATTGAAAATTTTAGTATTAAAGGAAATATTTTTTGAAGAATAAATCTGCCGAAATTATTTAAACCATACAATTCTCAAAGATTACTTGTGCCAATTTATGGTCTCCATAAATCGTTTGTTTTATTTTTTAAGCTTGATAACTACAAGATAAAAATATTGATAGAATGAATATTGAATTATTATATTCTATTAGATAATTTAATGGAAATTCCCTACGACGATTGAGTTACATAGTCAATGCAATAAATCCAATTTTGTGCTACTTTTTCCTATTCCAATAAATCGGTCTATTTGGCCTCAATAATATTTGCTTGAATGTTTCAAGAGTTGCTGGTTTGTCATCATAAGCCATCAACCACTTAACCTAACTTAAAAATTATTACAAATCCGTTAAGGCAAAAGATCAGTTAAAAGGACTAATTCTTGAAAAAGAGTTGCCACTAAATTGATTTTGCAAACATTTAATCAAGCGCGCTGTTGAACAAGTTGCACTGTTTTTTTGGAACCAAATGTCTTTAATGTTTAACTGATTGGTTTTCGGAAGCAATCTATTAGACATCATAGACAGATATCTCTCGCCATTCACAGTAACGGCAGCTCTTTGCCAAAAAAGTTAGCACCAATGATTCCACCAGCAGCGCATCCAACAGCCAATTTTAAGGGCTGTAATGGTTTGAGGATTGACTTCGATCCATTAGTTGCAATTTTTCTTATTGGCGAAAACATTTAACCAGAAATGAGCTTGATCAATAAACACTGTAAAACAAAAGAAATGCTCTATGAATTTCTTATTTTTTCAAAACAAATTTTCACAGTTTTGAAGCGTTGTTCTAGAACTAAACGATTTAGGTATGATGAATTGCAAGACCTTACTGAACAGTAATGCCAACACAATTTGACATTCTCAACTTTTCCTGATATTAAAAAAACTCATTTAATGTTCTAGTCTATCTGAAAAAATGTAAAGTTAGCTATTGGAATCAGCCCCGTTGAGAGGGGGGGAAGGGGGAAAACCCCGGGAGGCCCGTAAAATTGAAAACAATGAGGAGAGTATTTTTTTTAATATTTAAAATCATTCATGCTTTCGCAATCGGGACCCGTTTCCATGTTATCTACCAATCTATCAGTCACAAGCTTGCCGATCTGGGCCCCTGAATATTATTGGCGTACATTTTTGTTAATATTTAATGAAAATTTGGGCAACTCTGAACTATTGAAAGAAAGTTATAAGGGGCCCGGCAACTTAAAACAAAACACAAATATTTAATTCAGTTTCTGTTTTCATATAAAGTTTCTTTTCTTCTATTTTTGTTTCTGAAATTAGAACGTACCATATCAGTAGGCATGAACTTTGAAAAAAATGGTAAATATGGGGGGCCCGAGATTTGTCCATCCCGGGCCCGGAATTCCTCTCGACGGCCCTGATTGGAAATTGTTTAACTTCTTAATAAATACAAATTTATAGTTCCAAATTTTCAGTATTTATCTAATATCAACATAAAGCAGACTTTTTCTATAGGCGCTGCAGACCAATGTAGAGCAAGTGTGTTTCAGTTTTTTAAAGTTTAAAAATTTTAAAATAACATGTTAAAAGTATTTTTGCGTTTGGATTTTTAGTACATGTGTGTTTGTGTTCCAAAAAATGTATATTAAAAAACCTTTATATCTACTTAGATAGATTCAAATCTAAAAACTTATTTTCTAATCTTCCTTTTGTTAAAATTCTTTAACAGACTTCTTAAAACAATACAAGTTTTTCTTTAACAGACTTCTTAAAACAGTACAAGTTTTTCATTCCATTTTTAAAGGCTTTAAATTTAATCACATATGTACATATCAAAATCCGTCAACGGACGACCACCTTAAGGTATTTCAAAAACGTTCCTTTATGTATGTAAATTCGCGCAGTATTTAATTTAATTGTTTTCAAAACTTAGTTTAAATATTTTAAGTAGGTGCCTCATTTACTTTCAGAATCATCCTTATAAGTAGTTTGTCTTAAAAAATCGCGCTGAACCGACAAAATTTCTTACATATATCGTGTTTTTCAATAAGAGAGCTACAAAAGTTTTGTTAAATAAAACAAAAACGGTTTTAGATATCAATGAAATTCTTTATTCCTGTGAAAGTACGTTCGATGCCATTGTACACTGAAAAAGTCTAACGGCATCAAATTGAACGACCGAGGTGCCCAAGCGACTGGACCGTTTCGTGAGATAACACGTTTTCCAAACTTGGTTTCCAATCAATTGATTGTGACATTCGCTGTGTGGCTTCTGGCGCCGCGCCGTCTTGTTGGAACCACATATCCTCCAAGTCGATATAATCCAATTAGGGCCAAAAATATTCGGTTATCATTAAGCAATAGCGATCCCCATTCACAGTAACGTGCCGGTCTTGATCATCACGGAAGATGTATGGCCCAATGACGCCGCCGCGCCGGCCCATAAACCACACCAAACCGTAACGCCTCATCGCTGAAGATGATTTTTCGATGAAAATCGAATCATTTTCAAGTTGTTGTTCAGCCCAATTCACGAACATACGGACGCTTCTGGTGGTAAAGCGGCTTCAGTTCTGGCGTTAATTTAATGTTGTAAGGATGTAGGCCAAGATCTTTTTGCAAAATTCGTCACAACGACGACGTCACAGTAATGTTCAACACTTGATAACGACGTATGTGAGAGATGCATTTCGGCCTTCTGCAATTGAAGCCTCAGCGGCAGCAATATTCTCAACACTACGGACACTTCTTTTTCTCACTGGCACGGGAATTGTATTGTGTCTGTGGATTCAAATTTTTCCACTAGACGCTCAATTGTTGATCTTCTAGGGAGATTATGACGACCATAAATTGGACGTAGCGCTCTTAACGTTAAAGTGCCTTGCACATGAGCAACGAACTGCGAACTGCGAATGGACGAACAAACGTGATTTTACACATTTCAAAAAGTCAATTCCACACAAAAACACATTTAAATTATAAGAAACCAATTGACACTAATATTAGGATAATAAAATTTGCATTTTGTTCTCTAAAACAAGAGAATTTTGTAAAAACAATTTGGTAGTAACGAATCGCAGTGTGGTTGCTACGAATTGTCAAACTCTATTCGCGTTCCACATACCATCCACACTGCAACGAATAAATTGTTCGCGCTCATCTTAACCTCAAAATTATACCACTCTTGTTTTGTTTTTGTGTGAAAGATCATGGCTGAGGAAAGTATGGAGAAAAGGGTTGACAATTCGTCGCTGTCTGCGAATAGAAATAAAGCTCATGTGAAAGAAAAGTCGAAATATGCGAACATCCACAGTTCGCAGTTCGTAGCTCATGTGCAAGATGCTTAAGGCCACTGACTCCGAATTTCGGTAGTAAATTTTAATAATTTTGACTCATTGCTGGCTCGTATATCTTTTCATTATGAAATAGCAAACCTTACTAATTCTAAAGACGGGTGATTTTTGAATTCAAGACATTCCGAAATTCAGATTCGAAATCAGTACCAAAATCTACATACCGAAATTATTTTTCAAAATCATGAAATTATCATTTAAGTTTCAAAAGATGACCGCTTTTCAAAAGTAAAATAAAACCTTTATTAATAAAAAATCTCATGAAAAATTTTGGAAACTAAGTTAAATATAGAAAATAATTAATTTGTATTTAGAAAATTTAGATTAAGACTTTAAAAAATCATTCTATTTATTGTTTACTATGTTATACGACATGACGCAATTATTAAAAAGGTTGTCAAAGTTTGAAAGTGTACAAAATTAAGAATGGCTGGTCATAATGAAAGTTGAACAAAGTCAATAAGACAGTGATATACTATATCATCGATTTTGTTAGCAATTTTTGTATGAATGCACCTTCACTTGAATTTATTTAAGTTTTAAAAACATCATAAATATTGGTCCATATTTCCTGATGGAGAATTCATAATAACAAATTTTTTTTTGGAAAAATATTGTGTATCAAGTTTTCTTATATCCCAAAATAATTACAAACAAAACTTGATCCCACAATCACCGCCCCAGAAGACAACTATTTCGGTTTCTAAGATCATTTGAACTTGACAAACTTTTGAGGTAATTTTCTTGTTTTCGCTTCTTTTTATAACGAATTATTACGTTTTTTTGATTATTTTTCTCCTTTCTTTAAAATTAAATTTATTGAGTTTCCTCAAAATTTGTTTCACACCAAAACTAATGACTAATAACAAAGGCGCAAAATTTTAAACAACCTATTATAAAGGCCTTAGCACGATACTAGTTAATCATTTACTATATACATAGTAATCTACTCAGTGGCGTAGCGTGGGTTTTTGCCGCCCGGGGCAGATCAAATTTTGCCGCCCCAAATTTGTTTGTCAAAGTTGGTGAACACTACCATTTCTTCCATAATGAACTATACTTACAGAGTATCCATTTATTTGTACGTGATGTATATCGATTATAACCATATTGAAAGTAACCACATTTTAAGGAACCTAACATTCAAATTTGGTTAATGTTTAAAATTGCATACTCACTATAAAATAAAGCTCAAAAAATAAATTAAGATTAAGAAATTATATTTAATTTTTTAAATCACTTCATTTTGGTTATTACTAGTACAAAGCAAAAATTTAATTTTTGTATTCATTTTAATAAGGAAAGTTTCGTATATTTTTATTTTTAATGAACATTTGTTTCGATTTTTAAATTAAGCAAATTTGATTTTTTTAATTACATTGTGGCAAGCAACTCAACTGACATTTTCAAATTTCACACAAATTCTTTTATTATTCTTTCGGTGTCAATCGCATCAGTTTTTTGCATTTCTATGGCTAGAATTCCTAGGTTACTTAACCTTAAAATACTCATTGTTGACCTGAGATAGTTTTTTATTAACTTCCCATAGGAAGTTATTGTAATGGTTCCGATTTGTCAAATTGAAAATTTTGACATTTCTCGACGTTTCAAGGTCCCTAGAGTCGAAATAAAAGATTTTTAGAAAGATGTCTGTGCGAGCGTGTGTACGTACGTCCGTACGTCCGTATGTCCGTACGTTCGCGACTTTTTTTTCGTCGTCCATAGCTCAAGAACCAGAAGTAATATCGACTTCAAATAAATTTTGTTATACAGATAATAAGGCAGAAAGATGCAGAAAGGGCTCGCAAGAAAATTGCGTGGGTGTTTTTTTTACCATAGCAGTTTAAAAAAAAGGTGAAAATTTTGGTTAACCCTAAATATCTCATGAACCAATAACGCTAGAGACTTGAATTAAATTTTATATGATATATTGTTACGTGATACAAAACAATTATTTTTAAAAATTGATTTTCAACTCAAATATCTTTTCAAAACTTTGGGACATTGGCTTCAAACTAATTTTATCTTATAAAAAATATTGTTTTCAACATTCGATAAAATTTTGAGAAAAATCGAATTGACAGTTTTTTTTACAAAAAATAAAAACCTAAAAAAACAATACTAAAACTTGGTTAAAATAAAAATCGACTCAAATAGCTTTTCAAAAATTAAAAATATTGGCTTCAAACTTATTTTATTTCACAGAAAATATTGTTTTCGATATTCAATAGCAAATTTGGTTAAAATTGATACATATACACAAACTTTTAATTAAGACAAATCGACGGACGGGATGGGAAGTTATCAGTGTGGGTCGCATCCCAGACTCTTTTTAGTTTTAGTTTTGAAAAACTCCTCTCACATCCGGCATTGCTTATTGCTATTGTTAAAAAAATACGCAGCATAATGGTAATGTTTGGCAAACTTGTTTCTAACTTCGACTGTACTATGAAATTTAATATTTCAAGCGGGTTTGTTCTTTCAAGATCGTTAAGTCTTTCCAATAAAGATGCAAAGGCTCTTAATCGACCACGTTCTATTTTGAAATCATCGGGAGATACATCATGCTCATTGAATGCAAGTTCCGAATCGTAATCAAAATTTTCAGCCAGTAGCTTGGAAGCTGAAAGAAAGTCGAATTTTTTGGCCAAACTTTGCAATTGGTTAAATCTCTCCTTGATTTCGACGATGATTTTATCTAAGGAAGAAAACAATTTTCTTCTCAACTCTTCGTCATGAGACAGACCAACATCTGTGCTTCCATCACCAAAGATGTACTTCCTTTTTTTCCTTCTGGGAGGATCCAAGGAAATGCCTAAGCTCTCACACAAATTCCTTGCGTAAACAAGTGCATCATTGACTAATTTTTCTCATGTGTCTTCAAGAAAAGTCAGTAGAGCACTGATTTTAGCTGCACACTGATAAAGGTCAAGTCCTTCGGTTTGTAAGTAAATTTGACAATCATTTATTTCATGAAGAACAGGTTTCCAAAAGCCCAAAAAGCAGAGAAAAGAAAAGGATTGTATTGCTATAAGCAAAGTTCCTGCATCTGTTCTCGTTTGTGGTGGTATAGGTACAGGTCGATTGGATGCCACCCCATACAAAATTATTTCAGGGTTCTTTTGTTTTGGTTACCTTTTTTTTTTGCCGCCCCTCAAACAAGTGCAGGGTTTTTTGTTTTGGTAACCTTTTTTTTTGCCGCCGTCCCTTTTTTGCCGCCCCTCAAACAAGTGCCGCCCGGGGCATTTGCCCCACCTGCCCCCCCCCCCCCCACGCTACGCTACTGAATCTACTAACTTTTCACTAATTTTAAACACTTTTTATTGTTTTGCTAACTAGTATCATGCTAAAACCATTTTATTAAAAAAAAACATGAACACATCTAAATAATGACAGATTGTGGAGCAAACAAAACAAACATACCTTAATATCATACTAAAAATGATTTAACATCGAACTAAATCGTCTAAAATTTTGCGCCTTTGGTCACATTTGAGAAAATTGACGTATGTCATACAGTACGATACTAAAAAGATAAAGTAGCCATTTGGTGATTTTAACTTTAGTAAAATGTTAAGAAGATAGTACGATACTAAACTCGTTTAAAATTATCAAAATCCTTTTTTTAACCTAGTATCATACTAAAAATGATTTAACATCGTACTAAATCGTCTAAAATTTTGCGCCAATGTTTTTAAAAAATTGTATGTTTTTACCTCAATTCATTTTTTTAAAGCACCTCAAGAAACCGTCCTATTGGTGGTTTCTGGTAATTTAGAAAACGAGTTTTAATTTTATTTAATCTGAACGATTTAAAATATTTCAAATATTAAAAGCTGACTACTTTTTATTTTTGTAAAACAAATTTCTGAAAAATCAAAAATCATTAAGACCCACAATTTTTACGTTTCAAAAATTAGAAACAGCAGTGCTTCGAGTGTAGATTCAAATCTCGTGCATGCGACTGTGACACAAGTCCATAATTTTGACGGCGGCGTTGTGGGCTTTTGTTTGACCGAATTTATGGCATAAATCCATTACCTACATTTTCTACTTAAAACCGCGAGTTTTCCGCTTTGTGTGAATAGAACTTAATTCTCAAGAAACTTCATTTATCTAATATATCAAACTGAAATTTCCTAACGGCCAAACATTCAAACCACATAAGCAAAACATAATTGGTTATGTAAATTTTTATTAAAAGTCAATTGAAATACAAAGGACCTTGATTATGTGCTGCGATAGCTGATGTTTATCATCAATTTAGTCACACGCTTTATGAAACATCATCATCAGTGAACATAACAACGAAGTCCTTAGAATGCATTTGACAGGATAACGAGAGAATGACGACATTCTCTTATAAGTGCACACAAATCGTTTTACAAGTTGATTGGTATATCAGCATCAGTAGTGTGTTTTGTATATATCACCAATTCCACCCCATTTATTTGTTGTCCTTTTAATTAAATTGTATGACGGTTAAGTGTTGAGAGGGTGCGTTTTTGATCACAACAACAAATCACACTACACAATTATCCGGCTAACTGCTAACATAGGTAGGTATCGAATTTATAAAACCATAAGTTAATATCACACTCCTATTGTCCTGCAACTTTACCAACAACCACCAAGTAAATCAGCTGCTGGAGATTTTCATCCCTTCCACATACATATATATGTAACTTGGGAATAGAATCCTGCTGATCCTGCTCCAGCCTTAGCTCTGGTAGCCAACACACATGATGAAGGATGTAATTAAATGCGCTCTCTTTCACTCCATAGCATCATCATCATCAGTCATCATCAGGTTATAAGGAAGCTGATGGGATATCCAAAGGACGACTGACAAGGACTCCATCTATATACATAGCTACAGATTTTATAAACAACAAATAAGGAGACTCGAACTTGATGTCATGAGAGTTTTGGAATTTTAGAGCGATTCGTTTGATTGAACATTTATACTTGTGGAAAAGAGTCAGTCGTCCTATTTGGAAGATAGGGGCAAATTTGTTGGTATCTGTATATTTTCAGTCTTCGTCTCCCTAAGTCAAAAGGATTTTCTTCTTCTTTCCACACGGATGTGGCGTCGCATCGTCCTGAGTCCAGCAACCGACTACGACGACGACGACGACGAAGCACGGTGGAGTGGAGCGCGACGTGGTGATGGTAGAAGTGGAAATAGAGGGTGAAAATTACTTTATGTGTTTGAAGAACGAACAAGACTAGATAGAAATATGCGCTGTAGGACGGGAGATGGCATTCGTTCATCATTCAGCTTCCTGCCGGCACTTGGGTTCGAAAACTTGGCAACTTATTGGGGATTGAGTTATGGGCAAAGGCGAAAAGAAATGCCAATGGGAAATTCACATTCCTTATTGTCGTTTCTTTTTATACCATTCTCCCAGGACCTCATCTATATAGATAAGGTATATGTTAAAGGATGCAAGGGCGGAGTTAACTTTATACCGTTTTTTTTTTTTTCGTTTCTTCTTCTTCAACATCATCTCGACATCATCATCACCATCACCGTCTTCAAGTCATCTTCGTCTTCGCCAATATAATATATAAACCTGCAGAAGTGGGAGACGGAAGAGAGGAGACCAGTTTTCTTTCTATTTACCCAAATCTTAAGCAAGGACTTGAAGTTTTCTTTTATATTTTTTCCCGCTTTCCATGTTGATGTAACTAAATGGAAAAGAAGATGAAATAAGCGCCAGGAAAGAGGATCAAGTTTTAAGTCATTTACTTTTTACATAGATGCTGTACGAGTCGAATATAGTATAGGTATTTGGTTCGAAGGTTTTGGTAGGTACATATATATATTTTATTCCAAGAAGAGCTTTCAGAAGATTTTCCTACCCATGTACTAGGTCCTTTTACATATGAAAATAAGAGGTAATATAGAGATTTCAAGAATTTCCATCATGATGATAAATAAGAGGGGGTTCTTGGGTATAGCTTGTAGGTGGTTTAATATATTTAAAACAACTCTTTGCAAACATAAGCGGCCAATGTGATTAAAATAATTTGGAACGATTATATGAAATGGATATATGTATGTATTATATATGTATATGTTCTTTCCTCTAGGTCTAGATAGATCCTTTATCTAATGAAAATTGTGGTTGGGAGGCTCATAAATTCGTAGAAGGAAAGTTGAATTTTGTAAGGAGCTTGGTAAAGAATTTCTAGGTAGATTAATGTTTAGAAATGTTTTCAGTTATGTAAGTATATGTATAGGTAATACCTAAGTGAATTAAAAACGTTCATTTTACAAAACAAAGTTTTCAGAAAAATGAGATTGACAAATGTCAAAGTTTGATGATATGAAGGAAAACTGCATATTTTAGGAAAAAAAAAACTATTAAGAACGATCCAATTAAGAATTTAATAAATTTGTTCCATCGACTATGAGAAGTTCTTAAAAATATTGATTGCATTAGCATTATTTCAATGTTTTGAAGTCATTGGGAACTTCGATTTAAATAAGAAACCTTTAACATTTAAAATGGTTTGGTTCAAGTTTTTTGAATCTTGTTGTTAAATGTTACTATATTTTTTGATATATGAAATGATATGCATCTCGAATGGTGTGCAAGGAATTAAATGTTTGTATTCCTTGCTTTTTATTAGCTTCAGGATCTCTTTCCCTGAGATACAATTCGACAACAGTTGCCCAGCGGGAAAATTTCTAGGGAGTTTGCGTCATGGTGTGGGCAGGAATTTCCGTGCACGGAATAATTGGGCTGTGCATAGTGGAATGTTTGGTGAACTAAAATTATTACATCACCACATATTCCTCCAACATTTAGGAAGAATTAGTGGCTCCTTTTGCATTATTTATTGGTAAGAATTTCTTGCTGTTTCAAGACAATGCGAGACCTCACGTTGCCAGGTGCATTACGGGCTATACTTGGACATGAATCCCATCGAACATATTTGGGATCTGCTGGAAAAATTGATAAGGAAGCGCCCTGCTCTTTCCGAGACTTTAAGTGGGCTGAGGTCTGGTCAGATTGAAAAGTGGGATGATTTGGATGACGCGATGGTAAAAAACCTTATTCACGGTTTAAAATAAATTAGGTGGCGCAACAGTCCATGAAGAACCAGGGCCTAGTGACTTACAACTCTCAACCATTCCTGTGTGCGAGTAATGTTGTCAGAGATGGACACGGTTTGCCGAGGCTAATTAAAGCTTTGATAGATGTTAGGGGAGACATCAATACCCACTACTTACTTAATGAACAAAAACTCATTTATTTTATGTTTTATTTAAAAGTTCTTTCCATTTGTTTATTTTGTAGGTACATAAATTAATAATGTTAAAAGTTAATAAACAATACTGAATTAAAAACAAATGTCTTTTTTACATACATATTTGAAATTATTGCCAGTTACGAAAAGTGGTGCGCCACTTTTCTTGTAACTCAGTGTATATGGCAAGTATTGCATTCGTAAAAATTTCGAACTCGAGAATTTAATAAAACATGACATTACGAAGGTAAAGAAGTCGAAAAAAATGGGTCCCCCCATTCCGTCCGACTGTCTTTCTGTCCTTGGCCCTACAGCCCAAAGCATTCGGTCGATTTACTTCAAATTTGGAAATTAAGGTTTTGAGTCGATTCGCGTTGGATTTTTTTTTCATTTTTAAGACTACAGATAACAGCAGTCAAAAATAGAATATTCAAATATTTTTTAAAACAAACCGATAACATTTTTATATAAACAAAATATTTTTGTATTGCAACAGAAGGGTATCTCCATATAGAAACGTTATTGCCGTTTTGAGTTTTCTCAAAAATAATAAACCGATTTCAAAAATGTTTTTTTCCGCACAAGCTCTTATATATACTCTTTCTCTCTCTCTCTCTCTCTCTCTTAAAAATGTCTTTATTTTTATTTTTAGTTTTTA
Organism: Eupeodes luniger; assembly: GCA_951509635.1. Taxonomy (NCBI): domain Eukaryota; kingdom Metazoa; phylum Arthropoda; class Insecta; order Diptera; family Syrphidae; genus Eupeodes; species Eupeodes luniger. Next base: position 5,255,683 of record OX608075.1, on the reverse strand, counting down.
GGAAAATATTGATTTTTATTTCGAAGTTCGATAAAAACAATAGCACGGGGTAGGTTTCGAGATGGTCCTCCACGCTCACTGATGCTTGATTTCGGTGATCGAAGGGAACCGAAAAATAAAAATGTATTTGGTCTTTATATTCCACAAAACCGGCAAAGTCGCAAACACGTCGATACATTCTAAAATAAATGTTCTTTCAACCTCAGTTTTACTCGCTTTTCATAATTATGGAAAAATATAATTTTTCATAAATGCAAAAGTTTGAAATATGGACATTCAAATTTGGAACATTTTTTTTTCTCAAAAAATATCAATTAAGTGGTTAAGTGTTCAGGAAATTGTGTGTAGAACGTTTAATTTTGTGAAAAACCCTTCACTTCTCGAGACACACTTACTATAAAATGTCTGTGTGCTCTAGATATTAAAAAAAGATAAAATTTTACATGAATTTTATAAAAGGAAATCTTTAAATGATGTAGGCGAGTAATAAATATTATTATAAGGGCTCAATTTCCAGGGAATTGTTTCTTTGACATTCCCTACAAATTTTAATTTTTGGAGCTGCAAGAACAAACAGTCACTCAAAAATAAGGCATCCTAATGTATACATAGATGTAACCACTTCTGAAATGTAAAAGATTGCGCAAAATTAATCATTCAATTTTGTTTATGTAAAATTCCTTTAATGAAAAAAAAAAAATATTTTGATTGAAGAAAATACTTATTAGGATCTGAAAAAATTTGTCTATTTAGTGTAGACGATGATGCATTAAGTGGTTTTAACCAGTGATGATACACATTTGCGCTCTTTATCGCATTTTGGTTTCTGATGGTGGTAACTGATTACATTCCTTGTGAAATATTTTCTTTAAGAGCTTCGATTGCCAGAAAGGAATAAATCAGTTTAAGTTGAGTAATTTTAATGCTGGTCATGTCAAAAAAATCACACAACCATTAAGGTGCATTCAGTGATTGCGGTTGCATCATCTTGTTAAATAATTACATATTCACCAAGCCCTGCTTCTCAAATTCTTGCACTAAGAAATAATTTATCGTGGCCCTGTATACAGTTCGCCAACAACAGTCTCCATATTGTTAATGGAATTCTAAAAAAATAATAAATAATAAGTACCTATTTAGTTCAAAAATTTGAAAAAAATATTGACATACGAAGCCATTTGCAATAATTATAACATCTTCTAATAAAATCATTAATTTTACACCACTTTTATGCGCATTTTTTGCCGATTTTACATCTTAAATAGTGAACAAACTCCGCTAACTTTCTTTTCAGCGAAAAACGAATCTGCTAAGCAAACTGACTTATTTTATTCAAGATTTAATAATTTTGGAACGATACCGCTTTAAACTAAGCATATCCCAATAAATGGCATGAGTCAACCGATATAATGCTGAATTGCTCAGTAACTTCTTTAATAGTGATTTGACGGTACTCAATGAAAATTTGGCATTGCTTCCATGCGTATTATAGTTGGGTTTCGACGTGTTGGACCATCCAGACCTAGGAAAGACCTTAAGTGCGTTTTTTTGGTATTCCATATATAGTACAGTGAGAAATTGCCAACAAAACGATCCACAGTAGCCAGATTTTTTTATTTAAAAATTGTTACAACTTAAAGATGATCTGTCAGAATAATAATTAAAAAAAAGCACACAAAAAGAAGAAAGTTTTGTCAAAATCAAATGTTAAAATTAACTTAGCAAAAAAAACTAACTAAAACTTATAAAATGGTCAATTTTCAAGAAGAAATGGTAAGAAAATATCTGGAAATTGAGATTCTATAACAAAAAAGTTAATTTAACAATTGCTTTAAGGAGGGGGTTTGTTCGTAGACTACTACATTAACATGTGGTGTTGAATCGAGCTTGAAAATCGTCTCAATTCTTTATATACCTGAATCGAGTTGAAATGAGCTTAAGAAAAACCTGTGTGGAGGAGTTGGTTTTACAGATAATGCATTATGATCTGTTTATTTGCATGTTTGTGTACAAAAAATATAGTTTTGTTTTAATCAAATTAAAAAAAAAAAATTGCACATGGAGTAGGAAGCATATTCTTATATGGTGCTGAACTAATCATATCTTCATTGTTTAACACGAATCAAACTATCTCACTTGCACTTCACACATCGAAACACCATTTGCATTTTAGAAAGTGCTGTCATACTTAATCATTTTTAAAACTTCTTGTGCGCTGGAAACACCAAAAAGTTTTATTTGATCTAAACTGAGATAAACCTTTGGTGGAAACATAGCAAAACATAAATATCTTTTCTATTGTTTTCTCTTGAAAAATAAGCCTAGTTAGTCCATTTTCACTAACAAAACTAAATAATATCAACAGTAATAGATTGATTTTTTTCCCCAATGGAAAACACACATGATTCCAAATGCATAACTACTCAACGAACACAGCCATCGAGATACAAAAGCAATATCAATCGTACCAACATTTGAGAACGAAATCACATAAGATCCATTCGAGACTCGTATAAATGTCAAAAACCCATCCATAGTAAGATTTTACTCTAACTTTTATCGGTGTTATTCATACTATGGATATTGTTTTTGTTATTCGTGTAAAATCCTTCTATACTATGGATAGATTTTCCAACAAAACACGGGTCTTATTATCCACTTTCTTTATAGAACTTTTAAAACTATATTCACTATATGCAACTTTTAAAATTTCAATTGTTTTTGAGCGTTTATTTTTGTCTTTTAAACAAAGTTTTGTTGGATATTGTTTTGATCGCTAAATCACAACCAAACAAAAAATGCTACTGTACTAAAACTGTGAACATACATACTTTTGGTACAAGTTTACAAGTTTTAATAACACCTCATACGAATAAATATATACCCAAGTGAGAATTGAAATAAAGTTCCTAACATTTAAATAATATGTTTACATTTTTGTGAAACAATAAAAACACAAACATTTTGATTTCATATCATTTTAAAACGCGCCACCGGAGTAATACAAATTTGTTGTTCTTTAACATAAGAAGTAAAGGTTTATTAGAAGAGTTTACCCACGACTCTACCACTGCTGCTGGTACCATTTAGCCGACGCACGGCCTATCAATATTTACTTGTTTACAGATTCTTCGTCTTATCATAACACTCCAATGGCTGATCATCAAGAAATAACAAATATTATAGGTTCCAACCAAAGAAATAAAAAGAAAGGGATATGAACACTCCCAAGTGTTTGATTTCATCTCGAAATAATTGATAAAATGAAAGGATTACTCCTTTTCAGTAGGAAGGAGCCTACCGTGTTATAGTATAGAGATCTTCTTCTTTTTTAATAACTTCATGGTTTGATCAAACAATCACCACCAGCATTGGCCTTACTGCAAATAAGAACTATCGAGCAAGCACACCAAAAAGATCCATGTATTTTGTAATCCTTGGGATCGGAGATGAGAGAAAAATTATTGTTAGCTAAAATATAAAGGCTGAATAAATACAACAAGGCTTACATCGCATATCACCTGAAAAGGACAAAAACTACACATGTACGGACCTTATATCCATTTCAGTATGAAAATATAGGAATGTATATTTTTTCAAAAAACATGGGTTTTCAGAAGTTCAACAAAAGGATAAGGCGTGTTTGTTTGTTGTAAAACTTTGCTCATTTCTTAGACACTTTGTCGGGAACAAAAAATAACTATTTTTTTCTCTAACTCTAAACTGATCCTCAATTGACCATTAAAAAGCGTTCAATTCCCCGGAAACAAGTCGTTCATTGTTATAACACATAAGCAGAAGGATTTATCCTGAGTTGAGTTTGAAATATACACCAACAAGGACATGTGGATTATATCTACTCATGGGAAGAGACTGAAAGAAATATTCATGTTCGATTGATTGCTTAAACCCAAAAAATAAGGGATTTCAGTTTAGGATTTTCCAATTTTTGAAAAAAAAAACTATTTAAAAAATTGCAAAAGAAAAATAAAGATTTAAACTCATAAACACTTCAGGTTTTTCTTCTTTGCTTACAATTTTTCTGAGCGTATCTAAATTTTCAGTTATGATGACTTCATTGATTTTGAAAATTCAAATTTCTTTTTTTGTTGACTCAAATGCGGTTGGCTGGTTTTTGTTAAAAATGCAAACAGGAAATGTAAATAGCACGCCTGAAATGCCTTTGTCTTGTCGTTCATCAAACCCTCGCTGTTATAGCCCTTAACTGAATATACATACATATAGAACAATTTATCCGTTTTTGCATGAATCGAATAAAAGTTTGTAGAGCGCGCAGCTGGTTTAACATGAGCTCACACGGATTAATGTCATACGCAGATCAACGTGCTAAACAGTCTTAATCAAAAAATAAAATCCTTGATAGATTAACATGATCCTTTGATCCTTTATATTCGAACTATTCATTCCTGTATAGCTTGTATAAAACAGCTTGTTCCACATTTCTCTGTAAACCATTTTGTAATGCTTTGTTTTTATGTTTTGCTTAGGGGTAAATATATAAATAAAAACACATACAAATTTATATATACATATATTTTATGTACAGTGCATATATTTCAAGCATTAATATATATAAATACATAAAGTGGTGATATACGACTATGATATGGTTTTGTTTTGATTTTTAGTCAATTTAAAAAGGGTTATGGATAGGTATCCGTATCCGTGTCATTGTAAGGATTGGCAAGGGATTAGAAATAAAATATACATATATAGGCTAGGTATAATAGTTTTTGATAATCCTAACATTGGAGATTAATATTATACTCGTTTAGAAGGTACATATGGGTGTTTTCTATGAAGGTAAGGTATGTTTTACCCCAGTTTTCTTTTAACAATTATTTAAAATTGCTTAAACCTTATTAAAAATAGAATACATTGATGGTGCTAAAACAGAATAAGTGCCTTTATGGGTAAGTTACAACTTTCGAACACTAATTTTTGCAATTTTTATAGATTTTTCAATGCTCATTTAAAAAAAAATCTTAAAAAATTTTGTTTTTGTAGGCAGGAGGGAATTATTCAATAAACGTGCGTTAATACAGTAAAAACTTAAGATTATCTCAACCGATTTGGATGATTCTCTTATTTGTATCATAGTCTTGAGATAATACTACAATAGTTAGAAAAAATCTAATAAATTTAAAGGAGACGTCAAAAAGTTAATGAATTGTGAATTTTGTGTATTGGCATTAGTTTAAAAATTCTTTTATCAAATCAGGAACAGAAAAAATTTCGGAAAATATATAAATTGACATACGAAATAGAAAAATCCTAAAATAAACCCAGACACATTTTTCATTTGTTGACTTGTGTTATTACTATAGTTAAGTTAATTAAATGAACACCAATTCACAAAATTAGTTTGGACAGGAAAATTGGAATTGATTACAATAAGAGTTGGATGTTTTAATACTTTGAAAATATTATTTTCTTAAAACAAAGTAATAAACGTAGTTTCTTTCACTAAAAATCCAAATTTACATTTTTGTAAGGCCTTAAGCCACCCCATAGGCCATAATGTTAAGAAAGTCGAAAATGGGACCTCAAAAATATTTTCAAAAAGATTATGGAATTTTAGTATTAAGGGTATTGCCAAATTGTTCATGATTTTCTACTACTCAAAACTTCAAACCCGTTGATTTCAATAGTTAATTTTTTACTTGCGACATATAGGAACTACATATATGGCAAGTTTTGCATTCGTGCAAAATTTCGAACTCGAGATTTTAATCAAACATGATATTACGATGGTAGAGAAGTCAAAAAAAGTGGGTCCCGCGATTCCGTCCGGTCAATTTTGTCTGTCTGTCCACGCTCCTACAGCCTAAACCATTGGGTCGATTGAGTTCAAACTTGGAAGTTAAGCTTTTGAGCAGATTTGCGTTAGGCGTTTTTTTCATTTTTTTTTTAAGATCAAAACTAACAGTGGCCCCCATACAATTTTTTTGGTCAAAAAAACGAAAATTCGAATTTTCTCAAAAACAAACCGATAGATTTTTTTTAATTTTCTCTAAAATTTTATTTTTTAACTTGGTTTCTTTTAATAAGAAAAACATATTTTTGTATTGCTCAGGAAAGGTACCGCTCATAGAACCGTTTTTTTGTTTTTTAATTTTCTCAGCAACTTTTGAACCGATTTCAATAATTTTTTTTCTGAACCAGCTCTTATATTGCTTTAACAATATTTGATTATCAAAAGTGCAATTTTTTATTGTTTGGATTTTTAAAAAAATATTGAAATTTTTTTTTTCAAAATTCTATATCTCAAGAACGGGTTAACATTTTTTTACGAAATTGAAATATAGAGCGTATATTTACAATCACTAAACAACTGCATACCAAAAATATTTTTAGAACAAAATTGAAAAATTTTATATATAAAAAATTAATTTAAAAAAAACCGCTCTAACGATTTTCAAAAAAAATTTTTGAAAAATCAAGGGTTTTTTGATTTATAAAATGGCATTTAAATTTTTGAAGACAAACTTATTTTTCAGGTAAAATTTTGAATCTTAAATTAGTTTTTTTTTAAATTATTTTATCTGTATTAAATGTAACCCCCTCCCAAAAAATTGAAAAATGGAGGTTTTTTCGACAAATCAAATGGCATATATATGTATCTTTGAAGACAAACTTATTTTACATGTATATTTTTAAATATTATATAGATACTTTTTTAAACAGACTCTTTGCATACAGGAGCAAGTTCGTGCGACCCAGTCGTGCACTTTATTAAGTTTGCGGACTCGTAGATAACTCAGAAAATTTTCAACACATTGAGTTAAAATTCTAAACATGTCTTGGAAAAAACATTTTCTTTGTAAGTACGTGCTACGTAGGATTTGCTTTAAAATTTTGTAGTTTATTTGTCATTAATAAATTTAAAAAAATGAGTCATTTGGCCAAAAATCAATGTATCGCAAAAATCCTACGTATGTACATATGTAAGTACTTAGTTGTTATGAAAACAAAATAATTTATTTAAAGATAAAGTTAACGCTTCAAAAAAGTTACTGTAAGCAGTCATTGATATAAATAATAAAATCCCGTTTTGTAAAACTCATTTATTTTGTCTTCTATCTGAAAATCTTATCTTATGATAAAAATCGTAAAAAAAACCTTTTTTGGCCTCTAGGTCGGTCGGTCTGAACTTGAACTGAACTTTATTTTAACTAGATAAAACTGTTCGTTTTATTTCAATAGGGAACAGCAATACTCTAAAGAGCTTTTGAACTATTTTGTTTTAGAATATACCAAAGAACCAAACTTTAAAATAATTTCAAACAGGTCCGGGACACCCTGTAAAATAAATAAGCAAAATGGCAGATCTCAGTATAGTTAAATATTTTTTTTTAATCCATAAGTATCACTCAGTACTTGCACAAATATCAGTGGTCAATTATCAATTTTTCTTGATAAATGCCATTAGTAAGTTTTACCTTTGGACCGAAGTAATTACTATTTGCGTTAATAAAGCATTCCTTAAAAGGTGTCGCAGCTTTTATTTTTTGTTATTGCGGTTATTTTTATTTTTGACAAAAATCTTTGTGATACAATTTTGGCATGTATTATTTGAGATGTTTCCAATGTAATCCAACATCATGGAAGTACGAAGTTTAAATACGACATAATTTTAAATCATTTTATTAGAAATAAACAGTGTTCAGGGAAAAAACCATTTGACTTTTAAAATTCTTTTTTAAATACGACAGTTTAAGTCGTTTAAATGAGCAAATTCTTACAAAAAAAAACGATTTCTTTTACTCACAAATTTTAATTTTCCTTCACCGGAATCACCTTATAATGATTCTAGTTTTAAACGTTGGAAAATTCCGCCCATCTGTCATTTTACAATACAACTCTGAATTTGTTCCTTTGCGTGTTTTGCGAAACCAGATATGGGAAAAGAGCTACATTTGTTGCCGAAACCAAAAAGTTAATTTAAGATTCACTTCTAAATGAAAAGCTAGTAATTCTTTGAAATTTTTCCAAAAATCTTAGTACTATGCGTTCCAAGGGGAGAGGGCATATCAAGTACCATATTTTGCTTAAAAATCTTGGTAAATGTCTCTATTTCCCTGTATTTTTTCTTACAAATGCTTTATGGCTGAATCACAAACACGCTTCAGCTTTGGCTTCGCCTGACGTTTACGAGTTCAGCCATAGTAATTCAATGCATGATATCACAACGGAGCTTCGACCTCACGTTTCGTTTGACAATCGTAAGGAAAAGAACGTAATGTGACTCCAAACGGAAGCTCTAGTTCAATTTTCTGAACATTTGCTTTGTCTGACAGCTCAAGAGCTGTAAAAAAAATGTCAACAACAAAATATTTGCTCTTTGGAGGGATGAAATAGTAGAAATGTCATTCAAAGCAACCTCGAAGCAGGCCCACCGTAACGCAGACGAAACCGAAGCTGAAGCGTGTTTGTGATTCAGCCATTAGTTTGCCGCATCTGGCCATAATGATGATGTATATTTTTTACCAATCCTATAGGAAAGCAATACTAACATTTTTAATGAATGGAATAGCTTATAACGTAAAAATGAACATGAATTAGAAGCAATAAGAAAAACTAACAGAAAGTGTTAAACAATTAAAACATAGAAAATAAAAAACACTGTCACATATTTGAAGTTATCCCAATTATTTAATTCTACACACAAAATAAACATAGATACAATTTAATGAGAGAGGAAATATTAGCTTTATCTTTTATTTCATATCAATTTAGCAATCTAACAAAAAACATAGAAATCATAGAACGATAATTTCTATTATATGACAAATTATATTAACGTCAAATATAGTCGCAAAATTAATATAGAAAAAATGAGTTAAATACTATGTTTCTCAATGTTTTCCTAAGCACTTTTCAAACAGAAAATATGAAATTTTTAAAAATATATGAAATAATTTGTTTGTTGTTTTAACTCAATAATATTAAAAACAATATTCCAATGAACGTTTTTGAACAACAACAACAACTTAAAGGTGCTACCACTCATTGTTTTTGGCTGGAGATATAGCTATTTCGTGCTTTGCCACTTTTGCACTCATCAGTCTCCTTTGTTTGTGGTGCTGAGCTTTAATCCAACTTTATTTGAAAAACTTTATACACAACATAGGATTCGAACCCACGCATATCAGATTTGCTCAGTCTTAGAAGTCGTGTGCACTTTTTTTTTTTTTTTTTTTTTTTTAAATTCATTTTTATTATAATTCAATCTTAAAACTATCTTAAAGCTAGACAAAAATTCATAAAACTAGCCTAATTAACCATAACTTACAACTAACTTACTGGTCCCATACGGACACTCTAAGTTAAACAATAATACTTAATGCTTATGCCTTTCGGCCCTAAGATCTATTTAACTTCAATTCATTTTATTTATTTTTGTATTCATTAGAAAATTTCAAAAAAACTAATATCAATATCCTTTTTTATTTTTACTTAAAAACTACTTAAAATAAGGTCCTTAATATAAAATTTAAAGCTAACTAAAACTACCTATTCTACCTATAAACTACTTAAAACTAGAACAACCACAGCAGCAAATCTAACTATCTAACGTTTTTTGTTTTCCATATTTTGTTGTCTTTTTTTTTATTTTTTTTTTATATGTATTCCATGTTTTTATTTTTATTTTTTTTTTTTTTTTTTTTTTTTATTTTTCTTTTTTGTATTTTTTGTATTTTTTTTTTTAATTTTTTTTTTTGTTGTGCCACCATGCCTATTCTACTTAAAACTAAACCCTAAAACTATAAAACAAGTATGTAAGCCGGCCAAGGCTTTAAACCCCATCCCGACTACCCACTATCAAGTGCCGATTGAAGCCACCAAAACTGGTTCTCCTGCTTCACCCTATCAATTCGGTCCCGTTCGGACACAGCCCTACTGAACCGAAGGAGCTCTGCTCCGCCTTGTGCCATGACGTCCCGATTGTACAGGAGCCGCCTATCCACGGTTCGTCGTCTGACGTGGTAGATTAACGGAACTGCCAATCTATCCTGTATCAGACCGCATCTATCTAAGAAGAGGAATGCTTCTGGTGGAATGAAGCCGCTCAAGCGTGCACTCTCAAAATACTCGTCGTTCGGATAGAACGCCCCGAAAATTAAATTGTTGGTCGAAGACATAGCTCTTGCAATGTGACCTCGAACGAGTTTTATCACGAAATTGTCAATTCTGTTGATTCGAGCCCCGTTGTATAGGACCTCGTTGGAATAGTAATGCACGTAAGAAGATTCGGCTGTTCGATATAAGCCGGTACAGCGTCGTAAACACTGCCGCTCGAACACCCGGAACTTCTCCATCTGGGAAGGGGCAACGTTGAACCACACAGGACAACCGTAAACGATCATCGGCCGTATGAGGGCCATGTAGCAAATTACCTTCACTCTGGGGTCAAGCCGACTGCTAAAAAACAGCCGTTTCGTCAGAGCGAAGGCTCCTCTGGCCCTGGTCAGAGCAGCATTTATATGTCTGTCGAAATATAAATACTGATCTAACCAGATACCGAGGTACTTCACTACACTTTTGCTCGCTAATGGCTGCCCGTGAAGATCAACGATAACCATCTTGCGCCAATCCTTGCACGTATCCCTCGTGGCCCTAGCCAACGGAGTCCGGAACAGAATTGTCTCCGACTTCTGGACATTTATTTTCAGTTTCCAGTCGTCGCAATATCGCTGAATCTTGTCGAAATCACGCTGCAAGAGAATTCTAATAACCTCAACCTTTCGGGCCGTTCTGTACGCAATTAGATCGTCGGCATACGCAATTGCCTTTGTAAGGCACCTATCAGATCGCTGGTGTAAATGCTGAAGAGAATCGGCGAATTCACCGCTCCCTGTTGAAGACCATTTTTAATTAAGAATGTTGTGGTAGAAGTTACATTGCCACTTTTGACAACAAACTTTCTACCGTTAAGCATATCATAAAGCATATACAACAATGGCTTGCTTATGCCAAGCCTGCTCAGTTTTAGGTAAAGACCCTCTAACCATACGGTGTCAAAGGCCTTTTCCAAATCAACCAGAACAGCACCTGTGCATTGTTGTTTTGTTTTATTCCATTGGATATCAGAAACGAGTTTAGACGCAGCATGAATTGTGTCATGACCCGCCTTGAACCCGAACTGTTTATCCGGAATTATTTTGTTGTCCGCAGCCCACTTAGTCAGAGCCCTATTAATGATTTTTTCGAAAACTTTGCTGATGCTCGGAAGAAGACTTATCGACCGAAGATTTGACGGGTTGGAGTTGTCCTTTCCCTTTTTCGGGAGAGGATGAACCACAGCGGTCTTCCAATGCCCTGGATAATATGCATTATTCAGTGCATTATTGAAGAGTGTGGTGTAAATGTCAATTGCCTCCATCGGTAAATGTCTTAGTACAACGTTGGATATACCATCGACACCTGCTGACTTTTTATTTTTTATTGAATTGAAGATGAGCTGAAGCTCCACCTTCGTTACTAACAAGGGACTTGGTCCCGTTTGCTCGGCGATTATGGCATTTGCCAAGGAATCGTCATTGAACCGCATGAAACCGTGGTTCTCAGATCGCCATTGTGTTATATCATTTCGAAGGTAAAAGTGATTAAGTAGGGCTCTGTTTTCCAGGTCGTGGTTGGGGCGAATGCAAGCATTCACCTTGTACACTTGCTGGAAAGCAGCTCCCACCGTCTCCACTTTCTCCTTCGGATCTTCAATTATAAAAAAGTCATCGTCAAAGATGGCTTCTTCTGGATCTATTAAGTCGTGTGCACTACGCACTCCACTACTTTTGACCACTGACGTCACAGGTCGAGATGTGCTAATTGTTTATCAAATGCATTTGAAGCATCAACATTTTTATAAGCTCCTTTAAGTATGCTGTTTTGTTCCGCCTCCATTTTTCTCCATACCTTATTTGAAAGACTTACAATTCGTAGTACGTATCAAAGGGGGAGAGGTTGGAAGATCGGTAACGAACCAGACTATTAAGTTATTATTGTTATTATAATAACAATAAATATTCCAATATATCAAGCAAGAAATAGAATAGTTTATGACGTAATAATTAACATGAATGAGATAAAGCTATTTTGAAATACAAAAGTATCATCAAATCATCGTTTTCTATAAATTTCATTCTGTTAAGAAGAACTAAAAGCGAGTGTTTTATATTCGAAACACCCAAAACAACATAGAAAGAACTGCAAATAAAATTGAAATTATCTAAATTAATAAATTTTACATACAAAAACAAAACCTAAAAAGGGGCTGGGATGCGACCCACACTGATAACTTCCCATCCCGTCTGGTGATTTGTCTTGCTTAAAAGTTTGTCTATATGTATCAATTTTTACCAAATTTGCGTACTATTTTTTGTAGATTTTGTTTTATTGAATATCATAAACAATATTTTCTGTTAAATAAAATAAGTTTGAAGCAAATATTTTTTATTTTTGAAAAGCTGTTTGAGTCGAAAGTAAATTTTTACCAATTTTTGTTAATTTTTTTTTAGGTTTTTCAGTTTTTGTAAAAAAACTGTCAATTCGATTTTTTTCAAAATTTTACTAAATGTTGAAAACAATATTTTTTGAAAGATAAAAGTAATTTAAAACCAATATCTCAAAGTTTTGAAAAGATATTTGAGTCAGAAATCAATTTTTACCAACTTTTATTAATTTTTTTTTAGGTTTTTATTTTTTTGTAAAAAAACTGTAAATTCGATTTTTTTCAAAATTTTACTGAATGTTGGCAACAATATTTCTTATAAGATAAACTAAGTTTGAAGCCTTAATCTCAAGTTTTTGAAAAGATATTTGAGTCGAAATTCAGTTTTTACAAACTTTGAGTAATGTTTTTTTTAGGTTTTTATTTTTTATAAAAAAACTGTCAAGTAGATTTTTTTTTCAAAATGTTAACAGATGTCAAAAACATTATTCTTCGTTGCAATTGTTTTGGAAATGAAATCATCTTTCTAAAAATCTTCTATTTCAACTCTAGGGACCTTGAAACGTCGAGAAATTTCAAAATTTTCAATTTGACAAATAAAAAAGATGAGAACATAGTATAAACATAGAACGATAATTTATATGACAGTTAATTAATTTCTAATTAAGTTACAAAAGCCATATAGAAAACATAGAATATTACATATTATTGATTCTTGGAGCAATTACTATGTAGAACATCGAAATGTGGGAACATTTTATTAAACTAATTTAATTGTTTGATTAATTTATTTCAATAATATCAAAAACGATTTTCCAATACATCAAGCATATATTATTTTTCTCACATAATGGAAATTATTGTAAAATAGGCTGTAGCTACGTAACTACGACGAAGTCATCTTAAGTAGGATCGATTTTTTCTAAAACATAGCATAACATACCATAGTAACTTGTGAATACGTACATTATGAATACATATTAATTTTAATCACAAAATGTGATCATATATTTTATGTACAATTTAATATTACATACTACCTACTCATAAGTATCTACCTATATGAAATATATGTATACATATATTTTAATCTACTATATAAAAATATATCCATACACATGATGTAACACAAAGGACGAAATAAAAATACGTATAATACCAAAGCTAACAATAATATACCACGATGATGTTTATATATTGCCAACATAAAAGCATTAATTTAGTCATTATCTACTTAAGATACGAGCTAGCTACATCACATCATTGTGTAGAGTAGATACCTTTTGCTTTTACAGAGATACAGAGAAACCAAGCCTTCCTACCTACCTAACCTACATCCCTACATCTCATTCCAATAAGCTTTTTGATCTCTATTCTGATTTTGATAGCTGATGTACTGTACTGTGCATTGGCTTGGCTTAGCATCAGGGCTGTCGTTTCACTTTTTGATCCTGCAGTACTTTCAGAAAAATATAGCAGTACGGGGCAGTACAGCAAATAAAACAGAAAATTTGTACACATTTTTTTTTATAAAATAATATAAGATTAAAAAAAGGTAACAAGAATTCAGTTTTTTGGTTAAATTAAGTACATTATGTTTCAATTTTAAAACAAATACCTTATGTATAAAGCTTACAATTTAAAATTAAATAAAAGGAACAAGTTTTGACAAGGCTTTTAAAATGTTTTACATTTTTTTAAAAACATAATATTAATATTATTTTTAAAAACATATATATTTTTGATTAGGTAGATACTAGCGCATTTATTAGGATTTTTGTATTCTTTGAAAAAATAAATAAAATTGTACTGCAAAACTCAGTAAATTACTATATTTTTTCATTTCATTCAGTTTTCGAATATTTTTTTAATAAATTTGGTGAAGTTGCCATTGATGTGTGCTATAGTCACATAACAAAGACTTTGCTTAAAGAATTCCACATACGGTGGAAACATTGAGGCAATTTCGGGTTTTTGTTTTTATTAAATTAACACTTGAAAATATCCGCTCGCAGGTTGCACTGCTGTGTAGTAGAGCAAGTAAATTTCCAACAAAAACCTTTAAGTTTGGAAAACGGAGTTCTCCCAAGCCATTTTTTGCTAAAAATACATCGTGCCGAAACTTTTCCAAATCATGTTCTTTTGACATCTCATTGCAGTTTAAAATAGCCCTCCATTCAGAGTCCAAATCTTCTACTTCTAGATCTCTAGCAATGTTTGGAAATAAGGCTATTAAGTCAACTAGACTTTCACCTAAATTTTTAAGGTTAAGTTTTTGCACTTCATTAAGCACTGTGTCATCAAAATCAAACCGTTTCTAAATAGCTTTACAAAGACTTATATAATAATTCAAACAATTAGATTTAATTTCAAAAACATTTATACTAGAATTATCGTTTGCTCTCATCAGTATTTCGGCTTTAGGGCCGATATAGATATTTTCAACATTTAAATGAATATTTGTATCATTGAAGTCAACGTCAATAGAGCGGTCTGGGAATTTAAGATGGATGAGTTCAGCAATCAAAGCAATTTGGTGAATTTAAAAAAAGCAGTACTTTTGGCATGTGAGCAGTACGGCAGTACGCAGAAACAAATTGCAGTACAAATACTGCTATTGCAGTACTTCGACAGCCCTGCTTAGCATTTGGCATACCTAAACCTAACCCCACTCTGTCCTATACAGAACATCAGATAGAAAAACAACCAAAGCAGATGATGATGATGATGAGATGAGATGAGAGGTCCATAAAGCATAGGAGAAGAATAGGAACCAACTCTCCAACACCAACAACAACAACACCAAACAGAAATGAAGACAAAAAAAAACAATTGTTTCCGAAACGCCTACACCCGTCATCCGTCAGTCGTCACTGATAATCATCATCATCCTCATTTTAATACACAAAAATGTATCTGAGAGATACAAAAATTCCAACAGCAACGAACGACCTAACGAAGGGGCAAGAGGAAATGAGAGCAAATTCATCTTTTAATGGAGAATCCGAATGCGAGGCGTGGCCAATGGAATTAACCCTCCATTTGTAAGAATACTTAAGCATACCATAAGGATGAGTAGGGATTTATGTCCTCTGCCTGTCCTGCTCCTGAATTAAATACTCTCATATACTCTCATATACAAACCATTGCGATGTTTCTATTAAAAATGGATGGAAAATGAGCGCACATCATGGGAGGAGGCGTGGCCTGGAGTGCGCGCACTACGTTCTTCCGTTCGTCACTTTTCGTACTTGTGACTGAAAGATATTTTGGTGGAGGGTAACCAGTGTGGTGAGTCTATAACCAGTTAGTAATACAGTTTCGGTTTCCGTTCAGGAAGGGTTCATCGTCATTTTAGTTAGCGCAAAACTGTAAAACTCTTATCTGGAGATACTCGTATCTATACATATTTACGACTTTATTCACGGTGAAACATAACTTTGTTCAGGTGTTTTCTAATCGTTAAATAAGATTTAATACGCTCAAGTGAAAATCGATTTGACATTTGTCGTATACGTCAAACGTCATCATCATAGAGTGACACATTTGTGCTAATTTCTAATTCTAATTTGTTATATACCTATTGAAATTTTTTTGTGTGAGTGTTTTTTAAAAAAGCCGCCAACATTCTGAGCTCACTGTGGCAGTCTCCAGCGCAGTTAGGCGGCCTGGAGAAGAAACAAGATTTCGGTGGAAATAAAATAATTAACATTCATACTCCCAGTCCGTCACCGCCGGGACATCCGACCATGGTCGAGACCGCCTCACCTCCCTCCTCCGGACTAACAATCAAACCCTGTTCCAGTCCAATTGAACATCCTCATCATCATCATCATCCGCACATCGCCATTCACGCGGCGGCGGGTCAAAGTTTAAACGCGAATACAAATTCCAACAGCAACAGTCCCCGAACACCTCCCAACTATCTGACCACAGCCATGCTGTTGAATAGTCAAAATTGTGGCTATCTTGGCCAGCGTCTACAGAGTGTCTTCCAAAACCACCAGCAACAACAACAACAGCAGCAGCGTGAACAGCAACAGCATCAACAACAACAACAAAACCACCAAAACGAATGTCAACCTTCAAACGAGGACCACATTCATCGTTCAGTTACAAGTGGAACTTCTTCGGCCGCTTCCCTCTTTACCATCGATAGCATTCTGGGCTCCCGAAATGGAGTAAGTTTTAAGCGTGCCGAAAGCCCCGCGTCTCCCAGCAGTAACAGTTCGGCGGCAACCAGTCCAATTCGACCACAACGAGTACCCGCTATGCTCCAGCATCCTGGCTTACATCTAGGACACTTGGCAGCAGCAGCAGCGTCTGGATTTGCCGCTGCCGCATCACCATCGGATTTTCTAGGTAGGCAAAACTATATAATTTTTGTCCATCAAATGATCTCATTAAGTATTCTTCTAAGCCCATTAAAAAAAAACTAGGATTTGGGTAGAAATAGTTATCCTGTCAATTGATATTTTTTCCTTAGAAGATCCTTTTTGCTGATATGCAGATTATAGAGTTTTACACCCTTTTGTGTGATCTCATTAAAAGTCGACCATAGGCCAATTTGCATTCTCACCCGAGAACAAATAAAACCGCCTGCACTCTTAAAGCCAATTGTCAAGTCTCGTTTCTATATTTTATCCCTTCGTTTGCTTATAAGTAGACGAGGACATGATTCTAAAGCAGGTAAAGATGAATAAGTTGCAGGTTGTACGCCTTATTGTAAAAAAAGGATAATAATAATTTCATAACTACCGTTCAACGACGCACGACGGGTTATGGTTTTTGACAGGGATTAAAAATATGTATCTATGTACGTCAGATACTTAGGTTAATAGTCCTGAATATAGATGAATATATAACGGTGTGTATGGAGTACGTGAATAAAATTATGCTTTTATAAAGGATTGGTCATATTTTGGTTTCAATGTTTTATCTAATTGTAGAGGGCGTTTTTATTCGACTGCTCAGAATGATTTAATGAGGTTTAAATCGGATTCCGCGGCGTTTAATCTGAGTGAACAAAATCCGACGCAAAAGCGAGAATAAAAACGTTGTCAACAGGAAAAAGTATGAGTTTGTTATATAGAAGATTTTGTGTTGGCTTGGAGATTTTAAAATACAAAATAGGAACAAAATTATAGTAGAATCTCGAAAAGGTGAACAAATATCCAAAAATTTTCATGAATTGGAAAATAATAATTATTCGTTAGTCGATTTTGAGATTAAAAATTTGGAATTGAAAAGAAGAACAAATGTATACACATCAGTGGATTGAAGTCATTGTAATCTTTCAGTTGAAATTTTTTCGATTGTTTATGAAAAAAAAAAATGGATAAACCAGGCATAAGAGTTGTATACTCACTTTATGCAGGCATTTTATAACACTTGTGTTTTGACAACTCTATTTCAAAGTGAACTAAACTTTAATTATTCACATGACTTTCACTCAAAATTAAATTTAATTTTAAAAACTGTGGACAATATCAAATCGAATCGAATATATGATCGTTTTTTAAAGCTGTTGAAATCATCTTTTGATTTGACTTCAAAGATTTGAGAAAGTTTTTCAAATCAATCTAAATGTGCAACACTGAGAATAAATTTACTCGTTCCTTAAATTCGATTTCACTTGATTTTGTGGAACCTAACTTAAGTTTGATCTGTTTTTTGAAACGCTTATTTCAGTCAAAAAGTTTAACCGGAGCAGGGCTTCACATTTTCTGAGATAACAAAATGTGGTTATTTTCATTGAAGCATATAATTTGGTTTTTGTGGTTAAATTAATTTACGAATAACAAGATCGGCCTTGTTTCACTCTATAGTACAGTTAAAACCTTTAAATAATTAGATTTTAAATAACTCAAGCCCATAACGTACTTATTCAAACTTTACTGTTAGAAAAGTTCTTAAAAATGAAGTAAAATAAAAAAAAGTACGTATACGCCCCAGTGTACAAAAAGTATTAAAAAGCAACAAAATGTTCTTTTTCTTGTTAATCTGTTAATTGGTTTTCTGTTTTTGACATCTTGAAATAAATATTTCTAAAATCTTTTGAAAATTTGACATCAGAGCTTTGTATTAGGATTTGGTGGAAACAAAATTAGTATTTTATGCGACAACTTTTTTCGAAATCGGTTGAAAAATGTGTAAACTCAAAAAAGTAATACAAAGCCTGGAATAAATTATTCATTTTTCAATCTACTTAATGCTCTCATGGAATTTATTTTTTAAATACGATTTCTGGTACATATATCCGTTGCGGCTTCGAGTTGTATAGGTAGTCCATTCGATCAGTCAAATGTTTGTGCTAGTTTTTCAATTGATTCCAATGCTTCAAGAGTTGCTTATTTGTCAGAATAAACCAATGACTTAAAATTGCCCCAAAAAGAGTAATTAAGTGCGTTATTTTGGTATTCCATATATAGTACAGTGAGAAATTGCCAACAAAACGATCCGCAGTAGCCAGATTTTTTATTTAAAAATTGGTACAACTCAAAGATGATCTGTCAGAATACTAATAAAAAAAAACACACAAATAGAAGAAAGTTTTTAGAAAATCAATTGTAAAAATTACTTAGCAAAAAAAATAACTAAAATTTATAAAATGGACAATTTTCAAGAAGAAATGGTAAGAAAATATCTGGAAATTGAGATTCTATAAAAAAAAGTTCATTTAACAATTGCTTCAAGAAGGGGGTTTGTTCGTAGACTACTACATTAACATGTGGTGTTGAAGCGAGCTTGAAGCTCGCCTAAATTCTTTATATACCTGAATCGAGTTAAAATGAGTTTGATTCACCTCGATTCCGGTCGGGGATCGGAGTCGAGTCAAAATTTGTGAAGGAAAACCTGTGTGGAGGAGTTGGTTTTACAGATAATGCATTATGATCTGTTTATTTGCATGTTTGTGTACAAAAAAAATAGTTTTGTTTTAATCAAATTAAAAAATAAAGCATATTCTTATATGGTGCTGAACTATTCAGTTTTTCATTGTTTAACACGAAACTAAACTATCTCACTTGCGCTACATAAGAAACATCGAAACACCATTTACATTTCAGAAAGTGCTGTCAAACGTAAACATTTTTAAATCTTCTTGTGCGGTGGAAACACCAAAAAGATTTATCTAATCTAAACTGAAATAAACCTTTGGTGGAAACTTAGGAAAACTAATTTACCTTTTTTATTGTTTTCTCTTGCAAAATAAGCCCAGTTAGTCCATTTTCACTAACAAAACTAAATAATATCAACAGTAATAGATTGATTTTTTCCCCAATGGAAAACACACATGATTCCAAATGCACAACAACTCAACGAACACAGCCATCGAGATACAAATGCAATATCAATCGTACCAACATTTAAGAACGAAATCACATAAGATCCATTCGAGACTCGTATAAATGTCAAAAACCCATCCATAGTAAGATTCTACTCTAACTTTTATCGGTGTTATTCATATTGTGGATATTGTTTTTGTTATTCGTGTAAAATCCTACTATACTATGGATAGATTTTCCAACAAAACGTGGGTATTGAGAGGCGTTAAGTTTCAAAAACGAGGGTTATATTAGACCATTTCTGTAAATAAAGTCTTCACCGAATTGATTTAAATGGATGACTTTTGAAACCAAATGTCTGAAAGATTTTTGAAAACAAATCGATCAGTTTTGTTCAGTTTATGCATCATTTGGAAAGAAATAAGGACTGATTATGCTGCCAGCGCAGCGCCAGCGTGTAAACCACATCAGAATTGTCAATTTAAATAATGGATGTAGTGGTGGATTGACAATTGCTTGAGAATACCCTTCGTTTATGCTTCAATTTTGGATATTGACGGACATATTTAACTAGGAATGAACTTCGTCAATAAATACAATTCTTCGGAAGAAGTACCTTACTTTAACATTTCGAACAGATTTATTATTTTCAAAGTAAATTTCCACAAAATTTCTTTTGGCGTTAAGGATTAATAATTAATTGTCAAATTTCAACACAATTTGACATTCTTAACTGTCAAACCGTAGACAACAGCCATCGAAACTGTTAAAAAATCTCTGTTTGTTTGTATTCAATGATCTTTCTAAAAATATTTCCTGTATCATTAATTTTTAATAATATCAGCAGCCTAATTGAGAGTAGCAACTGTCAATTGATAGTTGATAAATATCAAAGTTTAACATTTGAGTAGACAATTTATAAGAGTTTTGATTATTCCTTAAAAAATATTTGTGAATAAGGAAACAATTTAAAATTTCAATTAAAATTTGTTTTATTTTCCTACTAAACTAATCGAGTATTTATCAACTGAAAAATTACAGTTATAATTGTAGCATTCGTCTAATATTTAGAACAAATTTTCTTACATTCAATTCATATAGGACTAATTTTTGTTTTCATCATAAATAAGCTTTTCTAAATCAACCTTAGAAGCGTTGAACCTAGAAATAAAATGTTTAAAAACACTCTAGCTATTTTCAGAGATATGCCCTTATCCATGGTCCTGCGATTTACTTTTTTCCTCCCCACAAATATTCCCCTCTAACAAACATTTTTTAAAATCTTTTTTTAGGTATTCAAAATCAATTCGCTAAATCGCTTTACAAAAAAACATTCAGATTTTCATCATTTTTATGAAACCTTTCAATGTCGTTTTGGGTCAAATTCTATTTTCTTCTTTGTTTGTATATATTTTTATGTGTGTAAAGGTATTTTTTTATTTTAAATCCAAAAGAGATTTATTTTCTTATAATACTCAAATTATCGAGATTCAGGAATCCTTTTAAAAACTCGCGCCACACCAACCATAACCACACAAACAAAATAAAATATAAAAATAAAATAATTCACTAAGAGTAGAATATTACTTCTTGCATTCGTCCTTGTTTTGATGTTTCTAAAGCTCCTTAGGGGATTTCAATTGAACACAAATTCCTTGAAACGAAAAAAAAAAAAAAAATAAACTCTTAGAATTATAAAATACATTTCAATATCCTGGTTTTTAAGTTCTTATACACAATAAAGAAAAAAGAAGCACCTTTTTCTTTATAAACATCACCGAAGAAAAATAAAAACCCAGAGGTTATTTGCACAGAATTACCGCTAAATCAAGCGATGATAAATTTTATTCACCCACATTAAGATTCTTATACATATTTTAAGTTTTGCGTATAAAAAAAGGAAAAATATCCTTTTTAAAATAATTCTATTTTTTATAAATAAAAATGTATAAAAGAAAAATTATCAAGTTACATGATGAATATTTGCATCTTTCTATTTTTATTCATCATCAATTTTTGGTGGTGTCGCATCTCATCAAGGATTTATAGTTATCCAAGCGAAAAAAAGGGTAGGGGAAGGTTTTTTTTTTCGTCTTTATACCACCGTCGTATATCCTGTTAAAAAAATACGTGCATACATTCATAAATAAACGACGAGTACATGAGAACCCATGGAAACATGTGGAACCGTACGTTGAAAAATCCTCTTGTGAAATCCTTTTAACTTTTAAGTTTTCCTATACTCTGATTAATGTGAATAATATTCATTTCGCTTCTGTCAGTTATATACACGGGTTTGGTTTTTTTTTGCATTTGTCAGGATTTCAGTCAGAGTGTAGTCAGAGTAGCGAGTCTTCTTTATGTGTGGATCATATGATGATGGATGATGGTGGATATTTGTACCTACTCGTTGGAATTTTTAATTTAAACTTTTTCACTTTCAGTCGCCTACCCCAACTTCTACCCCAATTATATGCATGCAGCGGCCGTGGCTCACGTGGCAGCCGCTCAAATGCAAGCGCACGTTAGTGGGCACAGTGGTTTGGGTCATCACCACCATCATGTGGGTCATCTGGGACACGGTCCGCCACCGAAACGGAAACGACGCCATCGAACCATCTTTACCGAGGAGCAGCTGGAACAGCTGGAAGCGACTTTCGACAAAACCCACTATCCGGACGTTGTGCTGCGCGAACAATTGGCGCTAAAGGTCGACCTGAAAGAGGAGCGTGTCGAGGTAAGTTTCCAAAAATGTTTCGAATGTAGTCGTTTAGTATTTGAATTATATTCTGTGGTGTGGCCGCAAGACGAAGCCATACTCGTATATCGAACCGTGCTCTCTTATAACAATGCATCAGTAACAGTTGAGTTGGATTTTGAATTGGAGACATGTGCTTATGATGCTCTTGTTTGGATAGTGTTTTAAAAGGCTTCGTGTTAAAGATCTTTTCTCTTTCCATCAAAAAAGGATTCCCAGGGATACACTATGTATGTTCATTCTACTCAAAACAACAAACAAACAAACCTCAGAGAGATGATTGTATAAACATCAGAATCAGATGGGTTTTTTTCCTAGGGCTAAATTACTTATAGAGATAGGGATGAAATGGAAATATAGTCTCTTACAAAGAGGGTTAGAAACTTTTGCCTTTAAAGTGATTTCTTTGGTCCCGTCGAAAGAGTGTAAACAAATTTAAGAAAAAAAAAAACCATTAGTGTAATTTTAATTTTTATTTATTTCAATTTGACACATCAGCGGAAGTGCGACGAGGGTGACATTTTGGTTGACATTATTTCAATAAATTTCAGGGTTGATGTCAAATTAAAGACCAATTTGCTTGTACATAATATTAAGTTGTTTTATGAGAAGATGTGGGAAAGTCACAACTTGATGATGGGGTGTTGTTAATGTTAATGATGAAAATGATTATAATGTTGGTTGTCATGGTGTTTACTTGTATCCTTAGGCTAGTTGTTTGATATAATTAAGATAAGTAACATGATGGGTTAGATAATGTAAGGTGGCAATTGTCCTTTAGGCAAAGATAAATGTCGTTAATCCGACTTTAAAGGCATATTAGGTATGTAGGTGTATAGCTTTGAAAATTGGTAATGGTGTGGTGTGACGATGGTGATTAATTGAATCTATAATGTAGCTTATAGACTTTAAACAACTTAGATAAGGAAGTTCTGATAAATGCAATGATCAATTAATTTGAAAATTCTTCTTAAATTTTGAAGAAATTAGTTTAAAACAAATATTTTAAAAATTAAAATTAGTATTTTGAAGATTTTGCGACATTATCCTACTTAAAGAAACATTTTTGATTTAAAAAGAATAAAACTAAGTTAGAGTCGAATAACTTCGTATATATTATCATGTACTTGTTTCAAGTAAAAAATTCAAAATTGAATTGTGATTTTATTTGTTTGTAAAGACAAAAGCATCGTCTGCCTATGCCTTATAATTATAAATGAATGCAATCTCTTACGAATGCAATATTTAAATTGATTTTAAATAATTTCAAAGACTTCAAATGAATGAAAGACTTCAAAAGCAAAGATTACAAATGAATGCATTCAATTGATTGCAGTCAAATGTTTTAAAGAAAATGATTGCAATACTCGAAGTTACGCAGTCTCAAACTAAATTTAATGCATACAATCTTTAAGTTGAATTCAATTGAAGATTCATAAAGATTGCATTAACAAATGATTGCATTCTTTTACAATTTTGGCCTTTCCTAATTCGAAGGTTCTATCGTAATTTTTCTATTCTATTCTACTATTTTATATTCATACAAGTGGATTTGGAGAACTTTTTCTCGCCTAATTTAACGCCTTCAAATATACTCTAGAGTTATAACAAAGCACAGATATTTAAAATTTCAATTTCATTTATTTGAAAGAAATTGAAACTAGTGCCGTATATAAAGTAAGCATGACAACTTTCCAAATTGTGAATTTTAACTGAGTTCAGAAAGTTTTCATGCTAACTTTGTAGTGCTGGAAATAAGTATAGAGTGATTTGATAAACAATGTTTTTCGATTTATTTTCCGGTGTGAAAACAAACAACGAATACGGTTTGACAACAAGTGAACAGACAACTTTCACTTGACCGTGCAAAAACAAAGAAATTCGAAATTAATCCCAAAGACTTCCTGTGATTGACCTGTTTGAAAAATCGCAATTCGAGTAAAAATAATTTCCCTTCCTTTGAGTTTAGTTTTGTGAAATGGACATCTGTCAAATTGTGTACTTTCTATAAGTCAACGTAAGATGTAATCCAACATGTAGTGGAATTTATCGCAACACAGCTCCATCTTTTATATGTCTCGTTAACTTCTTTATCGCAAAACACCTTTTCAATGAATTATCCGAAATGTTTTAAGCTTCACAACGAATCATCAAATCATGTAACAATTTTTTGCGTTTTCGGAGTTTTCCTAGTTTGTTTGATATTTTCTTTCTATTTCCTACCAATTACAAATAATTACAAAATTTGAGTCAAGATCCAGGTGCTCTCAATTAATAAATTAGGGCCCAGTTTTAGCTATCATAGGTTTTCATCATTGAAATCAATCTTTGGAATTTGTTGATAGGTCGTTGAAAGCTATCATTGAAAATTTCCGTTTGTGAAAAAAAAATCCGGATTCAAATCCACCGTACAAAATTGTGTCACTGGTATTGTATAAAATTGGGAACACAAATTTCAATCATATCTAACCCCTTAAAATACATTGTTCACTGGGGAGGTCGGAAATATGAACAAGTGGAAAAACTGCTTATTTCTTACATTAAACGGATTTTCCACCTTCCTTCGAGTTCATGTTGGAATCAGGTCTATCGCCTTTATTTATAAAAAAATTCAAGCTGCAGGTCGATGCCAAGTTATAGTCCAAAGAAAGTAGTTCTTCAAACAATCTAATCCCGAAGTGGATAGTTTAAAGACTGGATAGAGCTTGCCGAGCAGGTGGTTGACCTAAACTACAGCAACCTTGCCTCTTGGAAACCAACTTTATATCGCTTAGAAGCTCGTCTGGATGAAGCCTAAAGAGAACAATACACGGAGCAAGCCAAAAGCTCACTGCACCGCATGATTTACAGTAGACTAGACTACGATCTCCGGGAAAGAAACTACTTCCACGACAAATATACCATCGAACAAATTTCGTGCATGTTCCGGCTAAGAGGAGAACTCCTTAATCTGAAATACATTCCTCACCGCGATGACTTATCGATTTTATGCAACCTGTGCAACTTGAAAGAGCGCGAGAATGTTTTTCATTTTGTTGGGCGATGTTCGATACTGAGAGAAATAAGAAGACTTATCCTAGGTAGTGACTTTCTTTCAAATACTGAAATCATAAGCCTTCTACAGTAAATGGAAGCCACAAAGTTATATGCATATTGCAAAACAGCACTTAAATATAGACATCTTAAATTGCACTTTCTTTTTTTAATCTATATAAAGCTATACTTTTAGTTGTCAAACAGGCAGACGGCAATGCCATTCATCATATTGATTGTATTAACCAAATTATTGTTAAAAATTTATGTTCAAATAAATACAATCTAAATCTAAAAAAAAACTACATTGTTCACTGCAATCTAACATAAATAGAAGTGGACCAAGTATTCAGCCTGTTGGTTGTCATAAAATTTCAAAAGATAGTTATAAAAAGAGTTGTCAACCCACAACTCAACATGGAAAGTAGTCTTTTTCTTTTTAATTGATTTTTTAAGATACTAAAGCATAGTGTTCAACAAAGTTGTATTGATTTGTTCTTTCACAAGTATTTTCTGACAATAATGAACACAATTAAAAACAAATTAACGAAATTGTTCAACTTGTTCACGCGTTGTGAGATGACTTCCTTAGAAACCGTATCGTGAAAAAGCGTCTTTTTGAGTTAAATGTTAATAACTTTATTGTAACTCTAGTCTAGCTTTAACACCAACAAAATTGTGACTATAAGATAAATAAGGAAGGTGCTGCTTAGTTTATGACTAAAACATGAATTTATTAATTTATTCGACAAAAGTTACGTTTATGCATATATACAACTCTTACATCTATTTTGTCTTCAAATACTTACAACATATGTATATTTTTAGTGGAGAATCTCCCTAATCAAAACAAATTTATAAGTGGAATAATTTTCACCCATCAAGTGCTCCGTCATCATCAATTTATTAATTATCATAAAACCAATAACATATTACGTAGGTACACGACGAGCGACGACGCACGATGTATTGATGCGGTGTGGTCGTAAACATCCGGACAACTTTCCAGGCAGATCTACTGAGTCCCTATATACCATATAGCTATAGGTAAGGTAAGGAAAAAGGACCACACGCTTCAATAACCGCGCCAGTATAGCTTCCCTCTTATAAGTCTATTATTTTAATATTCAGGTTCGGGGTTCTTCATTCAGTCGCCATCATCATTATCATTCATCCATAATAGCCTAATACTGTGTGTTATGTTTGTTTTCAAATTCCTCATCACCACTTTTTATTCACATCTCCATAAACGTGTGTAATATTTCTTATAATTATATACAAAACTATGTCCACTTCTTAAACACCACAAATTAATTGAGATGCATTTTCAAGACCACTCATCATCATCATCATCTCGAGGGACTTTTCATAGGATAGCACCTATTTGAATATGCAATTTTCAGTAGCTTCTTTGTGTCCAGTACTTAGGTATATATTTGCATTAAAGGAAACCACATATTCGCCTAGCTACCTGGGCAATTTTGTAAGTTGATTGGTTTCGAATCATTGCCAAAAATTCATAGGTTTTGAAAATCTTTTCTTTTTTTTAAATAAACTGTCATGATTTGACCACAGAATATGTATTAGTACACCTAGAGGAAATATGGTTAAGAAGGTGCAGCAACCTTATCTACACTATAAGATGTATATGTAGGTAGGTAAGGTAGTTTACCTGTTATTCTAAAATCAATAAATACTCGTACTCGTAAATAAGACCCCAATCACTTGAGACCAAGGATTAGATATGTTTGACTTTTTCCGCTTGACCGATAACGCGTAGTGTGTGGCCGCCCCATCATTAATGATGCGGTAAATTATAGTATTGCCAACAAGTGTATATAGTTTTTAATAGAAGTGGATTTCGAACATTTACTTTTTTACCCTAGAGATAAAAAAAAAGACTTTTTGGGGAGTATTTTGTTTCATTCATAATATAACATACATAAGTCAAAAACAGAAACGGGTTTTTATTTTACAAATAAGTGATTGCTTAAAACGATCTTTTTCTAAAGATTTATTTCAAAATGGCGCCTGTAAGTCAACAGCGCCTGTCATTTTCAAATCATAATGATCCAATGAATAATATAACAATAATATTTCCTTAAGCGCGTAGGATTTTTGGAATTAACTGATTTTGAGTGAACTGATGTAAAATGAAAAATTTGAATTTCAAACTTCAAAATTTCAAGTCAATTGGTTCAAAATTATCTGAGTTATAGTCCGGCCAACTTAAAGAATGCAGTTTTAAAATAAACACGTTTATAGTTTTGAAAAGTTGAAAATCATAAGAAATTTTGTAATATACCTACCATTAATATTAAAATTATAAAACAGAGAAAGGTAAACATTGAAAAGTTTTTCCACTCATAACCTTCTGGTACAACATTTTTGGTTTTTTAGAGTACCATTTCAAGTTCTAGGGTGGCCTTACACCTTCAGAGTTCATCTTTTCTGAACAAGGCGTGTTAAGAACGCTCAGAATTAATACTCAAACACACCTGAAGACTATTGGACATTTTTCAATTTGCTTGTCTTCTTTTGCAACTACTTCAAATACTACTGTACTGTTGCGCTATTTCACTTGTCAAATGCTTGTGTTCATTATTCAACTCGATCTGCTGAGTTGTTTTATTTTGATCTCATAGACCGCACCCTGAACTTAGAACACATTCTGATGGAAAAAGACTTAAATAAGAAAAGAGGTAAATAAGAAACACAATTTTTCGTTTGACAGTTCAGAATCTGTTTTCAATAAGAAGTAAAAACTCCTTTACAGTCCTTTTTATAAATGGACAATTGTAATATACTTCTTATTACAATTTTGCACACTTATTCGCGACAATTTTTCTACACAATACATTAATTGCTATAGCGACACATTTTGACAGATCATATTTTTATTGTGATTTGTGACACGACAACATTTGGCAAAATGGAGGAATTGCAATTTAATTGTCAATTTGACAGTTGATAAAACTCTACAAAGATATTTGACACCTTGTTTTTTTATTATCTGGCGCCACAGAGTTATGCAACAAAATGGAGAAATTGCACTTTGATTGTCACTTTTTCTAAGCAGCTGGATAAAACTCTACTAGGATAATTTCCGTTGTATGTTCGATTACGATTTCGTCACGGATGCGAAAAACAACCATTTAGTCAAAATATGAGCTTTAATAATTCTGACTTTAGGATTTAGTAAGACATTTTGGAAATCAAAAAATGTAGTTGGCAACAATTTCTCTTCTGATGTAAATATAACTATGCTACCGGTTTTAAATTCGGATTTTGGATTGAATTTTAAAAAAACTCCGTTCACTTGATGCACGATGAGGCATCACATCGGCTTCGGCTTCATCAGGTCGAATATGAGAATATGGTTTGTTATTCTAGCAAGACAAAGAGAGAAATCTCAAGTGGATTTTGGGTTCGAATCTGAACAATCTGAGACACATCTTCTACTTACTTGGCATACTCATCATCAGCCTTATAACTGTCTTCTATCCATATAGGCCCTTCCCGTCCATATATATGTATGTACATACTTGTAGTCTGGGGGTTAACTCTTCTCACGTATATTTGCATTTTCATTTCAACAAGATGAGATTTCGATAATTATTGCCACTTATTTCATTTTCTCATCAATGCGCTGCGAAGCTGTTCGAAGATCGATGATGGAGTTGCGTTTAAGATTGTCATTGTCATTGGAGCCTTTGCCTTATAGCCATAGGCATTTTTATTGTATAGGTACCTATGCTAAACAGTAGCTGCGATTTGAAGTGTTGCTCCTAGAAGTGTTTTACACACTGAACAGTTTTTGATGCGTGCATCAGAGAATTGTAAAGAAATATTTTAAATATTCGAATATAACAATGACAATGACAACAAAAAGAAACACGCTTTGGCTAGATTAAATACTTGAAGGTTATACTCGTATAAAAAAAATAAATTGTATGGCTTAGATAATATAAATAAATATATAAATTGACAGTTGTAGATTTTTTGTTGGAACATTTAAATTTTATATTCATAAGGTTTATTATTACCTTTACAATATGGATGACTGACGATTGGCTGTGTTGTAATTAAAAGCTTTTAGATTTATTTATGGCGTAAAATGGGTTAAGTGTTTGTTGACAAAATTATTTAAGCCATAATTGTTTGGTGATGGTTATGCGGTATAAATATTTGTCCCTGAGGCCAAACTCATTTGCATTTTAAAACAAAAAGTATAAAATTATGTTTTGTGTGACAACATGTGAATTTTAAAAGTGGAGACTTTCACAATAATTATATATTTTATTTTGTATGTAATTTTATTGAAAAGGGTGTATTTATCAAGAGCTTGAGAACTTTGAATATTCAAGGCAGAAATATTGTTGGGATGAATGTTTTATGATTACATATTATCTGGTAGATAATTTCATGGCATTTATTTGTGAAATATGATTTCCGTCATATTTCCAGAAGCTTACTTCATTACTAAACAACGTTAAATGGACGACATGCTCTATGAATTTCGCGAACTGATCTAATTTTTTGAAAGTAAATTCCAACAATTTGAAAGCGTTGTTCCGATTTATGATTTATTGACAACTCTTGCTGAAATGTCAGCAAAATGCGTTTTTATTTTTTATTTAAGAGCAGAGCTTTAACTGTCAAACAAAAAATTGTGTTTCTTTTTCACCTCTGAACGTTCAGAACTTTAACTTTGTGTGCCTTTCCTCGTTCTGAACGTGTTCTAATCTTATTCAGAGATTATAATAAGTTTTTTTCATTTTTACTAAAATTTTGAATCTTATTTTTTGTTTTTGTTGAAAAAACAAAACAAGTATATTGACAAATGACAAATAGTGACAGTTGTGTTTCAAAAATAATTTTGAGCGCTTAGAAACACTTTGTGCAGAGGATGTTCGTTTAGAGCATGCTCGATATGCTCGGACTCTGTCCAGGACTCCTTTCTGAGTTCAAAAAGAAAAAACCTTGAAGGTTGACGTTGTCAAACTATAGAGAATAACCATCGCATCTTCTCAAGTAGCACCAACAAAAAGTTGGTAATCGAACAAGCCCAAAGTTGTCTCATTTTTGATGACATTTCCCAATGTTTTTGAACGTAAACTGTCAATAACGTATCTAATGCTGTCCTCCAACTCCAAGTTGTCAATCGTTTCTGGCTTAACGGTGGCGAATTCAAATATCCTCACAGATAATAGTCAATCGGTCTGAAATCGTACGATCTTGGAGACCATTTCCGTAACGTGAAACCTTTACGCTTACCAAACGTTTCCTTAAATAAATCAACTGTGGCATGAGCTATGTGACATTTTTCTTCTGCGCTGACGTTTTGTTGAAACCACAGTTTCTGCACATCATGTTGGTTTAATTGATTATCGAAAAAATTCAGTAATCATGACTTTATAACGGCCGCAATTGACTGTACAGTTCTGGCTAGCATCATTTGTAAGAAAGTAGGGACCAATTATTCCACAAATTCATATTACACACCAAACAATCAGATTTTGTGGATGTAAGGTGTCTCAAAATACACCTCAGGATTACCATCACTCCAAATACTGCAGTTTGACTTATTGAAGTGTCCTTTCAAAAAATTGAAAATTTCGAACATAATTATGATTTTCAAAATGAATTTGCACAGTTTGTAAGCTTTCTTCAAGTGCCAGTTTATTTATGTTTAAATGTCAAACCAATTTAGAGATGAATCACTTGACAGCGAACAAAATGGCCGCCAGTTAAAATAGTGCTGCCAACTTAATTTTTCTATTCCTCTAAAAATAAAACTCAGTTATATTGAATTTGTCAGCAGTTTCTTTTTTCTTACAGTTTTCACCAAATTCAAATCGATATACATGTTAATTAGAAAAGTAAGTTTTTCAGAATAGAAAATGCAAAAATCAAACACTGACTGTTGTTACGTTTTTCCAATTTTAACTTCACCATTCTTTAAAAAAAAAACTAATACTAGTTTGCTTTGTTCATCGAATTCTCATAACTTACAAAATTTTTCTTGAAGCAAACATCAGATTTTTAAAGTTAGAAAACCTTTTCTTAACCTTTAAAGTAGATGGCTTCTAAATGTCACTGCTTTAAAATATGAAACAGAAGCTCGACCTGCAGTTTAAACACATTTTTGGAGATTAACCAATACCTTTTTCGGATAAAATCCTACATATTTCACCTACAAATTTGTGAATAAGTGTATTGTGGTATAAACATGTTTTCAATTTTCTATAAAAAGAGCAATTACTTTCCAATAAAAGAACAATTATAAATCGTTGTTTTCAATATAATATATAGAACACCCATCTGCTTTAAGAATAAACCTCCGGCAAAAACATAAAGAACGGATTAAAGTTGTCGTGTCAGCAATTTATTTTTATTGTTCCTTAAAAGAGTGTGTGACATTGCAAAAAAAAAAAAAACGAAAACATAAGTAAATCCTTCATGAGGACAAAGGACATTGGTCCTGCCTTGATTTTGGGCCTACATAGGTTTCAAAAATTGAGCAACAAAGGACACCTACAAATAAAAAAGCCGCCATTGTAACCAAAGAAGTATCATAACAAATAAAAGGATTAACAATATTTTAGTTAACCTTTTTTTTTATTGTAACTAGATCATTGTTGTTGAACACAGTCATTTCATGTATGTGGGATTACAAGATGTTCTTTTTAAGAGTTCTATAGGTATCCTGATGGTACACACAATTTACTCCCTGCAGGAGTTTTTGTGATGTCCTTTTCTCTATTCTTTTCTAGAAATATCCACAAAACTGAATTAAAATTAACTCATTCAATTACAATTAGTCAAATATTTACCACCTACCTTCTCTGTTTAATTAAACAAAACTCTAGTAAAGATTTGACTATACGTACTTCCATTTGTATTATAGGGTTGAAATTGAAACACAATGCCTTGACACCCTCCAATAGCATTAATTTTTAAACTTTGTGGTGAGTTCTTTTTCATAGACACAGAGAGGTATATTCTATGCTTTTGTAGCTTCGAGGTGTTTATTTTTAGTGAATTAACAAAATTAAATGGCAATGAGGTGGAATCAGAAGATTTTCTTCAAAAGCTTGAGTAATTATTTAGAAAGCGAACATGAACTGGAAAACGAAAAAACAATGTAAAAATAACATCCAAAAGTGCCTTCGGCTATTTAAGGGATATCCTTATCCACCCTCCTCAAATGTAACAACAACAAGAACAAAAATCTTATTTCAATGCCTCTGTTGTTTATGTTGGAATCATAATTTGACAGAGTTATGATTCCATATATCTCAGGTCTATAGACAACCCTCGAGTTCAAGCGACTTTTATTTTTTCTAATATCCTATAAAATTTTTTCTTGTGAAACTTTTTCGAATACATCGTCACCGTTTTTTTGAATTGTTGATGCGAATAAACTAACGCTTTATAGCGTATCCTGGTTCTGCCCTGCTCTTAACGTTTAGAGATTTTTGTTCCTTTAAATCTAAGAATAAAAGCACCCCTTAGGCTAAAGTGGATATTTATTTTACAATTTTAACGCTGAGTGCGGATATATTGTGGTGTCTTTTGTGTGTAGTATGTGTTTAGGAATTATGAACGTTTTTCAATACGGTGCGATGTGGTGCGGTGGGTGGAGACGGAGAGTGGATGATATTTTGATTTCTTTATTTCTACTAATACAGCTGGAAAATTTAAGTAGGGTAAATTTATCTCCAGTGCCCACTTTGTTTGTAAGAAAAACAATTTAGGAAACAATGTGTATACAACAACCGCATCAGGATTTCGGAAAGGATAATTTTTGTTCAAGGGAATGAAAGAAGAGGACGATGAGGTTGTGGTGAAAAAGTGCAAAAATCACATCTAGAATTAGGTTTTTTCAAATGAATATGATAACCATGCCTTAGAAAGCTAAATGTTAAGGAATCACAAAGACATTTTTCAAATATTTGGACCATAGAAACCGAACTTTTTAATAATCATTTATGAATTCAAAGAATAAATAGGAAATTAATTCAATTTAATAAAATTGGACCTCGACAATGAAAATGATAAAATCTGGTAGTTTTCTTTTGGTTTCTGTCATTTTCTCTACATTTGAATCGGTTTTAGTTCTTATTCGAGTTAGTGCTCAAAAAAATTTACAGGTTTTTTAGACGATGATGCTTACAAGATAGAACAGAATTTCCCAAAAGAATTTCTTTTGACAGATATTTACAGTACAGTTAAATGTCAATACGACATTAGAATGAGTGGCTGCGTTCAATCTCAGACAGATAGGGTATCCGGATACCTTTTTGTTATTGTTTTACGTGTAAAATAACAGCTGATCAAAAACAGCTGAGATGTCAAAAAAGGAATCCAAAGGTATGCAAGAATTTCTGGGGTATCTGACAGAACAGCTGATTCAATGGTTGACAGCTGGTTGAATTTCAAGAAACTTGAAAATTGATTTCAGCTTTTTGTATTTGTTGGTAAACAAAAAGATACAAAATGTTAGTTGAAGTTGTATTTGAGGATAGTTTCTGTTATGATAGTTTTCTGTTAAACGTAAATCGTTTAAAACCGGAGATTTCGCAAGTAAATTATTAATCGTATAGAATTCCAATTGAGCTAAGAGGAAATTGAATATAGATTACAGATTAAGGTTATCTCTCATTTATTAAATTGTTACGCACCTATCAATTGATCATCGTTCGACGAATCAGTTGGATTATCTATTAAATGTTTTATCTTACAACAATTTTGACTTCGAAGCTTAAATGTTTCTCTGCTTTTTGTGAACAGCTGTATGTTGTTTTTATTTTTTGACAGCTATCTCAATACAGCTATCCAACTCGTTCAACAAGGTATCTAAAAATCCACCTATCCAAGATACCCTAACCAACACGAGATTGAACGCAGCCAATGACAGACAATTTTCGTAGTGTGCATGTGTTAAATTAGATGCTCCAGAAACATGTGATAATGTAAATATGTATTCCTGAATTTTGTTGTTGTTTAATAATAAGAATTTAACACATCATAAAGTACAAAATGTAATGAGCCAGAGGTCGGACCAATGCGGTGTTCAAAAACGTCTAGTTTGACATTTTATGTCTCTGCCTCGCTTTCACTCAGTGTTTAATAGTTGTTTATTTAAATATTTTATGTGCATATCTCCCATTTTTCTTTTTAAATTCTAAATAAAGTTTATTCACCGCTTCTAGATTTGGATAAGCATATACATATATCAGATGTCAAAATGTGTGGTTCGATGACTTTTGGGAGTTATTGAGACGATTCATTTTGACATTTCGTCATTTTATCTCGTTTTCTCTTATTGTTTATAAATTAATTAAACCTGTCTCTCTTCCTCATTTATTTTTAATCAAGAAACAATTTTTGTGTCTTGTTCCTGGATTTTGATTAGAACAAATGACAGATGTCAAAATTTGAAGCGTGCATTTCAAATACCTTAAATTTGTACTGTTTTATAAAATTTTATTTTTACTCTGAATGAGGTAATGTGCAAGAGATATTGTAATTGTTTTTAAATTTTCATCATTTTATCTTATTTGGACTTATTGTTTAACTGTTTTGTATTTCTGTTTCTTAACCATCAAACAAAAATTTTATCTGGATTTTTATAAATGACGGATGCCAAATCTCATAGAGTACACGCAGCAGAAATGTATTTGTACTTTTGAAATGTCTTGTCTTAGGTGATGTTCACATTAGACCCATTTGAGGTGATTCATTTTGGCGTTTAATCATTATTTCTCATTTCACTTGATAATTAAAAAGTGAAGCAGGGTGAAACAGACATTTTACAATTTTTTTAAGTAATTATAGTGGAAGCGAGATGATGATGTAATCACTGTTTTATTCTTCTTTAAATGTAGAAATTTGTTCTTCTGACAGCTAGCTGACTTTTATTTTTTCATGATTCGAAAATTGTAGTAGTTTTTAAAAGGCAAGCCTTCTTTCTTCAATACCCCAAGGTTTTGAATCAAAGGTCTACGTGCAAGCTATACGAAAAAGCCAATTCCCTCAAACCACCGTAAAATTGATTTCTTATAAACATGCGGCTGATTGCTGTTAAAACGTCCGCGTACTTTTTTCAATCAAGCGTAGGTTTTCTAATAATCTCAGATTGCATTTCCGTCACCTATTTTCCTACGTTCAAATTTCTTTCTCCATCGTATAATATCGTATCCAATCGCGTCCTTATTCTCAAATAAAGTCCATTGAACCATAATGACAGTTTTCACTTCAAAAAACCACCACACCGGACGTCCCGCTAATATACATACCTACCTGCCTCTACATTTTGCCCTTGGTACAAAAATCTAATTAGAGACTTGCAAACTTGGCGGCTATGTTTCTTCCAGTAGCAGTACTAGTATAGCAGTATAGCAGTTACATTCACTTCGATGAATGTCCACAAATCACACTGTGATGATAACCACAAGGGATTCCTCGTATATAAACGCATCACCATCACATTGGCGTTGGAGTTGGAGTTGGCGTCGTGACGTTTGGTCAGTTTCAGTAGTTGCATATTTTTGCCGGCAGTTTCGAAAACTGCACATCGTTTCGTTCCTCGCGTCACCGGCAAAGGATATTGAAGATTATGCGACGGTATAGGTGTAGTATATGAAACAGCGAGTTGTCCCATCAAGCCAAAAACTCTACACTCTATACTTTTATCAAAAACATCAGAGATTTCCATCCGAGAATACGGTCAATGTTTGCTTTAAATTTTCCTGCAGTCAAAACACAAAACCCGCACCTTCGCCGTACTTCGTCGTAAAAACTTTTTGCAGAGCGAGAACGAATCGTCAACGAAATATTGCTACCTTCATATGTGGTGATGTGTGGGCTTAACCCCGACCCATCAAACTTGGTGCCACCGTCCCAGAATCCAGAATCCAGATATATATAGGCTGCAAAAGTTTAATCCATTTTAAGGTTATGCAATTTTGATGACGTATTACATCACTGACGATGTCGATGACGATGACGATCACAGAGCAGAAAGAGGTCCATGTCGGATTTTCTGAGTCTGTACGTAAACACATGTGATATGCTTTATGGCGATGATGATGATGGGGTTGGAAAACTCTTTGGCTTTTCCATAATTCATGTGCAAATGGTAACAGAACAATGTTGTGTTTGTGGGGCGGATTTTCCAGTCTCCATACTTTTTTTTTATGGCTATATTCTTCTTCAGTTTGAAACCCGCCTCGGGGACACACCGTATATAAAATCCTACTACGGCCACCTCTTCCTCTGAGAATCGGAAGGGTTAATTAAAAATCAACTGCTGTTGGGTTATTTGTTAAATGGATTTCATCGGTTGGTTAAAGGTCTACACACACTTCCATCTCATCTGTCAGAATAGTGTGTATATATGTAGATACTGTGGTAGCAACGGTCGCGGTGGAGGCGAAGGCGGCGGCAGCGGTGTTAGAAATCCATTTCCGAAATTGATTATAGCGAGAGGGCGAATCCGCGAATAAAGCGTTTTTTCTGCGAAGTGTTTTTTTCCTGATGGTTCGCCGCATGCAACGTATACAACGTATTGTATCGTAATCGCGTGTTCAACGTTCACCCCAATCCTGACTGGAGCTGAACTCAGAATCGAAAGCAAAACAATAACGGAAGAAAAAAATCAGTCCGTTAAGCAGTCGATTGGATTAATAAATCCCCTTCAAGGCTATAGCCTTATGGCGCCCACCCTGATGTAACATGTACCTATAGGTACTGTTCCGATATATACAAAGTCTGCATTACCGACCTCTTTTATAATATGAACTCTTTCTATCCGACCCGCTCCTTTGTGGTTTTAATTTTCAGTGTTTATTTTAGCAAAATTCGCTGGCTGTTCGTAATATAGCGCGCGGGATTAAATTATTGGATTAGAGGGAATATTTTGCGAAAACTCATCAAAAATTTACATATAGATACTGGATGTAATATATCCATCCTGTTTACTCACTGCGAGGTTTGTTCGATTATAATTTTTTTCTTGAACATGGGGCTATTTGGTAAATATTCACAAAAACAACACGAACAACAAAAAAAAAATAACGAATTATGTAATTTGATGAAAGATTTTCTTTAAAATGGTGGTAAATTTTAATTACGATGACCACTCGAGCGTTTATAAATATCGACAACCAACGTTGGGTGCGTGCTTGCGTTCGGTTGTCGGTCGGTATATAACATAACGGCAACGTTTTTAATGGAAAATCTGTTGATGTTAGTTAAATTTATCGATTATATACAAAAAGCTGTTGATGCTTAATCCTTTTTTGTTTAATATACTTAATAACTTATAATTTTTAGGTTTAGTATACGAGTTTTGGGTGATGTAGGTTAATATATTCAAAAATTGAACAACAAAATTTATCTCTCTATTTGTGTTGAGGGTGAATTTTATATAGAGATCAGAGATGAGATGTGATGTGATGCCTTCAAGGCATATCAGACTTCGCATAGACACCTGCTTAGGAAGAAAAGAGGAACGGGAAGAATAAAATTAAAACGTTTTGTAAGTATATTTTTATGAGCTTCGAAGTTGTTCATACAAAATATATCCTTACGTCAAATTTTTTTCACGTGATTTACTGAATTGTACTATTCTCTACTGCTCTGTATAACACTCATTATTTTAAAAATAGTTCAAGACTTCTAAAATTCTATTCTGCAACTTCTTGGAAAGTAAACGAAACGAATACCAATATTTTGTACAAAGTACTCTATTTTTCATTAAGAACGAAATGAAATCCATTACGCTGAAGCTGACCTGTTTAATTTGAGAATTAGTCCTGGTGCACACTTGTGTCATTTTAGCGCGCGATGATGTTGCTGTGCCGCAATAGTTGAATACGCACATGAGGGTGTTTCTCTCAGAAAACAATTATGCAATTCATGTTAAGCTGTTAAACAGCAACAAAATGTGCTGTGTTTTTTTGCATTAATTTCGCGTGCAAAACTCAATGTGTCACTGCGAGTGGAGATGACACAAGTGTGCACTGGGGCTTAAGTTAAACTCGGCATATTTTCTTGTGGATAACGCTAGAGTACTGAAGATGTAATTTTCTCAACATCGTTTTTTTAAGTTAACTTTATTAATTACTTACTCTCAATTAACTTAGTGTAAACTTGTATTTAACTTTGTAATAAGTGAAACACAGTTTCGAAAAGGATAAGTTTTCTGAAACAAACTTAATGCCAGAAATTTAGTGTGTGATTCTGAGTTACATGTCTAAATGGATAGATAGTTATGTTAGAAGATTCAATTTTTGATTTAAAATTAATTGCCTTTGCTAGTAAAAGTCATACATAGTTATTTTTAAGATTATACAAGACTCTTCGAAATTCTTACCAAATAGGGGTTTGATGTATCGGGTAAAATCACAACGGTGATGATCTTACTTGGGATGCTCATAATTTATAGCACACTCTGGCCAATTCTGTTGGTTTGCTGAACTATCCAAAGTTCTAACTTTAAACGAATTCATCCATATCTAGTTCCCTTAACAGTTTTGACACAACAAGGAATTTGATATGTACGCCATCTGGATGTGTCTTATTTCACTTTTCAGAAGATTTTCACAAATTCACAAGATTTTTGTATGTCATTTTTTAAATTAGGTTTAAAATACAATGTCTTTTAAATGACTACTAACATTTGATACACAAAATGGTCCTTTTTTTCTAACATGTTGGCATAAAATTGCCCAGCATTTTTGGCATAATAGCAACTACTTTAGCTCGTATAATTTAGCTTTGAGCTCTTCACTGTTCATTGGCTTCCTGAAATCTCACAGGAAAAATTCCGGAGAACAAGGAGACCGCTCTATAAGTATATGACTATTTTTTGAAATAGTTTGTCGTGGGAACTTAGCAGACAGACAAAGTGCGTCAAAATCCAACTTTAGCGTGCAATGCCGATGGTCTCTCTTATTGTTAAGACCTAAGTCCCGACCACATAACGGTCTAAACAGTGACGCTTTCTGGTCCTATAGTTGTTTATAGTAATTCAGTGTCCCCAAGTTCAACATTTAGATTATTAACTCCGCCGGAGAGTGTGAAATAAGCATATTCAATAAGCTACAATTTCATCGCGTTCTTCATGTGTGTATGTACTCAGAGCTTAATGACACTTAATGACGTTTATCTGTCAAAATCAGTTGCATAATGGTGCAGTTATTCAATGTTGAAATTTGATACATGCAGATGGCGCACTATAAACATTATATACGTGAACTGAATGTATTCCAGAATCCATAGAACTCGGTTGATGTTGTAACCTTTGTTCAACTTATTCCTACTTAAAAGGTCAATCTTTAATTCTTTGTTTAAACTTTTTTACTCTTACTGTTCCATTTATTGTTGGTATATGCATGACTTTCATTAATTTTTATTTAAAAAAAATGTAAAATCAAACTTTTCAAAAAAGGGCAACAAAAATAAATCAAAATTTATATCCATATGGCAATATCCCACGCTCAATTTAAAAACTCAGCCATCATACAACCGCGAGGTTATCCTAAATTCAAATAATGATATAATAATTCAATCTTGTGAATCACTTTTGGGATTATTATTTCTCTGAATGTAAACAAACAAATCGAAACCAATGAAATGCATACCGCAAAATTTATATAAACCCACAAATATTTATACCTCTCTCCCCTACTTCCCGCACTATATTCCCCGTTTAAAAGAAGGTATATATAATAGAGGATACATATCAGATGCTAAGGGATACGATACGCGGTCCTTGTAAAATAAAGTATTCATAAATCTTCTATAAACATTTTATAACAATAACAAAAATTCTTATAGAAGAAAGAAAAAAGAAAAAAAATGATAATATTAATATTAAGCATACAAAGAAAATCCTTTATTCCGATTTTTCCTTCCCTTATCCTTCCAGGAATCCTTCGCTAAAAAAAGCTTTCTATTTTGTTTTTTTTATTTTTTTTTGAATAATAAAATCGACTCATTGAAACCATGGAAGCTAGATAAAGTTTTTCATATTCTTCCTTTCATAAAGTTAGTCACGAAATGGCGGTCGCGGTGGTGGTGTAAAAAAATGAAAGAAAGAAAAAGCAACATTTTGGTTCAATGGAAATCATCAGGATAAAAGGAAGCCTGATATGAATATCGGATTCATAATCGATTTTAATAAATATTTTGATTTATTTAGCAAGTCAAAAATTTAAAAACAAAAACAATAATTATACAAAACGAAAAGTTGTTCATATATAGCTCATTAAAATATTGAATGTTTTTTTTTTATTTTTATTTCAAGACTCCTTTGATGTCTCATGATTTAAAATTTTTATTTCATTCTTATTTGAAACAATTTTGTCCAAGTATTCATACATATAAAACATCAGGGTTGTTGGCAAGGTGATTTTTTGGGCAACCAACCAACAAACTGAAAGCATAAAGTTCCACCCTATTTGATGGGTTTGCGTTGATGTCAGGACTACCTTTGATCTAAAACCGACGAACCATGAAACAAAAATGATTTCTGTAATAGGAATGTCTATACCTAGGCTATATAGGAACGGGTATTATGTACAATGTCCTGATACTGATGCTGGAGTTACAAATTCAAAATTCGAAATATACAATTTTTTAATCTCTTTGGAAGATTAATTTTATTT
Source organism: Eupeodes luniger (assembly GCA_951509635.1). Taxonomy (NCBI): domain Eukaryota; kingdom Metazoa; phylum Arthropoda; class Insecta; order Diptera; family Syrphidae; genus Eupeodes; species Eupeodes luniger. The sequence goes on along the minus strand of OX608075.1, from coordinate 5,214,454 downwards.
GCTCGGATATTTGAATGCTGCAATAAGTTTATTTGGAATTCGCTTTTTTGGCTATGTCCTGTCCAATCCGGTGAACTTGTCAGTTGTCAGTTTTGATTTGTCAATTCAGTTGTTCCACAGATATAGAGGGTTATATTCATATATGTATGTAGGTAATACATTAAAAAACATGTTGATGAAACTGAGAAATTCTGAATTGAATAAGTTTGGGAGTTTTGTTGAGTCCAAATGTATCGTTCGTTATTAGTTAACTACGAATACTTGTGTCAATTTGTTTTCCTATAAAATGATCTGAAGGAAATATATTGAAAAAATTAAATTTATCGCGGAAGTAGCTTCCACAGCCTATAATAACCAAATTGAATCCCTCCAAATCCCTCCATCCCTGACAACAGTACTCGCACACAGGAATGGTTGAGAGTTGTAAGTCACTAGGCCCTGGTTCTCAACGGACTGTTGCGCCACCTAATTTATTTTTTTTTTAATCCCTCCTTCCGTTTAAGAGTCACATTACGTAACATAACGTTCTTTTCCTTACGATTGTCAAACGAAACTTGAGGTCAAAGCTTCATTGTGATAACATGCATTGAATTCCTATGGCTAAACTCGTAAACGCCAGGCGAAGCCGAAGCTGAAGCGTGTTTGTGTTTCAGCCATAAATGATTTATAGTGAATTGTCAAACATGATTGAACAGAAATGTAAATTCAGTTTGACATTCCCAACTGTCAAACCATAGACAATAACCATTAAAACTTCTAATGAAACTAAAAAAACAACCTATACTTATAAACCTATGTACTATGTATAATGTTTTCAAACTTATGCTTTAAAATAGATTTCGCACCGTTTCTCTGTGGAATTCTTCAAAATTTAATTTTTTGAATTGACATTTTCAAAAAATTAGTGAATATGACAAGTTATCGATCATCAAAAATTGAGATTCAACGCCCATAATATTAAATTTCTTCAAAACCATTTTTATGGCAAACCTAGTTTTATTCATTTCAAGTTTTAAGTTGTTCATATTTTTTCAAAAAAGCAATAAGATTCTTAAAGAAACTTAATTTTGACTCAAACTCAGTGACAAGTATCAGAATTTTGAAAATGTTTATCGAATCGTTGTTTTTGTTTATGTTTACCAGTGATTTTTCTTTTAATACCTAAGGAATGAAATCGTGGGTTTTGATTGATGTTGCATTGTAGAGTGGTTGTAGATGTTTTTAAGAACGATAGTTTAAATGTGTCCACATACATTTTAACTGGCAGCTATTTTTTGTTTAGAACTAACTGAAATGAGGTGCATTTTGTAAATGGGTGTATTCATAAACGTCAGCCTAACTAAGAACTGCGTTATCTGCATTCATAAAGTCAGATTTTCGATCGAACTAACCTAGTCGAACTGCTGTACCTACCGTTCATAAACGTCAGACTGTCGTCAGTCAGCGTCGGGCAGATTGTGCAGCTGAATTCGTTTGGCTGCAGAAAGAGCGTGAATTATTAAAATAATTTTTACAACAACAAAAAGGACGAAGTTGCACTGACTCGTAAAGAATGTAAGTAATGGCAAATATTTTGTTAATTTTTTGATAAGCAAATCAAAAATCAAGTTCAACAAAATTTGTTTGACAGCCATTTTTCTCTGACTTTTATGAACCCTGTTTAGGCTTATTATAAAAATGGGCGTTCAAATCAAAATACATATCGTGCACTTCGTTATATTTCGCGGTCAATTTAATCGACCAAATGTGCGCATAATTGAAAAATTTGAGCAAACCGGGTCTGTAGGAGATAAGAAAACACCAGTGCCTGCTCGTACAGCTCGTACTGTAGAAAATATTGCTGCTGTTCGCTGAAGAGCCGTCCACCTCAATTCGTCGTCGTGCCCAACAATCGCACCTCTCACGCTCATCGTTGATGAACATTGTATACATAAAGACTGGCATTTACACGCTAACAAGTTTCAATTGACTCAAGAACTAAAGCCTCAAGCGTGTCGTTGATTTCAAAGTCAATTAAGGGCATCTGTTTCACCTATACGCGGAAGTTTCTAAAAATAAACCTAAAATAAAACGAATTTATTTTTCAAAAAATTATTAGAAAGATTTCAAAATAAACTGATATGATATTTTGTGTGTTTTATATGAAAAGTCAATTTTTGAAAATAAATTAAAAGTAGAAAAAAATCTTTCTGAAAAATCGTGCCACACTAAAGGCAAGTAAGTTAAACAATTAATTAAGCGTTCGACAAAGTTTTAAAATTTAAACTCAGATAAAGTTCTAAAATCGGTTGAAACACATAAATTTAGCATGTTTATTTAAAATTAAATTTAAATGGAATGCGTTTTGAAACCAATTGAAATTAAAATATTTTTTTGTTCTGTAAGCTACTTTTGAATATACATATACTCTTAGGTACTCCAAAAATTCAAAATTATTGGAAATTAACCTGAACTTATATATTTTACCCAATAAGAATTTCATCATTTTAAATTCAAAAGTTCTTAACAAAACAATATAAATCCCAACAGCTTTTTTATATTATCCGGATTCTCTCTAATTGTTGTCTATATTGTTTTTTTTTTGTTTATAATTTACAGGCACTCAAGGGGTTTTTAGTACCCTTTATATGTTTATATTTAAACACAGTGCGAGCGTTAGAAAAATAGGGAAGGATTTAAGAGGAGATACCGGTGCACATTGGTCTTAAAGTTCTGAACATCAAAATGGGAGGGAAAAACAGATTTGGCCAAAGCATTCGACATTCTCGATGTGCGATTTAAGAAAGAATCTCTATACTTGACAGTACGCACGAAATTGAAATCGAGAATAAACTGATCGCTTATATTGTTTATAAAAACTCAAAACACACGATCATTTTCGAATTCTAGAAAAAAAAAACAAGTTTCCAAAAAATATTGGAACTAATGATTAATTTTGATAATTTTATTTTTCCAAACCAAACCAAAATAAAAAAATTTTTATCTGTGAAAGGCTTACATACAAAAATTTAAACAGAATTTATCTCACTAACGATGTTAAAAATATTGCTCAAATATTCTAAATTTAAAAATTGATAGTCACACAAAAACGATTACACTACAAACTTTCTCGTTCATGTAAATTTGTCGTTTTTAGAACTAACCTTTTGCAGTTAACACATCAATTACTCCAAAAATTGACACTCTGCTTTCAATTTACATATGTACAATAAATAAATGTTTTATTTTATTTTTATTTTTACAAACAAAAACTGAATGAATTACTTCTAGTTCTAAGAATTGAAACATCAATTGCATTGTTATTTTAATTGCCATCAACTGATACATAGTTTCTATAACATTTTTAGAATAACGTGTTAAAATAATAAATTCTAAAAAAAAAAACAGAATATTCTTTTTTACTTTTCTGTTATACTCCAACTCAAATTTTGTTTGTGCATATCCACAAAAATATACAATTTATATTCAATAAAAATACAAATTTACAGAATTCACTGATGCACATCAAGGCATCCACCATCTTCATAGGAATGCAGTCCATATAATTTGTTGCCTATATTTCATTTATATTTTTTTTTATATATTTTGTATTTTTTTTTCTATACCATCAATTTTATTTACTCTTCAAACAAAAACAACAAAAAAACAATCAATATAAGATAGAAATAGAAAAATACTTCCAAAGCAATATTTTTGAAAAACCAAACCCATCAATATAGAAAATTTCATTCAGCATCCTGCATCTCACCATCAACATCATCATCATCATCATCATCATCGTTATCAGAATCTAAACTGTGAACTTCTGTTGTTATTTTCAAATTATTGAATAACAAAAGTTTTTGGATATTGTTTTAAGTTGTTTATACAAAACCTCTCAAAAACAAAAATGGCACAAAAATAAGGGTTGAGTTGAGTTTTTGGTTTAAATGATGATGAAGGAGTTATTTGCTTTTTCTAACTTCTTTTTATTTTCCCAGAAATTTTGTACGGATGCTTCCTGAAAATTTTAATATTCTTAAAAGTTCGGTTTAAAAACAACAACAAAAAAAAATCAAAACCCTTATATCTAACGTTTGTCTTCTTTAAAATGGTAAATGGAGCTAAAGCAATAATTTGATTAATTAATATGTTTTTAATTGGGTTAGGGTGTAGTAGCAAGGAGCAAGCAATCTTCTGATTGGAGGATACTACCTTAAACAAAAAGAAATAAGAAGAGAAACAGTAAATAATTAATTTTCTACCCTTTTTGTTTTGCTGGAGGGTTGTTAAATGAGCGCAAAGAAAATACACACAAAACAAATAAGAAGAAGAAAAGTAAAGTGAAACAACTCGCGCAACCCCACCCTCAAAAAAGTCTTCATCATCTTCACACTGAAATGAAAATTAATTACAATTATAATAAACCGCCTAATTAGTCCTTCAAAAAGTTCAAGAGTTTTTCCGTCTTCACTTCTTAGTACTCGAATATCATTTTCTTTTTCAACCCTCTTCTATAGAAAAGTATAAGGAGGGAAACCTCTCAAGAAATAAAAAAAAAACAAAAAACATAGGAAAACTCGCGATGAAAAAGTGAAAAGAAAATTCAACAACGAACTTGGGAGGATATAGAACTCATACCTCTTCTTCTTCTTCTTTTTCTTCTGCTTAGGGAAATTTAATTTCAAAAACCGATGAAAGTGTTTTTGAAGCCATATTTGAGATTCTTTGATTTTTCAATGTTTTTTTCTTTTCTTGTTTGTTGTATTTTTAAAGTCACTCAAATTTCTTTGAATTTTTCCAATTCACTAATAATTGTTTTTCTTTTTGTTTTCTTACTTTTAGGTTTGGTTTAAAAATCGTCGAGCAAAATGGCGAAAACAAAAACGTGAAGAACAAGAACGTCTGCGTAAACTCCAAGAGGAGCAATGTGGAGCGTTAAAGTGTTCCCCAGAAGAATATAATTCCCAAATACAAATCAAATCGGATCCGAATTTTAGTGATGCTGATGAATCGTCTGATTTGGAAGTTGCATAAGAAAAAATTTAGACTTTTCGTTTTTTTTCAAGTTTGTAAATAATTTTATTTTAAGACTTAAAAAATATAAAATATGTAAAAAGTAAATAATTTTTGAAAATCAATTTGAAAATTTTCTTAAGAAAAAAATAACTTAAAAAAATATTAAACTTGTATGATTCAGGTGTAAAAATAAATATACATTATAAATTAATTTATATATATATAAATGTATAGAACACAGTATATTATATAGTTAATGCATAATTATAATTTATTTTAAATGTGATTTAAATTTATAGTAATTTTTTGTTTTTGTAAATTTTAATAAATAATTATGATGTACCTATTCCTATTTTATTTTTTAGTTTTATTTTGTTTATTGTAAATAAATTAATTAGGAAATTTTGAAAAGTAAATGTACATTTTTTTAATTTATATAAATATTGTATTATTTTTTATTTTATTTTATTGCTTAAATTATTTTATAAAACAAAAATGCGATGTAATAAATAAGTAAGCTATAGATACAATCTAAGACACGAAATAAAATCCTATAAATGAAAATTAAAAATTCTGGTTGCTTTTAATAATTTTACTTTTGCTTAAAAGTTATGGAAGTCTTAAAAGGGTACTAACTTTTTGTGTGAATTTCGTTTTTCGAAGATGACCCCCTTAATGGAAAATAACATGCAAACTTAGTTTTGTTCGATAACGAGTTAAAATAATTAAGTTTTCTATGCAGCAGAACCAAAAATCAAACAATACTTTTCCAAAGAATTTTATCGTACTGAATTGAAATATGGGCTTAAGATTTCTACTTTAGGTAAAGATTGTTAAATAAAACCTTTTAAAAATTAAAAAAAAAAAGAACAATATGGCGTTTTTAATGCTAAATTCAGTTTTTAAACAAATTACAAATCTTCTTAATACAGTTGATCATCATCATCATTTTAGTATCGAACTTAGTTTCCGAAATTTCTCATTAGTTACGAAACCTCATTTGTCCTCATGATAGGTTTTGAAAAAGAACTTGGATCCTATTCCTTTATGTCCTATACTTTGGTCCTCAGACCTGTTAAGTCCGTTGGGAACCCCTTAAGGGGCATACTACTACGCCTACGCGCCATCGTGTACGGTTTCCGGAGATGTGTTTCAGCTCCCTCCAATTCTTGCCTAATGACGCTTTTCAAAGCGTAGATTTGTCCAATCCATTGTGAGTCTATAGGTTCCTGACCTGTCCTTCTATAAAGGACCTCATTTGATATACAGTTTGGCCAGAAAATCGATTTAGGTTGTTACGAAGACATCTATTCACGAAGGTTTGCAGCTTTCTTGTTATGGCTGAAGTTGCCTAATGACGCTTTTCAAAGCGTAGATTTGTCCAATCCATTGTGAGTCTATAGGTTCCTGACCTGTCCTTCTATAAAGGACCTCATTTGATATACAGTTTGGCCAGAAAATCGATTTAGGTTGTTACGAAGACATCTATTCACGAAGGTTTGCAGCTTTCTTGTTATGGCTGAAGTAACCTTCCAAGTGCTGCACCCATAAAGAAGCACAGATTCGACATTTGTGCGAAACAATCGTAGCTTTGTTCTTAAGCTGATAGAATTATTCCTCCAAATTTTCGACAGCATACCGAACGTCGCTTTTGCTTTGCCAATGCGGCAGATGACGTCTTGTTCGGTTCCGCCTTCGATGGAGACGATACTTCCAAGGTATTGAAAGCTTTCCACTTTTTCCACCGGTTGCGAGGAAATATTTATTTGAGAGGATGGTCGGGTTCCGAGGCTGATCATTTTTGTTTTGGCGGAATTAATTTTCAGTTACACAGTTCTTTTTTAATTGAAGGTAATTTTGAATACGAACTTTGACGTTGTTAAAAAAAAAACTGAAAAATATCCTTTAATAACTTTATTTTTGTTTCTTATTAACATAGATCAAAAACTGTTATAGACTTATTTAGACAAAGAACAAAAATTACTTTGAACAGTTTTTGCCTTTTTCTTTTAACAACTGTTTTAGCACTGGCTAAAATTTTGTCATTGTTATGTGTAGGACAGCTTGAGTGTAGGACTAACATTTAATGACATATGAGATACTAGAAATATTCAAACCTAATGTTGAAGATATGAACCATAGATTTGAAAAAAATCGAAAACAGTTTTGACAAGAAGAAACGATTTAATGAACTCACAAAGCCTAAAAAAGTTAATTTTATATTTTTTTTTGAATTTTGAAAGTTGATATCTCACAAACTGACTGAATGGCATGATTTGAAAAATTTTGAATCAAACGAAATTATGATCACAAAGAATGTCTAACTACTAAAAAGATTACGAGCATTTATAATATACAAAAGTGGACTTATAAGTTTGAATTTTATTTCTATAATTGATGGATAAAAGTCTTAAATTTTGAATTCAGCAAGTTAGGATAGATGACTTTGTTTTATAATAATTGAAAAGAATTATTTCCCACTGTTTTTCAGAGCACGGATTTGAAAAATATGTGAAAAATATTTGAAGAATTTGAAGATTTGAGGATATCAAATTTCAGGTTCGAAGCCGATAATTTGACCTTCCCTCTTGAATTGGATATTGAAGATTATGCGCAGTTCATAACATTTGAGTAATGTAATTTTTCAAACAATTTGTCAAAAAAGTATCTGAAAAGATATTCGACAATAGTTGGTTGCAGTGGAAATGTATGCCTCTAAAATGAAGTCAGAGAAGAATGTTCTATGGAAAATGGAAAAAATAAAATTAAAAAATAAAAGTACAGTAGATGGCGGATATCAGAAAGTCTCATATACATAAAACAAGCTCTTAACACAAACATTCTAAAACACCATGCATTTTCTTATAAAGATACGTGTTAAATTAATTTCATATATAAAAAACCTCCATAAGCAAAACACTGACTTAAGAAAATCATACATAAGAAGTTAAACGTTTATAAGAGATTTTAAATGAAATTGAATTCGAAGGAAAACCCAAAAGAATTTTGCAGTGATTTTTACGACGCTGAATGAACTTTTTCAAAAACTATATGAAAATCAGAAGAACTGAAGAATTGGAACAGAAAAAAGAAATATAAAGCCCCATCTTAAACAAAATAATCCCCAAAAGAACGTACAGTTCACGAGACCGATACTTTTTGGAAAAAGCGCACAAAATGTGGTATTTATATAAGAAATTTTCTAATAAATATTTTCTTTAAATAAAATACGGTTAAGGATATAAGAAATGATTTTGGATTTAATATCTTTCTTTTATCTGTCATCTACTGAACGAGTAACTTCTACATTATCGCTCAATTTCTTTACAGAGTTCTAACGTTTCAACCAGTACTAGTTCTAGAATTAATATTCAAATCGGTCCCAACTCATTTCTTCACACAAGTGCTAGGCACTAGTCCTATCAACCGAGAATACGGATTTTTAGTGCAAGCCTAAATTTTGTTTTAACTGCTAATCAATCCTTTAAAAAAAATCAGGTTAATTTTTTGAAGCGTCCTTAAGACAACTGATGCTGTACTTTTATTTGTCTGTATACTTTCATTTTAGTAGGGAAATTATTAGTAGTGAGTCCCACGATTTTTGATCGGCATTTAACGGCTTTTCAGGTTAAACAGTCATCAAATGAATAAAGATCCCCGTAAATGAATGAGTGGCGACATCTTGTGGCAAGACAAAGAGCTTATTAAAATTTTTCTATAAATATCGGGTGATTTTTTAAGAGCTTGAGAACTTTTAAAAAAAAAAAAACGCATAAAATTTGCAAAATCTCATCGATTCTTTATTTGAAACGTTAGATTGGTCCATGACATTTACTTTTTGAAGATAATTTCATTTAAATGTTGACCGCGGCTGCGTCTTAGGTGGTCCATTCGGAAAGTCCAATTTTGGGTAACTTTTTCGAGCATTTCGGCCGGAATAGCCCGAATTTCTTCGGAAATGTTGTCTTCCAAAGCTGGAATAGTTGCTGGCTTATTTGTGTAGACTTTAGACTTGACGTAGCCCCACAAAAAATAGTCTAAAGGCGTCAAATCGCATGATCTTGGTGGCCAACTTACCGGTCCATTCCTTGAGATGAATTGTTCTCCGAAGTTTTCCCTCAAAATGGCCATAGAATCGCGAGCTGTGTGGCATGTAGCGCCATCTTGTTGAAACCACATGTCAACCAAGTTCAGTTCTTCCATTTTTGGCAACAAACAGTTTGTTAGCATTGAACGATAGCGATCGCCATTCACCGTAACGTTGCGTCCAACAGCATCTTTGAAAAAATACGGTCCAATGATTCCACCAGCGTACAAACCACACCAAACAGTGCATTTTTCGGGATGCATGGGCAGTTCTTGAACGGCTTCTGGTTGCTCTTCACTCCAAATGCGGCAATTTTGCTTATTTACGTAGCCATTCAACCAGAAATGAGCCTCATCGCTGAACAAAATTTGTCGATAAACACATTTCGAACCGAACACTGATTTTGGTAATAAAATTCAATGATTTGCAAGCGTTGCTCGTTAGTAAGTCTATTCATGATGAAATGTCAAAGCATACTGAGCATCTTTCTCTTTGACACCATGTCTGAAATCCCGCGTGATCTGTCAAATACTAATGCATGAAAATCCTAACCTCAAAAAAATCACCCATTATATACATATGTAAGTACAACTCGATGCAAAGTTATTGAAGTCCAAGCTCAAAAATTTCTAGGTCTTTTAAAAGCTAAATATAAACGGAACAGCTGTTGATTTTAGTACCCGTAGCGTGATGGTTAGTGCGTTGGATTGTCATTCAAGAGGTCTTGGGTTCATTCCTTGTCTGTGCCACCTAACTTTTTTCACGGGTACTGCTTCTTGCGAGGAATTGACAAATATTCCAAGAGTAATTCTTGTCATGAAAAGTGCTTTCTCAAATTAGCCGTTCGGATTCGGGATTTAACTGTAGGTCCCCTCCATCTCTGACGACATTACTCGCACACAGGAATGGTTGAGAGTTGTAAGTCACTAGGCTCTGGTTCTGCACGGGCTGTTGCGCCACCTGATTTATTTATTATAGCTATTGATTTCATTGATATCATTATAGTAACTCTTAAAAAAAGGAACAGTAGACACTTTTTGACAGATTAAGGCTGCAACTTTGGTTCTAATTTCAGCATTCAGCTCACCAAGAAACTATAATGATAAGGAGACTTCTGCTACGCTTGCTGTATTCTGGACTATTAGCATTAACTTTGTCCCATATTTTTCAAAGACTGTAATGTAGGTTAATTCTACTAACCATGCAAATGCAGCTTTAGCTTCAAAGGATACAATAACACACTTCAAAAAATTGTAGTTGCTTGCTACCTAATCAAGCTGGAATTATTGATTTCTATACAAACGTAAGTAGTTTCGTCATCAAATTTCCATTCAAATAAAGAAAATTCTAAAAAGGATCAAACATTTTCACGTCTCATTAAATACTATTTGCACTTTCAAATAAGATATTGCATTTTAATTGATTATAAAAAGGAAACACCAATCACGAAAATCAATAATGTTTGTATTTTAACATTTGTTCAAGTCCTATTAGGATCGACAAATAACATGTGTGGTGTTGTCTATTGGTATTAATATGCACTTTGACATTTTAAGGGGACTCATTTGTTTTACACGTTTATCGTATGTACATACATCAGAAAAGGACTCTAAAGCAGGAGTCAGGACATCATATCGCATATAAGAGTAAGAGAGGTCCTATATGTTATAGACATATGTATATAGAGGGTAACTTGAAACCATAACATGTCAATTTTTCTTCCCAAAAATGTGTGTTTGTCTTCTTTTTCCGTTTTGTCTCTGTTGTCTTATGGTCTTTCAGGTTTCACCAATGTTTACCCATCTGAACTCATCGAGCAAAAATTCGAAAAGGAAAAGGAAGGACCTGGATTTTTCTTTTACTGCTGCTGTTGCTTGGTGCATATAAAGTCTATGGTTCTTTCCAAAAATTTTAAGGTTAGTACCTATACCTTATGTGATGTAAAGAGTGTGTGTGTTTTGTGTGCCCTGGCCCTCACTTCAAAGTTTGTCCATTTCATTTCAATCGTTTTGGGGTCTTTACATATTTACAAAATAATAAACAAAAACTGATATTCAACCGATATAGTTGTTGATATCCTTTGGGTTTTCATCCTTTTTTGTAGTCCTATATGGGGATGATGATGATGACAAAAGGTGTGTCCTAAATGCATGCATATACATACGCTAAGGAAAAGGACATAGTTTTTTTGTATTGTTGGGTTAAAAGTCAATCAACATAGAGAAGAATGTATCGTTGATGGTGATGCAGCCTTATAGTATAGTTTAGGCCAGAAGAAGTATCCAGGAGGCGAAGGACATCATATATCAAGTCCTAGAAAAGATAAAGATGAACGAACTCTTGCAGCAAAGCATGAAATTTTAGTAAACACAAACATATGCACTGTACATAAAAGCAAAACGGGTCCCTTATAGTTCCTACATCCTCTCAGCCTCGCATGGAAATAGTAACGTCTGATTTTTTGTCATCGGATCTATGATTTGAAAAGGATACAAAACTTCAATAAAGCATCATCATCAGAAATGCAAGAAATTTCAAACAAGATGCGGACTGAAGATTGAAGAGGGTATGGATGTGGACGTCCTTCTGTAAAAGGCTTCAAAAATTGAATTAATAATATTGAGGGAGAGACCCTACAACACAAACAAATTCCGTTTGAATTTTATCAATATAGAAAAGTGAATCAGCATCAATGGTCATTCAATTTGATAAAGATGTTGGCTATGAGTTAGAAGCTTTTTGTCATAAACATATAACACAATTCCAAATTCTATTTATGGATAGGGTGTTTTTTTTTAGCTGCATTAGAAGTTTTGATGGCTGTTGTCTATGGTTTGACAGTTGAGAAATGAAATGTCAAACTGTGTCGACATTTAAATTTAAACCAATTTAAACTATTTTTAAACAGGCTCTATGGATACAGGACCAAGTTCATGCAACTCAGTCGTGTATTTTATGTGTAGTGTTTTTATATTTCGAAGTTCTCCAAATTGATGCCTTGAAGTGACAAGAGATATTCAAGATAGTCTTGGAGGATCTATTACGGTAGCGACAATTTAAACTAATTTTTTTTCTTAAAACTCAAATTATTAAATACAATTACGCCTTCAATTTTTTTGAAATAGTGTTTCCGTAACTACAAAAGGTACTTTCATAAAAGATCCTTTGAAAAAGAAAACGTTGTCATTCGCTTGATGCTAAAGGAATGTTTACAGTGAGTCTCTTGAGTAGGCAAGCAAAAGGATACATATTATTCGTTCTTTCACCCTTTTGTCGAAGAATCAATTATGATCATGGCATAGGCTAATTTACATTCAACTCATACACAAAACGAACCGCCTTTCGAAGAAATGTGTATATGATCATAATTGGAACGTTAACGTCGTCGTCGAGGACATCGGTAAAACATTTTCTTAATATTCTTATAGAATTTTTGTTTTAAAGGATTAAAAATGCAGTGAAGGATCAATTTATATTTTTCACAATTGTAATTATTTTGTTAGGGATTAAAGCAATTGGACTTATACCAGATATTAATATAAATTTGAGGACGACTTTTAAGCCAGTGTATAGGTACAGGTAGGTATTGGAAGAATTGTATAGGGGTTGAACTGTAAAAGATCTAATTACTTGAACGGATTTAAATTAACTACAAATTGATCTCTAAACAATAAAAGCAGCTTGCAATATTTGATCCTATATCTTACTTTTGTTTTAACTATAACAGATAACAGAAATTTTAGTGGATATGAAATATATAGAAAAATAATATGCATCAGATATCTTCGAGGGAGAACATGAATTCTAGAACTATAATAAGATGTTTTCTGTGACATTTCATATAAAACAAGGCACTGGCACTGTTACAAAACTAATGCTATACGAATAAAACCATTTGTAACTTATCATAGCAAAGAATTACCACTTTAATTTCTATAAAATTTGTAAGGTTGCTTGGAATTTTTTCATATTTGGAAAAAATGTTAAGGGGTATTAATTTGTATCAAGGTGAATAAATATTGTTTAAAAAATCTTTAAGCTAATGAAAAAAAGATTGCTTCCGGAAATTCCTCCCACGAAAAAGGATCAAACTCTTCTGCCAATATCAGATTATTTCATTTAATAAAGCTAAATTTTTGACGTTGTATTGGACCTTGTATCCCCTACAAATTTAATGACTGTTCCAAGGAGATATGAAAATAGCAAGGGATTATAATTTTTGTAAAATTATCAAACTATTAATATCTCAATTGTGGCATGGTTTGGGTAATAAAGCCATTTTTTAACTTCTCATAGGAAATTATTGTAATAGGTCCGATTTGTCGAATTGAACATTTTGACATTTCTCGACGTTTCAAGGTCCCTAGATTCGAAATAAAAGATTTTTAGAAAGATGTCTGTGCGTGCGTGTGTACGTACGTTCGTACGTTCGCGACGTTTTTTTCATCGTCCATAGCTTAAAAACCAGAAGAGATATCGATTTCAAATAAATTTTGTTATACAGATAATAAAGCAGAAAAATGCAGAAAGGGCTCTCAAGAAAATTGAGTGGGTGGTTTTTTTACCATAGCAGTTTAAAAAAAAGGTGAACATTTTGGTTAAACCTAAATATCTTAAGAACCAAAAACGGTAGAGACTTGAATTAAATTTCATATTATATATTGTAACGTGATACCAAACAAATATAATTTTGGAAAAAATTCCAATTAATGGTTTTTTTATAAATCAAAAAAACTGAAAAAAAAATATTATTTACCTCGAAAAATTTACGAACAAAAAACGATTTTATCTCCAAAATAATTTTGTGCAACGAAGAATAATGTTTTTAACATCTGGTAAAATTTTGAGAGAAATCGCATTGACAGTTTTTTTTCATAAAAACTAAAAACCTATAAAAATCATTACTCAAAGTTGGTAAAAATTGATTTTCGACTTAAATATCTTTTCGAAAATTTAAGATTATGGCTTCGAACTAATTTTATCTTATAAGAAATATTGTTTTCAACATTCTATAAAATTTTAAGAAAAATCGAATTGACAGTTTTAAAAAAAAAAAATAAAAACCTAAAAAAAATATTAATAAAATTTGGTAAAAATTTATTTTCGACTCAAATATCTTTTCAAAACCTTGAGATAATTTTATATTTTAAAAAATATTGTTTTCAATATTCAGTAAAGTTTTGAGAAAAATCGAATTGATAGTTTTTTACCCAAAAATAAAAACCTAAAAATTGGTAAAAATTGACTTTCAACTCAAATATCTTTTCAAGACTTTAAGATACATATATGCTTTAAACTAATTTTATCTTTTAAAAAATATTGTTGTGAACATTCAGTAAAATTTTGAAAAAAATCGAATTGAGAGTTTTTTTTACAAAAAAAATAAAAACTAAACAAAAATTAATAAAAGTTGGTAATAATTGATTTTCGACTTAAATATCTCTTCAAGAATTTAAGATATTAGCAATATTGTTTTCATTATTCGGTAAAATTTTGAGAAAAATCGAATTGATAGTTTTTTTACAAAAAATAAGAACCTAAAAAAAACAAGACTAAAAGTTAGTAAAAATTTACTTTCGACTCAAAAATCTTTTCAAAAATTAAAAATATTGGCTTCAATCTTATTTTATCTCACAGAAAATATTGTTTTCGACGTTCAGTACATTTTTTATAAAAATCCAACAGTGAGTTTTTTCATAAAAAATTTAAATCTACAAAAAATAGTACGCAAAATTGGTAAAAATTGATGTTCGGTTTTCGATATCTCGTGAATAATAGAAAACATTGGTTTCAAATTATTTTCATTTCTCCAGGTTGTATTTACTTATATTAGAAATACAAACTTTTAAGAAATGCTACTAAAATTGGTAAAATTGGTTTTCGAATAAAAATCTCGTTAACCAAAATAGATTATGAAATCAAACTCTTTTATCACAAGCAAAATATGATAACTGATAACTTTTTTTTACAAAACACGAAAACCTACAAACCTTTTAAGCAAGACAAATCGACAGACGGGATGGGAAGTTATCAGTGTGGGTCGCATATCCCAGCCTCTTTTTCATTTTTGGAATTAAAATAATGTCTAATTAGAAGGTTTGTCTTCTTCAGAAAGGCAAAAGAGAATGAATGCACCTCCTCAAATTGTATTAGGGCTATTGTTCTTTTCAATTTTCTTATTTGTATCGAATGTTTTAGAGGCAAATAATAAAACTCAACCAATTGAATAAAGTGACTAAAATTTTATTAAAGAAATAATTTCTGTGCCATATTTTTTTGTCTCATTTTGGCTTCTAAATTCTATTAACCGTTGTTGGTTCATCAGCATAGAGCAGGGATTTGACCCACCCCCAAAAAAAGTGATCTAAGGGTGTCAAAAGACTCTAAAGAGTAATTGGCCAATTCACAGGGCCACTTCTTGAGATGACTTAGTCCTTTCTCCTTCTTCAAATAATTCGCAATGACATATGTCAATAAGAAAGCGACATGGAAATGTTGGTAACGATTTGGGATTTTAGACGATTTTGGATATAAAAACAAATGAGACGATGAAGCCTTCGGCATGTAAACAGAACCCAAACTGCGATTTTCACTACGGAATCTCAAGATGACAATTTTTTTTTTTAACACTTACTATTTAATACATAAATGACCATCGATTGTTAAAATTAATTTAAAGCTAAAATTTAATAACAGAGAGAGAATTTTGGAAATAAATGTTTACCATTTCTCAACGTTGTTCTTGTGTAAGTCTTCCCATGTTGGTTGCCAAAGTGTAATACAAAAATGTCAAGTGCATGACACCTAGTTTGACAGTTATCCCTATTGAAAGTTTTATACCTTTAAAGAAAAAACAACTGATATTTTATAATATTTTCTGAAATTAGTTCAGGTTTAACTTTCATTCCGATTTCTGGCTTTCCTTAACATTTCAATCTGACACAATTTTCAACGTTTCTGGCTAATTTCCCAACAGCAAAGTTTTCTGTTTCCAATTTAAGCTTTTACCCACCACTTAAAAATGTTCTTTAATGTTTTGTGAAGGAGGCTGACAAAATTTAAATAACATAATGTGTACGAGTATATTAACCTAACCTTAACACATTTCAATAGCTAAAATGACAACTTTAGTTATCAAATTATTTTAGAGCACTGTTGTCCAGCAAGGTATGGTCTAACTATTTAATTTGGATGACTCCCTACATATGAAAGCATTCCTAGATTCCAAAAGTTTTCTAAATATGCCATATTAAAGAGCTAAAACACAATGGTTTAGAGGGTTTTTGCTGCATTTCACGCAGAAATGTAAGAAATTGTTTTGAAACGTAGCTTTTTTTCCAAAAATAAAATATACTTTTCATGTATCCACTTTTATATATGCTAAGAACGCTAAAAAAAAATCAAAAATCCAGAAAATGAGAGCGGATTTGATATAAAGAAATGTCGGGCTTTTTTTGACAAAGTTTTTTCGAACTCAATTTTCAGGAGTCTCTTATTACTATCGCTATCAGTTTGCTAACTCAATTTTGATCTTAAAGGAGTCAACAAAACTTAAAAATTTTAGAGAGAAAAATGTTTGGTTCTTGAATTTAAGGAAATAGGTGCATTTAAGTACATACAAAATTAAATTAAAACAAATTAAGGTAAACAAATAAGTTGGGAAGAAGCGTTTGTGTGGCACTTACAAATTACACGTTTTAGAATCTCTTTTCACTTCAAATCTCAAGAGATTCAAAGCTTTTGTATCAATAGATAACCCGTTTATTATGTTTTTCAATTAGCCATTAGTTTAACAAAAGTGTCACTTTTGCTGTTTTTTGGACATTTATACTATTGAAATTCGTGTTTAAATATTAGTTATAGAGCATCCAAAGCAAATTCACTTCAAAAGTAGATTCATTTATTTTTTTAAGATCTTTTAAGATCTTTTATATTCAACAGAAAATCAATTTTGAAATAAATAAAATGCACGACTGGGTCGCTAGAACTTGCTAATTTCTTCCAAAAAGTCTGTTTAAAAATATTTCCCTTATTTTAAGATTTAAAAATGTACCTGCAAAATAAGTTTTTCTCAAAAATTTAAATGTCATTTTATTTGTCAAAAAATCTAGATTAACTTATTTTTTTTCGAAAATCATTTAAAATTTGAAATTTTGTCTAAAAAATATTTTTGGTAAGCACTGAATAAAGAGCTTATAAATATATGTACATTTTACATTTAAATTTCGTCAACAAATGTTGACCTCTTTCTGAGATATCGAGTTTTGTAAACAAAATTAATATTTTTTCATCATAAAAAATCATCATCAATTTGATCATTTGATCATCAAAAAGAGCTTGCACAGAAAGAGAAGATTATTGAAATCGGTCCATTAGTTCTTGAGAAAACTTAACAACAAAATAAAGGTTTTTGAGGGGTACCCTTCTGGAGCAATACTAAAATATGTTTTTCTTGTAGAAAGAAGCCAAATTAAGAACACAAAATTTAGAGAAAGTTTTAGAAAAATCACATGTTTTAACCAAAAAAATTGTATGGGGACTGTTGTTATTTTTTTTATTAGTAAAATGAAAAAAAAACGCCTTACGCTAATCGGCTGAAAACCTTAATTTCAATCAACACAATTGTTTGGGTTGTAGGAGCCAGGAAAGACAGACAGACGAACGGAATCGGGGTACCCACTTTTTTCGACTTCTCTACCATCGTAATGTCATATTTGATTAAAAGCTCTAATTCGAAATTGTTTACTAAAGCAAAACATGCCATATAGTTCCTATATGTCGCCAGTAAAATTCTCTTCAATGTCCACTATTTTTGTGTGTCAAAAAAAATTAATAATAAAATTGTAGGCTAGTTTAAGGAATTTAAAGGCAACTTAATATAAAATTGATGATCTCTTATTCAAGGTTTCTTCTTTAAAACCTGAATATTTGCTCTTTTTCTTAGAACAATTTTTATGAAAATAATTAAAAGCATTACTAAAGTTTTTTTTTTCAAATTCTAAATTGAGTGAAAACAAAAATTTTAGTTGTTTTGACAGCAAACCACTTTTCGGTGAATGTCGTTAAATTACTAATTAATCTATAGATGCAATTTTTACTTATACAACTTAACTGTATAAGCTTTGTGGCCCCCCCTGGATCGTCAGTTGGTCAAAAGTTGATGAATTTGTACTGCCTTTTTGGAATAGGCTGAATTTCCATTGGCATATTGGTCCAGTGCCAGTCCTCAGTTAAAAGTAGTACTTTTAGCAACAAAGTTTAAGGAAGTAAAATACAAATGTTGTTTTCATTTACAAAAAATAATATAATGGGATGAAATTTTGTTCCACGTATTGCTGAACACAGAACATGCTGCCAAACTGTCTCCATACTGTTTATTTTCTACCATCAAACACGAAGGCTTGGCATATTTCAGAAAAGCAACAATATTGAACCCATTTTAAAACTTCTATCAGGACAATCTTAAACAATTCAAAAGACTAAAACCAGAATTTAAGAATAATAAAAAAATGAATCTAATGTAAATGGAGCTTCTTTGATAAGAGTGCCTCTCAGCGCTTATCATTCACTCTTTGTAATTAAATTATCAATTTTGCATTTAAAAGCTTCAGCGTTCGGATAAAATAATAGTAAAAACTCTTTTAATAAAACGCAATACGATTAGTTTTGAATTGAAGGGAATTCCTACGAAAAAGCAAACAAATTATCTCCCAGGGGGGGTCATGACCCCTATGACCCCCCCCCCCCTGGATCTGTCATTGTGTTTACTTCTGTTCACGGTTTAGAAGTGATTTTAAGAAGAATAAAAACATAGCATTTCCTAATACAGTTGAACAGATGAAACTTTGACACCAGCATATAAAAAAAGTTAAACGTTTTTAACGTTGAATATTTTTAAATTAAGTTTAAAAATAAGATTTTGAATAAAAACAATTTATTTGGAATAATTCCAAAAAACATAAACGATGCTTCCCAAATACCATATTTATCTAATGTATGTACATATATACATAATTAACTATAACATCCCCCTCCCATTGAATATTAAAATTAGATGACCAATTTCTTGATTTCCTTTACTTGGATTTAGGTTTTTTGACTTCGTTAGACGTGTTCAGATGAACTTTTTTGAATAAATTTTAATTATGTAGTTTTCCACTTGTTACCAAATTTAAAAAGCGAGTGAATTTATTAATTTTTTAAAAATAAACACTGCTGAATTGTTTAATACTTTGCGTAAGAGTTGCTAAAAACTTTAATTCCCTCCTTTATAGCGCCAACTGTCATTTCCTATGTGAGAGTTCATATTTGTTCAAACTTTTTAAAAATCTTGACACTTACAGTATGCGTGATAAAATATCATTTAGAAAAAACTTAATAAGCCACATAAAATATGAGGTTACCTTAATTGAATTTACAACTTTATTAGGCAAATTCGAAAGCCTAAAGTTCTTAATTTAATAATCACATTAACTTTAAATTAAATTAAATGTCAAAAACGCAATAATTAATTTACATGGAAATAGACAAATGACAGACATGGGCAGGACTTTTTTATTCATAATTCACACATGAAAAGAGGACATTATTTATCATCAAGCCTTGAACGAAAAGGACGATAATGAAAATATACACGTTGCTCTGTACTTCCGCCGCCACACCGCCTGTGACATCCGCTGCCCAAACCGAACAAAGTGAAGGCGGCCAAGCACAAACTGTTTAATAATATCAATATTTTCCACCAATTTCATTTCTCATTTGTTATTCATTTGAGTTAATATAAATTTTCACAATGAAAGTGTGAGAACTGTGGAGTGTAAAGGTTGTCAATATAGATTCATAGGTCTACCTCCAGGTAGGTGCGAGGTCCTTTCCATATTCATGTACAGTATGTAGCCAAAGAGAACATATACTCGAATGACAATGGGCAGAATTTATTCTTTTATTTAAATTTAATTAACGGAAAAAAATAATTTGAATTGGAAGTGTTCCTTTTCATCCTGCGGCGTCATCAGAAAGAAACAGAGCTTATATTTGCACCTATACTATATACATCCACTTTTTGTACAAATATATTTTACATACGAAACGAACATATCCTTTTGAAATGGTCCTTTTGATTTCTTTATATATATAAAATGCAATATACATAGGTAGGTATATATGTGCAAGAGTTATAACTGGGATACGGATATATGGTTCTCATATTTCTCTTTTGCATTTGTTAAAGGACTACGATGGAAACGGTTCCTTTTCCTTCCAGGTAATTAATCCTGGTACAGAACGTCGTAGTCGTTTTTCTTAATTACAGGATACCTTTGTTACCATAGCACGCTCTAGCCGGCCAGTCGAGCAATTCCGAGCCGGGTCGGGTCGGAGAGACTCTTTGCTGTATGTTGGTTTCCAGTTTGATTGGTTGTCCATCAGGACAAGCTTTAAGAAGTCAATGAAAAGGCATATTGAGGTAGCAAGCAAGATGTGAATTAAAATGATATTGTATTTCCGGATCCGGACACACCTTAAAGGTGTTTGCAGTTCGTATAATGCTGTTACTCTGGATATATTTATATACATATATACATTCACCTGGCTTTGATGTGGACTATACATTCTCTGCTAAATCGAATCTAACTCATTTCAAATGGTAAGTTTACCGATTAAGGTGCACCTAATCCAAAAGTTGTTAAATAATTCTTATGAAGTGTGTTTTAGTGTAGTTTATGAGGTTTCTTGGATTAAGAGTCTTTGTTTTTTGGAACGGTGTGGGAGTGAGGTGGATGGACAGGAATTTCCTTTGTAATGGGTATAAAAGCGAATGTATAGAGTATGTTATATGAAAGTCAAATTCTTCTATATTCCATGAACTATGTAATCTTATAAAAAATTAATAATATTTATTGAAGGACAAAAAGATTTTAATTAAAAACTGGTTTTCTTTCAATTTATGCCTTTTTGACAATAAAGAATATTAAACGAGTAGATATGTATGAAATGTCAAAAGTAAAATATCATTTTCTTAGCGATTGATGAATGGCAATTGTTTTGACGTCTTACCTTTTTTCGCTCTCACTAATTAAAAAGACGATTTAAAAAGCCTGCCTTACTTTTCTATCCCCTTTCAACCATCAAGTTGAAACGAAGTGAGATGATGAAATGTCAAAATGAATTGTCTTAAAAAGGTCAGATGCAAACACTGGCTAACATTAAGCTAAGTACAAACGATTGTGAGATCTTACAATAATTTTCTGACAAAGGTGCCAATCAGATGATATACATATAACCAAATATCTTTCAATGACAAATTGTCTGTTCACACGGTTGACAGATTCTGTTCTGATCTTGTGTTGGCCGTGGAAATTTATTGGGTGCGTTCAATCTCATGTTTAGTAGATAATTTGGATTTGTGAAATATGATATACATTGTTCAATGAGCTTTATAGCTTAAAAATAGCATGTTGTTAGCTTCGAAAATTAGGCAACATTCAACTTTCTCCATAAATCTCCTTCAAATATAATTTCAACAAACGTATTTTGTTATTTCGAATTAGCTCTTCCTCTACACATACAAACCTAACAAAACGATATCCGGATACCCTATTCATCATAGACTGAACGCAGCAATTATAATTGACAATAATGGGTCATAAATAGTTGTCATTGGTTTTCATCATTGAATCCAATATTTGGAATTCTTTTGACAGCTCATTTATCATTGAATCCAATCATTGGAATTCTTTTGACAGCTCGTTTATGTTGACCACTGGACAATTTTGTATAGCAGAAATTTGCCATTGGAATGGTGTAGAATTGAAACACATATAAATGGAATAATTTGTTATATAATAGAAACAACTGTATCGAGGAATTAGGCGCCAGTTATAGCTATCATTGAAATCGATCCGGAAAAATTTTTGAATCGATATTTGACGGTGTTTCCCTTTGAATAGAAATGAAAATTATATACTGATCGATCGGAAATCACAAAGGAATTTGTTTGAGAAAAAAAAATGTAATTACGCATTTATTTTTCTCTAAAAAATGTATTTTTCTATTTTCCGGACGGAAATTCATTTTCCTGAACTGCTGATGTTTTTATGTGCAAAAGTAAAACGAATCGTTCCACTGATTTGTGTTCCAATTTCACACAATTCCAATGACAGATTTCTGTCAGTAAACATTTTTCGGTGGATTTCAATCAGGAAATTTTTTTCAATGACAGAAATTTCTAATGATAGCTATAAACGACCTGCCACAAAAATTCCAATGTTTGTTTTCAATGATGAAAACCAATGATAGCTATACCTAACTGGCGCCTTACTTTGCAATTCAATTTTTTTTACTCGAAAAGATTTTTTCAGTAATTCCCAATGGATCATTCAATAATTTTCATTTCTAATCAAAAGATTACAAAGTCAAATATTTATTCAAGCTATTACTTGACCTTTAAGAAATTGTCAGCAAATGTCAGTTGTCAGACGTCACGTTGTTGGTTGACTTTTGTGGAAATGTTCTTACACAAAATCTGCCTTTCACACGACTGTTAGCCTTGTCTCTTATTAACAATTGAGTGGAGGAAGGGTTTACAACTATGATACATCAAAATAAGTAGTCTCAAATGAATACAGTGTGAACATGGTCTTAGGTGTAAGAACAAAATTGTTTTTGAGTAAAATATTACCTAAGAACCTTATTCGACGATGCAATATGTCTTTTTGTTTTGTAAATTTTTTAGCATGTTTTTAAATATCTACCCATGGACGGTTTTACTGAAGTAGAAGTGCCTTTTCCCTTAGATAACCGAACAACTTTTACTTTAAAAGGAAGTTTCCATTTTTACTAAATCCGAACTGTCAGCTGTCACGTTATTATGTTTGTTTCTTTTGGGAAAACTGTACTATTAAATGGCGCCAAGTTTGAATTTTTCGTGAATTATGGAACACCTTTAACAATAATTGGTAAAAGCAAATTATCAATTCTTTGCGTTTTGATAATCATTATTTATCTACTGAGACTCCAACGCTGTGCTTTTAAGTGTATTACAAAAAGCAAGATAAAAAATAAAGCTACAAACTTTGCAAAGGCCCAATTTCTTATAAGCATATTCTAAAATTAATAAGTTAATTCTAACAATTTTTGCTTAAGGACTTTTTATATAATCCTTATTTCATGCTTGGCTTTAAAATTATACATAAGTACTAACCGAATATTCTAAAGCCTAGTTAATTTTTGTCTGTTAAATATCTCACTTACCTTGAATCCTTTTTTCCATCATTCTATAGATGTCATTTTCGTATAGGTTGTTTAAAGGTTGTGTTGTATTGTTTAGGGATCAATTTGTAGTTAATTGAAATCCGTTCAAGTAATTAGATCTTCTCCTCTCTATATGCATATACGCCAGTTACCTACCTGGTATTGTTTTAATATTGGATTCATATCTTCTAGAATCTAAAAGAAAAACACACCAATTTTCTAATCTCATATAAACCAAATGACTGCAAAAATTTTGAAAAATATTTTAATCCTTCTCGTGGTCTCGTTTTCTAAACCTTTCAGCACAAGACAACTTAAAATGTACACACAATAAGAAATATGATTCCTAATATGATCTCGTTTCGTCCCAAAAGGCGGTTCGTTTTGTATGTGGTTAGAAAGCAAATTGGCCTATGCTAAGATTTAAATGATCCCACAACAAAAGGGTGTAAGAAAGTAATGAATCCTTTTTTCTATTTTGTGCACATCATCATGGAAAGCAGGAGGTACTCATCATCCTTCAGTGCCCCTAGCCAGTAGCGAGAGCTATACCAACCTTGTTAAACAATTAGAGTCTTACAAGGGATTGTAAACACAGAATAAACAAATTTCCATGAAGTACCTTTTACGAGGATCTTTTTTTAAAGTTTATTTGAACAACTCATTGAAATATACCTAGACGGTTCTATATTTACTATCTATGGTTTAGTTTAGTGATGTCCTTTTTTGTATCCTTTCTTGTGGCCACCTTTCTTTTCGCCTTTTTTGCCGAAATCTTCATGATGATCATAATGCTCATCGTGCTCATGTTCGTCTTTGTAGCCCTTGTGATCTTCATCGTGATGTCCTTTGCTATAGTGTCCTTTGTGTCCTTTGCTGCCTTTCTTCTCGGCGGCTTCGTGGTGTTCGCCTTTCTTGTGGCCGCCTTCTTCTTTCTCATGATGCTCGTGGCCCTTGCCGAATTTCTTGTGATGTCCTCCTTTGTCCTCGTCATCGTAGAATTTCTTCTCCTTATAATATTCGTCCTTGTTGGCCTTCTTGTGGTACTCCGAGGCCTTGTGGCCCTTTCTGTGGCCTTTTTTGTGATGATGTTTCCCGCCTTTTTTATGCTCGCCGTGTTCATGGTGCTCCCCATGTTCGTCTTTCTCATCCCAGTCTTTCTTCTTCTTACCGCCCTCTTCTTCATACTTATGGCCATGATCATCTTCTTC
This sequence comes from Eupeodes luniger, assembly GCA_951509635.1. Classification (NCBI taxonomy): domain Eukaryota; kingdom Metazoa; phylum Arthropoda; class Insecta; order Diptera; family Syrphidae; genus Eupeodes; species Eupeodes luniger. Next base: position 5,189,908 of record OX608075.1, on the reverse strand, counting down.
GTGGTGCTTCTTTTCATCTTCTTCCCAGTGTTTCTTTTCTTTGTGTCCCTTTTCGCCCTTTTCACCCTTTTCCTCGTGATGATGTTCTCCGTACTTTTTCTCATCTTCTTCTTCACTGGATTCATCTTTTTTGGCCATCACAAGAGACGCCACAAATAGCAACAGCGCCAATGTCTTGAGGTACCTCATAGTAAAAGTACAATTTAGTCTGTCAATTTAAATCCCATGGAGACCCAGATATATATAGGCAGATAAAAGTGACAGTAGTTTAATGGAACTAACTTTATGCTTGATTGATTCGTGTGGTAATTGATTTTATAAATGAATGCGGAACGATATTTTTACTTTTCTGGTGTTTTTGATTAGCTTGGTACTCTAATATAATACAATGTCTGTACGCTTCAAATTGATTGGATAATATATTTTTATAATTTCGGAATTTGTATTTTCTTTTGTATAAATGTCACATTTTCTATATTTTCTTGCAAAAAAAAATAAAATTTTCTTGTACATATTTCAAAACTTCATCGATAATTAAATAAGAATTTAGTTTTTTACATATTTTTAACACAAATATTGACAATCAAAAAGAAATCACTAATCACATTTGACAAACTGATAGGTGAAAATTGAATTGAAGTGACAATTTGATTTAAAATCAAAAGTACGTCAGCATATTTTCTCCAATGACACGGAAATAATGAATTGATTTACCAATTGACATTGAAGAACTATACTTGACACTTCTTAAGCTTTTTGAACTGTCAAATCCTAGGTTGGAATAAGGTATAACGGGGTTTTATATACATATGCAAACAATTTTTAAACACATTTTCATATCTTGCTATTAGCTGATTCTTTTTTTAATTTAAATGTCTGCGACAATTCTCAATCTCTTTTTAATCATTAAGTGAAATTAAGATAAACTATAAAAAACTTCAAAATGAGGCTTCGGAAAAGAGTAATGTCAACATCGCATAAGAATATCGATAATAAAATTGGCCAGTTTATATTTCAGAATTTCTGAAAATATTCTCAATAAGGTTTGACAGAGTAGGAGAATAAAATATGAACATAATTCTCCACGAGATGTCAAATGAGCATTGTATTTATTTTCCCGCTGTTTGAATTTTTTGATTGATAGTGAACAATTGATAAATCAATTCGTAAGAGTTCTATTTTCAGAATTTTGACAGCAAAACCGAGACATTTAAATGGAAAATTCGGTTTATATTTTTTAAAAAAACGGAAATCTTTGAGATCTAAGAAATATCAATTTGCCAAATGTTAAATTTTCAGCTAGAACCAGAACTGTCAAAAAACAAATATACGTGAACGTGGCGTGGCATGTGGCATCATGTGGTAACCGTGGCATGATGGTTAGTGCGTTGGACTGTCATGCCAGAGGTCTTGGGTTCGATCCCTGCCTATGTCATCTAAAGTTTTTTCACGGCTACTGCCTCTTGCGAGGAATTGACAAATTCTCCAAGAGTAATTCTTGTCATGAAAAGTGCTTTCTCAAATTAGCCGTTCGGATTCGGCGTAAAACTGTAGGTCCTCTCCATTCCTGACAACAGTACTCGCACACAGGAATGTTTGAGAGTTGTAAGTCACTAGGCCCTAGTTCTCAACGGACTGTTGCGCCACCCAATTTATTTTATCCATTTGGCGAGTTTATATTTCCAAGACTTCTGAGAAATCACTCAGTAAAATTGGCATTTCCATTTTGAATATTATACGATTTAGAATACTTGAAAAATCGAATCACAAAAATTCTGTTCTCAGAGTTTTGACAGTGAAAACAAGAAATTATAATGAAAAATTATGTTTCTTTATTTCTTAGAATATAAACTCGCCACGCCAATTAACTATTGGAAGAAATTGTTTACCTGTCAAACTACTTAATTTTTATTATAAAAAACTAAATAATTGTTTTTATAAATTTAAAGTGTAAATAAATTAATAAAGAAGGAAAATTTGTATGACTGCTTTTAACTGGGTTGAAATATTAAAAAAAAAATTGATGAGGTAAATAATTGATAGAATACATATGTGTGTTAAAAATGTAAAGTGACCTAAATAATTAAATAATTAATTTTTAACCACTGAATCAATGAAAAACAAATTATATTATGTAACTAAATTTGTCGCCTGATTAAGTTGAAGTATTGCTTTCAAATTCATTATTTCTCTTTCAACGGAAAACCAATAACTTGTTTGTAAACAAACCCTTTACTTTGACAGTTCAATACTTTTAACTCGTCTTTAAGAGTTGTGTTGTGGATCGTTACAAATCTTAACTATTTGACACTTCAACAATGAATAAGGAACATTATAGAAACCACAATAGTAATAGATTGTTTAACAAATGCTGAGTATCGTGGAAAAAGAACGTACCAATTCTCTTTACGCCATTTTGCCATATGTGGCAAATTTGACAGCTTGTCATCAATTTTAAACCGTAAACTACATATCATGAAAACAATTTTTGTATTTCAAGAATAAATTCTAATTTTTGAATTTCACATACAAAATATCAACACCGGAATTAAAATAATTATCAAAACTTGAACAAGAATCAAGACTGCACAGAGAGATTATTTAATGCACCATGAGAAAATCAAACAAACCTTTTCTTATTTTATCAAAGACTTATCCACAAGAACTAATCCAAAGTACACAATAGAAACTATATTCAAATTCTACACCCATCATAAAACTTCCAATCCAATCTAGAGACTTTGTTAACCTATGAGAATACACCACCTAAGGTACACGCATATAGAAGTCTAAGCTTTTCAATAAAAACCTTCCTCCATATTTTACAGATATAATTTTCATTTCTTGTATAGTTCTATAGGTACCGTTAATTGTAATAGCTATAATAATGACGACGATATCTGATGAATAACCTTTTGTTTTCTGGTAATGCCATGATCGTGTTAAGGCTTCATCGTTTATTTGCACATTTGTTCATGCGTGGATTAGGGGTTTTATCTCTCGTCTTTGCGTCGTCCAAAACACAGGAAACCCCAGAGAATCATTTATGTTCCTTATCCTCAATTCAATGTTAAATTCAGCGCACTAAAAGAGGAAAATGTCAAAACTAAAACCAGCAAATGTTATGTATTCGTACTCGTACTACCCAAAAATTCAAACAAGGATATCACCAAAAATTAAGTGTGTATATATGAACATTTATATTTTTACTATAGGTCTAGAATAAATCTCTATTTGCAAATATTATATAATTGTTAATGCGTGAAATTTATACAGACCATAGAAATACATTATGTCCTTAATGTGGGAATTGTATAGAGTCGCACAAAAGCCGCCTATGTGCAATGTTACCTCAAAACATTTCCATTCTGTTGTGTGTATTTTTGTAATGTTTTGAAAATAGCTATATGCGGCAGGCCCTTCTATCCTTGGATTTATTCGAAAATCATATCATAAAGGTAGACCTAGACATATCAGAAAACATTGCGATAGAGAGAGAAAGGGGATCTGTATATGTCTTTGAAAATCATTTACAATGGAATATGAACATTGTTTGAGAGCTCAGCTTAGGGGATGAAGTCGTCCAACCCCCTATAAATAATAACATAGGGGATGATATAGGTTTTTTTTTTTTTGAGGATACGTATTTATTGAGGTTCAATGTACATAATAACATGGCGATTATGATAATCTACAGCATTCCAATAGACCATATAATAAGTTTTTCTATTTTCAGAAAATTTTAAACGCTTATTTTTTGGCTGTGGGTTGATGTATTTAAGGAAGTGTTCTGAAGAAGACACGAATATAGGTGTACTGTACATACCAGGGCTTGACAAGGTTTTGTTCTTGGCAATCAAATTGTTTTTCAAGGTTTTTGAAATAATACTCGTACCTTCTTAAATTTGAAAAAAATACATGTAAAGCTATCTAAATTTATGAAGTTTTTTTTTCAGTAAATTTCGTGATTATTTTCCAAGTCTACAATTCATATCTTCAGTATTTAGGTTAAATGTTTATAGTTTCTCAAAATTTTCGAAAAAAATCTTAAAGAAACGCTTAACCATTTATGCTAAAGCGGTTTCAACTAAAAAAAAAGTAAAAACTGCTGTAAAGTAGTTTTATTTTACATACGAATCCATCGTCTAAACAAGGCGTCAAGTTTTTGAAATTTTTTGAACAAGTATAAAAATAATGTGCCACCTTAATTTAAAAAAAAAAAAAAAAACGGGTACTGCCTCTTGCGAGGAATTGACAAATTCTCCAAGAGTAATGCTTGTCATGAAAAAGTGCTTTCTCAAATTAGCCGTTCGGATTCGGCATTAAACTGTAGGTCCCCTCCATCACTGACAACAGTACTCGCACACAGGAATGGTTGAGAGTTGTAAGTCACTAGGCCCTGGTTCTCTACGGACTGTTGCGCCACCTAATTTATTTTATTTTTTATAAAAATAATGTTGGAAACGGGAATTTTTATAATTTTGAGAAAGTAGTTAAAATTGAAGTTCGGATTCAAATCATCAGCACTAAAAATTAACTGCAAAACATATTTTTCATAACCATGAAAACATTAAATTCAAGGATTTTTTTAAACATATAGAGTCAATTGAAGACTCATAACTAATGAGAATTTTCGGAAACCAAGTAAGAAACCTACTAAAATGATTATCAAAACAAAGATTTGTTCTTTGCAAAATCATCACAGAATTTATTGGTAAAGGCCTAAAAACACCTTTTTTGGATGTCAAATCTTAAAACTAGTGTGATAGAAAATGTGTAAGGCGATATTTGAATTTGTTATTACTACGTTTTCATCTGCAATAAATTCAAGATTTTGCAAAATAGTTTTTGATTAAATCGCAAAGTGTTCACGCTGCTACAATCAGATTTATTTTTGTATGTTTCGAATTTTTGACATTTCACAAAAGAAATAAAAAAGAGGTGATAAAAATAAGAAACTATCCATTTTATTTAATTTCTTTTTTTTTTTAAATGGTGATAAATTTGTGCACTTTAGTAGTGATAGACAAATTCACCGATTATAAAAAGCATTACTTAAGTACAATATCCTGGGCAATGTTAAAAAGACTTTCCAAGAGTTTTTCGCAACGGTACATTTGGAGAATAAAACTTACCCTAAAATGAAGATTAATTTTTTAAAGAGGACTTTAGAACCTTCCGGGAGATTTTTGAAGCTATATGTTTCGATCTTCAAAACCTAAAACAAAATTGCATCCGATATAGAAAGTCGATACTAGGTTCCCAAATGAGTAGCCTTAGTTTTTTACAATCGGTTTTCATCCGAAAATTTTTACTTTAAAGTTTATCACTCGACATTGTTAGAAAAAAAAAACAAATATTGTCAAAAAAACATAAGCCTTAAGTGAGTGCGTTCGACAAAAATTATGTATGTTTGGTTCAATGAAATCATTCAGTGAAGAAAATTTTTTAAAAACTACTTTTAAAAATATTTAAATTTTTAAGGTTAAACCACTAGTTTTAGCATTTAGCTCTTAATTTATACTAAAAATTTAAATTTTTAAGGTTAAACCACAAGTTTTAGAAACCATTTAGCTTTATGGCTATGAAAGTAAAGTATGTATACTCGTAAACGCAGTAGCAACTCACATCTTGGTATGCAGACAAATTTTATAACACTTTCAATTATGAGAAATGTCCATGAATTTATAACTCTATTGTATTTTTTAAACCAACTGTAACAAAATAAAATTAAATGGTTATAGTTGTGAAGAAATGTAAAATAAAGTGTTTCGAAGCATTTATTCCTAAAGAATTTAAAAAGTCCAAATTTGGGATTGAATGAAATAAAAATAAATTGTTTGTATCATACAAATTTGTTTTTTTTCCTTCAAATGGGATAAATTGGTTCTGGAAGCTTAAAGAAATTAATACAAATCTGTCAAATTTAGAGAATAACCATCAAAAGTTTTTATTTAGTACAGGAAAAACGAGAATCATTTGAATAAATCAATTACGTTATGGTTCTTCTACTTGTTTCCGGTAAAATATACCTCATGCACAAACCAAATTCATCTAGTACAATTCATAACTATTTCGAAATTCATCTTCGAATTTTTCAAAACTACATTACCGATAGTGAAGTGACAGTTCATCACTTGACATTTACGTCAATTTGACAATTTAGTATTTCTGCGGCTATTTACTTCTTGTTTAATGTTTACAAATAATTTTGTGATTATTGCTTACATTTTGTTTAATTAAAAAAAATATTGAGTGAAAGTGAATATAAAAGTGCTTTTTATATTTTAAGTTGAAACACTAATCAAACTTCAATCATGTAAGTAGAAATTTATACATTTTTAGTTTTTTAATACAAGAATAAAAGAACTATGGAAATATGGACAAGCTCTGGAGACATGTTCGAAGAACTAAACGATTTCAATCGTCTCAAAGAAAAAATTATGGTATTTTTGTTTTTAATTTGCTACAAATATTTTAAGAACTTCACTGGTTGCATCTACAAGCAGCCGATGTGCTATGAAACTTGAAACTATTGAAAATGGTGTTATAAAACAATGCTTTAAATAAGTCTGATCTAAAGATCCTTAAAAATGTTTTCAATATTTTGTAAAGTCTTAGATTCAACATCCACATATGTTACTTATTCGGCAACTGTAGAAACCGCTTGCATCCAAATAAAGTGCAAAGATATCTGGAAGCTTTTAAAAGATTAATAACAATTTTCTTCATATGGTTGACTTAATTTGAAACCCAGCACGAGGAGTTCTTGTATAATGAGAGTTCTCTTTTTAAGTAAAATGGGATATTTTCTTAACAGTGGGTTAAATCTTTACTTCGAATTCAGCATCAACATTATCGGCTCAACAATTGCGATACGGTCTTCTAAAACTTCATCTAATTGTGCTCTCCAAAGCTTCTTCTGTCTTAAATGAAATTAGCTGCAAAAGACTTTCTTAGTCCGTAGACAGTGAGTCTTCCACAAGATCCAGTCTTTTGACTGAACTAAGAACTCAACTAGTTTTAAACTAAATTTAATTAAAAAAAATTATTTATCAAGCACATTAAATTATTAGAGTGGGTCTAAACAATCTCCTTCTAATTTGTACATGTTTCCTCTAACTAATCTTGATATTAAAATAAAAGGTCCTAGAAAGTAATTACTCATGAAAAATTGGTATCTTGAGAATCAAATTAATTCATAATCATTCAGTTATTGAAGGCATTGGGATTTTATATTGTATTGTTCCGAAATAAAAGCTTGAATATGTATGATTGGCATTAACGCAGCGCTTGATACTGATTGGTGTTTCCAAAGTACCCCTTTTGGTATATTGTCTACACAAGGATCTAAATAAAGGGAGGTGTAACTTTAATTACATATTTTTGTTTGGTGCAATAAGAATAATTTTAGAGTAGTTTTTATTTATACGTCTTATGAATCATTTCGAAAGAAAAATTCTAAAGAAAGTTATTGCCATTTTTAAGGATTGATGATACTTTGATAGTATCTTACAGCAGGTAAGATACTATCGAAAGACCATTTGTGATAATATCAAGCTAATGAAACTTGGAATATGTACTGAAATTCTTTTTTGACATAATACAAAAAATATCTTAATTGAAAAGGTGTTTTTAAATATCTATGAAAATATCTATGAAAAGCTGTTAAAGTTCTTCCAAGAACCAATCAGCCTTAAAAGGTTTTATATTGTAAGTTGTTTAAGTTTGATTAGTCATGAGAACTAAGAACCAAAAGCCTTAAAACACATCTTAAAGGTTAAATTGTGTTTTCTAAATAATTTAATTTATATGTCCAGTGCAGTCCAACTCGATTTAATCATTTACTCGTACATATATTTATTTCTAAGAATAGGACTTTATATTTTACTCATTTAAAAAACTTATTTTAATCTTATTTTAAACTTTTTCTTTCCTGGTTTTTATTTCTAAGTTCTTAAGGATTTCAATATTCTCAGAAATATAAACCAAATTTCTCATTTGAATTTCTCGTTTTTGATGCCAAAACTTTTCGAAAAGATAGGAACAAAATATGTAAATTCAAAGTTCACTTGACCTCGAATTGGAGATTTCTGTTTATATTTTATTCTCCTGCTTTGCAAAACCTTCTGAGTATAATTTTTAAAAAATCTGATAAATCTAAAATTCTTAACCAATTATAAAACTTTGTCAATTACTCTTATGTATATATCTATAAGTAAGAGACATATCGGTGCAAAAATATTCTACTTCAAACCTGGAGTGAGGTCAATAAACGTATCATTTAAAAATTCATAAGTCCCCCGGAAGATATAAAATATTTATTTCAACAATTGTGCAGACAAAGATAAAATGTTTGTTTTTGAAAATACAAATTTAATGGTAAATTATGATTTAATTAAAAACCTATAAATTGAGTGTAAAGAAAACTGAAGGACATTTCATCCCCCTCCGAACGAAAAAAGATTTAAATTTTGAATTTGTTTTAATTATTTTCATTGTGTAATCATATTTAGTTGTTACAAAAATTCATTGGTAATTAATTTTAAATTCAATTAAAACAAATCATCAAAAAATGTCTATTTAGTTTCTTTTGAAAACCAACAAAAGACACTCAATCCTTTTAGTGATTTTAATAATAGCGCCATGCTCAACTTATATCGAGAAACTACTATACTATGCCCAAACAGAATGCTGTTGGTGATTTCCTTTTAATTTTATGACAAGTTACCTCCCTCCACCTCGTGTCACTCGTCGTCGTCTCTGTTGTATTTTCAAAAGTTTTCCTATAATTAATGTATTTATCATAATATGCTACATAAATGTTTGGCATAGCCAATTCGCCACCTCCACAAAAAACTAAATTCAATATCACTTTAAAGGCGTTGGGTTGGGTCGTTTGATGATTTCTGTTCCGCTTAAAAGAAAGGTACAACTGCACCAAACTGCATCCCAAGCAACCAAATGGCGTGTCTACAAAAATAAGAAACACAAATAATTCTCTTCTTTATTATTTATTATAAATTTACAAGTTTTGATTCTATTGCAAAACTTTTTTGATATTAAATTAAAAACAACAAAAACAACAAAAGACAAATAAAATTTATAATTATTACACCTGACATTTTGATTTTGATAAGTTTGGCTCAAGACGCGGAATGATTTTTGTTGTTTCTCTATGTTCAGGTGTTGTTGCGCGTCATAAAAAGCACACAGTACACATAGCTCATGCATCTTCCTGCTGACATAAAGGGTGTTTTTTCAGAGGTATACAACTTTGAAATGGAATAAAAATAAACTAGTTTTTAAACTAACATGCAATTTACTTTATTAAAAAAATAAGCCTCTGACATTATTGCCCTCATTATGAATAGCGAAGCGAACGTTCGCTAAAGTTCGAATGTAAAAGCAAATTTCTTTTTTGATAGATTTATCGTTAGCGAGCTTAGCCATTCGCTTCAAATATCAATGTTGCCAACATTATTTCATTGAAAAAAAAAAAAAACAAATGAAACGTCAAATAATAACTTTCAATTAGTATTGTATTTCTCAGATTGTGTTTTTATCTTCTGATTTATTTATTAAAAAACCAATGATAATGTTAAGCAACTTTGATTTGTTTTTTGAAGATAACGATTATAATAGAAAGAGGAAAGACACGATAAAGATACAACTAAAATATCTGTCTGGGTTTGCAACAACTTGAATCGTTCAGATTCAGATTGGTCTGTTAAGGCTTGGCAAGGAACTTTGTTGTGCAGATGATTCTTTTGGCTTGGTTGCCCTACGTTGCACTTGGCATCAATGAGTTTTGTTGAAAAGATCCTTCAACCTGTTCACATGTGTCTAGGTTGATACTAATATCTTGATGAAGTTTTTCAGAATTAGTCGTCACATCGGTTGAAAGTAAATCCTGTGAATCGGTGCCAAAGCAATTGCCTTATGGATTAATTGCCTGGCTCAGATTAAAAAGTCTGTCTACAACTTGCTCCAAAGGATACAAAGACGCCTGGCAGAATAGTTCTCCACCAGTATTTTTTATTTTGAGCAATTTTTTGTTTGAGTTTTACATTGTAGTCTAACCAAACCTATTTGCAAATAAAAACTTCTTTAATATGAAAACTACAAATTTTGATCAACAAACCTTATGCCAATCTTTTCCTTGACGAAACGGAGGTGGAAGAGTGTTCAGTTCTTCTGCAAAACTCTGCCAATAATCTTTCCTTTTTGATGAACCGAATACTCCCAAGCTGCTAGCCATATCGGGATTCGTTTCCATCAATTGCACCAGCCTAGCAAATTGATTCGCATTTGTCCTTGAAAATATAATTTTTTATTTTCTTCTTATGTTATAATAATATAAAAATGTTATGCAAATATCTTTTTATTTTATCATTAATTTTAACAAACAAACGGAAAACTCTGAATTCGCTAGGGCTATCATTGAATATTTTGATTCGATAGAATTTGACGTTTTGAGCCGTTAAATTAGCGAACATTCGCTAGTGATAATTTAGCGATAACCAAGTTCGATAATGTTTTGACGTTTGAAGCGAATTTAATTTAAGCAAATCGATACTCATAGTTCAAAGTTATCGAATTCGCAAGTTTTTAAGCTCGCTTCGCTACTCATAATGAGGGCATATAATGTACATATGATATCTGTCACATTTCCACCGAGGCTGACTGGGACGTATAGTCTAAATTATCGATGACTTTTTTTTAACGCTTGGAGACGCTTATCGATAATAACTTGCTGAATATTGTCTTTCAAGTGTTCAATTGTTTCGGACTTATAGACAAGCGGTTAGTGCGTTGGACTGTCATGCGAGAGGTCTTGGGTTCGATCCCTGCCTGTGCCACCTTAATTTAAAAAAAAAAAAAACGGGTACTGCCTCTTGCGAGGAATTGACAAATTCTCCAAGAGTAATGCTTGTCATGAAAAAGTGCTTTCTCAAATTAGCCGTTCGGATTCGGCATTAAACTGTAGGTCCCCTCCATCCCTGACAACAGTACTCGCACACAGGAATGGTTGAGAGTTGTAAGTCACTAGGCCCTGGTTCTCTACGGACTGTTGCGCCACCTAATTTATTTATTTATTTAGACAAGCGACATCACATATCCCCACAAAAAATAATCAAGCGGAGATAAATCGTACAATTATGGAAACTAATCAACGGATCCTTAACGTGAAACTATGCGGTTGTCATCGCTAAACAATATTAACTCCATTCGTATTTCTAACAAAACCATTTTTTTCCAAATAAATTTACACAATTTGGAAGCGTTTTTCAGATGACAGTCTTTTCATGTTGAAATGTAAAATCAAAATCACTTGACAGCTGTCAAAATTACTGCCTTTTAAATTTGTGTCGACAACTTAAAGTTATATACCTTTGAAAAAAAACACCCGTTAAAAATTCAAAACTTTGCCAAACGAAAAACACAAAATTCAACATCGTATATTTTGCCATCCACACGATGCAATTTTCCCTTACAAAAAAAAAAAAAATAATTCATTATTAGATCTAATTTTATTGTGCCATTCAAAATACAAAGTACACAATTGTTTTTAGGTGTGAGGTGTAAGGTGTAAGGTGCGCGAGGTGTGAGGTATGAAGTGTGAAGTGTGCAGGGGAGATTTCATTAAACATCGATTAATTATGAAGTAGTTTGGAATAGTTTTCTTATCGGAAACTACTTAATGAACTCATTTAATGCTTATGTCACATTTAACTTAACTATATATCTCAAGTTCCTTTCATACTTAAAGTAGGTAGGTACTCGTATTCCTATGTATATAAAATGGGTGTGTACTCCTCTAGAAAGAGGCTATAGAACTTGAGAAGGGATGAGAATGGACTAACATAGTTTAGTTTGGATGGTGTTTAATTTATTATCCTGAGGTCATGCAGTACCTTCAACTTTTTCAAGTGTCAAGCTGTAAATCAAAGTCAAACTTAATACAGAGTGCTTCTGACATTAAATGTCTCGGTTGGGATTTTTTTTTTTTGTTTTTGTATAAGATATCCCCTTCCTCTGAATCTGACAAATGTTACAATATCCGTTCATTTATACGATGTGAAGAGTTGTTTTATATATATTTCTTTTTGTTTGGTTCATTTTATTTAAGTGGGCGGATTGCAAAGCGCATCAAATAATGAGATAAATAAGTCATAAAAGTGAGTGTGATGTTCGTCGTCTTCGTTTTCGTTGTCGTTGTCGTTGTCATCATTGTTGTCGTCCATATGAAAGGTTAATGTACATATCTAAAATGTTTTATTTTTTGAATTTGTCTACCTTATTAAAACTGACCTTGTGATGTTTGGTGTGTTCAAGACAGGAAACACTCAAGAAGTTGATTGCAAGTATAACTAAAATAGGTATGACATTTGACGGTGTTGTTGTTTTTGTTAGGTGTCTTACAAATGTTTGTCATAATTAAACATAGAGAACGACACTTTGCAGTTAAATAAATATATGATTTTTGTTCGTAGATATGTTTACATAATCTATGTAAATATTAGATTACTCTAGTTTTTGAAATCAAGTATGAGCCTTGACATAGAAAATAAAATGCATGACAAATTTGTCGTACGTATTTGTTCTTGCTGCTCAAAACAGAGACTATTTGATTGTAATTTTATTCTTAAAAATTAGAGCAATTAAATTTGAAACAAAAACAGATTTATGTTAAATAGACCAACAATCTCTGAACATTTAAACGTAAAGAAAAGTGGAGTCATAAAAAGGGAAAGAAAATATGATCGCTTTGAAATATGCTAGGATTGATTGATCAGGTTAAATTTTCGATCTGTGTAACATGATTAAACCAAAAATATAACATCAGCTTTACATCAAAAATAATTTATTGCAACTAATAACGTTTTTGAAATCTAGTAAAATATTTCAAAAAATCAAAGTGACAATTTCTTTTATAAAAAATTAGAACCTTTTATTAAAACTTATTTCATCATATGCAAAATATAGTTTTTAACTTTAAGTTATTTATTTAAAAAAAATCCAATTTACAACTATTTTTAAAGGAAACGAAAACCTATAAAAAGATATTGACTTCAAACTTTTGTATCTTACATAAAAAGCTTTTACCAATATTTTGTAAAACTTTTTTTAGAAATATTTACAGGCGGGCAGGAAAAGGTTGTTATCAGTTTGGGTGACATTACCCGTGTTTTGTTGAAAAATCTATCAATAGTATAGTAGGATTTTTCACGAATAACATAAGAAACAATATCCGTAGTATGAATACTACCGATAAAGGTTAAAGTAGAATCTTACTATGGATAGGTTTTTGACATTTACATATACGAGTCTCGAATGGATCTAATGTGATTTCGTTCTCAAATGTTGGTACGATTGATATTGCATTTGTATCTCGATGGCTGTTTTCGTTGAGTAGTTGTGCATTTGGAATCATGTGTTTTCCATGGGGGAAAAAATCAATCTATTAATGTTGATATTATTTAGTTTTGTTAGTGAAAATGGACTAACTGGGCTTATTTTCCAAGAGAAAACATTAGAAAAGATATTTATGTCATGCTATGTTTCCACCAAGGGTTTATCTTAGTTTAGATTAAATAAATCTTTTTGGTGTTTCCACCGCACAAAGAGATTTAAAAATGATTAAGTTTGATAGCACTTTCTAAAATGCAAGTGGTCTTTCGATGTTTCTTATGAAGTGCAAGTGAGATTGTTTGATTCGTGTTAAACAATGAAAAACTGAATAGTTCAGCACCATATAAAAATATGCTACCTACTTCATGTGCAATTTTTTTTTTTTAATTTGATTAAAACAAAACTATATTTTTTGTACACAAACATGCAAATGAACAGACCATAACGCATTAACTGTAAAACCAACTCCTCCACACGTAGTACCCGTGGCATGATGGTTAGTGCGTTGGACTGTCATGCGAGAGGTCTTGGGTTCGATCCCTGCCTGTGCCACCTTAATTTAAAAAAAAAAACCGGTACTGCCTCTTGCGAGGAATTGACAAATTCTGCAATAGTAATGCTTGTCATGAAAAAGTGCTTTCTCAAAGTAGCCGTTCGGATTCGGCATACAACTGTAGGTCCCCTCCATCCCTGACAACAGTACTCGCACACAGGAATGGTTGAGAGTTGTAAGTCACTAGGCCCTGGTTCTTTACGGACTGTTGCGCCACCTAATAAAATAAATAACTCCTCCACACAGGTTTTTCTTCACAAATTTTGACTTGACTCCGATCCCCGACCGGAATCGAGGCGAATCAAGCTCATTTCAACTCGATTCAGGTATATAAAGAATTTAGGCGAGCTTCAAGCTCGCTTCAACACCACATGTTAATGTAGTAGTCTACGAACAAACCCCCTTCTTGAAGTTTTTATTTTATGTCAAATTGTTTGCTTAAAACTTTGAAATCGATTATTACCTTACACAGACATATTTTCTTGATTTTAATTGTCAACTATCAAAAATCAGCTTACACGATTTCAACCCCTGGTCTGAATTTCGCTATTTTTTTGGAATTTTTTGATAAATTATTCTGGCAAATATTCAATTGTATCAACTTTCAAATATAAAAACCGGACTACTGCGGATCGTTTTTTTGGCAATTTCTCACTGTACTACATATGGAATACCAAAAAAACACGGCTATTTTAAAAAGCTTGCGGTTTTTAAAATAAAAAGGTTTTTGATCTTTGATTTCCATAATTTGTTTCTTTTTTATAATAAAATTGAAAAATGTTGAAAAATTCAACAGGGCTATCATTAATTTTACAATTCTCATTGCAAATTATTTAACTGAACTTAATTGCGTTCAATCACTTTACACTGATTTAAGCTTTGGTAAGAATGAAATTTGTGTGTGTAAATTTGAATGTGTAAATCACTCTTATTCGATTCCATCTTTTTTAAATACTGTCATATCTGTGAAAAAGAAAATTAGTGAAGAAATTTACACAAAGTACGCTTCTAGGGAACATACAATTGCAGCATAAATTCTTAGCATATATATTAAATGTACAGTGAGATTTTTTTTAATAACAATAGCGAAGAAAAAAATACAACTTTAAAAGCTTTTTTCCGAGAATTTATTATACATTTTGTGTTATCAATCATGGATTGAACGTTTGTTCCAAAATAATTAGCTATGACCAATCGATTGGACAGTTTCTTCCATTGTTTCCACTTTTTTCCTTTAAATTTCTTTTCTTTAAAATTCTTATGACTTGCGGTAGATATCTTATATTAAAAGTAAGTCAAATTTCTATAATTTGTCCGATATTTGGAAACAAATCAACAACAAATTTTAAAAGTCATTAAAATCGATGCAGACATTCTTGAGCAATAAATTGCTTAATCATCCCGACTCAGTTAACTTCAAATAGAAAGTTATTGTAAAAGGTCGAATTTGTCAAATTGAAAATGTTGACATTTCTCGAAGTTTTAAGGTCCCTAGATTGTAAATCAAGTGTGTACAAGGTACCTTTTTTTTTTTAAACCAGATTTCTCACGAACCAAAAAAGCTATCGATTTCAATTAAATTTCATACGTCATACCTAAAAAACTCCAAATAAAAATGTAAAATTATACTACCTGCTAAATATTTGTATACAAAGACGAGTAACGTTTTTAGAAAAATCGAATTGACAGTGGACAAAAAGTTAGCATAAACAATTATTTATTATATAGTTTTCAAAGTTCCTTAAATAAAGGGTCCGCGAAATAACTTTAATATAATATAACTTTCCTATAAAAACATCGAGTGTATCTTCGGCTGTGTGGCACGTAGCGCCGTCCTGTTGAAACCAAATATTGCCAATATCCTCCTCTTCAATTTTTGTGAACAAAAATTCGTTTAACATGGCCCGATAACTCCTTGCTCATTTTCAAAGAAAAATGGTCCAATTACGCTTCTGTACCAAAATCCGCACCAAACAGTGACTCGTGCGGGTTTTCTGTGCCCCAAATGCGACAATTTTGCTTATTTACATACCCCGCCAAGATCAAAATGAGCTTCATCTGAAAAGATGATTTTTTTTGGCAAAATCGGCATCTTCTCTAAGCGTTGTTCAAGCGTATACACAACCATATTCGTTCAGCGGAAGAATAAAACTAATTATCTGTCAAATCAGACATGAGCTAAGTGTTACCATTCACGAAATAAGCACTAGTTAAAAAAAAACTTTAGATGGCGGACCCTATACTAATTTGACTTATTGAACAATAATAATTATTAAAAAAGCTACAAATGAGACGTTATCAGTGTGTTTAACATTCCAGCCTTCTTATTTATGTTTGACGATATAAAAATTCGTTCACCCTTCCTTATTTTAGTGAAATTTAAAAAGTTTTCATTTTTAAAGCATATCTCTCAAAATTCTCCATATGCCCTTTTAACACGATTAAGTCTATTGGACTGGAACCAAAAACAAAGAGCTTTGAAAATGACATGCGATAGGAATATCCAAAAAATTGTACATCTTTTCAACAACGCTACAATTTTTCATGTAATTTGTTGTTTTATCGAAATTTTTCCAAACAATTATAATATCGAAATGTCGTGACTTTTAACTTCCAAAAATTTCCATCATTTAAAATTTCGGAAAAATGTAGTGATTCTTTTTTCTGCTGCACATTAGTAATGTGGAACAGTTGCAAAAAACTATTTTGTTTCCCCCTTATTTTCATATTTTAAACC
This sequence comes from Eupeodes luniger, assembly GCA_951509635.1. NCBI lineage: Eukaryota > Metazoa > Arthropoda > Insecta > Diptera > Syrphidae > Eupeodes > Eupeodes luniger. Next base: position 5,173,202 of record OX608075.1, on the reverse strand, counting down.
TTAAGACCAATGTGCATTGGTAGATATTTGCTTAAGGCTCATTCTGTGTTTAACTTTTAAACATATAATCGCTGAAGTGTGTTCGAAAAAAATACTGAATACAAATAAATTAAATTAATCTCTTTTGACATTCTTCTCACATCAATATTCTTCCTTCCAACTAGTTTGGATTTGGGCTTATATTACTTGTCAATTTTCACGTATTTTTGAAAGCTTATCATATACAAACAGTTTAGTACATTCTTTCGGCAAAAACGAAAAACAATCACAAAACAATGTTACGTATACGCCACAGAATGCCTTTTATAAAACCAAGGCGAAAACACTGCTGTTTCGCTACAAGTAATAGATCTTCGAAAATTAAGCTAGAATTATTTTAAAGTTCGTTACACCTTCATTTATTTTAATCTTGTAATATTTTGTTGTTAAATCAACAATGAGCTATATGGATTAAAATCCACCCAAAACTACTCAATTAATTGTACTTAGAAGTGTGCTCCCATGAAGACAAGAAACATTTTCTAGATTCCTTTATTTCGATAACAATTCAAAATTATGTCCATAGGTACACATTATTTGATCAAGTAGTATTTAGATAATTTTCTAATCAACCAACGATTGGTGTTCTCCAATTTACTGATTACAAGAAATCAAAAATCACTGTCATCGACATTTTTATCTTGAAAAATAAAAAATTAACAAACGAAACAAGAAAACAATATTAATTGAGTCTACTTGTAAAACAAAAATGTACACTTCTACTTCTACTGAACTTAAAACAAAATATTTGAAATTTTTCATAACGTGAAATGATGTTTTTTTTTATGTTTCAAAAAGTGTGAATCGAAAAAGATTCAAATCCATACAAATTTATCAATCATCGATAAAATAGTTTTTAAGTGTTATCTCTAGAAAAATAAAGATTAGTATATCTCAATGTTAAAACAAAAAAACATAAATTAAGATCAATATTGATTATGTTTTCTTATCGAAAATACATTATTTCGAGGGATGATCAGTACAATGTTCAAAACATTGAAAATTTGACATTAATTTGACACTTAGACGTCACAGAACAATGTCAAGGCAATCTGCTCTGGTTTATTTTATATGTCACCTGACAAAAAAAGCAATAAAACAGAAAAACTTCCAACAAAAAAAAGAAAAGACAAACATAACAAAATCACCATCAACCTTTTCATCTATTTCCGGCCATCACTGTTCTCTCTACGAAAAACTTGTGAATGAAAAAAGCTTTCAATTTTCCACCCTCATTATTTTCAACTCGTATCGGCGGCGTTGCAATGGCAAAGCTCTTATTATTGTTGTACCTTGAGTTCAGTCAGAACAGCTACATCTACAGCTATATACAGAACCAGCAGCACTATATAGCCGACATTAAATATACAAAAGACACTTCCACTTCAGTCCTTCTTCGTGCGGCTCACCAACCGGTCTACTACGCTACGACAACGACGCACGGGTCTAGTCTAACATCGAAATCGAGAGCTTGACTAAAAAGTATCGAGACGAGAGCGAGTTTTTCCTCTCCCTTTCGTTTTATCGAATCCGACAAAATATAGCTCTGTTTCGACGACACGACGATAACCGAGAACAGAGAACTGACACACGACCGCGTGCCGGTGGTGTTTAACGAACTCATCATCCGTTTCAGCAGGCGTGCCGCATCTCCTCGCATTTAGCTCCTATCATCATCATCGTCGGCCTTCTCCATTTATCTGTTTATCTATCGGCAAACGGCTACGGCTACGACTACGAGACGGCTACGGCAGGCAAAAAGCAAACCCATTGAATTTGTGGCGTAATATAGCTCACACTGATTTGCGGTCTACGGGCAATAATCGGGCTAACAGCTGCACAGATTGGAGCTTTTTATTCGTCGTTGTATATCTTCGTGTTGTAGGTTAACAGTAAAAGTAAAAGAGGGCAAGTGAAGAAGAATTATACGTGAGGATTCACGTGCTAAAAGGTTCTCTTCTCCGTCGTCGTCACTCCACTTTGGAGTGCATCCTACCGACTTTTATATCGACAACGACATCCGAGGGTAGTGTGGTCGGTATTTTTGTTTTGTTTTTGGTGAATTACCGACCGTCACGTTTTACCAAACCGACCGATGATATGTTTGTTCTTTGAATATTGAAAATTTGCTGCATTATCATCCGAATGCGAGTGGGAATGAGAGTTGCGTGAGGCAGCGAGCGCCAACGTTAGATGAAGAGCTTGGTGGCGCTTGATTGGTTAAACAAGAACGACCTTTGAGTGACAGGAGTAATGTATCCGATAACTTTGGTGCAATAAAAAGTGATTCTGAGATTCTGATTGTGTTCTTCGTCGTCGGTCAAGTCGAAGAGCGAAGACCCTTCTTGACGTTCGTGACGTCGCGTCGTGACGTTCAGTTGTTCTGTGGTTCTGTAGTTCGGTTGTTCCGTCATTCAGTCGTCGCGTCGTCGTCTTTCGTGCTGTTGGCTGTTCAGTTCAGTTCGTCTTCTGCAGTCCTCATATTTTACACTTGAGAGTATCTGTGTTCTTTTTGTCTTTATTCTCTTGGCATAGATTCTTTCTTTTTCGGATTCGGATTTGGATTGTTTTTCTTTTTTCGATTTTGTCTTGTTTGCTTTTGTGTTGCCAGTTGCCATGCTACTCTACGATAGTTTGTCTGGCTCTTGTTTTAGTGGCGTGTTTCTGTTGTGCTGCTACTGACGCTGCTGGTGCTGTGCTGCTGCTGCCGTGCTTCTGCTGCAGCTACTGCAACTGCTGCGGTTGACGTTGAAGTTGAAGAACTGTGAATGCTTTAAAATAGCTGCAGTGCGGTTTGATTTGTGCTGCTCATTCGGTTTTCTATTCTGTTTCTGTCCACTACGCCGCGTCGCTGCTGCTACTGTGTAACTGTTTTATTGGTGTGGTGTTTATTTTTCGACTTGCCTCATCTTTTAAAGTGCATCAGCCTTCAGCTATCGGGTACCTAAAGAGTGAAAAGAAACACGAAATATCTGAATTAAATAAAATCCTTATCGTTATCGTATAATCGTAGCTTGAAGCTTGATGCTAATGGTTTCGTCGAAATAAATAAAGATTTACTTACTGTGATTCAAATATGTGCCATTGGCAGTTCCAGTGCCAGTGCCGGTAGGGGTTGTCATCCTGTTCAGTCATCTATCTTCTTTTTTGGTTTTGGTTTTGGTTTTGATCCTGCTCTGGAAACGAAATAAATCACAAGAGAAATATCAAAACGGAATCGTAACTAATTGAATTGGAGTTTGGATTTGGAGTACGTTTTGTTTCCTGGTGTTTTGTTGTGCAGTCCTGTTCTGATGCTGTGCTGTGCTGTGGACCTGTGGTGCAGATTTTAAGGAATTCAATTTGGATACTACCTCGACATATATGAGTGTAGACTAATTATTATTCTGTCCTTTTTTCAGTACGAGGTGGGTAAATATACATATCACAATATTTATGTTAACAAAATTCCTTTTTGAAAAAATTTGTGAGCTGGAATGCAATTTTAGATAAGGAGGGGAGACAGAAATTAAATTTTGAAATTTAGCATGAGTTTTAAGATAAAATGAAAAACATTTGGATTTGAAAATACAAACGTTTAATCAGAACGGTTTGTTCATAAAATGAAAGATGACAAGGATTTGATTTTTACTTTACATAGTGATGCATTAATGAGCTTTTGCTATACATTTTTAAGGTATGGATCTAAAATTTAAAAAAATATTTGAAACATTTTACTATTTGCCCAAATTATTAAATTATGTCATTTAAATTAATTAAAATAATTTGACTCAAGACAAAATATTTCGAATACTTGGTCTTACCACCCATAAACCAAGGTTTAAACAAATTAAGGTTTTGAGCACCCGTAAGTCATTTTTTTACTTACCAGGAGTCCTCTTTTAAGAGGCCGTGTTCTTTGTTTGCCTACAGACATTTGTTTGGTCTTGTTTTTTTTGAAAAACATTCAATTTCTAATTTTTTTGAGTTCTCCCAGTTAGTTAAATTTTTCGGCATAAACAAACTAAATTCCAAATTGTTGTCAAACTCTTATTTAAATTTGTTCTCGATATTTAAAACAAGTGGCGTATAAATATTTTAAAATTCGCACAGAGCCATTATTGTATTTTTATTTTCTATTTTAAGTTGGAATAGAATTTAACTTTTTTAAATGGATATTTGTTTTTGTTTAGATAAATAGACATTCAAAATTTAAGTTCAAATTCTACTTATTATTTTTCATTTGAGATTTTTGAAAGTGTCCTCTTTATCGTAGGCATGGATCTGGTCACGCTAGATGAATATACTCATTCAAATAATCCTTAAATTGATTTAATATTGATTTTATTGAAACATCAAAGTGTAAATATTTCTTCTTTTCAATATAAAAAATAAAATAGTCATCAGAAAAGTGAGGGCAAAATCGATTTTTGATGGTGCTAAATTAAAAGCTTTAGAAAAGTTTAATAAAACATAGTGTAACCATTTTTTGAAGCATTTTTAACCTTCGCATTTTTTTACTGTTTCTTTAAGAAAAAGAATGAGTTTTTGAAATAAATTTTGAATTTTTTCAATTTTTAAGAAACTGAAATATAAAGGGATGTTAATTGGTTTAGAGACCACTTAAAATATAACAATCTGCATTCATTTTTAATTTGTAGATAAAAACCTGCCAGAATAACTTTCAATATTAACCTTTTTTAGAAAATCACCAGAAAATTTGTGTTGCTTTAAATTCGAAAAAAAGCTGATTATTTTTTGGAACAAAATACAGACATTATGAAATGCGGATAAAACCTCTTTTTATGTAAATAGAAAAATTGCATGAAAATTAAACGTAGTCTAAAATTTTGACACTAAAATTTGGGCTTTTTTCTCAAGAAAACCAGAATTTTTTATGAAAATTTTTCCGACGACGTTTGTTCAAAATATCTTGTTTCGAAATTTCTTTGAACCGTTGTCCAATACTGAAATTTCATTTCATCGTATATTCGTATAGCAAAAAATCCTAAAACAAAGAGCGAACGGAAAATGATTTAAGTATAAAACGTGGTATTCAAAACCTTTTAGTTCGTTTTTTTCGCATTTAACGGATCTGTGTGATATACCTACTTAGTTTTTACTCCTATACAATAACCCACAAGTAACGGTTATTAGCGTATTGAATTAATTTTAATTTTTGTCTTCTAAAAGAAGATTTTTAAAAGATGGTGGATCAATTTTTAGAGAAAATCTTAAATTTTTTCTTAAGTTCAAACGCAAGTTATGCTTTCAAGAGATTTAAGTTATTAACTCATTTCTTCATAGATTACTTAAGAGTTAAAAGAATGAAGATTTATTTACAAAAGCGTTTTTGATTGTTACCACAAAAAAGTCGTTCAAGTTAATCCAATTACTGTTTAATTTGAATTCCTTATAACAATCACTTTTTACTTTGCGACATATAGGAACTATGTATATGCCAAGTTCTGCATTCGTGCAAAATTGTGCCTGTCTGTCCACGCTCCTACAGCCTAAACCATTGGGTCGATTGAGTTCAAACTTGGAAGTTAAGGTTTTGAGCAGATTCGCGTTAGGCGTTTTTTTCATTTTTTTTTAAGATCAAAACTAACAGTGGCCCCCATACAATTTTTTTGGTCAAAACACGATAATTCGAATTTTCTCAAAAACGAACCGATAAATTTTTTTAAATTTTATTTAAAATTTTCTTTTTTAACTTTGATTCTTTTAATAAGAAAAACATATTTTTGTATTGCTCAGGAAAGGTACCGCTCATAGAACCGTTATTTTGTTTTTTAATTTTCTCAGCAACTTATGTACTGATTTCAATAATTTTTTTTGTGAATAAGCTCTTATATTGCTTTAACAATATTTGATTATGAAAAGTGCAATTTTTGTTTGTTTGGATTTTTAAAAAATATTGAATTTTTTTTTCAAAATTCTATATCTCAAAAACTTTTCAACATTTTTTTACGAAATTCAAATTTAGAGCGTATATTTACAATCACTAAACAACTGCATACCAAAAATATTTTTAGAACAAAATTGAAAAATTTTATATATAAAAACTTAATTAAAAAAAAAACCGCTCTAACGATTTTCGTAAATTTTTTTTTGAAAAATCAAGGGCTTTTTTATTAATAAAATGGCATTTAAATTTTTAAAGACAAACTTATTTTTCAGGTAAAATTTTGAATCTTAAATTAGTTTTTTTTTTTTAAATTATTTTAACTGTATTGAATGTAACCCCCTCCCAAACAAATTGAAAAATGGAGGTTTTTTCGACAAATCAAATGTCATTTATATCTTTGAAGACAAACTTATTTTACAGGTATATTTTTAAATCTTATATACATATATACTTTTTTAAACAGACTCTTTGAATACAGGAGCAAGTTCGTGCGACCCAGTCGTACATTTTATTATTTATTTATTTTAAATTATATTAAATTTTTCCACATTGGTCCAAAAAAATTAAATCTGAAGTCCGAACCCTGTCATTCGAATAAAATAGTATTAAAATGCAATATATATTCAAAAAAATCGAAATTTCCGAACCTAATAAAAATTACGCTTTCTAAAACAGAGCTTATTTTGTGTCTACCTTTCTGCTATTTATTGTACACTGTAATTCAGTTTTAATAAATTTATAAATTAAAACTTGCCAAAAAAATATATATATTTTCTTTTGTATTATATATTTTTGTACACCTTAAAAACCTTCGAATTTCTTTTATCTGGTTAATTTTAACAATTTGTTAAATTTAAAGAAAGTAAAAATAAAACTTGATTTTCATTTTTTAAAAATTTTACTACGGTTTTCGAGTAGAAACATTTTAAACAGATTTGTTTAGCAATTGTTTAAACATGCTCTTGCCATAATGTAAAACCAAGCACTATCCTTCATATTTTTTGCCTACAACCATGCCTATTCCTAACATAAACAAGTCAAGCATATACAAATAAATTTAAAAGTATTGGTCCTTGTACAGAACCTTGTGGAATACCATAAACTTAATTCTTAAACAATATTAATTTACAAATATTTAAAAAAATTATATACATACATGCATATTTTTAATAGAGCCTTGGCCTTGCAAAAATATTAGCCTCAATATTCTTCCTCTCTCTCCTCCTTTCAAGCATTTTGATCTGAAAGACATTTTTAAGTTCAAAAGCTATGTTTACTAGTACCAAATTGTATACGAAATTTAACATGGTTTTTGTGAGGTTTTTTCTTCAGGTTCACAAATTCGTAGTTTTGTTCACCATCGGAATCTTAACAAATATGTAATTAAAAACTATAAACAAAAATACCCTCGATGAAACAAAAAAATTGTCAACCCATTTGCTTGAAGCTTTTGTATAAAAAATTGCTTAAAAAATAAAAATACTAAATTAGTAAAAAAGACGATATACTGATTAAATGTTTTGAAATTTGTAAAACGTTTAAAAATGTTTCTTGTCAAGCGCAAAACCAAACGATACCTTTCAACCATACCATATTTACCAAATTTTCTTCCAAAGACGTGGAGCTCGAACACAAACAAAAATATATTGTAAAGTATAGGACGTTGTACAGAACCTTTTGGAATACCAATTACTAAATTTTCAAACAAAATCAATGTAAATCTTTTGATTTATTGAAATTGTTGTATTCTTAAAACAAAAAATACGCCTTAAATAATATAAATTCATAAAGTGAAATAAGAAAGCATAGTTTAAAAATCCTTTTAAAAAACATAGTTTCGGATTTAAGAGGCCAGATTTTTGTAAAAGTCCTACTTTTCGGAAGTCTTTAGTTAAGAGAAATTTTTTTTTTGGAAAAAAAGGACAAGACGAATTGTTTTATTTTACGATTGATTTACGGCAAATATACGATAGTTGTTTTCTTACTAATTGTTTGATTTTGAGTTTATTTAAAGCGTTTTTAAAGAGTAGTAGTTCAAATATACGACAGTTAATTGTATACAAAGTTTTTAGTTTGACATCATTTTAAGGGTTTGCTGTTTTTAATTTGGCTGTAAAATTAGCATTTCTGTGTTTTTGTTTCACCAGATTTAAACGTCAAATTTATGACAGTTGATCCAATTATAAGTTTTCTAAAGTTTCTGAAAGTGGCTAACCTCACTGACACTTCTTTTTATACCCAAGTATTTACATAAAAGCTATTTTATAAATCAACCTTTTTGTGTTTAAGTTATTTGTATTCCACATTATTTGGAAACTTTGAATGTTCGTGAGACAAATTAAAGCGTTTTAAGTGCTCCTTCATTTTAAATGTCAAACTCCAAATAAATAGTCAATATAAAATCGAAATAGAAACAAATTTCGTCTGAGAAATGATACATGTGATGATTATTTCAATGAACTCTCAAAGTCTGTAGTCCTTTTATTTGAACTCAAGCTACATACATACATATATATAAATTCATATATGATGCGTGGTGAAGGATACACCTAGGTACTCCTAGCTAAGCTCAATCGTCTCTTGCACGAAAACACACGTGCGACTAATTTCAATGTTTTATTTATTTATATGATGTTGTAGAAGCAAGTAGCAGGTACATACATACATACATACATATGTAAAAAAATAAATAACTGAAGAAATATAAATAAAATATCTATGGTTTCGGTTTCATGTTTGGCAATAATTACACTTTCGCTTGATGTGAGCTCTATAAGTCATAGACACCAAAATGATAATATCAAGGATAATGTCCTTTATATACAAAATTCAAAGCGTGAATGATGTTAATATATCTATGTAAGGTATATGAAGAGGATGTGGATGAGGCAAAAGATGAAAAAGCGTGCGTGAGGCATTTGATACGGCCATTGTCACACACCCATCAAAACCCAACTCCTTCGAGAGTTTCTACACATATTATTGAGACTTTTATAGTCCTGGGGATGTTATAATAAGCGCTATAAAGACAAATAAAATATGTAACTAGAAAGAAAAGAGTACATCATGCACTTACAAACATTGAAGCTACAAATATTTTGTGTTCATGATTATATTCACATACATACTCGTAAGTAAAGGGAAATGACCTAGAAAAACAAAGCAATAGCAATTGGAAAAAAAATCTCTTTAGAGACGTCGCGTACGTCCACGCAAGGATTATACAAGTAACGAAACTTAAAAAAAGACCGATACCTACATTGTTCAATCCTATCTAAGAAACTAAGTAAAAATAAAGTACATGTAGAGTATATGTAAATAAATAAATACAATAAAACTTTATTTTGATAGTTTTTGTTATATGAAATAAAATAGACAATAAATGACATTTAGACGCCATGAAGAGGTTTTAGTTCCTGGGAATTTCCAAGCTGTTACAGCTTAAAATATAAATACATACACACATTGTGTACTTTAAGTAGGCACATGAAATTTCAAAGACTTATTTTTATTCAAGGAATGAATTTTACATTACAGACAATTGTCAAATCTTAGAATATCGACAGATCAGTCAGTTCCCTGACAGTAAATGCCAAGTATCTGACAGTAGCCCAACTCATTTCTATGGACAAATTGTGTGTTCACACTGTTGGCAGATTTTGTGCCAAAATGTCATTCTGCTGATTCAATTATTAGTCCGAGATGAAAGTTTTTTTGAATGACAGTAAAGAAAATGTTTTCAATTGACAGATGTCAAAAAAAGTAAAATCTGACGGTTTAATACGTCGTTGACCGCTGATTCAATTTGATGTCCGAGAAGAACATTTTCCTAAATGACAGTAAAGTTATTGTCATCAATTGATAGATGTCATAAGAAGTGACATCTGTAAATTTAAAAATTCGTCCACTGATTGAATTGTGTGTCTTATCAAACATGTTTTTTGAATGACACTAAAAAAATTGAAATAAAATGACAGTAAAGTTATTGTCATCAATTAATAGATGTCATAAGAAGTGACATCTGTAAATTCAAAAATTCGTCCACTGATTGAATTGTGTGTCTTATCAAACATGTTTTTTGAATGACACTAAAAAAATGGTGCTCAATTGACAGATGTCATTTAAAGTGACAACTGGCTGATTAAAATGTCATCCGCTGGTTTGATTTTGTGTTGAAGCAGAGAATTCTTTATATAAAATAAAATTTGACATCTGACAGTTTAGAACATCGTCTGACAATTTCTGACAGTTTCTGGTGATATTGTCACATAAAATTTAATGTTCACACTATTGTTACACAACTGAGACAATTTTTTTTTACTGACAGATCTGACAATATTCGGCCCTAGTGATGTATCCGTTTGGATGAAAAAACCATCTAAAATGCATACCTGCTAACGGAAAGAATAATACCGCACCAATACTTTGATCAATGTCAGGTTTCTCTTTCATCAAGCTCATCAGACGCTCAAACTATTGCGTGCTTGTTTCTTCGTTTGCTATTTCGCTGGAAAAAGTACAAAAAGTTTGTTTAATTCTTTAATTTTACCAACATTGTAATAAGATTTGTTAACTTATTCCGTAAGTAAAAATAAAAAAAAAAATAAAAAAGTTCACTTTATCGCACTTTAAGAAATGTACTGGAATTAATTAAAAATGTAAGAAAAATAATTCCTGCAGCTGTTCAAAAGAATTCTTCAAAACAAAAATTTTACGATTTACTAAACTTCAACTTGAAGAGATTAAAACTCTAAAAAATTATCCAAACATTTCAAATTAAATATTTGTTTCTGTCTCGTCGGTATGCAGCCCAAAAAAAAGTCCAAAGAAAACAATTAACACGATATTTGTGGTCAGCTAACATCACCAAAAACATTAAAAAAAAAACTCGTCTAGAAAGATTAGTGTTAGGAGAGATGTAGCAAAGTCTTGTTTTGGTTAAAACTCAAAATTTTAAACAATATATTGTTAAAGTTTATGCTTATACAAGTATAAATTTTTTAAATGTTTGCAATTTTTTAGATATTCCAAAATTGTAATCCTTTCCCAACTAGTGAAATGTGAAACCACTGTAATAAAAACCCATGCATCTAAACACACCTTAATATTGGCGGTTGGTAGAAAAAAAAACCGAACAAACAGACCTAAATCAGGAGAATGACGGATCAGTTACTTTGAAATGTCAGTGAATCAGAAGTAATATATTTATAAAACAAATTACTGACAGTTTAAGCAGCCATTTTGTGATTTTAATTTTAGTAAAATGTTAATACAATAGCAAAATGCTAAAAACATATTAAATTATTAAAATCATCTTTTTAACTAAGTTAACTACTTTTGGTCAATATCCTCAACAATTCAAGTAAATTATACGTTTTAAATTTTGTGGCTCTGTCATTTACATTTTTATTAAAAGAATCGCTAAACATCTATCCGTAAAAATTAGAATTCACTCTAACAGTTATATCTGCTCAGTTTTGAAGAAAAAATCGGCCAATGACACTGCCAAACCACCAAATCACATATCATACAGTGACTTTTTGTGGTAACAATAGTCTGTAAAAAGTTCAACTTAAAACAGAAAAAATTGTCTAGTCGAATAAGTTTTATAACTTCCATCTTAAAGTTCATTTACCTATGTTAACTAAAGTCACAGTTCATAATGTACCAAAGAACTTTAGATACAAAAACTATAAGACATTAATTTATTGGCAAAGTTGAAAAAAAACGGAAGGTTTGTAAGTAAAAAGTCTTTGTATTAAAGAAAAACTACTTCAACCAAAAATTTCTTCATTCTATTGACACAATCCTACTCTTTGTCACATTCCATTCCCATGTTTGTTGTTTTTTCATCTCTTAAATTTAAGAAGAACTAAAAAGAACAACAAGTTCAATAACGAAAAAGAAGTTTGGTCTGCTAAGTTCAATAATAAAATTATCAAGTCTGCTTATGGCTTCATCTTTTTTGTGTCTTTAACACCTTTCCAAATTAAATTGAAAATTAAATGCCAACTCAAAATGATTTTTTATTCATAATTAATAAATTTTTATGAATCAATTATTATGTAACCATTCTTCAACTTTATATATCCAAGAGTGAATGACCAAACAAAATTCAATATTCTTCGCATTTATCGTTAAACATTTAAAAAAAAAAGCATTTTCGCTAATGGTAACATTTCCATCATTTTAACCTATAAAGAAGTATATTTTCTAAAGTACTCGGGAACACCTACAAATCGAATTAAGGAAACGATTTCAATGGAGTTTACATCATAAGTGTAGTATAAAAGAGATAAATCAATTTCAAATACAAAAATGCTGAACATTTCTTGTGAAAAAGCTCTTAACAAACATTGGCTAAGTGTATCTTCTTTAGAATATTATTGAATTGCAAATAAAGTGTTATTCGTAAATTTAAAAAAAAAGAGATACAAAATTAGACACTTTGCGCTTATCCTTTTTTGGCGAATTCTTATAATCATTTTATTTAAAGTCTTTTTAACAGGAATTTAAATTATGAATAACGTTGTCAAAACAAAACACTTAATATGAGAAGCATTTTCCAGGGCCTTCAATAGGTCTCAGAAGATTAATACAAGCAATTTCTTCCAGGTAAAATGTATTAAAAATTATCAGTTGAATGGCACCCATTTGAAATATACATATGCACTAAGCGACTGATTTTATAGTTCTTTTAAGACACTTTGAAGCGTTGTTGGTCCATAGCCTGACAAATCAGACAATCGACCATTTAAATTATAGCTGACAGTTCTTGTCTCGTAAAACCACAATAATATTCCAAGATATCGAGACGAAAATTAGGCAAAACTGTAGGTTTTGGACCGACTTTTTCCGAATCATTCCCCGGTTTTTTGAAAGCCTTAAAGAGACTAAAAAACACTAAAGACGAAACTATTTATAAAAAATAGCACGAGAGCAATTCGAAACTAAGTTATAAGTTATACGAGACCTATACTGAAACGAGGCTGATATTTCTTCCATTATTTTCTACTCAATCAAGGATCTAAACAATCAGACTTTTTGAATAATTTCACCACGAGAATGATGTTATCAAAAATTATTGCAATTTCTAAGTCTTTTTAACCTTTGAAAACCTGAAACAATAAAACAAATTTTTACCGTGCGTTGAAAAAATTGGTTCAGAAAAGGTAAAAACTGAAGCTAAACTTTTTTCGACTTGTCAATGGTCAAACACTTTTGAAGGGTTCATTTTATGTAAAAATAAGTTGAACGCTTTTTTTTAAGAATTCAAATTTGTTTTAAAAATCTGTATAATTTATGCCTGTTTTTCAAATTCCCAAGCTAAAAGCTGAAATTGAAAAATGATATCTATATAAGAGACTTGATTATATGAAATTGATTATTCTGAAGGACGACTGACCAGTGCCATTTTTGTAATGCACTCAATTTCCTACAAAAATATGCTTACATAAATTCTTTTGTTTTTAATGATTTCGAAGTTTTGGCGGAAAATATCATAAACACAGATTGTAGACCTAAAAAAAATTGTTACTGGTAAAATTTGGCGGCGATAATTTTTTTCATCATTTTGAATAATATTTTCCAGGTTATGCTCAAAAGTAAAAATACTTAAATTTTTTGACCCAATCCAATTTAAGAAAATATCAGCATGTTTTCAGAGAACCCTTTTTGTGCTAAATAAGTACTCGATTTCCGGCTGTCCAAAATGCTAAAACCTCAATATTTACAGACATTCCAAAACCGACAACTTTCCAAAAAATTAGCGATCTAAGATTTTAGTGTAATAAAGTGATCTAAGCTTGTCTAATTTTAAAATTTGACAATTCACGACTTACACGAAATTTAGAGCTTTAAAAAATGTTTTTGTGAAGAACTTCGGTATCTGACCTTTTTAAAAAACAAAACAAAACATTACGTTTCAGAATAAGATGTTGTCAAAAAGTTTCTAGTTTCGCCTTTTTATTAACTTCCCATAGGAAGTTATTGTAGTGGGTCCGATTTGTCGAATTGAAAATTTTGACATTTCTCGACGTTTCAAGGTCCCTAGAGTCGAAATAAAAGATTTTTAGAAAGATGTCTGTGCGTGCGTGTGTACGTACGTTCGTACGTCCGTACGTTCGCGACGTTTTTTTCGTCGTCCATAGCTCAAGAACTAGAAGAGATATCGACTTCAAATAAATTTTGTTATACAGATAATAAGGCAGAAAGATGCAGAAAGGGCTCTCAAGAAAATTGCGTGGGTGAAAATTTTGGTTAACCCTAAATATCTCATGAACCACTGACGCTAAAAACTTGAATTAAATTTTATATTATAACATGATACCAATCAAATATATTTTTGGAAAAAAATCCAATTAACGGATTTTTTATAAATCAAAAAAACTTTAAACAAAAATTTGTCACCTCAAAAATTTTACGACTAAAATATGATTTTATCTCCAAAACAATTTTGTGCAACGAAAAATAATGTTTTTAATGTCTTATAAAATTTTGAAAAAAATTTAATTGACAATTTTTTTTATAAAAAATAAAAACCTAAAAAAAATATTACTCAAAGTTGGTAAAAACTGAATTTCGACTCAAATATCTTTTCAAAAACTTGAGATTAAGGCTTCAAACTTATTTTATCTTATAAAAAATATTGTTTTCAACATTCTGAAAAATGTTGAGAAAAATTGAATTGAAGGTTTTTTTTTACAAAAAATAAAAGCCTAAAAAAAATTAATAAAAATTGGTAAAAATTGATTTTCGACTCAAATATATTTTCAAAACTTTGAGATATTGGCTTTAAACTGCTTTTATCTTTCAAAAAATATTGTTGTGAACATTCAGTAAAATTTTGAGAAAAATCGAATTGACAGCATTTTTACAAAAATTAAAAACTTCAAAGAAAATTTAACAAAAGTTGGTAAAAACTGAATTTTGACTCAAATATCTTTTCGAAAATTTGAGATTATGGCTTGCAACTAATTTTCACTTATAAGAAATATTGTTTTCAACATTCTAAAAAAATTTGAGAAAAATCGAATTGACAGTTTTTTTACAAACAATAAAAACCTAAAAAAAAATTAATAAAAGTTAGTAAAAATTTATTTTGGACTCAAATATCTTTTCAAAACTTTGAGATATTGGCTTTAAACTACTTTTATGTTTTAAAAAATATAGTTGTCAACATTTAGTAAAATTTTGAAAAAAATCTAATTGACAGTTTTTTTTACAAAAAATAAAAACCTAAAAAAAAAAACAATACTAAAACTTGGTAAAAAATTACTAAAGCTTTTCAAAAATTAAAAAATATTTTCTTCAAACTTTTTTTATTTCATAGAAAATATTGTTTTCGATATTCAGTAGTTTTTTTTTATAAAAATCCAACAGTCCGTTTTTTCATAAAAAAATAAAATCTACAAGAAATAGTACGCAAATTTTGTAAAAATTGATGATCGGTTCTTGATATCTCTCAAATTATTTTCATTCATCCAATTTGTAAAAATTTAAGAAATGCTACTAAAATTGGTAAAAATTTGTTTTCGACTAAAAATTTATTTAACAAAACTAGATTTTCAAACTAAACTATTTCTTTATATGAAAAATATTGTTGGTACTTTAAAATTTTTTAAGAATAATTCAACTGACAACTTTCTTAACCCAACACGAAAACCTACAAACTTTTAAGCAAGACAAATCGACAGACGGGATGGGAAGTTATCAGTGTGGGTCGCATCTCAGCCTCTTTTTTCCACTAGTTTTTTTTTTTTACTCGCCAAAAACAAATTTTTAATACGTCAGTTCTTTTACACTAAATGCCCAGTCCGAAAATCACTTTTCAATCTTTTATACTCAGGGTTCACTTAGAGCTGTCATTGGTTTTTTTTATTCAAACTTTTGTTTAAAGTTTTAAAACCGATCAAGTAGTTAAATTTGTTATGTTTGGTATCAAAATCAAGCTAAAAAGTTATAGATTTGTTTTCAATAAAACAAACTTCATTTAACCCAGAACTTCTGCCCTAATAGAATTTTAGTTATTCAGTAATGAAATCACTTTCAATGAAAAACTAAACTTTAATTTTATAATTCGGGATAAAATCGTTCCACTGAAGGCGTCCCATTTTCTTTCAGTTTTGCTTCAAAAAATCGCTATAACTGACTTGTCAAAAAATTCCAAGTATTGGAATCTATGAGGAAAATCATTAAAAGCAGTATCTAACCCATTACATTTTGCGATTTGGTGTTTTCGATTGACTACAATCTGAGAACACCACAAGTTTGAGGGACAAAGATGTTTTGTATAAGTCCAGTAAGATCACTAAATTATCCCAAAAAGAGTCCCAAATTCCCGCATTATTAGAATTTCAAATTTCGATTGTGGTGTTTTCAGTTTTAGGGATAGCTACGAGTAGGTTGTCAAGAAAAAACTTATTTCACATTTCAAAGGTTATAATAGTTCCTAAAACCGCATCAATAAGAAATGTTTCGATCAAAGATCAGTTAGTGGTTATGACTTTAAAATGTTCCAAATTTTAAAATGTTGTTTTCTTTTTCAATAAGTACAGACTTGTTTTTCAAAACCAGTAAAAGTTTGGCTGGTGCTATCGTGTAGTGTTTCATTATTCAATCGTCAAAACTAAAATAATTAAAATAAGGAGTTATTAATTTTGTACATAAAAGTATAGACCCTTGATGGTCAATCCTATTATCTGTAATACCAGGAGCTTTATGTAAACGCATAAAGAACTGAAATTATGCATTTTAAAAAAAAACTTAAAAGCAAACAATAGGTCGTTCGTAAGCTTTGAGATTTTATATGCAAAATAAATTCAAAGAATTAATTCTGATACATGATGTGCTGATTTGCTGATGTGCTGTGCAGTGCAGTGCAGTGCGTATACATATGTACATACATATAAAAAAAAAAAAAAAAACAAAGTAAACTAAATCAACAATACCTATATTTTTGCAAATTACTTCGGAACTGCAAATTCATGAAATATTTGATTTGAAAATGCAACCATCATAGAAAACCAACTGCATCATACTATATTCATTTCCCTCCACTTCCTCATTATACAAAAATATATATGTATGTATTTTAATTCTCTTTGATAGTTACAGATTTTATAATATGCATGAATACAAACATATACACATCTATATGGGTGATATCCTTTTTAAAGGATTTCCATTTTATATTGTATATACATATGTATATATGGTAAGGTGATGATGGTCGGTATTGTAGTTCCCCAGTTCCCATCATACATTAATAATTGAGAAATGTAAAATTTAAAATTCAATTCAACTTCACCAAACCACTATCACTGCCACTGCCACTGTAGGAAAAATAAAATTAAATTATTCCACCGAAAACAACAGTGAATGTAAAATCACGTAAATAAATGAAGATACATAAATAAAAGTGTGTTTTTTTAGCTACATGATACAAAATTCAATAGTTTTTTTCTATGGTTTGACAGTCCTGAACTGTCAAACTGTGTTGACATTTGTGTTCAGTTGACAGTTCTTTATGATCTTTATTTTGTATCATTTATGCGCCCAGCTTAAATAATGTATTATTGAGATAAGAACGTTTGAACTTTTGAGCAGTAGAGAAGCAGAAGTTTTTGACAGTTCCGGACGTCAAACTGTGTTAAAATATGTGTTCAGTTGACAGTTCTTTATGATCCTTATTTTGTGTGATTTATGCGTCCAGCTTAAATAATGCATTATTGAGATAAGAACGTTTGAAATTTTGAGCAGTAGAGGATCATGGATAGTAATTCCCTTAATACTCCAAATTCGAAATTCGTGTCCTTAAATTTTGTCTAGCTGTTATCTTTTGAAACAAAATTCTTAAAGTTCTACCATTTTAAAAAACCATGTTTCGAATGTTGTAGGTTTTTATAATTCCTCATCAAACATTCATTCTTTCTTGTATTATTATTACATTTCTCAAGCTCTTAGAAAAACACCCTATTTAAAGAGAAAATTATATATGTAAAACAGTTTTAAATATTTATAACAGATTACTAACATTGATTTTAATTCTAAGGCTTTTTACCACATCATCATTGTCTTTTATTTGTATTTTTATATAAATCTTTAAATAGAAATTGAATTTTTATATTTAACAATATTTTGAATCCTTTTTTTTTATTTGAATGGAATGAACTTTCGGTATTGTCCTGATGAAGCTCACTCTGTGTTGAATTGTGTTCATTAATTTTTGAAATTTGAATAGTTATTCTTTTCTGTTTTTTTTTTGTTGTTGGGGGATTTATTTTAAATGAATACTGTGAACATATAAAATGTACTCGTCGCATTCAGGAATTGTATGTAATTTTATATTCAATAATCAGTTATTCAGTTCGCTTCAATGGAAATAATTTTTTTGAAGGGATTGATTGTGGGTTTCCTTCCCCAAAGGGAGAATCCATTTTTTTTGAGGATAAATATACATTCTTATTACTTGCATTTCAACAAAAAAAAACCTATCTACATTCATATAAAGATACATAGGTTCATTAGTAAATAAAAGTTTTAATCTGCCAAAGGACATTATTTTGTGAGAATTAAATGGAGCATATGTAATAATTTCACTGTCATATGAAACTATTTATTGGTTTTTGATAAACGATGAATGATGTTTCATTTGTGGCCGCTGAGCTTCTATTACAGTGTTGGAAAAAAATAATAGAAACAAGTGTTTTAATTATTTTCAATACACAATATTTTTTTGCAATTAAGTCTTTTGTCGTTAGTCTTTCTATATTTTGATCGTACCTAATGAAAATGATGCTCTCAAATGTAAAATTGTTTTGTGAAAACAACTCATTGTTTTCAAAAAGTTTGAGACCAATGATAATTTCGAATGGAAAAAATTGGTAGGAATATGTAAGACAAAATAAGAGAACTCAAAAAATATATTAAACGGGCCAGTAACACCTAGAACAATAAGAAACCTTCTAATAGAAGCAAGTCTTCTTGGTAGAAATCCACAAAAAGTGACGTTTTTGAGCAAGAAAAAAAGATATTGACCCGAAGCATTTCTCCAAATTGGCTAAAAAATACTTACAACAAAACAAAATCAATGTTATGGAATGGCTATCACATTCTTCCAATCTAAACCCAATTGAGCGCTTATGGGGTATCCTAAACTAAAGGATCAGAGATTGTAGATCCAAAAATAAAGACGAGTTGTGTTCGAAAATTTAAAGTCAATGGTACTCTATACCCGTGGAGACATGTGCCCAGTTGGTGAATTCGAGGGGCGGTAGTGGAAGCAGTTATTAAAAACATGGTTACCACTACAAATTACTGTAAAGTTACTTTCTCGCTTAAAAAGGAGTATCATTCTAATATTTTTTCCAGGATGAAACAACTTAATAATCATAATTCTACTTTTTATCATTATTTCTCATTATCTTATTTTAAAAAAAATGTTGCAGATTAAAATTAATTCTATCTGTGTAGTTTTTTGTTTTTCAACTCTTTTTTTATGTGTTAAAAAGAAGAAGAAGCCTGTTTCTATTATTTTTTCCATCACTGTATAAGTTTTCATTCGGAAAACGATTTTGCTATAAAATCGTTAATTTATTGCACTTGGTTAAAGTTGCAGCTATGTAGTTAAATTAAGAATGCACAAAATCCTAAATAAGACAAAATCACAACTCTGTTATTTTTACCCATATTGTTAAACGAAAAAACTAAGTTTGTTTGTTTTAAAATACAAGTGTTTGAAAATAACCTCTTTCTTATTTTTGTACGACTAAAACTAAATAAGATTGCAGTTAGGCTACGTTTTTTCTGTGAAATAAATGCTCACCAACTCTTAACTGTGAAATAAGTTTTTAAACTTTACTATTCAAATCCAGAAAATTCAAATGTCAAATCAAAAATATAGAGAAAATGTAAACCCTTAAGATTTTTTTTCTTCAAAAAGTCTCGTTTTAATATTTGCGTCAAAACTTCCAAATTGTTGAGATTACGAATTTTTCTGCTAATATTTTTGTAGGAAATTAAATGCAATACATAAAGGACACAAATACAAATTTTCATCAGACGAGCCTTAAAAATTGATACCTATTTTTTGATTCCACTTTTTAGCTTTAGTATTTTATTAAACTTACGATCAAATCAATATAAAAAACCGAAACTTAAGGTTTTGAAAGACATTTTAATATTCTTAAAAATAATCATAATGTTTCTGCAAATACATATATGGGCATATCCACAGTATTTTTAACTTTCATGTTACCACAGTATATTAAGCCTTAGAAATGAAATTGGCACTTTCTAAGTGGATAGATTTTCGTATAATGACTTATTTCAATTATTTCAATTTTTTTCAATTATGAATTGATTGGATTAAAATTTTTAATTAAAATTAATAAAAAATAGGATTAAATATTGCAAATTTCGAGCGTACCAGATGAAAATTTATTAAGTTTTATAAACAAAAGCCATTTCAACGACCTTTGAAACAACTTAACATCATTAATTTATAATTATTTATAATATGCACTGATAGAAAAACCTCGAAAGAAAGGTGTGCTACCATTTAAAAAATAGTACAAAGCAATTAAATTGGAGTACCTCCGTTTTTACAAATATTAAAATCTGATCTTTTTCTCTATATATCTTTCTCAACGATCGATTCTGGTAGTATTTTATAGGCTTCAATTATTCTTCATCAATCAATAAATCAATTAAAATTTAATTGGAACATGTGCCTCTATTTAACAATAAATAATGCCATTTTAAAGTTTAAAATTGAAAACGTGATTGGTATAAAATATGTGATATTTTGAGCGGCACACCCATCGATAAGATCTTACAGCTAAATAAATGATTGTGAATGATAATTTTACGAATAATCAATACTAAAAAAAAAAGCAGTTGATCTAAATTTTAAAATTTCAAAGTTTGTACGACAGTACAAAATCAAAATTTATTATGAAATGAGGGTTTTTCATTGAATGCTTTTCATTGATCTAACGTACCGGATATAACGTGACGGATATTAACGATGTTTCAAAATGAATCACGCAAGTATTTCCTTGTTATTTAGATAATAAACAATCAAGAAAATGTTTGTTTATAGATGTGCCTCAAAATAAAAAAAAAAAAATTCAATTGTTGAAAATGAAAGATTATGTGGCTATGCCTATATATAACCTCTAAAAACTTATTCACGATTGAAAAACCAAATTTTAGCTTTAACTATTTTTGACCCAATTTTTCACACTACGGAAAAAAAAATAAAAAACATTCAATATTTTTTAAGAGCAAATATTTAATTTTAAAATTTGAATTTTTCGTGTTTGTTTGTTGTTTTTAACAAAATTACGAAGGTTTATAAAAAATCTGTTCATGTTTTTTTTTTTATAAAATCAATTAAAAAAAAATTAAACATTTCGTATTATGTCATTCAAAATTAGTATGTATTTAAAAACAATTGAATATCTGTTTTTATTATAAATCAAAAAAAAATATAAACAAAATTTAAAGTTTTTCAAAATATTGATTTACATGTCTATCAAATAAAAATAGTATTTGAATTATAAAAATTTTATTGACGTTAAAATCAAATTTATGAAGAACTTAAAACTCAAAACCATTTTAAAACTAGTTTTGCCGTAAAACTTATTTTAAAGAAATTCAAGAATATGGAGTTTATATTGAGAAAAATAAGATTCTGACATTTTCTGATTTTTTTTTAAATAGAATTATTAACGAAAAATAACAAACAAATTTTTGAAGTTACTTATTTTATAATATGAAGTTTGTATAAAATGTTTATGAAAACAAACAATTTTGAGCTCTTTATTTTTAAATGCTAATACATTATCCATTTTGCGGTTTCAAAAGTAAACGTCAATAAAACACATATAAAATATTTTTTTTCACGATATTTCTTTTTTGTTATAAAGTTTGAACGTTGATATTTTGTGTAAAACACTAAAAATAAATAAATTAGGTGGCGCAACAGTCCGCAGAGAACCAGGGCCTAGTGACTTACAATTGTCAACCATTTCTGTGTGCGAGTAATGTTGTCAGAGATGAAGGGGACCTATAGTTTATGTGCCAAAGCACTTTTCATGACAAAAATTACTCTTGGAAGATTTGTCAATTCCTCGTACGAGGCAGTTCCCGTGAAAACTTTTTTTAATTAATGTGGCACAGGAAGGGATCGAACCCAAGACCTCTTGTATGACAGTCCAACGCACTTTTTTTTTTTTTTTGTAAATTCATTTTTATTAATTCATTCTTAAGACTATCTTAAAGCTAGACAAAAATTCATAAAACTAGCCTAAATTAACCATAACTTACAACTAACTTACTGGTCCCATACGGACACTCTAAGTTAAACAATAATACTTAATGCTAATGCCTTTCGGCCCTAAGATCTATTTAACTTTAATTCATTTTATTTATTTTTGTATTCATTAGAAAATTTCAAAAAAAAACTAATATCAATATCCTTTTTTATTTTTACTTAAAAACTACGTAAAATAAGGTCCTTAATATAAAACTTAAAGCTAACTAAAACTACCTATTCTACCTATAACCTACTTAAAACTAGAACAACCACAGCAGCAAATCTAACTATCTAAAGTTTACAGTCCAACGCACTTACCATCATGCTACGGGTACGGCTAACACTAAATCATTTAAATAACCACCAGGTTGCATCGATTCTTTAGTGGTAATTTTCATCACTTTTTGAAACATATTGGGCGGTATCTCAGCCATAACTTGACGAATGTTAGTTTTTAAGTGCTCAAGAGTTAAATGTTTATCTGCATTAACACGGTCTTTCGCGTAACCCCACAAAAAAAAAAGTCCAGCGGTGTCAAATCGCATGATCTTACGCGGCCAGGAAATGTCTCTTACAATAAAGCCATATTCGCTCGAGTTGTGTGGCATGTGTCACCGTTCGTCTTAAAACCAAATATTTTCCAAGTCGTATTCTTCAATAGCAGGCAAAAAAAGTCAGTTATCATATGACCATAAAGCTCCGAATTGACGGTGACAGTGGTTTTTTAAAAATGTACTTATTTTAGAGGCATATTCTTAAATCTTAAAATATTTGTAGGCACAATTTTTAAATAGACTCTTTGAATACAAAAAAAGTTCGTGGGACCCAATCGTACATTTTATTTTATTTGTCGCACTTTAAAAACGAACTATTTAAAATTTTGTAAAAGTATTTTGGATTTAGAAACACTACTACTTATCTTTTAACCTTATAACAATTGGTGTGCACTTGGGCGTATACGTACTTTTTTAATTTAATTGAATTTTACAAATTCTAGATTTGTATATTCTCTTCGTTTAAATATCACATCAATTAAATGAAAAACAACACCTGATGGCAAAGCTTGATGTAGATATAAAGCCCTATTGAATAAATCAGCGCTGTTAAATGACATATCATTAAAAACCTAAACATCTAAATCATTATTGTCATCAGTTTCCTGCCTCAGAATTAAATTGTATTTTCTACCGCCATACATTTGTGTACCTACATATATATTCTTAAATAAAAACTGATGTAAGCTTTGAAGTATCTTGTATGTGCTTTTATTTGGACTATTGTCAAATTTCATTCATTTGAAAGCAAAATGACAGTCTTATATTTACAAGCTTGATGCAGGTCATTTTATAAAAGTTTTATTGATTTTTCATGCAAAATGGAAAGGATTCGTCTATGAAAATGTATATTCTATAGTCTATAAGTAGTAAGTCTGCAATCTGCAATGCACGTGGTAGAGAGACTGCAGTGTTAAGATACTGCAACACCAAACCAAATATAAGCTAAAAGTCATAGTTGGTGAACAAGCAAACAAGGATTAAAAATACTCTTTCTCTAGCTATACTTTGCGTACCTCGTCGTTAGTCGTTTGTACACACATACTCGTATGTATGTGGAAAAGTGATGAAATCAAATATTTATATTTTAATTAAAACAAAACAGAAAATGCACGAAAACGTGTGCCACATCATTTAAAAAAACAAAACAAAAAACTTATAGGAAGTCCAAACTATAACTAGATATCTATCCAAACTTCAAAATGGTAGTAAATGATTCCAAGCCAACTTCCAGGTATCCGAAAATCCACACCATCACCTTGAGGATGCCTTTTTGGCATTTGAAAACTCTACAAAAACCAATATTTCAAAGTAAAACATAGTTAGGTGCACGATAATGTCTCAGTTCAGCGATCCGTGTGCCTTATATTGGTGCAAATATAAATCAAACTTTCTCCTCGGATTTAAAGCTTCGCCCATCAAACAAAACGATAGAACTAACAAACAAACAGAAGAAAAAATAACATGAGTGGCAGGCAACTGGCATTGCCACTTCCAGAATAACATCCAAAGAACCTGAACCTATTCTCTCCTCTGTCCTATACCACGTGCAGTGCATAGTCATCTATAACTCGAGGTAAAAGCCACCTATTCGACAACCAACATCATTCTTTTCCATATTTCATTACTGCACGTTCTGTTCGTTGTTCCATAGGATAACGAGACGACTACGACGACGACGCGCGAGCTTCGCCCAATGATTCCTCAGCCCTCAACTCTCTCAGCCTTATATTCTAGTACCAGCGTCAGCGCCAGCGAAGGGAAATATGCCAATATGCCAGTACCAATCACATTCAAAACTAAGTGCCCCCAGAGAAACAACCCAACTCCTGCTCCTGCTCCTGCTGCGAGATTTCACAAACGAACGAACGAAAACGAAGGTATACTCGAACTCGACTGGTACACCTATAATCCTACTCCTACCTTACCTATAAAAGAATTCCCATATCGATCTCAACCAGGAGCACCGGGGGAAGCCAAAACAATTTGCATACTCGACACGTTGTGCTCGTCGAGCACTGCTCGTAGATATGACACGGCTCAATGCGGCACGGTGCGGTGATGAGGTTGGGAGGAATATCTATCGGTTTTGTGTGGGCGGCCGCGCGGTGGCTTGTGTCGTGTGGAATGAAGCACGTTTTGCCAAAGTGAGATCTAGAATATATGCATGTAGCAGTACCAGGTACCTATCGCTTGTGCCTTCCTTGCTTTCTGTCCCTGATTGTGTGCATCCAAAAGAATCATTTGACCTGACCTCATCTCTTCTAATAGTTATTATGGGTAGGTTATATCAACCTATATCTCTCTCATCTCCCCTCAGAAGGTCATATTGTTGATAGACATACAAGACGGCACTCGCCGAGCGACGATTCTATTGCCCCACGCCGCCGGCCGCACCGCCGACCGACCGACCGTGCCATTAGCTTTTGTTATAGTAAATGGAATCATTTTGCGATCATTCGCCAAGTTAATAAAATTTGTTTTCATTCGAATGAATCTCGTGCCAATTATTCTGCAATCTTTTTTATTTCGCTTTGATTTTATCTAAATCTAGAACAACCAACAACAAAGTGAGTGAGCTAAGCCAACTAGAAAAAGAGCAGAGCAAGTAGCCGCGAAAAATTCACTCTCAAGACGACGACGGTGTAAATGCGCGAATCTATTGCAATTAGTTAATTTAATGGAGCCTTTACAAACAAAAACAAACACAATATAAAAGAGAAGTTTAAAAAAAATAAATGATACTTACAAGTCGTAAGAATCTACTTTTATGACTAAAAAATATCTAAAGACTTTGAATTAAGTGAATCAAATTTTAAGGTGAAAATGTCTTACAGCGTCATCTGTTGGAAATAAAAACTATGACTGTTTTGATGGAATTTTAAAGAGAATTAGTTTTCTAACAAAATTTTAAAGTCAAGTTATCAGGGTTCTAAGGAAAAACCAAGGTTTAAATTCGTTGGTTTACTATTTGTAGGGTGAACTGGAGTAAAATTGTATCCGATGCATTTTTTATTCCTTATGATTATTTTGAAGATTGTTTTGTAAAATCATTTAAGAAATTCACATATTTTCAAAATAACCTAAGCAATTATTTGGTGAAATGAAATCCACATAAAAAATGGTATTTTATTTACTATTTGTAGGGTAAAAAGGCTTAAAATGGCATCTGATTTGATTTATATTTTTGAATAAAGTCTCACCTTTTTCTTAAAAATAGATTTTAATATAGTGAAACTTATTTTTCGATGGATATCGACAAACATTTAAAGAATTCGCATTTTTCCAAAATAACTATTTATAGGGTGAAATAGAATCCATGCTCCATCTGTTGGCCAAACAAAAAATTACTGATTCCTTTCAATTTAAAGGGGAATTTGTATTCGAAAGTAATATTTTAGCCAAGTTATAAAATAACTAAACAATAAAAGCATTTAATTCGATTATTCATTATTTATAGGGTGAACTAGTGCAAAATGGCATCTGACTTGAAAAGAGAGCCTTATTTTGGAAACAGATTTCGAGGATCATTTAATGAATTCTCATATTTCTAAATTAACTATTTATAGGATGAAATGGAATCCAGTTTAAATAAAATGCACGACTGGGTCGCACGAACTTGCTCCTGTGTTCAAAGAGTCTGTTTAAAAAAGTATCTATGCATATAAGATTTAAAAATATACCTGTAAAATAAGTTTGTCTTCAAAGATATAAATGCCATTTGATTTGTCGAAAAAACCTCCATTTTTTAATTTTTTTGGGAGGGGGTTACATTCAATACAGTTAAAATAATTTAAAAACAAAAACTAATTTAAGATTCAAAATTTTACCTGAAAAATAAGTTTGTCTTCAAAAATTTAAATGCCATTTTATAAATAAAAAAGCCCTTGATTTTTCAAATTTTTTTTTTCGAAAATCGTTAGAGCGGTTTTTTTTTAAATTAATTTTTTATATATAAAATTTTTCAATTTTGTTCTAAAAATATTTTTGGTATGCAGTTGCTTAGTGATTGTAAATATACGCTCTACATTTGAATTTCGTAAAAAAAATATTAACCCGTTTTTGAGATATAGAATTTTGAAAAAAAAAATTCAATATTTTTTTAAAAATCCAAACAAAAAAAAATTGCACTTTTGATAATCAAATATTGTTAAGGCAATATAAGAGCTCGTTCAGAAAAAAAAATTATTGAAATCGGTTCAAAAGTTGCTGAGAAAATTAAAAAACAAAAAAACGGTTCTATGAGCGGTACCTTTCCTGAGCAATAGAAAAATATGTTTTTCTTATTTAAAGAAGCCAAGTTAAAAAATAAAATTTTAGAAAAAATTTAAAAAAAAAATCTATCGGTTTGTTTTTGAGAAAATTCGAATTTTCGTTTTTTGACCAAAAAAATTGTATGGGGGCCACTGTTAGTTTTGATCTTAAAAAAAAAATGAAAAAAACGCCTAACGCAAATCTGCTCAAAACCTTAACTTCCAAGTTTGAACTCAATCGACCCAATGGTTTAGGCTGTAGCAGCGTGGACAGACAGACAAAATTGACCGGACGGAATCGCGGGACCCACTTTTTTCGACTTCTCTACCATCGTAATATCATGTTTGATTAAAATCTCGAGTTCGAAATTTTGCACGAATGCAAAACTTGCCATATAGTTCCTATATGTCGCAAGTAAAAAATTAAAATTCGGTTGTTACTAGCCTTAGGGTGAAATGGTATAAAATGACATCTAAAATAATTTTTAATTTGAGTGGTGAGGTTTTTTTTTGAAGATTGATTTGAAGGATTTTATATTGAATTCACATTTCACAAATTAACAATGTATAAGGTGAAATAGAACCCACCAAAAACTGGTAACTAATTCACTTGTAGGGTAAAGTGGTGTAAAATGGCATCTGATTTAGTTTTTAATTTGAATGGTACGGTTTAGTTTAAAAATAAAATTTGGGGATTATTTTAAGCATTGACATTTTTCTAAATTAACTTTTTATATAGTGAAATAGAGTGAATAAGAAATAGCTTCTATTTTTAAAATCCGTCTTTGTTTTGAGATGTAATTTTTAGAAAAAAGGTTTAAAAAATTCTTTATTTTAAAAAAATACCAAAATACTTATGATTTTCTGTCTTTTTAAAAAAAGTTTTTAACTCAAAAAAACGAAGCTTAATTTTTGTTGGTTTCTGCTGAAAAGCTTCTACCTAAACTAAAGCACAGCCTCCTGTTTTGAACTCGACTCAATCTTTAAGCAGATTAAATACATGTTTTCAAGTGAGAGTCTATTTGCCTTTTCGTGGAATATATGCATTTAAATAACCCTAGGAAAATCTCTTATTCCACGTTTAGAAAGAAAATTGAAAATTTTCCAAAATAGTAGCAATAACGTGGTGAAGCACACAAAAAGAATACAATAGCGCTATAAAATAGTTATAAGAGCGAAAGAGAAAGACAGACAGACAGACAGACAGAAAAAAGAAAAACAAACCTTTTAAAAGAATTAAAGTGAAAACATTTCGATGCTCTTCTTCTCTTTAGCAGCAGCTCTTTTTTAGACTTTTATGCAATGAATTTCCAAAAGCATTGAAGAAGGGAGGGGGGGGGGTTGAGAAGGACATAAGGGAAAGCGCATCGCACTTGTTTAAGTTGATGATTTTCTTTGGTTTATTTATGAGTGAAGTGGTTTCCTGTTCGACGGAAAAAAAAAATTACAAATTGTACCACCGCACCGCACTGGATTGGATGGTGCTGGAATCACTAAAAATAAAAACAAGGAAAAGTAAGCTTCCGAAAGTGGTTATATTTTCAATGGATGCAAGGTTTGAGAGAGATGAAGAAATATAAGAGTGTCTACCACGACAAGGGTGATGTTTTTATAAACTCGAGACTTTGCAATGAAAGCAGGATTTTTGAGAGTAATTGTGTATTAAAATGAAGGTAATCAGCTTTTGCATAAATAAAAAAGATGTTAAGGTCAGCTTAAGTTTATTTATTATTTCTTTTCATTACTCTGGTGACTGACAAAATGTTTATCAATAAATTAAAAACCTATACTAAGCTTTGAGGTTCATGAATATAAAATGTAAGTATAAATTAAACATTCTAAGACATGATGAACGTCTTTTTAGGAGTTTATTTGACGAATAATTGTTAGTGGTTTTTCAATTCGTCATTAAAAACAGTTAAACTTACACGAAGACCGAAGTCGTTCCACACTTCAAAAGTTTTGCTTATTCTTACAAAAGAGAGCGCGCGAGTTACATAACCTCCGTCACCACTATAGTACATCAACCCTAAACGGTAATTCAATTAGTTTATAATAAAATGTAATATGAGTATTAATAAATGTCAAATTGACAAATAATAAAATATAAAACTGTAAGATAATACCTAAGCATATTAATAATAAATGTAAAATATATCTGATCGAACAATTTAAAAATATAAATTTTGAAATTCAGTCGTGAATATACCTCCGCAATAAAGACAAGTTAAAAAACAAAATGTTTGGACCAAAAACACTGTATATGAATATATAAATCTTTCGTACGTATCACCCTCCAAAACCCATTTGTTAACATTGTTGTATTTGTAATGTGGACGAATTCAACGAGAAAAATTGACGTATTTTCACGCATCCATAGAATCACTTACTAAGTTTTTAGGGGAAATTTAATAAAATTAGAGGAGAAATCACACGCACACTTAAATGAGTTTATGAGTCCGATTTCCGGTTAAGCTTGTGGGCAAACCAATATGGCTACCGAGGATTTATATCTTTACTAGATTGTTTTTGGTTTGGACTCTCTTTCTTTACCTCGCGCGAGAGAAATGCGAATATTTGGTCATATTTTCTATTTTCTTTTAATAAATCAAATAATTTTCATAAAATGTATATCTTTTTATAAAACTGTAACTGAAGAAGAAATTTGTAGTTCAAAAAATATATATAATTGTCAATATTGAAAATTATAGTGATTTTTTGGGAAAAAAAAACTCATTTAAGTTTTTAAATTTAAGGAATAATTTTATTTTTATAAAAAATAATTACATATAAGTTTACCTTTGTTGATATTTATTTTATTGGATTCTTATTCAAAGTTAAGTTTATTAAAATGTATCAATAATATTCGGTAACTCTGCTGGAGTATATTTTTTGACGTTAAAAAAGAATTCCAAATTCGTGCAAACCGTTCCAGACATTTTGACAGTTTGCTTTCTCTCTGAGAGCATTTCATTCCCACTCCTTAAATTTGACATTTGACCAACGTTAAGTGCGAGAAATATCTGGAACACAGCTAATCAGTGTTGCCAAGTTGACCTGTTTCATGTCAAATTTGACAAGATTTCATCGCTGCTGACATGAAATGAAATACAAATCTTGTCAAAAGTGTTTTGACTTGTTTTTTGACGTTATTTAAAAATTCAATATGCAACTTAACTTTTTGTTAAAATATTTTAAAATACATTTCAACTTCAGTGTAGGCCGAGTGTAATGTGTTATACTTTCTGTCAACACATGCCTTTCCCAAAATAAAAGCTCATTGCTTCCAGTTCTGGAAGAGATGAAGGTTGACCCTGATTCAAAAGAAAAGATTTTAAGCCAATAATGGAGCAATCTTTGTTTCATAAAATGGAAAAACATAAAAGAAACAGTGGCTTTCTGGTGCGAAGTTTATTCGCATAAGGAAGTTTTCTTTATCAATATTGGTTTTACCAATTTCGAATGCAGAAGTAGAAAAAATTTTTAGTCAATTAAATTTGATTAAAACGAAACAAAGAAACAGAATGCAGCTGTTGTTAACTAATTCTCTTTTGCCGATAAGAAATCATTTGTGCAATAAAAACTGTTGCAATAACTTTGCAATTCCTGAAGAACTAAAAGTTGGAACTTATGCTACATACAAAAATATAGATATAACCAATGAGATAGAATGTGATAGCTCAGATTTTGAAGATCTTTAACTTTATGTACCTTAACTTAAGTACCTATGTACCTATTTTTATATAATAATAATTTATGAAATTTTAATTGTTTAAATTAACTCGTTGAATTGAAGTTGAAATACTTTTTTTGTTTTTTGTTTTGTTTATAATTAATAAAATGTATTTATGTTATCATTAATGTTTGGTGTTTTGATATTTGACTTTTTTTCTGACTAGAAACCAAATTTTCAAATATTTGACTTTTTTTTTTTACTTGAGACAAATAAAGTCAACAAGTCAGAATTGACTTTATTTAAAATTTCGACTTGGCAACACTGCAGCTAATATAATAACACTTGTTTTGACAGATAACTGCGTTCACTCAATTTTAAAATTCAATAATTGAAATAGAACTGAATGCAATCAGAAATGTAGCATTCAGTGAAATTATCAAAAGCTGTTAAAATAAATTGTGACTGCAAAATTTAACCATTTTTGTAGTGAATTTAGAAAATTTAAACGCTTTGTTGAAGAATGTAACTTTTCATTTTTAGTAATAACGTACATACGTTTTATTTGTCAAATGTCAATATATGACAGCTTCAAAAGCGATTTATAACAAATTAGCAAGCAGAATGGAAGCTTTTCATGGAAAACCTTATCTTACAGTTAGTATAAGAGCTGACAGCAAATTATGTGAATGAATAAATTACCAAATTTGGTGTACGTAGAATTGGAAAAATAAGCAGCTTCATATGCAAATTTGAGTGTGACAAGTTTTTTTCTCACCGTTTGGTGGATTCATATAACCAAAAGTCTTCGGATTGCAAAGTGATTCGAAAAGGATCAAAAACAAAACCACTCTTTTTTATTTCGAGTCATTACTAAAAATCTGGTAAACAAAAATACCAGTAAAATGCGAATAAAAAGAAATCTCAGTCACGTCACTCTCAGCTTTTTCCCTCCATATTTATTTATTAATAAATTGACAGCATAAATCCCCCGCAGCTACGAGACATAGTCTATTGACAAGTCAGATTAAAAATAGCCTTTCGGACCTTTCAATACAAGTAGCACTGGATGGGTTTGAATATAAAAACCAAAATAAAAAATTGGTCTGCCACAGGGCTCTGTTCTGTCTCCGACACTTTTTCTTATTTTTATTAATAATAACTTCTCGGATTTGGATCTTCAACGGCAATGTACGGTAAGATAATCATTAAATTCTGACCTAGAAAGTATCTTAAATGGGGAATCTAACAGCGAGTAGAGTTTGAATTTCCTAGGGCGATGCACGAAATGTGTCTCTCCCTCTGATCTGGCTGTTAGCAACTTACTTAAGTTGCTTTGAAAGTTTTGAACGAAAAAACGCCTTCGTCGCAAAGTTTCAATTTTGTACCATTGTTTAAAGAGATTATGCTCTAGCGAAATAAACAGTTGTTGTATTCCTCCCCTCAATAAATTCAACCCTAATACTCGCGCCTCCAGGAATGATCATCAGTATACCCTCGAGGCCTACTTCAGTTTTATACTGTCAAGTACAGAGATTCGTTCTTTAGCGGTACTACATGAATGTCATATCTAACACTTTACATGAAACTTCTCATGCAACTATACAAATATCATGATATAAAACACCGGTCCTGGAAATAAGGCTTTAAATAAGTCTAATATATGAATTAGCCAATCAATAGTTTTAAAAATCAAAAGGCCTTTGCCTTATTCTTCCCTTAACACCCACATTTAATTTTGACATATTTACTTGTGCCCTAGAAAAATCACACCTGTTTTCTAAAAAAATTAATTGAAAAGATCTAAAAATCAGAACAATATTTCCACAAAGATCAATTTGCTGATAAAACACAATCCGGGTGTTTTATATATGTACCTAAAATACTCACATGCCAAACAAATTTAATTGATTCCAAACGGCAACATTAATCATATTTCAAGCCTTCTTCATTTGTTTATACTCTCTCCTCGTCTTCAGTAAACATTTGAAAAATGGGGGACCTATAAATGAATACACTTGTATTCGAAATTTGTATAGTTTCTCTCTAGACACCAAGTCATTTTTCTATGTTTTTTTTTTTGAATATAAGCACATCATTTGTACAGATAAATTCAAAAAACCTATAAATTAGGAATATAATATAAAAGACTCCATTATATAGATTTTTTGAATCTCGTTTCCGCCTGCTAATCAACCGCTAATTCATCGGCCAGCGCAAACATCATAATACGAGTATACCTTACCCACTCGTGCACTTGATTCCGTCTCGACTCCTTGATTATGTCGAGGACTACGATGAAGATTGAATGCAACGCACAAGTCTTTAATTCAAGTGGGGTTGGTGGGGGATGCAGAGGGGGTGTGAGTGCGAAATGCGAATCAACAAATTAATGGTCTTCGAGCAGTAATTTCCATATTCCAATTCCAATTTCAATTCCGTTGATGCGAAACAATCTTACAAATCAGTTCTCGGCAAGACACACACTTGTGGCCTATGGTTGTTGGCGGCTGTCGGCCGGCGCGCGGTGTGCGGTGGCTTCACGGCGGCGTTGAAAGACTTTTTATCGGGCTTCACATCGCTTCAATTGAATGAATGGTCTTAGGGGCACAAAATTATGTATAAATTTACGTCGTCGCCACCGCCTCGTCGGTCGTCCCTTTATCCTCTTCGTCGAGTTAAAGATGGGTGGGTGTTTGGCGTATTTTGTAGGGGGGTAAAAACAAACAATTGACGCATTGTACGTGTAAAAGACAACTCTGAATGTACCCACGTCGCATCGCTGGCTGACTTGTTGACTGAGAGTAAATATTTGTTCTTTCTTTTTCGTTTTCCGTTTTCCACATTTTTTTTTTATTTTTATTCGCGTGCAAATCATGTTTTCTTTATAAAACGTGTAAAGTAATAAAAATGACTGAAAACACTTTACTCAAAAACATGATGTTTTTATTTGCATGTTAACGAACGTGTTGTAATTGTCGAAAACAATTTTTCAAATTAAATTGAAACAAAAAACGGACTTTTTTCTGTCTACATAAAAACCACTTGAAATTTATTCCCTCCCCAAAAAAAAAAGGATTTGAAAAAATTCAAAAAACAGAAACCATACGTGACCTTAATGTTTTGAAACATAATTTTTCTTAATTAGGAGATTGGCTAGCGTTTTCGTTTTTGTTTTGATTTTGTGTGTTTCAATCAAAGAGATTTAAAAACAAAACAGAATATTTTAAATGCAATTAAGTTCACTGATTTAAAATGTTTACAAATTGCTGCCGGAAAAATAAGAGGGATGAAGTGGAGTTGTGTTTTTGATGTCTATATGTCTCTACAGTCTGGTACTGATGTTGATGATGATGATGATGTTTTTAAAACATACTCAAGCTGTGATGTTTATTTCTTCTCATAGTTCTTACGCATTTTCATTTATTTTGTTCAGCTTTTAAAGATGTGCCCTTTGATGATGTATTTTAAGCTATGTGAAAAACAAGTTCAGTTCGAAAGATTCTTTGGTTTTAGATATTTTTCTATATTTTTGTATAATATTAAAATTCTAAGTATTTTAAAATAGAAAAACATATTTTCTTAAACAAAAATAGAACTTTTTTGTGGTTTTATTTAAAACATTTTAAATTTTAGTGGGTTTTTAAAAGTCAAAACATAAATTTGACATCTAAGATTTGGTGATTTTTTTTTTAATTGGGGTAAAAATAGTGTAACCCGTTGTAGGCCTAATTGATATTTGTGTATCCTATTTTTTTTCTTTCATTTATGACTTCGTCTTCTTTATTTAAAACAGTACATCTGAACACGTCTAAAAAGTGACAGTTCGTGAAAAAACAATGCAAACAAACCCTAATCTAGGGAACGGATCTATTAATTTGAAATGTCACAAACTCAGAAATCAAATGGAATTGTCAAATTAATAAAAGTTAAAGTAGCCATTTTATTATTTGAAATATTTAATATATGTTTAGAGATAATAAAATGTTTAAATTGTTTAATATTATCAAAATATTTTTCTAAATAACAAATTTTAATAAATTGTTTTAAATGTTACACCCTTTATTATTATTTAGTCAAGGCATACTTTTATTTTATTTTCTTATGAATGTTCTAAGACCTGTTTGCTGATACTTGTCTAAGTTCTACATAAGTAACTATGTCCTACTTAATGGTTTGCACGGAATTTAAAGTTTATCATAAATGGCACTAAGTAAAACTTATTCTATGAGGAAGAAATAGGAGAGCTTAAAGTTGTAGTTAATATTTGGAAACAATTACTATTCTTTCCACGAATCACAACTTCAATTAACGTTATTGAATTTTATATACATATACATTGACGTTTGTTTGACATTTTATAGTAAAATGAAGTTGGGTGCGTTTCAATCTATGTGAAACTTAGTTAAGTGTATCTTCAATATTTTCTAAAAAAAACAAAAATAAATTATGTGTCACTTAAAATCTAAAATGAACTTAGATGAAAAACACATTTAATAACAGTATTAGAAAATAGGCCTAAATGAGCACATTCTTGCGTCAAAAAGCAAAAGCGTAGCAAAAAAGTTGTATTTAGGGCCGAAGGTGTAAAATTTTACTTCTAAAGGGTCAGCCAACATCTACAATAAAACTTAAACGTCTAAAGTGCTTAGATGATAATTAAATTATAGTCTTTTTTTTCAAAATGTTATGTTTGAGCAACTGTCAAAATTAACAATGACGTTCAGCTGTCAAAATATTTAGTAAGGTTTTCTATTTTATCATGCATCATCTCAAGTTTGTTGAATTTGTAGAAATTATTCGAAAACAGTGTAGAAATTTCGACTCCGTTGAAAGTACCTTAATTAATCATGTTCTCAAATGCAGACAAATTTTTGCAAAAAGCAAAATTTAATTTCTTGCAACGAAAACAATCAGTGTCAATCGGGAAAGATTGGTTGATTGATCGCGCTTAATTTCTATTAAGAACTTTTCGGGGAGTGGGGAGGAACATACATATATTTTTTGTTAAGAAAAAATCGAAACGTCACTATCCCGGTACAATTCTGCCGATCTGTTTAGGCATTTCCGAACCTCTATTTGAGAAACGAGATCTATCAGGGGCACCATAATCCACGGTACCAAAATATAGCTTCCTGTGGAGCTTCGTAACACAAGGTCACTTCTAGATAAGTTCTTTAAGACTCAAGTCATCAACCTCCTATTGTTTCTTTAAAACGTCATAATCTTGTATTATGATCTTACTTAACCAGTTTTATCTCAACGATCTTTTTACTTTAACAAATGAACTTGACTATTATATTAGTCTCTTTTCTTAACTGGCCCTAAAAGAAGTATACGAAAATCCTTGTGATCAAGAGACCATAGAAACAACACATAGTGTCCGTCAATAAGGGTTATGAATTGCATAAACCTTCATAATGTTAGATTTCTTAAAGAATACATTGTGACAGTTTTAAACGTCATTTGTCATAAAAAATTGTAAGTTTGCACTATTGAATTAAGTTTTTTTTTTCACTGACAGATCTGTCAATATTATAAAATCTGATAATCATCTATACTCAAATTAAATAAAAATAAAGTTTTTTTTAATATTCAGTAATACAGATACAGTCTGATTCCTCTATCTTCCAGGTGTCTATTCAACGAAAATGGCAGACTACACGTAAAATGTCTCATACCTAAAATAGTAATAGTTACTCGTGAACTAAGAAAACCACTTTTTCAAATTTTTAAGTTTTACTTTTTTAAGTGATTATGTTGAAGAAATGTGTATGTTCTTTTTCAGTCAACAAGATTTATGGCTCAATCTATAAATCAATAAAAACTTTAATTAGATTTAATTTCCATTTATTGGTCTATTGGTCATCATAACTTTTAGCTAAATCACTTAGGTAAACAAAATACTAAGGAAGTGTCTACACTTATGTAAGTTTAACCCTAAATTATATTGAAGCATATTTTATTTGACAGCTTTTGATAAATGACATGAGCAAAATAAATCAAGTCATGATTTAATGGACATCTTTTTTTTTAGAAGATCTGATAAACTTTTAAGCATCTAAATCTGAACTTCACACCATTCCAAAACCCCTAGAAGAATTTTTCATACACACATTCATACGCAATTGAATAAATTTTACAAAACAACAATAAACCAGAACATTGTATAATTGTGAACTCTCATCACATCAATTGCACTGGAAATTGTTAAAATGCTAATTGCACAACTAAGATACCCCTCGAGAAATTTCGTATTCCCTTCCAACCCTCAACAACAAAAAAAATCCACACACAACAAAATAGATACGAAATCATAACCGCTTCCAGTTGCAAAATGGTTTTGGTTTCATTAAGTCTGTCCGTTTGCGTCAATCATACAGCAAACTGCCATCGCACCCAAACTTTTGAATAGAGATTCACTTAAAACAAAAACAAATGAAGAATATTTACATCTATAAAACTCAATACGCCTCATGGCTTCCAAACAATTGCTACGTTTTGTTTTGCAGCCCGCTTCCGCCCGCCAGCCGTTCCTTGAAAAAACACCACACCACCCCCAAAAATTCCCCACAAGCGAAAATGTGTATAGCGAGCAATGTCGATTTGGCGGGCAGGGTGCGGCGTTTGCAAATGGCGGTATGGCGAACTGTATGCAGAGTGTAAAACATAAAGCCCATCAGCCAGGGAGAGGTAACCTCCTAAAAGCAGCGAACATCATCTCAATTTACTTGACCAGAAATTGCATTCATAAAACACTTTCCGGGTTCAATTTGCGCTACGTGGCTTTTTAGAAAGGCTCCATGTTTCGCAACTATACTATAAGTACATATATAAA
Source organism: Eupeodes luniger (assembly GCA_951509635.1). Taxonomy (NCBI): domain Eukaryota; kingdom Metazoa; phylum Arthropoda; class Insecta; order Diptera; family Syrphidae; genus Eupeodes; species Eupeodes luniger. The sequence continues at coordinate 5,135,634 of OX608075.1, read as the reverse complement.
GAACAAAAGTACCTATAGTAGAACGTCCAGCAGTGGCCTGAGTGCAATGCTGCAGGACGAACTTTTGAATTGCTATTATCTCAGTGGTGGACTAAATTAAAAATGGCATAATCAAGGAAACTCGGGCATAAAGCTTAGCAAATTAAATTATGGCCAAAGGGTCATAATTCCACATGTCGAAATTCCACAATAAACTTTATATATGTATATAATACGGAGGTGTTCGTGAAAGTCTCTAAAATATTGTGGAATAGGTGCGTGACCCAGTAACGGGTCAGAATATTTTGACATATGTTAATTTTTTCTGGCAGAAAACTTTGACAGATGTCTCCAACAAAGGTGGTTACAGCTTGACGTTTGATTTTGTAGTCGTTGTTTAACGTTTGTTAATTTGACCTCTCATTTTAATTGACGTTTGAGCTAACTATTTTTCTGTCATAGCCAAATTTAAATTTTGTTGTTAGTAAATTTAAATTTTGTTTAACTGTAAACTTTTGCAGCTGTCATTAAAAAAGAAAGACGCAAAGGCATTACTTCAATACAAATACTAACTTATGAGGAATATGTTATTTTCAATCTATTTCATATCTATTGTTTTGACAGTTGCTAAAAAAGCGCAGACATACATTCACAATAAAAATAAACTTATGCAAAATAATTCGAACTTCACGTATGATTTTTCTAGTTAACTCAAATTGCATTATTTTGACATTTGTTAAATTTTTCGGTAGAAAGCTTTGGCAGCCATCGAGATATATCACCAAAAAAGCCTCAGATACATAATTTCAAGATTCTAACTCATGAAGAATAATTATTTACTGAACGTTTAATATTACTATTTTTCTGGCATAACCCTAAATTAGACATTTTTTAATTCTTAAGATGAAAAAAATTTGACAACAGTAAAAATATTTCACAAAAAGACGCAGAAGCATAATTCCAGTATACCAACTTATGAAGAATAATTATTAACTTGAAGTTTGATTTTACTACTTTTACGGCTAAGCATTATTTTGACAATTAATCATTTTTCGATACAAAACTTTGACAGCTGTCAAAATAAATCACCAAAGAATTCACAAAGAAAAAATTTCACTTGGAGAACTCATGAAAAACAATTATTACATTTTATGGTTTGATCTTACTAGTTTGTGTGGCATATCCATTATTTTGACATTTGCTAATTTTTTGACAGCTGTCAAAGTTTTGTGTCATTACAGTTAAATTCTTGTGCCATTTTGTAATTTTTGTGATATATTTCGACTAAGTTTAGTCCGGCCTTGTTGCGATTTATAATGAATCGAATGTTGTAACAATCTCCATAGCAGCCAGATAGTGCATTCAAATTTGCGTATTTTGACTATCAAATATTTTCCCCTTGATCCATAAGCTGGAATTTCTTTTTTCAATATCTCTCCCAATTAAGAATACCTTCTTCTAACATACATACATATAAGTATTAGTATGCCATGGCACAGCGGGGGCAGTTTGCAACTTGCTAACTGATGTGCGGGAACACAAATTTTGTTTATAATAAACAAAATCGAAAATGTAAACAATCTTGAAATTGAAAATTAATCGTTCGTGAGTCAGGTACCACACCATCCGCCTCCAAACTGAATTCAAATTCGAACTGATCGATCAAAATACACAGACGCATACACAAGGCAGCTGCGGCGGAGGTGGCGTTCGGTGGCGGTGTGGCACGATTTGGTGGTTAATTATTATTATCGCACGATTATCATCTAAAAGCTATAGAAACAAAACAGAAAACACAGTGCGGGCGGGGCCTCAGCTTAGATAAATACAAAATCAAGTGTAAATTTCGCGCGCGAATTGCCATCAGCTGCATTATATTGCGAAATAGAAGCGTCTCGACTCGGCTCGGCTAGGCGCGTCTCGTCGGTCGGGTCGCGGCTGTCTCGGTATTCTGTAGAATTTTATAATAATATTATGCATGCATCCAGTACTAGTATGAGAAGATCTGTTTGTTTTTACGGTATTATTTGTTTATAAATGTTGTTGGTGTGGTTGTTGAAATTTTGTTGGAACTATAATTGTGAGTAAAGACGTCTTGTTAATGAAAATGGAAGAAAACCGTATGGAAATTCTGCAAATTTTCAAAAACATTCTAAATATAATCAATAATACTTTTATAATTTTTGATTTATATTTTCGTTTATGTATACAAATTTAAAAGACTTAGAGGCGCTGTGTTGTCAATTATGTGATGAATAATTTCCGTTTTAAATGATTTTCAAAACTTGAAACCTACAACCTGTCGGAAACAGCAGAATAAACAATCAACAAGAATAAGAAAGATTTGAAATTAATTTCTTTTCAATTTTATTGTAATTAAATTAAATTTTGAAAAATATATTACATGTCCTTTTGTCGCGCTAAAAAATTATGTCACGTAATTTGATTTGATGTATTTCCACAGAAAAAATCAATAACTATACATTTTTCTATTATATTAAGTGTAAATAACAAAATTCTTCAAGAATCGAAAAACTTAACGAAAGGTTAAGACGAATGTTTTGTTTCTTATATAATTTATCTATCTACAAACATATGTCACACGAGGAGACTAGTATATGCCAACTGTCAGATTTTTAGAAGAAGAGAATGTCACAAAGCAAATAGAGAGAATATCAATTGTTTCCAAAAAAATGTAACTAGCTGACAACTCCTAAATAGTTAAAAATGAAAAATTATATGACTTTCCAACAATTCACACTTTTAGTATGTTCAAAATAATTTGCCGGGTAAGAAAATGATTCAAATATGACATCCCTTGATGTTGACATTAGCTAATGTCTGACAAAACACTATAGTCGCCATGAAATGTCACAATGAACAATGCGCTTACCAAGCTTTACTAAGGAAATCAGCTGGAGTTCTACAGAGTTCCCTTTTTAGACCACTATTATTTTGTCTGTATTTGAGACTACATCAGTATAAAAATATGACAGAACTTCAAAATAATTTTATATAAACTGTCAAAGTGAACAATGAACTCACCAAACAAAATTTTCAAAACGAGTTGGAGTTCCTTTTTGGACCGCTTTTATTTTTACTAGTATTGTATTTGTAAAATGGTTTAACCTCAAAATTATTAAATACGACTAGAAAAATAAAAGCTGTTCAAAAAGCAACTTTGTTAAACGCTAGATCAATTTATCGGTAAACTATTAAATTTATGCTTATAAATTTAATCAAACGTCATTATGAATTGTAAATTTAGTCGAGTTCAGAGATATGATGTATAAAGTTCTCCATTTAAAATGAACTCCGAAATATGAACACATCTAATCTGTCATACACATGATCTGTCAAACTTAAGACTGATCTATTTATCCAACATTAATCCAGATAAATTAATTTTTGTTCAAAATTGATAAACTACCGACGTTGCATATTCTTTCTAACAATTGAAGCCTAAACTTTTCAGCTTAAAAACCGTTTTTCGGATGTACCTATAAATTTAGGTCAGTTTGCCTGAGGAATTGGGCCTACCGAAAGTCTGTATTTTCGTTTTACTTATAAAAATTGGTACGCTTTAAGTATAAGATATTATTTTTATATTGTTATTTTATTACATAATGAACTTGTTACGATGATGGTAGCCTTTGGCCCTTGAGTTCAATTTATGTAATACGAATCTTCTTTCGTGGGTTAAGGTACATAAAAGATAAAAGAACAAAATCATCACTATCGGCAAAATCGATTTGATTATGTGTATTCAGTTGATTAGCTTCAACCAAAGAAGTTATTTTGCCAACAAAAATATAAATCTTTCTCTCACTTGAATGACGTCAATTCAGTTAAATAAATAATATTTACAAAACCAAAAAATCTTATCCGCAAGTATTGACTGTAGGCCAAGATAATCCAAAATATATCCTAAATTCTCAATTTTTGAGATGAATGTTTAAGGATCAAAATATTCATATCATCATAGATTTTATTATTTGCCAAAAGGAAATCTGTGTAAGGGTGTGTTTACATTACTTTTACTTTAATTAATTTGTAATAGAAATATAACTGAGTATTTTCTATCTCCGCTTGACCGAGTACAATGTATGAGCCCTACATTATCGACTATATTTTAAGTTTCATCAACTTTAAAAATGAAACTAACAAAGCTCTTTTAACATGAACAAATTTGATAAAAGATTTAAGTAAAAGAAATCTCACTCTATGTAAATTTTATACCTCCTTCCGAATTTTTAAATAAATGGCAATGTTTTACAAATCGTCATATTACAATTTGCTAAAAATCTCCTTTATTCCCATCTCAACAGGTTTCACTTTCCTTAAAAATGACGTAGGTTTAGCGAACAATTCTATACAGTACAAAAAAGCATTCATGTGTACCTTTAATATAAAATAAAAAGGTAAAAACAAAAGATAGATATTTTTAAATTGCAAAAAGAAAACAGGGAAATACCTTCTCGTAAATTGCCTTTGGCAGCATGCTTTCAACAAAGAGTTTATTTTTTTTATTCTTGACAGTTTTGTTAAACACATTCGACTACCTCATATGAAGGCAACTTATAATCCTACATATCAGGAATTTTTATTCGATTTAAAAATCCTTAGGGGTTGATTTTTATTTTTGTTTTTGGGAATATGTTTTAAAAAATAAATTGATTGAAATCGAGTTATAGTTATTTTTTGCGACTTCTGAAATCCCAATTGAGTACATTTTATTGAAACTTTAAATATGTCCTATTGATTTAAAATAAATAAATATGGTTGATATAGTTTATTATCATATTCAATTTAAAATCTTCTCAACAGATTTTCAACATAAATTACCACATTTAAATATTTTAATTTATTCAATTGGACTTGTCAATTTGTTTATTTCAATTGGTATTAATTTGGAGGATACATTAAATATAGTATTTAAAATCAATACAATTGTTGAATAATAAATAAAATCAACGAATGGAAAATGTGCTACACTACACGATACTTGATTATATATTTAAATTTTGTTTATAAATTATCAATAAAATATCAAATGTCACTCTGTTGGAGACTTAAATTAAATAAAGCACTGATCACTGAGAACTGTTAGTGTGACGTCCTTCATGTGTTAATTTAACTGAACCAAATATAAACTCGATCGATGAAGTACGTCGATAATACAGTTTTTAAATTAAAGTTTGGTTATATTAGAATATGGTCGGGTTCGGGGATCGATCCAAAGCTATCCGGATAGGTTTATGTTGTTGCATTCGCTTAGTAAAATAAAGTTGATCAACAAGTCAACTTCTGTCAAACAAGAATCTCAAGGTAAGCCAAAATGTTCGCTATACACATTAATATAAATTGAGAATCAGATAATTATGTTGTTGGCTAACTATTGGTTTTCTCACACGTCGAGTTGTTTGTAAAAAATATAAGTATTATGTAAACACTACTACATACTTCCAATGCATTTGAAAATTCGAAGGAGAAATGTAGGTAAAATAATCGGTGCTTTTTCTTTGCATGCAAATAATACCTAATCAATTTTATTGGTTTTTGCTTAGATCAGTTTTTCCTTTTTTTTTCTAGCTGTGTTTACTTTTGTTTTGACTGATAATTAGTGATCGTTAATGACACTTTAGGTTATACTGCGAAAATAGAAGGATGTAGATCCATGTGTTTTTTTACTTTTTAAACATTATCTGCCCCTTTTCTTACAACTACAGTTCACACTACCTTACCATTCGAAACACCAAATAGCCATCTACTCGTCGTAATAAAAACTATTGTTTAGGTTTCTGAAATTGACCCATATAGAAAGATGTGCAAAGATGAAAATGAACATTTTTGATAATAAAACGTCAGCTAATGTTACCCATCCGGTTTTGCGAACCGAACGTGGCCAATGTGTTCATTTTGAAATTTTAGCAACTTACTATCTATTAACATTTTAGTATTGTTAAAATCACAACACTTTTGCTATATTTTCAATAATTTGCTATATCCGTAAAACTTCAAAGTATCTGACATTTGAAATTAAAAAATGGCTTGCTTGTTTTTTGTGTCAGTGTTCAGACGTGTTCAGATACAACAAGGATTTAAGTTTTGAAAATTTTAGTACATTTCTAAATATAGATTTTTGTTTAGGTAATATTTAAAAAAACTAATTATTCAGTAGCAACGCTGTAGTTCGTTAAGTAAATGAACGAAGGCCATTAAAGGTCGGATTAATAAAAAATGCTTAATGACTTAGGCAACCTTAGAGACCGGGGGATTTTTATTTTCCAAAATACTATACAATAAATCGAAACAGCAAAAACACGATCTATGGGATTTATTTAAAAATGGCTTCTGCGCAGCGTTTTTGCAATGACGCCTGATTTTTTAAGCGTCTGTAACTTTTTAAGCCGAAACAGAAAGTAAAAAACTTGCCTTAAAATCCTCAGAAAGTTGATATTGAACTATGCAATACACAAGAAATCCTTTGTACTTCCAAAGTACAAAAATTTATTTACAAAGTGATATTCAAAATTTCATGAATGTACATTGTTTAAAAGTTGTCTAATTTATGAGTCCAGCCAACTACCGAGTACTTAAAGGTTTTTCCCAACCATAATCATTTGGTACGTCATTTAAGTTGTCTAAAGGGACCATTTAAAATTTTAAAAAATCGTTTTTTTTTAATTAGTGTGGCTTCAGGCAAATTTAACCTAATGTCAAAAACCCAACTAAAAAATTACTATGTTTGCAGAAGTTCGTAGCCATTAAGAAATTGATTAAATTGATATTAATTAAAATTGGTTCAAATTCTTTCGCTTTTAAATTCTTCATTTTATCTTTTTTAATATTTTGTTTTTCATTTTCACTTTGAGCTGTCAAATTCATTAAATCGCTAAGCGGCTGGAATCAATATTTCAATAATTTTAACGAAACTTAACGAAAAGCACCTCAATTGCATTACAGCTACATGGGTAGATAACTCAAAAAAATAAACTTAAACCCAGACAAATCAATCGATGTATAGTGTTTTTGTGTTTGAAACCAGATTTTATTTCTCAATTAAATCAATTTTAGCCCACAAAAATGTAATATTAAACCTGCTGTTTTTATTGTTTTTTCTCTCTCTCTGTTAAATGAAATAAAACAACAAACCAATTGAAGCTTGTTAAAATGGAGACATTAATTCAATCCCATATAACAAATAATAATAACAATAATATTAAAGAGAAAATAAAAAAAAACAACAATGAACAAATAAAGTAACAGATCCATTTCCGCAATGACACAATTTAATTGGCTTTGGATGAACGCGTTCGAAATATTGCTTATTTATCACAATATACATTCATATAGCTCATAGCTCAACACAATATGTATATGAACACCCTTTTACCTATATAGATGGATAGAATGTCCTTTTCAGTGGAATTTCATCCGAACATTCGAAGTGGTCAGGACATTTAAGTTGAACATTGTCGGATGATGAGAAAACAAAATGTAAAAAATTTCCAACAATAAAACAGAGCGACAGAGAAAAAGAGAACGGATATCCGGTGTTGTGTTCAGTTGAAATTGGCTAAAAGATTCACGACCTTTTTACAACTGTAATCCATTTTTGACGTATTGTGATCGGAATGGATTTTTAATTCTGACGAAGGTCGGTATTGCAGTATATGACATGTTGGACAACATTGCCTGATGATGGTTGACATATTTGACTTGTGATTAATTTATGCATTTTTAATTGAATTTTAAACTCTCAACCAAAAAAGGAAATCCTTTTAAAATGCACACACAATTTTCAGTTTCAGTGCGATGAACGTTCCTTAATGATGTATGAGGTTTTTTATTCTGCAAGGACTTTCAGGACTCAGCTGTTCACTTGGATTTTTCTCATCTTCGCAAATAGTTTTTATTTTCTATTTCTATAAACCACCATCGTCATCGCATCGGTCTGGTTTGTGGAGATGGCACTTCAAATCAATTATTTTCAATTCTAAAGTTTTGCAAAGAAATAAAAAAAGACAAATAAAACAAAATAAACTTTCCCACCACAAAAATGCTTTACAGTTGGATATCACTTTTTTTTTTTTGGCATAATAGTTGTCGTTTATATGAGAAGCTTCAACGTTTTGACGACACGGAAAAGATATACCAACTATAGATATAAGTTGGAAGGAGGTTTTATATACCGTAAGCATGAATAACGACAACACTTAACTTAGTCAGAAAGTTTGAATTGAACAAAAAAAAAAGAATTTTATAATTCACGCCATAAAATTTAAGTTGAGCGGAAATATATAAAAAAAAAAGACATGTTTAACTTCAATAAAATAAGCAGGTACTTTACTCAAAACTTTAACTTTATATCTGTCCGTCAGCCTTAAAGAAAATCTTTGGAAATTAATTTCTTGAACTGTCAAAAGTGTTTGTTAATTAATAATGAATTCTTTTACGATTTGACGTTTGTATTTTTTGAAGAGTTTATTGTGAAACAGCTTAAACAAATTGTATTAAATTAAAATAATTGTATTGCAATTTACGTGACACTTAACGTATTCACAATAATTGTGCTTACTCCCCCTTAACACTAAACATCGACCTGTCAAACGTCAAGTCAACCATTTAAAGCGGATTTATCGAACCGATTTTGTTGAGATTACTCAACATTTATATTTTGTATTTCACTAGAAAATCAACCAAAGATTATGGCAATGTCTCTAAAATACAAAAGATTTTTTATCTCAATGGAATTATAAAGGGTGTTTTTTAAGCATGTGTTTTCAAAAAATTATCTTTATTATAAAGATAAGGGTTTGGCATTATTTTTAAAAAATGAGAAACGGTTTTCTCATAAATTCCAGCCGAGAGGCCAAATTTTCGACCGCTTTCCGCAGAAATTGGGGGTGTATGTCAGTTATTATATGTATGTCAGTAATAACCAGCCCAATATTTTCTTCCAAGGTTTCAACCATCTCGGTCTTATCTGCGACTTCACATAACCAAACAAAAAATAGTCTAGTGGTGTTTAGTCTAGTGGTGCGACGACGCGAGATAATGCTCTCACCAAAAGTTTTATTCAATAAATTATTTCGTTACCATTATTTTGGTAATAAATTTGTACGATTTGCAAATTTCAGAAGTAAGACCATTCTTTAAAAAATTGCAAAACAAACTGAGCATTAATCAAGTGACAGCTGTCAAAAACAAAACACCAAAAAAAGTAGTGCCAGATTGAAACAACACGTCAAAAACAAAACCAGTAGTTTTTTTAGATTTTTTGGTCACATCACTCACATCCACCCTGCATGTCGGCAATGTTGTATTTCCTTAGATGACGTTTTAAAAAACTATGTCTTGTCAAGTAAATCAGTTGATAAATGTCAAAGTTATGCAATATTTCGCTACAAAGTGTTTCCAAAGCTATCTACAAAAATCCGAATTTCGAACAAATCTGGAATACAGAAAATAAATGTCAATTATTATGAAAGATAAATAAACGTCAAAATAGTGAAATGACAGTTTTGAAAAAAACATCAAATTAACATATTGCTGTGTGAAACATCTACGTCAAATGTGAAATAAATTTGTATGAAGTCCCAAGTTCTGTCAATAGTCTTTAAACTCAATTAAATTGACAGGAATAGAAATTATTGTTCCCAGTGTCAAGAAAACACTTTCGATAAGTGGAAAACTTGACGAAACTTTACTTGGAACCTGAAAACACCCTGTAGAAAGCACGATATTTAAATTTGAAGGACACTTTTGAGACGTATTTTTGCCATCTAAGCATTTATTTAAAATGGCACGACAATAAACAATAACAATTACAAAAAATAATAAGATTCTCATTTCTTTTTTGGAACACGACTCCCTAAAGTGTCGCGAGCCTGTTGTTCATTATATTGTCTAGTCGCACTTCCAGTTTTCATTAAGCGCTTTTCTTTCTAAAATTAAACGCACATCTGTGTGGTTTCTATTTTTCCATAATCTATAAAAATGTTACCATTTAATTTTGATCGCTTTTATAACAATGAACATTATACGACATTCTGTGCTTTGCGCTGAGCTGTGCTTCTTCAATATTTAAGTGCCTGCTGGTACTTTACATATAATATAACCGGCTTAAGTTGCCAAAACAGATATAACTTAATCCTTATACCCTCTCGTGACAAGAAAATGTATTTGACAGTTCAATGAACGTCTATTACACGGTGGCAAAGAGATGATATACTCGTACTATACATTCTATATCTACATCTACCAGCAACCCACTTCTAGTTGATTCTCATCTTATATCGTTGCAAAATGCAAGTATACATCACTTGGGCATCGATTTACAATGCAAAAGTAAACCCCTTCAGAGGAGTTTTTGTGTTGGTCTAGTTTGACACATTAGTCGGTGAGAAGATGTCGAATGAATTTGCACGTATAAAACAGTAAACGTGTAACTTAAGTTGTCACCATCTCACAGAATCATATCAATTCATGCCTTGTTTAAGAGAAATTTACACAAGTCAAAGTAGTAGATTGACATTAGCGGCCATTTGCAAAAATTAAAAAGCATTGACATTCACCGCCATTTGTAAAAATTATAGCATTTGCCGCCATTTGTAAAAATTATAGCATTTTCCGAAAGAGTATTACTTTATGACGGGTATAAACTTTTCCGCCACCTAGTGGAACATTCGTGCAATATTTAACGCATAGGTTTTTCGCTTTTCGGTCCAATACTCACCCTTAACAAGTTCACAAAGTAAATGCATCTCTTAAAGAGTGAATAATGTTGCCTTAAGGAAAAGAGGATACCTCAGTAACTTTTATAGGTTGAGTGCAATTTTAAAAAGGGTTTGAGTATGGTTTGGGTTGGGTTCATTTTTGCCCAGAAAATGGCCAGCATTTTATGAAATATTCACTATTTTCTTCTCCAAACGTTACTCGTATATATGTTAAATTTTATTTTTTTGTTCATTTGAAACTTTATAGCTAAGGATAGAATATAAAAGTTAAAAATTTATTCCGGAATTTTAATTTGCGCGTATCTTGTCAGAAATTTATTCTCATATTATGGAAAATTGCATAATGTGTGAGGCAGATTATAGCTCTTCACGCTATAGGTACTCGTAGTTCTGGACATGAAGGACGAACTTAAAAAGTTCATCTTTTTTATGGTGAATGTGCATTTTTAATTATTAAAAGTTCCGCCTAAGAGCACAGGAAAGGCATAAAAAAGAACAACTCTTTAAACCTTCATATCATGCAGATTAGGTTAGGGCATATGTTTTTCAAATTAATTCGGCCATTTTGGTTCCATTGAATTCCATTAGGTTTGATCCTAGATGATTTAATAACCTTAAACAAAACATCGTTAATTCAAACTCAGACGACATGAAAGTATATAAATTTTGTCAAAGAATTAAAAGAATATTTATTTGAAGATTTAAAATACAGAAAAGTATTTACATAAAAGAGTCTTTTTGAATCTATCTATATTCTAAGTCAATAAAGGATCCTATGCAAACACAATTTCTAAGAATTAGTAATTTTTTATTTAATTTAATTTTGTTGCTGGAAATGGATGAAGAAAAACATGAGTTTCGTCTGTGGAAATGATGTAACGAAAAGGTCACCAGAAGAAAGCTTTGAAATTCAAATAAAGGAGTCATTTGCAGAAATGGTTATACAAATTGGGCTGAATTTGATGAATACAAAGCTGTTGAAAAGTTATTCTTTGGAAACAAGAAATTGAGGAATATGGTTTTGAGTTAGGTTTTGTGTGTGTTTGATGTGCATGCATTTTGTCTTGGTGATTATGACAAAGCTTTTTTATGTATGAACTTTTTGTTTCGAGGTTGAACATCAATTAGGACAGTTAACTTTGTTTTATTTTTTATTAAAATGAAGCTAATGATCTGTAGAATTTGTTTGTACCAAAAAAACTTTATTTAATCCAAAATTGTGTCTTTAATTTAATTTTTAATTTTTCAATAACAAAACGTTTTTAATGAACAGTCGGTTTTTCTAAGTTACAATTTGGAAAAACATCCACTGCAAGCTTTCAATGATCAACTCTTACCTCAAATACTTGATTTCAATCAGAAAATATTGTTTCAATGATAGCAAAACCAACCTGTCATAAAAATTCAAATAATTGGTTTCAATGATTTAAACCAATGATAGCTATTACTGGCCCCCTAACCAAAGAAATTTGTTAACATAATATAAATTTTCAATGATTATTATAACCGATCTGTCAAAAAATTCCAATAGTTGTCTTTCTAACATCGTATTAGGTCCGTTCGCGTACCCTACTAAAACAGTCCAATTTTACTAAAAAATACGAAATTTAACCAAATCCTGTTCGCGTACTCAAAAATTTCGTAGCTTTTCGTAAAAGAGAGCGCTCCTGAGAGAGTAAAATATTTCCCAAACCTACGAATTTTAGCCCAAGAAATTTCTTTGGGCTGATTTGTGAAAATTTCAAATTTGATAGAAATTCAAATAAATTAAATAAATTGCTCGCTTTTGCTGTCAGTTATAAAATTTAAAAACAAATTTTCAAAGAACAGCAACAAGACAGTAATATTGTGTGAAAAATTTGATGTTTTCCCGTTCGCTTACTTTTTTGTAGTTTTTTTTTGGTGAGAGAATTTTACCCCCACTCTTTAAAATATTTCTTTTAACGAATTTTAGTGCAGAAAGTACGCGAACGGACCTATTGTTAAGGAGCATTTTACTATTTAGATGTTTTAGAATTTAACAGTGACAGTTCGTGAAAATATGAGCAAAGTAAACCAACCATAGATAAAAGGAACAGATCTATTGATTTAAAATGTCAGAAACTCAAAAGTGAAATATCGAATCAAACAAACAATGTACAAACTTATTTTCAATCAAATTCTCAGTTCAAAAGTCATAATTACAAAAACTCATCATTTTGTCATTTTATGTTTTTTTTTTGATAAAAGAGTGTGATGACTATTTTTCATGAAATTCCAGCATCTTTAACATTTGCATGCATTAATTATAAATATCGTAGATTTTACTTGAGTATTGTAGAATACACTCTGTCAACGACCTTTTCAACCTTCATTCCTTAGGTCAAAATAAAGAAAACTGCACCTTAGACCCTTCACTTGGATATATTCCATAAATTGACCTTTTTGTACATTTCTTTTGATGGTCTTAATAAACAAGGGCAATTATGCAACGTCGTTAAGAACTAGATAAGTTGTCAAACTTCGAGCTGTCAAATATATAGGAAATGGTTTCCGCAAATTCAATGAAATTATGAAGGGATTACGTTCTGTAAATTATGAATATTAAATTTTATTCAAATGTCAGTATGACTTTAAGAATTAGACGTGTTTATAAATATGAAACATATAAGTCTCAAACATATAAAACAAAACTCTGACCATATTGGCATTGTCGTTGTCACCCAATATGTCAAATTGGTGTGACAACCCTAATTATGACCTGTGGAAACCAGATATCCTAAAACCAACTGTCAAAATCATACTTAAACCATAATTCACTCTTTCTTTTCTTTTATTTTTTTAAGAGCTTAAAAGTCAAGAAATTTACACTATTGACGCCCCAAATGATTTTCTTGTATTCGCTTACTTTCGTCCTTCAGCTATGATAAGCATTCTTCTTGTCTTGAGATACGCGGCTTTTGATTAGTTGTGCAGAGATTCCATACAAAAAAAACGAAATCTGAACACGTCTAATTTGACGTTTAATCAACAGCTGATTCAATTTCATATAAATCGTTTAACCGAATGAAAAAAGAGATCTTTCATGCAAACTCTTGCGTTAATTTTTTACATCGATGGCAAACTTAATCCATTGCATACATACCTGAAGCCTGCTTCCAAACTCAAAGCAAACATATCGGCTTTAACTTATTATCTACAAATATTAGACAGAAATGTCCTCTTCCTGTAATTTTCTATTAAAAAAATCTTTCTTTGAACAGAAATTGACAGTTCAGGAAAATTGAAAAATGAGAGCAAAATAAAATCGATTATTTTTTTTTTTCTGTAATTTACTAAAATTACAATAAATCTATCAAAAGTTTTCAAAAACGTGTTTTCTAATGATCTGATCACATTTCTATTTTATTTATTACACTTCGAACCATTTAGTTTATTAAACTCATTATTTTAACTCCATCACTTAACCTCAAACCAAACATCCATTTGACATAACCCCAAAATGAAAATAACAATCTGTCACTTTTAACAAACAATCTGTGTAAAAAAAAAAATCTTGATTAAGTTGTCATCTGCATTCTTGTTTCCGGTTTTTGAAAAGGTAACTATAAATCCTTACCTCTTTTTCCGAAAAATATAATCAAAACTAAAGTTCTAGTCTCTCTACATCATAAACAATTTAAAAAGAGGAAAATAAGTTGCAAGTTCTATACCATACTCTGGATGGTTAACCCTAAAAGAACATGGAACAATGGAAAGTTGTTCATTTTCTGAGTGAAATAAGTCTTTTTCCATATATCCTCCACATGTTCTACATCCATAAGTACTTTCGGAACGAAGATTGATAGAAAAGCACTTGCCATATCGTGACAAAGGCGTCATAATGTTTTATTGTTTTAAGAGAATAAAACAAGAAAAATAGATGAACTTAAAATGTATGATCTCATCTGTTTTTGAATTACAAAAATAAAACTGGAAGAAGAGAAGATTTTCTGCTTCAATTAGATTGCCTCCCTTAATTAGTTTTCCTTCATTTTATATATATGTATATATTTTTTTTGAGTAGGCTAAGTACACCTTCTTCATACTCGTAGTACTTTGTTTAAATTTATTTATTCATCACGTTTTTATATTATATTTTCTATATCGATGATGGTGATGATGGGAAATTGATTAATGAGCTTCAATCTTTTCGAAAGTGAAGTAATACTTTGAATTAAGTGTGAGAATTATATTTCTCGTCGTTAAGGGAACATCAGTATAGATATTGTTGGCTTTAAGTAAATATAGGAAATTCTTCTTATTATTTATTTTCACAACCATTGC
The DNA here is from genome assembly GCA_951509635.1 of Eupeodes luniger. Taxonomy (NCBI): domain Eukaryota; kingdom Metazoa; phylum Arthropoda; class Insecta; order Diptera; family Syrphidae; genus Eupeodes; species Eupeodes luniger. The sequence continues at coordinate 5,120,608 of OX608075.1, read as the reverse complement.
AAAAGATAGACACAAATAATCAGAATTAATTTCAATCTCAAGAGAAGTCAGCAACATATAATTAATCATCTTATAAGTTGATATAAAATATCGACATCAGTAAAACTTTGAACTTAATCCAGATGCAAAAGGGATCCCTGTTGAGACTTGAAAGAAAAGACAGTATAAGACTTAAGGGAAAATGTGTATCCTGTCCTGTAACTACTTAGAATTTTGTTACAGTAAGGAAAATGCATCTTATTTGTCAGGATTGCCAGATTGAGCAATTTATTGGAAATTGGGCTATTTAGTTTGACAGTTCAATAAAATTGAGCTATTCCTGGCCGATATTTTTCTTAACGATACAAACAGAAAATAAATAAATTCTAATTGAATCTATCAAATTTTTTTTATTAAAATTAAGCTATTATTTGGGCTAACTTTTCAGGACTACTAGATTATGCCATTTATTGGAAATTGGACTATAAGTAGCCCAATTCTAATCCTGGACGATATTTTTCTTCTCACAACTAAATACATATGTACATATATACAGAACATATTCTTATTAATCTACCAAAATTGTTTTATTAAAATTGAGCAATTATTTGGGCTACTTTTCGAGACTACCAGATTGAGCTATTTATCGGAAACTGGACTATAAGTAGCCCAATTCTAATCCTGAACGATATTTTTCTTCTTACAACTAAATACATATGTACATATATACAGAACATATTCTTATTAATCTACCAAATTTGTTTTATTAAAATTTAGCTTCTATTTGGGCTACTTTTCGAGACTACCAGATTAAGCTATTTATCGGAAATTGAACTTTTAGTAGCACAATTCCTATCCTTGACGATATTTTTATTCTCACAACTAAATATATACAGATCATAATAAGAATTAATCTACCATATTTGTTTTATTAAAATTGAGCTATTTTTTAGGCTACTTTTTTGGGATTGTTAGATTGAGCTATCTATCGGAAACTAGACTATAAGTAGCCCAAATCTAATCCCTAGCTACACTTTCCTTTGCACACATACATAAATATAAACAGATCATATTTATATGAATAAAACATGTATATTTAATTTTATGTTGTTTTGGAGCTACTAGACATTTTATTATAATTGGGCTATTTGGGCTACTTTCTCTGATTAGACCTTTTGGGCTAAGAATGTTTTGAATTTTGGATATTCAAAGCAAGTCTAAGACATGGCAACTCTGATTTTTCTCTGGTTTGACATTTTCAGTCAGTTTTCCTGGAGTGTTTACAATACATAAGTCTTGTATGTACATACTTATAGCTCCATGGGTTAAGGATGGATTATATTTGAATGAGAAATTGCGTTTGTCAGGATGAAAATTTGTTTTCATTTAAAGTTATTGGTATAGTAGATACCTACGAGTATAAAAGATAAATATAGAAGAGTTCTTTATGTATGTACTTTGGGTCCCATAACAACCATAAAATGAACTTTATCATAACTTGAAAATTATACTTATTTCTTCTTATTTTGTTTTGTATTCTGTCTACAAACAGGTGAGTTGTTGTGAAATGTGTATTATTACCCATTTATATACAGGATGTTGAGTTTATTGAAATTCTATAAGTTTTTAAAAGAAAAAATGCAGTTATTTTTACAAAGAAAAAGGATGTTTTAAATATAGAATACAAATCCTGTGTGGAAGAGTTGTTTGCTACAAAGGTTTGACTTTTTACTTTAAAAATAAAAAAGATTACATAGAGAAAAAAGGACCAAGTCGATTTATTTATACTTTTGCATCGCCCATCGCCACCTTGAAAAATATATTTTTCTTTGATTTCCTTTTCACTTTAAATACAAAATAAATATTTGTAATCTCAACAAAAAGATTGAGAAATTATAAATAAAAAACCATAAAAATAAGACAATTTAAATAGGATTATTTAAATTTTTCTTTGGTTTTTATTATTTTCTTTTCCCCTAATAAATAATTTTATTCTGAAGCAATAAATGAAACACTGAATGCTTCCATTAATTCCTGAAGCTTTAACACACTTAAAAATGACATTTTCAATTCTTTCAAGTGTCACAGTTATATTTTTCTGTTTGAAATCTATTTGAAATCTATTCTGACAGAATTTTGTCATTGGAATTGTCTAAAATTGAAACACAAATCAGTGAAACGATTTTGTTTACTTTTTTAATTTAATAGAATAGCTATTCAGAAAATTATTTTTTGTTAGGAAAACAGAACTTCTAAAGTTTTGACATTTTAAATTAAAAGATCCGTTCCCCAAATTAAGGTCTGTTTGATTCCTTTTTTTCACGAACTGTCACTGCTTGGACTAACTCAGATGCATTGTTTTTAATTAAAAATAAATCAAAAGAATAAGGAATAACATTTTGATATAGCTAATAAATAGCTAAATATTTGTAAAAATGGTAACAATTTAAATTCTAAGCCCTTAAAAAATAGTTTGATTAAAATTTTGCACTACACCCTTTTTGTTTTTATAACTTTGTTAATTCTCCTCTTACAATAAACGACGCGTTAGTTCCTTCACGATTTGAGTAAGATTGTACGCCTTTTCATATCGCTATTCTTTAACTACTACTTTGTAGTCTTTGCCATATATAAATAGATACTGCCTCAAGAGAACATAAGGCAAGGCCATAAAACGAAAGAAAAGTCAAGTTACTTTCCGAACTTCTGTTAAAATCAATCGATGTTTTTATCCATTTATTGCCTGCCATAACAGATTAAACACAAACTTGAGTTTCAAAAAAGCCCAGCCCACATGTAAACTGTTCAAATAGATAAAATTTTTTCAAAACCGCCTGATGTTAGCCTTACCAATGTTTTTATTTTTGCCGAAACCATCCCATCCCTTTGCTAAAAAAAAAAATTGATTTTTGATAACACTTTTTACAGTCAATTTATCAACTCTTATGGACGTTATTTATTGGATCAAAAAGGTTCTTCCAATCTATCGCGTTTACGACTTAAAATAGGACACCAAAAAGACATTTACTTCAATCAGATTCTAGACAGACATTCATAGTCCTTCAAATTTCATATACCCACATTGATTAGAAAACGTTTTGGTCTACAAATTTGTTTCAATAACTTCTTGACTTGTGAGTCGTAAAAGTAATATTGTCTTGTGATGTCTGAAGTATCCTCATTATGACCACGTATTAACAATCACTATAGGTGAACTTAATCCTCCCCAACATATAGTTGGTGTTTTTATGAGTCTTTTCTGGTGTAACCTCTACTCAACGAAATTACTTCCTTATAAACAATTTCATAAGAAACAAAACATACAAAAGTGATATAAAAATAAACTTTTTCCCACACATATTGTACTCGAAAACGTGAGTAAAATTATTATTTGGTTTTCAGTTCTTGTTTTTTTCTTTTTTATCGGTTATAAAGATTTTCCTTGAAGTTGTTGTTTTTTTGTTTATTTATAAAACACACATATTGTGTAGGTAGGAACAAGGTTTGGAGTATGTTCGGTATTTTTTGTGATGGGGTAGACTTTCTAACCCTTGGTCAAAACCGATAGAAACGAACAAAACAACAGCAACAAAAAGCAGCCACCCTTTGTCCCCGAATACATTAACCAGAAACCGCACAACCATGGTTAGTCTAAAAGGACCTTGTTTCTTTTTATAAATTATTCCATCCAGTAATTAAAGCTATATATGAGTTCTGTATAGAATATCATAATGCTAGGGATCGGAAAAACATGATATAGACCTTCATTCCATATCTATATATAATTATACATATGCTCCTTAATTAGGAAAAAGAGTCCTTGTAGACTATAAAAAAAAAGAAATATATATGAGTTCAGCCTTCCGAGCTTTACTTTTACAAACAAAAGTCTTGTATAATTAAATCAATTCCAATCCTTTGAATAAACTAATAGACATTGGTCAAAACTTGGCAATTATCCTAATAACTTGTTATTAAAGACTTTTCCAATAAAACAAGACAACAACAAGAACAACAAAAACAAAAACCATTCAACAAATCAATAATTGCCGTAGCATTCGTATTGTCATTAAAGTGAACTTATACTCCTTCCAAAATTTCTATCACTATTATAAAGGCTAGTGTATAATGATAATGACAAAGGACTGTATTATTTGAATAAGGGAAATGAATAATAAAATATCTAAAAGCATATAGCATCACCAAAGAAGTCTGATGATGATGATGATGATTATATGGACTTGGCTGATTTGATTGAACAAACGAAACGAACAGACCTATTTTATGTAATTCCATATTCCAGTAGACAGACACAGAAATACATGTTTTTGTATAATGGAGACTTTTTTTGGAAACAAAAATACAGCAATTTTTTATTAATGGAATTTTTTAGAAGAATGACCATGGAAATAATAAACTTGTTTAGATTGTGTCGAGCTTTTTTTTATTGATCGGATTACTTCTGAAAACATTTATTTTGAATTTCATCAGTGCTATTTTTATGATAAAATTTGAAATAAATAATTTAAAAAGATGATTTTGTTTCATTTAAATGATTTTATCTTGAAATTTTACTAAAGTTAAACAAATCAAATAATGGTTAGTTAAACTTTTAGTATTTTGATAAATATGACTTTTCAAATTAAATTAAAAGGCACCTAAGATTTAGGTCTGTTTACGAACTGTCATTTTTTAAGCGTGTTCAATGCACTGTGTTTAAAAAAGGAATTACTATTTTATAAGTTTTTAAAGGATAAATATTTTGGCTAGCTAGTAAATATCTAAGTTTGTATTAAAACTTTTTCAGCTAGCAAAAGTCACTCAAATTTGGTCCCTTCGTTATTTAGTCTCCAAAACGCACCTATTTTTCTACTAGTACTCTGTTAATAAAACATAAATAAATAAATTGGGTGGCGCAACAGTCCGTTTGAGAACTAGGGCCTAGTGACTGACAACTCTCAACCATTCCTGTGTGCGAGTACTGTTTTTAGGGATGGAAGGGACCTACAGTTTAAAACCGAATCCGAACGGCAAATTTGAGAAAGCATTTTTCATGACAAGAATTACTCTTGGAGAATTTGTCAATTTCTCGCAAGAGGCAGTACCCGTAAAAAAACTTCAGGTGGCATAGGCAGGGATCGAACCCAAGACCTCTCGCATGACATAATCGCATAACCATCATGCCACGGGTACTAACCATCTGTTAATACAAAACGAAAATTCTTATTTAAAAATTACCGATATTATAAGGAGTGTTAATGACATGGTAGAAAACCTGGACAAATTTAATAAACAGGACAAGTGTGTCTCCGCAGAAACAAACTGTCAAAATTTGATAAACGCAAACAAATAATTTCTTAATTTTATGTGCCGTTGCTTAAGAAAATTTGTGCAAACGTTTATAGAAAATTATGTTTTTTTTTAGCAAAGTGGAAATGTATTTTGTTGTATGAATACCCTGAGAATGTTTTAAATTCTGGCAGATCATTTGTAAGGCCTGAATTGAAAGTCTCCAATAATAAAAATGAAAAGTAGTGCCGCATTAAATTTTATGCGAAAAATAATTAGAGGCGACCACATAGAACAATTTGTTAGAATTTTGTATCCACTTGTCATTTTTAAAATGTCAACTGTCATTTGTCAAGATAAGACGAATGTATAGAATCACATACATTTTTTTTAAAGCATAGGACGCGGCTGAAGCGAAGAAAAGTTTTTTGTTAGTCTCCACATCTGAAACGAAATTTTAAACGAACATATCGTAAATATCACTGCAGAGTGCTATCAGGTGTTTAGAAAAGTGACAACCAATGTCAAGTGAAAGGTGATTAAATTAGATATTTTACATTTTGTCGAATATTGTGGCAGCAAATTATCTGTCAAAAGTCGAAAGCAAAAAAAGTGTGGAGAGTATCGTAAAAATTGAAGAACTAGTCAAATTTATTTCATAGAGTACAGCGAAAATTGTTCGTCCTATTATTTTGTATGGATTTAATCGTTTCAGCACAAAACGATACTTTTTTTTACAGTTATCTACATACATAGCTATTAAAATGTCACTTAAAGTTTTTTATATTTGATCTTTATTCGTTTGATTTCAAATTAGAATGTTTTTAACACTTTATAAAACTTCTCATACAAAAAATGACCTAATTTGTTTAAATTAAGTCATGTATTTAATTTCTATCAAACGAAAAAACATACGTCATCCTGAACATTGACATCATTTCTAAACTCTCTTGTAAATTATTTACTAAATACTATACAAGAAACTTTTCCAATACCTAAAATGTTTATTTAAAAATCCGAAATCTTCTTATTCCGAGTCCTTGATAAATAATTTATCTACAAAAAATAGTTGCTTTTTTAGGTATGGTTAAATAAATTAATTCGATTATTTTTGTTTTTCTTTTTTTTTTCATCGCCAAATAAATAGGCATCTATTAGACATTCATTAGATTTTGATTTATCTCAATCCTGTAGATACATATAGTGTGGATTTGGCTCATTTGTAGCGTACAAGAAAAAAAGGCTAATAAAAATTCAATATCTTTTCGTTATATATCGTTAATGTAAGAAAAAAGGGGCAAGGTCGAGGTCGTTGTACTAATTTAATTTAATTTTGCTTTCTACATATATAAAAAAAGATTAAAGACGGATTAAAAAAGAGCACCAAACATTTTTGTACATCATTATAAATGGGGTTCAGAAAATAAACAGTGTGCGGTTTAATCGATTTCTATTGATGAAAGCGATACATTCAACTGGAAACTTTTTATTATCTAATGATTTTGTAAACAATGTACTTTATAAGATGCTGCTTATTTTGAAACGGATTGCCTCATTTCTTTTAACAATTTTGTAAGGTATGATAATCATATTTTCATCTCTTTAAAGTAAAAAGCTGTCAGCAGTTAAACATCTATAAAAGTTGCTTATAGATTTGCCGGCAACAACTCTTAGGAACTTTAAAAGTTGCCGACAACTTAATTGCCTAGCAACTTAAAGTTACTCGGGGGTTTTGGAACATTCTACATAAATCATAGAATTTTGTGGAATAAATTGTACTCACACGCAAAATAAACCTTTTCTTTTAAAGACAAATAGCGAGTGATATTACAAATGGAAAATTATTCAAAGAAAACAAAGTCATGCCTTATTTAATATTTTCGTGCACGATTTTCAAAGAGCGAAACCAATTTTCCGTCCACCAAAATTTCAACGAAAAATATATAGATAGGTCCTTACCTATGTATTACTTTCAAGTAGATATACTTCCTCTCGCCCATCATTCAATTATATTTTCTCATGTCTGAGCTCAATCTTTATGCTCTTTGGCTTATTTAAAAACATTGCATATAAATTAGCTTGTATCCTATGGTTTTTCCTAGCTCAAGTATGGGTACGTCAAAATAAAAATTTCTTAGAAAGAATTATTGTCTATATAGAAAATGGAATATCAAGTATGACAACGAGTACCTAACCTAGGAGAAGGTACCTATGTTAACAATAAGTAAAAATAAAAAAAAAAGATAATAATTTACCTCCTTTTCGTTGTAATTGGCTTTTAGACTACATATTTGAAATAAATAAGTTGTTGAATTTGAATAAAACAATGTTGTATTTTTTATATTTTCTCAGACGAATTATAAGTAGTCACTTTATGTTTTTGTAAATTCAAGGACTAAACAAAAAATAAGTACACTAATTGCAGGTCTTTTTTTTTTGAACTTATAAATTGAAGTTCACTTCGCTGATTTTTGACAGCTTTCGTTAGCAGTGAATCGTTAAGTAAAAGTCTGGAATATTGTATTTGCTCACGAATTATTGGGCCAGTTTATATATTTATGATTTCTTAGGATTTCCTCAATAAGGTTGACATAATTGTGTGATAGAGAATATTTGAGTACCTGAATTTAAAAAATTTCGTTCTCAGAGTTTTGACAGCAAAAATTAAAAAAATGTGTAGAAATTTTGTTTTTAATTCTAAAAATGCAAACATCTCCGAATTCGTAGAAATATAAAGTGACCAATTCTATAGTTAGTTAGTTATAGTTACAGCTGATGTCAAAAATTGAAAAAAAGTGTACAAATTGGAGCAAAACGTGAGCTTCCTTATCTTCGGATATTTAAGTATTTTAAGTAGGTAGTTGTTTGGCAGCAAACGTAAGTTTATGTCAAAAAACATGTGAGGCCTTTGGTTGCCAGTTATCAACTTTTTTCTTGACATTTGAAATGAAAAGTTAACGATTCTATCGATAAACATATCGACTGTCAAATTCATAGAAATATTGTGGGATTAAGTGAGTATCGTTTTAATTCTCATCGTTTCTCTACTAATTTTTTTCTTATGTCAAAAAACATGTAAGGCCTTTGGTTGCCAGTTATCAACTTATTTCTTGACATTTGAAATAAAAAGTTAACGATTCTATCGATAAACATATCGAATGTCAAATTCATAGAAATATTGTGGGATTAAGTGAGTTTCGTTTTAATTCTCATCGTTTCTCTACTAATTTTATTGATTTGATAATTACGGAAAATGGTTCTAAACCGACCGACTTTCTCGTGTAAACAGGAATATTGTTATTTTGATTAGTAAATTGGTCTCCATTTTCCTATTTTGAATGTTTGTTTATTTTTTTGAAGCTGTCAAATTTAATTTTGCTCTTAGTGAGTGGAATCTTTTCTGCAAAATTTTAACGAAACTTGACGAATCATAGTTGAATTGCATTATGGCTAATGAATAGGAGTTGAATGTATTGAACCCATTAAAGTTGGGCCTTATTGCGGATCTGCATTAGAATTTATGAGAAAATTAGAGCGGAAGATGAACATATTCGTCTTTATAACGGGTGTTTTTAATCTTCCAATACTTTTTTAGGATTTTGTTATTTTTGACAGATGTCAAATTTGGTTTTCCATTTTATAATGAATAAACTAATAATTAATAATAATTTAATATTTTGCTTTTTGTTCAAATTTGAAAGTGCAGAAAGCCGTAAAGTATTAAGATTAATTTATATAAAAGATTTCATTGATTTGTCGATGGGTACTAACTTTGTTTGCAATATTTCAATCTTAAGGTATGTTTGTTTCTTTGGTGCTCCTTGATAATTCTTCTATACATAAACCCGTTTATTTTTTAAATTCCTTTTATCTTCTTGCTCGTCTAAATATATTTATTCTTTGATTCTGTTAATTCATAAGGCTTAAATTCTCTTAAGCTCTGTTTGATTTTGTTTCCTTAAATTTAAATCTCAGTATGAACCTTTAGCCTTTAAGCTTAGTTATTTTACCAACATTTGTTTCCTTTTCTTTTGTTTTTAACCTGTCTTTACTTTTACCCTTTGATAACGAAAATATCTTTATCCCTTCCTTCTTCTATCCACCCACCTGATTAACTGTTTCGATTTGACTACACATAATATAGTCGTCGTTTTTATGCTTGAGAGTTTTGACAATCCTATTTCAACAACTCCACCTACCCTTAAACTCGAATACTAAATCTAACACGATTTGATATTTAACATTCAAATCATTCTGAAGTTAGATAAATATTTTCTTATTTATTTTTTTCTTTTAAACTGCCATCATAGTAACACCCACAGCTAAACACGCGAATCAGTGATGGAATAGTAGGTGTATAATATGTAATAAGATATACCATAAGGTTTAACAAGCTTTTGGGATTAAATTTATTCCATATCAAATCAACCCTCCACGCTGCTGTAAGTAAAATTCAATTTCAGGTATTGTCGTCGTTGTTGGTTGCCGTCGTAAAATATAATTCAATTTCATTGCATGACTATTTATAACTTACACGAAATACTATAAACCACTGTTAGATGAAACCAAAACATAGAGGGCGTAACTAAGAGGTTTGTTGGCTAACAAGTTACACGTTAGCAGTTTGCTTTTCTCATGCGATATCACTGCTTTGCTTTAACTACTGGACAACGAACGACATGAAAACGATGACAACGTACAATGACAAAGACTTAGACTCATCATCAGTATATGGGGTGGTAAAAGTCGTAACCCAATTGTCCAAGTAGCCAAATCAATTGCCATAATCGTTTCATAAAGCTCGATGCACAAATTAGTGTACATGCATCAGCTTAACAAAAGTAGTCTTATAGACATCGTATGGACATAAGACTTAACTTGACAACAAATAATATTTTAGTAGAAACGTGATACAATGGGGAATACTTTTGATTCTTAATTAAGTATACTGACGATGACGTCGAGACTTAGGACTGCAAAAATATATACACACACTGTGACTTTGGCACGTATGATTATGCGCTGTGCGTGTTGAGAATGTATTATGTTCTATTGCGCTTACAGTGCGGTTCACTTTTATGGATGCAATGCCTTAATTTCAACACTTTCAGAACTTTCCCTATACCGCTATGAGTAAAGCTAATTGTCACATTATCTTTTAGTCAAAACAAAATCAGAATCGATTTTGTTAATCTTCTATTCTCCCTTGTTACGTTTGTGATACTGACACGACACTCATGATTTTATAAATTGTTAACAGAAAATTGTTAAACAAAGAGAAATGCCCTTTAAATGAAATTTTGTTTCTTGCCTTCAGAAACTGTAGATTTGGGAATTAAAAAACTACCTTAAACATTCAAACTTCTATAATGTCAGTAAAAATTAAGAACAATTACCCCTAATTTGACTCTTCGAAGTATATCATTTAATTGTTACATATGTGACAAGAAAAATTTTGTCCCCCAAGTGTCCCGCTAGTAACAATATCCAGAAGTTCTATTTAATTTCCAGCTTAACCGTAAAAAAAGTCAATAACTATTAAGTGTTGTGTTATTCCAAGTGTAACGTGTACTTAACTTTTAAAATTAGCTTCACTTTTATTCATTTGTTCACTGAACGAACATCAATATTTTCGAGAATCGAAATACTTAACGAAAGATTATGACGATCGTTTTGTTTTTGGTTCCGATGAAATGTATCGTAGTCCCCGTTCACACAAGGAGACTATATGCTCCGGTGCCACATATCAATGCTCCTTAATCTCGCTTAAAAAAATGTATGTCCATTGGTGTCAGTAAATGTACAATGAATTCAATCGTGCTGGCTTCAAAATCTTTTACAAATATTTTCAAATCTGAAGAATAAATTATCTATGCCAATCGGGTACTTCGTAGAAACGTTGTTTCTGATGTAATGGGTCTTTGTGCCCATTCACACAAAGATACTGTGCTCGAGTGTCAAAGTGTTTTAAAAAAATTTTCAAGTAAAATACAAATAAGAGAGGGTTTCAAAGATTTATACTTCTATTGGGTATGTTCAAAAAATGTGTCCTGCTGTTTCAAATCTGTCAACCGAATAAGATTTGACGTTTATAAACTAAATGTCAATAGATAATCTTGAAATGTAGGCATTATTTTAATCCTATTAATCCTACATTTTTGATCGAAAACATTTTTTTATCATGTATCTAACCAAATGAAACAGACTGTATGCCTATAACAATTGTAGGCATTCATGTAACAAATGGACTTATAAGGTTTTGACACCAAACGTTGAGTTCACAAATAATCGCATTATACATTAAAATGTTATAGAATACAGAAATATGCTTTTATAAATCCTCAAAGTATAGAACCATAGGCAAACGACTTATTTATAATTACATTAATTTGTTATCGTTCATTCGTTATATTGACGAATGAATATCTTACTCATTCTTAGTTAAATAATATAATTCTTGACAGTGAGAAAGAGAGAGTGAGAAACGTCATTATTAAATATTCTAAGATTTACCAGAGGTCACTGTCACACATCAGGGTTGGAAATAATCGGAAATGTCAAAGTTATGTTCAAATAACTTTCTATATACAATATATATGTACATCAACCAAACTTTTGTGTGTCAAAATGATTATGTTGAAGAGCATTTCATTTGAAGAGGTACAAGAAAAGAAAGAACCAAAACTAAACAATGAGATCAAAATATGAGTGAAAAGTTTCACTACAAATTTTGATACTTCAACATCACATATTTGAACGCACACTATACATACATTACATATATAACATCTGTCAAAACGTGTGCTACGAATTTTAAGTGCACTAAAACATCACCATAAAGCTAACTTTTTTTTTGCTGCAACAAAAGCAACCATTATTCAAAAACACAATGCACATTTTGAACATATGTATGTATGTATATAACTGTACATATACATATATATTTATGTTCCAGATTTTCACACATAACATAATGTAGGTACACATATCCTTTTCAAGACTGGAAAATATGAAGAGGATAGGTACTTCCATTATTTTGTGAGAATATAAGAGTAAACCAAAATGTAATATAGGAAACGAACTAAACAATGTTTTTCTTCAAGTTTCACTATAAGTAGAGGGTGTTTTTCTTTTCTCAAGTGTGAATAAATTTGAATAACCACACATTTAATTTATTGTTTTGTGTTAAGTTTAAAGGAAAGAGAATTACTAATTTGAATGAATAATGAACCAATTTTTCCTTCAAAAAATCTCGAAACTTTTCAATAAAATGACGTAAGAATACAATAACTAAAAAAGCACCCTTTATGTTTTGTATAGTTATGATGTCTCAATATTTCTAAGTCATGGTAAATAGATACATGAAAATATGAATTTTTTACTATGTGAATGAGTATTCTACTGCCTTGAAGAGCATATTGAAAATTTCAAAACTTTTTTTAAGAAAAATTGAAAAGAATTATTGTATAATTTAGATAGAAAAGCATATATTCCATGTTGATATAACCGAATTCTTCTGTTTTCATAATTAAAAGTGTTTGATATTTCTGTAAATAGGAAAACACGTTAAATAATAAACCCCCATCTTATAGCACTATTCAAGCCAGGAATAACGAATTAAATTTTGAACGTGGCTTTTTCGCTTAAGGATTAAGTTCGTGAAGGTAGTTCAAATTGAGTTCTGTCAAAAACAAAGAATACTGTACAAGATGTGGTGACATACCGCGTATTTTCCCAAACATTAGTATGACTAGCTTTATTTAAAAAAAGGAAATGTTGGACATAGTTATCGCTAAACCCGAAAATATATTTTTTCACCTATTGTGATTTTCAAGCGGATGATGATTGATATTGATACAATTTTTGTTAAAAATGGATTTTAAATTCATTTATTAGACGTGTTTAGATGCATTGTTTCTAATTGAAAAGAATACGTTATTTACTAATTAGCAAAGGCTTAAAATTTTGGACAAGCTAGTAAATGTCTAAAGCTCCAGAAAAACAAATAGGATAATCCTAAACCTTTAATACTAGGTTGTTTTGAATTTGATCCTTTACGAGATATTAAGGTATTGTTTGAAAACGTATTTCTAATTCCAAGTGAAATTTTATTTTGTTGCTGCAGGTTATTCCATAATTTTTAAATTGTATTCTTATTTTGCTTTCATTTCTGATTAATTCATTAAATTTCGTACGCTTGAAACTCATAAGTTTCCGAGCGAATGTTCTATCTCTCTCTTAAAGTGGATTTACAAGTATCTGCATTTGCATTATGCAGAAAAGTAGATGGAGGCATTCAGATATACATCTTAACCCGAAAGTGCGAGAGAATACACCAGGGGTAACTCTTTTTTACTTCCTATAAAATACCATAACTTTTTGACAGTAAAGTGTTGCCACAAGCCTTCACGAAAGTAATAAATTGAAAAAGAAATAACAAAAGCTTAAAAATAGCAAATCGGAAAATACTGTCGGAAAACTTAAAAATATTGTTTTAAAGGAACAAAGGAGACAAAGATGCTATAATAAAGATAAACAAAATTAACACTATAATCTTGACTTTTGCATTTCTCGAATTTCCAATAATGCAGAAATGAATAACTGCGCCATTTTGGTCTTTTCTCTCTATCTCACAAACATTAATTTTATTTGCTATGTTAGAGCAACCCTCGTATCAAAAGAAATTTTTTCTAAAAGTGACAGTTCGTGAAAAAATAAGAAACAAACTAACCTAAATCTGGAATGTCAAAATTCAGGATATAGCAATTCAATAAAATTTCAAGTAGCCATTTCGCGATTTTTTATTTTTTAGGAAACGCAAAATACTTACATCGGTAAAAATTAGCAAAATCATCTTTTTAAGTTAGAAATACTTTTAACAAATTTTACAAAACTGACGTTATCTTGATTTTAAGGAGTGAACTTGTTTAAAGGATGGAGATTTTTATTCCAAGAATCAAATAAAATTGATTATAAGAAAGTATACATGTTTCAAAAATTGAAAAATGTACTTTAAAAATTTAATAAGTCTTATGAGCTTAATGCTTATAAAGGTTTATATTTTCATTTAAAAAGATGTACATATGTATGTACTTTAAATACAATTTCAAAGTCAAAATATACATATTTCATTAGAATTAACCCACATTGAGTATATAGAAGAAGTTATTTCATTTAAGGTCAGTGGAATTTTAAAGTATGCAATTTCCTTAGTACAAGCTTATAAGTACATGCTTCGCGTACTTTCTAATTTAAATCTTCTTATAGTGCGGTTCAATTATTTTAAATTAACTCGCCCTTTCACTTTATAAAGTTGCCAAACAATCTGCTATGCAACATATATAGAGGACCAAATTAACACTCGGAACATAATGCTATTTCAGTGCAACAACTGCATAATTATACAGTACATGTACTTTATTTTTATTTTTTAGAAGAATACAAATTTTCCACAACTTATTTAATACACACACTTTGGCACCCAGGACGAAACTTTACATTAAAATTACAATGATTTCTATGATAGATACAATTTCTACATAAAAACATTTTTCTATATTGGATTAATGACATTAAAATCATGCATCGGGTGGTTGGTTTATGGTTTATGGTTTGGTTGTTTCTAGATTTAAAAAATAAAATAATAAAACATCAAAACATCCAAAGAGGAAAAAGTCATATGCAGAAAATTGTCATGAAAATGATTCAAGAATTATTATAGGTATACTCGGACAGTAAGTGCAAAAACAACATAAACATATTATCATTGATGGCATGTTGCTTAATTGAATTAAATTGATTTTACACTTTTTTCCTAGAATGTTCGAGTTAAAAATGTATAAGTTTTTTCTCGTGTGTTTCTGTTAAAAAAATGTAATATATTGATACATGTTTTGCTCACATAACCGAAATAATCAAAAAAAAAAAAGACTGAAACATTAAATTAAACAAATTTTTTGTTATTTTGTTTGTTGTTGAAAATGCCACAAACTCTTAACTTATGTCAAAAACCTTTTACTAAAGCTGATACAAAAAAAAAACTACTCGTAATTATTTGCTGAATCCGATTGACTTCTGAGTTTCTGACATTTCAAATAATTAAACCTGTTTGTTTTCTTTTTTTTTTCACGAGTTTTGAATTTCTGACATTTCAAACAATTAAACCTGTTTGTTTTCTTTTTTTTCAACAACTAATGATTGTTGAAATTTCGCAATCTTCCTTCGTCTTAACTTTTTCATAAGCAAAAATCACAAAATGGCTACTCTGTATTTCATGTCTTTTCAAATTAATTGACCTGTTTGTTTTCTTTTTTCACGATCTAATGATTTTAACGATTTTATTATCCTTCCTCTATAAAGTTATTATATTAAACTTTAAATCACAAAACGGCTACTCTTAGTTATTTGCTAAATCCATATGGAATTTCAAATTAATAGATATGTTTGTGTTTTTTTCACGAATTGCCATTGATTAGACGTGTTCAGATGCATTATTGCTAATGGAAGTTAATTAGTTTCTGACTAGTTAGCAAAGGATTACAATTTTGTACAAGAAATTGCTCAATCTTTGAAAATTGCAAATTAGTAAAGTGTTAAGCCCTTGGCCATATATAATTTAGAATTTTGATCCAATTATTTACATGCTGTTGAAAAAGTTGCCAGAGTCTTTGGGCCTATCTGCGCGGATGAAACATGAACTCAAAAAGAACTCACGGGTGTGTTCGTGAACCACATAACTATAGTGAGCGTATTTATCTTTTCTGACAGTTAAGTTTAGAACAAACGTTAGAAATTTTCTAACATTCACTGTAAAGAAGAAATATTCTTTGGCAAGCGCCACAAAGCATTTCTCTCTCTCTCTCTCTTAACTCGATCATGCATCACAATAGCCTATAAGCACTGAGTGTGAAATGAATATAATGCATGTGCATTGCATATTTATATATGTATGTGCATAAAATGCTGCAGCACTGCACCGCGTGCATTATCTTCCGCATCGACGACGACGTTGGCGCTGACGGACGGAAAAAAACCTAATGACAGGGATGGTTGCAATGAGTGCAACATACATATTATATATGCATCACAGCAAAATTCATTCTATAATTGGTTCATTGTTGACCTAACGTCTAGCATTTCACCCGACATAGTTTTTAGTTTTTTTTTCTTTTTCAGATCTCATTATTATCATCGGGTTAAAATAGAACGGGATTTGAAGATGTTCGTCGTCGTATAGTGGTTGTTGTTGTTGTCCCCCTCTCTTGAGGAGCAATCTGAAGAAGGGTGACATTGCTTTCAACTTATAAGAAAAGAATCAGCTAAAAACCACAAGATACCGCTGCTGTAGTTACCGTACCGCATAGTGGGACAGCGCAGGGATTATAAAAAAAATCAAATTCTTGAAATTGCGACTTAAATTCAAGGCTACAACAATTCAAATCTTATTAAAAGACTTGACGGTGTTCATATTTGACTCTTTCGGAGCGAATCAATTTGACATTTTATAACTTTTCCTCACTCTCAACAAAGTGAAGCAGCCATTAAAAAAACACTGTGGCAAACAAGATAAATTGATGAAACTTCAAAATGAGTTGACCTCAAAATAGGCAAATGTAAACACCGTGTTAAGAAAAATTTGTTTCGAATTTTTAACTAGAAAGATTTTAGGTTAAAAATGTTGTTTTTTTTTGCATGTTTTGGAAGCAGATTTACTAGAATAATTTAAAAAGAAGTACATTTTTTTCAAAAGAGCGATTATAAGATCAAAATGATGAGAAAAAAAAATCGATTTTATCAGCTTGTTATTTGCTGACATTGTTTGTATGATCACGGCTTAATCACTTAAATGTGTGAGTGTGACATTTCTATCACCTAAGTTTCTAGTGTGTATTCAAAGGTATAGTCAATTGATAGTTGGAAAATATTGTAATTTAACCTTTTTGAAACTTATTGAAAAATAAGTAGTTAAAAATGTGAACGTGTGCATGTCACACTTCTATCGCTTATATTGCTATTGTTACCTATTAAACGATATTTGACAAATATTGAAATTTGACGTTATAGTAACTTAAAATGTATTTCAATATTAAGTAACTTCACTGATAATTTTAATTTGCCTATAGCTAGTTATAACTGAGTCTAGATCTTTTACAATTATCTTATTAATTGACTTTTTGTATGTTAATTTTGATATTTATCAATTGATAGTTTTAATTTAAATTTCAATGCGTATTTGTCCACTGTGCTCTGCTGTCACCGCTGCCTGCACGTTACATGAACAAGTATCTATATCTGCCATCAGACCAGCAGCTTCTTATGTAAGCTAAGAGTAGTATTAATTATTGATTTAACCTTGAGAATTTATATGAAAATAAAATTGCTGATTTGCAAGACGTCCGTTCGTCCGTTGTCCCTGTACCTGCCATGTGCTGTGTTGCTAGACAACGACCGACGACAACGGCGGCGGAGGCGGCGGTTACTTGTTCAACAGAACCACCAATTTTTAGCAAATAATTTCGAAACACAGGTAGATATAGGTATGCGGTAAATTTATTATAAAATTAAATAAAAATATCATCAAAAACAACAACGACAAAAATGTAAAATCAAAAATTTTGTTTACATTGACTCCCTCTTGTTTCCCCAGAAACAACCACCACCCCTCTAATGTTTGTCCCTATAGACTTTTCATTTGCGTTTAGTTTTGTGTTTTTGGTGTAGAATTATGCCCGAGATGTTTTCACGGCGAGTGTTCTATAATTAGACACCGCCACAGAAATGACAGAATGACATTCAAACAAACATATATGTATTTAGGAATATCAAATAACTAATAAATGCGTGTGTTATTTGAATGAGCCCTTATGATGGGTCTAGTCATAATATTCTCAAAATTTTATTTGTTGGCTTTATTTCTGCAAAAGGGTTTTTCCACGCCTTATTATTTTATTCAATGTGAACTCACCTTAAATTTTATTTATATAAATATATGAACAGAACATAGGTAAGCGTAGGTGTGTTCTTTTTAAATGAATTACAGCTGCGAGTAATTTATTCGATTTTAAATTTAGCACTTTGTACATAAATTATGAGTGAAATAAAAATTCTTATAGGTATTTTATTTTTATATAAATTATGAATTACATATACAACGCCCTCTTTCGGTTGAGAGATAATTTGCGTTTAAATGGATGCGAATACGGATGATTTTTTTAAAAACTTTTTGTCTATTCAATAAATTTAAACAGAATTTGAGAATATTTATCTTTGGAAATAAATTTTTAAATTATGTGTTTTGGAACACTAGCTGGTACTTACAACTTTCTTTAACAAAAAAAGTTAATTGAAAGTCGAACCGAAAACAAAGCATCTGAACATGTCTAAAAAGTGACAATTCGTAAAAACAAAAAACGAACAGACCTGGAGATGTAAGCAAATTACTTCAATTTAAAGTAGCCATTTTGTGATATTACTATTAATAAGATAAGAACAAAATACATCCAAGTGACATTTTGATATTTTTGAGATGTCGTGTTTTAAGCTTATTAATTCTTTTATTCAATAAATCGTTATACATTTTGCGTTCCTGATAATGAATTATGTATTTGTATATATACAGTACCTAATAATTTGCTTTTTCCTAAAAATCAACTAAACAAGCCTAAAATACTTTATGAACGAACCCTTTCTGACATTTATAAATGTCAAAGTTTCACTTGAATATTTTCTGAAATTTTCATCGTGTGTTTTTCTAAAGGGTATAGAACGTTAAATTGGAAATACTATTTTAGCTATCAGACACTTTTTCAGCTTTCAAGAGATTTACTTTTAGTTTTGTTTGACATTTTAAGAATTGAAGTCACATGATTACCTTGAAAGGTTGATCCCAATTTTTAGTTCAATGGATACGTCGGAAAACAAAACTATCGTAGTTGGAGTAATGATAATCCTCAAATGCATATTGAGACACCTTTATATCCACAATAATTGACTACTAATAATTGTGCTTTATGGGTTTTTTATGGTTGGTGAAATAACTAGACCGTACTTCTGGCCTGAACTTTACAGTCAATTGACCGCTGTAAAGCCATGATTACCGACTTTTTCGTTCATCAATTGAACAACCATGATGTGTAGGTGCAGTGGTTTCAACAAGTAACGGACCCGTAAATTGACCTCTAAGACCGCAAGATTTAACTCCGCTTGACTATTTTCTGTGGGAATATGTAAAGTCGCTAATCAACGCTGCCGATAAGCCCGAAAAGATTGACCACTTCGAGGAGAACATTCATCGAAAATTGGACCTTCAGATAAGACCACGTCCAAGACAGGTGTAGAGGTCATGTGTCAAAAATCATATTTAAATTATAATGCCAGAAGATTAAATTTAAAACAAAAGTTGTTTTATTCCATTTCAAAGTTCTTTATCTTTAAAAACCACCTTTTACTGAAGCAGTTCTTACAATAAACATCAACTAACTGAACACACCTAAAATATTTTATGATCAAACATTTTCTGACATTTATAAACGTCGAATGTAAAAGTTTCTTTTGATGCTAGTACAATTTCTGACATTTTGAAATGTCAGTGTTTTTTGGTCCTTATACATTTAGTACTAAAAATTAGAGTACTATATAGCCATTTTGTGATTTTGACTTCAGAAATAATTTGAAGAATACTAAAATTCAAGTCAATTAAAAATTCAAGTCAGAACTTAAACTTTCACTATTAAATCATCCAGTTTTGTTTAAATTTTGCAAAATATTTTATCTTTTACTGCCAACGATTTTTAATGCTTAATAGCGTTAAAGTTTTGAGAGCATCAAGTTCCTTTAATCCTGTGAAGGTATATTAATATTTATTAGTATATGTCTTACACAATTGACGTATTTACCTTCTCCTTTTCCACATACCTACGTAATAAATAATAATCCTCAAATTTCCTGCGAAATAAATAAATTAAATCCAAAAATAATCTACCAAAGTTAACCTTTTCTAACTAGCTAACTCGCACTCAATCACTAAATCTACACACTCTTTTTTCCCCTTCATTCCACTCCAATTCTTTTTCATTTTTCATTAAGGATAGATGTAACAAAATTAATTATTTTCGCACGAAAAAAGATCAAGAGAGTATTATATTTTTGGGATTTGGTTATTTTCTTTTTTTACTTCTGACGATTTGTCGTCGTAGTCTTGTAGTCATCATCGTTATCATGGTTGTCATCCTTATTATGTTCACATCGTATTCGTAAATCGGTCTGAGAGGAAAGGTGGGTATGTTATATATATGATAAAAGGATCAATATCAATATAACACAATCCTATTTTAAGGATGAGCCAAAACACTCAACCGAAATGAAATGCGAAATAAAATGAAATGAAATCAATGATAATATTGATTTTTAGTTAGTGAAATCCTAGGACTATGACTCTACATATATTCTTTTGAAGTTTTGTATCTTCTCTTATGTCTTCATCATCATCGTCATCATCTTTCTAATAGAAGACAAAATGTAGAAATACGAGTACCTACAAGCAAATGAAAAAAAGAAAAAAACATACAAAAACTAGTAGATACTTTAATGGCATTTTTCCAGTCGATTGATTGCAGTTAATTGAACAATTAGAATAAATTCTAAGGTTTCCGTTTGATATTACCGTAAGATAGACAAATGCAAACAGGGTGCGCCATCTGGATATATATTTATATTTCAGCATTGAATAATTCCGCCATTTTGTGTCAGCCATTTTATTCAGCCATTTTTCACAAATGAATATCATATTTTTAGAATATATAATACACCATTTATTTAATTTAAAAGTCGACGATTAAATGACCATTCAAATTTGAAGTAACTCCCTTACTTGTCAGCGTTCTTCGGCTAAATTGGCTAAATTTTGTACCTTTTAAAGTGCAATGATTTAAGCTCGTTTTTTCGTTTTGTATCGAATTACAGGTAAATGTCAGTAAATGACATTGTCTGTGTTTGTCTGTCAAATTGGGCTGACACATGGTGGAGTTATTTAATGTTGATGAAATATAGCCCACCCTGTATGTAATCTCCACTTTCATTTAGATAACAAAGAGAAAGACAATGTATTCGGTGATGAAGTGCTTTTATATTGTTAATGAAGTTTTCGAAAATATCTATACTCGTATACGTATGTTCTATAGGTACCTACATATCGTAAATGAACTTCATCAAAGAGAAACATACAAAACTATATGGAGTTTGAAAAACTAGTGTGAAAAAGGATTAAAAGTGATGATTTTTGTGGCAAGAAGATTGATGAGAGTCATTTAATATAGATTCAAACGAGACTTTGAGTTTAATTTAGTGTTTTCTTTTCTAGCAAATTAATTTATTTTCCTTTCAGTCTTTAAATTAGATAAGTCACTTCAGGAATTATATTTTAGTGTTTTTTTAAAAATAAAAATAACCATGAGTTGGAAAACTAAATTATATTTTTTCTTTTCACAAATTTTATAACTAAGGTGGCTTAAAATTATCTTCGGATAAAAAGTCTTCCGTAGAATCATTTTACGGAACGAAAAAAGCAAACGACTTAACCTTTTATCAAACCTTAAAAGGACCAACAGTTTAATCCTTAAGCACAGACACATTAGGAAATTTAACTTTTGAAACTGTTATAATAATCACTCATAGCTGCCATGAGAAGTTTTTACAGTTGTTGTCTATGGTTTGACAGTTGATAATGTCAAACTGTGTTGACATTTCTGTTCAGTAAATACCATGAAGTTATCTACCGAATTATAATAACACAAGATTTATTCCAATAATAATTCTGAATTGTATTATTATTTAAAGCACTCACGCTCTCAACAAAACACTTGATTTTACTTGTAAAATTGAGTTGATGTTTAATTCGAAATTCGAATAAACACTTGAAAGTGTCCGAATAATTCAGATATCCAAAACAGATCCAAATTTAGAGTCCAATAGCCGAACTTTTAGGAGAGTGTCGTTTTCGATTCACTATCCGGATATTTCAACTGTCTTGTTCATATTCATCCGGACAACAGTTTTAAAGATTCGGATAGTTCGAATCGGTTAAAAATTCTACTGAAAAAATGTACCTTAATTGACTGTGTATTAGTTTAACTATTTGACAATTTTTCCGCTTTAATCCGAATGAGAAGAAAATGCTTTATTTCAAAATTTCCCTCAGTTTTTTGTTAATTAACAATGACAGCGTATTAAAATATATTTTATGACTAACTACAGTACATTCATATTTAAGCTCCTAGAGTGCTCTAATTTGTGGCAGTAGTACAATGTGGTATGGAAGAGCAAAGAATGTGCATATGGCATCGCATATCCCATATCCGAAAATGTATTTTTTGTCTCAATTTTCCCTAACGAGAACAAATGAGTAAAATTTAATTTTAGGTTTTGATTTTTATTTCTATTCTATATTTTGTCGGGATGAGATGATGCAGTTAAGTTACATAACAGACTATCTAACCACATCACGAAACTTCTACCTAAAACAATATGATGTTGGTATTTTGGGTGAAGTGAAAATGTGCACACAATTTATATCTATTTTCAGAGAGCACTGCACCAACAACCTACCTTACCTACATATTATTACTGATGGCATATCCTTTTTCCGGAAATTATATAAAATCGAGTAGATTCTAGGATTTGGTTTAAATTATGAAGCTTCGTATCTCTGATGATGTGGCTGAATATGCGTGTGCATGTGCAGTGTGCATCACGTAACAAAAAATGACATTTATAATGAAGCCTCTGATGTGTATTTGTATTTGGGAAAGGTAAACTATTTTGCGGTGTAAATACTACGTATATACCGTTATGATGCCTTAAGATGAATTAAAATGAATTTAATACTAATTTGAATAAATGCAATGAACTGTGTGGTTTACCACATCATAAACCAACATAGCCTCGTGTAATAATTAAACTTTAACATATAAACATGATATATATAATATATACATATATGCATTCTATACAGATAAATAATTGATATATGAGGTTCTTAATTAACTGCTCAGAGATCTGATGGTTCAAATTTATAAATTATTACGAATTTTTAATTATCTCATAAAAATTTACGAGTTTATTGTTAAAGGCTTAAAAGTTTATCTCTGCTGTAAAGGATTTAAGTTTGTTCTGCTTATCGAGAAGTACTTATACGGTTTTACATTAATATTGACCTTGTGGTAAAGTATTGTTAACATTTTGTATGCTCCTCATGTTCCAAGCCCAAATTACTATCATTTAAGGAGCAATGGAATTTGTATGTATATTTTTAAACGTTTTGTCTTTGTAAACTCTGTCTGTTCAAAGTTTTATCGATATTTTTAAATTGGAACTTACATAAGTATTTCGACCTTTTGTCCTTCAATTGTTTCTTTTTCAGCACAGTTTGATCAGTGTTCTTTATGAAACACACTGTAAAACTGAACTGTCAAAAGTTTCAAAAGTCAAACAAACGTGAAGTCAGCCGCGCTCAGCTTTTTACTTAATTAGCTCTGTCATTTTATTCAGAGCTCTTAGAGTGCGTTTCGGATTAGCTCTAATTAAAAAAGAAACACAACCTGAGCGCTCTGGAACAGATTTTTTTGATAGCTCAGTATTTTGTGTGTCTCTCGGATCTTCTAACATTCTAAAGCTAAGTACAGACGGATGTCAGATCTTTCAATATTGTCTGACAATATCCAAATATCAATTGTCTGTTCACACGCTTGGCTGATTTTGTTCGACCTAAATAATTCGATTTTGCATCCTTAGGGATGACAATAAAGAAACTGTCAGAAATATTAAGACGCTTTAAGAAACAACATCTTTCAATTTCAAGCGTCGGCAATGATGTTGTTATATTTTAACAACAAAATTGCAAGTTCACACGATTGCAAGACATTTATGGAAATTTCCTTACCGACAGATCTGTCAATTGTCTGTAATAAAAGCTAAAGTTAAACAGTGTGTAGGGAAGTTTATATGAGAACATTTTGGAAAACAGCCCAGACCAGAATTTTAAAGTAAAAATTTCCAATAAAATAAATAAATCTTCTTATATTCTCCTTCCACCCCATAAATCTCTGGGTAATAATTAGAAAACATGGTTTTGCCTTTATTGATTCTAAAACTCATTCACATCACCCCTAATTGACCTAAAAACCAATTTTGAAATGAACTTTCTTGTTGGAATTGTAGGTATAGGTATTAGTTACCTACAAGCAAGTTGAAGTTCCATCGTTTCGTTAGCTATACATAATGTTTCAATTACCAAACACCAACGCCATCACTTCTTTGTCGTCGTTGTCGTTGTCGGTTGATCGGTTGTCTCTGTCAAAACCATTGCCAGTTATATTCGAGATAACCGTAACCACCCAAGTGATTTACCGCACAATCTTCAACTCTCCAAAGTACTAACTTGACAATGACAACAAAAACACAGAACACATAGTCTTCGAGGTAAATAAACTGTAATTTAAAATGATACCTGCAACGTTTTCTTTCTAAATAAGTTGGGTCCGGTCCGGTTTGCCTTGGCTTGGCTTGGTTTGGCTATACTAAATAATGCCGTTATACAATATCCTCCGTATCCCAGTTAGAAGGGAGGAAATAAGATTTGAAAGGAACTTCCTATCTCCTGCAGTGTGAAAGTGCCTTGTGCCTTTTCTTTGGTATTAAATTAAATAAAGGCATTTAGAGTTTTTTTTTTTTCTTCTTTTATCGTCTTGTTGTTTTTTTTAAGGAAATGGGGTTGGTTAGGTCATTGAATCTAGGTCGTCTTTAAGTATGAAGACGTAAGCCATCAGACAAGTGAGTCAAGTCAGCAAAAGCATCAGAAGTCCTCGTTTTCCCTGATGAAGTTTGAATTGTTGGTTTGGTTGAGATTATGTCCATTTTTAACACACTGTAGTAAAATAAAATAAATAAATCATCATCACCAGACCAACCGCCATTGAAGCGTTATTATCTTTATAAAAGTTAATAATGCAACTGCAGCCAATCAACTAACCGAGAACAAAGTACTGTTATAACGTAATAACGGTTGCGGCTGTGAGGCAACAGAAAACTGAAAATGAAAATTGCAATATTATTGTACTATAAACTAAACAGTTATGTTCATATTTTCGCCCAAAGATAGATAACATAATTTGCAATTTCAATATCGTTAAGTTTCATACTTTTTTCCTGTTGAAAACGACATTGTTTTCAGTGTGAACAGTTAGGTATACTGTATACAGGAAACAGTTGGTACTTCCCTTTAGTTTCCGGTGTCCGGTGTTCGTTTTAATAATTTCACCACTTTTTTGTTGTGTCATGTTTGGATTGTTTTATTATTTTTTTTAACTGAGGGAAAAGAACTTTCTGTTGAGACTATTGTAGTTTAATTTAAAAAAAAAACATATTAACATGGCTTAAATGACGAAAATATTTGTCCCAAAGATAATCACAGTTAAACTATCAAGTATTTATAAAGCCTCTATAAATACGCTTGTCCTAACTCTTTCTTAAAAAGATTTGTCCTAAATTTAGTGACATCAAGTATTTATGAATGCTTCATAAGACAAAGCTTAAGGTAAGATAAAACAGCTGATTCATCTTTGGTATTAACATTTAGATTAACTTCATTAATTTCTCTCTGAAAATATATGTCAAAAAGTTAGCCAGCATTGAAACATGAAGTACAAATGTGGCTTTTAAAAGACGTTTGTACCGAGACTTATGGTACGATACAGCAGGGGATGTATGTATGTCTGAAAAATTTGTGTCCCAAAGTTATTCATAATTAACGTATCAAGTAGATACTAATAAAGTCTTAATAAAGACGTTTGTTCCTAGACTTAAGATAGGATCAGGACCTTGTTCTTTAGATTAAATTCTTTACTTTCTTTCTGAAAAATATTTGTCCCAAAGTTTGCCACATTTTCGATTTGCTTTACGTTCATAGGATGGCTGTCAAAAAACAATAACTAAAAAATGGTTTTCAAACTTGACTTTGACGTTTGATCGTTTTATCTCGCTCTTACTCATTTCTTAAACACAAATTATTCTTGTCTCATTTTACTTTCTCTTATTTGATAGCATGTCAAAACGGAAACAAAAATGACGATCTCGTTATCAATTGAAAGCAATCCATTGATAAACTATTACACGATTGAAGTTTACGAAACGTCATAATAATTCCAACCTTAATGTCATTTTATGTTTTTATTTGGGTTTATTTTTCCACTGAACATTTCCATCTTTAAACTCACGTAAAAGTTCAAATTGTCAACGTAAAGAAGCAAAAAATCCTTCAACAATCTTTCTATTCTTTGACCTACAAAGAAAAACGTGAACAAACAGAAATCCACAGTGAGAAAAGAATAAAATATTATAAGAAAAAGAAATAAAAAATAAGATTGTGAGGATCTTAGAAAAAGCTGTTTCCATTCGCGCCCACATAAACGCGTTAAATTGCTACAACAAATTGAAAGGATTCAACTCGAATAAAGAAGACATTGTTGAGAGAAATTCCCTCTCGTTCGTCGTGTCGTCTATGAATGCAATACGCGACGCTGAAGCTGAAGCTGGCTGAATCATGATGCATCACCAAGCCGCACATAGCTGTTTTCCTCTTTTTCTTTGATTTCCTCACAAGGAGGATATTTTTCACATTTGTTATCCTTCTCAAGTACACTATCGCATTCGTTTAATTTCATAAAAGAGATGTAGAGCAAAAGCATATTGTAACGGCAATAATAC
Source organism: Eupeodes luniger (assembly GCA_951509635.1). NCBI lineage: Eukaryota > Metazoa > Arthropoda > Insecta > Diptera > Syrphidae > Eupeodes > Eupeodes luniger. Next base: position 5,093,584 of record OX608075.1, on the reverse strand, counting down.
CTATATAACATTAGCATACGATACAATGTAATATGTAGTGTAAAACATATACGGAACGGATCTTAACAGATTAACTGACGTATGCGATAGAAACTACCTTACCTACACCCACCTGCCTGCCTGTCTTTTTCCGTTATCTAAAACATGAAGAAATTCAATGTCACTAAGCATTTTCTCATGTTATCCTCTTTTAACCATTTTTCACGAGCTTAACAGATGGGTATGATTTGTGTGCTGTGCTCTTTCTAGCATTGTTATGCCGGCAATAATCGTGAAGGATAAAAAATTCTACGTGAAAAACGGAATTTCTAAGGTGTACCGTTTATTCTTTTCAGTTTCTGTTGTTGTTGTTATTTCTTTTACATTTTTGCTGCTGTGCTCATTTTAGCAAGCACAAAATGCATGCCATGACGCATGGTTTTGCCGTCTGCTTGTGCGGTAGCCCGATGGTTTTGAGTACGGTTGGTGTGTTATATTTGTTGAGAGGTGGGAAACTGGAACCAGTGCGGGAGAAGATCTTAGGTAGGATTATGCAATTAATTGTTTCGCTGGTGTTTTAATGTGAGAATGGATAAAGTTTGAATGAAGATGAAAACGCATAACATTGTAAGAAATTATAATCTTTGTGTGAGGATTTTAATATTAGTGTTGACCTTGCAGTTTGTTAATTTTACCAAAGGGAGCTTTTAGCTGAGTATGTTGCATCTGATATATTTATTGCAAAGTTTCTTAAAGTATACTTAAGTTTTGTGGATAACGAGTATTTAAAAAAGTTGAAATTTAAACGAAAAGTCATATAATCTTGACACTAAAGCATGCTGAATATTTTATTTTTCCTGATCCAGTTTTGCACTTTAATATTTCGTACAGTCAACAAATCTGATATCTGATTTTTAGAATCTTCTTATTGGCTAGCTGTCAAAAAAAGTTCGACACTCATATTTGAAGATTGACATTTAAGTTTGATTTACATTCAACATTTAACTTATCTGTAAATTCAGTACCGAATTGCCCATAAGTAGGTACATACCATTAAAAATTAGACTTTCTATTTGTCAAGTTTTAGGAACTTTTGTTAAATATTGTACTTGAAAATCAAATCCTTAACCATATCAATGCAAACCAGCTCACAAAAACAAAGGGGAAATATTTACAAATCATTATTTCCAGTCTAATATCATAAATTTTTCCATCCAGATATCAAATACCACAATTTCATATCTTCACAATGAGCTGAAACTTATCTTTATCTACGTTAAAACCAAAGCAAGTCTATAATCAAAAGTATTCATCATATCGAAACGCTGTGAAAAATAAAACTACAAAAATAAACAAACAACAAAAAATAAGAAAATTTCGTTTTATTTTGGAAAAAATTCAAAAATTATGGCCACCAAAACATTAGTACAAAACAATAGAACAACATCCTCTGCCGAGTCAATTCAACAATTATCAACAATATCGTTAATGCTCGAATACGATATTGACAATACTTTGAATACGATTAAAGAGAACGGCCATTTGATGAAGGAAATCAAAATTGTAAGAGATTGCCGGCCCAAGCTGGAGATTAATAACAATGAGAAATTGATCATGAGCCAAAGTCCGCCTTCGCCAGCGTTACCAACAAATGCTCGTAAAAGATGGAAGATTCTAGCAAAAGTTCTACGTAAAGATTCCGAGGAGACCGTTTCGTCGGAGGATGAAGAGCGTACAGCTTCAGTACGTCGATTTAAGAGCTTTGATTTACTGAAACAGGACAGTTTCGAAGACCACATAGCTTTAAATTGCCTTGGCAAACCCGACAATTGGTACAAATACAAGGTTCTCATTGGACCAATCGAACATTCAGTTAATATTCATCATATCGACCGTCACCTGACCGCCAACGACTTGATGGGCTTTAATAATACTGGAAATATATGCGTGTGGCCCTCGGAGGAGGCACTTACAGTCTTTGTTCTCTCCGATCTGGACAACTTCCGAGGTAAATGGATATTAGAATTGGGAGGTGGAATGACTTGCCTGACTGGTTTGATGCTCTCAAAATACTCTAAACCATTTGCTGTCCACCTTACCGACGGCAATGATGTGTCAGTAGATAATGTCAGAAAAACCGTCTGCCTTAATGAACTCTCCTGCTACACCAAGTGCTCGGTTTTGAAATGGGAAGATACAGCAGCTCGTTCGATAAATGAATTCGAAAAATTCGATTGTATTCTTTCGGCAGATTGCCTATTCTTCGATGAAGCACGTTCCGCTCTTGTAGACACAATTTGGTTTTATCTCTCGCGAGAAGGTGAAGCTTTAGTAATGGCACCTCAACGCGGTAAAACTCTCACACTATTTGTCGAAGAATGTTTACGAAAAGGTTTCAATTGTGATGTGGTTCATCGTTATAATGAGATTATCTGGCAGAGACATTTGGAACTCCAGGGAACCGAACTTTACGATGAAAATATTCATTACCCCGTCCTGATGAAGTTGACAAAACCTCCTGCGCCTATTGTACATGATTAATAGAAATCAATTCGAAATAAAAAAAATTTTATTCCACTTTATAGAAATTAAATTAAATTTAAAAAATAAAATCAAAGTCAAATTAATGAGAACCAAATAAAGGACAGTCCACTCCGCTTAACTGACAATGGTAGTTGACCATAAAAATTGAGAATTTAAGCAGCCGTGTTAATTTGACGATGTAAACACTAAAGCTGAATGAAATGTCTGTCGTTTTATTTTAATTTATTATTATTTATTTATGTTTCAGTATAAATTGATCAAATAAGTGGAGTTGACTGTTAACCATAATTGTAACCATAATTTAAAACAAAAACAAAACGATTGAATGTGGTGTAAAGATGTTGGATTGTAAGATTGTGCATATTATGCTTAGTATACCAAAAAGACCAAAGAATTATAGATATATATATATTTATTAGAATATAATTGAACGATGAGCGCTACTTATATAAACTACTTATTACTTATGTACACTAAATTATATATGTTATAATAATATTAATTATACATACAAACTACCTTACCTACAATTGTAGTAAAATCCCTCGTTCTATCGTTCTGGAACGTGTATTATTATTCCTTTCGTTGTTAATAAGATTTATAAAGTATTATTTATCAAAACATTATATTTAAATTCTCGATTGATGAAATATAATGTTTTTAATTTTTAGTCTAATTGATCCATTTTTAGTATAATTTATCTGTTATATAAAAGAAAACAGATACAAAAAAGATGAAGAATAAAAAAAAGAAACATAAGAAATGTTTGTGTGTTTACGTATATCGTATAATTCTGTATGTAAATTATAAGCAGACGTTATTTGATAAACAAATAAATCAAAAGTACGTTAATTTATGGTAAATGAAAGTTTTTGGTGTTTTATTTGAAAATACATTATTTTTGTTTTGCTAATTTTTCTAAAATAAACAAAAAATTATTCTCTTCCTGTTTTTATAGAAGACGTTTATTTATAAACATTCTCAGGGAAAAAGACCATTTTTGTTGTTTTTTTTTGTTTTGATATTTAGATAAAAAGTCAATAGATGAATATTTTGAAAAACCAATCTCTAAAACTTTTTTACCATTGAAAACCATTAAAAATAAATTGTAAAATGCGAACACATTCTGTTGAGAGTAATGCGATTCAACTTTTGACAGTTCCAAGCATTGAAGTTAAGGCATGTTCACATAAGAACGACGTCTAATAAAACATTTTATTGACGTGGATTTTTACAACTAATAAAACAAAAACAATAAAAGCTTTGAGGTTAGTTACACTCTAAAACATTGTTCGTAGATATAAGGGTGGTATACAGAAGCCAAAATAGTTTAATAATCCGCAGTAATCTAACTCATCATAGGCTACAAATGGCAAACGAAGAAGTGACATATCATCCTTAACAAAGTTAAGTACAGACGATTGTCAGATTTAACAATATTGTTAGATCAATGAGGTAACAGAAGCCAAATGCTTTTCAGTGAAAAGTGGTTTGTCCAAAAGGTTGGCAGATTTTGTCCCAAAGACATACCATATGGTTGTCAGATGGTTTGCTATAAATACTCGCCAAAAGTTTTTTGTATATTTGCCCAGATTATATTTTTAAGATCTCAGAGATTTCCGTATTCTAAGAAATATGAAAAAAATTTCTCATAACAATTTCTCACTTTTGCTGTCAGAAATCCGAGAGCAAAATCTGTCGGATTCAATTACTCAAGAATTCTCTATTTCACATTTCAAAAAGGATTAAAAGACGTTCCTGGAAGCATGTACAGTGTTCACAAAATTGTAAAATATTTGTGAAATTTTTTTACTGACATATCTGACAATAATGTAAGATTTTAGACGGAGCTGTTTTGAACCGTTTTATTTGTACGTCTCATAATTGTATTTACTTCCCATTTAGTTAGGAGAGGGATAAAATAATGAAATGTCAAAATGAGCAGCCTGAAAAGAATCAGATGTAAACACAGTCTTAGAATCGTCTTTACTTAGCTTAGCAAAATCATTTTTTATCAAATTTAGAATCCCGATACATAAGGAGACAGTTAAAGCTGTTATTAGTTTTCATCATTGAAACCTATCATTGACATTTTTTTGACAGTTCATTTATAGCGATCATTAAAAATGTCTGCCATTACATTTACATTTTTCTGACAGAAACCTGTCAATTGAATTGTATACAACTGATACACAAATCAATTGAACGATTCTTTATATTTGTCTTACAAAATAGAATCAGCTGCTTAGGAAAATTAATTTACGCCTAAAAATTTACATTTCTGGCAAAAAGATATTTTAATTATTATTATTACGTTCACCTGCCATTAATTACTCCCATGTTAAAAGGCCTTTGGTAATTTTTTTGAAAAACATCAGAATAAAATAATGAACGTTTTCTCTTGAAATCATTTTGTTATAGTAAGTTGGCGACAGCGGCAAGCTTGTAAATTTAATACAACAAACTATTTCAATTGTTGGTTATTCTAATCTAGTTTCCATAGAATGACATTTCCTCATTTATGCCAAGAATTTTTGTGATGTTTACATTATACGTCAAAAATGCCAAAAGAATACAAACATGAAGATCAAAATTCACAAATCTGTCGGTTTATATTCCAAAATATTCTAAACTGACAAGAAATTCATACAGTTTTAAAATATTTCCATATTATCAAATTTAAATGTACATATGTATGTATAAGAATTTGAAATGTATTTATTTTGTCGGTGGAAGCATGAAAAGATTTAAGATTGGCTTTGAATTTTGAGTCGCTTGACAAACGAAAAAGGTGTGTCTGGTAATGTGAAATATTCTTAATTTTAACGAAACTTTGTGAAGATTTTATGTTACCAAACAGGCGTTAAAATGTTACGGTTTTAACTCAAATGTCAAATAAATGAAAAATTGGGCCTAAGTCAATGTAAACACCCAAAGTGTTAACGTTGACCCATCATAACCATGGCATCCATTGTCCATTGTACCACTTAATAATTTTATAGTGCTCATCTAATTTATTCAAAACTATGATGTTAACATCTGTTGAAAATTTTTAACATATTGTACACAAATAATATTTATAGAAACTACACCATCATAAAACCAACACGACATGAAAGGTTTCTCTAACGCTCTCATTAATCAAATTTTTACGAATTTGGAGTAAAAACCAGAGCGTTCCGTCGCGTCTTCGGTCGTTCTTCGTTTGCCCGCATTTTGAGTAATGAGTCATAATGGCGCGTCGGTCGTCTGTGCTCATCGATCTTATATATGTAGATACAATAACAACAACTACGACTAGAATTAAAAAAAAAAAAGATAAACTTAAACGTTGCGTTGTCGCTGTCGCTGTCGTCGTTTTCGTCGCGTCAAATTGCTTAGACATAAATTTCAAATATGAATATGTATCTACGTCACATTTGTTTGTCGCTGGGCAAATCGCCATTGTTTACACGCTACGTTGATATTGAAAAGCTCCAAATGAGTGAACAAGGACATTAATAATTTTCTTTTTGTTTTCTTTTTTCTTGGTCAGGCCAGGCCATATTCTTTTGGTTTTTTGGTGAACATAACGACTTCGAAGACGCGCCATAGTCGGTTGTTTTCCCGCCTAAATGACAGGCATTTGGGTTGTTTATAATTTTTCGAGACTTTTTTTTTCAGCTTGTGTAATGGAAATGTGATGGTAAAATATTCAATAGTGGGTGGTTGATGGATAAATCTACCAAATATAAACAGAATCTCATTAGGCATTAGGGCAATGTTTTTCTTGGTGTTCATTCATATTTTTCTAGGCGAAAAAAGAAAAACAAAAATTGAGCTTCGAACAATTAATGTTTCAGATAGAAAATGTGTCACAGTCAATTTGACTCATTTACATATTGGAGGAGTCACTTTTTTTAGTTAATTTCTTTAAACCCAAAATAAGAAAAGTCATTTAAAATTTTAAAAAAAAATGTAATCTTTATTGTGAGGAACATATTTTTCGCGCTACTTCTTATCAAGGCGGTTCGTTTGGCACGATGAAAGGAACGGCTCTACAAATACCATGTTTAATATTAACACCTCATTAACATTTTTTAAGTTGACACTTCTGAGATTGTGTTTTGATGACTAACAATAGGGAAAAGGTGTTTTTTCTCCACCTCAATAAAAAGGCATATCGTCGCCTTGTTGTAGATTTGCATAGCTATTTTTAATGTGTCCTAAATATCCTAGTTAAGAAATGTGAAGAGTAAGTAATTAGAATTTTTAAGGCTTTAAGATACAAAATTAAATTTTTTTTAATTCAACAGAATTCAGGATTTAGGAAATTTTTCAATATCAGTGCCCTGTACAAGATTTTAAAATATTCAATAAGAAGTTAAACCCATTTTTTCTGAACATATCTCAACATTTTACTAAAAATTAAATCATAAAATATCTGCTTTATTTTTTAGTAATTTGATAAATGCATATGACTTTTAAGCTTCTGGCATTTTAAATAAATATGTCCGTTCCCAAGTTTTAGGTTAGTTTGCTTTATTTTTTTTACGAACTGTCACTTTTAAGACGTGTTCAGATGCACTTATTTTAACAAAAGATAAAGCAAACAAAAAGATTAAAACTCTGGAATGATTAAATATTTAGAAAATTGCTGACATGTAAAATGCTTAGGTTGTTTAAAATTTTTCGCATTTGTTTTCAATTCTTTTTGTACGACCATTTGCTTAAGTATAAAAAATGTTATATTACAAATAAAATACAATGTATAAAGCATGGCTTCTTTTATTCCAAAGAAATCTAATAGGTCAAGAAATAATCCACAAACGTCAAAGAACACTTTTCACAAGCTTTATAAAAATTGTGAGTGTCGAATTTTGGGTAAACTTAAAATATGAGCATAGGGTGCGTAAAGAAGTAATGGTTATAGTAATTTATTTAAGACTGTCATGTCTGACGTCTTTGGCGAATCCCTGCCTTTATCACCCAAAAGATTTGTATAAGTACCTACTGAAATTTCTATTGAATTGACAAATCTCTGATACCTGGTAGAAAATAAATAATAAATAATTTATTTAAATAATCAATATTATTTTAACCTACAATTATAAATAAAACATACAATTTAAACTGCAAAAAATAAAAAATGGACTTAGCCTTTAGCAGATAATTAGCCTTCTCCAATAATTTATCTATCTTAAAAAATAAAAACTACTTTGAAATTAAATATACAAGAAGATGGATTCAAGATTTGAAGTTACAACATTAATTTGTGAAACGTCACATGTAAGATACATCACATAGTTTTGACAAACTGTTTTTCAACATGGCGGACACCAATATAACAGTTTGACCATGTTTACATTACATTCTTTATGAGGCGATTTATTTCATCATTTTATACCGCTCCCACTCAATAAAAAAAACTTAAAATGCGTGCTTCAAATTCACTTCCCTTTTTAATCGGCAATAAGAGCAATAAAAAATGATGAAATGTCAAACAATTTTAACTTCAATTTTGAAACCAAACCTCTATTTGTCAATTTGAAGTCCAAAAAATTTTTGTTTTTTAAATACACACGCCAATAGCTTCTTAGAAATATAAAATGTGATAAATAAATTGTCCCAACACTCCTCACGAAGTTAACCTTTAAACTATTATTCCATACCTATAGGGCAATAAATAATAACACACAAATTACCGCAACATATTGAAATGCCAACAATATAAACTAAAAAAAAAGAAACACCGACAAAACACTTACCATACCATAAGAACCTAGTCAAATTGATTTATGTCCACAAATGGAATCCTTTTTAACAAGTTTTTGACCTGCACAGAGCCCCTTTTCGTTTTCAATTTTCGTGTGCGTCAACACTATTGTCGCAATAACAAAAAGGCTAAAGAATCAAATCAAAAAAATATCCACAACAAGGTGCAGGACATTATCAATCTTTTCCTCCTGTCAACCCTGTCTTCTTTCGACCATAGGTACAACAACTGAAACACACGTATTATAGGTCACCCAAAAAAATCTTCCCAACCACACGTCATCGTTGACGCCGTCATCGTGTCACAAACCTACAACAACATATTTCGGCCAAAATACCTCAAGGTATTTCTTTTTCAAAAAAATAACCCTGCGATTCCTGTATTCTTATTACAACTTAACACACCATCATCATACGATGATGGGGTTGACAAATATAATAAACTCAACTACAATTTTTTGTAAGCCTCCGGACGGCACTTTAGGACAAGTCGATGATAATGACCTCACAAAAATTTATAGCCCTGCCCTCTATACTTACTCTACAAATTTTTCCCAACACCCGCCCACACGTAATGGTCAGTTGTTGGAATCATTTTCATTTAATAGAACACAGAAGCGTGTCAAAGGTCATTGTCAAAATAAAGGATAGTGGATATTGTGACACTTTGACATTAATACGTTAATGTGAATATGGAAATGTTATAGTTGACGGTTCAGAACTTTTCCGTTCAGTTTAGAATTTGAAAGTGGATCATTTTTTTATGAGTTCAGTTGATGGAGGCATAATGTGTTCTCATGTGTCATAAACGAATTTGAAGTGTTGTCCCGCTAATTTTAAAACACAAATTTAACAGGTGATTTCTTTTTTCATAAAGTCACAACAGAAAAATTTTGTATAATTCTTTTTTTGTTCATAATACTTTACTCAATTAATATCAGAACGTGTTTGAATTTCATGTATTGTTTTGACGTCGGAGTACTCTTTTTTAATCCAATTACTGCGAAAAGTGACAGTTGATTAAGAAATCACTGTTATTATGTCACTGTTTACATCGCCATTGACTCAACGGAGACTTCAGCGAGGGAGGTAGTTTACTTAACTGTAAATAACAAAAAAATACCTGTAACTTTTGTTTGACCTAAGTTTATTATTTTAGGGTAAGCTGACATTTTATAAAATAGGCTTATGATTAAAAATGACACTTGATTTGGAAAGCTACAATTCTTAGGCGTATTACATTAGCTTAAGTGAATCTTCAACTTTTCTTCCTTCCTTTACAAAGCGTTGACGTATTACTTCTGCCCCTGCATACAATGTTCTAAAAAACAAATAGCACTGCATGCAGCTTAGTGAAACATTATCCATTGCTCATTTCTACTGCATTGCGTGCAACTTTTTCTACCCCCAAACAATATAGGGTTAGGGATTTGTCGAATTGTAAAATTATAAATGAACGTACACAGTTTTCAGTTAACACTTTTTTATGTGGATTTCTGGTCAAGTCACGCGATGTTAGCCTATACAAAATCGAAGCTAATGGTCAGTTTAGCTCATTTGGCATGCTTAAGTTGCATTAAAAGTCAGTGATTTAATTTCCGATATTTTTATATATTTCAATATACGCTTGTTGTTTTTAATTGAACAATATAAAAATTTAATTGAGGATAATTAAATGATAATTATAGAGGTGTTTCAATTATTTCCTAGTTCTTTTATCATTTTATGTTTCTCTTGTTTGAGAGGTCTTTTTTATTGATTTTAAAACTTGAATTATTTAGGACTGATTACTGGAAGTCAAACGAAAAGAAGTACTGCGATTTTTGCAAATGCTGGTTAAGTGACAATAAGGCGGTATGTATTATTTTCCAGATTATCTAACCCATTTTCTTACAATACTGTCACATTATTTGATTAGAGTATAGCTTTCCATGAGAGCGGCAAAAGACACAAGGCCAGCGTGGCCAAGCGCATCACTGACATTAATCGGAGTAGCGAAAAGTCCGAAAAAGAACGTCAAAAAATGGATATGCAAATCCGAAAAATGGAAGAAGCCGCCTTGAGGTCCTATGCCATGGACATCCATTCAAAAGGTGACATGACTGCAAGGTCTGTTTCTTCTGTGATGAGTGTGTCTGGTGCATCGAGCAGTCATGGCAGTGGAGGCAGCAGAGGTGCTAGAGGAGCAGGACAAATCGATCCAATGAGATTACCCGGTAGCTCAGATGAAGAAGATGGCCAAATTCGACCAACGGTTGATAAAGTTGCTGCCCCAGACACTGTTCCTAATGCTTCGCTTTGGGTGCAGGCCAAGTCTGAAGAAGGTCATACGTACTATTGGAATGTGAAGACGAATGAATCTGTTTGGAAGGAGCCTAAAGAGGGCTATCTTTCGCTTGAAGAGTACAATAAGATTAATCAAATAGCTGAGGCACAACAAGAGATTCAGTTTCAACAACAAGCTAAAGACTTCCAGAAGAATGCTCCTGAAGAAGTAGCAAAATATAATCGTGAGCGACTGAAAATGTACCGTCGACAAGATCCCAAGGAAGAGACCGCAAAAGAGGAAAAGAGACAAACATTCAAGACGGAAGAAGAGTCCTACACTCCAGATATTGGAGCCTGGGTCACTGTTGAGAAAAAGTAAGAGACACAATTTTTTTTAAAGTACCACAAGCTTATTATATTCTATTTTTATTTCACTATAGACCTGAAGAAAAACCAATAAATTGGGAGCTGCCAGCTTCGAACAACTATTATGTACCTCCAGTAGTGTCAGAAATACCCTATGAACCTCCTGTAAAACGATTCAAAGAAAAGACTATTGAAAGTCTTGATCCAAGTGTAGCGATAGGGTTACCTACACAGTTTAAAAAACGGAAATTCGCTGCCAAAGGAAACGCTCGACAACGGTTAGCTGATGATTAAAGTACAATTACTACGGTATTAAATTTTTGAAATAAATAGACAATCGACATAATTGTGGTTTTGTATTTTTCTGTAAAATATCCAAAAATATTTGGAAAAACTTTTTAGATGTGGTAAGCTGTGAAAATTGAAATTTTATGAAATGCTTTCTTTTTGCTGTAAGACCAAGGCTCGTGAATTGTAAGAAAATTGATGACATGACAACTTATATAATCAGACACGAGCAAAATAATTGTCATCAATGTTTAACTTTTTTTTTATATCTGGCAATACTTTTTTCGGATTTGATCTTTTTGACAGCTTTCACTTGATTTATACTCACTTTAGTTTGCCATTTCATAATAAATAGACTAACTCCTGAGCAACTCTTGCAAATTTCTCAAATTTATTACTTATTCTCGTGAAGCAACTCTCGCAGCATCCAATATTCAGTCGACGCAATCGCCGCCGCTCAGGTTTAGATTCAGCTATTGCTGCTGTGGAGTAGAGTATCAACGACCTGAATAACATTTGTTTAAGGAAACAAAAGCTTCAAACTGCGGACAAAAAAGAAAAAGTAGGAAATTTCAAAAGGTATATAATTTGTAACCATGGCAGCCACTTTATTGAAAATTTGTATTAGAAATTCCTCAAACAAATTAAATTGAATTCAATCATCATAGGTACATCATCTCGGTGATAATCATAATGTGACAATCAAATTTCACCTCAGCTGATTTCACCATTGCTTAATTTTCGGAGTTAATTATTGCATTAAAAGACTTATGGAGACTTAATTTTGCTGTCATTTCTCCAATTGACATTAAAAGGAATCTGTCAGTTTTTAAAGGGTATTCATAGTGAATTTACATGCATCTCTGCATTTTATTTCTGCAAAAAAAACGTTTGCAATAGAATTGACATTTTTTGTACAGAAGTAAAACACCAAAATTGTGGAGAATTTAATAAACCAAAAGGCGCCTTCTAGATATGATTATGTGAAACCGAACATGTTTTTAAAAGTACTATTCTACACATTCGGTTCTAACTAATATCCCTATTCCGCTGTACTTGTGTTAACATTCTTCAATTAAAGACAGACATTCATGTTATCCTGGTTCAAGTTTATGTGAATTTTAGTCTCACCAATGGCTATTCTTCGATCAGTCAGAAGCTCATTTATCAACCGACGCAAAAAATGACAAAAACAATAAGTCATCCATCAAATTTCATGTTAACTCACTCTGTTAAAACAGAAGACGTCGAAACATAGCATAGCGTAGTGACGGCCTTCTTTTGATATTTTATTTTGAGTCGCGTCCATATCCACTGAATCGTTCCCATTGGAGGTAGTCTGCAAACATTGCTTATGCACATACAATAGTGTTAATTTATCATAAATAAAAACGTCAAACAAATCACCAGCAATTAATTCCTCGTGTCATAGGGGCCGAATAAATTCCTGCATTCTAAAAATTCTCCACTTATTCTCTCCACCATTCTGAATCCACCTTAATTTCTTTCTGTCATTTATTTTTATCGCATAAGAGCAGCTGTTTATAAGAAATTTAAATACACCACCTGTCTCTCTTCCACCCACAACAAATCGGGCTGAAAAAATAAAACATAAACTGAACCACTTCAAAAGTGGGGTGGCTCTTATTTTGACATTTCCATTGAATTGAATTTTATATCTCATCTTTGGCTAAAGTGTTTTTGCTTTCGATTTCGTTTTCGATGTAGAGCAATAAAATTATTAATCAATTTTTACAAATTGTTTTTGTTTAGATTTTGATTAGTTTGGTTTCTCAAAAAATCACAACCAATCGGGCCAAGCATTCCAAAGCACAAAAATGGATGAAATTGATAAAATCATCGTGCACTCATTGCGACAAATCGGATGCGAAATCGACGAAGAAATCGTGAGTCTATCGAGTTTCTCGCCGGAACTTATCGTCCAAACGGTCTCCAAATGTTTCCAACTAATAAATCCGTCTTTGGTTCTGCCCAGTACATTGCCTGCTGCAATGGCTCAGCGTTTTGCAGTCGCCACAACTCTGGCCGAAGCCTGTGTGCTGATCGGGTTTCGTGGCGATATTGGCTATCAGACGTTTCTCTATTCGAATATTGTCGAGGTGAGGCGGCTCTTTATGTTTTTGATTGAAATGCTTCCCAAGGAGAATGAGAATCTCCTCTTCGAGCAATCGCTCGAGCTGACAACCGACAAGTTGACTGCTTTGGAGGAGAAGATCAAGAAGAACGTGCACTATTCCATGAACAGTGCCTGGGTGACTCAGTACTGCAGAAAGTTTGGGATGAGGGAGTGGAATAAGGTGTTTATCGATTCGTACTCGCAAACCACCCCCTTCAAGTCGAAAGTGAGCCTAAACGTGCCACGATTATCGTCGTCGTCAAAGAATGACGCCGCCGATGTGGCTTCCCCAGAGTTACGGAAGTATTGGCTCAAGAGGTCGCCTGGTATCTTCCAGGAGACTAAAATCAACACTCTGCCCAATTCGCTGATTCACATGAATGACAAGGAGTGCAAAATGCACGATTCCCTGAAGTTGGACACAGACAAACTCATTGAATTGATTAATACTCAGAGCGAACAGTCGATGGCCATGTCGGCCGTTGCTCTTCCCAAAGCTAATAGGACGGCTGCTCTGGCTAAGATTGCTTCCGTTGAAGGAGGCGATAAGAAGAAAGGCAGCACCTACTTAGTTTCTCTCTTCAGTTCCATCCAGGACTTGAACAAGGACATCGAGCAACTCAGGCAGTCGATCGATGAGTTGCTCCTGGAGCACAAGCAGATCCAAATTGGCATCAACAACGTCAAGGAGCTTCGCAAGCAATCTCAAGTCACGCAGGCGAAGTTAAAGGAGGAGAAGAAAGTCCATGAGAGGACATGCGTTGTTCTGGAGAATCCAGAAGTGAACATAGCCAAAATGGAGGCACTAATCGCATCCACACAGAGTCGCAAGGCGAAGCTCGAGGAGAAATGGGTTCAACATCGTGAACCGCTGCAGCAGGCTTGGGAAAAGACCAAAGCAAAGAACTCCAATTCCGCCCAAGCAAACGAAAGTCAAAAGAAACTGGAGTCCATCCAGGAGAAGGTCACCAAACTCGAGAGCGAGTTGAAGGCCAAATCGGCTTTGCACACCCAACTGGTGGGTGTTCTGCAGAAGGAGAACCGGACGACCAGCCGAAAGGCTTACACAACACGAATCCTCGAGATCATCGGAAACATTCGAAAGCAAAAAGACGACATCGAAAAGGTCCTGCGCGACACCAGGCAGCTGCAGAAGCAGATCAACACCATCACTGGACAGCTGGACCGGCAGTTCACCGTTGCCGATGATCTGCTCTTCACGACCGCCAAGGACAGTGAGAGTTCGAAGAAGGCCTACAAACTACTCATCACGCTGCACTCTCACTGCTCCAACTTGATTGTTCTTGTCAAAGAAACCGGATCTGTGATGCGCGAAGTTCGTGACTTAGAGGACCAAATCGAGCAGGAAAAGTCAAGGAATATTCTCGCCAATCTCGAGAACATACTCGGCGACTTGAAACTCATGGAGGCCGAGAGCAAAAGTCTCCAAGAAAAAATAAGCAAAATCGAGAATCAAATAGTCAATGAATGAATGAGAGGATCAAAGCAAAATTTTTAAACAAAACAAAAACAACACACAATTTAAAATATTAGCCCAAAAGTTAACATAAATTTATTATGTGTAAATTTTCTTAAACAAAACAAAAACAAAAACATAAAACACCAGTAAAAAGCTGTTTCTTATTGTTTATTTATTTTTTTATTATGTTCGATGTTTATTTTTAAATTATTTTAACTAACTATAAAGCTGTGCCAATGTAGAAGAAGAGATAAAAAAAAAAAAACAAAAGTAAAAAACATTATTTATGCATTTAAAAAAAATAAATACTAATATGTAGCAACTAAAATAAAAACACAACACACTCCTTATTTCCGAACACACTAAACTTAGTTTAAAAATATTAAAAAAAAAAAGAAAAATAATGTCGTTTTATTTAGATGAAATTTAAATTAAAAAGAAAGGAATTAATTAATTATCAATTAAAAAATAAGAAAACAGAAAAAAATATGCAACATTGCTTAGGCCTTAAATTATTAGCATAAGTGCGAATATCTTTTATAATCACTTGAGTATAGCTGAGTGATATACTCGAATGAACGAATTTCGAACTATTTAGTCTGAATCTTATGATGAAAATAAAACAAAAATTCTTAAAAAAATCTGTTTGTTTATTTTTTTAAGAAGATTTGAGGCTCCTTTTTGGTAAACAAATTTAGAAAAATCGAAGAAGTGATTTAAGGGTTTCTAAACATATGCTAATTTTTCATTTTATTAATTTGGAAAAAATTGATTATAATAGGTTTTTAAAGGTCTCTAAATTAAAAAATCTGGCCATAACTTGTAAGCCGTTGTTGTATCATAACTTTGTGAGTCACGTCACAAGTTGATTTGGTACTTGGATGCTTAGTAAAAGGCACTCTTTATATATCTTTCGGAGAATTTTTGGCTCCTTTTGTGAGGAAGGACGCTCTCGAGACGATAAGATCACGAAATTTGTCCTAAGTGTCAATAACTAAGTTGCGCAAATAGCTTACTTAGCTCACATGGGAAGAAAGTAACAGGCGGAGAAAGCTAAGTAACATATTTAGGCTGAATCTTATGATGAAAATAAAAGAAAAACACTGAACCCAGCTCCTTTCTCAAGAGATAAACGTTGGTTAATATTTTTAGAAACATCGAAAAACTGCTTTAAATGCTTTTGGTGTACAACGAAGCTAAGGAAAACAAAAAGCTGCTCACTTATCATAAAATTGCACAAGGAATTTAATTTAGTTTTCATAATTTTTGAATTTAATTTAAATTTATTGCTCTTTTTATTTGTATGGTAATGGTAAATACTAATTTAACAAAGCTCTCTAAGTCCAAAAACCTAGCATTAACTTCTAAACTGTTACTCTACTATGGTCTTGCCAGTCACATATGGATCCGACACTTTGCTGCTAAGTAAAATGCAATCCAACCTATTAGCTGTGTACAAAAGAAAAGTCCGTTGTTTTGTGAGGAAGGACAATGCCGGAGTTGCTACAATTATGATCATGAACAAAACGTATTTTTGTTTCGAAGCAAATATTGTGACAAAATTAAGCTCGGAAGGCAGGTACCTAGATCGTAAAAGAGAAGAGAAATCGCATGGGAAAGCTAAGTGCTATACTCCTATAATCAAATTTTTAACTAGATGTTAAGTCTGAATCTTATGGTAAAGATAAAAATTCTTTAAATAAATTTTGTGTGCAATGTTTTTTCTGTAACATTTAATGGAGTTCTAAATGGGTTAGGGTCGTAACACTGTATGGGGCATAATACTGTAATTAACAAATTGTATGTACAAATTTTATTTTACAAATTCTATATGGTCAAAATTCTAATTGGTCTAAATTCTGATTTTTAAAATACTGCCTGAAAGAAAACGATTCATGTTGATAATGTAAAAATCTGCACATTTTGAAGAACATCATTTTTAAAACAGAACATTTTAAGGAATAAAATATAATAACATTTTTTGATTAAAACTTTTTTAGTAAAACAGTTTAAGACAGAAGCATGTACAAATAATATTCTTTTAATAATCATGCATTTCTAGTGTTCCTAAGGACTTAGTTAGTTAGTTTTCAAGCCTTAAGTGACTTTTTCGTGATCATATCAATATTTTTACTTGCGACATATAGGAACTATATGGCAAGTTTTGCATTCGTGCAAAATTTTGTCTGTCTGTCCACGCTCCTACAGCCTAAACCATTGGGTCGGTTGAGTTCAAACTTGGAAGTTAAGGTTTTGAGCAGATTCGCGTTAGGCGTTTTTTTCATTTTTTTTTAAGATCAAAACTAACAGTGGCCCCATACAATTTTTTTGGTCAAAAAACGATAATTCGAATTTTCTCAAAAACAAACCGATAGATTTTTTTTTAATTTTCTCTAAAATTTTATTTTTTAACTAGGCTTCTTTTAATAAGAAAAACATATTTTTCTATTGCTCTGGAAAGGTACCGCTCATAGAACCGTTATTTTGTTTTTTTAATTTTCTCAGCAACTTATGTACTGATTTCATTTTTTTTGTGAATAAGCTCTTATATTGCTTTAACAATATTTGATTATCAAAAGTGCAATTTTTTTTTGTTTGAATTTTTAAAAAAATATTGAATTTGTTTTTTCAAAATTCTATATCTCAAAAACGGGTGAATATTTTTTTACGAAATTCAAATGTAGAGCGTATATTTACAATCACTAAACAACTGCATACCAAAAATATATTTAGAACAAAATTGAAAAATTTTATATATAAAAAATTAATTTTAAAAAAAACCGTTCTAACGATTTTCGAAAAATTTTTTTGAAAAATCAAGGGCTTTTTTATTTATAAAATGACATTTAAATTTTTGAAGACAAACTTATTTGTCAGGTAAAATTTTGAATCTTAAATTAGTTTTTTTTTTAATTATTTTAACTGTATTGAATGTAACCCCCTCCCAAAAAAATTGAAAAATGGAGGTTTTTTCGAAAAATCAAATGGCATTTATATCTTTGAAGACAAACTTATTTTACAGGTATATTTTTAAATCTTATTATATACATATATACTTTTTTAAACAGACTCTTTAAATACAAGAGCAAGTTCGTGCGACCCAGTCGTGCATTTTATTTCTTGTAAATTTGTATAATATAAGTTAAATATTATTTTATAATATTTATCATCTTTTATATTTCTTTTTATTAAACTCTGATACAACATTTGTCCTGATTTATCAAAAAAAATATCTACAGATAGTTAAAGAACACAACTTTCAAAACACATCCTTTTTATGGATATAGTATTTTGTGATAAGAAATTCGGAGATACGGTATATACGGTATACGGTATAATTTTCCTTTTCAACAAAATGAAATACATTATTTTGTTCATGCATCATTTAGGTATGTAAGTTTACAGTGTTTTGAAATACAGAATTTAAGACTTACAGCATTACGACCAAACAGTATCATATTGATTCATACAGAATTTTGATCATAGAGGATCGTGACCCGTGGCATTATTTGACTCGCTTCCGTTCTAAATATTGGTTTTAAGGAAACAAAGAGTACCCTATTGCGTACCCTATTTATCTTAAGGGGGTATTCTAGTGTAGAATTTTGAAAAAATTATTTTTTTTTTTCATATTTCCATAGTTTAGACATTCAACAATATGCGTTTAAAAGGATTTTTTAATATTCCTATTATTTCACAAGTGAATTGAAGGTCATAGAAACTGGTTTTGTTTGAATATTGTCCTTTTAGTTTCATTTTAAGTTACTTTTGTGGCAACCTTTATACTGAGTGGAAGTGCTAGCTCTGACAACGTGTTTATTTTTATTATTATTTTGTAAATTTTGTAAAATGGATAGAAAATCTTCGAAATTCAGTTCTGGACGACCAGATAAAAAAAAAGGAGATTTTCAGGTAATCAATTTACTGTAGAAGAAGAAATCAGTTTCACTAGTGCATCTGCAGCAAAACGCGTTTTTCTCGAAACTACTTTTTTCGAGCTGGCGGTAAGGATATATCGAGTTCTACTAATAGACCGATTTACTTCAAATTTGGAGAGGATGTTCTTTATATACATCTCTTTATCGTGTGGTCCTTGCCCAAAAATAGGAACTTCTCATTTAGTATTTTTTAAAAAATCGGAATTGTTGAAAAATATGCAACAGGAACATTTTTTTTTTCAAACTGCTGCCATTTTGTTAAAAAGTTTTTTTTAACTTATCCAAGAGTGAAACAATAGCGACATCTATAATATTTAAGAATCCGTCTGGTTTTTGTTTTTCAGATCACCAGGAGGGTTGGTAGGATGCACGCCAGGACACCCTCTTTTATTTAGACCCCCCACTTTGACTGCTTGTAACTTTGTTAATTTTAATTTTTTTTTTTTTTTATTAATTTTTTTATGTATGAACAACAAATCAATAAACAAATGATACAAAAATTTATAATACAAATATTTTTTGTTTCCTTTATACAACGCTTCAAAAACCGGGTGAAATTCATGTCTCTACACTAGAATACCTCCTTAATATACTCAACAATGTTTTCTGCATTGAAAGCAACAACATTTACGATGTATTCCGAAAGAAATAATACCATTGTTCAAAAAAAGGACTTTTCTAAGGCATGTCATTGATAATTGTCACGCATTTTTGAGGTATTAAGGTATATTATGTGAACTCTCAGGGCTTTTGCTACTCCTATTATGCCCAATGCGCATTGGAACCATAAATAAGGGAGAGAGGCTTTGAAAGGAGGCTTTTTCATTCTAAATTGTTTCAATGATAGGGAAAAACAGAGTGTGGTAAAGTATTCCACATTCGCGTAGTACGGCTAAAGAATAATACAACTTATTATTTTACTAGAGCATGATTCGTTCAAATAACTTTAAAAAAAGGTGAGACAAGAGACATTACGTTCTTGTTTGAATATTTTCCAAGAGACTTAAGAAAATTACTGGAGCACTAGCCCAGAAACAAAACAGTTATACTTAAGCTGTGGATTAAAGTATTTCCAGCTTTTGCTTAGTACATATTTTCTTTAATATTTAGCTTTTTAGCGAATATCGAATTAAGAATTATCTCCTCCTATAATAGGAGTTCTATTAATTGGGTCTTTCTTCTTAATGAGTAATATACAGACCCAGATGGGCGTTCCAAAATGATTGTAACTAAATTTAAAATGAGTTACCATATTTATTTGGAATTTGAAGTTCGAATTATTGTTGTTAAAACTGCCGAGGCAAGAAGTATTGGATTATTAGTTAAAAGCGATAGTATTTAATGTGCGAAAATATAAAATTGGACTCTTATGAAAAATATGTGGTCTCATGCTTGTTGTAGTAATTTTTGTTTGATGGACAGATGGATGCATATATTGTAAAAACAAGCTGGCATGGAACTAATTTATAAGAAGAATTCTGGGATGCAAATGTGCGCCCAAATGTTGTACGAAACGAATTTTCCACAATGTATGATGTGTTTCTAAGTCTTTAATATATTTCAGTCTTCGAAATTCGGTTTAATTGTTTTCAATATTCGTTCTTAGTATTCACCTATTCTATACATGATCAGGATAAAATACAACATTTATGATAAAACGGCTTACAAATAATTTGTGTTCTGAAAACAAATCAGTTTTCCAAATGAGGCTATCAAATCAAGTTTATGAAATAATTCAAAAAAATATAAAAATAACGTTCAAATCGGGTATTTTTTAAATTTGGGCACATAGCTAAAAGTTTGGATTCGAAATCATCACAAAAGTTAAATTTATTTTTTGCAAAACCTTTAAACCAAAGATAGCACCAAAGTAAAATTGATAAACAAATATATTTTTCAACTTTCGAAAGAAAGTTGGAGCTCAGTATTAGGCTACTTCCAAAAGTTTACTTTTGTATTCGATCAAAGAAATATACATTTATTTATTAATCGTGCATCATTTAAGCTGGGAGACACTGTATACCGTATCCAAAGAAAAACAAAAACAATTTATAACATCTGCTTAAATAATTTATTTTATTAATAAACAACAGCTTAAAAAAAATAACAAACATTGACTTTAAAAAAAAAAAGAATTAAACAAAACTGAAGCCTTAGTTTGTTTTAAGTATTCTAGAAAAACGTATTTTTGTATCTTATCTAATTTTCAACGATGGGCTTATGGTCGAATATTAAATTCTTTTTCGATTTTATCGGCTACCATTTTGGCGATAGCCAATGAACTAGTAGCTCCTGGTGATGGTGCATTTCGACAATGTAATACGTTTTGAGATAAAGCCCCACTACCTGTGCCCTTATCGAAAACAAAATCATCCACCAAATTGCCATTGATGTCGAGTGCTTGAGCACGAACTCCTGCTGGTCCTCGTGAAATGTCGTATTCGTTTATATTGGGGATGTATTTTTGTAGATCTTTCACTTGCAGTGGGATGAAGGCCGATTTTGAAATCTCACACAAGCCGAATGTGATGTTTTTCATTGCCATCTTAATGAAACCGGGATAACGTAAGGCATCAGCAAGTTCTAGAGGATTGATGTCACCCCATCTAGAAACAAAAATCAAACAAACCGATTTTAATAAAGAATTTCTTAAGAGATGATGTGAAAAATCTTACTTGTATCCTTCTCGTTTGAAGGCAAGGACAGCGTTTGGTCCCAGCCACACACTGCCATCCATTCGAGGTGTAAAGTGAACTCCAAGGAAAGGTAGTTTAGGGTTCGGCACTGGGTATATATTTCCCTTTACCATGTGACACTTCTCCGGAGCCAGAAGGAGGTATTCCCCTCGGAACGGTACGATTTTGGGGTCTTTGGAACAGCCCGTCAAGCCAGCGAGGATATCCGACTGAAGGCCACCACAGGTGAGGACATATCGTGTCTGAATACGCTGGTGCGATAGACTTCCCTGAATCGTCACCGGATACGAGGCATCTGTTGGTGTCTCATTGAACTTATTCACTTTGAAGTTAAGGAACACTCGACCTCCAGCTTGTTTGAAATCGTTTGCATAATGTTCAGTGACCAGAGCCCAGTCAACTATGCCCGTCTGTGGCGACCACAGAGCCTTGACTCCCTTACAATAGGGTTCAATTTCAGAAATTTTTGATCCATCGATCATCTGCAAGTCAGGTACATCATTCTGGATTCCACGTTCATGCAAATCGTGCAATCTACCGATCTCTGATGTGTCAGTGGCAACTATGAGCTTCCCCACCTTCTTGTAGGGAATATTTCTTTCGTCCAGGTACTTGTAGGATAGTTTGAGACCCTCAACGCACAATTTAGCCTTTAGGGAGCCTGGTTTGTAGTAAATACCAGCATGAATCACTCCACTATTGTGACCGCTCTGATGGAATGCTAGTTTCCTCTCTTTCTCTAACACGGCGATTTTTAAGTGGGGATTCCTCAGAAGAATCTCACGTGCCGATGCAACCCCAACAATACCCCCACCAACAACAACGAGATCATACTGGCTGTTGTATTGTGTAATTAAATCAATCAATTAGAGATTAAAAGAGAATGATTCAGCAAAAGAAGAATGTTTTTTTCTTTATCTTTTTATCTCTCTACTTACCTATCCACTTTTCCATGATCCATCGACTGAAGACGGCTAGTTACCCCTAAATTCGCATTCAGCCTTGAGAATAGGGTAGGTAACTTGGAGTTTCTGATAACAGACATGTTTAATTTGAAAACTATGCGTTTTTGAAATAAGATTGTTTTTCTTTTTATTTTTGTTTCAAAGGACCTTGATTGACCTTTTCGTCATTCCACGGATCACCACCCACAAGTCAATAAACCAGCAACGTAGGTACAAAAAAAATGCGTATAATTTTCGCAGATTTCGTTTTATTTGTAAGTACTCCGGGAAAAATGACAACTGTGTTGTGAAATATCAAAAAACAGGGAAAACAGCTGATTGTGTTTCTACTAAACGTTGTGAGAGACATCTGTCAGTAGGATTTGAAAGCATATTTATGTTTCGGTTTTCGAGCAAAGCACTGCCAACATAAATGTTTAAATAGAATTTTTATTAGATTTGAGTCTAGATTACTTGAGGTGTGAGAAGGAGTTTCATTTGTTTTTTTTATTTCATGGATAGTTCATCCATTTTCTTTTTCTTATGCCTAAAATTGTCTTTTGCCCAAAATACGAACATTAAACCAAAGTTAATCCTCACTTAACTCTTTCAATTCGGTGAATCAACGACTACTGAAGCAAGGTTTAATATTTTCCCAAATACTAAGTTTTCAGTAGAGCCTTATATAATCGTGCGAGGAATCGACAAATCCTCGAAGAATATTTATTGTCATGAAAAGTGCTTTCTCAAATTTCGGATTCGGCTCAAAACTGTTATTCCCCTCCATCCCTGACAACATTATTCAGACACAGGAATGGTTGAGAGTTAAAAGTCACTAGGCCCTAGTTCTCAACGGACTGTTGCGCCACCTAATTTTTATTTAAATCTTCTCGAAAGAAGTTTTAAAATAAATCAACACTGCTGAATGGTTTCATTAAATCAAACATACCTAATTAATTGTAACACACTTTTTTAAACGTCATGTCTTTTTTGTTGACAATCGAAGTTAGATGTAAAATCCAAAAATACAGGAAATAAATAAATTGAATAACAACAAAATATTCAAAATTCCATACTCAATTTCAAGGGTAGTAGAAAGTCCTTGTTGATAACAGGTGTTCTTTATAGACGCTTGTGTTTCAATCTGGCAGTACTTTTTTAGGAGTTGGCCTTTTTGACAGCTGTCACTTGATTTATAGAAATTTAGTATGCCATTCCAAAATAAATAGACGTCCCGATGAACAAAGTTTGCAAACAAATAGTTCGCGTCACACTTCATGAAATACAATAATACAATAAGTTTTAGACAAACAAATTGTAATAAATTACAACCCCTTCGAACCTGGAGCAATGATTAATCATCATATAATTGTCCTAATCCGAATAGTAAACATTTTCGAAACACTGTTTAAAAATTGACCCACAATTTAAAAACTCACAACTGAATGACTAATATATTTTATAAATATCTGAACGCATCTATTTTCTCTGATGAGGAGTTGAAAAAGAAAACAATTCTCTGAACGATACCAGTTCTTTGACAGCAGAACAGCTGATTTAAAAAGCTAAATAGTAAAACAAAACGAAAAGTAAACAAAATATTCATTCATCGAAACCGAAGTTTGGATTTTGATGAATTTTTATAATTTTAACAAATCAAAATGCCCTCATTTTGCGTAATTTCCGATTGCCAAGATAAATACAAGCACTCAGAAAATGTCTCATTTCATAAGTAAGAACATTTTGATTTAAGAAACCAAGTATTTCATTAAATAATCCTGCTTTTACGATAGATTCCCTCATAGTCGGAAGGACCTTCTCGACAAGTGGATTGAATTTGCCAACCGTGAACCCGACTGGAAACCATCAAAATGGAGTGCAATATGTAGTCGGCACTTTGTTCCTGAAGATTTCCGGAATGTCAATTCCAGGAAAACCCTCAAGAAGACTGCAGTTCCCACTTTAAAAACCTCTACATGGACTGATCACTCTCAAGAGATGCTACCATCTCTCTCGATTCAGAATCACGAAACAGACATGAAGGTAATAATTCTGTTGACTGTTTTTTTAAAATTAAACCTGTTGCAATTCGTTGTGTTATTTAGATCCCTGAAAGTAATTGCCGTCTTTGTGGAATTTGTTGTCGTCCGGTGGCGACCTTTGCTACGAATTTTGAAATTTTCGGTATGATCCAGAAATGTTTTCCCACACTCAATATCCAATTGGATGACAATCTACCAAAAGACATGTGTTCAGGATGCTTGAAAAGACTCAATAGCTTCTCAGAATTCATAGATTTGGTTTTGAATACTCAGAAACATCTCCATGGCACGATTCGAAGTGAAAAATTCATTAAACCACCCGAAAGACAACTGAAAATAAAACAAGAACCCGTCGTAAATGTCAAACAAGAAGTCGCCGAACACTTTGATAGCTTCCTAAGCGACGAACTGGAAGAAGAACAAGACTGCGAACAGAAATTCTCCTTCTGTGACTTTCCCATGCTCAACACCCAGGATATCATCAACAATTGTGACATCATGGAAATCATTAATCTTGACGATCCCTTCATCGATATTCCTGACGATGAAAATGGCAATGAAATTGGAGAAATTGTCAATCAAGATTTCTTCACATCCACGAATAAATCGCAATTTGCTTCGAAACTGGATTCCATAAACTTGGTTCATGAACACAACTACGCCATGCCAATCGAATGCAAGGAATCCATAAACCTCACAAATGTATATAAGACTGAAAAAACGGAAGACAAGGATGACCATGATGTGGTGGCTAGCAGCGTTCCACCAGACACCTTGATCACTGCTAAACCTAAATTCAACACCAGCAGTGCGGAGTCCACAATTATTAGTAATGATTTGCAATTTTCCAAAAGCACATCGTCATCCTCGTCAAATGGAAAATTGATGGTTACATCTGTGAGTGATTTGCTGCCTCGTCCAAAAGTCGAATCGAACTTTAAGAAGCCAAATATTGTTGTTTTGAATGAGAGCATTGTCAAGACGGCGTCTGCATTCCAGCTACACCCTTGTTCGATGTGCCAAGCGCAGTTTTTCTCCGCTGAGGGTTTAAGTCACCACGTTGCTAAGACTCACCTTCCAATGGTCACATTACCTCCAAACAATGTTTGTACCTCAATTCCAGCGCCCCCATGCAATATACCAGAGGAGGTCATTGCTAAAGTTGACTCCAAGTCGATATCCTGTCTCATCTGTTCCTCGAGTTTCTTAAATATTCATGATCTCCTCAAGCACAAGATCCGAACTCATCCGAAGCCGATGGCAAAAAAAAGAAAACGGGGCCGTGAGTGTTCTGCCTGCGAGAAGTTTTTCGTCAGCCAAATGGCCCTGAAAAACCATCGTAATTATGTTTGCCTCTCGAAGCTGAATTCATCACCGAGAACCTTCAAGTGCCGTTGGTGTTCCAAATACACATTCAGTCACTGGAGAATCTATAGAAATCATGTAGCGCGTTGTAAGAAACTCAGATGCCCAAAGAAACCTGAGAACGTCACAAAACTTCCCAAGATCTCATCGAAATGTAAACCAAAAATTCTCGAAAAACCACCTGCTAAAGACACTTTCAACCTTCTCTGCCTCGGTTGCAATCAGTCCTTCAGAACTGTAGATGAATTTCGATTGCATTACGTTGAAGAAAAATGCAAACTCCAACCATCAGCCGATCAGGTTCTTGCATTCTGTCGCACATGCAATCGACCCATAACCAAATTCGCCAAACTACGTGTTCATCGGCATTTTCAGTATTCCTCCAAATATTTCTGCAAGGAATGCCCCAAGGAGTTCAAGAACTCAAAACTTCTAGCCCAACATCGTATCACACATTCGAATGTCCGCAAACACAAATGCCAATTGTGCGAGAAGACATTCAAACGAAACTGCGGCCTACAGCAGCATATAAAAGCGATTCATTTGAAGCTGAAGCCACACGAGTGTGTTGTCTGTAAACGGAAATTTGCTCTCAAAGGCGATATGTTACGTTGTAAACATTCAATATTGACACTGTAATTTTTTTTATTGGGTTAAAGGTTGTGTTACCATCTATTTATTTAAATACACATAACCTCAATTTTACAAAATAAGCTAAACTAAGACAACAATGAGGCCAAACTGGCTTTGAGCATAATGTGGCTTAAATTCTTTACTAACCAGGGCATCTTGTCAAAATACCGTGTTTTTTAAGCAAAGGTCACCCACATCATGTGGGGCACAGATTTTTAGATATGTATGTATATGTTTGTGGACATATTTCTAATTCAACGCCATCTATGTGGAATTTGGTATAATGCCTTTGTACATACAAAATCTTACAGCTAACTATGATTATTTGATAAGGCTGATGAGAAGTGGAAGAAGTCTTAATAAGTCTATCATGGTAAGACCTCTGCAAACAAACGCCTCTCCAAAATTGCAGAATTTTAAAAAATTAATAAACATGTACAAAACTTCAAGCCATTTGAAGAAAAAAAAGGATGTGATGGAAAAACAGTTATAAGTGCCAAAACCCAGTGTTTAGCAAAACAAAAAAAATAGAATAATTGTAATATTTGAAAGGGTTTGCTGGTTATAAAGACTCAGAAAAGTTTAAAATTCGTTTTATTTCTCTTTGTCAGGAATTTTTAAAATGTTTAGCTGGAAATTTGACAGTTCTACCCCACTCGTTAAGACGTATACAAGTTATACTAATACAATGGGCAGGTTCAGCCGACATAAGGGACTTGAAAGTAAGGCAAGTTTGTAACATCTGATTGGCCAGCTATATCAAGAAAAATCTCCCTAACTATCAAGTCAAGTCAACTTATGTCAAAATGACAATTGATTATTTTTTTTTCATTCAACTAAAAGCTGAACTTTATTACTCAATGATTTATTTACATATGTATTTATCTGCATAACTTTATTTAATGCTTTCTGTAAAAAGGTTCCTTGTAAATTTGGAAAAGAAATAAGTAATATTTCTTTACAATACAAATCGTGATGGACTTGGAGCTTGCCTGAGGAGTGTTTTGTAGAAAATAATAATTTTGGTAGTTTTTGTACTATGAACTTAAAGTAGAGATTTGTGAAGTAAAGTTTTGAATTTGAAATTCATGACACTTGAAAAACTAACTATAGTTGCCTTAGTCAAAATGTACGTTTAACGAATGAAGTTGACTGCAAATGAAGTCCCTTATGTTGGCTGAACCTGCCCAATGACAACAAAAAACAATTCCAATCGTGTTCCATGCGCCACTTAAAAAAATCATTTTTTTGAATTTACCCATCTAATTACTTTTATCAAACGAATGCCAATAGTCTGCATGACTTTTATTGGAAGATCCATCCATTTAGGTTCGTAAATTTTCACTCATTTTTCTTAAGACTTCCAACAAAAAAACTGGACTGCAAATAAGATTTTGTTCAAATTTACGATTTCAATACACTTCGACGATTCTGACAGATAAAAGCAAAAGTTCGATAATGGTAATAGATTTCAAGATTTTAATCCACCGATTTTTTGACAATTTAGGTGAATGTCAATTAGGTGATTGGAAAATGGTAATGCTAAATTGTCACATTAAATACATTTGCCTTGCGACTCGCGAGTCATAATATGGCCGTTAGATTTTAAGATTTAATTTTCTCTGTCCCTATAATATTCTTTCAGTACTTTGACCTACTTTAGCGCCTCTTTTTTGAAACGATAAAATGCCTTCTCTTTGGTCTTTACGACACTACTTCGCTGTACTTCGGCGTTCTTCCTGTTCCTATTGGTAGTTGTAATATTTAAAGATGACCTAGAGAACCTAGACTGAATTGTAATCAATCGGATAGTAAAAATATTAACAAAAGAATTATAGTTTTTAGAACTGTGACTCCAAAATGTGAATTTGGCAGTGAATTTTAACAATTTTAAGTAGTAAGTTGATTCATGTAAAATTCCAGTTTAAGGAATGGCGTAGTTTTTACTTGTCAAATATCAAAAGATGACAGATTAAAAAGTAACATCTGGAAATCTCTTTATTTAGTTTGACATGCAAGCTTTATTTTATTTTTAAAACAAACTTTCAGTGAAAGGTAAGCCTTCAAAAATCTGATAATCCTTTGTTTTTTTTTAAGAAAAAAACGTTCTAATGTATTTTTTTTATATACAATATTTTAATTTATTTTACTTGAATATAATATATTAAAATGTTCAATTATATATACATACATATAACCTAAAAATAAAACAAAACTATATGAAAGAAAATACAAAAAGTTACATAACTTCTACTTAAATCTGAAAACATTTGTTTTTCTTCAGTGTTTCTTATCTTAAAGGTGGTGCTTCAAATCTTTAAAAAAAAAACGTGCTTCCTTTTTGTCTTGAATATTATGTATAATATATACTGATCATGGTTATTGTTTTGTTTTTCTTATAAAAATTGTTTCAATTGAAACTCTTGTTTACCGAAACCTTTATCCGGATAAAACTTTATCAAACTTACAAATGGCACTACGACAGCTATTTTAAATTTACGAAAATAATTTTTATTTTATATATAAACAATAAAAAAAAAATAAAACATAAACTCTTTTTTTATAAAAAATACAATGAACATAAACATCAATAACATAAAATAAAAAGTTTAAAATAATTACAAATATATTGCAACTACGGATTTCATTCATTTAGGCTCTTAAAAATCTACGATACATACACATAATAATATTAACAGTCATTTTACTTTAATTATTATTATTTTTGTAGTTATAATCTTAAAAATGAGTTACATAATATTTTATACGACCCCACTGTACTTTTACATTTATTATTTATTTTTTAATCGTATTAGTGCGATCTTTTTTGTGATGTCTTTTTTCTTCAAATAATTTCAAAAAAAGAAAACTTAATTCTGTTGGAAAATAGCGGCTCGCTGTTGGAATTCTGCACGCCGCATACCCTTCTGCTCTTCCTGTAGTCGGCGTTCTTCCTGTTCCTGTCGAATTTCATCATGAAACTTATTTGTCCTCAATTGTTGTTCGATTTTGGCTTCGAAGAAATTTTTCGCCCCACAAACGCCAACTTCTTCGACATTGATTTCGGTCAAGCGGGCCAGCTGGTTGAGACCAGAATCACTGTCCAATTCACCAGCCTGAGCTTTGCGGTAAATCAACAGAAATTCCCTGAACGAAATCTTTCCATCGTGATCCTCATCGACCTCGGATATCATGCCCTTGAGTCCCAAATGAGTTTGAGGTGCACCCAGTTTTTCCATCATAACTTTGAGTTCGGTCAAGTCGAGATAGCCATCGTGACCACTATCGTATCTGGAAGTAAAAAAGTAACAATGAACAAACAATTAAGACACAATTCACGTATTAATATGGGAATATTAAAATTAAGGGGTTAGGCAAAATGGTCTACTACAAAGAACTTCTAAAACGTTATCCCAAAATATCTACTTTGGTCGGAAAAAAACTTTAAGTACATGGTTTTCGAATTTAAATATCAAAAATGTACTACGAAAATAATTATGTTTTTCTACTTTTTAAAACTTCAAACGCGTCCATCTCAATACTGCAATTTTTAAGTTAGCCAGGCTCATAACAAATGTCTAAAGATTTTGTAGGCAAATTTTACACTTTTCATTTTGGAAGTGCCCTACTTCGGCAAAAATTAATATACTGTAAAAATCCTTTGTATTTTTATAGATAACTAACGGTTGTTTTTTAATATGGTAACTTTTATTTGGTAGCACTATTTTAACTGGCGGCCATTTTTAACAGCTGTCAGGTGATTTATTTTAAGTTTGGTTTGGCATTTCAAAATTATTAGACTTACAGCTGAACAACGCTTTAAAATTGTGTAATTGTATTTTTTGAAAATTATGGTTCTGTTCAAAATATGTACGTTTTGCGCGAATTTTGTTTAGAGATGGAGCTCATTGTTTGTTGAATTGATACGTCAATAAACAAAACTGCCGTATTTGGAGTGTTAAACAGCCAAGATTTGCAGGAGCTTTGGTTTCTAAAAGACGACGCGACGTGAGCGCAACATGTCATACAGCTCGTATCACAATTTATTTATTGATGTTTCACATTACGAACCTGTCAATTGGCCTCCGAGATCTTGCGACTTAACGCTGCGAAGCTTGACTTTTTTCTGTGGAGAAATGAAGTTGATAGTCTGGACCGATAAGTCCGATACGAGTGACCACTTAGAGGACAACATTCGCAGCGTTATTGCTGATATACGGTCATAAAATGTTCGAATAAGTCATCGAAAATTGGACCTGCAGTCAGCGTTCGAGCTAGCCGTATAGTTAATTCTCAAGGAATCGTAAAAAAAGGAATCAATAAAGGAAATTTCATGTCGATTTAAAAATCATCTTCGTTTTATTCCATTTCAAAGCTTATAGACCGCTAGTGAGAAAACAGCCTATTTGCTCTGCCTCTAGGTGACATATCCCCTTAAAATTAAGCACTGTTAGACATCGCAAGAACGCTTCACCATTTTGTAATAAATCGCTTTAAAACAATGTATTGTAAGCTGTCAATGTCACCTCGATCTATTTTCTAGTACGTCAGAGAAAAAAAGTTCCCAAGAAGTCTTTTTTTTCGGCCTTGCTTAACCCCTTAAAACTAGACACTGGCTCCCAGGTTTTATATAAGAACTATGGGTACGTGAATATCTGCACTTTGGTCTTATCGCACTTTCACATAAAATAAACAAACTACCAAAAAAGAGGTCATTGCAGTATATATGCGGCTTTTCATTTAAACATTTGCTGGGTATAAATATACATGCGAACATAACAAAATTCCGCAGCAACAAATTTGGTGTTGTGGCGTGCAATTTGTGCGGCGCACACCTCGCTCGTTTTTCAGTTTTGAGGCTAGCGAACTCATTTGTTATTCTGAATGCACATCAACATCAGCAATCAAATGTGATTACATGGTTATTATGGAAGCTATAGAGAGGAATTTACGAAAGACTATTTTTGGTATGATGCCACAATGTTTCGACGAGCTTTTGTAATCGAAAAAACAAAGGTGTGTACGATACGAGCATAAATCTCATTACAAAAATAAGGGCATCCTAAAATAATTGAAAACAAGTGATAGCTATGCATGTTGGCAACAATTAAGTCGTTTAAAATCTACACAAGAGTTGAATAGTATTGTTTTATAAGGCCATGCGATAATGATGCATCATCAGTATGCTGCGTTTGTTTATTTGTTTAACGACTTGCCTAGATATATAATGTTGCAAATGCAAACTAACGAGCCAAAAATGTTTACAACACAAATTAAAATAAATTTCATTCAAAAGTCCATCTTAAAAATCAAAAGCGTTAAAAAGCGTTAGCCAGTCGGGTCCCGACCTGTAAGAGACGAAAATTTCCTTACTTTTTCCTGAGTTCCGGTAATGCATCGGAAGAGGTAATATTTTTGTCTGCAACAAACATGTCTGTCTGTTGGAATGTTTACAACAACATGTTCGTTGGCATTAATCAATCAAATGATTTCACTTTGGTTGGTGGACTGTCAAATGACCTCTGTCCCTTTGATTGATGGATTTATAGTCTCGTGCCAACTTGGCTTGTAAAACAGAGTTGAAATGTATGCAGACCATAATCCACCTGAGTTGAAATTGAAATGAACTAACAAATATAAAGACCGCTGAAGGACGAATAAACATAAATGCATACAGCTCACATATCATGCGTCATAAAAAAACAAAACAGACGCATTTACAAAGGAATCCAAACGCAAACGGGCCGTGATGTGATGTGACTATAAAAACATAAGAAAAACAACTTAGACTTAAGGAGCTCATGTGTTTTGTGTGTGAGCTGTAACATGCTTAGACTCCATAAATGCACACCTTGTTGGCTTCTTATACAAACTGAAAAGGAAAACTGAATAAATTGCATCTTTTGGCAGGGGCAGGCAGTATGATTACCTCAGATGATGTAGTTAACGTGAGCCTACACAACACAGAAGTGAAGTTGGTGTAGTTGCTAGTTTGCTGCAAGCAACAAACAAAGACCCAGCAGAATAAATGAGTTGCAGCACAGCAGCAGCAACAGCAGCAGCAGGAGCCCAACATCATCGTAATCTATGCTATGCTACTGGTCTTTTCTTTAAAGTTAAATCATTGCAACTCGACTTGAGAGGAAAATGTAAGAGCTTTGTTGTATCAACTCTTTAAACTCTTAGTGGTTCGTTCGTGTAGACTGCGGTAAAGATTGATGCTGCTTTTGCCTTTTGCCTTTTTATGCAGGTGAATGACTCCGATATGATTGATTGAAATTTATATTAAAGGTGACTTCAGACTTAAGTGTATAATACGAGTGTATACATAGCCTTAGCACAATGGTTTCATATATAGGAATAAGATTGAAAAATAATGTGTTGGTGGTAGAGGGAATTACGACATTTTGCGAGTTTACTTAATATGCCAATAAAAGAATGCGATTTCGACCTACTATAATAATGAGAAGTTGCTTGGAGCTTTTCTTGCAATTTTCTATTGCGCAAAACTCTCATTGAATTTACTCAACTTATGGCGAAGTTAGGTTGGGCTCTTAGCATACTTATGTAGATACAATTAATTGGATGTTGACAATTGTTTGTTATTTAGAGTAAACAATGTAACAAGATGATGATAATGAACAAAAATGTAGGTTAATTTGTGTAGTTTGAATAAAAGTTGTTACTTAAATAAAGATTTAAAACTAGATGCAAAATTATTTAAGAGTAAAGTTTATGAATCACTTATTTATTTTCATAAGAATACTGTACTGTACGTACTCTACATACATATTTGTGGATCGAAAAACATGTTATTTTGAAAGTTTTAAGACAGTGTCTTTATGACATAACTCAAACAATTTTTTGAAGTTTTTTTCAAAACCGCAATAGACGGCACTATTTATCTTAATGTGTACTTATTTTACCAGTTTAAGCAGGCTTGCTAAATCAAAAGACTTTTTCTCCTCTAAACATATCTTTAATGCATATACGAGTACATACATATCTGCACTTGTGCAGTTCATTTTTGGCAACATTTTTTATTCATTGAATGCACTCATTGGCGCGTTTTGATTAAAAATTAAACGGATCGTCAAATATGATAGACGTAATTCTAAACATTTTTATATATTTTGCTAAGTCAAAATAAAGTTAAGTTTTCTGCAGACATGGAACAAATTTAGACAGTTTCAACATATGTATATAACTTTTATTATTTCCTTAATACATACATACATATGTATGTATGTACCTACAATCTACATATGCATATTCAAATTCAAAGAGAAAGCGATGTTTGTTTTAATCAGTCAAATATTCGTTCAGCGACCGAAAAGTGTCAAATAGTTTCATTAATGTGGTTGTCAAATATCAAAAAAAAGAAGGAAAGCAATCGTCAAAAAATACACATTGATAGTTGGGAAAAAACACCAAATTCTAAAACAATGCATATTTTAACATGAAAGCTTTCAACTTAAATAAATGTATCAAAAAAATTACAGGTTTCTTATTGCCAATACAATTTTGGCATCTTAATATTTTGTCTAAGACAAATTTGCCGCCAGTACGACAGTAACAGTTTTATTTTGTCTTGCTCCCACTGATGTCTTTAAACGATTAAAAATGTTTGCCTCATTTTCCTAGCGCTGTTTAACAACCAAGTGGGTGTGAGATATAATGATGAAACGTCAAAAAAGCATCTAACGATACCCATTAAGTTTTAGAAGAATTATCCTCTGACAGATTTGTCACACTAACTGTCAATATTTTCCCTGATAATTTTATTTTTCATATGAATAAATATAGTGTTTCCAATTTCCTATTAGCAACAAGAAAAAAAAGCTTTGATATCGCATTTAAAAGAAATATACATTATTGCTTAAGTATAATTATTTGATCTTTCAAAGGTTCGCCCAAGGTTTTCTCACGGAAACAATAGCTTTATAATTGCAAATAATTGCCTTATCTACTCTTGTAAAAAATTCATTTGAATAGTACCTTACAGGTTCCTCATCAATAGCCTCTCATTTGCATTTTTCGTTGTTCATACCTAGGCCTCTTCTACACTTCCCAATTAAATTAGATATCCGCTAAAAATAGAGAGTTCGCTTCACAACTCATCCACATCAAAACTCCATGTCGGATTTCCTTTGTTTTTTTTTTTCTATGCCATGAGCGCAATGACCTTCATGATGAGCAACAATAAAACACCATTGATGAAGCCAATAGGTATGTATATCTAACTTCCATAACATCACTTAAGTGATAACAAATTATAATTTCTTGTTTTTCAATTACCAAATAGAAACTGAAAGCCCCAAGACGACTTAAAGATTTACGAAGACCATTTCAGGAAATCACTGCCTCAATCAACCATAATGTCACCGCATCAAAGCGAAACTTGTTGAATAGGTATATCAGCTAGGTATAAGCTCTATCACCTATCACTACTACCCACAACTTATAAAACCTCTGCCTTTTATCCGGTTCTATACTAAAAATGTACCGCATAACCTAATGCAATAAACAATTTCAGGTTTTCTTTGTTTGTTCGCGCTTAACTCGTGCGTTTTTACAAGAATGCGAGACTTGTTTTTGTCGTTTTGTTTGTTGCAGCATCAGCATCCAGTCGACGCTCGGCACTTGGCAATCACAGCCAAGCAGACTCACCTCACCTAGTGAATCAGGTCTAACTAGATTTGTAGACATTTGACCATGGCAACGAATAAATTGCTACTGCAGCGCCGCCACCGCAGCATAATTGAGAGTCATCGTTAGTGCGGCAAAAGTTGCAACTTTTATTTTATTATAAACACCAAGCCAGGAGCTGGATGATGTCTTATGCCAGCCAGGAGTTAATAGCTATGCGCCAAGAGCCAATAGATATTCTTTTAACTCACCTTGATTGCATCGTCTTCAAGCTAAATTTAAAACTTCCCGTTTATACGAAATTCACTTTCATTATACACGAGAAAGAAATGGGCTCAAAGGAAAGCAAATTTTGCAGATTGAAAAAGAGGTGTATTGTATATGCATAAGTGAGACAGAAGACAGCGTCTCACATAAATTTAACTAACTATACAAATACTGATGTGATGTTGGGGTTGGCCAAGTTAGGTACAGGCTTATTGAATCAGTGAAAGTGATATCAATTCGATTCATTTAACTTTGGACAATTTACTAAGTCTTTTTCGAAGAGTTTGGAATTGGAAGGTACATTTTTACATAAGTTAATGCAGATTGTCATTTGCATTTTAATGCTTTAGGGAGTTATGCTTATGACCATTTTAAACTTACAATATGTAAAAATAAAACAAACATTTGGTGAAATAGTTGTTCAATTATGGTGAAAACTGACCAAATTACTAGTTTATAAAGTAGGCCCTCAAATCAAAGTATGTACTCTTAATTTGTCAAATTTGATCAACTTCCGCTCTGTTTGTTTTTAATTTGTTGGAACAGTTCTTTAAATAAAATCGAATTAGTAATTGAGCGCATATTTTATGTAGGAAGTCAAAGATCGATAGAACTTTCACAAGAATATGAATTTGTTTTGAAGTGTTAATAAATTCATGGTCAAGCACGTGTTTAAAACTAGTTTTTTTTAAATAAGATATTTATGTCAGATAAAAAAGAGTCGCACTTTAAACCCCCTCTGGATCCGTCACTGTGCAGTATTTTAATTAATGCTTAAACTATTTTTGTTAATATGATAATGTTTTGCTTTTGTTTATGTAATAAATAGTTTGCATATAATTAAAAATTTTATAATCAGTCTACCACTCTTCGATGACGTTTCAATTTGTTAAAATTGAAAGTTCAGTGAATGTTCATCAATAATATAGTCAATATATTGACAATATAGCTATAAATAAATGTTAAAAAAGATTTGTTATAGAAGAACAAAAAGAACGACGCCAAATTGTATGAATTTTGCATAACAAATGTATGCCACTATTTTAATGTCCACGTTCCGGCAGCAAACTTCAATGACCTGCTTGTGAATGACCGCAAAATGTTGTTTCTTTTATTTACAAATAATATTTTATCTGATTATTGATTTTTCTTTCTACTTCGAATTTGCATAGTCATAGAGCCAGGTAAAGGTAATAGGTATTTAAAGGTAAAATGAAAAAATGTTTAACGAATGTGAAAATCAACAAAACGAACAATAAGTCAATTTGACTGCAGTTCAATAAACAATGGGGGCGCATCTGTTGCACATTACTTAGCCACTTATAGAATAAGGATTACACATCTAGAATTACCCAGTAGAGTAGATTTCAGTGAAGGTGATGAGTCAATAACTTGTTCTGGAGGTGGGTGTACTTTTAAGTAGCAATGAATCCGTTGGGTAAAGTTAAGTTTTTATTCACTTTGCTTAGTAAGTAGGTACCTAAACCTACGAACGAACAACGTATGTTGTAGACCTTAGCTTATACCTATTTACCTACCTACCTACCTACGCTTTTGTTTTTGTTTGTTCACTTTTATTTCTGCGTAATTTGCGCTAACTTTTTAATTGATTAACGTTAATGGCAAGAGTTTAATTGAGTGTGATGTTGGAGGTCATGAGTTAAGTTTTAAATAAATAGAAAACGTTAAGTTTGATATGTTTGTACCTGTACCTACATATACATATACGTTAATGTGGGTTAAAGTGGGTTAACAATTCATTTTAATTTTTCCATTCCGCAATTTATTGATTAATTGAAATGTAGATGCAATTTCAGCAGTACTTTTTTTCTCTGCATTGGCAATACTGTTTGTAAATATCACTATTTTGACAGATAGAAAACAATTTTTTTGTTTGTTTACTTCCAAAAATGTATAATAGGTGTTTTTCTTTTAAAGATCAGAAAACTGAGCTGTCAGAAAAAAATCTGTTTCTATTTTTCTTTTTTAACTTTAGGTTGTGTTTCATTTTTCTATCAGACCTAATGGAGTAAAAAGCTGAGCACGGCTGTCATCACGTGTGTTTCGTGTGGTATGAAAGAGACGGATGGCCAAATCCAAAACTTCCCTAGTGTGATTCATTCATAAATCGAAGATCTCTCTGATCAAACTCTATTTAGAGCGTACACACGTGCTCAGGTTCTGCCCCGTGCTCTGATCAATGTTCTGTTCTGAGCTTTAATAGAAAAACCCCTTATGTTATGGTATCTATTCCTCAGGGACTTAATATGTAATCAAATGGACGCGATTTAGATCAAGACAACTAGTTAGTTTTTCAGATGTAATTCTGACTAGAAACTTGTAAGTCACTTATGTCATCTGAACCTATCCATTTTTTAAAGCAAAATTGTACAACAGTCTGCTTAGTCATATATTATAAAAGGAATACAGTAAGCATAGAAAGAACATTTTTTGGTAAGTCTTTTGTTTGACTTTTTATCCAACGTTGAATTTCTTCAAATGTCAACATTTACCTTTACAAAATGAACACATCTGCTGACGAATATGAAGTTATGGAATTGTCAAAAGATATTTCGGACACGTAACGTATAAGTTAAAAATAAATCAGTGTTCTGTAGCTTCCTCTATCAAGTACATACATAATATAAAGAATTTCGGAATTTTCGTTCACATTAATTATACAAATGAATTTTGCTGATAATTTTTTTTTAAACCAAATCTGAGCAAATTTATGACATTTTTTTTCTCCCTGCATAGTTTCATACGAAAGGTGTGTCAAGAATATTCAAATATGATATTGAAACTCTAGACTTCAAACAAACATCAGACAAAGCGTAAACCGTGATATGAATTTTAAAACAGATCAAATAAAAAAAGCAACAATGAGGACGTTTTGTCTCTTCAAGTGACTAACCTAGTTTATGTTTTCAATGTTAAATTGTATGCTATGATGTCATACATACAAATGGCGTCGCCATGTTGGATGAACTGCCAACTTTATTAATCATTGACTGTTTAACTGTCAAATAAAATATTATTGTAAACTGTGATTAAGGTGAATGACATCTCTTGCAAATTGTGGTGTTTAAATTATATCCTTTCTACGAGGTCTCTTAAGCATTAAGATGTATTTATTTCCGTGGTTTTGCTTGAGAGTTTCATGAGAAAGACCAAACCAAAAGCTATTTTCTATACGTTTATTTAATTTATTAAACAACAATGAAGCATTCCTTAGCGTTTTAATCCCCTACTAAAACATTTTGAAATTCCACAACCTAAACTAACATTAATACCATGTATCAGTACAAGATAGCGCACTTGATGAAATTATATGACATAAAGGAGCAACCACTCTTGACTTCATGCAATTTCCATCTTCATGCACTTCTCATCTTTTTCTTTTTCTTTTTAATCAACAGAAGACTCATGGCTCTTCTTCCATTTGCTACCATTTAATACAGTGGCAGTCGCAGTGGCTCATCAGGGCGCTTCTCAAACAAACAAGAGTCATTTTCATCAGTTGCAGTTCTTATCTGATGTTCAAGCTTCAACACTTTACCTAGCCTATCACCTCCTCTATATGTGGATAGTGATGGATGCGATGCGAATGGATGTGACGAGGATGAGGAATGACTATATTCTATACACGGTAGTCAGAGTGCTCCAGAGGACTCCTTTATCCATAAATAAATATTTGACGACGACGCGATGAACGACAACCTACGACGAACGTTGAAGACCGGCGACGACACATCTTGTCAAGAGGCTAAAGAATTTATTCCTCCAGTGATGCTTATACTCAATTTAGACCTTTTATTCTCGTCTTCGTATTTACTTTTGGAATGTTTTGTGCCTTGAAATCCACTTACAGGTACGGTGGGGGAGCATTATTTTTATCATTATAAATATTTGTATGTCGATAAGTTCGATGCGTGGGTCGTTTGGGGATTTGGGACTGAATAAATATATTTGTACCCAACCTTTGGGGACGTCCATCATAAATATAATATAATTTTTAATAGATTGTAAATGCCACACAGATTGTGATATTAAAAACTACGCATTCCAAAACATAAAGTTCGTGATTTATAAGAATACTTTTTTTTTCGTGTTTTTCTTTTAAGATAAGATAAGAAAATTGTACCTATTTACATCTTAATTAACAATCTTATCGCAACATTTTTCCAAATAGTTACACATGATAACATTTTCAAGTTTTTTATCCAATTTCATAATTTAATTAAAATTCAAATTTAATGATCTATTGTTTATTTTTCTGATACGAAAAATTTGATTTATTTTCAAAATGTACTTGAATTCATTTAATGTAAGTTTAATTGAAAGTTTTTTCTGGTATTTTGAGTTTTTACTTGATAGTGAAGGTCATTATAGATTTAAATACTTAAAAGATAATAGCTTTGTTTCAAAACGTCAGTTTAGTTCAAGGTTATAATTTTTTGAAATGATATTGAAAATACAAACAAGTAACGTTAATGGCAGTGACTTTGTCTGAATTGATTAGATAAGAAGGAGGCCTCAATTGTAAGTCCATCTTTCGTTAAGTTTTTGTATTGCTTTTACTTAATGTCATAATAAAATCACAAGTGGATTTTCTGAGATTATCAGTTTTGACATTCAACTTTCCTCATCAATTTCAAAGCAGACAAAATTTCACATCACAATTTTGACAATTTTGATTCTATGAAGATTTGTAAACTTATCTTGTTTAATCAGGTACCACCATTACATAAACGCTCTTAATAATAATTTATAAATGAAGAAAAATGTGGATTCTAGAAAAATTAGCAATACAACAAATCTAAGATAATATATTGCGTCAACTGTCAAAATTAAAAGAGTACGAAGTTATGTTTTTTGACAACTATATAAGAAAATTCACATGGACATGACACTTTAATTTCATTTTCTCCAGTCTTCCAGTTTGTTTTTTGTATTACTAGTTAATCAGAGGTGCAAACCGCCTGTCAAATAAAATGTCATTAGAAGTAGCACTCCCACTTTTAATATCAAAATTATATTTTTTATCGCAAAATAAAGGACTAACTATATAGGCTTAAAAATTTAAATGCATTGAACGCACCTTTGGAGGAACGCCAATAATCTGTCAAACAAAATGTCATATATGAGCAGTGCTGCCAATTTTAACATCAAACTTTATTTTTCAACCAAATGTCATCAATCAGAATATAAATTGACACTGTTTCCTTACAGTTTATTTTGTTTTTATAGGCCTACAAAATTATTATTATTATTTTCTTACTTGAGGCTTATTATGGTGTCAATAAAATCAATACTTCCACTTTGGATTCAAGCCAAGTACCCTAACACTTTAGATATCATATAATTATTAAACTTAAGTGCTACTTTACATAATTCCGTTTATGTTTAACATAACAGTTCACAAAAGAAAAAACCATCGTCGTCGTCGTTCCGTGTTCCGTCCATAGATTTATGTAGGACCATAATTTTTACTCCTAGAATGATGTCAACTATTTCCAACCGCTTAAACCAAGTTGATAATGTTCATATAGATATACATATACATTATACATGTAGGTAATATATATAGAATGTTGTACAATGAACAAACAAATTCAAATAGGAAAAATGTGCAAAATTACTCGCCTTGGATGCAAGTGTCAGACAGAAAAGAGAACTTATGTATGTATGTGACACGTCGTGTTCAAGAAAGGACTGCATTTCATTCCATGTAGTTTAGTTTCACTTTGATGTATGCACACAAGTGTCAAAAAATGCTGTACTAATGCGTCGTATGCACTGGCCATAACGGCTCTATGTTAAATGTCAATACAAACAAAATGTATGATGTGTTGTGCTCCTTAAAATTTGAGTCAAAACTTTAAATCTAAGAAAACTAAATTCTGTCCGTCATAAGGTTTAAGGGAACAGTTATGTATTTTTAATCCCTGCTTACATTTTGAACCAAAGATTTTTATGTGAAATAGATTAATGGTTGCTGTTTTTACTAAAACCAATACTTGTCCTAACCTGTGTTGGCTGTTAACAACTTGAACATAGTTGTGTCAGTCAGTTGTCTTCAAAAATCTAGGTCAAACATGGTAGGACAATTGTTCTGGAAATAGTTTGTGAAGAATGACGACGATTGCAATGTAAAATTACATTTACACTCCTTAACACAGAACCCAGGAGGATGTTGGCCTAGAAAACCTCTAAAAAACAAGAGTTTCCTCTGACAGCTGGGTTACGTAAAAAAGACTCACTAATGAATGAAATTCATTGCATCATGTTTCAAATTTAATTAACGGAAGAACCCTTTTTTCTGTGAATATGAATGGACATGGACAATGGAAAACAATGGCGCTTTGTGTCTGCCCGGCTTGAGTAGGAAGCTTTTATATTGAATTCGGGCTCATGTCAAGAGGTCGAGCATCATCGAATCCTTTTGTGTCTTTTTTTTCTATAAAGATTCTTTTAACCCCCTACTATAAATCTTTTCATTGCGGGAGTGCATTTAAAATGCAAACATACAAATATAGACATCCTTCTTTTGTGCGTCTTATTGTCTGTCACTGCCTTTGTAGCTACATATTTTAATGTCTGCTTGACGTGATTGCAACTTTAAACAGCGCCGCATTGATGCACAAAGGAGAACTAATTTGGAAACAATTGAAGTGTAGATACATGATTTCCCGCAGGTCTATTCGTCATTTGCAAACGCATCACGCAAACAAACAACCATCTTCATCATCATTCAATTGGGGAACAAATCATACTACATAATTTGATACTTCCTCAATTGACATTTTGTAGCGTAAGTGTACAGTAGCTGATGTGGGGTCTTCTATCAAACGATGGTAATTTTTAATGTTTGTCTATTTGTCAGATTTATGCGTATCTTTTTTTGTAAAGTAAATATTACCGCTATGACCAAACTCTAGCTTGGCTATAAATAATTTTTCTTTACATAGGTTTGGTGAAAGAAGAACCGAAAAAGCATTTCGAGGCGTAGCTTCTTATAATTGCGTGATGTGTGCCTGTGCAGTGTAATGAAATTTCTCTGCAATTGACTATAAATTTTGATTTCATAGTTTGGTTTTTCGAAAGTCGGTATATGGTTTTATGCTTGTCCGTGCGGAAATAGTACTAATTTAATATGCGTGGCATCTACTAGCCTGAAACGTATGTCGCAAGTTAATTCTATAGTTATGGTTTGTTTTATATCATAATCACACTTGGATTTATTTATTTGGAATTTTCTTTTGATAAAAATAGAAGAAGTTATTGTTTTGATGAAGAAAAATAGAATTTTAAACAAGGAAATCGGATTTGCAAAAAGGAAAACTAAAAACTAAATTAAAGAAACGTAACAAAAGTGCGAGTGTCAATAAAGAGGACGCTAATCATTGCATCGCAATTTTGTATGTGCTAAGATAAAATGACAGCAACTTTTTTCAGCCACTGTTTTTTGGCGCTAGTAGTTCATCGTTGAGTACCGCATACATTATGTATATACATACATATGTGCATGAAAATAGTTCCTACGTCAAATTGAAACCACTTTAAGCCTTCTTCACATCAGGTCCAGTTTTAACGAATTTTATTCACCACTGTAGTGTCAAAATTTAGCCATGGTAGAAATCTAAAGCGATGTTTTGACGATCAATTTTAAAACTAATGATATGAACAAGTCCAATCAGTTGAAATTTTAAGAAAGTGGATTGAACTTACTGCAATTAACTTTAAATATTTCAGAACAAATATTTGTTTCAAAACCTGAATAAACAAATTGTAATTTCAAAGTTCAAACTTTAAATCACGC
This sequence comes from Eupeodes luniger, assembly GCA_951509635.1. Taxonomy (NCBI): domain Eukaryota; kingdom Metazoa; phylum Arthropoda; class Insecta; order Diptera; family Syrphidae; genus Eupeodes; species Eupeodes luniger. The sequence goes on along the minus strand of OX608075.1, from coordinate 5,050,412 downwards.
AAATTAAACAACGCCAATGAACTACACGATTACAAAATGCGGATAACGACAAACCTCATAACCAAAAACTTACAAATTTAATATCAGGAAAAGCAAGTTTATTTTTGTATATACAAACTAAGTACTTAAATATTGTAATATTTGTCAACGTAAGTAAATATATTTTTATCAAATTAAAATGAGAACAAAAATAAAACCCAACAAAGTGAATCATTACTTTGTCCCCAACTTGACGTTCTTATGACATAAACACACATATCCCATAAATAAACAAAGCCATTCACCTCCCTCAATGCAAACCAATGCTCTGACAATAGCATAACCGGGACACACAACTCACAAAAGAAAAATGTTGCTCGCAATATAAATTTCCAGAGATATGCACTTTCAATTGCAGCAATATGCAACAACGTTGGCATAATATTATAGTAATGCAAATGAATCATCCCAAACCAACTTGTCGGAGGTAGGAACATTACATATATGCGTCCAGTTCCAGTGTGAGACACCCAGGCGCTGGCTTACCTCGCTGTTTGAGGTCGATGGCGGTGGCGGTGGCGTCGGGTGAGAGAAAAATCAATTTTATCGAGGCTGTACTGTACCGGTTCCGCATTAAATCCAGGCTGAGGCTGAGAGATATGCATTTCAATATTTGCTTATCTCACATTTTCATGCAAGTCTTTATCTTTTTGTATGTTTGGTAAGTAAAAAAACCTATATTCATATCTCTCCCTTTTGGTAATAATTAAAGTATGGTTTTCCTTATAGGGAAGATGAACGAAACCCTTTCTAGCTCGCTTGGATTCAAACATGAACCCCTGGTAGAGTTAGATATACTATTTTATGCAAATAAATGTAAAATGATAAGGGTGCACACTTGCACAGAATGTAAGTTTTGAATCAAATATGATTATTGCATCAGCTTTACCAAAAAGGGTTATTCACATCATAAATCACACACGGTGTTGGCTCGAAAAATTTTTAAACCATTTGAACGAACAAGGCGATGGTTTCGAGGAGGCATGGAAATAAAATTGACAACTTCTAAATGTCAAAAAGAGATTTAGCTAGATTTGTCACAAATCTCCTTGAAATCTCGAAGATTTACCATACAAATTTTAATCTCCTCAAATGAAGATTTCAAATAAAACTCATTGAAATCTACTTGGAAACATTAGTTTGTCAAATCAAACAAACTTTTTTTTCGGAGAATAATTGTTGAACCGACCCATTTAAACGCCAATTTCGTTTATTGACAGATGGAAATGTCAACAAAAACTATCTGTGTCACTTCCATATGATTCAAATTCAAAACAATAAACAACTTTCAAGAAATCACAGACGAAATAAAATGTAAGTAAAGAAAAATAATAAATATGTACAAGAATATAATAAAACTAATTACTTACAGATGATGAGTGAGCAAATACATATTTTTTTCTTTTTGACAGGAGAATAATTTGAAGTTTGGTTGTTATGACATTAACCAAACGTCAAATTAATTTCCTTTTCTTTGGTGGAAACACCTAATGATTTATTTTAAATCACTTGCCTTAAATCTCGGATTATTTGTTGGTGGAAACGTACTATTAGTTTAATATTAATTAATTTGATTAACGCGATGCATCTGAACACGTCTAATACGGTGACAGTTTGTTAACCTGTGTTGTGTTCTTTTGCGAAAAATTATTAGATATTTTTGTTACGTCAAAAGAAATGTTCAAGTGTCATTCTTAAGAACTGTTGGAATTTATTAAAATCGTTTAGGAACCGCAGTTAATAAAAACTGTTAATCTGTCAAACTACTTATATATTAAAACAGAAAAAAAATAGTTGTATAACTTTAAATGGAAAAATGAATAACTTTAGAAAATTTGAAGCTGCTCTTAACTTCCTTAAAAATTAAAAAAAAAATGATTTTCTGAATAAAAAAAAATAGTTGTAGGTATAACATTAAAAGGAAAAATAAGTAACGGTAGAAAATTTGAAGCTGCTCTTAACTTCCTTAAAAATTTAAATAAAAAATGATTTTCTGAATCAAATATTTATTTATTTTTTCTATTTTAACAAAAGGATGTAAAGTGATGTCGCCATAATGTAACAAATCATAAAAATGTAAACGTTTAGGAATGACAAAAGTAAAAAAAAAGAACAGACTTCTGTTGATTTGAAATGTCTCACTCGGACAGTGTTAGAAACTTAGAAGTCAAACGGATTTGTCTATAAATTATTATGTGCCTGTGATTGATTTCAAGTCTAAAAAACACCTTTTTAAGCTTTTCAGAAGTGTACTTTCAACAAATCCTACACTTTGTTGAAACTGACATTTCATAAAATATTATGACATTTCTATGTTCTAAAAATGCTTCTAGATTTTAAATCGAATTTAAAACCACAACAATGTTCACACGTTTTTAGTTGTGCTTCCGTATTAACAATCAAATAATTTAACTATTTTAAATTTATCTCGATTAAACGTGACGAGACCTACTACACATAAAACATTTTAAAGTTTATTAAATCAAAGTAGCAAAACATAAACAATGTGATGTAATATTCGCTGACATTAAACATTCATGAACACTTCCGCTGTTCACAAGTCACGAACAAATCACAATGAATTAAATGTAAATTAAATTATTTTTAAAATTTCGGATAAGATTGGCATTCAAAAGATTACATACTTCAAATAAACTACGCATTTCGGTTTTAGTTAATGATGGGGCGATTTTCTTTTAATTTAATTAAATCAGAAACACTCGCACAAAACATACGTACAGCTGCGAGCAAAAAAATAGCAGTGCATGGAAAATTATTTTAAACAAAACATAAAACATGAAAAGAGTTTTGATGTTGGAAATTTTTTTAAGTAAAACTAATTAAGATTCATTAAAATTTAATTTTTAGTAAGAATGGAATTTAATTTATTGCTAATTAGCTAAGCAGTAATCCAAAAACAAAATAAACCTCAAAATAAAGCGAGCAAAATAATAGCAGTGATTTTCTTTTTTTATTAAATTAAATTATAACAAGGGCACAAAAAGTTCTTTTCAACGGTATTTTATTTAATTAAAGCTAGTATTTGGTAGCATGACCATTATTTTTTATAACGGCTTCACAGCGACGTTTCATTGACTCCACAAGTCCCTGACATCTTGATGGTGTTATTGATTGCCATGCCTGCTCAGCAACGCTCCATAACTCTCCGTTATTTTTTGGTTTTGCCTTGGATACTTCTATTTTAATATCTGCCCAAAGATTCTCGATGGGATTGAGGTCAGGAGACGGTGCAGGCCACTCCATGACCTCAATCCTATTATCTTGGAACCATTGCATGGCTGCTCTGCTGGTATGCTTTGGGTCGTTATCCTGCTGGAAGACCCATTTGAGGGGCAATTCGTATTCGGCATATGGCAGCATAGTGTTTTGCAGGATATCCACGTAAGAGTGCTGGTTCATAATGCTTTTGATGCAGTATATTGGGCCAACTCCATAATAGGAGAAGCATCTCCAAACCATTATACTGGATCCCCCATGCTTAATAGTTTTTGTAGTGTATCTAGGGTTATATTCCATGTTCGGGGGTCTTCTCACAAACTCCCGAGATCCTTTTCCACCATAGAGAGCCACCTTGCTTTCATCGGTCCAGAGAATGGTTCTCCACTTTTTGGGAGCCCATCCAAAATGTTGGCGAGCAAACTTTACCCTTTTAACTACAAGGTGTTTCTTTAAAAGTGGAACATTTCTTGGACTGCGAACATTTAAGTTATGCTCCCTTAGTGTTCTCCTCACCGTATGCACACCGCACAGCACGTCAAGCTCGTCCGCAATTTCTGTAGCTGCTTCTGTGGGATTATTCCTTGAAAAGCGGACCACACGTTTTATATAAGATGGTGTAAGAGATTGTTTTCGTCTATAGTTTTTGCCCTTCTTTCAAAGGTTAGGCTCTCCTTAGCATCTTCGCTGAACAGCCAAGAAGTTCCTGAACCTTTTTGTACGTTTTGCCTTGAAAAATTAGCTTTATTATAAATTTCCGCCTCTCCAGTGTGTAGTGTTTACCTCAACCCACTTTAAATTATTAAATTCAATAATTTGATTACAATTTTAAGGGAAATATAAAATAGAATAACAGGACTTGTTTTTATAACTTTTGAAATCAAAATTTTAACTAAAACACAATTATTTAAATTAAATTTGTCAATCACTGCTATTATTTTGCTCGCCTAAAACAATGAGTCACACTACACAAAGTGACATTTAAACAAAGTAATGAGAATTTACCGTTAAATTATCACTTGCACCTTTTAAGATAATTACTCTGAGTACCAAAATAAATTAGAGTTTCGAAAAATTGGCTGTGTTATTGATTTATGAAAAATTATAGCTTGTTGCCTATTACACTGCTATTATTTTGCTCGCCACTGTACATATGATATGGATATCGCATAATTTATTATAAAAAAGCATAATGATTAAAAAGTCGGACGGAGCCAGAAAATCTTTGTTTCTTATAAAAATCATACTACGCAGTATTTTATTTGTTTATCAGAACTAAAGATGCAGATAATATTGCACAATTTCCTTTAGAAGAAATATTGTTCTACATAGAAGGAAGGTTTTTCCTGTTTCATAATTTACTTTAAGAAAACACATACAAATAAGTTATATGAAGGCCTTAGAACATCAGCAGGTATCGATTTATTGATTTTAGTAATAGGTACATTTTTGTATTCAGCTTTTTCTTGAATTAAAGGTAATGGACTTTGAGTACTTCATAGGTCTATGCAAGTAATAGCCTATAGCATGCTAATGGAATTTCATTTCAACATCAGCCTCTTTTTGTAGTGCAAGAAGAAAAAAAGAAAAAGAAAATCATAAAAACGTAATAAAAAATAGTTTTCTTTTCGATTATGGATTTTTTATTTGCATAAATATAAATGAGGAGTTTAAAAGAGTCAATTATGATGTTGTAATAAAGACGAACAAACGTACAACATGGAAGATATTTGCAAATCTGAAAATCTATGGAGAAATTCTTCATTCACTTATATACAAATGGTTTTCTTTTTGCTACAGCGGCTACCTATCGACTGGCCTATTCCTCTGAATATACTTTTCTTTCCTTCATTGAAATGAATCACCTCACATTGGACTGAAGGCCAGTCGGTAAAGGCAAAAGAAGATTTCTTTCTACAACGCCAAAATATGCGGATGAAGTTCTATAGAGAAAGTGGCGAATTATCACTTCTAAAAAAGAAATCCTGCTACAGGTTCAGGGCCATCCATTGGGGATATAATTAATTGAAAGAACACCCATGGTGGCATTAGTTACCAAACAGACCATACAGTTCAAATAATAATAAATTTCAAAATTAAATAGCGTGTATAAGATTAGGATAAGTATATATCAATTAAAAAAAATATTCAAGTCCTAAGCTAAGCACAGTTGTCAGATCTTAAATACATTCTGACCAATAACTGCTCTGACATTAGCTGTCAATGAACTGACAAAACCTGAATACATTTCAATGAAAACCAGCTATAGCCAGCAATTGTTAGGTGTTTCAAACAAGGACATCTTCATACGACAATTTTAAAAAGCCACCATCTTACAATGGCTGAAAATGACGTTTCTGACAATGCTGTCAAACAAATTAGCCATGTTCAACCAGCTGTTCTGGGAAGAAAAGTGTAGCTTTTTCATTGAGAAAATTTCTGCACTGATTACTGGCTGAACAGAATGGTGTAGCTGTAGCTGTTGCCTATAGCACTGTCAAAATTAAAATATACGAAAATACTATACATCCACACAGTCACAATGAGAAGCTGTAGCTGTAACTGCAGCGCAAGTTGACTCAACTTTAACTTTTGGCGGCGCTACAAGTTGCATTTGAGATGACAGATGGGGGAAACCCATTTCATTTTTTGACTTTTCACTTTTTTTTTGGGAACGTTCAATGCATTTGAGAATTTTTTCTGGTTTTGTAACTTTTTTATAGTATGCTACCATACAAATTCAGTTCAAATATAAATTTCATATGCGTTGAACATGCCCGATGCGCTACATCATTGTAGACGTCCTTTGCTACATTAGTGAGCGTTTTTATTGACAGCTTATACTACAGCGATTTTTTTACCTACAGCTGCATCTCATTCTGTTCAAGGGGTTAGTATTCCATTAGCTGAACTAGTGTACTATAGTTTTGAATATTCAAACTAGAGCTCAAAAAATAGTACAGATTGGTGAAAACTGTCAAAATTAGTTGATGATATTATTCGATTATATTTTGGTAACCAAAAAAGGTAATTTTTTCGCATGCTTTGTTGTTTTGTTTTAAATTATAATATTTAAACATAGATTAGATCTAATTTTCAGTGAAGAGGAATCTCCAGTAATTTAGTGTTCTACAAAAACACAAATTAAATTTAGAGGAAAGTAAGTAGAAAATTCAAAAAGAAATATTAATCCAGTAATGAAATTAATAATAACTTAATAATGCTTTTTCAATTGTATTTTTAAATGTTCCTTTAATTTTGCTTGCGTAGAATTTATTTTGTTTTCTTTTAAATGTATAATATTCGACTTATAACGTTTTTGTTAGAATTTGCTCTGACAGCTTTCATGAACCTACACTGCATTACACTACACTACACTGACATTTTTCAGGTTGAACGAACCTGATAGCTGAATTACTTTCAATGGAAAACAACGATATTTTCAACTGACAACAATGGCTGAAAATTAATTTTCTAGCAAAACTGTCACTCAAAATTTTAAGTTCATACGAACTTAAGTCATTTAATCTGAAAATATTGACAGATACAATCAAAGTTAATCTCGTCGCCGTCATAAGTTTTGTAAAGTTCTCTTTTAAAACTCAATCCATGGTTTCATGAAAGATGTCAAATTATGTCAATTACATTTATACGCTTTCCAGGTTCACTTTTCACTTACACACCTTGATACGAGTAGGTAAGTTATCAACAAGAAAGTTTTGCAACACGCGATTGTTCTGAAGCTTAAGTTTGTTTTTATTAACTCACGACACCATGAAATTTTAATTAAAAATACATACATAGATGCACATAATATTTAATTTAAAGTAAATAAATTAAATAATTTTATGATTCATGGATGATGATAGTGATAATTAATCCTCGATAAGGTGTACTATTATTGTGTCTAACGGCGGCGGTATGTATAATAGCAAAATCACCTTCAAGGAAACATTTTAAAGTATTTCCTAGTCACTCACTATACAGACAATTTTCATCTTAATTGCTAATGGAAATCAAATTGAATGTAATAATTCATTACGCACGACACGCTAACAAACGAACGTACCCCAAATGGACAGTTGAGTCATTTTCTTGTTCCTATTCCTATATACTCACTACTTGTTTTCTATCCAAAGACCCATATGGAGTAACCACAAGCTAGACAACTAGACCTCATACTGTTGTCTATTGTACCTAGCCAACTCTAGGAATGTATATATTTCTTGCTAAGCATTCAAAAAACAAAAACCTTAAAAACTATTTATAGAAAGTCTGCCTCATTTTAAAATCTTAATGGAAATGTGTTCGCGTGTTCAGTTATAAGTCTTACATTCTGTACAATTTTCCCTGAGTTCTAGAACAGATACATTGTTTTGTTCCTCCCCAAGATCGTATTACCAACTTTTTGTTGAAATATATTCGTGTCAGAATATTTTAAGGGTAGGTACAACCGGAAGTGTAACAAAGGCCTATAATTGAGGTTTATTTTTGGTACAACTATGTAGTTATAAATTTCCTAGGGAAAGGAATTTCACATTAGGGCAGGTTGAAACTTAGCATGTGTTTGTGTTTACCTCTTGTAGGATTTTACATTACTTTACCTGGTCTACATCAATTTTAAAATTTTGTTCTTCATCATTGAAGGGGTTGAAATAAAAACCACAAACTTTTTATTGATCCAATATTGATCTCCACTTAGTGTGAATTTGACTACATAATTTTTTAAACGAAATTCATAACATGACAGGTGTTCCTTCTTACAAGCAATATGTCGTTTTTATTTGACAGTTGTTCAATTGAAAAAAAAATAATGACAGCTCTGAAATTGTTTTCCAAATTTGAAAGCATAACCTATTTACTGAAATATTTACACATGATCCAATCTAAACGTCAATCTAGACAGTTGTCATATTTTGTATTCTATAATTCAGTGATTTTGAAATGCATAACATTAAAAACATAATTAAATAATAACATATGTAAATAAGTTTCACATTTACAAATTTTCACCACCAAACTTCAGAATCTGTTGGAATCATGACGACCAAAAAATACTTTAATTTTAAGAACTGTAACTGACAAATTTTCACAGATTTTGTAGTGAATTTTAACAATTTCAATGCGTTGTTGATGGATTACCGTTCCATTTTTTTACTCGACAAATGTCGAAAGGTGACAACTTCCAAAGTGACAGCTGCCAAATATATGACAAATAGCGGGATATACAAAATAAAACATCTTATTGGTAAACTTTTTATATGCATCCAATATTATGCACGTACATATATAATTACACATATTGTAGACCGCGTACCTGCCACAAAATGTTGCGCATTGCATTAAACTATTAAAACGTTTATTGCTCGTTCATTGATTGAACTATAAACATTTCACTTGTTTGTAGATTGTAATGGCGGCCGATTGCATGACGACGATGAACGTTTTGAAAGCGAATGTTGAATGAGTTGTTGCAACAAAAACTAATCATCATTGTTAGTTAAAGATATGTATGTAAACAAGTATGTATCTGGGTAGGAGCATAATATTATAAAAGCTGTTTGATTTTTACTGTCATAATCTTGATTTTCTTCGCGCCTAACTTGAATCTGTCAGTTTATATGCCAGTTTAACAAACACGCTTAACCTCCTAACGTTTATAACCAAAAATAGAATACTCTCGATTTCAATTCAAAACTAGGTAGGTAGGTATAAATAATTAAAGAAAACCTGTTGTAGAATCTTAATTTTATTTGCCATCTTTTCGTTCGCGTCTTAACCAAAACAATGTGTAGAGCTTGAAAAGAACTTTAAATTAAAAGATGGAAAAGGTTACACAAGCACATTTTTAAAAGATACACAACACACATGATGAGATATGAGAATGAGGCTTATTTTTGTTTTTGCAAGCACCTGACAGAACCAGGCTTGCCAGATTGCGCTATTTATCGGAAAGTGAAATGTTTTTTCCAAAATTAATAGCCGAATTTACCTCTTTTTTAAGTATGAACAAATTTTTTTTTGTCATTGTGAATTTTAAATAAAAGTAAATGATTGTTACTAAAGTTTTTATTCGCATTGAGCTACTTTTTGGGATACTTATCCAGCTTTGATTTTGAGCTACAAACATTTTATTAAATTGGACTAGTTCAAGACATGGCAACTCTGAACATCACCACAATAGGAATGTGTGGAAGTGTTGTGCTCGTGCCTTTATTTTTTAAGCTACCTTTTGGGCAACTTTTTCAGCTTCGATTTTGAGCTACAAACATTTTTTTGAATTTGGTTCTTTAACTAATTCAAAACATGGCAACTCTGAACATCACCACAATAGGAATGTGTGAAAGTGTCGTGCCTTTATTTTAAAGGTTAGGTAGATATATTTTTATGAAGAAAACAAAAACATAAAACGCAGAGTCAAACAACAGGCAACGTTCTTATGATTATTCGCTTATCCTTGAACCGTGCTAAAGTATGCTGAGCTCCACAAGCCACAACCTTATGGCATTTAAAGTGTTGGTTTTTAAGTTTTTTTTTGTTGTTTTTTTTAAATCGCGTCTGTCGACTTCGTCGCATGTGTGGAAAATATCTATTAAGTTATGGATACCTACAACAGAGTGTATACAAATCACAAAAAAAAAACATTTGTGCAACGAAGATGATAGGAATGCAATGTGAAAGGAAAGGATTCAAAAGACAATAAAATCGTCTTATGATTAAACTGGTTTTCTTACTTCAAAGATGCAGATACATTATATGCTTATAAATAAAAATATCTTAAAAATACCTTCCTATAAATAATAATGTATTTCCTCGTTTTAAGTTGAAACTTCATATTTACTTGATGTTTGACTATAAGACAGTGTGCACATTAGACGTTTTTAAAGCGACTCAATTGTACGCCTCTATCTAATCTATTTCTTTTTCACTTTAGAATTAGAGAGACAGAAATTGAAATTTTGTTTGACATTGAAATGTCAATATACGTTCAATGTGAACACACCCTTAAGCTTATTCTTGACTGTTAACTCGGTTTGAAAAGAAAATTTGTATTAAATTAATGAAGGTTGTTTTTTAGACGTGTGTATCGAATCAATATTTAAGCAATAAATTTGCACGATTTGCAAGCGTTGTTCGGGAATAAGTTTATTCATTATAAAATGGCCAGCAAAACTGAGCAAAAATCAAGTGACAGCTGTCAAAAAGACCAACTTCGAAAAAAGTACAAAACCCCCATTATTTTGTTTATCCTCAAACCAACATTTCAAGCATTTCGCTCTTATGCAATATGATCTAAGGTCATGTTTGGATTCTTGTATTTTAGATTTTTGTGTTATTTGTATTCTAACACTTTGCCAACATAACCTGTAGCACAATATTTTTCTATTCCTTCTATAATTAAAATTCTTATACGATAGCAATGTTAATTTTTTATTTTATATTTAATCCAATAAAATTTTATATTACATATCAGCTTTTATCCCTCAGCCCGCTGGCGCTGATGGCTGCCGCGATTCAAATCAAATCATTCATGTTAAGTGCAGCCTATCAACCGCACTTAATTGGATTAATTCTTCTTTGTCACCCTAGCCGAGAGACCATCATATCCATCGAACGCTATTGCAACTGGTATCGTGATCAACATGCAATTCAAAATTCAATATGATGTGTAGTGTAATTGTATATGTTTAGTAAAAATATATTCAACGATCCATTCTACCCCTATAAATAATATACTTTATGCATTTATGCGATATTATACCGCATGTTTGTCGTTCATTTACACAGGAAAACCACAACTTTATGCTTGATATCACGCATGACGCTTGGATGGATTATTTAGAATATATCTACATACTTCTTTTCAATTACATTTTGTGTATAACTAGTGTTTAAATAATTTGTGTATTAAATATTTATCAGAAGAATTTATGTCGTGCTATTTAAAGGTTCAACATAAGTATTTAAATAGACAGTACCGTAGCTTAAGACCGTGCAAGGAGGGAGACTTTTTGGAGTTAATTGTCTTCAAAAGCACCGTTTGACATAGTTTTTGATTTGGCAACCCTATTTGACAGAAAAGCTGCATGATACAACTAATAAGATAGCGCATTGCGCATGTAAGGTTTTGGCTGTCAAACTATCGTGACGTCACCAGAACTCAATTAATTGAAGAGAGCTAGTATATTTGGCGCAATTTCAATCTATTTTTTGTTGTGAATGTTAACGGAAGTGAATTTAAAATATTTTTAAATCAATAAAGTTATTTAAAGTGATATTGTTCATAATTTATACAAAAAAAAAAACATTTACTAATAAACATGGGTGTTTGTTCTGTTTTTGACTGCAACAATAACGAAAGAAATAAGATAACGAAAGATTCCAGTTTTCATACATTTCCAAAAGGAAATTTAAATCTCTCGAAGCAGTGGGTCTTGTTCACTAAACGCAAGGATAAAATTAATGTTCAGACTGCAAGAATTTGTAGTCTCCACTTTTTGAAAGAAGATTTTATAAACAATACAAAGTATGAAATGGGTAAGTTAAAAAAAAAAGTAGTTCATAATAAGAATCAGAAATAGATTTATATCAATAGGATTCACACGGTGTCGGATTTTGAAACCAGATGCAGGTCCTACGGTTTACCCAAAGCAACTGTCTGTAGCGTCTGAGCCTGACACAACAAAGCGCTCGAAAAGAATGGAGCTGAAAAAGCAAAAAGAAGTAGTGGGTGGGTTGCTGGAAGTTCCCATTGAGCTCGAGCATGACAATTTGCCTGAACAGCAATGCAAAAATGATAGCTTGATGGAAAATATTTCACATCCACAATTAGAACAAGCTCAAATTGATGTGTTAACTGAAGAGTTGTAAGTACCTTATAATATTTGTATGCATTTATGATAGGAACAAAATCTTAATCGTACTATCCATGCATTCTGAAATTGTATAAAATAATTTGTTTTTATAAACTTATTAGAAAAACCTTACGCGAAGAAAATGAGAAACTCAAAGCAGAGTTAATGACTAAGACCAGGAGGATAAATAAGTTGGAGACTGAAGTGAAAAAAGCCAAGTTTAACCAGTCCAACTTAGAAGAAAAGCTTCGAACAATTTTCACTCCTGGTCAAATAAAAAAAATTCGAATGGGCGTAAAAAGATTAACTTGGTCTGAGGAAGATATAGCCACATCAATAACGCTATATTCTGCTAGCTCCTGGAACAAATTGAACCAGACGAAAGCTCTTGGGTAAACCATTTGGACGAAGGAGGCTTGTCTAAAGCAAATCCCACAATGATGGCTCACTTTGCTGCATTAGAAAATGTTTTTAATGCCGTAAATGGAGAAGGTGAAGGCATTTACATCTGTCCAAACTACATCCAGCATTTACTTGAAGTTGCCGAGAAAGCAAAAATCAAATGCGATGAGAAGATTATGAGGCTTTTCTTTCGTTGTCGCATGTACTTCCGAATGCGAAAACTAAACAGACAAATCACTGAAAGCAAACTGTCCCGAAAAAGAAAATACAAAAAAATTATTAATTAAATAAAAGGTTGAAAAACCACTGACTAAAAAAGACCATCATATCTTTTATTTAACCATTTATCACTATTTAAACAATCTTCCCAGGTAATTCTATGGAGAAAAATGCATCCGAATGAAAAAGAAAAAAAATACACCATACTCTTCATTTACTTTGATTTTTTATTAATTTCTTTCACTCAAACACACAAATTTTCTTTAACTTACGAATAAACACTAATATTAACTATTTAAAACCATTTATCTAAATGAAAAATATTAGAAATATTAACATTTTATGATAAAAACAAAATATCCAAACAAATTAATGCCATTGTTTTGTTTTGATTTCACATACTGAATAATAAACGTCAAACTCGTTGAGTTCTTGTGACGTAGATGCGCAGAACGAAACAAAAATAGAAACCGGAATGCGCTATCTGTTTTAGTTGTATCATGGAAAAGCTGTATGACAGATTAGACATGTTCAGATTTCAATGCCTAATTTTCCGGAACACGATAAAAAATGCACGCCAATGTTTGTGTCGTCTAATCACGTTACTATAGTTACAAAACAGGTCAAAGATTTGTTTAGTTCTCTGAGATATCATTTCTGAACACCCATAATTATAAAAGTCATAATGAAATTTTAATGAAGTTTATCCAGATAAATTTTATAATTTTACGCAGCTAAATTCTTGGAAAATTGTATTTAATTTGCATAATCTGTTTCGTATTCCAAATTTTTGACAACTCATACATCAAATTATGCAAATAGTAAACTAATCTAGTGTTTAACTACCTTAATTTAATACCCTTATTCAGATTGCTGTCAAATTATTTGTCTGCTTTACTTTATACAAAATTAACTCGATTGTTATAATAATTGTACTATTACATACATAGGTGTATTTTCACAGTTTGTTTGAGCAAATACTTACTAGTTTACCTTGGCCCTTTAAAGGTTAGAGAGGTAATAAATAAATATCAAAGTCTACGCACTTACATATAAGAAAAACAGGGCAATTTTTAAAATTGAATTCATATTCAAGGTTGACAATCGTTTGTTTTTCTTATTCACCATTTTACCCTGTAACATGAAACCTGACATCATTTCAGGAAAACATGTTTTTGTGTTTTCATTATTAGGTATAACGATAATGAATATTTATAAAAATATAAGTCATTAAATAATTTATTATACCTAGAAAATTATTAACAGCTAAGAAAAAGGTGGCAAAAAATTCTCAGAATTATTGATATGATATTTGTAAAAGCTTAGTCATCTCCCATTTGTTTATGAGACGAACAAAGTATAAGATTTTTTTTCAATTCATCAATCAAGACGTAGTCATATTTTCAGAGCATGTGTTTAGGCAAATGCTAAAGCAAAAACATTGAAGTGTAGGATTTCCTGTATTTTTGTTGGTTTTTAATTCAATAAATTCAAATTCAGACAGAGAAGAACAGTTTTATATTGAACTATAAAATTTTTGTTTATATTTCTTGTTCATATTTACACAGGTGGTGACGTCAATAATTATACAGCAAAATGTTTTACTGATGGATGAAGAAATTGAGGAAACAAAAATTGTTTGTTTATTTAATTTTTTAGAGAGGGACTTGAATAACGATACAGTAATTCAATCTTTTTCTGTATTCTATTTATAATGTGATTTAGGAAATCGAATCACATTTTATAACTTTTATGTTTGTACCCTAAATATGAATCGATTAGAATTTGTTTAATGACAAATCCAAAATACCAACAATTTGAGTTCCAAAAAAAGTCAAAGACAAAGAAAATATGCTTAAGTTTATTTGACATTTTGTTTGATGGATTGGATATTTAAATAGTTTGTTTTTGTTTGTAAACATTACCCATATAACATGTTTTAAAATCAATATGAGTTGGAGATTTAAAAAGAAACACTTTAATAACACGATACCTATAATTTAATTCTTAGTTATGCCTTTAAGCTAAATACAAACGAAAAGTCTGTTAACCTTTTTTGTATGAAAATATTTCCAGAAATGTCATTGTCAGCGAATTAAAAACGACGACGTTTGTAACTGTCAGATTTCCGTTATTTTTCTATCAATTATTAGATTTTTATGAAATTGTTCCTGAACTCCTTGTTGAAATGCCAAATAGATACAGGAGATGACTTAAATTTTAAAAGTATTGAACTGTCAAAGTGAATGATTTGTTTACAAACAAGAATTTTTTTCGGTTGGGATACAAAAATGAACTTGTCTTTTGTTTTTTATATTTAAAAAAACAAAACTTATTGTTCATTCAGGGAACGTTTTAAAAGATACCACATTTATCACAACAGTTTTTATTAAACCTGCTTCACTTTTTCTTTCGTTATTCATTTTTAAAAGTAGTTTGACACAGATTACCAAATACTGGCCGAACTGTCAAAAGTCTTCCAGTGAAAAATTGTCTGTTTATACGGTTGAAAGACTTTAGAATACAAAAAATTAGAACACTTATTGGAATTTTTTTTGATAGAAAATTGGCGAACGATTGGTTGGTACATTTGTCCTGTCACTTTTGACAGATAAAATTGGGTGTTTACATGGTTGATAGTAAATTGGTTAATATACGAAGGTCTTCCAACCGTGTATACTAAACTTAACGAATTAAGACAATTCTCAATAATGACACTTGAACAAATTTTGTTTGACATAAAAACAATGCCGTTGTTTAAGACATCTGACAATTGCTGACAATTTCTTCACTGTCATATTATAAAACGTCATATGTGGAGACACAAAACTGAACTTGTTATCAATCTTACAATTAAATTGTAAAATTTTGTACCAAATTCTACCAACCTACAGTTTTAAGCCGAATCCGAACGGCTAATTTGAGAAACCACTTTAGATGGCATAGGCAGGGATTGAACCCAAGACACCTAGTATGACAGTTCAACGCACTAACCATCACGCCACGGTTACTATCTGAACATAGCCTAACGCATTTTTAAATTGGTGTCAAAATGATACATTTTATAACAAAAAAAGATAAACTTCTTCTCAAATACATAAATGTCATACTTCAAAACCGAAACCAAAAGTGTATGAAATTTATGTTTCAGATCATTCTATTTCTTAACCACGTTCTATAAAATTATCATACATTTGTAATATTTACATTCTTGCAACATATCAGCAACAAATTACTAGAAACACTTTAAATTTTTATTATACTATTTTATCTTTTTTGGGTCTGATAAAAATGTTTTAATGTGAGAAACTTAGAATCTTTATGTACATTAAGCAGTTTTGTAACCCATTCATTTTCCTAAAAGTCAAGTATAACTCATAATTCGAACTTAAATGGCCCCTTGAGATAAAAATGTTGTAGAACTCAGAACTTAAAGAACTAAGAACTTTGTGCTTTAAAAACGTTCATTCAATATTAATTCACCCCAAAACAAATTCTCAATCCCAAAAAGAAAAAAACGTAATTCAAACCAATGTTTGGGCGTCAATACGTCTACCCCTATTCTGTTTCTGTATTATCTCTTGATGTCAATATAGAGTGCACAATCAATTGCACATTTTATTTCCACTGCAGTAAAGTGAAGAGTGCATGAGCACTCATCGACACACCCTTTTCAAGTAAAGGATTATAAAAGGCTTGGCAGTTTTGGCACTCCCTTTGCAGGTTTATTATTCTCATCCGTTGCCAACTGAATTTATTGCCTTGCCATTTTGCACGATTTAAAATAAACCTACATATAACACACGACCTTGATAATACATTATCCTCTTCTAACAAAGAGATGATGACATTCTCAAGGACATAATCTTTAGTAGGCATTTTTTCCCAATTGCTTTCTGAATCATTTGAATAAAACATACATAAATATGAGATAAGGTATATATAATATGTACATTGTACAATCTTTTATATTTAGATATATACTTACTTATTAAATGTTGCCTGATAATCCTTTATCTGCTTTCGACTGAACTCATGGAATTCCGTGTAGACATTGACGACCTTAAAACTATGTTTAATCTCTTGGCCGTTCTCAAGTGCCTCGTTGATTTTCTGACGACGATCAAGGATGCTACTAAGTTCGTTATCAGCGGATGTAGACATTTTTTCTTTATTAATTTATAAAAATATTTATTACAGTTGCTTAGGAAAAAAGAGATTAAATTGAGGTGGTGGCGAGAGAGATGAAGTGTGTTATCGATTAACTAGGTGCAGAAGCACTAAAATATATTTCCTTCACAAGCAAAGTACCTACGGACGCGGACGTATGTGGGTAAAGATTTACATATATTTTATAATAATGACGAAGCTGAATCCTTGTGCTATCACTTGATGAGAAAATTTTCTCACTTCCCTTCACGTAAACAAAACTATATTCAAGGGATGTTATTTTTGTTCTGCAACTTCCTTTCCTCGGATGGAGGTATAAGAATGTACATAAACTCCAAACAAAACACACAACCCGTAATCAGTCTAAGGGAAACACAAGAAAAGTATAGAGACACTTAAACAACCACGCACAGTTGAAGGATGTGTACAGGCAGGACAATGATAATGAAATGTAAAATGTCGAGGACACCTGCTTAAGACTTCTGGCAGCAGCGGCAGGAAAAAAATACCGTTAATTTATTATCTGTGTGAAAAATAAAACGGAAAATATTTATGAACCGATTCGAATAGAGACGGTGTGGCTTACAGACAGAACAAACACTGTTAGCTCTGGGGAAGTCGAACTGCAACTGATTCGATTGGGATTTGTGAACTTGGATGGATGATGGCCCGTCAGTCGGTCGGCCTTACTGTTACTGTCTGTCTCTGTCTTTTACATATAGATGAATGGTGATTGTGAAGTTGGAGTTCGATCTGGCTTTGGAGCTTTTTGGGGTTGGTTTGATGCTGTTTTATAGTGTGTTTTATGACCGAAAGCGAGCCCATTTATCATTTTCCATATATCTACAATAGTTAATCCACAAAGGGGTGGAGGGACAAATTATACTTCCAAGATTAATATAGTGGTCACGGTTGCCACTTGAAAAAAAATTGCATGACCAAAGCTGAAAATAAAAATGACCAATCGTACCAAAAAAGGACCAAAATAATTTGTGTCCGCAAAAGCTTTTAACTTCCCATAGAAAGTTATTGTAATCGGTCCGATTTCTTGAATTGAAAATTTTGACATTTCTCGACGTTTCAAGGTTCCTAGAGTCTAAATAAAAGATTTTTAGAGAGATGTCTGTGCGTGCGTGTGTACGTACGTTCGGGAAGAATAACGTTTTTGACATTTGGTAAAATTTTTAGAAAATCGAATTGAAATTTTTTTACAAAAAATAAAAACCTTAAAAAAACAATAGTAAAACTTGGTAAAAATTTGCTTTCGGCTCAAGTATCTCTTCAAAAATTAAAAGAAATATTGGCTTTAAGCTAATTTTATCTGACAGAAAATATTGTTTCCGACATTCCGTAAATTGTGCATAAAAATCCAACAGTCAGTTTTTTTCATAAAAAATTAAAATCTACAAAAAATAGTACGCAAATGCTACGAAAATTTGGTAAAATTTGGTTTTTGACTAAAAATCTCGTTAACAAGAACAGATATCGAAATCAAACTATTTTATCATACTCAAAATATTGTTGGTAATTTTGAATTTTTTTTAGAATAATTCAACTAACAACTAGCAAATCACGAAAGCCTACAAACCTTTTAAGCAAGACAAATCGGCAGACGGGATGGGAAGTTATCACTGTGGGACGCACCCCTGCTTCTTCTTTTTATGATCCCAATATGTTAACATTATGCCAGGAGATCGAATACTATCGCTAAATAAAATTAATTCAAAAAAATGTTTTTGCAGACCAAACGCTATGGTTATTTTTTCATCTTGCCGCTCTTTGGCCAGCATTATATTTTGCCAGCATTATATTTATGGTACCCAAATTAAGTCTGCCTTTCGTTTTTATCAAAGTTAATTCAAAAAAATTCCTCTGAGCAGCAGCTGAGCTGTGAGGAAGTAACATCAAGTTATAAACGAACTAACTTAAATTTTGAAAACAATATTCATTTAAAGCGTTTTTATGATAATTGACCTCTTTCCAAATTTCTTAAGGTAGGTATTTTATTTTTGAAATTAAAAAAAGAATAGAGACGAGTTATTTTTTTCAATTTCTTAAAAAAGGGACCAAATGGAATAAAAAATGACCATGCGACCAAGTGAGAAAATAATGACCAAATTTGGTCGTAAAAGACCAAACTGGCAACCGTGATAGTGGTACGGTCCATAGCACAGTACTGAAGATGCGATGTGTTGGGATTGGGATGGGGAGGGGAAAGGTGGCTAAAAGGTTCGAATGCCAGAGGAGACACGGAGGACGGAGAGGTTCTGTTGTGGGTGAAGTTGAAGTATGATGTTTGATGTTGTATTGTATTGGAGCTGGGTTTGATTGAACTTTGAATTCCGAGATTTTGGGTGGTTGGGGCCTTTGGCTTTTCCCCCGCGTTGTAGAAGGTATCTGTCTACTGAGTATTGTCCCTGAGCTTATAAGTTTAGCAGTGTTCATAGAATATAGTTATATTGAAAATGATTTAATAAAATCTCTAATAAAAGTTTTGAAAAAAATAAGTAGCTCCCTGTTTCAAGAATACTTAAAACAATGGCCAAAAGCCATTTTTATCCTCACTAAGCTCAAAAGATGATTTACCTAATTTTAAACGATTTTAACATCTTATTATTTCTTAACAATTTGCTAAAGTAAAAATCACGGCTACTTTAACTTTTAGCAATTTTCTAAGTCCATATGACATCTGTACAATTATTCTTATAAAAGCAGAGAATGGAATGGTTCTGTCAACTGTTGGGAATTCCAATTAATAGGTCCGTTTAAGAGTATTTCCTTTGTTTATTTTCACGAACTGTCACTTTTTAGACATGTTTAGATGCTCATTTTTTAGTAAAAGGCAATATTAGCAAAACGAAAAGAAAGGTTCAAAATGTTGGACTCATTTAGTAAATTGCTAGCTAGTAAACTGGTAAACCCTAAACAACAGTTTGCTTACAATTTTGCTCCTATTCATCCTTTAGCTCATTGGAATAATTAAGAACGTACAAATTTGAAGAACTACACTGACAATGAATGTATATTGTTTTTGAAAAAAAAAATATTTTTTTAAAGTTTGCTTTATATTGTCGTGGAACTTGAATCATAACTCAGACTTCTTTTTAGTGCTTTAAATTAATTTGTACCCTCCAAAGTTGATTGAAAATATCATAATAAAAGCGTTAATTCAATCGGATTTTTAATGTAAGTATAAATGGTGTTACAAAATTAATCCTGATTTGCTTCTACTCAGTTTGTTCGTATCATTTTTCTGGCGTTTGCAGGCAAATTGTCTACTTTTCTTTTTAGAAGTTGGACCAATTTACAGGAGTTCTGTTAGTCCAGCTGTAGACTTTAAAAAAAAGGAGAAACTATCGCAAAAACGCTCCACAACCACCTCTTTGAAATAAATAACTCTTAAATATTTATTGTAAGCAGTCCCTAATATTTAAAATAAAATCCCGTTTCTGTAATCTCCATTTATTTCTGAAAAGTTTTATTTTTTCAACCTCTACGGTCGCCTAACCCCTAAAATACTAAATAACACCTTTGAACAGCTTACATTTCAAAGCTAAAAGTGAAGGAATAAATGAATCTTTGTTAAATTAGGTTCAAATGAGTATTTATGTATTAAAATACAAGTGTCAAAATTTGTTTTCAAAATAAAAGTTGCATTTTCCACCTATTTTTTATTCGAAGGTTTTTACGTCAAAAATGGTAATTTTGGAATTTTTTTTTGTTTTTTTTTTAATTCATCTAAAAGCGTTTACTATAAAGAAAACATTTGCCCAATTTTATAAGAGCAAGTTAAGAATTTAATATGTGCTTCTTATTTAAAACAAAAGTACGTCTGTCAAGATCTTTATCATAAACGTAATTTCTAAAAATAAGTAAGATCTGAAGTTTAAAAAGAAAGAGGCAACACTATTGTCACATTCTCTTAATGACCTACAGTACATGGCTTTATTTTCATGAATAACTAAAATTTGCGTAATAATTTTAAGGTTCAATGCTTTTTTGAAAATTTTATTGTAAAATTTGATCTACATTATTTATCTACAAAATTAATTAATTGAATTAATCCAGCTATAGTAAGCATAACAGCTACAAGCTGCAATAATGAAAGGAACTTTTGCGTTTTGAATGTGATTTTCACTTAAGCGGTGTTAACTGTATTTCTTTTTCTTATCACTGTTCTCTTTTTGTATGCATGATTGTATACATGTTCGTCCTCTTTAAATTTATAGTGTTATGTTTTTGACAGAGACATTTTTTGTTGTCATTTTGTTTTAAAATAACAGTTAATAAAAATAAAAAGTTGTAATAAAATAAAATTAGTCTATGATATAAAATTGTAAATGGTGGAGAGGCATAAAATATAAATATTAATATAATAAAAATGGCATTATTTGAACACTTTAAAGCTAAAATAACTAATACTTTGCTTAGCGATGAATCTGATGAGCGTATGGAGAAAAATGGTATATTTAATATTTTTGAAAGAAATAACTGTTCCTTGGATTTAAAGGTATGGCTTTATGTAAGTTTGTTTTTTTTACATTTTTTTAATTTTGTACATACAATTATATATGTATGTATATATCTGTGTTTTGACTACTTTCCATTTTCGAAATGAAACCAGAAATACTTTACCTGACAAATAATGATCAATTTAATACAACTGAAATTTATGATGTATCATCATTAAAAATGATTCCTTTGTCTGTTTATGGTTGGTATTATAGCTGTTTGAGTAATCTCTGGGAAATCGTTTTCGAGAAGATGACACATTAAGTTTTGATTTAATTAAATTGCGGTTGTCAATCAGTTCCACGAGTCTTCGTACGATTTATGTGATGGGACAGTTGCTGACAGTTACAATATGGAATATAATTTAATATAAAGACAACTTATTGGTCTTAATTAACAAGTGAAATAAAATGTCATCATGGATGTTACTAGAATGATTGGTGTCAATGACCGTGGTAAATGTAAACGAAACCTGTAACCCCAGGTAACCGTGATGCCGTGAATTTGCTTTGATTTTTTTTGTACGTCAAGAATTTGTAAACTTCTATATGGTCCAAATTTTGTATTTCAAAATTCTGTAAAATTAACTCATTTAAGATATTTTGAAGCATACAATTTTGAAAACAGATTTTTTTACTTTTGAAAATGAGGAATCTATATTATAACAATTTAGAACAATATCTTAAGACACTTTTCAAAGAATAAGAAATAATTATCAAAGATCCTTGAATTTTCATGATTTTTGTGTAATACTAAAAACTTGGTTGATTTTTACAAGTTTCAAGGTTTTATTTCAAATTGTTTAACGGGTCGTAGGTATAAAACCCGTGGCATGATGGTTAGTGCGTTGGACTGTCATGCAAGAGGTCTTGGGTTCGATCCCTGCCTATGCCATCTAAAGTTTTTTTCACGGGTACTGCCTCTTGCGAGGAATTGACAAATTCTCCAAGAGTAATTATTGTCATGAAAAGTGCTTTCTCAAATTTGCCGTTCGGATTCGGTTTAAAACTGTAGGTCCCTTCCATCCCTGATAATAGTACTCGCACACAGGAATGGTTGAGAGTTGTAAGTCACTAGGCCCTAGTTCTCATACGGACTGTTGCGCCACCCAATTTATTTTATTTTAGGTATAAAACTACCTTTCTTTTTAATTTTTTAGTTTTTTTATTTACTTATTTGTTATTTTGTTAATAAATACATTCATTAATAGGTTGTAATTAATGTGTATATAAATCGAGTCCTGGATTTTAAAGGCCAAAATCTCAAGAAAAGAAACTTTGCGATAAAGTATAAGGAGAAATAGTGTTTTGTTTAAACAAAATTCTAATTTAAAGATTTTTTAATTTACTAGCATTTTGAAATACAGAGTTTAAGGCAGTATTAAGACGAAACAGTATCATAAAGATTTTTATTTATATAAAATTCTGAAATACACTTCTTTCACCCATTTCCATTATTTATATTTATGTTAATATTCAAATGTATATTTTTATTTATATATTTATATTTATTTAAGTTGTATTGCCTCTAACTCATAAGGATTTTTATCACTCTTCGTATTTTTAAAGATTAAAAATAGCCATCTGCACATTTGTTTTAGAAATGAGGGTTAAATATTTAACCATTGAATTTTAGTAATTACAAATCGATGTGAAGTTGACTTCTGGTTATCCACAGTATCTGGAACAACTAGCGCTTAAAACGTAACACTAGTTTAAAAATCAAAAATTTCTTCGATTTTCAGAACAATTGCTATAGAGCTTGAGAATATACCTTCAAAACTTCAGCTTTTTAGATTAATATTTAGAAGTCCCTCATTTTTTTCTGTTTTCCATACATATCGTATGTTTTATCATGACGGAAATTAATTTTTCCTAGGAACCATAGTGTAGCTATCATTGAAATCAATCCGGAAACAGATTTGAATGGATACTTAATTGTGTTTCCTTTTGATTAGAAATACAAACTTTATACTAATCGATTGAAAATTACTCAAAGAATATAAAAAAAACGTTATTCCACAATTTTTTACCGTTTATAGCTTTCAGTCAAAACCATCAGTTAAAATGATTGTTTTACATTTTTGATCATGTTAGAGCTTTATTTTCAGCGAAAGATAAATGCAAAAAGATGAATTCTATTGTAAAATGTTTCTTTTTCAAAAAGAAACAATGACGCTAAATTTATTTCGTAATGAACATTTTTAAAACTTAAATGATGACATTTAATTTTTAGATGACTGCAAAAAGACAAGAAAATTGTATTTCGTTGTACTGATGGAGTTACAATTTTGTACTGTTCCGATGGCAACAGTTAAAAAAATATTACTGATGGAATCAACAGCAAAAAGGAAACGCGAACCGTATCGTTCCACTGATTTGTGTTTCAATTTTATACAATTCCAATGACAGATTTATGTCAGAAACCAATACACTATTGGAAGATCTTCCAATTTTGGCCGAACTGTCAAAAGTCTTTCGATATCAACCAATTAGGTGACAGTTGCCAATTTCTACTAAGTGAAAACTGTCCGTTTTTTGGTAGAATATCGGCTTACAATTGCTGACATTTTTTGTCTTTCAATTAGGCGCCAGTTATAGCTATCATTGAAATCGATCCGGAAAAATTTTTGAATGGATATTTGACGGTGTTTCCTTTTAATTAGAAATGAAAATTATATACCGATCGATCGGAAATCACACATAGAATTTTTTTTTGAGAAAAAAAATGTACTTACGCATTTATTTTTCTCTAAAAATGTATTTTTCGATTTTCCGGACGGAAATTAATTTTCCTGATCAGCTGATACTTTGATGTTCAAAAGTGAAACGAATCGTTCCACTGATTTGTGATCCAATTTCACACAATTCCAATGACAGATTTCTGTCAGTAAAAGTTTTTCGGTGGCTTTCAATCAGGAAATTTTTTTCAATGACAGACATTTTTAATGATAGCTATAAACGACCTGCCAAACAAATTCCAATGTTTGTTTTCAATGATGAAAACCAATGATAGCTTTAACTGGCGTCTTAAAAATTGTCTGTCTACACGGTTGGAAAACTTTAGAAAACAATAGAATTGGAATACAATTTTCTCAACAGATGATAGAAAATATAAAAATTTATTTTATAAGAGATAACAACACTTTGTGCAAAATCATTTTAAAAAATATAATAGATATGTATACAAAAAAAGTGAAAAAATAATTAAGCGAGCAGTAACGACTATGTTGTGAAATTTGTCCATGCCTCCAATCCTTTTCAACATTTTTTTGTATAAGTTCCTTTTTTTATTTTTCCAAACGATGGCTTCTTATTCCTTTCTATTTTCGTAGTTTTCAATCCTTCCATAATCCTGTAAATTTGTGTTGTTGTTTCCTGATCAAAAACTTTCTACCAATTAAAAATTTTACGATGTTGTTTGGAAAGAAAAAAATCTATTTCCGCCTTATTCTCAAAGACTAGCTTTGATCAGCCTCCCTTCTTTGACTGACTAACCACAGAAAGTATATACAATTTTGTTTTATTGTTGGGATTATTAATGGTTCGATATCATTACCATCAGTTCTAAGTAAATTAAATTTCAGTTTCAGTCGTGCAAGTTTAAGGCGACAGCAACCTATTATTCAAATATTTAGCAGATCAAACTATGGTGTATGTAGCCCTCTCAATCAGTTAATAACAATTTATAACGAATTTAATTTTTGTTTAGAATCTGTAAATGATAATATTAAATTTAAACAATTTAAACTTATGTTTTTCAACAATATTGTATAATAAATATAGATTATGATATTAGATATTATTAGATTATAAGAATTTTTTAAATATTGTTAACGTTAGATTTTAACGAATTAAATAAATAAACATTATTCAATATCCAAATAGTGGACAATTGCCCAATTTTTTGTAAATACAAAGTCGGACAATTTTTTGATAGAAAATTTGCCGATGTTTGACTTCCAATTTTGTTTCTGTCACTTTTGACAGATAAAATTGGGTGTTTCCATTGTTGATAGAAAATTGGTTAAATTGTTTTATGAAAAATGTGTCAATATTGAAAAACCTTCCAATCGTGTTTACCTAGAATCCAAGTATTTAATTCAATTTTATAGCTCTGAACACAGCCACAACGAAAAATCTTCCACAAACCCTCTATCAGCTGTTTTCGATTTTTTCGAAAATACCATTTCTGACATTCCCTTTTGGTATAAACAAAGAAACAAAAGTGCAACGATAAACGTCATTATCAAAGCAAAATCAGCGATAAGTTTTTCCAACGTCACACAAAAGAAAAGAAGCAAAATTTCAAAAAAAAATAATCGAATACAAAATTACCTCCTTCTCCCAACACGAACACATCAGGCATCAGCTACAGCTTCAGCGGCTTAACGCAAAAATCTGATGCGAGTGTTTTTATTTTTTGGTTTTATTTTACTATTTTCTACATAATTTGTTTTATATATGCTGTTATCGCTCTGCCCGCCGCCGCCACAGCCGCAGCAAAAGAATTCCAAATAGACAAGAAAAGGAAAATCACAACGACTAACCAAAGCAAAGCAAGGCGATTAAAAAAAGACATTCTTCTTATCGCTGGTGTAGCTGCCATAGCTGTTTTGTTGGTGCTAACGCAGAGTCAGAGAGGGTTCTGGACTTGCTGACTACTCATTAAAATAAAATAAAAACTCTGTGTAAAGAAAGAATATTTCCATATTCTCAGAATCAAGGAACTAGTAATTGTTTTGAAACAGAATAAAAGCCAAGAACAATGATGGTAAGGGTGAATATTGTAGTCTTGATTTCCTAAAGAGCACGGAATTGTAAATACCTAGGTTATCTTTTCATAGTCGCACTCAATACTGTTGGAATGTTGTTAATTGGTATTGTTGTTTAGGGCGTAACACTCGGCACGACTTTGGTGCAACAGTTCTCTAATCAACAATAACATGAAACAACTTTTTTTTTTAAGGAAAACTGATTACAGGGCGTTTTTTAAAAAATCTTTTTTGGGTTTTGTGTTGTTTTTAGGATGGAACAGATGAAGCCACTGGCATAGAGAATTTGAAAATCACAGATTCTCCAAGCAATCAAACTTTGGACATAGCCTCATCATCTAGTCCTTTAGGAGGGGGACTACATGGAGGAGGAGTAGCGAATCCTGGTGATTCGTCATCGTCAACAGGGCAACAGGCTGCGCCCCTTCAACTCCCAGAAAATAGCCTGCACGTGGACATATCGGACGCGCTGAGTGAAAAAGATAAAGTCAAGTTTACCGTGCACACAAAAACTACCTTGCCCACCTACAGCAAGCAAGACATGCTGGTGGTTCGCCAGCATGAGGAATTTGTGTGGCTGCATGACCGTTTCGAAGAGAACGAAGATTATGCTGGTTACATAGTGAGTAGTACTTCCAATTATGCCAAAAAATTGTCATTTATAATTTAAATTCTCGATATGAACTTTAAAATTCCATTTCCCTCAGATCCCACCTTGTCCGCCCAGGCCAGATTTTGATGCTTCTCGTGAAAAACTACAGCGTTTGGGAGAAGGCGAAGGCAATATGACAAGAGAAGAATTCAAAAAGATGAAATCTGAACTAGAAGCGTAAGTTTTGTCTTCTTTGTCTTTTTATTACTTTAACGTCCTTTCAATGAATTACCATTTTCTATAGTGAATACCTTGCCACATTTAAGAAAACTGTAGCAATGCACGAGGTATTTTTGACACGCCTCGCACAACATCCAGTTTTTCGCATGGACCAACACTTAAAAGTATTTCTCGAATACGACCAAGATTTGTGTGCAAAGCCACGCAAGAAAATGGCTCTATTTGGTGGGTTTGTTCGATCACTCGGAAAGACAACCGATGAAATTCTATTGGGAGCAACTGTTCGTGATGTTAATGACTTTTTCGAAAATGAATTACAATTCCTTTCGGAATATCATGGTCATTTAAAGGAGGGAGCAGCTCGAACAGAGAAAATGACTCAAAAACATAGAGAAGTCGCTGAGTGTCATCAGAAAGTCTCAAATGCTCTGATGCAACTGTCAATAGCGGAAAAGGGTACAATGGAGACATTCTATGCCAAAAGTGCTGAAGTTTTTGAAAAACTTAAGGTAAACAAACAACATGTTTATCTGATCATATATTTTATTAAATGTGTTGTTTCTTTTATTTTATAGCATTTCGAATCCAGGGTAGCCAGTGATCAAGATCTTAAACTCGGCGACACTCTCAGGTATTACCAAAGAGATAGTGACGCTGCTAAAGCTCTACTCATTCGCCGTTTAAGATGTTTGGCTGCTTACGAAGCGGCAAATCGAAATCTCGAAAAAGTTCGAGCGAAAAACAAAGACGTCCATGCGGTAAGTTTCAACACACCAACCATAAACTTAACTACTACCAAAAAGTCTTTTCTCCTATTTTAATCTTTTTTCTTAATTCAAATTTCTATCGCCCGCACATTCGTTTGTCCTTAAAAAATAAAAAAATCATCACAAATCTTTATATCGTTTTTGATTGATTCACAAAAAAATTTAAATAAATGTATGCAGCCTTTGGAAGTACAAGAGGTATTGTCGTCTTCATTTTTTCTTTAAAATTTTATTTTGTTTTAATTTTTCAATTCGATTGATTTTTATTTTCCAAATCTTTCGTTATTTACGATGTAGATTTTAAGTTTGTTTAAAAATTAACACTTTTACGGCAAATTCCTTGACAAAGTTTTATAATCAATTTAAAACTCGATCTAAGAACTCTCGGTTTATCTTTGAAACATATTTTTATAATACTTAAATCCCGAGCATTTCTTCACTAAATTTTTTTTAGAACTCGATGTGAGTTTTTTATTGAGTTTTAAGGAGTTAAATCTCGATTATTTTACTACTTTCAAAGCATCCGGTAGGATTTTTTGACATTCAATTCCAACATTCTATCATAGTCTATTAAAATAAGGGATTCACCTCTGAAAAAGAGATAGTATGCTAAAAATTTGTTTATATCTTTCTTTTGGTGTTCTAAATTTTTTGAAAAAAGTCTCATAAAATCTGGTTTCCGCATAGTAAATTATGGACTGCCAAAATTCGTGAAAACCGAAGTATTGAAGTTCCCTAAAAGCGAGTTATTTAACCTATGGTTTTTATAGATTGTATTGTTCTAGCCACTTAGAGGCTTTGAGGAAGCCAAATAGGCTGCTTCCTCGAACATCTTGGAGTTCTTCAAGTTTATTAAAGAAATGGGTGTCTAAGAATTTGTTTCTAGTGTGGCTAAGTGTTGGGCAGTGCCATAAGAAGTCGGCTTCTTCTTCTTCATGACTGCATCCCTTGCACATGTCATCGATAGTAAGTCGCATTGTCTTTTTATGGTAACCCAACGGAACGGAGTTTTCTTTTGTTGAATTTAGGCCATAGTTTCCTGGCTAAGGCACAGGCTTAAAAACATTTCCATCTCTCGTTTGTTTCTTCGAGATTGTTGTTACCAATAAGGCGTTTTAATTCACAAGAAAGTCACGGAAAGTCTGAAGAAGTTGGCAAGATTAAACAATGCCAGCATTCATTAGCAATCCCATTAGAAATTATTTTCAATCTTTCATTATCATCTGGAGATTTTCTTCATATTTGTAAATTTTCATATATACACAATACACATAGTCCAAAAAGTCTCCGTACAGCAGCTTTATTTTTAATGATTCGAGATAAAATATTTACTATGACAATATATTAAAAACGGGTTTTTGAAAATCACAATTCTAATTTTTTTGGTAAAAAAGTGAAGGTAGAAACTAACTTTTTTTCAATTTTACCACTTTGGTTTTTGCATTTATTCCTAGTAATTTTTTTTCAAAAAAATACTAAATTAGGCTGCTGTACGGAAACTTTTTGGACTAAGTGTATCACCTATCTATAAGCCTGGTTCCAAAAATTTGATAGAAAACTATAGAGCTATTTGTAAAATATCGGCAATTCCGAAACTCTTTGAACTTATAGTCAGAGATCAATTGTATTTTAATATTAAAGAATTAATTTGTGATGAACAACATGAATTTACTCCTGGAAGGAAAACTGCTACTAATCTAATGCTATATTCTAAATTTACTACCGATGCTTTTGAGTCAAAATTCCAACTTATCGACGATATTTACGGATTTTACCAAGGCTTTCGATCGCATTTGTCACCAAATTTTAATATATAAACTTTAATCTATTGGCTCCTTAAATGGTTATGCTGCTATCTAACAGATAGAATACAATGCGTTAAGCTCTGAAGCAATTGTTCTATCAATACAAGAGTTCTTTCTGGTGTGCCACAAGGAAGTCACATTGGGCCACTTTTGTTTAATATTTTTACTAATGAAATTCCTCTTTTATTAAAAAAATGCATCTTGTCTAATTTATGCTGATGACATAAAATTATCCATGCGAGTTAAAAGTTCATCTGATTGTTTCAATCTTCAAAATGATTTAAATGTTTTAGCCAACTGGTGTCGAACTAATAAACTTCCACTTAATATACATACAAAAATTTTTCGTTTTTACTTCTCATCGTGTTCTAATATTTATGATCAAGATCTTGAGCGTAAGTCTAAGATTCATGATCTTGGTGTCATTTTAGATCCAAAATTGACATTTTCTTTATATTTAGATTATGTTGTCGCGCAAATAAACTCTATGCTTGGTTTTCTCATAAGAAACTGTAATGAATTTACAAATCCTTATGCTTTAAAATCTATTAATGTGTCTTTAGTCGTTTACTGTTCAATTATTTGGACTCCATCTACTTCTGTTGGCATTAATCAAATTGAAAGAGTTCATAAGGCGTTTGCCAGGTTCGCTGTGAAACAATTACGATGGAATATTGACACTCCATCGTATTATTCAAGATGCATTTTAATCGGTCTTGATTCCCTACAAAAAAGACGATCTGTTCAGTGTTTATTGATTTTTCTTACAGAATCAAAAGCCCTGTAATATTAATAATATTTAAAATATATGTCCCAGAAAGAAGAATGCGCCAAATTTTATAATCTGGGATTTTCCTCCTATTTTTAAAAAGTGCTATGTCTGTTTTGACGGGGTTAAAAGTCAAGCCAGTGTTAACACATTTACCAACATTTTCAAGCAAACAAGCACTTTCTTACGTTATGAGTGGTTTCAGAGGGAGCTAAGCCAGGGTATGAACCTTGGGGAA
This sequence comes from Eupeodes luniger, assembly GCA_951509635.1. Taxonomy (NCBI): domain Eukaryota; kingdom Metazoa; phylum Arthropoda; class Insecta; order Diptera; family Syrphidae; genus Eupeodes; species Eupeodes luniger. Next base: position 5,019,793 of record OX608075.1, on the reverse strand, counting down.
TGTCTTTGTGGACGGTGGTGTGAAGGCAGCTCATCTCGGTCCATACCTCAAAAACACCTCATACCGGAAACAAAACCTCATCCCAAGAAAAAAAGTAACACTTAATCAAAGATTAATGATATTCTATTCCTGTTTGGGCTTAGGGTTTATTCAAATGATTTTTAAATGTTAAGTCAACATGGATAAAGGGAAAGCTGATTTATTTTTTGTAGTTTGCGTAAGAATTTCCTAGTTAAAAGGATATTAGAGGAACCAGGATGGAAAACAAATTTTGTGATTATAAGAACAAAATGCTCAAATTTATGTAAACAAGTATGTAGACTTATGAAGATAATAAAAAGTATGTAGGGAAGTTTCATCCCAATTTAACGATTAAGGATAATTAAGATACTATTAGTTGAGGGTGAAAAATTGATTTGAGGAAAAACCACTAGACTGTCAATTTTTTGGTCAAAGGCTTAAAAATGAAAATGGTAAAAACGACAAGTATTCGCATACTAAATTTTAATTTTTGACCAAAAACTGTTCTGCAAACTTTTTAAAAGGGAAACAAAATTGAGACTAACTAAAGAAAGCTTAAGAAATGTGATTAATTTTGAACTTTGAAACAACATTTTGATTGCAGGATAATTTATTATCTTTGCGCATTGAAAATTCTCCTAGTATTACTTTCAGCAAAAAAGTGTTAACTAAACATCAAATCGTTTAAAGATATAAAAACATTGCTAATCCGAGTTCTTAATTTCCTAAACCCCCAAATTTAAGGTTCGAATAAAACAAAGTTATATCTTAAAACTGAGATCTAAATTAGAGTTCAAACGCTTGAAAACTTGAAAAAGAAATGAGTTAGAACCGAGTTTTAAAGAGTATAACTTTGTAAAGAAATTGGCCATTAGACTTTTGTTTATCAATAAAATTAGAACTTTTAAAACAATGAATTGACCATGGAGGCCCTCCTTATCATTATCACACATCCAATTACACAAGCCAAAGTTACACCTATGACATCATCATGAAACTTGAACCACACATTATAATTTCTTGTCTTTATTTTTTTTATACCGTTGAACTTATTCAACAATTTCGTACTTTATCTACAATTTTAACTTAATTTTAACTCATTTAGGCTGAAGCAGCACAGGCTGAGGCATGCGAAAAATTTGAATCAATATCTGCTTGTGGCAAAGAGGAACTCGTAAGCTTTCGTAATCGTCGTGTGGCTGCTTTTAAAAAAGGGTAAATAATTTAACAACTGAAAATCTTACTTTAAAATATTATTAAACATTTTTTACAGTCTCGTAGAATTATCTGAATTGGAAATCAAACACGCAAAAGCGCAATATGAGTTCTTACGTCAATCCCTCAACGCTCTCAAAGAACTTTAATCTAACTAGTTCTTCAGCAGGAGAACAAGAATAACAAAAAAGAATTAAACAAAAAAAACGTAATAATATTTATTCTATTCAAAGATTATCACTGTTATTGTCTTAAAGTCAGTCTATTGCAAATAAATGTAACTTTACCCATGTAAATCCTATCAACTGAGAAAAACAAAACAAAATATAGCCAACATTTTATGTATATTGTGAAAATATAAGAAATAAAAATAAACTAAACAGAATTAAATATGTACTACAACAAATCCTTATATTGAAAATACAAATTTTTTAAATGAATTCATTTCTCCCAAGCCTCTAAATATTTTATGTAAAATAAGTAAAAATTTAATATTGAAAAAAAAAACTATATTACATAAATAAATATATAGACACCTTTATAACAGAATTGTATGCATACAACTTGATTATTATTATACAGTGAATCGTGACTTTTGTACTTTAAAAAATAAAAATAAATTAATATAAAATAAAAGAAGAAAATAAATTGCTATTATAGTACACTTAAAAGAACCACAACAATATTTAAAACAAAAAAAAAATAATCAAATCATTATAAAACTTTTTGCATTCCTTCTCTCTTTATTATTATATTATCTTATGTAGAATGTTTTGATTTGTTTTATTTTGGTGTATAAATAAGTATAAACAAAAATAAATCTAATGTTAACATTTTTTATTTTATTTTGCTTTTTCTTGGTATAAATATTTTATAATAATTATTGTTATATTATATATTTTTGTTCTGTTCATTAAATATTATATACATACATACATACTTTATTTTTATTGTATACACCTTTATTCAAAATTATATGTTATAATTACGCATTTCAGAAATATAAAAATGAACAATTCTAAATATTTGTTGTGTTTTTTTGTTTGTAATTGAGAATATTTTAAACAATTGAGCAACAGGAACCTTCACTCTATTCTATTAGATTAGATTAAAGTTTAAATTACGTTTTTATAAATCTCTTTAAAGTTATAATAATTGTAATGTTGTAAATGTGTTCTGAATCAAGGCAGTTTTGCTCGTGACCTCAGATGACATTTTTCTTTTAAAGGCATAAATCTTCTTATAATCCAGTAAAATTAGGCGAAAAAAGATTTAACCTCAGAATAAGAGATATTAAAGTGGATTTTATTTATACTTTTCTTTTGGTGTTCTTAGCATTGTGCAAAAAGTCTCGCAAAATTGTCTATCCACGCCATTAGTTATGGGACGTTTAAAGTCGAGAAAACTGCCATTTTCTGATTATTTCTTCAACGCCAATGTTGTTAACATTGTTACCAACATTCTAAAGCATACTAAGAGCGCAGTGCTCACTAAATTTTGAGATTAAATAGTGAACAAAAAGTTAAAGTTAGTTATATTTGAAATGTTTAAGCTTTTAACTGTTGGTTTAATCATCCACCACTGCAACATCCCATTAGCATATTCACCGTAACTTTATTCAAAAACAAGAATTATAAGGACATGATTTAGAAACCCAGAAATGAGGCGCTCTGTAACCACAGCGTAGACCTTAACCATTCTTTCAATTACAAAACATTATGTCAGCGCTTTTGATAACATTTTTGTGTTTGGCTCCGGAAATCCATTTGGGAGCACCCAGCCATATTTTTGAGGTTCTAAATTATGTCCTAAGCCTTATTACATTTTAAAACTATAGAATGCAATATGTCTTATGGGCATTAAATAATTACTTACCTGTCCAGTCTGAAGTTCAAATTGAGGATCTCTCATCTTGCTTTTTGATATACCGGAAATGGATAAGCTCATATTATGTAAGTCTTAATTAAGTTTGCAATAGAGTTCTCTCTCTCTATCGATGGAGACCTATTGGTGTGTTCAGAAGAAAAGTCTTACCTAGAATTGTTGACCTCTTATTGAAGAAGGACGAACTTTATGTAATCTACTTAAGCTCGTTAGACTCCGTGGGCTGGACAACAGCTTGAAAAGTCGTTTGTAGTACATTTTATGGTAGGCTAAAGTGTAGCAGAACATGCTTACGATGGAAAAATAATACCGTTTTTCTAGCCGATGATGAGGTAAATCTTATATCATTTCGGTATGTATCTGCAAATTTCAAAAAAATACCCGTTTTCAAAATAGCTTTTATATTTTTTTTAGATATTTTTAAAACCTTAAGACGATGGACTCGTTAAAAAACAAACAAAAATTGAAACCGTTTTTCGTTTTTCCTTTTAGCATAAATGATTCCAATTTTAACAAAGACGCTCTACAATTTATTCTTCGTATTTTCTCATCAATTCGTGGTGAATTGACTTTAGCAGTGGTGAATTGACTATAGCAGTGGTGAATTGATATTAGCAGTGGGGAATTGATTTTAGCTTGTAGGCAAACCAGAATGACATGATTTAGGATCTAGACAAGCTTACAGCAAGGTTCTAATTTGCACGGTAATCTTCAAGGTCCAAAATAATGCTACTGACTCATTTTGGAGAGTCTGATAAGCCTCTTAGCAGCCTTTTATTTAAGTCATCAAGACAAAGAATAAGCAAGAGTATACTTCAGCTTGAAAATCACAAACAATGTTCTCAATATCGACCCTCTCTGTGAGTATTGCCTAGAAGTACCTATACAAAATATTCAATAAACAGTTTAAGAAGGGAATGCTTCTATAGTTCTCAGCTGAATTAAAATCACGTTTCTTGTTTAACGGGAATAAAATTGCCTTTCTGAAGCCTCTTCTTTTCAAAAATTCTTGCAGAACTCAAAAGTTATTCTGTTTGGTAGTGTAGCTTTGTTATAAGCTAATTTTAAAACTTTTAAATCGACTTTCACATTACACAGACGTATTTTCTTAATTTTGATAGTCAACTATCAAAAATCAGCTTACACGATTTCACCCCTGGTCTGAATTTCGCTATTTTTTTGTGGAATTTTTTGATAAATTATTTTGGCAAATATTCAGTTGTATCAACTTTCAAATATAAAAACCGGACCACTGCGGATCGTTTTGTTGGGAATTTCTCACTTCACTATATATGGAATGCGAACAAAACGCACATAATTGCTGAATTTACTTCCTCTTGGTTTATAGGTTTTAGTACTTTCAGGAAGTGTTCTCCAAAGATGTTAGGATATCACTTATTGTGAAAAATCTGAAGGTTAACCCTGTTATAGCTTTCCAAAAATATTTTGCCTCGCTTGCAATTGAAACCCTCTTCACTTGCTCATCAAAATAAACCTCCAAGTACATCTTTTAAGAATTTCGGCGTTGAACTTTTGAAATAAATTAAGCTATTGACATTCATTATAAAAACATTTTAAGATGCAGCTTCAGCAATATAGCTTCATCTAAGAAATTCAGTTTAATAACATATACCGGAAATAATACGAAAAAGTTCAAGGCTGTTTACAAAATAACTTTGATAAAAGTTTCATCTCAAGTTCATTTGGCGTGGATCGTTTCTAATTTAAATTGAACACCACACTTCAATTTTTTATTTGAAAAGATTGAAGTGCCGACTTTTAAATCTTTAACTTAACCTTAACTAATCTGTTTCTGTACTGCAATTATTATCATTGCTTGAGGAGCCTCGTAAAGTTAAAAAAGTTTCTTCGCTTTTTCTTGTATTTAACTTTCCATAAAAAAATCTCATTGGGAAAGGGTTATTCCCTTGATGAAATGATAGACCTACCATTTGTTAATTTCATATAAAAATGTTTAAATTTTTATTTCTTTATAAATTATTTAACATACATAAACTCAACATTTAAAAAAAAAAATATTAAAAACAGCAAATCTAAAAGCATTCTTTAAATACACGCTATTGATTCTTCAAATAATTCCGGAAGTCGATTCAAGTCTGCATTCGAAGAACTCTCAACGAATTCATTTTCCTCGATTTTATAACTATTCCGATTGCCTAAATCCGTTGTGTCTGATCTTTCATTGAGAAAATCAAAATACTTCCTATCTTCAATGCTGGACAATTCCAGAGCTGCCGATGATAATTTCAAGAGTTTATTTTCTGGTGAAATTGGTGGTTGGTAAATATCCAAAACCGATTCCATACATGGTTCTTCGATAAGATTCTGAATCAAATACTCTTCTTTGCTTTGAATTTCTGGTATACTTTCGTCCATGTGGGCTTTTCGATAGTGTGCAATGAGACGCATTCTCGAGACGTACTGTTTGTAGCACAAATGACACTTTTGTACCTCAGCTTTAATGCATCCCACTGTCTGGACGTTGGGATCTATGAGCACGGGATTTTTTCGAAATGACGGAGGAATCTCCATCCCCGGATGATTCTTCAAAATATGAGCTTTTCGTTTTGCATTGTTTTTATAGAGCTTTGGACAATGAAGACATTTGAACATTGTCTGAAGTTTAACTATTGGTTGGTTTAATTCATCAATTGCATCGATATTCTGCTCCGGATGTCTTTTCGCCAAATGATTTACAAGCATCCCACGTCTTTTGAAACCCAGGTGACATTCATCACATTTGAATTGACATTGGTAATAATTTTCTGCAATTGTTGAATTCTCTTTGGAGGTTTTGGGAGCTTTATCTTTTTTGGGAGACATTTTTTGACCTTCTTTCTTAACAACTGATTTTTCTTTTGCAACTTTTTCCTTTTTTATTTTTGTCTTCGTTTTGTGGAGAGCCTTTACATGTTGCCGAAGTTCGAGTACTTTTTCAAATTGCTGATCACACTTTGGACATTGAATACATTTCTTTTTGGCATGAGTGGCCTTGTGACGCCGCAAGAAACTCATGTGTAGAAACAAACGATCACATTCGTTACATGGATACTTCACGGCTGGATGGAAAATTCGTATATGTCTCCGAACTATGTGATATTCTTTATAACTCTGCGCGATAAAAATAAATATCATTTGAGAACGAAATTTATAAGTTTTGAGAAGATTTACCTTTTTACAATGAAAACAAATAAAGAAACCATCAACTTTATGCTTCGAAACGTGCTTTTTAAAATCTACAACATATTTGAAAGTCTCTTGACAAAATACACACGAATAAAGACGATTTGTGTGGCTACGAACATGAGCTGCCAGAGCCGCTGGAGTTGTACAATGTTGATCACAGTTCGGGCACTTATGGGGTTTTTTGATATCACTGTGGATTCGCTCATGAGACTGAAAATAATGAATTTAAGAATTAATTTACAAGCTAACATAAATTTCCTACCTTCAATTTACTCTCGGATAGAAACTTTTTCGAACACAAGTTGCATTTGTGAATTGGACGCTTTGTTGGTGATTTTATGACTTTGGGTTTTGTTTTATTTGCAGCTATATGCAATGCAAAGTGTTTTTTCAAACTTGCATTTGTCATGAATACCTTAAAACAAATCAAACATCTACTCGAATTCTTAGGCAATTCAGAGATCTTCTTGAACTTAATTCTTTTCCTTTTGATTTTTCGTTTCGATATGATGCATGATGCATCTTCTAAGTCATGAACTTTCAAGTGGGTTTGCATTTCTTGTGATGTTCGGAATCTTTGATCGCATTCAAAGCACATCCAAGGATTATCAAATTCGTATTTCTTTTGTGTTTCCTCCAGAGATGGCTTCAAGATTGGTAGATTATATTTTTCTGCATATGAACTATGGTAGCCAACTCGAAGTTCTTCTTTTGGATGAATATCGCGATTGCATTTAAAGTAGATTCGATCATTTTCTTCGATTATTTGGAGGTTTTGTTCGGCGAAGGTTTTGGCCAGACGCACAAATCGCATCCAATTGGAGGTATCTATTTGGAAAAGTTTTAATGCCTGTAGGTAATGAATTGTGTAAAGCAGACTTACTTTCATTGGTAACAATGAGAATTTTGGACTTTCCAACTAATAAAAGAGGATAGTGCCGTGGATGCTGAGACCTTAAGATGTTCAGAAAAATATCATTAGTGCAACGGGTTTCTCCTTCGAATGGACCAAACTTTGTTCTTTGCAGAATTTCTTTTACTGCATAGACAGAAGGTTCTGAAATAAGAGAATGTTATACAATCCCTAACGATGAAACAGTTGAAACTTGAACCAACGACTACGTACTGTGACTTTAAATAAAAACGTTTGTTTTGTTTGTCATTTTATTTCACATAAATTTAAACCAAACTTAAGCGAACACAACAAACTAAAAGTTCATCAAAATTAAAAACTATGTCCGATGAATACATAAGTGAACAACGACGCCAATACACACAGAAGGTGAGGAATTCAAAGACTAGACCATTTCAATATATTAAAAATATGTGTTTCCTTTAAGGAACCTGACAAATCTACCCTAAGAAATCCTTCGATGAAATGTAATGCCTTAAATTTCATCAAACCATTTGAAGATAAACATTTGCGACTTGCACCGAAACTTCTACAAGATCCAAAAAGTATTTACAAAAATGACTTCTATAACAAACCTCAGGTTCAGGGCGATAAATTACGATTGAAATGGAATTTCGGGTCAGTTGAAAATTCTGAAAAATTGACAATAAATCGTTCGAAACCAAGTTATTCCAAGTATTTAGATTTATCGGCAACATCTAATCGACTCGATTATATTCCTTTCTCTTCCGATCAAACGCTAGGAATAGGAGCAAAAGATAATATAACTTTTTGGAATTGGATAAAAAACGATTCAAAGAAAAAATACAATGTTTGGCCAATTAACCAGAATCTAATGCATAAATTGAGTGTGAACAAAAATTCACAGCGTCATCGTGGTGAATTTCAAATAAGACAAAACTCTGTCCCAAATCGAGGTCTTACAACAGAAACGAAAGCAAATTTTGCAATTCCTGATAGAAGGTTGGATTTGGCTTTTAAATGTGTTTCGGATAAGCTCAATAGCTGTGAGGTGCAACCGAAAATGGATAAATCTATTTAAAGATTGTATACAACAGGATATTTTTTTCTTAAAGAACGAAAATTACCAAAATTGATAGAAAAAGTATTCTGCATATCAGGCGGAAGCTTTTAGTTGAAAAAAGATTTATATTTTAAATTGAAACAAACGATAAAATAAATATATCAAACTTACCATTTGTATCAGCGTTTATTGGACCAAGATAAAGGTAATTTGTTGGCAGAGTTGCCCTTGCTCGGCTCTCGATGATTCTATCTGAAACGAGAACTAGCAAAATTTTGTGTAAGTAAGAAATAAAAAAAGTTTGCGGTTTTAGTCATTTTTTTTTCGCAGACAATACATTCAAAGCAGGCGAAGCTAAGGATATGTAAATGTACAAGAGCGGTGTGTAGGCGGGCGATTTAGAGCTAGTTTTTTTCCCAAAGGGTCAAATCTTCAATATGATTGTATAACGACATTTTTATAATTAATCTATATCCATACAAGTACCAGAACCTCTTAAAATTTTGTAAATATTTTAACCCGCTGGTAAAGCTAGTTTGTAAGTTTTAAGAAACTTATGCCAATGGAGTTTAAAGAGTCATACTTTTATCATTTTGGGTCTTCTCTTCAAAAGGATACATATACGTATAAGACCTCTTTTAATTTAGGGGCAGGAAACTTATTTTACTTGAACTCTTTAGTGAGCTTTCAATAAATCAAATTTCCCTCTTTTTACCTTCTTTTGTACTGTTTCTTGTAAGCTCAGTTTCGCTCTGTTGAAATGAGAGCAGAAGCCACTCAGAAACTTAATTCAATTCAATGAAATTTTTTGTAAAAATTAAATTATAAATTATATTATTGAAAGGAATAGCAATTTGCCTGCTTTCATAAAGATATTACAATTTAAAATAAAAATACAACGATAAAATATAACTTTAAAAATGTACGCTAATTAAATGACCTAATAAACACACTTTGAAATTTAATCTCATCAAAAAAAAAATATAAACTTCCGAAAAAGGACTTTAATAATGTTTCGTTGACTTTTTACTTCAAAAAATATTCGAAAAACCAACAAAAAGCGTCCAACCATTACAAAATTGAGTCTTCCTGTAAGATTGCACGAAACACTATAAAATGTAATATACTCTCATTGTGACCATGGTTGCAAATCGAGCAGATAAGATTGAAGTCAGTTCTATTTTGTTTACAATTTAAGTCCAGCATACCAGTTCTGGATTTAAAAATTGCGCTTATTCCTGAAACTAAGACCTCATTTAGGAAATCTTTATTCTCACCTAGAGTAAAGCCTAATTATCGATAAACACACCTTGACGTTGATACACTGCTGAAATAGCGTCTCATCTATACAAGCTATAGATATTTTTAATTCTTTGATATTGTAACTGTCGGTTCGTAGGCCAGATCGTTATAAGCTAGACTGCACAGGTTGGCATAATTATGGGTTTTATCTTTAAACATTTTGTAGTTTTTCTTACAGTTCATATCCCTATAATTCATTACCTTCCACTGCTTAACTTTTACGTTGAAAACTTTAAATTTGAATTTTTATTTTGAAAGTATATCGAAGAAATTGTTACTGACAAAATTAAATTCATCCACATGTTCGATAATATCGTCACAAAAACTTGATTGGAATTTAAAACTACACGACTATCTAACTATCAATTAATTAGAGAATTCTGAACAAATACATTTGTGTCCTTAGGCAGTTTTTATTTAATTTTATTGACTTGGTTGATAAACATAATATTGGAAGCTTGCAGATCGATGACTTTCTATTGAAAGTGTCGAATGCAGCATTCAGATCGATAAAGAGCATACATTCCTTTTTTTTTTTGTAGTAATACATTTTCTAATATTTCTTTAACATACAAATTTTATCAATACTCGAAAGATTTGCACCAAAGTCAAAGTAATAACTAATCAAATTATTTTGTTCAACCTATATTGCAAACCTTATGTAAGGTAATTGTAAGAACAATTTTTTCAATGAGTTTAACACAGCAATATCATATGGTTTTCTGGCCAATCCCGATCATCTTTCCTAAAAGGAACTAATATTTTGGAACACCTATAGTTCCCATGAATTGTCTCTTCATTAGATAACCTACTGAAAAAAAACTCAAGTTGTATTTCAAAAACTTCAGAGTGGCATGTTTATGGAATTCAAAAAAATTTATAAAATGTATAGAATCATAAAAGACAAAACTTAATTCCCGATATAAATAAATTCCATAGCTTATAAAATAATACAAGTTCTTAATTTGTATAGAAGTGGATAATGTTAAGGACAATTGTATTCACGAAAGACCCTTTTCAATCAATTGTATTAAAGATTTCATTTACTTACTATAGTCATCATCTTCTGAAGAGTCCGTATTTTGGGCATTGATTTCATTACTGTAACCATCTGAACGTTTATCTTCAATACCCTGTCGATTAACACAAGACAAGAATTGTTTGTCTCTTTGGGTGATGTCATTAACCGCTGCAACTAAAATATAAAGAATAATGTTTTGCAGACTAAATTTATCTAGGATTCGATAAAGTACTATCAGTTATTAAAAACGAAAACTTACGCAATGGTGACATGGTGCTCTCCAGTAGAATTCTCTGTTGATCTCTGGTTAACATTTCTGCTGTGATTATTTGTTGTTCATTTTCTTGGAAGTCAACAACATCAGTGTCAATTGGATGATGTGGTTCAAGTGTTTCTAAGTGACTTTCTGATGGGAATTCATACGGTTGCAGGGCATAGCTTTCTCCATCTGCATCACACAGATGTGTAACATCCGAAGAGTTTATTGGAATGAGCTCAACTATTTCTTCTGATCTTTCGTCTTCATTGGTGACATAGAAATTCTGATATAAATGACCATTTGGTGAGCGATGTAAGATTATATTAGTTGCTATAGGTTCTCCCGTCTCCTGGTCATTATGATGATTGGCAATTTGTTGAATGTAATCAACTTCAACTTCACCAGCTACAGTACCCAGAGCAGAGGATGTATTACCTGATCTCTGGTCAATGAATTCCACTGAACATGACATTTCTGTGTTGGCATCTTGGTGGTCAATTGGTATTTCATTACTATACGCAATGTAAGGGACATCTTCGTCGTCGTCGACAACTTTTGAGGTGGTTAAATCCTGATTGAGAATTTCAGAAGACACCACAGCAGCGTTGTCTTCATTGTGATTTGGTAGTTGAACGCCTGGAAGACTTTCATAGACTATGGCATTTTCTTTTGATGTTTTCGAAACGTTGTTCTTATCATAGAACGGACTAAACCTTGCTGCAGTTGTGCACATATTAGGGTCATAGGAGCTGATTCTTTGAAATCCTCCGTACCCATAGTTATTGTGTTGGGATTCTGAAAGGTTGTTAATAATTTTGAAGACATGTTTTGATGTCAATAAAGTAAGATTGTATTTATTTACCTGAGTTTTCTAAGCTTTCACTCATTTTAAGAGATTTTGTAAGTTAACACAAATATCATTTATAATTATAAGAAATAATAACCAATCTCCTTGGTTTTGATTTTGATTTGCATTTGATTTTTGATGTTTTTGTTTTGGATGCAGATGTGGAACCTAAGTACAAACATCTGTGTACTGTCAATGTGGATCATAAATTGTGTTTCAGCAACAGAAACAGGGTGTTTATTTTCTGAACCCATCAACATGAAATCGAAAACGAATATTAAGTTGAAGTTTGTAATTTCGGCTAAAACAACAATTTAGAAGAGTTTGATGCTAAAATAAAGATTTTGATAACATTCAAAAGGTAAGAACCCACTTTATTTCAGCAAATTCAATTGAAATCCCTAAACAAAATTTGTATTTCTCTTTAAAAATTTGTTGAGATTAAATTATCTTGATTCGATTCGACTGTCATAGAAAGGAAAGACCGAATGACACCAGGGAAGCCGTCAAGGAACTTATTCTGGTAGAGCTGAGATTGAGGAAAAATCACCAGCTCCACTAACACACCTTTAAATGTATTCAAATTTCATGTTCATCAGAGTACTTAAGATTTGATATACAATATAGGACAATATCCTGTACCAGAGGAAATGGAAGAATTAAGTTCTGGACCATGAATTCAAACTTTTTTCTGAAAATGGTCTTCTAATACTAGGTTTCATTTTTAATGCAGCCTTTTGATATTTGACAATCGATTCCAGACCTTAACGATGGAATTTGTAAAGTTATTAAAGGCAAACAGCAGCAAATCTATCCGTGGCGGCTAATTGGCAGTTATCGTTTTCTACCATTAATGGCATATGTACCTTTTTCTTTGCCAAGAAATAAACATGAATACATTTCTCTTAGAAATACCCGTTTTTTAATATTAAAATGAAACCTCTTATTGGAAAACCCTACACATGTGTCATGGAGGCAATATCACAGAAAATGCAAAAATTCTACTATTCATTCCCACTTTTTCAAATAGTAGATAACATATTTTATAAAAAAAATACAAGAAAGCTGGATTTTCGTGGAGAGCTCCATTTAAACGTCCTTATTACTCCTAAAAAAGTGCTTTTATTTCAGACCCAAGCAAAACAAACAAGAGGGGAGAGTGAAAGGGGATCAATTAGAATTTTATCCATATAACTCGAAAACTAATGGTTTTGATTTCAACTTTGAGGGATTTTTTTGAAAACGTATTATTTTCTAAAAAAAAAAGAAACATCATACAAAAGTATTTTTTTATATTTTAAGAACTTAAAATTAGTCCTCTGAAATAATAAAAATTAAACAAACAAGGCCCATCATTTATTTATTATTTATGCAGATGATATTCAAAACATCAGCTTCCTGTAAAATATAACGTCAAGATTCACCTATGACTTAAAAACAAACGATCCCATAAACATCAATAATATAGATCGATCTTAAAAGATTGAGACAATGTTTAAAATTATAATTTCTATTCAAATAAATAAACTTTAATATTATTTAACTTTCAGGTTTGATTATTTTTGTCTTAATTTTAATTTAATCATGCTAAATAATTTTGAAGACGTACGCCCGATCCATAAACCGTGTTTTCTGAAATCGCTTCGTTTGGTTCTCCATTACAGCTAATAAATTTTGTATTTATATGAGAAGAATCGAAATTTGTAAAATTCAATTGCTGTTTGTAATTAGATCGGGCTTCACTTATTAAACCGTTATTTGGGACATGTTTTGCAGTAGTTCGAAATTCTGCTTGGGGTTTAGAACACTTCTTGGCGATATTACAAAAGGGATTTTTTTTCTCAAATGTATTTTTCCAATTCCAAAAAGTAATAATACCCTTTGCAGGTGTACCTGATTCTTCTTTGGAGTAAGCTCTATAAGTCAAGTTATTTGTTGTTGCTGATGGATCCAATAATTTTCCAAAGCCAGATTTACATCGATCAATCGAAATGTTTTTAGTTGCTTTAGTTTCGGATGTTATGTATATGGGTGGTGGGGGATGTCCTTGGAAGGATTTTGATTTCCACTGGTAATCTCTTTGGAAAACACTAGAAAAATGTGTTATTTGTTTAGGATTGTTGTGAAAATGAGTTTCATCGTATGATTTCATGAAGTCAACTCCATTAGAGGATAGAGGTTTTAAAACAACAGAAGGTTTCCGTATCTAAACAATAATGAACTTGAATAAGAAAGAAAAATTTACAAACATATATACATACTTTCCAAGCAAATTGGTCTTGACTTTCGGTAATACAACGCTCTCCATTGTCGCCTATATTTTGAAGAAACTGTGTGTACTCCTTGGAGAAGTCGTGATTTATGAATCTAGAATCCTCGTTAGGTAATATCAAATGACCTCTATAAGTGGATGTACGATAGTCATTATGTGGTCCAATTGGTCTTTTAAAATCAAAATAGCCAGGTTCATTCATGATAACTGAGTTTTACTATAAGCTTTTTCCACTAACAACAGGCAGTTTGTTAAAATTTGTTATTCTCTTGGTTGCTAGGCTCATAACTATCTTCCTATATCTGAATTTAAAAGGAAAATTCAGTTGTTAGTGATTATGTTTATTTATTAAAAGAAAACATTTGGTTATCAAAATAAATTATATACAAAAATACATTCAAAATTGGGGTTTCTAAAATTCTAAATATCTAGTTTAAAACTTTTTGGTAAAAGTTGATTTATGCTTGTGACAAGAACTCGCAAGGGTGGATTAATTGGCTTTGCTACATAAATGGGAAAATCAGTTTTGGCGAATTCCATAAGAAACTGACGACACAAGCCACACGGTGTTGTAAAGGCACCCTCTTGCAATCCGACGACTGCAACTGCAGCAATCTGTCGTTTGCCGTCACTAATTGCTTTGGCAACGGCTACTCTTTCAGCACAGAGAGAAGCACTGTATGCTCCATTTTCTATGTTACTGCCGGTGTAAATGCTTCCATCATCGGTTTTAATAGCTGCACCAACTGCAAATTTACTATACGGACAATAGGCATTCTTTCTGGCTTCTATTGCAGCATTGATAAGAGATTGTACGGAGTTTTCTAAGAAAAACAAATATGATTCGTTTAGTACATAATATTTTGAAATGTATTTTACAAAAACAAAAATGTCCCCTTTACCCAGTTCATCAAATGATTTAATGGATGCATTATCAGTAGCACCGTTTATAAACAATCCAGACATTTTATAATTTAAATTTACGTTCGAGTTAATGTTTATGAATAAATTTTAACTTTTAATTTATGGATATATGGAATGGTTATTTGGGGTTTGTTGTTATTAAAATTTCAGATAAGTGATAAGCATAGAATTGACAGAAGAATCAGCTGACTGGAAGTGTGTTCAGCAATCAAACATGAAATGGCAATTTTGAACTTCAGAGGGTTTGTTCGATGTTTTTTTTTTTTTATTTTCGTTGTAGTTTTATCACCTGAATTCACTCTGTGATAAAGCACTTTTCATCGTCCAAGGTAATTTCGATTTTAATGGATGTGTGTTCAGTGCTCGTTCTGAGTTCATTTTTATAAACTATAAATTTAGAATTTGCACAAAGATTAATTTTTAGGCAGATCTATAGGAAAAATTAAACTAAGGGCAAATCTGAGCATACTGCAGAGCCGGTTGCCATACAAAATCTTTTATTTATTTTAAAATCGTGATCACCATCGCAAATAGATCCGTTTTGAGTTATATATGTAAGTTCTTGGATTATATTTTCTCTTTCGTGTATTTTGATTTTGTAAAATTTGAAATTTAAGTCGAAAACGACTTCTCTTGGTTAATCAGGATTAACATTCCACTTTTTTTTAGACTTATAAGGCTATTATACCATTGCGTGAATACCTCTTTAAGGTCTGAAACATGTTTATGACTTTATCTATGAAATAATTAAGGCATAGTTACATAAATCTCATTTTGCAAAAAAAAAATTAAAGTGATCAGAGTGAAACGTTCAAAAATAAAAGGAAAACACTGACAGTAGATTTTAACGTTTTTTACTTTTCAATTAAAAAAAAACTAACTTTAAAATTGCGTTTGAGCTGGTTAGGAGAGACCATACTTTAAGCTACAGAGCCAATTGACCAAGTGTACAAAGTCCTAGCTTGCCCGCTATATACTTTAACAAACCGATTTATCAACATAAGGAAAAGGTTTCTTATAATATAAATTATAAATATACGGCTATTTGTTTTACAAAAATACTTAAATTCCGATATTTGTAGTAAGAAACCATGACGAAAAATTGTAATAACTATGTTTACTATTTTAAGATGGCAACTGACATTAGAGGGAATTATAAGAAAGAATAAGACATTAGGGATTTGTTTCCTTCAATAATATATAATTGCGACTGAGATGGTAAGAAAGTTGTTAAGTGCCTTGCACATGAGCAACGAACTGCGAATGGATGAACAAACGTGATTTTACACATTTCGAAAAGTCAATTCCACACAAAAACACATTTAAATTATAAGAAACCAATTGACACTAATATTAGGATAATAAAATTTGCATTTTGTTCTCTAAAACAAGAGAATTTTGTAAAAACAATTTGGTAGTAACGAATCACAGTGTGGTTGCTGCGAACTGTCAAACTCTATTCGCGTTCCACATACCATCCACACTGCAACGAATAAATTGTTCGCGCTCAACTTAACCTCAAAATTATACCACTCTTGTTTTGTTTTTGTGTGAAAGATGATGGCTGAGGAAAATATGGAGAAAAGGGTTGACAATTCGTCGCTACCTGCGAATAGAAATAAAAGCTCATGTGAAAGAAAAGTCAAAATATGCGAACATCCACAGTTCGCAGTTCGCAGTTCGTTGCTCATGTGCAAGATGCTTTAGAAGGCAAGCTAAAATTATTATTATTACAAAAAACTATTTGGCTTTTTCATTCCAAACACAAAACAGAGCCGAGACTAGGATATAAATCCAAATGGATCGACAGAGCCAAACCGATTTTAGCTTGGCTAGGGAGTTCTTTAGATTTGTCGTGTGTGGCCAGCTTTACAGTGAAAGGCACATATGATCCTATGTTCCCTGTACTTGAATTGAGTATATAAATTTCTAAGAGTTAGAGTACATTTGTAAACTTGAAAAAGTATTCTTCACCTACAACCGCATCTGTTTTAAAATTTCAATGGGATGTCGATTGTGAACAAATAAAAACATGACCTTTAAATGAGTTCGTTGCACAACATTAGGTATGTTTGATTCAATGAAACCATTCAGATAAGAAGATTTGCTTTAAAAACACTTTTTCGAGTTCGAGTTAAAGTAATAATATAAATCTTCAATTTCAAAAAGGTTATTTAAGTGAAGGTGAAAACGTAGTGTTAGCTAACTTAGAATTATAACTGTCTTGACATTTAGTTCAATACACCAAAGCACAAGAGCTATTGTGTCACCTAATTTATTTATTTTCATTTCTCAACAAATATTTGTGCAAAAAATTGCAAAAGTTTTCCCCAACTTATGATAGCTTTGTAGGTTTTTATCAAATCAAAAAAAGCTTATATTCATTTAATCTTTTAAAAATATCTCTATATGTATTAATTTTTGTTCAAACATTCGAATAAATTTGATGTATTCAAAAACGTATCACTGAACGCACTCAGTAATTTCTCAATTCAACATCTCTGAACGCAAAGCGAAATCATCACAATCTATGTTCAATTCGCTTGCTTTTTTCGTTTTTATTCCTGTAATTCATTTCATAAATGAAAAGTCTCTGTCGAAGCGAAGCGAAGATACCACGAACTAAAACTAAAAATAAGAAAATAGAAAACTAAAAGACGAAAAAAGTGTAGAAAAAATTGCCAGTGAAAAGTATGGATTAAAAATTCTAACAAACTCATTTATTATAAATTCATAAAGTTAAATTATAAATCTCCAATTGCACCCCAAAGAAAAACATATTTCTACGAAGAAACAAAGAAAATCCATCAAAGTAATTTCAGTATATAATTGTTTTTGTCTCAAAAAAAGTCTCAAAAAGAAAATCTAACTGCAATTTCTTTTCGTTTTCCTCTCGACGACCGACGAGGCGACGATACGGACGGCGAGACAGGTCGAATCGAAATCGAAATTGAAATCAAATCGAAAATAAAGTGATTATGGTAAAAACGAAATAAACTCATCGCACCCAGCGAATTGAAAATAATCAATTTTAGATTTCTTGATTATGTTTAAAATGAAAACTTATTAATTATTTTTAAAAATCATGAACTTTCGAATAAAATGTACTCTCAGAATCAGAATCTGAATCTTCGTCTTTAGCGTTTTGTTGTTTATTTATTAAAGCAGCAGCTCAAAGTTTATCTTTATTTTGTTGTTTCTGATTTGTTTTAATATTTCTCCACCTCGATCTCGATTTTTGACATGATATTATCTACATATCTCTAAATTTTTGGTCAAACTCTAAAGAGAAATCGTCTTCGTCGTTCGTTCGTTTGTCTTTGCCATCTCGCCTCGATCTCAGTCCATTGAGTTTCTTCATCTTCGGTCTCCAAAAAGATACAAAAAGAAAACGCATATTTTCAAGAACAAAGAACTCATCATTTTGATTTTCGCAACAACGCAGGAAAATCTCAAAATAATTTATATGTTCTCTGTTTTATTTTTTCTTCCTTCTGTCTTAGGGAAAACTCATTACGAAAAATACGAACGAAATCAAGTGATTTTTTGATCATAAAACCAATAAATTTTAGTTTAGTTTGTCGTCGACGCATTGAGACATTTTGAGAGATTAAAAGAGAGCCCTGGGTTGTTTTTCGCCTTGGAAGTTGGAAATGCCAAAAAACATATAATCTATGGTTTTTGTTTTTCAAGAAGTTCGTGCGTAACTCGTAACAAAAAGAACAAAAAAGAAGCAAACAATTCTCAAAAAATAAAAACTGTTCAAAAAGTGAAGTACCAAATTTATTATTATTATTTTCACAATAATTGTTGAGACGTATTGTTGAAAATATTATTGTTGATTGGGTCAACAAGCTAACAGAAGAAGAAGAGGTCTTGAAACAAAAAGAAGGCTCATTACGATTACGATCGAGGCTACAGCTGAAAAAGGGCAACTTGCCAAACAAACATAAACAGTGAGTGACAGTAGTGACGGCGGCGGACGGAAAGGAAGGAGGCAACAATAAAGAGCACCGAAATTATTGATACCTATTTTTTGAAAGAAACTTTTGCGGTGTGCGGTGGTGCGTAGCGGATCACTTATATTGTGTATTTTTTGTGTCTAGTTCTTGTCAACGTCCTCCACATCGTAGTCGTATAGACGTCCATCCATCCATCCATCCGGCCTTGTGCTTTATTTTGGAAACAAGAAGAAAGCAGGAAGCTTCAGCAGCTGAACAATGAGTGAACTATCACCAGAAGAGGTAAGTCTTTTCTTTTTCTGTTTTGTTGTGGTCGTGTCATTGTTTAATTAATAGAATTTTATATTTTATATGAGTGGGTGGAATAAGCGAGCTGCATTTTTAGGTATACACAAAAATTATTATCCTTGGTTGTTGCTAGAATAATATTTTATTGTTTGAGACTCGAGACTCTTGTGCATTGCATTCCATCTTGTGTGTGTTTTTTTTTTTTTTGTATTTAGAATAAAATCACACTGAGAATAGAGGTTGATCACATTGAGTTCAATGAACTTGAAAATTAAATTATTGGTTGTTGGTTGTGTATTTTTTTGTTCTCCACAAAATTATGAACTCTAAACAATAATATTGTTTTTTTTTTGGAAGATGTTACGTTTTATAAACAAATGAGAAACAATAAGCTTTAATGTTCTTGCTTTTTTACTAAAAAAAGACTACTGTAGGGTCTTAAATATTTTTTTAGAAGAAATACAAATAGAAGAAGGTTGCAAATGCTTTTCAAGCTAATTTCAGATCCTAGAGAGAGCATTGAGGTCCAATGAAATATGCATTTTCACACTTGAAATTATTTTAAACAACTTGAAACTTAAACAAAATGAACTCTGTAAAACATAGGCTACAAAACTTGCTCGAAATATTCTTGAGGGTAAAATGCCTAAAAAAAAGGTGGATGATGTAACGAAAACAGCCCTCAAATGGTAGTATTAGGTTATTAGGATAAAAAAAAATCTGTGATGCCTTTTATGATAATTTTTTGTATTCGATATGTTAGGCATATAAGGGGGAAGGGAATACGGGAAATACACAAAGAAAATAATTAGTACATATTTGTGATTTTTGAGGTGTTGAATGCAGCAAGAAAAAATATATAATTCTTTTTTTTATATTTGTGCTCCAGAAATAAACTATAACAATGATTTTACAACGCACTAACTAAATCCATTTATGAATCACTTATTCATTTGGATGCATACGATTCCATTAAAGAATTGATAAACTCTATCCTCATAGATAAAAAGATTCTAGATTCTTTAGGAAACACAATCTCTTCTAAAAATGTGAGTAGAGGAACACACCAAGGCGTTGTTCTTGAACTGATACTCTTTACTACCAAAGCTAAAATACCTACTTTCACTCTACCCCGACTCAATGGTCAAAATATGTCCTTATCTTTCAGTCCGAACTATCTAGGAGTTATTTTAAATCCCTAACTAAACTGGAAATTAAATACCGAAGAACGGTTAGTGCTTAGGGAATTCAATACAAGATGATTTGGTGCACGTGCACGGTCGTGGTACGTCTTATTTTGCCAGTGAATCGATTGTGTGCTGGCCTGCTCTTAGAAATATAGTATCGAAAAATTGAAGGGGTTAACAAAACAGCTATCGTCGGTACTGCAGGGGCCCTTCAGTCCTGAATCAGAAAAGTATGCAAAATACTCAAATCGAACTCAAACCAAAATAGAAACACTGATAGCCAGGCCGTGGGAATAACCGGCCTGATGAGTTGGCCTGCACTTGAGGAAATGGTTTTATATTCCTCTTGGTGCTATAGAGGGCAAAATCTTCTTAATTTGTTTGATAGAATCCAACCACAACCTTACCGACTTTAATGTATTTAGAAATAAATGACCTACCCATAATTAAAAGTTCTTTTTTTCTTTTATGGAGACTCAGGCATGATATAGCCAGGAACATTAATCAAAGTTGGGCATTCCTGACAATACGCATTGCAGTAGTTACTCCAACATAAAATGGAAACTGTGATTCACTTCATGTGCTGAATTTCTTGTCCTGACCTTTCTGAGATCTAGGATGTCTTTCTTCCGAAAATCATTCGTTAACGATTTTAATGATCTTTCCAATGTAAGACCTTTCTGAACGTAAAGAAATGGAGCTAAGATGTCATTATATCAGTTCGCTATAAAATATTATTTCTCATCCACAGGTCTATTAACGAGTTTATGGTATGAAAACGGCGCATTCCAGCGCTAATTGAATCACGAAGTAAGGGCATCTATTTACTGCCATCTCTGCCCACTTACCTGTTAAAAGATATTTATCATCTCAATTGAAAGACTATTGATTGCCTAAGATCATTTGGATCGCCGTAATAGAATTCCCTTAAGTGAGTTTCATTTTTGAGCTAGAACAGGTTTCCTCCTCTTACCCATTCCTACAGCTCCTACAAAAATCATCTGAGAATGTGCCAAGTCTAGTGGGCTTTCCTATTAGACAGTGCCCAGTAATAACGATCTAATACACCACTTTGTATTTGTAATTAATCATAACTTTGGAAAAGATCATGAAGTAAACCCTTCTCCTAGAAGGTGAAAGCTTTATTCTACATTGAAAATAAGTTATCTTGATGAAATCGAAGACCTTCCAGGAAACAGTCTCTTTAGATTTATCAAAGCCTCTAAATGGCTGGAAAATGTAAACCCATAGATATTATAGGTTTAAAAATTTACTTTACATTGTTGTAGGTGCGGCGATAACTCCATCAATTGTCAGTCCCTTTACCTTACCTAACTTTTCAACTGCAGTCGTCAATTTAACACCAACAAATCTTCTTTTTTCTATACTTTTTGGTTAACGATACAAATTACGCATAGTTTTTTTAATATCAAAAATATTCAATGGAGTAATGTTAAATAGAAAATTTAGTAAAATATTTCTATTTCTTACAGATAAGAGCCAGAAGACTGCGCATCTTAACTGCTGGTCTAAATACAACACCACGTACAGTAGAGGCTGAGAGTCCTCAACAAGCAGAGAGTATGTTGTGTTTTTGTTTTTGTATTTCAAACATTTCTAACGTGACCATTTTATGATCTTTTAAAGCTCCACGTAGTTCAACGAATGTGGCCAAAGAATCACGTTTGGTTAAAAATGCATTACAAATGACATTGGACACCAGCAGCAAAGTAAACACTGAACCCACAATTACCAGCACATCACCTACTTCAACTTCGACTTCGACTGCACCTGCAACTGCAATTGAAACTGCATCTGAAACTGCAACTGCAATTGCAAATGAAACTTCAACGTCAACTGAAACTGAAACTGGAGCTGAAACGCCAAAATCAATTCTAACAGATGCTGTCCAGAAAATGGAAACTGATGAATTCCCTTTGCTGCCCCCATGTCGCAAATCAACCGATGGCAATGACAAATTTAAAGACTCCGACTCGGGCATTGAGAACATGGAAACCAGTGAGAATACATCACCTGTCACAGATGGATGTCTGATGATCCCAGCTATTGAAGCCATCGAAGAGAAGATCGAACAATACGTCTCGAAGATACTGAATGCCACATGGAACGACAATAGCATTGGCAAATTGATATGCGCACAAGTTGGCAATCTAATCGAGATGTACCCCGAGAAACGTTACAACTTCAAGACACTCGTTTCGGAAATCCTTATGGAGTGCGTAACGAGAATATATAGCAACGAAAAGCCAGAATCCATTGAGGCAGACAATTGTGATCAGTATTCGACTCCGAAGAAGATCAAAAGCGACGACACTGAAGTACAGGAGATCCTGGCTAATGTTGTGGCCTCCGGGAGCACCGCAGAAGTCGAACCGAGGCAAGATCAACCTAGTTCGTCGCGTCCGAGCACCAGCGATCCACCAACAACACACCTGAAGCCCTTGCGTCAAGGGAAGACCTCTGTCATCTTGTATCTGATCAAATGCTACAAGAACTATCAGAGCGTTAGCAGTCGGGCCGATCTCACCGTGGACCCCTTGTTCAAGACAACACTGGGGTTCATACATCAATCCCTAATGCGGTTTAGCATTCTCGCTTTGAACGACACCCTGCATCAGCACACACAATACCAATTGGACCAGTCGTATCTGCTGGAAATCATTTACCAGGATCGCTGTCCTGAAGAGTTCCTGCATGATCTGGTGACTGAAGCCTACAAGTACCCGGCTGATTTCGAGTATATATTCGGACAGTTGTTGAGGGCTTTGTTTATGGGCATGCAGAGGAACATTTGCACGACTTACATGCAGACGGATCAGATACAGACGTTGGCCAACTTGATTGTCATCAAAGTGGGAAATGCCCGACCCATTTGTGATTTGATGGTGAAGCAGGCGAACTTTTTGCCAGAAATCTGCACAAAAATTGCCGGTCGAGAGATTGTCAAGTGCAGTTACTTGGGACCGTTCCTGTCGGTCTCGATGTTTGCCGAAGAGAACATCAAATTTGCCGAGACAAATGGAAGAAGTTCTATATTGGCAGTAACTTCTGGTAAATTTAGACTGGTAAGTCGATCCAACTTAACTTGATCCCTAAAAATGTCTTCAATTTGTATTCCATTTCATTTTTCCAGCAACTCCATTCGATGCGAACTCTTATGCACACAGTGTTCCATTCGCTTCTAGTAAATGTCAACAGTCGTCCCATCACACTACAATACATCTCGCAGGTGCTATTGCACAACGAACGACGTGTCCAGATTGCCTCCGACGAGAAGCTCTTGGCTCGCGACGGTTTTGTCATCAATCTGATGGTTGTCCTGCAACAGCTATCGGTTAAAATAAAATTGGATCGTGTCGATCCACTATTTCCATTCTACTCGAATTCACTGATTTACATCGAAAATGACACAAAATTACGATTCACCGAGGAGGAGTACAAGAAATTCTTGGAACGTGATTTTAAAGATTCCGAACACAATGCCAATTTCCAGACGCAATGTTGGTTCCTGACACTGCAAGCTCATCATTTGGGCTTTATGCCGGCCATACAGAGATATCGGCAGAAGACACGAGCCATCAAGGAGTTGCAGAAGTTAATTGACGAATTGGATAAGACCAAATCCCATTGGGAAAATACTCCATATGCCAAGCGTAATAAACAATTCAGGGATCGTTGGTTGAAGCAATTGAAAAAACTCAATAGGTAAGTTAAGATGAAGAAGTGTCTAGTTGTAGTTTAGGGTGATTTATGTGGCTTAAATTTTCCGTAAATATTTATTATTGTTTACTGTACCGAAGCCTCGAGGATTTGATGTTCTGTCTAATTCCAATTCAAAGTAACGTCTTCCTGTACCCTCACACTTAATTCATTATTAGGGGCGATTTCAATGTACACAATTCTTCTTGGCTTCCCAATTGGATTTGAGCCTGACAACACCTGATGAGTTTAACCGCCATATTCAGCTTGTCATCGAGCCCCCTCGAATATCGTACGTTAATGCCCGAGCAGAAAGTACTCTTTTAATTGTTTCTCACCTCTGGCCCAGATGGGTAAACAATCAGCATATTTACGCCTCAAGGCACATCACTAGAGGTTTTATATCTGCTAATTTCTCGTGTCAAACAAATCCTATAAGATCAGGATCTTTTGCTGGTCGCTATGATTCTATGTAGAAGTGATGGCTAATATTATTCTTTTGGAAACAATAACCCGAATAGGGTTAAAAGTATCAGACCCAAAGCTAAGTCATGGTTCGATTTATCAAGCAAAACAAGAGAAAAGTGTTCTAAAGCCAACCAAACTGAGAAGAACCGGAACAAATTCAAGAAGCCGGGAAGGCCTGCAACGCCAATATTCGACTAGCCAAAATTATGAATGACCAAGAACTACTACAAACATTTCAAAAATCATGGGAAGTTCTTCCTCGTCATCGGTTCTTACGCTGGGTTTCAATGACAATCCATTTGTTAGCTGTCTGGAGATATCTCTTTGTTAGGTAACTTAACGCAAACTCAATGACTCTTCCAGAGAATGTTGTGACTCCACCTGTAGTTGATAGCGTAAATGATTTGATGGAAAAACGATTTAAACGTTCAAAAACTTGCTGACTTGGATGCTATCTCCGTTATTTTTCTTAAGAGATGTTCTTCAAAGCTAGTATAACCTCTGTGGATGCTATTCCATGTATCAAATTCTTCCAGGCTCGTCCTGAGTAGATGGAAACAGCGTTTGACAAATCTTCCTCCTCTTCTAATTACCGATCGATTCCACTTACCTCTCTTAAATGATTATGTCTAATGAACATCTTCGTAGTGTTTTTTGGCTCACCCTTATTATTATTTTAACGGACTGTGAAATAACCACTTGCATTCTTCCCTTTAACATTATATCGCGTTTTTGCTTACCGTTTAGCCCAACTTTGAAATTAATGTGAAGTACAGAGATTCGTTCTTTAGCCGCACTAAGCGAATTGCGAATTCCTTGCCACGGCCTTTCTTTCCTTGTCATTACAATTTTTAAGAATTCAATACCAGTGAACACTGACTCCTCCTTAGACCAGAAAATTCTCAAGATTTTTCGAAGACATATATTTTCCAAAGTTTGCTGATTTGTTGTGACAGTTTTTGTGTCTTCTCAAGTGGTGCTTCCATAAGCACAGTCTTAACTTGGGGTTCAGCATTCCCAAGTCAGCCTTTGCTTTTTTCCATTCCACCACCCATAGAGACAATATTCCCAAAATGTTAAAAATCTTCTACCATCTCTACCAGTTGTTCAAAAATATTAACCTCGATTGATGAGGAAGTTCTAGCTCTGATCGTTGACCTTTCACCCCACGAAATCTGCTTCTTTCTCTCTCAAAACTTGTTGTCAGTTGATGGAGATCCACGAGCCTATAAGAGGGTAAGCATACATCGTCCGCGTGAGGTGAGATTGCAGGGTGTACTGAATTCTTCAATTTTAATTTGACAAATTTGCGTTCAATACGTCACCAACAGGGACATTTTTACTGAGAGTCTGCAGCCTTGCCTAACTCCAATTTACGAGGTGTGTTCAAAAAGTACCCGGAATTTTCGTTTTTTCAAAAAAATATTTATTTATTCGTTTACATCAATGTGGTCCCCTTCAAAGTAGTCTAAAGGGGTATAATACACTTATGCCAGCGTTTTTCCCAATCTTCGAAACACTCTTGATTTTCACTTTTTGATATGTCCTTGAGCATTCTCAGCGATTCCGCCTTTATTTCTTCAATCGAGGAAAAACGTCGTCCTTTCATGGGTCTCTTCAACTTTGGAAACAGGAAAAAGTCACATGGAGCCATATCTGGTGAATTTTGAGGTTGGGGCATGACTACGGTATTGTTTTTGGCCAAAAAATTACGAACAAGCAACGACGAGTGAGCAAGCAGGTGCGTTATCGTGGTGCAAAAGACATACATTGTTTTTCCATAAATCTGAGCGTTTTTTTCGGATTGCTTCACGCAAACGTCACATAACTTCAAGGTAATACTCCTTATTAACCGTACGACCTTGTGGTAAGAACTCTTGATGCACTATGCCATTATAATCGAAGAAAACAGTAAGCAAAACCTTCACATTTGATCGAACTTGACGTGCTTTTTTCGCTCTTGACGTTGGATGCTTCCAGGTGGACGATTGTGCTTTGGCTTCGACATCATAACCGTACACCCATGTTTCATAACCAGTTATGACCCTTTCAAGCAAACTTGGATCGTCGTTGACGTCATTTAACAGCTCTTGAGCGATGTTCATGCGTTTTTTTTTTTGGTAAACATTCAGCAGTTTCACCAAAAATCGCCGAGCTCATAAAAACACGTCGAACCTTAGCAACTACCACAGACAAAGTAAACATTGAATATAGCTGAAAATTGCATTATACTTTAGGGACATGTATACCAACACAAAAAAAAAAATTGACCTTCGGACTCTCCAGACCCGCGAAATTTAAAAATTCCGGGTACTTTTTGAACACACCTCGTATATTCCTAACTCCTCTGCCAACCTTCCTTCATGAAAGACGTGACATTGGGATCCATAATATGTACCGGGCATGTCCCTCCTGTGCAAAGCAAGCTAGATAAATTCTCTATTAACACTGTCTAACGCCTTTTCGAAATCGATGATTAGCAAGCGAAGGATGATCCGCATAGTGTTGATGTGATCCACACTGGAAGATCCAGTCCTGCTTTTTCAGAGTCGAATATATCTTCGAGGTGATCTTTTTTTCACTATCATACTATTCTATTATCTTGGCTGTTGTAGGAACAAGGTGTTTTGGCGTGAGATCTTCTTTTTTTTTTGGGAGCTCGACAATCATTCTATTTTTCTGCTTATCAAAAAAGTCTTATTCATTCTTATGTCATTTGATGGGGGTAATGATTTCTTCTTTATTAAGGTGCGTATTTGTGTTACTTCGGATGGTCCATCAGGCAAAGTGTTTACTTTACTGGCGAAACCGCAGAAAAGTGTTTCACCTTTTGAGCTAGTCCTCATCTGAAACTTTTATCAGTTGTTGTTTAGAGCTCTCAAGTAACTCTTTAGATGGTCCTACTGTCACACTTTCTTGCGGCTTACCACGTTCGCACGCTAAGGTCAACTTCACTCATCTTTATGCAATGTGCTTTGTTGTGGACTGGATTATAAAAAAAAACGTCAAATTACAAGTTTGTTCAGGTTTAAAACTTTTTAGCTGTATAAACTTATTTATTTTAAACTCTTTAAATATTGTGTCTGTTAAATTATTTATGTATTTATGTCTTTTTTAAACACGAATAATCTAAAATTATTTTATTAATAAATTAAATAATTTCTTTTTTTCTAGATCAAAAATTTGCAGTGAAGTTTGTCTGTTGGATCCAAAACTCATAACTTCTTGCATGTACTTCTATTCCACTGTTTGTGAATTCCTATTATACCAAATGGAGGGGCGAAAGATCGATGGTCCATTCATATCCAAAGTCAATGCACCACTAATGAAGCCCACTGATGCATTTGCTGCACTGCCCGAGTGGTATGTCGATGATATTGCCGAATTTATCTTGTTCGCTCTACAACACGCTCTAGCCGATCAAAATGCAGTCCGTCAGGCAATCGATCATCCAATTATAACATGGTTACTGACGTGCGTATGTGCTCCGCATTGTATAAAGAATCCATATGTCACTGCCAAATTAGTTGAGGTACTATTTGTGTTCTCATTGGCTCCATCAAGTTCATCATTAAATGTTTTGGTAATTTTTTAAATTTTAAAATAAATATTTAAAAGGTATGTCAACTTTAAACAACTTTATTCTCTTTTACTTTAGATGTGGAATCATGAACTGTCACAAACAGTTTTGGTCAGTTCGTTGATGAAATTCTACACTGACATCGAAACGACTGGACAAAGTACTGAATTTTACGATAAGTTTACAATAAGGTAGGCTTCGGATTAGGATTTTAACTTGATTTAACTGTTTTACAAAAAAGTTTTCGATTTGTTTTAATTTTAGGTATCATATAAGTCATTTATTCAAATCAATGTGGGATAGTCCAATTCATAGACAGGTCATGATAACTGAATCTAAATCGGGCAAGCAATTTGTTAAGTTTGTCAATATGTTAATGAACGACACAACATTCTTGTTAGACGAATGTTTGGAGAATCTTAAACGTATTCATCAGACTCAGGTTGGTGTTCAGGTTCTTCAAAAAAAAAAAAAAAAAAAAAAAAACAATTCTCTAAAAATATATTTGTATTCAATAAAAAGGTTTTGATGATGAACGAGAGCGCTTGGGCTGAGCTGGGATCAGAACAACAACAAACTCGGCTCTCACAGTTGTCTACAGATGAAAGACAATGTCGGTCGTATTTAACACTTGCCAGAGAAACTGTCGAAATGTTCCATTATTTAACAGTAATTAAAAAAAAACAGATTGTGGCCGTACAAGTACATATATAAATATAAAATGTTGTATTTTTAGGACGATATTAAGGAGCCCTTTATGCGAGCTGAACTTGTTGATCGGCTAAGTTCAATGCTGAACTTTAATCTACAACAATTGTGCGGGCCAAAGTGCAATGATTTGAAAGTGAGAAATCCAGCGAAATATGGTTGGGAGCCAAGACGCCTGCTCGGCCAAATATTCGACATATATTTACATCTTGACTGTGATAGATTCGCGCAAGCGCTTGCCGCTGACGAGCGATCATTTCAAAAGCATCTCTTCGACGATGCAGCAAATCGTATCGAACGGCTTGGCATTCGATCGACCATTGAAGTGGAGAAGTTTAGGGCATTAATTACAAAAGCTCATGACACATATGGTTAGTAATTTTATTTTTATTTTAAGATTTATTTACTATAAATTAAGAATTTGATTTTTGATTTTTCTTAAAACAGTTGCTAATCAACAAGCAGAAGACGAGTGCGCGGATGCGCCTGATGAGTTCAAGGATCCTTTAATGGATACTCTAATGTTGGATCCAGTTATTCTACCGTCAGGTACGGTAATGGACCGAGCAATAATCACCCGCCATCTTCTGAACAGCAGTACGGATCCCTTCAATCGACAGCCGCTCACCGAGGATATGCTCATCCCAAATGTAGAACTGAAGGATCGCATAGACGCCTGGCGGCGGGAGAAGCGAGATAAAAGACAAAATCAGCAGCAATTGGACTTATTTGATAAAAGTAGCTAAGCACATTATCATTTTTCTCAAATACGCGAGTTAATATATAAATAATTTGTAGTAGTTGTGTTTTTTTTTCTTTCTAATTTTTCTAAATTTAAATTTTTATATGCAATTTGTTTATATAAAATTATTATTATTATTATTATTAATATTCATTCATCTGTTCATTTATTATTTTGATTATGTTTTTGGTTTCTTTGTTTTGCTAGGAATTTAAATTTATTAGTTAAAAAGTTTGTACGTTCAATTAGGAAGGAAATATTGAGAGTAGTTTATTCAGATTCACCCAAAACACAACCGAACCGCTCATCGTCGTCATTTGTTTTGAAATTGTTTGTTGTTGTGGTTGGTTGTGCTGGAGGGGATTATTATTGGCGTTATGTTAATTTTTTTTTCTTTATTTTGTTTATCTTTGAAATATCTGTATGAGATACATAGTATTTAAATTGCTTATAAATAAAGAGAAAACAACAAAAAAAAAACATAAAACAAAATAAAAACGAGAATAAGAAATGATAAGTTTAAACATTTATGTAAACTGGAACTAATATAATATAAAAATATATATATACATGATTACATATAAAAATAATTTAGAGAAAACAAAAAAGGAAATCGAAAAATATACAAACAATTTTGTCATAAGTGTAAAAATTCAATTATTGTTATTATTTTAAAAAATCTGGAAGTCTTTCTTATTGCTTATTTATTCAACGTCGAAATTAAGGAAATTGCATTGTTTGATGAGGTTTCCACGTGGCAAGCAAATGGCACTCTTTTAAGGCCTTATTTTAAAAATCCGACTCCACAATCACTCTTATCTATAAAATTCGTGATGGTTTTCCAAATCTAAAATCCCTATCTTTAATATTCAATTTAAATATTTATATCAGCAATATAACCTGAGGCATTTGGAAGAGATCATGAAAGCTTATAATATCCGAGGTGTTGGGAACAGGTATGATTCCTCAAGAATTTTTTCGATCCACAAAAAAGGAAACTGGTCTATGATGTCTAACTATCGAGGAATATCGTTTTTAAATTCGTGTTATAAAATAATAACAGCTATTCTGCAAGCACGGCTCAATAAATGGATTGATGAAAATAAGTTGTTAAAAGAATTTCAGGCAGGCTTTAGATCCGGTTACTTAACAATCGATCATATCTTTGTTCTGAAAAGCATTGCGGATTCATTAATAATAAGAAGGAAAAAGTTATACGCATTTTTCGTAGATTTTAAGTCTGCATTTGATACGGTGAATAGGCAAGCTCTTTTCTATAAACTCTTTGGTATGGGAGAGTCCTGCGAAACCTGTATATGGATACTAATGAAGCAGTTTCGAATGGTTCAGAACGGAATCAGGCGTAAGACAAGGTTGTACGATGAGCCCAAGCCTATTCGCTCTCTTTAAAGAAGACTTAGTCGATTTCTTATCTGTTGGTATCGAACACACTGGAGAATAAATTAAAGTACCTGTTGTTCGCGGATGACATTGTGGTTTTCGCGTCATCTCTAGAATCGCTACAGCTTATGATTAACCGGATTTTTGAGTACTGTAAAATATGGAACATGGAAAAGTCGAAGATCATAATTTTCAAAAATGGAGGAGGGAGAAACTGCCTTAATGAAAATGGAACTACAATTGTGAGAATATAGAGATAATCAAAGAGTTCAAATACCTTAGAGTGAACTTGACAAAAAATGTTAGTAGGGAAACGCATCTGAAAGAAAAGCTTACAAGTGCAAAAGCCACTATCAGCGTATCTTGGAGTAGGTGTTTCTCAAACAAAAGTATCGCACACAGCAGTAAGTAAGTTGTTTTTTTAAAAAAAAATTAGTTATTCTCTATTTTTTCCTACAAATATTTTTTTGTCTAATTATTTCTTCCTCTTTTTAAATATTTCATTTTATTTCAAAAAATTAGAACTTTTCAAATTTTAAATTTGTACTTCAAGACGTTGTTGCTTAAAACATCCATACGATATAAAACTGATATCTTATTTATTTTATTTTTTGGCAAGAAAAATACTGACACCTTTCATTGGGCATCGGTACGCTGTGAGGGTTTCTTATTAAGTCAATACCTTAAAAAAATAGACTCTGCAGCTCCACCGACAGTTCACGAACCCTTCTATGGAAGAGGAGAAAACGTTATTAAGAACGAAACAAAATTAAATACATGCAAGGAGGCTACAAATCAGGGGCCTAACATCACTATTATCTTACACGTTCAAGTGGAAATCTGTATTCTGCTATCCGCCGGGTCAGTCTGCAATTGGTAAAGAAGTAAATTTACAAATAATCTAAAGTAAAATAATTGAAACATTCAAGTAAATCAAAATACTCATTAAACTCGGATAGCAGAATATGAATATACCATTCTAAAGTTAAATCTTTCGGATTATGAAAATATATTCTACAGAGTCTTGGAACTTTGAAACGTTTTTTTTTTCCATCATTTCATTTTTCTAACCAAACAATTTCAACCATCTGTCAGACTTCCTAAAGCAAATCTTTTAATGACCTGCGACACAATCAGTATCATCAATTTATACATTTTTACTATGTCTACAAAAATTGTTAGTATCTGGGATATGGGAAAGGTTTTTAAAACCATAGCGTGCCTCACATTGCTATAAAAATGAGTTTATCCTAACATGAAATTAGACCATGGGTGACCTGCCTAGCAGCCAGTTAAGTCTTGCTCTTGAGCAAAAACACTATGTAAAGAGTGTCTTTGCTCTTGAGTGCGCACTGATTGGCACTATTTGCAGTTGGATTTCAACCTTAGTAAGTTTGATAACTTGCAACTTCCTTTATTTCTTGGATTTTTGTTTTTTTTTTTCAAACTTTATTTTAATGTGTTAAGAAAGTTCACATTTATGTCATTTCAAAATACTTACTATAGCATAACTGTGCAAATTCCCGTAAGAAAACATCAAACCATCACACCGGGGCAAAACGCATAAATGAACACTTGCCGGTTTACATTTATTTTCATGATTTTCATGATTTAAATCATTTTTATTAAAAATAACAGTGTTCAAGAAAAAAACTATTGACTGTTTACAGTCAAATATTTCTTTTTCAAAAATATAGTGTTTCTGGCTTAACTTGATTTGTGTAGCTGAAAAATTGTGGTTTTCTTACAAGTCTTGTATTTTAAGTTTTGGTATTAAATAACTCATCCAATCAACCAATTCAAGTTCCAAAATATGTCCATCCATGCTACGCTATGAGGGTTTCTTATTAGGCTCTTGTTCAAATCTTATGGAGGGCTATCCGAAATAATTTCCCATCAGCGACGTAATTAGGACATCATCTTAAATTTCGAATTATCTTCGTAAGTTCAGTGGTAGCCTTGATTCCCTTAAAAACTTAAACTTCGATACAAACAAATTTCAAAATATATTATCGAAACTTTTCCCTCCCTTTCACAATTTCGGAAGATGCTAAAAATTCCTTGGGAAACTTGATTGACGATACGATAATCCTTACTTGCTATTACAAGTAAAAATCTGCTTAAACTCTTTCTTCTTCCGTTGCACAAAAATATATATGTATGAATTTATTTGTTTTGTTTTTTTCTTTAAATACTTTATTTGTGTATTAATTTTATAATAAGATTGAAAAAGCATTACATCATAAACAAAATTCTTACTTATAGATAGAGCGCGTTAAGTTAAGTGTACTTCTTCTTCCGATTTTCAAATAGAAATCGACACTAAAGTTAATTAATAAAGTTCTTAAAGTAGGCATATTTAAAAAAATATTTTTTTCTTAAAAACAAAATATAGAGGAGAGGAGAGAAGAGAAGAGAAATAAACTGCAGATACCTATTTTTTGTTGTTGTTGTTGTTTAAATTTGGTGGTTTTACCAAAACGGACACCATCCAATGTAACACTGACAAAGATTCTCGTTGTTTGTCGCCTGCTGGATAAGTAAGTCCACTTGCTGTTGGACAGTAACTGCATTTTTCGTTTGGAAATCTGTACCGGTGAGCTTACGCTTCACGCGGCCAACAATCAGGCGGGCTTTGGAATTCGTTACTTCGGCCACCATTTGAGTGTTGTTGGGCACAATACCCAAACCTGTTTCGAATGGCTTCTTGGCGTTCGATTGACTTCGTAGCAGACTTACTGATTCATCGTCATCGCCAGTGGTGAGACTGCCAATTGTGGTTGTGCCATCATTGTTTGCTTTGGAGCGGCGATTCTTGTCGGTGTCGAGGAGACGCCAGTTCAGCAATGGATCGTAGACGAAAGCCTCCAAGACGGCCATCAAACTGTCCTTGTTGCGACGCAGTACAACCATCACACTCTCGCAGGTGCGTCGGTAAGTACCCTCGATACCGGTCACTTCCATTGCCTTGATCAGCATTCGTGTCAACCTGAAGGGTATCTTCTCGGGGAATTTCTCGCGGGTCATGGCCACCTCGAAGCAGTCTCCGAAATCAATGTGTAGAATTTTGCCACTCATTCGATCCAACATAAGATTCGATGGATGCCGATCTCCCAGGCCCAATATGTATCCAACCATTGACATAACTGCCAGGGATCGAGTGTAGTTCGTGCGGCGCTCGAACCACACTTCTGACGATGGACTCTTGAGCCACAATAACTTCGCTAAATCGTCGCCCTGAGTCTGACGCAGGGCATACTCAAATACCTCGACTTTTTGCATCAGTGTGAGATGGTCATAGTCCTGCGCCATTCCGAGCATTGTTCGATGCTCCTGGTTCAGAGGGACCTTCTTTTTATCGCGATAATCACGAATTAGGGTGTGAAGCGTGTCACAGTGCGGCACCCACCCAATGAGACCCGAATTTGTGCTCAAGGGGATGACGGCATAACGCTGGATAGTCAAGTTGCGTCGGAACGTGTCCGGGTCGTCTAGTAGCAACGTGTTGACTAGGCTAAACAGTTGCATCACCCGCTCGTCTTGCCGCAAGTCTTCGTGACCCTTCAGCAGATACATGTAATCCTTTCCGTTGGAGCCGCGGATGCAAAGTTTACGGGGTCGTTGCTTGGACGTTATCACTTGAAGGTTCGTCTTAATGTGGCTTATGCGAATCAGTTCTTGACCTGAAATCAAAATATTATAAAGCTGCAGAAACTAAATTAAAAAAGTCATATTTACCTGGATTATAACTTCCAGGCACAGCCAGCTCCAAGTCTTTGCAGGCCAACAGCTTCGGACTGACGTACGGCAATTCCAAGGAAGTCAACTGAGGCAACTGTCTTGATATCTTTCTAAATACGTTGTAGTAAATATCCCATGCATGGTCAAGGTCCACCCAGTTTGAGGAAGTCTTATATCTCTGGCTCCATTCGTAGGCTTCGGTCAAGTCGCGTCCATAAGCCTGACTGAAGGACGTCTCTTTCAACGTTTGCGGTCCCCGATCGAGCATATTATGCAGCGGTTCCAATATCTCGAACATTCCTTTCACATTTCGTTCTCCAAAGTAAAGACGCGATGCCTCCTCCAAACCCTCGGCCCATTGTTCGTGCCACAGGATGGCCACACGAATCAATTCCTCACTGCACATCATCGCCTGTTCGACAAGAGTCAGGGAGTGCTTTCGCATTGAATCGAGGATCTTGAATGCCGCATTCTTCCGGGCAACTGAAGCCGATTTAGAGGCCACTGTCAGCGGATAGACCAAAGCCTGTGGATGGAACTTGCCAATGTCGATTAGCAGCTGATGAATCAACTGCCCCACAAGATTCCGGTGAGTGTCAATGCGAGCAATGAGCTGCGGAATCACCTGCAGCCATGTGTTGATCTCTATGATCTTCATGCCGATCAGGAGGGCGTCGTACACCTCCGAGTACTGACCATAGTCGAACCACAGCGTCAAGAGGCGCAGCGTGTCTTGCAGGGAGTTGCCCTTAACCAGGCTGATAGAACGGAAGAATCCATGGACCGCAGGCACAGCGTACTGTTCGATGATGATTTTCTCCTTCTGCAACTGCATAACCTCCGTCATACCCGTGGGATTGCTCTCGAGTTGCTGCTTCTGGGTCTGCACAACCTTGAAATTCATGTAGGCAAACAGATGCCAAGCCTTGTACCAGTTCTTGTCGTACTCTGTGGCCTTTTCGAAGCATTCAAGGGCTCCTTGGACAGCGGCTGGGTCTTGGATGCCTTGCAGCTTGTTTTGCCAAATGGCCAGTCTCAAATAGCAACGGGCCAGGAGTCGCATATCCTCCTTTTTGATATCTTCAGGAATGCAGCTGCATTGGGCACTGAAAGTGTTGACGAAACGACTTAGCTGTTCGTAGGCTCCCTGAATGTTGTCCGACATGGCCATGTGCTTTGCGTAGGCATAGGTCACCTGCGGCTGGTTGAACGGCAGTGGATCGGACGGGTTCTTCGAAGGGTCCGATCCGAGAAGCATTACGAGTGTCTTGTGGGAGAGCTGCAAGGAGCCGCTCTTGCGACACAGGGACGCATACTTCAACCATGTGTGCACATCTTCCTGAGGACTCACGACCAACGAATGCACTTGGATAATTCTTCGCCAATCCTCGACTAAACGCTGACCGCCTTGCAGCCGCTTCCACCACATCGTTTTGAGGGGTTCACGGCGCTCCGGAATGAGCTTGTATTGAATCACCTCCTCCAGCTCGGCCAGCATCTGGACACACACCATCGCTCCGTAGGCGCGTTCATAGGACTCTCCAGCCATGGAAGTCAGCTCGGTGTCGAGTAAATCTCGAGTCTCGTCGATCAGACGCTGTGCCGTCTCAAAGTCGCCATAATGAACAGCCAAGACCGCTCTATAGAAGCTGCCATCTTGAGTCTCCTCCGGAATACACTTCACATACTCCTGCATACCTTCCCAGTCTTGCAAACCCCAGGCAGCAACTGCTGCTAAATGCCCCGCTCTGGACTTTCCATCGCTATCGAGCGTCTCCCAGTCCTGCTTGGCAACCGAACCCAACTCAGACCATTCGCCCAGAGCTTCTAAACATCGCATGTGACCTAGGCGAGCCTCCAAATCAGTCGAATCTACCTGCAATTTCTCCGAATAGTGCTTGAGGGCTTGGTCCCAGTTGTGCAACTTCTCATACCATCTACCTTGGACCTTAAGTTCATTTGCCTCATTGCGATAGGTGGTCAATAGACCCTCGGCGGCCTCTTTCTGCTGCAGCTTGTTGTTTATCAAGATCAGCGACTCAAAGACGTGGCGATCATTTTGACGCAAGAACTCGTCCTCCTTATAATGCAATGCCTTGGCGTAGGCTCGACTCGCCATAGCCCGAGTGCCCAGCAACTTGGTCTCGATGGGGATGGGCGGCATGTCGCAGTGCTCCATGAATTCGGCGAGATTCAAAATCGTCTGAGTGATCTCTGGCATATCGGTCACTTCCAAGGCCTGACACAAACTCTGTGTCAATTCGTTCTGATGCTCCTTTTCCAGCTCGGTCCAACAGGAGATGAATGCAGCGTTGAATAAGTCTCTCAGCAGTTTCTCATAGTTTTGAGCCAAAGCCCGACAAGATCGCAAAGCTGGCGAAGGAGATTCCTTTAACAAACCTATGGACAATCGCTTCAGCCACTCCACCCAATCGTCTTTGGATACACGCCTGGTAACCTGCCAAGCGGTGCGCAAATCACTCGCTGAAACATGCAACTTCTTGATTGTTGTGTTCACGTCACTCAGGGATACATCGGTGCTCTTGTACTTCGCTTGCCGGGTGTGGAACTCGTCGTCCAGACACATTGTGGTGTTGCTCTGAATTTTCGTCAAGAGCTTCTCGTACTTCGAGTCCACTATGCGATGCTTAACTATCGAACGATTGACCAACGGAGCGAATACCAGGTACTTCTTGCCCAATTGGATCACCATCGATCGCAGAGTCGACATGGCTTGATCCCTTAAATCGGGGTTTGTGTCCAGCACTCTCACAAGAGGATGAATTATCCTCGAAGAGAAGTCATTGAAGTCCAAAATCCAGGCCAGATTGTCGATTGTTTCCATTGCAGCCGACGACACCTGCGACGACACATATGCGGAGTCAAAGAGCTTCACAATCGGAGGCACAATTAAGTGCAAATAATCGTCAAGGGTGTTGCCGAACTTTTGAAGCGCTTGCAAAAGTTTAATCGTCACAATGCGGTCCTTAGAATTGTCATGTTGCAGAACCCTCAAAATCTGAGGCACCAACTGCGAGAGGTAGTTCTTGAACTCACATCCTAGAGCAACGGCTATTTTTTCAATCAAATTGATCAAGGTGGGCTGGAGGGGCGTGTTGATGGTCCAAAACTCTTTGATCAATTTGAAAATATCCCCCATGTAGCTGATGATGTGTTGCTTCACGATTTCAATCAACGTCGACAATTGCTGGAAGAGGAACTCCCTTAGATTCATGTCAGCTATGCGAACATTCTCCAGCAAGTTTGGCAAAACCTGAGCAAGATACGGGACGCACTTTATGCCCAGACTTTGAAATATGAACGTGACCGCCTGAACCACGCTTGTGTGGTGTTGACTCAGCGTTGGGTCGCGGAGGATTCTCATGAGAGTGAAAATGGCAACGGCCGGATAATACTCATCGAGGTTTCCCATGTTGACCAAAAGTTCAGCGGTCGAAATGTCCTGATTTTCGTCGCCCTTAAAGTCCGACAGGGATATCAAAATATTGTCCTTCTGACTGTCGATGAGTCCTTTGTTCATTTTGTGCTTGTACGGATCCATCGCTCCCAACAGACCCAACACCCGAATTGTCTCTCGGCGAATTGACCGACGTTGCTCGGTTTTGAGGAAGTTGATCAAAATGTCGATGAGAACGGGATACTTGTGATAGGGCGACACTACCCGACCAGTGGCGCTGACCAATTGCCCAAGAGTCCAAAGAGCCACTCCTCGTTTGTCGGGGCTTCCTGAATCGCCAAGCATTTCCAGTAGAATGGACAGCAAGTCATCCGCCC
Source organism: Eupeodes luniger (assembly GCA_951509635.1). Taxonomy (NCBI): domain Eukaryota; kingdom Metazoa; phylum Arthropoda; class Insecta; order Diptera; family Syrphidae; genus Eupeodes; species Eupeodes luniger. Next base: position 4,981,312 of record OX608075.1, on the reverse strand, counting down.
AACGTTCCATCTCATTCGAACCTCCATTGACTTCGGCCAAGTCGCCTATGGCCCGGAGCACGTTCAAAATGACACCAGGATTGGAATCTGGTTCGCGGAGTTTTGGCACGAGAATTGTCAAAATCGGACGCATATAAGAAGATATCAATCTAAAATGGGAAAATTATAAATACATCACACACAAACCTAAAGACAACGAACTCTTACCTAGGTGTACTTATGACCAAATGGTCCAACATCCTAGCACTCTGCTCCTTGTTACGACTCATTCCTGAATGTTCCAACTCGGTCAGCAATTGAATGAGGGTCTTTCTTAGTTTAGGCATCACGTAGGCGGGATTCATTGCAGACAACCGGCCAATGGTCACAATGGCTAATTCCCGAATCTCAAACACTTCGTCATTCAAAGTCACAAATAAAGCGCTTAGAGATTCCGGTTGGGCTAACTCGGCATCAAAAGTCTCGTCCAGCGAACGGAGGACTCTTAGTCGCACGTTGCAGTCAATGTCGGTGATGGCCACAATCAGCAAACGTTCCAGAACATGAGAAACCGTCTCACTGAGGGTTTTGGAACTCTCGAACTGCGACTCGGACGACTGAATTGCCAGCTTCAGGAGACGAGTGCAGCTTTGAACGGCCTCAAGCCGAATGCCTTGTTGCTCGTGGTTGATGAAGTGATCAGCGCACCTAAGAAAATACAAATCCCAGATTTTCATTCCATTTTTATCTTTACTTCAATGAATTACCTCTGAACAAAGTCCAACATGTTTTGTTGTTCGAAATTAAAGCTTCCCAGTGTCTTCAGGGCCAGGATAATAGTTGGAACATCCTGCTGGCTGGAATCGGTGAGGGTTAGGGAAGCAAATGGTGCACTTAGATTGTGCTTGGGTGTTCCCATTCCAGTTGGAAGCTTGTTCATCAAGACCTGCGAGAGGACAGTCGTCAAACCATCGGCGATTTGGGGCTTCAGCTCCGTAACATTGTCAGCCAGCTCCCTCAAGCAAACGGTCAGCGCAGGCGAAAGGCCCGTCGAAAACATTTGCTCCAGAATCTGGGTCACGTCTTTGGTGATTCCCGATTTGACTGCATTCGCCAGCAGAGTGATGCACGTGAAAATTGCCGGATCAATGCTGGGTTTCCGTTTGACGGGTGTGTCTTTGGATGGCAGGGCCAGTTTGATAGCATCCATGATGTTCTTCAGATGCGAGTCGATGTCCTTCTCCACAGCGACGGCTATATATCCAATGGTTATGTAGGCGCTGTTCCTGTCCTTTTCCTTTCCACGCAGAGTACCCAAAAGATGATTAATGGCAGGCTTCAAGTACTTAAGCACGAAGACCTCGCGGTTGAAGGCAGCCAATCGGGGCAGAACCTCCAGCAGGCCTTGTTGGACATGGACCGACTTCGACATGCGCTGGTCCAGGACATTTTCACAGATCTTACAATAATTGTCGATTAAAATCTGCCGACTATGTGCGGACTCTTGGACATTCATGCCACAAAATTTCAACGAGGTATGCTCCGGTTCCAAATGCGTCTGGGTGCTCCCCAGCTTCTCAATGAAAGGGGCCTTGAGACGAGGCACTATAGCTGTAACTCCGGTATCAGCATGGCTCTTACGCGGGTACGATTCGGGTTGGAGGTTCTTAAGAGTGCTATAGCGACGTTCCCACACTGAATTCGAGCAGCGAAACAGTTCGTTGTACACAATTAGACCGCCATGAATTCGATCGTCACGGGTCATTCCCTTTTCCTTGGAGACAGGTGCTTCGATGGCGAAACACTTTTCGGCTTCCTCAAAGCAAATCTTATACCATTGTGGCTTACTCGATTGTTTGGTATTCTCTCGCTGGGATGTTACTATGAGGGCTGCACGAAGGGCTTCGCCCGCCGACTCCCGGATAGCTGGCTTCGGATCGTAGATGGCATTAAAAATATTATCGAAAAACGTCGAGATGGATTGATAGAAATATGTTGGCATAGCGAGTGCCAGTTCTCGGAGTATAAAAACTGCAGCATGGCGGCGATACTAGAAAAGAAAAATAACATCAGAGATCAGAGCAGTGAAGGAGGGAGGTCTTTTTCAAGGCTTTTTATCTACTTTTTAAGAGGGTTGTACTGACAGTATAAAATAAGGTCTATGATCAGTTGGATTATACTAATTAACTTCAAAATAAAGGGTGTTTTTTTTGGCCACATGAGAAATTTCGATTGTTTTGTTTATATAATTAGGACGCATTTAAAAGGGAAAAAAGGGGGCAGTTATAAAGGGGATGTCGATGTAGATTTGTTTTAAATTCTTAAACATTGGAAAAGAAAGAGTGGTTAAGCATCCCACATTCGCGTAGTACAGTTAAAGAACGAATCTCTGTACTTCAGAGTAAAACCGAAATCAGGCTCAGGGTAAACTGATGGCCAGTCCTTGAGGCACTTAAGTTATGGTTAGACTATTTAAGGGAAGGAATCAAGAGCATACTCCGTTAAAATAACGGTAAAAAAGGTTGACACAACAAACATTACGACAATGTTCGAGTCAAGTAAAGGAGTCGATTATCTTATCGACACCAATCATTTTAAAAATACTTCTTTCAATACTTTGCAAGATGCTTCAGTAAGTTCCTGGATTACCAGCCCAGAGATTGGAGTTATACTCAAGCTTAAGACCTATATATGGTTTATATATTGTAGCCAAATCAGGAAGAGACATATTTTTTGCATTTACTCAAAAGCTCCAACATCATTTTTGGCGACATTACATGTGTGATCGTTTTATAAGACGTGGTTGGTGATTCACATACTGAGAGTATCGATATGTTCACAATACAAGACGAAGACAACATTGGTTACACAGTCCTGTTAATGTAAGAATTTAGTGAGGTTATCATATTTTGTTATTGCAGATCCAAATCAAAGAGGAGGGATGAGAGTCTGGAAACGCTAAGTTCTACCGTTAGCGAAACAATTGATTGAATTACAAGTTACAGACAGGAAAACAAAATTAAAATAAGAAATAATGTCGGAGACAGAACAGAACCCTGGGTACACCATTATTTATTTTGTAGTTTACAGACTTGAAGGAAAGAATCATCTGAACTCATGACACGCATTTTCGATAGGAGCCTAATTCAAACGATATCAATTGCTTTTTAAAATATCAAGTCAATAATCTTACTTTCTTCAAAACGATATAAGGATTTGTGGCACTGTTCGTTGCCAAGAGATCTTTAGTTGACCTATTGCTGAGAAATCCATACTGCCAATCATTAAGAAGCCTTCGGTTTTCGAGATATTTCTTGAACTGATATCACAAGTGAACAAAACAAATTTAAATAAATGTGTCAGATACTCCTTCCTATGGAACACAATTCAAACGAAGGACATCTACATCATCTAACGGATGTAAAAACTTTCAAATTGCCTCCGATTCCAGATATTCCACATCAAAAATCATCAAAGTCTGAACAGGTTAAAGCTGACAAATAAAAACATCCCTGAATGCCGGGCGTAAGGAGAGCTTCGAATTAAGTTTGCGAAATATTATATGGTTTCTGCTACAGACCAGACCCTAAGTAGAAATAATTTGCGAATGATCGTTTCCACGGATGAATGAAAGTTTAATTAAGATGGACAAGGTGGCTACAACTTTTATTTTCATGATTTGCTCAAAGAGGAACAATTTTTAAAAAGCCATCATAGCCGACAGGGTGGAGTAATGGTCTGGGGTGCGATTTACTATTATGGTGCACTAAAGCTTAATGTTCAAAGCACAAAAATGACGGGAATAACCTACAAGAAATTATTGAAATCAGCTTTTCCTCAACTTAAGGACTTTTTTGGATCTTTACAATGGATCTTGCAACAGGAAAACACACTAATCCATACTGATTGTATTGTAAAATCGTATATAGCAAGATAATATACAATATATTCAAGTGAATTACAGTGAATATACAGAATCAAGAATCCTTTTAAAAAAATTTTAAACTTTCACCATATGTGAAAAATATCGAAGGTAGAGAATCTACAATTTGCTACAATTTGGTGTTTCATTTTTGTCAAGAGATAAAAATACATTTTATTTTAATAACTTACCTCTTGTCTATCACCAGAAAGCCATTCAAATGCTCTTTTTATATCAAAGTCAAACGATTCAGCACCCTTGGAGCCAGGTAACGAAGCTAATTTAACCAGAGCTTCAGCAGCATTCTCCATAACCGACACATCATTGGAAGGCAATAAGTTTCTTAAGTTAGTTGAATAACGCGATATGCGAGTTGTTGTATTCACAACATCACCGCTAATCAAACATTCTATAGCAATGAAAATAAATAACAATAAGAAAAACATCGAACCAAATTCTCAGGGCGTATAATATAAAACAGCTTATTGTAGATAAACACACTTACTTATAGCAAGAACCCCTCCTTTCTTTTCATTTATATCCGTACTCAAAACCAATTCGAAGATGTGATGGTTGAAGTCATCGAAGAATTGCACCAGCTCCTCCTGGGACATCTCACGCAATTCAGTTTTCACATAAAGAAACAACGATTGGGCAGCTTTATGTTGGACTTCGCGATGTCGGGATTTAAGACCCGTCACGAATTGCTGAACAATCGAAGTGGACATTTTTCTTCGTGTTTTTCTCGTTTTTATCTTCTATCTAAGTTATTTTCAATTGGATGTAGTCTATGTAAATATGTTAATTTTCTTATAAAGTAGATTTGTTTAATGAAAATTATTGTTTTACAAATCTTTGTCTAGTTCACATATTATTTTTGTTTTTTGAGGTTAGTTAATGGAAAACACTGAAAATTATAGAAATTGCATATTTTTTGGTAGAGTTTTATAATTTTCACAATTCACATATTAAGCTGATTGGAGTTTTGATATTTTTGATATTGTTTTATGGGTTTTAAGTGCGGTTTTTTGATTATGAAAAAACAAACGCCATGAATTCCGTCGAAATTTTCAAGATTTAAGTTGACAGCACGTCGTATATATAAAACTCAGCGTAACAAATGTCAAATTTCTTATGTACTCAACCAAAACAAACCTAAGTATATAAGAGCAGCTGATTGAAAAAGTGATGCCAAGACTCAAATTGTAGTAAGGGTATGATTACACTTAACATACATTGGACAGGTTCGGACAAAATAAGGGATTTCATCTTCAGTCAACTGAATTCAAAGAAAAATAAGTATGATTATTTTTTCAAATGTCATTTGGGAGTTAAGCCGATCTAGAGGCTGAAAAAATGGGTATCATGGCGATTTTATTCATAGCGTTCTTGCTATGATGTCTTCCTTTTTAAGGATCCACGGCCAGACTGACAGCTCCTGGAGTTTTTAAATCACGATGATCCAATTTTATTTGAAAACATATTGTAAGTGATAGGTAGAATTATTGACTTTTAGGACGTACTTCTAAAGTGAAAAAATTGCTTTTAATTTTTAATAATAAATTATCTCTGTAATTTAAAAAATCTTACGTATTTTTCAAGAACATATACTTTCCAAGATATTTTCAAAATGTCAAGTTAATCGTTTCGAAACTGAGGAAATATGATGGATCTGTAACGTGCCGAAAATGTATCAAAAAGTCATGGGAAGCAGCATTAATTCGGTAAAGCGGTTAATATTGATTACAGACACCAAACCAACAATTGTGGAAGCGGCCTAAGTATGAATAAAAGTATCGTAGAAATGACAGCCTCTTTTTTTTAACCACACACTCTGGGTTACATTTTGACTATAGCCTCTGTAATATTGTTCTAATGGCCCGTCTTAAAAGGACTACACATTATCATGGCCTTCAATTGCTTCAAACGCAGAAAAGTCTCATATATTTGCACTTGCAGCAGCAATAATTTTGATCGAGCGTTTACTATAATCATGTTAAACTCTCCTCAAAAGCTACTTATACTAAGGGTATGATTACCTTGTATCATCATGCAATGCCAAAAAATGGCTTCATTTAAATTTCCACTTTTATAGTAAATTTAAACCCGTCGTTTGACCGCTTAGCTATCCATTATCGTAAATCTCAAGCATTTAACTTGGTTTGCGAAACTGCAAAAGTATGACAAGTATCAAATGCCAGCGATAGCAACCTATACCCACGAATTGAATTGACATTATTTCTATCTAAAAAATAATCGTAATTAAGTAAAGTTCAGAAGACTTGGGAATGGCGAAAGAAAAGACGTTACTTGTGTATAATTGCTATCTGTCAGTTTGACAAGATGTATAGATAATTTTGTCTTATCGAAAAAACTATCTGAAATTCCAGTCCAGTACTTAGGAAGACGCTATAATGCTAAACCAGCCTTATGAGGATAATCGATTTTCAACGACTAACTAATCTTATAACACTTGAAATGACAGCTGAGTTTGACAAGTATCAAATGTAAGCACTACCAGCTTTAAAAATGAAATGATATTTGTAATTCTATCTTAAAGAAAAACTGTTTTTATGTTCATTTCAGAAGACTTCTGTAAAGCAAACAAAAAAACCCGACTTTGCCAGCTGAGATTAAAAAACAAACAAGCCTTATAAGGATATATTTTTTTTAAGTACTAACTTAACGACACTTCAAATGATAGCCGAGCTTGAAAAGTACCAAATTCCAGCGCTACCAACTTGAAACCACTAAATATATTGATATTGTTAATTTTATCTAAAAGAACTGTCTTTAAACCATAAAGGAAATATATTATAATATAATAGTTTAATAATATATTTTCTCTATGCTTTAAACGGCCAACACAAAAACGACTACTCGGGATTTAAGAATAGAAGATGCCATAGTGTCTAACCACCCTTATGGGGATAATTGCTTTTTAGTTCTACTACTATCCGCTATAACGATGCTTCTCTTGACAATTTAAAAATGTAAACAAAACAATCGAGTTATTTTATTTTTGTTTACTTCTGAGATTGTTTTCTTTAACCTGTTACATTCGAAAATTGATATTTGGTCTCAAAAGAGTGAAGCAAACGAAACTGATTATAATTCTACTAATTTAATTTCAAGTAAGTAAATGAAAGAATTCATGCGAGATCCTTAACCAAATAACCTTTTTATTCCTTTTTTAGATAATGACATCGACAAGTGAACCTTTAAAAAATGATGAATCGATTTTCAAATGCGATGAAAACGGTGGAATTATATTCAAACAACTCCAGAGCTTCTACGCGGCTAATGAATTATTCGACACTGTCCTGATCACCGGAGTGGGAGATAATCGCGTCAGTATCCAGGCACATCGAATAGTCCTGAGTGCATTGAGTGGGTATTTCCAAGAAGTATTTCGTGACGCCGAAACAGTTTTAAAGAAGAATGTCTTGGAATTCGGGCATATCGAAGCTGCGACATTGAAGGCAATCATCGACTTCTTTTATACGGGTTCAATTGCATTGAGTCATGAATCGGTTCAGGCAATTTTGCGAGCTGCATCGTTTTTTAAAGTAAAAAATCTAATCAACGGTTGTTGCGAGTTCCTAGAGAAAAACATGAATTCCGACAACTCTCTAGCGCTACAACGATTGGCTGAGGAGTTGGACTTAGCAAGACTGAAAGAGAAATCTCTGGAATACACTATTAATCATCTGGAGAAAATAACAGAGCTCCTGAAAGCCGACGAAATGGAATTTAAAGAATTTTTATTTTGCAACAATATCAATGAACAGCATGAAAAAAGTATCTTTTCATCGTTGTTGGCGTGGATAAACTTTGACATAACAAATCGTGAACATTTAAAACTTGAACTCTTGTCAATGGTGCGTTTTCAACATCTTCCTCCCAGGTTCATTGTCGAACACATAAACTCAGTTTGCAAAACTATCGAATGCTTTGATCTAATGACAAGATGGCTTCGATGGCATCTGCTACCGGAAACTCGATCAAACGAACCGCTGAATTGTGAGCTCAGTCAAGAAGATTATAAATCCAAGTTGGCGTTTATACAAGTCTCATATTCTGTTGAAATTCTATTCCAAGTGAAAGGAATTTCATGGTTGACAAAAAAAAGAACATGCCTTTGGAAGGAGAAGAAGTACTTCTCAACGATGGTAATCGATAATAAGTTGTTTGTGATTGGAGGAGAGGTTAAAAATAACATCACCACGCCAAGCATCGAATGTTTGGACCTGCACACCTTCCAATGGTCTGAATTGCCGCCGATGAAAAGGAAGCGACGATTTTGTCAGGTGGAGAATTTAAACGGAGATTTGTGTGTTTTTGGTGGTTGGGATGTAAGGCAATTTGTTAACTTTATCGAGATATATAATTCTTCAACTCGCGAATGGTACGATGTAAAACCACCATCTCAACCAAAGCTAACGAGCAGAATTGCTGCCTACAATGACGTGTTGTACATCATTGATTTCCATAGTCGGTCTTTGCAATGTTATGATGTTTCTTTCAGGGAATGGAATTCGATAAGAATTCAGCGAGATTCCCTTTGCAACTTTGGCTTTGTAGCAGTTGAAGGATTTGTTTACGTTATTGGTGGTGAAAAAGAAGGAGTTCTACAGAATGTTGTTAAGCGCTATAATTTATCAACTCGTAGATGGTGTGATGTGGCACCGTTGTCACATCCTTGTTCTCATATCAAAACAGTACTGTTTGATAATAAAATTGTAATCTGCACAAAAACCGTTTCAAATGAGGTAATTTTTGACGAGTATAACATTGATACCAATACATGGGATACCTGGAGGCCTTTTGCAATGGATGGTTCTTATTATTCTTCTAGTTTATGTACTCTTAATCAAATATTATGATAAGAAGAAATTGTGCGTAAATAAATTTATAAGACTTTTTTAATTTTTGACCTATTTTTGAAACAATTTAATTTTAACTTTAGGAAACTATGGATCTAAGTTTTTCAATGTCAGTTAAAGGATTGGTTTTATTTTAGTCTCGATTTGCAGGCGGATCTTGTTCTCTAACATTCTACAACAAAAGTGATCGTTTGTTTTCAAAAAACGAAAGAAATATTGTGATAACGATATTTGAGTGAGATTCTATAATGCATAAGATCAAAATTGTTTGCTTTTAGAGTTACATGAAGAAAATGCTTGGCAGCACTGTTTTTTAAGCAAATAGTTGACTTTAAAAATAGCTCCCTAAAGTTTTTGTATTTTGTTCATTTTTAAAATTAATTTAAGTCTGTTAAATAATCGACAGAACACAGTTAACGATAGATTTATTGTAAGATGGAACTAACTACCGAATAGGCACTGGATTTTCCACCGAAACCCTTGCCATTCACTTTAGTTGTCTTCGCTCCAATGACTGACCATACATATGTATATGGATGGAGATAGAAATTAAAGGTGTGCTAAAAAATAAAAAAGGCACCAAGTGAAGATGGAATTCCTCATAATTTTTTTTTTAAATGAAACTATTTTCTCAACTATTTAATAATTTAAAAATCTATCAATTTCCCTTAACTTAAAATCCTAAAATTAAAGAGAAATTTCATTCATAAATGTTGTAGCAAAAATATTCTATAATATTCTATTGGCAAAGTTAGAAACTCAGGATCCGGAAAAAACTGATCCACCTATGCCGCATGACTTTACAAAATAAGCGATGCAACGTACAAAAATGTCTAATAGTTAATCCAAGCTATTCCAGGCATATGGAGGGTTCAGGAAAATAGATGGGCTATCATTTCTTCAACATAGTCCTGGAACTATATTTAACAAGTCTTCACAACTGCTTGGAATCCCAACCCCCAGGTTCGAGACGACTGCTTTTGAAGACAAGAGCGTTTGGTCTCGGCAACTGGAGGGAGTTTGCAAGTGATTGCACACGATGGGTCTCAGACTGAGACCCTCCATGGATGGGAAGCCATCAAAAGTAAGTAAATAAGTGGAAAATTAATTGTATGTTTAAATATTTATTTGTCATAAAATTCGTATTTACATTTTACTTTAAATTAAAAATAAAAAAGTATCAAAAATACACACATCAAGTGCAAAATATGTACCTACATATTTTTGCTAAAAACTAAATGAATGAACAAAACAACTTCTTAATTAATTCTAGTTGTAAGAAAACATATCGTTGAACATTTATAAGAACTTTTTACTGGCAAAACATTTAAAACAGCCCATTTATCAGTTTGAATGTCATACTCTGCAATAACATCGTCATTTGTGATTGTTTTAGCACAAATTACAATTTTATTTTCAAACATTGCAGTTTTAATGTGAGAGCAAGGATATGGCAATGATGACACTTCGGACCAAGTATTACTGGATAAATCATATCGTTTAACGGTTTTGTACATATAATTTCCATTGTTACCTCCTATAACGTATAGAAATCCTTCCAGCGCAACAAACCCAAAATTCTTTAACACGTCTTTTTCAATTACCTTAGAAGTCCATTCATTTGAATAGGCATCATAAAGTTGCAAATAGCCATCGAAAAAATCCATAATGTATAAAATGCCATTATGTACAGCGATTTTACTCATACGAGTTGGACGCCGAACTGGAAATTCAACGTCATGTACTTTGTGTGTGGAAATATTATATGCTTCCATGCGGACTACAAAACAAAGTCCACTGAAACCTCCAAAAACATAAATATAACCATTCAAATCTGCCAGCTGACATAGATTTCGAACACAGTTTATTGGCCGAAATTCAGTCCATTCGAAAGTTTTTAAATTTAAGCACTCGATGCTGTTGGTTGCTAAATTGTTACTGTCATTTCCTCCAACTACGATCAGACTATTATTAATCACAATTGTTGAAATTAAACGTTTGGTCTTAAAAAGAGGTATTTTCTTTTGGATCGACCATGTTTCTTTTGTTGGGTTGTACAATTGAATAATAATTTCGTTTGGATCCGAATCCGAGATATCTACTACGGCAAGGAACCTTCCTTTATATTTATCCACAGGTATTATTCTTTGTGTGAGATTAGGTTTTTGCTGATCGCTTAGTCTGTTTTCCGGTGACCAATGCCATTCCAACCAATCGTACATCAATTCCTGGCCTGAAGAAAAATTATAAACCGACTTTCTATTTTCAATTATAAACTTGGGTGTAAGATACTGATAGCGCACCATTGAAAGAAGCTTCATACTAAATTCGTCGCGATTTGTTTTGTCGTAATTTACCCACTCTACTACGCAATGAAAAATATGCTCCTCAAAGTCACCGTAGGGATTGTCATCGAATAGCAAATCCTCTAGTTCATCTACACTCAGTATCATCATCTCCTTCTCCTTTGAAATCTGTTCAAAATGGCTGTAAACGAATTTTTTAGATAATGTTCTTAGTCCCTGTAGATTTAATTCTCTAGCCACTCTAAACCATGCCAAGCAGTTGCTATAATTTATGTTTTCCTCAATAAATTCACAACATTCATCGATTAACATCTTCATTTTAAACATTACCGAAGCTCTCAGAATTCCCTCGACATCATCGAGTGTCATATCAATGGAGCCCATATACATGAAATCGATGATTGACTTAAGTGTCAGGGGTTCCATGTCTTCGAGAACCAAGACATTCTTTTTTAAAACTGTTTGAGCGTCACGAAATACTTTCAAGAAATACTCACTGAATGAACTTAAGACAAGTCTGTGAGCTTGGATACTGACGCGATTATTTTTATTTTCCTCACCAGCTATTAGTATAGTGTCAAAAAATTCATTTTCTTCATAGAAATTCTGCAGTCTTTCGAAAATAATGCCAGCATTTTGATTGTGTCTTAAGATGGTTTTCCCGTTGTTTGCAGATGTTTCTACTTCTGTTGATGTCATTGTTCTTATCTACAAGTGAAAGAAGTCTTTAGAAAGTTAATAATTTAATTTAATTTAATTTGTTTATTTATTTGGCTCAAGAGCCATTAATTTACGAAATACATAAGTTAACATTTTTTAAAAATATAAATTGTTAAAAAGAGATTTAATCGCAGTATGTACATAAGAACATTTACCTGATTAAAGAAAGAACTAGATTGTTTATTTCTCGTATTTGTTCTGGAAGCGGCCTTGTTTTTAGTGTTAATAGAATACGAGGTAGTTATCTATGTACATACATTGAAAAATATGATCAAAGTTGATGCTTGAAATCAATTTGAAGTATGTATTTATATTTACAAAAGAAGAACGAAGACAATTTAATTTAAACTAAACAATGGTTTCAAATGAATTCAATTCAAAATTCTCTTCAGTTAAGTGCCTGTCTACACGCGTTGTGCCCACAAAGTTGTGCTCACAACACCATCGAGAAAGAACTAATAGAGAGAACCAACTTCGACGGTTTTTCTCTTTTTGCCTACAAGCTATGATTTGGCCACCAACTTGCATATGTAGTAACTCCATATAAAAAAAATGTGGGGAACAAATACTTATGCAAGTTTGTGTACATACTCACCACGAGAGAGAAAAAACTTTTCTCTCTTTTCTCTCTGCTCACCACCTTTTAAAAATGGCGACCACCTTTGAAAAATGGCGAAAACCTTTGAAAAATGGCGGATGTAGTCAGCCATTGTATATATATTTCTTATAGTACTCCTATGGAACGAAATTTTTTATTTCATCGCCAAGCCGTTAATGGCGCTGCGTGTATCAAAATATTTGGTAGGGAATTAATAATGAGGAGAAAATTACTAAAGAAAGAATGAGAAAAGGAAATTTGTTTAAATTTCATAAGCATTAATATGTTCGAGGGAGATAGCCAAAATACAAATGTCAAACCAAGAAGGAATAATATTTGTTTACATTTTTTTTGCTTTCACGTGTGACTGTAGAGGAGATGTGCTTGTGCATATGCATACATTTGTTTATAGCTATGTATACTTTAACGTTGTAGGTATTTTGAATTTAAAAATTCTCGTTTGATTTTAAATTTTCAATTTTTGTGATAAATGAAATGTTGGCATATACAAATACATAATGTTTGTAGCTATGTATATTTTAACGTTGTAGGTATTTTGAATTTAAAAATTCTCGTTTGATTTTAAATTTTTGTGAAAAATGAAATGTTGCCATATTTGGCATATACAAATACATATGTTTGTAGCTATGTATATTTTAACGTTGTAGGTATTTTGAATTTAATAATTCTCGTTTGATTTTAAATTTTCAATTTTCAATTTTTGTGAAAAATGAAATGTTGCCATATTTGGCATATGATGCATTGAAGATTTTAAATATATTCAATTATTTTGTTGTTGTTATTATTGCGTATTATTTGTTATTTGTACGTATCAAGTACAAACACAATCAAAATTGCATACATTTAAAGGTATTGAAAACTAGGTCGCTTTTTGCTTTTTTAACGGCTTAACAGGGTGTACTGCATTGAATTTTTAATTTTCATATAAAAACATGTAAATAAATAAATGTAATATAGTATAAAACTACGTTGAAAAATTAACCTTACAAGTACAAGTGTCAGTGCGTAAATTGGAAAGGTATAAGCTTAATATATGTATGAGGTATTATGATGACATGTAAGTAATTTGGACAGAATGGAAGTGTTTCTTGTGTGGAGATATCAGTATGATAACATTAATTGCTTCTGTGAGTCTCTTCGATTCATATAGTCCAGAACATTTTACTTTTTTCGGTTTTAATCTTTCAAGGTCTTTTCTTGTAAAAGATTCAAATGGATATCTTATAACCCATTTGACTCTCGTATATGAGAACTTACTAAGGAATTCGTAGATAGTTTGAGGTTTAGCTGCAAGTACTGACGCAATCAAAATTATTAACGAATAGCTAATCAAGAAAAAAATCTTTTTGAAAACAAAAGAGTCCCTTTTAAAGTAAAGGGTGATTTTTTAGCTATTATCTTTTTGGCAACACTGAAGCTGAACAGCTGAAGCACGTTTCGTGTTTTGTTTCACTGTCAAACATCTTCAGTTTGGTCTACAATTGAACCATAAATCGTCTTACAAACGAACAACGCTTGCATTTATTCGTGAGATACCGGCCGAAATGTTGGAAAGAGTATGCCAATATTTGACTAAGCGCATGGACCATTTCAGGCAAGGTCAACATTTGCATGAAATAATCTTCAAACATTAAATTATATGGACCGTACTCTCGATTCAAATAAAGATTTCATGCATTTTTCTGAATTTTATATGTTTTTGTTTTGAAAGACTTTCCTATAGCTTTTAAAAATCCACCCTTTATATACATATACCTACATATAAATATAAAACGGAAAAACTAAAGGAATTATATCACACTAAATTTTTGGTATAAGAGTCATATAAAAAATAAAGACCATTATCAGGAACACCCTATTGAATTGAAAACAAAATATATTAAAAAATATATTTAACTACCAACCGCATATAAAGTACTCTTCCAATACCTACCTTTTTGCTTTGTTATTGTTTTTGTTATACTTTTTCTATTTCTTGCCAAAGCATAACCGTAAAATCATTCCTCTTCAAGTATAATATGCATACACACATATAATGTCAAAAGGTTGTTTCTATTGGCTCCCTTGATTTTCTTCTACATTTGCATATGTTCTTCTCTATTTTCTATTCTTTAATTATTGTTGAATTTTCCCTCACATTCTCATCTCTTCCCATCTATTGAGGGGTATAAAAAAAGGGATCAAATTCTTTCATCGCCAACCCGCTCAGATGTCGCTTCGATCGTTCCTCTTCATGAGAGTACTATAAGAAATATGTATATATACAATGAGTCAGCTGTTCAGAGGTGTTCAAAGAAAATTCAAAATTGTGTATGAACAAATTTTTGGTACTCTCATTGTGTTCGTTTGAGAGTAATATCATTCGAATATGAAGTGAAATTAATTACTCTTGTTAGGTACCAGAACAATGAAGATTTAGAAACAATTCTAAATTACGCATTTAGATAAATATTAGTTAGTTATTTGAAGCCAGTTTTAATCATTAAGTAAGTAGAATAAATTAGGTGGTGCAACAGTCCAACGAGAAATAGGACCTAGAAACATAAAACTCTGAAAGCACTACAACTATTATTTTTATTATTAGCTGCGTTTATGCGTTTAATTTTCGCTCAGACTGTTGAAAAATGCAAAAAAAACTCCGATTTGTTTCAATTTTCAGAGTTTATCGACTTAATTTTGTCGATGCGAGAGTTTCAGGAACATTGAAAACGAGAGTTACAGAATGTAAACATGGAACATTGAAAACATTTTTATATACTCATCTCTTTTTTCCATTCCTATTTTATTTGTTTGTACTCGTTGTTTATTTTCTTTACATTACTCACGACATTTCCAAAATGCTGACAATAAGTGATTTAAGTAGAGACTAAATAAAAAGACCGTCAACATGTTACTTCTGTTGCCAATTTTCATTGCATAAGATTTGTGAATAGGTGATAAGCTATTCTTATAAATATTCTTATGAATAACTATAAACATAGAAAATGCTGTGTTCAAGTAATTATTATCGCAGCCAAATTTCATAATTGATTTTTTTGGTGTATAAAAAAGCAAAAAGAGTAATTCATTACAAATAAATGTTACTAAGTTCCAGAAAATATCGATTGATACCGCAATTGCAGAAGATATGGATATTTTATATAAATATTCCTGGTAAATTGTAGAACTTTATTATTTCCGCCTTTTATAATTCAATGTCAAATAATTCAATGCAGTATATTTTAGATAATACAGTAGTTAGGTTAGTAGTTAAGGCATTACTATTGGAATAAACATAACATACATTTATAAAAAACATGTACTCGTTCAAATATACAAATAAAGTCTAGTCTAAAAAACCTTAACCTTGTTACACTCTTTCTGCACACATCCTTTCTTGTTTTGGTTGTTAATGCCATCTATCTATAACTCAGAGAACGAGAAGAGAAAAACAAATTCACCACGAACTACCGGTATAACTTCTTCCGTTATTTATTGACAAACAAAAATGTTTTGCTAGAATTAATTTGAATTATAGGAGTATTTTTGTAGATATAAAAACGACAAGATGTTAGTAAAATTAAAGAAAGAAATTCATGAGAATTACAAATATTATAATGAGACTTTAAAAAACATAGCCTTCTTGGCTATCAATAAACAAAAATGAGAAATGTCGCATTTCCCGGAACTGATGTTTTTTTGTGTACTCTTCTCCGAGGTGAAAGCATGTATACACCGATACGAATTCAACACGCTATAAAAAATGAGAGTAAGAGGTTTCGAAGAGACGGAGACGAGGAAATTTGGTTCTCTCATTTAGTTTTTTCTCTCTGACAACACTATGGCTGCGTTCAATCTCAGACAGATAGGGTATCCGGATACCTTTTTGTTAGTGTTTTACGTGTAAAATAACAGCTGATCAAAAACAGCTGAGATGTCAAAAAAGGAATCCAAAGGTATCCAAGAATTTCTGGGGTATGTAGGTATCTGACAGAACAGCTGATGCAACACATGGTTGAATTTCAAGAAACTTGAAAATTTATTTCAGCTTTTTGTATTTGTTGGTAAACAAAAAGATACAAAATGTTAGTTGAAGTTGTATTTAAGGATGTTCTGTACATAATAGACGATGAAGAAGCTATTTGCCTCCGGATTTAATCGTTTAAAACCGAAGATTCGCAAGTAAATTATGAATCGTACAGAATTCCACTTGAGCTAAGAGGAAATTTAATATAGATTACAGATTAAGGTTATCTCTTATTTATTAAATTGTTACGCACCTATCAATTGATCATCATCCGACGAATCAGTTGAATTATCCATTAAATGTTTTATTTTACAACAATTTTGACTTCGAAGCTTAAATGTTTCTCTGCTTTTTGTGAACAGCTGAAAGTTGTTTTTATTTTTTGACAGCTATCTCAATACAGCTATCCAACTCGTTCAACAAGGTATCTAAAAATCCACCTATCCAAGATACCCTATCCAACACGAGATTGAACGCAGCCTATGTGTCTACATGTGTTGTGACTAATCATGACCCCTTTTCCATTTTGTGTTGTGGAACGACAAACTTGAAACATTTGTGTTTGAAATTTTGAGCCGGTGATACTGCCGACCGACATGCAGTTACGGTTGCCACTTGAAAAAAAAGTTTGTGTCCAAATTTGAAAATAAAAATGACCACTTTTTTTTATAATGAACTGGCACACAAGGGGTTATTAATACCCTTAACATGTTTAAAGTTTAAACACAGTGAGAGTTTTAGGAAAATAGGGAAGGATTAAAGAGGTAGGTAAAAATGACCAACATAATCACATTTTGTTTAACATATTTTCCATATTATGCAGATGACATTTATTTTTTAATTACGTACAAATAAAGTCACAAAATCCCTAACATACTTAATTAAATTAGATTAACCCAAATAAAGATGACGAAATATAATAACAAAGCTTGAACATTAGATCAAAGTTGCTTAAATGAGTTTAACAGTTATTTCTATTTAGCCAAGTGAGTATGTTAAAAGAACGTTTTCGTTACTCAATTTGTCGAACATATTTTGTCGTTTCCGAAAAATATGACCAAATGGAATAAAAAATGACCATTTGACCAAGTGAAAAAATAATGACCAAATTTGGTCACAGATGACTAATGTGGTTACCGTGTATACAATATGTGCAAAGCCGAAGAGCAAAACAAGTATACCTTTCGCATCGACGAACAGAAAATAATGAGAAATTCGGAACGAAATGAGAAAGGAACTGTACTGCCCAAGCAGAAAATTCAATTTTTGTCATGAACATCCCGTCCCTTTACTCAGCTCCTCGCTTGCCCACAAACTCTCGTCACATCACAACGTTGTGGGCACAACGCGTGTAGACAGGCACTAAGTTCAGTCTCAATGTGCCACTGTAAACAATTATGGGGAAGTCCCATTTGCCATTAATTTTCCATTAAAAAATAATTGATCAGTTTATATTTCTGAGATCTAGAGATTTTCGTTTCATCATGTGAGTTTCCATTGGTAAAATAAATCAATTTATTTTTGATCTAGATCTGTCAAAACAAATAATTTCCCTGTGGCAAAGTTTTGATTTAAGAACCTGTAGATCTTGATTTTTCGGCAGATTTACTCTTTAAATTAAATAATACAATTGTAAAAAAATGTATTGCTAGAAATTTCACAGCTTTCACATCATTAATACGATGTAGACGAAGTTACACAAATACAATCACAAAAAAAAAAAAACAATTCTAAATGTGCCACAAAAAAAAATCAAAATCAATTTTCTAATGAAATCTGAATTTTCCCATGGAAAACCCCATTAAAAATATAAACAAAATTTGTAAGAATGAAATAGAGAGAGAAGGATCAGTCATCAAATCGAAGCCGACGAAATCGGACGCCGCGAAAATAAACAATTATTAAACGATAGTACAAGAGTAAAAATTAAATAAAAGTTCTGTATAAACAAAAACGAGAAATAAATGTATCTTATTGAATAAACATTTTGTTAAAATTAACATTGAGTTTTGTCGACGTAAACGTACAGTTTTAATAATTTTATTCGCGATATTTCATCTTAGATTTCGTTTCGTCTTCGCTGCCACTACTATATACGAGAAGATACTCTTGTATACACATACACATGCTATTGCCAAAAAGAATCAAACGTATCGTCTTACCGCCGCCGTTAAATTCAAAATAATCTCTGTTATCGCCAAAACAGAAGGGAAAACAGAGACAAACGTTGCCTCACTAACCCGACGCCAAATTTACTTCTTCAAATTTACACTTCTCTGTTACCGCCAACACAGAGGGAGTAAGAGAGACGAACGTGAATTCTCATTTCCCCACCCAGCCGCCAATTCGTAATTTGCTGTTCTCGCCAACACAGACAAATTTGCGTTCTCTCAAAAGAGAATAGAATAGACACGGAAAAAAGCCAAAAGTTTACCGTTTTGAAAAGAGGATGGTAGTTTTTTCTTAACGAGTAAAGCAACATTCTTTTCTCATTCGCGTCTCTGAACAGTTAAAATTAAATTTATTAAAATAAAATGCTAAATAACGATCAGGAAACACCGCCAATGGATGTCACCATAATGACAGGATTAGTATCCAGCATAAATGCTTTAAAAGCCGCCGTGGAAGAACTTAGAAAAGATACTGCCGAGAGCCAAACCGCCATCAAAGATCTCAGCATCCAAGTAGAAGCACTGCCCATTCAAAACAGAGACTCCTTGGACACGTCTGCTGACCATTTCTCAACGCCACCGGTAGGTAATAATCTCCTTATTCCAGCAGGTGATTTGACGAGCACACGAATTTACGATCTGCCAACCTTCTCTGGAAATGCCGAGGAATGGCCATTATTTTTTGCGAGTTTTGAGGATACCACTGAGGCCTTCAAATACAGCAACAGGCAAAATTTAATGCGCCTTCAAAAATGCTTAGTTGGTGCAGCAAGGGAAGCGGTAGTATCAATGCTCATTTATCCAAGTGAAGTGCCGAAAATCATCGATGAGCTACAGTTCACGTTTGGAAGACCCGAACATATGGTTAGGTATCAGCTTAGTAAGATCAAAGCCATACCAATTATACCAGAAAATAAAATCGATCAAATTCTGGTATATTCGACCAAAGTTCGAAATGTGGTGTCGTTCCTAAAAGCGTCAAAATGTGAACGACAGCTTTCAGATCCAAATCTCTTGGACGAACTTGTTGTAAAGTTGCCGACCAGTAAACAATTTGAATGGATCAAACACAGTCTGGATATAAAGCCGTACGCATCGATCGAACACTTTTCAGCTTGGCTGAGCACACTAGCCAGAATAATGGGGAAAATGCCACCACCACTCCAAAGTACTTCCAGATTGACTCCTCAAGTGGCACAACGTAGAGTAATGCATGCAACCGAAACAGTAGCAAGAGAATTTAAATGCTGCCACTGTGGATTAAATCATAAACTTGCCAATTGTGAACAATTTAAGACGGATCTAAACGTTGAGGATCGTTGGACCAAAGTTAAAGCCAATCAACTGTGTTTCTCGTGCTTGAACAAAGGCCACAGTTCATTAGTATGTCGTATGAAAAAGATCTGTGGCATATCAGGATGCAGGAGATA
Organism: Eupeodes luniger; assembly: GCA_951509635.1. NCBI lineage: Eukaryota > Metazoa > Arthropoda > Insecta > Diptera > Syrphidae > Eupeodes > Eupeodes luniger. The sequence goes on along the minus strand of OX608075.1, from coordinate 4,961,273 downwards.
CCATCATCACAGTCTTCATGAAGAAATTCCCCAATCAAGATTAAACGCACAGCCAATCTTGAATTGTGACACACCAGATGACACCGGTCAGCTGTTTAAGATTTTGCCGGTTACCTTGTATGGTCCTACAGGCAAAATAGATACCTACGTAATGTTCGATGAAGGCTCAGCTATATCCCTTATGGAAGAAGATACAGCCGTGAGGCTTGGACTGAAAGGTCAACATGAGCCTTTGAAATTACAATGGTATGGACAAAAGGTAACTACGGAAGAATCTCGAAAAGTTAGTCTGGAAATCGAAGGTCTAGAAGAAAACCAGCGTTTCAACATCAAAAATGTAAGAACTATTAAAAACCTCAACCTACCTGTCCAGTCATTTAAGAAGTCGGATTACAACTACCTCAAGTTCTTACCACTTCAGGAGTACACCGAGGCCAGACCAGTTATATTGCTAGGATTAGACTATGTTCATCTTAGTGCTTCATCAACAGTTGTAGAATCTGGCCAAACAACACCGATCGCCGCAAAAACTAAGCTAGGCTGGGTTGCTTACGGACCAAGAACAACAACTCCAAATCCTATGTTCCTTCACATCCGCCAAAGAGACACCAACTTAAATCAAATCGTGACAGACTTTATTGCAACAGAAAACTTTGGTGCAAATGAATCGTGTCCAATTCCTGAGTCAACGCAAAACATTAAGGCCAAAGAAATAATGAAAAATACTACCAGAAAAATCGGCAAACGGTATGAGATCGGGTTGCTTTGGAGGGAGTTTGTGCCTACACTCCCTAACAGCTTCTCGATGGCACTGAAACGCCTTATCAGCATAGAAAAAAAGATGAGCCGAGAACCCGAGTTTGCCGACAGGTATCGTGAAGGTATAAGGAAATATGTTGACAGTGGATATGCTAGGAAACTATTCGAAGACGAGATAAACAACACAAGGCATGCAGTATGGTATTTGCCGCATTTTGCCGTTCAAAGTCCGCATAAGCCAAATAGAGTGCGAATAGTGTTTGACGCCGCTGCCACTTCTCATGGCATTTCACTTAACTCTGTTTTGTCTAAGGGACCCGAACAGGCAAAACCACTCATCGGCATATTATTCCAGTTTCGTCAAGATGTCATCGGAGTCGCAGCTGATATAAGGGAAATGTTCTCCCAAGTTCGCATCATTCCCGAGGATCAACATGCACAGCGTTTTCTGTGGAGGGATGGTGACCAGAATAAGCCAGTCCAACAATTCGCAATGGTGTCAATGATTTTTGGAGCAGTTTGTTCACCGTGTTGTGCCGAATGGATAAAGAACATCAATGCCAAACAATTTGAAGACACGTATCCCGAGGCGTCTGCCGCAGTCATTGGTAAGCATTATGTCGATGATTTTGTATGTAGCTTTCCAAATGAAGAAGAAGCCGAACGAATTTGTAAACAAGTCACCATCATCAATGCAGAAGCAGGGTTCCAGCTACGTAATTTTGTTTCTAATTCATCAAAGTTAGAAACAACAATGAATGGAGTGGCCATTACTGAATCGAAGAAAATCAGCATGGAACGTCAAGCTACATCGGAAAAAATTCTTGGAATGTTCTGGGATACGACAACAGATTCCTTCAATTTTGAAACCAAATTCCACCGCATTCCACAAAAGGTTTTAGAATCTCGTCGACCACCAACCAAAAGGGAACTTCTTGGAATAGTAATGGCAATATTCGACCCCTTTGGATTTTTAGCCGACTTTTTGATTTTTTCAAAAATCCTGGTTCAAGAATGTTGGAAAGTAAGCATTGACTGGGATGACCCAATACCTACTGAGCTACATATCAAATGGTCTGCATGGTGGAACGAGTTTCAACAGGTAAAAGCCTTTCAAATATCACGATGTTATTCGCCGCATATCCGCCTTTCAAACAACACCGAGCTGCACGTATTCGTAGATGCCAGCCAAAGTGCCTTTGCAGCCGTTGGTTATTTTCGTATTGTCACAGAAAACCGAATTGAATTAAGCTTTGTAGCAGGAAAAACTAGAACTGCCCCTAAGAAATTGATGTCCGTTCCTAGACTGGAGCTACAAGCAGCCATACTTGGTTTACGTCTAAGCAGGTCCATAATTCAAAGTCACGAGATCAAAATAGCGAAAACAATTTTCTGGAGCGATTCCCGAACCGTACTCTACTGGATTCACTCACATGAACGTAGGTACAAACCCTTTGTTGGCCACCGAATTTCGGAAATCATTAGCAACACCGATCCGAACCAATGGCGCTGGGTGCCAACTTCAGATAACTCAGCAGATGCAGCCACTCGCCCTACGTGCCCACCGAAATTCAACTGCAGTAGTCGATGGATTCAGGGACCTGATTTTTTGAAAGACAACGAACAACATTGGCCAGCGTTCCAGCTAGAAAAAACAAACATAGCATCCGAAGAAGAAATCCAAACGAAGACAGTCTTATGTTGCCAGGCGAGTAGACCATTTATTCAATTTACTAAGTATTCTTCTTATTTTAAGCTAAAACGAGTAACCGCATGGGTGGTAAGATTTGCGAAAATTAAGGCAAAAATCGACGTACCGAAAGGCCCTCTCTTAGTTTCTGATATGGTGGCTGCGGAGCAGTTCATTTGCCGAATCGTCCAAAAAGAAGAATACCGTCTTGAGATAGCCGCTTTGAAAGGGGGTAAACCTATTTCTAAATCCAGTTCAATTTATGCCCTGACGCCGTATTTGGACGAAAAAGGTTTGCTGAGAATTCAAGGCCGATTAGATGAAGCACTTTGTCTACCATACAGTGCACGAAGACCCATAATACTGCCACAAAATCATACAGTATCTCGACTTATTGTTGAAAGTTTCCACCGGAGGTATCACCACCAAAATGTCGCTGTCATCATCAACCAAATCCGTCAAATATTCTGGATGCCTCGCTTAAAAACTATCTTAAAAGATGTACAAAAGGAGTGTTCAATATGTAAGATTGACAGAGCCGCCCCAAAACCGCCTTTAATGGGACAACTACCTACCGACCGGGTAACACCCTATGTTCGACCATTCACCTATACAGGTGTTGATCTATTTGGACCCTTGAATGTATCTATAGGGCGACGCCGTGAGAAAAGGTGGGTGGTCATATTCACATGCCTTACCATCCGAGCAGCACATTTCGAAATTGCCGAAAGCTTATCAACAGACGCTTTCATAATATGCCTGAAGAACTTCATCAACCGTCGTGGGTCACCAGTGTCCATTCGATGCGATAATGGCACCAATTTCATCGGTGCACAGAGGGAATTGAAGAAAAATGAATGTCTCTTGGACACCGATCGAATTATAGACGAATCCACCAAACAAAATATCGAGTGGATCTTCAATTGCCCTGCAAACCCTAGTTCCGGTGGATGCTGGGAACGACTTATCAAAATTGTGAAGCTCCTGTTCTCAAAAACACTGAAGAATGAGGCACCTAGAATTGAGACTCTTCGATGTGCTCTTTTGGAAGCAGAAAACATCATGAATTCCCGACCGCTCACTGAAATTCCGCTGTCCAGTGACCAAGACGAGCCGCTAACACCGAACCACTTTTTGTTAGGGTGTGTTAACTCGACCCAGACACCACATCCCGTCGACATCAAAATATGCTTACAAAAGCAATGGCGAATCGCACAAAACTTGAAGGATCGTTTATGGAAGAGATGGGTTGTAGAATACCTACCACAACTTTTACGCCGTTCCAAGTGGCATGACAAACCACCACCGCTTAAAGTCAACGATCTGGTTATCATTTGCGATCATAATCAACCTCGTAGCCAATGGCAAAAGGGACGAGTTACAAAGGTTGTCCCAGCTAAGGACGGCCACATCAGAATAGCCGAAGTGAAAACTGCAAATGCCCTTCTAAGACGCCCTGCCAATAAACTAGCCGTTTTGACGATTGATGGTGAATCCTAGAGGATCCACGGGGGGTGGAATGTAAGAATGAAATAGAGAGAGAAGGATCAGTCATCAAATCGAAGCCGACGAAATCGGACGCCGCGAAAATAAACAATTATTAAACGATAGTACAAGAGTAAAAATTAAATAAAAGTTCTGTATAAACAAAAACGAGAAATAAATGTATCTTATTGAATAAACATTTTGTTAAAATTAACATTGAGTTTTGTCGACGTAAACGTACAAAATTGTTTACAGGCATTTTTCGATTTTGCTGTCAAAACTGTGAAGATGAAATGTTTGTGAATCGAATTCTGAAGGAAGGAAAGGAAGAAAATGTATTCAAAGCAAATTTGATTGCTAGGTGAAGATAAATACTGAATTCTGTTCATTTCATTAAGGGTATTCATGTAACGATATAATTTTCTACTTTGTAGAAAAATATAAATTTCCGCAAAGGGTTTACATGAACACCCCATTAGAAATATTTGCGGAAACGTTAGAAACAAACAGCTATTTATCTGTTTTTCTGCTTCAAATTTGAGAGATAAAAGTTTATATTTTGCAGAATATTTTTCCCATACAAATTTTGATAGTTGATTTCTACCGATAGAAAATTCTACAGTTTTTAAGGTTTCTATGGGTTTTCTGTGTTTGCATGAATACCCTTATTATCCTTTTCTCTGTCAATTTGATTAAGAAAATTCAATTTTAGGGTTGATTGAAGGATTTTGTTTCAAATTATAAAATAAGAAATCAGCTGGACATCAAAAATGATTTCATCAATCAAGAGAAAAATTCTAGGATAAATAGAAGAAAATATCATTAACTTCATTTCAATACATGCAACATAACAAAACAAATTTTAACATAGCAATTATTTTTGAATTAATGATGAAAAACAATTATAGCTTTATCTAGCCGTTAAGCATGCCAACAGGTGTCTTAAGCCAATTATAAAGCCAATAAAGAATGCATTGAGACAAAAATATTAATTATAATACTTGACAGAAAGATGTAGTAGGATGATCTGTGTTTTATTAAGCTTAATTTTTGTAACCGAAAAATGAATAGCCCGTTACGTGTATATTAACTATAAAAAATCTATTCCTCAGAACCGATATGTTAAAATTAATCAATACTTAGGCAATTTAAGCAAATTTGCAACTTTCTTCTCTGTTTTTAATTTTGTTGTGACAGAAGGTTGACAGTTCAACTTATCACCTTCTAATAAATATTCCGTAAGGTTTAGGCGCGCACATGCAACTTTTAGTTTCGAAACTGTTTGGTTTCTAAACTGAGCACTATAGACTTATATGAGAGTCCGCGCACATGCAGAAACCATTCTGTCGCCCATTCGAGCAACTTTTTAGTTTGTGTTTTGACACAAACTAGACGATCACCTCAAACCAATTCTTTAGTTTGTGTCATAAGGAATTATAGGTAACTGCGCGGACATTCAACTAAATCGTTGAATAATTTTCTGTAAGTGCAAGAGAGAGAAAAATTTAGTCAATGTTTTCCTGTCACCAAAAATTCTGAAAGAAGAGAACAGCCTTACATCTCCATTTCACTAGTTTTCTCTTTCAACCATCGATTGCGAAAATTTATTAGTTGCTTAAACCCATTACCCTTTTACTTGAAGGTTAGTGCTTAGGACTGTCATGCGAGAGGTTTTGGGTTTAATCCTTGCCTGTGACACCTTAAGTTTTTTTTTTTCACGGGTACTGCCTCTTGCGGGGAATTGACAAATTCTCCTAGATTAATTCTAGTCATGAAAAGTGGTGTCTCAAGTTAAAAGTTCGGATTTGGAAATAAACTGTTAGTACATGAATCGCACACACGAATGGTTGAGAGTAGTAAGTCACTAATTTATTTAATGAATATTCAATGAATGTAATGAATTGTTTCAATTTTAACAAAGTTATTACTTACCATTTGTACCGAACATTTATAAGTTCTCAGAAACATAAACTGACCAAATATAATAAGTAATTTTGGCAGCACTTAAACAGCTTTTTCTTTGTGAATGCAAGAGAAGTGTTCTAAATGTATATAGCGGTATAAGCTTTTCCATCACACCATCAGCTGATTCTCGAAGCTTGAACTTGAAAAATATTCTACCAGTCATGTCAAGCAAGCAAATCGTTCCAAAATTGAATGTCAATTCAATTGTGTTGCTCGGTCTTCATTTTCACCAACGGAGGTGAACGATCGTTTGTTTTCAAAACAAAAGAAATATTGTGATAACGATATTTGAGGGAGATTCTATACCTAATGCATAAGATCAAAATTGTTCGCTATTAGAGTTACATGAAGCAAATGCTTCGCAGCACTGTTTTTTTAAGCAAATAGTTGACTTTAGAAATAGCTCCCTAAAGTTTTTGTATTTTGTTTATTTTTTAAACTTTAAATTAATTTAAAAGTCTGTTAAATAATCGACAGAAAACAGTTAACGATTGATTTACTGTAAAATGGAACCAACTACCGAATAGGCACTAGATTTTCCACCGAAACCCTTGCCATTCACTTTAGTTGTCTTCTCTCCAATGACTGACTATACATATGTACATACATACATACATAAATGTATAGGGATGGAGATAGAAATTGAAGGTGTGCTAAAAAACAGTGAAGATGCCATATACATTTTTTAAAAATGAAACTCCTATTTTCTCAACTATTTAAAAATTTCTTTACTATAAAATCTTTCAAGAAAATGCTGTAACACCTTCGTTTAAAAAATCTGTCAATTTTCCTAAACTTAAAATCCTAAAATTAAAGAGAAATTTCATTCATAAATGTTGTAGCAAAAATATTCTATAATATTATATTGGCAATGTTAGAAACTCAGGATCCCGAAAAAACTGATCCCCCTATGCCGCATGACCTTACAAAATAAGCGATGCAACGTACAAATGGGTAATAGTTAATCCAAGCTATTCCAGACATATGCAGGGTTCAGGCAAAGAGATGTGCTATCATTTCTTCAACATAGTCCTGGAACAGATAGTGAGCAAGAGTGGTGTTAAAGTGGACGGCACTATCTTTAGCAAGTCTTCACAACTGCTTGGAATCTCAGCCCCCGGTTCGAGACGACCGCTTTTGACGACAAGAGCGTTTGGTCTCGACAACTGAAGGGAGTTTGCAAGTGACTGCACACGATGGGCCTCAGACTGAGACCCTCCATGGATGGGAAGCCATCAAAAGTAAGTAAATAAGTAGAAAATGAATTGTATTTTTTAAATATTTATTTGTCATAAAATTCGTATTTACATATTACTTTAAATTAAAAATAAAAAAGTATCAAGAATACACACATCAATTCAATCAAAAATCAAAACTAAATAAAAGAACAAAACGACTTCTTAATTAATTCTAGTTGTAAGAAAACATATCGTTGAACATTCAACAGAACTTTTTATTGGCAAAGGATTTAAAACTGTCCATTTATCAGTTTGAATGTCATACTGTGCAATAACATCGTCATTTGTGATTGTTTTAGCACAGATTACAATTTTATTTTCAATTATTGCAGTTTTAATGTAAGAGCAAGGATATGGCAATGATGACACTTCGGACCAAGTATCACTGGATAAATCATATCGTTTAACGGTTTTTTGCATGCTCCATTGTTGTTCACCTCCTATAACGTATAGAAATCCTTCCAATGCAACAAACCCAAAATTCTCTAACCCGTTTGTTTCAATTACCTTAGAAGTCCATTCATTTGAATAGGCATCATAAAGTTGCAAATAGCCATCGAAAAAATCCATAATGTATAAAATGCCATTATGTACAGCGATTTTACTCATATAAGTTGGATGCCGAAGTGGAAATTTGACGTCATGTACTTTGTGTGTGGAAATATTATATGCTTCCATACGGTCTAGGAAATAAAGGCAACTTAAACCTCCAAAAACATAAATATAACCATTCAATTGTACCAACTGACATTCATTTTGAGCACAGTTTATTGGACAAAATCCAGTCCATTCCAAAGTGTTTAAATTTAAGCACTCGATGCAGTTCGTTGTCTCGATGCAGGTCGTTGTTAAATTGATACTGACATTTGCTCCAACTACGATCAGACTATTATTAATTACAATTGTTGAAATTAAACGTTCGGTCTTAAAAAGAGGTATTTTCTTTTGGACTGACCATGTTTCTTTTGATGGGTTGTACAATTGAATAATAATTTCTTTTGGATCCGAATATGAGATATCTACCACGACAAGGAACCTTTCTTTATATTCATCCACAGGTATTATTCTTTGTGTGAGATTAGGTTTTTGCTTATCGCTTAGTCGTGTTTCCGGTGACAAATGCCATTCTAACCAATTGTAAATCAATTCTTCGCCTGCAAATAAGTTATAAACCGACTTTCTATTTTCAAGTATAAACTTGGGTGTAAGAAAATGATAGCGCACCATTGAAAGAAGCTTCATACGAAACTCGCGATTTGTTTTGTCGTAATTTACCCACTCTACTACGCAACGAAAAATATGCTCCTCAAAGTCACCGTAGGGATTGTCATTGAATAGCAAATCCTCTAGTTCATCTACACTCAGTATCATCATCTCCTTCTCCTTTGAAATCTGTTCAAAATGGCTGTAAACGAATTTTTTAGATAATGCTCTTAGTCCCTGTAGATTTAATTCTCTAGCCACTCTAAACCATGCCAAGCAGTTGCTATAATTTATGTTTTCCTCAATAAATTCACAACTTTCATCGATTAACATCTTCATTTTAAACATTACCGAAGCTCTCAGAATTCCCTCGACAGCATCGAGTGTCAAATTAATGGAACCCATATACATGAAATCGATGATTGACTTAAGTGTCAGGGGTTCGATGTCTTGGAAAACCAAGACATTAATTTTTAAAACTGTTGGAGCTTCACGAAATGCTTTCAAGAAATATTCACTGAATGAACTTAAGACAAGTCTGTGAGCTTGGATACTGACGCGATTATTTTTATTTTCCTCACCAGTTATTAGGATAGTGTCAAAAAATTCATTTTCTTCATAGAAATTCTGGAGTCTTTCGAAAATAATGCCAGCATTTTGATTGTGTCTTAAGATGGTTTTCCCGTTGTTTGCGGATGTTTCTACTTCTGTTGATGTCATTGTTCTTATCTACAAGTGAAAGAAGTCTTTTGAAAGTTAATAAATTGTTATAAGATTTAATCACAGTATGTAAATAAGTACAGTTACCTGATTAATGAAAGAACTAGGTTGTTTATTATTCGTATTGGTTCTGGAAGCGGCCTTGTTTTTAGAGTTAATAGAATACGAGATAGGTATCTATGTAGATTGGAAAATATGGTCAAAGTTGATGCCTAAAATCAATTTGAAGTATTTATAAATTAATGGTTTGTTTATTTTAAAAAGAAGAACAAAAAGAATTTAAACTAAACAACGGTTTCAAATGAATTCAAATATTCAATGATTACAGTGGTTGGTTCTCTTTAGTTCAGTTCAGTCTCAGTGTGACTGTGACAATTATGGGGAAGTCCCATTTGCTATAAATTTTCCCAAAAACTCTATTAAGAGTAGTGTTTTTGAATTTTCTATTAGAAAACAATTGATCAGTTTATATTTCTGAGATCTAGAGATTTCCGTTTCATCATATGAGTTTCCATTGGTAAAATAAATCAATTTATTTTTGATCTAGATCTCTCAAAACAAATATTTTCCCTGTTGCAAAATAAATTAATTTAGTTTTGATATAAGAACCTGTAGATCTTGATTTTCGGCAGATTTACTCTTCTTTGCATTAAATAATACAATTGTAAAAAAATGTATTGCTAGAAATTTCACAGCTTTCACATCGTTAATACGACGTACACGAAGTTACACAAATACAATGACAAAAAAACTCATGGAAAACCCCATTAAAAATATAAACAAAATTGTTTATATTCATTTTTCACTTTTGCTGTCAAAACTGTGAAGATGAAAATGTATGTGATTCGAATTCTGAAGGAAGGAAAGGAAGAAAATGTATAAAAGGCAAATTCGATTGCTAGGTGAGGATAAACATTGAATTCTTTTTATTTCATTATCCTGGTCTCTGTCAATTGAGAAAATGCAATTTAGGATTGATTGAAGGATTTTGTTTTAAATTATAAAATAAGAAATCAGCTGAACATCAAAAACGATTTCATCGTTGGAAGCTTCATTTTAACACATTCAAAAAAAAAAACAATTTTAACATTTTAAATTATTTTTTAATTTCAAAAGAAATTTCAATGATGAAAAACAATGATAGCTTTATCTAGCCGTTATGCATACCAACAGGTTTCTTAAGCCAATTTTAAAGCAATTAAAGAACGCATTGAGACAAAAATAATAATTATAATGCTTGACAAAGAAGATGTATGTAGGTACCAGTGTTATTTATTTCTTAGTTTCAAGTAGGTAGTGCTGAATAAAATAGAACTTTCATTCCAAAATTAATCGCTTTATGTGTTTGTAACCAAAAAATTAATAACCCGTTATATGTATATTTACTATTCAAAATCTATTCCCCAGAACCAAGCAATTTAATTTTTTGATTTTGTTGTGACAGAAAGTTGACAGTTCAACTTATAACCTTTCAATGAATATTCCGTAATACCCTTTTGCGTGAAGGTTTGTGCTTAAAACTGTCATGCGAGAGGTTTTGGGTTCAATCCCTGTCTGTGCCACCTAAAGTTTTTTTTTTCACGGTTACTGCCTCTTGCGAGGAATTGACAAATTCTCCAAGAGTAATTCTTGTCATAAAAAGTGGTTTCTCAAATAAGCTGTTGGGATTAGGCAATAAACTGTAAGTCCCCTCCTTCGCTGACATGACTCGCACACACGAATGGTTGAGAGTAGTAAGTCGCTTAGTCCCATTCTCAACGGACTGTTGCGTCACCTAATATATTTATTTATTTAATGAATATTACAGTCAGAATAGTTTTGATATTCAACTTATCGCTTTCGGTTACCCAAACCCAATTCTTCCAGAAGCCATAACTGAGTAATGTAATGAGTTGTTTCAATGTTTAACAATGCGAAAAGTTATCAGAAGTTTCAGAACATTTGTACCGAACATTTATGAGTTCTCAGAAACATAATCTGACCAAATATAATAAGTAGTTTTGGCAGCACTTAAAAAGCTTTTTCTTTGTGGATGCAAGAGAAGTGTTCTAAATGCAAATAGCGGTATAAGCTTTTCCATGACATCAACAGCTGATTCTCGAAGCTTGAACTTGAAAAATATTCTTCCAGTCAAGCAAATAGTTATCGTTCCAAAATTGAATGTCAATTCATTAATTATTGTCATATTTTTAATGTGTTGCTATTGCTCTTGCCGGTCTTTATTTTCACCAACGGAGGTTTAATAAGTTTTTGTTTTGTTTAGTTTAAACGTTTTCAAAATAAACAATTAATTGTTGTGTGTTGAAGTGTCCAAAGCGCCAACTAGGAGTCAGGAATCGGTATAATTTAATTTGTTTTTCACAAAGATTCTTTTTTCCTCTACATTATTTTTAAAGGTACAAATTAACTTTTTTCGATTTATTTATTGGAGAAGAAATTATATTAAATTTTACTTCCATACATATTTACATAATGTATGTAGGTACCTATGTTGTTGACACGGCTTTATCTTATTAATTTGATTAATATTTTATAATTTTTTATTAGGTTTAGGGAATTAAAAAGAAAGCTGATTGATAAGAAAAAGACCACAGTTTAAATCTTATCTCTATTTCTAAATCCATATAAAATTAAATATTATGGATTATAAATGGAATTCGATTTTTGTGGTAGCTTTAGGTAAGCTTGGCAAATTGATACCTACCTTTACCAATTACCACGTAACAGCGGGGTAAACAAATGCATTTAATTGTGTGTTGCCATCATTTGTGTTTAACGTTCATGTTCATTATTATTCAAAGTCAACTGTCTACTTGCCTGCCAAAAACCACAGCGTTGCCGCTATGTTTTTTGAATTTTTGTCGGGGTCATTGTGTTAAAACTGGGGCTACGTAAATCACATTAAAATAGGAAACGGAAAGACAATCGCGAAATTTTTAATCCAGAAAACCCTAAATCCCGAAAACCCAGAATTTCTAAGGCCCAGAATCCAAAAACACAAAATCCAAAAAGGCCAAAATCCAGCACAAAAATTGGAATATTTCTTTGAAGTAAATATTCGCAACTTTTCAAAAATTAAACAATAAAAAAGCAATATAATTTATCTGTACAAAACTTCGTTTCTGCTGTATTATAACATATAATGCTTTCGGGACTTTTACTCAATTGTTGAGTCGCAGTCTCGTGATATAGTTGTTGGTAATAATTATGTTATACCTATTTGATTTGGATTTAAGAGGGATTTTGGGTTTTCGGGATTTGGGTTTTGCTGATTTTGGTTTTCGGGATCTTTATCCTAACCTCATAAAAATATTTCTTTAAAAAATAAAATTCAAATGATTAATATTTGCGATGATAAAACCACCAACTCAGCAGTTGCAATGCTTTGTGGAAGGCTTAGTAAAATGATCTCAAAAAAAGAAATATTTGGCCCGCTGTTTTACAATTTATAAATGGCCTCTAAATCTGATCATTTGACAACTTTGTTAGTAAAATTTACATACTTATTCAGTTGCCCTCAAAATATACCTAATGGTTGGACAAAACTACAAGAAATAGAAAAAAGAAATAAAAATTAAATAAAAAAGATCATGATATTGACGCTATGAAATGATGGGTTCAGTTAAATGAAATGAAAACTTTTGTTAGTGAAGATTAATTTAAAAATATTTATTCTTTTGTAATGAACTTATTTAGTTTTCCACATAGCAGTGCATCAGTTAAGCGGATTTTCTCGTCTCTGAACAATATAAAAACGGATAAACGAAACAGGTTATCGTAGGAAATTATTTACTGGCTAATGAACTTAAACAATTTTATGCAGGGCAACTTGAGTTGCAGTGGTAATTTTATTCTTAAGCCAGATCTTGTAAAACGAATTAAGATATAATTTTACTATCTTAAAATATTATAAAAATGTAAGTTATTTTTTTTTAATTTAATTTAGTAGCCTGAAGCCAAAAACACAAAATCCAAAAAACATGATTTTTTCTATTTATTTTTCAAGATGAGTGTACAAAATTTAACTTATTATATAAATAATAAGAATAAATAAAAATATTAATAAATTGCTGTTCATTTTTTAATGAAGGATTTTTATGTAAAATATTTGACCCCAGCTTTTGTCATAAATGACCCTCAAAAAATTCGAATTGAGTTTTTCTTTGCGACAAGCCAATACATATCATGGTCATCGTGGTATATTTCTTTTAAAGAATTGTGTAGCTATTTTGCCATTATATTTTTAATGCAATTAAATAAGTTTGAGAGTTTTATTATTAGAGTGGAAATTAGTCAAAAAATTATCACTTTTTTGCACCAATCTATTTGTATCTAATAAATAAATAAATAAGGTGGCGCAACAGTCCGTGGAGAACCAGGGCCTAGTGACTTACAACTCTCAACCATTCCAGTGTGCGAGTAATTGCAGGGATGGAGGGGACCTACAGTTTATATGCCGAATCCGAACGGCTAATTTGAGAAAGCACTTTTTCATGACAAGAATTACTCTTGGAGAATTTGTCAATTCCTCGCAAGAGGCAGTACCCGTAAATAAAACTTTAGGTGGCACAGGCAGGGATCGAACCCAAGACCTCTCGCATGACAGTCCAACGCACTAACCATCATGCCACGGGTACTAAAATGTATCTAAAATTTGTTAAATTTTGTATATAAAAGTTTTAAAAACATTTTAAAGGAACATTTGGCCGCTTTATATTTCTGAGATTTTAGAGATTTTCGTATTAACAGAAATATAAACAAAATTGAGAAATCTGAAAACAGAATTTTCATGATTCGATTTCTCAAAAATTCTCTATTGCACAATTCAAAAATGTTGTTGGTAAAAATTAATAGTGAATTGTGTTTATATGTCATTTTTCAGCTTTGTCAATCCGTCTAAGAAAATTCAGGTCAATTAATTTATTTAATCTAGTAATATTAGGATTTGGAGACCAAGCCAAAGCCAAAATAAAAACGTGAGAGTTAAATAGCACTTTGTGGCAACGCTGCTGCCAATTCAAGTCAAGGTATCAACACCCATCTACGTCTCCATGATACATGTAAAAAGTGACATAATTTTTGTTAAATTCAAATTTCGAAAACGTATTACATTCACTGTGCACTTGTTTTAACTGAACCAAACATACTTAATAGAATGTATTATTTCAAGATTATTAAGATCATTTTCAAAAGCTGAAACGTTTTCATACAAAAATTAACACACCTTTCACTTAATACCTAGAAATACCCTTTGTAATTGTTTAAAATGATTAATGCAACTAAATGTATCGATGTTTTTTCGACAGTTTCTTAGGTAAAAAAATAATCGGAAAATTAAGCATGACATTTCAATCCTAGTTCAATAAGTATGTACATAATATGTACTTTAATCAGAAATTGTTCATACATATGGGTATAATTTCATTTTAATATCAAAAAAACCTAAACAATTGATCATTTTGCTTAAATTTATACAGTGGCTCACAGCTTCGTTGATACTTTTAAACTTGAAGAAGAATTATTGGTAAAATGTCAATTCGATTTACAAGAAAAAAAAGAACTTTAGTAAAGAGCAATAATATATTTTAAAATATTGGTATGTTTTTAACATTACAATAAAATTCTTATAACACTTTTAAATTTCAGGTCACAGCTCTTAAAAATGTTTTTTTTTTTAAATGTTGTCCAACAAAGCTACAAACTCTCGATCATATTTATTATAGGTGACTGTGCTGGAGGAGAAACTTGCACTTAGTTATGTGTATCAAATAAGCTGTGAGGTGTTTTTTAGGCCGAAAATTCTTGGACTCCCCATTATTTGGGCGAATTGGGTTTGAACATGGTTATATGTAAATCTAAAATTAAATCTGTGACAAATGCCTTTCACCTTTCAATATAAACTGTTTTTGTTTTCAAAACGAAAAAACGTACCAAATAAGCTGCGAGCCACTGTGTATGCATTTGTGTTTGATTTCCGTCATATAAATGTTATGAAAATATTTCTTTAAACTCGGAATTTGTTTAATTGCTTTAGGTCTTATTGGAGCATCATTAGCAACCTCTTATAATAATTCTTTGTACGCTTACGAAGTTATATATTCCGATAAATCAATGAAGACTCCAGAGCATAATTTGACTTCTATTAAATGGGCCCATGCTGTAAACAGTCAAAAAGAACTAGATGACGCTCTTCAAAGTAAGTACAAGTAATATTTTAATCCCAAATTATCCCAATAAGCGAATCATAAGCCGATGCATTTTTCAAAGAATTTGATAATATTCCTTAAAACACGTTAAAACTTATAAGTTGTATGCCTCGGTAATTAACTAATGAATCATCGATCGATTCTGTATATGTAGACATTTGAAATGTTTGCATGCGACAGAAAACGTGACTTCAATAAATAGTTGGACTAAAATTAAAATGAAATACAAAAGTCAACTTAATAATTTTTTATTTTTAAACATCACTTTCATATGGCCACAGCTTAAATTTAAATTGAAGATAGTCTAGGTATGAATGCACTTTTAAGTTCAATTACCATCTTCTAATTGAATTACAAATACGAGAGATTTAATAAGAAATAATTTTATTTATAAATGCAGAACATATGATCAGCATCGTCGTCTTCGTGGTCGTGCGTCGGTTATAGTTTATTGAAGCTATTTATTTCCTTGATATAAGAAATTTCCTATGATGGTGATATGAATTCTTATTCCTTGTCCTAATAGGTGACATAGACATGATTGAAGCAGACATTGTGGTGGGAAAAATCAATAGCTCCGGACCGGATCTTCCAGTTATGGGTCATCCACCAGCGCAAACATCTGATATATCCCTCGAATCATTCTTACACCAAATTCTTCACTTTAATAACAATACAAATCGCAAAAAAGGAGTAAAACTTGATTTCAAATCAATCGAAGTGTTTGAAGGTTCTCTTGCTATGCTTCAAGATCTATGGTCTTCGGTAATGATGTTCAATTCAATTAAATTAAAATGTGTAGAAATTAATTATGAATTTTCCTAGATGACATATCCAATTTGGTTAAATGCTGATATCATCAAAGGCCCAGTTAATAACACCGAAACAGTTCCAGTTGATCCAACTCGCTTCTTTGCCGGATGTAAAAACTTTCCTGATGCTGTACTTTCAATCGGTTGGACTACACGCTGGGGAAGTGAATTCAAAGAAGGCTTCTATACTGACACACAGATTGAAGAAATGGTTGATTCTATCAAGGTGAGGAAGTAATTTTTTCTAACGTTGAATGATTATTAAAATAAGTCTATATATCAGAAAAACAACATCGCTGACTCTCAACTGCCAATAACATTTCCTGTTCGAGCTGGTATCGCTGCCAGTAGTGACACACAATTGCATTGGCTCCTAAGAGCTGTCAATGACACCAATAAAAGTACCCTAACTATTTGGTCTTCAGCAAATGACTATGTCGACATTAAAAAACTTCGAAAGCTTATCTTTGATTTTGGTTTGGATCGAGTTTATTTGGATGTTCCTGAGGAAGTGTCGAGTCAACTTAATTTGCAAAAGGGACCTGGCAATTCTGCAGCACTTCCGTCGATATTTAACATCGCGTACATAGGTTTATGTACATTAGTGGCAAGTTTTGCCCTACAAAAAGCATTCCTCTAGAAAACCAAAGAAAGTTTAAAATTTCATTAATCTAAGATTTATTATCTAGTCTTAAGTAACAGAGATATAATGGCTTTTAAGTCCATTTCTTGTTTATAATAAAACATTCAACTAACTATTTAAACTAACACGATACGTAAATACATAAAGTCTTTTAATGTTATCTCTTTGCTTCGTCTTTTGACTGGCCGAGAAGAGAAAGCTTCTGTGGTTTGGTTATAATTTGTCCGTTGCCATTTTTAGCCACAAATGGAACTGATTCGATTCGCAGTTGATGATTTGGTTCGTCTATGTTTTTAGTTTTTGGCTTTCTTTGATCCTTGGGCTTAAATTGGTTTGCTATTGCATGGAATGGATGCCAAAGGAACATAACAATTCCGACAAAAAGAAGTGCTCCGCCAAAACATTGGCCCCAGTAGATAATTTGAGGGACAAGTTTGATTTCACTCGCAATTTCAGGAGTCACGCGTACGCGTTGTTCACACCACATTATAGGAAGAAATATTCGTGGAACTTTATCGTAGATTCTGAAATGAAAAATATCATAAGAAAAATATGCTCTCATTCAAGGTTTTTAATAAAGAACATAAAATCTGGATGATTCTTACCCCATTCCTGGAATCGGTTCGATGAGCACATTTGCTTGAAATCCCCCACCAACATCCAAGGGTACACCAGCATTTGGTTCTAGTGTCATAAAGAACTCATGTTTTTCCTTAACCGGTTTTAAGCCTTCAATTTGTTCCAAATAATATGGATCGGCTTCATAGAAATGTGGATATGACATAAACGCTGTTGTCCCATACTGACATGGTCCCATGTTCATAACACCCGCTCTTTCACATTTTCCATCAACGCAAAAGCATTTAGTTTCAGGATACATGGTTCCTTAAACAAATAAAACAAATATGATGTAAGTTTAACTAGATTCATATTTGACACAGAATAAATCTCACCATTATCAACTGATCGCCGTCCACCAGAAAATTTCAAACCCCTCACACCATGAACTTCAACGGTTTCTGTATAATCTAGAGGAACTGTCCGACACATATTTGGAATGTACAAGTCTATCGAGTCTCCCTCTTTCAGGTTAGGTGGGAAGAATTCTCCAAGTGATCCGTTTACCATTCCACAATTTGATTGATAAAATCCCGAATGGTTCTTTGCATCCCAAGTATGAATTTTTCCCATTTTTCTTGGGTCATCACCTCCTGTGTGCATATTGAGGAGGCCATTGAATACTGAACTGCCATTGCGCTAGAGTTTTTTTTTGTTTTTTTTTTAAAAAAGGAAGTGTGATACTCGAGTATTTACATAATATCAATTTATTTATTTACCATATAAAAGTATCCGACTCGGTCATATGAAATGGATTCTTCGCCCATTGAAAATGTCTTGAGAAAATTATTCAAGTCCACCATTGGATCTTTGTAGCCACTGAATAGCATCTCATCGACAGTTTTTGTTACAGTTAGTTTCTCATTGGATAA
The DNA here is from genome assembly GCA_951509635.1 of Eupeodes luniger. Classification (NCBI taxonomy): domain Eukaryota; kingdom Metazoa; phylum Arthropoda; class Insecta; order Diptera; family Syrphidae; genus Eupeodes; species Eupeodes luniger. The sequence continues at coordinate 4,943,062 of OX608075.1, read as the reverse complement.
ATCCAATGCAGTTTTTAATCCAAGCATCTGAAAGAATCCCGAGTCACGTTTCTTGTGAACAGCTGCCTTTGAAAAATTGAATAAAAGATTTTAGACGAACAAAGTTTTATTTAACAAATTTGTATGCTCTCGTACCCATGCAACCATATTTACGGTTGTTATTATATCACTTAAGCTACCATTGCTTCCCTCAGCATCGAAATAATACAAACTCATCTTACGGAATGTTACTGAATTATTTTTTGGATGAAATTTAATATCGACTTTGTCGGGTATGTCTCTGAATCGATATGGACCTAGTTCTTGAAATCTCGGCTTGATGGAGTGATCTGTGAATTGATGCGAATTTGTCCAATTGAATAGATATATGTCAAGGTACAAAGGTAATGGTGATGATTTCCAACCGGCATATGCAGGAGATATAGGACTCAAGGCCATTTCCTGAAAAATATAGAGTTGTCTTTTAGTATTGACTTTTTAAATGAGGTTTTTGAATCTCATATAAATACATTTTTTTTGTTATTATTTTTATTGTACTATTCGTACTAGAATGTCAGCTTGTTAGACTTGACCATTCCTTTTAATTTCATTGAATGTTTTTGAACAACAACAACAACTTAAAGGTGCTACCACTCATTGTTTTTGGCTGGAGATATAGCTATTTCGTGCTTTGCCACTTTTGCACTCATCAGTCTCCTTTTTTTGTGGTTCTGAGATTTAATCCAATTTTATTTAAAAAACTTTTTATGCACAACATAGGATTCGAACCCACGCATATCAGATTTTTTTTATATACCAGAGAAGTAGTATGAACATTATGAAAAAAGGGAGGCATTAAAGGAGGTGTCGGTGTTCATTGGCTTTGAATTCTTCAATATACTGAAAGAATGAGCATGTACGCATAAAATCGAATCCCTGTACATCAGAGTTTATATTATTTTGCGGAGTTCCACATTCGTAGAAGAGGTATTTGAGCTTGGAAACGAATATATGTATAAATATGAGAAAGAAGGTCGGGGTTAAAACAGAACAATGCAGCATTTATGTTGTGGGTTTCAGACTTCAGAATCAGTCCAATACATTTTTTATTGAACGATTCGAAAGAAAATGTCTAATTTAACGAACAGTCGACATCGAAAATTAGTTAGGGTTTGTAAATTTAATGATTTTAAACATAAGTTTTACAAAACTCGCAAAATACATAAACATTTAATTTTGAAAAGTATTGATTGACCCAATTCTTCTTATTTCTCTGGTAAGCAAATTCCACAAACAAAACTTATCATGTAATCAGACATGTAAAACGTTAATATGGTCTTTCCAAGTTGAGGTTCTGGGAGGGAAGTAAGACAAATCAGTCGTATTTTTGAAAATGATGACGATGCATTCATGCATTTTGTTTTCGTACGACTTAGAACAAGACTACATTTATTTGACCATTCGAAGGAAGTTTACATATATGCAGAAAAAAGAAGAGGTTCCAAAATAGAGAATTGTGGTACACCATAGTTCAGTGCTAGTGAATCAGAAACCAGATTTCCTGAAACCACTGATTGACTTTTTTCCGAAAAGGAATTAACTTTTCAGAACCATCAGAAAATCGAAGAGATGTGAGAGGTTTCTGCACATTATATTAATACTACATTAATATGGTAGCAAACGCATTGGAGAAATATCATAAAGCTAGAAACATCAATTTTTCATCATCTAAAGCGTTTCTTATCTATTCAAAAACATTCAGGAGTTCAAAAGTAGACTGCTTGCGAGATAAAAGATCATTAGAACTAAAAAAAAATGGAACTCTATTTGTGTATAATTTTTTAACCAATATTGCTATGGTTTTTTGGTACAGGAATCACTTTAGAAACTTTCCAATGAGAAGCAAAAATAGTTATAGTTGAAATTGTGTTGATTACATGAGTAAGGGAGCGTTCAAGTAATACGTAACGCAATTTCGGGGGAGGGGGTCTCGTAAAACGTTACGATGCGTTACAGGGGCGGAGGGGGTCTTTCTTACAACACGTTACGTAACATTATTTTTTTTTAAATAAAAAATTAGTAAAAAAGCTAAAATAGGAGAATGAAGGATGAAAACAATTGTGTGTAAACCAAAAATGTATAAAAAATAAACAAAATACGCAGGTGTTGCAGATTAAAAATCTCTTGTTTTATTTAGTATTATTACCGTAAAGGCAATTGAAACTATACCAAGGATAAACTCTGTAACATACTTTTTTGCGACTTTAGGGTAAAAATGGTCACTTGAGTGTTACGTAACGTTTAGATAGTGGGAGGGGGAGTACAGAAAAACGTTACGGTGCGTTACAAGGGGAGGAGGGTGGTCAAAAATCTTCAAAAATTGCGTTACGTAATACTTGAACGCTCCCTAATATATGCAAAAATAAGTAGAAATATTGCGTTCACAAATGAAGGATGTAATCCATCAAAACCAAATCAAAAATATGTTTGACTTGATAGAAATAAATAATACAATCTCTGGAGTGTTCCTAATTTTTTTAGGAAAAACTTTATAAAATTATAGCGTTATTTATATATAGTATATAAGTTTTTGATTTGTATCTATTCTGTCATTGAGACATAATTAAGAATATCCATTCATTGCACGAATAAAATAAAACCAATTTTCTTAAATGTTGCTTATCAAAATTGCAGTTTTTGTATTTTGACAGTTTTTAAAGAAAGCAATGTGCAGGTTCAGACAGCTTAAGGGACTTCATTTCCAGTCAACTGCATTCTTTGAACGTTAATTTTAACCAAGCCAACTAGTTAGTCTTTCAAGTGTTATAAATTTCAAAATCGGAACTTTAGTTCACTAATCTCTACCTTCAGTTGATGGCGCGAAAACTACCAAAAACATATTTGTCTATAAAACACTCCTAAGGCAAGCTACAATTCCATCTCGACTTGTGTTTCGTATTTTAAGAATACTTATTCATTTTCCAATGAAGTTCAGCTTTCAGTTAATTGAAAAATCATGATTATTTGTCATTTTGACATAAGTGTCAAGCTCACAGTTGATAGTTAGGGCAATTTTTCTTGACTTACGTCGTTTTCAATTGGCAATCTGGAAGTGAAAAAAAGCATTCTGAATGCGTTCAATTGGGCAAAAGTGACAGTTCTGATTCTGAAAAGAAGAGAATTTCCCTTCTGGTTTTAAAAACAGAATCAGAATCACTCACACATTCATAAATTTTAAATGTCACTTCCTCCATGTTTGCAGCACAAAAACAAAATGAAATTTAGCGCGAATACACATATATGTGACACATGTCATACTCAACCAATACATTCTCACCAAACTTCAGATTCTTCGGAATAAAAAAAAACTGTTCAATTGGGATTCCGAATCGAAGAACAATTCCAGATTGCCAATTGAAAACGTCGTTACTTTCCAGTCAACTTTCCAATAAAATTGCCTTAAGTGGAAGGCAGCTGGCCAATCAGACACTAGAAACTTGCTTTACTTTCAAGTCCCTCATGTCGTCTGAACCTGGCAAATGTAAACAGATCCGAAATGTCGTATTTGAAATATTAATTCAATAAGCGAAACCTAATACCACACAATGAATTGTTATCATTTTTAAAATACTTTTATTATAAACATGAACTTATGATAAAGTATTTAGCGATAACTGATAGGAAATTGCACTGATATCTACTCGTATACTTAAAGACTTAAAGTAGGGAAATTATTTAATTTCAATTCAATAAAGATAAGGCCATTCCAATAAAATTATTTAAAAAAAAAAGTTTAATGATTAATGATAAAAGTTAAGATTGACACATTTTTGAAAATATTAGTAAATCTTATTGCAAAAAAATGTTGTATTTTAAGTATGTAAATATTGTTATGAACGTTAAAAGTCAGCTGTTAATGAATATTTCAAATGTAGTTTTTCAATATAAGACGTAAAATTTATTTTTTAACTGATATAGGCATGTCTACTGTGTGGTTTTTCTTGATGACATTGGGCAGGTTCAGACAACATAAGGGACTTCATTTGCAGTCAACTTCATTCTTTGAACGTAAATTTTGACCAAGGCAACTAGTTAGTTTTTCAAGTGTCATGAAATTAAAATTCATAACTTTACTTCACAAACCTCTACTTCAAGTTCATAGTACAAAAATTACCAAAATCATTTTTTTCTACAAAACACTCCTCAGGCAAGCTACAAGTCCATCATGATTTGTATTTTGTATTTTAAAGAAATATTACCTACTTATTTCTTTTCCAAATTTACAAGGAACTTTTTTACAGAAAGCATTAAATGAAGTTGTGCAGAAAATAAATACATCATTGAGTAATAAAGTTCAGCTTTAAGTTGAATTAAAAAACATGATCAATTGTCATTTTGACATAAGTTGACTTGACTTGATAGTGAGGGAGATTTTTCCTGCCTAAGGGGCCGGTTAAAGCTATCAGTAAAATCCATCAGTAAAATTTTTGTTTTTAGTTTTTGAACATGTTACAGATTTATTTTTAGCAAAAGATTGATGCAATAAGATGAATCCTTTATTCAAGTATTTTTTTCAAAAAGAAACAATGCATTTTAAGTTTTATTTAATTTATAAATCCATTTTAATTTTTTTAATGATGAAATTTCATTTTACTGAACAGCTGACTGCCAAAAGCCAAAAAAAAATCCATTTCGTTTTGCTGTTGGTGTTCCAATTTTTTACTGTTCCGATCACTTCATTAAACTAACTTTCCAGTCAACTTTCCAATAAAGTTGCCTTAATTGGAAGGCAATTTTTTGGCAGCTGGCCAATCAGATGCAAGAAACTTGCCTTACTTTCAAGTCCCTTATGTCGGCTGAACCTGCCCAATCTTAATAAACTTACCAATCTCACTATAGAAATGTATAATCCTTTACATTTATTGTATTATTAAAGTGTGTATAGATATTTTAAGATTATGTTTATTTATCTACTACACTACACTCGTATGTCCTTATCAATTGATTTATTTAAAAAATCAAGACTATCTATCAAACAGAAAACATAGATAAGAATTTTTATTGAATAATTTGTGTTTTGTTGCAGCTAAATGGTGCAGATAACCGGAAAACCCGTTAACCAATACTGCTTAGTCAACATTTCATTTCATTTAATTTCGAAACTCATTTTTTAATTGATTTTCAGTAAATATAAAAAATCTCTACATTTTTCTTTTCTTATCAGTAACATATTAAAAAATACTACTAAATTTATTATTTATAACAATTTCTAAATAACCAGAACACCACAAATCCAAAAAAAATGATGAGGAACCATTGAAAAGGAATGATGATGATTTGCATTGAACAAATCAAAAATAGATTAAGAATTTTGAAACAAAAAGAAGTTAAATAAAACATTTTTATGTTTGAGTATTTATTTGAATTGTAAAACCACTCTACTTGGTTGTGGTTTTGTTGAATCTGAATCACTGATAAGCTTTCACGTTTTGTGATGGGTGCATATGTACCCGGAGGCATTCTTATTTTGTAAACATAGAACTCCGAATAAATTTTAAGACTGATAATATAGTACTACGTACATACATACATACCTACTGCATGCGACATGAGGAGATAGTTGTAGCATTTCTGAATTAAAATAAACCAGGAATAACAATAATAAAAATGAAAAGGGTGCATTTTTTTATGGGGCGTCTTATCTATGTACATACGTGATTAAGACTTATTAATTTTTTAAAAAAAATCTGAGATTTCTTATCTCAATATAAAATATTTTCAATTTACACCATTTGACGTCTTTTTACGTGTAGCTTACAAAATTCAATATTTTTAAAACGTGTGAGAGAGCATATTTTTAAAAACTCTGTTGATGGGTCACAATTCAAACTTTCCACTATTTTATTCATTGTTAATATAATAAAACAAAAAATGGTTTGTCATATTTATTGTAACCTTCAGCGTTGAAAGTTCTTCACGAGCAGTGATATTCAGTGTTCAATTTGAACTTTACATAGTTCCCTTTGCACTATGTACGATTACGAGGTAAAACGAGGAACTAATATAATAATATCATCAATTATATGTAACACAATTTTTATGAACACTTGTTTTCATCTTTATTCTGAAAACCTGAAATGAAGTTTATATTGCATCATAAGATCTTATACAATATACACATATGTGTAGGTTTAGACTGACCAAGTGTGCTTATAATTGAAAAGCTGGAAACCTTTAAGTGATCAACACTTAAAAGGTATATTAAAATAAATGAAATCTGTAATAATGCAAAGCTATAATTTATTATTTATTCATTAATTCAAATTACGTACATTATAATAATGTAATTATATTATTCTGTATCGAACTTTGTCGCATTAACTTGCTTTACTAAAAAAAAAATTACTATATTTTTGTACAACTTTCTTTAGTAATGTATTTAATTATTTTTGTTGTTGTTTACGATCGGATGATTTTAAAGAGCTTGAGAACTTTAAATAATATTACAAGACAGAAATATTGTTTTAATTAATTTGTTATTGTTATAATCTAGAATTGATGGAGCTTTTAATTTGCTAGTGAAATAAATAATAACAAATTTCCTAAATCAAATTTTTAGTTTAGTTTTTTTTTTTTTTAAATAAAAAGACGAAAAGCAACGAAAACCATTGGTTTATTGTTTGTTGGTAAAAAATAATACACTTTGACAGTTCATGTTCAACACTTTCAACTAATTGGTTGCGTTCAATCTTAGACAGATAGGGTATCCGGATAGCTTTTTGTTAGTGTTTTACATGTACAGGAGCAGCTGATCCAAAACATCTGGGATGTCAAAAAAGAAATCCAAAGGTATCCAAGAATTTCTGGTAAGTGACAGAACAGCTGATTAAATATAAGATTAAATTTGATGGTATCCGCCATTTTTTTTAAATTTGAATGCTTTTCAGTAAAAATGCAGTGATTTATTAAAGTTATCCATTGAAATTGTTATTTTACGGATCATTTTGAACCCCGAAATGTAAATGTTTGTCTGTTTTTTGTGAATAGCTGAAAGCTGTTTTTATTTTTTCGTAGCTTACCTACTCAATTTAGGTATCCAACAACTCGTTCAATAAGGTATTGGCTGCGTTCAATCTCGGACAAATAGGGTATCCGGATACCTTTTTGTTAGTGTTTTACGTGTAAAATAACAACTGATCAAAAACAGCTGATATGTCAAAAAAGGAATCCAAAGGTATCCAAGAATTTCTGGGGTATGTAGTGTAGGTATCTGACAGAACAGCTGATTCAACACATGGTTGAATTTCAAGAAACTTGAAAATTGATTTCAACTTTTTGAATTTGTTGGTAAACAAAAAGATACAAAATGTTAGTTTCTGTTAGGATAGTTTTCTGTTAAACGTAAATCGTTTAAAACCGGAGATTTCGCAAGTAAATTATTAATCATATAGAATTCCAATTGAGCTTAGAAGAAAATTAACATAGATTACAGATTAAGGTTATCTCTTATTTATTAAATTGTTACGCACCTATCAATTCATCATCGTCCGACGAATCAGTTGAATTATACATTAAATGTTTTATCTTACTACAATTTTGACTTCGAAGCTTAAATGTTTCTCTGCTTTTTGTGAACAGCTCAATACAGCTATCCAACTCGTTCAACAAGGTATCTAAAAATCCACCTATCCAAGATACCCTACCCAACACGAGATTGAACGCAGCCATTTAAAATTCCTCATATCCAGGATAGCCTCGTGATTGAACGCAGCCATTATTTTGAGCAGAGTTGTGGATAGTTACGAATTGTAATTATTTGACACTTCAATAATGAATTTAATAAAGATGTAATTACTTCATATTGCTACCAATCGTTACAATCCATAAAGTTAAGAAGCGTCAACAGTTAACGACTGTTAAAAAATAGTTAGACCCCAGGGCCCTTTCTGGAAATAAGGATGTTGGTGTCTTATTGGCCACCTGCCAAAAAGTTGCTTTTCAATTAAGGCACCTCATGTCAAAATGTAAGCTGATCGTGTTTTAACTGAAAGTTATGTGTAAAAGGGTTCCATGTTATATTACAAAAGGAAAAAGAACTTTTTTCAAAAAATGTCTAAGTGTAGTTTTAGCTTTAGGTGCAGTAAAATTCATCAGTACAATTTTTGTTTTACATTTTGGAAACATGTTAAAGCTTTATTTTTAGAAAAAATAAACGCAATATGATAAATTCTGATGCCAAGTATTTTTTTTTCAATAAAAAAATGCATTTGGAGCTAAATTTATTTCATAACCACTTTTAAAGAATTTTAATGATGGAATTCAATTTTTACTGAACAGCTTCCATTTTGGAAGCTGTTCAGATTTTTTTTCCATTTTGTTTTATTCCATTTTTTTTACTGTTACCATGGCATCAGCAAAAATATTACTCATGAAACCAACAGCAAAAAGAAAAATCGAATCCCTAATTAATTTTACATCTCTCAATAAATGAAATTATTGCTATAACCACTCATCAGTAAAACATTCAGATTCCAGTTCAATTTTTACTGATAGCTGTAAACGGTCCCTTAAATGCTTTATAGTGAATTGTCAAATCTTACTCAACAGAAATATAAACACAGTTTGACATTCGCAATTGTCAAACCTTAGACAACAACCATCGAAACGTCTCTTGCAGCTGAAAAACACCCTATATTTTATAAGTTTATAATTTTGAGTAATCACAAGTGTTCCTTCGTCAAGAGCTTGACGATTATATTTTTAATTATAAACTATTATCATTTGGTTATAAGTTGTGTTTTATTATCTAAATGGCTCTAATCAGTATCTTTATAATAACACTAGTAACAATGCAGACATGAACAGCAAGATTCTATATTATTCAAGTGCACCTCCAGAATTTGGTCAGATATAAAACTAGTCATGAACTTGAATCTTGAAGTGTAATTAACATTATTCATAATGATGCTATAATTATGGCAAATAAATTAACAAGACAAATACAAAATCATCTAAATCTGCTTTTACACTGTAATTTGAATCAAAAAACTTACACAAAATAACTATTTAAATTTCCTTGTTATGCGTTAATTTTAACAAGTTTAATTAATTATACCAAACATATACATTTTAACAATAAACAGATTACACGTTTGAAATATAACGTCTATATGTTAATAATAATAAAATTAAGTAGAAAGGTATAAACAAAAGCAATCTCTTCTTCGTTTTGTTGATAAATAACGTTATGCAAAAGCGAAAATATTAATAAAGTTAAAAAAGTTAAAAATATAAATATCTAAAATAAAATTTCGTAACCTATTTAATTTAAATTCATAGCACCCGTTATGTTTATAGTTTATTACGTATATATTTTTATAGATATTATGTACATATATGTATTATATTTGAATAGTCACATTCACATCACGTATAAAACACAGTTGTTGTTGATACGAAAATAATAGGGTTTGCTTTTTTGTTGTTTTAATCAAAAATAAAAGTAAACAAACTTTTAAGAGGTTAAATTAATAAATTTGTTTTACATTTTTTCGTTCACAAGAGTCGTATCATCATCGTACTTTATTTGTTTATTTATAAAAAGAAATCTTAAATTATTATTACACTCTCTCGAAATCTCTCCGCAAGTGGTAATTTTTCACTTGTATCAATATTATTTTCGCTTATTTTAATTTTATTAAAAGTGCTCAATTTAAAATCCGGAAATTCTATTTAAACTGAATTAGTGGAAAGACAAATGGGTGTTCAAGCTTTAGGACGAGTCTTTAAAACATGTACACTATTAAATTGAAAACAACTAGGTAAAGGTAACTTTTTATCAACTTACCTTTCCTCTTAAGATTGTAAACCAGCTTATCCAGTTTATATAGAGCACAGTACCAACTATTGACAAAATCAATCCCACTTCTCCAAAAATCCATTCTCGACTACAAAACCGGCAACTCATATTTTAATTTATTTTTTAAAGTGCGTTAAAATTTTAAAACATAAAAATAATTTCCAAAAAATCAAAAACAAAACACTTTTTGTGGTTTTGTTAAACTGAGATCATTTTGTATCGTTCGTTGCGTCGTAAATCAAACGAAGTAATATTTCGCAACCCACGGCCGACACCGACCATCAAGGTCAATCACTATAAGCTTCAGAGAATAGGCACTTCCACTCTTCATAGAAGATCTACTTTTTCTCCGAGATATCCGATTGTTTTTTGGTTTAAAAAACTATTACTTGAGATCTTTTGTTGATCGTACACGTGTTTCTTCTTATCACAAGATCATTACACTGCTCTCAGCTCAGAGCTCACTTTTAGTATGTAAACTGATAAAAATAGCTCATTTCGAAATTCAAAAATACTTAAGTTAAAGTTAGGAAGCAGTGTTTCAAGTATAAAAGGGAAAATATGTTATGTATATTCAAATAGATTCAAATTGTTAGCGCGTCTTTATGTAATGTTTTAGAATATTTGTTGTTGTTGTTGTTTTATTTTATTTTACAGTAAACAACTTTTTATTTCTTTGTATTTTTTTTTTTTTTTTTAATTTGTTAAGTAGAATGCGTCTGAACTGCTCGGCATCCAGTTTTGTTTTGATTCTATTACTGCCGCAAAATATTAACTTGCTATAGCTCTGAGTATAGAAAAGACCATATCGGTGAAGTCGATAATCAGAATAGACTCGAGTTCTTCAAAGTTGATATATAGAGTTGAAATTATTCATTCGGTTCAGAGGGTCATGTAATGGTTTTCTGGAAAAAAAAAAGTTTTAAATTGTGTTTAAGATGTTGATAGCCTGTCTATCGATTTGTCTTGCTTAAAACTTTAACAAAATATTCATAACAATATTTGAAGTCAATATCTCTCTTATGCTCTCCTAATACTTGAGTTGAAAACCATTTCTTATTAGTTTTTTTTTGTGTTTGTAGGTTTTCGTGTTTTTTTTTTTAAGTTATCAGTTGAATTTTTCTAAAAGATTAACTAAAAATTGTTCATTATGAAATAGTTTGATTTCGAAATTTTTTTTTGCTAACGAGTTCTTTAGTCCAAAACCAATTTTTACCAATTTAAGTAGCATTTTTTGAAAATTTGTATTTCTTGTAGAAACAAATACAGATTGGATATTTCTAAAAAAAATTTAGCGCAGAATGAAATTGAAATATTGAATTATTTACGAGATGTCGAGAATCAAATATCAATTTTTGTGTCAAGATTTTGCACCTAATTTTTCGTACTATTTTTTGTAGATTTTAAGTTTTATAAAAAAAAAAACTTTTATAAAAATTGTACTAAATGCCGTAAACTATATTTTCTTTGATATGAAATTATTTTGAAGCCAATATTTTTAATTTTTGAAAAGATATTTGAGTTGAAAATCAATTTTTTCCAAGTTTTAGTTATGTTTTTATTAGGTTTTTATTTTTTGTAAAAAAAAACCTGTTAATTCGATGTTTTTCAAAATTTTACCAGATGTCAAAAACGTTATTCTTCGTTGCATTAAATTATTTTGGAGATACAATCCTTTTTTCCTTTTTGATCGTAAAATATACATACGATTTGACAATTATTTTTTTTCAGTATTTTCGATTTATAAAGAAACCGTTATTTGAATATTTTTTTTAAAAATTATATCAGTTTGTTATCACGTCACAAAATATAATATAAAATTTAATTCAAGCCGCTATCTTTTTTAGTTCGTGAGATATTTTGGGCTAACCCGAAGAGATCATTATCTGTATAACAAAATTTATTTGAAGTCGATATCTCCACTGAGTCTTGAGATATGGACGACCAAAACAACTCCCCGAACGGATGTACACACGCACGCACAGACATCTCTTTAAAAATCTTTTATTTAGATTGAACGTCGAGAAATGACAAAATTTTCAATTCGACAAATCGGACCGATTACAATAACTTCCTATGTGAAGTTAAAACACACAATAAATGCTCATCTTTGTGATAAAATATTTTATTTTTTAGAAAGTAATTAAAAAGAATAATTTGGGAATAAAAGAAAATTGGAAATAATACATAAATTACAAGTTTCAATAAATAAAAACCTAACGCCCATATTATTGAGTTTCTTTAAAATTTGCTTAACATTAAATCTAGTTTTCAAATTTAATTTTTTTCTAAAATTTGATTAAAATGTGAATAAAATTGTTATTATTCAAACCTTTTTTTGGTTTGATTGACATTTAATCACATTTTTGAAAAATTTTGAACTTCAAACCTTTAAATCTAGTTTTGAAAAAAAAAAAAAACAATAATATGAGCGTAGAAATTTAAAGTTTCTTAAACTTATTAGAGCTTAAATGTCAGTTTTTGATACTTCGTGACAGTCGTGAGTTTGTGTTTAATATTAATTAAATTTTGAATATAAATTTTAGTTATTATTCTCGATTTCTATTTATTTCGTTATCAACTGGAAATAAATAAACTTAAATTGCTTAAGTAAAAATTGTTATATTTTTAGGTAAGGGGTGTTTTTGTTTTAGATGCATGAGAAATTTCAATGGTTGCTGATGTCTGATAGGTTTGACAGTTGACAATTTCAAACTGTGTTGACATTTCTGTTTAGTAAGATTTGACAATTCATCATGCACAAAAGGGTTAAGTCAGAAATTGTATATCTATATGTGTAGATTTCCGAAAAAAATGTTTATAGAATGAAATTTGCTTGTAAATAAAATATTCTTCTTTCCTAAAATTAAAGATGCAAAATAATCATCAAAATGGTCATCTTTAAAAATGCTATGGGCTTAATATAAAGTTAAAGTGCGAGCTTACCAGATGAATTATCTCACTAGAGCTTTATTTTGTAAGCTGTTAAAATTAAGTTTTATTTAAGGAATATGTATTTTTAAATGTACATCATACATTTGATCGAGAGCTTCAAATTATGTTTTGTATTAAATTACATGAGCTACAATGTAAAAAAACATAGTTTTGGAATTATTTGCAAAAACATGTACCTTATTTTACTTTCCCTTTCCCCAAATTCCTCTGGATGTCTAAATATGAGTCTACCCAAAAATTCGGCGGACATCGTTACTCTGACCAAATATTTCACCAGCACATAAAGCACATCAAACAGATCATTTGACAGCTGACAAAATAGCCGCTAAATAAATAGTGTTGCCAGCTTAAAGATGTATACCTCTAAAAAACACCTGTTACAAAAAATCGCCCTTATAAAACCAACAAAAAAAAATATTTCTGACCCAGAGTCATTCGCAAAAAATGTGTCAAGATTTTACACCCTTCATATTCATAATTAATCCTGAGTACAAAATTAAAACTTAATTGAGTTTTGTCATCAAGCCAACGCTTTTTTAACATCAATTTACTTTTTTTTACTGTATTTCAAAAACACTTTGCTTCATTTTTTCAATCATTTTCCCTAACTTAAATTTCATTGTTTTTTCTAAATTTGTCGATACAATATTTTCATATGTTCATCAACTGTTTTCAATTCCTGTTTGTTTCGCCCTTTATAAAATACCAATTTGTAAGTTTTTATTTATGTACGTATTTTAATTTTAGTAATTTTAGTATTTATTCTGTTTAGAAAATAAAATTGGACAATTCCAAGAATATTTCTTGTTTCCCTTTTTGAATTTGGAAGATTTAATCTTGGCCCGATATTTATTTTTTGGAAATCCAATCGGCGAAGAAACATCATTTTATTTTAAATTGAAAACAAATTGCAACAATGCCGAAATCGAAGAAATGTTGCAGTTCTCCAACTTGTCAAAAATTAGATGATGATTTTATGGTAAGTTGTGATAAATGTTTTCGATGGTGGCACTATTCTTGCCATGGGTTTGATCCTGATCGCTATGACACTAATACCCCTTGGTACTGTGGGGAAAGTGATTGTGTTGGTAAAAAAGCCACATCAGGAAATCCCGAACAAGAAGAAGAACAAAGCCCTCATTTGTCAGATTCTTTGAAGCAGTTGGACATTTTTATGGAAGCTGCCGTTGTTGCTCAAGCTGCAGTTTCTCGAAAAGACAAAGAAATTGAAGCTTTACGTACAGAACTTGAAGACATGAAGGTGAAACTTTCTGCATGTGTACCACCACCATGTGTATCTCCAGTTAATGTTCAAAAGGACAATGATAGGTTGGAAATCTTAAAAAAGATTCAACAAAATCATCAGGCCTTGTTAAACGATGTTAATAACGTTCCTATTTTCAAAGTTCCACAATCCACACCGCTATTTTCTCCTCCTAATCCGGTCATAGAGAATTTCTCTTTGCCTTCAACTTCCATTCAAGGTCAGGAAATGGCTACGCTGCTCACTATCCTGAATCGAAATAATGTTCAAGAGCTCCCGACATTTTCTGGCGAAAATAGGCGTGAATGGCCTTATTTCGAAGAGGTGTTCAAGTCTACGACTATTGAAGGAAAATTCAGCGACAAAGAAAACGTTTCTCGACTGCGAAAGGCCTTAAAAGGAGAAGCGTACCAATTGGTATGTGATCGTTTAAAGTATTCATCGGACGCCGACGCAATTATGAACTCCCTTCGTGCCATTTTTGGACGATGTGATGTCCTGGTTCACGATCTAACGACGGATTTATTGAATCTTCCCAAGTTAGCTTCGAAGAGTGATCCGAAAATTCTTCTGTGGGCAGTGAAGGTGAATGGTTACGTCGCGGATGTCAAGTCAATGAATAGAGAAGAAGACCTCACCAATGGGTACGTGATGACCAATTTAGCCTGTAAGCTTGGTGCAGGTTTATACCAAGAGTGGCAAAAGAAGAAAGCTGGTTTTTTCAATGCAAATTTCGTTCAATTTGCCGAATTTTTAAATGAAAAGGTTATCGATTTGCCACCTGATTTAATGAAGCCAATAACTAGTGCAAATTTTGAAACTAAGAAAAACCAAGGTTCAGCGAAATCTTCAAAACAAGTTTTAACTCATCAAGCACAATCTTCAGTTTCTGCCGTTCAAATCTTGTGCAAGAAATGTACAAAGAAACAACATCCACTCCACGAATGTGTCAGTTTTAAGGACTTATCAGAATCGGAGAGACTCGCCTTTGTTAAAGAGAATTGTATTTGTTTTACTTGTTTGGATTCTACAAAGCACAATTGGAGGGTTTGCGCCAAGAAGAGAACTTGTGGTTTAAATGGTTGCTCTGGTCGTCATCACCCTTTATTGCATCAATCCAAAGAAATAAATTCAGATCTCAATACATCTGCTGCGCCGTTTTGTCCACAGCCACACATTCATTCATCTCATGCTCGCTCGAATACTTCAGTACTGTTCAAGATTGCACCAATTCGACTTCATGGTAGAGACAACCGTTTTGTGGACACCTTCGCTTTTCTCGATGATGGTTCATCCTTAACGATGCTTGAAAAGGATCTCTTTGATGATTTGCATCTTGACGGTGTTTCAGAAGACCTAACTCTCCAATGGACGAAAGGTGTAACACGTAAGGAAAAATCTTTGAGAACAAGCTTAGAAGTATCTGATGTCAAAAATCCGAAACGCCATATTTTGAAGAATGTGTTCACTGTCAAAGATTTGGACTTGCCATGCCAATCGATAGATGTTACTTATCTTAAAAGCAAGTATCCTCATCTACGTGGTCTTCCTTTGGTGGATTTAGTTGATGCCAAGCCTAAGATTTTGATTGGCCTCGATCAAGCGAAGTTCCTTCTGGGTCAAAGTCAACGTCACGGAAACGACCAAGAGCCCTGTGCGCTGAAAACGCGGCTCGGATGGATCGTTTTTGGCAGTGGTTATGTCTCGCATCCACACGTTTCTTGTGTTCAGAATGTTCCTCGACCAAAAATGAAATTCTATTTTCACGATGCAATCAAACCTGAAGAGAGCTTACACGATCTAGTGAAACAGCATTTTTCAACGGAAGAGTTCGGAGTGAAGCCACCAAAGGGAGATTTTGTGAGTCGTGAAGAAAAAAGAGCTGTAGACATAATGGAATCTTCCATCAAGCTAGTGGATGGTCAGTATGAAATCGGCCTCTTATGGAACTCTGACAATGTAAAATTACCAGATAGTTATTCGATGGCTTTCAGAAGACTTGCCAGTTTCGAAAAGTCCTTGAAAAAGAAACCACACTTACTAGAATGGCAAAACAATCACATGCGAACATTGTTAGAAAAGGGTTACGCCAGAATCGCTTCGGAGCAAGAGTTATCAATAAAGTGGCCTCGAGTTTGGTACACACCCACTTTTATTGTTGAAAATCCCAATAAACTCCCAATAAAACCAAGATGTGTGTGTGACGTGGCTGCTAAGATTGATGGGGTTTCACTCAACACTTTTCTCCTGAAAGGACCTGACAACCTTGTGCCTCTCCATGCTGGTCTATTTAAATTCCGTGAGCGTAAGATTGCTGTTAATGCTGACGTCAAAGAAATGTTCCACCAAATTAAGATTAAAAAGGAAGACCAGCAATGTCAAAGAATACTTTGGAGAGATGGTGACATTTCAAGAAAGCCATTGGTTTACATAATGCAAGTTATGATGTTCGGCCCTCGATGTTCACCCACATGTGCACAGTTCGTCAAAAACCATCATGCTAACCTTTTTAAAGAAGAATGTCCAGAAGCTGTGGATGGCTTGACAAAAAGAACATATGTTGACGATTATTTTAATAGCCACAACACAGTTGAAGAAGCAGTCTCAGTCACCAGAGATGCCATTCGAATTTGCAAATCCATGCATTTTGATCTAGTTTCTGTACAATCTAATAGCTTTGAACTTCTCTCTCAGATGCCAGAAACTCAAGTCAAAACTAAATTAGTCAGCATCGATCCAAACGAATGCGAGGGTTATATCGCAAAGGTCTTAGGAATGTTTTGGCAACCTTCTTCCGATTGTTTTCTTTACAGACTTGCCGAAGATGACGATTTAAAGGAGATGGTCTTATCATCAAATGCCATCACAAAAAGGCGTATTCTTCGTGCGATTATGCGTGTGTTCGATCCGTTGGGCCTTATTTCGATCTACATCATTAGAGGTAGAATCATTCTTCAAGAGGTTTGGCGAGAGGGTTTTGACTGGGACGAGCCAATCTCATCCGAATTGCAAACCAAATGGTTAACTTTCATCAATGAGCTGAAGAACATTGAAAGACTCCGAATTCCACGTCGATACATCTCATTGAATCCTGACGATTGCAAGGTAAGCCTTATTACTTTTGTCGATGCATCAGAAAAGGCTTTTGCTGCTGTAGCCTATTTTCGCTTTGAATGTAATGGAAAGGTAGAAGTATCGCAAGTAATGGCTAAGGCTAAAGTTGCACCTGTAAAGCAATTGACTATTCCAAGGTTAGAGTTACAAGCTGCTGTCCTTGGAGTCCGTTTGGTTTCCACTATAAAGCAATCACATACAATAAAAATTGATGAAGAGTTGTTTTTATCAGATTCGACTACAGTTCTCTCTTGGATAAATTCAACTACATACAAATTTCCTACCTTTGTTGCATCTCGTGTAGGAGAGATCCTTGATTCTTCATCTCCACGACAGTGGTATCATGTCCGTTCAAATGACAATGTTGCTGATGATGGAACAAAATGGTTTGATGAATCCATAGGAGATCAACTTACAAGGTGGTTTGTTGGTCCAGATTTTCTTAAGAAAGAATTTTCGGAATGGCCTATTAAACCTTACACTCAACAAGAACAAGAATCAGCAGAAATTGTTTCGGTGCACATTAGACCTAAATTGCCTTCGTTTGATGTTTACAACAGTCTGAGTGCAAGATTTAAAGCAAAATGGTCTTCCTCTGTTCGAGTTATCGCTTTTTTGCTCAGATTCAAAGATGTCATTAAGAAAATTCCGTTCGAAAAACAAGTCTTCATAACGCCAACTGAATACACCCGTGCTGAAAATTGGCTTTTTCGAAAAATACAGTGTGAAGCCTTTCCCGAAGACTTATTATCTCTTCAAAAGAATGGTAGCGTATTTTCAAGAAGCTCCATCCTTAGTTTGTCACCGTTTTTAGACGAAGAAGGAACAATTCGAATGCGTTCGCGAGCCCAAAAAGCCAATTGTTCGTATGCTTCAAGAAATCCAGCCATTCTTCCGAATAATCATCCATTGGTAGATGTTCTCATACAACATCATCACGACCTTAATTTTCACATGGGAACAGCAACAACTATATCAGACATCCGAGATCGTGCATGGATTATATTCATTCGAAAAGCAATCGATAGGGTGAGATCTAAGTGCTTTGAATGCAAGCGGCTCAAAGCCAAACCTGTCATGCCACTTATGGGACAATTACCAGAAGCTCGTTTGGCGTTTGACTCAAGACCTTTTACTCACGTTGGAGTCGATTGTTTTGGGCCCTTATTGGTTAAGTTCGGGCGTGGCACAGTGAAAAGATACGGTATGATTTTTACGTGTCTTACTTACAGAGCTGTGCAAATTGAGCTTCTCAACGATCTCAGTTTAGACCAATGTATAATGGCAGTCCGTCGTTTTGTCATCAACCGAGTGGTAACTCGATTTTTGTACAGTGACAATGGTCTTAATTTCGTTGGGGCTAAGAACATGATGGACAAGGATGTCAAAGAGATGCAGTATAAACTGAGCGAATATTCTGCGAACTATGAAAACGTTCTTTGGCGTTTTATTCCAGCTTATTCTCCGTGGATGGGAGGTTCATGGGAGCGGCTAATTCAGTCAATTAAGAAGAGTGTCAATTATATTTTAAAATCTATAATACCACGTGAAGATGTTTTAAGAAATGCACTTATGGAAGCCCAATCCCAGATAAATCGACGCCCCTTAACTCATTTGCCTGTAGACCCTGAAGATCCGAAACCATTAACCCCAAATATGATGCTTTTCGGTGAAGAAGATTAAGATGTGACCGCGCCTGGTGTTTTCACTGAAAATGATGCTTGTAGCAGACTTTATAGCAGAAGAGCTCAGCATTTGACGTCATTACTTGTCAAGCGTTGGTACAAAGAATATCTACCTGACATTATAAGAAGAAAGAAGTGGTACAAAAATACCAAAGATGTAGAAGTAGATGACCTAGTCATTTTGGTTGAACCAGATGAATCTCGATCACTTTGGAAACTAGGTCGTGTAATGAAAGTTTACCCAGGTCCAGATAATATTGTACGAGTTGTAGATGTCAAATTATCGAATGGTTCAATCAAATCAAAGAGATCCGTAGGAAGGCTTGCTGTTTTGGACTTAAAGTCTTCAACGTAGATTTCAGACGGCCCCCGGAATGTCATCAAGCCAACGCTTTTTTAACATCAATTTACTTTTTTTTACTGTATTTCAAAAACACTTTGCTTCATTTTTTCAATCATTTTCCCTAACTTAAATTTCATTGTTTTTTCTAAATTTGTCGATACAATATTTTCATATGTTCATCAACTGTTTTCAATTCCTGTTTGTTTCGCCCTTTATAAAATACCAATTTGTAAGTTTTTATTTATGTACGTATTTTAATTTTAGTAATTTTAGTATTTATTCTGTTTAGAAAATAAAATTGGACAATTCCAAGAATATTTCTTGTTTCCCTTTTTGAATTTGGAAGATTTAATCTTGGCCCGATATTTATTTTTTGGAAATCCAATCGGCGAAGAAACATCATTTTATTTTAAATTGAAAACAAATTGCAACAATGCCGAAATCGAAGAAATGTTGCAGTTCTCCAACTTGTCAAAAATTAGATGATGATTTTATGGTAAGTTGTGATAAATGTTTTCGATGGTGGCACTATTCTTGCCATGGGTTTGATCCTGATCGCTATGACACTAATACCCCTTGGTACTGTGGGGAAAGTGATTGTGTTGGTAAAAAAGCCACATCAGGAAATCCCGAACAAGAAGAAGAACAAAGCCCTCATTTGTCAGATTCTTTGAAGCAGTTGGACATTTTTATGGAAGCTGCCGTTGTTGCTCAAGCTGCAGTTTCTCGAAAAGACAAAGAAATTGAAGCTTTACGTACAGAACTTGAAGACATGAAGGTGAAACTTTCTGCATGTGTACCACCACCATGTGTATCTCCAGTTAATGTTCAAAAGGACAATGATAGGTTGGAAATCTTAAAAAAGATTCAACAAAATCATCAGGCCTTGTTAAACGATGTTAATAACGTTCCTATTTTCAAAGTTCCACAATCCACACCGCTATTTTCTCCTCCTAATCCGGTCATAGAGAATTTCTCTTTGCCTTCAACTTCCATTCAAGGTCAGGAAATGGCTACGCTGCTCACTATCCTGAATCGAAATAATGTTCAAGAGCTCCCGACATTTTCTGGCGAAAATAGGCGTGAATGGCCTTATTTCGAAGAGGTGTTCAAGTCTACGACTATTGAAGGAAAATTCAGCGACAAAGAAAACGTTTCTCGACTGCGAAAGGCCTTAAAAGGAGAAGCGTACCAATTGGTATGTGATCGTTTAAAGTATTCATCGGACGCCGACGCAATTATGAACTCCCTTCGTGCCATTTTTGGACGATGTGATGTCCTGGTTCACGATCTAACGACGGATTTATTGAATCTTCCCAAGTTAGCTTCGAAGAGTGATCCGAAAATTCTTCTGTGGGCAGTGAAGGTGAATGGTTACGTCGCGGATGTCAAGTCAATGAATAGAGAAGAAGACCTCACCAATGGGTACGTGATGACCAATTTAGCCTGTAAGCTTGGTGCAGGTTTATACCAAGAGTGGCAAAAGAAGAAAGCTGGTTTTTTCAATGCAAATTTCGTTCAATTTGCCGAATTTTTAAATGAAAAGGTTATCGATTTGCCACCTGATTTAATGAAGCCAATAACTAGTGCAAATTTTGAAACTAAGAAAAACCAAGGTTCAGCGAAATCTTCAAAACAAGTTTTAACTCATCAAGCACAATCTTCAGTTTCTGCCGTTCAAATCTTGTGCAAGAAATGTACAAAGAAACAACATCCACTCCACGAATGTGTCAGTTTTAAGGACTTATCAGAATCGGAGAGACTCGCCTTTGTTAAAGAGAATTGTATTTGTTTTACTTGTTTGGATTCTACAAAGCACAATTGGAGGGTTTGCGCCAAGAAGAGAACTTGTGGTTTAAATGGTTGCTCTGGTCGTCATCACCCTTTATTGCATCAATCCAAAGAAATAAATTCAGATCTCAATACATCTGCTGCGCCGTTTTGTCCACAGCCACACATTCATTCATCTCATGCTCGCTCGAATACTTCAGTACTGTTCAAGATTGCACCAATTCGACTTCATGGTAGAGACAACCGTTTTGTGGACACCTTCGCTTTTCTCGATGATGGTTCATCCTTAACGATGCTTGAAAAGGATCTCTTTGATGATTTGCATCTTGACGGTGTTTCAGAAGACCTAACTCTCCAATGGACGAAAGGTGTAACACGTAAGGAAAAATCTTTGAGAACAAGCTTAGAAGTATCTGATGTCAAAAATCCGAAACGCCATATTTTGAAGAATGTGTTCACTGTCAAAGATTTGGACTTGCCATGCCAATCGATAGATGTTACTTATCTTAAAAGCAAGTATCCTCATCTACGTGGTCTTCCTTTGGTGGATTTAGTTGATGCCAAGCCTAAGATTTTGATTGGCCTCGATCAAGCGAAGTTCCTTCTGGGTCAAAGTCAACGTCACGGAAACGACCAAGAGCCCTGTGCGCTGAAAACGCGGCTCGGATGGATCGTTTTTGGCAGTGGTTATGTCTCGCATCCACACGTTTCTTGTGTTCAGAATGTTCCTCGACCAAAAATGAAATTCTATTTTCACGATGCAATCAAACCTGAAGAGAGCTTACACGATCTAGTGAAACAGCATTTTTCAACGGAAGAGTTCGGAGTGAAGCCACCAAAGGGAGATTTTGTGAGTCGTGAAGAAAAAAGAGCTGTAGACATAATGGAATCTTCCATCAAGCTAGTGGATGGTCAGTATGAAATCGGCCTCTTATGGAACTCTGACAATGTAAAATTACCAGATAGTTATTCGATGGCTTTCAGAAGACTTGCCAGTTTCGAAAAGTCCTTGAAAAAGAAACCACACTTACTAGAATGGCAAAACAATCACATGCGAACATTGTTAGAAAAGGGTTACGCCAGAATCGCTTCGGAGCAAGAGTTATCAATAAAGTGGCCTCGAGTTTGGTACACACCCACTTTTATTGTTGAAAATCCCAATAAACTCCCAATAAAACCAAGATGTGTGTGTGACGTGGCTGCTAAGATTGATGGGGTTTCACTCAACACTTTTCTCCTGAAAGGACCTGACAACCTTGTGCCTCTCCATGCTGGTCTATTTAAATTCCGTGAGCGTAAGATTGCTGTTAATGCTGACGTCAAAGAAATGTTCCACCAAATTAAGATTAAAAAGGAAGACCAGCAATGTCAAAGAATACTTTGGAGAGATGGTGACATTTCAAGAAAGCCATTGGTTTACATAATGCAAGTTATGATGTTCGGCCCTCGATGTTCACCCACATGTGCACAGTTCGTCAAAAACCATCATGCTAACCTTTTTAAAGAAGAATGTCCAGAAGCTGTGGATGGCTTGACAAAAAGAACATATGTTGACGATTATTTTAATAGCCACAACACAGTTGAAGAAGCAGTCTCAGTCACCAGAGATGCCATTCGAATTTGCAAATCCATGCATTTTGATCTAGTTTCTGTACAATCTAATAGCTTTGAACTTCTCTCTCAGATGCCAGAAACTCAAGTCAAAACTAAATTAGTCAGCATCGATCCAAACGAATGCGAGGGTTATATCGCAAAGGTCTTAGGAATGTTTTGGCAACCTTCTTCCGATTGTTTTCTTTACAGACTTGCCGAAGATGACGATTTAAAGGAGATGGTCTTATCATCAAATGCCATCACAAAAAGGCGTATTCTTCGTGCGATTATGCGTGTGTTCGATCCGTTGGGCCTTATTTCGATCTACATCATTAGAGGTAGAATCATTCTTCAAGAGGTTTGGCGAGAGGGTTTTGACTGGGACGAGCCAATCTCATCCGAATTGCAAACCAAATGGTTAACTTTCATCAATGAGCTGAAGAACATTGAAAGACTCCGAATTCCACGTCGATACATCTCATTGAATCCTGACGATTGCAAGGTAAGCCTTATTACTTTTGTCGATGCATCAGAAAAGGCTTTTGCTGCTGTAGCCTATTTTCGCTTTGAATGTAATGGAAAGGTAGAAGTATCGCAAGTAATGGCTAAGGCTAAAGTTGCACCTGTAAAGCAATTGACTATTCCAAGGTTAGAGTTACAAGCTGCTGTCCTTGGAGTCCGTTTGGTTTCCACTATAAAGCAATCACATACAATAAAAATTGATGAAGAGTTGTTTTTATCAGATTCGACTACAGTTCTCTCTTGGATAAATTCAACTACATACAAATTTCCTACCTTTGTTGCATCTCGTGTAGGAGAGATCCTTGATTCTTCATCTCCACGACAGTGGTATCATGTCCGTTCAAATGACAATGTTGCTGATGATGGAACAAAATGGTTTGATGAATCCATAGGAGATCAACTTACAAGGTGGTTTGTTGGTCCAGATTTTCTTAAGAAAGAATTTTCGGAATGGCCTATTAAACCTTACACTCAACAAGAACAAGAATCAGCAGAAATTGTTTCGGTGCACATTAGACCTAAATTGCCTTCGTTTGATGTTTACAACAGTCTGAGTGCAAGATTTAAAGCAAAATGGTCTTCCTCTGTTCGAGTTATCGCTTTTTTGCTCAGATTCAAAGATGTCATTAAGAAAATTCCGTTCGAAAAACAAGTCTTCATAACGCCAACTGAATACACCCGTGCTGAAAATTGGCTTTTTCGAAAAATACAGTGTGAAGCCTTTCCCGAAGACTTATTATCTCTTCAAAAGAATGGTAGCGTATTTTCAAGAAGCTCCATCCTTAGTTTGTCACCGTTTTTAGACGAAGAAGGAACAATTCGAATGCGTTCGCGAGCCCAAAAAGCCAATTGTTCGTATGCTTCAAGAAATCCAGCCATTCTTCCGAATAATCATCCATTGGTAGATGTTCTCATACAACATCATCACGACCTTAATTTTCACATGGGAACAGCAACAACTATATCAGACATCCGAGATCGTGCATGGATTATATTCATTCGAAAAGCAATCGATAGGGTGAGATCTAAGTGCTTTGAATGCAAGCGGCTCAAAGCCAAACCTGTCATGCCACTTATGGGACAATTACCAGAAGCTCGTTTGGCGTTTGACTCAAGACCTTTTACTCACGTTGGAGTCGATTGTTTTGGGCCCTTATTGGTTAAGTTCGGGCGTGGCACAGTGAAAAGATACGGTATGATTTTTACGTGTCTTACTTACAGAGCTGTGCAAATTGAGCTTCTCAACGATCTCAGTTTAGACCAATGTATAATGGCAGTCCGTCGTTTTGTCATCAACCGAGTGGTAACTCGATTTTTGTACAGTGACAATGGTCTTAATTTCGTTGGGGCTAAGAACATGATGGACAAGGATGTCAAAGAGATGCAGTATAAACTGAGCGAATATTCTGCGAACTATGAAAACGTTCTTTGGCGTTTTATTCCAGCTTATTCTCCGTGGATGGGAGGTTCATGGGAGCGGCTAATTCAGTCAATTAAGAAGAGTGTCAATTATATTTTAAAATCTATAATACCACGTGAAGATGTTTTAAGAAATGCACTTATGGAAGCCCAATCCCAGATAAATCGACGCCCCTTAACTCATTTGCCTGTAGACCCTGAAGATCCGAAACCATTAACCCCAAATATGATGCTTTTCGGTGAAGAAGATTAAGATGTGACCGCGCCTGGTGTTTTCACTGAAAATGATGCTTGTAGCAGACTTTATAGCAGAAGAGCTCAGCATTTGACGTCATTACTTGTCAAGCGTTGGTACAAAGAATATCTACCTGACATTATAAGAAGAAAGAAGTGGTACAAAAATACCAAAGATGTAGAAGTAGATGACCTAGTCATTTTGGTTGAACCAGATGAATCTCGATCACTTTGGAAACTAGGTCGTGTAATGAAAGTTTACCCAGGTCCAGATAATATTGTACGAGTTGTAGATGTCAAATTATCGAATGGTTCAATCAAATCAAAGAGATCCGTAGGAAGGCTTGCTGTTTTGGACTTAAAGTCTTCAACGTAGATTTCAGACGGCCCCCGGAATGTCATCAAGCCAACGCTTTTTTAACATCAATTTACTTTTTTTTACTGTATTTCAAAAACACTTTGCTTCATTTTTTCAATCATTTTCCCTAACTTAAATTTCATTGTTTTTTCTAAATTTGTCGATACAATATTTTCATATGTTCATCAACTGTTTTCAATTCCTGTTTGTTTCGCCCTTTATAAAATACCAATTTGTAAGTTTTTATTTATGTACGTATTTTAATTTTAGTAATTTTAGTATTTATTCTGTTTAGAAAATAAAATTGGACAATTCCAAGAATATTTCTTGTTTCCCTTTTTGAATTTGGAAGATTTAATCTTGGCCCGATATTTATTTTTTGGAAATCCAATCGGCGAAGAAACAAGTTTGATTGGGAAAACGACACTTAACATTCAAAATGACAAGTCACAAATATCACTCGTACGACGAACAAATGATTAATTCAATATTTTTACAAAGAAACTAAAATAATTATACCAAGTTAGCAATAATAATTATAAGAATTTATTTTAAACTTAAAATGCTTAATTAACAAAATTAATTTTTATTTCAATGAGTCTTAAAATTTTGTATTGATTGAATCTGAGATGAAGAGATTAAAGGTTCAAATAATCATTGTTTATGTTTATTCAAATCTTATCGATATAAATTGAAATGCTTTAGTTACTTTGTTTACAGTGAAACCGTTATTATTACATTCATTCTAAATAAGTGTCATAAGAAAACCACGTACTAATTCTATAGTTGCCGAGTGGAATTAAACTATTTTTAGGTTTATGTCTCAATTGATTCGGTTTTTTGTTTTTTGTTTTGAGATTTTGATTTATTGATATCAAGAGTTGCAATGATTTGAATTCCCAGAAGAGCATTCTAACATTATAATATTTATTACTACACTCGTAGGATATTGAATGTAATGTGTTTTAAAAATATAAAATACCCAATTAGGTACTATAAACTGTCCCTATAAAATTGTCAACCCATCAATAGTTTAAGTACCTAATATGAAATGCATTTTATAAGCTCTGATAACGAATGCTATAAAAATGTACACCTGATTCGCCATGGATATTAACTAATAGTGCAAATCTATGACTCAAATATTCAATAGACACTCAAAATGTTTGTTTATATTTTATTAGTTTTTTAATATTATTGCTAAATAAAGCTGCCAACAAGAATAGCAACAAGTATAATAGAAAGTATAAAAAAGACCTGTTCGATTACCTGTTTTTAATTAACTTCATAAATTTACAAATTAGAAAAGAGAAAGAGGGTTTAAAAGGAGGTGTCGATATTTTGAATTCCTGAATATTGAAATTACTGGGAAAGACAGAGTTTGGTAAAACATTCCATATTCGCGTAGTACGGCTAAAGAACGAATCTCTGTAGGTCTGAAATTGGGCTCGATAATGTACTGATGAGCATTCCTGGACTGTTGTTAAAGTTCTTATTTTGATTTTGCGCAGATTTATTTATTCGAAGATAAATCTTTTATTCTGGTATTCTATACAAAACAACATGCTGTCAAAAAAGATCTGGTATGAAGTCTGCTATAAGATCTATTATGAACTGTCAAGAATTCGAATATACAGAAAATCTCTTACATGCCAAATCTTTTGAAAAATGTATTCAGTTCAAGAGTTGATTATGATAACAGATTTTAGTTCTGTTTGGCAACCGATTTTAAAGTTTCATAACAGAATTTAATAAAAGATCGAACTGCTGAACACAATTTATAAAAGATCTTTTATGGTGTGCATTTTTTACGATTCAAAATAGAACAACAGATTTAGCAGAATCGGTCCAAATAGATTGTTTTTAATGCTTTTGTCTTCTAATATACCATCAGCTACCCACGTTCACAAAACGTATCTAAACAAATTTGAATCATCCATAAATATTCTTCTTTTATTATTTTTATATTTTTTAATTATCTTTCTTAATGGTTTTTAAAAAAATTATTTGATGGTCAATTACTCAGAACATTGTACTCAGGGTAACAAAAGCATCATATACACTTGTATTTTATAAATATCATGAAATAATTATAACTAAAAATCTATTTTCAAATCAATTGAAAATTCAAGTTCAACGGCAATCTCTTCTGTTAGATTTTTAAAAATTCCAAGTCTTTCAGCTCCTAAAAGCAAACTATTTGTTTTTAAGTACTCTTTTGAAAACGCATTCTTAATCATATTCATAGTCTAAACTTAGGCTCCAGGTTTTCTTTTTCAATATTTTTTGTTTGATGTACATATGTATGTATTTGTATTTGTCTGTTTCCTGATAGAAGCAATTTTCATTAATCATTTTAGTCTTTAAATGAAACACAGGCTCTCTGTATGTACTTCAAATATATAATTTCGTGGTTTCAAGTGTGTAGCGGTTAAATTTGATACCTGTCAAATCCAGCTGTCATTTGAAATGTCATAATATTAGTTGAATATTTGCCATTGGGCAGGTTCAGGCAACATAAGGGACTTCATTTGCAGTCAACTTCATTCTATGAACGTAAATTTTGACCAAGGCAACTAGTTAGTTTTTCAAGTGTCATGAATTTAAAATTCAGAACTTTACTTCACAAACCTCTACTTCAAGTTCATAGTACAGAAACTACCAAAATCATTATTTGCTACAAAACACACCTCAGGCAAGCTACAAGTCCATCATGATTTGTATTTTAAAGGAATATTACTTATTTCTTTTCCAAATTTACAAGGAACCTTTTTACAGAAAGCATTAAATGAAGTTGTGCAGAAAATAAATAAATCATTGAGTAATAAAGTTCAGCTTTTAGTTGAATTTAAAAACATTATCAATTGTCATTTTTACATAAAGTTGACTTGACTTGATAGTTAGGGAGATTTTTCTTGCCTAACTTTCCAGTCAACTTTTCAATAAAGTTGCCTTAATTGGAAGGCAATTTTTTGGCAGCTGGCCAATCAGATGCAAGAAACTTGCCTTACTTTCAAGTCCCTTATGTCGGCTGAACCTGCCCATTTATAAAATTCCTTCCTTTCAGAATAAATATACACCATAATTGATTCCATTTTTTAAATTTAATATTGTTTATTGAATAAATCACCGCAAATTTCACAAATTCAATAAAAACAAAACAAAATTTGTGGAAAGCTGTCAAATCACTGGAATATAGGAAGAACTATTTTCGCTTCCCCGCGAATTCGTTAATAATAATCAGGCCCCTGGTGTTACGCTTCTTAAATTAAAAAAAACAGAAATATTTTTCGTTCACGTGATGTTATTATAATGTTTTTTTTTTGGTTTTATTTTTCTATCAAAACAACAACAATTCAACAATAAAGTCTTTATAGTAAATATGTATGTATATTATAGGTATAGTTTTACAAAATAGTTTGGTAATAATTTTATGTTCTACCAATAAATTGTAGTTTTTGTAAACATTTTAAATTTTCAAAACCCTCATTTTTAGAAGATCTTTTATTTTGTTTGGTCATATACCACACCGATATGGATTGTTTTAGTTTATAATTATTGCATCTTTTTTAACATAATCGAATCAAAAGAATTCGATATTATATTTGTGTTGTAAAGGTAGAACTTCCACATTAAATACTGTTTTTTAAATTTGTATCTCCCTATTTACGAACATATTATTTTTAAATAAATTCTATTTATGATTTCATGGAAAGTATATTACTATGGCTACAAAATATAATCTACATTATATAACTAAATTTGTATTATAACATTATTTATGTATAACAAACGCTCTTATAAATTTTTAGTTTCGATATTGGCAAGTTTGTCTTCGACATGGAATGTTCTTTCTATAATTTTATAGGAAACACAAAAATAATATTATTATTTTTGCAAGTACATAAACATACAAAAAAGTTGTAAAGAGTATTTTAAAGATTATTTCTTTCAAACAAAAATAATAAAAATATCGATTTTATGTCTTTTTTGGCAATGTTAAGTCTTATTAGCTAGAGTTTTTATTTTGTCTTAAATTTTATTCTGATGGGGGGATGCGATCATTGTAAATATTATTTATTATTTTGAGTCTTCTTTAAAGTGTTTAAGACTTATATTCGGACGGTTTTTCTAAGGCAGGTTGCTTATTTGGCACAATTTTGACATTTGAAAGATAAGGCTTGGTTAGTAATGGTGATCCTTCTGGCTGACCTTCGGCTTCACAAGCTTTTTTATATGAAGCTGATAGCTCGGGTATAGGTGCTACCTTCGATGATGCTTTTGGCTTCTTTGAAGAAGGCTTTAGATCACCACGCCATTTTGATATTAAATATCCTGCTGGATGCCAACAAAGAAGAATCAATCCAAATGCAAAGGTGACACCAGCAACAATATGGCCGATGGTAAGAATTCTAGGGACTGCACTCAACTCTTCGGCGAATTCTGGTGAAATTCGTACTTTCTGTTCGAACCAAATCAAAGGGAAGAAAGTTCGAGGTACACCTTCATAAAAACTGAAAAATATAAAAATTAGCATAAGAATGGTGAAATTAGAAATGTCAGAAAAGATTGTCAATACCTCATGTGATTTATGGGTTCAACGAGCATATTAACTTGGAACCTTGCTGCAACTTCAAGCGCCACACCTGTGTTAGGTTCTAAGATCATGTAAAATTCATGATCTTTTTGATTTGGCTTAAGTCCCTCGGCTTGGTTTACGTATAAAGGATCGGCATTATAGAAATGTGGATATGACATAAAGACAGGTGAGCCAAATCGACACGCTGAGACATTCATAACTCCAGATGCAACGCATTCTCCTCCACAGAAGCATTTGTTTTCTGGATAAAGTGTTCCTGAAACGAAAAGTTATTTTAAATTTTGTGCTTTTTCTCAAGAAATGTGTAATATTTTAGACCCTCTAAACAATCTACATACACAAATTTTGAAGTTTAATGGAATTAGATATCGACCTAAAAATTTGATTTACCATTCGTTCCTAGTAGAACACTATTACAGAGGTTAGTTCCACTCATAAAATGTCACCGAGAATATTGAAGTGGACCAAATGAAGATGACTGAGATGAAAAATGTTCGGATTTGAATCAGATTTCTCAGTTAACCATTTTGACATCTGTCGTATGGATACAATTTAAAGTGGCTTCATTCACAAAATTTAAGAAAAACGCATATGCATACATTTTTCCGATTGACAACTTATTTTAACTTAGAATTCTGTTTGACTTCCCAACCGTCAAAATGAGATCAAGATGAGTTACATATAAGGCTAAACTGGCCTATTGTTTCTTATTTGTCAAGTTGAATGTTTGATTTCTTGTCAAACTGACAGCTGTAATATATTCCGATATCAGCGAAATATCCAGATCAACAAAACAGATTTCAGACCAAAAGAGTATTACAAAATCTTGTCTTATTCCATAGCCCTATAAATTTAATGGTTGTCAAAAATTCAATATGTTTTTTTTCAAACCATTGCGTTATCGTATATGTAACTTGTTTTGTTAAAACTGTCAAGATAAGAAATTGTAACTCTAGCTAGAATTTATCTTTGTGCGTATTTTATTTATATTCTCACAAAATTAAGTTTTGTAATTAGTGCTTGACATTGCAAAGAAATCCCAAGGCCAATATTGACATTCTGATGATTTGTTTTGTTTTTTTTTATTTCACTCAAGAACTATAAATACTGACATCATATCGAGTTTGTTTGACTCACGTTTTGTTTACTAATAGTTTAGTTAATAAATGTTATGATAGCAATTATTTCACGTCATGTTAAAAGAATAAATCAATAATTGAAATTGTACATTGTCATTGATGAATGATGATTCAGCTAAATTTGTACTTTGTTATTCGACAAAAATCACTTAACGCAATCTTATCTCTGTATTGTTTTTATTTTTGGCAAACGAAAAAAAAACAACAACTTATTATAATAATGAAATTTTGTTGATGACCTACACCAAGATAGAAAAATGAATCATAATTTCAGGTGCTAAGAGCATTATCACATGAAATCTGTTTGTGTTCAGAAAGTTTACCGCCAAAATTCTTTGCAAACAGATCTATTTAGAAACGTCAATTTACGTGTTCTATTTCTCTTACAAAAGCTCTGATACGAAATATTGAATTTTATCGTCTATAAAATCTTATTCAATAACATACAAGTTAAATTTTAATAAAGTTTTCTCACCGTTGTCGACTGATCTTGCTCCGCCACTGTACTTAAAGCCCGTTATTCCTTCCACAACCACTGTTTCTGTATAATCCAATGGAATACTCCGGCACATGTCAGGTGAAAACAATGAAATTGATCCGCCTACTTTCAAATTTGGCGGGAAGAATTCCCCAGCCGATCCGTTAACCATTCCACAATATGACTCAGAGAATCCTGTATGAGTCTTAAAATTCCAGGAATGCATTTGTCCAATTTTATGGATATCATCGACACCAGTGTTGACATTGAATGTTCCTGTCAAATCAGCACTTCCGTTCCTCTGTAAATCAAATAAAAATCTTCGATAAAATTTCCCAAAGTTTTCACATAAGATACTCGGACTTACTGTGTAAAACCATCCAAATCTATCAAAAGGCACTTGCACCTCGTCACCAAATATTGGTGCAGCTCTGGCTATGTCAATCATGTCATCCTGGTATCCAGTGAATAGAAGTTCATCAGCTGATTTTGTCACAGCCATTGGCTGATCGTACATTTTCAAACTTATGTCAACCATGTTGCGTTTTAAGGCATCCCATTGTTTAGCCTTTGCTGAAGCGGACTGTTCATAAAAAAAAGTCATGTTAAAACATTCGGTTCCAAACTGAGTCGAAAAGTGATCTTACCAGAGCTACAGCATTCAGTATCGTAATTTGATCATCAAGGCTGCCATTACTGCCTTCAGCGTCAAAATAGAAAATACTTTTCTTACGATAACTGACAGTATAGTTCTCAGGATGCCATTTGATGTCGACTTTGTCAGGTTTCTCTGAGAATCGATATGGGCCCAATTGTTGAAGGATTGGCTTTATTGATTGGTTTTTAAAGTCTTCTGGATTTGTCCAGTTGAAAAAATATATATCTAAATTGAGATCTAAAGGTGGTACTTTCCATGATTCGTAGACTCTTGAGTTTGGTCGGAGAGCAATTTCCTAGAAAAATCAACAGTAATCAAATATAAATTTAAAAAAAATACAGTAGAATACAATATTATAGTGATTTATTTAATTGTAGCATTGGATTTTATTACGTCTTAAGTTAAACTAAGTGTAGACGGTTGTAAGGTCTTTTTTGACTCTTCCAATGAGTCACAAATGTCTTACAATCGAGCGAGCTTTCAATTTTATGTGCCACAAACGTCATTGTCAGCCATTTTCAGACATCTTTGTTGAAGATATCTGCCAACCGTGTGAACAAACAATTATTAATTTGTCTATTGTCATTTTGACAGCTCATTGACAGCCATTGTCAGAGAACTAACTGATATTGTATTATCTGCAAATCGTCTGTAATTAGCTTAAGTAAAAGGATAAAGTAGGTGTCAGCTATAAATCGACAAACTTTGGACATCACAGACTGTACATTTATTGCTGTGTAACATTTAGTTGAGGGAAAAGTCGAAAGTCTAGAATAGTGGCAACATTAATAAAACTTTTGAACTTTGTGTTTTTAAAGAAATCGTATTTTTAGCAGAACTAATAATTTTGTATTTACTCTATTCGCACTTCCTAGAAAATGTAACTAACAAATTTCTATCTTATCAAATTTTCTTTAATCTTTATCATGTGAAGCTCGTATGATTAAATTATTTTTATCGATTTTAAGTTATTTAAGTTCACCAGTACTTTTCTAGCTTTGTTTAGAAATTATAATCGATTTTAAATTGATTTTTCATTCAAAATAACTCAAATAACTGATAACATATCACGGAGTATGTTACTGATTTTTACAAATGGCCTTAAGTCATAGCTATACATTTTTTAAATACGCATTAAATATAACTTAAAACTACAAATATTTGTATAGTTAATTTATGTTTTCTATGAGCATGTAAAACCGAAAAATATTTATTTATTGATTTACACCAACTGTCAAAAAAAATTGATTGATATATGTACCTCATTCAAAAATCTTATACACGTCATCTTTTAATACCCATAGACCAAAATTACAGATATGAAGGTAGGAACTCGGCCAGGTGCCAAAAAAATGTCTGACAATTCATTTTTTTTTTTGAAAGTCTATGGCAAAAGCTAAGTGTAAATATGTATGTACATATGTACATATGTCAAAATGTCATCTGATCATATTGTTTTTTCATTCAGCTTTTAATGAATAGCTGACTTTTAATTTCATAATTCGAAACAAAATCGTTTTACTGAAGGCATACAATTTTCTTTGTGTTTTTACCTTTATTTTTTTCTTCTAACCTAAAATACTTCATTTAAATCGGGAAAATGTTTCCAATGACAGAAACCTTCAATGATCGCTTAACCGATCTGTCAAAAAATTCCAATTATTGGTTTCAACGATGGAAATCAATGGCAGACATCATAAAGCAACATAACATTCTATGAACGTAAATTTACACAAAGGCAATAAGTTTGTTTTTCAGATGTCAATAATTTCAAATTTGGAACATTTACAAGCGACAACTCCATCATGAGTTGAATTTCATACTGTAAACAAATATTACTTATTTCTTTTTCCAATTTGGAAAGGATCACTTGTACAGAAAATAAATAAATCACAGAGTAATAAATTTCAGCTCTCAGTTGAATAAAATAACATGATCAGATGTCATTTTGACATAAGTAGACTGCACTTGATAGTTATGAAGATTTTTGTTTGACTAACTTTCCAGTCAATTTTCCAATAATACTACCTTTATTGGAAGGCAATTTTTAAACATCAACTAGCCAATCAGATATTTGAAAATTGCTTTTGCTTCAAATTCTCTTTAATCTAGAATTAAAAGAGTAAACCTTCCTTATTTTGAAAGTCACCCTTGGTGAGCTTCAGGTGACATTTATAAATTGTCTCGATCAATCAATATTTAATCAAAACTAATGCAAGGTTTCGTAAGACCTTCATAACCGTTAATCCAAGCCATTTAATAAAAGCTGTATTTATGTATAAACAAATCTTGAACTGAATTTAAGTAATCAATCAAAATAAGGTTCATCCATAAATCACCACGATTCAGCCTCCTGCATGTTTTGCATGTGCTACAAACTACCACCCATTTTTCTATTTGTTATTAATTGACGGGATGAGTCTTATATGAGTAACAATCAACGTCCAATTAAGTTCTAAACAAAAGATATTTATAAATAAACACATCTACATAAACTTAAGCTGTCGAGAGCTTATTTATTATTTGTCATAGATTAAGTCAATTGAAAGTCAATTAGAAAAAAAAAAACATTGCATGATGGGTTTGGATTTATTTCGAGTGCTGTGGTAATCGTCTCCATCAAGTCTGATGTATAATTAAAATAGTACATTACCTTTCCCATTCCATAAGTGAATAGATCCGCCCAAAACATCCCGCAGAGTAGTCCGAAGAGAGCTAGGAGGAATCCTGCCCCACCTATGCATAGCTTCCAGTTGCATATTCTATGGAGTTTTGTATTAGTTTGTGGCATTTTGTTTGAAGGTTCTGAAATAATTCCAAAAAAAGAAGACCATTTAAAAAAGGTGACTAACTTTTATTTCATATGCTTAAAGATAGTTCTATTGCTTAAACAACTTGACAACGACGACTAAGTGGTTGGACATTCAATGCACTCGATCTTTTACATGTCATTATCGATATACCATACTTGAATGCAACACAAGTAGTTATGGCTATGAGGTATGTAAAATGTATATAGGAGCCGAGGAGTGTGCCTGCCGCCCATGGAGTCCAGTCCATTGAATGTGATGTTCAATGCCTTTTATACTGCTTCGAGGCTAACGTAGGCCAGAGGGTCAATTGAGTTCACTCATCAATAAAAAAAAGACACTAATTTAATCAAAAATGCGGGAAAATTCAATTCAAGACAATTTGTCGCAATTATTTGAAACAACTACAAAACTTATCTTTTTCCGTGATGTACAGTATTTTGTTTATATACGAGCATTTATTCCATATATAATGTTTGTTTGAATAAGTCCATCAGCAAACCTCTCGATATTAAGTGAGAGGTATAAAAATAAGTTGCGTGTAAGACTTTATAAATTTCAAAAAAAAAAGCAATAATTGAACTCTGGTGCAGGAAGTCACACAGAATATGACATCTTTTTAAAATATTTTATTTACATCGAATTGATCTTTCTATTTAATCAGATCAAGTCATTTCAGGGCGAAGAGAAAATTAACAATGCGTTCATTGTATGACTTCAGCTTTTGAGTAATAAATTTGATAGAATTATGCATACTTCATAAATTAAACTATGTATACATATTTCGAATTCTTCAATATTTGAAATTAGAAGATTTTGAGGTCAAGAAAGACTTTATTGTGTATTTTTTCTTCTCAAAGACGTTTTGACAGAAAATTATCTGTCAATACTCAAAACAAACAGATCTGTGGTTTGGGCAATATTTTAAGTCCGAGAATGCATTTCTACATCAGTAATAGTAATAAAATAGCTTAGACCAAGTCTTATGCATTGAAGTAGCTGAAAAAATGTTGATAATTAGGCAGTTTTCATTTCTCAGAGATTTCCGTATTCAAAATTTCTCATACCAATTTTTTCGTATGCTTTCGGAAATCTGAGAACCGAATTTTTATGATTCGATTTATCAAAAATACTCTATCGCAAAATTCAAAAAGGATGGAAAGAAATGCAAAGCTTATTTCGTTGCTAGGTGAGAATGAGCAGTGAATTGTCTTAGAAATATAAACTGGCCAAATAAAATAAGATTTGTGTTAAATGACGTTTGCTTTGACGTTTAATCACCGAAAAGGTAATATTAAAATAGCATCAATGTGAGAAATTTTTTATGAATTAATTTGTTGCAAGTTTAAGTCTGGAGATTTAACCAGGTTTTTAATAGTTTGCAATAATTACACTTTTTTTAAAGGAATACATTGTCCCGAATTTAAATATTGGCTTGTAACTTTTCCATTACAGTAGGATTTCAAAATATGCCTCTTTAAAAATGAAAATTAAAAACTGCGTTTTTTAGGTTAAAGTAAAACACAGCATAGTCCTTACAGTAAATTGTTTGATAATTTTATGAAAAAGCACAAACCTTTGTCTTCAAGTCTAATACTACGTTTCCACCGGGCACTAAGCCGAGATTTAGCTAGATTTGTCACAAATCTCCTTGAAATCTCGTAGATTTACCATACAAATTTTAATCTCCTCAAATGAAGATTTCAAATAAAACTCATTGAAATCTACTTGGAAACATTAGTTAGTCAAATCAAACAAACTTTTTTTTCGGAGAATAATTATTGAACCGACCCATTTAAACGCCAATTTCGTTTATTGACAGATGGAAATGTCAACAAAAACTATCTGTCTCACTTCCATATGACTCAAATTCAAAACAATAAACAACTTTCAAGAAATCACAGACCAAATAAAATGTAAGTAGATATACAAAAATAATAAATAAGTACAAGAATATAATAAAACTAATTACTTACAGATGATGAGTGAACAAATACATATTTTTTTTCTTTTCGAAAGGAGAATAATTTGAAGTTTGGTTTTTATGACATAAACCAAACGTCAAATTAATCTCCTTTTCTTTGGTGGAAACACCTCATGATTTATTTTAAATCACTTGCCTTAAATCTCGGATTATTTGTTGGTGGAAACGTAGTATAAACATAATTTAAATAATTTTAGTATCTTACAATTCTAGAAATTCTCATTAGTTTTGAGTCTTTATTTGCATCTGTAAGAAGTTTTGGGATTTTAGTGCTGACTTCGAATGCGAAATTCAATTTTAACTATTTGCTCAAATTTTTAAAATAACCGTTTTCAACATAATTTTAATTTTTTCAACATATTTCAAAAACTTAATGTGATAGTCTCAAATGATTCGTAACAGAACCAAAAATTACTTTCAAACCGTTCTATCAAAAACTGAAATCTAAAAACTTATCATGATTTTTAATTTGAATATTGAAAATTGAATATAATCTTCAAATGTTAAAAAGAAAAAAACTATATATTATAAAGACCCGTTTTAATCCCATAAAAGCTCACAGTGGGCAGGTTTTCGGAAGGAAATACAGTTTTTTCAATGAAAACATGAGGAAATTCATGGTTTAAGAAGGATCACTTTTACCCTAGATGCTAGATGCTGCATTAAATGGGTTTCCAATTGTAAACCTGCATACATCGTATTTAATTATTCGACTCTATCGAATTTTCAAATGAAAATGAAAAGTTCATTCAAAATTTGCCTACAAATTTTATTTCAATTTGTCGATATTTTATTTTTCAAATTTGTATCGATATTTCTCTAAATACTAGTTTTTAAGACTTTTGGACCAATTATTTCTCTTTGAAGGATAAGAGAACACAGATTTTCAGATTGTTCAGATTATTTAACAGAATGGGTTTGAAAATGTATGTTATAAATCAAGAAAGCGTTTCAGCTACGTTTTGTTTTAAATTTTAGAACTATCATCTTCATTGAGTCTTTTTTCCAATTCAACCCCTTACTAACTCTTAGAAACCCATAATTCAGTCATCTCCAACTGGCAAGAAAAATCAAACTTAACAACTTTTTTTTAAATCATTCCATTCAAAAAACTCTTTCAACTTTTGATAAAGTTAATGAATAAAGGTACATAGACACAAAATGCTATTTATAAAATTCCTCACTTAATAAGTTAAAATTTAATATTATTAAATTCTGAAAATGCAACAGTTTTTAATTGTGAAAATAAAGAAATACCTAAACAAATTATAAGTGATAATGATTTATTTTTAAATAAAATATTTTTTGTATTTGTTTAAAAGTTACACAGTGCAAAGAACACATTATTTTTAATACATTGTATTCTTAAATACCCTCATCTGTCAATTTTTGTTTATGTCTGGAAAATTAGCAAGGTATCAATCAATCATATGTCAATAAAAAGTCTAACAAACTCTTAAAAAGATTATATGTGAAAACATGGGTTATAGTTCAAATATTGTTCATTCGAAATGTAAAACTCACTTACAGGGTGTTTTTTTTTAATGAATATATCATATTCAAATAATATTCTCATTATCAACAATTACTAAATAGACAAATCAGTAAACAGATGCAATCAAAACATTCAATATAGTTAAATGAAGTGACATGGAAAAATTAATACAGCTATGATTTATCATCACTAACTTTAATTTTTGATAACAATGAGATCTAAATTCTTACTTACGTCATACGTCATAGACTGTCAGATGTAAGAAGCACGTAGTCACTAGTCATAATAACAGAGATTATTCTTCATTAATCATGATTCATGAATCATTGGACTAAAACTAGAACAGATTTCGTCTTCATCGAAGTGGGGGGAAAAAGAAGAGACGACGCAACAAACATCCGTCAACATAAAAGTATGTAAAACTTCCTACGCCACAAGTTCCAATTTTTATTGAAATAGAGCTTTGTGGTCGTCTTGAAGCGGTTCATTTCGTTAAAAAAAACGCAAAGTTATTTATAGCTACACTCTCTTAAAATGTCTTTGTTTACACCAAGCTTAATTTCGGTTCACCTAAATTTCCAGTCTAACAATTCACCACCTTTATTTACTGTACATAAACACTATTTCGTTGTTTATTCCACTTAAATTCTATTGGAACATTACAACCACAATACTGCATTTCCTGAACGCTTGAGATAATTTCCAGCTTTTGTTAGTGATACATCGCCGCTTCTTTAAGCTCTGGCTCTTTTTCTAGGTCTAACTAGACCGTTGATGGATTAGGTTGGATCAAATAAAGGGGATATACAGTACGTACACTCACTTCATATAAAGAGTACTCATCATAATCTTCTGTACACTAAAACGTAACGTATTAGAAAGCAAAAATTAGAACTAGTAAAATTACCGTTGCAATAATTAATTTTGATTTACACCGTTTATACTCTATTTGTGCATACAGGAACTCTTTTTTTGTCTTCTTTTTATTTGTGTTGTGTTCTTTTTTTTTCTTATTGAAACCGATATCAACATAAATTGATGCACAAAAGCGGTAACGTCGTCGTCGCGTCGTTTAGCCGGTGTCTGTCATTGACGTTCAACAAGTACTCACAGATTGAACTCGAGAGAGAAAAGTCGAGGCTTTTAAATTTATAAATTTTTTTTATATCGACTGAATGTGCTATAGGGGTTGTGTCTCATGATAATAATGTACTGTATAGGCACGGGGTGGGAAGTCCTCTCAAAACGAGAAGAGTCTTCAAATATAACTGCTTTTATTGTAATACAAAAAGTTGAAAACACAATCGCTGCTTATGTTCAACTTGTGTAGAGAGATGAAGAAGGGTATAAAAATGCTTTTTGATATCGCATGATATTTTAAGCAACACGTTATACCTTCGCTATCAGACTCAAAAGATAACGCTTTTGATCTGTGATGCTCTCTGAAATTATGTATACCTATACTGTCATTATTTGTAAAGAATGGTATCAGTACACCTTTAAGTTACACTGTCGCAGAATTATTTAGTTGTAATAAAACTTTAAA
The DNA here is from genome assembly GCA_951509635.1 of Eupeodes luniger. Classification (NCBI taxonomy): domain Eukaryota; kingdom Metazoa; phylum Arthropoda; class Insecta; order Diptera; family Syrphidae; genus Eupeodes; species Eupeodes luniger. The sequence goes on along the minus strand of OX608075.1, from coordinate 4,903,236 downwards.
TTTTTTTCTGTGAAAAACCTTCTACAAGAATTATCCATATCCTCGTTATATTTATTTTTGAGTTCTTTTCGGAAAATAGAAATTTTCCGCGTTCTGTACTCTAAATTTCATAATCTTCCACAATATGTACACATATTTTTTGTTCATCTGAGGTTTTTTAAATTTTTAAGTTACCCATTTCATTGTTTATTTTGTATTTATTTTGAATAACAATGTGATATTGACAGCCATTTACTAATTTCAACTGAAAACAATTTAATGATATTTTTTTAAATAAACAAATAATGTTAAGTTTCAATGTTTTTTTTAAGAAATATCACATCATCAGTTTATAAATTCTCAAAATAAGTGTTAAAAGAAATCACTGATTTATTGTGTTCTATAAGAATGGTAATTATACTAGATTTTGAACTACCCTCTTACAACATTGAATAACACCACATTTTTTCAGCTGAATTTGACATATCACAATAATTAAACGTCATTCACTGCCATTTAGCTAGAAACGGTCCTAATACTACGTTTCCACCGGGCACTAAACCGAGATTTAGCTAGATTTGTCACAAATCTCCTTGAAATCTCGAAGATTTACCATACAAATTTTAATCTCCTCAAATGAAGATTTCAAATAAAACTCATTGAAATCTACTTGGAAACATTAGTTTGTCAAATCAAACAAACTTTTTTTTCGGAGAATAATTGTTGAACCGACCCATTTAAACACCAATTTCGTTTATTGACAGATGGAAATGTCAACAAAAACTATCTGTCTCACTTCCATATGATTCAAATTCAAAACAATAAACAACTTTCAAGAAATCACAGACGAAATAAAATGTAAGTAAAGAAAAATAATAAATATGTACAAGAATATAATAAAACTAATTACTTACAGATGATGAGTGAGCAAATACATATTTTTTTCTTTTCGAAAGGAGAATAATTTGAAGTTTGGTTGTTATGACATTAACCAAACGTCAAATTAATCTCCTTTTCTTTGGTGGAAACACCTCATGATTTATTTTAAATCACTTGCCTTAAATCTCGGATTATTTGTTGGTGGAAACGTACTATAACGATCGTTAAATTGTGATAATTGTGCGTACTTTTCGTTTAAAATATGGCAAGCTCTTTTTACCCTCTCCAGTGGAATTAATAAACATAATTGTAAAATTTGGGAGACACAGAACTCACACGTTATTCATCAAACACTCCTGAACCACCAAAAAGAAACTGTTTGATCTGGAGTGTGTTCCAAAACCATCATCTGTCAAAATCGGTTCAAAAATATTGAAATTATGTACATCCAGATGGCGCAATATGTATATTATTTAAATATCAAACTACCTACAACATGGATATAATTTAGAACTTCTTTTGTTAATAATAATAAAAATACATAAAACAAATTGTGTCCTTATAAATTAATACAATAAACCACAATAGATAAGAAATTAGATCTTAAATAAGGGACTGAAACATTTTTACGTCTTATAATTATTGCATCCCTTTTTATCTCACTTGATAGTTAAAAAAAATAAGGAACAAGGCAGACAATTTGTAGAATGATTGAGATCGCGATAAAATAATGAAAAGTCAAATGAGTCCAACGTTAACGCACCCATCTTGGAATGTTTGTATTTTCAGTTCTGAAAATGGCTTCAAAGAGTTTGCATATACTGAAAATAAATCTGTCAAATTCGCAATGACATGTGATTTTAAATTAGCACTTTTTAATTTTTTTTACTTTCTTGACATGTGTTTAATGTCTGTATGAGAAAATGTGTTGAAAGGAATTGTATAACATCACTCTTGGTACTTGATACTTGATAAAGTCCATCTAATAGACTTTACCATATGAATATTCGGAAGTAAGATTTACGTTCCGTATTATATTTCACATTATTTAAACGCTTAAAACCTCTGTACAGTGAAATTGATTTATTCCGGATCAAGTGCGTCAAACCAAAATATATAAACACAATACTCCCGTATCATGTTTCAATACATTATAAATCTGACAGTTGGATGAAATTTCAAACACGTTTCACATCTGTTTTAAGCTTAAATCTTATCTGTACAGTAAAGCGGTCATCGCTTAAGTCAATTTAGCATTAATCCAACATTTCATTAAGTGTGTACTCATAAATCAAAATTCTAATCATTAAATATGTTCTCATCTATTGTTATATTTTTAATTTGCATATAAATATCAAAGGTTAAAAACTCGGGTGCTTTTGAAGTTGCACAGACAAAATAAACATACCTACATATATAGGATGTGGTACACAGATTAGGAATACAAGAACTTTTAAAAATATTGATAAGAAATATTTTGCTATTTATAAAATTAATTCTGTAAGTGCAAATAGAAATTAAAATAAAGATTTTTGTATCTTATATCTTATAAATAATTAATAATTCTTTAAATGGCAGATTTCCTTTATTTTATTAGGTCCCAATTTAAAGTTTCTAGCGAAGTGCTTTTTTAGTATTAAGTTCATGTTAAGCACAGATCTTAAATTTCTTTAAATCCTTATAACTTCACTCCAGCCCTTATTGGGTCATCGACCATGGTTTAATCGTCACTTCTATTTGCCTTACTCTTGTGCCAAAAATAATCCCTGAATCTTGTTCGACATAACGACTATCTGTCCCTTTGTTTATTTATAAGCTGAGAAATAGATAAGCACTTCAATTTGTTATACCTTTATATTTACTGTATTTATGTATATAATGATCATTTCAAAAATCAAATATAACGATATTAATCAATACAAAAATTATGATTTCTTATCAAGGTAATATCTACAAAAATATCTTTACCTTATGAAAAATCGCAACATTTTTCAACTTAACTCTCAATTATCGTAACTTGTTATCAAGGATTTATGATGTTTATTATATTGATACAAATCATATCATATCTTATTTGCTGATTCTGCAAACAAAATAACTCAGTACAGAGCAGGGTCTTAAGTGCCATTTTAGTTACTGAGGCCTTGATCTCAGATCCGTTTAAATACTTAATCGTTTTGATAAACATAGCTTTGTGAGTTTTGTTTCAAATTATTGCGACTCAAAATAAATGAAAGGAGTTTAAAAATCGCCTAATTTTTTAGTTCAAAATCACACCTTGGTACCCAATTCGTCACAAATTAGCAAGTCATTTTTTGGCGCAGGTTTAAAAGTCCATCACAGAAAAAAATCCATGCTAAAATGTTGGCTTACTATGGGTTAAGAGTTTGTAACTGTATTACGAAATTATAACCCACCCAAGTGGGACAAAAGTCCATACAACTTATTGTGCAATACTGACTTATTGTTTGAGAAATATTGGTCCCCTCAGTTGAGCCGAAAGTCCATAATGGTTTATAGCTTTAATATTTTTTTGTTTCCTATAACCTACCAAAATTAGCTAAAAGTAATTTGGACGTTTATACACCACCAGTTGTTTTTATAACAAGTTAAAGTAGGGACTTCGATATATTATTTCCATCAAGTTTGAATTAATTCAAACCATTTTTGAACAATGACCCACATTTTGTTTCGAACCTGGAGTTTTACGATAACTTAGTTGAGTTTTAAGAACGTTTTGATCAGTCCCATCGAGTATTATTTTTATAAGCGCGTCAAAAAAGAAAAATTCTTAATTTTCTCTTGATTTCTAATTCGTCAAGGGCTTGTGAAACCAGTTTTTAAGAATGAGGCAGATTTTCTAAAGAAAAACATATCAAATCTTTAATTGAGCCTGATAAAATTACTCATGCAACGTCACACGAATAAACAACGACGAAGCAAGTTTTTTTTCATCTCCATTCATTTTGATGCTGAAGCTATAATTAAAAAAACCTATACCTAAAACAATTTTTGTTCACACGAAATCAATACTCTTGCCCTACGAAACAATTAAACCATTAAAATTAATTTCATTGATACTATTTGTAAATATTGTGAAATTATACTAAGAATAATCGTTGACTAAAAATTATAAATCTTTTTCAACTAGACTGCTATCAATGATCCAGCAAATTTTTCTTTGCACAAAGAATTCAACAACAATAGGGGAATTCTTTAGACAGTTTATTTTCTTTCTTTACTTCCTGATAAAATTAAGATTATGTAAAATCGTCTGGTTGAATGATTTAAGCGTAGACGTTTTTTGTTGTTCTTGTAAAGTCACTGTAAAAGAGACACTGCAATCATAAAAAAATGAACAAAATGCTCCTTACCTCCAAGTTCGACCGAAAATTATAGAAAACGCCAAAGTTAGAAAACCCTGATAATGCTTCTTCTGCAGAAATTAACTGTCAAAATGTGTATTTGCAAAACTACATATATACATATGTACATACACGTAAACACATTTTATGAATCTAAAGTAGCAAATAACGTAGGTTGTCATAATTGCAAAACGTAATAAAGCGTTTTTCTAAACTGTCAAACTCAAATTGTGTTTCCTTTTCAGTTCAGTGTGCTCAGAGCTTCAAGCTTATATTACTTTATCGTTTAGAAGATGGCTTCTGTTCAACAAGCACGTAAAAAGACCAAATGTTCTGAATAAAAACACAGAACAGAACAAATTTTAAGAGAAAGAAAATAAATAAAAATTCTCAAAAAAATTAAAAAGTGGAAGAATCAGCGTACTCCGACAAAGAGTGTTAATACATTTATTGAATTTTAAATGCTCAAATACATCTCAAAACGAAAGCCGTGTGTTCACAAAAAGTTCAGAGCAGACCTTGATATGTATATGTGTGTTCAATAATACTCAGGTTCAAATTTCTGAACTATAAAATAAATGGCGGTTTAAGTGATGCCCAGCTGACAGATGAACAAAAACAAAATATTTATATTGACATTTTTCCTGCCATGTTTACTACTATTTTTTGACATAAGACATTTTGACAAAAATGACAACGTTAATGATTTTACTTCTATATACTATAAAAGCAATAAAATTCAACTTAGTTATACACTTTTTGAAGTGCCTTTATAAGTATACATATGTATATAAAAAAGTTTAAAATTAAATTGATAAAAACTGCGATTTCTTAAGTATCACATTTAGTAATGCACATTACAACGACCATGATCCATGAAATAAATTGCTTCCAGTGTTCCGTAGCTTTATACTTTTATAAACAGCTTTTCTGAATTCCTAATTATTTAGTTTAGTATAAGGGTTATAATAAATTTTATGTCTGCATCTGTATTAAACATTTTAACTGATGGGGATGTCATATAGTATATGGTTACTATATGACTATACTAAGAGGGGTAAGTATTATTACAGGCATTATATCTACTCCAGGCATTAATCAAACGTATGATGTATGCATAATATTTGCCCTGACCTAGAGAGGTTTCGTAATTCTGTCTGCCTTGTTTATTTTGTGAAAGTGTTTGGAGTGATGATGATACTGAAATCGTGACATTTTGATAATGAAAATTCGGATATACAAAATTGTACTAGATCGTAAATTGTATAGGCTTTAAACCTCAATTGATAAAAAATACAATGTAATCATCTTCTTTTTGAAGATTTATCCTAATTAAACCTTGAAATAAAGTTAATTCATATAAAACATTCATTAATAAAAATATAGGAACGTTGAATTAGAGTATCAGTAACAAAATCAAATAATGAGTTGTTATTTTAAGTCGCATATCGTTTTGACTTTGAATTTGATTAGATAAGACAATAAGTACAATGCAAAATTTAAATTCATACTATAAAACTATATAAATTCTTTGTGGGAATTTTACTGAATTCTTTGTCATTCAATAATAATATAAATACATATACCTACCTACGTATTCTATTTTAACAAATTAATAATTTAAGACCCTTTCGTAACCCTTTGTAAATAATTCATCGATAATCTGATTAATTTTATAATTATTTATTTTAACTTTGATAACTACAATAAATTATAAATTCAAAAATGTATTTTACGTTACAGTGCAATACGAATATAAGAAAGCCTGAAAATCCATTTTTTTTTTGTTTCTTTGTGTTTCATTTTTACCTCTGAACGTTCAAAGCTTCAAACTTGTGTTGCGCTTTTTGAGCTCAAAATAAAATAACTCAGCACACCGAGTTAAATGCTAAACACAAGCATCAGAATCTTCATCCTCAATTTCTTCAAAAACAAATTAAATGATTGTTTGGCTATAATTATTTTTTCTGTTTTGATTTAAGTTTTGAGTCTTATATCTTGTTTATGTAAAATGAAATGACAAGCGAATTGATAATTGTCAAAAAGTGACAACTAAGTGTTCAGTTGTGTTTCAAAAAGAATTCTATGTACCCACACTTGTTCAGATCATATTTGATATACTCGAGCTCTGTTTAGAACACTTTTCTGAGCTAAAAAACACGTCTATTACTGAACAGCTGGTTGTGAAATGTCAAAATAATTATCCACCAACTTTGAAGACGAAGTTTTTAGACTACTTTCAACTCATTTTGTAAATATAAGTTGTCAATCAAAATAAGTTGAATATGCAGTGACTACATTAGTGAACGTGTCCATAATTTAAAATTTTCAGACTTTCTTATATCCTACATTTTCTTATATAAACACTTTAAGAAAGAAAATAGATACGAGTATATGTAAAAAAATGTCTTATATAAAATCAGTGGATACAAATAGGTATAGAGTTTTTGTGGTACTCGTATTTTCAAAACTGCGGAAAATGAAAAGCCAATTTTTCTTATATCCTTAAGATACTGTACTCACACTTTCAAGTAAAACTTTAATTGCTTGCATTCTATTCTAAAAAATGCTATTTATCCACATCAAGTATTCCTATTAATTTTATTCATATCAATTAACTTAAAAAAATCATTTTATTGTTAAAATTCAACTCCCATTAAGTTCTTTTAAAAATAATAATTATTCATGAATCATAAGAAGCCCGTCCCTAATTGATAATTTATTTTTGTGTTTTATATGCTTAAACACCTCACTATATAGCACATAATTTTGACCTATTAGCCTATTAGCATACAATATTGTTTTAATTTAAATAAAGAAATAAAAAAAACATATTAACTAAGTTTTAATAACCCTTGATAGCTATCTTAAAAGCGTTTTATCTTTACGTTAAATTCAAATGCTTTATGGTTTGTTCTGTTTTTATTGTTTCTTTTAAAATCTTTTTGATCTTTTTTGTTTTTGTTTTTTTTTTAAGTTTTTTATTTACATAGTATTAAATATTTGCATCTTGTTCGTACAGGATGCATTTTTAATCAAATATCTATAATTATGCATGGAACATTTTCAAAATAAGCATTTAATTTTTAAAAATTGCTCTTATTTAATACTTTATTTTACTTCCCTTCAACCTTGACATAACACTTAAATACACCTTTCCTTAATTTAAAATATGACAGTTATAGCTGTCATAAATAAAACACTTTAAATGTCAGATATTGTAAATAATAAAGCCATCATTGTTTGTCGGTAAAATGAAAAGTCAGTCATTAAAAAATATACAAAAATCAACTTCAACGTTTGACGTAAAGTTATGTCAAACGTCAGGAATTCCATGTACAGTGTCCATACATAAATTATTCCTAGACGATTATACGAACCAATCAAATGTGAGAAGTTGTCAAACAAAATCAACAATCAAAAACACCTTTTGCTATAATTTTCACTAAATTACACTATTTTGACTACAACAACAAATGTATAATTAAATAATGTATTATTACAAATTTATTTTACAAATCAGTCAATTGCAAAAATTCCTCAAGGTCCAAAATGGTTCTAATTGTTGTTTTTATAATGAGTACATGGGTTTGTAACAAAACTCCGTAACATGCATTACATATGTACATACATATGTATATTTTGAGTACATACATTATGTATTGTTTAGATAATTGAAGATAATTTAAAAAAAAAAATAAATGTCCATTTATATTTTATGGTTAGTGGTTTTTATAATTATTATTACAAATGTAAGGGATAATTAGAATCTAAATGAATCATTTTTATACCTGATATAAACATAACATTTGAAGTTTCGCTGAAACTAAGAAGCGTCATTTTAAATAGCCCATTATTTTGGCAGCTGTCACTTTTAAAGCTGTCATTTTTTTACTTTAGACAACATAAAAATAACATAATCTGATATAAGCATAACATTTGAAGTTTCGCTGAAACTAAGAAGCGTCATTTTAAACAAAAAAACGACGCCATTACTTCAAAATCAAAATTGTTTAATTGTGTTTGACCAATTCTTTGAACTTGTTTTTTTGATTATGTTAAACAAAGCTATGCGGTAGCACTTTAACATCTGTGATATATGTAAGTGTTTTTCTTGTTTTTTTTTTTTTTTGTTTAATTCAATAATTTTTGTTTTTGCTTGTTGTTTTTAATCATAATTTTATTTATTTTCAATTTATGTCAGTGCTGTCAGGTGTGGAGAAAAAATAAAATAGTATGATTTAATACAAAAAATAGTGAATAAAGAAAAATATCCCCTGAAGAAGTAAGGAGTTCTTACGAAACGTTGAGAAAAAGGATGGAATAGTTTTTTATTTGCATTCCCAAAACAAAAAAGACCAAAAGAGCCTATTTTTAACATAATCAACAAAATTGTTTAAATTCACTACAAACATTTTAAATTTTGCAACAGCTATATTGCAATATTTTAACGTCAAACTTACGTTTCGATGAAACAAACATTATTTTTCACTGAATTCTAATTAAATCATCACTGCAATAAACAGTTCCATTCTATTAAAAATCAGACTGATATTTCAATGATTCAAACAAATAGCTAATTAGAAGAAAAATCAATCTTGATCTATGTTTTTTTTTTATACTATGCACAAAAATATAAAAACATTAATGTACCTACGTACTTATTTCATGGAAACTTTCGTTAAACAAAGTTAGATATTCTCTTTCCACCTAAATTACAACAAAATGCTATTTATAGATAAACATAAAACATAGATAGGTACTTAACTTATTGATGAATAAATGATTTATTTACACATTTATGTTGCACGAGCTTGAGATAATTATAGCCTTAACGAGTTTAGAAGCTTCCTGTAGCTGTTTTGAATGAATGAATGACGAATCATAATGTAAACATTTTTTGCGACAAACGAGAACCTACACATGATATGGACTTTGAAAATTCAAAACTATGACGAATTCTAAACAATTTTGATCTGAGGTAGTAGATTCACTTAAGTGATGTTAACTGTAGTCCAAAATGACTACTTTTTCGTTGAAAAATTCAAAACTTATTTTAAACAAAAGTCTGAATATAGTTCCGTTATTCTTATTATTGGAGGAAAAAAGATAAGAATTTGAACATGTTAACCGAGAGTCAACTTTTAATTGTTAGTTGATAAATGTCAACGTTAAATATCTTACTAGACAATATTGATGACAGTGTTTTTAACTAAGAACATTTTAGAATATTGTTAACAATAGGAAAATGTATGTATACAAATCCAGGCAAAATTGTTAAATTTCTTATTAAATACAATTTTAAAACGGCCAAATTTCAATATTTCTCTGCAGGTGTAGAAAGTTCTATTGATCAAACATTTAAATTTGATTATCATCTAAACTTCTGTTAACATTTGTTTATAAAATCAAAGTTTACCAAAAATGTTAAAAGATGCAATGCTTGAAAATTTTAAACAGTTTGGAATTTTTCACAAAAGTAATTTGGCAAATCCATATGACTTTTCAGTTTCTTATACTTATCCACCGGGCACTAAACCGAGATTTAGCTAGATTTGTCACAAATCTCCTTGAAATCTCGAAGATTTAAAATTAAAATTGAAAATCAAACAAACTTTTTTTTCGGAGAATAATTGTTGAACCGACCCATTTAAACGCCAATTTCGTTTATTGACAGATGGAAATGTCAACAAAAACTATCTGTCTCACTTCCATATGACTCAAATTCAAAACAATAAACAACTTTCAAGGAATCACAGACGAAATAAAATGTAAGTATACAAAAATAATAAATATGTACAAGAATATAATAAAACTAATTACTTACAGATGATGAGTGAACAATAATACAAATTTTTTTTCTTTTCGAAAGGAGAATAATTTGAAGTTTGGTTGTTATGACATAAACCAAACGTCAAATTAATCTCCTTTTCTTTGGTGGAAACACCTCAAGATTTATTTTAAATCACTTGCCTTAAATCTCGGATTATTTTTTGGTGGAAACGTAGTATTACATTTCACATAAATAGCTCTGTTCCCCAGATTAAGGTCTGTTTGGTTTGTTTGTTCTTTTTTTTACGAACTGTCACTTTTGGGACGCGTTCAGATGCACAGTTTTTAATAAAAGAAGATTTGTATTTTACTAATATTTACATTTCGGAACAGCTTGTAAATTGCTAAATAGTTACAAAAATGCTTACCATAGTTTAATGACAAGCCCTTAATGAAAATGTTACACCATTTTACTTTTGATTAATAATAAATAAATAAGGTGGCGCAATAGTCCGTTGAGAACTGGGTTATTGTATTTTTGATTGTATCCACAAATTTTGACACATTGGACTATAGTATCTCAAAATGGAGAGGCAGACTATAGTTTATGGTTCAGCGCACTGTTGTGTGTGAATTTTTATATTAATAGCACATTATTTAGTTGTTAATAATACTCATAATATTGTATTTTAGAATTTTATTTTGTTGTAAACAAACTTTTTTTTTTAGGTTTTAATTTTGATAATATTCGATGCGATGCGTAATGTATTGGAAATTTGAAGAATGCATTTAATATTTTTATCAAACCTAACCAATAAATTCAAATAAGTTTAAAAATTAATGAAGTCTCCTCAATCAATCATAAAGACAAATTTAGCTCATGTATAGTAACAGTTTATATCGTTTTCTAATAAACCAAAACAAAACATAATTGTTTAATATATTCTTCATAAAACATACTGAAGTGGTCAAACGTCAAATTAATTTTTGGGTTAAATTATAATTTTTGTTTTTATAAAAACAAATATTAAGATGATGGTGTTCTAAGTCCGTCTTAAGCCAAAGTGTTTTCATGTCATCATCTATTGTTTAATTAATTTATGAGATAAGGTTATATTATTACCATAACAAAATGTTGTACACGTGTTCTTAGTGGTTTTTTTTTTTTTGTTCATAAATTGTTAATCGTTTTTGTGGGTGAAATTCCCTCTTAGTTTCATTTGTTTTTTTTTTTTTAAACAATAAAAACAAATCACTTAGTTAATGATTTAGTTCGAATGGAAAATAAAGATTTATGCGAAATTGTGAATTTCACAACTTAATGAAATATGAATGTACAATATCTTATCTGAATATCATATTATTATAGGGTAAGTTATGTTAGATAAACAAACTATCGACAATATACATACAATGGAAGAACTTGATAATCGATTTATTAAAACATTTTTGTTTGTATCTTATGACTAAAAGAAGAATAATATCACTCTAGGATATTATGTCGCTGCCAAGGTTATGTATTAAATAACATTTTTACTTTCCATAAGCTTAATGATAAAACATAAATGAAAGTGTAATGTTGATGGCCATTTATGGTTTTTCCTTTATTAAACTTTTTTTTTTATTATTATGCTACTTGCAAGTTTTGTAATCTTTAATTTGATTAAGATTACACATTAATTAAGTGACACTGGGACACTATGAAACACCTTTGATTCAGTAGAAATTGAAAATATTTTCAAGGAATGAAAATGTTGTTGTTGTTGTTTGTTTGATGTTTGATTTTGCAATAAATTTATTGAACCAAATCTCGTCAATATTTAGCCTTATTTTTTGGTTTGCCATTGACCTAACCTGCTGGTCCAGTGGCGTAGTAACCCTACCAAACAATACATTTTAATAGATTTAATGGCTTGAGGATTGCCTTAGCTCCATTTCCGTCAATTTCATTTGTTGAACGTAAAATGGACGAAATGCTCCATGAATTTTGTGAACAGATTTTTTTTCAAAGTAAATTTCCAGAATTTGACAGAATTGTCAACACCGTTCGACATTCTCAACTGTCATTTTGTATCATCAGAAAGTATTCTTGGCAAACATAATTAAAACAAATTGTCTTTGAAACCAACATTGAAAAATTCAAGATGTTATGATCATGGAAGCTATAGACATAGAGCCAAGATTACTGATTGACATAACGCCTTCATGCCACACAACTTTTATAACAATTGATTTATTGAAGTAAAAGTTTGTTAACTATATAGTTTCACGTTACTGAAATATATGACTTCGATGGTCTAAGACGATAAGGTCAAAACAGTTTACTACTTAAGCCTAGTACGCTGCTGATACGAAACGAAATTTCCCATACAAAAATGACATGACGAAATCATAAACGAAAAATTTCGCTGTGCTTTTCGTTTTTTAGTACGCTGCTGAACGACGAAATGTGACATTTTAGTGGAGAGCTGTACTAGATTTCTTAGTACAATTCTCCACTCTTTTCGTTCTCAATTTAATTGCAATTTGACGTTTTGAAATTTTGACGTTTAATTTTTTTATTGAAAAAAAAAATTGTTTACTCGTGACTTTCGGTGTTTTGACTTTGATTTAAAATTTAAAACAAAATGGATTTGTCTAATGTGTTCCAACATTGCATTTCTGAATCGGAAACTCAGGATGTTATTGGTGATGTGCAACATATGATGAAGACAAGCAGTGAAATTCAACTTCCAGACAGAACTCTCCACAAATATTTTTCCGCTGTGGTTTTCGTTTTCATTTTGCTCTGCACTTGGAGACCACCGAAAAATTTCGTTTCGCATCAGCAGCGTACTAGGCTTTAGAAAAAAAAATGTCAGCCTTATTGCCTAAATATGGCTTCAAATGTTTGAAAAAGTCATCTAAAATTCGATCTCAAAATTAGACTACGCCCAGTTGTAGTGCTTTTATGCCAACAATCATATTTGAATTATTATCCTTAACGATTATCTTTTCGAACAAAATAAATGTCATCTTTGTTTTCGAATTCGAAAATTCGAATTCTCTAAAAAAATTTTACCCTTTATAATAAATGGGTCCACTTAATGGTAGAAAATAATAAAAATAAAACTTTAAGAATAAAAATTAAAATATACTAATTTAAACATGATTAATTTTCAAATATAATAAACAATATTCTGTATTCGCAATGTTTAACAACTTAATTATTGCCATGAACTATAAAAATATGTTAAGTTCTTGCAACTGTTCCGTGCAGTCAAGATACATTCTAAGGATCTTATGTTTTAATTGTCAGACAATATTTTATATTTTACCACCGTATAATTAAATTGTTTATTTTTCAGAGTCTGTCAATTTTTATGCAATTATACCATTAATTAATTGTAGTATTAGCATAAGCAAACTTCATAATTACTGTACCAATATTCTTTTAGCTAGCTTTTTGTTTCCGTCTTGTATTTCATAATTGAATACATTAGAATCAAATCGGGTATTTTTGTGCATTCGAATTTTAAAACAACGCCATAGAAAAATAGAAAAACAAAACAACAAAACTATAAGTAGGTATATGCAAATATATACCAATAAACATATTGATGAATTTCATCACAAAACTTATATGAAATCATCAACAAAATATCATCTAGTCATCCGGCTTCCCATCAGACATCATAAATCTGCGAAGCTTCTCTTTTACCAAACGTGTTACCTTACCAATGACTTTACTATTTTTTAAATTATAATTATAAAAACCTAATAAACTTTAACTGAATGACATAGATACAATATTTATATGATTTTTATGTTGATATAAAAGCAACAGAAATTTTCATAGTTTTAAATGTTCATAATTATTATAGAAATTGGGAGAACCATTAATTTGTGGTCACATTATTTATTTTTATGAAAGGTTGAATGTTATGTAGTTTACAATTTCAATTCCAAAGTGACCTTTGCGTTGGTTCATTCATTCATAATTATCCTCAAAAAATCTGATATCCATCCACCACACCTGTGTTATGTCTGATCATGACGTTGAAAAACATTAATGTAAACTTTAAACCAATATACTCGTTTGTTTTTAAACTTAATAATTTTCAACTACTGCGAGTATATAAAATTAGCACCTTCTCCTTTCACTACAAGAAACGGAAACTGAAATATTTAAACAACGAATATTGATTGACTTGCATAAAGAAAATAGATTAATAAAATTTTACATATTAAAAAAAAAAGAAAGAAAAATAGCATCTCCTTAGTTTTTAAACAAATTAATCAATGAACACGATTTATAAACATATGCATATGTACATACATAATTTTTCAAAATCAACACAACACGTATGTTTTATTTACATTTTCCATGGGCACGTGTTGTGTTTTTTACGAAAAACTTAAAAAATGATTTTAATTTTCTTTTTCGATAAAAACCACCCGGCTGTGGCGTGGCGGCCGCAGCGGCGACATACGGAGCTAATCTTCCAAGAATCTTTTCAAAAACTATTTAAAAATAAAATCAATACATAGTTGTTGTAAACGTGAAGCTTTTATGTATTGTAAATATTTTTCTTCTGAGTAAATCAATTTGATTATTTTTTGTTGTTGTTGCTTTTAAGGGGAAACAATGTAGCTTTATTCTTTAATTTCAGAGAACCAGACGATCGGAAATTGGTCTTGCTATAAAAACATTTATATTTAAATATAAATATTTTTTCTTAACAGCAACAACTAAGCATCTTTCAAAATCCATACAAATCATTAAATTAATAGAAAAATAGTACGTATACGCCAGAGGGAACATAATTTTGTATCGTTGTTTTTATGGCATTAAAATCTTTGAAAATAAGATTTTTTACTATATGTAGTTTCTTGCAATATAACTTATACCTAGGTAGATCAATCAACAGGATCAAGTACTTATTTTACTTGGTGGAATCGGCTAAGGTGATTTTTAATAAATGATAATCAAAATGAACGAATTTAATAAAACAAGCAAAGCAGGAATGTTAATACAAGACATAAAGTTTGGTACTTTTATTTAAATATTTTATAGGAACCATTTTGAAATTTCACCATGGCAATATTAAATTTTGATGATTCTAACCGGAAATTCGTCAGTCGAATTGAATTGAGTTGAATCATCTTACACAGACGTAAAGCTCGGTGGTAGTCAATTTAACTTTCAAAAATGTGATTCCACCCTTGTCAGCAAAATTGAGTTTTTTACTAGCACACAAACTAAAAAATATACGTTTTTAAAATACACCTCTTTAAAAATGTAAAACAAAACGTATCACTTATGTTTTTAAGGTCCGATAAAATATAACAAAAATTGTAATGGCGATTTTATACATTTAATAAATCTTGGTATCTCACATATCTTACGCAAACTCTTATTAGTTATGAGATGAATAATGAGCCTCTATTTGACTCTTTATGAAGTTTTGAAGAGAATTGAATTGTATATGCTCTCATAGTTTCGAAAATACGTTAGCTAATTTTGGGTCCTGATTCCGAACTCCGATTTATTCTAAATTTAGAAGACTAGGATTATAGATTTAGAAAATCATAAAGTGAAAAAAAACATAGGTATTATGTATTTACATAACCTCAAAACAAGTGATAGTGAAAACTTATATTATGATAAACGCCAGAGAAAAATTATTGAGCAAAATATTTGAACAAATTCAATAAAGAAGGAACTCTTAACAATTGGATTCTGCTTTGAACTTTAAAAATAAAACATTGGTGAAGGCTTAAATTAGAAAGCAGTGATTCAAAGAAATATTCTTAGGTAAACTAACGAATTGAAAGATGGAAAATGGACCAAAATAAAAATGCTACATTAAGGCGCCAGTAATAGCTATCATTGGTTTTCATCATTGAAAACAAACATTGGAATTTTTTTGGCAGGTCGTTTATAGCTATCATTAGAAATTTCTGTCATTGAAAAAAATTTCCTGATTGAAATCCACCGACAAATTTTTACTGACAGAAATCTGTCATTGGAATTATGTGAAATTGGAACACAAATCAGTGAAACGATTTGTTTCAATTTTGAACATAAAAGTATCAGCTGTTCAGAAAAATGAATTTCCGTCCGGAAAATAGAAAAATACATTTTTAGAGAAAAATAAATGCGCAATTACACTTTTTTTCCTCAAAAAAAATTCTTTGTGTGATTTCCGATCGATCAGTATATAATTTTAATTTCTAATCAAAAGGAAACACCGTCAAATATCGATTCAAAAATTTTCCGGATCGATTTCAATGATAGCTATAACTGGCGCCTAAATACTAAACATTTCGATGCATGTGAGTTGTGGAGTAATGAAGATGCAAAGTATCTCCATCATAAGAACCTTCAAATATTCCAAATTGATTTAAAATATGGTAATTTCTTTGTGGTTAAGAACCACTGATGCACACTTCTCACTGCTAAAATAACCACTTAATAGCGGAAGCAAATTATAAGATTTCTAATTATAATCGATAATAAATTACTGGAATTGTCAATGGAAAGAAAAATTATAGCCAATAACAGAGAGCCATCCATTTTGAAACGCAATTTTATGCGTGCAGACATTGATTAAAATAGGTACTCGATTTTTATTTTAACTTTTAACATTTTATGTAAAAATGAAATTAAAAGTATTAAATGCCAACTACAAGTATGCATTTAACCACAAAATCAAAAAATTAGGATAAATTGTATAATTGTTATAAACCTTCATATCTTATAGTAACGGGTTATCCATTTTGGGGTTTCAAGAGTATAGGGCTGAAATTCGACATCTGTCAAACTAAGCTGTTAAACCAATTTTTTTTTTAGTTGAAAATCTGACATTTACGAAAATGGATCGTTTAACTATCGCACAACGCATAAAAATTGCCACATATCGTGCTTTATGATATTGTAAGGCCTGTGCATCATCGTTTCGCTCGTACCACTGAAAATATCACTGCTGTAAGTGAAAATGTTGCCGAAGACCCGATGTGTCGATTTCTCGTCATTCTCAAGATTAAGGACGTTTTACGGTGCATTATGGCGTATTTTGCATTTGGATCTACACCTACATCCATATAAAGTCCAGCTCACACAACAACTGAAGCCTAACCTAACCATTCACAACGTCGTAGATACATCGAACGGGTGCTTGAACAACACCCGGCGGCGGCGGTGGACGGCGATTTTTCGAACAAAATGTTCTTTAGTGACGAAACACATTTCTCAAATGTTAATAAACAAAATTGTCGTAAGTGGGGTTTTGAGAATCCTCAAAGTAATTGAATAGAGGCCATTACATCCACAAAAAATCACTGTTCGGTGCGCTCTTTGGCCCGGAGTTGTGATTGGACTTTACTTCTTCAAAAACGACGATGGAACGACTGTCACCGTCAATTCGGAGCGGATATGGTTTTATTGGAAGAAACATTTCCTGGCCGTGTAATTTTTCATCGTGGCGATATCAACTGGCCACCAAGATCATGTGATTTGACACCACTGATGGCCTTCTTTGTGAGGCTGCGCGAAAGACTGTGTTTATGCACATAAACCTTTAACTCTTGAGCACTTAAAAACCAACATTTGCCAAATTATGGCTGAGATACCGCGCAATATGTGTTCGGAAATTACCTTAAGAGAATCGATGTTTGCAACAATTCGCATGGTGGTAATTTAAATGATTTAATGTTTCACACATAATGTCAACATTCAAACTTTATAATAAAAAATAAATATATTTTATTTACGTTTACTTTTGAAACCGCAAAATGGATAACCCTGTACCATTGATGCACACATCTCATTTCTAAACTAAACACTTTATAGTGGAAGCAAATTATAAGATTTTCAATTTTTCGATAATAAATTACTGGAATTGTGAATGAAGAACAAATATGTAACACAATAACAGAGAAGGATCCAATTTTGAAACACAATTTAATATGCAGCTTTTTAGACGTATAACTTTGATTAAAATAGGTACTTTTTAACTTTTGTTATTTTATTTAAAAATTAAATTAAAATTGCCTCTTCCTCTTGGATGTTTCAATGTTTAAATTATAAGAAATTATTTTATACCTTGGTTTTTACAATTACTAAAAACTAAAAGTCCTTCGCTAAACTGCAAGGAGTCGTGAACAAAAACAAAAACCAGAGCGATATTTTAGCATTTTCAGTGCAGAAATTTTGCAAAAAACTGAACCAAAACTTAAAGATGCCAATAAGTCTCTCCCCGAGAGTTTTCGACTTATAAAGTCCTTATAATAAATAAGGTGCATGATCATGGGAAATTAACTTTTATACTTTTTCTTGAATTTTCTTCCAATACCACTGTCAAATCCTATTAAGCTTTTCTACTATATTAAAGATTGATATTTACAAATCTATACCTACTCAAAATTAAAAAACATTTAAATCCTATCGAAAGTTTATCTTCTTTTTGTTTCTTTTGTCTTCTTCTTCAAAAAGAAATTAATTGACTTACCGCGACAATTATTATCTAAGCAAAAGTGATGATAGCAAATAACCCTCAATTAAATTTAATCTCTCATTCAGGCGCAGCAAAATATACACAATAATTTACATAGTTTAAGTACATATATCAAACAAAATTCACTCACTCTGAATCATGCAATGCCGATTTAAAGTTTTTTTCCTTTTGTTTATAAATGATTTTGATAATAACACAAAACAAAATTAAGTTACAAAATACTCAATTTAATGCGCAGAGTAAAATCACTGCAATCTTTTGTTGTCCTTTTGATATATTCTATATCAATTCTTAATCAATTTACAATTTTTATCAATAACAAAAACTCAAAATTTACAATATAACAGTTCCCACAACGCATTATTGAAAAATGAAAACAAATTCACTTAACATGCAATTTAAAGAACACCGAGCACCCAGGAAGTCAACAAAAATTAAGCCCAGGACACACTTTAAACTGCGTTGTCCTTTAAACAAAATCTCTCCAAACTTGTAGACAATATATAAGAATTTAATTCTAAGGAAAAAATAAATATTTTGATCCTATTTAAATTCCTTGGCGCAAAAATTATTACAAATAAAAAAAAGAATATTTATGTACAAAAGTTCTCTTTACCGCCAACAACGACGACGCACAGCACGGCACGATATGACAACGACTACGACGAAGACGACTTTACTTGATAGTTGCTCTGCACAGACTGAAAAGACTGAAACTTTTCTATAACTTAATGATGTTTTCCCCAAAAGCCAGCCTGTTGCTTTTTACTGTTGCTTTGTTAGCCTTACAGTATAATAATTAGTTTCAGTCTTTTTAAGTGCGACAAGCCGGCTACTATTCCAAAAGATACTAAACCAATTGTTTTATTTTTCTGTAAGGTTCTATTGTGGTACCATATAGATTATGGCAATCATTATTTTATATCATAGAAAGTACACAAAATTAATATTGGTTATCTTATGTTATGGGAAATACGCATTAAAACATAGAAAAGGGGGTTAAAAAATGCGTGCATGCGAAAAGAAACATTACTTTTTACACTACGAAATTTTTGGAGATTCACCTCCAAATAAATATGAGTGATTATAATATAAGGGTTTCCAATAAGATTTATCATTTTGATATGAAAATAAAATAAACATTTTTGAAGAAAAATCAATGGGTATACTTTTAAGTGATAGTCTCTAGGGCTAAAGTCACAGTACCTTATCCTTAATACGAAATTTATCATGACCAATTTGCACATTTGGGGCTGTATATCCTAGATAACTTCATGATTTCCACCTTTAAGGTCTTGAATACACGTTGTAGCTTTGGCATAGACCTCATATTTCGCATGGCCCCCAAACTAATTGTGGCTAATTGTGATCACCTCTTGGAGAATTAACATGGTCAGGAAACTTGTAGAACTGCTAACTGTGTTTGCAAAATTTTTAACAATTTTGCAGTTAAGTTTAACAATTTCAACTCGTTGTTAAAACGTATGTATATGTATCGTTATATTTTAAGTACCGGTGTAGTTTATTATAACGACGTTTTCAATTTGCAATCTGGAATTGTTCTTCGATTCGGAATCCCAATTGAACAGTTTTTTTTTATTCCGAAGAATCTGAAGTTTGGTGAGAATGTATTGGTTGAGTATGACATGTGTCACATATATGTGTATTCGCGCTAAATTTAATTTTGTTTTTGTGCTGCAAACATGGAGGAAGTGACATTTAAAATTTATGAATGTGTGAGTGATTCTGCTTCTGATTCTGTTTTTAAAACCAGAAGGGAAATTCTCTTCTTTTCAGAATCAGAACTGTCACTTTTGCCCAATTGAACGCATTCAGAATGCTTTTTTTTCACTTCCAGATTGCCAATTGAAAACGACGTACATAAATGTCACATGCTAAAAGATGACAGCTTTAAAAGTGACAGTCTAAGTAGCGTCTTATTGAAAAACCATATATCATTGTACTCCTATTATTCAAGCTTACAGTGGTTTTGTTGACGCTAAACTCAAAGTTTTTTTTTTTTTTAATAATGTGCATACAATAAAGGGGTCATTACTACCCTCAAGATGTTTAAAGTTTAAGGTATGAATATCAAAATGGGAGGTATTAACAGAGTTTGTCCTACATTCTTGAAGTGTGGTTAAAAAACAATTTCTATTCGTGACACTACGTCTTAAATTGAATTCAAGGGTAAACTGATGAGCGTTCTCGGAAGTGCAAGTATTACGGTTGCATTTTTTGAAAGGTGGGAGGGTAGTAAAGGATTGTGGCTAGGCTAATTAGACAGAACAGTTTTTGTAAAAATATCGATGAAACAAAAAAAAAGACATGAAAGCTCTTTTTTAGATTCCGTATTACTTAAACTTGTTTAAGACAGCTGTCCAAATATGCGAATTATAGTCAAGTCTTGAACTAATGAAGACTTTGTAAAAGCTCCAGCCAGACGAACATTTCTTGTACGGTCGAAGAAATCCTAAGCATTATTTTTGGCAATGTCGCAAATGTGTTCATTCCATAAGAGGCGATCTGTGATACACAATCCGAGTACTGTAAGTTAATTAGTATTTACTTTTCTTATCTTAGGTGTTATTTTGGAAATACCAGCCTACGTCATAATTATATTAATTTATCGTGTTCTGAAACTTTTAATTTTGATAAACGGTTTTTGACAAATAAAATATTAAAGGTTTAAAAATAATTGCATGTTCTGATAGAAACGATTTTTTTAAAGAAGAAATTCACATCAAGTAAATATCTGAAATATGTATGTTGAAAAATTTAGTTCAAAACGGGTATGTTTTTTTAATTTAGATACATAGCTTAAACCAAAGTTCAGATTCGAAGTCAGCTCTAAAAATTGACTATAAATGTAGTTTTTAAAACCATAAGTTTCAAAGTTTTTCTAAACCTCATATTTTAAGTTTAATAAAGGCTTCTAAATTATGAGAATTTCTGAAAACAAAGTCAATTATAATTAATTATGTACAACAAAACATTCGTGCTTTCTAAGAACATCATAAATTTTTTTGTTAGCCATGTCTTGTTTTGCCTTAGACCGTATAATGGGTTTTTAGAATTCTTAAAGGGGCGCATTTCAAACTAGACCTGATTAAAAAATTAAAAGATCAGAATAAATTGATGGGCAAATGTTTCCGATAGAAAATTAATGAGACTCAAGACATGTCAAAATGTTGGAATTATAGTCAGGTTTAGGACGAAAGAAGGCTAAATAGATTATAGTTAAATCACAAGAATTCAGGAAGTGGCGTTTTTAGTGGACAGAATATGTGATCACTAAACAAAACATAGTATTTGATGAATATACCGTAAGCCATTGAATCGCCTTGAAGCAATTACCCTTCTTAATAGTTGTATTGAGGGAGGGTTACATTTTAACGATAGTAGACACCCACACCATTGAGTTTTGGAATCATTAAATTCTAGGCAAAAACAATGACGTTAAGATCACACTTTATTTTTTGAATGAGAATATCCATTTTACTATGGAACAAACTCAAAATCAAAGGTGACGTTTAGCTTGCAAAATGAGTTTCAAAATCGATCGTGGGAAAGCTTATAGATATTTTATCTTGAAGTTAGTAGTTGTTAAGTGAACATTTTTGCTTTTCAAAGAAATAACATCTATCTTTTGAGATACAAAAACGAATGTTGGTATTTTCGTGAGCTTAAAAAAAAACCTTAATTTTTTCTCTTCTGTACAAATTTTGAGTAATTTGGATTTTAATTCTTTAAAGGCGTATTTTTTGTGCTGCCTTTTGTAAGCAAATATCTTTTAAAAAAGCAGTCACCTTTCATTTAATACTAATTTTGTTTGTGTTCCCTCTTGGCGAGAAATGAGCAATATCTGCCCTTTAATCAAAAATAAAAAAATTATATTTGAATGCCGTTTATTAAATATTATGTAACAAACATTTTTATTGTGAGTAACAAATATTACACATACGCCGTAGTGACCCAATTTTGAAATTATCTATTTTGCCTCTTATATATACATAGTTCTTATGAGACAGGATTTGAATAAAATGAGATAGAAATGTTTTATTCTCTTAATGGGATATTCTTAAAAAAAATATTTCAAGAAGTTCGAAGATACATAGAGACTCATCATCAGCAACCGCCTTTTGTGGAGCGATCACATACGCGATGTCGTCAAAAATGTCACAAGATGTCTAGGTTTTTTGAGACGTTGCAAGAAATTTTTCTCTCCGTCTGATCTGGCTACAATCTACAAAACCTATATACGTCCGGGAACTTGAATATAACTTTCATCTCTGGGCTGGTGCTCTAGTAACTTATTTAAGCCTCTTGGACAGTATACACAGTATACAAAGAAGAGCTTTTAAAATGATTGCTGACATTAACATCATAAACTCGATTACGTCACTCGAACATCGACACAAGGTTACTTGTCTCACCCTTTTTTACCGTTATTTTAATGGACTATGCTCTAGTGAAATAGCCAGCTGTATTCCTTCCCTTAAACAATTTAACCGTAATACCCGCGCTTCTAGGAATGCCCATCAGTTTACCCACCCTTGAGCGCAACTTCGGCCGCACTATAAAGTACAGAGATTCATTTTTTAGCCGTACTACGCGAATGTGGAACGCCTTGCCACGCTCTATCTTTCCCTGTCATTGCAATGTTCAGGAATTCAAAATCAATGTACACCGACACCTCCTATCCAACCCTTCCCTCTTTTCCTAATGCTCACAATGTGTCTTTGGCATATTAAAGGTATAAAAAACCCTTTCAGTGTTTGCTAATTATAAAAAAAAAAAATTAATTGCATTTTTTAAAAAAATTGTTAAAAACAACTTAAATGCGTAAGCATTAGTACGTACATTTATTTTTATTTAAACTTATTTGCATACAGGGCATCGACTTCATAAAGATCTAAGGTACTATATTGTATAATATAATATACCCTTAAGCAATAAACAGCTTAATTAACGAGACAAATAGTAAAACGTGTTGTTAAATGACTTCAAAATAACATTAAACATGTTATTAAAAAAAAAAATAAAGTAATTTGAATCAATTGAATTATTAAAATCCTTACAATGAAATTTTTAAAAAATTGATATGTGCGATACATTTAAAAAAAAAATGTTACTTTATTATTTTGTATATAAAATGATCTCGACCACTTCGATCTATACAACGCCATTACAACAAGTTAATAAGTATTAAGTTAATAAATATATTGAAGTTCTGACGCATAATCGACTTTGATTCCATATTCACCATGCACTTATTTAAAATTGCACTTTATATTCTATTTATCGGTACTAAATTTTGTTACTATCCCTCATTATCTTTTATTTAAGCTTAACTATAATATTTTTCAAATAAAATAATTTCTCTGTGATTCATAACTGTTCACTTTTACATTGTAAGTCCTCATTTCCATATATCGTTGATTTATTTAAATATGATATGATAAAAGCAATATAAGCAAAGAAATGTTGCAAAATAAGGATTCATTTTGTCATTTTTAAGGAAGGTGTTATACAATTATTTTTAAAATTTGCGGATTTAACCTTTAAAACGTGTTAACAATAACCAAACGCTTTAATCATACCTTTCAAAATGATTCATGGATTTACTATGTTATAAAATGGGAAGTTCAACGCCATGAAATAAAAAACTGCTTAAGATTTTCCGGAACTGTTTTCTATATCCAAATTTCCTGCATACTTAAAAGCCTTATTAAAGCAAGTCTCTAACCAAGTTCACACCACCAATAATAATAAGTCAATCCCCATAACTTCTATGCAATTCTCACCCACAAAAACCTGACAAAATCAAAAAATTAAAAAAAAAAACAAAGCTAATCGAATGAGTGTCTGAATGGCTCAAATAACATATCCAAGTATTAAAAATATAACATAAACAAAACAAACCCCCAGTTAAAAAAACAAACAACAAACAACAAACAACCATATAACATTATCGAAACCATTTATATATTTATTTCAAAATTATTCCAACAAGTAAGAGTGTCCCTAATTTAAACATAGACTAATTTTCTGATGAAATGCATGTGAAAAATACATTTGAATTCAGTAATTCAATTAGATGCGGTTCACACACCAACCACGTAAATCCGTATTAAATAAACGAAATTGAATACTCCACCATCAACCGCACAAAATAACGCCAGAGTAATTTTAAATTGGTGACATATACAATTGTTTTAGTTTTATTTTGAGTTTAATTAACAAAATATAACCACACATTCGGAGAAAAGATGATAAGTTAAATCAAAAGAAACAATTTTGGAATTGCATACATAAATCTTGATATGCGCAAATAATTTGTTCCCAAAGTAGTCCCAAAACACAGATATGGAATACAATTCACAAAAGGAATCATCGTTAAATTAGGAATGTTCAAAACTGCTCTGAATGTTACGATTCCCGACTTGAGAAAAAACTACATGTGTATGTATATCAAATAGTCATTACGTTTTCAAGAAGCTATAGCATGAAATGGGTGAAGTAATTTTTGTTAGCGGTTAAGAGTTATTAGCAGTTTTTCATTTAATTTAAAATCTTCAGTTTGACAATTATGAGAATAAGCTTTGAACAGAAACCACTTTAAATCCAACGTTGATATTTTTTGGACGGTTTAATTTAAAATACCGCTTGATGCGGTGCAACATCATATTATCAAATCTTTTTATACTTAAGCACGTCTTCTTTGGGGTTTTGGTTGAACCCACCTTTGTGCATAGACCACAGGATTGTTTCGGAAGCTGTATTTTATTAAAAATAAATTAATATATTGTAAATCAAATAGTTCAGTGGTTAGATTAATTTTGAATTTTTAATTTAACGGATTTTGTATTTATTTTTTTGTTTTTATTTTTTAAATGTACATCAAAAACTTCAAAACAAAGTTAAGTCTGCGTTAAAAAACTTTGTTTGAATTCCTATTATTTCCCATACTAATTGCTCATTGTCTCAGAAAATAGGAACGTGCAATGCCTTCATAAAACATAAGAATAAATTGCTATTTGGGAATAATTAGAAAGAAATTTAGATATCATTGGATTGAATTTTTGTTAGAGGGAAATCCATTTCTAGGGAGATGCCAGAAAATCATTCAAGAAAAATTCCCCTGGGGTGGAATCGCGTAAGGCGATAGTTGACTATCAAATTTTTGATAATCAAATTGACTATCGTTTTCATTCCGTCTGTGTAAGATGATTCAACTCAATTCAATTCGATTGAACAATTTCAGATTCAAATTGTCAAAATTCATTGTTGCCTTGGTGAAATTTTAAATTGATTCCTATAAAATATCTAAATAAAAGTATGAAATTGGCTCTGTTTGAATAAAATTCTTATTTCTCTTGCTTTTTTCGAATTTCATTAGCTTTGTCGGTCACAGGAATGTGTTTTTGTACCTTAAAAAGGTAACTGAAAAAAATTTCCATTCGTTTTTTGTAAGCGTCTGGTAGCTCTACTCAGAAACGACATGTTTGTAGGAAAACGACTATCAAATTTTTCTAGCGACAGCTTTTTAGGTATCAATTTGACTATCACCTTACACAGATCAAATTCGATTATTTTGACTGTCAACAATCAACAATCACCTTAGCCGATTCCACCCCTGGAGATTGCCGGTAAGCTCCATTATATGAGTAGTGAGTGCATAAGGCGTTGTGACCAGTTATGCTACTGTACAGTAGATCAACCTGTGCTTGGACATTTAAAAAAAGTAATTTGAAAAGAGTTAAGGCCATCAATAAAATTTTCCAAGAATTTTCCCCATCTTTGAAAATTTTAAATGTGAATAGTGCCAAAACTAACCTTGGGAACTTGTTTATATCGAAAATTCAGTTTTTGGGGGACCTGAGCTTTTGTGCATTTCAATATTTTTTGTGTATTATCATGGGTATTTCTGTGATGGGAAATATGCCGAGGGAAGTTTTATTCCCAAACTATAACAGTCCTCATTGAATAAGGAACTCTGTAGCGTTCCTCTATTCCTGATTTTGGCATCTTAAAGCTTGTACTATTAGCTTTAGAATGCAAAAATCAGAAAAAGAAGGATCGCCACAGATTTGTTGCTAGACTTTTAACCGAAAGATTTAGACCCCGAGACAGATTTTTGCTCACGAATGTAGTTTTAAGTTTACATGCAAGAGAAGTCCGTCTTGTTTATTAAAAAACCTCAAGTCCAATCAACGGCTACTTTTCAGTCTATTTAAAATAAAGTTTCATAGTGATAATCGGCATATCTTCAAAGAAATACCCATTTAAGATCACCTCACGCGATCATTGCAGCTAAGCATGCACATAAGTCGGACAGGCCGTCTTGATAGGAAGTTCAAATTAAAAACTCAATACAAAAAAGCAGTTAACATTTATGTCATATTTATTGTTTTAAATTTCATTAACAAACTTGAGGTAATTAATTAAATCATATAATCGTGACCTACAATCATGTTCGTGGCATCTCTAATCTTCCCGCCATAATTCTGAACCGCGTGCTGTTCTTGCTTTGCAAGCTGTTTTGTGCACAATGCAGCTGTTTGATTCCATCTATAATATAAAATACATTTTTAAAACAATAATCAAGATTATAGAGATGAAAGATTATGTACAAGTTAATGTCCAGGAGGTCAAACTTTAAAGTAAGGCCCCCAATTAAGGAAAAAACTTGAAAATTATTCTAGCATGCTTTTCCCACCAAATGGCTCTAGCGATTGGACGAGCCTTTCAGTTGTACAACCATGCGTACTCAAAAATTCATATTTTTGAACTTACCATTTTTAAATCTTTGGGACATTCTTGTCCTTTAAAAATATTTTTCAGGGTCTCATTGTCTGTTCCCTAATTTCATGTGATTCTTGAACTCCATGGTACACTTATGAATCTTCGAACCTAGACAATTTGTAAGGAAACAAAATTGGTTGGTTTATAAAACTTGGAACACGAAAAAATTTAAAAAAAAAAATGAATTTTGGGGCAAAAGTATTTCAAGAAATGAAAATAATGTAGACTTACCATTTTGTTTGACTACCTCCACGTTGTGAAAATTAATTTTAAATGATGAAAAATGAAATGGAAGTGACAGAAACAGAACTTCACTTGACCGGAAAACAGGAATCCATTTTGATTCGAAATGTTATTTGTTCGAATTTTCGAACACTGGGCTGCAGGGATGTTCAAGAGGAAAGAAACTAGAATAGTTAATTTTTGTTCATTTCAGTTAATTTAAAAAAAAAAATCACAATAGCGTTGGTAATCGTATTTTTAAAATATTCGTATTTCATTATTGATCGTTGTAATTTTTGACTATTATTTTCAATCTATGCAATGGCATAAAAGTCGAACAACTCTTTAGTAAAAAAAAGCAGTTTTCTTAAATGTTCTCAATTATTAGCAGACATACCTAGAATCAGTCAGTTTACTGGGTTTTCGGTTTTTTCAACGAAAATTTCATTAATTTCAAGGGAAGTTTGCACCTCAGTCTTTGAGAAATTTATTATTAATAATTGCTTTACAATTTCTCGCATATTAACCTAATTTTTTTTAAATATGTTTTTGCATTTATTAGTTTTTGAGTTGTGAAAAGCAATATGACATATGATATTTCAGAAATGAAATCATGAACATTTTTAGGTTTTGCATATAATAAATATAATACACGACATAAATATTGTTGAAATTAATTTTTGTATTATTAGGCTAGGCGCGCACATGCAACTTTTAGTTTCGAAACTGTTTGGTTTCTAAACGGAGCACTATAGACTTACCCCTTGAACAGAATGAGATGCAGCTGTAGCTAAAAAAATCGCTGTAGCACAAGCTGTCACTAAAATCGCTCACTATGTAGCAAAGGTCGCCCACAATGGTGCAGCGCATCGGGCATGTTCAACGCATATGAAATTTATATTTGAACTGAATTTGTATGATAGCATACTATAAAAAAGTTACAAAACCAGAAAAAATTCTCAAATGCATTGAACGTTCCCAAAAAAAAAGTGAAAAGTCAAAGAATGAAATGGGTTTCCCCCATCTGTCATCTCAAATGCAGCTTGTAGCGCCGCCAAAAGTTAAAGTTGAGTCAACTTGCGCTGCAGCTACAGCTACAGCTTCTCATTGTGTCGATGTATAGTATTTTCGTATCTTTTAACTTTGACAGTGCTACAGGCAACAGCTACAGCTACACCATTCTGCTCAGCCAGTTATTGTACGAGAGTCCGCGCACATGCAGAAACCATTCTGTCGCCCATTCGAGCAACTTTTTAGTTTGTGTGTTTGACACAAACTAAACGCTCACCTCAAACCAATTCCTTATAGTTTGTGTCACAACTCACAAGGAATTATAGGTAACTGCGTGACTTTTATTTAATTTTATTTAATTTAAAAACAAAAAAGATTTTTTAAAGTTATCATATCAAAAATGTTTCTTATTTTATATATTTGCATTTGTCAGTTCCGGATTGACTAGCTTTGTAGTGCAATTTTGCCTTCACAAAGCTAGATGAATTTTGACTACGTAGTCACTAGCTTTATAAATGCTCCCAATGTAAAATGGACGAAGTTCTCTATAAACTTCATGAGCTCATTTGTTTGTTCAAAGTTAATGTTTACAATTTGGGAGCGTTGTTTTGGTGTTAGGGAATTCATGGTAAATAGTCAAATCACAGTGAATAACATAAATTAATTTGGACATTTTTAATTGTGAAACTATAAACAATTACAACCATCGAAACTTCTCATGCGACTGAATACCCTCATGTGTGAGACACTGACCTGTCCTAGTAACAGAACACATTTTTTCGGAATGTAAGCGAACAAGTCCATTCTACATATTTTGTCATTTGATCATAATCTATATAAATATTCGATCTATGGAAACGGTGTAATTTTGACGTTTTGAATTTGCGTATTTCTCTGAAACTATTTTCTACGTTTATTCTTAATTTATTCTAAAAACAAATTAATTATTTCGATATTGTTGCTATGAATGAACATATTTTAAACAACTCTATTGATAAAACACAGGTCCATCTTCGTTTATATCATAAATATTCCACATTTAATGATTTCCTTCTATAGATTCCACCACTGCACCAGAAACGAATTCTTGCATTCGTTAATCATTTTGTTATCAGTTCGTGTTCATTCCTGAATGATTTTGCATCAAAATGCGAAACCAAATTTATCGAAGTCGAGAGGAAAATGCAAAAACTTGAAGCTTCTCTGATAATCATAGAATCAAAAGTAAATCATGATTTGTTTTAAGGAATTATCTACTCGAGACTTAAGAAAACTTTTTGTTAGCTTTCATCGATTCCAAGTCTAGAAGAACCCATACAAAAAATAGAGACGACTTCCAAACCCTCTTTACAACAAGAAATTCAAGAAGAAACAAAGGAAGCCGATACTTCTGTGGCCGGTAACGACCAGGAAGAAAAAAATGATGAACCTCCACCACCGGTGGAAACAGGTGTCAAGGCTTGTGAAGATGCACGTTACAAAAAATTCTTCAAGATGTTACAATTCGGAGTTCCCATTGATGCCGTCAAGTTAAAAATGAAAGCCGAAGGCGTCGATCCTACTATCATAGAGTAATTGATGATTCTCTTCATCTTTCTATTCGCGTATTTTTAAAGTTTTCGACCTTTTTTGTTTTACAGCACTCCAAACAAATTGTTAACAGATGGCACTATAAGTTAACTGTGGAACAATATCACTCAATAAAATAGTTTAATCACTTTTAAAATGTTTTGTTTTTTTATCGTTTAATTAAAAAAGGCAGAAGAAAGAATTAATATAAATTGGTTCATATTAATCTAGAACTGAATCATCTGTCCCTTCCTCTTCTTGTCGCCTCCCAACTCGAAATGTTTGCAACGCTTCAGAGGAGTCTGCTTGCGGTACTTGCACTCAGTACATTCCATACGCAGGACAATCTTTTTGGTTGTCTTAGCCTGAAAAAGAAAGAGGATTCAATAAATCACAATTCATCAATCATATAAAGTATAAGAAGAAATAAGTGTGAGAGCGTTCCAGGGAGACAAGGCAATTTGGCGCTTTGAATCCACACAAAAATAGAACAACTAAAATTTGCTTTTGCATACTTTTTACCCACCAAAAGGCTTAAGGATTATCAGTCTTTCAGTTCTACAGCTATGCATGATAAACTGTTATGCTGGTTCGATGCTTACCTTCTTCCTGAAGATGGGCTTGGTTTGACCACCAAAACCTTGTTGTTTCCTGTCGTAACGTCTTCGGCCCTGAGCACCTTTACGCTCCTTGGACTTTTTGTACTGTGTCACCTTGTGCAACTTGTGGACCTTGCATTTTTTGCAGAAGGTACGTCTTTGTTTTGGTACATTCACCTAGATCAAATGAGAAAACATAAAATTAGTTCGTTTGCACTGAATTCATTTTCACTTCACAAAAATAAAGATTTTAGTTTAAAGTTTGAATTTAACTTAATATTATTGAATCTAACCCATTGTTGGATGGAAAACAAATTAAAAATTACAAGGGGATTTTAAATAAAAAATAAAACTCAGATTTAAGCATACCATCTTGACCAAATTCAGTTGTCAAAGAACGAAAAGGAAAGAAAAGGACGGGGACATAAACGGAAGTACGACATTTTGTTATGTCAAAATTGACAGTTTTGTTCGAAGTTCGATGATAAGGCAGGGGTGTTATAGAAACTGATTTTTTCGAAGTTTACACGCAACATAAGAAGCACTTAAGCATTATTCACATGAGCACGACCAACGACCAACGAATGAACGAATATTCGCAGATTTTGACATTTCTTTCACATGAGAGTTTTTAATTCGTCGCGAATGAAGTTTGACTTTTAGGTTATGTAGCGCGCGAACAATTTATTCGTTGCAGTGTGGATGGTATGTGGAACGCGATCAATTTATTCGTTGCAGTGTGGATGGTATGTGGGACGCGAATAAAGTTTGACAGTTCGTATCAACTAGAATTTTGTTCGCGACGAATAAATTTGTTTTCTTAAATTTATTAATATAATGATATTGAAAAGTAAAAGTATGCATCATAAATCAAATAGAAACTATATTGCTATCGTTTTGTTAAGATTTTGTGTTCAAATATGTCTTTAAACGTATATAAAATCACATTTTGTAATTCATTCGTCGTTCGTTGGTCGCACTCATGTGAATGCTACTTTAAGTAGCATTCACATGAGCGCGACCAACGAACGACGAATGAATTACAAAATGTGATTTTATATACGTTTAAAGACATATTTGAACACAAAATCTTAACAAAACGATAGCAATATAGTTTCTATTTGATTTATGATGCAAAATTTTACTTTTCAATATCATTATATTAATAAATTTAAGAAAACAAATTTATTCGTCGCGAACAAAATTCTAGTTGATACGAACTGTCAAACTTTATTCGCGTCCCACATACCATCCACACTGCAACGAATAAATTGATCGCGTTCCACATACCATCCACACTGCAACGAATAAATTGTTCGCGCGCTACATAACCTAAAAGACAAACTTCATTCGCGACGAATTAAAAGCTCTCATGTGAAAGAAATGTCAAAATCGACGAATATTCGTTCATTCGTTGGTCGTTGGTCGTGCTCATGTGAAAAGTGCTTTAGCCCGCGCTTACAATTATCAAACTATTCCAATGGACTATTTTCTCTAATGGTTTCTTTTTATTTTTAGGAGTTATGCATACAAATCACCACAAAACATGAATTACAATTTAAAATAATAGAATACCAAACACAAATTTTATGTTTCTATTGGTTTAATTTAATCAGCAATACTTAAAACAAATTTTTAAAGGCAAGTACTTATATGTTTTAAGACAAACTTGCAAAATTATTTGTTATTCAATTTACACGTGATTCTTTTCTGCACTGTGGATGTGAGAATTTAGCAATAGGAAACTTCTTAGCAGTGCATCTTTAAATACCGTAATTAGTATTTAGGTCTAATGTAGAAGTGAGAATAGAGTAGCGAGAAGTTTGACAATGCAATACGGTATAAAATATCTACAGAAATAGTATATTGCATTATATAACACTAGTTTAAAAATATTCTCATACAATTGGCATGGCATACAGCAAGGCTCTTCATTTCACTTTAACTCGAAACGAATTTGAAATCGATTCAAAATATAAATTAGAGTTCAGAAATTTTAATTTTATCGATATCGATTTCATTTTTATTTCGAACTAAAATGAAGTGAATTGTCGTGTTCTAAATTTTGATTTCTCCATAACATTTCGAGTAAGACAATGAAAAACTATCAAGACACATTTAAAAACTATTCTTCAACACAATTCTTTCACAAGCCATATTTGGAAACTGATTATCGAAAACCATCTGACAGCTGTCATGTCTTTCAACACAATGCAAATAAAAAACGCAAATATTTTATACTTTTTTTATTGAAAATAACAGAACAAATACAAACATATGAAATTATACAAATTCTGACAATCAACAGAATTTTGTATTGACTAATGCTATATTTGTCAGCTGCTTTAATTTCATTTAAAGTACTTTCGAAAAGCATTCGAAGTTATGAAATCTATGGATGATAGCGGCTTGTCTTATTTTTTTTTTTAATTTAATTTCTTAATTTCACATTCGATTTCATTTTACTTCACTCGTGTTGTCAAAGTAAAGTTAGTAATAAACACATAGCTTTTGCAATTTCTACCAGATTTGCTGCCTCACTAAAGAGAGAGAGATACAGATTCTCTTAAGCCACGAAGTGTAACAAAATATAATGGTGTGCAGATTCAAAAGAGCTCAATGTAAACAGCAATTCATTGTGTTAATAACTTCCGGATAGTGACAAAATTGAGTGTCAGAGGCCCACAATTTTAACACTACTCACACACCAGAATTTAATTTGATAGCTGAATAGACATAGGAAAATAACTTTTGAATTTTGACAGATGCAAAGAACTGACCATTATATTTTCCGGGTGGCAAACTTATTCGGCCCTAGCGGAATATCTGTTCTTCTCCGATTTTAAACGATTAGGATGATTTTTGCTTAGATTTCCTTCAGCACAAACTCATCGCTGAACAAATTATAATAACGTTTTGAAAAATGTTACTAAGAATAACTATTTTTTTTTGAGTACTTACTTATTTTTCATTTTGTGCTCCTAACGCAACCGCAAACGAACGCAAAAAAAAGAACACGCAACGGTACGAACGCCTGGTGGGTGACCTTCATTTAAGAGAAACTAGACATTGATCAAATTAACGATAAAAGGACATTAGAAGTGAACGCATTTATTTAGTATTGTTCTTTCCGATTACAGATATGTACCTCAAATACAAAATGAACCCCCGGCAAAGTATGTGTATGCGACAATCCTCAGCTCCGAGTGTCCTCAAGAGGAGCGATGATTTTAAATAATTTGATTGATTTTGAAATTAATTTTATGCATACACAAAGGCAATAAATTGATCTGAGTATGTTCGCGTACATTAACCCTGAGGCTCCACAAGAGTAAAATCCAATCCAACTTCTCTTCCGCAATATCATCCGCAATCCAGTGTTTTTTTTGACTGGGCATATTCATGCCTATTACCGATGTCGTCTCGTTTTTTCGACGACTCTCGTTTTCTTTGTCATCAAACTGAAATCAAATTCTAAATCATTTTATTACTCGATATTCAACAAATGTGTTTTTATTAAATTATTACCAAATAAATAAATTATTAAAATGATAAGTGTTGAAATGTATTACATACAACACAAGCAGCGATAGTGACAATGATGAAGAAGGTAGAGAGCGAAATATTGCAAAGGCACAATTAATTTTAAAAATAGGACAGTGAAGCGTCGGCATCTGCATTTGTAGCCTGAATTTGCTTTGACTTATGTATGTCCGGATGATGAAGACGTTGAAGTGGTTGGGAGCTGCGATACACGTTGCATTGCATTTCCACTCGGGCTTAACCATCTGTTTATATTTAAGTAGATTTGCAACAGGATCCTCAAGCGCAGATAGGATGTGCAATTGGTTTTGCCCTCCTCCAGTTCCTTTCACTTCTTTTTTGTTGTTCTGAACAATTTTTTTTTACTTTAAATTCAAAGTCAGCCCAAACCTGATAAAAGCAAATATTAAAAATGTGTTCATGTGAATAGAATAAACTGATTCAAACCTTTTGCCAACCATCACCATCTCTTATTGGAGGACCTTTGCTGTTGAGTTTATCAGCTATTGCATTCCTTTCTTTTTTAAAATCGGCTTTGTTCATACATTTCAAAAATCCCCTAGCCAACTGCTCGTTGCTTTCCATCAGCTGGACAAGCGCCTCGAGTTGGTTTTGGTTTGTTAATTTTAACTGAAAATGTGCAAAAATATTTATTTTTATTTATCGCAAATAAAGTACTAATAAATTCCATAAAATAAATTATTTAACAAGGAAACTAACAGTTTTGCGAACTTCCATTTCTTCGTCGTGAGCAAATTTTCAAACTAGAGATACCGTCGTTTTTTTCCATTGTCGTCGTTTCGTTTCGTCTTACAGAATGCTGAATTAAAGCGTTCAACACACTTGACGTTTACACACGACAACAAAACGAGTGACAAAAGTTGAAAACGACTTATGGAATGCAGATTGTGTCGTGTCGTATATTTTGCTGTCGTTTACGACATCGGTAATAGGGGTGATTATGTCTTGCCATGAGCAACCCCAAATGTCACATTTGACACAACGGTTAATCTGTTGTTTACTTTTTTGTTGATTTATTTTTTGTGTCGGTAGTTGTTGTTTTTTTACAAAATTAAATTTCAAACAAATTATATAAAAAAAAATGCCTTTAAGTAAACAAAAATTAGCCCTTTTAAAAAATGAATGCTGGTTAAGAAGCTGGAGGAACTAAAACAGCTAACTATTCAAGAGGATAAAAGAAAACACAGGTTTTGGGTAAATCCATTTTCGAAGTAAGGGAACTTCATGATTTGGAGGCGCACCTACTCAAGGACTTACTATGGGAGGACGGTGCAAAATATAAGAATTTTTGAAGGATGTCGGTCGACAATTAAATATATTTCACTTTTCTTTAATTAATTTAACTTACTTAATATAAAAATATGTAGGCATGACCGCATTCGACGACAATTTAAACGAAATGAAATTTGAATGTCAAAAAGACTGGAAAATGGACGCTCACCACTACATACAACACAAACGTCAAATTTGATGACAGGATTTTGATCCTCTCAAAAAATCCAAACTGCGATGACCGGATCATGGACTGGATGTTGGATTGTTAGTCTCTATTGGATTATCTGATTATCAGGCCGATAGTCCTGTCATCGGAAATGTTCAATGGAGACCCCAAGTAAATAAGATATATTACAAAAAGTTGTCTCCATAGTATGTGTATCTCCATGTACTCAGAGCTTAATGTAAATACAAACCTCAACTCAGCCGAGGACAATGAGCAATTTTTGACTTCCTTTTAATCTGCAATGCTGACCTTTTTTAAGGAAATTAAGGTTTCAAATAAAATTACCGTTATTTTAAGAACTGATTTTTTAGCAAAAATCAAATCTAAAAAAACATCACTTGTTCCACAAATGTTCTTTTTTTTAATTTTTCTCTATGTTGCGGTTCGTTACCACTAAATTTTAAAATTAAATTAGACAAAACTAAACCGCACGAGTATATTAAACATAATAGAACTTAAGCATCGACAAATAGATACGTCGAATTTTAATATTTGATCAAATTTACTAAGCCCATTAAAATTTGATGAACACTCGTAAAAAATATTCTCTTAACGTATACATTTCCTTTTTCAAATGAACTTCCATTTTTAATTATTTATAAAAACAACATTTCCCATCAAAAGTCATAGTGACAAGCTGTTAAAAATAATAAGAAAATAATCAAAGCAAATGCATCCGTCAAATCCACCCCATCCATTCACCCAACAAGGCGCAAGAGTCTTCCAAATGTTACACACAATTCCTCATACACTTTTTTTTCTCATTTAAACACTCTCAATGTACCAACCTATGTCCTTTTATTGATAAAATTAAGCCAAATGTGTTTTATTACTCATAGGTCGTAGCATACTACTTACTCTCATTGAAGGACTGAACTGAACTCAACCTTAAGGGTAGGTAGGTAGGTATACCTATTGTAATTTCTTTATGAAAAAGAAAAACCAACGCTGAGCCTCCATTGGATTAACTGTAAATAAATGCCTTTGATTATTTTGTATATGGGTAGTCTTTTGTAAGAATTACAAGCTTTTCGTAAGGAACTATCTAAGAACCTCTTAATAGTTAATGGGCGCATTAAAATTATTAGTTCTTGATAGTTGGGTTCAATTAGACAAAAATAATAGATAAGAATCTTACAAGCTCGTACTCGATGCACTCAAGTCGCATGCCATTGGACCGACAAAAATTCGTTCTTTGCGTACATTATAAAAGAGAAATAAAATGAAAGAAAAATTAAATTTAAAAGCATAACAAACTCTTAAGGTTAGATATTTTGATGAAATATATAGACATAGCATACAAAATAAACGGAACATTGCATAGCATACCATGTCACAGACCACATTAGCTTTGATATGGGGGTAAATTGGTGGAGGACATCTTCTCGTCATATCATATCATATCCTTCCTTACC
Organism: Eupeodes luniger; assembly: GCA_951509635.1. Lineage (NCBI taxonomy): Eukaryota > Metazoa > Arthropoda > Insecta > Diptera > Syrphidae > Eupeodes > Eupeodes luniger. Next base: position 4,866,054 of record OX608075.1, on the reverse strand, counting down.
TTACCTTTGCTTTTGCTTTTAAACTGAAACAAATCCAGAATACAATAAAACATCAATACCACACATCTTATTAGAAATTTGACCTATAAATATGCAATTCGATAATCATTACAGGGATGCTCACTTCTTGCAATTAATTGCAGGCCGAATTATGACGTCAGAAATGTTGTTATCTTCAAAGTTGACTTTTTACTATACCTATGCCAATTCATTACTAGATTCCTATAAGAATTAAGAAATTTATAATTTTATTTGAAATGTACAAAATACTTAACTCTTTTAAGGTTTTCAGTTTGAATAACCATTCTATACAAATTCAGTGCCAATTGAAAAACATTTTCAAACTTACCGCCAAACTCTTGATACTACAGGGTTGCAAGCTACGTACTCATGACACCCAAGCACTTTTACTATGAAAATACTCATGAAACCCTCTTGAATGGTCAATATCTTTATAAATTTTAACTAATTTTTTAAAATAAAAATACAAAAATATTCTTTATAAATTTTTCTATCGAATGGTATCAAATTTTATGGATTTTAGTTAAATTTAAGATTTTAAAAAATAATTTACATTTCTGATTCATTTACTACATGAGATCTCAAATGGCGCGCTCCCTTCAAAATGTATTTCACACTCAAGAAGACGCCTTCAGTCGATTTCGAGCATTCAGCGAGTGAACTTCGGTAAAAGGCTAGCTAACAAAAAAGTAAAAGAAGAAATAATAATAAATAACAGTGTTATACAAAATAAAAAAAAGTTTCTAGCCAATTAAAGACGTGTGTGTTGTAGATTAACTTAAGTATATTTAATTTATTTATAACAAAAAAAAAACAAAAGTTTCAAAATGAGTTCAGCAACAGAAAATAATGGAGATATCGCGGTTGAAAAAGTTGCCGCCGACGCCACCACTGCCGTCAAAGAGGACAAACAAATTAAAACAGCCTCCGAAGAAACATCAGCGGCATCAGATAATGGTACCACCAAACCAGCGGTCACAAAAGACCAGGTCAAAGGAACAAAACGGCCTGCAGATGTAAGAATTATAATTTACCTCATAGAAATATCTAATATCTAATGATAGATGCTATTGGTATAAAATATTTAGTGAGTAATCTTCATCGAACCAGCCACACGAACCACACCGGAATAAATTTATGTCTATTTTTATATTTAAAAAGTAATTTTACAACGACTAAGAAAGGGCAGCAGCAGCCTCACCTCTTATTCTGTTCTTTTAAAAAGAAAAGTCAGTGTGTTCTATTTGCTACACTATACACTATACACCATAATCTCAAAGGAGGCATAGAAAAAAAAGACTTAAAAGAGTAGAGAGAAAAAGGACACCCCTGACGTATTAATACTTTTTTATGTGTTATCACTTCAAAAGAAAAAAAGAACCAGAACTAATGGGACATTCGTCCTCAAAAAGTGGAAACATCGCCAAGCGCGCGCATTTGTTAGCGACAGACAAATAATCTCGGTTATCACACTTTACCCCCAAAGTCACAAAGTATATCCCAACCGAAGCAACCAACCTACCCACCACACCAACCAACAACTCACTCTCCATACAAAATATTGTCAAAAGATGTGTAGTCATCGGATTTTAACGAACCATTTTGACATACCTACCTACGACCGACTCTATTGAGAGTTGGAGCCTATATTCGAATTGATAACAACAATCAATAGATACTAATAGAAGCAGAGTTTCTGCCTTATAACAAATACATAACGCCTTTGGATTATAGAACAGGGTTGCTCTTTATTTTCACGTAATCTTTCGATTCGTGTAGAGAGAAATCAATTTTATTCTATTCTTTCGTTTTTGTTTTTCAGAATGCATGCGAATATGCGATGTGCTATGTGTAATTAAAAAGATAACTACCTTAACTTAAAGCACTTCACATGCTGCAATTTATTAAATTAACATTCAGAAGTACAATACAAAAATGGCGCCCGGTTTGCATTCAAAGCGACGAAGGCTTTTTTTCTCGATGAAGAAATTTGTTTTGATTTCAACTAAGCGTCATTTTCCCCTACTATGTATATTATTCTTTTTTGTTTCTTTTTTCAAATTATGTTCTATTTCTGGACGTATTTCCAAGTTAATGCTTACTCTTTACAAGGAATGTATCCAATCTATAAAACGACGCTTAAGTTTCCTCTCAAGCAAACACTAACACATTACAGCCCCCCTCCCCAAATGCCGAATATCCCCCTTGTTTCTTCTCCACACTTGACTTCATATTACAACTTGTCAAGATAATGACAGCCAGAGAAAGAGAGAGAGAGATATATAGATACAAAATAAACAAGAGAAAAACAAAAAAACAACACAGGTACCTGTTTGTTATTATGTTGTGTCTTGTGTGTAGTATTTACTAAATGAAGAAACGAGTTATTGCTCAAAATCCCATTCAATAAAATTTTAACAGCGCTACGGCGCGGCGGCGGCAGAAATAAGCACCGCCACACCGCTGCAATGCACTCAAACATTCAAAACATACGCAACGCGAGACGTGAGGTATACACATATAGGTGTTTTTTTTTTATAGGTCTCCTTCACTCTTTTGACGTTAATCACACAAAATGAGCAATAAGCATAGTTTTATGTTATTGTTGTGTGTGTTTTTTTAAGTGCCGGCCGGCCCGCTAAACCAAGCAAATCTTATCAACTATAGAATGTAAATTAGATATAGGTACACTTATATCAAAATAGAAACATAAAGATTTTCAAATCAGCAACAAAAGAAGACAAAACAAAAGTAGCACAGAGCCAATTTATTAAATAAATAAATTAAATATATGAGAAAAAGAGATTTTGTTGTTTTGCGCAAGTCACCTCACTAAGCAATATTTGTCTCTTTCTTTAGCGCAAATGTCACTTTTTGCCTTCTAGAAAATGTTTATAGATCCAATTTGCTTATAGTTGCTTCGCTTGTTGTTCAATAAACACATTCGTTCAAGCACCAAAAGATAATGAAATGATTATTTTTAAGATACACACGATGAATAATAATTCTTAAAACGCTAAAGTCAAGTACAGTCCAGTCACAATATCTAATAATTTTCTCTTCATCAAACGTAACGTAAAATGTTTCAAATAACCTATGCTTCTCTATCCTTTACGTCAAAGGTGGTAGTTTTATTGTTGAAAAAAAATTCCGTTCACATAACACGCTATACTCACGCGACCCAATTATCAAGCCAAGCTGAAAAAGGACGTATACAAGCGGAACTGTACTGAAGTTTTTTGTTGTTGTTGTTGTTTGCGTTGTTTTGTCCCAGCTTCAGGTATTGGATGAATAGCTTAATACAGGACAGGAAACGTGCCCTCATGATAAAAATAAATAAAATCCTCTTTGGGATATGCTATATGTAACGGTTGCTTTGGTTGGTTTGGTAGCCTTTATTTTCGTCACTCATTACCGTAAAATAAATGAGGAATGTAGTGTTTACGAGGGTGAAAAGGTGGCGTTTCTTCTACAGTACAGATGTCATTATAAAAACGAGACACACGCTCTTAATAATCTTTATTTCTCTCCCTCTTTTACTGTTAGTAGGTAGGTTATTCTACCTAGAGTATAGAGAAGGTTAGAGAAAATTCGATGCGGTCGAAATCACTCACATAATAAACCTACCTACATGTCTACCTACCTTCCTATAAACGAAAAGGCAGTTAGAGGTTGTTGAGAAAAACAAGAAGCAGATGTAGATGCAGCGTCTGCCCAACCAGCGAATTGGTTGCCGGGTCAAAAACAACGTTCATGATGCGCGTTACGATTGTTGATTGGTTGAATTTTTTTTCCATAGGATTGTGTGATGGGATTGTTAGTTGGAGATTACTTGCTTAGAATTAGAATTTATGGCTGCTTTTTAGTGGATTTACCAGAAGGGCCATCAGCTTGGGGGCATGATAACTTTTAGGTTGAAAGAAGGTTAAGTTAAAATTAACTTAAGTCTAAATAAGAAAATGTCAAATTGAACATGAGCATTGGGACTAATTTAAAATGGTTGATTTCGAATTAAAACTGCTTTTAAACTAATAAAAACCCCTTAAGTATGTACATTTATGATTTCAAGAAGTTTTAACTTAAGCAAATCATTTAAAATAGCTCAAAATTTAGAAGAAACTTGAATTAATTTATTTGTTTTTATTTGATTTATAGGACAAATCAGCTGCATCAAAGAAAGCCAAAAAAGAAAGTGCTGCCAATGCAAGCGATTGTTCAGAAGATGATGAAATCATTGAAGAAGAGGAGATCATTGAAGAAATCGACAGTGACATTGAAAGTGATGAATACGATCTCCCCTATGATGGTATGTTATAAATTATATCTCGATCTGCTGTATTAAATTCCATTATTTTCGATATTTATTAATACTAAACACATTCACGTATATCAATACAAAAAATGATGACCCCGCATTGGGCGCCATTTAAAGAATACAAACAAATGGAGTTCAAAGTTGGTGATAGGACATTTACTTTTGAATATTCATTAACGATTTATATGATTTATCGACTTTATCACTTTTCTTCAGTTAAATTCAACTTAAAAAAACAATTCCAACATTTTGTTTTCAGATGAGGATGAAAATGATGGCTCCGGCTCAGATGACCAAGCGTAATAATAATGTAGTCAAAAAATAAAGAAATAAAAAAAAATCTATATATATATTATATTGATAAGGAATAATTTTTAATTTCTTATTTTATTTTTTTTATGATGTAATTTTTTTTAATTTAAATCAGAAATAAGAAAAAACTTACGATGCAAGATTTTTTCCTTTAATATTTAAGTTTAAAATATTGAAAATAATAACAGAAAAAAAAATTGAAAAAACAAAACCGAAAAAATAGAAAAGAAATAGCAGTTACAACAAATAAAAAAAAGTATTTTAGATCAAATAAAAATACATATAAAAACCTAAATCCAATCTAATAGTATTTGCAAAAGAACAATCTTTCAGAAATCTGAAATTAAAACTAAAAAAAAAGTTGTGAGGAACTTTTTTTGGGGCAAATCCTTTCGTGTTCGCTATTTTACTACCTTTGTGCTGAAATTTAAAAACAAAAAGTATTGTTTTCGTACAAGCCAAATGCTGCCACAAACTTTCTTCTTGTTCGTTTCATATTTTTTTTATATTTTTGATTGATATTTTTTTACAAAACATATTTCTCGAATCTAGCATTGCACGAAAAAATAATCCTAAACAAGCCACGTTGAATATGGGATCTAGGTAAGTTATAAGCGCTTTATTTTCAATAAAGCATTTACACCTCGCACCAACAAATTGTATTTGAATGAAACCGTTAAATTGAAAATTTATTGCCTAAAATTTGATTTAAAAATCTATTTTCATTTTAAATTTTAAACAAAATGATTTTCGAAAAAATTGACGGTTTCTCTTTTGGTGAGAATTTTGTATACGGAAATTTACTTTTAGTCTTTAGCGTGCGGTGGGTTGCCTGAGTCTGAGTATTGAAAGATTTTCTGGATCTTTCGAAATAATTGTCTAATTTTGTTGTTTTCTTTACGATTCCTCTTTTTAGCTTTGTTTCCAATATGTCACACATTTTATATTCGTATGTAATGCAAATAAAAATGAAAATGATATAAAATAAAACTGAAATAAAAATGGTTCGTATTGTTCAACTCAGTATTTTAGATGATAAACGTATGTTTTAAGTTCATGAAGCATTTTCTATTTGTTGAAAAAGCTGTGAACATGCAAAAATTACTTACTTACTTATTCATGTAGATACTAGATGTAGGTTAAACAATTCATTCTTAGTCTTTACAATAAAAATATTCACAAATAAATTCATTATTATAAAAAAATTATTATTATAATTATATTGAATGTAAGAAATTAAAAAAAAAAAAAAACAAAAGTAATAGCATAAAACAACATGTACAAATTATACAACAAAAAATAAAACAAAAACTGAATGAATGTAAATTGTTAAATGAATAATAATAAAAATAAAAAATTGTTTATAAGGAAAGCAAAGGTTTTTTTCTCCGACTGAACTTAACCAAATACTTACTAGTTTTATTTTAGATGTTCGAACCTAACATAAACAAAAATAAAAACTACCTATACTAAATAATATTTATTTAAATAAATTGGTTTTCATAAAAGAATTTAAAAAAAAATTCAAATATACATATATACATCCCATAAAGAAATTTAATTTAATTTAAAAAAACAAAAACAATAAATATACATTTTTCATCGTTGTAACCTTTGAAAAAAAAAAAAAAAAAACCAATCAAGAGCAATAAACTTTGTACCATGAATCTATTTAAACAAATCAAAAATTAAATATTTAAGAGAAAATTATCATAAAACTTTAAATTTAATGTTAATCTTTTAATATTTATATTATTTTGTAATTATTATTATGTAAATAAAAAATTGAGGACGATGAAATCATTTAAATCGATGATATTTTTGTTTGACTATATTACATACAAATTTTCCAATTGCTTGACTTTTGTCAAAGACTATAGACAAATAAAAAACAAGATTAAATTGAGTGTTTTTTAAAAGATAAAAACGAATTTGTTAAACTCGAAAATAATTAAATACAGAAATAGATTAGGAGACTTTAAAGCGAGATATCCAGCGCAACCGAAATATCAACAATATGATTTTTTTTGGAAATACTTTTAACTTATGTTCTTGCAGTTCAATTGGATTTATTGTTTTTAAATTTCTATTTTTGTATTAAAAGAAGGGGACGCAGCAATCTACATATTCCTCTAGGTAGGTACAAATTATTTCCTTTTTTTTTTAAGTTTCATAGGATTTATTAAGTAGATATTTTATTTTATTTTTTTATGTGACCAATTGAGCCATAAATTAACAATAAAATTTAAATTTCTTTTCGATCCTTACTTGAATACTTTTCTCATTTTGACATTCGAAAAAAAGTAATATTTAGCATTTGTTTAAAAAATAAACATAAATAAAAATAATTTCTTTGAGCAAAGCAAAATTTTTGAAATCTCTCAAAACCAGAGAAGTTTCAACTTTTATTTGTTGTTAGTTTCAATAAATATCTAAGGGTCTGGGAGAGACTTCTATTTAGATTTTTGATGCATGCGGAAAGGCAAGTTAGAGTAAAGCTACACATGGAGGTTAGGAAACAAGCACAAATAGACGCTTTTTTGATTTATTTTCAGGGAAAAAGGTTAATTCTTTATTTATTTAGTTTTGGTGAAAAAATCAACAATTGAAATAAAAAATTAAAGCTCTATCGATAATCTAAATTATTATTTTTAACATACATTTCAAACCTGTTTAAGATAAGATTTCAAAATAAAGGTTAACAGTTATTTCTGATCTCTTCTCAGCTTCTTCTCAGATAAATATTATTTAGTTACTCAAATCAATGTTTTACCGAAACCTTCGTTAAAAACTAGGGCCAAGCGGCCAAGTTACAAATCTTAATCATTCCTGTATGCGAGTAATGGCACGACTTTTATGCCGAATCCGAACTGCTAATTTGAGAAAGCACTATTTATGACCAGAATTACTCTTAAAGGATTTGTCAATTCCTCGCAAGAAGCAGTACCCGTGAAAAAATGTTAGTTGGCACAAACAGGGATGTAACCCAAGACCTCTAGCTTGAAAATCCTACGCACTAACCATCGCAGCACGGGTATTACCAAAACATTGTCTTATCAAAAATTCCTCGAAACTTTAACGATACGGTTGATTTTTGTTTCATCACTTCAGAGTAATCTTATCCAAAAATGCATGTTTTTGTTCAGATGCTTCTTAGGAAATATTATGAGATCTTTGATGTTTGTTGATAAAAGCAACTTTATTTTCCGGTTTACCTGTATATACAGCTTTGCATCGTCAAGCCTCTTTCAAATGAGTTTGCTTGTCATGATCAAATTGAATTCCTTGATCATTTTAACCATATTAGTGAGAAATGATTTAAAAATATCATCCATTTTCTTGAGATGGCTCTCTCGTATGAAACTTTTAAGGGGGTGTTTTTAAAATTTAGATCTCGATTTTTTCTTGATAAATAAGTGACACTATAAACCAATTTACGAAAACAGTTTAGTAGGTATTTTGGCTATTCGGGACGGATTTCTTTTTTTCCGGAGTGCAAAAAACTTGACGGCCCATTTTTTGAAAATATGTATTTGTAAAATAAATGTTATTAAAAAATAGCAAAAATTATGTACTTTCTTTCACAGTTCGAGCAAGAAATAACAACTTAACTGTCAAAATGTTGCTTTTATGGTGTCTAACATTGTTTTTCTTGCTTTACTTTTTTTCCATTATTTAAACGGCCTATGCTTTAGTGAGAGTCAGTTGCATTTCTTCCCTAAAATAGCTTTCAGGAATCCACATCGGTTTACCCTTGAGTCCAACTTTGATCGTACTGTAAATTACAGATACCTATTCGTTCTTTAGCCGTACTATTCGAATGTGGAAGCTTTACCAAACTCAGTCTTAGCCATGTTCAAGAATTCAAAATATCTGATATCTCCTTTTCAACCCCTTCCTCTTTTTCTAATGATATTTTAAACCGTTAGAATGTGTTCCAATTATTAAAAAAATGTGAGAGAGTAAAAAGACCATAAATAAGGAAGTGCACAAAACTAACAAATGTAATGGTACTTTTTAGATATGATTGTTATTGCTGATTGTTCAATAACCATTTCACTTAAGGGAAATTTTAAATGAATCATTTTTCTAAATAGTGTGCTTTTTTATATCCTTAGCTGTAAATGGAGTTAGCAGAGTTGGTGCTTTGTTGTTTAAAAGCAAACAAACTAGGCACAAAAACTACTTACTTACTGAATTGCCTTGATAAAAATTATCATATTGATGAATAGTAAAAATTCTTTTGATCTCTTCTGGTTTAACTAAACAAAACAGCACAGAATATAAATTTTCACTTTCAAAGGGCAACGTACTTAAAAATTTATAAATCCTAAATCGATGAAGCAACTTGAAGTTTGGATTCGTAAATAGCGTTTTATTTCATTACTTCATACATATGTTTTTAATTCTGATCTTTTTATTGTTTTCTGTTCTTCTGTTTATTTTATTCTAACTTAAGATTTTTTAAGTAGAATAGGTAGTTTGTTATTTCTTTTAAGAACAAAAAAGATAAATGAGTTTTAATAATTAATAAGAGTTAAAAATTCTTCCCACATTGTGATAGAATACATTTTTGTTTTCAGTACCAGAATAAAGAAAGAAAAAAAACAATTCAAAAATAGAAAAATAAACATTACCTCTCGGCTAATTACACCAATTGTCTATCAAGACCGTATGTATACCTATAAGTGAACCAAGACTGAAACAAACAAATTAGAATGGAAAAATCTATATCTAACATGAATTTTAATTCCTAACTTTCTACAAAAGAGTATAAATTGTTAAAAAAAGAAGGTAGGTTTGGCAGGGATATACATAAATTAATAAAAACTTCAAATAAATCGATATACCTACAAGAAAATGAGTTCTATAATGTTCTAGATTTTCCCTGGTTTGTGTTGTAGTTGTTGTATTTGTTTTTCACATATATGTCTACACATACAGATATATTTAATCAATCCCTCTCTCCCTCTCTTTTTCGTATTTTCCATAATCGATAATAAGAGAAAATGTATACGGCATACCAACAAAAAAAGAGGAAAGCCACACAACAAAATTATTTTTTCTTCTCATTTCGGTCATACTTCATAACGAACGAACAATTCGACCTTTCATGACGGTAGAGATAGACATATTATTGTGCATATTGCCCGAGGCATCATTTTCGAGCTATGGGGGTAGCATTGCCGTGAAAACCTAATTTACAACAAACAAGAAAAACAACACACCCTTCTCAATCAGTGTCGAAACGAAACAGAGGTTTTCTGGTTTTTCTTGTTGGGATTGGGATGGCATCGCTTGGCATCATGTCGCGCTCGTGATACATCCAAAAATTTTCCAGCAATAAGCTGTTAACGAACACGAACGACGACGGGACTGTACACTTTTTCATACTATAGGTACATCCAACACGGCATTCACGAATCACCAGCATTGTTTCTATAGGTTTTAAAGGGATGATTGAGGAACATAGTGTATAGAAATGGAAATTTCGACTATCCAGATATAGTTTGATACAGAAAATGAGTTAGGGTGTATTACACTTTTTGGCTTGTAAAAGATGTTTATTCGTCATCCCTGTGCAGTAGTTGGTTGGTTTATTTTTATTTTTATATCTGACGAAGCGACTGCAGTTTTGTGCATGTGCAGCAGGACCTTTTCGTTTCCGGGTATTAAAGAAATGCCAAATGTTATCAGTGTATGTAGGTACTTACTATGTGAGAATATAAAGATTACGACTTGTCCTTCAAAAGTCCTTGAAGAGAAAAATTACTCTTTCCTATATAAGAGTTTGTATTTTTGTTTTTTGAATGGAGCGTCTGTGGAATAGGAAGGAGGATGAAATACAAAATAAGTCAATAGGTAAGCTGTATTGTCGTATCATAATCCTTCAACCTATGTATTTGGATACATTATGTACATAAATGTATATACATATGTGTACGTATTCAGTGGAGTTTTTCAGCTTGTGTCGAATCTTACTGAGAATTTTGTCTACTTTGTTGAAAGATTTAATTACATTTTTTTGAATCAAGCTATAAAATAGTATCTACCTACCCAATAACATATTTAATATTAGATTATTCTCCGCAAATTAATCAAATTTTTGCTCAATTTTGTCAAATAAATAGAAGAATTTTACTACTCTAACTGTCTTTGTTTTACTTTTACCGCCCTAAACAAAATGTGTGCAAAACGTAGACGATATGTGGAGGTATGATGTTTGCTTATGAGGTCGACGATGTTTAGAAGTTTGAAAAGCTTACAAAACTGTTTCCTAAATGCAAATTCAAATCTTTTCCATTTTTTCTTGATCGCTATGCTTGACCGCTTGTTGGCTGTTTTTACACATTTCGTTTATTAGGGAACTTTGTACTTTTTAGTTTTACATTAACAAATAAAAAATGATTAAATTTAAAAGTTGAATAAAACAGACACAAATGTGGGAGAATCAAATGACAATTTTGACATTTCCAGAGTAGTAAAAATTTCGGAATATCACTCTAAATCAATCCTCATCGCTTTCATCGGATTCTGTGATCGACGTATGTAAATATCAATGAATAGTGTGTAAATATGAGATGATGAAATTTATAAATATTATTTATCTAAATATATACAGCTATGGCCAAAATAATAGCAACACTCTCTAATTTTTGCTAATATTGTGTGTAGTACTTACAGTAGGCAAATATTAAAAAATATTAGTGTTGTATATTAGTGGTAGGTATGTTCTTTATCTATTTTATATAAATTAAAAAAAGAGGTGCAAAATTTCGTAGTCCATTCACTTTAGGCTTCCCAACAAGTTGGTCATAATAATAGAAACACTTGATTAATTTAACAAAAAACAACACACTAATAACCAATGCATTTTTTTTTATTTATTAGCAATAATTATTTAATATTTCAACACTGCATCCATTCGATTTGGCATAGAGTCTACCAACTTCTTGCACTTTTCTTGTGGAATCGAATACAACACTTCTTGGGCAATTCTCCATAGATCCGCTTTGTTGGTAGGTTTATGCTTACTAACCTCAATCTTCAGTTCATTCCAGAGGTTTTCAATAGGATTTAGATCCGGTGATTGAGAAGGCCTTGCAATTTTCAAGGCTCGTAGATTTTAGATAAATATATTGAAAAAAATAACTTCATCCGTATTTAAAACTTTTTTCAAAAGTGAGAAATAGAAATAAGCTTACTACTTGTAAAAATAACCAACATTTACTCGTCTAAAACAATACAATAATTAAGATAACAAAAATTGTTTTGATTAATTTCAGCGATTAAAAACATACACCCACTAAATTTTCGTATTTCATTTCTGTCACAAAAATGTTCACTTTGCCTTTAATTAGGTCTATTATATTATTCTTTTATTCTGCTACTTTTTTTTTTTAAATGTCTATAAACTTGGAACTGTCAAAAAATCTTTTTTTTAGTTTTACATCACTGAACAGAGCCATTATTATTCTGAAGGATAGTGAACGTTATTTTGTTCGCAAAAGGTATCAGCTGTAACACAAATTTTATCTCAAAAATCTTTATTTTTAAAATCTCAGATTTCAATATTCTCAAAAATATAAACCAAATTTCCCATAAACAATTCCCGTTTTTGCTGTCAGAACAATAAATAGATTCGATTTTTCAATAATTTCTATAGAACTTTTTAAATAGGAGGAAAAGAACCTTAATGCTCATTTGACTTCTGGGGAGAGAAATGGAATATATAATTAAAGGATATAAAATTTTAATTTTATTAGTTAGTTTTTCTTGTTTATTTGATTTTAATTACTTTATCATATTCACGTTTTTAAAAGCATCCTTCGACGAATCGAAGTGTAAACATCACCCAAAATGCTACAATTTAGAACTCCCCCAAAACTAAAAACGTCAACAAACTAATTTGACATTTGTGTACTTTTGCAAAATTTACTTCTCAAGAGCGATGATTTTGTGAGATTTCTTCTTAAAACTATAAAAGTTAATTTAAAATAAGAAAGTTATTGCCATCTGACATGGATAAAGATTCGGACAGTACTGTTACCTCTCTAGATGAAAACACTGAAAATTTCTGCAATAATCCCACTCGTGACATCTTAGCCGAAGGCATAATAAATTTGTTCAAGCCATCAGTGGATCGTTTGGACGAAAGAATAACAGCCACAAGAGCTGCACAAGCTGAGCTAAAAATTCAATTGGATGCCCTAGCAGAACAGTTAAAGGAAATCGAAAAGGCTCAGGCGACAATCCCCGAGTTCTCGGACAAAGTAAAAGAACTTATCAACGTAAAACACAAGGTCACGGTCATTGCAAACATTCTCACGACGAGTCAAGAGCGACTTAACAATTTGCATAAGCTAATCGATAAGGAACAGGAAAGAAGAGCAGCTCTACTTGAATCAGCAATTTCTTCAAACATATAATATACAAAAAATCTCAAAACATGGACACCCCACATTATGACCACTTGACTCTGCAAGATTATGAGAAAGTCTACGAACCTGCGGAAGATACATTTTTACTTTTGGATGCATTAGAAGACGATTTGGAATACTTGAACACAGTTCAACCGGGAGTGTGCTTAGAAATTGGGTCTGGCAGTGGAATTATCATTACAGCTCTATCCAAAAAATTCCCCAACGCAGTGTGTTTGTCCACGGACATAAATCCCTGGGCTTGCAACACCACAAAGAGAACTTCTCTACGAAATAAAGCTTCTGTAGATCCCATTAGAACTAACCTAACCGACAATATCAAAAATAATCTGGTGGATATATTGCTATTCAACCCACCATATGTTGTAACCACAGACGAAGAGATGAATCAGGAGAAGAACTTTGAATCAGACACAACAGATAATAACTTAATATTTTCATGGGCTGGTGGTGTTGATGGAAGGCGTGTTATCGATACACTTATTGATAAATTGGATTCCATTCTATCTCCAATAGGGGTGCTTTATTTGTTGGTTTTAAAGGAAAACAAACCCAAGGATATCATAAATAGATTAGCCAAAAATAACTTTACTGCAAATATTTTTAAAGAAAGACGAATTCCAGGCGAACATTTGTTTATTTTAAAAGTAATGCGCTGTTAATTTGTTAGTGTTTTTTTTACTATTCAAATATTATGAAAATATAGTTAACATTACTTACCGCTTTCAACTTAATTTTTGTATTTTTATAATTAAAAATTAAACAAACAGGTTCATGAAGAAACATGAAATTTGAATTATCCCGCACAGCATTCAAATTCAAAGAAATAAACAAACATTAGCCGCTAGTGATGGGAGTATCACAAAATATCTGCAACGAGTGAAATAAATTACTCGTTGTTTCTTAAATTAGGCACTTCTTGAGCTGAGTTAACACTAGCGGTACAATTTCGTAATCTTCTGTTTTTTTTGTATTCTTTTAAGAGCTTGAGAACTTGGAATAATAATAATGAATTACAAGAATGTTGTTTGAATAAATATGTTGTTATTTTAATCTGTTAGAAAATTCCATTGCAATTATTTTATTTTACAATAAATTAATGACAAAGAGCAATGTATGACAAGTTTTAAAACAAAAACTCGTCATTCACCATAACGATAGCCCTTCTTGTTTTCCAAGGAAATAAGGAACAATGATGCCACGTATAAATAGCACAAACTAGTCTATTTTGATGGTTGTAATGGTGATTTATTAATGGATTGAAGATTTTCTTCGTTCCAGAGAATTTTTATTGACGGATATCTTAAGTGCTTTATAAACTTCGCAGCCAGATTGAATTGAATTAAGTAAATTTCAACTATTTGAAAGTGTTGTGCCAAAGTAAAATGATTGAAGGTGAATTGCAGAACCTTACTGAACAGACATTTCAACACTGTTTGACTTTCTCAGCTGTCAAATAAAAACAATATTCAAAAATTCACATGCTGCTAAAAACATCAACCTTCACCACGCTGATGTAATATTAAAATAAGAATACTTTGATGTCAAAATTGCATACCTTTTATATAATTCGTTACAAATCACTGAAATGAAAGCCAAAAATGTGATTAAATCAAGATTTTCTTTATAATTTATAATAAATATGTAAGATCCCACAATCTTTTTTTCTTGTTGAAAGCTCAGCCTAAAAAGAATAACAAAAATGTACTCGCTAGTTTCCCGCTAATTATTTCACATATCTATGGCCACTCTAATTAGGCGCATAAGTAACGAGTGAACTAGTGGCATTTGTACAGCGGCTGTTTTCTGTAATATCATTTGACAGTTTAACTTTTTTTTTATTGTAAATATATCGCCATCCCAAAAATTGCTAAAGGGTAGGAAATAAAAATTTTAAGTTTAATTTTTACCTTAAAATTATGAATAAAATATTTAATTATCAAATGAAAAAGTTTTTAAACAGTTGAATGAATTGAAAATATTGCTTCGAAAAATTCAAAGTTCCAAAATAGTTAGAAAGAAAAACGAATAAGGAAAAACTATTCGTCTCCGGTCTCGTCAATCAATTCGAATTGTCAAAAATTTCAATTTTAATATTCTCGCCAACCAAACATTAAAAATATTTTGGTTAAAATTATAGAAAAACGAGAGGACCTACAAATTTTCGCATCACTATGGAATCACCTCCTTCAACGGAAGTAGTATATCAAGCAATTTACACTTTATTCAACAATCCAAACTCCAGAGACAAGGAAAAGGCTTCAAAATGGCTAGAAGAGTTCCAAAAATCGGTTTGTACACAAAAATTTAATTAAATAAGATTCATCACTTAAAATTAATATATGTACATACTTTTGCTTTTTCTATTTCATCAGATATACTCGTGGACTATAGCAGATGAATTGCTCCAGCAAAAACGTGATCTTCATTCGTGTTACTTTGCGGCCCAGACCATGCGAAACAAGATTCAAAATTCTTTCAATGAGCTACCCCCAGCCTCCCACGAAAGCCTACGTGACTCACTGATAGCGCATATCTGCCAGATCACCAGTGAAACAGATCAAATCATCGTTACTCAGTTGTGCTTGGCTGTGTCGGATCTGGTGTTGCTGATGGCAACGTGGAAGGATCCAATTTTATCTCTCGTGGAGTCTCTGTCCAAGCGGTCGGAAACTGTGTGGCCTCTGGTGGAAATTCTCACAGTGATTCCCGAAGAAATCGACTCACGTTATCTGCGATTGGGAACCAACCGACGCAAAGAGATCCACAAGCAACTGGAAGAAAGTGCTTGCACAGTGAATGAGTTCCTGTTGGCTTGCCTGTCCAATTACATGCAAAACGAATTCTTACTCAATAAGGTGACAAGATGCTTTTCCTCGTGGATTGCAATTCATGCTATTCCCCTGAAAACGTTTCCCGAGAGTCCATTGGCCCGACACGTCTTCAATATGCTTAGTTCGACGGAGACAACCCCTAAGTTGCACGATTCCGCAACCGAATGCCTCTGCACACTCCTAGGCTGCATGGAGGGCAATAATAATCATTTCAATGTCGATCAAATGCTCGAGTTGCAGATCTTCAACGGAGTTCTGGCTCTGGAGAATGCTTACCACAACAGCATCGCTCATGAAGAGGCCGAAAAGACAATAAACTATTGTCGCATTTTTACGGTCATGTGCGAATCATTTCTGTTGCTGATGCTCTCGAATCCAGAGACGCCACATTATTCAATGAAAGGACTTGATTTAGTTCTATTGTGCGTGGGGCATTATGACTATGAGGTCGCGGAGATAACATTCAATTTGTGGTATCGCCTCAGCGAGGAGCTCTACCAGAAGAATAACGACGCTTTGACAATGCATTTTAAGCCTCATATTGAAAGACTGCTGGGAGCGCTGTACCGACACGCCCAAATGGACGCAGATCACGATGGACTTATCGATGAATCTGATAATTTTAACGTAAGTAAATATCAGAGAAGCCTTTTTTAAATGCGGGCTATATTGACCGTTATATAAATGTACACTTTTTGTTGGATAGCTAAATGTGGAGACCTCGTATAGTCTATCCCAGTGACCCAGTTACAAGTGGAGTGGGGTTGATTATCCACATAATTTTATCATTTTGGTTTGCAAAAGAATTGTCTAACATTTATTTTTAAACTTTCACAGGACTTTCGAAGAAAAGTCTCCGACCTCATTAAAGACGTTATTTTCATCGTTGGATCAGGAGCGTGTTTCAAGCAAATGTTCATCACCTTGCAGAATCCTGCTGCTACGTGGGAAAGTACAGAATCGGCTCTTTTCATAATGCAAAATGTAGCTAAAAATATTATTCCGTAAGTATTTTAATATTTTTACAAAAAAAAACAAAACATGCATTTTAACAAAAAATTGTTATTTTAAGTGACGAAAATGAAGTTGTACCCAAAGTTGTGGAAGCGATACTGAATCTTCCTGAAAATACTCACATCGCCGTTCGTTACACGTCCATAATGCTGCTGGGAGAGTTGTGCGAATGGATTGAGAATCACCCGGAATCTCTGCAAGCAGTTCTCAATTTTCTCCTCTATTCCCTCCAGCAAAAGAATGGCTTAGCAGCAGCTGCTGCCATCGCTCTCACCTCGATATGCACTGCCTGTCGCCAGCAGATGAGTTTTCATCTTAATGGACTCATCGAAATTGCCCGCAGTTTGGATAGCTTTGAAATATCGAATGAACTTGCGATTGGACTGTTGAAGGGAATCTCCCTCATACTGACGAGATTGCCTCGCGAGCAACTCGAACCGGGTTTGCGTGAAATTTGTTCCTTCCAATTGAATCCTTTGGCACAGTTAGTCGAGACGGGAAGTCTGTCAGTGAAGAAGGGAGAGCGCACGGATCCTGCTTATTGGATCGATCGTGCCTGCGCAATCATCAGACACACAAACCCAGACATCCAGGCCGATGAAGTGCATCCCACCTTGGCAATAATCACCGACGCCTGGCCATTAATTTCTAGAGTGATGGAGAAATACCAAAGCGAACTGCGGATCATGGAACGAACCTGTCGTCTAATTCGATACGCAGTTCGCATGGTGGGAAAATTGGCATCGCCTCTGGTGGAACCACTTGTCAAGCAAATGGTCTGTCTCTATGTTGTGCATCATCACAGTTGCTTCTTGTACCTGGGAAGTGTGCTGGTCGATGTGTTCGCAAAGTCCGAAGAGTGCATCGCTGGTCTGCTCGAAATGCTTAAAGCTTTTATCGAACCCACTTTCAATATGCTGCAGGTGGAGAATGGTTTGAAAAACAATCCCGACACAGTGGATGACTTCTTTAGATTATGCTCGCGATTCATCGAATGCTGTCCGGTGCCGTTCCTCCAGAGCCCACTAGTGACACCGATTTTCCAATGTGCACTGCTGGCATGTACCCTCGACCATCGGGAAGCCAATTCATCGGTGATGAAATTCTTTTGCAATATTTTGCGTTGGGGTCGCACCACTTACAGATATCCCGAATGTCGTCCACTAGTCAAGAGCATTGCTCAACAAAACGGCGAAGCGCTGGTCATGAATTTAATACACGCCTCAGTATTTTGTTTGCATTCGTATATGATGCCAGATGTTGCGGAAGTCTTAATGGAAATTAAATCAGTCGAAGGCGAGAATATGGAAGCGTATTTGAAGAGAGCACTAGACGCATTGCCAAAGAAGAACAGTGGTGGCTATGTGACAGCAACGCAAGAACAATTGGATGAATTTTGTAATTCAGTTTTAAAGTGAGTATAAAATGTATTCGTTTTGATTTCTTTTTAAATCTCCTTCTTTTTTTTGTGTGATTTTGCAGGGAAGAAGAAACAAAAGCAGTGACAATAGCTCTTAAAGAATTCACCAGACTATTCCGATGAAATTTCATTTAAAAAAAAAGCGAAAAATTGTGAGAAGAGAAGAAATTGCGTTTGATTTAATTTCATGTAGACTATTAGATTAACTAATAAAGAAAATTGACATGTTTAAATTTTATTTAGTTGGTAATTTAATTCAAAAATTATAAAAACTGCAAAACTCGTTACATTGCAAAGATTCATTCAGAACTTTGGTACTTGCTCAGCTAAATTACAGTTGGCAGAAAAGGTAACACGCATTGAGTTCATTTTATTCTAAAACGTTTTTTAAATGTACATACATTCTTTAGCAGGTTGATAAAGAACAGAAGAATGGGAGTAAGAATAAATAAATTTAAGTTTCGTAGCCTGACAAAACAGTCAGGAGCCTTTTACAATATCGAGTCAAAAGCAAATGAAAGAGCGTCGTTTCCCATCGCAGACTTGGTAAGAATGTAACAATTGATAGGTATAACTTCGAGGAATTAAAGAATTCATTTACTTACTGCTGTACTGCTGGTACCTCTGTAAATGACATCAATACTGAAAGTAAGCTAATTCCTGAGAAATGAGGCCCTATCGCAAAACACCAAGGAGACGCTACACAAATCCCTCATCATCCCGATCTTTCTGTATGGTGCAGAAGCATGGATCCTATCTCAGGCACATGAAGGTTCTCTTGGTATTTCCGAGATGAAGGTTCTACATACGATCTATGGACTGATTTGTATCAACTAGCAAAATGACACCTGGCGGAGACGATACAACCAAGAACTGTACGAGCTCTAAAGCGACTTGCCACTTGTAAAAAAAACTGCGTGTTCAATGGTTAAGATGGCTACGGCACATTGAGCGAATCAATATGGAAGCTCCAGCTCGTAAATTACTGCAAGCCAAGCTGGCAGAGGCATACCTTACCTGTGGTGTAGCGATTAGGTTGAGGCCAATACACGTCGCTGGCTTGGCATTTAAAACTGAAGACAGCTAGCTAGAAATCAAGTAAGCTGGTGGAATCTATTACTTGATGCCCAGGAGCACCATGCGCTGTAAGCAAGACTGACAAACCTCAACAACAACAATCACAACAACTGCCTTGAATAATCGCGGGAATGAAAATGACTTACAGTTTTTTGATGATTCTAAACGAATACCTTGAGAAGAGCCTTTTCATGACAAGATTGATTCTTGGAGGACTGTTAGTTCTTCGCAATCATTGTGACTTAATCACAAAGTTACGATAAGTGAGAACACATTTATTTAAATGTTTAAACAAAATAACACAGATTTTTCAGTTTTATTACTATGTGAGTATATATTTATTTTATTTTATTGGTGTTAGAATTCGATAATATTTTGTTTCTTTGATTTATGCGCTTGGAATATAAATGGTACTTAAGAAAAAGCTGCAGCTTTGCTACGTGCATTTAACAAAAGGAAATATAAAATCATGTTTTTAAGCTCGTTTCTTTCTCCAAGAGATTGCAAACAAATTTAAAAAAAAAACTTAAATTAATGTGCAGTACTTTTTGTCGGACCACCACTAACTGGTGGCTTAATACCCATCAAATTACACAATTCATTGCGAACGGGACGTATTTCCAACAAAGGTAATCCCCAATCTGTTTCCGATAATAAATTCAATATCTCATCCATGTTTTCTTCAGGAATGTCACATGAATCACCATGAAGTGCCAAAGCTTCATATAATTTAGTTGCTGTCGTCTTACGAACATGAACATGAGTTAGACCTAAAAATACTGACATTTTTGCAAGTATTTTCTTGCAAAGACGAGAAACTTGAATTAGTTGACAGAAAACATTTATACTCGAGATGAGTTTGTAGAGTTTCTTATGTCCTTTGATTTCTTCATTAACTAGGCGGAATATTTCGTCAGAAAATTGAGACGCATCGTCCATCAGAACCGAATTTATTGTTCCTGCAAAAAGTTTGTTTTAGATGAGGGATTTATATGGGGAAGGCTTAAAAAAAAAGTACCTGATCCAATAAGAATGTCTAAGAAATTCAACATCGGATGAGTAACTCGATCGACCATGAAATTCTCCTCGAAGTTCTTAACAATCTCATTGCAAAGCCGTGGAATTTCATTGGGATGGGAACGCAGAAATTTAAACAAAGCTGCCGATGAATATTTTATCTAGAAAAAAGAAAGAAGAAACTCCATTAAAAATATTCTCACTTAGAACATCAAAAAGTCCTTCTTTTACCAAAGATTCTGTAAGTTGTCCAATACTTGCACTTAGCCCGAGAAGGACTTTCTGGGAATATTCTGGTAATTCTAAAAGAGAACAAAACATGGGGAATGTGTGATCTGCAAATAACCAAAGCACAGCCTCGGTATTTTCTGGAAAAATTTCCTTAAGTCGATCGTGCTGGCTGATGTGTGGAATGGCTGGTTCAGCATTAATTAGACTACAGAAAAGTCGTCCTGCCAGACCTCGAGTTCGATCAATTTTCTCAACAGCTTGTTGAACCAAACCCAGAAGAACTCGTTGCACATGATCCGGTTTTAGAATAATTTTTGGACACGTGGTAAGCAGTTGGTATAAGGCTAAAAAATAAAAATGTAATACAAAATTTTAAGGCAATTTTTCGTTCCAAACCATTCATAGCAGCTTCTCGCACCCAGGCTCCAATATCACCCCGATTATCAACTGAATACTCTTCCAGAGCCTTCATGTAGCAATGGAAAATCTTGTCAAAATACTTTGGATTTGCTAAAGAGCCATCCGAGCCACTTGAGAATCCAATAGTCTGGACAATATTCGACAGCGATCGAATACTCTCTCTACGAGCTTCACTCCATTTGAAGGTAATTACATTTTCTGATGGTTTTTCGGCTCCTTCCGAATTCGTTTCATGTGAATGGGGACGTGGAACTTGGCTGTATTTAACAAGGCAATCGATTATTTTATCCAACTGAGGTAAGACCATGAAACTGGGCAAAGCCCCAAGGGCACAAAGATAACCCATGCGAATTTTCTCTTCGAGATCATTTTCAGCTCCTTTGAGATAGGAAGCGACTATCACATCATTTTGATCACTTCGCTCGGGTTTGTTGTAATATGCTTTGCATAGTTCTGCAAGGGCTAAAGTTGCAGCATCACGGGTCTGACCAATAAGGCATTTGTCGATTATTTCTTGCCAAGATTCTGAAAGGGAATTGTTGTCATTTTCTCACTGAAATTTAATAAATCCATTTCTCGTTTACCTAAACATTTAGAATTGGCTGTAATTTTGGCAACACTGCAGTTCCGAATGAACTCTACACAACAGTCCTTCATTATTTCTCCACTCATACCTAAAATATTAACTTTCAAACTGAGTTTTTTAGAATGATAACAAATGTTTACCTCTAAATTGATCACGAGTCAAAAATGCTCCAATCAGTTCGTTCAACTCGCTGACTATCTGATTTGTTAGAAGCGTTTCTTCGGATTTATTCTCTACTAATTTCAAGGCGCAAACAATTTCTCCAATTGCCAAAACCGAGCCATGTCTCATATTGATGTCAATTGAGTTGGTTTTGGTGAACAAACGTGGAAGAACTTCACTAGACATGTATTGCGGTGCCTTGAGGGTAAGTTTGTGCAACGCTTTGGAAGCCAGTTCCCTAATTGAAGTGTCCCAATGGTTGACTTTCTTCTCGACCAAATGATCAATAAGTGGAACTTGATATTCTTCATATTGAGCGATATAATCACTCACGATGAGAAAAGAATTCTGTTTTAGGCCAACTGTATAGAAATCTGTGGTCGTTGAGATTTCAATGCCATACGGAAAATTACCCAAACGACCAACACTCTCTTGGAAGGCCGCAGATGCCGCTCGTCTGCAGTTGATTTCTCGATCGAAAGAGGCAACCGTTAGGAGGCCAGCAGATATCTGATGGACAAATGGTTGCAAATCTCCGGGATTGTATGCCCGAGCAAATGCCCAACACATGTAGCACGCAGCGTCTCGAATATGCTGACCCACAGACATGTAGCCTTTCATTTCGTCATAGAACAAAGCTTGCAGCAGGAGAGGAACGAGTTCCTTGAGACGATAAGGCAGAAGAAGACCCCGCTTTGCCAATTCGGCAAGAGCTAAACATGACCCATGCCAAGCTTCGTGTGGTTCGAGGGGATTTAAAATGTCCACCACCGAGCCGATAACTTCATCGGCTAAGGTGCGAGAAAGTCGATTAGTGACACGACCAATTCCCTTGGCAGCACTCCAACGGATGTCACTGCCAGGGCTGCGAAGACCCTGAAGTAGTTCTTCAATCACGTCTTCGACGAAATCTGGGACAACTATTTCTTCGCCCTCTTCCATGTCGCTATCAATGTCTTCCAAGTTAATTGGCTTAGCCGCATCGGATGGTTCGGCAAGGTTAACAGCCAAAGATCGAACGCCTTTGAAAGAGAAAATCAATAAAATGGAAAGAATGGAGACTTTTATTTATTACCTCTCTTGTATCTCCAGGCAGCTATACGGGGCTTCAAATATACCAACCCAATTCGCTGAACGATTTTAATGTAATACTTATATTTGAGGAAGTCTGAACTGTCTTTGTAGTTACATCCTAAAATCCACACCTGCAGTCGCTGAGCATAGGGCAGCAAGTCTTCGCGTTTTCCATGCTTAAGGATAGCAGCAACTGCTGCCAACTGACCGAATTTAACTTCCTGAGTTTCTGCGTTGTTATTCTCAATCACCCAGTCGAAGAATTTCTCCAAATAAATGTCCTTGATGTCTGAACGAATGAAGTACTTCGCTGACAAAAATGCAGTGATTCCTGCGCAAGTATCGTTGTGTTCGGAATAAGTCTTGCAAATATCGAAAATTCGTTCCATTTTGGTTTTGTTGGAAGCTGCATTCTCGGTGCAATTGACAACATCTCCGCCGGCTGCATAAGCATCCAGTCGAGCCATGTGAAATGGATTCAACACCAATATGGACATCCAAAGAAGCAGAATATAACGAGTCTCCCAGTTTTCGAAGACTTTGGGATCTTGTTTTTCTAGCAAGTCCAAAGCGAACTCAAGATCGCTCAATTCGTGTGGAAGGAACTTCACCAAAGCTTTGTATGTCCTCACCTTACACAGAATGTACAAGTATTTGAAGCATGCATGCACGAGGTCCACCTCACTGTTGGGATCACGGATTTTGTCAAGAAGTTTTGTTAGCAAAACGTCAAGATGTGGGTCCAGGAGATGTGGTTGCTCTTGATACCTAAGTTTTGTGGAGTTGATCTTAATGAAGGATGTTCTAAGGGTATCGGAATTTCTATATGTACCTTGAAAGAATCTCAGTGAAATGTTCATATTCCTTTTCGAAGGTCCGTGCCTGACACACCTTAATCGAATCAATCATCGAAATAACTTCATCGAGTTCCACAAATAGCTCGAGAGTATTCGATGGACGATCGTCATCCTTTAATTCTTCACATAGTGCCATAACTCCGAGTATTGATTTAAATAAGTCTTATGAAGTACTTTGGGGGGAATTCTATTAATTTAAAAACAGCCGGTCGGTCGAACTGTTCTGTTTGATGACTTCCTTTGTTGACAAATCAAGCAAAATATCTGATGATTTTTTCACAGTTTTCAAAAGACAGATGATGTTCTTTTTCATTGTGTTCTCAATAAAAATATGTAATTCACAATTGTTCAGTTCATATTTCTAAGACAGTAGTCACACTTGGTTCTTTTGAGGAAACTCGTTTTGACGTCTCATCATTTTATCTCGATCCCATTAACTATTTTTTTTATAAAGTAGAAATGTTTGTATTGTTATTAAAGCATACGGTAGAAGTGAGATAAGTCAGAATGAGTAACTTGAAAGGATGTCAATGTGAACACCGTCCAAGAATAAGAATCCACATATTTTCATCATAAATATTTTGTTTTCAATTGAAGTCAAACTGTGTTCAATTGAAAAGTAGAAAATAATTTAGCAAGATAATCTCAAGTCGTGATGATAACTATGAGGTAGTAAACCTAGGCTAAGTGCAGACGATTCATATTGTCCGATCTGGCTCCAAAATGATGAATAAAATGGGTTAAAATGTATACTGCTGCAGTTAATTTTTTGATGCTAGTAGTTAGATTTTGACGTTTCTCAGATAGAGAGAAGAATAGATTAAAAATTATATTCTAAAGGAATTGGCATTTTAAAAAACATGAACAAATTACTATAAATAAAAGGGTATTTTTTGGACGCGTTGTTAGCAAGAAGAAATAAAACACATATAATTTATAATTTTAATAATTTTAAAAACTATTTCAGACAATTGGTCACCGCAGCTTGCTCGAATAAATTCCAAAAGAGAGGCTCACTTGAGAGCCGTATGTTAGGAATAACACACCCGATATTCTCTTCCAAGGCTTCAATCGTTTCGGCCTTATCTGAGTAGACAAGCGACTTCACATAACCCCAAACAAAGTAGTCCAGTGGTGTTAAATCACACGATCTTGGAGACCACGCCACAGGCCCACGAACGCGAGATGCGCTCAGTAAAAGTTTCCTTCAATAAATTGATTGTTTCGGTGGCTGTGGGGCATGAAGCACCGTCCTCTAATTCAGGCACGAAAAAGTCATGAAATCGCAAACTAAACTGAGCATAAATCAAGTGACCGCTGTCAAAAAGACTAACTCCAAAAAAAGTATTTCTGTTACTTAAAATTGAAAATTGAATTGTTCTGCTAAAATTGAAACTGTCAGATGTCGTTTTTCATTTTTATTTTTTTATTTTTTACATTTTTATTTATTTTTTTATTTTTACATCTAAGCTAGCTCAGAGCTTGTTGAATTTACTCAGGATAAAATGACCGAGCAAATCACTAAGTGAACTTCAATTATTTTTTAATGATTTGAACGAAAATGAAACGAAATACACCATAATGTTACCTCATTGGCAGCTTTTGTCAGAATTGATAATAGCCTTTTCCTAGCTTAAGCAATGTGATCGGATTGATTTTGATAATAATGCTATGTTAAATTAGGTAAAATTAACTGTTCAAAATTTCTCTAAGATAAATAAGTAGATCAGAATAAATAGTCGACATTTTTGTGTATACATCTACTCTCTAAAGTGCCTTGCACATGAGCAACGAACTGCGAACTGCGAATGGACGAACAAACGTGATTTTACACATTTCAAAAAGTCAATTCCACACAAAAACACATTTAAATTATAAGAAACCAATTGACACTAATATTAGGATAATAAAATTTGCATTTTTTTCTCTAAAATAAGAGAATTTTGTAAAAACAATTTGGTAGTAACGAATCGCAGTGTGGTTGCTGCGAACTGTCAAACTCTATTCGCGTTCCACATACCATCCACACTGCAACGAATAAATTGTTCGCGTTCAACTTAACCTCAAAATTATACCACTCTTGTTTTGTTTTTGTGTGAAAGATGATGGCTGAGGAAAATATGGAGAAAGGGGTTGACAATTCGTCTCTACCTGCGAATAGAAATAAAAGCTCATGTGAAAGAAAAGTCAAAATATGCGAACATCCACAGTTCGCAGTTCGCAGTTCGTTGCTCATGTGTAAGATGCTTAAAAACAACTCATTTCTACGTTTTATTTGATGCTAGTGCGTATGTGGAGTTACTAAGCTATCGTTAACTGACCTTTTTCATTTTCATTCCAGCTGTCAAGTTTCATTTCTCATCGTTCCACTTTCTAGTCCTCCATTGTCCATGTCCATCTTCATCTTGAAAAAAATAAATAAATAGAAAACAGGCATCTTGCTACTTTGAAAAGTGAAGAAAAATCATTTTAATCTTAATTTTCACAAAACTTTCACGAAAATGGTTGCCACAAATGAAACTCCAACAGCACCAGAAGATGAACAAGCACCTGGTCAAGTATTGGGCGATTTGATAATGCAATTAGAGGACTACGTACCAACTGTACCAGACGCAGTCTCTGCCAGGTTCCTCAACGCAGCTGGATTCGAAGCCACAGACCCGAGAATAATTCGATTGATGTCTGTCGCAGCTCAGAAATTCATTTCTGATATTGCGAATGATTCTTTGCAGCATTGCAAAACCAGAACTAGTAATACACAGCATTCTTCAGGACATGGTTCTTCCAAGGTATGTTTTGCTTTCTTTCTCTACTTTCAAAATCAAGTTTGGTAATCTAACTTGGATATTTAGAGCCAAAAACTATCAAAGGATAGGAAGTACACTCTAGCTATGGAAGATTTGACTCCAGCTTTGGCTGACTATGGTATTACTGTTAGAAAACCCCAATACTTCGTATAGAGGATGCAAATTCGAATTTGTTGATAATTTATGTTTTGTTTTAACAAAATAAACAAAATGTAAAATATTTATAGTTTATCCATTCTATTCCGCTGGAATGTGAAACAAAAATGAAATCAAATGAAATAAATGTCAAAAATGCGGAAAATAGAACATTCGAGTTTCAACTTTTCTAGCTTGCTGTTGTGTTTTTAGTTTTCTCTCCGATAAAAAAAAAATAATAATAATATGATTAGTGGAGACAATTTTGGTATTTACCGTGGCTCCTCACGACAAGGACAGGACGAACGTGCTCAAGGTCAGATTTTGAGTGATTTCCTTATGCAATTGGAGGACTATGTTCCTACAGTACCTGATGCTGTCACATCCCATTACCTCAATTCAGCTGGATTCGAGTCTGTAGATCCACGTATAGTCCGTCTGATTTCAGTCGCAGCACAAAAATTCATATCGGATGTAGCTAACGATTCACTCCAGCATTGTAAAGTTAGAACCAATAATCAACAACCGACAAGCCATGGAATGCCAAAGGTATATTCTCATTTAAAAGCTTTTGTTGTGATTTTCAATATTCTTTTTTTTTTCTAGGGACAAAAGCCAGTTAAAGATCGTAAGTATACAATGACTATGGAGGATTTGGTGCCGGCTTTGTCAGACTATGGAATAACTGTTCGGAAGCCGCATTATTTTGTTTAAATATTCTATAGTCACTTTTCATTCTAAAAACTTACCTACTTTTGCCTTTTGTAGGTCACCTAAATAAATAATTAATACGAATTTTTTAGAATTCTTAATTGTTTTTCTTTAGAATTTAACTTAAACAGAAACTTATGAAAATCAAAAATTAATGTTTTTTAAATTATAAAACTAGTCTAAGAGTAACTTCGACTCTAGAACTACCAAAATAAATCTTTGAACATGGTAGGTTAAATTTTTTGAAATTATTTAGGGCTTGTTTGTTTCTGGGGACTCGTTCTGATTTATTCTCAAATGCGCTTATAACCTTAAATTTGTGTAATGGAATTCAAAATTGAGAAGATTATTAGCAATAAAACAAATCGGCGGATTTCTATTGATTAGCGCTATTGAACCGGAACCTCTGAAAATTTTGTTAAGAACCTAACAACCTGTAAACAAAATGTAATACCTAACAAAATTATGTTTTATATTTCTGCACTACACTTTAAAATACTTTTCTAAAGGATTTAACTCCCCTGAATTGGAATGCAACCTACAATTTCTCTATTAGGTCAGATTTTTGAATATATGTACATCTTCAAAACTACTAGAAAAAATAATTCGGTGTTTAAGAGGCTACTGTTAAATACCAATATAGTTCTTGACAAAAATCAAATGATGTTTAAATGTTTAGTATCCCACTTAGTTTTGAGACATTTTTATTAGGTTTGAGATGACTAATGGCTCGTTTGACCTTGTATATGAAGTTTTAACAAACCCTAAATATTGCTAACCGATAAACATATGCATGTACATAACAGTCAACATAAAGAATACTTATTTTCAACATTATTTTTATATGTATATTATTTTAAATATGTACATACATATGTAATACTTGATGTGATAACCTTATTAATAGACGAATTCGTTATAACTACATATATAGTCTAAGAGCCGGCAGCAAATTTTGGGAGTGGAGTGATAACCAAAATATATATAAATATATGTGTAGATATACGCAACATTATGCTAAATTCAACCGTCTGGCAGGTTTTTTTTTCAGCCGGGGGCGGGGGTGGGGGTTCGAAAATGGTAATTTTTCCGATTTTGGGGTCGAAGTGATAACCACTTAAATGCATATATAAACAATAGGGGATGGTGCCCTGATGTCAAAAAAGTGAGTCCAAGACGTTTTGCTTTCAGCCTTCCCCTTGCCAGACGGTCGCCAAAATGCGCGAAAATCAACTTTTTGGGTCGAAGTGATAACCACTTAAATTAATATATAATCAATAGTAGATGGTCCACTGATGTCAGAAAAGTGTGTCCAAGACGTTTTACTTTCAGCCTTCCCCTTGCCAGACGGCCGCCAAAATGCGCGAAAATCAACTTTTTGGGTCGAAATGATAACCACATGAATGATACATCAAAAAATCAGAAAAATTCTCCTGATTGTAAAAATGTGTGTCCAAGACGTTTTACTTTCAGCCTTCCCCTTGCCAGACGCATTTTAACACTTTTTAACAGAATTTTTCAACTTAAAACCTTAATAACTTTTTTCCTGTTAACCATAACCAAAAGAATCATATACCAAAATATCAGACAAATTCCCCTGATTCTAAAAATGTGTGTCCAAGACGTTTTGTTTTCAGCCTTCCCCTTGCCAGACGCATTTTAACACTTTTTAACAGAATTTTTCAACTTAAATCCTTTAATAACTTTTTTCCTGTTAACCATAACCAAAAGAATCATGTACCAAAATATCAGACAAATTCCCCTGATTCCAAAAATGTGTGTCCAAGACGTTTTGCTTTCAGCCTTCCCCTTGCCAGACGCATTTTAACACTTTTTAACAGAATTTTTCAACTTAAATCCTTTAATAACTTTTTTCCTGTTAACCATAACCAAAAGAATCATATACCAAAATATCAGACAAATTCCCCTGATTCTAAAAATGTGTGTCCAAGACGTTTTGCTTTCAGCCTTCCCCTTGCCAGACGCATTTTAACACTTTTTAACAGAATTTTTCAACTTAAATCCTTTAATAACTTTTTTCCTGTTAACCATAACCAAAAGAATCATATACCAAAATATCAGACAAATTCCCCTGATTCTAAAAATGTGTGTCCAAGACGTTTTGTTTTCAGCCTTCCCCTTGCCAGACGCATTTTAACACTTTTTAACAGAATTTTTCAACTTAAATCCTTTAATAACTTTTTTCCTGTTAACCATAACCACATGAATGATACATCAAAAAATCAGAAAAATTCTCCTGATTGTAAAAATGTGTGTCCAAGACGTTTTGCTTTCAGCCTTCCCCTTGCCAGACGCATTTTAACACTTTTTAACAGAATTTTTCAACTTAAATCCTTTAATAACTTTTTTCCTGTTAACCATAACCAAAAGAATCATATACCAAAATATCAGACAAATTCCCCTGATTCCAAAAATGTGTGTCCAAGACGTTTTGCTTTCAGCCTTCCCCTTGCCAGACGCATTTTAACACTTTTTAACAGAATTTTTCAACTTAAATCCTTTAATAACTTTTTTCCTGTTAACCATAACCACATGAATGATACATCAAAAAATCAGAAAAATTCTCCTGATTGTAAAAATGTGTGTCCAAGACGTTTTGTTTTCAGCCTTCCCCTTGCCAGACGCATTTTAACACTTTTTAACAGAATTTTTCAACTTAAATCCTTTAATAACTTTTTTCCTGTTAACCATAACCACATGAATGATACATCAAAAAATCAGAAAAATTCTCCTGATTGTAAAAATGTGTGTCCAAGACGTTTTGCTTTCAGCCCTCCCCTTGCCAGACGCATTTTAACACTTTTTAACAGAATTTTTCAACTTAAATCCTTTAATAACTTTTTTCCTGTTAACCATAACCAAAAGAATCATATACCAAAATATCAGACAAATTCCCCTGATTCCAAAAATGTGTGTCCAAGACGTTTTGCTTTCAGCCTTCCCCTTGCCAGACGCATTTTAACACTTTTTAACAGAATTTTTCAACTTAAATCCTTTAATAACTTTTTTCCTGTTAACCATAACCACATGAATGATACATCAAAAAATCAGAAAAATTCTCCTGATTGTAAAAATGTGTGTCCAAGACGTTTTGTTTTCAGCCTTCCCCTTGCCAGACGCATTTTAACACTTTTTAACAGAATTTTTCAACTTAAATCCTTTAATAACTTTTTTCCTGTTAACCATAACCACATGAATGATACATCAAAAAATCAGAAAAATTCTCCTGATTGTAAAAATGTGTGTCCAAGACGTTTTGCTTTCAGCCTTCCCCTTGCCAGACGCATTTTAACACTTTTTAACAGAATTTTTCAACTTAAATCCTTTAATAACTTTTTTCCTGTTAACCATAACCACATGAATGATACATCAAAAAATCAGAAAAATTCTCCTGATTGTAAAAATGTGTGTCCAAGACGTTTTGCTTTCAGCCTTCCCCTTGCCAGACGCATTTTAACACTTTTTAACAGAATTTTTCAACTTAAATCCTTTAATAACTTTTTTCCTACTAACCATAACCAAAACAATCATATACCAAGGTTAGGTTAGGTTAGGTTAATGTGGCTGTGGATACAAAAACCACACACTTAAGCCAGAAGAAAAGGCCCATTGTGATACCACATGAATCTAGAGAATTACTTCCCACTAGTCGAACCATTTTGAGCTTTTTATAAAGCGAAGGAGATATTTGATATCCTTTTTAGCTAGTTCACTGGGATCATCAAAAGAGTATTCTCCCAGATGAAGTTTGCGTCTTCGTGAAAGAGCAGGGCAGGTGCAGAGGAGGTGAGAGATTGTTTCTTCTTCTTCCTCGTCCATACAGCTCTGCAGAAGTCATTTGAGGCTACACCAAGTCGTGTTACGTGTCTGCCTATAAGACAGTGTCCCGTAAGGACACCTATTAGGGAGCTAATATGAAGTCTGCTTTGGGATAACAAGTCTTTAGAGCGCTTTAGGTCCAATGAAGGCCATATTAGTTTTGTGGCTGCGCATGTGGTTAACAGGAAAAAAGTTATTAAAGGATTTAAGTTGAAAAATTCTGTTAAAAAGTGTTAAAATGCGTCTGGCAAGGGGAAGGCTGAAAGCAAAACGTCTTGGACACACATTTTTAGAATCAGGGGAATTTGTCTGATATTTTGGTATATGATTCTTTTGGTTATGGTTAACAGGAAAAAAGTTATTAAAGGATTTAAGTTGAAAAATTCTGTTAAAAAGTGTTAAAATGCGTCTGGCAAGGGGAAGGCTGAAAGCAAAACGTCTTGGACACACATTTTTGGAATCAGGGGAATTTGTCTGATATTTTGGTATATGATTCTTTTGGTTATGGTTAACAGGAAAAAAGTTATTAAAGGATTTAAGTTGAAAAATTCTGTTAAAAAGTGTTAAAATGCGTCTGGCAAGGGGAAGGCTGAAAGCAAAACGTCTTGGACACACATTTTTGGAATCAGGGGAATTTGTCTGATATTTTGGTACATGATTCTTTTGGTTATGGTTAACAGGAAAAAAGTTATTAAAGGATTTAAGTTGAAAAATTCTGTTAAAAAGTGTTAAAATGCGTCTGGCAAGGGGAAGGCTGAAAACAAAACGTCTTGGACACACATTTTTAGAATCAGGGGAATTTGTCTGATATTTTGGTATATGATTCTTTTGGTTATGGTTAACAGGAAAAAAGTTATTAAGGTTTTAAGTTGAAAAATTCTGTTAAAAAGTGTTAAAATGCGTCTGGCAAGGGGAAGGCTGAAAGTAAAACGTCTTGGACACACATTTTTACAATCAGGAGAATTTTTCTGATTTTTTGATGTATCATTCATGTGGTTATCATTTCGACCCAAAAAGTTGATTTTCGCGCATTTTGGCGGCCGTCTGGCAAGGGGAAGGCTGAAAGTAAAACGTCTTGGACACACTTTTCTGACATCAGTGGACCATCTACTATTGATTATATATTAATTTAAGTGGTTATCACTTCGACCCAAAAAGTTGATTTTCGCGCATTTTGGCGACCGTCTGGCAAGGGGAAGGCTGAAAGCAAAACGTCTTGGACTCACTTTTTTGACATCAGGGCACCATCCCCTATTGTTTATATATGCATTTAAGTGGTTATCACTTCGACCCCAAAATCGGAAAAATTACCATTTTCGAACCCCCACCCCCGCCCCCGGCTGAAAAAAAAACCTGCCAGACGGTTGAATTTGGCATAATGTTGCGTATATCTACACATACATGTATATATATTTTGGTTATCACTCCACTCCCAAAATTTGCTGCCGGCTCTCGGTCTAATACGTTCATACTGTTTTGCTTGTTCTGTTAAAAACTGTTTGAGGAAAAATTCTTAAGCAGTACATTAAGATTTTAGTAGGACAAGTGAAGCATAACAAGTAACAACTATTGGGGAATTTTGAAAA
Organism: Eupeodes luniger; assembly: GCA_951509635.1. Taxonomy (NCBI): domain Eukaryota; kingdom Metazoa; phylum Arthropoda; class Insecta; order Diptera; family Syrphidae; genus Eupeodes; species Eupeodes luniger. Next base: position 4,833,194 of record OX608075.1, on the reverse strand, counting down.
GTAAATAAGATATATGCTGCAAATTTTAAAATGGAATATTGAAAGAATCATCACGAATTTTATTTGAAAAAAAACACATCTTCATGAATTTTCCTTCGAACTAAGGTCATCAAAAACCTTAGAAAAAAACATTGCAGATTAAATAATGTTCATTCGTATTTATAAACGCTACATAAAGGCTGCGTTATGTTACAATGCCTTTAAACCTCAAAAAGTTATTTATAAAAGTTATTCTTAGTAGAATAGGGGCATTGTAAGCTAATCACTTTTAGAGGTTGGACACAAATTTTGATAAAGGCGTTTAAACTGCGTGGTTATTCACCCGTTAAGAAGTGTTCAAGCAAATCCTAAAAAACAATGTTTGAGAATGAATTACAACTCAATCTATTGAAATAGAGTACAAAAATTCTTTAAACACTTCGAAGAATCACGTCATTTCTATGCCGCAAAAACTAGTCCAGTACTTAAGATTAGAACCTGACCAGAAATGCAGAAATCAAACTAAGACCTAAGACCTAACCCAAGATCAATTTCACTAATTTTGTATAATTAAAGCGTGTTTTTTTATCAGTGTGAAGTGTTTCTATGGTTGTTGTTTTTGGTTTATTGTCAGACTGTGTTGACATTTCTGTTTAACTCATCATCCGCTCAAAAAAAATGTTTGTCCAAAAAATTGTATTGAGAAATTGAACTGATCTAATGGACTAGGTATATAGCTCGTAGCGACGGGAGGCATATGTCGGAAATCAATTTTAAATTATAAAGACCATGACAAATTATTTCAAACAATATTTCTGCCTTATATTATCTTTTTTTTAAGTTTTCAAGCTCTTAAGTAAACACCGAGTACTTAGTGCGCTAGTTTGAAACCCTACCAAAAATAAACTTATATTTATCTGAATGAATTCATTGATCACTGATATAGTGCGTTGAACAGGTCCACTTCTTTGTTGAGTGACAGTTTCTTGACGTTTCGAATTTACAACTTTCATCTATCAACTAAACTAATCTTAGTATAGTGGAGTGGTTTTTTGGAACGACTGTATTTTCGCCTTAGTTTATTAAACAAATAGATTTATACCACTTATAACATTATTATTGTTTCTTAAAATCTCCTTCCTTCAAAATGACTCTAGCTGAATTTTTTGGTTGCACTTTAATTGCATTCGGCCCAGCGCTGCATATGTTTATCTTCACCATCGCCCACGACCCAGTTCGGATTATTATTCTCATAGCAGCTGCATTCTTTTGGCTGCTTTCTTTACTCATATCGTCACTGCTATGGTTTTCAGTGGTTCCTTTGCGGGAGCACCTGGCGTTTGGTGTGACATTCTCGATATTGTTTCAGGTAAATTTCCTGAACGTAAATCGATTAACTTCCTATTACACAACTTTTTTTTTCTTTAGGAATGTTTTCGATATTTCATATACAAAATACTTCGAAGCACGGAAAATGGCTTAAGGGAAGTTGCTGATGATTCTCGGGTCACGGATAATAAACACATCCTAGCTTATGTATCCGGCCTGGGATTTGGAATAATCAGTGCAGCTTTCGCACTTGTTAATGTTCTAGCTGATATGGTAAGAACTAAGAGAAGCATAATGAGTTTTTGGTCAATGTGTATTTTATGGTAACATTTTTAGACTGGTCCAGCTACAATGGGCCTCAAAGGTGGCACCCAAGTTTTCTTCGTGGTCTCTGCTGCTCAAGCTCTCTCCGTAATTTTATTACACACATTTTGGAGTGTGATTTTCTTTAATGCCATGGACACATCAAAGTATCTTCACATTGCCTATGTCATCTGTACTCATTTGCTCGTATCTGGGATAACACTTTTGAATGCATACGAACTGTATGCCACAACACTTATAGCAAACTTTTGCATTACCCTTGCAACTGGTTTGTTAGCATTTAATGTAGCTGGTGGATCGATGCTGTCGTTTAAGAGATTCATCACTTGCAGATAAACTAACTAAGTAAAATAATCTAATCATAATGCACCTTAAATTTAGCCTATTCCATCTTTTATTTTATAAAACTGAGCATTATTTGTAAACAAAGTATGTGAATGTACAAGAAATTAAAACGTTAACCAAATAAATGACAAAAAAAAACAAAATGTCCTATGTTTTTATTTCCTAATATTTGTTCATTATAAAGCTAACAGAACCCTCGAAAGTGGTACGGATGGAATGCCAATATTCGGTATTTCGCACTTCATACTATGATGAAAAACTTTGCTGATTAAACGGCTCTCAAAAAAGTATATCCACCTAGGCTTGACAATTTTCCCAGAACAAGAATTGGACAAAAGGCGATAACTGTGATCAAAGTTGAAAATGTTAAAAATCTGTTTATTTATACCTATTAATTTAAAAAAAATTAAAGAGAAATATGACCTGTTTTGTCGTTTTCTGGTACAATATTTTTAAACACAAGTGTAATGAAAGCTTTCTGTAAAATCTACTACACAACAATGCACGAAACGTCATTGAAAACGTCGTTCTTTTTTCCTACAATAGAAAAACTTTCATCGGACGGAGGAGTCAAGAGTCAACCAAACCAACAAAATAATATCTTCTTGCGGGGCGTTTTGTTTATGCCACGATAGCTTTTAAAATAAATAAATGTTTTCGCATCGAAACACTATTTAAAAGAAAATTTAAATAAAAACTTAAATAAGAAATAACTAAACAATAACCATGGTAAATATTGAAATAAACTTCTTAAACTATACTTACTTATTTTGTTCAATTAAATGGATGACTAATAATTATCATCATACTAAACGAATTAAGTCTGTAATTAAAAAATGATTTATTAACTTTTAATCTTGTTTATTCAAAAATAATCTAATTTTTAGGGTGACGGAAAGATTTGCGATATTTCCGATGAAGTACGTGACGAATTAAAGAAGTTTCGCTTTAGGAAGAATTCCTCAAATTCAGCACTGATATGTGAGTTGGAAAAAATCATTATGTACTCTTACAACTCCTAGTATTGTCTTTGTTCTTCGAATCCTACTTCCTATCTATCTTAAATGAAAGTCAAAGTCGGGTATATTGTACTTAAGAATTTTTATTTTTATTTGTATTTTTATAGTAAAAGTTGATCGTGAAAAACAAATCGTTGTTTTAAGCGAACTTATCGATGATATCTCAGTGGATGAGTTGCAGGATGTCCTGCCAGGACATCAGCCGAGATATATCATCTACACCTACAAAATGGTGCATGATGACCAAAGAATTTCATATCCGATGTGCTTCATATTCTACACTCCAAGAGACAGTCAGGTTGGAATTAATGGCATTTTAGTTCCTTGTACAACAACTGATATCAATTTTATATTTTCCTTTTTTCTTTTGATTACAGATTGAATTACAAATGATGTATGCATGCACAAAGAGTGCATTACAGCGTGAAGTTGACTTGACCAGAGTCTATGAAATTCGTGAATTGGACGAGTTAACTGAAGAATGGCTCAAAGAGAAACTCAAGTAGATGTTTTTTGACGCCATATGGGATCTGTGTTCAATAACAATTTTAATACCAACGACAACATACCAAAATAATATTCTATTTTAAAGTATTTACGCAAAAGAACGTATACTAATTTTTTAAGGTATTAATTTCGTAAAGCAATAACAGGTCAAAACAATTTTATAGTTTGACTTATCATAATTTAATAAAACAACAAATAAAAGACAAAATGACATATTCAAAAAGTAGAAATTTAAGATACCATTTAATATATACACAACACAAAACTTACATAAAAGTATTGTTCTTTTTTTACATTGAAAATTTAATTGATACACAAGAAAACAAAAATATAATCCATTAAATGAAGCTATGCTTGCCAAAAAATAGTTTTGATTTGTTGTATTTTCTTATACCCAATATGAATATGGTATTTGATTACTCATTTTTCATTTAATGACTCATGAAATTCAATCTGAAGAAGCCTTAGAAGACTAACAGAAAATTTGTTTTGGTTATTTTCCACTGAGACTTTAGGGTGGATAGAATGCGTGATTTGTTAATAGGTTTTATACGCGCACTCAAGCATAACTCCTTCAGTAGCATAATAATAGACTTGTAATATTAAAATACGGTTTGAACAATTAGAAAGAATAAACCGATGTACAATACACTGGTTTTGAATTTCAAGTCATTTTAATGAATGGGAAGTATTGAGCGGATAAAGTATTCACATTCGTAAAGTACGGTTCAAAAAACAAGGCATTCTAAATAGTACTGGTAATACAGTTGAATTATTGAAGGGGAGGAATAGAAGTAACTATTTTACTAGAGCATTATTTATGAAATAAGGGGTAGAATGGCAGGCATGAAATGTTTTAGTGATGCTCCAGAGTTGCAAATGTTTCAGTAATAAACCGGTTCGTTACCATTTTAAGAGTATTCTTTTGAAACGCCCTGCCCAAATATAAGAATTGTACTCAAATTTCGGACAAATAAGAATTTTAATAGTTCAGGTACAGTCAGTTCGGAAGGGGTACAGAACTTCATGCATGGTCAGAAAAAAACCAAGCACTTAGCAGCGTTTTTGGTGACCTCAAATTTATGATTACTAATTCTTGTTTATAGTTCGTGGAATTAAAGAAAATATTTGATACATTTTTCTTAATTTACGTTATATTTCCTTTAAACAAACAACAAATTGCCTTCTTTATAATAACCATAAGGTTAAAAAATAAAAATAATGGTTAGGTTTTGTTCCTGGCAACCAAATTGTATTTTTCCGATGAGTTTTAATGTCCTTAATTTAAACCCGACTCAAATATAACTCTTTTTAGATATCTAAATTCTTTTTGAGGCTATCTAAATTCAAGAAGTAATTTTTTTGTACTTAATTTTTCCGACCAGTTTAAACTTTTATCATCTTTGTTTTCAAGCTATTGGAATCATAAGCAATGTTGTTAGGCCCCTTTTAAGTAATTTCCTCTTGAGCACAAAGCAGTAGGCATGACCAATACAAAATCGGGCAACCATGAAATGACCATTCAGATAGGAACTAGAAAAGATATACCTACCTACTCAAAGATGTTTGTTTTATGAAAACTAAATAATTTTTGTATATCTCTATGGCAATTATAATATAATATATTTGATTAATTGATTTTTATCAGATTCTACATCAATATTGTTCATTTTATTTACAAAAAAGGCTTAAAATTAGTTTCGAAGTATTCAACACATATTCCTAGTTCTAGGTCTAGGGTTCTGTCACAGCTAACTTTATATCATCCAAATGGGTATCAATTTGTTTTTCAAGCGATAGAATGTGCCCAGTATTGCAATTTTCTGCCCCAACAAATGTTAAAATTAATGGCAACTTATTCATCTGAACAACCTGCAAACAAATGTTTTTGTTATTTTGTTCTAACATGACCAAAATCTTCTTTGATACCTGGAAATTAGAGTACATTGAGATAATTGTCTTATTTCTGCCTAGTCCTAGTTTTCCAGCTTGGTCACTAGCTGTTGTAAAGGTTGGTATAAAGGATGGCATCAAGGCAAAGTCAACGTTCCTCTCCTGACTTACTTTGAGCAAAGGAACTCCATCTCTATCTGTGATTAGAATAAGATACAGGCCATTGACTCTGCGAATAAGAAAATGATTAATGTATTATTTGATTAAATATTTTCTGCTGATATTACTTTTGTAAAAGACCATTAAAGTATTTCTTGATATCATCAGTCATTTTTGGTTTATTTTATTTCACTTTTCAACACAATTCACAAATAAAAATAAAACACTTCATCTGATAAAGGAAAATAATGGGTGTGTTTATCTTGATGGGGACCATTTTTTAGAACGGAGTCTTATGATTCAGATGGAACTAAAAAATGTACGGAAGAGTACATTTTTACTCAATCAAAAACAACGGAATTAAGAGAACCTGGAGTCAAAAGACATGTGTAATTTTGTGTTCAATCGGTAGAGTTATGGATGTTAAAATAATGTTTTGTTTATTTAAAATGAGTCCTTCATTTCTTAGAAAAAAGTCTAGATCACATTTAAGGGTTATCATCAAAATAAACACGCCTAATTATTTGACACCAGTCATTTTCAATTATTCTAGTACAAGATCTAACGAAAGCTCTTAAAACTTTTTGAATTTGTAAAACTTCTCAAAAAAAAAAAAGATTTTCGATCCTGCCAGGAGTCGAACCTGGAATCTTCTGATCCGTAGTCAGACGCGTTATCCATTGCGCCACAGGACCACGTTGCAAAATGCGTGTTCAATATAATTGATGTAAATAGAGCATTTTTAGGAAAAATGTCCACTTTTGAAAAAAAATGAAAAGTTCAAACACACTTATTGAGAACATATATTCATAAATTGTAAATTTGAAATTTTGGAACTGTCATTTTTGACAAGCCACAAGCATTTCATGATTGGTTTTTGCAGTCAAATTTGAAATTATGCTTTTCCCATCACTCACATATATTCACCGATAGGGAATTTAAGAGAGCTCACCTCAAATGGAATTTGATGTTCGTTGAAAACGATTTCAACATTGAACAATTCTTTTTAAGCTCAGAGCAAGGAACTGAGCTATCAAAAAATATCTTTGTTTCTTTTTTAGCTAAGGCATATCAGAGCCCTCAGCCCACTGAGCGCAGCTAATTTCACTTTTTTTTTTTGTGTGGTATGAAAGAGACAGCATATTCTAAAACAAAACTTTTGACAGTTCAGTTTTTCAATGCGTTTCATAAATAAATCTGAGAGCTCTGATCAAATTTTGCTCAGAGCGTACTCGAAGTTTTCAAGCTCTGCTCAGTACTCTGCACATAGCTTAAAAAACTAACGGCGGCGGTGACTTTCCATTACCGAAGCACGTTTATACTTTTGATTTTTTTGTCACTTAGGTGGAGTCTCATGGAACAGATTTAAAATATTAAGTCAAGAAAATGTTCAATTATTAAAAAAAATCTTTTGTTTTTCGGTTTTCACCCAATTTTATTTCTATTCTATTTTCTATTTAAAAAAAAATAAAACTTTCAAAAAATCCTCAAAAAAATCATATAATACATCGCTGACATCATGGAGTAATTTGTATTATAAATAAATACTTGTTTGCCCTAAGATGCCGACAAATAATATTTCTTTGCTCATATTTATCAATAAAGAAAAACGCTTGTGAAAATTCTTGTTTCGCTCAAAAGAAAGTTGAACCTTGAACCAAACAAAAACAAAGTTCATCGAACAACTCCGATCATCTTATAGTTTCCGGGAACTTATCTACGGTTGACAGAATGTATGTAGACTGGATTTAGGCAATCAGTTTTGCGCGTATCCAAAAAAGTACTATGTTGGAAAGAGTGAAAGCTTATGTCAGTGTCAGCTGTCAGCGGTGAGCTATTTGTTTGAACTTTGAAGGGATAAGAAATAGGGTATTATTTTGTTGTCATATTTGTTCAAAATTATTGTTTATAAGCAAAATAATTCCTGAATTAAATTAAAATTTTAAATAAAAAAAAAATATCTTTTGTTTGTATATTAATAGATCTTAAAAATACATCATGTCAATTAATAATATTCAAACCCATCAAAGCAAAAAATCCCTCAGGTAATACTCATTTCCTACTTTCACAATCCTTTCAAAAAGGTTTGTAATTTTTGTTTTGTATACATTCTAGCAAAGAACAACTAATAGAAGCCGTGAAGAAAAAACGAGAGTGCAAAGCTAAAGCAAAACATATCGTCGAGTACTTCCTTCAAGACACCGTAGCACCAGAAGAGTTCTTAAGCATGGTACGTTACCTCTTCCCTATCAAACAATCATAACACTCCTCCATAGCATCAATGCTTTGATTTTTCGATTTCGATTATATTGTAAGTAGATTCAACATATTAACCAAAGCCACTATGAAGATGTTGTTGAGGAACGATTCATTTTAAAAATCTGTGGCTACCCTCTATGTAATGTTCTCCTGGAAAAGTAAGCAGTCATAAGCATCATTGATTTCTAAAACATTTTAAATAAATCTTTTATTCTTAGCATACCGACGAAAAAATATCAAATATCGACAAGCACAAACAAAGTGTACGATATCACTTATAGGAAGATGTTCTGCAGTACAAAGTGTTTTAAAGCATCTGAATATATTAAGGCACAGATGCTCACAAGTCCATTATGGATGCGAGATAAAGAAGAAATACCAGAGTTTAAACTTTTTACAGATCCATGAAATAAAATTATTCTAATTTTAAACGGTTATTGGTCTTTTTTAAATTCTTCTTAATATACAAACATTTTTCTCAAACGGAAAAGGTTATTTTGGAATTATTTGATTTAAAGCATTTGGGTAGAAAGAACGTACATATGTATAATCCCGTCTTAAGTCAAAAAATGTGTACAGTACATCATTTCAGATGTGTATTTTAATTTAATTTGTATGTCTCATAAGACGTGATACTTTAGTAGAACGCACCAGGTGATTATCATAGTATTTTTTTAATGAAACAAAATGGGTTTAAAAGAAATGTGAAATTTTACAATTAATTTACTTATTTGGTTCCCAATATAAATTTGGAAACAATTTCGCGACTGCCGTTTTTCATGCCCGCTTCAAAAGTTTCACAAAGGAGATTTGACTCTATTTGTAAGTTTGTCTTTATGAATACGACGCCACATTGTATTTGACGAACTTTTCGTTAAAGATAATATTTGTATCATGTTTAGAAAATTATATCAAAAACATGTACATAATATACATATTATGTAAAAAAAGAGAAAAGTTATGTTGTAAACAAAAACCTGGGTAACAAGTCTGCCTTGAAAAACAATACCAAGTATTTTAGAAATACAACAATTTCTAAATTTGCAAATAGCTTACTAACAATAAAAGATCGGCTGAGTTTGATGACGCAACTTATAACTCTGACGTTCAAAAGCGTTTGCAATTCTTAAGTCAATCAAAACTATTCATCGAATTTGTAAACGCAACTATAAATTTCCATAGCAGAAAATCCGTTATAAATTGTAATTAGTCTTGGGCTATGTAATAATTTTATTGAAATAGTTTTGTACTACGATAGAATTCCTGATAGGACACTCCAATAAAGTTTTTGCTGATAACGTTTATGATATTTACGAATTTTAATATAAAAGAAAATTATATTTTGAGAATTAAGGTTAAAGCAAAATTTTGCAGTGTAAAATATTTGAACGTCGTGCGTGCAAACTGCATTTTTTATTTTTTCCAGTAGAGCGAAGATAAGAAACAGGATATTTTCAAAAACTTTTAGCTTTAAAACAAAGCTTCAATTTTTTGTTTGCGTTGTGCTCAAAAAATGGCAGAGTTGTAATGTTCAATTTATCATCCTTCAAAATACCGTTATAACGACATTTTAAAGGCGGATATGTTACAGAGACAAATGTTCCCCGTGAGTTTCAGAGGTCATTTTCGCGTTTTTGATTCCTTTTCAAAAGTTTTTAAGATATTTCTTATCCTTAATTTAATTACCTTAAACTTTTCCAAATTGCAACCATTTACTAATTTTTTCTTATGGAACGATACATTCATTTTCCACATGGTTGCAATTTCGCAATGTTGAAGAGATAATTGAAGAAAGAAAATCATAAAAACAGTTATAAGTTATATTAGTTATATTCGAAAACAGAAAAATGTCCTCATACTTTTTCGACTTTAAATAGGCTAAGAACACATATATTTTTTAAGGTCCCGGACCGTATGTTATTGTTTAATTGTTAACTAATTTGAAAAAAAGAATGGACACACAAATATATTTGACTGGCAATCGTGGTGCTATTCACCATTACTAGTCTTTGGTATAATATTCCTATATTTATTTTCCTAATTGGTATACATATGCCACTCTTGCAATCGAAGTTTTTAGTTTTTGTTTGTTTTTGGCCTTAGTATAAAAATCCTTTAACTCCGACACGAGGATAAAAAGCTCAAAACAAGAGTGCTATTATGTTGGGTTAGTTGATAGATTTCTTTTTCGAATTGATAGCATCTTTGATAACTTTGCACTTACCCCACTCTTGTTCTTATGGCCTCACATGTTTGTTTGTGCTTTAAACTTCAGGTTCAGGGCAGTAGCAATTTTTAAAATCTTTGTTAAATTTTTTAAATTATGTTTTATTACCGAAATTATATTTTTAGAAGAAGCTATTGCTCATTTGGTCGATTCTAATTTAGTTACCAGTTTCTTTTATTTGGATCTTAATTTTTAGGCAAGGGTTTTGTCCAAATTGAAAATTATTATGCAAATCCAAAAAATATGTAACAATTGAAATAATTTTTGAAAATTCAATATTTTGTTTAATTTTCTTTTTGCTGTGAACTGTAAAAAGAAATAAAATAATAAAAACAGCGAAAATGGTATTCGTAATAACTTTTTTGTTTATTTTGATCTACCATCTACTTTTTTTACTAGGCTTACATTTTAATATAAATATTTTGTTGTTTTGTTTTATTTTTGAGTAAATACACTTAAAACTAAAATCGTTTGTTAGAATTTAATTGATATATGTATTTATTCCTTTTATATTTTTTGTTTACTTAATTGTTTGTATTACAACTCTTATTACGATAATTTCTTGTGTTGTTTTTTTTTTTTTTTTTTTTAAGTTAATAAAATTTTAATTTCTTTTTGGTTCTTAAAAAAATGTAAAACTCTTATGAATATTCTTTTTTTTTTATATATTTTATTTTTTCTTTAATTTACTTAAATATTTTGATCCACTTTCTAAAAAAGTTTTTTAAAAAATCGTTTCACTCTCAATAAATAACAATTAAATAAAATTAATATCAATAAAATCTAGTTTTATAAAACACTGGAGAGAATTTATCATTCTTCTTTTTATATTTGTGTTATTATTTTAAAGAATTTTCTGATGAATATTTCATCTATTTTCATATATATATTTTTGTAAACTATTATATTTATGTATGATTAATTCTTCTCTTAGATTTATGTACAAACGTACATAATAATTATATGTATATAACCTAGTAAGTGAAACAGATGAGAATTTACATTGTAAAGAAATTAAATTAAATGTTGGTATATTAATAAAACAAACAACTTTGGGAAAAAACTATCAAAATAAAATAATAATTACAGTTAGGTTAGGTATAATCATTAACAGTGTGTGGTGAAAACGAACAATTTTTAAATAAAAATGTTGTGTATTGTTTGTGTTTATGTTTCTATGCTCAGTGTCATCGTTAAAATTATTTATTGTCGAGTTTCTCTTTAGTAGTGTTTTCATATTCATTCTCTTTTTGTTATTGTTTTTATTTACTTAAACTAATATAACCATTTCAACTTAAAAAAAAGTTCAAACAAGTTGGTGACTATAATGCGCTTATTATAAATTTCGAAGCGAATTTTTGTTTATGTGAATTATTTAAGAATAAAGCTCACAGATTGAATGCGGTTTAACAAGCCCCCAATCACAGCTGCCGTTTATAATTTTATATAATTTAAAAAAAAAATTTGAGAATAGGAAATCGTTAAAACATAATTTCCTCTGCTTTAGTATTCATACATTTGTTATATTTGTATGTATGTAAATAAAAATTAAGTATTTTATTCTTCACACTTTTGTTTATTAACATCGAATTCCTATAATGTAGTCGGCTACAATAGTTTTATTTTTATTTTTACTTGTATTTTTTTGAGCATATAAATTCTCTCTTATTATTATTCCAAAGCAATTTTCATACAATATGTATTTTATTTTTAGTTTTATTTTGTTTTAAGTAAAAAGAAGAATATATAATTGAAAGTCTAATACCTTCTAAAGCTGAATGCAGGCAGTGTCTTTGCACAGCAACAAGCTACCACATATAAAATTCCAAAAAAGAAATTCAATTTAGCCGTTTGTCGGGGTACCGCATTCATTGTTTGTTCATTGCGGAATAGTTTTTCGATTTTGAAAGCTTGTGGCACTGTGATGAGGGGCAGTAAGAACCATAGTGAATATTTTAAACCATATACTACAAAAATGCTGTACGGTGTGAATAGAAGTAAAGCGTAGAGAACGTGTGATGAAGTTCGTCCGATTAGAATCGCCAAGGTAACGATGCCAGCCTTTCGATCGTTTTCAACGTCTCGGGTATTGTTGCTATGTAAAATAGCTTCTGTGTTGAGTGCTAGTGGTATTGCATAGTATATTGTTCGCCAATCAACATGACCTGTTTGGGTCATGAAGGCAAAGAGCACTGAGAGCGGACCGAACAAAATTAGAATTACAACATCACCGAGTGCAATGTATTTGAAACCGATGCCACCCGTATAGAGGAAGCTCGACGACAGTCCTCCAAAGTAGATCAAGGCTAGGTGTTCCATTTTAGCTGGACTTAATATGGCCAGGAAGATGAAGCCAATGCAACCGGCCATGTAAAGGATAGCTCCGAGGGAAACAACCTGAAAAAGAAAGGGATTTTTTTAAACAATTTTTCGTGTTAATAATTTAAACTTATCAATTTTATGATTGATTTTCGGGATACAGTGGAGTAATTCTACTTAATTTATATCACCCCAAGCTGCAATACTTAATATACAAATTTTAAAATAAACACTCAAAGGATGTTGCATGGCTTAAATATGCCAGAAAGAAACACAGTGTGAGCATCAGGAAAAAGGGGAGGGGATAAAAAAGCAGATGTCGGTGTACTTGGCTTTCAATACTTGAACATTGTAATGTAATGACAGAGAAAGACAGAGCGTAGTAATAAATTCTATATTCACGTAGTACGGTTAAATAACGAATCTCTGTACTTCACAGTACGGCCAAAGTTGGGCTTAAGAGTAAACTGATAGGCATTCAAAGAAACGCTATAATTACTGTGGAACTGGTCAAGGGGAGGAATACAACTAAATATTTCCTATAAAATGACGGTAATTTTACGGTCTACAAATATTCTAAAAAGTTTTCCTTTAAAACAGTGTAAGTGGTTTAAGGAAGACTTTGGAGAACATGTCCAGAGATGGAAGTTATACTCAAGTTTTGGCCGCATAAGATTTGTTGATTGTAGTTAGATCAAAGGAAGAGACAAAATTTTGTGCATCTTCGATTAAAACCCAAACTTCTTGCGGTATATTTGGTGACATCGCATATGATTCCACGCGTTTTCTTATTTCCCATCTAGGTCGAAATTTATTGAGTTTATGGTAATTAAGGATGTATGAGGGATGTTAGTCTGGAAACGAATATTAAAAGCTAAGAGTAAGAAGTAGCAGAAAGGAGATCATTAAAACATTAGAAAAATTAGGAAAGATGGCAAGCTTACGCAAGGGTTCTAGAAGGGTGGAAAAACAATTTATCAGAAAAATAGCGTGGTTACCATCTGGTTCAGGATATTTATGTACGTTGAGATCTGTAAGGCCTGTTGCCGCATTTTGAGAGCGAAAAATAGTGCCTCCATAGAATCATTAATGAACTTTAAAATTCTTGGAACCATCCAGTAAGCTAGTTTCACAAACAAATAAACTTTCACGATAGAGCTCATTAAATGAATACAACAAGCTTAGGAACCGAAGACCAAAAATTCAAATAATTGAAAAATATATTAATTTACTTTGAATCTATAATTCTAAGATGTTTTCTCTATTCTTTTTATTTAGCTGAAATACTTTGGTAACCGTTGTTGAGTTTTATTTTTGTGTACTACACAGTTTTCTATTAGTTTCCTATAGAATCTTTAAAAATGATTAAACAAAAAAAGAATAAATGACTACAGCATCGTTTCAAAAAAGAACTTCAAATATACAAAACAAACTATGTATAGCCGGCCGTTAACAGCTTGAGAGAAAAATCACCCTTTAGCTGATATACAAAGTGCAGCTAAGGATACCGCAGGCAGGAGGTTAGCTCACTGAAAAGCTCTTTAACCTATTTGCCACTTCAAGCTATTTGGAAAGTAAAAAAAAAAACAAAAAATTCCTTGACCTAATTTTAATTTAAAAAAAAGCTTTTTTTCTAACATATCACAATTTCCAATTGAATTAATACAAATTTCTTAGAAACAATAATTTTTCGGATTAAAAACTGATTATCCAAGAATTGAACAACAACAAAAAAAAAAAAAAAAAAAAAAAAAAACATAAAAATTGTTTATTCTACAGAAATTTATGTGAATAGATCAAAGGTTATATAAATATTTACAATAACAAAAATGATTTCTCGGTCTTAAATACTCAAAAAACAAATAAACAAAAGATAGGAATACACCATTTTGGTCTTACCTCATCTTTAGATAGAATATGATCAACAAGAGTCCGGTCGTCTGCCTTTCGATTGTCTATTCCTTTGATGAAGTCAAAATAGGTGTTCACCACATTGCCCGCACAATGCACAGTCACGACGGTGAAGATGGTCAAAACAAATGTTATAAAATTGAAACCCGATGCCCATTGGGATCTGTATGCTAGGGCGGATCCCATTAGAGTAGGAACTAGACTGGCAGACAGTGACCAAGGGCGTAAAGCGTGTAAATATGTCTTGAACTTCATAAATGTACCCGGATGATTGTGGGTTGGGCGTCCTCCTCCTATTCCAGATTGCGACAATCCATTCGACAGGATCCTATTCGGGTCGAATTGGCCATTAGTTTCATTGGTTTCAGTTTCAGCATTGCACTGGCTCTTGCCTTCGGATAATGAAGCAGAAGCAAGCATTGGCACTCTTTGCGATTCACTAGACATTCTTTTTCTTTTCTTATTCTAATACGACAATCTCACTGGAGAAGAAAAATAAAACTACTGGACTACAGATGTGGCCAGATATGAATGAAAACTTCACTCGGACGCGACGGGATACCTGCCCAAAGTTCCACCAAAAAATATGCCCACTCTATACAGGAATATCAGACAATGCAATTAAGTGTAACATCTAACATCCGAGAATAATGTATTCCGTCCCGTAAAATTCTTTGAATTTTAATTTGCGGCAGCTGTTCGCTGTCGCTGTTCGCTGCTTGCAAGCTTTGTTATGGAAATAAACACTCGGAATCGGAATTTTTGAGAGAATCCTCATATGAATTATGCCAATAATTCTAAGGAGGGTGAGAATAACAATTGTTCGGTTCGTAACATTGCAGGGTTTCGGTTGGAGAATTGTTTTAATAGAATTGTATACAAGGTTTTATATTTAGAATTGTTGTTTATGATAAAATAAAATTCGACATCCCGCAAGGTGAAAAAGGTGCAAATGGAAAATCGGTTTCGGTTCCAAAAAACTTTTCTCGCTGCTGGATGTGCTTTTTTATATTTTATTTTTCTAATCAAACAACTGTCACGTCACCTAAAAATCATGCTTTCACTTTCTGGCATGTGTAGCAAAAACACTCCATTACCAAGACCGGAATCTCAGACTGACATTTCGGTTTGCCTACAAGCTACTGAGGACTAAATGTGAGAAAGTGTGCGTGAAATGATGCAAAAAACCAAACACATTCTCACATTTAGTCCTCAGGCCCATCAAAATGCTTCATTATAGTAATCAGCCCCATCTAAATGCTTCATTTTGAATGTTTCATGGCCTCGTTCAAAAACTAAACAATCCTAACCAACAGAATCTGAAGTGCTGACATGGTCTTAAATTGGAAGATTTGTATAGCTTTTTAATTTCAATCCAAAATAAATGTTGTAAATGTATATTAAATTAAATCAAATTGACCAAATACATATTATCTAATGATTTATTAGTTTATTATTATTTATTTTGTTTACTTAAATTATTTGCGAACGCAACATGCGCTGCAACTGGTTAAGTATAATTATTTTATTGGAAATGGACAAAAGTGTAACTCAATACTTTGTAAAACAACAAAACAGACAATTTTTTCAGCTGTAGTTTCCTTAGAGCATTTTTTTGGCGACGTTAGAAGTTCAGGTGGAAACAATAGGCGGGTGCCTCCGTTTTTTTTTTGTACAGACAATGCTACAAGTAGCATAATTGTGAAGTTCCATTGCCAACTTTAGCTAGTTCAGATTCCTCAATTAGATTAGTATTTCCATCATTTAAGCAGTTCGGTAATTGCAAGACCAAATTTTAGTTTTGTTTGTTGCAGAAATATTCCTGAAAATTGCTTTTTGAGGGACTATGTTAGAGTTAGAATTTTTTTGTAGTTAGATTTTGGAATACAAATTTGAGGGAACGATGTCTTAAAAATAAGTTGCTTTGTGTAAAGCATCTTTAAGGAATAGAAATAGGCAATATGGTTACATACAATACCAACTAAATGAGTGCAATAAATAGATTTAAGCAACTTTTTTTATTCCCAATAGAAAAAAAACGGTAAACGCGCCAAAATCCATACTTCTTCACTAAATAATGTTATCTTCTATGTTTACGCATAAAATTATGAATTTTTGTAACATATGAAAATTTCTAGACATTTTACAATGTGAACAATTAAATATGCTATGAAATGCTAATTTTTTTTCTAAAAAGTTGATGAAGGTCAGCTAAAGCCGAAATTTCTTTAATGAAAATACCTAAAATATTGGCTTTCTCAAAATATTTGTCTACACTAACCTCTGCTTTATATCTGAAACCTATTGTTTATGTATATTTTCTTCTATGTTCTGCATTTATAAAATGTAATCTATGGAAGTATTTATTATATTAAGAAAAACAAAAACATGTTCGTAAAACTCATTAATTTTTTTCATTATTAGCAGCACTTTTACTAAACATACCCTTCAAACAATAATAAGTAAACTTCAACTTTGGTAACTAAAAATTTTGAAGAAATTAATGAAAATTATATTTTGCGTTAAACTGTGGGAATTCACTAAAAAAAACTTCTGTACGTCAACAATAAACATTCATGTCGATTACATGATCTATTGAATGAGTTGTGCATGAATTCAGAACGATTTTGAGAAGTTTTCATTTTATGATATATGTCAAAATTTGCATTTTATTTGCTCTGCATTTATTCAACAGGTTCACTATAATCGTTCTGATTATTTCTTTAAAACATTGCTGCTCCTTTGATGCATAGTTTTTTTGATAGAAAATATATGTATGCTTCCATCAATCAAGAATGTAATGGATAAGGTATTTTTCGATTATAACTTATCTTAAATTTATTATTTATTAATCAAAATGGCATTGAAAAATAGTTGCAAGCTTAAATCATTAAAAACAAACTATAAATATACTTGGATTAGTAAAATTGATACAGATTTTAATTACTTGCAAACAAAATATTTGGGCCGTTCGTTAACGAAAATTTATTAGAATTCAATACAAAAATTGCGCTCGCACCCTTAACTTGATGGTTCTTCGAACGCATCTTTGATACAAAAATCCGAGGTTTTTTATGAAATTTAAAGAATTTCGTAGTGATTACTGTAAATTAGTGAATTAATTATAATAAACTGATGTTGAACATGCTTTTTTCAAGACAAAAAGGTACATTGGTTCACTATCCACAAAATGCCTGCAAAATTAAAGCTTAAAACTGACTTTTTCATCGAAAAAAAGTAAAAAGAAAAACCTGAAAAACAACTTATTAACCCCTCCATTTTGTTTTTGCTTTGCAAAGTGCCGCTAGCCCACGGCATCGTTTTTTATTTTTTGTGCTCACATCTATTCATGGACTAATTGTCAAAATTACAAATACAACAATGTAAACAAACGGGTTTTGGAGAGTGAAACGTACGAAAGATTCCGGTCTTGGTAATGGAGTGTTTTTGATGTGTAGTAAACAGCGTTCAGGGAAAGGGTTTTATTTGTTAAGGCTTTGTTCGCGTTTGGTAATACTTCAAACATTAAAAAATTAAATAAGCGACAGGAGTTATTTAATAAATAGTTAGATATACACTTTTTTTTAATAAGAAATCAAACATCTTTGCGTGGAAAAGATAAGTAGCGTATGTACCTGAAGATACTGTGATCAGTGTTGTTCCATGTAGACAAAAAATGTAGTTTACACGATTGTCTACGTGTAGACAATTCAAGGTAGACAATTCATCATTGTCTACATGTCAATGTAGATAATGTAGACAATCAATTTTATTTCAATTTTTCAACTTTTTTTTGTCTTCTTAATCATATAAACAAAACAAATTTGTATTATTTGAGTCTTTCACTCTGCATTTTGTATTTATTTAAACAAAAATAAAAAATCTTAAATGCTTATGTATTTCATAAATATAATGAGAAGCCTTATTCATTTTCGTCTTCGACGACGTCCTCATCAGAACAATAATATTGATTATCCTCGATTCTCAATGAATAATAAAGATGAAGGAGTTTCTTCGATCGTTTAAAATTCAAGCGGTTTCTCGATATGGAATGAACACACGACAAACTTGAAAAAACTCTTTCGATTTGAGCGGAAGAGGCTGGAATAAGAATAAGTTTTTTTTGCCAAATTTGCCAGAATAAAAATACTAACACAGCTATTTAAAACATGAACATAATTGTTGTCAACATCGTTTGAAAGAGAGATAGACGACATCTAACAATTAACATTTGTCAGTTATAAATTTTATACAAAAGCACAATTTTTTTACTACCGTCTCAGAGTTTTGAATGCCGGAGCTCGAGCTTAGATCACTGTCATCAATAAAAACAATCATAGAAACATCACCGGATTCAGATGCCGCAGGTGATTGGGGTGGTTTGCAGGCATACCTTTCCCAATTGAATGTTAAAGCATATGGTTAATAAATAATATGATTTTATGGTTTATCTAATACGTTTCTATATTTACCTGTGACTTCGCACACGGCTTTCTGCAGTGTTATGTACATTTTTATTGCACACTGTGCAATATGCTACATATTTGTTGTTGGATTTCATTAAAAGGAAACCCAGTTCATCAAAAGCTTTATTTTTGCGTCGACCAGACATAATTTTATTATCAAAGAACTCAATTTTTCGATATTTAATTGAAATCAAACACGCACCTTTTCTAAATAGAAATAAACCTTGCGAAAGAACAATCAAGGATGACAGATTAGAATGAAATATCCTCATTGTCTACATTGTCGACTTCATTGTCTACATTGTCTACATTGTCTACATTGTCTACATTGTTGACACAATTGTCTACGTAGAAAGGTAGACAATCAAAGTCGACACGTAGAGGAACAACACTGACTGTGATACGAACATGATATTACAGATGTTCAAATTGATTACAGAATCTGATAAATAGGCTCAGAAAGAATAAAATGTCAATTTCGATATTGCTACCAAAGTAAACACGTCAAAAGATTAGTTTTTATGACAGTTGAAGTCTTAAGATGATTTATTTATGGAATTTATCTGAAGGGCCTCTAGAGGCAATTGGAACCAATAATTAAATTTTTTGATAAATACGTAACAGCGTTAATTGAAGTTGTATGTGATTAAATAAAATGTCTTTGGTTGAAATCAAACACATGAGTTTAGAGTCAATTATTAAAAACAAAACTGACAGGTGGGAATGCAACAAAAATACTTGTATCATTAAAAAATTATAAATTAATTAAAAGAAAGTTTTTTAAGGTACAAAATTTACCGAATGTATCTTGCTCTTCTATTGAAAAAAAATATTTTTTAATAGTTAGATAAGGGTCTCAAAAGAACATGTTTAAAATATTGAGGAGAGTAAACGCCGTCAAATCGTTAACCCTATTTTATATTAAAATTAGTGTCAAGTTTTTTTTTTTTTTTTTTTAATGGATAGTATGACATAAAAACTGAAAGATATGTACTCCTGTAACTCTCTGCTTGGATACACTACAGGATTGGGGGTAGATGCAAGATTAGGATTGCAAAGTTCCTTTTGAATTTAAAGACTAGAAAACATAATATAATTTGTGTGTCCTTTTCAATAAGTAACTATCATTAGTTTTTGATGTTTACCTCCAATTTATAAATAACTTCACAGAATAAAAATTTAAATTTAATAAAAAACCATTAACTTCAACATTGAAGTTAAGAAATGTCAAAGTAAACCATTTTTGCGTGTGTTTTATACGAAGAAGTGAACTTGAAAATTAAATAAAAACAGAAGTAAATCATGCATTGTCTAAAACTGTTATATATTTGTAAATATCTATTAAAACAACTTCTTGCGTCGCTTAAAAAAAGAAGAGCCTTCAATTGTAACCCCCATTGTAAATTTATTTGTTTTTTTTTTGACATAATGACAAATATGTTAATAATGGATAACGACAACTAAATAAAATGTTGATACTCTTTTTTTGAAATAAGTAATGAATTAATACAATTTTAGGAAAATATTAAATATATACGAATCGATGCAAAGTTAGAGCATTGCATAACTATTAATTTCATTTGTAGTATCAACGTTTCATTCTAAAATATATAAACAAAGTAGTCTTAGGAAAATGTTCAGTCGAACAGACATATGTATGTAAATAATAATAATTTATTAATAAGAAATTACTCGAAAGGCAAGGCAAGCAAATCTAAATATTACATCATTAAAAAAAGTTTACGAAATAAAATAATTAAAGTTACCTTCTAACATCTCTGACAGCAGAATATCAAATAAACCAGAGATGTTATTGTACTTTCCATCATTTGTTTGTCAGCTGTCAGTTGTCACTTTGTCAATTTGTCAGCTTCTGGATTATTTTTATAAACAAAAATTCCGTAAAAATAATTTCTCAACAAAATAAATCAAAAATCATCAACAATGGATTATAATATTCATAAAATCTGTCGTGTTTGCTTGGAGGAAGGAGCACTCACTTCAATTTACAGTACTGAATTTGCAATGATGCCCATGACTATGATGATGATGTGTGCTAAAATCAGAGTGAGTCTTACATATATACTATAGAGATCAGAGAACAAAATACTTGATAACATTTTTGTAAAGGTCTATAAAACAGACGGACTTCCAGCTGTGATCTGCAACAATTGTATTTATCGATTGGGTGTCGCATACCATTTCAAACAGGAATGTGAAAATTCTGATATACGTTTGAGGCAATATCTGGGAATCCTTGAAAGAGGATATGGGTAAGCAAGGTTTTGAAAAACTTCTCTTATGATAGAAATGTGTACTTAAAATAAATATAACCTAGTCTGTGTGATGCTGAAACTATGACGGACCCTCTTCCACAAAGGGAACCCAAAAAACTATTCCTTGATGATTACAAAGACGACGATGTGGACGAGGATGAAAAAGATGAAGCTAAGCACCGTAAAAGGTATTTAAAAAAGATAAAGCTATTTTTGGTGAAGTCAGATTGAAAAGTAAATTTTTCAGTAAACGAAAACCTCGTTATCAGCGTAAAGCTCCAGAAGACCACAAAAAACGAGGCCCCAAGCCATTGGAAAAAATGCCCCAAACCTGTTACGATTGTAATAAGACTTTTAAATGTGCCGCTCAGCTGCAAATGCACATTCGAACACATACCGGAGAGAAACCATATGTCTGCAGTTATTGTCCTCGTCGTTTTGCACAAAAATATAATCTTCAGATTCATTTGAGAACACACACCGGAGAGCGTCCCTTTCAGTGTGAAATTTGTAGCAAACAATTCGCTGCGTTAGGAAACTTCCAAGCTCACCAAAAAATCCACACCGGAGTGCGAGATCAAATCTGCCCTGTGTGTCACAAGGCGTTCTTGAGCTCCGGAGATCTCTCCAAGCATATGGTAACGCATGCGGGTATAAGAAATCACCACTGTGATATTTGTGGGAAGAGCTTTAGTCGAAATCGAGATATGGTTGCGCATAAAAAGAAAATTCACCTAAACGAAATGAATAGCGAGAATTTCAAATGTCCCGAATGTCATAAGGTATTTGCGACGTCGAGTAGTCTCAGTGTGCATTTTCGTAGTCATGGAGGTGTAGCGAGTTCGCTTCCTTTAGTCCATCAACCTCCAATAATTCCGACAGCTATAGGTGGTAGTATGTGTCCGCCACCAGCTCCTCCACCAAGTTTGGGTGGAATCGCAATGGGAATGCCACCGCCTCCTCCGCCTCCCGGCAGCTTAGGGATGCTTGGGCATACTCAAGGGACTTTATCATTGATGCATTCACAGCGATTGCATCCTTATTGATAAAATGTTAAGGGCTAAGCAAACTTTATTTTTAAGTATTTACATCAGCAATAGACAAGCCAAAAAATAAAATTTAATATCTACAATATAACACTTAGATAACCATGAAAGATAACGGTTCTTTTATATTTAGTATTACCTGAAGATCAACATTATCTTTAAGATGCGGTACTAACATATTTATTTATTTAATATATCGCTCATTAAAAAGAACAGCGTCAAAATTTAAACTTATCACATCGAGATAACATAAAAAATCATGCAAGGTCATGAAATTGAAACAAAAATGAAGCCTATTAAATAAGTGATATTTAACACAGAGAAGTCCCCATGGTATGATGATACGTAGAAAATATATTGAATAAATCAATATTATTTACATATAATTTTTTTTTTGGACAGAAAAGGTAAAACGGTTTGAAAACAATTTCTTTTTAACGATTTAGTGTTCTAAACAAGGGTATCACATCAACTTAAGGAATATGTATTGGAAAAGAAATAATATTGAAAATGGGCGTTGTTAAAATTTAAGCAGAAATCAGCACTACAAATTAACTCAAAAGCAAAATTTTCAAAACCATAAAAGCATTAAATTAATCTTAATGTTTAGGAAATAAAGTGAATTTTACAAAACCACTGGGACTGGGTCGGACGTCACTTAAAACGCCTGAGTCTAAATCAGAGCGCATAAACCCCGAAAACAAAATTCCAAAAATTCAACCCACTTCCCTGCCATTACTTTATTTGAATTTTGAAAATGAATGGTGGAAGTGGCTGAAAATATAGCCGACCCTTGGATTAAGAGAAACAGGCAGTAAAATTTATCATGAAAATTATTTTATTTTTAATGATAATTATTTTTTATTTTAATGATAAAGTCAACGTTTTAGAAGATTTTTGACGACTTTAGTATGAAACCAACTTCAAAATCACTTAAACATGTCAGAGTTTTGAGATATTACCATTCAAAATTTGGATAACTATTTGACTAGACTTTTTAAAAATATGAAAATTCGTAATATGTACAGCTGTGGACAACTAATTAAAAACATTACTTGCTTCTCATTTCCACATTCATTTTGTCATGTGTGACTAGAATAGCGGTATCCTAAACGGTGTAATGCAAGCGTTATTAGATAATTGTTTGAAAAAGCATCATTTGTGCATAAGTCGCTTTGCATAGTTCACAACAAAATTAAAGTAGAGTGTAAAAAGTGTTCGTTTCAACTGGTCAACTAATTAGAAACAGTTTAATTAGGTTTGATTTGGGTGAAATAAAAATAATCTTTTTATTTTGCATTGATAAGTAGAAAATTCTGAATTGTCTGCAAACGTTTTTAAAGAATAATTTTTAAATTTTGGAGGTAATTGTAATGGGAAAATTAAAGAGTTGTGATCCTCCTACAAGGAAAGCGATTCTTGAGCTTTGGAAGCTTAAAATATCCTATAAAGCAATTGCATCTCAAATAAACTGTTCTGTAAAGAAAGTTTTCAAAGCAATTAAGCATTTTCAAAACTTCGGGACTGCTGAAAATGTACCTCGTAAAAAACGGGCCCGTAAGACAAGCAGCCGAATGGATCGAGCAATTAGTAGGCTGTCCAAAAAAGATCCAAAAAGTAAGCTCCACAGAGATACAACGCCAACTCTCGGTTGCATTCGATGTCCCGATAGGCCCACGCACAATCAGAAGAAGATTGGTAGAAGTTGGGTTACATGGTCGTATTTCTCGAAAGAAACCATTAGTAACCGCAAGGCAACGTAGACTAAGAATAGAGTTCGCAAGATCACACGCCAACTGGACAACAAACGAATGGAAGTACATAGTGTGGAGTGACGAAACTAAAATAAATAGGATGAGCCAAGATGGTGCACGATATGTCCGAAGGCCAAAAGGAACAGAGTTCCACCCTAAATATGTTTTGCCAGTATTTAAGCATGGAGGCGGCTCGCTAAACAAAAAAAAAATAAATACAGATACTGCTTTAAAAGTGAATTCAATTTGTGTTTCTAATTAGCTGTCCACAGCTGTATATTAATTTTATTCTTAGTAAAATCTCCTATTATTTCATTGTTTGTTCATAATTTAGTTTTGGTTCATTATTTCAATAACTTCAAAAGAATCTTCATCAGTTATTATTTTTTACTTTTCCTTCATAAAATTCAAACAAACTCTAGGCTTATAAGTAATGAGAATTTCGAATACTAACGATCAATTTCTTTACAAAGTTTCAAAATCAATTTGAAGCACAATATAATTTCTCGGTTTATTTTTTTTTAACTCAGTTTTAAAAATATTATTAACATTTCTTAAAAAATATAATTGTACATTAAAGTCGTGTGGTTTAAAATTGATTCTTAAACCAAATCTTATACAAAAATCAAATAATTTGAAAAACAGATTTATAACATCTTATAACACAAATTTGAGATTCTAATCAGAGTTCTAACGCCTCATATCTTGATAAAGAAATGAGCTAGAATTTAATTTTGAGGAATAAAAGGAAGACGGAAACAAGCCCGAAACACACAAATTTTGCTTTTTGGGATATTAGATTTTCAGCGACCTAGGAAAAATAGAGGATTATTTTTATGTTCGCTGACGTTATTTAGGCACATTTGTTGAAACAAAACTTAAAAATGTACATATGTTCAATCTACGCTTAGTTCCACTTTTTCCTATACGCAAACTTTCTACTTTAAGCTACTTAAGTTTCGTTCCAGCAAATGGCTCTTAAATACTTTAAGGAATGATTCGAACTCATAATCTATGGTCTACAGAAATCGTTGTTTTCTTGCTGTTGTGTTTATCGAAAATATTTCTTCATATTTTAATTTTTGTTTATAAATTGAAAAATAAAAATACTTGTATACTTTTCCGAAAAAAATACAACGTTTTAGTTTGTTGTAATTTTGTTTTTATTTCGAGTAATCAAATAATTCATTTTTATGAAAAAGTATTGCTTACAGTAATGAATAATGTTAGATTAATAAACATTTTTTAGGTGTTTGTTTTTAATTTATTAATGCAGATCAGTGTTGTGTTTTGTGTGTGGTTTCATGTTTATTTTGTATGATGAGTTTTTAGTTGCGTTCTTTTTCAATCGAGAAAAAAAAATTAACCTTTACCCAGTTTTGTGTGTGTTTTTTTTTTAATTTGTTCTTTTAATTTCTTTGGTAACTTCGTCACAAGTACATTTTACGTTGAAATCAGTGAGTATACCATTCTGTTGGGAAAAAAATCAACATTTTAATAAAATTACACTTCAAAACAACAATCAAACTTACCCATAAATATAGTAAAAGAATGAGATCAAATAAATGGCCAACTTAATCCACCCCTCCCGCATATTCTTGGACAGGTTATCAGTACTCAGGACAGTTGTCGGATCGTATAACCCTGGTCCGGTCATCACAGGTCGATTTTTGTACCTGAAAAACAACATCAAACACCATTTACAATTAGTCATGCTCATGCTACCTGATTTTGATTAAAAAACGTCTGACTTTACAGAAGCAACAACAAAAACAATACAAATTAAATAAAGAAGCACTTACCGCCATACATGGTACGCAATTAGAGGTATATTTATACAAAGCGAAAACCATTCGCCTGAGAACAAGAACAATAAATTAAGGAAGATATGCAGCAAATATTCGGGGAGCACTAGCTGAAAAATTGATAACAATAATAGGCAAGTTATTTTGGGTTGCGCGTGAGATGAGTGAGCAGAAAATAAATTTAAAAAAATTAAGAGCCTGCTTGGCCTGGGTCTTACCGGGTTCAGACTATTACACTGGTCAATGGGATTTTTGTAGTCTGTTTTGAGTTCATCAAATGCGATAACATGGAAAATAGCAAAGAATATTAAAAATGCATCCCCGATTAGGGCTACAATATATGTGAAGGCCGAAAAGTTGAACACCATTTTTTGATAATTTCTTTTTTCTTGCTTTTAGTTAAATTTTTATTTCTCGGCCACTGCAGAATTCACAAGTGACATATTTGTTTGAAGATTCTTTTTTTCTTGGTTAAAAAGGGTTGTCAAAATCATGGAGTATTGAATGGAGTCATTTACAACAAACCGATTGCAGTGCAATCTTACACTTCGATGTGAAACTAATATATATTTTTTCCGCTTTTCATGAGGAGAGTATTTCTGAAATTCGATAAAACCGCTTTTCAAATAGATTAAGAAAACAATATGAATTGTATTAAGTCAGATGATAATGTAATGTTTGTAATTAGTTTTTGATTCCATAAGAAAATTATTTTAAGTGACACTTATTTTGTCATTTTATTCAGCTCTCTTTCGCTATTCAACTGGTTTGGAAGAAAACTATTGAGTAGTAGAGTAGCCCAAATTTTGACATTAGGTGTTTAATTTTGACGTTTCTCAAGATGGAAAATTATAGTACGTAAACTCTCACATAAGAGGGCGTCTCATACTTAAGCTAATTCTGTTCTAGCGTTCTAGTAAATGGCCCTTTGATACTTTAAGGCATGATTCGAACTCATAATCTTTGGTCTACAGGAATGGTTGTTTTCTTCATGTTGTGTTAATCGCAAATTTTTCATCATTTTAAAATTTTTGTTTATAAATAAAAAATAAAACTTGTATACTTCTCAAAAAATAAAAAACAATAATTTAGTTCGTGGTAATTTTATTTTTATTTCGAGTTATCAAATATTTCATTTTTATGAAAAAGTATTGCTTACAGTAATGAATAATGTTAGATTATTAAACATTTTTTAGGTGTTTCTTTTAATTTGTTAATGCAGATCAGTGTTGTCTTTTGTGTGTATTTTTATGTTTATTTGTTTATTCGTTCAGTTATATGTATATTCGGCATGAGGCGCAAAAGCCTTTTGAATGTTACAACTTTAAAACGTAAGTGTTTCCGAAATTTTATCCCATCACTGTTTAAAATAGCATTCACATCTTCTAAAAAAATTTCAAACACTCTCATGGCTTAAACTCTGCTTAAAGAATGAATTTTAAGACAAATTTGTATTTTTACTGCTATATACACATACAACGTATCGCCTTCTCTGGGTGATTTAAGACCTCATTATAACGCGTTGATATTTACATCATCTTCCAAAAATAGAATACGAATTAATTGTTTTATTCATATTAAATTTGTTAACAGTTTTTGTAGTGCTCAAAGACTGAATAAACAAGTTAGTCACAATGGGATTTTTTTCAAAATGATTGGGGAAATTATCGGGAAATTGGGAATTTGTTACATTGTTCGGGTCTAATATTTAATTTAATATTTTTCAGCTAGATTTTTCAAACAAAATTATTTAATTTGAACAAAAAGAAACAATTTGATAGGGTATTTTTGTAGTCCCATTAAAGCAGTTTGATTAACAAAAAGATAAATTTGATCCCATTTTCAACCAGACATTAAAATTTCATAATGGTAGAAAATAAAAAAAATATTTTACACCCCGCTTTAGAAGGCTGGCTTTATTACCTCATTACTTGAATAAGCTTTTTCGTTGTTAAGTACTATAATTAAACGTTAATATATGTTTACATTTTGTTTATTTATTAAATACTCTATTTTACAATTTTGATTGCCTCTTTAATGTTAACAAATTCTTTCTCGCATAAAGTATAATTTATACTCTCCACAAAATGAGTTATTTAAACACATTTAGCTTGAGAAACCAATAACCAAATTTTTCTTCTTTTATAGACAAATGTTTTTCTAAAACATATACATTTTCTCCGAAAAAAAAAAAATATATTCTTAAAACTCTAACGAAGTGTAGTTTCGTTCCGAAAAATAATTACTGGAACGCGAAAAATTTCGTGAGAGTGGAAAGATTTTGGATTCACGCACTTGGTTTTACTTTGTCTGATATACATGACATAGGAGTCATTTCAAAGGTAGCTAAAAAGCAATAGTAAAAATGCGATTAGCACTATCAAAAAAATTCAAAGATATTTCGGATATCACAGAAAAAGCTGAAGTTTTCCTACTACCACCGGCTTTACAACAAAAAATACCTAAAGGCCACTAAAACTTAAGAACTGATTGACTCGCGTCATGAATATATCATTTAATAGATAATTGTAAAAAGAACATAATGTGAAAAAAAATAAACTTCTTGGGAGTTATTAAACAAGATGCAAACAAAATAATTGTCTTTCAAAATGGTGCGCATTTTCCTGGTGGTACCACTCTGAAACTTAGTTTTCTAATAGAAAATATTTTTCTAGACATAATCACATGCGCTACTCTTGAAGAATTTGTTAATTACTCACAAGAGCCTTTACCCCTAAAACAAACTGTGGAACATATAGCGGCTGAACTCAAGACCTCGCATGAAAGTCCTACGCACTAACCATGCTATAATTTATTTGAATTCAACAGAAAAATTAAAATGATCTTTCATCGTGAATAATTTAAAAAAATGTGACACATAATCACTAAGTACATACATTTGTTTCTACAAGTTCTTCATTTAGTTTGATTGATTTTATAATTCACTTTTTCATAAGAAAGCAAAACAGCATTTGTTCACATATTTGGACATTTATAAAGAAAAGCATTTAATATTAAAATACTCCTGACATTCCAACCAAACAACATTAATTTTAACGCATCTAAATTCAAGTAGGTATTTATTTTAAACAGTACGTAATTGATAAATCAAACTACAACTTCCTGAATTCCCTGCAATGAAGGAAGTTTTTATCATGAAAAGTTAATTTGCCTATCAAAAACATTTCAAATACAAAAACTATCAAGCTTCTGCAAAAACCTATAATACAAACGCTTAGTACCTTCCAAATCCCAGGAAAAAAAGATTATTTCGTGTTAAAAAGAAATTACCCATTTAATCAGTGACAAAAAAATAATATGTTTTGATTAGTAGTTTTACGATGGAACATAATCTTCCTGTCACAAAACCTGAATAGAACAAAATACAACACTCCTCCTCTTTGCCTTGGTCAGCAACCGACCGCGCACAATTTTCATCTTAGTTTAATATTTATGTAGGCGCGTGCCCTGGTCCAATGCCACAGCAATGACCAATGTTACAATTACAATCCGCTTGAAGCTATGACAACGGGTTAAGATGCTCAAATGATAGAATTGAAAAAATCTGTCCAGGCGTACATGCAGTGCATCAGCGTCGCAGCTGTTGTGTCATACATATACTGGGGCTGGAGATGGAACTATGGACTGCGGGATGCAATTGCGCGTCCAAGAGTTAGGGAAAACATTTTTGGTCGCATCGAGGTGATTTCCGGTTTTCAATTGCAACTTGCAAGCAAATAAAATTGAAAGCGAATTACCAAAAAAGACTTGCTCTGTGGAATTCAGTCAGTGGTTGGATGTTGACTGGAGTAGTGGTTATAGAGAAATCTTAGTGCAATGGGAATAAGGTGATTGTTATGTTTGTTTTTGTTTATATAACGTGGATTTAAAATAATTTCTTAAAAAAAAGGTTGGTTATTCTGGCGGTCATGGGTCTGGGAGCTATGTACATGCTCCATCTTTTGGCCCAGGACTATGATCGAATTCGCCGTCCAATAACTAAAGCCATCGAACGAGCGCTGCGTGGGAAACGTGATGTAACGACTTACGAGTACGAAAGAAATGAGGTTGTTGACATCCACGTTAACTGGAAGAGTATATTAGATCAAGATCCCTTGAGCTGCCTGCAGTCATTGATATGTCAAATAATGTCAGGAAGTGCAGTAAATCAGTTGGACGATAAGGAAGTAGAAATATTTAAACAATTTATAAGGTTAACATATCGAGATGCTCCTACATCTGTAAAATCAGCATATGCAAAGGGTTTAGCGTATAGAGGCATTACAGAAGCTTGCTATGTGGAATACCCTTTTTGTTTGTATTCAGCAAAGACGATGTTGGGGATCCTGCGATGGTTTTCATAATAAGATTCATATTCAAAATATATTCATAAATAAGTGGTAGTACGATTATTTAATATTTCAAAATAGCAACAACAATAATATAATCATAGTGATTCTATATTAGAATTTTATTTTGTAACGGCTTTGTATAAATAATTAAAAGTAGTATAAGAAAGAGAATGAGTTGTGTATATTGATTCTTTTTAAATATAAGTGTTCTGTTCGTTTTCTAACTATTGCACTATTTTTTGAGAATAAAGTTTAATTGCAAAGACCGACCGGACGGAAAATCATTTTCCTGGACAGCTAATGTCAAAAAATGAAACGAATCGTTCTACTAATATGTGTTTCAATTCTACTCAATTGCAATGATAGATTTTTGTCAGCAAATAGTGTCAAATATAACATAACAAACCACAACTCAGTTCCCGAGATGAGTTAAAAGTGTTGAACTTTCAAATTAAATGATTTGTTTACAAACGAACAGTTTTCTTTTGGCTTGGAAGAAAATAAATTGCAATTCGTTATCCAAACCGAAGGACAAATTTTGATAATACAAAAACCAATATTTTTTGAAATTTCCTTTCTTTGCATTTAATTAATTTGTCAACAAAAATAATTGATTAATCATATGTTTTGAAACATGCATTATTTACCATTCCATCGATGATTTAAATTCTGTTTGAAGTTATTTATTTTACTTGTTTTTAATATTGTTAGTTTAATAGATCAACAATTTTTAACGATAGTCATTCCTAAATGCTTTAAACAATAAGTAATTATAGTTTAAAAAAGAACAGAGACCAAATGTCATTTTTCTAAGCTGCATGAGGTGTTTGTTGCTTATTGATTGACAGTTGAGAATATCAAACTATTCATGTAAAGTTTTTTAATTCATCATGAATCTATTCTAAATTGTGAAAATCTACTTTGAAAAAGAAATCTAATCGGAAAGTTCAAAGAGAATTTAGTCCATTTTAGGTTATTTGTGATGAAGTTCATTTTTGGTTAAATGGCTTCATCAATAACCGAAATTGCCGTTTATGGAGCAAAGACAATCTTCAAGGCATTAACAAATCACCATTATATCCATTTAAATTTAATGTTTTCTGTGGCTTACACGATAAGAGAATCATCAGTCCTTATTTCTTCCGAACTGAGGAAGCAGCATCCATTACCAAACGCTGATGTTTTTGTTTTAAAAAATGAATGAGCTAAATATTGACAATATTCAGGATGGCGCAAACTTGCCATACAAGGCGCTTAATCATCAATTTATTGGAACTTATCAGAAGATAAAATTGACATTAGTATTACACAACAACTAGTAAGGTCTAACTAGAAGTTAATGAGTCAAGTTAGTCTTTAGATTGAATAAGTACCCGACGATTAGCACATAACAGTTAACTGTTTAAAAGTACTATCGCGAAGAGCAACGAGCTTTAAATTTTCTTTTCAGAATGTATTTTCTTTTTTGGTACCTTGCAAGACAGGATAAATTCGATAAAACTTTTAACTTTTTTACAGCATTATGAAGCCAACACGTATTTCGAATGAAAAAAAATTTAAGAATGACATTGTACAGAATACATAATACATTTTGAGCAATCCTTACCTAAACATCACACAAATAATTTTGTTCCTCAACTACCATTTGTTAAAACCTTTCAAACATGTTGAAAATTGGAATAACTCACAGGTAGCTATCTAATAGATAAATTTATTAGAAAGATGGATGTCAAACGGACAATTCGCTAACGGAAGGATCTAACTAGAAATTAATTTAAGTGGTGGTGAAGTACTCAGAACTAGCAATACAAAGAAATTTGTTCGATTATATACAAACAAATTGCCTTAACTTATTTTGAAACTATTCGGGAAAAATAATGATTTGTGTATTTTTGTTTTGCAAAAGGGCAAAATTGTTTTTAAAGAGAAGATTAAGATAAAACAGAAACAAAAATATATGTAACCTTCATTATGTTTATTGCTGAACATACCTAAAAATTGACGTTTGGTTAATTTTAACCTTATTAATTTCCCGACAGCTTTGAATTTCTAAAGTCTTAGAGATTTCCGTATTTTAGAAATATGAACAAAACTTCTCGTACAAATTTCTTACTTTTGAGGTCAGAATATGAGAATAGAATTTTTGTGATTCAATTTCTCAAGAGTACTTTTTCGCACGAATTGTGTTTGTATTTCATTTTCCTGCTCAGTCAATCCGTCTGGAAAAGTGTTCAGAAATCTTAGAAATATAAACTGGCCAAATCATTCCCACACAAATTTTGACAGTTCATTAATCAAATGCGGTAAACTTTGGCAAATATTAAATTTATCATGTATTTAAAATCGTTGTATGAATACCCATACAAAAATTCATCCCAAATATATTTTTTTCTCATGTGTTATTATATAAAGTTATTAAGCTCCTAAAAAACTATTATTTATTTTTATTGAACAATCAAACTGCCGGTAATGCATCTCTCTCCAAACCGGAAATAAACGTACTTCCCTTTTAATTCGTCTAAAATGCAAACAAGTGATGCCAGAATATTTCATTATTGAAATGTCAAAAACTAAACGTCAAACTTTTTTTTTTAATTGTTTATCAAAATTGAAAACACAGTAAAATTATTAAAGTAATTTCGTGTTTTGTTAATTTCTGAATAAACTCCTCAAAAAATGGGTTCTCCTGAATTACCTGGTGAATCAAACGAAGAAGATCTCCGTCCAAGTCCAATGCACATCATTAACCAAGGTGGAAATAACAGCGACGATAGCGATGGCGAAGATGGCAACGAATACGATGGATACCAACCACTTCCCATCACAGACCAAGGCGATGACTCAATGGAAATTGATAACAATCTGTCGGAACCATTGACCACCACCACCACAAATGGAGATCCAAATTTTCCCAATGTCGAGAGCATCGATTCCGAAGTGGAACGAGAAGTATGGAGCCAGCCACGTCCTCAGGAATTGGATCTCGAATTGGATAGTTCCAGGACAGAACAGGTTTAGTATAAAATCGAGCCCAAGCAAAAGAAAACAAAATAATATATGGTTTTATTAAAGATAATGTCTGCAATGGCTGGTATAACCCTTCCTAATGTGGCAATCCCAGATTGGGCCCAAGGAGTGCCCGAGGAACGATGGAAGGAGGACCTATTGGAAAGAATAAGACAGCGCAAAGATATCTCACCAAATTCAAACACAACATCTCGTAGAACATCATAAGTAGTTTATTATTCACAATTATGTGTCCACATCTCACAGAAGCCAACTGTTCCGAAATAACAAAGTGTTAATAAAAGTCCCATAAGTGTTACAATTAAATAAAGATTAAAAAACAAATTTTGTTCTCATATTTTTCTTTCTTCTTTTTCTTCTTGATTAGAATGCAGCTAAAAGAGCCTTGGCAGCTGCCGTTAATTTCTCGAATCCGACGACTTGAGGGTGATCGGCGAAGGTGCGAATTTTGTCCATAACCGAGTCAACTGATATTACCTGGGCACTTGTCAGTTGGGCATGGGTTGTCGTTGTTAGATTGCCAATGGCCTGAATCGACCTGTAACACGCTTCCAGATCATTCGACCACATCAATAGCTCGATGATTCCCTCGGTTATGAGGCGACACATGTCGTTGTTGGCCGTAGCTTGCTTCTGCGATATGGTGGCATTCAGATAGAATGTAGCTATTGCAATTTGAAGATTGGCACTGCCCGATTTTATGCCCTTCAAGATCTCAATCGTCGGCTCCAAACACGATTCGACTTGCTGACGACCACTGGGGTGGTTCATCATGTTGGCGAGACAACGAATGATCATAAGTTGATTGGGGGCTGATGTATTGAGATTGGGCAGTATGATTTCAAGGAATTTGAACGAGTTGAGGAAGTTGAATATTTCCTCATTCCTTATTGCCAACCGAGTGATATCGAGAACGGGGAAAAGAATGTCGCTGGGCCATCGAAGCAGATGACGCAGGGCTTCGATTGCAGTCTTATCGATTTCGGGAACGTCAGCGGCTAATCGAACTACTGTTTCCAAGAGATTGTCGCTTACTCCAGTTCCTTCAACTTGTTTTTGATTGAATTCTCTTCACAGACAGAAAGAATCAAAGATAACAGAGGAATATTTTTGTTTTAATTTAAGAACTCACCTTAACTTCTCTAAGACCTTTTGGGGATCACACTTATCGAAGGTTAAAAACATGGTCAAGGGGAAATGCTTGCCTTGGGTAAAACTGACTTCAACTTTGGCTGGGGCCGTGGTTGAGTAGCTAGAGGCTCCTGTGAACGGATCAACATTTCCACCAGCAGATGTGTTACTCGTAGCCGAACCAGGCACATACCTTGAACCCCCGGTGAATGGATCTTGATAGCCACTAACTGACGGTTGGGGTTCTATGGGGTCATCGTTGCCCTTTGCATTTTTCACAATAAAATTTGCAACTTCGTCAAGATAAACTTGAGGTAGAGTATTTTTGTGTATGAATTTTTGTGCCGCATGCCAAGGATCCTCTCCACGATTGTAGGGTAATTTTAGGGGTGGAGCATCGTCAGAGATATCAACCGAGAACACGAAATCATAGAGCTACAAATTAGTTTAAGAAATTTAGACCAAGTCTACATAAATGTAGCTTCAAAACAAACCTTTCCTTCGAACTCTTTCTTTTCGGTTGAGGCGCCTCCCGTGGCGCCGGTTACATCGCCAATAAGATTCCATTTTTGGTTTTCCCAAACGTAGCACTTAACTGTGCCATCAGGGTGTCGAACGATTTTCTTCTGTCCGTCAGATGTTCCATCGATCAACAGGGAATTGACACCGGGGAGGCTGTGGTCACAACAAAAAATGTACATTCCATTGGAGTCCCAAAAGAATCTCTAAACTTACTCTGATTTCTTCATATTTCCCAGTTCCTCGTTCATCTTTTCCGCCCTTACCTTGACAGCTTCGGTGAATGCCGTGAGAATAGATTCACTTGCAAATCTGGAAGCATCGCGAGTGAAAACTCTCACCACACCGTCACTGCTGCCAG
The DNA here is from genome assembly GCA_951509635.1 of Eupeodes luniger. NCBI lineage: Eukaryota > Metazoa > Arthropoda > Insecta > Diptera > Syrphidae > Eupeodes > Eupeodes luniger. The sequence continues at coordinate 4,798,186 of OX608075.1, read as the reverse complement.
TGACTATGTCACCATTCTTCAGGCAGGCAACCGACCAAACTGATTGAGTTGGATGAATGATGGGGCGGCCAAGCTCTCCGGAGTTCACACTCCACATACGCAGTGAGCTATCCTCCCCACCAGAAACAATGACATCCCTCCCAAGGGCGAGGTTTTGTGAAATGGAGTAAATGTAATTTGAATGGCCACACAGCTCCCGGACACAATCGCCATCCTCGTTCCAATACCGAATCACTGCATCGTTGGCACAACTGACCAAAGAACCATCTCCGAGGCTCGCTAGACCTCTAACACAGTCGGTGTGTCCTATCACATAAGTCAGACTTATTGAAACTCTCAAAAACTATACAAAAAACTTACCCTTTAAGACTTTTAGACGTTCGCCTGCAGGATTCCAATAGACAATCGTCTTATCTGCAGAGCCTGTGACAATTTGTTTGTTCGGCAAACTTATCACTGACCATACAGCGCCTTCGTGTCCCTTCAGGACAACAGCACACGACAACCCAGATTCGTCTATGGCCCAAATGCGAGCAGTTTTGTCCCAACTCCCCGAAACAAGACTCATCGATTCCACCCCTTTACTTATCGAACAGACGGTCGAATCGTGTCCTTTGAGGACACACGCCGGGACATATCCATCCTCCTTGTAAATACAAATGGTAGCATCGTTGCTTCCTGTGCAAATCAGTCTATCAGCTTCCAGATAGTAGACACACGATACGAAGTTTGAATGATCTCGCAAGGTTACACCTTCCACATACTCCTCATCACTAAACCCACAAAATAAACCATGAATCATTTGATAATTCCTCGCAATTCTTCAATAAAATGTTTACCCAGACTTTTTCCATATTTTGGCTGTTTTGTCGCGTGATCCGGAAATTATATTCTCGCCAGTAGCCGGCGAAACAGAACGCACATCGTTGCTATGTCCGTGCAATTCACAACATAATTTGTAATCATCCAGAGTAATTGGGGAACCCATTACTTGTTTATGAAAAAGTGTAATGGAGTTTATTTAAAAGTTTAACTTCAAAAAAATTCTCCTCTTTTGTTTTTTGAAGATGATTTGATGATTGGCGAATAAAATATTTTTGTCGATGCGGTCGCGTCTTCGAAAAGTGAAAATGCAATTTGCAATTTTTTGACATTTGTTTTGTTCTCGTATAAAGTCGGTATTGCCAGATAGAAAAAGATAAATATGGTCAATTGGTATAAGGATTTGTGACATCTTCACTGTGAGTTACTAATGCCGGTTTCACATCACTAACATTTCGTGAGTTTAAGGCCGTTTGTGAGTTGCTTAAAATTCTGGTAAAATGTTTCAGTTGGTTTAATTTTAATATTAGCCTTGGTTATAAAATGGGTTAACATTTATCCTGCCTTGGAGCACACTCAATTTTGTCACTTATGTTTTAATTTTGACTTTTCTCAAAAAGGAGAGAAAATTTCAATAAAATAATATCGTGGAATTATAAAACAATCAATCAGCTGTCAACTAGTATTCGAAGACCGAACAAAGAATTCATCTTAAGGGAACTTCAATAAAAGTAATGTTTTATGGGCAAATCATAATCTCGCATTCTGCCGGTCCGGCGTTAATGAGCGTTTGATCGTATTAACGATTTTGTTTGTCCAAAAACCGCGACTCCAGCACTTGTAAAACGAAATTTAGCTTTAAAACTCCATCTGACTGACATTTTAGACTTAATAAGAACAGAAGTATTTATAAAAAAGAATAACTTCAAATACTTACTTTTTATTTCACTTCAATTTTTAAATATAAAAACAAAATTACTGACAATGAACTGTCAAACGCCAGACTGATCTACTTTTGCTTTGGTCTAGCGGTGGTCTGACGTTTACGATATTACGATATAAACCGGTCATAATGCCTGAGTGCATTGTTTTTCTTTTTCGAAATATTAAAGCCCGACTGAACGAAAGCAAAGTTGTGGTTTTGCTATAAAAGACCCATTTAAGGCACATCACAAAGCTAAATTTGAAAATATTTTTAACGAAACGTTAAAATTTGTGTGTGTAAAATTGCATCTTACATGAATAACAATATTTTTTAAGGGATTTGAAAAAATGTTAGTTCATTATTTGATCCTCGGTTCAGAGGTTTTTATTCAACAATCTTGGATTTACTGAGCATTTGAGATTTTATAAATGACATTGAATCGTATTAATTTCATTGATTACTTACCAGGTTTGAAGTCATCCATAACGCATTTACAAACGTCAAATTTAAAGAACAACAATTTCTAATTAACAAATTTGATTTATTTAAATTATTTCTATGTTTAGCATATTTTTACATTACGTTTTCTAAATGTATTTTTTAAATAATTCAGCAAAAAGTCTCTTACTAATACTTTTTACTTACACAAATCTAGTCTATATGTAGCTTGGTTCAATAATGCTACTGTAATTTTATAATATGTATTTCATATTATTTTTTGAATTTTAAGTCAATTGTAAGGAAAATATTGTTGAGGGTGTAGGGGAAGTTATACAGGTAAGTCTAGATATTAATTTTTAATCGGTGTGTTATAAAAGTGTAAGACTCTAGAAGGCTGACATTTCTTTTTGCAGTTTAAACAGTCAAATTTATTTACAGAATAAAAGGTGTTTTGTTCTATTTTGTTTTTATTTCCATTAAATTGATACTAAAAACAACTACTTTTTTTTGGAATTATGTTTGGCGTATTTTGTATATCTTAAAATCTTATATGTATGATTTTTAGACCTAACTAAGCTAGTTGTCAGCTGAGAAAATAAACACATAATTCTCAGATGACAAGAAGCGCACATAAGTATTATATTTTTAATTCTAATTGGCATCTTTGTTTTGTATGAGATTTTATTGAAAATAAAAATTGCTAAATGTCAACAAAAAAAAAAAATGCTGGAATTTATGTAAATATTTTCTTTTTATTCGTAGAAAGTTCGGTTAACTGCCTTCAAGTTTTCCACACAAATTACAGAAGAACTCGTATCAGTCGTATCTTTGCTTTTATAATTCGCTGGACTAGTTCGTAGAACATCCAGCTTCAACGTCTAAATACGACGACAGAAATGTAGAAATGACTGTTAATTGACAGTTGTCAAAATTTCCCAACGTTATTCATGACTGAACGAATCCACCATATCCCACCACATTTTCAACGAACTTCAATAACTTAAAAACATTAATAACAATAATAAAGGCATATTTTTTGAAATAATAAATCAAATTGATAAAAGAACATAATTTTTTAATAAATTAACAATAAATTACAAATAACAAACTTATACATTTTATGTTTGAATCATATAACAAATTTTTTATAACATTGCGTACTTTTATAAAAATACAAAATTTTCTACATCTAATTATTTATTATAATTTAATTTGTTTTTCTTAAAACATGTCTCCATGGGAGACATTAAATGTAAGCTTCAACAGATCTGTATTCTTTAAAAGAACTTTCAAACAAGTCAAACTCTAGTGTAAAAATGTATTTATTACGATATTAAATCAAACTCATTCCATAAATGGAAGACTACTAATCCATGAACTCCATTAAATGGCGTCAACAGCGGAAATATATATATATTTTTTCATTCTCTTAAACTTTTGACACTAGTGTTTATTTGCTTTCGATTGTTGAAACTTTTAAACTTAACTATGAAATGTGTTTACAGCATTATGATTTGCTTTGGTATTGAATTACGCTTTGATTAAAAAAAAAGTAAATTAATAATACATCGTTTGTCAGTTTTTAAGCAGACAAATTAGCTCAACGATTCCCATCCCAACTACATCACATAAACCAAAAGTTAACTTAAAGCTATGTACCAACTTAAAGAATGGTACATGTTCGATTCTGCTTAAGAACTTTTGGTTGCTCTTGCAATGCTATTTCCACATGACGTTTAGCCAACCAAGATTGTTTTTGAAGGCGATTAATGACAATTCTATAAGCTCCAATGATATCACTTCGTGGACCATTTTCACTGGCATTTCTTAACATTTCCGAAGTAACTCCAAGTTCATCTAATATTTTCCTTGCTTCGGATTCAAGTGGACTCAATGTTGTAAGATCATCAATCGGAGTTGGCAACATTATAAACGCGCCCTTTTCTTCATCGTAATTCTTAAAAAGTGGAGATTCTGAAGCTGCCTCGGCATTCCAACGACGATGTTCACAACATTTCGACCCGTTTCCGTTCATTATTGTCTTTTCTCTGGTCGTGTCCAAAGGGCTTATTTTTTTCTTCATAATCGAACTGCCAAAAAATGATTTATGGGGAAGGCTAGTTTGCGAACATTCAGCTAAACTGGCATCGTAGTTAACCTCGATTGGATGTAGAAAATTGTCTACGAAAATTCCTTCGGTCTTTTTGGTATTCAAATTCAGCGGAGGCTTATTTGTAACTTCCATGTAACGTTCACGCAAGGAATAGCTTTTACGTATCCGGCGAGATTTTGTTCGAAACCAAAATGCCGAACGTTTGGTTGGCTTTGTTCGGAGATTGATTTCGTGTTGCATTAACTCTGTACTAAGATGGGGACTCATAACCCACTGGCTTCCGAGTATTTCATCTAGAGTTGGTCTGCCTAATGGGATGTGGACTAGAATTCGTTCTGAAAACAAACAATGATGTATTTTAAATACGCATAGATAAACCTTAAGGAACTTACGAATAAGTCTAATACATGGTAGACTGATATGTCCCAGAAGAACATAGTCTCCTTTTAATACAGCTGTCCGTAGAGCCGGAACTGTGGGTGCTCGAAATGGCATATTTCCGACAACCATAAAGTATAGAAGGACACCAAGTGCCCAAACATCTACTGGTGCTCCTATGTAATGATCATCGGAAAATAATTCCGGAGCTGCATAAGGAGGGGAACCACAAAATGTATCGAGTTTCTGGTTGGCACCTTAAAGAAAAGGCAACATAAAAATCGTATGTTAAAATTTGCTGTTTCTATAAAATACAATTGCTTTTTCTGCAGTGGCATCCACACAATTAAGGAGAAATTATTTCGTTTTTGGTTCGGGACAAAGAAAAAATCTAATCTAATTTTGAAAGCCAAAATGACATGAAAATGACTTTTCAGAATTTTGTTTATCTGTCAAAATAGATTGCAAAATGGCAGAGTTATTCAATGTTCAATTAGAATACATCCAGATGGCGCACTCTGCCCAATAATCGCACTTCATGGTTGGAAGTTTTTAAATACAAAGCGACTATCAAAAGTTTTGTTTTAAATTCTTTACAATTCAGAATCAAAAGGAATTCAAATCAAAATCAATACAATTTAAAGAGAGTGAGAAAATTGAAGACACCTAAAGGAATGTTTAAAGCCGATTATTATATTCTCTTTCATTACATTTTTTTATAGGCAAGAATTCTTGGAATTATAGGACATAGGACATTGACTGCATGGCTTTTTGATTTCTTCCATCCCAATGATGGCAATTAAATGACAACGCCCCAGTTCTACCCAAAACAACAAAAACAAAACAAAAATTAAACAAACAATGAAAAGGATATAGACAATAAGATACATCCTATAAAAAGGACCTTTTGGCTTCGTTAACACAGACAGTGTATATATTATTTACGATCCAATAGAGAATGCTTATATAGTACTTTGTTTCTTCTTGCGGACAAATGATGTCAAAATTCCAAACGGAAGAATTAATAAAGGGATTGTTTTTGTATCTTCTATAGAATTTTGTTTTGTTTGAAAAAAAAAGAAATAAATAAAAGAAAAAGTGCGTTAACGACATGATTACACTTTACTGATAACAAACAATATGACTTATGGCCCCGAGTGAATTGACTTTAAGTGTCTGATTGCTAAGTCTTTCTGGGAACTGAGCTTTAATTTTATGGCAAACATTTTGAAAATTTAACGAAACTTCAAACTCAATACAGATTAAATACATTAAATGTGAGTTTTGATTGACCTTGTTTTCTTCGTATTGCATTTTCTTGTATACATATTGACCTACCCCATTTATCGCAATTATAGAAATTTAGCTCACCAGTCATCATCATCACACAACATCGGAATCAACATCATCTTTATAGGAAAACCAGTGAAATCTGCTTAAATCTGGCAAAACAAATTCATATGATGATTTACCGCGTTGTTTAAATTGGGTGTGCATGAGATCCATTATAAGATATTTGAATCATAAGCTCAATGCTTGATACTTGATGGTCATGTTTTTTTTTTTGTATTGATTTTATAATAATTTATTTATAAAGGGGACAACACAAGAAATTTAATTACTAACTTTTTCACTTCATTAACTGAATTTAGGCTGAGTACAGACGATTTTCAGTTTTGTCTGCTGACAGTTTAGAAATGTTCATAAAAATTGTCAGCCATCTTAAGCAACGACATCTGAAAACTAGAAATCTCATCTGACTATGGCTGACAATTACCAGTTTACATGATTCTAAAACATTTGGAAAAATTTCCTTACTGACAGATTTGACAATATTTGTAAGATCTGACAGTCGAAATGATTGCTTTGCTTTTTTTTTTTAAATAAAATTTATTTTGGTCAAAATGAAATGTTTTATCAAATGGAACAATGCTTGATCCTAAAATATTAACAATATAATCGATTGATTTTTAAGAAGGTACTTCGCCTTTATTAAATGAAAAAAAAAAAGAGGCTGGGATGCGACCCACACTGATAACTTCCCATCCCATCTGTAGATTTGCCTTGCTTAAAAGTTTGTCTATATGTATCAATTTTTACCAAATTTGCGTACTATTTTTTGTAGATTTTATTTTTTTATGAAAAAATGGACTGTTGGATTTTTATAAAAAATTACTGAATATTAAAAACAATATTTTTTGTGAAATAAGATAAGTTTGAAGCCAATATTTGTAATTTTTGAAAAACTATTTGAATCTAAAGTAAATTTTTACCAAGTTTTAGTATTGTTTTTTTAGGTTTTTATTTTTTGTAAAAAAACTATCAATTCGATTTTTCTTAAAGTTTTTCCTAATGTTGAAAACAATATTTCTTATAAGTTAAAATGATTTAGAAGCCATTATCTCAAATTTTTAAAAAGATATTTGAGTCGAAAATCAATTTTTACCAACTTTTGTTAAATTTTTTTTAGGTTTTTAATTTTTTGTAATAAAAACTGTCAATTCGATTTTTTTCAAAATTTTACTGAATGTTGAAAACAATATTTTTTAAAGGTTAAAGTAGTGTAGAGCCAATATTTCAAAGTTTTGAAAAGATATTTGAGTCGAAAATCAATTTTTACCAACTTTTGTTAAATTTTTTTTAGGTTTTTATTTTTTGTAAAAAAAACTGTCAATAAGATTTTTTTTTCAAAATTTTACTAAATGTTGAAAACAACATTTCTTATAAGATAAAATAAGTTTTAAGCCTTAGTCCCAAGTTTTTGAAAAGATATTTGAGTCGAAATTCAATTTTTCCCAACTTTGAGTAATTTGAAAAAATTTAGGTTATTATTTTTTATAAAAAAAACTGTCAATTAGATTTTTCTCAAAATTTTATCAGATGTCAAAAACATTATTCTTCATTGCAAAAAATTGTTTTGGAGATGAAATCACATTTCGGTCGTAAAATTTTTCAGGTGACAAATTTTTTTTTCAGTTTTTTTGATTTATAAAAAAAACCGTTAATTGGATTTTTTTCCAAAAATATACTTGTTTTGTATTACGTTACAATATATAATATAAAATTTAATTCAAGTCTCTAGCGTTATTGGTTCATGAGATATTTAGGTTTAACCAAAATTTTCACCTTTTTTTTAAACTGCTATAGTAAAAAAACCACCCACGCAATTTTCTTGAGAGCCCTTTCTGCATCTTTCTGCCTTATTATCTGTATAACAAAATTTATTTGAAGTCGATATCTCTTCTGGTTCTTGAGCTATGGACGACGAAAAAAACGTCGCGAACGTACAGACGTACGGACGTACGGACGTACGGACGTACGAACGTACGTACACACGCACGCACAGACATCTCTCTAAAAATCTTTTATTTCGACTCTAGGGACCTTGGAACGTCGAGAAATGTCAAAATTTTCAATTTGTCAAATCGGACCCATTACAATAACTTCCTATGGGAAGTTAATAAAAATGTTGAAATATACTTTGTTTTCTATCCAAACCCATGTCACCTTTTGTTGACATTGATTGACCGATCTAATTTTAAATATTGTTTTACGTCATGTCATCATATTGGCAAAGGTTCATAAGACTGTGTTCACAATGGACACTTTTGCTGCTATTTATTTTGACATCTCATCATTTTATTTCACTCCCATTTTTTAAAAAGAGGTGAAAAAATGGTAAAATGTCACAATGAGACATTTTAAAAAAGTCCAGTGTGAACACCCTATTACAAAATAAATCAAGAAATAATGAAAAAAAAAGAATTAATATTTTTTCTTACCATTTATCAGTTCTGTACTGAATCCAAAATCAGCCAATTTAAGGCGATTTTCAGAAACAAGCAAAACATTTTCAGCCTTTATATCGCGATGAACAAAACCCAAGCTGTGCTAAAATATAAAATCAAACAAAAATAAATTTGTTACAATAAAATGTGTCAAACAACTGTCAATTATTATTAATTAATTTATGTATAAATAAAATGCAATTAATATATTATTTTATACCATATGCTTAACAGCTAAGAGCAATTGCTTGTATAATGGTGAAGCATGATGCTCTCTAAGTGGTCCATTTTGTGTGATGTGATTGTATAGTTCACCTCCTCGCACCCATTCAGTTACAAGATAGACGCGACCAAGAGTTTCCACAACCTCAAAGAGCCTATAAGATTGGAAACATATTGACCTTGTTGTTTGCATGGTTTGTGTGCTTGGATGCTTGCTTAACTTACCTCAATATATTGGGATGATGAACACACTCGAGGGTGGCAATTTCTCTGGACAACATACGAAGGGCTCTAGCATCGAGTCCACCTCTGTCAACTACTTTGACGGCAACTTTGTCTGCAGATAAGAAATACAAAAAAATGTTAAAAGAAGAATAATGAAGTTAAGGACAGGAAATTATAGGAAAACGTTCGTTTTTGTAGACAAATGAAATAAAAGACCTTTGACAGATACAATATTGAGCCATTAGCATTATTGCTTTTCTAAACAAGGTTAGTCAAAGTGGAATGTGGTACTAAATAGTTTTTTTTTTACTTCAATGTGTGCGAAAGAAATGCTTCCTAGTTGCACATTGCATTGTGTAAAGAACCCTAACCAAACAGATGCTTATGTCAAAAACTCAACGAAAATTTGCTTTATGATTGTGAAAGTAGAAATTTTTGTCAAAATAAAATTAATGTATGAAGATAAGTATGGGTTGGTCTTGTTGGTTGGATTTCCGTCACCGCCATTTTTTGAGCTGTCAAATTCAATTAATTGAACGACTGGAATCGGGATATTTAACGAAACTTAACGAATCACATCTGAATTACATTTTACATCTGTTATCTTTAGGTGCTATCAGATGTTAAGCTCTTTCACATGTTTGTATGCTATGGCAGTATTGTCATATATTTCTAGACTTCAACGAGCCTAAGTATAGAATTTGATCTTCTTGACTAATGTCTAATGTTCAATCTTGACTTTCAAGGAAGTAATTAGTCAGAATTTCTGAATTGTGTAATCTAAGTCCTGCCAAAAAGTCTCACCAAAGAAGCAAAAACAATAGCAAAGAACTATTGAATTCTATTGTAATTTTTTGGGAACTCATTACCAAGTGATATCCGTTTGGGAAACAAAATAACATAACAATTTACCTCAAGGGAAATAATAATTGAATAACCACGAATGGAGTCCCTCAGATAAAGGACTTTACAGCTTTCCTTTACAGAACTTGTTGCGTGCCCTAACAAATAACTAGAAGAAATAGTAGTAAAGTTAAGGGAATGGGGAAGGTATAGACGGCTAGGGTAAGTTTATTAAGGTTGAGGCATTTCTCTTTATATACTCTACTCATCGTGCGTCGTCGTCTCGTTCACCAATGATGTATGAAATTGTTTACGTAAACCTAAACGAGTTATCGATTTCGATTAATTAAATTTACATCGTTTGGTAAACACACAAGCACTCCCATTTGATTGAGGGTTCAATTTATATGAACAAAAACAATGGAATTCTATTTGTGGAAGGATGTTAAATAGAATACATATAGAATAAACGTTATAGTAGAAGGTACCTTCCTCTAGGATACCACCAGAGCTATATAGAGTACACATTATAGGAAATATAATATTATTATTGCGTGTGAAATTGGAGATAGATAAGAATGGTTTGTGTTTAACTATAATAAAATCAAACAGTATATATATTTAGTTGCACGTTTGTTTCGCTATTTTATGGCTTTTAAATATTATAGCAGAGAAATTTGAATTTCAACAGAGACCTAAAACGTATAGTAACATTAATTACCCATAAAGAGTTGATTACTAATATGAAACATAAATATTTCAGCACAGGACCAGGAGGATATTTTTTGTATGTTTTCACAGGATAAACTGTGATCATTATTAATGGGCTAGTTTTGTTAACATTGTTTAAAACCAATAGTTTCAAACACAAAAACAATGGAACACCTTCAATTGAACATTTACGTTCCAAGTTACGAAAACAAAAATCAGCTGTTCATTAAAAACGATTTCATTGTGAGTAAAAGTAAAAATGAATTAAAAGAAAAATTCTTGGTTATAAATAATCAAAATGACATTAGCTTCGTTTGACATCAAACTTAACAAATTTCACTTCCTTAATCCCTTTTAAATTTCGAAACAAAATTTTCAATCAGAAATAAAATAAATAGCTATCATTGGTTTTCATCATTGAAACCAATTATTGAAATTTGTTTGACAGTTTGTTTATAGCGAACATTGAAAATGTCTATCATTGAAAAAAAGGTAATCATAATTCACCACCTTTACCACTATCCATGAGTGGCGCTTGCATCAAGGAGGCTGAAAACCTTGAATATCTTATCATCTCTTGTGGAAGGATCATGTACGCGATGTCGCTAATAATGCTGCTAGATGTTTTTGTTTCCTAAGACGATGCAAGATCTGGCTATTATCTATAAGAGTGATGTACGTATAACTCCCATTTCTAAGCTGGTGCTCCCGCGACTTTCTTAACTCTTGGGCAGCTTTAAAATAATCAAACAATATTTGTCTAAGAACTGTGTCTAGTTTTACCTTGGTTTAAAGATATACCATATTTTGGACTTTTTATGATTCTTAAAGAGGTATTAGGTTTTCTTGAAAAATTTGGACCTGATAGAGAAATTATAAGTTCAAATTCAAATTAAGGATAACAACAGTCTGATTTTTAACTTAAGTATTTATTTATCGCTTCATCAAGTGGGGCCATAAAGCTTTTCGATTCTCCAAAAGATCTAAAATTTTATTTGAAAAGCTAAAAAATATTTATTCTTAAAAGCCTTAACTCGAAATACTTTAAAAAATTATTTCTGTAATAAAATTAAATGAAAATTAATAATCCAAGAATATGATATGCATTCTCATAATAACAAGTCAAAGGATTGAAATAAGTGAAATGCTTTAAAAACACTTAAAATCACTTTAAATATCACAACTGTTTTCATAATCTCAGTTTTTATGCACCAATAAAACATGGCACAAAATAAGAATCACCCTGCCAAGTCAACAAAACAAAAGGAACAACTAAAAACTTTTTGTTTTGAAAGCAAGTCCTTAATCAAATTATAATTAAATTCAACTGAACGTAAGGAAACTTTCCCCCAATTTTACAGTCCTTGATGTTTAAAGGTTTGTATACGTTCATACACAAAAGAATTTAAGCCATCAAATTAGAATCATTAAAATGTTCATAAAAACTTACCTCGCGTCAACTGATGCACTGCCAATTTGACTTTTGAAAAGTTTCCACGCCCGATATCGCCGCAAAATCTGTACAAACCGACACGCCTCCCAAGCGCCACCTATATAAAGAAATATAAAAAGAAAAAAACAAAAAGTCTTAAATTTTCAACAAGTTAGAGTAGTAAATCAAAGAGAATCAATTAGGTCGGAAAAGAGCTCTTTTATCCAAATTTTTGAAATATCAAACCTTCACAGAGGAGCGTCTTTTGACAAAGCTCCATTGTTATACCTTTAGTCTGTCCTAGCAGCAACAGCTCTCTCTCTGGAATGTAATAGAAATAGCAAAAGGTTGTTGCAGGCAGACAAAGGTAGCGACGTAAATTAAACTCCTCCGCACCAATTCTGATTACAATAGACCAGACATAGAGACAAGGGAGTATGATATTGGGAAAAAGATTAACGTTATCTAAGGCGAGTTAAATGTTTATTTTCGTGCTCTAACAGCTGGGTTCTGGCTGCGTCCACATTCTCCCACGTACGAGGCTATGGTAAAAGGAAAGGATCCTAGCAGCACTATGTTCTGTTTGTGTATTACGGCGTTGTACTCAATAAAGTAACCTTATCGATATAGGTTTTTGGAATTTTAGAAAACAAGGAAGCAGTTTAGTTTGTGTTCGTAAACGTATATACAGAGAGTGTGCAATAGCCGTTAATTACGGAGCCTATATAGCTTTTACACCCCCGAACAAACCCTAAACTAAATTGAAAACACTCATGTTTACCTAAAATGCCAAAATATAGCCCTATCGGTTTTGCAGTAACATATGCCACAAGCTTTAAAAACCAACAAAATAATGGACGTTGTCGGAACTCGGAAGTATACATCGTATCGTATCGTATTGGCTTTGGCCAGGGTTATCGTTAAAATTACGATTGTGCCAAGTGACCAGAGGTGAGAATGAGGAGGATGTTAGTGTAAGTGGGATGTAATAAATGGCCTTAGGCAATTCGGAGAGAGAGCATCAGTCCTAAATAGTTAAGGTAATATTTAGTTGAAGCAATTGAAATGTGTTTATCTGCTTCTCACTTCCCGGACACATACATAATGTTCAATGGGATTTTCAAAAGAAGTGTGCTGCATCTGGTCGGAAATGAAGGTTGTGTAAATTTACATAGCTTTGTGAGTTCAGGATTGATTGAACCAATTTTTATTCGAAACAGTTTTCCAATAATAACAAAACATTTATTGTTTTTTTTCTGTTTTCCAGAAGTTTTAAAGTTGAAACAGTTGTTTATTTATTTTATTTATTCAATACCTAGAAAAGGGTATTATTACTTGAATTATTTCATAAAAACAAAAACTAACTTACTAACACTGTCTAAAAATGACAAAAACGCAGTGTGGTGCACTCTGGCGTATACGCACTTTTTTCTTGTTTTATTGAAATTTACACAAATTTTATAAATTTGTATTTAAAGTTGAAAAAGTTAGGATTAAGGTCAAAAGAACGAATTCATACAATTTTCTAATTTTAATCGATGTACAAAAACATATACCAAGTTCCCAAAAATCCCCTTATTGGTTTTTTGTCGCGGGCGAGAATTGGGGAAGGTGCAAGTTGATTGTACTGAAATTTTTATTTAGCTACCTCGCAAGAGGTAGTACCCGTGAAAAAAACTTTAGATGGCACAGACAGTGATTGAACCCAAGACCTCTGGCATGACAGTCCAATGCACTAACCACCATGCCACGGGTACACGGGTTATTTTAGATTCATTTTTAATTTTAAGCCTAAGCCAAAACTCATTTTAAAACAATGTTTCTGTATGGCTATGAAACTATAGCTCATTGTCATTCTGTAGGTTAACTGATCTTAACATCATTGATCCAAAACTCTAACTCGAATGATATAACGCACCTCCGACTAATATTAGTCTGTTTTCTATCATTAACATGAGAAATCCGGCTCGAAGGACCAAATTTTTAAGCTTTTATTATCGTGGAAATGGAAAAGTTTACGTAAATTTAAATTATAGGTGGAGTATATTATGGCATTATGCATTTTTTGACAGTTTTCCACTGCAGGATCTCCAGGGCATGTAGTTCAGTAAAGCTCATATTTTTAAATCAAGCAAGTCCTCTTTTTCATGAAGACAGTTTGTATTCAAAGGTCCATTACAGGATCTCCGGGGCATGTAATTCAGAAAGATTATATTTTTAAATCAAAAGAGACTTATTAAGAACAAAATTTGGAATCGATGAATGGAGCTGAATTGGAGTTATTGAAAAACTTAGTTCCTGGAAAGCAAAATTGCTCATATTCGAATCTTATATCGAGGAGACTGAATAGCTTTTAGTTCAAGGTTTCTGCATCTAAATTATTCCCTAATGTAGTGATCACATATTTCAAAGTCGCCAAAAACGCGGTTTTCTCCACCGATGAAAGAATTTCTTTAACCCCCTTCTGGTTTGGTTATAATTTATAAAGCATAGATTACAATTCCAATTTTTGGGCAGGTTCTTTAATAATTTAAATTTCTTGGACATAATTTAAAAAAGAGCTCTAAAAATGACAAGCAACCTTTGTCTAACTAAAACATTAACAACTCTGGAGGGCAGGTGCAATTTTTTCTCGGCTGGCATAATTTAATCGATATTTTCATAATCAATGCTCTCGCAAAATAGCCACTTGCATTTCTCCCGTAAAATAATTCAACTGTAATACCCGTAATACTAAGAATGCTCATCAATTCATCCTTGAGCCTAATTTTGGACAGATATTCTTTTTTAGACGTACAACACGAATATGGAACGCAATATTTCCAACTTGTTGCAATGGCATTTACATCCAATGTGCATAGGTATCTATTTTCTAATGCCCTCTTTTCTAATTGTTCGTACTATGCTTAGTCATTATAGAAGTACGCGCAAATGTAAAAACAGAAAAAATAACAAAAATTGTACTCATTCGCCCCAGTGTCTAAATTCAATAATGATTTCTTAAAAGATTTTCACAATCGATACATATCGTGGGGACTTTTTAAATAGCTATGCTTATGCGAAATAATTGTCACGTATAGATTATTTAAGAATATACGCCATCCGTCGTCGTCGTCGCGACGACGTCTTAACCGGATCATTGTTTCATTAAAAAAAAACATCAATAATCTACACATCATGTACTACATCCTGAAATAGCGGTCGCAGTCAGTTGCACGGTGGCTGGCGTTATCACGATGAATGGTTACGTTATTTAATCCTATTATTGTTAGTTTTAAAAATATATATTGCCACTAAAAGAAAACCCTAACCACAACAAAATACTCTTAAAGCTGACTTGTAAGCCGCAAATATAAAGTCGATAGCTTTAAATAAATCGAAACCAATTTACGTGTTGCACATAATATGCATGCGAGTATAATCGATAATGTGTGTTTTTATTTTGAATGACCGATTAAGCTTTCTTTATAGAAACTTACCACCCGTAAAATATATACATACATATATGTATCTACTTCAAGCTTCATATAACCTTTGTCACGTCATTTAAAATATTGTTGTTATTTGTGCGATAACAGAGAGAATATTATCTGACGTAGAGATAACGAAAAGCGTGCAAAAATTTGAAATTCTCAGTACCTACGTTAATTAAATTTATTTATTTTTTAAAAAAGAGTTTAGCACGCGACACAATTCGAAAAACTCAAGGAATTCCTTTAAATCTCACTTGTTTCGTTACGAAAGCTGATTTAATCTTTAGATTCAAATTATTCAAATACATGTATCGATTTTTTTTCCATACATGTATCGAAATCGTCTAATGTAGTGACAGCACAAGGATTTTATAGCAAAACCAGGGAAGAAAAGAGCTTAGCACAAACAGATTCTCTTCCTATGTAAATCAAGTAAAATTTTTAAATCTATAGAAAAGAGATTTGTCATAGGTACGTGGTTGAAGAAATATTTCCATTTATCATCGTTTCATGTGTAAAATGGTAATCTTCGATGAAACAGGTTTACCATAAATTGACTGCAACAGTAATCCTCTATAAAAACGATAATCGTTTCTGACAGCTTTTTATTTTGTTTCGTTTTACCTTTTCTGTATTTTATATGGAATTGCATATGATGGGTGTTTTGTGTGCCAAAAGACTTGAGCTTCATTGTTAACATAAGAAACAAATGAAAGTCAATATTTTCAGTATTAGGACTTCTTATTGTGACAGTTGTCACAATAAAAAAAAGCCCATCAAAACTCTATTTTTGAATGTCATTGAACGAAGCTCACACAAAAGAAAAAACACTTTATAATGATTGTATTTGACAAGTACAATGTTACGTTAACATGAAGTTACATACGTATCATAAAATCCCTCTTGTTGGATGAAAAATAGTCTTAATTATTCACCACATATAGTTGTCACGATACACGGCTCATCTAAACTCTCTTTTTTGATGCTTCGACCAAACTCATACAAAAAAAAAACACTTTTCCAAGATAGTACTTGACATACTTATGACTTTTAATGACATCAAGTCCCTCTTGTTTTATATACAAAAATCTTCATTATTCACTACAGACTCTTGGGACGATAAAAGGCTCATCTAAACTCTCTTTTTAAAATTTTCATTCAACCGAGCTTATACAACAAAAATCACTTTTCAAAAATTGTAAAAACTTTCAATTGAATGACTTTGTTTCAATAATTATATATCTTTTTGAATGCTAGTGAATTCTCTGCTTTTGATAATATTGACGTTAAAAAAGAACAAAAGTGACTATTATCCTTCAAAAAATCCTATAACCTATTATATAGTCATGATCATGACTCATGAATAATAAAATACAGTTTATCTTATAAAAGCAATTCAATCCTTGACTATATGCTTCTTCAATCTCAAATATCCAACTTAATTTAATTAAAAAAAAAATACTTATAGGTGCGGCATTTTTTAAGAATTTAATATTTGTTTGAAAGAAAATGTTTGTCCCACTCTGCGGCAAACAGTAGCTCATTTTGTAAAAATTTCTGAGTATTCGAAATTTAATCATCATTTTTTGATTTATTTATTTTTTTTGACTGGAACGATATGTTATAAACATCTCGAAAATGCAAACTACTGAAATACAACATTTTTATTTTAAATTGCGAATATTTGCTATGTATATCAACTATTTGAAATAATTAAAACGAAAACTTCCAAATCACTATTTTGACAGATCTGAGTTCCATAATTTTGTTAAGCTATGTTCAAGATTGAACATTTTTTTGAAGTGACTTATTTTGACATCTGGTAAATGTCATCCATCTTGATATTTTCAAAAGAAACAAGAAAGTGAAGTAGACATATTTGTTTAAATTAATTAAAGAAATGTCAAAATGAATTGCCTCAAATTCGATGTAAACACCGACTTAAATGTCAAATACCCAAAGTATGAGTTTCTACGAACTGATTTTTGACATAAAAACTCAACGAACTTCCACTGTATGCCATGATAATTTTAATAGAGCTGATTGTACAATTTAATAAACGAAGGAATCCTCTCTCAAAAGGATACAACAAAAATGAAGGAAAAAAACTTTTAATTAAGTTTTTCAAAGTAATTCAAATAAACTATACAAAAACACTGCACGATGCTTTCCAAATTGATTGTTCGCTATGAGAATGAGTGACTGTGTAGTTAGTTCGGCTTCTGTTTCAATGAAGTATAGAAAACCAACACCACACTCCATCCATCATTGCGCCCCCATTTTTCCCATTTCTAAACGTATTCATATTTTCATCGGATAAAGGAAAATCGTACACTTTATGAGTGTCCTATTTTTTCTTTCCTTTCTTAAGCCTTTCCTGATTCCCTCCCTGGCATTCGATAATCCTCTTACACTTACAATGCAGTAGGAGTATAAAACAAAACCCAAAGAAAAAAAAAAAAAAGAAAAATATGCAAGGACCAAGGACTAAAAGAATACTCGTATAGGGTTGTATAGGAAGGGAAAATCCAACAATTGATGTCCTCGCCATGCTTACCTCGTGTCCACATCTTGGATCAGACTGCAAAGCTTTTGTTAGCCGGTGATATGGTGGAGTTGCAGGAGGCGATGGTCGTACAGGTGACTCCTGGAATTCACTGACGGTATCCACGACTGCAAATTTTATGCAAAACTTTTTATTTATAGATATCTATTTTTTGTTTTTGATGTGAAATATTATGTGTGTATATTTTTATCTTTCGGATTGCCTTCGTTTTGTTTTGTGGGATTCTTTTTTGGTTTCAGGATAAAAAGATATTGGCATCAATTTTTTCTGGTTTTTATTCAAATATCCTTTTTTTTTTGTGCTTCTTCTTATTTTGTTAATGTGCTCGGGGCTTAAGTGTTATATGTTTTACTGACTCTCCTTTTGGTTTGATATGTTGCCTGTTTTTTATCACAAGAAATTAAATTGGGAATTTATGGCAATTGGTGCAACTTTCACCTGGATCATATCTCTTCAATTATTTATGAGATATGTATATGTATTGTGTGTGTTTAAATGCCTTGTGAGAAGAGAGTGGAAAGAGAAAAGTCGTTAAGTTTATAACGACATCATTTTTAATGCCATCACTTCAGGGGACGATTCACATGAATTTTTTTGCGCAGAATATCTGAAATTTAAAGAAAAACACAGAATTGGTATTATTATTTTTAATAGGGCTATAAAATTACAAAAAGTTAGGAACTTTATATTTTAATATTATGCAAAAAGGACACACATAAAATATAAAAAAGAAAAGTAGGAGGATTATGTTACACGAGTAACAGAGTCGGATTTATACTGATAAGTATAAAAGATAAGTTTGCTTATGGAATTATGTCTCGAGGGTGATTTTGAATAAAACATACTTCAATAATAAAAGAACGCATTATTTTTAAATTGTCATTATGAATTGAGTGTTTTCTTTTTATTTTATTTTTGTATAAAGGTAGACACAGTTTAAAATGGAATAAAATATCAACAAGATAATGTTAATTGCTGGAAAATTTACTTAAATGAAAAAATAAATTTATGTCAATCGGATGTGAAATGGAGGTATACTATGTACATATTTTTGACTCCTTTTAAGTCAACTTGCTTTAAGTAAAACGAAATTTTTAAAAAATTAAAATGATGAAATTAGTTTGAACAAATTTATAAATACTAGAAAGTTAAACAAAAAAAATGAAGACATGAATCAACGGAAAGTTCTGGTTTACTCAACACAAAACTTATCATTTCAACTAAATTAATTTTTAAAAATAGACATTTTTTATTGATTCAACACAATACAGTGGCTAAATTGTTAAAAATTACTTTATTTTAAAAAGGCAGTAATGAACCACATCTGATGCATAGCCTGTCCTTTCGATTTAGAGGAATTTCAACAAATTTCCCTCGGAATTTTCCTAGTTTTAAACTTTTCTTTTTTAGCTAAAATTTTACATAATTACAATGAAAGGCAAGGTCCCCGATGTACATAAATAAATGCAAAACTATACTTTTGAATTTGTTCAGATCTCAATTTTCGAAAGTGGTAAACATTTCTAGGGATATTTTATTACCCATAGCCTCCGATTTACATGTCTGTAGTGGTGTAGCGAACCAGTTATAGCTTTCATTGGTCTTCATCATTGAAATTAATCATTGAAATTTGTATGATGGGTCAGTTATAGCGATCATTGAAAATTCCTCGTTGAAAAATAGTTCCTGAATAAAAACAAAAATTTTAGGTTTGAGTTGATCATTGAAAGTAAAACTGACTGTTCCTAATTTTAAAATCAGAAATAATCTGTTTATTGAAAGTGATTTCAACACTTAACAAATAAATAAAGGTTAAATAAAGCATTCTTCAAGTACAAAACAAAATATTAAAAACATGACATATTCGAAACAAAATTTTGAATTATGAAAAACAATGATGGCTCTGTAACGCTCCTTTAAGAATCAAAAATGGTTTTCAAAAACAAAAACGAATGTTTGTCATCTGAAACGTTTATTCGTATTTCAATCGTTTAAAATATAATAATGAAATCATATTTACCTGACCTACTCAATTCAAAACGAATTCAAATTTCTTTTCATTTGTTTTTGCGAATTGGAAATTCCATTTTGTGTCACCAAATGACTAAATTATTCCCAAGGTTATACATATTTCAATGTTTAGTGCTTTTTTGAAAAAAAAAAAGAGAATTAAACAGTAAAACTATACAAATACATAAAGACAGACGAAGACGGTTCAAATACAAATCGCAAAATGTGTCTGATGCACGCAATCTGGTTTGGCTCATTTGAATTTTGATTTCGATTTTGCACCTCAAACGCTTAGCGCCCACGCGCTTCTCTTCCTCCGACAAAAAGCAAACACTTCATTTAATTTTAATGTTTTTGCTTAGTTTGACTTCACTGAAGTCTTCTATAAACGTACGTAACGTAATGTGTAAGAAGACGACCGTCTCGGATTATATTATAGTTTAAACGTCAAAGTCAACGTCAACCAACAATGGATACAAGGCAAATGTCTTTATGAATATTGTTTTTACTTTTATAGGAATGAGAATGTTTTTACTTTTTTATTTTTATTTTTACACCATTAACCCCAATGATTAATAAGAGCATGAACTGACATTGAGTCAAGTGCACGATGGATTTATTTTTTCTTATTCTAGAATTATTATACGAGTAAGTGGTGCAAATTGACACATAAATTTATGTCAAAGATTTTGTGTCACTCTATTTTTTGATTAAACGTAATGAACTTCAAGTCCGTTCGTCGTCGTCGTGTTCGTTAGTGCTGTTGGGGAAATTATAAAAATTCACATCAAGTGGACTCGACTTAGAAGAATGATATTTTCTTTTTTTTTGTCAAGTTCATTAAAATTTATTATGTATTCACAATCAAATCATTATTGTCTAATTATTCCAGGAAGCTATACAATAATAATTTCCCTGCATCAAAAGGAAAAGAAAAAAGCAATCAGCTAAAAGGTGAATTTTCAAGTGTATAATTAATTAAAAACACAATTCACTTTCGGTTCGAAAATAATTAATTCAGATTTTTAATTTATTTATCAGACACAAGTACGAGTACATAAAAGTACATATTCCATTAAGTATTTCTTGCATTCATGGAAAATGAAAATATTCTGAAGTTGAATTGAGGTGTTTTCAAGAAAATCATTTTATTATATTTTTATTTTTTTTTATTGAATGGAAAGCATTCATCTCATGATGATGAAGTTATAAAGGCGAAAATCTTGCCTTTTATAACTATACCTTACCTGTGTGAAGAGGAGGATGCATATAATGACCTATGGTATATGTACTTTCGTTGTACATGTCGCATGGTCATGGAACTGCTAATTTTTGTAATGTCAATTTTTAATTGGATTCTTTATTTTCTGACATGCTGTATACGTATGTAGGTGCAAGGAAGCAATAACGAGTAAAAAGATTTTACATTTATAGTAAAAGTCAGTTTTTATAGCTGAGCCTGATTCTCAAAGGATAAGGTTTTAAAAGCTTAAAAGAGAAAATCAGCTTCAGAATTGGTATTGAAATAAGGATAATTTTTCGACCCAAATAAAATGTCATATCTACCAAGCGAACTCGAAAATTAGCCCTATTTCACTTTCTGAAAGTGAAATAAAGCCAAAATATTAGTAACTCTTTGTTGAAGTTCCGAGTTTTGGGGCGATCTGACATTTTTTCGTTTAATTTTTGCGTTTGGACGATAGAAGTTAAAACTCAAAATGACGTAGTACCCAAAATTAACAAACATTTTTTCAGAATGCCCAAATGTTGGAACAGATGACATCTTGGGCGATATGTCAATTAATAACACTGGTTGACAAAATTTCGTTTTTTTCCTGTTGCACAAACAAAGGAATACTCTTTAAATTTTTCTATCACATCAGGTTTTTAAAATATGCCCCTTTAAAAATGCTAAAAACAAACAAAAACGGGTTTTTTAAGCCTAAGTTCAAACTCAAAATATCTCTTAACAATAATTGTATGACGATTTTGATTTCAGTACAAATCTTTCTCTTTTGGATACAATTCCAAGGATTTTAGTATCTTACTTAGTTTCTGGAAATTCGCATTACTTATGACTTATGAGTCTTTATTTGAATTTATATGAAGTCTCGAAAAAACTTGAATTTGATACTTTAATAGTTTTGTAAATTACGTTTTGGACTACATTTTTAGTGCTGATTTCGAATCCACACTCATATTTTAACTATTTGCTCAAGTTTTAAAAATACCCGTTTTCAACATCATTTTTACATTTTTTAATATATTTCAAAAACTTGCTATAATAGAATTATTTAGACAACAGATTCGTTACAAGAACCAAACTTACTTTCAAACCGTTTTGCCTTTTTCTGTTGAAAACTATTTTAGCAAAAGTGGTTAAGCGTTTCTTTTAGTTTTTTGTAAGACATGTGATATCTAACAAATTTTGAAGTTTTTAATTAATTAATATAAATATTTCAATTTAATATTGAATAAAGGGATTTTAGATTTGGAAAACATTCACGGATTTGATTGAAAGAAAGCTACTTAATAAATTTAGACAGCCGCAAAAAAGCCGAATATTTTTTTTTTTTTTAAAGTAATATCTGAAAAACCTGATGTGATACATTAATTTTAAAGTCGGATTTAAATTAAGGTCTCCAAAACCCTTTGGAAAAGTGCAATTTCAATGCCAGTAGATAAACCTTGTCGATCAGTGTAATTTGGTCGTTATGATATTTAAAAATTGATTTTGGATTTTAGCGTTTTCTTCTGAAAAATTGTTTAGGCGATATGACACTTTTAATATGTTTTCGTTTTTTTATTGGGCAATATTATTATCTTTTTATTTGGGATTTCATAAAACCCAAAAATGTTTTAAGTAATATTGCCCAAATCGTACAACAACAAAATGATAAAACCTTAAGCCTTTTTCAAGTTAAACCAAATTGACCTTTAAATTTACAATACAAAATTCAATTGAAGTCAAAAGTGTTATCGATTTATGTGGTATTTGGAGTCAAGCCTAATTTTCACTTTATTTAAAAATTGCTAAATATTCCACAAGATTGTTTTGAAAATCCTTGCTACATACATACATACATACATACATATTTCTATACATTATGATTATTGGAATTTTATATCTTTGCTGGTTTTTGAGATTATGGCAACTTTAATACGTCTAGAAATGTTTAAATGTCCAATTTGACAAATCGGACTTATTACAATAAGTTCCAAAGGTAAGTTAAAAAAGATAATATGAATGTATCATTCTAAATATTTTATTTACTACAAAAACAACAGTATTGACATCTGGTAAAATTGTTGTGATAGAAAAATGTTCAACTGCCAGTTATTTCTCAAAAAAACTTCACAAAGTACTACAAAGAATTACTAAACATTGTTTTCCAATTCGAATATCTTTAGAATACAAAAAGATAATAACTTCAAATTAATTTCATCTTTTATACTTATGATATTGTTATCAATATCTGGTAAAAATTTAAATCAATTGACAATAAAAATTTCAAAGAAAATACTACTAAATCGTTTGAAAATATCATAAATTTCAATTATTTTCCAAGAACTTTACATGACAATTTGACATAAATTGCAAACAAAAAAATGGAAAGTTCAAAGTGAAGGTAAACATCTTCAATACTTCAATAATAAATCAATATTGTATCAATTTATTTTTTAATATTAAATATTAATATATAAATTTCTTTAGACTGATTAGGGATACAAAAAAAATAAAAGCATTTCATGGTCCTTATAGAATCATAAGGCTTCTCTCAAGAACATATATTTCCAAAAAATTCCCACAAATGATAAATGATTCTTGTTTTTTTCTTTAATTTCCGCCTACATTAGAAAAAGATGAAAATTATGGCATTAATTCAATTTAAAAATCAAGTAGAGCCGCTTTAAAATTTCATGTTTTATGGAGTACATAGGTCCGTTCGTTCCGTACCCGTACAGCAACCATCATATCGAAAAATTAATTTTAACTTTTCTTCCTTGGATTGTGTAATAAATTTAATAAATATTATGATGCTTTCTCTCTCCATGGTATCATCAGGATCAGGACCGGAAAAACAGCAAGATATTTTCTCCAAACGATTGCTTTTTCTTTCTTTATTTTATTTATACCAACTCACAAAAAAGTTGACTTCATTTTTGTTTAGCTTTTTTTTATTTTTTCATAAAAATAAAATCTACTTCGAACTTTTGAATGAAATTCACATAAACGTTATTAACTTTGTGCTTCTTGGGCAACAGAGCCTTGGAATGAAATACCAAAAGCAAAAGGGTATCCCCAGCAAGTGATGATGTCTCTCGTGTATAATACTCGAGCAAGATATCCTTTTGCTTCACTTCACTTCACTTTAGTTCAGTATTTGAAGGGAAAAGGGGTGTTTGGGAGTAGTTTAAGAATAAAATAGAAATGGTGAATAGTTCTGTAACTACAAACGGCATGGTTTTCAAAAGTTTTAAATCCCATTTGGAGTTTTTGAAATTGGATAGTTGTGTGGTTATATATTTTTTGCGGTTTGCTGAATTTTAAGTGACAAATATATGCTGATTCAGTTTGTCTTTATATATATATTTTTTGAAGTCAAAATATGAATTTCTTGAATTTTTCTCAGGAAACAAAAAGACCAATAAAAATGTGCATTTTCTTTTTATTTTTAAGAGAGAATGATAGGAGAGTTTGGAATGCAATCCATTTAAATAACTGAGATATGTACATCAACTAAAAATTTAGTTTTAAAACAAAAATTTCGACGAATTTTGTTGAGAAAGAATTTATATATTGCAACATCAAGATTTTATATTTCATCACTCTAAACTATTCCGAAAGAACCTATCCTTAATCTAACCCTTGTGCAAATTGTCTACCTTTAAGAAACTTCATAATCGAAAAGTAAAATATAAAGCTTATTAGATTTTTAGAACTTTGTTTTTAATTAAAATAAAACTGATTTGCAATAAGGGTTCAAATTTTGATCCACAGGATTACAAAGTTTTCCTGATGGGTGGATTTCTAAGTAAATGTAATATCGAAAGTGATTTAATGAATTTTAAAGAATCTATACTGTCAATTTTGTATTCATATGAACAAAATAATTTGAATATTTATTTCAGAACTAGCTCAATTTTGAAAATAAACCCTAACCTCATCCTAATAATGCCTCCAACAATTTATATAGCATCATCCCTCAACAAACATGCAATCATTTACTTCAACATTATTTATAGGTTAAACAAATTTTGTATATTTATTTACCTTCATGTTCAATACATATTCTGGTTATAAACCCATCTTAATATGTATAAATAACTTTAAATAAATAAATTCCCAAAAGTTACAACAAAACTAAAGACTTTTGAAAAGGAAGAGGAAATTAATAAATGAAATTCCATTACCGCTGTAATTTAAGTGAAAAACATTTGGTGGTTATCGAAAACTATTTTGGGCAATGTCTTTAGAAAATCAATAATATTGTACTCCATTGTTGTAAATATATACATATATAAAGTTAAACTACAGAGTAAAACCACATTAAATATAAAATAGAGAAAACAGAAAAGAAACAAAAACGACTGTCAAGGATTTTCAATTGCAA
Source organism: Eupeodes luniger (assembly GCA_951509635.1). Lineage (NCBI taxonomy): Eukaryota > Metazoa > Arthropoda > Insecta > Diptera > Syrphidae > Eupeodes > Eupeodes luniger. The sequence continues at coordinate 4,772,622 of OX608075.1, read as the reverse complement.
TTGAAATTCAACTGAAATAGATATTAGTTTGTGGTTTCCTGCAGAGAAACAAAAGAATGAGAAGTTTTGTTTTTTTTTTCTAAATTGTAAATTGAAAGTATACTTAAAGTTTCCTAAATAAAGAAAACAATAATTGAATGAAGTTCTTAAGTTTTTAAGTTATTTAAATTTTTGAAGTTTAATTTTGTATCAGTTAAAGGAGTATGAAGGAAAATAGGAACTCTGAATGTTTTGGAAATCCATAATTATTTATTTTTAACTTTCCATTGAAAGTTACTGTGGTCTGATTTGTCCAATTGGATTTTTTTTTTTACAATTTTTGGTGTTTTAAGGTTTTTACAGGTGTATCGGATTCAAAATTTGTTTTACCAGTAATAACATCAAGGTATACAGAAGGACAGTTTTTTACAAATATATAAAAACTTAAAAAAACTACTAAAAATTGATAAACAATATAAAGTCCAATTCACTACCACCCCACCATGCACCCAAAAACCACCCCTACTCTATACTCTTTCTAATCACAATCACAAGTAACCCAACATAACCAAAAACTAACCACAGAAATAAAAAGTTTCTAACTTTTAAGAAAGTGTTACCTTAGGCGAGTTCTTGAAAGAATTGAATCATTTTCGAAATAAATATATATTTTATGATATTTATGAACGGCGAATTTGAACTCTGAATTTAGCTAAACAGAGCTCGTTAAAAATAGAAAGATTTAGAGCGATCCTCTTTGTATTGAATATTCAAGAAATATCATAGAAAACTTCGTTCTCGTTGATTCTCATGGAATATAAAATCAATACAGTGCTGTTGATTTAGTGTAATAAAACGGCGGTATTTTGTGATTCAAGATTCTGTGATTCGAGATTTTGTGATGCGGAGTTTTGTAAAACGGGATTAAGTGATTCAGGATTTCGTACCCAACCTTTCAAAAAAACGCCGCCCGTCTAGTTGCTATTTAATAAATCAGAAAAAATTAATAAACCCTCTTCAAATCAAGAAACAATTTTCAAGACAGAAGATTCTTGGTGTTTTTGGATTTAGGTGCTCAAGCATTTGACATGCATATTTCTATTTTTTTTCACATTCTTTGAAAATATGTTAGTTCTGTCGTAGATTTGTACAGAATTTCAAATCAAATCACCTGATTCTACTCTCAAGAGACAAAACGATAGATGATTATTAGAATTCCCATTTAACAAGCAAGAGCTTAATAAGTTTCCAACTTCATCAAAAAACATATGTATTTTTCCATTCTGTCAATCTTCTATAGATATGTTTTAATTTAAACACTTGGATAAGCTAGTTTTCCTTATTGAAATGTTAATACAAACACAAACAATCCAAGCAATTTTCTTTTTTTTTTAATCAAAAACAATATGTTATAGAATAAAGAAACATCTTTCAATAGCTTCATACACAACATGTTAGAATTTAAAACAATTTCTAAAGATTAAAATTAGAACACAAGAACAAGAAGTATATGTAAATGTGTCAAGTTATGCTATGCAAAATTTTTGACGTTTCGTATAAGTACTCATAAAATTCAATTGAAACAACTACTCTAAGCTGTAACCATTGTGAATCGTTATAGATTATGTGCCAAAATTGCTCATACACTCATGTCAACATCATCTCTGATGAATCTATCCCCATTTTAACATCTGCTTTCAATGAGGAGAATTTCCATAATCTGAATTGCCATTTACCATTTGCCTATCCTATCTCGACTTGAATGGCATTTTCAAAACCTCAATATAAGAGTCCCTCTCTTTATAGTTCCTATACTCGTACCTACAAAAAGGGCATTTGAATTGGTTTTATGAGTACGAAGCCAAATGTAATATCTCCCTTACAGGAAAGCATTTTGTGTTAGTTTTTGGTTCTATTAAAATTAACTTCCTTATCTTGTGCCTCTTCAGAATTTATACTATATTCATACTGTAGATATAATGAAAAGAGGTTCACATGCCATTTGAAAGACATTTGACAGTAGCATCTATCTAAGGACGTACCTATATATTTATGTGAAATGTAGGCCAGTCTTTGCGTATTCCCTAAGGATTCAAGCTGCTTATTCGTTCTTCTTATTCAGAAGTTATATAAAAGGCTAACAGATAATACAGTGGATGGAGATGGTGATGGTGATGGAGCTATCTTATATAAAGCTTCAAACTATATCACACCACAGACAGACGCAGACGGGGTGCTTAACCTTTTATTCTTGTTAAAAACTAGAAGTGAATAGTCTCTCGCGAACGCTTCCCTTTTCTTTTATTTCTCGAGCCAGCAGACTCAGCCAAGCATATAGAAATTCTAAAACGAAAAAAAAAAATAAACTGAAACCCCTGAGCTGAAAGTAGCTTATGGAAAATATGCGGCGACATTTAAGTTTATCCACACGACTTCACACGCAACCCCAGAGGAGCCAAATGAGATGAACAGGGCATTGACCTGTTCCAACAGCAGCAGCAGCAGGAGCAGCAGGAAAATTGACTAAATTAAGTTTAAATTTATAATAAAATTTTATATGACTTGAAAATTTTATCATCCATGATAGGATATCCGTTTAAGAAAATATGAAAAAAAAGAAACATCATATGAGTCAAGAGGTGAAAAGGAGTTGGAAGAATTTGTTTTAGATACATCCGCAATGTTCTAAGGGATTTGACCTTTTTAAAATGGTCTTATTTTATACAAAAATTATATGAACATACACGTATAAACTATAAAGTTATGGGAAAATAGGATCATCAAATTTTATTTTAATTTTTTTAAGCTAATACGATCCAGGGACACTTAGGCGTATGTGGAATATTTTTGTTCTACTTATATTTTAGTGTTATTGGGGTTTCTTTTTTTTTTAATTTTCATTTTCTTTCACTTTACATTAAAATAAAGTACACACCTAATTTAAGGTTTAAGTATAATAATAATAAAATATAATTGCCATGCGAAAGAAACCACGCGTAGTGAAAATATTTCAGGAACCGCGAAGACTTTTACGTACATTTTAAATTTTAATTAAATCTCGTTGAAAGAACTTATAGGTTATGTGTGGCTTTAAAAATGTTGAAAAATACCAAACAAATAAAGACCGTATTTTTAAAAGTGGCGGCTTAATTTGGTGATCACATAAAAAGATTATTCCACGCTAAGAAATTATTTTAAAGTGCAATTTCAGTACAAACCGTGAAAAGCTCCAAAGTGACTTAAGATGATTTCAATATTTTTATTTTAAATTTAAGCCGCACTTAGTTAAAACTAACACCGTGAGTATCAGCAGATGAAAACATTTTATATTTCGCCCTATGAGGAGTTTTACCCAGACCTTAATCCACACGAAAAATATCCCTTTTTTCTTTATCCTTTTTTGAGTTTCACTCGAAAAAAATTAATTTTTAAAAATTCCGCTTATCATGAACATTCTTTTCGGGCGAAATATCATCTATTTGACTGCTAAAAGTTTTACTTCAATTTTGGAGGCGAGAAGACGACAATTACGTTAAAATATAAGCTTTTCGGCTTATTTGTTTATTATTAACATTAATTTATTAGTTTTTGTTTTATTCTCAGGAGGACTTTTTGGAGTTCAAGAAAAGCTTTAGGTTCAGATTTCATTTCATGAAGAGCTGTTTTCTGAACAAACCTATTTTTCGAATTGTAACTTCTAAATTCGAAGTTAGATCTTATTCCGGTGAAATTCCAGATACATTTTTAGAAACCAAGGGAACGGCAATACTATGGGTGAAAGATTTTTCTAGCGAAACAGCTGATAAAGCCGTGTAAGAAATTTTCGTTTAAAACAAATACAAAAATAATAGTGTAGAATTTGAATATTTATTTTACGGTTTTAGCATTTTTTTAATTTTAGTAAAAACGGATAAGTGAATTTTAGACATTTCGGTAAAGTTTTAAAAGAAAAAGAATTATTATTTTTGTATTTTTGAATTTTAAGACATGGGACACATGGAAGTGCTAAAAGGAAAATAAGCTTTGCCCTTTTAAGCAAATTCTAATGATTGTGTACTTTATAGAACTTTTTTTCAGATATAATTCATCAGTTTTAAGTGTACAAATCTTTATAACTTTGGTTCTCGAAAAAAAAGGTTCATGCACGCACGCTTTAAAAACTTAAGGGAGAGGCACTTATTCGAGTTTAAGGAGCCCTTTATAGCTATCATTGACTTTAATTATTGAACTTTTTGTGTCTAGATTTAAAAATAATGAATAGAGTAAAATTCGTTATTTTTTTAATTTTAAAATCTGATGTGATAAAATCTTTTTTAAAGAACAGCTGATTTTAGTTTATATGTCAGTGTTACTTTCAATGATCAACTCCAACCTCAAAAGATTGATTAAAATCAAGAAATGCTTGCTTCCAAAAAAGACATTTTTATCCAATGACCAAAATTTTCAAATTCAGCTGTAACCAACCTGCCAAATAAATTGTGGTAAAAAAAAACAAAGCAAACAAACCCAAATCAGAGGTTCGAACCTTACTTACTTACTTACTTAAGGTGGCGCTACAGTCCTGTGTGAACTAGGGCCTCACCCACCAAACTTCTCCATCTAGCTCGGTCCCTAGCTAAATGTCTGCAGTTTCGCGCTCCGAGTTGGGTGAGGTCACCTTCCACTTGTGCGCGCCACCTGATTCGCGGTCTTCCTCTACTGCGCTGTCCTGTGGGTGTGGATTCGAAGACTTTCCGGGCCGGAGCATTGGTTTCCATGCGCTCTACGTGACCCAGCCATCTTAGTCGTTGGACTTTTACCCTTCTGGCTAAGTCTACGTCACTGTACAGCCCGTACAGCTCGTCGTTCCATCTTCTCCTCCACTCCCCTTCGATGCATACGGGACCGTAGATCACACGAAGAAACTTTCTCTCGAAACGACCCAAGGTGCTTTCATCCGCTTTTGTCATAGTCCATAATTCTGCACCGTATAGCAGGACGGGTATGATAAGGGTCTTATATAGCGACACTTTGGTCCTTCGAGAGAGGATTTTTCCACTCAATTGCTTTCTTAACCCAAAGAAACAGCGGTTTGCTAGAGTTATTCTTCGTTTGATTTCAGCGCTGGTGTTGTTTTCTGCGTTTACAGCGGAGCCTAGGTAGACGAAGTCCTTGAATACCTCAAAGTTACGTCGAAAGGTTCTGTTAAGTTGTTTCCAACCTTAATGGAGCAGCGTGAATTCTCCATGGTCATCCTGCACAAACGGACGAGTTTGGCAGGGATGCATAAACTAGACATGGCTCTATACAGCTCGTCCCTGTAGATACTGTCATATGCGGCCTTGAAATCGATGAAAAGATGGTGGGTGTCGATTTGGTGTTCTTGGGTTTTTTCCAGGATCTGCCGTAACGTGAATATTTGATCAACTGTGGACTTTCCTGGTCTAAAACCACACTGATAAGGACCTATCAGGTTGTTGACGATGGGCTTTAGACGTTCACATATTACGGCAGAGAAGATTTTGTAGGCGATGTTAAGTAGACTGATTCCTCTATAATTGGTGCAGTTTAGAGGGTCTCCTTTTTTCAGGATCGGGCAAACAATACTGAGGTTCCATTCATCGGGCATGCTTTCTTCCGACCATATCTTACAGATAAGTTGGTGCATGCTCCTAACCAACTTATCTCCAGCTGCTTTAAAGAGCTCGGCATTCAAGCCATCCGCTCCAGCGGCTTTGTTAGACTTCAGCTTAGATATAGCAATCTTTACTTCGTCTAAGTCGGGAGGACGGGATTGTTGGCTTTCGTCGTCTATGTTGAATGGATCATCCTGCCTGACAGCGGAATTCGGTTCGTCGTCACCGTTATACAGTCTGCAGAAGTGGTCCTTCCAAATCCTCAGCATTGACTGCGGTTCCACTATGATGTTTCCACTTTCGTCTTTGCAGCCTTCGGTTCTAGGTTTATGTACTTGTGAATTCCGTTTCACCTGTTCATAAAACTTTCGAACTTCATTTCTGCTTTTAAACCTCTCAACATCTTCGACCGCACGCTTCTCATGCCCTCTCTTTTTCCTTCTGAGAAGTCGGTGTTCCTCTCGCCTCTTCTGCTCATAGAGCTCATGAGCAGCTCTCGTCCTTTTATGCAGCGCCGCTTTGCGTGCCTGTTGTTTAGCTGCATTTGCCTGCCGACATTCCTCATCAAACCAGGGGTTCCTTGTTGGTGGTTGCTTGAAACCCAGCACGTCAGAGGCGGCTTCTCTGAGTGCATCTTGGCAATGATGCTACTTGTTTTCTATACATTGTGTCGGCGGCACAGAACTTTGAGAGAGGTTACTTGTAACTCGGTCGGAGAAGGATTTGGCGATCTCTTGCGATTGTAGCCGTTCGACGTTGTACCTTCTCCCAGCATTTCCCTGTTTTGCCTTGGGCCTGGAAACCCGAAGTGCTACCTTGGCTACAACAAGGTAGTGGTCCGAGTCGATGTTAGCTCCTCGGAAAGTTCGGACATCCATGATGCTGGAAGCGTGTCTGGTGTCGATCGCAATATGGTCAATCTGGTTGACGGTAGATTGATCTGGAGATCTCCAAGTTCCTTTGTGGATGTTGAGGTGTGGAAAACGCAAGGTTCGAACCTATTAATTTAAAATATCAAAAAATGTGCTGACAATTTGACTCCCACAAATATTTTTAGTTCTGATGAAACCGGAAGCCCAGAATTTTTGATACAGACTTAGATGCTTAGGTTTTCAATTAACAATCGAACTGTTGTCTTGTTGAACCTATGTATACGTATAAGAAGAGTATACAATCTTCCACTGTCAAGTTTTTGAAAGAATTTTCTAAGAACTTAAAACTTCCCAACAAGCATAAAGCCAGTTAACCAGTTTATATTTCTAAGATCTTAGATATTTCTGTATTTTTAGGAATATAAGCAAGATTTTCCATAAAAATTTCTGGTGTTTGCTGTCAAAATCATAAGAATTGAATTTTTATAATTCGATTACTCAAGTATTCTCTATCGCACAATTTAACAAGGAAGAAAACAAATGCAAAACTAATTTGATTACTAGAAGAGAGAAGAGCAGTGATTTCTGTTTATATTTCATTCTCCTTCAGTGTCGATTTGACAGAGAAAATTCTTAGAAATGTTAGAAAAATAAAATGGCCTATTATTTTAATTGCTTTGAAAAACAAGTAAAGTTCATAATCATCATAAAAAATGACAGTTGTCAGATTTAGATTGGTTGAATTATTAAACGTCATTAATTCAAATTTCGTTTAATATTAGATAAAACGTTTCAGCAACATTTTATGAAGAGTGAAGAGGAATTTAAGACCTTTGTCAATGTGCAAAAAGTGATTAAATACTTTAATAACAGTTGGTTTAGTTTTTAAAATCATGAAGTTTTCATAGTATTATAGTTTTTTGTTTTAGACTGCTTTTTTATAATATAAAATGTTAAATCTTTTAAAAGTAATTATTTAGTTGGCATCATTAAGAATACAAGAATTTTTTTTCATTTTAAATGTCAAAAAACATTATCAAAAGGTTACTACTGTAATCAAATACACATTTATGGTTGCATTGTTTTTTTATTTGAATAAATATTACCATATTAACTTTTATATAGGACTTGGAATAAAAAAAAACAAAAATAATACAGAAAAATATGAATAGCAAATTACTCTACACTGCGATTCGCAATTAGACTACCAGCTATACTAGCATTTAAATACCAGCTATGACTATGAGAACATTTATAGCTAAATTTATAGCAACACATTATAACATCCTGTGTAATAGGAGCTCTGCAAAGGGATTTATTCAATTCAAATGGCAGTGTCATTGAAAGTCTACTACTGCTACTGCTACTGCTACCTCTACGACCTCACCTGCCTAACCCATTCTCTTCAATGATATGCACTCTATCCGTTCCATAATGCAGCAAGCAGTGAGAGAGTACATATTATATTAAACCAACCATGGTTACCTTTCAACGTGGTCATAAACATTTTGGATAATAATCAAAATACATATAACACGCGATGAAACTATATACGACATGATATTAAATTAATTACACCCTGGAGGACTTATGACTAATTTGCACTTAATTTAACTACAAAATAATTACGGAATCTAGTAAAGTGTACTGAATCAGTTAGAAATGTACATAGATGATTCATAATTCTGGGAATGGTTTTGAGTTTTGGTTGAGATTGTTTTAAGTTGTGTCGCAGAAGTCTACACACGAAATCGTACAATAATAATTGATTAATAATTTTACAGAGGCAAATTCATACATCAGAAAAGGTCTGGGTACCTCAAAGCCCCAAAAACACAATCCCAAAAATTCACTAAAACTAAAATCTCCGAATCGGAAATTCTCATAAACGAAATCTGTACGAAACCAAAATCCTCTTAGCAACTGGTTCCTAGGCTGGTGGCGGGACCCTTAAAACTTTGAAGTACCAACAAAATGAGCTGAGTATGAAATAAGGAATTCTTTGGAATTGGGGATTAATGATTTGTGAGTGGATTTTGGATGCAGGGATTTCCTATTAAGGGCTTTGAGGGAGATTTCAAGTTTGTGGATTTTAAAGTATGTCGGGATTTTGTATTTTTGTTTGATTTTAAGTTTCGAGGATTAGATTGGTATTTGTACGTACTTCTAAGTAAAAACCTTGATTTTCATTAAGTCGATATCCGGTTACAAGAAAGTTCACTTAAATATAATATCTATCATTTGTTGAATGGCATTTAATATACAGTGCTTTACAAAAGTATAGCAGTCCCTGTAAAAACGAATTTTATAGGAAACTAGAATCAGAAAGTAGATCTTACATATTTTTTCTTCAGTTGTTTAGAAATTAAAAAGTGATTTTTCTTGCGTTTTCAAATTTTAGTTTTTGTTAATTTAAGTAATTTTTGTTTTACAAAAACAGTTATGGTTATGGGTTATGCTTATTGAATCACAAATTGCTTCTACGCACTCTGATAAATTGTTTTTTATGGGCTTACGCTTTGCAAGTTTGAGTACTCCAAAGGTTTTCAGCAAGCTTATACCTCAAAAATTGATGTTTTAAGAAAAAATATTTTGCACACTTTCAAAACTAATTTGTGCTGAATTCACCGATATTCTTTTAACTGGGAACTAAGATACCAGTCCAACCTTAATGCGAATGGTTTCCAGGGCAGGGTGGTTTAGTACGAAAGGAAACCCACAAAATATACAAATTTGAAGTAATCGTGTTATGATCTTGAAATATAGGGTTATTTATTTCGTGGTTTCAAGTTGCTAACGCTGAAATTTGACAGTTGTCAATCTTGGCTGTCATTTGAAACGTCATAATAATTTTTGAATGTTTGAGATTTACGTTTTGTGTTAATGGATCGTTTAGTAAATTTCAGTGACTACCTCATCAAAAGGTGTGAACATTTAAAAGGTGAGCAGTATAATATAAAGTTTTACAAGTTGCTAGAAAAATCGTATGTTATGATTCATTTCATTTTTCGAGTTGGTACCACTGACATTTGACACCTGTCAAACTCAATTATCATTTGAATATCTGCATTTGGAACAGTTGAACTTGTCGTACATCTTCTATGGCGTATTTAATATTGGTCATGACTTGCATGATATGTAATTTCAACTACAAGCCACACAATACGATTAATTTTGACTTTATAGCGTTAAAATGTTACTTTAAACCAGGATCCGGCGATTCCGTCCTGTCTGTCTGTCGCCAACCCTGCAGTCTTAACACTTGGGTCGATTGAGTTTAAACTTGGAAAATAAGATTTTAGGCAGATTTTCGAAAGTAGTTTTTTTTTATTTTCTTAAAACCAAAAAACATACATTTTTTGGTCAAAAATCGAAAATTCGAATTTTCTAAAGATTTGTATGACATTTAATGTTGCTTTTTTTTCTTAACTTTGATTCTTTCAATTCACGAATATATATTATGTTTTCAATTTTATCAATGTCTAATCAAGCCATTTAAATAATTACTTTTCCGAACAAGCTAATTTTTTATATAGTGTTCTTCTTGGATTTTTTAAAAGTATTTTTTTTTTGAAAATTCTATTTCTCAAAAACTGGTGAACATTTTTAACGAAACTCAAAAGTAAAACTTCTATTTAAAAGCATTTTAAAAAACAAAAAAGATTATAGCTAAAACTAATAAAAAAAAAGCTCTTAAAGGTTTTCCAAATAATAATTAAGAAGGTTTTCCTGAGAAATTAAATTCCAACACAAACTATCGTTGAAAAGTCCAAACCTCATAAGCATGATGTATGTGTTTTATTTAGCTTTGCTTTTAAAACTGCAAAATTAGTAACTCTGTGTTTACTTTTGAAATTGAAAACTGCAGAGAATTAAACTTATTTTCAAAGAGAATTGAAATAAAACTTGTATGACAATCTCCACGCTTAAATATCTCAAAAGCACGAAATATAATTTTCATAAAATTTGACAATTGTTAGGTATAAAAATTCTTAACATTTGTTCACAGAAGCTTTTGGTCCAAGTGTATAAATATTAATTTTCCATTTAATTATTTTTAGGATTTTCAAAATCACTGAAATATTTACAGTACTTTTTTTTTTTTCTTTTGATGTTGGTGACCTTTTTGTTGCTATATTGTTGTTATTAAATGGGCTTCAGGTCAAATGAAACAAATATTTTATTTTTTGTCACTACGTTTCGTCCATGTATATGGACATCATCAGGTGAACAAATGGTTTCTATTTTGGCATTGATAAATAATGTTAAGAAATGTTTACAAAAAATATTCACAATACATTAATTACTTACAACAATATTATTGTTACATTTATATTGAACAATGATTTCTTATATGTCTACACTACAAAGTTTAACTGACAAGTAACATGTCCGTCAAATAAACAGAACAAAACAGAAAAATTATATAAACAAAAGCACATAGAGATCATATTGCAGAGCTTTTTCTTTTCCTCTTCTCCACCAAGTGTTTGTAGTGTGGGCTAACGTCATCCATATCGGTTCGTCTGTTCATTGCGTTATCAGCATTGATTATATGCAGCGTTTCGATTATCATCCTTTTGTTTTGATGTTCTTCTCGCTGCATTAAAATAACGTCAAAATAATGCAGCGAGAAGAACATCAAAACAAAAGGATGATAATCGAAACGCTGCATATAATCAATGCTGATAACGCAATGAACAGACGAACCGATATGGATGACGTTAGCCCACACTACAAACACTTGGTGGAGAAGAGGAAAAGAAAAAGCTCTGCAATATGATCTCTATGTGCTTTTGTTTATATAATTTTTCTGTTTTGTTCTGTTTATTTGACGGACATGTTACTTGTCAGTTAAACTTTGTAGTGTAGACATATAAGAAATCATTGTTCAATATAAATGTAACAATAATATTGTTGTAAGTAATTAATGTATTGTGAATATTTTTTGTAAACATTTCTTAACATTATTTATCAATGCCAAAATAGAAACCATTTGTTCACCTGATGATGTCCATATACATGGACGAAACGTAGTGACAAAAAATAAAATATTTGTTTCATTTGACCTGAAGCCCATTTAATAACAACAATGTACTTTTTTTTTGTACAGGTTCAAGTTAGAACATATCAGGATGTGTCTACATCTATCTACCTGTAGAATTTTCAATTTCATCTTTTACGTGACTAAAAAACTAAATATGAGTTGGCATTTTAAAACAGGAAAAAAATGGAAACAATATTGAAACTCCAATTTAATCAAACATTATTTCCTGTTCAATTACGATACGGTACGATACGATACGAACATTGGAATAGAGTATACCAGTACCAATAACGAAAAATTGAAAAATCAAATAAGTTCATGCACTCATAGCCATATGTACTCTATGTATACAAATTATATTTCCTTTCGAGATTACTCCATAGTTTTTATTTTTTGACATTTTAAATTCATATAATGAAAGCGATTTGTTGATTGAACTATTAAATTAAAACTCATATGAACGTTATACTCTATACTAAAGAAGTACAGAACTTTAAAATGTGTCAAAGGTGCCAAAAATGTACTTGATAACGTTGAGGATTAGACCAAGAAAATACCCTCTTGGAGAAAGAAATGTCAATATTCTCGACTTTGGCAAAGCTTCTTTCATGGCAAACAGATTCAAAAAGTCTTTAAGGGCTCTACAATGTCGTCGACCTAGTTGCTGAAAGTGTTGGAGCACGTAAGAGCTTTAGAGGCACAAAGACTTAAAACATATAGGTTAGCTTTAACCACTGTCCCGTATACCTTACCTATTAAATCCCTATACAGATTACGATTACTTTGATGTTCCTTACAACTTCGTATTCAAGTTCTTATACGTACTCCTAGATCACCCTGTCTGCTTTTGAAAATTCAACTAAGTAACAAAACCACAAAGGTACATTCAAAATACCTACAGAAGTGTGACGTTCGTGGTCTTTAGTTTATTGCTTTTCCAACCGTTCGTCGTCGCTCATGTGCCAGAAAACATTCGTTTTAATGTTGCACTCCGCATTTTGCTATGCCAAGAATTTCTTGACTCTAGCAATGGGAACTTACGTACATTCCATCACTCGAAATTCACAAGACACTCGTCCTTTATATGAAAGTCTTGAAAATACAAACTGCACTCAACCCATATCCAAATTCATCCATCCAACCAACCAACCAACAACCCCAACCCATAGTCAACCCCATCAATGAGTCTTGTTATAAGAAAACGCATAGAGACAGTAAATATAAATGTAGAACTATGAAATATGCATTTTATTGCTGCTCATGACAATATAGTCTAAAAGGGTTCTGTTCTTATACTATATACATATGTACATCCCTATAAACAGTTCTTATGGTATATATAGCTTGAAAAAAGTGTAGGTATATAATAGACTTTAAGGGGTGTGTCAAGTTTGGTGCGGGCGCACCCTTAACCCTTTTTGCTGCTAATATAAAGAGTTGAAGGCAAAACAATACCCTTTTGCTTTTACGCTAGAGTTGAAAATATATGAACCGTATTGTATTGTGTAAACGCAAAAGGTAGTTTTGGCTTACCCTACTTCCGTTTAGTTAAGTCGTTCCGTGACAATTGTCTCGCTGTTTTTGACGACCTTCGTGTGAACTCAAACCTTATTGTTTTTTGAGTCTCTTTCCTTTTCTCTCTCACTCTTTTATCATCTTCTTGACTTTTATATGTCAAGTATTGTTACATAGGGGTTGATTATACTTGTAGTTTGAATTGTTTGAACATTTTATTTAGTTGTAGCGTGTAAATTAAGTTAGTCTGATGAATAATACTTGTGGGGGAATCAACAAATCTCGACACATCATTAATTTAATTAGTAAACATTTTATGTATACAAGAGATAGAAGGAAAAAGTTTGTTTTTTTTTATTATAGCTTCTCACATCAGGATATAAATATGGAAAGCTGTTAATTTTGTATATCACTGTGGTATGATTTTATTTAGATTTATTAATTTAATATAATTCCACGTACACTGAACCAAATCCTTTCGTAGATATAACGAACAACTTTTTTGAGCCAATTAAAATTTGATAAACTTTTAAGTCGGAGAAAAATTTAATTGTTTCAACGAAATGCTGTTCATACGTCAAACTTAACGAAGCTTTCGTTAAAGAAATGTTGAACAATTTCCGGTTCAGAATTATAAACTATGATCTTTTATGTTGGGCTTACAATTATTTTTTCTTTGATCAGTGCAACACAGAATAACTATAAACAATTCATAAGCTTATGATAATTTTCGTTAAATCAATGAATTTTGAACAGATTGATGAAGAACGCAGTTGTCAGTTAAAGCTAAGCCAAATGTTATGGATCAAATGTAATTTATATTTACAAGCCAACTAAACTTGTCTTTCCATTTAAGACTATTTTCATAAATCTAAATGTTAAACATTCATAAACTTATGAACCTTTTTATTATGTCCATGAATATTTTTGTAAATTAACGTAATTTACTTTTGTTAGCTTGCGAACTTTTCCTTTAACTTCTTTATTGCATTATTTCGTGGTTATAATTTATGGGAAAAGCAAAAATACGTTATTCATTTCTACCACAAATTATAGCTCCATTTAAATGTCATTCGAGGGTATTGGGTGTTTTATTAAGAGCTTGAGATTTTTAAATAAAAATATAAGACAGAAATATTTTTAGAATGGCTTTAATAGTTACTTGAATACTAGTTGTCTGCATATTGATTTTGACGTGACAAGTTTGCTACCGCCACCTTGTTGGAACCAAATGTCTTCGATGTTTAGCCATAACTTGATTACGCTTACGATTCACCGTTACCCATTGCCGCCCACCAGGGAGTAGACTGTAAAAAACAGTCAGTTGTGATGCAAGAAATAAGCTACATACCCAAAAATGGACGAAATAGTCTATGAACTACTGAAACAATTGTTTTTTTTTTTCAAAGTTGATTTCCACAATTTGAAAGCATTGGTCTGTCATTGAATGTTTCATTGTGAATTGCCAAACTCTTCGTGGACAGAATTGTCAACTCAGTTTTACATTATCGACTGTCAAACTCCAGACCTCAACCATTGATACTTCTAATGCTGCTTGACAAAAAACACCCTATACTTTAATTTCGTGGAAGCAAATTTGACGTAAGAGAGGTCAAATTATTGTTCATGCGTTTTTAATGTCAAGTGAAAGAAATGAAATGGATAATTCATGTTGTAATTAAGGTACACAAAAGTGGGTAATTATTGTGGTTTTTAAGTATGACTAGCGCAGGTAATTTAAGTTTTGAACAGAAAAAAGGTAATAATTAAAATCTCACAAAAGCATAAAAAACAATCAATCATTTTCTCATTTTGTTTGCTGTGTTTCATGTCAACTAAATTATTCGTGTACTAAAACTACTTGTAGTGTAACATAATCACAATTAGCCATGTTTAACAACTCTTCTATACTCTTTTAACATCTTAACAAGTAAAATTGTTCACTTTTTTAACACTTTGCCGTCCAATCAAAAACATCCGAGTCACGCGTTAACGTTGTTCCTTTGCATCAAGTGGAAAGAAACATGTGAGTTGACACGCGTTAACGATTAAGTACATAGATTTCAAAAACAAAGAATAAAAAAAGCGTCAGCAAACACCAGTTTAATAGCCATGTCACCTCAACAACTCTAGAACGAAAACAAATATCAGGTACTAAAAAACAACAACCATTTTCAACATCAGAAGAAAAGAATAAAAAAGAACAAAAAACCTAAAAAAGTACACATAATAAAGCTCTCATTACAACCATTTTGGCTTATGGATAAAACCAATATAAAAAAGAAACCACAAAATCCTTAATTTTTGCTTGCGATTTTATAGCACACATAAAAAGGGCAAGTTATGTATTCGTAAAAAATCGAATTTCAAATCCTAATCACATAAATAACCCGAGGATGTTTTCGGAAGCGGAAATTGTCCCGAATTATTCCGGTGTTTTCTTTATTCGCCATTATGTGAAAATTAAAACGAGATACATATATTCTTCAGTTTATGGGTTCTTTCTTCCTTCCTTTATTTTTATTGTAGATGCATTATTTTGTTGAAGGTTTTATGAGTACTAGATTTTTTTAAATGCCCTTTTTCACCTTTGTCATAGATTATAAATATACGACTTGATACAAAATTCCTCGTTTCTTTTGTTCTTAAATTTGAACTGAATTATTTCGATAACGGTTTGTCTTATATGACAGATAATAATAATTGAAAGATTTGTATGGGGGGAATTTTTACGGACTCTTATACCCATAAAACATATAAGGCTTTAACCCACCACGACAGACGATCATTCAATTTAAGGCTCTCTTATCCATGAAAATTGATAAGAGCCTTTCAGTTTCTTTTCTCTTCTCATTTTAAGGAAGGAAAATTAGTTGAATGTTTTAAAATTTGACACTAGTGTGTTGAATAAATTGAGTTCAAGTTAAATCGGCAGTGCAGCAGTTTGACATAGAGAGATTATTCTACTTCTTGTTTTATCGTTTGAAAACATTGAAGTTCTTCTAATAAATGCAAACATTTTGATTTCTTTTGATCTTTTTGAAGGAAAAAAAATGGTTAAATTTTGACACTAGAGTGGTGAATAAATTGGGTTGATATTGAGACGACAGTGGTGAAAATTTGAAGAAGAAAAGTGTGAGTGTAGAAAATTGTATTATGCAGTAAGAGTTCGCGAAATCTGTCAGTTCAATTCAAGCAAAAACGTCATACGTCAGATGTTAGAAAGAAGAAAACAAATTAACTAAATTTGAAGGAATAATTAAAAATAAAATTTTGAAACAGTTAATAAATTATTATTAGTTTATAATAATTGGTTTAATGTTTCTTCTTTAATTCATTGGTTAGCAAAATATTATAGAATATTGATGTCAGCTAATTTTGACGGCTTTCACCAACATTCACTAGTTCAAATGGTGCAGAATTTTTAGAACTACAGTACACTAGTTCAGATCAAGGACCGCTAATCAGTGTGAGTCAGTGAGTCAAAGAGTGCAGCATAAAAGGTTTTGTTTGCTATACAAATTTTGACAGCTGTCAAATACTGATTAAGTAAACTGTTCCGCAAATATTTGGAATGATGCAAGACCAAGAAATATTAGTAAAATTGACATTTGGAATATTTTTCTCTCCGAATTTTAAATATTCTTAAAATTTGCCTTTTTTTGTTTTTCAGGGAAATTTTTTAAATCTCGAGGAAATTTTATTCAAAGCAGTGTTTCAAAAAATCCCTTCTACCGAAATTCACCACACGAACGTCAAAAGTCAAAAATGAGCCGTGGTAGAAAATTTAACTTAGGTTTAAAAATAAATAATTAATCTTATCCACTGCTATCCTTTTAAAGAGCAACTTAATACGACAAGGTCATGAATTTAATGATTGAATTTATACGACGACGGCAAATAAAGACAAGGTCTCTTTTTGATGATTATCTGCGGAATCTGTTGTTTTAAGTTGCGTGAGGACTTTAAATTGCTAAATTACTTCCAACGACGACGGCGATGTTGACGACGACAATGATTACCTCCTATATTGTCATAGTGAGAGGCCTATACATAATGTAGTGTACTGTACAGTACACAACACATGTAATGTAATGTACATCAGTTTCTCCGTCAATTGAACATTATTGCCGTTGTAGTGCCATGATGTCGTTCATCGGCGCGGCTATGGCGGCCGGTGCGGATGGTGCGGATGGTGCAGCCAGCTGGCGGTCAATCGCCCCCGCATGAACAGTTCTGCACTCAATGGAAGAATTTTATTGATGGTTTTCCTCTCTTTGAAAATGTCCAATGGTTCTTTTTGCTGTCGGCAAGCTCACTTTTCTTTGCGAATATTATTTGGTTAGACAGAAGAGAAATTGATTTCAAGTATGGATAACGGTATGTACACAAAGTCTCGACGTATTCAGAGGGTTGAAATGGTTTTGAAAATGTTAACGAGACGTTACAACAAGCTGAAAAGTGTATTTTTGAAGGGATATTTTTAGTAAGAAGGTTACAGCATAAAGTACTTGTTGCGTACTGATATAGATATTGATAAAAAGTTAAAAATTGTGCTCATATTTAATTGATATATTATTTTTATTCATTTTGATGAACTCTGTGAACAAAATTTGAATAATAAAAGAACGATATATTGAAGACACATGAAGAACTGTCACATTGACTCAATTAGTGATGATGATGAGAATGATGCTGACAAAGAACTAAGAATATGACTGATGTGAACGAGAATAAAGAGGTCGTCACATTGTTAGGTTTGTTTGTTTAACAAAGAGTTCACTAGACTGAGGAGATGCTTTATTTGAAAATGTGAAAGCATTATGGGCGCCTTTATAAAAAAGAAGAAGAAAATTTTATGCTGCAGAGTCTGCTGCAGTTTTCCTTTTTTCTTTGTCTTGGATTTTTATCTGCAACTTTGAACAACAACAGCAAAAACAAAAACATAACTATGTCATCTTTCTTGAGCTTAAGATTTGTAAAGCTGATTTACAATATACAAAGGTTTAGACTTTGAGGTACTAAAAGGCTTTGTGTTTGTGATTTTGATAAGACGCATCATCTTACTTTTATTTTCATAAGTTGGGTTCATCAAGTCCGACAGATTTGAATATAGATGTAAAAAAGGAATAAAATAGGAGGATTGAAGGAATCAAAATAGTTCTGGGTGGCTCTTCTTAGTCAAATTGCTGTATGCTGTATACACATACATTCTATTTTGTCAGCCTTTTCAGCATTTTGCAGTACAGAATTTTTACCAACCGAAATTTTGAAATACAGAATATTGTCCCACAATATTTTTATCATACATTATTCTGCCCCTTACAGTATTTTGACCCCATTCTGTAAATGTTTTTAATTAACTTCCCACATTAGAAGTAATTGTTTTCAGTCAGTTGACATTGAATTGACATTTTTTGACGTTTCAAGATCTAGAATTTAAGACCATCGTTCTGAAGTTTTGGCATATCTTCTTTTCTTGACCATATCTCAAAGATGAACACAAATACATTTTGTTTGACGCATAATTTAAAAATGTAAGGAACAAGCTTTAAAAGAATGTAGTCAGTTTGTTTTTACTAAAGCAGGATTATAAAAAACGGGATCTTAAAACCGGGATTTTAAGAAAAAAATATAAACAAATTAAGTTACAAGCTAGTAAGTGACTTATGAATTAAAAAATTATAACTCATGAGCAAGTGGAGTGAATTAATTCAAAAAGAAATGAGAAAAATCTAATTTAAAAAAATTATTTCATGGAAAATTTATAAGTTCGCAAGATCATTTTAAGATTTTCAAACGCTTGAAAAATACTTTCGTTAATATTTTTTCGAATTTCCAATCTACCTACAAGGATAGGTAAAAAAGTTCGGGATGAAATTTAGAACATTTTTATTTTTCCTTTTCAATATACTCTCCCTTAAGCCTTATGCACTTTTCGAAAAAAAAAATGTTTTGTCAAGTCCTTCAAAATAGGCAGAAATTGCCGACTTCACCTGTTCATCATCGGTAAATCATTTTCCACGGAGTTGTTTCTTCATATTTGGAAATAACAAATAAATCAGAAGAGGCCAAATCTAGGTGATAAGGGGGGGGGATGATTCAATAAACTGAACCCACATTTCTTGCACGTGACTCTTGTGAACTGGTGCATTGTATTGCAAAAGCAGAACACCTTTTGTCCTCTCCTTTTTTCTATGATGGCTTCTTTAAAATTATGTAGGATGTTTACGTAGTATCCGCCGTTTAAATTGACACCCTTTTCCTTATGATCAATAGGCAAAATCCTCTCCGAATCGAATCCCAAAAGAATGTAACTATGATTTTTCCAGCCAATTATGAGACATTGAACTACTTAGGAGGTGCTTCGCCTCTTTTGCGCCACTGCATCGACTCCCGTTCTAACTCAGGCTCAAAATAATTAATCCAATTTTCATCTCCAATCACAATTGGGGCAATAAATTCATCTCTCTTTTCATTAGAGAGATTCATAACCTCACGAAAAGACTTAACTCGCTGTCGCTTCTGAACAACTTAAAGGATTCTCGGCACCCACCTTGCACTGATCTTAGACATGCCAAGATGGTCATGCAGAATATTTAAAATGGTTGTTTCTTCTTTAGTCGAAAATCTTCCAGAACAAGTTTTTTCGACTTTTCCGACGATGTCTGAGGAAGTTGCCTCAATTGGTCGGCCCAAGCGTTTTACTTCTTCTATGGACCCTCTACCTTGTTTAAAATGGCTATTCCACTTGTAAATCATTGTTTTTTTGGGCAAAAGCCCCCGTAAACAGCTGACATCTCTTTCAAAATGATTTGAGGCGATTTGCCTTGCTTAGTCAAGAACTTTACAGACTTATTACTTAAAGATTTTTAAACTCAAACATTCGCAACCCTGGTATAAAATAATAATGCTAGATGCCTTGGAAATTATGTTCTAGGCATGCATGTTATAGGCAAGAATGCGGTTCCAGAATATCAATTTTAAATGTTATTCATGTAGTATATTTAAGCAGAAGATTTATTAAACTAAACAATGGCTATAATAACATTCAAAATTAAGTTGTTCAAATATTTTAATTCCCTTCAAAAAGTAATTTTATTTTATATGAAATGTCAAATGAGATTTCGTGTTACGAACATTACAAAAATTAAAAACAATCAACGGAATTCAAAAACACGTAGTACCTTACCTCTATCAACATTCAACATACATACAAACATTAGTTCCTCCTCTCTCAAACCCTCTCTAATTTTGCACTTTGAAATCCTAATCACGGCTTAAATCGTGTGAAAATAATGTCCTTTGCATTCAAATAACAAAACACAATAAGTGACAGGAAAAAATTCTTATTAGCATTTGATCACAATCAAGCGTATGAAATGTAGGAAATTCTATGGTAATTCTTTTTGTTGTTGTATAAACAAATTTTAAGGGTATATTATTTTGTTTTACTTTTTGTAAACATAATAAAACGAAGACATGGGGAAACCCCATCAAAGAGGAATTTTTACTAACAAAATATAGGAGGGAAACAACTTCTTGTGTACGTACAGCACATAGGTTTCTCAATTGAAATTCCTGACCGACACCTTAATTTAGTGTTTTCATATAACGAAACAAAATAATGGAAGCAATTTAGTGAGAATAAAAAAGGAAAGGAACAAAATAACAATTTAGACAGTTCTTTTTTTTTTTAAGTTAGTTGTGCATAGAAGATAAATAAATGGGAAATTTAACTGTCAGTTCGGAATAGTGGGATGTTTTTTATTTGTCAAACTGACAGTTGATGTTCTATTTTGTTGTCAATTCTTTTTCTTTTTATTGCATTTCTGAAGGTTTTCCTACATATGTGTTTAGAATATCAATCAACTTTAAATATACAAATCTAACCGCACCCATCGAAATGATTTGACATATGTATTTTACATATGAAATTTAAACTGTCACCACACAATAAAATCTCAAATCTGACATTTTAAAATTATAACTCACAGCTCTGACGTTCTAATGAAGTCCAATAATTTAAAATCGTGCCAATTTGTCCTCGAAAATCAACGCTTATACAAAGTATGTGGACATACAAAAAAAACAAAAACAAACTGACAGACTGACAGACTGACTGACATTTCGCGATAAAGGAAGGACTGTCGTCCACTGCATCAAATACGAATTTTAATTTCCATTGATGGCAATTTCAATGCACATTTTTTCTCAATTGGTCAACCGTAAAGGAACACTTTTCAGGTGATGTCCGATGATGAATGATGTGACCTACCTTTTTATGTTTTGATTTATGTATTTTTATGTACTTTTTGTATAAATTGATAGTCAATATATATTTCAGATTTGAGATATTGTATATTCAGTGAAACATGTCTATTTTGAGCTTTTGAGTTTATATTGTACACATTTATTTTGTGTTCAGTACAAGGACGTTTATAGTTTCTTTCAATACGACGAGTAAATCAGCTGCTAGAACCAATTGAAAAATGGACGTGAAAATAAATAACTATCAAACCGTTAAAAAACATCTTCCTCCATAAAACTACATAAACACATAAATACATACATTCATTAAACAAATGAAAAACATATAAATTCCATTGAAATGATATATTTATTTATTAAAAATGAATAAAAATATAAGTTAAACAATCTGTTTCAGTATTACATATTTGGAAAGCAGACAAAAATATTATATTAAATTAAATAAAAGTGTAAAACCAACAATTGGTAAATTATTTCAGGATGTATTGTTGATGGAGTTATTAAAATGACACATTCCCAATTAACATGTTTTTTAAATATTCAATATTTATACATATCTGTTAATATTTACTTGTAATGGATTTCTGTAAAAAATATAAATTGGGTACAAATGAAATGTAGACTTAAAAGGGTTTTTGTTTTCCTGATAAAGGTACTTAAGATCAAGTTATGACGATAAACCTTGCTGATAATTGCCTGTATTATGAAGGAATTATTGAAAATTTCAAAATAACTTTACACATTTTAAAAATCGCATACGAATTGAAAGCGTTATAGTTTATTTAACACTTATTGCGAGTGTCAAATATCAATTGATAGTTGATGCATATCATTCTTTTCATTTTCTTTAAAAGATTTTAAGCACCTTTAAATTCATAACTATTATATTTTTTTAAAGTATTTTAAAAAATTCTTAGTTATAAAAATACTTATATTTTGCTTGTAAAATATTTAATTTTGATATTTATCAATTTTCAATTTCTGGTTGGCGTACTTTATGATAGTGTTTGATATGAAACTAGGAAATGCGTTATTTGTAAAATCAACTTTTTTTAAAACCACAAGTAACCGAATTTTGCTTACTTGTTTCTGGTAGGAACTAGGAACTATAAATTAAAAAAGAGGCTGGGATGCGACCCACACTGATAACTTCCCATCCTGTCTATCGATTTGTCTTGCTTAAAAGTTTTTAGGTTTTCGTGTTGGGTTAAAAAAGTTGCCAGTTGAATTATTCTTAAAAATTTTAAAATTACCAGCAATATTTTTCATATAAAGAAATAGGTTAGTTTTGTTAAATAGATTTTTAGTTGAAAACAAGTTTTTACCAATTTTAGTTGCATTTCTTAAATTTTTACAAATTGGATGAATGAAATTAATTTGAGAGATATCAGGGACCGAACTAGATTTTATTTTTTTATGAAAAAACGAACTGTTGGATTTTTATAAAAAAAACTATTGAAAATCGGAAACAATACTTTCTGTGAAATAAAAAAAGTTTGAAGACAATATGTTTAATTTTTGAAAAGCTATTTAAGTCTAAAATAAATTTGTACCAAGTTTTAGTTTTGTTTTTTATTACATTTTTTTTTTTTTTAAACTGCTAATTAGATTTTTCTCTAAGTTTTACTGAATGTTGACAACAATATTTGTTTAAAAGAGAAAAGTAGTTTAAAGCCAATATCTCAAAGTTTTGAAAAGATATTTGAGTCGAAAATCAATTTTTACCAACTTTTATTAATTTTTTTGTAGGTTTTTAGTTTTTTTGTAAAAAAACCTGTCAATTCGATTTTTCTCAAAATTTTAACGAATATTTAAAACAATATTTTTTATAAGTTAAAATTAGTTAAAAGCCATAATCTCAAAGTTTTTAAAAGATATTTGAGTTGAAATTCAATTTTTACCAACTTTGAGTAATATTTTTTTAGGTTTTTATTTTTTATAAAAAAAACTGTCCATTCGATTTTTCTCAAAATCTTACCAGATGTTAAAAACTTTATTTCTCGTTGCACAAAATTGTTTTGGAGATAAAATCGTTTTGTATTCGTAAAATTTTCGAGGTGACACATTTTTTTTTTCAGTTTTTTTGATTTATAAAAAAAAACCGTTAATTGGATTTTTTTCAAAAAATATACTTGTTTGGTATCACGGTACAATATATTATATACAATTTAATTCAAGTCTCTAGCGTTTTTGGTTCATGAGATATTTAGGGTTAACCAAAATTTTGACCTTTTTTTAAACTGCTATGGTAAAAAAACACAAACGCAATTTTCTTTAGAGCCCTTTCTGCATCTTTTTGCCTTATTATCTGTATAACAAAATTTATTTGAAGTCGATATCTCTTCTGGTTCTTGAGCTATGGACGACGAAAAAAACGTCGCGAACGTACGTACAAACGCACTCAGAACCTTGAAACGTCGAGAAATGTCAAAATTTTCAATTTGACAAATCGGACCCATTACAATAACTTCCTATGGGAATTAATAAATAGCTGGAGTTTGATCCAAAATGATAATTTCCCATTGGTGACCTTGACATCTGTTTGTTTTAAGTTATAAGTCGAATTATTACTTAAAGTGTATAAGTAAATAAATTATAAATAGTTGAAGTTAAACAAAAAAATTGTAAGTTGATTTTCTAACTTCATACCAATAACGTTTGATGTCATAATGTTTTCAATAATTCAATAACCTTTAATTTAAGTCAATATTTTTTATTATTATTTCGTGAGATATTTGGATATTGACGCATTAAAAACTCAGAAACGAAAACCCTTTTCACGCATTTTGATGTACTTTAAATTTTTAAAAATAAAAATTCATATTTCTGAAAATTTTGAATTACATCATAAATTTATTGCTTACCTTAATTTATGTGGTGCAATAGTTTTTACTTTTCTGAAAATAAATAGAAAAATAATTAATTATAGTATATTTAACCTTATTCAAATAGAAAATGTCAACCTAAAGGTAAAACTAAATTATTTGTGTTCATGAATTCTAGGATATTCATGGATCAAACATCAAGCATTTCCATCTCAAAACACCATTTAACATAATTTATGTGTGAATTATGAGTGTACAGTGTAATATCTCCTTTTGGTAACCTTTAATAATCGGATACCTTTCAAGACCAGACAGATTAATCTCTTAAACCTCTCATAACCATACACCTCTAAGCTCTAGCAAACCGACATATTTCACGGAAATGAATATTTTCCCATTAACAGACATCAAGACAATTTTGTCATTACAACAATTTTCCGGTTATGAGATACCTTACTGTATGTATTTTTGCTTCTATTTAAAAAGTACTTTCATTTTTAATGGATCCTTCAAGAGAGATAGTATAGGTAAGCACACTGGTGACAGAAACAACTTTCTTATCCTCTTATGTGAGTCTCTAAAAACGTTCTCCTACAAATGTCATCAAAATACGGACAGCATTGTAAATTCCAAATGTCAAAATATTTGATTGAAGAAGATTAAAGAAATAATATTTTTTCACATTAAGCTCCTTTTTTTTCTTGTATCGCACTGAATCTTTTTGAAATGTGTCTGCGGCTGGACTTTGTTGAATTTGAAAATTTTTTTATGTAAGCTTGTTAAGAAGAATTTTAAGGATATCTTATTTTAATATGTCTGTTCTATTTTATATCAAGATATTATAAACCTTTTTTTAATAAAACTAGAAGACGATTTATGAACCAAAAAAAGAGCATAATATAAGACTAGACTAAATAAGTACGTATACGCCCAGATGGCCAATTGGTATTTTTTTAAAGAGAAAATAGGACTCACTGATTTTTTTTACCTTTTCAATGGAAGTGATTGTAATCAGTCTGATTTATCTAATTGAAAATTTAGAAATTTGTTTGACGAATCTAAATTCATAAATTTAATAGTAAGTTCTGGATTTCTCAACCATATCTTGAAACACATTATTATTTTTGTATAACTATTTTTATCTTAAGCCAAAATATAAATCCTGGCTTAAGACTTATTTAATTTTTTGAAATCTATTGTCTTTGACATTTGGTTAATAATTTCGAACAAATGCAATTGACAGTTATTTTCACAAAATATAAAAACCTTTAAAAAATACGACAAAAATACAAAAAATAGTTTTGCAACGGATATCTTAAAAGAAACATTGATATTAAAGTCGGACAAACATTTTTTTTCTTAGAGAAGGAAACTATAAAAATACGAATAAGTTGGTTTTTTGTCCTAAAATTCAGTTTATGATTGTTTAATTTTCCTTAATTAAGAATTTGGCTTATTACAAACAAAATATAAAAAAATACGAAGTTCAAGTTTTTGAAGGCTTCAATGTGAAGCTATCAGAGTGAGTTGCTTCCCAGGTATTTTTTACTTGCAATATGAGTATAAAGGAACTAAATTAAAAGTATGTATTGCATTCGTAAAAAATTTCAAATTCGAGATTTTAATCAGATATGACATTACGATAGTAGAGAATTTAAAAAGTGGGTCCCAAGATTCTGTCCGTCCTATCTGTTTGTTTTTCTGTCTGCCTTGCCTCTGTAGCCTGAACCAAGTTGATTAAGTTCAAACTTGGAAATTAAGGTTTTAAGCAAAAGCACGTTAAAATTCGATATCTCAAGAAAAGGTCAAACATTTTGACGAAATTGAAATTATGTTATTTTTAACTTCCCATAGGAAGTTATTGTAATGGGTCCGATTTGACAAATTGAAAATTTTGACATTTCTCGACGTTTCAAGGTCAATAGAGTCGAAATAAAAGATTTTTATAGAGATGTCTGTGCGTGCGTGTGTCCGTACGTCTGTACGTTCGCGACGTTTTTTTCGTCTTCCATAGCTCAAGAACCAGAAGAGATATCGACTTCAAATAAATTTTGTTATACAGATAATAAGACAGAAAGATTCAGAAAGGGCTCTCAAGAAAATTGCGTGGGTGGTTTTTTTACCATATCAGTTTAAAAAAAAGGTAAAAATTTTGGTTAAACCTAAATATCTCATGAACCAATGACGATAGAGACTTGAATTAAATTTCATATTATATATTGTAACGTAATACAAAACAAATATATTTTTGGAAAAAAATCCAATTAACGGTTTTTTTTATAAATCAAAAAACTGAAAAAAAAAATGTGTCACCTCAAAAATTTTACGACCAAAATATGATTTTATCTCCAAAACAATTTTTTGCAATGAAGAATAATGTTTTTGACAGTTTTTTTTTATAAAAAATAAAAACCTAAAAAAAAACATTACTCAAAGTTGGGAAAAATTGAATTTCGACTCAAATATCTTTTCAAAAACTTGAGACTAAGGCTTAAAACTTATTTTATCTTATAAGAAATATTGTTTTCAACATTTAGTAAAATTTTGAAAAAAAATCTTATTGATAGTTTTTTTTACAAAAAATAAAAACCTAAAAAAAAAATGTATAAAAGGTGGTAAAAATTGATTTTAGACTCAAATATCTTTTCAAAACTTTGAGATATTGGCTTTAAACTACTTTAGCCTTTAAAAAAATATTGTTTTCAACATTCAGTAAAATTTTGAAAAATTCGAATTGACAGTTTTTGTACAAAAAATTAAAAACCTAAAAAAAATTTAACAAAAGTTGGTAAAAATTGATTTTTGAATCAAATATCTTTTCAAAAACTTGAGATAATGGCCTCTAACTAATTTTAACTCATAAAAAATATTGTTTTCAACATTCAGTAAAATTTAAAAAAAAAATCTTATTGACAGTTTTTTTTACAAAAAATTAAAAATCGAAACAAAATTTAACAAAAGTTGATAAAAATTGATTTTCGACTCAAATATCTTTTCAAAAATTTGAGATAATGGCTTCTAACTCATTTTAACTTATAAGAAATATTATTTTCAACATTAGGAAAAACTTTGAGAAAAATCGAGTTGATAGTTTTTTTACAAAAAAAAAAACCTAAAAAAACAATACTAAAACTTGGTAAAAATTTACTTTAGATTCAAATAGTTTTTCAAAAATTACAAATATTAGCTTCAAATTTATCTTATTTCACAGAAAATATTGTTTTTAATATTCAGTAATTTTTTTTATAAAAATCCAACAGTCCATTTTTTCATAAAAAAATAAAATCTACAAAAAATAGTACGCAAAAATTGATACATATAGACAAACTTTTAAGCAAGGTAAATCTACAGATGGGATGGGAAGTTATCAGTGTGGGTCGCATCCCAGCCTCTTTTTTTATATTTTGATGTTATTATCTTTAAAACCAAATTTTTGAAGTGGATAAATCTTCTTCTTTTTGAGATGTGGTTAATGACGAATGTCACAAAATAGTAATTGGCAACAAAATTTGTTTAATTCAATATCTTGAAAGCAAATTAAGGTACATGTTTTTAAAACTATTTCATTTTATACAAAAAAATGTTTTATACATTTGGTTAAATTCCATAGCTTCTAAAAAACAGCAAACAAAATTAAGAACAAATATTTTTCGACTTAGAACGAAGAGGCAAATTTTATAACAAATATCGTTATAGAAAACACAATTGACAGATTTTTTCAAAAAAATAAAAACTTCATAAATTATAATTAACTTGATATCTTGATAGGAAAAAGTTAAATTTTTGATTGGGTATTATTCGGAGTTTCTTCATTTAAAATTGATACCGGACTGTCTCCGCTTTTTATTAAAAGGCTTAAGCTACATATTGACTATCTTTTAAGAGTTTTTTAACATGCCTAATCAAAGAGGATTGCCAAAACTTATAGCTCTGTATACTATTCAAAAAGAGAGTCTTCGGTTCTAGAAATTAAAGGAACTGGCTGAATATTATGTTATGAATTTAACCCCCAACGTGCAGTCATGCAATTGAAGAAATGTCAAAAATTGCACTCTATGATCTCATCTCCAAATTAGACGAAAAATGTAGGCTTGAATTTATCCATCATCTGTACATAGAGCCATATACAGGGTTCTTCAACAGAATCTCTGTGAAAGAAACTATTTTAGGATTGATTCTAATCAAAAGTTAATATCGGCTATATTTAAGATAAGGTGGTAAGATTAAATATTCATGCCACACCGAGACGATCATACAATAATTTGCACGCTTTGCAATATGTCGGTGAAAGAAGACATTATGCAATTTATCGAAAAGTGCACAATCTTAAAAGAAGTAAGAAGAACCTTCTTTGGCAGCGATGCAGAAGTAAAAGCTCTTCTTAACTGCGATGGCGATGTAACACAGCTGTACTCATACTATCAAAAACCCATGTCCTATATAAATTCAAAACTATTAATGAAGCCTTTTTATACCAGCTTATACAAGAAATTATGTTAATTATTTTATATTAATCTTTTTCTTCTCTTATATTAAAAATTGTTTCTATCTCTATTCATTTAAAATACCATTAACTTTGAGTTAATAGATTTTTGTATCTAAATAAATATTAATTTATTTTTTGAAAATGAAATAAATCTAAAATAATCTAAATCTTTCTAATTGATCTTATCATTTAAAATTTGGCATATAACAAAAATAAATATTAAGTAATTGCTTTGATGCGTTTCAATGGAAAGTAAAGTTGCATACTGGTCCCTTTTTCTTCTTTTATACCAGACTCACCGGAAAATAGGTCAATCATAAAAAATATCGCATTGCACAAAATTTCGATTCACTTAGCCAGAAAATTTGCTCTTCAACTATCCCTAAAAACATCAATACATATTTTGTGGAACACAATGATTTTAAGAAAAAAAATCACAAATCACTTAGAAACATTAAATCTTAAGGTTTTAGAAAATTGCTTCACAATGACTTAGCAAGGAAGATTTATGAAGTATTCTTTATTCATGATCTTACTGTTTAAATTGCTTAAATGTCAACATGCTACTAAGCACGTTTTTAAGTAAAATGTAATAATATATCAGGCATCAGACAAATTCCTTTAAATAAAAATTCTGTAGCTGTAACAAAATTCTGACTATGCTTAAAAAATGTAGACAAAAATATCATCAAAAAATACGAGACACAACAAAATGAAATTCCACTTCTGATGTTGAATTGATGGAAAAAGACACACAAACAAAATAACAATAATAATAATAAAATACGCTTATCAGTTCGGTGAGAGGGTGCTGCTCTCAAATAACCACATAATGGAACACTACGGAACAATAAAACTATAGTAGGTACATCGCTATATAACTTTTACAAGTGCCCTCTGAATCTGAATTTGAATCTGAATCTATGACGATGAAGCATGAGCTTGAGCACTGAGCTCTGAGCTCTGGAGCAACAATCAGTGCTACTTTATGTTCTGTTCATATATGTACGAGTAGGTACTATAAGTTAAGTATATTATGGTTGTTGATTTTGTTCTGTTTGTGAAATCCAACCCTCATTTATGGTCGCACAGCCCCGGTTAAGTTCGGTGCTGTTGAGAGTACCCGGTCTAACGAAACGCATCGACCAAAACAAGACAAATCAAAAGGGGGTTGCGGCGGCGGTCGCGGTGTTGGGTGGTTTCAAGAATAGACAATTGAATAAATTTACAAACATTAACTTGGAAATAATTTTATGTCTTAAAATATTCATATCTTATTCACTTTGCTTTGCAATATGAGGTCTACTCTGTAGAAAAATCAAATAAAAGAATAAGTATCTTTCTATATAAAGTATATAATATAAAATAATGGACGACGACGAAGATGACGACGAGTGGGAGAGATGATGATTTGAAATTCTATGAAGCGAGCGCGAGGTTAGTATTCTTTAATTTGATGATATTTTTACACTCAATTTGTTTACTCAGCTCAGCTCAGCAGCAGCGGCAAAGTGGAATAAGATGATGGTGAATTATTTGAATTGAATGTTTGTTCTTATAAAATCAGCCGTGAATTTCCTGGGCATTCGAATTGACAACAATTTATATATTGTCAACGACGACGACGATGTCGACATTAGATTCAGAATCAGAATCAGCATCAACATTAACGGTATTGTGTGAACGAAAATGGTATGTCTACGATATTGTCGTACAAACAAAACACACGCAGAAGTGAAAGGGAAATTTTTGTTGTCGTTGTGACGATTTAACTTAATAAAAGTGGGGAATTTCATGACCTAAACAATGGATGTTAATAAACTGAAAATAAAAAGTGTTTTGAAAATAACAAATTTTTTAGTGTATTTTGTTTTTAGTGTAAGCCTTTGTTCTGGAAAATTAATTGACAGTAGTTAACATAAGAAATGAAATGTGAATAAGGCTGCTAATGGAATATTAATGCGAAAATAAAACTTAGATTATTCGCTTAAACAAACTTGCTTATTTCTGTTGGGGTTTCTGTTAGTTTGTGTAAAGCAAAAATAAAGTTTCCAAAAGATTACGGCAGAGCTTATTTGAAAAAAGGTTTATGGTAGCTGGCAGATTTCAAGTGATTTGCAGAAGTTACGGGTTTTTGAGGAGTAGGGGGTTTCGACTTTATACCCTTGCCTAATTAATATCTTTTGTTTTGTTCATTTATTTTTGGCTTACTTTAACAGACCGTTGGATGTTATAAGGACTGAAAAATGTCAGTTTATTTCAGTTAAAATATTAAAATGTGGGAAATAAATAGACTTTATTTTAGGGAGGATGTAATTTTCTTGACAGTGGAAAAATTTGGTATAATAATTCCTTTCAAAGTATCCATCAACTGTCAGATTCGTTTGAACTTTTAATTTAAAATTTGTGGTTTGACTGTTGTGAACATAAACTTTATACGCGTACATACATATGTATGTATGCATAATATGTAAATGATAAATTGTAAAATCATTGCTTATTCCGGTAATTTAATTTTATATCATTTTTAAATTAAATGAAGGAAGTTGGGTTCTGAAACTATTTAAAATTTCCCGACTTTTAAGAAAGTTTCCAAACAGACCTTTAAGATCAGCAATATTTAATTTTGACAGTATGATTTTAGAGTTCAATCGAGTTCTTAAGCCCAAGTCCACACCTTGTTGATTTTAAGTTACGGTGCGGTGATGCACTAGTTCAATGCACACTTCCAAAATCAATTTGGCGTTTGCGTTTGGGTTGCAGCAATGTAGCAATAAAAGCGTGATCTATGTTCTTAAAAAGAAACTACGTTGTTGGCTACATTAACTGAGAGTATTTTTTAACGCGAGAATGATGAGAGATGTCGCACCACTCAATTTCTTTGTGAGTATTATTACATGCAAATTTGGGACCAATACGTCACGATGAGCTTAATTGACTCAAGTGTGAATCAAGGCTAATGATCATATTAAACTCTTTTGAAGGAACTGAATTTGACGTTTCATCATTTAAATTTGCTCTCACTTGATGGTTACATAGATATAGGAAAGTGAGATAGAAATGTTTTAATTCAACTAAAAATGTAGCGAAACATAATAAAGACAATCCAAAATGAGCCGGACAAAAAAAAATTATACATCGAAAATGATAGAGAAATAAAGAGTTTTCAAAGGTATTAAAGGGGTGTTCACATTTAACTCTTTTGAAGTGACTCTTTTTGACGTTTCATTATTTAAGTCCACTCCGATTTGATCGTTAAAAACGTGTAGGAAAGAGAGGTAAACATTTTTAAATTAGAACAAAAATAGTTTAAAGCGGAATAAAATGAGGAAATGTCAAAGGGAGTCACGTCAAATACGAACACCGTAAAGGTATTGAAAAAGAACTATAAATCAAAAAAGAGGCTGGGATGCGACCCACACTGATAACTTCCCATCCCATCTATGGATTTGTCTTGCTTAAAAGTTTGTCTAAATGTATCAATTCTTACCAAATTTGCGTTCTATTTTTTGGAAGTTTTATTTTTTTATGAAAAAACGGACTGTTGTATTTTTATAAAAAAATTACTGAATATTAAAAACAATATTTTCTGTGAAATAAAATAAGTTTGAAGCCAATATTTTTAATTTTTGAAAAGCTATTTGAGTCGAAAGTAAATTTTTACCAAGTTTTAGTATTGTTTTTTTTTAGGTTTTTATTTTTTTAAAAAAAACTGTCAATCCAACATTTATCAAAATTTTACCGAATGTTGAAAACAATATTATTTATAAGATAAAATTAGTTTGAAGCCAATATCTCAAAGTTTTGAAAAGATATTTGAGCCGAAAATCAATTTTTACCAACTTTTATTAATTTTTTTGTTTAGGTTTTTATTTTTTGTAAAAAAACTGTCAATTCGATTTTTTTAAAAATTTTTCTTTATGTTGAAAACAATATTTCTTATAAGTTAAAATTAGTTGGAAGCCATAATCTCAAATTTTTGAAAAGATATTTGAGTCGAAAATCAATTTTTACCAACTTTCGTTAAATTTTTTTTTCGGTTTTTAATTTTTTGTAAAAAAACTGTCAATTCGATTTTTTTCAAAATTTTATCAGATGTCAAAAACATTATTCTTCGTTGCACAAAATTGTTTTTGAGATGAAATCATATTTTAGTCGTAAAATTTTCGAAGTGACAAATTTTTTTTTTCAGTTTTTTTGATTTATAAAAAAAACCGTTAGTTGGATTTTTTTCCAAAAATATACTTGTTTTGTATCGCGTTGCAATATATAATATAAAATTTAATTCAAGTCTCTAGCATCATTGGTTCATGAGATATTTAGGGTTAACCAAAATTTTCACCTTTTTTTTAAACTGCTATGGTAAAAAAACCACCCACGCAATTTTCTTGAGAGCCCTTTCTGCATCTTTCTGCCTTATTATCTGTATAACAAAATTTATTTGAAGTCGATATCTCTCCTGGTTCTTGAGCTATGGACGACGAAAAAAACGTCGCGAACGTACGGACGTACGGACGTACGGACGTACGGACGTACGGACGTACGGACGTACGTACACACGCACGCACAGACATCTTTCTAAAAATCTTTTATTTCGACTCTAGGGACCTTGAAACGTCGAGAAATGTCAAAATTTTCAATTTGACAAATCGGACCCATTACAATAACTTCCTATGGGAAGTTAAAAATATAGAGAAAGAAAAAGCTGTCAAATGAATGCTTAAGGGGGTATTCACATTTGACACTATTGACCGATTTTAACGTTTCATAATTCTAACTCTCTCCCACTTGATATTTGGAAAGAGATAGAAAGGTGAGGTTACATTTTAAAATAATGGAATTAAAATCTTATGTAAGGGGGTGCACATATTTGACACTTTTGAAGCTTTTCAAGTTTGCTCCCATTTTAGAGTTTAAAAGAGAGCTGGAATTTATTTGGACATCTTTAAAGAAAAAAATAATGAATGGAAGCAAAATAAAATGAAGAAATGTTAAAATGAGTCACCTCAAAAGAGTCAAATTCAAACAAATTCTAAGGATTGGACAAAAAAAAAATAAATTAAAACATTGATAAGTAAAGACAAATTTTCTAGAAAAACACTCTCTAATTAGCTCACAGCAAAAGGTACACAGAAGGGCAAATGTTCAATATAAATAACAAATAAAAACCATTTGCACTATCTGTTTTGTTTTTATTGACATGCAGTCTGATTTTATTATATGCATGAAATATATAGTTACAATAACAACAACCTCGTCGTATACGTATGTATGTATGTATATGATAAGAATGAGATAACATTGACTTTTATAAATCAAGATAAGATTCCTTCAATATTGGAATAAAAATGTATTTTTAGACTGTCATTATTGAATAGATAATTAGAATTACCTACTAAAAAAAATCCCTTTTTCATGGGAATAATGAAATATGACAGAAACAAACAGTTGACATGTACCTATATCATTTTCAGGTACTCAAATATGGTAAAAATAGAAGAACCTGTCATCCAACGAATGCTGGATGACAGAAATCCATTCATTTTTGCAGTGAATCAAATAGACAAACATAAAGGTTGAGAGGATTGAGTTTCATTCTATCCTCCTACGTAACTGTATATTTCTAGAGATTTACCACACAAAAATCTTTTTTTTTTAAATACAACTGTAAAGATTTTGTGTGGTTTGTTTTTCAAACGTATGCACCTTTACATCCTTTTAAAGACTTTTATTACGGGATTTCTACTTTATTTAGAAAGTCTTCTTTTGTATACCTACAGCTTTTTTGACTTGATAAGAGTGTTTTTTTCTTTTTGAGTACAAATTCTTCTGAGACTTGTGTATTTCTTTCTATGGTTTCTATAAAATGTGTTCAACATTTTCTGGTTTGTTTAGAAGCTTGGATCACAAATTTAGAAAAATTCACTAGCAGAGAGAAAAATATCAGGTTTTCTTTTGCGTTTCAGTTAAAATTAAAGAAATATCATACGACGTCAATACGTTTATTTTAGTGACCAAATTTCTGCCAATTTCATATACAAAAATTGAATTGACAGATGTTAAATGGAAGGAAATTCCAACAGATCAGGTAAAATCATAAGCACAAAACAACGCTTCTAAACCTTGACAAAAAAGGAAAACAAACAGACATACATTAAAAGATAACAAACTATTAATTGAAATGTCAGAAACTTGACGTTTTGTTAATCAATTTGTTAAAAAGGAATCCGAACCGTAAAAGGTGGTAAAAAAGCAAACGCAGCTAAATCCAATGAACGGACTTATTAATTGAAATATCAGGAACTTAATTGTTTGTTAAATAGTGAAATAGGTATACTTTCATTTTATAAAAAATAGTGAATCTGAACAGTTCTAAATTGTGAGAAGTGGTTAACAAAATAAAATCAAACACACCTAAATCCAAGAAATGTACCTATTTATTGAAATTTCAAATACTAAATGGAATGAGAAAACAATATTCTTATGTAGATCGTTTAAACATTTTTTTAAATCGTTGAAAATTTTGGCGCTATAATAATATGTCGGAAAGTTTGAAAACAGCTTAGTTAGTTATTTTAAGAATCCAGATTTATTATTTTCCAAGTGCGAAAATGTATCAAAATAGGCGTGTACCATCAACTGAGCGCTCCGAGCGCTCAACTATTTTTTTAAGTGAGACAAAAAATCTCAGCTAAGCACTGAGATTTTTTGCGGAGATCTCTGAGACAAAAAATTCATGGATTCATTTCTCAATTTGCTTGCTCACCCAAAACAGCTGTTCAGTTGTCATTTGTCTGGTGTGGCGCGTAATTTAAATAATTTTAATTTTAGGAGTTCCATCAAAATCTTTTCATGCTCCTCATTCCTTTTTTTATTTCTTATTTTATCTGATAACCTACTTAAAATTTGACGCAAAACTTGTTCTTGTTTGTTATCCATTTTAATAGTTTTTTTTCCAAAAGTAACAAAGAATTATCAATAGAAAAAAATAATAAATTCACATCAAAAACTACAATTGACAACATATGTATGTTTTTGACAGCATATGTTTGTACGGAGATTCTTGTCCCACAAAACGATTCTGTCTCCGTCAATCTGACATTGAGCGCTCACTGAGCGCTCAGTTGATGGTACACGCCTAATGTTTCCATTACATCCAGTTATTCTAACAGCTGTCATTTTTGAAGCTGTCAATTTTTGACATTTACAAAAATGGTGGACATTTTGTAGTCAATGTTCGCAGTTTTGAAAGAAAATTTTCCTGATAGTTTTATTGCTCGAAGAAGCCATCACAATTTCTTAACTATTTTGTGGTATAGGTTAATGGAAGTGCTTCACAATCGATTTAAGACCGTGTTCTTGTCAACCATTAAATCCGTTGATTTGTCTTAAAAAATTCTTGCTTATTTTTAAATATCAAAATTAAACCTTAAAAATCTTATATAAGAGATATCAATATGATACAAAAATGTGAATGCAACTATGTATGTAAATGTGTTCTAAATCGATTCCAGTGCTTTTGTTGTCAAATAGATGGAAACAAATGAAAAAAAAAAACTAAAGACAAAATTGCTTTTTCGAAAACATTGGTGTACCTATGGTATGTTAGGAGAACTTCAAAGCACAATTTCAAATAAAACTACACTTTTGTCAAAGGGAAATTGTGATCCAATTCTTGTCATATCTTCGATAGCGAACAACAGACGACAGCAAAAAATCACAATAAAAAATTTCTATCTTTGCAATTCTTTCGAAATTCAAATAAAATAAAATACTCATGTGTTTCTAGACCTATCTATGATCAAACATGAAACATATACTCGTATGTATGTAGAGATTTTTAGAATGTACATAATGTAGGTCCTATTGTTTTATTTAAACTTTTTTCAACTTTTTCCTCTTGTTTTCCTCTCTGTATAGTTGTTTTTGTATTCATGTATAACGACATAACTAAGATTTAATCTTAATTAAAAGTATGTTTCATTCTTCTGTTCTGTAAATGCAATCAGTGTAGAAAAGGTATTTCCTCGAATAATTGTTCATTTTATCAGATTTTATTGAGTTTAAAATGATACTCGTAGCAAGCAAAATAAAAACAAACACAAATTAATGTTCTTTTCTATTTTTTTCACAGAAAAATTGATGAAATTACAATGTAGTATCTTTATCTGTAAGGTTTCTGGAATGTAGTAGTTTTGTTTTTTAAGTCAATGGTATGTTTAAAAAGTTTTTGTTTTAAAATGAACACGATTCCAAGAAAATTTGTAGATTAAATTTTTTTAAATAAATTTTGAAAATTCTAACATTCAATTCTGCAGTTAGTATCTTTTTTAAACTTGGAATTAGGAAAGTTATTGTATACGGTCGGATTTAAGGATTAAAATTTTTTCCAAGTGTCCACAAACTTAGAACTACTTTTATTCCTTCAATTATATGACAAGACTGAGAATAGATATCTATTTAAGATAATTTTAAATAACTATTTGTAAGAGGCTTAGCATTTTAGAAAATGTAAAAATTTAAGTATTTCGTAACTATTGAAATACCAAATCAAATCCCTTATAATAAAAATAAAAACAACGCATCAAACACGTTGAATAAGTGACAGTTTGTGAAAAAACAAAACGAACAAACCTGAGGAACCGAACTATTAATTTGAAATGTCAAAACCACTAAAATTAAAGTAACCATTGTGTGATTTTAACATTGGGAAAATACTTTGAGACAGTAAAGATGCTTAATTCATTTTAAATAAGAAAAAAATATCTTTTTAACTAAGTTACTTACTAAATAGCCTAAAAATACTAACAAACAGCATATAAAAGGGCTTTGACAAGATGCGCCATCTTGTTGGAACCAAATGTCATCGATGTTTAATTGATACATTTTTAAAAACAATAAAATTAGTCTGCATGGCGCTATTCACCGCAGCTTCTGCCTCATTTTGAAATTAAAAATAAGAAACCGTGATGCCGTCAGCGTGAAAACTGTACAAAACTGTCATTTTTATTGGATGTAAATGTGATTTCTTAATGGTTTAAGTATTGTCTCTGTTCCATATATGTATGAAAATGTTGCTTACTGACTAAACCTTTTAACCAAAAATAAAAATTACGTTTATCAACACCTTACAATGGCCAAAGTGCGGAGAGATTTGTTATTTTTTTTTTCCAAAGTAAATTTCCACAATTTGAAAGTGTTGTTTTATCCCGACTGAATAGAAATGACATTACAGTTTGACATTCTCAACTGTCAAATAATAGACAACAGCCATTGAGACTTCTTGTGAAGGTACAAGAACACCCTTTTCATTATGATATTTAAAGAATTGGTATACATTTGACAAGATATCAGGATTTTGAAATTTTGAAATTCTAAACAAAAAAATACTATGAAGAATGAAGTATTAAAAAGCTGGTAATTTTCTTTGACAAATAAAATTGATAGTTTTTAATGTTTTGGATCGATGGTGAAAGAATCAATTTGCTTTTCAGCCATTAGTTAAAAATCCATTTATAAGATTCGGTCAAAGTGAGTCGCTTGTATTTGACTAGGTTTAAAACTGTACTAATTTCTTGGAATTACTAATCAATGCCAAAAAATACATTAAATTTTTAACACTGACAAAAAGTCTTTGATACAAAAATAAAAACAAACATTAATTTTGGATTTATGTATACTGAGAAATTTGTTATGTTAAAGAAATTTCTAAAAACATAATGGCTCAATTTTCTTATGTTTAATTTCATAGTATTTTTTTTTAATTATCTGAACATGAGGAAGTATGTATATATTGATCTTCCAACAGACAGCAAAATTAAACTAAACTGATAGATAGGTAAAAATAATTTGGTGTAATGAATTGGGATGTTAATTTTGTATGTTTATGGCCTTGATAAACCAATTATAGTTCAATTAGTTAATCATCGATTCAAAAATACAATTCTAAAAATAGGTGTATCAAAATGTTTTACAAAACAATTTATCTATAAAATAAAAAGTAAAATAGAAATGCAAATTATATCAAAAAAAAAAATACGGTACCAGCCGTACCGCTGTACAAAATTTGTATATATACCAACTGAGGTGTGTGTTTTTAAAATAAATAAGATGCAAACAGGTTAAATAAACAACCAAAAAATAAATAATAAAATTGATTCTTTCTTTCTTAAATATAAGCTAAAAATATACCTACATCATAGAATAGCCTAATTAAGACTAAATAAAATAATCATCATGATAGAAATATTGCGTCATTTGTATTCTTTTTTTTTTCTATTTTGTTGTCTCCGAAATTGAAACGCTTTGTTTTTTATATTTTTATTTTAATTCTGTACATAAAATTGTCATTACCGACATATGTTTTTTGTTCGGGTTTTAAAAGGTGCAAACAATGCTAACACCTAAAATTCGCGCGATCGCATGTTGTCAAGTCAAGCAGTCAGTCTAACAATTGGTAAGCCAAAAAAAAAGAACACAATGATACAGTCTGAGAGATAATGTTGAAAATATAAATATTAAGAGCTTGTAGATGTTTTAAGAAACATGAAGCAACATTTTTAAAATTATATTTGTAAGGGCTAAGCATTTCATTTGTTAGGAATTAACTAAATATTTAATAGATAGCAGATATGCCAACATTTCAATAATCATTTTTCTAGAGAGTACCTATTATTTTTTATTAAAAACTGTTTATTTGAATCCGATCACCCCTAATGAATGAAAGTTCGTGCAAACAGGCTTTTATTTGAAATTTCTGAAACTCAAAAGTCATATGAATGAAGCAAAGTGCTAAAATTTAAATTATCCACTTTGCTTTAACTTTAGTAAAATGATAGGACATATAGTGAAATGCTAAAATCATTTAAAATTAGATAATTAATTTTTTTGAATTAAATTACCGAATTTTAAATAAATTCAGTAATAAAAATATTAGAGCCATATATGTAAGTAAATTATAAATCTAAAAAAATTATTGTAACATTTAAATAAAGTTAAATTCAGAAAACGCATATTTTAACTTTTAGTTATTTGCTTAATCCGTTAAACTTCTGAGATTCTGACATTTCCTTGGTTTCTCAGATTTAGCTTTGTTTTTTGTCCCGAACTGTCACTGTTCAGACGTGTTCATGTGCCAATTATTTATAAATAAGAATTAATATTTCACTAGTTACCATCACCATTGAAATATTGTAATAGCTATTAAATTGGAAGAAGCCGAAAAGAAAAGGCTTTACGGGGATAATTTATGGGAAAATTTATGGAAATATGATTTTAATATAAATATCAGTGACTGCTTACTATTATTTTTTTGAATTTATTTATTTCAAAATGGCGGCTGTGCACTGTTTTTACCTGTCGTCTCTGTGTATTCAGTCTATAATTTGTTATTATTTCAAATAAAAACTGCTAAAGAAGTGCTTACATAAGAATTTTGTGAAAGCTTTGATTTTTGGCTAAATGGAAAAATCAAAATGAAAATTAAAAAAATTGACTAAAAATTTGCAGTTGCTAAAAACATCTGAGCCTCATTTAAAAAATCGTACGTTTTTGAAATAGAATGTATTTTCTAAGCTATATTCAAAATTTCAAGTAAATCAGTTGAACAATGATAAACGTTTCAATTAAATAAAAAAAATCCTGTATTTAAAGGTCTCTCCGGGCCATACTTTTTTAGGACATCGCTTGTTGTGATTAAAATTAAAAAACAGTTTTTGGAAATTCTAAGTGAAATTCCCGTATGAAGCCTAAAATGTTTCTTTATTTGTCATAAAAAGGAATTTAAATCAACATTTCTGTCTATTCTTTATACGACAAACAGAACTTATAACAAATTACTTTATTATTGCAATGCTTAAAAGAAAACTTTTAACTAATAAATATGCAAAGAATCTTGGACATTCCACGATTTTATTTTCTGTTAAAATTAGATACATTTATATGAACATTTTAATATTTAAAAAATAAAAATCTGATAAATAGCAATAAACAATGATTGAACATTAATTCAAAACTTAATAAAAGTTCAGAAAAGTTTTGATGAAATTTTTAAGTAACAATGAAAATAATTCTTTAAACATTTCGAAAAAATAATAGTTAAAAAAAACTCAAAAAAAAAAAAAAGATTATGTATGCAATAGCAAGTAATTTAAAAACATTAAAAACTAAATTAAGTTCTTCAAAAGTGATAAGAATAAAGAAGATTATAATTATGGAAATATAAATAAAGGCTTCTTGACATACTTTATTTTCTATCGTGATTATTATATTAACTATTTCCGATCAAAAAAGCAACACTACCCCCTAGACTACAAACACTTTTGATCTCATTTGGCTGACTTAAATTCATATCACTTAGTGAAATGTCATTTTAATTTTTTTTTAACAATTGATTAATTAATAATTAAAGTCGGCGACGACGACGATGGACGCCAAAGTCGGTTTTTATTGATATGATGAGTGATTTTATAATGTGATGTATCGACATTAATAATTTTGTTCTTTTTAAAAAAGAGATTTAATCGTAAGGTACTTGTTATATCTTAAATTAAAACAATCTGATTGTAGTATACTTGTACGAGTACATCAGTGTAATAAATAAAATCATTGTCTCTCTCCAGAATTGACGACTATCCACTCCACCACTTAATGATCATGAGAATGACTATGAGAATACTTTAGGTAGAGCAATTTCCCAATTTTATGAGTCAACTCAATTGTCATTGAGGTAGTTTGTTTCTTTGTTTGAAAAGCTCTTTTCTTAATTGACCATAATAAGAGGAGTGGGTATATGGCTAAAGTATCTACAAACAAGAAGAAGAATCTCAAGATACATATCATCTTATTCGACCTACATCATCAGTTGAAGATAGTTTTCTTCTTTTCTTTTATATGTTCTTTTCTGTGCTAAGATACTATAATCGTATACTATACAAATCACAAGGATAAAAGGAGTCCTTATTTATCCACGTCCTCATGCTTTTATTTATATATACACTCTATTATTTATGTACTTCCGGTATCTCATTGAGATATTTTGTTTGATATAAAGACCATGAAAGAAGTTCAATGCAATTGTACAGGAAGATGATATTAAGATACGAGTAGATATAAAAAGATAGAAAAATTGCTGCGTGTCCAGAAGGAAAAAAATTATATAATTATACTTCAGATAATTCAAGTGTTATTTCATATAGAAAAACTGCTATAAGAAAGGACATAAAATCCTGATGAAAAAAAAAGAAACTTCGAATGGGACTATCAATGCCACAAAGGCAATTATATACTTATATACGGAGGAGATATGGAAGCAGGGAAAGATACTTATATATTTATTAGAATTTGGATTAATAAGAAAAATTCATAAAAATAAGACGAGTGTGAATATTATGTCCATTCAAATGATCATTCATATCTGCCAGCAAACTAGGAGTTAATTTGTTATTATTAATAAGAAAGTAGTGGGACAAAAATATATAGTACACGGCAAAAAATGTGCAAAACAAAAGAATAAAAGATATTGAATAAATTAATATTAGATATAAAAGGGTGTTCTTTCTAATTTGAAGAAAAAGGCTTAAAGCTTATTTTTTTTGTTTCATAAGAAAATGTGTCATTTCTTAAACTAAATACAAAATTTCCTTATTAGTAAACTAGCAAGGCATCTTTTTCTACTATAGTTAGAAAACTTGGTTTCGAAAAAATGTGTTAAATAAATCAATAAATAAAAAAAGTAAGTATACGCCTAAGTGAACAATCTTATTTTATTTGTGATTTCGATCATATAAAAAGTTATTATGACCTCACAGGCTTTTATGCTGTTAAATATATTTATGTACATAAATATACGTATTTACATTGGGCAGAGTGCAACATTTGGACGAAAAACTCCATCATTTTTCAGATGATTTTTACATATGAACAAGATTGTTTGGAATAGAATGTCGATTAAATGACCACTCCACTATTGCGGGAATACTACATAGCATTGGCTAGCATGTTGAGCGTTACAGCAGCTATTTCAGCTAGTATATTAACTTTAAGTTGGTCAATGGCTTGCTGGCATAAACTTTAATTTTTAAATAAATCCGGAGAATTAAGAGAAGACTCCAAATCATCATTTTTTGTCACAGCCTGTCCTAGGAACTTCTCTGTGAGAACAGATAAGGTACATTATTTTGTTGAAAATAGATATTATTTAGAACTTTTGTCTGCATTTGTTGACAGAAAAAATGAGTCAAAATACGACAGCAGCGTTCACCGTCGATGGTTTCTTCAACTTTTTGAGAAAAATAAAGCCAGATGATGGATTTGGAACACACTCTGTACCAAATTCTTTGATGGCTAACGTTTTGTGTTTATCTGTCAAAAACTTAAAAAATGGTGTAGAGTTATTCAAATAACGTACCTCTAAGTGACACACCCTGCATCCGTACTCCTTATTTTAAACCTGAAATTTATTTCTAAATAATTCATAAAATGTCAGCTTTAACACTTAGTAATTTGATTAATCCATATAATTGATTGGTTTTCGACATTTGAAACTATTAGGTCCGTTGCTTAGATTTAGGTTTGTTTGATTTTTGTTTCTATGGAGTGTCACTTTTTAGATGTGTTCAAATGCAATTTTTCAATAAATGGCAATTTGTATTATCCTAGATGGCTAAACGATTAAAATTTTGAAAAATTAGTTAAATAGCTTAAAGCTAAGAAAATTTTTAACGTATACAATGTTTAGCTCTTAATAATACGTGTTTTTCTTAAATTTTGTTATAATAAGGTTAGTGAAAATTTTAAAGCCGATGATAAATCATTAAGCCTAAAAAAAACACCCATTTAATGGTTTGGCAAAATGTTTTCTATTTTTTTTAATTTTGAAAAACCATTAATTTTTGCCAAGAAAAAAAATAAATTAAAATATTTAAATAGCGTTAGTCGTTGAACGTTTATATTTATTCACATTCAAACAAGTAGGCATAGTATAATGGATTACTTAAAATTCTGTTCGTTTCATAATGAACGAGTATATTTTAGGCGCCAAACAAACAAAACAATACTCAAAACAATTATATTATAGACTAAATATTTATTGAAAATTTAGAAAAATTTCTTTTTTAATAGCAAAATATACAAAACGAAGGTATAAAAGAAGAATCCAAGAACCATAGTAGAAGTAAACATTCATTGGGAATCACTGTGGGGGTATTTTCGGAAATTGTATGTATATTTGTTGATATTTCCGCGTGTGCTGAAAATAATACATTTAACCTCTTGTGGTCAATTGATGTTTGGAAATAAAATAAGAAAAATGTTCACTATTTGCATATCATTAGATTTTCGCCACAAGTGTTTTTAATGGTGGGTAATTAAAAATAACGATTTTTTGACAGGTAAAAAACCAAGACTATGTTTATAATGAACTTTCAACATCTTAAGAAATATCCGTTCAAAATTAAATTTTAGAATTTGAAAAATAGATAGTATTTTGATTTTTTAAATGTGATACTATGACAAGGAAAATAAGACACAAAA
Organism: Eupeodes luniger; assembly: GCA_951509635.1. Lineage (NCBI taxonomy): Eukaryota > Metazoa > Arthropoda > Insecta > Diptera > Syrphidae > Eupeodes > Eupeodes luniger. Next base: position 4,728,481 of record OX608075.1, on the reverse strand, counting down.
ATGTCGTCACATCGAACAAATTCAAAGCTGAAATTTGGTAGATAGCTTCATTTATACGCCCTTAAAGGCACTCTTGCATTTAAGTGAAGCTAAATTTTGAAGGGGGATAAGGTGAGGAGGCTAGGAGGCTAGGAGACTAGAAGGCTAGGAGGCTAGGAGGCTAGGAGGCTAGGAGGCTAGGAGGCTAGGAGGCTAGGAGGCTAGGAGGCTAGGAGGCTAGGAGGCTAGGAGGCTAGGAGGCTAGGAGGCTAGGAGGCTAGGAGGCTAGGAGCCTAGGAGCCTAGGAGCCTAGGAGGCTAGGAGGTCAGGAGGCAAGGAGGCTAGGAGGTCAGGAGGCAAGGAGGTGAGTAGGTGAGGAGGTGAAATTTAGTTCTATCGAAATTACTCAAACAAAATATATTTTCGAAAATAGTTGTAGCTCATGTAATTTTACACACAATATGATAAGACACTTTTTACACACAATTGATAGACTTGGAGAAAAACGGTGGCAAACATTGAATTTAAGAACATTAAAAACAAATTGAGGTACGTAAAGCTGGAAGTACAACCAATGTAAATGATGCAGACATTTAGGAATCTTTCGTGCTGATTTGGTTTTTTTTTAAACCGGCCTAAACGAACATATCTTTTCCTCCTCAAACTTGATGTTAAACTGGAAACACCAGATATTTTTTATTTTATACTTTTGTGATAAAAGTTATTGAAATTAAGCTTGAGAGCACAAAAATAGCACTAAAATCTTTCATGATTGTTTTTTTTTTCTACAGTCTACAAAACTTAAACTTTTTCAAATCAAATCATAAGTTAAAATTATTTTTACCACCTAACAAAAATGACACTAACTTAAGCTGTGAAGTTTCTAGCTTGATGTCAAGTTTAGGAAAATAGGGATTTTTGTGCTCAAATAAGAAAACCAAACCACCACAAAAAGACTACTTAGTTCATGTATTATTAATATTTTATATTTCTACTGTATTATTTCCAGCTAAAATAATACAGTAGAAATGAATATAAAAATGCTATGATAAGAAGAAGACATATTTTTGTTGGGTTATGTTTTGAAAAATGTTGTAGGGTAGTACCAATGAAATGAAATGCCTACATCCTTTAAAAATAAATTTTTATTTTTAAAAATAATTCCCAAAAAGTTAAAATTTTCACAAAATTATCTTACGCCCATGGGTTTCTTTAAAACTAGATTTTAAGGAGTTTCGATACTTAAGTATTTCAAAAAATTTATTTTGATTTAAATAAAATTTTAAAATTATGTAATTTTAAAAGTAATTTTGTTGATATTTTATTCAAATTTTTGATAAATTTAAAACTCGAAATTATTTGCAAACTTGTTTTTCTGCAAGACTAGATTTGAATAGACTCAATAATATCGGGGTTAGAAAAACTGCCCAATTTAAAAAGAATGATATTTTAACAATGTTTGTACCTCAACTCGATTTTAAACTAAGCGGATCAATTCGAATCAATTCGTCACAATGGTGGTTTGGCCGGCTATTTTGTATAGAATTTCGACAATGCAACAATTTTTCAAAAATACATATAGTTTAAGAATAATTTGAATAAAACCATCTCACGCAACGCCCCCAACATAAATTTTTTGATTCACTCCACATTCAGGTTACTTTTCAGAAAGCGTTAAATAAGTATTAACAAAGCTCTCCACCAAAATTTAGCTTTGTAGGACTTTTTTTAAGTGATAATCAATTTTTTTAAAGTAGGGTTTTTAAATCATATTTCTTAGCTTTGAAATAAATTTAAAACCTCTTCATTCTATACCTTGGCTTTTATTAAGAACCTGAAAGTTATTACGAACATTTACTTCAAATTTTAAAGGGTGATTTTTTAGCTATTATCTTTTTGGCAACACTGGTTTAAACAGCTGACACACGTTTCGTGTTTTGTTTCACTGTCAAACATCTTTAGTTTGGTCTATAATTTAACCATGAATCGTCTTACAAACGAACAAACAAATCAAAATGCGTGCTCTGCTGAGAAAGTTCATCGCGCGCTTCTTCCATTTTATGGTCAGTTTAATCGACCCACTGAAGGGGCTATTCGGACTATTGTGACTAAATTTCGCACCAAATTTACATTGTTGGACATTAAACCACCAACACGATTACGTAGAGTGTGAACTGAAGAAAATATCGCACATGTATCGGCCAGTGTTAATGATGACCATCAATTATTATCGATTCGTCGGAAAATTTTGCGGAAGGATTTAGGTGTGAGGCTTTTCAAAATACAGCTTGTGCAAGAATTAAAGCCGAACGACCTACTGCAACGTAAAATTTTTGGTGAATGGGCTCTTGGAAAGTTGACCGAAGATCCACTTTTTTACTGAAAAATTGTATTCAGCGACGAAACTCATTTTTGTCTTAATGAGTACGTAAATAAGCAGAACTGTCGATTTTGGAGTGAATATCAGCCAGAAGCATTGAAAGAGCTACCAATGCATCCACAAAAAATCACAGTTTGGTGCGGTTTATAGGCTGGTGGCATCATTGGACCGTACTTCTTCAAAGATGATGCGAATCGCAACGTAACTGTAAATGGTGAGCGCTACCGTGAGTACTTGTAATTGAATTTTGTTTTAGTCTTTTTTTCCCAAATCTGTCTAAAAGTGAGTTTTTTAAATCTAATCTTTTGTCGTCTATTTTTTGTTACCAGCAGTAATCTTCTAACTAAGATCTTTATTTAAGTTGTGGTAACCTGTTTGTCTGAAATTTTGTACACTAAAACTTAGAAAGATTAATCAAGTAAACATAATCTTTATCTTTGCATTTTCAATCAGATAGTTACAGTATAGTAATCTCTTGTAAGTTCTAAGCTTTAGCCTTTTCCTGACAATAGTTAAAAACGCTTATTTACAAACTTAAATATTTTAAATTATAGCAGGTTAATGTTTTTTTGTATGGTAATTTTATTAATCATTTGTTTTGTAATCACAAATTACGGATTTATCCCTGAAATCAGATAACAATCTCGCTCTAACACTTAAAAACCGCCCTTAAGGCACAATAAATTATAGATTTATCCAAGATGATATCGTATTGTTCTTTTAATGTTCCATTTTTATTTCTTTGAATAAAAAATATCCCCTTAAGCTTTTCTACCATAGAATTTCCTTCCCTTCTCCTGCCACACCTTCGACTTAAAAATATATACGTTTCACATTTTTTTTTGTTAACCTTGTCACCTAAACCTTATGTCAACTCCTGAACCTGATGTATTCTTGCAAAAAGAAAATTGACCAATTTATATATTTGATATGTTTGTTGATGGCAAACAAAAATAAAAAAAAAACCTACCTCAAAGTCAACAAAATTTGTATCATTTTGCCACTCAAATAAAATTCATTTCATCGTATATAGAAGTCTAGCTACGACTTATATATGTACGTAGATTCTACATTCGAGGTTATAAAAAAAAATAAGAAAGAAAAACACAAAGTAAATAAAAAGCTATACCTACTATACTGAGGTATGTGTTATATTGTATGAATTGATGATGCTTAGGCTTTAGATATTTGAACTTTTTCTTCCTAGAATCTAATTCCTCTTTTGAATCCTTGACTATAGGTAGCATATAAAATAGGTTCAAATAAAACTTTTCATGTGAAAATCCATCTTAAATAGAGAAAAACAAAAACAACAAAAATATAAACAAAATAACAAAGTTTCTTGGATCAATTTTCCATTAGCTTCAACATAAGTATTATCATCAAAATTCATGAATTCAAAAAGTATCTCATCGTTACGTTAGAAAGTTTTTTGGTCCATTCGGTGCGTTCATCAATTCTTGTAGATACATTATCCTTATACTTAAAAAACAAAAACAAGTGAAGAAACAAAAATAAAAAGTCCGGTAATCTTCACAGTCAGAATCTACCTAATCCCAGTCCTGTCCTTACTCCTCTCCCAACAACTCGATAGACGAAAAACTTCTTTAATCTTTGAAATTTGTTCATTAAAAAACTCAAAAAGAAAAATAAAGTAAGAAAATAGCTTAACAAAGTGAGCCTTTTATGTAACGAGACATCGTTTGTTTTAAACTATCATCACAACAAACAAAAGCTTGCATCACGTACTTACGTCAGGATAAAGGACAATGGAATTATCCATTTACAGCATATCCTCTTCTGCTGGAACCGGAACCTTTAACGGTGGCGCGGCATTGGAACAACGACGGATCGAGATCAGGATGAATGAGTTTCGTTATGCCAGTATAATGCTATAATCCAAAAACTTATAAGGAGCGAAATTTTCAATCTCAACTTAAATTATTATCCTTTTGGAGATGCAAAACGGTGGGACCACTCTGCACAAGGACGCACAAAAAGGAGTACAATGGCGATGCGTTGCATATAATAGTTTATCACTGTCTTAAAACAGGACGGGTCTTGGAGATGAAGATGGAGACACAATTTACAAGCCACTTAATTCACAATTTTCTACCGTTGCCGTTGTCGTTGTCGCGTCGCTTATCGTCTATACGTGACTCGTCCTCACAGCACATAAATTCATATATATTCAATGCAATTATCTGCAACCGTTATCGCAATCGCAAGTGAAAAAATAAAACACTTCTCACCGACTCGCCGTGACACGATAGACTATATTCACAGAGTACAGAGATGCGCGATTTATATCCTTCACGGAGATTGCATCCGGAAATGCATACTCAAGTAATATGCGATGAAAATGTATCTATTATTTTCTTCTGCTTCTTCTTCTTCTGGTATTTCGAATCTTTTATTTTTGAAATTTTATTATTTTTTTAATGGATTTCAGATTCAAAAAACAAAAAACAAAAAACAAGAACAACCCAGTGACACGCTTCTTTATTTTCCAAGAGGACGCACTGCAAAACTGCAACCCAATGAATCTCGGTTCAATAATGCGGAGATAATAATTATGGTGCAGCAAACCCGGCGTGGTGCGGCGCGGAGCGGAGAGAATTCTACAAAACTGCAACTGCAGTGATAATCCCAAGCACCAATGGTATACTACTGTATTGGGGGAGGCCAACGTATGTATGTACAATCTAGGTTCCGGGCGATATGGCACTGGCAGCACACAAAAACCGCTAGACTAGACAGTATGGCACGCTGAAATGAACTGAAACTGAATTCAAAGTCAGAGAGTGAATTCGGCAAAAGCAAAAACACGCGGCGGCGATTGCGATAGCGATGTTGAACTATTTAAGAAGCACCAAACGAGCGACAAACTTTATGGTACTGTGTGGCACACAGTAGACATCAGTAGAGTTCTGTGAGGCTCTGTTTTGTAGATACTTTGCGATGAGAACCAACAATAACAAAACGTTCTCAGAGATACATTTAGAGTGTTGGGGTGTTAAAAGCGTTGAATATAGTTCTGAAGAAGCGGGTGGTTGTTTCGAGTGGTTCATCTTTTGCTTCTCAAAGAGTTGTTGAGTCTTATCACTTTTATCTCCTTAGTTGAGATGTTTTAAAAAATGGCATGGAATTAGGCTAATGTGGGAATATTGATGAATAGTTTTGTATCTTTATTCTGGTAAAGTTTGTCAACTTAAGTTATTTGGAATCGGGGAAAATCACATGTTCTCTGTGAATATGTTCTCTGTTAAAGAGTTCTTTTGCGGTGGTATATTTTTGAGCTATATTTGAGAGGATTTGTTATTGAATGTGGTGCGCATGTCGAGGGAGTGTATAGGGTTGCCATTTATTTTGTTTATTTGACTTTTATTCTTTGATGACGATGATGATGAAGATTGTTAGGAAAAATACGGATTGCATGAGTGTAACAATTTAGAAATGGTTATTGCCTTGAAATAGGAGGTGTTAACATTTATTGCCTGTACGTACCTATACTACTTGTGGGTAGTTGAATTGGTAAATTTTTGGGTTATAAAAATTAAATAAATTAACTTATACAACACATTCAAAATATTATGTACGCAGTTATCAAAATATATGAAATGTCAATAATTGCGAATATCGTTAAACCGAGGGTGTTATATGGAATGTTGTTTGACAGCTGCTGAGTAGAAGCATTATTTTTTATTTGTCAAATTAAGAATAATTTTTGGTGGTTGGCAATTGGAAAGTCTATGAGACAGTTGGTTTTTGTGAGTTTTGTGTGTAAAGAAACTCAATTTCTCCAACTAAAATAATTATTTTTATAAAGGAAATTCTATTGAAACATAGGCTAATTGGTTAGGGCTTAGCATTTAAGCCATTTAATAGCTATTTAAAATGTTTGATCCTTTTGTTAACAAAAATACCCAGCTCGGGCAAAAGTTCTTCAAAAATTAAATTGAACAAAAAGCGATTAAGCACCACTAAAGGAGTCTGATGATCGGGTTGGCCCCCGTGAAATAGCTATAACTCCAGCCTATGAACTTGGTGGTAGCACACACAAGTTGTTGTTGTTTCATTCTAAATTTTCAATTGTAAATTCGGCAAGCAGCTGCCTTAACCTGCGAGTATAAAATTTCATACAAAACCCCTTAAAATTTATTCCTTTTAGCAAAAAAAGACCCTTTCGTGAAGAAAAAAAAAAACAAAACAAACAAACCTAAACATAGAGAACGGATCTTTTAGGTTAAAATGTCAACTACATATATAATTTTTATCCAAATTCTGAAATTAATGTAAAGGCTTGCAACACTTTATAAGACTCATGTCCTACCTTGTAAGCGATTTTTGAAATAAATAAAATACAAAATACAAATACATTCATAAAATTACTTAAGGGCTTTGCATACCCCAGAATTTTGGAAAATATAATTGTTTTTATTTTATTAGAAACTCAAAAATGATGTCCCAAAATATTATGACCGGAACCTTCAAGCACGCTGTTTTTGATCTTATGAAAAACAAAAAATAAACAAAACAAACGAAGCTAAATCTAGAGAACGAATAAATTAATTTGAAATGTCAGAAACTCAGAAGTCGTTTGTAGGAAGTACATTCATCAAATTATTTAAGGGGTCAATTATATTTATATGTAGTTTGTTTTTATTATTGAAACCAATCATGGGATTTTTGGACAGCTTTCATAAGGCCATCATTGAAACACATTTTCTGATTGAAATTCACCTAAAAATGTTTTCTGACATAAATCTGTTAGTGGAATTATATGAAATTGAAACACAAATCAGTGGAACGATTCGTTTTTTTTTACGGAATAAAATCAGATGTTAAGGAAAATGAATGTTGGTCGGAAAAATAGAAAAATGCATTTTATTGTGTACCTACTTAAACTTATCAAAACAATTCTTTAAGTGATTTCCAATCGATCACTATTTGCCGGATTGATCTCAATAATCGCTATAACCTAACATTTTGGATAAATCGTTTTTTTTTTTTTATATTTTTAAATATAATGACCAAGAATAACATTAAAGCACTCGGCTTTTGAATTTTTGTACATTTTTCCTTTTAAACTCTAAAAGCTCGTTCGTTCTTTTGGCCAAAAATTAATACGATCGTTAAAAATTGCAAAAGCTGTTAGTTCAGCCGTGGACCCTCAAAAAAAAGATACGTCATCGAAAAAACGCTGCACAGCCTCCATTTCGAAATAAATTGCTTTATAAAAATCATTGAAAGCTTACTGATATTTAAAATAAAAAATCTTTTTCTGTAATCTCCATCACCTAAATTTTTTTTTGTCCGGCCTCCAAATAGAAATTTTCTAAATATTTAGCAATTTACTTCCTTTAACAAAACTTTAATAGTTTTGCTCATCGTAAAATATTCGCCCATGTTCCGAATTTCGATCGAAAGTGAATTGAAATCACTTTTCAATTTCACGTGAAATGAAATTGCATGTTCTTCAATTCGATCGATTTCGAAAACTTCGAAATTGCTTCGAACTGTCAGAACTGAAGGATCATCCATTTTTATTTTGTTTCTGAAGTAAAATGTTTGCTGTTTTGGAGATGGATGCAATATTATTGGCAATTTCAAGTAAAAAAAGGAAGCAGAATTCAAGAGAAAAATAAGAAGACGAATTTTGCGAGACAAATCAATAATATTGGATTTACCTGACACAATGTATAAGTGTGTGAAAATTATGTAGAATTGTTCTGATAAATTAAGTAAATTCTTGATTTCCCCTTTAAGCTTTCATTGTAATTTAAGATTAAGCAAAGACGCTTTTTATATGTTCTAAGGGAAATAGAACCTTTTATAATACCTTCATCGATTCCTTCAATTCAAAAACTTGCTGCAACCCTCCGATTCCTAGCAGAAGGAAGCTATCAAAGATGAATTCACAGAAATAAAAAATGTGATTTGAACGCGTTCAAAAAATTGAACAAACCGAAATACAGAACATCCATTTGCATGTTCGAAAATCCAATTCACAATAATGAATTGTGGAACACCCAAATTCACTTTCGCAAAGTGTATTCACAATAAATGAAATACAGAACATAGGCAATCAGTTTAATTTCATTAAAAACTAAACTAAATCTATATTAATAAAAATTGCCACCCAAACATGCCTGCGAAACGGACGAAGTGTCAGAAGCTCAAAAGTCATACGGATTAAGCAAATAACTAAAAATTAAAGTATGCAATTTGTTATTTTAACTTTATGTTAATGTTAAAATCTTCTTTTTAGATTAATTATTTTCTATGATGGCTTTGAAATTTCGTTTAAAATTCAGTTACTAAGTTGACATTAGAGTTTAGCATCTTAATATCTCTTAACATTTTACTTAAACTAAAATCACATAATGACTAGTTCAAATCATAATAATTTGCTAAGTCTGCATGACTCCTTAGTTTCTGAAATTTTAATGAAATTTGAGATTTAGGTTTGTTTGTTTATTGTCATGAACTGTCATTTCTTAGCTGTAATCAGATGCGCCGTTTTTCATAATTGAGGATTAGTATATTACGAGTTATCAAATTATTAAAATTTAAGAATATCTTGTAAATTGATTAATATTTTGGAAAAATGATTCACCCTTAACAATAGGTCGACTTTTTACAGCTTGAAGCTATGCGGCTATCAGAAGATTTTATTCCACGTTTATATGGACCTTTTAGTTTTGTTACAAAATTTTAATTATAATTCAAAGAAAACAAAAAACAAATGAAATTTCTGTGTAGAAAAAAAATAATAATATATTTACAATTTATGACCAAAAAATATTTACAATTTATATAATTCCTTCTTTTTTTTTAATACATTTCGCAAGCAAATTTTTAAATTAATGATAGTCCATTGAGGTGTCCATGGCACTGCCGTTTTGAACCATCTGTTGCTGTTGTTGTTGATAGAGATGATAGCTATTCCACATTTGTTGTTCCTGCAAGGCCGAATGTTGCATCGCCATTACTTCCTCTGGTGTGGGAAAGTACATGGCATATGGGGTGCTTGGAACCTGATGTGGGTGATAGTGATGATGATGGTGCTGGTATGGATACTGATTTCCAGCCATGGAATCACCCCGTCGTAGACGTCCGGTTGTTGCGCCTATGGTGACATCTTCAGCCGATGGGTCCAGTGTCCAATAATGACCTCGACCGGGATCGTCCATGGGCCTGGGTACTTTCACAAAGCACTGATTAATACTCAGGTTGTGGCGTATTGAGTTTTGCCAAGTGCTTTTGTTCTTCTGATAGTAGGGAAAATTGTCCGCAATCCAGGCGCAAATTTCATTGAGTGTAAGAAGCCTTTTGTGGCTGTTCCGGATGGCCATCACTATGAGGGCGCTGTAGGTGTATGGTGGTCTTTGGTCGGGGTCGCCTTCGCTGCTACTACTGCTGCTGGAATTCGGAGATTCCTGATTGAGCTGATGATGGGTGTAGTCAGATTGATGATGATGATGGTGATGGTTTTGAATTTCTTCGTCACTATTACTGCCACTGCTCGATGATGAATCTGATAGAATTGATCTAATTGAAAAACTCGATTCAAAAACTGGTGCCATTTTTTGTATAGTTTCGGTTTCGATATTTAACTTTAATGTTTTACAAAAATATTTGGTTCACTTTATTGTGATAACTTTATTTTAATGATGTTTGTTCTCCAAAGTCCAAATAAAACTGATGATGCTTGACCAAGTTGTGAATGGTTTTATATAGTGTAGTAAATCTACGAGATATTCATTGAGAAGTGCTTAAAGATTTTGGAATATCCCAACAATTAGGCTTTGAGTTTCAACTCGAAACTACGGCTTACTTGGATTTTCATTCACATTCACACTTTCTCCAATTCTAATCTATTCATTAATGAATTTTTACAAAGTATAAGGATTTAATGAATGGATTACATTTTCAATATTATTCGATTCAGATTTTACTCCGAGGAATATTTCAGGTATAAATCAGGGGAACTAGATTATCAATGAATGGAAGCAATACTACACCTTTAAGTACAGTTGAGTATGAAGAATGGGGGTTGGGAATAAGCATATATCAGTTTGTAAAATATTATAGAGTAGTTGATGAGAATTTGCAATATTGACAAATAAACACATAATACGAATATTGTAAGAACATTTCTTTTAATAATAAATATTTTAAAATAATTTAAAATATAGAAAAACTTCTGTTTAAAAAAGTAGAACTTAATAAGTTGTTCGGTGTGTAAACTTAATGTAATAAATAGGTGCAAGTTCGAGACTGCCAAGTGTTTAATAAAGCGTATGAGGTAAGGTTTCCTTTTTCAGGGTTAGTCACAAGAAGAATTTTTGTAAAAATAAAATATACATAAGACATAATAGTATTTTTAAAATGTTGCTAAATTTTGTATTCTAGTTTGCATACACTACCAAATGTGGTGTCAAAAATACTTAAAACAAATGTACTGAATGGGATATATGTAGTTTTTAAAATTGTTATTAAAGTTTGCATATTTTTTAAGATATTTTAATTCTGTAAGCATTTCCACAGAACATTTTTTGCTAGCATGTTAATATGTTTTGTTTTTATTGATCTTTGCAACCGTTTGTAAAATAAACCATTTTATTCTTCATGGAAAGTTTTATAGCTGGGTTGGGTTCCAAATTCTGTATAGGCAATATTCACAACGATCAATTCTCGACTCTTGAAACAACAATTTGATATATTTATTGTAAAACGCACATGTTGATTTTTAAGTCGCCAGTTTATTTAAAAACACATTGATTGCGTGTTCCTTTAAAGGTGGATACATTTCGTTTTTTTGACTTTTTGAAAATTTTCATTAGTAAATATAAATATCTATTTATTACTTTCTTAATTATAACGTTTCTTCTTATTGTTCTATTAATATGTGACTGTGTCTGATTTGTATCAAATAGTTAAACATACAATCTTTTATAGAGAAAACTAAAGATGAGAACTATGCAAAAGCATACTTTTCAAGAATACAGAATTTTGAGTGAAGAGATCTTCCTGATCAATAACAAAAAATAATTTTTGTACGGAATTTCATAAAAAAATGTTTGAAGCATATTCAGTCAAAGCTTAATAATTTACTTAGATATTTGAAACTCAATGGTTTGATGTTTTTTATGCAAAAAATTAACAAAAAAATTTAATATTTCTTACTCTTTTTCAGACCGACAACGTCGTTTTATATTTGATATCCAAAGATAGCCAGTAATAATATTAAACACTTTTTTCAAACAATTAGGAACCTCGTTGGCACCGTTTAACAGCCATATTTTAATATTATAAATTAATGTATGTGTGAATAAATATTCCAAAACTCGAAAAATCCCTCAAAAAATATTTATAACCACCAATTTATCATACAGAAAATTGGTCATATAGACTTTCAAAACACAGCACTTTGACCCGCTCCCTTTGTAGCTATTTTCACAAGAACGTTTATTATACTCGTAGTCCAGTTACTGAAAAGTTTAATTTTTAACGAAATACTCTAGATTTATAGACAGACATTACAATTATTGAAATTAATCAATGTAATGTATATTTTTTCAGAAGTTATACCGGCTCAAAGTTATTTTATTCGTAAAAATGGGGGTTAAAAAACTTATATTTGTTCAGTGGTATTTTAAATACCTTTAATTTGTTGGTATGAAAAACGCTGATAGATTTTTACTTGACATATAAGAACTAATGGCAAGAATTGCATTTGTAAAAAATTACATTAAATTACGTAAAGTGCTTCCGATGATTCCGTGCCCCTATAGACTTAACCATTGGGTAAGATGTGTTAAAACTTGGAAATTTTTTTAAGTTTTTGGTCAGAAATAGAAAATTCGAATATTCTCTAAAACGGGCCAATAAAACGGTAACTATTAACCGCTTCATCAAGAACTAATGAACCGTTTTAATATTTTTGTCTGAAGAGGCTTGTCATATTAATATTTGATGTTTTAAAATGTCTTTCTTTGAATTTTGAAAATCAAATCTTTTTTTCAAAATTCGAAATTTAAATATGCACCAAATATCTACACAGCTATTACAAATATTTCTAAAAAAAATTAAATACTTCATGTATGAACAATTACTTTCGACAAAAAAACTAATAAATTCATGTTTTATTTAAGAAATTAAACGGCTTTTAAATTCCTAGAGAGTCATTAATTTTGTTGGCATGTTTTACACTTTAAAAATTATATTTTTATTCAATAATATAAAAAAAGTAAACTCTTTTTTCGTTTTCCTCAAATAAGTAAAGCCAGGAATTTAATTTCTAACGTTTTTGCTGTTTCCATACATAAATAAATTCATGACTGGGTCGCACGAACTTGCTCATGCATCCAAAAAGTCTGTTCAAAAATATTTACTGTGTTTTTAAAAATTTAAATGTCATTCGATTTCCCAAAAAAAAAACTTTATTTTTCAAATTTTTGATTTGAAAATCGTTAAGCGGTCCCTAGACTATCAATATTATTGTGCAATATTTGATATTGCACAATATTATTAAGAGTCTAGGGCTCATATTGAAGGGTTGTGCAATATATTGTACAAAATCATTTGTTTCGAATTTTCATAGTGATAACATCTCCCTGAAATTTCTAAAATCATTGGGTTCGCTCAAAGCCAGCTCATTTAATACATTTCTAATGAGTAAACACGTTTCGTTTTTTGTACCAGTCCTTCATCCATCTGCGTTTGTTTTTTTCTTTTTTTTTTTTTAATGAAATAGCAAGAGCAATTGCCACACAATAATAATCCATATCATCGAGCATGATGTTGAAGCAAAAATAAAGAACTGCCAAATGATTTATTGTGCGAAATATTGTTAAGTGTGGGGTACCAGTCAATAATATTGTGCAATATATTGTTCAATAATATTGATAGTCTAGGGACCGCTTTAGAGCGGTTTTTCTAAATTAATTTTGTATATATATACATTTTTAATTTGAGTTTAAAAATATTTGTAGTATGCACTTATTTAGAACTATTAATATACGTATTTGATTTCAACTTCGTAAAAAAATTATGACCCATTTTCGAGATATCGAATTTTGATGAAAAAATGTTTAATATTAGTTTAAAAACCAAAAATAAAAACAATGACATTTTTTATCATTAAATATTACTAAGGCAGTACCTATAAGAACTTGTGTATACAAAAAATTATTGAAATCTGTTCTTTAGTTCTTGGGTAAACTTAAAAACAAAATAACGGTTCTGTGTGAGGTATCCTTCTGGAGCAATTTAAAATTATTTTTTTTTGTTGAAAGAATCCAAGTAAAGAGGAACATACATATGTAGAGAAAATTTTATACAAATCTATCGGTTCGTTCATAAGAAATTTCGAATTTTCAGATTTTGTCCGAAAAATTTTTATCTTGTCTACTGTGACTTTTCGCCTTAAAAAAAAAATTAAAAAACGTCTTACGAGAATAAGCTTAAAACCTTAAATTCCAAGTTTGAACTTAATCGACCCAATAATGGTTTGCGCTATAGAGGCGAGGACAGACAGACATACGGACGGAACCGGGGACCGATTTTTTTCGACTTCTCTAACATCGTAATGTCATGTTTGATTCAAATCTCGAGTTCGAAATTTTTTACGAATGAACTTGCCATATAGTTCATATACATACATACATACGTCGCAAGTAAAAATAATAAACTAAGGTTTTCTTTAAGAAATTAAACGGCTTTTAAATTTTAAAATATAGTTAGAATTTTTAATCAGATAGAGGAGAAATTTCGTGTTATTCAAACGTTTAATTATTTTATGTATAATTATTATTTTTGTTCAGTATTTTTAAAAATTTAACTATTTTTTTCATTTTCCTCAAATAAATAAACACCTGCAAATTTAGAGAAAAAAAGTTAGAAAATATAAAAAATAAACATTGCAACATGAATTCCTTATACGATTATAATATACTAGCGGCCCATTTTTTTTTCCTATCATTAATACTCTTCGCAGCGTATGCGGTGAAAGACATTTTATGGCTTTTTTTTTTTACACCTTCGGTTGGTTTAATAGGAATTTCTAAATATTTCTATAGTAATCTAGTACTAAATATAGCCTATGTTACTCAGTGATAATGTAGCTTTCTAATGAAAAAAGAATAATTAAAATCGGTTCAGTACTTTTTGAGTTTATTTGTTACAGGCAAAAATACAAATCTTTCCTCTTTATAATATTAGTGTAGATGATGCTTGAAGACTAAACATTATTAAACTAAGAACTTCACACGCTTTCAAGTTCATATGTTTTTTTTTTAATACATATGCACAAAATTTTAATTCAAACTTAAACTTTCTTTACAATTTCGCTTCATTTGCCTACTAAAATTTTCCGTCATCCTAACACTATCCAAATGATGCTGGTTGCTTTATGGTTCAAAAGGAACCATAAAGTGTCCTTGTATAGCGTACGCAGGTAAAAAGCTTCCGCTTTACCGAATTTCAATATTTTACAACATTCGGAAGTGCTCCATTTATTGATTACAATTCTAAGGATGTAGGCGGTAAATATATACCTTCAAATAGTTGGAACGAGATATTCGCCATTGTGCAAAATCACAAGGTTATACAATTTCAGTGATTCATTCTATCAATTTATGATAAAATCCTATATCTTTGAAATTAGTGCATAATACATATGAGTTTAGATTAGGTAAGGCGGATATTCTTAGAAAATTATATTAAAATAATTAAGTCTCGAAAACGAAGTTTCTACAGTTTCTGTACCTTAGAACCTAGCAACAGCCTTTTAATTTAATTTTTAATTTCTGAAAAAAGCAATTTTAAACTTAGTGAACCTAACTTTAATATCACAAGCATTTTGTTAAAAATCAAAGTGATTTGAAAATAATTTTCAAATTATCAAGATGAAAAAAAAATTCAAAACATTTGAAAACAGAATTTGTTCAAAAATTTAAAATATTTTTAATGTTCGAAAACACTTCCTTCCGTGTATGCAAAACAAAAGTGTCAATTATTTTAATCGACTTTATTTTGTTTTCTAATGTATGTAGGTACCTACTATTACAGAATAGTTTAAGAATTAAATTGAGCAAGGAAGAATAATAAGTCCAACGTCTTCAAGCACCAACACGTAGAATTTTTCAATAAAATTGAAGCCATGTCATAAAACAATTATATGATGATGAAAAACTATGAAAAACCCATATATTCAAGGTGCACTCTTTAACCTTTAAATATACGTCAAATGCATAGATCTCCCTACATCCTGATCCTGAAACTATACGAACAAATATTTTAAAGTAAAGTAAATACGAGTAAGCAGGATTATGAATGGAATTTTAACCTTTACTTCATACTCCTCGTAATATCATAAAATAAATTGTTGCATAAAATTCGCAGAATCCTTAAACAAACATAATAAATGCAAGCATTTATCTATTTATTGCTTTCTTTTGTTTCAGGCAGCGAAATTTCATTCGAATTTGTGGTCAAGAGATGTAAATTTGACAGGTCAGAAACGTTTACGGTCGCTGCTGCTCACCGTCATTTAATGACCTGTTTGTGGTGGAATTTTATTAATAAATATTTCAAACTCAAAGGTAGTTTTTTTTTCAGGTGTAAAAATACTTCCGGTATTTGTTAATGTCACCTGTCAATGGTGCCCTACGGGAAGTTATGTTTTTATTGAGA
The DNA here is from genome assembly GCA_951509635.1 of Eupeodes luniger. NCBI lineage: Eukaryota > Metazoa > Arthropoda > Insecta > Diptera > Syrphidae > Eupeodes > Eupeodes luniger. Next base: position 4,712,421 of record OX608075.1, on the reverse strand, counting down.
ATTTATGATGAAAAACGTTTAGGTCCAACGCATCAACGCTGCTGTCCGGAACTACTACAGAATTTATACCCTCCACTGTTGAGTGAACTTCGGTTGTGTTTAAATCTACCCTTATAAACTACAACAATCTGCATCAAAACTCTACCTGTAAAGGGTGTGTTTTAGGTGCATGAGAAGTTGTTGTCTATGGTTTGACAGTTCAGAATGTCAAACTGATATTTCTATTCAGTAAGATTTGGCAATCTTTAAACGCCAGAAGAACACATACAAACATTGAAAATCAGTTCATTAGTTCTTAAGACAATCAAAAATGAAAATAACTGTTCTACCCTTCTATGCGGTTACCCTTCTGGAGCAATATAAAAATACATTTTTTTAATTTAAAAAGAAGCCAACTTGAGAAAACAAAATTTAGATAAATTTTATAAAAATCCATAAGGCTGTTTTTGAGAATATTTGAATTTTCGATTTTTGACTACAAAATTTGTATGAGGACTGCTGTAATTTTGTTGGTGAAAAAAATGTCTAATACGAATCTACCTAAAACTTCAATATCCAAGCTTTAACTCAATCGACCCAGAGGTTTAGGCTCTAGGATCGAGGGCTGACAGACAAATACCAACAAAAATATTTCCGTCTTGAATTATTATTTTAAGTTCTCTAGCTCTAAAAAAAAAACCTGATATAAATCTATTCGGATATGAAATTTGGATTAAGAAGCCGAAATTCTTAAGGTCTATAAATAAGATTGAAATAAAACATTATTTCCAAGTTGATTATTATTGCAGAGAAACAAATATAATTGAAGTGTTTTTTGAATATTGAATTCATAAAAATATTTATGACTATAACCTTTTCCACCCCTAACTCGATTTGACACTGTTTCGATTCCAGTTCCAGTTCAAGTTCGATTTCCGGAAGTTAAACCTTATCAATAATTCATCCACGCAATTCTGCGTCTTAATAATATTTTTGGTTTAGTAGATTTCTGGGTATTACAGTCAAACCATCATCTCTGTGGGTGGGGTTATTTTGGATACTTTGCCTTTTAACTTATTTTATTTCAATCTGAAAGATCTGAAAGCCAAAAACCAAAACCACTCACAAATAATGGCAAAAAGGAATTGTGTACTTTTGGCTTTTCATGGAAGCACCACACAAAGAACTAAACTTGCCGAAACTTACATATACATATACGAGTATATGGTCCAGTCCAGAATGTTTCCTGTTCTGGATCTGGCTCTGGCTCTGGATGATAGAGTAGAAGGGGATTATATGGGATGACTATTCGTCCACATCAGTTCACTTGGAATTTTTGGGGGAGTTATTTTCTCAAATCTCCTTTACAACATTTATCCCTACCCTTAGAGTCAGAGGATTTATCAAAATGAGAATGAATTGCGTGAATGTAGGAATATTAGCTTGGGCTTTCTTTTCCCTTTATTGCCGCCAACTTCAATCGTGTGTGTGCAGATGAGTTTGGTACTTCGGACGGAAAAATGCTGTTTGGAGCCCTCCTGTGTATCAAATCATGCCTTACCACCTTTATGGGTTTAGGTTGCCTTTCAATTTTTAGTTGGCGTTGCGTTGGTTTCTGGGATATCAAAAAGTTACCTTTTTTCTCTTCAACGAACGACGACGTCGACGACGACGTCCGTCAGAGATCGATGTGAAGACCTTGACGTAAAAATTCAATATCTCTGTTATTTTATTTATTTTTTCCTTTTTTTTTTTGAAAAAGGTTTACGAGCTTAAATTCTCAATCCTTTTGCGTGTGCTGATGTGAGATGAAATTGATTCACTCTCCGTTCAAGCTTGTGAATTCTTATTCCTTTGCCATCGAACTTCATTAATCTTGTATCGAAATCAGGTAAACCAACCTGACGGAACTAAAGTTGGTTGTTTTTGTGTGTTCTGCTTGAAGAATGTATAAAGGTTATCAATTATTCACTCAAGACATTAATTTTCTTGTAGATTTAATGAAGAAAATAAACATACAAAAAAGATTGGGCACAAGTTGGAAAACGCCACCACCGTCAAAATATTTATTAAACTTTTAATTGAAGGATCTTCTTAAAGGTCATCGCTGTTGAGCTTATAAATAAAAAGGTCAAAAAGTTTTTGATTCTCTTAAATAAAATATGATTTATTTTTGTCTTTTGAGGATTTAAGGGACTGCTAAAAGGAATTTGGTGTCTTTTCTGGTAATTTCGTTTATTTCTGAAATCTTCTTTTCAACGCTGATTTGTGTGAAATATTTTTTGAATGGGTTCTTAATCCGTTTTAATGTTCTTCAAATTCTATTCAAAGAAGTTAAATGAATGAAAAATTTGTATAAACAAACATTTGTCTACCTGCAGTGAAAGACGTCATTCAGAAATATCGTGTCAATAGAAGTGAATTGAAACAATCTCACATAGATCACTAATTACTGTTTTTGTGACCAATCTCTTGCAAGGAATCCAAATATTCCAACCAATCAGGGATGATGAAAAGTACATTTCTCCAGGATGACACAAATCTGGTCTGGTATTTTGAGTTGATGATCTTGTTTGCGAAATCCTGTTAAAATCAAGTATCATGGTTTATCTCCTTTATGTACTCCTGTAAATCCACCTGTTAATCTGACCACTTGGTATATGTACAAAGCTAATGAAGCACTTATATATACTGTACCACAATGGATGATCCAGCTAGCTTTGGTTTAAGATCTTCTAGGATGCCTCAAGGATTTCGGATTTCTTTACTTAAGAAGATTCTTTGACCAGAGTATAAATACATTGGTTTGGTTTTAAGTAGCATCAGTTCAATAATTTTCGTCAAGGAGAATCATTCGTGAGAAAACTTCCAGAACAAAGTTATACTTTCAAATATTTTATACATTCATACAAAAATGGCTCCAGTTTTCGATTCAAACTTCTCGATAAGATCAATTCTTTCGGACACTTCCAGCAACGGAAGCAATAGTGACGAGGAAAATCAACCACAACAAGATGCCCTTCATCATCATTATCATCATGAAGAGCCTCAGACCTCGAGCAGTGACGAGGATTGTGACCAGAGACCTCCATACACCTATAGTGCCCTAATTGTGATGGCCATCCGAAATAGCCCTAAGAGGCTTCTTACTCTCAACGAAATTTGCACATGGATCGCAGATAATTTCCCATATTACCAACAAAACAAAAGCACCTGGCAGAACTCAATCCGTCATAACTTGAGTATCAATCAGTGTTTTGTTAAAGTACCACGACCCATGGACGATCCAGGTAGAGGTCACTACTGGACATTGGATGCATCGGCTGAAGATGTCACCATTGGAGCAACAACTGGCCGGCTAAGGCGAGGAGATCCTGTGTCTGGAAATCAATATCCATATCAGCACTATCATCATCATCATCAACATAAACATGTCTCATCGGGACCTTATGCAGTTTACTTTCCAACTCCAGAAGAAGTAATGGCCATGCAACAATCTGCATTACAGGAACAACAAATGTGGAACAACTATCATCTCTATCAACAGCAACAGGGTATGATTCCAAGTTGTGGGACACCTTACTCGGACTTATCAATGGAATATCAGTAGAAGAATTACCTTAATAATTTAGAGTTTTATTTTTAATGAATTGTACAAAATTTAAAATTTATTTATTTCAATGATTGTAAATATATAATGTATTAGCTTTAAGGAATTATTTATTTAGCTTTTAAATATTAAGAATAAGTTTAAATAAAATCACAACACTTTTTTAACCTAAATCAACTATATTTTGTTATTATTTGTTTTCAAAAGTTCTTCAAACAAAGGTTAAGGTGGTTAAGTTTTTTACCCGTCTTTTTCGAATCACGCTTTAAAATATTTTGATGCTGATAAAAAGAAAGTTTTATATCTGTTCATGAAATGCTTATTAAAGCATATTTTAAGTTAAGAGAAACAAAATTTGAAGTACTCATAAGAAATTGGGCGCCACTTTGGATGATTTTAATCTGTCAAGTGTAACTTTAAATCTGTCAATTCTTATGTCAACCAGGTCAACAAAACACTTAAAATAAATGGCGTGTAGGTTAATTTTACGATTTTTATATTGTTTATAATCTAAAAATAGAAAATATCCCAACTATCGTTTTTATTATAAAATTGTTCACCAAGATATATTTTTTCTTTATTTTAAAAAAAATTTAAAATCAAACTGTGCTGTAACTTTTTTACAATAACATTGAGTGACAAAATTTATAAAAAGCATTTTCAAGAGAATTTACTTTACTACAATTTTAAGGCAACGTTTTTTAACGAATAAAAATACACGGTTTCTTGAGAGGATTTTCTGATAGTTAATTTGTTTGTACTTATTTTCCAAATGTTCAACCTCCTGTCAATAATGTAAAATAGAAAAAGATGGACAAAATCATAAAATTCAAATATTTTTAAGTTGTTCTTTATTAAAAAATGTATGTACTAATTTTTAGATCATAACTTTCACCTATGAATATCTAAATTGTATACAATTTAAGACCAGATGTTTTTCAATGAAATTTAAATAAAAGATAACGTTTCCACTTTAAAGTTTTCAAGGTTGTCACTAAGTGTGTGGTTGATAATTTGGATTATTTATAAGAGCAATTATACATACTAAGAACATTAAATAAAAAATTGTACCTAACGGATTAAAAACTAATTTTTTTTGTCTGCGTAGAAATAAGGACACTTCACTATAAAATAAAATAATGTAGTAGATTAAGTTGTTTTCAATTTTCTCAAAAACTAAAACATAATTTGAAATTCGGTTTCTTGTAATTGATAAACAATTTTTGTGTTGTGTTTTGAAAAAATTTTAAACAAATAGTTAAAGATCAATACATTTTTAGAAATTTTGAATTTGAAAATTATTTTTTTCTAAAACTAAATACAGAGATACTCTGTTTAAAAATATCACTCAAAAATGGATTTCTTTCTTTAAGAAAATTTGAATCAAAATAATGTATTATGTGCGCCTTACTATTGTTTTCTAAACTTTGATTTTTTGTGTTAACAAATTTTTCTAAAAAATAATTGGCCCTTCCGCTTAACACGGGGGACATACATACATTATTTCCCAATTCTCATAACATTTTTGTATTCTTTTTAAAAAGTACCTTATCTAATTTTTGAATGATTGCAAACTTGAAAACCTTAAAATCTATAGAAAAAATCTAAGCCTCAAATTAAAGTTAATTTAGTTTAAATTTAAATACATTTTTTTGATTTAAAATCACCAATTAAAGCAAATATCAAGGTAATTTCTTGATTTTTCAAATTTTTGTACAATATCGGAAATATTGATTTTATTTAGCCCACTATCAAAAACGAGTCACCAAAAATTTAGAACTGCCGGATTTGAAGCACAGGCTGACGTTTATGGCTCAAAATCACCAAGGTTGCAAACTTCAAAATTGGTTTTATGACAAAAAAATTGCAAGCTATAATGATGGATTTTAATTTATATTGTTGCAAAAATTGAATATTAATGAACTTTGATAGGTCAGCGCACAGAATTCTATACTTTTTTAGTAATATTGTTTAGTACTAAATATCTTACAGAAAACAATCAATTCGGGAACGTTTTTCTAAGTTTAATAAAATCAACAAAAACAAAACAAAGTACATAATTTAAGCTTTGTTTAATAACATGGGTATATTATGTATCTATATTAAATAAGCAATAATGAAAGCAATACATACAAAATCTTCTACAAGCAAAATACGTCAAAACAATTTCCGGGAAAGTTTCCGAAATGACGATTTCAAATAAGCGCGCGCTTTGACTATACGGCGGTCATCTTAAATGCGATCTGACTTTGTCAATAGGAAAATATTTGAGGTAACTTTGAAATTTCGTATCGTAGAAAAGAATTTCATCAATAATTAAATGTAAGGGCCCTTTCACACCAAACGAATCCGAATCAATCAGAATCACTCCGAATCAAGTTGAATCTGATTCGTCATCTCCACTCTTTCACACCAGCTAAATCAACCTGAATCATAAATCGCACTTATTTTCTTTAACTTTTAAAATTAATAACTCCACCTCCATCTCGTATGGTTTTCTGATTCGTCATCTCCACTCTTTCACACCAGCTGAATCAACCTGAATCATAAATCGCACTTATTTTCTTTAACTTTTAAAATTAATAACTCCACCTCCATCTCGTATGGTTGTTGATTCAAGAATCAAGAATCAAGGAATCTGACAGGTTGAATCAAGTGCGACCTCGAATCAAACCTGATTGAACCAGATTCGTCCGATCTGAAGGCGAGAAAAGAATCCCTTCACATTTAAACGGAGCGCTCGAAGCCGAATCTTGGTCAATCAGATTCAACTTGATTCGGAGTGATTCTGATTGATTCGGATTCGTTTGGTGTGAAAGGGGCCTAATAAATGCGTTCACGGATTGACGGACTATTGATGTACGCTCTACGAATAATGAATAAAAAGGTACTTACCATTTAGATAAAATTTATTTGACGATAAATACTCTGGCAGCCGGCTTTGATATTGTTCTCTACCTCGACTGACGCTTCACACCGAATGGATGCGTTCACTTAAAATTATTTTTGATCGATTATCGATATGTTCACTGAAATGACTTGTGCGGTATCGGACAAACTATTTTTGCATTTTTTATAGTTAAAAATAAATAATCTCTTAGTATCCTTTCTAAAACTAGATTTTGTATAAAAAATATGGTGTATTAAGTGATGACCGGGGTTAAATACCTTAAATTTGTCAATTATATTTTGGGCTCGTTGTTGAAGATTGTACATTAGGACGCGTTCTCGAAATGATTTTCTATGCGAATTTAGTGATTTCTTTTAAAATTTACTTTATTTAAAAATTATATTGTTTCATGGACATACAAAACAGGTTAGTTTTAGTAATTTATTGACTTTTTTTCTTAATTAAGTCAAGATTTAAGACATTAAATTGCTAGCAAAACCAATTCTGCACCTTCGTGATTTTAGGCCTTATATGTATTTATTTAATTATGAGGAAATACAAAAAAAAACAATCCTTCAAAAACGGTTTCCAAACTTACATAATATCGTTTTCGCTACGATTTTCAGAAACGTTCTGGTGAGTCATGTATTCTTCAAAGTTCTGACTTTTTAACACTTTTAAAAACGAGTTTTCTTTCTCAGATTATTTACTGCATTTTGAAGTATAGAATTTTTAAAACAGATTTTTTGAAAATTTTTAACGAACCATACTCTAGCAAAACATTTTAAAACACTTACTAGTATCAATATTATTTCAATAAATATGAACATTTCGGGATCTTAAAAAGCTGCTAGTTTTTAAAAGTTTAGTGACTTTGTTCATGAACATATCGATATTTTGACTGTTTGCTTGTCTATATTCATTGTAAGATTTGGAGATACGCAATACAAGGAATTCTCCAGACAGCAGTTTTATATACAGTATTTTAAATTAATAGTGTTTTAAATACAAATTTTAAGGCATAAATACAGAGTTCTGAAAAACAGTGTTTCGACCCTCCTTTTTGTCTACAAAATGAACTGAATTGTACAGTTAAGAAACATTTAAGAAAGAAAATTTGTATCAATAAAATGTATGAAAATTAGCTTAATCACATTTGGATCTCAAGGACAAGTCTCATGTTGACCCAAGTTATGTTTTATTTTCAAAAATCCAAAATTCTTTGACTTAAGCAGGAGAGAATCTTAAAACATCTGCATATTCCCTTGATCCTCTTTGAGCATAACCATCACAAACTCTTATTTTTTTAGGCTAAGTATAAATATCTGTCTACCTGAAGCCCGATTAAAAATTGTTTCAATGGGATTTGTTGTTTAAGAAAATAATACAAATCAAGAAAGTCACTGAATTAATATTATGTTATTTATTTACATAAGGATTAAAAAATATCTATACCAGATTGAGTTTTTTAAGGTGATTTAATACCTTTTTTTAACAATTGAATTTATTTCAACTGAACCATTTTCAAATATCTAGACTTATGTTAATTAAGTAGGCTTAAATGGAAGACCATCTAAAAACTATTTGATCCATAAAAAACATATTAATTGCATATTTTGTTGGTTTAATTAGAGAACAAAAATTGATTGATATACGTCAATTCCTTAATCCATTCATAATAACTCCAGATTATGTATGTACAGTGTACACTCTACAGTACAAGTACATCCCTATATTATTTGAGAATAAATAGTCGCCTGCAAATCGTTCCTTTGAAACATTTATTTATTTAATCACCGGAAACATGTCTAGAGTTTTACCACACGCGATTTTGTTGGGCAATTGAGTTTGCACGCTGACACGAATTCCAAAAAATATATAAAAGCACGAATTATTTCATTTTCCACAATAAACAGCAGCAGCAGCGCCATCACAATGTCAATGTCGACGTCGACGTTCGTCGGTGGTCGAGAGAAAATTCTCAAAGGCAGAGTTCAGGGAAAGCGAGGCGAGGCTATATTCAAAGCCATGGACGAAATTGTGTATATTTTATTTAATCCTGACGCGGTGCGGTGCGGTGGGTTTGTGGAGTTCATCGGCTTCAATTAATCTTTACCTTAGTCCGTGTCCGAGTCCGAAATCGAGAACGCCTCCAAAACTACCGGCAGTGGCACCGACGACGAGCTCTGTTTGCATATAAAGGGTGTTGTTTTTTAGAGTTGCAAACATTTTGAAATTGAATAAAACAAAGATGATTTCTTTAAATTGACGTAAGTAGTACTCCTTCCAACATTTGCGTATTGGCAATAACGCTTTTAATGTTGTCCTCCAAGAAGTCGACAGCTTTGGGCTTATTGGTGGCATAGATTATCGACTTCACTTATCTCTACCGAAAATAGTCAAGCGGTGGCGTTGAATCACGGGTCCGTGACGTGAACATGCGGTTATTAAACATTTCCCTCAATAAACCAATTGCGTCACGATCTAAGTGACATTTTGCGCAGTCTTTTTGAAACCAAAGCTCCTGAAATTTATGGTTTTTTGATTGATGTACGAAAATAATCAGTAATCATGGCTCTGTAACGCCACTGAATGCATCGTTTTTAAGACGTCCGAACCAATTATTCCACCAACTCACAAAGCACACCAAACTGTCAGTTTTTGTGGATGTAACTGAGCCTCAATATACACATAAGGATTATTATCACTCTTCGTTTGGTAGTTTTTCTTATTTACCGTAGAATGAAGGCAGTTTACGCGACGCTTATTCCGGAGAAAAGTATGATTTTGAAATTGAATTTGCACAATTTAGAAGTGAAGTGTTGTTCAGACGTCAGTCTATTTATGTTGAAATGTCAAACCAAACTGACAGCTGCGATAAAATGGCAGCCAGTTAAAATAGTGTTGCCAACTTAAAGTTCTATACACTCCTAAATAGTAAACACCCTTTAAATGATTGCTTCCGTTGTTAGCTTTGTAGATTTGTCATTGTTACTCTAACATTAATTGTAAAAAGCAATAAAGCAGTTTAGGGAGATAATGAAAATAAAAGCACACCCCCAACAAAACAGAAGAACAAATTATTCATGAGAAATTGGACAAAAAACTTCTACCAAATTAATTTTTGTAATTGATAAGGTCATCAGAATGTTCCCCCAAACAATATAACAGAAATAAATTGAATCACAAAGGTTAAGGAATTTCCATTGGGACATATTCCAATTCCTGTGAATATAAATACATAACCTCTTTTTACATTGTTTATGTTTCCTGCCATATGGTTCAGTGGTTTTACTTTGAATGGATTAATTTCAAAAATAAATGAAATTCTTTTCTTAAATTTATCCGACTGGAATGATGTCCTAGCTTTAATATTTTTCCAAAAACATTTCTGTGAACCAAAGGAAAAAAGTATATACATATGTATATGCAAAATCCAGTCACAAAAATCCATTGTGAATCGAAAAATGTGAAAAGTTCGTTTTCTTTTTTATTTGTTTGTGCGATGATTTTCCTCGTTTACCTGCTTGCCACGTCGCGTCGCTCTTCGTCGGTACCGGCGTTGGGGATCATGGTTTTTAAATTTGAATTTTGGTTTATTTTTGTTTCCAAATAAAAAGTAAAAACAACAAAAGCACCACAAAAACCTTGAGCATGTTAAAAAGTTTAAGAAAAAAAGAAAAACATAACAAAAATTCTATTTTCAAACTGAGAATTGTTGTAAATCTTAAAGTTAAATTAAAATTAAAATTGCCTTTTTGAAAGTGCGCGGAAACATCAACGCGGTTGGTGGTATGGATAAAATATACGACGCCGCCAAGCGATATGGTGCGACGTTTAGCAGTATAGCCTGCAGCCCCGAACAGCAACAGCAGGGGGTGGAATTCTAATCGTGTGAACTAAAGTGTTTTGTTTTTGTTCTTTAAGGAATGGGGCAACAAATGAACAACAGGGCGGAATGTTGTTTGAATACAAATTACTCACTCCAAGATTTTTGATTACGATCCAATGTATTAATAACATGCGAGGTTGTAAGGATAGGACATGGACATAGACATGGACAGGGCACAGGACATTAAAGAATGACAAGTTACTCAAAGGTTGTTGAAGGACAATACGAGCTATACGAGGAGGAGGTTTATTAAGAAATTTCAAGTTTTGTTTATGAAATTTACAAATTACGTCTATTTAAAAAATATGAATTTTTGTCTATTTGTTGGAAACTTGAAAGTTTTTCTTCTTTTTTTTAAATAAAACAATAATTTAGATATTCCAACAAAATTAAAGCAATCTATTTTAAAGTTTGGTTATGGTTGGACGTTACACATTTTTTAGTCGATTTTCTTCTTCAAGTATTTTTTACGTTGACCTTGAGACTTCAGACCTGACAAAAAAGTAAACTTTTACAAAGCAAACTTAAGGGAATGTGAAAGTTGAAAAGAAAATGAGAGAGTGAAAGTTAAATAAACATAAAGAAGGTAGAGAAAGATGGATGTTAAAAGGTCAAAAATAAAAAAGGAATGATGATATTTTAATACGATATCTAATTAAAAAGATTATTTGGAAAATTTATTTTAAAATTTATTCGTAAGAGTAAGAGGCAAGTACTTGTTGTTTTAAAAATATAATGGTGAAATTATGCAATTAACATAGATAGACGGCTTAAAGGCCATAAGTTGGGGATTAGGAGTTGGACTACTTTAGAGTTGGGGAACATCACAAGTGTTCTATCATACAAAAAGAGCAGAAGAGTAATAACCAACAAATAAATAAATAAGGTGGCGCAACAGTCCGTTGAGAACTAGGATCTAGTGACTAACAACTCTTAACCATTCGTGCGTTCGCCTAATGTTGTCAGGGATGGAGGGAACCTACATTTTTAAGCTGAATCCGAACAGCTAATTTGAGAAAGCACTCTTCACGACAAGAATTACTCAGGGACAGTTCAACGCACTACAACACGCCACGAGTACTACAGCACTGGCTCAGTGTTATAGTTAAAGATTTAAGTCCTAAGGCTAAAAATGAGATTTTTGAAAATAAATATTACAGACACTGGATCTTATTAAAAATGTACAAAACTATTTACAATAATGTTTTCGAAGCGATTTATTTCAAAATGGCGGTAGTGCAGCGTTTTTGGAATTACATCACCTTTTTACTTGCGACATACATAATTGGTCTGTTGTCCTCGCCCCTACAGCCAAAACTACTGGGTCGGTTGAGTTTAAACTTGGAAATTAAGGTTTTAAGCTAATTCGCGTTATTTTTTTTTTTATTTTTTTTAAGATCATAAAAATAGTCTCAATACAATTTTTTTTTGGTAAAAAATCGAAAATTCGAATTTTCTCAAAAACAAACCGATTGATTTTTAAAAATTTTCTGTAATTTTTTTTTTCTTAACCAAGCTTCTTTCAATACAAAATTATTTTGTTTTCAAGTTTTCTTAAGAACTAATCAACCGATTTCAATAATCTTTCTCTTCAATAACATTTGATGATAAAAAATGTCATTGTTTTTAGTTTTGATTTATAAAAAAATTAAACATTGTTTTGTTCTAAATTCTATATCTCGAAAATGGGACGTTATTAACTTCCCATAGGAAGTTATTGTAATGGGTCCGATTTGTCAAACTGAAAATTTTGACATTTCTCGACGTTTCAAGGCCCCTACAGTCGAAATAAAAGATTTTTAGAAAGATGTCTGTGCGTGCGTGTGTACGTACGTTCGTACGTCCGTACGTCTGTACGTTCGCGACGTTTTTTTCGTCTTCCATAGCTCAAGAACCAGAAGAGATATCGACTTCAAATAAATTATGTTATACAGACAATAATGCAGAAAGATGCAGAAAGGGCTCTCAAGAAAATTGCGTGGGTGGTTTTTTTACCATAGCAATTTAAAAAAAAGGTGAACATTTTTTTAAACCCTAAATATCTCATGAACCAATGATGCTAGAGACTTGATTTAAATTTTATATTGTATATTGTAACGTAATACAAAACAAGTATATTTTTGGAAAAAAAATGCAATTAACGTTTTTTTTATAAATCAAAAAAACTGAAAAAAAAAATTTGTCACCTCGAAAATTTTACGACCAAAATATGATTTCATCTCTAAAGCAATTTTGTGCAACGAAGAATAATGTTCTTGACATCTGATAAAATTTTAAGAAAAATCTAGCTGACAGTTTTTTTATAAAAAATAAAAACCTAAAAAAAACATTACTCAAAGTTGGGAAAAATTGAATTTCGACTCAAATATCTTTTCAAAAACTTGAGTTTCAAACTTATTTTATCTTATAAGAAATATTGTTTCCAACATTCAGTAAAATTTTGAAAAAAATCGAATTGACAGTTTTTGTACAAAAAATTAAAAACCTAAAAAAAAATTAACAAAAGTTGGTACAAATTGATTTTTGACTAAAATATCTTTTCAAATATTTGAGATAATGGCTTTTAACTAATTTTTACTTATAAGAAATATTATTTTCAACATTCGATAAAATTTTGAGAAAAATCGAATTGACAGTTTTTTTTACAAAAAATAAAAACCTAAAAAAAAGCAATACTAAAACTTGGTAAAAATTTACTTTCGACTCCAAAGCTTTTCAAAAATTAAAAATATTGGATTCAAACTTATTTTATTTCACAGAAAATATTGTTTTCGATATTTAGTAATTTTTTTTATAAAAATCCAACAGTCCGTTTTTTCATAAAAAAATAAAATCTACAAAAAATAGTACGCAAATTTGGTAAAAATTGATACATATAGACAAATTTTTAAGCAAGACAAATCAACAGAAGGGATGGGAAGTTATCAGTGTGGGTCGCATCCCAGCCTCTTTTTTTTCTTACGAAATTGAAATGCAAAACGTTAAGCTCTAAATAACTACACAATAAAAATATTTTTAAACTTAAATTAAAAAAAGATATACATACAAAATTAATTAAGAAACCATTGAACGTTTCTTAAAAAAAAAATTTTAAAAATTGAGCTTTAAATTTTTTAAAACAATCTTTTTTGGCAGCTACATTTTAAAATACAAGAAATATTTTAAAACAAACTCTTTGGATATATGAGAAAGTTCGTGCAACCCAGTCGTGCATTTTATTTTAACTTGTCTTCTTTCACTATACAAATTATACTTTTGCATTTTCAGAAAGATACTCCCTATAGAACCGTTAGTTTGCTTTTAAATTGTTTCAAGAACAGATGAACGGATTTAAATAAGTTTTTTTCCCGAACAAGCTCTTATATTGTGTAAATAATGTTTGATGATCAAAAGTTTCTAATTTTCTTTTGGGTTTTTTAAAAACATAACATTTTTCATTTCAAAATAAGGTATTTTCAAAACGGGTCGACTTTTTAAACATTTAAAAAAAAATTGGACAATTTTAAATGTAACACTTGTTTTAATAAAAAAATGCTCTTAGGATTTTTTTATAGCGGCATTTAAATTTGTGAAGATAAATATATTATGGATCTATTTTTTAAAATCTTAAAATATGAGTTCTATTTTTTAACAGACCCTTTGGATAAAGGAGGAATTCATGCCAAAGTATATTCACCCTTATTTTTCGTTATAAAATATTTAAGCTCCACAAATTATCTGCACTTACGAGGGCTGCTCTTTATAATATTCAAAGTCTTACAATCAAACACATTTTGCAATGTTTTTCAAAGCAATGGGGCCTATCCGAAAAACTATCGTAAGCCCTTAGGAATTTTAACGTAAACAACAAAACAAAAATTTACTTCAGGTCCATTTCAGTATTTGACATTTCTAACTTTACTCCAAGGGTAAAATATTATAATAGTTTTGATGGATGTCTTGAAAACAAATTTTAGTAATGTAAATTAATTTAAGCTTCTTTTTCTACGTCACTTACGATAAATTAATGGAGAAAAGGGTTGATATTCTCCAAGACGATCAAGACATATTTTCATGCCTTTTCACTAATTTTGGAAACATTTCTTGCACCCAGCCTGAATTTTAAAGACTTTTGAAGAATAATAAGCTTTTTCTGTAGTAGAATATGGTTGCACATGCAATTTATTTTTATTTTCGGTAACAAGAAAAATTTGTCATGAAAAGTGCTTTCTCAAATTGATTGTTCGGTCTCGGCTTAAAACTGATTTATTTATTTTATTTTTTAACAAGAAAAACTCGTTTTAAGCTAAATTGGGGTCATACGCAGGATTATCCATTATTTCAATGTTGTTCAATGATATTGATTTCTCATTTTTTCATCAAAGACTCAGGACTTTCGGCAAGAAAATTCTTAAATATTTTTCCGAATTGGTGCTTCTAAATTGTTTAAGTGATACATTTCCTGAAGAACTTCGAGAACGAGCAAATCCAGTATTATACCAAGACTGATGTTTGGTCTCAGACTTATAGACCTGATTATTACCTGTGACGATATTTTTGTCTGTCCCACAAACAAAACTTTAAACTTTTTTTTAAAGGGATTGAGTTATTCCGATTGTATGGTTATTTTGCAAAGTACAAATCTTTGTCTTCTAGATGCAGTTAAAATTATTTAACTATCTGACTTAGTTTCTGGAAATTCTAATTAATTATATATGAACTTTTAAGAAACCTTAAACTTTAAGATTTTGATATATACGTTTTGGAGGTAATTTTAAGTGCTGATTTTGAATTTGAACTTTGATATAAGCTATCTATCAAATTTAAAAAAAAATCAGCCTTTTTAAGACGATAGATTCGTTGCACAAACAAAAATTATTTTCAAATTCATTTTGCTTTTTTGTGTTAAAAAACGGTTTAGACAGTTTAGATCAGTTTTATGTATATTCGTTGTACAAAGATATAAAAGTGCTGTAGGGCCAAACGTCAATTTAAGCTTGTCGTAATCGTAAGAAGATATTTTACGAAAATAATCTGCCTTTTTTATTAATTAAAAACCTTCAACTTCCTTTAATTAAATAAAACTTGTCAAAAACCAAAAAAACCTAAGAATTGTGATTCTTAATTCACTAACGCAAAAATTATCTAGAGCAACATTTGTACTATCATATAAAAATAAGAGCATGAAAGGAAAGACAAGTAATGTATTCAGTGTAGTCACAATTTTCGTCAGGAGTTAAGCTCTCTGTATAAATATTAATTCCAAATTATTTTCAAGGAACTGATAATTTTCTTATCCAAGGATTCAACTCACTTAAAAATAAATTGTCTTAAGTAAAATCTAGATACTTGTGTTAATACTGATCGGTCTAAAAAGTACTCCTAAATATTTATCTATATCAAGTTCGAATCATATTAAGCTTTAGACAAAATAAGAACTGGCAACTGGTCTGATGGTCAGATAATTATGTTGCTTAAGAGAATATATATCCACATGAATACTTATTCCAATCTGGACTGAAATCTTATTTAAAAGTCCTTAGATCAGGGATTTTTCAAAGCCATCTGATACATATTCGTTCTGGAATAAGTAAGAAGCTTATTCTTGATGTTGTATAAAATAGATGGTATTTTATTAAGCCCTATCAGTTCTCGTTTGAGATTTTTCAAAGAACATTCAAGAATTATGGCTCCGATTTTTGAATCAAAATTTTCAATCAGATCAATTCTATCAGATGCATCCAGTACTGGAAGCAATAGTGATGAAGAAAATAACAGTACTAGCAATCAGTCAAGTAAACAAAATTCCAGCAACGAAGAACTTCAAACATCATCATCGAGTAGTAATGAAGACTCCGATCAACGTCCACCATATACATACAGTGCTCTAATTGTCATGGCCATCCGCAGTAGTCCCAAGAGGCTTCTTACCCTGAATGAGATTTGCTCCTGGATTGCTGACAATTTTCCGTACTATCAGAACAAAAGGAACACTTGGCAGAATTCTATTCGTCATAATTTGAGTATCAACCAATGCTTTCGCAGAGTTCCAAGACCTCTTGACGATCCGGGAAGGGGACACTATTGGACTATAGATCCATCGGCTGAGGATGTGACCATAGGTGAAACTACCGGACGACTTCGCAGAAAGGACTCAATGGCTCCGAACCAGTATTCATCTTATCAGTACCGCCACCATCATTACCATTCAAATCACCAACAAGTTTCAGCATCAAACTACGCCATCTATTTCCCAACTCCAGAACAAATTATTGCCATGCAACATCAAAATGCAATGCATGATCAACAGATTTGGAATAGTTATCATAACATCTACCAGGGACAACAGCAACTCTTCCAAGGCGGACATCATCATCATCAGTACTTGCAAGATAAATCAATGCATTGATACTTCATTTTTAACAGTGATACAAAAAAATAATATCTTAAGATAAGAATTTAACAGTGACTAAGAATACATTTTTTAGAATATAATTTTTTACTTTAAATAAACTAAATAGTGAATTATTTTCCAAAAAGCTTTCTTTTAATTTCGTAAAAAGTATTGATTTCTCTTGTCTTATTTGAATAATTTTGATGATGTACTGAACTTCCATGTATACTTTTTCCCTTTTCATTTCAATATTTCAATACGTAAAGCAACGTAAAATTCATTTAAAATGTTTTTTTGATAGACGTCAAACAATTAAGATCAAAAGAACAAAAAGCCATTCATTTTCCCGACAAAGAGTTCCTTTTTTAAATTTCCTTATTAAAGCATTAAGCTGTCATATTTTGGTTCGATTTTTTTAAGCTTCAGAAGATGAAAATGACCATCATTTACAAACTTTAAGTCATTTAAAACTGTTTTGCTTGTTAGATTAAAAAGAAGTTAGACTGTCAAAAAATTTAAGTCTGAAAAAAATTGATTTAAAATATAAAATAAATCAAATAATTTTAAGCAATAGAACATGAAAGAGGGACATTTTGAGATTTAAATAAAAGTTTCTTAAACGTCAAAGTCAAAGAGCAAATATAAATAATTCATTCTAAAGGTACGTTTACATTTAATTCAAAATAAAGCTGTCAAAACGTGCTTTTAATGTAAGCCTTCCAGAAAACTATTATTACACTCAAACTTCAAATGCAAACATATTATGTCTGTCAAAAGAATTATGAGAATAAAATGACCGCCCATAAATATATCAAGTCAAACATCCGTGCCTCGTAACCGAAAATGTTTATGGTAATACATTACATGTGCAAATATCTGCGATATACGATATTTCTTATATGAATGTTACCATCTATAGTTTGATGTCAACTACAACGAGTTGCAAATTTACGACCCGGAGCACAAAGTTATGACCACATAACTCCTACCAGTAAAATTATGAGGACGAGGATGAGGACGACACGTTATAACGTCCATCTTCAACGTTCCTAGTTCTCCGTCATGCCGCTCATCGTCGTCGCGTTAAGATCCCCTAACAAAAATTAACATATCAGCTTTTCGTTTCATTGCTCCTCCGCGCATAAAACTAACCTATTCAAATAGACTCATAAGGATAAATAATTTATGCACCACCCCCACATCAAATATCCTTTAGGTAGGTGATGGTAAACGCTGCTGGTGCATCGTAAACAAAAGCACCACCTAGCGTCCTTAAACCACAAAAGCCACAAGTTATATACATAAAGTACGTAACCAACCGATACGTAAATATATAGGTATGTAAAATATAAGGCCCTTCTATTTGTTCGTGCATATATGTAGTTTTGAAAAGTCTCAAAACGGACGCAGAGAAAAGGGCTCTCGGGAGTTGTAAGCGGTTCAAATTACATATACTCATTTCATAATGGACACGATTTCGGGGTCAAGGCTTAGATGAACCGGATATTTTGACTTTGCGGTTAGAACCGACCGACCGGCTTTATAAAATCATCCCGAATAAATTTCAATGCAAATAAATACACCAGTTTGCCTGTTATACTTGATGTTCGACTTATCAGAAATTCAGGACCTATTTTCCGGAACTGCCTGGGTTTTGGTGAAATGAAAAGAAGTGGATGGAATAAAGAACTGAAAATCAAAACGAACGACCGGTTACGACGCGACGACCCGATAGAAAATAAATTCTAAGCAGTTTTGAAAGCAGAGGCACCTTATTTTCACTTATTTCCTTGCAACTTGGTTGACAAAAACTATGAGCATCAAAGGTCGAAAAGAAGGCAAATCTTTAGATTTGATTGCGGTCAAGACCTTAAAGACACGAGAATTATTCAAGTTTATTGGAAAATGGTAACTATCAATTGATTAATCAAGTATACAAAGACTTATCAACTGTTAATGGATTTATCAGCTATCAATTGAGATATCAAATACCGATTGATTTATAAACTGACTTATGATTGATTTATCACCTTTCAATTTATTTAGAAACAATCAGTTACCTTACTAACCATCAATTTATTTATCAACTATAAATTGATTTATTTTATATAATTCGATTTTTCAACTTGCAATTGTTTTATCAATTGATGTATAAAGCTTTCAAACGATTTATCAACTAAAAAATGGTTTTTCAAATATCAATTGATTTATCAGCTAAAATTTGTTTTAGTTATAATTTGCTTGATATCAACTATCGATTAATTTATCAACTAACTATCAAATTATTTATCAGGTATAAATATATTTATTATTTATAATTCCATTTATGAAGTCTCATTTGATTTATCAACTATCAATTATGTTATCAACTATCAATTGATTTATAAAGATATCAAAAATGATTTATCAACTTGCAATAATTGTTTATTCAACTTTCAATCCATTTATTAGCTATAATTTTGTTTTCACCTATCAATTGATTTATCAACTATGATTTAAGTTATCAAAAATCAATTATTTTATCAACTGTTAATGGATTCATCAATTGATATTTGATAAATATTGAAGTAAAGCCTTTTACGACATTATGTACTAAAAAAATCAAATTTTAAGAGAAGCATTTTAATTATATTAATTATAGGCAACTTGAGTAACTATTTTGTTAAATTACATTTATATTGTCAATCTGACAGACGGCTTTTGCCATGTCATAAAAGATTTGTAAAACTTATGTAAATTCTTATAAATTATTGTATCTAATAAAATCTTATTCTATTCTATTCTATTCTACTAAAAAAGCATGGGTAGTTTTGATACTGATATTTTGGTTGTTTCATTTAATGTTAAGCTTTGATATTCATCAACTATCAATTGGTAGTTATTAGTTGACATTAGCGATATAGCTGTGTTTCAACTTCGGTTTGACGTTTTCCAATTTTTTAATCATATTATTTTTATTTTTCCAGCTTGACTATAATTCGGCCTTTGGCAATGTCATTTACACAAAACCTCAACATACACAGCGCATTATGCACCCGCTAAACAAAAAGGCTTGAGTTGAAAATTTACTTGCTTGGTCAAGGTTTTTGTTGAAATTTAGCGTTGGTGTTAAGTTTAAAACTTTCGTGACTGGATGGAATTTTTATTTTTAGAATTTTTACCTGAAGAAAAAGTACCTAGACTTATATAGTATACTTTACCTATGCATAGTGGAACAAGCACTATGTATTAATTTTTATAGGAAAGAACGAAAGAAAGTTGAAAAGCATTTCAAAAAAAAGAAGAGGAAAACATCCCTTATTCGCTTACTTATGCAAATTATGGTAAAGCTACTTTAATTAATTTAACAACTCTTGACAGCTGTGGAAAAAAAATAAAAGTTCTCTTTAAAAATTGAATCGTTTTAGATTAAGTGAAAGAAAATAATTGTTTAACATGCTTAACTAAAGGATTAAATAAGTTGTTAACGTTTTGAGTAACATTAACAACGATATACTGTACATGTTAAATTCGATTAAATTAGATGCAGTACATCATAATGATTAGGGGTGGAAAATTAAGAGGGTTTTCATAAGATTATGAGACTGTATGTAATTTACTTGATTATGGATCTTGAAGGATATTTTACGGCCCTGAGGCAAGGATTCGGCTTGAATACGTTATTTAAATATTAATGAATTTGCTGATGTTATCCTTGGATAGATTTAAGAGCTTCTATTATCCCGAAATGTATGTATATGAGCTGGGTTTGCTAGACTTAACCCGACTCAAATGCAATTATCTCGTGAATTGTACACGTTCTTAAAACGATAAATCTAAGAAATTGCTGCGTCGTGTAAACACCGTCTAAATGCAATATCTTTAAAGAATTAAAACTTCCGCACACACTTTTTATTGTCTTCTCTTTCTATCCTCATAAAATTCACCATGATTTATAATTACACAATTTACTTCATTCTTCGAGCTAACAAAAAAAGCAAAATGTTAAATTATGAAAAATGCGCTTTTGAAACCTGAACAAAATGATGAATTAATTGCAAACAATTATGATAAGCATAAAATAAAAGCTTGAAAATATTTTTATTATTTTTTTTTTCTTGTCTTCCAAGTTCCAAAGAACACTCATAAATAATGTTTTATTCAGCAAAAATAATATCCTTAAACAGGGCAAGATTAATGATTAGTAATGAGAGAGAAAAAGTATACAAAAAAAAAGAAAACTGAAGTAAAAGAAAATTTTTCATATTAGGTGTTTTCGTTTTTCTTTTGCTGAAGAAGACAAGGTTATTTTTCCATTTCCTTCGGCACTTTTGCAGTTGTTATTAAAAAGAAATCATTCGGAAATGAAATTAAAACTTCTGGATGATGGTGCAAAGGTACGGACGGAGATGGATTGAAAAATGGATGACTAGATCGTATAAACTAATTCCTGAGGCTTTAAGGATTAAATGTGATGTTTAGTAAGGATTTGAAAAAGTAAAGAGATAAGAAAGCATGGAAAATCATGAATCAATGGAAAAAGTTTACAAATTCTTAAATTTATCTTATATTATTTTGAAACAGAATTGCATCTGAAAACTGGCAGTGTCAAAATCCACAAAGACTTTCTTACTTTTCGTTAATTATGGTTAATAATCATTAACTCTTTTCGTTCCCTAGGTTCAAGATTGTTGTTTTGTAACAATATAAAGTCACTACACCGTTCCTAAATTCATTGTTGAAATGTCAAATATTTACGATTTGTGAGAATCCACAAATCGACCAATGAGATGAGTTAGAAGTCTTGAACTGTCAAAGTGAATGATTTTGTTACAAACAATGGCGAACTATTTTGAACGATTTATTAAAATGTTAAATGTTTTGCGATTTACTGAGCTTAAAAGATAATTTAGTTAAATTCAAACGATTTTAACATCTTACTATCTATTAACATTTTGTTAAAGTTAAACTCACGAAATGGTTACTTTAACTTTTAGAAGTTTGCTAAATTTATAAGGCATCTGTCAATTAATTTATAAAACAGTGGAAGGTGTGATCCAGTCTACATTTGGGAATTCCAATTAATAGGTCCGTTAAAGCATCTTCCACATGAGCAACGAACTGCGAACTGCGAACTGTGGATGTTCGCATATTTTGAATTTTCTTTCACATGAGCTTTATTTCTATTCGCAGACAGCGACGAATTGTCAACCCTTTTCTCAAATATTTTCCTCAGCCATGATCTTTCACACAAAAACAAAACAAGAGTGGTATAATTTTGAGGTTAAGTTGAGCGCGAACAATTTATTCGTTGCAGTGTGGATGGTATGTGGAACGCGAATAGAGTTTGACAGTTCGTAGCAACCACACTGCAATTCGTTACTAACAAATTGTTTTTACAAAATTGTCTTGTTTTAGAGAACAAAATGCAAATTTTATTATCCTAACATTATTGTCAATTAGTTTCTTATAATTTAAATGTGTTTTTTTTGAATTGACTTTTTGAAATATGTGAAATCACGTTTGTTCGTCCATTCACAGTTCGCAGTTCGTTGCTCATGTGCAAGGCACTTAAGTTTGTTATCTTTGTTTATTTTCAGGAGCTGTCACTGCTAGGACATGTTCGGATACCCGTTTTTCCACTTGTTAACAAAACGAAAATAAAAGTCGAAAATTTTGGAGTTGCTTATTAAATTGTTAAATATTTAGAAAATTGATACTTAGTATTTTAAGTTAAGCCCATAACAATATTTTATTCATTTAAAATGTTGGCTTGACAGAAAGGAATTCGTCATCTAAATTGGACTACAAATTTTTATTTTCCATTAAACCATTGTTTTTCGTTGATGCGTCTCTTTATTTTTCATTCTTTTGTTGAAAAATTAAATAAATGTTTACCTAATTCAAAATATGTTTTAAAACATTACCTTGACAGTTTTTTTTTAATTTTTCAAGCAAAGCTAGGAAAATTGTCATTCATTTTGGGATTTAAAGTTAAACATTCTTTCTCATTTTTGATATTGGTGTTTGACAGATTACCAACATCTGACAATAGTCGTTTCTAAATGACAAATTAAAAAAGATCGTAAAAATGACACTTGAACAATTGTTTCACATAATTATAGCTAACTCTAGTAAGAAAAAGAACAGTCCACAGTTGTAGTAGACAGTTTTGAACTGTCAATGCCAAAAATGAAATAAAAGAAATTTTGTAAAAAAAAAGAACATTTACCAATAGTAAGTGAAAAGAGGAAATTATAAGGGGATACATAAGTGTATATCTGTGTATAAGTAATTCAAATAGTCATGTTTTTAGTAAAACAATTGTTTTAATTTTTGATACTGGTAGTTTGACAGATCAACAATTTCTAACAATAGTCGTTCCAGAAAAAATCTTACAAGTTCCAACAATTTATAGAAAGAAACTTGAATAATTTTGACATAACTACAAACAGGTGTATTGCCATTTGTCATGTAGTGAATTGTCAATTTCAGTGCTTCCAAGTTAAAACAATTCATGTAAATTTTTAACTGAAAACCAGGACACATTTTTTTACATCAAAACAATTCTTGTCTCAAGTCTGTTTAAGCTTGAAGGGTTTTAGAAGAAGTCGTAGTAGTAATGTCTAGAAGTCCATAGAATGATTTTGTATATACCATCTGGTGCCTTTTAAACCATTAAACAGATATAATAATTGTGCGGTCCATTTTGTAGCAAATTAAAGAGCATGATTTATAAATTCAAGTCTCAAATTTGAAGATTTATGTTGAAACTTTGAAAACATAATTACATTCTTAGAAGTTTTTAAATTAGTGAAGAAATAAGAAGGAGCTCCTTTTTTTGTGTAGCACATCATAATTAATATATCTGTTTAAAAAAAAGAGTTGTACAGAAACGAGTTTAATACTCCTTGAAGATTTTAAAAAGAAATGTTTTTTTTTTTTTTAAATTCAAAAGCGATTAAAAAAGTAAATTTTGTCATGTTTTGCATCAAAATTCAGTGGTCTGAAAAAACAAATATTTGTAGCCTCGAATATTTTAGCAAGTGAAAATTATATCACCTTTAGAATAATTGCATGCATCGAAAAATACCGTTTCTTAGAAAAAATCGAATTAAACGTTTATTTTGAATATAAATGAAATAAAAACTTTAACAAATTACTACTAAACAATGATAAAAACTTTTTGACTCGAATGTCTCAAGAATAAATACTTTGATTGACTTTAAAATTATTTCATTCCTTACAAAATATTAGTGTTTACATTAATAATTTGTTGGGTCGCAGCAAAGCATCTTTTTATTTTATTATTTGGAACAAAACTGTTCCACTAAATGTAGTCCATTTTACTTGTATACGCACCTGCCAGATTCGCTTTGAATGATCGACCCTTTCCTTAAATGCTTGATTCCAATCAGCAATATTTTTTTGATTCAAAGATCTTTTCAATAATCGCTTTAACACATCTATCAAAAAAATTCCAATGATTGGTTTCAATGATGAAAATCAATAATAGCTATAACTGGCACCCAAAAGTTTTATTTATAAAAGCTTCATTGCGATTACGTAAAATAACAATACCTTGACACACCAAAAAGTTATATTTTAAAACTTATGTAACTTTGAATAGAGCCATTAAGCCATTCAGCTTAGGGCGTTTCGAGGTGCTTAAATTCTACGTAATACTGTAATATATTTCTCTTTTTGGTAATTTTTCAGACAGAAACACATTTTACTTTACCTTTGATAGATTGGAAAATGTTTTTTCTTATATGGATTTACGGTTATATACAATTTGTAACTATTCGGCCGTTAAAAGGTGTTTTATCAAATTCCAATAAAAAAAGACTACAATCGTAAATATCCCAATATTTCGGTATAATAACAGTTTGAAAATTGCTTTTCAAAAAGTTTATGCAAAGGGTAAAAATGTTCAAGACACGATTTCGTTTTAATGACATTAGTATTTTTCCTTCTTGAATAATCTTCTTTGAAAACGTTTTAACGAAAAAAACTCAAGAACGACCACAAAAAGTTGCGATGCCAATTTCACACACCATTAAAAACAGACTTATTGAAAAACTTCACTTAAACATTCCGAAAGAATGAAATAAAAAAACAAATTTGCACACAATCGACATCTCTGTTTTTTTTATTGCAAAATGGTTATGTCATCTTATTCTCAAAACTGTAACGTCTTCGCTCTTTCGTCTCCTTTATATGTATCTTTATATAGTCTCAAAGGATTTCTTTTGATAAATAACTTAATGATTTAACTTAAGGATGATAAAAATGTCACAAAGACACATTTTTATTTTACGAGAAATGAGAAGAGAGGGATTGGGAGTGGCTATTGTATTTTTGTCCTTTCTTTCTTTTTTATAAAAGAAGATATTGCTTTATTAACAAACAAAGCTCCAGAAGAAGGATTTTAAAAAAATGTTCCATAACATGGGTTCAATATGGAATATAAATATCCTTTTGTTGTCCTTTGCCTTTAATATTATTACACCCAGAATCATCTTTAATAAAATTATATTTCGACATGAAAATTCAATTTTTATAGGAAGAGTTAAAATTATTAAGGGAAATATTAAAAGGATCTGTTTATGATTCTGCTTATAGATATTATAGATAATAATCTTTAGGTTAGAAGGGAGTTATTAATTTAGTAGAAATACTTAACAAACCTTAATCCGATTAATGGTCATATTAATTTGAACTGTCAGAAGTCAGTAGAGAAACCATTTTGTAATTAAGTAAAAGTAGGGTTTTAAATTTTCAAAATCATCATCTTAACTCGGGTTTAACATTTCATTAAATCCTTTCAAATTTTTCGTTCATGTCTTTAAAGGATATCCCAGTATTATAAAATAAAAAACTTAACACAACAACAGCAGTTTGAATGTTTATTACAAAAATAGAACATTTTCTTGTTGTATTGTTCCATTTCTTCATTTCTTCACTTTTCCTTATACAAATACTTAACTCAAACTCCTTTAAAAGTAAAAGCCTTTTTTTGTGAGTTTCCAAAACTAGGACACTATGTTTTGTGGGGTAAAACATTTAAGATGCAATTTAAATATCAAGCGAAGTTTTTAATAACCACAACCACAACAAAATTTTCTTCCCCCAACTCGTTTTGAAGTTTTCTTTTCTTTAACTAATTGCCTGGTCATTATTTTATGCATCTGCATCGCAGAACTTATAGAAGCGTTGGACTATGAAAAAACCTGAACCTACGCAAACCACAAACCAAAAATACATTTTTTCCCATAATCGTTGAAATCCATTTCTAGAATAAATGCAAATTGCACTTAGAAAAATAAAAGGAAGATAATCCTTGCTTATGATTACTTTGGTTTGGTGGAATGTCCTAGCAGTGGGAGGGCGGGCGCTACAACCACCCCCTGGTGCTGTATAAAGAAAGATATTGCCATTTTAGTTTAGAAGGGTAGTTTTGTCTTGTCTTGGTTTTTTATAGAAAGTCACAGTGTTTTGAAAGCTCAGGAAGAAATTGAAGAAACTGGAAAAGTGCCAGGCAAATACGACGAGCGCAGCAAAGTGACGACGACGAGAACGATGAGGACGATGGCAATGGGTGATATATAATTGTGACTTTCGCAACAATTGGACTATTATCCTTTTTTCATTGAATCTAGTCCATTTTTCAGTGTGCAAACTTTTGTAATGGTCTAATTTATTGCTTTTGCACAAGTTTCTATATTCTTGTTCTTGATGGTACACTATATTTTTGCAAAATCAGATTAATAGCCGGATGCGAAAAGGTGGACTCTACTTGTATCCTTCGTGTTTCTGGTGTCTTCGAGTGTTGCACAGTGGTGCACGAATCACGTGAGTGTGACAAAGAAAAACTTTATAATTTACTCTGATCACGGAAGCCGGACAAAATTCTATTCTTCCTTCCTGTAGTTATAAGATGACATACAAAAGGATACTAAAAGTGAGTATATTATAAATGCATAAGCATAGTTTCCTGAAGGCGATGGTGATGACGATGGTGTGAAAACAGAAGTTTTCCACCTTCAAAATTCCTTAACTTTGAATTTCTTTAGCTATGGACATTTAGTTTTGAGTGGAAAAAACAAGGTTATATTTTCTTTTTAGCCTTTTTGACCTGACTTAAGTGGTAGGTTTCAGTGAATTTAACTCTTTTTTTTTTGTTTCTCTTTAGATGACACTTAAAATTCAATTAATGTTGAAAAGGGTATGAAAGTTCTTTTTTTGGTATAGGTACATTTTGGAAGCATATAATGTGACAGCTTGAGATTGATTTATAATTTATAAAGTAGGAAAATGATAGTACTTCTGGAGTTTTAAAACTTTTGCAATATAAAATGCAGGTTCCGTCTGGTTGAACTTTTTTCGTTTTCGGTATGTTTTTGATAGATGTTGATTGATATAAAAAAGGAAAGGTTTATTTTCAATAACCTTCATCAAGTATTTTTCTTGCGTATGGTTTTAAAAGGTTAATTTTCTATTTTTGAATGAAACATGATGTTGTTATTTTTAACTTTTTTTTGTAATGTTTAGAATATTTTAAAAGCTTATAAAAAGGAAGTATTTTTAACTTCCCATAGGAAGTTATTGTAATGGGTCCGATTTGTCGAATTGAAAATTTTGACATTTCTCGACGTTTCAAGGTCCCTAGAGTCGAAATAAAAGATTTTTAGAAAGATGTCTGTGCGTGTGTGTGTCCGTACGTCCGTACGTTCGCGACGTTTTTTTCGTCGTCCATAGCTCAAAAACCAGAAGAGATATCGGCTTTAAATAAATTTTGTTATACAGATAATAAGGCAGAAAGATGCAGAAAGGGCTCTCAAGAAAATTGCGTGGGTGGTTTTTTTACCATAGCAGTTTAAAAAAAGGTGAACATTTTGGTTAACCCTAAATTCTCACGAACCAATAACGCTAGAGACTTGAATTAAATTTTATATAATATATTGTAACGTGATACCAAACAAGTATATTTTTTGAAAAAAATCCATTTAACGATTTTTTTTATAAATAAAAAAAACTGAAAAAAAATATGTCACCTCGATAATTTTACGAATACAAAATGATTTTATCTCCAAAACAATTTTGTGCAAAGAAAAATAACGTTTTTAACATCTGGTAAAATTAATTTTGAGAAAAATCAAATTGACAGTTTTTTACAAAAAATAAAAACCTGAACAAACAAATTAATAAAAGTTGGTAAAAATTGAAATCCGACTTAAATATCTTTTCAAAACTTTGAGATATTGGCTTTAAATTACTTTTATCTTTTGAAAAATATTGTTGTCAACATGCAGTAAAAATTTGAGAAAAATCAAATTAACAGTTTTTTTTACAAAAAATAAAAACTTTAAAGAAAATTTAACAAAAGTTGGTAAAAATTGATTTTCGCCTCAAATATCTTTTCAAAAATTTGAAATTATGGCTTTCAGCGAATTTTAACTTATAAGAAATATTGTTTCAACATTCGGACAAATTTTGAGAAAAATCGAACGGACAGTTTTTTACAAAAAATAAAAACCTAAATAAAAAAATTAATAAAACATGGTAAAAATTGACTTTCGACACAAATATCTTTTCAAAACTTTGAGATATTGGCTTTAAACTACTTTTATCTTTCAAAAAATATTGTTTTCGATATTCAGTATTTTTCTCATAAAAATCCAACAGTTCATTGTTTCATAAAAAATAAAATCTACAAGAAATAGTACGCAAATTTGGTAAAAATTGATGTTCGGTTCTTGATATCTCTCAAATTAATTTCATTCATCCAATTTGTAAAAATTTAAGAAATGCTTCTAAAATTGGTAAAAATTTGTTTTTGACTATAAATCTATTTAATAAAACTAGATTTTCAAACTAAACTATTTCTTTATATGAAAAAATATTTTTGGTAATTTTAAAATTTTTAAGAATAATTCAACTGGCAACTTTTTTAACCCAACACGAAAACCCACAAACTTTGAAGAAGGACAAATCGACAGACGGGATGGGAAGTTATCAGTGTGGGTCGCATCTCAGCCTCTTTTCCATTTTGAGATTAGGTATATTAGGTATTTAGAACCAAGCCTAAGAAAATCAATTACTCCAGCTCCGCTTAATAAGACCCCAGAGCATAACTCCCCACAAAAAATTAAATTATACCCTTAAAAAAAAATCAAAAGACATTCCTCAAATTTCATATTTTTGACATAGTTTCGTTAAGAAATCAAATAAAGGTTATGATACCCAGTTATCACAGGATTGAGACCCTGGGAATCAGGAGTTATAAGGTATTTCTCGGGTCCCCAAACACGGCCAAATATCTGGTTTGGTGTCGGGTACGTTAACACATGAGAAAAAGAATATTTTAAGTCCCGAAAAAAGGTTACCTTGCCGTTGACCTAACGATTTTACGAGTACCCGAGGAACTAGGACTATAAACTGTACCAGGGTTTGTAAATATTGTTCTTTTGGCTTGAAGGCCTTTAAACCCTAAGATTCAAGCGGAGTTTGTTTGCGAGGACAAGAAAATTACCAGTGTTCTTGACGCAGTAAAATTTTACAGGATAAAATCGAATTAATTCCCAAAGTTAATTTTTTAGAAAATCCAATCAATCATTTTTTTTTTACAAAAACAAATTAAAATTGGTTTTCGACTTAAGTATCTTGAGAACAAAGCAACAACAACAGACGGGAAGATATCAGTGTGGGTCGCATCCCAGCCTTTTTTCATTTATTTTTCAGGTTCAATCCACACTCCGACAAATTTGTCCATTTTCTAATATACGACACCGCCTGAGATGCTGAAAGCAACATGATGAATTTGATAAACGGTTCATTGGAGAAATCGAGTGTTTTGAGTCCTTTATACTTGAAGAGTCTTGCCTTTCAGACAGCATCCACTAAATCACTGGTATTTATCGTCTGTATAGTTTGTACTTTCTCTATTTCATCACACTTCCTGATGAATGGCTGTAATTGATAGGGTTCATATGCCACCATCTATCCTTTTCAACACCCTAGTTATTCCTGAAATTCCTTTCTGTGACCCTTTTCTTTTATCATCACCATAAAAGATATATGCTTCCTTTGTTGACGAAAATGTTGACTTTCACTCACTCTGGAGATGGGTTTGTCTATGGTTTCCAACCGGAAAACCCGTGCTTATAAATTAATTGCTTTGCACCAACTTCCTGATTCCCATAAAATTTTTTTTTGGTTCACACATCCTTATTGGTTAATTTTATTTTATTTATCTTTACAAAAACATCTACATATATCCTTCTCTGATGATGAGTGTGGTTCACCAGTATCGATATTTTAAGTAAGATTTATTAATGTACACATTCGGCCTCCTATATATGTATATCAAAACGAAAGGCTCTATACGAGTATAATCCTTGTGAAACCGAAGTGAAAACCCCAAAGTCATCTCACGGCTATATTTCATTTTCTTCATTTAACATTATTTAAACCTTTTTTTCTTTTTTTTTAGCTTTTCAAATAAATTTCCCAACCAAATTGCTATATTTCTTTTCTTCCCGTACATTTTCCATTAAAAAATCCTATCTTTTTCGTATATAAATTCTTTAACCAAGTTAACAAAAATAAATTCTTCAGCCTCAGATGGATTTAGATTAAGATACAGAGTGTGTGAATTACTTCGGCAAAAACCAACAAAAACCTCAAATTCTTCTGCAGCCATAAATACACTGCTCGTAAAAAAGTAAAAAAAAAACCCTTTTTAGAATTTGTATTCAAGTTAAGCCGCCCGCCAAAAAACCCATTAGGGTATAATTGTGTCATGTCCAAAAGTGAAAATTATAGCGTGTATATTTTGTGTGAATTGCGTGAATTTTAGGGTTGGAATAATGGAAGTTCCCACATCAAATCGAATTGAAGGGGTATCATTTCAATTTGAATTCATACAACGATTCAAAAAAGTACCTTTTTCAGGGAACAGAGAACTTGAAATTGACCTTTAAACTTTCCAACGATGATGATTTGGTATCGGTACTCTATCAGTAATAAATTGAAGCAAATTATTTTATACAGCATTCAAATGGTATATAATAAAGAGGGTGTCCTGGAACTCCATCACATCAAGACTTTTAACTACCAAAAATCCATTACTATATCAGTCAATCGATTTGACTATAACCTACAATAACTTTTCGTGCCGGGAAATATTGTTTGTGGCACTTTTATTGGAGTAGCTATACTTTTGATGGAATCGAGGGTGAATTATGTATGATGAAACGAGCTTATAGGCATATGGCAGGCTTCTGGCCCTTAGCCCTCAGCCCTTAAACACTACCACAAAATTATATGATTTTCTGGATAAACACACACTGCCATAAGGTTTGCAAATGCTGCTGTTGATGGGGCCCGAGAAGGGTGACTACGGAAGACTTCTATAGAGTACCATATTTCAGCAAAAGATAATAATTTTTGACCTCTCCACTCAGGGCTCTATAAAAGGGGAGCCTCTTTTATTTATGTGCCTCTCGTAATGTTCCAAACAGTATAATGTGTTCGATATCAGAATATTGAAATTTAATGGCCACCATTAAGTGCGCTCTGGAGTTTTCAATAATGTATATTTTATTTTGGACAACGTTGTCAATAAAATATAAAGTAGATTGGAAAAGATACAAAAATAAAATTTAATATTACAGGTAGCAACATTATAACTGTATAATGTATATCTATACCTATACTTAATGTATATAATTTGTTAAATTATAATTAGGAAATGTTTTGAAAAGATAGAAGAAAAAAAACTAAAGCGTTGTTTATTTATAGAACCGTAATGAGTTTTTCTTATAAAACAAGAGGGTGTTTTTTTTTAACTGACATAAATATAACTTCCAATTGGTACCTTTAAGAATTTGCAAACAATATTTCAAAAATCCTTTTTAGAGAACTTCAAAAAGTAGGCAAGAAATTATTTATTTCGAGATATTTGGGATGTTAAACCAATTTTTTGGGGGCTTTTGGTAGTTTTTTTTTTTGTAAAAAATGTCGATTGCATTTTTCTAAAAATGTTACCAAGTCCAAGAATCAACACTTTTTGATTTGAGTCAAAAATCATTTTTTAGACATTTTTAGTAAATTTTGTTTGGGCTTTTATTATTTTTAAACTATCATTTCTATTTCTCTAAAAATTTCACTACATGTCAAACACTTTATTCTTCGTTGCTTTTTGTTCGTTAAACATTTCATGTCACAAATATTTTTTGACAATTCTTTTTTAATAACTGACAATATATTTTCTTTGACAATTCAAATTAAATTGAAGTCTATATATGAAAATATTTATCTGTAACTGGAATCTAAATCCATTCAAATTTATAATAAAAAAATATAGAATTTGACAAATCGGACCGATTACAATAGCTTTCAATGTTAAAAAGTTCAGAAAAAATATTTTTCAAGGTGTTAGATGAAGGTTCCATATTGAGTTCCAAAGATATCCACTTGATTTCATTACAAAACCCTTAAGAATATAAAGAAGATCAAATATTAAGTGTGTTATTTCATTGCAAAACTATTTAGAAGCCAAGGAAACATTTACTTCTTTACAGGCTTAGAATTTTACAAATCCCATACTTAAATACAATTTGTTGGTTTCTATAAACTCTTAGATTATTTATCTTGGCTAAGATAAGTATATTAATACCATAATAGCTACAGTCAACATATGTACAGTCACCAGTTTATGTGTATGTCATATAGTAATTTCGTTTACAAGACTTTCAATCCCAAAGAAAAACACCCTTTATAATATATTCAACAGATTTCTTCGGGCTTACAAGGATTTGACATTTTCTCTCTTCATTTGCAGCCAACAGATATTTGTTTTATGTTTACTGTCTATCTGTAATTCTGTAATTCTGTCACTCTTGTTTTCCCCCATTTGGGGGGGAGGTGGTAAGATGGTATGGTGTATAGTTAAATGTACATATTTAATGTATCCCTCATCCAACTGAAATGTATAGGGGTAGTAATTTTCACTCTCAGTCTTAATAAACATTAAACATTTTAGGTATGAAAGTATACTTACCTACTCGTACAAGTGGTAGGGTTTTTTTTTCTTGTGGGGGAGGCTTGAGAAGCTTCCATTATCTTGCTCGAAACATCTGGGTCTCGACCATTAGTTAAATAAATTTGTATTTCAGTTAACATTATCTGTGGGAAAGAACAAAACAAAAAATGTGTGTGAATGTAATGTACTTATGTATAGTTGCCAATAAAGCAACAAACAGTACGCAATAATTGCTCAATTCCAAGATTCTGTAATTTATAGATATTACTTTTATGTTCAATAAAGTGTGGGGAATACTTTTTGACAGCAGATAAGGGATTTGTTTTTGTTTTGCTGATGGGGGAAAAAATAAGGACAACATTTTTGCTAATTGACGTGGTTATAATTATGAAAACAATTTGACAAAGATTTGTTAATTTATGGAGGTTTTAGGCAGTCTTCTCTTTCTATCCTCTTTTAAAATGTTGGATACATTTTCTACCACGAATTAATGTTGACGTTTGTTTAAAAATGGGATCAATTGGGTTAAATGAGAATTTCTTAAACGTGCAATATTTTCTCGCTGTCTTAAGATATGTCAAAATTAAATCATCTAGTGTAAAGTATAGTCTTTGAATAATTTGAAACCACTTTATTCACCACGCTAGTGTCAAAATTCAACCAAATATCAGAATTTAACCAACATTTTACTGCATTCACACATTACCTTAGCAAGTCATATGTTTTGAATGACTTGGTTAACAGAAATAAATTGAAAATAATTACACGCTTTAATGGCGAATAATAAATGTATCAAACGCACTTATAAATTAATGAAGAGGAAGAAATATTGGAAAAATTAAAACTCAATTTCAAAGAACATTTTTAAAAATGGGATCAATTGGTGTAAATGAGAATTTCCTAAATATGCAATATTTTCTCTGTTTTAAGATATGTCAAAATTAAATCATCTAGTGTAAAGTATAGCCTTTGAATAATTTGAAACCGATTTATTCACCACGCTAGTGTCAAAATTCAACCAAACGTCATACGTTTTGAATGACTTGCTAAACAAAAATAACTCTCAAATAATTTCACACTTTATTGGCGAATAATAAATATATCAAACGCACTTATAAATGAACGAAGAGGAAGAAATATTGGAAAAATTAAAACTCAATTTCAAAGAACAATACTGTGCTCTGTATACTTTCATGAATCCATAAATTATTTGTAACAAGCAACCAAGTTCCTTGAAGTCTGAAAAATTGCTAAAAAACTTTTTTGTTTTATTTTCAAGTGATAATATCTTGAAAACTCAACGTGATGGCACACCATAAACCTTTATGGAAAAGTATACACAATCTTGTTTCTCTCTGCGAAAAACTTTGTTGTTAATTGTTGATGTCCTTGAAGGTAGTATACCTACGTTATGTAACTACCTACAGAAATAAAAGTTTACTGTCAATAAATAAAATTAACAATCTACACTTGCAATGACTTTATCAGAACCCAACAAAATATATTATATCATTAGGGTTTTTTTTTTCTTTTCTATATCCAATAAATAAGTAGATATTATGTAACTCAATGGTATTTGAAATAGGGTAAAATATTTTGTATACAAATACGTATTATTATCTCAAACTTTCATGTTTTTGGCAAATAACTTCTTCAAAGAACCAATACAAAATTGAGTTTTTGAGAATAACAAACGATGCCGTTTGTCGTCAATAGAAGATAATCTGGTTTAAAATCCTTCAAAGAAAACAAATAACACTGTATCTTTGGAGTTTTTACAATCGAGAGGACGAAATATCTCTAGGATCTATGGGACATAAAATTGTGTAGGTAACTTCTGAAGGTAGTATTTTATGTTATAAGTAGGGTGGAATTTGATAAGCTTTTAAGGAGAAATAGAATATTTTTATAAAGGTATTAAGTCGGTGAAATAAAAAGCCAACTAAATAGTAATATTTTAATGGATACTTATACAAAATTTATCTTGAACATTTGTCATTCATAAATGGTGTTTTTTTTTAGCTTCAAAAGAAGTTTGGTTGTTGTCTATGATTTGACAGTTGAGAATGTCAGTTGACAGTTCTATTCAGTAAGGTTTGACAATTCATTATGAATATCGTTTAACTCTAAAACACTTTAAATATAATTAAATCTGTTAGTGAAGTGGAACACTTCGTTCTTAGAATTGTGTTTAGTGATGAAGTCCATTTCGGGGTAAATGGCTTCATTAATAAGAAAACTGGCCGTATTTGGAACGAAGACCATTATATCCATTATATATCCATTTATAAATTGACTATTTGGTGCAGTTTATACGCTAGCGGCCTCTTCGGACATCCAGCAATATTTCTGTCTTGTGTTATTATTTACAATTCTCAAGCTCTTAAAAAATTCAGCTTACAAGGAGAATCCCAAACCTAACAACATGACTTTCATAGTTCTGATTGAAAATGAAAAAAACAACTTTGTAGCAATAAAAAAATATAGAAAAATTCCACTGAAAAGCTAAAAAGAATTTTAAATATTAAAGTATTAGCATAGAAAAGTATTACATTTGGGTACATATCTATCGGATCCACTCAACATCCTTTAGCTTTTTTACTTCAATATTAATTTACATAACGTACATGTACCACAGGTATCTGCATATAGTGAGTATGACTCCGATTGCCTTAAACAAATACAAACCTAAGCAACATCAGTTTCAGCAACGCCTGTTCAAAAAAACAAAAAACAATTTCCTGTCAGAATAACGCTTCAAATTATCTCCCTCGATGATCGATACTGATGGATGAGTTCCGTGTGGTCAATACGTCAATTTCATTCGCGACTTCTGGCGGCTGATGACGAAGCGAACGAAGCACACATCAGGCAGACAAGGTGGTTTTTTAATTTGCATTTCAAAAACCGTTCCATTAATCACACTCGAAAAGTTTTAGTCTTCTAAAAATTCCAACCAAACCAAACCAACACCATGCATAAATTAAGCCTGATACAAACGTCACAACTCTCTATACTAATCAATAACGGTTTTTTTTTGTGACGTATGTTTATTATTCAACAAATACACATATGTATGGAGCTATACATATTTATAAACACATACATTCACATTGTACATCCACTAAACCTTTGCTTTTGCTATATATATGGAGACAATTTATGCGTTGACTATTATAGATTATGCCTCCTGAATATTGTGGCATAATTTGTTGAATCAAATGAAAAATCTTCAAACTTAGCGCTGATAAACGATGAAAACGTTTTCTTTTTTGTGGTGGGTGAACAAAAAGAATCTATAATAACGTACTCTGAACTTTCACACATTGTTACACTCTGCTGTCTAGTGTCTAGTGGTTTAGTAAGGACCTTTACCTTCATTTCAATTGTATCATCATCATCATCATCATCATTATAATGAAAAATATTCTATATAACTCTTCAAGGACATTAAATAAATACATAATGCATATGTGAGACGTGATTAGCATTATTATCATATTTTATGTGTTTTATTTTGTACGATATGTCAATGTTTTTCTTTTGGTTTTGGAATTGAATCATATTGCTTTTTTTGAAGTTCCGCATTTATGAGAGTTCAAGTATGTATATCTGTAAACAATTAAATATTGTTTTGATTTTTATTTAAAAAGTTTATTGGATTTTTTTCAACAGTTTGAATTTATTAAAACTAACAATTAATGTAAATCAAAAACAAATCTGGTCCCAAAACAGAACCCTGTAGAACTCCAGCTGTCATCTTTTAATATTTGACACAGCTACATATGTACGTTAATAACCAGAATTTTCACACTTGAGGCTTGATTGTTGAACAGCCACTCAACACTCAACGTGTCAATGTCACTGCTGGCGTTTTTGTTTTGGAAATTACTTATTAGAAAATGGGGCTGATTGCGATGATTAATGGATTTTTAAATGTATAGATTTTATGTGGACGACGACGTTTATTTGTCAACAGCCACACAAGCAACATTTTTCGAAAACAAAATATTCTGACCGTTTTATTTCTTGAGAAGGTGATAATTTATATGCCAATGTTCTACAATCGATTCTAGACTTTAAAGATGGAATTATTTATTTAAATCTAATATTGCTCTATATTGTCAGCATAAGGTCCTCTTTGCTGAAATAAACATCCATTGATTTATATTCGTTTTTTTTTTGTAATATTAAAATAAAACCTCTTATTGGATTTTTCTTGTTAAAAACTAAATCTATTTTAATTGAATAAGTTAAAAATAAACATTCGGTTTTATTGAAATTATGTTGTGTTTCATAAGAAAACTTTATTTAAGATTTTCTCTTTTGTAAACCATTTTCATACAATTTTATATAATATAATAAACGTCAAAACAATAAACTGTCAAAACATATCTTTTGAGTATTTACGCAAGTTATTAAATTGTATCCTTCCTAAGCTGACAGGATGCATGTTTCATGTTAAAGATTCACGTTCATAATTCTTAATTTCCTGTCAACTTAAAGTTACGACAGCAAACGATAAAGTATGTATGTACATGACTAAGTTCCTATGCACCTACATACCTTACAAAATACTAAAGGTGAAAATCTAATTATTAATGAATATCCGTTTTACTCGTCTGCTTTATGCTTTATTGATTTAACTGTAGAATATACGAATACCTAACCTATTCCAGAAGTGAATGAATGCTCTATGCAGTATGCACTATGATGGTGGATGCTTTTCTTGAGATACGAGTATATTGTAGGTTATAGTTGATGGTATATGCTTTGCATCATCTTTAAATAGGATTTTCTGAATTTGAATTTCAATATGGATGCTATGACTTTCCAATTAGTGTGATGGGATTCTTGAAAATGAAAATAAGCCATATAAGTTAATTGCATATATACCTACTCGTAAAATAGAAACCTTTATTTTACATGTGCAGTAAATTTGTCCCCAAATTAGGAATGAAAATTAAGATGATGTGGAAACTGCCAACAGAAATGTTGAAAAAGACCATAATCTGTCAAAAACATTCAACAACTTAATTATAAAAATGAAAGGGATTACCTTTTTTTGAGAACTATTCTGTTTACAATAACAAAAGTACACACTATTGTCAGATCTTACAATATTGTCAGATCAATACGTGCTCTGATTATAGCTGTCAATTAACTTATTTCTGTTAAGAGGGTTGGCAGATTTTTGTTCAAAGTTTTTCATTACCAGATAGTAGTTCGCTGAATCCAATTTGCTTTGGGGCATGAAAGATTGTTCAGGAATGACATAAAATAATAAATGTCAAAAACAACGACATCTGACAGTGTCAGATCGTCATCTGCGAACGGCTAAGATGACATTTCTGGAAATATTCTTCCATACAATTTTAAGTTAACACGATTGTAAACCTTTTAAGATTATTTCTTAGTGACAGATCTGGTACTGTGGTCTGTGTTAAGTTATTTTCT
The DNA here is from genome assembly GCA_951509635.1 of Eupeodes luniger. NCBI lineage: Eukaryota > Metazoa > Arthropoda > Insecta > Diptera > Syrphidae > Eupeodes > Eupeodes luniger. The sequence goes on along the minus strand of OX608075.1, from coordinate 4,674,193 downwards.
TGGAAACGTCAACAATTTGAAAAGTCAATTAACATGCAATGTCGTCGTAAGTTTACTAACTGTGTCGGCGTATAATTAAATCAGCTCTTCAACCGCATTCGTTTTAATTTTAAGCTATTGAAAAAAAATTGTGCAAGATTAAGTTAGTGACACATTAGACGTGTTTATATTTCGTTCACTTTCTAAATGTCAAACTTATTTATTATAAATATGAATATAAATAACATTTGACACATTCAATTACAAAAATTAATTGTTTAGTTAAGAAAATCGATAGATTTTAAAGAATCTTGCCTTAGTAATAATCCCTTTACAAAAGTTCATTGAACTCATGAGTGTTTATTTAAATATCATTTTACTGTGGTTTATCTGGCAGAGCCATACAAAAACCATTTATATCGTTCTTGAACAAATGTCTTTTAAAATATTTTTACCACTTAACGTTAGAATATACACATTATACAGTCTGGATCCTTTTCGAAAAATTAACATAAAAGAAAAGGGATATAAATAATTACACAGAGTTCATGTGTGTAAATGTAAATAAATGTTTCGAGGACGAAGAAGAGGAATCTAGAAGAAGAATGATGCACGTCTACGTCAACTTGTCTAGTCTAACTTCTCTTCCATGACTTTGCTTCGGTGTAGAATTGTGTGTTGCAATTAAGTAAAATGCTCATAACTTATACAAAAACTTGTTGAGTCAAGGCGTTGAACATGGTGGGCCATCAACTGGGCAAAAGTTCTGTTTGATAGAAATATCAGTTCTATTGACATTTTGACACTTCATGGTTCGGGAATGGGATTTCTGCTTTAAGTCAATGCTTAGGTATCTATCAATACACTTAATTATTCACATTCCAAAAATTACAGCTCAAAGACTATAATGGTGTTTGATGTTTGATTTAATTCACCTCGGGGAATCTACTTGATAATAATCAAGTTAATTGAATTGAAATCATAACTAATTTGTGACCTTCTTATATTAATTGTGTATAATAATAATGGCCGACTTGAATAGATTAAGACAAAAAGTATACCACTGAGCAAAAATGTTATTCTGTGAGATTTGATTTGTTTAATTTTGATTAAAAAATGAAGTTCAGTAAAAACAATAAAGACATTGATATAATCAAAATATTTTAAAATTCGGTCTTCTATTTTCCTTTTTCAAAAGTTTGTTTTCTTTGAGCTGTCAAAAAGAGTGACTGGAATGAAAACTTAACAAATCGCACGTAAATTGCATTATAAACGGTTATTGTTTTTTTAATTATAGTTGTAAAAAATTAAAATACATATATAATTAAATTGCCTCTTTAACTCTGTCGGAATTGGGTCTTCTATTTTCCTTTTAAAATATTTGCTTGTACCTGTCAAAAAAATATGACTTAAAATGCTTTTTTCCAAATTTTAACGAAACTTAACGAATCGCAACTGAATATGGTGGGGTTAATGTTTTTTTAAATTATAGTGGTACTTTAACAAAATTATGAAAATGAATAGTTATAAAGAAGCCATTTTTTACAGAAATCGGGGGGGGGGCAACTGCTTCCTGTAATCCTGGTATTCTCAACTCAAGATTATTTCGTTCGATAAATTCTTGCAACTAAAAATGAATTAATGCATGTAACGCGAAAAATGAATGCAGTGTAAACATTTCTTTAGAATATCTTTGAAACTTCTCATATATTTCAATGGTTATACAATTTTGAGATAAGTCGTTAGCATACTAGAACTAAATTTAAGATTCCAAGAACTCATGTGAAATAATATCATGATGGTAGCGAAATATTTCAAAGAATTTAAATATGCATATTTTATGCATTTTTCATTCATTATAATTCTTATTTTATACGATGCCAAACATCCGAGATGATGATACATTTTTTAAATTGTCCTTGAAAAGAAAAATACACATACATTCATATCTCCACATAAATGTTCTTACCTAATGTGACAATAAATTTATTCAGAAAAGCCTTCATCGAAAAAAGATTTCCCATTCAATATTTTTATTTTTCTTGTACCATTCTAAAAGGATATGGAACTCGAACTCATGCAAATCATACATAGCGTCACATTATGCATAACTGTCATTGTTGTTGAAAATGTGAAATGACACAATAGAAAAATATTTTGATTTGTATAGCAAATTTGCAAGAGTTTCTTTTTTATTCATATAAATGGAAAACCTGAAAAAAGAATTCATAGGGATTTTCTGATAAGAAGTACCTACCAGAAGAAATGGATTATTTATAGGATATACTCGTGAGTATACAGATAGAGCAATAGAACAGGTGAAGAGTTTTAAAACAAACATACCTAGATACATTTACTAAACATGCATATGCATAGGTAGATACGTTTGTGCACTCAATTGTATTTGTGGGGATTTTCTCACGAAGAACAAGATTAATCTGAAAATTTATTGGATTAAAGAAATCGAATGGGGGGCATTCTTAAGGTATCTGATCGCAATTTTATATCAGTTAATACCACACAAATTAAATTAGGTAGAAAATTGAGGGAAGGTTTGTTTGCGACTTTTATGATTCCAGTTTGTATGCCTTTGGAATATTGTATTCAGGTATTTAATAAAAATATAGTAAGCTTTATTAATTATGAAATAGGAGACGAAAAACTTCACACAAATTGTAAAACCAAATAAATTACTTCCCCATTTCATATTAAATAACAATTTGTATTGAGCAGGTTCAAGCGACATAAGGGACTTGAAAGTAAGGCAAGTTTCTAGTTTCTGATTGGCCAGCTGCCAATAAACTGCCTTCCACTAGAGGCAACTTTATTGGAATGTTGACTGGAAAGTTAGTCAAGAAAAATCTCTCTTACTATCAAAGAAGGCTGCTTGTGTCAAAATGTCAGCTGATCATGTTTTTTCATACAAATAAAAGGTGATCTTCATAACTCTGTGATTTATTTATTTCCTTCACAATTTTATTTAAAGTTTAGTGTAGAAGAGTTCCTTGTCATATTGGAAAAGAATTAAGCAATTTTTCGTTAATATCCAAAACACAACGTATGATAAACTTGTAACTTGTAATCTTTGTAAGGAGTTTCTTTTTTTTTGTTGATAATAATGTTGTTGGTACTTTTGTAAGTAGAAAGTAGTCGAGTAAAGTTCCAAGTCTAAAATGTATGACATCTAATTCAAACCATAATTGACAGGTTGATTAAAACTGTCATTGAAAATTTCTATAATGGCTGAATCACATACACGCTTCAGCTTCGGCTTCGCCTGACGTTTACGAGTTCAGCCATAGGAATTCAATGCATGCTATCACAATGGAGCTTCGACCTCACGTTTCGTTTGGCAATCGTAAGGAAAAGAACGTAATGTAACGTAATGTGACTCTAAACGGAAGCTCTAGTTCAATTTTCTGAACATTTGCTTCGTCTGACAGCTCAAGAGCTGTAAAAAAATGTCAACAAACAAAATATTTGCTCTTTGGAGGGATGAAATAATAGAAATGTCATTCAAAGCAACCTCGAAGCATGCCCAACGTAACGCAGACGAAGCCGAAGCTGAAGCGTGTATGTGATTCAGCCATAATGGCTGAATCACATACACGCTTCAGCTTCGGCTTCGCCTGACGTTTACGAGTTCAGCCATAGGAATTCAATGCATGCTATCACAATGGAGCTTCGACCTCACGTTTCGTTTGGCAATCGTAAGGAAAAGAACGTAATGTAACGTAATGTGACTCTAAACGGAAGCTCTAGTTCAATTTTCTGAACATTTGCTTCGTCTGACAGCTCAACAGATGTAAAAAATGTAAACAAACAAAATATTTGCTCTTTGGAGGGATGAAATAATAGAAATGTCATTCAAAGCAACCTCGAAGCATGCCCAACGTAACGCAGACGAAGCCGAAGCTGAGGCGTGTATGTGATTCAGCCATAATTGCCAAGCATTTTCCTTATTTTAATACAATGGAAATGTTTTCTGACAGAAATCTTTCATTGGAATTGTTGTAAATCCGATTTATCTTTTGGCATAATAGAATAAGCTATTCGGGAAAGTGAATTTCTATCAGATGAATAATTGTTCAGTTTAACTTTTTTTCAATTGATTTCATTTTCAAAAGCTCTAACTTGCCTCTAATTGAACCCATATTCAATATTCTACACCAACAAATCCCCGAAATTAAATTTGTAAATATTTATTCATAGCTAATCTATTAAAGTGTGTATGATATAAATGTATTCAAATAGTAGATACATAGCTATACATTTTTTGGTTAACATACATTCAATTTGAATTAATAATTTAGAACTGGATACATTCAAAATGCGACTATACGTTTTTATGGTAGCTTAGGCATACTTTAAAAGGATTGGTCATAATAATAAAATAAAAGTACCAATCGACAAAATATTACTCAATTATAGGAAGTTAAAAACTAATTAAATTTTCAAGCTATACGCATCGTCTCATTAATTGTTTCGTGCGGTACCTATGTACCTAATTGAATCACCAAAAATGATTTTAAGAGTTCATTCAATTAGAAAATCATTAACAAATATAAAATAGTACGAACATAATACAAACCTACCTAACAAATTATGCTAAAGAAATCGAGTGTGCTATAATGAAAAGCAATTGTTTCCAGATGGTTGAAAAATTAGTTCGAGACTATTTTAATTAAATGGAAATTAATACCATCAAAAATACTAAATGTTCTGATTAATTTTTATTCATTCACTGTGTTTTTGGAATGTAGACTTTTCTAGACTAAAAGTTGAAAATGTTATTCTTTTTTGATTGGTATTTCAAAGGCAAATAAAATGTACGATTGGGTCGCACGACATTGCTCCTGTATTCAAAATGTATGTTTAAAATAAAGTACCTATATTTTCAGATTTAAAAACATACCTGCAAAATTTATAGAAGTAAAAAATGTATATAAGTTGCCACCACAGTTCGTAGAGTCCCAGGGCCGAGTGATTTAAAACTATCAACCATTTCTGTGAGAGAGTAATTAAAGAGATACAAGGGACCTACAAATTTTAAGTCGAATCCAAACGGTTAATTTGAGACAGCAGTTTTTATGACATGAAATACTATTGGAGGATTTTTCAATTTTCCTTTATTGATTAAATTGTTTTTTGAAAGGCTTAATTGTTTTTTTGACTTCTTTTTGAGATATTGAAGAAAAATGTATATTTAATTAATTTAAAAAAATTATACAAGCATATTTGTTCAACAAGTAAAGGGTGTTATTTTAAGAGATATAAGACTTTGAAATGGAATAAAACACATATGATAACTTTAAATTGACAAGAAATGTACTTTATTCAAAAGATATTATTTTAATTTTATATAGCATTATAATTTTATATAGCGTTCACCGTTGACAGTTACGTTCTAAAAACCGATAAATACACCAAACAGGCAGTTTTTGTGGATGTAATGGTGTCTCAACATACAATTGATAAATATCTTCACTGCGAATACGGCAGTTTTTTTTATTGACGTTTTCTTTCGACCAAAAGTGAGCTTCATCGCTGCATACGTATTTTGGACAGTACCATGTTCAGGCGTTAGTCTATTCATGTTGAAATGTATAAACAATAATCATTGACAAATTTGCGATAAGTGACAATTTGTAAATGATAACTTGACAGTTATCTTAATTCCGTCCCATACAAAAGTAAAGTTTTGTAGAATTGTCATGGAATTTGCGACAGTTGTCAAGATTTCGGATCATAACAAATTGACAATTGTGACAGGCAAATATTAAAAATCAGTAGACACCATCAACACAACACAAAAAGGTTAGGCAATGCCTAAAAGTGTTACCTGTCAATACGTTACGAAATGAAAACTTGTCAGATAAGTTCCACAAATTTGTAAAATTGTCACTTGTAAATGTTTTTAAAACTGGTCCCAGATTCCACACCTAAAATAAGTCACTTGACAGCTGACAAAATGGCCGTCAATTAAAATAGTGTTGTCAACTTAAAGTTCTTTAACTCTAAATAAAAAAATCCATTATAAGTCTTTTAATTCAGATGTCGTATTACGTATGAGATGGCAATGCTAAAGAAAAAACATAGGGTTTATTTTGAATGTGTAATACCGTCGAACATATTTCTAAATTAGCTTCATCCCCTCATATATTCCAGTTCTTTATTTTTCTTGTTAGAAGAAAGAAAAAACTTGTATTTTACAAAATATATTTTGTTAGGGTTTAAATAACTTGATATCATTAAAAAAAATTATTATGTTGAAGGTCAAAATGATTCCCTTAGAAACACTATACCAACTCGTATATCTCATCCTCCAAGTGTTTTAATTTTTAATTCTCCCCACATTTCTGAACGAACTGAAGCAAACCCCAAAAACATTAATTTATCCACTGTACGCCACACCCCCTTACCCTTACCCACTTATATTTCACAAAATTGAAACAGAAATATTCCATATGTTTCAAATCAGTTTATGTAAGGATAACTCCCAGTTCGTCCTTATCGTCGTCGTCGTCGACGTCGTCGGCTGTCGGGACAAAATAAAAAATAAAAACAAATCTGTTCATACACAGCGCCACGCCAGCCGTAGAGAAACGGAAATAGGAAACATGAAGCAAGGATAAAAATAAAGTTGGGCTTTTAAACTTTTCGAATTGAAACTGCAAAAAGGGAAAACGTTGGCAGTTCGAGTTTGGTATACATTTAGCATTGTACAATATGAACCTATATAATCCATAAAAAGTATATATAATGGTTCAAAAGTAGAGATAACTAAATAAGTATACAAATTTTAACCCTTCGGGATATAGCGGGTTCATTATCCTCTGAAACAAAAACAAAAAATACTTTAAACAAATTAACACAATATTTTGCATAAGACCCTTTGTTAATTTTTAAAGGACTAAAAAGGTGAATCGCGGTCTTTTGCACAGAATTACTTTCTTTAAAGCGTCATTAATTTCGTAAACAGTAATAATACATATTTTAAGGAAAGTATCATATCTAAGCAAAATACATTTGAATTAAGAAATGAGTAAAAATTTACAGAATTGCTCCAAATCAAAGTTTGCTTATGAAACTGTGAAAATCCAAGTAAGGCATATGAATTTAACTTTGACTCTGAAATTTTCTTAAACTCATTTATATTGTCTGATTATTTGAAAAGTTTAAGTATTTAAGCTTCGTATAGATGTCAGATGAAACAAAAATGTCAGATTAGAGCAGTGATGAGACAAGATGTATGGCTGCCAATGAACCAACTATTGAAAAATCTCTGACAGTGAAAAATCGTCACAGTTGGCAGTTGTTGTCCCAAAGCTTTACAATTTTCACTGTCAGATAATTAGCTGATTTAATTTCGCATTTTCTAATAAAAGACCGCTATTTGGAAAGCTTTTACTTTTAAACTTGTCAATTTTGACATTTGGTAAATAAAAATGAAACCATTACTTATTGCTGAAATTCACTAAAAATGGAGCTACTTTTAAATAGAACACTTTTAAATTATAATTATTTCTCGTCATGTGAAGGACGGGTCGATGTCAATGCTTCACAATCGATTTAAGACAATTAATATAAAATTTTTAAAGTTATCGAAGGAAAATAATTATTTTAGAATTAATGAAAAATATATAATGAAGTAACCTTGCCATTTCGCTGATACTATTTTCCATTCATAATGGCAATCAATCAAATATCTTTTGATTTCTTTACAAAAAAAAACTCCTTTTCTTAAATGGCAGAATAAAACCTATTGCTCTATGAAAATATTAAGAACATGTAGCAGCAAAATTTTGTCTCAAAGAAATCTGTCAGGGGGAATTTTGTAAAACTGAAACACAAATCAGTATAACAATTCGTGTAATTATTTGACATGAGTGCTTTAATATCGACCAGTACATGATTTTCTAATCAAAAGGAAACACAATAAAATATCCATTTAAACATTTTTAGAGATTTATTTCATAGCTTTTCATCATTTTAAATTGTGTTTCGAGATTAAAAAACGATAAAGCAAATTAAATTTATGTATTGGGGCATATTCTGCTTAAGTCTTTCGACATGTTAATTTTTATTTTAAAATTTTAAAACAAAATGTCTGACAACGTAATTTTCTCAATCAATTTGTTTATTTTTGACGTTTTATAGATTTAAAAACAGCTTAAACATAGGTTCCGTCGTGTGCATTTTTAGACTCCAGGCTATCGTTTTAAAATGAGTTAAAATTGTCTATGAATAACCTAAACTGAAGTTTAGTTTAGCAAAGACAAAGAACTATGAATATCGTCTATTATGTTTTATATCAACCAGCGTTGTTCCTAGGAAAAAAAATGTTGGGGCCATTTTTGGGGCCTTTTTGCCTTTATTGGGGCCACTTATTTTTTCCGTATTTATAGTATCGCGTGTGGTCGAAATTCGACCATCTGAGCGACAAAATATGATTTCACATATGAATATTTGTACAACTACGTCCTACATATTAAGTATGTAGTCGACCGATTCAAATACTCTCTTCTTTTAGGACTTTTAATTAATTTTGACTTTCAAATGGTTTATTTTTTTATTGTCAGACGTTAGGTATAAGTAGATATGTACATTAAAAAAGAAATACAAGAAAAGGAAATGAAAATAATCGAATACAACATTAGGTTATATTTCATATTTTTGCATTTGTAGTTAGTATTTTTATTTACTTTATCAATTTTTATTTATAAAAAGCAACATAACAACATTTTACGATTTTGGGGCCATTTCATGATGGCCCGGGGCAGGGGGCCTAAATAAAAATCTTGGGGCCAAATGGCCCAATTGGGCACTTTAGCACAACGCTGATATCAACATACATTTTTAGTTGAAAAGATACTTTGTTTGGCCCAGAAATTTAATTTGAGATCGTTTTTACTTTTTTAAACGAACAGTTGATATTTTTGATTTTATACTTCGGAACAAAATCGTTCCACTGAAGGCGTGCCATTTCCTTTGTATACCCACCTGTCAGTTTTAGTTAAAAAGATGGACTCTAACCTCAAATCCTTGATTTTAAAGAGGAACTTTTTTTTTATGATGGCAACAACCACCCTGTCGAAAAAATGCCAATGACTTCTCAAAAAATATGTTCCTTACTCTATTAAGTAATGAAAAAGAATCTCAGTCTTTATTCCCACGTCAAAATGAAAAGAGATTTTAAACGCATTTAAAAGAATTCTCGTAAACAATCCAAAGTTTAACCGTATAAATACATTCGAAAATACAACTCAAAAGCTTACATTATTTTTTTCTATCTGAATGCATTCATCAACTTTTTCTACTCGCTACAACATTTCAATATGTAATGTATGAAAACCACACAAATTCACAAACTGTCAAAATTGACACTGACACCGAAGCTGGTGCGTGCAAGAAATATAAGAAAACCACGCACAGAAAAATAAACGTTTCAAATTTCGCTAATTGGCATTTTTTTCATTAAATCAACTTTTATTTCATTATAGAAAATGGCAAAAAGTGATTCTGAAAGTAGTTCATCATCTTCATCGAGTGGCAGTGACTCCGATTCATCATCATCGTCCGAGGAGGAAGAAACTAAACCGAAAAATTCTCCCTCGAAAAAAAATCATGCCACATCAAACGATGAAAATGAGAAATCACCATCAGGTTCGTTAAAACAAAAAGCTGAAAACTCAAAGAAGAAAACATTGAAGAAGAAACAACCTAAAAACAATTCCTCATCATCGGAATCGTCGAGTTCGAGTTCTGATGATGATGGTGATGGAAGCAGTTCGTCGGCATCGTCATCGTCTAAGTCGTCTGGAAGTGATACCGAGGAAGAAAAGGAAGTCAAAGTTTCGAAAATGGTAGAGCTGAAAACTGTTAGTGATGAAAAGCCTCCGGAGGAAGCTACAGCAACTAATCCGGAGCCAGAAGAAGGGGAATTGGTAGAACCAGAAGAGGAACCTTCTCCAGTCGTCGAAAAGCCGGTAAGTGATCAACCTGTCCAACAAATAGAGCCACCAACAGTTCCAGAGGAAGACAGTGTACAAGCCGATCCCCCAAAAACCACAGATCAACCCTCAATGGAACAGATTCCAGAGGAAAAGGCCCCAGACAATGAGTCTTGCCAACCTGAACAGAAGAAGGAAACCCCGCCAAAAGAATCCGAGCCACCTGAAGAAACTGCTCCCCAAGAAAATATTTCATCAATGAAGCCAGAAACTTCAATAACATCAGAAGCAACCCAAAACGATGGAGAACCAGAGACAAAAAAGAAGAAGCTGGAACCGGTGACAGACGAACCTCCTTCTAAAATCGAGGTGGCTTCGACTGTCCAAACAAAAGAAACTAAATCAAAGGAGACCTCAACTTCAAAGAGAAGAGACCGAAGCAGGTCACCTGGCAGACGAGATCGAAGACGTTCTCGTGAAAGAGACGAACGCAGCCGTCGACAGAGAAGTCGCACTCGCAGCAGAGATCGTCGCAGGCGTCGTAGTCGAACCCGCAGTCGCTCCAAGGGTAGAAATCGTGATAGATCAAACGACCGACGTAGAGGAGGAGGAAGAGAAGGTCGGTCCCTGTCGAGAGAAAAGAAAAACGAACCCGCACCCAGCGAACCTGAAGGAAATCCCAATGAGAAAATCACCGAACGTCAGCGTCGCACTGTCGACCTTCTGACTTCTCGAACTGGAGGAGCTTACATCCCTCCAGCGAAGTTGAGAATGATGCAAGCTGAGATCACCGATAAAGCATCGGCAGCTTACCAGCGGATCGCATGGGAAGCTCTCAAGAAATCCATCCATGGTTACATCAACAAAGTGAATGTGGACAACATCGGAATCATTACCAGGGAGCTCCTGAAGGAGAACATTGTTAGAGGAAGAGGACTCCTCTGCAGGTCCATCATTCAAGCTCAAAGTGCTTCGCCCACCTTTACCCATGTCTATGCTGCTCTCGTGTCCATCATCAACTCGAAATTCCCAAACATCGGAGAACTGTTGCTAAAGAGATTGGTGATTCAGTTCAAACGGGCGTTCCGACGAAATGACAAAGCAGTGTGTTTGTCATCTTCCCGTTTCGTTGCTCATCTGGTAAACCAACGGGTGGCTCATGAAATCCTTGCTCTGGAAATTCTAACCCTTTTAGTGGAGACTCCAACTGATGACTCTGTTGAAGTGGCAATTGCATTCCTGAAAGAGTGTGGTATGAAATTGACAGAAGTTTCCTCCAAAGGCATTGGAGCTATCTTTGAAATGCTGAAGAACATTCTGCACGAAGGGAAACTGGACAAAAGGGTGCAGTATATGATTGAAGTTGTATTCCAGGTGCGAAAAGACGGATTCAAGGATCATCAATCGGTTATTGAGTCCTTGGAGTTGGTCGAGGAAGATGACCAATTCACACATTTGCTGATGTTGGATGAGGCCACCAATACCGAGGATAACTTGAGTGAGTATGAATATTTCGAAGCTCTCTTTTTTGGGAAGCTTGTCCAGAATAAGTTCTGATGTTTCTTTTCTTTCTTTTCCTTCCAGACGCTTTCAAATTTGATGACATGTATGCCACAAATGAGGACAAATACAAAGGTCTCAGCAAGGAAATCCTTGGAAGCGATGCAAGTGACTCCGATGGAGAAGATGGCTCTGGAAGTGGAAGTGACGAATCAGACTCCGAGGAAGATGAAGAGGAAAAAGCTAAAGCAGAATTAATTATTGACAATACCGAAACCAATTTGATAGCACTCCGCAGGACCATCTACTTAACCATCAATTCCAGTTTGGACTACGAGGAATGTGCCCACAAACTGATGAAGATGCAACTGAAACCAGGCCAGGAAATCGAGTTGTGCCACATGTTCCTGGATTGCTGTGCTGAACAGAGGACATATGAGAAGTTCTACGGTCTCTTAGCGCAGAGATTCTGTTCCATAAATAAGACCTACATTGAGCCATTTGAGGAAATCTTCAAGGACACATATCAGACAACACATCGCCTTGACACGAATCGATTGCGAAATGTTAGTAAGTTCTTTGCCCATCTTCTGTTTACCGATGCCATTGGTTGGGATGTTTTAGACTGCATCAAGTTGAATGAGGACGACACGACGAGTTCGAGTCGAATTTTCATAAAGATTCTGTTCCAAGAACTTGCCGAGTATATGGGACTGTTTAAGTTGAATGAGAAGCTGAAGGACGGGGTGCTTACAGAAACTTTGGCTGGTCTCTTCCCGAGGGACAATCCTCGGAATACGAGATTTGCTATAAATTTCTTCTCTTCCATTGGTCTCGGTGGTCTGACAGATGATTTACGTCACTTCTTGAAGAATGCACCAAAGAATGTCCCGGCGATTAATTCGGAGCTACTTGCAGAAAAAGTTGATGTTTCGAGTTCCTCGTCATCGTCGTCGGCATCATCCTCATCGTCATCTTCATCATCGAGTGACTCGTCATCTGAATCGTCCTCATCAGAAGATGAAAAGCAGAAAAAGAAGAAGAAGACTAAGAAGGTTTCCAAAAAGAAAATTGTTGAGAAATCCAAGAAGAAAAACTCCAAGCCAGAGAGGAAAAAGAAAAAATCAAAAAAAAAACAGGAGTCCAGTAGTAGTGAGAGTAGTTCCAGCAGCAGCAGCGGCACTAGCAGTGAAAATTCCAGCAGTAGCAATGACAGCAGTAGTGAAGATGATAAGAAAAACAAAAAAAAGAAGAAGGAAAAGGAAAAGGAAAAGCAAGAGCAAAAGAAAAAGAGCAGCAGTAAAAAAGTTGAAATTGATAAAAAGGATAAGAACAGAAAAGAGAAGAAATCACCAGAAGTTGAAATTGAGAGAGACCATAAACAGCGAGGTGAAAGATCAAGACGGAGGGAGGAATCTACCGAGAGGATGTCTAATGGAAGATCAACAAATGGACAAGGACGAGGAGAAAGAGAACGAGAAAGGGAAAAAAGACAAGATAATGGAAGACGCGTTGAAGAAGAGAATAATTCTCGCGGAAGAGGCGATCGGCGAGAGAGCAAGAGGGACAGATCTCCTGTTGAAGATCGAAATCGTGATCGTGATCGAGATGGTGATCGTGATCGAGATGGTGATCGTGATCGAGATGGTGATCGTGATCGAAATCGTGAGCGTGATCGTGAGCGGAATCGTGAACGTGATCGTGATCGAGACAACTACAACAAATCAACCAAAACTAATCGCGACTATCGGCCGTCAGGTAAGTCACGAAATGGATCAAAAGAAAGGGGATAAAGAATTTGTGTTGAAATAGAATTAAAAAGAAAAAATAACCCTGAAAATATTAATAAATTGTAAGATACATTTTAATATGTTTTAAAATAACAGAAAATGTCTTTAAATAAGTTTGATAAAATAAAAAAAAAAAACTTCACATTTTTTATCAACTTTTAAAAATAAATTAAATACTTTGGAAAATTGCAGCCAACGGTTTTGCAGTTTTGAAAATGAAAAACAAGAATTTTATTCTATTCAGTATCAAAAGTAAATTACTCTACATTTGTTTTGATTGTTTGCAAAGCATATTTGAAAGCCTCAATTGACACACCTCCACCAATCGACGTCCACTGTGATGACGCCAAGGACCAAACCTTTTCAAAATTCTCATCATCGCCAAGATTCCAACCGGCTTTGGTGAAGATTTCTTTGATTTTATCCTTGGAACGAGGCAAAAGAAAGTCTCTATGACTCAATCCAAATTGTATGGGAATTGTTGGTGAGATGAGTTGTTTTACTGAAGTTTCTTCACCAAGATTCTCAGCGAAAAATCTGCAGTCACCTTTTCGAGGATACGGACTTTCAATTTTTCCAGCTGGACTTTTATAAACAGCATTGGAATTTTGGAGATCATTGGCAAATGAGCGATATGTTGTATCATTTGAGTATTTTGAGATTTCTTCTGGTTCCACTGAGGTTCTCAGAAGTTTCGCGACGTTATATTCATCTGGAGAGGAGGCCATCCCGAAAGTGGTATTAGGAGGCAGATCAACCTTTTGTCTGAAAAATGTGGTTGTTTTCGAAAATCATTCTTTTCCAAGGATTACTTTTGTTAGTTTACCTTCGAATCGGCTCACCCACCAATGATTTATGTCGTTGTATGTTTTCTTCTTGAACCTTGCTGACAATGAACAATTTTGAAGTGTTTGGAGGATCTTGAAGAATTCGCTTAACTTGTTTTCCAGAAACATCGGCCTTTATGATTTCTCCGAAAATTTGATTTCGATTGAAGTTTTCATTGTATCTAAGAAAAAAGATGATATTCTGTATAATTTACACTCAAGACTTCAAGAATTGTTACCCTCTGTTTATTTGTTCAGATGGAAAATAACTTCCGTGACTAATTTTGTATTTATCATGCCATTTGACGAATTCCTTCAAGACCTCTCCATTACTTTTGTTTGGCAAAGCAATTTCATAAACCCTCTCGGACTTTTCACCAATCTTTCCAAAAGTTACATTTTCATTTGTGACATTATCAGGTTTTGAGTTGGTAGGAGTTGATTTGCCAAGAGGGATTTTTTTGCAATATAGCTTCTCATAGAATTGATCTTTGAATTCAAGAAAGCGACTCTTGCTAGAATCTGGACCTAAGATATCTTTAAGTCTATTGGCTTCAGGTATTATAGGTGGTATGCGTTCTATTGAAGGCCTCGATATATGAATGTTTTCTTTAACAAGCTTCTCGGCAAATTCGTCTTTAGGATACTCTTTGAAAATATCACCAACTGATTCAGAAAATTTAGATGCTTTTCCAGCCTAAGAAGGATTCAGAAAATTTGTATAGCTACATTTTAGGAAAATATCAAACTTACAGCTGGAACAACTGGAAAAAGGTCAAGGGTTTCAGATTCTCTAACAGGCATTTTTTAAGAACTGTGATACATTTGTATTTAGATTTAAAAATAAAAAATTGTATTATTTGAGTTTTGTTTTATAAGTTTTTGAAAATTAACTTCCAGTGAAAAGTTATTTAAAAAGGGTGTTTTTTTTAGCTACATGTAAAGTTTCAACGGCTGTTGTCTATGGGTTGACAGTTCAGAATGTCGTTGACATTTCTGTTCAGTAAAATTGGGCTATTCATAATGAATTGTTTAACGTCAAAACAACAAAATTTTATTCCAATAATATTTCTGTTTTGTTATTTAAATTGCTCGAGCCCTTAAAAAAACACAAAATATTTTGTATTATATGAGAACACCTCGACGTAGTTCGAGGCTCATTTTGACAATTCTTATCCAATCTGTAAAAAGTTCAAGACATTCACTAATGTAGTCTAGTGAAGTCATTCTGATTGGCTACTTCCAACTACAAAAAGAGTTAAAATTTCCCACCTACGTTGTGTACAATTTTTGGCTACAACGTTAGTGGAGAATAATTTTGACGTTTCACAATCAGCTGTTTGGTAAAGACACAAGAATATAAAATGAAATAAATCGTTCGGTATTTAAATACAAATATAAATCACTCAAATTGTGACTTATATTTGATTTAAATTTGATTCTATTGAATTTAAAAACACAAAAGATTATTTAACGTTATCAAATCAAAAATGTTTCTTATTTTATATATTTGCATTTGTCAGTAATATGACAGTTCCAGATTGACTAGCTTCGTAGTGCAATTTTGCATTCACAAATCTAGTTAAATTTTGACTACGTAGTCACTAGATTTATGAATGCGCCCATTGTCTTGAACTTTTTACAGATTGGAAGAGAATTGTCAAAATGAGCCAAAATTATTATAGTCGAATCTCGAACTACGTCAAGGTGTTCTCATATAATACAAAATATTTTGTGTTTTCGCTCGAGCAATTTAAATAACAAAACAGAAATATTATTGGAATCAAATTTTAGCTCGAAAACCTATACAAAATATACATAAATTATATTATCTAGCATTTGACATTTGAGTGGAGGAAGCCGATGAATGCTGCAATATAATGCCGTTTCAGCACAGAAATCTTTTAGAATGCACATTTTCATTTGACAGCCCGAAGAGCAGTTTCGGCAACTAACGGGTATTCTTTTTTGGTGTGGTTTATAATCTAGAAATACTTTTATTGGAGTTGTTTTTTTTTTAAAGCTGTCACTTCATACATATATGCTCAGTTTAGTTTGCCATTTCATAATGAAAATATTTACTCCTGAACAACATTTTTAAATCGTGTAAAATTTATAACCAAAATAATGGTTTGGTTTGCACAAAGCCAACGAAACAATCAATTTATTGAACGAAGCTTGGTGACAGGATAATCTCGTGGATTATTTTGTGTTGGGTTATGTGAAGTCGCTTGTCTACGCAGATAAGCCCGAAACAATTGAATCCTTGAAATATAATACTCGGCGCGCCCAGAATACTGCAAAAAGTGCTCATAAAATTGAGCCTCTCTGCTGGAATTTATTTAAAACAGTCGAGGCGGCCACTTACTGAAATCATTTTTACAACACAATGAAAGCTATTATACCTTTAAAAAGCTTAATTCCATAAAAGTAAATTTTTAGCGTTTTATTTCTTCTTAAAATATGAAAAAGTATATGAAATTGTTAAATTTTTTCTTTTGTTTATTTCATTATCCAATAATAACCCAAATTTATATTTTCTTTTTTTTTTGACATATGACAAATTGCTGATTTGATAATGACAACTAAATTGAACAGATTTTCCCAATTTCGTACTTTTTCATAACTATGTATAATAATTTAAAAATAATAACATACTCAGTGCTTCTTAATATAAACGATTTTACGCTTCACAACTATTCATCTGTTAAGCGAATTCTATTAAATACGATAAGCCAAAAGATGGCGCATTCTTTGCATATGTTGAGAAAAAATAGTTTAATTGCTGTCAAAAAATCAAACCAATCGTTTGTCAATTTGTAAACAATTCCAATCACAAATTTCTGTCATACAAACATTTCTAGTGGATTTCAATCAGGAAATATGTAAGTCCAATGGCAGAAATTTTGTATAATGGATATAAACAACCTGTCAAAAATTTCAAATAATTTGTCACAATGACAAAAACCAATGACAGCTATAAATGGCCATTATCGTATTTTCCCGAAATAGCTGTGCCACATATACCAGTTTATAAAGTTATCGATTGTCAAATCACACAAATCCTATTGGGCAATAGAGTGAGCTTCTTTTCAATTATCAAGCATTTTCATCACTGCGCTAGTTACAGAATATGAGTCTTGCTTTAATGAAAAATAATAATAATCACCAATTTGAGTGCGGTATTATGAACTTATAAAACCAATTTGCAAGTATAACCCATCTAGAACTACCATTAAACCCCTAATGTAATCAAACCATCAGTATTTTCCTTAAATTCGCTGTAAAACTACACACACCCATTTGATTTCGCTTTTTAATTTCATTTTCGCCTCACCCACACATACTCTCAACAAGTTATCGAAAAGACGAAGAAAAATGTCGGTCGGTGTTGTATCAAAGTGAAAAGAGAAAATTTTGTGAGAAATTGTTTCGAACAAATTCACAACGAATTTCCACACTAAATTGACCAAAAAGTGAATCTAAAGTGAAAACAAATAACAACGACTTAAAATTCTATAAAATTCTAACCAATAGCAAGAAGATAAAATCAAAAACATCAAAAAAGGTGATGAAAACTTTTTCTCTCAGATCGAAGTCGAGTTGAAGAAAAAAGAAGAAAAAGAAATTAAAAATTTGATTGCAGTTGTGCAAAGTGAAGCCGGAAAGGGACAAAAGATTGAATTTTCATAGAGCGCAAGCGAAATGCCCATAAAGTTTCGCCCCTAATTTTGCGTTCTTCTTCTCTTTTCCTTCACCCATTCCATCCTCTTTTTTGGTTGGTTTGGTTCTTTGTGTTGATTGAACGGAGACAAACTCCAGTCATCGTTCGCCTTCGCCTCATTTCGCCGTACGTTGCCATTGCCATCGACATTGTAATCATCTCTTTCTATCTCATAAATTGCTTCTATATAATTCTTGACACATCCATCGTCCATCGCCTTCACTTCGCCATCGCCATCCATCCATCCATCCCCGTTGCCCGTTCACGTCTTGACATATCGACAAACGTTCATTGTTCCCTTTCTCGCTTCCGAAGTGTGATGTGTGTTGCGTCGCAATTCCTTCGCATTCGCATTGATTATAAAGTGGACTTATTTGTTTCCGAATATAATTTTCTATTTTGTTCTCTTCTTTATTTTCACTTCTTTCTTTCCCTGCAAAACTCTAACTCTGGATAAATCATTTTAACATTTTTTGGATACCTCTAAAACTAAATCAAACGAATTCACCTACTCCCAGCAGGTGAGTACCAGTTCCATTCAAATTCTTGTGCTGTGCCATTTTGTGTGAAAATAAAATGAAGAAAAAGTCTGGCTGGAGAATTTCCCTAAGCCTCAGTGAAAAAATTAAAAAAAAAAATGAAAATTGACAACGAAATGTGATAAAAATGAAAAACTTGTACAGGGCGATTAGAGAAAAGCAGAAAAGGGATTAAATGGAGAAAAGGAGGAAAATTGCATTTGATTTTCTTTTTGTTCGTTTTGTTGCTTTGAAAAGTGCTTCTCTGTCATTCTCTGATGCGATGGCATGCGTCACCGGTGACGTATCAGCTGTTTTGCTTCGAGTTTTTGAGTTTCATTTATTTTATTTTTCCTTCTTTCAATTTTTATTAAACAAGAAACGAGAAAACTTGAATGAAACTCATGAAAAAATTATAGAAATTATTATTTTCATTTTCTCAAACTAAAGGATTCCCCTTTGTGTTAAATGTCATCACTTCAAAAACTCGAGTTCGATGTTGATTTAATTAGGTCTTGAAGTTTGTAGAAAGAAAACAACAAAATTTTGCGATGTTGGAGAGTGGAATTTTTCTCCAGAATTCCAATCCAATCCAATTAAATTTTTTTTAGTTTTAACATTGGTCAGCGGAAAAATTTGATAAACGTAAACTTTTCTGCTTTGTTTTACAGAACAAAATAACAAAAGAATTGTTCATGTAATGACAAAATGTAAAAAGAAAATTATAGGTACTTAATTCTCAACAATCACATGATACCCAAGTTTTCTGAGAAAAATATTTATTAATTTCTTCATTCATTCATTTTTTCGTCTTTCTTTGGATAAATTAATCTGGTTTTTGAGATGTTTCTCTGTATACCTAGAGGAGAGGAGATCGAGATAGATACTGGTGTAGATTAGGGCGCAGTGTTACGCGTGACTGACAGTCTTACAACTCGAAAGCACCACAGTGTTAACAAAAAAAGTAATGAATTTGTGTGATAAAATTAGCAAATATGTAACTGCCACAGCTCCAACCCCCACCCAAAACCTTACCCCGGTGTAAGCACTTTAGAACAAACAAACTGCTGACAGTATTGTTAACACAAAAATACAATACAAAATTACCTACCTACTTACATTTGTAGGTATATATGTTACATTTTGAGGTCGATACCTACCTATAGGAATTTGTCTTTAAAAGTGAACCAGCCGTCATCGTCTCTGTTCTGTTCTGTTGTTGTTATTTTTGTTGTTGTTTTCGCCCATTTGTGTGTTGTTTTGACCGTCTTATGGGGAGGTTTATACTCTTATATTACATAGGTTAGGTATTTAGGAACGAAGATAGATTGTAAGTATTTTGTTTGTGTTCCTTCATTCATCTATAACAGGTGCGGTACACTTTTACATAATTTCCAACATCCACTCGTTCTTCTTCTTTCTTTTATTGCCTAGGTTTAGGCCTAGGCCTACCATATCTAACTACCTTTGTACCTATGTACTTATTGTATACTTGTTATGACTCAATGCAAAAATAGTTTTTGCTATAAGAGCCACTTTGACCGCTTTCGTGCAGCATGAGGATAGTATAGTTTTTAACAAGATGTCTAGCATGCACTTTAAGTTGAAGAATTATGGATTTTAATTTAATTTTTGCTCTCTACACAAACACAGGTAGGTAATTGAAGTTTTACCTAGCTTACCTTACCTGTCTCAGAAGGCTTTATTAATTAACACAAAGCTTTTTGTAACTTTCATAGGTAAGGTAAAGTACTCTGTAGGTCGAGTTTTTTTTTTTTTTTATTTTTAATTACTAATAATTTTAGATCTTAAATGTAATAAAGGAAGTACATAGTCTAATGGCACTGCGTATCTACCTTAAGTAGAACTTTTCTTAGAGGAATTTAAATAATAATATTCATTTTAATACACAACAAAGATACTGGGAAAAATACGCATACAGCTATTTAACTATATATTTCTCATCATAATTGCCATCTTTCCATTTGCTTCTTTTTAATGTTTTGGTAAGGTTCACTTAAAAATACTACATGCAAACTTATGTAAAATCCAGACTAGAGAAAACGAACCACTAATGGAGCTACACTATCATATGACTCTCAACAGAACAGATATTTTCATATGTTGAATCTAAGATATTGAAACAACTTTTAAAATTGCTTATAAGTTTTGTTTTAAATAAATAAATTAGGTGGCGCAAAAGCCCATTGAGAACTAGGGCCTAGCGACTTACAACTCTCAACCATCCTTGTGTGCGAGTAGTGTTGCCAGGGATGCAGGGGATGTACAGTTTAAACCGAATTCGAGCGGCTAATTTAAGAAAGCACTTTTCATGACAAGAATTACTCTTGAAGGATTTGTCAATTCCTCGCAAGAGGCAGTACCCGTGAAAAATACTTTAGATGGCATAGGCAGGGATTGAACCCAAGACCTCTGGCATGACAGTCCAACGCACTTACCATCACGCCATGGGTACTACTAAGCTTTGTTTTAAGTATAGGAAAAGAGAAGTGTGCGCTTCCTAATTACAAAGACAAAGACCTTTCTTAATATGTTTTTACAAGTCTGATCTGATAAATTTAAGGCTTTTTTCTTTTTTAACACTAAGCAGAGGATAGAGTAAAGCTTGAGCTTGATTAATCTGTGAAACACACTTGATTATTCAACCAAGAACCTTTAAAAATGAAAACAATAACAAAAATATGTTTTGTCAGTAGAATAAGAACCACCACCATTGGAGATTGTATTCTGAGCTTATGGACCCCACTGATTTAAAAGAGAAACATTCTGAACGCCTTTATATTATAAGTCTGAGCTAAAAACAAAACTCTTATTTTGACAGTTCACGTTCAGTGTCCTGATCTAATCTAAGCTTAAAAAAAGCCAAATTAAGTTTCATATAATTTGACAATAACGGGAGCGTCTTTTGATCTATGTGGTATTGGTCTAAGCTCCTGTGATACTTCTAAGTATCCTTAGTTTGTTTGTTTGTTGATTTAACATGACATCCGTTTACTTTTTATTCGCATAATTTTCCTTCTAAGATCTAGAGTTTTCTCTTACATCCTTGAAAAATAGGCGCTACAACTCCAATGAAGTTATATTAAGAAAAGTATTTTAAAAAAAGATACGCATTTAAAAATCCAGTTGCATTTCTCACCTTTAAGAGTAATGCCGTTATATTATAAATGTGCATTAAAATCTCCTTTGTAATCCTATCTTGCTTTCCTGATTGCTTGAACTGTTTTCAACATTTTAAAGGTCTAAATAAATTAAAATCTAAGGAGAGTTTCCTACAATGTAGTACTCAAAACACTATTTGAGAATTGTGACCAAAAACGGTTCAAGAACTGCATAAATTGTAAGTGGACATAACCTTAGAACATTAACAGACCTAAACATCTTACGACTTAAACACAGTATCAGTTGTACGTTTTAATACAACCATGAAGAAAAACCCTAGCACGCTTTAGTAAAATGGATAATCATAAAACATTTAATATGACAATCTCACCTCCCTGGTGGTATCGCCAATACTCAAGTCTCTTTTAGATATAAACTTAGCGGAAGAATTTTTAAATGATAATTTCATACCCTTCTAAAAGGGAAACAATAAATCTTGAGGTCTTCGTAATTCTAAACGTTGTAACGAAATATTGTATATCGCTACTTGAGAGTGGTCTCTATTTGATTGTCATCTCAGTCTTAAGAAAAGAACAGTCTTCTTTTAATATCGTGTGTTGTTATTGTTATTTTAAAAACTGCTGACGTTCGACTGATAAAGTCGTTGACTCTATATTTGAGGATAGAATTTTGCAGATCAAATATCGAAAATGTTTATATTGTTATGTTGATCGTAAATACTCCACCATTGCTATAATAATATTATGTTTGTTGAAAAGTTGCACAAAAAGGAGACATCAGTTTATAACATTGAAGCCTCATAAATAAACAAATCAGTGTTATAAGTTGGCAATTCACAAGCTACTTCCCCTTTAGATACGATTGTATGTGTTTAAATAAATTTCGAAATATCTTTTTAAATAATTCTTATTATGCACACCTTTGCCATTCACAGTTCAACGTTAGATGATAAGGAAAACAAAAAAAATAAACAATGAGTCATCATACATAGGTAAATATAATTGTTATTGATAATGTAGATTTCAAGTTTGTTTACACAATTCGTAATCAAAATAAAATGTGTAAGGTTATTTATCGTGTTCGAGATATTTTAGTTATGATGGCGGAGATATTTTATGAAGGCTTTAGATTCTATCTCTATAAAATTTAGATTTCTTCTGATGGAGATTTGAAGTAAAGTCGTATTTTTAAACTCTGATTATTCTTGGAATGTCTCTATACTCCAAATGTAACTTTGAAAACGCTGAATAGAGGTATTTTAAGCCAAATGACTTTAGATTTTGCTAAGAGCCTCATAAAGGTTCAATTTTTATAATGAGCAGAATGTTGCATTAAATCTTAATAAAAGCTTATACATTGCAAAGCTATTCACCCCTTAGGCGATGTTATGGATATAAATACATTTATTTTGATTTGAAACCTCACTTTTTAAAAGATCTGACAAAAAAAAAACGATATTTTAATTTTCGATCAATGATCGCACTAAAAACTGCGTATATACTACATATCAATTTAATAAAGGAAAATAAATGACGAATTTTACAATTCTTCTTTGTTAGCGTTCTGATGTGCAACTTATTTAATGATACAACATCAGTTACAACGCATTAAAAGCGCACAATTTGAGTAGAACATTTTATAAACAAAAGGTATTAAAAATTACAAATGCAAACAAATTAGAAAAATATCTCAGTCTTTAAAAAGAAAACAGAAAATTACACACGTGTATGCCACCTTAATTATAATTATACTGTTTTTTCTTTTTTAATTTTAAACATATGTTGGTACATATATAAATGTACAGCTATGGCCAAAGAAATAGCCCACTTAGCAGTGTTCTTATGAAAATTTGATGTCTAAACTTAAATCATTTATTCCTTATTTCAGACATTTATTTGACTTCTAAACATTGATTTCAACTCAATATCAATTTCAAATATTTTGTGGACAAAGAAATACCACACATACCTAAAATCACAGAAAAAGAAAAAAACGAGTTCTTACCGAAGAATTCTCAAAAAGTTCGAATATTATTGTTACAAAATTAGTACTTTGTTGTTGGGTAACCATGATTTTTTAAAAAAGTACCTTATCACATCCTTGGTAAGCTTTACTTTGTGCAATAGAGTACCAATCATCGATTGATTTTTAAAGATCAATTTTTACTAGCAGAAATGTTTGAATTTTGTTTGCCCAATTTTAACTTTAACATTGTTCTATAAAGGCCGATTTCTTGAATGATTTTTTAAAACATTTTAAGTTCTCGGTTTAAATAAATAAATAAATTAATTGAGTGGCGCAACAGTCCGTGGAGAACTAGGGCCTAGTGACTTACAACTCTCAACCATTCCTGTGTGCGAGTACTGTTGTCAGGGATGGAGGGGACCTACAGTTTATATGCCGAATCCGAACGGCAAATTTGAGAAAGCACTTTTCATGACAAGAATTACTCTTGGAGAATTTGTCAAAAAAACTTTAGATGACATAGGCAGGGATCGACCCAAGACCTCTGGCATGACAGTCCAACGCACTTACCATCATGCCACGGGTACCACGGGTTCTCGGTTTGCCAATAAATAAAATAGAAGAATTCGATATCTTAATTTCCCTGTAATCGAGTCTTAAACCCAAAACTTTGTCAAGAACTTGATTGTAAGTGTTCTATAAGTTTAATGGACTTTGATCTATACAGGAGCTAAGAACATCAATTGTTCCTAAAATCAAATCTTTAACGACATTTGTTGCATATTTAGGGTCATTTTCTTACATGAAAACCAAAATAACGTGTATGGAATCAAAGACACATGGTTTTATGGTGTTCCCAAATATATGAGAATGTTTCCTTTCTGTCATCAATCCTCAACATCGGATCCGTTACATGGTAAAAAAAAAAACATCCTAAACCACCAAACTTCATAATGCATGTTTCAACATCTTCAGATCATACTTATAAGCATACTCATTAGAATAGATTAGACTAGGGAAAAAAAAAGTGTAGTAAGGCATTCCACATTCGCGTAGTACGGCTAAAGAACGAATCTCTATTGTACTGTTGAACTCAATAATAGAAGCGAGAGTTTTAATGTTTAAGGAAAGGTATGCAGCTGGCTATTTCACTAGAAATAACGTTAACAAATAATTAGCCATTAGGACCAATACTTCAAAACTGTATGTTTTTGTTCAGATATTTCTAAGCAAATATGCGATCTTTTTGCGATGTTTTTTTTTTTGACAGAATCGATATTTTCCGGCTTACCGGTTTACTCAGTTTTCTTCTTATGAGTCTGCTTGACATGGCCAAACGAAATTCCTCATTTATTTTAGCCAGATTCATGCAAGTGGCTCAAAACTTTTTTATTCATATGATAGTTTTGAGATTTTCTCGAAATTACATTTTTTTAAAAAAAGGTACTTTTTCACAACTTTCCGGCCTGAAATAAGAACTTGCTGTTGAAAAACGGTCTTAAAGTTTTGGATATCAGAATGGGAGGAAAAATCAGAGTTGGGTAAAAAAAACTCCATATTCTTGATGTGCGGTTGAAAAAAGAATATCAATACCTGACAGTGCGTTCGAAATTGAGCTTAAGGCTAGACTGATGGACACTCCGAGCGTAATGCTGCTTAATTACTTCAGAGGAAGGAGTGCAACTCAGAAAAAAAATAATCATAAAAGCCATTCCACTTAACAGAAATTTAAAATGTCTTATTTTTCCATATAGAGTTCTATTTCTTTGTCGATAGCTGTACCTTTTATAAAGTATTCAAACAAAAGAAAAAGATAAACAAACACAATAGACAATCAGACAATGTGTTTGTTTTGTTAATTTGTTTTTAAGACATGTCGTTTTTTGACTTATTTCATGGCCAACATGGGTTGTACTTAACCTTTTTTTCAACACAAAATCTCTTTAGAAATTTTATTTTTTAAATTATATTTAATTAAAAAATCATTGACCCTTCCACACTGTATAACCACAGTCAAATAATAATATGTACTTTGTACTGTATCTAGAAAGAAGAGAATTACGATCTTTCTGATGTCATTGATTTGCATGACAATATCACTTCACTTCCATTTTCATTTTTTACATTTTTACACAATTTGTTTTATTGCGAAAAAGGTTGCTATGGAGGAAAAAGTAGTTTTTTTTTTTACTACATCCATAAAATTAAATGCATGTCTAAAATTAGCCATAAAACTGATAACCCATAATTCTCGTGAAATTCCTATCAACAAATAATTAGAAAACTTATTATTTTTGTTTTATCAAGTAAAAACTTTCTTTTGATTAAAAAATGATCCATAAAACAAAAATAGATGTAGAATGATCAACCTTAGGGCTTCTATAAAGTTTTGCTTCTCCAAGAAACTACTGAATCGGACTTGGTTGTTATCTCATAGGGTCTCTTGAATAATTAGGTCAACCATAATTTCTCAGTCCCTAGTTTGTATTTTTGCAGTGATAAGTAAAAAAATCACTCCACATATTGCTAAATTTTTAGCCAAACTCGTAAATAACAAAACAAAAAATTAAATAAAATATAGAAACAAGATAAACAAAAGCTCAGAAACAGTAATAATTTGCAAGATAACATATCATAATATGCGAGAGTAACAATGAAATAAATTAATAAATTAATCATACAAAAAGAATATAAAAGAATATCAACGACGACGCCAGAGAGAAAGAGCAAACACCTTGAATTGATATTAATGAAATGCATCCTAAAAAATTAAACAAAACAACAAGGAATCCAAAACGCACGACGAAACTAAAAACAATGTTTTCAAGATATGTTGTGTAGTTTCTTGCTTTAAAAAGTGGAAGTGGTCATCGTCATCGTCGACGTTGTTCGTTTTGTAGTCATTGTTATTAGCAGCGGCGGCGGCGGCTGAGGCTACAACGGCGATCGACTTTAAAACTGGGGGCGGTCATGTTGTAGATTGTTCCATGTTTAACAAAAACCAACAACAACACAAACTAAGCGAGCTCTAGCGACTACGACGACATCGACGAACGACGACGAAAACGATATGTGTGAGATGATGCTACTTTCTCTTTGAGTAACTTTTTGAATTATTTAGTTTGATTGGGTGTTCAGTTGAGTTCTGCAGTGTGCAGTTCAGCCATTCAGCTATTTCTTTGCTTTGCCAAATTGGAATTTTCTCTCTTTTCTCCGGTCGGTTGGTCGTCTCCTCTGAGTAGAATATCAATTAGAAAACTTGTTAGAGTGGTTATTATAAGTGATTTTTTAATCGATTAAAGTATAAAAATGTATACAAGTGTGTACGGAAAAAAATAAACAAGTACGAGGTACGAAAATACGAGAATACGAGAATAGAGGAGGAAGTGGTGTGTTCCCTTGTAGACTGTGTTGGAGAAATATGACGACAAGATTGAGAAGTAGTGTTTTCTGTTTTCTTTATTCTTATTGCAAAGTTAACAAAGTTTTTGAATTACAATCACAAAAATAACATGGAAAGAATGTGTAGTATACGAATATTTAGTTAAGAAAGTGTTGTTTTTGTGTCTTTGGAAAACAGATTAATTGATATGGTAAAAAAATCTCCATTTGGAGTCAAATTAAATTGCTTGAGGTCATGTTCAGCGGATTTTTGTTCTTTTGATTTGACCTTGAGTAGACACATAGTACATACTTGCATTCAGTTTGAAGATAAAATAAATTGAGATGAAAGCAATGACCGAAAAGAAGCAAAGGAGATGGTGCTTATCTCCTCCATAAAAAAATGGTTGAAGTAACAGGAAGTCAGTCGAGTTATTTTCTGCCTCACAAATTTATTAACAACAAATAATAATAATAATTGTTTTATTTTTGTCTGATTTTATAGGCACGGATGCCGCAGATCCAATTAATCTATGAATTTCTTATGTAGAGGTCAATGGCATTAACAAAATGATACGGGTTATCATAAATTGGGTGTTTCACCATTATACAAAAGATGACGTGTCATTTATTAGAATGCATCAATTCATGTTGTTTATTGACGTATTCTCGCTTCGATAGATCGTGATATATTATAGTACCTTGAAATTTGTAACACAAAACGTCTAATGTTGTATGTTATATCCGGATAGCTGTGCCAACTTGGAAAACAATTAATATTATGAACCTTCTATTAGAATTTAAATTTAAACTTTCTTTATTTTGGCTTCTTTCGACAGAGGTTAACAAACATTGGAACTCTTGTTTCTTAATCAAAAATCGAGCATACAAATAAATCAGTGCGACAAACATTTCTTAACTATTGCTCTTGGAAACAGGGGCACTTACAATTTTATGCCAAATCCTTTTTTTTATACTTTTAGGTACTCATAGAGCTCATAGGCGTTGAGCTCTTCCTTTACAATAAGAAGTATAGCTTTCGTATAGAAAACAAAACGAGTGTTTCTCTAGAGAAATTGTGTTTTTTTTTTTCCTTCGTAAAGAGGAAGTTTTACCAATAATAATGAAAAACGATAGCAGCTTAAGTTCTACCTCGGCTACGGTTGCAGAACTAATATCATTTTCGTTCGTATTGGCCAATTTGCTAATTTTGGCTGTTAGAACTCGATGAAGTAAAAAATACAATCTTCAAAGTATTGACTCGGTTATTGAGAATTTGCATGTAATTTATTTTGCACATTGACCCAAAGACAATAGTCCAAAGTCATCACAAGACATCGGACCGATAGTAATGAGAAAAAAAACGGTCAGGAAACTGTTCTTGCTAAATTTTTTTTTTTTTTGGTGCCCGTAGTACCATCTTCTTAAAAAAATCCTTCCTCCACATCAATATCTTCCAATTTTGGATACAAAATCATAAATCATAGCTTGGTAGTGCGATCCATTCACTATAACAGTTGAACCAGGATCATTTTTCAATAAGCAAGGTCCCAAAACTGCATCAAACATTGACACGTTGCAGATCATTCTTGGATTTTTCGAGCTTCAAGTGCGAAAATTCTGTGTATTAATGTTTTTTTAACACTCGAGATGATTTTTCGATGACAATCCTGATCATTTGCTGTATTTCAAGGACCTAACCAGCGAAGATACAATGTTGTTCGAGTTCTTGTGTAAAATGAAGCTTAAAAACCTTAAGACCTAAGTTTTTAATGTTATTTGGGGAATGCCGGCCGAAAAGGTGTTGTACAATAGACGACCCAAAAGTCTTCAAAAGACCTATAGGGAGAAATTCGAATCCGACGTTAATATTTCAGTTACAACTGAAGTTTTTTTTGGCACTTTTGGTTTGCTAACTGTGACTTCAAAATTTTAATCTTATTATTTCCTTGACAGGTGTGAAAAAAATGACAGGTGGCTAAATAACGGTGTAAGGAAAACTCTTATTGGAAAACCTTTTATAAAAAAAGCTCCTTTACAAAATTGATGAACTTTTTTGAGTTAGAAAATGTGAATTTACGTATTTGGGGTATTTTAAGAGAGGACAGTTCCTTATTTTGCATTGGTCAATGTCCCAGACATCTGTGTATCTGGTAAATGATGGCATTACATTTACCAAACATTAGCTTAGTTGTCTCTTCGTACTTGTTACAAAATCTTCAGCACTGCTTTCAAACCGTTGATGCTGAGATGTCTGTTCAGCTTGAAGTAGTTATTATTATAGCTCCCAAAACTAGTTAAGTCTGTGGAGTTAATTCCAAAGCTTTGAACTTTTGGCATCCCCTTTCTATTTGATTTTGTCATTGGTCACATTTTCCCCTATGTCGCAATAGGTCGACTGCACGTAAGGAGTGTCGTTTTACACTGTTTCGCTAAGGAACCTGCTACTTCATTGCCCTGAACTCCAACGTGCCCTTGTAACCAGTGAAGTGAGACTTTATTGTCCTTGCTCAGCTCATTTAGTCTACTAACCACATACTCCAGTTTCGAGCTGATTGAAAAGGAGATTATTGCTTTTTATGTTAGCATGTTTATTTTTGGGGTTATTATATTTAGCTACTTAATTTTTACGGCGAATAATGTATTTTGCCTTCTGAAAGCACTCCATGTAATGCAATTCTTCTAGATTCTAAAAATACATAGTTTACTTTTGACGCATTTGTAATCGAAGTCCAAATATGTACCTACACTTTCTTTTTCCAGTTTGTTTCTTTATTTATTTTAATCATTCATTTCACTGATAATGAATATTCCTTGAACTGTATTCTAATATCTTATCAAAATCATAATAATTTTACTTGCGCAGTATATGAATATTTTTATATAGGTATGAACATTCATATATAATATTATCCTATAGAATCATCATGACCTCGTAATCAGCAGCGAATACACAGCGAAATAGCAGAATGACTCAACAATCAGCTGTGCTATTTTGTTGTTCTTTTAAGTGTTTTTCTTTTTGTCTTAATCCTTTATACATTTTATTTTCTATCTCAATGCAATACAACAATTTAATATTTGATTTTTATTTTTGTTATTCTAGACATCACATCATTTCTAACAATTGGTAGGAGACGGACAGTTTAGAAGTTAAACTACTGAAACCGTCTGGATATTTTCTGTTTCTCTTTTGAATTGAAAGAGATTCACTTCAAAGTTGTATACACCACCCCCGACAGTGCATAGCCACAGCAAAATATAAAAAAAAAAACAACTAAAACAAAAACAAAACTCAACAAAATATCAAAATGGCAACGCAACCCCGAGGCGGTGGTACAGCCCAAAGACCAAATGGAACATCCCAAAACAAAACATGCCAATTTAAATTGGTATTGCTTGGTGAATCGGCTGTTGGTAAATCGTCGTTAGTATTGCGTTTTGTCAAAGGTCAATTCCATGAGTATCAAGAGAGTACGATAGGTGCAGCATTCTTAACACAAACCATCTGTATAGAGGATACAATTGTTAAATTCGAAATATGGGACACAGCTGGACAGGAAAGGTATGTTCTTCTTTATATACATACATACATACGAGTATGTGAAATATGTTTTAATTTTGATTTTAATTATATTTTCTTTTTGGTAAAATATTTCAGATATCACAGCTTAGCTCCAATGTATTATAGAGGTGCGCAGGCCGCAATTGTTGTATACGACATTAAGAATCAAGATAGTTTTCAACGTGCAAAAACTTGGGTTAAGGAACTTCATAAACAAGTAAGTGTTCTTTTTCAAAATAATTGAGTGCAATCTCTAAATTTTTTTGGCTATAAATGTTTAGGCGTCAGATTTTTAGACATCATATGTAACAAAAAAAAAAATGGCAGTGATCAGAATATTAATATTATTTTTATTTATTTTACTAAGTAGGTGATAGAAAACTACTGAATAAATAGCAAGCAACATGTGATACCTTATAAGCACGTTTAAATACCTAAAAGTACTTAAAAAAATAATATAACATCTAACGACTAGAGTTTAGACTAGATCAGTTTTCTTTATTTTCTTCAACTGGTCTCACACAGTTTGCTAGCTCTAAAATTAAAATCAGAATCAAAGTTAGAAGCCAAATTGAGGATTGTTTTCCTTCGCTTGTGTAGCTTTCAACTTTGAAGTCAATTTTGGCAATTCTTTTTGCTTCAAGTTTTTAAATACACTGTGAATTTTATGACGGATTTAAATAATTTTGTTATACATTTTTGTATAAACTGCCAAATAATGAGTTCATCAAATAAAAGTTCTTCAATAATTAAATTGAACAAAAAAGCGATTAAGCACCACTAAAGGAGTCTGATGATCGGGTTGGCCCCCGTGAAATAGCTATTACTCCAGCCTATGAACTTGGTGGTAGCACACACAAGTTGTTGTTGTTTGATTCTAAATTTTCAAATAAAAGTTTATTATTAAAAAATTTCAATAAAATTGAACACAAAATGGCTTCATTTGTAGTAGCAACCATTCTCATTCATTACGGAACACAACGTCGTTCGAATGGCTTCCTTGACTGGCTTCGCAGTTGAGCTTTCTGTCACTTTAATTTTCCAGGACCTTGTTGATGGTTTCGAGTTGTAGAACAAGCTACATATTTAGTTTACGGTTTGTTGGCATAACATCTGTCTGTTACGGCTTCGAAACAAAAATACAGAAAGGAGTAAAATCGCAGCTTCCAGGCGGTCAATTGTCATCGCCAAGACTTCTAACATCTAACTTGAAAAGATCACTGTATCCTTGAAAGGGGTCATTGTAGGAAAAAATTTACATATGAAACGAACAAACATTTTATACTTGGCAAGGGTTATAACACTATAGGATCTATAGAAACGGTGATAATCCCCAAATCGGGGTTTTTGCTACCTTTAGCGCCTTAATTTACTAGACTTTTAGGATCTGATTTATAAATCGGGACAGTTGCAATATATGATCCCTTCTAGTCATCTAAAAAATAGTCCTAAAAGATGCATTAAAAACTCGAATTATCGGATGTAGGAATACCATCAGGACCTGGTTATGTACCCTAGTTTAATTTCGATATACCCTTTTCAACATCAATGTAACCTATTGAAAATAAAATTCATAACATGGTGCTAACCGTCACACGATCGCTTGACGGTAAGTAACATGATTTGTATCAACAAATTAAATTGTTTGTTATTTATTTTTACTACGAAAGCAAATCCATACAAAATCTCTGATAAAGTTTAATATAGTTTTTCGCTTGAATGCGTAAACTTTTGTGTATGCAAGCAAACAATTACGATCTGCTTTTGCCTTTGTCTTACATATATTGATACATATCTTTTTTATGAAGTTATTTTGCACGTAGAAAAACCTTAACGGTTAGTTTGATTCAACTGTTTTATGCGAAAAAAAGAACATATTTATCCAGCCCAAAGTTCTGTTTTCTATCGGATATATTTTTTTATAAGAGCTTGAGAGTTTAAAGTTATAATAAAAGCCAAAATTATTGTTGAAATAACATTTTTAATTGCATAGCATTTAATTTTTAACTATGATTTTTGGCATATGACCGCCGCGGCTACAAGTTACGTAGTCTACTCGATCAGTCCAATTTTTCGCTACTCCTCCCAATTAACCTGGGAGTAAAGCGTCAATGGTAGCTTTAACATTAACTTTCAATGGTTGGTAAACTTTGAGTAATCGATATGCATTAAGTAGGAGCCAATTAACAAAGTAAATTTCCACAATTTGGAAGCATGCCACATCGAAACAATTTGCTCTTTTTGTTTACTGCTGAAAATGAGAAATTCTAGGACTTTTTAAAATTGTACATATATGTTACCAGTCTAATTTTCCTACTCTAGAATGAAATGAGGATAACAATAAAAGACCCATACATACTCATTTCTGAGTCACCAATAATACGTTTTATATTAACATTTTTCGCTTTCCGAAATTGCTGACATTTAAAAATGATTCGATTTTGTAAATACAATTTAAAATCTCACATGAAAGGGATATTTTGGACTTCTCCAAATTTGTGTTTTAAAATATTTTCTAACCAAAAATTGTTTTCATTAATTTCAGGCCTCACCGAACATTGTCATAGCCCTTGCAGGTAACAAAGCGGATCTATCAAACAGTCGAGTCGTAGAATACGAGGAAGCTAGGCAATATGCTGATGAAAATGGTTTATTATTCATGGAGACATCAGCCAAAACCGGAATGAATGTCAACGATATCTTTTTAGCTATCGGTAAGACTCCCTTCCTCCTCATAACGAACTTTAATTTATAATAATATCTTTTTATCGAATTCGAATAGCTAAAAAACTACCTAAAAACGATGGAGCTAACAATCAAGGTAGCGGGCCTGGAAGGAGGCTTGGTGAAAATGAACAAAGCAGACAGACGAATAACTGCTGCAAGTGATGTCCTTTTGTAGGTAAGATTGTAAAGAGATTGCAAGTAAAAACAAATCATTGCGAAATTACGTCAGCTAGACTATGTAAAATATAAATAATTAAAAAAAAAAAAAACAAAAACTAAACAAATGCAAAATATTACTTTAAAGATTTCCATTTTTTTTTTTTTTTCTATTTTTGTTAAATAAAACTCTTCCACGCCTCTGCCACTACTACTGCTATCCAATTACTTACATAAATCACTTTTTCTGTGGACATAATTTACATAATAATGAAAAATGCAATAAAATAAAACTTCTTCTTCTTCGAACAAAAACAAACAAAATAAAATCTAAAGAAAATATCACACGCAACAGCTTTTTGATTAAGAAAATATTCATCATGTATGCAATTTAAAAAGAAAGAAGAAAACAGAAATAAGTAATAAAATAAAACTCCAAAACAAAACATTAATTTAAAAAACTATACAAAATAAAAGATGATGAAAACTACGCATGAAACTATTGAAGAAAATACAAAAAATTAAAAAAAAAACAAAAGAAATAGTGAGAGCGTGTGTTGAAAAAAAAGTAGCAATTGTAAGATTTTCGAGAGGTTAATCGTTTAAGAATGAAAAAAAAACAAAAAAAAAAAAACAAAACAATATTTAAAAATTTATAAATTTTTTTGTTTCAATTTTCTTTATTTGTTTAATTTTTATTATTCAACTTATGTATAAAATTAAATTGATTATTAAAGAAATATATATACAATTATATTATATATATAAAAAATAAATAAATTACCATTAATTATTATGGATGATACAAAATTTGATTTATTAATAAAAAAGTAAAAAGAAATAAATAAAATTCAGCATTTAAATATGACAAAAATAAAAATAGTAGTTTTTTGTTTTATCACCATTGAAAAAATACCTAGTCACTATAACTCCAAAGTCCAAATATGTTGACATCTAATGCATATTCGGGAATGTTTACAATTTATGTTTTTTAGATTTCTGAGAATTTTTCCAGTCCGTTTCCCATTTGGCAAAGCAGGAGAATTAAACATAAACAGAATTCTCTCCGCTCAGAAGTCAAACGAGCTTTGTATTTCTTTTCTTTCTATTCGAATTGTGCGATAGAAAATAATTGAGAACTCGAATGATAAAGATTCTTTTCTAAGAGTTTTTATAACAAAAGAATTAGGCATTTTTTATATTTCTTTGATTATGGAAATCTCTAAGATTTTAGAAATATTTACTTGCTAGAAAACATTTGAACACATTTTTTAATGATTGATTTACCGTTGCAAAAAAATGTTGCTTTTTGTCAATTTCACGCTACTGAATAATTTATTTAAAGTAGGTTTTATTTTGTGTTCACTTATAAGTAGCGAAGGTGAGATTTTCTTTCCTCATCGTCATCACCGGCTCTACAAACGTGGTCCGGTGTAATCGTGTCTTCAGCGCAGACATGTCTACGTCGCTGTCCCCTACCATACAATGTTCCAGCAGGTACTTTCCGAGCCGATTTCTCTTCGCTTATGTGTACCTACCAACATCTACCTAGCTTATATTTTGTTACAAAATCTGCTTCAAATTAAATTGCAAATGGTTAATTCTCCTATCAGAGTGCCTTTTAGTAACAACCCAATTCTCGGATGGTTTATAGTTCTGGTTAGGTTTTTGGATTTAAAGAGCTTAGTTCTGTCTTTTTTCTATTCTATATTTTCTCTAAGTGTAATGTAAGTATTTTTTGCTTTGGTAACGTGTACTTTTTTACACTTTCTTGGTATAAATATGTTACATGTTCTTTGGCAATAAAATTGCTTTGAACAACTTTTTATATTATTTTATACAAAATATTTTTTCTTTGGGTTTTAATTCTTATCAGAATAATGTAGGTTTTGCCGTTGTTTTCTGCTATCTTTTATTTTGTATGTAAACTCATTTTTATACAAAATTGTCTAACACGGAGGACATAGACCTCCCGTTATATAAAATACACAAACAAAATTTGTCTTCTTTTGGCTTAATTTAATCACCTCACTGTTATGAAAATCTTACTTTTTTTTAAGTCATATTTTGGATAAATTTAGAAAACTCTTAGGTGACAATCTGAAGCTCAAATAAAAGCTAATTTAATAGCTTAAAAAACGTAGAACATAATTGTATTAAAAAATTTGGCGTTCGGCGCTGGAGATCTAAAATTTAGATTAAGACTAACAACTACAACAACTACCGAATTTATCGAAAGGTCTCTATTCGAATGACAAATTTATTGTACTATAATTTTTACACAGACTTGAACTTTTTGTCCTTTATCCCACCAAATTATTCCTTTAACTTATAAACCTAAAACTTTCTGACTTTTTGCTGAAGAAAATATCAGTCATAATCGCAGAAAAACAACGATTCTGAAAACAGAAAGAAAAACTAAATGATAAAAATCGGAACAAAAACTGTTGGAATATATTATTGGGCCATATTGTTGATCTTCCTTAGAATTGTTTATTTCTCTTAAATATTTTTCTGCGATCGCAGGATACCCTCCAACAAAAATTCAATTCAATAGCAACAAAATGGTCTGTCAATTTGGAACTTTTTTTTCAGGTACAAAAGAGAGGTTCTCGAGCGATGTTTAAATTTCGTTGTTAAAAATATTCACATTTTTGTACTTTACTATTCGTAGTGTTTCATGAAAATATCTGTCTAGGGACAGAATAGATCCATGT
The DNA here is from genome assembly GCA_951509635.1 of Eupeodes luniger. Classification (NCBI taxonomy): domain Eukaryota; kingdom Metazoa; phylum Arthropoda; class Insecta; order Diptera; family Syrphidae; genus Eupeodes; species Eupeodes luniger. Next base: position 4,638,247 of record OX608075.1, on the reverse strand, counting down.
GACATTTTGATTTTCACTAATATAGGGTGGAAAATAAGAGCATAGAAAATGCCACATGTTCTATTTTATTTGAACACCAACTTTTTCCTATAGAGCTGATCGTTTTGCAGTCGTTTTAATAAGATGACAACTTATTCTAATAAGGTTGATTTGTTATCCTTTGGTGTATACCTACAAAAGTTTTATGAAAAGTTTGGTAACATAAATCTTCAGAAGTATGATACACTTTTTAATTGAAGAATCAAAGTAATTAACCTCACATTATAAAACAAAAAATGTTTGCCTTAAACTTTATTTTATTTCTTTTTATCTCATCTCTTTTCAGAATTATCACAATTACTAAAAAAATTATTAAAAATAAATTTAAAAAAACGGGAATGAAATGATTTTTTGGGGATTTTCTATCTAAGTATAATACATTTAAAAATGTTAAACTAAAAAAAAAACAAAGCAAATATAAAATTAAACACAAAAACATAACAAAACAAATTAAGAATCGTATGGAAATTTTCAAAACAAACAAAAAAAAAAGAAAGAAAAATTACATTTTAGTCCTTCTCTAGGATAAAAATATGGAATATTAAATTATTGTTTTATTTTATTTTGTAATCTATCAAATTACAATAAGAACAAACAAAAATAACTTTTAAACATTTCATTGAATGAATATTTTATCTATAATTATGAAATAAACACAACAACAAATATATATTCAAGTTACACAAACAATAATACTCTTGTATAAATTGCTCTTCATCTAGCCTAGCAAGGATAGGAAACGTAACATCGGTTTTAGAAAAGAGGGAATATCCGTAAAACATGTAATGTAATTACAAAATTTTCTAAGTTTAATGAAAAAGTAAAAAATGAAAATATTTCTTTCGAATGTCCTTAAGTATTTTCCTGATATTTTCCTAAAAGAGGGATTAGGTCTCATTCTACAACCAACACCTGGAGCACCCGTTTTTTTTTGGAAATAACCAGGCTTGTGTGAAATGCGGCTAATAATTTTAGAAACAGTATTTTCCAAGAAGAGAAATGGAACATGGATTTAGCTGCCAAGCGTTTTCGACCTTTAGCAAAGATTTTGGGATCAAATTAAATTTTGATTTTTTATCAAATTTTTCCTCTTAGTTTAAGCTTATACGCTCGTAAATAAAACTAAAGTTCCAAACTATATTATTTCTATTTTAAAATAAAGCAATTTAAAAATAAAAACATGATCACACCTTCATAATGTGTATAGTATATTGTATATGAAATTATGTGTTAGCATTTAAGCAAAGATAGATTTTTCTTTCAAAGATTAATTAAAAAAATGTTATTATAATTTTAATTCTTTTACATTAAATTTGTTCAATTAAAAAAAATGTATGTGTTGTGTATCTTTCCATATATTCGAATGTTTTTGAAAACAACAAAAATCGATATAAAAACTTTTTATTTAGGCGCATTACATAAAAAAAAGAAAAACAAATATTTAATGAAAATACAAAAGAAAAAAGAACAAGAAATAGATTCTTATTCCAAATTTAAAGAAAAAAAATAGTAGAAAGATGAAACAAAATTGTACAATTATGAATGAAATAAAAGTTAGTATTCAAAATACATATGAAATTGTCTTAATAATTTTTGTAGTTGTTGCTCATTGGAAAAAAGAATTTGTAACGGTTTTGGTCCTTCTTATTGTTAATTTTAAGGTATTTTGATGCCAAAATAAAAATGTATTACTTTCATTATCATTTCACTGAAAAGAAGAGTTCTTGAAATTATTTCTACAATAAAATAAGTAACGTAGTTAATCTAGTTTGTAGTTAGATATGGTAATAGAAGGCAATTTCTTGTCAACTAACTCCAAAAGAATTCGTTTTCGCCAAAAATAGACAACAATGATAAGATGCTTAAATTTAACACTAAGTAACATTTATTTTGACTTTGAGGTTATCTAATCTCAAATTTTTAAGTACAAACTATTAGTTTATAACGAACACTAAAGTATCAATTCAATTGTTTAATTCTTGTTTTTAGTTAACTTCCTATTTGATTATGTTACATAGTTGCGGACTAGATTAATAGCATGAGTTCAGGCAGAAGTTCTGAAAAAGGGGAGGATGTTTTGAGCTTTGAGCATTTTTCAGAAGAACAGAATGAAGAACTTGGAAAAGGTTTGAAATTGTAAAATGCTCCAGAAAGTTATTGACTTAAGTTGCTATTCCAAAACTATTTAGTGAGCTAAGGATTAAAAATTCAGCCTATTTTCAATTTATAGATCAATCCACAAATTTCGAGTTTAGTTTGTATTCCGGAGGAAAAATATAAACTTAAATAATTGTTTTCAATTTGTTTGGTGTCTAAAACTGTAGGATGGTTACCCAGTAAGGTTTGAAAATCTTCTCGATTCTTTAATGATGTGTTGGATATTCAGACCAACGAATTGTTTTCTTTTGCATGAAATGATACTTTGCATTCTTTTTGAGTTATGGAATGTGAGTTCTTATTAAGTCATCGATTCTTCATTCAATTCTATATTTTGATATATCTTCAAAACTCAAGCTGGTAAGTGTTTTTATTATAAGCAGAACTTTTTATACTTTTTCTTTGCCTTATTTGTTTCTAGTGATTCCCATTTCTTCGGGTACCTTCTTCATGAGCCCATTCAGGACTCTCACGTTTTCAATACAAAGGAGATTTTTATTCGGGCTTGAGGGATATTTTTATAATGCCCACAAAGTTTTGCAATATAATTACTTGCTTAAATTGGAAGCTGTTTCAGAAAGGACGGCGCTCTGTGACAGAGTATTAGGTGTATTTTTTTAAAGGCTGTATAGTATTGTGTTTAATTTAATAGACTCATTTAATTACCCGTGAAGTATCTGGAAGACTTTAGCTGGGTATCAATTTGAAGGTTGTTTAGTGACATGTCCTTTTTTTTTTTAAAGGGCTTCCTCCTCATCAAGGGATGTTGAAGGCAGGATGATTAAAAAAGTAAAGGTAATACTTTCAAAATTCTACCATTGTTGTTCAGCTTTTTTTTTAATTGCAGAAGGTAAAGGTGGTTGATCTAAGATTATTAGGAAATACTTATCTCTTTTCTTATCGATTTGTTAAAGGAATCGTATACTAAGTTCCTTAGTAGTCATTTGGTCGCTTTGAAATGTCCTGGAACCATTCTATAATACTGATTGATTATCATATTTTTTTTTTATTGTAAAAGCTAAACAATGCATTGGTCGCATCATATATTTTCGTACTTTTTATACAGACGGGCTTAAATTCTTGACCCTTAAGGGGGTATTCTAGTGTAGAGACATGAATTTCGCCCGGTTTTTGAAGCGTTGTATAAAGGAAACAAGAAATATTTTTAGTATCAATTTTTTTATCATTTGTTTATTGATTTGTTGTTCATACATACAAAAATTAATAAAAAAAAAAATTAAAATTAACAAAGTTACAAGCAGTCAAAGTGGGGGGGTCTAAATAAAAAAAGGTGTCTTGGCGTGCATCCTACCAACCCTCGTGGTGATCTGAAAAACAAAAACCAGACGGATTCTTAATTATTATAGATGTTGCTATTGTTTCACCCTTGGATAAGTTAAAAAAAAACTTTTTAACAAAATGGCAGCAGTTTGAAAAAAAATGTTCTTGTTGCATATTTTTCATCAATTCCGATTTTTTTAAAAATACTAAATGAGAAGTTATATTTTTGGGCAAGGACCACACGATAAAGAGATGTATAAAGAACATCCTCTCCAAATTTGAAGTAAATTGGTCTATTAGAACTCGATATATCCTTACCGCCAGCTCGATAAAAAGTAGTTTCGAGAAAAACGCGTTCAGAGTTTTGAGACAAATTTTCGACAATTTTACTTATAGAATGATACAGGTTGCCACAAATGTAACTTAAAATGAAACTAAAAGGACAAAATAGTTTCTATGACCTTCAAAACCAGTTTCTATGACCTTTAATTAACTTGTGAAATAATAGGAATATTAAAAAATCGTTTAAAACGCATATTCTTGAATGTCTAAACTTTGGAAATATGAAAAAAAAAAATGTTGATTTTTTCAAAGTTCTACACTAGAATACCCCCTTAAGACCCTTCTATCATTAAACCATTCTGTCTAAAGATTAAAGATCCACTATAATCATGTACATACATGCATTACTTTCATCCTTCTAATTTTATCAATGTGTTTGGGGAATGTTCGTTAGGGTTTTTAAGGGTTTGCCGAAGGTAAGGTCTTTAGATTTGTATCCCTTCTATCAGTTTTTCTTTCGTAAACTGTGCCAAATTTGGATCTATGTATATGTAAGTGTGCTTTTTTGATTCACTATCGACCCCACATCCAAGACTTGCTGGTCACAAACTACCTACATATGTACATAATATATCAAACCAGTCATTGTGCCTCACTACAAATTAAGAGCTGCTGGATGGATGGGTGCTCACAGAGGTAAGTCCCTAGAGAAGGATGTGTCCACAAATAAAGCTGCAGATTACAAAAGAATAGAACACATAAATCAATAAATGCCCACCCGGGGCTTAATGCTTTAAAAAAATCGTTTAGAGCACATAATTTATAATAATTTGTAAGTAATACTTATACGCCACAGTGCACTTAGTTGAAAAACTGCTTACCAACTTTTAAGATGCCTTCAACTTCAACAAGAATAAAATAAAACATCAACCGCATATTATAACTAAATTGATTTTATTATCTCATTTAAAATATCATCTTGTCTTTAGAAAGAACTTACATTTGTAAATACTCTTATGAAAACATAAAACAATAAAACAGCATTTTTTTAGAATCTTTTGAAATAAAAACATGTTTTTCAAAAAGATTGTATTTTGTTGTTGTTTTTAACAAAAAACAAAAAAAAGAACACAACAATTAATTAAATAAGAGGACAGTACTCAAGGGCAGTTATTTGGTTTTGTTTGTTTTAAAATTATTAAAGAACAACATAAATATGGTATATGGCATAATAATAAGACTAACTAATTTGTTTAATAATTTAAGGGATGTGTGTAACTTCCTTTTATTTTTGTTTAAATAATAAGTTCTCTATATATTTGTTTTGGTTTTTCATTAAGGTTTTTAATGTAGCTGAACAAACTAATTTTTGTTTTGTTTAAATTCCATTACTATTTGCTTTTTGTTTATGTTTTTGTCTTTTTTTTTATTTGTTAAACTTTTTGGTTTCAGGAAAGAATCAATATAGTTTTCCTTTTAACTTGTAAACATTTTTGTTTGTTTTGTTTTGTTTTATATTGTTTTGTTTTCATTAATAATAATTCAATGTAAATTTTGTTTTTGGTGTGATTACAATTTAAAAGGATCTAAATATTAAGTTTAAAACTCATCTCAATTATTTATCATTTTTATATCAATGTCAATTTTATTTTTCAGTTGTTTTGTTAGTTTTTCTTTTCTGTTGTTTCTATTTTCTTTTTCTTTTTTTATTTATATTTATATTTTTTTAATTTTTAAATAGTCTCTAATATTTCTAAAAAATTTACAAAAATTTTCATTTCTTTTATTTTTATTCTCTTTTTTATTTTTAAAATCCTTATATTAGAATGTCATATTTTAATATTTTGTTTTTTTCATATCATTTTTGCCGAAACCAACATAATATATTTTGCTTGTTTCATTATCGATTTATTGTTTTAAATCAATTTTATTTTTTTTTGATTAAACAAAATTATGAAATTTTGTCCCATGGTTTTTGTTTTTGTTTTTGTATTCCTAGAGATAATTTTATTTTTTATTGAAAATTCTTCAATTGTTTTTATGTTTTTGTTTTTTGTTTATCCTTTTGGTTAAATGAATAATAATAATAATAATAATAATAAGGGTATAATCAATAAATTGTTCCTTATTCTTATAAGTACATAATTTTCTATACAACTGGATCATCTCCATGTAAGTCACATGAGCCGATATTCTCGCCTTGGTAGGATGAGAAGTCGGTTATTATTGAATTTGGTTCGGGGCCGAATTGAATATCTTGCAGACAGCCTTTGAATGGTTGGTCAAAGCGTTCCTTGGTGCGTTCACTTACCGATTCTGCATTGGGGAAACCACCTGTTTTGGAAAGAATAAAAGGGTTATTTTTAATTTTGCATTTTAGAAAAATTTTCATTTCCGGCTGTAGCTTTAATAAATTTTAGAGAACCGTTCAATACAAAAATAAATAACGTCTTCATCTCATGAAATTAACTATTTTCTTATAAGGCATTTGATTTGTTTATAAATCTAAGTTTTATGAGAAATTTTTGACGGATTGTCAGAGCAGGAGAATGAAATATGAACACAATTCACTCTTCTAATTTAGTTTCTCACTTAGCAATCAAGTTAGCTTTGCATTTCTTTTCATCATTTTTGAATTGTGCGCTAGACAATTTTTGAACAATCGAATCATAAAAACTCTGTTCTTAGATTTCTGACAACAAATAAGAAATTTGTATGAGCAACTCTGTTTATGTTTCTGAAAATACGGACATTTTTGAGATCTTACAAATCTAAACTCGCCAATTTCAGTCGTCTTTTGACATTTGACAAATAAAAACTACGACTTACTGAAAAGGAACTTAAGGAAAGTGGAGCCTTATTTGTTGCAGTTATTATAGCCTTAAAAATAATTAAATTTTCCTAAAAATATTCGACCGTCAATTAAAAATTTTAGTCTAACCAGTTCAGCCGTTCCCAATTGATGAATTACTATGCATTTTCATACTAATTTTATATAGTTATAACGGGTGATCTTTTAGAAGTCTGGTTTTCAATCTCACCATACGTTTTTTTCGGAAGTTGGTCTTTGGTTTTTGCTTGGATTGGTATTGACAGCTGTCAATTGATGTATGCTTAGTTTGGTTAGACATTTCATAAAGAATGTGCAGGTTCAGGCGACATAAGGGACTTGAAGGTAAGGCAAGTTTCTAGCATCTGATTGGCCACCTACCAAAAAATTGCCTTTTTAAGGTAACTTTATTGGAAAGTTGACTGGAAAATTAGCTAAGAAAAATCTCCCAAAATATCAAGTCAATTCCACTTATGTCAATATGACAGCTAATCATAGTTTTTAATTCAACTGAGAGCTGAACTTTATTACTCTGTGATTTATTTACATATTTTCTTCACAATTCTATTTGATGTTTTATGTAAAATAGTTCTTTGTTAAATTGGGAAAGGAATAAGTAATATTTCCTTGAAATAAAAAATTCAGGTTGAGATGGAATTGTATCTTTTGTTGAGAGGTTTTTTTTTAGACAAATAAGTTTTTGGTAGTTTTTGTACAGTCAATTGAAGGTAGAGGTTTGTGAAGTAAAGTTCCGAGTTTGAAGTTTATGACACTTGCAAAATTACCTAGTTGCCTTGGGCAATATTTACGTTCAAAGAATGCAGTTGACTGCAAATGAAGTCCATTATGTTGCCTGAACCTGTCCAATGGTTGGTTATGATGAAAACCAGACAAGTTTAGTATCTGATTGGCCAGTTGCCAAAATGTCCTTCCAATTAAGACAACTCTATTGGAAAGTTGACTGGAAAGTTCTTCAAGAAAAGTCTCCATTGCTATTAAGTTAAGTCTACTTATGTCAAAATTTCAGCTGTTCATGGGTTTTTCGTTCAATTGAAAGCTGAACTTTATTACTTTGTGATTTATTTATTTAGTGCAAAAGGAATAAAGATTTTTTAGTTACAATGCAAAACATAACTTATTATGGACCTGTACCTTTTGTAGGGTGTTTTTCTGCCATATCAACTGAAGGCAAAAGATAGTAAAATAAAATTCAAAGTTTGAAATTAATTTCACCTCAAAATCTAACTAGTTGTCTCCGTCAAAATTAAGGTTAAAAAAATGCAACTGACTAAAATGAAGCCTCTTGTGGTGTCTGAACCTGCAAGATGAAAGCTTAACTTGCCCCAACCTGACTGCCAAATGGCAAACATTATTATACTGATAGCGTTCCTATTTTTTAAAGTTCCGGAGGGCAATCAACATCAAAAAAGAAAAAAAGACAATAATGTATGAGACCCGAATCTGGTGGATATTTAAAACCTCTAAGTTATTGACTTAAGTTTAATGATTGCTATGAATTTAAGTAAAACATAGCAACTTCCTCTAGTTGCAATTTTCATTGATGGATTTTGCTGATAGCTTTAATTGGTCCCAAATAGATAAGCGGACTTTATCTGAAGTAAATTTTACAGAAGGCGAAAAGTTGACTAAATTTTTGTTGGTGTTTTATTTTTGTTTGAAACTTATATTTTGACTGATTTTATTTTTTAGCTTTATTAAATTTTAGAAAATCGTTATAAAAAAATGCGGGATATCTCTTTGTAATTAATTAATAAATTCAAATAATAATTGCTGTTGCTTTCAAAAAAGTAATTTTTATACATCCCTTACTGTGATTTGTGTGATTTAGCAAAGACAACAACCAGACACCTGTTGATATAAAATTAATAGCAATAGATGCACTGACTCTTTCCTTGCCAAGCTAACTACTTGGCTAGAGTGAAAACGCAACAGTTTATTATTTGACATTTCACCTGGCAGTCAGCTGTGGGAAAGTTAAAGGTTTTTATTTATTTTCTTTGTCGGTCTCTGACTCTGACTGAATTGAATGTCTGCATCTCAGACCATCTTCAACTTTTGGGATCATCCATCAGTGGCTTTATTTTAATTTGATTTTTATGAGTTTTTTGTGTAAAGTTTATGTTTTGCGTCACCAAAAGAGTCATCCCATAATTTGTGTAATCTTTTGTCTACGTTCGAATGTGTCTTCGTTAGCGGTTTCATTTAAAAACTTAATCCGTAAGTACAGTCTCTCTTAAATACTAAGTACCTATGTACCTACCTTTAAGAAATGTCTATAACACTGAAATTGAAATTCCCTTGTCCTACTTACCTAAATAAAATGAATCTTCATAAGTGATGGAGGGCTCTTTGCCTCGCCTAAAAGTCATTGGTTGGGTTGAGGACAACTTTTCGCTAAATATCACTTCCCCATCAACGTCCAACTCGAATCTGCTTCGATCTAGAATTATCTTCGCGATGTGCCAGCCACCATCGGCCATAAATCCTCCCGATGGTGCTTCAATTGTATCATTGCTGCTTCCGAGGAGATTGCTAGCAATCTTCATGTGTCCATCTTCTAAGCCCAGACCCAAGAATTTGGCACCTCGTTCTCGTTCGCTCCACAGCAGCAGGCCATCGGGAACGATTGTTGAGAAATTAAGTGAAATTTGGAAAGCTTCTCGCGGTCGCATGTACATCGATGGTCCCTTTCGTTTGTCTTTCATGGGGATTCTTGGTGGCGGAAGAATTAGATAGCTGTTGCCACGGAAACTCGGCGTTGTTGGTTTACTCATCGCTGTAAAAAAGAAGAGAAGATAAAATAATAATAATCTTTTCAATTAGCTTATGGGTTTTTCTTTCTTTCTTATGTTCTCATAGAATTTTGATTTAATTAAATGAAATGGTTAAAGATGTGGGAATCGTGTCATTGTGATTAGCACTTACCAATTTCGCAGTAGAAACCGCCCCAACCATTTGGACAGCTACACCGTCCGCTACGCAGACATCGTCCATTATTTTTGCATGGAATTAATTTGCAAGTCTCGGAGTATTCGCAACGTTCTCCTTTAGCATATTCCGGACAAATGCAGTGTGGTTGGAGTTTTTCGTCCAACCAACAATGACCACCAGCTTCGCAAGAATCTCCTCCGCAGGCAGTGCCATCACAGTCTCTTATATTTCGAGATTCTTCAAATGGAAAAGGAAAAAATTATAAATTTAACTACGATTTCAGGAAAATCCAAAAACTCACCTAGGATATTGGTTTCGTTGAGAACAATTCTGGTTCCACTGACCACAAGACCCCTCACACATCCTCGGAATGGAATTGGGAATCCAGAGATGGCGTTGTGTGGAAGTTTGGAAAGATCTTTCAAACCACCCAGATAGAGAAGTGAGTCGGGCTCGACGAGTACTTCCGCTGAAGGTGCCAAAGCAGATGAGGCACTGCCTTCCACCCAAAGCGTCAGCCATCGACCTCTTTGTGCCATCTTGATCTTGTGCCATTCACCAATCGCTAGCATTCTGACACTTCTCACTACCGTCACATGGTTGCTGGGGCCAGATATTCTGAACTCCACGACGCCTCCTTGCAGGGAAAGACTTACAAAACCGATTTTCTTGTCCTGGTTATTGTTCAGAGTTCCGAAGTAAAGCAGAAGTCCTCGCTCTGAAAGTGGTCTAAGCTGGAATTCGATGAAGAAGAATTGTACTCGGTGGTGTTCTTCGAAGGATTTTGAACCCATCAACGGAACTGGGGAGAAACTCCTTTGCTTTTCAACTTCATTCAGAAGTTTCATCACAAAGTGCTGGCTGGGTGATGAGATGGGCCTTGGAGGCATAACCTTCTTAGTGAAGTTGCGGTAGCTGACAATTTGAGATCGTTTGGAGCCGAGTTTGTCGGATCGGTCGGCGCCTAGATATGGCCATCGGACGGCCAAGTATGAACGTCTTCCAGTCAGAGAGACGTCACTCAATGAATGGATATCTAAAAAAAAAAAAACGGTAAATGAACTCAAAAAAATGTGTATTCTTCGTGACCCTTACCTTCATCACAGTTCTTGCCAGTCATGCCCACGGGGCAGTCACATTCGTAGCCATTGACAAGTGGGACACACGTTGACTCTTCGTCGCATTTGTTGTTGAATGAATCACATGGGTTTGATGCTTGTGCGCAAAGGGGTCCGTACCAGCCCTCCTGGCAAATACATCTTCAAAAGCAAAGAAAATAATGGTGAATATAATTTCTTGAAAATAATTTATGTATTTCCTACGTGAAAGTAGCTCCATGTTGAAGGCAGGCACCATCATGCTGACAAGCATGCCTATGACATTCTCGCGTGCCACATTGGCCAACTCCACGACCTCTTACGCCTCGAGTCTCCTGCAAAGGCACCGTCACCTGACCGGCTTTAAGGTTCACATCGTATATACAGCCTTGGAAACCGGAGTGCAGTGGTAAGTCATGAGGGAGAGTATTAAAGTTTGAAATTTCATGTCCTCCCAAATAGAGAATTGGCACCACGTCCATTCGAGTGACACTTCCTGGTGAGCGACCGGTGATGTTGAATTTGCCATCGACCGATAACCAAGCCTGTCTTCCAATGCGTCCAACTTTGATCTCATATGGAACTCGAGGAGCATCCAATCGGAAGTCAATGGGTTTTTGTGTGAATATTCTTCGAGGTCCACCGCCGAGATTCCAAGTAAGCATGATGTAACCCTGGATGAAGCTAACCGCCAGATGATCACTCTTTTCGTCATGGTATCCAGATTGACCGAGGAATGCAAGGAGAGATATTTGAGACATCGTCTGTGGCAGAATCTTGAAACTTAGTTCCACAGAGTACTCGAGTGGAATGGGAACTGTATAGGCCACAAACGATGATAGTCCGTTGACACTTCCGGAGAACGATGGCAAAGCCACTTCCAAATCTGAAAAGTCTTTAATGTAGCAGGAGGCAAATGCAAAAAAAGGGGGGAGAAAAAAATAAAAATAACACTTTTAACACAAAGACCAGATAGACACATTCTGAATGTCATCCAACCATCTACTTGACTGAGATTGAGACTGAGTGAATCTTAGATGTAAGCGTCAATGTTTCAAGAACGATATCAACAACTGAAACGCCAAACCTTTAAAATCGCTCTTTACAATGAGAGTGTCTTCTTTAGGATTTCTTTTTTAAATGACTGATCTGTCTTTCTGTTTGTATATTATTTTGAATGTTTAAATTTTTTCTGGGATATGGTTGTCTACTCACTGTGCTCGCAATAGTGTCCATGCTTGCCCAATGGACACAAACATAGATAGCCACTGCCAGGGAACTGGACACAAGTGCCACCATATTGACATGGGTTATCCTCGCAGACAGATATCTCACACGTTGGTCCCATGTAACCGGTGGGACATTTGCATTTCCATTTTTCGGCCTTCTCGCCATTCTCGTCGATTTCATTGGATTCGATTTTAATGCAGGCAGCTCCATTGCGACACGGACTGGATAGACAAGCCAATGACCCACATTCTGTAATTCCGAATCCATCGAGTGCGTCTCTGGAGAAAATTAAAGATAGAAAAAAAAAATCAAATTAAAAATTTTGGTATGATGTAAGAATTGCGTCATGCGAATATTTACATGAATGCTGTAAAATATAGGTTCACATGTTATTTTAAATATTTTCTAGGAAAGTTTTGAAATCTTATTTAAAATAGAATTAAAAACCGACTTAAAGTAAGTTGAGGCGTTGCATTGACATGAAGATGCTAAAAGATTCTGTTGAACTAAGACGTACGACTTTTGCATCTCTTTTTGTAAATTACAAATGCTTGAGAATATCATTTTAAGGATCCTATGTAAAAGGTTTTTGTATTGTGAAAGGTATTGGATTAATTTATTTAATAATTTTGAAATCATTTTATAAAACATTTAGATTCCTGAGCTCAAACAAAATAAAATTCCTGTTAAAATTTCAAAGAATGCAACTTCTGACTTATGAACAAAATTTGTATCGAAGAGAAAAGTGAAGATTGGGGAAACTCTTTGGTCGCATTCGGAAAGCTAGTGGCTACGTAGTCGAAATTCAACTAGATTTGTGAATGCAAAACTTCACTACAAAGCTAGTCAATCCGGAACTGTCATATCAATAACAAATGTAAATATATAATACAGGAAACATTTGTGTTTTCAGTACTTTAAATAGTTTGTTTTGTTTTTAAATTCAATAAAACCGAATATAAGATATAATATGAGTGATTTTTATTTGTATTTAAATACTAAATGATTTATTTCATTTTGAATTCTTGTGTCCTTACCGAGCAGCTGATTGTGAAACGTCAAAACCAGTGTGCACTAACTTTGTAGCAGAAAATTTTACACTACGTGGGAGGGGAAATTTCAACTACTTTTGTAGTTAGATTTAGCCAATCAGAATCCCTTGACTACGTAGCCACGAGCTTTCCGAATGCGACCTTTGAGTAGTTATTATTCTGTAGACTTTTGAATTGGGTCGAAAGTAATGTAATGATAAAATAAGCTCAACAGTTAATCAAAAATTCTCTCTGTCATAGCAAAGCAATTTATCGATAAAAAGAAACCCTTATAAATATGAATTTTTCGTAGATTTCAAAGCAGCATTTGATACAATTAATATAGCAGATCTCTTTTGTACATATATAAGGCTTCAGCTATTGGTCTATAAACTTAATTCATTTAGGTTTATAAACAGTATGTCAGTAGTTGTATGAAGTGGAATGAACAAATCTTATTTATTTAGATCCTAAATTGGCTGCCCACAAGGTTGCATCCTGAGTCCGTTAATGTTTGTCCTTTATTTGTTCTGACGTAGCTGAGTTACGTTGCAGCTGCAGATAAATAAACTTAAACAGTTTCGTGATTTATGGAGTCTCGAAAGAGCCAAAGAATCTGTTTGAAAGCAGTAATTATGTTAGTGAAGGTTTTTTAGCTTCAAAAATGGGTTTGATTTTTAAAGCACGAAATTTGAGCTCAATTACAGCCTAACTAAATAGACAAAGGCGTCAATCCGATTTGTTCTCTTTGGAACTCAAATCAAAATGAAGATGTATTCTATTTTTAGTTTGTCCGATATTACAGGAAATCTTTTGATTCTGTTTGAATAAAAGTAAATATCTTATTCTCTGAATATGAAGAAAAGTTTGAAGTTGCTCGTGCAAAAATTCTCAATTATAACAATGGGAAACCTTCAGACCCTGTTGCTTTCATTGTTGTATTTGTAATTTTGACATCATGTCTCTGAATATATATGAAATCATTGTTGTTTTCATTTTATAAGGAAACAACAAAATACTGAAAGCTCGATGATTTTCAGTCCTTGCTTTTCGTTTTCAGATTTTATTTTACATATTTCATCCAAAATTTCCGTTTAAAGCTATTTTTGTTGTCAAAACTAATTAATTTAAAGTTGTGTTCTTAAAACAGGCCACACCACATCATTTTATTGTAACAAATTCAATAATTAACAACAATCAGCATTGAATTTCTCGAATTTCAGAGTTCCCTTTGAAAAATATTTATCAAGGGCGTGTTCGAAAAACCATAAAACTAAGGTCGAATGCACATTTTATTGCCACTGAATTAAATTTTCGTTTACGATCAACTTTAGAGCAAATTTAGTAAAATTGAATAAAGTTGATTTTTTTTTTAAATTGAACGCAATTAAAGTTTGTACTCATTTAACAATTCGAAGAAGGTCCTAGGAAGCATTAAGATAAAACTTTTTTTCATTTAATTTATAAGTAAAATTAAAAAGAAAGCAAACAGAAAATTGCCCGTTACCAAAATTCTGATTAAAGTATTGCAAAATAAATAAATGCTTATCTAAATCCTTTTCATATTTAACCACCAAAATCAATAAGTTTTAGGAATAGGAATTGGATTCTTTTTCTTGAAAAGAAATACCTTGTATTTGTTAACAAACAAACTATTATAAACTTAAATTGAATAAGAAAAATAACTAACGTCAAAGAAGAAGTTTCCGGGGAAAATCAATTTTGACATTTCTGTAATAATAAATATGTCAAAAATCACTTTGAATCCACCCACAACTCATTCAACGGATTTTGTAATAGACACGAATGTTTATTGTTGCAAACCAAAAGTCTTTAGTATTTACCCAAAAGCCCAATCAAATTTTTAAGGATTAAAATTATTATAAAACCGAAGTTTATAGTTGAAAAAGTTTTAAGCACTTTGTTCCCGAAGGTGTAAATTACAATTTGCACGAATGGATTTGGTTTTCTTCATGAAAACTCTAAGAACATTTATCAGAAAATTTGTGGTTCCACAGCGAATCTTTTTAAAATTACGATGCTAATAATAAGTTAAGATTACATATTAAAAGTTTTGTTCTTGTTGCTAAGATCTAAAATCTTAAAGTCTTTCAATTTAAGAAAATATCAGCAACAGATTCTCTGTTTGTTAGAATTGCATTGTTTTTGAACACTCCCGTGAAGTTTTGAAAAACAAGCAATTTGATTGGTTGCTTTAACGCACACTTTCTCACATATACAGTGTGTTCCACATCTAGTTTCAAACAGTTTCAGAATGAAATTTTTAGTCAAAAGAGCGTGCGCGAGAGAATAAAACATTTCCTCTTTTTGACAGATTAAGTAGATCAGAAATTTCTTCAGGCGATTTTTGGGCTGGCTGTCAAATTCGATTTGACGTTCACGGCAAGTAATGAAAAAAGAAAAATAAACTATTGTCTAAGGGTTGCCCGAGTAATTCTTTTATTTTCATTTTAGTTTTGGTAAATGTGAATATTGTTGATAATTTCTATTTTCTTTGATTGATCATATAATTTTCATAAAATTTATATTTTTTTTTATAAAACTGTTACTGAAGAAGAAATTTGTAGTACAAAAAAAATATATAACTAGCGGCCCGTCCCGGCTTCGCACGGTTAGACATAAATAGTTACAGATAATGTAGCTGTCTAATGAAAAAAGAATTATTAAAATCGGTCCAGTACTTTTTGAGTTTATTCGTTACATACAAAAATACAAATCTTTCCTCTTTATAATATTAGTGTAGATTAGTGTAGATTATCAATATTTATTGAAAATTGTAGTGATTTTTTGAGAAAAAAAAAAAATTGCATAATTTAAGGAATAATTTTATTTTTATTTAAAATAAATATAAGTTTACTTTTGTCGATATTTATTTAATTGGATTCTTATTCATGATTAGATAAGTTGATTAAAATTTATCATTCATCTTCGGTAACTCTGTTCGAGTATATTTTTTGACGTTAAAAAAGTAGTCCAAACTCGTGCAAATTGGTGCGAAAACCGTTTCAGACATTTTGACAGTTTACTTTCTCTCTGAAAGCATTTCATCCCCACTCCCCAAATTTAAAATTTCACCAACTTTTGGTGCGAGAAATGTCTGGAACAGAACTATAGTCTCCTGTAGCTTGTAGGAAAACCGAAATGTCAGCCTATGGTTCCCATCTTTGTTATTTGGTATTTTTAGCGTCATGTCGCTCATACAAAAACTTATGGAACTTTTAGAATAAGATGTACCAGATCTTAAAAACCTTGTTCTGTGGACACTACTACGGGTTAGGCAATACTAAAAAACCCGCTTAAGTGCCCATAAATGCTCATCTCTACATTTTTGTATATGAAACAAATACAAAAATATTCAGATAATAGCCGTGTTTTTTTGGTATTCCGTATATAGTACAGTGATAAATTTCCAAAAAAACGATGCGCAATAGTCTTGTTTTTATATTTGAAAGTTGATACAATTGAATATTTGCCAGAATAATTTATCCAAAAATTCCAAAAAAAATAGCGAAATTCAGACCAGGGGTGAAATCGTGTAAGCTGATTTTTGATAGTTGACTACCAAAATCAAGAAAATACGTCTGTGTAATGTTATAGTCGATTTCAAAGTTTTAACCAAACAATTTGACATAAAATAAAAACTTTTAGAAGGGGGTTTGTTCGTAGACTACTACATTAACATGTGGTGTCGAAGCGAGCTTGAAGCTCGCCTAAATTCTTTATATACCTGAATCGAGTTGAAATGAGCTTGATTCGCCTCGATTCCGGTCGGGGATCGGAGTCGAGTCATAATTTGTGAAGAAAAACCTGTGTGGAGGAGTTGGTTTTACAGATAATGCGTTATGGTCTGTTGATTTGCATGTTTGTGTACAAAAAATATAGTTTTGTTTTAATCAAATTTAAAAAGAAGAAAAAAATGCACATGGAGTAGGTAGCATATTCTTATATGGTGCTGAACTATTCAGTTTTTCATTGTTTAACACGATTCAAACTATTTCACTTGCACGTCATAAGAAACATCGAAACACCATTTGCATTTTAGAAAGTGCTGTCAAACTTAATCTTTTTTAAATCTTCTTGTGCGGTGGAAACGCCAAAAAGATTTATCTAATCTAAACTGAGATAAATCTTTGGTGAAAACATAGCAAAACTTAATTATCTTTTCTCTTGTTTTCTCTTGCAAAATAAACCCAGTTAATCCATTTTCACTAACAAAACTAAATAATATCAACAGTAATAGATTGATTTTTTCCCCAATGGAAAACACACATGATTCCAAATGCACAACTACTCAACGAACACAGTCATCGAGATACAAATGCAATATCAATCGTACCAACATTTGAGAACGAAATCACATAAGATCCATTCGAGACTCGTATAAATGTCAAAAACCCATCGATAGTAAGATTCTACTCTAACTTTTATCGGTAGTATTCATACTATGGATATTGTTTTTGTTATTCGTGTAAAATCCTACTATACTATGGATAGATTTTCCAACAAAGCACGGGTATTGATAGATTTTCCAACAAAACACGGGTAATGAAAGGTACAAAAATAGTTACGCCATTTTTGTACATTAAGATTTTTATACATATTTGAAATTAAACGCATTCAACACAAAAAAAACTCTAAAGGAGAAGAATACTTAAAAGATTTTAAAAATGTTTTAAAGTGAAATTCGTTAAAATTATACAAAATATAAGGCAGTTAAGCTGGGAAGGTAGTTAAATAAAAGATTCTTACTTAACTTACTTTGAAAAATATTGTAAATTCAATTTTTGTTGATTTTTTTTGAATAAGTAAAATATATGTAGAAATATTATCATTTAAATAGCAAACGTATGAGTATTTACTATATATATATTTAAAATTATAAACAAAGATAAAATTGAATTGAAATTGAAATGAGATAAGGACATTATTTCTAAGAACTATTCAAAGAAATGAAAAGATAAGATCGTTTGTAGCATCCCCAAAATGCACTTCCTTTTATCCCTCTCAATAGAAAATCATGATTCAAATAAATTGTATTTCTTTTGTATTAACAAGTCAAAGTTCAGTTTCTCTGAAGTCATTCTGAGAATCATAATCTAACCCTAAGTTCAACCTTTATTTCCAACAAAATAATGCAAATTACTCGTAGATATCAAAGATCTTAACAGTTCCTTAACCACATCAAAGGCTTTTCAATTGACCTACCAAAAATCTCATTTAAATTATATCAAGTTGTTTAAATATATAACACAAAATTCACCGAACCATATTGAACCAAGAAGACGACGACAACGACAACGACAACGATCACATTCTATTGAATATACTTTGGAAAATTTATCAACCCAAATCATCGCTTGAAAACCTAATTAAAACTTCTCGTTGTCTACTCTATACAAATTCTATAAACCTTGTTCGAAATAGTCAATTCATCATCTGTCACCGCAGCGCCGCGCCGTACCGCCCCGACACCGTTAAGTAACAAAATCCTTTAAAAAAAATTAGAAGTAAATTAAATCTTGTCTCTATTGTGTCTCAGATGTAATAATAAGGAAGAAGGAAGGAACCATCCTCCAAAGACCAAACCAACTTAAAAGGATCATTCGATGGGAAATAATTCTCTCAAAAACCGTAAGTATTAGTTTCTCTGAATTGATGCTTTACTCAACCGTGGAATCCTTTGTTTTTATAGAAAAAAGAAAACTTTTACGCTCGGTAATAAGGACATAAGGAGTAAGGACTGTTCTATGCCTTAAAGTCATCATCAAGCGTACCTAGTTCTACATAAACGTACCCCAAACCCCAAACCACCAAATTCAGTGATAATTTGTCGCAAGTATACAACTTTATTATTGGAATTTTTGTCGTCGTCTTTAGAGCGGAGTTATCTACGAGTTTCAAAAATAACAAAGGATATTTAACAGAGACTATCATCTCACTCTTCACTCGCATTTCAAACTCAAACTCAGTCCGAGACGACATTAACATCATTCAATGCTATTTAGGTCGTTGTTAAATTAAGTAATTAAAAAGTTGATCATGGAAAAGTTTCCCCTTTCATCATCGACGACAACAACGACGACGAGGACGACAAGCGACGGACGGTGGTGGTGTGACGGCCTGTCCGGCCGGCGGCGATGGCGATGTGCTAGAAAACTCCGGCGACCCTCTTCCCGTCAATAAAATACCTAATTTAAATGTCAATATTAACTGCAGATGAGGTCCGTCGTTGTCGTCGTCGTAGTCGTCCTTTTCGTTTGTCCTTGTCCTCCTCGCGGGCAAAATTGATGAATCAACTGTGTAGCAGTTTTTCGTCTTTTTTGTTGTTGTTTTAATTCTTTTTCACTCCAGAATTCAAATAGACAGATGGATGCGGCATGGCGGCCAGCATAGCGGCGGCCGGATGGACTTGACTGTATGTTCATTTCCGTCTCGTGAAATGTCCCCATAGTTCCCATCATCAGTGCTGATGAAACTTGTTTCGTTCATTTCAAAAAGTCACTCATTGCAAGACCAGAAACTACATTCATATATATTTATTTATATACCAAGGCAGTTCCACGGTCTACCGGCAGCCATTTTAATGGGTAATTAAAACGAAAATTCTCCGTTCAAAGGACATAAAAACAGAATAAACTGTGGGTGTGACGATTCGATGCGAAGGCGACGACCGACGGTGACGGTGACGCGACAAGAAGGATGGGTTCGCGGAGGTAGAGGTTGACACTCACTGATGCTACATCCGTTTTCTGGATTTTCAGTGTGTGTGTGTGTATAAAAAGCGCTGAACTCAGTTTCAATTTTAAACCAATTAACTTTGTTAATCTGGGAGAACTGTGTCTGAGTTGGCGTTTTAGCCATTGGCATCCTTTTTTCCAATAGGTTTCCTGTGTTGAGAAATAATCCTGAGACACAATCAGAACAATAATATAATTCGACTTCGTATAGCTATTTTGTTTGTTTTTCGTTTAAGGAAAATTAATTACGTATGTACATATTTGATATAATGGGTGATTTTTTTGAGGTTAGGATTTTCATGCATTAGTATTTGACAGATCACGCGGGATTTCAGACATGGTGTCAAAGAGAAAGATGCTCAGTATGCTTTGACATTTCATCATGAATAGACTTACTAACGAGCAACGCTTGCAAATCATTGAATTTTATTACCAAAATCAGTTGGCAGAAAATCCGCTTTTTTATCGACAAATTTTGTTCAGCGATGAGGCTCATTTCTGGTTGAATGGCTACGTAAATAAGCAAAATTGCCGCATTTGGAGTGAAGAGCAACCAGAAGCCGTTCAAGAACTGCCCATGCATCCCGAAAAATGCACTGTTTGGTGTGGTTTGTACGCTGGTGGAATCATTGGACCGTATTTTTTCAAAGATGCTGTTGGACGCAACGTTACGGTGAATGGCGATCGCTATCGTTCAATGCTAACAAACTTTTTGTTGCCAAAAATGGAAGAACTGAACTTGGTTGACATGTGGCTTCAACAAGATGGCGCTACATGCCACACAGCTCGCGATTCTATGGCCATTTTGAGGGAAAACTTCGGAGAACAATTCATCTCAAGGAATGGACCGGTAAGTTGGCCACCAAGATCATGCGATTTGACGCCTTTAGACTATTTTTTGTGGGGCTACGTCAAGTCTAAAGTCTACACAAATAAGCCAGCAACTATTCCAGCTTTGGAAGACAACATTTCTGAAGAAATTCGGGCTATTCCGGCCGAAATGCTCGAAAAAGTTACCCAAAATTGGACTTTCCGAATGGACCACCTAAGATGCAGCCGCGGTCAACATTTAAATGAAATTATCTTCAAAAAGTAAATGTCATGGACCAATCTAACGTTTCAAATAAAGAATCGATGAGATTTTGCAAGTTTTTTTTTTAAAAAAAGTTCTCAAGCTCTTAAAAAATCACCCGTTACATAAATACATCGTATAAGGTCATATCTACAATGCATATATTGTGTAATTAAACGCCTATCTTATTTACGTAATAAGTCTTTGTACATTTATAAAATTTAAGGGATATTTAACTTATTTTTTTCATTTAAACTCAAGACCCTAGAGTTAACATTAACAGGGTTTTTAAGATCAACAAATACAACATCCCATCCGCAGTAGAATTACTGCCGATAAATGGTGAAGTGAAATCTTTGTATAGGGTGTTTTTTAAGAAGTATGCAAATTTAAGTTGGCAGTACCATTTTAACTGGCACCCAATTTCACAGCTGTCAAGTAATTTATTTTAGTTTGGTTTGACATTTCAACATAAATAGACTGACGCCTCTACAACGCTTCCAAATTGTGCAAATTGATTTTGAAAATCGTGGTACGTATCGCCCACTGCGGTAATTTTATGGTCAACAATTAACGGTTATTAAACGAACCTGCCTTATTAGAAGTGACGATAATCCTGAAGTGATTTTTTTAAACACCGTTAGATTCTTAAAAATTGACTGTTTGGTGTACTTTATGGGTAGGTGGAATATTTGGTTCGTACTTCTTTTAGAACGATGCATGCTGGCCTGAGTGTTGCAGCCTTAAGTGACCGCTTAAGAACCGTGCAGGTACTGTGGTTGCAACAAGACGGTGACACATGTCCAAAACGGACCTCCAGACTAGACTACGTCTGAGCCAACAGTGACGACTATGTGCTAGAAATCATATTTAAATTATAACGTCGGAAGATTATCTTCCGAATAAAGTAAGTTTCATGTCAATTTAAAAAGATTGTCTTTATTTAGTTCCATTTCAAAGTTATGTACCTCCAAAAATTACCCTTTTCAACATCCATGGTAGAATCACTGTTTATAGAAGGTGAAGTGAAATTCTGCTGTAAATGGAAGTTTGACTTTTACTCGAGTATTAAAAGAAATTTCCGAGGTTTTCATTCTTATACTCTCTTTCTTTGATACTCGTTGGCTGTGTTCGTAAAGTAGTGTCCAAAATACAGAAATTGATGAATTTTGGTATGTCGACAGAACTGTTTTTCAATGTATTTCAACTAATTTTTGAAATTAATTACTTGTGTATTTTTCCAATGAACTGAAGATTAAATTTTTGTATATGCATATTTTCGATTTTTTATTAGTCCTAAAAAAATGTGTAACGACTCCGTATTGACTATTCCACCACTACTTATTCGGACAAAACCTAAAAAGTACCTTTTTAAGGAACCAGCCATTGGATTTTTTTTGACAGGTTGGTTATAGTTATCACTAAAAATGTCTGTAATTTTTTAAAAATTTCATTAAGGATTAGAGTGATCGTTGAAAGTAAAACTGACATGTGGGAACACAAAGAAAATGAAACGCTTTGAGTGAAATGATTTTGTTTCAAATTATAAACCCAAAAATTAACTGTTCATTGAAAACGATGTCATCATTGAAAAATTGATAACGCACTATAGAAAAATTTATCGTTAAAAAAGTATTTTTCTTGTTCAAAAATCTACAACTTTCAATAGTTCGACATCAAACGTACAAAATTTGATTTGCTTTTAAATCTCGAAACTAATTTTTCAATGATGAAAACCAAAATATTGGAATTTGTTTGATAGATCGTTTCTGCTGTCATTGAACATTTCTGTCATTGAAACAAATTTCCTGATTTAAATCTACCGTAATTTTTTTTTGACAGAAGTGTGTCATTGGAATTGTATAAAATTGGAACACAAGTCACTGGAACGATTTATTTCATTTTATGATTAAATAGAATCAGCTGTTCAGAAATGTGAATTTCCTTTCGAAAATTAGAAAAATAAAATAAATAAAATCATATACATATAGCAAGAAATAATTTGGCAAATATGTGTAAACTCACAAACGCATCACTGCAGAGATGATTTGCGATCTTCCCTGTAGCACGTTCATAAACACAAATTATTGGCATCACTTAAAATGTCAATTGTTCATTTTTGCAAAGCTCGATAAACTGATGCGATAAACAAAATAGCATCAAGAATTTTCTTGATACGTTGTTGATACCGACGCGGTTTGGAGCAAAAATGGCGGAAAAAGACAATGAAAAGTTTTTAATCAAATTCTAAATTGTTTATAAATTAATTAACTTGATGAATTTCAGGAATTATTTTACCAGCACACAAATTAAACTATTAATAAAAACCAGATAATAATATGAAGGTGAATTTATTGCCGGCCGAAAATCAAAGTCAGTATTGGGAGAAAAGTTCTAGAAGAGCTGAAATGTGTTGCTCCAGATTTTATTTACAATGAGAGTTTTTATTAGTATCACATCCATCAAAAAGTAAAAGTTGTTTTTAAACGTAAAACTTTTTGTCAATCAGCATCGCATCGTAATCAGCTAAGCAACGATCAGCATCGCAAAAATGCAGTGATGCCTAATCACTACCAAAAAATTTGACGTTTGTGAATTTACCCTATAATTTTTATTCTCAACAAAAATTCTTTGAGTGATTTCAAATCGATCAATATATTGTTTGTGCTTGGAATGAAAAAGAAATAGTAAAATATCCATACAAACATTTTTCCAGTTTAATTTCAATGATAATTGGAACCTAAGTCATTCGAAAAAGATGCAGACACAAAATTTATTCTGGTTTTCAAAGTTGCTCAGCCTAAAATCGACACTTATATACTTTTTTTTTATTGGTTTCATTTTTGGAAGCTGTCTCGACGAAGTTTTTTAATTATAATTCGTAATAGAAAAAAAGTCTATTACTGTAACCATTATCTACGAACAAACCCCTTTTCTTAAGTTCTTATTTCATTCAGATTCAATTGGAAACACAAAAATCATGAAAATAAATTAAAATGATTTATAACTGTTTTCATTTAATCATCAATAAGACCAACAAAGCCGATGAGAATCAACACTTTAATTGTTCTCAAATCAAATAGAAAATAAATTAAATATAAATTATTTCTAATATTTTCCTTAGGATTCAAAAATGTTATTTTTTGTTTACAATTTTGTTTAAAATTATTCTGAAAAATGTTGTACTGTATCAACTTTTAAATATTTAATTACTAATATATTGAATCCCCCAAAAAACACGGATATTGATAAGTGTCAGTTCTTAGAATTTGTAAAACTTACCAATCAGTCATCAAAAACAGTTCTCTTTCTTCTAAAAAAGAGGGAAAATATTTCTGGACCTGATTTCCACAAGTTATTCCACGAAGTTATAAACATTTCCACGAATTTGTGGGTATTCGAAGGATTTTTAATCGAAAAATTATTAAAAACTTTCCTACTTTCAAATATTTTTCAAAATGAACCCAGAATTTAAAAATAATTTAAAAGTTCAAAGTACACTTTTCTATCGAAATGTTTGCCTTTTTCTTTTCCCAACTTTAATTTCTTTTCAAAGAACTTATCATCAAACAAAAAAGAAATAAAAACTTACCCGAATATCTCACGGCTAGCTCCATTGATTCGAAGTGAATGTAAACATCCTGTGAATCCTGTACCACTTTGTGCTGGTGGCAGTTCGATTATAAGACCAATTGGAGCTTGTGGTGCTCCGCCCAAATGTAACCATGTATTAAGTATAACATCGGGTGTGTGCATTCTTGGTGGCAGTAATTTAAGCCATGTTGGTTGATCACCGGACATGGCCAATGTATCATTGACTAGCAGTGAAGCATTGCAGTGTGTAAAATTGCGGCTGAAGTCCAATCTGTGAAATAGAAATTTTGTTTTGTTTTATTTTAGTTCCAAAAAAGTGAGTGAAAGTTTATATTTATGTAGATGTAGGAACTTTTATGTACTGTACATATGTAGATATTTGGTAAAAGTCGATAAAATTTATGGTGTGATTTTGATGTGGTTTTGTGATAGATGAAGTTATCCTTTTTCTGTTTTTTTTTTGTTCGTATGTTTGATATACCATAAAGGATATGATATAATAATTATTTTTATGGTAAATTTATTATGCAACTGACCGAATTGATAAGCGATTAAACAATTCGTCTATGGATATATGAATTTATGAGATTTATTGTTTGATTTTTATTAGATGGTAGGAATGTGGGTGAAACGTTGGGTTTTGAAAGTTCAACCACATAATAAATCAGTTTGTGTTTTATATGCGGTAGGTGATTTAGGTTTTAGTTGTGTTATAAACTGTTAAGCTAAAAGTTATCCTTTTGCAGCGGTAGATAAAGTTTTTTTTTTCGGAAAATAGCCTCAATAAATTGAGTTACGAAAAAACAGGAGTTTTAATTTATATGTAGGTACTTTAAATTGTATACAAATATCTAATCGAAACAGATAGGTTGTTTTTTTTGTAGCTGCATGAAAAGTTTTACGTGCTGACTGATTCTTAGTTTCTTAAAATTGCTCAAGTAGACATTGACGATATTTGGTTCCTAAAAAACACGGCGGCGTTTAAGCATCAATTTTTCGCAACATGAATTTGATGACAATTTTATTTTCAGAAGTGCTCAAGTTAACTGGCCCTGTAGTTTGTGCAAATTAAAGCATCTCGAATACTTTTTATGGGACTTTGTTGATTCATTGGTTTATGTCGACAAACCAGCGATTCATGAAACATTCGAAGCCAATATTCAAGCCACCATTGAAGCCGTATTAGAATTATTGGACAAAATTAGTGAAAAATCGAACTAATCGAATAACTCGTAGCTGCGCGGATTAACAACCACATTTCAATAGTTCAAAAATTCTTCCGAAATTATTTCTGCCTGTTTTTGTTATTTTAAGTTATAAAGCTCTTAAAAAACACCCGATATATTTGCATTCCAGTTTTTTTCTGAATTGGTGTAGTCGCGTGGATTGTAAAATATTTTTTTGAAGAAAAGCAAGAGGTTATTAATTAAGAAACTTTTTTCTACAAAACTTTTACAATTTTTGTAGTGAATTTTCAATTTCGTTATATTTTTGACGCCTGTATCGTTTCATTTTTAGTAATAACGTATTTTGTATTTGTTAAGTGTCAACAGATGAGAACTTCAAAAGTGACAGCAGTTGTCAAATTTAAACTTTTCATTAATCAAGAAACTTTTTTCTACAATACTTTCCCCATTTTTGTAGTGAATTTTAGCAATTTCGTTACATTTTTGACGCCTGTATCGTTTCATTTTTAGTAATGACGTATTTTGTATTTGTTAAGTGTCAACAGATGAAAACTTCAAAAGTGACAGCAGTTGTCAAATTTAAACTTTTCATTAATCAAGAAACTTTTTTCTACAATACTTTCACCATTTTTGTAGTGAATTTAAACAATGTCGTTGCGTTTTTTATGCCTGTATCGTTGTATTTTTAGTAATGGCGTATTTTGTATTTGTCAAGTGTCAACAGATGGAAACTTCAAAAGTGACAGCAGTTGTCAGATTGGAACTATTTAATTATCTGCTGCAGTTTTTCATGTAAGGAAGGAGGACGCATATAATGTCCAAAAGAATTATAAATAAAATGATGATATTAAACATTTTTAGACGTTAAGAGGGAAGTGTTTCAGTAAAAACCAATTAACGATATAAAACTTTGGTCTACCTTTAAGAGCTCATTAAAATATGTCAAAGCCTTGTAAACTCTGCGAAAACGTTGTATATTTGTTAAAGAAAATGATAGACATGCTATCAAATGTTGATTTGACTACAATCAGTCAGTCAGAACTTGCAAAATTGAATCATGTAGAGTTGATCAAATTGGTTTGAACTCGGTGTACTTCGTTCTAAAAGTCACCCAAAAATCCATCGTCATCGTAGCCATACGTCAATGGAACTAGACAGGGGGGTTATTATGAAAAACGATAATCGTTTTTAATACGGAGTATTTGTGAAATTGCGATTACGAAAAACGATTGCAAAAGCGCGTATTTGTAAAATTGCGATTACGAGAAACGAGAATCGTAAAAAAACGATGCTCATATTTTTATTTACGAGTGCCTTCAAGCACTCGTTCAGTTTTTGTTTTGGCGGGTTAGTGTCAAGTGTCAACCATTATTGTGTTTTGGTTTGTTTTTTTGTGGTTTGGTTTTCATTTTGATGAAGGAGAAAAAATGTACATATGTTAAAAAATAAATTTAATGGTGAAAAACGTAAAAATAAGATATTTCTAATATTTAGGCCTAGCAACGAATGCTAAACAAATAGACTTGATGGTAGATTTCATGGAAAGTAATCCATTTTTCATTTTTGGCTGGCAACATTTTCTTGATTTAATTTTCGTTTCTCATAATCGCTCTACGCCATGAGTTTCGTTTTTCTGGGTTTCGTTTTTTCTGCCGTTCGTTTCGCATTTCATAATAAGGGCCCAGTTTAAAGTTTGACAGATGAAGGAAAAGCAATATATTGAGGCAAATAGTCACTCAGTTAGGTTCAAACCACTTTTTTCTAAAGAGTACACAAAATGCATAACTTTTTGATTTCTCATAAAATAAATAGGCAATTTCAAAAACCTTAAAAAGTGACGGAATTTGCGATTGGCTTCAAAACTAATTGATTTATTTATTTTGATGTTGTGTTAATCCGTAAATTTTTCAAACCGAGTTAACTTCAGTTGTAACTTGAGGTGTCTAATCCCAGGTTGAAGCATCGTAGCCATATTTCAATAGAGTTTGACAGTTTGAATTTTGACAGACGGCAATACGGCAATATATCAGAATTACAGAGCGCAATATTGACAGAAGGCAAATGTCACTCAGTTGGACTCAAACCAGTTTTTTCTAGAGAGTAAAAACAATGTGGGTTTAAATGATGGGTTTAAAATTATAAATTTAACAAATCTAAAAAATTAACTAAATTAAGATTGGCTCAACCCGTACAATTTCCAAACCGAGTTAACTCATATTATAACTTAAGGTGGCTAATCCAAAGATAAATCATATTTTTGATTTACATGTGTTGTTGTGTTTCATTGATTTGACAACAGGGTTTAAAGTGAAATTAAGTGTTCTTTGTTTTTCTCACGTTACTTTTTTCTAGAAAGTAAACAATACTGCGACATATTGTTTTGTTTTAGAGATTTTCAGATAACTTGACAGCTTACAGTTTGAAAGATAGAGGACAAAAAATGTTTGCGGCAAGTGTCACACAGTCGAAATTTTGTGATTTTATTCAACCATTTCATGATTTTGTTTTCCTATTTATATTTTTTAGATGTTGAGTGACCTATAGTTAGTTTCTCCTGAGTGTTAAAAAACTGTCAATTTAAAACAATTTTTTTTCAGTCCACTAATTTTTCCATAAAATTAGTTGCAACTCGGTTTAAATTTGTATATAAATTTTATTGCATTGGGTTTTCCATTCGAATTCAGTTTTTCACTTCATAAAGTTATCGAAGTTCAGTGGTGCTGTTTTTCTGACCACATCTTTTCAAGATTGTTTGTTTACCTTAAAAAACACGTTTCTGTTTTCTAATCGAGTCCTAACAAAGCTCTACCACAAACTCCCTTGAGTCCTGATGTAATTGGATTCTGAAGAACCACTTAGATGCATTTGAATTTTCAAAATCGGTGAAGATTTAATTAACTCAGAGTGGTTTCTAGAAAAATAAATGTTAATTGTATGTCCAACTTTGAAATTATGTACGTTTTGATAGTACAAAACAATTGTCTTCAAAAATTAATTAATTCTTGATTCATAAAGTCTCTAAATATGAAATTTCCTTAATTCCTTAGGTATACAATCTTACAGCTTAGAAGCTTTTGTATAAAATGTATTTATACTTAAAGAGTATTTCCTATATTTTAAATAACTTCATTTTATTTTCCTTCTACTAAACTAGACACACCTCAAGTCCCAACAAATATAAATTTGTATATGTACATAAATTCTGAACCTACACCACTACTTCCTGTCATCCACAATCTCACTACATCCGGTATATCGATTTTCCTCCCATCAGTAATTCCAAAAATATATACCGACTCGACTCAACTCGACTCGACTATAGAAGGACAACAAAAAAGAAATACATGTCCTCAGATATGTAGAGGTAGTAAATAATTCAAATTTACCTTTTCTATTTTTGGATATTTTTGGTTTTGGGTAGAAATGTACTTATCAGTGTGTGAGTGTTACGGTAGGTAGGTAGATAGGTAACTGAACTACCATCATCATTGATAGCCGAAAGCCGACAGTAGTCGTAGTTGAAGTTGAAGTGTATATGAGGCAATTTTGCTCATGAACATTATATTGACCTCTTCTAATTTTCCTCTTAAATTGACGTCAATAGAAATCTAAAATGTCGATAAATATCAAAGCAAAGAGCACTGGTCTGGTCGCTGCCGGTTACCAGTTACCAGTTATCGGTTACCGGTCAACATCGCACCGGACCGGTATAGGTATACTCCATATTCGAAATTGCTTTGCGCGCTACAACCAAAGTGCTAACCAAAGCACATCAAGCCCTCAATTTAATGGGCCTTAATGGCTGCAACAGTATACATGCTTCACAGATATGTATAGTAGGTTATAATACCTATAGCAAGGAATAACCCGTACTCTCTCTCTTCTCTAGGGCTCAAATGACAGGGCCATTAAATACACGATACGATACCATACCATACCCAATAACACGAGAGGCGAAGGGAGGAAAAAAAAAGACCTTAAGTTCGATACGATTGCCATGACACATTATTTTTTCATTTTTGTAAATTTGCAGGAATGTACGCAATCGATTTACGATTTTGTTTTTATTTTCATTAATTTTTCTTCTGTACATGTTTCTGGGGCAAAGGCAGAGAGAGATTGTGGTTCTGGTGAAGGAACCAACATTGTCCCCAATGATTTATTGTGACTTAATGTAATAGAAACCAACCGCAAAAACCAAAAACACTTAAACCACCCAACACCCATCAACCCATCCAACCCTAAAGACTCTCTGAATATACCTACTATAAAATTCAACCCTTACAATAAGAAATACAAAAACACAAGACTAACAAAATTCCATGTCCTTAGAATTTCAAAAAAAAAGTGAAGTATTTGAAAAATTAAAGAAAAGAAAATATATTATGGTACTCACTCAGCTCTAATTGTGATTTCATTGCCAGTATTTACGGGTGTTTCGAGTTCACTTAACAGCATCGTTTGTAAGCCGCACGAGAATTGGAATTGCAAGAGACCCTTTTGCAGGAATAAGGCCATGTAATGGCCGCCTTTTGTGCCTTGTGCTGCGGCCAACATAATGAGACCATTTGTTGCACGCGTTCGCACTTTCAATTGCACATGCATTGGCAGAACTGAATCCAGGCTGTCGTGTGTTGGAATGTCCTTGTGAATGCGATGGCTTACATAAGAGTCACCAGAGAAGGCGGCATTCTTAATTACAATTGGACTTTCGCAGAGTGGTCCTTGACGGTCAAAACGGCAGACACACTAGAAATATTAAGTACAAAAACAACAAAAATATTACAAGAAAGAAAATAAAAAAAAATAAGATGTTAAATACACAGAAACACATATACATAAGTATGTACAAATGAAACGTAATAATTTATGAGCTTAAAGGAGGAATTCCATTTCGAGAATTTTCAACATTATTATTTAACCATGTAGGTTTCTCATCGGATCAGATATTTTCTTTTATTTTTTAGATAAGTTTTTTTTTGTTTAATTCAAAATAATTTAATTCAACCCCAATTTCGTCGACTGTAATACAAATATTTTGAGTCTCGCATTTTTTTCTGCTTGCTAGTGCCAAGAGATTCTTTTTTCAATTGCACATCAAGAATGTGGTATGCTTTATCTAACACTGTTTTAAGGTCTTATTTTTATTTTTAAAACCTTAAGACGAATGTGGAGCAATATATCTTCTCTTTAAATCGTTCAAAATTTTTCTAACTTTCTCTTTATTAATATTTTACCTGGAGTACCACATGAATCCATTCTTGGTCCAATTCTATTTTCACTTTACTTTCATTGACCTTTCAAAGTTTTCAAAAACTGCTCAATTCGTCTTTACGCTGATGATATGCAGTTTCTGATTAGTCGATATTTTGAGAAGAAGAATGATTTCGGTGCTTTATGAATATGGAACTTCTTTTCCTTTCTCGTCCCAACTATGTCTTAAAACTACAAATCAACAGCCCTTCCCATCTATCGCAAAATTGTTGGTTTTTCAGTCTTAAATCCATTGAATCTTGAAAAAGAAACAATCATATATGTAAGAAGAGCTAGAAACCTTGGTTTTCAATCGTTCCATATTAAAGCAAAGTTTTAATATGGAAAGTTTTAAGAAGTACCCATATTCTCCAAGTCTCATGGTCATGTCATATGACATGTAAATTGGCAGTTATGTGAAAATAGTGTGAACATACAATATTTAAAATTGCCAGAAAATTGGACATTTTCAGAGATTGAAATTTTAATAATAAAACAAAAAGCTTACTTTCCGAAAAATAGTTAAATACAAATCCTGAAAATCGTCACGTCGTACACAAAATACTCTCTACCCAAGGAGCCCTGTGGTAAATGCCATTAAACGAGTGTAAGATCAACTGATCACTCCTGGAAAAATACAGAAGTTCGACTTAGTTGCCAACAAAAGCATCTCGATTTCATGGATGTATTTCTAACAAATGTTTTTTTGGGATCATTAGAGTATAATGAGAAGTTCAGATTAGATATTATACAATTCCGGCTCCTCAGCGCACAATTTCATATAAAAGCCTTCCTTTTGTCGAGCCACTCAATCCTGCGTCCAAATTATTACAATGGCAATATTTCAATAGCTAAAACGAACAGATCTTTTAATTTATATGACCTGTTAACAGACTAACATATTTGGTGTAAAAAAAATATCTGTCAACAGAATGAACTGTCAATTTTCACCTGTGCAATATTTTGAGAAACGTCAATGTCAGAGAATTGTCAGTTAACCACCTGAAAATGAAATTAAATTCAAATTGACACATCTTGACGTTTCGTGATTTTAATAACTCAGTAATTGTAAGTTCTGACAGTCGTGTGTGATGTATTAGACTAGTCCTATCCGATAAGTTCTCACTAAGATCTCGGAGCCTTCAAGATTTTTTAAAAGTACAACAAGTTTTAACATACCTCTAGTTTTTTTATCTTTTTTGAAATTTCCGAGAATAATCCTATTTATCACTCAGTCTTTTTGACATCTGTCATGAATATCTTTTGTGATTTTTTTTCCTAACTATAAAAAAATTATTACAAATGCAAAAAAAAAGTCTTTACAAAATTTAAAACTTCATTTTTCTAATGTGTTGAATTTGTGTAATCAGACAGAACTACTTGGCTCGTTCATTTACCCTAAACGACAGAGTCGAGAATTGATGTATATTTTTGACCAGCTAAAAACTCAAATACATATATTAATGGAGCCAATACGAGCCATCACAGTTTCTCTAACAACTGTCAATTTTAACTCGGCTTGGAGACATTTGGCTCTGTTGTTTATGACCAGCTTAATACAAAAGATGAAAATATTTCCTTTAAAATTAAGATTGAATTCCATTGGACAGAGTTCTAAACTCAATTTCACTTTTTGAAACTCATTTTTTTTTTTACAAGAATTGAAATATCTTCCAAGAATAAATATTGTCATAGAACAATGCATTTCTAATTACGCACTTGAGTTCGACATCAAATTGTAGGTCCCTTCAATTTCTGCTTTAAAGAAGACAAAGAAGGTTAAGAGTTGTAAGACGTTATTTTGCGGATCATTTTTAAAGGGTTTCTCTTGAAATAAATTAAAGAATTGTCATCTACAATGTACGGTTTTAAGAAAAATTTGAACTATTTCGTTTTAAAAATAAAAAATTGGCAACCATATTTCTCAAGAAATGTCAACATTTAAACTTGGAATTTATTATGCTGCTCATTTCAATGTGTAAAATTTAAACTAAAAAGAGGAAAAATTGTGAGCGTTGCCTTATTTCCCATAGCCTAAATTACATCAAAATTAGTCTCTTTGAAGTCACCAAAGTCTGGATTATGGACAAAAACTGAACACCGAATGCTTATATACTTCTGTGATTTTTGACTTGTTCCCTTTTCTGTACCACTGATTTAAATATTTAATTTCAAACCCCTTTTTTGAACCGATTGATATGTACAGATTACTTTGCTCTTTCAAAATATAAAGCTCATTCAATACCAATAAATTAATATTTTCAATAAAAGCTGTCCTATAACTCTATCTCAGCAGCATAGAACAATAAATGTCTCTCTATAATCTTAATCTCTTCGAGCGCATAAATTTCTATTTTGTATACGTTATAGCATGATGGATTATAATTTTGCATTGCCAGTGATACCCAACTAACTTTTTCATCAACCAAACAATACAAAAATGATTGTCCTTCTTTGGCAAATATTCCCTCATAGTCATAGCTTTAAGTTATATACGATGCCAACAACGCTTATACCACAAGTCCTTATCAAATACCTCCGGCTCTTATAGACCACTCATCGTCGCTCCTAAAGAAGTGGAATAATAATAATAATAATAATCATTATTATTACATAGAACCATCAGAATCACAACGGCATGCAAAATATACTAACTAAAGCTAAAGCAACGTCCTCGTCGTCGTCGTCCTTTAAGTATGAGATAATCTTCATCTTTCCTCTCATCCTCCGCCGAGCTAGCTGCCTCCTTTTCATATTCAAGCTAGGACAATTAAAGATTTATGAGGCAATAGTGAAATAAAGACAAAGGACCAACGAACAAAGGATAACAAAAAAAAAAAAGTAAAAATGGAAAAAAGGAAAAAAGATTCTAACTACGAGAGTAAAATTAGCGCTTGACTTTAATTAGAGTTTCCTATGTCATAAGGACTTAATAACCGTCACGTGAACGTGATCATATTTCTGCACGCACTCAAGTTCCAACTATATATGAAAATACGAGCATATCTATATATTAAATGCATAGAAAAACAAGGCTTCTAAAAATATGTAATGGCTACATAATATTTCCTTATCTATAGATATAAAGGGTGTTTTCTTTTTGAATGGTTATAGAACTTTTAGTTGGCAACACAAGTTTTACTGGCAGCCATTTTGACAGCTGTCAAGTGATTTATTCGAAGTTTGGTTTGACATTTTAACAATTAGACGTTTTTCTTTTTAGCGCAAAAAGAGTCCAAGCAGAGCGAGATCTGAACATCCTCTGAACAAAGCTGTTTCTGAGCGTTTAGAATTGTTTTTGAAACACACTTAATTGTTTTTGAAACGCACTTAAATGTCAGTATTTGAAATTTGGCAATTCACTTGTTATTTTATTCTGCAGAAAAAAGCTATAAGATTTAAGT
The DNA here is from genome assembly GCA_951509635.1 of Eupeodes luniger. Classification (NCBI taxonomy): domain Eukaryota; kingdom Metazoa; phylum Arthropoda; class Insecta; order Diptera; family Syrphidae; genus Eupeodes; species Eupeodes luniger. The sequence continues at coordinate 4,604,080 of OX608075.1, read as the reverse complement.
TGAGAAAAAAAAGAAACACAAATTTAAAGCTCGAAATTTTAGGTAAAAAAGAAACACAATTTCTTGTTTGACAGTTAAGGCCACAAGAACTGGCCTTTTGAAAATGTTTGATAAATGCATAGTTTTACGTAACGGACCCGAAAATCGGCCTCCAAGATCGTGTGATTTTAAGCCGCGATGCTGAACTATTTGCTGGGGGGCTATGTTGAGCCCTAGTCTGCACCGATAAGCCCGGCACGATTTACACCTTGAAGGACAACATTCGCCGAGTTATTGCCGATACCTCAAGATATGACTAAAGTTCGATCCAGTCTTGTCGGTGATATGCCAGATATAATATTTGAATTATAATGTCATCTTTCTTTTATTCCATATCAAAGTTCTATACCTTCAAAAAAACACCTTTTACTATTAAAATATTCATCATCATCAGCATCGTCGGCGCTCGTTGGGGCCAAAACATACACAAACTTTTACCCCAACTTTGATGGAAAAGTAAATATTATACTATGAAATATATTCGCAATGACAGTGAATATAAGAAGGGGGTTTGAGGAGGGTTGATAGAGGAAGAAAGTGAATGGTCTGGCTATGCCACTAGGCGCCTGCAGCAACATCATATCCTAGAAGAGCATATTAAACTCGAGCATAGTCGACACAGAGAGAGAGTCTCGTTGCATGCAAATTAGCTTCATAGGAATCAAATTGCGAACGAGAAAGTTTGACTTCACCAACAATATGATGATGACGACGACGACGACGACGACGACGACGACGGCTCTGGCAGGAAGGCAGGCAGGCGGTGGATAGTGGTGTGGCAATGACTGTAACATTGTTGATGAAGATGAAGATGATGATGATTATGATGACGATGGCGATGACGATGAGGTTCGATGATACGAAATCCCCATCATACATATACACGATTCTATCAGCTTTAATGAGGATATATGAGATACTTTTGTGTTATGGGTGCTCTCTAAAGAATTTCAATAATATTTTCCTATATACATATGTATGTTTAGCTCTACCTATTGTAGGTACTGGTGGAGTACTAAGGAGTACAGTGACCAGATTGTAAAAGAATAATAACTTGTCGTCGTTATTCAGACACTTTTGACAACAAAATTAAATTTTTCGAGAGCTTAATGCATCATGAATCCTTTTAGGAATATTGAAAATATTGGGTTGTGGTAGAATTTTAAGGATAAGATTGATGTGTTTTTGTTGAAATTAAGCAAAAAGTCATATCCCTGTTAAGTTATTAAAATTCAATAAGTTTAGTCTGAAATAACTACATGAAAGGATTCGAAAGTACTTTCCCATGCATTCTGCGTTTAAAAGCGTTTTCTTCAGTTAACTTTTAACCAGCGTAACAGTCCATTGAGATATGGAGCCTAGTGACTTACAACTCTCAACCATTTCTGTGTGTGAGTACTGCTTTTAGGGATGAAAAGGGATTTAATTGGTGATTGAAAAATTAGGCCTTAGAGGAAGTTGAACAATTTGCATTTTCATTTTTTTTTGTAGCAATATTAAAAAATGGGTTAAAAATTTGACCCGAAGCCATAATCATCATTAAAACCAAGGATGTGATTTTGAAAGAACGGTCATAGCAATCATTGAAAATTTCTATCGACATTGAAAATTTCTATCATTGAAAAAAATGCCTCTGATTGAGTATTTGAGGTTGGATTTGAGCGTTAAAAGAAAAACTGACACAGTTGAGAACACAAAGAAAATGGAACACATTCAGTAAAAAAATGTTGCTCCAAATAATAAAATCCTCTGATCATTGAAAATAATGTTATCATTGAAAAAGTAAAAAATTATTTAATGAAACGTTCTTGGTTACAAATTTTGTTGTTTAAGTTTTTACAACTCATTAGCTTCATTGTAATACCATACAAAAATAATACATTTTATAATCGCTTTTTAATTGTAAAACAGAAAAATTCAATGATGAAATTCAATGATAGCTATAACTGGTACCTTACGAGCTGTCATTCAAATATCTTTTTGTGCATTTATAAAAGCTTCAACAAGTGCTCAAAATATACGCAAAATCTTAAACAATTTTTTATATATTCAGCAATTTTTTAACAACAAAGAAATCCTCTGCTTACTAATAACAAACGAGTTCCATTTTTATTTGAAATGGTGCATCTGAACACGTCTAAACAGTGACAGTTCGTGAAAAATAAAAAACAAAACAAACAAAGCTAAATTTGTAGAACGGACCTTTTCGTTTGAAATGTCAGACATTCAGCCGTCATATGAATTTAGTAAATTACTTAAAGAACGTGGTTTATGGATAAGGGTTTTGAATAACTCGTAAAGCATTCATATTGAACCTTAACATGTTTTCGTTTGGCATTTCAATTTTTTGATATTAATTTTTGTTGACAACATTTGACGTTTTATAAGATCAGAATATTTCAAAAGTTATGTTTGTTTAACTTAGAGCGTAGAGGCAAAAAACGCTTCTGGGGATTTTTTTAGAAATACATAAAAATAAATCGCAAGGACAGAAAGGAAATCCATGTACATTAGTGACTGCTTAAAATATATTTTTTGAAATGGTTTCAAAATGGCGGCTGTGCAGCATGTAAGAAAAGTTGTACTTCTAAAGAGAATATTATGTTCTAAGATATTTTAAGTCAATAGATAGATAGTCAAGCCAAAATGCAGTATTGAGATAAGTACGGTTGAAGTTTTGTGTAGTAGCAAACCATAAATTATTTTGCAATACCTTTAGTATTTAAATTAAGAAAACCGAGTACTTAAAGGTTTTTCCCAGCCGAATATTTTGGTACAATATTTTTGAAAACCGTTTTAGGTAAAAAAAAAACAGTTTTTCAAAAACTTTAGGGCGACCTTATACCCTGTTCTCTGAACTTCAATTAGTTTTCGGACCGTTTCAGGTAAAAAAAAAACAGTTTTTCAAAAACTTGAAGGCGACCTTATGCCCTGTTCTCTGAATTTCAATTAGTTTTCGGTAGGTTTGATATAAAAATTGAAGTTTAAAAAAACATCTATTTTTCAAAAACGGTATGGGATCACTTGTGTTCTCAATACATTTGTTTGGGTTTGATGTGAATTGGCATTTAAGTAACATTTTGTGTGAATTTAATATTTTATTTTAATAGACAGTAAGATGCTAAAACCGATTAAATTTAGCAAAGTTATAAAAACTATAGTCTTTTGGTGACTGGAGTTAAGTTATGACTTTAGTTTTTTTTTTAAAAGTCTTTTGACTTCCAAAATAATGTTTACTTTTAAAAGAAAAGTTAGAAAAGTTATTTCGGAGTGTAATGTAAAGCCTTAAAAGTCATAAAAAAAACCATTTTAATTTTGAGTCAATTTCTAAAGTCAGTGAGTAATTCGAATGCAGTCTTTTGACTTAAATCAAATTAAACTAAATTGAAAAAAAGGTAATCTACCTAATTAAGAATAATACCTAATATTTGAATTAAGAAATAATCGAATTGATCTATTTTAAACAATTAAATTGAAAAATAATTTGGTATGTAACGTTAACCAATGTTCAATTCCTTAAATCAAAGAAGTTGATTTAAGCCAAAAGACTGCCTTCAAATCACTTTGCTGACTTTCAAAATTGACTTTTAAATGACTTCAAAGACTTTATGAAGTAAAAAAAAATGGAGTGAAATTGATCTTGAGTCAGTTGACTTCTCTCACTAAAAGACTTTAGTCACTACAACTCTGATTGAAAATCATATTCTAAGATAAGTAACTCAATTAAACGGCCTTAAAATGTTACTAAATCTTGCTCCAACCTTTTTTCTATTATTTTTGATTCTTATTTCAGTTTTTCTGTTGAAACGTTTGTCTTTTTTTTGATTTTTTTAAAAACATTTTCTAGTTTCTACAAGACTTTCAAAGATAAACAGAATTAAAAACTCAAACTTCCTCAAAGGCTTTTTTAGTCCATGAAGGTACTCGTTTTCCACAGCAGATGGTCACCCCAATTATACAAAGGCATCACTTATGTACCTACCTACCTTCCTCATAGGTACGAGTACATAAAGTTCAACATAATAGTACAACAACAAATAAAAAAAAACATCTTTTTTTCTCATCAAATATTCTCATGCCACAATATTTATGTAGTGTGTGTTGCAGCATTATACGAGTACGATACTCGGCTAGTTGCATCTCTGAAAAATCAATATTTTGTCAATGGTGCTGAATGAAATGAAATGAAGCCGCCTGAATAACCCAATGCCCGCACAACACTAAAATTACAACACCCGCCTTGACTGTAGTTTTTGAGTTCAGTTGGACTCTTTATTCTGTTTACATCGTTCATTGTAAATGTACATATTTGGGTTATACATAACACAACATAAAACAAGGACGACTCATCGTAGTTGTCGATTGAGTGTTTAAAACAATCCGAGGTATTATTACGCAAACTTTATTTTCCCGATCCCAGATACCAAAACCCAAACTCGAACTCGAACTCGAACCCTAAACCAAACCAAACCAAACGAGCTTATAGCCTCCATTTTTGGTCCAAAATGCCATTATAGCTGACTACTGGCTATTATACACCGTTGTTGATTTGTGAGTCTTCTGTTTTGTAAAATATATAAGAAGAGGTCGATGCAGAGACATCAGAGGGATTGGGAATAAAGCTAAAAGCACTCTCGAACCCTCTCTAGCTATAAAGAGGGGTTACTTTGGCAACTTTGTTCGGATCCATCTGAATATAGTGTACTCAAATATGTACTCTATGGCCTTTAGGGGATGAAAAGCAGACCACTTGCACTTTGTGTGTGTCAATATGAGAAAACAATAATAAGGCGATTACAAACAGTACCAAAACGCAGCTAATTGGATGAAAGTCAGAATGAATTGTTTGTTGAATAAAGGCAGCAGGGGGTTGATGGGAGTAGTTCTCTTTCAATCTATAAGTTTTATATGTGCAATGAGCATATATATACATACGTATTACGTACATAGGTAATTGCTTGTAGATGAAAGGTTTATTGAGTAATTTAGCAGCTTGTGGTTTTGATTGATGAAATGATAGAAAGATAAACTTGCATCACATATGATGATGCTGCGTAGTCTCATCATTCATGAATTAACCAAATGGAATAATATACCTTCTATCTATAATATTATTGATGTACATATTGTATACAAACTGACTGACCAAAATATTGTTGTTGGTTTATGCTTGGTTTGAGATGAATAATTATTGTTGCTTGAGTTTGGTTGAAGTGTTCTTTAAATTGTATATTGATTGTTTGATTTGCACAAACAGACAACTATTGAAGCAGAACAAAAGCTCCATAGAAATTATTTAGTCTTGGCTTAAAATATTCATAATCAAGAAATAACTATTCGTAAATATAATCGATAGAATGTATAATTTTCTATTGGATCACTGTGGCGTATACTTGTTTTTTTTTTTTTTTTTAATGGAATTTTCTTATGATAAAGGATTTTTCTACTCTTTTAGATTAAAAGATTTTCACTTTAAAAATCATACGATAGTTAAATATAGAATAATTGATTTTGTGCTATTAGGCCACTTTATATATTTCTAAGATTTCTGAGAATTTTGTCTGTCAGATTAAATAAAACACAAAACATCAGAATTTATTATTCATTCTTACCTAGAAATCGAATTTGCTTTCCAATTCATTTCTTTTCCCTTTGTGAATTTTGTGATAGAGAATAATTGAGAAATTCTAGAATCTATTCTCGGAGTTTATATGTATTGCTAAAAATATAGAAATCTCTGAGATCTTAGAAATAGAAAAAAAGTAAATATTTCCTGAAGAGAAAGTATCATGAAGTTTCTTTTTTGACATTAATACTGGTAAAAAATGCTATTTTATTACTAAATTTTTGTCAGATTCTTCATTATTTAGATTGGGAATATGAGACATTTTGACAGGCAAATTTGACATTTTTAAAAGAGCTGTCAATGTACATATTTTACTTTGATGAGTTGTATTTTACTTTGATGAGATGAGAATAAGATTTTCATCTTATTTCCAACTATATCTGTCTTTTTCTTTTTGTTATTGGCATGGATAAGTTCAAGAGAAAAAATTAGAAAACTATAGTCATTCTCAATTTTTAGAGGTAAAATCTTGAAGTTTAAATGAGTAAACTTGTCTGTATTTTATATTTCAAAGAATCTGAAAAATCACGAAGAAGTGTTCGCTCTATGATAATTCAAAAAAAGTTTGAACCCACATGATTTCACATTTATGTTATGTATAACTTCGATTAAGTTATCCGGTACTATAAGTTTCTTAGAACAGTAGGAATGTTTAAGTTTTTTTGCACCATGAAAAGATATATACATATTTCTCATTACTTACTTACTTTTTCATTTAGTAGACAAAATGGCATCAAAAACGAATTAAATTTTGATTACAAACTTTTCAAAAATGAGTCTGAAATAAAATTAGAGCTTGCAGTGAGACAAAACACGTGTCACTTTCAAAAGACAGGTATGAGTCATGCCTTTTGAAAATCGAAGAATTTTAATATTTTTCAATTTCTGTCAACTTTTAATAATTGCCATTGAGAAAAATGCCATTTTTAAGAATCACTATTCCCAGATTGTTTTAGCATTTGAGCGCTTTTCATTTTCCTAACAGTAAGTTAAATATGTTGCCGATATTACTTTCGTGAAAAATTTTTGTATGACTTGAAATGCATCAAAACAAAAATGCATTGGCAAGCCTTAGCCCACGTTTGGTGCTGAAGCCCATTCTATAGCACAGTTAATTCTTGGTACAACGATTTCAAACTAGGACGCAATTCTTTCAACGACGAAGTTTTTGAAAGTCCTTCAAATTCAGTTACTGGGCCAGATGCAATCGATGCTGTGCAAAGTCTGTTAATGCAAGTGACATACTGCATGACCACCTATTTATGGCATTATGGCACCAGCTTAAAAAATACTAATGGCGATAGGTGTAAGAAACCCAATGGTGGTTGTTTTTTCAAACTAAAGAACAGACAAGACTACCAAATCCCACAAAAGTTCTTAATGTTCAGAGCTATTCCAAAAATTTGTTTCAGATATATGGCACACCATTAACACTTCATGAACGTAGAATGGTCAATCCAGAATTGAATTAAACCATTATTCGTTTGGTGAAATGCAGAAACTAAATAAATCTTCATCATTGTCATCAAAATCCTCAGAAATCAGTTCAAATATATCGAATTTTTGAAAACTCGAAATATTGAATTGTCCTGCCAGCAGCGTACATCTCCAAAGAATTTTCTTGTCCAAAAACAACAAAACTAAATTCTGTAGACAACGATTTTCTACGCCAAGGAAACTGTTGATGCCTTCAAAAATCATATTTTAGAAACGTCTTCCACGAAGTGTCAAAAATGTTCTTAAAAATGGTATAAAGAGCAAGCCTCGTGGTATTTTGATTTTGATTTCTTATTGGGCAACTGTGGCGTATACTTGTTTTTTTTTTTAATATTATTTTTAGGACAAACAATTTTTCTACCATTTAGGCTCTTTTCACACTACACGGTTTTGACCGTACTTCGACATTTTGTTAGAGGCGCGAAGAAGAGCATATACGCTTTCATATTATACGGTCAAGGTAAAAGGCCGGCGCGGCGCCAAGCCGCCGCCGCCGTGTAGCAACCGTCTACTGCCACTACAGTATACGGCAGCCGAAATGCATGTTTTCACATCATACGATGTGCTAAGCATACTAAGAACAGGAATAGGAATGTGCAATAAGCCATTGATCCGGTTTATGCCGTCCGGTTTTTTGCCGTACGGTCAAAACCGTGTAGTGTGAAACGAGCCTTAAGTTAAAAAATATATTTGTGTATCTGTTCAACATGCGTGAGTTGATAAATTTATCAATAAATTCTAACTTTTAATTTAAAGCTGTGAGGTTTTCTGTCAAAAAAAGTCTTGGAATTAACATTCAGTCTTCACCTAAATGTCACGAATCCCCTTTTCAAGAGATATACAAATTGTTTCATTTATTTTTTGAATTATGACTTCAATACTCTTCTTAGTTAACCTAAATGTTTATCTTCAATTATAAAATATAAATTAGGTGGCGCAACAGTCCATGAAGAACCAGGGCCTAGTGACTTATAACTCTCAACCATCCCTGTGTGCGAGTAATGTTGTCATAGATAGAAGGGACCTACAGTTTGTATGCCGAATCCGAACGGCTAATTTGAGAAAGCACTTTTCATGACAAGAATTACTCTTGGAGGATTTGTCAATTCCTCGCAAGAGGCAGTACCCGTGAATAAAGTTAGGTGGCACAGGCAGGGATTGAACCCAAGACCCCTTGCATGACAGTCCAACGCACTAACCATCACGCTACGGGTACTACTTATCTTCAATTAAGTAATAAGAATTTCTGAAAAATCAGTTTTTTAAAGTTTTAATAGTCCTTTAGGACCTTAAAGATGATGTCCCAAAAGATCATGGCCCAGAAAAACTTTTAAGTACTCGGTTTCGAGTTTTAGTGTTAAGAAAATTGCAAAATTATCCATGATTTCTGACAATTCAAAACGTCAACACTTTAAAAAAATTACTGTAGGCAGTCACTAAAAACTATTTTTATATTGACTTTTAAGCTTCTAAAAGTTTATTTATTAATTTTTGTATTAATGTGTAACTTTTGAAGAAAAAGCTTTAAATTAAAATAACAACATTTAAATTGTTATCCAAGGATCAAATGTCCTTAAACTTGAAGCACCGAAAATTCTTTCAGTCGAAAAAATTTACCATCTATCGGTTTTTTTCTACATATGTTCCAAAATCAAAAGTGTGAAGAACTGTAGATGGACCATTTGCTTTAAAATTTTATATTAGTTGACATTTTATTTAATTTATTTCTTCTCGAATTATTTATTTACCAAGTAATCAATTTTACTTCAGTGTATTTTATTTCGAATTAAAACAAATACCATTCATCTAGCAAAGTCCTTACATCTGTCCTTAAAATCATTATTCTTACTTCATCAATTTCAACACAAAAATAAAACTCATAAGGATAAGTCCACTGAAACACATATAAATCGCCAATGAAAAGTAAACAAAGAAAAAAAGGACACAAAGCTGAAAATTGAAATTGAAACTGTCAATATATTCCCATCCCGTGCAACTATCACAATTTTGTCATCTTGGTAAAGAAAACAATGCCATATCCCTTCGCACATCTTTTTTCACTTATAAAATATAATATTGAAACCATTTTCCACATACTCAAACTCAAACTCATACCATTTCTCTGATCCTTTTTAGAATTGTATTGTTGGAAAAAAATAAAAGGAAAGTAGTTCGTTTTCTTTCTTAATAATAAACTCTCTTTTTATTGTGAGCTACACATACTCGAACATACAGCTATGGCCAAAATAATAAGAACACTTGAAGAAACATTTAAAACAAAATAGTCTTGTTTGATTTCGGAATAATTTGATATTTCTTTGTTCGTAAGAAGCGTTTAACCCCGAGTTCATAAAAGCAATGTTTAAACTTGCAGAGACACAGCTCTAATAGATTTCATAAATATGTATATAGAAATACAATGAGTTAAGGGTTAATTGCTTTGATAATTAAACCTATGGAAAGGTTAATGAAATAAAGTTCTAATTCGTAAGCCACGACTTGGAAGATGAAAACCAAACAAGGAAATGAGATAAAATGATTTTGTAATCTCTTTAAAACTTGACATTATAATTATAAAATATAACCGTCGTGTTTCGAAAGATTAAATATCCAATAACAAACACCTTACGTTAAATCCAAACTGCGGTTCTAGTGAAGGGTATCTGTATTCTCTCAATTCTCATTGAATGGACATCATACACAGGATAGTATGAACAAATTATTCTAAATAAACAAATAAAACATAAAGATCTTAAGATAAAACGATCACAGAAGCCCTAAGCTTTCCTAGAAATAAAGCATTGAACTAGCCTAAGAAATGACGTTGTCAATGTAGTTAGAAAAAAAAGGAATTTTTAATCAAAGATCACGCCCAAATATTTGTCAGTAACTTTGAATAGTGAAGATCTATATATATCGTAGACTTCACGCTTAAAGATCATACTATGGCATTTAGAAACATTTAAATGCTGATCGTTGATAGTACACAAAACAGATAAGTTATGAAAATCGTTCTGCAGGTTTATGGAATCAAAAATAGAATAAAAATAAACCATCAGAGTACCGCAGACAAAGACTATTAAAAAGAGGCTGGGATGCGACCCACACTGATAACTTCCCATCCCGCCTGTCGATTTGTCTTGCTTAAAAGTTTGTCTATATGCATCAATTTTTACCAAATTTGCGTACTATTTTTTGTAGATTTTATTTTCTTATGAAAAAGCGGACTGTTGGATTTTTATAAAAAAATTACTGAATATCGAAAAAAAATATTTTCTGTGAAATAAAATAAGTTCGAAGCCAAAATTTTTAATTTTTGAAAAGCTATTTGAGTCGAGAGTAAATTTTTACAAAGTCTTAGTATTGTTTTTTTTTTAGGTTTTTATTTTTTGTAAAAAAAATAGTCAATTCGATTTTTCTCAAAATTGTATCGAATGTTGAAAACAATATTTCTTATAAGATAAAATTAGTTTGAAGCCAATGTTTCAAAGTTTTGAAAAGATATTTACGTCGAAAAACAATTTTTACCAACTCTTGTTAATTTTTGTTTAGGTTTTTAATTTTTTGTACAAAAACTGTCAACTTGATTTTTTTTCAAAATTTTACTGAATGTTGACAACAATATTTTTTGAAAGATAAAAGTAGTTTAAAGCCAATATATCAAAGTTTTGAAAAGATATTTGAGTCGAAAATCAATTTTTACCAACTTTTATAAATTTTTTTTAGGTTTTTATTTTTTGTAAAAAAACTGTCAATTCAATTTTTCTCAACATTTTTCAGAATGTTGAAAACAATATTTCTTAAAAGTTAAAATTAGTTGGAAGCCATAATCTCAAGTTTTTGAAAAGATATTTGAGTCGAAAATCAATTTTTACCAACTTTTATTAATTTTTTTTAGGTTTTTATTTTTTGTAAAAAAACTGTTATTTCGAATTTTCTCAACATTTTTCAGAATGTCGAAAACAATATTTCTTATAAGATAAAATAAGTTTAAAGCCTATATCTCAAGCTTTTGAAAAGATATTTGAGTCGAAATTCAATTTTTACCAACTTTGAGTATTGTTTTTTTGGTTTTTATTTTTTATAAAAAAAAACTGCCAATTAGATTTTTGTCAAAATTTTATCAGACGTCAAAAACATTATTTTTCGTTGCACAAAATTGTTTTGGAGATGAAATCATATTTTAGTCGTAAAATGTTCTAGGTGACAAATTTTTTTTTCAGTTTTTTTGATTTATAAAAAAAACCTTTAATTGGATTTTTTCCAAAAATATATTTGTTTTGTATCACGTTACAATATATAATATAAAATTTAATTCAAGTCTCTAGCGTCATTAGTTCATGAGATATTTAGTGTTAACCAAAATTTGTACCTTTCTTTTTAAACTGCTATAGTAAAAAAACCACCCACGCGATTTTCTTGAGAGCCCTTTCTGCATCTTTCTGCCTTTTAATCTGTATAACAAAATTTATTTGAAGTCAATATCTCTTCTGGTTCTTGAGCTATGGACGATGAAAAAAACGTCGGATATACGTACACACGCACGCACAGACATCTTTCTAAAAATCTCTCTAGGGACCTTGAAACGTCGAGAAATGTCAAAAATTTCAATTCGACAAATCGAACCCATTACAATAACTTCCTATGGGAAGTTAATAAAAACTCTCGGAATACCATTGATAAATAAGAGAAAAAGAAGAGGTCCTAAATGACTTTCTTGTGGAACCCCGAAAGTTAACACAACTGGGTTTAAAATAAAGCCGTTAATTCGGACGTGTCGAATTCTACCAGATAGGATTCAAACAACAAGTTCGAATGAAAACCTAATTTATGAAATATGTCAATTGTCAAATGTAAATAATAAATTTGTCAAGTACGTCGCTTTTTTTAAACACATGATTTAATAAAATCATTATCCTTAAATCACGATAAAGTTTAAAAGCTTTTTTTTCAAATATTTAAGTTTGTAAGCTTTTTATTGAAGCCTAAAGCCTAAAATTGAGATTTCTTGGAAATTTCAAGAGTATTTAAGTCAATTGCCGCGTTTAATAAAATCGTTAGGGTATTAGTTGCTTCAACATCAATATTATCAAAAATTGAAAACCAAATAACCTTATTGAAAAAATTAGAAACGTTTGAAAAATTACATTTATCATAGTCTAGAATATAATCAATTTTAGATCTTTGCTTCATTTTCAAGAGATATATTTTGTTTTATTAAGTTTAAATCAAACGTTTCAATTTGTTTGGCCAATCTTTAATGAAGTTTGCAGCATATAGACTCTTAATTCTTGACAGCCATTATTATTTTCTTCAACCACAAATTAAGAAACATTAATGTTAAAGACATATTAAATCAAAAATCGAGTGTTGTTTCTATTATTTTGACCACAGCTTTAGATCAGTGTTCTCAAAAAAAGCATCTTCAAGTTCGACTACTATATAAATATAAGTCGTTTGATGTACGAGTGAGTATCTTAGGGTTATCATTTTATTGGCAAGTTAACCCGAAGTTAGTTTTAGTGTGTGAAAATTACCACTCTTCGTATTCGTCTTCATGTTCATGTTCATTTTCATTTTAAAGACACAGGAGGTGGTAAATTCCTTAAAGGATATATCCTTCGATCCTTTATACTCCTATAATCCTACTTCGTCGCTCCTCTCTCATCTGTAGGTTTCTACGACTATACATATATATTTAACCCCTGCTCACCTAGCATTCAAGTGGAAAGCACTGAATAGATCTTATTTCTGCTTCATCTGGAATGGGAAAGGAACTTCAAATAGAAGCTGGCAAAGGTGCCATGCCACGGCATGTCATGGGACTTATAAGAGAATGTAGGTATAGGAGCCAGGAGCGTTTTTCCAATGCTCCTATATATTATATGCGATATATGTACACACTTATGTATATAACAAAAGAAAACGAAAATTTATATTAAAAAGAGAGAGAGAGAGAGAGAGGGAAAGAGAAAACGTTTGCCATTACTCACCCTGGAGCCCTCCGAAGTGGTGACACAAGTACCTCCATTATAGCAACCCAATTTAATGCAATCTGGAATGCCGGTGGTAAAGTTGTCCACTCCTCCTCCTGATGCTCCACCACCCGAACCGCCACTGCCACTGCCACTGCCACCTCCTGATTCTGTGCTCTCCTCTGACGAAGATGATGAGGACGATGAGGATGATGAAATCGATGAATCCGTAGTGAGGACCGCCAGCGTCGGTGGTGGCGATGGGGGCTGTGTTGGTGCTGGAGTGGTCGGTGCTGCAGTTGTCGGTGGGGGTGGAGGCGATGTTGGTGGTGTCGGTGCTGGTGTCGTTGGTGGCGGTGGGACGTACTCTGTGGCTGTGGTAGTGGTGGGTGCGACTGTTGTCGGATATGTGACCAAGTCATCTGTGTAGAGAGTTTTCGTCGAGTGCTCCGAGAAGGGTGGCGGTGTTGGCCTGAAGGATGGTGAAATTGGCTGCGAGGTGCTGCTAGCTGGCCAGTAGGGCGATATTGATGGATGGGGTGATATGGGTCCACCTATTTTGCCAGACGTTGATGTCGCTATGTCAATACTGACTCCCGAGGATTCGTAATCATATGAGGACGCAGTGGACGATGGGAAGAATGGTGTAGGTGGCTTGTAGGTCGTGAATCTTCCACCCCCGTACTCCTTGGCGTACTCGGTAACTTTAGTGGTAACAAAGACCTCAGGGTACTCGGTGAAGAATGGAGCAACTGTCGTTGTTATTCCGAAAGATGGCGGTCGACGAGTGGTTGCACTGTATCCGTTCTCCTGGTCATAGTCGGTGTATTCTGTTTGCAGACTTGTGCTGAAAGTGGTCGCCTCTGGGGGATAATATCTTGATGAAGTGGGACGTGTTTCTGGAATCTCGGTTACATAGACTGGAGTCGTTGGCCATTTGGGAGTTGGCGATCTGTGGGTGGTGTATTCGTAGGGGAATGACGCTGTCGTCTTAATTGTCGTCCGATGATGTATTAATGTTGGATGTCCCGTGATTGTTATTGGTAGCTCTTCCGATTCCTCGCTACTGGTTCCCTTTGGAGACTTAGCTGTGGTGGTTTCGGTCACATCGAACCTAGAAATTGTCGTGTACATATTTTCATCAGATTCAGCCGTTTCGGCCGACGAACTTCCGTCCGAAGTTTGTGATTCTCCAGTATCTCCACCACTCTCGCTACTGCTGCTGCTGCTGCTACTGCTGCTACTGCTACTCGATGATCCACTTGCGGTTGTGAAAACTGGTGGCGAGGGAGTAGTGCCCTCCTCCGAACTAGGCTCCTCTGTGGTGGTCGTTGTAGTTGACGATGTAATCGGCGCCGTGTAATTACAATCCAATGAATCCTCACCCGTCATTAAACATTCGCAGAGCATTCCCGTGAGCATCGGTGGGCAGGAACATGTAAAGGTGTCAACTCCGTCTATACAAACGCCGCCATTCATACACTTTGGTCCCAATTGACATTCGTCATATTGGAATTCACATTTTTCGCCGTGATAATCGGGCACACAATAGCATGTGGGAACTCCCTCTTCCATCAGGCACAATGCATTATTCTGGCACGGACTGTCAGCACAAATGAGAATCTCTTCTTCGCAGTTGGTTCCGGTGTAGCCCATTGGACAGGCACAGACATATGCAGCCAGTTTGTCGACACATACGCCACCATTTTGACAGGGCGCCGATTCACATTCGTTTATTTCGTCTTGGCAAATGCGTCCAGCCCAACCTGGCGGACAATCGCAGGTGAATTCTAAGCCTCGGCCTTCTATACACTCACCGCCATTGTGACATCTGGCGCCGGTACCTGTGTGAAAGCATAAAGGCAGTGAAGTGTAAATTAGTTAAATGAAATTGGAATGTAAACGTAGGATTAAGTACAGAGTTGCCAGCTTATAGCGTTTTTTTTTTCAAGGAAATAAAATCTAAAATTTATAGCAATTCTAGAAGTACGTAAATTAAATTTCCCTTAAAATGCTTTCCATGAAGGAAATTTCTTGTAAGCTTGAATTTGACATATTCCAATGAACTTTTTCCAATATCGATAAATTTTCGATGATGGAAAATATTCGAACTTATCACAATTCTGGACTTTCGTGAAATAAATTCCCTTTGAATTTTTCCCATCAACGAAGTTGGAAAATCTCGTGAGTCCAAACTTGATATATGGAAATGACAGCTTAAGCTTCTTTGAACCGATAACATTAGTGCGATATTTTCGATATTATTCAAGTTCCCAATTTTCGAAATTCCGAGGGAAATTTAATTCACGATAGAACTAAAAGTGATGTTGAAATGAAATTCATGGTAAATTTAATATTTCATTTCTTTTGACACTATTAATTAAATCGTGCTGTGTAAACATGATTCTATGATAGAAAAGGAAACCGAATTAAAAACTTTCCCTTATTTAATCAACTCAAAAAAGTGGCAACATCTGTTAATTCATTTTTCAAAACTTCTTGTTCGCTTCACATATTGTTCTGATATATGTCAAGTGAAAATCCACTCTCTTATATGCTTACCTGTTTCACAGACGGCCACATCAATCTCACAATGTAAACCTAAATATCCTGGTTGACAAGTGCATACATATCCGTTATCTCTGTCCCGACAAATGCCACCATTCTGGCAGGGGTTGGACATACATTCGTCTACATTCTCCTGGCAATTTGCTCCTGAAATGAAAAATAGTACAAAAAGTGAATTTAAAAACATACAGAAAGAAAGAAAAATATGTTTTAAGATAGATTATGGATTAAGCTTGTCTAGGATAAAAGGATAAACCTTAAGTATACAACAGAAACACAACTGAAGAGGATGTTAAACAGTGATGTGCGAAAAATGTTGGTGAAGTTTTTTATTTCAAAAATTTTATATTTTGTAGTAAGGATTTGTTTTTATGCGATTTAAAGCACTTTTTGATGTTTTTAAAGTTTCACAACGGCTTGACGGATGCAGAAAGTCGTTAGACTCGAAAATAGGTTTTTTAATGTACCTGTCTGATTTTTAGGAATTAAAGAAAAAGTGTCTATTCGGCGTAGTGTTTTTATTTAACTTTCCATAGGAAGTTATTGTAATCGGTCCTATTTGGAGAATTGAATTGACATTTCTTGATGTTTCAAAGTCCTAGAATTTTAATCAAAGAAAAGAAAAAATTGAGTGGGTGTTTTAAAGCAATTTAAAAAAAGTGAAAAATTTGGTTGACCCGAAATATCTCTCAAACCATTATCGAACCAAAAATCAAAATTAATTTTATATTATGCATTGTAACTTGATATCAAATTGATATGAAAATTCGAAAAAAAAAATCAACTAACGGTTTTCTTAAAAATCAAAAAACTTTAGAAAAATATATTAATATTTTTTAAATAAAAAATGATATTACTTTTAAAATAATTGTATGCATATAAAAACAACGTTTCTGACATTTCCTAGAATTCTTATTGTAGAAAAATCCAAGTGGCAGTGTTTATACAAAAAAAAAAATGAAACCCTAAGAAAAATACTACTGAAAGGTATTAAAAATTTACTTTCGATTTAAATATCTTGGCAACAATAAATGACATTGGTCTCAAATAAATGTAATTTTGTAAAAGATACGTTTTTAGCACTTTGTTAGAGCCCCTCCCTTGCTTTTAGTGATTTATATTACTACCCTCTGGGGGTATTGGCTAAGTGATTGAAAGATTATAAATAAATAAGGTGGCGCAACAGTCCGTTGAGAACTAGGGCCTAATGACTTACAACTCTCAACCAAGGATAGAGAGGACCTACAGTTTTATGCCGAATCCGAATGGCTTATTTGAGAACGCACTTTTTATGACAAGAATTACTCTTGGAGAATTTGTCAATTCCTCGCAAGAGGCAGTACCAGTGATAAATTGAAAGATTGAAAGAAGATATTTTGACAGAAAGTAAAAGAAACAATATGGCTGCCATGAGTTGTCAAAATCAACTTGTCCCTTATGGAAAACTTAGAAAAGGATAGTAACATGTTTGGCCAACATTTTTCTAACCGCACTGTATATGCAAATAAAACGCAGCAGAAGCAGGTAAGGTACCTATCACATTTATCAATTCGAGCTATTTGACCTATTTTCTTTGTAGTTTTTATGTTTTATGTTTTCTGTTTTCTGTTTTCGTTTTTCTATTTTTTAAAATGTGTTTTCTTTTATTTTTGGAGTTAAGGATATTTTACATATATATTTTTTTCTGTTTTTCATTTTGGTTCTGATATTCTTTGCCCTTTGGTTAATTTGTACTGCCAGATGAGTGTAAATGAATCTGAGGGAAGGATCAAGTGAATAGCGCAATTTAGCTGAGCAAATATTATTTGTTGTTGTTGTTTTTGCTGAGCTTTGATGTTGTTTTTGTTTAAGCAACTGATGTTCTGTATTTTTGTACATAAGTCGAAAGGATTGATGTTCGTGATAATTGGGTTCATCCGAAAGGAATTCCTCAAATGGATATTCATTTCACGAAAAAAAAAAAAAAACAAAAATAAAATAAGTAAATAAACCGATGGTAACGAAGAAAAATTTAATAGGGGAAGGAAGAGTTGAATGGGTTTTTGTGTGTGTCTAAGTGTTACTTAATGTTGTTAAATCGATATGTCTTGTCTTTCCTAAATGGCACTACCTATGAATTCTGAGAGTCCGTCCGTTCGGAGTCCTGAGTTAACGAATGAAGATTACACGATGACAAATGACGGTTATTAAGTTCAGAAAAGAAGAAATTATTTTCTGAAATTAATCTATTTCCTTTAGCTGTTGTTGGGTTCTTTTTGCGTTGCTTTTGCTGCTTCTGATGTTTCCGATGATTGTTTTTGATGTTGGTTTTTTTTCTTAAGCCTTTTTAATTAGCAGACTTTCTCGGTGAAGCTGGTATCTCATAGTAGAGATTTTGTGTTTGAATGTTGGATTGTTTATTTTTTTTTATCACAAAATCAAGATCAAAATTTTAGATTTTTCGTCTTTCTTTAGAAAAATTCGACTTTTTCCAATAAACAATACAAATTCACGTATATTTAGACCAACTGGACGTTTTGAAAATCTCTAGAGAAAATTCTGAAATTTTCTTTCTCTTAAAAAAGGATAATTCATTTTTCAGATTAAAAAACATAGCTTATTAATCTTTTGAGGTAATTTATAACCACTTTTTTTTAAATGGCTTTGCCATGTCTGTAGTTCGTAAATACGGTCTTTTACGTGGGATTACGCAGTCGGAACTTCCAACACAATTTTACTATCTTGTCTTGTTGCAGCAATTATATCGTCTA
Source organism: Eupeodes luniger (assembly GCA_951509635.1). NCBI lineage: Eukaryota > Metazoa > Arthropoda > Insecta > Diptera > Syrphidae > Eupeodes > Eupeodes luniger. The sequence goes on along the minus strand of OX608075.1, from coordinate 4,585,625 downwards.
AGTCATGATATTCAATTGCAGGCCAAAAAACGTCTGGTATCAACTTTCCATTGTTGCTAACGCCAGGAAATTCATAAATTCGAATCTTACTTATGATTCAATTGAACTTGCAGCACCAATATTTTCGACTGAGCGTGCATTACGATGATGCGCAGACCTAAGGACATCTGTAACGCTTCCACTGTCTTTAAGTTTTTTCAAATAATTTCATCGATAGCTTCCGTAGATTACCACAAGATGACCACAAAGAATGATGACTACTTCGATTGTTAAGCGATCCATTATCGTAAATGGCAAACATTCAATTAATATTATGGCACTTCAAATGACAGCTCAGTTTGACAGATGTCAAATGCCAATGCTACCAACTTGAAGCCGCGAAATGAATTTATCTATATTTTCTGGTATCGTGAAAATAAAAGATCCAAAAAAAATTCAGGGTTTTAACTTAGGTTTAGTAATGTTTTTAAATCATGTTTAGTTTCTTTGAAAATTTGAACAATTTTAATAAGATTGCTTTCCAAGAAATTAATTTCTTCTTCTTCTGGAGCAGGATCTTTACTTTATGAAGAATTAATTCATTTTCATTTCTGAGATTTGTCGCCGAGATAATTATTAAAAAAGGGTTTACACCTTCAAACAAGTCAGAAAAATAAGATTTATTTAGATAAATATTTGACGGATTAGAACAATTAGCATTCACATTCGTCCAACATGCTGTCAGAAATTACTCGGAATATCAATGAAATTTCAAAAAATGCCAAAATGTCCTTAATTTGTATTTTCAAAGACAACAAATAACTTCAAATTTGTTGTTAAAAATATCTTTGGAATATCATTTTGTCCATACAAATAATCCTATTTATTATTATATTACCTACTTAAAATGTGCACTTCTTCAAAACTTTCTCTAAAACTACATTTATTTCGTGTTATTCACAAATATGTTTGTCAAACCAGTAAAATACCTAAATATTTTCATTTCGATTTTACATATTTGACAATCCGTTTGATGAAGCGCTCAAATTTTTAAAATCGAGTCAATCAAACGTTCGAGAATTGACACTAGAAACACCCTTTTCGTAAACGTCAAACTGAATGAATGCATTCAGAGATACAGAAAGAATAAGCGAAGCATTACATGGGTTGTTTTCTTGGGTAATTGAATTGTATATGAGCATGTTAAGCTCGGGTTGGGTTCGAAATCCTGTATGGATCATAATACTGTATTTAAAATACTGTATCTCAAAATACTGTATTTCAAAATACTGTATGTACAAAATACTGTATGATCAAAATACTGTAGCTCAAAATTCTGTATCTTACAATTCTGTATATCAAAATTCTGTATTTCAAAATGCTATATATAGGCTGACAAATAAAAAACGTTTTGATAATGTAAAAAAGTGCGCACTTTTTTACATCATCAAAACGTTTTTTATTTGTCAGCCTATTTACAGAATGTTGAAATACAGCATTTTAAAAACAGATTACTTTTATAAAGAATATATCATAATATTTTTTCATTGGCATAATGTTCTAATATACTTCCCTTGAACAATAACATATGATAATTCATAAGTCTTTGAATTTTTGTTGTTGTTGTAAAAACATTTTTATATATAATTCATAGATTGTTACTTATAAATATCATTGCCTATTGTTATTTACTTATTTATGATATGACTTATTAAAGTATTTTGTTTTTTTACTTGTTTGGAGTTTCAAAAAATGATATAATGTACATGCGGAAATCGAGTTCTGCTTTTGTTGTTCTCTATAATGGAAGCTTAAGAGCGGAATTTTGCAAAAATACAGTATTTTTAGATAATATTTTGTTCGTACAGTATTTTGAGAAGAAGAATTTTGAGATACAGTATTATCAGATACAGTATTTTGACAAAACATTATTTTGAGATACAGTATATTAACCATACAGTATTATGAATATACAGTATCATACAGTATGATACAGAATTTTAACCATACAGTATTTTAAAATACAGCATTTCAATCCGCTCCCGTTAAGCTCTATTTTGTGTGTTAAGTGTACTATTTATGTTAAAAAAAAAATATTAGCATACAAATTCAGGTTCTTAACTCGGTTTTGAAGTTCCTACAAATAATGTTGGTGTGTATTGCAAAGCATTCCCTTTCGATTTCAAAATCCACACGTTTAGATTTTTTAAACTGATTTTTATTGTGTTCTATTATTATTATGAGTTTTATTCATATTGACTGTCAAAAAATTCTGTCTGAACAGAATCTCCATTTTTATTTTTCAGATTCGTCGCTGAGATGAAAATTTTAGGATGGTTCATATTATCGTAGGAGTTTGACAAAAAATGTAGTTTCATGAATATTTGACGGATTGGAACCATTGGTATTATAAGAAATCAGAAATTACCTATACGGACATTCTCGGAATGTCAATGAAATTTTAAGAGATTGAAAGATGTTCCTAGTTTGTATTTTAAAAGACTTTAGATAGGTAAAAGAAATTCGCAAAAAATACACCTTAAATTAATTAATTTTCAAAAATGCTTATTTAACTAGTAAAATATCTATATGTGTATTTTCACACATTTCTAATACCATCCAGCATATTTGAAAAATCATTTGATAAAGTGTTCACATTTTCAAATTCGAATCAATCAAATCTGTTTAACATATTTCATTTCATAAACTCCACTTTTCAAAAACGTCAAAATCAATGAATGCATTCAGAGACGAAAACATAAATAAGGCATTACATGAATTACTTTATTATTAAGTGATTGAATTGAAGATGAGCACTTTAAGCTCCAAGTTTTTTTTTGTTTTTTCAATGTTGTTTAAAAATATTTAACAGTCAAAAATTAAAAAAAAACACGTATTAAATAATTTTATTGACTATTTTCTTCCCTTTTACAATACAAATAATGCGAAAGATGAAATAAAATAAAGTCGTTCATATAATTAGCTACATAAATGACTGAAAGTTCATACAGTTCTTTTGTATGTGGAATTAAAACCCACCTGAATCCACAGATTTTATTACGTCTTCAAAAGAGAAAATAATCCAAATTATTTCTTTTTTATTTTTGAAAATATGACCCGTGGGCCCAGAAAATTTTCAAAATTTTATGAGGTGTAATTTAACTTAAAGTCTAACCTCTTAATTGTGGATAATTATCAGTCAGTTTAAAACAAATAAAACAACTTTTATATTACGTACATGTTTATTTATATGTTTTATATTGAATGGACTTTTCCTCAAAAATTCTTTGGGAATTTGAACAATTAAAGTTTTGAACTAATTTTCGCGCCTGAACTACAAGCCTACTTCCAATCCGACATAAACAATATCTATATAAACTAAAATAAGTTTTTGAGAAATTTTATTCGACCCAGTCGTGCATCCTATTTTAATTTATGAAGACTTTTATTCCCAACGACATGACGACGATGACGATGACGACTACGACAAAAACAACGACAACGACTCCGACTCCGACACGACCTGAACAACGTTCATTTCTTATTCCTAAAATTTTCATTTTTATGTAAGGTACGAGTATTATACGAGTTCCACTTCAGACTGCCTGAATAATAAATGAGAAAAAGCTTCATTTTCACTGATGGAGGCCACCCAAACTCAAGACCTTTGCATCGTACCTTAGGGGAGGCGGAAATTAACGTGAGGAAACGAGAGAAAATATCCAAAACAAAACATATATTGAAACCCAAATGAAAAAGAAAACAAAAAAACAAACACGGTCATGAAAAATTCAACCATTTTATGAGGGTGCCGCGGGAATTTCTTTATAGCCTAAGGCTTAAAGAGTGAGCTCCAATGTTGCTTGGTTGTTGTTGTTTTTGTTATATATTGATGGAGGCACCAAAATGTGCTATGAAATTATTTTTGTTGTTTTTGTTGTTGTTGTATGTGGCTTCGAAGTGGCAGCGGCAACGGAAGCGGATACATTTTTAATGGTGCGCTCGTTCGCGTTGTTATTTGAATGTCCAGGGTATGCCCGGCACCCCTATACACAAAATCTTACATTTTTTTATGTGGGGATATGTTATGTGTACCGTTACATTTGCCATGTATAGCAGTGTGTACCAGAGTTGCCATGTCTTGAAATAGCTCGATAGTCCAGTAGCCTATAAAATAGCTCGATAGTCCAGTTTAAAAATATTTGTAGCTCAAAATCGGAGCTGTAGTAGCCTATAAAATAGCTCGATAGTTCAGTTTAAAAATATTTGTAGCTCAAAATCGGAGCTGTAGTAGCCTATAAAATAGCTCGATAGTCCAGTTTGAAAATATTTGTAGCTCAAAATCGGAGCTGTAGTAGCCCATAAAATAGCTCAATTTCAATGAAAGATCTAGTAGCTTAAGTAAGAATTTATTTATATAGTTAAACAAATGCAACGGAAAATAAATTAGCTACAAGGCCGAATTTAAAAATATTTGTAGCCCAAATTGAATTAATAAATTACCCAAATAATAGCCCAATTTATTTTAGTTTTAACAAATAATCTCGATAGCCGAATACAAAAATATTTGTAGCTTAAAATCGGAGCTAAAAAAGTAGCTGAAATATTAGCCCGATTTTAATAAAAAAATCTTGTACTTTAATAAGAATTTATTTGTACGAGTATATACATAAAAAAGAATCAACGTAAAATAAACTAGCTCCAAACCCTTCACAAATTTAAATTTATTTGTAGCCCAAAATTGGAGTAGATACAACTGCAAAAATAAAAGCTGAAATCATTTTTATTGCAATAAACTACCTCGATCTCCGAATTTCAAAATGTTTTCTCCCAGAATCGAAGCCCAAAAAGTAGCTCAGTAATAGCCCAATTTATTAATATTAAAAAAAAAACAGCTAAAATAAACTAGCTCGGTAGCTGAATTTAAAAACATTTGTAGCCCGAAATGAAATTAGAAAAAATTTCCCAAATAATAGCCCAATTTGTTTGTATGTAAATAATTTAGCTCGATTGCTGAGTTTAAAAATATTTGTACCAAAAAATTGTAACTGAAAAAGAAGCCCAAATAATAGCCAAATTTATAAAAAAAAAAACAGAAAATAAATAAGGTCAGAATCCGAATTTAAAAATACTTGTAGCTCAAAATTGGAACAGAAGCAAATGCAGATAAACTAGTTTGATAGTAGAATTAAAAAAATATGTGTAGCCCAAAATCAAAGATGCGAAAGTAGCCCAAATAACCGCCCTATTTCAATAAAATCGGACTCTAAATAGCCCATATCTCATCTTGGGCTATATGCGAATCTATAAAATGTATTAAGTTGGAATAGAGCAACTATTTGGGCTACTTCTGCATCTTCAATTTTGGGCTGCAAATAATTTTCGAAATCATATTAATTTTTTTCGGTAATCTAAAAAAATAGCTCAATTTCTGAAAAGTAGCCCAATATCCGATAAATAGCCCAATATCCGATAAATAGCTCAATATCCGATAAATAACCCAATATCCAATGAGTAGCTCAATCTGGCAAGCCTGTTGTGTACAGGTGGTGTTGTTGCTTCTGTTGTTTTTGTTTTTGTACAACGCACATGAGTTAATCGAAAGCATATTGGGGGAATATCGATCGTAAATCGTTCGGGTAGTTTACTCTGTTGCACTGCACTATCTTAAGGGTCCGTATTTTATAGCTTTTTACCATTTTGTTCGTTTTCATTCTTTTTGTGCCCAAGATGGTCGTTATACAAGAAGTACAAGAGTGTAAAAAACACATTGTGAAGTTATGCGTTTTGGTTCTGGAAGTGTTTTGGTCCCTTTTCGTACTGTTTTTCTTTTATGAGTTCACTTAATGTACGCGTTAAATAGTCGTTTCTCGTTTGGTTGGCTGAGAACAGCACATTTTGTTTTTTAAATGCCATTTCAGCGATAACGCATAAATACTTGAAAGTTCCATTTCATACGCGAGCGAGTAGGTTGCTATATGCAGTAGAAGTTTTTCATACGTAGGGTACATTAAAAAGTTTAAATGCAAAGGAGGTGACATAGAGTACATGAACTTTATGCTTTTGTATACAGAAGGGTTTAGTTTTTGTTGGTTTTTTAGATTCAGTGATAGTTTTTAGTATTTTTTAAGTTGGCGTACGCTTTTTAATTTTTCAAGTGACTTTTTTTTTCCATGTGCACTCTGCGAACTGAAAGTAGTAACTCTTATACATTGCATTTGGTACATTATAAAGTACAAAACGATGGAAATGATTAAAAAACTTAAAGGTTGAAGGTTGAACGTTTTAAATTAAACGATAAAAAATTGATATGAATGCACTTTGAAGTAAGTAGTTTTAACTCATCAGTAAATAATCTGTGTTTTTTTTTTTGAAGAAGGAGAAGTTAAAGTTGATGAAAGTTGGTACCTTCAAGATGTTTTCTTTTTTTTTACTTTTTCAAATAAAACAGTCTTATCACGAAGATAATAAAATTCTGTTCTTTCATTTGATGTTTTCTATGTTATTCATATGAAGTTGGGATATATGTATCTCTGAAAAAGTAGTTAAAAACAGGTATTTTCTTCCTTAATTAGAGAAGTTATTTAGTTGCCATGGCTTCATAAAATGGGAACACAAAAAAGTTGTATAGCAAAGCTTTGACGCTTAAGTTCATAGTTGGTAGACTATAGGGTGCCATAGGAGTTTGTCTTTGGTGTGTAACTTTTTTGGAAAATGAAAGAAAAACTTTTTCTTTTGAGTAAAACTATCTTTTCTTTGTTATTAAGTATAAAGCTACCATGTCAAGAAAAGGGTATATTATGCTAGATAATGGTTAATATGTTGTATGTATATATTTTCAAGGCTTTAGTATAACTTCCATCTCAATACTGATGTTCCAGTAACTTGTTTAAGCCTTTTGGACAGTATTAAACGAAGACCTTTTAAAATGATTGGTGATAATAACATCATAAACTCAATTACGTCATTCAAACAGCGTTAGAATGTGTCTTGTCTCACCATTTAAGTGACCTATGCTCTAGTGAAATAGCAGTTTAATTTATTCCTTTAAAAAGTTCAACCATAATACTCGGGCTTTTAAAAATGCCCATCAGCTTACCTATGAATACAATTTCGATCGTACTGTGAAGTACAGATATTCGTTTTGTAGCCGTACTAGGTGAATGCGGAATGACTTTCTGCATTTTGACTTTCCCGCCGCAATGAGTAAGAATTCAAACTCAATGTACACCGACATATTTTTTCCAACCCCTCTCGCTTTTCCCATAGTGTGTCTGGAAATTTAAAGGTATTCCAAAGGTAATTGAAGCCTATATCATTATTGGTTCTGGAGATTTTTGGGATTAACTTAACTTTTAATCCTTTTTTTTAAACTCCAGCAAAACAATCACCCACTAAATTTGTTTTGAAAGTCCGTTCTCCATATTTTGATGATATTATCTAAAGTCGATATCTTAGCGGGTTCTAGAGATTTGGCCGTCGACAAGATGTTACCTGAACGTATGTACACACCTGCATAGATATCTCTCTAATAATCTTGAGACATGTCAAAATTTCAAATTTGACAAATGGGACCACATCGAAGTTAAAAATGCGCACCAGGAAGCAGATTCATTTACCAAAAATTTACAACAAAGACCATCAGTTCTTTAAGACTTATCAGTGGAGAGGGGGGGGGGTAGGATAATAATGGGTGATTTTTTTGAGGTTAGGATTTTCATGCATTAGTATTTGACAGATCACGCGGGATTTCAGACATGGTGTCAAAGAGAAAGATGCTCAGTATGCTTTGACATTTCATCATGAATAGACTTACTAACGAGCAACGCTTGCAAATCATTGAATTTTATTACCAAAATCAGTGTTCGGTTCGAAATGTGTTTCGCGCTTTTTTATCGACAAATTTTGTTCAGCGATGAGGCTCATTTCTGGTTGAATGGCTACGTAAATAAGCAAAATTGCCGCATTTGGAGTGAAGAGCAACCAGAAGCCGTTCAAGAACTGCCCATGCATCCCGAAAAATGCACTGTTTGGTGTGGTTTGTACGCTGGTGGAATCATTGGACCGTATTTTTTCAAAGATGCTGTTGGACGCAACGTTACGGTGAATGGCGATCGCTATCGTTCAATGCTAAAAAACTTTTTGTTGCCAAAAATGGAAGAACTGAACTTGGTTGACATGTGGTTTCAACAAGATGGCGCTACATGCCACACAGCTCGCGATTCTATGGCCATTTTGAGGGAAAACTTCGGAGAACAATTCATCTCAAGGAATGGACCGGTAAGTTGGCCACCAAGATCATGCGATTTGACGCCTTTAGACTATTTTTTGTGGGGCTACGTCAAGCCTTAAGTCTACACAAATAAGCCAGCAACTATTCCAGCTTTGGAAGACAACATTTCCGAAGAAATTCGGGCTATTCCGGCCGAAATGCTCGAAAAAGTTACCCAAAATTGGACTTTCCGAATGGACCACCTAAGACGCAGCCGCGGTCAACATTTAAATGAAATTATCTTCAAAAAGTAAATGTCATGGACCAATCTAACGTTTCAAATAAAGAATCGATGAGATTTTGCAAATTTTATGCGTTTTTTTTTTAAAAAAAGTTCTCAAGCTCTTAAAAAATCACCCGATACAAGTGCGAAAGCCAATATTATATATATTATAATAAAGATAATGAATGAAGGGATTCAGGAGACAAAATTGTTAAAATTTGTGAGTGGCAAAAAGCGTGGAGTACCACAGGGCTCCATCTTAGGTCCAGAACTATTCATATTTGATCAGTCAAATCTATTTCTCTGTTTTACATCGTTGCGAAAATCCTTTTTAAAATTAATATAAATGCTTGATCACAGAAAATATCACACTAAGTTAACACAAACATTGGACTAATCTTATTTATTTCCTCCTAAAATTAAACCACCATGAAACTCCCGAAAATTTTCCCGATTCATGAAACGAAAACATAAAACTGTCTTTTCTTCGTATTTTTATTTTCTTTCGTTTAAAAAGCTCAGTTAACATTTTAAAGCAATTTACCAGCCGCCGAAGATTAAACATAACGACATGATAAAAAATACATTATCTATACTCAAAATAACATTAAACATAAAAATTAAACCTCACCAGAACCCATCAGCAGTGTGTGCGATGAGGTGCGGTGTGGTGTGTAAAAGATGGGATAAGAATTCTCTTAATTATGATAGCAACAAGCACTTAACCATCAACCATCAACCGTCAACTCATCTCATCTCCTGCCTTGACTCAGCGTTAAAAATTGACAGCTGCTATCTATTCACGCTATGCCTTTTTATGACACTACTCAACTGCGATGCTTGTCCTTGGTCGTTTAATTTCATTGAGAATTGATTATACAACATGAATCCTTTAAAAAAGTAAACAAAATTCCCTTTTTGCTCTTTTCTTATATTTCTTCTTTTCGTTTTTATGCTGCTCTTCCTGGCCCATATTTTTCTGCATGGCAGGATATCCAAGTAGGTATGGAGCTTTGAAACGGCTTAAGACCTGTCCTAGGTCGAAGCCATAGTTGTTTTTTTTTGTGTAGCTATAATTGACACACAAAATCAGAGAGCGTAATTTTTAATCTGGCAAAGCATTGAAGAAGGGTAGGTAGATGTATGCAAAGCACAAGAAGACATAAGGATTTGCCAAAGAAAGAAAAGAGAAGCAAGAAAAAAAACGAAAGGGATGGGGAAATTGTTTGCATAAAAAAACATAACCTTGCCAAGAGATTACTACCATTAATAGCTAGAAAAAAGAGATTAAAATATAAAATGGAGTCGCAAGGTTTTGCTTAGGGTCTTATGTGCTTCGATGAAGAACGATAGGAATAGAATATAATGAAGCATTCTTTTTCAGGTTCTAAGAAATTAAATGTTTTTTCCACTTAAATGGCTGATTTTTATGTTGGTTACACTGGAATTTGACACCTGTCAAACTCAACTGTCATTTGAAGTGTCACAATTTCAGTTAAATGTTTTCCATTTAAGATAATGGATCGCTTCCAACGCGTTAAAATTATGGACATTTAATGAAAATGATTTAAGGGGTTCAAATTCTAAAGAAATTTGATGGAGTAAGACCTGTGCATAATTGTGATGCCGACTAGTCGAAAATATTGCAAGGTTCGACCTATGAAGATCTGTACTTCGATTTATAGGAAACACGATAAAAATAAGATTTATTGAAACACTCGCTATCAAGTTCTGAGAAAATGCAAGTTTTTGACACTTAAATTGTATTTAACATATTTTTAAGGTCGTCAACGCTGGCATTTGACACATGTCAAACTCGATTGTCATTTGAAGTGTCATTATTATTCTAAAACTAAACTTACTACAAAAGTTGTAAATCAAACATTCGAGTTCTGAAGAAATTTGAAATGGAAAATAAGGCCTGTGCATCATCGTAATGCAAGCTTACCCAAAAATATTGGAAGGTTTTGGTCATGGTATTCGATTTAGGAACACAATAGAAAAATAATGAAGCATTCACTATAAAGTACTGAGGAAATTAAGGTCTCTCTCAATTTATTTTGTATTTACACTGATTTTAACGCTGGAATTTGACACCTGTCAAACTTAACTGTAATTTAAATTATCACATCAGTTGAATGTTTGCATTGGAGATAACAGACGCTTCAGATCAATCTTAAAACGTGTTAAAAGTATTAAAACTTAATAAAACTAGGGTGATTCAAGAGTAGTCTCTTTTCGTTCATTATAGTCGTCAGAATCGACTGACTACGGCAACAATTGACCCTAAGACCATGTGACTTGCAGCCGTTTTTGTATAGAGCTACGCAAAGCCCGGTGTATTAAAACTAACTGCCAAAATGCACGAAAAAGTTTGTTTTTCACACTTGATGAAAAATTAATGAAATCAAATTTTCATCAAAAAAGTACTTAAAAATCAAATAACGAATAACCCTTTTTTATAATAAGCGCACATTCAAGGGCATTTTGGGTACCCTTGTTATGGGTTGGTCCATTAGGAAATTAAGAGAGGGTTTGGTTTTAAATTCGTGAATATTGGAAAGACTGAAATTCAGATTGTAGTAAAGCATTCCACATTCGTGTAGTACGGCTGAAGAACCAATCTCTCTACCTGACAGTACAACTAAAGTTGAGCTCGATAAGTCTTCCTGGAGGCCCTAGTAGTACTGTTGAATTGTTTGATTTGGGATATGCAACTGGTTAGCGCAGAATCCGTTAAAATAACGGTAAAAAAGATTTATGCAAGAAATGTTTCGATTGTATAAAAAAGTGAACAAATTAATAACTAAAAGTCGAAGTATTTGCTTAAATATTCCGTTAAAATTTCTAATTTAAAAACTAAAAACCATTAATATTCAATTGACAAAACTGGAGTGTACAAAACTCATATTTTCATATTTTAAAAATTCCTGCTTATTGATTTAAGGTGTGAATCAGCAAATCCGTTTTCTGCTTCCCATCTTCAAAAAAAAAAAACAAATCTTTTTATCTGATGGTGCTTTTCAGTTCCGCTTTTCTAAGTCACCCTACCTTCATAACTAACGTATTTTTTTTTTGAAGACCTATAAACTTTTTATTTGATAATCTGTTCTAAATCACCTCTTGGACTTTTTGAATCTGCGTTACATATAAAATCTGTATCTTATCGTTTTCCACCGTGTTGATTATGGTCATCATGATGATGGGGAGGAGTAGGCTATAAATCATTCGATACCGAGGCAAAACTTTCAATACCTTTACTTTCTTGTTGGTTATGAAAGTAATAAAACCATAGTCTGGCACTGTCAGGGTTGCCATGGGGCTATATTAATCGACTTTTTTATTTGTTTTTGACGGCGCCATAGTAAAAAATTGTTAGGCATGTAAAAATAACATTACTCTGAAAATTGTAGCCCTTAATTTTTAATACGGACAATTTGAGCTTTCTTCTCCAAATTTGTATAGCAGGCAACATTTTATAGTATCATATTGTCTGGTAAACTTTTTATCTGATAAGTTTAATTGATAAGTGTTCATTAGGATTTATCCTAAACTCTCTTTAAAAAAGTAGTACGGGCCTCTAAACAGTTTTCTTTCATAAAATTCTCATTTTTCTATCAGTATTTCGAAAACGACATGTCTCACAGAAAAAGATATTGTGAACAATTTTCTAGAAAATTAAATTTCCCACAAAAAAGTCCTGACCACCATACCGCTAAGTTTTATAGTTTTCAAGATATTAGTATTTCGAAACAAATTTAAGAAAATATCGTTATCTTCAACGACCAATATTTCAAAAGTCATAAATCTTAGTGACATAGAGCTCAAAAGCTCTTAGTGACAAGAGCTGTAGAAAATATAATTTATTATGAAATTCTTTCGCACTTTTTTTTTTGTAGGTCTTGCCATTTTCGAAATATTGTCAGCAAAATTTGAAATTTAAAAATGGTCATAAAAAAACAACTAAAAAAATGCGTCTTCAGAAATTCTGCCATTTCGTTATTTTCAGAACCAATATCTTACCTTAAGATAACGTAAAAAGAAGCTACAGATAGGATTTGCGTTAGCTACGTTATGTCTTTAGAGGCCGAGACGGTATGTCTTTTTTCTAATAGAAGGTAGACTTGTCTTAATTTTTAAAAGAGGATAAAAGTTTTTCAAAAAAAAAAAAAAAAAAAAAAAAGTGCGATAAATTAGCAAGTCCGTGTAGATTTTTTATGTTTGTGTTCTCCAAAGAAAGACGCAGTCCAATTTGGGACATCTGCTTTATTCACCCTCTTAAGTAGAGGGAATAAGATTTTCAGTGAAAGTGTGTTAATTAAATTAAGAAAACGAGGAAGATTTAGCTTAAAACAAACAAAAAACCAAAAACAACAACGTGAACGAGCGACGTGAATTACGGCGATTACTTTCTACTTTTAATCAATGTTTCTTTGAAAAGAAAGTTTCTTGCTGTTTACGAGTACGGCAATGGCTCTTTTCTTAAGTGGGTCAACATTTTGGTGGTTTGATTTTTTTTTTACTTAACTTATTTAATCCCATTTACCGAGGGTTTGGGTATAATGTATAACTTTTTTTTCGTTCTTTTGTATTTTTAAATAAACTCCTTGCTAATAAATATAAGACCGAGGTTAAGGAATTAAAGTACGAGTATTTTATTGAATGAGGGGAGAAAACAAATTCAGATTGGAAAAGTTTGCATTTGGAAATAATTAATGTTGCGAAGTAATTTTTTTTTTTTGAATTCTCTGTTGTTGACCTCTGCACCCTATAACACTTTGGAGTTAATTTTTGTTAACTTCAAAATTATTTAAACAGCGTAACAAGAAAGGCTTGAAGATTTTTTTTTAAAAAACATAGGTTTTAAATTGGCTGCAACAATTCGAGCATTTTGACGGTTAATTTAATACATTTTGTACCGGAATCTGGAAAAAGGACAGGATTATAAGAAGAATGGATTTTTTAATGGAGTACTTTATTACGCTTTTGGAAATTTTATGTGAAATAATAATTAATTAATAATTTTGGAAATTCTTGTAACGAATACCGTAAAATTCGAATACCGTAAAATTTTAAGAACATTTTGAAAAGTTTTTCTGCAAAACAAAAATTTATTTGAAGTCAATAACTTTGTTCTTTCTTGAGATATCGAGGATGAAAAAATGTACCCCTAACGAATTGTTGGCATAAAGTCCCGTTTAAACCATATAAAACATCGAAAAACTCACACAAACGAACCATAATATTGAAAAAAACATTCTTTAATATTCCACCTCCCATGCACCATCTCAAAAAAAATATTTCGCCTAGCCGTAATTAGATAAAATTCAATGAATAGTTTTAAAGAAACATTTTCACGTTGGGCGCCACTTAACGAAAAAAACAAAACAAAAACCAAATAAAAGCAAACAAGTTTCTACTATTCACACATGCAAAAAGAACATTTTGGTGAACAAATTTCGGATTTCAATTATTCGTTTCGATTTTTTTTTTAATTTAAAATCAAGTTCCAGCTCGCTTTTATTCTATATCTAAACTTGTCCGTTCTTTTTTGAATAAAAACCCATTCAGACGAAGCTAAACCACATAAATTGTGTGTTTTTTCGTTCGACACACTGGGGAATAATATTTTTAGATTCAATGTGAAAGAAGACAAAAAAAAGGACCACACATAGAAAATAAAACTGAAAAAACCATTGAAAACTGTATGATTTTCAAAAACGAAAAAAGAAACGAACATCGGATTTAATCATTTGCAGATCTAACCCCTTTTGGTTGTTAATATTTTTCAGCTTTTTTTCGTTCTAGGAACGAATATAAAAATTGTATTGCAAACATATATTTCATGCCAACGAAAACGCTATTCCATGTTCCTTTGTCCTTGCGGCAGGATGGCTTTCTCATCCGGGTCGGGTGCGCGGCAAGGCACGCCATCCACGGCATCAGGCAGCGATTCTAAGGGCTGGTTCGCGCGATAGAGTGATAAATACATAAACTATAAAAGAGAACGATATTAACAAAAAAAATAGAAAAGAGAAGAGAAACAAATTGAAATTCTAGATTCAATTTAATCCCGGTTAAAATCTAACCCAAAGAAACGAAACTAAGTAAAATTGTTTTCATCTAAATTTGAAAAAAAGGGAACTTATAAGTTCGAATATGTATGAAACAAATTAAATCAAACAAAGTAAGGTATTGTCATTCGATATAGAGTCGGAAAAACCAATGCAAAAAAGAAAAACCAAGGTTGAAGCTTTTCTGGGCTGAATCTGGGTGCTTGAAAAAAAGAATTGAAAACATCGCAGATACGACTACGTGGAACAAATGCTGAAAGTAATTATTTTCCTTTGGCGTTTTTACACGCTCGGCTTCGCTTTGTCCTTTGTTTCTTAGCGTATCCGTACCGTATATGTATGTTCCTTTAGTAAGCAGTGGAGCAAAGACAAACAGTGAAAAATGTATATGCCCTTTTCTATCGGCGGCGGTGGTGGCAAAAAGAAGCTTTGTATACTATAAAAAAGGAAGCAAAGGTTTGGGCGGATAAAATGTTTTTTATTTTTGTTTCGAAAAAGAAAAAGAAAGGAAAAAATGGTCAATTTATATCGAAAGAATGCAGTTTTTTATTTGAAAACATAGATTCATCTTTTTACCTCAAAACTCCACAAACAAAAAAATAAAAATCTATAAAGTTAAAGAAAAAAGAATAGAAAAAGAAATATTGAATCGATTACTTACTGTTATGAAAGTATACCTCAGACTCAAGTATAAAAATGAAAACTATCAAAATAAAAAGAATATCTGGGTCATAAGAACTTTTCTTAAATATTAGATTTCTGAAGAAAAGTTTTTAGTTTACAATTTTTTTTTTATTTTATGCTCAAAACAAAACATACAAATTATGCAAAGTAAATATCACAGAATCAGCGTTCCCATCCAGAGAGAAAAATTCCATCATTTTCGAATATTCGCTAGTTTTAAATTCAGTCAAAATAGACGAAAATTCTTCAAATTTCGGAATATCGATGAAATTTGGTTCAGATACTAAGGGTAACATTTTCTTATCGCAATATTTAAATATTTGCTGTTTGTTTTCGAAAAAAGATTATTAACCTCTTAAGTGACTTTTACATGGTTAACAAAAAAGGTATATAATATTTTTCAACAAAATTGCCATGTTATGAATAAAAATATTGTGCGAACTAAATTTAAAGTTAGACAATAGGTGAACACTTCATCTAAAATTATTACCTGAAGTAGTTTTCGACACACATTTTAGGCATAATTATATGAAAAAAAAGATGTTTTTGACGTTTTTCATTTTTTGAAACTGCTTTATCTTCTAAACGCTTGCTCGTAAAAAACAGTTTTGTATTGAATCTTATTATTCTAGTTGAAAGACCTGTTTTTGGTAGTATTTCCCATTCAAAAGTTATAACATGAAAACGGAAATTGTCGTCGAAGTTAATAATAATTGTTAGCTTCTTTATAATGATATACAAATTATTTCGAAGTGACATTTCTATTTGGACCAGATTATTGGTGCAATGCAAAAAAGATGAAGACGTTGAATAATTCTTCTGAATTTTTTGAAATAACTTAGGTTTGACTGCTTAAAATACACCGAAGACTTAAAGCTCTGAATGGACATCCAACAACTTTTTCTTGTTTTAAAATATCGAGCTTAATTACGTGGAGAACTAAATTCTTCGCCAAAAAAAGCCTAATACCGGTTTTAAAAATCATGTTTTAGAAGTGTCAAAGCATTTTAAAAATTAGTGGAAACGTATTTTTTTTAGGAAGTCTTGATCATATTTCAAATTAATACATTATTATTTTATTATCATTACCAAACTAGAAATAGAAGGAACAATACTCAACTCATATTATAAGTTCCACCGTCATAAAAGACTCTCCCTTGGCCAAGAAAACGCAATGCTTTTCTAAAACTCCTTTTCCCAAAATATTAAGTATTAGATTTTTGAATTTAAGAATTAAACGTATAAGGTTTAAAATTTCTTTTATATTGCAAATTTATTTGTTTTAAACAATTAAGTATTCCCCGCTTAATTGCACTGACCATTTTGTCAGATTTTTCGGTCAATTATCCGGGTGGTTCAATTAGCGAAACCCCGCTTAATTGACATATCTGTTCAATTAAGCGAAACCCGTATAATTGCACGAGAAGGTTAACTTAAAAAATAAAATATTCATCCCAGAAATTTACACTATAAACATTTCAGTCTCAACTTAATTTCGGCGTCTGTTAGTTTGCAATAACATGATATGATATATTAGCATTGAAATCTGCATTGTCCTCAAGAACGTTATCTATGACCACAAGATCATTTTCCGGTTGCTCTTCTTCTTGGATGAAGGCTGCCTTTAAAAAAAAGAACTTGCAAATGTAGGTTTAGTAGTAAAATATTTCCAATATTAACTTTCTAAAACATTTTCTTACAGTAGAAGGTGTTATAAGCCACAAACAATGTTTGCTTATGTGCATTGCTTGCAAAGATGTGATCGACTTCGAAAATTCTTCGATAGTTTTGCCACGTTCGATGGCTGTAATTTGTTTCCTTATTATATTTTGCTGATAGTAAGCTTTGAAACAATGAAAAATGCCTTGGTGAAGGGGCTGAATGATGGACGTTGTATTTGTGGGTACAAACTTCACGTTTATATTTTTTCAATCGTCCAACTTCTTATGACAGGCAGAATTATCGACAAAAAGAATTATTCGTCTGTTCTGCTTTATCATTTCTTCTTCAAATTTATATAAAATTCGGGTCATCAAATTTATATAAAATTTGGGTCTATAAATTTGGGTCATCCATGCTTTTTTGTTGGAGAAATATTGCAAAGGTACAACCTTATTTTTAAAACACCTCGGTTTTTTCAATCACAATCTTTTTTTGTCCGTCCAATTATTCGAAAAATGTCCATGTATTTAGTATTTCTGCAGCATATTTTTATGATCAATTAAGCGAGTAATTCAACTAAGCGGGGTTCAATTAACCGTCTAAAAAGATTTGCTACTATTACGGGAAATTTTCGAAGCCAATTTTTTGGATCAATTAAGCGGGATGTTCAATTAAGCGAGGTGCAACTAAGCGGGGATTACCGTATTTGAATATTACGTATTCAAATTTTTCACTTTTTACTTTGGACGTGATGGTTAGTGCGTAGGAATGTCATGCGAGAGGTCTTGGGTTCGATCCCTACCTATGCAACCAACAATTTTCTTTCACGGTTACTGCCGGAATTGACAAATCCTGCAAGAGTAATTCTTGTCATGAAAAGTTCTTTCTCAAATTTGCCGTAAGGACTCGGCACATAAACTATAGGTCCCCTTCATCCCTGAAATGACTCGCACACAGGAATGGTTGAGATTTGTAAATCACTAGGCCCTAGTTTTCTACGGCATGTTTCGAAAACTAATGTATTTATTTATTTACTTTGGAAAAACGTACACGTTATCATCATCATTTTGTAATAAATCAGTTAAAACAAAAAATAGATAACAAAATCCCCTTTCTGTATTCTGGACTTCTTTTTGAAGTATTTAAGCCTATTTTGTTCGGTCTTAGGGTTTGCTTGACCCTTTTAATATACAGAGTCATTTTTTCAATATCAAATTAAATTTGTTTAAATTTGTCAAAAAATCTAATTTTTAATTTAAATGGCCTTTAAAGTTTCAAAAAACAGAACAAATTAAATCTGTTTAAAGGTATTAAAGGTATTAGCAATCCTTCTGAAGGTAAGGTCTTTTTTCAAAGTTAGTTTTTGTTCCTATAAAATACTCACATCTTTCCCAATCCATATACTTTCGCATTCTTTTTTACTTGCTGTAGACAATGAGTCTTTCTTATTTGACCTACTGCAACTAATGTAAGTAAATTTCTCATAGATTATTAGACATTGCGCTTTAGCTTCCGTGCCATGTTATTTTGTAATACCCTTGCTTACTTTTGATATGAATCATAAAACTTTTGCCTTCTGTAAACTTTTGATGCATGTAAGTAGATTAACTCAGTGAAAACTATAAGCCACCCATCTCCCCACTTATTATCATATATCTTTATCTTTTTTTTCTTGTGCGAAGGCTTAGATAGTAATCCTGTGAAATTGGTCTATTTCGAAAAGGTGAAAGGACAGTTTTTGTTGTTTTATAGCCTCTTTGACCTTACAAGAGTATAAAGAATAGAAATAATAATTTCTAAATCAACATCATTAATTATTTCCCATGAACTTAATAATTCAATAAATAAATGGGTGGGCAATACTTTAACAGTATATAATCAAGGAAAATTGCAGAACGCAACCGCATGTTAATTATGTTCATATAAATAAATTAAAAATAATTGCTCCCTTATCGAGATAATTACATAGGAATTACATCAAAAACAACAACAACAAAAAAAGAGAAGAAAATAGAAACTTATGTTTAACCAGAAAAAATAAACCAAAAAAACATAAGCAATAACCTACGAACAAAATTCCATATAAACTTTCTCCCCCCACCTAACCCCCTCCCATCATCATCATCGCAACAAACGAATTATCCACCTTTCTCACGCTTGGTGTCTTTCATCCCTAATATGGCTTCTAAGTGATTTCCCGCTTCTTCGGACAAAATCAAAACAATTTTCCATACCCCCCTCCCTCCCTTCCAATACATCAATATGAGTGCAAAGAAAAAATATAAAAACAACAAAAAGAAATAAAGAAGGAAGAATTCCCATAAGTAAGTTTTCCTTGATGTCATAACTGAATTACCTCGTTCGACAGTCGATAATAGCACGAAAAACACAACAAATCGCTTGGAAACCATATAAACTCTGCTTATATGTTCCTTGAAGATATTCTCTTTTTTTTTCTTTTTCTTCATTTTTTCTTCTACTTCATCCCTTGCACACGAACAAAAAACATAGAAAATCTATATAAAAGAAAATATAAGTCAGGAAAATTATGCCAAAGAATATGGAAGTAGCAGCAGCAGAATAAAAAAAAAAAAGATCGAACATCTTTAACCACTTTCGTTTTCTTGATGTGTGATGTGTGCACATAAGAGAGACCTACTTTTCTCCAGCCCCTAAAAAACAACGAAAATAGGAAAAAAAAATAAAGATATAGGTATGGTCACTTTATTGATTTAACCAAGTCCTGTTCATGTCGATATAAACCCATACACAAACATACATACACTCATAACATAACATAGCTAAGTAAAAAGAACTAGGTAAGATAAAAAGCTAACAAAAAGTGGGTGGTGGTAGGCCTAGGCACAGATGCCATCAACCACCCATCCACCCCCATCCTAACGCCCATCAAGGGTTGGATGATTTTTGGCTTAGTTTGAGTAATTAGTGGTATTTTTGTTCTCTTTGCCCACAAGAGAAATATAGAAATGCGGAATGAGGAATTAGGAAAATCATAAAGAAAAAGACCGAAAAAAGCTTAAAGCAGAAATTATTTTCAGTTTCTTTTTTGGTTAGCTTTGTGTGTTTTTGAATACGAATCCAGGAAACCTTCTCTTGATGCTGTTTAGAAATTCAGAAAGGAATATATGAGAGTGTGAGGCTTCAAACATTATTATGACCTAAAGGCAAACATGATTAAAAAGAAGCCCGAAAAAGTTATACCTAAGCTCAAGGTTTTTGGTAGGAAGTGATATGTGTAAAGGTAATGCAGAAGAAAAGTTCTCTGTTTGTGACGGTTTTCAATTCTGTTGAATTTTCAAAAAAAAAAAAATATGGTAGGTATAAGATTTTGAACTTCAAAGAGAAAAACCTTGAAAGCAAAAAGTTTGTTCTTTTTTGTTTTCCTATGAAATTCAAATCTTTTGACCTTTAAGAAGAAATCTTATTTTTTTTCTTATTTCGAAAACGTGTGAATCGATTTTTGAAAAGAAAGAAACACACTTCTATCACGAATTTCATTGTCATATTTTTCCATTTTCCTTTAATTACATACAAGAAGAAAGAAGTTGAAATGACTTAACTGAGAATGTTTTTGAAGGATTTGGAAAGGACAAACTTAGGAAAACAATTTTTTAACTGAAAAACTCGTTTTTTTCAGGATTTTGTCTGCTTTCGTTTTTAATACATAATTTTTACTTCTTACGTTTAATCTGCCTGTCCTTGCCCTTACAGGCTCAATTATTTGGTCGATTCACTTTAAACTTTAAAATTAAGGTTTTAAGCTGATTTGCGTTTAACGTTCCTGAAGTTTTTTTTAAAAAGCAAATACATATAACAATCAAAAATAGAAAATTTGAATTTTCTCAAAAAAAACGGTATTAGAGATTGCTAGAAATTTCCTTAAAATTATATTAGCTTTTAAATATTGTTTTGTACATTTATGTATGGTTCAATAAATAATAATAATACAAATTTTAATTAAATATTTGACTTGACTTTGAAAACTCGATATCTCAAAAACGAGTCAAAATTGTTTAACAAACTTTAAAAGTAATTTATAAGCCCTAAGTAACTGCATACCTAAAATATTTTTTAGAAACAATTGAAAAATTGTGTATTTAAAAAAAACCGATGGCATTTAATTTTTTGAAGACAAAATGATTTTGCAGGTACTATTTTTGAAAGAACTTTGGATAAAGGTTGAGTCTAAAATCTTTTTTGAAATACGAAAAAATCTTCGAAATCACATATTTTCAATTCTTAAATTTCAATTCTATGAAAATAATTACTTTATGAACGCAGTCAAATTAATTTCGATTTCCAAAGGTGTCAAAGGCTGGGTTTAAGGGCACATTGGCTAAGTACATCCAACTTCAACCATTCGTTTGATCCTTCAAAAGATCCTATCTGATGGAGGTAACGATTCTTCAATTTACATTTATGGTTTATAAGTTGAACTTTCATTTCTTCCTACGTACTACCTATTCACAGAAACAAATGTTTCCCCTAAGGAACTTTAATTTATTTTATTAAAAATTCATGTGTAGGAGTTTAAAATAAAGGTGCGTTTATGTGGAATAAACGATAAAAGATTCGAGCTGTCAAAATTGTAAACAACCCTTAAGAAAAAATTAACATTGTTTCAATATAATAGCTTCATACGCTTGACTGCTTTAATTGTTTATCGCAACTATAACATTAACGTGTGCCCTTAGTGAACTCCTCCTGTTCATTTTTCTGATATGATAAACCTTTCCATTCCTTTTATCGACTTTAAAAAAAAACACCTTCACATTCATTCAAGCAAGTCCACAAAGTTATTTCGTGCAAAAAAAACCTCTACCAATTAAAATTCCACATTCTTGTCGTAAATTTTTCAATGATTTTTCGAAAAACCAAAAGCGACGAAACCAAGAAGACAACACAAAATTGTCATCGTGCAAATATCCACAAACGAATAATTATGACAAATTACACTTTGAGCTGTCAAGCGGTAGATATGCCAGCCTCAAAATCTTTCATTAAAAAATATTTATTTATAGCTTTTGCTTTACCTATAGCTCCATAATACCTTTTCATATCTCGTGTGAAGGTGTAATACGAGCATCTCTATATACTACATGTCGTATGATGTGTATGTGCTTTAGCTTTCAACTACTATACGACGATGTCAGATTATAGGTTCTTCTCTGTAAAATACCTCAAACCTCCTATAAGTTTGTTAGCAGGGTGATTCGAATCGTAAACTTGAAGAGAACTTTGTAAGGAAACATACTACTCTCATTTTTTGACAGGTGTTAATTCCTTTCGAAATGTTACAAACAACAAGTTTGTTCTGCCAAATAGTACTTATTCTCTCAGTAGATACAATTTCCAGGGAAATCTATTTTGTGTATGAGTTTCCTGGAAAATTTAGCCAAGTAGGCTGATAAATACTTCGCCACCTAAAATAGTATAAGGCTATATTAAGAGACTTTAATTCACTGGAAATAGTCATGTTGAGCAAGCCTGCAACAAATTGAATTCATACGAACTGACCTTAAGGTTTGCTGACAGTAAAGTTTTGACAGTTAAATCTCAAAGCGGAATAATGGATTTTTTTTTTAGAGGATAGAACTGATGTTCTCTTTTGAGAAAAAAAAATAATAAGGTTACTGATGAGTGATGACTTATTAAAAGTTTTCATGAAATGTGGTACGTTTATAAACTTTGTAAAAAGATAAGTTCACTTACGTCGTTTTCGATTGGCAATCTGGAAGTGAAAAAAAGCATTCTGAATGCGTTCAATTGGGCAAAAGTGACAGTTCTGATTCTGAAAAGAAGAGAATTTCCCTTCTGGTTTTAAAAACAGAATCAAAAGCAGAATCACTCACACATTCATAAATTTTAAATGTCACTTCCTCCATGTTTGCAGCACAAAAACAAAATGAAATTTAGCGCGAATACACATATATGTGACACATGTCATACTCAACCAATACATTCTCACCAAACTTCAGATTCTTCGGAATAAAAAAAAACTGTTCAATTGGGATTCCGAATCGAAGAACAATTCCAGATTGCCAATTGAAAACGTCGTTAAAGTTTGAAAGAACGAGCTTTTTATTTGTCCAATTAATGCTGGGCAATTGCATCACGTGTTTGATAAACGTCAAATAAAATGACAGATGATAAGGTTTGTGATAGATGAGACGTGTTCAGACATCGGATTTTTTTTTTAAATATAGAGGAGTTCCGAAATCGAAACCGAATTTCACGAAATGATAAAACAAATACACATTCACAGCAAAACCGAATTCTTAAAGTAAAAATACGTAGATAAAGTCTGTGGTTGGACAAAAATATTCGAGTATGGTTGAAACATAATGTCAATTTCTTAATTTTGAAAACTTATTCTGACCTAAGTAAAGAACGCCTTAATTGAAGTTCAATAAAAATAAAAATTAACATTAACATTAATTGACAATTCTTTTTTTAATCTCGAAGTGATACGTAACAGAACACGTTCTGAGTATTCTCTGCGATATCAAAAAATGTATCATATTTATGAACAAGCCTAGTTCCTAAAAGTCACAATGAAGTTTAAAGTTTGTACAAATAATTTTGATCAGTGACTATTTTATATTTCTAAGATTCCTGAAAATTTTCTCAGCAACCAAATTAGCTTTGAGAATTTCTAAGAATTCGAGTCATACAAATTCTGTACTCCGATTTCTGACAGCAAAAGTGAGAAATTTGTATGAGAAATGTTGTTAATATTTCTGAGAATACGAAAATCTCTGAGATCTTAAGGCCTGGTAAAACAGAACGTGGCTTAGCGTGACAGTTAGAACTTTCAGAAAACGGCCTTCCGCGTAAGTCAAACAGAACGCGGTCAGTTTTCGGTTATCTATTGACCCAGTTCTAAAAGTCAAGGCAACTTGTTTTTTTTGTTGCTTTGGTAATTTACTGCGATAACAAATTCAGTGTCCTTTTTAACCAGCAAAAGTAAAAATTTTTTTTAGAAGTCTTTTAATTTTTCGTGAACTGTGAGCGCAAGAAAATGAACTTGCATGAAACTTAACAATAAGTAACTAGCAGTTTTAGTTAACATTCAAAAAATAGCTTTGTTTGCTAATTTTTTTTCTGTTTTGACGTTTGATCCTCACGTTCCATTATTAACCGCTGGCCTTGATCGCGTTCTGTTAGCACGACAACGTATAGTTCTATAGAAGATATGGAATTCAATGGGCAAAATTATTTCTCTTCCCACCTCCATTTAACCATACAAAATTTGACAGTTGTACGACAAGTTGCAAGAAAGCGTCATTCTAACAATTTAACAGTTTCTTAGTTAAGCAACTTATAAAAAGACTTATTCCTTTTGAGACCAGTTATAGCTGTCATTAAAATCAACCTGAAAAATTATATTATACTGTTTTTTTTTTATTGATTTAAAAAATTCAAATAGTGATCGATTAAAAATCAATCAAAAGATCAATTTTTTGTTTTAAGCAAACAATGTTTTTTGCTAAAAACGTTTTTGATTTAATTTGTTTTGACAGAAACTCATTTCCTGAAGAGCTGTCAAAAAATAATTCGAATGTGATTTGTGTATTGTTTTTATACAATTCCAATGACAGCTTTATGTCAAAACAAAATTTCTAGATTTTAATCAGGAATATTTTGTTCAATGACAGGAATTTTCAATGTTCTTTAAACCAACCTGTCAAAAAAGTCCAATAAATAGGTTTCAATGCTTAAAACCAATGAAATCGATGACTGTTTCCTCTAGTAGAAATTATATTCACAAATGTCAAAAACTTCATTTCGCTAGCAGTGACACACACAAATGTCTGTTTTAAGTTTCTTTGACATCTGTCATCTTCAAGAAAATAATCGATTTCTTTGACTGATAGTCATGTTCCAAATTGAGGTAAATAATCTCGATTTATATTCTCATACACATACATTTATGTTGCTAAAACCCAAGGGACTTTAAAATTGGTCAAACAAAAAATATGAGCCACCCCGTAAAGAGGATATATGCCTATTGAAAATTCCTTGCGTAGCTTTGGCTCTGATCTATGTACGAACCAATCGAACATAGATATAGTCCTTTTTCAATTTATGAACACGTCTTTTTTTCTTCGGTATTCCAATCCGATGACAAATTTAGATTTATGGAAAAAAATTCGAACCGTAATCAATTTTTACTTTTGCAGACGTGTTACCCAAGTAATTTTCAACTTAAAGTTGCTGCCTTTATACCTATGAGATGAGTTAACTTATAAGATGCAGGATTATCTACAAATATAAAAATCCTTCGGCATCAGTTATTTTTTGGGAGAACAAAAATTTTTCTGATTACTCTGATTTGAAAATGTTTTTTTGTTTTTGTTTATTATTTTTGTGTTGTTGTTGTTGTTTTTCTGAGATATCCTTAAAGGATTTTCTTTTTATATCTAACCAATATACTATAAATACCGAATACCTGCTATTAAGATAAAATTTTTATTGTTTTCTTGGTTGGGTAATGTTGTGGAAGGATTTTGTCTCTCTCATTGAATTGAATAAGGGTGTATATGCGATAATCCAATTTATTGAATTAGAATATTTCCTTTTTGCTTGAGAGAAAAATAATGCAATTATAAGATTTCCAATTTATTTAAGGGCAAAATTAGGTTTTCTCTTTTTTGTTGTTGTTGTTGGTTTTACCTATAAAAAGGTTGTACGCAGGATTAAAACAAAGATGGTGAGAAAATTGAAAAGCTTAAACCTGAACCTACCAGCAGTAATTTGTAAATTATTTTCTAACATTTATTTTACCCAACTAAAGGTATTTTTGTTGGTCAAGGTCTTCAATAGCAAAATATCCTTGAATCTACAACAACAATGTTTATTCAGAATGATTGACCTAAATGTCAGTTTGAAAATATACATATCAAACACTCATCCTTATATTTTTGAAGTAAACGTAACATTTATCAAAATCAGAAATTTATTCGAACGATATGTCAAAAATGTATGATGAGGGTATAGAAAATATATACATACATATGAAAACCAATAAATAGAATTGTCAAGTTTGACTGGCATGAGGAAATTTGAAATTTTTCATGGTAGCAAAGTACCTTCATAAGAGCCTGGAAGATGTCTTCCTGAATGGATGAAGATCCTTACCAGAAATATTTCTTGTACACTTCAATGTGTTTATTATTTGAGATGATTTACATACTCGTATCTTGAAGAACTTCAAAAACTAGTTACATTTGGATTTAAACCTTCTTTAGGTGTGTTTGATAAAAACCATAGTCTGTATTGCAAATTTCAATTATCAATTGATAGTTGATAAATATTGTTTTTTTTTTTCAATACCTCATTTATTAAGAAATTAAACCATTTTTAATTGATTATAACTCACAACAGTCTGGAAAATTTTATAACTCACAACAGTCTGGAAAATTTTCAATTGTCAAAACTTTTATCAATTGATATTTGATATTCATCAACAGTCAATTGATAGATTTTTAAGGGTGCATATTAGTAAAACAGTTGACATTTTTTTTAAAAAACTCACCTGAAAATCCATCTTCGCATGTACAATTATAATACGCTACTCCATCGATACAAGTTCCTCCATTTTGACAAGGCCCCGACCAACATTCATCCCAATTTGTTTGGCACTGTATCCCTGTGTATCCATCTATGCAATAACATGAATATGAGCTAAAAAAAAATGTTTGAAGATAAAAATAAGTTAATTTAAAGCCTTTAATCAGTTAAACAAAAATTCCGCAGTATTAAAAATTCGTCGAAAAAAACTCAAAAGCAGAATAAATTAAGATTCCGACGAAACCCCGGTAAACCATTAGTTCGACGAGTTTTCGGTTTTTTTTTTAAAGTGCTTTTAGTATTATGCAGATCGAAATCAAGTGAAAACTGAAAACCTTGCGCAAAAAGCCTTCATCATCATCACGATAGCGATGGTTAAGTTTCAGTATGGTACAAACCAGGAACAAGCATTTTCTAATAAAACATTCAACGATAACAGCAGCAGACCTCTCGTCCATCTGGTGAAATGTGTGTTGTTCAAAAACACACAAAAAAGGAAAAAACCCAAAAAAGAATTAGGCTGAAACTAGGTTGCCAGTAATGTTATACATTTTTAAGCTAAGGTTTTAAAAAACTAATCCGAAATAACTTAATTTTCAATTTTTTCACATTTGAACGTTTTCAAAACAAATAAAATAAAAAACTGAATTTTAATTTCTGAAAAACTCAAGTCACATCAATTGTTGGAAGATTTCGTGAAAAGAATTTCGCTCGCTATACTTTCTCTACAAGTGTTTGAAACGCTCAAATTTTGTTTGCTAAAATAGAAGTCAAAGTTCCATAGAACTTGAAATGTTAGTTCATAGAAATTTTAACGCATTATTCATATTCACAATTTTGGAAGATGAAATATTCAGAGTGAAATTTTACTCAAATTAAGTTTTATTAGACTAAATCGCGGAACTCCGAGTGATAATTTCTTTCACTTTTATTGAGAATTCCCTGGATATACAAATTTTCCAGTAGAAAGGTATTATGAGAAATTATTTATATTCAAAACTTCAGAAGGTGTGAAAAATTCATGTGGAAATTTAATATTCACAATAGAACACGATTTTTTGGCGCAATTCTGAATCTCCATGAGATAATTCATTTTACGTGGAATATTGTCTGGTGTCCTGAATTTAACTAGAATTACATTTGAAAGGATTATTCATTCTCACAACTTTGGAAGACCGGACAAATTCTGAGGGAATTTTTACTCACGACAGCCCTGATTAATTTTAATTAGTCCCAATCATGGATCTCTAAGAGAGAATTTTTTTTCACTCGGAATATGTTCTAGTATCGCAAAATATTTGTTTCCAGTAAAAGTAAAAATTTTAAGAAGAAATTCTGAGCGAAGTTCTACTCGCGATAATCTAGATAAAGTTTTATTGGGACCAATCGAGAATCCCCAAGCGAGAACATATTTCACTCGGTAAATAAAAATTTCCCTAAGGTGTATTTTTCCAAGAAAAAATATTTTTTAAGAAAATATTCATATTGACAGTTTCGGAAGATGACAACGATTCTGAGGGAAACTTAGCTCACGATAGCCCAGTCTAAGTTTTATTTCACTTGGAATATTTTGTGGTATCGTAAAATTCCATAAAAATACATTTCCCTTGTAGAAACAAATTCCAAGGGATTATTTATATTCACAATATCGAAACGAAACTAATTCAAAGGGGAAATTATTCTCACGACAGTTTAACATTAAGTTTAATTGGGCCCAAACGGGAATATTCATTTCACTTGGCAAATTTTCTGGTATCGTGAATTTCCTGGGACATACACTTTTGCAGTAGTAAGAAATTATTAATGTTCACAATTTCGAAAAATGGAAAAAAATCTGAAGCAAATTTTACTCACAATATCCTGAATCAAGTTCTAATACCCCAAGTCGCGAGTCTCCAAGGGAGAATACACTTTACACAAAATTATTTGCTGATATATATTAAAATTCCCTTGAAAATACATTTTTACAGTTCAAAGATTTATTCATATTAGCAATTTCGGAAGATGTGAATAATTCTGAGGAAAACTTTACTTACGAAAGCCCACATTTAGTTCTTTTCTCCAAGGAAAAATTAATTTTCAAATTTTCCCAGTAGAAAACAATTTTAAGAGATTATTCATATTCACAATTTCGGAAGATAAGAAAAATGGAGGGAAATTCTATTGACGTTAGTTTCTCTTGGAATATTTTATGATATCGTGAATTTAACTGGAAATGAATGTTCCCATTAAAATTAGGTGGCGCAACAGTCCATGAAGAACCAGGGCCTAGTGACTTACAACTCTCAACCATTCCTGTGTGCGAGTAATGTTGTCAGAGATGGAGGGGACCTACAGTTTATATGCCGAATCCGAACGGCTAATTTGAGAAAGCACTTTTCATGACAAGAATTACTCTTGGAGAATTTGTCAATTCCTCGCAAGAGGCAGTACCCGTGAAAAAAGTTAGGTGGCACAGGCAGGGATTGAACCCAAGACCCCTTGCATGACAGTCCATCGCACTAACCATCACGCTACGGGTACTACGAATGCTCCCATTAGAAAGAACTTTATTCACAATTTCGGAAGATGGAAAGTATTCTGAGAGACATTTTACTCATGATAACCCAGATTAAGTTTTATTGGACGAATTTTCACGTAAGAATTAATTCCACTCGGAATATTTTCTGGTATCGCGAATTTTACTATAAATACATTTTTCCAGTCGAAGTAAATTTAAAGTGACTATTTATAGTCAAATTTTTGGAAAGTGAATACAATTTTGAGAGAAAATTACGTCAGGATAGCTCTGATTAAGTTTTCCTGGGAGAATTGATTTCACTCGGAATATTTTCTGTTATCGTGAATTTTTCCGGAAAATAAATTTTCGGTGAACAGTGACAGCTAAATTTCCCTAAACATTTGTTTAGCAGTACCAAACTTTTGAACATTTTGAACATTCCAAAGAGGAAACAAATCAAAAAGGAAACATTTCATTTGCAATGAGCTCCTTTTGGAAAAATGTTCATGAAAAATTTCGAAATTCTTCTTATCCATTTATTTGATTTTTGTATTCCAAAGAATTTCCAAATAACAAAATAATGTAAAAAATAAGGAGGAACAATACCATAGACGTAAATTGATAAAGCCTCTTAAAACTTGAAGACAGATTTCTTGGGAATGGAGACCAAAAACTGAGTTGTGGAAATCGTAGAGGCTTGAAACACTTTAATGAAATAGAGATTTTTGTTCGAAATGAAATTTTCTTACTAATTTAATTTGTTTTAAATTTCTAACTCGTTCTTTTTAACATCCCTGCTTCTAAGTGGTCAGAAAATACAAAACGAACAAAACAAAAACGAAAAAAAAAAGAAAGAAGAAAATCAAACGAAAACGAAAAAAGTATAATGCATCAAAAGCCCACCCAACTTACCTATTTAATCCATCAATGCAAACGCCAAACACACAAGGATTGCTGAGGCAGGCAAAACCGGCCTGTCCGCCCCTCAAAATGGCCAACATCCAAAGGAGGCCAAATAGCCATGAGTAGGACTTTAGCACTGACAACGTTGATTTTGATGTTGATGTTGGTGTTGATTTTGTTGCAGTTGTTAGAAGAGTCCTTTGGGGCTGTTTCACATGCTGTTTCTGCTTCTGTTTCTGTTCGTGTTCCTGTTCGTGTTCCTGCTCCTGGTCCTCTGATTCCTCTTGATTGGGATAAGAATAGCGTAAGGTTGCCATTGGCGACGATGACGATGAGGACGACAAGGACGACGAGGACGATGACGACGGTGGAATTGATGTTAATGGTGGTGTAGCTGTTGTAGATTGTTCTACTTTCTGTTCCTGATGCAGCTGGAACTGCAGTTGCAGTTGTTGCTGATGATTGTTGGGATGGTCAAAGTGACGACGGTGGTGCTTGTAATCAGGTGGTTTCTCAATAGTTAGGTGTCTACATTGATTGCTGTTGTTTTTGTTGTTGTTGTTGGAGTCAAGTTCAGAGTAGGAGGAGGATCTGTGTCTGCTTCTGAGCCTATAAGTAATACAACTTGTTAAAGTGCCCATCGTTTTGTCATCGACTGATACCGATGACGATAACTCCTCTCCAGCTGCCTCCTGCTCCGTTGTTGCTGTTGCTGTTTCTGATGATTTAAAGGTTCCTTTTCTGATTCTACTATCACTGATCCTGTTGCGGCTGAGAGACTTGCATCCCCTGATGTGAGTGCCACCATCGTCGTCCTCGGCTGCCGCCCTATTGGCAGTCATTGTACTGCAATTTCTTCTTCTTCAGGTTTTTCTCGTTTGTTAATGCTGGCACCGAAATAAAAAGGATATCCCTCAATGAAATCAGGATGAACAAAGAAAAAATGCTGAAAGGAGCTCGTGTATTATCCTTCTCCGAGCTATCAGCAAGAGGCTAACTGATGGGCTGGTCTTCTAGTGCTGCTATTCCTGTTGCTGCTGCTGCTGCTCCTGCTGCTTTTGATGGCTTTGGTGTTGTTTACTTTAAATGCAATTCTGTTGCTGATGCAGTCCTTTGTAGACGGTGGCATTGATTGATGGTTATTTGTTGCGATGCGGTTGTGTTACACAGTGTTACAGAGCGAAGGTAAAGTCCTTACAATCAGTCAAAGTGAGTTTTAGTTTTCTCTATTTATTTTTTTTCTTGGACTCCCTTCAAGGATTGGCAATTGATTGGAGTTATTATGGGTTTTGTTGTTATTGGTTTTGTATTTTGTTTTAGAGAGGAGAGATTCCTAGAATGAAAAGAAGAAGAACAATGTTCAAATTAACTTGAATGAATAT
Organism: Eupeodes luniger; assembly: GCA_951509635.1. Taxonomy (NCBI): domain Eukaryota; kingdom Metazoa; phylum Arthropoda; class Insecta; order Diptera; family Syrphidae; genus Eupeodes; species Eupeodes luniger. Next base: position 4,554,352 of record OX608075.1, on the reverse strand, counting down.
TGCTTCTACAAAAAAAGGGTTAAGGTGGAATGTGTGCTTTTGGGTAAGAACGGATTTGAAATATTTTTGGTCTTATAATGTTTGAGGTTTTTTCGTGAGAAAATTATGTGACGTTAAAATTAAAATTTGGATATATAGACTTATTTCTTAAGAACATCTTAACAAAATTAAGGATACAAAGATTTTGAATTCAGAACAGAACAAAGCCTAAAAATCTGCTTCCAAAAATTGCGGTTTTGGCGGCAAGTCAAAACAATATAATTTTGGAAGAAATATGTATAAAGAGGCTAGGTTCCGATCCACACTGATAAATTTTGCATTGATGCAATCAATAGTTTAACTTATTTAAGCTGTTTTTTGTTGAAATATTCGAGACGTTAAACCAATTTAGTGCTGCACTTTGGTATTATTTAATTTGTTTTTTTTTTTTTTTTTAACTGTCAATTCGATTATTCTAAAACCCATTGATGTAGATTCTAAAAAAAGGCCGATTACAATAACTCACAATAGGAAATTAATAACAGATTTAAAATAAAATTTCTTCTATGAAACCTTCCAATAATGAAAAAGGTAATAATGGAAGCAGAATTTATCTAATTTTCGGAAGAAGATCGTTAGCATTTTTCTTCCATCAATTTTTTCGAAATGTGGTTCCTTTTGAAATAAAATAGTGAAGTGCTTTTTATTATTAAGTGCATACTTAGTTCCTAATGTTTGTCAACAGATGGCTCCAGAAGTAGGCACTGTTCGTTTTTGACATATTTTAAAAGTCATGAACCAAGCACAGACACAACTATGATATTGAAAATGTTGACACATTTGGAGTTATCGAGAATAAAATGTCCTTAGGAATTTGTCCCATTTAGGAAATTTTAAAATGCCTACTTACTTTTCTTTGTAAATTTAAATGTAACACATTACAATATTAAGATCCTAAGTCCTCCAGAAACTGAATTTTTTATATGGAAAAACTCCAAGGGACAGTTTTGACACTATTCATGTTTTCGATTCTAAAAGATGGAAAAAATTCCGTGGGAAACCGTCAGCGTTAGGTTAGGCCAAAAACCTTAAAAGAAGCTTAATTTTAAGGCATTCCTTGATTAGGAAGGAATATTAACCCGTTAAGTAATTTTAAGCTATTGTAATTATAAAAATTCAAAAATAGGGAACTTTGTTCTCTAATAACTCGAAGTCAAGGGTGTTTGTCTGGTCTGTGGAAAATTGCTTCAGCGGTAAAAAAGAAAGGACTTTCTTATCGCATCGTAGCTGATGGTAAAAAATAGATTCAAATTTCTTGACAAAGTTCTAAAATTAATTTAAAACCTAATAATTTTTATAGAATTCAGTGTAAAGTCTTTCTCGAGTTCTAGAAACTTTAGATTTTGGTTGAATGAAACTGAGTTCTGTATGGTTTTTGTAGTACCCCGTATACAATTTTTGGTTTAAAATGCCGAAATTTTGTTTGAACGGCAATTTATTTAAGAATGTTGTGTTAATATTTTGTGTGTTTTCGAATTGAAAGTTGTGATTTATAGGATTTCTAAATTTTACTAATTTTAAATTTTATGAAATCCAAAAATCAGAAGGCTTTTTTTTCAATTGAATTTTTCGACACTTTTTCCTGAAAACTAAAATCACCCAAATTTGAAAATGCATTCAAATTATAAAGTTATTGAATATTTTTTTAAAAAATCGAATCAAAAACATCACAAATATATTATTATAGCAACTTATTCAGAACGTGGCATGATGTTTAGTGCGTTGGACTGTCATGCCAGAGGTCTTGGGTTCGATCCCTGCCTATGTCATCTAAAGTTTTTTCACGGGTACTGCCTCTTGCGAGGAATTGACAAATTCTCCAAGAGTAATTCTTTTCATGAAAAGCGCTTTCTCAAATTTGCCGTTCGGATTCGGCATATAAACTGTAGGTCCCCTCCATCCCTGACAACAGTACTCGCACACAGGAATGGTTGAGAGTTGTAAGTCACTAGGTCCTAGTTCTCCACGGACTGTTGCGCCACTCAATTTATTTTTATTTATTTATTCAGAACGAACATTTATTTCAATCTTTTCAGTATTTCCTGAAAATAAAATTCAAAAATAATTAAACAGGTCTGGAGAAATACTTACATATGCTTTTACATATATCGAAAAAAGCAACGTTAAAAAAACTTCGAGATAATTTTATAAAAATCTTTTTAAGTTTTGATTTTTGACCAAAAATTTGTATTATGACTACTGGTATTTTTGGTCTCAAGAAAAATATTTGGACTCATATGAAAAATATTGTTTTTTAATTTCGGTGAAATAAAAAAATTAATTACCAGATTTTTTTTACATAAAAATAAAGTCCCCAATATCTTTACAAAAATACAGCTTTCTTCAACTATTGATTATTTCCTTTTCTAAGTTCCTTAAATGTCAATTTGGCTTTGTAAAGAAACAACCTTGCGAAAAACTAAAAAAATGTGCAAGAGTTACTTTTGTCATGAACAGTCGAAATAGCCGATCGAATTCGGTATAAGACATAACTCGGCTGCAAGAAGAATTGAGAGTTGTAAGTCACTAAGCCCTGATTCCTTATGAACTGTAGGGCCACCAAATGTACGTATTATTTATTGATAATAATGAAGAACAATTTTAATATAATAAAAAAGTAGCATATCACTAAGTCACAAAGTTGACCTAAATAGCTTTCTTTAATAATTCCACAGATTTTGGATTTTAATGAACAACTAAAATTACATAGAAACTTCCTAAGATCTACGAAATAACCATGCATATTTAATATATTCTTCATGTACCGACAAATGTTAGCTTTTAGTGAAACATTGATTCTTATCTTTTCAACTTTTCGACTATTAATTCGTTGGATTAAGTACTTAATCGCTATACAAAGTTATTCCTTGTTTCCCCCAAATACGAGCAGAGTATGTTATATGTATAAAGACGACCGGAAGCTTCAAAATATAGATAAACTTTAAAATGATTCCGTCGTAATTTCATATACGAATTTCTAAAAAGATTTATCATGTAGCAGGTACATAAAAGACTATAATATGTATAGTTTCAAAAATTAAATCCATAAAAAGCAAGCATTTTGCATCCTCATAAGCAATAACCATGCATAAACGCAAAATATATACTTTCTGTTTCAATGCACCTTCATCTATGCATGTTCTACGCAACTTCATAATATTCCCTACCCATAAGCCCAACAAACAACAGTCTTCTATATTTTGTTCTCGTATATTGAAGCTTGACTAAAAGATCTTTATTTTTCAGTGCACAACTTAGGGCATGAATGGACCGATAACAATGTACACACTTTGCGATGTGCAAAGCCAGTTGGTGCACATAGAGAATACACCTCAGTTGGTTTTAGGGTTGCCACTAAGAAATATTATATATGTATATTTTTAAACTTTAAGCAGTTTATTTGTTATGACAACACACAAAATACTTGCTTCAATTATTCAATTATTCTCGTTCTTATCAAGATTTAAAATGTATAATGCGTTCATTGCCGCTCGTTGAAAATATTTTTTCTTCATATAGTTACCTGCATACGGTTATAACAAATCTTCCTCAAATAAAAATCTTCTTTTCCAAAAATTTAATTTTTGATTTCCTTTCTGAGAAAACTTCTGAGCTTCATTAACGTTTCCAGAAACAGCGAAACACTCCCAAGAGAAATTATATTCACGGTAACCTTCTTTATATTATTGACGAATGTAAAATGTTGAGAGATGTCAGGTATAGAAACTTCTCGGAGTTTTTCTCACACTGTACTCATGGAAAAATCTATGTACACAGCACAAAAATGTATTCATTACATAACGAAATCCTTACTAAATACAGGCACTCATGTAATCAATAAATCCTAACAATTTTTTTGTAAAGAGTACAACATTTTCTAATTAGCAAAGTTTAAGTTCAGAAGTCTATGTGTTGATTACATAAACTACAATTGTGAATGAAACCATTACATAAACCTGTCGGCAATCCGTCATTCTAATATAATTATGTGATGAGTAAAGTTTTTAGTCATTGTCCTTTTTACTCGTTCACATGCGATTCATTATTCTATGAAAATATTAAATAAATATTACACCAGCAATCTGTGTGATGAGTGGACATTTATTTATTTATTATAGATTTTATAGAATCATTACATAAGTTTAAACATTGTTTATGATAATCATATACATTTATCTTAACTTATCTTGAAGAAGTACCGAACAATGTAGTTATTAAAGCTTATATGCACTCATTAGAAACATTTATGTAGTCATTACATAAATCTACGCACTCATTACATTATCCCATGTATTCGTTTCATATTACTGTGTACTCATTGCATAAATATTGACAAATATGTACTCATTACATAAACTTATCCACTCAGTTGATAAATATATTTACACTTTAAATATGTAAAAATTTAAATAATCTATGTATTCATTACATAAATCAATGTATTCATTCCATAATTCTAGGAACTTTATTTGTTTTTAAAGAAAACATCACAGTGGCAACCGTTAGCTTCGTCATCGTTGTTAGAGTAGTTGGTAAGACCAAGAAGGCGGAAACTTTCAACTTCTTCCACTACGTATAGCAAAAAGGATGTGTATATTTAACACACAGACAAACACTACATAAAAACCATCACATACAAGAACTGCTGTACTGTAAGAACAACAACAAAAAGGAGAATGAAATAAAAATAAGAGGAAAAAAAATAAAACAACGAGAATAGTTTTAAAGTTTATCCTTCTGTGAATTTGCCGTTGTAGTAATTTACGCTACGTGTTTCAAGTCCTGTTTAATTTTTTTTTATTGTTGAATTTTCTGTCCCTTAATGAGATGTTTACAATATCACAAAGTGCGGAGAAGACTTTTACTATATACTCGTAGTACTTGTACGTAAAACTACAAGTGTACGTTTTACGGCCAAAGGAAATGGCGCGGCGCGGTGGCGAAGGAGACATGGAGTATGGTGACGACATTATATATATATATACATTTAGTGACGACAGCTCTGTGTCGTCTTCATGGTAAAATGTTGAGCTTTTAAACTGCAATTTACATTTAACATGAACTGCCACTCGCATTTCTGCATTTCTCTAGTGAAGAAATATATAATAATTAGACTGATAAAAGCAAAGGGCGAATGAAAAATGAAAATGCAAGGGAATATAGTTGAAAGATCTCCTCATCAAATATTATAAGTTTTCCATGAAAAGTTTAAGTATTGTTGTCAAGAAAATACTTAGGAGAGAGTTTTTGAAATTTTAGAAATTCTAAACGTTTTTGATACCAATAAAAAGAATCTCAGAATTTTAAGTAATTTATTTTTATTTTAGAAAACTGTCAGTTTTTTTTCCTTATTTTGTATGAAATTTTTGACAGAAAATTGAACTTAAACTAATAAAGTGAACAAACAGAACTAATTACTTTTACTAATTTGAACGGAAAAGCACACGTGCATTGTGCAATACATCGAGTGGTTTTTTAAGAGCACAAAACAGTCAGTTTTATTGGATGTACTGTTGATAATGGCTTGGGAATTTTAAAGACGGTAAAATGAAAATAGTGCTCCATGAGCTTCTCGAAGTGAATTTCAAAAATTTCGAAGCGTTTTTCTGGCGGTAAACTATTCATAGTAAGTTGGCAAGCCTTACTGAACAGAAATGTCAACAAAGTTCAACGTTTTTAACTGTCAAAAAGTGGTAACTTTGCATGCAACTTTAAAAATCAGAGAACATTTTCAAGACCAATGAAATATTATGTATTGTTAAAAAAAAGAATTTAAGTCAAAAGCTGTCAACAGGCCTTCAAAAGCCAAAAACATTTCAATGTAAAATTGTTTGTTTTCACATTTGGTAGATGATTTGATTTTGCGTATTTATATAAATTTTTATTATATAATCATTTATAAGACTGCTTTTACACACATTTGGCGGTATTTTTGCCACAACTTGAGAAATATCAGTTCTTAATGTGTCTTGAATTCGGGCTTCACTAGAGGTAGCATGGATCCTTACGTAACCAACGAACGAATTGCTATTCGATTGTTAAGTGATCCATTATAACAAATATTGAACTTATATTATGACACTTCAAATGACAGCCGAGTTTGACAGGTTTTAAATGTCAGTGCTTTCAATTTATGACAGTGCAGACATTTTCAGATATCTTAAACAACAAAACTGGCAATAATACGAAATTGTCGTTTGACAGTAGCTAATAACGATGTTTCTGTCATCATAGAATTTTGATGCGTGACATTTTCGTTAGCTGCTGACACATGAAGAAATAAAGGAATTTCGTGTGCAGAAACCTGTAAGGCTCCTCGCACATAAAGTGACCAACGGATAGCAAGCTGTTTCTAAGAAGTGGATAAAAATTTTAAAAACCTAATGTTTAAATTATGAATTTTCTAAATTCTGTATAATTATTTTCAAAATTTTAATGATTTACTAACAAGTAAAATATTGATGAAATTTTACTAAGAGAACAGATCCAAACAATAACAGTTTGTGAAAGAAAAATACAAACAGATCTAAATCTGGCAAACGGATCTATTAATGTGAAATGTCAACAACTCACTGGCAATTATTAAAATGTAAAGTACAAATTTTGTGAAAACAAAGCAAACGATCTTAAATCTGTGGAACGAATTTATAAATTTGAAATATCAGAAACTTTGAAGACATTTGAATTAAAAGAAGTTAATAAAAAAAAAATCAAGAAGGAAAATCATATTTTTACAAAAATCGTTGCATCTGAACACAGCCAAACAGTGACATTTCGTGAATAAAACAGAACAAACAGATCTAAATCTGACAAACGGATCTAATAATTTGAAATATCAAAAACTCACAAGTCATTTAGCAATTATTAAAATTTAATATTTACAAATTTGAAATATCAAAAACTCTGAAGAATTATACGAAGTTACTAAAAGTCAAAGTAAATTTTTCTTGATTTTAATTTTGGTAAAATATTAAGAAATAGTAAATTGCAAAATCATTTTAAAATAAGAAAATCATATTTTCAGCTTAATAACTTACAAAAATGGTTTCAAAATTTTTCAAACTCGTTAAAAATACTGTGCAAATGTTTAAAATTTTTCAGAGATGTCCGTAAAAAAATGAGAAACTTAAGCTACATTCCAATCTAATCCCTTAACTAAAATAGGTTCATATGACTCCATTGAAAAAGGTTAAGAAACTTTATTTTCTTAAGTTTGAGATTCTTCAGAAAAGTATAAAGAAATGCGTGGAATCAGCATACAAATCCAACTCCGACGCAACGTCGTAAAACTTATCATGTCACTTGAATTTTAAGCTGCATTTTTATACATTCTAATTTCAAAACTTTTGACGAAATACAACTTCCTTGTGTTTTAGTGCTATTAGCTTTTCTTTTATACTTTCTTGTATGTTGCTCCTTGTCTTTTGATTTTCATCGTACATTTTATTTTAAGATTCGCCCCCTCCCCCGTCTTAGAATCGACCAAGTGCCCAAGAGTTCCAAGGGCTATTTGTATGTTTAACAATGTTCTCATAGTCTTCTTCTCATCGTCTTCGTTTTCGTTTTTTTTTTTTTGTATAGAAGATAGTCATCCTTGTAGACTTTGGTCGATATCCTTATATGCATTGCAATGTAAATTGTGAAATTGTTAGAGAGAAAGGATAATTTACAATTTGAAAATAGAAGAAAAAGCCGCCATCGCATCGTGTCGCTTCACCCTTAAAGTTTTCCTTTAGGCGTTTAATGTTACCTACCTCGTCCTCGTTCATATATACGTACCTATATATATATCGTCCTGTTCTAATATAACCAACTAAGCTCACAAATTGTAAGCTGCACTGCACAGCACCAGCTGCAAACACAAAAACTATGCATATAGACAGGACATATGACATAGGACATAGAGTCTTAGCACAAAAGTTCTGATGTTAGAATACACGCTCTTGGTGAACAATGAACTGAGCACGAATTTTCCCTGGGGGTGTCTTCCAAGGAATGGAGGTTAAATCATATCCACCAACTTGGTAGTCAACAGCAACAAAAACGACGACGAAGAAGACGACGTCTTCGACTACGACTAGGACTAGAACAACGACGCCAACGCTGTAACATCAACGTTGCCGTCGTGCGTCGCGTCGTCGTCGTCGTCATCCTTGGCCGAATGTTATGCCGATGCACAGCAAAGCACATTGTAGATTGTGAATTCCAAGGAAGAATCACAGCGTTAAGTGTAAGTTGTTAGAAGGGCACGAGCGAACAGTTGCGTGTTTAGAGCTTCCTCGAAGTTCAGGACCAACTATAATTGTTCTCCTACCTCGTTGTGTAGCTGGCTGTATCGTTGTCGTCTAGTAGAATTGTTTCGGTCTTCACAAGAACTGCCTCCAATTCTGTCTTGTGTCCTTTTGTACGTAAGCAAGTACATATATAACCACAAAACTGAATTTTCTTTTTGTAAAATATTCGTTGGTTAATAATACTGCGCTTCCTTCAAGGAGATCCTTACGTTGGAGACATGAGACAGAAGACAAAGGACGAGGACTTGGAGCTACTTTTGAGTAACAAAACAATAAAACGAAAATGGATTCCAGTGTTCTATTTCTATATTTACACGGTGTGTAATGTCTTAACTAAACAGACAGTTATTTTTAATGGCAAGTTATGCGCGGCACAAAACGCATGTATAGGTATATAGAAATCCTTTTCTATTTTTTCTCCTCTTAGGACGTAGTTCTCCCTCCAGCACCTTCGTAAGGACCTAAAACATTTTAGTCTAATGAAAGTCCACCAATAAAGTGTTAACGAAATGTAACGAAATCACGAGAAGGCATAACATCGAATCGATTTTTTGAATGTTTAAAAACGACCGACAGGACGACAAAAAGGACGACGACGAAAAAGACTATGCCGATGCCGACACATTCAAGCTTCAAGGAGGTTCTGCCTGGTGGTTGTTTGGTTGTTGGCTGTGTTGAGTAAACATTAGATATTGATTGTCAAGTGGAACGCATTGAGGACATAATGCTCTATGGGATTGTTGATGTTGATTTCTCTGGTTGTCCTGGGTGACGATGTTTACAAAACCTATTGATTTTTTTGTCTGCTTATTTTTAGGTTTTGAAAATATAGACCTATTCTCTCTCTCTCTCTCACTTTTTTATTGTTGTTTATTCTTTTTTTTACTCCTCTCCTTGTTGTTGTTGTGTAGAATTTGCTACTCCTGGTGATGCTTTTGATTTGATTCGGATTCTGATTCTGATGCTGCTGTGGTAAAATGAAGTACACTTTTCATTAAGTTTGTTTGTAGCGTGCATTTTGTTGCAGAGCGTATATTCTATTCAATTGGATTTTGCCATCATCAGGTACAATTTCCAAAGCAAATGCTATTACACTTGACAGAGGAGGAAAATTGTAAGCTTTTAGGATTGAGCAATAGTATTTGTATAGTACTTCAATTTGTTAACACATCAGCGTTTGTGATGAAAAGCAGCGTGCAGTGGAAAATGTGTACATTCATATATCAATCAAAAATATATTTAAGCTTTTGATTTGTTTACTAAATAGATTTGGCTGATGTAAAGGGTGTTTTTTAGAGATATATAGCTTTAAGATATTTCAAATGGCGGTCATTTTGAAAGCTGTCAGTTTTGTTTATCATTTCAATATGAATAGGTGGAGGTCATCGTGATTTGGACCTTGAGATTACCGTGATTTGGACCTTGTGACTACGTGTGAGACATCTGTGGCTGTCGTCTGTCCCAAAAATCATATTTAAAACATAGTGCCTGAAGATGATTTTTTGAATAGACTACACTAAAAAGTAATCTCTGTTTTATTCCATTTCAAAGTTCTATTAAAAAAGACACCCTTTGTATTGATTATTATCTGAAAGCAAACCTTTAATAAATGTGAAAGGGATATCGTATGTTTACATTTTGTATTTTAATTTTATTGAGTGTCCTTGAAAAAGTATAATGGAAGATAAACGAGATTTTTTTTTAGATTAATAATAAACTTATTTTTAGTTTCATTTGATGGACATTTCTGATAAGTTTGATCGTAATATTAATACACTCTATTATAAAACAGCTTTGTTATTTGAGGGTTTAAGTTTTTTCTTGTTTTCAAAATATGTAAGAAAAATGTCTAAGAAATATTTTAATATTATCAGTAGTTGTATAATCATGAAGTGGTTTTCTATTGAAGCCCCTAATTTTTGCAAGAAAAATAAGCCTTCAAAAATTTCCCAACATTTCTTTGCTCCCGAAAAATTGTTATGTCATGAAATGCTACGAGTATGATTTGAGTTGACGCATTTTTTGAATTTTTGTCTAGACTCATTTTAAAAAGGTGCGTTTTTTATTAGCAGTAGGAAAAGTGGTTAAACTTCTTCTAGAAACGCCCTCCCAAAAATGTTATGTTGGTTGAAATTTTTGATTACTCAAAAGAACCAAGACCCACAAAAAATCACATAGAAATCGAAGGTTGAAACGTATTCTTTGAAGAAAATGTATTTACCTGTAGTTTGCTGAGAATGAAGTCATGTTTACTTAAGATGGTCCATACCTTTTCCTGGCCTTTTTATAACATCAATTTTGCTTCAAAGGCAAGGTATTTTTTAACGCTTCATCAAAAAGAATCAACATAAGAACGATGAACGCACCATCGAAAAAGCTATCGTACATCTTAGGCAAACCTTACTTTATTCTATATGAAACATAAAATTGAAAATTGTTGACCTTGGGATGAAAGTACTATTATCTTAAAATAAACGTGTTCAGAAAATAACATAAGGGAAATAATGAGTGTTGTTTTTAACTTGCAGCAATTTTAAAAATAAATAAATTATTAAAAAAAAATCGAAATTATATATATGTTTTATCTGCTTTTTTTAAGGCCTTTAAAGACGTCCATTACAAAATTGTCAAACGTAAAATTTGTACAGTGTTAAAAATTAATTGATTAAAATATTTGAATAAAATTGGTTAACTTATTGCAAGATTGTAAGAATGAGTTTTTTTTTTCAAAAAAAAGATCAGAATTAAAAATTTGGATCAAACAGTTTTGGAGCAACTTATTTGAGGGATATGCAAACATGAAATAAAGATGAAAAATTTCTCTCTAAGTAATCAAAAACATACAAGCACCAGTATAAAATTCAAGCCAATATGTTCTACTGTTTTGAATATAGCTAAAATTCTATTGTGCTCATAAGAACATAGCCGAATAGAAATAATGGGGTTTATAAACTTAAAATGTTTTGCTAAAGAATGGTAGTACCCTAATGTTTTGCTAAAGTAGTACCCGTGGCATGATGGTTAGTGCGTTGGACTATCATGCCAGAGTTCGTGGGTTCAATCCCTGCCTATGCCATCTAAAGTTTTTTTCACGGGTACTGCCTCTTGCATTTATTAAAGAATTGTTTATGAAAAATTGTAATGATACTTAATTCTTTTTAAAAATTCTGTACTTTAAAATGCTTAAATTTCAAATACGCTCAATTAGAAAAATCGAAATGATAAAATGAAAAAGGGCATCTTTTCATTATTTCGACTCAATCCCAATCGATATTTATGGTAGGTTTACAAACATTTTATACAAATTGTTGGGTGAGTTAATTTGATGGAAATATCAGTATATGGTTTTTAAATTTGGGAAATATCAAGGTCATCATTTAGACTCAAACTAAACTTTAAGTTGACACTTTTTCAGAATTCTTCATCATAAACATGTTAATGTTGATGGTCTTCAAATTGTACTAAGCATCGAAAAAACTCTCAGCTGTCTCAATGATTTTTGTGTCTAATACGAATTGTACAACAGGGCGTATGTGCATTTTTTTTCTTAGAAAACTCTCTTTCTCATGTTTTCTAATGAGCCTCCAAAATATACATACAATTTACTGAACTTAATTTAAAATTTTTTTTGAGTGCGGTAATAATAGCTAAGCTTTCTGACTTAATATTTTTTTTCCTTATAACTTTTGTCAATTTATGTAAAATAGTTTTTTATTCTTTATCTAAAAACTTAGAATTTGTACTAAATTCTTAAATTCTCAATTTTTTCTTCCATTTAGGTTATAAATTAATTTTTAAACCAATTATTCCAAAAATCGGTCTAAAATATTGCTTTAAGCAATATCTTCCCAGACACTTGATACTGAACCAAAATTAAGACAAAACAAAATCTAAGCAGACAATTATTAAACCTTTAACAAAAAAAGAGAGATTTATGCCCCTCCGTGTCTGTTGGAGACTAAAATTTTATGAAGGCCACACCAATCTCGGTTTTACAGCGACCAATTAGAGAAGAAAGTAACATTTTATTCAACTTGATTCTCATATTATTCCCCCAAGGCCAGAAAAATCTTTAATAAAGCCTCCAAAAAATTAGTTCATTGAAGCTTATCTCTTTGGTTGTTAAAACCAAAAAAATCATTATAAAATATTTCGTTCTTTTTTATAATGCAAACATTGTACGTTTATATATTTAACATTACTCTCCTGTGTGTCCTAATCCACTTTCGTGCGCTTTGGCCAATGTTGGTTGGTGTTCAAATTCATTATAATTTCACAGCACGATTTTTAATTTAGTATTTACAGAACCACGACCGCGATGAATGAAGCGAGATAGGACTCGGGAATGTTTTTATTTTTTTCATTTTTTTGAATTTTTCTTTACTTTTCGTGTCACCATTCTACAACATAGAACAAGTAATTAAATCCCAATGTCCATGGTTTTGTCGCTACCCCCTAATTGGCTTTTATTTGCTCCAATGGACATGACAAGAGAGATACAAAAACACAAAAGAAACAACAACAACAAAATAAGTAACACCCTAGCCACCTGCCTCAAGCTTCAAGCCCCCAACGAACGACAGCGACGACCGACGCCCCAAAGCCTCAAAGCCCCGAGCACAATATAGATGGGCATTTAAGATTGAAGTAGGCTTCACTGGAAAATATAATATCTGCACCTGTGATAACCTATTTAATCACACTCTAGTGTACTATATAGATGTAAAAATATCAGCTCGCTTATATACGTTCATGACACGCAATCATCATATCACTACACTTCAGCTCAGGCTAACTACACATACATACCTACAACATATATGTGTGTAGGACATTCCAGGACAATAATACGTTATCCTTCGTCACGTATGTAAATATAGTATAGAGAAGGATATAGCCAGTCATTCGGAATATTTTGGAGCGCCAAAGGTATACCTTTATACCTTTGCGCTACGCTGCTTGCTGTTAGGTTACGTAGTCAAGCCGTGTATGTATGTATCTCACTCAGTAAAATGAAATTATTTCACAAAGGGCCTCTACAGAAAGACCAATCTCACCTTTCAACTCACCTCACTTCACCTTCGACGACCTTACAACGAATTCTATATGCTCCTTGGCCCATCTAGTGCTCTAATTAAAAATCACAATGAGTACTTCTGGCAGACACGCATTTCTGTTCAGAGTCCCGTACCAGGATCCTTGCATGGTACCCCTTTCCCATCATCCAACGCCGAACCGAACCGATCCCTTCCCTGCTTCTTTTGCATGGCCACAATGATAGAAGAGGTGAACTTACGGGCTTCGTGGCGTGGCGTGGAGGATTTTTGTGTTGCTCCCTTTTTGTATTCCTCTATTTTATTTATAGAATGTTATGTTCCGAGCAAAGTCGGCTCTGTTTTAACAAACGTTCGTAGTCGTCGTCGTTTATACATTATACATAGTTTCAGCGTTATGTTATGTTGGAGCATAAAATAGGGCGGGTTGGATTTAATTTTCCAGAGGCACGGGAAGTTTGATCAATGTTGTTAGCCAAGAGCATAATTTATGGATATGTAATATTTTTGAAAGCTATTTTGTTTACATTAAAATGGGGGCTTGACGCGACAACAGCAATGGAGGAATTTTTGTTATTGTTTTTGTTGTCCTCGTTTTGAAGCATTGACGATGATAATAGTTTTTGTTTCGCATCAGAAGTTTTATGCTTCACTATACTAAAATATCAAAGACTGTCATCGGAGTAAATATTTGTGTTGTTTTAATTATTAAACCGAGAAAAAAAAACTAATTACATATAAAATGCACTTGAATACTGCAAAACAGGGACACATTTTTCTAATACTTATATGTAGAAATATCTAAAGAGAGCACTTGGAAAGGATGTTATACTTTTTAAGTGTCGAAAAGCTATTTACTTAGCTCATAAACAAAATATGTAATCATTACATTTCGTTTTTTTTTTTATTACGTTCTCCATAAAAAGTATATTTGATATTGATTTTATGTAGATACCAAAGTCTTAAGTGGCAGTTATAGCTTTTCTTGAAGTTCTTGATTTCACATTAAAGTAATTGCTTATTTCGAAAGCTAAGATTCAGTGTACGATTAAATTCACATAAAATAATTTGTTTTACATATATTTCAGTCATAAAATTCTTTGTTAGTGGTTTTTTTTTTTTTTATAACGAATATTTTGATGTGAATTATTACAGAAGCTATAAGGTCAATTAAGGAATATTTTAGGACAAATGTAATAATTAAGGTCTCAAGTGAAATCTATTTTTGACAACCGAATAATCCCTGATCTAAATTTAAAATTCATCAAAATTCAATGCCAATGCTTCCAAGGTAAGTTTTTAAATGAAAAGTAGGTAAAATTTGTATTTAAATCAAATATTTTTTCAAAGAAAGGGATGATAATTTAAAAAATTGTAATTTTTGAACTTGCAGCCTAGCAATGATAACACAATAGTTATGTCATTTTAAATGCTTTTTGTTTTTCAAAATATTTTGAAAGACAATCAAGGAATTTATTCGTTGGGCTATGAATATCCTCATAATGTTTGAACATAGTACGTGCAATTATAAAAGGTGGATGCCGATGCACTTTGGTTTTGAATGATTGCACATTATAATGAAAAGGAAGTATTGAGAATGTTTAAGCATTCCATATTCGTGTAGTGCGGCTAAAAAATAAATCTCTACACTACAGTTCGCCCGAAATAGTACTGAAAGGTAACTGATGAGCATTCCCAGAAGTACGGGTATAACGGTTGAATTGTTTGAGGGGATGGTTAGTGACAATTCGATTGAACAATTTCCAATGGTAATTGTCAAAATAATGGTTGCCATGGTAAAATTTTCAAGTGGTTCCAAATAAAAGTAAATAAATAATGTATGGCTTGTGATAACATTTCTGCTTTTTCTTTTTTCATAGAAATTCGTATGCTTTTACGGTTACATAAATGTTTTTTAGAGAGTTAAAAAAATTTGCAGTGTTTTACTTCTTATGATTTTTGAAGTCTTCAACAGTTTTTTGGCAAAGAAAAATCGTTTTCCACGCAATTAACTTTTGATTTGGCAACAAAAGATTTGACTGGAGTTTTGTTTTAGATCGTGAATTGATGATTTATAACGGCTTTTCCCAATTTAACTCACAAACTTTGTATTAATTGGACAACCAACCAACAGTTGTATTTGTAAACACTACAAAGAAGTTTCGTGAGTTCTTCTTAATTTAAAGATGAAATAAATTTGAGCAGAGGCATTTTAAATAAATATGACACAATATAGTTGGATCAGGATTTTTTTTTTAAATATATAATGAATACATAATAAACCCTATGTTTTAGTTAATTTAAACAAATTCGACTGAAAGCCAATTAAATATCCGATAAAATAAAAATACGTATACACCTTAGTGACCCAGTAAATAAATCGTCATTTTTATAATAAAAACAACAGAATTGTTTTTGTTAAAAATGCAAATACTTTCTTTTGGAAGCATTGCATTGTAACTTCTTCTTCAAGCCTATAAAAACATTTTATCTTTTAACGATTTTTTAAAATTTTTAGTTTGGTTATAAATTTTTTGAATTTTTATTTTAGGTTAAAACTTACTCACAACTTAAATTCCTTTGTTTTTAGGTCATTCTATTTATCTTAATTAAACTTTTGTTACTCTAACGTAAAAAAATTCAAAATGAGATTAAAATAAATTCTTAATACAATCACAAATGAGGTGTGTGTAATGTGCAGTATTTTACACGCGCTACCGTTTAAAAATGTCATGATTTTTACCTCAAAAAAAATAGACACAACTATGTAGATAATGTAGTTTTCATGCATGATTAAGGATATTCATGTCACTCTGTAGTTTATATTTACATTAGATACATTGTTAGCCACGTATTATTATGGATAAAGTAATTCATGAAATTATAACGTATATGTAAATAATGAAACCATGTCACATGAATGGTTCTAATTTCGGAGTAAAATAGAGCAAAATAGTGAACACACCTTTTGAATTAAATTACATTTTCTATATGTCAAATTAAAAATTCATACCTGTTCTCCTATGTATGTCTTTTATTTCAAAGTCCCCAAAGTTCCTCCTCCTCTTTTCTAGTATATATCGTGTTGAGTTTATTATTTAGTTAATTTTCATAGGTTAATTCGGAATATTGAGTTCATGTACTCAATGTCAATAACTTCTATAGTTTGAGTTTGAAAAATACAACTTTTCAAAAATAAGTAAATAACTTTAAGGATACGTCAATAACCGCATATGTCAAAGTGTCGAACCACCTTTAATCTCAAATAAATGACAAAAGTTTAACATTAATCACCGACTTTTCAAATCATATCTTGTTTTTCTTTCATTTTACTCGAAGGCAGTACTTTCAAAGTCATATACGATTATGGTGAAATCCCCTTGGATTGATCAAATCTCAAAAAACATATCCTATCCATATTACATTATTTTCATATACATACATATATGTATATGTTAATAAATATGAATAGCTTAGTATATAGAGTCTATCGATTAGTTTGATAGTAGCGCTAATCGAAGTAAAATGACAGAGCATTTGTCTTCGAAATTAATTTCGGTTCGTTGAATTCTCTTTGCGAGTAGACATTAATCTATCGTGGTTCTGGCTAATTCCAAAAAGGATATTTATGTAGGTAAGTTATAAGATATATACGATGAGGTATGGTATAAAGTTGGTATATAGCTTTAATATAGTATTCACAAAACACAATGACTTGGAATTAATTAAGAGAGGAAAAGACATGATTAACTCACTTCTGTGACCCAGAATGGGAAAAAATCGAGACTAATGTTCTTTTATAGCCTATTGTCTTTTTGTTTGTTTGGTATCTACTATGGCTTTTCCTTTTAATATTAAAGTAACCATTTAAGGGAGAAATGAAAATAATAATATGTAATTCGGGAAGTAATATAAATTTCAAAATAATTTATTTCCAGTCGATTCTCGATGATAATTCGGCCATTTGATTAACTTGGGCATCCGATTAACTTTTATTTTTGGTCAATAATTAAGGCGGTAATTAATCGAATATGCAGTGATGGTGTAACACTTTTATTAGATTTCTTTATTGATGTTAAGATCAACGCAAATTTGGACAATTTATTACTCATTAAAGGTCTTTAGGAGAAAAATTCGTTATTAAACTCCACGTTTTAGTCGACTTAGTACATTTTGGAGCATTTTCTTATTACCAGAACTTTTACTTTCCAGAAGGCTATCTGAGATAGCGTAAAATTTTTTGTAAATTTTGCGTCGTACTTTCGTTTTATGAACAAAAAAAGAGCGTTATATTTCTTCATATGAAAAACATTTAAAAAAGACCAATCTAAATGCATTTTTATTTTATAAAATAAAAGGCTAATAAAACAGACTGAGATGTGACCTTGTACTTGAAAAATAGGTTAAGTAATTTTTGAGATTTTTGTGCTTTTATTTTGTTCGTAAAAAAACTGTACTTTTTTTTTAAATATTACCAAATATTGGTAACAATATTTTATATGATTTGAAGTTACAGTTTTTTTTTAATTGTTTCTGAAGAATTTGTACCCAGAAATAAGAAATGCAATTGTTATACAATTATTCATAATTTAATTTCTGTGCTCAAAATTTTCAAGGAGAAAAATATTTTTGTCGAGATTCGAGATTCAGAAAGTTAAACCATTTTGGTTTGGAATTTTTGGTAGGATTTTACTTTTTTGTAAAAAAAAAAGCTATCAATTGTTTTTTTTTTTTAAATTTGACTTAAAGTTAACAATAGTATTTTGAATTACTATTACCATTGTTATTTTGTATTGTATTTAAAAAAGAATATTTTTACAATTCGGAGATCTGATTATTAAAGGACCTATTATGGATCACAACTCAACTTAGTTGAGTTATAATCAAGACAACTCAAACTGCAAAAAAAAATCGTATTATGGGAGACAATTTTTTTCAGTTGAGTAGACCAAATACATTGCCTACTTTTATATGCTTGTTTTGTGTCAAAATCAGCTGTGTAAAGTTATTTTGTATTTTATTTAAAAAAGAATATTTTTACCTGTTATGGATCACAACTCAACTTAGTTGAGTTATAATCAAGAGAACTCAATTTGAAGACAACTGCAAAAAAAATTCGAATTATGGGAGACAACTTTTTTCAGATACATTGCCTACTTTTATATGCTTGTTTTGTGTCAAAATCAGCTGTGTAAAGTAAAAAATACGTAGGTATTTCAAAGTTTTGAATTCAGTGCAAAATTTTATTAAAAAGACAAAATAATACGAAATGGAGAGTTGTATTGATTTGTTTCTTGTAAATTCGGAAAAAGAAAATCCCCTCAATGTTGCGCTGATGAGAAAAAATATTCGAGATCGCTCCAATCCATTGGAACTTCCAAACAAAAAGTATTATTTGTAAACAAATTCTTTGGTGAGAATTGTTGATTTAATGTCTCCGTTTTGTTACAGATTTATTAGTTATTTTAGACTCGACAAAGACACATTTGTTTATGTGCTAAACGAAATCAAAGATTATTTGAAACAACCATAGCGTTCCGCCGCAGTCCCACCAATTCTCAAACTTTACACTGCCCTACATTTCATGGCAGAAGGAAGTTGCCAAAAGTGCAGTGGTAATGATTTTAATTTAGGTCTTGCTCAACCAACAGTTTCGGTAGTATTAAAAAAAGTGCTAGACGTAGTAGAAGAACATATCTGACCAATTTGAATTTATCGAAGATTCATTTTTTCCAGAAAACCAGATTTCCTGGAGTAATAGGATGCATCGATGGAACTAATGTTCGAATCATAGCACAAAAAAATGTTCAACGTCTCTATATAAATAGAAAAGGTTACTACAGTCTGAATGTCATGATTGTAAGTGTATGTTTCTGCTGATCAACCTCTCGAATTGGGCAGGTTTTGTGATTTTTGTCTAAAAAAATTATTTTCTTACAAACGTTTATATTATTATTTGTAAAACTTACATTTTTTTCTCCATTTTCTTAAAAACATTGCTTTTTAATTCGCTGTTGGTGCGTACCGTTATTTTTTTGTACACACAAATGCACTACACAACCGATAAATAGCAGTTGTTGAATTTTGATAACAGTCACAACTAAGAGACAACTCAACTGTTTTACATGATACCCCCAAACACACTTAACTTAAAAAGCCAACCATTTCTCAGTTGACTACTGGTTGACTTGTGACAGTCAACATATGTGATCTGTAATACCGATTTGCCGGATTACAACTATACTTTGTTCTTAGTTGTCTTACATAATAGGCCCATAAAATCGGTATGGACAAGCCAGAAAATAACTTTTTCTTTAACAAAATATAAAAGTTCAAAGTTGTTACTAAATGATATGAATGATAAATAAAACGTTTTCGATGGCGTTTTTCAAATTCAGACTACAAGTTAAGAAATTTGTTAATAAGTATTTGTCAGAGAACGAAAACAAATTTAAGAGTTGAAAAGTTTGATAATTTGATAATCTATGCTCACATATTCGTTTTTTGAATACAATTCTTTTTTCTCTCTAGAGGACACTTTGTTGAAAATAAAGCCTTCGAATTTCTGTTAAAATTATTGAAAAGAAGAGGTATTTCAACTCTTACTCTAAAAATTGTACTTAAAGCTATCTCAGAAAATCCATTATTGAAATAATTTTTCGTATTAGTATTTAAGTAATGGTTAAAAATTCTATAAATGTCTCTTGTTGACGATGATTTTGCTCTATTTAGATGATGAAGATATTTATTTTTATCAACTCGATGTACCATTTCTGTGTTAAATTCTGTAAAATCTAAAGACTTTTTATGCAAACGGTCGCGTTTAGTCTATTCCTTACTTCTGTGAGCACAACAACCTTCATGGTAGACTTTTAAAGATTGTTTTTTTTTTCATCGCGCTTATAAGAAAATTGACATCAACATAAATTGGTACAATTTGACACTTAACTTGAATTCTGTAGGTTAAAGTTAAACAATCTAACCGAAATAATCTTCAAAAAATATGTTGTATCAACTCAAAGAAAATGGTAACGGTTGCTAAGAAAACTCGGAATTTAGATCCCATGGGTATGTTTTCGTTTGAGAAGAAAATTGGGCACATTATATTTAGAGCTACTTTAGCTTCTTTAACTTATGCTAAATATGCTTATTGAAGGTACCTTTAGCAGACATCGACACTCTTAAATATTTAAATACCTGTACTATTTCAATAGGCTGGTTGTTAATAAACCATATTTCTTCTTTCAATCTTCTACAACTGCTAGCCTCAAATACCAAAAAGTTTGATTTCTCCGAGTTGATTTGAAGGTCCGAAATAATTGCAGGTATTTGGAGTCTATGTATTTTAAGTTGAACAAAAAATGAATTATCCGCCAACATAACCAAGTTATCCACTTAACGTAATACTTTTATATGAATATCAGAAAAACAGGTGCATTATCAGAAATATCATCAACAAAAAGATTAAAGACAATAGGGCTAAGGATACAACCTTGGGGAACACATGCAGTCGTTTGAAATGAATTTGAAATCTCTGACTCATCCCAAACTGTGTTTGAGTTTGACCCAAACATTTTTTTTTTTTAGATATTTAGAAATGTTTATAATTATCTACTAAGTTAGGCCATTTTATAGATGAGAGCTTTTCGATTTCTGTTACCATATATAGCTTTTAAGCCTATGAAGCAAGCACACATCTTCTTTTTCTTTTGAATAAATTTGTTAGCTATACTCGATAAAGCCGTTAAAAAACAGTGACAAAAGCCAGCTTGAAAAATATTTAAACAATTGTTTTATTCTACCAAACTGATAAGTCAATATTTGTATTCAAAATATAATAAGTTTGAAGTTAATACCATTATTTGTTTTCAGGATATCGGGTCAGTGGAAATCAATTTTAACTAAAATTCAGTGGTAGTTTTCTGTAAGAAAAACTGATTGCTTCGATTTTCTAAAAACAATATCAAATGTCAAAAACGTAATTCTTTGTTGCATAAAACTATTCTGAACGTAATATCATTCCTTTATCGTAAAATATTCGAAGCGACAAATATTTTGTTCAGTTTGTTAGAATTATAAAAATGCTGTCGAAAGCATTTTTAGTTCGTACGATGTTTGGAGTCGCCCAAAATGTTCAAATTTGTATATAGTGAAAAACACTCACTGAATTTTTGTATTTGATATTTTTGCACATTTTTAAATTATTTTATGTAAAACTTGAATTGTTTGGTGTCAATTTCTCTATTAAGACATGCATAAAACACTCTCTACAAACCATTGATTCAAATTGTAAAAACTATGAAACGTCGTGAAATATGTATATGGACATCATAAAGCCAAAAAATCAGACCGATTACACTATAATTTCCAATGAGAATTTAAAAACAAAGTTACAAAAACTGTTGCGTGAAAGGGCTCCACTTTTTTGAGAATTGCTCGAAAAATAAGTTTCTGGAAAATATTTTACGTACACAAAGAGTACTTAACTTCTCCTTTTTTTTCTTTTTTTCCAAAATAAGAGGCATTTTTAGGAAGTGTTAAGGACATAGTATAAATCAAGCTCTCCACCAAAATTGAGCTTTGTCAACATTTTTGAAGTAAATTCATTTTTGTATCAAATTTTCCAAGACTAGAATTTCTTTACGTGGCTCTTTACTGGCATTTCTATTGGAATTATGTATTGGGTTGTGTGTAATAATTCAAAAATGCATAGATAGTGTATTGATATCAAATAAACTAAATATATAATTGTTAAAAACATTCGTTTTAAAACAACAATAATCCCAAACCCTCTAAGAAAAAATTCCCCAGGATTTCATCACAATGCAGTGGTAACACTCTAAACCATTCAAAATTTATAACCCTTATTAAGGAATCCTAAGTTATTTTTAGGGAAGAAAGAGATCTTTCAGCTGACCAGAAGTTCTAAAACTATTTATAAAGTTATCTTCCGAAGCCTATAATCTATTTAATTTCTATTTTCGTAAAACGTATACAATATTTGTAAGCAAAATTTTGGGTTGATAAAAATATATATTTTAACCATTCCTATAATACATTTTTAGACACACAACTAATTACTACTTAAATTAATTAATTTTATCTATTCTGTACATCTATTCTCATCAACTACCTAAAATAATCTCCTTATATTTCAAAGTAAAGGACAAACTTTGTTTTACCTTTTATACCCATTAATCGCTCAACACATCACAAATAGAAAAATAAACACAAACTGTCTGTCATTTTCCAAACTTATAGATAAATATTAAATATCCACCTAAAAACCTATCATAGCACCAAATCTACACCCGAAAGGACATATCTCTACACAAAAAAAAAAAGTTTGGTCCCAATTGAAATGCCATCAAAATAAAACAAAAAGTAAAATAAATAAAAGAAAAAATATTTATCTCACAAAAACAACCTTCGTCAACGTGTCCTCCTATCCTATCATAAAACATAAACCATCAACAAATTCAATATTCCAATGAAACAGAAACATTGTATCCTTTTCACCGTCATCAATCAGGGAAAAATGATTTCCTATGGACACTTTGCTGCGATAACTTTCTGCTAAGCAACAACAAAAATGGAAACAACAAATCAAATATACCTACATAGGTACCTAGAAAGGATATATCGTCCTATCGTATACCTAACATAAAAATAAACAATCTGCCTTAAAACCCATATACAGTTAGAAGCTAGATAACCACCCAATATAATAAAATATAGCAACTAGGGGTGGGTGGTGTAGCTTTTCAACTCAAACTCAAACTCCAACTCCAAATCCCCATTCCCAAAACAAAGCAAGCAACAAAAGTAAAACTGATTTGCATATTAATTGGAAGAAGACCACCACCATCCAATACTCCATCCCCTAATGGAACAAACTCGCACAATACAACACAACATATTCTCTTTCTCTAGGGGCTGAAGCAAATAAGCAAGCAAACCGCACATCGAAGAGAAAATACCGATTGGGGTTTTTCAAAAATGGGAAGGGGTTTAGGAAAATGCGAGTTAGGATCTACTCAAGGGGGGCTGAAAAAGGATATACAGGATCCAGGAGCTAAGAGCTAAGAGCTAGGATATTCGCATAACACCAGAATAGAAATACAAAATAAAGAAATTTGTAAATTGTAATTGGATTTGTGGGGGTCTATACTGATGGGGGTCCTTATAGGAGTAGGTGATGGTAGTAATAATAACATAAGAAACATCCTTACCCTCTCTTCTTGGCAGAAACACGACTTTCCTCCTGCAGTGATGATGAATTGTTATCCTTGTTTTATTTTGTCTTATTTATTTATTATATTTGTAGTTTTTTTTGTTTTGTTAAAATATTTAAATTTATAAGTTTGACACTTCACACTGCTGCACCACAGAAACTAACATGCGGTTAGTAGTAGAAGGAATTTTATTTTTTTATTTATTTTTCATTATTTTATTTTTTTTAAACTCCATTAATTATAGCTGCATTCATCTAAGAGGGGGAGAGGAGGGGTGGTTGAGGATTAAACATAAATAAACACACATAAATATGATTAATTGTGAATCCTTGTTTTCAAAGCAATTTATCCTTGTGCTATAAAATATAACTAAAAATAAAAGAAAGGACACAAAGCAAAAAGGATATACACCGACGACGACGAACGCACAGAACACTTCAAGGATGATGCTGATGATGATTTCTTGTGTTGTTTTGTCGAGGATATTTTTGTTGGTTTCCCGGCAAAAGAAAAAGCAAAAGCTAAACACTCGCAGAAGAAGAAGAAGAACAAGAAAAACTATACACCGCAAAAATTCAACGAAAAAAAGGACTCAATTCTCAACTCAACTTAAAACAAAACACAAAGAATATATTTAGAAGGACTTGTATATGTATATATAATTATTTATGGTGTACGAGTATCATGTGATGGCTCCAACCGACCGAGACTAAGAGTGAAATAATTCACAAATAAAACACTTTACACTTTATTATTTTTGTTGTTGTTGTTGTTGTTGTTTGGTTTGTTGTTGTTGTTGTTATATGTGTTTTTCCTCTCTTGTTTTATTTTCTGGCAGCAGGTCCTTTTCCTTTGGTGTTTTTCATTTTGGTTTTGGTTTTTCATTTCTTTAGATTTTGATGTTGCTATATTGTTTGGGCGGTGCTGTAGTGTAAGGATATGGATGGATCCTTTGGATCCTTGTAGTTTGCTATAAAACACAAGGGAATGCGGCGACGGTGGCGGCGATTAAGCTCCCCATAAAGGATGAACAGAGAATATACCTACTATCTACATACTACATTTGGGTTGGCTCTTACAATGAATTGTGTTGGGTTTAATTTTTTGGAGGATTGTTGAAGGTTGAAGGCAAAGGACGACCAAACCTAGATATAGGATAGGATAGAAAAGGAGCATAGTCTCTCTGTTCATAAATATTTATTCGGTGTAAATATGAGAGGAAAATATAAAAGAAAAAACAAATGTAAAATATCAAAATTCCTTTTGAAGTTGTTGTTTTTGATCATGACGAAATAAAAAAGGACGAAAACCATGAATGGCACTGAGGGACAACGACAGCAACTATACAAAAACGAAAACGAAAACGAGAAGCTGGACGGACAGAGACAATGAATAAAGCAAGCAAGCAAGCAAACAAACAAGCAAGCAAGCAGTTATATTCATCCAACCATCTATCCATCCATCGATCCATCTACCACCTGTCTGTCTTGTGTGTCCTGACCACCTCGTTGTTTTCGGTTTGTGTTTGCCAACGTCCAAATTAAATTATGCACAAGGATAATAATTTTTGTTTTTGTTTTTCCTTCAAATTTTCAAAGAGAAGAGGAGGGTTTTTTTGTATTTTTGTTTCTGTTTTAAAATAAAATGCTCTCGCAACTTAAAAAATAAAGAAAAAACCGCCTTCTGTTCATCCTTGATGATGTAGGGTACTCGGATATAGGTACTCCCTATAGTCAGGAACATTGCGGTTCCTCTTGTTTTGTACACTTCTATATCCTTTAAGGAAAACAAACAAAAAATTCTAAATCGTGACCATAGAAACACACTTCAGCGAACGAAGAAGGAGCACACCCTTACCCACAAACCCCTTAAGGATCAAGCCCCCTTTTTCATTTTTCTACCTTTCAATGTTATATGAATCTTGTATCCTTTTTTTTTTTGATTTTTAGTTGGTTGTTTTATTTGTTTTGTTGGTTTTTAAAAAATTTTATTGCACGAATGTGCTTCTGCTTCTTATTAGTGAAGCCCACGATTTAAAGAGAAATATACTTTTTTTATTTTTTGATCAATACGCGGGCACGTTCGGCCGGTAAAAGCATTAGAAGCCACGTTGTCGCTTTGTTCTTATAGATTTTTACGAAATATCATTAATTAGAATTCCAAAAAATAAAAACTAATAAACTTAAGTGACTTGAATGTGAAAATGTTGTTATAGTAAAATATTTCAACAATATATTATTTTGTTAGTAATTTGGTTTTTGTTATAAATGACAACGATATATTAAATAACAAACAAAAATTTTATTGACCGCAGCACTTTTCCAGCTGGACCGTTTACAACCAAAGCTCGCACTCTACTAGAGAGTCGAGGGTGCATTACGCGGTGTTCAACCCTCTTGGCCAAAAGTCGTTTCTTCCTTCCAAAGAATTGCGGCGATGATATAATCGAATAGGTTTTTTAGTTGTTGTTGTTTTTTATAATAACCCCCCCCCTCCTCTTTGCTATGGTGTGTTTGATGTTAAGTTGAGAAATTAAGGGGGGAATTGTACAAGAAAAGGTGATATCTAAGGTGGAAAACGATGTTGCATGGTGTAAATGCATTATAAAATTTGGTGAGATTGCGCAGTGGAAAATGGGGTTGATTGTGCATCGGAAGGACGACGAAAAGTCGGCGAATTCAAAGGAGACATCAGAGAGTATTGGATATAGCCTCTTACGAGTCCTATGTAGTAGAAGAAGAAACAGGTGGAATGTTTGGATTATTGTTGTTGTTTTATTTTTGTTGTTTTTCTTAGGGGTTGTAATTAATGAGAGCGTGAATATTTTGCTTTGTTGTTTTTTTTTTTTTAAGGAATGATAATCACGTAACAGACACAGAATATAAGAGTCTTTGGGTTTTGGTATAGCTTTGTTTCCAAGTGCTACTAAGGTTTTGGAATTGGGGTTGAAATAAATTGATTTCACAATAAAGTTTTTAGATGTTGACCTCAAATGTGATTGGAAACAATTGAGTTAAGAGTCACAAATTACAGATAATTGGAATTTTTTGAAATATTATAAGCTTCAGCCTTTTTTTTAATAACTGGTAAAAACGGTAATTTGCTCTATTTTGTTCTGAAGCTTCTAGAGAAATCCTGGAACAGTTCACTCTGAAAGCATATGATCTTCTTCAAGGTAGGGAGGTGGTGTGTTTTATTTAAACTTATGCTTTTGTTGTTAATGTTAAACAAAATATGAAACTGTCTTTTAAATTAATCCGATTCCTAGCGGAAATTCGAAAATTTTTGTTCGTGAAAAATATTGTTATCGAACTTGGATTTTCATTCCAATTTTTTGGTTTGATAGGAAAGTTTATAAGAAATACTGTTATTATTGAGTTTTAAGTTTTTTTCAGAAATTTGATTTAAAAGTAAATAAAATTAATAGTACTCGAAAGACCATTTTCATTTGATTGACATCTTTAACAATTTTACCAATTTTTATTGCAAAAACTTTAAACTCGGAATTTCTTTAAATCTAGTTTTGAAGTAAAACTATAGTTTTACAGTAACTGAAAAATATAGGCCTAAATGTTACTACATTTATCAAATTCTTGTTAAGCTTAGTCTTTTTAGCCAGTTGTTTTATTTCATTAAAACAGCTACAACAACAAATATAAAGAACTATTTCTTCAACTATTGATTTCTTCGTTCTTTTTAGCTAAATGATCAACTGGTCCCAAAACCAATAAAATACTTTTTTAAATAATTAACGTTCACTGAATTCGAATCTCCACTTATATTTGTTTCTATAACATCAGGTTTTGCTTTGTTTGTAGAGGTCTTGAATTGACAAATTCTCCAAGAGTAATTCTTGTCATAAAAAAGTGCTTTCTCAAATTAGCCGTTCGGATTCAGCTTAAAACTTTAGGTCCCCTCCATCCCTGAGAACAGTACTCGCACACAGGAATGTTTGAGAGTTGTAAGTCACTAGGTTCTAGTTCTCAACGGACTGTTGCGCTACAAAATTTATTACTTATCAACATCAGGTTTTAAAAACATGTCTCTTTAAAAAAGGTTAATGACAATTTAAAAGGTTTCTTTTTAAGGCTAAGGTCAATGTATGATGATTTTACACAGTACAAATATTTGTCTTCTAAATATAGTTTCAATAATGTTATCATCTTCCTTAGTATCTAAAAATTCTCACTAATTGGGTTGAACTTATAAGGAAGTTTTGAAAAACCTTGAATTTCAATTTTTTCATGGTTCCAGATTATGCGTTTTTGAATTGATTTTTAGTGCTGATTGATTTGATTTTAATTATCTGCTCAAATTTTCAAAAACACCTGTTTTCAATATTTTTTTTTATTCTTTTCAATATATTTAAAAAAATTGTTGTGTTAAGACGACGGATTCGTTACAGAGCAAAAAATACTTTCAAACTGTTTTGGTTCTTTTATGTTAACTTGATGTAAGACGGATAAAATCTAAGAACCTATGAAGATTTTTCATTTTAATTTTGCACTTTACAAAATTGAAATAAGGCCAATTTTTAGCAGTTGGTCATATTGCAGTTTGACAAATTGAAATAAGGTAAAACTATTTTAAGAAAGAACAACTTATTTTTACGGTAAGGTATGTAAGATGGCGTATGCTGCCCCTCAGCAACCCCCATGCTTGGTCAGGATTTGGGGTAAATGCAAGGTTGAGTGTTTGTAAAGTTTCTTTGCATTTATGGAAAACCATACTCTTGAAAGTGAAATAAAACCAATTTCGCCTTATTTCACTTTGTTTAATTTTGCTGAAAATGCAAATTTATTTTTAGAAATGGTTCTAAATTAATTATCACAAGTTTTTTCCATCGTCAGCTAAAACTTCATAAGTATAAATTTGCATCAATAACATTCGACTGAGACCACGAACGTGACGTGACGTGACGTGACGTTAAAGTTTCCTGTTTCTCAACGCATGAAATCGCTTGGAAATATTTTGGTGGATAGTTTAAAACTCTCTTCTAGAGTTTGGATTGGATCCTCATCGAGTAATTCAAGTAATGGGAAATCTGCAAATCCGGCTCGAAGGACCAATTTTTTTTTAAATTAATTCCAGATATAATTAATATTTTTGGAATTGAATAAAGTTAAATTTATATATATATAAGATTTTTCCAACAAAGGAACAAAGAAAAAATAACACCACCTCTATATTTAATAGAAATCTTTATTATGTCCTTTAGTTAATTTTTGAAAGTCATTTGTATCTTCCTTTTACTTTTGGAATGTGGAATGTGGAACGTAATTTTTACAACTCCAAGTAATGTTTGTTTTAATTATTTTAATGTAATATGAGTTCCTTGTACATTCGTAACGGTTTTGGTCTTTCTTCAAGTGGGCGGTAGTCAACATCGAAATCCAAGTCTCTCAAGCGAAGGAACCAATCACGGAAAGTTTGTAACAGCATTTTCGTACACTCTTTGGAGCTTCACAGACGCTTAAGGCATCTTCTTCTTGCAAATTAAAATTATCAAAACTATTTGAGCCCCGTAGTTTGTGACATTTTCTGCGGGCTAAATTTTATTTATCGTCTTGATTTTTAGTTTGACAACTGGTGCACCCAACACAACTTAGTGTCATGTCGTATTTGGTACAGGATAAAACTACTCGGAAAAAACATTTCTGTCACCTGAAAACCGGTCTGAAATATTTCTACAGGCGGCCTTTAGTTGTAATTAAAAAACACGAAGAAATTTTTATTTTTGATAATGAATGTAATCGATGTTAATCGATAGTCCCGACATTCAGAATACTAGACAAATATCGAGCTAAAAACACGTAATCAATTTTTGTTGAGGCTTTAATAGTCAAAGATAGAAAGACATTCAAAAATTTTGATGGAGATCTTTTTTAATAGGTACTTGCTTAAAATTTCCTAAAAAGTCCTCTTAATTTGGACCTAAGCAAATAATTTAAGGTTTGATTCGAAAAAAGTGCTGAACCGCAAAAAAATGTGTAAGAGTAAAAAGATCAGGAATTTTCACACTATGGCGATACTTCGTCCGATATTCATGATATAGAACTGATTTAAGTCAAGAGTTGAGTTAAATCAAAAAAGTTTCGATCTTTGGACCATTTCAGAACGAATTATAGTGCACACGTTGTCAATGTATTATTGTTGTATTGTGTGCAATTTGCTTTTAAATCACTCTAAAACTTGGTTTTCGAGGAATAATCCCACCCAAAAAATATGATTCCATTACATTGTTACAAAATGTACTCCACCCCAATTTCTTTGACTGTTCTTCTCTAAATCTATCAATTATATGAATCCCTTGAGCAACAATATGGGCGTATAAGTTTTTTTTTTTTTAAAGTCTACAGTTTTCGAGTAATTTACAAACAAAAATCTACTAGACTCACTTTTACCCCATTCTCTAATTTTTGTTTCTCTGATTCAAATAAAAAGACTTCTGAGACAATGTTAAGGACGTTCAAATGAAACCTTTCACCAAAATTAATCCTTATCAAATTTTGTTTCGAAGTAAGTAAGTAAATATATGTTTCAAAAAAACATACAAAATTTTCACTTATTCTTATAGGTTTTTAGATATATTCACTCCTCAAAAAGTGTTGCCATACCATACAAAATGAAGTAAAAGCTGGAAAAACTCGTTTCTATGTTTTAGTTGGTGTATTTTTCATGGTGTAATTGAATATTCAATTTAAATTTTAATAAAAGGGAACTAAAACTATAAAAAAGTGACTTGGTGCCTCAGGAGGGTTAAACGACCTTCTACAAATTTACTAACTTCCATCCTGTACCATTATTAACATCCGGGCTATTTCTGCTGGAGCCATTTTTTCGCAACCAGTGGCAACTAACAAACAAAAAGGACTTTTTTTATAGCATCTTGGTATAATTATTATTTTAAGTCCCCTACATTCGTTGGGTATGATTGTTGTCAGTCCTTTCCTTCCAGTATATTATAATTGGATACTAAGCAGTGACTCACCACTCCTACCTAATGGTATGTCACTTCTTTTATACAATACTAGAGATCTACCCTAGATTAAAAAAAAAAGAGCTTTATTCAGTGCCATAAAATGTATTTATTTAATGGTCAATGCCATTAAAAAATTTTATTACCTCCGATGTCCTTCCTGCAGCAGTCTTTTAAATTTAACTCTAGAATTCGTTAAACAAAGAAACAAATCAAAGCCAAATAAAAAAAATAACTCCTTTTTTATGCGAACTTTGACCTCTACTGCCCTTTTTCCCAAAATTTACTTTAATGTAAGTAGATGCCAGAAAATAACAGTTCCCAGAAACTTATATAGTATTTATTTATGGAAACGAAATTCAGGTTTCTTCTTCTGAACAACAAATTGCAATTATCCTTTTATTTTGTAAACCAAAGCTTATATTTATTTATTCATCATTTTATTTATTCTTATACTTTCAGGTAATGTTATCTTCAGAAAAAACAACAACCGTATCAACTAAAACCCCAGTACCACCAACAACAGGAACAAAGATGGCGAAGAGAATGACGGTTACATCAGATCCGGGTATCCTGTGCTTCCATCATTGTTCGGTGAAAGTTTTCTGTTTCAATTTGCCAAATGTTTGTCCAAATTGCAATTGTGAGATGGACAGGACAATGCCAAAGTTTATGCCATTTCGACTGCCGTATCCTTTCATTAGAGCATCACAATACCCTTGCGGCATAGTCCTTCGACCAACAACGGGTGATTTTTTAAAGTAAGTTTTGTTTGTGCTTTTATCTCTGGTGGCCATAGCATAGCACCACAAGCAAAGCGCCCACCATCATCTTTTGCGTTGTCCTGCAGGACGAACTCTCATCAGGAGTTCAGCTTGGCGATGTGTTTGGGTATAATGTTATTTTTGATCCTTTTGGCAACAAAACAGCAAGCAGGCCTTTATGTTGTAGTATAGATACGAATAGCTACTAACTTGATGTTTTTTTTTCTGTTTGTTTGTTTCCTATTTTCGGAACGGAATATGGTTCACCTTCGCTTCGTCCTGGACCGCATTGCATGTTGGTTACTTACGATTCCAAAAGCGACTACAATAACTCCATGGACCTGCAC
This sequence comes from Eupeodes luniger, assembly GCA_951509635.1. NCBI lineage: Eukaryota > Metazoa > Arthropoda > Insecta > Diptera > Syrphidae > Eupeodes > Eupeodes luniger. The sequence goes on along the minus strand of OX608075.1, from coordinate 4,522,640 downwards.
ATAGGTGTAACCACATCACACGGGAGCATTGTTGAATTCGACCGAAACGGTCTTCAGCGTAGATCCGACAACAATGCATGGTGGCAATGTCTGCTGGTCGGAGACGTCCCTGATCCTTGGCACGACCTCTGGGATAACGTTCTTATGCAGGTAAGCGCATCACATATCGACATTTAGATCTCTCTCTCTCTCTTTGTCGAAGTCGGGTTATATGTATCTCCGTGTGGTAGGTACTATCTCCAACGGAATTCATTTGCAATATACATAATCATTGAAATTCGAGATGTAATCTTTGCTGGGATTTTCCAGATTTGTAAACAACCCCATTGGACCATTGACCACTATAACGAGGAGACATACAATTGTTATACGTTCGTATTGAAGTTCCTCGAGGCACTCGGCTATGCGGGACTTAGTGAGGCTGCCCAAAGCAAGACTGTGTTTTGTGAAAAGTATATTGTTCCTAGGACCACAACGGCTGGCAAATACATATCCTTGTACCGGAAGTTGATGGAGGGTGGCCTCTATATGCATCATCACGTAAAGGACGGAAGTGGTAATAGTGGAACCTTGAATGGCAAAAGCATCGAACGACATCAAAAGTTGTTTACCATTACCGAGTAGTAGCTAAAGGATTTTCGATGATAATAACCATGATAACGATGTTGTTGATGATGATGATGATGATGATTATGATGACAATTACACAATGGACGACGACGTTGAGTATTAACAGATACGAGGGTATTCCAGTATCAAAATCAGAATCATATGAAAACCTCTTTTTTCCTCAGATGAGATCTCTATATTATAAATAATTAATTTATTATTTTTACTCTTAAGCTAGCATATAGTGTAGTTAATCAAAAATTCCTATATTATTTATACATTTATCATTATTTATGAATGGTTTCCAGTTTTAAACAATATACCTTCCTTCATATACACATACATACATAAATATTATTGCTCTTACATCGAATGTAATTTTGTGTAAAAACAACGTAAATTTTAAATATACATACATAAATAAATTATTTAGTATTGACTATATAATATTTATGGGCTTTGTTTTGGAATGTATAGTGGTTCTGGCGAAAATAAAACTGGAGTAAAAATAATGGCTTTCATATATAGATTGGGCTTTGATATCGGCTCGGCACTATGTTGGCCTTTTGAATTTTGGAAATATGTAGAAGAATTGGGTTAATTATTAAAGACTTGAATTTGAAATTTCAGAAATTGAAATATATTGGACTTATATTGAAATATACAAATTTATATGTATGTTAAAATTTTTGAATTCATACATTAGCTTGTATTTTTTAAATTTAATCATGTTTTCATGAATTTCGATAAAAATATTTTTGAAAAAAGAAATTTAACTACCACAATTTTTTTAAAAACTTAAACATATTAAGAATAACAGACTTTGGAAGTTAGAAAAATTTACAGTTCTGACAAAATAGCCAGACAGTTTAGCTAATGTCTTTATACGCTTATATAGGATTTTCCAATAGGAAGTTTCATTTTGTATTTAAAAAAAACTTGTATTTCTGAAAAGAAATCAAAAGATTTGTATTTTGTTGCATAAGATAATGTACCCCAAACAAAACTAAAAAACAATACCAGCCACAATATTAGCTTTGGCAACGGTTGAAACACCATATCCTTTTTATGACCAATTCGCACAATAGCAACTGTATGTTATCGATAACTTCACGAATTGTATTCTTAAGGTTTTAATTCTATTGTGAAGCATTTCGATAAACCTTATCTTTCAAGTGGCTCCAAAAAAAAGGATAAAGGTGTTAAATTACACGATTTCGGTGGTCAATTTTGCTCACCTCTTTGAGAAGTAACACCGTCAGGAAACTAAGAAATGTGTTATATGACTACAATATTTTTAACATTTTTGAAGTGAATTTTAACAAGTTCGAACTTTGAATAAGCTTGTATCGTTCCATTTTTGATAATGGCGTAGTATTTATTTCTGAAAAGATGAAAGCTTTGAAAGTGGTAATTGCTCTAACCCTATAAAACGAGCTCAAAACTCTTAAAATTTCAAACTAAGAACTCATGTGAAGTTAGAACTTTATTGCAAAACTTAACTATTCACACAAGTACGAAATTTTGATTGAAAAAATTAAAAGTAATTGTTTAATGTTTGTTTTATTTTCAGATACCAAAACGCTCTTTTTGAAAGAAAAAAGTATGATTTCTGCAACCTGTGTTTTTGAGTATTTTTAATGGAAATATCCAAAAACCCAGTCGTCATATGTAGAAGATTTGAATATTGAAGAAATGTTGTGATTTATTGATCTCAAAATTAAATTGAAGAGCATATTAATATTGGAATAGTTGTAAAAATGTTTCGAAGTAAGACAACACCATTAAAAAATAAAGTTATCTTATTTAATAATCGGGAAATATTAAGATTCACATTCGTGAAGTTAGGCTTTTTAAAAAAATCTCTGTTTTTAAAAAAAAGGCCTGAAACTTAGGTTTAAGGGTTTGCTGATAGATATTTTTAGAAAACCAATAAATGTTGAACTGTGTAAGGGAACATGGCTGACGTCAATAAATGAGGTACTTTTTAAGAACAAAAGATTACAACCAGGTCAGAAGGGATACAAATCTTTTTTCATCGATTACGAAAAAATTCTCAATATTCAGCAGCGTTTTTTTGTAAATTCGGAAATGGGATCACTACGAAAAAGATGGTTTGTAATAACATATCAAAATCGAAAACTGCGATTAAATTTAAGTTCTTAAGTAGTTAATTTTTTAATTTACAAAATTGTTAATTATAGATCAAATAAAATGAAAAAAAAGAGAGAATGATGCGTCGCAAACTGGAAAATTCCCATTGGTGCCCTTAAAAACTTGCAAATGAGTTTTTTTGTAATGAGCCGAAAGATCATCAAAAAGTACTGCATACAAAATTGAAGTTTAAGCTGTTTTCCGTTGAGATATTCGAGACCTAAAACCAGTTTGGCTGTCATCTATAAGTGCGTTTTTTTGGTATTCCATATATAGTACAGTGAGAAATTGCCAACAAAACGATCCGCAGTAACCAGATTTTTGTATTTAAAAATTGGTACAACTGAAAGAAGATCTGTCAGAATACTAGTCAAAAAAACACACACAAATAGAAGAAAGTTTTGTGAAAATCAATTGTAAAAATTACTTAGAAAAAAAAAAACTAACAAAAACTAATAAAATGAAAAATTTTCAAGAAGAAATGGTAAGAAAACATCTGGAAATTGAGATTCTATAAAAAAAAGTTCATTTAACAATTGCTTCAAGGAGGGGGTTTGTTCGTAGACTACTACATTAACATGTGGTGTTAAAGCGAGCTTGAAGCTCGTCTAAATTCTTTATATACCTGAATCGAGTTGAAATGAGCTTGATTCGCCTCGATTCCGGTCGGGGATCGGAGTGCGGTGGAAACAAAAAGATTTATCTTATCTAAACTGAGATAAACCTTTGGTGGAGACATAGCAAAACTTAATTATCTTTTCTATTGTTTTCTCTTGCAAAATAAGACCAATTAGTCCATTTTCACTAACAAAACTAAATAATATCAACAGTAATAGATTGGTTTTTTCCCCAATGGAAAACACACATGATTCCAAATGCACAACTACTCAACGAACACAGCCATCGAGATACAAATGCAATATCAATCGTACCAACATTTGAGAACGAAATCACATAAGATCCATTCGAGACTCGAATAAATGTCAGAACCCATTGATAGTAAGATTCTACTCTAACTTGTATCGGTGTTATTCATAGTATGGATATTGTTTTTGTTATTCGTGTAAAATCGTACTATACTATGGATAGATTTTCCAACAAATCACGGGTTAGGTATTAAAATTGCATTTTTTCTTAAAATTTCATTAAATATTTAATGAAATATTTAATCAGGACAAATATTTTTCAGCTTCAACATTTTAAGAATAAGGAATCATATAACTTTTTGAAAAACTTTAAGATATGAAGAATGGCGTTTTTGACGTCTGCAATAATTTTTGAGAAAATACAATTTTTAGGAAAAATAAATATTTTATAAAATGTAAGGACTTTGATACTAACAATTTGTTTTTACTCAAATATCTTTAAAACGGTCAATGACGTAGACTTGGGGATAATATTAGTTATGTTATTAGAAACTTTTAAAATATTGAACAGAACATATTTTTTACGTATCCATATCTTTGCAGAAATCAGCTTAAATTTTAATTTAGTGGTTCTTTTCTAAGTTCTTAAGAATACAAATCGGTTGATTACGAAAAAATGGGATCCAATCAATGGTTCTGTTTTTTTTTTTTTTTCAAAAGACCTTGTTATGTGAAGTTGCTTCTGGCTATCTGGCCACTATATACCTGTAGGGAAAAGTACTTACGTGGCAAATAACAATTCACATATACGATATATCAAGATTGTAAGAATGCTTTAAAACTAATAGTTGGTATTAATTTGACAGCAATTTCAAAAAAACTCTAAATAAAGAAAAATGTCAGGAAAACTATACGAACTTAACCCATAGGTATCCATATCTAGGCTTTATTTCATTCAACCTTAAATCCTGCGTATTACCTTTTTAAAGCTTCAAGACAGCTTCAATATTTTTTTTTGATGAAATATGATGCTTTCAACCGATAGATATTTTTCAATTTGTGTAGAAAAATGAACTTGTAATTTTTCACCAAACTAAAACGACGACGGCGCACGTCGAATCGAGTCGACGACGAGCGACACGACAGGACGTTAAAAAACTCATAAGTTTTCCATTGAGTATAGGTAGAATCATAATTGAATTTCATAGAACTCTATTGCTTTCATTAATCACTGAGCAAATCCTTCCATTATGTCCCTTTGTCATTGATACATAAAGGACCCTTAGTTGTTCACTTTCAACAAATTGATTTATTTCTACATAGTCATCATCATCACTCATGAAAAACTGGAGCTTCAGGGTTTTGAGTTGGGTTCAGGTAGGGTAGATCTAGGTACATACATATGTAGGTTCATAGCTATAGGTAGATATAGTCTTAAAATTAAAAAAAAAAAAAGAAGAAAAATAAAATTGCACGTTTTTATTGGTTTGCTCTTTAAGCAAGTCACTTAATGTGATTTCCTGTCGATCCGGTGGGATTTTGCTGACGCATTCCTTTGTTCCTTTAATCCAACTAAAAAACGAAAATAATAAAAAAGGTAACCATTCATTCAAGATAGGCAGATTCGAGCGCTAACGATGATCCTGAATACTCTGTAGCTATATGTATCCTCATTTTTAGTCCTGCTCCTGCGACAAAAAGGAATTCTTCCAACAGAAAGCATCCCTCATTATTTTTTAGTCCTCCGACATCAGCCAAATGAGAATAAAACACCCACCGTACTTTTTATTTTGTTCGTTATTTTAGTTTAGTTTTTGTTTTTGTGTTGAAAGAGCTTTAATGTAAATCCCTAACCGAACTGCAGGTGCAGTGTTCCACAATTTCCCTAGTGGAATATCCATTACCGTCAAGCATCATCTCCGATGACGGCAAATTGTGGAATAAAGTTATTTCCCTCCTCCCTATATCTGTCAGTTTTTCTTTTATTTTTTTTTTAACGTATATATTTTTTATTGAGCCATGTTTATGGCCCAGAATACGAAAAAGAAAAGAGAAAAGGACGAACAAAAATAAAAACGTCTATGGCGATGCGATGCGATGCGAGGCTATGCGAAAACGAGAATATAGAAGTTATGGAAAATAGAATTGTAAATGTTTTGATTCCGAAGGAATTCCGGTGCCTCTAGAGAGAATTGAGGATTCCCTTCTAAGGTCCTTCTTTTTATCACCATTAGAAATAGCAACAGTATACCAACCAAGGATATACAACATCAACCCTAACCGAACCGAACTAAACCCGACCCAAAGAGACGAATAGGAAGCAAGCCAAAGCAAAGCGAACACCGAACAATGAAAAAGGTTTTTCGCCGGAATACAAATTTAAATGTAGTGAAATGGGAATTGGGAAGGACTCTTTTTTTCCTGCTGCTGTTCTGTTGGTGGTGTTGTTGTTATCCTTTGAAATGAGATGAAACACTTTCGCTCAACGGATATCCTTACGAATCTGAATAACAAATCGTTTATTTATTATTAACACATGTGGATCTGGATTATTGAATTGCCAATAAATTTTTTCCATGGGTTTTTGTTCAAAATATACAAAAATCTTGAGATAGATATTTAGGGGATGCGAATAAATAAAAATAAAAATAAAAATAGGATACGAAAGATACTTTATTATGGGAAAAAAGAAAATTTCACTTAACCTTTTGATTTAAATATCATGTAAAACATTCAGGATCTTTGAGGAATTTTTGGTGTTCTGGTATTTTTTATCTGCTACCAAAGACGACGCCGACGTCGATTTATTGGAGTTTTTGAGAAAATTAAAAACAAAAAGGATTGAGGTGGGAATAGATCAGAAAAAAGGGTTATGCTCCAGAGTCCGTGAAGTGTAACACCTTATATCTATTGGTATGTATCGTAAGCTGGTGGTATTGAAGCTTTGCAAACATTTTAGACTATTCAGTAAAATGTTAAAGTCATTTTAGTAATTTTAAACTAACTCTTAAATTTTTAAATTAAAAGCCATATAACTTCTGATTTTCTGACATTTCGAACTATTGAGTCTGTTTTGCAGAATTTCAATTGTGACAGAAGAACGAATAGAATTGATTGAACATTGAAATTTCAAATTTTGAGTGTACTCATATTAAAAGTCGAAAAATGTTTGAATGCGTTCAATATTTAACTTAAGGGATTTGTTTCAAACTCAAAGTCATCTGTCAAAATGTTGACACTGGTGAGTATTTTTACACAACTTCATTTTAACATTAAATGACTCCGCTTTTTTGCGGCCGATTTTTACAAAGAACAGGATTTATTTTTTGGCGTTATAGAATTCGTAAATCGAAAACTTCACAGAATAAGGTCCTGCACTCTTAAATCCGGAGAACGAGGCGTCACCTCCAAAAATTATCATTTTTTGAGACAACGCTTCTGCGAACTTGATCTTCAGTTGCTAAGATGTTTGTGGCAAGTTGCGTCAATCTTGTTGAAAAGCTTTCTTGAGACCTTTTTTCTATATTTGTAAGCCCACCTTGTGCGTCAAAACTAAAGGTAGTCTTCGCCATACATCGATGGTTTCTCCAACTTTTGAAGAAATGAGGCCCGAAGATGGTTTTGAAGTACAACACGGTTACTATCTGGTCGTACATTGTTTTTTTTTTTTAAATAAATAACGTGCGGGTTCTGTGTTTTCCAAATTCGACAATTTTATTTCATAACTACTGGAGGATTATCCATAATTAAAATCGTCTCCAGCATCTTCTTTCTTGGATTCTCATAACTGATTTATATATAACTAAAATAGTGTATTATAACACTCAGACTTTCTGTATGCTGCGTGTTTCGCATATTTTCACTCGGATGTTTTTCGGTTGCGTGTTTTTTACACTTCTCTTTCATTTTTTGTTTACATCTCATCCGATGAAGAAATGTTGTTAGATGTGTTAGACCTTTCTGAGGATGCTTTAAAAAAGCAAAAGAAAAAAGCGAATTGGATTAAAATCTGGAGAGAAAATATATCTGACTTCGGATCCTTCACTTTCTTGACAAAAGAACTAAAATCGAATGATAAACCATCGTTTTTAAATTATATAAGGATGAATGAAGAAACTTTTAATCGCTTTTGTCGCTCATTGAAAACGCCATTCAAAAATTAAAATTTTTAAAGACGCAATATCGCCAGGTGATAAGTTTTCTGCCACTTTGTTTCAACGGGTGAACGGGTAGTTTGGAATGCAAAGCTTAAACTACCAAGCTAGACTCTCTCAACCATTCTAAATTAATTCGGTTATAAGGTCTTTCCTTCACTTGAAATTGTCCGGTGGCATATTTCTTGTTTACTCGGAAACACTAGAAACAATAATAAAGCAACGCCAAGAAACAAAGAAAGGCAAGAAAGAGAAACGTCAAAAACCATCCAAGAATCCTGAACCCAGAACTCAGCGGGTTGAGAGTTTGAGACTTTTTAAAGTATTTCTATTTTACCTACTTTCTCGTTCGCACTTATTTGCGTCTTTCTAAAAACTTCTGAGTGTAATAACACACATAGCGCTGAATGACACTTAAGATATAATAATCTCCATATCTGTCAAAATTTTTCCAAAAATGGCGGAAAATAGTCGTTGTTGCAAAAGGATACATCCAGATGGTGCTTTACCAATTTATCTTTCGGAAAATTCGATACCTGTCATTTGCAATAATGAGAACATTGCATCAGTCAGACTTGCGCAATCAAACACCCTTCATCTAAACGGATTGACATGGACAATAATATTTCCTCAAGTTTCATTAAAGCATTTGTAAACAGTTTGATTTTAACATTATTAGCACACAATAGTAACTGAAAATTTGCTCTAGTTAAAAACCACTTTATTCATGTACCGACACTAAATTAGAATAAGCATCAACTTAACGCAAACTAAACAGTTCAAAAAACAAAGCTTTTTGACATTTGTAAATGTCAAAGTGTGGGATTCTTAAGTAGCCATTTTTGATGACATCTCTTCCACTCTGTGGACCGCAGTGGTTGATATAAAAAAGAAGACCTCATATTTTAGAAAATTCAACTATTAGGACGGTTACCTCAATGAAGTATTTACTGTCATTTAATGCAAATTTTTAACAAGCTCGCTGTCAAAAATGTTTAAGTTTGGCTTCCGGCATAAAAAACATTCCAAGAGTCGACAAGTTACAAGAGCATTTTTTAACACCGTCTATTTTTACTTGTATTAGTTTCGAATTTTCACTTCAATGGACACGAGGATTTTCGAGACATTTATTTAATAGTAATTTATTGGTGTAGCATGTTTTTTTTCGATTTAAGTAGTTGACCCATATAATTATTGTTTAAAACCTCCCCCAGCAAGTGGTGTTTTCGTTTGGGTCGTGTCGTCGTTGCGTCGTATGTCTTGTATGCTGTCGATTTTTCCATTCCATTTAACTAAATATATAGCTAGTACCTCGGCCAAATACCAAATTCAATTATTATTATTCCCCATCGATTCTAATTCCACAGAGGTGAATAATATGGAAAATACAAGGAAAATTAACATAATTTAGGCACAAAAGCTGGCAATTATGTGCAAGCGATTGAGTTCAGCTGCCATCATCATCATCAACACGGTACACGGCACGGTTTTATTTATATGCAGAACATATGTGTTTTGCATTTTAAGACGATTGCCTTAAAGGTTTCTCCAAGAATACCATCATTCAGTGTTTTGGTATAAATATGTACGAGTATATTGGAACATGCTATAGAAGAGAATATTCAAATTTTGTAAAATTTAAGCTGTTTTCTATACACACAATATAGATGTTATGTTACACGACAAGATTCAATTAAAGTTGCTTTTCTATATAGTAGTCTATAAATAAGAGTATGAATAGAAGTGTTGTAATACGTACCTTGGGAATATAATACTTTTGAACAGTGAGGTTGGAAAATAACAATATTTTTTAATGAAATTTAAATGTTTGTGTTAACATTTGGTTTGAGACACGCAGCTTTACTGTGGTTTCCAAAAATCAATCAATTGACTATTGATACAAATTATCAATCAGTGGATAAACGAGTAGTATGAATCCCTATTAATAATTTTTTCATTATTTGGCTTTCGCGGTGCTTGAAAACATCTTATGAACAATAAATTTTGGATTAACTGAAAATTTAATAATGAGCAATAATTTTGACAACCATAATACCAATGTTGTCAGTTAAAATCGCTAAGAACGATCATACCAGTTTATCAATTTCATTAAAAGTGTCAAATCGCGTTCTTTGATTGATAACCGTAATAGGGTTGTAAAAATCTCTTATGTTTTATTAATTTTTCAGTTTTCTTTTGATTTATAAAACATGTCTTAACTTACAAAATACAAAAGCTTGAATAAGGACATGTTTTTCTCTACTTGTTTCCTAAAACAATTTTTTTTAAAGATGAAATATATCAGCTGAGTTGTGACCACGGTCGCCACTTGAAAAAAAAACGTTTGTGTCCAAATTTGAAATTAAAAATGACCTATTTTAGGTAAAAATGACCAATGAAGTCCGCAATTTTTGTAAACACAGAACATATTTTCCATATTATGCAGATAACGAAATCCCTTAAAAATTTAAAATGTAATTATATTAGATTAACCCAAATAAAGGTAACGAAACATCAAAATATAGCGTTTTAACATGAGATCACAGTTTATAAGCTTAAAAATTTAAACGCAAAAACATAATTTAAGAAAATCTATCGCTTTCCAGACACTATGACTATTTTGTTATTTTGAAGCCTTTTAGCTAGAACATTATCAAAATTAAGTCAATTCCTTAATAAGCTGAGTTGTGTAGAAGAGTCATCAAGTTATTATAGATTTCTTTAATCATTATTACGGAGATCAAATCTAAATAGCGAGGAACAGTCGTTTAAAAAGTTTTATTAAAAGTGGTATGGTTCGGTTTTGTTTTAAGTTGAATTTAAATTTTTAAGAAAGTTCTTATCTACACAAAGTTGCTTAAAATGAGTTTAAGCGTTGTTTCGATTTAGCCATGTGAGTATGGTAAACGAACGTTTTTGGACTGAAATTTCTTACTCAAATTGTCGGATATCTTTTTTCGTTTCGGAAAAAAATGACCATTCGACCAAGTAAAAAAATAATTACCGAATTTGGTCACAAATGACAGACGTGGCAACCGTGGTGGTGACTCTTGAAATGCACCACAATTAGCAAAGGATATTTGACGTATACCAGAGTTTCTAACCTTAACGTGAGATGTCAGCACTGATATAAAATGGCTAGCATTTTGTTGAGTATTTTAAACATTTTGTAAGTGCAGTTTTTTTAGAATATTTTAAATAAGTTGTTGTGAGATTTTTTTTGTAAGCAGGCAGCTGTCATTAAATATTTCTTATTGGACGAAAAGACACCTTTGCAAGTCAAATACAAATTAAACTCTCTGTACGGAGACTTGCCATTATTTACTGCAATGCAATTTTGGACAGCTAAATCCAAATGATGATCGTTTGAGAGGTCCAAAATTACGAACTGCTAAAGATAACATCGCTAAAATGGTACTGAACAATATTCAAATAAAAGTGAAAGTGATAGCAGGACACAAAATATTCCTAATGCAAATTTTTCATATACATATTGTACTACGATTGTAACATGAGAAAGCTGTCCGCATTTTAGGTGCCGCATTTGCTCACTAAAGAACAGCCAGCAGCGCGCTGATTAGGAACAGTAAATCAGAGTTGTGGCCCAATTGCTTATGGCAGACATTATACTCCCTTAACAAAAAATTCATTGCACATAGTCTACTTTGAAGGGCTACAATCGACTATTTCATGGAGACCTAGTAGTCACACAAAAATCTCTAACCTCTTGAGCTAAACAATTGACTATTAATTACTCTTCAAAAAGGTATGTAAAACTTTTATTTTGTTAACGTTTTTAATCTTTTTCAGAGGACAGCAATTTGAAGTTTGTTTTTTCATTAAGTACAAAATAACATATACGCCTAAGTGTACCATATAATAAATATATTCTTTAAAATGTGGTGGCACGAACTTACTCCTGTATCAAAAGGTGTTAGTTTAAAATAAAAATATATCTTGAAAATATACTATGTGTCTGCAAAAATGTAAATGCCATTTAATTTCTTTAAAATTTGCAAAAATTTTGAAAATACAAATTTATTCGGTTATTAGATCCTGTGCAAAAAATTTATAAAATCGCTTGTTTTTAGTATCACCGAATCTTGCATTCATCGGGCTAGACATTTTTTGTAGAACCGTTCAATACAATGAGTTCTGGATGGATTCCCTTGTGAAACCCACAATAAAAATGCTGGTATTCCCTAGGGCTCCGTTTTGTCTCCGACCCTCTTCCTCATTTCTTTAAATGATCTCCTGCACTCTACGCTTTTTATATTTATTTCCAGACTCACATCCCTCCTCTCCGGATGTGGAACTGTAACGACAAAGTATGATAAGCTCATAAAATTTCGGGAACTAGAAACCGCGTCGAATTTAATTTTTCGAAAACCAAGTGTTGTTTTGTATTGTTCAAGCGAGATATATCCCCTTTGCTTCCATATCTATGAGTGGTACTTGCATCAACAAAACTGAAGATCTCGGTATTCTAAGTATGTGTAAGCCCTTTTTGCCTTAGGTCAAAGATAAATCGCAAGTAAAAAATGCAGCAAATGATAAATTTTTCTGAAAATCACAAAGATGTACGCCAAGCTAAAATGTTTGTTTAAATTCATTACATTAAAAAAACACGTATACGCTCAAGTGAACCACTGAACACAAGCCTCATCTTAAACGTTTTCCTTCAATTTCATCGAAAAGTAAAATTCCAGAGAACGTTTTATTTTATTTTCAACAGCACTGTGCAAAACTCTTAACACTCAATTTCATGCAATGTTTTATGTAAGCAACAACCTCAATAATGTAAAACAAAATCGATTTTATGTTCTGGGTAAATGAACTGTTATAAATATTTTTATATTTTAATCATGACATAAACAACTAGTCAAGCTTGAAATTTGTCACCAATTTTTTAAAGCTATTTGGGATAATTCCATTATGGTTCATACACAACACATATCCCAAGTCTACTTAAAGTTTAATGTTTGTGTTCGTTCATTTTTAAGTTACATACATAGATATTAAAACAAAAAACAAAGACAGACGAGTGTGATGTCCTTTTAAAAATAAAATTTTGATATTATTTCCGGAACTTTAGCATCCGGCTACCCAGGTCGTAATATGAACAAATCGAACATCGCCACCGAATATTCAACAAAGTAGCCATCGTCAGTCATATATGTAACTACACCACGTAGTCCTCAGCACAATGCCTCCGTACATTATTCGACACTAAAAGTTGAAACTGAACCAGCATCAGAAATAGAAACTGAAACAACTCGACTGATGCATGAGAGTTTATTCATTTATTCAAGGACTCACCTTCCAGCAAAATAACATCACATTGCCATAACAAAATTACAAAATTCGTCTTCTGGGATGACATGGAATCGACAGAATTCAATTTTGAAAAACCAACCCAAACTTTGTCCGTTTCCATTCGCCTCCATCGCATCGTAGCCATTCCATTTTGTTCGCTGTGTGTCTATCTCTCCGGGAAATTTGTAAGCATAAAACTGAATATTTTCCCAATAAAACCACAGCGCAGCGGGCTGTTCCCCATAATCATCATCAGCAATAGCAGGAGCAGTAGAATCAGCTTCAGCATCATCCAGCAAGGATCTCATTCCATCTCCGGCCGGAGAGGAGCGGCGGCAGCGTTATTCACAGAAGTTTTTCCATTTGTTTTCCTGTTCCTATACTAGCACAAGAACTAGCACCAGCACCAGCACCAGGACGAGCGCCAGTACTACAGCACCAATAGCAGTTACCAACTCTTACTAGAATGGAAATATTTTGTTGGAGGCGGTTATTCACTGGGTGGATAGGACAAGAGGGCTGGAGGCTGGGGTCATTCGGCCTCTAGTTTCAAATACGTACATCAGAAAATCCTCATGAGGAAGGGAATGATGGAGCTCTGGTATTCGACATGCTGATGGCAAAAGTCGCCCCTAAATCCAGCCATTCAACCGTCCAGCCACCAAACAGTCAAAATAATTCAAATGTGAAATTGTTTCCTGTCTACCTGAGGGATGAATGGGAATGAAAAGGAGTGTTGTTTTTGTTGTTTGAGTTTTTCACCATTTTGTTTTCGTTTTTCTTTCATCATTTTTTTTTTATTAGCTATTCCGTGAACTATTTTTGTCAATATGAAAGCAAAGTGACATAGCAAAAAGGACTCTCCTCAAAAACATCCTCGGGATATTGATGGATTCGTGCAAATTGTGTTTAGGTGTTGTAACAAGTTTGACAGCTACAGCTAGCTACAGCTCGAACCGAACGATGTACACAATTTCTGATGGACATCTATGTTGGTCCTGAATCTGAATCCTGGATGGTACAAGTATATATGCGAGAATAGGGACGAATGGACCATAGTTAAAATGGACAACGCCATTGAGGCATGCTTTATAATTTTATTAACTGAGTTAGAGCTTTGGGAACAAAAAAATAAACACCATCCAGACCGGAATTCAATTTTGGACACATGATGCAATGAATGCCTGATGGTGGTTTGGAATATTATCATTCAATTGCTGATTTGACGCTTTATGCAGAGCCTAGAGAATGTTTTTTTTTTTTGTAAAGGTATTTTTCAGTTATTTTAAGGAAGGATATCAGAGATTGAAATATTCGTAAATAGTTTTCTATTTTGAAATAAAGGTTGAGTGAATTTGTAGGGTAATTGTTCATGAACTAGTTTACGTATGTATTTCAGTGGCAATTCTGGCTCAATATTGGGTACTTTTGGAAGCCCCTGAAGTGCAACGTATACCTTTGATAAGTATTTGTCAGTTGGACTGTAAAAGAGGACTGTAGAGGTAGAGGACTTGTGTTAACTCAGGTTTAATAAGCCAATCATACGCTGTCATTTTAGTTCTACATCCAAAGAACGAATCTGTGTGAATTTAGAAACCCTTAAGAAAAGCTGATCAGCGTAACAGTTCATTTGATTAGAAGTTGAATATAAAGAGAAGAGAATCGGAGACAAAACAGAGCCCTGTGGAACACCATTATTTACTTTGGAAATATTAGACTATCCGATGCAACTTGTGTTGAACGTTTATAGAAATGAAGGAAACATTCTTCGAAGCTTAGAAGGATGTATTTTTGATAAGAGAACTTGGTCCTAAAATCTATCAAACTGTTTTGAAATATTAAGTGAAACAATCTTACTACAAAATCAAAGAAAACATTTGTGTCTTTGAAACTCATTGTTAATACGCATTTCTATGACTTGTTTAAATAGGGACCTAAGTGCAATTAAACGATAAAAAAGGGGGGGGGGGAAGAACATTTGACTAGTTTAGGGATATGATAGAAAAATGCTGGGGAAAAATCTTTCCATTCGAAATTTTACGAAAGCTTTTCAAGCATAAAAGAAATCATCTCAGAGTAATAGAAGGAGTAGTATCTGGGATAACAGATTTGGGTATGTCAAGGTCGTCTTTTAAAGAATTAGAGAAGATTCGACACATAAAATCATTTACGCTCCAGGTTCAGGAGAATATTCGGAGCAGCATTGAGATAATGACCGCTTCTTTCGGGGTTACAAAGAGAGTATCATTGAAAACTAGCGTCAGAATAGAAGATACAATTTTTACAAATCATAAGGGGGTTTAACATATGCAAATCGTTTGAGAGTTTCTAGACACGAATTCCCAACGTCGATCAGTCTTATGGTTTTCAGTTCGAGGTTAAAACTAAACCCTTGATTCAATTCGAAAAAAAAAATATTGGGCTTACACTGAAATGAATAAGAACAACTGTCTCTAATTTATAATAAAATAAAGTCACCTTCAGTAAACCGAGGTAATGAAGATCAGTCAAAAAAAAATTCAAGAAATGGAAATCGCAGTTTTCGGGAAAACAATCGTCAGAAATAAGTAACGCCCTACAAAAAATTCAGGAGGATCCTTCCTTCCTGAAGCCTTGAACGTTTTACAATGTTTCGAAGTAAGAACAAGATATTGACCAATATTTCGAAGGAAAACAAGTGAAAGAAGAAGACATTAAGGAAGTGCTCCAGGAAATTTCTATTCCAGGAAATTAATGCGGTGCTAAAAGTCGCAGATTCCATGTTAATGTTTTTCATGCTTCCCTTACAAGCTATTTAAAATTGTTAAGTTGTTTTAAAATTTCTCCATTAAACCTTTAATTTTATTGCTGGTTTTTGGCTTAAAAGAAAAAACCCTCCCGTTTTCAAAACAAAAGTAGATATTTAATTATTTTTAATGGACTCATTCTTACAACGTATTAACACACAATTTTAGGCTTCTATAATCATTTAAAGTTCATTTTTATAGGTACAATGTTTTGCCCGTTACCTTCCTACCTCTATAACACCATCCCTTCCTAAGCTTTCCAACCTCATTTGTATATTGGATACATAGTCTAAAGGTGAAGAAAGGAGGGCAGCCAGCGCGCGTGGCGGTGGGCTGTCGCGTCGGTCGGTAAAGGAGATGAGTTTCATAGCTAAAACTCATAAAAATATATTTATTACGGCATCACGGTCGTTTAGTGTGCGGCATCAAATATAATCACGACCACACCTTGTTTTATGTTAATCAATTTCAATTCAGCAGCTAATTCAACCCATTTCCTACCGCACTAATTTAATTTATTTAAAAGGTAAAAATATATACATATATATAAAATACCAACTTCCCCTGCAGCGGCTGGAGGTTGGTGGCTGTGGTTAAGGGTTTTTGGTAGAAAAATAGAATGGGTATAAGTATTATTAACTAAAAACCTCTACCTCTGATATGGAAGGCAGCTTCGCGCGCAGCATACGACCCCCAATGAGATGATGTAGGTACCCTACAATACTCGTATACCAGGACTTAATTAACGACACCGTGCATATTATAAAGGTTTTTCGCATCGCCGAACTAATAACCTCCTCGCGGCTGGAAGGACTTAATTATTCATTAAAAACCAAAACGACGAAAAAACAAGGTACCTCTGATGATGATTTTTCGACGCGCAGACAGCCTCACCGCACCAGTTACGAAAATAATAAACGAAAATTAATTTAAACCTTTTAAGAAAAATACAGATTGCAATTGCATTATGTGTGAAAATTTGCGAGAGACGTTTTACTCGCGTGAAATGCTTCTAGTTCGAGAATCGGGTCAGCAGAACTTTTGCGAGTAAGCAGTGCGGAGTCGGAGCTGTAGCTAGAGCTGGAGCTTATTGTGGCGAAAATAAAAGGCAGCAGCACCCCAGCTTGACATCTCATTACAATCGTCGTCGTTTGTTTTAAGTTGGCCCTAAAGCACAAAGCCACCCTTTTTCTCTTCTTATTTGAAATCTACATCTATACACATGTATACTTGACCGCTGCGGGCGGAATGTGTATAGTCTGCATAGGATTGGCACCCAGCAGCAGCAGCGGCGGCAGTGGAAGCAGCGCGGTGAAGCTAAAGAAACGTTCCTCTGATAATACCTTTTCTGTTTTGTTATATGACATGAATTGCGAAGCCATTCAACGGTTGTGTCTCCCACTGCTCCAGTAGCCCACATTCCGCTTTAGAGCCAAGGCTGTTCGCTGTTCATGCTGCTAACGCTGTTGCGGCGACGGCGGCGACAGGGTGTCGTCATTTAACACAGAAAAAAAAACCATCACCTATAACAAGTTAGCTTAGCTATAGCTCTCCCCCTTTGAACTAGACCAGGCCAGGCTGAGGCCAGGGCAGGCCAAATAGAATAATGGTCACGCAGCAGAAGTGGTTTGGTCAAAAAAAAAAATATATATATATTACAGCCATTAAGCGATAATCCTATCTTCTTAGTGGTCCTTAATTGGATTAGCCACGCATTTCCGTTAAGTGATTGTGAACTGTTTCAGACACTTGTTGCGGCTTAGATTCCTTTGAAGTATAAAATGTGTGGAGTTGGAGGGTGGTATACGTGACAAAGATGGCGATGGAGATGGGGGATGTGGAATGGTTGAACAGATGCACTATACCCCCTCATCTCATTACACCACACCATCTTTCGAACAAAAGGAGCTTGACAATAGACTAGAATTTATGAGGCTAACATAACAAGCAATATTCTCTTCTGCGAGGAGCTCCACGTTAAAAAATCGAGGTTTCTATACTTCTTAGTGGAAGAAGCTTATTTAGGTCGTATTTTGTTTCGTGGTGCATTCTTTGAGGGAAAAATTATATCGTGTTTTTGTATGGGAGTTGCGAATGTTTTTGTGGCTTTAGGGTTAACATTGAGATATTTGTCAGGAATTAAGGTTTCTAAGAGCAAGATAATGGTACCGTTTTGGTTAATTTTACTTTGAATTGGTTGGAAATATTGAAGAGTTATTCGAAAATATTAGTACACTTTTAGAGCAGTGGTTTTCGAAATTATGTAACTAATGAATTATTAAAGGTATTGCCCATAGTTAGATACTACAACTTTTTCACCT
Organism: Eupeodes luniger; assembly: GCA_951509635.1. Taxonomy (NCBI): domain Eukaryota; kingdom Metazoa; phylum Arthropoda; class Insecta; order Diptera; family Syrphidae; genus Eupeodes; species Eupeodes luniger. The sequence continues at coordinate 4,504,434 of OX608075.1, read as the reverse complement.
CTTTCCAGCTCCTAGACCTCGAAAAACCATTACATTAAAAGTATTTACTTTTTGAGGTTATCTGCGAATCAATAATTTATTAAAATCCTTATGTGAGTTCATCTTTTCACGAGAAACACCGTCTGGAATTTAAGCTTTTATCTGGTGACGCGAAATCTTGAAAAATACGTCGGGTGAAGAAAGACCTCTCGTTTAAGGATTTTCCAGATGGTTTGGAAGGCTCTTCTTGTTTTTAGTATGGATCCTCAACAAACAATTCTTCCAATTCAGCATCTTTGAAAGTTTTTGGCCTTTTTTCGTCAACACATCGAAAACACTATTCTTGAAGCAATGCTCTTGAAATAACGCCACGTTGCTTCACTTTTAGTAGCATATCAGTGAACTTCTTGGTGTGTCTCCATTTTTAAAAGGGTTGGGCGTATGAAGAAATGTTAAAGACAAACATTTCAGAAAATTGTAGGATAGAGAATTTAACACCACTAGAGCTGTAGAAATGAAGATAATCAAGGTTTTCATGACCTTTGGCGGTACAGCCCATAAAAAGTAAACACGAGATGTGAGACCTTTCACACAATTTTTATGATATCTAAGAAAGGACTGTGATGATTTTCAGCTTTTTCTCCTTACGTAGTGAAATGGAACTATGCCTTTTTTCTCTAGTAAAATTAGTGAAGTAACTTAGTTGCAAACCTGATATCTATGCCATTCAGATTTTTGGGATACAATTGTGGGTCCAATCCATTGCTTCTTTCACTAGGAGATTTTCGAGAAAAGGTGTATCCACTATTATGGAAATGAGAAATTCCAGAAGTCAAAATAAGGCGAATTTAGGTTAAATTACAATAGTGTGCAAAAATTAAGTTTTGTTTTTTTTCCCACAAACAAAACGATACTTTTAAAAATTAATAAATATGTCCTGAACTTGAATCCAGCCTTATTTTTTGTCTATCACCTCAAGTTTTTTTAAATATTCATGTTAAAAATTTAAAAGAATTTAAAAGGCATCCAAAAATTGTGATTTCAAGACTTGTGTAAAACATAACATATTTCTCAAAAATAAATCGTATACTTTTAGTATCATGATGGTTAGTGCGTTGGACTGTCATGCCAGAAGTCTTTGTTCGATCCCTGCCTATTTCATCTAAAGTTTTTTTCACGGGTACTACCTCTTGCGAGGAATTGACAAATTCTCCAAGAGTAATTCTTGTCATGAAAAGTGCTTTCTCAAATTGGCCGTTCGGATTCGGCTTAAAACTGTAGGTCCCCTCCATCCCTGACAACAGTACTCGCATACAGGAATGGTTGAGAGTTGTAAGTCACTAGGCCCTAGTTCTCAACGGACTGTTGCGCCACCTGATTTATTTTATTTTTTTTACTTTTAGTATCTTACTTAGTTTCTGGAAATTCCCATTAGTCGTGATTCTTCAATTGAATCTATAAAAAGTTGTAAGAAACGTTGAATTGCATGCTTTAATTTTTTCGAAAAAAAAACGTTTTGTTGTTAGTTTTTATTGCTTATTCCGAATCCTAAAACGTTTTCAACATCATTTTTATATTTTTTAAATACAATTCAAAAACTTGAAGTGATAGTTTTGTTTAGAACTCAAATCGTTTTGCCTTTTTTTTGTTAAAAACCGTTTAAGTTTATGTTAAACAGGTGAATCTAAGAACTAATAAAGATTTTTCGAAAACTGTTTGAAATACTATACAAATTTAAACTGATGACAGGAAATAATGATTTAGAAATCCATCATATATTTCATGAAATTGTGATAGCCTCAAAAACCCTTATAAGTAGGGTCTAAAAAACCATGCTGGCCTGTGATATCATTGATCAATAGGGCAATTCTACTCTACTCGCTTTTCATTAATTTTTTTTCAGAGATTTTAATTTCACTCAAAGATCTCAAAAATTATTGATTTTAGAACATTTTTTTTAAAATTTAGTTTAAAAAATATTTGGTTTACAAAATTTTTCTTTAAATAATATGTCAAAATTCAAGTGAAAAACCAAATGTCTTCTGAAAATTTAGTTCCTGCAGTTGCTGGGGCAGCATTAGTCGCTGGATGTAGCTCATTTATTCTTGGGCAGCGTGCTCAAAATGCAGAAATTTGTAAGAACTTGGAAAATCTGATCCAAACGGATGCTTATGCTCTTTTTTTAAAGGATAAGCTTTACGAGGTGGTAAGTAAAGATAAGTTACAACAAAATTATCTGTCGAATCAATAATAATTGTTTAAACATCAAGCTTAGTCTAAACTAAATTTGATTTCGATAGGTCAAAGCCTTTAAAATTAATTTAAACAGCACCTTGATAGAATTAAGTCAAAAGGTGTGGTTGTTAAGTCCAACATAATATTCAATTTTTCAAAAGTTTGCAGTTTTTTCAACCTAAATTTCAATTTAAAATATAGTTTTTAATTCTTTCAGTTCAAGAACTGCCCTCCAAATGATTCATCAGAGCCACGAATGGTGAAAATCCTGAAATATGGATTTCCAGGCTTAGATAACATTCGAGTTTTTTCGGATCATGTCCTATCGTACGACCGTCGAAATAGAGTAGCCCATTGGGTCATGGAACACATCACACAGCCATGTGTTAGCAACCAGTTTGGTGTCAATAGAAGAATTGCTGTCTTCCGTTCCGACATAGCAATTCCGACAATGTTCCGATCAACGAATCAAGACTATTACCGTTCGGGGTTTGATCGAGGCCATTTGGCAGCAGCGGCTAACCACAAATGCAATCAACAGCATATAAACGATACTTTCGTGTTGTCCAACATTGCACCTCAAGTTGGTGTTGGCTTCAACAGAGATTCCTGGAACAATTTGGAAATGTACACCAGAAATCTTCTCCACTCCTATCCTGAGATTTATATATGCACTGGGTCCATGTACGAGCCAAAAGTCAAGAACTCAATTACATGTGTTGAGTATAATTTTATTGGAAGCAGCGTTGTGGCTGTTCCAACGCATTTCTTCAAAATCATCCTCTGTTTAACGAGGGATGGGAAATTCGTCCTTGAATCGTATGCCATGCCCAATGAGTACATAAGCAACGACATTGATTTGAAAACCTTCCGACGGCCACCAGAAGCCATAGAAAAAATAACTGGCCTTCAATTTTTCGAAAAAATCAAAAGAAATCAATATGAGTCGATAAATGGAAGTCAAGTTCGTAACGACGACGATGACGACGGAAATCAAGAAGAAGCTCCTGATCCATAAAAACGTCTCAAAATTTCCGCACTTTTAACTTATGGTTCGACTTATTTACAATTTGCAAAAAAAAACCTCCTTCGTTTCGTTCGGTTGATAAAGAATGAAGATATAGCCGTCCATTTACTTGGTGTCATTTGCGATATGTCAACGCAGAGTACTGCCGCCTGTCGGTGCTGCTGTTGCTACTGCTGCTCCTGCAGGCGGATGTGGATGTGGATCTGGAAATGTGGGTTTATTTATAACATCTCACTATATATCACCACTTGTGAGAATTCAGACATTCACGCAGTGGTTATAAATCATAATGAAGGCGGTATAGCATTTTCCCAGGACCTTCTTTCTCTCTACTTCTCTCCTCTCTGCTCTTTCTCTATCTCTTAGCTCACTTATCATCATCCTCGAGTGTGTACTTGCGTGGAGTTCGTTAAAGTGCCCATATAAATCTCGCCTTAATGTAAACTTTGCAGGGGAGACAAAACCGGAAACCGGAAACAGGAGACAAGACTCGACACACGGATATGTATGTAAAGTACATAAATGTCTGATGGAAGAATTTTGTTTATATATACTTTATTTTTGGTTAAGAAGTAAAAACTCCTTCGAAGTCATGCAAAAGAAAATTGAATATATTTTTGTTCATGTCCAAATTTGATGTGTCTGCACGAAATATACACTCACACTGATATGAGTCTAATTTATTGTGAATTTTTAAGGTTATCTCAGTGAAGACAGCCACGCACCGGAAGAGTAAGAAAAAGAAAAGGATGTAGAGGTAAGTAGAAACGAAGATTTGCATTTTCTAAAGTAGGTTTACTCGTATATTGGGTAGGTTTATTGTTTATACTCATTTACTTTGTATGTCCTTAGAAAAGGCTCATTTTGATGACAAATCAAAAATGTTTTTGAAACTTTCTTTAATGAACTTGAGAAAATAATGCTGACAATGTAAGATACAAGAAAAAGGTAAACGAATACATTTTATATTGTTTTTTGGGTCATAAGTGCAAATGAGTTTTTCCATTGTTGCAAGGACAAGTACCTTACCTTTCTAAAAATGATACATTTCTCTACAAAGGCGCTTGCCTGAAAATGAGTGTATCATACATGACAAAAATGTAATTTTCTTTCCCCTTTTTTCTTCTGTTTATCTGTTTATCTGTTTTTGTTTTTTTAATATTTCGTATTGTTAAGCTTTGTGTTTTTAACAAGTAGATAGTTTTTGTTTTAAAATTTTAGAAAAATATCATTTTCTTTAGGAGTAAACTGATTTGAATTTTAAGAATATTATCAATGTTTGACAAAAGACTTTGATATTTTCTATTAACAACATTAGAGCCAACAATTTCTCGTCATCCTTCTTATTTTATTTGAAATTACTTTATTACGTAAGTTTTTTGGGATATCACATTAAAACATAATATTGGACTTTTTGGGGCTACATTCACTATAAGTATTTTGACGTTTTTCCTTCAATAAAATGTATGATGAATTTACAAATCTTCAGTCTCAATTTTCAATACTTAGTGCAAATAATTTCGATGTCTCCGTTACTAATTGAAAAATTTCCTGTTGCATTTGTCAAAAATAGTATATAAAGAAATGCTTTGCAAATTATGCGAAAACTGCTTTAAATGGAAACGGCAAAAACGGTTCAAAAGTATTGTTGTTATCTAATAACAATAACTCATTTAAGATCTTTTTAATTTTAGCATATAGTTAAGATTAAAAATCTGCCCCAAAAAATTGGTCTATGTTTGTATTTTTTAAGATACTGAAAACTTGAGACTCCATTTTTAAAGTCAAACAAAAACTCTAAAAACATTTAGAAGATAAAAATTTGCACTTTTCAAATTCATCACATAATTTTTCATAAGGATCTATGCTGAGTTCAGCAAAGGGTTTTTTTTTTTTTAATTTTCTAAAGGGGTACATTTCAAGAACTTAAAGAGATATGTACATGAAGATTTGAATTCAGGGCAGACATACAAATATTCTTTAAACTCAAAAACAAAAACAAAAAAATTATGTAATGCATACAAATAAAGTGCACGACTGGATCGCTCAAAATTTCTCTTGTGTCCAAAAACTCTGTTTACAAATAGAACTTATATTTTGAAATTTAATATAGAATTTTCATGCTTTTTGAAATGTTAAAATTTTTATTTTAAGAGCTGCAACCGTTTGCACTTTAAAAGTTTATTTTTATAACAAAATGTTGGTAATATAAGTTCCATTTGATATTCTTTTAAAAATCGATCTGATTTAGAAAAAAATTGGTTAACATTCTTTCAATGGATTTTTAATTGAAATGAAAGTGATAAATACATATTGGATGGTTAATTTATTTTCAGTTTTTGGAATAAAAGAAAAAATTCAAACATTTTCGAATTTGCTGATTTTTTTCTTGGAGAAAATAATTTAAAAGTTCACTGGCAAAAAATAACGCTTTAAAATCAGGATTTTGTTTTTCAAAAATATCAAAAAATTAATTGAGATTTCAGATGATTACTTTAAGCATGTGCACCCATATTCTCTCATTGGGAATATGAGTACATTTAATCTCTTACCTGTAAATTCGTCTATGCCAACCCATTTTCTAGTGATTCAAGTACACTTCTTGACGTTTTTTTTGTTAGTGATATTAATAAAGTTTTATTCTATGACCAGCTCTCTTATCTTATATACTTAACATTTAACTTCGACGTTTTTATCCCTCCATGTACAATTAAATTCAGTGACTTTATAAATGTAAACAAAACTGCTCTAGAGAATAGCATTAGAAGAATCAATTGGCAGCAGATATATAGTATGCAGTCTCCGAATGATCAAATTGAGTTTTTGCACACAAATCTTGGAATTCTTTTCAACATACATGTCCCTTTAAAGTCCAAAATTATTTCGCATAGCTCTCGCCCATGGTTTACTCCCGAGATTCTCTCGGTAATAAAACAGCGAGATCTAGCTTATTGCAGATGAAAACGTTTTAGACTTGAAGAGCACTGTTATCTTTTCCGTGTTCTTCGTATTGAAGTTGTTCGTAAAATACGGTCAAATAAGGCTCAATTTTTCAACAGTCTGCTGGACCCGTCAAAAGCTGGTATTAAGATTTGGAAAAATCTTCGTGACCTGGGAGTATGCAAGCACGATTTTAACAAAGGGCGTATTTCCTAATATGTGGAAGCTGGCAAAGGTCATTCCTGTTCTAAAAGGTTCCAAAAAGAAAGAATTCAGACCTACATATATCTACATATATTACCCTTTTTGTCGAAAGTTTTTGAAAGGATTATGCAAAAGCAGATTCATTCTTACATTACAAACCAGTCAGGGTTCCGCAGTAAGCATAGTTGCATGACTGCTCTTTTAAACGTTATCGAAGATGTACGAAATGCACTTGACGCGGATAATGTCTCATTTTTGATTCTGTTAGATTTTTCTAAGGCATTTGACACTATAAGCCATTCCATTCTCTTAGAAAAGCTCTATAGACTCTTTAAATTCTCTTCCTCCGCTGTTACACTTCTGTTTTCATATTTGAATGGCAGGAAACAGACCGTGTTTCTAAATAATATGTACTCTGACTATATTTCACTACTGCGTGGTGTTCCACAAGGATCCATTATTGGTCCATTGCTGTTTTCACTCTATATCAATGATATTCCGCTTTCTCTTGATCATTGTTGCGGACACTTATATGCGGATGATTTGCAGTTGGTAAAAAGTGGTGCTTTAGGACTCATAGAAAACAGTGTTTACTGCTTAAACTTGGATTTAGAGAGTCTTTCAACCTGGTGCAAAAACAATGAATTACGTATCAATCCATCTAAGTCTAAGTGTATCGTGATTTCCAAAAATGTCCTCGACCTGTCTTACTTCCCATCCATAATGTTTGACAATACCCCCACAGTTTATGTTGACAATGCGAAGAACCTTGGTGTTATTTTTAACAGAACTTTGACTTGGAATGACCACATAAACTCAATTATTGGCAAGGTTTATGGTGTTCTTAAAATGTTATGGACGTCTCACCTTTTTACTCCTTTGAATACCCGGAAAATGTTGGCTAAAACACTCTTAGTCCCTATTTTGACATATGGATGCGAAATTTATGCTAATTGTGACTCGGTCAGTCGAAGAAAGTTAAATGTCCCTTTTAATAATATCATAAGATATGTTTATGGTCTGAGGAGATATGATCATATATCTCGTTTCTCTTGTAGTCTTTATGGTATGAAATTTGATGATTTGCTTGACAATCGCACACTTATTCTTCTCTTTAATGTTGTACATAATCAGGCGCCACCATATCTTTATGAAAGAATTCAATTTGGAATATCTAACAGGTCCAATGTAATAAACACTTTTCGACACACTTGCCTTACTTCAACACAACAGTTTTTTATCTACGCCATCCACCTCTGGAACTTGCTTCCGCGATATATTCGAAGAATGAATAATGTTTGTACGTTTAAAAAAGAACTTAAACAACGAATTTTGAACTAACGTACTAATCGTTTTCTAATGAAATTAAGTCTCTTTATTTGTCTGTACATACAACAATAATATAATAATAGTAAACATTTCAGTTTATATTGAATTATTCCAATATTATAACTTTTTTGGACTAAATGTATTAATTAATTTGTAAAACTTTTTACATTAACTTTATTTTTCTTGAATTACTTATATAACTAGCCTTGTATAAAATTATATTATCTGTTACAAAGCTTTCACTATCTTATAAGATATTGTATCTTAAAGTGTTAAGCAGGATCACTTAAACAAATAAATAAATAAATAAATATTTGATTTGTAGGAATAGCAATAATTTTATTTTTATCCAAAAATAATAACCTAAATCATAATGAATTGAATATAAAATCATATACATAGCTGTGTAAATATTTACTAAAGTATTAAGTTACAAGTGTGAAACTTTGTTTTATGTTTCATTATCAGCTTGTTTTCAAAATATGAGAATAATATCATATTAGTTTCACATATATTCATTCAAAAACTGGGTTAGTTTCTAAAACTTATATTATTTAAAATCATAAGTGACTATTATAAATTTCGAAAACTTATATTCGAAGAAGAAAAACAACCCTACTAATCATACAAAAACATATCACATGTACAAAATTAAATAGTTTCAAAACCACAAATTAAAATTCGACCAAACAATCTATATTTCATTTCTACTTTTCAAAAAATATGTAGCTACCACGTACGCCTTAGCCCAAATATCTCCTTATATCCTTAAATGACTTCCATGGAGATACTCTAATGATTTTAAATTAGAAAGATAGATTGGTTCATTTATTTGTTGTCTTGTTTTCGTTTGCTTATTATTCCGCCCGCCACTTAACCAAATTGCAATTATTTTTCTCTCCCCCCCCCCCCCCAAAATCTCATTATTGGTGTTCAAATTCATGCTCCTATACTTCAAATGTGAAATTTTCTCTCACTATGAAAACATCCACTAAACACTAAAAAGCTCCTAACATCAAACTGAATTAGAACTTTGAACATTAAGAAAAAATTTCCATGAAACTAATTTTTATTGAATTAAATTTAGAAAAGTTTTAAGTATGTCTGAGAATTTTCATTCAATAAACATTTTTAAGTAGATTCTTTTGGAGAAGATACTCGAAAAGACTCTAATTTTCAATTTAGTGGTATCGGGATTAGAAAGAAAACTTCAAACATAAAAACTTGAGATCAACTTGAAACTTTAGTCTTAGTTTTTAATTTTATAGACATTTTTAGGAATAAATAAAAACAAAAATTGTGTTTGAAAAATCAAAGAGAAACACAAATTTCGAAAATATAAAATCAAGATTCAATTGAAATATGTATGTACATATGTTTAAGAAATCAGTGTCAAAACTTTGGAAAATGAAGAAACATCAATTTGAATAATTGAAACACCCCATTAAATATCTCAATTTTCAAGACAACTCAAAATGACTTTTTAAAAATTAGCTTAAAAGTGTTCGTTACAAATTCGAACTTTTCACTTAATTTTTTCTCCCTGTCATAATGAAAAGACCTTTCTTAGTCGAGAAAACAAAATGAAGCTCAAAGCCACAAAGTGATGAGGAAAAAAACTCCATAAGGCTGCACCTACCTACCTTGTGTCTGAAACATCAAATGATGTTAAGCAAACTGAATTAAGGAAACACAAGTGCAAGGAAAAAGGCTTGGTATATTTGGTACAGGAAGAAGACTGAAAAAAAAGGACGAAACTTAAAAGGTGGGAATACCCAACTTTGTGACAATTCACTAAGTAAGCAAAGAAGGGCTCCTTTTTTTTTCTGACGTCGTCGTGTCGTAGTCATCGTCGCAGTCGCCGTCGCCGTTTTCGTCCTCGCCTGTGTCTATACTTTGGTTCGTCCTTGTGAATAAACAAAATTTAAAAAAAAATGTTTTTTAAGTTTATTTTTCGTGTTCAAGCAAAGGAGAGAGAACTCACTTTGCATCACGGTTAAGTTAGTTGTATGTAGTTCCATGGTTAAGCGGTTCGAGATGCATGTTATGAGTTGGCGGGTTTCGAGAAAAGTCCTCCTGGTCCTCATGAGATAAGCCTTGAGTAATTATTTGTCGAATTTCACTGTTGGTTTGGTACACACATCCTGATAATGATGATGATGATAAGGTGTACGAGTATGTGGGTAGCGTCAGCCTAATTGAACTTCCACACCAGCCCTGTTTAACATTTCAATCCATCATAAACTCTTGGTCTTACTCACCACCACCGCCCCGTGTATAGGTAGTTGTACGACAGGATGACAAATATTTGTGAAACGTGCAAATTACATTTCACTGCAAATGATTTCCTTGAAGAGCACGTATAACTGGACCTGGGGTTGGATGGGTTGAGTTAAGATGGGGTTAAGGTTGAGAGTGTATATATTTTGAAGGTAAAGGCACTCCACTCCTTGACTTGTTCAAAAGTTTTAATATTGAAAGTTCCGTCAAAGAAGTTCCCGTCCGAGGAGATTATTTATTTTTGCGACCTACTTCTCAAACACCCACCCGAGACCTCATCCTAGACCAAACGCAATAAAATCCCTTCTTTCTAAAGGTTGGTATACTTTAAGCAAAAAAGAGTTTTGTTCTTTGGGGGTTTTGGGATTGCTAGAGGCTATTTTCTCCACCTTTCGATTTGTACGTCTAGAAAATTCAATTAAACTTTACTAATTGACACGAAAAAGTTATAGCCAAACTATTGCTTCGATCTGAAAGCGAAGTAAGAGTGTTTAAGAATGAAGGAATTTATTTTTTTGGAGGGAGGGGTGGTGGGGGGTCCAAAGAGAAAGAGAGAGAGACATACGTCTTTTCTTATACCCCAATAGAATTTTCACAAATGGCTCAAAGTCCAAGGAAAAGTTTTCTCGTTTAGGGATCTCCCCGAATATATCGTTGGGTTTTCGTTTTATTTCGTACTCCGGGTATAAAAGTGGTAAAGCTTGCTCCTGGGGATGGTTAGGTTATCTGCTTGTTGTGTAGAGAGTGATTATTATTATTCTATTGAATAGTGCTGCGAGGCAAATGTTTAACACGCTAAATTGATGTTTCTCTAGTCAAATAGTACGGAGCTACCATAAAGAAGGAGAATAAGTTGTATTGAGATATGTGATCAAAAGGAAGATTGTGTTTCGGGTGTGTTTTTTTGGGAGGGGCAGTCCTCTTTTTTGAAGACGACTTTTGTATTTCAATTTGGATGAAAGTTTGAAAACAATACAAGAATCGGCATATTTGAGGATGATTTGAAATAGAATTGAACTGAGTGCTCTAATTTGATCAAAGACTCCAGAAGTTATTGAAGTGGGCTTTGTCTCTAAGTTAAAGGTTGTTGAGTTAAGTGTTTAAAGTTTAAATTGAATTATTGTAGGGCTTTTGAGGTAAGTTTTATTTTTCAATTTATGGTAAATAGATATGCAGATGAATGAGAACATAAAGTAACTTAAATGAATTTTCTTCCACTGTTGGACTCATATTTTAAAATCAATAAATAAATTAGGTGGCTCAACAGTTCGTTGAGAACTAGGGCCTAGTGACTTACAACTCTCAACCAATTTTGTGTGCGAGTAATGTTGTCAGAGATGGAGGGGACCTACAGTTTTAAGCCGAATCCGAACGTCTAATTTGAGAAAGCACTTTTCAGAATAAAAATTACTCTTGGAGAATTTTTCAATTCATCGCAAGTGGCAGTACCAGTGGACAAAAACTATTAGCTGGTGTGTATAGAGATTGAAATAAGGCATTTGGTGTCACTATTCTACCCTATAACCATCACGCAGCTGATACTACCACAACAACGGTAGCTTTGCTGAAAATTAATGAAATTACATTATTTCTTTTTTCATTCTCCCAATTTACCTTCCATAATAATTATTTTGAAGGAAACAAACACCGAATTTCTTGAATAGAAAGTTGGTGGAAAGGCTTAAGGAATTCGAAAGACTTACAGGGAGACTGTAGAAATACAAAATTAGAATTAAAGAACAAATTTGGTGCTAGCCTGGACAATCTTTAAGCCATGATACTTCACTTATGTATATTCATAATAATTTAAATTATAACTCTACAAAATAAACGATGATGTGCCCCAGGGTTCCGTTTTATCTCCGACACTTTTTGTTATTTTTATAAATGATCTTTTGGCTTAAACTTCAACTTATTTAAATTGTTTCGCTGATGAAAGTAACCTCAGCTTTTCATATTGATATTTTTAGATTTGCATTTCACTATCCCTGGGTAGAACTCTTGCATCGAAGAGATTAAACAGCTTTCAGTTTTAATCAGGTGCATCACAAACCAACTCTTGTAGAGTAATCAAATTTTTAAAAAGAGGCTGGGATGCGACCCACACTGATAACATCCCATCCCGTCTGTCGATTTGGCTTCCTTAAAAATTTGTCTATATGTATCAATTTTTACCAAATTTGCGTACTATTTTTTGTAGATTTTATTATTTTATGAAAAAACAGACTGTTGGATTTTTATAAAAAAAATTAAATTTTCTGTGAAATAAAATAAGTTGGAAGCCAATATTTTTAATTTTCGAAAAGCTATTTGAGTCGAAAGTTACCAAGTACCAAGTTTTAGTATTGTTTTTTTTTTAGGTTTTATTTTTTTGTAAAAAAAACTGTCAATTCGATTTTTCTCAAAATTTTATCGAATATTGAAAACAATATTTCTTATAAGATAAAATTAGTTTGAAGTCAATGTCCCAAAGTTTAGAAAAGATATTTACGTCGAAAAACCATTTTTACCAACTTTTGTTAAATTTATTTTAGGTTTTTAATTTTTTGTACAAAAACTGTCAATTCGATTTTTCTCAAAATTTTATCAAATGTTGAAAACATTTTTTTTTATAAGGTAAAATTAGTTTGAAGTCAATGTCCCAAAGTTTAGAAAAGATATTTACGTCGAAAAACAATTTTTACCAACTTTTGTTAAATTTATTTTAGGTTTTTAATTTTTTGTACAAAAACTGTCAATTCGATTTTTTTTTTTAAATTTACTGAATGTTGACAACAATATTTTTTGAAAGATAAAAGTAGTTTAAAGCCAATATCTGAAAGTTTTGAAAAGATATTTGAGTCGAAAATCAATTTTTACCAACTTTTATAAATTTTTTGTTTAGGTTTTTATTTTTTGTAAAAAAATCAATTGTCAATTCGCTTTTTTCTCAAAATTTTTCAAAATGTTGAAAACAATATTTTTTATAAGACAAAATAAGTTTGAAGCCTTAATCTCAAGTTTTTGAAAAGATATTTTTTGTCAAAATTCAATTTTTACCAACTTTAAGTAATGCTTTTTTTAGGTTTTTATTTTTTATAAAAAAAAACTGTCAATTAGATTTTTCTCAAAATTTTATCAGATGTCAAAAACATTATTCTTCATTGCACAAAATTTTTTTGGAGATGAAATCATATTTTAGTCGTAAAATTATCGAGGTGACAAATTTTTGTTCAGTTTTTTTGATTTATGAAAATACTGTTAATTGGATTTTTTTCCAAAAATATACTTGTTTTGTATCACGTTACAATATATAATATAAAATTTAATTCAAGCCTCTACCGTCATTGGTTCATGAGATATTTAGGGTTAACCAAAATTGTCACCTTTTTTTAAACTGCTATGGTAAAAAAACCACTCACGCGATTTTTTTGAGAGCCCTTTCTGGATCTTTCTGCATTATTATCTGTATAATAAAATTTATTTGAAGTCGATATCTCTTCTGGTTCTTGAGCTTTGGAAGACGAAAAAAACGTCGCGAACGTACGTACACACGCACGCACAGACATCTTTCTAAAAATCTTTTATTTCGACTCTAGGGACCTTGAAACGTCGAGAAATGTCAAAACTTTCAATTCGACAAATCGGACCCATTACAATAACTTAATTTACCTGAATATGAAACGATATATTGTAATTAGTTTCGACCTAATTTAAGGTATTTGATACCCTTTATGGGAAGTTAAAAATTAAATTTTCTCCATAAAATAGAGATTCTTTTTAAAGCAAAACTTCAAGAATATGGAATGTTTTACCAGGCTATTTCTTGGACCTTAAAATAATTCGAATAATTTTACTTTATTTTTGTGTAACATTGGAAACAGAAGTTTTAAAATTGTCAAAGGAATTAACAAAATATGTAGGTGTAACCTGGAACCTGGACTATGAAATTATTAAACTCAGATTAAAAAATTAGACCTAAAGCTTCATCGATTAAGGGTTTTGTTATTTGGATACCAATAAACTTTTGTTGTACATAAAATGCAATTTTTAATTATGTTTGAGAAATATAGCTTTATGAATGTTTGACAGGTCGGAGCTATTTACTTTCTTCAGACAGCACTTCGATTTTGATCTCGGAATATCACTTAAATTTTAAAGACGTAGATATAAATTGCTTTAAATTCTTTTTCCCAAGCGTACCTGAAACTTAAATATGTTTTAGAAAATATTATTAATGAAATATCAATAAATGAATAACCTTTATTTTGAAATCCGTCTGCTTTGCCAAACATATTTGAGCATATGAACACCCAAACAAATTTTCCTATTTAATTTTCTAGAATCTGATCTTTTTTTACTCAGAAATTCTCATGCTTTTTTCAAGGACATTTTAAGATTTCTAGGATTTCTCCAAGAAACAAGATAAACAGACGCCAGCTCAGCCAAAAAAAAAGAGAAACAAATTTAATGCTAAATATCTTTTAATAAAACTTCTCAAAATTCCTTTGAGAAACGAAACTTGTAAACACATCCTTCAGGTGATGTTTCAGTTTATTTCTTCTGTCATTTGAATATTTAATTTTGTTCTAAATTTAGCTTGAAAAGCAAAACTACTTTCTATCTACGAGTATTTATATGGGAACAAATTTCAAGTAAGGATAATCCTCATAAAACTAATAGCAAAACTTAAGTCACTACATATACTATACTCGTCGTATTCGTATATAAAATACAAACATTTTTGTGAAGGTTCATATACGACTATACTCAAATAGTCACTTTTATTTGAAGATAGATATATAAGTTTGAGTTTGGTGAACTTTCAAAAAGGATATTTTTTTTCTGTTTTTATAACCCTCAAAAAACCCACCCATGTTTATTACTGATGTTTAGCAACAAAACCAAGAAATATTCCAATAAAGTGTCATCCTCATCAAAAACATCCTGAAATGTCTCGACAAGGAGAAGAAGGACGAAAAAAAAATGAAGCAACTTAGACGTTCAATGAATTCAGGTTGTAAAATATACTCCTTTTTTTTTGATACATATAAAATATCAACTTTGTTTCGTTATCCTTGTTTTTTTGGTTAGACAGGATCGTAAAACAAAATATTGTGGATGTCCTCTTTGGAATATTTCATTAAGAAGGTAGAACTCGGTGAGATAGAAAAAGGAACACACAAAAAAGGACCAAAAATAAAAAACTGTGTCATAAAATGTAAGACTGGCACTGGATTCTTTCCTTCAAAGAAGAACTTCTCCTATGAATCATCATAGAACTTTTATACATGCTAAGGGTGGAAGGTATACGTTGAAGGTGATTGCGGGATGGCTCAGCAATTTATAAAGCTCATGAATGAGTAATGCAGCTTTGGTCCCAATGGCCTGTCAGTTGTCTCGTTGTCTTACTCAACAGTTCATCATGATTATGTGGGGAAGCTCTTTGGAAAAATGTACACCATCCCTTCTTCCTTATATCCAGATTCAGATTCGGACTATCACCCGAGCCACTGATGCCACCGAAGAAGATGAAGCCCAAGTGCAAATATCTACAAGCAATGGTGTAGCGGTATACTATAGCACCACATTCACATTCCTCCTGTGAATGAAGCAATTTGAGGGAATAGATCTTTCTCTAGGACCGAGATTATCTAAAATTAGATGGATGTGGATATGCTGGAGAGATGGTGCGGTATTGCGGTAAGTACTTTGGTTTTTTGCTCCTCCTTTCTGCGTAGATTTATCGGTCGTTCATCATTTTCTTTCTTTTTGTTTTTATTTTGCCGCTTTTTCTTGGTTTTTCTTTGGTGATAAGTTTGTGTACTCAATTGGGTCTCCCGTGCGTATGTGGAACTTTTTTTTTTTTTTGTATATTATTTGTTGTCCTCGAACGGAGTGGGGGGAGGATAATTTTCTTTAGGAAGTCTAATGAATGAGATAGAGTATCTGATTCTTCTAATAGATAGATATAATTATATGTAATGTGTGTATGTAAAAGAAAAACGTGTTGGAGAGTAGATGTGTACTTTGTTGTTTTGGAGTGAAGAAGTTAGAAATTACTTAATGAGCAATCTTCTGATGTAAGTGATTAGAATTGTCCTACTTTTAATTTGAATTACGTCTTTTTATTCATTTTATTTAATTAATTGAAGCTTAAGGATGATGATGACAAGGAAACTTTTATATTTTTAATATGAACATGTGTAACATAGAAGATATATCACCTTGATAGCTAATTAGAACTTAAAAAGAGACTTCAAAGCCTTTTGTTGAGTTTTTCATTAGAGCTTAAGAAAGACAAAAGAAATTCTTAATTTGGAAGGGTATTAAGGAAGTCATGTGATATTATAAATATCAAAGTCTAATTGTTTCAAGGCAATATGAATAAGTTTGTGAATGAGAAATTGGTGTAAAATATTAAGAGCTTTGTTAAAGCCTCTTTTTGATGGTAAGGAACTTTAAAATAGTTCATTAAATTTTTTTGTTAAGTCCTGCCATTTTGCAGAAAATTAGAAGAATTTTATGTAAAATATAAGGTTTTAGTGGCTCGTACTGTCCCAATAGTGAAAATTAAATTAAATTAACGTTTTCGGGCAACGGCCTAGTCACTGATAAAGCTTCGGTTCCCATCGATCACCGAGATCAAGCATCAGTGAGCGTGGTTTTTTAGACAGATGGGGGACCGTCTCGAAACCTACCGCGTGCTGTTGTCATGTGTTCTTTGTGTTCTTCTGTCTGTTCTTTCTCTTCTCTCCTTCTGTCTTGTATTAATGTCTTGTGTTGTTATCACCTTACATAGTCTAGTTGCTCAAGGTGCTGTGTTCTCTACTCTGTACATTTATGTGCTGAGTAGTGTGAAATGTAAATTGAAATGTAAATTAACGTTTTCGTGTTTTTTAAATGAGAAATCTTCACATGCCTTCGGAGAAGTTTGGGCACAATAGAATTTTCTAAAAATCAATTTCTTTTTTATCTGAAATTGTTCCCTAGGTTCTCAAAAATGTTTTTCCAAGATAGCCGGGAAAAACTTTTTAACACTCATTTTAGTATTGCAGGTTTTGGAAAATTACCTATGATTTTTTTACTACTCAAACTTTCTAAAGCGTTTAATGCTTCTTCTTTTAAGTTTGCCGGACTCATTACTTGGAAATTTCTTTTTTTAATGACGTAGTTCATTTGTTATTAACAATTTTGGAACAAATTTAGAGCATTGGAACGAAAAAAAAACAAACATTTCCACAAAAAAGAACCCGGATACTTTACAGGTAGTAAAAGTCCTTAAATTATCCGACGCCAAATTTTAGGAATAGCGATGTTATACCGAATTCTTAGTACGTGGTCACCTTAAAGAACCTACAAGTTGGTTCAAAAGTTGTCACCTAGTGGAAATGTTACCACAGGCAAATTATTTTGTATCTTCTTAATTGACAAATGTAAAAGTAAGTATAAAGCAGGTTTTTAAAAAGAGTGATATTTTTTTGCTAATGCTACCTTTTATGACCTCAACTTAAATAAAGCTCTAATTAATTTCACAATGAGAACAAAAATTTGATAAATGACGACAAGATAGCGGGCCTTAGATTGAGGCCTAGTTGATTTATGATAATTTTTGAGAGAATTTCAGGATGCCCCTAACTTGTTAGAACAATGCTTTGCAGAGGTCGTCTAAAAAGTGTTTTCCTTAGGGTTATTTTTCTGTTTCTAGCTAGACTGATGTTATCAAACAGGAAAGGAAAAGTGTCTTTCCTTACCACCAATTTAAAAGGGTTGTCAAAAAGTCCAAAAACATATTTTCGTGAAGTAGACATTTAAAAATTTTATGGCAAGTGTTGAATTCGTAAAAAATGTCAAAATCGAGATTTTAATCAAACATGTTAATATGATAGTAGAGAAGTTTAAGTCACCCCTAGAGACTAAAAGTGAAAATTAGAATTTTCTTTTTTTCTTAATTAAACTTAGAGTACCGATATAGAACCGTTAATATGTTTTTAAATGCACAATACTTGATGATTAAAAATTTCTTAAATATATAAATTTTTTCAAAATTGAATATCTCAAAAAACGGGTCAATATTTTGAACAAAGTTCAAATGTTAAACTTACATTTTTAAGCACATTTTTTAAGTTTTACACAACCATCAAATTGAAACATCAATATCAATACTGTTTTTTTGTTTTCGAAAAGGTTAGAAGCACCTGTAATTTTAAAAGCTAAACTTCGAACGTAGTGTCATATACTCGTATAGAGATTCTTTTTTACCCGCACATCAAGAATGTTTAATACCTTAACCAGTTCTATTGTTTTTACCTACCATTTCCATATTCAAAAATTCAAGACCAATTTTCATCGGTGTCTCCTCTTAAATTCTTTCTTAATTTTCTAACTCTATTTTTTGTGTTTAAACTTGAAAAATGTTAAAGGTAGTAATAACTCCTTTAGTGTGTGGAAATTATAAAAAAAGGCTTGAGAGAAAAACTTCGAAAATTTATTAATACTCCCAAAATTTTCCCTTGATTTATATACAGCTAAAAACAAATCTTCAATCATTTTGTAAAGTACAAACAAATTATCTTTAAATTTTCAATTAGCATTTCAAACTAAACATTTTCTGTCCATTTTATTTAAGTTCAAACCAAAGTCCTGCCATAACAATTTTTGAATTAAGCATCACCCACAATAATACACTAAGCTTCATTAAATTCCAAAACAAAAACCGAAAACATCATAAAAATAAATGACATACCATCATCGTGGGTCACCATTGATAAGTTTGTTAAAGTTTCAATATTAAAATAATTCAAATTGTCCATGATCATAATAATCATATTTTCTATACCACACACACACACACACACACAAACGAACATATCATAGACTCGTGTTATGTATTTTAAACTAATATCAAAATTTTTGGAATATACGCAAATATTTATTTAGAAATTTTGTAAATTACCAATTAAACTGTATAAATGCGTTTATTTATGTAAGTCTTACGCAAAAACCGAAAATTTCATTGATATCATTATACAAGGGCTGTAAGTTGATCATGCAAAACTAAATATTTGCTACCAATTACATTAGCAGTAAAACATTAATAGTCCCCAGCACATAAAGCGAGTGACGCAGCCCGACAAACGAGCGAGGCGACGACGATGAGAATCGGCTTTGCCACAAAATAAACATTCCAGCATTTTGCATCCAATTATATTTTATAGACAAACTTTATACCAATATTAATACCAAGCTAGAAAACTACACATAATTTTATACAAACATACATATAACTGTAAGTATACGATAGGTACATAATGGTGTGTATCGTTTTTTGGTACAACACGCATTCACTTCATGGTGCACGTAAACTTTTATCGAAAAATCCACGATTGCACTAAAATTAACACCATGTTTGTATTTGCATATAATGTTCAACATACAGCCCGCATCTTTGGATTGAAACCATAAACGTTTATAATATAACTCTCAAGTTCTTCTTTTAGTTCATATTGTAACTGTGTTAAATTCACCATAAAATGGGACGATTTTTGTAATTTAGTTTCAAAATAATTCCAGCAAAATATTTGTTTTTTTTATTTATAAATTAAATAAAATTTTTTAATAAAATGTATACTTCAAAATTGAAGACATTTCTTAAAGTTTAAAAAATTATATTTTTAAGCTTACAATTCCTTTGACTTCAATTGTTTAGAAATTGAATTTTTAGAAAACTAAATATGATCAAAGGTTGTTCATATTTAAAAAAAAATATTTTTCATTAATTTAAGAACTCCGAAAAGTATGTAACCAATAACAATAACCAATTTAGTCTAGCATTTTTGGTACAATACTTTAGATCGGTAAAGATGTCGAATTTTGAAATTCTATTGATGTAAGAATTTAGAACTCTTTCTGTGCTAATGTATTGCTCTAATACCAGCTTGGTTCCACATTCCCTACCTCCTCAAACTTGTGGTGATTCCAACTTGATATCAAGGAAAAGAGCTCTAAATTCCTGCATTATTAGAATTTCCATCTCAATATTTTGTACAAGATGAATCAAATTTTAAATCGAAAATCATTTTTGTTAAAGAAAATTGTTAGTTGAATCTTTAACTAAAAATTATTAACAATAACATTTTCCATGAGATGAAATAAGTTTGAAGAGTAATACCTGTATTTATTACTTTAGAGGTAATATCCGACAGTGAAGTTAGTATTACATTTTTCGAAATTGAAAAAAAATGAGGATGCAGATAAATGGCTAACATTTAAGTGAGATTGACACAAAGCTGATGAAGATGAAATGGACCCACTCAGGTTTCCAACAATAAAGCAAAATTGCAAACACTTTCGGTAATTAGTTAGGGATAGAAGACTTATTAGTTCAGGAGGCAAAGCTACTCCATGTAACCATGAGGGAAAACGTAAAGTAAACCTTAGGCACTATCAAGTCTATGAATATGAGTGGAGTTATAAGGTGCCCAAATTATACAATTGTATTTAAGGGCTGATCTGAAAAATGATACATATACAATTTTAAGGACATAAGGATCTTGGAATTCCAAATCTTTTTATAAATCCTAAATTTCTTTTAGACTTTTTTTAATGCAGTTAATATGATCAGTAAAAGTTAACTTTAGCTCCAAAATTATGCCTAAGTCTGAGAAGTTAGTTAATTCTAAGGCTTCGGCCACGCAATGAGCGACGAGCGACTGAGCGACCGAACGACGATAAGCTGAGCGACCAACCTGAGCGATGGGTGGCCTGGCCATTTACTAAACGACACGTCGCTGACCGATTAGTTAGAAAAATTCCATCGTCAAATGCGGTTCGTCAAAGCTTAGTCTGCTATTACACGATGCCTCACGACTCACATGAGTGCGAAAAAGAAAGCAGCTCTGAGAAAATGAGATGCAAAAAAAATGTCCGGTGAGTCTCGGGCAAATTTTTAGTAGACTCACTTTGACGTTTCTTTTTTCTCATATTCGTTTTATGCTGTTCTTTTTCATTCGATTTTCTTGTTACTGGGATTAACAACATCGAATTTGTTTGAAAACCAGAAAAGTGTGTAACTTCAACAGCTTTAATAAATTTTCGGGATCCATTTCTAAAATCCTATTTATTTTGTTTTATAAATTTTACTCAAATTCAAATACTATCGAAAAACTAAAGCCAACGAGAAGGAGCATTCAAAACAAAACAAACAATAATTGTCAAATTTGAGGCATGGGGCACGAGTCAGCGTGTAATAGCGCTTGCCTCACCGAATACAAATTTATAAAGAAAGTCAAAAGTGAGTCGTGAGTCGTGAGTCAACGTGTAATAGGGGACATACTAGTTAAAAGTTGCGTTCATATTTATATATCAATGCGTTGAATACAAGAAATCAGCTTGAGCAATATTTTTGGGAGTTTAATAAAAAACACTATTTGTAATTAAAGATTAAATAAATAAAAACTTACCAGAACAATTACAAATTTGTCCAAATTTTTCCCACTCTTTATCGGTGACATTTTTAACTTCCCATATTAAGTTATTGTAATGGGTCCGATTTGTCAAATTGAAAATTTTGACATTTCTCGACGTTTCAAGGTCCCTAGAGTCGAAATAAAAGATTTTTAGAAAGATGTCTGTGCGTGCGTGTGTACGTACGTCCGTACGTCCGTACGTCCGTACGTCCGTACGTCCGTACGTTCGCGACGTTTTTTTCGTCGTCCATAGCTCAAGAACCAGGAGAGATATCGACTTCAAATAAATTTTGTTATACAGATAATAATGCAGAAAGATGCAGCAAGGGCTCTCAAGAAAATTGCGTGGGTGGTTTTTTTACCATAGCAGTTTAAAAAAAAGGTGACAATTTTGGTTAACCCTAAATATCTCATGAACCAATGACGCTAGAGACTTGAATTAAATTTTATATTATATATTGCAACGCGATACAAAACAAGTATATTTTTGGAAAAAAATCCAATTAACGGTTTTTTTTATAAATCAAAAAAACTGAAAAAAAAAAATTGTCACTTCGAAAATTTTACGACTAAAATATGATTTCATCTCAAAAACAATTTTGTGCAACGAAAAATAATGTTTTTGACATCTGATAAAATTTTGAGAAAAATCGAATTGACAGTTTTTTTACAAAAAATAAAAACCTAAAAAAAAACTTAATAAAAGTTGGTAAAAATTGAATTTTGACTCAAATATCTTTTCAAAACTTTGAGATATTGGCTTTAAACTATTTTTATCTTTCAAAAAATATTGTTTTCAACATTCAGTAAAATTTTGAGAAAAATCGAATTGACAGTTTTTTTACAAAAAATTAAAAACCGAAAAAAAAGTTTAACAAAAGTTGGTAAAAATTGATTTTCGACTCAAATATCTTTTCAAAAATTTGGGATTATGGCTTCCAACTAATTTTAACTTATAAGAAATATTTTTTTCAACATTAAGACAAATTTTGAAAAAAATCGAATTGACAGTTTTTTTTACAAAAAATAAAAACCTAAACAAAAAAATTAATAAAAGTTGGTAAAAATTGATTTTCGGCTCAAATATCTTTTCAAAACTTTGAGATATTGGCTTCAAACTAATTTTATCTTATAAATAATATTGTTGTCAACATTCGGTAAAATTTTGATAAATGTTGGATTGACAGTTTTTTAAAAAAAAATAAAAACCTAAAAAAAACAATACCAAAACTTGGTAAAAATTTACTTTCGACTCAAATAGCTTTTCAAAAATTAAAAATATTGGCTTCAAACTTATTTTATTTCACAGAAAATATTGTTTTTAATATTCAGTAATTTTTTTTATAAAAATACAACAGTCCGTTTTTTCATAAAAAAATAAAACTTCCAAAAAATAGAACGCAAATTTGGTAAGAATTGATACATTTAGACAAACTTTTAAGCAAGACAAATCGATAGATGGGATGGGAAGTTATCAGTGTGGGTCGCATCCCAGCCTCTTTTTATTTTTGTAATCTTTGTGGGTGTCCTGCCATAGCACTGGGCGGCTTTTGACAGCTGAAATTAAGCTTTCAGTGTTTATTGTACACATCTTTTTTCTACATCACTCAGCGATCAACTGAAAAATTAAAACAGATTTGATTGCAAAGTGATGTCGCTCTATAGCTTAAAAAATCGCTCAGTCGCTTAGGGATTATGTGGCTACCTCTATACGATTTTATGTCGCTCATTGCGTGGCCGGACCGTAAGAGCCCCCGCAGACTGCAGACTTTTTATCGGCCGATAGTTTGGTCGGGTTGGGCTGAAAGTGCGCACGCCAAGCCAACTAAACAGTTTGGTTGGTGAACAGGGCGCAGACTATCCAACAGTCGGCCGACTATTCTCGAACTAGTTTGTAACTTACTGATCAAAATACACGCAAACGACGCCAAATCACAGAGCGAACTGAACTATCGAGCCGACTAAACAATCGTCATGTATGCGCAGGCGTGTATGCGCCAATACTGATTAAACAGTCGGCCGATAGTTGGCTGACAGATTAGTTTGAATGCAATCGGGTAGCCCATCAAACTTTTTTATCGGCCGATACTGAATCGCTGTAGTGTGCGCATATGCATTCCTCTCCATACTGATTTAGAAACCGACCAAACTATCGGCCGATAAAAAGTCTGCAGTCTGCGGGGGCTCTAAGAGTTTTACATGTATTCATAGTCAAGTTTATTATGTCTGCGTGTAAAACTCATTGTTTTGCACTCTTCAATAATCAACATTAACGTTCAAAATATTTTCACGTCATCAGCGAATATTGATGTATCGATTTTTTTAAGATGAAAGGAAGGTCATTTATGCATAAATAAAACAAATAACAATGGACCAAGGTGGCTAACTTGAGGTACACCAGAATTAATAATAAACGAATTAGAATAGTCGTTTTTGAAAACAACACAGAATTGTCTATTAGCAATTAATTTGTCATATAGTCCGATTTTATCTTATTTACTTAAATGGCTTAGTTTGTCAAATGCCTTGCTTAAATCTGTAAATAATAAAATGTTGTAAATTCAATGAGATCTGTAAAAGTAGGTTTTCATTTACAAATCATAGGCACTTCTACAAAATCATCAAACATATTAGACATCACTTTAGGGTTGTGACTTGACAACCAATTTATAGCTTCAATTTTACTGCATGCTTAGTTTTAAAAATTTCGAAAAATGTAGTGCTAACTTGACAGTCTTAGGTAATAACACTTTTTGTTGGTAAAATATTCGATGCGACAAAAATATTGTTTTTGTTTTTTTTTTTTCAAGTCTAACAAATTTGGCCTAAAATCACAATACATACATACATATGTAATACAAAATTTCACTGAACATATTAGGGGTTAAAGTAGTAAGACAACTGTAATTTTTTGAAAGTCCGTTTTGCACATCTTGATGTTACTTTCTGTAAAAGTAAATTTCTTTAAGTCGATATCTCTGACCTACAAAAATATATCCCTAAACCTACGGACGTACACAGAAACACAAACAAAAAACACGGAATTTAGAGACCTTGAAACGTGGAGTATGGGCATATCCACAGTATTTTTAACTTTCATGTTACCGCAGTATATTAAGCCTTAGAAATGAAATTGGCACTTTCTAAGTGGATAGATTTTCATATCATGACTTATTTCAATTATGTAACCTACCTGTGACTTGATTGGATTAAAATTTTTAATTAAAATTAATACAAAATAGGCTTAAATATTGCAAATTTCAAGCGTACCAGATGCAAATTTATTAAGTTTTATAAACAAAAAACATTTCAAGGACCTTTTAAATAACTTAACATCATTAATATATAATTATTTACAATATACACTAACAGAAAAACCTCGAAAGAAAGGTGTGCTTCCATTTAAAAAATAGTACAAAGCAATTAAATTAGAGTACCTCCGTTTTTACAAATATTAAAATCTGATCTTTTTCTCTATATAACTTTCTCAACGATCGATTCTGGTAGTATTTTATAGGCTTAAATTATTCTCTATCAATCAATAAATCAATTAAAATTTAATTGGATCATGTGCCTCTATTTAAAAATAAATAATGCCATTTTAAAGTTTAAAATTGAAAACGTGATTGGTATAAAATATGTGATTTTTTTAGCGGCACACCTATCGATAAGATCTTACAGCTAAATAAATGATTGTGAATGATAATTACTATGAAATTAGGGTTTTTCATTGAATGCTTTTCATTGATCTTACGTACCGGATATTACGTGACGGATATTAACGATGTTTCAAAATGAATCACGCAAGTATTTTCTTGTTATTTAGATGATAAACAATGAAGAAAATGTTTGTTTATAGATGTGCCTCAAAATTAAAAAAAAAAAATTTTCAATTGTTGAAAATGAAAGATTCTTATGTGGATATGCCTATATGTCAAAAATGTTTTATTCGACAAATTGAACCGATAACATTAACTTTCAATGGGAAATAAAATAAAACGCACCATTGGATCGATATTTAATTTGCTCAAAAAAATATTTCTCAAAATTATATTTAGTACTTACAAAATATTAGTCTTGAATCTGAATTTCGTTAAAATGTTAATACTCTTAAAAAAAGCTCAAAAGAAAAAAACATTTTTAATCATTAAATATTATTTAAATAATATAAGAGCTTGCTTGAGGCGGTACACTTCTGTTGTCATATAAAAAATTGATTTTTATATTGGAAACTCCAACTGAAGAAACGAAAACTTAGAGAAAATTTCATAAAAATCTATTGGGCCGTTTTTAAGAAAAATTTAAATTTTTGATTTTTAACCATACGATATATAAATATCATATTGATTAAAAGTTAAATAATTCTTTGAATGTAACACCTATCATATAAAAGCTACCATTTAAACTAAAAACAAACTTATAAAAAAACTGTTTGAAAAAGTCACCAAGCCCCCTTTTTATTTTGACTACGCCACTGGTTTCTTGCTCAAACTAAAAACAAGACAAATGGAATTAGTATTAATCTGATCTTTTCCATTTTTATTCCAAAAATAGAGGTTTTAAAAATAACAACTGCAAATTAAGCTCTATAGATTTTTAACTCTTGTACCATAGACCAACTTTTTCAAAAAAATATAAACACCAAGGCATCTTAATTAAAAAAAATATGTCTAAGAAAAATACTTTCTTTTTTTTTGTTATAATTTTTAAAAATAAATATTCCAATCTCTTCAACAATAGATAAGACTTGAGGTAACTTTTATAACCTAGTTTAAAAAGAAAAATGAAAACAGTTACTTTGATTGGCCGTTTCACAGATAAGACTTTTGGTGTCCTTAAACGTCAGAACATTTTTTCCATGAATTTTATTTCAAAAAAATTATATTTTGGCACACTTAGCGCGAAAATCTATGAAAATATTTGTTTCGAAATCTAAGGGTAAACAAAATTGAAAAAGTGGTAAGAAATAATTATCTTTAACAAAATCAATCAGTTTTTGAACCAAAAACTCAATTAGACACTCTTAACATTGTTTTTAGTGGTCTTTAGGTACTTTTGAATCAACTTGAAAATCTTAATATACTCGTTTAAGTGACAGTTTTAAATCTAGTTGTTTTCCACATTTGAATTTTTCAAAAAACCTTAAATTCAAATCGTAGTAGATGACATCTAAACAAATCTATCTTTAATCAATCGACCCACAGTGTCAAATGAAATCGAATATTTAAGGAACTACTTATTTTAATTAGTTGTTTATTTAATCAAACTCACTCCGCGTTTAATGTAATTATATTGATTAGAGTAGTGTCCAGCAAACAAAACACCAATTAACATAGAATTAATATTTAAATAGCCAAGCAAACGCTAACGGCTGTCGATGTCGTTCATGCTTTTTAATAGGATTTCCCATAAAGCGTTAATTTCCTTGTAAGCTGATGCCGGGGGGTATTTTAAAACTTTTTTCAAATAACTTTTTCTTTGTTTTTTTTTTTTTTTTAATTTGTATGCGCTAAGGTTAAATGTTGTTTTGGGAGGTGGGAGTTAAATATAAAAATAATAATAAAAACTACTAAATACCCGAGATTTTATTTCTTTTGTTTTCTCATCAGTAAAAGGGAGGTTATGCCTTGAAGGTTTTTGTTTTTTTTTCTACCTGCTGAAACACAAAAAAAATCACAACATTTTTTAAAAAGTCGTATTTAAAATTATGGCAGTGTCAGCAAATTTTTGGTATTTTATGTTGTTGTTGTTGCTATCTTTGAATTACAGAGAAGTCGCTTTAATTGAAGATACACTTCACTTCTTTCCAGTTCAGTTTCTTTCTGCCTTATTTTTATAATTTTTTTTATTTTGGGGTCATCTTAAGTGCTTGAAGAAATTGAACTTATGATTGCGCCTTGAGCAATTATTTTTTGGTCTTGATTCTCGTTTTTTTTTCGCTTTTAGCCATTCTGAGGCTGGTATAATAGGAGGACTTTAGAGTTCAAGAGGAGAAAGAGTGAAAAATGGTTTTGTGTTCTGGTGTGAAGGGTTCGGACATTGGTGAACATTAAAAAAACAAAAGTTAAAACAAAAAAAGAATCTACTTTATTTTTAACGATGATAAAGAGGGTTGTTATTTTTAATAGTGGAGATATGTTTTCCTTAAGCTATGGCATTTATGGGTA
Source organism: Eupeodes luniger (assembly GCA_951509635.1). Classification (NCBI taxonomy): domain Eukaryota; kingdom Metazoa; phylum Arthropoda; class Insecta; order Diptera; family Syrphidae; genus Eupeodes; species Eupeodes luniger. The sequence continues at coordinate 4,476,826 of OX608075.1, read as the reverse complement.
ATTTAAAAACACTTGATAGCTTTTTATTTTAAATTTGACCAACTTGTTTTAACTTAGACTTTCAGCTCCAGGAGGAAAAAAAACAAGAAGAAGAAGAAGAAGAAGAAGTTTTCAAGGATTTATGTTAACAAAATAGAAAGGGTTTTTTTGTAAAAGTATTTTCTGCATTTTTTGTCTTGTGCTTATGATAAATGAGGGTAAGGCAGTTGTTGTTTGGTTGGATAAAATAAAGTCCGTTAATTATTATTATTAGAATAAATGAGATTTAAATAAAATAATTTTTTGTTTTTTATTTGCATTTAAAAGTGTTTTGCAATAAAATTAAAATTTATGTATGGGATCCGTTCGAAAATGAAGAAATGTTAGATTTTAAAAGGTTTAATGCAATAAATTTATCTTGTTTAAACGAATTGGACTTTTTTTTAAGCAACACAAATATAAATACTATATTATATTAATAAAGAAATTAAATTCGTTTAGCGAAGATTGGAGATTATTTAAAAAATCTATAAACAGTTTTTTAAATTTTATTATTTGCGTCCTTGAAAAAAATTAAATTTTGTAAAATTTGGGAACAAAATAATATTTTTAGAGCTGTGTAGGCCAAAAAGTGGTAAATTTTTACTTGCGACATATAGGAACTATATGTCAAGTTTTGCATTCGTGCAAAATTTCGAACTCGAGATTTTAATCAAACATGATATTACAATGGTAGAGAAGCCGAAAAAAGAGGGTCCCGCGATTCCGTCCGGCCTGTTTTGTCTGTCTGTCCACGCTCTTACAGCCTAAACTTGGAAGTTAAGGTTTTGAGCAGATTCGCGTTAGGCGTTTTTTAAATTTTTGTTTAAGATCAAAACTTACAGTGGCCCCCATACATTTTTTTTGGTCAAAAAACGAAAATTCGAATTTTCTCAAAAACAAACCGATAGATTTTTTTTATATTTTCTCCAAAATTTTATTTTTTAACTTGGCTTCTTTTAATAAGAAAATCATATTTTTGTATTGCTCAGGAAAGGTAACGTTCATAGAACCGTTATTTTGTTTTTAATTTTCTCAGCAACTTATGAACTGATTTCAATAATTTTTTTTTGAATAAGCTCTTATATTGCCTTAACAATATTTGATTATCAAAAGTGCAATTTTTTATTGTTTGGATTTTTAAAAAAATATTGAATTTTTTTTTTCAAAATTCTATATCTCAAAAACGGGTGAACATTTTTTTACGAAATTGAAATATAGAGCGTATATTTACAATCACTAAACAACTGCATACCAAAAATATATTTAGAATAAAATAGAAAAATTTTATATATAAAAAATTAATTTAAAAAAGAACCGCTCTATGGATTTTCGAAAAAAAAAATTTGAAAAATCAAGGGTTTTTTGATTTATAAAATGGCATTTAAATTTTTGAAGACAAACTTATTTTTCAGGTAAAATTTTAAATTAGTTTTTTTTTAAATTATTTTAACTGTATTAAATGTAACCCCCTCCCAAAAAAATGAAAAATGGAGGTTTTTTCGACAAATCAAATGGCATTTATATCTTTGAAGACAAACTTATTTTACATTTTATATATTTTTAAATCTTATATAGCTACGTAGGTACTTTTTTAAACAGGCTCAAGTTCGTGTGACCCAGTCGTGCATTTTAGTTTATTTTGTATTAAGATTACCATTAAAGTGTCACTTTTTGACCACCCAAAAAATCGCTATGCATCAAAACTAAATTTTGTATTATATGTTTTAACAAATCGGTACGAACATACAAAATTCAACTAGAAGTTTTTTTTTTATAAGTCAAAAACTCTGAAAAAATGTTTCTGACATCTGAAATAATTTTTAGAAAAAAAATCAAATTCTTTTTACAAAAAATAAAAATAAACAAAAATATTGCAGATAAATTAAATTTTTGACGACACGAATATCCTAAAAAGAAACAAAGGTTCTGCCTTCAAATTTATTGCATTTCATATACAAATTGCTGTTAACTTGTGATTAAATTAAAAAAAAATTTAATTGACAGTTTTCTTACAAATAAAATTAACCAAATTAAAAATTTTTTTTTTTTTTTTTTAAATTCGATGTCTCAAAAACGGGTCAGCATTTTTTTAACAAAATTCAAATGTAAAACATAACTGCATACCAAAAATATTTCTAAAAAAATTGGAATATTTATAAATTAACCTATACAAAATTAACCAAAAAATAAAACTGCTCTAACAATTTTCAAAAAAAAATTGAAAATTGAGGTTGATTTTGTAAAATTAAATGGCCTTTTATTTGTATGAAGATACACTTATTTTGAGGATATTATGTTTGAATCTTAAATATAAAATAGGTACTCGGTCTATTTTCTTTCAAAGGATTTTTGAAAACGGGAGCAGGTTTGTGCAATTTATTATTTCTTATGTTTTTCTTTAAAAACAAAACTTGCAAAATTTTGAGAAACCAATGAAATTTTTAGAGCTTTTATAAACTAGACCCCCGAAGAGTAATAATTTTTAAAAAAATGTCTTTGAAGCCAAAAAATTAAGTTAACATTCAAGCCAAACCCCAAGTTTTGGAAAAAAATCAATTTTCAAAATTTGGGATTGAAAATATTTTTATATTTTTTTTGAAAGATCAAATTTTGAAGAGCAATATCTCAATCCACATTAATTTTTTCATTACTCTTAAATAAATTGTGTGAGAGTTATTTTAAAGGAAAATTATTTTTGATAAAAGTGGTTTCTTTTTAATAAAATTTAAAATTTTGAATTATACATGCATAATATAGTGAAAATAAAAACGAAAAATTATTTTTTTTTTATTTAGATTTAAAAAAAATTAGAGCCTTGTTCAAAAAGAGTAAAAAAGTGAGATTTTTGTTATTTAAAAATATCTTTGAAAAATGGTTGCTTTTCGAAAATTTTGAACTCATATTTTCAACTTATCGATCAAAACTTTAAAAACCAAACACGCTAATATTGTAACACTGTTCATTTGAAGGCCAAGTTTGTACTCTTTTCTCTTAATCCTTTATTACAATAAACTATTATGATTGCTAAAACAACAACGGTGACGTTTTTAGTTTTGTATATCTTCTAGAAAAAAACCTTTAATTACTGACAAGTCGTTAAACTGCAGCTGATTTAATGTTAAAGATAAAATTTTGCAGGCTTCATGTCTTCTGAAAAAAATAAAGTTGTCACTTGCAGTCCTTTTTTTTTAACCTCGATTCTACAAAATTAAGTTTTAACACTCAAAACTAATGACTTTTTTTTTAGAAATTCTTGGAATTCGAATCATTTTTGAGATAAATTATTTGAAAACACAGGTCAACAGTAGATTTTTATCTTAGGTTAGGTTAGGTTGAGGGGCTGACAGTTGATGTCTTAACCGTCACACTTAGATCAATACAGATCCATTGTGATACCCGTGAGTATTGATACTCAAGCTAATAAGAAAAACCTATGTGATCAGTTAGTCAAGCCATTTAGAGGCTTTGACAAAGTTCAAAATTTTAGTACCTGGCGTACTAGAGAGTTCTTTTAAATCCCCAAAGAAAAAGTTGCCAAGCAGTTTCTTCCTTTGATGGGAGAGTGCTGGACAGTGACACAGAAAGTGCGAAGTGTCTTCATGCACCTCCTCGTCACCGCATCCTCTGCATAGATCATCTGAACTTATTCTCATCTTTTTCATATGAAAACCTAACAGATTATGTCCGGTGATTATGCTTACGAGAGATCGGAGTGATCCCTTTTGTAGCTGCATAATTCTTTCCGTTCTTTGTTTGTTAAAACAGGGCCAGATCTTTCTTGTAGTACCGCAGGTGTCAAGAAGGTTCCACCTTTCGTTGGCCTTAATAGTTATTCTTTTTGAGATTCCCTGTTTTAAATAACAGGTAGGGGTGCTAACTAGCTGAGCTTGGCTTTCGTCAAGCATTGACCCTAGTCTTGCTAATTCATCGGCTTTCTCGATGCCTAGTATATCGCTGTGGCCTGGGACCCAGCAGAGTCTAATATTGTGCTGTGCGCCAAGAACCTTAAGCTCTTCGCGGCAGCATGAAACAAGCTTTGATTTTACCTCAGTTGCAGTAATCGCTTTTATTGCCGCTTGGCTGTCAATGTAAAAGGTGATATCAGCTCGTGGTATCGCCATCATTGATACCTTTTTAGCAGCTGTTGTCACTGCCAGGACCTCCGCTTGGAAGACGCTGCTGTAGTTTGGAAGCCTAAGCGAGGCGGTCAACTTGAGAGATTCAGAATAGAAGCCTGCCCCTACACCAGTGTCCATTTTAGAGCCATCAGTATAGATAGCTATTGACGACTCACTGGAGTATGGTATATTATCTATCCATTCCTCTCTGCTTGTGATGGCAGCCTGGAATGGTTTGTGAAAATCAAGTTCGGGTATTTTATAGTCTGCTGTAGTTTTATGACCCATAACTTTATGAAGGATCTGGGCATGTCCTGTGGAACTGTTTATCCAGACTTTAGTTTGACTAAGTCTCAGGGCACTTTTGGCCGCAGATTCTTGAACAAAGAGGTCTAAGGGAATCAGATTGAGTATAACTTCCAGTCCCGCAGTTGGAGTGGATCTCATTGCTCCCGTAATGCCAGTGCACGCAAGTCTTTGAATTTTTGTCAAAGTTTTTAGGTTCGTGCTCTTTTCTAAAGCTTTCCACCATACTAAATTACCATAGGTTAGTATTGGTCTAATTATTGCCGAATACATCCATTTGATAATTCTAGGGTTTGGTCCCCAGGTTTTCCCGAAAATTCTATTGCAGGAGTAAAAGGCAATCGATGCCTTTTTAAATCTATCTTTTATGTTCAGGCCCCAATTTAGTTTTTTATCTAAGATCACACCGAGATACTTTGCGTGATCAGAGATTTTAAGAGGACAGCCTTCAATTGAAGGAATTTTAAAGTCAGGTATTTTGCGCTTGTTAGTAAATAGCACTAGTTCTGTTTTAGCTGGATTGACTGTCAGCCCACAGCTCCTAGTCCATTTGCTTACCAACGAGAGGGCGTATTCGGTTTGTTCACTGATAATGGGTAGGAACTTGCCAGTCGCTAGTAATGCAAGATCATCAGCGTAGGCTATTATCCTTACTCCACTTGATTTCAATTTAGAGAGTATGCCGTTCATGACAAGAACCCAAAGTAGCGGTGAGAGAACCCCACCCTGAGGGGTGCCTCTGGATGTGGTTACTCTTACCCTTTCTTCCGCTAGCTCAGAGTTAATTTGTCTCTTTCTGAGCATACACATTATCCACTGTGTTATTGCTTTTTCGACTTTGTGGTCGTCCAAGGCTTGCTTCACTGTTTCGTTCTTCACGTTATTGAAAGCTCCCTCAATATCCAAGAACGTTGCAAGGGTGTATTCCTTGTCATTCAGTAATTTTTCTATAACGCTGACAACACTGTGCAATGCTGTTTTTTCTTAGGTGGAACTCTGTAATTTTCATAGGTTCATCAATTCTCATTTGAGGACAAATATTTTTTCTACAAACATTTTCTTTTGTATCCATGACCGAATTGTTAAATATATTCCTCCTCTGAAAAAAAAATGCCAATAACTGTGAATTAATTTCGTAAAATCTTAAGATTTTCTTAATTGCTTTAGAATTTAGGTGATTCTTTTTTTTTTCTCATAGTTAAGAAAAAATCTAAAAAAATCGAATTAAAATAAATCAATGAATTGTGAGGAATTGAATACTAGTTGAAGTACTCAACTAAACTCTTACAACATTTTGATCAAAAAAACAAATAGATTACCTTCGAATTCTGTACTCGAAGTATTTCGAGCTAACTAGTGTATTTTTGATCATTTAAGAAAATTGTAGCAAATTGAATTCTGTTCAAAATACTACCTCTCAAATTTTTCACTTTCAATTACTCCTACACGTTTTTTTAATTTTTTTTCTTGAATTCAATACCAATCTTCAAAAATTGTATTTAAAACTTTGTGGCTATTAAGTGAAATCATTATGTCTGCATAGAATTGAAAAAATGAACAGGAAGTGAATCGCAAGTCTTGTCCGCTTTGACCACTTGTCCATTTTGAGCCACGCTTCAAAGAGATCTTCTACTAAAGATGTCAAATTTTGTTCTCATTTAATTACTGTTTCCTTTTTCCAAAAACTTTTTTTGATTTCAAGAAATCTTGTTTAAAGAATTGATTAGCCTGAAACATTATTTAAAACTCATTTACTAAAACATGTTGTAAAATTCCTATGGTAATGCTGTTCCAAACTCAAGCTTAATTAAGGAGATGTATGAACTTAAAGCCTTGAAAATTAAAATACAAACATTTACTAAACAGATATGTACACAAATTTTCAATTATAGAGTTGCATTCTATTTAAACAACCTCACCTAACCTAACCTAAAGTTTATCTCTCATTACTTATTTAAACACACTCTGCCCACAGCTCATTTACTCAGCAACCATAAATTAGTATTTTCCTAGAATTTCTATAATAGTTGAAAATATTTACCTGAAGGCTTCTTTAAATTTAAATGAATACATTTATGCCCAAAAAAAAAAACAAATTTAAATTCGTTCCTGTGAATTTACGTATATATTCCCACTCCTGCAGGTTCACATTGATTTTAGCATCAATTTCTAATTGCATGTTACATACCATAATTTGTTTTAGAAAACGACTGAAAGGTTGCAACGCTTCCGTTGTTACATCGCGTCGCGTCGTCGTCGTTTATATTCTAAAATAAAAATAAAACACATAAAACAATAAAAGCAATAAAATCGAATATGTGCTTGAAGCTTGAAGCAAAATCATAAAAACTAATTGAAGTTGAAGTTGACGTTGTTGCACAATTATAGTGTTTTTCTATTTTACACGCCGCGGCCGCAGCTCAGCTCAGCACTGTTGCTGGTTGCTTGTTACCGCCCATCCAATTTGCAATCGATTTCATCAAATTTATTTAATGACATGGAAAACTTAATTACACGGTTCGTTAGCACCGCACTTATTTTAATCCACGAGTAATTTATATTTGTCCCACCATCAACCATCAGCCCGATAATATCCCCATCACCTCACATGTGTTGGTTGGTATTATATTCGTGGTGCTCAAATTCACAACGCGCGTCCTAGATATTTGCATATATACGTTCCGAATCCGAGCCCACAGTTAAATTGCCAAAAAGTCAACAAAATATTTGCCTTCGTTATATATAAATCGCTTCAATATAATGCCTTTTACGTACCACCCTCCCCCCTCATAACCATCATCAGGATTCAGAATTCAGGAGCAACGAAAATGCTTCCCAGATTGTTATAAAAGAAAAGTAGTCTCCTATGTTCATGTGGGTGGCTAGGCCATGGAATCAGTGGCAGCACCAGAAGTCGGAGGAAGGTGGCATATATCCAATGTCATAAAAATCAACGCATATCCTTTTTTAGAATCACGATCATATTCTTAAGTGAATGACAATTTAACGGGCACCATTTTGTATCCTTGCCCAGAATCGATTTCCTTCAAAAGGATCAAATAAAAAAAGAAAAACGACAAAGAACGATTTCGCAGAAGAATGAAAAACTTGCCGATTCGGTTGAATGGCTTGAGCTCGAGCTTCGTCCTTCATCACACACATATTCTCTTTAATCCTTGAAACACACTCCGAGACTCCAACTCCGAATCCTGCATATATATTCATTGATGATAATAGATGGCTAAAATCGAAAACGTCGTCGTCGTCTTTGTCGTTGTCGGCGCTCGCCTTGATTATTGAGTGGGCGTGAATTTGGGGGTTGGATAACTGCCAAAGTGGATTTCGATTTTGAAGATATGGCTTGGTGGCAGCATTGGCAGTGGTAGAAACGGCGAAATTGGAGTTGAAGTATAGGAGCTCAAGCTATAATGTTCGTTTAATATACAGATTCATTGTTAATGTCATAAAAACTAACGATTATGAATATTATCCCGATTTCCGTCCCGAGACCTTGTGTGCGACTTTTTGGATATATAATTCAGTATGAAGTCAAGTGGAATGAAAAAGTCCTTATGATATATGTTCGGATTCGGATGTCCGAAGCAGATGCACAACGAGTAATGGGGAACCCTTTTTTTTCTTTTTTTGCTACTCTGTAGAATAATGTGGGAAAAGTTAAAATTTGTTGGGTGGAGTCTTCCATTCCTCATGGAGACCGTGCCACCACAACTCCCCCATCATCATGATCATCGTCCTCATCATAATGCCAAAAGTTTACCATTTACATAAATAAGTGAGAGTTAAATGAACAGAAGTTAAAAGTATACAGGACATAAATGTATGAAGTAAATTGGTAATTAAAAAGTTTACTTCTATGATGAAATAATAATAAATATTGAAAACCCAAGTGTTCATCACCTTGTCGTCGTTATTTGAGTTTTATTATTGAAGTTAAAACCCTCATCAAAAATGGCTTCCGTTTATATATTTGTGTGAATATGTAGGTACCTAGGATCCCTCAGCCTGGTACTATTGTGAATGGTCATTGGAGAAAATTAAAATAACTCTTTTAATGGGGTCATGCAGTAATCAAAAATTTAATCCTTAAGCAAGATTGTTGTGTACTGGTGTATTGTTTTGTGTGTATTTATTTTTCAAAAGTTGAATTGGGATTTAAGTTTAATTTAATTAAGTTTTGTTGTTAAATAAAAGTTTTAGAGTACAGAAGGGGTTTTCTTAAAGCTATAATTTACAAGTAAATTAAGTTTACATAAATAAAGTTAAAATTATTATTGTTTCGGAGAAACTTTTGTGAAGCTTTTCAGTTGCAACAAAGTAAAAGTTGACACAGATATACTCTGTTAGGTAAGATTGTGCAGAAGCATTTAAAATAAGAGCTTATTTAGTCTTTGGTGATTTATTTGAATCTATAACAAACTGATTCTATGTGGCTATTGATTGAATTCGAATTGTTCTAAAGTTCTAGAGTTATGTTGCTCTTTATCACTACTAAACTGGGCTTGGAATTGAAAGAATCCATTATCTTGCAAGTTATTGATGTCGGATGTATTTGTGGTCAGAAGAAAACCATGCACTTTGAGGTCATTTAGAATAGAAAAATGTCTTCTTAAGCAAACAAATTGGGCTCCCTTTATGACAAAAAAGAGGCTGGGATGCGACCCACACTGATAACTTCCCATCCCGTCTGTCGATTTGTCTAGCTTAAAATTTTGTCTATATGTATCAATTTTTACCAAATTTTGTTTAGATATTATTTTTTTATGAAAAAACGGACTGTTGCAATTTTATAAAAAAAAATTACTGAAAATCGAAAACAATGTTTTCTGTGAAATAAAATAAGTTTGAAACCCATATTTAATTTTTGAAAAGATAACTAAAACTTGGTAAATATTTAATTTACCAAGTTTTAGTATTGTTTTTTTTTTTTTTTTTAAATGTTAAAAACAATATTTCTTAATAGATAAAATTAGTTTGAAGCCATTATCTCAAATTTTTGAAAATATATGTGAGTCGAAAATCAATTTTTACCAACTTTGAGTTATGTTTTTTTTTATATTTTTATTTTTTATAAAAAAACTGTTAATTCGATTTTTCTCAAAATTTTACCAGATGTCAAAAGCATTATTTTTCGTTGCAAACAATTGTTTTGATGATGAAATCATATTTCAGTCTTAAAATTTTATTTTAAGAAAAATTATAAAAAAACCGTTACTTGGATTTTTTTTCCAAAAATATACTTGTTTTGTATTACGTTACAATATATAATATAAAATTTAATTCAAGTCTCTAGTGTCATTGGTTCATGAGATATTTAGGGTTAACCAAAATGTTCACCTTTTTTTTAAACTGCTATGGTAAAAAAAACCACCCACGCAATTTTCTGGAGAGCCATTTCTACATCTTTCTGCCTTATTATCTGTATAACAAAATTCATTTGAAGTCGATATCTCTTCTGGTTCTTGAGCTATGGACGACGAAAAAAACGTCGCGAACGTACGGACAAACGGCTTTTGGTTGGTACTGCAATTGCCACTATCTCAAAGTAATATTTGTTTTCGTTTTGTTTCATAACTCTCGATAAGTAAAATTTTTGACAAAATGCTCTAAGAACAAATTTAGCAGCACAATTAATTTTAAAAAGTTATTTTAACTCCGACTTTTTGTGCGTGCATGTTTTCTTAATTTAGCGTGTCCCAAAATAAATTATCTAGCTAAATTGAAGGTTATAAGACTTCTGGGTATTTTCAAATATTTTTGTTTGCATTATTGTCAAAACCTTTTTTATGATCCTTTAAAGTGATTTCTGAACAAATATTGAAGTGAATAGCTTATATTTTAATTTAATTATTTAAAACTGTCTGAACTTTTATTTTACATCTTATTGATAGTTAATAATATTTTCTATAAGATAAATCATTATTTGTTTTATTTATTTTTACTAAATTAATTTTCTTTCGTTACAAACATTATCATCTTTTGTTCGTAAAATACTCGGAGCAACGAAAATTATCTGTTATTTTAATAAATGCTTCATAAAACAATATTATTGTTTAAGTATATTTCAATCCCATATTGAAGTACTATTTTTCAGAAAATACTTTGAAAGCAACTTTAAGCAGTTGCAAAATATATGTATGATGTATCAAATCTTTTAGTCAATGCGTTCCCAAGTTTAGCAGTCTGAGTTTATTTTTCCGTCAAAATAAGAATTACAAAATTTTCTTTTTTAATAATTTACATAACCATTTTTATCGGATTTTTTTTTTTTTAATTTAAATTTATATTCTACAAACTTTGTAGTGAATATTTAAATGTCTTGGAATACAGGAGTTTTGGTCTTAACTTTCTATGTTTTATGTCCATTAAAAATGTCACTCTTCTGATGTTTTTCGATAACTTTTCCGTTTTTATTGCAATGGATGACAGCTTGGAATAGTTATTAACATAAATATCAATTCAGTTGAAATGTTCCCAGTTTTGTAAGATTCTAGAAAAATGTGGAAAGATTATGGTATTTGAAATTTTGAACTTAGTCACAGTGATACTCTGTACAAAGGGTAAACATACTTAAGTCGATTTACAAAGGGTAAAAATACTTAAGTCGATTTAAGACAGAGTGAAAAATTAGTTACATTGTCTGTCTTTAAAGATTTTGTCTATTATATATCAAAAAGTCTGTTTTCAAAAAAAAAAACATTTAAAGCAAAAATTACCGTTGGGCAAAATCTCAAAGTAAAATAATCCAAATTGCTTTGATCTTCAAAAAGAAAGTATATTTACGTTCATTATGTGGAGTAAATCTTTAAAGAATCAATTTTTATTGTCAAAACACTCAAAAAATCCAATTCCGAATTTACAAATAACTACGTCAACTGACACAATGGTAATGTGGTATTTGCTTGAAATTCTTCAACGGTCATAACACGATAACGATTACACACTAGTGACCAGGGTTTTCTAATTGAAAAGCAAAATACACATACATACTGTTCCGATGTTTTGATTGATGACCTTGGTTAAAACCCTATTCCAAAATCATTATATCATCTCAGTTATTGAGTTATCACTTTCTACATTTTGAAGAAAACCATTGTATTAGACTTTTCAAAAATTTTGAAAATTCAGAAAATAGTTTTTTAAAGTAAAATTTGTGATCCCAATCTTCAACATTTAGATCAATAATTAAAATGTTTGTATTTACTTTTAGAATAACTTTGTGTTGAAACCATTCCCAAATACATTTTTGGTGGTAATTAAATTTCTTTGTAACTTAGCTGTTTTTTAATTGAATCTGTAAATACCTTGGAATTACTTGCATATAAATCACTTTTATATTTGCCATGCCATTTTACTCTTACTCTTTGTTTCAGATTTCTCCTTTAATATTTTTCAAAGGTTAAAATTCGATATTCTGATGAAAATACTTAAAAAGAATATAAGTCACTTTTCCTTTTACAGTTTTGAACAAGAATAGCTTAATTTAGGAGCAAAAAATAAATAACTAAAAAATCAGTAATCTAAAAAGTACGTATACGCCCAAGTGTACAAACTTAAATTTCTTTTATTGCCTTCAGGTACAGAACATATGTTATTATTTTGTTTTTATTATTGTTTTTTAATGGAGTAATTTTGTTTTGTATTTTCTGTATAAGCCATTGGTCTTTTGTGTCAGTGTAATTTGTATTACTTTTGAGTATTTCAGATTTTAAGAGTTTCTATTTTAGTCTTCAAATCATCAAAAATGTATTTTAAATTGGACAAGTTTATTTTATGGGTATACCGAGAAAATAAGTTATTTTATTCCAAGACCATACTTTATTTATAGTTCAAAAACTCAAAACCAAATCTTGTTTATTTTTTAAGATACGTGTTCAGTATTCACTGTCAATCAAAACGAATTGATTAGTTCATTCACATAAAGTAAAGAAAAACAAGACAACTTGACGTATATAAAATTTACTGTGGGTATAATTTCCTTATTTTGAAGAATTTTCAAAAATTCTTGACCATAGTAATTCACCTCAATATCATATCCTGAATACTCACTTCGAATATCGAAGGAATTAGCATATTCCCAATACGAAATACGAAATAATATGAGAATATGTTGATTGTAATACGAGTTGTAGTGTAGAACATAAATTGAATGAATGTTGGATCAATTATTCAGAACACAAAATTCACAGAGTTCCAGTTACTTGAAATGAACAATATACCGTCTATAAACAATGTATAACTATAGATATTCATCATACATATGTATGTATGTATGTACAGTTCTCATTGGTATTCATAGTATCTCGAAATGAAGGGTTTCATTTTATACCAACCATCAGCCAAATAGAGTTATTTTTGATGATGGAAAACAGAAGAAGAATATATAGTTTATTGTTATAATATTATTTTGTGAAGGTGGCTTCTTTGTTGAGATGAATGCAAACATGTAATTTTATCCCTTTTTTATCAAAATTTTCAAATGAAAATTGTTCATTGTACCAATGAAAGTATACAAATGTAGTAAATGGGATATTGTTTTACCTTTTTAGAAAACAATAGTTGATGGTTTTTGTTTAAAATGTAGAGGTGTCCTGTTTCTATTTTGTTGTGTTTTTGAATATTTACAGTTGAAAAATTCCCTGATTTGATAACGATCTAATTTACTTAAAGGGAAATATCTACATAAAAGGTAAAAATACTGAATTTATTTTACAAAAACTTAAATTCTTCGAAGTGCGAAATTATTTTTCAGGTAATATATCACTTTTTTGTTCTCATATCTTTCGATCTGACAAATATTCGGTTTAAAAATCACGTTAATTTTAATTTTAGTTTTAATTCATATCAATTCTGTTTAGCGTAATAGTTAGGAAATAAAGCTAAAATATTACAAGATGGTATAAAATGAACATAAAAAAATATGTAGGTTCCCCTGTCGTTTGATTGTTTTTACTGAACAGTGGGAAAAATCTTTACATCGTTTTGGAGAAAGTAAGGTTATTGCTCTTGATATTTGAAAGACATTTGATAGAGTTTGGCACCAAGCTCTAGAATTGAAAATACTTGCTTTTGATGAATCTCTTCTTCGTTGGATTAGAAACTACCTTTCTAACCGTTCAATATAAGTTGCATTGGATGGTTTCAAGTCGGAAACGCATAAAATAAATGGTGATGTCCCACAGGAATCCGTTTTGTCTCCGACACTTTTCCTTATATTCATAAACGATCTCTTGTCTGCCACTTCTGATCCATTAAAATCTTCGGTTTATGATAGTACACTCAGCTTTTTATATTCGTTTCTAGATTTACATCCTAGTCCTTCGGATGAGGAACTTCAACGGCAGCGTATGTTAAGCTCATTAAATTTCGATCAGCGTTATCCAATTTTGGAATTATTGACCATGTAGAATTTAATGCTTCAAAATCTTAATCCTGTCTTCTGTCGTTAAAGCGTCACCTCTTACGTAATGATCACATCTTATGTAATGATCACATATTCGATATTGCCAAAAATTCTGCTAGGTGCTCAGGATTCCTCCAAAACGGTGCAAGAAATTTGTCACCTTTTCTAATATGGCTGTAATTTACAAAGCCTTCATTCTTCCAAACTTTGAATATAATTCACATATCTGGCTAGGTTGCCCAAAAACAAGTTTAAAGCACTTGGATAGAACCAAAAAAAGTGCTTTGGAAATGATAGGCGATAGACCTATAGCCGAAACATTAAAATCCCTCAAACACTGTCGCAATGTTTCATGTCTTGGTTGTTTTACCGATGTTTTTAAAAGTTGCATTCCACCCCTTAAACAATTCAGCGTTTATACTGGTACTTCCAGGAATGCTCGTCACTTTACTCTTGAGCTCAATTTCAGACATACTGTCAAGTATTGAGATTCTTTTCTTAACCGCACATCGAGAATGCTTTACCCAAATCTGTTTTTACTTATCATTTTGATATTTTAAAATGTAAGACCAATGTGCATCGCTGTCTCCTCTTTAATCTTTCCCTGTTTTTCTAAAGCTCGCAATGTGTTAAAAAATTAAGGGTATTATTAACCCCTTAAGTGCCCGTTATTATAAAAAAATACATTATTCTAAGATAGCTTTTAATTGAACGTCTAATGAAATAAAAAATCAAGACAGTAGAAAAATTCAATGAAAAGTTTTAGCTTTTGTTTGTTGTCTTAAATTGTTCGTACTAAATAAGAATCAAGAGGGTTTATGGAAATGACTGATTTCAAAGGGTATTTTTTTGAGTGGTTGGGAAAACGATTAGGCTTCTACCCAGAATACCCTCTCTCAAAATGCTATAAGGAAAATGTGTCAAAATGTTTGTTTTATTCATGAGAACCAAGAACCAAAAGAAGTTATTAAAGCTTAAAGAGTGTTTTTAGCAACATGTATTTAAATTTATTAAATAAGGCCCTTATTACAAGAAATGAATCGAACGTTCGACTGAAAGAAACCGTTTTTGAAATCACTCATCTCGTGAATACCATTTCAATATTCACAGCAAAAGCCAAATTTTTTGGAAAAAGAAGTGTTAACCCATTTGAAGGTCAAAATTCACCCATCTTAATTTTGCTCTATATTGGATTTCTTAAACGTTCGCCTTAAGTCGAACGTTCGATTCGCTTCTCATAATAGGGGCTTAAAGTTCGCCCTAAGATAGTTTTTTTTAAATTTTGAAAGTTCTGACAGCAAATTTTGATTTCATTATCTGTGAAATTAAATTTACTTGAAGTTGATATCTTTGCTATTTCCCGCAATAAGAACGATGAACTTGCATCTCTCTTAAAAAGATTGCTTTCTACGTGTCATCTGTCAGCAAACAAATTATAACCAATGTCTTACAATCGTGTGAGCTTACAATTTTGTGTATGATAGAAACTTCAATATTGTCAGTCATTTCCAGACGCCCCGTGCTATTTCAAATGTTCAGATGTCGTATTTTAAGACATCTAAGTCTGACAATTACTGAACCTTTCTGCATAGTCTTATGTAATACAAATTTTCTGTGAATACGAAAAAATTGCATTCGGCTATTGTCAGCTCATTGCATCAATTTTCAAACCCCTTACAGACAAATCTGACAATCGTTTGTACTTAGCTCTTAGATTTTAAGGAACTTGAAATATCAAGAAATGTCAAAGAAATGTCGATAAATTGGACCAATTTCTTCCAAAGGAAAGTTAATAATAAGACAAAAAATTTGGTTGCACAATTATTTTCAATGAAAATAATAAATACTAAGCTAAAAAAATATCTTCAAAGAAGTCATTCCGAAAGCCTTACAATATTATTTCATCTTCTTTTGTTCATATCTTTCACATAAAAATGTCTGTTTTCTTTCTTTATCAATTTTGAGGATCTATTTTTGAAAAGCTGTATAATATGCAAATAAATACCAGTTCACTACTAGAATGCCTTTGTTCTCTGACATTCCTTCCTTCTTACTTATTGAGTTTCTTTTCCTCCAAAAAAAAATATAGAAAACAAAATAACACAAAGCCCTATTTTAGTATAGTTTCCATTATACGGGTATTATGAATATTGTGTGTATTATATGTTCTTATGCATTTTTATTTTTTTTGCGTAACAATTTCAAGCTTTTTTGAATGTCATGCCATATGGTATTATTTTTAGTACCCATAGTTATAAAGAACTTGCCAATTCAACCATATTTTTTTCTTCTTACCCTCCCATTGCATATTGCAACATCCTAGACCCCAAAAATAAAAAAAATGAAAGAATCCAAAAATACCCAGAGATACGAGTATTATAATGTTTTTCTTTCTTTCAATATAAAAATTCCAAGAAAACTTAAATGGATTTGAAATGGAAAAGACAGAATTTTTTCCTTTTGCTATTGCACGTCTTCTCACCCATGGGCTGACACTCTTCACCCCACACATGTATTTAGTTGGCCCTCTATTTATGTATGTCTATACGAGTGGAGTCTTCCAAAACTACCCTATCACTGTACCAGAAAATAAGAAAACCATTTAATCGTAAAGGCATTGAGACGAAATATCTATGGCTGCACAAAAAAATAAGACAAAAAGAAAAGAAATACCACAAAAATGCGTTTTACCACCCACCCACTTTTAGCTTGGCCAAAAAAAAAACCAAACAAAAAATCTGTTCTACAAAGAAAATGGGGTAGAAAAAACAACAACAATAACACAAAACACAATATAACATCAAAATCACCCTTTAAAGAAACTCAAGTGGAATATGCTTGTTTTTCGCCAATTTATCGCCCGAGAGAGACCTAAGTTTTCTAAGTTAACATTTAAGGGTGTTTTAAAAGAGAGGGGGGTGCAGTGTTGTTTTAAGGGTAACCTCCAAGTGTTTTATCAAAATACGTTCAGTAGGTTAACGTTGGCGCCAACCGACATTATATCGTTCCATCTTATTTAGCTGATGGTTGGTAGTTATTTGTGTCAATGTGAAATACGGTTGGTTGAAACCGAATTGAATTCTATATTCTTCGACACCTTGACGTCAGGACGTATGTACCTCGTTTTTGTTCTAGGTACATCGTACGTTGTCGGTCGTCACTCGTATTCATGCATCACATCGCACGAATACGTGTTTGCTGCATGAGTTTTGTGGGTGTTTTTCAATTAGTTTTTGTAATTTGCCTAATGGAAGCAAGCAGAGTGTATTGTTGGTTTTATATTTTATTGTTCATTATTTACCAATGCTAGAAGTGTTTGCTTGATTATTTTTATTTTTCGAACTGAAAAATGTTTTAATTTTTATTTCAATACGTGAGTATTTACCTTGCTTTTGAATATAATAAAAATAACTAATATCAAGTCCAGGAAATTAGATATTCAAGCATTCAGGTGTTACAATTTCAGAGTAAAAGCTTATAAGCTTGCAACGACGTCATATACTGAGTTTTGAGTAGATATTTTAGGTCCTGGTGGAATCTATAATATGGATTTTTGTTGTTTAAAATTTCTAGAAAAAGGGTGTTTGTTTTTAGAAGTAAGGAACTATAAAATGAAACTAATAAACCAGATAAATTGTATTAACTTCCATAAAATTGGCTTGAATGAAAGATAATTGTTTGCCATTTATATTTGAATTGGATTCCTGTCATATATCCTAAATACTAATTTTTGGTCAGTCCTTGCAGCATTTAGGGTCATGTATTACACTACTTAACAAGGTTTATAACTGCAAATTAAATTGTATCTAAAACTTTTTAGTGTCCTTATCTTCAAAATCACTCTTTCATGTGATGTTTTTGAGATATCACCTTTTAAAATTTGAAAAAAGTAGAATTTGTCAAAAAGACAACATAAGCTAAAGAAGTAGATTTTTTTAGTAAATCATATAATAATTTTTCAAATCTATGTACAATCCGACCTACAGTATGTTAGTTGTTAGACTTCACTAATTCTATATGTATAATTCCGAAATACCACTCAACTATTGAATTACTTACTTACTCCTTAATGAACCCCAGAAGCACAGATTCTCCTTTTTATACAATTTTATTCGACATTATATACAAAATATTAGTTGTTATATTGTCGATCAATATTCTAAGAGATCAACTACAGTTAAAAAATACTTATTCTCTAACATACATATATTGAAATTTTTTAAAAGATATCGTGAAAAACGGTTGATTTTGTTGAAAACAATGAAAGCATAATATTCAAGGTTTTTCAAAATCTCTAACTCTTTAGAATTCCCTAAAACTTAGTGACATACTCAAAAGATTTGAACTGTGTCATTTGTTTTAAAGGGCTACGAATCTACGATGTGTTTTACCTTAGCTTCAAAAGAAGAGTTATGTTTAAAAAATTTAACTTGGTGGAGAGATTATAAAGTCAAATTCATATTCAGAAAAACGAAATATTTTTACAGTTCAACTCACAAGTTCAAAACTCGAAATTGTATGACATATCGGACTTATGGACTTCCAAAACATTGGATTATACATATGTGCGTCGTTCAATTCATGACAAAATGCTTAGCAGCCAATTTCTTGACGACGTTCTAAAATAAATTAAAAACTTGATCTAGTTATTTTCTGTTTGTCTTTGGAACATTATTTTAAAAATATTTTGAACTCGAGCATTTCTTCACATCTAATAATATCTATGTATATAACTCGGTTTAAAGTAATTTTTGAGCTCAAGTAATTTAAGGTCTCAGTTGAATGAGTTCTTACGTGTTTTTGTCTACTTTTGTAGCAACCCGTAGCTAGTTCTAACTCAAAATTTTGAAAATTTTCGAACAAAATTAGAAACATGTGTATGTTAGTGTTAACTTCCCATAGGAAGTTATTGTAATGGGTCCGATTTGTCGAATTGAAAATTTTGACATTTCTCGAAGTTTCAAGGTCCCTAGAGTAGAAATAAAAGATATTTGGAAAGA
This sequence comes from Eupeodes luniger, assembly GCA_951509635.1. Lineage (NCBI taxonomy): Eukaryota > Metazoa > Arthropoda > Insecta > Diptera > Syrphidae > Eupeodes > Eupeodes luniger. The sequence continues at coordinate 4,457,960 of OX608075.1, read as the reverse complement.
TTACTGTGCGTGCGTGTGTACGTACGTTCGTACGTCCGTATGTTCGCAACGTTTTTTTCGTCGTCCATAGCTCAAGAACCAGAAGAGATATCGACTTCAAATAAATTTTGTTATACAGAAAATAGTGCAGAAAGATGTAGAAATTGCTCTCAAGAAAATTGCGTGGGTGGTTTTTTTTACCATAGCAGTTTAAAAAAAAGTTGGAAATTTTGGTTAACCCTAAATATCTCATGAACCAATGACGCTAGAGACTTGAATTAAATTTTATATTATACATTGTAACGTAATACAAAACAATTATGTTTTTGAAAAAAAATCCAATTAACTGTTTTTTTTATAAATCAAAAAAACTGAAAAAAAAATTTGTCACTTCGAAAATTTTACGACTAAAATATGATTTCATCTCCAAAACAATTTTGTGCAACGAAGAATAATGTTTTTTACATTTGATAAAATTTTGAGAAAAATCGAATTGACAGTTTTTTTACAAAAAATAAAAACCTAAAAAAAAAATTAATAAAAATTGGTAAAAATTGATTTTTGACTCAAATATCTTTTCAAGACTTTGAGATATTGGCTTTAAACTACTTTTATCTTTCAAAAAATATTGTTTTCAACATTCGGTAAAATTTTGAAAAAAATTGAATTGACAGTTTTTTTACAAAAAATTAAAAACAGAAAAAAAATTTAACAAAAGTTGGTAAAAATTGATTTTCGATCAAATATCTTTTCAAAAATTTGAGATAATGGCCTCTAACTAATTTTAACTTATAAGAAATATTGTTTTCAACATTAGGAAAAATTTTGAGAAAAATCAAATTGACAGTTTTTTTACAAAAAATAAAAACCTAAACAAAAAAATTAATAAAAGTTGGTAAAAATTTTCGGCTCAAATAGTTTTTCAAAAATTAAAAATTTTGGCTTCAAACTTGTTTTATTTCACAGAAAATATTGTTTATGATATTCAGTAATTTTTTTATAAAAATCCAACAGTCCATTTTTTCATAAAAAAATAAAATCTACAAAAAATAGAACGCAAATTTGGTAAGAATTGATACATTTAGACAAACTTTTAAGCAAAACAAATCGATAGACGGGATGGGAAGTTATCAGTGTGGGTCGCATCCCAGCCTCTTTTTTGTAAATGACATCTACCATTTTTTTTTTGTGAAAACTGACATTAGAAGAACAGAAATAAAAACCAATGAAAAGTAATTTGAGTATCAAAGATATAACTTTAATAACAACACTTCTTTTATTTTAAAAAGCCGATTCCTCCTTTCATATTCGTTATAATTTTGTAAACTAAATACATATGTATATCGTGAGTTCTGACGTTATCACTTAAAAAAAAACACTTTTTCACTTAAAATAAAAAAAATTCAATTTGGCAGCACTTATCTTTTAAGATTCTCTTAAAAGATTGAGCTGTTATCTTATCTGTTCTGTTTGTATAAATATCTTCTGTTCAAATACAATTGTTTTCAAGATGCTGTTACTGTACTTCTTTCTTAAATTCTTCTTCGGCAACACTTTCGTTTTTCTCTTCTGAAAACTGAAGAATTTCTAAAAGTTTACTTTGTTGTTACACTTAATTCAAATGTGTCAGAAAAATGTGGGTCCCAGTCAGCCCTCTATATTCACACATCTACTGATTTAAGAGAGTTTTTGAGAGTTTTAACGTCTTACAGAACCTCTTCCACTTCACCCCACCAAACATTAAACTCATTTTTTAAGCATCTTGGGCTCAAAGCCAAAGGTAATGTGTGCTTTAGAATTCATAAAGCTCGTTAATTTGGCTTAAGCTTATTATAACACCCCCTCGAACGCATTATTCCAACCTGTTAACAGATAAATTAATACCTTCATAATCTTACCATCAAAATATGTTATATATATGTTAATATATTTACGGTGGTTTTTGTTTTAAAATAATTTTTGTTTTCATTTCTAAACATAAGAAAGTTTAGAGAAAGGAGAAGTTTGCTGTGTAACATTAGCATAATCCCATACATTTTACAGCCATAATTTTGCTATTAACACTGCGTATGTTTGTTAGGAAGGATATACTTATAGCTTCTCAAAATACAACATAACTCTGGCATAAGTGCGCTCGCTGTTTGAAATCCTTTGGAGTAGAAAATCCTTGCAATATAATTCGGTAGGAAATTTTGTTGTTATTCTTTTCTTATTTTCTTTTTTTTTTTAATTTGGATCTATAGTAAAGTAAGACGACAACTTTTGTAAGATGACGACAACGATGACTACGATGACGATAAAGACGACAACGATGACAACAAGGACGATGAGGACGATGCGAAGATGTTCTTCTATGACAAAGTGTGTTGCAAAGACGAAAGTAAAGTTAAATTGAAAAAGTTTCTTCACTTTCGTCTTAAAAAGGATATCGATACAAGGAGTCTCGATATTTGTGTGTTTTTTTTCCATTGCACTCCCCCGAGAGTAGGTTGTTCGTTACAATTTCAAATTCAGCTGAGTATTTGAACGATTTGGTGTTTTTTCGACTTCGTTTTTATTTTCATTTTTATTTTATTCAAAACTGCAATCATAGGGTGCAATCATGCACACAAGAATAACAAATTGTTGAAAACGTTTGTAGAAAGATATTCCAATTGATGCGCTGGCGCTGCTGAAATCTGAAATCTGAATTACCGAGAGGACCCTGAAGGAAGTTATTTTGTTTTTGTGTTTGATGTCCTGGCCGTTGTTGCTTCTGTTGCTTTTTTCCGAAATGAAATCAGCTTTCCATCCATTGAAATGAAGTTCATTGTTAGTAGTTTTCTTTTTATTGAGGAATATTCTTTTGAGATCTTTTAATTCAATGAAAAGAATTTTTGCAAAGATTCAGGTCATTTGGCTGACGAACTCTGTACCTCGCACTTTTACCCTCTTCTTAAGCTTTTTTCACATTTCTCATTCTCATACTCCAACTCCTCCTTCCTTGTCTTCATGTATTCATGAAAAACTTCTAATTTAGTTTTCTTTATAGTCGAGCCAGGGGAGAACAAAAATGAAATAATAAGAATGAAATCGTACGAAATCTTATCTTCATATTATCTCTTCCAAGGAGTGCATATCTGCAATGTTCCATAAAACTTTCTTGCAGAGGAACATCCGTCTGAAAAGTTCAGGAAGAGCAAAAACCAAAAAACAAAAATCTCAAAAAATTGAGGAAAAAGAAAAATTAAAATATGAAAAACTTTCTCAAGGATGTGGAAGCATTTGTGTTGTCTGTTGCAGATTTTTTCGCAGGCAAGTTAGAACTTCTATTATTTAGTTTTTTGTTTTTGTTTGTGTTCTTTTTGTTAAATGTTTTTCGTGATGTGCTCTTTTCGACTTTTGGACTTTTTCGAAAGAAAGCAAGAAGAAATATAATTCAGGAGGGTAAAAAGTTTCATACAAATTATGTTAGGTATGCTCTCGATCTTGTATGTGTTGCACAGGGTGATGTCATAGCAGAAGGTGTTTCAGAATATGAATAAATTTTAAGACGAATTTTGGTCACGAAACAAGACTTTTGAAAACAAAAAATTGAATGACGCAACAGATCATGGAAAACAGAGGCCAAAAGTGGTAGAAATAAATCAAAGACATTGTTTTTGAGCGTATTTTTGGTCTAGAATGAGGAAGAATTCTTAAGTTCTGCTCTGAAGTCAGAATGCCTAATGTGAGAAGCAGTTTTCACAGATGGAAATTTTTTCCAACGTTCATGGATCTTCAGCTTCTTGCTAAAGAAATTTCTTCGTGTGATAAAAGCTGTTAAAATTTTTCACACATATCACTATTACAATAAAAGTCTTTTAAAAAGAAGGCTTCAAAGATAAGTACCTGAATTTCTGTGTAATTACTTTTGACTTTATTGAAATATCATTCAATTAGAGAGAGCACTACTATTCTTGGAAATTATAAGTTGCTGCTAACTTTTTACTGTTTTTATTTTATGTATACGAAAATATAAATTTCTTTGTAAATTGTTTCGCAAATGCACAATTTTCAGAACTGTCCATCATTAACTACAACATTTTCTCATATTTCTGGAAGAGCTCGAAAATCGAATTCCTACTAAAAAAAGTGTCCAACAATTGTACGTATTCCACGAGTTAAGTAGTTTTGGGAATTTACTTGAATTTTGAGAGGAATTGCTGATGAGAAAGCTGTAATATTTCGGAACCTTATTCGCTGAATTACATCAATTGAAGTCGATACCCTTCCCCAGTTATAATTAAATTCGATTTCAATAGCTCATAATGGCCGGGAAGATCTTATGACTTACTCTTCTTCACGATGTGACGACCTTCTTGAAGTTCTTCACAAGAGAAAAAAGGACGCTAATAGACTCTTGGCTTGACTTGTTAGGCACTCAAGGCCCTGTTTTTAATTTATTTCCAATGCAAATAATCGCTTCGAAATGACTCCTACAATCCTGAAGAAATCTGTTTTTGAGTCCCTTCAATTAAAGTCTTTGAAGGTTTTTGGAATTTCCTTACGCGCTCTTTAGACCAATCACGGTACTTTGAGAAACATCTCCGTACACTATAAGAAAATCAAAACATCCCGTAAATGACGTTTATTTGGAAAAAAATTCAAGACATTTTGGAATAAACAAACACGTATAACTCCGAAACTAAATCACTATTGCCGAACGGTTTGTTAACCACATATCTAAGCTTGGTTCCTGACATTTTGGATATGACGAATTCGAATAGCCCTTCTTGCTGGGTTTTTTAAGAGGTATAGCACTTCTAATTGGCAACACTTTTTTAATTGGAAACTATTTTGTAAGCTAATTTAGATTGACGCCCCAACAACTCTAAGTTTCACGTTACGGATCCGTGCATTGGCCTTCAAGGTCGTGGAATTTAACGCAGCTTGACTTTTTTCTGTTGGCATATGTGAAGTCATCTTCTAGTCTGATAAGCCTACAACGATTGACCACTTGGAGATTATTGCTCCATTATAGTAGTGGATTTTTTATTTTGAACGAAAAACTTTAGCCTCTATGACAGTTAGATTCTGTCATGATCCGATTTTAACATAATTTTATATCATGGACTAAGTAAATCGTATTTAATATTTTCATTCGCCACTATACAGTTCACACTCAGTTCGGTACCAAAATATTAATTTTGTATAGTTCACCCCTCCCAAATACTTTTCAGACTGATTTTCGCAAAGGATAATACATCGATGATAATTTGAAATAATATGTAATTACCAGGATACGAAGACTGTTACCACATTGATAGATAACTAGATTACCAATTTGACAACAAACCTCAACATTTATTCTAAAAGACTCTTTTCCTTTTCCCATAGAAGCTTATTCTCGTATAGTAACAACTGAAAATCACATCAAAAAGTCTAGCCAGCTCCAAAGTAAAATGTTGCTCATAAGAATCCTTTTCCTACATACATACGTAATTTTACTTCTAACTCAGATTTTACCAATATCCATTTTTGGTAACGTAAATGTTTTGAACAAAATTCCTGATGGTGTCCAGACAATTCTGGTTCTCAGTAAAATCCTCTCATAGAACCTCTAATAATTTGCAAATACACCTTTTGTAAATTTTAAGTCCACTAGGACATTTAATTTTAAATTAAAACAAATGTCCATTCGGCATTTTCCCCAAAGCACTCAAGTGCACACCCTACATTAAAACCGACCCTTCCTTTGGACAAAACATCACTACCTTACCTACATAAGAGATGACTGCTCATATTGTGTAGGAATGTCCTTGCCAAACCGAATCCAAGGCAGAGAAGAGAGTGCGTTAGACATTTACGATATTATGGAATTTCTTCTTGGTTCGTAGGTATAGGTAGAAAAGGAATATAAGGTTTGTGTGAGTGCTCTTAATCACACACCTTGGTCCTTGGTGTGATGCTGTCGTAAAATAACAGTTTAGGTTTACCGAATGGTGATGTTCGGTAAAGAGGTCTGGGTTTACCTTTTTAATGCAGCAGACTAGCAGACTCCCGACCAAGTGTATTCCGGGATTTCGGTTCAAAGATGAGAAAACAAAATTTAGCCGAGCTTTTGTAGTAACTCTGCAATTGACGAGGGGTTAACTGGATAGACCACAAAAACTTCCTTCCTTCCTTTCCATAACATTGCCATCGCCATCACCATCGCCATTGCCATCACTTCAGAGACCAGAGACTAGAGGTTATTATATGACACCAGAAACCAGATAGAACTAAGTGTGAGCCGAACGTGTGTATGACAAGTATACGGGTATCCTGCTGGTTTCAGTATAATGCCTCTCAAGGACCCTGCACTATGGAGCCGTTATATACCCTTTGTTGGGAAAGTTAAATCGAATATGGTTTTCGGATAAAACAACGCATATCCCAAAAGCGCAAACATATCCTCACTCTCACACAAAACTCATATCTACGATGATGGTGGAGAAAAGATAGCCTATACCCCCTAAACCATCACCTGCCACCTGGCGCCTGACGTTATAGTTTTAACGGAAAAGTATAATCTTTCGTCCTGATGCACACTGTAGTACCTACATTACGCCCTAGTTACAGTTCTATTGCTTGAGGTAGGAAATTAATTAAATTGACTAACGAATCGTAACACGTTGTGCTTGGGCTTCGACCCGGTCGGTCAGTTGGCAGCCCTGGGCTTGGGCGCCATTCACAATGATTGCTCATTACAGAGCTTCAGAGAGCTAAAGGTCGATACAGGACTACGCAACGCATATACCATATACACTTTAACACACTATACACCGGTTTGTGTTCTTTTGACCAATCTCAGTTAAAGGAAGGAGCGCGTGGTTTTTGTAGCGAATGAAATCTGATGATGGCGGTGCAGTGGCGGCCAGCGGCGGTGGTTTATTAGTCCATCAAAACTGCTTTACTGTAGTTATCGTGGGTTAAATTAACCATGATTTAAGCACTCGGTAAATAGGTTGTTTCTTTGACGTGTGAGTCGTTAACGTGTGATTGCTAATTAAAAAACTACTCTCTCACTTAGTCGATGGATGTTTTCATGATTCAGGTGAATAATCAAGTGAGGTAAGGTAAAGGAATAATTATAAGGGAAACTCAATAAAGTATAGATCTGAATAAAAATACAAAACTTTCTCTTCCCCAAGGTTCTCAGATGTAGAATTTTTGTTGTTTTTTTTTTTGTTTAATATTTACACAACGTACACAAGTTTTAAATTTTTATTTATTTTGCATCAAACATAGTTTTTCAAATTTCAAATTTATTCAACCAGCTAAATTCATTAGAAGCTTACATTTTTTGTCTGTAATGGTTTGATTATAATTACATTTAATTGTGAAAGCTATTAACAACGTTGGTAAAATTAAATAAATATAAGATTTTAAAAACATTCTGCTTAGTTTTTTTAAATATACTGATATAATATTTACTGAGGGGCGAGTATTTAAAAAAAAAATAATTGTTTTGTATTTTCAATAAGAAAATAATTATTAGAATAATTAGAAAGCAAGACTAATGGCAATCTCAAGCCAATTACTTGTTAAAAAAAGAAATGATTTTGCAATCAAGAAATGTAATATCAAAATTGTAGAAATTTATAAAACCTTAATTAGCAATGCTAAAAATGCTGTGTTTGTTTATTTTGTTCACATTTTGATTGAAAAAAATCACCTAACGATAACTAATGATAACGAAATTTTTTTACAAACTGTCACTGTTTCGGAATGCTCAGATCAACTGTTTTTAATAAAAGGGAATTATTGTATTACTAATTATACAAATTCTAACATTTTGGAGTAGCTAGTAAATTTCCAATTATATCGGATGTTTTTTTGAGAGCTTGAAGACAGTATTGAAATATTGTTGAAATCTGCTAGATAATTTCATGTAATTAACGTCCGTACGTTCAAAAAAGTTTCATTTTTTGTTATCCATTTCTCTAGAACTGACAGCGATATGGACTTCAAATAAATTTTGTTTTGCAAATAACATCAAGAGATGAAGACGAATAAAATACACTGTGACGTGATAAGAATTTGTAAAAATTCTAGTTAGGGTGTTTCTCTGATTGCAACTTGGCAATGTTGCCACTGGTTCTCGATACATTGTGTTGGTGGCAGAGAACTTCGAAAGAGTTTACTTTTGACTCGGACGGAGAAGGAATTGGCAATCTCTTGCGATTGTAGCCGTTCAACGTGGTATCAATAATCAATTACACTGAATTGATTTGCTACCTAGAAAATATTTTAAAACAAAAAATGACAATATCTCGAAAATAATTGAATGCATCCAAGAATAACGTTTTTGACACCTGGAAGAAATATTATAATAAAAATGAAGAGAAAGTTTTCTTACAAAAGCTAAAAAGTACTTAAAACTAGTAAAGGTTGATTTCTGACAGAAATATCGTGGGAACAAAAACAGATATTGAAATCAAACTTTTGTTTACCTTACACAAAATGATGTTATTAATATTTTGTAACACTTTAAGAAATATTAATATCAGCCTCTTTTTTCTGACAAGTTGCACCAACAAGTTTTAAATATTTTTATTTATTTTGCATCAAATATGGTATTTAAAATTTCAAAATTTATTTAACCAGATAAATTTATTAGAAGTTTACATTCTTTGTCTATAATGGTTTGATTATAATCACAAATAATTGTGAAAGCTAATATCATCGTTGGTAAAATTAAATAAATATAAGATTTTGAAAACATTCTGCTTAGTTTTGTTAAATATACTGATATGATAATTACTGAGGGGCTAGTATTTAAAATAAAGAGAATTGTTTTGTATTTTCAATAAGAAAATAATTATTAGAATAATTAGAAAGCAAGACTAATGGCAATCTCAAGCCAATTACATGTTAAAAAAAAAGAAATTATTTTGCAATCAAGAAACGTAATATCGAAATTGTAGAAATTTATAAAACCTTAATTAGCAATGCTAAAAAATTCTGTGTTTGTTTATTTTTTTTCACATTTTGATTTTAAGAAATTACCTAACGATAACTAATTATAACGACATTTGTTTTACGAACTGTCACTGTTTCGGAATGTACGGAGTACGGATGAACTGTTTTAAATAAAAAAGGAAGTTATTGTATTACTAATTATCAAAGTTCTTACATTTTGGAGTAGCTAGTAAATTACCAATTATATCGGATGTTTTTTCAAGAAATATTGTTGAAATCTGCTAGATAATTTCATGTTATTAACGTCCGTACGTTCGAAAAAGTTTTATTTTTTGCAATCCATTTCTCAAGAACTGGCAGAGATATGGACTTCAAATAAATATTTATTTGCAGATAACATCAAGAGATGAAGACGAATATAATACACTGTGACGTGATAAGAATTTGTAAAAATTCTACTTAGGGTTTTTCTCTGATTGCAACTTGGCAATGTTGCCACTGGTTCTCGATACATTGTGTTGGTGGCAGAGAACTTCGAAAGAGGTTACTTGTGACTGGGTCGGAGAAGAATTTGGCAGGAATTGATTTGCTACCTAGAAAATATTTCAAAACAAAAAATTATAATATCTCGAAAATAATTGAATGCATCCAAGAATAACGTTTTTGAAACTTGAAAGAAAGCTAAAAAATACTAAAATCTTGTAAAGGTTGATTTCCGACAGAAATATCGCTGGAACTAAAAAAACAGGTATTGAAATCAAACTTTTGTTGATCTTACACAAAATGATGTTATTAATATTTTGTAACACTTTTAGAAATATTAATATTAGCCTCTGATTTGTGACAAGTTGCACCAACAATGGGGACAGCGGCCCACTTCTAGAAATAAAGTTGCTCATTCTTGTTTAAACGAAATGTGGTCGATGTTTAGGTGATTCATTTTTGAAAACAAACAATTACCGTAACGGCATATCTTTGGATTTAAAAAAAAAAAAGAACACATGTGAGCCTTTAAACCACATTAAACATTCAAATTAATGAATTGTCACTGCTAAGATGTATTAAGAAGCAACATTTTTGAAAAATAGAATCAGCGTTTTTTTTGAATAGGCAAATCTATAGAAATTTCGGAATAGCATGTAATTTGCTACAAAAGTTATTGATTCAGCTGAAATATTTAAAAAGCACTTTTTTGAATAATTCGAATGGATATGTTATGAGCATTTATCATAACCTAGCAACCCGTTTTAAAAATGAAATTTTTTGAAAACCAATTGTTTGTTTACATATTTACAATTGGTCGGAACTTTTACATTTGATAGAAATTTTCATTATATGCAGCCAGCTTTGAGAATCTTCTCTTTGATGAAAACTTAACGAATTCAAGTGGAAAATAGATATTTTCATAACGTTACCCTTCACCGTTTCGCCGTTGCCGGTGTGCTGATGCAGCCGCCAAATATTGTACCTTTCAACAAGAGAAACAATTTAAAATTTCAACATCTGTTGAGTTCATTATGTTTAACTTCTCCACAAAAACTTGTATTACACAAAAACCCTTCACAAGCCGTTACCTTACCAACCTTCAGAACAACAAAAATCCTTAAACCAACTCAATTCAATGTATCCAGGAGTTCTGGAGGAGTTCTTTCTTAGCTTATATTGCTAAAGCTTGTATTACAATATTCTACGAACAATATAGTATATGAAAAATGTCGGAAAACTAAATGAAGTGAATATCATAAACCATATGACCCGGACCTCTTGGCTCATAGGGAAAACTTACCCCGCCCTCACTACCACTGCCGGTGCCGCCACCGTGCCGCATAACTAAAGCAACTTCAAATTTCAATTTCCCGTCGAAAAGTTTCTTATAACCAGCAGCAGCGTACCACACATAACGCCACTACACCACTACGCCACACATGTAAAACATTACAGGCATCCAGGCCCCCTAAGTCTAGAAAAAAAAAAAACTAAACTTGTTTATACTTCTCCTTACCACATCACAGAAGTTTCTTTTAGCTTTATCCTAAAACGGTCCAAAACATAGTACGACAAGGACTGTACTACGAACTATACGAGGAAGGAAGATACATCCCCTACAAATTTCAATTTTATTTCTTTTCATGCAGCGCGCCCAAACTTCCATATGTGACCAGAAGTATTATTGTTTGGCATTGGCATAGTTCGAGAACCGAGTGGGCAATGGGGCACTGGAGAAGGGAGGATCGAGTGAAAAAATCCTTTAAAAATGAAAATAGTTTTCCCAGATCCACACATTTTACTCGTATGTTCCTGAATTCATACCCAAATCCAAACCCTTGTCCATTTTGGGTGCAACATCCAAGCTCAGCTCTAGGCTCGATTCAACCCCTTTATAGATCCCCAAACCCCCAACAACCAAACCCACCCTCGCTTATTTCACTCAATTTGTTTTTCTCCAACAGAAATATCGAGAATGGAATTACTTTTTTGTGAATTACGATGCAATTCTCCCAGCATCTGCTCTGAGATGGAGGACGACCGCGACGATGATGATGACGATGTGCCTTTCCGTGCCCTGCCTTGCTGTGCATGCCGCACCAAAAGACGCCCCCATTCCGCCCATCTTACATAAATGTTACCATAAATATCATCATCCCATGACAAAAAAATAATCTTCGTCCATAAAATTTGGCAAAAAATATATAAGAGATTTGTTCGAAAGTTATTTATTTATGTATGAACCTATACCCAACCCATCAGGAACAAGAACAGGAACTGGGTGCGGTGGTTTCTCCTTTAAGCCAAGCATTGCAGCCACCCGCGTGCACCCAAATCCTTTAGAACCCAAAACCCAGACATAGTGCCCTGCGGCCACATGAAGAATTATTGCTTGGATGCATTCCAGAAAATTTAAATTATATTGCGGCGATATCACCGGAATATCCCTAAAGCGCGGGAGGGATTCTAGAAATTTTGAAAATCCCAAGGCTGCTTCACTTTAAAACGCTTATATTCGAATGTATGTATATAGAATGAAAGTTTGTATAGGTACCTAACAATTGAAAGGATATGCAGCAGAATAACAGTGAGATAGAATTCTCTCGCGCAACATTACACATCCTGACGATAAGCGACAGTTAGAGCTGAGCTATTTCAGATGATAAACACACACTCACACAAAAGTCACAATGACTTTGGAACGATTTCGAGTTCTGCAATGAATAGGGGCTTTCTGTCTCTAGGAATTCTTATATGAAGAGAGCCTTAAAAGATTTATACTCTGTGCGTTCTGTTTAAATTGTGAAGAATGTAGGAGTTGATTTAATAAGAGTGTTTTAAGCGATTTTGTTCAAAGTGACGTTTAATGTGCATTTTGATAAACACTGAATCATTTCAGAAATGGAAATGAAAGTGTTAAATGTTTCTTCAATAGCCTTTTAAGTTACAAGTCGGCCTAGAAAAGCATTAAGATCTAATTTTTTTTTAAAGAATGTTTTTCATTTCCATTAAAATGTAGGGTACATTTTTTACCATGGTAAAATTTTGACACTAGTGTGGTGAATAAAAATGGCAAAAATTGAACATATGGTGGATTAGGCTGGAAATCGTCAATATTTTGCCTTTTCTTAAACTAAATACACACATTTTCCATAATGAGAATTTTGAAAAGATTTGGAACTTCGAACTTTAGTCAAATTGACAGATTGTTACTTTTTTTAAGTCGAATTTTTAACTTTGTTGTATTGTTTTGTATTGCATAAGAAATAAATGAACTTGGTAAAGAAAAAAAATTGTTTAATGGAAATACCCTATATTTTAAGAAAATTTTAGCCAAAGTAATGTTTTGAAATATCATAAATTACGTGATTGACAGTATTAACAAAAATCTCAATAGAATTTTACCTCAAACCAAACGTCAAAAATTAATAGTGTTCCAAAATTAAGGATAGAAATAGTTTTAATTATTCAAGGAGTTTATAAATTTTAATAATTTTATCAAGGAACAGTTTTTATCAAACTGTAAAAGGTCCAAGAAATATCAAAATTAGTTTCACCAATATTTTTTAATATTAAGGGTATTCATGTAACGATATAATTTTCTACTTTGTAGAAAAATATAAATTTCCGCAAAGGGTTTACATGAACACCCCATTAGAAATATTTGCGGAAACGTTAGAAACAAACACAAAATTTAGCTGTTTTTTTTCTACGATTTCTGCTTCAAATTTGAGAGATAAAAGTCTATATTTTGCAGAATATTTTTCCCATACAAATTTTGACAGTTGATTTCTACCGATAGAAAATTCTACAGTTTTTAAGGTTTCCATGGGTTTTCTGTGTTTGCATGAGTAGAATACCAGGCAGTTCAGCATGGGAATTTTTTTTATGGCTTTTTTAATGGTTTTTGTTTTGAATAGTTTTTAATGTGTTTTTAATTGGTGCGGTATTGTGTTTGATGTATTGTTTGGCGCACGCCTTGGCGCCGCATGCGTAAGTGATGATGATGAAGGGTTGGTTTGTGATGTTGAGGATGGTAAATGTTTTATTGGATTTGAATAGAAGTGAGGAAGAGGCGGCGGCGGCGCGGGCTCTCTGGATATTTGGATATTTAGAGAATGTGCGGTGGATGGATGGTGATGATTGTGGTGGTTGCTACCGTGCGTCGGTCGGTCGGGATAGTTTAAAGAAGATGTGTGTGAAGTAGTTTTGGATATTTGGAGAATGTGCGTTGGATGGATCGTGATGATTGTGGTGGGGTGTGTGGGTAATGTGTTTGGTGGTGGTTGCTGCCGTCGGTCGGTCGGTCGCGTCGTCGTCGTCGTCGTCGTTTATGTGGTATGGTTGTGCGGTACAGCATGTGCCGTGGTGGTGGTTGTCGTCGTGTTCGTCGTCATGATCGTCATGGTCATCGTCGTCGTCGTCGTCGTCACCATAGCTATTGTCATAACGATCGACTGTTAAAAAAAGAAATGGGGATGGGGAAAGAAGATGTGTGTGAAGTAGTTTTGGATATTTGGAGAATGTGCGTTTGATGGATCGTGATGATTGTGGTGGTTGCTACCGTAGTCGTGGTTGTCGTCGTGTTCGTCGTCATGATCGTCATGGTCATCGTCGTCGTCGTCGTCACCATAGCTATTGTCATAACGATCGACTGTTAAAAAAGAAATGGGGATGGGGAGTGCGTTTCTCTCGAATGAGAATGAGTTTTGATCTTCTAAAGTAAACTATAAACAAAGGACACTTAAAATTCAATTACACGCTAGCCCTAGCCACTCGCTGCCCTGAATCATGAGTCGACATGATTAGATTTGTTCTAATATTTTTTTAGGGGGATTTGTTATGAGATATTTGTATGGTGGTAATAACTTAAGACATAATGTTGATTTTGTTTGATTGGCATGAAATCATAAAATGACAAAGTAGGATTGCAAGCATTTTAATGTTAACGATCGACTGCTAAAAAAAATAAATGGGGATGGGGAGTGCGTTTCTCTCGAATGAGAATGAGTTTTGATCTTCTAAAGTAAACTATAAACAAAGAACACTTAAAATTCAATTACACGCTAGTCCTAGCCACTCGCTGCCCTGAATCATGAGTCGACATGATTAGATTTGTTCTAATATTTTTTTAGGGGGATTTGTTATGAGATATTTGTATGGTGGTAATAACTTAAGACATAATGTTGATTTTGTTTGATTGGCATGAAATCATAAAATGACAAAGTAGGATTGCAAGCATTTTAATGTTAACGATCGACTGCTAAAAAAAATAAATGGGGCTGGGGAGTGCGTTTCTCTCGAATGAGAATGAGTTTTGATCTTCTAAAGTAAACTATAAACAAAGGACACTTAAAATTCAATTACACGCTAGCCCTAGCCACTCGCTGCCCTGAATCATGAATCGATAAGATTAGATTTGTTCTAATATTTTTTAGGAAAATAACAATAATTGTCAAAAAGATATACATAAGTTTAATTTAAAAATGGCTATTAAAGTTAATTTGAAATTTGAAGACAAACTATTTTTTTTGTTTTAGGATGAAGCGATCCGATGTATTGGATTTGTTTGTTTGTTTAAGTTTCTAGCATAAACTTTTAGACAAAGAACAATTAAAATTTTATAACGCACTATCCCTAACCACTCGATGCCCTGGGGTAATAAAAGCATTGCGTTGCGTACATAGCCTAGCTCTCGTTTTAAAATGGATGAGATTAGATGTGTTATAATGAGAAAGTAGCACTTCGAAATTTTAAAGATATTGTACAGCATATGTTTAACGACTGGTCTCGTTTTAATGACATTGAGTGAAAGAGAACGATTTTTATATCACAGTACTTGAAGAAAATTTTTCATATAAAGCCATCTAACTTTGTTGAATTTAAAGTATTAATATTCGTATTCTGGACGTACAAGGGCAGAAAATGGACTTCTTAAAAAAATTAAATACAATCACGAAGGAGAAGCCTCTAGTATCCCTGAGGACACTCAGCGAAGAGTTGATGACCATCGTAAAGGCTACAAAGAGAACCACCAAATTTGGAGAAAAGGTGATGGTGGAGATGGAAAACTTTAAATGTTTTCTTCCCGATAAATTCTCCCATCTGACAGAGGAAGATATGGCCCAACTAAAAGGCTGCAGGATGAAGGTCATACAACCACCACCTGTGCTATATGGTTCATATACGATAACATTTTCTGCGCCATCCAAGCGGGAAAGGAATGAGGACGAAGACGACGAAGACGACGAAGAAGTAGCCGAACAGCAACCATACGGGAAAAAACGCATGAGGATTGACAATTAAAAAAAAATGTTAAATTTGAAAAATAAAATAAAATATAATATAAATATAATTTTTAAAAAAATTGTTTTCTAATTTCACTTATATAATTTTCTCAAATCTCCGTTGGTGCTTTTCTTTTCTTTTGCTTAGAAGGAGAAATCTTGATGAGGTTTGGGTTTGTTTTTATGAATGATTAAAACGCTGCAGTATTTTACTTTTTAATATAGTTTATTCATTTAAAATTGTTTTAGCACGGTAAGACTTCTTCTTTGTTGATTTGAAAACCATAAACAGTTAGTAAAAAAAAAAATCGTTTAAATAACAGACTCCCATTGAAATGAAACCTGATATGTGTGAAACTAGCCTTCGAAATTTACAAAAGATATTGTCTTGTTTATTAGTATTATTTTTGATTAAAAGGTATCCAGGAGTTGTGATCGGATGGAAAACCGAGCCATTTTACAAATATTTTATTCTTTTTCGTCTGAAGCACTTTTTCAATTAGATATGTATCGGGAAACTTTGTTTTTTGTAACTCTAGTTCATAGAATTGGCCCTTTATTGGATGCCCTTGATAGTCTTCTAACAGATATGTAAGAGGATTTGTGCGCTGTACTTTGATTATCTTAAAGATTTCAGTAGTCCAATTTGGAGTGTACCCTTTATCAAAAACATGTTTGTATTTACTAATTCTTACAAAGTCTCCTACCTTGAATTTAGGAGTAATATGAATTTTGATGTAATTATATATTTTGGAGAGTAATTGTTTTTCGTTCGAGGCATTTACTTGAGATGGTTTCATTTTTATTGTACGATGTTTTGAATTATTATAAGTTTTAGTCAGAAATCCTATCATATCAATCCATTTATATGTTCCTTTAAAACTGAATTCTTTCCACATAAGAGTTTTCAATGTGCGGTTAAATCGTTCGACTATCGATGCTTTCAGAGGAGTAAATGTTGAGTAATGGTTGATATGATATTTTTGCATTAGAGTTTGAAATGTCTTATTGAAAAACTCTTTTCCATCATCTGTTTGTAAATTCTTAGGCCATCGACCTTTGTTGAATATATCTTGCATGGCAATAGTGACCATTGCCCCAGTTTTTTGTTTAATAGGAGTCGTCCAAGCAAATTTAGAAAATGTATCAATAACTGTGAGAAGATATCGGTAGTTTTCATTTTCTGACGAATACGGTCCCATTTCGACTAGATCAGCTTGCCATAAATCATCAAGTCCCTTGATAACGACTCTCCTTTTTTTAAAATTTCTTCTTGCTGGCTTATGTAGTTCTTCGACAATGTCTCTTTTACTCATCTTTTCACTGAATGATTAAAACAACAAAACATTTTACCTTTTTATTAGTTTATTTATTTAAATTCTTTCATTTGATATAGTACATAACAAGATTTACTTATATGTATACATAGATACTATTTTAGTCTTTTATACAGAGACATCAATTTTTTTATTCTTAACATTCTATTTTCAAGCATGTGGCATGCGCATGTATCTGGTCCAGCTTTACACAGATTTGAAGACCATGGACAGTTAGTAAAATGACACCCGTGTTTTGAAGTTGTACTCGATATATTCATAAATCTTTTCAAGAAGATAACATTATTTAAAAGCTCCTCATGATGTTCTTCCAATATATTATTATGATTTATTTTCAAAAACTCCAAAATTTCATCAAAAATGAATCGAGTATCTATGTTAGACATGATAATTGAGTTGACACAATGAGGCATTAAGTTAAAGACTGAAGTGAAGTTATGATTGACTTTAAGTTAAATAGTAGTTTTCCCTTGAATTATAATTTTTTCTTTTTTTTTTAATTAATTGTGTCAAACAAGAGTTTCTCAAATTTTTCAACAACTTCATATTTAATGTATTCTCTAAGTTGCTCGTTTGCGTCATCAACATATTTTTTGTTAGCAGCGTCTTCCTGTTCTTGTGGATCTTGAATATTTTTTAGTCGTTTAAACGTTAGATTGTAATCACCGCTTTCTGTTTTTAAAAAACCCTCACCAGCTGGTCCAGGCAAACCTCGCTCTCCCTGTAAACCTGGTGGCCCCGGCTCTCCTTGTTTCCCTCTTGGGCCTCTCGGTGGGGTCCTATATGAATAACGACCAAATTTATCAACACTCATTATTTTTTTTATTCGATAATATCGGCTTCTTTAAGTTCTTCAATAATTGAAACAATTTCGTTAGAATGATTGTTATGTCCAGCTTGATGTGAAGCAATAAGAAGTCTCAATCGATCTACAAGCTCATTGGGATTATCCCAAAATATATAGTCTTTTTTCATTTTTGATAATTGCATTAATCCATTTCCTGAAGTTGTTTGTGGTGTTAATGGTAAAGGTAATGGCTTAATAGAAGTGTTTGTGTTGAATCCTAATAATTTACTTATTATATTTTTATACTTATAACCACGATTACCAAGTATTTGTCGCTGTGAATCATGATCTTTTCTATATGCATTAGTGTCATGTAAAATGGTCTTGTAGTTTTTTAAATCTTCATCAGTGTAAATTGTCTTATCGGGATTTTTCTTAAATATAAGCTCATATAACCCATTTGTTCCTTCAAAGGTTTTATTTTTAATTTCTATATCCCTGCCGAGAATATTGAACTCAGCATTACCGATGTACCACTTTCCATCTTTTAAACGAATACCATACGTTTTATCAAGAGTGCTGGAATTATTAATAAATAAATCTATATATTTTTTAGGGGTATCGTGAAATTCTTCTTGTGACAATCGTTCCATAAAGTCGCGATGACTTGTGTTATAGTTTGAGGTTTTCTTTGTTCTTTTTGGAGTATCATTGTCATCGACAAAAATAGGTGAATCGTCAATAAAAGACTTTGGCGTAATGAATTCATCATGTGGTTGATGTTGTTCCAGATTGAGTTTTATTTTCTTTAAAGGGCTCTCGATAAGACTGTTTTGAAACTGCTCGGAATTTGATTTTTTAACCAATTCGTTTAGTGGTTTCGTGAGTGGTTTAAAAGTTTCTTCAATTTGAGTCTCGTAAGCTTCCCTATCGGTCTTGAATGATTTGTATTTCTTTCGTAGAGCATCGGTGGTTTTAATAAGCTCTTTTGTTAGTTTTACATCTATGTTCATCATATTGTAAAGTTAATTTCTTCTTACAAATACAGTTGAAAAAATAAATCTCGAAGTTGATGAAAAAATCTTTCGATAGTTCTTAAACCAAATTTTTATTGCGCTTACTGGTCTTAACCGTATAGAATACTGGGTCTTAAACTGGATTGAACCGCTTTTAACTGCTATAATCTGTCGCTGAACTGTTCTGTACTGCTCTCATGGAACATTACTGTACATATGATGCAAAAATCAAAAATTGTATCTATTTTATAGCTTAAGGAAGCAGTCAAAACCCTTTCTATATCGACCTTCATTCAAGGGGCTGTCCTTATCAATGACCACAAAACCGTAATTTGTGTTCCAACATTCTGCACATACCTTTTGAAACATTTTAAATGTCATATCCGAATTGACATGATCATTATAAATATGTTTTAAATTCATATCATCCTGTTTGAAGACGATGAGAAAATTCGCATTGTCTCGAATTAAGTGTTTCGGTATTCTTGTATATGTTTGGCACAAATAAAAACTATCGATGTGATGATGTCGTCCCATACTAAAATACACTCGAATCGTATCTTGTTTTTCACAGGCAATATCGTCAAAGATGAATATAGAATTTGGTTTAGCCTCTTCGACTCGAATTACATCACAATTATTGGAAAATGTAAAAAAGTCCATGTTTTTTATTGGTTTTATGGCTTTTCGTAAAAACTCATACTTCGGTTGATGTAGAGATTTAGAATAAACATAGATATTTTCAAATTTTGAATGTAGTAGTAAACTCATCATGACATTTGTTTTTCCACAGTTTGAGGGATCAGTAATTAACCCCCTTATACTATGAGGGAATAATTTACCATGCTTTTTTCTCTCAATCTTGTTATCCAGTTCCATATTTTGTACCGGTAACTGGTATTGTTGCTTAACGAATCGCATAGTGATGAAAACTAAATAAATTCCTATAAATGTCAAGTTTATATATATAAAAACCCTCATATCGCATCTAACCATTCTAGCGCAAAGATATTAATATAAAATGTTTGATTATTCCAAAAATTCTATCAGTCAAAGAAATATTGTAGAAGGAAAAGGTTTATTAAATACCTTAATAAACAAACTACCTCTTGAACTACATCTACCTGGTTATCAATACTGTGGTCCTGGAACAAAACTTCAAAAACGCTTAGCTCGAGGCGATCCGGGAATTAATTTACTTGATCAAGCGTGCAAAGAACACGATATATCGTATTTCAAATTTAAAAATACATCTGATCGACACATTGCCGATAGGATTTTAACTGAAAAGGCCTGGCAGCGATTTAAATCTAAAAACGCTAGTATAGCTGAACGGTCAAACGCACTATTGGTTACCAACCTCTTAAAAGCAAAAACAAAATTCGGTATGGGTTGTTCTCAGAGTAAAGATAAGAAGCCTAAAAAAAGAGCGAAAAATGAAAACGAAGAAAAGAAGTTCAAGATAGATAATAAAGCTAAACAACCCTCCTTTAGAAAAGTGATTCACACAATTGGGAATAATATCAAACGTAAAAAACCTCTCAATTTAGAAAAAGCAATTAAAATAGCAATATCATCTGCCAAGAAAACAGTTCGAAAAAACATTAAAAGAATTAAGACGCCAAGAGTTATTGCCATACCAAAAACTGGAGGAGCAATTCCTTTCCTTATTCCTCTGTTTGCTGGACTTTCAGCACTTGGAGCTTTAACGGGTGGAGCTGCAGGAGTAGCAAAAGCTGTCAGCGATATCAGCATTGCTAAAAAAGATCTAGAGGAGAAAAAACGGCATAACGAGAAAATGGAATCAATTGCAGTCGGACAAGGCTTACACCTTAAACCTTATAGAAAGGGGCTTGGACTTTATTTAAATCCAAAGTCAAAAAACTCCTAAGTTCGCTACCCAATCGTGCATTAAATGATATAGATTTGAGAAATTTTGCAAAGAATTTAATTCCGAATTTTCGAGGAGTTTTCATGCGCGATAATTTACCAAAAACTAAACCGAAGAAAAATGAATCTGGGGTTGTAAATCTTGATTCCTCAATTGGTCCTGGAACGCACTGGGTAGCGTATTATAAAGAAGGCAGTAAAATTGAATATTTTGATAGCTTTGGAAATTTACAGCCTCCTAATGAAATTATTAACTATTTGGGTGACAAAATTAACTATAATTATACTAAATATCAAGATTACGACTCTTTTAATTGTGGTCATTTATGTTTAAGATTTTTATATGATTGTTTATTTTCAAATAAATAAAGAGTTTTCTTTAAAAATAGATTCATTGTATTTTTTATAAGCATGACGTTGACACTTACGCTAAGCGGAAGAACTTCCCATCTATTAGCTGAATACTTTCCACCTTTGAACCTGGATCAGGAGTACGTTTGCGGATTGATTGATTTTCAAACGTACAACTCCATTCCGAATGTAGATGAACGGAACAATTTGTTTCATATAGGAGAATATGAAATTGAAATCCCAACTGGGTCTTATGAAATTGATAACATTGCAAAATTTATTTCCGAAGAATTATTATCACGAAATTCTACAGCTATTGTTCAAATAGAGGCAAATAATAATACTATGGTATCTGAAATCCGGAGCAACGAAAAAATATATTTCAATAAGGATAGAACTATTGGAAAATTACTTGGTTTCAGTAAATGTGTTCTTGACCCCGGTGTGGTACATTTGTCGGATTTACCTGTTGATATAAATAAGGTGAATGTAATACGAGTTGAGTGTAATATCATTACTGGTTCTTATTTTAATAATACTCCTGTGCATACTTTACATGAATTTTCTCCAGAAACAGGAGCAGGGTATAAAATCATAGAAGTCCCGAAAAATGTCATCTATTTACCTGTGAACGTCAACCGAATAAGCAGTCTAACATTAAAACTCGTGGATCAAGACGGTGACTTGATAAATTTCAGAGGAGAAAGAATAACTGTACGACTGCATTTAACTCCAAAATCACAATAATGTTAATCTATAATAGTAATTATAAAATAGATACGAAAAGAAACCATCCATTTAGTTCTATTAGAACAGCACCACCGTCAAGACCAAAACTATCATCTGAAAATAAGACCTACCTTCTTACATTAGGATTTAAACTAAAGTAAAAACAATATGAACGAAATATTAAACATTACCCATGGACCTAACTATGATAATAGCATATCTAAGTTTGAGTACCATAGTTACTCGCCATTTCTTCAGTCATTCAATCCAAGTGATGAAATACGTATCCCTATACAACAACAGGATTTGTGCATTTTACCCAGTGAAAGCTACATTTATATAGAAGGAGGTCTAACAAAATCAGATGGAAAGCCTTCTTCTACGGGAAAATTATCTAATAATGCGATGGCATTTCTTTTTGAAGAAATACATTATGAACTCAACGGAGTGGACATTGAGAACAATAAAAATGTTGGCATCACAACATCAATGAAAAATTATATATCATTGAATGAGAATGAAAGTAAAAGCTTAGAAAATGCTTCATGGACCGGAAACTCCAGCATTACACCTGCATCGGGTACTTTTAATTTTTGTGTACCACTAAAGAATCTGTTGGGATTTGCTGAAGACTATAAAAGGATTATAGTAAACGCAAGACATGAATTGGTTCTAATTCGTACTCGAAGTAATGAGAATGCTTATTATACTACAGAAAACGAGGAAATAAAACTATCAATTTTCAAATTGCAATGGAGAGTTCCGCATATTACCTTATCCGATTCAAACAAGATTACATTATTGAAACAAATACAATTAAATCCAATTCAAATTCATTTTCGAACTTGGGAAATGTACGAATATCCAACACTGCCAACTAACACTGATCATGTATGGACAGTTAAGACTTCAACTCAACTTGAGAAACCGAGATATGTTATTATTGCTCTACAAACGAATAGAAAAAATCAAAAGGATAAGGATGTAAGCAAATTTGACCACTGTGAAGTTAGCAATGTAAAGGTACATTTAAACTCTGAATCGTACCCTCGTGAAGATTTAAATCTTAAATATAAACTAGACCAGTATGCCATTCTCTATGAAATGTACAGTAAATTTCAATACTCATACTATCAAAAACGCTCACAACCACTTTTATCACGACAAAACTTCAAGGATATCGCCCCAATAATGGTGGTTGATTGTTCCCGTCAAAATGAATCAATTAAAACAGGACCAGTGGATGTAAAAATTGAACTTAAAACAACACTTCCAGTTCCACCTTTAACAACTATGTATTGCCTTATTCTTCATGACCGTGTAATAGAATATAATCCAGTTACTGGAGAAGTTAACAAACTTACTTAAATTGACTGTCATGGTGTGTAAACTAATACGTAATCAAATAAAAAAAAATCATTGTATCTAACAATATTTTAACCTATCCGGTTCATGCTCAATGATTTTGTTAAAACCAATACTCACCATGTAACCATTCCAAATAAATAAACACATAAACAATATTGTACTTCTAGTTCTTTTTATTTAATTCGTTTTTTACATTTTTTATTGTAATATTTTTCAAAGAAATATCAGAAAATGAGGGTAAGAATGCCGTGGGACTATTTTGGCGATAAAATCCAAAGGGTAGGGAGCTATGGTTAGAGAGAAAGTGACGTTTTTCCGATCTGGGTGTATAGGTTTTACATTGTGTCTTTGTTATCACTTGATGATCTTTTGTTCTGCAAATATTGTCAGAAATAATCTGAATGTGATTATTGCCATCAGAGTTAAGAACTGCTTCTTTGATTGTTTCAAAATTAATTTTTTTTTGATGCCGAGTAATTCAAACATATTCCTTTTACCTTGCAAATAACTTCTTCTGTGTTGTTTTTTCCACTTAACACTTTGTAGGCATAATTCTTTGGTCCTCCGCTAACAAATTCAGTTATGAAACTTCCTTCGCCGAAGCATTCCAGCTCGTCAGTCATATCTCCAATCATGTTACCAGTTTCAGGATCACTTTCCCCTTCTCTGCTTACGAATATTACGGAATCCGTATCGTAGTACAACACTCGTTTACCTAATTCCTCCAAATATTCGTAGAGTTTTAAACGCGCTTATGTAGTTGTATATGCGGCTATGCAGACATTAGCTGTGTTCAGCAGCTTTGCGGATTCTTCTTTACACTGAAAATTGACTATCAAATTTGTTTCATTGACAGGAAATATTGAACACACATTCATGGAAGGATTTGTTATTAATTCAAACAATTCAGCAGGATTATTTATTATCGATGTTTTGGGCTGGTTTTCTCTTTGACCAAATTTACCCCAAAATGAATTGAGTATAAGTTTAGCCAAAGATCTTTTGCCCTCATTTTTCATTATTTCGGAATAATCAAGCTCGATATTTTCAATTTTGAGGAAATTAGAAATATAGTTAGCCTTATCTTCTTCCGTTATACAAGCTGCAGGGCACCCCGACGCTTCTTGTTTAAGTTTTAAAAATTTATCCATCATAGCGTCAAATAAGCCTCTTGAATTTGTATCTTTATCATACTGTATGGTATCATATTCCCATATTTCGTAAATTGTAAGAATTGTATAACCTGTCTTAATGGCTTTAACAACTTCTTCAATTACCCATGTTCCACACTTTATCGCTGCAAGATCTGCACAAGATAAACATCAATTTGTTATTTTGTTTGATAGGAAGAACAGGATGAAATAGTTGATCCGGAGGTAATATTTTGCACTTGATTAAACCACTGATTTTTTCAAGTTTTAAATTTGAACATTCGGCAGAATCTGTGTGTATTTTTGTGGGTCCAATGAAAAATTTTCCATATTTACGCACCCAAGGATATAAGGAACAAACATCAATTAAAGCCAATCGCCCAGTAATGGTTGATAAATACAGTTGCGAGCAGTATAGTGAAGAAGTACTTTCTGTTAATAATAGTTCGGTTCAGTTTTGAATGTTGGCTTTCTGCGGTTAAGACTAGTAATTTACAGTTCAGTTCGGTTTAATGCGGTTAAGACCAGTAATTTGCAGATGAGTTCAGTTTTGATTTTCGGTTATATGCGGTTCATACCAGTAATTTGCAGTTGAGTTCAGTTTTGATTTTCGGTTTTATGCGGTTCAGACCAGTAATTTGCAGTTCAGTTCGGTTTTTATTCTCGGTTTTGTACGGTAAAGACCAGTTATTTACAGTTCAGTGTAGCAGTTCTATCTGTACAAATCGCAGTTGCGTTTCTTCATTTAAGAATAGTTATCTTAATAATAAAATAAAATCTTAAACCCAATACATATTTTCGTTTGAATTTATTCACCATCATCATATACAGGCAAAATAAAATTTCCAACAATATGATGAACGTAGATGTAAAATTAACGAAAGAACTTATTAAAACAACGGATGACCTTCGAAGAAAATTCAAAACCCTGAAATATAATAGGGGAGCTTATTTATCTCAGTTAGAAGAAGCTTTTAAACCAATTACTGTTCCTCTTAATGAGCTTACAAATGGACCGATATGCTGTCAACACTAACTAAAACTTATAACAATTCAAAACATCGAACTATAAAAACGAAACCTTCCGAAGTAAATACTGCAAACGAAAAACATCTAGGTACTCTCTTCTGTTTATCAATATACTAAAAAATTCGTTTAACTCCTAAATTAAAAAATTCGTTTAACTCCTAAATTCAAAGTTGGAGATGCAGTGAGAATCAGTAAATACAAACATGTATTTGAAAAAGGATACACACCAAACTGGACAACTGAAATTTTTAAAATTACAAACAAATTCAACGAAGTAATCCTTTAACATATCTGCTAGAAGACTATCAAGGTCATCCTATTAAAGGTGGATTCTATGAATTAAAAGTACAAAAAACCAAATATCCAGACACATTTCTTATAGAAAACACATTTCTTATACAATGGAAAAAAGATAAAATATTTGTAAAATGGTTGGGTTTCCCTCCTGAATATAATTCATGGATACACATATCTAAAATAAATAATAAGTAAATTTCAAATTGATGTTTTTATTTATGCTTTATTTTATTTATTTATTTTCTTTCTTAAAAGCAATATTTCAGATTTTGTTCTTTTATCTTTTTAAAGATATATTTATACATAGATAGATAGATAGTTAGATATATAAATATATATACGGTGATGAAAAATAAGGCTATTTTTGCGGAAAAACGCCTCCTTCAAAAGTTACAGCCTTTCAAAGTTTTCAACATTTTTCTCAATACCTACCCATTTCCATTTCACATTATGACTAAAAAAATACAATTCCATCTCATTCTCATATCTATAGATAAATCATCATCATGGTAACCAACCCATCCATACATCCCTACACAAATAGAATCTCCCCTCACTCATCCTCACAAAAACGATCGCTCCTCATAAAATCCTAAACAAACCAACAAATTAACCAAATGCATACTCACTTCAACAGATCACCATATCACCATCACACTGCCGCACCGCCATCGCCACCTCCTCGTCTCGATACATCATACCCCTGGCCTATATACCATCTCACACATCAATAAAAAAAATATTTCCTTTATTTGTTTTCCTTCTTCAAGGGACCCTTTACCTACTGACATACAACAAAGACGACCACGACCATGACGACACGACCGACCGACCGACCGACGGTAGCAACCACCACCAAACACATTACCCACACCCCACCACAATCATCACGATCCATCCACAGCACATTCTCCAAATATTCAAAACTACTTCACACACATCTTCTTCCCCCATCCCCATTTCTTTTTTTAACAGTCGATCGTTATGACAATAGCTATGGTGACGACGACGACGACGATGACCATGACGATCATGACGACGAACACGACGACAACCACCACCACGGCACATGCTGTACCGCACAACCATACCACATAAACGACGACGACGATGACGCGACCGACCGACCGACCGACGGCAGCAACCACCACAATCATCACGATCCATCCAACGCACATTCTCCAAATATCCAAAACTACTTCACACACATCTTCTTTAAACTCCCTACCGACCGACCGACCGACCGACCGACGGTAGCAACCACCACAATCATCACGATCCATCCACAGCACATTCTCCAAATATCCAAAACTACTTCACACACATCTTCTTTAAACTATCCCGACCGACCGACGCACGGTAGCAACCACCACAATCATCACCATCCATCCACCGCACATTCTCTAAATATCCAAATATCCAGAGAGCCCGCGCCGCCGCCGCCTCTTCCTCACTTCTATTCAAATCCAATAAAACATTTACCATCCTCAACATCACAAACCAACCCTTCATCATCATCACTTACGCATGCGGCGCCAAGGCGTGCGCCAAACAATACATCAAACACAATACCGCACCAATTAAAAACACATTAAAAACTATTCAAAACAAAAACCATTAAAAAAGCCATAAAAAAAATTCCCATGCTGAACTGCCTGGTATTCTACTTGCATGAATACCCTTATTTATTAGAACTTAAAGAAAATATTGGTTTTTATTACCAAATACATTCAATGTAGAGATCTCAAACCTGGCTGTCATTTCGATTTGTCTACAAGTTGAAAAAATAATTAATGAATCAATTCACCACTGAAAACCTGCAGAAATTTTATTCACCACGAATTTATCAGAAATTCATGGTAGTGTTCAAAAAGTATGGAAGTGAGAAAAATAGAATTTTAAAGGGCTCACCTTTCCTTAAATTGAGAAGTTTGTTCCAAAAATTGATTAATAAGGAAAACAGATTAAAAATATGGGAACGGGTGGGTTGAAAGTTTCTCTTTTGATTCTTAAGTGAATTTAGGATGACTTCAAATCATTTTTGAAAAGAGGAATTGGCTAAAAAAAAAGAATACAAGTGATTGATTACAATAGAAACATGGCACCAATAATTTGTACTCTTAATTTAAATTGTACAAGTAAATGAAATTAGGTATCTTTTTTTCCAAATCATTTTAAGTGGACCTAATCTGTGAGACTTCTTAATTTAATTTAAACAAATTTTATTAGGGCCAGTCATACCATAATGGTCAAAATTCTGAAAATTTTTAGATCAAAACTAAACAGAACTTATTTGATAGAAATTAACTAGAAGTTTATAATGCTTGTGGAAAAAGAACAAACTTTTCGTAAGACGATATATCAGGCATTGAAAACTAGAAAATAAACACGAACATTATAATCTATTATCGAGTGAATGAACATTCACTTTTTTCAAATAACTATAATTTGTTTTAAGAAAGTGCTATTTGAAGTTTGGTTTTGGCACTAACTCGTATTATCTTTTTGAAATACCTTATATTTTAATAATAATGCAACTAAAATTCCATTCTTTTATTTATAAAGTGTGACTTCACCATAACAACAGAATTTTTGGAACACATCCCTCATACATTTTTTTGAGGTGAATTCTGAAAATTCAAGCAATTTATCTAGATTTTTATTAAATAATGAATTATAGTTTCAAAATTGTAATTCGAATCGTAAAATTTTCGCCAAATGAAAAAATGAAAAATTCAGCTTTCAAAACCAAACGATATCACAACAAAAATGAAGGTTTTCAATCTTCATATGGTTTGTCTTTGGTATCGAAGTGAAAGGGATGTGTATGTTCACATGTTCACATTTTAAGTCCAGACATACTTTCTCGTCTATCCAGACGAATCACTGTCACATTTTGAAGAGTTCATCACGAGGCTTTTGGAACATCAATCTAAAAACTCCGGAAATAAAAGTAATTGCAGAGCCAAGCAGACGAGAGAAGAGAAAGTCCTTAATCCAAAAACAACCTTATAACACCTCGCACGAACTGTATAATGTAATCCAGTTTAAGGTTAAATTATTGCTCTTGGTTTCATTTTGAACTGAATTGTTAAAGTTTTCTAAAGCTTAAAGAAAAAAGGAAACCTACGTTGTAGAAAAAAAGAAACAAAGCAAACTTTGAATGGACCTAAGGACACATAGGGCGGCGCGCGGTGGCAGTGAAGGCGCGGCACGGTGGGCGTTCGTTGGCAATGAATTGGGATAGAGCAAACATAAACGATGATAACCCTTTTTAGACGCTTCCATAGAATTACGTTCGTTGCATACATATGGGTAGTTGCCTCTTGGCCTTGTCTTGCTTAATGTTTAAACTTTCCCTCTAAACTACAACTATATATATACAAGGAACTTTTCAATGAGTGAATGAATAAGGTGAGCATAAGTAGAGATATACTTATGTATATGTAAACTGTACGGTTAAACGAACCTACCGACAAAATGAATGTCGTTACAGCAAAGTGAATTTAAGGACAAACTTTTATATCCTTGAAACGACGATGACTTATCACCTGATTTTAGGGGACTTGGTTCGAGTTTGAGTAAGAGTTCGAATTCGAGCGAAGATGAAACTTTTTCGGTTGAATCCTTTAAAATTATTTAACGACTTTGTTGAATTTTCTCCATATACTCATTGTACACGTTTATGTATAGAGGTGGGTGTTAGAGGTGGGATTTAGAAAAGGGAAATATGAATTTGTGAAGGAATATTCCCTATAACAGGTATGGTATGGTAGGGACATTACCTTGTTATAGGAGATAATAGGTACGAGTATAAAGAGTCTCAAGAATATGTATCTCTTTCTCTCTATAACGATGAGTGTAATTCATTGTGGATTAAAATATTTTGAGAAATTTATCATAAAGGTAATATGGATAAGTTAAATCATAAAGGGTTCAAGAAGTTTTGGCGCATATATGTATATAGAAGAGAAGATATCAATCCTTCAAGAAATATAATTAATGTTTATTAATATAAAAGCTACAAGTTGACATAAGTTTTAGTTGAATTTATCTCAAAATTTAAACAAAGAGGTGGAAATACTTAAACATACCTGATGGATTAAGATATAGTTATACCTACTTTAAAGTAAGTCTTAGAATATTTGGAAACAGCATGGATTTACACAGTTAAGAGGAATTTGTATTTATATTAATGCAGAATATGTTTCAACTTTGATAAATGTAAATCCTTCATAAACATAACGAAAATCAGCTCTGGCAAAATTTAACAGCAAATATTTAAAATAGCAGCTTTTTGGTGTTGCTACTGTTGCTATGAACAATTCTGCAATGTGTTTGTTTCAGAACCTTTATTGAACTTATTTAGGGATATATAATGTAAATGGAACTTTTGTTATACTTTAAAATGTTTGAAATGTCTTGAAATGCATGTCACAATCGTCTCTGAATCTACCTTGACAGATTTTTTAAAACTTTTAGAAAGTCTTCTGAACATTCTTAGTTTCAATTGATACTCCAAATTGTTCTTAAAATCCATGAAAAAACTTTTCCTTCTTTGTTTTGTTCTAAGAGCTTTAGAGCTTTTGTAACTTATCTATGAAAACTCATTTTTACAGACCTGCAGGATAATTAGATATTCGCTGTGGAGTACAAAAATTAGGGAGGGGTAAAGGTTGTAAAGTTTAATATTATTCTTTCGAAAGGTAAAGATTCTTTTGGAAGACCAAAAATTCTAAATTTTTGTTTCGTTAAGTTCAACACTTTCCTGTGTAGTGCATTTTTCGAAAAATTCCGCATTAACGACTTCTGTACGTTGATTTGTTTTTAAGTTATATCAGTTCAAATTCCTGAAATGGGGTTAGAAGACTTGGACGTATCGAAAATATGGGGCAAAGTTTCAGACTTCTTCTCTGTTGACAGCTTTTTCACAATTAGATCATTTTTAAGAGTTGGACGATTCTTCTTTCAAAACTTATATGATACATAATTAATTTTAAAAGCTATTAAGGGGTTATTACCGAACAAAATTTAACAAAGGTGTTAGAGAAATCGCAGATTATGAATTAGTTAACAAAACCACTTCTGGAAATAAAGTTGTGAATAAATTTATTTCACAATCAATTGATGGTGAAGCCATTTATATATGACAAGTTGCGTCATCTTGTTGGAACCAAATGTTTAGCTAATTAATTTTTGAAAACCCAAAGTCAAAACGGCAACAACTTCAGTGTTTTTAAAGAAACTAAAACAAATGATGATGTCCAAGCTGACAATTTTAATGAATTAAACAGTGTTTTATTAATGATTGAGAATTGTCTCTGATTCATATATGGCAATTTTACTTATTGAAGGAGTCATTTAACCAGAAATGAGCTTCATCACTAAACGCCATAAAATGTTAAAAGGTTAATTTTCATAATTTGGAAGGCGTTAAACCATTCATGATGAATTAAGAATCCTTTGTGAAAAGAAATGTCAACAAAGTTTGACATTCTCTTCAACTGTCAAACTGAATCTGTCTACTGAAGATTTTTTTACCGAATAAAGAGGATTTAATATCTAAAACAAATTTTAACCAATCCTTAAATTTCATCAAACCTTTGCTATGTCTTCGAAGTTAAATACATTTTGTGAATTATAAATCTCGTACAGAAATTTACATTAGCTTGAATTTATTTTTTAATGGAAATGCGGGTAATTTTGACATAAAAAGATTAAAATGCTTTTGTAATTTTCCTGTGTCCAAAAATATTTACATTCATTTATTTTAATACAATCTATTTTTAACGCACCGTAACGCTTTGAATATCAATCAGCCTTCACGTAGGGAATAATTTCCTCTAACAAAATGACAAAAACACAAAACCACAAAACTTTGACAATATTCTTTTTTAGAATTTATTATAAAACCTCGTCACATATGTTTGTAATTAACTCCTTTTGGAAAATCAGTAACAAACCATGTTGGTGTTGCATTTGCCACAAATCGTATTAGCTGTCTTTTTCTTGAGCATCAGCTTCAGCTGACAAAAACGTGTTCGCACTGTCAATTGAAATGGATTCCAAACCAAAACGTGTGATTCTCATCATAAACAAACATACCTAGACCATATCTGACACTGATGACAACCTGTATACTTCCATTCCTTTCCTATACCCCTTTTCATTTCACAAACTAGAAACATGATAGAACCCTCTAAAGCTTCCCTCAACTTTCCTGATGCCATCAACCATACTCAACTTAGTATCATTCTTTTGCTATTCCATGCAATCACGTCGTGTCATCGTGTCGGTGGCGCCATCTACCGCCGCCGCCACCACCATTGCGTTTGTTGTTCGCTATTTTTGAACAAACGCAAGGGAAAATTACAATTTAATTATAAATTGAAATCCCGTTGACGTTCAGTTTTACCTACCGCGTTATTTTGGTATTCTCTGGTACTGAATTTTGACACAACTCATCTACTATTCCAGAAACATATGAAGTAAAACCTGCAAAAACATCCAGACCCAGACCCAGAACCAGACTCAGGTTATTCCCTGCACAATGAATAAGTGCGGGAGTTTTTTTTTTTATTAAAAAAGGCTCCACGTTTAGATTAGTAAAGAAGCATCAAGAGCAGTAATGGTTAATAGGTACAGGGTGGATCAAAAGTAATATCCTATTAGAAGTGAAAAGAACGCTTATGTCGTTTAAAGTCAAAGCTAGTATTAAAGAGTTTTAAAAATTTAAGTTTTTTAAAAATTGTATTTAAATGTTAAAAATGTTTCAATGTCTAAATAAGTTTTTTTAAATATTAAAGCTCAAAAAAATTTAAAACAAGCTTTCCCGTTAAATTAATTTTGAAGAAACTCAAAATAATGTACAGTTTTCGAACTAAGTTTGAAATATAATGTCCCTCCAATGAGCCCTCCAAAATATAGACAAATTATAGAGACGATCTCTTTTTAGAGCATTTTCCATAACGCTTTGTAAGAGATCAGGGTTCGGCGCAAATGTTCTCCTTCAGATGCGGAAAAGTGGTAAATTCTTGGAGGAAAATTAAACCCTGAACTTTTGCCTTTGCTATTTCTTGAAAACAAGCTCAGTAAAAACACTTCCTTAAGGTTCTTCTGACTTTATTTCTTCTTCAAATTGGCGGATGCAATTCGGTTTTAAGAACTCTTCATGTATGGGATGTTTCTGGACTCTCTACAATATTTCTAAGATTGCGTTCCACATTCACTTCAGTTTGGACAGTGCAAGGCTTTTAGATTGCCTTCCGCTGCATGAAGGAAGGTTTTCAGGGAAATTTGAAATTCTAAGTGCTGTAATTCAAGGCTATATAATCTCACCAATACTGTCCCTGTTGGTGATAAAAAACGTACAGCACGTAGCAACTTTGTCGAATGGAAATGGGGGAGTTCAATGAACTCTGCAATATCACCTCAAACACCTGAACTATCCAAATGATGCGTAATCTCCATCAAATGACAGCAAGGATTGAGCGCTAAGCAAAAAATCGTGGGGCTAAAGATCATATCACCAAAAACTGAAAGGACGATTCTTGGAACTTTCTCATCAACCAAGTCAATATTTCTGAACAACCGGTAGAGTAGAAGATTACTAATATTTTGGCAATCCACGGTGGTATATCGGAACTGGATGGAAACAGCTGTATCAGAAAAGCAAAGGCTGCGTTCGGTATGCTGGCAAAATCTGGAGAAAAACTCTTTTAGCTTAAAGACCAAGCTCTACTATTTCGCTATCATATTGAATAATCAATCCTATTTTATAGATGTACTATCACTTGGAATTTCCCATACATTGTCACAAGAAAGCAGCAAACGTTCGTTAATAAATGTCTTCACAATGTATTGAGGATTTTCTAGACCAACCGTATCTTCAAAGCTAACTTTATGGGATAACAAGTTAGGAATTCATAGAATCTATTATTCGAAGACAAAAGTGACATACGTGATTGGCTATACGCTTCGAAAAATCGGCGAGTCCCTTGTGAAACTCGTTCACACAGGAGGGCAGATAAATTGATCGGCCTAGAATTTGACGAAGAAGGCTCGAATAGGGAAGAATTGGCGAGAGCTGAGGATATATCTCCAGAAGTCGTACACGATGGTGCGACAGAGTCCAAGAGCCTTAGTAAGTGAGTTAATGATATGTCTTTCAGTTAAAGGAAGATCAACTAAAGCTCTTTGTCAGCAAAATCGTTCCCCAAATTATTAATTACTTCAAAAGCACGTGAAAGAAGAAATTTAAAAAAAAAAAACAGAAAAGTTATGAATTTGTTTTAATTTAAGAAGAAACTTTTTATGTACCCTGTAAAAAAGGCATGTAGAAGGTTAGAAGGGTGCTGTCTAAATTGACATTGAAAATTTGGAGAAGATGCTAATAACATTCCAAATGGTGTTTCCTTTTTCTGAATAAATATGAGTTCTGTTTCTGTGTTTGCCTTTGCCTTAGCTTTAGCCCTAAAGTAGATAGGCATATTTTTTTGTATAATGTTATATGTAAAAATTATGTCAAAACCATTTTGAGGTAATTATGATGATGAGGTGTATGAATGGAGGTATTATATTATGTATGTTACGAAGGAAGCTCGTTTAAGAAAATGTATAATTTCCACATGTTTCACTTTGTATTTCCTGCTGTTGTATAATTGTTTTTATTTAATACATTTTATACCTTACCTTCCCATACTTATACGTTTCTCTACCTGGGATTATTTCAAAAGAAGTGGTGTAACTTAAGCTTTAAGATACAATAATCTTAAAAGAAAAAGTCTCATAAGATTGAGGTATCTGCATTTACATTCTATATTTTTGTCAGAATTTAGATAAACAGAACATAAAAAGACCGAAAATGTGAAGACGCCAACGACACTCAGACTTCTTTTTTTGTTTTGGCCTACGCAAATTTGTTTGCCTCCAGCAGCAGCAGAGTATCGAAGTGAGGGAGGTGTAGGAAATTTTATTCAAAAATATAATTATTTTAAGCAGGAAAAGAGTATGTATAAAATATGGGCGGTTTTTGGAATTAGTATTCTCAATTGTATTAGCTTCTTGGTTTGAAGCTTATCTGTTGAAACATAATATCTTTTATCCATCAAAAGAAATTGAAACAAATTGGTACGTAGATTGTAATGTACATCCCACACTCAACTTGTCAACTTATTCGGGTGATAACCTGGGAATTTAAATGAGACCTTATACAAATAATGTTAAAAATAGATACCGGAAGTTCTTTAAAGCTAATTCATCAGAAATGGAAAGTTGTTGTCATCAGTTTACTGATGTTCTTGAGAAAGTATGGGATTAACTAATTCTTACAAAGGTAAGTTAGGTATACGGAGGTGTAATCACCAACTTATTTTGGAAATGGATTGATAACTTTGTGGAAGGAATTAATTAGTAAGGGAATTATCAAAAACGCATACACCATCATCATAAATGTTTTCTAAAAATTGACTTAAAATTTGAGATAAATACAACTTGTGCAATAAAGTATTTAAAAAAAAATAAAAAACTGATAATTACATTTGAAATATTTTTTCGATTTCAAAAGAGTCAGTAGCTCATGAAACATTATTTTTAAATGAATTGTTGGTGATTTCGGTTTCACCTCTTTACTTTTACATTTGCCTATTTTCAAAATTGAATTTATTCAATGACATTTACATAAATTCTGACAATTTTTCATCTTACAATTATTTGGAAATCTTGGAAGCATAGATTAAGACTCTCTTCGATTTTGACATTTGATGAAATCGATGCGAGTCAAAAAGGAAATATTGAAGTGAAAAGAAACGTTTTCATGGTGTTGAATCGTAGAGGCCGGACATATTTTTCAATACCTGTATTTTGTTGAACAGTTTATTTTTTCAATTAGGTCCTTACTTTCATCTTTGAACCTATGACGATATGGAGTGTATTGCAATTGTTAAAAAAATATTTCAAAGAATTATTGAAGTTTTTAAATTTGGTCACAAATAGCAGCATGTGATGAACTTGGGCTCAACTAAAAAATTTGATCACCAAACTCAAATATTTTCATAACGAAGTCTGTATTTAATGAAAATAATTGTTGCTGTTTAAACAAACTGTATGTCATTTGTTTGTCATTTGTAGTACGAATCTTTTTCAAGAGGATCTTCTACATATTGATCTACTCAATCATGGTAACAGACTTTGAGTCAGAGAGGAGGTTGTCACACACTTACAATAAAATCGATTTTTTGTACATAACCACCTACACATTTTATTCAATTGCATTGTTATTCGAAAAAACGCGCTTAAAGATCGAAATATGTAGGTTCTGTGAGCGTAAGCTATTTAGACCTCTTCTATTTCACAAATATTTTTGAAAATATACGGTGTCCAAAAATGAAAAAACAAGTATTTTTTGAAATTATAAATGTGGAAATAACCCATTTTCAAATAACCCCGAAGCTTAAATTAAGTTTTGTGAAAATAATTTAATAGGAAATATTGTTTAACTATGATTTGAATTTTGGAAATATTATTAAGGGCCTTACACCGTTTTTGTCGTTTTTCATGAATTCAGAAAACCAAAAAACCGTTTTTTTGAAGATTAATTTAAATTAACCTACAAATTTATGCATAAAGTCATTGTTTATACAACTTAACTCTGTGAAATGTATGCCGCAGGAGATGGAGATTAATCGCGTTTTTATAAATCATTAATTTATTGTAAACATCCAATTCAAAATTGTCATTTTACAAATTTAAGAACTTAGAATCATAAAAGTGCAATTCGCAAATCCCTTTTGTAGTTTTTCATTTTGAAATAGCTCTGGAATTTTAAGTTACAAATTCATTGCAAGCTGAAACTTTGCTCTATTTATTCCTTAGAATCTTTGATTCAAGTACTTTCCAGATGAGGCACTAAATTTTGTCTTGTCAATAAAAAATTGCACAACCATCTTGAGTACTCTAAGACCAAAATTAATTTTTTCTTTAGGCGACCTTGTGACGGTGCTTTTGTTGTCGTGTCGGGTTAGTTGTGGGACAGGGACATTCAGTCAAACCACACAAGTAAGCACTTAAGCAGCTTTGCTGTGTTCTCAACCGCGTTCGTGCTGTCCGGGGACTACAGCGAACGTTGAATTGGCAACACAGTAAAGACTAAAGGGATGATGAAAGAGAGAAAGGAAAGGAGAGGTAAAATGAAAAGACGTTTTTTAAAATTTAATCAATGAGATATAAAAGCCATTTTTATTAATTCAAAATTAAAATCTAAGTTATGAAGTAGAATTGGCAAGTAGAAAACAAAAATTAATGGCAATTGCAAACACAAAAATGGCAAGTGGCAACTGGCAAGTAAAAATAACAAGTTAAAAAAAATATTTGGCAATTTAAATCCGCGCCGCGATCGCGATCGTGATGTATAGATTTCGAAGCCTAAGGGACGGTGGAAAACCGACCGTCGCCCTTATGATCCAAAAACCACAAAAAGCAGTATTTTATTGAAAAAGTATGCGAACTCTTGTTTGTATTGTATAGACTTTTGTATTATGTGTGATGATGGAGAAACTCAACTTCGATACACAACTGGCAATTCTATAAACCAAACCAAGAGTGTCGTTGTACTGATTTTGGCCACTACTAATAACTTCCTCGCACAATACTGGAGGTGAACTCTAAGAACTAAATATCAAAAGTCAGTAGAGTGCGATGGTGAAATTTCATTGGTTGCCAGTTGCCTCTTGTGTGTGTTATTTGCATTTAGCAGAAGGCTAGTAAATTTGGTATGCATGTGAGTGTGTGTTACAATTTTACATATTAGCTTAGCAGAAGGCTAGTACATTGGGTATACTACATGTGAGTGTGTAGATCATGTTGGAGTTTTACAACCTTATTTATTTTTCTGAAATACTCCAAAATTAATCACGATTACAAAAACGGAATTTTATTACTATTTACAATAATTTTTTGAAACGATTTATTTCAAAATCTCGTCTGTAAGGCGTTATTGGGATGACTTCTCAGACTTTGTAGGGTTATGTGTTCAGCCAAAAAAAGAAAAATCAGTTTTGAGATAAACGTGTTAAAAGTTGAAGAACGTCATAAGTATTTTTTGAAATATGTAGAAGCACTTTAAGGTCTTAGCTGCGGTCATAGTCTTGTTCGACATAATTTCTTAGGTCCTAAGCGATCATTTAAAATTTAAAAAATCGATTATTTTTCAAAAACTCTACGGTGTTTTAAGGCCTAACATTCTTTACCAGTATCTTGTTCTCTAAGGTTATCGTGATTAAAATTTCCTTCGGATTGTTTCCGGTCTTCAAAACTGGGATGTTTAAAACTGTCAAAATTAAGATTATATTGTATTTCACTTCAAAAGCCAAAAGTCAAGAATACAAGGACAGTGCCAAAGAAATATAGTTACAATATTTTGTTGACGGGAAAAGTACTTTGAAAAATTTTATTCACAATATTTCTTTTTGTCTCAAAAACGGTTTTATAACATATCTTCAAGTATTTCTTGTTTGTGTCATATTTCTCAAATCTGATTTTATCATTAAATTTTGTAACACACTTTTTAAACGAATATTCAAATGTCAACTTCCTCGAAGTCAAACTCGGTTAAAAATTATGAAATTACCCTTCCATAACTCCATTTGTTATGACTTTAACATTATTGTATTGTACCTACGTTCCAAAAATATTATGGTGATCTAACACGTTAACCCTCAGCCCACGCCCAGACAACATAGACCGACATTCTTTTACGAAAACCCCACCACAATATCCTCTTTTGTTTATTCTAGTACCGAGCGATGAGTATACCTAACTTAACCTATGTATGTACGAGTATATCTTCATTCGGAATATAGAACCTAAACGCCCATTAGGTGTAACGTGAATATAAGTTCAAAATTCATTGAGAGAAATGTTTGTCGATATTAAAATTTATGGTTTTTGTGGGTTCCAAAGTGAATTTGAATTTGAATTTGAATTTTACTACCACACCGCAGGGAGTCCTTTTTCATATCTCATATATGTATACATATGTATGAGAAACCATATATATGGATGTACATATGTCTATAAGAAATAAACGGATTAAGGATAAAGGTAAATATAGGTGATTTAGATTTAGAATTCTATGTTTCGAATAGAAACTAGGAGCTATGTGACTTGTGATATGTGATGTATAAGTAAGCTGAATGGCAAACGATGATTCTTTATATTTTTTGTTGTTGTTTTGTTTTGACTCGAATCGGAATATTGGAAAATGATGGGATTTTAGGTTATTTCTTTGGGGATGGGGTGCAAAATGGAAAACGATCAACTCTACTCCACACTCCAAAAACCTATAAGCAAAGGTTTTCAAATATGCCTATGAAATTTTAGTAATTTATGCAGAGTCATCTGTATTGTTGAAAATGTCAAAAGTTAACATCAAAACATTGAATTTACTTTACCATACCTAATATTTCTTCAAGATACACCACCGCACCGTACCGGTACCGGTACCGTCTACACCACACACATTCAATCAAAATTGTGCCTATATCTCAAAAGTATGAATGTTTTTCAAGGTAGGCGCAAAGGTAGAACTTATATGCGGAATAGTGCTTGCTGATGATGGGAATGGCGATGGTTTTGGGTATGGGAAAAGGTTTTTTTGTAATCATTCATTTTTGATTAATGTCATACAAAAGTATTTTATGTTAAAAGGATTGGCAAACTGCCTTAAAGGACTTCTCATACGTAGAACGAACAAATCGACCCTGTTATAGTTTTAAGAGTGAGGTTATGTAGAAGGAAAAATATGGGCATATCACTCTGTATACCTCGAGTATAAGGGTTATGAAGTGAAAAATCTACAGAAGTTACACAAAAGAGCTTTAAGCAATTTATTTAAAATGGAAATGGGTATAGAAAAAAAACCTATAGTTTTTTTTTGCCCGCCCGACTATCGAAGTCACGAGGACCCTAAAATACCCTTTTTTATTCCTATATCTAATTTTATAATCAACCAGACCTAAAGGCTGAAGGACTCTAGGACTTTAGGACTCCAGGGCTCAAGGTCTTCTATGTAAGCTTGTTTTATACTGACTTCTACTAAAAGAACTACATATACGTTAAACATTATTCGTCGATCCACAGAGAGCAACGAGCTCGCTGCTGGCTGCGCTGTCTGTAGCTCCATATAGTTACATAAACTATGTCCATAACATTAAAACAAAGGTTATAGTGTGAGGAGCATACATTATGGAAAAGTGTAACTTTGATATTTTATCATCCTAGGGATCCCGAAAATTTCAAATTAATGAACAAACTTTTCACATAACACTAATTTTGAGCATCAACCCCTCATAAATAGGTATACACGAGTGAAGTGAGTGGGGGTGAGCTAGGGCAATGTGTTCTATAATATGTACGAATATATCTATCTATCTATAGTCTATACATTGTATGCTGGGAAGTTCTCGAAGTTATCCACTAAATCTCGTCTCCCTCTCCATGATGTTTAAGCCGGCATAGAATTTGATATCACTTATATATTGGTTCTTGTTGAGATAAGGCATGGCAAGGCAAGGCAAGGCACACTTAGGGGATGAGATGAAATGGTTGGATGGTTAGATGGTTGGAATTGAAATACCTCTTCATCGGCTCATTGAGAGTGATTTCCCAAATAGATACACCACTCGGGAGGATAATCGATACGTAAAGATACTTCTAATAACGATGCGGAAGAAGAGGGCACACAAGTCAAGGAGTATCGAAAGGAGCTTCTTCGAGTGTTTACTGTACGGGGCTATAGAAATAGGCGATATTTTTTTCTTTCAGAAGGAGGAAGTCTTCTTTATTTCTACAATAAAGAGAAGAAGAGAAATAGGAATCAAGACAATATACGAGTGTAATGAAATGGATACCATAATGTTATTCAAAATGATTTACGATGGAGGGTCCTCCTCGATTCCACTGAATAACCAACGGAATTGATTTAAAATTCCATTTCAAATATCAAGTGGTTGGATGTAATTCCACCAGTTTGATTCCCAATTACAAATTAAATGACGAAACGCCCGCGGGGGAATAGCTATAAGGAATTCCACTAGACTAGACCATCATTACCATTACCATCAGAGGCATCAGGAAAAAAGTCCTCCAGAGAGAAAAAGGGAGACTAATGGTTTTAGCTGTTGTGATGTGGTTTTTATTTTCAATTTACACAAAAATCCTGCAGTCCATCGAAGCAGCAAATTAAAACAAAAATCCATGCGGGTGCAATTGCCATTACCCATTACCCATTAACCATTACCATTGCCAATGCCATTGACAAATGACAACTCGGTTCGGCTGTGTACAGTGTATATTCTTTGTAGTGGTCAGCCATTGCAATTATACTTGTCAGCACTAAGCCACCAAAAACACTCAGAGAATGAATCCTATGCGCCGCGCCGGCCGCCCTCTGTTGGAAATAAATGAATTCATTAATTTAATACGGCAGAGAGACCGCAGGGTTTTTCAATAGCCCGTTTTGAAGTTTGAGTTCAACTCGTCGACACATAAATTCCATTTATATTTTGAATACAAAATTGATGAGCCACTCGTATATATTAAAAAGACTATATCTACATATATGAAGCATATAGCAAGTGTAAAAAAGGAACAAAGCAGTATATGAAGGAGTGATGGGTGGCAGCAATGCGGTAAAGTTGAAATTGATTGTGGGTTTTGACACTAAAAGTCAGCACTAATTATGTTATTGACACGAAACACATCCTGGTAGGTAGATATAAGCCAGTCAAAATGATATGAGGTTAACCAAATAAAGGAAATGAAAGATCAAGAGAAAAGGAAATTCAGTAATGAATACAAGGAAAATGCGTTTCTGTTAGCTACTCGTATGTATGTATGTTAATATTAAAATGCCTTAAGTGCTATTGAAAAACAAGGTTAAATGTGGGTGTTTTTTGAGAAGGGAAGTCAAAACCACACCTACAATTCCAGTTTTATAGCCTATTGTTAAGTTATTTTTATTCGGATTAAATCATGAAAAATGTATATTTTTGTGAATTAAAAAATATCAATCAACTTCATCCACAAAAGTGAGTATACAATTCAAAAGGTCTGTTTTATAGAGCAAAGGAAAAAACAATATGGTTGTGAAAGGAGGACATTTGAAATGTCTAGATTTTCATATTCGTCATGTTTTATTGGAAAACTATAGCTGGTGCAGACTTGCACGCACCTATAATATGCCTTAATCACAAATTAAAACATAAAGTTTTTAAAATTGAAATCAGTATCATTGTCTACAAAACATATTTACAGTTTTTGGTTAAAATTATAGTAGTGTTTCCTAGATTCCGCAAAAACTAGTGATTGAGTTTTAAGTTGATATGTTTAATAATAGATAAGGTTAATAATTTGTCATTTCGTAAACAGTGAAAATAATGAAAAACGCACTAGCAGGTTTCGAAGGACATCAATGTTTTGGAATAGCAATCCAGAAGTTTGTAAACTTAAGCGAATCGAAAACGATTAAATTATTGGTTAAATAATAATTATGTTTTTTTTTAAATATCGAAATAAAATAATTCTTACTTTGCATACATTTTTAGGGGCCTCATTTTAATTTTTCAATATTTTCATCTGCAACGAATTTTGTAATAGCACTGTGTAGATTTTTTACATACTTTGTAATGGTGACACAAATTCATGAGAATCAACAAGAACGAATGTCTTAAATGCAGAAAACCACATTAATTCTTTTCATATGTAACGAAATCTGTTTTATGTTTTTCGAAATTTATGAAACTCGGTTAAGACTTTTTAAACTAGTATTGGAGGGGGGGGGGGGATGTTGTATTTGTACCAATAAATAGTTAAGCTATATAAGAGTGCTCACCACTAATTTTATTGTTTGATATAGTTAACAATCTTGGTTTTTATTTTATCAAAATCAAATGAAGAAATTATCAGTCTATGTTTAATCTTCTTAGTTTGGTTTGGAAACGCCCTACTACAATTTTTATTTAAGGTTTTTTTCCATAATTTCAAAATTGGTTTTGTATAGTTCAAAAAGATTTTTCTCAGGGGCCTAAACCATAAGAGATATAATTTTTCAACTTCATCACACGTTTTAAGTAAGAAAGATAATTTAAAATACTTTTGAGTTCATACTTCAACTTCAGACATTTTTCTTGTTCTAACTTTAAAATTTAACCACCCAATCCCGGTCCAAATGATTCTATGTAAATTAATAATACATTTAAATTCAACACTCCACCACCTCACCGCACATTAAAACCCGGGTACCTAACTATGGAATTTAATTCAGTAAATGCAGTCTCCTGTCATCATCCTTCCTTCATTCATCCGCCACTATTTTATTCCCTTACTTCACTTTGGGAATTTTGCACAAATTACAGCC
Source organism: Eupeodes luniger (assembly GCA_951509635.1). Classification (NCBI taxonomy): domain Eukaryota; kingdom Metazoa; phylum Arthropoda; class Insecta; order Diptera; family Syrphidae; genus Eupeodes; species Eupeodes luniger. The sequence goes on along the minus strand of OX608075.1, from coordinate 4,414,915 downwards.
GAAAAATAATTTGAAGAAATGGTTGCACCCCGCATTTACACCACGTTGAACTTTAACGCTAAACTTTATTTAAATGACAAGATAAGATGATAATTTGCATGATGCCTTATATTCTGCTGCTCTTCCAACCGCAAACGAAGTTGCAACACTTAAGTCTGTACACAATTGCATTTTCTTTATTCATATTCTATCGAGTACACAAACCGCTATAATGCCGTTCTTCACCATCGCGTCGCGTCTCACCATAGTTTTCTTGTGGCCCACTTTGTAAGCAGCATCTCACACAGTGTATAGTGTTGAGTGAAAAGCGGGTGGTGGTGGTTTTCATTTTCCCGTAGAGCTAAGGATATAGCTCTGGATACACATATACTTATACAGAGGACTCCGCAGGGACTCAAACGCCAACACAAGGTGTTAGCTATATAGCCATTGTTCCAATTCGCACTTTTGTTCTATCCTTTTTTTTCGTTGCTTTTACTTTTGCCACTGTACCTATGAGTACACTTGCTCTATCCAGAATTGTATTTTCGCAGAGTCTTATAATGCAATGAAAACAGCAAGCGCACAAAGTGCTATTGCCAGGAGCAAACTTTATCCAGGTTTCTGCTTGACAAACAGAGAACAATGATGCTTTTATATTCTCTATACCGACGACAACGCCAACTACGACGATGACGCTGACGACGACGACGACGGATCAAAAAGGACATGAAAGTCTTAGCAAGGCTTAATCGAGTTGCATGTTGTATACGTATAGGACTACATGGAGGTATAGAGTCCCAGAGTGCTGGTAAGGTGACATAGTAATCCTTTCAATCGCTAGCACTTATTACTTCTGCCCACACACAAAATTGCAAATGGAAACTTTTTCCTGACGCCTGACGACGGAGCGGAGGCTGCTCCTTTGGCAGTCAAGTCAACTCAGCCCTATAGCAAGTGGGACTAGGAATGGAAAACGAATACGAAAACTCAAAACGGGAATGAGGACGAACTAATCAAGAATTGGTTTTGTTGCTATGGGGCAATAGTTTTTCCTGGAACATTGAGGCAAGCAACAAACAGAAAACAGCAAACAGCAAAACGAAGACTCGTCCTAGGCATCAATACACTACTTTTACTTTGTTGATCCTTTTCATTGCTTGCTGCTTCTACATTGTTGGAGCAATTCTTTCTTGCATTGTTTGTGCTTTTTATAGCCTTTCACATTCCCAGTTGCTATTGCTATAGTGCATATCATTGCTCATTCAATTGTGCAATCAAATTGTAGCCTGCTGCTGGATATCCTTTTTCAATAAAAATCAACTAAAGGCTAAACGAAAAGGCCAGAATATTGTATTTATACTTTGTGTACTATACTCGTATGCACTCTGCATGAACTGTTTGGATGGACTTGAAGACTTGGACGACTGCGCTGCAGGAAGGAGCAGCCATCAGCAATGAACACCATCTAGACATTCGAATCGGTTATGGTTATTATGAGCGATATCTCTTCAATTTTGCAATGGTCCTTTTCAGATGCCCTTTATATGTATATCCTTATGAAAGCCTGCAACTGAAGTCCTCGTAAAAATTATACTATAGAATATTTTTATATGTTTTTCCTCTTTTCAATTCAGATGATTGGGAATTTATGATTTTTATTAAACGAAGAATAAACTATACAAACTGGAAAAGGACTCAATGAATGAAAGAATATACACATGCAGGTTGTTATAACTACAGGTTGCTAGTTTTTCTTTTTATATCCTTGCAAAAATTTCATAAATGAAAAGGATATAAAGCTTAACCTTACACATAACAACATGGCTTAAAACTTGAACATCATTTTTTATCTGAAAGACATTTGAATACCGACACTAAAAGATAACGTTTACCTAAAAAGCGAATAAATAAGACTCCTTGACATCGCGAATTCAAATTTAATTCAAATTCAATTCAAATTCAATTCAAATTCAATTCAAATTCAATTCAAATTCAATTCTAATTCAATTCAAATTCAATTCAAATTCAATTCAAATTCAATTCAAATTCAATTCAAATTCAATTCAAATTCAATTCAAATTCAATTCAAATTCAATTCAAATTCAATTCAAATTCAATTCAAATTAAATTCAATTCAATTTTAAATTAAATTCAAATTTAATTCAAATTCAATTCAAATTCAATTCAATTTCAAATTAAATTCAAATTCAATTCAAATTCAATTCAAATTCAATTCAAATTCAATTCAAATTCAATTCAAATTCAATTCAAATTCAATTCAAATTCAATTCAAATTCAATTCAAATTCAATTCAAATTCAATTCAAATTCAATTCAAATTCAATTCAAATTCAATTCAAATTAAATTCAGTTCAATTTTAAATTAAATTCAAATTTAATTCAAATTCAATTCAAATTCAATTCAAATTCAATTCAAATTCAATTCAAATGCAATTCAAATTCAATTCAAATTCAATTCAAATTCAATTCAAATTCAATTCAAATTAAATTCAATTCAATTTTAAATTAAATTCAAATTTAATTCAAATTCAATTCAAATTCAATTCAATTTCAAATTAAATTCAAATTCAATTCAAATTCAATTCAAATTTAATTCAAATTCAATACAAATTCGATTCAAATTCAATTGAAATTTAATTCAAATCAAATTCAATTCCAATTCAACTCAAATTCAATACATATTTAATTCATGTTCAATTCAAATTCAATTCAATTTCAATTTCAATTTAAATTTCAATTTCAATTTCAATTTTAATTTCAATTTCAATTCAAGTTCAATTCAATTGAATTTCAATTGTATTGTATTCTATATAAATAAATTGGGTGGCGCAACAGTCCGTTGAGAACTAGGGCCTAGTGACTTACAACTCTCAACCATTCCTGTGTGCGAGTACTCTTGTCAGGGATGGAGGGGAACTACAGTTTTAAGCCGAATCCGAACGGCTAATTTGAGAAAGCACTTTTCATGACAAGAATTACTCTTGGAGAATTTGTCAATTCCTCGCAAGAGGCAGTACCCGTGAAAAAAACTTTAGATGACATAGGCAGGGATCGAATCCAAGACCTCTGGCATGACAGTCCAACGCACTAACCATCATGCCACGGGTACCACGTTGCATTCAACTCAATTTAAATTAATTAAAAACTCATTTAAAATTCAATTCAATTATGTATTTTACTATTTTTGAGACAAAAAAGCTTTTAAAAATGTTGTAAGTTGTTACATAACCTTCCCGTTTCCATTTTATATTATTTTTAAGTTAAAAAGTCCCCTCCCAAAAACTCTGTGGAAGATAATACATTTATCAAAATTGCAAACAATATGTTACAGCGGTCTTCAACTACAATTTTTTCTAGTGGCTTTCTGAAGCCTTTATACCATCAGCAGTGATATTTTTGCATACTTGATGACCTCGTCATGGTGAACGAAATAACAACGAACAAAATAAAAAGTTTCTGCTCGTAATACCTACTCTAAGGATATGTGGGAATAAGGATGCTCATTTGGCCACTTTAAAAGAAAGAAAAAAAAAATAATGGAATACTCTTGCACAGTATTACACGAGATATATTTACATTTGGAACCTTTGTCCATGAACCAAGCTCTGATCCTTAGCTTTTGTTTGTTTCTGGTTTGGACTAAAAAGGAAGGCGGGCAACATGAACGCAAGGACACATCGTATTTCGTATATCGTATGTGTAGTACATATATGGGGGCAGTCATCGCTCGTCGTCGTTGTCGGTACGGTAGGGTAAATTATCATCGTCCACCATGGTCGACGGAAATTTAATCTCAGATTTTCGGTCGGTTCTGGCCTCAGTCAGAAGATAAAATATTTTAATTTATTCAAATGCACGTTCCACACCCTGTTTCTAGCCTGAAACGTCCTGATGCGAACGTACATATGTATATTTATACTCGTATAGGGTTATGGAAATGAATATAATTGCAACTCTTTCTCTCTCTCTCTCTCTACCACACTCATTTTCTCATTCGCTCGCTCTTTGACTCTTGCAACAATTATTCTGGTCGTTTATAAGCCTTAAGATTAATCTTTTGCCTTGTAACGAAAGCCTTTGTCGTCACACTGGATGCGGTGGTTTACTTAGTGGTAAAGGGAAGTTTCCATTTCCCAGTTTCAATTCTCGTGCTTTGAACATAAGCAATCTTCTTTTTCTCCTGGACCCTGGCGACTTTATATAAAACCGGAGAGGTAGGTGACCATTTTATCGTTGTTTATGACATTTTTAAAGCAAACAAGCTTTCCTTTGGGAACAAAGTTAACATCTAGACTATATAGAATAAGCTGAGTTGAACTAAGCATACGAAACAGAGGAGGCATGCTCCCTTGCAGGACTTTGTGGTCCCATAATTGCGTACAAATTTAATGTTCTATGATGGCATGGATGGCGTGGCATGGTTGACGCTGGTCCTGCTCCTGCCTCCCGATGCTGGTACTGGTTTCACTGGTTAGTCCTTAAAGCTAACAAATCTTCTTATATACCTATAGTTACCTACCTACCTACCAACCTACTTATTGCATGTCCTTTGTGATGATGACGAAAAAGGGTTCATTACTTTGTGGAAAGGTAAACTCGTAGGATACTCTCAACTTGTGTGTGGTTCAAGTACACAGAATTTGTTTACATTTGATTTTATTTATAGTCCTGTGAAAAGATGTTTGTTAAAAAACCGCATTGTTCTGTTATATATAAAACATGGAAACAGTAAATTAATCTGACTCCTACGTGTCCTTATAGTCCTTTACTTAACCTAATATTGTTATGTTGATGATGTTTTCTGTTGGCCTAAGATGATTTCCATCAGATACAAAAATACAACCCATAATCGGATGAAATTTTATATTTTAAACCTGAGCTCTTTAAGATTATATACTTTCTTTTTTTTTGTTTTCGGAAGAAGCCGATTTTAGATTTTGTTCTGTATAATGGCCGGAAATGTTGGGGACAAAACAAATAACATTTAAGCCTTTTGGTCTTATAGGATTTACCTATATAAATTCACGGAAGAAGGTAATACAGAAAAGTATCTGGGAAATTTGATCCTTAAAGCTAATTAACAGTGCAAAAGGCCAGGTTTATGTGGTGACAGTTTTTTTCTTGAGAAATTTACTACTGCTTCCATTTTTAAATACACTGAACCAATGTTGGTAGTAATGTTGATGAAAAGTAGGTTATTGAAGAAACGGTGATCAAAAAATTGCTAACATCTCCTATCCTTTTCTTAGGAGAATTTTAGTGTTTTATTCAAGAAATGTTGAAGAAATGAACACTAGTTTTCGTTTTGGTGTGAAATTCATTAATGTTCATCATTTTATAATGAAATTTAGTGAATAATAATTTTTCCACCTAAAATTTTACAGAAATTTCCTTTTAGACGGATCAAGCTCCTTAAGTTAATGAATATTTCATCTTTTAGAAACTTTATGACTTCCTTAAATTGACGAAAAGTTATAAGTTGAACATGAAAGTTTCTAAGAATTAAAAATAAAAAATCTTTAAGGTGAGTTTTATCCTGCGTTAAAATCATTTTTCAGTTTGAAGCTTATTTTCTTACAAACTGAAAACATCATTTTACTGAATCTGAATCTATTTTATGAAACTTATTACACATTTTTAGACTAATATTGAAATAAATAAATTAGTATTTAGTTTATTTCAGCAGTTTTGTTCAACTTGACGCATACAAATATTCGAATTGAAAAGTTTTTTCTTCTAGATTCAAATAAAAAATGTACGAACTTTTGAGTTTACTTGACAAGATTTAAAATTTAATAATTGACTTATTTTCTCAATACCCAAAAAAGATTCGAATTGATATATTTCGAATCTTATTAATTTATTATTTTCAAGGTTATTTCTTCTATGGTTTGAAAGATCTCACAGGTGTTTTTTTAAGAGCTATAGCACTTTAAGTTGGGAACACCATTTTGACTGGTGGCAAATGATTTATTTTTAGTTTAGTTTGATTAAAAATTTCGAAAAATTATTTTGGAAATAATGGTTGTGTTCAAAACGCGTATCGCTTGAATTTTGTTAAGGGATGAAACTTACTTTCGGTTGAATGGGTACACCAATAATCAACGGCAATTTTGTTTGTTTTGGAGTGATGATAATTCAAAAGGCTGAACCACTATTACATAGACAAAAACTGAATGTTTGGTGTGGCTCAGGTTAGTACTTCTTTAAAATCGGTGTTTTTTAGAACGTTAAGCAGTCCTTGGAGACTGCTATAGAGCCATGATTATGAACGTTATCGTTCAACAATTGAATAACCATGATGTGCAAAAGTTGTGGTTTCAATAAAATTAAGGCTTCGTAACATGTCACACAGTTCGTGGCACACTTGATCTTATGTAGGAAACATTCGGTAACGACATAACTGCACGTTACGTTATGTGAAGAAGTTAGTCAATACTCGCAATATTCACAAATGTTCAGATTAGAATACGTCCGATCTAGCCGTGGCAGTTATACACGGAAAGAAGTGTATGGCATTTATGACAATGCTAGTATGGCCTGGAGTCACATACTAAAAAAGTATCGGTGATATTCCTACATTGTCTTGCAACAACTCCTATAAGTATGGGATTATGTACTATACTGTATGGTACCGCAGTCTTTGCTTGTAACACAAGGGCGCATAGTACGTTTGACGAGACAGCATTGCCTTCAGCCCCATACTGTATCGGAGATGTCGCAATGCTACTAGTTTTTCCCGCAATAATTTATGGCGTGATAATCGATACCCTTATTGGATTGCTGTCAATAGTGTAAGTATAAGGGACATAACAATAATGTTTAGACTTTTCTGCTAGGAGCATTGTACATGCCGCCAGTCAGTATGGGCCTGACTACCATACTGGCATTGGCATATCGGCTATAACTATTGTCGACGTTACTATTCTCAGTATGGCCAAATTAACTATGCTTACAACTTTTTATCCAATCCAAATCTTCTAAGCCATACAGTATTGCGTTCACACCCATACTGACATTGTAATATGTGCAATGTATTTCTTTCCGTGTACACCAGGAATCATATTTTGATGACATTGACAATAGAATTTCTTTTTAATAAAGTACATTTCATGTCAAATAAAAAAAAATAATGTTTGTCTTGTTCCATTTCAAAACACCCTCTTAAAAAAACCCTTTACTTAGAACTTCATAAATATGTATAGACAGGATCAACATTTTTAGAAGTATGTATGTACTTCGTTAACAATAATAACAGTAATCACTTTTTAAACTGTAAGAACCAAAATATTGAAGAAAATATTTCAAATTGAATAATTTCATCAATCTGAAGAAAACGATTTCTTTGTTTAAAAAACTTTCTTCAATTTTGTAAAAATAGGACAAAAAATGAGAATTACTGGAAAATTCTTCAGTTTGAAAGAAACCAATGTTGTCAATTTAAATAAAAATCACTTTCCAATATTTGTGTATTGAACGCCGTAAACTTTAGAGTTAGTTGTTAGAAAGAGATACAAAATATTTTTTAAGAAATAATAGCTTTTGGAACTTTTATTCCATCAAAGCTGGTGAGAAAAGCAAGTAAGTCTGAAAGAACCTTTAGTAATGAAAAGAATAAAATTAGCCAAAAGTGGTTTTGTTTTTAATCTTTTCCACTTTTACAAAAATGTGGTGTTTTATTTGATTTTAATTTATACAATTTTATTTCTATTTGAACTATGAAACAATTTTAATAAATGCCTTTAATTTGAATGGGAGTGTCATGAAAATTCCACTAGTTTTCAAAAATTTCTGTTGTAAAAACATTACATTTTGTCGGTGTATAACATATAAGTTATCTCTTACGTATTGAAGAATATTCGTTAAGTTGAATAATTTTGTCAACATAAAAACACTTGAAAGTGTCTACAAAATAGTAGTAGTAGTTCACTCAAGAACAATTTTTTCATAAATCAAATACAAATATATTATTTATTCAACGATTTTATATCCATCAATTTGATAACAATTCATTTCTTAAAACAAAAAACTGCTAAATCGTACAACATGCGACAAACATTTTATTGATTTCAAATGTTTTTTCTTCCTTAAAAAGAAACATTTTATGAACAATTTTTGAGTTGAATATTCTTCCTTCATAAAATTGTAAAATTATCTTTATTGAATATAACTTATACGAGGTCTATATCAAACAAGAATTTGATATGATTTTGAATATTTTTATCATTTATTTTGCACTAAGAATTCAGACGATTTGAATAAATAAGTCTTTAAAAAGATTACCAAAATATTTTAGCCAATATTTCACCTACACGATTTTGTTCAGTGCACAAAGTCAAAGTCACTACTTATAATTCTTTACTTTAATGTTATAGAAGAGGTATGAGAAATCAAAAGATAAGATGGAAAGACCAAAATATATAACAAAGGTTCGGAGTTCGGACTCATTCTTTTGAACTTCTGCCTTAGGGGTCGAAAATTGTTTCATACATTCTCGTAGTCTCGTACCTTCGTTTTGTTTTACAAGATGCCCAAATTTAATCACCTTGGCAAGTAAGGTGCTATAGGAATTTAATGTGTCTTCTACAACTACCGTCTTCGTCGTCATCGTCCGAAATATTATACGCATAACCGGATATCCGGTATCCTCATTGACAGTCTTCTTTTTTTTTTCTTGTTAAATTGTAATACGACTTCCAGCAGTCTTTGAATTACCCAAATTCCATCAGAAACCTGTCATTTATCACATAACATAGGACAGAGTGTCAAGAATATTACACATTTGACATAGGTAAATAAATTTCTCTATACATCACAATCACCAAAGCAGTATATTAAATTCCAATCCTCTGTGAGAAACTAATTCATTTTCGAAATAACACCTCTCGCTTTATCATCAAGGAATACTTTTGTTCGATCGAATGGAAATTCATTAAAGTACATAAAATACCTTTATTTGTCAAATATGTAAGTACAAAGTCAGAAGTCACGTCGTCGTGTATGTCGTCGTGCTTAATGTTCATGGCCAGTGGACATTCAAATTATCTTTCATCATACCCCCACTGATACCAATCGATGTTGGAGTCCCCCAAATCCTTTGACCTAGAAGTCTTTTAATAAACTACCACTCAACGTTATCTATATATTCAACAAGAACCGAATTCCGCTGCTAATGGATTTCCATTTACTGATAAATGTCGAAGGAGTGACAAAGGTCCTTACATGTACATATCCACTAAAATTCTTTTCTAAGTAAAAGAGCAGTCAATTTTGTACTTACGTCAAAAGGATTCTTATGCAAATCAATACTCGTATCTTAAATTAAGGTCAGCTTAATGATATCAGCTTTTAATGTACATTATTTTTTTTATCGCACAAGGACCTTGCTGTCAATTCAATAAGATCTTCTTTTTTGTTGCTTTTTGTTGTCAATGTTATATTGAAAAGAAAAGGACGATTGTGTGAAGAAATGCAATCAATAATAATTAATCAATTGCTTAGGTTCATTTCCTATTTCCGCTGATGACTTTTAACGCTTCGCGTCATTGCTCGCGTTGTTGTTGGTGTTATTTGGTCTTCTAACTTCTGACAAATGAAATGTCAGTTCTTATTTTAGTCGTCCTTGTGATGTATCATTTTGATGTTCTTCTGTTTTGTTTGTTCTCTTTTAAAAACGTCATTAATGAAGTTTCAAAAAAAAAAATAAAAGACCTCACGTCACGTTTATTGAAGATTGAACTGAATTTGATTTCGTAAATGTATTTGGTTTTTCACTGAAATTGATTATACTGTCAGTCAAAATTAATGGCTGCTATTTTGGTTCTGTTGATGATGACTATGGCTAAGGATGACTGATTTTGTATATTTTTCTATTAAAAATGCAAAAACTTTACATAAAGATACAAAACCTTATGAAATTAGTAAAACGGCCATCAAATTCGGAATCAGGGCCCAAAAATGTGCAATTAAATGGTTAAGTATTTTTAAGATTTTTAAGTCGGACAGTGAGAAATCGAAAAGTTGTTCTTCATTCTTTAAATTCAAACAATTTTCAAAAAGTAATGGGCAAAAAGTTTTTTCTTTAAAAATACGCAAAAGGCTTTTCGAAGCGTTAAACATTGTATTACAAAAAACCCCACAAATATAAATTTTGAAAATTTTTAAACATTTTTTGATGTATTTTGTATAAATTTATTTTTAGTAAATTCCAAAATGAAAAGTTTTGGATGAAATTAATGATATCTTAAACAACTACTTCGATTCGATTTTGGAAAAGGAGCAGATAACTACTTTGATTTGCAGTTCTTTTAGGGCCCTTTTCTGAAACGAAACAGGATGTGGTTGTTCTTTTTATTTCAAAAACTTTGGACCGATTTTTAAGAGTCGTATGTTTGACAAAATATTTTTTCAGAGCTGTGTCTTTTGTGTCTTTTTTCAAAATTTAAGAATGCACAAAAAAACATATTTCGGGAGCTGCAAAATCAATCTTTTCAAATATACATTTCATAACCATATTTTTTAGATTATTTTAAGAACACCTTTCAAAATGTATACAAATATGAAACTGCGAATTTCGAAACCAAGGGTACAGATTCATCTTTCAAAATATTAATTCAAGGTCCTAACATTTGAAAAATGATAAAACAATTTAAAATACATTTTATGAACTCGATTATCCACAAAATAGGAGTCTATTTCAGAAATGGTTTTTTGATTTAAGTCCCCAATATTTGTGTATTTTTCGAAAAAAGAAAATGGCATATAGGTCCAAATATATGTTTGAAAAACATCAAGAACAATTAGAACAATCGACAAAAAGTTTTTAAAATGAAGTCTTGGCAAGAAATGATTTGAGCGTTCTTTAACTACAATATTTAAGTATTTTTCAAAAGCAACCATAAGTCGAAAAATTTGAGAACCGGGAACAACTTGGACCGGTTTTTAAAAAAAGGAAAATTAAAAATTGAGGCTAACTTCACACACTTCGAATAAACAGATAGAAAATGATTCTTTAACAAAATTCTGTATGAAAATATAGTTTTTGTACCGTTTATTTATTTTAAATTTCCAAATTCTTAAGGTGTATCCAAATCAAAGAATCATTCTAGAAACATTTCAAAAACAGAGAAAAATTCCTGAAAAGTTTCTTAAGTGTTTACTTTGGTCTCGACGTTTCGAATGGAATTTTTTTTGTTTCATAAGCATTTACAAAGGTATGAAGCGAATAAGTGTTGAAGGATACATTTGACAAAAATTTAAAACAATAATTCAAAAAAAAACCGGAATTTCCAAAAACATAAAGTGTTAAAAATGTACGCACATAGCTTGAAAAATATATGTGAAAAAAAAACATTTATCAAATATTTCTGATATGTTTTTTTTAAACAAAACGCTTTTCAAACAATGGCAATGTATGGACCTTTACATAATTTTAATATTTTGAGCAAATTTCTAACTCACAATTTTTGGAAGTCTCTAAAAACTTTATAAAGTACAGCCCTGTTTTAGTCGTTTTTTTTTTTCTTGCTTATTTGTTTACATTGCGTGGTTTTGTGGACCTTTCACAAGTATTATGTATTGTGTATCCCTGGCCCTATAAGCGACAGGCTCTTTTATCGTAATAATAATTCAGCGGATCTATTCTGCTAACCAAAATTATCAGCCCGTTGGCAAGTTGTATGCAAACAAGTCAGAGTATCCACCACAGGTACGAGTATATGGAGGACGACTTTATGTCAGATCAGCATCAACATACCTCTGCAGCATACATTATCCTGTTTTTCCACAATATCACTAAGTCGACATATAGATTCTATACAGGATGCTGGCGAAAAGCTCTCGCTCCATCTCTATGTTCTATAGCCTAATTCGTTTTGGCCATCAACAATTTTGGCAATTGATGATGATACCATCGCTCTGCTCTCGACCAAATCCATGCTATGTTGTTCTGATGATGAAACCTGCATGTGATGGACTAATTTGGCAAACAACCATCATCTGAACCTGTTGTCCTTTCCTTGTTGCCGATGCATAGTTGATTTCTGTTGTTCTTCATCCTGTCAATGTGCGGCTGAAAATGGGATATACATAGGTAAGGTCCTGGTTCTGGTTCTGGTCCTCGTCCTCGTTCTGTTGCCTGTGATGTATGATTTTTGTGTATAATGCTATCACTTGCTAATTGCTGACCCAAACTGTTTCTGGTTAATCATAATGTTTCCAAACCTCAACCCAAGCTCAAGCCCCACCCTAAGCCCAGTCGAGGAACATTACAAAATATATATACACAACGAAGGAAGGAAACAAGGAAGGAAGGATAAACCTGATGGTGATGACATTTCCGCTAACGCATAGGCATCAGGCATCACAAACATACATTTGATGCCTTGAGAAATGAAATCCAATCAAAAAGGACTCGCTCTCGCATGCTTTAATAGGACCATCATCATCCAATTAATTGCTGGCTGATGCTTGTGTTGGAAATTTGTATTCTTAGAGTGCATTTTATTGAATCGCATTGTCAAGCAACATGTTTGTAGAATAACATCTAGAAAAGAAAAATAATACCAGAAAACTTCCGGTAAACATGCAATAAGGACGAATAATACTTCTTGTAGATGAGTTTAAGCTTGGTTGGATATTAAGTCAGGCGAATTACTATTGAATAAATTTACCGGTAAGGTAATGAATGAGTTTCCCTGCAATTAGAACTCAAGATGTAATTTATGCAATCACATCAAATCATATATTAATTTTACCTTTTGAGGGGGATGAAGCTATTGTCAGCAAGTAATTAACCGGATCCAGGATATATGTAGGTACATATGCTGTAAGGAATAAGTCTGTGAATGCTTTCAGGCAAGTGTATAGACTCAAAAGGATATGTTAAGGGTATGTTAAAGAATAAATATATACCGAGACCGAGACTGAGACTGAAAGGAAAGGAATATTAAATAATAATTAATTAATGGAGTGTGTACGCAAAGGATCATCGTGTTAAGGCAAAAGAAGTTATTTACCATCTCGCATCATGAGGCTCAGGTGAAGAGAAACTGCTGTTCTTAATGAATAATTAAGGACAATTATATTGCTGAAATCATGTTCCACTTTCATCGGGGAAAAGGAATTGATGGTACTGAGGTCAACAACCTGTGTTTCGATACTTCTTTCATGACACAAAAGACAAACTTTTGGTCTTAAACAACCCTTGAGACTGAAAAATTAAGCGTTTTAGACATGTTTTACAAAATTTTTATACACAAAAATGTACATTTCAAAAACTGGATTTTATATATATTTACATCAGTATAATAAAAATTGTGTTCAAACGATTTATTTCAAAATGGCGACTTTGCAGCATGTTTACGACCTAGCCTTTTTTTAAATGTTTACGGCTTTACACTGTAATTTTTTAATAATAAAGAACCAATACATTTTTTACATATAAAAACTGTTATATAAATAGCTCCTTAGATATTCCTAAGGAAGAAAATTTAGTTTTCAAGATCCGTTCAAAATTTCAAATAAATTGGTTGAAAATTGTTCGAAGTTTTTAAAATCTAGGAGGAAAAAAAGCCACCTTTCTGAACCATTTTTTTTTATCATCAGTTAAATTTTATATTTGAAAAAATAAATTGAAAACAACAACTTATAAAATACACTAATGGGTCGCACGAAGTTGCTTCTGTATCCAAAAATTTGTTAAAAAATATGTAGTATTTTAAAATATACCTGCAAAATAAGTAAATCTTCAAAAAAATTTCATATTTTTGATACTTCTACTGAGCGTTGGTGAAATATTGTTATAAGACTGCTGTAAAAGTTCAATGGGGCCTGAAAACAAAGGTTTATGGAGGAATATAACAAAGCAATGAAATTAAAGTTTACAAAAGAATTTAAAGAATGCAAAAAAGAATACAAACGATCATAAATTCTCAAAGATTGCATTCAATTGATTGCTGTAAAAAGAATGGGAACAAAAAATGGTTGCAATATTTTTACTACAAGTCTCAAAGTGAAGTCAATGAATGCAAGCCCAAAGTCATTAATGATTGCATTAAAAAAAGATTGCATTCTTTTTCAACCCTGTTGCTAGAGCGGTTTTTGCTAATAAATTTTGTAAACATAAAATTTTTTAATTTTTGTATGGCACATTTATTTAACATTTGAATTTTGATACAAAATTTTGAACAGTTTTTGAGATATCGAATTATTAAAAATTCGAACAAATTTTACGTTTTTGATCATCAAATATGACTTTCGGTTCGGAAAAATTATTTAAATCAGTTTATTACTCGCAGGTTTAAAAAACAAAATAAAGGCCATAAACTTCTGTAACGATTCAGAAACTTACTTTTTATAGGGTTTTTTTTTTGCGCGATTAGATTTTGGCACCCCGTGGCGGCCATTTTGTTTTGGTGACAATTGTCAAATCTTTTGTTTATTATTCAGTTGTTTATGCCAAATCATCATGGCAAGTTAAACGATTGAACAGCACGTTCAAATGATAAAACTTTATTATCAAAATGAGTGTTCATTAACGCGGTAGACGTGGTGGCCCTACACAGTCGGCTCTTCAACGTTTGGTGGCCAAATTGGAGACGATTGGTTCAATAAACAATCAGCCAAAACCCGTACGTTCAAGGAACGCAAGATCGGCCGAGAACATAGCCGCGGTCCTTGAAAGTGTACAGCAGAACCCGAGGCAGTCTATTCCTCGCCGTGCACAAAAACTCGGCCTTTTGCAGACTTCAACTTGGCGAACTTTGCGTCGGGACTTGGGCATACACCCGTACAAAATCCAACAGACCCAGGAGCTCAAAGGTTATGACCATAGACAACGCCGCGCCGTTTGTTCGCTGACTGGGCTTTGAATCGTTTGGAAGATGCCCCAATTTTGGCCGAAAAATCATCTTTAGTGACGAGGTGCATTTTTGGATAAATGGCTGTGCTAACAAGCAAAATGGCCGTATATGGGACGACAACAACCCAAGCGAGGTTCACCAGGTAATAATGCATTCTCAAAAAGTAACCGTGGCGGCGTTATTAGTCCGTATTTTTTTGAAAACGATGTTATAGGAAGCGGTCACCGTCCACAGCGAGTGCTACATTACGATGATAACTAATTTCTTATGGCCAAAATTGAACCATATGGACCTAAACGACATGTGGTTCCAGCAGGACGGCGGGCGCGGCACTACGTGCCACACAGCAAACGCCACGACATATACCCGATCTGAATGAAAAACCCTATATTAAAAGAACCCAAGCCAAAAAAAAACAGAAAAAATTTCTTAAAATTCTATCGGTCCGTTTTTGAGAAAATTCGAACTCTCGATTTTTGACCAAAAAATATATATTGGGGCTGCTGTTATTTTTGGTCTTGAAAAATGAAAACAAAGATTTAAATAAATCTGCTTAAAATCTTAATTTCCAAGTTTGAACCCAATCAACCTTATTTTTTTTTTTTTTTTTTTTCTAAATTCATTTTTTTATTCATTTAAACTTAACTCTACTTACATGCTAGACAAAATGGGAAACTAGCCTAATTAATTCTACTTAAATATAACTTACTGGCCCTAATCGGGCGCTCTAAGAAATTCATGATTCTTAAAATTAATGCCTTTCGGCCTACGAACTAAGATTTTTTTTATTTATTTCAATTTATGTTTTTTTTTTTTAGAAAAGTTTAAAAACTAAAATCTTTATCATTTTTTGGGTTTTTTACTTACATACTAAAGTCCTTAAAATAAAACTTAAAATTACCTAATCTACCTACAAACTACTTAAAACTAGAACAACCACAGCGGCAAAACAACTATGTCCTTCTATTTGTAATTCCATCGAGAATTTTTATAATATTGTCTGTGATATGTGTTCGCATTTTTTTTTTATTTTTGATTTCTTTTTTTTGTTTTGTATTTTTTTTTTTTTTTTTTTTTTTTTTTATTGTGCCACCATTCCTGCTCTACTTAAATCTAAAACTTAAGACTAAAACAAGTATGTAAGCCGGCCAAGGCAAAAATACCCCACCCCGGATTACCCATTATCAGTTGCAGTTTGAAGCCACCAAAACTGGTTCTCCTGCTTCACCCTATCAATGCGGTCCTTTTCGGACACAGCCCTACTGAACCGAAGCAGCTCCGCTCCATCACGAGCGAGGATGCCCCGTTCATACAGGAGCCGCCGGTCTACGGTTTTTCGCCTGACGTGGTAGATAAGCGGTACTGCCAATCTATCCTGTATCATGCCGCACTGGTCTAGATATCAACCTTATGACTAAGGCTAAAGGGGCGTGGACAGACACTCAGGGAGACAGACGAAAACGCCGGACCCTCTTTTTCCGACTTTACTCCCATCGTAATGTTCTCTAGGAATTCAATACTTCGCATGTGTGTATGTCTTACATTTCGCATGCAAAAATCATTTTTCGAAAATTTTAGCTTGGAAAAATACTTTTTATGTCAAACGTTAAAAACTAATATGTGGAAAATGACATTCCTTATCCGTTTTTGAAAAAAAGACAAGTTGACAAATATCTCTTTATATTCAAATAATTAAAAACAATAACATCTAAATGTATAAATAATAACTTTTAGAAAATACAAGAAATTAAAACATCAAAATGCAAGATTAAAAAGCTTGCTCTTCGGATTTTACTCTATCATCTGTCACTTTGTACAAGGTGAAGGTTTCTTTGTCTAAATTTGACAGATTCATGAATTTCTGAACATTCCATTTGCCTTTTGTTTAGTTGACACAAATAACAAGATCTTCAAGGTTTTATGATTTTTGAATTTGGTTGAATTATAAACCAAAATTTAATTTTCAAACCAATACAAAACCTCATATTCAAACTTAATCAGGGACTCAATTTCCCTTCCTCAAAAACCAGTAATGCGAAATAAATAAAATCTTACTAAATACAATTTAAAATTAGAAATATATCTTCTTATACTCTTACTTATTTGATTACAAAAACATACAACCTCATAGATAAATGAAAACACTTTATAAATCAACTTATATTTAAAGGATCTTCAGGCGTCTCCTTTTGTGGCTATATTTTCAAATCAATCGGCTTTCTTACTATAAATATATGTACATAGAAAAGGAGTGTACCTAACCTAAGAGTATATCAAAAAATATTCATTTACCAGACAAATTTCCAATTTCGCATTCATTCATGAAAAATCCCATCAGCCTAAGGAAGAAGGATATGATAAATATACACGAAGAGATGAGAGAGAAATGATAACCTCATTTCAGTTTCAGGAGACAAAAATAAAAGGAAACATTTCAATATAAAAACCAATTGAAATGGATTCACATATACAAATATCAGAATCTCTCCATAAAGTTTTTCATATGAACTCATATCGTACATATACATATTTGTCTGTATGAATGTTGAAAGAAAAAAGAACATACGACATTATACGGGTGTCTTTCTATGGTAGATATTTGTATGAGTAGTGGGAGGCCACTTATTTGAATGTGCTCCCGGCTGTGGATACAAATAATGTCCTCCCATCATACAAATATTTATAGAAAATCATCATTGTTTGCCTTTCTTTTATCCTTTTTTTTAGTTTTAGTTTTAGTTTTTCCTTTTTCATTATTATTTTTCAATTTTTTCATTTTTCATTTGTGTGTGAATTTTTGTATCTATGATTTGTGAATATTGAATTCAAACAAACAAACAGATAGAAAACCATAAAATATCGCATTCATATTCACAAACTCGCATCTCTGAATCCACCAGTCAGCCCCCTGCCCCATCGTTAAGTTTATACCAAAAAGGATCACATTTTTGTTTAATGAACGTTTTATATTCAAGTGTGAAAATTGCAATAAATATTTAAGTGCAATTCACTCTGTCCCAACCTCATTCACAGAATGCAATGGCCATTGGCCATTGTGTATATGCGATGCGGTGCGTCTTTATACACCTATGTATATGTTTACCAGTCCAGTGGTATCCTGGCTATATGCTATTCTGCTCTTTATACCATATTCTGGTCATTGGGACATGAAAAAGTCATGGTTATTGGTGCATTGGGAACAGCATACGGTCACAAGTTGAGTCGCATCGAGTCGAGTTGAATCGAACGATGTCCTGGTATCCATTAGTGAAATGCGAGTAATCTACATTTGAATATGATTTGTTCCGATTCGGATTCGGATTCGCATTAAAAAACAAAAATGAAATGAATGAATAAAAAAGAATTGAAATAGGATCAGACGCCATTAATGCTTTATGGCTTGTGATGTGATTGTGAATAATGCCATATGAATGAGTTTATACTCAATACGCTGTTATATTGCTATACACGGGAGTCACACACCGTTGCCAGATCGTTGCATTTTAACCTTAATTTCTCGCCTTTTTAATCTAATTGAATTGGGTATTTCAATTTTTTCAAATTTAATTGTTATAGTGCTGGAATTCTAGGAGCATTTTGAATTTTATAGCAGAGATATTTTGTTATTTGAATTTACATTTTTAAATTTTATTTAAAGCTTTGTTAATACCTTTAAAAATATTGTTGGAATGCAAATTTTATCCGAGTCTGAGCAAAAGGACATAAAAGCCATGCCCCATGAAATAACATCAAATATCATGTAGTGAGTTTAGGCATTTTGACTTTATAACTGTCTGAAAAGGGCAAACAGTCCGATCTGTTTGAACTTTTCGTTTTTATTCAAATAGTCATAAGTTTCATTTGGTTATATTGTCTGTTTCTTACAGGTAGAGGGTTCATTTGGTTATTATAGCCTGACCGTGGGTTACTCGCAGTTATTGTTGTAATTCACGTAATGGACTTTTTCTCTGCCACAAATATATTTTGTTGCTGCGGATACAATGTTAAATTTCTAATATTAAAACGTCCATATTGTGAGATTATATCACGTCTCTTACTTTAGTGGACACTTTCTGGCGGAATCAAAACATAGTAATGTTAGAAATTTGTAGCTGGCAGGGTTTTTGGTAAATTGAATTATTTTCTAAAACAAGTCTGAAATCACTGGACAAGATTAAAAAAAAAGGGGCTGGGATGCGCCCACACTGGTAACTTCCCATCCCATCTGTCGATTGGCTTCCTTAAAAGTTTGTCTATATGTATCAATTTTTACCAAATTTGCGTACTATTTTGTTCGATTTTATTTTATTGAATATCGAAAACAATATTTTCTGCGAAATAAAAAAGTTTGAAGCCAATATTTTTAATTTTTGAAAAGCTATTTGAGTCGAAAGTAAATTTTTACCAAGTTTTAGTATTGTTTTTTTTTTTAGGTTTTTACTTTTTGTAAAATAACTGTCAATTCGATTTTTCTCAAAATTTTTCCGAATGTTGAAAACAATTTTTCTTATAAGATAAAATTAGTTTGAAGTAAATGTCTCAAAGTTTTGAAAAGGATATTTAAGTCGAAAAAAAATGTTTACCAATTTTTGTTAAATTTTTTTTGGTTTTTAATTTTTTGTAAAAAAAGTATCCATTCCAATTTTTTCAAAATTTTACTGAATGTTGAAAAGAAGATATAGGTTTTTATTTTTTGTAAAAAAAACTGTCAATTCGATTTTTATGAACATTTTTGTGAATGTTGAAAATAATATTTCTTATAAGATAAAATAAGTTGGAAGCCTTAATCTCAAGTTTTTGGAAAGATATTTGAGTCAAAATTCAATTTTTACCAACTTTGAGTAATGTTTTTTTTTAGGTTTTTATTTTTTATAAAAAAACTGTCGATTAGATTTTTTTCAAAATTTTACCATATGTCAAAAACATTGTTCTTCGTTGCACAAAATTGTTTACGAGATGAAGACATATTTTAGTCGTAAAATTTTCAAGGTGACACATTTTTTTTCAGTTTTATTTGATTTATAAAAAAAACCGTTAATTGGATTTTTTCCAAAAATATAATTGTTTTGTATCACGTTACAATATATTATATAAACTGCTATGGTAAAAAAACCACTGACGAAATTTTCTTGAGAGCTCTTTCTGCATCTTTCTGCATTATTATCTGTATAACAAAATTTATTTGAAGTCGATATCTCTTCTGGTTCTTGAGCTATGGACGACGAAAAAACGTCGCAAACGTACGGACATACGGACGTACGGATTTAACTTCTCGATGATATCTAAACAGAAAACAGCTTAAACTTAAATTTTGTATTGCATACCCTTTCAAATTTTTTAAATCAAAAAATAAGTAATTTTAAATTTATTATCGGTCACCAATAGGAAGTTATCAGTGTGAATCCCAGACACTTGTTTTGGTAAGAAAGGTAACTCTAAAATAGGCTTCCAAAACTGTTAAATTAAAAAAATATGATCTACACGAATTTTCAATCACTTTCGGAATTTTTGATAACAAATTGAAGATTTTAGATACAAGAACGAACTGTTTGCAAGTGTTTGAAAAGCAAGATTTTGTCTGCTAACTTTAGATTTATTTAGCGACTCAAATAATTTTCATTTGGACGTTTAATTATGACGTTTTACAATAAAAATAAACACTATTTACGTAGCAACAAAATCCGACTAAGTAGAGTGCAACATCGGGGTAAAATGTTCATTTGAATTTGATTTCGGTATTAACCTGAAAGTATATCCAAATGAACATTATAAATATTTGAAAAAGACGTAGTGTTCCAAATGGTCGATTTGTCTTGTTCAAATAGACTTTATGTCTATTTTCACTGCTTGAGATTGAAGATTATTGATTGCAATACTGCGACTATGGACCTTATGTCCTTATGAACAGAATTATTTAACATTTTTTTCTCTTGGCGTGGACGAAGCGTCCATACCAACAACATTTTTCAAGGTATTTACCAAGCTTTAAATTAAAATTAATTCAGTCCATACCAAATTTTGTTGTTAACATAAAATTAAATAAATTTAAAAAACAAATCTAATTAACAGCTTTTCTACAAAAATTACAACAACACAAAAGTCAGGCCAAAAATACTATTTTAATGATTTAACTTCTGGAATATTTCTCAACAGAAAACAACTTAAACTTAAATTTTTGATTTAATCAAGTTTAAGTTTTTTAAAATAAAAAATTAACTGTCGTCTTATTCTTCTTTATTTTTGCTTAAAAGCATTTTAAAAGTATTTGGTTTTTGTTTTTAAATGTTACAAAATATTAACACAAAATTTCTTAAATTTTTTTTTGTATTTTTCTGTAAAATACCGTCAATTGAACTTATTTTAAAAAATATACAAAATATTAAACACAACACTTTGTAGAAAATGATTCTAAGGATACTTGAGTCCAAAATCAACTTTTTACCACTTTTGGTCGTTTTTTGAAGGTTTTTATTTTTTTTTTTGTAAAAAAATTGTTAATTGGATTTTTCTAAAAATTAACAAAATAAATAGTGACAATATTATTTTGAATTTGACTAATATCGTCGTTATTTTCGGGATGTTTTAGTCAAAAGGTTTTTATTTAAAACACTAAACTGACAATTTGATTTTACTACAAATTTTACCAGGTGTCAATAACGTGTTGTTTCGTTGTTTAAAATTATTCTTGAGGTTATATCATTTTTGCTTTTCGGGTTTTAAGTTTTTGTTTTTAGTTGTTTGATTAAAAAAAACACTGTTAATTTGTTTTAAGTTATTCGTCACTCATGTATTTGGGATCAACAAAAATGTTCGTTTTATTCTTAAATTGCTAAAAAAAAAGACGACATTCAAAATGTTTAATTCGATGGATCGGAGTGATTACAATAAATTCCTATGGGTAGGTAAAAATATGATTATATCGAAATATTTCAGTATTTATAAAACCTTAGTCTTTCGGAGAAACACATTTTTTAAAACCCACCACACCGCCTTCAGCGAACGGCAAGTTTACTTTTGAAACTTAAAATTGGAACAAAAAATCACCCATTAGCACCTCGTGTATTAATTTTTGCTCAACAAATTAGACTTTTAAAAGCTACAATTTTGGGAATCAAACAAATTAATTATATTCGAATGTTCATCAGTCTTATTTAAGTAGAACTTTCAATACAAAAATAAGCAGTTGTAACGTAATTCTTGTAATTTAAAAGCATTTTAAAAACCACATTTAGTAGCCATTATGAATTGTGAATTATTTAAAATTTCGTCCGCTAAGTTCAGACTTATTTAGCGGAAATTTCAACTATTCAAAAACTATGCAAGCAGTCAATTTTAAGTTTTTGCAACAAATTACCATTTTTTAGCTACAATTTCTGACATCTAAATTTCTTGATTCCACCAGAAAGGGTCCAAAATAAGGGACTAGTCAATAAATCAGCTTGGAATTGGTACTTGTACTTTTCATTTCAGCTTTGTTTTCAAAAGTCATTAAATTAATGGCAATTAAAAGAAAGACATTAAATCCATGGGCCTTACATTCGTTTGTCAAGACATAAGGAAATTATGACTCCGGACATTGTTTGGTCCCACGAGAAGCATCTTCTAGCCATATTGTTCCTATTCCACCAACATTTTCCAGATGAACTCCGTAAGAGCCTCTTGAAATAACGTCTAAAGTCGTATGTTACAAGTTAGGTATGTTCCTCCAAAAAGTATGTTGTTAAAAGTTAAGTTAATTTGATAGTTATGGCAACACTGTAAAAACTATTTTTTCTATTATTATTTATTATATGATACCTTATACCTGTCAGCTTTGTGCTTTGAACTCGACCGGTCTCTGGCCTGTTCCACTTTATGTCATAAATATGTCTCTTCTTATTTAAGGAAAGACCACAACAGGTTCATATAGCTTTTGGTATTGATAGCCTTGTCGTACTTACTAACGTCAGCATGCGAAAAGTAAAATAAATGGTAATTGTGGTCCTTGGTGAATTTTATTCTCTCATTAATTATGGTTGCACTGCCTTTCAGCTCACCTCGCCATATCACCATCCGCCAACGAACTTTTAAGCCCTATTTGCTCCTGTACGACCAGTGTCTCTGTCTCTGTTTTTGTGCTTGATGGTGATCCAGGATCCAGGTTCTACAGTCACATTTCGTTTTGGCGTCGAAGTTGTTGTTTTTGTCCCTGAAACACGAAGCTTCGCTATCCTGTCACAAAAAACAAGGACCGTTGCCGCTGCTACTGCTGATGCTCAGAACACCGAATGAACCCGAAAGCACGCTTCTTGAATATTAATTTATTGTCATATATGGCGCGACAATCCCACGTGTGTTTGCATCCGGAAAGTGAGAATTATTTTTGTGTGTTTTTTCAGCCGAATGAAGGAAGGCAGAGACAGGAAACAGGTGTGTCTTGTTCGAAGCGAGGACGAAGCCGAGGCTGAGGCAAGGTAAGGCAGAACAAGGCAAGGTAACATACAGAGTATCAATGTTGTAGCCCCATCCTTGCCACCTGCCATCTGCTTCTATAACATTGTGTACTCTCGAGATTTGCTATATGAGCATGAGCATGAGCAAGGCCATGTCGTCGTAAGTCTATACGTGCTTGAAATCTGTGTCACATAAATATTCACCACAGGTATTTCCGACTGGTTGATGCAGAAATATGTCTGTGAAGTGGAATGGAGGGGTCTGGAGTCTTGGGTGGAAGAGCCTATACGTCTGTAAATACATGTGTACCTGCTGCGGTTACCTATTTTTGAATACGTCTGTCGTCGCCGCCGTCGCCACCTTCATAGCCTTCGCGTATAGCCTGAGATAAATCCCCAATGGCAGTCAACCCTTGTGACCGGAATGCCATAAGATGCCAACATTAACCGACTCATTTAGCTTGAAATTTAATTTATTGTATATAATTATGTCGGAGGTTTGGATTTTATCTCAAGAGTTCATGTCATGTGTCAACAAGTCTGAGGTTAAAACACATCACATGGCACCTTTAACACACTGTTTTAACAAGTTCTAAGAATTTTTATAAATAATAAAGAACAGATTTTATGTTCATGTAGCTTGCTTTTAAAAGAAGGTGAAAATAATTAGAAGTTTAAAAACCCCCCAAACTCTTTTGAGGTAAACTAATTTTAAAACCAGTCGATTTAACCGCAACATTCCACAAAGAATTAGCGTTAGGTGAATTCATTTGAATTCGAAGAAGGAACTTTAATATGAACAATTCTTGAAATTTCTGGATCAAGGCTTTCATTGAATTCTGAATAACTTTTCTTGTAATTTCTGGACAATTTAATTTTGTACTCAAACTAAGTTCGAATAAATGTCCAACAACTTCACTAAACCGGATTTTAAAATTAATTGGAAATATTGGTCACATTCGACAATCAATCCAAAGCTTACCGAATACGTTTGTGTTTTTGTAGTTGCATGAAAAAAACTGCTGAAAAACATATGTTGTTAAAAACCAATCTCAAGCTCTCCCAAACTGACATACAAAATATCAGCACATAAAGAACCAACATTTTTTGCAAAATTAAAAAAGTCGGATCTCTATTTTTCGACCTAGAGGCTTCAAAAAATTGATAGGCAAACATAAGCAAATCAATTACTCTTAAACATCAATTCAAATTAACAATATTTGTTTTGCAAATGACCTCCTGGGGACTTGGAGCCTTCTGTTTGTTTATAGATTTATTTTTTGAGTATTCATGTCAAGTAATCCCTATTTTGCAAAACGAAGCTAATACTCAATTCGTGCACTTAATAAACTATTATGTCCTGTACATACACAAATTTATAACAATCTTTTTATTTTTTTTGTTGTTGGTATGTATCGTCATTCAAAATTTTACCCTTATAAGAAAATAAGTTCAAAACTAATTAAAGTCTGATTAAATTTTGGTAACAACCTTCGTTTTACAAATTTATGCAAATTTAAAAGTTCACAACCCAAGGAAGAAAAAACATGCATACATACCTAACCTATACCCTGGAGCTCCTCTCAACCTCTCACTTCCATATACAATAAATAAAAATACATATATATATGTATATATAAAACTCAGGGAAAATATATTATAAGGATTGATCGGCCCTATAATATTTATTTATGCAAATTGCATTAGGAAACATAGGAGGAGTCAACTTTGACACTTTATTTCTGCATAAATATTCATCAGCATAAAACAACCATGACTCAATAAATTCACTGTTTCCATCGGCATCGGCATTGGCTTCGACATCGGCTTCAACATCGAACAACGAAGACGACGACGACGAGGACGACGGTTTTGGCGATGGAGATGTTAGATGGTGGATGGCGTGGCGGGTGTCAACGTCGTCGGCATAGTCTTCGTCGACAACAACGATGATGACGGCAAAAAGTATCCTGTCTCGTTTCTAACCTCGAACCTCGAACTTAAAATCCAATTTTGTTTCAAGTAAATTATGGACTTGGTCCTGTTATTGGTCTCTGAGAAATAAATTTTAACCCAGTGTCAGAGCCTCGAAGCTCAAAAGGATGAAAAAGAGAGTATAGAAGATGCCTTTCTTCCTAGTCCTTCTTTCCTTCGAACTGTATAACATTTGAAAGACATGCGGTTTATTTGTGTTACTTAGTTGCCGTAAGCGATAATTTAACTTTGTGGTAGGTGGTAGCTGATGAATATTATGCTGAAGGATAATGGATAGGACTTTGCTTTACTTTACTTTACTTTACTATATCCCTACGCCACGCCACGCCCGACACCGAACGTGCTCGATTAATTGGAAAGGAATTCACAGTCAAACTTCGTTTCGAAATCCGAAACGAATAGAGATAGAGTCTTTATCCAAACCACTTATTTGCGTTAAGAATTCATGGGTTTCGATAGACCGTTAAATGTCAATGCTATTTGAGTGTAAATATTTATTATAGACGAAAGGATCTGAAAAGAGATTTTGTACTTAATTTACTATTTTAAGGGTGTTTAATGCAGTTTGGATCGTTAGATAAAATATGGGTTGGGAGGAGGAATGTTAACCTTAAGAAGGATTGGATAAAATATATTACAATAACAATGTGTTTTCTTAGAAGAAATATGTTGAAAAGCTTTTGGAAGGTGGGGTATTAGATATAAATTCCGTGTTTCTGTAGGTATAAAACCTTTAAGAAGTATTTAATCAGAATTGAGGGGAGAACTTCAGGTTTAGAATCTTGGTAGATGAATCTTGAGTTGCTGACACAAGAGACCTTAGGCTACTTATTTCTATTCGTGTAGGATAATTCCATAACCCTTATTTTAAGTTCAAAGATTCGTGCGTCAAATTTTATCAGAAAAGTTATTAAATGTCGATGTAACTTCTCCTTACCACGAAGAAATAAATTGGAGTCTTAACAACACCTATAGCCTTAGGCTTTGAATGGTTTTTTATATAAACTCTCATTAAATACAATTAAGGTGGTTTGCTTTTGGGTCTGCACGTAGTAAGTACCTCTTAATAGGCAACATACAGCTGAATAATTGATAATTAAGCTGGGTAGGTATAAAGTTGTTGATGTGTATTTTATGTTGATGATAGGGACTTTTATGCAGAATATTTAATTTTGCATTAAAAGTAGAGTTGGTCAGGAGACGGGAAAAGTCTCTTGTTATGAAATCGAGAAGTTGAAGTTAAAAATATTGGTTTGTAATATTTCTCGTTCCATCACTGTACCTTGTTGAACAACGTCATTGGAAAATTGTATAAGTTATTGTTAAACCTTAAAAAAGAAAAGGTAAGGTATTTACTATAGCAATCATAGCAATATTTAAAAAAAAAAATGATACTGAGAAGTCTAAGTAAAATATTAGAAGAAAGGCAACTAATTCCAAGGCATCAGTTAAACATTCTACGATATGCAAAGGTGCTTTGTACTACGGATGTACTCGAAAGGGCACTTGGAGAAAAACAAGCATGTTGGACTGTGTTCTTAGAGATTCCTCAAGCCTTTGATAAGGTTTGCACTTTTGATATAAACGCAAACTCCATAGGCACCTATTCAGGCAATACTGAGAAATATTTAAATACTACGTTGCGAACGGACTTTTAAGAGTACAGAATTACCAAAATTATTTTTAACTTAAAAAAATCGAATCTGGTGTATCACAAGGAAGTATCATAGGACCTACACTTTATATCTTTTATAAAAAGGGTATTCCAGTGCACATCAACGTTATATTATACTGGAATATTTGGGAGGGGGGGTGGTCGTAGGGATCATGAAACCCCTTCCTTTGGATATTGTTTTTAAAATTTTGTTGCCAAAAGTACCACTTTTAACTGATGAATGAACCAAGAACATAATATGAATCGGCAATTTAGCCCTATTCTCAAAACTTAGCACAAATTCATCAAATTTTGACCAATCCAGGAGGTCATATGAGCCATAAAACCTAAAGAGTTAAATTCTATAAGTAAACATTTTATCTAAAGATTAGTTAGTAATTTAACGACATTCACCAAAAAGTGGTTTGCTGTCGAAAACAACTAACATTTTTGGAACTTTAGTAATGCTTTAAATTATTTTCATAAAATTTGTTTCAAAATATTCAGGTTTTAAGAAGATACCTTGAATAAGAGATCGTCAATTTTATGTTAAGTTGCCTTTAAAATTCCTGAAAAATAGCCTTCAATTCCATCTTATTTTTCTGATGCACATAAATAGTGAACATTAAAGTGCTTTTTACTTTTTACGGCAAGTATTGCATTCGTAAAAAATTTCTAATCAAACATGACATTACGATGATAGAAAATTCGAAAGTAGGTCCCCAATTCCGTCCGTCTGTCTGTCTGTCCTGGCTCCTACAACCAAACCATTGTGCCGATTGAAATTGAGGTTTTAATCCGATTAGCTTAAGGCGTTTTTTATTTCAGACATTTCAAATGTTTTTAAAAAATGAACCGGTAGATTTTTTTAAAACTTTCTCTAATTTTTTTTTCTAAATTCGGCTTCTTTCTACAAGAAAAATGTATTTTAGTTTTGCTTTCAATAATCTTATAATCTTCTCTTTTAGTGCAGCTCTTGTCGATGATCAAATTTTCAAAATGATAATGATTTTTGATGATCAAAAAATTTAAATTTTTGAGAAAAACATATTTTGCAGGTTCATTTTTAAATCTTGAAATATAGAAAATATTTTTAAACAGACTTTTTGGAAGACATTAGAAAGTTCTAGGGACCCAGTCGTGCATTTTATTTCTTTCCAAATTGATTTTCTGTTGAATACGAAAACTTTTAAGATCTTAAAAAATTAAAAAAAAAAACTACTTTTTGAATTGAATTTACTTTCAAGAATTTAAATGTTCCAAAAACAGCAAAAGTGACGCTTTGGTTAAACTATTGACTAATTGAAAAACACAATGCACGTTTCATATCTATTGATATACAAATTTTGAATCTCTTGAGAACTGAAGTGAAAAGAGATTCTGAAACGTGTTATTTGTGACAGCCACACAAAAGTTTCTTTCCAGCTTATTTGTTTACCTTAATTTATTTTTATTTTATATTCAGATAAATTATGTACTTAAATGCAACTATTTCCTTAAATTCAAGAACCAATAATTTTTCTCTTTACAATTTTAAGCTGTGTTGACTCCTTTAAGATCAAAATATTTTCAAGCATCAGCTCCAATCTACCAGTAAGCAAACTGATAGCGATAGTAATAATAGACTCCCGAAAATTAAATCCGAAAAAAACCACGCCCATAAAAAGCCAAACATTTCTTGATATCAGATTCTTTCTCATTTTCTGGGTTTTTGAATTTTTGTAGCGTTTTTCACATTAATAGAAATGGCAACAAAAAAGAATATATTTTTTTTGGAAAAAAAGCTTAGTTTAAAGACAATTTCTTATATTTCTGCGTAAAGCATCAAAAACCCTCTAAACTATTGTGTTTTGCTCTTGAATATGGCATATTTAGAAAACTGTTGGAATTTTGGAATGCTTTCATAAGTAGAGAATCCACCAAATTAAATAGTTAAGCATCATCAAGAACAACTTGGAAAGAAACTCCGAAATGGTCAGAGATCGTTGCAAAGGTCTAACAGAATTCGGATATCAATTTACTATTAGGTGAACGAGCAGGATTCACAGTTGAGGATATAATAAAAAGAATCTAAATAAGAGTTAGATCTAGGATAAGTTGGTTTGTCTGATGGTATAACGTCAATGTTTAAGTATGGCCCGTTGTAAAACCAATTATTTAAAATATTTCCATTACTATTGTGGATATTATCTCCCAGACTATAATGACGAGCATTAAAATCTCCACCAATTTTAATTTATAAAAAAAATGTAATTTAATGAGAAAAAAATGATCAATAGATTTTGTTATGGGTTTTTGTAATTTTTTTTAAAACTTTTTTTATGTAATTTATTAAGGTGACAATGTTAACTTTTATCTGATAGAAATTTTATATTTATTTGACTTAAAAATTGTTGATATTGAGTTGAAAAAAGATGAAAGCATTTTTTTGGGGAAAAATCGGTCGGACGTATGTTTGGCCCATGAAAAGTTTGTCCGACCAGTAGATTCTTAAACTAGACGGTCCAAGCCTTCAATTGATACCCCATTTGTCCATTGAAACGATGAGGTAGGTCAACACCAAAAATGCCGTTTTTTGAGATGGTCGGACAAAGGGTTTTTCCCGGATTGTGTCTGTCCGACCAAATGATTTTAAATCTACCACCAGATCTCTACCAACTACTATTTAAATTTTCCATTGACTTGATGGTATACCCCAACACCAAAAAACGCAATCGACAGTGACCATTTTTCGGCCAAAAGGCCCGGAAAGAGTCTGTCCGACCAGCGGTTTTGTAATCTTCGTGTCATTTACCATTCGTTAATGAAATTTTCCATTGACTCGATGATTTAGGTACTTTCACTGACGCCTCCTGGACTATAAGTAAAAACTCGTCTACATGTTAAGCGTGTAACCCCCTCCCCCCCTGATTAAAAGTCTGAATCCGCCCTTGCCACACTACTCACTGATAGTTTTGTGAAAATTTTCATGGGATAGAAAAGATACTACTGCAACTTGCCGATTTTGGTTCAAATCAAATTTTGCTTAAATTTAGGAAGGTAAATTTATTAAAAAGATAGATCCCAAAATGTTTATCATGTGGGCCTCAAAAACTGTTCCTTGTCCTTTAAAGATAGCAAACAGCTTTGCGTTACATGGAGGGTACAATCACAAATCAATTCTACTACTTACTGATTTACTATCAAAAAAATGTTCCACATATGCCACAGTTCACTTTTAATCTACACTAATATTATAAAGAGGATAGATTTGTATTTTTAACTTCCCATAGGAAGTTATTGTAATGGGTCCGATTTGTCAAATTGAAAATTTTGACATTTCTCGACGTTTCAAGGTCTAGAGTCGAAATAAAAGATTTTTAGAAAGATGTCTGTGCGTGCGTGTAAACGTACGTCCGTACGTCCGTACGTTCGCGACGTTTTTTTCGTCGTCCATAGCTCATGAACCAGAAGAGATATCGACTTCAAATAAATTTTGTTATACAGATAATAAGGTAGAAAGATGCAGAAAGGGCTCTCAAGAAAATTGCGTTGGTGGTTTTTTTACCATAGCAGTTAAAAAAAAAAGTAAAAATGTTGGTTAACCCTAAATATCTCATGAACCAATGACGCTAGAGACTTGAATTAAATTTTATATTATATACTGTAACGTGATACAAAACAATTATATTTTTGAAAACTGAAAAAAAAAATTTGTCACTTCGAAAATTTTACGACTTAAATATGATTTCATCTCCAAAACAATTTTGTGCAACGAAGAATATAGTTTTTGACATCTGATAAAATTTTGAGAAAAATCGAATTGATAGTTTTTTTTACAAAAAATAAAAACCTAAAAAAAAAATTAATAAAAGTTGGTAAAAATTGATTTTTGACTCAAATATCTTTTCAAGACTTTGAAATATTTGCTTTAAACTACTTTTATCTTTCAAAAAATATTGTTTTCACCATTCAGTAAAATTTTGAAAAAAATCGAATTTTTTTACAAAAAATTAAAAACCGAAAAAAAAAATTAACAAAAGTTGGTAAAAATTGGTTTTCGACTCAAATATCTTTTCAAAAATTTGAGATTATGGCTTTCAACTAATTTTAACTTATAAGAAATATTGTTTTCAACTTTAGGAAAAGTTTTGAGAAAAATGGAATTGACAGTTTTTTTACAAAAAATAAAAACCTAAAAAAAAAATGTATAAAAGGTGGTAAAAATTGATTTTCGACTCAAATATCTTTTCAAAAATTACAGATAGTGGCTTCTTACTAATTTTAACTTATGAGAAATATTGTTTTCAACATTCGATAAATTTTTTAGAAAAATCGAATTTACAGTTTTTTTTACAAAAAATAAAAACCTAAAAAAAAGCAATACTAAAACTTGGTAAAAATTTACTTTCGACTCAAATAGCTTTTCAAAAATTACAAATACTGGCTTCAGACTTATTTTATTTCACAGAAAATATTGTTTTAGATATTCACTAATTTTTTTATAAAAATCCAACAGCCCGTTTTTTCATAAAAAATAAAAATTACAAAAAATAGTACGCAAATTTGGTAAAAATTGATATATATAGACAAACTTTTAAGCAAGACAAATCGACAGACGGGATGGAAAGTTATCAGTGTGGGTCGCATCCCAGCCTCTTTTTGTATTTAACGAATAAACTCAAAAAGAACTGGACCGATTTTAATAATTCTTTTTTCATTAGAAAGCTACATTATCTGTACCTATTTATGTCTACCCGTGCGACACGCCGGGACGGGCCGCTAGTAAGCTATATAAAAATTGTTGGTATTTTAATTTCTTAGCGATTATTAAAATCTGTTGTTTGTTTTTACGAAATATCAATAGAAATTATTTGGATATTTATGACAAGGAATACATTTTGGCAACAAATTTTGTGACTAAAAGCCACACAAACGAAAAAATGAAAGGACAGTCATTTTTATTTTGTTTTAAGCTTTTATTTTATCAACTCATCTGATTATCAAAATTTATAATAAAAAAAAAATTTATTTTTATAAAAGTTGTTATTTGGTTGTTTTTCTTCAAAACTATGTGGATATATAATAAAAAAAAAGTAAAAAACTTAGTAAAATCTTGAACCATTTCAAATTCATGCTTCATACTACAACTTCAAAGACTTTAAATTTTCATTCTGTACGCCTTTTTCTTATTAAAGCACTTATAATCCTAAGTTAGAAGCATTTATGTGATAATGCATTCCTCCAGGTTTATAGAAAGACTTCATGTGCATGCACTACATCACATCCAAGTTCTTGAATGATTTTGTGAAAGCTAATCAATATTCCCAAACATAAAATATTATAACAGCTTTTAGAAAACAACCTTTCCATATATGCACTCTAAAGATGTTCTTTGTAAACATGTATGAAAGTAATTTCTAATTCCCTCAACGATGTATGTATATAATAACACATTTTAATTCAAACGAATTTTATTAATTTAATCAAAAATAATTTAATTATAAATAATAAGCTCACTTTGTGCAAATAAAATTATTATAAGGTGGGTGTTTTTGGTTTCTGTTTATCTCGCCTGGAGTTATCGTTGAAAACAGAAGCTAAATGTGTACAAAGGTTCAATGATCCACTTAGGTAACCTCACTTCTCTGTAATCCTTTAAACTTTCTCTCTCAGTGCACAATGTCATTGACTTCATCCTACACATGTGTGGAGTACGGGTAGAATCCTTTTTCTCTCCTTTTGATTTATTATTTTTCTCAATTCAATGAATTTAATTCAAAGTCCTTTGAAGCACACATAACATTTACATATATAAAACATCTAAACTCCATGTCCAGTTCATCTTTTAATTAAAAACACGCCATATAGTATATGAGCTATACAAAAACAAAAAAGAGGGTCACTGCATGCATCCTATACTCTGTTTGTACCTTTTAGCGCCAAGCTTTTGGTCTTCTATACATAAACGCTCAATTTCATTCATCAGACATTTTATTTTTCATTTCTCTGCACAACACGATGCCAAAAGGGGGAAGATTTTTTGATTTTATTTTCAAAAACCTTTTTAGCCTTTTGCGCTTTATTTAACCATGACGATTTAAAGCTACCAATATAAGAACATCACCTTTGAAATTTTTCATACCTGTATGGCAAGGATTAAGGATGTAGAATATTTTGTCAATATGCTGAAGGGTTGTACATCCATATTCATATACGTAACATTCAATTATTCATAAACGAAGAAAATTATTCAAAAAATATTTTTATGGAAATTCTTGAACTGCTGGAACACTTATAAAAGGATAAAAATGCTAATAAGCTTGATAGAATTATTTATTTAGTAGAAATTTGATTGAACCCGTTTAAGAGGGGTTATAAAGTCCATTTTGGTTGGGTGGGTTGTCTGGTTGGTTATACCTGATGAAGATGATGCCTTCCAGAAGGATAGATATTTTTACTCCTTTTTATGAAACATCTGCAACGCGTTGTTGTTTTTTTTCTTCTTTTGTAGCTTTCCCTTTTTTCCCTCTGCAGCAAGGAAGACTATTAAAAAGTTTTCTTGCAAGGATTCAACTTTATTCAAATTGCCCAAGACCCCCTCCACAACCCTCGATGATATGGTGGGGGGACAAACGAAGCAAAGAAGTTGCCTCATTAATTTTGTAGGTTAGCAAAATGCTCGTAGAGAGAGATATGCGGCATCTTCGTTTTCGTTTTCGTTTATGCCTTGTGGCTGAACAAGGACTTATAAGATACAACAATACAACATCCTATAACATCTCCCAGAATATTAGGCTTCATATATGTAGGCCAATAATTCCCGCAGGCTGAGGTAATGAAAATTGTAAACAATGTAAAGGATGAGGAAAGTAATTTGGTGTTGCATGGTTGTGCGAACTTTTGAGCTTAGAATTCTTGATGCTGCCTGATGGCAGTATACGAATAAATTGTTGTGAATATTATTTTATACTTCTGTTCCCTTTTTTTCGTTTTGTTTATTAAATCTTTAATAAGGTGTTATAATCTTCCTGATGGATTTTCTTATGGATTCTTAAAGAATTTCTCAAAACATTTAATCTTGAAATCACAGGACATTTTTGTTGGTGTTTTTGAGTGTTACTTTGTGTAGATCACCTTAGCAACTTATGTTACCAAAACAAAACAGGACTGCAACTTTGTCTTTAAGGACTCTGTGGATATCCTTTTTGAAGTCTTTTGAAGTGTTAAGTTGGTCAGAGAGGTTATTCCATGAACTAAAGAGCTGCTTTGGATTTAGATTTCTTTTTGAGAATTCAATAGCAAACGAGTAGAAGAGAGAAATTATTTTAAAAGTGTTTTCTCCAAATGTTAATGCAATTTCAATGTCTTCTCCTTTTGGGAAATGAAATTTATTTTTTGTGGTGAGTTTGCGCATTATTTATGTTTTTATATTTCTTTGAAATCTAAATTGAAATCCTTATGTCATTTTTCACATAGGTACTGGAAAACGTCCGTCATCTAAACATCTTAATACTTTGGTCACTTTGAAATGAAAAGCCGGTATGAACTTTGTGGGATGAAATTGACAATTTGTTGGACATTGAATTTCTAGACGTGGTAAAGAAATGAAATTTAAGTGTTTTTCAAACGCATACTTAGGGAATCCGGCTTATTATTTTGGGGGACAATGAATTTGCTCTGTAGCTATTTCAGACAGTTGTAAAATTAATTTCACTTAGAAACAAACCCTACAAAGCTTAATTTTCTACCTCCTTAACACTTTCTTAGCCCATCTTTTAATTCGGAGTGGAAAAAGATGTTTGAAGGTGAGAAAGAATGAAGTAGAGTTTAATCCAAATTACTCAAAAACTGTACGATATTTTGTTTCGAAAGAGTTATGGACGCATTTAAAAGTTCAAACAGACGTGGCATCGTTTTTTTGGATCATCAATGTTAAGCTGATCAGTTTTTAGAACCAACGAATCAGTCAGCTATCAGTCGATATCGCTTGTTATTCACCGTAATGGCAGCATCTTCCTCATTCCAAAAGAAAAAAATCCTGTCTGTCGATTTGTCGTGCTTAAAAGTTTGTAAGTTTTCGTGTTTTGTTAAAAAAGTTCTCAGTTGAATTATTCTTAAAAATTTAAAAACTACCAATAATATTTTGCGTATAATGAAATAGTTTGATTTCGAAATTATTTTTTTGTTAACGAGATTTTTAGTCGAAACCTAATTTTTACCAATTTTAGTAGCATTTCTTAAAAAAATTATTATTTGTTATATAAAAAAATACAAATTGGATGAAATTAATTTGATGTCAATATCTTCTATTGTTCACGAGATATCGAAAAACGAACATCAATTTTTACCAATTTAGCGTGCTATTTTTTGTAAATTTTAATTTTTTATGAAAAAACTGTTGGATTTTTATAAAAATTGTACTGAAGGTCGAAAACAATATTTTTTATGAGATCAAAATAGTTTGAAGCCAATATCTTAAATTGTTGAAAATATATTTGAATCGAAAGTAAATTTTAAGTATTGTTTCTTTTTTAGGTTTTTATTTTTGCAAAAAACTGTCAATTCGATTTTTCTCAAAATTTTATCGAATATTGAAAACAATATTGCTTTATAACAAAAAATTTGTTTAAAGCCAATATCTTAAAGTCTTGAAAAGATATTTGTGTCGAAAATCAATTTTTACTAACTTTTATTAATATTTGTTTAGTTTTTATTTTTTTTGTAAAAAAAATGTCAATTCGATTTTTCTCAAAATTTTACTGAATGTTGACAACAATATTTTTTAAAAGATTAAATTAGTTTAAAGTATATATCTTAAAGTCTTGAACAGATATTTGAGTTGAAAGTCAATTTTTACCAACTTTTAGTAATGTTTTTTTAGGTTTTTGTTTTTGGGTAAAAAACTGTCAATTCTATTTTTCTCAAAATTTTACTGAATGATGACAACAATATTTTTTAAAATATAAAATTAGTTTAAGGCCAATATCTTAAAGTTTTGAAAAGATATTTGAGTCGAAAATAAATTTTAACCAACTTTTATTAATATTTTTTTTAGGTTTTTATTTTTTGTAAAAAAACTGTTGATTCGATTTTTCTCAAAATTTTATCAGATTTTAAAAACATAATTTTTCGGTGCACAAAATTCTTTTGGAGATAAAATCGTTTTTTGTTCGTAAATTTTTCGAGATAAATAATATTTTTTTTTTCAGTTTTTTTTTTTTTTTGATTTATAAAAAAAACCGTTAATTGGAATTTTTTATAAAAATATATTTGTTTGGTATCAAGTTACAATTATATAATATAAAATTTAATTCAAAGTCTCTAGCGTTATTGGTTCGTGAGATTTTTAGGGTTAACCAAAATTTTGACCTTTTTTTTAAACTGCTATGGTAAAAAAACCACCCACGCAATTTTCTTGAGAGCCCTTTCTGCATCTTTCTGCCTTATTATCTGTAAAACAAAATTTATTTGAAGTCGATATCTCTTCTGGTTCTTGAGCTATGGACAACGAAAAAAACGTCCTGAACGTACGGACATACGGACTTACGGACATACGGACGTACATACGCACGCACAGACATCTTTCTAAAAATCTTTTATTTCGACTCTAGGGACCTTGAAACGTCGAAAAATTTCAAAATTTTCAATTCGACAAAGTTCATAAAAAGTGTCTTAACAGTCGATTTCGATGGATGTAGTAATGGTGATTTCTTAATGACTTAAATATTTTCTTTGCTCCAAATTTTCCTTATTGACGAAGCCATTTAACAAGAAATGAAAAAAAAAATGGAAGAAATGCTCTCTTCGCCAAAAATTTTATTTTTTTTTAAGTAAATTTTCAATAATTGTTAAGAGTTGTCCAGAATTAAACGATTCATGGTGAATTGCCTAACCTTGCTGAACAGAAATGTCGACAAAGTTTGACATTCTCAACTGGCAAACCATAGAAAACAATCATATAAACTTCTTCGTAGAGATGAAAAAACACCCTATATACCATATTTTTCAATATCAAATGTTTGTCGAAAATCCATGTAAGATTTGCGGTACCTGATATTAGTCAGTTTTTGATATAAACTTCTTAACTAACAATCAAAATAGTGAAGTTAAGTTGAACTTCTAGGACAACTTTTAAGTTTTTGTCAAATTGAACACTAATGAATAAACACACCTCTAAGAAAGCTGATTTCTCCAAACTTCAGGGTTTAACGTCAAATAATCTGAAAATAGAAGAAATTTGGTATTGATATAAACTCAAATGATGGAAAACAAAGAATGTTAAGTTTTTTCAGAGACCTATGATATATTTTATTGCATAACTTTAAGTAAGTATTTTAACTAAAGAAATAACTGGAACAAATTTTCTTAAACTACATAAATATACTTTTTAAAAAATCAATTTCCTGACTATAGGAATAATATCCCTAAAGAAATAAATAACAAACTCAAAAAAGCAATTTCTTTTTTTCCATCAACATAAATTGTTTCCCTGAAGCCTAAAAACGTTCAATAAATACTCGATTCGAAAAGAAACTTTTTCAAAAACCCTTTTGTCCCCAATCATCATCATCATCAACGAAACGGGAAGGAGGAGCCGAGTAAGTGTATAAGAGTTTGTACTATAAAACTTTCAAACTTTAATTCATTCTGCATCACGTTTCACGTTCATTGAATTGAATCACGTTGAAAGGTATACAAATGCATATAATATAGCGTAACGTTCCAAAAATAGGTTAACAATTCCAAACAATAATTTAAAGAAAAACTTCCACACTCTACTCGAGAAGTATACGTCTATACTTTTTGGATACCATTTTGTTGCATCTTTAGGGTTTCCTCTTAGGAAAATCGGAGTGGGAGGTAAGGTCTAAGGACCTCCTCTCTCTGTTATACACCATCGACGGAAATTAAAGTTCTTCGAATTACACGAAATATAGTAACGTAAGAATAATTTCCTTTCCATTGTCTGGTCGGTCGGTAAGGTAGTGTACTGATGATGTTTCTATATGTATATCCTTGCGAGTATAAAAAGGATAAAACTTTTCACTTGAAAAACAAAATATTTTGAAAATAAATCCTTTGTTCTGGTTTCTGCATCTGGATGATGTGTATTACCCCCTCCTTACCCCCCTTTATAGGGAGTCCATATATGACCACACAACATAGAATTGATTCCATTCATATAAAAGTTACAATACCACCCACTTCCTACGCCTTTAACCCTTAAACTCATTTAATGTAGGTTTTTGTGCTGAGCGGTAATTAATTGGAATTGCGTCCTCGAATCGAACGGAATCCGTGTACCGGAAAACTTTTACAAAAGATTTTCTTTTGCAAAACATCAACTTTGGAAACAAAAAGCCCCGAGGGAACAATAAATAAACACTTTACGTCATTAAGGACTCTAAACTACTTCCTTGTGTTTATTTATTTTTTTTTCTCTCCATTGATGCTAAACCATTCCATATAAACCTATCCCTATATCTTTTATACGACGCCCGAAGAGTACGATAGTCCTTGAGTCGTCGATAAATATTCTCGGGGAAACAATCGATTGGAAAAGATATACACAGACACACATCATAGCATAAAATAAATATGTGATATTTCCCTGCATCAAAAAGAGTCCTTTTTTGTTCTTCTTTCTGATGATGCCTCTGCAATAATACTTTACGAGTATCATGCCTGGAGCTTGAAGTTATCCCACTTGGGTTATCTTTTAGACTGATTCACACAAGACTCCATTCCATATATAGTTGTCATGTTCTCGTTGTTGTTATTGTTTTTGTTGGTTGTTGGTTGTTGGTTGTTGTTGGTTGTTGTTGTTACTGAAGTTGTCAAGCTATAGCTACTCCTTGTCGTTGTCGTCATCATCGTCGTTGTCGTTGTCGTCCTCGTCGACTCTACGTTACGTACCAATGGAGGCACATCATCATGACAGTATTGTGGGCTATATTTGCGGTGGTGTACAATATCAGTTGTTCCATGAGTACGAGCACGAGCAAGAGAATATACATATATAGAGCTGTACCTGAACCAGAAGGGTTTGTCCTTAAAAAGGAGCACATGAAGTAGTCATTATGATGGGTTTGGAGTGGATTTTAAAAGTGTCTCATGCCAACAGCTATGTCACCGTGATGACATTTCAAGAAGGTGGATTACATGAAGTAATGAATTTGAGATTATGGAAAAGGCCTCATTTTATAACAACAACAAAAACAACAACAAATCTTTTGTGGGTGGATCTGAAATGTTAATGTTCTTTTTTTTTTCTTAGAAATAGGTACACATCCTTATGATGTTATGTTGGGTTTGTTTTAGGTTGTGGGTTTGGTTTAAGCTTTGGCTTGGAATAAAGGAAAGAATGTCTTCTTGCTATTTATGGTCATTTTCATCTTACTTTGGTTTCACATTTTATATTATCTGTGCGGGTTATATTATATGATCCAACAACAAAAAAACAATAGATGTGTACGAGAATAATTCCTCCTTCGCTCCATAGGGAAACATTTTGTAATATAAATGCATACTTTTTGGTTTGCCTCTTTAACTGATTTAGTTTGATGGTTCGTAAAGTTTTCAAGTTTTATTATTATAGAAACCTTAGGGTTGATGACAAATTGTGATAAAGGTTTTCGCATCCCATTAAGTTATTTTAAGAAATGTTTTGGTTAACCTTCTTTTGTTTCTTCTTTAAAGATCCTTTTGAATATAAATTTGAACTAAATTATTAGGATTGAATAAGGAAGTATATAAATATGGGTCAACTTGATATGTTTTACAGAAATGTTAGGGCATGTTTAAGAGATTCTTCTTCGTAATTTTTCGATTTTGGATGAATTAAAATTTCAACATATAAACCTCTAGGTAAAAGGAATTTAATAAAGATAGAAAAAGGTTAAACACGAGTTCGATAAGTTGTAGGTTTAGATGGGGGGCTTTTTGACTTACTCTACAAGGTTTTTGCAAAAAAGTTTTTTATAAGGAAACTAAAAAACAGAAGAGGATTTAACTCTTTTTTTTTGGCAATCAAGACATTTCAGTCAAGGCCAAGTAATACAACAACGTCGACTTACACTTTTTTTTTGCAAATTCAAGTGACTGTATTGTTCTGAAACTTAAGACCTAACTTTATGACTATTATTCTTTATTTGAGCACCATAAATCTTTCGTAGACTAAAGTTTGAAGTTTGTTAAGAAAAAGATTAACTGTTTTCCACAAGATTGATTTTTTGGTGAAGTTCTATAGCCGTTATAATGAATATTTCAGTATTCTATTGATTCATTGACGCAACCGATTTTTAAGAGGTGGTCAATGAGGGTTTCTTTTTGATGCGACTCCTTTCCTCATTTTACTTTCCTTTCCTTTTAACTATCAAGTGCGAGATGAAATGTCAAAATAACTTGGCTTAAAAGATATGTTAACACTGTCCATTGTCCTAACCTAATGAATTGAAATACAATTGGCGGGTGTGGATAGTTTTTGCGATGATTTCCGGACTAAAATTTTCTGTTATTTTTATATTGTAATGAGTTAACTGCTAGAAAATTACGTAGGATTTAAAGTGAAAAAGTTTGCCTACAAAACCATCATATAATATCCGTTGTAAAAAATTACTTCGGTTGAAAAACTACATTTAAAGACATAATCAAAATTTCAAGTCAATCGGTTGAAAATTGTCCGAGTTATTTGTCCGGTAAAAATATCCAAAAGACAGTATTGAGATAAAAGCATTTAAGGCTTAAAATAGTGGAAAATCATGAGTTGTTTTGAAATAAATTTATTACACACATTGCAAAACCGAATACTGACAGGATTTTGATGACCATAATTTGTAAATATGTGTTTTCGAGATCGTTAGGAATTATTTAAGTTTAAAAAAAAATTGAATTTTCGAAAATTCTAAGGTGACCTAACTCCTTCAGATAGTAACACGTTTGACAGTTCAGTAATAACTTTATGTGTACTCAAAGAACTAAACGTCAAAAAGAAGACGTCCTCTTGGCATATAGATATTGTTTCCAATATTTGTTCTTCCAAAATAGGCCTATTTATCTCTTTATTAAGATTTTTAGTTTTTTTTTTAAATTGTTCCGAAACAAACTTCAAACACCTTGAACACTTTATCCAGATAGTGGCACATTTTAAATTCTTCTTAAATGAGTTTCTATAAAAATTGCTTCTATATTTGTTTTTGTTTTTATTGAAAATAATCTCTCAAATCCTCTAAGTATTTGGATTCTAGAACACCTTAAACCTATTAATAACGTGTTCAATGGTTATTTGTAAATCTAATTACCTACTTCCTGTTCCGACTCAATCACTAACAGTTCTTTAGTTCTTTATTCAACAACTACAAAACATAAGGAAATATTACAGAAAGACCCGTATAAATGCTTCGCCTTAAATACCATATTTATGATATACTCTTAAAAACCCACTTTATAACTTTTTAACTATGGAATTTTAAGGTTTAATACAAAGAAAGTATAAAATAAAATAAAGTTTTGAATTTAAAACTGCGCAATTTACCTACACTTTTGCTTCTTATTGGAATTAACTATCTCACAATTTTTTTTTTCTGTTTCGGGAATCACAAAAAACCGCTTTCGAATTTTTAAAGTTTATACTTTCTAATTCATAAAATTCAATTTGAATCTTCCAATAAATTAACTCACTTGTCAAAACTAGATGGGATTGTGATGCCACACCAAATTTCATTGTAATTAAATCACATTTCTTCACAAAATTTGTTTTGAAATTTTGTGGGAAATTTAATATTTAACAACCCTTAAATACCTTGAGGTAGATGATGTCGCGTCGTAATTCTCAAAATAAATTCAAATTGGATTGATTACACATTGTTGGGTGCATACAAAAAATTCCATTGCTAGACAGGTTTATTGATTTTAATGGAACCCAACTGAGTTACTCAAGGCAAAAAATTCTGGATTATATTTTCTTCAAGTGAATTTTATATTCAAGGAATTTAAAGAGCAATTTTAGTTACAATAAAAGAAAACAATATATTTAAACATAAATGAGTTCAGAGGAAACGAAAGTGGCCCAAGCTTCCTTTTTTTTTAAAATACTTTCATCGCAGAAGTTAATCAACATTCTCGTAAAATACTGTTTTTTGTGCTTTTTCTTAAGACTGCTGATATATTTTCATAATTTTCCAGGTACTTAGTTTAGTTTAACGATATTAAAAAACAGATTTAATTACCTATTGCTGAGAATTATTTGGAGTTACCGAAAATTTAGAGAAATTGAATTGTGATGAATTTTTGTACGAGGTTGATGTAGACTAATGTGTCCAGGGTCCTTTCCAATAAAATTAAAAAAAAACTTGGATTAAGAGCTTTTAAACTCTGATTTGAAACCAACTTTTATTTATATCGTAATCGGTTCTTGTAACTAGGATAACAAGGTATTTCTTATACCTTATTGTTCCTTATAATAACTAAGCTAACATTTTTTTTCATATACTTCACAATTTTTATATAAAGATGAAATAACTCAATACCTAATATAATATAATTCCCACGGCAGTACGGGTATTAAAACTTGTCCCTAACAAAGGTTAGAGAATGGT
Source organism: Eupeodes luniger (assembly GCA_951509635.1). NCBI lineage: Eukaryota > Metazoa > Arthropoda > Insecta > Diptera > Syrphidae > Eupeodes > Eupeodes luniger. The sequence continues at coordinate 4,372,393 of OX608075.1, read as the reverse complement.
CAGCGGAGCAATAGCCACCACGCGACGCTACGCTTGTCCGAGGTTTTCTTAGACAGTGATCCCGGAATAATCGGTTGGTAATCGTTCGCTGTCCCTAGCACCAAACTAGAGAATAATCCGTCGACCTAAGCCTGTCCATCTTATATCAGGTTTTTCAATAAGAGCGGTACAAAAGTTTTTTTAAATAAAACAAAAATGGTCTTGGATAGCAATAAAATTCTTTATTCCTGTACGTACGTTAGATGCCATTACGTTTGGAACTCAATTTCTTTTGCATGGCCACCACGGAAACGCTTGCAGAAATCCAGATGCTGTTGGCATAGACTATATTCATCCAATATCCCCAAAAATATTCGGTTATCATTGAACGATAACAATCCCCATTCAAAGTAAAGTGCCGGTCTCGATCGTCACGGAAGAAGTAAGACCCAATGACGCCGCGCCCGGCCCATAAACCACACCAAACCGTAATTTTTTACTTGCTACATATAGGAACTATATGGCAAGTTTTGCATTCGTGCAAAATTTCGAACTCGAGATTTTAATCAAACATGATATTACGATGGTAGAGAAGTCGAAAAAAGTGGGTCCCGCGATTCCGTCCGGTCAATTTTGTCTGTCTGTCCACGCTCCTACAGCCTAAACCATTGGGTCGATTGAGTTCAAACTTGGAAGTTAAGGTTTTGAGCAGATTTGCGTTAGGCGTTTTTTTCATTTTTTTTTTAAGATCAAAACTAACAGTGGCCCCCATACAATTTTTTTGGTCAAAAAACGAAAATTCGAATTTTCTCAAAAACAAACCGATAGATTTTTTTTTAATTTTCTCTAAAATTTTATTTTTTAACTTGGTTTACTTTAATAAGAAAAACATATTTTTGTATTGCTCAGAAAAGGTACCGCTCATAGAACCGTTTTTTTGTTTTTTAATTTTCTCAGCAACTTTTGAACCGAATTCAATAATTTTTTTTCTGAACGAGCTCTTATATTGCCTTAACAATATTTGATTATCAAAAGTGCAATTTTTTATTGTTTGGATTTTTAAAAAAATATTGAAATTTTTTTTTTCAAAATTCTATATCTCAAAAACGGGTGAACATTTTTTTACGAAATTGAAATATAGAGCGTATATTTACAATCACTAAACAACTGCAAACCAAAAATATATTTAGAACAAAATTGAAAAATTTTATATATAAAAAATTAATTTAAAAAAAAACCGCTCTAACGATTTTCAAAAAAAAAATTTTAAAAATCAAGGGTTTTTTGATTTATAAAATGGCATTTAAATTTTTGAAGACAAACTTATTTTTCAGGTAAAATTTTGAATCTTAAATTAGTTTTTTTAAAATTATTTTAACTGTATTAAATGTAACCCCCTCCCAAAAAATTGAAAAATGGAGGTTTTTTCGACAAATCAAATGGCATATATATCTTTGAAGACAAACTTATCTTACAGGTATATTTACTAATATTATATAGATACTTTTTTAAACAGACTCTTTGCATACAGGAGCAAGTTCGTGCGACCCAGTCGTGCACTTTATTTCTATATACATATATATTCTCGACACTACGGGCATTTCTTTTTCTCAAATTGGACGTAGCGCTCTTAACGTTGAGGCCATTGACTCCGAATTTCTGTAGAATTTTAATAATTTCCATACTGAAATGACAAACCTCACTAGGGAGAAATGTCAAAAGAGCGGCAAGAAATATGGCGTCGTCGTTTGCTGTCCCTGTCGCTGTACTTTTGTAGCGTCCCTGTTGAAAAACCCTGTGCTTACAAAAAGTTGATGGTTCAATAAATGGGGGGAAGGAAGAAGGTATTTCTGGACCCAACAATTACGAGACGGTCTCGGGTCTTGTACTCTAGGTTCTTACTGTGGTCTGCTAGGGAATTCTTGTTACGGAATTAGGTAAGGATGGTAAGGTTAGTGAAATAAAACTTTTGAACATTTCTGTGTGCAAATATTGACAGGAAAAGAAGCGACCTACAATGTTTATGTTGGATCGGAACCGCTTCTTTGAGAAGCACTTTTTTGTGACTCTTGGAAGAAATCCTCGCCAAAGGCAGTATTCGTAAAAAACTTTTCGGTGGGATAGGCAGTGATTAGACCTAGGCCTCATCTGTCACCCTTGTGTGGGTCTTATTTTAACATGATAAATTCAACCTTAGAAACAAAAAGTTCAAAAATATGGGGTCATTTTGTGAAAACTTAGTTGTTGTTATCAGTTCTAAAATGTTAAGTAATGTCTTCTTTCAATTTCTTACCTAGTTTGGAAAAATCATAGAACTTTAAAAAATCTTTATTTCATTCAATTGTCTGTTTTGTCTTCTTTTGACCCGAAACCCTTTAGAAGTAGTAAATTTATGAAACATCTATCAAATTTGCATTTCTATAGTTAAATATATGTATATACATAAAAAAAATGACCAAGAAGAATTTAACTTTTCATTAAAAACAAAGAAGAAATCAAAAGACTGTAAAAGTGACCATGAGCTAAGAAAAAATGAAAAAAAGATTCTTTTTTAAAAAACAAAGAATCAAAAATAAAAAGAAAACCATAGTTAAAACTACCCACTTGTAGAGATACACATAAGTATAGGTACCTACTTCAAGAGATCTCCCACTTCAATGATTGTTGACACCAAACCAAATGGATATAACCAGACCAAGAGCAGGACTTTTAATTTGCCGCAAATCTCTCCTATTTTCCGTTTTTTTTTTAAATTTTTTTTTATACTTTTCATCTTATTTTCTGTCGTCCTTCTTTTGTCGTGTCCTGATCCTGATGTTCAATCCTGACCGACTATCTACCAGAGAACAGAGTCAAAAAAAGAAATGGAAAACTTTTTCATTATTTGCTACTACCGCAAAATCCACAAACTCTGAACGAAAACGAATCATTTCTTTTTGTTTCTATTCCAAAAAACAAAACCACCCCCTCAGCCCCTAAGCATTGTTAATTCAATAAAACTGAACACCAACGCATTGGTCTCCACCGTCGTCGTCGCCGCTGCCGTCGCGTCGCGTCGCTGCAGCCGCCATCAGCAGCACCACTGCCGCCGCCGCTACTCTACACAAGTGTAATGTGTATGGATCCGTTATATAAGGGTTGCCTCTTGCCTTTGCTCCAAAAAGCATGCAGCAAGAAAAAGTTAAAAAAAGGAAAAAAAAAACTAAAATGAAAATAAAAATAAAATCAATTCGTGGCATTTTTAGAACCCTTTAATTGCATTTCTTTGCTGAAACCGCATTTTTATGGGTTACCCTCTATTGTTGGGGAGAACACCACCATACCTCCATTTCCCAGAATCGACAACGGCTCCGGTACCACCGCTCCACCGTTCTAACGCTCCACCAAACCATAACACAAGTGCAAGAGAAAACAAACAAAAATTTTCTCCGTTTGCAATTCACTGTGGCAGGTTGAGGGATTGTTCGCCATCGCCTTCGCCATCGGCATCGGCATCGCCATAGCCATTACCATCACCATATCGCACCCGACGACTGTCGAGCGCTACCGATTCTGGTTCTGATTCAACCCCAAAAGTGAGGTTGACGTGGTTAAGAGGGTTGGTTTTGGTGGTGGTAAAGAGCGAGGATGGAGGTTCGTTATTGATGCGGTTGAGTGATTCTAGCTTGTCTGCGGCTTGACTTTTGGTTAAAATATTTTTTCTTTTTAGCTAGCACACGATAATAATTTATGTTCTGTTCACATAGAGTGCCATAACTGGCGCATGAATGACGTCACAAGGGCCACATAATGGCTTGACGTTGTTGTTGATTTTTAGGACTGAGGGTTGAGGGGCCAAAGCCAATTTGCAAAGCTATACCTGCGACTGATGGAAAGGAATTTCGTTCTCACTGGACAGGACACCCTCCTACCTCTCAAACCCTCTGTTTAAAAAGTGTACAATTATTGTTGTTTGCATAGGTTCAAAAAATAATAATTCTTCTTTGTTCAAAAACGAAGGCCATTCGAATTATAGTTTCAGGTTTCTTAAGTTTTGAGTGTAATTAGTTGCAGTGTTCTTCTGCTGATGGCTCTAATGGTTGAGGCATCGTGGGTTGCCAGGTTGCCAAGTTACAGGTTAGGCGCAGTGGCCCGTTGAAATGATATGCATTTTTTTTGTTGTTGTTGTTGTTGGTGAAGAGCTTGAAGAGGTATATTGTACCTAACCTATTGTGTTGTTAATAAGAACAAGAACACAACAAAAATATTGTTGTGTTTAGGTTGGCCTCGTTTTCCATTAAACAAAACACATAATTGGCTTCAATTTATTGTTGAGGGAGCACCTACAACATCGAATGGAATGAAATGAAAATGAAAATGAAAATTAAAATGAGGGTAAACAATCAAGAATCCTTTTAATGGTGGAACACATAATAATTATAACGACTTTATACTTGCTGCTCTTAGTTCAAATAATAAACCAACAAAAACCCATAATAAAGTTTTACCATAAATGAAGTTTTGATTCGTTGTTTTGTGTCCTCTATTCAAAATTACCTATGTACGAGGTAAGGTACAAATATTCGACTTGATGTTTTCCAAGAGTAAAATGAATTTATATACACATATTATAACATATGTACTTACTACGTTGTGTTAATTTGATATATATGTATATTAAAAAAAAAAGTTGAACTTATTTCGGTCGATAAAATTAATTGGATCTGATTTGTGTTTATTTCTTTAAAGTGGATTATGGCACTGCTACAGGCTACAAAAAGAAAAATACATGGGATTGAGTATTCAATTACTAAGTGATGAAAAAGAAGTGAGTTTATATAAATGGGTATTTGATGGGAGTTTTGAAATTGGATATGGTTATTCATTTTGATGATTGAGTCGCACTAATTTAAAAAAAAAATAGTTTTGGAAAAGAAGGTGAACAAATTGAAGTTTAAGCTGTTTTGTGTGGAGATATTCTTGATGTCAAACCAATTTAATATTATTTTTGTACTTGTTTTTTAGTTTTTGATATTAATGGACATTTTTTAAGCACACTGATAACTTTCCATTGGTGAAGTAAAGAAATTGTTGTTTGAAAAAATTCAAAAAGTTTGCAATCAATAATTAAAAATTAAGCTGTTAAGCCATAATATTCTTTTTGAAGGTAATTTTTTTCAGAAATGCAAAATAATTGGAAACTACTGAAAAATTTATTTTTTTTTATTCATAGCAGTGATTGCTTACAATAACTTTTTTGGAACAATTTAGTTCAAAATTTCGGTTGTGCAGGGTCTCATCAAAGATGTTTTTTTTGGGAGTCCACTGCTGGACTTTTAACTCCTGAAATTTCTAGAATTTTTTTTTATTATATGCTATTACTATTATAAAGGTATAAGTAAATCCTAAGTACTTCCAAAAAAATATATATTTTTAAAGATATATTCAAGATTCCAAGTCAATCGGTTGCAAATCTTGTGAGTGAGTCCGTCCAATTTAAAAAAAAAAACACAGTAAAACTTTTGAGTAACAGAAAATCTTGAACAATTTTAAAATTCCTTTAAAATTACAAAAAAATAATTTTTGCGACATCAACTTGAATTATTGGTTCAAATTTTTTTGTAAAGAAAACTTTCCATTGGATTTTTCTGAAAATTTTAACAAATTTTACCGACAAAATTTCATATGAATCAAAAGTATTTTAGAGTCGATGTTTTCTCATAATATTTGAGTCGAACACCTATTTTTACCAACTTTATGCTGTTTTTTTTTGTTTGAAGTTTTATATTTCTTACATAAAACTGTGAATTCAACTTTTATAAACATTTGACTATAGATTTCAAAAACAGTATTTTTTGTTGCATACAATTATTTTAGAGGCAATACAATTTTTGTTTGTAAAATATTCGATGAGATATTATTTATTTTTCAATTTTTTTAGAATTATATGAAAAACTGCCTGTTGATTTTTTTTAAAGTTCATACAGATTTGGTACGACGACGTCACAATATATAATATAAAATTAAATCAAAAGCTTTATTGGTTCGTGAGATATTTTAAATATTTCAATCAAAATTACTTTTTACTTTTTTTTATTTCTTGAGTAAAAAACACATCAATTTGAGCTCTGAGCTCTTACAATTAGTTGGCGTTTTCGCATATGCCAATGACTTTACCTAGCCCCGAAGAAAATAGTCTAGAGGCGTTAAATCGCATAAACGGGTGGCCAGTCGGCTCACTTATTTCTTGAGATCACTTTCTCATCAGATTTACTCTTAAATGGTGGTTTGTGACACAATCCTGCTGAAGAATATATCTTTCCCTTCGGGCCAAAAATAATTGGTATTGATGTACTTACACATTTCAGTAGAAATTTTTCTATTGTGCAGACGTTTATCGTTCTGTACTCTTACATGATGAAAATGTTGAGTTTTCGAAATAAATTAACAATGAGATTTCCATGAAAGGTTGCGTTCACAAATTAAATTCAAAGTTGTCAAGTCCTTATTGGAGAAGTCGATGTTTTAATCTATCAAATACAATTCTTGTCAAGTCAATTTTTACGTTTGTTCTTGAGAAATCGCCAAAAAAAATTGATCCCAAAAAAACAGCTATGGTGCAAATATTATGATCAATGCTTAATTTTTAGTAATTATGTATTAATTTAACTCTTGAGCAAGGCAACAAATCTGAGATTTAGCATTTCATTTTAGTGGTAAATATTTTGTTAATGTTTTTTTTATTTTGTGATTTTTAAAAAGTAACATTAGTTGTCAAGTTTTTGAAGTCTATTGATTACAGACTTCATAAAAGACTGGCCAAAACAAGAGTAACACTTGATTTAAACATTTAAAAAACAACACATTTTGACAAAAATAGGAACTCATTGCATTTGTTGATAGACAATTATTTGCTATTAAGTTGAAAATCCTTTTTTTTTTTTTTATTTAATTAAATTATTTTCCTTTTTTCGAAGAACCAACTATGAGAAATTTAGTATCACATATCAGTGACAAAGTCTCCAAAGGTTAGTTGCATTTGAAGACTTATTTCTTCTATACCTAATTCTAAAATCAATCAGTGAAATTTAAGTTCTTCACTTATTGAGGATACAACTCAAAAACATATATTTTCTTCCTTTGAAATAAAAGCTTTGTTAACATTGCTAAAAAAAATACTTTTACAGGCATCCATAACAAAAATTGTATACACGGTTACTTAAGGTAAGAAACCCTTAAGTACGATGCAGTCTCCTCCAGATTTTAAGTAAGATTGTATAAGCTTCGAGCTCAATGGATTTGATTTCCCATTAACTTTGCTTTGTCTCTTTAAAGCCTTTATAACCGAATATCTGATTTATTTGTTGTTTTTCATTTGTACGACGTTAAATAATATTGTTGAAGAACTTCAGTCTACCTACTTATAGATATGTCTTATGAAATGCTAAAATGAATTCAAGATATTTTTAAGTACAGTGTTTCACTGTACCTAGATATAATTTCAAATTAATCCTAGATTTAAAATTATACCATAAATAGATAAGAATAAAAACTGCCAAGCTCTAAAATTATCGTCATTATCTGGTGTCTTCAAATAAAGAAAAACAATTTGGTCCTTTCTACTCATTTTTCCCTTGTATTTGATATTTTATTTTGTCCTTATGATACAGTAGGAAAATATAAGGTATCCCGAAAGTACGACAAATTACAAGTTATTTAATTCGACAAGTTGGATCAACTGCAATAACTCCCAGTAAGAAGTTAATAAGAAAAAATTTGTATCGTTTCAATTGATTTGTACTCCGTGAAATAGTTTCACAAGTCTTAACTCACAAGAACTTTAAAATATTGTTTTCTTCTTTCGAGAGTTTTAAGCTTCTTGTCAGAACTTTTGATTGAAAACGATCTTAATAATCCCTTTAAAATTCTATATTTCAAACACTCTGCCTTGAATTATTATTTTGTATTCCCTACTATAACCAGTCAATTGACCAAATCTGTTGCCAAAAACTTTCAAGAAAACAAATTTTCACAGCATGAATAGTCAAAAAATAAAAACAAAAAATGAAAAACGAAAGAAAGAAACATTATTTCAAAATGTTAAAATAATGTCCTTATACGAAAAAGGACGAAAGGGTGATGATGATAGTGTGCTGAGTCCAGCACCACACACCCCTTGTAAGCAATTCAAGCTCGTTTTTCATTATTCAAATCACGTCGTCATCGTCCTCGTAGTCGTAGTCTTTTCTTTTACAACCCTCCCAAACCCCCAAAGAAAGTAGCTCAAGCCAAGTATACGTTACGAGACGAGTACTCGTATCGTACAATCCTCATACAAAACTAGAAGTGTCAGCATCTCGTTCCTCGTCAGCAATGAAGTATACTGCATTTGGCCAAATTCACAGCAAATTTGTTATCAAAACGCTCTCCTTTCATCCAGATATTATCCAAAAAGGACTCAAAAAAATACAGAAAAGAAAAGAAGCAAACGAAGATGATGGTTACGAGGACGACAAGGACGACGACGACGACGACGCGACGGTGGCAGGACGTAGAAAAGGCGAATGCGGCAGATTTAAACAATATTCATTCAAAAAACAAGAAAAAAACGACAAAACTAAATAGTAAGAAGTGTTCCAACTTCAATTCAACACGAACAAATGAAATTAGTCTGAAGCGTTGAAGCATCCTTGTGTCGATGTTTCCTGCCCCGGAGTATAACTCTTTCGTCATAGTTCTTGTTTCAGTTTGTGTTAAGAAAAATAAAAAAACAACATCTTCCTCTACGAGTACTGCACAGCGGAAAAGAATTCATGTTTTCCAAATGAAGAGTTAGAAGATTCAAGTAAGTTCTGAATAGTTAACAACAAAAAAAAAAAACAGTATAAGTGTTGTACAAGAGTAGGAAACCTCTTGAAGCGTGTTTTTCTACAGACTTTAAGGCGGCGCGGTGGCAGGCGCAAGATAAAAGGATCTTAATTGAGTTGAGCTTCCGTTTGGTTATTGAAATAATTGGCGCAATGATAATTTGAATGGAATTTTTATTCAATTTTTTATAATTGATGCATCGTTTTTGGGTTGGGAAGGGTATTGGAATGGAAAAAACGGTCTTATCATGTTGATGAAGGATGTCTTAGTTTATGAAAGTTAAGTGGTGGGCAATATTATTATTTTATTGTTTTAAAATATTTTCAAAATTTCTGACACCATAGGTGGGGTTGTACGTCTAATATTATAAATCAAAAATTTGGAGTTCTGAAATATTCATATTTAAGTTTCTTAAGCATTTTAGAAAATCAATAGAGTAACAAAGAAAACTGGAAATGACACATAATTCATAAGAAGCTATTTAATATGGATGTATATAGGTCATCACTTGAAATGTAGGTATACCTTAAATGGAATTTTAGCCTGAAAGGTTTTAAAGAAAACCTCATATTTATTCATTTGTACAAATTCGACAAAATATAAGTATTAAATTTCAAAACATTTCACATAATAGACGTAAATGGATTTCGAAGTTATTTAGAAATGGAGAACTCACAGTATGTAAAATCTATAGCACCCTCAATCCTCATTGACAGGAACGACCAAAGGGATACCTAGACAGCAGCCGTCTAGAAATTTATTCTGATACAGTGGAAAATAGGGAGAAATCACTAGGGCTACCAGTACACCTGACAATTTTTTAAGATTCATGAGAATACTACTTATTTTATATAAAGTGTGTTTTTTTAACAGCATCAGCATTTTTGATGGTTGTTGTTTGTATTTTAAAAGTTCAGAGTGTCAAACTGTGTTATTTTATATTGAATTGTTTAATTCCAAAACAACAGTTCCGAATTCTGTAAATTTACAAAATAAATATCTTCGCGAAGTGCACAAATACAAAGAACTTCGTCTATTTGATGGTGTAAAGTAAAAAGCTCATTTCTAGTTAAATAAATTTCGTCAGCCAAGCTATTTATCAAAGCATTAACAAATCACCAATAAATCCATTAAAATTGACAGTTTTGTGTATCTTAAATCTGGCGGCATCTCGGTCCTTCTTTATTTCAAAAATAAAACAAGGAAATATGGAGCTATGCTGTCTGATTTCTACTTTCCAATTAAATTAACCAGCTAAATATTCAAGACATTTAGTTCCAAAAAGACACCTCAGCTTGTCAATTTTGAAACATCAATTTGTTGATAACTTTGTTTCTAACGTAGTCCTTGTTAATTAGACCTCTCGTTGAAGTAACTTAAGGCATCCGTATTACTTGTGATGCGTTTTGTTAAGTTATTGGTTTTTAGCAACTGACCAGCAACTCATCAAGATTTTAAAGCCAATATTCAAGCCACCATTGATGCCAACTGACAGTTTTATTAAAAAAAAAGGTGACAAATTAATAGAAATGACAATGTAACACATAGCCCCGTTGGAGTTGGCGAAAATATGTTTAAAGTAACTTAAAAAATGTTTAACCCCAATATTTTTAACCTTGTTAAAGTACAAAATTATTTGAAACAATATTTCTGAAATTTTAGAATATTTAAAGAAAAAACTTTAAAAGAGTTTTCCGCTTTTGGACAGCTGTCAGTTTTGAATCTGCCATAATTTTCTAATTTTAAACAATTATTTCAAGACCTTTAAATTAGAATTCTTGATGTTTTCCAGTCCATACAACCGCAAATTTGCAAAATTGTCATGGAAAATTTCATGAAAATGATTATTTGCAATGAAATAAACATCCCCTGATTTTTTTTTGAAAAAATACTCTTTTTGTTCTAAATATCAAAATAAACCTCTATTGGAAAACCTTATTTTCAAAACGACTTTTAAATTATGTATTCTTTACATTCTAAGCACTTTGAATTCTAATCAATAGAAACCAATGTTTTTATAGTTGCAAAGTATCCTGTATTGGCTTTTCTATTGAATTTGATTTAATTTAAATAAACATTTCTGTCCCTTAAGTCCCATTTTATACGATTGATCAAATAGCTTATTGATATCTTGAGACGACCTTAAAATTCATCTAAAATCAAACAAACACACTCTAGTTTTTGATTGCTTACGAATTAAACACCTGATGTTTCAAAAGCAAATACCAAAAAGCTTTCTCAGGGTTGAAAACTTATATTCAAATTACAGAAAATGTACCTTATGACTTATAAGGGCTTTAGGTAAGTTTATGTACCTTACGAGTAGTACCTGCAGGTGTAGATAAACTGACAGAAATAAATTGTATACTTGGGGACGAATCGAACACTATCCTTAAAATGCAGCAAAATGCATCAAAATCAACAACACAATCCGAGCATCAAATATTCCAATTACAAACTGATAATAATCTGGCAGTGGTATGTTTATGGATCAATAAAAGGGAGAATTATTCGATTTCCACTTGAATCAGATAACTCAAATAGAAAAATTCTCAAAATGATTTCAAATCAAAATTCCTTTTAATCTACGAGTACATATAAGGGATGCAGGTTGAACGATACGACGAAACTAAGGTATTGGAAGGTGTATTGAATAAATCACTTGAAATCATTTATTTTGTAAATATCCTTTGCCAAATACATAAATATTGTCAGTAATGGTTTTTGAACTAACAATTATTTCGAAATACGAAACTTAGCAGACAGGAAAATTTGGTACCAAAATTGCTGTTGAAAATTAAGCTTACAATGAGGCGGAAAGTTATAAGATTGAAAGAAAAATGGTGATATCCTTTGTCTGATGATGCGATGGGATGATCCTTAATCGAAAAAGGACAAACAATCACGGAACTAAATGTTGTTTGTGGGGAAGTTTTTTCATTGTTTAAAACTGTTGGCACTACGGAAAGAGGGAGCTGTTAAGTTGCAACTGAAATATTCAAATCCCCTCCACAAGGATATATTTTTTGGACAAATTCCAAAATAATTTTTGTAGCAAGCAAAAATGCATTCGTTTTCTTTTCACTTCTCTTCTCTTCTCATTTTCATCCCCATGAAGAGCTTTGGCACGCGTTGAACTGTAATTGGGAATATGGGAGATCACAATGATGGCATAAAGGAGAAAACATCAGCACAGCATCAGAATCATGCACACTGCATCCTGGCAATTGGAAGTGGTAGTGGTAGTGGAAATGGAGGGTTGTGTTAGCGCAGATTTACTTTTGGTAGCCTGTTCCACAACGATAAGATGGTTAAAACCCCAAGAGGAGCGAGATTTAAAATAAGCAAATCCTTTTGCATTTGGCTTTTCTGTTTTTATGTTTTTCTGTTTTCGCGTATACACTACACACAGTTTCCGCGAACAAACAAGGACATTGCTATAAATAATTTGCTACCAAAAAGGATGAATGGACAAAAAAAAAATACAAAGTAATTTCGCAAGGATATGGCTGTTGCTTTGCTGTTGCTGTTTCTGTGAAGAAGAATCTTCATGGAGAAATCTCATCTTTTCGAGAGGAAAAAATTGTAAAAACGAATTCTGAAATTTTTCATCAAAAAGAAGTAAAATGCAAACGAATGAAGAATTTATTTAATTTTTGTTTTTCAAACGACTGCTCTGGGGAGAATTCAGGTTTGAGTTTTTTGAAAGGCTTTCTTTTGGCACACCTTTTCAGAAAATCGATTAATTTGAATAATTAGTTTTATTAAATCTTAAAGCCTTTTTATGGAGGAAGGTGAAATATTGTAGGTTTTAGACCATCATCTCTTTTCTGTGCACTTAAGTATGATTTTGAGGAATAAACACATTTTGTTTAAATATTTTCGTGTTCAAAAATGTATTTATTAATATTTTTATAAGACGCTTTTGAGAAATTTTGAAATATGTTAAATTGTTTCAACTTTGAAAGGAATCATTTTTTGAAGCCCAGAAAAAGTAGACACAATCGGGAAAAATGCTAGAAATCTGTTATACACTCGTTTGAGAAAGGCTTAGCATTTTAAACATTCTGTAAAAAATCTCAAAAAATTTCGTGAGTGATTGTAAGTTATTCAAGGTCAAACGCCATAAACAATTCTTCCTCGTGATTATAGTCGTTTCGATAACTCTAATGATGTGCCTATTGCCAAAATATTTAAAAATTAGATTTGTGACATTTGTTCATACACTCAACCGTTTCAGGGAAAAAAGGTAGAAGGTAAGCAGCGTAGAGTAATTTTTGGAAACAAATTGGGAGTGAAAAATAATAATATTGGCTCCAGAGATTTACTCGCATTTGGAGCACATTATTCTATTTTTTAGGTTTTAAATCATATCTTGTAACCATTTGATCATTTTTGAAAACAGACATTGTTTAGTACTCTGATGGTTTTAGAACTTGTAATAAAAAACTTAAATTGAAACAAACCTTACAGTTTGTTTTAAAGACAAATATAGAATACTAACTTTTAACAATTTTTTAATGCGAACTATGAGGTTTTCAAGGTCTAGTTTAATAAACAAAATTGCAATTTAAAGAACCTCAAAAGAATAAATGACTCTTAAGCTGTTTTCTGTCAAAATACTCGAGACATTTAAACAATCAATTGGTTTTTAGATTCTTTTTTTTAGCTGCCAATTAATTTTTTGTTCATTTTAAGGACTAGAACAACACTATTATATGTAAGATGACAGACGTTTGAAGTCAATGTCATCCTTCGTTTTTAAGATATTGGAGTCAAAAATCTATTTTTACCAATTTTACTTTATGTCAAAACCTTTACTTTTAACCTCTCAGGGGAAGTTATTACAAACGATCCGATTTGTCGAATTGAAAATACCATTTTTCGTTGTCCATATCTCAAGAACCAGTAAAGTTATCGACATAATATAAATTTTGGTTTACTGATTAGAACATCATAAGATGCAAAAAGGAATTTCAAAAAATTGAGAGGTTTTTTTTTTTAATAAAGCGAATTAAAAAAAAGTGAAAATTTTGGTTGACTCCAAATATCTCAGAAACCAATCATGCTATTATACAAGGTTGTCCATTTTTTGGTTTCAAAAGCAAACGTAAATAAAACACATATAAAATATTAACTTTTTTATTATAAAGTTTGAACGTTGACATGATGTGTGTGAGACACTATACCATTTAAATGAATACTACTCGAATTTGTGCAAGCATCGATTCTTTTGAGGTAATTTTCGACAACTTTTTGACCCATATTGGGCGGTATCTCAGCCATAACTTAACGTTTATCTGCATAAGCATGGTCTTTCGCATAGCTCCACAAAAAAAAATTCCAGTGGTGTCGAATCGCATGATCTTGGTGGCCAGTTGATATCCCCACGGAGAGAAATTACGCGGCCAGGAAATGTCTCTTGCGATTAGGCTATATTCGCTCGAGTTGTGTAACATGTGGCAACGTCTTCTTGAAACCACATTTTCTCCAAGTCGTATTCTTCAATAGCAGGCAAAAAAGTCGGTTACCAAATGACCATAACGCTCCGAGATTACGGTGACAGTCGTCCCATCGTCGTTTTGTTAGAAGTAAGGCCCAATCACACCTCCCGACCAAAGAGCTCACCAAACAGTGACTTTTTGTGGATGTCTCTCTGCAATTACTTGAGGATTCTCAAAACCTTAAATACGACAATTTTGTTTATTAACATACCCACGGAGTGAGAAATGTGCTTCGTCACTGAAGAAAATTTTGTTCGAAAAATCGCCGTCCACAGTCGCCGTATATAAGAAAGTCCTTATACCTGAGAACGTCAATCGACACATTCGGGTCCTTGGCAACACTTTCACTTACAGCAGCGATATTTTTAATGGTACGAGCAAAACGATGATGCACAGGCCTTACAATATCTGTAACCAATCCAGTGTCTTCAAATTTCTTCAAAAATTTGCCAATTGCTTGCGTATAGTTGGACGATTATGTAAACCATAATTTTCTTTTAAGGCACGATATGTGGCTGTGGCAGAATCGCCATTTTTGAAGTAGGTTTTAATTTGTATCTATGCGTTGTGCGATAGTTAAGCGATCCATTTTCGTTAATGTCATATAGTTTGACAGATATCGAATTCCAGCCCTATACTATACCAAAATAGATAACCCGTAATAAAGTGACGTGATTTCAAATCAGAATAATTTTGGAAAAAGAATCAATTGACAGTTTATTTTATAATAATTCCAAAAGCTGAAGAAAAAATATTTGTCACCTCAAATATTTTACGAGCAAAAACTAATATTATTAATAATTGTATATGCATCAAAGAATAATGTTCTTGACATCTCGTAAAACTTTGAGAACATTTTTTTTACAACAAAAAAAAATACTAAAATTTTGTCAAATTTGATTTTCGACTCGAATATCTTAGCAGAAATTAAAAATATTCGCTTTAAACCAATTTTACAGACTAATTTTACCAACAGTCTGTTTTGTTTATAAAGAATAAGATAATGTATTAAATATACTACACAAAATGTTAAAAACAAATGTACGATTTGAATATCTGGAGAAAATGAAGGCATTAACTACAAAATTATTTAATTCTATGCAAAATTTTTTTGTAAACGTAAGGTAAAATTTTAGAAAAATCTAATTCTAAAGTCTTTCAAAAAATGCTGCTAAGATTAGTAAAAATTTGTTTTCAACAAAACATTGCTGCTAATTTTCAGTATTTTCTTAAGAAAAATCATAATGACAACTCTTTTCACAAAAAACGGAAACTTACAAAAACAACAAATGGAAATGGACAAATATTCAATTTCAATTTTATTTCATCCAATCTAAAGTTTCACATGACACACGTTTACAAAACTACAAAAATACTACTGAATCTAAATTGATTTGACGCATCTAAAAATTCGACAAAAAGCAGCTTTAATTTAAATTATTGATTGTGTGTATATTTTTAAAAATTCCGAGAAAAAATACCAATTGCAAAATTTTAAAAGCAACAATCGACTACTATCCTCTTTATTTTATTTTAATTTTATTTTTTTGTTTTTAATTATTCCATAGAATTTTTGATGAGCACGTTTCACACTTAAATGATTACAAAATTCACACATTTCATTATTTCCTCAACTACAAGTTCCTAATTATTTAAATCAATAAAAATAATCTGATGGAATTTTATAATGTTCTATTTTTAGAAATA
This sequence comes from Eupeodes luniger, assembly GCA_951509635.1. Lineage (NCBI taxonomy): Eukaryota > Metazoa > Arthropoda > Insecta > Diptera > Syrphidae > Eupeodes > Eupeodes luniger. Next base: position 4,356,356 of record OX608075.1, on the reverse strand, counting down.
CGTGGAAAATTCAAAATGTCCTGAATTGAACATGACTTTCACTTAATTGAAAACATATTTATCATTTTTATTTCAGTACCTAAATTGAATATCTCATTGATTATGGATGAATGAATTGAAACGTTGGCCTTTTTATCAAGGGCAAACTAATTATGGTGTTCAATGGAAACAAATTTAAACAGATAACACGTTTTTAGCAGAATATAATCAGGATTAATTTAAAGTCATCTGGAAAAGACGAAAAAAAATCCTAAAAATGTTCAAATCATTTCATGAACTTTAAAATTAATACTTTTTATCTGAAAAACAACTTTTTAGTTTTTCCGCTGTTTATGTGATTAAAAAAGTTATTTAAATGCTTGTTTTTTTCCAAAAAGAATTTTATGCATTTTAATGACTTAATGCCCCGAAATAATTGTTCGATTAATTTTTACTATCGAACAGAGTTGATTAGGACTTTAGAACATGTGGCAACACTTTTTCTTTCTAGAAGCTCCTTTTTTCCTACAGAACAAGATTTGTTTCAAATAAACGACATTCTGTGGTAATTCTTTTTTAAAATTGTATCCCTAACAACAAAACAACCTCGTGAAAAACAATTAAAAACACCATCTAAATCCTTCTATTCACACCCAACCCACGTCCATAGATTAAACCCAGTGCAACCTTAAAAGAAAACAAGACAACAACAACAACAAAAAAAACGATTTCAAACCATTTCGGAATCCCATGACAGACCAAAAGAAACCCAGGGTCGAATCCACCAAATTGGATTTACAAATCGAACTCTGTCTCTTATGGATTTCTATACGAGTACTATGTTGGTACTCGTTTATAGTAGATGAGAAAAATAAAATGTCCCCAAGAGCCGAATGTCGTCTAACAGTAGCACAGCACAGCAAAAGGCCAAAAAGAAGAACAACAGACCTGGCCCTTACAACATGCGAGACGAGAGAGTGCAAAGCGCAAAAAAAAAAATAAATACCCCAAAAGTAAAACACACAAAACGATAACGAAACGAATTAGAAAGTTTTCCTGTCTGACAACTTTCGGAAATTGCAACGTACGTTTTTAGCTACAGCTTCAAAACCTATACCTTTATCCGAGTATATACAGCAACAACGAGATGTCGAAATTGTAGCCTTCTTGCTTGTATCCTTATATAAACAGGGAGCAGATTCAGGAAGTTCACCTAAATTTACTTCCATTCCTGCTCAATGGACTCGAACCAACTCTTCAATTCGATTGCACAATCTAGGAACGTATATATGTCTACCTATGTACAATATCCTTTCCATGTCCTTCTTCCACAGATACAAAATCCATGTTTTATTTTTTCTTTGCCGTAGCTCGATGTCCTTAAATCACATGTGATGCTCATCGAGCTTTAAATTTTCCATTTTGCTTAAGGCACTTAAAGGTTCAACGTTTTGCATTTCTAGGTGTATAGATTTGAGATTTAGTTTTTTCGTGAATTTTGTCTTCAGGATCACACAGGACATTCATCCCACACTCCTGACCCTTCACCCCTCTCATAGGATTCTACAGATGATGATGAAAGAAATCTATATACAAAACTCAATTGAATCGAGATTTGATTAAAAGCTATGTACCTGCTTTCAAATCAAAACTATGCACTTAACAGATTGACTGAAATGCTGCCATTTTCCACCGCCACTTCTTCCCCCCCCCCCACACAGTTTCCCGCTTTCACTTCTTTTTCACTGATGCTTAAGTATTCAACAGAGAGATCGTGAAAATTAGAAGGAAGGGGGAGGGCTGGAGCAGTATAATCGTGAAAATGGAAACGCTGGCTGGCCGTAAAGGAATCCATTTGGCCATTTATCTTTAGGTTGTAAACAGAAGCATCCTCAGTTTTTGTGTAGAATTCGTAATCTCATCGGAAGTACCTGTGTTCCTTGAGACAGAGGTGAAATTGAGTTATGTCGATTTTTTTAAAAAGAAGGTTACGTGATGCCTCAGGGTTGTTGTTTTTTGAGGCGTTTTTGGCATTCGTGTCTGTAGACCGGAGCCGGAAGGAGATTGGCATCCCCATGAGTTTTGTGTTCGGTTTTTGTGAAGGTCCTTAGGGGCGGGTGGGTCTTAGAATTCATGGCAGACAGATGGTCATTTCAAAAGACGAAGTAATGGGCGCCTTGTAACCTTTATATCGGACTTGAATATTACTGCATCGATTTTCTGACGTGCGTTGGTCGACGGTCGGTGGCGGCGATGGTGTTAACACGCCATCTCCTTTATAACCTTTGCGAAATATTCAATTTTGTTGTTTCTCCATCAGAAGAAGTGTGTCCTGATGTGTATGTGTACGGACGGTAATATCGCCCTGATTTACAGAAGAACATGTGTTGTGTAGCTTGGAAAAAGCCTTCGCCAAACCAGCTACATATGCATAAAGTATCTACTTATCTTTGACATGGCAAAGGCAGCAAACAAAAAAGTTGGTAGGTGTTCTAACGTTCTAAGGTTCTAACGTTCTATGCAAAAAGTCTTAAGTTGTTGTGTTTTTTTAGTTCCGCGAGGATGATATCATATGGAAAACTTGTATGAAACACGGTTCTATATCCTGCTCTAGGATATTCACATGAGACTGTTAGGTGTTGAGTTCGTTCGTTTCCTGTGTATCACAGCACAGCACAGTTATTGCGTGATGTTAGAATAAGTGCTGAATCGTATGCCTTGCGAGGTGGTAGTGTTGAGTTGCTCACACCACGACACCGCCATCACCATTGCTATCACTTCGCCATCCACCTGCCCTGATTTATTATTCAATATTCTAAAGCTTTAGATATTCTGAATATTTTTCCAGGCCTGGCAGATGGTTAAATAAAATAGTGCATATCTTGTTTCTTATTTAATATTTCAAGGGATTCTTTTTGTATACGAGTATTCTTTCAAAAGATAGGGAGAGTAGGTTTAAGAGGAGCCTGTTTGACATAAGGGTTTTATTAGAACCTACGTCATTGAATTAATATGAAAATTATTCATGAGGCTTTTTAAAAAAATTTTAAACTTATGTTTGCATATTTTATAAAGGTGTTTTTTTTTTGTTTTGTTTCTTTTTGGTGAGTGTCAAAGTAAGATTTCTTTTGGGGTTTTTCTATATAAGATTCTCCCCTCTGAAAAAAGTTTCAATATTATACTTTTTTCTTATGCAAAAATAGGTTTTTATTAATTTAAATTTTGTTAACATTAGCAGTTTGTGTGTGACATATTTTGTATATTGCTTTACAAGCTATTTTTCTTTGGAATAATTTTGAAATTTTGTTTTTTGAAATGACACATTTTCTTACTAATTTGAGGACCCTTGAAAAATGTTACATATTTTAATAAGATTTTGAACTAGTAAGAAAAATCTCGTTTTTCTTTCATGCACTTAAAAATATAGAAAATGTTATTCAAACTGAATATTTCTTATAAGTTACCGAATTATAAAGAATGTTATAGTGGCCCATTGGCCATTTTAAACTGTACTAACTGGGTCCTCAAAAAGTTAACAATTTTTCTATATAGTGTTTAGTATTATTTTTTATCAAAATTTGACCAATTGAATGACTAATTTTGACAACTTTGTAACTTTGTTTGACTTCACCAAGATTTCGAAAAATAGATCGATTTTAAAAAATTGCGTTTTGGACATTCCTTTCCTCCGTTTAAAGGTCCCTTAAATAAAGGCTATGTGCCAATAAATCTGTTCTTCTTGCAGATAATTCTTATTATATGCTTTTGTGACAAAACAAGAGGTTCAAGTGTATTGAAATATGTAAGTGCCTCCCCAACAAGATATACCATATTGCAGCTTCGAGTGAACGAGTCCGTAGTATATTGTTACCAACAAGGATTTTGAGCAAAATGGTCTTAACATAAAAATGTTTCGAGGAACAGATTCCAGTTCAGATTTTTACCAATTAAAATACCTAGATATTTGAAACTCTCAACCGATATGGCCTTCAGAATATTCTTATACAACAAAATCTCCTAAAAATTGACAAAAATTAATTTTCAATTCGAATATCTTGAGAACAAATGAAGATATTGAAATTGTATTATTATTATTATTATAAGCTTTTATTGCCTCAATTTGATGATTACATTTTTTTATTTATGTTTTAAAGTGTTAAAAGAAAAAGTAATATTTGTTAAAATTTAAATTTAAAACTACGCAATTGTAAATTTAAAATTTAAATATACATTTATGAAAAATAAAATAGTTATTTTAATAAGCCCAAGGCTATCCATGTGTCTCTATTTTTGGCTTCGTTGTAGCAATTTCCGCTTACTTGTGATAGATCGTGACTCCATCTTTTATTGGGTCATCCTGCTGGTCTCTTGTTCTCTGGTCTCCATTTCGTTGACATTTTTGTCCATCTTTAGTCCTTAGGTCTAGATACATGTCCTGTCCAGAATTTGTCGTATGTTCAGAATTTTTCTTTCCATTTTGGCCTGACATATCCTTAGCTTATAAAGTGTTTTTAAAGTCAAGCTTATTGTTTATAGTCCGTAAGTAAAGGATCGGTAGAATAGCGGTGTCGAAGATATATTTCATTGTGTCCAATTGCAAAATATATTTAAAGCCAGAATGGTTTCCAGCTATTTGTGATGCTTCTGTATATTTCTTTATTTTCTTGGTCCTTAAATGATTTTAGATTTTCCAAATATATGTCTTCTACGTACTTAATATTTTCTTCGTCCAACGTTATATCGTCTTTAGTTTTCGATTTTATTATTTGAAGTCCATAATTTGTACACAAGGTGGTAAGTTCCGTCAACATGTCTTGAATGTGTGTAGTTTTTTTTAGAAATAAGAACTATATTGTTTGCAAATCTTAAATTGTTAAGAACTTGTCCACATATCCTTACTCCATATTTTGTCTTCCAGTTAGTTTTTGGAAAATGCCTTCCGCAACTGAACTGAATAATGCGAATCTACTTGTCTCACTAATCTTGTTATATTAAACTTCCGTCCTATATTCTCTGTTCTTAGTCGTTCTGTGTTATTTTTGTGTAATTTTTAATCGTCTCTACTATATTTGAATTTATGTTTTGATTTTACAGGGAGGACCATATCATTTCGTTTTCAACGAAGTCAAAAGCTTTCCTTAAGTCAATAAATAAAAATAATGAACCGGTAGTCTAAATTCATTCCATTTTTCTATTAGCTGATTCATTGTCTGTAATTGTCCTTCTCTAAATCCAGTTTGTTCTTTTGGTTGATTGTTATTAAAAACTTCTTTGATGGCCCTGTAAAGCGTTTTGGAGAAGAGCTTGTAAATTGTCCTTCTTTATTTTTGTGTGTATTAATGTTATCGTTGTTTCTTTACATTGAAATTTAAAATAAACTAATTGAGAATTATCTTTGAAAAGAAAACTTAAGAAATATTTTCAAAAATTGGTAATAAAATATTTTGGACTCAAATATCTTGAATATCGTTAACTTTTCCTTAAATAAAATAAAATCAATGAATAGTTTTTTCTTACAAAAACATAAATTCTACAACAAATGTCACTCTAAATTATTGGTTTACTGTTCCCAAAACCTCTAGAAAACCCAGCTTCAACTTCAATTATTGATTGCATATACATTTCGAAGTTCCTCAGATGATAATTAGGCTTCTTGCAAAACAAAAAAATTATTTTGGAACTAATTGAAAGTTATTAATTTAGGTCACATCGAAGCCTTTTTCTGTATTTTTGTTTCAGTTTGCAATTTAAAAAAAATTGATTTTCAAGAATTGCAAGAAAAAACCCCTGCTCCAAAAAAATATTTTTTGGAAATAAAAATTAGCACCTTCTTACTTTTTTGCCCGCTTTTAAATATGTTACTTTTTAAATGTAAACAGTATTTTTTTCATTGGATTACAGAATTAGTATTGAAATTTTGAAAAATGTGACTACCAAAAGCTACCCTTAAAATCCTCAAAATCATGAATAAATATTTGTATCGAATTTTAAAAACGCCCATTTTTTAAACCCTATTCCCAAAACTTATGTCACACTTAAAAATTCATTTTTAAAAACAACTATAATTTACTCAGCACCATAAGTTGATGACTTAAGTTGATAGGACCACAAGGAAGTGGGTACGTTTGGCCGCCATATTTTGTATGACTGTTTTGATGATGAAAATAAATGAATTAGGTAGCGCAACAGTCCGTTGAGAACTCAAGCCTAGTGACTACAACTCTCAACCATTCCTGTGTGCGAGTAATGTTGTTAGGTATGGAGGTGACCTACAATTTTAGTACATTAGCAGGTGTGTTGGTGGCCTTTCCTTCCTTTTTTGAAGTTCACTGTTTGACATAATTTGTGCGAATGAATAAAAATGTTCCTTAAGCTGAGATCACACGATTGGTCAAATGTACCGATTTTGGCCGAAATTTTTCTGTACACATTTGGCGACAGAAATTTTGTGTACCGAAAATATTTTTAGGTGTTCACACGATTGGTGTATTTTAGCCAAATATTTTCTGCGCTTATTTGTGTACTGAAAGAATATGACCGATATCTGTACAACCCTGTCACACGATCTGGCATTATTTTCAACAACTGATTAATTGTTTATATGTTTGATAATATATAATAATCGAATTTATTTAAAAAAATAAATTAAAATTAAAATGATGTCCATACGGAAAAAAAAGAAAGTAGCTACCATAATGTGCATTTATGTATATTTAATTGAAAAACAAAAAAAAAGAAAGAAGAAAGGCACGGAAGCCAAGTGTTTGGGTGCGGGATTGGCTCCTGAGAAGGAGTACTGATGGCGCTTGTGTAAAAACTTTGGCGGAGTTTCGAAAAATCGAAAATCAGAAATTTGTATTTAAAAATTTCTTGCGAATGAATGAAGCCACTTTTAATGATCTGCTTAAATTAGTTTCTCCACAAATCAAAAAAAAATAACACCAACATGCGCCAAGCTATCTCAGCAAATGAAAAATTGGCAGTCACGCTACGTTTTTTAGCTTCTGGAGAGCTTCTGGCGTTGGTGTTGCTTCCTTTGTCTGGTCGCCTAAATTTGTGCACACGGAATTGACCAAATTCATCACTTCTTCTTCATCTGTGTCCATGATCTTAAAAATCAAGTATTTATATTTAAAACTAGCGGCCCGTCCCGGCTTCGCACGGGTAGACATAAATAGGTACAGATATTTAAGTTATAGGCATGCTAATTAAAACGACCATGAATCACTAAATTAGAAAACATTTTTTTGTCCTATCATTAATATTCTTCGCAGCGTATGCGATGAAAGACATTTTATGGCTAATTTTTTTACACCTTCGGTGGTTTTAATAGGAATTTTTAAAGATTTCTATAGTAATCTAGTACTAAATATACCCTATGTTACTCAGTGATAATGTAGCTTTCTAATGAAAAAAGAATTATTAAAATTGGTCCAGTCCTTTTTGAGTTTATTCGTTACATACAAAAATACAAATCTATTCTCTTTATAATATTAGTGTAGATAGATGCAAATATAATTACCAAAAGTTGCATGAATAATGCAGATGCAAGAAGCAGTGGTGTGTTTTTTTTTATCAAATCAGTGCTGCCGAATTTCAAAATTATAAAATAATAATAAATTATGAAATAATTATTAAAAAATCGTAATTTTCAACAACAACAAAAAATAGAATCCACTTATCTGCTTTGATTGGTCACTATGATCGGTCATTAAGTGGCAGAACAAATTATCTGCACATTTAAGAATTTTTTCTGTCTTCATCGGTGTATGAACAGTTCACACGATTGGTACAAGACAGCTCATTTTTATCTGCCTATCTGCCAAAAAAATTGTCCTATCTGCCTTATGCCCAATATTTTCTGCCATTCACACGATCTGTACATACAAATGGACAAAAATCGCTACATTTGACCAATCGTGTGATCTCAGCTTTAAACTTATAATATCCTAATTTTTGACTTTTTTCTGAAAACATCCCCACTTCTATAAGGTCCATTATTCGAAATTGGAAAGCAATCGTTTGTACAATAAAAATATGAGGCTTTTTTATGTAAGTCATCCACTTTTCAAAATATTTTTAAAATAAAAGCTTGTATAAGAACTTTAACTATGAACTATGAAGGGACCATAGATTACGCGAAGAACTTTTCTTTCGAAATGACCCAAGGTACTTTCATCCGCTTTTGTCATTGTCCATGCCTCTGCACCTTATAGCAGGATGGGGATGATGAGGGTCTTATATAGTGACACTTTGGCAGCTCGAGAGAGGATTTTGCTACTCAATTGCTTTCTTAGAACAAAGAAACAGAGCGGTTAGCAAGAGTTATTCTTCGTTTGATCTCAGCGCTGGTGTTGTTTTTGAACGCAGGTTCAAAGAGGAACCTAGGTAGACGAAGTCTTTTACTACCTCAAAGTTACGTCTGTCGATGGTGACGTTTTGACCGAGACGTCGGTGTCGTAAGTCCTTTCTTGATGACAGCATGTACTTTATTTTGCCCTCATTAACCGTTAAACCCATTTTTGCAGTCTGTGCCTGAATACTCACAAAAGCCCCATCGAAATCACGCTGAATTATGTTAATGCCATAAACAAATGCCAGTAATTGGACAGACTTTTGAAAGATAGGACCTTTGGTGTTGAGCTCTGCACTATTCTTTCAAGTACGATGTTAAAATAATCGCATGACAGCGCATCACCTTGTCTAAAACCTTTTTTGACATCGAAAGGTTCTGTTAAGTTGTTTCCAACCTTTATGGAGCAGCGTGAATTCTCCATGGTCACCCTGCACTAACGGACGAGTTTGGCAGGGATGCCAAAACTAGACATGGCTCTATACAGCTCGTCCCTGTAGATGCTGTCATATGCGGCCTTGAAATCGATGAAGAGATGGTGGGTGTCGATTTAATGTTCTTGGGTTTTGTTTCCAGGATCAGGTAATATTTTTCTTACAAAATTTATTTCGGGTAATTTAAATAATTTGTTCGGTTTTTACTTTCAAAAAATTAAAAGAAATACAAAAATGGAGACCACTTTATTTATTCCATGAGTGTTTTTTCCTAATCCAAGTTTTCAGAATATTTTACCACACAGCTAATTGGTTCTTAACAAACTGACGTTAAAAGTTAATTAAAATTAAGTCAATAAACTTAAATTAGTTAAAATTATTGTATTAATTTAAGTAAGTTTGTCATAAAATTCCAAAATTCTTGTTTTAATACTTATGTTTTATGTACCTACTTAAAATTTCTTAAACATAGAAAAGAATAAAAACTTAAATCAATAAAAACCTCGCAAGTTTTATTACTTCCGGCAATTTTCCCTTTGTCTCAAAAATATAGTATGCAACTTTTCATGTTCTACAGGAAGTAAACTAAATGGGCTCATTACTTTAAGCTGCCTTTTCATCCAATTAAATTCCTTCTATATATATAAAGCTATACCTATATACGATCATCATTCTAGAAGCATTCTCAAGATTCTCAACTAAAGTACCAACCATAGAACATAAGAACGAACCGAAAGAGAGTTGAGTGTCCTTACGCTCGTCATCAATTAATCAATCAGAAGTGGCAGTGGCAGTGGCGCGGCGCGCGTGGTGCTTCTTAAAGCATTCCTTTTTCCATCCAAAAGAGTCCTCGACGTGACAAATGGTGTAATTTTAATTCTACCCTTCTCCCAGCACCCAAATAAACCCTACCTTTTCCATCTTTCCATCCATTTAGCCATCCTTCCATCAGCCAAGCCAACTATGGAGTCGCTCAATGCCTCCATACTATGCTGCATGTATATTGAGGAAGGTTTTGTATAACTGAAGCATGTTTTAAAATGCCAAGTGGTGCGAACTGGTATAAGGCCTGAGCGCTCCTAGGCGAGCGGTGCGGTGTGGAACATTCGTGTTAGCGTTGGTGTTGGTTGAATGAGCTGTTGCATCCCTAGCGGGGGTTTTAAACTGTCGCGTTGTCACAAAACGCAGAGCAAAGCGAAAAAAAACCCTCTTGGGTTTCGCATGGAAAGTCATCACATCACCATCATTCCAAGCGTGCAATTTATAGAACTCTTGCCTAAAGGGAACTCTCTTTGGGGCTCTGATGTTGGCGTTGCGTTGGGTGGCTTGGCTTTGCTTTGGGTGGCTTGGCTATTCCAATTTCATTCAGCGGATTTCATGTTGGATTTCACTCTTCGATACGTTTGGTTGGGACTAGCGGTATATACTACTTACTATGTACAAAACATCATATAAACACTTTCTCTATATCTATAGTATAGTAAAAAGTTTAAGTGTAGTGTAGTTGGGGAATCAATTTAAAATTGAATTTAAAAATTAATGGTGGATGACTAGTCGTGACGGAAAGGGCGCATTAAGTATATATTCATGTTAAAAACTTTGAGTGGTTTATGCTATTGAATGAATGGGCTTTAAAAACACACACCACACACAGACAAGCACAAAAAAAGAGGTCATAATTTTCGTGTTAATTTGAATTACTTTACATCAATTTATTTAGTCTTGACGAAGTGATTTAATTAATTGTTTTTAATGTCATGAAAATGCAGATTTCAACACAAATTTTTGAAGAGTAATGTGGAATAAATTATAGAGTGTTGAGGAGAGAAGGGTTTTAAAAAAAAAGTGAACACAGAACTGAAAATGAAGCAATTAAATTTTTACTTTTGATATTTTAATTAAAAAGCGAAGGATTTGAAAAATAATTTCCCTTAAAAACTCAAACAATTTCTTGATCCAATCTCTTTTTGAGACAATGCAAGAAATTTGTTTCTCCTTCTGATTTAACTCCAAGCAACAAAACCTATATACGCCCAAAACTTGAGTATAATCCCATTTCCAGCAACTTACCTGAATTGCCTCTTGGACAGAATTCACAGAAGTAGAGTTACCAGTTGCATTTCTTTCCCTTAAGCAGTAAGACTTAACAATAGCGTTTAGAGCAATGTCTATCAGTTTACCATTGGATCCAACTTCAGTTCAACATTGATTTGTTCTTAAGCCGCACTACACGAATGTACAGTAGGATTTTAGTTTATACAAAAAACACTGTCACATTACCAAAAATGCTTTGAATTAAATGTAATCTGTTAGAAGTTAATATCCCTTTTTGTTCTGAAGATATTTGAGTCAAAATCATTTGTAACCAATGTCGACTTGTGTTTTTTGTAAGTTTTTATTTTATATGTAAACAAACTGTCAGTTCGATTTTGTTAAAAAGTTTACCGTTGTCAAAAACAATAGTCTCCGAGGCATAGAATTTAGTTTGAGGTAATACTATGAGTGTTCGTAGAATATTTCAGGTGACAAATATAGTAATTTTTTGGAAAGTGCACACCAGAAATCTAAAGTTAATGTCTTAAGAAAAAAATTATTAAAAATTAGGCTACATATAATTTTCTTGTTTCTATACTCATATTTATGAATGCGTTTTTCAAAATATATGTAATTTAACAAATGCAATAAGATAAATAAATAATAAATAAATCGGGTGGCGCAAGAGTTGAGAACTAGGGCCTATAGTGACTTACAACTCTCAACCATTCCTGTGTGCGAGTATTGTTGTCAGGGATGGAGGTTTTAAGCCGAATCCAAATGACTAATTTGAGAAAGCACTTTTTATGACAAGAATTACTCATGGAGAATTTGTCAATTCCTAGCAAGAGGCAGTACCCGTGAAAAAAAACTTAAGATGGCGTAGGCAGGGATCGAACCCAACACCTCTGGCATGACAGACATGTACTACGGGGCTATAAGATAAATACCAAACAAATATCCTCATTAAAAAAGAAACAAAAATTAAAAAGTAAAAAAGTAAACAACTATGAACATTTAATTATAAAAGAATTAAAATAATTTTTTTTTATGTTTTTAATTTATTATTTAATTTATTGGCTTTAAAAGTAAAGTTTTTCATAACTAAAAACATACAAAATAAAAATACGTTAACAATTATAATTTATCAGAGTTGTAAATGAATGTAATATTATGGTATTGCTTTCCGAAAAGTCCCACTCATTCAACTGATTATTCGGGAATGCAATACAATTTATCATCTCATTCTTTTAACTTCAGAAATTCATTCCTATTATACTTTAAGGTCTTAAATAATGCAATCATCAAAAGCAGTCTACTTACTTACTTACTTAAGGTGGCGCTACAGTCCTGTGTGAACTAGGGCCTCACCCAACAAACTTCTCCATCTAGCTCGGTCCCTAGCTAGATGTCTCCAGTTTCGCGCTCAAAAGCAGTCAAAAGATGTTAATTAAAAGACTTCAATACATTGAATGCATTAAAAAGACTTTAAGAATGCAAAAAATGTAAAAGAATTTTAAAAAACTTAAAAGACTGCAAGCAATACAAAAAGAATGCATTCTTTTGATTTCAATTCATTTGACTGCTTCAAATGATTTTTAATTAAAAGGCTGCATAATTGACTGGGACTTTAGTTCGTAAGGTACAGAGGTTAAATCAAAAGACTTAAAACAAAGTCTCTCCATTCAATTGACTACAATACTAAAAAGACTGCATTTTTTACAGCGTTGAAAAGTAATATTCCCACACTAATATGTATCGGAGAAATATGACTTAAGAGGCACTGTTTAATGACCTCGAATCAAATTCTGTTTGGACATAAACTTTTGATTTGCTCTGAGAAATATAGGACGCCCAAAAAGACGTCTAAACGTCGACAAAAAATCTTTGTACGCCAACGATCCTTCGAAGTTAGCTCATTTCTGTGCAAGAAAGTTCAAAATGGTGACAAAATTTAAGACCCGGTTGTTAACTTAAGATCTTAATTGATTGATTTTTTTTTGTAGGCTAAATACCGTTAGTTTTCCTTTGATTGATGATATTTCCATACTTGCAAAACAGTTAATAAAATAATTTAAAATAGACTTTGAATAGCGACAGTACGGGCACAATTTATTACTTTTGTTTGGCTTTTAATATTTCACCCATAAGATGATGATAAAGTCTTTAAAAAGGCAAACATTTTAAATGATTTAGTTAAATGATTAAACTTTTAGTAAGATTTTAAGATAAAAAGATGGTTTTGCTAATTTTACAATTACAATTACAATTTCTGCATCTTAATATCTTTTTGAATTTGAAAAAAATTAATTAGATTTTGGCTGCTTTGACTCTTATTAATTTGCTTAATCCATATTTCTCCTCAGTTTCTGGCATTTAAAATAAAATAGATCCCTTTCACAGTTTAAGAAGGTTTGTTTGATTTTTGTTTACAAACCGTCACTTTGTGGGCGTGTTCAGATGTACCATTTTCGTATATTTTCTTCATTTCGTATTTTTAAGTTGGTAGCGCTCGAATGCCACACCTGTCAAACTCAACTGTCATTTAAATTGTCATAATATTAGTTGAATGTTTGCCATTCACGATAATGAATTTTCGTGTCATAATTGACTGACTACATACGTAATCAATCCGTAAGATTGTGAAGAAATTTGAAGAGAGTGAGAGTGTTGCTGATGCCTTAAGGAGTGTCCAACATCGTAATGCACGCCTTAGTCAAAAATATTCCTGTTTAGTGAAAAAATTAAAAATGTTAATGAAATAAAATATTTATCAAAAATGAAAACCTGATCTGCGCAGTAAGAAAATGATTTTGCAAAAGCAAGTAAATTGGTAAATATTCAATATTTCGATAACTGATAATTAGTAAAATACGAAGACCTTAACTATTTTAAGTTAAGTCGGTATGTTTATTTTTAATAGATACTTAAGTTTTCTTAGTCTTAGAAGCTACCTTAAAAACTTATTTGTTGCATCACAAAGCCTTAAAAACCATCTTAAAAACTTATTTGTTGCATCACAAAGGGTGTCTTATTAAAGGAAAAACTTCCTGGAATTTTTAAAATTATATTATGTTAAGAATTTTTAAACTAATTAGAATTAAACAAACATACATTATATATTTTAGGTTAAATCTGACGTGGAAAAAATTCAAGGTGTATGGCAATTAGCAACAAAAAATAAGAACAAAAACACCACTTAAAAATCTAAGGTATCTGTCTTATGTTTTATGGCGACGACAAGCAGCAGCAAAAAGCTCATAATTAAATTATTTAATTTAAAAAATAAAAGAATGTAGGCTTTGTTGACATGTTGTTCAAGTGTATTAAGGTTTGGTCATATTAAAAGAAAAAAAACCAAGACAATATAAAGGGTAGTAGCTTAGACAAATATTTTTCTTCAAAAACGACCTTGGTTAAAAAAAAAAAAGTTTAAAGAAATAACAAAGACATGGAATTGAACATTATTTGTTGTTTGTTTTTTCCTAAGATGAATTGGACTAGAAACATGGAATGTGGTATGTAAACTTGTATGGTTTAATCCTAGAAAGAAAAATATCAAAACAATGTTTATCAATTATTTTTACCAGCTTAAAAGTCATGTTCGAAAAGGATTTTACTGGAAACTAGTTCATATTTGAATGAACAGAACACACCTTAATAAGACTTAAGGTTAGTGTGTTTCTATATTTTGTCTAACAGCTAAAACTTTAAAGAGGTTTAAGCCATATAAGGTATGGTACTCGTGGAACATCCCTACTCAAAACGGTCCATCAGATAATTTTAACACGTTTTTTTATTCATCTCATTTCAACAAATTTGTATAAATCCTTTGAAAATTCTTTATTTTTTCTTATTTTTAGCATTTACTTGAAGTATCCGACTTAAAGCATCAAAAGGAGGAGAAGAAGAAGTCTCCACTCAACCGATATCCAAAGTAGGTGCTTTTCCTCTGCAAATAGTTAGATAGCTACACACTAAACGGTTGTGGGCAGGCAAAAAATAAACTATTTGCACAAGGATACACTTCCCAAAAAGGATTCCTCCTGCAGAATAAAAACAACAACAACAACAAGTGTTTAACATTTTACATATAAACTAAACGTACATACATTTGACATGGAGCCAGAGGCTTCCTTCAACTTTTTGATGCACTTTGAAGCATAAACCCTATAAGAAATCCCAAAAGGGCTTACTTCAAAATGCTATTCTTAGCATTAGCACAAGAAGAGTGAGTGAAGCTCTTTCTCTAGCTTGGTCTTGGTGTGAATGTGAATTCATTCATTTGACTGAGATATAGAGCCAAAAGCTGGAAGGAATTAGACTGGTTTTGATATATCCTATCCAATCCAGGACAGTAGGTACATATCTAGGTAGGTAGGTATCTTCAGAATATGAATTCATTTTGCTGAAAAACCCTAAAGTAGGTAATCTCTAAGTGATGGTGTCATTGATTCAAAAAGCCTGAGAATAAGAGGCAACTCTGTGTTGTACGTAAAATGTCTCCGCAGACTTCTGTTCTATAGCACTGACAGTCAGTATGTTCATTTTATATAAAGTTATGGCCAAAAATATAGGGACGCTTAATTTAAACTTCGAAAAACTATACATTTCCACATTAAACGTAAAGTAATTTTATTTCTGTCTTAAGAACAAAAAACCACATACTTCAGAAAGTTGTTATAATTTTTCAAAACTTCAAGTTTTTAAAATGTGACTCTTTAAAATTGTAAAACTCAACTAACAACGCTGTTTTTAAGGCTATGATAAACACATAAAATCGTTCTCAAGTTCTTGTCTTCTAAATAAAGTTTTTATCATTTTAGAAGATACAAAAACAGTTTCTCTAAATTTTCCTAAGGTATAAGTGTTCGTTTAACTCAATATGAGATTTTGAGAAACCTTGAATTTCATGCTTTAAGGATTTTTAAAAATACATTTTGGAGTTTATTTTAAGTGCTGATTTTAAATCCAAACTTATGTTTTAACTTTCTGTTTAAATTCCTGAAGAAAACCGTTTTACACATTATTTCCATGTTTTCTTTTAATGTATGTTTTTTGAAAACCTTTCTTAGAGGAAGGATTCGTCAAAAACGGATTATTTCTAATGAAAACCGTACATTTTTAGAATTTTTAAAAGATGTACATATTTTAAATCCCATTTCAACAAACCCTTATGGACTTGTTTTACATACTTTTGACATTTAGTTTTTTTCATGACATATTAAAAACGTGGTTAAAAAATGGTCCTATTATTTTGGATATAACTGTATATAGCTAAGTTTACCCAAGGACAGCAATTACTGAGACACACATTAAGCCTTTCCTTTTCCCATTGCTTTTTGTGCAGGCAGATATAGTAAATGTTTATATTTGTATACAAAAAGGACGAAGTATACACATATGAGCAGCATAAATGTTTGCTTTTATACAAATAGAAACAAATTTTCTGAGTGGCATAAAGACAGTTTGACATTTCCACATTTCTACATTCCATTCCATTCCATTCCTAACCGTCTCATATGTCATATAATATAAGTATACTTTGCTTGAGAGAAGAAGAAGATTTAAGGAAATGAATTTACATTCAAAAAGTGTTAACGTTTCAAGAAAATATTTGTGTCAATAAGCTGAGAGAAATGTCTTAAGAAAAGTAAGAGTTAAAGTAAGATTTTTAAAGCAAACAAAATAGTCATGCACATATAAGGACATCATATGAATGTCTTTGAATTTGTACAGACATCACATATGTACATAAGATAGACAACATACCTACTTTGAGTTTTAGTCATGTTTTAAGTGGAAAAGTTTCTTTAGAATTTCTTTACAATATTTTTTCTTTATTTAAGTTCTTTGAATTATGATTATGTCTTATAAAAATGTCTTTTTAAGCATATTTTTGAAAGATAGAAACGAGGAGTTACTTTTTTTTAATTTAGATCCTAGTTCTTAGGTAAAATTAATGTCATGTCAATTAGCTCTAGAGTATGTCATTTAGACAATTCTACTAGCTTCTGATGATGGTGAACATAGATAAAGAACTTGTGGGGATTTAAAACAAAAAAAAAGTGAACCTCAGAGTTGGACAAAGTAAGTAGGAAACTGTGCTGTTCTAAAAATTGTGTAAACTTTCTCATAATATCTTTAGAAAAAAACTCGTGAGTTACGACCGGTAAAGACCGAGAAACCGACATTATTTTCGTTTTTGTAACTTATTTGACCTTAAGACTTTTTCCAAAATTGTCAAGCATACAATGTTCTAACCATTTTTCTCAACCACTTTTTCACTCGCCGAACCGTTTCAGAGGTATAGTCCCGAAAGTTCGAACCGCTCAGCAATTTTTTGATATTAAATTATTAGTGAAATAAAGTGTTAATAAAAAGACTGGTTGTCTAATCTTTCACCGATAAGTACCGTATCCTATAAGCAACTAATCCTTACATATTTTTTAAAAAACAAAGTGGTATTTTTGGCGTAGAAAATCTTACTTTCCTCATTTCTCCAAAAAACTTCTGGCAAATAAATATCTGATATTTATTAATCTGAATTGATTTGATATGGCAAAGAAAAAGTCAACTGTTTGTCTGAAACTTTTGTCGAGCACGAACGTTTGTTAAATTTGGATGATCGTAAAAAACTGAAGAAGTAGGTGTTTAATAGTTTTAGACTCCTTTCAGTCATAGTCCTAAAAAGTAAAACTAAACCAAATATTTCGAGCCAAAAATAGTTTTTCTGGTAATTAAATAAATCTTAAGCTATCTACCAAAAACGGTCTAATTATTGATTTTAAAAATACGAAAACCTTGTTTTCTGAGCCTTAAGCTTCAATCTGTATAACCAAACAAAAATATTCAGCTGTAATACCGTGGTAATCGATAACAAAAATATCATAATTCTTCTATCCCTGTCAAGAAGGTTTTGACTTGTTCTTATTTAAGAATCATCTTTTGCACTGCATTGATATTGTTTCCTGGCAAAACAACTTAATTTACAGAACTCTAAAAAAATTAATCGCTGAAAGAAGGGATGCTAGGACTTAAGTCTTTAAGGATTCGTTAAGGAGATGACGGTTTAACAATAGACTAGGATTTAAGCTGGCCAAAGCATTCTTGTTTTGATAATCTACTTATTAAATTAATTACTTTTTAATAAAGGCAAGACTATCAACATGCAGTGAGAAAAATATATCGCTGTCCATTACCAACACAATTTGAGGATAGTTACTATCAGAATTGAAGGACCCTAAAGCACTTTTAATACTCAATTTGATAACTGGAATACATAAATACCTGTCGGGATAGACAATGTTGACAGTTGTAAGAATACTGTTATTAATTTCTTTTGTACTTTTCCCTTCTACAAAATTTTCGAAGTCCCTATTTCATTCAGTTTCTTCTAAAGTGACTTCGGGTTTTAAGTTAAAAATTGTGTTGCTATTTACAATTTGTGAAAAAATTAAAACTCAAGAGTATTAGAAATAAAACCAATTTTGCCATAAAACTAGTGCATGAAGAAACTCAAGAACATAGATTTTGTATAGAAATCTTTTAGTCAGTATAAATTTCAAAAAAAAATTAGTAGAAAGGAATTTTGTAAAAGCCGTTTATTGAAGTTTGAACCTTTTTTATTGTTCCTTAGCTGACAACAATGCATTCAAATTTGCAACTTCATCCATTCAACATCTCTTCCCAAATCAAAACAGGGACAAAACCGTGATCTGAGGTATTTCGAATCAAAGTAGTTTCCGTGACGTGATGGTAAGTAATGATTCTTAAAGTTCTAAGTGACTAGGCCCTGGTTCTTCATGAGCTTAAACACAACCAAATGTGCTATTCAAAAAAAACCTTAACTTTTTCAAAACAAAAATTCATACCTAATTAACTTTCATTGTCTTGACTTCAAGTCCATTGCCTTAAAATTAATTTGACTGCAATCTATTTGATTTTTTAAAGTCATTTAAAAGTATTTTTAAGAACCAGTTAGTCATTTGTTTGCAGTCTTTAAAAGGATTACAACTTGTCAGAATTTTTGAAATAATCGGTTTGTTTTCGACTTATGTTGGAAGTATGACATTTCTAAAAATTGAGCAAATAACGCCCATTTTTATTGTTTACGCTCTGTAGCCCACGCAAGCAAACTTCAATTCATAAAAAGTATTTTGTTCGAAATCATCACAATGTCAAGATTTGAAGCGATTTAATTAAAATTTTGAATATTTTTTGTTTATCAAAAGACAGACCTTGATGGAAGGATTTTTTTTTCGACGCATGCTTTTCTTACATCAAAGCAAATAAAGTGATTTTTCGACAAATTTTAGATTTTGATTTTAGAATGCACACCAAATTTTTAACTTCCCATAGAAAGTTATTGTAATGGTTCCGATTTGTCAAATTGAAAATTTTGACATTTCTCAACGTATCAAGGTCCCTAGAGTTGAAATAAAAGATTTTTAGAAAGATGTCTGTGCGTGAGGGTGTACGCAAGTTCGTACGTCCGTACGTTTGCGAAGTTTTCTTCGTCGTCTATAGCTCAAGAACCAGTAAAGATATCGACTTTAAATAAATATTGTTATACAGATAATAATGCAGAAAGGGCTCTCAAGAAAATTGCGTGGGTGTTTTTTTTTACCATAGCAGTTTAAAAAAAGGTGAAAATTTTGGTTAGCCCTCAATATCTCACGAACCAATGACGCTAGAGACTTGGATTAAATTTGATATTATATATTGTAACGTGATACCAAACAAGTATATTTTTTGAAAAAAATCCAATTTATAAATTTATAACAAAAAAACTGAAAAAAAATTTAAACCTCGAAAGTTTTACGAATAAAAAATGGTTTTATCTCCAAAACAATTTTGTGCAACGAAAAATAATGATTTTAACATCTGGTAAAATTTTTAGAAAAATCGAATTAAATTTTTTTTTATAAAAAATAAAAACCTAAAAAAACATTACTCAAAGTTGGTAAAAATTGAATTTGGACCCAAATATCTTTTCAAAAAATTGAGGTTATGGCTTCCAACTAATTTTAACTTATAAAAAATATTGTTTTCAACATTCGGAAAAATTTTGAGAAAAATCTAATTGACAGTTTTTTACAGAAAATAAAAACTTAAAAAAAATTAATAAAATTTGATTTTCCACTCAAATATCTTTTAAAAACTTTGAGATATTGGCTTTAAACCACTTTTATCTTTTAAAAAAATTTTGTTGTCAACATTCAGTAAAAATTTAAGAAAAATCGCATTGACAGTTTTTTTACAAAAAAATAAAAACCTGAAAAAAAATTTACCAAAAGTTTTCGACTCAAATATCTTTTCAAAACTTTGAGATTTTGTCTTCAAAGTAATTTAACCTTATAAAAAATATTGTTTTGAATATTCGAACATTTTTTGAGAAAAATCGAAACGACAGTTTTTTTTACAAAAAATAAATACCTAAAAAAAAAACAATACTAAAACTTGGTAAAAATTTACTTTCGACTCAAATAGCTTTTCAAAAATTAAAAATATTGGCTTCAGACTTATTTTATTTCACAGAAAATATTATTTTCAATATTCAGTAATTTTTTTATAAAAATCCAACAGTCCGTTTTTTCATAAAAAAAATAGTACGCAAATTTGGTAAAAATTGATGTTCGATTCTCGATATCTCTCAAATTTTAATTTCATTCATCCAATTTGTATTTGTTTATAAAAGAAATAAAAAAATTTAAGAAATGCTACTAAAATTGGTAAACATTTGTTTTCGTTAACAAACTTTTAAGCAAGACAAATTGACAGACGGAATGGGAAGTTATCAGTGTGGGTCGCATCCCAGCCTCTTTTTTATAAATGGATACATTTTTCAAGTCTTTGGACTAAGGATTAGATAATTTATTTAAATCCAAACAATCTTCTAACACGTTTTTATTTTCCAAATTTCACAACTTTTCTAAATATTACAATTCATTTTAATTGTTGTTCCTTTAGTCTGATATTTTAAATTAGTTAACGATTCTCTCTTCAAATTTTTTGGCCTCCACTTAATTGTTAAATTTGTTTCTAATTTGTATTTAATTAGTCTTGTGAATTCTTTCCTCAGAATTTTTCATAAATCTTTACAAACCTTCATCGGTATAAAAAATTAGTACACTAGACTAAAAATTCTGTAAAATATTGAAGGATAACAAAAGGCCGCGAAAAGCATCTTTTCTTATTTTCTATTATTGAATTTATGGTAAAAGCGAAAGAAAAAAAAAACATTATGTCTGATGTTGATGTCCTGAGATGCCAATCTACAAATACCTAAAAAAAACAACAGCGAAAAGAAAAAACCAAAACACTCAACACTCAAAATCATTCTTCCTCAACCATAACCAAGAGGTTTTTAAACATTTAAATTTTTATATGCATATTTAATAAACATTTTGCTGAACCTGAACGTTTGTCGTCTCCATCTCCATTCTCATCGTCGGTCCTCGTTGGCCTCTTGGCAAATCTAAATGAGTGCCAAAGTCTCTTTTTCTATATATGTATACAAAACATATAAAGATATGTATGATGTTGTTTTGAATTTATATACATATATATTTATATATATACGAAAAATAGATATAAAGTTTCTTTTGCCAAATTAAAGGAATATCAAATGAGATATGCGCGCATGTTTGCAATTCAAAAAAAAAATAAAAATATGTTAGCAAAGCAATATGAGTCCTTGCATTATTAATATGGACGAAGGATAAAGAAAGAAACTAACCAAATATTTTATGTGTTCTTGGCTGGTATAGAATGGTCGTTGACTGTACATAGTTGTGGATATAATATGTTTGCCTTTTACTGAACTGTACTGAATTTTTATATGATTCTATATCTATTAGTTTAACTTAGGTAAGTTATGAAAATATGTTTATGGTTTTTGCCGACAGCTTTGACATCCTAATGAAATATTTAGATAACCTAAATCTATCTCTGATGGAGTTCTATTTGTTTTTTGTTTAGCATAAAAGAAAAAAACTATGTTATTGTGTTTTGTGTAAAGGATCTTCTTGTATTGGGTTAGAATGTCTTTTTCGTCCTATAATTATCCTACGCACTAATAATCACGTTACAAACACTATCAGTGTATAGTAACCTACTGAGCCTTGAAAACAAGTTGTGTCTAATATTTGGACGCAATATAAGGTGGGTCAACAGTAAATCCTTAGTTTAAAAAAATAAGCTTCAACCATCTTACACTGAAAAAATTAAGTCAACAAAATATTTCCAAAACTTTAACAAAAATGGTTCACCGGAATAATGGGGATGAAAATACTGTCAAAAGTTGACTTCGTTATTTTTAACTTCCCATGGGAAGTAATTGTAATGGGTCTGATTTGTCGAATTGAAAATTTTGAAATAATTTGACTGTTAACAGTCTAATTGTTTTTTTCTGAACACCGTTTATTTTAATAAATATGATTTAAAATCATGAAAATAAATATAAACCAGCATAAGTGTTCATATATAAGTTTCGCCCCGATGTAATGGTTGGGCTCATCAGAAGATGATCATTACAACTAGTCTTGATGCATATTTTCCCGATTTATCTTCTTTGAAGACTTGTGGCAAATATATAATTCGCAGTTACTCTATGTAGCTCGGATTATATGGAATCTCGATTTATTCGGGAAAATATTCGTCAAGACAAGGTGTAATGGTCATCTTCTGATGAGCCCAACCATCGGGGCGAAACGCATATATGAACAACACTTATACTGGTTTATATTTATTTTCATGATTTTAAATCATATTTATTAAAATTATGAAAATTTTGATATTTTGCGACGTTTCAAGGTCCCTAGAATCGAAATAAAAGATTTTTAGAAAGATGTCTGTGCGTGCGTGTGTATACGAACGTTCGTACGTCCGTATGTCCGTACGTCCGTACGTTCGCGACGTTTTTTTCGTCGTCCATAGCTCAAGAATCAGAAGAGATAACGACTTCAAATAAATTTTATTATACAGATAATAAGGCAGAAAGATGCAGAAAGGGCTCTCAAGAAAATTGCTTCGGTGGTTTTTTTACCATAGCAGTTTAAAAAAGGTGAAAATATTGGATAACCCTAAATATCTCATGAACCAATAACGTTAGAGACTTGAATTAAATTTTATATTACAAATTGTAACGTGATACAAAACAAATACATTTTTGGAAAAAAATCCAATTAACGATTTTTTATAAATCAAAAAAATGAAAAAAAAAATTTGTCACCTCGAAAATTCTACGACTAAAATATGATTTCATCTCCAAAACAATTTTGTGCAACGAAAAATAATGTTTTTGACATCTGTTAAAATTTTAAGAAAAATCGGATTGCCAATTTTTTTTATAAAAAATAAAAACCTAAAAAAACATTACTCAAAGTTGGTAAAAATTGAATTTCGACTCAAATATCTTTTCAAAATTTTGAGATATTGGCTTTAAACTACTTTAATCTTTTAAAAAATCGAATTGACAGTTTTTGTACAAAAAATTAAAAACCTAAACAAAAGTTGGTAAAAATTGATTTTCGATTTAAATATCTTTTCAAAAAATTGAGATAATGGCTTCTAACTAATTTTTACTTATAAGAAATATTGTTTTCAACATTTGGACAAATTTTGAGAAAAATCTAATTGACAGTTTTTTTTTATAAAAAATAAAAACCTAAAAAAAAATTAATAAAAGTTGGTAAAAATTGATTTTCGACTCAAATATCTTTTCAAAACTTTGAGATATTGGCTTTAAACTAATTTAATCTTTCAAAAAATATTGTTGTCAACATTCAGTAAAATTTTGAAAAAATAGAATTGACAGTTTTTGCACAAAAAAATAAAAACCTAAAAAAAAATTTTAAAAGTTGGTAAGAATTGTTTTTCAACGTAAATATCTTTTTAAAAATTTGAGACATTGGCTTCAAACTAATTTTATCTTATAAGAAATATTATTGTCAACATTCGATAAAATTTTGAGAAAAATCAAATTGACAGTTTTATTTTACAAAAAATAAAAACCTAAAAAAAAAACAATACTAAAAATTGGTAAAAATTTATTTCGACTCAAATAGCTTTTCAAAAATTACAAATATTGGCTTCAAACTGATTTTATTTCACAGAAAATATTGTTTTCGATATTCAGTAAATTTTTTATAAAAATCCAACAGTCCGTTTTTTCATAAAAAAATTAAATCTACAAAAAATAGTACGCAAATTTGGTAAAAATTGATACATATAGACAAACTTTTAACCAAGACAAATCGACAGAAGGGATGGGAAGTTATCAGTGTGGGTCGCCAGACGCCAGCCTCTTTTTCTTTGAGACCTTCTTCGCCTATTTTGCAGTAAAAGGATTTTCCAAAAGACCTTTAATTAGATGATACCGATGAACACATACATAAGTCTCAAAAAATTAATTAATTTTCATTGATTTATTCCAAATAAGTTAAACTTGAAAACATTTAGTCTTCTGTCATAATGAGGTATGTAGATAAATACCCTTTAAGAAGATTTTGAAAAAAAAAATATTTGGATACAATTCGATTGACCTTCAAATAGATCACAGATAAAATCTAAAACCCTTAAGTTCCAGCCTTGGGAAATCATATTAAAAATCCCAATTCAAGGTCAAGACTTTTATAGGACTACAAAAGTCAGATGATGTTATTTTTAATTTACCAACCCCTCACCCTCCAAAAACCGAAACCATCATAAGACACAGACAAGGGAATATTTAAAGTAAAACCAGATGATGCAAAACAGGATATCAAAATAACCTTTGTAAGAGATTAGCTCACCAACAACCAAAACACCAAAAACAAAAAAACAATAGATTTTAGAATTTCCATTAACTTAACTGGAGTATCGTTGTCCTTTTTTATGGGTTTGGTGATGGTCGACAAAATAGAAAATTAAAATTTTGTCATCATAAACTTAGGGCGCAAAGCTGTTTTTGGAGACCACACAGAAATCCATCCCAAACACAGGTAAAACAAAAGAAACTGAAACCTAGGAAAAAAAAAACAACAACAACAAAAAAGTACAAGAAAACAATTTTACACACCTGTGGATTTTCATTTTAAAAGTTTTATTATTAAGTTCTTATTAAAATTATACCAAAAACCCCCAAATTAAAACATTAAAATAAAAAAAAATGTCCCCTAAAATGGTCAAATATAGGTAAGGGAGGGATGTTGTGTAATTCAATATTTTTATTATGACAACCACACCAAACACACACACACACACACCCCAAACGACCACCCTTAAAGTACCTAATCAAGGACCTCTTCTAACCAATTCAAATGCATATATAAACATCCATTAAGCTCTTGAACCTTGCCTTTGGTGGTTATATGGTTGGCGTTTCACTATCATGTTTATGAGATGATATTTAAGGTCCTCTTTCCCATCACCTACACCTACCCTACATACATATATAACATCACGTCCTTCCTTTTCTTTCGTCCTTCTCGTGATGTCAGTACATAAAATAAGACTCTATTGTCCACATACCAAAAACACTATACACACACATACACCCATCATCACAAAACTTAAGTGGCTAAAAAGGACGTTCGATTTTTCTCTGGTACAATCTTATCTCTTTATATTACGCTTTACGCCCGCTTCGGTCCTGTTTCAGCTCAGCCCCCGGGGCGGACATTTCCTTCTGTTTTATTTATGTGGAATAGGATGGAAGTACTTAAATCAGCTCCGGACGAAACATTAACGTTGTTGTTGTTGCCGATATGCGGTTTCTAAACGATTTGTTGGGCTCTTTATGCGCTATGCTATTGTCAGCTGTCAAACGAGAGGTTATTTAGTTTTGGCATCCGCATCAAGGATAACCGGCTTATACAAATCATATACTCGTGTGTGTAAGAGTGTTTATAGTTTAGTGTGGGCTGCAAGCAAGGATTTATCGCGGATCCTGGTTGGGTGTAAAAGCCTCAGAATGTGGAACGTGCCTCCTTTGTTATCGTTTACAACTACTTTCGATAAGGAATATGTAAGCAGGATATTGGTTTGAGGGTATGTTAGAATCGTTACGTACGTCAAAGGAGAATTTATTAAAGGATAACATAATGAGGAACTTAATGATGTTGGGAGTCATTAATGGCAGAAAAACTCGTATTTTAAATTGAGTTTTAGTTAATTCAATTGAAGACACACAAACACCTCACCATCTCTCACATTTATTTAATTATCACAAATTGTCAAAACACAACATCATCAAATCACCTTCATTAAAAAAAAAAAAAAAAACAGAAAAACTTCCCAAGGTACTTTTGGAAAATTAACATTTAATTTTGAGCAATCAACTTTTCTAGAATTTGATTCCCCGACGAATATCACGCGCAGGATATTAAAAAAACAAACAAGAATTCATTACTTTCAGTTTTGTGCCCGCAGAGTATATTCTTCCCCCAGAAGGCAAGGCGAAGGATCAGGATGCTGCTTTAGCTATTATTTGGTGAAGCGTGTGGCAAGTTCAAGGTACCTACCTATTCCCTTGAAAAATAAAATTAAAAAAGAATTACCAAAAATAAACTTTTACTCTTGGTTCTCTTTTCGGGGCTTGTTTGATTTTGTTTTTCTTTAAATTTTCCGAGCAAATGAAAATACTCGTGTAAACGGGAATTTGAGAAATGGTAATTGATCTGTTTGTTTAATGTCAATTTAATTGGTGCTTTTCTTTAAGTCTCTGTGAATGAATTAACTACGAAACGAGCACAGTAAATGCGATTATATTTGATTGAAGTAAATATTTTCTGTTAAATATATATGTATATACAAGTATATACATAGGTATCTTTAGTATTTTGATACTGAAATAAATTGAGTTTTACTTAATTGAATGCCAAGAAGGCAGAAAATTATACTTAAGTGTTTTATAAGAAGGTTGGTTTATCAAAAATTTGAAATGGATTTTCAACTTTCAAGGATTTTCATTCATTCATTTGTGAAAATATTTGCTTTTTAGTAAATTTTCGTCAAAGTGTATGAAAAAAGCAAATATTAATTTAAGTAATTTTGTTTCGTAGAATATAAACAAAGTTTTATTTTAAATTTAATGTAATTGTCCTTGTGCTTGTCCTTGAAATAAATTGAGTTAGAATAGTCCAGTTTTTTGAGAAAGTTGGGGTTTTTGAATTTTGAAGGTGGTGAGTGTGATTTGATATTCTTAAAACTCAAATCCAATAACTTCTCTAGATATAATTTGGTATTTATAACTTATTTAAAAATCACACTAAGGAATATAATGTCCCTCAAATGATCGAAGCACAAAGGGAGTATTTCTTTCTAAGACGTTTTCCATAGAACTTCGAGGGACGTCTGGTGGGATTATTTACGTTCAATTAGAAAATACGATGAATGACTTGGTCACACAAAATTGCTTCTGTGTCCAAAGAGTCTGTTAAAAACAATATTTAAATTTTATGATCTTAAAAGATAATCTGCAAAATTTTGTATTCGAAAATCGTTACTGTGTTTTTTTTTGTTTGTAGATTATAATTATTATCATAAAAATCGCTGGCAAAACCACTGCGTAAGCTTTTTCATCTGTCCTACTCCTCAGGTCTCGTTCCGAGCGGATGGAAACCGAATAGGCATTTTTCGCCTATTCCCAAAAAAGGCGAATCTTCCTCACCCTCTAATTACCGACCGATTGCACTTACGTCCCTTCTTTCCAAGGTCATGAAAACGCTGATTAATTATCAGCTCAAGAAATATCTCGGAGATCGAAGGCTTCTTAATGACCGACAATACGGCTTTCGTAGCAAAAGGTCCACTGGTGATCTCGTGGTTCACCGTACTGAACAGTGGAGCAAATTTTTACATCGTTTTGGAGAAAGTAAGATTATTGCACTTGATATTTCAAAAGCATTTGATAGGGTTTGGCATCAGGCTCTCTTATAGAAAATGCGTGCTTTTGCTTTTCATGAATCCCTTCTTCATTGAATTAGTAATTAGTAATTACCTTTCGAATCGTTCAATACAAGTTGTATTGGATGGATTCAAATCTGAAAACCACAAAATAAATGCTGGTGTGCCCCAGGGCTCCGTTTTATCTCCAACACTCTTTCTCATTTTTATTAATGATCTCCTGTCTGCAACTTCTAATCCAATACATTGTTTCGCTGGCGATAGTACTCTTAGCTTTTCATATTCGTTTTCAGATTCACATCCCTCTTCTTCGGATGTGGAACTGCAACGACAAAATATGGTAAGCTCATTAAATTCGGACCTAAACAGCATTGTAAAATGGGTAATAAAAAACCGCGTGGAATTTAATGCTTCGAAAACCCAATGCTGTCTTGTATCGTTAAAGCGAGATATACCCCCTTGCCATTATCCATAGATAACACTTGCATGGAGGAGACTGAACATCTCGACATTCTCGGTATGTGTATCACCAATCACCTTCTGTGGAACGATCTCATACGCGATGTCGCCAAAAATGCCGCAAATTGTTTGGGTTTTCTAAGGCGATGCAAGAAGTTTTGTCTCCCCCTCTGATCTATCTGTTATCTTTGACTTAAATACGTCTTAAGCTTGAGTATAACTCCCATATCTGGGCTGGTGCTCCTGCAACTTATTTAAGCCTCTTGGACAGTATTGAACGTAGAGCACCGATATTGATTGGTGATAATACCATAATAGGATCATTTACGTCGCTCGAACATCGTCGTAAAGTTTCCTGTAACACCCTCTTTTACCGTTATTTTAACGGTTTATGCTCTAGAGAAATAGCCAGTTGCATTCCTCCCCTTAAACAGTTCAACCGTAATACTCGCTCTTCTAGGAATGCTCATCAATATACCCTCGAGCCCAACTTCGGACGTACTGTCAAGTACAGAGATTCGTTCTTTAGCCGTACTATGAGAATGTGGAATGTCTTGCGACACTCTGTCTTTCCCAGCCATTGCAATATTCAGGAATTCAAAACCAATGTGCACCGACACCTCTTTTCAACCCCTCTCTCCCTTTCCTAGTGCTCACACTGTGTCTACATAATAAGAGTAGTATAATCCCCTTGAGTGTGCGCTCATTATAAAAAAAGAGGCTGGGATGCGACCCACACTGGTAACTTCCCATCCCGTCTGTCAATTTGTCTTGCTTAAAAGTTTTTCTATATGAATCAATTTTTACTAAATTTGCGTACTATTTTTTGTAGGTTTTATTTTTTTATGAAAAAAAGGACTGTTGGATTTTTATAAAAAAATTACTGGATATCGAAAACAATATTTTCTGTGAAATAAAATAAGTTTGAAGCCAATATTTTTAATTTTTGAAAAGCTATTTAAGTCGAGAGTAAATTTTTACCAAATTTTAGTATTGTTTTTTTTTTTAGTTTTTTTTTTTTGTAAAAAAAGAACTGTCAATTCGATTTTTCTCAAAATTTTACTGCAGGTTCACAACAACATTTCTTATCAGATAAAATTAGTTTGAAGCCAATGTCTCAGATTTTTGAAAAGATATTTGAGTCGAAAATCAATTTTTAATAACTTTTGTTAAATTTTTTTTCGGTATTTAACTTTTAGTAAGAAAACTGTCAATTCGATTTTTCTGAACATTTTTCAGAATGTTGAAAACAATATTTCTTATAAGAGAATATAAGTTTGAAGCCTTAATTCCAAGTTTTTGATAAGATATTTGAGTCGAAATTCAATTTTTCCCAACTTTGAGTAATGTTTTTCTTAGGTTTTTATTTTTTATAAAAAAAACTGTCAATTAGATTTTTCTCAAAATTTTATCAGATGTCAAAAACATTATTTTTCGTTGCACAAAATTGTTTTGGAGATAAAATCATATTTTGGTCGTAAAATTTTCGAGGTGACAAATTTTTTTTTTCAATTTTTTTGATTTATAAAAAAAACCGTTAATTGGATTTTTTTCCAAAAATATATTTGTTTTGTATTACGTTACAATATATAGTATAAAATTAAATTCAAGTCTCTAACGTCATTGGTTCATGAAATATTTAGGGTTAACCAACATTTTCACTTTTTTTTTAAACTGCTATGGTAAAAAAAAACACCCACGCAATTTTCTTGAGAGCCCTTTCTGCATCTTTCTGCCTTATTATCTGTATAACAAAATTTATTTGAAGTCGATATCTCTTCTGGTTCTTGAGCTATGGAAGACGAAAAATACGTCGCGAACGTACAGACGTACGGACGTACGAACGTACGTACACACGCACGCACAGACATCTTTCTAAAAATCTTTTATTTCGACTCGACGTCGAGAAATGTCAACATTTTCAATTTGACAAATCGGACCCATTACAATAACTTCCTATGGGAAGTTAAAAATCTATCGAGCCGTATTTAAAAAAGAATTTAATTTTTTCGATTTCTTTACCTATTTGCTTTGATTTTGATATTCAAAACTTTAAGACCAATATGTACCGATGATGCCTTCACTTGAATCTGGCCAAATTACAACGCTCAAACTTCCCATTCAGAGGATAGTCACCACCATTTTAGTCTGCTCTAAATAAAAAAAGAACAATCTAAAAAACCAAAGTTATAATACCTCAAATCCTAACTTATGAAACAGCTTTAAAAATAGATATTTTTTCTTGTACCCCAATTTTCCAATATCAATGTGAAGAGCTGATATTGATATCTCATGTCTTTATAGTGCCCTTGGGGTGATGTTCAATGTGTGGAACTGTCATACCAGTTGGTGGTTAAAGTTCTATCCCTGCCTTTTATTCATATCCAAGGATTTCGCTTTTCATGGTCAATGTCTTTTTCGGGGAGTAATTCTCACCATCTTTAAGTCTTTCTGAAATTAACTGTTGAGCTTCGACATAAATTGTCGAATTGTCATCCTTTCATTCCTGCCTTATATACCTACATCAGGAGAGGTTGAGACTTGTGTAACATAAGTCACAGGCTCTGATTCTTAACGAGCTGTTGCGCCGTCAAATTTTATTTACAATCACTTGTTTTTCCTTTTAAAAAATTCCAAAACATTTTATTATTCTACATTTCTACAATATACACAAATATTTGTTTCTCTTCTGTTTTCATTTATTGAAACCAAAACTTTACTCGAAGTTTTTCAAAGTCATAAAACAAAATACGTATACCTTTCAAAAAGTTCTATATTTTTCCCTATCATTTAGTTAAATTGTTGAGAAATATGTATTTTCGTGTTTTATATATATAATAAAAAGAGACTTATCTCTACCACAAACACTTAAGTCATTACCATCATCGACAACAAAAACTCTCCTCATAAAACAAAAACAAAAACAAAAACAACACTTTTATACCTCCAACCATACTCGTACCATCATCAATTAGAAATGTCGTCTAGAAACTTTATGATAACTGCTTTAAACAACACAGCACACAATCTCAATTAATCTCAAACACATTGTGTCGCCATAGCTAAAAGGGACCTGAACTGAATCTGTAGACAGAAGCCGTCCCCCTTTATACATATTCCATAAGCAAACAGCAGCAAAACTCTATATACTCGTACAAAACAGGACAACAGTCCTTACAACAACAAAAATTAAAACTGATTTGCATAATAATTGGATGAGGACCACTACCCACACCTTACCTATTTTATATATACGTAACCCCTCGATTTGCTTCCACACCCCTTTTTTGGTTTACTTTATGGTCATAGAAGTTAAAACCATGGATAAGCAGGAGCAAATTTGAACGTACAACAGGAGCAGCAGCAGCGTATAGCATCGCATCGAATCGCACATCGCCAAGGATGAGTGTGGAAGGTCCTGTGCACAATAAAGAAATTTGTAAGTTTTAATTGACTTCGTGGTAATCAATTTTCTTACTATTTTAAATTTATTTATTTTGATTTCTTTTTCTATTAAGGGGATGTTTTTTAATTTCTTTTTATTTATGTTCTTTAAAAATTTGAAAAAAACACAACACTACAACCTTGCCAGGATAACGCTGCCGACGACGACGCCGCCACCATCCTGCTCTTACCTTGAATTAATTTAATCAAATCATCCTTCCAATGGAATTTAAACAGTACTTCCAAAGACCACTGGTGGTGGTGTATTTTTTTAATTAGTTAAAATTATAATAATAAAACAAAAAATATCCAACCTCCCCCTCTTAATTATGCAACAAATATTCTTAGCAGCTTATGGTGATGGTGGTGTTGCGAAAAAAGGAAAATAATTAATACCACCGTCTCTCCATGCAACAACACACAGAAAAATACTCTAACCAAGTCTGTGGAAATAGAAATAAAAATTTCAACAAAATAAAAATATAAAATTGGAAAAAGTACGTGAAGTGAAGTGAAATGAAATGAAGCTCCTACCCTTGCAACATAAAAAAGTGTAATAGTTGTTTTCCTCCTTCACTTTTTGACGTTGCCAACTTTTGTAAATATTTTATAATTTAAAAGGAAAAAAAGTATCCTGAAAATTGAATGGATCATAAAATATAAGCAAACATTCGAAGAGGTTGGTTTTTTAAGGACTCTGCTACTGAGACTGGTGAGACTGGAGATGGAGACTGCGAGTCACTGAGTGTTGTTTTCAAGAGGCACCAGGACGATATAATTATTCCGCAAAAGAAGCTTTCATTAATATTAATGAGATGTAGACTGTAAAGTTCTTTAAGAAAATAAGAAACACAAAATAGAAACAAAACTTAATTTAGAAACTTAAAATCAAATCTCAAAACTATCATTGAAATTAATTTTTAATTTAAGGTTTGAGAGAGACAAATTTCGTATCCAAATTTTGTCATAAAGGAAGTTCAAAAACTTTCTTCAATGAAATTAGAAAATTTTTGACGAATTTGTTTAAAATATTCGCGGGACCCTATTTTTAATATTTTTAATAATATTAGATTTTTTTCAGATTCTGAATTTTCTTATCTTGCCACGTGCTTAGAAATAAGTTTGGAACAACAGAAAACCCTTAAGACAAGAAAACCAAACAACCATAAGTTTTTCTTAAAACGTTTTTTTTTTAATTTAAATCTCAAAAACAATTTATTCGTAATTTTAAAATTTATTTTTAAACAATATTGACAAAATTTAAATTTCAAAACTTTGGCGAAAGTGAGTTATTTTTTCTGACCGTTTAATATCAAAGCTCGATAAATACTATCGAGTGAATGTATTAAAAGTGCATTCAACCCCAAAAAATAGAAAAACGTATGAGTATGGTGGGTTTTGCGCACTTTCAGAAAATATACCAATTTTATATTTTCTCAACAGTTTCTCATCTGTACTCATTGTTTCCATGTTTTTCGATGTTTTTTTTAGATTCTATCAAATGCATATTTTGAGGGGAAAGGACTTCTTTTTATTTTGGTGAATACTGCAAGAGTGTGGTGAAAAGTGAAAAAGGATTTGTATTACTCTTGTCTGCAGTTTGTTTTGGTGGAAATTTGAAATTTTACGGCGAATTCAAATCGAAGTAAGAACAATGTCAGCTGTTTTGTGAAATGTGTGTGAAAAATTAAAGTAGATAGGATATTTTCAGAAATTTGTATTTAGGGCAATATTGTGATTGAATACGATGTTAAGATGGTACAGAGGAGATGAAAATCTGGACCTAAACCATATT
This sequence comes from Eupeodes luniger, assembly GCA_951509635.1. Lineage (NCBI taxonomy): Eukaryota > Metazoa > Arthropoda > Insecta > Diptera > Syrphidae > Eupeodes > Eupeodes luniger. Next base: position 4,322,968 of record OX608075.1, on the reverse strand, counting down.
TAGTTTTCGTGTTTGATTTAACCATTTGATAGAAAGAATTGACGTGTCGAAATTTTATCATTTTCTCAACTGATAAATTAATATTTTTTTTTAGAATTTTCGAGAATCAAAAAAAATGTTCAGTTACGAAAAAATCAGATGATATAAACATAGACTCGTGACAACGTCAGAACAAGCTAGAACAGATGATAAATGCGTCTAAGACTTCTGAGAATAATTTCAGCACGATTGACTAAAATATAAAACAGAAGGCAAATGTATTTTTGTATGTCCTTTCCTATAATTTGAATTGTGCGATATAGAATAATTAAGAAATCAAGTCCTATAAAGTTTTTCAATTAAAGACGAAAATCCAAAGGAATAACATGAGCCCCTAAATTCAACATTGCTAGCCTAAAAGATACCACGACCCGTCAACAATTCAGGGACCACCTGTCTCACGAAATGAGAAAAATGTTTTGATTTCAGGTGCTGACAGAATAGTCGGTCGGAAAGAAGGAAGCAACATCAACTGGCTTTCAGAAGAATCTTGGGCAAGGGTCAACGAACGCAAACAGTTAAGTGTTCGAAAACCTGCTGCACAAGGGCAAGAAAGAAATGAGCTGGAATCCTCGTACCACATGATAAAGAGAGAGGTTCACCGCAGTGTGTGCCGCAGTGACAAGCGTAACTACATCAACGCATTGGCGAAAGAAGCAGAAGATGCTTCAACATGTGCGACAGCAGGACCGTTTATAAAATAACCAAAAAACTGACCGGTGCACACATCTCAAAGCAATACCTGGTAAAAGAAGTAGACGGTACTTTGCTAAGTTCGGTGGTTGAAGAAGTCAGAAGGTGGAAAGAACACTTTTCCTCGGTTTTAAACCAAGTGTTTGCAAACAACTTGCAGCCGAGGCCTTCTGAAGCACCCGAACAAACTAATCCCCGAATCCCCACCGCACCTCCCAGTAAAGATAAGATCGTTTCCGCAATTAAAGCACTTAAGAACAACAAATCGGTAGGACTTTATGGAATTCCAGCAGAGCTTTTAGAGGCAGCGTCAAAGTCATCAATCGAACTGCTACATCCACTCATAAGAGAAGCCTGGACCACCGAAAGCTTTCCCGATGGCTGGAAGAAGGGAATGATCGTCAAGCTCCCAAAAGAAGGAGATCTTACGAGATCTTACAAAGTGCGGAAACTGGAGAGGAATTTGCTTTCTACCTGTCGTTGACAAAATAGTAGCAAAAATCATACTGGAACGCATCAGAGATAACCTTGAGGCCACACTCGATGCCGAACAAGCAGGGTTCCGCACTGGATCCTCCTGTATTTATCATATCAACACCCTGCGGATCGTTATTGAACAATGCGTTGAATATCAAGCACTACTACACCTGCTGTTCATCGACTTCGAGAAGGCCTTTGATAGCGTCAACAGGGAGTACATCTGGTTAGCTTTGCGGAGGAGAGCCATTCCAGAAAAACTAATTGCTTTTATGAAAGCAACATACGATGGATCCAAGTGTCACGTTCTGCACGATGGTAGGTAGTCAGAGGATTTTGAAATCCGTAGCGGATGTATTGGGCTTAGCTTTGACAGGTAGTGGAGGGATCGATCTCATGGACATTGACATCCTATTTATTACGGGGACGATGTTTGCTTACTCTCCCATAGGATCATGGATTTCCATCAAATGACAACAAGTGTGGAGAGAGAAGCAGAAGTCATGGGGCTAAAAATTAATTCCGGCAAAACAAAAATGATCAGCCTCGGAACCCGACCATCGTCTCAAATAAATATTTCCTCGCAACCGGTGGAAAAAGTGCAGAGCTTTCAAAACCTTTGAAGTATCGTCTCCATCAAAGGCGGAACCGAACAAGGCGTCATCGGTAAAGCAAAAGAGGCGTTCGGTATGCTGTCTAAAATTTGGAGGAATAACTCTATCAGCTTAAGAACAAAACTACGACTGTTTCCCACAAATTTCGAATCTGTGCTTCTTTATGGGTTTTACAAGAAATCTGCAAACCTTTGTGAATAGGTGTCTTAGCAATATCTTAAGAATTTTCTGACCAAACCGAATATCCAATGATGTCCTTCATAGGAGGACAGGTCAGGAACCTATAGACTCTATTATACGATTTGCGTAAGTGGCAATGGATACATCCGCTTTGAAAAGGCAACGACTGCATTGCAGGCCAAGCAATGCAGTGGAATTCGTTCACACAAGAAAGAAGAAGAGCTAGAGGACCGAGAAGCACATGACTCAGGACAGTCAAGGAGGAATCAGCGTCACTATGCAAGAGTTGGAGGAAGCTGAAACACATCTCCGGAAACCGCACACGAAGGCGCGTAGGCGTAGTAGAGGCCCTATGCCCCTTAAGGGGTTCCCAAAGGACTGAAAAGGTCTGAGGACCTAAGTAAATGTTAAGCAAAGACTAAATACCACAAACAAGGGACTCCGATGATCGGTTGGCACCCGTAAAAAATTTGTAATTCTAGCCTTGTGGTAGCACAATCAAGTTGTTCTTTTAATACTCAAACCCTACAAATGTTCTATACATGAGCCCGATCATTGCTCAAGTGTTTCTTTTCTCAGAGTATTAACAACGAAGTTGAAAAATTTTTATTAAAAAATTGGTTGATATTTCTAAAAACGCGGAAATCTCTGAAATCTTAGAAATAAAAGTTCACCCATTCCGTCACTTTAAGTAGAGACTGAAAACCAAAATATATTAATGAAAAAACAGAAGGAACTGATTTTAGTACTTCACACATACATACATTTAAAGTTGTTTCACCTAAAAAGATATTGAATTTTTTGAGGAAACTCATTTTAACGTTTCATTATTTTATCTCACTTTCACGTGATTTTAAAAAGTTAATAAAATGGAAAAATGTTAGATTTTTTCAAAAACTGAGTTGAAGCGATATAATGTAATGAAAAGTCAAATGAGCCGCCTCAAGTCAAGAGAGTTCTTGGGTAGAAACAGGAACTTCTGTGGAGCGAGTTAATGAATTATTTGTTTACATTCTATTGTCCTAAAAATGTTTTGTTATTGAAAAATTGTTATGATACCTTGTTTTCAAATCACAACGGACCATACTTTGGTCTAAGTGTGTTGGACTTCCCAACCAACAGCCACTTTAACCTTGTTTTCAAATATATTTTTCAAAAAATCTGAACTTAAAATTGCTTTAAATAGGTTACAATTATTTTGTTCATACAGAATTCTGTAATATAGAATATTTCCGTCTTTAATATAAATACAACAATTATGATCCATCAGTATGTCGACTCCAGACCAGTTTCAGTTCTGATCAGTTCCAAGCTGTTAAAACAGAACACAATATTTCTCATTTCTTCTATGTCAAACTTTTGAGGTTATCATCATTAAACAAACGTAATAAGTTTGTTTATTTACTATGAATTTCTTTGATTTTTGGCATATTTAAGTCCACATTTCTATCATATTGGCAGATTTTGAGTCTAAAATTCACTGAAAGTCACAAAAACTTAGTTTCAAGTTCTGTCATTTTTAAGAATATTGGACTAAAATGCAACTTTTATTTGTTTTGTTAAGACAATTGTCTTGTTCTAAGAGGCCATCTACGGCTATCATTGGTTTTGATTATTGAGACTAATCATTGGAATTTTTCTGACAGCGATCATTGAAAGTGTATAATTCAAATTAAACGAACAATTTGTTTAGGCGGAAATCTATCATTGGAATTAGATCAACACAAATTGGTGGGACTATTGGTTTAATGTCTTGACAAAAAAAATAGTCAGCTGTTCAGTAATTTCTATTAGGAAAAAAGAAACATTAAGAACACCTTTTTTTCTTAAAAAATTTTTTGAGTAGTTTATAATCGATTAGTTTGTAGTTTTTCCAATCAAAAGGAAACACAGTACAAGATCCATTCAAACATTTTTTCGAATTGATTGAATGGCTTCTAAAAACAATTCTCTCCAGTTTCCTCTTTTCTAAAACCTTAATTTTTGTATAAGGTTAATGTCTGTTTATCCTTCAGCCAAATAAGTTAATTTAAGGTTTTGTGTGAAAAGTTCTAGACTTAAGTTAACTCCTTTAACTTCTTGACAGTTAAAGCTAAAAGTTGTTTCAAGGAAATTTGGCAGATCATGTGATTTCCTATAAATTAGCTTAGTGGTTAGAAGTCTTAGTGGTCTCTTAAAATAAGTATGTCAAAAATATCGATATTATTAATTTGCGCTTAATCAGATCTAAAAGTATGAGTATTTCACACGTGAATCTTAAAAACAAGTCAAATTTATTTTTGAAATGTCTTGTCTCTTTCAGCCAAGAAATGTTTCTGGTTAACACAGATGAAGTTATTAAATTATTTGCACAGCAGCCACCAGACACAAACCCTACTGAGAATATTTGAAATGACTTAAAGAAGGAAGTGTCTTGGTGAAAGCTTAGTTACTATAAGGAACTCAAGTCTATTGTGTTAGAGCTACTAGAAATCGATTTATGTTGTTACGTGTCAAAAGCTTGTTAACTCTTTTCAAAGACACTGTTTAGTTGTTATAGATAGTAAATGCCATACTACCAAATATTGTTCTAAGCCACAAATTAAACAACTTGAAGAATAAATACACTATATTAAAAAATAAAAGATGTAATTTTTGGTGCTATTTTTTGAACTGTCAAAATTTGAAAAATTCCTTGAAAATTTGACATATCTTGATGAATTAATTGATTCCTAAATCTGTTTTCGATATAATCACGACAAGTCTTAAAATCATATTGATTTAACAGGAGGCAACTGTATTCGAAGTACCAAATCGCATTCATTTTCACTTCGTAAAATTCCAAATATCTCAATAAAATCTTTAAAAAAAATGTAGTTAGCAAAAAAAGCAATTTCCAGACATTATGTACTCTCATAACTATTTTGAACTACCACAAGGTAAAATCCTCAACTCAAATGTGGAACTTCTAAATTAGTTTATGTTATTGTGTTTCAAAATGAAATGCTCTAAACGTAACATGTGTTAAACGAATGCACTTAGTTCATTAAATATTTAAAATAATTTAACAGACGCAGGAGCAAAAGCTGCAAACATTATACATTTAAAAACTTTACAAGCTTTGAACAAACAAATATGTACATATGTGCTGTGCATACTAAATTATTAAGTAAAAGGTTCAACTGAGAGCGTAAAGTTATAAGTTTCATTGTAGTTTGTGTTTTAGAATAATTCTACTATTTCCTCAATTTAATTATCAAGCCGTGTTACAAAATTCAATTAGAAGTACATAAAGATTTGACTCTGGTGAGTTGACTTATGAAATTTGATCTTAATTAAAAAACGAAATCTTTATACATCATTTAAGGATCTAAAGTAAAATTTTGTTTGCTTATTTTTTAAAATCCTTTTTTCATTAATAGAGAACCTGTAGCTTGTACATAGTTACTTCTGAAAACAATAACATAACCAAAATATTGATTACAGAATTTTCAATACCAAGTCTTCCCTGAAGGTCCTTTAAATGGAATTTTATAATTGTGTTTATTGTAAACAAAAAAAACTAAAGTAGAAAATCCCATTTAAGGGAGAACTTTAAAAATAGAATGTGGTATTCCTGAAAGTCTGTTCGGTCTAAATTTCATTTCCTCAACATCTATGTTACGAACAATTCGAAAACCCAGACGGGAAATAAATAATGGATTCAATATTCTAAAGGTACAATAGAATGCATTTTGTTACAGTCTTCTATGGATATATGTATAGTCGTACACTTGCCTATAAGCCCATATCCTTGTATCCAAGAGTATACATAAATTCGTTAACTATATTTGAAAGATTGAATTGTGAAATTTGTTTCTATCCGTTCCGAACAGTCAGTGAGGTTATATGTAGGAACATTCATTTGAATATTGATTGAGATATAGAGAAGCCAAGAGAAGATTTATTGCACCCTGATGATGATGACTTTGAGGAAAATAGAAAAACAAAAATTGATAAATTCCAGACGAATAGATAAAATCCAGATAGCAACGGAGGGCGAGAAATGTTCGTTAAAAATATCGAAAATCAAAGTTGTATAAATCTATGTATATTGTTTATGCATATTGGTTTGGAGAAGTCAATTCCAGAATAAGGCAATTAATCTTGAAAATCTAAAAATATTTTCGTTTTTGGAACTTTCTCTAATACAGATATACAATATACATTTGCTTATATTTCTATGTTATCTATTTTCTATTTCTATCATTTAAGTGATAGTGAAATGGAAATTTATTGTTAGATGTCGAATGTTATTAGAAAAACCATTTATCACTAGAAAATATACTTCGATAAATAATTTGAATTCATTATTATTTTACTTGAATATGTAATTAATTTATACAGACATTAAAAGCCACATGAAAAAAATTAGGCCTTGAACCACAAGGCCAAAAATTATGAAAACAATATTTTCAAGTAAATAAATTAAATTAAAGATTTAAATATTGAAGAAAAAAGTATTCTGCGAAAATAAGATATTCGTTTCAAAAATAATCCTTTGGAAAACATTAAGATTTCACATTCAGTCAAAAATAATTTTTAGTTTGTAGTGTTTAGTGAGTTAAACCAGGACTGGTATTCCTAACTCTCTTGTAACAAATATGGGGATATCGCAAGGCTCCGTTTTGGGTACTTTGTTATTTTCGATGTTTATAAAAATGACCTCCCTGATGCCATCTCAAACTGCCAAGATAATTTGCATGAGGAAGATGTACAGTACATATTTCCTTAAATATTTCCTTAAATTGATTTGATGGAGGAATGTATGTTAAAAGCTAGGTTAAATGAGGCCTCAAGCAATATCCTTTCGTGATCAAATAGGAACTGTATGATACTTCTTTCTTCTAAGTCTGTTACCATGTTGTGTTACAGAGATGAGCTTAGTCGTATGGACTTTCTCTCGGATGTACTTGATAATACAGTAGTTATCTATGTAAAGTATGTAAGATATTTAGGATTGTGCAGTTGTGCATCACATTTGCTCCACATGCTCTTTAAAATGAACTTTGATGAATACCAAAAGTTCAAGCTTGTTTTGAAACTCCACAATATCATACACAACAGGTGTCCTGGTTATATCAGTGAATATTTGAATTTTTCCCATTCTTAGAGAGGCTTGAAACTTATTTGCACACATCACAGCAGAAGCATCATTTTCGTATCGTCAATAATTTTGTCGAATGCTTTTTTAAATTAATTGCAATTTACTACTATATACCCACGGCTTTTAAGAGGAGACTATTTTACTCAAATTAAGATTTCCTTTATATTATTATTGTATGTACTTATTTATTTTTATTTTTTATACAATTTTAAGTTATGTTATTTTAATTTGTTGAATATTCTAGCTTTAAGAAATTTTTAATATTTTGAACACTCAGAAACAAATAAATCGGTACTGTTGATGTGTCATTGTTAAGGAATCTTTCTTCAAAATAATTTAAAAATCAAATGAAACATTGACATTGGAATTTTGAAAAATGTAAAAATTTTTAATATGACAATTTGGACCGATTACAATAAGTTAATTAAGTGAAAACAAATATTACTGGTCGGATATTCTACGAAAGGAAGAATGACATTTTGTAAAATGTTGATTTTTCTAAGCTAAAGAAAACTACAGCTTATATTAATTATTTACTTAATTATTTTGAGAACACATACAGAAATTTAAATATTGACCTCAAACTTATTTTTTTCTACTCACAATGACGTTTTTAACGTTAAGCGAGATTTAAGAAAAATGAAATTGATGGTTCTTTAAAAAAAATAAAATCTTAAACACAAAACATTTTGTGCAAGTTTTTAACGTCCCAAATACTCAACAGAAAGACGCTAAAACTTCAATAATTAATTGTTTTCCAAAAATGTTCTAAGCATAATTTTACTTTTTACTTTTATGGCCACAAAATTAATATTATTAGTAAGAATATTTCAGCTTCTTTGTATTATGTTTCATAGTTCCCGAGGAGTTAAATTTTCATAGAGCATTTTAAAAACTATAGGGTTATAAATTTTGAGGTTTTAAAAGTAAAAGTATACAAAACACATACAAAATATATTTTTTCATGATATTTCATGAATCAATTCTTTTGAGGTAATTTTCGACCACTTTTTGACACATATTGGGCGGTATCTCAGCCATAAACTTGACGAATGTTGGTTTTTAAGTGCTCAAGAGTTAAAGGTTTATTTGCATAAATACGGTCTTTCGCGTAGCCCCACACAAAAAAAAATCCAACAGTGTCAAATCGCATGATCTTTGTGGCCAGTTGATATCGCCACGACGAGAAATTACGCGACCAGGAAATGTCTCTTGTAATAAAGCCATATTCGCTTGAGTTGTGTGGTATGTAGCACCGTCTTGTTGAAACCACATATTATCCGAGTCGTATTCTTTCATGGCAGGCAAAACAAAGTCGGCTCCGAATTGACGGTGACAGTCGTTCCATCGTCGTTTTCGAAGAAATAAGGTTCAATCACATTTCCGGACCAAGTTGCGCACCAAACAGTGACTTCTTGTCGATGTAATGGCTTCTCTTCAGTTACTTGAGATTCTGAAAACATCAAATACCACAATTTTGTTTATTACCATACCCACCGAGAGAGAAACGTGCTTCATCGCTAAAGGAAATTTTGTTCGAAAAATCGCCGACCACCGTATCCTGTTGTTCAAGCACCAGTTCGACTTATCTACGACGTTGTAAATGGTCACCTGGCTTTAGTTGTTGTGTGAGCTGGACTTTATATGGATGTATTCGTAGATCCAAACGCAAAATACGCCATAATGTGACAGTCAAAATTCCTGACAACGACGAGGACTTACAGCAGCGATATTTTCAGTAGTAGAAGCGAAACGATGATGGGATAACTCAAATATTTTTGATTTTTTCACTGATAAAAATCAATGATAAAAGATCGTTGGCATTGATGTGAAAAATCTTCAAAATGAGATCTGTTTCCACTTTCTTCAATCATTTTCGCGATTCAGTAATTTTCAAGAACTAAGCGATATTTTCGTATAAAAAAAGCTATGGTAATTTTTACTCCAAACCAAAGTTGGATAACATTACAGGAAATATTGAGAATGCATAATTTTAGTTTTCCTGCTCAAAATGTTCGGAAATTTTTCAGGGTAAGGACCTTTTTACTATAAAGGGTCCGCTAAATAACTTATTTTTGGAAATGCTATAAAAAAAAACTACTGAATATTCTCTCAAATTTCTTTTTTATTTGAAAGTACAATTCTTCCGGTTAATAATTTAAAAAAAAATTAATTCAAATGGCTGTGAAGGCTGGCCATACAGTAGCCTACACGATCGGTCCGATTTTTAAGCACATTTTCGATTGTGTGCAGCTGTATTTCACCAATGGCTTCACGAATATTGTCCTTTAAAGCGTTAATTGTATGTGGCTTGTCAGCGTAGCACTTATCTTTTGCAGGATCATACAAATAATAGTCCAACGGTGTCAAATCGCAGCTCCGAGGTGGCCAAATGACATCAGCTCTGCGGCTGATAATGCGATCTTCAGAAACAGGGTGCAAAACATCGAGTGTAGCTTCAGTTTTGTGGCACGTAGCGCCGTCCTGTTGAAACCAAATGTTGCCAATATACTCTTTTCAATTTTTGTGAACAAAAATTCGTTCAAAATGGCCCGATAACTGCCACTCCTTGCTAATTTTCGAAGAAAAATTATTGCCTCTGGACCTAAACCCGCACCAAACAGTGACTCGTTTTGTGTGTATGAGCTTTTAATGTATACGTACGGGTTTTCTGTGTCCCGAATGCGACAATTTTGCTTGTTTACATACCCACCAAGATCAAAATGAGCTTCATCTGAAAAGATAATTTTTTTTGGCAAAATCGGCATCTTCTCTAAGCAATATTTCCCAGCGTTGTTCAAGCGTATACACAACCATATGCGTTCAGCAGAAGGATAAAACTAATTATCTGAGCTAAGCGTTACCAATCACGAAATAAGCACTAGTTGAAAAAAAAACGTTAGATGGCGGACCCTTTAAAAAATGTTTGAATCAAATATGAAAACTTGTAATTATTTCTTATTTTAAGACACTTTATTTTTGTTGAAGAACATAAAGGCATGTTAAGACCCTTACACAAAAATATTCCTCAATATCTAACTTGAGGTGCTATCAAGTTTTTATAGCCATAATCATAGGCTTCTAAAATCATAACGTCAAGCTTTTGCTAAAAAATTACCTAAATCAGACTTTGGAAAGGCTCTAAAATTCACTTGAAATGTTTTAATGCATATTTCGTTTATTTAATATTCACATTCATTTATCTCAACACAAAAATATGGATATACCTATCATATATGAGTCTTTTTTATAGGAATCCGTAAAGTGAGGATATTTTTTTAGATCTTCACAAAAATATTTTAAATCCTCATATAATTCATAAACATTCAACCATAAAAATCATAACCATATACAGAAAGCCATTTAAGTATCTCATCAAGTTTTGTTTTTGTTTTTGTTGTTTTTTTTTTTTTATTTGAAATATAAAAATATATAACATGAAATATTAAAATATAACACCAATTTTAGTATTTATTTAGAGCCTGCTGTTTTCATCTGTTTTGGATAGCTGACAATATAAAAACAAAACAAAAATGTGTGTGTTTTTGTTGAAAGGTTTTACATTGCATTGTATTAAGCTGAAATGGCAACGATTAGTAAATTTTTAACGAGAATTATTTAAATTGAAAATGTTGTAGATATTCTACTATAAAAATAAATAAGTGAGATATTATATAAACAATGTATGTAACACATTTGCATGAACAACAATAAAACCAATGTAGAAGTGTGAAGTACATGTTCTTGCATTGTTTTAATGTTTTTTAAATATTTTGCTAAAATTATTTTATAGTCTAGAAAAAAAAAAACGAGTTTTCAACAATATTGCGTCCTTATATCATTTTAGTTGCATTGCTAATCCTACAACTGAAAATGTAGAATAAAACAGAAATATGCACTCTGGCGTATACGTACTTTTTTTTATTGTAGGTTTCTTTCGCCTTTTGTTGTAGATACCTACTACTGGCTTTCAATGATTTGTTAGAATAAATATTTAAACTATGAAATGAGACACTTAAAATGTTATGCAGTTTGGAAATCAAACCACTTACTGGAAAAGGATAAAGGATTTTACTGCGGACAGGACAGATTACAATATGTGACATTTCTTAAGTGATATATTTCGATATGTGGTATTTTAAAAAAGAGCATTCCAACTATGGTGTCAGTCAATCAAACTTAACTGAACCACATTTAAGTTTACAATAGTTTTTTGTTTTAGGCCTTACCCCAACCCTCCCCCCTCTCTTCACACCTTCATTTGTTAAATTCTTAACAATGTTTTTTGTTGTTGAAAAAGAAGGTAAATAGACACAATGAATTTTCATGGCCATTAGAGATTATACCTTTTCTCACTCATAATTGCTTGTCCTGTCTAATGTCCATTAACACAAAAGAGAGTGTCCTGTCCCGCCCAAAAAAAAAATAAAAAGCTTTCAGAAAAAAGGAAACAAAAGAAATACAAATACAAAAAAAAGGAAGTAATAGCATCCACTAATGGATTCCCATTACCGATGAACTGGCTATACGGTCGGTGACAGCTACTCAAACCCGTTTCAAACCTTTCATTTTCAAGAAAAATATATACTCAAATATTCCAACGAGTCTGCGAGGCTTTATAAAAATATTTTTTGTCTTTCTTTTTGAAACTCAACTCTTTTTATAATTTTTTAAAATGTAAAATCAATTCTTGAAAAAAACAAAAAAAAAAACAAAACAGGACGAACAAAAATGGTCAATATACAAAACTATTATTTCCTCATCCATCTCGTTTGATATCCTTTTTGGGAGAGTGACATTTTAATAATACATTTAACCGTCGTCAAAAGGAAGAGCGATTTTGTGTCATTTTGTTTTTGTTTTGTAATTTTGCAAACAGGACATTTTACTTCCTTGTTTTTGTTTGTGTTATTGTGTCTCTTTGTCTGGAACAGACATTGAAATCAATTAATCAGCCACCAAAGATCCTTTTCTCTTTTATCCATTTATTCATTCATGGCATCAGACACTTGAAGTGATAAATGAAGTGATTCAAATTGTATATAGTCTTTTAAGCGTCGCTCGTAGCCGTTGTCGTCTTCGTCGTCTTTTACTACGAAAACGATGTCATTGTATATATGAGAATCCTTTCGATGTCCTTTTCACTATTCTATTTTTTTTTTTTTTTTCATAGCTTTGCCCGCAATTGAAAGCAGGACAGGGCGGAAAAATCAAAGTTTTTCTATAACGTTTAAAATTTATTCTTTTCTGGTTTGATCTTCACCAAAATTGATTATTCTGTCAATCAGGAGAGATATTGTCTCCATTATTTTTGTGCTGCTTTTTTCCTTCCCCGGCGGCATCACTCGTCGCCTAGATTGACCTCAAACGTTGACAACGGATATTCAATGGAAGTCTGGGAGATTGAAAAAAATATATAGCTTTGTTGTCAGACGTTAACCCTTAAGGATATTGCTTCGATGAAAAGATATATACTTTAATAGATTCGAGACTTAAGGCACTTTGGCGTTTCTTCATTGAAATTAATTTTAAAGTTACAATTTATTGATTTTTGTTGACATATTAAATTAAATTAAGTTAAATATACATTTTTAAGCTCTGAACTATTTTGGGGTGGTTTTTAAAACTAAGGGTTGAAGACAAGAGCACACTTGAAATTGCCTAAAATTTTGACAAAAATTTAAAAAACAGAGTGAATTTTATAAAAGAACATAACATCGGCGCCGTGGCTTAGTTGGTTAAAGCGCCTGTCTAGTAAACAGGAGATCGTGAGTTCGAATCTCGCCGGGGCCTACTACAATAAAGTGTAGTGTTATTTTTTTATAAAAATTGGATATCATTTTTAAGTGTTTGACAAAAAATGAACTTCAAAAATAATTCAAAATATGCCAAAGTTTAAAATAACTTTTACTAAATTTGTTTTGTGAATAGTTTTGTTAAACAAAAATGTTCCACATACGCCACAGTGCATGATTTTAATTTGCCGTGTTTTCTATAGATTAACAATAAGTGGAGCCAGATTACTGCTTACTTTAAGTGCTCGACTGTAAACACTTTGAAGATTTATTCTATTGTAGGCTGCGGTCTTTTTTTGAGTTGGTTGTCAATAATTACACATGTGAATAAAAATATAGAAATACATTTCTCTGTGTATATTTTTCAATTCGTTATACCCTAAAACAATAGAAAATGCCCAAGATCTTTCAAAAGTTAAATTTTTTGTAACAAGTGATTTTTTAAGAGTTATTAGAAATTTGAAAAAAAAATATAATGGAGAAAAATAAATTAAATTTGAATGTGAATCGATAGTAGGGTCGATATAATTTCATGTTTGAAGTTTACTTAGTTCAAATGTTGCCTACGCCTCAAATGATTTATCCACTTAGTTCAATTTTGGAATACTCTCATTATAGCATTTGGACCGATATCTTGTGAACGAATGCCTTAATGTTGGCTTCCAGTGCATCGATAGAAGCGGGCTTGTCGTTAAAGACATGAGCCTTTACATAACTTCACAAAATAAAGTCTAGAGGCGGTAAGTCGCACTATGTACATTGTACATAGGTGGCACATTGACCAACCCGAAGCATGCTATTAACTTTTCACTGAACTCGCCTTTTAATTGGTTCATTGTAATGCGTGCTGTGTGGCGAACTCTTGTGAAAATCACATGTCATACAGTTTAAGCATGACATGTGATTTTTCATTTTGCGCAAAAAAAAAGTTTGTTATCATAGCGCTGAAGCGCTCAATATTCACAGAAACATTGTGAGTCACATCATCTTTGAAGAAATACAGTCTAACAATGCCGCCGGCCTATGATCCGCACTAAACAGTGACTTTTTTCTGGATGTATTAGAAGTTTTTGCAATGCTTTTGGCTGCTTTTTACTCCAAATGCTGCAGTTTTGATTCTTAGGTATCTATAAGACCAGAAATGAGCTTCGTCGTTGAATACAAACTATGTATACTATTATTATGAAGACAGTGTGTTTGCTTGTTTGTTTGTTTGCTTGTTTGTACATCCTTCACGTCGCCATAGAGCAATATCATGACAAGATTTGTTGTACGGAGGTAGTTACGAGGCTAAAGAGTGTTTTTAGTTACTTTTTATCGCGGTAAAATATATCAATCACAGCACATTCGAGCAGATTCCTCGGAGACACTGATATTTAGATATTCGATATATTATTTTTTTAAAACACAAATTAGAAGCATATCATTAGGTGCTGCCTGCTTAAACATCTATATTTTCAGCCATCTTTTCAAAAGCCTATTCACTTAAAATTCAGCGTTGCAGTAGATTATTTGGCTTTAATGCATGCAGCAGCTGCAGTTTGAAAAGCTTCACACCAAAAAAAAAAGTATCTACGGAGTGGAGTACCAAAGGCCCAATTGTTGTGAACGGGACCGAATCGATAGTTGGCGGTGGCCGATACAACAGCGATGTTTTCCACAGTTCGTTTGGTAGGTCGATTAAACCGACCATAATATGGAAAGAGTGCGTGACGAACTTTCTTAAAAGGGTACTCATTTAGTTAAAAAAATTCAATAATTTGCTAGCTTCGTTCCTTTGTAAAACGATTCATATTTAAAATATAGATTAAACTGAAGATTTTTGATAGTGACATAGAAAACGAAAAGTAAGTGAGCTGTCAAAACCAGTGTTTGCAAAAAGAAAATACCAACAAAATCACCCAATAGAAAACTATAATTATCTTGTGTGTGTTTAAGTAAATAGTGTACAAATCAGTTAAATTTTGTTTGCTGATCTTGTTTGGTTGATTTTGTATTCTTGCTGCAAGGGGTTTCATAACATAGCTCCCAAGACATTACCTCCAAAAAAAATATGAAATAACCCCCCAAAAAATTGTATGGGAATGGGGAGTTCTTTAATATCAAAGCATAACTATTTTACTCAACATAACGCTATAGCTTCGGTAAAAAAAAAATTGGTCTTATTTCTCAAGACAATTTGGCTTTATTTCACTTTGTCTAAGTTCAATATGACCAATGTTTGAAAATTTACGTTAATTCATTTTTGTAAAGAAATAAAATGGTAAGATAATTCTTAAAGTTGGGTACTTATTTTAATATATTTTGAAGACCTACTTCATTTTCAAGTTTTGGGATATAATTTCATTATACAATTAAGCCCCAACTCGGGAAGTTATTTCATTTTTATTTTGAGGGGTTATTAATTTCCCATAGGAAGTTATAGTAATGGGTCCGATTTGTCAAATTGAAAATTTTGACATTTCTCGACGTTTCAAGGTCCCTAGAGTCAAAATAAAAGATTTTTAGAAAGATGTGTGTGCGTGCGTGTGTACGTACGTCCGTATGTCCGTACGTTTGCGACGTTTTTTTCGTCCTCCATAGCTCAAGAACCAGAAGTGATATCGACTTCAAATAAATTTTGTTATACAAATAATAGGGCAGAAAGATGCAGAACGGTCTCTCAAGAAAATTGGGGGGGTGGTTTTTTTACCATAGCAGTTTAAAAAAAGGTAGACAATTTGGTTAAACTTAAATAACTCATGAACCAATGACGCCAGAGACTTGAATTAAATTTTTTATTATATATTGTAACGTGATGCCAAACAAGTATGTTTTTTGGAAAAAAAATCCAATTAACGGTTTTTTTATAAATAAAAAAAAAACTAAAAAAAATATTTGTCACCTCGAAAATTATACGAACAAAAAATGATTTTATCTTCAAAATAATTGTGTGCAACGAAGAATAACGTTTTCAACATCTGGTAAATTCTGAGAAAAATCGAATCAACAGTTTTTTTTACAAAAAATAAAAACCTAAAAAAAAACTTACTCAAAGTTGGTAAAAATTGATCTACGTCTCAAATATCTTTCCAAAACTTTGAGATATTTGCTTTAAGCTAATTTTATCTTTTAAAAAATATTATTGTCAAAATTCAGCAAAATTTTGAGAAACATCGAACTGACAACAGTTTTTTTACAAAAAAACTAAAAATCTAAATAAAATTAACAAAAGTTGATACAAATTTATTTTGGACTTAAATATCTTTTCAAAACTTTGAGATATTTGCTTTAAAATAATTGTATCTTTTAAAAAATATTGTTTTCAACATCCAGTAAAATTCTGAGAAAAATCGAATTGACAGTTTTTTTTACAAAAAATTAAAACCTAAACAAAAATTAATAAAAGTTGGTAAAAATTAATTTTCGACTCAAAAATATCTTTTCAAAAACTAAAAATATTGGCTTCAAGCGAATTTTATCCTATAAGAAATATTGTTTTTAATATTCGATAAAATTTTGAGAAAAATCGAATTGACAGTTTTTTTAACAAAAATAAAAACTTGAAAACATTGGCCTTAAACTTATTTTATCTCAAATATTGTTTTCGACATTCATATATTTTTATAAAAATCCAATAGTCCGTTTTCTCATAAAAAATTAAAATCTAATAAAAATAGTACGCAAATTTGGTAAAAAATTATGTTCGGTTCTCGATATTCATGCAAAATAGAAGGTATTGACTTCAAATTAATTTCATTCATCCAATTTGTATTTGTTTATTTAAGAAATAAAAACTTTTAAGAAATGCGACTAAAATTATTAAAAATTGGTTTTCGACTAAAAATCCCGTTAACAAAAATAGATTTTGAAATCAAATTATTTCATTATTTGAAAAATATTGTTGGTAATTTTAAAATTTTTAAGAATAATTCAACTGAAAACTTTTTAAACAAAATCCGAAAACCTACAGACTTTTTAGCCAGACAAATCGACCGACGGGATGGGAAGTTATCAGTGTGGGTCGCATCCCAGCCTCTTTTTTCATTTTTATTTTGAGGGGTTATTTCTTGGGGAGTTATTTCGCAGAACCGCTACAAGGTTATTTAAAAAAGACTAACAGACATTAAAAAAGAGGTTACTATGACCCAAAAAATAAATGATTCTACCAATTGAGACTGTCTTGAGTTCTTCAAAATTATCGCACGATAACAGATTTTTTTTTTTTGGGTAGATTATTTTTGGCTATAAAAGCAAACTTCTTTAGAGGAAAAATATTTTTTCCGAACATTGCAACAGTCGCATTTCAGGGAAAAATTTCATGTTAACTAAACAACAAGTCACCCATCATAATGTTCCATAACGTAGTTACTAATGTTTACTATGTTCTTGTTATTTTGTTGATACTTAAAGTTTCTTAAATTAATGTTTCACATACGCCACAGTGAACAAACAAAATTTGTTTCTGACTTTTGAATACAATTTATGGTTGGACTTTGTTTTCTTTAGATTCATAAAGTTTTTTGTAGCTTAAACTTCACTCAATTTATGTGTTTTGTCAGTATCATGGAAAAGACTGTGGCTGTGTACAAACTATCAAGATTTATTATTAGTATTACGCAGGTTATGGTCTTTTTGATGATGGCCCTTTGCAATAATTTTTTTTTGACACAAAACTAATAACAGAGAGAAAATGCCTTGATAAATATTCGTGAGAATTATGTGAAAAAATGAAACTTTAAAAATTAACTAAGGAAAAATCCGCTAACAAAAATTCATGCTTCTCTAAATGAAAGCTTAGTTTAGCTTCTTAAACATAAAATCAATAAATGTTGACCTATTTAACCTTCACTTGAATATTAACAAAACTTTTTCGAACTCATTCTAATTTCAAAAATTTTCTAGTCACGGGAATTTCTGAAACTACCTTTCCACCTTTTTTTCCAACCAAACTCTTATTCAACTTTCCCCTTATTATTTTCTACATAGTTTAAGGGTTCAAATGCAACTACGATAATCTACATACTTTTTAGCAATTTTTGTGAATTTAATGTTAAAAACTTTTTGATTAAATTCTTGAACTTCACTGTAAAATTTAATAAAACACAGACACGGAAAAATAGCAAAAAGTATAAATTGCATAGAAAACTTTATTTTGTTAACCCTGAAGCGATGACCTATCACCACAAAAGTCAAGGACTATAACAAGAAGCTAAAAGTGTTTAGGTTATTTAATGACATATTTTTGTAATCTCTCTCTCTCTCTCTCTTGTTACGAGGAGGAAATTAAAGGACTTTTTTGTAATTATTTCATAAAAGTTACTTAAAATATTCGTTTACATAATAATTTTAAGGCAAACGTGTATTTGTATTCCCTAAAGTCATTTATTAAGTAATTCAATTAGCTTACTTTTAGGTAATAATTTGCTGATGGATGTTCTTTAAATGTTAACTTGTTAAATTAATTATCCCAATGCATTCCTGAAATTTAAATATGGAATATGGAATTTTATAAAAAAATTTTAATTTTGTTTAAAAAATAATTTAATTATTTTGAATTTCCAAACACGAATCGATTGAATTTTTCTTTTGAATTTATTTTACAGTTTTTATTTTTTTGTTTTGGAATTCAATTTTACTTTAAGGCACAAAATTCTGTATATAAACTTTGCAGCTTGTTTTTTCTCGCCTTGGAAAATGTGTGTTCCTGTTCCGGTAGCACATTAAACCACACATAATATTTCATTGGCATGGTTTCATTCAATTTCCCAGGATAAAGATTTAAAATATAAAACACATGCCAGAAAAGCCAACGAAGAACGAAATATCTGTAAACGAGCATATATGTAGGTATAAAAATTCTCATATAGTGTAGAGGAAAAGGTATAAGGTACGCATTCTTATACGTCGTCGTTTTCGTCCTTTTAGAAAAGTCCTTCAGGTGCTTTTTTCCCTTTAAATATTTTACTATGTCCCAAATTTTATTCATACAGCAAAATACTAAAAAGAAAAAAGTAAGATGAAAAATCCTATGATTATGGTCAAATTGGGATACAAAACATTCCAGAGTCCTTCTATATTCCGCTTTGGTTGTGTTTCGTATTATTTTGTCTGCCTTGACGCTTTATACCCGGGTCCGGTCGACGGATATGTTTGGGGAGTGTGTGGTGATAGGAGGATATTTTTCTCATAAAACTAATGGCAAACTACACTTCTTTATCGTCAGACTATGAGACCGAAATTGCTTCTTTTTTTTTCATCTTTCCTTCCTTGTGCGAGAGTTTGTGGGACTCCTTTTTCGGTCACATCATGGCAGACGATTATTTTTATGCTCTAGTTTTATTGCTGATGTTTAGTAACACAGAACGAGAACAAACACCCTCTGTGTGGATAACGTGTGCCACAAGCCCACCACCACCCACAAAATGAAATCGATGTTGAATTTTGGGATCGGGATCGGGATCTGAATCGGGAAGGACGGCAGGACGAAGAGTCTAAAAAACAATGGATTCAGGTAGTAAAATACTTCCACTTTCATTAATTCGATTTTTTTCTTCTTCTGTTTTCTTTTTTTTAGGTTTGTGGTGTAGAATCGTTAAATAAAATGAGTGTCCTTCACTCAACACTCAAAGGTAGGAAAGAAGGAATTTACATCTTCCCATAGCTATAGAGACACAAAAAACAAAGGAAGATGAATACTGTGAAACGTTTTGACACTCGTGTACTTTATATTGTTAAAGAAGGACAGGCACACCATCCAAAGCTCTGTGCAACAATTTATACAGCTCATGAATGACTAAATGTGTCCTTGGTCCTTACCACCAGTACTAACCGTCCGTCGTCGTCGTTATCGTCATCATCGCGTTTACAGTGCCGCACCACACTGGTCTGGTCTGTCAGTTGTTGTCGTAGGTATTCAACAGTTCATCATGGGTTTGGTTTGGAGATGAAGAAAATCTCCGAAATATAATTTTTCTGACAAGGGCTCAAGTGCAAACACCCAAACACACAAAATGGTGACCAAAACACATTTTTTCTGTCTAAAAATGAAGCAATTGTATTTTGAACCCTGGATTATGTTAAATAAGATGGAAGTTTGCAAATTGATGCTCTGTGTGGTAAGTTCTTTGGGTTTTTTTTTTTGTTTTATTTTTCTTTTTCTCGCCATCTCATCGTCATCACCATCCAATTCGGTGAGGATTGTTACTCATTTATTATATTTGTGTGAATTTTGTTTGTATTTGTTCACTGTGGCGTATGTGGAACATTTTTAGAAGTATTTTAGATGTGCTCTGGGTGTACAAGTTTAGTCTTTAATTCTTTAAAGTTTTTAATGAGTTGTCTTCGATTTAAGGAATCTCACGTCTCAGTAAAAACTTCCCAAATGAAAACCTTTAATTTAGTAGAGACAGGGAATAGTTGCAAACAATTACGAACACAATCTTTTTTGAATACAATCTTTAGGAATGAAATGAGTGAAAAGATAAAGAATCAACGGGCTAGTAAACAAATTTAATATTTTATGAATGCAATTTTTTAATGAATTCAATTTAAATATTACAATCAGTGAATTTAACTTAAAATTGATTATACAAATTTTGCAATCAATTATCCTTTGACACTATAAAGATTGCAATGGTTTTTTCCTCAAAGCATTTGACTATTTGACTGCAATCAAATTATTGCAATCGTTTAAGATTTCATGCGTTTCATGGATCAATATATTTTTAAAAATCATTCTTTCACATCAAAATATTGAGATATCGACAAAAAAGAAACATGATATTGGATTTGACATGAACTAGTCTTTTTTTGATAGTTCCCAAAGTCTTTAACTCCTATCATCCATTCATGTAGTGTGGGTAAAGAAAAAATCCCTGTACTCAACAGTACTTCCGAAATTGAGCTCAAGGGTTAACTGATGTAATACCCTAGAAGTACAGGTATCACAGTTGAATTGTTTGAGGGAAGGAATGCAACTCGCTATTTCACTAGAGCATTGTTTAAAAGAATAACGATATAAAATAACGATTAAAAAATGACAGACATGAAACCTTGCGGGGGTGTTGAAGAGCAGAACATGTCTCAGCAAAAGAACGATCTTCTATCATTTTAAAAGTTCTTTTTTCAATTCTATCAAAAAGACTCAAGTACTTTATTGCAGCACCAGCTCAAATATGAAAATTATACTCGAGTCTTGTTCGAATAAAAGCTTTGTAAATTAAAGACAGATCAGAAGAGGTAAACAATTTCTTGAATCACCAGAGGGAACCTTAAACACTTACGAGCATTTTTTGCGATATCAAATATGTGGTCAATGCACAAGAGATGGTTTGTGATGCACAAACTAAGGTAGCTGTTGAGTCTCCTTATTGCAAGTGCCACCTATTTCGCAACGATAGACAGCATTGAATTTCTGAAGCATTCAATTCTAAACGGATTTCTATTTTCCATTGAACAGACAGACAGGATTAAATGTGCTTATCATACGCTGCCGTTGATAGTCAACATCTGAAGAACAAGGATAAAAATCTGAAAAGGAATATGAAAAGCTGAAGGTACTGCCAACAGAACAATTAAGTGGGAAGAAGTTGCAGACAAAAGATCATTCATTCAAAGTAAGGAAGAGTGTCGTAGACAAAACGGAGCCTTGGGGCACACCAGCGTTTATTTTGTCATCAGATTTGAAGCAATCCAATTCTACATAAATTAAACGGTCCGAAAGGTATTTTCAAACCCAACAAAGAAGAATTAAGTCAGTACCAAACGCAAGCATTTCTAATAAGAGACTTTGATACCAAACTCTATCAAAAGCTTTTGAAACACCAAGTGCAATAATCCTAAATAATGTAATGATTTGTTCGACAGTTCGGTATTGCTACGAAAGCTCTACTGCCGGTCATAAAGAAGCTTTTGTTCTTTCAGATATTTCTGAAGCTGAAAATTGATCAGCGTTTCCATGACCTAAGAAATAAGGGACGTAAGTGCAATTGGACTATAGTTAGGGAGGGAGAAGAATTCGCTTTTTTTAGGGACAGGCTAGACAAATGCTGTTTTCCATCCACTTGGAAAAACACCTGTAGATTAGGACTGGGTTTGCCAGAGATGAAATCTTCAGAACAATAGCAAGGATACTATCCGGGCCAGTGGATTAGTGAATGTCGAGGTCTTTGAGTACTCTAAAAACTGAACGAGTGTGAAAGAAGATTCGTCCCTTAATAATAATTTACGCTTTCATGTTCAGGAGAAGTCAGGTCATTCATTGGCAGCGTCAAATTAACAGCAAACTGTGCTGCAAACAAATTGGCTTTATCAGTCGATCTTACAGAAGGAGTTTCTTTGGAAACAAGTGTCGAAAATGACGCAAATCATTTCTCAATTCAATTTGTTGATAAACATATCTTTAAACAGACTCTTTGGATATAGGAGCAAATTCGACGAACCCAGTCGTGCATATTTTTTTCGACTAATTAGCATCAAAGGAAATACATTTGCCAGAATTTTGTTGTATTTGTTAAAACTTGTATCTTTGTTACAAAGAAAAAGTTCGTTATTAACTCAGCTACTCCAAAAATGTTGATCCCTCAAACAGAACAAAAGTAAACCCACTTATGCTTAAATCACAAGTTATACAAATATTATGTTTTGTATATTAGAAGTTTTTTATCAAAGGCTTTTTATAAGTCAACTTCTATACAATGAATAGGCCATTCCATTCCACTTGGAATGTCAATGGACTTACACAAGCATCACTTTCTTTGAAAGCTCAAAGCTAATTTTTCCTATTAATTCAATATAAAATATTTCACAAAGAACAACTAGTATCCTCGTGTAGTGTAACTAGCAGATAGTTTTGTTCATCATCCTTTAATTAAAAAAAAATGACTCTATTAAAACGAAAACAAAAAGAAATATAAGATAAAAACGAGATAAAAACTCATTTTATCCATTTTCAACATCAACAACCCATTCATATCGCCTTTGCTTATTTTTTTTTTTGTAAACAAAAATTCTCTTCTCTATTTCAAATCATTCTAGATATTACTTTCAACCTACTCGTATTTTAATTTAATTTCGTTGGTACTTTTGGAATATCAAAGGTCTATGAACTTTTACTCAAGAGCCCTTTATTCTACATCACTTGCTAGCCTCAGTCCAAAAAACAAAAACACAAACACAAACAAAATCACACAAAAACTCAAAAGGACTCAGACTTGTGTTTCTGCACTTAAAAGGGTCTAAAAATACCAACATACATTTTTAAAATGATGATGAAAGTTAATATACGATGGAGAAAAATAAAATGCATAGACAAAAAGTAAGATATATGCAAAAATATGTAGAGTAGAAAAATTTATATACGAGACACTTTGAAGGATATTATAGGACTCAAGTTATTTGCATCCTACAAGTCTTATTTCTAAAAAAAGGTATAGCAACTGATTGACCTTTTTTTTCTTGGTTTTTCTTCAAAAATATATTTTTTAAGTAGACAGACCTACATTGTGTACTTGAAAACATTCACCTATGTATCACCAAGTTTAACCTTTCTTTTTTTAAAGAGCGTGTAGGCTTGCTTTTGAAGAATTTTAAACAGAAAAATTGAGCTTTCGTTCTATAAGTTCGTCCTTGCAGACTTACGAGTAGACCCTTGCTCATTAATGTTTTTTCTGTAGGGCAGATGATAGTTATAAAAGAAGAAGGTTAAAAATATGACAACTTATTATATTTTGTGGGAAGGTTGTTACACAGAAGTTTTTTCACTTTTTCATTTTTGAAACAAAATAATGTGTGTTTTTTGGAAATTAAAAGAATGAGTATTAAAAAAATCTATTTCTCTTTCTTTTAATTCAGTTACCTCGGTTGAAAAACATTTCAATCTATTGTGCATGCATCATTCTTTGAAAATCTTTGATTAAATTAAATTAAAACATAATATTTGACTTCCAAATAAAAAACCACCATTCATTTGACATTAGATAGACTATCATTTTTATGAAATTACAAGAATGCAAAGGAAGAACTTATTTCCAAAAGATTGCATTCAATTGATTGCCTTAAGACGATAAGAAAAGAAAGATTGCAATCTTTTTAATGTCAGTAACGGATTCGATGTGTCAAAGTAATTGGACCCTAAAAAAAGAAGATTCGTCACAAATAAATCGCTTACAAAAACTGTTGTAAGCAGTCAATAAAATATCGTTTCTGCAATCTCGATTTATTTTGTAATACAGGGTCCGGCAGCGAAATATGGAAGATTTGAAAAACTTGTTGTACACTCATTTTATTTATATATATTTTATCAGGTGTTGCCATTTCAAAACCAGTCCTCTTGAATCCTTCCCTATTTTCCTTAAGCTCGCACTGTGTTTAAATTTTAAAAATGTTAAGGGTATCAATAACCCCTTGAGTTTTATTTTAATAATAATTACGTACCAATAACCATTTTTGTCAAAACACTCCCACAGGCGTTGTGAGAAGTTCTGCATACTCCTCTGAAGCATCTGACGTGGAACTACTAGAATGTTTTGGGTTATTGTCTTACTTAGAGCTTCAAGTGCACGTGGTTTGTTTATATATAAAAAGTAATCACATGGTGACAAATTCGTTGATCGAGGGGCTTTTTCGCATCTCCTCGCAATGAAATCAAACGCACATGGAATGTTTCTTTCGAAAAATCCATTTGTTGCTCTTGATTTATGGAAAATCGCTTCATCTTGTTAAAAGGCATACAGTATTCAAGTTGAAACGTTCATCTGTAAGTAACAATCTGTGTTGACAAGAAAAAAGTACGGACCAATAATGAAGTTTAAACTAATGTCACATCCAACACTGATCTTGGGACTGTGGAAAGTTCATTCATGGAGCTCTTGTGGGTTTTCAGGGGCCCAAAAACGAACATTTTGTTTGTTAAACACTCCTGATAAATGAAAATGGACTTCGTAACTTCTTATCAAAACAGGGTCATCCGTCAAGATTTTTAACATTGGTTTTATAAACCTTGCAATTCTTGGACAACCATCATCTTGTATTGATAAAAATGCAAGTAAAAGTGTAAAATTCGCCAAACTGATCTGTCTGACGAGGACTTACTTTAACTGCTTAACGCACTCTTCTAATATTTTCTGGAGTCAAGGTTTCAAAAAGTCAGTTCTTTGAAAACTATTCACCCACTTCAAAATCACGAATAAGCGGGTTCGGAATGTTGTTGAAAGTCTGGAGGAATAACTCTATCAGCTTAAGAACAAAGCAACGACTGTTTCGAACAAAAGTCGAATCTGTACTTTTTTATGGGTGCAGCACCTGCAAGGTTACTTCAGCCATTACAAGCAAGCTGCAAACCTTCGTGAATATATATGTCTTAGCAATATCCTAAGATTTTTCTGGCCAAAACGAATATCCAATGATGTCCTTCATAGGAAGACCTAGGGGTTGGGGTCAAAATCCCGAAAATCAAAATCCCGAAAGCCCAAAATCCCGAAAACCCAAAATCCCGAAAACCCAAAATCCCGAAAACCCACAATCCCGAAAACCCACAATCCCGAAAACCCACAATCCCGAAAACCCAAAATCCAGAAAAATTATATAAAATGAAAAATTTGCGCAAATTTTATATATATA
The DNA here is from genome assembly GCA_951509635.1 of Eupeodes luniger. NCBI lineage: Eukaryota > Metazoa > Arthropoda > Insecta > Diptera > Syrphidae > Eupeodes > Eupeodes luniger. Next base: position 4,297,445 of record OX608075.1, on the reverse strand, counting down.
TATATAATTTTTCGGGATTTCGATTTCGAAATGCTTTGCAAAAGCATAATAGCATCGAATCAAACTGTTTTTTATATAAGATCGGGAATTGCAAAGACAACCTACAAATTTGCGCAAATTTTTCATTTTATATAATTTTTCGGGTACTCGCACACAGAAATGGTTGAGAGTTGTAAGTCACTAGGCCCTAGTTCTCAAAAGGACTGTTGCGCCACCCAATTTATTTTATTTATAATTTTTCGGGATTTCGATTTCGGGATTTTGGGTTTTCGGGATTGTGGGTTTTCGGGATTGTTGGTTTTCGGGACTTTTGGTTTTCGGGATTTTGGGTTTTCGGGATTGTGGGTTTTCGGGATTTTGGGTTTTCGGGATTTTGGATTTTCGGGATTGTGGATTTTCTGGATTTTGAGTTTTCGGGATTGTGGGTTTTCGGGATTTTGATTTTCGGGATTATGTCCGTCTCCCAGGACCTAGAGGCCCTATGCCCCTTAAGGGTCCCCCAACGGACTTAACAGGTCTGAGGACCTACGTAAGTATAATCGTTTTAAATTTTGGAACACGAACGTGGACAATATTGAAATGATTTTGAATCACCTCTGTGTTTTGATGGCTGAAAGGCCCGTTTCAATCAACGTGCTATAGACAAACACACGATGCGCAACCAATCACGATTAATAAAATGGCATCTCGCAACAAGTCCTATTACTCATACTCATAACAATAAGGTTCCCCCCACCTTGCTTGACACCCGTTCAAATCTTTCACACCTCGCTACCGAACTCTGTATTTCTGTAAAAAAAAATCCCCAAACAGCCTATTTTTTCAGCGTGTAGGTTGGTCTAAGGCCTTAAGAAATTCGGTGGCTTCAATAAGGTCATAGAAATAGTTCCTATTTTAAAGGTATTGTTATGGCGAAAAATTTAGCTGTATTATAAAAGATAAGGGTTTTTCATTATATTTTCAAAAATAATTCAGTCAAATGGCTGCCGCGTCTGGCTCGAATAAATTCCAGCAGAGAGACCCAGTTTTCAACCACTTTCTGCAGCAATTGGGTCCGTATGTTAGCAGTAACGTGCCCAATATTCCCTTTCAAGGTTTGAATCGTCTAAAGCTTATCTGCGTAGACAAGTGACTTCAAATAACCCCACAGAAAATAGTCCAGCAGTGTTAAAACGTACCATCTTGGAGGCTGCGCCACAGGCCCTCGACGCGAGATAATGCGATCACAAAAAATTTCCCTCAATAAATTGATTATTTCGTTGCGTTGTTTGAACCAAACCATTATGAAATGGAAAAATAAATTAAGCATGAATTCAGTGCCAACTGTCAAAAAGACAAACTCCGAAAAAAGTATTGCTAGATTGAAAATCACACTTCTAAAAAAATACCCGTTATAAAATAATATAATTGATATGGAGCAATAGTCCGTAGAGAACCAAGACCTAGTGACCTACAGTTTTAAGCCGAATCCGAACGGCTAATTTGAGGAAGCACTTTTCATGACAAGAATTACTCTTGGAGGATTTCTCAATTCTTCGCAAGGGGTAGTACCCGTGAAAAAAACTTTAAGATAACAGAAGCAGTGATTGAACTCAAAACCTCCAGCATGACAGTCCTACGCACTAACCAATACGCCACGGGTACTCCCCTTTAAAAAGGCTTCTTGGAAAAAGATGGATCACGTGACATTACGATCAACATTTCCAAAAGTCAATTTCGAATATTTAATTAAATATCTTTTTTCAACGGAATGGTTTAAAAGAGTGACATTTGGGACACACCACCCAAAAATAAAAAAATATAATAATCTCGTTGCATAACTTTAATAAATTAATAATTTTAATAGGAAAATCTTCTTTAAATTAAACACAAATTAAATATTTTAAATTTTATCACTCAGACATTAAGATAATGATATATGCATGCATCAGTTCAACTTTTTAATTACAAAGTAAACAATAAAATATGAAATAATCTCCGAAAAAAATAACAACAATAACAACAGAAAATCCAAGAATCAGTTGCAACCAATAACAAAATAATACACTCAACATCCGGTACATCGCCATTTAAAAAAAAAGTTTTCTCTCTTCCATCGTAATTTCAACAAAATTACTGCAAAATATCGCGCATCAGCCAATTTTGTGTGACGAATTAAATGCAAACATAAAAGTTGGTCGCTTGTAAAAATAAAAACTTTCACCATCAACGAGCAACTGATATGGCAGCTCAGCTATAGCAAGACTGTCCTGTGCTTGTCCTTTCCAATATCCATGTCCGTTTCCGGTTAACGGACGGCTCATACCAATCTTTCTTCATATACATACAATTTATTTTACATTTAAATAACTATTTATCGATGTTCAAACGTTAATTAATGGTGGTTTATGTTGCAAGCCAATGATACTGTCACCAAAACCACCAAAATGGTTTTGCCACCACACTCTGGTAGCTTGGGCTTGAGCTCTTTTAGTCCTGCTCCTGATCCAACAACAACAACAACAACAATAGCTGAGCTGTGATCGAATTAAACTCAAACTGTGTGTGTCTACCAGAAAAATGCCAGTTTCCCAGTGCAGATGTGGAAATTAAGCCAATTAACCGAAAAGCATCATTATTTTATTTTGTGCGTTCTCAACGAAGTTTTCAAAATTAAAATGGAAAAAAGAATCAATTTTTGTATCTTTTATATTATGTTTGTGGCCGGTTGTGTGTGTTCGTATTTTGGAGATAAAATGGAGCTTTTCGGATTGAAGGTGTAAGCTTCAGCTTGTATAATTATTTTCCCAGACACATTATTAAATAAAATTGTTAAGCGCCAGAATCCGCGTGAGTCACGAGGCAGACAAGGTGTCCTTTTGTAGATATGCAATTTACACATCAGGACCAAGTCCAGGACTCGGACTTTTTTTTTTTTTTTTTTTTTGTGGCGGCTTCACAAAAGAGGTGTGTGCACTTTTTTTTACATTTTTGTATTATTTTACTCAATCGTCCATTCTAAAGGATTAACGATGGTAATTAATGAGCGTGTTTAAAATGGGGTAAAAAATAGTATGCCGGCCGCCGTAAAATGATGTATTTCGCACGTTTTCAAGTTTTTTTTCCCATTTTTGTAAAGTATATAATAAAAAATTATAATGAAATAAGTTGAGGCTTTTAATGTTGTTGGCCTCGATTGTGGTGAGAGGTTAAAAAAAAAGATTCATTAAAAATTTTAAATTGATGTTAACTTCGGAGTTGATGCTTTTTTTTGTTTGTTGTTGTTGTGTAATAATAATTAATCTGTTAGGCTTTTGAGATAATCTTTAGTCAGATTGTTTATTATTTTTAAATAATGCTATAAAAATGGGGATGGATTTTTATTTTCAATCAATTTTTGACAGAAAAAATTTAAATTTGAAGAATTTTTTGTCAAAATCTTAAAAAGTGAATAAAAATAAAACTTCAAATTCGGTTTCTAGGAGTAGAATAGTTTGAAGACCAAAAATATTCACCATATTCATATTTTTATATAGCTGTATATTTTTAAAACGATCTTAACCCGAAAAATTGGCAACCTTTTAGTTTTCTCAAAAGTAGTTATTTATAGGGTTTAGAAATAATTTTCTACAGTGCGAAGTTACGTTTTTGATAAACAGTAAACATTTTAGAAAAATCCAATCGATTCCAATCGATCATTAATTGCATGCATTTTTAAGTTCTTTAAATTCGGTTTACGAAAAATATCATTAGCAAATTTTTAAAAACAAAGCGAGTTTTTTAGGAGTGTGGTTTTCAAGAAGAAATAAAACGCATTTAATTTAATGTTATAACCAAGAATTTAGCTGAAATATTTATTAACTTCCCATAGGAAGTCATTGTAATCGGTCCGATTTGTCGAATTGAAAATGTTGACATTTTTCGACGTTTCAAGGTCCCTAGAATCTAAATTAAAGATTTTTAGAGAGATGTCTGTGCATGCGTGTGTACGTACGGCAGTACGTTCGGGAAGCAGTGGAGATATCAACTTCAAATAAAATTTGTTATACAGATGGTAATGCAGAATGATTCAGAAAGGACTCTCAAAAAAATTAAGTGTGTGGTTTTCTTACCATAGCAATTTAAAAAAAAGGTGACAATTTTAACCCAAAATATCTCACAAATCAATAACACTAACGACTTGAATAAAATTTTATAATTATATATTGAAACGTGATACCAAACAAAATAATTTTATGCAATGAAATATAACGTTTTTGACATCAGGTAAAATTCTGGGAAAAATCGAATTGACAATTTTTTTATGAAAAATAAAGACTTGAAAAAACATTACTAAAACTTAGTAAAAATTGGTTTTCGACTCAAATATCTTTTCAAAAATTTTATATATTGGCTTAAAATTAATTGTTTTTTATAAAAACTATTGGTTTCAACATTCAGTAAAATTTTGAGATCAATCAAATTGACAATTTTTACAAAAAATAAAAACCTAAACAGTACTAGAACTTGGTAAAAATTTACTTTCGACTGAAATATCTTTTTTAAAATGTAAGGTATTGACTTTAGACTTATTTCATCTTATAGAAAATATTGTTTTCGAAATTCAGTTTAAAAAATTTATAATATCCGAAAGTCAGTTGTTTTTTTTCATAAAAATTAAAAATTCCAAAAAATAGTACGCAAAATTGGTAAAAATTGATGTTCGGTTCTTGATATCTCGTGAATAATAGAAGATATTGCCTCAAAATTAATTTCATTCATCCAATTTGTATTTTTTTATATAAGAAATAAAAACTTTTAAGAAATGCTACTAAAATTGGTAAAAACTGGTTTTCGACCAAAAATTTCTGTTAACAAAAATAGATATTTCATTAAATGCTAAATATTGTTGGTAATTTTTATTTTTTTTAAGAATAATTCAACTGACAACTTTTTTAACAAAACATGAAAACCTACAAACCTTTTAAGCAAGATAAGCCGACAGACGGGATGAGAAGTTAGCAGTTTGGTACGAATCCCAGCCCCTTTTTTTAATAATGATTTTGGGCTTGGCTGCTGCGAGGCGCGAATGGCTCGACCGGGAGGCACAACTTTCGACTACTTTTTTCCGCCTTTCGGGATGTATGCCAGCAATAAGGTGCAGAATATTTTCTTCCATGGCATCGATGGTCTCGGGTTATCTACATAGACAAGTGATTTTACGTAGCCCCATAAACAATAGTCCAGTGGTGTTAAATCTCACTATCTTTGAAGCCACGCTACAACCCCACGACCAACGTGAGCTAATGCGCTCAACAAAAGTTTCCTTTAATAAATTGATTGCATCGTTGTGTCGCGCAAACCGAACCACTACTTTGGTTATAAATTTAAAAAAATTACAAACGTTTTTCAGTTATGAAATTGTAAATTTAAATGAGCATAATTCAAGTGACAACTGTCAAAAAAAAACCAACTCCGAAAAAAGTATTGCCAGATTAAAAATCAAACATCTAAATAAAAGACCTGTTATTAATAAAAAGTTATAAATATGGGTCGTACCTTAGTCTATTTTTTACATAATTTTTGTTTAAAAATGATTTTTTAGCCCAATATAGTCCCTCTTTTTGTCTTGAAAACTAAAATATTAACGAAAGGTAGCACTTTAACATCTGTGATATAAGTGTTTTTCTTGTTTTTTTTTTTACTTTTGTTTAATTCAATAGTTTTTGTTTTTGCTTGTTGTTTTAATCATAATTTTATTTATTTTCAATTTATGTCAGTGCTGTCAGGTGTGGAGAGAAAAAATAAAATAGTATGATTTAATACAAAAAATAGTGAATAAAGAAAATATCCCCTGAAGAAGTAAGGAGTTCTTACGAAACGTTGGGAAAAAGGATGGAATAGTTTTTTATTTGCATTCCCAAAACAAAAAAGACCAAAATAGCCTATTTTTGACATAAGCAAATTAACGAAAGATAATATGCATATACAAAAATCACTATAAGGTTTTTATGTGAGTTAAAAAAAGTGCAAAATTTAACGTTATAAATGTATTTTAAGTCCCATATTGTTTTGGTTTTGGAAAATTGTCCACGTCAAAACGTTTTTAACCATATTTCTTAAATTTTTTATTTTTAATGAATTTTTGCAGGTTCCTGATTTTTTAGGAATTTGTTTAGATTTTTGACAACACTAATTTTTAATACTACAAAAATTGTGCCTTTTGTCGTTCTTAAGATGAGAAAACAAAAATGTTGCTGCTCTGCTAGTTTTCTGGAAAAAAACCGTTATCCAGGATATTAAATTTTCTTCTCGAACAAGAATTTTTAGCATTCCAATATTTTCTGCTTTTTGCCGTTCCTAGGTTAATGGGGAGGGTATAGTTACATCTCGTCTAGTTTTTTTTCATGGCACATATTAATTTTTCTTCAAAACAAATTTTTTAGTACGCCAGTAATTGTCCTTACTTCCTTTCTTTGTCCGTAAAAACTAGAATTTTGCCCCTTTACTGGTTTTCTAAAAAAAACCGATAATCCACTACATTTTTCAATTTTATTCAATGATAAAGCTTAAGAACGCCCATTATGGTCGCTTTTTTGTCATTTTCATGGCATACAATTTATTTGTTGTTTGAATTAGATTTTTTGTTTAAGAGAATATTCAATCTTTAACACTGATACGGAAGTGTTATATCTGGCAATAAAATTTTATTTTTTTTTTAAAGTTTTTGTAGCTTATAGGTCTAGATCCGGTTCTTAATTCACTGCAACCTCATAAGGTTTAAAAAAAAAAAAAAAAAAAAAAAAAAATATAAGGCTTTTCGAGACTAGTTATAAATATTCTGTTTAATTGTTGACATATTTAAAAAAAAAAAAAAGAAAAAAACGGATCAAAGTTTTTTTTTTTGTTCTGGTAACGAATCCGTTTCCCAAACAAAATTTTTTTTTTACCTCACACTTTTGAAATAAAAATAGTTTAAAAAAAAGGTATTTCTTAAATATGCCAAATTACTACAAAATATAAAATCCAAATTTTTCCAAAACAATAAAAACAAAAATTTCGTAAGGAGTAAAATGAAGATTTATACATAACTAATGATGTTGATGAAATGTTTGAAAATTAAATGCGTTTCTTAAAAGTTGGGTTATGTTTTACTTTACCCTTAAAAACACGACATTATGGATTTTTTTAAATTTTTAAAGGAATATATTTTAAAAACTTGACCTGTTAGAGAATTAATATCGTCCAATTCGAATTCAGGACATCAAATTTCTATGGAAAAGTATAATCGCTAAAAAAAGTCGTATTTTTAAATTCTTCTGGTTTATTTATTTCCCATTATTAAATAAAACTTAAAAATATTAAGTTCCATTCCTATTGAAAATATCCGATCCTTTTTTTTTGTGGTGTGTTAAATCAAGATTGAAACTTTAAAATTTTAACGACATCAATCCTCATGCATACATTCACTACTCGTTTATTCACAAAATTTGTTTTCGCCTTTCTGCGTACAAAAATACTTACTTACACACATATAAAGAGAGTACTTTGAACTTCCTTCCTTCCCCCCACTTAAACTCCCATCATTTTGTTGTATTTATTTCACATTCAAAAGGGTGTGCTTTATTCGTATACATAGGTTTGTACATTTTCGTGCCTCTGATGTCCTTGCTTTGGGGATATAAGTTCATTGTGTGGCAATGCATTTTAACGAAGCTACAATTTTCCTCACCAAACGACAGACCTACCGACAGACCGACCAAAAACCATTGTATTCGTTTCTCCTTTGTTATAAATGTACTATGGTTGCAGTTTGAGGTTTTGAAAAACTGAAAAAAAAAATGAATTCTTGCTGCAATTATTCCATTGTTCTGAGAACTATTGTGTTCAAAAAACGCTGCAAATTATTGCAAACAATTCTTAAAATTGTTGCAAATAAACGAAACAACAACAATGACGAAAAATATAATACTTAATGGCAGAATTTTAAGTTTGTTTGTTTTATTTTTGTTGTATCCAATTATTCGGTAGTTACTGTTGTATTCAAAATCACTGAACAATTTTTCATATAGTCCTTAACATATTGATGGAAGTTTAATATGCAAAATAATATTGAATTTAATATTAATTTTATCAAATATATGAGCACAGATATTATAAGCAAATGACAAAGGTTTTGAAAATTGATAAAGATGGATTTTTTATTGATTTGATACAAAAGAATTTTTTGAAATATACAAATGTAAAAATTATTTCTGTTTATAGAGGTTTGTCTATTAAAGCCGATTTTTCTTCGAATTTTTAATGCTTTAGAACTATTTGGCCAGTATTGCATTCGTTAAATTTTCGAACTCGAGATTTTATTCAAACAGTCCTCACCCATGCAGCCTAAGCCACCAATTGAGTTCAAACTAAGACATTAATGTTATAAGCAGATTTGCGAGAACGATTTTTTTTATTTTTAAATACCAAAAACAACAGTAGTTCCTATACATTTTTGTTAGTCAAAAATCGAAGCTTCAAATTTTCTCAAAAACTGTCCGATACATTTTTATGAAATTTACTCTAATTTTTGTTCTTAATTTGGATTCTTTCAATATAAGAAATATATTTTTGTGTTACTAAAGAAGGCTATTCCACTACAGAACCGATATTTTGTTTTTAAATTTTCTCAGGAATTAATGAACCGATTTTAATAACTTTTTTTTCTGATCAAGTTCCTATATTTTCTAAATAATGTTCGGTGTTAAGAAATGCTTAATTTTTGTTTATCAAAATATTTTTTGATTTCAAAATTACATACCTATCTCAAAAACGGATCAATATTTTTTTAAGAAATTCAAATAAGAAAAGTATATTTATAAAAATATAATAAATATTAATAAAACAAAACGTTTTTTATATTTTAAACTTTACTGATTTACTAAAAGTGCTTAATGAGCTATTTTTAATAATATCTCAATTCTTTATTATTACTTAATTATAGGAGTCGGTGTTGCTTCACTGGATTCCGGTGGTAGATAGAATGCTGTTCTCGCACTTTCTGTACAGTTTCTACAGGTTTAATTGTGATGTACAACAGCGTTGTTATATCCACCACATATACAAAACTCAAAATAAAACACTATATAGATTTTCAAAAAAAAAAAAAAAACGTTTTAAAAATTAATTTTTGTCATTTAAAATTTTGAAGATAAACTTATATTGCATTTATATTTATTAATATTAACATATACATACATAGGTACTATTTTTAAACAGACTTCTTGTATACAGGGGCAAGTTTGTGGCACCCAGACGTGCTTTATATTTGGAAGCGGTTTATATCTAAATTTAGAATGTTCATCAGCATTATTAAGATAACGTCTTCTTTTTCAAAACTGTCCACGGCAAGATCAATGCTCGACTATTTTTGTAATTTTATTGACTTTTAGACAAATGGCACACTTCTAAGGAAGAAAGTGAAAACATTTCTTAAAATTAAGTAAAAAAAAAAACAAATAAAAATCATCTTTCAAAATATATTAAAATTTCAAGTGAATCGGCTTAAGATTGTCTAAGTTATGAATGTGGCAAAATTACAAAAATGCAGTGTTAAGACTAACACGTTCGACTTTTTGAGCATTAGAAAGTTATGACTAGCTTTAAAATACCTTTCGAAAACCTATAGTATTCGTGTTTTTTTCAGCTATAATTTTTTGAGAGATCATTGTTTAGGTCTTAGCGAACCATTGAAAATTTAAAAATAGACAAGGTTAACAGGTTAAATTATACTAAAATCCTTTAGTTTAGATCCTTAAATTCAAATCCTTGGAGAACAAGCGAAAATGTCCTCATCCATCAAACAAAGTTTGATTCGTGTAAAACTCGTCTGTCCCACCTCAACCACATACTAATATTTAATAATTCAAAGCTTAACACATCAAAATGAATTCTCAAATCAATCATTTTCGTCTCTTTCGATAGACATTGACTAACCTCAAAATAGTCCCTTGAGTAGAATGTCAAAGAATGTGAATATAACGACCATCACATCTGATTGTATGGAAATAAAAACAAAATTAAACACAAACAATAAAGCAAATCGACGAATTAGACAGAAAGTGTTTGCTTTATTTGACAACTTTCGAATAAATTTAAACATTTTCCCTTTTCGACAGTTTTGATTTTGATCGTCATAAACTAACATACAACAAACAAGATGATGTCAATGGCAACTGATGTTATAACCCATCATTTTCATTTCAATTCCCTGCAGTAGAAGATACTTCAATTCCTGCTCAATGGCTTTGAATTCACTCCTCAATTTGATTGCCAGAAATAAATGCCTCGTTTCGAAGCAGCACATGTGCCCTCGACCCTTTCTATAGAAGGTACAAACATATGAACACAGTACATAGGTACATATAAAGTACAGCAATTGTAAAGCTTTAACTTTTCTATTTGCTTAAAGCAAATACAACAATCAAGCAAGGATAATCGGTGACGGCAGGCAGCAGCGCCAGGCTGCTGTAGCGGCAGCAGGGAGAAGATTTTGCATGTCTATAAAGTCTGTTTTAGTCTTCCATCATCAAAATAATAAAAAGAAACGAAGAGAAGAGAAGAGAAGAGATGTAAAAGACGAAGAAAAAAGATATATACAACTCAATTGAGCTGAGATTTGATTAAGAGCAAGCTGCTATCAAATCAAAGCTGTGCACTTAACAGATTGACTGAGACTCCTGTAGATAGATATACCTACATATCGAAATATAGGTAACCATCACGTCATACATGAAGTGCTATAGATACAAGATACAAGATACAAGATACAGATTTATGCCCTTAAGCAGTAATCGCGAAAATGGAAAAGCCATAGAACATAGAATAAAAAGAAGAAGAAGAAGAAGAATCCATTCGGCTATTTATCTTTGGCCGTATAAACACAGAAGGATCCTTCTCAGTTTTCTATGCCATTCGTTATCCATCTCTGAATAAGGAGGGATCTGATGTATCTCTGTTACATGCTACCTTATACCTAGACCTACACCCAGGTAAAATTGAGTTAGGGATGTTGAATTCCCTAAAATATTTTATATATAGTGGGGGCCTCCACGTCTATGATGGTACTTCACAACGACGACAAGTACCAAAAGGACGACGAATGATGGGGGAGGCTTTTTGGAATGTTTTCATTCCATTAAGTTCAAAGCCTGTGAGGTGAATGACACCCAGAAGAATGAATTTTCGGCTCTTGCTGAGAGCGAAAACGTTCACGTTCGCAGACATACAAAGGCCATTGAAGATGAAACAAATTTACAGAGAAATCGTATGAAGGTGCAACTTTTGCGCCAACTATTACAAAGTCGTTTTCTTAATGGATTCCTGCTATAGAAAGAAAATATTCATCACTAAATTGGAGAATATTAACGTCTGCTAAGTGAAATGGAAACAAAATAATGAAGGACACTTTCTCCCCACACTACATAACCATCGAAAACTTCTCTCGCAGTACTTCAAACAAAATTATAATCCTAGAAAGTCTCGAGACCGGAAATGAGCGAAAACTTGTAGCCATTACGGGTCAATTGCCCGAATCTGCTTCGACGAACTTTGGAATACAAATTTTTATAACATAAAAGCTATATATGTATGCGGGATTATATTAAAAACCAGCTGCACAGCACAGACTTCAAGCTTCGTGGGGGAAAAAAGCGCATTAAGTAAATTGTAATGCGATGGAGTGCGATGGTGGTTGCTGATGGTTGGTCCTTTGGCCGGAAATGTTTGCATTTTCATTATTCAAGTCACGTCCTTTTATTACGACGACTCAAAAGTAAAGCTGAAACAACTACGATTTTGGTTCTATATGCGGAACGAAACTTGTGTCAGCGCGCGAAACAGCACAGAACAGCAAAGAAGCAATGAAGAAGGAGCAGGGGCAGTGCATTCGAGTATTCCAGTATTCGGCCAATTCATGCCAAATTTGTTATCAACACTCTATCCTATCAAATCCTTAAATAATCCAAAAGGGAAGTGAATAACAAAGTACATAGATATAGACGAAGTTGGAACTGAATAAGGCGAATAAAATAAAAGCAAAAGCTGAGAAAAGAAAAAAAAAAAAAACAAAGACAAAGATGAAGAAAAACAAGAAGTTTATCTTGAATTCAACACGAACAAATGAAATTAGTCTGAAGCGTTGAACCGCGTCTTTTGTGTCAATGTTTCCTGAGCTTCAGCTTCGAGCCCTTCAAGGATATTCTTCTTCTTCTCCTTAGTTTTTTTGTTTCATGTTAAACATGCCCTTCGAAACAACGAAAAAAAATACTTTTAAGTATTCATGTTCTTAAAAATGAAATTGGATGATTTTGCGCTGGGTTTACACGACAATGACGACGGCCACAAGTTGAATATTTAAAAACTTATTATGCCAAGACAGTATAAATCTAAATTAGTTAGGGCTCATAATATTTTGATTGGTTTTCGAGTAAAAATTAATGAAGACTTTTATCGTATAGGGTTTTGTAAAAAAAAAAAGATTGGAAGATAATGGGTTTAGTTTTTTTTTTAATGTACACAATTTGTTTAGGAGCGTGGAGAATAACAATCTTAGGAGAAAGGACATGTGGCGAGTTTAGTATAAAGCTTAAAAGCAAGAACTAGGAAATTCCATTTGTAATTTGTTATAAGGTTATTATCGGTTGCAATTATGAAAACCTGCTACCAAAAACAATTTATAGAGGCTCCTAAAACGCTATTCTATTTTTTACACAAAACTTTAACATGCAATTAAAGTATTGTTGCTAATCCATTTTAGGAAATTATAAAACTATGGAAATTTTGAGAGATTTGGAATAAATACTTCCATTACCCAGATCAGATTTTTAGACTTGTTAAGGTCCAAAGTTTTTAATAAAAAGGAATAAGTCGTTTCCTCGTTAGCAAAAAAAAAAACATTTTTGAAAGTATTTATTAAATATACCTATTGATATCCTTAGGGTGTCTGAATACCCTCGACAGGCCTTAGTAAGTGAGCCTTTAACCAGTTGCTGTTCAAGAAGATTTCTACGAGCATCTTAGATAATTTTTTAATTAATGTTTAAAAAAGATTGTTGAGGTTTTAAGTGGGTCATGAGAATTTATTATAAAAGCCGCTTTAAATTGAAAATATAAATAACCTCACTTTTTTATTTAAACAAAATGAGAATGAAATACGTACTTGGAAGATTTTCAAGACGACTTCTTTTTTAACAACCAAGTTATTATAATGAATTAATTGATTGAGGCAGTGTTCTCGTGAACTCACTTATTTCGAATCATCACAGCCCTCGACAATTCTTCCAAAATGTCTATTGTAATACGGATAGTGATACCATATTCAGTCGATATCAATGACATGCAATTACAACCAAAATCAAAAGACAGCGGAAACTTTTTTTTACAGAAGCATTATTGAAAAATATTATAGAATGATGAAACAGAGATCTTAAAATTAAAGAGCACACGTTTTCGAGTTAAAACCAAAGTTTTTAAGTTGTTCCCCTGGTCACAGTAACAAATCTATGGACTCAGCACAAAAATGTATCTAATCATCGTATAGATTTTTGTATACATAATTTTTGTATTCATTACATAATAAAATACTTGCTGACTATAGACATTTACATATGTTTAAAGAATTTTCCGATAAATAACACAAAAAATTGTTTTGATTTGATGAATTTTCAATCCCTAAAAAATCAAAAAAAGTTTAGTAGGTTTTCTGTAAAAAGTTAAATATTTAATTATCAGTAAAGCTTGAGGTCACTAGTCTTAGCTGTTGAGTAAATTAATCTATTAAATGGGTTGATTATTTTGCGAAGTGTAACAATTTTATGAATTATGTAATCCACTCCTCACATGCTTTTAATGTTTCCGTGGAATTATGGGAATTTTTAAATAAACCTAATGCTAATTTACTGTGATGATTACATGTTTATTTATTGAGTATAAATTTGTTTTCCTCATTTCATACGTTTTAAATATGTTTATACTTATTATATACGTTTATCAAAATTTCTATAAAATAATTACAGAATAATGTGGTAAGTGAGGCTTTAATACACTCATAAGAAACACTTATGTAATCATTACATAAATCTATTACTCCACCTTTACTTTACTATTATTTATTTAATTGGCTTGATTTTAAGTATTGCGACGTAAATTATACTCAGTACATTGCTATTAGTCTGTACTGAGTCGATACATTTTTTTCCTCATTGTGTTGCCTGTGGTTATTACCAATTTTTATTTGTAACTATTTTGGAATTATAACCATACATTACATACAACTCTCCACTTAAATGTTTACAGCACCCTGAGCGACTAAAACTATAAAAGGCTTCATTAAAGTATGTAGTGATCACGTACACTTCATTTCCTTTCTCTAATTCATTTGGAGTTTTGGCCACAAATTAAATTAAATTGGTTGTAGTGTATTTGCAACTTAAGAAGCCAAGTTGTTGTGAATAAAAAATAGGTCAAAAATGAAAATACATAGATAACATAGGCACCGCTTTCTTTTCAAAAATTGTAAAAATATTTGTCGATGTTTTTTTTTTGAAAAGTAGAAAAAAAGAATAAAAATTATCTCCACTGCTTTCAAAAAACATGAAAACACTTAGTTTGAAAATAAGAAACCGTAGCAGTTTTCTGAAAATCACATAATAAGACATAATTCCATTTTTTGACATAAAGCTCCTGACTCTGTATCGAAGTTAAAATGTGTGAGGATGAAGGTCATCACATGTTTGTTAGCTTTCAGAAAATCCACTTAATCCACTTTTAAAATAATCTTTCTTTAATCCATTTAAAATGAATCCATCTTTAGATACAAGGATATGCATCAAAAAAGAATTTCAATTATCCTTCTTAAGAATATATCAAATTTTGTTCTAAAAAAAAAAAAGCTTTCAACATGAAAAATGTTCATTTAATCGCTTAGGTATTCTATCTTATATATCTTCTATCTATTGAGCACTCCGCATCCATAATCTCGATTAAATGTTTAAATTTAGTCAGTTTTCCCCCCACTCCTCCTCCTTCAAGAGAGTGGCATGTTATGGCCCCCAACCATATAAATAATGCAAACCAAGGTATATACTCAAACATTCTTTTGAATTGCAAACATCCGCGTAGGTACCTATATCTCATTTGAAATTCCTTTAATTTCAAGAAAAAGCTGCATACCTATACATAGGCTATAAGCTGAGATGGGCTGGGCTGGTCTGGGCTCGTCGTCGTTGTCGAGTGAGGCTGATATATGTACTAAAGTACACCACTCTGAAGTCAAATATATATAAATTTCACCTCACGTCGAGCTAACATAAGGACTTTTTATTTCTGGTGCGTTAAAATATTCAGACTTCCATTTAAATTTCTGCTTAGTTTTGCTTCATACGAGTATTTCAGTTTTTTATTTCTCTCAATTTTTGTTTTAAAATCTTGCATTTGAACTTTTCTTTCCTTGTTCAAGTCCATCATCGTGCAAGCTCGACTAGACGTTTGTAGATATTTTGAATTTTATATAGAAAACCATGAGAACATATTTATCTTCGTTTCCGTGCAATCTACATTTTAATACTTGACTGCATCCATTTAGCAGTACAAAAGAAAATGGAAGACATTTTCTTTATGCCATAAAAAGTTTAGTTTTTAAAATATTTATATAAAAACCTACGTAAAATAAAGCAGCTGTGTTGTTTAAGTTTCATTTATCAGACTTTCAGAGCGACTTGATGTGATTAATTCTCAACGAGACCAAGACCAGGACAAGAACCAAAACTAGGAGCAAGATGAGGACCATACAAATTAAGAGAATCACTCCCAATTGCACGTTCTATCCATGAGTTGATATAATTAAGAATGCACAAGTGTTATCCCTGAAGCCATCGATGTCCGCAAAACCTAATTACGCTAATGCCAAGCAATGACCGAACTAATTCTCTTTTCTCGTTGTTTTTTTTTTTGCCTTAATGAATCTTCGTCAGGATAGCAAGTCAGCAGGGTCTATCCAATTGTCCTGGGATATTAGTCTTAATCACTTGCCACATTGTGCTTAGTAAAACTTCTCCCAAGACACCGATAGAGATGGCAACATCTTAAAAGCAAAAAAAGGGAAGGAAGGAAAAAAGCGACACACATATCAAGCGTTAAGTTTGACATCTCTTCTTATAGTTTGCCTTGAAAGAAGTCCTTAATCCTGACGAGAGGAGTGCAGCAAGTAAGGGATGTGATGCGAAGGAATAAGAAAACCCACATGCTAAAGCGAATTGGGCAGCAGGCAAAAAAAGGATGTTCTTCCTAAATGAAGTATAAACTCGGGGGAAAACTATCTTACAGATACGAAAGGTGTCAAGTCACGATGTTCTTTGATCGCACAATCTATTAAACGGCTCACGAGCCAATGTATAGAGTATAGATGCTGATGTTGATGCACGACTGAACTACCACAAACCCCTTATACTTCGCAGGACGAAAAAGACGTTCTTCACCAGGATTTCGCAAGCAATATATTTTTGGATATACTCTCGTGGGGTTTGATGCTTTTGGAGTCTTAACAGAAATGAATGGCTTCAATTGTTTGCCATGACGGATGAATTTACGGATTTTTTCGTCACTCCGCATTGTCGAGGTAGAGGATATACGATGCTAGACACCACTTTGCAAAAGGCACCTAGAAGAGCATTGAGTCTCTGTCTTTTAAAAACCTAATATCCTTTTAAGATCTTTGTTTATTCCAAGTGTTTTTGGTGGGTATTTCCTCAAGTAGGTAAACTAAACTGAAAGGAGAGAAACGAAAGGAGACAACACACACGAAAAAAAAAAGAAATTGTTAAGAAAGTAACAAAACTTCTGTAATTTTTCATGCAATTCTTTTTGTCGGGAGCAAAGGATGGAATCTGGAGTTTATGGGGGTGACAAAAATGAAGAAAAAGTTTTTCGTTTGTTTAGAATTTAGGATCTTATGGTCGGTTAGTTTTAGAGCAATTGTTGTAGATATGTACATAACTTTGGTAAATTGACATCAGTGCATTTAAGAAGAAAAGGGCTTTAGTTTACTTTTTTGATGTATGGAGACTTTAGCAAGAATATAAAAATGCCCAAAAGTTTCACAAGAAATCACTTGTAGATAGCAAGGGATGGTCGTACTTTCTTTTTTTTTACTTGATGAAGTTTGAACTTTTGAAATGAGGTGTATCTAAAAAGATTGGAAATAAAATGTCTGTGTTGTTCTTGAAAATAATTTATATGCAAATATGTAAAATGTACGGGTTTCCAATAAGAGGTTTCAGTTTGATATCTAAAAGAACTGAGTATTTTTATAGGGAAATTAATGAATGAATTATTTCGTTGTAATGAAGAAAAAATGCCATTACAATTAAAAGCAATATAAACCAATTGATTACCACCGATATAGTTCCAGCCATCATTACAATTTTCAGCACATTTGCAGCTGTGTGTCCTCGATAACATTACATATTCCATCTTTGAAATCAATTAATTTGAATTTAGTTGTATTCCATTTCAATTCAATTCAAATTCAATTCAAATTCAATTCAAATTCAATTCAAATTCAATTTAAATTCAATTCAAATTCAATTCAAATTCAATTCAAATTCAATTCAAATTCAATTCAAATTCAATTCAAATTCAATTCAAATTCAATTCAAATTCAAATCAAATTCAAATCAAATTTAAATCAAATTCAATTCAATTCAAATCAAATTCGATTCAAATTCAATTAAAATTTAAATTCAAATTTTATTCAAATTTAGTTCAAATTAAATTCAAATTCCATTCAAATTCAATCCAAATTCAATTCAAATTCAATTCAAATTCAATTCAAATTCGATTCAAATTCCAATTCAAATTCAATTTAAACTCAATTCAAATTAATTTTAAATTCAATTCAAATTCAATTCAAATTCAATTCAAATTCAATTTAAATTCAATTCAAATTTAATTCAAATTCAATTCAAATTCAATTCAAATTCAATTCAAATTCAATTCAAATTCAATTAAAATTCAATTCAAATTCAATTCAAATTCAATTCAAATTCAATTCAAATTAATTCAAATTCAATTCATATTCAATTCAAATTCATATTCAATTCAAATTCAATTCAAATTCAATGCAAATTCAATTCAAATTCAATGCAAATTCAATTCAAATTCAAATTCAAATTCAATTCAAATTCAATTCAGTTTCAATTCAAATTTATATTCAATTCATATTCAATTCGATTCAACTCAATTCAAATCAATTGAATTCAAGTACAGTTTTTCGCACAGTAATGTTTTAAAAAAGTGCAGGTATTACTTTCCCTTCCGAGTAAAAAGGACAACAAAATACCAAACAGGACTTTCAATAATAATTATGAGACTATGAGTCAATGAAGCATTCCCTTGCAGATATTATGCAAAATTAAATACAAAAATAAAGTGATTTTATTATTATAAAATGGAAATTGTTGAAAAATGTACATTTTTCTCCATCAATGGACATTTTAAAATATGTTTCATGTTGCATACACTCAGTAAGCGCATTACAAGTGGAGGATTCTTAAAAACAAAACAAAAAACATAAAATTATGCTCAGCAACGCTGCTGCTGCCGCTGCTGCTGCTGCTATCGAACCGTGTAATTAAATTTTCACATCTCATTAGTTGAATTTAATGAAATTTTCAATACTAAAAATATAATACCCTGGGCAACAACAAAGCTCAACTTTGCAAAAGGGTTTAATTTTTTTTTATTTTGTTGTATTTTTTTAATCTCAGATATGTATGTGTAGCAATGTTTGTAGATAGTGAAAAATTATAATGAAAACTATGCTGGGGAGCATTTTTTAATACAACACATTTTTTTCCACCATATAAAGGAAGTACACCCTATTGCAACATCCGCCACCGCTTCCACGCCGCCAACATCTGCTTTGTATAATGATGCTGAGAAGTAAGGGAGAGGTGCCGACATAATTTGTTGGAAAAATAGTTAAACAAAGCCTTTGACGGCTTTAAAGGACTTTTTTTTAGATGTCAAGGGGATAAAGCATCACTTGGCTTTTCTATGAAAATATTATTTTTGTTTATCTTTCCATAAAAAAATATGTGATAAAACACTGTTGGAGGTAATTATATTAAAATCATGATACCAACTTCCACGAATTTATAAATAACTAGTATGAGGTTAAAATAAGCTAGGAGCCTTTCAAAAATAACAGAGTTTTAAAAGAAAAAGGTTTACAAAATGTTTTCTGACTCAAACCTTAGGGTTTTGAAAATAAGCAACTTACATACACCCTAAAACTTATGTTTTGATATTTAAATTAATTACTTACTATTTGCACAAGTTCAACAGCCCCCGTTCATCTCCTCTCTTGAAATATTTTCTATAGATACCATCTTTGACAAACTATAATGGTTGACAAATGCTACTAAATTACGTACTGATTTCAAATAAGCAATAAAATTTAATGCGTTTATTATTATAATTAAAGGCGACTTAATTGTATCAATTAATCAGAGTCTCCATCAGAATACTTGATGATTTATACGCGTAGGTCAGGTTATACGCTATCATCAATACCACTATTTTACTTTATAATTAATCGTTTTACATTGCTTAAGATTATTTTTTTTTCTATAAATTGGTTTAATGTGGCATGACATACGAAAAAGATCAAATGTCAAAATTCATTCAACAGCGTCACGTTGTTAAATGTGAAGTGAGTGTGATTTTTTTTAAAATCAGTTGAGATACAATTTTAAACAATTAAGTGAAATGTTAAGGTAAAAGATTTTAGAATTTTTCTATTTTCTAATATTTTACTAAAGTTAAAGTCACAAAATGGTTACTTTAACTTTAAGTCATTTGTTAAATTCATTTTGACTTATTTGTATCTGACATTTCAGATTTAGGTTTGTTTGTTTCAACTTTTCTTTTACGAACTGTAACCATTTAAAAGTGAATAAAGAGAATTATTATTTTACCAGTTAGATAATTTTGTGAATAATTAATAAACTTCTAAAAATATAAACATGCTTAGCTGTAAAAGATGTTTCTTTCCTGCATGCGAAGTTATTATAGTTGCTGTTTATGGTTTGACAGTTCAGAATGTCAAATTGTGTTAACTTTTCTGTTCAGAAAGGTTTAGGATTTAATCATGAGGCGCAGAAACAACGCTTAACAATTGTGGAAATTTACTTTGACACCAACAAAACCTTTTTGAAGTTCATAGAGCATTTCGTCTATTTGACAGTGTTTATTGGTGAAGTTCATATCTGGTTTAATAGCTTCGTCAATAAGAAAAATTGACAGCTACGTAAAACTGGAAACACCAGAATTTCCAAAATTATATAACGAAGCAGAAATTTAGTGAATTTTTGTGCTTATTTAAAACTCTGCTCTATGGTTCGCAAATCCCCTCCCTCTCAAACTAGTGGTGATACCAGCTTGGCATCAAGCTGGGAACACCACATCTTAAGGTTCAAAAACTTATATACACTTATTATGGGGAATTAAATTAAGTTCGAGGGACTCTAGATTGGTTTTTCCAGCCCTTTTTGGAGACTTTAAAAAACAAACAAAACTAAATACAATAATGATGGAATTATTAAATACCTTTTTGAGTTTTCCATTCTGCTAACAAATTTCAACTTTCGAGTCACTACCTCATAATATTAAGGCGAAAAGTTGAAATTTTAGGAAATATTCTAAGCCAAATTAAATTTCAAAAAGCTTATGAGGGGGAGAATTCGATGCTATTTAAGTGTTCCTTAGTTTCGAGAACTTTTTAATGGTTTCTCAGAACTTTTATTTCCAAAAGATTTGGTGTTCCCAGCTTGACTCCTTCATGCATATAACAAAAAGTAAATATGGACGACAGAAGGGTGATATTTGGGCTGGTGATTTTGTGGAAAAAATGAGGGATTTAAACTTTTACTTCCTCCAAGACGATACTGCAAGAAATTGTCGAAGGTCGATTTTTGTGCCCTTTTCAAAGTCTTATTAGTTTGGCGGATTTTTAACTTCCCATGGGTCCGATTTGTCAAATTGAATATTTTGACATTTCTTGACGTTTCAAGGTCCCTAGAGTCGAAATAAAAGATTTTTAGAAAGATGTCTGTGCGTGCGTGTGTACGTACGTTCGTACGTCCGTACGTTCGCGACGTTTTTTTCGTCGTCCATAGCTCAAGAACCAGAAGTGATATCAACTTCAAATAAATTTTGTTATACAGATAATAAGGCAAGAGATGCAGAAAGGGCTCTCAAGAAAATTTCGTGGGTGGTTTTCTTACCATAGCAGTTTATAAAAAAGGTGAACATTTTGGTTAACCCTAAATATCTCATGAACCAATGGCGCTAGAGACTTAAATTAAATTTTATATAATATATTGTAACGTGATACAAAACAAGTATATTTTTAGAAAAAAAATCCAATTAACAGTTTTTTTTATAAATTAAAAAAAATAAAAAAAAAATTTGTCACCTCGAAAATTTTACGACTAAAATATGATTTTATCTCCAAAAAAATTTGTGCAACGAAAAATAATGTTTTTGACATCTGATAAAATTTTTAGAAAAATAAAAAATATAATAAAAAAATAAAAACCTAAAAAAAACATTACTCAAAGTTGGTAAAAATTGAATTTCGACTCAAATATCTTTGTAGCAAAAATTCGAGATTAAGGCCACAAACTTATTTTATCTTATAAGAAATATTGTTTTCAACATTCTGAAAAATGTTGAGAAAAATCAAATTGACAGTTTTTTACAAAAAATAAAAACCCAAACAAAAAATTAATAGAAGTAGGTAAAAATTGATTTTTGACTTAAATATCTTTTCAAAACTTTGAGACATTGGCTTAGATAGATAGATACTTTATTTTTCATAGATAAGGCTTTACAAAAATTTGCGTAGTACGCAGCTTGCACAGAGATTTGATATTTGAAATATATCTTACAACTGAAAAATGTTATGAAAGTTAATAAATACATTTGAATTAAGAAAAACTACATTTGAAGGAAAACTATGATAAAAAACCTTCATTCGATATATTTTATAATAAAAAAAAAAAAAATGACTAGATTAAACTTACAAACTAAAGGAACTGCCAAGTTGGTATATAGGTATTTTATTATTGAATAATATGTACAATAATAATATTTAGAAAAAACGGTCAAACAAAAACAAGTTAACTAGTTATTATATTTGATATTAAATTAATAAATAAATAAAGAAATAAATAAGTAAATAAATAAATAAATAAATAAGTAAATAAATAAATAAATAAATAAATAAATAAATGAATAAATAAATAAACAAACAAATAAATAAATAAATAGATAAATAAATAAATAAATAAATAAATAAATAAGTAAATAAATTAATAAATAAATAAATAAATAAATAAATAAATAAATAAATAAATAAATAAATAAATAAATAAATAAATAAATAAACAAATAAATAAAAGAATGAGTACATAGATAAATAAATAAACAAATAAATAATTATGGTTTCGATTTTACAAACATTGATATTACTGACTTACTAAATTTTTTATTAACATATTATTTGAATCACTACATCTTAGATAAAATCTTTGGTTGAGAGCTTCAATTTTTCTTGCAACTAGACGAACTCCAGTTTGATAGTGTAAAAGTTGGGTGGAATAATGCCAAGGTAAATTTGCCATCATTTTTAATGTTTTGTTCTGGGAAACTTGTAATTTTTTTAAGTGCGTTTTTGCACAAGTTCCCCATACTGGACATGCATAAACAATAATTGCTTGGAAAATGACTTTACATATAATAATCTTATTGAACTTACTCAGGGGTGATTTTCTACATATAAGTGGGTATAGCATTTTAGTGGCAATACTTATTTTGCTAAGGGTATTTGTAATATGGTCCCGAAAAGTTAATGTCTTGTCTAAATATACACCAAGATATTTGACAGAATCAACCCACGGGATATCACAGTTATTTATCTTTAGCTGATTTAGTGGTAAAGCACAGGCTTTTCTTTTCCTGGTGAAAAAGATTGCCTGTGTTTTTTCAGCATTTAGACTGACTTTCCATGTTATGAAATAATCATGAATTTTATTTAGGGCATGTTGCAAGTCATTTTCGATTTGATACCCAATTTTACTTGAACTGTAAATGGCGGTATCATCGGCAAACATTGCTATTTCACAGTTCCATATTTCTGGGAAATCAGCAACATATGTAATGTATAATAATGGACCTAATACTGACCCTTGAGGTACTCCCGATGTTATATTTTTAACGGAAGAGTGTATTCTATTTAGATTAACTTGGAATTGCCTGTTTCTAAGGAAGCTTTGTATTAGTTTTATTAAATATAAAGGACAACCGAATAATTTTAGTTTATGAAGTAGACCATCATGCCATATGCTATCAAAAGCCTTTTCAACATCCAGAAGGACAAGACCCGTTGATTCTTTTGCATTCATTTTGTCTTTAACATGTTTGCAAATTCTAAGAACTTGATGTGTCGTACTATGACCTTGCCTGAATCCAAACTGTTGGTTTGGCACAACATTGGAAGACTCGAGAAAATCAAGAAGTTTAATTTTAATAATTTTTTCTAGTATTTTGCTAAAACTACTAAGTAGGCTTATTGGTCGATAACTATTAGGTATGTTTGGTGGTTTTCCTGCCTTGAGGATGGGTATGATTTTCGCAGTTTTCCATTTGCTTGGAAAGTATTTTATCTTTAGACAAGCATTGACAATAAAACATATAAAAGATACACCAATTATTGGTAGCTCCTTAAAGTAGGAATTTTTCAGAGTATCTACTCCTGGTGCTTTATTGTTCCGCATACCATGTATTATTCCTTTAATATCATCGTTTGAGACAAAAACATCTACTGGTAAAGGTTCATCATTACTGTTAATAAAGTTAATTGACTCACTTACTAGAACGTTAACTGAGCTGGTTTCATTTACTAACGGATTGTTAAAATTTTTTTCAAACAATCCCGCAAAAATGTCAGCTTTTTCTTCACAGGTTATCAGCAAGGAATCATTGTGTTCTAAGTGAGGAATAAATTTGTTTTTTGCTTTTAGTACCTTTGCTATTTTCCAAAAGGGTTTGGAATTCGGTTCAAGAGAGTTAAGTTTATCACTCCATGTTTTATTTCTGAACTTTGAAATTTCAAAAGCTATTTGTCTTGTGTATGCGTTCATTTCATTGAAGTCATATACCTGCCTATATCTTTGCCACTGGCTTCTTAATCTATTTCTTTGCTTGATTAAATTCAAGATATAATGTGGAAGAATAGTTGTCCTTGTCGTTTTTGGTTTTTTGGGAACAGACTCATCAACACTTTCCAATAATGAATTGGTAAAATAATCAATTTTTTCATCAATTTGATGGGAACTACTTATACTTTCTATATCACAGGTTGTATTTCTAAGGCGTTGATTCATTGTTGTTCTAAATCTATGCCATTCATTAAATTTTTAAAAAAAATCTTATTGACAGTTTTTAAAAAAAAAAATTAAAAACCGAAAAAAAATTTAACAAAAGTTGGTAAAAATTGATTTTCGACTAAAATATCTTTTCATAAATTTGAGATAATGGCTTCTAACTCATTTTAAATTATAAGAAATATTGTTTTCAACATTCGGTACAATTTTGAGAAAAATTGAATTCACAGTTTTTTTTACAAAAAATAAAAACCTAAAAAAAAACAATACTAAAACTTGGTAAAAATTTACTTTCGACTCAAATAGCTTTTCAAAAATTACAAATATTGACTTCAAACTTATTTTTTTTCACAGAAAATATTGTTTTCGATAAATCCAACAATCCTTTTTTTCATACAACAATAAAACCTACAAAAAATAGTACGTAAATTTTGTAAAAATTGATTCATATAGACAAACTTTTAAGCAAGACAAATCGACAGACGGGGTGGGAAGTTATCAGTGTGGATCGCATCCCAGCCTCTTTTTAAATTTGGTTCAACCTAAAATTTAAAAAAATACTTTGAAAATTACCAATACCTCTATTTAAAAAATGTAGGTGCAAAATAAGTTTATTTTCAAAAATTTAAATGGCTTTCAATCTCAAAAAAAAACTTCTTTTTTTTCAAAATTTGTTGGAGTGGTTTTTGAATCTAATTATGTATAAATGACGCACATCTGCTTATCTGCTTTAAACCTTAAGTGTGAGCTAAATCGAAAAAATGGTTTAAGCTGTAGTGAATGAGACAGACGGAAAGAATAACAGGACCCATTTTTTCAACTTCTCTACCATAGTTATGACAAGTTTAATAAAAAAAACTCGGGTCCGAATTTTGTTAAGAAATGCAAAAGGTACCTATTTACCATATATGTAGTTCCTTTATCTCTCAAGTTAAAATAGTTTTCCTTTGAATAGGTAATCAAATCTCAACTGAATCACATCCAGTCAAACCATATACCTAATAAAAACCAAAAGCTAAATTTCAGAAGAAATCATTTATTATTTTTTGGGTCAGATTTTTGGGATAAGCACTTTACTTGCTTCTTGCTTCTAAATTGATGCATCATTTTCAAGGTGGTTTTCCTTAAAGAATAATTCTTTCAGACAAGCTATGAATGTACATAATGTTAATTAAATCACCATATCATTCAATGAACCCGTGATGTAGTTCCCAATTTAATTATTATAATTAAGTCTTTCTTTTTTATTCTCTTAAACCAACAAAGACATTTTATTATAGATAAACCGGCTTCCTCACAGATATTTAATTCACATCTGGGTTGTGGTAAAAGATTCGCACTGCACAAGCACATGACTAACTTATAAATAAAATCACTTTTTTTATAAAATTTATTAATCTGCAACATGCAGACAGCAGACCAAATAAAATTATGTGTCAGTAAGAACTCGTTCTTCAATTTAACAACTTTTATAGCTGAGTACGAGTATGTGGAAAATAATGGTGGAGCTACAATAATAAAGCAAAACATAATACAATGTTAATTTGAAAGCTTTTTATTTGCAATTCTATTTTTAAACCGATAAATGTGTAGATAGTGTATCATAATTTATAATTATTTAAAAGGTAGCGCAGTAACTTCTGTATAAATAAATCATAATGCGAAAAGAAGATCATTACGACAGACGAATGCGAGTTTGGAATGCTTGGGGATTCCCTTAAAATATTCGATTCAAACTTTTTATGTCGTCAAATAAAAAGATGTGAATTTTGTTCATCACTTTGCTCTTAATGAGTTGTGGAAGCTTTTTTACGTTTAATCAGATATATTCGTATTAATGAACCCTTCAACTAGCCTAGAAAAGTTTAATAGTAGAACATTATTGCGCATCACAACAAATATAAAAAATAAAATAATATTAAACCCATCAACAAAAGTTTATATTTAATTATAGTTTAATTGAATGAATATGAAAGTTTTTGTATAGCTCACAGCTTTTTGAATGTTCAAAATTTAATGATTTTTATTTAAAATTACACAATTTAAAAGTTGTGATTTTGTTAAGTTGTCATCATAGCTTAATTTTCTACGACTTGCGTTTTAAAATTTGTGACACATTACGCCTCTCCAATTTACACTTTATGTTCGGTGTTTTTTTAGGAGTTTGAGAAGTTTTAATAATAATACATGACAGAAATATTGTCGATTGAGTTCAAACTTCTAAATGAAAGTTTTTTGATTGGTAAAAAATCAAAAATTTTTTTTTTTTTTCAGAAACAACTCAATCGATTTTTATAAAATGTTTTCTAAATTTTATTTTCTGAAATTGACTTTTTTTAATTTAAAAAATATACTTTTGCATTGCTTCAGAAGGGTAAACTCTATAGAATCGCTTATTTTCTTAAAATATAGTCAGGAACTAATGAACCGATTTCAATATTTTTTTTTAATGATCAAGCTTTAATATTGTCTTAAAAATATTTGAGGATCAAATATGTCAAAAAAATATTTTTTAATTTCTTTTGCCTCTCGAAACGGTTCTATATTTTTTATATTATATATAGGTAAGCACTAAATAAATGCATATCAAAAATATTTTGTAACAAAAATGCAAACATTTTAAATACACAAAATTAATTCAGAAAAATAAATTTAGAGTTTTTAAGAAATTAAACGGCATCTTAATGTTTAAAGATAATATTTTGTACATATTATTATAAATATTATTTTGCAGGATTGAAAAACAATCTTAGAATATTGGTATTATTTCTATTCAAAAATGTTCTCCATCTAAAATCAAAATTTTATATGAGCTACACCACAATGTTTAAGACCAGTTTTCTTAAAATCTATAAACTACGCACTAATTGTTTAATAAATTTGGTCCTCTCAATTTTCCTTAAAAATTTTGTCAGCCAACTTCAAATTTTGGGTACTTTTGAAACGTTATTCATTTTTCCTTTTTAAATAATTTACAGCCACTCAAGGGGTTTAAATACCTTAAACATGTTTACTTTTAAACATGAAAAGGAAAAATAGAGTTGAGTAAAGCATTCCACATTCTCGATGTGCAGTTAAAAATAGAATCTCTGTATTTGAAAATACATCTGAAATTAAGTTGAAGAATTAACTGATTTCCTGATCCCTGGAAGTTTGAGAATTACATCTTGTTTGTGAAGGGGAATGCAACTCGTTTTAAAAAATTCATAAAACATTGTAAATTTGTTCGAGTGATGTACAAAGTGTTTCGGCTTCGGATTAGGCACAAACTTAAACTTTTTGGATTTGAAGATGATTTGAAAAAATATTTTTGCACCAGAAAATTATCAATTAGTCTAATTCTTTCTAATAACTTAACATCAAACTTCTTAGAAAGTTGTGTCTTAAGCTTTTAATTAATTGAGATAAAAATATATTCTATGGAATGTTAGTTCTTAAAATATAAGTGGCTTATGAAAATTTTAAGTTCTAAGACACAGTGTATAGAAAATACGAACTAAATCTTAACTTCAAATAATTTTAAAACTAACGACTTAAAGAAAAAGAGATATTTATAAAAAAAGAATATTATTAACTTCCCATAGGAAGTTATTGTAATCGGTCCGATTTGTCGAATTGAAAATTTTGACATTTCTCGAAATTTCAAGGTCCCTTGAGTCGAAATAAAAGATTTTTAGAGATGTCTGTGCGTGCGTATAATAAATAACTTTTGTTATACAGATAATAATGCAGAAAGGACTCTCAAAAAAAATTGAGTGGGTGGTTTTTTTACCATAGCAATTTAAAGAAAAAGGTGAAAATTTTGGTTGACCCTAAATATCTCACGAATCAATAATGCTAGAGACTTAAAATAAATTTTGTATTATATATTGTAACGCGATACCAAATAAATATATTTTTGGACAAAAATTCCATTAAACATTTATAAAAAAAAACTGAAAAAAAAATGTTTGTCACCTCGAATATTTTACGAACAAAAAATGATTTTATCTCCAAAATAATTTTGTGCAACGAAGAATAACGTTTTTGACATCTTGTGAAATTTTGAGAGTTTTTTATAAAAAATAAAAACCTAAAAAAACATTACTCAAAGTTTGTAAAAATTGATTTTCGACTCGAATATCTTGTAAAAAATTTAAGATTATGGCTTCAAATAATTTTGTCGGGAGCGTATTGGAATCCCGCTTTTTAAAATTGATTTTAAGAAACGAGAATATAAAAACCGGGATATCGAACCCAACCCAATTTTGTCTTATAATAAGGGTTGGGTTCGATATCCCGGTTTTTATATTCCTGTTTCTTAAAATCCCGATTTTAAAATTCTGTTTTTTTATAATCCCGCTTTTTCATAATCCCGGTTTTTTAATCCCGTTTCTTATAATCCCGTTTTTTATAACCCTGTTTTTTTATTATCCCGATTTTTTAATAAAAACTAGTTGTTAAATTTTGAAAAATCGCACGATTTGACGTTATTTTAAAAGGCGGGATTTTGAATAAGCTTGATTTTAGAAGACGGGATCTTAAAATTTTTTTTCGGGATTTTTTAAAAACGGGATTTTAAAAATCGAGATTCTGATACGCTCTCCTATAATAAATATTGTTTTCAACATTTGGTAAAATTTTGAGAACAATCCAATTGACAGTTTTCTTATAAAAAATAAAAACCTTAAAAAACCAATACTAAAACTTGGTAAAAATTTACTTTCGACTCAAATATCTTTTCAAAAATTAAAAATTATTTTGTCTCACAGAAAATATCATTTTTGACATTCAATAAACTCTTATAAAAATCCAACGGTCTGTTTCTTCATAAAAAATTAAAATCTACAAAAAAAAGATCGCAAAATTGTTAAAAATTGATATTCGGTTCTCGATATCTCGTGAAAAAAAGAAGATATTGGCTTGAAAATAGTTTCATTCATCCCATTTTTATTCGTTTATATAAGAAATAAAAACTTTTAAGAAAAGCTACATTGGTAGAAATTGCTAAAATTGGTAAAAATTGGTTTTCGACTAAAAATCTCGTTAATTAAAATAGATTTTGAAATTAAACTATTTCATCATATGAAAAATATTGTTGGTAATTTAAAAATTTTTAAGAATAATTCATTTGACAACTTTTTTAATAAAACACGAAAACCTACAAACTTTTAAGCATGACAAATCGACAGACGATATGGGAAGTTATCAGTGTGAGTCGCAACCCAGTCTCTTTTTTAGTTTCAATATAATGACAACTTTCCGTCGAAACAAAATTTAATTCAAAAAATACTCAAACTACAAAAAAGTTAGTAATTTTCTAAAAGTGTAGTGCTAACATCTTTTAATTGCTATACACATGTCCCACACCTATGTTGCAAGACAGTTTACCAAAGTCGTGTAAGAAATCAAAAATTTAGCATTTTACGACTTTGTCATGCTGGTTTTAGAATATTTTTTTCAAAACTCCAATGTTGATAAAAATTGAAAATGAATTTTAAAAAGAGGTCTCCTATAAATTAAATTTTCAATTTTGCTTGTTTACCGATTTATGCTTAAAAATGTATACAATACTTTGTGTGACTATTCTATTAGAACAATTGTGTTTTGAAAATGCTTGGGTTTCACGAAAACATTATGAAACAATACGAACATTTATAAACAATTTGTTCTCACATTTAATAATATATTCAAAAACTTCATATATTTTATATTTTCAATTACTTTAATAACTTTAATAAAAAAAAAAAAAATAAAAAGCTTCGTGTGAATATATTCGTACATAAACATACAAATCATTGTTTAGCCAGTCTGATCTTAGAATATTGTTAACCTTTTCAGGAAATCCATCAAAGAGAATATTTTATTGTTAATCGAATGAAAATGAAAACCCATTTCTTTTCAATTTCAATGATGACGACAAAAATTGTAGTTCCCATTAATTATCATAAAACGTATCACTGATGTGTGTACTTTTTATTTTATATAACAATCAAAACAACAAGTAGTAAAGTAGTTATCGAATTATAGATACTTTTTATAAAAAGGCTTTCAATGCTAAAATATTAGCAGTTGCAGCATTGTATCCATCGTCGTCGCTTGAACTCGATACCACTTGTTGCACGTGAAGGTTATTTCAAAAGTATAAACTTAAACATGAAATCGAGTTTGTATTTAATTGCAGTTCTAGTGCTCGCTGTATCTCCAAGTATTAACTTTTAATTGATAAAATATATACAATAAAGCTTATTGACTCAAGCTACTTTTCTTTTAAGTCACAGGTGAAACAGAGAAGTGGGACGAATGTGGTCACGCTTTAAGCAAACCAACTGGACTAGATAGTCTCGTTGACTTGAAATTTCTAGGCAGAGTTCTGAGGAGTCTTGTGCCATTTCAGAAACCTGATATGACAATGCATTTCTATCTCTATAAAAAGGCGTTTCCAACTTGTGGCCAGGAACTACGCATCGGAGATGATTCTCTTCAGAAATCGGATTTCAACAAGAATCATCCAACAAGGTTTGTTCTGGAACTTCTTTCCGAAAAAGTTCCTATTTTCATTTATTTAATGTTGTCATTTTAGAATCATTATTCATGGTTGGATGAGTCAAAGTAAGGCATCTCTAAATCGTGACATCAAAGACGCCTACTTAGAAATTGGTGACTTCAATGTGATCATAGTCGACTGGAGTATCGCATCAAGCACCCTAAACTACTACAGGGTCGTGAGATTGATTGAAGATTTCGGTCTAGTCGTTGCTGACTTTGCCAAGCATCTACACAACACACTGGGTGTGGACTATGACAGCATTTATTTGATCGGTCATAGTTTAGGTGCACAAATTGCTGGCAGTGCTGGAAAACGTCTGAAACCGGGACAGTTTAATACAATTTTTGCACTTGATCCGGCTGGACCGGCTTTTCGAGAGAAAGACATGGAGTGTAGAATTGACCCGACTGATGCGAAATACGTTGAGTCGATTCAGACAAGTGTGAATTTGGGATTGCTTCAACCTGTTGGTAATGCAACATTCTTCCCCAACAATGGAGTTTACCAGAAGTGCTTGGGTTTTGGATGTTCCCACAGTCGAGCTTATAAATTCTTCGCAGAATCAATTGTTAGTTCGAAGGGATTTTGGGGAACTGTTTGTGATAATGAGACCAGAAAGTGGCATTGCCCGGAAAAGGGCAAGCAATACAAAATGGGAGGTGAGCCTTCAAGTCCCAAAAGTGGAACATTTTATGTAAGAACGCGATCCAAATCACCATATGCGATAGGGAAAAATTTAAAATACGTCTATTCTTAAAGATGTTTGATAAGTTAAACTTTTATTAATTTGTATGAGATTATATGAGACTGTTTATATAATGCAAGAACAATAGTGTGAATATTTTTTTAGAATTTACATATAATAAAGTAATAATATATAATGAAATTAACTATTAAAGTCGCCCAAACTTGATCTGGTGGTTGTTTTGCAAAGTGACGTAAAAATAAAACAAATCTAAGAAAATGGTTTGAAATAAAAAACTCAAAGCCAATACAAAACTTTTAAAAATAATAGTGTTTAGGATATTCAATTTATAATTAAGTTTGAAATAAATGTTTTTAATAAATCAGTTATTTTATAATAAAATAGAAAAAAGCAATTAAATTCTGGAAACGAAACTTTCAGTCTGTGTCTTCTTTCTTATAAATTAGAACCCCGCAAATCATCAAAAGTGCCGAAGGATGGATATTACATAGTTTTGATAACTTCCTGAGAAAATATTTGCTTGATATTTTTTGACGTCTCCTAAGAATTTTCTTCTTCCATATACAACTTTCTGTCAGTTTTGAAAGTTTCAAACCGTTCACAACGAAGCTTGTGGCTTAGAATCGAAATACCCCAACCTTTAACTTCGTTTTTCTAGGAAAAATGCAAAAGAGGGAAAAATTCTCTAGCGAAAAAGCGAAATTATTTGTTTTTTAACTTCCCAGTTAATTGTAATCGGTCAAATTGAAAACTTTAATATTTATCAACGTTTCAAGGTCCCTGAGTCTTAAAGTCATCGTTCTCAGATAGTTATTTTCTTAATTGATATCTTAAAAACGTGTGAAGTAATCAGAAAATAAGTGGAAATAAGAAATAATTTCTAACTTCGAAAAATAATGTTTGGTTTAAATCAAACTCAAACTCTAATTTGTCGCTCAAACTCCAATTTTGTAGCATGAACGGTTTTGGAAAAATACAAGTTTTTTGGGAAGTAAGTTAGCTCAAAAGTAAAAATCTAAGAAAAAAAGGATAAATGCAAACAATATACTTGAAAGAATTTGAAATCAACTTTAACTAGATAAAATCCACAAGCATCGATTTTGTATAGCTCAACTAGTTTTCTTGTTGTTCAATATTCCTCTAAAATAAGACAGTAGCCTATATTCTTTTTTATTACAATTTCTTTCAGTTAATTTATTTCAATTTTTTAGATTTTTGGAAAATCACTTTTGAAGAAATTTCCTACAAAAAAAAACTAAAAATATTTTCAAAAACCACAATATAAGGAAAAGAAATTTCTGAAGGCTTATTTTTTAAAATTATTTTCACTGCCTTCAAAAAACTGGAACTGGGCCCAAAACTAGTAAATTCATTTTTGAGCACAACATTAACATTCAAAAACCAGCCTTGAAATTCAAAAATAAAAATTTTTCAATATACATGCCCGCTAACTCCAGTCTTATTTTAGCGGAGTTTTTAATAAAAAATGAACGGTTGTAGCAACAAAAACTAAATTTGAATACCGATCAAACTTAATTTCTTTTATTATTTAAAATTGTTTTCCTCCAACTTCAGACTTATTTAAGCTGGAAATTTAATTAATCAAAAACCATGCTAGCTGCTAGTTTTTTATTTTTAAAACTAATTAGCATTTAATGAGTTATAATTTCTGAAATTAACATTTTTTAAATCCTCCTTAAAATATCAGGTGATTGTTTTTCGCTGCCACAAAGTATTTCCAATACTTTGTCGGAGGAACTATTTTTTAACACTTACAAATATTCTAAAATTTATTAAAAATTCATTAAATTCATTAGATGTTGAAAGGGGAATAAGTGTGAAAAATCTTCTCAAAACAATAATAAGATTATATTTTTGACAAGATAATATTCCTGCTTTTCCTAAAATAAGTCAAAATTCGGACTAAAAAAGTCTAATTTCGTGTTTTCAATTTCAATACAAAAAACATGCTTCAATTAAATGAAAAAAGGGACAAATATTAAATGATAAAATAATGGTACAAAATTACTTGCTTACGATTTTAAAATATCTAAATTAGGCATGTTTAATTTTAGTTCAAATCCGTCCCCTATAAACTCATATGAATCTCAATTCATACTTTCTAGGGATAAGTAATGAACTTGGACTTCTTTCAAAGCAAATTTTTAAAATAAATCTGGACTTGCAAACCTGTTTTTTTTTTAAATATTCGTCTTTAAAATTTTGAATGATAATCGGAAAACTTGAAATTCTGATTATTTATAATTCTTCATTTTTGTTTAAATTAACGGGCACTCAAGGGGTTATTAATACAATTAACATGTTTAGAATTTAAACACAGTGCGAGCCTTAGGAAAAAGGGGAAGGATCCAAGACGAGATACCGATGCACATTGGTCTTAATGTTTTGAATATCAAAGTGATAGGGAAAAACAGAGTTGGGAAAAGCATTCCACATTCTCAATGTGCGGTTAAAAAAAGAATCTCTATACTTGACAGTACGTCCGAAATTGAGCTCAAAGTTAAACTGTTGTGGATTCCTATAAGTTCGAGGGGAGGGATGCAACTGGCTAACTCAACAGAACATTTCACTTCATATAAAAATATCGGTAGAACAACGGAAGGTATGTGTTCGAGTGCCGTAATTGTTTCCGTTATAGTTCTATCACCTATCATTTTCAAAGCTCTTTTTTGGATCCCGTCCAAAAAACTGAAACCTGTTTTAGGGGAACCTGCCCAAATATGAGAGTTATATTCAAGTTTTGAACGAATGAAGGCTTTGTAAATTACAGCCAGATCAGAAGTGTTGAATAATTTCTTGCACCGTCGGAGAAATCCTAAGCTCCTAACAGCATTTTTGGCAATATCGAATATGTAATCAGGTTGATTAGTTGATGGACTCATGGATCCGAAGGACAAGGATGTGAATCTAGAAACGAAAATGAAAAGCTGAGGGTACTGTCTTCAGCGAAACAGTTTAATGGATAAGAAGTGGTAGACAAAAGATCGTTTATGAATATGAGGAAGAGAGTCGGAAACAAAACGGAGCCCTGATTTATTTTATGAATTTCAGACTTGGAAACATCCAATACAACTTGTATTGAACGGTTGGTTAGAAGGACAATTTCTAATCCAACGAAGAAGAATACCAAAAGCACGAATTTTTGACAAGAGAGTTTGGTGCCAAATACTATCAAATGCCTTTGAAATATCAAGTGCAATAATCTTAATTTCTCCAAAACGATGTAAAATTTGTTCCACTGTTCAGTGAGATATGAAGTTTTTAAAAAGATTTGAATATAATGATTTCAGGATTTTTAAAAATACGTTACAAAGTTAATTTTAGGTGCTGATTTCTAACCTGAGTTTCCATTTTAAATATATGCTTAAGTTTAAAAAGCTTTCTCAAATTAGCAGTTCAGATTCGGCTTAAACAGTACTCGCACTCAGGGAATGGTTGAGAGTTGTAAGTCACTAGGTCCTATTTTTCAACGGACTGTTGCTCCACTTAATTTTTGTTTCAATTTAAAAATACAAGTTATAAAATTTTTTCTAATATATTTCAAAACGACCGACTCTTAAGGAAAATGACTTTAAAACTATTTAAGCACAAATTTTGTCTGCATTTCTTCGAGATTTCTTGAAGACAGGTAAAGAAAAATAACTTATGAAGATTCTTCGAAAATTGTATGCAACATTAAAAATATTCAAAATGAGTTTTAAAGGTAAGAACTATAGATTTAAAAAACTATAGAGAAAAGAGCCTTAAAAAAAAAAACAGTAAACATGTGTTTTTTGTAATGTTTAAGAATAATACCTCAAAAACCTGACGTGGTTTAGTGATTTTTGAGTCGGAGTTAAATTAATGCCAGGAACAAACCCATCGACTATTGTTATTTAATTATCTTCTTGATTTAGACGAAATATAGAAAGCAAATAAAAATGCACGACTGGGTAGCACGAACTTGCTCATGTATCCAAACAATCTGTTTCAAAATATATTCTTTATATTAAAAATGTACCTGCAAAAAAACTTTGTTTTCAAAAATTTAAACAGCATTTGATTTCTCAAAACAACTTTGATTTTTCAAATTTGGGACTATTGTTATTTTTAGTCATACAAAAAAAACGCCTTGCGCTAATCGGCTCAAAACCTTAATTTCCAAATTTGAAGTCAATGTACCCAATGCTGCAGGGGCCAGGACAGTCAGACAGGTGGGAGAAATCTGGGGACCCACTTTTTTCGACTTCTCTACCATCGTAATGTCATATTTCCTATACATATGTCGCAAGTAAAAATGCGCTTTGATTTTTTTTGAACAATTTAACCATCGTTAAAGCGCCAACTGTTTCAACTCAAAATTAAAAAACCTAAGACTTCTGTCAATTAAACAAAACAGTCAGAAGATTAATTTTGTTTTTGTTCATAGTTTTAAAGTTATGAATATTGAAATGACCCAATAACAATAAAACACAGAGTATAGTGCCCTCTATTTCCGTTCCTATATAGTTCATACATTTTTTTAAAAATCGTTTATGTTAATAACTTAGATAATTTGAAAAACAAAACCTTTAAAATGAATGTCAATGGCGAATCATAAACATACAAAACATAACTACACGAGATACGAGTAGGTAACACCTTATAAAAGTTCAACGGCACGATAAAGTTCAAAATGACTAAAGTCTATACCTATTGTTGATTTTTTAATTCATCTAGATTCTAGATACACAGCATCACATCATAATAGCATCTTATAGTTTATGATTCTTGTGTATAAAAGAAAGCGCTAGCTTCTCCATTGCTCATAGTATTCTAGTTCTAAAGCAACTGCACAACACACCAGAAACTGCAACTGCAACTGCAAACTGCGCTTATATTTCGTAAGACATACTTCAAATCGACCTCCAATAGTTTTAATAATTTAAATTTAAAAAACAATCATCATTAAGTTTTGTCGTGAACCTCGCGATTTGTTAAAAAAAAACATAACTGTTTTTTTTCTTTTCTTATTTTTATTTTTTTCTCTTTATTTATTTAAATTTTTAATTTACACGATTATCTTATTAATTATTATTTGACAAGAGAAGCCGCTGTCTTTAGCGAGGCTGCACTTCTAGTGTCAAGAGGCGAATTACGACTGACTTAGAACTAATTCTTACAGTTTATATATTTATATTTAATGCTGATCTTGCAAAATATGTAAAATGAACTTTCCCACGATTTTATTGTTTTAAATGTAACGGGATGCGCGCGTGTGTTGTGTAGAGGGAAAAGGGGGTGTATCCGTTTTGGATATGTTTTGCAATATAAGCAAAAATGGCGTGGGAAACCGTTAAAGCAAAGCCGTTAGGCAAAGGGGAGTGTCCGGGGTAACGGTATTTGGGGTACAGGTGGAGGCTCAGACGTAACTCCTCCCCCCTTAGAATTCTGCTCCGAAGAATCCGATTTCTTTATATCGATTATAACGTTAGTTTTATCATTTGTTACCATTTTTCGAAAAATTATAAAAAACACGATAAAAAGACTGAAAAGTATGAGATTGAAACTATAATTGATACCCGTATTTTTTGTATGGTTTAATTTTAATTCTTCAATTAATTTACGATTTTCAACATGTTTCGCGTGAATTTCTGTCGTGGAAAAGTTTACTTCAATATTTTTAATTTTTACATTACTTAAATTTGGTATGATGAAGTTATCATAGTACATATAGTTTTCATATTTTATATTGTTTATATTTATTATACAGTTTTCAAAGTTGATTAGATAGTTTCCTTTGACTTCTATTTTGAAATCATTACAATTGTGATTGACTATAGTTTTTGGCATATTTTTAAGAATTAACATATTATTGTTCAATTGTTTAATTTCAGTGTTATTATTTTCTAAGAAATTACATGACATATTCTTTTCGAAAATATTTTTTATACATTCATCAGTTATAATTATTAATTTGTCTTGTCTTAAAATTTTATCATTATTTACATAGTTATTTTTACCATCAGTAATTAAAGATTTGTATTTTGGAGAGAGCTCGAGATTTCTAAAATTTGGAATAGGTTCAATAAAAATTCTATGGAACTTTGTCTTACTATAGTTCGGTATCATTATTATAAAAATTATTTGGTTTTCATGAAATATCGTAGAACTTTTAATGTCTTTTAATTTTTCAAGTGTTACATTAAATCTTTGAATTTCCCTAAGTGACAGGATATCTTTACCTAGTAGACCTATTTTACTTAGCAAAATACTTTCTTTAACTTCCCTTACTTGATTGCTCAAAAATTCTATGGAACTTTATATGGGTTTCTTTCATACTTAGACTTATTGCAGATTTCACAATTGTTAATGAATCTTTGGATTTTTTCCTTGAGATTTGGACAATAATATACGTCCTTAATTTCGGCATAAGTTTCATTTATACCTCTATGATTGAGTGATTTGTGTGATTTTGAAATAACAATCAACTCTTTTTCCGTATCTTCGAGGTCTCCCAGAAATTTGCTACATTTGATCACTTTAAGTAGCTTATTTTTGCTGAAATATTTTATGTATGTGTCTTGGAATTGAGCATACATATGGTCATTTTTGGAGAAGATTCCCAGAATTCCTTTGGAAGGGATATGTTTTTTCAAAATATCTAAAATAAGGTTTTCTTTGTATTCTTTTAATTCGATTACTATTCTCTTTTTATTTTTAAATGGGAAATAAATTTTGTGATTGCTTATGTTGTTTGATTTAATCAAAACAATCTGAGTTTTATACAGATTAACGGGAGTTTCAACTATAGGAATGTGATTGCTACTGTCCTCATCTGCGCTGTGGATGGTAGCTACTAATGATTGGGCATCAAGATCTTCTGGGATCTCATCGGAAGGATTTATCACATTTTCGTTGTGGTAAACCTCTATCCTTGATAATCCGTCAGCGACCTGATTATCTCTTCCTTTAACATATTGAATATCAAAATTATACTCTTCGAGTTTAACTTTCCATCTTTGCAGTTTGGTATTTGGTTCTTTTAGCGAACTAAGCCAAACTAGAGGTCGATGGTCGGTTCTTACAACAAATTTCCTGCCATAAAGGTAGGGTCTGAAATATTGTGTGGCCCAAACTATGGCCAGTAACTCCTTTTCGATCGTGGAGTAATTGGTTTCATGGTTATTGAGGGTTCGACTAGCGAAACATACAGGGTGGTTTTCTTGTGATAGAACGGCACCGATTGCATAATTTGATGCATCTGTAGTTAGTGTGAACAATTTATCAAAATTTGGATGTTTTAATATTGGGTCTGATATGATCAAGGATTTTAGTTCCTCGAAACTTTCTATATATTCTGGATTATTTATATCAATTTTTGCTCCTTTTTTCAGGAATACAGTCATTGGTTTTGCTACTTTACCGTAGTCTTTTATAAATTTCCGGTAATAACCGGTTATTCCTAAAAATGCCTTTATTTGCTTCGTTGTTGTAGGAAGTTTATAGTTTTTGATTGCTGAAATTTTATTGGGGTTGGCCTTAATGCCCTCTGTAGTGACGACATGGCCCAAAAATTCAGTTTCTTTTTTTAAAAACTCGGTTTTATCCAATTGTACCTTTAAATTGACTTCACGTAAACGCTTAAATATTTTTTGTAATGATGCTATGTGTTCTTCTAGAGATGTAGAAAAGACAATAATGTCATCTAGATACACTAGGCAAATTTGTCCGATAAATTCTGATAAAACTGAATTCATCAGCCTTTGAAAGGTGGCAGGGGCGTTTTTCAAACCGAAAGGCATTCGAACAAATTCGTAATGACCCTTATCAGTTGAGAAAGCCGTTTTTCGTATATCTTCTTCCGCTATTTCAATCTGGTGGAAGCCTTTTGCCAAGTCAAGCGTTGTAAAGTACAAGGAGTTTCCCAATTTACCAAGTATGTCGTCCATATTTGGAATTGGAAATTTATCGTCGATTGAAACTTCGTTCAATCTTCGATAATCTATAACTATTCTCCATTTCTTCTTACCAGATGCGTCTTCCTTTTTCGGAACGACCCAGATAGGTGCCGAATATGGAGAATTACTTGGACGTATGATGCCTTGTTGAAGCATATCATTTATTTGCTTAGATACTTCTGTCTTATGGACTTCAGGGTATCTATAGCTTTTAGTGTAAATTGGAATATCATTGACTGTCTTAATACTATGCTTAATCGCATTCGTAAAAGATAGGTCAGTTCCTTCTTGGTAGAAAATACTTGAGTATTGAGAAATAAGTTTCATTATTTCTGCTTTTTCTATACTATTGAGATGTTGGATTCTTATTTGTTCAGAAATGGGATCACTACTCGTTTCAGTATGGTACATTTCCAATTGGGGAATTTTTTGTTCATATTCTTCACTTTCATTAAAATAAATGGGTATTTCTGTTTCATCTATTAACAATTTTTTCTTTTTAAAGTCAAGAATTGTTTCTAACGGAAGGAGGATATTATTTCCAATCAATCCATCGAAAAATTCATGAAATTTAAATTCCAAAAATTCAGCTGTTTTATCTTTACCGAATTCTTTGAATAAAGGAATTTTAACTTTTTTGTTGACATAAATTGGAGTACTTGTTGTCTTTACTTTGATTGGAGTTCTGAGATTTGTTGCCCATTTGGGGTGACAAATTTCTGGATTTATTATGCTCGTTTCTGAGCCTGGATCTATAAGAATTCTTAGATCCCTAGTTTTTGATTTTACAACTATATAGGGTAATCGGCCTGTAGGCTGTTTTCCTGAAAATCCGAACCCTGCAAATTAACTTGCCTCTGGTAGGAAGCGGAAAGAGTGTCCATAGGTTCAACATTATTTGTATTATTATTGTTAGAATTATTACTCATATTTGTGTTATTATTTCTGTAAATATTTGAGTTAGTATTGTTGTTTTGATTAGTCCTGTATTGACCTGAGTTATTATTATTAGATTGATTATATTTATTCGAATAATTTCGTGTTTGTCCAGAATTTCTCCATTGGCCTGAATTGTGATTGTTGTTATTGTTTGAAGAGTCTTGTGTCTGTCTTGAGTTCCTATATTGTCTAGAACTGTCTCTATATTGTGTGGAATTGTTATTATTTGTATTTGAGTTATAGATATTGTTAGAATTATTGTTAACCCTTGTGTAGGCATAGCCTGATTCATGAAGAATGTCCATGGCTTCCTCTAAGCTTTTTGGCTGTCTACAGACCAAGATACCCTTCATTGGTTCAGGTATCTTGCTGATAAAAAGCCTGAGTGCCATGTCACAATTCTTTTTTGTTTCTATTGACGAAATAATAGATTTGTCTAGGTTGGTTTTGTTGTTTAGTCTCCTAAGTGCAGTTTTTATTCTATCGTAAAAATTTTGGCAATTATCGTAAAATTGGAGTCCCCTGAGGTTATCGTAAAGTTCTTCTACAGATTTCCTGTCACCGAAGTATTGAAATAAAACTTTTTTAATTTCTTCCCAACTATTTGTGGAATTATTTATTTCAATAGCCTCTCGAGCTTTCCCAATTAATTTACTCTTAATAATATCTAGAAATATTAACTGACTATTGTTTTCAAACTTATTAAGTGAAGGTTGAATTCTATCTAGAAGTTCAATAAAATTATTCAAGTTGTCAAAGTTACCATTATATGTAGGTAAGGAATTTAAATATTTTATAGGGTCTAAATTTAAAGTAAGACGACTTACGCCTGCGTTTGCTGCCGCTCCTGCTGTTGCTGCTGCTGGTTCTGTCATTTTTGGGCTCTGCGTATATTTTGTTGATAGGTTTTTAAAAAGTTGTATGAGATTTTCTTCTTCTTTGTCCATTCACTTGATATTATTGTTTAATTTTATTATATTTTTTTTTTTTTTAATTTTATTGCACTAAGCGTATTGAAGTTTTATCGAAAATTATATTTGAGCGCACTGTTCTTACACGAAGGCACTTTATTTTTTTTTTTTATTTTGTGTTCTAAGATGCACCGATTTCTAAGTCAAAACTTTTAATTATATGTTGTTCTTACACGAACTTTTATTTCTTGCTCGAATTTTTTTCTTAATTTTTCACATATGTTCTTAAGCGAACTACTGTGGTGGTTTTTAATTGAAATTCTAATCTTTGTTTGTTCTTGCACGAACTTTTTCTTATTTTTTCACATATGTTCTTAAACGAACTACTATGGTGTTTTTTTAATCGAAATTTTAATTTTTATTTTTCACATATGTTCTTAAACGAACCACTATGGTGTTTTTTAATCGAAATTCTAATTTCTGTTTTGTTCTTGAACGAACATTTGTTTCTTTTGTTCTTAATCGAACGACCGAAATGTTAAATTTTGTTCTTTTGTTCTTAATCGAACGACCGACTGCGCCAGTTTTGTCGTGAACCTCGCGATTTGTTAAAAAAAAACATAACTGTTTTTTTTCTTTTCTTATTTTTATTTTTTTCTCTTTATTTATTTAAATTTTTAATTTACACGATTATCTTATTAATTATTATTTGACAAGAGAAGCCGCTGTCTTTAGCGAGGCTGCACTTCTAGTGTCAAGAGGCGAATTACGACTGACTTAGAACTAATTCTTACAGTTTATATATTTATATTTAATGCTGATCTTGCAAAATATGTAAAATGAACTTTCCCACGATTTTATTGTTTTAAATGTAACGGGATGCGCGCGTGTGTTGTGTAGAGGGAAAAGGGGGTGTATCCGTTTTGGATATGTTTTGCAATATAAGCAAAAATGGCGTGGGAAACCGTTAAAGCAAAGCCGTTAGGCAAAGGGGAGTGTCCGGGGTAACGGTATTTGGGGTACAGGTGGAGGCTCAGACGTAACTATTATTATGAGTTTTCTACAAATTACAACTTTAATTTTAGTTTTAGTTTTTCATTTGGGTAGGTTTAACAACTTTGTGCTTTAAAACTCACCGAAATTTTTTTAAATAATTTTTTCTAATCTTAAAGTTTTAGTCACAAGTGAAACTGATGATTGTGGCCATGACCTAAGCACTCCAACTGGCTTAGATAAATACATCGACTTCAAGTTTTTGGGCAGAGTTTTTCGACACATAGTTCCTTTCCTGAGTACAGATGTCAAAATGAAGTTCTATCTGTATAAAAGAGCATTTCCATCTTGTGGACAAGAACTTCGAATAGACGACGATTCAATGGAGAGGTCAGGTTTCAATGCTTCACAACAAACAAGGTATGTATCAACAAAGAAATCAGCTTTGGAATATTTTTCTAACCCTTCCCAAAAAATTCCAGAATAATCATTCACGGTTGGATGAGTCAGAGTAAAAACGCCCTAAATCGTGACATAAAGGATGCTTACCTAAGCGTCGGAGACTTTAATGTGATCATCGTCGATTGGAGTGTGATCTCAAGCTCGCTGAATTACCTCAAAGTCGTGAAGCTGATCGAGACCTTTGGCGGAATTGTGGCCAACTTTGCAAATCATCTTCATTCGACACTGGGTGTGGACTATGATGACATTTACCTGATTGGTCATAGTTTAGGGGCACAAATTGCTGGCAGTGCTGGGAAGCAAGTTAAACCTGCGCAGTTCAACACGATTTTCGCTCTCGATCCAGCTGGACCAGCATTTCGGTTCAAGGGTATGGATTGCCGCATAGATATGACCGACGCCAAATACGTTGAGTCAATTCAGACAAGTGTGAATTTGGGGCTACTTCAACCAGTTGGCCATGCTTCGTTCTTCCCCAACAAGGGAATCTATCAGAAATGCTTAGGCTATGGTTGTTCACACAGCAGGGCGTATGAATTCTTCGCCGAGTCAATAACTAGTTCACGGGGATTTTGGGGATCGTTGTGCGATAAGACTGAAAGGAAATGGAGTTGCCCGGAGGAGGGCAAACAATACAAAATGGGTGGCGAGCCATC
The DNA here is from genome assembly GCA_951509635.1 of Eupeodes luniger. NCBI lineage: Eukaryota > Metazoa > Arthropoda > Insecta > Diptera > Syrphidae > Eupeodes > Eupeodes luniger. The sequence goes on along the minus strand of OX608075.1, from coordinate 4,253,863 downwards.
CCAACCTAAGACTGGTACTTTTTATGTTAAAACTAGGGCTACTTCTCCCTATGCTTTAGGGAGGTATCATAAATATTTATATGCTTAAAACCGAAAAATTTGTTGTTTATTTTATTCTGAAAATTTGATCAAAATTTCGCTCGATTCAAAGAAAATTTATAAATCGAATCTAATTTCTTTTGTCTTCACTGAAAATTTAAGTGAAACTAATTTTTCCCGTGAAAAAAATTCACTTAAATCAACAAATATTTGTAAACCAAACCAATTTTTAATTAACACTTCGCTCTCACTCAGAAGCCAAGTGAAGTGAATTTTTCAAACCTATGAAAAAAATTCCCTTGATTTGTTGAAAATTTGTAGATAACATCAAATTTCTATTAACATTTCGCTTTACTCAAAATCCAAGTGAAACAAATTCAAGGAACATTTTTTGACCAAACAAATTTATTAACATTTCGCTTTCATTCGAAATCCAAGTCATACAAATTTTTGATGTGAAAAAAACCTACTTCCAGTGAAATTCAAGTGAAGTGAATTTTTGAAACCAATGGAAAAATTCAAGTGAAACTAATTTTTCATATGAAAAAAAAAAACACCTTAAGAAATTCAAGTGCAGTGAATTTTGTAAACCTATGAAAAATCCAAGTGAAACAAATTTCTCATGAGGAAATTTCAACATTTCAATTAATTCAAGGAAAGTCTGTTGACCAAAAAAATGTTCTTTTTAAATTTTGCTAAAGTTAAATCGAAGTGAATTTTTCATTTGTCAGAAATTAATTCAAGAAAAATACAAAAACCTTTCTCTTCACCCAAAATTTATGTGAAACAAATTTTTCATCAAAAATAAAAATGTCTCTTTAATTTACGAACATTTATAGATAAACCAATTTTCTATTGGTTTAGTCTACAAATTTCAACTTTTCGCTTTCACCTAAAATACAAAATAAACAATTTTTGTTTGTGAAAAAAATGCACTTAACTTATAAACAATTTGTATACTTAACCAATTTCATATTATTATTTTGCTTTTATCTCAAATCCAAGTGAAGCAAATTTTTCATATGAAAAGAATCATTTCACTTAATTTAAGAAAAAAATTTACGCCAAACCAATTTTCTTTTAACATTTCGCTTACAATCGAATCACAAGTGAAACAAATTTTTCATGTGAACAAAATCTAAGTGAAACTAATTTCTCAAGTGAAAAAAACCATTTCACTTAATTCAAGGAAAGTTTTTAGACCAAATAAATCTTCTATTAAAGTTTCGCTTTCACTCAAAATCCAAGTGAAGTGAATTTTAAAAACCAGTGGAAAAACCCATTTACTTATTGCATGGCACTGTTGTAGCCCGCATAAATTCTATATTAGCATTTCAACTTCACTGTTTCTTCGCATTGGTCAAAACTCATGTGAAAGAAAAAACATTTCACTGAATTAATGTAAATATGAAGACGAAATCAATTTTTCATTTACATTTCACTATCACTCAAAATCCAAGGGAAATTAATTTTTCATGTGGAAATCGCTTTACGACAGGGACTTATTAACCTTAAAAAAATCTCTTATTAATCCAAATATTTCTATTTCAAAACTCTTAGGAACAGCCAAATGTTAAACTCAAGGGCTTATACTTTTCATGAAATGAAAAATGAATAAATTTTACATTTTTTCTCACGTGGAAATGTTAAAAAAGAATTCTTAACTTCATTTTGACAGTTTTGTAGGGATAAGTTCGTATGTTCTTCTCAATCGTATAGGTTTAATGTTTTTTCTTTCATTTTCCCTAAGGAACAAACTCCATTTCCATTTGGAAAACAACAATAACGGTAAATTACCTTTTTACTGCTCTTGGGACAACAGAAAAAAAAACGAGTCGATTTTTCTTCCTTTAGATCAATGACATCGCTCTAAAAGCTTCTTTAGCTCAGGCAGGTAGGTACTATTTCCGAGATATGAGCTCATTAATCAGTAGCTCCTGTGACTTCTCGTGCTTTGTGCCTTAGTGCCACAAAAATAATTCTTTCAGACCTTATACGAGTATACACTTACACAGTCATATTCAAATGAATTCGCAGCACTAAAAGCCAAGCCTCTTGACAAAAGTAGCACATTCCAAAAAGCCAACCATCGCCACCCCATTACTCCACCACATTTCTCTGTTATGCGCTGCGCCCCATCATGCGGAAGAATGCACACACCTCTAGTATATGGCCCAATGATGTGCCAGTGCCCTCAACCTCAACTCAAACTCAAACTCACCTCACCTCTTATCCGCAAGCCAAACGTCAATTCGGAAAACGTTAAAACCTTTCTCCCCCCTTTAGAAATACTTTAGAATCCTTGTGCAAATGGCATGGTCCTTTTTTTTCCTTCCTCTCTTTCTTTATTTTGCCTGCTCGGCAGGTCCTCGGAAAATCGGTTGAGTGGCCACTTTTCCGCTAGCCAAGCTGAGTGGCAATCTCTTGTGCGAATTAACTGCCAGAATGAGACGAGAATGGTGGCGCAAAGACCACTGCCACCACCACCACCACCTCCAGCCTCACCAAAAGAACGAGGATTTTATGGACTAGAAATGTTTGGCCATCTCGCCAGGAGATTGACTATTCTCATTTGTGGTTCGAATGGAACTCGCTTGATTGATTGCAAGAGAATTTTTGTGTGGCATTTTCGGATTTGTGCTGATGATGGTCTCTGGTTATGTACTCGTTGTATAGAGGGAAAGTAATGTGAGTCAAGATTCGAGTCGAGAACCCTTCAGACCTTCATCCCTTACTCTGACACAACCGCCATTGCCATCGATCGCGCTTCCACGCCGCTGTCATTTGGGATTCAGGTGGGATGGCTTCAAAGTGACAATTTCTTTTTTTTTGTTAGTGTCACTTCCTGCTCTAGAGCATCGATTGTGTGGCTACACACGCTTGTGATGTGCCATGGAAGCAATGGAGTGCAAAAACTAGCTGTCAATTCAATTCCAGTGCATAAATTGTTTGGTTCTGTGAAGAATTGCTTGTCGGGGTGTGAAGAGTTTGTTAAACATTTTTGTTCCATGTTTTTTTTTTTTTGTCCACTGTAAAGGGTTGAAAATGGGAATAAGGGATGGTATATGAAGCTTTTATGGTTGGAATATGATTTTTTGTTGTTGTGTCTTCTTTGGTTGATGTAAAAACATCGCACTATACAAAACTTGAACTCATGTTTTGCGCGATAAATTTTTTGACAGAAATGTCAGGATAAGTAAGCAAATTTAAGGCAACAACATGATAGGAAAAATGTTCAACTCATGCATGCTGCAGTGGTTGCGAGTTTAAAATAAACAACATGGCGAGAGCAAAATAGACTGGACTGAACATAACAATTTTTTGTTTTGCAGAAGAGTGATTTTAGATACAACAAAAACAACAAACAAAACGTAGGGATAAACGAATAACAAAGTAGTAGTTATTTCCATAAAAATGTTCGCAGACAAAACACACCCTCGGAAAAAAAATATAAAATATTCAATATATGTAAAAACTGAATTGAGGAAGGTAAGTTGACTATTAGTGAAGTATTAAAGCTGTACACAAAAATATGGTTACATAAATGGAATATGGAAGTTAACTCGATCACAATACTTAAATTTTATTCCGAAAAATATCTAAAAAAAAACAATCGATTGACTTTAAAGAACTTACTTTGTTATACAAATAAACTGAGTTACTCTGTAAAAATTAACAGAGTTGATTTGTTAAAAGGTGCGGAGTTAATTTGTTAAGATTAACTGGGTGTTTTGTTTTATTTAACCGATTCTACTATAGTTTATTTTCAACAGAAACTTAAACAATTTTAGGAGATATGAAATGAACTCAATTTGTTTAAGCTACTTAGTTCAGTTGAAAACAAGCAAATAGTTTACTATTTATACACCCCAGCTGTTAATAACAGTTTGCTTCAAGGATTTTGCAGACTGAAGTATAAACTCGTTTAAATTTTAATAAGTTCAACGATTAAAAATAGCAAATGAATCTGTTAAAAACAACAATGTATTCAATTACATTTAATTAAATTTACTCATTTGATTTTACCCATCAGTCTGTTTGTTTGTTTGTTTGTTTGTCTGTCCTTCACGTCGCAACGGAGGAATATTATGGCATGGTTTTTTGTGTGGAGTAAGTTACAAAGCTGCAAAATATTGTAAGCTACTTTTTACCGCAGTAAAATATCTCATTTCAAGTTCATTCGCTGGGAACACTTATAATTAAATATTCGATATATTGTTTTTTTCGAACACTAATTAGAAGCATATCATTAGGTGCCTCCGGCATTTGAACCTATCATCGTTGCATATCATTAGGCGTTTTTTATAAAGACATTAAAGTATGAAACTATGCTGAAACACTATTAAAAATAGGAGATGAGCAATTACAAACCGATACTGAGGAAAGCTACATAATATGCTACACTAACGGAAGATTTTTGTTAGTTAGTACATTTTTATTATGAACTTATTGGAAGCGTTAACCCTGATTTACAAAATGACACATGTACATTTCTCTGTTGAAGGAGGATTCTAGCATGAAGAAACGACGTTGTTTTAAAAATAAATTCAAACACATTGGGTGAAGTAGGAGGATATATGAGGGAGTCTTTGTCAATAGACACAGTCATTGACTCAGAACAGAGCAGTTCGTCATACCTATTAGAGATTCTTAACTTACTTGAGCTCAACGATACGTAAGCTCCAACTGCCAGTAATGTTTAAGTGAAATCATCTACAAAATTTCAGCTTGACAAATTTTTTAAAAGCATTTGCTGTTCAAAAGTTATACGCCGGATTTTTTGACATAAAGCCTTGTGTAACCATTTATGCTATTTTAAAACATTTCCGAATAATTTAAAATTTTATTTGAAATTTAAAACATAAATTCAAATATACCATAATTTTGGTTGGACAGAAAGAATAATACTATAAGATTAAGGAAATTTAGTTTTGTACCAAAATTAAATACAAAATAAATATTTGTTCACCTAAACTAAGATAAACGTTAAAATTAACCACAATATCCAAATTTTCAGCAGTAATTTTATAAAAATAAATTTTATACGAGTATTAATAAATAAATAAATTATGTGGCGCAACAGTCCGTTGAGAACTAGGGCCTAGTGACTTACAACTCTCAATCTCTCAGGGATGCAAGGGACCTACAGTGGAAAAAAACTTTAGATGGCACAGGCAGGGATCGAATCCAAGACCTCTGGCATGACAGTTCTAATCACGAACCACAATTATTATTAATTATTAATTTATTATATTTAAAGTTTTTTTTTTAATAAATAGAAATTTTAAGAAGTGCATAAAAATATACTTTTTACATTTGAATTTCGTTAAAAATTAGACATTTTTGATTATCAGACACAGAAAAAATGTTCAAACCAAAGTCAAATATTTCTTTTTAAGTTTGTCTTGTGTTTCATTGAAATTCTTTCCAAAAGTTCTTACATGACACATTTTTAACACCTTGCTTGTATTATTACTATTAAAAAACTGTTCACAAATAAGAAAAGTGATTTTACTAATTTTTTGTCTAATATTTGTTTATTACTCCTTAAACAATTTCCTTTTAGAACCTACAACAAAAAGTACAATATAATTTAAAATAAACACTCAACATTCATACGGCAGTGCTGTTTCTTTTACTACTCTACTACTTAAAGTACTACTGATAATGTTTCAGTCAATAAAAACACTTTTTGTTTTTCAGTTCATATTTCAAACAATGAAGTAGAAAATTACATTTTTATAGACAGAGAAATCGATTGGAATATATTATCTTCCACTTCTTACTGCAATACATAAATTTATAAGAAATACATTTTTTATAGCATAATTGACACAAATGTTTGTCTCCACAAAAAAAAAGCTCAAACACACATAAATAATTTCTAAATCTCTAATTATTTTAAAAATAAATAAATATTCTTTAAAAGCCACCCTCAAACTTCTGCACGTTTCCAACACCCAACCATACCACGACTTGAAGATGCGTCACTCGGTCGCATATCTTTTCCAAATTCTTTCCCTAATTTATGTACAAACCTAAATACTACGAACATCAGTGCTACCCTTTGCATAATTTAAAATTTATTTCCATCTATGACGTCAAAGAAGATTAATATCACATTACAATAAAGTTCATGCAAATATAAATTACCTCATTTTGTTGTTGTTGTTGTTGTTGTTATGTGAAGATGTGCTCCTTAAAGGAAAGCGTTTAGAAATATTATAATACCAACTTTCTTGGAAAAAAAGGCTTTTGTAACCCAGTTAAATGGAATGATAAATGATAAATGTCTAATACCTTTTTTCTAATGGTTATTTTTATTTATTTTTATGTGAAATTTGTGTTGATGGTTTGAGTGTTTTGGTCAAAAGGCTATTCGATTCAACCACCTTAGGCATACCTCCTATCCTATTGGGGTGGGGATTGAATTTGTTTAATGTTTTTACATAAATTTGAAATTCCGATGATATTTTCTACATACATACATATATATCTTCAAGGATAATGCTTTGAGGTTTTTTTTTCTAGAATCATAAATGAAGCCTTTTATTTATCCTCTTTTGTTAAAATAGTATAACATAAGACTTAAAAGCTTTAGTGGTTAGTGGAAAGAGTTTGAAGAAGCTCTTTTATCCTTCTTCACATAAAGATAAGGACATACTTATTTTTGTATGATTTATTTATTGATATATTAATAATGTATAATGATTTTCAGACACGATTTTCATGGTATTTAGGACTTTTTGGAATAGAAGTATTTATCGTTTAGGCCTTTAGGGTTTCCCTTACAGCCTAAGAGCAGCACAAATTAGGTGATTTATGTTTTTTCTTTTTTTAAATAAATGCCATCAACTTGTAATCTTTTTAACTAGTCCTCATTAAGTTGTAATATTTTGTAATTTGTCACCAAAATCTATTCAACATTTACTACACTTTAAGATGGTGAGGCAAAATTGTTTTCTTAGAAATATTTTGCGAATTATTATGATTTCTCCGAAATAGTTGTTGATATTTCCTCTTTCATGGTGAATAGTTTTCTCTGGAAACATGAATTTGATACTTGAATGGCTATGACTTTGTGCCTTCTGAAAAGTGTCGATGTCAAGAGTTTGAAGCATTCAAGTCCTTGATGGTGATAGGATGCTTCTTCAACTTACAATAATATTAATTTTCTGGGAAGCTATTTCTCTGCTATTGAATAGTGAAAGTCTAGAGAGGACTAGCTAGTACCGGGAAACTTGAATTTTTCAATATAAAATAACATCTGACAACTGTCAGAATTCTTAGGAATTATAAGCTGAATTAGGTTGGATCGTTGATGTCAAGTTTATAAGATATAACAAGAAATCCCTTCAATCGACGACGACAATGTAACAATGGAAAATTAAATTATAAAACCTCAATTTTCATTCTCTTACATAAATCAAAAATGACCCATGTAAACCATAACAAATAATGCATGAAAAGTGGGTGGGTTTGAGAGCTTAAAAGAAGATTTTAATGCCCATTGGTTTTAAAATTTCTTAATATTTCAACATTGAGAAAGACAAAAGTGTGGTAAAGTACTTCACATTCGCTAAGTACGGCTAAAAAATGAATCTCTTTACTTAACAGTGTAACTACCTTTGGGCTTTAAAATATGCAGAGCATTTCTTGAGACGTTAGTATTACAGTTGAATTGTTTCAGGGGAGGAATGCAACTAGGGAATAGCCCCTTAAAATAAGACTCAAAAGGGTAAAATTGGTTAAATTAAATAGGTTTTAAGGATTTTGGGGCATTTTTTGACAACGTCGGATATGTAATCATTCTAAAGAAGGTAAATATTTAAACACATACCGAAAATTTCAAGATGTTCAGTTTCCTTATTGCAATAATTTATGGATAGTTGCAAATGTGGTGAATAACGCTTTCACGGCACTAGGCCGAATTGAGTTTTACGCATTAAATTCTACTTTATTTTGTATTCCCCATTTAACAATGCTAGGTTAGGTTAGGTTAGGTTGAAGTGGCTGTCCAAGATGGAAACGAACACACTTAGGCCAGTTTAATGGCCCATTGTGATACCACATGAATCTTGAGGTTTCTTCCTAAGCTCAATGGAACCAGTTTGAGTCTCTTACGAAACGTGAGAGGCTGCTTATACCAATATGATTTAGATCGTTTAGATCGTTAAAGAAGAATTCTCCTAGGTAATTCTTGCGTTTTCGAGCCAGAGCAGGGCATGTGCAGAGAAGATGAAGAACTGTTTCCTCCTCTTCCTCGTCCATACAGCTTCTGCAGAAGTCATTTGAGAATACGCCTAATCTCGTGGCGTGCTTTCCTATTAGACAGTGTCCGGTTATGACACCTATTATCGAGCTTATATGCGATCTGCTTAGAGAGAGCAAGCACCTTGAACGTTTTAAATCCAGTGTTGGCCAGATGCTTTTCGTGACTTGACACGTGGTGATGTTGTTCCACCTGGTGCCTACCCTCCTCACAGCGTCTTGCATTAGCAACAGTTTACAAGTAGCGATTGGTATACCAGTACGTGCCAAACGTGGTAGAATGGGCTGTACTGTACCGTTCCTGGCGAGTTCATCTGCCTTACAGTTACCTGGAATGTCTCTATGGCCCGGCACCCAGCAAAGGTGAATATTAAACTGTTGTGCCATCTCCATTAGAGATGATCGACAGTTCTGGACTGTTATAGAGTTTGTAGAGACAGAATCCAGAGATTTGATAGCGGCCTGACTATCTGAGAAAATACGGATATCAGATGTTGATATCACGTTTTCTTTAAGCCAGGACAGGACTTCTTTTATCGCCAAAAGTTCCGCCTGGAACACGCTAATGCTATCAAGGTCATAATTTAATGGAATTTTTATAAATTCCGTTGAAGATCCATAGCCAAAGAACAGGGTTGTGAATCTCGAAATGAATTTGAAAAGCTAGGAGTATATTGTCATTGCCGAAACATGTGAGTGAATTTATTGTTTCAGAAAGGCGATCATTCATAAAATTGAGAAACAGTGTCGGAGACAGAATAGAGCCCTCGGGTACACCATTATTAACTTCCCATAGGAAGTTATTGTAATGGGTCCGATTTGACAAATTGAAAATTTTGACATTTCTCTACGTTTCAAGGTCACTAGAGTCGAAATAAAAGATTTTTAGAGAGATGTCTGTGCGTGCGTGTGTACGTACGTTCGTACGTCCGTACGTCCGTACGTCTGTACGTTCGCGACGTTTTTTTCATCGTCCATAGCTCAAGAACCAGAAGAGATATCGACTTCAAATAAATTTTGTTATACAGATAATAAGGCAGAAAGATGCAGAAAGGTCAGATCAAGAAAATTGCGTGGGTGGTTTTTTTACTATAGCAGTTTAAAAAAAAGGTGAAAATTTTGGTTAAACCTAAATATCTCATGAACCAATGACGATAGAGACTTGAATTTTATATTATTATTATTATTATTATTATTATTATTATGCCCGCCCTCTTTCCCCTCCCAACCGGCGCGCGGGGAGGACCTTTTAATTATTTTGTATTATTATAATGATAATTTGTTCTTATTATAACTCTGATGTATTTGTTAATTTTTATATTATATGGTTTTTATTCAGCTACGTATTATTGATACAATAAACAAAAATAAATGAAAGGTTAAAGAGTGTAAAGAGCATGTGATTTGGCTAAAAAGCCATTTGGTTCAATAAATTTTAATAGATCTTATTAATTATCCGATTTCAAATATTTAATTACTTCTTTTTTAAAATGTCTTATATTATTTAAAGATTTAATTTCACTAGGAAGATTATTATATAATTGGAGTCCTTTAAACATCATTGTGTTCTGCGCTCTAGAGGTTGCTTTCTTATCAAGTCTAAAGTTTTGAGCACTTCTAAGATTATAAGGTTGGGAATCACCGATATATTTTAAATTATTGCTTAAGTACTTTGGAAGCATATTGTTTTTCATTTTAAATACAAACAATAAAACATTCAATTTAATTAGCTGAGTTATACTAAGCCAGTTAAGTTTCTGTAACATAGTTCTTATATGGGTAAGACGCGCACATTTTAAGATTATTCTCATAGCTTTATTTTGCAGTTTTTGGAGGCGAGACAAATCTCCTTGAGAAGATAAAAATAAAATGGTAGAACAATATTGAAAATGAGGTTTAACAATCGCGTTATAAATTTTAATTGCAGTATTAATTGACATTTTTTTCCTAATCCTGCCAAGAAAGTATATTTTTTTCGACAGTTTCTTGCAAACATACTCCGTATTAGCTTTAAGATTTATTTTATTGTCAATTATTACTCCTAAGTACTTAAATTCATCAACACGATCTATATTTTCTCCATTAATTTGTATTACATTCAGTTCCGCACAACCATTCATACACATCCACTTTGTTTTATTCACATTCAGTTTTAACTTATTAATAATCAGCCATTCACTTATGGATCGCAAGTCATTATTAATTTTGTCCGTACATTCATGCATATCTTTCCCAGAAATAAAGAGAAGGGCGTCATCAGCAAACATACATAATTTACAATATTTAACTGCCAAGTTTATATCATTTATATATAATAGGAACAAGAACACCCCCAATACCGAGCCCTGAGGTACACCTGTTTTCACTTCATTCGCATCAGACACATTATTGTTCACCGACGTACGCTGTGTTCGAGCATTTAAATATGACTCAAACCATTTCAACTCATTATTTTTGATTCCATATTTTGAGAGCTTTTCAAGAAGTATTATATTATATAACGTGATACAAAACAAGTATATTTTTGGAAAAAAATGCAATTAACGGTTTTTTTATAAATCAAAAAAACTGAAAAAAAAAATGTGTCACCTCAAAAATTTTACGACCAAAATATGATTTCATCTCCAATACAATTTTTTGCAATGAAGAATAATGTTTTTGACATCTAATAAAATTTTGAGAAAAATCTAATCGACTGTTTTTTTTTATAAAAAATAAAAACCTAAAAAAAAAATTACTCAAAGTTGGGAAAAATTGAATTTCGACTCAAATATCTTTTCAAAAACTTGAGACTAAGGCTTAAAACTTATTTTATCTTATAAAAAATATTGTTTTCAACATTTAGTAAAATTTTGAAAAAAGATCTTATTGACAGTTTTTTTTTACAAAGAATAAAAACCTAAAAAAAAAAATTATAAAAGGTGGTAAAAATTGATTTTCGACTCAAATATCTTTTCAAAACTTTGAGATATTGGCTTTAAACTACTTTGACCTTTAAAAAAATATTGTTTTCAACATTCGGTAAAATTTTGAAAAAAATCGAATTGACAGTTTTTGTACAAAAAATTAAAAACCTAAAAAAAATTTAACAAAAGTTGGTAAAAATTGATTTTTGAATCAAATATCTTTTCAAAAATTTGAGATAACGGCCTCTAACTAATTTTAACTCATAAAAAATATTGTTTTCAATATTTGGAAAAAATTTGAGAAAAATGGAATTGACAGTTTTTTTACAAGAAATAAAAACCTAAAAAATAAAAATTATAAAAGTTGGTAAAAATTGATTTTCGACTCAAATATATTTTCAAAAATTTGAGATAATGGCTTCTAACTCATTTTAACTTATAAGAAATATTGTTTTCAACGAAAAATCGAATTGATAGTTTTTTTACAAAAAATAAAAACCTAAAAAAAAACTTGGTAAAAATTTACTTTAGATTCAAATAGTTTTTCAAAAATTACAAATATTGGTTTCAAACTTATCTTATTTCACAGAAAATATTGTTTTTAATATTCAGTAATTTTTTTATAAAAATCCAACAGTCCATTTTTTCATAAAAAAATAAAATCTACAAAAAATAGTACGCAAAAATTGATACATATAGACAAACTTTTAAGCAAGGCAAATCTACAGATGGGATGGGAAGTTATCAGTGTGGGTCGCATCCCATCCTCTTTTTTATTTTGTGGTTTAACACTTGTATTGAACTGTCCAAAAGGTTACTTCTAATTCAACAAAAGACTGATTTTTGTAAAGAGAGCCTGATGTCAAGCTCTCGGTCGAAGTCTTAAATTTTGGAAATATTTCTTAAGCTAATAAGTTAATCAGCATTTCTAGGATTTTTTAAAGAATGGATGTTCGATACATAAAAATTGGAGATGGATTGTCTTTTTTAGGCCAATGAGGTTTTCGATTACCTTTAAAATGTTTTGAAGATGTTATTTTCGTTATTAATATGCATGAAAAAATGGGTGTACACCACGCCCCTTACCCCAAATCAAAATTGTGAGATATGATCTTCATATAACTGAACTGGGCTGAATTAAATTCAATGGTTCTGATTTCATTGAAACTGAAGTTAAAAGAGATTGAAAATCAGCTGTTTTTATTTCTGTGAGAAAGAAGTAGCTGGCCTTGAAACTTAGCAGGTCAGCAAAATGCCATTTGTTGTAAAGACTTTTCTTATTTATTTTTTAAAAAGACCCTCAAAGTCTTTTCCAATCATAGTTTTTCTTTCTAATTGTTCCATTTCGGATCCAATAATTTTTAAATCTTCAATACATAAACTTCATCAAAAGCAGAATACTTGAGAAAAATCAAAAAAGGGACATAATTCAATAAAAGAACACTTAGTTACCAAGTCACATTTAAATATCATAATTTACTTACAATCTTATTCCAAAATTGCCTTCCACTTCTTCTGAATGTTCCTATAAATAATTTCTGTAATAATTAAATATGATTCATATAAATTCCTTTAAGCTTTTGCCTCATTCAAATTCATGTAACTTCTGTAATTTTCATATTTTATAAAGCTTTATGGATTTTCGATTTATATTAAGTTAAAGTTATAACTTATAATTATTATTACTTCCAATAATAATTGTTAACCTAAAGTAAACGTTTACCTTTCATTTTAATTCTTAATTGTTATTGAACGAGAGAGAAAGAGAGAGAAATTATTATCCAAAAGCAAATCAAATAATGTTCTTATGATCAATATTTAATTATTGGTATGGCCATTCACATTCATGTACATTTTCATTGCTCATTCGAAAAAGGAGACTTTCAAAAATGTGTATATATTTGGTAAAATAATTGAGCAAATTTACTTCCGAGTACATATTTGAAGATGAACCTTTTCCAATCAAAGCCATTTATTGGTGTACAGAGATGCAGGACTATACAAGGATGGCATTTTGAATCATGATTTTGGAATTCTATGTACACTCAAAATCAACCTTTGTGTGTTTTTGAATTTATTTAAAGGAAAATCTAATCATCTCTAAAGAACACTTCTTGCAGGAAGGTATCTCTGTGACTTAAAGCAATACTCATCCAACTTCGTTTGCTTTGCTTACACAGGCAGGCCACACATACTCTACACTTCCAACAGAGTCCTTTGTTCCATCTCACAAGGATACCGAAAACCTACCTTGAATTTAAATTTTGGACCGAATCCAAGACTTTCAAATCATATTCCCTAAAATGCACCCCAAAAAATGCATCTTTTTGGTTAGGTTAAAGAAGAAATAAAAACAATCTCAGATATAATCATAGTCATTCGGTGGAGAATAAGACACAATTTAACTTTAAGTATTTATTTGCGATTGCATTTTTTGGATAAAGGACGAAGAAATAAGTATCAGCGGATTTAGAAAAGATTTTCACTGTTTGCAGAAATAAAAACAAGGTAAGGACACGAAGCTATAAATATTTCAAATATACGAGAATGAGGAAAAAAAAAAGGAATCCTTGTCAACATCTACCAAATCCAAACAACAACAAATTTTAAATAGAAACAAAGCAAATTTGCCAACACAGCAAATTATATGTTTGTATGTAGAGAGGAAGGATTCATATCTTAAGCTGAATTTGATCCTTCGAAAAGATTTGGTGCGGTATAAACTAAAAGATTTGTTTTTTTAAATTCCTAACTTGGCAGAAAACAAGACAAGAGTAAAGCAAAGCAAAAGAAAGCAGACAAAATATGAAAACAAAAAGAATTCAATTAAATGTTGGTTTTTCTCCCTCTTGGGGGGTGGTGTTGAATGATGAGAGGAATTGTGGTAAAACTAATATTTTGATATTTTTGTGGCTGTAGAAAAATGGTTAGATAAGTTTTTGGTTGTGTTTTTGGCTTTTCGAGTGAATTTTAAGGTGAATATTTTGATTACTTGGAATTTGATTCTCATGAGAATAAGTTTGTGGCGGTATTCTTTTATTACCTGAACATTTAGAAAGAGATACGTTTATTAATTAAAGTAACTACAATGAAAGAAATGATTTTCATGTTTCAATGTTTTAAATTCTTTTCAGTACACTAAGCAATCTTCAGGAGGTGTACAATTTTGAGTTCGAAATTTTTTACGAATGTAATTATTTTCAATAAAGTTCAAATATGTCGCAACTAACGTACAGGTGTAGAAAACGATATTTTTCGAAATGAAAAATTATTTTAAATATTTTTATAAGTATAAATATAAATATATACATAACTATAAATATGAATATTAATATATAAGTATAAATATAAATATAAATGTAAATATAAATATAAATATAAATATAAATATAAATATAAATATAAATATAAATATAAATATAAATATAAATATAAATATAAATATAAATATAAATATAAATATAAATATAAACATAAATAAATAAATATAAATTATAATGGATCCGATTTGTCAAATTGAAAATTTTGACATTACTCGACGTTTCAAGGTTTCTAGAGTCGAAATAAAAGATTTTTAGAAAGATGTCTGTGCTTGCGTGTGTACGTACATACGTCCGTATGTCCGTACGTTCACGACGTTTTTTTCGTCGTCCATAGCTCAAGAACCAGAAGAGATATCGGCTTAAATTAAATGCTGTTATACAGATAATAGTGCAGAAAGATGCAGAAAGGACTATCAAGAAAATTGCGTTTGTGTTTTTTTTTACAATAGCAATTTAAAAAAAAGGTGAACATTTTGGTTAATCCTAAATATCTCACGAACCAAAAACGCTAGAGACTTGAATTGAATGTTATATAATATATTGTAACGTGATACCAAACAAGTATATTTTTGGAAAAAATCCAACTAACGGTTTTTTTCATAAATCCAAAAAACTGAAAAAAAAAATATTTGTCACCTCGAAAATTTTACGACTAAAATATGATTTCATCTCAAAAACAATTTTTTCCAACGCAGAATAATGTTTTTGACATCTGATAAAATTTTGAGAAAAATCTAATTGACAGCTTTTTTTTATAAAAAATAAAAACCTAAAAAAAACATTACTCAAAGTTGGTAAAAATTGATTTTCGACTAAAATATCTTTTTAAAACTTTAAGATATTGGCTTTAAACTAATTTTATCTTTCAAAAAATATTGTTGTCAACATTCAGTAAAATTTTGAAAAAAATCGAATTGACAGTTTTTTTATAAAAAATTAAAAACCGAAGAAAAATTTAACAAAAGTTGGTAAAAATTGATTTTCGACTCTAATTTCTTTTCAAAAATTTGAGATAATGGCTTCCAACTAATTTTATCTTATAAGAAATATTGTTTTCAACATTCAGTAAAATTTTGAGAAAAATCGAAAAGACAGTTTTTTTTACAAAAAATAAAAACCTAAAAAAAAAAAACAATACTAAAACTTGGTAAAAATTTATTTCGACTCAAATAGCTTTTCAAAAATTAAATATATTGGCTTCAAACTTATTTTATTTCACGGAAAATATTGTTTTCGATATTCAGTAATTTTTTTATAAAAATCCAACATTCCGTTTTTTCATAAAAAATAACATCTACAAAAAATAGTACATACATTTGGTAAAAATATAGATACATATAGACAAACTTTTAAGCAAGACAAATCGACAGACAGGATGGGAAGTTATCAGTGTGGGTCATATCCCAGTCTCTTTTTATATATTTATTTAAAGTCAAAATCTCTGCTAATGCTTGAAAAACAAAAGACAAATATAAGACGTATCAAAATTATATTTAAGGGATCTTGAAACGTCAAGAAATATAAAAAAATTAATTCCAGAAATCCGCCTTACAACAATAATTTTTAATAGATAGATAGATAGTTTCCTTATTTTAAGATATAAATTATTATTAACAAATGTTTTTCTTTAAGAATATGGATTTTTAATATCAAAAAATTGAAAAGCCTTAAAAGTAGATAAAACTTGAAATACAGGCAACTGAAATTGAAACTGTAATAAATGATTTTGTCTTAATTTCCAAATCAAAATGAAAAAAAAAACACCCATGAAATTTTCCTACTTGAAATATTTGCCCAAAAAATGACAGACTAAAAAAAAAAATAATAATAAAAACAATCATGTTTCTTGTTTTTTTTTTTTTATTTATAGTTGCACATTTTATTATTCCAACAATTGACTTTTAAACGAAAAGTTTTCCATGTTTTTCGCCTCTTAACTTAAAAACAACAAAATGAATAAAATCCAAATGAAATAGTTCTCGCAAAAATGTTGCCCTAGGCTTTTTTATGAGAAAAAAAACTGATGGTTGAAAAATAAGTTTTATCAAATTTTCATGAGTTCAATTATTTATATATGTAAAATGAAATGAAAAATAAAACAACAATTTCACACTTACAAAAATCCAACTTCATATAAATTAACATCGTTTACATAATCATTTAAAATGTATTTCTGATATTTACTTATGTTGGAAAACCTCATCCAAGCAGAAACACACCAAAAAGTAATAAAATAATCCCCATGTTGGAAAAATATGATTTTATAATGAAAATACAACACGAGTGATTACTTAATATCGCCTCCTGGTCATGTTGGTTATTCGACTTGTTAAAAATACTCAATAGTTATATATGTTATGTTTTTTTTTCAATACTGAACTGATTTTTTAAGTTTTTCAAAAAAAAACATAAAAGTATCTATAAATAATAAACTCTCTGCACAAAGTTGATGACTTTGTAACAGAGTTAAGCCTGAGGATTTTTCTGTTTCAGTTTTACGGATATCCTTGTTTTCCTTATGACAAGATAAACATCAGAAACATGAAATTTTTCACTCAGTCCGAATTAAGTAAGCAATGCAACCAACCCAACAAGTCCTTCCACAATCCAAAAGCATTTGAAGTGCATGTTTTCTTTCTTGGGAGGTTTTTCCAAAAAAAAAAAGATGTCTAAAATAAATACTACACCATTTATCATTTCAAGGATTTCCAAGGACCACGGAGAGGATGGATAAATTCTTCAAACCACACTCTAAAATACTTCTGATTGATTAATTGATGACAAGCTTACAAAAACACTCGACTCTTCACTCTCAAAAAGGATATTCTTATAAAATATATTGTATTCTCGCGGGGGAGATGAGAAAATCTAAGCATCATAATTTTATTCATGAGGATGGTGAATTTTTAAGTAATGAGCTCATTCAGCTTCATCTACAGAATTCTTCATATAGCAGCACAACAACAATATGGCAGAGTAGGTATATCATCCTAGGAAAAGTTAAAATTATGGTGTTTTTGTTTTTTTATGAAGAGTTTTTAAACAAGAAGAAAATCTCTGCTACAGTCGTGGTTTTCGTCAAAACAAGACGAAGAAGAAAAGTCGAATATCATCATAAAAACAAAAATGGAAACAGCTTCAAAGCTTGAACAAAAATTGCCTTGCATAATGTAAAAACTTGTTTCTTTTTATATTTTCCACTTAGAGAAAAAATATACTAGATAAGAAAAAATACAACTTTTCAAATTGTGGCAGAAGAAAACTTAATTTTTTTTGCTTTGTGTCGTTGTTTGTTAAACTTCTAATAGTTTGAGTGGTGATGTTGAAATTCTGTATACAAATATTATTTATAACTTATATTTTATCTAAAATACAAAAACTCCCTAAATGCTTAGATAAATTATTGGTTTAGACCATCGAAAAGCACTTTTTGGTTCAAAAGTGCACCTGAGCGTATACGTACTTTTTTTTATTGTATCGCACCTATTTTAAATCTCTTTTTATAACTTTCATTCTGTTTTACAATTACAAAAGCACATCAACTAAAAACCTTCTAACTTTTCTCAAAATTCTTCTTTTCTGATTAGAAACAATTTAAAAATTGAAATCTGGAAGCACTAAAATTGATGAGAACAGAAATTCATATTTTGGGTTAAATTGTAAAAATGATTTTATGAAACATGTTTTACTCAGACTTTTAAAAAACTGCAGTCTTTAGAAATTATTTAATTCAATTTTAAGATTGCAATAATTGATTTCACTATTCACTTGTAGCAAAAAGACTGCAATCATTTTTACCTCCATTTATTTTGCAGCAATCAATTGAATGCAATCTTTTAAGATTCTCTTTTGCATTCTTTGCATTCTTTTTTTTCTTTGCATTTTTTGAATTCTTTGCATTCTTTTGCCTTACTAACATTGGTTAAATTTTGTCATAAAAATGTTTCAAAAGATCAATGGGTCCAGAGAACAAAGAGGGAAATGGCAAAGCAAAGAATGCAAAGTTAACAAAAGAATTCAAAGAACGCAAGAGATTTCAAAGAATACAAAACGTATTCAGAGAATGAATACTCAAAGATTGCATTCAATTGATTGCTGTTAAATGAATGTGAGGAAAAATTAATTGCAATCTTTTTGGTTTGATTGAATGGATAATGCTAAATTTGAAGTCAAAAGTCTCCAAGTGAAGTCAATGAGTGCAATCATATTATTGAAGTCATTAATTATAATAAAGGTAGTACCCTTGGCATGATGGTTAGTGCGTTGGACTGTCATGCCAGAGGTCTTGGGTTCGATTCCTGCCTATGCCACCTAAAGTTTTTTCACGGGTACTGCCTCTTGCGAGGAATTGACAAATTCTCCAAGAGTAATTCTTGTCATGAAAAATGCTTTCTCAAATTATCCGTTCGGATTCGGCATATAAACTGTAGGTCCCTCCATCCCTGCAATTACTCGCACACAGGAATGGTTGAGAGTTGTAAGTCACTAGGCCCTGGTTCTCTACGGACTGTTGCGCCACCTAATTTATTTTTTAATTTTAATAAAAATTTCATTCTTTTACAACTCTGTTTCTGTTTTGGAATTTGCAGGACTAATTACTTCCCGAACTATATGTTTGTTTAAAATTAGTCCAAGATTACGAATCTCAGATTTGCGAACAAAAATTTGACTTAGAAGATGGTATTTGTAAATCATTGGAACTAAAATAAATACAGTGTACAGTAAAAGCAATAAATGTTTTTATATTTAATAGACGACCTATTTGAATATCATCAGCATTTATGTAAACCAATCATAAAGCAATTTTCAGAAGAAATGAAGTTTTATTAATGACGGAAATGTTTAAAAGAAGTGGACCCAATTTACTTCCTTGAGGAACTCTAGATGAAATTTTTCTAATCGTTGAGACAAATTTTCCTAATTTCACAGATTGCATTATATAAGTTAATTAGCTGCAAAAGTTTAATGATATCTTGAGCTTAACGCCTTGATATAATTTGTGTAGAACTTAAGTATGAACTTGGTAACCACATTTAAAAGTCAGAGGAGATATTTCTGTGACTTTTTGATGCTCGAGAAAAATATGTTCGCAGACATTTTAGAAATTCATCAATAAAATTAATTATCAGAGAAGACATTTCTTGCTTCTGATTTATAAATTAGAATTACGTATGGTAATTTCTTTTAGTTTGGAAACTGACTGGAAATGGTTGTATTTAAAACGTTAGAAGTCTTCAAAAGTAGAAAAGCGTACAAGAACTTACTTACTTACTTACTTACTTAAGGTGGCGCTATAGTCCGGGCGGATTTGGGCCTCAACCAACATGTGTCTCCAGCCAGCTCGGTCCTAAGTTAGCTGTCTCCAGTTTTGCACGCCAAGTTGGTTGAGGTTTTCACCCACCTGCTTACGCCACCTGAGTCGCGGTCTTACACTACTGCGCCGTCCCTCGGGATTGGATTCGAAGACCTTCCATTCGCTCTACATGACCTAGCCATCTAAGCCGTTGGACTTTAAATCTGTTAACTAGGTCAGTGTCGCTGTATAGCCGTACAGTTCGTCGTTATATCTTCTCCTCCATTCTCCATCTATACGTACGGGACCAAAAATCACCCGAAGAATTTTTCTCTCGAAGCATCTTAAGACGCTCTCATATTTCTTTGACAGGGTTCAGGCCTAAGCGCTATAAATGAGAACCGGGATGATGAGTGTCTTATAGATAGTGATTTTAGATGCTCGAGAGAGGACTTTACTACTCAATTGCCTTCTAAGTCCAAAGAAGCAGCGATTTGCAAGAGTTATTCTTCGTTTGATTTCAGCGCTGGTGTCGTTGTCTGTGTTTATAGCGGTGCCTAAACAAAGTCGACAACTACCTCAAAGTTATAGCTGTCCATGATGACGTTTTGTCCCAGACGTCGTTGTTCAATGTCCTTTTTTGATGACAGTATATACTTGGTCTTGCCCTCATTGACCACTAAACCCACCTTCTTCGCTTCCGTCGCAATTCTCAAAAACGCTCCACTGACATTACACTTTGAGCTTTCAATTATGTCAATATCATCTGCGTATCCGAGTAATTGGATGGACCTTTGGAAGATTGTGCCTCTAGTGTTGACGGTTGAGTTTTGCACAATTCTTTCCAGAACGATATTGAAGAAGTCGCATGACAGTGCATCGCCTTTTCTAAAACCTTTTTTGACATCAAATGCATCGGTGAGATCTTTTCCGACCTTGATAGAGCAGCGTGCATTCTCCATCGTCATTCTGCACAAACAGATAAGTTTGACAGGGATGCCAAAACTGGGCATTGCTCTGTAGAGCTCTTCCCTATAGATGCTGTCATACGCGGCTTTAAAATCGATAAAGAGATGGTGGGTATCGATTTGAACTTCCTGGGTTTTTTCCAAGATCTTCCGGCACTACGGCTTACAAGAACTGGTATTGTTTAAGACTTAAAATGAAATTCCACCAGTATACAAAAAGCTGAGAAAAAAGTCTTCCATGCAAAATAAAGAGTATAGAAACACTTCATATTCTGGATTTTCAAAAGGTTTCTTAATGAATACAGAAATTTGCTATTAAATGATTCATGTCTAAAATGTAAGGGTTTATACTGGCTCAGATTTTAAAAATTAATACATTTGGTAACAAAGAAACCGGAATAATAATAAGTAATACGTAATAAAAGTAAGTATAATCATTTAGGAAATCTGCCATTCATAAGGACTATTTTTTAAAAAAATAAAAAAAAAATTAGAACGTGAGGATTTAAGAAACCTCATAACCTCAGAAGGACTTGACTCTATTATTTCCAGTATAAGCTTAAATGCTTAAATATACACTTGGGCGTATACGAACTTTTTGTGCTATCGAAACGATGTAATTTATTTTGAATTTTACTTGCAACATTTAAAAATTACATAAATGACAAGTATTGCATTTGTTAAAAATTTTGAACTCGAGATTTTAATCAAACATGACATTATGATGGTAGAGAATCCGAAAATAATGGTTCCCATGATTCGGTTCGTATGTTCTCTTTCCTACAGCCTAATCTATTTTGTCGATTAAGTTCGAACTTGGAAATTAAGGTTTTCAGCAAATTCGCTTTACGATTTTTCGAAAAGCAACACGGAATCGTGAGAAAAAGATCAACCATTTTAAAGCTTCTCACATTCTCAAATAAATGGTTCAACGACTTTAGAACGAGGTTATGAAATTGGCTGTGTATACACTAATTTTTTAAAATATTTTGACCAACTAAAGCCACGGAATTATTTTTTTAAATTTAAAGTTCTTGGTGTTCCACCCTTTCTAATAACTTGGAACAAATATTTAAACAAATTAAAAAATAGTAAAATTTAGAAACTATCTATCAGAACATTTTGTTGCTCAATCTGATGTTAACCAGGGAAGCCATATAACCTTTCCTTTAACCCCTTTTGTTTGCAGGACAGAAATGAAAACAAACTACGCCGAATTTATAACTTTTTGCATCCAAATACTCGTAATATAAAATTCTCAAATTTCTGGTCATATTTTTGCTTAAGACCAGAAAAAAGCACTTTTTGGTTTAAATGCACACCTGGGCGTATACGTACTTTTTTTAATCGAACCTGTGATGTGGCTTATTTTGATTCTTTTTTCATAAATTTTCCAACTTTTACCAAATTTCTTGTTATCAGATTAAAGAACCTACTCATTTGAAAAACTTTTCTACTGACCAATGTCCTTCCGTCCAAAAAAAAAAAATAATAATTCAATTTTCTCTTAAAACATTACGAAATTGAATCAAAATCCTTACGATTTTAGGTATTAAACAGAGTCAAAACCACAAAATAGTAAAATGGTTATAGTGAAACTTTTCCATTTATTCAATTCAGTTTTCTGTAGTCATATTAAAATTACATATTTTTTCCTACACAAGTTTTAGCAATTTGATTTTTTTTTAAAACTAAAACGAGAACAAACTACTTTATGGAAAGCTAGCTATTCAGCTATCCAGCGTTTGTCCAACCATGTGTTTCATTGGCTAACATCAGAAACGTAACACGTTCATAACTTTTCCTTCTACATATTTATATCTCTATGGTGGTTGAGAGTTCCTCTGTTCCTTTGGCGTTGTTATTAATTTAAAATGATTTTAAATCTCAGTCTATTTAAACTTTTGCCGAAAATTAAAATTATTCAAACCTACAGGGTGTTTTTTTTGTGTGTGGTCATAAAGTATTTGATATAAAATAAGCTTTTTCTTCACAGTTTCTGGCAAAATTATATTCAAAAAACGATTTTTAAAACATGTATTTTGGCTTCAATTAATACCTTGACATAAACTCTTGGAAAAGAAGTAAAATTTTGGATTAAAGTTAAAGTTCAAACTTCTTTCGTCCGAAACTTGAGGAAGAACTCATTTATCGCGGGAGATGCCCATATTCAATTTTACCCTTGAGGTCAATTGTGGACATCATGTATAGAGATCAGTTTTTTAACCCCACATCAAGAATGTGGAAGGCTTCCAAAAATACGAGGTCTTGTGCAGTATATTTTGTGAAACTTGTATGTGTGCAATATTGGACTGTACAAATACATTAATTATTGCGGACGTACTGTCCAGTTTTTCAGCCCCACATCAAGAATGTGGAATGTTTCAAACATATGATTTCTTGTACAGTAAAGTTGGGAAGATTTTTGAAAATTGTATGAGGGAAATATCTGACTGTACAAATACATTGATTATTTTGGACGTACTATCAAGTATATAGATATTAGTTTTTTAACACCACATCATGAATGTTTAAGGCTTCAAAAAAAATTAGGTCTTGTGCAGTAAAATTATTAAGTGTTGTGTAAATTGTATGTATGGCTGTACAAATATATTGATTATTACGGTCAACTGTCAAGTGTAGAGATTTTTTTTCAGCCGCACATCAAGAATTTGTAATGTTTCAAAAAATTATGAGTTTTTGTACAATAAAATTGGGAATTTTTGTGTTGATTGTTTGTGTGGAATATTGAACTGTACAATATATTGGTTATTTCGTTACAAAGTCATGAAAAGAGATAAGTTTTGCAGCACAACATTAAGAATGTGATATGCTTAAGAAATACTAGGTTTTGTACTGTAAAATTGGGAAGCTTTGTAATAATTGAGTGTGTGGAATATTGTGAATATATTGAATATTCTGGACATAACGACAAGTATAGAGATTAGTTTTTCAGCCACACATCAAGAACGTGGGATTATTTAAGAAAAAATATGAGTTTGTAAAATAAGAAAGTTTTGTAAGAATTTTATGTGTAAAATATCTTACTATACAAAAATATTGATTTATTTGAACGTACTGTCAAGTATAGAGATTAAGTGTTTAGCTCCACATCAAGAATGCGAAATAATTCATAACAAATTACTTTTTAAACAGGAAAATCGGGAACGTTTGTGATAATTGTAAAATATTGATTCTTTTGCACGTACTTTCAAGTATAAATTTTAGTTTGAGGCTACCCAGGTCAAGAATATTTGAGTGCTTCAAGAAAATTTGAGTTTTTGCACAATAAAATTAGTTGTATTGTGAAATAATTTACTGTATGTAGTATTTCAATTCTTTTTACCAAAATTAGACTCAAATGGAAAAATACGTTTTCTCAATAAAAATCAAAAAAGTATAAAAAGTTTCAAACAAAACATTTCCATTTAAAAAACAAAACACCCTTTAAAGATTATGAGTTAAAATTTTTAATTGATAGTTCTAATATGAACGAAAATCCACACATTTCAGACTTAAGTATGTATCAAAAGTTGTGCATGTTTGCATTTGCTATACTTATAAGTGGTTTTGTTATATTTTGCATTTGCATATGCAGCTAAAAGGGAAAAGTTTGTCTTTTATGCGGGTAATAAGTGGAAGGTAATTTTGTTTAAGAAATTTTAGTTTAGAAGTTTAATAAAAAATTTAATTATCTTGTGTTGAAACCATATTATGGAGAACAAAAAGACATATGATTTATTAGCTACACTTATAAGTTTATTATGTTGTTTGTGTTTTGCTTTTAGCGGAACCGGAATTGTATCCTTAAAAGGATCAAGTACCAAAATTGGATTTTATTTGGAGTGAGAATTTGCTTTATGGAGGAAAATGCGTTAAATGGTTTCGGTTAAGGAATTTGGAATTACAAATAGTTTGACCTTCATCTCAAAACCACCCAACAAAATATATTTAATTTACATTCGTTAGAAGCAAACATACATCTTGAATTCTAGGTTAGGTATACATTTTCCAATGGTCGTGGAGCTGATTTTTTTTGTTTTCAATTTTCAAATATAAAAGCTTTCCGCACATTTATAATTTATTCTATTTCAATTTAAATTAATGTTTATACTCAGGTAAACACAGCGAATTGTTCCGGGACCTAAGCCTGACCAGACCACCACCTCACCACCAGGCCACCGCTCGCCACCACCAGCGCATCATCATCGTTAAAAGCATCATTTCCAGAATACTAAATTGTCCAAGGAGCTATTTTATCCGATTTCCAGCTGAAGTAGCAAAATCCTTGTCGGGTATAATACAAAAGCCACTCTCAGTGAGCTGGAAAAATAATAACTTTCTCAGCGTCGTCGGTCGCTGGCGTTCGTGTCCGCGTTCGCATTCGCGTCCGTAGCCCTGCGAGTAATGTTCACGTTAAATGAAATTTTATTACTTTTTTGCGTTTTTTGGAATGGTGCGGGAATAAAAGTAGAAAAATTACGTGCTTTGCATTCAAATGTCACTTTCGCCCTCTATAAAGTCTATGGTTGGGCGTTTTTCAAAACGAACCAACGAAGGAAGGAAGAAAGAACTCATTCCTATCTCTCGTCAATCCATCCTCTAAATGGCTCGTAAATGTGGCCAAAAATCAAGCGGCTCATTTGGTAGAATCATTTAATTTATTATACTCGCATTATAATTGCTCGTGGGTCGTAAACGTAAAAACATGAATTTTTGAAAAACATAAAGAAAAGAGATTTTTTAATTTATTTTTGCTTTTGTTGTAATTTGTATGATATTTTTGCAATTCCGCACTCAGGTGGTTGTGTTATCGTATATTCAACTTTAAAAATGTTTGCAGACTTTAGTTCTATATTTTTTTCAATTTCAAATGATATTTTTAAAAAATAAATACCTATATTTAAATGTCCCCATGTGGAAGAGAAAACAATGTTCGTAGGTAGGTATTTAGCCGGCGCTTTTTTGTGTACCTACGTGAAAACACTATCAAGGATATCCGAAAGGCTTTAGATTTGTATTTTTTGTGTTTGGTCTTTTGTTTTTGTAGGTCCTCGTGTCTGTGCAATGACACTTGTTTTCAAATATTTGGTGTTTTTTTTTAAATACGTTTAAATGGTATGTTGAATAAAATGTGTTTTCTATGATCCACATCCTGAAATAAATATTTTTGGGTTTTTTCGTCATGGTGATGGGTATAAGCATTATCCTATCCATACGAGTAAGAGGACATGTTATTATAGGGTATGTATTCTTTGTTTTAGTTAGTGATGAGTTTTAGATTTTTTAAAATATTGCTGCTGTTTTAGATTATCAGAAATTCAAATATATGATTTTTTCGGAGAAATTGCACCTAAAAACCATAATTTTAACCTCTTTTTTGAGGAGATTTGAGCTCTTAAGTCAGTTGCTTTTATTCACTTGAGAGCTAACCTGCAATAACTTCTTACTGTTTGAACTTCCGAAGTCCATTTTAGTAAAAAGGCTGTAATAAACGACTGTTTCTTGGCTTAATTTAAAAACAAAATCCCAGTGGGTGTTTTTTTTTTGCTATAACACTTCGAAAAAGTGTTACAAATTTGATTGACGGCAAATATTTTATGAACCATTAAGGCAAGCGACTTCAATTAAAATTTTTATTATATGTTTCGGCGATGTACTCAATTATAATGAAACAAAAAACAACTTACAGTTTCTTATAAATAGAAAAATATTTAAAATCAACGTTTTTGACATGTGGTAAAATTTTAAAAAACTTCGAATTGGCAATTTTTTTGACAAAAATAAAAACCTTGAGGAAACAATTTGATTGA
Source organism: Eupeodes luniger (assembly GCA_951509635.1). Lineage (NCBI taxonomy): Eukaryota > Metazoa > Arthropoda > Insecta > Diptera > Syrphidae > Eupeodes > Eupeodes luniger. The sequence continues at coordinate 4,227,250 of OX608075.1, read as the reverse complement.
AACTAATTTCATTTTATATACAAGATTGAAATTTAAAAAAAACGCAATTGACAGTTTTGTTTTATACAAGTTAAATCAAAAAACATAAAATTTAAAATAAAAATACTTTTAACAAAAATATCTTGAGAACAAAGTAATATATTAAGCTCAACTTTTTTCATCTTGTACAAAATGTTGTCTTAAGTCCTTTGTACAATGATTCTTACATCTAATTACAGTAATACCAAAAATAGTGTTTGATTGATTTAACTTCTCGAATATATCTCGATAAAAAACAACAAACTCAAATTTTTGATTCCATAATTTTTCAAATACTTAAAAAAAAAAAATTTCACGTAAACGAACTTTCTTTCTTTAATTTGGTTTATTTTTAAAACTTTGAACTTACAGTGGTAGCCAAAATAATAAGAGTGGATCATTTTGTTTCCTTCTCATAATAGAATCTATGCCTTAAACCTTTTTAAATGGAGCAAATTATGCATACGAATTTTCTTTAAAAATTCGTATGCATAATAATAAAATAATTAAATGTTAAACATTTCTAGTGCTACCAACCATTAATGATAGTCACTTGCAATGTACCGTTAGTTTTACTTACAAATGTCAGATTTACAATGGTCAAAAAATAAGAGTACTGTGTAGCATTGCATTATTTCTGGTCTTTTTCACTTCTGATCGCAATTTATTTATGAAATTTAGCGTTAGACTTGTATTTAAGAGTTTAAAGTGTACTTTTTAAATAATATATTTTTTAAATAATGAGACGCGGAAGTTATTGTTCTGAGGAGGAACGCCGTTTGATTCTCCAACTAAGAGATCAAGGCAAAACATACAGTTTCATTGCAGATGCTCTTCACCGATCTCAGTGTGTTGTTGCTAGGGTGCTAAAGGAGCGAAGTTTACCAACAAATTTCAAAGAAAAAAAGAGGACGCCCAAAAAAAAACAACAACTTTGCTGGACAAAAGAATTGTTAGAGAGGTGCTTAAAAATCCCTTTAAAAACATCAAGCGGTATAAAAGCAAATCTATCACTGGATATCAGCTCTTGCACAATCCGCAGACGTTTGCAGGATAAAAATGTACATGATCGAATTGCGAGGAGAGGAAGGCTCCGTTACTTAGTTCTAAGGACATAAAGCAGCGTTTATGTTTTGCAAAAGTAAATCTTTTACAATCGACTTGCAGAAATTGGCGAAATGTTCTTTTTAGTGACGAAACCAAGATAAATGTATTTGGTTCTGATGGCAGACTTTATGCGAGAAGGAGGACCAATGAAGAACTGAATGGTGTTCTATAAAAAACAGTTAAGCGCGGTGGCGGCAACATCAAAATCTGGGGTTGTTTTTCTTATGCTTGAGAAGGTCCTATCTATTGGATAAAAAATAATATGACCAAGAAAACCTATTTGGACATTTTGGAAAATGGAATGCTTCCATATGCCGAAGAAAGTATGCCTTTAGTGTGGACCTACAAGCAAGATGACGACCACAAGTACACGGCTAAGGTGGTGACCAGGTGGTTTCAGCAAAATAGTGTGCAGGTACTGCAATGGCCTTCTCAATCTCCGGATCTAAATCCTATCGAGAATCTTTGGAAAGATTTGAAGAAGACACTAATTAACAGGCGTTATGATTTTATGCCAAGAAGATGAGATGCGGTACTAAAAAATAAGGACTCATATACTAAAATTCATGAAAAATAGCGTTTAAATTGATATTTTTTAAATTTTTAGGTGAATTGCGAACCACGCTCTTATTTTTTTGGCCAGAATAAAAATCAACTTAAAAACTTATTGAGCAGGGTTTTGTTATTGAAGGTTATCTTATTGTGAACAAAATTTATAATCAGGGAGAAGAAGTATTTCGGAAAAATATATGTATTATTTTCATTGGAATTAATTCAGCGGATTGCATTCGGCATTAGAACCATAGGTCTTCTGTATAAAAGGTTTCTTTTGATAAAGGTTTTATTTTAAATAGCCAGGTGTTTGGGCAGTTGTCAGTTTTGAATGTCAGTTCTTGACATTTTGCTAGTAAAAATGGAAAAATACACACTAGAAGACTGATGGTGTTATTTTTTAAAGAGGTGATCAAAATTTACCAGAAAGATCTTTTGAATTCGTGAAGTTATCGATGACATACACACAGGGTTATCCATTTTGCGGTTTCAAAAGTAAACGTAAATAAAACACATATTAAATTCTTTTTTTCATGATATTTCTTTTTTGTTATAAAGTTTGAACAATGATATTATGAGTGAAATACTACGTCTTTTAAATGACTACGCGAATTGTTGCAAGCATCGATTCTGTATCTCAGCTATAACTTGGCGAATGTTGGTTTTTAAGTTCTCAAGAGTTAAAGGTTTATCCGCATAAACATGGTCTTTCGCGTAGACCCACAAAATAAAAGTCCAGCGGTGTCAAATCGCATGATCTTGGTGGCCAGTTTATATTGCCACAACAATAAATTACGCGGCCAGGAAATGTCTGTTGCAATAAAGCCATATTCACTCGAGTTGTGTGTGAGTTGACGGTGACAGTTGTTCCATCGTCGTTTTCCAAAATGTAAGGTCCAATCACACCTCCCAACCAATTACGCACCAAACAGTGACTTTTTGTGGATGTAATGGCCTCTTTTCAATTTCGTTAAGATTCTCAGAACCCCAAATACGACAATTTTGTTTATTAACATACCCACCGAGTGAAAAATATGCTTTGTCGCTGAATAAAAATCCAAATGCAAAATACGCCATAATGTGCCGTAAGACAGTTCTAATTGCTGAGAACAACGCGGAATCGACACATTCAGGTCTTTGGCAACACTTTCACTTACAGAAGCGATATTTTCAATATCTCTAACCAATCCGCAGTATCTTCAAATTTCTTCACAAAAAAATGGTTTAACAACTTAGTTTGACAGTTGTCAAATTAAAGCCCTATGCTTTTAAAACCGCAAAATGTATAACCAGTTACATCAGCAAATGTAAGAATTGTTCTTGGAAAATATTCTTTAAAAAAATATGGATTGTTATCGGAAATTTCATTAACTTAGTGTTAACCCTAGGTAAGTTATTTTAAAAATAGTTTAATACTAATTGATTTCATTTCTTATTGTAAATATGAGTACAATAAGTAAAAAAGTACAAACGATGGTATTCGAAAACGTATGTATTCACTCAAAAGTGAAATGTTAAAGGCAAAAGACAGCAGCAAAACGAATTATAAGACAACAAATGCGTTAAAAAAAATTAGTCTGTTTCAAAAAACTACGGTCATTTGACAATTGAATCAATGTTGGTTTAACACGTTTTAAAAATGGACAAAGTTAATTTTAGATTAGTACATTAATTGAAGAATTATAAAAATGAGAATGTGAACAAAACACTATTTTCTTTGAGTAGTAAATGCAACTGATATTATAGTAATTAATGCATCATCAATATTTTGATGATTTCGTTAAAGCTTCTTTAAGCATCGACATAAAACCTCCTTCTAAAGAAGCTTAAAGATGTGGATAGGGGATATATGTGTAATAGGGTAAATAGGGCAATCTAATAACAATTCGCAGTATTTCCTTATAAAATACTGTCTTCCTCTCATTGTCACAGTAGTTTTTTCCACCGCTTTTTTTCCCCCAAATGTGGTTGGCTAAATGGACATTTTAACTTATTTTTCTTTTTTTTTGATTACATATATTTTACAATGAATGTTTTTGTTTTGTCCAAAGTAACAACAAAAAAATGTGAACCATTTGAAATGTCACCTTACTTGATTTATTTTAAGCCCATAAAAAAAGCAACACAAGTATAAAAATGTTTGCAATTCCTTATTCATTATTCAGCATCAGTCAAATAAATCGCTATTTAAAACGGATGCTTTTATCTTCTGTCCCACCAAAAACTAAAGAAAAAAGAAATGAGAATTTGTTTCCTCATTTCCTTTTAAAAAATAAATCCTTTACATTCTTTTATATGAATAATATTTCTTTGATTGTTTTATTTTCCAACAGAATTATACTTAACATTTATTAAGTGTGTTTTAGGAAAGGACTTTTTTAAATAAATTAATTTCTTGAAGTCATCTTATTTATGGTTTATCCTTCTTTGTTGCTTTGAAGGACCTGCACTGTCCTACTGTCATACAAAAGAAAACTTCAACTATCCGCCTAAAAGTATGCTTTAACACTTCTCAATCATAAATGAAGAAACTTTGCATACTCGCAGGATAATTGAAATTAAAAAACTTTCATACTAACTCCCCTTTTTAAAAATTCAACTTCCTGGCTTCAAAAATTCAATTATTTGTATCTTGTTTCACATCTTCAATCTCCATTATTATTATAAAAATAAAGAGAAAAAACACAAATCTTCTTCTTTTTCTTTTTCTTTTTCTTTTCTTTTTTTTTTCTAACAACACTACACAAAAATACGTAATCAAAACAAAAAGATAAAGAATAAGAAAAAGAAAAAGAAAACAAACAATAAACAATGAAAATTCATGGCGTTATGCCTTTTTGTCATTCATTAGAAACTCAAGTATAGAAGACTTTCTCCCCTACGAGTATATTTTACCATAGAAACTCTCAAAAGCCTTTCAAGGATCTTCTTGTTCGGATTCCCTGGCTTTTTGAAAAACCTGACTTGTTCGGCTTTCGTGTGTCTATAGGAAGGTACATATAAGATGCTCCTGCATCAGCTACTACATTCTTCTACACATGTTATATTTATTTTCCTTCCTACAAAATGTTTTCATTGTCATTTTCATGAACAACAAAAATAAAAAAATAAAAAAAAAGTTACTTCTTTTCAATGGTAAACCAAGGAACTTCAACTAATGGTACCTACATACATACAAAAGTTAGTAGTATAGCTACGAGTCTATATAGCTTTGAAAATTCTACACTTAACTCGAGGAGCGACGACGACTCAACCATCAAAAATGCTCTTTGAGAAATTACCCTCCTTAGTGGCTATGGTTTGGTTGGGCTTGGTGTGATGATCTGTCTTCATCAGAAATTCCTTTGCATCCTATGACTATGTCTACTCGCTTCTATCCTTCTACATCTACACCCCGCACAACACAACACAACACAACACAACACAACACATGGGTGACGAAGAATGAATCTCAAAAACAGATGAAGGCGCATTGCTTTTGAAAGTGTGAAAGTATTTTCTTACAAAATCTATTTTTGTCTAAAGAATAAAAGAAAAGTCTTAAAGTTGAAAGCTGAGGAGGATACCAAAAGTGATTTTCATTCAAGAAGTTTGTGACTTTTTGGTTAAACTTTTGGTTTAGGTTTGGTTTGGTTTTGATGTGAATTTATTTTAAATTCTTGATTTCGAAAATATGAATGGAAATTGAATGAAAGTGGTTAAAGAAATTTGTACATCGTAAATTTAAATAAGAGTTTTTCAAAACAATTGTTTAGAAAGACAAAAAGTTGAAAAAGTTCTTTAAGTAAGTTCAAAGAATTATGGAAGAAGTCTGGCTAACTTTTAACTTAGAATATATACACAATAAATTTAAAAAGTTGTAGTGGTTCAATTTTTCATAATAATGAGGTGTAAAATCTTATAATTGAAAATCTTTTATTTTGAAAAGCTCATAAGTTCATTATTTGTCAAATGAATTTATGTGTGGATTTATGCTGCTTTAAGCAAGTTGTGTTACAACCACTTATAAGTTGTTACTTAAAAAAGTAATGATAGGATTTGTGCTTTGTTTTTGTATATAATGTGAAATATTTGTAACTCTTTTTTTACTATTAACAATACGATGGCAGAGAAGTCAAAAATAGTGGGTCTGGTGATTTCGTCTGCATGTCCTAGCCCATACAGCCTAAAACATTGATTTGATTGAGTTCAAACTTTAAAGTCCAGACATTGTTTTCATATTTTAGGGACCAAAACTAACAATAATCCCTATAAAAATTTGTTGGTCAAAAATCGAAAATTCGAATTTTCTCAAAAACAGCCCAATAGATTTTGATGAAATTTTCTTTAAACACTTTTTATTTAACTTGGTTTCTTTCAATATAAAAAAAATATATATTTATATTGCCCCAGAAGGATACCCTTCTTAGAACCATTATGTTGCTTTTAAATTATCTCTAAATATTTTTGTTAATTTTTTTCAAAATTGGATATTTTATTATTTATTTTTTTATTTTATTTCAAAGTAAAATACCTTAATTTGAAAACGTTGTTCTGGCTGGAAGAATTAAAGGTGGCAAGAAATGGCAACAGTGGATGATCAATTTTCGAAGAAAATCATCTTCAGTAATGAGGCACATTTTCACCTTAGTGGATTCGCAATAAGCAGAATTGCCGCATCTGGGCGAATGAAAATTAAAGAGTAATTGTTGAAAAACCAATGCACCTACAAAGAGTAACTGATTGGTGCGTCTTATGGGCTGCCGACATCATCGGGCCGTAATTTTTCCAAAATGAGGCTGGTCAAGCAGACACTGTAAATGGTGTTCTCTATATCGTGAGGTAATAGCAAAATTTGTGTGGTCTAAATTGGAAGATATGGATGTGGACGATATGTGGTTTCAATGTTGTGGTGCCACTTGCCACACAGCAAACGAAACAATTTAACAAAAGATCATGTGATTTGATACCGTTGGACTTCTTTGTTTGGGGTTATTTGAAAGAAGAGGTGTATGTATGTGCGTCGATAATTCAGCAACAATTCAAGAGCTGAAGGATGAGATAATTCGTCACATTAACGGCATAGAACCGCAATTATGCCTCAGTGTCATCGAAAATTTGGACCATCGGATTATTGTGTGCCGATATTTTGTTCCATACACAATTGAACCATACCAATATTTTCATAATAAAAAGAAATTACACTAATTTCCTAAATAATTTGTGTTTTATTCAAAATAAACATCGGCCCTTAAAATTTAACCCTTTAGTTCTATTAAAAAAATTTTGGTCAAAAATCAAAAATTAGAACTTTCTCAAAAACGGCCCCATGTATATTTTTTATTAAATTTACTCTAATTTTTGTCTGAATTTTTATTTTTCAAAGTAAATTTTCACAGTTTGAAAGCGTTATTTTTTCGTTAATCATGATCAATTGCGAAACCTTGCTAAAGAGAAATGTCAACATAGTTTGATAATAATGAAATAAACACCCTTTACATCAATTTTATAAGTAATCACGGTTTTATCTTTCTCTCATTGAAAGCATTTCTACAAAATGGCGGATCAATGTGTCAGATGTCACTGAACCCTCAAACGGTGAGAAATTTTTGGATCCGACGATCGAAGATTTGTATGGTGAATTTGAAATTTAAAGCCTACGGTCAAACATGGAGGAGAAAACAACATGGTTTGGGGAGCTATGGGTGCAAATGTAAATGGTATCGGTAATCTTGTTTTTATTGATAAAACAATGGAGAAACACAAATATCTGGAGATTTTAAGAGCAAATTTAAGGGCCAACGCTGAAAAAATTGGGTCACAGGATGATTTCATGCTGGTACAGGAAAATGACCCGAAACATTCGTCAATGTTAGCTAGAGAGTGCCTGCTGTACAATATAAAATCCAAGTTGCCTCATCCTCTAAAGTTCGCAAACCTTAACCTTATTGAGCCCCCAATGGACTTTTTGGGAAAAAAAAGTTCGAAAAGCCTGGTTTTCTAAATTATTTCAATTTTCTTTAAAAAAAAAAACTTTTCAATAAGAAAATAAATGGTACGTGCAATATTTTGATCCACATTAATATCTTAAATATCTGAAGAAATACCGATTAATTCAAAAAAAGTATTCAATAGCGAAAAAGTGCGGGAAAGAAGACAGCTTTTGGATTTGCACACTTTGTTCATACTTTGTCCGATTTATGCTAAAAAGAGCTCATTTTAAAAAAGAGATACCGCTCAAAAGTTTAGGATTAGATGAGCTACAAAGTGTACCTTAACTTTATAGTTTTCGAGTAATTTTGAAAAAAAAAATTGATTCCTTTCAGAACCTCCACCCCACCCCCTAAAATTTGTTGCTACGGTCTAAAATGAGATCATCCTTTAGGGAGTTTTTTAAGTTCGTATAAATAAAGCTCTTCACCAATTTTCAGCTACATAGGAATCTTTCGAAGAAAAGCCATTTTTCAATTGAAATTTCCTAGACTATTCTATCATTTTTTCCATTTTATTTTTTTGAATGAACAATAGCGTTTTTCCGATTTAAAAATCACTGTACGAGTATTACCTCATATTTTTGAGATATGACTTTTTAAAATTTTTAAGCCTATATAAATTTATGAAGTTGTTTTTTTTAAATAAAATTCTTGATGGTTTTTCAAATCTATAATCCTTATCTTTAATATTCAGTTTAAATATTTATATTTCAAAAAAAATTCGAAAAATATCACCTCATACAGAAACTCTGAACCAATGTGTGCTTAAATGGTTTTTAACAAAACAAGACAACGGTTTGAAAGTAATTTTTATTTTTGTAACGAATCAAAAAAGAAATGTATTGATAAGCATAAAATTAATGTTGAAAACGTTATTTTTTTTTGTAATTTGAGCAGTTACTGAAAACCGATTTTCGGATTCGAATTCAGCACTAAAAACTAATTCCAAAATATGTTTTTTTTTTCAAAACCATTAAAGCATTAAATTTAAGATTTCAAAAACCGTAAGGATTGATAATTTTATGAAGCAAAGTAAGATACTAAAATGAAATAAGCTAGCGGAAAAGATTTCTACTTTTCAAAATCATCATAAAATTTGTTCTTAAGAAACAGGTTGTGTTTTACCATAGCATTAAAAATACGGTTTTATTTGTCTTTAACATTTTTAAAAAGGCATATTTAAAAACTCTGATTAAATAGAAATATTTTAAAGTGAAATTCAAATTCAGGACATTGTTTTGATTGTTGGACAAAAAAAAAACACTTATTTTATTAAAAAATTACTACTTTAAAATCTTCTCAAAAATTAAATTTTACCTTGGAAACGTGGTAAAAAAAAAAAATATTTTGCACCTGTGTATATTTTTTTTCGGAATTCGGCAGTATATTTTTCAAGCACAACAGAGCACACAAAAATAAAAACTACAGTATTTCGTTCGAAAATAAGGATTTTTGCATTTTTTGTTCTTGGAAAGTTCTTGGGAAAACAGTGCACAAGGTGGGCTTTACAATTTATTTTATTATCAAAACATGCTTCAAACTTAAAACATCGGAACATGAAACAGGAAAAACAATTTTTTCCAATAAAATTTAAAAAAAAGCTTATTCTCCAATGACAATTAAATACAGTCTCCTATATAAAAATTCATAAAAACCCTGATGTCGAAAAATAAGAATACCAAGTAATAGAGCTGGACACAAACATAAAATAAACCAAAAAATAATAATAGCTTTTTCCTCTCGTTTATTTCCATCATTTTGTTATCTGTGTGAAGGAAAACTACTACCGACACAAATCTACCGACCGTAGGTACACCAGCTGCCAAGGTAAAAGTTCAATTTAACCCACAAAGGTCATTCGTTAAAACCAAACCAATTTTCAGCTTTGCACTCTGAAACTTTGTATGCATTTGGGAGTTTAGACCGTTTTTTCGCTTGAAATGGTTCTTCCTAGGATTCTAGTGTAATATTTGTGTGCATCACTGAATGCATTTGGGATTTAATTTAATATAGCATTTTATTTTCCCTTAAATAAAATTACAAAGTGGCCTCCTTTTTTATAGGAGAAGAAGACCTATTTAGATGGTCTTTGCACTTTTCCATACGAATCTGTATGAATTATGGAACGTCTGGTGCATCTCAGTGTCTCTTTATATGTCAACTTTTTTATCCTCGTATGTTGGACAATTTCACGCCAAAAAATAAACTTAACAGACAGAATCTAACATCATGGCTTTGCGGCTGCCTTATGTCATTTATGGCTAAATTGAGCACATACTTGGCAATCAGGCATGGTGACACCACTTTGTGGAACTGTGATGTTGTGATGTTGTGACGATATGACGACAAACGGCACTGGTGTGTAAATTAATTGAGGGTGAAATGATGAATGGAATTTTATTTCTCCCTTTGCGATTTGAATTTTTGAAAGTGTGACGACGCGATGTCGTTGACGCGACGGAGAGAGTTCTTGGAATTATTATATCAACCATCATCATCATCATCAGTGGCAGGGTGGGCTATTTTATAAGGCTTGTGTAGGTATATGAAGCCAGTGCAAGCAAAGTATACCTTTAGTTATTTTTTTGTATATCGTTTCGTTACATAATCACCTCCAAATGAGTTGTGAAACAATTTTGTAGCTCATTTTGTTTTATCGTTTTGATGAACTGCTAAACACCGTCGTCGCTCACTTTGCTTTGCTTTTTATGTTTTATTTTTTAACATTTTGTATATTTTCGTGGAAATGAGATTTTAAATGAAAAGCAGTGATATGTTGTTATTACGAGTAGGTACTTTATGATTTACACACGCCAGAGAAGATATTACTACCCTTAACATTTTTAAAGTTTAAACACAGTGCAAGCGTTATAAAAATAGGTAAGGATTTAAGTGGAAATATTGGTGCACATTGATCTTTAAGTTTTGAGTATAAAAATGGGAGAGAAATGCAGATTTTTGTTAAGCATTCCACATTCTTGATGTGCTGTTAAAAAAAGAATCTCCATCTTTAAAAAACATCAAAATTCGAGGTCAAGGGTAAACTGATGAGCATTTCGGGAACTGATAGTATTACGGCCGAATTCTTTGAGGGGGGTAATGCAGCTTACTTATGCGATACAAAATTGTTTGTAAAAAAAAATATCGGTAAGACAACGAAAGGCATGAAATATTGGGGAAGTGTTCGAACGATGTTTCGTACTATCGTTTATCATTTTTAAAGCTTTTTTTTCGGATTCTACCCAAAAGATTTAAACTTGTTTTAGGGGCACCTGACTTAAAATTTGTACATATTATAGTTTTGAACGAATGAAGGATTTTTAAGTTACTGCCCAACCAGAAGGGGTTGAAAACTGAGAAAATCTAAGAATCAAGAAATTTTTTGTCGAACATAAAAGGTGTTCGGTGATAAACATAATGAAAACTTGAAAGTTGATTAGTTTCCTTCTTGCCGCTTGGGTATAGCGGTGGCGTTAGGGATTGGGTTATAGGATTTAACAACAGGAGACAGAATGTAGTTTTAAAAGCTTTAAATTCTACACTTCTTTGAACGGCCTTCGGACAGTGCTCTTGAGATCAGAATCCAATGAGCTGCCCCTGCCGTTAAAATTCCTTATGGGAAGGAAAAGTATGAATATGAAAAACTGAAAGTACTGCCATCAGCGAAACAGATTAGGGTATTAGAAGTTGCATGTAGGATATCATTTATGAATATAAGAAAAAGAATTGGAAACAAAACGGAGCCCTAAGGAACACCAGCATTTATTTTGTGAATTTCAGACTCGAAAACATCCAATACAATATGCAATATGCCTTCAATATTCACGAATATCAAAAGCACGCATTTTAGATAAGGGAGTTTGGTTGCAAACTTTATCAAATTCTTTTAAAAATGTTAACTTCAGATTTAACTAAAATAAAAACAAACAAAACTTCAATACAGTATGACTACTTTAATCTCTCATGGGTATTTAACAATTAAATTAACTTTCAAAAGCATGCCATTTTTGGAGTTGAGCAGCTTTCTATAAACCTAAAAAACAACTTTTCAAAGCATATATTTATATACTCTTTGGTTTCTTATTTTACACACAAAAATTGAGACATATTCCAAGTTTCATTTAAGACAATATAAAATAATATCGTCTTCGTCGCCGGGATAACATATCTCGTATCTCAAACTAAATCACAAAACTACAACCTCCGAAAACTGCTTCGAAAATTATTAAACTTCTGAAATACCTCAACAGAAAACATCATACAATTCAATTATTTTGGAATTATATATATATATATATGTATAAATTTTTAAAATTTATGTATATTTTTCAAGATTTTTAAAGCAAAATAAAGTTACTTACCTATTTGAATAAATAATTTTCAAATTCTTTGAGAACACTATCGAAACTTTTCTTAAAACTGTTGACTTTAGAACACACTTTTTATTTTTATTCGCTTTTTTACTACACAATGAAAATAAATACATTTAAAATGAATTTTCTTCTTTGACAAAAGAATGAATTCAAATTTTGAAATTAAACCGACAATCAAGACTACTGAACCGACACTACCAAACCGACACGCTACCGAACCGACCAAAAAAGAACGGACATGAAAATGCAAAACAAAAGCCTTTGTATATATACTGATATATATACAATTCAAAAGCATATTTCAATGCCAATTCACTTTTCACAAAAAGAAAAACACTTTTCTTCGCAATTAATTGATATTTTTGTTGAATAAACTTAAACTTTATAACTTACTTAGCATTGAATTATAATATTCACAACCGCACATTGAAAATAAGTATTTATTTACTAATTTAAAACTTCCCAATTCGAAACGAACGCGATCACAAGCACAAGAATTTCACAACACTGAAATGCTATGCTACTGCCTACTGCTATTGCATTTCCGGTAACCAAAGACCAAAGATAAAAGAAGAAGAGTTTGCTAAAAAAAATTAATGGCTGCGTTCATACTACTTTTTTGGATCTAAATACATGGATTCAAATCTCTTCTAATTATGATGGATCCATGATTACAAGAGAGTGGATTGAGAAATCGAATATAATTCGAATTTGGATTTCGATCCAGGTACATACATAGATGGCTAAGCTCAACCGGAAGATGAATGAGAGATTGAATTCAAATGGAATCGTAGTGACGACATCCATTATACAAAATGAATAATATGCAGAGAAATAAACCATAGCAAACAAGAGGCTAGTTATTATTTGTTTGGCAATAAGTCAAATTGTCATTTAAAGAGCTTTGAAAAGTCAGAAATCAACAAATAAATTGAAATTTAAACTGTTTTACGAGATATCTGAGACGTTATACCGACTAAATGTAGTATTATTATTAAAAAACTGTCAATTGGATTTGTGTAAAGCTTAAGCAGGAGTTTTGACAATTTGACAAGATACAAGAAGTCTTAAGTCAATGTCTTTTTTTTGTTATCAAGATATTTGAATTAATATTGGCAAATTTTAAGTGAATTTTGTATTGAAGTTTGTTCTTTTTTGTAAAAACAAACAACTGTCAATGCTCTTGTTCTAAAAAAATTTACTAAATGTCAAAAACGTTGTTGTATGTTAGATAAAATTATCCTAGAAGTAGTTTTTCACATTTAGATATTTGTAAATTGTTCTTGAGATATGGAAAAGGCATCCCGAAGGTTTACCGGACGGGTACAAAAGGACGAATCGACAAATGTCAACAATGTCAAAATGTTTGATTAAAATAACTATGGAAAGTTAAAAACATAAAAGTCATCATCACAATTTTTCTGTAAGCTTTAGAAATGGTTTTTGATTACTCAAACTTGACTGTCCTAATTTTTGATGTTCTAAATCTGATGAAAAACTACCTATGACATTTGTAAACCTCAAATAAATACAATTTTGATCTCAAATATAATTATTAAACTTAAAAGTTGCATAAAATAGGTATTTCGTATTTGTAGTTGCTATTTGTTATTTATTACATTTTAAAGGAAATATTTTAAATCGCATAACAAAGTGTTTTCAATGTGTTTAAATGGTTAAAGACATTTAGCGGAGAATTCTCCGAATTTATACGACTTGGTGATTTTGAGGTTCAAGATATTCTACGACATTTTTTAACGCACCCGTAAGTACATTTTTGTGAATTTATTGACAGCTAAATCTGTTTGATTTTATGGATTCCACCGGCACAAATTCTACACGAAAGTAAGAAACCAACAAATTATTTAGTAATGTCATGCACTTATTATTTGCGTTTCCGATTCAATCGCAAACGCAATAATAAAAAACAGTTCGATTGTCTGGTCTGGCCTGGTAAGTAATTTACACATTTGTGTAGTATGACAGAAACTTCAAAGGCAAATATCATCGTTGACGTATGCTTTTTGGACAATTTTTTGCTCCGATGACATTATTTCCGATGACAAATACATCTAATGTAAGTGTAATCGATGAAATAAGATTTGTGGACAATTTTCCGCTCGGAAGGAATACGTTGGGTCGAATAAGAGAAAGAAACTATTGTTCTAAATTTAAACATTTTTAGCATCTTATACTACCTAACAATATTTTTTTGCTGTTTAGCTCAAAAAATTACTACTTAAAATTTTAGTAATTTGGTTAATTGCTATGACGTTTGAGTATCTGACAGATAAAGGTTTGTTTGATTTGTTTTCCTGGAACTGTCACTTTTTAGACATGTTTAAGATATGAACACAATTTCAAAAGTGAACAAATTTAAAACATAGTTAATCAATTGCTTAATATTTAGAAAACCTCAAACTAGTAAAATATTAAACCCTTAACAAATTGTTGTTTTAAATTTGGCGCCTTTATCCTTAAGCACAATTATACTCAAATAAGCGTTGGAAAAGGACTTTTGCACTTCAATATTAAACTTATATTCCTATACCTTTTCTATGATTGTACATAAAACAAGTCAAGGCCAAAGATAAGAAAACCATATACTCCGAACCCAATGTTATCCAGCTATAAGATGTTATAAATCAAAAGAACCCCTCTAAACCATATCGTATTTACCCAAAAAATATATCCAATAGTATTTCTTTAAATCCAAGGTCAACATAGTGATTGGTTTTCGCATTCCAACCAAGAACTGTCGACCATCACAAATTTTGTGGAAACCACAGTCTGCATAACAAATTCCGTCGAAATATACAAAACCAAAATGTGACCAAAACTACAAAACCACATCACCTAAAACCATGACATACCACAAGAGAAGAGCTAGGTTCCTCACTAAAAATCGATGACGACAACGACTGTGACGACGACAACGACAACGGGAGGGGGCATTTACAATTTTTATTCAAACCAAGAACCAACGAACGAGAAACAAAAAAAATAGTACGCCACCAGAACGAAATTAAAAATTCGATCCGCCATAGTTGCCATGCTACCACTACCTCTTTCCGTTGTTGTTGTTTTTTTGACAGTTCAAACCGAAAAGAGGCGGAGCTAATTTGTATTCTATTTCGGTCTCGAAAAAAAAGAAAAAAAAAACATTTCGAAATTTCCATGACCATTGACGAAAATTGCCTACAACACTTTGGGACTAGAACGACAATAATGATGCCTTTAGGACGAAGGTTTGTTCTACAGTAGTTCCCCGTGGTGACATTTTTTCCCAAAAAAGAAAAAAACAAATACAAATATCCCTGAATATTGCGCGACTTTTTTTCCTCCCAGAACTGTCAATATTCTAAGGCCTTGTTTAAAGGTAGAGTAGAGCCTATATTTGCAAAATAGCAGAGCTGAGGAAACAAGAATCCCGCGCTACGCTGTGCTATGACACCAATAAAATCTTTATTTGTTCATCATCGTGCGTCGTCGTCGTCGAAGTGAGTGAAAATTTATGACGGTTTATATTTTACCTGGGATTCTGGAAATTCGCCTCATAAACATACACATTTTCATTTTAAGCAAATGTTCTCTTTCTTAAAACACTAAAAGGCCTTTTGATGAGCTCAAATGTAAAAATTTCACGGTCACTGATAGTTGAAACAATGCAATCCAAATGGATTTTTATTGCCTTTTCTCGCTAACAAGCCCCGAAGTTTTTGTCTTTCGAAAAGAAAGAAATAACTGAAATGTCACACAAAACAAGCAAATGTCAGGTCCCAAAAGTGACAGATTTTCATATTCTGAAGCCGCTGTTGCTGGTGCTGCTGCTGCTGCTAATGCTTCATAAACTCGCGAGATTTATTAGGAGTGGTAAAGGAATAAAATATTTATCACTTTATTTGTGGGTAGTTAGGAGTCAATTATTATACATCAGTTTGTTGTTTTAGGCACGATTTCGCGAAGCGTGCGGTGCCATTAACCACGCGATCAGAAGCGCCCTATTCACGATTTCAGAGAAATTAAATTGAGGTCTGCACCAATTGGGATGCAACCGAACATTCTTTTTACCACCATCTATCTGAAGCGAAATGGCTTCAACTAATGTCTTAATTTGGAAGCCCAAGATTCAGCGTCAAAAATGTCCTGCGGTATTCGGGATGATTCTAAATTTTCTTTCCTACCAAATAAGCAAGGAAAATCTGTTATAGTTTTACATCTTTTTAAAGGGTGTACTTTAAGAGGCTTAGAGCTTTGAAATGGAATGAAACAATTTTGAATGAAATTAACTTGTTGGAAAGATAATCTTCTCGGACGTGGTCTTATTTGGAAGTCCAATTATCGATGGCTTATTTGAACATTTGTAGCCGTATTTAGGGAACAACGTTGCAAATGTTGTCCTCGAAGTGGTCAATCGTTTCGGGCTTATCAACGTAGACTAGCGACTTCACATATCTCCACACACAAAAATCAAGCGGTGTTAAATCGTTCTATTTTAGCTTGGAGACCAATTCACGGTTTCGTAACGTGACGTGCGGTTACCAAACGTTTCCGTCAATAAATCAACTGTGGAACGAGCTGTGACATCTGTCAGTCTATTCATATTGAAATGTCAAACCAAACTTAAATTAAATCATTTGACAGCTGACAAAATGGCCGCCATTTAAAATAGTGTTGCCAGCTTAAAGTTTTCTATAAATCTAAGAACACCCGTTATTTCTACGAGTTTTCGGAAAAGAATAGAGAATGCATCTTTAAGATAACTTGCTCTCTAAAATCGGACATTGAACAAAGCATTTCCAATTCCAATGCCCAATGGGTGGCAATTAACAAATATATATTGAGGATGTGTTCTTCAGAGGAAGCGCACAAAGGAGACCATATCATCGGACGCACAGAGAACAATGTTTTGCTGACGCTAACGCTGCTGCTGAGAAGGTAACAAACATCTCTGTTTGAGGAGATTTGCTCTGCTGATTTCCTGGGGATTTATCCTTGAAGTCGGTTCTTAGTTCGAAGTTCTCCTTGTCTGTATTGCTGCCGAAAAGAAGAACAAGAAGAAGATGAACAACCCATCTAGTAGTCAAACCAAAATGTTTTCAAACATCCTAACACAAAGATCAGAGGCCATTATCACCCAGCATGAGTCCACCCATGTCCTTGCTAAGGATTCTGGATTTCTTTTTCTTCTGTTCTCGTGTTGTTGTTTTTGTGATGAGATTGGATATGTGTTTCCATATAATAGATACACCGTAAAGTGTTAGACAACAAAAACAACAACAATATAATATCGAGAAAGGTCCTTGTGAAATTGTTGTGATTTGGATATCCTTTTGGAAAAGAAAATATATGTGGTTGGTTGTTTAATTTTTGTGTGTGTTTTGTTTTTGTATAGAAACAAGATGAGGAGATTCAGATTTGTGGTTTTGCAAAATAGTATCGTTATTATAGGATGTAAATGGTTTTAAGGGCGAGTGGTATTTCGTTCTCGTTCTTGTTTTCGGGACTTGGTTGGGATTTGGGAGTGATGGAGATATGCTATGCTATATTCTATATACCAATGCAATTGGGTCTATAGAAGAATTCCAGTGTTTTGAGATTATGTTCACTAATTGGGGGAAAACAATGTAAAGCAATCTAAATGGGATTTAATTTCTGGAAAAAGGAGAGTTAGAGAGAGTGATTCGTATCAGCTTATAGCATTGCAGCGAGCTTTTGTATACAATTTAGAAATATTTAGGAAGATATTAAAACTTTGGTTTATGATTTTGTATGCCATTTTGTTAGTTCATGTCAAATGGAAAAGGATGTCCGCATTATTTGTAGCTTAAGTTAAAATAATCATATGAATACAGTATTTTGGTGTAATCTTTCGACTATATGTATATAAATGCATATCCTCAGGTTTTGGTTTAAGCTTCTGAAAAGATATTAACGGATGTTGATGCCTTGAAATGGTAACTTTAAAACCTGGAAAATCCCCTTTTTACGAACAGATGCATTCACCTAAAAATGCAATTCGTTTTTAAAACAAAATTGTCACAAAACAGAGTTGGGAAATAATGATTACTCTTAGTAATCAATTACAAGTTCCATTTCGACTACAAGTAATTAGTAATTAGCTAATTGTAATTGAAAAAAAAAATATTCATTTCAATTACTTCTAATTCTAATTAAAAAAAGGCATTTGTTCAAGTATGTACTTGAGGGAAATTATATTCAAGGCAATTCCACTTTTTTGTAATGATTACCTTAAAAAGTAATCATGACTACTTTTTCTTCAATTACATTTTAAAATAATTGAAAAAGTTTAAAAAGTTTCAACTACAAGTAGTTATTGTGATTAAATTTGTTTGTAATCATTCCTTCCTGAGTCTGTTATAAAAGTACACAAGTTAATGAATCTTTTTCTTAAAAAAAATAATAAGGGCTGCCTGGGTTGGAAAGGAGATGCCTGCGTATATTGGTTTTGAATTTTTGAACATTGCAATGGCACAGAAAGACAGAGAGATTGGTAAGGCATTCCACATTCGCTTAGTACGACTAAAGAACGAATCCCTGTACTTCACAGTACGACTGAAATTAGACTCAAGGGAAACTGGCTGAACATTTCTGGAAGTGCGAGTATTACGGTTGAAATGTTTAAGGCTACTCATTTTAACATTTTATTTCGCTCTCACTTTGTTTGCTTTTTTGGAAATATTTGTAAAATGAGAGCAATGTTAGCAATCTTCAAGAAAAAGTAATTGACATAAATTTGACAGTTTAGCTGTCATAGAAAAATCAAATTTTTGACATTTATGTCATATGTGACACATGACAATCACATTGATAATTTGACACATTTTTAAGTATAAGCTATAATTTATAAAAAAAAAAATACGACTTTCAGGACCAGAATTTTACAACTTTCAGACATTAAGGAGTCCAAACAATTTAAACACATATAACTTAGATCACATTCGATATCCCAGCATTAGACCACACGATTGATTGATATCAACTCTTACCATATTATGGTCAGGTAGCGCAGACATTTCGGCTATAAGCTATACCAAATGCTTTGTGTTTTGTAAAGTAAAATACCATATGATGCCAAGAACAATATAGGTAAGGTAGGAACTGCGTCCTCTTTACCGACCGACAAAAGGATATGCACATAAATAATACAACAATTGGACCGCGCTTTGTGAGTGCCTGTGCCCCCCTACACACACTTTACCTTATATATTCCAATGTCGATGTGTCGGTCGGTGTGTTTATAGAATACAATGCGGTGTATAGAGGTTAGGTGGCGGTGCGGCGGCGGCCAAACGTGGTTGGCGATGGTGCGATGGTGGTGGCGTGAATTTGATTAATGATAAAATTTCATGGAACAACTGTCCGACACAGCAATTAATTAAGTCTCCATTTTCCCCTAACGCCACCACGTTGTATATAGTATACAACTATCATCTCTTCCGTATAAGAAGTTTATTTGAAATTGATGATAGTTATCTGATGTGCAAGATGCATAACGCCGCAAATGTCCAACACCTCTCGTTTTCATCAATTTGAAATGGAATTGGGTGCTGCTGTGTGCTGGATGGTTGGTTGTTTGACTGTTTGGCTGGAAGGTGATATGAGAACGATGAGGGAATCATCAACACGATTGATCTATATCGGTTTTGTGTATCAATATGGTATCAATTTGATTGCAATTGTTGCAGTTCACCTGCTTTGATGATGCTTGACGGGAAGGAAAGACATGCAATTGATGGGATTATTTAAATTAGTTCAATGGATCAATAGATTTCGGACAGCTGTCAGCTAGAAGTTTAATCTTAAGTTTCGCACCACCAAACCAACAAGGCCACGAAAGAAGAATGGAAATGATTTGCTTTGAAATTAAGTTTGATTGCATCAATATGGCAAGGAACATGAAGTTTTAATTTGAATGTAATATAAATCAATTTTAAGGGTGATGCATCTTCTTGACATGGAAAATGGTTGAAATATTTCTTACAAAGGAATTTAAAATGGAGATAAATATTTTTGTAATGCATTTGAAAATTAAAAGCAACTAGAACTACGAGTACCTTAAAATTTAATAAATCAATTATCAGATAGGTTTGGAAGTTAAAAATTTGGTTTAAGTTATTGCAAGGAGGTGTTTACCTTTAAAAACCACACATGAATTTGAAATGAACCCTAAGGATGTTTTCCAACTTAGAACACTTAAAAAAGTCAAATAAATAAATAAATTGAGTGGCGCAACAGTCCGTGGAGAACTAGGGCCTAGTGACTTACAACTCTCAACCATTCCTGTGTGCGAGTACTGTTGTCAGGGATGGAGGGGACATACAGTTTATATGCCGAATCCGAACGGCAAATTTGAGAAAGCACTTTTCATGACAAGAATTACTCTTGGAGAATTTGTCAATTCCTCGCAAGGGGCAGTACCCGTGAAAAAAACTTTAGATGGCATAGGCAGGGATCGAACCCAAGACCTCTGGCATGACAGTCCAACGCACTAACCATCATGCCACGGGTACTAAAAATGTCAAAACTGGGCCGAAAATAAAGAAAATAAATAGAAATAGATTAAAACAGCTGAGAATAAGAGCTAAAATTTTAATAATTTAATACTCCCTATTAGTCTTGCAAGAGAATGTAATCTTTAATAAGTTCAACTTAAGGCCTTAGGCCACAATATAGAATTTTCGAAAACTTGGCATTTCTTTACTATAAATGGTTCCCTTAGGACCTGCAAAATGATAACACGAAAAATATGTCAGGTATAAAACCTTTATGTGCTCGGTTTTAAAATGTAAGTATTTTTAAAGGTATTGCAAAATTATTCCAGAGTTTCAGCTACTCAAAACAACAAAACACGTTCATCAAAATGCCCGTGTTTTTTTCGAAAAGTCTATACGTAGTACAGTAGAAATTAAAACATTCGAAGTAAAATAGATAAAAGCTGAAAAAATGTCAAGTATTATTGACGTCTTTTTCTGTCAGGTAACATTGATGAAAGCTATTAATTTTATTTTTCACACTTAGTATAGTGGCCTTTTCATCACATTCTTTCAATTTAACGCGAGTCTTTTCGTAACATTTTAGTTTTAAGAGTTTTAGGTCTTCATCTGTAAATTCTTTCGACTTTATTTTCCACAAACACTCGAAATTCAGACATTTTACTACAATTAATTTACCGTTTTATCCATAATACCCAGATACAACCAAAATTCCAAAATTCACACTACATTATCAATGTTCTGTCAGTTAAAATTGAAGAAACTCAAACAATTTTGGATTCCCATCAATGTGTCAATTTTAACTATGAGTAACATTGATGGCCCAACGAACGATCAATGTCATCTGAATCGAGACTCATTCAAGTAAAATTGACAGCCAACATTGATGGTGTGTAGGGCCCTTAAGTGTCCAACAAACAAAATAATATGACGTCACTTAAGATGAACTTTTATGTTTTGACAGAACTTCTTTTCAATTTATTTCAACTAATTTTTGCTAGTTTCCGTGTTTTAATCAATTTTTTTGTACATTAATGTTTTTGATTTCTTATAAACAATCATAATTTTGTGGCAACTCTGTTCCAATACAATAAAAACTAAAAAGTATCTTGTTAAGTCTCCCGAAAAAATTGAAATCATATTTCTTATCCTACCCTTTAACATTGCTAAGCATGAAATTACGAAAATGGACATAAGCTGTATTATTGTTTGATATTTTGCAAAAAGTTAGTTTCAACAAAAAATATTGCACTTTATCACTAATAGCGCCATCTGTCATACGTAAGGAGCCATTTTACTGAGACCACAATCTACGAACAAACCCCTTTGCTTCAGATCATATTTTATTTGGAATTAATTTGCAAAATGTAACACACAACAAAATAAATATTTATAAATTATTTGCAAAACTTTCTTACCACATTCTCATTAAAATTATATGTTTAATACGTTGAAAATAGTTTTGTTCTGAATTTAAGCAAATTTTCTATAATTTTGTTTTAAACTATTCTAAAAAATGTGGTTTTGTATAAAATTTTAAAAATTTTGGGAATGTCTCATTGTACTATATATTGAATCCCAAAAAACACTGTCACTGACAGTTATAATAAAATCCCGTAATGTATGTATGTATGTATGTATTTTTTATTGTTTCTGAAAACGAATCCCTAAAATGCCTATTTTTTCAGAATCTATAGGGCAAGCTAAGGCCTTAAAGATTACATTCATGGAATTCACTTTTAGACTGAAAATTCAAAATTTGCAATAACCAATCATTTGATATTAAAAAGTTTGCACTCATTTTTATTCCAATCATTTAAATGCAATTATTTGATTGCAATCATTTGAAACCTTAAGCATTCATTGGTACTCTTTTCAAGTCTCTTTACTGTATTCATCATAATCAATGATTGCAACTTTTGAGTTTGATTTAGATAGAAGATTTATAAAGATAAAAATTCTTTTAATTGTTAAAATTTTTACTTAGATTTAAATTTAGATTAGATTAAACATTTTATTTCTTAAAATCCAAATAAATACAATAAGAAAGAACATATAGGAACTATATGGCAAGTATTGCTTTCGTAATAAATTTCGAACTCAAGATTTAAACTGAAGATGACATTACGATGGTAGAGAAGTCGAAAAAAGCGGGTCCCCCGATTCAAACATTTTTTGAATTAAAAACTAGTATTAAAAACAAAAATTTGAGTGTCTTTTTGAGAAACTTAATGACAATTAAATTATGACTGATGTGTTTATGAAGTCTTGCTTTTGTAATCTCGATTATTTTTGAAGTATTTCTGAAAAAAACAAAAACAAAGCAAATATTTTCCACCCTCTAGGACGGCCTAAAAGCCCTTAAAGATTACATTCATTGAATTTGCTTTGCGATTTGACTCCAAAAAGATTGCGCTATTTTTCTTCCAATCACTTAACTACAATCAATTGAATGAGATCGTTCGAGAATCAAGCATTCACTTGTATCTGTTTGAATTATTTGTATTGATTTGAAGTCTTTGTATTCTTCAGCATCCGTTTGATAAAGATTTCATTCTTTCACAAGCCTCCCCTTAGTAACTGTTTAAACATTTTAGCATTTTATCAAGTGCAACAAAGTTCTGGCTTCAAAAATTTCTTTGACTTTATTTCTTTCAGAACCAACTAAGTTTTAAGGATTTTTTTCAATTTACGGCAATCGGTTAATCTATGAAATTGACAGTGTCATGCTAGGTGGCAAACCAACCCCTTCACACCTGCTATTCTTTACCATCCATTCATTTATCAACCCTTCACCGACTTCTTGACATTTTGAATACCTATGTATACATATATTCAAGATGTATCTTTTAAAAGTAGTTTTCCAGTTCATTCCACAGTAGCAGATAAAATTTAATTGTGACTCTTTCTCTCTCTCCATTATATTTTTGCTTGTTTAACTGCATCCGTAAATTGACACGCATTCTGCTTAAACCGCGTGTGATTTTTGGTTTTTCGAGAACATAAGCATCAAAACCACACTCGAAACATCCAAACAATGCACGAATATATTTTCTGCGGCAAACCAAACCATATCATTGAAGCGTGGAAAATTTCAAAAATTCCTCCTCATAACCATTCGGCAGAAGTGTCGAACAAACAAAACATCCCATAAACGCATAATCCTTCGATTAAGTTTACCCAAAAAATAAAATAAAAACGAAAAATTAAAATGAGGGTGTAACTTGAAAGGATATGGTAAATGCTGGGAGAGTAGGTGCGACCGGTCACGACAACCAAAAGAACGGGGCTGTTTTGAATTAGTCCTTTAGTTACCTGGTGGTATTAAATGCGATTATGGTACGTTACTTGCTCCTGCTGCCGTGCCGCTTCGAAACGGAACGCTATGATACGAGTGTCGTTTACAAATGTTGATCAATAAAAATTTCATGATTCTACCTTTTGTAGGAGATTATCCTGGTTAATGGATTTAATTTGTCCGAAAAGGATGCAAAATATTTGGCTTTGACTTTGGCTTTGGCTTGAGTATATTATCAGCTACTGGGCATATTTTGATGTATCCTTTTTATGAGGGTACTCTTTTTCGAATGTGAATGGTTATTTCGCAAAAGGCTTTGTTTTATTAGTTATTGGAGGTGGTAGCGTATGAAGCATTAACTTTAGAGGATTGAAGAAAATTCATATTTACAGTAGGTAAACAATAAACAAAATATATGTATGCAAAATATAATATAATAAATACAATATTTTCCTTGAATTTTTTGATGATATTTCGGGATTGGGTTTTTTTTCTTGAATTTTGTCATATGGTAAGGATGTAAAAAAAAGTGAGTTAAATTTTTGTTGAAAAAAAAAAACAAAGTAATCTAAATTCGAAATATTACCTATAAAAACGATACAAATATTTAAAGGCTTTTTGATATCATTTTTAAGTGACGTTTCCTACGATTTTGATATCCTGATAAAAACATACATAAAATGAATCATCAAATCTTCAATATTCTATTTAAAGAACATTTTTTTAAAAATAAAAATGACATTCCTTTCAAAAATCCAAGAACTTGAGGATGACAAATTTTATGATTTCAAAAGAATGTGTTTTTCATAACTCAACATTTTATCAAAATGTTTCAAAATTATTACAAAAACTAAATTTTCTTTTCAAGTTTCTTTACATTAAGGCCCGGTGCACACTTCTGTAATTTTAATACTCCGATGCCGGAATAGTTCAGTGCACAAACATAATATTACTCGTATATGTAATAATAATAAAACATAATTTACTGAAAAGCTTAACCGCTTGTGCGGTGACGCAACGGTTTCGCAGAAACCTCTGAGTATTTTTTTCCGTAAGAATGACGCTTGATGCTGCAGAGTCATGGCAGCATCATAGTCTAATATTAGACGCAACTCCGATACCGCGGTGTCATAGCAAGTCAAAATGAAGCAAGTGTGCACTTAGACTAAGAGCAAAGTGAAGGTATATGAAATAATAAATCAACTCGAGTACTTTAATTTAGTTTTTAAATATTTAAGCAAAGTTTATGTTTCCAAGATTTCTGAAAATTTCCTCAGACAGCTTGGCAAAGCAGGGGAATTGAATACAACCCCAATAAAAATACAAATGAACTTTGTTTTTCTTGTCTTTGTATTTGAATAAAGATTAATAGAAAATACAAAACTAATACATTTTTATGAAAAATGTTTTTAATATTTCTAACGGCCAATTTCTTCACAAAATAAACCGAGAGCTTAAAATAACAATCCAAAATCAAAATACTCCACTTTCAAAACATCGGCTGTAATAATACGAATATAAACTGTCAAATTGTTTTCGTAACTTTTTCATAAACGTCATCTGTCACCTTTCAGTAGATTTTTGCCAGCTGTGTCTTGACTGTGATTAATAAGTAATCAAGTAAAATTTTTGAAATGCAGGAGTTAAACAATAAATCATTTCAAAAACGCTATAGCCATAAGAAAGTAATTACAAGACGTAAAATCGGTTTGTTCGCATCCGAAAATAACTATTTTTAAAGTTTAAAACTATAATTTAGTACAAAACAACCAATTTTGAAAATAAAAGAAAATTCACTGGTGGTCAAAATTAAGTTTTGTTTAACTCCATCAACAATACAATACTTTTGTTTTAAGGATTAAGTTTTCCTGAGTTGGAAACTTTACTAATATTTTTTTTATTACATCGGGTTTTTAAAGTATACCTTTTTAAAAACGATGAAGACAAGCAAAAATTGTGATTTTTAAAAGCTAAGACTGAACATAGTTGTTGACAAAAAATTGTATTATTATTTTCCAAAAACAAAGCCTCTTTCTTCTAGATACAGTTTAATTTTTATCATACTTACCCCCAGTTTCACAGTGGAAGTTTAAACTCCACTTTTGGTTTCAACTTCTGTTTCACAATTAACCGTTATGTTTAAACCTTGTACGGAGTCCATTTTGCAGTTTAAATTGATCGACAGTATTCTGCCGTTTAACCCTCAGCCCAATCTCTAGAACCACTTGAAAAAAGCACAGTGACATTTTAATTTAACAGCTGTCATTTATACTTAGTCAAGTTTGGAATTTTTTTGCAGAAATATTGTATTTTTTAAATGTCGTCGAGTTTGGAAAGTGATTTTGATGACATAAGTGATGAGGAAATCTTTATATTATCTGCGAATGTCAGAAAAGATAAACACATTCCAGGTAGAACAAATCACTTCAATTCCTGGGACGATCTAAAATTCTTTGAAAGATTTCGTATATCGAAGAATTCAGCCTACATTATTTTGGAGCGAATTCGTTCCCAAATTGAAAATCAGTCTTTTTGTTCGCTATTATATTCTTATTTTTAGTTACTAATTGCAAAAGTAAATCAATATTTTTTTTTGAGAAGTTATTACTTCTTTTCTTTTGCAAAATGTTATTGTTTATATAACTTAACATTTTAATGTTTTTACTATAATTTTTCGTCTGGAATTCACAACCACAACGTTACTTTCAAAACAACAAACTTTTCCGAGTGTCAACAACACAAAATATTTGTTGCTTCGCGTGTTTTTTGTTTTAAATGTAGAAAGAAAAGATTATGGAAAAGCTACGTACTGTTTACATTACGTCACATGACAGAAGAACAACGTAAAATGCTGCCAACTACTATACTCATAACATTTATTTAAACTACGTTCTGTTGAACTTAAGTTCATATTACACTGTGAAACCGGACGAGTTGAACTTAAAATTTAAACTCAAGTTCAGATTTTGCTGAACTCAAGTTTAAACTTCCAACTGTGAAATTGGGGGTTAGTTTCTCCATATGTAGTTTTGAGAAACTTGAAACTGCTTTGAGGGCTAAAGTAAATTAAAAAATTGTGCGTTTCTTCCCGGTAACATTGAAAAACCTTGAATTTAATGCTTTCATGGTTAAATAAGCCTTAAAAGTTCTGATATTAAATCCAAAATTCGGTTTTAGCTTTTTTCAAATTGTAAAAGTATCCGTTTTCGACCTTTTTTATAGTTTTTTTTTATATAATTCAAAATCTTGATGTGATAGAATTGTTAAGACAAAAGTTTCGATACAAAAACAAGAATTTCTTTCAAAACCGTTTTGCCTCGTTTATGTGTAAATGATAAAGCGTGCCTTTGAAATTTATGTTAGACAGATGAAATTTAAAAGCTTATGAAGGTTTTTCAAAAAATTGTATGAAATATTATAAATATTTAAACTGAATATTGGAACACCATAAAAAAAAAACAACTTCTTGAATTCAGATAGCCTGAAAATTACTTATGTATGTAGGTAGGTACAGTGTTTTTTTTTTCAATTTCAAATAGTAATATCTCAAGAACCTGACGTCATAGCGTGACTTTGGTCTCGGATTTAAATTAAGGCAATCAATTAAGGCAGGAACAAATCCACGTCGACCAAAGTTTTCTATGTTATAAATAAATAAGTTGGCGCAACAACTGTGTGCGAGAGATGTCAGGGATGGAGGGGACCTATAGTTTATATGGCGAATCCAAACGAATTATTTGAGAAAGCACTTTTTATGACAAGAATTACTCTTGGAGAATTTTTAAATTCCTTTCAACAGGCAGTAAACGTGAAAAATGTTTTGTTTGGTGGCACAGGCAGGGATTGAACCCAAAACGTCTGGCTTGACAGTCCTACGAATTAATTATCACGCCACGGGTATTATGTTATGTTTTTCTATGTATTTTTTAAATCTTTGTAGTTTTCGGGGATTGAAAAAACGAGGTATCAATTATAAGTATCAATTATATGTAGACTCCTTTGTAAGCTTAATGAATCGTCTGAAACAAAAGTCTATAGTTTTGTTCCGAAAAAACAAAAAACATTTCAACCTTGTAACTATAACAGGGTCCAAAAATGGGATTTAAATTGGATGACCCATATAAATGGTTTTATCCTTGAATAATTCTATCAATTGATTGACATTTAAATCTCAAGCCTCTCACGAGCTAAGGGCGGTTCGATAAATCGGCTCAAGGTTGAATATCAAACCAAATGATTTGTTTTATTCTAAAAATCAGTGTCGGCACTGATCAATAATATCATCATGTCACATTTTCGTGACTTAAATCGAATTGTTTTGAAGAATGAAAAAAAATGAACATAAAACACAATATATAACGCCCTCAAAACCACCGAAGAACACATTAAGGGCAGTTTTGACATATTGACACAAAACATACGTCATCCCCCCAACAAAAGAAAAGAAAAAACTCACAAACATTCTGTGACATCCACATTTCACAACTATAAACCAAAGTCATGCTACAAGCTACGTACATCGCATATCCTTCATCCCAAATCCACATTCCCTATATATTCCCTATATTCCCTATAAAATGTACTACGTTCTCGCTTTTTATCCTTGATTTTTCGTTTGCCTTGTGCAGTGTGCACGCGGAAAAGGACTCTTCATCATCGCATGACTTGAAATAAGATATTAACAGCAACAAGCTCACAATGATTTTATTTGACAACTAAGAATGACGAGGACGACGGCAAGGACTATAAGGACGACGACGACGAAGCACAAATATAGAATCACGAAGAGATAGAGAGAGAGATTTATGACGACACCTCCTGTGAGTTCAATAAACGAATAAAATTTTGCAATTGTTTGAGATTGATTTTCGGAATTGCGTTTTTCTTTTCTTTTTGAAGAAGAAATTTTAGAAATTTAAAAATTCCTTTAAAGTCAATTTCTAAAGTAAATAGAAATTTGATTTTGGAAGGACCTCGCACCATGTTACATGACTTTTTTTTCTTTACTCCTAGGTGTACCTTATTCAGCTACTTAAAGGTATTTATAGATATTTATGACGGTTTTTTTTTTCTCTGTCGAAGCACTGCCTGAATGCGTCGTGAATGAATGCCATACGCATAACGCATCCATACCTACAACAGTCACTCAGTCTTCTGTCAGGATGTTTTGTATAAGTTCACGAAAATTTGACTCGTGGATGATAGATTACTGTCAATAAGGATCTTCTATTATTTCGCTGTTTCTATTTGAATCTAGTTCGCAAAAACTCATCAGTCGTTTCAAAATAAGAAGAAAACTATTTTAAGATAAATTAAGTTAACGCCTTCCATTTCCATTCCAACAAGGATTAGAACAACAACTTGAGGGTGTATTAATTTTATTCACGCGGTCTCGTCCGTCCAGGTGAAACTGACTTTAGATCATAAATTCTTTTATATGTATGTAGTTGTGGAGGAAGTGTGAAAAATATTTGTACACTAACTTGTCGGATCTTTAGATAAAGAATTCTTTATGAAGCCATTCGTTCATTGGGAAGACATCATCATTAATCAAAAGATGCATATAAATTGAGAATCGTAGAGTAATGGCTTCTACCTTGTGGAAATTTTGATGGTTAAGGTGATTTTTTAAAAGTTTGATAGATAACTATGAGTGCGTTCATTGAATTCACTTCCGTTGGTATTTTTTCTTGGAAATTTTCTGAGGCATTTTGTTTTAGTATGTTTTCTGTCAATTTTATGATACAATATTTACCCACTATTTCTACAATTCTCTAGTAAACTTTTACTAAGAGTTCCCATTTTATGGGGAAATCGAATCTATGCTCTAAATAAAGGATTGAATTTTAAATGTATTTTCCTTACGTGAAACCGAAGCATGGCCATATGAAATTAACACCTAAAGGTGCTATCATTGATTCTCATCATTGAAAATATTGTTTCGGTATTTAAAGGAAACTAATTAAGTTAACTATTTTATGTTTGGTATTAAAAAAAAAACTGTGGTACCAGTGGCATGATAGTTAAGTGCGTTGAACTGTCATGCCCGAGGTCTTGGGTTCGATCCCTGCACTGCCTCTGTCGAGGAATTGACAAATCCACCAAAAGTTATTCTTGTTATGAAAAGTGCTTTTTCAATTTCAAATTGCCCGTTTGGATTCGGTTTAAAACTGTAGGTCCCCTCCATCCCTGACAAGAATACTCGCACAAGGGAATGGTTGAGAGTTGTAATTCACTAGGCCCTAGTTCTCAACAGGCTGTTGCGCCAACTAATTTGTTGTTATTAAAAAAAAAACTAATGAGTTGTAGAATCTTGTTTACTAAGTAAATACTTTCTTCAACCAAAAACTCTTCTTTTAGTTCATTTTTAAATTTTTAATGACGAAATCGTGTTAAATGAACAGCTGATTGTTGATTTCACATTTCGGAACATAATTGTTTCACTGAAAGCGTCTCGTTTTCTTCGAGTACTCACCTGTCAGTTTTACTTTAAATGATCAACTCTTACCTAAAGAATTGATTCCAATCAAGAAATGCTTCATACCAATCAGGAAACTTGTGTCATATGACAGAATTTTTAAATAAAATCTAAAACCTATCAAAAAAAAATTCCAATGATTGGTTTCAATGGTGTAAACCAATGATAGCTATAACTGGCCCTAAAGATCACCCTAATTAGTTAAAGGTGGAAATGGATTGGAATTTTGTTGTTGAAAATAGCAGACGTATCCTTCTCCAAAGCAAAGTTCATAACTAAAGGGTGGTTAAATTTTTAGGGCCGATGTTGAATGTGGACCATACCTAAACGTCAAGTTATTTTCTGTATTTCAATTGACATTTCTCAATTTCAGACTAATTCAATTTGAACCATTTAAAGACACACCATCGATTAACATGTTTTAGTTATTCAGACTTATTATGAAAAATGGGTATTTAAATGAAAATGCATAGTGTGTGATTTTTTCAGTCAATTTAATCGTGAAAAAAAGAGGCTGGGATGCGACCCACACTGATAACTTCCCATCCCGTCTGTCGATTTGCCTTGCTTAAAAGTTTGTCTAAATGTATCAATTTTTACCAAATTTGCGTACTATTTTTTGTAGATTTTATTTTTTTATGAAAAAAAGGACTGTTGTATTTTTATTAAAAAATTACTGAATATCGAAAACAATATTTTCTGTGAAATAAAATAAGTTTGAAGACAATATTTGTAATTTTTGAAAAGCTATTTGAGTCGAAAGGACATTTTTACCATGTTTTAGTATTGTTTTTTTTTAGGTTTTTATTTTTTGTAAAAAAAACTGTCAATTCGATTTTTCTCAAAATTTTTCCTAATGTTGAAAACAATATTTCTTATAAGTTAAAATTAGCTAGAAGCCATTATCTCAAATTTTTGAAAATATATTTGAGTCGAAAATCAATTTTTACCAACTTTTGTTAAATTTTTTTCAGGTTTTTAATTTTTTGTACAAAAGCTGTCAATTCGATTTTTTTTCAAAATTTTACTGAATGTTGACAACAATATTTTTTGAAAGATTAAAGTAGTTTAAAGCCAATATCTCAAAGTTTTGAAAAGATAATTAAGTCGAAAATCAATTTTTACCACCTTTTAAACATTTTTTTAGGTTTTTATTTTTTGTAAAAAAAACTGCCAATTAGATTTTTCTCAAAATTTGTCCTAATGTTGAAAACAATATTTCTTATAAGTTAAAATTGGTTGAAAGCCATAATCTCAAATTTTTGAAAAGATATTTGAATCGAAAATCAATTTTTACCAACTTTTGTTATATTTTTTTTTCGGTTTTTAATTTTTTGTAAAAAAACTGTCCATTCGATTTTTTTCAAAATTTGAAGGAATGTTGACAACAATGTTTTTTGAAAGATAAATGTAGTTTGAAGCCAATATCTCAAAGTTTTGAAAAGATATTTGAGTCGTTTTTTTAGGTTTTTATTTTTTATAAAAAAAAACTGTCAATTAGATTTTTCTCAAAATTTTATCATATGTTAAAAACATTATTCTTCGTTGCACAAAATTGTTTTGGAGATGAAATCATATCGTAAAACTTTCAGTTTTTTGTTCAGTTTTTTTGATTTATAAAAAAAACCGTTAATTGGATTTTTTTCCAAAAATATATTTGTTTTGTGTCAAGTTACAATATATAATATAAAATTTAACTCAAGTCTCTAGCGTTATTGGTTCATGAGATATTAAGGGTTAACCAAAATTTTCACCTTTTTTTTTAAACTGCTATGGTAAAAAAAAACCACCCACGCAATTTTCTTGAGAGCCCTTTCTGCATCTTTCTGCATTATTATCTGTATAACAAAATTTATTTTAAGTCGATATCTCTTCTGGTTCTTGAGCTATGGACTACGAAAAAAACGTCGCGAACGTACGGACGTACGTACACACGCACGCATAGACATATTTCTAAAAATCTTTTATTTCGATTCTAGGGACCTTGAAACGTCGAGAAATGTCAAAATTTTCAATTTGAAAAATCGGACCCATTACAATAACTTCCTATGGGAAGTTAAAAAGAAATGACAATGATTTTCTAAATAATTTGTGTTTAATTCTAAATCAACATCGGCCCTTAAAATTTAACCACCCTGAGAATTTAATTTAGCACAACTTCTCCCTGATAAAAGGCTAATTTTAAAGGTTTTTAAACATTACAAAAATGATAACGAGCATCATCCAAAAAAAGCAAAGGTCTTCTTTCCTCCATTTTGACGAAAACTAAGTTTGGACAACTATAACTTAAAAAATAATTGACATATAAACGTCGTTAACTTATCATTTTATAGATAAATGCATCACTTGGAAGTTGTTTTTAAACTTTTTTGTGAAATATTAAGGTTTAAGGAAGTTATTGACCAAAATGCAAACAAAATATTAACTTCGAGATGACATTGTTTAACCTATGGCGACGGGTGGCGTTAATACTTTGAAACTTGGTTTTCTAATACAAAATATTACTTTAAAAAATATATGGCTTTATTACATTTTTGGCTAATTGCACTATAACCCAACTTTTTGCGACCGTTTTTCTCAATATCTATCAATTTGTCTGACAGAATAAGAATTATAAGAATTAGATGAGCTACAAAATTAACAAAAATGTACTTGAAAACTTTTAATCCTTAAAATATTTGCTCCAATCCAAAATGAAACAACTTTTTTAGGAGTTTTAAGGACGTATGTAATGGGTGATTTTTTTTAGGTTAGGATTTTCATGCATTAGTATTTGACAGATCACGCGGGATTTCAGACATGGTGTCAAAGAGAAAGATGCTCAGTATGCTTTGACATTTCATCATGAATAGACTTACTAACGAGCATGCAAATCATTGAATTTTATTACCAAAATCAGTGTTCGGTTCGAAATGTTTTTATCGACAAATTTTGTTCAGCGATGAGGCTCATTTCTGGTTGAATGGCTACGTAAATAAGCAAAATTGCCGCATTTGGAGTGAAGAGCAACCAGAAGCCGTTCAAGAACTGCCCATACATCCCGAAAAATGCACTGTTTGGTGTGGTTTGTACGCTGGTGGAATCATTGGACCGTATTTTTTCAAAGATGCTGTTGGA
Source organism: Eupeodes luniger (assembly GCA_951509635.1). Lineage (NCBI taxonomy): Eukaryota > Metazoa > Arthropoda > Insecta > Diptera > Syrphidae > Eupeodes > Eupeodes luniger. The sequence goes on along the minus strand of OX608075.1, from coordinate 4,193,819 downwards.
CGCAACGTTACGGTGAATGGCGATCGCTATCGTTCAATGCTAACAAACTTTTTGTTGCCAAAAATGGAAGAACTGAACTTGGTTGACATGTGGTTTCAACAAGATGGCGCTACATGCCACACAGCTCGCGATTCTATGGCCATTTTGAGGGAAAACTTCGGAGAACAATTCATCTCAAGGAATGGACCGGTAAGTTGGCCACCAAGATCATGCGATTTGACGCCTTTAAACTATTTTTTGTGGGGCTACGTCAAGTCTAAAGTCTACACAAATAAGCCAGCAACTATTCCAGCTTCGGAAGACAACATTTCCGAAGAAATTCGGGCTATTCTGGCCGAAATGCTCGAAAAAGTTACCCAAAATTGGACTTTCCGAATGGACCATCTAAGACGCAGCCGCGGTCAACATTTAAATGAAATTATCTTCAAAAAGTAAATGTCATGGACCAATCTAACGTTTCAAATAAAGAATCGATGAGATTTTGCAAATTTTATGCTTTTTTTTTAAAAAAAAAGTTCTCAAGCTCTTAAAAAATCACCCGATATAAATAAAGTTCACCAACAAAATTCAGCTTTGTCTAAATTTGTTTATGATTTTCCATGACTAAAAAGAATTTTGTTTAAAAAAAAACATTTTGCTTCATTTATGATTAAGATCCACCGATATTACTTCACAATAATTTTTGGCCTACGGAATTTAAAAGATAATCTATTTTTTAAGATATGTATTTGTATATTTAAAATTTCCAGTTAATCGGTTGAAAATTGTATGATTTATGAATCCTGTCCGGTAAATTTGAAAACCCGTTTACCGACCATAATCTTTTGGGACATCATATTTTAGGTCCTAGTAGATCATTTTAAATTTTGAAAAATCAATTTTGCAAAAATGTTGGGACACCCAAGTGACAACACTACATTTTTTTTTTAAATCCACCAAACTCTTTTTTTCTTGTCAACTTTGTCATCATATTTCAATTAGATCTATCGTACTAAAATGCAAATAAAAATAATTTCATGTAAATGTACAACATGCATATATTATTTATAAAAGCTCATTAATTAAATCAAACAATTTTTGTAAAAAAAAACACAATGTTAATACAAATTCGTTCCATTAAATGTAGGTATAACGTACATATTGCAAAAAAAGGGGCTAATAACCCAAATTGACTTCATTATCGCCTTAACTTAGCCCTATCATAACGTCAGAGCAATAAAATACCTTTTCTTACCTCTAACCTCTATTAAAACAAATCAGTACGTCATATAATTTCGCACTTCTTAGTTAAGTTATCTCATCAACATAAACAAACAGAACCAATAAAAAAATAAATAACTACCAATAAATCCAGAAAAATACGCGCGATATGCAAACAAATTCGAATTCGAGTTGGTAATTTATCATATACTCGAATATAATATCTTCCTAAGAAGGCGGTGCTTCGAAGTCGAACAAGTGTAACCTAGAAACGGGTATTTTGAACAACAACAACAAAAAACACAATGTCGGAACTATACCTCTTCCACCAAAAGCATACGTCAAAAAGAGATGCCATCAAATGGACTCCTACCATTCGTTGGTATTTCAACAACCTGCTTTCTCGGTGCACAATAATATAGACAGTCGACATCTTGACGAAAGAAAATATCTTTTACAGGCCACAAGGAAAAAGATACACGCAACGAAGGCAAACGCACTCAAACAGAATCGATGATCTGAACGAAAGATCTTCCAAGTGAGTCAGTTCAAAAAGTTCTTCGCATCTGAAAAGACGTGCTCGGAAAATAATTTATAACTTTTGAGACTTGAATCATAATATTATTTCGAAAGTGAACATACGATTGGAATCTTTTGGATACATTTAACGAACAATAATATCTAAGCCAATAAGTGAAAAGTGATTTGATCGTGGAGTTTTGACAGCCACATTGACGTTTAGTGATAAACACAAATTTTGGATAAATCAATCTTTTTTTGCTTAAATAAAAGATGACAGTTACTGCTTTTGCAGCCGCAGCAATGCACAACACTTTTTTCAATGGATGTCCCTTGCAAGGTAAGTTTCAGAACCGATATACGAATTTTGAATAAGGATTCCGCAGATCGGAAGCGTTGTCTGAAATATAATGAGACCAATAAATTGACGCAGGTAGCAATACTGCATAGATATTTTTCGCACGCGCTTCTTCTAAGAATCTTTCAAATCTTCTTCTTATGTGATGAGACCTCGAAAATTTAAAATAATGTATTTAATGTATTTCTTCTCCCAGTAGATATGTCAAATGGACAAGGACGAAGGAACCAGCTCGGTGGAGTCTTCATCAATGGCCGTCCTCTTCCCTACCATATTCGCCGTCAGATTATCAATTTGGCCAGTGAAGGGGTCCGCCCGTGCTCCATATCCCGTCAATTGCGTGTGAGCCATGGATGTGTCTCAAAGATCTTAAACAGATACCAGGAGACCGGCTCTATTCGGCCCGGTGTAATTGGAGGATCAAAGCCAAAAGTCACATCTCCCCAGATTGAAAGCCGTATTCAAGAGTATCAGCGTGAAAATCCACGAATTTACTCAATGGAAGTTCGTGAAAAGCTCATCAAAGACGGAATTTGTGACAAATTAACGGTTCCTACTATTTCGGCAATCTCAAGACTCCTCCGATCTCGCGATGGTTCCTCCGATGACGGTTCCAATAAGTCAAATCATGGGGGTTATCTTGAAGAATCCGTTAAATCGAATGACGATGCCAATCTATCAGATTGTGATAGTGAACCTGGGATTCAATTGAAGCGAAAACAGCGTCGGTCAAGGACAACTTTCAGCGCAAGTCAGTTAGATGAGCTGGAAAGGACATTCGAGACAACACAATATCCCGACATCTACACCCGCGAAGAACTTGCTATGCGCACCAAACTTACTGAGGCTCGTATTCAAGTCTGGTTTAGTAACCGTCGGGCACGTTTAAGGAAGCAGCAAACTTCCCAACCTGCAACAATGGCTTCCTACGGCTCCACCATGCAGTCAGCTGCTAACAACTTTTACTCTACAATGATGCCGCACGGAGATGCTATTATTCCAGATCCAAGTGCTTACTCCCAAAGCCATATGTACGATTTCTACAATAACCACGCCGCAGCCGTCGCCACTGCCACCGCTGTATCACCCAACACAGCTGCCTCGGTCACACCACCCCATCAAGTGTACAATTCATCAGCCTCATATCCGACTCATCATCAAGAACAATACGTTCATCATCCGACAGTTTTGCCGAACTTAAATTCAGCCTACACTAAATTGGAAACCAACCCAACCGCACCACGCAATGATAGCCCCGTGGAATCCAACCATGGCTACTCTTGCGGACTTCAGCTTCCTCCCACACCAAACAGTTTATCCACTGCTATTTGCTCAAATTCCGTAAACAGCAACAGTAATGAGGATATCCACTCGGCTACAAAGCTCGAGGAGACTGCAGCAGCGGCCGGAATTCAACAACAGTTCAGCACATTTTCGCCATGGAATCCAATTTCTGCCACATCCAACCCATCATCACGTCCAACTGCAGCACAAGAAATTACCCACGCAACTTCCAACCCTGTCAATGGATTTGCCGCCAATAATTCCAACTCTTCCTACGGAGTCCATCATCCTCCCCATCACTATCATCATCATCATCCCCATCATCCTCATCATCCGCACATGCCAATGCACCCCAATCCTCCAGCTTTTATGCATTCCAATTTTTCAACAGCTTTCCCGTCGCCACCGAAGAACTTTGGAATGCCGCAGGCCTTCTATCCATTTTATTCATCGTAAACAAATTATTATTTCAATTTTAAATTTTTATTTAAAATAATATAAACATTTTATTTTCTTTTGTTCGTATCTACATACATATTATGTATATTGGGTTGTAAATTGTAAATTTAAATATTTTATGTTTTCTTTAAGTTAAGTGTTAAGTTTTAAGATAATTTTTTTACTTAATTTTTGTCATATTTTCAAATAATACACAATTTAAGGAATAAATCATTACTAAAAAAATAATGTTTGTAGTATAATTTTGTGTATTTCAAGATGGTTTTTTGCTTTCTTTATATCAATTATATTTAGTAACAAAAAAAGTATGGGACCTCAGTGGCAATCTTTAGGAACTCCAACGTAAATTTACTTTAAGTGAAGGCTAAAAGTGACATTTTGGTAAGCTTTGAATATAATTTTCCTTGCGAAAAAAGCAATGCACGTTTGTTTCCAATATTTCTGAAAGTAATATTACTAAAAACTCGAAACATTTGTTATTGGGGTTCTGGAATGCGTGGAAAACGTTCTAAGACAAGTTTTAATTAATATTATTAAAAAAAAAACAAGGTCATAAGCGAATATTTTTTTAAAAATGAAGAAGGTTCTGCATAAAACATAAACGTTTGAATTTTAATTCACCGTCAAAAGTTCGTGTAAAATTCTATTCAAGCTTCAGATATGTTTTCAAAATTTTCAAAATCGTAATTCCGACGATATTCTACTCCAAGACCATTTGGTTGGTATTTTTAATGCGACTTCCTCAAAAATTTTAATAAGCATTGGCTAGAGGCTATCGCTAAATTTTAAGCAGCACATGAAATTGGCTTGAAATCATGAAAAAAACTGTGTTCGCAGTGAAAACGGGCAGAATGCCGTGTTGTAACGCCAAGAATTTACGAACATTGGACATGTATAAATTGGTGCAAATTCTTAACAATTTATCAAAAAAGTTACAGCCTTAACTAGAATTTTCTAATAATGAATTTATTTTAATTTCAAATTATTTCATAGGACCTCAAAAATTATGTCATTACCGTCTTCGTTCTTATAATTTTAGAATTAAAAGTTTTTCAAAATGACATTCTAATAAATTCTTCTAACTCGTTTAACTCAAATAATCCCGTTTTCCTTACATGGATTTATTTTGGTAGCATTTTCGAAAACTAAATCCACAAAAGACCTATATTTTTCAGCCTCCTCTAGAGCGGGCTTAAGTCTAAAAGTCATTCTAATAACAAAGTTAAACAAATACTTATTTTAAAGCATCTTAGCATTTTACAAAAATTAAAATCACAAACTGGATAATTTAAATTTAAAAAAAATTCTTTAATCCGTATGAGTTTTGAGTTTCTGACATTTAAAATTAATAGTTCAGTTAACCATATTTAGGTTTGTTTGCTTTGAATTTTTTCATGAACTGTCACTTTTTCGATCAACCGTTTTTAATAAAAAGGAACTAATATTTCAGTAGTTATCAAAACGATTCATATTCAAAAAGCTATTAAATATTTAGAGAATTGCTGACAAATGAAATTCGTATCTCTTTAAAATAGGTTGTTTAACATTTTGAGCTATAAAAATTTCAAGAAAAACCACAATTGTTGCAAATGTTTGATATCAATAATTTGATTTGATGCAATAATTGACGTCACATTGACTACAAAATTCTTGGTAATTACTTATGTAGTCAAAACTCATAATTTCGAAAGTTGTCATTTACCTAAAATAGTGCAATATTCCATTATAAGAAAACCACAATCACGCGTTCGGTCGTGCCAACTTTGACATATTCAATAAAACAATTTACTCTTATGAGGCAATCTGAAATGTTAACTCAAGCTTTGTCGTAAGCTCGAGCTCAACGCCCGAATAGATTTGTTTCTGTTTTGTCGTGTTTTGACAGATGACAACTGTATTGTCATTGCAATTTTATTTGTTTTATTTAAGAATCTGTGTATAGCGGCAGTGTCTTCTTTTATGTTGTTAAATTTATAACATTTTCAGTAAACTAACGTAAACTTTCTTTTCAGACCCCGAGGTTTGAAGCTACATTACGTTTTCCAAATTTTTAGATCGTGGCTTATGACACATGATATCGGAAAATATCGTTAAGTCGGTAAGAATCCTGTCAAAACCTCTGTCAATACTGTCAGATGTACATATGTCCGAATTCAATATTTATTCAAAGACTGTGTAGTTTTTGACTTTAAAGAGATCAGTGAGACAGAAACTTAATTTTTTGTTTAGAAAATGAATGAAAGTGTGGTAAGATATCACAATGTCACATTAAATTAACATTTGAAAACTCTTTGTATCTAAACATGTTATTATTTGACATTTAATTTAATTCTTTACGCAAAATACCACTTTTTAATTTAATTTAAAAGTTCACAAAAATATTTAAGGAATAATATTCTTCTTGAAATCAATTTAAAATTTATGAAAATTAGAAGTTGTCATCTAGCCCTTATGTCATGTTAATCTGTGACAGTTTAGTTTTATGCCAATTTAAAATATATTAAAATTAAGCGTTGTTACCGTGACAGTTCATAATTCACAATTCAAATTTTTTATCTCAAGTGAAAGACACTAGACAGTAATATTGCAAATTCTCAGCAATTACCTATGTATGTATGTACCAAAAAGTCATAATTTCGAAAGTTGTCATCCAAATGTTTGTTCGAATTCAAAATTCATTGAAAGATAATGTCATTTTTGACTTCAAAGAGATCAATGAGACATATGTACATTTATTTTATTTTTTTTTTAGAAAATGAATAAAAGTTTGGTTAGATGTTAAAACGTTAAAAGGTCACATTAAATTTAAGGAAAGCATTTGAAAATTTTCTTATATAAACAAAAATTATCTGACGTTTAATTCAATTCTTAACGCAAATTACCACTTTTTAATGTAATAAAAGTTTAATACAAAGTTAATTTAAAATTTATGAAAATTAGAAGATGTAATCGAACCCTAATGTCATTTTTATTCTTGACAGTTCAGTTGTATGACAATTTAAAATGTATGACAATTAGGAGTTGTCGCCGTGACAGTTCATAATTCACAATTCACATTTTTTATCCCAAGTGGAAGGCACTGCACATAATAATCATAATTTTGAAAAGGAAGGAATTAATTTCAACATTCATAATTATTAGCGCCACCTTATTCGTTAAAAATTTTGGAAAATCAAATTGACTCCTTAAAACCAAAAATATTATATTCCCTTTCTCCTTATAGAAAAATTATGATATTATTTTTCGCCTTTACCCAAAAACCCTATTGTCCTTATTATCACCAAATCTGTATCGTTTTTTTCTTTTCTATTCTCTTTAATGTTATTTTTGCAAATGGGGCTTATCTCTTAAGTTGAAAAAGAATTTCCTGAATTTCTTTCAAAAAACAATAAAAATACAAACCCTAATCCAGTTTTTTTCTTTTTGGTTGTTCCTAAGTCATTAGGACATCATATGAACATTGTATGTAGATCAGATCAAAATATTATCCTCGAACATGCAATTATAGAGGACAAAAGACCAACAAAAGAGTGACTTGTTTATTTAGGTGTCAACACTTAAAGGAGATAAAATCAAATAATGTCGACATTTAGCTTAATCCTTAAGCATTAAGTGCGTCTGATGGTACTCTGGTCTTTGGGCCAATGTCAGATAATAATCCTTAGCATTAAATTATCATTATTTTTATTGAATGTCGCCATCAGGAAACATTCTTTTTGTTTGGTTTTTTATTCAAAATCAAAATTGACACCCTTTCTTGTGCAATCATGTTTTACGTCAAACTTTTTCAAATGTCAAAAAATGTGGTTTATCGAAAATTTAAAAATAAATTCACTGTGAAATTTGTCAATCATAATGTTTAACATCTCCCATGATTTGCCCTTAAACCCACAGGTATACTTTTGAATGTTATGTGTAGGCACAGTCTAGGTCTATTTATATGTTTACATCGCAAATTCTGACAAATCAGTAGTAAAACCTTAACGGTTTTGTTTGCTAAAATAAGGTCAATCAGAAGGAAAATAAGAACACCTTTCGTAAGAATTGAATTCGTAGGAACTCTTTCGCCTACATATTTGGCTTTGGTGTAATCCTTTTTAGTTTTATAAAAGAAGGTAATAAAAATACTCCTTTTCTATGATTTGTTATGTTTTCACCAGAGGCGGACTTAGTCTAAAGAATACCTTAGAATGCTTGGATGTTGAAATTTATGATTTTTGGCAATAATTTTGCTTCAAACCTGACTCTTGGAAAAATATGTGTTTTTTTATAGTTTACGCGTACTCAAGGGATGATTGTCAAGACAAAGTGTGTGCATTCCACATTCGCCTAGTCCGGTTAAAGAACGAATCTTTCTACTTGATGAGCATTACTGGAGGCCCTAGTATCATGGTTGTATTGTTTCAATTGAGGAATGTTTCATATTTTGTCGACTAATGCTAACATGACTTTGAAAGACAAAGTGTGTGTCAAAGCAATAGCATTCCACATTCGCGTTGTACGGCTAAAGAACGAATCTTTGTACTTGATATGCTCATCATACTGGAGGCGCTAGTATTATGGTTGAATTTGTTCAGTAGAGAAATGTTTTTGTCGACTAACGCTAAGAACAATAAATTATTGTTTCACAAAATCTTCAGACCATTGACATTCGCAGAGAAACATATTTGAAGTTGTCAAATGTCTTTGAAATAACTTGAAAGCATTTCAGAAACTTGATTTCTTCTAGCAGAAGTTTTGCGCTCTTAATCAATTCAGTCCAGAGCAATAGATGGAATAAAATACGTCTTCCTAAACTTAGGACCTCTTAGGGGCAAGATAAACAATACCTACTTAAAAAAGTATTGAACGCCTCTTATGGACAAATAAAATTCTTAAACTACTTAATCCACCCCTGATGGTTTGCCGCATATCAATCCCTTTCACACATTCAGTAGTTTCTGTGGAAAGGACAAGATAGGGTTTTCGAAAGAAGAAAAGACTTCTATGCTATTTCAATACTCACTCCTTTCGATGACGACAACGAGGACGCGACGACGACGACGACGACGACGTGCTTTCCCATTTACCATTCGGGTTTACAAATGTTGATCAATAAAACTTCCATGATGTCTCTATTGACTAAGATTATCCATGTTAATGGTCGTCATTTTCGTCGCCCAAAACAGGACTTCAGCAAAAGGGGTCATAAGTCAAGGATAAGCCTGAATAGAAAACAAGAAAAATAACTGAGTCTAAATTGAGAGTATTTGAGTACGAGTACATATATTTTTATTATTTTCTGCAGGTAGTTTCAAAAGCCAAAGTCAATTTCCTTAAGGACTTTGGAAATAAGGTATAGGAAAAAGGGTGACTCCTGTGGAGCTGTGAATGGTTTCTGATGCTGCTTACCTATATACATGGTTGTTATCTTTGTCGATATATTTTGTTATAGGATATTGATTTATATCCGCTATAAACATCAATAAAATTGCATAGAAATTTGTTTTAGAGTAGGGAGTATTTTCAGTTGAACTTCATTTATAATAGTGTCTCTATTCCCTATACGGTATTGGAGATTAAGTTGATGATAATAAATATTTGGAAATCGATAGTAAGTGAGAAAATCAGGGTAATTTGTGATATTTTCTTACCACAATTTTATTTCGAATGTGTTAATAAAAATTAATTTTTAGAACTAACCCGTGATTCAAAACAATTTATTGAATAAAGTAAAATTTCTTAATGTTTAATTCGGATTTCAAATACTTAAGTTTTTAAAATCAATACAATTTGAATCCTTCACGTGCTTACGGAAATAATTTTTAAATAAAAACCATACATTTAGAGCTGTTTTTTTTATGAAAAGCGCACCTTCAAGGGGATATCTCTACCCTTATTGCAGAGACACATTGCGAGCAGTAGGAAAAGGAGAGAGGGTTTGAAAGGAGATGTCGGTGCACGTTAGTTTTGAATTCCTGAATATTGTAATTAATGGGAAAGACAAAGTGTGGTAACAGTCCACATTCGCGTAGTACGGCTTAGGAACGAATCTCTGTATTTGACAGTACGACCGAAGTTTGGCTCGAGGGTATACTGATGACTGATGAGCATTCCCAGAAGCGAGGGTATTATGGTTGAAAAGTTTAAGACGAGGAATGCAGCTGGCTTCAAAAATGTTTTTTTTTCTTTTTCGTAAGCATTTTTAAATTAAAAAAAAAAGAGGCTGAGATGCGACCCACACTGATAACTTCCCATCCCGTCTGTCGATTTGTCTTGCTTAAAAGTTTGTCTATATGCATCAATTTTTACCAAATTTGCGTACTATTTTTTGTAGATTTTATTTTTTTTTATGAAAAAAACGGACTGTTGGTTTTTTTTTTTAAATTTACTGAATGTCGAAAACAATTTTTTCTGTGAAATAAAATAAGTTTGAAGCCAATATTTTTAATTTTTGAAAAGCTATTTGGGTCGAAATCAAATTTTTACCAAGTTTTAGTATTGTTTTTTAGGTTTTTAATTTTTTGTAAAAAACTGTTAATTCGTTTTTTTTTCAAAATTTTACCGAATGTTGAAAATAATATTTCTTATAAGATAAAATAAGTTTGAAACCATAATCTCAAGTTTTTGAAAAGATATTTGAGTCGAAATTCAATTTTTACCAACTTTGAGTAATGTTTTTTTTTAGGTTATTATTTTTTATAAAAAAACTGTCAATTAAATTTTTCTCAAAATTTCATCAGATGACAAAAACATCAATCTTCGTTGCACACAATTTTTTTGGAGATGAAATCATATTTTAGTCGTAAAATGTTCGAGGTGACAAATTTTTTTTTCAGTTTTTTTGATTTATTAAATTGGTTTTTTTTCCAAAAATGTACTTGTTGTGTATCACATTACAATATATAATATAAAATTTAATTCAAGTCCCTAGCATCATTGGTTCATGATCATGACATATTTAGGGTTAACCAAAATTTTAAAAGATGAACCAGCAAAAATTCTTTAACAACATCAACAAATATTTTTATCGAATTTTTAATATTTTCAAAATTTATTAAACAAAATTTTTGATGTAGTAAAATTTTTAAAGGGATAAGTATGTATGTCTGGAGTTTTTCAAAGCGTTTGTCTTTTAGAATTCTTAAAACCAAAGAAATTACAAAACAAATAACAACAAAATAGTTTTATTACAAAATTCCAAAATGTATTTCTTGAAGTCGTCAAAAAAAGCTAAAAGTTGTTCATTATTATCACATCACACATGAACTTAAAGTTCAAATGTGTATTTCATAAAATGCTCAAAATCAAATTTGGATTCAAATGCATTGTCATGAAAACATGTTATTAAATTTAAAAAGCCAAAACAAACATTGTATCCACACAAAAAAAAACGCAAATAAAAAAATCTCAAAGCTAGAGTGACACAAATTGCTATCAAAATAAATCTTGTATTTTTGTAAATAATAAATAACATCGTTCATCTACTTCGCTTGTTGTTTAAAACAACATTTTGGAACGAATCAATCTAAAGCGACAAATATTCAATTAAAATATTTTTGTAGCAAGAACCTACCTAACTCTTTACCTGTTTAACAAGCTTCCCAATCAGACGCCAAGACTTCTCCACTTGTTGTTTTGACAATTTATACTTTCGCATGTCCCATCTCTAATTAATTAACTTACGCTGATAAATTTTGTCATTTATGTCGTCAGAATCGTTCCGTACTCAATTCAAGAGGGCGACACAAAACAATCATACAACTCCATTTGACAATACGACAGACGCCATGACAAATTGCACTGCCGAACCGACACATGTATCCAAATTTGATGTCTTCATTTTCAAACTTCATTTTACGATTTCCGGTCAATGACAGTTACAGCATTCACCGCCGGCACCGCCGCGTCGCCGCCGAGTTAACTGGCACAAATTTAATTTTGAATGCGCGCAACTAATTTCCTTAATTTTCAGTAGCGCGTAGCTTCAAAGATTAATCTTAAAAAATAAAACCAGAAATGTTCTGAAGATGTGGAGCATCTACCTACATAGAAGGTTAATCCGTCGAACTCAGTAGACAGCTTGGGATGCCCCATTATGCCTGATGCCTTCCTGATGAATTTCAGGCGATTTAATTAAAAACAAAGTGAAGGCGCTTTTTTAGTGATGGAGAAGTTGCCCCCATAACACTTCAACTTCAACCCACAGTCCACAGAAGCCTCGAACTCGAACTCTCTCAAAAATGATTAATGGAAGTTCCTCTTCCGAGGTAAGAGCATATATGTAGGTACAACAATCATCCAAAAACGCCGAAAACAGATTATTGGATGATCCAACACTTTGTTGAACATGACGTGAGAGATGTTTTTATTGTTTCAGGAAAAAAGAGGCGAGTTGCATCTTTACGTATACTATACACTGATGCTCCTCGGATGTGCATTGTTCTTTTTGGTGAGCTGGGAACTGGGAACACCCCTGATGGAATAGATTTTCCCTCAGCCCACATGGTATACTCCTATACTCGTACATACATATATCTGGCTTACATGCCAGCCGCTCTGGCACTGGCATTCTAAATTAATGATGACCCCTCTTTTTCATAACAGAGGATAGGATAGGACAGGAGATACCTATTCCATAGAAAGATATACCGCGTGTGTTAATGACTTTTCATCCTCCAACACGACCACTTTACCACCGAAAAATGATTAATGTTGGGGTTGACGAGTCAGTTCCAGTCTTGCTCTCTTGAGTCCTTTCTAGCTGCTGCTGTGGTGCGGTGGGTACATCGTATACATCTACGTAACGCTGCTGATGGCTCTTGTGATGACGCTTGACATATGTAGAACAAGACTTCTCCTCGTTTTCTCGTTAACTTCTTTGCTTGGCCTGATGAGTCTTGAGATATGGAACTGCGAGCTTAAGAAAAACACTGCCAATAAGTGCCCTTAATTGCTTATTAGTCCTTGAACAGTAAACATTATAGACAAAACTCCAGGACTCTATTATCCTAAACACCTTTAAGTAGCCGAATTCTCTGTGATAGCAAGAAAATTTGCCAAATTTTCGACCCATGTCACATTCTGTATTGTTTTTCGCTCTGTTGTCGTTGTTGTCCAAACAAAAGACAAAACATTTTGTATCCCTTGTTCAAAAACTGTCATCACTTGGCTTGGCTTAGGTATGTTTCAGCAATATTTGTGTAGTTGTTTGTTGTATGAGTATTTCCTTACGGATGTTTTTCTAGCCCTCCTGGGGAGAGAAGGATGTGCCATTGTTTGGTGTGCTTCACAAATCATAGAACAAATCATGAGATGTTTATTTCCTCTCAAACTCCTGGAATTGATGTACCTATTTAGTCTTTCGAAATTAGGTGTTAATTGGAGACTATAACCTGCAATCACAGAAAACTGATTTCTTTCTTATTAAGTGGCTTGTTTTTGAAACATAAAATAATTGCAGAAATGTCCAGGTCCACAGTCTGGAGAATATGATGATTGTTGATACTGGTATATGATGTGAGATGTGAGATTTTTGCCATTATGAGGGATTTATGAATTTTCTGGGAATTGAATGTTATGTCTTTGTGGTCCATTAATTTTTACGTATAAAAAGTCGACTTGTCGGTTGTCGGTCGTCTTGAGGATGATGTTGTTTAAGTGATATCAATTATTTTTTATAACAATTCGTTCTGCAATGTTTTGTTGTTGTTGGTATTTGAGTTAAAAGAGTCTCTATCAGGTGAACTTGTCGCAAAATTTTCAGTCAAGGGTGACGTTACATCGTTAAATGTTATACTTTAAGAAGTTTTAATGAGACATTCGCAATTTTTGTGCGAAAAAAATAATGTTTCTCATGTAATTCTGATTAAATGTTTCGGATGTGTTAAATCTTTGTAATATCTTTTAAAAAATGTATGAGAGCAGTCAGAAACCTTTGGTTTATTATTAATTTGAAATAAGGTATTAAGTTGTTGTTATAAAAAATATATTTTCTGTCACTTATATTTAAATGATATAAGAGTCAATATTTGTTTCATAAAAATTAAGTAGTAAAAATTCAACAAATACAAACAATATTACAGCACATTTTTGTCCAAAAACTAAAACATATGGATATTGGAATGTGACCCACATTGACAGCTTCCCTTTGGTGCTCAAGGAGTGCATATTCACCCTTATTGCAAAAATCAACTATGAATGGATTGACGGTTGATAGAATTTATCAATTGAAATAAATATAAGTATTGCCCAAATGAATTATTCATTTGGATGATAGTCTCTCAGATTTTCGTTTTATTTTCTTTATTTTCCATAAGGAAATGTGGAAAGATAATTATTTAGAAAAATTTACCTGGGGTCTCCATTGGACATTTCCGATGACAGGACTATCGGCCTGTCATCAGAAAATCCAATGGAGACCAACAATCCAACATCCAGTCCATGATCCGATCATCGCAGTTTGGATTTTTCGAGCGGATCAAAATCTTGTCATCAAATTGACGTTTGTGTTGTATGTAGTGGTGAGCGTCCATTTTGGTGGTTTGTATGTAACACTTCCAAGAATTTCGAGAGAAAATCATACAAAGTTCTTAAAAGTGTTACATACAACCCACCGTCATTTCATAACTATTCTCTTCACTGGAATGGTTCAAACGGTTCGGAGTTTTAATTTATGTCTGCTAACTGATTCCGTAAACTCTATTAAATTCAAAAAATTATTTCAAAAAATTTCCATCTAAAAATTGTTTCAACTTTTATATAATTTGTTTGAAATTTAAATTTTTAGAAAACCACAACTACCGACAAAAAAGTAAACAACAGATTAACCGTTGTGTCAAATGTGACATTTGAGGTTGCTCATAGCAAGACATAATATGCCCAGTCAAAAAAAAACACTGGATTGCGGATGAGATTGCGGAAGAGAAGTTGGATTGGATTTTACTCTTGTGGAGCCTCAGGGTAACAGCTAACCAGAATATTGTTGTTCACAATACCGATTTTTTCATTCAAAATAAACAATTGAAAAATATTCACAATGGGTGAACAATATTGGTAATTGTAAATCACAATGTTATTAAATAAAATTGATTGAAAGTATCAAATATTATTTGTTTATTTATAAATATAAAAATATATAAAAAATATATAAAAAAAATAAGTAGTGCGCAAATGAATTATTCATTTGAATGACCGTCTCTCAGATTTTCGTTTTATTTCCTTATTTAAAAGAGGAATATGGAAAGATAAATTATTTTGAAAAATTGACAACTAACCAGTAAATTGTTGTTCACAATACCGATTTTTTCATTCACAATACGTCAACGATATTGGTAATTAAAAGTCACAATTTTATTTAATAAAATTGATTGATAGTATCAAATATTATTTGTTTATAAATTATTACACTTTTCAAGTCAATATTATTGTTTATTCTCAAGATTATCAAGTAGAAAAACAGTTTATTTCAAAAATTTGTACCAAATGTTAACATATTTTATTTTTACTTCAGATATTTAAGTCGGAAAAAATGTAAAAAAAAAAAACTTTTGATTGACATTTCAACAAGTATCAAAAATTGTGCTATTATCAAGTTTTGTCGTACAAAAATTATAGATAAATAAGTATTTGTTCAAATTTATTTTTTTTTCTAAAAAAGTATCAATTCTGTAAAATTTTGTTTGTCCTTTGAATTTTTTCAAAAATTCATATCAATTTTGTATAACATTATGAAATATACGGTTTCCCAATAAGATTTTTATTTTGAATAGTCCGCATTTTAGATTGTTGTCAGTTTTGAAGCAATCAGATTTTGACACTTAACAAGTAAGAAGTTCGCCATAACAAGAAATGAAACTACTAATAACATAATTATCTTCATCTGTACAATGAAATAATGTTTATTGATTTCTTTCTTCTGGAAAATTCTAGTTTTTTAAACATATCAAAATTATATGATGAATGGAAAACCCTAAATACACATGCGCCTACAGAAATATCCCTAGAATCAATACCCGTGTTTTGTTGGAAAATCTATCAATAGTATCTATCAATAGTACGATTTTACACGAATAACAATAACAACGGATGGGTTTTTGACATTTATACGAGTCTCGAATGGATCTTATGTGATTTCGTTCTCAAATGTTGGTACGATTGATATTGCAGTTGTATCTCGATGGTTGTGTTCGTTGAGTAGTTGTGCATTTGGAATCATGTGTTTTCCATAGGGGAAAAAAATCAATCTGTTACTGTTGATATTATTTAGTTTTGTAAATGAAAATTTACTAACTGGGCTTATTTTGCAAGAGAAAACAATAGAAAAGATAATTAAGTTTTGCTATGTTTCCACTAAAGGTTTCTCTGTTAAGATTAAATAAATCTTTTTGGTGTTTCCACCGCACAAGAAGATTTAAAAATGATTAAGTTTGACAGCACTTTCTAAAATGCAAATGGTGTTCTTATGAAGTGCAAGTGATGTTTCTTATGAAGTGCAAGTGAGATAGTTTGATTCGTGTTAAACAATGAAAAACTGAATAGTTCAGCACCATATAAGAATATGCTACATACTCCATATGCAATTTTTTTTTTTTTAATTTGATTAAAACAAAACTATATTTTTTATACACAAACATGCAAATAAACAGACCATAACGCATTATTTGTAAAACCAACTCCTCCACACAGGTTTTTCTTCACAAATTTTTACTCGACTCCGATCCCCGACCGAAATCGAGGCGTATCAAGCTCATTTCAACTCGATTCAGGTATATAAAGAATTTAGGCGAGCTTCAAGCTCGCTTCAACACCACATGTTAATGTAGTAGTCTACGAACAAACCCCCTTCTTGAAGTTTTTATTTTATGTCAAATTGTTTGGTTAAAACTTTGAAATCGACTATCACACAACACAGACGTATTTTCTTCATTTTATGTAATAGTCAACTATCAAAAATCAGCTTACACGATTTCACCCTTGATTGGTCTGAATTTCGCTATTTTTTTTTTGCATTTTTTGATAAATTATTCTGGCAAATATTCAATTGTATCAACTTTCAAATATAAAAACCGGACCACTGCGGATCGTGTTTTTGGCAATTTCTCACTGTACTATATATGGCATACCAAAAAAACACGGCCAGTGGTTTTTAGTTATACATAAAACATGCAGTTTTAATTTATACTTAACAATTTGTACTTACTGATCTAAATATATTGTTTAAGTATGGCAACAGATGAATTAAGATTTTAGAGACTTTGAAACTTTGAGAAATATCAAAATTTATGTTTCGACATATTGTACCGATTAAAATAACTTCCAATGAAAAATTAACAGTTATAAGAACTCAAACCTTTTTTCATGATATTTAACTTTTTAATAAACAATAATTAATAATAAAAGGTTTTTTTGCACACTAAATTCATCTGCTGCTAAAAATTAAATGGAACCTGTTTTTCGATACCTATAAAACAATGCTTTTTATGCAAACATATTTGTGTTTTTCGTTAAATGGAAATCCACCTACTACCACGCCCACATAAAACTAAACTTTCTCCTATCATTTTATAGCAAAACTTTTCTCTTATTTATTTGCAAAAACTGCCATTTTATGTAATTACGTGTTTCATAGTTTGCCGGGTTCAACATAATAATTATAACTTATAAAATAAATCGCCACTGTCAAACTTGTCCCTAAATTATTCCCTGCGGACAAATGTGTGTGAAACGAACCAAACTAATGATTAATTATGTGTAGGTTTACCTTAATCATTTTAACTCTAATTTCTTAAACTGACAAAAGATTAATTATATTTTCTCCGTTTCCAATCTAAATCTCAAGCAAAATTCAAACTTCTAGATTAGATGATAATTTATTTGCCTAATTGTGACCTTTTTTTTAACTATTTCTATAGAACTTTCATACCCCTAAACTATATATTTATAAAATTAATTTTAAATGCCTAAAGCAATCTATCTCCAAAGTAGAAGTTGCCAATATTCCCAGTTTTGTTCTTAATGCCTTAACCGCATGAAATATTCCTTAAAAATAACACTAAAAAAGAAACAAAGCCTCAAGCTCACGCCAAAATACTTACCAAGCCTTTGGTTATTCTCTAATTATAAACATGGTTCTTAACTCTTTTTATTTTTTCGGACAAGACCTTGAACCTTGGCTAAGGCATAGTTTGGCTTGGCTTGGCTGACCAGTAGGAAAAAGTTTTTCTTGATTCTTGTGGTCGGAACTTAGGAACTTTGGGTGGACAGGACATACTCGTAACCTACGACCACGATGATGATGATGATGACGACGACGGCATACCGCTTGGCTGATCTCAATTTTCTCTCAGTCGGGAGATGCAATTGGATGACGATTTTTAAATAGCTTTACAACAAAGTGGAAGTTGGCTTTTAAGGTTGTTTCGAGTTAACTAACTTTGTGTTTATATCAAAAAGGATACTGGACACAGAAGTACAACAACTCAGCGAAAGCAACTTTCCTCTTGTAGAAGCAAACAACTTCTGGGATGTGGGTTTTGCAAAACAAAGTTTCTCTCTTTTGGACAAACACAAAAAGTAAATATGTACAAAACCTGTGTATTTCAAGTTTGATGTTGAAAGTGCTTTTGAGAATTCATAATCATGCTGCTGTCAATGAAAGTTACAAGATCCAACAGACCTTTACAAACTGCACACAAAGTTTCCATTTGTTTCTTTACTAGAAAATAATTGGTCCTGCAACACTTCAAAAGTCTTTGCTCTCCATACAATTTTAAATAGATATAGGTTAGGTACACAGAAGAAGCAATTTGAATTCAAGGACATCACACCCACCAGGCGAAACAAATTCAAATAACAACCATGCTCATAGTCATAACCTCTTCCGAAGCAAATCAATTTTAAAAATTCCACAAGGAAGCTAAAACCTGCCCAAACAGGAGACACCAACACCAAAAAGGAAGAAAAAAAAATCCATCTGACCAAGCGATGAAAATCCATTTCGATATCCTTTATTCATCATTGAATCGAACACAAGAACCAAGAACAATTCAATCCACTTTCGCAAAATGCTGATGACAACAGAATTTTCGAAACGAAATGCAATCCCAAAACAACACCATCTCTACCCATGGGTGGCATACAAAACAGAAGGATATGTTCTCGTATATGTATAGAAAAGAAATAGCCTTAAAATTGACACGTAACTAAGAATTGTGTGGAAATGTCCTTGAACAGGACATCTCATTTCATTTCATCTCCAAAATGTATACAGACAGATAGCTAGTAGTCAAACCAAAAACCCAATGTTTTCAAACATTTTCCAAAGATCAAATGCCATTAGAACTCGCAGCATGATTTGGCTCATCCGGTAGGGACATTTGAAGAAAAACGATTAACTCCGAATGTCCTTGGCAGATATATTTTTGCACTTTTAAAATGAATGGTGATGCATTTTTGTCTTCTCTTGTTTTTATTTGTATTTTATTCTTCTCTTCATGATGAAGAGTCGTAAATCTTCGATGATCTTTTTACTCTGAGCTATGATTGAGTTGTTATCTTCATTGTTAGACAAAAGGTTGTTTAGTGTATGTGACAGGACAGGTCACTTTCATCATATGATTCCTTATAAGTGAGATGAAAAAAAAAAAAGAAAATTCTTCAAATAGGTGATGGAAATATGATTTCGTTTTCGACTTACCTGTTAATGGCTGATTGGATTTAAGTTAATTTTGAAACTGAAGAGGAAGTTTTTACATGCAATTTGTAAGATCAAATACTGTGTTATCTTGTCAAGAGAATATTACCTTAAAACACTTTTTTCGATACCATCTTTTTACTTTGTTGAATAAGAAGTCCAATTGTGAAATTTTTGAAATATGCATGCCAAAAAATAATAAAACTAAAAACATTTTTCAAAACTTTGACTTCATAGAGACATCGAAGTTTTAATTTAAAAAAACGTATTTATAATCTACCTGTGATAAAAACAGTAGACGCCGGTTTAAAAAAATACGCAATTAAAAGATTATCAATTTATTAACTCAAAAACCCGAAAAGATTTTAGAATCAAGAAGAATTTAGATGATACAAAACAGAAGATATGTAAATCGAAAAGTGTTTTTTTTTTTCTTTTCAACCAAACATTTTTCTCAGAAATTTGATGGCAATTTTGAAGTAAATTGAAGCCTTTAAAATCCTAGAAAAAGTATTTATAATTGCAAATTTTGATATTATTCGAGATGATGCATCGTTTTTATAAAGTTGCCTATATGTGAGTTTCTCAAGAACAAGAGAAATCGACTTCAAATAAATTCAGCCTATGAAAATGATTTTCAAATAACATGCACTGTATCCTGTATATAGTAACTCTATTTCAAAATAAGTTTATTTTCAAATATTCTGTGCCATATTTCAAAAAAAAAACCGTAATTTTTTTAAATTGTTTCTTGAAAATCGTTACAGCGTTTTTTCTATAAGTACAAATTATTCAATTATTGTGTAGAGATACTTTTTGTATGCAGTTATTTCAAAGATTTGGCTGTTATCAAATAATATTCAGAAAAAAAAATTTAATCGGTCTAAGAGTTCCTGGAAAAGCTTGAAAACAAAATAACGGTTCATTGAGGGTACTCTTCCGGAAGAAGCCAAGTTGATAAAAGAAATTATAGAGAACGTTTCATAGGAATCGAAGTAATCACCAAAACATTTGTATGGGGACTAATTTTAAATTTGGTCTTAAAAAAATGAAAAAAAAACCGAATCTGCGTATGATTTTAATTTCTGAGATAAAATGCCGGGGAGAAAACAGACAGACGGACGGGATCGCCGGACCCACTTTTTTCGACTTCTCAACCATGTTTTCCTTCAATAAATGTATGCGTCTACCAAAATGAACCATTATTTTCCACTATTTGAAAATGTTGTTTAAGAGCAAGTCATTATAAAATTGCAAAAGAAACTAAGCATAAATCAAGTGACATCTGTCAAAATAACCAACTCCGAAAAAAGTATTGCCAGAGTTAGATAATTTTATTTATTTTTCAGCATATGTCTACCACTACAAGTTACATAGCCCATCATTCGGTCCCTCCGATTTTTCACTTAATCTGGCAGTATGATGCCAATGGTGGCTATAGAATATTGACTTTAAATGCTTCAAGAGCTACTGGTTTGTTGACATAAATCTATGACTTAACATAGCCCTAAAAAAAAGTAGTCAAGAGGCATTAAGCCACACGAACGAGGGGCCAGCTAAAATGTCCATAATTTGTAAAAGCTTTTGTTTGGTATCAAACGGTGAATTTCTAAACCTTAATGACCAAAAATGTTAGCAAAGTTTGACATTTGGAACTGTCACACCATGGAAAACAACCATCAAAACTCCACACAAAACTAAAAAGTAAGATCCAAAAATGCAGAATTGGCTCTTACCATGGAGTATGGCGTGGACGTTAGGTTATCTACATACATACATACTCGGTGGTCCATCCAGTGGCTTCTTTTTAATTCAAAGCTTATTTTGACGCTGACAGCTGTTTCCAGCACGAAATCTTGACAAATAATTAGTACCCCTCGCTGACAAAATGAGTCGCGTCACGCTTGAATAAAGTAACATAACTTAGGCACCAAGTATTTAGTTGTTTAAAAAAAAGCCAGTGTTTTTTTTTTTTTAATAAATATTAATTTTGTAATATAAATTTAAAAATTCCATATTAAAAAGTTGTTATTTTCTCCTCACTGATTGTGGTGGTTGCCATGACGTAAACATTATGGTTTCCTTGTTTCTCATACTAACCACTTTATGTCGTAAGAATACACACTTCCTTTCTTAGTTTGTATTATTCATCTTTCTACCATTTTTCTCTTTTATCAACTTCATAACTTCAATCTACAGTATTTATTCTAGCGAAGACCCTGTTAGTAGCAACTAAAACAGTCAAGGCTCAGTTTTCCAGTGCTTAGTTAACTCCGAGTGAAACCCAAAGTTAGTTAATTCTAAATTCAGAGTTAACTTACGAACAAGTTTTTCAGTGGTCGTGGTATTATAAATTGGTATCACTGAAAAGTTTCAGTTGTCAAAAAAACTATCGAAGTCGTTAGATTTTGACATTTTGTTTGACAGCCACCAGCCGTTGATTTTAATCTTATTTTTTGTTTTTTTTTGTATTATACAAAATAAATAAACGAAATTCAAACCTTTTTTAAAATTAATCTATCTAATTTAGCTATCTGATAAGTCTTTTTTTTCTCAAAGCAGTTAGACTTAAAATTTCGTATAAACTCCCATCGCTAAAGTAGCAATTTGAATATTACAATGAATCATTTATCTTTTCACTAAAAGAAATATTTCAGTATCTGTCAAAAACATCTGAATACTTAAACCAGAGTTAACTTACGAAATTTAAAGGGTTAATTCAGAGTTAACTACTAAACAAAGGTAGGTAAATAATTTAATTACTTACGACGAGCCTTAAATCAACTTGGTATTTATAATAGCTGTACTCATAAACTGTACACTTTTAATAAGAGGTCAAGTCTCTATAAAAAAAAACACTGTTTGAGGACATTTTTTATTTTATTTGTTTTTTGTATGCATTTCATTCATAATCATAACCAACTAAAAATAATTGCAAGGACACCAGACACAACAAAACGATTTGATACTCGTACTACTGTAAAGCTATTAATAAAATAAAATAATATTATTAAATTGAAATGGGTTGGGTTGGTAGTTGGGTATGCCTATAGTATTGCATGTTCAAGGTCTATTTGACTATTCTCCGTCTCAGCCCAGTCCTGTTGCCTACTTGCATAATTAAATTGAAATATATTGTTGTTTTTTTTTTTATATATGTAAATGTTATATATACAAAAGTATAACAATTTCTTCATTTGTTTTTCCATTTAAATAATCCCTTTTTAAAAAGGCAATATCTTAGACTAATATTCATAATCAATGATGTCGAAAATAATAAAATAGTAATATTTAATACTAAAGGAATTAAATTTAGAATTTTATTGATATTTCAAAGACGTTAATGGTTTTTGAATATATAGAATATATACTACACATTAACCAAAAATATGAAATTAGCAAAATATATTGCTACTAAGGTTAAAACCGTTCAAGAAAAAAAATTATCTGGTACACTTTTTCATCCCATTTCATTATTCACTTTTTCTAATATATAAAATACTAGCGGCAACTCCCGGCTTCGCACGGGTAGACATAAATAGGTACAGATATTTAAGTTATAGGCATGCTAATTAAAACGACCATGAATCACTAAATTAGAAAACATTTTTTTGTCCTATCATTAATACTCTTCGCAGCGTATGCGATGAAAGACATTTTATGGCTAATTTTTTTACACCTTCGGTTGGTTTTAATAGGAATTTCTAAAGATTTCTATAGTAATCTAGTACTAAATATAGCCCATGTTACTCAGTGATAATGTAGCTTTCTAATGAAAAAAGAATTATTAAAATCGGTCCAGTACTTTTTGAGTTTATTCGTTACATACAAAAATACAAATATTTCCTCCTTATAATATTAGTGTAGATTAGAGGAGTGATATTTTTAAAAGAATTTTAATATTTTGTAAACAAAAATTGTCAATAGATTTCTTTCTAAAAATTTAACCAGTTGTTAAAAAACACTATATTTTGGTATAAGTCAATAATTTAATTAATTCCTTAGATATTCAAATCAAACGTCAATTTTAACAACTTGTAGTAGGGTTTTTTGGAGGTTTTTATTTTTTTTAATTAAAAATTTCAATTGGATGTTTTGAACAAATTTTACGTAATGAATGAGATGAAATGAGTTTGAAGTCAATTGGCAAGTTTATATTTGTAAGATCTCAGTGATTTCCGTATTCTCATTAATATAAACAAAATTTCTCACTTTTGATATCACAAATCTGAGAACAGAATTTTTATGATTCGATTTCTCAAGAATTCTCTATCCCACAACTCGAAAAGGATGCAAAGAAATGCAAGGTTAATTTGATTGCCAGGTGAGGAAGAACAATGAATTGTGTTTATATTTCATTCAAAATTTTAGAAATGTAAACTGGTAAAATATCTTTTTTATTTTTAAGATATTGGAGAAAAAAACAATTTTCACTAATTGTTTGCAGGATGTGTTAGTTGGTAAAAGAGCTGTCAGTTCAAATTGTCTGCATATTATACTAGATGTCAAAAACAGTATTTTTCTTGCATACAATCATGCTAGGTGACAGCAAAATTTCAAATCAATTTGGTACTATCGACCTCATAAAGTATAACATACGAGTAAAATTTAATTGTAGTCAATAGCGTTATTGGTTCGTGAGTTATTTGGGCTCAACCAAAATGTTCACTATTTTTTAAATTGCTTTGTATTGGATGTTTTAAAGTCCTTTCTGCATATTATGATTTTGTTATCTGTAAAACAAAATGTATTCGAATTCGATATTTCTTCTGAGTCTTGAAATATAACCATTGAAAAAAGTTTTTCTTAATTTTTCAGAATTTTCAATTGGAAGTTAAATTATATCATCTTACAGTCGTGTTTTTAAACATTTAATAATGGCTGCATAAACAATGCCTCTAAACGTCAAAAAGTAACAATATAGCGGGTGTGTTTTTAGATGTAAGGTTATCATCTGTTAATACTGTTTTCGGAGTTGGTCTTATTGTCAGCTGTCACTTGATTTATTATTTATTAAATATGTTTTTAAAATAATGAATATGTTCTCGTTACATGCCACACAGCCAATGAAACAGTAAACAAATTTATTGAAGAAAACGCTTTGCTTCAAAATTTATTCAAACCTGCCATTGCAGCCTCTTGCCCGAAATCATTTTGAAAACATAAAAGCAAACCCTTATATTTATAATAACGCTAAAATCTTGGTCATAACATTAAATTATACGTATTTTATTACTACATGAAAACAAAAAGTCTAAAAAACATCCTTTGCTAGATTTTTGTTATTAGTACTTTATCCGAAACAAATATTATTACTACATATTATAATAGACTGAAAAAAGCTTTTGAATATGGATTTACGCAACTTTGAATATAATAATAGCAAACTCTTATTTGTTGTCTACTCGTTTCTATATTTTTTTTTAACGTACGAGTACTTAACATTTCTGGCACTTTAAAGTCAAAGTTATTTTAAAACAACATCGTTTTAGACGAATATGAGTTGGTAAGTATCTACTTCAAATAAATATCATTAAATACTTTACTGGAGCACGAGATTTCTTTATTTGACAACACTGGTCACGAAACTCATTCATCCTCAAAATTTACATAATTTCATTTGAAAGGGATTGTTTTTAATTATGATTGAGGAAAGTTGAATCTAGTACTGTTATAATAATATAAAACACGAAATTAGCAAGAACAACAACAAAACAGATTATTGCAGAAAAATCTTCTACATTTTGTTTTTCAAAATTAATTTATTTTTGATCTAGATCTGTCAAATCAGAAATTTTCTCTATTTTGTGCATTCTATGGGGCAAAATTAATTGATTTATTTTTGATTTAAGATCAAATCTGTAGATCAGGATTTTCTGACTGATTTACCACTCTTTGCACTAATACTAGTACAATTATTTATTATAATTATTATTTATTAAAATATAAAATTAATTAACATTATAATATAAGCAATTAACAGCACTAGCTAGCAGAGACTTTAGGCTAGAGAGATACAATTATTAACAATTGTGTAGCTAGAAATTTGACAGCTCAAGCGCACTTGTTGACACGTACTACAAGGACAAAAAAAAGACAGTTCCAATTTTGTTCAATGCGCTACGAAAAAAAATCAATACAGAAATCTGAATGTACCCATGGAAAACCTCATAAATGGTGTACATACATGTATAGAAATCTAGTAATCATATGGCATAATCTTTGGATATTGAAATATAAAGAAAGTACCTACCGCACCTCAAATCATTTGTGGAGATTGTAGGAATAATTTAGTCTAGTTATAATTTCGTAAGTGGAGCCATGCATTTTGCGTCTCAAGAAATTAAAAAATAATTTGTTGATACAAAGAATACACTTCAAATTTTTGACAGTTTCAGCCTATTTGTATGCAACATGGAATTGTGAAAAGCAAACTTCGAACTCTTTGAGGTATGTGATATTTAGTAGTTTCCGGTTTAATACTCGTTATAATTTAAATTTGAAAAAAAAATTCTTACATTTTTATGACACTCGATTAAATTTGTTGTTTTCGTTTTGATTTTAGAAAAATGTCCATCAAGAATAATTCTCCACCTATTTCGCAATGGATTTCGAATTTTCAAAGGACAACATACCCACAACAATCTAGTGGATTAGTGGGTCCGTCCACGTCTAATTACGTTGGAGATCTTGTAATAGAAGACTTGGACTTATGTGATTTGGAATTAAGTTCTTCGAGTGCGAGGACAAGTTTATCATCGACGGCGACGAGTAAGAATGCTCATAATTTTGGAAACCTTATTCCCGGTGTAGTCTCAGAAGCGTGCACTCAAAACAATCTTTATATCTTAGTTCGAGTACCAACCAGTGGTAAAAAGCTTGCTAGGACAGCATCGACTTGTTCCCAAACAACTCCAAGGATGTCTGATAGATCCCCAAGTCCACATTTAAATGCCAACCGATGGATATTCCCCATTCCTGAAGAAGAAGCTGTCAATACATTTCGAACGCTAACGTCATCAGAACATAAAAAAGCGACATGTTGGACAAAAGATAGTGAAGTTAAGGAGGAATTTCCATCCAGAACAAATATAGTCCATGAAACAACTCCATGCTTTTTACCAAATCAAGTTCCTGATTCAACAGAGAATGAGGAAGAGTTTGTTATTCCAGCTATTCCGCAAATCTCTATCCGATGTCAAAACCAAATTGAACTTCAAGAATTGAACTTAAAATCGATTAACCTGAAAGGGCCTCCCAATGGGACATTAGAGAACTATGGAATATTAATTACTCCAACAAAAATGCCAAAAACAGACAATTTACTCGTTTTCCAAGTGGATACAGAAGCTGATAATGATCCAAAACGAAGTAAGAAATGTTCCTGTTTCCAGTGGCTTCGGAAGTTCTTCCAAATTGGGCAAGGAAAGTCTGACCGCCTTGTTCATGCGAAAGTATACAAAACTTATTTTGTAAAATGGAAAAAATATCCCGATGAAAAGGAATGTTCTTGTTCAAAAGAAATCAGCGGAAAGACTCAAAGATTGAGAAGGAATTCTACATAATTCGAGCAAATGTGATTTATGTTTAATTTAGAAAATTTAGATATAAACGGGAGTGTGCATTGTAAAAAAATGCGTTGTTCTAATTCTTTTCAGTTCCAAATAAAATGTTATCGTTTTTTTGGCATATTTTCTGTCATTTTCAACTTCGACTACCTAAGATGATGTTTGTATTGGATTATCTTGAAGGGACTCATTTTGACATTTGGTCATTCTATCTCGCTTCAATGCGTTTTCATTTGGTTTCAAAATGTCTGCACTACTCTCTTGTTTCTTTTATCTGTCAAATGGAAAAGAGATGTAACTTTTAAACGTCAAAATGAGTTGCCACAAAAAAGATTTATAGACTTCGTTCAAACTCAGACAGATAGAATATCCGGATACCTATTTTTAGTGTTCATGTACAAAAACAGTTGATCCAAATCAGATGGGATCATTTTGGACCTTGAAATTTAACTGTTTGCCTGTTTTTGTGAACAACCGAAAGTTGTCATTGGACTCTCTTAAAGGAACTCATTTTGATATTTTGGGTCATAATGTCAATTGAAAAGTACTTAAGGAAGCTGTCAAATATTTTTAGTTCTGAATAAATAATTGAAATTAAAAGTCAGATTTAATATGAACACACCTCGAGGGTTATCAATTCAAAAAAGTAATTTTTGACAGCTCTTTAGTTGAATGATAAACTCACCTAAATGTTTTCTATTTGTTTTATTTTTGTATAAGCTTATTTTCGTATGCATACAAAATATTTCAACTTAAAACTAAAAGTCCCTTAATGAGCTAAGCTTAAGCATCTAAAACATACTTTTGTATTTATACATTTATATCACCTACAAATCAAATCAACACTAAATACTTTAAATAATATCCTTAAATTAATCAGAATATACACCACTGTCCACATAATCCTTAAGCAATTCAGCACAACTCCTTGGCAGATTTCTGCAAACATTATTGAGATACAAAAGTCCACGTGGAATAGTTGCTTCCGCCACATCAGTTCGTTGCGCCACCACAATTGCACTGGCCACTTGCTTTGGATCCAATAAGCCCAGGATTTTTGGAAACTTCACTTTGGGATTCTTGCACAATCCCGTATTGGTCATATACGGATATATCGTTGTGGTTTTAATCTGTAACATATAACAAGCCATATAAGAACTTCAAAAGGACCTTCAATTGCTTAACATCTAGTAAATGTATATGGGTTACCAAATTCTTGTGCGGTCCTTCTCGGAGCTCTTCTTGCAGAGCCTCCATCAGACCACGAACAGCAAATTTCGATGCACAGTATGGTACTAAATTTGAAAGTCCTATCACTCCGGCAATCGACGAGATGCTCACAATGTGACCACGATTCTGTTCTCGCATATGGGGGAGGAAGGCCTCCAGAGTCCAGAATTGCGATAGCACATTGATATCGAAGGTTTTGCGAATCTCCTCAGGTGTTTGTTTATCCAGGGGACGGGTGGGCATTATACCGGCATTGTTCACCAACATCGTTACAGGGCCAACTTCAATTTTAATTTTAGTTGCCAGTTCAAGGACCTTTTCTCGATTGGACACATCACATCTGTATGCAAAAGGAGCAGCAGTAGCAGCAACAGAAACAGCAGCAGAAGCAGAAGCAAGTCCCCAAAAATGAAAATGAAATGAAAATGAAAAGGTTGAGGAGCGAGCAATTCAATGAATATGAATGAAGGAACATTTTGCCAACTACTATTGATTGTGGCTATTGAAACAGTAATCGTACGTGTATGCTTGGGCGGCTCCTCGTTGCAAACGATTGCAATCGGACACTGTCTGTTGATTGCCACTCTCGTTGATGTCCACACAGACCACTGTTGCACCCAGATCTGTATATTGCAATGCCAGTTCTCTACCGATTCCATGTCCAGTTCCTGTAATCTGGAATTCGAATATGCAAATCAAAATAAGATACACATAGACAAAGACAAAGACAAAGATAAATAGAAAGAGAGAGAAAGAAAGGATGTGAATATAGGATTAGTATTGAACGAATGGCATTGGTCTTTTGTTTTATTTGAATTGAAGTGAAGTGAATCTATCCCACTTACCACGATGATTTCTCCACTCACGTCCTTTTGTTCTTTTCTGGTAAATTGCTGGACAGTAGAAATGAACACTTCGAGAAGAATGCGAACAAGCAAGACTGTAAATTCAAATAGATCCACAAGGACATTGTATAACCGAGATCCGATTTGCCGAGATCTAAAATCAAAAAAGGAAATACATTATTTATATTTTTATAAATCAATATTTTTTAACTTAATGAACAGACATTTTAAAAATAGTAAGGTTTTAACTATTTTAAAAGTATAAAAAATGTCACACAAAAAACAACCATTGAAATAATGGTTAAGTCATTTTTTGAAACTTGTTAAGATTGAAAATTGATATTTTGCAGTTATATTAATAAATTTGATTCATGATGAATTTTCAAACTGCACTGAACATAAATGTCATCACAGTTTGACATCTCAACTGTCACTTATCTAAAAAGCAATATATTGGAAAGAGCTTATTATATTAATGTTTATCAATTTTTTTAAGTAGTTACCAATTAACCAGATATTAACTAGTACAGTACTAATTATCTTTTATTTAAATCAGTGCATCTGAACACGTCTAAGTAATGACAGTTCGTAAAGCAAAATTGAACAAAGCAAACAAACCTAGATTTAAGAAATAGATCTGTCAATTTAAAAATAAAAATGTCAGAAACCCAAAAGTTTTACTAAAAACCATTTGGTTGTTGTAGTAGAGTTTCAATTGAATCCATTTACTGTAGTGTTTTTATAACTGCAAAGTGTCCAAAGTTCAAAGGGTTTGTTTAATATTGATTTTCTACTTTTGTATGATGCCTTATAATCTTTATCCACTCTGAACTCCAAAAGATGATGTGTGTACTCATTATGAAAACTAACTTAAAACAATCGCATTCATATATGTACATATGTAGATTGTTTTTATTGACAATTCTATTGAACGCAAATCTATAGACAGCAAAAAAGCAAACAGAACTTAACAATAATAATAGGCGTATATAGCTTAATTACCACCTTGTACTGAAAAACGACAGTTAACACGTATATCGATAAAGGTTAGGCGAATTGAAGCCGGCCGGTCGGTCGTTGGTATATATTTTCCACAAATGTCAATGAAGGTTGTCAAGTATACATTTTTTTAATCAAAAATCAAACAACAAAATATTTAAATTTTATGTGTTTGTTTTTTCTTTGTCATTCATTTAAATATTTATTTACGCCCAAATCGAAATTCTTAGAAACTAGCAACTCATAGGTAAGATATTACGATTGTAATTCTGACTACGCATAAAATACTATTCAAAAGAAGTAATGTACTCTAAGTCGTTAGTACACGTTCAATAACAAATATGAGTACAGAAGATTAATTGAACTGAAATTAGTATTCATAATAATCTTGCTAATTTATAATTATTACATTAACACCATAATGGGATTGGTAAGGGAATGAACATTAAGTCATATAGTCTCCAGCTGCACCTTAAAGATGAAGTATTTTTGTACTGATGATATTGAATCTTTAATTTGATAAAGAACATAATTATCTGATGTCATATGGTTTTTTTATTTCTCGATAAACAATTTATTTAGCGAATACTAATGAGCAAGAAGTTGATTTAGATTTTATTTTATTGTGTTTTCACATTATTTTGCTGAAATGAACGTTATGTAAATTGAACAGACAAATAAAATTTGTTGTATATTAATTTGCTTTGATATACATTTTGTACTCGCACTGCATAACAATTTTTTAAACTCTTAGAAAACTTCTATAATGTACTTATTTAAAAAATGGAAGCATCACAAATGAAGAATTTTGCTGGTTTTCCTGGTCTATTATCATATGACAGAAAATTTCTGACATTTTGTTACTTTTTTTTATCTAAAGTGTTGTAGCTTTAAGAACAAAATTTTATTGTTCGCTAAATATGGAAACAAAATACTAATTCTCTTGTATTAAAACATATGCATCTGAGCACGTCTAAATGGTGACAGTTCTAGAACAAATATTAAACAAACAAACCTAATCCTGAGTCATATCCAAATGACTCAGATTTAGGTTTGTTTGTTTAACAGACAAATTAAGTAAATTTCTAAGAGTTAAAGTAGTCATTTCGGTATTTTAACTTTTCAACGTATTAAATTCCTGAAAAAGTTTTAACATTTCGCTCAATCGTTCAAAATATGACACCTATAATTTAAGTTCCAAAAAAGTTTGTATCTAAATCTATTTTTAGGAACTTAAGAAAGTTATCATAAGATTGGTAAACATTTAGCATGTGCCTCGCAATTTTTGAAGGTTAAAAACATCAGCTGTTAATCAAAAAATAAAAAGAAAACACTTACGCAAATTAAAAGACAGAGTGACTCTATTATAATGACAGTTATTAATAATTATTATTGATAGTGTTTACACTAGAAAAGTGTTTTTGTTCAATGACGAGAAAAAGAGGCGTAGTGTCAAATATGTAAATATTGATGAAACTTATTTTGTTCTAAGTACAGATAATTGACAGATCAGTCAAATATTGTTTAATGTTTTTTGTTTGATGAGAAAAAGAGGCGCAGTATCAAATATATAAATATTGATGAATTAAGATTTAGTTTAAGTACCTACAGACAATTGACAGATTGTTTCAAATATTTAACTACTGTGAGACAACATTGCCATAAACGATATTATCAGTTTTTGTTACCCAAGCAACGTTTGAAATTTCCAGTTGACATTGTTTAACATTTCTGACATTTTTTTAACTGTCATACAATAAATCTTCTGTGTAAGCTTTGGAACAAAATCTGTCATAACTGTCATATAAAATAAATTTTTTGAATGGACGCACAAGCAAAGTAGCTATCAATTTGACTTTTAATTTGTAATACTTTGGAACAAAATCAAACAACCGTGTGAACAGACAATTTATTATGTCGGTTTTACGCTAAAATAAAACCGATATTATTTGCCGCAAAACACACAGCGTCGGAGCAAGTTCCTTATTATTGAAGACACTATGAGGAAATGGTCGCGATGGAGCAGCTGGTGAGTTTGACATCTACAGCAGCTCAGTCTATGCTTCACATATTATAACAAAATTGGTAAGATTGGCAATAATTAAACACGAGTGCGCTTCTACATCAGCTTCTTCAACAACGACGCTGTGTGTTTCGGTAGGTAAATAATATTTGATGGTATTTCGCTTTTGTCAGCTTTTTGATAGAGTTCTGTCAGATGTGACAGTTGAATGCTTTACTAATTGAAACGAGATGTCAAAATGATAGACATTCGGCTATCTAATATTACTCATTGCAGGCTTTCACTCGATGGAGTTCAAAAATATTCTTAAAA
This sequence comes from Eupeodes luniger, assembly GCA_951509635.1. Taxonomy (NCBI): domain Eukaryota; kingdom Metazoa; phylum Arthropoda; class Insecta; order Diptera; family Syrphidae; genus Eupeodes; species Eupeodes luniger. Next base: position 4,161,349 of record OX608075.1, on the reverse strand, counting down.
ATAAGAGAACCAATATTTAGTACCTAACTATATGAAAAATGAAATAACTTCTAACATCGAAATGGATAATGGCTTCTTAAATCCGCTTTAGACCGCTCTTTCTTTTTCTCAAGGCCTCACTGTGCTAACATAATAAATGTATTCAACATAAAAAATAAATAAACACTTCATTCAATAGATGATAATAAGTAATCAAACCATTAACAACCCATGGTATAGTAAAGCAAATTCGTAAACATACATTTTGATAGAAATAAAAACTCTTCAGTCTTCATTACTGTCACTATGAAAAATTGTCTATTTAAACTAACGTAGAAATGAAATTATCACGTAGGTGTTAATTATTTATTCATGGTAAACATTGAACTAGCCAAAGAAGGTCGTTCGGACATAATTCAAGTTCAGCTTAGTGTGTGATTGTAGCCGGCGCGTCTATAACGACAACGACGATTAACATTGTCGACGATGGTAGTAACGACAATGAATGACGTTTAAATGTACAATCAAAATATTAGCACGTGATAAACTTTGACAAAATGCTACTGATCATTCAGTTGAAAAAAATTAAACATTTATTTTTAATTATGTACACACGCATATATAAACTGAAATTTAAAAAATGCTAACGATTTTCAATGTTACCGGAAAACTCATGGTTTAAATATGTCCTTGAGTTGAACTATTTGTGACCAACAATGTTTAAAAAAGGAAGTATAAATGGCCTATAGGATAGTTAAGGTTAAGGTTATGGTAACCAATGATATGCAAATTTAAAAACAAAAAAAAGTTTGATGTGAACAGTGGAATTATTATTGTGCAGCTACCTAAAAATGTCCCAGCTGAAAATATGCCAGAAAGTATAAACTAAAATGTCAATATTTATTGTTGACAAGTGTTAAGTATATAAATAAAGATTACTAACCATTCCATTTTTATCATTGACGTTTTGTAAACTAGTAAAACACTTTTTCCCTTTAATTAAAAACAGGACACTTGAACACGTCTAAACAGTGACAGTTCGTGGAAAAATACATAACAAACAAACCTAAAGGCGGGGAATGTCAGAAATTAAAGCGACCATTTTGTGATTTAGAATTACGTAGAGTGTCAAATAATTACTTAATAAAATTGCAATAATTTAATTCAATCAAACTCTTTTGAAATTGTTACAGTCATACCGGCAAATTAATAACGTCAGAAATATTTGTTAATTCAAACTTATTACAGAACCTTATATTTCCAATTTGATTATATAAATTAAGATTATAAAAGGGGAAGAATATTCATAATTAAATATTAGCCTTTAACTGATTTTTGCAATATCAATTAATCTGCCTGTATAGAACTGACGTATAAGTGGTTTGACAATATTGACACTGTTTTAAAAATAATAATTACTTTCCATATTTAATTTGCATACGAAATTGAAGTTTGCTTCAATATATGGAAAATATTAAAAATAAGAATCATTATTTATGAATTTGTATGTCATTTTAACTTGTACACAAAATAATATAATAATGTATTTTTTTTTATGGTTTAATCCCACTCTTAACTTAAAAATGGAAATATTTGACTCGCATGGCAATTAACTCCGTATTATAGAACAAGAAAGAACTATTATTTAGTTTTTTTTTTATTTAAATTAAACCAGTTTTAAACAAAATGTATTTAACCTTCTTTGTTATTATGGCTTAATAGGTACAATACCAAATTTGCTAAAAATTTTGAAATAAGTGAAGGTTGAAATCTCTACATTAAAGACTTTATATGAAGTGGTTCTGTTCTGTCTGTAAAATTCTTCTTTCCGGATGCTCTTAACAAATAAGGAAGTGTCGTTAATATATATTTTTTCTTGGTTTAAGTTTCAACACACCATTTGTTGCTTGAAGTTTATGTCAGTCAATTCTTAACATTTAAAGTTCTTTGTCCACGAAATATTTTTATTGAAAACTTAATCACATTATTAGACATTTTATATGAATGGTTATTATAAGCATTAAAATGTAATCCTTAGAACTTTAATCCAGAGATATGTCCAGAAAAAAGTCAAAAGCCACCTTTAATTTATTACAGTTATAACTTAAGATAAGTACTTACATACGATTAAATTAAATTTTTAAATAAATTTAATCGTATGAACTCTTTTATTGTTTTACAATCGTATGCACCAAAAGTCAACTGTGAAACTATTTCTAGAAACGTCATTTTCGGGCGATATTTGATATCATCTATTGTCATTGTTTAAGGCAACTGACAGTTTCTGACAATTTTGTCAATAATTTGACTCTTAATGGGCAACACATTTTGACATTTCATCATTCTATCTTGTTTCTACTAATTTTCTTTAAAAAAAATAAAATTATCTGTCTCTTTCCTGTCTCTTTTAGTTTTTCAAGAAAGAAAAAGATACAATTATGAGACGTCAAAATGAGGTTCAAAAAGTCCAATGTGAACTGTCAACTTGATGAATCGCTAGAACAAAGCTTCAAAATAACTGTGAACGTTTCTGGTTTCTTCGTCAATAAACAAAATTGACGTATATGAAGCAAAGAAATTCCAAAACCATTAAAATAATAACCTATAACTTCCATTAAAATTAACTGTTTGTTGTGGTTAACACGTACCACTAGTTGCGTCATCGACCCTTATTTCTTACAAAATGATCAAAAAACTGAAGTTTCGGTGAATGGCGAGTACAGAATTTTTGTTGCCGAAAACTAAATAAGCTAAAAATCGACGACATTTGTTTCCAAAGAAGACGGCCGGCATCCAGCTCACAATATAGCTCACAATTGTGCCCCCCCCCCCCTTAGGGTTTTAGGGTCATGGATTTATGTCGACAAACCAAAAACTTTATAATACTTAAAGCCTATAAATATTCAAGCCACCATTGGCACCGTACGACTAAATTTATTGGAAAACGTAGTGAAAAATGAACTATCTAATTCGTTGTGAACATTTGTCAAAAATCATATTTTAAAAATAACTATTATTTATTAATTAATTTATTTATTAATATTTTAAAATTCTAGATTTCTTTAAAAAAATATGTTTAATAATAAATCTTCTTTTTGACGAATTAGCTTACCATTTATGATAATGAAATTATAAGACTTTAAAACAAAATCTGACAAACGTGTGAACAGATAATTGTTCATTGAGGTGTATTTAGCTAATGTCAGCTCATTGACCGCTTCTGTCAGAACCCTGACTGATCTAAAAATATTGTAAAATCTAACAATTGACAGTATTTAGCTTTAGAGATAAGCGATCCTGTCAACTAAGAAATATAAAATTTCTACAAGTTTGACGTTTAGCTGTCAGAAACATTGATGATTTTCTTACAACCAGATAGTCGTTAAAATTTCGATCGAATAAAACTAGACGTTTTAATATTTTCGATTTTATAAAAAAAAAACCTTAGAAAGAGGTTATTTATGAGCTAAATTAAATAACATTTTAAATTTTCAAAAATTTAACCAAAAATAAAATTTATTTTTAAAATCTAATTGCAACGAACAAAAACAAAAAAACAAATTAAACTTGAATAAATAAAAAAAACCACAAAATACTTACTCAATAATTTCAGTTTCAATCATTTTGTTTAATTTACTATTTGTTTATTTGTTTTAAATAAATATTTTCTTCGAAAAACACTCAACAAATTCTAAAAAAAAAATAAAATTTAAAAAATTAACTATAAAAGGAAGTAAGTTATCCGACAAAACGACACGGCACGACGACGGCGACGTTAGCGTTCAATGCGTCACTTTCGATTTCACTTTTCCTCAATATACTTAGACCGACTTTAAGATTAGACTTAAAAAATAAAAATAAAAGTATCTATCTAGCTGCTGCAATGTTACGTCACTTTGAATAATGCAACAACCAACCGAACCGTTTGGTATTTATGTGCAAAAATCCAATAACCACAGCTCTAGCTAGGTATGTGCTGTGTTGTATCTACGAGTATTTTTGCAACAAACTAAAAAGATACAACTTGCCGCACTATATAGGAGCTGCTCTCAAGAGTCACAAACCGGCGACGCGCCACCACCACCGCGCCGTGCCAACCGAAAGGAATAAAGAAAAAAACTAAAAATAATATTCAATATAATCAGAGATACACGAAGCGGTTGCAGTAAGCACACAAAATTTAATGTGGAGGAAATCCAAGAACTAGTTTTGTATCTTTTTATTTTATTACAACTTTGTTTTTCAATCTATATACATTCATAAAGTATCTACGCAATGCACAACTTTATAATAAAAATATCTATACCTAGTCTAATAAACTAAGCTATGTCGAATTAACTTGTTGGGCAAAACAAAAAATAACAAATAAAAATTGAAATCGAAATCGAAACTTGAAACGCTTAAAAACCGCGGAAGTTTAAACTTGTTCAAGCTGCAGTTACAAAAATCAGACTAACTAACCAGACTTAGTTAAGTTAAAGTATCTCTGTTGTAACAAATGGGATTGTGAATCAACTTTAAGTAGACTGACTGAACTAAGAGTGTCAGAAATGAACGCTTATAGCTAATTATTATAAGATCGCAATTTTTCGAAATAATGTGGGAGGTATAATTTGTTTTAAATTTTGTTGTTGTTTACTTTGAACTGCGTTGCGTACTCGTATAAATATATAAATTCTTTTATTTGTTTGCTGTTCTTTGTTTTTGTTCGGAAAGTTACCGGAAAATACGTCCGATTGCGAACTGCGGTTGTTAACAACTGATCTGGCATCATATCAATTTCTTAGCTTTAACTTGAGTTTGAATAAGTTATCTACATTTAGTAGCTCCACAAAAGAGTATTTAGGTATGTATGTATGTTTTTATTTTTGTGCTATACTAGGCTTGCCAGATTGGGCTATTTATCGGAAATTGAGCTATTTTGTTTTCCAAAACTGACATATGATAGCGCAATACAAATTAGGCTATAAATAACCCATGAGTCTATTCTTAAGGTGATAGTTTTCCTTCGCACATACATACATGATTTAAACACAAACTTTTCTACCAAATTATTTAACCTTTGCATCAAAATATATGATAGCCCAATAACAAATTAAACTATGTGTAAGTAGCTCAAATTTTATCTTGGGTGATATTTTACGTGGCATAAATAATTGATTCAAGCACAGCATTCTGTATCTAATTATCAAACTTATGCGTCAAACATTTCAGTATGACATTCCAATTATAATTGATCTATAAGTTAAGTAGCCCAATTCTAATTTTTGGGCGATATTTTCTTTCGCACCAATAATTGATATAGACAAAACATTTGCGGTCAAATTATTAAACCTATGCATTTAAAAAAAAATAAAATATGACAGCCTAATAATAATTGAGCTATAAGTAGCCCAAATCAAATTATTAAACTTATGCATCAAAAATGTTAGAATAACAATCCATTTATAATTGAGCTATAAGTAGCCCAATTCTAATATTGGGTGATATTTTCTTTTGCACAAATAAATGATATAAACAGAATATATTTTGTTATCAAATTATTATACCTATGCATTCAAAAAAAATTAAATATGACAGTCAAATAATAATTGAACTATAAGTAGCCCAATTCTAATTTTGAGTGACATTTTTCAGGTTAAACTATTTAACTTCTGCATCAGCATAACTATAGTCGAAAGACATTTTTCTTCCATGATCATGATTAAACACAGCATCGTTCCTTACAATATTGAATTTTGTATTTTTGCTCTGGTTAGATAAAACAAATTGCTTTATTAAAAATTGTCAACCTTGTTTGAAACGATTCTTTAGCCAGAATGAGATGGCGATTTTCTTTTTGAGATCTGAACAGGTCACAGAACTGTCAAAACCAATTTGTCTATTTTGTTAGCTCAAATTTATCAAATCACAAAATTTTTTCATCGGTGTTAGTTTAGAGCTTATTTTTTAGTAATTTCAAACAAAAATTTAAAATGGATTTTGAACACTGTTGAAAATCTACCTCAGGTAAACACAAAATTGAATTGGAAGCTTGTCAGAAAATTGCGAATGACAGTTTGGCGCTCAGGGGTCTCACTCAGAGAGGCAAAAAAGAAAAACCTCAATAAACTGCTTTTTTACAGCTTATAATTTTAACTATGTAAATATTGATACCTCAACAATTTTTATGAACATTGTATAAATTTTTGTTAGTCTTTTAAAAATAAAAATTAAATCTAATTGAATGTATTAGATTTGTTTTTGTATTGGAGTTGAACTATTATTTGGGCAATTTTTTCTGCTCCAGATTTTGGGCTACAAATATTTTAAATGGCAACCCTATTCTATACATGCTGAAGTTACTGTGGCATAACATACATATAATAAGGAAAGAGAAATATTTATAAATGTTTATGTTGGTCGAAGATATTGCTTAGCAGCTCGAGTTGTTTGACCAAGTTCGGATGCAAATTTAATCAGAAAACCATTTTTATATTTCTTTGAACGCATGCAATATACATAAACGAAAATGAAAGAGCTATGACCCCTAAAGATTAGGTTAGGTTCGTAATGTGAATTCCAATTCATGTAGGCATCAAATTCAAGGTCATATTTTAAGTCTATCACTTTAGTTTAAGCTTCCGTAGTGTATTTTTAAATTTGATCGACTTTTGATAAATATATACACGTTTAATGTGGTTTTTGGATTAAATGATGAGTGTTCAATGGTAAGCTTATTATATAAACATCAATTTGGATTTTTAATACTTCCCAGCTGTTTGGTTTTCGATCTTTCAAAATCGATTTAAACAATAATGGTAAAAAATATCAGCGTCAATACAATTCTCAATCTCTTTTAATTGTTTTATTTTACTTTGAATGTATACAATTGTTTAAATAACTTTACAATTATAACAAAACGTGTGCATACTTAACAACCATTTGTCTGGTTTTATGTTTGAAATATATATAAAAAGTGTACAAATTTGATCGACATTATTGAACATACAGATCTTAAGCTAATATAAAATTCCTTGCAATAATTTTCGCGTGTAGGAAGGCCGTGTGTGAATTGGTTTTTAAATTTTATACCAAATTTTGACATTGGTGTGGTGAAAAAATGTATGGTGGTCAAAATTTAACTTTTTTTTAAAGGAACTCACAGAATAAAAAGTTTACTCAAACACAACGTTGACAACTAAGAAGTTTGAAAATTTTACCAAAACACAGCCCTAAGGTGAAAAGTTTTGGATGGAGAACAAAATTTTAAAAAATGTGATAATTTGCTGTTTTGACAAGCATAATTATAATTCTTTTAAGGTTAGATCTTAAGCATCATTAAGAGTTTTTTTTTTAAGTTTATTTCAAACTTATCAAAATTTAAATGGGAAGTGATGTTTGACAGCATATTTGACAAATGTGATAGTTTTAATCCATCAATTATTTGTTGAACGTATTTGACGTTTTAAATGTCAGAATAAGTCAGCTCAAAAGAGTCCAATTTTTTGCAGATAGGTTATATTTGATTATTTTTTGGAAAGTATAAACATGTATTTTGCTTGTCAAAAGGTAAGTTATATTTAAAGAAAGAACAAATGCACTTTATCTTTAATAAGAACTCATATTACAGCCGACAGTCATTAATCATTATGTACCTATTCCATCAATGTCCAATTGACAAAAATAAAACTCTAGCAAGTATAGATGACAACTTAATTTATGTTTAATCACCTTTAAATTCTCAAACCGTATGGCTATACAATCATGTCCATTATTTCTTGTGTTCGTTCTAATATGTTATTAATTATAATGTTCCATCAAGTCCACGTGTATGCTAATGCTTAAAAAGCTTGTTCTTTTGCTTCTAGAACACACATAATAAGCCAGAATTATGAAATTGTGAGATTTATTCAAATGTCTTCGGTAGGTAAGGTACACGTAATTATATTATATCAAGGCAACGTCCATTCGTAAACCTCTTTTTAAGTTTAATAGAATAAGCCAAAGTAAATGACAATGACATCTCGGTACAGTATAGTATACAATATACATATCGTTCGTTTATAATGCGTTCTTGTTGTTAATATGCTCAAGCTCATGTTCAAACGTCACCGTCGCGGTCGTACTCAATAATATTTGTAATGACTTTTATTTTTTAACTTACTATAGCCTTGGTTATGTGCTTGCTTAGAACATTGATTTGTGGATAAATAGGTTTCTTTTTATTTTAATTGATTTGGAAAGGTCATGGTTTCAAAATGAACATTACACAGTGACATTATTTACAGACTAACGCCTACTTTAGGTAATGCTAATAGATGGGAATTATTAATGACTTTGAATAAATAATGGTTTTTAAGTTTGACACTAAAAGATCTTAGAGGGTTGGGTTCAGTTTTTCAAAAATTCTTAAATAATAAGCAAATAATTTAATGTAAAATAATCTCTGAAAGATAGAACAGCTTCTTTTATGAATTCTTACAGTTTAATTCCACCGGTTGTTTGCGATTAAATTTAAGTGCACTATCGTCAGAACTGTCAATAGATTGACAAAAGCTGATGTCAATGAGAAATTGACGGTTGATAGATTTATCCCCAAAATTTAATAATAATTTAACTGTCAGATGGATATCGGATTGGTTAATGCGCCCAACCAGAACTTTAACTATAATACTACAATAAAGAAATCATTAGTAATTGTCAAATACCATAAAAAATAACGTCTGACAATTTCAAATGTCAGCTGGCAATGAAGTTGTCACACCAAATTGTAAGTTGACACGGTCTGATTGTTAGACATTTAGGACAGATCTAAAAATATTTAAAAATGTGACAGTCGTCTGTACATAGCTTAATTAATAGATTCTATTGTTGTCATAAAGTCACGTACACATCACGTTCACCCAAAGCAATACCTTCTCGAATCTCCATGACATTGGTCGCTTATGTAACAAAGTCAATTTTTGTCTGCAAACAATTTATCAGCATCACAAATTTGTATTCGAAGATCAAACACCTTTAAAAGCTTCATTATTATGATGACGAATTGACTTACGCGTTTAACTATCAATTTAAATAAATCCAAACAAAATTAAATAATTATACAATACGCTGATACTCTCATATGAGCTTGACCCAAATCATATATCGAATGGTTATAGCTTATGGCTCATAGAAAAGTGGCCCGGCTGAATGTTTATAAACTATTCAAGCCGAGTTGACGAATTTTTCAAGGTCATTATGTTTCCATACATTGAGAAAAACAAATCAAAACAAAGTACAAAACCAACATGTTGTATAGAAGCGATGAATATTAAAGAAGAAAGAGGAAGAAGAAAACAAAGAAAGGAAAACAAATTAACAGCAAACAAGCTCGATTATATTAAACAACTTTTAAGTTCAAGTTCATGCTTTGAACGACGACGTGTGGTCGTGGTCTCTCTGCTGTCGATGGACTGTTTGGCTTCAGATCCAATTGGGTTTGTTCATTTACACTCTTTTTTAAAGTAATCTAGTGTAGACGACAAACCTGACGCATCTTATTTCTTTTCCTCTTATAAGTCTTTATCATGATCTTTTTGTACTTACTTGAAACTTTACTGTGCGAAAGCCTTTGTCTTTGTTATTGAGATTCTGATGCACCGCATTAAGATGCACAATAACCAAGCGAATGGAAGTGATATAGCCATATAAACGTATCGGCAATAAAATTAATCGACGAACGTGCCTCGGCGAGGTTCAAGACCATTTCTAGGGCGAAACAAGCAGAGGCGGCCTTATACTTCCTGCTGTCACGCCTTTGGACTTTTTAACCGTGTTGTCACGTTTTGCATTAAAAGCCAATATGCGTCAAGACGCACAATCGTAGCTATGGTATAGAGGTTGTTATTGTAGATGGTTGATAATATGATTGTGAATAATGACTATCAAGGGCTTTTGTCCTTCAGATGACCACCCGACATAATATTTACACTTTCAGAGAGGCGAATAACTTCGCTTGCAGCAAACACAACATGTAAATTGTTTATACGGGCCCTGGTACTTTCATTCGACAAGCAAATTCAATTACAGTAGCAGCAGCAGCAGCAGCAGCAGCATAACAAGAAGACAAAGACTAAGTCAAAGAAGAACAAGGTAAACGTGGTTATTTTCCATTGAAATGTTGTGGTAGGTTTAGTTTTAGTACAAAATATTATACATTTTTGTATAGTATGTAGTTGTATAGTAGATAGAACAAGACATTGTACCTTTTAAAAAAGTCATGCAGTTTCTGTGCCGAAACCTTAAACAAACAGGTCAGAGATATGTCACTTATATAATTACTCATTAGTAACTGGGTCAAAACTGTGATTAACATTAAGCCGTGTATGCATATATTTTTGTTTTACGGTGCACTAAAGCATAGGTCCATCATGTCATGATGGAAAATTAAAAACTATGTTTATGCTACACACAATAACTTTTTAGACCTTGATGACATTTCAAGTGAAAATCTTTTGCTTAGTTTATAAATGACATAATAAAAATGACATTTAGGCTGTAGGATTTTTTGTCCAAAGCGGTGCTCAGCAAATTTAAATATTTTTGCATAAGAAGCTCTGTTGGATCTGGTTGTGTCTGAAACTATATCACTCTCTATTAAATTTGTTGATAGTTTTCGTGTTAAATTACCCCATATGCTTTAACAGTCTTATTCTAAAAAAACGTATTCTAAAAATTTTCTAACTAACAGTTGTCCAAAACCAAAACCCTATTCATAAAAATATATACCGATTGTCTTACTTTTTTGGATTCCTTTTTGCCATCAGTGATTTAGATCTGAGTTCTTCCTGGAATCCAGATTCGAGACTAAGATGACAAACCACATAAATATTAACATTTTATGATTGACTGGTAAAACAATTTACTGTGGTTGAAAAATAATCCTTACTAGACATTGTTTAAATTTGTTATATCAATCTGTTCTAAAGTTTTATTAACAGTAATGAAAAGTTCGCTTAAAATAAATAAAATGTTCGTTGAACCTAGCTCAAAAGCCATTTTTCGATAGATGACGGTGAATAAATGAGATGCATAGACAACTGTCAAATATATCTTGAATAATTTAAAGAGTTGTTGAACTTTAAATAAAGAACATTCTAAGAAAATTTCAAGCATACAAATATTCTTTTATTAAATAAATTACTCTCATTTTTTAATTGCTTTTTTTAAGGCATTTAGTTTTATAGTCAACTCATTGGCAGATTTTGTAAGAGCACTGACAGATGTGACAGTATTTGGCCATTTTATATTTCTAAGATCCAAGAGATGTATTTTTTAGGAACATGAACACAATTTCCCGATTTTGCTGTCAAAACTTATAAAATATAATTTTTATGATTTTATTAATTTCTTGTTTCCGCTGTCAACATTTTGTAATCGCACAATTCAAAAATGAAGACATGAAATTCCAAATGCAAGGCTTATTCTATTTTTGGGTGAGAATGAATTGTAAATTCTGGTGATAGTGACAGATAAATAGCTGTCAAAATAAAAATGTGATAGTGTTATGTAATTTATATTTCCAAATATAATTTTAACCACTTAAAAATTTCACCAATGAAATTATTATTTTGACAATTTTGTCTAGTAATTCTTCCAATTGATTTGAATCCAACCGAGTTGCATAACCTTACTTTGACGGAGAACTCTTTAAAAGTCATATTTGAATTTAAAAATTGTGAGAATCACTTGACGTTTTAGCTGATACCACTCCTGTTTATTGACAGTCACAAAACTGTCAACAAAAATATCAGTGCTCAGGAAAATCAAGAAAAAATTATCTAACAACCGAGTGAATAGCCTACTTCACTTATTTTTTAGTGATTTAAACGAAAATGACAGTTTAGAGATCAAGGGTATTTCATATAATTATATCAGAGGCCTCTGAATTAATTCTGCTCATCGGTTTGCTCTGCCGATCGCTTATAAATTTGTTTGTTCTGTCAAATTTACTGAACAAAATTTTCAGCAATCGTAGAGACCAAACTGGCAAATTGTAAGATGTGACAATAATCTGAACTTAGCCTTAGACAATCCTTTTACAATTCTGAAAGTATGATTCAACAATTATTAAGTGAAAGCGATTTGAAATGTTTTGATTGTTTGAAATTCCTTACCAAAAACCGTTACTAGCGGAAATAAATATTTTTGCATTAAAATGAACTGCATTCAAAGATTTATAAATCACCTTCCAGTATAACCATACACAGATGGCGCAACCATAAGCTAAGGAGATTTTCAAACACAGCTGTTGAAATGTCAAAAATTGACACAATCTTTATTTTCTTTGTGGTGTTTACAACGAAATTTTTTACCCAATTTGAATAAAAGAAAAACTCAAGAATTGAATTTATGTTTCTTCCTCTAGACTTTGCCAAATCATATAAAAATCTAGAATTTCAATCGCATACAAAATGGCATGTGAGGTGAAAACATTCGCCAGCATCAAAGATCTCCACAAAGTTCAGGAATTCTTTGGTTTGTCTCACGGTAAGTCAACACATTCTTCTTAAAACTTCCAGCGAATAAAAACAACATTATTTAAAAAAAATAAAACAAATAGATGAGAACTGGTTAAATGCAGTCCAATACGCCATATCCCCAACCAGCGAACTAATTGCTCTGGCTCTGGGTGAAAAATTGGCTCTTCTCTCATCTCAGTGGGACAACAAAAGCCAACTCGCCACATTCGCACCAAGTTGGTCTGGCGAGATTGTCAATCCTAATGAAATCATAACCTCGGTGATCTGCTTGCCGATGTACGGGAAGAATGTGAGCTCAGGCGCCGAATGGACTTGTGTGGCAGTGGGACTCTCTTCGGGGTATGTGAATTTTTACACAGAAACTGGCAACAAATTGTTTTCGCAGCAATGCCACGACAGCGCTGTCTACGGCATCAAATCGCTTTACAAACGTGACTCAGAAGAATCACTTCTCTATATTCTCTACGACATTGGGGTTTGTATATTCAAAGGCGATGATATCTTCCCATTTCTTGTCAGCAAGAAGAATCATCTCGGTCACAATGCCGAGCCCGCCTATGGCGCCAAATATTTCGGCGACTTTGAGAGTCCCGAAATGATTCCATATCAGAAATTTAAATATCCCAAAGACCGGGAATGTGTCATCAATGACACAGTTGTGGCGGGGCCAATTAGAACTGGAACATTTGACCACATCGTCCAACAGAGTCTGAGTTCGGGACTGTATGCTAAAGTGGGTGACTTTCCTGCTCAGAGTTCACTCGTCCTGGGAGTTGGAACAGATCCATATCTGGGACTGTACTACGCCGAGGAGGGCTATCGAACTATATCTGTGGGTGATGTGGCCAAGGATGTCCTTGGAATGGTCTACAAAAATGTCCTCGGAGGATTTTTCAGTTCGAAGCCAGCTCCAAAGACACCTGAGGAGCAGCCAGTTGGGAAGGAGACTTCAATGCGCTCTGGGAGTAGAATTTACGATGGCAAACGAGATGGTTTCAGTATTTGGATTGCGCCTGGCAATCAACTAGCCGTCATAGCTGACAACCTGGACCGTGTTATTCTTGTAGATTGCCGCCGAGGGGTAGCTCTTCGTGTTTGGAAGGGCTATCGTGATGCCCAATGTGCCTTTGTCAAGGTGAAGGAAAAAACGCTCAAAGGCGACAAAAGTGATCGCAGAAGAGCCCTTTTCCTTATCATTTACGCTCGCGGAATGGGATGTCTTGAGATCTGGGGCATGCAAAATGGACCCAAAGTAGCCGCTTTTACAGTCAGCAAAAATGGACAGTTAGCGTACATGACCCATGGTTTGATGGGAGTTGTCACCGGAGCCAAATGCAAAGCAACTCTCAACTCATGTCTATTCCTCGATCCATCTGACCAGAGTCTCAAGGAGATAACTATTCCATTCCACTTTGCGTTGCGCGAAGAAAACTCTAAAACCTCCAGAGACATTCACTTAGTTCGACGGCTGAAAACCATTCTGAGAGAAGATCCTGATAGCTGCAATCTCGAGACAGTCAGAGAGATTTGTTGTGACTTTCAAACAGACGAAGTTCGCCTGCAGTGTCTGGAGATGATGGCCAAAAACAAGAAAATGCCACCAGAGTTCTTCTCCGCTGTGGTGGTTTCCTTCACTTCGGAATCGAATGAAAAACTCGAACAACTCCTGGAATTCTATCGAAGACTCACGGAATTTTACATTGCCATGAAGAATCCTCCAAAGAAAGAAGAAGAAAAAACCTATGAGACACTTTCCCTCTCCGACAATGATTTGGAAACGATTGAGCAGATAATGGAACTCTTGGCCGACCGACCCACATCCAACGCACAAGCTACCCAATCGAAAGTAACTTTTCAGGTAAAACACCAACAAGACGGAGAGTTCGTGGAATACCTGAGGGTGTTCAAATCAAACGACGGCATACCCCAACTCAACCCGGACAAGAGCAATTTGCTTGGAAGCATAAGTGAGAATCTTTTTAGGAATTGTTTCAAGGGCCGCTTTTGTGAACAACATTTTAAGGAATCCGCTCGAGCAGCTGCAATCTCTAGCGAAGATCTAATTGTCCTGGCATTGAACTTCTGGCTAGAGAAGACCTTCACCTATACCTCCAGGTTTGTTTCTTTATTTTCTATCATTTCCAATGGGATATTATAGAGTCTTTTTCGTTCCAGGGAGGAAATAATTAACGACATGATGCATCTTGGAACCATCGTTAGTGCAATTTGCGATCTAGCAGGGGATAAAGTCAAAAGCTTTTCCTACAATTCAATCTGTCCGTGGTGGCAAGCTGTACGAGAATTGCTTCTGGAAAGTCCACGTTCCCTGAGTCTGATGGTGGCAATCGTTTGTCGAACTGTTGCCAAGACTATAAGACGCTCGCAAAATGATGTGAGGAACTCTTCGATGTCTTCCTTTGATGAATGCAATAATTTGTTGTTTTTTTTTAGGGATCATGTGAAGAAGGCGAAGAGGAAGTATGGGAACAAATCTCGCAGGACGAAGCCCAATGGTCTCTGCTAATTGGAAAACTTGATGATATCGCTGTTTTGGGAGTAATCTTAGAGTAAGAGAGAGGCACACTTTTTTAAGGAGGTATTAATTTTAGTTTTGTTCCAATTCAAAGATCACCCATGCTCAGCTTGGATCCAACAATGACCGAACTGCCTTACGAAAGCCCAGACTGCAGCTTAAAAGCCATAGTTACCAAAGGCAAAGGAGTTGTTTCCGATTTGGCAACCAAGTGGCTTCTGTACTCTCGAATTCATCCGACAAAAATTCTCGAGCGCGATCCTTCTGCCGCCGAACAAGATGAGGAACCAGTGCCGAGGCGCTTACAAGTCCTACGGCGCCATTTTCCCTTCAGTCTGGAATCCGGTGTTATTTTGAGTATGATGTCGTGGGAATACATGGTCCACTGGAGCAAAGAACTTCAAAGTCTTGACCACATGAGAGCGAGTCTCATATGCTTGGGCACCTTCAAGGAATCCGACTACGCCCTGAAGCACGGAATGTGCTGCATGATCTGGAATGCCACCATCAAGTATCCCCTGCAATCAACAATGAAAATGATTCAGAAAGCCGGACGTATTCCGGATGACAAGACCTGCCTCCAAGAAGTCGGAATTTGTTCGAGTTTTGTCGGGGATTTCCTTGATCTTTGTTTGGAATTTCTTATGCACTTTGATATTTCTATGAGTCATCGTAAACGGGAGCTGAAATTTGAGGAAATTCTATCTGATGGTCAATTACCGCTGCACTATATCGCCTTGCAGCGGAATCACGCAATTCAGGAGATCCTCCAACTCCACATTGAACTCTGTCGAGTTCTGCAGTTCATTGTCTTCTTCCAGATGAAATATTCGAAGCCCATAACAACTCTGTTCGATGCCATGGCAAATAAGACATTTTTCGCTGAAGTTAATAAGGAACTGCCGTACGTGTTGCCCGAGGCCGATATGGTTCTGCAGAAGCATCGTGAGGAGTTCCTGTGTCGAGTGGTGACCGCTTCGATGGATCTGATAAGAGAAGATCTCGAGCGATTGTATGTGGTAGAGCACACTTGTTGGATGGAGAAGGTCTACGAACTGGCCGAGTTGTGGAAACTCGAGAGAACTGGGATCAAGCGACATCAGGTAGGTTCTCTTTCCCTCTCTAGTAATTGTGCATTTGTAACACTTTCATTGTTAGATTGTTGAAATGTATGCCCACGGTTGGGACTCCTATGCAAATGATCTCCTACGCGACATGGTTGACGACATGGAAATGGGTAAGCTGCTCCTTGAAATAGCCGGACGTCGAATGAATCTCTTTGCCAAGACATCTGGTGAGCGGTTTTCAAAGATCGCATCCGTTGGCCAACAACTGCTTCATTATCTCGACAATTTAGTAAGTGTCGGAGGCGTCTACTATCCCCAGACTTGATTCTTTAAAAACAAATGTATGTATATTTTTCTAGAACGAGAACAAGTCAAATGGCATTCAGATAACAGCAACGTCCCCAGATGAAATTGATCTGATTTCATTGACCAAACTAACTACCGTTGCCTATGAATGTTTGTCAAAGAAAGAGAGTAAATATTTGCACATAGCTGGTCAAATGTTCGACGCTTGTAGTGTTCTACAGGAATAGGGCAACTAATCTGTGTTTTTAATCGTTTTTCTATGTTCTTCTTTTCTTAATTTTTGTTTTCTCATTTTTCTAGAAATAAGAATGAAAGCATATTGAAATATTTTATCAGTTTGTATAGCATGTGATATATGTTTTGTGAATTGTGGCAAGTAAGGATAATGAAAATCCAATTCCAACATCTTGAGTTTTGCCACAAATAAATGTTCAAAAAATCAACTACAAACATATATTTAATTGTTTTTTTAGTCTAATTAGTTTTGTTTTAAATGTTGGTCATTCGAGGGTAAACTCTCATTCAGCGCAGCGCTATGTGAATGAGGCTTGTGTGAGTATTGGGACGAAGGCGGCAAAAATGGCGTAAGCGGTTAATGAGGGCAAAACAAAGTAGAAAAAAACAGTACCAGCGCTGAGATTAAACGAATAATTAATCTCACTAACCGCTGTTTCTTTGGGCTAAGAAAGCAATTGAGTAGTAAAACCCTTTCTCGAGCAATCAAAGTGTCGCTATGTAAGACCCTCATCATCCCCGTCCTGCTATAAGGTGCAGAAGAATGGCGCATCATTTAAGTGTCGAAGGTAGTCAAGATAATCCTCGGATCATACTCTAGTAATTTTATCACTGATTTAGACGGAAATAATAGAAAAAAGTAATCGTAAGCTTTTGAACCGAATTCAGAGATATTTATCATAAAGAAGAACAATTTATTGATGATGTGCAATAGGCTGCTGATGAAAATATTGCAACCACAACAAAGTAAGACACCAAGGGAATTAACATTTTACACAACAATTTCGTTTATAACAATCAGGGCTATAAGGTTTTCGAAAAACTGCTAACAAAAATTCCTAGCAAAACAATAGAAAAAAGAAGACTTATTTCGAACCATCAGTTTCGATTAAGAAATAAACATTTTACGATAAGCAAGTACCTCGAATTTTAGATGCGGTAGAAAAGGCACTTGAAGAATAAAAAGTATCTTAGCTTTTGCTCAAACGTTTGACAAGGTTTGGCACTTGGAACTTGAGTAGCTGATGCATATTGACCTTCCCAGGAGTACTACAAAATACTGAAACCATATGTTTCGAACCGACTTTTTAGAGTACAATACGACCAAAATTACTCGAAAATAATGAAAATAGAAGCCGGTGTACGGCAAGGCAGTGTGCTAGCAACAACATTATATTTTTTGATATACAAGGTATATTCTAGTAAAATATCAACGCTATCATTGCCACCTTTGCAAATTTTACTGCAGTATTGGTGCCAGATAAAATAAATCAAAAATGCAGTCGATAAAGTTACTAGTTAGTAAGGGGTTTTGTATGAAATTTTATACTCGCAGGTTAAGGCAGCTGCTTGCCGACTTTACAATTGAAAATTTAGAATGAAACAACAACAACTTGTGTGTGCTACCACCAAGTTCATAGGCTGGAGTTATAGCTATTTCACGGGGGCCAACCCGATCATCAGACTCCTTTAGTGGTGCTTAATCGCTTTTTGTTCAATTTAATTTTTGAAGAACTTTTGCCCGAGCTGGGCTTGAACAAGCGACCTAGCGTGTGAGGAGCTAGTGCACTACGCACTACGCCACCGCACCCACATGAAAGTTGTAAGCCAATTACAGGTTTTTTCGTTCTATCGAACTATACTGAACCGATTAGCATTTTTCTAAGTACACACAAGTAATTGTTGTTGTTTTATTCAGGTTCTTTCTATTATCTCCTCTCTTTTCATAAGCCAACAATTCGATTGGATTCGTATGAGGACTCCAGCCTATGAACTTGGTGGTAGCACACACAAGTTGTTGTTGTTTCATTCTAAATTTTCAGTTACTAGTTAGTATTTGGACGCAAAAATGGCGTATCAAACAAAATAAAATACAATAGCTGTATAAACTTTTAAGTTTTGATTTGTAGGGATGATTTTTTTTTTCAGATAAAGTTGAACATAACTTAAAGATTTTTATTTTGATTTTGTTTTTATTCGCTCAAAGTTGTCGTTTTCAACTCTAGAGTTGATCTCTATACTTAAAATTTTCTCAATTCTTGAAAAATAAGAATTAGGAATTGTGATAAAGATTTATACATATTATATAGCAGAACTTGGTTTAACAAATCCTTGGCTAAAGAGAAAACAGCAGTTTTTAAAACGAACGTAGCTTGAGAATCTTCTTATGAATAGCAAAACAAACTTTCCATTCAAATCAAACGTTTGGAAAACCGGTGAAAGTGAGATTCAACTTTAAAAAAAATTAAACATCCTTTGTCAAAAATTTTTTCCTTTAAACATAAAATTGGTAGTCCCTAATTATGTAAGTTGTTTTGTCTAAGCTTTATTCCTTTAAACATAAAATTGGTAGTCCCTACTTAGGGGCCAGTTATAGCTATCAGTAAAATCCATCAGTCAAATTTGAAACAGGAGGAATTTGAAATGGGCAGGTTCAGGCAACATAAGGGACTTTATTTGCAGTCAACTTCATTCTATGAACGTAAATTTTGACCAAGGCAACTAGTTAGTTTTTCAAGTGTCATGAATTTAAAATTCAGAACTTTACTTCACAAACCTCTACTTCAAGTTCATAGTACAAAAATTACCAAAATCATTATTTTCTACAAAACACTCCTCAGGCAAGCTACAAGTCTATCATGATTTGTATTTTGTATTTTAAAGAAATATTACTTATTTCTTTTCCAAATTTATCTACAAGGAACCTTTTTACAGAAAGCATTAAATGAAGTTGTGCAGAAAATAAATAAATCATTGAGTAATAAAGTTCAGCTTTTAGTTGAATTAAAAAACATGATCAATTGTCATTTTGACATAAGTTGACTTGACTTGATAGTAAGGGAGATTTTTCTTGACTAACTTTCCAGTCAACTTTCCAATAAAGTTGCCTTAATTGGAAGGCAATTTTTGGCAGCTGGCCAATCAGATGCAAGAAACTTGCCTTACTTTCAAGTCCCTTATGTCGGCTGAACCTGCGCAATTTTTTTACTGGTGCTTTCATCAGTAAAATTTTTAATGATGTGATCGGAACAGTAAAAAAATTGGAACACCAACAGCAAAACGAAATGGATTTTTTTTGGCTTTTGGCAGTCAGCTGTTCAGTAAAATGAAATATCATCATTAAAAAAACTAAAATGGATTTATAACATCAAATGCACTGTTTATTTTAATTGGTTGAACGTTGAATTCAAGGACACTCATTATATAGGGTTTTTCAATAAGGGCGGGTAAATGTTGTGCGTAGATATTTCGTGGCGTTTGTTGTGTGGCACGTAGCGCCGTTCTGGAACCACATGTCGTCTAGGTCCATGTGGTTCAATTTTGGCCATAATAAATTAGTTATCATCGTTATGTAGCGCTCGCTGTTGACGGTTACAGCCTCACTAACGTCGTTTTTAAAAAAGTACGGACCAATTACGCCGTCGCGGCCCAAAATTCACACCAAACGGTGACTTTTTGAGGATGCATTATCACCATGGTGAACCTCGCGTGGGTTGGTGTCGTCGCATATACGGCAATTTTGCTTGTTAACACAGCCATTCATCAAAAAATGCGCCTCGTCACTAAATATTATTTTTCGGCCAAAATTGGGGTACTCTTCCAAACGATTCAAAGCCCAGTCAGAACAAACGGCGTTGTCTATGTTGAAGTATGCGAAAGGCCGAGTTCTTGTGCACGGCGAGGAATAGACCGCCTCAGGCTCTGCTTTTTGCGTTCCTTGAAAGTATGACGTTTTCTGTCAAATGGGCGCAATGCGCGTAACGTTTGCGTTAACGAACACTCATTTTGATAATAAAGTTTTATCTTTTGAACGTGCTGTTCATTCGTGTAACTTGCCATGATGATTTGGCTTAAACAACTTGTTAAAACAAAAGATTTGACAGATGTCACTAAAACAAAATGGCTCCTTTCTTTCCGAAACGAAAAAAAAAAAAATAAAGCCAATGGCTGCGTTCAATCTCAGACAGATAGGGTATCCGGATACCATTTTGTTAGTGTTTTACGTGTAAAATAACAACTGATCAAAAACAGCTGAGATGTCAAAAAAGGAATCCAAAGGTATCCAAGAATTTCTGGGGTATGTAGGTATCTGACAGAACAGCTGATTCAACACATGATCGAATTTCAAGAAACTTGAAAATTGATTTCAGCTTTTTGTTTTTGTTGGTAAACAAAAAGATACAAAATGTTAGTTGAAGTTGTATTTGAGGATGTTCTGTACATAATAGACGATTAAGAAGCTATTTGCCTCCGAATTTTAGAAGGTAATTATTATGTTTCATCTTACAACAATTTGACTTCGAAGCTTAAATGTTTCTCTGCTTTTTGTGAACAGCTTAAAGTTGTTTTTATTTTTGACAGCTATCTCAATACAGCTATCCAACTCGTTCAACAAGGTATCTAAAAATCCACCTATCCAAGATACCCTACCCAACACGAGATTGAACGCAGCCATTCAGTAAAAGTAAGTACATAATGTAGTTAATCAACTAAATGTTTTCTGTCAGCAACACATGTCTGGAAGTTGTAGTGAAAAGACAAAATACAAATATGGGTTTTAAAGAACTATACGGTTTAATAATATCTTCAAGTTTATGTTTTAAATAAGGTAAAACAAACAAGTAAATAAAAAACATAGTAATTCCTTATTCAAATCGTTATTTACACTATTTTTTAAAACATCAAAATGACATTTATGTAGATCAGGCATGTCAAACTCGCGGCCCGCGGGCCGCATGCGGCCCACATCAAATATTTTTGCGGCCCAATCTTAAATTTACAACTTGCAGGTATTTTCCAATTTTGCACATTACATTTTTCTCCAAACAAAAAAAATACATTCATGAACACACTTAAAACAAACCGGGGAATCCCATGAAAATGTTTTTAATTTCTTCATTTCAACACCGTCCTATTGTCCTATTACAAATACGCAGAGAAAATTTTAAGCCTTAAGAAATGAATTTGAAAAACGTTTCGCAGATTTTGAGTCTTTGAAAGACAAGTTTTCTTTATTTTCATCGATTTTTTCTATAAATATACAGTCAGTACCTAACCAAATGCAAATGGAGGTAATCGAAATCCAATGTGCCGCCGCGCCGCCGCCGGCGCCGTAGATAAAATTAAAATTAAAATTAATAAATAAGGCTGTTTTAACATACATATATTTAATTTTGAAAATCACAGTTTTTGTTTTATCTTAAGTTTCCTAACTTGAGATTTTCAACTGGGGAGATTTAATTTAAACTTTCGTTTCAAATCCCGAGTTACCTTAAGTTGAGCAATATTGACAAAACCGCCCTAAATGTACTTAATTCAATTATAGTACGTTTCCACCAAAAAATAATCCGAGATTTAAGGCAAGTGATTTAAAATAAATCATGAGGTGTTTCCACCAAAGAAAAGGAGATTAATTTGACGTTTGGTTTATGTCATAACAACCAAACTTCAAATTATTCTCCTTTCGAAAAGAAAAAAAATATGTATTTATTCACTCATCATCTGTAAGTAATTAGTTTTATTATATTATCTTGTACATATTTATTATTTTTGTATACTTACATTTTATTTCGTCTGTGATTTCTTGAAAGTTGTTTATTGTTTTGAATTTGAGTCATATGAAAGTGAGACGGATAGTTTTTGTTGACATTTCCATCTGTCAATAAACGAAATTGGCGTTTAAATGGGAATTGCATCGTCTTGTTGAGTGGACGATTTTAATAGTTAATCCCAGTGGATATAAAGCCTAAAATATTTCAGTTTTGTGTTGTGAAACAAATAGAATATTAAAAAGTTGTGTAGCCAGACCACTTCTAAGTCGGCAAATAGAATAATTATCTTTAAGTAACGTTCATGAATTAAACTTATATATAATATACAAACGTAATGAAAATGAAAACTCAATAAAAATTACTACTACTACTACGTTTAAATGGGTCGGTTCAACAATTATTCTCCGAAAAAAAAGTTTGTTTGATTTGACAAACTAATGTTTCCAAGTAAATTTCAATGAGTTTTATTTGAAATCTTCATTTGAGGAGATTAAAATTTGTATGGTAAATCTTCGAAATTTCAAGGAGATTTGTGACAAATCTAGCTAAATCTCGGTTTAGTGCCCGGTGGAAACGTAGTATTACTTTACGTTAACACCCAGCGAACCCACAAATATGAAATTAAAAAGTTTATTATTAGTCTTTGGGTCAATTTATTATTTATTTAAAATACAAACAGAAATATCACCGTACTTATAAAAGTACTTACACTATACGTTAAATCACCAATTTAGCCTTTTTTAAAGGACTTTAAATTCTACAACAGCGAGTGACTCACTCCATTTTACTGAAAATATTTTTCAAACTCCATCGAACAAGTGTTATTTATGTACGTTAAAACATTCAAATTTCTCTATATTGAAAATATATAAATATACAAATTGATAAGTGAACATTTAAAAAACATAAATTGTCCTTTATCCAAAAGACAAACAAATTTCGGCCACTCTGGCGTATACTTAACATTTGTTATGCACCGACTTTCAAAACTTCTTATCCCCTTCAAAATAATCCATAAATTGTAAGTCCTTTGTCTTTTTTAATATTTCCGGAGTAGGAGGCCTTTCGATGGGTTTGGTCTCATGAATTTGCAAATGTGAATACACCGGAATATAGGACAATGATGTATCCAAAATTGGTTGTTGAACCACCGATGTTTTTCCGGGCAATTTGAAATGATTTCCCAAAATCGGATGCCTCAATGATTTTCCATACATTTGTTCCTTGGCATCATCTGCTTTTTCATTATATTTCAATTCCATTTTTGCAGTTTCTTGATAGTTCTTTATGCAATCCACGTAAACACCACTTAGAACCTTGAGGGTTGTGGAACTTGCAACTCTTTTGATATCCGGAGGCAGGCGATATGTTTTATCCTCATCGACTGGATCCTCAGGTGACAATCTCAACCAAGGCAATGGAGTTCCTAGTGTCCCAAGATATCGTCCTCCCAAAGACCATAATCTGCACGAAAAGTCATGACTTCCTCTATACAAATCCAAGATAAGATAAGTTTTTTAAAATTGAAATTCTATTTTCATCAAACCTACGATAGGACAATCCGCGGTTGATTTACATAAACGAGAGAAGTTATAGCTCTTACGTGTGCCTTGTACGAACTGACAAGCATCGGTTCTGGTTGATAGCGAACTATCCTCTTGGGTCGCGGAGCAAATCGTTCCTTGCGCAAAAATATGAACTGCAATCGCAGTTTTGGCATGCTAACGTGAGTCCTTTCCTCCTTGGGAATACTGAAAGCAACAAGTATCAGCAAGTATATGTAAGTCGGCAATAACAATCCAAGAAACTGTGGGTGGATATTCAAATTAGTCTTAAGGATAAGTATGTACATTCCCGTATCCAAAAATGAATGATAGTAGTTCCATAAAAATGTCAACATATCATGAAACAACCTCAAGAATTAGTATATAATTGATTATGGGAAGTTCTATGGTAGGAAGAGGTTGTAAACCGCAAAATCACATTAACTAAATAAGAGGAAGGGTTTGATTTGTTAGTCGTGTGTCGTGGGGATGGGAAAAAATTAAATGAAGAAGTTAACCCACATTTGACATGCAATCCTATTTACCACAAAATGTAGAGTTCTGTGACAAATCTTTCTTCGAGTTCCAGTGATGTTTTGTGTGGGCGGGGATGGAATTTATGATTTTGTCAACATTTCGTGTTTGTGTCAGGAAAGTTTTGCAAAAGTATTTTTCTTTGGATAAGTTCTAACTCGCTCCCTCCCTGAAGTGATTTTGTTTTTGCCATAAAATTATGTGGTCGTACCATTACCATTACTTGATGGTTTATTTATGTACTTTGTAGTAGTTTGAAATGCTGTCTATTGGGAACGAATCAATAAGGATTCGTTAAAAGAAACCCAGAGCAAGGAAATATTATTTATTCTTTAGTTTGGATTGAGCATTTCAGCTTATTTTATAGAATGTAGACCCATTTTATCATAAATTAGGTTAGGTCAGTTAAAAAACATACTTAGAGATATTTTGTTCACTATTTCTTAACTCGAAACGGAAGCTTTCAAGTTGGTCAACTCTAGAGTTGAAGCAGTAGTCTTGAGAGTTGATTTGTTTTTCTTAGGACGATTTTGTTCACTATCGTTCAACTTGCCGGAAAATCCAACATTGAAAAACTCCCGAGTTGGTTTTAACTCGAAATTTTATCGGTGAGTTGAAAATTGATTTTTTTTAGACTATCTTAACTCTCACTTTAGAAGTTTAGATTCAAAAGTAGTAGGCCGGTTTCCAGGAAGTTTCGTTTGTGTATTTCATTTCTCCTGTCTCATTGAATTGCAGAAACGAATTTTCTTCATTGTCGCTGCTCGAAAATGATGGCCAATTCTCCTAAATGTATTGACACGAAACATTTTTATTTTTTAATAATTTATGGTTCATATTTTTGACAAACGATTACAAGAGCAAACAAGCAACAACTACATGCATATATTGAATAAACAAAAAACAAACAAAACCTTAAGTTTGCTCCATG
Organism: Eupeodes luniger; assembly: GCA_951509635.1. NCBI lineage: Eukaryota > Metazoa > Arthropoda > Insecta > Diptera > Syrphidae > Eupeodes > Eupeodes luniger. The sequence goes on along the minus strand of OX608075.1, from coordinate 4,136,163 downwards.
AATTTGTTCTATTTTGTGCAGTTGATCAACTCTAGAGTTTAAAATCAAAAGTTGAAAGCATCAAATTTGGGTGCATAAAAACAAATTTACAGATTAAGGATAAAAATAATCAAGTTAAGTTCAACTTTGAGTGAACGTAATTACCCTTAACTATTTTAAATCCCAAAACGAAAGTTCAAATTTAAAAGTTAACCTACTTTCGTTTTTAAAAATGCTTTGGGACATTTTTGACTGAAATTTTGTGGGATGTTATATTTCTTTTTTTTTTCAAAATACCAAAATACTTGATTCGAAAATCATATTTTTTCGGTATTTTGTTGCTTTTTTAGGTTTTCGTGTTTTGGAAAAAAACGTTGTCAATTTAATTTTTCCAAAATATTAATTTAAAGTTAGCTACAATGTTTTGATAAAATAAATTTGATTTCATTATCTTTTCTTGTTCTCGATATTTTTAGTCGAAAATCAATTTTAGCAGATTTTTCTAAAGGTTTTGTTTCTTATTAAAAAATGTATCAAACAAATTTTTCTTTTTTCGAAAGCAACTAAGATCGTTTTCTTACGTTGCCTATACGTGGCACTGTTACGATTCCTTTTGGTTTCGGTGCCGCAGTCGTTATTATTTGTTTATTCCTAAAATATTCGAGTAGACAAATATTTTTTTCTATTTTTTTGATTTATACAAAACAAATTTGTATCGACTTTTTTCAAATTATATTAATTTGGCATCACTTCACATTTTATAATAGAATGAAGTCGCTAGCGTTATTGGTTCGTGAGATGTTTGGGGTGAACAAAAATGTTCAACCACTAAATTTTTTTAAAAGTCCTTTCTGCATCTTTCGATGTTAGTCAAAATTTATATTAAGTCGATATCTTTGATATAAATTGATTTAGATTCTAAGGTTCTTGAAACGTTGAGAAATGTCAAAATGTTATATTCGACAAATCGGACCGATTAAAATAACATTGTATATGGGAAGTTAAAAAGAAAACAATTAATAAGTCATGGCTTTAAACTTTGAGTATAGAAAAACGAAATCACAAGTTGAGAATAAAAATCCTCGAGTTGAGGTCTACTAGTGCGGAAGAATATGGCAACACTTGGTTCTTTGTAATATCTCTATGTAGATCTCAAGATCGTCTCTACTTTCAGCTATTTGGAGACTGTTATTAAGTATTTGTTATTGTTAAATTCTTTTAGTTTATTAGTTTGTATATAAGCTTGGGCTTGAAAGCCCGGCCATCAGTTTTATATGATAAAAAACAAAAAAAACCTTTAACTAATTATTTTAGGAAATTGGGTGTCTTAAAGCGAGTTACAGAGATTGTTATTGTTACAGGCCGACTCCACTTGATATCTGTATCGCCAACCAGATCTCTGACATTAAAATTAGAAGTTTTTTTTTTTTCTTCGCTGGGCAGTTTATGTCTTGACATCTCATTTGAGCAAGAGAGGTTAAAGTGAATACATCTCTGAAAAACGTCAAACGTCAAACAATAAAAAAATTCTTCCCATAATTTTTCGTACACATTTCGTATAAAAATGTGTTATTACCTGATTTAATCCTTTTAAATATATGAATCATAAAAAAAAAACTGCAAATGCCGACTTTTTTTAACACAGTAATTTTTTTTTTGTTCGCGCCAAATGAATACTTGTCGGTTTGAGACACACAAAATAATGAAATTGCGATGTCATCCACACACAAAAAAGGAAAAAAACTCAAACGTCAAATTTGATATCAGACATCGATGTCAAGACAAAATAGCAGAGAGAGATCGCTAACATCATATCATAAGATGAAACAACGCGACTCCATTAGACTTTTCATGTCATGATGAGTATTCTGAGAGAAATTATCTCTAGTGGAGACGGCCTGTTAGGAAGGAAGTACTCTGATATGGAAGTCTAATATATTGTTAACTATACACACGATAGGTTAAAAGAGGATCATGTCTGACGATTTGTGAATTAGTATAAACGGTTGGGTGTCAAATCGCCCAAAACCGAATCGCCCAAAATGCAAAAAAGCGAAAAAATGTCAAATCACCCAAAAACTTTTTTGGGCGATTTGACATTTCAATTTTTTGGGCGATTTGACATAATGTCAAAATGCCCAAAAAAATAATTTTGGGCGATTTGGTGTTTCGACAATTTTAGTTGGCCCTGTGTCAAATCGCCCAAAACCAAATCACCCAAATCTGAAAAATGTCGCATCGCCCAAAATTTTTTGGCGATTTGACACTATGAAAAATCGCCCAAAAAAGAAAAATGTCAAATCGCCCAAAGTAGAAATGGGCGTTTTGTCGCAATCCAAAAATACTAATATTTAGGGTTCTTTTAACAAATCGCCCAAAATATTTATTGCAATTAGACCAAAATATAAAAAAAAAACAAATTTGTGTCAGTTCCATACCAGTAAAAATGTTATTTTTAACATAAACCATTCGATCTAAAAATCTCATTATATTAATGGCACCGTTTTTAAGAAGCGCAGAAGCCTCCATTATATTTTTGTTTCTCTCTATATCGATTTTTTTCCTTGATTTGGTACCAGTAGTGCCACCATTTTCTATAAGCATAGAGAAATTACGGCTTTTCATAAATTCCTCTTCTTGAAGGATTTTAACAAATTTAAAGAAATTGCAATTTTTGGTCAACATTCGTCCAAGTATACTATTGTAGCCTTCAATATCAGATGTTGTCCTTGTTAAAAACTTAGAACTGTAGTGGCCCGATCTAAAAGTAAGTAATGGGAAAAAAACACTTTGAACGGAAATGAAGTAATTAAATGTGTTTTGTTATCGTTTGGACTTAGTTTTTGTTGTATGCTTATGCGCGAGGGCAAAACGGGGGGCGTGCGCGGCGCGTCGTGGACGGGCAACGCGACGCGCCGCCACCCGACCGCAAAGCGCGCCGCGCCGGCCCCCTCCCCGCGGTGGTTTCATAGTATTACCTTTCACAAACATTCACAAACATGATTATTTAAGTAAATTTATATTCATTTACATACCTTTCGTATCCAAAACTTCTCATAATAAGCCAAAAAGCTGTCAAAATTATTGGAAAATTCTTCCATTTCGAGGAAATACAAAAAAAAAACTCATTCAACGGAACCAACATTCCGATCTGCCCGTTAATGTAACTGTTACAATTCTTCTTGAACATAATTTTTATCCCAATTTAACGAAAGTGTCAAATCGCCCAAAAATAATGCTAAATCGCCCAAGATTATTTATATTTTTTGGGCGATTTGACATTATGCTAAATCGCCCAAAAATGAAAAATGTTAAATCGACCAAAAATTATTTTTGGGCGATTTGGCATTTTTCTTCATTTTTGCAATTTGGGAGTTTTGGTTTTGGGCGATCTGACACATGGCTATTTTTGCATTATGACAAAACGCCCACTCTTTTTGGGCGATTTGACATTTTTGTTTTTTTGGGCGATTTGACATTATGTTGAATCGCCCAAAATTTTTGGGCGATGTGACATTTTCAAGTTTTGGGCGATTCGGTTTTGGGCGATTTGACACCCAACCGTATAAACGCTGAATCAAATCATTACGAAAATATAAGCAAAACGTTATTCAGCCAATCAAAATGTAATTATTTTAACAAAGCAATTAAAAAACCAACGAACTTTTTTAATGTTAACAAAATTCTTTCATTAAAAAATATTGCAAAAGTTTTTAATTTTCTGCGTCAGCTTATGAAATTCTTCCATCAATAAACGCAGAAGTTTAAGTATTTCCTTATTGATCAATGTAAAACCTTTCGTTAGCTTATGACTTTTTTCATCAGGGTTATAAAGATAAACATTTATTAATATAGAAATAATCATTTGCTGATGATACTATTCGTTGAGTCAATGCAATTTTAAATAGCTTAGGATCGTTTTCATATATACATATATTGTATACAAACTTTTATAGATCGGGAAAATTTATTTCATAGATTTAACGAACTTTTTTGATCCCTTCATTATAATTTCATAAATCTAAGAAGGATACATTAATGAACTAACGAAACTATTTATAAATAATTTTGTAAATTAACAAAATTTATATTCGTTAGCTTACGAATTGTATAAATTAATGATTTTCCTAAAATTTGTAAACGGATGCAATCTAAAAAATTATAAATCTGTGAAGCACGTTTATAATATTTCTGACCGCTATTTTTGGAGGGTTTGAAATTAATAAGTTTGAAACGATCTTCATATGGTGGTTAGATTAGATAATTAGACCAAGGAAGACCACAGAGTGGAAATGGAAGAAATCTAAGTGACAGTCGTTGATTTTTAGAAAAAAATAAAAGGACCAAGATGACTCCCTTGAGGAACTCCCAAATTTGTGCAATGGTGGGATCGGAGATTGAAAACCTGGAGACGACTCTTTATGGGCTGTCTTCTAGGCAAGATCCGAGGCATGATATATACAAAAGAGTGGACATTTAAGGGTCTTAAGGTCAAGGTTCATAACTTGGTGAGTGATTTTATCAAAAGCTTTACTAAAATCTGTGATTAGAACATCCACTTCATTTTCTCTGTCTAATTCGTTTAAAGGGTTTATAAACAAGTTCCCAATGATAGGTTTTAGTAGCATTTTAAAGCCATGATTTTGTGAAGAAAAATTAGATAGAATAAAAGAGCTTCGGAATTGAAGAAAGCCTGGCCAAGGCTCTAGCTAAAAATATTGTTCTATTTTATGAAGAAGAAAAATAAATTAATCTTTTCAAAGTTGTGGGTTTTTTGGGGTTAAAGCCAAATTTAATACACTCAGAATTTCAAAAATTTCAAGACAGTTGAAATATCAATCAAGTCTTTTAGCAGGAGTCTAACGTAGAAAATATGTAAAGAAAGTTTCAGAACTCATAAAAAGAAAAACTGTTGTAAGCATTGTTGGACCCTATCAGGAAGCTCTAGGAAAATTGGGTTCCCTCGAAATATTTTTAAAATGTATTCCCTCATTTCTTTTGGTAGCACCTTTAAGGACTCTTCTGAAATTTGTTCTACAAAATCTATTGATTATTTAATTGGAAGTTATTTCGAAGCAGTATTTTGATTTTTTGTCTATGCTTCGGTCTTACCAATAATTTTGAATGAGCCAAACTTTTATGTATCCAAAAGCACTTCCGGTGAATAAGTAACGATTTTTTCTATCAGTCGCCATTGCCAGAACACAATCTCCAGATTTATGAACCGCATTGAATTCATTCATGTAACCTCCTCCTTGATGATGTGAGTAAACTTGAATTGTCCCACTGTCTAAGGCCACTAAAAGACTTCCTATAGAATAAGCAGACCATAATTTCATTTTGTCAATATTCACAAAACAAACCCTATATCAAAAACAAACCATGAACTGTACTCATTGGTCTTGATTGTAGAAATAATAAAGCTTGCACCGAAAGTTTTAAGGTGCTCTTTGTTGACGTATTCGTCTGGCTCAAGTCATCCAGATCAAAGTCTTCATCACCTTGAAAGGTTCTTCTAGTCTGCATTGATATCGACTTACGGATGAGACGTGATACCCGTATCTGTGGGACTTCATCGGTTTTATCATCTTCAAAGTCTTCCTTTTTTCTATAGATGAGCTAGAAAGTATTTTCAAAACAAAGCTAGATAAGTTTTTCCTGGTAAACAATTTCGACCTACCTCAACAAATTCTTTAGGATGCTGAACATTGTAGCGCCGATAAGGTTGGCCAGTTTCTAATTTCCAAAAAATCAACTCCCCCGAATAAGTTCCTGTCACCATGCCCTCATTTAGCTTAATTTCGGCACAAGTTATATCATCGCTATGGAACTTGAGCCACTTCTTTGATTCAGTCTGCTCTTTGCCCTCAACATCGGCGAATTCGGTGACGTATTTATCCCAGCCGACGGCAAATATTCGATCAACTATCCACGCCACTGCTGTGATCTCATGTCCAGGAGTTATGCTCATGTTTCGCACACACCTGGCGTTGTTGTAATTCCAAACTTTCATTGAGCCATCTCGGGCTCCAGTGAGCAAATACTGCTCCAGCGGATCGAAACAAGCAGCGGTTATTGGGATATCTATCCGTTCGCCGTAAATCATTTGGGTGTGGCAATTTTTGATCATGATTTGCCTGCGCCCCGTCCACGGATCCCAAACTATGATATAGCTATCTAGGCCGCAAGTTACAATATTCCTGAAGAGCTTATTGTAAAGAATCACCGATACTGTGTCCGCATGGGTACTCCCATCGGTTAGATCCATTCGAATGCGGGGACAACACTTGAGCATTATGATCTTTCGGCCTCCAACAAGCAATTTCCGAGAATGTTTGTCGTAATAGTAAGCGATTTCTGTTTCGGTTTTTGAGATCATCTGAATAAGATCACTGAAGGTCTGCAGAAGATTATGATCCTCAAGATGCCAGACGTTGATTATCTTCGTATAGTCGACGCTGTAGATTTTTTTCTCAGCTGGTTGGATGAAAATGAAAATAATGCCTCCATGATGACCTGCTAGAATTGCCGAAGGCTTCGAAGGAATGTAGGTGTTCCAGATGCGAAGGTATGAATCTGGGCCACCAGTTGCTAGAATCCTGTTAGTCTCGTCGAGATAAAACGCTGATACACCCTAAAACATACACACATCAGGGTGAGGAGTCTTTTTGATACAGAAGAAAACTCTATTGTAGAATCTTACCAACGGTACTCGGAAATAAGTTTGCTTCCAGTCTTTCCATTTGACTGAAATGGCTCCTGGACACCGTACCCTATATTTCTTTGTGTTTCTGTACTCTGCTGCCGCTAAGAGGATATTCAATTCGAAAGAGAAGTAAACTTTTTGTATCAGTTCCGTGTGAAGGTTGAGAAATTCTTTGGGTTTGAACGACGGATATTTTCCACGAAGCACATCTGACCAATAAAGTTCGACAAGTGATGCTCCAGGTTTGCTCTGAAAAGGACCTCGCAGAAGTGGTGAAAACTCCAGCACCCTGACATTACCACTAGAATCACCAAGGACAAGCTTTGACATTGCTGTCCCATTTCTGTCGGATCTATAGGCCATGCAGTAGACTGCAAAAGGCATACTACGAATTACAATTCGGAGATTAAAATTCGAAGCCATAGTCTCATGGAAACGTAGTTCCCGTTCAGTGGAAGAGGTGCAAATTATGGCCACATCCGATAGAGCTTGAATGGCCAAGACCCAAGTGGTCATTTTAAGGAAGTCTACAAAATACAAAAATTTGAATGTAAGGCTGAATAATTCAAATTGAAACTACGCACAGCTTTCCGATAATCCACATCGAACGGACTCAAGGTCGGTGGACCAAAACCTAACGGTGCCTTCTTTACTTGCCGAAAGATACAAACCTTTAGATTCTGATTCTTCATTTACCTTCAAATAAACTCATTTGTATTTTAATAATTTTGGTCAGACCTTACAAAAATACCTTCTCCAAACTCTTCAGATGACTTATGGACACAATAGGGGTTCGATGTTCCGATTTCTTAATCGATGGAACTCCAGAAATAGGCAGAATCAATGTTTCTTTTTCACCATGCGATTCATCGTCCTGAAAGCCATGCATCAAATGTGTGACAAATTCATCCCAATCAATTTTGTAGTCCTTGTTTTGGTTGATTATCAGAAATAACCTATTGAACTCATCATCAGTAAATGTTAGGTTAAATCCTTTTAGGGTCGCCCGAAGTTCTTTGTTATTGAGTTCTTGTTCGGGATGATCAAGAAAAATTTTGTACAATTTGTCGATGTCTGCACGGCGCAGTCGTTCGTGCAGTCTAGTTGGACGTTCTTCATGGCGCGTTGCATATGAAACGGCCGAAGGTCGGACTACCTTTTCGGAATTTTTGTTATCAGTTAATGTAAATCTATGTGACATTATGTACATATGTACATATATTTTTATAAATACAATTCGCAGCGACTTAAAAGTTTCAGTTTTTATTGTTTGTATCCGATAAACATCTTCAAAGTGAATAAAATCTTTGAAATACTTAGAGGAGTATATTGCTCTGCTCTAATAGGTAGATTGTAGCCTTTTTGGAATAGCTCTTTTCCACAAGAACTCTTCATAAGCGTTTTCTCTCAAACGCAGCTAAAAGATCGAAGTGCCATTCATAAGCACCTGAGTCTCAGACTGTATTTAAGTATTGAAAGGACCATTATCCTGTGCAGAAGCAGCTCAAGAGTTATGATAAGCCTTCAGGATTTAAAGCGCTTACTTTATGCCTCCCTACTCAAGAATTTATAAACGACGCACGTCTAGTTTCTTCACAGTATTTCCTTGTTCTTGCCATGGTTGGGACTCGAGGTACCCACAGACGTCTCCTAAAAGAATTCTGTGGTCCGACACATCGTTGACCCTTCGAAACATTCATTCCCGTGTTGAGAAGAAAAACAAAATCATTGAAAAAGAAAACAAACAACAACAGATTTTTTTAAGTGAATTTATTGCCACAATCATATCACTCCAACGAGGAGTCTATTTTTCGGTGTACAGTTCTCAGGACGAAGTCGTGTTAATATCACCTCATAGCCAGCTTCCTCAGCGTGCAGTTTTCTATCGGAATCAACAATATCCATGCACATTTGCCCCTGAAACGTTGTCTCCGGTTTACAATTGAGAGTGCCCAGTTCGTGGGCTTGATCGGCGGCGTGTGCTATGTGCAGAAAATCCTTCTCGTCCAACGCCGATTGGAATCTCTTGCTCAGGGGATACTTAATGTGGGGCATTGGCTGAATGGATCCGTAGCAACATGGACAGCAAACGAACTTCGCCCTACTGCGAATGCATTGGTTGAGGACAATGTCAGTGGCTGTGCCGCAGGCATGTAAGGATGTCCCTATGTCGAAGATGCCCTCGAAGTAGTCGATATTGCATTGGTAGAACAGGCAGTTGGTCAAACCCAGTTCTTCGCATCGGTCCTTGGCTTTTTGCAGTGATATTGCTTTGTTCTCGAGAAACATCACCGAACACTTGGGAAGGGTGAGCGCCAAGAGGATGCCCAGATGGCCAGTTCCACTGCAAAAGTCTATTATTCTATCACCATCCTCGGCTAGAGATTTCACGGCATTGGCTACGTTCTCCAGCTGTTGCCGCTTTCGGTCCAGTCGCTGCTCGGGCAGGGCACTGGTTTTACTTTGGTCTGGCTCGATGGCGTTCCAATCGATTGGCATATCATAAGCAACGTCTGTGTCGCTGGAGAACTCAATTTGCAGTGGCGACAACTTCTCCAAACTCTGGTCGATCTCACTTTGCTCGGTGAAGATTCTATTGCGGGGTTTGTAGCGCTTCGGGTCGCTCTTGTACAAACTCGTATGCTCGTAATTCGGCAGCTTGTATGATGTATGAGTTTTCTTGGATATGTTGATTTCGGGGTAGAGTTCCTCCAGAACTTGTTGGCACTGCTCATCTGCGGATTCAATCTGAAAGCAAAAACAAATGAATAATAAGCATTAAATGAATTTTCTGTTTCTCGTCGAACTTACCTCCTTCATCCATCGATGGAGGCGAGGGAATTCATCCGCCGTAACTAAGCTAACAGGCATTTGTCCTAAGATCAGTCTGAAGCACGGATAGAGCATCAGGTCGGCGATGGTAAATGAGATCCCCTCGGCGAACCTATGCTCGATACCCAGTGTTTCCTTTGGTGTTGTGCATTCGATGATTACTTTGCCTTTCTTTTCCTTCTTCTTGTTGGCATTCTCTCGGGCCAATTTATAAATGTTATGCATTCGGACTGGCTCACCCATGTGGGCTTCGAATCGCGGCAGTTCCTGTGGCAGCTCGTATATTCTTGACTCCGCGACGGGCTTTCCCACGAGGATCTCCTCCAGAGCTCGCAGAATATTCACCTCACAGAATCGCGTCCAAATCGAACTCTCCGCCGGCGCCAGCAGACAACTCTGTTTGAAGCCCAGCAGTTCCCTTCGATTCGAATCTGAGTTGCGGTCCACAATCTCTCTGCACACCGCGCACAAGCCTGATATGAATGTGTTCTTGTCCTTGACATAAGCTGGCAATTTGAGATCCCTAATTGCTTGAATAGTACTCTTATTCTTACAGATTATCCTATCGTCGTTGAGCTCCTCCAGAGCCTCAGTGTTGAGTCTTATCTTAGCGTGTTCGTGGAAGTATGTCTTAACGTAGTTTAGTTTGATATTGCTCGGGGAATTCAGGTACTTGTAGACATACAGGGCAATGAACGAGTGAACGGTGGTGTATATTTCGGTTTGGTTATCTCTGTTAATCAGTTCGATTTCTACAAATAGTTGATCCATGTTGGTTATGTTTTTTAGTGTTTTATTAGGAAAACAAATTTATAAAGGAAGACTTTAATAAGCTTAGCAGAATGGAATTCTGGATTAAATAAAAAAAGATGTAGAAAGTTAAAACAAAAAAGAAATAAATTTTGTTTTTCGTTTCGTATGGTTAATGGTTTGGTTTCCCTTTTAAGTTGAGTATGATAGTGACAGCTGACAGAAGAACGTATGATTGGCATGGGATGTGTCCGAGAGATAAGTTATGTCAGAATAATTAAAATTATCCTAAGGGTATATTGACATGAGCTGAAGATAATTATGGTTATTCTGACATCACACTCTGCTCTGGAATTATTTGTTCGCAAGAAATGGAGATGGTAAAAAATGATATGTGTCAATTGAAAATATCAATATTATCTTCCCTCCTTATGATATTCAAATAAACTAAGTAGGTTTATGACTTATGCATATTTAATTATTGAAGAATGATTTTCCGTGAAACCGTTTTGGTTTGTTTTCCTTAAAATATGATTTTTCAAAAGAATAATACATGCAACGATTTATCAATTTTTTGTCTGACGTTTTCCTTCAAACAGAGAACCATCAAGTTGGAGTTTCTTTTTAATTTCCTTAGAAATCTTTTTTCCCAAAGAAACAAAACCACCAGATATTCATAAAGTTAGGCCTAAAAATAAATAAATGTTGACATTTAGTTCAAAATGGGATAGAATTTCCTTTTTGCTGTTTGAATTGCGTCAAAAGGGACTTTTTAAAAACACTTTGCTTATAAATCCCTAAAAATAAAAAAAAATCTGAAAGATTGTTTCAATTACCTAGTTGTTTTTGTATAAAGTCTAGCCTAAAAAAATATTAATTTAAAAATAATTTTCATTAGAATATTCTGCAGCACTTTACATTTAAAAAAATTTTATTCACATGCTTGTGTCAAATGTTACCAAACATCAAAACGTAACCAACATTTTATAAAAATTCACGCACTAAATTAAGTAAGACTGTGTTCACATTAGATTCTTAAATGGCAAACAAAAATTTCAAACTCACTTCATTGTCTTTTGAGCTATCAATTAAAAAAGAAAAATAATTATGAGACGTCAAAATCAGTCAAATCTAGAGTTAAATTTCAAGACCGTCTAAATACAAAACAAAATGTATAAATACGTATAAATACGTATAAATACATACTTTTGTTAATTTTAAACACTTTTCTTTAAAAATCTATTGTAAAACTTTCTTCCAATTCTTTAAAAAAAACTTCAATATCCTTTTTTTACATAAAACAGCTTGTGAACATAGCTTAATGAAAACATTCTTTAATCAATTTTAAATTACAATAATTTTGTTTTAAGTGTACAAACTCCAATCAACTTCATACCTATTTTTCTTTAAATTTTGACGTTCGCTCATTTCAAATTCTGACATCTCTCTTTTCTACCGCACGTGTTTACGTTTAAACAGTGCGCAAATTTAATATTTTTCTTTTAAACTTTCTTTAAATTTTACTTAAAAATATGTCCGACAAGTAAGTTTAAAAAATTTCACCTACGTTCTACAATAAAAATACATAAATATTTGATATTTTAGATATGCGGTGCCTAACAAACTTCCTGGCAAAACTGTTGCAGTTCTTGCCCATCGTAAGCGCCGAATTCTTCAAGACAAATCGGTGGTCGAACAGAAACGCAAGGAACGTGTGAAGCGCCTAGCCAAAGCAAAGGAACACCACAAGTTCAGACGTGCCGAATCCTTTGTTATGAACTACATAAAAGCCGAAAGGACTTCCAAGCGTATCAGGCAAACTTTGTTGCATAGTAAAGTGACGAGAGAAGAAGACACAAACCAGAATCTTTTGGTTGTTATGAGACACGCAGGGTAATCTAGAGAAGAATTCATTTTTTTTTTATTTATTTTAATTTATCTTCCGTTTTGGTTTTTGTAGGAAAAAAATCTTTGACGAAACAACAAATAAAATATTCAAAACGTGGAACATGACAAAACGCCATCATACCGTATTCCTCAAGAATAGCAAGGAAAACCAAATTCTCCTGAGGCTAGTAGAGCCGTTTGTGTGCTATGGATATCCTTCGTTGACTACAATCCGAGAATTGTTGTTCAAAAAAGGTTTCGCCATGATCGAGAAAAAGAAAACTCCAATTCAATCGAATACAATGATTGAAGAACAACTCGGAGAGAAGGGAATCATTTGCTTGGAGGATATCATTCACGAGATCTTCACAGTTGGACCAAATTTCGATACAGTAACTTCGTTCATTAGTCCATTTATGGTAAGCTAGAGTTTGTTTGCATTGCAGGACATTTTTAAACTCATCAAAATTCCTTTATTTCTTAGCTAAATAATCCTAAAGACGGTTGGCAAAAGAAAGTCAGTGTGAGTTACAAACGAGGTGGGGAATATGGTAATCGGAAAGAAGCTATCAATGAACTCATAAGCAGGTGCCTATAGATCATGATATTCTTTTTTTTTATTACTGTAGATTTTAAGTTAAATAAATGTTCCCTCTACTTTTGAAAATTATGCGTATTATTTACTTCGTTATTTCTTCTCTAAGTCAATAGAAAAGTTTTCACTAAATACGTATCCAAATGGCAAGTAAATTAATTAATGTTGCTTTTGAAACTCAAGAGGTTTCTGGTGCCTTTTTTATGCCAAAGACACTGAGCATTAAGAAAGCAAAGAGAGTTTGAAACGATGCGCTTTAGTGTTAATTCTTGAACCAGGAAGAGACGGAGTATGGTAAAGCAGACACATTTGCGTAGTACGGTTATAGATCGAATCTCTGTATCTTATATGACTAATACGAGCTTTCCTTAGGGGAAGGGGGGTCCCACTAGTTATTTTACAAAAAGCCTTATTCTTTAAAATAACAGTAAATTGTTCTTAAAAATGCGACATTTGAAAAAAAAAGGTCCTTCCTAGATAACACAAGAATCAACTTTGTATTTGTAGACATTTTGTTTTCCTTCACTTTCTCTGTTTTGCGAAATCTCTTCCTAATCATTTTCAATGCTTAAAAACGAAAATGTTTCAGAGTTATAGACCTTATTTTAGACCAATCTTCGTAAATGCAAATTGCGTAATTCAAACTTATGAATTGCATTGCTTTCAAAAATTCGTTTAAACTTGACATCCAAAATCTCAGTTCTTTTTACCAAAACAAATTTTAAAATTTTTTCTCGCAAAATCGTTATAGGAAATTTAGATTCCAAACCACATGGATTTAGGAAGAAATCTCTGACAAAACCAGATTTTATTTGGTTGGAATAAATCTATATTAAAAGATCAAGAAGACACCACAAAAAGATGATTGGTTGAATTTAAAACCGCATTGCTGTAGCTCAAAATCTGGGAAAAATAGTTGCTTCGGCTTTTTCTTTTGATTCCCTTAGAATATCTTTTGAAAAAAGGATTAAATACATTTTTCTAAATATCCGATGATTAGGTCAAAATTGTCGAATTACTTGTTACTTGTATGTTTCTCCTCTCATATTAAAGGGAATTATTTGGTCTTGACCACATTCACAACAATTTAAAAATGATAAATAGAAACTTATGCTGGAAGAAAAAAGGATTAATCCTCCAAGAGAAATTTTGTGTAAAGAAAAGTGCTTTCTCAAATCAGCCGTTTAAATTCGGTATCAGAACTGTACGTTCCCTAAGGTTTTTGATGTTCTTATTTTGAATCAAACGTCCTCAAAAAGGTAATCACATCAAGTTTTTAAAATAATTTGGTCATGCATACATATATCTAAAATCGACAATGGAATTCGAAATCGTCAGAAAATTTACTCTAAAACGTATTTTAGAAAACCCTGAAAGCATAACTTTAAAGGTATTTTTTAATATTCTTTTAATGTCAAAAAAAAACTCAAAAAAGATTTCATAAGAAATTACAGTTTTCGAAAACTATGTGAGATCATAAAAGGATTTAAACTGAATCTATAGTATGAAGCTCAGTACTTCGCAAAACATCATATAAGGACTATATGTGCTGTTTTATTTTTTTTCTCATTTTTAAAGACTTATATTTCAAAATCCAAGCGTTACAGAGAAGATTCCAATTTAGGATAAGAAAATCCATTTGAATTTGTTGTTTGGTTTGTTTATCAAAAAAAAAAACTGAGAAAAAAATTTGAATATGAATTCAAGAATAAATAAACCAAGAAAAGAATTCAAGCCTTTTACTTACTTTGTCCATACTTTCTCTCTTTATCCTTTATTAATAATCGAATTGGAAAATGTAAAGGCAAATAAAGTATCCTCCATTCAAAATTAAGGAGCTTTTTGATCATCAGCAAATCTTATGGGCGCATTGAGCTTATCCCCGATCAATTAATTCCCTTATTGAACATAACTTTCCGTGTAAAACTTATTTTCAAATGAATTATAAATAAATGATAATCTTATTTATGTGCTTGCAAATTTAAAGAGAATAAAACAAGTAAAATAAACATAGTTTATTAGATTAATGACAAGCATCATAGCATTTTTGATAGTTCTACCCTGTATTGTTATTGCATATTCATCGAACCACCCTGTTGTGTAAAGTTTTCTGCTTTCAACACCACATTATCCAAACAAATAGGAAAACCATTTTCTTCCATCTCTCCATAACTCTCCACTTCACAATGACGTTTCTCAGTCGACGAGAGAAAGGGGAATCAATCGTCAAAAAAGTGAAAAGTTCTCCAGGTGAGGACGACAAAAACCAAAAACTACCGAGTTCGAGTTAAAAATTTTATTATTTCTAAAACCAATTCAAAACTCTTCTAAAATCCAACAATTTCCTCAACAAATTAAAATAACAATCAACTATCCCAAATCTAAACAATCCCAATCAAACATCGCCACAAATACGTTTTTTAAATAACTTCATAACTTTTTCTTTTCCCAATAAAATCGATTCGTGAATCTTAAGCAGAGAGTGGTGTGGGGGGCGAGACGCAAACAAAAACAAGAATTTAAAATAAAAATCCTGAAAAATGTAATTTTTTTGCAAATTGAATAAGAAAAATAAAATACTTCGCTAAAATAATCAAACCACTTGAAGTCGATCTTCATTTGGACAAAATCGAAATAGAAAAGTGATGAAAAGTAAAATGTTTTAACGCCCATAATCTGCTTCGTATCTGAAATTCCATATTTATTTTTTCCAAAGCAAAGGAAAATTTTGATTTGAAGATTTTGTGCAATTTCGGTTTCGGTTTCGGAATTGAGAATTGGATCTTGGACGTTGGATGTCGTCGTTGTCGTGTCGTGTCGTCTTTCCAATAGCAAAATAAAAGGAAAAAATATGCAAGTCTAGTTCGTCGTCGTCGTCGCCAAATCGTCGTCGTCGCCAAATCGTCGTCGTCGTGTGTTATTATTTAATTATTTTGTTTGATTCTTTTTTTTTTTAATAAAAGTTTTTTTTTCTTGTTTAAAGAAAAGATCAGATCGAGAGGAGGGTTTGACGGTGACTCGACAACAATTGTGCTTTACAATAATAAAAAAAAGAAGAATAAAATTGTGCAAACAGGGGGTGTTATCAGTGTTGCCAGGTTGCCACCCGATTTCAAGTCTTTTAAAATTTGTTTCTGTTCTCTTTTAATCCGACTAAGAACAGAAACAGAAGCAGGAATCTGGAAAGGTTAATCCTCGCGAAAAATAAAAACAAATAACTCCAAAGTCGACTTAGAATTGGAGCAGCAACTATAACATCAGGCACAATGAAGAAGATATTTTCCAAATTCGACAAGAACGAGAAGCTAGAGAACAGCACCACCACCAAGGAGACGAACAGTTTTGTCGGTAAAGTTTTCGTAGTGGGTCGAGTGTCTGTGACAGTTGAAGATGTGCTGGCAGAAGGTAAGTGATGGGCCTCAGGAAGAGCAAATATACCTACCTACAAACTATGTTTAATTCCCACAGTACCTACTTGAAAAAAAAATTCAAATAATTTATTATGTTTGACTTAAAATATGTATTTTATTTTTAAGGAGCAAATAAATAATCTATAGGCAGGTGGTTCTTGAGTATTTTCTTTATTTTTTTTTGTTTTGTGTTTTTCTTTTTGAGTTTGCACACATTTTTCTTTATCAACAAATCAACATGGAGAATGCGTTGATTGTGGACTTAGTTAATATGTCTACACCTTCTCTAGACTTCTGAGTTATGTATTTGGGTTATAATAATTATAGGTGCCTAATGTGATAAGATAACAAAATGAAGTAACATAATTTCAACAAAGCAATAAATACCAAACAGGTTGATTTGAAGCTTTCTGAATATTTATCTTATACATAGCTGCAATAAAAATAAAATTGTTTTACACTTGTGACTACGATAAATACTCATAGTCTAAAATTATGGGATGTTCCTGCTGACAGTAAACACTCAGTACTTAGCACAAGAGTATTCATAGGAGCATAGGATAAAGTCTGTATGAACTATTATAAACAGTCGCTGTTATTTAATAACTGCTAATGTCACCTACTTTGTGTATTAATTTTATTTTTAAGCTTTAAACTTGACAAAATAGTTCAAAAGTACCAAAATCAAAACACATCACCGTAAAAGTATATAAACTTTAGATTGATTAGATTAAATTAGTAGAATCCTTCCGTCCGTTAAGCCTCGCCCTTACAGTCTAAATCATTGGTTCTATTGGGTTATAACTTGGAAGTTAAGGTCTTAAGCAGATTAGCATTACACGTTTTTCTTTTTTAAGACCAAAAACGAATGTTTTGGTCAAAAATTAAAAATTGTAATTTTATCAGAAACAATAAATAATTTTGTATGAAATTTTTTAATTTTTTTTAAAGTTTTTATCTAACTTTATTTTTTTTATTAAAAAAAAACATGTTTTGTATTGATAGACCTGTTAATTTGTTTTTAAATTCTCAGGAACTAATGAATCGATTCAAATCATATTTTTCTGAAAAAGCTTTTATATACAGGGTGTCCCGTAAGTAATGGATAACCCTGAAATGCCGCATAGTAGACTTTATGACCGTCCTGAAAACTGATACAAAAAAGTTCTATCCCAACCACAAGAAAAGTTATATGCATTTTTTTGTTCAGTGCGCTATTTTTTTTCTTACTTTACATTTTTGAATACCACGACTACAAGTGAATGAGTTCCATAATTTTTTTTTTGCAGGAATATTCTACATTACTTTTGCCAACACATAAGTAGAAGAAAAATATTATAACAGTTGGACTTCTTAGAGAAAAAAATTATTTAACATTGAATTTCAATGCAAAATGTGAAAACAAATAATTTTTGAAAAAGTTAAATCATAGCTGGTATAAAAAAAATGCATGAATACCTGAGTGGCCAACTATTTTAAAAATATGCGCGTTAAATGCAGATTTCAAAATGGTATTACTAATTATTATATCTAGAGTCAATAGCAAGTTATTGGTAAAAATCTGCAATACTAGAGTAAATTTAGCAAAAACAAAAGTTTTCAAAATCAGCACAGTAAACGTGAAAATAATAACAAGCGTTGAACATAGCAGATTTTTGATTAATTGGCTGTTTCTACGATGTTGTCCTTATGATAAATCCAAGCTTTCAACTTCTAGGGCCGAATGCATTATTGATAAAAATGTCAAAAAAGTGCAAAAAACCGTTACATTTTCGAGCTTGTTTTGAATTTTACCTGTTCTATTGGGCTTTAACAAACCCATCAAATATTTTGTTGGTTGCTATTAATTTTTCAAAAATTATTTGTTTTCACATTTTGCATTGAAATTCAATGTTAAATAATTTTGTTCTCTAAGAAGTCCAACAGTTATAATAATTTTCTTCTACTTATGTGCTGGCAAAAGTAATGTAAAATATTCTTGCAAAAAAAATGATGGAACTCATTCACTTGTAGTCGTGGTATTCAAAAATGTAAAGTAAGAAAAAAAATAATGCACTGAACAAAAAAATGCATATAACTTTTCTTGTGGTTGGGATAGAACGTTTTTTTATCAGTTTTCAGGACGGTCATAAAGTCTACTATGCGGCATTTCAGGGTTATCCATTACTTACGGGACACCCTGTATGTATTGCGTAAATAATATTTGATTATTATCAAAAATGTATTACATACTGGTAAAAATTCGATACTCAAAAACAGGCCAACATTTTTTAATGAAATTCAATTATTTAACTTATATTTATAAACACTAAATAAATGCATACAAAAATTGTATGTACAAAAATTAATGTAAAAAAAACAGGTCTAATAATTTTCGAAAAAAAAGTGAATTTTATTTGGCTCTTATAAACAAATTTTGCAAAATCATACAAAATAAACATTATTATTTTTTTTTGATTACGCTTTTGGGCTGTTTTTGTAATTTACTTTAACATTTCAGACTTCTAAAACAGTAGCTTGTTCTATTATAACCACACCTTTGAAAATCATTTCTTAAGAAACTAGAAACAGACAAAATGTATTTTCAAAAATGAGTACGGGTCTATTTAAAGGCTGAATTTGGCAAGCTCAATAACTTTTCGCGAAGATAATGCACGGTTCTAGGTTAGTCGCAAAGTTAAGAGTTATTCATTAATTTGTGAAAT
The DNA here is from genome assembly GCA_951509635.1 of Eupeodes luniger. Classification (NCBI taxonomy): domain Eukaryota; kingdom Metazoa; phylum Arthropoda; class Insecta; order Diptera; family Syrphidae; genus Eupeodes; species Eupeodes luniger. Next base: position 4,117,299 of record OX608075.1, on the reverse strand, counting down.
GTGCGCAATCATAAATCAGTTGAAAACTTTTAAGGGTGTAGGCCACCCTAGATATGTCAAAAAAAAAAATCATTTTAAATTGTACACAAGGACCTCAAAAATGTTTTCTAAAAATATTATGCCAGGGTTTTACCTTGAAGAATTAGATTTTCGGATTTAAGTATTAATGGAATTGCAAAATTATTCATGATTTTTTACTACTAAAAGCTTCAAATGCGTTTACCTCACTATTAAATAAAAACATAAATTATTGGATAACCAATAGCTCGTAGAGAACCAAGCACTTTTGACTTACAAGTACAACTCTCAACCTTTCCTGCGTGCGAGTAATTTCAGGTAAGGACCTCTCCTACAGTTTATATGCCAAATCCGAACGTCTAATTTGAGAAAGCACTTTTCATGACTAGAATTAATCTTGAATTACTTGTCAATTCTTTGCAAAAGGCACCCAAGACCTCGGGATGGACAGTCCTACCCACTTACCATTACGCTACGGTCCTATCATATTTTTGAATACTGAAAAGTAAAAAGAGGTTCAAAATATCAATAGTTTGTGAAAAATCACTAACTTTTGTGCAAGTATTTAAGAAAACTAAGTTTTGTAGAGAAAGGGGATGATATAATACACATACAGTAAAACCTTGGTAAGTGCATCCCACTTTAGTGCCTAACTCGCATAAGTATTTTATTTTTGAAAACCAAAATTCTAAAATTCGTCTTTATGTACCTTCGCTTAATTGCCTATTATTAAAAAACTTTAAATTTAAATGAATTTTAACTTTGCAAAAATTCTTTTAAGTAAACATTTGAAATCTGATGAAAAACAATTTTTTCCCTAGTGGTTCCTATTATATTATGCCTTAATATTCAAAACTATAACATTTGTAGTCTTAATCTACTACAATGGTAAATTTAGAAATAAGTGCCTTAGTGCACTTAAACGGGTTTTTAAAGCTGACTAACCAGTATATGTATACCTGTTATTAAGGTGAGGCACTTATTCGGGTTTTACTGTATTTTTTCATAGACAACTTTGTTTGCAGTACGTCTTCACCCGACTTTCCCCCTTTTATTAAATCTAAAACAAAAATTGAACAAACATTCACCCTAGTTAAACAATCCGTACGTATAATGCTGTTACCTCAAAGTCCCAACATTGGTTTTATAAACTTGGAGTTCGACGCTTTAAGCCGAACATTTCTTTAGAGTACATTCCGTCACTTCAAAATAAATCCGCTTCGGAGTACATGTTTTTTGTATGCTTTAGCACCTTTCATGGAGATAAGGTGTTAGGGTCAACCTCCTGCATGATACGATTAACCGTTTTTAAAAAAATTTCTATTTTCTAATTAATGATGGACCTTACTGTTTCTTCATATTTTTCTTTTTCTATGGTATTATTATAACACTTTATACCTTTATTATTATGACATGCTTTAATTGCTTTACTATGGTCCTTAGTGCAAACTTCCAGTTAACGTACTGTGGCTTATTAATCTAAACTTCGATATCAGTTCTGTATTAAAAGTCTTACAAACATTTGACTTTTTTAACCAAACAAAAATATTGTATGAGATTTTCATCAAGTGGTTCTATTATATTGTCACAAGCAAAATTGAAAGCCCTTATAAACTTAGTGCAATTTATGGGACATTTCGTTTGTCTACTCATACAATTCTTTTTCATGACACGTTGAATCTTCTTTAGTCGAAAACAGCATACAAAATGATTTTATTTTCCAGAGTTTTAGAAAAAAAATTCAAACTTACCGAATTAAAAAAAAAATGTGTGCAGAATATTTGATTGATTTGCACAATCTTAATTTTATATCATACCAATCCATTTCACGGGGTAATATTTTTGAGAACAAGGCGTTATAAATTTGATAGTTAATTTTTTAAAATCTATATCGATTTAAATTTTGTTGTAATCGACTTTTTGAAGACGATATTGATTTTTTTTAATAGAACTTTGCGTTCTATTTATTATTTATATAAAATCCTAATTAGGGGCAACCATGTGATTTAGGTCTTTTAAAACTTTTTGTTTTTTTTTTTAACTTTTAATTCGTGTACCTATTCTACTTGTCGCACACAATTGAAATAGAACACAGAGAGTCATCAAACAATAGTCATATTGCAGCCTATACCACACCATGAACATTTTCTTTAAACTTGCAGACAATGAGCAAAAATAAACAAAGGATCAAGAAAAGAACAAGAAGAAGAAAAAGAAAAACTTCAAAATGTGAGCCAAGGAATAGACATTTTGTCAGCCTTGAAGCCTTGTAGCCTATACATACATAGCTACATACATACATGTATAGAAATATGAAAATATTATTAAATGAAAACATATTGTCATTTGTTATTTAAGGCCTACTTAAAACTACTACATACGTACTTTGAAATGACCGACCGCAACTATAGAAGTTACATTGTTCCATATTAAAAGTAACTATATTTATGTCAAGTAAAAAATCTAAACCACAAACTTTTTATTGATCGAATGACACACAAATTTTCATCTGACTAGTTCCAGGAGCTTTTTTTTTTTTAAAAAGTAGGTGCTTTGTTTGCCTATCTGACGATGTTTTCTTTCAGTGCTGAAACACTCCCCCCTCCACATCTCTAATGAACCATTGTACTTACACTACTCGTAACACGTTTCTCAATTACAATTTATTACACTCAATTAGCATTGTCATTGCAATTGCAAGTTTTTAGTTTTTTTCTTATTTTGTTTTTTTTTTTTTTAAATTATTTTGAATTTTACATGAAATTGTGTGCAATGTATTGAACCTAATGCATTTTCAAACGTACGAATCAATCAACGGTAGCGGCAGCGGCGGCCGCGGCGCGGTGGTATGGAGCGGTCGTGTGGCGTGTCGTCGTCGTGGCACGATGGTAAGAAATAAAACAACTTATGTTTTATTTAAATTAATTAACTTTGTACTGGAAATTCGGAAACATATTGAATAATTTATAAAATTTGCAAAACCTGTGGTTGATTGGATTTTCTTGTGAATATGCATTTATGTGCATATGACCTTGAACTGACATTTTTCGAATAGAATTTTTCTTGATGCATATGGAAAATGTGTACCCATACTATTAATATTCACATTCATCCGCAAACTTAACTAAACTTGATTGATTGACAAAACTGTTAGAAGGAAATATTGTTTGAAAAACTTAAATAAGTTTTAAAACAGTGAAGAATTTCAGAAACTTCAGTTTTAAATTCTAAAAACGTATCAAATGTTTAAGGTTTTTTTGTTTTTAGATTTTGAGATTTATTTTGCACCCCTAAAAAACTGGATGGGATCACTGATATTACTACACGTCCTCTTATTTTATTCCTTTGAGGAACTTAATTATTTCTTTGTTTGTTTAAGAAATAATTTTATTGTTATTAGGTAATGTCTCAAGTTAATTTAGGTTAGGTTAGTGAGCTGGTGATTGATGACGTTATCACAACAATTAGATCATTGAAGATCCATTGTGATACCCTTAAGTAACGAACTTATCTAAAAGTGAGTGATTACAAATATGGTATTTATGGATTGTCCCGTTCTAGCCATTTAGGGGCTTTGATAAAAATGTCTACTTCTTCATGGAATATTTTTGAGGTCTTCAAGATTATTAAAGAAATGTCTGCCTAAGAATTTGTTATTATTGTGGCATAGTGCTGGACAATGCCATAAGAAGTGGGCAGCGTTTTCTAGTTCTTCATCATCACTACATCCTTTGTTTATGTCGCGGGTGGTAAGCCGCATTGTCTTGTTATGATGACTAATTGTTTTAGCCTAACACAAGATAAAAACTGTTTTTGGTTCCCAGTAGTAATTTCAATTTCAATTCGAATATTGAAGTATTTCTTCTTCTCTTTAGATTTGAACTTAATTATTAGTTTTCTACTATTCCGAACCAAGACAAATGAATATTAGTCTTTGAAAGTCTTAAACTAGTTCAAACTTTCAAACCAATATTAATTTTTAGGAGAGAGAACTTAAGTATTATTTGGTCTCAAGTTTTATTATCACTGCTAACTTTCTTAGGTACCTACATATTTAAAACAAGCCAAGTTATATCTTTACCAAAAATCAGTTGCTGTATATATTGAACTAAAGAAAAATGTCCTTCGCTACTTGTATATAGGTCGATGAGGTAACCAACCATAAGTCTTCTACTTTTCAAGACCCAATTTAGAATTACTAACTAACATAAAGCAATTAAAAAATAATCCATCGGTCGCTTAAATGATCGTAAAATAGATTCTATTTGCCATAATTAATTAATTAATTTAGAAAACAGACATAAGATAATAGAAAATCTTCATAAATAAAAAACATTAATAATGTATGTACATAGGTACTCTTAAACTTTAAGAGTTGCCAACAATTTTATTTCCAAAATATTATTGTTTATAAATTGTGTTTCTTAAAAGTTAATTATTTTTTGGAATCTTAACATTGTTTATGTATGTTTTATTTAATAAACAAAGAATATAAATGTATAGGGTGTTTTTTTAGTTGCTTGAAAAGTTTTGAGGGTTCTTGTATGTGGTTTGACAGTTGAGAATCTCGAAATGTCAGATGACATTTCTGTTAAGTAAAGTTTGGCAAATGACCATGAATCATTTCATGATAGAAAACCACTTTAAAATTGTGAAAAATCAGTTTGAAATAAATGAAAGAATGAAATAAATGGCTACCTCAATAAGCTACAAAGTCCTTAAAGTTCCCAAGCTCTTGAAAAAACACCCCATATGAATTCTCTTTAAAATTTGTATCCCTCAATAGTTCATTACAAGGAAACTTTGTGTGGTCTTGAATAGTTACAAAAACAAAATTCAAAGATAAAATAAATTAACAATATTCAATGAACACCAAATTAGCACCTATTTAAAATAATATACATATTATTTATTTTTAAATACATGTTTATCACTTAAATAAGTCCACATTGGAATTTATTATAATTAAATTCTTAAACAGAACATTTTTGTAGTTAATTTTTTAAAAATTACTATATTCGGATATTGTTGTTTGTTTTAAGTTCAATTGTTGAAACTTAAAAGCGTACATGAACAAATAAATAGTGATAAATCACGTTTTAAAGAAGTAACACATAACAAAATCAAAAAATGTATGTGAGCAAAAAACAAATATTTGATGAATCACGAATGTTGTTAGATTGCTCATTTTTATTCTTTTCATTTATGAACATGTAGAACGTGTGGGTTTTATTGTTCTTTTTTCTTATAGTATTTTTGGTTTGATTTCGACAATTAAACGTTTGAAATGACAATGATAGACTAATTGTTTGTATAATAGAAATTAAAAGAAAAAAAAAAATAACGAGAGTTGAATGATTTTATGGTTGCTATTACTCGTATTAAAATTGAAAGTTTACTAATTATCTTTGTGTTAACTTACTGGAGATGTTAATTTCTTATGCAAACAATCAGTATACTTTTCAGGACAAAGCTTTATTTTTTTTATTTAAATAACTTCTACTTTTATTCCAAATAAAAAAAAAAACAACAATTGAAAAGAATAAAGCAGTCTGTTTAATAAGGTTTTGAATTTCTTGTTTCTTTTTAAATTTATTTAGAATTTTTAATAAATAAATTAGCAAATTCATGCGATCATCAATCTCATTTTATTTTTGAATCGGAAAGATATTTAAGTTTCAGACAACATAAGGAAATTTAAGTTTTAAGTATCTGATTTGACAGCTGTCAAAAAATTGACTTTTATTAAGTCAACTTTTTTGATAATCTGACTGTAAAGATAGTCTACGTTTTATGTGCCATAGATCAAAAAGTTAAGCAAAATTTTTTAAAATAAATCTGTCTGGGGTAGTCAGATTTATTTTTTGTCAGATATCTTAGTTAAGGTATTTAACTTCTTCAATAAGGTATCCAAAAAGTCACCTATCCAAGATGGCAAGATTTAACGCAGCCAATGAAACCATTCACCAAAAAAGATTTATTTTACAACTACCTACTTTTTAAAAGTGTTTCATCGGGCCTATTTCGAATTCCATCGTCATTGAGAACTTTTACGAATTCCGAAAAACCGTATCACAAGATCCGTTCGAAATCTAATATTGTATAAGATTTTTCACTACGGGACTCGTAAAAGTTTCCAATTACTATGGAATTTGTGATAAGGCTGAATGTGTATGATAAATCCACTAAATATATATTAGATGTAGCTTTAATAGCCTTTTCACTTCAAACCCAAAACCGAGTTTTCAGCAAACAAATTTTAAAAACCCGAAAATCGTTCACATTGAACGTTTATACGTTTTCGTTTGACATTCTAATTTTCGTAAAATCGAGTGTCAAATATTGTGTTGATGCAAAATTTTATAGTCCTTCAATTATTATTTGTGAAAATAAAATGCATTCTGACCAATTGGAATTGATTTTTATACAAATAAAATTGAACAAAATAATATGAAGATTTTGTTAAACGTTTTTTTCATTATCTCAAGCATCTACCGTTAGATACGTTCCTGCAATGAACTTAATAACCTGGAAATACGAGATATAAACCTTTGGAAGTGTACATTTCAATATATACACTGGGAAGTCTCTGAATATAGGCAAATTTCAATTATCTTCGTTGGTAGGCAAATATTTTCATTAAACATTTTTGTGTTTTCTACAAATTCCTTGGACGGATTATATCCCTCATCTTCGTATAAGGTTCTAGAGTACCTGGTGGAGTCATCAGGACCCGGAAACGTACATACATATCTATTGATAGCACAGAAATTTAAAATATATATGAACATATACATACATATGTATATACATACATATTGTACATAGTAATACTACATTGTATTTTTTATTTTATTTATTTAAAACTTTACCTGAGAGATAGTTGTCTTCCACAACAAAACGAAGGTTTATTTAAAATCATTTCTCTGGAGTTGTGGACAAAAATTCTAAATATCAAAGTGAAATATTTTTTTTGACAGCAGCCATCAACTGATTTTTATTATATTTAATTGAGCGCTGAATGTTTCAAAAGGTTTGTTTGTTTAGTTCATCTTTGAATTGCTACTAATGTTCGACATGTTTTATATAAAACATGTTGTTTACGAAAACTTGTGACTTACGAATAAAGTATGAGAAAACTTGAGTTTTCGATGCAGGTTTTCGGCCAAAACCGATAATTTCGCGAAAACTTGGTTTTGGGTTTGGTGTGGAGAGAACCCATAAGTCTCTAAGAAGTAAGAAGTAAATTTAGGTGTAGGTGAAAACGTTGAATTAATATCAAGTCAAGTCTACTTTCATTAGTTTTTGTTATTAATTATGTTTTTGATTAAAGTGAATTGAAATAAAGTTTCAAGTTTAAAATGAATTACTTCTGGAAAATTTACTAATTGTCTTAATCTTAATTTGTGTTCTAAGAATTCAAGTGACTATATATGTATATGAAGTTCCTTATGTCTTCTGAATGTTACCAATGTTCATTCATATTTAAAACATGTATCAATGGTTGTTTTAAAAGAAACTTTACTTCAACTTTAGTCTTGAGTGTGAATATTATCATATTTATAATTAATTTAATATTTATTTCACCTGTCAAGTTCATGTGTAATTATTTGCGCATATATACATTATTACGACAATTCAACATTAATATGTGAACTTTAATGCATGTACGAGTTCGTACATAAATTCATACAATCTATACATGCACATTAGACTGATTCAAAAAATAGAATTTCTTCAACTAGCTTTTTGGTTATAGCTAAGTAATGTCTAAATTTCAGCTTTTTAGGTTGATACATATGTATATGATAAAATTGGTGCGGAAAAACAGTAGACCATGTATTTCAATAAAAGAAGTACATTTATTGGAAAATATGTCAATACCTTTTTTAAAGACTGTTTAAATTACTTTAAGAAAAGTTCATACTGATTTTAAAAGAAACAGGTTCTTAAGTTAGGAAACAAAGAAGTTAAAAAAGCCAAAAGCTCTCACACAACTTAAAATAGAAAAACGCGATAAACTACCTGGCACGAGTACAATAACTTTGGCGCCAAGATTTAATAACGGTTTTTGGTAGAGGGGCTTAATACAAGCATTTTGTACTATGGGAGGGTCTATCTCCTCCCGTTTAGGCGGGAGGGGCAACTTTGTCGCCAAAGTTATCGTACTCTCCCCAACTACCTAAAAGGTTAAATTTTGGTCATGTTAACTGTGTATTATTTCACCAAAAACAAGTCAAAAACATCACATTTTTTTGTTTTGAATCAGTCTAATGTACATGTAACATGCAATGAAGAAAGAATAATGTAGACGTCAATAATTGTATTCCCCGTTGCAATTCCTGCTTCGCTCATGCAAAAAACTTAAAACCTAGCAGCTGAACATTAGACTAGTAGGTATACTAGGGTATGCGTCTTCCGTCTTAGTATAGTCGCAAAAGAATGAACAAATAAAGCGCAAAAGTAACATGCCAAGAGTTGTGAGTGTTGTATAGACTTGGGTTGGATAGATAAAAGTAGGACACATTTCCATGCATAGTCTAGCCCCCTAGCGGCAACAGCTGACTCACCGTTGCTGGTTGCTGTAAGCGCAGCCCAAACACAGTCTATAAATACAGCAAAATTATGAAACCAATTTATTCGGCTGCAGCCAGAAGCTGATGGCTATGGAGCGTGCGTGCTTCATTGCAACAACAAATCTTCCCAGTGATCTGGACTTTGCTCCGGTTCTAAGCAGTCTTACGGTTCATTCACACTTCACTTTGTGTATTGTCAATTTTAAGTACATATAATAATATTGAGGAAAACAAAAATATGAAAGAATTAGAATAATGGAAGTTCCCCAGTGCTCCACTCCACTGTTAGGAACGAGTAGGTATATCGCATTTGCCATTGAATTCCAATGAAGCTACAACTAAAGGCTAACAGCTAACAGCTCTTGACACAACACACTCAGCAAGCTTCTGCTTCTGCTCCCAGCTTAAGATACATACATATATGTATGGTTTTTGCTAAAAATACAAAAATACACACGAAATAAACAATAACAAATTGTTTATGAAAATTAAAGCAACAAATAAAATTAAACGTTGTTTGTTGTTTGAATTTAAGTTGGGTGGTTCTTTGCATTGACTTTAACCGGTTTTGGTATTTTTAATTATTGCAAAAACGTCTCATGTTATGTTTTGTTGTTTTTATTTTTTCCTGCTTTCAAGCCGTGTAATTGGAATTAAAGTATGTATAGTTGGGGGATTTATTTTAAAGTTAATTATAAAACAAAGATATGGAATCTTATTTAGAGTAAAAAAAAGCTTTTTAAATTAAGTTTACACAAAGGTATACTCCTATATAATTAAATATTTCATTGAGATGTTAATATACGTTATTAAAATTCTTAAGTCAACTTTAAGAGTTAAAAGGTTAACTCTCGCAATTTGCATGACTAAAAAATCACAGCTTTGAAATTTATTTGAGCCGAAATTAATCGTTTTGAGAAGTTCAGTTTGAAAAAAGTACATCAACAAGGAGGCTTTTAGAATGAGGTGTTGAGAGTTTTTTGACTGCATTAATAAGGACAGGGTTGTTTTAAAAAAAATCAAAAACCATTAATGTGATTTGTAATAACTATCGCCACATAAATAGACAGGTTCAGTCGACATAAGTATTGAAAGTAAGTGAACCTTTTAGTATCTGATTGGCCAACTGTCAAAACATGTTTTCAAATTAAGGCAACTTTTTTGAAAATTTGACTGGAAAGTTAGTCAAGAAAAAGTTTACTTTCAAAAAATATCGGCTTTTCAAACTGGCAACTAATAGGTTTTTTGAATCAATATTTAAGCAACGATTGCTGCTATACGGCCAGATTTATTGAACAAAAATATTGAACCACTAAAAATAAAGGTTAGTGAAGTAAAGTTCCAAGTTCAAAATTAATGACACCTGAAAAAGTTCCTAGTTACATTGGTCTAAATTAGCGTTTAAAATGGGCAGGTCCGATGAAATAATGGGCAGGTTGAGGCAACATAAGGGACTTGAAAGTAGGCAAGTTTCTAGTTACTGATTGGCTGCCAAAAAATTGCCTTCCAATTAAGTTAATTTTATTGGAAAGTTAGTCAAGAAAAATCTCCCTAACTATTAAGTCAAGTCAACTTATGTCAAAATGACATAATTTATCATGCTTTTTCATTCAACTAAAAGCTGAACTTTATTACTTTATGATTTATTTGCTTTCTGCACAATTCCATTAAATGTTTTGTGTAAAAGGGTTCTTTGTCGAATTGGAAAGGAAATAAGTAATATTTCTTTACAATACAAAATACAAATCGTGATGAACTTGTAGCTTGCTTTAAGAGTGTTTTGTAGACAATAATGTTTTTGATAGGTTTTGTACGATGAACTGAAGGTATAGGTTAGTGAAGTAAAGTTCCAAGTTTGAAATTTATGGCATTTAAGAAACGGCCTAGTTGCCTTGGTCAAAATGTACGTTCAAAGAATGCAGTTGACTAAAAATGAAGTCCCTAAAGTTGTCTGAACCTGCCCAATGGACTTGAAAGTAAGGCAAGTTTCAAGCATCTGATTAGTCAGCTGCCAAAAATCTTCCTTCCAATTAAGTCAATTTTATTGGAAAGTTGACTGGAAAGCTAGTCAAGTAAAATGCCCCTAACATCAAGTCAATACCACTTATGTCAAAATTATAGCTTATCATAATTTTGTATTTCAACTGAAAGATGAACTGATGATTGGTTTATTTATTTTCTGTACAATTCTATTTGATGTTTTATGTCAAATTAAAAAAGGAATAAGAACTATTTCTTTAAAATACAAAATACAAGTCAAGATTGAATCTTAGCATGCCTTAGTAATGTTTTTGTTAGTTTTCGTGCGATCAACTGAAGGTAGAAATTAGTGAAGTAAAGTTCCGAGTTTGAAGTTTATGACACTTGAAAAAATAACAAGTTGCCTTGTCAAAAATGTGCGTTCAAAGAATGCAGTTGACTGCCCATGACGTCCCTTATGTTATATGATCCTGCCCAATGCAGTTGACTGAATATGAAGTCATTCAATGTCGTCTGAATGTATGTATTTGCGCTTTCCAATGAATTTGACATTTTGACAATAAACTTAGAGTTACCAACTGCCCAATGCAAAATTTTATCAATTTTCCCAGTTTTTCATTCAAACAGGCATTCTTACGGTTTTCAAAAGAAAAACTACGAACATTTTGAACAAAAAAATCAGTTTTGTCCTTTTTGTTTAAACCTCTCGAAAAATTCATCATGGCAACCATTATTTTGACAATCATCATCGTTAATTGTTCAACTCATTTGATTTAACACAGAAAGTTTGGTAATTATCAAATTTGGCTATCAAAAATATGATAATCACTTATCCCCTTCGCCGATTCCACTCCAGTATCGGATTTCTGAAGAAGAATCCGACGTTATTAGAAAAGGTTATTTTAAAAATAACTTCAATTCTTTTTTCGTGACCTTTTCATTTACATATATTACAACAGCAACGACGCACAACTCCCTGCCTATAATCAAATTACTTGGAAGTAAACTTGCGAATCAATTACCGTTTATGTAAATTGTATTTTTATTAAATTGTAGCTAAGAACATAAATAATGTAGGTATTATTTTATACTCGTATATATTTAGGTAACCCACAAGTTTAATTTTATTTCTCTTGATTCTATTTTAAACCCAACAAAGCGTTCAAAAATAACAACCCATCGTAAACGTAAGATGAACCAACCTAAACGAAAAAGAAAAATATCATAAATGCTTTTAACTTCTAATGTACGCAATTTATGTATTTTATTCTACAAAAAAAAAAAAAACAGAAATAAAAATAATGAACTCAAATTTAGTTGATGTCTTTAAGCAACCTTGAAATCATTCAGGTCTAATGTTGGTTATTTTCTGATAATTGACATTTATGTCATACCAACCTTTTTTCCCATCCGCCAGAGGACGCCGCCGCCGCCGCTGCCGCACCGGCTTCAGTTTCACTGATGCCTTACCTGTTTTTTGCGTTAGGTCGCTATTTATGGATATTAATTGTATCGTAAATTACAACGTTTTTTAAATAATCAATTTAAAAGAACATAAAGTATGGGAGATTGTTATAGGTTAGGAAAACAGTAACAAAGTTAAACAGGAAGGGTCCATCTTTATTTTTATAATTAGAATCTGATGACGAGTTTGTGAATCTTTGGTTCTGACAGTTCAACAATAGAAGTACTTTACGTAGTGTGACAGTTTAAACTTAGGTTTTGTATGCATCATCACTTTTTTCTGTATTGTTGCCATTTGCACCTAATTTGTTCTGTACTTTTTTCTTATATTGAATTTTTATAAGTTTATAAAATACCTTTTTTGGTAAATGTCCAATAACGTACATCTATAAGAAATTATCAAAACAACGCAAACAAAATTAAGGGGCGGTAGAGCTTATTATGCTCCTCAAAGTTGTGCAATATTATTGATCGCGAACGTGACTGCGGTAGACAATTTTAAGGAGTTTTTCTACTTTGGTTTTTTTTTTATTGCACGAATATTAATCGTTTTCCTTTTGTATATGTATATGCAATTTTAGTATCCATTACTTTCGAAATAAAAAATTAAAAAACAAGATGGCATAGACTTATGGCCAGTCAAGTCAGTCCTTCAATAAATACATTTTGTCCACAACAATGTATAGTCGACTTTTAGGTTTAAACTCTTTTTTGAACTTCTGCCGTTGTTGTTGCTACTGCTAAACGCAATAAATATAGCATAGGGTGTGTGCCGTGAATATGAATCGCAATAGCAGTCTCTTCGCGTTCGTATTCGTATTCGCACTCAGCGAGTTCTTTGCTTCAACATCAGCCGTAGTAATATGATTAGCCGGCAATGATGATGGCGGGAACCATTTCCGTTTATGCTTCCGTTTGAAATACTTTGCGTTTATTTTGGAGCAGGTGCGGTGCTTCAATTTTTAAATTGCTCGGCTCTATGAATTATATTTTGGGAATGGTGCCGTGGAATGGTGCAATGATATAAAAGGAAACCTTTTGGCCTTGGCACAGGAAATTCGGTTGAAACGAATAAGTTATTGATTTCTTTTTTTTTTGCTTTTTTTTCAAATTTAGCTTAAAATAGGAAATGTTTTATAAATATACTATAAACATACATAAGTGCCTACATTCATGTTCATATGTACATATGTATAAACCTAATCGATTTATTTTAAGTTTTGATGCAGTTTATAAAAGAGCACTTGATATTTTATAAATTTAGGGTACTATAATGCTATACAAGGTAGAAAATGAGATTTTATTTGGCCGAGAATGTTTTCGAGTATCCTTTCCATACATTGGTATTTTTGTTTGTATAGCATTCAATATGGTTATTTTAATTAAATGAAAATTGAATAAAACGGATCTTTAAGAACAGTGTAAAACTATTATGAGGTTTCTATATTCTTCCAAACTAAAAAAATTGTCTCTTGGCCTTGGTTTTTTTTGTGATTGTTTTTTAAAATGCTAAGGGTTTTTCAAATCCCGATCCAAAATCACTCCATTGCGTCAGGTTTTTCTGATATTTTTAAAATTTGAAAAAAAAGCATATTTGAGGGTATCTAAATCCATAAAACAGTATAACACTCTGATGGTTTTCCAAACCTATAATCCCAATCTTCAATATTCAGTTTAAAAACATGAAGTATTTCAAATCATATTCTAAAAAAATTAGATTTCACTTTTCCTAATACATCGTAAAGCCGTGAACCATTTTTGCTAAAACGATATTTTTAACAATTTTGAAGATAAAACTGTTGCTTACAGAAAAGGGATGCTTTGGATTGCCAGACAATACTCCGAACTACGCGATTCATATCGAAACCGGTCTACCAAAGGCATTCCTAACAACATTAAAAGTTCACCTAGCTTACATGAGGAAAGTAATGTCTATGCCACGTAATCGTCTTCCACGAATTCTATCTGAAATTATGATTCAGAATAATTTTTATTGGGCCCAGGAATGGTCAGGCCTTTTCCAAGAAATCCAAATAGATTTCAGTTTCGAAGCTCCATGCTCAGAATGGAATCGTATGCATAAAATACTGCTAACAAAGCTTTCCGAAAAAATGTGGGTTGATTCTACAGGAAAGGCACTCCAGTCACAATACCATGACGAATATTGCAACCTTCTCTATTCTGAAGTCCCAAACTACTTTGAAGATAACAACCCCCGTGACATGATAAACCTTATCTTTAAAGCAAGATGTGGTCTTCTTAACTTAAACGCAAGAGCTTTTCGTAATGATACTGTAGGCATATGCACTATATGCAATATGGATGCTACAGAAAATACGTATCACTTCGTTGGTGTTTGTCCCATTTTTAAAGGATACCGCAAAAAATATCTAGGGAGCGAAATGCTAGAACGATCAACATTCCTCAATTTCTTAAATGGCTTAAATTACCAAAATCTATACAACTACTTAAACAAATCTCTTAAATATCGAAGTCTTATAATAAATGAATTCAGTTAACTTACTTAGCTTTGCTGTATTAAAGTAAATACATTTTTTTGAACCTGACAGACAACTTAAAACAAGTTATTGTCAAATTTAATTTTAATTTTGAATACCAGCATACATAAATATGATTTTGTTAAAATTTAATTGAAAATAAAATTATTTTATCTATCTATCTATCTATCTATCAGAAAAGACCAAACAGTTTGAACATATTTTTTGTTTTTATAACAAATCCATCGCAAGATTTTGAAAAATATTGAAAAAAATATAAAAATAACGTTAAAAACGATTTTTTTTCTATTTATCCATAACGTGAATTTCAAAACCATGAAAACATTAAATTCCCGGTTTCTCAAATCTTCGTGTAGAGTCAAATAAAGACTCATAAGTCATAACTAATGAGAATTTCAAAAGACTAAAATGACTTAAAGTGTATCTAGAAGCTAAGAATTTGTATTTTGCAAACGAAATAGAAAAACACCCTTTTTGTTTGACTTAAGCATTTTTAAAAAGGCATATTTTAAAAATCTGATACAATAAAAAATCATAAGGCGAGATTCGAATTTAGCGCAACGTAATTCTTTAAACAAATATGGCTTTGTTTGTGGGACAGTAGAAAAACTTAATTTTGCTAACAATAATTTTGCAGCGTGTCTGCTATGACGTCTTATATTGTTATGGTCCACGGCCGGACTAAGAAATTATCAAATAATTGTTATAAACAAAAATTAATTATTCAATTTAAAAAAATCCTATGAACTTAAGACAAAAACATTTTTTGAAGCTATATTCAAAATTTCAAATCAATCGGTAATACAAACTGTTTAAAAAATGTATATTGAGATAAACAATTTTAAGGTTTTGAGTTGTAAAAAATAATGAATACCTTTAATACTTAAATTAAAAAATCGACAGCTTAAAAGCTTTTCCCAACCTTAGTCTTTTGAGACGTCATTTTTGATTCTAGTGTGCCCTGGCGCCTCAAGTTCTTACAAACATAAACATAAGAACCCTACAAAACAAGCTTAAGATGATATACATTTTAATTGAACTCTTTAAAAATTAAACCTATATTAAAAAGAAAACACAAAACCTTAAAGAATTTTGTATAAAATTATTTCTAAATGTTTTATTTCTCGTTTTTTTTTTCTAGGTGGTTTTGCGATGGTATTTCTGGCCAAAGCCAATTCAGGTAATGCTAAGTACGCTCTTAAACGTATGTACGTAAATAACGAGCACGATCTGAACGTAGCGAAGCGAGAAATTCAAATATCTGTAAGTTTTTAAAATGCATTAGCATAAATTCAATAAATTACTATAATTTATATTCTATTAACAGAGCAACTTAAATGGCCACAAAAATATAATCGGCTATGTCGACTCAAGCATTACTCATACGGGCAATGGAGTTTGTGAGGTTCTTCTTTTAATGCCTTACTGCAAGCATCACATGCTGGCCATGATGAATGCAAGGTAAAATCAAATTTGGATTTTTTAAATTTTCTCTTCTCAACTCTTACCATTGTGTCTTTTTTTTTCGATAGATTGCAAGTTGGCTTCACTGAATCAGAAGTTTTGACTATATTCTGTGATATCGCTGAGGCTGTTTCACGCCTGCACTATTGTCAAACACCGATCATCCATCGTGATCTCAAGGTCGAGAATATATTACAAAACGATGCAGGGAATTTTGTTTTGTGTGACTTTGGTTCGGCCACTGCAAAGATTCTTAATCCCACGACTCATGGTGTGACTGCAGTTGAAGAAGAAATTCAAAAGTACACCACCTTGTCGTATCGAGCACCTGAAATGATTGACTTGTACAGTGGAAAACCCATCACAACTAAGGCAGATATTTGGGCGTTAGGGTGTTTGCTGTACAAGTTATGCTTTTTCAATTTGCCCTTTGGTGAGAGTACACTTGCCATTCAGAGTGGTAATTTCTCAATTCCCGATAATTCAAAATACACAAAAGGAATGCATCAGTTGATAAAATTTATGCTCGAACCAGATATGGACAAACGACCCAATATTTTCCAAGTTTGTGAGATTGCCTTTAAGCTTGTAGGTAAAGAGAATCCAGTACAAAATCTGCACGTAAGTATTTTTGTTATTTTGTTGATTGTTTGTCTTTATTGAATTAATTATGAATCGAAGTATAAAGAAAAAGTTGAATGAACGACAACGACAACGCCTTGCTTTTCATTGCTTCATGTTGAAAATGATTAAGAATTTATTCATGTTGAAGTAGTTTTTTGTATGTATCAATAAAAGCGACTGGACAAAGAATTTATATTTAATTGATGTTCATTGTTTTAATAAATGCTCTTTGAATTGGTTTTAACTTGTTTTAGGCAGATTAGAATTATGTGTTTCAAATGTACTCTGGTTCAATCAGTCCATGATTTATTGATGCTATGTTTTAAGCATCAGTGAAACCAACTTACAACTTTATTGTGGAATTTGGCTCTAACCAGTAGTGATAAGCATTCATTTAAAATCTTTGAAAATAGTTTGTCTGATCAAGAGCGAAATGATTTTCGAAAAAATGCATGAACAAATGATATTCTAAATGACATAATGAGAACAATCTTTACCCATTGAATTGTTCAACAAAAACAATAATTTTTACTTTACGAATCATGAAACCTTTCAGAAATCTCCTCTACCCGTACTCGAACAACTGGCAGTGCCTCCTTTTGAAACAGAATTTAAACGCCTACACAGTTCTACTACTGTAAAAGTCAAGCCCCAAAGTGTACCTATCGTGGAATCTGGAACAAGCGTTGCACCCAGACAACGACCTAAAGGAAGCTCGGCACACAGTCAGCACCCACTCTCGCTGGGCTTACCACCCAGTCCATCGCCACGAAATAATATAACATCACCACAACCGGTAGTAGAACAATTTCAAGCAAACTTCCCAGCAATTACTGCTCCATCTCAGCAGCAACCGGCACAACCAATCGCAACTCCACAAGCACAGCAGCCAGCAGTCACAACACCAGTTCAAGCAATGCAACAGGCAATACCAACGGCACACACACAAGGGGGGGTACCCCCTCCGAAAGGCAATAGAGCAAATTTGGATAGACTCTTTGAATCAACGTATCCGGATCCGTTTAGTGAAGCCGCTAGTATTGCAGAATCAGCTGCTTCTATCGAGAGTAGTCTGCCAGAGCAGCCAATGTCACTTCCGCCCGATATGATTGCAGCATTAGGAACTCCAACTAAGACAATGCTAACACCACCCAAGTCAAGTGGTGGTCATAGGCGCAATGTAAGCGACACCTCGGCATTCAATAAGTAAGTATTGTAAATTTTGATTGCCCTGCTAAAGTGATCCTTTCAAAATACTGTCCTCTTTTTTATTTACTTTTTTTATTAAATTTTAATTCGTTTCATTTCATATTCGTTTATTTATTGTCGGTGTGCTTGCTGAATGACCCAATCCAAACTGCCTGCTTGCCTGTATATTCAATTATTATCCCATGCCCAGAACTTTTGCAAACGAAACATCCCAGTTCCTTGCTCCCTACGATCAGTCTGTGAAGAGCCGCAGTGGTAACGTTGAATCACCACCCAACAGCACTGGCGGCGGCAGTCAAGGATCTAACCCTGGACTATTCCTATCCGAACAGAATATGGCCAATGCACGCTTGCTATCGCAATCGATTTCTGCTTCCATTTCCAATACAGAGCTTTCTAGTTTGCCAGCAAATACGACGGGAACGTCATTAGAATCAGCTGCAGCAACTGCGGGTGCTTCACTCACCCTAGAAGCAAGAGTCGATGCTTGGAATCCATTCGAAGAGCAGCCCTTCAGTCAAATGACTGAGGATCATATTTTTGAGGTGGAATTTGATAAAATTCGTCAGCGTGGGAGTCAAGGAAGTAAGCATTATTTTTGTTTGAATCTTCCAAAAAATTTAAATACAAAAATGTGTTTATTTTTTTTATTTTTAAGGTATTACTGCAAAATCTGGTTCTACAGCATCAACATTGACGCCGACTGAGAACAATCATTGTAGCAGCAATCAAATGCAATCCACTCCAATTCCCGTGGTACCTGCACCACCACAGCCAACAGCAGGAGTAGCCCCAGTTGTAGCACAAGTAGCAGCACAAACTGCAGTTGTTAGTGGTGGTGGTGGCGGTGGGCCAACTATAAATCCAACAATCCCCGAGGACCCATTTGGTTCGGCACCATTTAGCTTGCCACCGGGATTGCGTGAGAAAGCCTCAGCACTTAGGAAAACCGGAGGTAAAGCATGAAACTTCTTTCATATAAAATTTATATTAGCATAACATTAGAAATCGCACACACAGACGATATAGATGCCGTCGTGTTGAATACCCAGTGCAAAGCAGAAGAGGAGTAGTTCCATTTAGACCTAGTTGTATTTTCTTCCAACTCTTAGTAAACACATCAGTCGATGTCCTTCAGGAATTCAAAGTTAAAAAAAAAAATAAACATAAATTAACAAAATTTAAGCTCTCATTACATACAATGTTGTGGGCTACGCAAAAGGGAATTTTTCAAGGATTTGTGCTCGCAAATTAATTGCATATCAAAGTAAATGTTCGATATTGTGTGTTGTTTCTTGTTTTGTATTATTATTTATTGAATTATAAAATCAAATATTGTAGTACAAAGTTTTGATAGATACTACAATTTAAACTAGAAAAATTCAAAGCAATATTTTTGATGAACGATTAAAATAATTATAAATATTTAGCATGTAGTTCACTATAAATTATTTTTATTTTTTAGCGAGGTTCAAAATTTGTTGCACTCATATTTATGTAGAACTGAACTGAACATTTTATTTTTAATGAATCACCATTAGATTATAAACAAAATAATAGATTAATGCAGTCAGTGGCCTTCTTCGACACGTTTTTTGAAGAAATTCAAATCCATTTTTGTCCCACAGGAACCTTAAACTTTTTATTTGGTTCCATAAAGTTTTTGGGTTTTGCCCTATTTAAATAGCATTTTTATGTTTTCTGCTTTATATTGCCAAATTATTAAAATAACAAAAAATTTGAGAAAGACTGACATATTTGAAAAAATCCAATGAATATTCTCTTTGCACAAAGCCCCCAACATTATCAACGCTTACGTAGTTTAAATGTGAAAACTTAGCGCAGCGTAGACAACATTTATTGTTCTGCGATAGCATTCAAACAAACAAATAAAATTAATCAAATTTAATTTTTTGTTCTATGTAGTGTACTTAAAGCTCTCTTCTGTCAGGATGTTTCAACAATACGCAAATAAGAAAAAATATTAAAAATACAAAAAGTAAAAGAATATAGACAAATACAAAAATTTTAAAATTGTTAAAACACTTATAAATAATATTGTATATATGGGTTAGAGGATATTAAGATAGATTTGTAAAGGGATTTTTATTTTAAAATTAAATACAACAAAAGATATTTTCTTTTTATAATACATATACATATATATTTTTAATTTCTTGATGAATTTTGTGTTCTATTCTCTTTTAAAGCAATTTTCTCATCAATTCCTTAGCATTGAAGTTATCATCTTATCTGTTTTTTAACTTTTTTATTTCCCATAGCCATTTAACTAACATTTTGAAATTTTTAAACATGCATGTAATCATAACTATCTCCACTCTTTTAGATAATTCCCTTCATTTAAAAATAACTGATTTAACACTGAACTTTTTGAAATGGTACTTGTAAATAAATATTGGCTATCTTTTTGCCTATCTTTTTGTGTAATGCACATGATATAAAAATGGGTAGATTTCGGTTATTCCTTCCGATCCACATTGATTCAAACAACTTATTAGGTCTTGACTATTGCAGTTTTTTAATAAATAAACAAATTCAATTATATAACGTTTACAGTTTTGGATGATTGGCATTTCTTTAAATTATCTTTCACCTGCATGTTATGACAATTTTAGTTTAGAATTAAAAATACGAAGTAAGCAAATTCTCAAAATTCTCCACCAGAAATTCGATTGGTATACAGCTATATCTAAAATAATGGGAACATTTCTAAATTTTGGGTTTAACTGTTTTTTTTCACTTAAGGTAAAGCTTAAACGTCTTTAAAAAGTTAACAATAAATATGTTGTGAAACTATTCAGTTAAGAACTTTATGAGTACACAAACGATATGTCCCATGCAGTTTATAGAGCCTTACAAATACACTGGTCTTGTTTGGTTAAAAAAGCCAAATTTTTGGTAGGATTTTTTAATCTTTAAATATGCCACATACAACAGAAACACTGCACTCAAAAACATCCTTTAGTCTTTTTTAGCACTGCGTAATAAAGACGTATTCATTAGTAAGATCGCGAAAGTAGATCAAAGTTCTCCAAGAATATTACTAAATCTCGTACAAATGGAAAATATTAGAGACATAGCAACTTTAAAAAGAAAATCTAAAGTTAAAGTTTATGTCATCTAAAAATTGGCTGTGAATTTCCTGCGAATATCCTGCAGAGGTCCAAGCTTAATGCACAATTTCCATAGAAGGTGCAATTTCAAAATACAGACGTACGCTGAACCAGATTCATTTTCCAAAATAATACATAATAAACCATGTCTTCACTTAATTAAGTGTTGTGTTATTTGAAATGGATTGAAAAATTACTATTCGTAGGCAATGTGGGAACCGTTCAAACTCAAGCTCATAAACTAATGTCAGAACAAGAAGTTCATAGCATACGACTTAAGAGTTCAATTTTTGTTATGGACAGAAAATTTTTAAAGAATTTATATATGAGGATATAATAGAGAATTTTTCTTATGAGATGGCTTGTTTATCAGCATAACGACCCCAAGTGTACTGTAATGTTGATGAAGCTCTGATTTGAAAGGAACTAAGTTGATGTTTTCGAGTGAATTGAACAACTATTCAACTCCTCAAGAAATATTTTAGTTGGCTCTAAAAAAGAAAAAATAACTAAATATTTACTATTAAAATTAAATGATCAAAATTAAGATACGTTAGACAAATGCTAAAGAAATAATTTAATTAAAAGGAGTTAAGTTATGTTTCTATTATTTTGGCCATAGCTGTACATGTATCTAACCTCCTTTCCATTCCGATTTGTACAAGTTCTCATTTTATTTGTTGGCTTTATTGTTGATGACCCGAATGCTTTTGGTTTTTAACTCCTCCATATGATACTTAAGGCAAATCATTTTTTTGAAAGAAACTGAAAAACATTTTATAATTAAGTCCTGTAAGTAGAAAGTTTAAATCACATTTTTAATTCTGAATTAAATTGTAGGTCCCCTATTTTGGTGTATAAAACACGCACAAATTAAGTAATTGAGAGTTGTTAGTCAAAAGATTCTAGTTCTTTTTAAAAAAATCGATTCGAACAAAAATTTTACTTATTATAATTTATAGAAAATAGGATGATTTCATTTGGATAACAAACAGTTTTAAAAAATCTTTTAAATTTTCAGATTATTTCATTTGAATTCTTTAAAGTGGTTTTTGTTTATCATAGTTAAACAATTTTTCAGTTTTGATCCCATTCTTTATTTTAAAAAAACCTTTAAATAGAGTGTAGTTCATACAGTTGACATTGTAGTTTAAAAATCTTCTATTTTTCTAACAAATTGTTATTAATAATTTCCATGTACAAACATAAGTCTTTACCTAGAAAACCAAGGGTTTTGTTCATGAAATTCTGTATCATCATACGTCCTGAAAACCACATCATCATCATTGATCAACATTTTAATTACAAAGTATATTTTTTAGCAGAATTGAACACACATTACTTCCTAAATTTTCGTCTGAACAAAGTTAAATGCTAGGTACAAAAAACCAACACGATATTAATTATATAACCTTTAATATTAGAATGTGAAATATATATTATATGCATACTAAAACGAAAAACTATGAATTGTAAATATTTTTTTAAACATTTTTCAGTCGAGTGTACAATTTTGAGTATGATAAATAATTATATTAAATGAACCAAACAAAAAGAAAAACTAAAAATGGGCAAGGATTTTTATATTTAATAATTTCTTTTTATCCATTTGTTTTTTTGTTTTTATTTATAACAAAATGAAATGATTATATAAACATAAATCTGTTAATCAATCGAACAAAATGAGTCTTAAAAGAAGAATGGATTTTCAACATTTTAAAATAGCTATTGTCAAATGCATATATTAAAAAATAAAAACAAAAACAAATTATTTAATATATAAGCTAAACATTATAAATGAAAATATATATTTATTTTAAATGATTAAATAAAATGCAATTACATATATATATTATAAAGAATGTGGCACTATTCAATTTCAATTTTAATTTTTATCTCTCATTGCATTATCTTTATTATTTTTTCCTGCATTTTTAACCATAACTTTTATTTGTATCTTTTTTACTAAAACAAAACAAAAATTGGAAGGTGGTCGTCGTTTGTGTTTTTCTAACTTTATTGTTTGGGAAATGAGCTTTATTTTCTCTCCAGCTCATTTTCGAATAATAAAAATCTAATCGGATTCTGATTTTTAAGAAAAACATAAACAATTTGATGGTGATGGAGGTGGTGGTAATAAGTATTTTACTATTTCTCTTCTTCTGTCTTTCTTGCTTTTGTGTTTCTCTTCTTGACAAAATCAATAAATGCTTAGTAGGTAGTTGATGAAAACACAAATTTGAAAATTTGAAAAAAATATACCAAAACACTCACTCAATTTTTATACTGCATAAAAGACCTCGATTTATTTCAGCTCATCGTGGGAGTGCCAGCGGCAGCACCTCAGTAACGATTCCACAAGCCTGTGGAACAACATCTTCAACATCATCCAAATGGCTGCTTTCACCAACTTTGGAAGTAATTTCAAGTGAAGAAAAAGCTTCGTTGCTCAATAATTTGCGTTCTGATTCCGAACGAGATGGCGATAGTATTACCATAGCTGGGAGTTATGTGAAAATACCGTTAGAAGATCGAAATAAGTATGAAAAGTTGCGAAGCAATGATAATCCAACATCAGATGATTCAGACTCGGAGTTCTTTAACGAGGACTACGGCAGCAGTAAGAAGACAATTTTCAAACACATCGTAACCAATAACATTCCAGAAAAAATACACAAAATCCAACAGGCAGCTTATCATAAAGTTGATAAGACTCAGATTAAAGTTCCGATCGTTAAAAAACTGCGGTCTTCTACGAAAGCAAAAAATTCCACCTCACAGGCAGCATCGTCAGCAAGTAAAACCGAGAAGAGCGGTAATTCAGAGCCACCTGTTGATGGAAAGAAATCTTCTGAACGTGACGAAGATGCAGATTCTATTGGATCTGCGAGTGACTTGCGTGCTGAAGATGATGACTTCTTCGATGAGAATAACATGAACTCAGCCAATAGGTTCAAGAAACCCGTCATGGACGATGGAATAAGTGAAAGTGTTAAGACGTGCAGTTCATCGGCTTATCACGCCGAATGTGAGAGTGTCACAACTCACGAAGACGACGTAAGTCGGGTCGTTGTGAAAGTTCGAATGAGGAAGAAGGACCGCATGAGCGAGGGGAATAATAATGTCAATGAAAACGAGCTCAGTCCATCTTCCAATGACTTCCTACATAAATTTGGCGATAAGCCTCTCCTCCTCGACGATGAGCTGGATTACGGCTCTGGAGACAGTGATTCCAAAGGAAAGAGTGAAGAATCACCAGAAGCTCCTAATGATGAAGAAGAGTTAGATGTTTTTGCTATGGCGCCCTTCAAGATGCCTGTAGCCCTACCGAAGAAGAAGAAAAGTCGAGCCAAGAGTCTTCCGGTAGTCGATACGAAGAAAGAAGAAGCTGAAATCTGGACTTCTACCCCAATAAAGGAGGACAGTCGACAAGGCAAACGCAACTCTTTCGTTACCTATTTAAATGAGGCACCAGCATTACCAGGACCCCCTGTTTCAGTGCGTCCCTCAACTCTGACACCAAAACCTCGAAGGCAACAACTAGATGAATTCAACGAGCCGGTTTTTAATCCCTTTATCGATGGTATAGCGCCAATAAAGCCTCCTCCAGCAATTCCGCCCAAGCCAAAAGTGCCATTGGCAGCAAACAAAGTTCAAAGTTCCTCAGATTTTGGGATGGTAACTGTAATCTCAGCATCGCAGCCGTTGCCATCTGATGCCCCATCGACTAATGGGCGTGATCTCTTTGGCTCGGAGCCATTTCCACAGGTAATTAGTAAATGTGTCACCCCTATAAGTCAATTCACACCCGATCCAGTCCAGCTGGTTACTGTAAACCACTCGATTATAATAAACAAAACCCCCGAACCATCTCCAATAAATATACACCAACAACAACTCCAACTCCATCAGCAACAACAACAACAACAGCAGCAGCAAAGTCAACCAATTTCCTCTTCATCCTCCACCACAAATACAACCCAATACATGGGTTTTCCCGTGACCAGTGCTCTTAAAACCCCACACGATTTTTATCCAATCGCCGATAGTGACTTTGTACAAATCGCCCAAGATCATTGCTCAGACTTTACCCCAGACGATGAAGAGGAACCTGTTGTGCCACCATCCAGTAGTGGTGGCGGTGCTGGAGGTAGTAGTAGTTCCTCGAAGCCGAAAAAGGAAAAATCTCATCTGGGAGTGCGAACTTTACCAGCAAAAATCTCACAAAAAGTTAAATCGAATGTCGGAACCTACAAGAAAGTCTCTTCGTCGAAAAGTAAGAAACAATCCTATGACAATGACGAAGAAGACGCTGGTTACTTTAAATCAAACACAATTCAAAGCTCAAAAGCTGGCTTTAGTAATATGAGCTTTGAGGATTTTCCATCCGATCAAGAAATTGATCGTATGTCAAAAACGATCCCCTTCGAAGTGGTTCGCAATGAAAAAATGCTTCTAGAAGCCGAAAAGAAATTCGGCTCTTTGAAAAGACGGAGTAATCTCTTCTCCTAGAAGCGAATCTTTGAGACTAAGAAGTCTTTGAAGAAAGAATTTAAACAAGTGTTACAAAAATACTTTTAAGAAAAGAAGTATTTTTATTTTTAATTAAGTATAAACCTACTTTGAATATATGTATGAAAAACGTTGTTATTTAAACAAAACAAAAAAGTGTCAAATGTGTCAATTAAACAAAAAAGACGAAAATATTTTTCAATCGTCTTCAATAAAAATAATACAAAAACAATATATAAGTAAATCAGAATTGTGACGAAAGAGACTGATGAGAAACTATACAAAACTATTATCTTACGGGATTTTTTACGAACGAAACGAAACTTATCGAATCTTAGCAGCCCCAAACAAAACCCAAACAAAATAAGTGTCATTCCTCTGTCTACTCTGTCCCCCGTTTAAATGTTGAATTCCATTGTTGTTAAGCAAAAAAAAAAAAACTACATAAATTGTTATTTGTTTGTAATTTGATATATTTTTTCTTTAATTTATTGTTTCAGCATTTTTAAATGAAAAACAAATTCATATACAACTAAAATTCACAAAACAAAAAATAGCGATACACAAAAATAAAACATAGAATTAATGGAGAAGTTAAAAACAAATATTTTTAGAAAAACTTATTATACAAGAGTATTATTGAATGCAAACAAAAATATTGTACTTTAAGATCGAAATGTTATAAATATTATGAAGATTTATCTACACTTTTAATACTATTATATGAAATATAAATCTTTTTTGAAATATTGTAAAATTAAGGCATGCATGATGTTTACATTACTAATTTTTATTTATGAAACATATGTAATTCTTTATTAACTCTGTTATATACATTTTTTGAATTCTCTGTTTTAAAAACGAAATACGTTGTTTTATAATTATTTTCGAGTTTTCAAAGTTATAATAGTAGCAACAACTTTTAACGATTATGATTTATATTTTTGCAGGCCAACATTAATTGAAAATAAAGGCTAATGGACTAACATTAGTATTTATTAGAATTCACTAAAACACCCCCCAACGGTTGAATAGTTACGCAGTGTTTATTAAACATAAGGTTCTAGAAATCGAGTGAACTCAATTTTGATAAACAAGTACATTTGTTTTCAGTCTTTCACATTTCACATTTCATTTTTCAATCAATAGGAACTTTAATCAGTCTAAAAGGGACCAGGTTTTGGTTTTAATCATTGAAAATTTCGTTTCGAGATTTAAAGCGACTTAGAAAGCTAAATTGTCATGTTAGGTACCAAAATTAATAAATAACACTTTTTTTCAGTTTTCAATTTTTAGAAAGATTAGATGAATTCGAATTTCAAGTATTTTTTAAATACAAAGATATGGTATCGTCTAACTAATGAACCCATATGTCGTACCTAGGCAAAATGCATTGAACGAAAAGTCGCAAAATACCCATTGCATTTAATAAAGTTTCCATAACAGCAATAAAACAGTAATTTTTCCTAGTTTTTGTTACTTTCTTTTAAATTTATTTCGTAAATCCATTTTATAAATTTTAATTATGAAATATGAAATAACAAGTTACAAATGAAATCAACATCAAAAAAGAAAAACCTTTAAGTGTGAGGTGCGAAATGTGTGGTTATTTATTTACTACCACTTATGTATTTAAATTAAAATGTTTTCAATAAAAGAAATTCAAAAAATTCCAATGATAGCTGTAACTGGTCCCTAAAAGACGGTAATTTAAATCTTTAAGAGTTAAATTCTTCTTTTTTTTCGATTTATTTCAAGTGAAAGTAAAACACCTGAACTTGATATTTGGCTCTATTTAATATCGTTTTAATGTCTAAATGTGTAAAATAATATCTCCTATAAAATTGAGAAATGTGTAAATGTATAAGGTACCATAATGTAGACGATAGGAAACAATTAAACACGTTTAGCTTAAAAAGCTTCTATTCATCGTTAAATAACCTTAAAGAACTACTTTCAGATGTTTGTAGCCTCTAATCACCGTTTATAAATGCAAATGTTAGTATTTATTTTCGTCGTTCAACAGAATACAAATTTCAGGGCATTTATAAGTCATTAAACATTAGCTAGTTTCTAGAAACCAAGTGAAATCGAAATTATAGATTTGAAAATTTCACAAAATCAAAAACTCTTTTCATTTGTAATGTGAGCAAATTTCCTTTCAGTTGTATACAATTTTGATACGGTTACAAGAAAATTATTTTTTGGAAAGATATAAAAATTAAATGAAAATCGAATTTAAGTTCAATCGATGTCGCATTTAAAAAAATAATGTTTCTCAGAGATCTCAATCTCAGCCATTTTAGTTTCATGAACTTAAGTTCTTAGTTATGCTGTCCAATTTCGATCCCATTGGCAAAATTTTTATGGAATTAAATCTAATGACTTTCTGTGTATTATTTTTACTTAAGTGAGTTGAGTGAGACCAAAAATTGTACAATAAAAACTCATTTCTAAAACTTCTCTTTTTGTTTTTAAAATTTAGTAATCTTATTTATTTCGATCTTAATGCAAAATGAAATACAAAACAAATATGCGTTCTTAGAAAAAACATAAATGCATAAAACTAAAAATTTAAATGCATTGCTAAGCAAAGCAAAATTATTATATTTTTGAAAAACACCTGCAAAGTAATAAACAGTAAATATTTTAAATTAAATTTAGAAAAAAAAATGTATTTTAGATAAACCAAAGTTATTTGTGAGATTTTTTCATTTTGGTAATTTTAGTAAAATCAAATAAAATCAAACAACACACAACCTACTTACATATATATGAAAAATTGTTAGCATTTTATTAGTTGAAAAACAACAAACATTATTTGTGATTATTGATAAATAATTTTTTTAATACATACATATATACATTTAAAAAGGAAAATTTAATCTAAGCATTTTCTACACATAACAAAGAATTTTAATTTAAAAAAATAAGACATTCCTTCTTGGAGATGTAGTTTTAAACAACACAACAACAACAAAAATTAAAACAAAATAAAACTTCACTCGTCCACTTACAATAAAATACAAAGTAAAATAAAAATGCTTTAATAAATACTTACATGCAAAAATTCAGGTAAATGTTTACACGTAGCAAACAATTAACAAATGAAACAAAACAAAGTTATTTAATTTTAATAACAACAACAACAAAATCTACATCTACTATTCTGGTAAATAAAATAAATTGCAAATTCACAACGAAATGCTTTATTTTGGTGTTAGATATTTTTTAAGACCTTAAAAATATGTCTTTTTATTTAAATAAAATAAAATTATTTGTGTGTATCTTTCGAACTGCAAACTGCACTCATTCAGACAACAACCAACAAAAAATACAAAACATTGTTCATTATTTGATTAAAATACAATTTATTATTATATTATATAAGAAAAATAAAGGAATACAAGAAAGTAGAGTATTAAAAATAAGTGAGAAGAAAATAAAATATTATGAAACCTTTATATTGTTATAAACTCATATTATACATACAACAAATATATATATATAAATAAAAGAAAAAACATAAAGTATCTATATTATATATTAAATACTGTATCATAGTTATTATTCAGTTATTTATGTATCATTAAACAAATTAAATATTATTTATTGGAAAAAAATACACAACCAAGCATTTATTGATTTATTTTTACTTGCTTATTTTGTTGTTTTGTCGTCTCTTTTTGTTTTTGATTTTCATAAATTAATTCAATTTATACTCTAGATTTGATGAAAAAGATTCGCAGTTTATCTATTGCTTCATATAAAAGAGTAATTGGAATATTTTAACAAGGTTTGTATTTTAAAGTTTACTGATAAAATGATAATATGTATTGGTAATAGCATATCTTGAATAAGCTTTTATTACGCTTATCAAAAAGATTTTATAACTGAAATTGAATTAAACTTTTCTGAGGGTTTTGGTGCCCTTACTTTAAATTTGTTATCAACATCATTTAATTAAGTCAGGGGTGGAATGTTGTTAAGAAAAACTAATCAAAGTACTCGCTTATTTAAATGATTTGCTTCTTGTAACTGAAAAAAACGTTACTGTACAATTTCTTTTTTTGTTAAACTAATGGTCGTTTATGTTTAACTGTTTATTGAATCTGGGCCCTCAGCTTTTTGATACATCACGGTTTTAAAACCATAATACTAGGCTCTTTGGGGCAAACTAGTTTTTTTTTTTAAACAAATTTGCGATGATTAAAATGTATAATCCTTATTATTGAGTTTATTAGAAAATAGTGTTAAGTTTTTTAAAAATTTGATTTAGATGTCAACAAAATATAAAAAGATTTTTTATTGACATTTAAATTAAATTTCTGAAAATCATAATGTTAAAACTAGTTTTGCTGTAAAACTAGTATTGAAGCAACTGAATAATATGGGAGTATAATAATAATATGAGTTCTCAGCTGTTAGGTTCTATCTCTTGAACAAATATAAAGTAGGAAAAACACTATAAAGATTTATCGATAGCCCGAATTTCTGAAAATAAAGTGAGATATTTTAAAGATTTGAGGTTTACTTGGGAGATATTTGTTCTTCACAAAATCATCGTACAATTTTTTTCTTAAGAATTTTCAAGTGATTAATCTTAGCCTTGAAAACAACGAACCATATTGGTTTTTGTAATTAAAAAGGCCATATTTAAAACATTTGCTAAATTAGATTTCAAGCTTATTTAAATCTTGTGGAGAGCATTTTTTGGCTTGCGTTTTTTTAATTCACTTCATTTTACTAATTTTTTAGCCTAAACAGTCAAGGTTAATTTCAGTAGCTGTAGGGACCAATTGACGGGCCGTTTGATATTGAAGTTAACTGAACTGGCTTACCCTTTCTCGTCCTCATATTAAATATATAAATGTTATAAAGTTTTAAAGTTGATATTATGTGTAAAACACTACATCATTTAAATGACCACCACGCGAATTGTTGCAAGCATCGATTCTTTTGAGTTCATTTTCGACCACTCTTTGACATATGTATATTGGACAAATATTGGTTTTTAAGTGCTCAAGAGTTAAAGGTTTATCTGCATAAAGACGGTCTTTCGTGTAGCCCCACAAAAAAAGTCCAGTAGTGTCAAATAGCATGATCTTGGTGGCCAGTATAGATATTACCACGAGAAATTACGCGGCCAGGACATGTCTCTTGCTATAAAGCCATATTCGTTTGAGGTGTGTGGCTTGAAGAATGTGGCACCGTCTTGTTGAAACTACATATTCTCCAAGTCGAATTTTTCATTAGCAGGCAAAAAACAAATCGGTTATCATATGATCATAACGCTCCGAATTGACGGTGACAGTCGTTCCATCGTCGTCTTTGAAGAAGTAAGGTCCAAACAGTGACTCTTTGTGGATGTAATGGCCTCTCTTCAATTACTTGAGGATTCTCAGAACCCCAAATACGAACATTTTGTTTATTAACATACCCACCCAGTGAGAAATGTGCAAATTTCTTCACAATTTTGCCAATTGCGTTGTTGGACGATTATGTATGTTGTGCTATAGTTAACCTATTCATTTTCGTAAATTGTTATACATATACATAAAAAGAACATTTAAAAAATATCTAAAAGGCCATTTTATTTACTGAATTTTCGTTAAATCATATCAACAAAGTAACGTCTTTTAACGGTATTTCAGCCTATGGACTTAATGAAACCAAAAATAGAATCCGAATTGTTATAACTTAATAAATTTGGCAAGCAAGATAAAAAAAAAGTAAAAAAAACGATTATGAAGATCTAAGGTTTAACTTTGTAGAAAAAAAAAAACAAGTATACGCCCCACCACCCCAAAAGATTATTTACTAATAAAAAAGCACTCTGTTTATTTCTAAAAATAAATCTAAGCAGTCAATATTAATAAAACAATAATCAAAGTTGTAAACAAAAAAATAATATTAATAGCAAAAGACGGTTATCTTTTATAAATCGAGTCTCGACACGGAACCTCCTCCATTTATAGTCTGCAACCCTCTCCCTTGCAACTTCCCCAAATCGGCTCTATATATCCAAAAAGCTTTTCGATTAGGTGACACTTGGTCTGCTGCTTTCATTTAGTTGTCAAGAATTGTTTTGATTGTCGCGGTGTCCGAATTATTTTGTTCTTTCCATTGCAGTGTTCTCGGTTAATTTTTGTTTTCTTCTGTTTCTTGCTCCTCGCCGCATTGTATACCTTACAATAGAAACAATATTCCTATTTTCTGAGTTCTGCCTACTCCTACTGGTCATTTTCTAAATTTTATTTTTGGAATTTTAACATGAATCACAAAGGTATCCTTGTTAAATGTGGAGGATTTTCAACTCAACTATCGAAGCACGTAAATGAAACCATCGATGGTGACCCCCTATGGAGTGCACGCTACGATGTCACTCATCCTGATGCAGTTATTCGAACCCACTTGGATTTTCTTGAAAGTAAGTAAAATCTAGAGGAAGAAGATTGAGATTAAAAGTTTTCAACTCCAACCGTTCTTTGTTACGTTTTAATTTGTATCTGATAATTTGTACCTACATAATATATACTCGGATGTAGTACGTGCCTGAGAATCAAGTGTTGGAAATGCAATATAGCAGCTGATGTATATCTACATACATAATATACATACATGTTATTGTGCTGTCTCATTCGTGCAATTTTAACAAAATTAAAAACAAAACAAAAATATTTTTTCACCACAGTCTAAAGGCCATTGTGACTCAACTTCTTTCAAAATGTCCGCATTATTGTTTACATTTCTCTGAATAAACAATTTTTTCAAGGTTGTGAGTTTAGGGTGAAAGAAGAAGACATATTTTGTTTGTATTTTGAATTTAACGGCAACGTTTTCAAATTGCTTTTATGTAGATGGCGCTGATATTATCCTGTCAAATACTTATCAAGCTAGTGTTGAGGGATTCATGAAGCATTTAAATTTAACTCGAGATGAAAGTATTGAAGTGATGAAAAGTAGTGTGAGACTAGCTAAAAGGGCCAAGGAGATTTATTTGAAGACAAATTCTTCAACAGCTAATGGAAGTGGTGAGTATTGAGTATCGTTGAAAATGGCATAATGCTTTATTATTATTTCAGCTATTTTTAATGCTTACCTCAACGTGTAACTTTTATAATGAACACATTTGTACACTGTCCATTCCATTTGAAGAGTTAAAGTATTGAAATTGAATACAAACTACGAAATTATAGCAGTTTTGTTTATAAAATTTGTCAACAAATCGTTAAAAGAAATTTACTATAAAAGTTCTAGTTTTGAAATTAAGATGCTGTGCAGCGTTTTTGTAGTGTCGTCGCTTTTTTTTCAGGGATCACGGCCGGACTAACCATTGTTTTTTTTTTGAATATTTGTATAATCTTTCTACTTTCCAAAGTATAATCAAAATTTTAAGTCAATTGGTCGGGAATTTTTTGAGATAATAGTCCGGTCAACTTAAAAGATTCACTATTAAATAAACGTGTTTGAAGTTATGAGAAAATCATAAATAATTTTCTAAAGCTTTTAACTTTAGTACCCGTGGCGTGATGGTTTGTGCGTAGGACTGTCATGCCAGAGGTCTTGGGGTCAAATCCTGCCTGTGCCATATTAAGTATTTTTTCACGGGTACTCCATCTTGCGAGGAATTGACAAATCCTCCAAGAGTAATTGTTGTCTTGAAAAGTGCTTTCTCAAATTAGCCTATTGGATTCGGCTTAAAACTATAGGTCCCCTGCATCCCTGACAACATTACTCGCACACAGGAATGGTTGAAAGTTGTAAGTCACTAGACTTTAGTTCTCAAAGGACTGTTGCGGCACCTAATTTATTTATTTTTTAACAACAAAACTCAAAAACCAAGATTTTCTTGGCCATATTTTTTTGGGACGTGATTTTTGCAGTCCTAGCGGTCCCTTTTGTGGGCTGAAGAAAATTGTTCAATATATTCTTTCTCTGAAGGGCAATAACCGTGCGTTATTTTCTTAAAAACTCGACATTGTCTCAAACGATGTGTATGATTCTTTCTTTGTTATCATAGTTAAAGGAGAAGTAAATTACTAGAAAAATACTTTTAACAAATCATAAGCAGAAAACCTTCCTAAAAACATTACGCCGATTAGTCAATCAAATTTTAACATTTTTCTATTCTTTTTTTAATGATTTTGATTTCTGTTTTTAATGATGGCTCAAAATATAAAAGTGATTCATAAACAGTATTTTTTAAACCTCTTCAACTTATTTCTGTAGTTCAGAAATATTTAAATGTATCTTTACCCTTAAAAGGACTTCCCCTGGTCATGGCATCTATTGGACCTTATGGTGCACATTTATGTGATAAATCGGAATACAGAGGGAGCTACGCAGAAAGTGTTACACCAGATGTAATGCGCGATTGGCATAGAGTTCGAATCGAAGCTTGTTTAAGTGAAGGTGTTGATGGTCTAGCAATTGAAACGATTCCATGTCAAGTAAATTATCTTAATTTTAATAGATTTTATATATTTAATGACAAAATTCATTTTTTGTAGAAAGAAGCTGAGACAGTTGTTGATCTTTTGTGCGAAGAATTTCCAAGTACAAAATTCTGGGTTTCATTTCAATGTAAAGTAAGAATGATAAAATGTGTCAAATTCTGCCCTGCGAGTATTTATTTTAAATATTTTTTCAAGGACAACCAACATCTTGCACATGGTCAAAAGTTCAAGGATGCATATTTGTCCATACAAAAAAGACTTGAAGATAAGTCAGCAATTAAAAATTGTATGGCTATTGGAGTTAATTGTGTTGATCCCAAGGTGAGTAAACAAAACTCTTGGACTTTAAATGCTTACAAGAATACAAGTTTTATTTTATATAGATTGTAGCATCACTATTTCGATCGGTTCAGGGAAATAACATTCCATTCATTGTCTATAGCAATCGTGGTGAAGAATTTGATGAACAAAACGGCTGGACAGGAGCCGAAAAATGTGTTCCTTTAGCAACATTCGTCCCGGAATGGTGTCAATTGGGAGCGAAAATCATTGGAGGATGCTGCCGGGTTTATCCAAGCGATATTTTAAGTATAAGAAAGTCTATCGATGATCTGTCTTAACCGATTACACCTCCATAGATATTTTATTTAATTATTGTATTATGTATTGTTATGTACATTTGTTTCCTATGAATTGTATGGGTATTTTATTTATCAAATGTTTTATTTTTTATTACAAATAATAAAATAATAATTGTTTTCTCGCACTATTTTGACATTAAAAATGAGTTTATTTTCAACTGCTACATATTTTAAGTTATTCCCAGAACAACTCCAATAAAATTATAATTTGATGATAATAGAAAATGAAACTAAAGCAAATTCAAACATTTAAATAGACTTGTAATCAGCTCCAGATCACCTTTTATTATAACGTATGATAACAGTAAAAAAAATATAATTAAGTTGTTAATATTATTTATTTATCACTACATTCGACTACAAAGCTAAGTATACAACTTTTGATACTGCTAAATATTTTTCACCTTTGTATTAATTTTCTCAAAACAAAAACCTGGTATTTTCTGATAGCAAATTACTTATACTATAAAAATAATAAACATACATACATACATGTGTACATACTAACAGTTGTGGTCGTATAATTAAGCCACTTAAAATTAAATGTTCTTTTATTTAGGTAAAAATTAAGTATACATACATTGGAAAACAAATAATTTTAACTACATTATTCAAGTAATTAAATTATTTGATATTCTTAATTCATACACTTTTAAACTTTGTTGAGATTTCATAACTTTAAAATTGTCCCGACCATCGCTGGACATTGAGAAGAAGTCATTTTTATATGATCTTGTTGGAATACCCCCCAGAGTGTTTTTGTGTGTGCAGCTGATCTTTTTTAAACTACCTCATACATTGGGGGCATTCACTATGCTAGTGACTAAGCATGCATATTCAAGTCATTCGCTTATTGTCTAAAAGAAACTACAAAATAAGTTGAAATTTCCCCTCCGACACGACGTAGTGTAAAAATTTCAACTGCAAGGTTAGTGGACACTGATTTTGACGTTTCACAATCAGCTGCTCGGTAAAGACACCGGCAAACATAATTTCTTAGATATACTCTAAATATGGTAAGTCTGTACTTAATGATTTTAATTCTGGACATTCTGGATTTGGCGATTTTGGTTTTGGGGAGTTTAATTTTAGAGCTTTTAGATTTGGGGAATTTGATTTGGGGATTTTTGTTTTGCGGCTAGGGTACCTAACCCGTTTTCATAAACGTTTGCCTAACCTAGACCTGCGTTACACATGTTCAAAAAGTCAGATTTGCAATGAAACAAACGTAGATAATTTGCAGAAAATATGTTCATAAACGTCATAAACTCCATTAGCGTCAAGCATTCATATGCTTTTGACCGCAAAAAGCGGGGAAGATAAGAGTAAAATATGAAGTGCGAAAAATATACATAAGTTTTCATTGCAAATTTTATCAATAAATTACTTGTTTGCTATTACATTTATTTAAGAAGGGAAAACTTTTGTCTAAAAAACTTTTAATGAAAAAAAAAGATTTTTCATAACAAACCCATAGTTGAGCTTTTAGTTTTTGTCCATTTTGGGGACAAAGTATTTGGGGAAAAGTATCCTTTTAGCTTGATACAATTTTCCCCGCGATGTTCAATAGCTTCGATACCCTCTTTATAGTGAGAACTGTCGAGCTTCTCAAAACAGCCATCAACCGCAGACTCCTCCTCTTCATTGTGGGTTTTTACCACCGAGTAATTTTTTCAAGTTTGGAAAAAGAAAATAATCCGAGGGGGTAAATCTGTCTCATTGATTCTGGCCATCCCGATTACGGATGTGTGAAAACTGGTACATTGTCTTGATGAAACAAAACTTTCTTTTTCGTCAAAAGCGGTCGTTTTTTCTTGATTTCGTCATACAAACGCTACAATAAGTTTGTATAATACTCGCCGTTGTTTGTTTTTCCTTTCTAAAAATAATCAATGAAAAGTATCCCACGCGCATCCTAAAAAGCTGACGCCATGACCTTGCCTGCAGATGAAACTGTCTTCGCCTCTTTTGGAGCCAAATCTCCCCTCTCAATCCATTGTTTTGAAAGTTCCTTCGTCTCAGGTGTGAAGTAATGCACCCATGTTTCATCCATGGTTATGAATGAACGCAAAAACTCTGCATTATTGCTATGAAGCAGACTCATCCAGAGTAGAATCTAGCTCCGCTTTGATACTGGCTGGACTGAGGTCATTCAAATGAAAGTATTGTATTTGTATCACATAACGATGACCAAATTTGTCCTTGTTTAACAAATTCACTGAGACCTTTCACTTTTGACAGCTGCCAAACAAATACTGAATAAGGTAGCGTCGTCAAACTTCAAATTTAAGCTTAAGCAAAGTTAAGTTAGTACTCTTTACCATAGTCATTCTTTCAAACAACAACCGCCATCTATACTTCATGTCGGGTACTTTGTTTTATGTAGCATAGTTTGGAATTCAATACAGATAACACTTCATAAGTCCGAAGGTTCGAAAGGTTTCTTTTTTGGTGAAATTTGCTATTTGTGAGTTACAAGGTTTACTAAGAAAGCCGACAATATTATTTTTCAATTAAAATATACTTAAAATAAATAAACAGATACATTTAAAACTCTAATCAAAACCGATTAAGGAAATAATTAAATAATCTCAAATGACAAATAAAATGCTAGCAATTTTATAACAAATCCACATTGTTCTTTGATTGATATTTGTGTTTCTTACATTATGTACATAGATAGCATTACTTAATGTTCGTTAAAGGACAAACAATCTAAGTTAATGCAGAAGCACAATATCGGAAAATAGTGTTTTTGTTTATTTTGTGGCTTAATTATATGACCACAACTGTATGTACTAGATCAAAAAACACTATACTCAATATGCAAAGCTGATAAGCCGCCCAGAATAACCAGATGACAACAAATATAAAAGCCAAGGAAAAACTTTGCCGCCAGCATTTGGAAGTCGCTAACATACGCGATAAGCAGTGTTAAGCAAAGCTGAGTGAATAAAATAACAACAAATTATTTTGGTGGGATTATTTTGATTTTAATAAATAATGTGAGTTCAAATTTTATATATTTATTACAAGTCTACCAAATATCATATCACGATCAAAGTTCAATAGAGACCCTATGCATATTTTAAAGCAAGTTTTATTAAAAGTGAAATTAAATTAAAAACTATATAAATATTTCTATTTATAAGTACGCCGAGTATATCCGAGTAGGTATCGATAATTTGTTTTTGTTTTTATAGTACTATTTAGTTATTTTATTTGTGTTGTTTAATTGAGTTCTCTTGTCAGTCATTTTTAAGAGTTTGAGGTTGTTTGACTCATAAAAAGTAAAAATTATAGACAGTGTGGTTTTGTGAATCGAATAAGTATTTATTGTATTCGCTGAAGAAAGCTGAAAATAAAATTATAGTAGGTATGGAAATTGGTGCAAATTAGGGCGTCTATTATTAATTTATAGTAATTTGTTGAAATGTTTTTCTTTTATACTTAAAAACTTAAAAACGAAAATACAAACACTTCCCAAAATAAATAATTTAATATTAAATTCAAGATTGGATAT
Organism: Eupeodes luniger; assembly: GCA_951509635.1. Taxonomy (NCBI): domain Eukaryota; kingdom Metazoa; phylum Arthropoda; class Insecta; order Diptera; family Syrphidae; genus Eupeodes; species Eupeodes luniger. The sequence continues at coordinate 4,079,176 of OX608075.1, read as the reverse complement.
TTTATTATCAAATCATAATACACGATGTTGTGGTCATATGATACTGATATTCCCTCGCGTGTTAAAGAATTTGATATCCAACAAATTTGTATGTACATGATATGCACATTTTTAATTGAAGGTCCAATTTGTTTACGAAAAATATTCTATACCTACTTAAAATTCTTTGTTTACATTTTAAACAATCATCATTCAAACGCGTGCATAGTTTTTTTGTTTTTTTTTTTTCAATAACAAACAAATAAAAATAGAATTTACTTGTAAGCTAAAAATAATTTCAATATTTAGGCACACAACACACAAAAAAGGTGTTTGACCGTTTGGCCAAGTAGGTATATAATTTAAATATATATTTTAAAATAAAAGAATGTTATGAAAATTAATAAAACTGATTAATTTTTACATATAAATTTTGCACTCATAAAATTTGGTAATCAAAACTGTTGGCTCGGAAGTTAAAAAGATCAAAAACATTATAGTGTCTTGTCTTAAAATTGAGTGAATCTTTTCTATTCTAAATCTCTGAGCACTTGAAGAACTTTTCTTTTGCCAAACTATAATAAAGTAATTAACCGCAACTGATAAGTATTTTTGTTATGCAGGATGCCAAGAACATTGTAAATAACGAAAAGATCAATTCTGTAATGTTTCAGTTCGAACATTAATTTGTTTTTTTTTTTTTTATTATTCGAAAAGTTTTATTAAAATACAAGCCAAAAATATTATTAGAATTAATTTTGTTTTTAAATTATAATCTGGAAGGAAATTGTATGGCATTTATTTTTTAAACATAGTTTCCAGCATATTTCCGCCGCTGCTCCGAGTTACATCTGTCCAATTTATCTCTACTTTTTCCTATAAATCTGCAGCCGTATGGCGTGAATTATGACTTGAATATTGGCTTCCAATGTTCCAAAAATTGTTCTATTATCGGTATAGACCATAATTCATTTCATAATGCGTTTTGAAAGAAATAAGTACCGATGATGTCGTCAGCTTGTAAACCGCACAAAACATGCAATTTCATTGGTAATATGATGGCTTGAGGAAAGAAAGAAAAATGTCTACTTATTAACGAAGCCATTTTACCAGAAATAAACACCCTAAAATGGCTCTATGAACTTCTTGAACAGATTCATTTTATTCAAAGAAATGTCCACAATCTGAAACCGATGTTTGTTCTTTTTCTAACGATCGTTAACAATCGTTAAGTTTTGCCGTTCAAAAATGTCAACACTAATACTATTTGTGACTATATGACATGTTATCACATCGTTACTAAACTCATTGTTGAAGTGTCAAATAGTTACGATTATTGTAACAATTTACATCTTAGCTCGGGAGGAATGTTAAAAGTGTAGAACTTTCAAAAAAAATTATTTGCTTACAAAAAAGTAATTGTTTTTGGGAGAAAACAATGATTTAAAATTTGTCATCTTAGTCGAATCATAAATTTTCATTATAAAATTAACCAACGTTTTTCTCTAGTTCCTCTCTTTCCTTTTCATCCTCTTGTTGAATATCAAACTAAATACCTACTTGATTCAGGATATGTTTGTAAACTTACATTATTTACCTCATTAACTTTTATAAAATTCTGTACGTTATTTATTTGGCGAACTAAATTTATAAAAACGGATTTTTTTCTTATTTGATATTGGTGGTTTGCAACAATTTCTAACAATTGTCCAGTTTATATTTTGTAACTTGAACTTTCAAGCAAATAAGCCAATAGTCTCTGCAGCTAGGCTTGTTAAATTTTATATTAGCTTGTAATTTGAATTGCTTGTTAATAAATATTAATAATAATAATAATATTTTTTAAGATTTCAGAGATTTTCGTATTCTCAGAAAGATAAAAAATTTCAGTCAGAAAGCTGAGAATATAATTTTTACGATTCAATTAATCAAGAACTCTCTGTCTCACAATTCACAAAGATGCTAGGTGACAGTGAATTGTGCTCATATTTCATTCTTTTGGTCTGGCAAACCCCATGAGAACATTCTTCTAAGACATCTTAGAAATATAAACTGACCAAATAGTCGTTCGTAAACGATTCTAATAAGAAATTCTCAAAATTCGTAACGATGACATTTGAACAAATTTTTGTTGAAATAAGAACAAAAGTTATCTGGCTTTAAACGTCAACACATTTTGACATTCTTAACTGTCAAACCAGTTACTTCACTCATTAAAAAAAAATCCCTTTATACAGAAAGAACATCAAATATTAATCAAAAATTTAAGGTTAATAGCCTTTTCCTCTGAAGCGCATAGTTTCCTCATACAATAATTCTATTGGAATTAGGCACTGTTTACATTGTATGTTCTTTTCGCTCAGATTAAAGCAGCTACTCTAAGTATTTATTAATTTATGTTCTATAAACAATATTAACACATCTGTTTTTCGTTGTTTAGTTCTCTTCTACAAGAATCTGTTTTATATTGTTTACTTTTAATAATTTCCCAGAAATATCCAAACCACCTGTCATCAAAAATATGCTTTCATCTATAATTAAATTAAAAATTGATTTTTGTTTTATTGTCTAGCCGACTTTAAGTGCTCTTTATAACCTTATCGTATCAATCATGTAAATTGCCCTTGTAACCAGGCAATAAATGACGTTCATCGGACTTTTACAGATTATAGCAGCTGTAAAAATGTATACTGACAAATAGATAAGCTTCTGCAGCATTCGCTGTTCATTTTTCTCCATGTAAAGTAAAACAAAAGTTCTCTCTGCAGCCCTTGTTTCATAAAGTTGTCTTGATGAATATTAAATCAATTTATTATTGTTTTCTGACCTGATAAGAAGATTGATGTTCCTTTGTTTTTGTGTCCCTTATCTTCAAACCTAAATATATCAACTTTTGTCTACTGATAATATAAAAGCATATCTTATGTCTACCTAAGCTGAGAAAAACATTTTTAATTTTATACCTATGCATAGTAAAAGTAAATTATTTTAGATTAATATAATGTCAAGGCAACTAATTTCTTTTCTTATCTCAAAAACTGTTTATTTGAACTTCAAATGCTTAGATAGTGTTTTTGTTCGTTTGATTTTTGAAAAACAAATGCAAAGAGGTCTTTTGGTGGCACTTGATTTTGATAAAATAACAAAATAATTTTATTTTATTGTTTTACTTTTGCAGAGGAATAAGCCGAAATGGGACTTGGACGAGTATTAATTAAAGATGGTGGTTTTGCAACCCAACTCACCACACATGTGGGGGATCAGGTGGATGGTGATCCACTGTGGAGTGCCAAATTTAATGCCACAAATCCACAGGCAATCATTGACACACATTTGGATTTTCTTCAAGGTAAGTGACACAAAACTATTCGTATATGGATGATGATTACACAGGTCGACAAGGATTTGTTCCTGGTCAACAAATTTTATTATTAATTCGAAAATCCAAAAATCCAAATCCAAAATCTCCAAAGAATTGTTTGGAGAGGTCACCAAAATGGAGATTGTGTTTTTGAAATGATTTCGTCGTTGGAGTCAAAACTCTTTTCGACAAGCCATTTATTCAAGTTTTGGAACGAGAACAAGTCACTTGGCGCTAAATCTGGAAAATAGGGTGGATAAGGGAGCAATTTGTAGCCCAATTCATGGATTTTGTAATGGAAACTCCACAAGCTTACTCATTGCCAATTGATCATTCTTGAAAATGGGCGGTGCAGACCCAGAGTACCCTTTTTATTTATCAAGCTTAGCCTTGGTTAGCAATGAGCAAACGAAATTAACTTTTTTGTTCAAAAAGCATAGTTTGCCAAAGACTAACTATAAATGGCTCAGATTGTTCAAATTTTGACAGAAGTCAACTGACAGTTGCCTGTGGACAGTAACAATGTTGCTATTTTAATTACGAGGAGTGAAATTCCAAAAGTCATGGACTTATTTAACCAAACTCGTGTGGGGCTTTTTGAGTTTTGAGTAAGTTGTTAGATTTCATACGTCTTATTTAAATACTATGGGGTTTTTCATGGGTTAAATAAATCCATTTATTTTTAACCTAGATTTGTCAAAACACAAATTTCCCCTGTTTTTGAATTCCATGGGGCAATATCTTTGTCCTAATTCTATTACAATTTTCAGTTGTCAGTTTAACAAGAAAGATAATGGACTTATTTGAAAATGTTTAGCATTAAATTTGACAGATCTATCGCAGTCGTGAACTAATACAATGACCAGAAAAATGTATTCGTGTTCCATGCAACACAACAAAATAAAAACAAAAACATTTTTGACGGAAATCTGAATTTACACATGGAAAACCTCATAAATAACGCAAATTGCTCTAATTTTTGACAGGAGCAATTTGACAGTTGCCTGTTGACAGGAAGCTATTTTTCTTAAGAGTAGGTAAATACAAAAAGTCTAGTAGTAGGTCTCGAATTCAATCCCTGCCTGTGCCATCTAAAGTTTTTTCACGGGTACTGCCTCTTGCGAGGAATTGACAAATCATCTTTTGTTTGTGGCCAGAAAACTAATTTTGCCGACCACTGTATTTGGAAACGTTGTTATTGTTACTTAATCAAATATTTCATATCAAATTTTGTTTTTTTTTTGTATGTTTTTAAAAGCTGGGGCAGATATAATCCTAACTAATACTTATCAGGCTAGTGTTGAAGGTTACGTCGAGTACTTAGAGATGGATGAGGAACAGAGCATTGAACTGATAAGACGCACTGTTCAATTTGCAAAAGTAGCAAAGGAGAAATATCTACGAGAGTGCTATGATACCAATCAGAGATTACAAGAAGGTAAAATATGAATTTATTATTCCAAAAAACTTTTATCAGGTTTATTAAAGTTATCATCACCTATAAAAGTAACCTATATTTCGTTATTTTTCAATTAGGATTTCCAATGATCATTGCGTCTATTGGACCATATGGAGCCCATTTGCACGATGGTTCGGAATATACTGGAATCTATGCTGATTATGTAGCACCCAGAGTGATAGCCCAATGGCACAGAACTCGAATCGATGCATGTCTTGAGGCTGGGGTAGACGCTCTGGCCATTGAGACAATTCCGTGTCAAGCCGAAGCTGATGCGCTGGTTGATCTTCTTTGTGATGAATATCCTGAAGTTAAATTTTGGATTTCATTCCAATGCAAAGTATAATAATTTTTAAAATTTAAAATTACCAATCACAAACTATAACACTTAAACTATTTATAGGATGGTTTAAGTTTGGCTCACGGTGAAAGTTTCCGAGAAGCAGCTTTGTCTATTTGGGAGAAGTTGAAAAAACGAAAATGTGTCGACAATTGTTTGGCCATTGGAGTCAACTGTCTTCATCCCAAGGTAATTTATTTAAAATGTATTTTAATCTAAAAAAGATTTTAAAAATTTATTTTGTTTATTAAAGTTTGTTACTCAACTATTCCAAAGTCTGAACGGAAATCGTGCAGAAAAGGATAAAATTCCACTTGTAGTTTATCCAAATAGTGGAGAAGTATATGATGTGAGAAAAGGCTGGACAGGCAAAGAAGACTGTGTTCCTTTGGAGAATTATGTTCCTGAATGGATACATTATGGTGCTAAAATTGTCGGTGGATGTTGTAGAACTTACGCTAGAGATATCCAACGTATTGGGGATTGTGCAAGGGGCCTCAAGGGAAAGAAAATTTAGTCTATAAGTTTATAAAGATAATATTTAGGTACATTATACATACCATATTATATGAATATGCATAGATTGTTGTTATTTTTGTTTGTTGATATATTTAGTTATTCAATTTGAAAAATAGCAAAGAATTATATTTTGAATAAATTGTTTTTTACGTTAAAAACTTTCTTTTTTGTTTCTTTATTCAAAAACATTGTTTTTGAGTGACCAATAATATTATTTCTGTATTAAAGCAGAAATTGAGGAGACCTACAATTTTTTTAATTTTTTACATAAAACATGTGTTTTGGCTTGTGACACTGTTTTTAGAAAATATGCACAGGATTCAATCTTTGTGGTATGCTATAAAAATCAAAATCAAATCTTAAAAGTCAAAAAATACGGTGTTTTTAAGGCTAACAGCTAGGTTCTAGAAATCAATTGAAATTGAAACCGAATGTACAAAACGAGTACATTTGTTTTTCATTTTCAAATTAAAGACTTCCTCAAATCCTTTCTTTCATCAGTCTTAAAAGACAAAAATTCCTTTTAAATTTCGAGTGAAAGTGAAATGCAGAACCTGAATGTAAGGTAAAACAAAACATAGTTCTTAACAATCAAAAAAATGAATAAATGTTCACACACAGTTTGAATATTTTTATGAACTCACTTATTTTCCAGAAGTTCTTATAAGTTATAAATCTTCATTTGACTATAAAATTTTGACAAACCTTGAACCATATGATTTTATAGTTTTGAAAAAATACTTTTAAGAGTTGATTGTTTTTGCTGATTATAAATCCAGAATTCTAAATATCAATTTAAATTTAAAATGTTCAAAATATTATAATATTATCGTCAATATTTTTCACAAACTCCTTTATTTTTGTTAGCATAAATGGTTCCGCGTCTTTTTAATAAATGTTCTCAAGAAACAAAATACAATGCTTTTCTTCGAATTTAAAAAGGTGATATCTCAAAAATTTGATTTTGAAGACATACTCGGACTAAGGCCACCATAAACATTCCGACAAGTATAATTTCATTGCCAGTTACATCAGGTGTTATATGCTCACGTTCTAGTCTTGGGAATGAAATCAAAATGTGTTTGTTTTAATCTATGAAATTAATATTTAAGCTTGGTTTGGTGGTTGAAGAAAATATAGTCCAGTCCAATTTGGCTTTAAATGACTCTACGATTCTTATTACTTATAAAATCAGCATTAATTTCCTTCTCAAATAACTACCAGCAATATTTATTTTAAATATTTAACCTAGGCTTAGGTTTAAAAATGTTTGTAAATTAATTATCTTTCTGTGAGCGAGTGATTTCCAACAACGGAAATCCCTTGTGTGTACGTGGCCTTATTTTCTCTCATTTTCAATCAACAACAGCGCTATTGGGAAGAGCTTTCAGCGAAAAATTTTCATTCGAGACTCGTCTCAAATGACAACTTACTTTCGCGCAATGTGTCAAAAAAATATCAAACTTCAAACTTCATCTGCCAGCAGAAAGCAGCGGCATTATTTTTGCAAACTAATTTCTAAGAAAAATTAAAACCCTCTTCTAGCTGAATTATTTTAATTATATTAAAACGAAATAAAAAACAAATCTTATCAAAATGCTGATTAAAGTCAAAGTAAATACACACATATTATTATATTTATTTGATCTTGAATTTTGTAATGTATGCATTTTTATTATTCGAATCGATACCAGACTTTAACTGGAAAGGAAATCGAAATTGATATTGAGCCCACTGACAAAGTCGATAGAATCAAGGAACGTGTCGAAGAGAAGGAAGGTATTCCCCCACAACAGCAGCGGTTAATTTTTTCGGGAAAGCAAATGTAAGTTTTTCAAATGAAATGTAGAAATCCATTGAAGGTGAAGCTGAAGGCTTTGCTTAGCTGATGATCAATCGTGTATTTTGTATTTCATTTGGTTCTTTGTCTTCCTTAAATAGGAATGATGACAAAACAGCTGCGGACTACAAAGTGCAGGGAGGTTCAGTTCTTCATTTGGTGCTTGCTCTTCGCGGAGGACTATTTTGAAGAGGTTTTACATTAATTTATTTTTTTATATACACCAACTCATAGCAGGTAATGAAGATTGTATCTTTCATTGTTATGGGTATAATTGAAATAAAAATTATTGTTTAGTAATTAAAAGAAGAAAAAGAATATTCGAGCTCAATTAATTTAGTTTTTGTTTATGTTATGTGGTAACTGGTAAGTTCACTTATAGCTCTTCCACCCAATTGGTTTGAAGCTGGAAGCAATGTTTTCATTGTGCATTTATTTAGGAAGATGTCGCCGCTTGGAATTTGATAGCAACTGAATATTTTGTGGTTTTTCCCAATGGCCAATTTTTTCCAAAGTGATTTAAAGTTGTTCGCATGATATCATCATACGAGATTGGGAACACATCTGTGTTAAAATAATCTTCGGTATATTATTCCATTTTGGAGGTTTTATTTTCAATAATGCAGGAGCGTGTAATTAAGGGGTTTAAAGTACCAAAGACACAGGGCGAGTATTGTTACAGTTGCCTCCGTAGGCCATTCAGGATATGACCGGCTGGTCGCTGTGGTGCTGCAGGCAGACATACATACTTCATATAAGTTCCAACGGAGGATGGACTGGCATTTAAGAATAATTTTTTTTCTCAAATTGTACCTAAGTAAGAAAAGAAATATTCAATTACGAAAAAATACATTGATCATAAGCCACGATTTTTAGGAGTTGCGGAGGTAAAGCAGAAGCGTAACGGTAACGTTAGACTGACTTATCGATTCCATAGAGGGGTGAGGTTCCTACCGGTATGGATAATGATCGGAAAAAAGAAATAGAGCCACTGTTAATACTCGAGGAAGGGACTTAAAACCAATGCATGTAATTAGTTATGTGGCCTAGTGTAGGAGCACGATCCCCCAACCGGACATGCCATCCCTTTATTCCTTTCAAAGGCTATTCCCAATCCACGTTAGATCACCATACTTTCTGCATCTTCTTGTATGCTTTCAGGAAAGATCTTGAGAAATGTTTTGGCATGGTGTATGTGATAGTTCCACAAGAACTGCTTGGTAATCGTGTACATCTAAAATTTTGAGGTGTACAGTTTCCTTGATGAAAGTGTCACTCATCGGTAGTGGCAAACGTGCTTAATTACGCCTTCATAAGATAATATCAACTCTTGTGATAATTCCAAATTAAGTTGTTTTACATCGTGAGTCTCTTATATTAGATATTCAGATATTGTTCTATCCTCACTTATCCTAAATTAGTATATTTAACTTGTTTAATAGAAAGACGATCAAAGTTAAATAAAAGGCATTCAAATCTACAAGTCGTATGAAACTGTCACCGTATTGACGAAAATACTGGTGTCACGCCAACCTATCATACGCAACCCATCATCTCGCAACTTGTCACAAGCCAACTTATAACAACTTAACCCGACACAGGGTATAACTGAACATAGGGACAACTGAACATGGACCGATTTTAACCAAAATTTCAACATGGGGTATGATAATGGCTTCTTTTCAAACATATTTTTTGTTAGGAAATTAGGAACCTCCCCATTTGTTTGCTATTACTTATTATGAAATGCTTATGATTTTTTATTTCAGTAGCATCACAGATGCCAGCGTATGTTAATGGGGGTTATACGTGGCGCTTCTCTTTTAAGTCAAGAATTGGGGTAGGAAAATACTTTTAGTTTTTTTTAGGATTTATTTGTAGGTATTTTATTCCTACAATTATTCGAACTGGTTATATTTTAACTAGGTAAATTTAATAAATTTTATTTAAAGTAAGTACTAAAAGCTTCGGTTTCAATTGAACGATTAGGTAGATATTACGTTTGTGGTCAATAAACAAACAACAGGTAATTCAGATAGGAAATGTGGGTAGTTTTTTTTTATTTCAATGCATATAAGAGTGCAAATTAAAAATCTACTTTGCTATCTACATATTTCAGAAATTCATTCATACATTCGTAAACCAAGGTAATGTTTTCTAAAAACAAAATATACAATTAAAGATAAGTATAGACCAAATCGACACTTAAAAAAATTTTCGTTCATTCTTGGATATAAAATAAATTCGTTTTCATTTTTTGAGATCACTTTAAGAACCTTATAGCACCTACATCTACCTACATGTGCATCTTTGTTTTATGTATAAAAATAAGTGGTTATTTATTTGCAACTCCATAAAAAATATTTTATTTAAATTAGTTAATAATGTATAGGTAGGTACCTACAAAGTTTTGAGTCAAAACCTGGGCTGAACAATATGATAAGAAATAAAGTCTTAAAAAAATATATTCAAAATTATTTTTTATCGTCTTTCCTGCTGGATTTATAGGTATTCACATTTACATTGTAATTGTTCTTAAATTTTTCTAGAATATGTGAGCTAATTATACCTACTACCACAATTTTTTTCTTTTTTTTAATAACCTACCTATTTATTCGATCCTAAAACATTGTTTCTCAACATTTTAGAGGAGGGTTAGGTTAGGGCAGTAAATAGGTGGTAATTTTTTTTTAATTCTGCAAATTTTCATCAATTTTTGAATTTTTACTGAAAAGAATCAGATTGATTTTAAATTGCATTAGCTTTTAAGTAGCTATGAAACTTTTGATCGTTTTGGATTTTTTTTTTCATGAAATTTCGTCATTAATTATTGACCTCAATCATATAGATCCGACCAAAAAAAAACTATTTTAATTTTGAAAACACACCACCAGTGTCGCGCCGGCCCTGAACAATTATTTTTTTTTTCTTATTTCCATATATTTTTAACCGAGATGTTGTATTCGAACCAAACAATGAGGTCTTTTTTGTAATTGTTTCCGTATTAAAAAGTAGCAACTTCATACTGTATTTTAGTACAGAAATGTTTTATAGACGGTACCACTGGTAAAGCAACAAGTTTGAAGATGGAAACAAAACGCGAACGACTCAGGCATGATTTTTATCTCTTTCTGACCAAATGATTCTTGCCAAATTGAAATAAAGAAGTTGATGTGTATTTATGTATGCATATTTGACTTTAGTTAATACACTCCCTAAGAATAAAAGGCTAATGAAAGCTGAAAGGGGATGCACTCCTGACCGAATTTGTGTTTTTAGGTAGGGTTCAATTAATTTCCGTTAGATATAGGTAGGCATCTTTAAACCATTTAATTATTTAATTTACCCATTGGCCAACAAGTAGAAATAGAGAAAAAAACGTCATTCATTTTGATAACACATTTGTTACGTGAGAGAAAAGAAGAGCATCCGTGAAAGCCATGGAGTGAGAATGGTGATGGCTTTTGAAACAAATAAAAAAATGGGGTCGCTGGGGTTGCAAACTAAGGCTGCTGGACCTTATAGCTAAGCTAGGCTGGGATAAAAGGGGTCGACCACAATTAAGATAAATTCAAAGTTTGTAAAACATTGTAAAACAAAATAAATACGGTGATAAAATGAGGGTAGGTAGGTAATTCAAAATTGGTAAGTAGGTACCTTTCTTGTTACAAAATTTTGTTGACCAGTGTAATTGATTAAATAAAATCAAGAAAAATATTAATGCAAAAAAAATTTAATTTTATTGAACATTAAGTAGGTAGAGAGAAGAAAGGAAAACGATCTGTTAACGAGCCGGTATGCTGCAAAAGTGAAAGAAGGTAAAATATTTCACGTTTTAGTTATTGATTTCTTGATAATAGGATAGAAACAAAATGAAAATAGAGTTACACTAGGAATCGCCAGTTACATAATATTAAAGTTAAAAGATAATTTGTGTTTCGTATAAAAAATGTAATAGAACTTAAACAATTAACATTTTTACTCACGGGCATGAAAGAAATTCCGACTTTGACAAAATAAGCCCCATCCTATTGGACATAGGTATCACAATTTTTTTAACTCAATTTTGTTTGGTATTATAAAAATGTAAATTCTGTCAACATCGGTCTAATATTTGATGAATTGTTTTATTTTTTAAGTAAAATAAAGTTATAGGTACACCCAGAGAAAAAATCTGTGTAAAATTGCCTAAGCCTGCTAGCATACCTAAATTTTTTTGTATGGAAAATGATATCATCGCAACGCATCAAACCATCGTTTAATTAAGCTACCTATTTTTTACAGTCGAATACTACTAACTACATAGGCACTTCCTAATTGAACACATTTGAATTGAACTTTTTTCTAAATTAAAAATTATTATTTTATACCTACCTATTACCGTTAAATAAATATTTTAAAGCAGTTTTACTGAATCCAACAGTGTTTTGTCGGCGCACCACTCCCACATATATAGATACCTAGGTGGGTAGGCATGCAAATTCACGTTTTTAGAGTTACATATACCTATACCTACCTACCCAACTAACAATTTTGCTCCAATTTTGATCCAAAGAAGCTACTCATAATCGGATCTCACAATCATAAAAGTAGGTACTGTACCTACAAAACTCCATAAAATAAAAAAATAGAAAATTTTTAAGCTTCTATTGCACCTTTATAAAGTAAGTTAAAGAAATCCGATAGAAGTGTTCAAAAATAAAAAAAAAACTACATTTCTGCGGGAATCGAACCCAGCTACTGTCACACCAAAAACCTTGCACGCCAACCACTCGGCCACTAATACGGTATTCATCCGAACCCGAAAACACGGTTTTGCCGAAAACATAGATTTTCGACGAAAACCTAATCGAAAACAAAGTTTTCGCATACATTTTTTGTAGCTTCAGGTTTTCATAAGACTTTATTTTTATTATTTTTTTTACAATTTTCGTAGTTGCGAGATAATGGCTTGGGTATGATGAGCTGGCGTGTAACCATTTTCGTGCTGTAAAATTGCGTTATAAAAAGGGCGATTTCGTTATCGCGGGTGCAACATCTAGACCAGCCATACTCAACCTTTTTTTTTAATGGGCCACATTGATAATTTTCTAACTGTACCCCGGGCCACAAGACATTTTTATTTTCGTAAATAATAAAACTCATTTTAATGTGCATATATACATACATTATGTATTTATTTATTTATTGAAAATATTTTAATGTGATTTTTGAAATTGAGAACACATTTTCAAAACTTTATTTAAATCTGGCTTGTTGCTGCATGCCAACCTAATGACATCATCTAGGTGGGAGTCCGTAAGTTTGTTTCGGTAAATATTTTTTGCATATTTCATTCTCGAAAACGAAGATTCGCAAACAAATGTAGATCCAAATAATGTCAGCAGAATCTGTGAACTTCTTTTGACGATTGCATATTTTTCGGGGACGATGCTCCAAAATTCTAAGTATTCCCCTTTTTCCCTTTTTTCCTTAAACAAAGCTTCAAGATTTGAATCGTTTTTAAAATCGATAAACTCATCAAAAAACTTTGCTTGATCTTGATTTAAAACAGAAGCCACCTGTGAGATAGTCGTTGTTTCCAGATGCCATGGGTTTTCTACAAGCGTTAAGCATTTTTTTATTTTTCTGATATCATGAAACCTTTTTTCAAATTCCTTTGTCAGTGCTGTTAAGTAATTCAATATTGTTGAGTAGTTTTCTTCAGAGATGTCGATGAGGTTCTTTGTAGCTATTACCATTGTTGGAAAATTTTGTAGCTGTTTACTTTTTATTTCTTCATGAAAAATATTAAGCTTTTCTTCAAAAGCAAAGATTTTACTTGCCATCTGTGAAATAATGTTATTTTGTCCTTGTAAATTTCGATTGAGGCTATTTAGTTTTCCTGTGATATCGCATAAAAATGCTAAAAGACACCACCATTGATCATCTTGCAATTCTGGGTAAACTTTTTTATTTTGTTGTAAAAAGAGGATTATTTCTTGGCGCAAGGAAAAAAACCTTTCCAAAACCCTTCCTCTACTGAGCCATCGCACAGAGGTATGCAAAAGAACGTCACCATACTCACTTCCCAATTCTTCCAAAAGGCTTTTAAATTTTCTGTGGTTTAATTCTCTCGCTCGAATATAATTCACAATATCAATTACAATCTTCATCACAGCATCGATTTTTAAATTGTTAATCCGTGCAGCCAAGTTTTCTTGATGAATAATGCAATGAAATGTAATTAAATTTGTCAAATTATATTTTTTTTTAAACAAGATTATAAATCCATTTTCAGATCCAGTCATGGATGGACAGCCATCTGTACATACACCCACGATTTTTTTAATATCAATATCATTCTGCTCTAGAAAATTTGAAATTGTATCAAGATAATCTATTCCCCGGGTCTGACCTTTCATCGGAAGGAATTTGAAAAATTCTTCGAAGATTAAATTCTGTTCTGTGCAATATCTAACAAACACCGAGCATTGAGATGTTGCTGAAATATCAGTGCTGGAATCGAAAGCCAAGCTAAAAAACATACAGTTCCTTAAGTTTTCAATTAAATTGTCACGAATATATTTGGAAATGTCTTCAATACGTCTCACACATGTTGAATCAGACAGCTGTAGTTTTTTTATTTCAGACAATATTTGTTTTTTGTTGCTAAATTTATCAAAAAGTATATCGGCAGCACTTACGAAACATTCTTTGACAATTTCTGCATCGGTGAACGGTTTCATGTGCTTACCAAGAGTATAGCAAATTTCGTAAGATGCCTTAGTTACCACAGAGTCTTGAGATAAAGCCACGGACATCACATTTTGTTGCTGTTGTAATGACCTCTTTAAAAAAGTCAATTTCTCACTTCTTAATTGTGTTCCAGGAGGATAAGTTTCGTTGAAAGATTTGTGTTTTGTGTTAAAATGACGACCAATATTATACTTTTTTAAAATAACTTTTTCACGGCATATTAAACAGGTAGCCGCGTTGTTTTTGCTTGGCACAACAAAATATTCTGTTTCCCATTCGTCTTGAAATGATCTATTTTCATCAGATATATTTCGTTTTAGTTTCGAAGAAATTCCTGCCATTATTCTTTATTTACTAAAATTCACTGCAACCGCACTAACTGAAATTCAAAATTAAAGTAAATGATTCCAACTCAATTTCGCAATGGCAAGTGTCAGAGATTCACAGCTTAGGAAATCTATTGTCACCGAGCGACAAACATATGAGCCATCCTAACATCCAACGGGACACCCAAAAACATCATCACCAAGTGAAAATTCTATTGCACATCAACCATCAACGGCGCCGCCAAGAAATTATTCTTCGTCCGGCAGAGTTTTGGGCACGAGCGCAACAACAACCACATTAACGCTGCGCATCCTCATCATCGACGACGTTGACGGTGGAATCGAAATCAGACCATCAACATACACGTGCGCAGGCCAAACCCTTTTTCATAGTGTCGTGATAAGCGGGACTTGCGACCGAGAACGACGTCATCGAAGGAAAATAAATATCAACGGGCAACTGCAATGGGCCAGCTGCAGCAGCAGTAACAAAAACAACAACAATCAACATTGATGACTGGAAGTGGTGCGATATGGCGAAATATCATTATGTGTGCTTAATATTTTATATTATTCAATATTCTGTATTATTATTTTCCTAGGGTTGAAAGGAGTGACGTCTAGAATATTTTTTGAAAACACACGATGTCCACTTTTCCGCTGATGTACGTTATAGTGTTGCTTCCATTTTGAAAACTCAAAAGGATATATTTTTCTCACGTTTTTCTGCAGTCACTCGATATTTTAAGAATTTATTAAACTACGCTGCGGGCCAAGTGTTATAAGCTCGCGGGCCGCAAGCGGCCCGCGGGCCGCAGGTTGAGTATAGCTGATCTAGACGCACTTGGAGTGTAAATATTTGCAGCAAAAAAATATTAATGAAATTATTACTTGACGGACTACATTTTCACCCATTATTCTATTATTTTTTTTTTATTTTTTTTTTAAAGAAAAATTTATACTTAATGACGTTTTTTGTGAAAAACCATTTTCTTTAAGTTTTTGCGCTAATATTTCGGTGAAACAGCTTCTTTTCCTTGTTTCTCTGCCATTTAATCTGATATTTTTATAAAAAAAGAACAAATTTAATATTTTTTTTCATTATTTGAAAAGTTATCATTTGAAACTTTAAAATAAATAGTTTTTTTTTTGTCTGAGTACGAACATTATTCACAAAATTGCAGCTTTTCAGAAATCACTTAAAAAATCATTTAGGTAATTATTGATTCGGTTAGCATGGGTACAGTTTTAAGAATTCGAATATTTTTTCGATTTGAAATACATGGTAATCAGTGGCGATTCCTGGTCTTCAGTTCTGGGTTGGCTACTTTGATCAAAGCTAAACGTAATAAAAACAAACAGTTTTATTTATTTTTTCAGTTATTTTTTTTAATTAAAAACTTATTTATTTATATAAAAAATCAAGTCGTCGCTCTATTTTCAAAAAAATTTCAAGAACTTGCTCATAAAAGTTATCGTACTCGGGCCAAAAACTTACATGAAACACATTGACACCCATTTTTTTGTAACAATTGAATTATGTTTTAAAACACGTTACGAAGGTTTTATCTATACCTATAAAGTTTATTTATTTTAAGAAAAAAGTTTTTGATAATAAATTTAAAGGAAAGTTCAAATTTGCCTATAAAATACTGCCACATGAAATCGCCACGCTAATAAGAACTTTTAAATAACGAACTATCAAAAAAATTTAAGAAAATAAAATTAAACAGATTCATTGACCACTTTTTTTGCCTTTAAAATGCTTGTAAATATTAAGAAATGTACCACTCACGTCGAAAATGTTAATACGTTTAATTTAATTTATGATAGTTAAAAGTTTTTTTTTAATTAATTCCGCCACTGAAAAGAAAACTACAATTCAAGTTTCAAGATAAATTCATTCAAACAGAACATTCATTAACTGAAAATTACAGTGCCGCACTTAATTATTGGCACAGCACGCTTTTTTAACTTTGAAGCAACATTTTAAGCCTTGGAAACACGCTATTTTTAAAATTTGTATTGGTTTGGTATATGCATATATATACTATTTAACGCAGTTAGTTTAATTTAAAATAACTTGTCCAGATTTAAAGAAAAAAAATAATGAATAACAAAACATCTAATTCTTCCTGCACAAAAATATTGGCACCATATATTAAATCTTTAAACAGAGTAATTTACATAAACATAAGTTAGTATTAGTACTTAGTAGGGAGGCCCTTTTGCTTTATAACAGCATCCAAACGCCTTGGCATAGAATGCACCAAATTTTTGGTCGTTTATTCTCCAATATTTTGCCATTCCTTTATCAATGCTAGTTTGAGTTCAGCTTTATTAGATATCAAACGCTTTTTTACGCGTCTATCCAACTCTTCCCATAAATGCTCAATTGGATTGAGATCCGGGGATTGTGGTGGGTGTGGAAGCACATGTGCAATGTTATATGCCAACCACATACGCACGTCGTGAGCCGTATGTTTCGGGTCATTGTCGTGCTGAAAAGTGAACGAGCCTGTTAAGTTCAACTTTTCAGCACTTTTTTTCAGGTTTTCTTTTAAAATGTTCATATAAACTTTCTTGTCCATTATTCCGTCGATAAAAACAAGCTCGCCCACGCCCGCAGCAGACATGCACCCCCATACCATCACTCCTCCACCGCCGTGTTTTATTGTAGGTGCCAAGTTATTTTTTTGGAGTGCTGTATTTGGTTTTCTCCAGACTTTTGTATGCCCATCACAACGAAAAACGTTAAATTTACTCTCGTCAGAAAAGAGTACATCATCCCAAAAAGCGTTTGGCTTGCTTCCGTACTCAAAGGCATATTCCAAACGTCTTTTCTGGTTAACTGCCGAAATCATTGGCTTACGCCTAGCAATACGTGCGTTGTATTCAGCTTCATGGAGTACTCTTCTTATCGTCATAGGGTGAACTGATTTCCCAAATTCTAAGTTGACTTCAGCAGCTATTTCAGTTGATGTAATTTGGGGGTTAACTTTCACTTTCCGTACAATGCGGCTGCATTCACGAGCATTAAAAACCCGAGGACGACCAGAATGTTTTGCGCTTTTGAAGTTTGATTCCCCTTTGAAACGGTGCACAACGCTGCGAATTGTGTATCGGCTCCTGTCCATAATTTGTCCAATCTCTGCATATGACCTACCTTGACTATGCATGTAAATAATTATTTTCCTTTCCGATTCGGTGGTTTCCTTCTTTTTTGGGCTCATTGTAATAAATTTTATTTTATTTTCGCAATAAATTATTATTTTTTTTTTAAATAACAACTGGTATCCACACAAACAAAGCTTTTTTTTGAATAAATGTAACTGCAGTTTTTAATTTGGCTGACAGAACTGTCAGAAAGCTATAATTATTTGAAGACTAACATACTGTGCCAATAATTTTGTGCTGTAGAAATAAGGTGTTTTCTAACTTCAATATTTTTATCTTTAAACCTGAAAAACTTATTTTAATCAAACTAACTATTTTTGTTAGTAAATATATGCATATACTAGACAAAAACAAAATTAACAAAATAGCTTGTTTCCAAGGCTCAAAATGTTGCATCAAAGTTTAAATAGCTTGCTGTGCCAATAATTAAGTGCGGCACTGTAGGTTTAGGATAAACGACCAAGCAGTAAGCTAAGCACACACCATCAATTTTTTCTCGGGTTTTTCTACCCAGGTAGAGAAAACCATATCCCACAGCTACAACTACAATCCCAATGCATTTTTTTCTCATGTTTTTCTCCACAGGTTCAGGCTTGCCAGATTTTTATAAGCCTATATCGCTTATATTATATTAAAGGATATATCGCGCAATTTGGCCTTTGGCAATCTGGCCAAGTGCTCATGATTTTCGCACTGAGACTGTCTCGCTGCAAACGACCAAGCAGAAACACACATTTTCTTCTCGCATTTTTCTACTTGTTCCGTTGGCGCTTATTTGTAGTGCCAACTTTTGTGAATATTTTGTCGGTCTGTTCTTAAAGATAGAATGAGATAGCATATCGGCACATCGGGAATAATAGTATAGTTTTGAACGTCATTTGATGGCGACAAATTTTATCGCCAACTCTAGACTGAAATTCAAAGCATTAAAAAGTAACTTTGTATGGGATTAATATAGCACGTAGGGGTTGCAGTAAATGGCTCTATTTACATAGGTTTTGCTGGTTTTTTAATGATTTAAGCACATTGGGATGTTATGTTTTTTTGTTTTATGTACCTATTCAAGTCTTTATAGAAATAATTTGTTTGTCTTTAAGCTGAAATTTTAGGGTTGGCGCAGCCAACCTAGCCAACTGAGAGGAATCGCCACTGATGGTAATGTTTGTTTGCAATGTTGTGCCAGCTTCAGTCTTAGCTTCAGTGTAAGCTGAAATAAATTTGCATCGTAATTAAGTTTTTTTTTTGTCAATTAATTTCCAAAATTTAAATCCTCACGCATTTAACGATTTATGTTGAGTGTTGGCAACTGTTTTATTACCGGGTATATTAGTAGCTAATTCTTAATCTACCTACATATTGTAAAGAACTAGCCGTAAGCCCCCCCGCCACGTCAAGGCTTACCCATTGAGGGGGATAGGGGTGCTTTTTTAAAGTGAGTTCCCCATGCCTCTCACTGTAGGGGTGCTTTTTTAAAGTGAGTTCCCCATGCCTCTCACTATAGGGGTGCTCCGGTCTGCCTATTGGCCTACATAGTTGGCACATGCGGTGAGATACTCCTCTGCAGTCTTTTCGCTGTATTGGCTGATGATCCTCAACAGCCTTTCATTTGCCTGAGCGTATTCGGCTCGCGAATACAAAGGCAAAGAATCACCAGCATTCAGCCTTTCAAAGACTGCACTCACACGCACATGCTCAAGAAGCAACGCATCTAAGAGCCTGTATACATTCGGATGATGGCACCCAATGGATCCCTGAAATGCTCTGTGCCAAGACTCAACACTGTTGTTGGTCCTCGGAAGATTTTGTGTTGTTGTGTCTTTGCAATTCCACATCTCCAAACGGAATCGAGGACTTCGGCGAGTGCGCCCTACCCAAGTATTTTCGAAATACTCGAGAAAATTTTGATGTACCTCGGTATCACCAAAATTTTGAACGAGCGCATTCGCCAACAAGTCGTAACGATCCCGAATGTCAGTGGTTTCGCAGAAACACAACGCCACAAATTTCCGGAGGCACATATGGTAGTCCACGTCATTGCCATCCCTTGTTTGCATCCCTAATGCTTGGATTTTCCTACGCACGGCTTGAGCGAAATGGAAAAAGCAGCCATGGATACTCGCCTCAGAGAAAAGAAGACGAAGAGCATTCTCTTCAGCCTTCTCAAAATCTATGAGGAAGTTCCTTGGCTGCATATTTTCCATCCCACTTGCACTCTGAATAAGCATTAGAGCACGTACGTAGGTATTTTCCAGTTTGTTAGGGAGCAAACAATATAGGCAGGGAAGTACCTTATTGTCAAAAAGTCCGTGGACTACCCAAAGCTGAAAAAACATTTCAGGGCATACTTTAAAGGTGCCATCCAGCAACCACGTTTCGCACCGGGCCAGCCTTACTCGATCCGAATAAGAACCGAATATAATAATTCGGTCTACATCACCGCTGCCTGTATCACCCAACAAAAAATCTTCAGGGTGTGAAGTTTTTGTTCTCAACAGCTCAGCGGGAAAATTGATTTCGGATCGAGTATGTGGGATGGGCATTGATTGATGCCGACGTTTTCGCTCTCGCGAAACCGCCTTCTGCATCGACATGAAGCTTGGCCCACAGACTGCAGCCGGTGCGGAAACTCCTTCTAAAGCTCTTGAAACTATATTTCTAGGAGCTTCAGAAGAAGTAGTTGCCAGGCTCTTTACTCTTTGCCTGATTGTTGCCATCTCGGATAACACCGGGGAAGGGCCGTGGTTATGTTCTGCTAACATAACCACGCTAGTTTCTTGTGAAACAACCCTCCCATGGCATTTATCCAATCCATACTTCTCACATCGCCAAAATGTTTTAATGGTATCACATCTATATCTTACATAAATGAACCCATTATAATGTAATTTGGGAGCACCCCGTTGTGATGACACAAAATTTGACATTTTAAAAATATTTTTTGGAAGAAAAACGGTCTTGTTCCGTTAAAGGCAATCAAGAGAGTGAAGAATTAATACAAATTAAATAAAATTAATTAAAATATTGCCGGTATATTTTGGGGCCAAAAATTGTTGGCTCATATTTCTCATTATCCTTTAGTCCTAGAAAATTGAAATTTGGGTTATAAATTCAGTAAGTGCACAGAAACCCCCCACATTTTTTTGGTACCACCAAACTAAGGGGGGGGCTAAATATCTGTAAGTGAAAGATTAGGGGCGCATTTTTTGTTGGTTTCGTATGACACGGCCCCTAAGTTCCAGAGAGCTAAAATTTTGTTGATAGTGAGAACTAACCTAAATTAACCCCCCACATTTTTTTGGTACCTCCAAATTAAGGGGGGGGCTAAATATCTGATGTGAAAATTGTTGTGAGGCCTCTGATTTTTTTATAGTTTTTTTTATAAAACTTATACTTTTGAGTTCTTTTAATGTGAATGTGAACTCAAAAATACATTATTAAATCTTAATTGGTAGATAAAAAAAAAAAACTATAAAATTTTTTTGTAATGCTTAACATAGCCAGGTTTCGACTCTCTACCTCTTAATAAGGATGCTTGTAATCTAGCCTCAGGGGTCTCGAGTTCGATTCCTAGCTGTACGCAGCAATCTTTTTTTTTTTATTCAATAAGGATGCTTGTAATCTAGCCTCAGGAGTCTCGAGTTCGATTCCTACCTGTACGCAGCAATCTTTTTTTTTTTATTTGAACAGTTTTGAACAGCGAAATTTATGAATTTAATTCAAGTTTGATTTGTGAAATTTTGTTATTGGATAATTTTTAGTTCTGTTAAATTTTAATGATTTTATAGTTTATTACAAAATACCTACCTACCTATATCTATTAACAAAAAAAATTGATTGCTCATTATGTGCAGCATAACAATTAATGAAACTGACCAAAAAAATCCGGATTGTTTCTGGCAGCACCCACCTATGTAGCTACGCGGATTGAATTTACTTTCACTTTTCGCGAATAAATAGGTAGGTATATTCGAAAATAAAAATTTTCTTTCTACCTTTAATACGGGAAAACCGTTTTAGGAATTTAACGATTTTGATTTGAAAAAAAGTAGATGCCTAGGTAGGTAGGTACCTATACATACCTATCTAGATGGCTACCTATAATGAATTCGCTTTTGATGTGCAGTTTTGTGTTAAATTGGGGACGGTTGTTATTTTCAACACCTTTTTATTTTACTTTTTAAAAATAATTTTTCCTTACCTTCCTAGGTACCTACTTACTTACAAAAAACTTTCAATGCCAATTTTAGTGAAATTGCCCAAGGAACAAAAAAGTAATTACTCAGATATTTTTTGACATTTTTACGAACCACCAAGTAGGTAGGTACCTACCTAGAAAATATTTTTTTCTTGTATAATTTTATCTTAGCTGTAAGTTAACTGGTGTAAATTGCATAGAAATCACTCAAACCCTATTACAAAAATTCTTAACCTCAATTTTCAGAACGTCTCTGTTCAAAACTTGTCAGAATCATTTTTTTCAGCTTAACGGTAGCATAGAGTTTGAAATTTTTATCAAAAAACTAGAATTCGGCATTTTATGAGCTGTTAGAATTTCAGATTTCTCGTAAGTATATGTAGCTATAAAAAATAAAAAAAAAAATAAAAAACAACTAAAAAATCAATGAAAACATTTACAAATATATAAATTTAAATTAAATTAATTTGTTGTATTTGATTCAGTGTATTCGATGTGTTCGATATATACTCGCGGTGTATTCGTTTCAAGTAATTACACGATTCTATTGTTTTGGTTTGAGTTGATGATTCATTTGATTTGTTTTGAAAAATGTGAATGCAGTGAATAGTGTATTTGAAAAAATATAGAACGGCTTGGAAGTGGATTCAAGCCATTCGTTGCAGATGTTTAATATCTAGGTATGTAGGTACAAATTTAAAATTTTAAAATAAACCCTGTTCGGTATGTGCATAATGTTTATCCAATCCATGTATCAATATAAGTTCGTTCACTCGTCAAACTGTCTAAAATGCAAATTTGTCTAAAATGCGTCCTCATGAAACGTAGACAAAACGTTAGTTTGCATACCCCTGACGACAAAAATACCTACCAAGGTGCCTCCCCACTAAAAAAAATTGTTTTGTTTTAATTTTATCCCTAAGAAGGTTTTATAATAGAATCCATAAAACACAATGGATTCCACTAGCTCACATATTTCAATATCTACCAATCAAAAACTTCACTGAGCAACACCAAAATTTAAAACCATTTTGTTCTCCTTCCGCATCGTATCATATATCGTGACATACCATAACGCTACGGTTCCATTGCTAAACACCATATTAAATGTACAGATTCGGAAACCATTTTATTTTTCTTCTCTTTTTCCATATCTTGACCTACCCTCACACTACGGCTTCAAATGTAACCAATAGGATATTTAATCCCTCCTACTCACACTATTTCAGAAGGTTCGATGCAACCATGATCAGATCCCGTTACCAACATTCCTATGATCAGTTGTACCCGTGATGAGTTGTAACTGTGATAAGTTATGAAGATGTTCAGTTCGGTTGTTATAAGTTGGGTTGTTATAAGTTGGCCTGTGACAGGCTATACCCAACCCGAAAATACTATTTATTAGTTAAATTTATTGGAAAAAAGCAAAAAGACTGAAATCGTAAAAAAATTTGTATTTTTGACTAAATTTTTTAACTTGATTATGTCGCCAAACTTTTATGAATTACGAATCTCTATTAGTCACATTTATAATTTGCGGAAAAACTTCGTAAAGATACAAGTCTCTAAGAAAGAGTTAAAAAGTTAATTAACAAGATTATGAAACATGGAATAGAGGAGAGAAATTTTGAGTTCAAAGTGTTTGAAAGTTGCGTAGATCCTAAATAAAGGAACTTTATCTGGCAAAAGCACGATTACTTATAATGGATCAGACAATGTGTTTTTAATTATGAATTCACGCAACGTAAAAAAGTTCATTAATAATGTCGTAAGCACTATTCACTGCTTTTGAAAAGTGTTTTAACAAATTCTTATAAACTCTAGTTTTTAATTTAAAAGATTTTATTTATGAATTAAGTTAATCAGTCAATTTCAATCAATTAGAGCCATTGACCTAGAAAATCTGTAAGTTTTTTAGAAAGCCTAACCCACTGTGAACAAATGATAGCCTGTAGTAAAAATAAGAGACCACCACCGGTTTTAGCTTCACTTGTGTTGTGATTTGGTTCAAATCCTCTAGAGACAAGAAGGACTATAGTTAATAAAATGTACCTCTTAAGCGTTCCTATTTTTGAATTTTTATTTTTAAACTGAATAGTTTCGAAAATATTGCACGTAGTTTAATGAATGGGAATGCAATAAAACCCATTTAAGCGCCTCATCTTAATTACCTTGTTTTGATGGGCATTTTAATCCAAACCAGTCCAGTTATAAGAAACCCTCTTAGGAGCTTAATAAAATTGATAAACTAAAAAATTGAAGGTAATGCTATTTAAAAGTAGCCTTCTCCATTGAATTAGATGAAGATTGTTATAAAGAATGGTTTTTTAAACGTGTGGTTTTCAAATAGAAATAAAACGGATATAATTTAATGTTAGGGCGAATAATTTATTTTAAAAATAAGGATTTGTCATTATGTTTTAAAAATAATTGCGGGTTTGCTCGAATTAATTTTCGACTACCTTTTGCAGCACTTTGGGCGGTACATCAGATATCACGCGACGTATATTCTCTTCCAAGGCGTCATACGTCTCGGGCTTATCTGCGTAGACAAGCGAACAAAAAATAGTCGAGCGGTGTTAAATTGCATGACCTTGGAGGCGACGAGTTGGATACCTACATTTAAATAACTGGCAAAATATAACAACCATTTTCAGCGAAAAAGTATATATTGACAGATCCACATCTAAAAAACTTCTTTTATTTGAATTTTAACACAAGATACACAAGATTACTTAAAAGAGTTTTGTTAATAAAAATTCGTTAAAATGTTATACAAAAGATATAGGTAAGATAAGCGATGAGTTATGCGGGATAGGCACTCAAGCAAGAAACACTTATCTGGGTTTTAAGTTGCAAAAGTTATTGCGTTTTAAAATTTCGTCGATGGGAAAATTCTATGGAGAATTTTATTTACGATACCTCCAAATAGTTTCAGTGCAATGTTCGCATTTTTATAGAACTTCACGCCGATGATTAAGTAACATACGGAGAAGACCTTCAAAGCCAACACTTTTTCGTGTGATTACTCTTGTCTGAAGCGTTTGAAGCTTACATCATCTTTATTTCTCAAAATCAACCATAGACAAACGAGCCAATTGGAGTCTAGGCAATAGAAATAATTGTCTTGACATAGATAGATTTGTTCACCTCCATTAACATTTGGAAAATTCAAGAATGTCACTCTTGGTTTATAAATTGCATTAACCTGAAACGTATCTCAACAAAATATAGAGACTTTTACTTCGAGTATCGCCTTATCAGGAGACCTGTCAAATTTTTATTTTGATGTGAGATCTGCACAAATTTACAAATCTAAACAAAATATTTTCCATCTTGTCGTCGTTCCAAAAATTAAACTAAACAATAAAAGATCACCTAAATCCTTAAAATGAAAAACATACCAAAATACCTATCAGCAATTGAGACCATAAATCTTGTTGCAGACGAGAAAGATGGTAAGTCAGTAATTTAAAACTTGAGCTTTGTGTGTACACTTAAAAAACTATACCTACCTCTCGTAGAATTGCCTCGAATTAAAAAGAACCTAGAAATTCTATGCACAACTGTGTGTTCCGAAGAAATAGTCGATGTCCTTCTGGAAGCATTCAAACAATGTTCCCATGATGACCATGCCTGGAAGTATTCTCTCTATATCTATCAAATCCTGCTCTCGGTGATTGAAGAAGTTGATTTCGATTCTGACGCCAAGGAAGACCTTATATCCACACGACATGTGAATCTATTGATCGATGCAATTCAAGATGTGTCTGGATTTGGCTTACGTCCAAATCTTCATTCAATTCTCATAGAACATCCAATTTTCGCTCCGATTCCAACGAAATCCCCTCCAAATACCGATCATTTGATTGTGTCGCTTAAGGCATTCCGCAAAATCCTCACAGTTCGTAAGTTCCATGTTGGTGGCAACCTAAGCGTTGTCACACGTGATTACATAGCCGGAATCCTGACCATCATCGAACACGATTTGGAGAAGAAAATCCAGCTGACCGAAGTCGAGAGAAAGCTCTATCAAACTGATTTGAACTTGATTTGGAATGAGTCTTCAAAATGCGATTATTTTCGAAATATTCTCCTCTTCAGAGGTCTGCCAAATCTTCCACCAGCGCTGCAAAAGCGACTCCATTTGGAATTGCTGAACAAGCTGATGGCCAAAGGAGGCTTTACCTATTTTGTCAGCACTTTGCTTATGAATCGGACAAATGTTGACGCCGCAGAGTGTGATTACTTCGAAGTGATTGCCAATATTGTGGCTCATCCAAAGCACTCAACTAAATTCTATATGTGCCTAATAGACCAGATTTTCGAGTTCCTGAAACTCTGTATATCAAATAAGAACATGGCATTTTGTATGGGAGCGGGATTGCTGACACTGAAGAGGCTTTACGAACTCAATTCAGATACTCGCAAAGCGATCACAGAAAAACTGGATAAGGTCTTTCAGAAGTTTGCCAATCCCGAGGATGTATTAAGTGGACTTATTGTCATGGAACATGCCGAGTTAGCCTTTTTTGCCAACTTTCTCTTCACCTCATTCTGTTCCTCGTCCATGGAATGCCTGCCGAGTGAATTGCTCACCAAATACCTGCCTTTGCTATTGTCCGTTTACAGTTTCATACCGGACAAGTTCAAGGAACAAGTTCAGATCCGTGGTGTGATTGTGCGGTGTTTGGCTAATCGATCACGAAGCGAGCTTGAAAATATCATAAACGCCCTGATCTCCAAAAAGTACCCGGATGACTGGTTACAGCTGCATCCTAGAGTGTCAATTCAATCGGATTCCACATTAAGTCATTTGACAGTTAAGATCAACTCTCCCGACACTAAACCAGAAGATCTAAACATCTCGAATGTCCTGCCCGAAGTGCTGACCTTATCCAATCATAACATTTTGATTTACGTTGTTTTCATGTGCCTCTTGAGCATGATGCAAGAGGCTCTCACCAAAGACGATGAAACTGCTGAAGATGCTTCCATTGATCTCCTTCGCAGTGAAGAGGAATTGATAACGTTCCTCAACTCAAAATACCCAATTAAGGTGGAGATCATTCTCTGTTTGAGCACATTGGTCAATCATACCGGTCTCAGGGCACAAATCAGTGAGAATTCCAGTGAATTCCTGGAGTTCTTACAGACCTTTATTCAACGGAGAGCCGATCAGTCACAAGGCAATCAAGAAAGCACAGATCACACGCTGCTTCTTCTGCTAACTATCACTCAGGAAATGATAGAAAACTCCGAGATTCCCGAGAAGTATAGGGATTTCACAAAAGTCTTGCGAGAGCTTCGAAAACAAACCCCCAATGAACTAATTGTCAATCGAATCGATAAATTGCTTAACTTGTTGGAAGGTGGGCTGAAGGCCTCAGTTGCAAATCGAACTAGTCAATATAATACAGCGCGAGATTTAATGAAGGAACGTGAAGCACATCTAAAGGCATACGGTATCAATTTGATGATTGAAATGCTTCGCCAAAAAGATCGCGATGCCGAGACAAATGGACATGTAACGCTAGCGTTAGCCTTGCATGCTCTCAAAGAACCAGAATCATATGTTTTCTTGAATTGCGTTCGATTGTTTGTGGCACTATTGAATGTTATGGAATCAGAGGTCTTAGAAACACTATCCGATGAATATTTGAACAGGGAGAACAAAATCGACTATCGATTGGTGGTAGGGGAAGCTATTCTCAAAGTTACCAGAGAATTGGGTAAGAAAAAAATATAATATTTAATATTTTAACTATAATTTTCTCTTTGTTCTGTTATGTTATGTTTTGTTTTTGTTTTTTTTCTCAGGGCAACTCTCCTATAAGTATAAGGATGTTCTTTTGAATTGCTTCATTAGTGGCTGCCGATCGGATAATAATGAATTCCGATGGTCGAGCTTTTCGAATTTGGCTACTTTGTGCAAGTTACTCACGTTCCAAGTGCACAGTTTCTTTCAAGAGGTAAATGACATAAATGTTTTCTGATTTTTTGTTTTTTGTTGAGATCTCAAATCGTATTAATTTTGGGCGATATAATGTTTTCATCTGTTTCTGTGAAACCTTATGACAATGAGAAGTAAGTTAACTTCAGGTAAGAGGATATTTTCGTTCCAATGATTAATAAAGACCAATTAGCTGCTACTAATGAGCCCACCAGCTTTCATACATGGGGGAATAGTATTAAATTAAAAATCAGAAGATACCTTTTCCGTAATGACGGTACTGACTAAGAATGGATATTTGGGCTCTAACATATTCGAGTGAAGCACCTAGACCACGTTAAATATTGTAATTATTCTTATATCAAGTCTTGTATTGAAATTTATTTATTAATTTCTATCTTAAACTGATATCTAAACCAGAGTTCTACACCTTGAGAATTTTATGGAAAATTAGTTAAAACTCAATCGAGTGTAAAAGATTAGAACTTTGTCAGGAAATAGACCGTTATATTCTATTTACAATAATTCAGGCTTAAATTAAATATTTTTTTTTTTAATCATAGGTGATTTTTGATTTGAATAAACAAACAAATTGACGGTTAGGTTAGTTTAGGTTGTTAGGTAGATGATTGATAACCTTACCGCCACTCTTAGTTCAATTTAGATCCATTGTGATACCCTGAAGTACTGAACTGCCCTAAAAGAAAAAGAAATATTTAAAACTTATGATGCATTTGTGCATAAGAATTTTTTTAGAGGTGCATGGGGTACCTTTTAAGTAATCAAAAAAAAAATAATGGTCAGGTTCTTCAAGATGATTACTGTACGATTCGCTCAAGAATTATTCAAAGAGAGTTGTAGTAGTTTTAGGTTTGATGGATATCATATCGAGTAATTTTAATGTTGAAGGGAAGCCATCGGACTTACGTTTAATGTTAATAAATTCATTAAAAGAGATAAAAGTCTGCATTGAGCTTGCTGATAGCTTGAGAAGTTTTCAAAGATGTTTTCTACAATGAATTTCTGACATTTCGAAGGGTTCGTAGATCTTTAATATACCAGGGAGGGCAGGAAGGCACATTTTTACGTGGGTATGTTATGGTATGGATTGAACGAAATATTGTTAAAAAATCTAAACAATATTGGGACATAAAATTACTTCTCTTCAATTAAAAGTGTCTATTTATTCAGAAATATTGTTTTAATGTTAACAAATATTTCAACAATATCGACAAACATTTTTCACTAATGTTCCTTATACTTATAACACTGGTTAACAAGGTAATGTAAATGGTAATCAAATTATGCTTTGTCTAAGGTTTTTGATGGCTTAAGTTCAAATCCAATTTTAAAATCAATCTATCATGTCAGGTTTTTCGAGATACAGCCTTTTGAGGCTTTATAAATTCATGAAGTAGATATTTTTCAATAAAATTCGTGATGATTTTCCAATTCTACAATCCCTTGCTTAAATATTCCTTTTTAAAATTTTCAATATCTTATTTGTTTTTTAACAAAATCCTTATAATTTTTAAGTCTTCAATTGCCATACATTAACCTTAAAAGAATGCTGAAGCATTTGTTTTAAAACTGTTCTCAACAGAAAAACGCAAAACGAAATAGCTATTAAAAAAGCAATTTTTGATCTTAATAAAAACTCGTAGTCTTAAGGTCAAGTTCATCATCAAGTTTTTAGAATATATTTTAGAAAATGTAAAAATAATGTTGAAAATAGGTATTTCTTAGTTTAAGGGGGTATTCTAGTGTAGAATTTTGAAAAAATCAAACATTTTTTTTCTCATTTAGTATTTTTAAAAAATTCGGAATTGTTGAAAAATATGCAACAAGAACATTTTTTTTTTCAAACTGCTGCCATTTTGTTAAAAAGTTTTTTTTTTAACTTATCCAAGGGTGAAACAATAGCGACATCTATAATAATTAAGAATCCGTCCGGTTTTTGTTTTTCAGACCACCAGGAGGGTTGGTAGGATGCACGCCAGGACACCCTCTTTTATTTAGACTTTGACTGCTTGTAACTTTGTTAATTTAAATTTTTTTTTTTATTAATTTTTTTATGTATGAACAACAAATCAATAAACAAATGATAAAAAATTTATGGTCAAAATATTTTTTGTTTCCTTTATACAACGCTTCAAAAACCGGGCGAAATTCATGTCTTTACACTAGAATACCCCTTAAGCATATATTATAGCTAAAATCGGAGTTTTCGATTCGGAATTAGCACTTAAAATTAACTCTTAAACGAAATATTCAAGAACATAGTTGAATTACAAATGAAGACCCATAAATCATCTCATAAGTAATGAGAAATTATGAAAATTTAGTTAGATACTAAATTGATTCAAATTCTGTCTAAAATAAAAGATTTGTACTTTTCAAAGTCATCATACAATTTATTTTTAAGCGATAATGTTGTTTTTGGTTTTGAAGTGATTTTTGTGCGTATTCTGTTGAAGCGAAATGTACCTAAAAAATTTAGAAATTTCAATAATTGTTTGGTTTTTAAAGGCTCGTATTCCTCCAAATGAATTAATTAAAAGCCAAAGTCACCTAAAAACTCAATTCTCGGTATGAATTAAAAAAGGATTCTTTCTACAATATTCACGATTTCACCACAGTCCCCAATAAGTAACGATATTGATGAGAGGTTCTTAATTTAGTAACATTAATTTTTGACGTTAGGCAAATAGGGCTTAATCCAGAAACTAGTCACACAGACTCAATGAACTTAAAATAAAAACATCGAAACAAATATGATTTTTTCTGTCTTATTGTTTAAAGATTAGACTCAAGTTGTTAGTTATGAACGAAAGATACGAAAAAAAGACTGTTACACCAAATCAAAAACCTATAATGTAATTTTATGACTTAAGACCTTTTTACCCAAAGTCATCTAAAACTAAATAGTAATAACGTACTCTTTATTTCAGATGCTTCTACTTATAGAAAATGAAATTCAAACTGGTAAATATTCTCCCGCCAAACGCGCTGCAGTTCTAGTTCTCAGCGAACTTCTTCTTGGAATGGAGAACCTTTTGGATCACGAAGAATACCTTCTTCCAGTATATCGAGTTCTCAAAACTCTATCAACCGATTCCGATGATGAAAAAATTCGGCTTCACGCTGCCAATGGTCTTAAAGCACTCGGTGATAAATGCAAAAAATTCCTATTTCCCGAGGAAAAGAGAGAAAAGGAAATTAAAATAATTGGAATCAAAGATCCGCCAAGTAATAAAAAATCTAAAGGTCATATTCTTGAATTAAATTAAAAACAATACAAAGTATTATTGTAGGTATTTTTATTTTTCATTTATTTTTTATTTCACATAATCTTAAGAATAATAAAATTAAAAATATTAAATTAATTTATGCTTTTACAATATACGAGAAAATAAGAAGAATTTTATAATTTATCTTAAGAGCTAAAGAGATTTTTAATTGAAATAGGAGCAGAGCACGTGAATTACGTTCAGTCGTCTTGAGTCAAAAAGTGAGGCATTTCAACGATTCGACAAGACAAATGAGCGTAAAAAAAGTCTTTAAGAGTCATATTAAATGTGGCAGTTCAACTTGTCACTAAATTAAACACTTATTAGTGGAGTCAAGGACAAAACGAAATAAAAGTTTTTTTTAGTAACAAGTGAAATTGCAGCATTTTTAACTTACAAATTACAAATAATATTAAATAAAAAAAGAAAATTAAGCTTACAACCTTGATGGGCTCTTAGGGAGCTGATTCATATCACGTCGCGATATCGTATTCCGCCTTGATTCGCGAAATAGAACATAAATGAAAATTCCAATCATTATCACAGATAGCGATACTGTTAATACCACGCTTCCTAAGTTACCAGCAATGTTTTGGAATTGACCTAAATCAAAAAAAAAATTGTTTCATTAAAGAAATCTCTCTGTTTTACTTAAAATATATTTACTTTTAAATTGATGATTCCCTCGTTCGTCTTCGAGTTGGTTGACCAGCTTGGCAAATTTTGCCTGACGATGGTACTTAACTGGCTCTTCACTTGGTTCGTGTTTTATATCCTGTTCATTTACTCCGGGAATAATATCTTCAACTATCGCAACAGTTGCTACAGTAACAACTTCTTCTGAGCTAGGCTCTTCCTTTAAAATCAAACCACTTTTGTCTACGAAATTCATTTGTCGCTGCTCTCTACCCACTCGATCAGGTTCAAAAGGATCATTCTCCACCGCAGCTGCAACTCCCCCTTTGCCAGGGACTGTGAAGCTGGCTCTAACAGTTTGCATTCCCGACTGAAAGCTACAAACCACTACAAATCTTCTAGTGCTATGGGTGAAAATTCCCAGATTTTCCTGAACCGTAATAAAAGTCTCCACAGTGTTGGTTTCTGGCTTCACTAAACTGCCACACATTTTGTGGTCGATCCTCATGATATATTTGTCTGTTGGTTCCCTTGGATTGCCTTTGACACCACAGTTTCCGCCATCGACGGCTATTTTCCCTCCAAAGTAAGGGCCGGTCTCAACTTCGATTTCCGATGCATGTGGTAGACATTTAGTAGCTTGTGCTGAAACTGTTCCAAATAAAAACAAAACAAAAACATGTCAGTATAATAAATTGACAAGATTCTCACAATAAACTCACAGCCTTTAGTTGGAATGACAATAGATTGACCCTGAAATAGGTCATTTTCAACTTCATTATCCAAAAACTCCGATCTGCCACTGATTTTCAAATTCCTTTTCTTTTGTTGCGGTCTAATGTGGAAGCTATATTTAGTTGCCATTCTAAGATTGTCAACTCTAGCAGTATAATGTCTAATGGGTCTGCAATTAAGGCCAATCAAATCTCATTAGACATTCATGTCACTTCCGAACTACTCATACTTACTCATATGATTTGTCCAATTCCAACTTTTTATCTTCGATGACTTTCGATCGACATCGGTGAGGTCCGAACGATTGCATCTCACAATAGAATATTTGAAAGGTCTTTGGCGGTGTCAATGCATCGGTATCATTGGCAGTAGCTGGTACAAATTCGACTTCCCACGTAAGGTTGACTGACTTGTAATTTGGTTCTCCGGAAACGGCACGAATTTCTAAAAGAATGAAAAGAACAAAGAAAAGAACCGATCATTATGTATACATGGTTTTAAGTTCTGAGTTAAAATAAATTATGCAAAGTAATTTTATTTTGAAAACCAACAAGTTGAGCTGACCAAAATGTATAATGTTGGTAAATGTTGTTGGCATGAGGTTAACTTGCGTATGCATTGCATTTGCATATTGTGAACATTAATTGGGTCAATCATTTAACAATTACCTTCTCAGACTTCTGACATATCTTTCATTGAAGTCATTAAGCCAATCCAGCTGCTGTGTGATTCCATGATTCCACCTGGATTGTTAAGATCAATTGCATTGAAATTGAAAGAACATTGCCATTACAAATTGTTCTGAGTGGTGGAACCCTTCTGATCGTATTTTCGTGCCATGCGTCGTCGGTCACGGTCGTCGTTGTCGTTGTGTCGTTGTTGGCCATTAGAAAAGACTAAGATTTGTGTTTCATTTCGCGTGAGTGTGTCTTGTTAAACAAAATAAGAAAACATCATCTTGATCTAAACGAGAGGGCTTAGGAGTATTTTACGAGTTCTTCATTTTGTATTTTATGTCTAGAACTAGATATGGCTTAGCATGGCACTGTTACGAAAAGAGTAGATGTTAAACTAAGTTTTAAATGCGATCCTAAATTAGGTTGAAAAACAAATTGTTGTTGGAATAAATTAGTTTCCTTTTGAGGATAGATTAATTTACATAATGGAGTTACGAGTAGTTTAAAAATGCATATATTTTGTTATCGAACAAACATTTGTTACTATTGTTAATATATATATATGTATATTACGGCAACTTTAACATCGATGTTATGTGGTCATTAAGAAAAGTCTAGTGTATGATCATTTCTTAATACAATTTTTCTGGTACACTGTTGCGTATACGTAATATTATGATATCTTTGTAGAAATATAGTCCTGAAAAGGTAGATAAAAGAATAACCTTTCTTGGTAGATTTCCGACTGAGCTAAATTTTGGTAGGGAGCTTCATTAATACGTCCATAAGACTTCCTAAAAAGTTCTCTTATTTTGGACAGAAAATTAATCGGTAAAACTTGTTGTTAGCATCGATGGGTTCGATTTAAATCTCAAAGCATTTATTAGTTTTTAGTGAAATGGCAGTGCCCATCAAATTTTTATTTTACTAAAAATTGATTGCCCCGACATTTGGTTATTTTAAAATATTAAAAACAAAAATCATTTGAGGACAGGGTGTGTGAAAAACCGAATAAAAGCAGGTATTTTTCAGAGCTTCATTAAATCAGCCGTTTCTTGAAAACCTTTATGGTTCTGGATAAAGCTGTTATCAAATCAAATTCTGAAAGGTCATGACCATTGTCTATCACCATTACTAAGCTTGGAATATCCTTTTTTATAAAAGGGAAAACATTTTGAAAACCCCAAAAATGCTAATTCCGTTTTGAATATCTAGGTCGTCGTTACCATACTTCTCAATTCAAAATATGTACATAGGTATTTCGATTATTTATAGATTAAATGTTTAAATGAACTATTGTTTTCTACCACATCAAACAAATCCATCAATGAAACTTCACCTAACGAAGTCACGATGAACATTATTTGCATAGATAGAGCAGGATGTCTAAAATTACCCTAAGGAAAACCCATCAGACTGTAATTTATGTGTAACGTAGTTTGATAATCCTCAAAGTTGACTTAGGCTTTGTATTCGTTTATACATACATACATAAGTTGGGTGTTTCCAAATGGCTTTGATAAGACATGGTCGCATTTTTATTAGGGAATATTTAAGTAGACATTTGGAATGGCTTACTATATACCTTATCAATAAAAATCGGGATTTAAGTTGTAGCTTAGGCTTGCCAGATTGGGACTATTCATGGGAAAATTAAAATTTTTTTTTTTAAATTAATTAATTTGTTTATAACAAAATAAAGAATTGACTCCTAACGTAAAATATATTTCGGATAAATTAGTTTTCAGGAGTGTGACGTATTTTAATATTAAATAAAGTTCAGCTTTTAGTTGAATAAAAAACATGACCAGCTGTCACTTTGACATCACTACATCAGTATACTTAACTTGATAATTAGGCACCAGTTATAGCTATCATTGGTTTTCATCATTGAAAACAAACATTGGAATTTTTTCGACAGGTCGTTTATAGCAATCATTAAAAATTTCTGTCATTGAAAACAAATTCCTGATTGAAATCCACCGAAAAACTTTTACTGACAGAAATCTGTCATTGGAATTGTGTGAAATTGGAACACAAATCAGTGGAACGATTCGTTTCAATTTTGAACATAAAAGGCGCCAGTTATAGCTATCATTGGTTTTCATCATTGAAAACAAACATTTGAATTTTTTGGCAGGTCGTTTATAGCTATCAGTAGAAATTTCTGTCATTGAAAAAAATTTCCTGATTGAAATCCACCGACAAATTTTTACTGACAGAAATCTGTCATTGGAATTGTGTGAAATTGCAACACAAATCAGTGGAACGATTCGTTTCACTTTTGAACATAAATGTATCAGCTGTTCAGGAAACTGAATTTCCGCCCGGAAAATAGAAAAATATATTTTTAGAGAAAAATAAATGCGTAAATACACTTTTTTTGTCAAAAAAAATTCTTTGTGTTATTACCGATCGATCAGTATATAATTTTCATTTCTAATCAAAGAGAAACACCGTCAAATATCGATTCAAAAAATTTTCCGGATCGATTTCAATGATAGCTATAACTGGCGCCAAAGTATCAGCTGTTCAGGAAAATGAATGTCCGTCCGGAAAATAGAAAAATACATTTTTAGAGAAAAATAAATACGTAATTATACATTTTTTTTTCTAAAAAAAATCTTTGTGTGATTTCCAATCGATGAGTATATAATTTTTATTTCTAATCAAAGGAAAACACCGTCAAATATCGATTCAAAAAATTTTCCGAATCGATTTCAATGATAACTATAACTGGCCCCTTAGGGAGATTTTTCTTAAATAACTTTCCAATAAAGTTGCCTTACATAAATAACTTTCCAATAAAGTTGAAGTTTTTTGGTAGCTGGCCATCTGAATCTGCTCAATGTCAAAACAGTTACCATGAGTATGACAAGGGCAACAAGAGCTATGTATGGGCTCAGGCCTAAATCACGACGTTAAATTTGCCATGTTGTATGGTCGACAGGCCAAGTTCTTGTGAGCGGAGATGTTCTCGACAGATCTTGACTTTCGTTGGGCTATTGGCTGATTTTTCACTGAGCCCATGGACTCGAATTGGGCCACCAAACATTGAATAGTCGACTTGGAAAGACGACCATGTACCCTATAAAAAGGGCACATTTTGATAATCAAATTTTACCACTTGCACGTGTTTGCTCGATGCTGATGATTTTCTTTAGTGACTGATTAAAAAAAATAAAAAATATTTTAATATTTTGACAAAAAGTAAAAGAAACAAAATGGCCGACACGATCAGTCAAAATCAACCCGTCCCTATTCGAAAACCCTTTACCTCTTCTTTTGTATGAGCAACAAAGTGAAAATAAAACGATTAATTATGATTAAGATTAAGATTTTGAGTTACAAATATTATTAAAAACTGTTAAACTAGTTGGATACATGGCAACCCTGTAACTGTTCAAAATGGTTGCACAAAATTTGTGATTGAAAATTCTTGTAGGATTTGTTCGGTGCACATGAAAATAATCAACTTGATAAACACAAATCAATATCAGACCTAATTTGACTATATATAAAAAGCGCCCGAAATCTATAAAATTAGTTACTGATCAAATTCGGCCATGTTAACTAGAGCAGCATAGTTTTGCGTTCTTGTAGAAACAAAAATCCCGGTTCCATATCAAAAAAACAATAAAAAATAAATATTTGCTTTCACCCTCAATTCCCCTGAAACCTTTAGGCAAGAGTTAGGTTTATATATGTATGTATGTATGTAAATTTATAAAGTTTTGTAACAACAATCTGTGGTAATCACGAACTTTGGGTTCGGACGCGATTTGAATAACAAAAGTTAAATGTTAAACAAAGTTTTTATTTTTCTCCTACACTCTTTTAGCTGCAGGTAAGAGAACTGTTGGAAGTTGATTCCCTTAAGTAGAACAAAGTCAGAGTTTATCTAGATGAACAAAAGTATACTTAGAGTTCAGTAGAGCTAAGCTCAGCTCAGTTTAGAACAGGAAAAGCGGAGGCTTGTGCAGATGGTATAACAAAACGAGGCGAAACATTCCAGTTGCAGATGCAATGTAAAGAGTCCACACGAAAATCGTGCTGCCTCTGATTGATTGAAATATACAATGCAGTGCAACACTAACACTGGCTTTAACATAGCGAGATTTTTTTTTAAACCGAAGAAGACAGATTTCATTTTTTGAGAAATAAAAGAAATTTGTGTAGGTACTTAAGCTTTTCAAGGCAAGCACTCATAAAGTTGACACAATTTAAGCAATTAATTTATGATATTTAATTTGAATAAAACTACATCTTTTTGTCATTTACGGTTGACGATTGTCTAGTTCCTCGATGAAATTAAAAGAGATTTCCATGGATACCATCAGACTTGATGGTGAATCTGGTGGGTTAGGAATTAATGGGAAAAAGCCACAAAGTTAGGTATGTTTGCGGTTGCTTATAAGATCGATGGTACATGACGTACATACGTTATGTGTAAAATTGGCAGCCGTGTTCCAAGAAACCAAAAGCCCAAAGCAATAAGACCTTCAATGAACCCCTGTTCTGTGTTTGCAAGAAACCAAAACATATGTTATGGTTAAATGTTTTTATTCACAAGTCAAGCTTGACAGTGGAGCTAGAAAG
The DNA here is from genome assembly GCA_951509635.1 of Eupeodes luniger. Taxonomy (NCBI): domain Eukaryota; kingdom Metazoa; phylum Arthropoda; class Insecta; order Diptera; family Syrphidae; genus Eupeodes; species Eupeodes luniger. The sequence goes on along the minus strand of OX608075.1, from coordinate 4,041,352 downwards.
TTTTGCACTTTAAAATTAAATGCGCCAGTAAAATGAATCAAAAGAAAGAACTATATGAACGTTCTCGTTGTGATATTGCATATATGTACATATGATATTAAACATTTTCATTTACTTAACAAAAATACAAATTTCTCATTTTGTTGTATGTATGTACATATGGGAAAGTTTGACAGATTTGGTTTGCTGCAGCTGTCAGAAATTCAAAGACCTCTCAAATTAATTTCATGCAATGCAAAAGTATTCTAAAATTATTATTTTATTGTTTTTCGTTTGAAAATCATATAAATCGGCTGTAAAGTTCATGTTTCTAAGACTTCTGATTTTCTGATCGAATTGACAGATCAGGAGAATGAAATATGTGCATATAACCACAATTCACTAATCATTCTCACCAAGCAATCAAATTTGCTGTGAAATTATTTTTCCTCCTTTTTGAATTGTGCTATAGAGACGTTTTGAGAATCGAATCATAAAAATTCTATCTCGGATTTCTGACAGCAGAAGTCAGAATTTCGTATGAGAAATTTTGTTTATATTTCTGAAAACATGGAAATCTTTGTGATCTTAGAAATATAAACTGCCCAATTATTTTGTGCATGAAAATCGTATGAACTAGCAAAGGTGATGAATGATTGTCACATTTTTGACAGTCAAATGTGAGTATTCTTCACCAACATAGCTTTTCATCAGTGAATTTCGAATTTCGTAACGCCCAAAAAAATTTAAAAGAAAAGAACGCCAAACTCTTAGTTGTTATTTTGCCAAAAAGAATTTTAAATTTTTACTTTAGCTTTTATGACATAGGAGTATGGGTTTTGTGACATTTATTTTGGGCATTAGGACGGTTAAGATTTCTATCGTTTCTTATACCTTATCACCCAACGACATAACCCAAATCATAAAATCATGTAAAGCCCAAAAAAAGAAACGTGTGAAATATCACTAAGAAAACGTCGTCGTCGCAAAGCCCAAATAACATCTCATATCAGCCAAACCAACTTTTAATGTGGTAACGCTCATATTTAGAAATATCATAACGCTCAAAAGAATGGTTTGCTTGCTTACAGTGTTACGTAGCACCTAGCATTATGGCGTATTTATTATAACGGAAGGGAAGTTTTCAGGTTTTTGTTTTTTATTCGATATTGGAAGAGCTTAAATTTTGTCGAGCCCGTTGCGGGTCGACCAATTATATATTGACTGTAGATCAATGTCCATTTAAGCTTAGCTATTGCCCCTTAACCATGCTCTCAGGAAAGCTAATATATAACTAAACATCATCAGCGCAAATATGGTATTGACAGAAGGACAAAACAGAAGGCAGATCAATAATGAACAACGAAAGCAGTAAAGGCCCAAGAATCGATCCTTGAGGAACACCAGGATGTTGGATTCTTGAGATATAGAGGAAAAAAAGGCATTTTCGAAACATTCAAATACTATTGACCTTGAAACTTAGAGACATTTCAAAATTTTTAATTCGATAAATTGGTCGATTACAATAAGCTCCAAAGGAAGCGGCCCATAGACATCACACTTGTGTTCACACTTGTGTCGGTGTACAGAAATGTGTGATGTGCTTGGGCTGGAGCAGCCACCAAATTTCAGTATCACGGAGCGAGTAAAATCAAATGTGTGTAAGATTTGATGTGTCGTGTGTGGCGAAATGCTACACCGGATGTCCGCCCACCGGTGTGCACACATGTGTGGTTTCAATGGGCCGCTTAAAAAAATGAATATTAAAACAATTTGGAATACAAAAATATCAAAAAAGGAATTGGTTGCGTTTTGATACCATATACTGTCGAATAACTTTAAACAAAAACACAGCACCCCTTCGTTATCTGCAATGCAAGTTTATTCGTTGACATCAAGCAGACAGACAAATGGACGATGAGATATTATTCCTGCGTCTTCGTCGTTCGTCGTCATCATCAAACCAAAAATAAAAACCATAAGAACTCCATCAGCCTCAGCAGCATTATCGTCTAATTCTTGACCATTATCATCAACATAATCATCATCATCATTATTAAGTACTATCAACATCGTATAAGAACCAAAAATAAACACATGTATACATTACATATATTCAAGGTACGTCCGTCCGAACGTTGTCTCTTCCTGGTTTGTATGGAGTCAATTCAATAGTACGAGTATATATACTCACTTGTTGCGTCTTTTTGTTGTTACCACTTCACCATCATCCTCTTCCAGCAGCATCATCATCATATCGGAAGAACGTAGGTACACTAGGTATATACATATGTACTGTACGTAGCTGTCTGGTTTTGAAGTTTTGCAAATAACTTAATCAACAAAATTGGATATACCGCTGGGCATCAAATTCCGCCAGATAGTTTCATAGGCTATATAGGCACGATAGATAAGTCTAACATGGTCCCGACGCCATTGCCATTCGCCACCATTGACGAAGTATACGATGATGTTGCATACAGCTCGTTAACAACCTTAACACTGGCGACATAATCACCATATATACATTTTAGATTCGGCATTTTGTCATCATCTATCTCCGTAGGTCTGGAGTGGTGTGCATTTGTTGCTGAGTTCGACAAAGTTGAAGACCAAGACCAAGACGGTTAACTGTTCCAGGGAAAATTAGTTTGCAAAAGCCATTATAATTGCCTGATGTACATACATATATACGAGTAGTATAGCGTGCTGTCTCTTCATATTCTAAGCATTGTGGCGCGTCATTAGTTGGATGATGACGAAAATGACGACGATGAAGATAAAGATGACGAGATGCATACATTCCGTGTGCTATTAAGTCAGAGTAAGAGTTTGAAGTTCATGAAATAATGACTCCTCTCTAAAGGTCGTGTTAAGTCAGTGGAGCATCTAAGTTATTACGAACATGTATACGGAACGAGTATGTCATGTGGGAGCAATTATAAAATAGGAAAGTTTCTTTCAAGATCCAACATTATGTAGGTACGCATAATCATTTCAAGAAGTCTTTGCTCTTCGTATAGTTCTGGTATGGAAAATGTACTCGTATACAAGTACAAACGGCACGCGTCCCACTAACGATAAATTGGTTCTATAAGACGACGAGCATATAGCCAAACCGGTAATCAGCTTAAAAGAAGAGGAATCCCATAGGGGCCAATCTGGCTTGTAGTTTCGATCTTATCCAGTTCGAAACCAGTTGCAGGTGGTGTGTACACACGACCGACGACGCGGACGACACGACTGACGAAGGCTTATTGCGTAATCTTCCTGAAAGAAACTCACAATAAAGATATCCAGGAGCTTGAATAGAGTTTTTTTGGAATAAACTTAGGAACAAGTATCAAGTTCCTATACGAGTATATATACATGAGGACATGAACTGCTTTGCCCAAAACTCTACACCTGAAGGGAGTTGTCGTCTCTTCTTAGGGGGCCCTCATAAGAAACTATACACATTTTTCAACTAATAACAGTGTATAAGTTTGATATCAGCAATCGACCGACATAAGAAAAATTATAAATGCTGGTTGTAGAGAACCTACCTACTAAGTGTTTAATTCAATCAGATAACCTAGTTTCTCTTCAGTTTTGTTAGGATCTTAAAACCTCCTTGGGTTAAAAACAATTTTTTTTTATAAATTACTCATAAGCTACTTGATTAGATTATGATAATAAATTTCTATAAGATTTCAATATTATTGTTTTATTATAAAATATTTGCCAACTGTTATTAAGGAGGGGCTTTGAGCCATAATCGGATAAAAAATATTGTTTTTATTTAATGTCATGTAATTTTCTGGGTAATTAAACATGGTTTAAAAAGAAGAATTATCTGATGGGGCCCCACAGGAGTATTTATTGCACCAATGCATTTTTAAACTAATAAATAAATGAAGATTTGTATCAACATCTTAGGCACGTTTTTTGTATTGTTTTCTAAAGCCGTCTTCGCATATGAGAGATTCTCTTTTTTGAACTGATTTAAAGAATTCGTATGAAGCATTTTATCGTTAGATCGTTATGGACAGAATATAGACGATATTGGAGCCTGTCGCGAATCTTCCTTTATATGCTGTTTCCCTCGAAATGTTTTGTTTTCAGGCAGTTTTTTCCTTATAGTCGTTAAATAAATTTCGCTCGAACAAAGTTTCAATGAAATGACAGCTCAATTTCCCTGGAAATTTTTGTCCCGCAAATAATTCCTTGGGAAAGTTTTGAGCATCATTAACTTTTTTAATGCTCTAGATAGGGAAACATTAAAAGGGAAATTTTAATTCACAATAGCCCCCATTATGGACTGATTATGAAATGTTAAACCACAAACGTTTACAAATGTCAATATTTCCAATATAGAACACTTTTATTGTCAAATCACCTACATCGGTAAGGGACGTTGTTTTTCGCTTAGGTATATTGTCCATTTAAGTTTGAGAAAAATCCTCATGAGACTCTATCATATCCCAAAAACTTTTTGATGCTGTTTACTTGCAGAGGACTTCAATAAACCGTTTTGTAATCATCCGAAGGAAGATTTACGACACCAATAAATAGTTCGAGGAAAAAGGAACTCCCTTTAAGATATCGGACAGGGCTCAATATCTATCTGAAGAGTGATATTTTAAGAGCTGTCAGAAATTAAACAAAATTTGCTAAATTAATGGTTGATGATTATTTCGTGCAAATGTTGGCTGAGCCTTAAATTGTCCATCCACATAGTCTTATTTCGACAACAGAAGCGGACTTGTCGCTTTAGACATAAGTCTTAATATAGCCTTACAAAAATTAGTCTAGAGGCTTTAAATCGCACGATCTAGGTGGCCAATTGAACGGCTCCAAACATGGAATAAACTGTTCTACGAACTAAGTTCTTAATTGGGTTCATTGCTGAAATCACATGTCATGCAAATCAAGCGTGAAAATTGAAGAACTTTCCCCCAAGAAAGTTCATTAATGGTTTAATGGCCAACATGGTAAATTTTGTGCAAAATTTAGTCTTTCAAAACCAGTGTTGCCAAAAAAGAAATACCAAGTAGAATATTGGCGATTTGTTGATTTTTCGGAACAAACCAATGACCAATTTCTTGAACGAGGGAGTCAAATAACAGAACTACTTCTTGCAATATATTGATTGTTAAGTTATATGAAAAGCTTCCCTGCCTTGTTAGAACTACATGCCGTCGATGTTTAACTGATTAAATTTTGGAAATAAGAAATTAGTCAGCATTGTTCGATCCTCTTTCGAGAGAAATATGGACGGATCATGTTGGCAGCTTGCAAACTACACCAAACAGTCAATTTAAATGGATTTTATGTTGATTCGTTAATGGTTTGAGCACTTTCTTTGCGATATATTAGGAGCATTATCACTACAAACAATTTTCGGTAAAAGTGTTCTTTGAATTTCACTTACAGATTTATTTTTTTTTTCAAAGTGAATTTCAACAATTTGAAAGTATTTTTCTGGTTTAAACGATTCATAATAAATTGTCAAACCTTACTGATCATAAAAGCCAACACAGTTTGAAATTATCAGCTGTCAAAATGTATGCAACAACCATTGAAATTAATAAAAAGCACCCGAGTATAACTCAAAGATCATACCAAATTGGCATTCCCTCTACAAACTGTCAGTACAGTGTAACGGGTACTTTTTTAGAGGTAAAGGACTTCGAGTTGGTAACACTTTTTTAAACGGGCTGTTATTTTGTCAGCTGTCAATTGATTTATTTTTAGCGTGGTTTGACAATTCATCAACTTGAATAGATTGACAAGTGAACAACGCTTTCAAATTATGCAGATTTATTTTGAAAATTATAGTTCTGTTCGAAATACGTATTTCGCACTACGTCCATTTTTATAAGCGATGCTGGCCAGAAGGTTACAGTCAATAGTGACCGCTATAGCGTCATGATTACTGACTTTATCATTCATCACTTGGAAAATCATAATGTGCAGGACCTGTGAGTTCAACAAGATGGCGGCAAAACGGTGTGATATGTCGCACAGCTCGTTGCACAAGTGATTTATTAAAGGAAGCGTTTGGTTACCTCATAGTTCCACTTTACGGACCCGAATGCTTGACTTTTTTTATTTAAAGTCTCTAGTCTATAAGCAAACAAGCCTGAAATGATTAAGAACAACATTCACGGCGTTATTGTAATTGAAAAATGGACCTCCACATTAAACTACGTCTGAGCTGTACTTAAAAGAATTATAAATCAAACACAAAAAGGGGTATAAACAGTAACTTATTTATACGTACACATAGCTGCATTTATTATTTAACTCTTCTTTTAAAATGACAGAAGCAAATTAGATCACTGGCCCAAAAAGTACTCATTCCCAATCTTATTATCATGCACATGTGGGCACAGAAAATTCAACTGTTCTTTTGTCATTAAGATAAATTAAATCAAAACAAAAACAAAAACAAAAAATTCTTCAAACTTGAATGACATTAAGTTTTATAGCGTCAGAAGATTAACGCCACTCATGAGAATGCGTACCTACCTCGAATTCGAAATGAAGCGTGTGTGAGTTGTTTTTGTTTTCTGTTCAACCAAATCTATACAAAACTATACATAATGATGGCACTCGTGAGTTATTACCAAAGAAACTAGACTACAACAATGACGCCCCCTTTCGTGTGAACACTGAACTAAACTATACACATGAATATGGGAATATCTTTTCAAAGTGTCGCTCCAAGCGGGAGGAACACAGTTTACGATAGTTTTTAAAAGCACTTAATGTTGTGCAATTAAAACATCTCACCGAACTCAATTATTATATCTGCAACTTCAATGGACAGAGAATTATAAGGTTTTTACTTTATGAAAGGCGTTAAATTTGTTAGTGTTTAATAATTCATGAGTCTCTGCTGTCAGGCTGACATGCGACAAAGAATGATTAAATTTTAAGGTGAAAGAGAGCGAAGCAAATCGAGTTGATATACGGCTGCAACAAATATGTGCAGATTCCAAACCATGCCACACTTTGACCCTTGTGCTAAATAATAAATTGAAACATTAGAAAGCTTTAAACCGCAATAGATCAAGATAACTGAAAACTGATTGATAACACCATTTACTCGTATTCTACCTCTACCGACGAACTTTTGATGGTGCACGAAGATGGTCTTCTTTGATGTTTCTATTATGCCACTCCAAAATATAACAGCACCATCGCCATCGCGCTTGTTTTATGTGGGACCACTTAAAATCAATTTATCTAAATCCAACCTCCTTCTGATGATGCGGAATAACTTCATATACTTCGATTTAATTTAAGAGTAGCGCAATTTTGATTTGTTACACGATTCAATTGGAATGGGATTTCCATGATGGATGGGTAATGATGAAGTTGTTAAGTGAAATGAATGGCAGGCGATCGAGGATAGTTTGTTGGTTCAATTGATCAAAAAATACCATAATTTTAATGAAACATAATGTACCACGATATAATTTAAAGTGCTACTAGACCGCCTTCTGAAAGAAGTTCTACTTTTTCTGCAAAGAGGCGATGCATAATTTAAAATACTGGAACCAAATATGTTAATTTAAGGTTAAGGTTTAAATTACATACTAAAAATACTATTATAAATTGCTATTGTGAATTAACGTAATTTGTAGCCCAATATGACATTCATGTCAATTATAAATTTAGTACACAAATGTCAAATTCCTCATTCTTAACCTTGATTGATTTAAAAGGTTATCTTTCATATTCATTATTTGTTCGAGAATATTCAAGGTATTAAGAGTTGACAATAAATACTTATACCGTAAATTTAATCCTTTCTTTTATTTGGAATTTGGAATATAATACCGGCATAGTCAAAATCAGGTTAGTATATAAAATAACTAACCACGTCATGATTATGGTAAACTTTAAACTCCTCAAGTACCAGTCGGACAGTTTTTACAAAAATATATAAATGCAAAATAAACAACTTCAAGGAAGACCCACAATCTCTTCCCACACAAACTTTCAAATTTTCTTATAAACTGCTAGGTTTGAATTTTAAAACTTTAATCTTAATTTACGATTTATACAAATAACTGTAAGTTGACATATCCCCAGCCATTTTCATCGAGACATTTAAAATCAATAAAACATATCAAGTTTCTAAAACCTTTGTAAATTTGGTATGATTAATCCCATAGAAGAATTAACTCACCTAACAAAAGGTGAAAGCTTTTTTAAACGACATAAAATAAATAACTTCTTTGACTAATTAGGAATATCTGTTTCCAAAAATATCAATATTCAATATTTATGCTTTCAATTTAAACAATATAATTGAATTAATCAAAAGACGTATGCAAAATAGGTGTGAGTTCGTCATTGCATGCAAATTAATACACATATATATATAATTCGAAAGAACTAATCTCGGAACAATATGAATCAACAAAGAAATTGTATATTTTCATTTTATTAGGTCAAAGAAGAACAATACACAAATTATCCATAGTTCAATAATTATAGAGGAAAAGAAAACACGGAGTATTGGGTGTTAAACAAAAGAGCTGAACATCGAACCTGCTCGAATGAAATAATATAAATCACTTCACAAGCGACCCAAATTATGCTTAATTGTCTTTGTGTCAGATTTTATATTTTCTACAGATTTATGGTATACATTTTGTCTTTCTATGGTACAACGAATCATAATCATAACACAGCACAGGCAACGGAAGAGGCAGTGGCACCGGGCACGACCCATTTGATGTAGATTAGAGATTGACTAAAAACAAAAAAAAACAAAAACTTTTTACTATATAATTAAGCAAAACCAAATTAAACTAGGAGAGAAGAACTCAAAGATGGAAAGCATTTTATTTTATTATTATTGTGAGAAAAAGATTAAAAGTGAAAAGTGTTGTTTTTGTGTACAAACATATGTCCCATTTCACTGACTTTCTGACCACACAAAGAATCTGCTTTGCCACATTTTGCCACACTGAAAACCGCACGTTAAAGCCTTAATGCTAATCGCATCGTAATGTATTTTTTGTTTGTTTATGTTGATCTAGTTCTTGTGATTCAGCTACAGCCAGCATCTTCTTTAGAATACCATCTTTTGCTGCTTTGCCGACGACGACGTTGTTGACACAATTGTCTCCAAGTCATATCAGTGAGAGGATGTCGTTAGACGCGTTGGCTGTGCCAAATTGAGGGATTGTGTGCAGTGAATGCGATTTGTTTTTATTATTTTAATATGAGGATAAAGTTTCATGGGGTTTTGGAGTGTCGACTGTGAATCTTTTGGGCCAATTAGAAGACCTACCTGGGCAGCCAACCGAAAATAGCTTGATGTGTGAATGTTTTTTTTTCATTTGGCTGCTTCGTTTCACTGGCCCAAATCATGAGCTGCTCGAGACTCAGCAGTTGATGTGTTGTTTGGAAGATGATGACAATCCCTTTTTGCTTTCATCGAAAAACGCAACAAAATCCGTACAACAACCAACCAACGTTAACTGCATCATCATCTAAAACTTACTTTTATTTCTAGAAATGGATGCGATAATTGGAACCTCATAAATAGACTTAAGAAGGTAGGGAATTGTTTTGTTTTGTGCTGTCGCGTCGTGTGATTTATGGGACAGTTTCAATTTAAAGAAAAGAGAATCTGGAAAGTTTTTCTTTGTTTTCAAGCTTCATATTACCATACGCTTTTGGTTTTTTACAATAATTGAAAGAAACTTAAGTTTTGTTTGGAGATATAAAATATCTTATAGTTAAAAGTTGCATCACTGCTAAAAGAAGTAAAATTTCTGGAAAGGTTTTAATAACAAAAATTTAGTTTTACTTTTATGGCTTTGATGCTTAAAGAATACGTCGCGTCGTTGGTTGGAAAAACTCAGCTTAGACTCTTTTGTTTCAATCAATCAGTCAGTCATACTTAAATGGCGAATTTAATCAAAACGTAAATTAAAATAAAATTATTAACTAAAGAATACAAAAATACCTTTAACCATCATCATTAATATATTTTACACATAATCTTAAGTGTTATCGATACACTTTCCCTTACTCAAAAATGATATGACTGTCTGAATGACTTCCTCATCTTCCTCCCAGTAGGAAATTTGCTCACCAATGAAAATTTTGTGTGAAATCGCCAAGGAAATCAGCTACTCGAATCATTGAGGAATAGCATGCAATGAAATCCTTACTGAAAGGCATTGCGTTTTTCCTATGATTATACAATCCACCCTATCTTTTTCTTTGTAAAATATTTTATTCACGATATGAAGCATGAGATGGGTTTTGTGTTTGTTTATATTTGCCTTTCTCTTCTCTACCTGCCACTGAGGAGATTGGCTTCAGTTTCAGAATTTCAATGCTCTTGTTTTTTACATATAATAAAAAATTGCCGTTCCCGTTCGTCAGCCTGGTTTGCTTCGAGAAACAAAGTTATTTCCAACAACAACGCCCGACGGTGATGGCGACGGATGGTTGAAGGATTGCAATGTTCGGGTTTTTTACATATCATACAAATTTCGATTCGCGATCCTCAGCCTGGTTTGCTTAGAAACAAAGTTATTTCCAACAACAATGCACAGTGTTCGGGGTAAGTGATTTTTTTTTAAAGCATTGTTGTTTTTTCAAGAAACAGAAAAGATAAAAAATGCGTTTGGGTTTTCCAGTATAATAAGGTAAGGCGCGACGCGCGGCTAGCTACGCGCCGTTGTTTTAATTAAATAAAATCCTTTTCTTCTATTGTTGAATTCCATTGTTCACAGTGTCAAGTGCGTAAAGCCGATATTAAAAATAATAGTTATAAAAAAAGAGTTTAGAAAATAAATTATAAAAGTGTAAAAAAGCATTAATTTTTATAAATTACCAAAGAATCAAAAATGAACAAGGAAAATATTCAGGTAATTTCATTTAAATTACAAATCCCTTTTTACAATTATCTAGTCCCTTTTTATTGCTCTTTTTCTAAAGGCTTCCGGATCTAAACAGTCAGCAATGGACTCCATTGAATTTTCACCCACTAAGCAGCCAAGGCGGATTTTTAAGAAAACGGTAATTATAACTATTATTTTATTAAATTACAAAATTAAATTTCTATAATTCTGCTTTACATTTCGTATAGAATCAACAAGATAAAATAGACGAAATGAGAGCGGACATTAAACGTTTGTGTGTCACCATGGAGCAGCTAAAAGATGGGATTTTCGAATTGGCAGCCCACATCAAACACTTCCTAAAGGCCGATGTTATCAATTCAAAAGAAATATCTACAAATTTCCCTATTGAAACAATCCCTGATTTGGACGATAAATAAAATGATAAAAATTTACATGACTGTTTTTTTTTAAATATTTGTATCCAAAGATTTAGGTATGAGTAAAAAAATAATTAGGTAATAAAAACATGATTGACTTCCTTTATGAACATTCACGACATTTTTCACCAGGTCAATTTGCACCAGTGAATGAGTTACATAAGCTTCCCTAAGGAAACCACTGGTGAATATTCATCACATTTTTCACCAATGTAAAGTACCCAAGTATATCAGCTACTCCACTAACCCAGTGATTTCCCCGGTGTGAATTCACGGTATTTTTCACCAACTACAATTCACTTTGGAATACACCAAATGCGCTTGCTTGGTGATTTCCTCACTGAACAGTCACCATGAAATTCACAACTTGGTGAACGCCAATCCAATCCCCATGTTAATTTCATTGATGTTTTCACCATGTTTTCATGGGGTGTAGCTTCCATTCACTAAGGAAAAAGTTGGTGATTCACCGATGAATTTTTTGAAAATTCCTACTGGGCTATTATATATAGGCAAGTGGTGGTGGTGGCCAGCCAGATAGCCGTTGGTCGGTCGTCACTCGTAGTCTTCTTGAAAGCATGCGAATGTACAAACACCAAAATAGAAAACCAGATCTTTGATGGAGCTGATGGAGCACTGCCCTTTTACTTCTGTGTAGCAGAAATACCATCAAAGAAGAAGACGATGATATAGTTAGTAAACAATTTTATAATTTAGCGCAAAATAAATCGAACGTTTGTGGATCTTTAGAAAAAAAGATACTTTCCGTGTTAAACTTGCAGATTTAAAAAGGGTACAACATATCGTCCACATTTCCCATTTTTGTAATTTTTGTTCTTTGGCAACCGCACCCCACTTTTGTTTAAGATTGATGCTATGAGACAAGATGAGAAATGATTCAACTTGAGGCTCATTGACGCTCCGCTCGTCATCAAATATCTCAAGCATCCGGGCAATTTGTGCAAAGTATATCAACAAGAACACGGGGGGAAAAACTATCTTTCGCTAATGCGAAATACGAAAAACCTTGTGCTCGATGATTACATAAAGAATTACACAGCCAAAGGGAATACAAATAAAAAAAAATAAAAATAAACCCAAACATAAAGAAAATATACAAAAACATTCGCACATCCATCAACGCCAGATTGTTTGCTTCACTTAAAAGCATTGTAAAAGCTGCTGTCTGTACAAATGGAACTGCCTGCCTTCCATGCCTTCTTGGCCTTCCTGCAATTGCGACCAAACAACTGCGCGAGATGAAATAGTGATGCGAGTAATCCTCTGGGAAATGATCGAGCCATCGAGCACACCAAAGTCATTGTCATGTCAATCCAGAGACAGCATTGCACAGAGAGCTAGAGAGCTGAAGAGCAGCTAGTGTAGTTAAGGTAGGTATAGGTACCAATAAAAAAAATGCTAAATAATTGTATGGCATGGCAAAAGACCGCAGAGGAACATGCCTACAATTGTCATATTAGGAAGTATTCGAGTATTTTTCGTTTTGCGACTTGTGATGAGGATTATTTAGTCGCGCTCGCGGTACCGACGAGCAACAACGAGACGGTATCAAGCGGAGAGTCATCAACTATGGAACGAACTTGCGCGCATGCGATGTCAACTCAAATGTAGCTTGTTCTGTGTGGCGGAACGAACAAGCCGTGTGTGTGCCATTGTATTGTTCTTAATTTTTTATGACTTCCTGGGGAATTCACTTCGTTTTTGTTTTTTTTTTTTTGTTTTTAATTTGTTTAAATCCTGACTTTTATTGTTTTGTCTCTTTACGGTTGCCTCTTTTTCGGAAAATGTTTGTGTAAAAACTGAGAATGCTTATTTCTTCGCTTAAGATTGACACACAACGGTAACAAAAATTGTAGCAATGTCACGCAACCGTGCAAAAGTTAACCTTTTTCTAAATTATCTTAGTTTTGCTTATTTTGTTCATGCTGTTATCATAAATCAAATATTTCAAAATTGATAATACGATGGGTTTTTAAAATACATGATACACATACCATACATATGTATGTACATTGAGCGCCATCTGAATGTATAATATTTCACAATTGGATAACTCCGCCATTTTCAATTGATTTTGACAAATGAACACAATACTGAAACGTCATTTTCAATGTTATTTAAGCTGTTAGCCGAAAGATTGCCCTAAAATTGTAGAGCTTTTCATTAAAAACGATGGTAATATATTGAAAACTGTGCGTACTTATTGCAAAGCGGACGAGGCTTATTTCATCCACTCCGGCGAAGTCACAATTTATTCATCAAACACCACTCTGCAAAACCAGTAAGCAACTGTTTGAGCCGGGGTATGTTCCAAAACCATTATCGGGCTTTATTTCTTCAAAGTTGGAGAGACCATTCGCGGCAGATGCTACCTTTGGATTTTGGCGCTCTTTACAATGCAGAATAAAATGTTTGAAAAGCTTCCGAGCCGAAATTTCCAGCACTGAAAAAATCTAGCCAAAATTTGGAAGTTGGGCATTTGGAGATTTATTCTATGTAGATTTTCAAGTTGGCAAGTTGGATTATTTTTTTATTCAATCATACTGTCTGCAACTCAAAGTAATTCTGTGCAAATTACTTGCAATATGCGCTAAAGACTCGTTCATATTGAGCAGTTTCAGACGACATAAGGGACTTGAAAGTTAGGAAAGTTTCTGGTATCTGATTGACCAGCTTCCAATTTTCCAATTAAGATATGTATATTTATTGAAAAACTGACTGGAAAGTTAGTCAAAAAAAATCTTCTTAACTTATGACCCTTGAAAAACTAAGTACATAGTTGCCTTGGTCAAAATTTATGTTCAAAGAACGCAGTAGACAGAAAATAAAGTCCCTTATGTTATCTAAAGCTGCCCATTGTGTTTCGGGCACAAAATACAAAACCCATTCCAGTCCAGCATTCCATAAGAGAGATAAGGCGGAGAGTTCATCTTTTTGACCAATTGAGCGCCAAACAGGGATTTTATTTTTGCACATTTCACACTCCTTCCTTTGGAGTAGCCTTCTCGTTCTCTGGATTTATTGGTTCCAGATTCTCCGGTGGAGTCATTTAAAAAGTAAAGTTAGTGACAAGTAGATGGTTATATCCCGAAATGATGGCCAATATTATGCAGAATGTCCCCAAAGGGTTGATTTTTGTGTATCAAATGGTGTGGTCATTTATTTGACATTGTGTTTTGAACCTTGTTTGAAATAAATGACATATGTATGTATAATAATATACTAAAAATGTCTTGCTCATTTGTTAAGGTCGCCTTAAAAATGGCGGAGATATTCAATGTTGAAATAAGAGACGTTTAGATGGCGCTACCTGTGCATTGAATTTACAATCGAAAACTGGATAAAGTAGCAAAGAAATAAACATTTGTAAAATTAACTTTTTCGTGATATAATTTATGTTTGCCTATCATTGGCAACCATGGATATAAGGTCTTCCCGAGAACATCTTTTGTTTTTGCAATTTTACAGGCGAATTCGTGTCACGCTTCCTTGGGCTGTTTGTTAAAAATTGGTTACTCTCTTTTGGGACAGTTTTTGGTTTGTAGAAAAAGGAGAGGGTGAAGAGGAAGGTGAAAAGCGGTGTTTTGATATCCACCGCCACTGCCGCTCAAGTTCAACGAACACACAATGATTCAATTTAATAGTTATGAATTATGATTAAAACTTTTATTTGAATTTCTTGAATGGTCACTATTTCCATTCACTTTATGCATTGAAAAGAAGAGATTCAAGAATTCAAAGCCCCCAAACAAGACAACAAATTATTAACACCAAAAGTGGCACTATTCTACAGCCATTCGGTGGTGGTGGTGGTGGTGTGTTTCAATTTGCGTCTATCGCGCCCACCAAAGCCTGAACTTTTCTATGCAATGTTACCGGTTTTATGATGATACGAGCGACGAAGACTCTAAGAAGATGAAGATGGTCATCAGCAGTGTTAACAGCCACGACATAAAAAAAGAGAGCTTTATGCCGATTCTATAGAAACAAATGCGTCCGTTTAAAAGAAGAACAAGTTTATTTTCCTATAAAAATAAGAAACATCAAGCGTGTTTATTCTTTGTTTCGTTTAGAAGAATAAAAAGAAGAAGAGTCCGCGCGCAGTCCGAAATCCATGTCAACTTGCTTTGCATTTCCTCGCCATAACCTTGTAGTTTTCCAAAGAAAATACATATGTATACAAATATGAATAAACAACAACAAAATAAACGGGACTTAATAATCTGGCTTTGGCCTGGTCCACCACGTATCTTTCTTGTATAATTTCATATGCAAATCTATCTTTTTTTTCTTTATACTCTTGATGGCTTGGCCTACTGATATGGTTTCATCTATGTACATATGTATCTGCGATCATGTACTGAGTACAGAAATATTCATATTATAGACGAGAAAATAGATTGGATGAATAGTGCGTGATATGCTATATGCAACATGTCGTACTGGATACGTACTGGAGAGTATATTAGCCAGGCTTTCAGATCATACCTATAATGCTATACAGGCACATAGAACTATAACGCCCTTGTGGTGCTAAGATGCTAAAGAAATATTCAATTAAATCGAAAGAAATATGACATCAGGAAACTGTCCATTAATTATGACTCGCACTCTGATACCTTTCAGGCAGGCTATAAAAGATTCATGTATCTATGGGACAAAAGTTGGTATGGAAAACAGGAATATTATGCGTAGAGATCGATGGATTTAGATAAACTTCGAACGGTATCTTATTCTTCTTCCTCTGGTTCAAGTAGAATTTCTTCTCATGAATAAAGAAATTCTAAACAGATGTAGTTGTTTAAACGGGTTGATGTTTATGTAACTGGACATATTAATTTGTTGGGTATTTTGATATTTTTTAAGATCCTTTTAGAGGTTAATATAATAGGTCTGATTTGTCAAATTGAAAAATTTGACATTTCTTGACGTTTAAGGGTTCTAGAAATCCATAGTTTTAGACAAAAATGAAAACTTCTTTCTTAAGAATAGGTGGAGATATTGTGTAGAAATAAATTTTAATTAACAGATACTAATTATCAAGTTGTGCAGAATGGACTTTCTAAAAAATTAAGTGGGTGTTTTTTATAAGAGCAACAAATCAAAATTTCAGTTGGTCTAAAATATCTAATGAACAAATACTTTTATTCACTAAGTTTCACACAATAATGATATTCATAATTTCCAGAATTGATATTCATTCAAAATAAAAACAACTAACAACTTTCTTTCTTTGAATAAAAATTATATAATTATTTGTCAGTTTAAAATTTGAAAACAAGAAATTAAATTACTCTCAGAATAATAATATTCTACAAATAAGGTCGTTTTTCGACATTTGGTAAAATCTGTAGGATATTTCAAATTACTGTAAAAAAGGCTATGATGCGACCATCATCGGTAACTTCCCCTGATCAGTTTTAGTTGTGTTTTGTATTTTTTCAGTTTTTGGATTTTTCGAAAAATTAAACTTTTCCAATGCTTGATAACGAAGTTTAATATAAGATAAAACTAGTTTAAAGTCAATATATTTAATTGTTGGAAGGATATTCAAAACGAAAATATATTTTTACCAGTATATTATTGTTTAGGTTTTTTTTAATTTTTTTTCGCAAAATTGAAACGTCAAGAAATGTCAAAACTTTCAATTCGAGAAATCGGACCGGTTACAATAACTTCCTTTATGAAGTTAATAAAATACTTGCAAATAAGAAAAAATAACGGTATGAACTTACGAATATTTTACACTACGAAGAAACCAGCTTTTGAAATCTGGTATTTTATTTTCAAAAAAATCCAAATAACCATTTGTTTTAAATGAAAATAAAAAGCTACACAAAATTTTATTAAAAGTGGTAAAAAATTATTTCTGATTTAAAGATATTGAGAAAAACAATATTCTGGTAAAATAAATAAAAAAGAAATTACGTTTTTTCTTATACAATTATTTAAGACCCTTGTATTGACACGAACTCAAGGTTAAACTGTTAACCATTCCTAGAAGTGCGAGTATTACTTCTGAATTGTTTGAGAGGGGGAATACAACTGGCTAATTCCACAGAACACTGTTTGTTAAAACACTGAAAGAACAATAAAAAGCATAAAACATTGCGGCAGTGTTCGAGTGAGGTAATTGTTTCGGTTAAGGTTCTATCACCTATCATTTCCAAAGCTCTTTTTAATATACTGTCCAAAATGCTTAAACTTGTTTTAGGGGCACCTGCTCAAATATGCGAGTTATATTCAAGTTTTGGACGAATGAAAGCTTTGTAAATTACAACCAGATCAGAAGGGGTGAAACATTTCTTGAACCGTCGGAGAAATCCTAAGCACCTAGCAGCATTTTTGGCAATATCGAATATGTGATCATTTTATAATAGGTGGTCTGTAAAAGTTGATTAGTTTCCTGGATGCCAGTGCCACTCATGGATAGTGGCATTGAGAATGGGTTACGCTTAACGACAGGAGATAGCATTGAGTTTTTGAAGCATTACATTTTACACGCTTAAAAATTCTTAACATACGCTGCCGTTGAAGTTTCACATCCGAAGGTCAAGGATGTGAATCTAGAAATGAATATGAAAAGCTGAGGGTACTGTCGTCAGCGAAACAGTTTAATAGAATAGAAGTAAAAGAAAAAGATCGTTTACAAATATTAGTAAGAGAGTCGGAGACAAAACGGATCCCTGAGGAACACCAGCATTTATTTTATGAATTTGAGACTTTAAAGCATCCAATACAACTTTTATTGAACTGTTAAAAAGGTAATTTCTAATCGAACGAAGAAGAGATCAATACCAAAAACACGTATTTGCGATAAGAGAGCTTGGTGCCAAACTCTATCAAATGCCTTTGAAATAAAAGTCTCAAATACATATATCTAAGTTCTTTTTGAAAATTTGGCTTATTAGACAAAACAAAAATAATTTTAAGGTTTTAAGTGCACAAATGGAAAGTTAACAGGGCCTTTAAGAAATAGAATAAAATAAAAATGATAAAATGGTGCACTTAGGCGTATACGTGATTCTTTTTTTTAAATGCTTATTTTCGATTTTTGTTGGCAATTAGTTGTTATAATTTTTTTTTAAAACTTTGTATGCAACTTTGCACTTTTACTTTGCAAATAACGTTTCAACAAACTCAAATTTGTAAAAATTAAATTATTGAATTAAAAAATGTTCACTCAAGTTTGCAAAGTTCAAACTCTTTTCTGAAAAGTGAAAAATGTTGTTATTTTGCAAAGTATTTGTTCTTTTTGTTTCACCAAACAATAAACTTTGCAAATTATATTAAGAATTTTCAAAAACTTTTCAAATTTTCATTTGTAAAGCTTTAAAAAGTTTTCAACGACTAATAAAATAATAAATGACCCGTTTTGAAAATCAAGAAGTAAATAATAGTTAGAAAGACATAAACATAGGCTATTTTTAATATGGCGAATTTACCAAAGAACATAAATTTTGAATTTTAGGGTTAAAGCGTTGATCTCAATTTCAAAAATGTCTGATTCTGTCCATTGACTTTCACATTCAAGGAGGATTATTTGTAGCTGGATGTTTTGACGGTACCATTATAGGTATTGATTCACCAATTTTTGTCAATGCATATTTGATCTTAATAACCACAATCTAAAATTTACTTTGCAACTTTTTAAAATTCGAACAGATTGAAAAGTTGTTTTTTAAATTGGTAAAACACTTTTACTTTTCAAATAAAGTCTGAAATTAAAAAAGTCTTTTCACTTTGCAAATTTTTAGAAACACTTTGCAGGATATTATTTTGTTTGGTGTTTGGTGATATAGGCCCCTGGTCCTTATTTTTGATCCAATGACTGGCAAGTAGCAAGTAACTTAGTTTGTAAAGGTTTGACTGAGAAATTCTTATACGAATTTTTTATTATTATCCTAAGAAAATTGATTATACATTCTACTTCCTTTTAACGGAAATCCGCGCTATAATTCCATACAAATTATCGTTCATATATCTTTACTCTTAATCAGCTTAAGTAAGTCTTCGATTCCTTCTTCTTTCTTTTTGATATATTTTCAAGTTCTCTTTTGTTTTATAAATAGTTATAGTTATTGTACCTCAATGCCCTATGTTTTTGCTATGACGACGATACGATCGTTTGATTGAACGACTGTTATTAAAATTATATACAAAAAGAAGCTATAAGTTGATGGATCTAACAATTTACTTCCAACAACACTAAAACGAAACCTATATACAATCTTTACACTCAATGGTGATGGTAATTTTAAGGTTCTCCTAGGAAATAAGATTCAATAACAGGTCTTTCTCTATACCTCTGAAAGAACAGATGTTGCGAGATTGTAATCAACGTACTTTTCATTGAAACAAATTGCCAATAATTATATTGCTGACACGGTTTTCAGAGTATTCATGTAGTCTCAAAAAGGATTGAGTACTAAAAGTGGGTTGGTACCTTTTGTATACCGCATCATAACAAAACGCTATTGCTCCGCACCGTAGCTAAAACGATGATGATGATGATAGATGCACCCAACGGACGACCCTTTTACGTGCCCAAGTCTTTCAAAATACAAAATTTATTAATCTAAAACCGTTTTCTAAACCTAAATAGTTGCAATATGTTGCAATTGCAATATTGTAAAAACGCAGCAGTAGCATTTTGTTGTTTATGCGCCATGTGGCACGTGGCATCTATCAGATTTCAAAACTGTACCGATCCTCACCTAAGGCTCACTGTTGGAACCCGTGATCATCTGAAGAAGAGATATTGTTGCGATGAGCGATGTAGATATAAAAGTTTCGTTTGGGAAAATAAATGTGCATCATAACATATTTTCCCTTTACAATATTTTACGTGAGATGAATTATGATCGGTGGAGATATTTTTGTATCTCCATTGTGCATAAAAGAAGTTATGCATTTTCAGGAAGTAAAAGAGAACTTGAATAAGTGTCCATTTTTGTTTTTAGGTTATTTTAAACTTCTTAAGAGGTAAAAATATATACACATTTGGCTTCCGCTAAAAGTTTAAAATTTTAAGGAAAACCACATTGTGTTCCCATCATTAGATTTAAAGAGGCAACAACTATTAATTTTAGGGCTTTATTCAAAGTTGATGATTTTCTTGTGGTACACAAAACTGTTAGAATCTCATTTCTCGATAAGAAAAAGTTTCCCCAGAGAAGAAAAAAAAAGAGAAAAATTAAACAAATTGATGATGGGAAAGCAATTAAAGAAGAAAAGTTGTTTTGTGCAATTAAGTTATTTAAGTGCATTTATTATGCAATCTCATGTCAAGATTAAGTTGTAAAACGCGTTAATGCATCAGGGTAATGCATCATTCCACAGTAGCAATTATTCAAGGTTTGATTGCCATATTAGCTATATGAAAGTGCTTCTTTAAGTTTGTGTCTATTAGCCTGAAGTATTTTTGTTTGTTCAATTGTTATATAGACGTTTTATGTGCATTTCACAGCAATTTGAGGCCAAGTTTTTTCAACATATGACAGCATTTGAAACATTTAAGAATATTTTTTAAAAGATAATATGAGAAAATCAAAGGATATTTTACATCATCTCAAATGAAACAGAGGCGCACAATTTTATACTAAGCAATTTTCTCAATATTTCTTAACTTCACCCTTTAATGAAAAACAATGTATTTGAACACGTCTTAGTAGCAGTGATAGATCGTAGAAAGAACCAAACAAACGAAATCTATAAAGAACGGATCTTTTAATGAAATGTCAGAAACTAAAATCGTTTTTCTTTTAAAGCTCAGAGCAGAGTATACTGAACAGAGTCTGAGCAAGTCAAGAACGCATTGAGCGGAATTCGATCAGATATCAGATTTATTTGTGAAACAAACTTAAAACTGTTAATTAAAAGATTTAACATTTCCCATCCATCTCTGTTATACCACACAAAAAAAATACAAAATTAATTGCGTTTATGTCATTCAGAGCTCATAAAGCACACTCCGAGCTAGAACTGATAAAAAAAACACAAGCCGAGTTCCCCGAAGAATTCGTAGAACGACTTGAGTAAACTACTTACCATTCCAAAATTTGTAATCCTTTACTATAAGAAAAGAAATTAGGTAGAGCAACAGTCCGTTGAGAACTAGGGCCTTGTGACTTACAGCTCTCAACCATTCCTGTGTGCGAGTAATGTTGTCAGGGATGGAAGGGACCTACAGTTTAAAGCCGCATCCGAACGGCTAATTTGAGAAAGCACTTTTCATGACAAGAATTACTCTTGGAGAATTTGTCAATTCCTCGCAAGAGGCAGTACCCGTGAAAACTTTTGTTTTAATTAAGGTGGTACAGGCAGGGATCAAACCCAAGACCTCTAGCATGACAGTACAACGTACTAACCATCACGCCACGGGTACTTTAATCCTTTACTTAGTAGTGAAAAACAGTCCTTAGTATTTAAACACGTCTAAAAAGTGACAGTTCGTAAAAAAAAAGTAAACAAACCTAATCTGTGAAAGGGGTCTATTAATTTAAAATGTCCGAACACGTCTAAAACGGTGACAGTTCGGAAAAAATTGCAAACAAACCTAAGTCAGAGAAATTCTATAAATTTAAAAACTTTGATGTGATTGAATGAATTAAGCACATCTCTAAAAGTTGAAATTGCCATTTTGTGATATTGACTTATGTAAGTAAAATGTTAAGAGATAAAAAATTTTGCAATAACTTACTTAAGTAAAAATGTGTGACGTATGCAACACAAAATTTGATTAATTTCAAATACGGTAGACCTGTCAAACTGAGACTGAGTCGAAAGATTTTGTGGACTAATTTTTTAGAGCACTTTTTAGGCCAGAGTAGGCTTTTGATAAATTGAGGACTTCATCGGGAAAAGACTGATCTTTGCTACAAGTCAATGCATTTTTACGTTTTCGTGGTGCAAACACAAATTGCCAATTCCTACAAGAAGCCGTTCATCAATCCGAAGTATACCAATTTTTGGTTATTTTGTGTTTATCAAGTTTTAGCATAAGAAAAAGGGAGAGAAGAAAGGAGGGAAGAAAAATTTTGAAAGGAGATATCAGTGGAAATTGATATTTTAATTCTTGAATATTTCAATGATAGAGTGTAGTAAAGTACTCCTCATTCGCGTAGTACGGCAAAAGAACAAATATCTGTACTTAATAGTACAATAGAAGTCTAGCTCTTTGGTTTAATGATGCATTCCTGGAGGTGTTAGTATTAAGGTTGGATTTTTTAAGGGGAGGACTGCACCTGTCTAATAATCTTTGTATTGACAGTTCCTCTTTTTTGCGGTACTAGAAAAAAGTGCTTAAAAAGGCGCAAAAAATATTTCCACTTTAATACATTCAAATTGAAAATACTATAAAAGACCATGAATTACAAACGTCACACAATGTTGAACACCCAAGCTTAGATATAATCAATCCAAAGTTTTCACTATTCACGGTATAATGACTGTGACACGCAAGCAAACATCCTCTCTCTCTAATGCCTAGAGTGAAAAGCTTTGAACTTTTAATTGAATTGTTTGTATGTTAACAACAGTTTCGTTTCTTTTATAACATTAACAATAGATATAAATTTCTTTGTGCACTCTTGTATAGACATTTGAACAAACATTTTGATTATTGTTATTTTGTGATCCCTCATTAATCTCGCTGCCAGTTTAACAATTACCAATTTCATTTTCACGCGAATTGAACAAATCAAATTGAAGATGCAGACGAATGACTTTGACTTGACGAGCGACGACGACGTCAAAGCCAAAGTCAACATCAACAACAGCAAACAGATCCATACAAGGCATTCACATGATTCCATCATTGTACAAGTGATGTGTACATCCATAGAATTCCATTGGAGCTTCAAATGATTCTTGAGATTGAGAGTGCAAAGCACCAATTTACTTAGGACAAAGTGGCACATCACATCACATTTAATTTATAGTTTCGTTCCATAGGTCTGTGATTGCCAGTTCGCTGTTCTGCAAAATTCACTTAACCAGTCCAAATTGCCCACGTAATTACAGTGGTGGTCTTATAGTCTTTATAGTCTCGGAGCTTGTAGAGTGTTGTTGGTCAATTTGTTTCTAAACCCAACCAACAACCGCACGCTCTTATAGATAGAAGGAAATTATATAAGACACCAGATACGTGCATTTGGAGAAGGATGTTGGTGGTGTTTTTGTTGGTTAATGATGACGAAAAAGACGACGACGCTGCTGAGGCCCATTCGCCCATTGTCCCTTCATCATCCATTCCATGAATATACATCATGAGATGACTAATAACTTGGAATTAAGTGCAATTCGTTGTGACTAAATGGATTTCAACCTTTATGCAAAATATAATGTGTACTTCTCTTCCATAAAAATGCTCTAAAAAAAATAAACAACAACAAATAAAATTTCATCTTCTGTTGTGAGCGATGATAGAGTTGGAGCCTGGAGGGTTCACTGCGCGATTTGACTGCGTGAAAAAGGGGTTCTCTTGATTGTGTCTTCACGCTTTCGTAGTTTCGGAATGAAGTTTGTTTTTAATGTCTACATGGGTTGGGTAGGGTATAAAAATATAGGTGAAAGATTATATTTTCAGGTTGGTTGTTTCTGATGCTTATAAAAAAATACTATAAGATTGGCATTGTATTTTATGCTAGAATGACTTTAACATCAAGATGCAGCTTTGGTTAATGATTCCATATGTCTATATGACTATCTGGCAAGAAATTTTGTAAGGTTAACAAGTTTTAAAAGAGAACTTCAATAATTTGTATCTAAGTTTCAGACCTAGATATTTTTTAAGATTCTCTATAAGAAAAGACTTCCATGGATAAGTACAGACGGTTTCCAGGTCTGTCGATATTGTCAGATCTGTCAGTGATCTAACAATAGTTGTCAATAAATTGACAAAAGCTATAAACCTTTCAATAAAAAAATTTCTGTTCACACACAAAATCTTACAATTTCGATATCAGATTGTTATCTGATTTGGTTTTGTCTAAGCGAAGAAGATTTATCTTATATCTCAATAAAGAACTGTCATCAATTGTCAAATGTCTAGCAACAATGACCACTAACAATACAAAGTTTGACTGATACTGGGACAGGTTAAGACAAACGAAGGGATTCGGAGGCTTGGTAAGTTTCCAGTATTAAATTGACCAGCTGCAAAAAAATGATCAACCAATTAAGGCAAATTTATTGGAAAGTTGCCTGGAAAGTTAGTCAAGAAAAATCTTTCTTATTATCCAGTCAAATCTGTTTATGTCTTATTATCCAGTCAAATCTGTTTATGTCAAAATGTCAACTGACTGTAAACGAAGTCCCTTATGTTGGCTAAACCATCCCAATGGCTCACACTGAAGTTTCTGCAATATTTTCACAAATAATAGGTCAGTTTATATTTCTAAAATTTCTGAGAATCTTCTCAGTCAGAGCAGAGAGCAGGAGAATCGAGTATAAACATAATTCACCTTTCATCCTGACCTAGAAATCAAATTAGCTTTGGATTTCTTTTCTATTTTTGAAATTGAATCATAAAAATTCTATTTTGACATCAAAACATTTGTTCTGAATTAAGAAATTTCTCAGATCTTAGAAAAATAAACAGGGCAAGCAAGAAACAAAATAGAACACAGCAACTGTCATTTGTTCTAAACAATGACATCTGACAATTTCAAACGTCATTTGACATTTGTTGAAATGACGTTTCTATCAATATTGTCAAAAAATGTGAGTTCACATCATTGTAAGACATCTGAATATATTGACAGGTCTGACAAAGTTGTCAGAGAAGATCAGAGGTCTGTTTTTTTTCTATTGTCGTTCCTATACAACAATATGTAACAATATCACGTCATCATATCCATTCTAACCTCATTGTGTGTGTCAAATACTTCCGATTTGTAAAAATCCACAATTCAAAAGTGTCAAAAGCGAATGATTTGTTTACAAACAAGCAGTCGTTTTTTTGTTGGCTTCGGAAACCATACATTTAAACGTCTTTCATCATCTTAAACGAATTACATACTTTTTCTTTCATTATTATATTGGCAGGTTGACAAATCAACAATTTCTAACAATATTCTATCCTAAATGATTCTAACAAAATCCAACAATTCGCAACAATGACACTTCAACATTTTTTTTTTTTTGACATAGCAACAATATTAAACAATACATAGTTTGAAAATGACCAAACCACAGACGACAGCAACTGTCAAATATTTCAAACAATGACATCTGACAATTTCAAACGTCTTCGTCTGACAATGTTGACAATGAAGTTTTTGACAATTGTCACACTAAATTGTAAGCACACGCGATTGTAATAAAAATAAGACAAGATCTGACGATCGTGGGTACACTTTAGCTTCAGGTCGATCTCGAGTGAAGTGTTAAGGAATTCATATAGTTCATAAAAATGAAAAGTTAAAAGTTATGGTCATTAATAATGTTTTAAATATCCAATACTGCTTTAAAATTATTAAGAACTTCAATATTTCTGAAGGCGATGATATAATCAATCATACGAAACTCATTGCCATCATGTCGAATCGGTTATTTTTTTGCCGCTTTATGATGTCAGTTTCTGATGTATCATTAGCTCAGCATTCATTTCCTCATTATGTCATTTGCTCCACGAAGAACCCATTCACAAATCTTCCATACGCGCACTAAGCCCCATGTTAATACTTAAGACTGAATAGTAAACTTTTTAAGTGCGCATCATCTCCAATCTCAAAGCATGCATAGACGAAACACCAGACGAAACACATCCTCAAATGATGATTTCCTTCCAATAAGCCACCACCATCGCACCGACCGAAGCGACGACCGGCTCAGCGTTAGCCTGAGCCTCAACGAGTCATTTTCTGGTTGCATTCGATAAAAAGTTAGCGCAGCAGTAAGCGTTAACCTTGTCATAAATCTAACTCTAACAATGATTATATCGAAGCAGTTTATAGAAGCGAAGCGGTAAGTAGAAGTTGGTGGCTGTTGGTGGTCTCTCACCAGGAACCGATACGACGACATTGTGGCAACAAATAACCACCAACTGATGCCATCGTCATCATCATCGTCATCGTTATTGGGAATCGTGATCGACCAGAAGCACATTTTCCATTCAATCGATATTCACGTAATTTGCTCGTTTGGTTTCGGTTTTGACTTTAGCAGCTTGAGCCTTCGTAGTCGCTTCGGTCGTCTAAGTCCGTCGAACAATTCTAATTGGCATAAAGAGAAAAACCTCAGAAACTTCTCAGTAGTGAGTTATGACTTCTAAAATCAACGGTAGGTAAGGTATACCGACTCTGCTGTGTAAACCAATGCTAAACCTCTCTCAAAGTACATCAGGCAATATACGGTAGGACTTTGTATAATTACAAAAAGGTAAGTTTACGATTCAATTGAATATCTTGTAGAGTTTCATCTAGGATCGCTCGGTTTCAAATTGCTGCAATATCCATTTGACCTAATTCCTCTTGGATGAATATGATGGCGTTGGTGGTATGGACGTGGCGTGGAAGGTCGCATTTTGTTGGTTTCTTTATCTTCTCATTATAGAGATTCGATGGTATTGCATATTGGGGATTGGGTTAAAAGTTCTGTTGTTGCAGGTCTTCATTTATCTATTTCCACAGTACAATAACCAAACAAACACACATATGCCATCGAGCCGAGAAACCTCGAAGTGATAAATAATTCCAAAGATAGATGCTCAGCTCATATGTACTCGTATCTGGTGGATGCTCATTGCTCAGCTCATAATATGATGTGGGATTTTATTTTTTTGGTTTGTCTTTGACTTCTTCGACTTTTGCTCAAGCCAGAGTGTATCTATTGTGGTATGGTATTCTACTGACACATTTAATTCTTCTTCTTGCGGTATTTTTACAGTTTAATGTTTCTTTTAATTTTTTTTGTTGTTGTTGTACTTTTCAAGAATCCATTTGTTTGTAATGGATATTTATATTTTGATTTTCTTGTTAATATTGCAATGGCTTAAAGCTTTCGAATAAGTTTAATAGATTTGATATTTGATCTATATATTTAAAATTGTTTCCGTAACAAATCATTAACCACCAACGTATTGCAATTCGATTCGGAATCCCAATTGAACAGTTTTTTTTTATTCCGAAGAATCTGAAGTTTGGTGAGAATGTATTGGTTGAGTATGACATGTGTCACATACATATATGTGTATTCGCGATAAATTTCATTTTGTTTTTGTGCTGCAAACATGGAGGAAGTGACATTTAAAATGTATGAATGTGTGAGTGATTCTGCTTCTGACTCTGTTTTTAAAACCAGAAAGGAAATTCTCTTCTTTTCAGAATCAGAACTGTCACTTTTGCCCAATTGAACGCATTCAGAATGCTTTTTTTCACTTTCAGATAGCCAATTGAAAACGACGTTAAGCTAAGTACAGATGATTGTCAAACCTTACAACAATCGGCACTCTGACATTAGCTGTCAATGAGCTGTCAGATCTTGAAGTATAATTCAGGTTTAGGTAAAAGAAGGAACTTTATTTGCAGTCAACTATATTCGAGGTGTCATTTATTTTTAACTTGGAGCTTTACTTCACTTACTTTTACCTTCAGTTCTTCGAGCAGCATTTATTTTCTTTGTTTTTGAATTTTGTTCGATAGAGAATTCTTGAGAAATCGAATCATAAAAAATCTATTCTCAGATTTCTGACAGCAAAAGTGAAAAATTTGAGTGAGAAATGTTTAATACGGAAATCTGTGAGATCTTAGAAATATAAACTTGACAATTGTTGGAAGTGTCAGTGCCCCAACAATGGCTGCCAATTGGCATATATTTTTGATTGAGCTTTCCATGGGTAAATTCAAATTTATTTCAAAAATTGATTTTTATTCGTAGCGCATGGAACACGATTAGAATGTTGTCATTGTATTAGTGTAATTTCGTGTACATGTTAACGAGTACGGTAGAGCTTTCAAATTCATAGCAAACATTTTTTTTATTTATTTATTAATATTGAGGCAAAGAGGGGTGAATCTGTCAAAAAATTCAGATCTTCAGATTTGATCTTTAATCAAACATGAATCAAGTTATTTTGCCCTATGGAATGCAAAAACAAAATTGTGTTTTAAAAGATCTGGATCAAGAATAAAATGATTTACTTTACCCATGGAAAACTCCATTAAATTTCTTTGTCCATTGGTTAGCTGATGAGCAAGGTAATCTGGCTGATTTATATATTTTTTTAACGAAATCAAATTCAAGACTTAAAATGTATAAATTAAGAAGAAAAAATACCAAAAGAAATGTTTGGGATCTAATGGGGTTTTCTATAGGTAAAATAATTCAATTTATTCTTGATCTAGATCTGGCAAAACACAAATTTTCCCTGTTTTTGGATTCCATGGGACAAAATAATTTGATTTATTTTTGATTTAAGATCAAATCTGCAGATCTGGCAGGTTTACCCCTCTTTGCCCTAATACTTATACAATTCAGAAAAATGTTTAAGTGGAACTTTGACACGAACAAAAAAAAAAAAACAATTTCAATCGTGTTCCATGCACCACGAAATAAAATCAATTTTTGAGGGAAATCTGAATTTACCCTCGTGAAACCCCATAGATCTCAAATCAAGGATTTAAATTTCCGACAAAATTGCTGTCAGTAGAAAATAAATCCAGAACACCGAATTTTGATTTATTTCCCCTATTGACTTTTCAATTTGATGTCTGTAAGTGCTTTTGTCAGATTCTGAATCAAAATCCCGAAGCACTTTCTAGCAGACAAAATATAATTAATTTTAAGGGCTCTTATAGATGACCAATGGAAAACGCTATAAGCTGAAAATTTAAAGCTCTCACCGCTAGTCAAAAAATAATTTATTGTCACTTTTTTAACAAATTTTGCGAAATCCTAAACTATTAGTTTTTATTAACGATGTACAAAAATATTGTACAAGAAAAAATAACTCCCGAAATACCTGAACACAAGGCACAGATTAATATTTTTCCAGAGTGAATGGTTTTGTTAATTTGTTTAACAGAAAAAAATAAACTTTGCCTTAAGAAACCCACATTTGATTACATCGGAGAAAACAAACTTAGTAATTTAAATACTCCATCATCAACGGCGGCGGCGCGGCGAGCGTCGGTTGTTTTGTGGTGCAGCTTAAGGTCAACATTCATCAAAAAGAAAACGCAAATCGTTACCAAATCTAACCTAAGAAGCGGTCCCGTCGACCATAACATACATTATTATTACCATACGGTCGTAAATTTCCGGATCTCTTACGATTAGCATAGTTTAACATAATAAAATGGAAACCTCTCTTACAGAACAAAAACAGTGATGCATCCGATTCAAGATGTAACCATACATAAGATGATATGCGGAACACCCCAGCACTAGCAACATAACTACTCACGTAGTAATCACATCTCCCAATCCGGACGGGAGGGACAGCAACAGCAAAAGCAAAACCAACTGCAACTTGTATACCAAAACAGTTTTAAAATCGGGGGCCGTCCAAATTAATGATGACAACCATAAATGGCAGCCACATTCTGTCAAGAATTTAATTACTCCATACTTTGTACATCTTACGAGTACACATCGTATACATTTATTCAGAACTAAACTAGGAGCACAAAAGGAAGACACCGACACACGAATGGTTATATGGGACGAGTCGACCTTATAAGCTTCTCTATACATCGGGACATGTCTATGAACGTTTTGTTTTTGGAAAAGAAGATTTCGTGACAAAATACAATTAGACCCACAGATGCATCCCGTCCAGCTGTTGTCATTTGTACAAGTATTTTCTGAGTTCTGACTTCTAACTTACCGTAGGTCCCGGTGTCCATAGTCTCAGCAGTTTGCTCCTGGGGCAGCTTGTAAAGGCTTCCAATAGTTGTTGTGGCATTAGATTTGGCGGCTGCGACGGCGGAAGGAAGTCCTAAGGTGCCAACGCCAACTCCAAGGGTTGCAGCATCAGCGACATACCGCACCACGAAGATGCAAATTAAAATTGGTAAGTGTGAACTTTGCTGATTGCAGCATAAGTTCTTAGATCGCAGCATGATGCTTGTTCTAACTTTTGTTCGCGATTTTCTTCTTCTTCTTTTTGTTGTTGTTGTTCTTTACTACGTTAGCGGTGTTAACACTCTGTAATCCATTAAAACACCGAAGATTGCGAGGAATATAGAGAATTCACGGATTCACGGAATAGAAAGACGGTGTACACACGGAAGAGATGGCTTCGCGTCCGGCGGCCAGCGGTTGGTCGGTCGTCGTCGTCGTCGCTGGTTGCTCGTTGTCAACTATCAGCGATCAGTGATGCACTCACAAGTTGCGTTTTTCTTTATTTTCTTTTTTAAATTTTTTAGCGTCAAATGCGATCTCCAAACCTCATTGGCTCGCGACTAGACTCTGACTGATTCGAAACCCATTTCGCCGTATGGCTTACAGCCCAGTTATAAGTCGTGAGTGTGGCTGCTACAGAAGAAAGATCTGCTAAAGTTCTTGCCGCAGAAGCAGAACACCCGAGCCGAAGTTGAAGTTGAAGCCGATCTCTCTCTCGCTGGAAGAATATGGTTTGGCTTTGAGTTGAGTGAGTGTTGGTGGTGAGGCATGGCAAGTTGTGTTTTTTGATGTTGCTTCTTTTGTTGCTTTTGCAGCGTTGAAGGTTGGTTTGCTGATGATGATCATAATGATGACTATAATGGGTAGGAGGTTAATATTAAACTTCATGGGTTCATAATAATTTTGTTTTTGTAATTCTTTAACTCTATACGATCGTCGATCAGCTATGGGCTACAATATGTTTTTTTGAATGAAACTTCTATTTCTATTTCTGTGAGATGAGAAGATAGCGAATTTTGCTGTGCAAAACAATTTTACTAAGTGGCATTGTGTCAGTAGAAAGTGCGTGCATCAAATAAGTATAATTAAGCCCATGATATTTGAAATTTTTAGTTTTAGATTTTTTCTTAAACTTGCAAACACTCAAAGGGTTTTGTATACCTTTTATAGGTATATGTCAAAATAAAAGGAGGGTTTAGAAAGAAGATGTCCGTTTAAATTAGTTTTGACTTTTTTAACGTGGCAAGGGCGTGGAAAGACGGAGCCTGTAAAGGCATTCCACATTCACTTAGTACGGTAGGAGAACTAATCTCTGTATCTCACAGTACTACCAAATTTTGGTTCATGGGTAAAATGATTGACATTCCTGCGTGAATGCTAAGTTTGAACTGTTTAAGAGTAGGAGTGTAAATTGTTATTTCAATAGGGCATGTTCTATTAAAGTAACGAAAAAAAGGGGTAATCAAGATGTTCGAGTGATATAAACGATGTTATGGTCACTAATCATTTGAAAACCTCTTGAGTAAGTTGCTGAAACATCTATGAAATTTATATCAAAGTCTTAGACGCCAATAGTTTTTTTTAACTTGTTCGCCAGATAAACCAAGTAAGGTCACTAAGTCTAAGCCAGTAATCATTTTTTGATATAATTGTGCTAATATTGAATTGATATTAAACCTTCTGAAATATAGAACTTAGCGTATTTTAACAACAGCAGTCACTTTTTTCTTCTTTCTTCGTAGAATTGAAAATCCCAAGTTTTAAAAAATTGTACTTGTTTTTATTTCAAGCTCTACCAAAATTTCGCCTGCTATTCGTTCAACCTGAATAATAGCAATTATAATACAAGAAGGTGGGAAAAGGCCACTAGAATGCAAGTACATAAAAAGAAGGTAGATGCCACACCCCCTTTTTGAAAAATTTCAGTACGTAGAATTTTTTATTTGGGTGTATTCAAACACCTATAGCACTTTACTAAACTTCATTTATAATAAACACTTTTGAATACCTAGCACCATACATCTAAAACCTCGATTATTCCTTTTTGCGTAGTTCTAATGATTTTACGATGTCGCGAAGTGTTTATTAGGAACCAGTTTTATAGCTATCATTGGTTTCTATAATTAAAAAAAAATGTTTAAGGATTTGAAAACATTAAGACAGTCAAATTTGTAATGTTTATTGTAAAGTGAATCTAATTAATTGTAGATTTTTTTAATTTATATTAAATTTTCAATGATAGCTATAACCGGTCTGTCAAAAAATTCCAATGATTGGTTTCAATGATGAAACCCAATGATAGCTATAACTGGCTCCTTAATTTTGATAATCTGCTAGTCAGTTACGGTTTTTGGTGATGTCTTAAGTGTTTCATCTCGGGAACGACTTGAAATTTGTTCATGTGCAAGACCAGGTCTGCCTTAGTACATAAATACTAAAATTTAAAGTTTTCGACCTTATTATTTCCAAATTTAGAGAATGAGTTTGTGTCTGTGCCCAGCGTCCAGACGTGTTCTTTGTTTTTAAACATTTAAATTGAATTACGAAAAAGAATAAGAAGCTTCAAAATTCTTCTTGAATTTGTTAAATATTATGCTGAATTAAAGAAACATTTATAACTTCAAAAAAAGTACTTCAAATTAAGTCTGTTTCCATATATTTTTTAAAACAATAAAATTGCGTGTATATTTACTAGAAAAATAATGTTAAAATTATTTTTGTATTATTATAATCTTTTATACAATTTCATGTAAATAATTTTTTTAAATATAATGTTGGTTTTCGATCATTTAATTTTTTCATTACAATAAATAAATAAATCTCTACTTCAAATACTTCAAGAGTTGCTGGTTTGTCGGCATAAGCCAATGACTTAACATAGCCCCAAACAAAAGCAACCGAGAACCGAGAGGTTTTAAGTCGCACGAACAAAGGGGTACCGAAAAGTCGATGTATGAGTACTATTGATTTGTGATAGCTTGAAAATTGTCTTGATGCTTCCGTACACGGCTTATTGGGCTTCATGACTAAAGACTGTAAAACCGTAAATTTCTACAATTCTGAATGTTAAAAAATGTATGTTGGATTGCCAATAGGAACGTCATCCCAGTTTGACATTCTTAACTGTAAAAAAATAGATAACGGCCATTGAAATTTCTCATGCAGCTAAAAAACACCCTTTATTTTGCAAGTCTATGCAGATAGCAAAAAAAACAAAGCTTATCTTTCTTAATTATCTCTTATTGCACTTATGTAGGTGTCTTATTATTGCTCCTTAATTGGCATACAGTTATTTACTCTTTAAAATAAAAATGTCTTAGATAAGCTTTTAAGAAAGTACTGTTAGAGCTGTCAATCCGAAATCTTTGAAATTCGAACTGTTGTACAATTTTACATTTATTTTCAAATAAGGTATATTTCTCACAGAACATTAAAACAAAGTTATTTTGTATACCTTGACCAATAACCAAACATTTATTACGGAGTGTAATTAATATTGAAGAAAATATAGCCCCTAACTCAGAAGATAACTGACATCTCTTTGAGCTGCTCCTTGGCTTTGGAATGGTCTAAAATGTTGAAGAATGATTTAACCTGACTTATGTCAGATTTCAGATTAATGACGATGATGAGCACGACGACGAAGAAAAGGATATGGTAGATGCCCTAAGGTGAATTAATCTATAGCTTCTAATCTTAGGTTATAAACCCAAAGTATATATTTATAAAGTTCGTTTTCACTGAGGGATATAAAAAAATGGATTTCACCAGCTAACTACGAATATATCTTTAGCTTGACTTTAATATAGTGATGTGGATGTGGAAGCAGGAAATCCCATCATCTAACTTGTTCCTCCTGTGAATTAAAACTATGCTAACCAGTCACATTTATTACCGGCTACTGTTTATTAGGCATACTGAATAGCATTCATTTGCTTTCATCAGCTCATCCGTTCTAGGATATAAGATTGGTTATACCTTATACCATACAATTTCCAATGCAAACAACACAGTGTGGTTAAACTAATTGTTGATCTAAATCTTGAGTACCATGTGCTGCGCTAAGCTGCGCACTCTGTCGTTAGCTTCTTTTCGCATTGCAGATGGAAGATGGAACTAACTCTCTTGGAAGCATTTTCTATATAATATTGATGCCAAGTGAGCCTCGCGTCGCGTCGCCGCCGCAGCCGTCTGGTCCGTCGCTGCGACTCGTGGAGTGATTTTGTGTTCTTGGTTCTTGAGAAGAGATTAGAAATGATAATTTGAGTTTGATGTGGACTTTGGGGTCGTTCTCACTTCATGGTGATGTGTAGTGTCTTATAGTTTAGTAGTGTACCAATTGCATATATTGATGTCTTTAGAAACTGTAATTTACATCTTGTTAATTCAAAACCGAATCGGATCCGCAGTTTTTTTTCTATGTTTTATAAAAGCGGTCTTCATTGTTGTCGTCGTTAATTATTATTGACACGAATAGAAAGTAGGGTGTTCCATAAGACCATCAGGCGCCAACCTTGCAATTATTGTTGCTCTTGTTATAGTGATTTATGTGCGTTTGTTTGAATATTTGAAAGTTGGCAACTCCGACCGAGGGCATAACACGTTTTTTATAGTACCTTTGCTAGTAAAGGTTGCGCCATCTGCACGTACAACATTTCAACGTTGAACAACTCCGACATTTGTCAGCCGATTTTGACAGATAAACACATCTCTGAAACGTCATTTCGTGCCATTACAGCTATTAGTCGATACACACTGAAAACTACCGTTAAATTGTAAAAACTGTGCGTGCTTATCGAAAAAAATTACTGACGTTCGAGGCTCATTTTTATTTATTTATTTATTTTGTTTAATAAGGTAGAATTTTATCAAGAAATTCTTGACTCATGATAATAGGTAAAATGAAATGAAGGAAATAATTCCAAGCGTTCCTTTTTTTCTCTGTTGCTTAGGAATAACTCAACCAAAGGAATATATCCAATCATTGAATCGAACAACAAAAAAGAAGTGTCAATTATCCACGATTCTTTTGCTAAAGTTGCATCATTTTGTTGCAACTGCGATGTGCTTCTATTCACTTTTAAAATACCTACACGCAATAAGAAAACGAAAGCAAGCATCACTTGAATTGCATTTATGGTTGGCTATTTGTTCAATTAGCATTTAATTGATTGGCCATGCACTGTTGCTTTGACGCAAAGACGAAATGAACAGTGCAAAAATGCTGCAATATACTAACCTTTTTTGTACATCACTATAGTTAGTTGGCCTAGGCTATAAGATATATAGAGGTGTAAGAACAATGTGCAAATGCGGCTCCTCTTTTGCTTCAATATAGCCTTTGAATCTTTCATGCGACTAATGAGCTCTGAAAGTCGAGGTCAACAAAGCAGTAAATTACTTCTTGCATTGTTTGTACATTTTTCAGCAATTTTTTTTGAGGAAAATGTATTTACATATTATTTGTTTTGAAAACTTTGACTTTCACAAATTCAAAAATACTTCAGATATTTTATTAGTATAAACAAAAAACGCCTTAAGGTGCAAACTTAAAAAAAAATATTACTGTAGCAGCTTTTCAATAATTGCTCTTCGTTTAACTGATTATGTAATCATTCATTATGTATGGATTAGGTTCATTGGTCCTAATCCATACATAATGCGTTTATTCACAAACTCGAATATAATTATTATATTTGCTAAGATAGCTTAACAACCTCCTTGAGTTTTTGGATATAATTTAAAAGAGATGTTCTAGTTGCATTGCTAACCTGAAAATTTCAACCGTAATACTCATACTAGTTGCTTCAACGAATATTATCAATTAACTACTTAGTTTGATTTCAGACTTACTGAAAGATTTTTTCTTTATCAGCACTTTACGAATGTGAAAGGGTTAACCTGTTTTAATATTCCTCGTTCACAACAATATTTAGACATTTAAAACTATTGTGCATCGGTATTAATCCTTTTTATTAATTTGTTCATTACTAATTCACACATTTGCGGTTTTATATGTATAATGTGCTTAATAAGAATTGTTTCGTTGCTTGTGCGGCATAGCTCGCTAGCACAATCCATTCATTGTAAAAGTTGACAATTTGAGGAGGGAGAGGCTTTTAAAGGTTCCGTGAAATAACTCCCCACAAAAAAATGAAAAATCCCCCCAATTGGGACTTTATTGCATCATGAAATTAATTTCCAAATTCGAAAATGAAAGATGTTTCCAAAAAGGTATGAAATAAGTCCCCAAAAATAATGAAATAAGAATTAACATAAGTCACCAACTTTACGGATTGTCCTACACGCTGTTTTTGAAAGAACTCTTTATTCCCATACAATATTTTGGCTGGGTTATTTTATGTATTTTTGAGGATTTATTTCTTGGGGAGTTACTTCACAGAGCCGCTTTAAACCAATTTATTAATAGATTTTTTCAAGTTCTAAATGCGATATTTACTGCTTTTTAACGCTGCCTCATTTGGATGAGTTTCAAAAATCAGATAAAATCAGCGAAGATACGTCATTGCTGCTGACCAGCTATAGTTGTTGGGTTAACTTAACTTTAAAAAACTTAAGACCTAAGTATATGCAAAATACGGTTTTAATAAACACTATGGACTACAGCAGTGATTTCTCAGTTATGTATATACTTAAGCGACGGTTCATTAGATCACTAATTTTTCCCAACAGCAGAAATAAATCTACCAGTTTCACTAATGCCGGCCTAGAAAGTACTTTGCTAAAAGCAAAATTGTTTCCAGTTTTGTTTTAGAATTTTTAACGACTTCAATTCATTGATGAAGCGTGTAGCGTTCCATTGGCTGCGTTCAATCTCGTGTTGGATAGGGTATCTTGGATAGGTGGATTTTTAGATACCTTGTTGAATGAGTTGGATAGCTGTATTGAGATAGCTGTCAAAAAATAAAAACAACTTTCAGCAACTTTCACAAAAAGCAGAGAAACATTTAAGCTTCGAAGTCAAAATTGTTGTAAGATAAAACATAAAAATAGATCATAATTATGTACCTTCTAAAATTCGGATGCAAATAGCTTCTTCATATTCTATTATGTACAGAACATCCTCAAATACAACTTCAACTAACATTTTGTATCTTTTTGTTTACCAACAAGTACAAAAAGCTGAAATCAATTTTCAAGTTTCTTGAAATTCAACCATGTGTTGAATCAGCTGTTCTGTCAGATACCTACATACCCCAGAAATTCTTGGATACCTTTGGATTCCTTTTTTGACATCTCAGCTATTTTTGATCAGCTGTTATTTTACACGTTAAACACTAACAAAATGTATCCGGATACCCTATCTGTCTGAGATTGAACGCAGCCATTTATTGTAATAGCACAATTTTTAATTATTAAATGTCAAAAGATGACTTCAAAAGTGACAGCTGCTCAAATAGCGGGCTATTCATAATGGGCAGGATAAGACAACATTAGGGACTTCATTTGCAGTCAAAGACTTTCTTAGAACGCAAAATAAGACCAAAGCAGTAAGTTCATTTTTTAAATGTCATTAATTTTAAATTTCGAACCTTACTTGACTATTTTTTACCTGATGAAAGTACCAACATTATTTTTATCTACATAAACATATGTTGTGTTCTGTATTGTAAAGAAAATGACGTTATTCTTTTATCAATATGACAAGGAACATTTAAACACAAAACTTTAAACAATACATCATAAATAAATAGTACATCTACTATATAAGTTAATCACAGAGTTATGAAGTTCAGTTTTCAGTTGAATGAATAAATATGATCAGCTGACATTTTGACATATTACTCTCAATTTAATAGTAAGGGAGAATTTTCTTGACTCACTTTCCAATTCATTTTTTGGTAGCTGTCCAATCAGATATTTTAAACATGCCTTTCCTTTAAGTCCCTTATGTCGTCTGAGCCTGCCCAATGAAATCTCATATTGAAAACCCCTTTTAAAAAAAGAAGATAAAAGCCCATAAGGTGTTTTGGAATCTTCTGTACAAGTTTGCCAATATCTAAAACTTTTAAAAATTAAATTTTTAGGTAGTAGCTTTTTTTCAAAAAAAAAAACAACAATAATTTAAAAAAAAAAGTTGATAAGGTAACGTCTATCATAATCTTCTGATTCTACCTTTATCTACCAACTACGACGATAGTTTGTTAATTTATTCCTACATAATTTTACAATTGATTATAAAACAAATGAAAAAAAAACATACAAGTCAGACACAAACATTCTCTATAATTTAAGTTATTTTTGTTGCATTCAAAGAATTTAACAATTTTACTGTCTATCACTGTATAATTTAATTACTTACCGACCGACCGTATAAGACGACGAAGACGAACGGCTGGCAGACGGCTACCATCTCTAATGACTGATGGAAAGCTTACACAGTTTTTATTTGTTATTTGCCAAATGAGACTGCTACATCAACTTGGAAAGTAATTTCCGGGCTTACTGACTTTAAAGAGAAAAGATAACATCATCTTCATCTTCACACCTTACTTACTGACTAACTGACTGACTGTTCTGTTCTGTGTGATCAGTAATGGTGATGCTGGTGGAGAATCGTCGCGTCGTGGATAGTAATTGTGATCAGTGCGAGAACAGTTATGCACTCCTCAAATGAAGTCATTAATTTGTTTGAATAGGTTGTAAAGCTGAAGGAACAACACGATGGTGACGACGACGACGAAGACATCTTCGAGGTGCTAACATAGGCTTAGGTACCTATAAAGATACGACATATAAGAAGCATCAAAAAAGCAAACTTCCAGTTATGAAAAGTATAGGTGAATAATTACTATCCGGTTTCACAAGTCGACGATAGTCTAGCTAGTCCATTAATCTAAACAAAATTTCAACAAAACAAAAGGCCAAAACAAACCAAGGTACCCCAACTCCATCTCCATGATCGTGTCATCCAGATAACTAATTTTGTACCATTCAAACTTCAAGCTATTAGGAAGAGGCAACGTGAGCTTAGCGAAAATATGGAAACACGCAGTTAGTATGTGATTAATTGTTAGATACATTTTCAGCTGCTACAATTTCCAAGCCTTAGGCTTTATATCGAAAGAAAACTTCTTTATCTAATGTTTTTATCAAACCTCACAAAAATATGTAACTCTGAGCAATTGGATTCAGCTCTCATAAACAAAAGAACTAGGTCCCTCTTTAAGAAAAACTGATTAGACAAATCTCTCTCTGGAACATCTCAAGACGCAACGTGTAAATGGATTTAAAATCAATTTTCCATGTGGCCATCATGGCATAGACATAGAGTAGGTAATGAATCATAACACAGATAACATTTCTTTGATTACACACTCCAAATGAACCAAGCCATAGCCAGATCAGAGTTTGTGTATGGCTTTATGGTGTTCCCTGTTCTCCTTTAGCCAAATCTACTTTGGCTCTGTGGGTCGTTGCTGCCGCAAAAGGAAGATACTCTTTCGAGTCTATGCGTTTGCACCATGTAGATAAGTATTACGCATTTCTTTCACATCGTGCGTCGTCTTCGTTGTCTGGTTATGCGTATAGCAATTCAAACCCACGTTTGTGGAAATGAGAAATGGAGCGAAAATATAGTGACTCTGATAATGTGAAAATGGTTCTATAATTTAACATCACTTCGGTGCTCCTCCGCTACCGTCTTGTGTTACATATTTCTAACTAACGTGTATTTGCATCATCTATACTCGTAGATGCATCGATTGCATGGTCTATTTGTAGAATCGATACTTGAGAATTTTGTCGTCGCTTATAAGAAAAAATCTGGACTGGAGGAATTTATCTTGAAAGCAGAACATGAAAGTTACATCAGACTGACGGAAAATTCCTATGTTCATATTAGATGAATTTATTTAAACGTTACCAATTTTAAATTTGTCTTTATAATATACTTCCAAAACATCTTGGAAGAAATTTTTCTGAAGAAGTATTCTTCAACTTCAACGCTGGCAAATCACTACATAAGCTTCAAAAATGGCAATAGGCAATCGTTCTATTTCTGAGACATACATATGTTACTCTTGAAGACCGCCGCCGCCGCGTCTCAAGTTAACAAACAATGCTGTAGTGAAATAGCCAGTTGCATTAGGCAGGTTCAGACGACATAAGGGACTTGAAAGTTAGGCAAGTTTCTAGTATCTGATTGGCCAGCTGCCAAAAAATTACCTTCCAATTAAGGCTACTTTAATGGAAAGTTGACTGGAAAGTTAGTCAAGAAAAATCTCCCTAACTATTAAGTCAAGTCTACTTCTATCCAAATGACAGTTGATCATATTTTTTCATTCAACTGAAAGCTGAACTTTATTACTCTATGATTTATTTATTTTCTGCACAAC
Organism: Eupeodes luniger; assembly: GCA_951509635.1. Classification (NCBI taxonomy): domain Eukaryota; kingdom Metazoa; phylum Arthropoda; class Insecta; order Diptera; family Syrphidae; genus Eupeodes; species Eupeodes luniger. Next base: position 4,000,843 of record OX608075.1, on the reverse strand, counting down.
TTCATATAATGCTTTCTGTAAAAGGGTTCCCTTTCAATTTGGAAAAGAAATAACTAATATTTCTTTATAATACAAAATACAAATCGTTATGGACTTGTAGCTTGTCTGAGGAGTGTTTTGTAGACAATAATTTGTTTGGTACTTTTTGTACTATGAACTTAAAGTAGAGGTTTACGAAGTAAAGTTCTGAATTTGAAATTCATGACACTAACTAGTTGCCTTGGTCAAAATTTACGTTCAAAGAATGAAGTTGACTGCAAATGAAGTCCCTTATGTTGCCTGCACCTGTCCAATCCTCCCCTCAAACAATTCAACCGTAAAGCTAGGTATACACAATTGGAATTTCTTCCAATATTGACCGAACTGTGAGAAGTCTTCCAAAAGCGTCCAATTAGGTGACAATTTGAAATTTTGTCCAAGGCAGCTAGTTAGTTTTTCCAGTGTCATAAATTTCAAACTTGGAACTTTACTTCACTAACCTCAACCTTCATTCCATCGTATACAACATCAAATAGAATTGTGCAGAAAATAAATAAATCATAGAGTAATAAAGTTGAGCTTTAAGTTGAATGAAAAATTATGATTAGCTGGCATTTTGACATAATTTTACTTGAATTGATAATTAGGGAGATTTGGAAGACAATTTTTTGGCAGCTGGCCAATCAGATGCTAGAAACTTACCTTACTTTCATGTCACTTATGTCGTCTGAACCTGTCCATTGACTGCCAATTTTTTTCTGTCACTTCTGACTGGGTATTTACATGGTTAATAGAAAATTGGTTAAATATATTGGGAAAAATGTGCCAATCGTGTAAAGTTAGCTTAATACCCCTTCTATTAAAAATGCTCATAACTTTACCCTTGAACCCAATTTCTAACGTAATGTTAAAAACTGGGATTCTTTCTTTCTTTTAATGTGAAATTCTTTGCTAGGCTCAATATTTCCCACTCATTACAATGTGCAGACATTCAAAACCAATGTGCATCGGTATCGCCCTTTTAATCCTATCCTGCTTTCTTAATTTCTCGCACTGTGTCTAATCATTATAAGGGTATAAATCACTCTTTTAGGGAAGTTCAGGGTATCACAATGGATCAAAGTGTGGGTATAACGTCATCAATCGCCAGCCATCGAACCTAACTTAATATAAAAACAAACATGGGGGTCATATCAGGTCGTTCTCATCATCAAAGAGTTGGCTTATACTGTCACTTCATTCCATTTTACTTAACTTAGGAAGCACAGTACATAAATTTCGGACCTTTTTTTTTTTTAAATTTATCGCCAATTGTCAAACTGCTCAAAGCCTAACATTGACTCCAAAAAAGAAACAATGTTCTGCTTTCCATATAAAGATGAAAACGTGAAAAATTCAATTCCGCCTTACGTTCGCTTCGTTGTCGTAGTCGTCGGTCTTAAGAACATAGCATTAAACATCATCTCCCCAGCACACAATAGAAAACACGGTTTGTGCGACTCTCAATCCTACTACTTGGATACTCCTCTTGCCCATCAAAGAATCGTGCATGATTCTGTAGTGTATATATCATCAGTCTATATATGGAATTGCATAACCCAAACTTCAAACAAGTCTGAGCACTGGAGTTTCCTTCTCTCTAGCCAACCAGCCATCAAGCTATGTAGGAGCTGCAGAATCAGCAGCCAAGCAACGCAACGTGGTGCTAGTGCACCTGTTTTATTTCTACGCACCTCATCATCTCTCATCGTGTGAAAAGGTCTTGCCAATGCTCTACGCAGCACAGCACACCCTAGGAGTTTATCAATGTTGTTTGATCACCTCACGAGTACGAGTTTGTAAACAAGTGTCACTTTGTCACGTTCGCAGAGTTCCACAGAATTCGGCAGAAATATCTAGATATGAGGTGAGGATATGGATATGAGTTGCAGTTGCAATTGCAATTGTCCAACAACGGGATGCTTCTCATTATGCAGAAAGCTACTGCTGGGTATATGCTATGAACCTGCAGCAGAGAACCGTTTTAATTAGGTTTGTGATCATGTTCTTCTATTCCTAGAAGAAAGGAAAGACTCCCATTTGAAATGCAGGTGTGGGTCATATTTTCATATTCCAAAGACCAAAAACAAAACATCAAAAATTACATTAACATGTATAAAATATCGAATTTTATTATCTTGTTTATTTTTTGTTTTTGTTTTAATATTGTAAGTGTAAACTTTAAAAAATATACATTACACATAACACATGTGTTTTCATTTTTTGTTGTTGTTCTTGTTGTTAAAACATAAAAATACTTGAGTTACATTTAAGATTAATATGGCAATTTTTTTAAAAATGTTTTTATTTTCTTAAATTTTTTGAGAACTAAGAATTAACTACAACATTTTATTTATTGCGCAAGTAAATTTATAAACAAAAATAATTTAATTTAAACAAAAAAAGTCTCTCGTTGCATAGGATATCTCAGTGAAATTTGTTTTCTTATTTATTTATTTTTGTATAAAAATTGTTAATTGAGCACAAAAATAAAATAATCATAACACAAAAATTACATTGAAAAATAATAAAAACAAAAAATAATAAAATGAAGTACTGTCGATAATTTTTGGTATAAAATATTGAAAACTTGTGTAAAGAAGAACAAGAAGAAAATAAACATTATAACAAAATTAAAATTAAAATAATTCTACACTAGCTGAATTTTACTATATAGTTTGCTTATATAAATCATTCATATTTTAAATCTCTAAAAAGATTAATAATTTGTGTTTTTCTTTTTAATATTTTGTTCGAAGCATTTTTTTTTTGTTTTTGAAAAATAAAAATAAAAATATAGTACACATTACAAGTTGCTAGAAGTTATTATAAATTTTTGTTTTTAAGTAGAATTGAGATAGAAGTAAATACTAGAATTTTGCTATTAACACAGCAACACGCCACACATAATTTTTTAAATTTTTATATAGAATCTATTTTATATTAATTACACAAATAAAATAATCAAATTAAAATTAAAAAGAGAAATAGAGAAATATAAATATCTATATTTTATGTTTAAGGTATATAGATGAAAAATAAAATAATATTTTATCAACACTTGGAACTTGTGGTTCCAGTAGCTTCCAAGTGATTCATCAAAAGCTGTTGCAAACTTCCTCGGAGAGCTCGTTCCTCGTTCATTTGGAGTTTCATCTGAGCCATATCCTGTTGCATTTGTTTGATGGCTGTCCAAAGCTGACGTAAAGTGGGTGTCATATCTTCATTCTCTAAACCTGCAAATGTGGTCGGGATATTTTGTGTTGTTGTTGTTTTTTTTTTGTGATAGATAGTGAATAGGAAAAGAAAAATATTTCGACAAAGTGGAAGACATAGATGAAATGGAGAAGATATTTACAAAACAAATACTTTGAAAAATATAGGCAATCAAATTTAAAAATACGCTCTAGATGCACTACGAAAAGGTGATGCTTTTTGAAAAATGTTATATCAAAACCAAATATGTTTCCTTTTCTATGAACTCTTAGTTATCTAAAATTGGCTACTTTATTTCTTTCTATCGATAATGGAGATTTTTTCAAAACATTTAAATCTCTACACAGCAAGTCTTCAAAAAAGATTACAAATTGGTCTCTTGAAACCTGGGGTAAAATCGGCTAAGCTGATAATTGACTATCATATTTTTGATAGTCAAATTTGACTATCATTATCATTCCGTCTGTGTAAAATGATTCAACTCAATTCAATTCGATTGAACAATTTCTGATTATAATTGTCACAATTCATTGTTGCTATGGTGAAATTTTAAAATGATTCCTATAAAATATCTAAATAAAAGTATCAAATTGGCTGTGTTTAAATAACATTCTTATTTCTCGTGTGTTTTTTCGAATTACGTAAGCTTTGTCGGTCACAAGAATGTGTTTTTGTACCTAAAAAGGGTAACTGAAAAAAATTTTCATTCGTTTTTTGTAAGCGTCTGGTAGCTCTATTCAGAAACGACATATTTGTAGGAAAATGACTATCAAATTTTTCTAGTGACACCTTTTTAGGTATCAATTTGATTATCACCTTACACAGATCAAATGCGATTATTTTGACTGTCAACAATCAACAATCACCTTAGCCGATTCCACCCCTGATTAAACAAAAAATTGATGATGGTGAAGTGACTAGATTTATGGTTTGTTTTATATGTTTTATTTTTATATTAACAAAATTTGTGATTTTATTATTTAAGATTGGATTCAAATGATCTCCTTCTTTATGTTTAAAAAACATAAAAACTTTTACATAAAGTTTTTGTAAAGTTTTATATATATAACGGTTATCCATTTTGCGGTTTCAAAAGTATAAGGCTGGAATTCGACATCTGTCAAACTAAGTTGTTAAAGAATTTTTTTTTTTTTTTAATTGAAAGTCTGACATTTACGAAATTGAATCGCTTAACTATCGCACAACGCATACAAATTGTTAAAACCTACTACAAAAATGGTGATTCTGCCACAGCTACATATCGAGCTTTAAGATGCCTTCTTCTTTAAAATTTACAAGACAGGACAAATATTTTTAGCTTTTGATATAGACATTGAAAACGAATTAGCAAAATTTGTGATTTCAAAAATTTTTCCTTTCGTCGAACTTTCGATATTTTCAGTACGTAGCTTATTTTCTTTTTAAAAAATCCTCACAATCTTCACTTATAGAAACCTTAACGGAACCCTGAAGCATTTATGATAAAACGTTTTGTTTTTAAAACTAATTCGTCGTCTAAACAGGGTAATAAGGTATTGGAAATATATTTGAAAAAAATATAAAAATAATGTTGAAAACGAATATTTTTAAAATTGAGCTTAAAGTGGAGTTCGGAATCATCACCAAAAATTAACTCTAAATGTATTTTCTTAGACCATGAAAGCATAACATTAAAAGTTTTTAGAAACAAATCATCTTATAATTTTTTGTAAAGAACTACATAATGTTGTGTTTTATCATAGCCTTAAAAGCATCGCATTATCTTCTTTATTTTTGAGAAATTTTTAAAGAGTTATACGCATTTCGAAAACCTGATTTAAGTGGCCAGTTATAGCTATCATTAAAATCAATCCCGACAAATTTTTTGAATGTTTGTTTGACTGCGTTTCCTTTTGATTAGAAATACAAACTTTATACTGACACTGGAATGAAATTCATTTTTCTGTGAACAGCTGATTCTATTTTATCAAAAAAACGTGTGGATTTTAATCAGGAAATTTTGTTCAATGACAGAAAACGATTCCAATGATTGGTTTCTATGATGAAAACCAATGATAGCTATAACTGGTCGCTGATAGAGAAATAGAGGAAATGAAATTTCAGGACAACAAAATCTTTGAGAACAATATTGTTTTAACTTAATTTTGTTGCCCAGCGTATTTAAAATTAAATAAAAAAGTGTATATTTTGTATTCACGGAAATTCTAAAAAAAAAACATACAAATGTCGTTTCTACCAATCATTCTACAAATAAATATTTTTCGAAATTAGTATTAGAATCATAAGCATCACCCTTTATTTAATTATGTAACTCTAACAATAAAACAAAACTACACTCAGAAACCAACATAAAACAAACTATTCTATTTTTGTTTTGCTTTCCAAAACTACAATATCAAGATGCAAAATAATAAATAATAATAATAATTGTTGAACTTAAACTAAGCCAATTATTATTTTTTTTTGAGTCGTACAACTAAAACAATTTACAAACAAAATAATTATAAAAATAAAAATAAATTATTAAATAAAAGTGAATGTTTAGTATAAAATTGAAATAATAATAATATTGTTGCCTGGATAATATATTCAGCTGATTTGAGTGATGTGAGACAAGAGTTGTATGAGGTAATTAAAATTAACAAAACAAAAATTAAAATAATAATAAATGAAAACGAATTATTTTGCTCTCATGTGTGAAAATAAATATTTTTTTTTTAATACAAAACAAAAATGTTTACTCTTTAACATTAATTTAATTTAATAAATAGATTTTCTTATATTTAGTTTTCTTACATGATTATAGTTTGATTTTATAAAAAAAAAATCTTATTTCTTAAATACCTAATTTTATATAATTTATTTGTATATATATAGTATAATTATGGCATCTGCATTTGATAAACAATTTAGTTGTAGTTATATTTATATATTTATTTATTTGGATGTGTTCTTTGCAGAGTTTGAATTTGAATTGCAATAATTGAACTAAGGAAAATATTGACGACGGCTTATTGTTTCTATAGAGTTGATTTTTGCTTTAGTTTGTTTGTGCTATATAATATATATATAATTATTTTCATTGAAAAAATATTTATATACAACAATAAATATAAAATATCATAATAATTTAAAAAAGTTGCACTGTTTGTGTTTAATATCTTAAAATGCTTGCTAACAAAAAATGGACTCATTAAGTATGCATATTAATTTATAGCCAAAAAAGCAACTAGATTTAGTTTATTTATTTCTTTGTTTGTATTTATTTAACTTACTTACTTAATTCTAGAATTTTTTTTATTATCATCTTTTTAAAAAGTCGTGTTTCGATTTAAGTAAAAAAAAAATGTTGGATATAAGTTTCTACGCATAATTATATTATTTTTGTTTCCATAAATTTCGTAATATTATTCGTAATCGATTTTTGTTTAGTTTTCTTGATTTAAACATCACAGGGTTAATTATATAAAGAAACAGCACATTGTTTTTTTATTTTTTAAATTACAATAATTCTAAAAGACGCTTAATATCATGTAAAAAAAAATGATGATAAAAATCAAGAGACGCCAGCGAGTTCCCTTATAAATATTTATCCTTATTATGTTAAACTCATCGTATCGTACCTAACTACTCGAAATTTATATCATTTTAAGTTTTAAAACTTATATTCAGCTCAGCTGAATTAATATGATTTCTAGGCATAAATACTTAATATACATTTTTGTATAAACTTAAATTTTTTACACATGCAATGTAATAATTTATTTAATTTAAATGTACTTTTAAATTTACTTCGTCGACGAAAATTTGGTTAGTTTCTTTTTGTTTGTTTTTAATTTGGAACAAAAGTTCACAAAGTTGAAAGTTAATTTATTACAAAATAAAAATATTAAATCTCACTTTCAGTTGCTTAGTAAAAATGATTTCGTTATGATTTCTTGCTCGCATTTAATTTTGATTTGATTAATTTTATATAAAAATTCTAATTCAGCTCAGCTGAATTAGCTTTTTACAATTAAAAAAAAGAAAAAAAAACTAATCAATTTTCTTTAAAAATCAGTAATTGTTTATTTTCCGCCATTGTTTCATAACGAAATTTCCACAACACCATGTTGCTGAATGCCGCTGACTATCGGTATCGGTTGCACCATCATCTCCGGCCAAGTGTGGAGTACTTCTACGCAGTGTTGATTGTTTCATATAACCCTGTTGTGGTGTCTCGAAGGATCGATTCAGTCTTCTGTCGTAGAGTCCCGGCGAGGGATACTTTTCAGCTTGTTTCTCCTCAGCGGAATGATTTCGACTTAGCGGTGGTGGAGTGCGTTGGTGCGTTTGATAGGCATTCTTAAAATTTTTCAACTGTTGCTTATTCTTTCGGGGCAACAGTGGTGTCATGAATATGTTGTCATATCCCGAGCCAGTTTTGAATCTATTCAGCGTCTTTCTTGTGGCACGCTCCTCTGACATGGCTCTGTATTCAGCCGGTGAGGGAGTGTTATTTTGATTGACTCCGCATGTGCCGCTCAGCGAGTACCGATAAGCAGTATTCAGCGACGATACCGACGTCGAATACATGTTAAAATTATTTGGACTAGCCTCGCGCCAAATGTACGACGAGTTCAGACTATTGGTAGAATTTTGTTGAGCCTGCGCGGCTGAATTTGTATAGGAAGTGCCACCGCTATTGCAGAGAAATGGCAGCTGCGGGTTGGAGGTGGAAAATGGTTTACTGGTTTTCAATTTTCCTCCTCGTATGGGCAAACATGGTGTCCAGGGTTGTAGGGCTAAAGTGTGAGAATGAAATAGAAAAACAAACAGACAAAGAAAAAAGGAGAAAGAAGAGAGAGAGAGAGAGCAAGAGAACAAGGACATAACACAAGACAACGACAATTTTCTTTCTGATGGTTTTTATTTTTGTGTTACGCGAACGGGATGAGCTACGTAAAAAATGCTACGTTGGAATGGGAAGTGGTGAAGATGGTCAATCCATGACCAAAATCTTGTGATGTGTTTTTTTTTTTTTAATGGATGTATACAATAGTTTATTTTTGAAACACATTAGGATTCAAGGACATAATCTATGTGAAAGCGATGAAGAATATGAAGCACAAAATGGGCATAAAATGTGTGTTGTTTGTTTGCTGTTGGCGTGTGATGTTGGTATGGACATGATCTAGGTCTAGGATGAATGTATTCCATAGGTTCCAAGAAATCAAATTCTTTTAAACTTAGAAAAAAATTCATTAATCAGCTGAAGGAATTTTTTTTTTGATTTTTTAATATATAAAATGTTTAATAATAAAATTAACAAAATTAATAATAAATAATAATATTAATTGTTTTAGTTGTTGCAAATTAAAAAAAAAAGAAATAATCTTATATTAGAGGATTTTTGGTAATATGCATTCATTAGATCCAGCGTTAATTTTTATTTGTTTAACACATTTGTACAGTGGTGTTTTTTGGTTTAATTTTAAATTTAAAGTTATCCAATTATTAATTTATTTATAAATTATAACTAACAAACTAATCTTACGGATGCAGAGAAATTCAGCAAAACCCAATTAATAATCATTTTTTTGTTTTTTAAACAAAACTAAATTAGATAGAAAGTTTTTGTTTGTTTTAATTTTTTTTAAGAACCACAACAAGAACTCAAGACAAGAACTTCAATGGAGGTGGTAATGATATTTTTGTGGTGGTTGTTGTTGTTGTTGGGTATTTACCTGAGTGAATGGTGTTCCTTGCATTGTTTTGGTAGGCAGCACAATAAGCTTCAATGACACGTAATACAAGTGCATCCTCTTCAAAATTTGGTTGATTTTTACGACTGTTGCAATAGCTAGATAAGGCGTTTGAGCTACCACCAGTCGTTGATGTCTGATTGTTAAGCAAATTTGGACGAAGTGGTGGTGCCGGCCGAAGGTTCGTTATGCTCCAGTTAGCTATTAAAAAAAAAACATACACAAAACATTTATTTGAAGGTATTTTTATTGTTTTAATTTACCTTTTATGCTTCCGATCCTTCCGCTTGGCACCATTCCCTGATGACTTGCCACCGGGACTGCTCCGGCTGCCGCCCCCATAGCGGCCGTATTTGTCATCTTGGAAATACTGTTCGATGTCTGGACTAAATTTGATTTGTGGCCGAGGCCCAGAAGATGATTTTGCTGACTTAGAGGGGGTAGATGTTGATGATGAGGTGGATGCTGAGTGGGAGTGTGATATTGATTGTAGCTCAGATGATGATTGAAGGACAGGCTCCGTTTGTGTAGTGACTGTTGATGTATTGGAGGTGTTGTTCGCAGATTCGAATGACCGAATCCCAAGTTGGCTGGCGGTGACATCTGTAATTAAACAAAAAGGAAACAAAAAACACCAAACCATCTTTAAAATTGTGTGAATAAAATGAAAGAACTTTTATTTCCTTAAAATTGTTAAACTAAAAGAAAATTGCATCAGGCTTTTACATTTGCAGCTGAAAAATAAATCTAAATTATTTTTGTTTTGTGTTAGTTAAAGTCAAATATAATGCGATGTTCGGTGCAATTTATTGTGACCATTTGATTTTCTTAAGTCCGAGATTTATAAATAAAGGACAAAAATAAAATATTGTATAGTTAAACTTAACAATAATTAAAAATGCATATTGAGAAAATAGATTAAAGGGCTCAGGCAATGCGATGAGAAATGGCGTTTGGTTAAATTTTGAACTTAATATTCTTGATTTGATTTTTAAAAGATTTGCTCGAATAGATGGATGATTTAGGCAGCTAAGAGAGCTTTTTTTTAAAGTGGTTTTGTTTTTATATCGTGATTTATATATTAACAAGGACGGACAAGCATTCTGCGAATTGAAGCAGTTTAGTTTTGATTCTTTATTGTTTTTGATTTTGTTTTTATTTTTTTATCCGTGCCACTTTGCAATTGTTGCTAAAAAAGCTTAAAACAAAAATAAAACAAATAAAAAAAGAACAACACAAGATTTAGTAACAGAGAACAAATAATAATATCCAATGAATAATTTATTTGTCAAGGAGACTTCTGTGTTAAAAAACATTCTCAAAATATAATTAATCTGAGTTTAACTCGTTTTGAAATGCAATTTTATTTAATTTATTTGACCTAAGAAATCTTTCGGTTTACTCTCGTATAATCAAAATTATCGTTTCAAAACCTAAACAAATATATAAACAACCACATGGTGTATATATTTTAGAAGCTTAACTTTGTTAAGATCCTAAGAATATTTTAAGTCAATTTGACAAATAAACCATCCATTTCTTTGATGGTGAGATCTATAAAAACGAGAATATAAAGAAAAAAAATATTGAAAATCAAAAAACGTGCACACTTCGCTTGCCTGAGCCCAAACTGCTGCCAAAGCCGCCTTCGACGGCAGCAGACGCACTCGCTGTCGTCGCAGCAACAAACGCCGATCGAGCATTATAGCAGATGGGACAACCTGCGGCCGATAAGGATGACGACGATGAAGCTGTTGTCGGTGTTGCTGAAAAATCTTGGCACCTGGAACAACATCTTGTTCCGTAACAGCACGAACAACTGCCTGCGGAATCAATACTTGGTTCTTTTCTCTGTGAACGCATAATTCCGCGGATAACAGCATTTGGAAGTTTTTCCTTTTTCCACCAATGCGCGTACATTCCGCTACGAAACATTCCCTGGTTATCTTCATCGATTTCAGTGACTTCGTCCTGATTGTCGCTACTATTGGTAGGAAAGGTTTCTGTAATTGGTCTTCTGCCAATAAAAATGCTTTTGGTATGGATTTGGACTGGTGGCGGAGCATTAGGATTCTTTTTCTGGACATCTCTCCCGTCTCTCTCGTCGTCATCATCGTCATCCTGAGTTAGGAATTTATTGCGAAACATACCGCAGACATCGAATCTAGATAAATCTCCATTTGATTGGGAGTGGCTAAGAGCTCTCTCATCAGGATGAGGATAATATTCATCGGTATTGTTGAGTGGGTGGTCAGGTGAGGAAATTGTACAACTGCCAGCCATTCCTGAATCACTGGATCGAGGACTAGGGCATTGGGAACTCTCACAACATTTGCACTTTCCACCTGATGAAGTTGTGTTAGTTCTTTGAGGTGGAGATGATTTCCTTTGTGCATCAGGATTAGCCATTTGCACATATTGATAGCTGATGCATCGTCGCATTGATGCGGATCGGCCCAGTGGTGGCTTTCCACTTGTAGAAGGCCCAGAGATCTTTTTGTCAGAATTAAGAGAATGTTTCTTAAAGGGTGAAACTTCGCGAGACAGACTCAACCTTTGGTTTTCTGGCTGTAAAGTACCATCCATGTTGTACAGAAGTTGCGCCGTAATACTATCTGGAGCTGGCATTACCGCCGGGAGATCCAATGAACTGGAATGTGTCGCTACTGAGTTTTCCTCCTCATCATAAACTACTTCTTCTCTTCGCCTGTCTTGGCGGTCAAGGCTTCCCTCTCGCACATGATAGGTCGGCACACAGATTTGTGTTCTGTCCGTTCGGTTAAATCGGTTGCCAACAAATAAATTCGGCATGCTATGACGTTCAGTCGGAGAACTCGGGACCTGCTGGTGAGTAACTGGATTGTTTAGCTTTATCTCAGCTTCGTCGTCCATATTCGCAAGATCTTCACACCCTACATAGGTTCCTCCAATTCTCCCATCATAAGATGATGTCTCGGAATTTTCCGAAATTAGATGCCTCATCTTTCCGAGGTTCAAACGGGCACTAGACGTATAATTTATCACACTCCTATCGGAAGACATTCTATTTAGGGCTCTAACTGCTTTCGAGCCAATTATCAACGAATCTTTCTGTCCAGGAGAAATATCAGTTGAACTGCCAGAGTTGAGATTAATGAGATTTAAAGTAGAACAATGCCTCTTCGATGGCATTTTCGAAGAATCCTCAATCAGCGATCCATGATCAATAAATGTATCTGTAGCTCCGAAAGAGTCAACTTTTCGGGTATAAAATTTGATAAACTCAAAAGGATCACTGCCACACGAACCTCCATCACTCTCCGAGTCAGTGGGTAGCTCAAATGCATCTTGTCGCGATAAAGTCGATCTATCTTCCGAAACAAAAGCTGTCGACATTTGTTTCCTTCTCAGTGTGATCTGCTCCAAATCGACACTCAGTCTTGCTTCTGGGTACAAGAGTACCCGAACCAGCGACCTTCGGAGCATACCCTGTTTTACGAGCTGCCAAAAATGAGCACTTAAATTCGCATACGGTGCTGTGGGAGGATAATTTTTTGGCGGTAGTGTTAAACGAAAATTTGGCGAGCCAATCTGATAGGCGCACAGAGAGAAACGTGCGCAGTAGCCGCGTGAATCAAGAACATAAGGAGGTGACTAATGCACAGATAATAGAAAATCTTATTAATTTGAACAAAAACTAATTTTTTAATGTTAAGACTTCAGTAAAAACTTACGTGAGAAGGTGGTTGAGGTGCGTTCATCGATGAATTACTGGTATTCCGTTTGATACTAATTGGCAATGTGGGATTAGTTCCATTAAGAAGGTCAACCCAACGATTCGCTTCGTTGGGTCCCTGGCACACGGCTACAATGCGCTCAATAAGGGGACCACTTATTTCGAAGGCATTTTTGAAAGTCTCAGTATCTTCTAGACGATTCACAACTATATTTGTGAGCGGTAGTTTTCCCTGAAAAAATAGTTTTAATTTTGCTACCATTATCAGGAATTGATTTGAGGAGAATATTTTGTACCTCATAAATGAAGGCACTCATCCTTTGACTAACGCTGAGTATGAGGAGAGTTTGTGGGAAGAGAACAAAATAACGATCTCTATGGTCGGCTCCGACAGCCACACTTCCCATATGGATTATATCACCTAAGAAATAGTTTAAGAAAATATTGATAATGTTTTTTAAAGCTCAAACTTAGGAACGAAAGAAATGAATGATGATTTGAGAGAAGGTTATAAGAAGTAACATACCTAACGTACTCAGCTCCTGTCCTTGCCAGCCCCTAACGGGCCCAGTAAGCACTTGCAATTCTAATTCCTTTTGCCTTCGTGTTGCGGAGCAAGTAGCCTAAAAACAAATGTTATTTTTTCAGAGAAATTTAATTGAAACTTTTTGTAAACGTCTTACAGCAATGTCCTTGTAAACAGCTACACTGCGTTGAGTATCTCCTCGATCAGGATGGCTACTCTCCATATGCCTCTCTAGTTCTTGCAACATTGCTGAGTATTTATCTAATCGCCTAAATGGTTTCGACAAACCCGTTGTTAGAACTAGCAGACCTGGAGATGCTGCTCCTTGACGTTCCATATATTTTTCAAGATCATCTCTGTTAGTTAAAAAATAATATGAATTAAGATGTTGTGGTATAAAACTCTAAGTGTCTACTTACTTGTGCTTATCAAGGATAACAATAGCTCTAGGATGAGCTGCACAATATGCTTGATGAACAGATTTCATAATAGGAGCTTTCGTTAAAAATAATTTCCCCACACGATCGTTGCATTCTTCTAAACTGCTCAACAACTCATCGTGTGTTTTCACAACCTCCACAAAATTGCACATCAATTGAGCGTATTCATCATTTGTTAAACTATTTAAAGAAGAATGAAATAAGTTTATTAATGTAATTGTTGTTGGAATTACTAGAATAACTTACATTTGTGTATTTTGAAGCGGCTCTAGGAAATTCTCCAGTAATCCCTGGATTTCGGCCACATGAGCCTTTTCACTATCTAATAAATCCTTTAACACAACCGAACGATATTCTTGAATTTCTTCAGGCGGACGTATCGTTTCGGATGGTGGTAATGGTGCTTTATATTCAATAACATAATTGCTGGGAAACCAGCCAGTCTTATCGTTAAGTGTTCCCTCCCACCAGCCACCCTCTTCGCGTTGGGTAACTGTAATAAGATCGCCTTTTTGGAAACATAACTCATCATTGTTTCCACCTTTGAATGAGTATTCAGCTTGGACAATAAGCGGTTGATCCATTCTACTTAAAACAAAGAAGTATTTTTGTCCGTGGTATCAACCTATTTTTAAAGATGTCGTCACAACGTTTCTAGAAGAAGAAGAAAACAAATTAATGTTTTGAATTTGAATATTTGAATACAAAGTTATTTGGGAATAGTTCATGTTCAACGAAAGATTGCTTCAATTTGATTGTATTCTTAAGATTTGTTAAGATTTTTTCCAAGAGTGTAAATAGTTTTATTTATTAAAAAACAGTAATATTTTTAAGAGAAATGAATAGATGTTTATTTTATTGTGAAGAGAAAGGTAAGCCATAAACTTTGAAGTTTCATTTTGTGGGCCTCGACTCCAAAATGTTAACCATTTGTGTTTCAACGTATTGTTGAGAAGTGCATCGCTTTATTTCTAGGCGTAAATGTCAAACTCATTAATATTTTGTTTTAAGACTTCTTAAGATATTTTTTGAAATTTATTACAAAATTTAAAACTTTTTGATGTACAGGGTTTTCCAATATATTTCTTAAAGAGAAATCAACTCATGTTGGATGGTATGTCAATGGAAAACAATATTAGCCAAATGGCTGCCTCAGCTAAGAGTTCTTCACGACGAAGCGACGACCCAAAAAATGCTTCAGTTTTGCGAACTGCGACTGCAAAATTTTCACTGTTTCTGTAGTTAATTTTAACAATTCCAAAGCGTTTGTTGAGAAGTGTATCGTTCCATTTCTAATTATGGCGTAGTTTCTGCTTGTCCAATGTCAGAAAATGTTAGCTTTAAAAGTGACGCTGACCAAAATAAAACCTCTTATTGGTAAATCCTTTATATAGTTTTACTGCTAGACAAGTTTTGAAGAAACTCATTATGTTGACCGATAATGATTTGAAAATATTTTATGTTTAAAGAAAAACTAAAAACTTAGTCTTAAGATTTCTTGATGTACAAGGTTTTCCAATAAAAGGTTTTATTTGTTAAAGAGAAATCAATGGATGTGGATATGCCAATGAAAAACAATATAAACGAAATGACTGCCTGCCCAAAGGGTTCTTCACGACGACCCAAAAATGCTTCAGTTTGGGAATTTTGTCTGCAAAATTATCACCAATTTTGTAGTGAATTTTAAGTTCGACGAGTTATTGAAGAATGTAATGTTTCATTTTTAGTATTGGCATATTTTTACTTGTCAAATGTCAAAATATGACAGCTAACAAGTAACAGCTGTCAAAAAATGGACAAACTTTTATACAGTTTTTTTTAAGGAAATTATATTTTTGTAATATCAGAAGTTTTAATGGCAAAAGATTTCTTGGCTTCCGAAGTCAATTGTTCTTTCGTTAGTTTTAATTTGCTTTATATGTTTTGTTGTCTTTTGAAAAATTGCAACTTTGGTCACCACGATATAAGAAATATAAGAAAGACAATATTAGATTGGGGGGTAATTAATTTTAACACATTCTACGTCAAATTGCCTAAAAGCCAGACTAATCGATTTGTGAAGGAAAAAGTTATTGACAGAAATATATCATTTCAATTAACAACAACATTCCCATGCCCCATTCTCCATATCCTTGAAACAGTTCCAAGTTTTTCTTTTACTCTTTTCACAGATGATTGACCATATTCTGATCTCATATGAATGTATGTTTATTCATTTTTCATCTTTTGCAGCAAATTTCTTTGTATTTTAATTACTTTCATTCAAATATGTTTAATTTTTATATTTTTTCCCAAGAAAATGAAAAGAAAAATTTTAATATTGCATTATTGGAAGTAGTTGCCCCCAAAGAAGCTCGAAAAATATTAAATTATTTGAATCCGTACATAAATGGATGAATCAATCTATTTCATTTTGAATATTTGAAAAATTGGAATACTGATTGATCGAAGTCTTTTCTTCCTTCGGCATTCAACTTTTTTACTCATATTTCTTAGCAGTACTAATTTTTTCTTCATAATATTCATTCTTTTTAATTCGTGTTCAAAGAACAAAAACAAGCAAAATAAGATGTGTTGTTTTAATCTAAATTCCACAAATAAAAAATATCTTTTAAACAACAAAAAATCTTTCTTTCGCTTTCTCATCGCATAAATAATAAAAAATATACATTCTTGTGTTTTTTTTTTTTAATTTTATTTAGTCGATAAGATTTCTATTTATGCGTTTTATTGTTTTGTTTTATTTTATTTTATTTTGTTTTATTTTATTTTATGAATGAACCATGGAATTTTTTGACACACAAATAGTGAAGAATGTCTTGGCAAAGTTCCAATAAATAAATAAATTCGACACATTAGCATTTTTTTAAAATCATTTATATACAATCTTTTTGTTTTTAATAGGGTATGTTAGAATGCTTTTGAAACTTAAATTTTGATATTTTAGGCTATTTAAGTCCTGATGTAGTGCGCATATTTTCGACTTTAAAAAATTTTGTTTACAGTTTTGTTTTTAATTGTTTAACTTGTGAAACAACTTTGAGATACATTTTTAAGGTAAATTTGAATTCATAGTAATTAATTAAAAAGCTTAAGGGTTACTTTCTGCTACTAGGAAGAGCTTGCATCCCTAGACAATAGACATCCGGATGTGGTAGATTGAAAATACTTGAAAAAATGTATCAAAGGTGATTCGAGTCAATAAATTAAAAGCGCACAACTCTTGATTTTTTTCACTTTTCCAGTTTTTACTGGGTTTATGTCTGATGATTGTGAAGGCCATTTTTCAAAACTGGCATATTATTTTGATCAAAACACCTTGAAACGACTTAAACAGTGTGTTTGGGATCATAATCCTGCTGGAAGCCTTAAACATTTAATAACCATAATTTATGAATTTTAGGTTGGAGTGTAAAGTAAAAAAAAAATTATTTCAATTCTAATCTTAAGTTATGAAGAAAACTATTACTGTGGTCTACTATAGTAGGCCACGCGTGCACTCCAGTGTTAAATTAAGTTATGAATATTAAAAACGATGAATCAACCAATGGTTTCCCAGAAATATTGGAAACTTAAAGTTCACTCTCATTATTATTTTGTCATCTGACAAATTATTTTCGTGAAAAAAAGTAATGGCGCTTTGATAACTACTATAGAAAATTTTGTTTGAATCCGGTAAAATTTCGTCAGCAAATACTAAAATAACAATAATAATAATAATAATACAATAGAATTTATAAAGTGAAGAAAATTTATTGATTCACTCTTATTATTTTGGCCACCACGGTATATCACAAGTATTCCATCCGTAAACATTTTCGAACCCGATATTTTAATCAAACATGACATTAAGATGGTAAAATAAAAATTAATAAATATGAATTCAGAAGACTTAAAAGAAAACTGCAAATCTTTTGCTAAATTTTGCACTGAAGACGTAAACGGAATTAAACTTCATCCTGAATTTAAAAAAATACTTACAAATTAGTCGACACGAAAAAAAAATGAAAAATGTGACAATATTCTAGATCTTTATAATTTTTTAAAAACAAATAAAATTGAAGGTGAATTTCCAAATGTTGAAATTGGACTAAGAATTTTCTTAAGTATGATGGTGACCAATTGCAGTGGGAAACGATCCTTCTATAAGTTAAAAAGAATAAAAAAAAACGAACTCAGAACTACAATGATTCAAGAAAGATTCCCAAGTTCGTCGCTGATGTCAATCCTAAAAGGAATCGATTTTGCAGATGTGATCAATGATTTTGCTAAGCTAATCTCAGTTCAAGAAAAAGTCTCCTTTAATAAACATTCCTCTCTTATACCTGAAAAAATATGGTCTGTGTAATATTAATATATTGTTCTTTAAATTCTGAATAAACTATTTATTATGTTTTTGTTAGTGATTTACATAAATGCTGCAATAATTATAAATCTTTTCAATGAATGAAAAAAGTATTATTTATTTAAAAAATTAAAAGGCTTGACTTCTTTCAAAAAAAAAAGTATTGCTCCAGAAGTGTACCCCATAGAACCGTTATATTGTTTTTAAATGCTCTCAGGAACTATTGAACCAATATTAATTTTTTTGTATGAACAAGCTCTCATAATGTCTAAATCTAAGGGTAAATTCACAAACGTCAAATTTTTTGGTAGTGATTAGGCATCACTGCTTTTTTGCGCTGCTGATCGTTGCTCAGCCGATTACGATGCGATGGTGATTGACAAAAAGTTTTACGTTTAAAATCAACTTTTGCTTTATGATGGATGTGATAGTAATAAAAACTCTCATTGTAATTAAAATCTGGAACCACACATTTTATCTCCTCTAAAACTTTTCTCCACAATATTTACTTTGATTTTCTGCCGGCAATAAATTCACCTTCGTATTTGAATCTGGTTTTTATTAATAGTTTAATTTGTGCGCAATTTGATTAAATACTTTTCATTGTCATTTTCCGCCAACAACAACTTATCAAGAAAATTCGTGATGCCTTTTTTCTTTATATTTGCGCATCAGTTTATCAAACTTTGCAATAATGAACAATTGACATTTTAAGTGATGCCAATTATTTGCGTTTATGAACCTGCTAAAGGGATGATCGCAAATCATCTCTGCAGTGATGCGTTTGTGAATTTACACTAAATGTTTTTTCGGTCTTTTTGACAGCTGTCACTTGGTGCAAATTCACAAACGCAACACAGCCGAGTTGATTTGCGATCATCCTTGTAGCGCGTTCATAAACGCAAATAATTGGCATCACTTAAAATGTCAATTGTTCATTATTGCAAAGTTGGATAAACTGATGCGCAAATATAAAAAAAAGGCATCAAGAATTTTCTTGATAAATTGTTGTTGGCGGAAAATGACAATGAAAAGTATTTAATCAAATTGCGCACAAATTAAACTATTAATAAAAACCAGATTCAAATACGAAGGTGAATTTATTGCCGGCAGAAAATCAAAGTCAGTATTGTGGAGAAAAGTTCTAGAGGAGATAAAATGTGTGGCTGCCGATTTTAATTACAACAAAGACCAAATCCATCGAAAGTTCCTAAATGTCATGATAACATACAAAAGAATAAAAAAAAGAAATAAGGAAACTGGAAGGGATGCGACAACTTGGGAATATTTCGATAGATTGGACGAAGTCCAATTTCGATTCAGCCTCCTGTCCAGAACTTGCTCTACTCAATACCAACTCCTAGCAACATCTCGACAAATCAGCCACAGAGCAGCTTCGATTCCTTGCCTTCTTCATACGATCAGACTCCACTTTCGTCTACTCAGGGAGACTTATCGTTTTCGGAAGTAATCGTCAAAAAAGTTTTTTATCTTCGGAATATTCCTTCTGGATCAAATTTTTATGAATGTTTGCATTCTCTTCAGACGTTTTACCCTCGAAATCCGCTTTTTTTGAGGAAATGTGTTGTTTTTCGATTCATTCATCATAAAGCAAAAATTGTTTTTAAACGTAAATCTTTTTGTCAATCAGCATCGCATCGTAATCAGCTGAGCAACGATCAGCATCGCAAAAAAGCAGTGATGCCTAATCACTACCAACAAATTTGACGCTTGTGAATTTAACCTTGGTTTGCCATTTTAAATATAATGGAAAGAATTACTTCTAAACAACGTTTGCAAATTGTGCAAATTTATTGCCAAATTAATCGTAAATCAATTTATTGATGGAAACTTTTGGTTAGCGCATTATTTCGGGTCATGGGCTTACAAGATCGTGCTATTTAGCACCACTTCAATTATTTCTGTGGTGCTATGTGATGTCACCTGTAGATTAACGCCTTGGAAGTGAATGTTTCGCGCATTATTGCTGATATACCGCTCCAGTTGTTGCAAAAAGTGTCTAAACATGGGCCTCTCGGCTGGAACCTATTCGATACAGCGGCTGCAACTAAATGTTTGATCATAGAATTAAATTATATTCTTCTTTAATTTCTTCTTAAAAACCACACTTTTCAAAACCTAATTTATACAAAATAAATTAAAAAAAAACTCTTAAACAATTTTTGAAAGAAAAGTAAATTAAATAAGTTTTTTTTTTTTGAGAAATCAAATGGCATTTTAACTTTTGACGATTGACTTATTTTTCAGATACATATATTTTTAAATCTTAAAATATTAGTTCTTTATTTTGTTTTAACTTCTCTTGTATTGACCAAAAAAAATCAGTTGATGAGACAGTCTTCAGTTTTAAGGAAAGTTACGCCAGCCTTTAGATCTTTGCTGCAGCACACAATATGTTGAGAGATTCCCTTCTGCCGACAAAGTCAAAATTTTGTAGAAAAAAATATATTTAACCAAATGTGTACCAAGCAAATAAAAATTAAAGTTACATATTATGGGCAATTGGGCATCCCTGACATTATTTACTATGGGAAACTGGGCGTATACTTGTTTTTTTTTGTATTACTTTAAAATGATATTAACATGAATTCTATAGGGTATTTTATTACAGCTGCGTGAAACCTTTCGATGGTTATGAAAAACGCTTCTTATTATTAACATGTATATTGAAAAAAAATCGCGAGGTTCATAAAGCACTTCTTCTATTTTAAAGTGTTTAGTAATTAAGCTCATTTCTAATTAAATGACTTCGACAATAAGCCAAATTTCCGTATATAGAGTAATGACAATTCTGAAGCCATTAACAAATAACTACTATATGTACATATATCCCTACAAATTGAATGTCAGGTGCGTCCGGAATCGAGGACAGAAATGCCTTTTTTCTGAACTACTCTAGTATCGAAACAAAAAAAAAACGAAGTCTCATCTAAATCCGTTAGACTGTCTACGAAACTAACGACACTAATTTTTGTATGGTTAGAATATTTAAAAAAAAATCCGCTTCGCAAATGAGTACCAATAAATTCATAAAAATTTAATAGTCACGTCATTTGGCGTTGACCTTTGTTTTTTATGGGTACATGTGGCGTATACTTGTTTTTTTTATTTATTACATAACTCCTACTAATTAAAAGAATTTTACCTTCAACGACTTATTAAATTTTATTCAAATGCATTTAATAAAAAAAAAAAACTACTTATTTAAATTGAAAATTTACTTAAACTTTAACCCTTTCTCTTCTCGACAATAAATTGTCAAAACTTCTATATTTTTATGATTCAAGAATCGTTTACAGTTCAATGTTCACATCAAATCATCATACTTATTTTTATTTTCAAAACATAAACAACCTTGCAGTTATGATGCTGCATAAATGTTAAACCTTTTAAAAGAACATTAATCATTCCACAGAATAAAACCAGTTTGTCGCATTTAATTTCAACATCAATTTACAACTTTAAAAAATATGTTGCATTCAATGAAAAACTGAAGAAACAACAACCTCAGAAAGAATGCGCCAAGCGCCAAGCCTATTGTTTAAAATGACACTATCCGCATTATCAAACAATTACCATTCATTTTCTGAAATTCCACCGCAACTACCGCACATTGCCAGCCAACGTTAAAAAAGATACAATTTGTGTGGAAGTAGTGGGCGTAAGTTGCAATTACAAATCATAAAACACCTCTGACTTAAAAACTTAAAAAACACAACAAAAATCATTGAACGCCACCGCCGCGCCGCCCGCCACCAGACCGCGCCACGCTATAGACGACCGACCGACAACAACGACTCGACTATGGTATATAACTAATTACTACATGCCACAAAGTGGGTTGTTGAAAGTCAGGGTTAGCTTATGGCTTTGGCGCCCCTAACCATCCGCAACTATGAATATGTATACCTACGCATATTTATACAACATTGTTGCCGCGCCGCCGCCACCACACCGCAACAACAGTCTCTAATTATTATTTCGATAATAATTATTACAAATTGTCTAGCAGCGGCCGGCGCGGCCGGCGGTGGTGGCGACCATTGTAACTACAAGAAGAATTTCATTGAAATACCATCTCAATCAAGTTCGCACAATTCAAAATTCAAATTAACCGGAAGTGGTATGTCGCACGAGGCAACATCCATTGACCGTGAAATTTTGTTTAAATTTGTTTGTTATTTTCTTTTGCAAGTTGGCGCAACCAAAATGCATTTCTTCGTCAAATTTTGTTAGAATTTACATTTACCCCCATCATCGCAATGCATCAACATCGGTGGCAAAATGCAACGTAGGAGACTCTGATTCTGTTGACAACAATTGCGCCGGGGTTGCCTAATTCTTTTCATTTGACAGCTAAAGTAAGAGTTGCCATATGGCTTTTTTTTAGTGTCAATTTGAAATGTTTTTTTTTGTGATTTGTATGGTTATACTATTGTTTTTAGTTTGAGAAACATGACAGAAATAATTATACTGATTGTAGAATACGGTTGGCGTTTTTCTTTTTTAGTTCAGAGCACTGAGCAGTGTCTGAGCGAACAGAGTAGAGTTCTGAGCAGAGTATGTTCAGAGCTCTCTGATTTAATTATGAAACAATTTGAGCACTAAACTGTCATGATTTGAAATATCGTCTGTTCGAAGGCGTTAAAAATTTTTTTTAAATCAAATTAATTAAAAAAACAGTCATAGCGTTGGTCCATTTGCCGCCTGAAATAAATTTGATTCATAAAAATGCTATATGCAGTTAGTTTTTTCTAAATTATCTTTCCTTCTGCACTAGAGCGACCAGCCTCTTCCGGCATTGTTATTGTTTTGTCGATGATTTTTTTTAATTTCCCGGCTTTTAAATATCAAATTGTTTGTGTTCAGCATTTTACTCCGTTTACTCTGTTATTTTATTCTGAGCTCACAGAGCGCGCTCTAAACATGTTCAGAACTAAAAAAGAAACACCAATTTGAAGCTCTGAACGATCAGCGCTCAAAAAGAAACACAATAATTTTTTTGATAGTTCCAGCTCTGCTCTGAACTAAAAAAGAAAAACGCCAGATGAACGAGTTTCGGAGTGGTTTTTGACACTTTTATTATGGTAGAACTGTCAAATTGACATTTGATTTCGTTCGTAGCCTTACTTATTGGATTTTGTAGTCATTGTGAATACCAATTATACAAATTCGCCTGCAATAAGGGATACAAAAAAACTGATGGTGGCAACCCAGTCTCATTCTTGCCGATCATCGGTCTAATGGTATATCGATCAGTTTAAAAGTTTATGAGAAATCCATTTTAAAAATAGTTTATATTTCTTTTTTTTTTTTGAAAAAACACAAGTGTTAAATTGAGAAAGACCTGCGATCACCCAAATGTATTTTTAAAAGAGAAACAAAAATCAATCTCAGGGTTTTGCGTCAATTTTGTTTCAAAAATGCCCACATGTAGTAAACTAGAAATTAATCATTTTAGCTTGATCGATTCTGGGTATTTACGAGTAACACATAAAACTACAAGCTTCTTCCTTAGATGTCGAGTGGTGATGCCGGTTTCTATTACTAGCAATTACTCTTATAATTGTTCTTCGAATAAAAAGGAAAATATCTATAATTTGATTACTTAAAATTTTGCAAACAAAAACGAAGAGGAAAAACATATTTTTGGCATTGAGCCAAAAGAAATCTCAGCGGTGCCATCATAACCCGCTGCTGCTGGCGATACCCCGGTGATCATCATCAATGCCATACTACGAGTATAAGTATGTATATGAAGGTACCTCATCTCATCTTCTGGGAACTCTCGCAATGTGTTGAGATAGTTGTTTTTAATTGATCTTGGGTGATGTGACGAGATTACATGAGATTCTTTTGGCGATCAGCACCACGACGACGTTTACTTTGTGTACACTTCTTATTATATTTTTATACAAAATAAAAAGAGAACAACTTTTAGAAAACAGCCACTTTGAGAATGTTTAAATATTATTATTATTTTTTTTCTGTATAATATTATTTTTGTAATGAGGCGTGACTTGTGCGAGTGGAGTGTTGATTTATTTAGACATTAAATACCGCCTACGAAAAACTTATGAACGGAAGGCATTTTAAATGATTCAAGTTACTATTTCGAGAATCTTGAATAGGGCCAAATATACAGGAACTAACCTTATTTTTGCAGAAAAGCAAACAGAAATATGAAACTCTGTCAAGGCGGCTTTGGAGCAAAATGGGGGTTTCCATTGGTAAATTTGGATTTCAGTTTAAAACATTTTTTTTCTGTGGCTATTGACATTGTTTTGGTGTTCTTTCTTGTCATTGCAGCTGTCAGATTTTCATTGAAATTTAGTTTTGCACATTAGATTTAATTAAATAATTTGAAGCTGCTTGCATTAAGTTAATTTTAAGATATGTGTAACACAATTTTCGCAATCGCACAAATCACTAAGCACACACATTTAAATGACAGATACCAACTTTTCTTGACGTTAGTGAAAGAAGGGTTTAATCTCTCGTAAAACTTATTTGATTTCAAAATTCACTGAAAACTTAACCAATTTATTTGGCCCAATGAAATACAAAAACGGAAAAGTCAGCATTTTGAATATATTTTGCCAGTAAAAATTATTTACTAACACAAATTTATAACTAACACAAATAATTTCAGTCATTTTTTTAAAGCATCAACTACTCGTATCTTAAATTTTTATAGTTTCAATTTAGCAAATGAAAAAATTCATGACAACAAATAAAATATCTTATATCGGATGTTTTTTTAAGAGCTTGAAAACTTTAAATTATAATAAAAGACAGGTATATTGTTGGAATGAGTTTTATTTTTTTACTTGTAGATAACTTTTCATGGCAGGAACGAGGGCCCAGTTAGCTGGAATTAAACTGTCAAACCATAAGCAACAACCATCAAAACTTCTCCTGTAGTTTACAAAAAAACACCCTACACATACATATCTATCGGGTTTTCTAATATGCACTCGACAACTTTGAGTTTAAATTGTGAACGCACCCTTTCACTAATCATCAAACTGTCATTGTCAATTTATTCATTTTCTTTATGGTAAAGTACACGACTAAACAACTTATGCAAATTATAAACATTTTCTACCGAAATGTGGAGTCGGTGACCACAATTTTAAGACCGTTGTCTGCATTTTTTTCAGTGAGACAACCGCTTGGTTGAAGTGTCGGAAATATCGCTGCCGTTTAGGCGTTCGTAGCAAATGACACACGAAATCAATCAATTCCATGGCGTTCTCAAGAATTGGGCATCGCTCAGACCACATTTTAGCGTGTTTTGCGTAAGGATCTTGGTTTACATCCATACAAGATCAAGCTGGCTAACAAGGCCATTTGAAGCGAAGTACGTTCTATGATTGGGAAAGTTAAAAAACAGTAGAAATAGTGCTGCTAATTTAAATAAAACACATCTAAATATGTAACTCCAAAGTTTAAACTGACAACAGATATCTCACAGCTGTCAAGTGTATTGTAATTAAGCATAAACACAGTGTTTGAAACCCAAGTTTGTTTACAAAAAATAAACTATTGCTGATTTTGCAAATTTTGAAAGTTTTTAGCATGTTTCTGGATCCTACCATTTAAATCACAAGGCCATAACTTGCTAAATCCACATGAATTGAGTTTCTGACATATCATATAAATATGTCCGTTTGACAGGTTCAGGTTCAGGTTCATTTATTTTGTTTTGTTTTATTTTTTCACGAACTGTCAATGGCTGCGTTCAATCTCGTGTTGGATAGGGTATCTTGGATAGGTGGATTTTTAGATACCTTGTTGAACGAGTTGGATAGCTGTATTGAGATAGCTGTCAAAAAATAAAAACAACTTTCAGCAGTTCACTATGACTGGTGGTAAGACCTAGCAAATTGGTCATCCACAAAACGAGAACAAAATAAGTCAATTTTGAAGTTTAAAAAAATAGATCATAATTACCTTCTAAAATTTGGAGGCAAATAGCTTCTTCATTGTCTATTATGTACAAAACATCCTCATTTACAACTTCAACTAACATTTTGTATCTTTTTGTTTACCAACAAATACAAAAAGCTGAAATCAATTTTCAAGTTTCTTGAAATTCAACCATGTGTTGAATCAGCTGTTCTATCAGATACCTACATACCCCAGAAATTCTTGGATACCTTTGGATTCCTTTTTTGACATCTCAGCTGTTTTTGATCAGCTGTTATTTTACACGTAAAACACTAACAAAAAGGTATCCGGATACCTTATCTGTCTGAGATTGAACGCAGCCATATACAAAACTCCCAAGTCAAAACTGACAACAGATATCTGTCAGCTGTCAAGTGTACTATCATCAAGCATAAACACAGTGTTTGAAAACCAACTCTGGTTTTACTGATTTTGCAAATTTTAAACGTTTTTAATGTTAAAGCGTTTAAACATTTAAAATTTAAAATCACTGACATTTCATATACATAAATAGGTCCGTTTGTCAGATTTAGGTTTGTTTACTTTGTTTTGTTTTATTTTTTCACAAACTGTCAATGTTTAGACGTGTTCAGATACACATTGTTTAAAAAAAAGAATAGAATCAGTGTTAGTTAGCAGAGAGTTAAAAAGTAGCTAGTTAATTGGCAAATAAATATTCAAACACATTGCTTATAAGTAAAATGCTTTGCCTTTAACAATGGTTGTTCTAAATAAAGCGCCTTTGATGTTATAAGCGCAAGCACAGTAATACTTCATTTTCATTGTTTGACATATCTTGTCCACGGATTTGTTTGATATTTGACCGAAGTTAATCCTTCACAAAGTTAAATTTTACGTAGGTTTGTATATTCTTTGTAACAGATTTGACGTCAAGGTTAAGTTCATGATTTACAATTGTTTACATTTTCCTACACTTATATTTAATAGTTCTTTCGTTCTTTTATAAATTCTGATTAGTCAATATTTTACAACCTCTTTTCAAAAGCAAGAATGTGACCTTGACTAAAGAACGATGTAAACATTTTCAGAACGCTTATTCATCCCTGTCACTTCTATTTCATTGAAGATTTAAAATAAATTTGAAAAACACACGCACTATAACATAAACAAAAATTATAAATAAATTCATTTGTGCGTTGCTATCGCTTCCACCGCAGCCGCCATCAGCGCCATAAACTAAAAGTACTCATTGAGATGATGTTTTGGAATGCAACATTCATTGGGGTGCGTTTTCACTATAGGATTACGCTTTTAAAATTACTAAAATATTATTGTAGCAGTTTGTTTTAACCAAGTGAACTTGAAATGGAAATTGTGTCCTGCTAATTTTGCATCCTGATGTTTTCAAAAAAAAACGAAAACAGCGAAAAAATAAAACATCCCAAATTAGAACAAAAATAAAACTTAAAATTTTGTTTCTATATTATAATTAGAGGCGTGTACATTGTACAGAAAAGAGCTTACGTACATCGTAGGTTGGGGTTTGGCGGAAATACTTTTGTTCTTAGTGTACACTTTATGTTGACAACAATTATTCTACATTAAGAATAAAAATAGACACTAATTAAAGGAAACTGTAAGTGGAACTGAACTGACATCGTCACTTTTCTCTGATGTGTACTTATGTAGGTAAAATATCATCAGAGCCTGATGATGATGATGATGATGATGAGTTTATACGAGACGAAGACGAGGTTAGGCAGTCAGGCAGGCATTTTTATACTTCTAGAATTTCTTATTTGGAAGATACAACAATTTCCCGCCATTGCCACCACTTCCTCCTTAGAATTCTAGATCATGTCAAGATGTCATCGAGCTACGAGCATACGAATAGAACATGACTCGAAGTGCTGGCTAGATGATACTATAAACTGTTGACTGACTGACTGAGTAACTGAAAATGATACTTTTCTTCTAAATGAACGAAAAGCATTCTTGAATTCAGTTCAAATATGCAAAATCGTGCTCTTGATGGTTCTGTGTGTAAATTGCTTTAAATTCCTTTCGCTCAACCCCAACTGGAATTTATATCCTCCTCGTGACTATGGGGTACGTCGTCGTTATCTTACGGTACTATAAACTTGTTAAAATTTGTGTCCGTTCCCCAAATCGCTGTCCTGGCTTACAACACTCAAACGAGTGTTAAATTGAAAAAGACACCCAGAAAATTTTGTCCCCAAAATAACAGCAAGCAAATAAAAAACAACACAACATTTACACGTGTCGTTTCCGGTTTAAAGAAACAAAAATGTCATGTTCAGCCTCTTGAACATCTTGCAGAAGGAAAGTCCTTAAAATACTTGTGTATTTTTCTTTTCCTGGGAGTTGAAATTTCAACAGTTCGAACGTACTTTTTAAATTTTGTGTTCTATTAGCAAATTGAGTGAATAGATTCTGATAGTTAGTTCAATTTTCTACCACGGTTAAATTTTGACACTAGCGTGGTGAATAAAATGGGTTAAAATATATCTTCATGTTGAGAAGTCTAAAAGTGGTTAAAATTTGAAGCTTTTTATGTAGAGAGAAGATTGTAATTGTTGTTTTCTTGCTTAAAAGTAACAAGTTGATATTTTTAAAAAATATAAACGAATTAACATAAAACACTTCCTCAAACTTTTGTTTATTTAGCAAAAATAGAACGCAAAATTATTGTGCTTATGTATTTCCTTTGAAATGTTTGACAGCTGTGAAAATTTGTGTTCCCAAACTATTCATAATGGGAATTGTTGTTTCGCAAGGAATTGGAACTATTGTTTAAAGATATGAAAATAAACATACAAAACCTATACAAATACATACATATGTAAAGATGAGATTTTGTTTTCAAGTTGGATATTGTATCAGAAATTTTTCAACTTGAACAACAAAACAACATTTTCAAATTAAGTTCTTGAATCTAGTGTTTTAAAAAATTCTATAGATCCCAATCACACAGCAGAAAGCTAAATTTTATCCCACCTCATACCAATTGTAAAAAATTAATCGTGGTAGAAAATATAAGCAAAACTTAAATGCAGCCTGAGGCTTTAATTTTGAAAATGGACGAGTTCGGGTAGCACAACTACACTGCTTTTTAGCCCTGAATTGAATTGCGCTAGAATTTGGATTACATTTTCTTATATGCTTAAAATTTGGCACTAGCGTGGTGAATGCAATTTAAACTACTATGGACCACACCAACAGCATTGAAAATTTGACGTTTGTTAAGATACAAAATAGATTGTTATTTATTTTGCAAAAAATAAAACATAATACTATTGTTTTTCTTTGCCTTGAAGTTTTTGACTGATGTGGAAATGGTTTTTAAAAAAAAAAAAACTACTAATAATGAGAATTGTTTGACAAAGGATGGAACTGTTTGTTTTTAAGGCCGTGTGTGAATTGCGTTAAAACTTCTACCACGATTAAAATTTGACGTCTTCTTTGAGGTGGGATAAAATTTAGTTATTTGCTGTGTGAATTGCTTTAAAACAATTATTTTAACCAAGATTTCTGCGCAGGTTAAAAAAATTTCCCTCGATAATTTAAGAAATTTCCCTGAACAAAAATTGGTTTTTTTTTCGCGGAAAAATAATTTCTCTTACAAAACATATTTTTAAGAAAACCGGGTTAATAAAAAGTCTCTGAAACTAAAAAAAAATCTTTTTTATTTATTGTTCTCGATTCTAATGTCATATTTTTAAACAACAGTCAAAAATATTCAAACAAAATTCCCATTTTGATTAATTGATTTATTCGGTGTGGTAAAAATTGAATGCAAAAGCAAGAGCAAATTTCT
Source organism: Eupeodes luniger (assembly GCA_951509635.1). NCBI lineage: Eukaryota > Metazoa > Arthropoda > Insecta > Diptera > Syrphidae > Eupeodes > Eupeodes luniger. The sequence continues at coordinate 3,971,066 of OX608075.1, read as the reverse complement.
CTATCAATAGAAACGTCAAATTTTAACACACTTTAACCTGCTCTACAGCTCAATAAATTTTAACCCATTTTATTCACCTCATTAGTGTAAAATTTTAACGCTGGTTAAATTTTAACACACATTTTAAAGCAAATCACACACGGCCTAAATGTAAAACGACCATGCAAACAAAATAAAAATAGGTAGAGTTCAGACTTTGTTCCTTTTCCAAGTCTAACTTTTGTTAAAAAATGAATTAACTTAGAAAAAATAAGACTTTTTTTTTTTAAATCCCTTTTAAAAACCTTACCTCGATTTAAATATCAAAAATGTATTTTATATTTAACACAGTCTTAAGTTTAAAAATGGACTTATTCGGGTCCTTAAGCCGTGTGGGAAATGCGATAAAAGTTGGTTAAATTTTGACACTAGTGTGGTGAATAAAAAAAGGTTTAAAATTTTCTTGCTAAATTTTGTCACTAGTGATTAAATGTTAAGGTTTTTCAAGATGAAGAGAATATTGCATTTGAAATAATTTTCTGAAAACACAAAAATTAATCTGAAAACAAAATAACAAAGAAATTCTGGGGAAGTCTCTCAAATTTGTTGTTAAGAATTAAATACAAATTGAATTGAATTTAATTTCAACTTAAAAGTGTTTTAAGAAATTACTTTTAAAAATTTTAATTTGAACGTGGAAGAAAATGTTATGAGTAACTTTAAGGCAGTTCACACACAGACGCGTCCGTATCCAGAGGCCGTGTGCAAATTGCGATAACATATTTGTTAAATTTTGACATTAGAGTGGTGGATAAAATGGATTTAAAATTATCATGCTGTGGATCAGGCTATATTTTGACACATATGGTTAGTGTTTCTTAAGATGAGGAGAATATTGCATTTGAAGTTATTTTCTGAAAACGCAAAAACAAATCTAAAAACAAAACAACTTCTGGAATACCTTTAATTTGTTGTTCATTTTGCAAAATAATAGAATACGAATTGATGTTTTTTTATTAAATGTGTAGACAGCTGTGAACTGATCAATTAATGCTTATAATGTCTCTGACATATTAAAGGTATTCAGTGTGCGCAAATTATATACCAAAAAGTATAATTTTGATCTTAATACTCTTTGTAAAAAAAATAAATTTACTTGAACACGGAAAAAGAAATATTCAAGGTAATTTAATTATCAAGAGGCAATTTTCTTCAAAGTGCTAATTTAAGATATACCATCGAATGCAACTGGCACATCAATTAGCTAAATTCGATCCTTTTTCCATTTTCCACCAAGCGTCAAAATTTAATAGCGATAAAAAAAGAGACTTTTCGCACAGTGTTTTAGTCTGTTTTTACTTTTTTACATTCTAATCCATTTCATTCTCTAAAAATGTGCAAGCCTATGGCCACATGACATGTCAGGAGAAAAACTGAATTTTTTAAAAATAGGGTACAACACAAAATAAACTCAGAAAAGTTATAGTCTTTCTGTATTTACTTGAATAAATGTTTTTGATTTCTTTGACTCTAAATATTTGCCGTCTTGGTTGTTGGAAAACTTACGATCTTACTTATTATTTGAAATTCTTGCTCAACTTATTGTCACTCGTTTAAATTTAGAATAAATGAAAACCAAGGCATTTGGTTGTTGTTGTTTTCATGAACAGCGATTTTCCAAGTTTTCAAAGGAGGACGAGAAGGATGCTGTAGATTTTATCGTTTGGTGGTTTTGTGTTTGGTGTTCGGTGGCAAAAAAGGAAACGCGTCCGTTGTTCATTGTTCATTCCACTCTGCAAATTCTTTTCAAAGAAAACACAACAAACAAATAAACAAAATATAATCGGACAAAAGACCTAAATAAATACACATTTTTCGGTGGTTGAATTTTCTTTATTGTTTGGTTTAGAGTGGAGAGGTGAGGTGCGATGCAGTGGTTTTGGTTTGGTGACACTTCAGGTCATAGGCATGATGCAAAAGTATACCTACAACAACGCCACCAGACATAACCAAACAAAGATACGAGCCTCAGAGCCGACATCCAAGCATACAACTAGAATCAAAGCCAAAAGGACTGCAACAGAAGCAACATAGGCATCGGTTTCGAAACTTAACGCCCCCTCCTCGGTCCCTTCCATAGTACATATATCTTTTAACTCTTTTCTTTGGTTTGGTTCACATAATTCATAGACATTGGCAATTTTGTGTGTTTTGTCAGCATGGAAATGGCAACGTGCCAGTAAATAAGTGGACACGAAACACGTGTTGACATCAGCAGTGGAATGGAAGTTGGTTGGAAATACAAGCCTTGTTCTAATAGGGTGGATGACGTGTATTTGGGAGTTTTTGAGGCTAGATTCCAGAGTTGGCAGTAGCAGAAGGGCAATCTGACAATGGCGATGGCCTCTTGTAGAATTTATTGGAAAGCTGCTCTAGCCAAAAGAACATGAATATTTTCAGAATTTCCAACTCTTTTGTCGTAATACACACTCGTTTATACATAAAGATATACAATGTACTACACATTGTATCTCGTGGTGTTGTATTTTCATTTTTAATTAAATGTCCTTTTTTGTATTTTTTTTAGGTCAGTTCAGCACATAGTTTATTCGATGACCTTTGATGATGCCTTTAGGATCTGAGTCTTCTTCTATAGGTAAAGGGGCATGTATTTTGTTTCCATTATACTCTCAAGGGTGTTGGCTTGAATTATTAAACTGAACACATTGTAGGTTCTATAACTACGACATACGACGTACGACGACGCTATACGTAAAGTACAATGTTGCTATGGTAAAAAATAAAGTCAAGGTGGATGTATATTGTATAAATGAGGTAATTCAGCTTTTGTAAGGAGTATTTTTGGCACAGGGTTGAATGAAATATAAATTAAAGGATTACAATCTAAATGTACATTTGCAGGAAATAATTAAATGAAAAATTATTTAACTTTCTGAAAATTACTCCTTCTTTTTTTTTGTGGAAAGGCACAAGTCACGGGTCATGTAATATATAATGAATATAAATTTATTATAAAGTGCTCAAGGGTGTGTGTTTTCCACGTTACGAGATTTGCTTCACAAAAGGAGAGTTTTGAACCAAGAGCCTAACAACGGTGGTGATGAATTAATTAATTCATATGAACATTTAAACTTGTCATGTTTTTAGAACCTATGGTTTAGAAATGTAAAGACCTAGAGGCTGGTTCGTTCAAAAAGACATTGGCACACAAATTTTAAATAATTTAATATTAATATTATTAAAGGGCAAGACAAGTTATATGTTTTGCTAATATCAAGAAATTTACTAGCTTAAAAATGTGAATCATTTTTGTTCATTTTACTAACAATTAAAATGTAATATCTTTCTTATTGGGTTTTCCATGAGTAAAATAAATCAATTTATTGTTATTTTATTGTACTATTCATACTAGAATGTCAGCTTGTTAGACTTGACCATTCTTACATAAACATAAATCAATTTATTTTTGATCTAGATCTGTCAGAACACAAATTTTCTTTGTTTTTATATTCCATGGGCCAAAATAAATCAATTTATTTTTGGTAGATTTAACTCTCTTTGCGCTTTTCAGGCTTTCTAGAGAAACTGTCAACAAATTAATAGATAAACAATTATAAAACTTCAAAACATTTTAAGGAAATAATTGAATGTGGTGGAAGAACTGGTATAAGTTTTCAATACTTTTCTGATTTGATTAGCATTCATTTGGTGAACAGAATATAATACAGATTTAAAAAAAAAAACCTAATAATAATTGTAATAAATAAATATTGTTCACGAGTAATAAGGACTTATACAGAGAAGTGTCAAATTTGTTTCATTTGTTTTTGTAAAGTTCATATAGAATTTAAAAAATGTTTAGCTGGAAATTTGACAGTTCTACACTAAAACAATGACAACAAAAACAATTCTAATCGCGTTCCATGCGCCACGAAAAAAAAATCAATAAACATAATTTTACCCATTAAAAACGATATGCACCGGAACACGCCTAAATAATGAGAGTTCGTAAAGAAAAAACAAAGCAAACAAACAAACGTAACCGCAACAGAAAAGTATACAAATATATATGGTGTTTTTTTAGCTGCTGTAGAAGCTTCGATGGTTTGACAGTTAATTATGTTAAAGTGTGTTGACATCTGTTCAGTAAATTTTGCAAATTCATCAAGAATCGTTTCGAATCAAGATTGATTTTTTGTTTTCAAAAATTATTCAGCTTAAAGTAATAAGAAATTCATGCACACAATATTTTTGTCTCAATCTCTTTAAAAACAAACGATATTTTAAAGTTTGTCTTTATTTTTTGTTCCACCCAGATGTGTTTGATTATCCTTTTTTTCATCTTAGCCTTAAAATGAAAATTAATTGTTTTAACAAGAATACGACCGTTCAAAGTTTTTTCGTTTACTATAGGTTTCAAGTGGAAACGCTTTAAAACTTGAAATTGTTATTATTTTTTTTAATAACCTTAATTATTGTCAACTTGAAATGAATGTTGTTGCATTCATTCATAATTAAATCCGACTTTTTTCCCGTTTTGCCGTTGTCTACTATATATTGTGTCATGTGGGATGCAATTTATTCTAAGACTTGCATTAATGCATTTCAGTTTAAAAACAGACTTAACGAGCACTTCAGATTTCCATTAAAAAAAAAAACTGCATTTATACGCACTATATATGTATATTCTGTTTTGTGTACAGTTGCGGTCAAAAAAAGTGTAACTAAACATTTTTGTTTAAATTAAAATGTTTGTGGAATAAATATTTTGTGGACAGATAAAAGAAAAAGTTGTTTTGTATGGTTGAAGAGAATCGTGGGCATACATTATAAGCCCTCCAAATTTCGAACTTAACCCAAAATACACATTCAAAATTATTAAACATGGGGGATCTAGTAAAATACTCGGGGAAAGTTTTTCAAATAAGGGTGAATGACATGTTGTCTTATAAATTTGAGTAGATGCTGTTGGAGTGGATCTTTCAACAGAAAAACGACTAGAATATAGTCGAGAAATGCTTTTGGATAACAAAACTGATGTTATTTAATGCCTTGCACGGTTGTCAGGCTTAAATCCAATTGAAAATCTTTATGCTGACGTAAGAAAAGAAGTATCGCGGTGTAAGCCAAGTAACGATAAAGAACTCTGGTCTATCGTTAAGAGCTGCAGGACTTCTATTGTTAGATTAAATGACTTGTAAACTCTATGTAAAGGCGCTGTCTAGTTATTTTAGAAATTAAAGGGCATACTATCAAATGTTGATTTAAATCACAAATTTAACAAATTAAAAAATAAAGCTTTTGGAAAGCTTTGTCTACTACTCTCTCCAGTAGATCTACTTTTTCTTCACAACAGCATCGCTTCTTAAAAGGCAGATCTATTAACTACAACGTATTTGTTTCTAAAACTCATTGTATATGTATGTAATTTATTTATCTAAAACTTAAAGCCCTTGACTTTCCAACTTTCACCCTTTGTCATTTCAAGGTGCAATACAGAGTTGTTTTCAAATTCTTATTCTACGATCTCATATTTACGGATTCAGAATTTCCTCAAGGGAGCCATTTTAGTCCTTCGATATTTGTCTCAATAATTAACTAGGTTATGTCAATGTCTCAACATTTACGCGGATGACACGAAAAGAATAAGGAAACTTGCAACTCAATCTGATCCTATGTATATTACTCCAAAAAAATCTTGACTCATTTCAGCTTTGGTGCGACAGAAATTAGAACTCAATGGTGCTAAATTGCAATTCATAACATTCATCAACATTTAGCGATTACAAATTTTCTATCTATTATTAAATCTGTCTATTCTATTCGTGAGTTATTTGCGACACTCAGTTAAGTTTTCGATCACATATTGAATACAACTTTTATTTTCAATGAATTTAATCCATACAAGGCAGATTTCTTCGTTCTGCACTCCTCGGTAGCCAGATTATGAAGTTTGATTAAAAGTTATTAACCTTTCAAAAACCCCGCAAAACCGCTCATATTGTCGTCATGCACCTGCTTTCAGCAGGGACCACAGCCTCACCATTTCTTCTAAAAATGTGTGCCGTTAAAAACTGTACGTGCCTTAGGGTACAATCTTATAAATAACATTTTTAAAACAAACATAGATTTAAGTCTTGTGTTTTAAGTCTTTTAATAAAAAAAATATCCAAATCGAATGCAAACAAAATTATAATATTTATTTTGTTAGATGTAGTTTTGAAACGATGCTATATTTTTGACTGCCAACATTTTGAAAATGCCTTGAATTTAAAATCTCTTTTTATATAATTGTATTTAAAGGCTTAAAAGATTAACAGCTAAGTTCTACATTTCATTGATTGAAAATATAAATTGAAGTTCTGAAATTCACTTTTATCGATATTGATATCATTTTTTTCGAACACAAAACAAAATGAATTTTCCCATGTTCTATATTTCGGTATTTGCGATTTTCAAGTGATTTGAATTCGACCAGAGTAAGTTGGTGTTATTTGAATTCAACAAGAGGAAATTGTTTTAAAATAGTACTACTTTCACTTAAGGGAAATAAAACTTAACTTCTTTGGTTCGTGAGAAGTTGCAGCTTCTTCTTTGTAGTTGAGGGAAAGGACAAAGTATTTAAAATGATTTTTCAGCAAGCTAAATGTCTTTTCCATTACATTTCAAGTAAAGCAATGTTCTTTTAAAATAGTGACACATTTAAAAACTAAGCTTCGACACCAGAGTTTTTCCCAAACTACATATGTATGTATGTACATATATTATCGGAAACAACTTATCGCAAAGAACTAAAAACCTACAGCTAGCAGTAGCTAATAAAAACAATGCTAATAAAAACCACTAATATTTTATATTTACTTTATTGAAAAGCACAGAACAAATAAAAATATAAGAATTTTTACAAATGATGACAATCAACTGAATTATTTATTGACTGACGTGATATACATACATATGTCAGCTGCTTCAATTTCACTGAAGTGATTTCGAAAAGTATTCAAAGTTATGAAATCAATCGAATGGTAGACGACTAAAAACAATTTTACTCCATTTTCAATTGCTGTAATAACAGGATACAACTGTATTCAAAGTACCAAATGAATTATATAATTTCATAAAGTTGCTAATGCTCTGTGGTGCTATTTTTTTGACCGCAGCTGTAGGTGCTATGGATTTATAAATGCACACGGCTACGACTACAGCTACTAGAGTTGCATCATTAAATGTATGTTTGTACATCACGCAGACGTTCTTTTTTTATTTTTACTATATCACTTTTAATTGCACCTCTATCACTTTCCCTAGTTTTTTCATCTCACTTAAAAAAGAAAAGGTTGGGTGGTTTTTGCCACTTGGACTTACCCTGTATCCGTATTTATACTATGTGCTTTGTAACTCATTCCATTTTCATAAAAGCATTCGTCAGTCACTTTATATTTTCTTTCTTTTTTTTTGTCTATGCTTTTATCATGCCCTAATTGCCATTTAAAATTTTGAAAACAAAACAAAATAATGGCTACCCTAACGGATGACAAATGTATTCACACAATAATTATTCCTTTTACGGATTAGAAATTGTTTTTCTTTTTCTCCATTTTTGTTTGTACTTTGAATTGCTTTTGTAGAAATTAATAAAATGTAAACCCAATAGAGTAAGTTGATGTTTGCTTTTGAAAGTCATAAGCTGGGTTCTGTGAAGCAATTCTGGAATGCACTTAGTTTTTAGTCGTGAGAGACTTTATAATAGATTTTTTGAAACTCTCAGAAACTGCTTTTATAATTTGTTTTTATCCAAAAGTAATTGAAATGAGTTTTTAAGAGATCTTCTAACATTTTCAGTTAAAATTTCCCTCAAAAATTTTGCTGATACATCGAATCTACTCAGGAGAATATCATTTTGAGTAAAACTTTCAGTTTCTATTATTTCTTAAAAGTTAAACACGAAGACAGAGATAAAGCGGATTAACGAAATAGAGAAGTTCCCAACTACAAGGAAGTACATGATGATTATGACTCCGAGCTATATTGAACTTTCGACTTTCCAGAACTGAAATGGACACACCTTTTATAGTAGTTTTTTGTTATAGAGTAGAGTTGGTTCTTTTTTAGGGATTAAATTTGAAATTTTTAAAAGTTTCTAGCCCCACTATGCCATCGTATTATTACGTAACAACCACTCGATTGAACCAAAACATTTTTTTTTATTTTGTAATTTCATAAAGTCCTTCAATACCTACCACAAGTTCTTCTTTTTAAAACTTCTTAAGGATTTTCATAAGTGCTAGTTGTGCAAACATAAAAAAAAGTTGGAAACTATTTCTCGAAAAGTTTAAAAAAGAAAAGAAACCACAACACGGCCTCCACTGTGCTTCGATCCGACCAACCAACCGCCAGACCATTTGGTCCTTGAGAGATTGGAAGAAAGTTTGTACTTCCTTCTCTTCAATTTTGTGCTTTATCTTTATTCAAACAATCTTCATTCTCCTGTTTTGCTTTTCCAATGCATTTGACCCCATTTCACTTGGCCTGTTTCTTTTTTCCGTCCGTCCGTCCGTGTGATGATGTACTTATGAGGTTCAGTTCGGTTCAATGAATTCCTCGTATGAACTCATAGAAGATTTGAAGCGATATTCCTGCAGAAGATTGTTTTCGTACAAAAATGACACATCTGTGTAAATATTCTTCGATTCACAAAATGTATTCTCTGTTTTACAATAATATTGATTTTCCCGGGTTTTAATGTTTACTTCGAGCGTTCGCTGAACTCTTTTGTGTTTTTGCTCGAAATTATTGTAAGCAAAATCACTTGTGAGTTTTAAAATGAGTTGCAAAAATGAAAATAAAGACTCCGCCGCCGCCACCGCCGCCACCGCCGCTGCTGCCAGCCGCCAGCTCTGCTCCGATAACAAGATCAAGTTGGTGTTGTCTTAGGTTAGTTATAAATTATTCGTTTTGTTTTGTATGTTTTGCTCACAGTTTTTGAATTCAATTCAAGTTTTATTTTTATAATAAAACAATAACAAAAATGTGTTTTTGATTACATCGTAAATAAAACTCAACATCATTGTGAGGCTTGTACACAATAATTTATTTGCATGAAACCCAAAGGGAATATAAATGGAGAATTAAAAGTTAAAGACACCTGCTGCTGCTGCCAGCCGGTTGTTGGATGTGGGTTTGTTTTCTTATTAGATTAGGAAAAACGTCTGTACGAAGGTGCCAGAAAATGTGATTAATTCACATTAAACTTCCATAATAGCGAATTTTATTTAATTAACTATGTAATAGTATTCCGGTTTAATATTTTGATTTGCGTTATTTTTCTTTTGTTTGATGAAAACTATTCAATCTATTACAAAGAAGAGAAAAATAAATGATCGTGTGCGAAACTTCAAATAAGTCTTTGAAAAATTTTAAAATACATTATTTTGGTATATTTTAATTCTGTAAACAAATTATAAAAGAAAACTTAAGCAATAAAGAAAATGTACAGAAATAACTTAAAAATATGACAATTTCTCAAAAGAACAAACCTCGAAACGATAATTCGGATCGTATTTTAGCAACCACTCGTTCTAATTGAGATACATGACCATGCTCGCTATACGATAAGTTGCGATGAATTCTTGGAAAAAGTCCTGGATGTCAAGCTGATTAATTTTGGGAATTAAAATATCTTCTAGTATGGCTCGATAACAGTTTTCCATTCACCGTTACGGCAGATCCTTCCTCATTTTGAAGGAAATAAAAACTTCCAGTGTGTACACCGCCCAACACAATCAATTTTAATGGGTGAAACACAAACACGGTTCAGCTTCGGCTTCGCCTGACGTTTAGAGTTCAGCCATAGGAATTCAATGCATGCTATCACAATGGCTGCATTCAATCTCAGACAGTAAAATAAGAGCTGATCAAAAACAGCTGAGATGTCAAAAAAGGAATCCAAAGGTATCCAAGAATTTCTGGGGTATGTAGGTATCTGACAGAACAGCTGATTCAACACTGGTTGAATTTCAAGAAACTTGAAAATTGATTTCAGCTTTTTGTATTTGTTGGTAAACAAAAAGATACAAAATGTTAGTTGAAGTTGTATTTGAGGATGTTCTGTACATAATAGACGATGAAGAAGCTATTTGCCTCCGAATTTTAGAAGGTAATTATGATCTATTTTTTTAAACTTCAAAATTGACTTATTTTGTTCTCGTTTTGTAGATGACCAATTTGCTAGGTCTTACCTTCAGTCTAGTGTCCAGCATTAAATGTTTTATCTTACAATAATGTTTCTCTGATTTTTGTGAACAGCTGAAAGTTGTTTTTATTTTTTGACAGCTATCTCAATACAGCTATCCAACTCGTTCAACAAGGTATCTAAAAATCCACCTATCCAAGATACCCTATCCAACACGAGATTGAACGCAGCCAATGAAGCTTCGACCTCACGTTTAATTTGACAATCGTAAGGAAATAACGTAATGTTACGTAATGTGACTCCAAACGGAAGCTCTAGTTCAAATTTGCTGAACATTAGCTTTGTCTGACAGCTCAACAGCTGTAAAAAAGTCAACAAACAATATACATTTGCTTTTGGAGGGATTCCCATTGGTTATTATAGGCTGTGTAAGCTACTTCAGCGATAAATTTAATTTTTTCGTTTTAAAAACTCATATTTTTTTTTTTATTTTGAGAAAAAATAACAGCTGCTTATAACAGAAGTGCCATTTTAGAAATGTTATATTGGAAGTGTCATTCAAAGCAACCTCGAAGCAGGCCCAACGTAACGCAGACGAAGCCGAAGCTGAAGCGTGTTTGTGTTTCAGCCATAATGTGTTTAATGCCGATTCGTTACTGGCTTAAGGGTTCCTTCTGATTTATATAAAGATTGTTAAACACTTTTAAATTAACGAATGCCTCTATACCCGGGTTTCCCAAAGTGTGCTCCGCGGAGCACTTGGTGCACTTGGTGCTCCGCGAAGAATATCCAAGTGCTCCGCGGAAATATTTGAAAAAATATAAAAATTCCAAGACGGACTAGTAACTATTTAATTTTGATCTTGTAATTTTATCCCAGCAGCAGATTTTGAAATTCATATTTAAAAAAAATCAGCACTACAAACAAATTTCAAATAACTTTTTGTTTTTTCAACTGCAGCCATAGTAGGCCTGCCGGTAAAAACACATTCATGGACAAATTCTATTTTTATTCTATCTTACTCGTATACATTTACATACAATACCACGAAGACTAGTGAGAGTAACGATTGAAATAGAAACAGTTTTTGTTCAATTCATGCAAACTTTTAAACGTAGTACGGTGAAGTTGTCACTTTGCAGGGATTCAACCAGATTGAAAAAGCAAACCGACTAATTTCTTCAAAAGAAAGTATGCTGAACTAACTAAATCTCAAACCATTATTACTTATCACTCAAAGACAGAGAAAGAAAATGCGTTGGTGGCGTCTACTTAGTAAGTTTCCGAATAGCGCAAACTGGTGAAGCCCATACAATTGCTGAAAACTAAGTAAAGCCATGTCCATGTGTTAAAGACATTGTTGAATGTTTGTTGGGTGAAAAGGCCACAAAATTAGTTGAAACCGTTCCTTTGTCAAATAACACAATATCAAGACGAATCGGAGATTAAGCGGAGAATGTGAAAGCTACTTTACTTTTACGAATAAAAGTCACAAAATTAATAAATCACGGCCAAAGAATACAAGGCTTTTTAAAGTATTGTGTGATGACATGGGTAGTCTACATACGTCTTTACTTCTTCACGCAGAAGTAAGGTGGCTTTCTCGCGGAAAAACCACCTTCCCTGACATCTCTGCAGTTTGAGTGCTTGATTGACCTGACATCAGTTTCTTCGATAAAACAACTTTTTGCAACAAAGAAGTCTTTATCAGAATTCTGGTGTATGTTGAAAGCCGAGTTCCGTTTACTGTCAGCTAAAATAATTCTTCTGCCGTTTGCAAAAACAAAACATACATGTGCGAATCAGGGTTCTCTGTATATGTTAGAACCAAAACAAAATATAGATCCCGTCTCGATGCAGAGCCTGATATACGGTTGCAGTTGTCCCAAATTCAACCAGATATTTCAGCTTTATGCAAAAATAAGCAGGCACATTATTCCATATAATTATAATGCATATAATATAATTATGTAATTTCTTATTAAGTTAAGTTTACACTGTTCTTGAGTTTTTCGTTGTAGAAACTGTTTCCTGAATTCAATAAAATAAACGAAATTTGAAAAAAAAGTTATTTAATTTGCTACATTTAACTGCGAAAAATGGCATATGCGCAACGAAGTGCTCCGCTTGAAATTTCTCACGCAAAAAGTGCTCCGCGACTAAAAAAGATTGGGAACCGCTGCTCTATACGATGAACATGAACATGAACAGAGTTTGACAATAGGAAGGCTCAAAAAACACAAATGACTTTATTTGCAGTCAACTATATTCTTTGATTCTATGTACATTTAGACCAAGACAATAGATTTGTTTTCAGGAGTCAAAAATTTCAAACCTTACTTCACTTACTCTCAGTTGATCGTTTGAAAAACTATAATGTCTAGAAAGGCATGCTACAAGTTCATCATGAGTTGTATTTGTTGTTAACAAATATTACTTATTCCTTTTCCAATTTGACTGGGTAGTCTCCTACACAAAACACTAAATGAAATTGTGCAGAAAATAAATAAATCATAGTTCAGCTTTGATTTGAATGAAAAAAGATGATCATCTTTCATTTTGACATAAGAAGTCTTGACTTGGAAGTAAAGGATTAAACAATTAAATTAAACAACAATTAATCGAAAATTTTCGTGCAGCTAAAAAGACACCCGTTACCTATTTATTGAGTTCATTCAAAATGTGCACTTACTTTTTATGCACCGAATCAATTGAATTTCCCATCTTTACTCGTGCGCACTCCCACTTTACAGGCTTTTATATTGCAATATGTTTAAATATTGTTAATTGCTCAATTATTTAAAGAAATTTGTATGTGGCCTTGTTACATATGAAAAAATCCTTTCACCCACTTTCATTTAAAATAAAAAAAAATTGAAACTGTATGAACTCAATCAACCGACTCGGTGTGTAAGTGTTTTCATTGCTCTCTCGATTTTCCTTTGCCGTCCTCGTCTCCTTGGTCGTGCGGCGTTTATAATTCCTTCCTCATTATTTGCACATAATGTTTTCAAATGAAAACATAAAAACAAAAACTTCACATATATTTAAATGTATGTATACGTATGCTATATGTACCTAAGTATAAAAACACAATAAATTCATTTCATATCCTTCAACAAAAGTCATCATTTGAATTCATCACTCAGCTTCCGACAGATTGTTTTAAATTGGATTAAGGGCACTCATCAGCCCAACAAACTCAAAAAGCATAACGGAATATATGCACTCGCCTTGTCACATTCATTGAAGAGAATGTGTAGGGTGTACACTGGTGTATAGTGCAAACCGCATAGCTATTAGAGTTGAGGGCCGGCCCACCCACATGTTGCAACGAATGAACGTACAAACGACAAACATCACATTCAGCACCACACCAGCGGTAAAGGCAGCAGTAGACACTAAAACACATATCACTACGAAAAATGTGTCTCCAAATGGATGCCATGTCATTGCTAGGCGGTGGCGGTGGCGGTGGCTACAGCGGCGGCGGGTGGGTCGATCCCATGAGCCCGCTCCATGGCCTCTCTGTTTTTCTGGTGCTGCTGCTGATACTCACAGAAAATCAACCGCATATAAGATTTGATTTATGTTCAAAATAGGTCTTCTGTGTTTGGTCTCAGAGGGTTTTTGTTTTTGTTTTCGTATTTCGTTTTTTTCGAAAACACTTTCATGTACAAACTGTCGCGTTCCATGTCGCCTTCACTTCCAGCCCCCACACACGTCTTTGAACATTATATTGAGGGAGGATGTTATTTTGGGCCTTTTTTCTATAAAGTGGTCTGAGATTTTTGTTTTTTTTTTTTATTTGTAGGTAGGTACGTACTCATTTTTAGTTTAGGTTATTTTTCGTCTTCAGTTTAGTTGAAAGATGATGATTTAATTATGAAAACAGTGTGAATTATAAGTTTATTTAAAATATAAACTAAAAGCTAAACGGAGAGTATCATGGCATAGCGTTAGATGAGTCATGTGCAAGAGATAGGATGGAAATATGTGGTTCTTTGTCGATTGAACGTACAAGAGGATATTTCTATGCACATTAAATAAAGGGAATTGAAATGTTTTAGTTAATATTATGAACAGAATTAATACGGTTTATCTAGTTATCGCCAAAATAGTTAGAGATGCTTAGAAAATATGAAAAACCGTATTTTTAAGAATAAGGTAAATACTTAAACCTGGGCCTAGTGACTCTCAACCATTCCTGTGTGTGAAGCACTTTTTATGAAAAACTAAATTTAAGCTATTCTTCTCTATGGTACTATCACTTCATATTACACAGTGTCATCAAAATACTCTAAGTATACACTGACTTCTTCGAACTTTGTTCTCTTGAATAGTAGAAAAACAAAAGATGTTATCAGCTCTTCCCCTTTGAGTACCTTTTTTTATTGGGGGTGAAAAATGTTATTTTGTAGACTATTGCCGTCTAGAGTTTCTAGGGGCGTTGCTCTTTATATTACAATCCTTGGTATAATTAAGTTTTTAAGGAGCTTTTTACTTTAAACCATGAAAGTTTGTCATTTTTGAGAGTTACATTTTCTCAGGAAGTTAATATTTGACGGCGATTTATTTTTATTTACAGAAAGTTTAAAGATTTTAACATCATTTTGATGAAATTAGTGCATTATGGACACAAGCTTGCATTGATCAGCTTAAGTCGTCCTGTAGTACTGTTAAATTTGTGTTAAAACAAAGTCAATCTAGGAACTCTTAGCTCAGCGACGAAACAGTGGGTATTTTGGTACTTTCGAGACCAAAAATATGAGTTGAAGAAAATTCATTATTTGAGGCTCCGTGTACAACATTGTCACAAATGATGAATTACGGATATAATGTCTATGCAGCCGACTTTGTGAATTTTTCAAGAAGAAGCAAAGCCCAACAAATTTTTAAAATGTTTCTTTGTCTATAAATCGGACATGAAGTAACGCACAACTTGAAAAACGTAGGAAGTTCAATTTGAAATGATTTACAAGCACTTGTTTGCCAGAAGTCTTTGTTAAAATACATAAAACAAAGACCAAGTGTAAGTAAACATTTTCTTATTAATTTTTCAATATCATTTATAATTACTCACTTTCAATAGATTTTAAAGTTGTTTTGAAAACTACTGTTAAAATTGGAAACCCAAACTTAAAAAATAATTTTTTTTTAAACTCATATATTAAATTTAATATTTGTTCTTGTGTAGCTGAGAAGATAAATTGTTTTACTACCTACATTAAATGCTGGGTTTACCTTAAGTTGAATTTAAAAAAAAAATCAATTTAACAATATTTCAAGATTTTCCTTTAGGCGCCAGTTATAGCTATCATTGGTTTTCATCATTGAAAACAAACATTGGAATTTTTTTGACAGGCCGTTTATAGCTATCATTAAAAATGTCTGTCATTGAAAAAAATTTCCTGATTGAAAGCCACCGAAAAATTTTTACTGACAGAAATCTGTCATTGGATTTGTGTGAAATTGGAACACAAATCAGTGGAACGATTCGTTTCACTTTTGAACATAAAAGTATCAGCTGTTCAGGAAAATGAATTTCCGTCCGGAAAATAGCAAAATACATTTTTAGAGAAAAATAAATGTGCAACTAAACTTTTTTTTCTCAAAAAAAATTCTTTGTGTGATTTCCGATCGATCGGTATATAATTTTTATTTCTAATCAAAGGAAACACCTTCAAATATCGATTCAAAAAATTTTCCGGATCGATTTCAATGATAGCTATAACTGGCCCCTTAGGGGCCATCAGTAAAATTTTTGTTTACAGTTTTTAAACATGTTACAGTCTTTTTTCTAGCAAAAGATTGATGCAATAAGATTAATCCTTTGTTCAAGTATTTTTTTCAAAAAGAAACAATGCATTTAAAGTTTTATTTAGTTTATAAATCCATTTTAATTTTTTTAATGATGAAATTTCATTTTACTGAACAGCTGACTGCTAAAAGCCAAAAAAAAATCCATTTCGTTTTACTGTTGGTGTTCCAATTTTTTACTGTTCCGATCACATCATTAAAAATTTTACTGATGAAAGCAACAGTAAAAAAAATGTCTGAGGCGCGAAGCCTTAAAGTTACATTTAATTTAATGACGTAAATTTACTGATTGCTATAAACGCTCATCAGTAAAACATTTCAGATTCCTCCTGTTTCAAATTTTACTGATGGATTTTACTGATAGCTATAACCGGCCCCTTATTCAAAATTTGTGTGCGTTTAAGATTTTTGCATTTAGGATTAAAAAAATCTATTTTCGAGATTTGGGTCATTTGAGATTTTTGTCGTTAGATCAATTTATTTATTTAAATCAATACGAGTTAACAAAATACTCAAACTAATGAATAACACAAGTTTAACTTAAAATACTATATTATATACTAAGTATGGAAAGTTAAAAAGAATAGACTGTACATGTATTTTAGTACATTTCTATTAATATGAAAATTAAAGCTAATATAATTTGATAAGTTATGAATTTCTCTAACACTTCGAGTTAATGGTTCGTTGAAGGCATGGTTCACTCTATGAGCGTTTTCGGGAAACAAGAAACGAGTTCTCAAATCACATGAAGGAGCGTGTACAGATGTATGAGAGCTAATAAAAAAGGACAGTGTTTGTGGTAAGAAAAGATGTCTTGAATTGTTAAAGCTAGATAAATCACTTAACAAAATATATTACTTTGTAGCTTATATATAACTCTAAGTAGTTATTTTATTATGAGTAAATCAATTAGAAAAATTATTAATTATTATCAAATGAATACTTCAAGCTGTAGGAACGTTTTCCTTAAATAAATATATATTGTTTGTTTGTAAGATTGCTTTTCATTTAGATAATCCTTATCAGGTTATGAGCCCAGGTCTCGTGTAAACTGCATTAGAAGAAAATGGCATCTAATGATTTGAAGGTATCTGTAGACAAGCTTGAAGGTCCTAGCGATTGGGCGAAATGGAAATGGCAAATGGGTATGCTTTTTCGTGCATATGATCTCAAGGGGATCGTTTCCGGAGAGAAAAAATGTCCTGCAATCACATCAACATCAAAAGCGGAAGAAAAGAAAGAACAAAACGATTGGTTGAAACAAGATGCAAAAGCTGCTGGCTTGATTGCTGCATCGCTTAGCTCACCGATCGCAGAACTTGTCTTAACATGTGAATATTCCAAGGACATTTGGGATAAATTATGCGCTCGTTTCGAAAGAAGCAGCATCCAAAGGCTTAACATGTTAATAGACAGTTTCTTCCAAGCAAGAAAAGATGAACAAGAGGACATCAGTGCACACATTGCGAAATTGCAAAAGCTATTTGTAGATCTCAATGATGAACT
Organism: Eupeodes luniger; assembly: GCA_951509635.1. Lineage (NCBI taxonomy): Eukaryota > Metazoa > Arthropoda > Insecta > Diptera > Syrphidae > Eupeodes > Eupeodes luniger. Next base: position 3,953,545 of record OX608075.1, on the reverse strand, counting down.
AGCCAAGCATAAGGAAAATACCCTCTCTGAACGGATTCTAAATGGCAGAATCATGTCAACCCTTGGTAAGGAATTTGACAATTTTAAAGACTTGTGGGATACGATTCCTGCTGAAAAACAAACCCTGAATTTATTAATCGAAAAGTTATGCACCATCGAAACCAGAGAAAATAAGCAAAATATCAAGAGTGATGGCGCTGCTTTTGTTGCAAGAGGAAATTTTAAGAAAAAGCAGAAGCAACCAGAAAAGGCAAATAGTAAACTGGAACGTGCTAAGATGAAATTTCCATGCAATAAGTGCAAAGAAATCGGACATTGGGCTGCCGAATGTCCACAGAACAAATCCACACAAAGCAACATGAAGCGACCTGCTTTGATGGCGTTCTCTTTAAATGCAACAAAAGGAAATTTTTTGAGACAAGATCAATGGTATTGTGACAGTGGTGCTTCAACACATATTACACCAAACAAATCGCACTTTGAAACGTACATGCGATTCGATGTACCTAAAGTAATTTGTTTAGGTAAGCAAGGTGTCACGATGCAGGCGTTTGGTAAAGGCAACATCAACATTAAGGTGAACATTGAAGGAATTTGGAAAGAAGCAACTTTGATGGAAGTATGGTACGTCCCTGAAGCCAGTGCACAGTTGTTTTCTGTGAAGGCTGCTGCTCGAAATGGTTGTACGACAACAATGAATGACCGAACTGTTACAATTCAAAACACTTGTAGTGGTGAAGTAATAGTAGAGGGGTATCTTAAAGATGAGCTGTATGTTTTGAAAATACAAGTTGAGAAACCATCAGAACTTGTGCACGTATACATGTCAAAGGCTTCACAAAGTCTTCAAGTATACCACGAAAGATTTGCTCACCAGAATAAACGCCATGTGAAGAGAATTCTTGCCAAGATGAATATTAGTTTTCCCGAAAGTGTTGAAGAGTTCTGTGATGGATGTGCATCTGGTAAAATGCATCGACTTCCTTTCAAGTCCAGAAGTGATCGATCTGTTACTGTTGGTGAGTTAATCCATGCAGATGTTCTAGGTCCGATTGAAACAACATCAGTAGGAGGATCCCGATATTATGTTTGTTTCAAAGATGATTTCAGCAAGTTTCGTAGGCTCTTCTTTTTGAAGCACAAGAACGAGGTATGTAAATCACTTGAAACATTCTTGAATGAAGCCAAAACTAACGGACACATAGTCAAAAAGTTGAGATGTGATGGCGGTAGAGAGTTTGACAACAAAGAGGTAAGAATATTGCTATCAAAATTTGGCATAGTGCAATATATTGGACCCCCTTATACACCACAACAAAATGAAGCCGCAGAACGTGAAAACCGAACAATTGTGGAAGCAGCTAGAAGTATGAGAGTCGCCAGTAAGTTGCCAAAATGTCTGTGGGCTGAGGCATGTAATACAGCAGCATATGTCTTGAACCATACAGGACCGACAACAATCGAAAACAAGGTTCCATATGAATTATGGTATGGAAAAGAACTGGGAACTCTAAGCCATTTACGCATCTTTGGCACTGGATGTTATGTCCACATACCGAAGGAACTTCGAAAAAAGTTTGATGAAAAGGCAATTTATGGAAAATTTGTTGGGTATGTCAACGAAAAAGATGGATATCGCGTGTGGATTCCAAACCTGAAGAAAATTGTCTGCAGTCATGACGTAATTTTCAAGCCAGAAGTGGTATGCAATGCGAAACCTGAAAATGCATTCCTAGAAGAGATCAAATCTAATGAAGACATTCCTGGTGCTGAAGAAAGTTCTAGAAACAGTGTTGAGTTTGTTTTTCAGAATGTAAATGGGGAAGCAAATACTGAAGAAAATTTAGAAACAAGTGATGAGTTTAGCTCTCAGAATGTAGACGGTGAAAAATGTACCGAAGAAACTTTAAGTTCTGAAGAAATAAATCAATCAAGTTCAAGTTTTCAGAATGAAGAAAATGCTTCATTTTTCGATGCTGAAGATTCAATGGAAAACGAATTGAACATCAGAGAGAGAAGAGAAAGAAGAAAGCCAAGTTGGATGACAGGTGGGGAGTATCTCATGTTTGCAGGAGAAGGTGATTCAAGTCAAGAACCGAGTTCGTACTCCGAAGCCTTGAAGTCAGCAGATAAAGCACAGTGGCTCTCAGCAATGGTAGATGAGTTATCATCTCTAAAAGAAAATCAAACATGGGAACTAGTTAAACGACCTAAAAATGTCAAAGTAGTCCAAAATCGATGGGTATTTCGAGTGAAGAATGCAGGAAACGATGGGAATAGGCGATACAAAGCACGACTTGTTGCAAAAGGGTATGTTCAACAAAAAGGTATCGATTACGATGAAACATTTAGTCCTGTGGCCCGTTACGACACAGTTCGCATGCTGTTAGCCCTAGCTGCAACCAAAAGACTGAAAATTCAACAATTTGACGTCAAAACAGCATTTTTATATGGTACTCTTGAGGAGGAAGTGTACTTAGAGCAGCCTGAGGGATTTGAAGATGGAACTGGGCGAGTATGCCGATTAAAAGGTAGTTTGTATGGTCTTAAACAAGCTCCACGATGTTGGCATAAACGATTTTTGGCCTTTATGAAGAAAGCTGGACTGAAAAATAGCACAGCTGATCCATGTCTATTTTATCGCAGTAATAGTGAAAATGTTCTCTATGTAGCGATTTATGTTGACGATGGACTAGTTCTTGGAAATAATGAAGATGAACTTCAAAATTTTATGTTAGCACTCAAAAATGAATTCAAAATTACATTTGGAACTCTTGAAAATTTTCTCGGCATGAAGATAAAAATTGAAAATGATGGTTCAATTAAGGTAAGCCAAGAAAAATATACAAAACGAATTTTGGATCGTTTCAGAATGGATGAATGTAATCCAGTTTTGACTCCAGCTGGTCGGGAGGAAGAAAATTCAAAATTTGAAGATTTAAAAGAACAAGTTCCATACCGTGAAGCTGTTGGGAGCTTGATGTATCTGGCAACAGCCACTCGACCAGACATCGCTTTTGCAGTAAGTTCTGCAGCAAGGAAGATGGAAAATCCTAGCAAAGATGACTGGAATAGCGTTAAAAGAATTTTTCGTTATCTTCGTGGTACTACCGGCTTATGTTTAAGATACCAAGGAAAGAGCAAAGAAAATTTGGCAATTTACAGTGATGCTGATTATGCAGGCGATCTTAAAACCAGACGTTCAACTACTGGAGTAATTTCATTGTTTGCTGCTGGTGCTGTATCATGGACGAGTCAGCTTCAACGAACCGTGGCCTTATCAACAACGGAAGCAGAAATTATGGCTGCAAGTGAAGGAACCAAGGAAGCTATGTGGCTTAAACGTCTTTTGCAAGAACTAACAGGACAAAAAGAACTGGCACCAATATTATATGTCGATAGTGCAAGTGCTGTAAAGCTAGGAAAGAATCCCGAGTTTCACAAGAGAACGAAGCATATTGAGGTTCGCCATTTTTATGTTCGTGAGCGTTTCCTGGAAGGTGATTTAAGATTGGAGCATATTGCAGGTGTTGACCAGTTAGCAGATTTATTGACAAAACCACTTGAACGCGTACGATTTCAAATGCTACGAAAGAAAATAGGTATCGACCAATTATAATATGATTCAATATAATTTTGTTTTGTGTTTATGGAGGAAGTGTTAAAGCTAGATAAATCACTTAACAAAATATATTACTTTGTAGCTTATATATAACTCTAAGTAGTTATTTTATTATGAGTAAATCAATTAGAAAAATTATTAATTATTATCAAATGAATACTTCAAGCTGTAGGAACGTTTTCCTTAAATAAATATATATTGTTTGTTTGTAAGATTGCTTTTCATTTAGATAATCCTTATCATGAATAAAAATTATCGCATGCATCTTCCTTCGGTTCTCCAGTGACTGAATACCAATAAGTTGACGTCTCACAATATAAGAAGGTATTTCAATGATCCACTTTAATTTATTTGAGACATATTGTGACATTTTTTTTTTAATTGCTTCTATTCTACGGTTATGGATTTTATAAAAAGGGTCTCAATATGTAAGTCAACATTGTTTTGATAAATAAAACCAAGCATGGAATTCGCTTTAAACATTTGATATTTTTGTTAAAGTTCAATTTATAATCAAAATTAATTTTTTTTTTTTGCAGAAACTTTTTCAGGTATATGATTTGCAATGTTATAATAATTGTAGTCAATCGATAGTTGGCGGCGAGTGAAAGAAAATGATTTAAATTTAGGAATGTTCAGATTTAATTGATTTATCTTACACCAGTCAGAAAATCTGGGGCCCTACTATGTAACTCGATTCTACTTTTGATTCTATTCGAAACTCATTTCCGATTCTATTTTCAGATCGTACTACGTATGAAAGTAGAGTCGAATGCCGGTTATACCAACTTGTTTTCAAAAAAATGTCTACTTTCGAACGAGTATCGAGTTGTTTGACAGTTTAAAAAAAAAAAAAACTAAAATAAAACATCAAATTTTTGGACAAGAATAATTATAACAAAAATGGACACCGTTGGATTTTGGTTTAATTTGCAAGGCAATGAAGAACGGTACGAGCAAATTGAAAGCAAAAGAATAAGAGATAATTCCAAAATAATGGAGCTGAGTGAGAAAAGATTTGCACATATAGGGTCCGCCATCGAACGTTTTTTTTCAACTAGTGCTTCGTGAATGGTTACACTTAGCTCATGTCTGATTTCACAGATAATTATTTTTATCTTTCCGCTAAACGAATATTGTTGTGTATACACTTCATTAGCTTTTCAGACGAAGCTCATTTTAATCTTGTAAACAAGCAAAATTGTCACATTTGGGGCACAGAAAACCCGTACGCATACATTGAATAGCTACAATCGATGTTTTTATAGCCAAAAAAAAAAAGTTATTTGGCGGACCTTTTATCTATACGGTAGAATATTTCAACGCATTTTTAATGAAAAATATATACTTTTGTTTAAGTTTTGTTAAGAACTATCGTCTTTCTAAAGACGGATTTATGTTCTTACTTAACAGCATATAATCCGACATAACTACTCGCAGAAGACAAAATGATTTTCCGATTATCATAAAGTTATCAGCAGCATTGAAGCAACAAGAGGTTACCAAAACCAAATCGGTGGTGACAAGAACGCTGGACGTGCACAGCAAACCATGTCAAAAATACTTGCCGAAGTTTTGACTTCAATCGAAAGTCAATTTGTGCCCTGTGATGATGAATTTTGAAATGAATGAGGATTGAAGAGAAACGAAAGTCCAAACGCTATTTTTGGCAAAAATCACGAATTCCCGGTGTAATTGGGGTGGTAAAATAATAAAACACAAAAAGTTGAATGAAAAACTTTCAAATTCCAATTGCATATTAATAATTTATAACATTTTACTTACACTTTGACAAAAAAAACTTCGTTCGCAAACACAGAGTGATTATTTTCGATTTTGCCTTGTTTTGAATTCTACTTTTGAGTTACGTAGTTCCTCGTTTATTCGAAAGTTCATAAGAATATAGTTGGCACTACTAGAACTATTCGATTCTCGTTTGTTCGAAAGTAGTCAAACAGATACATAGTACCAATTTTTCGAATTCGAGCAATTTCATTGTAGAATCGAGTTACATAGTAGGGCCCCTGTTGTTTTCATTTTGCAAAAGATCACAATCGCTTGTACTCTGTATGTGTCTAAAAAATTTCACATCATCTGCAAACAGGAGACACATTGAATTTTGAAGTACATGAGGTAAGTCGTTAATGAAAACCAGGAATAAGATCGGATCTAAATGGCTTCCCTGGAAAAATCTTGAAGATTATCGGATTTGATACATTTGAATTACATACTGACAACGATTAGATAAATATGTTTTTAACCAGATAAGCATATAACAATGAAACCCGATGAATAATATTTTGCAACAAGCGGAAGTAGACTTTTTCAGAAGATAAGGGGGAATTCCATCAGGTTATTGGCTTATGCCGGAAAGCATTCCAACGATTTGTTTGTCTTTTATTCTTATTCAAAGTTCTCAAGTTCAAAAATTACACCCGATACAAGCCGAGCAGAAGTTACGGGTCTAGAAAACTTTATTTAATAGTAGAAAAAGTAAACTAATTATAAACAAAGAAATAATTAATTTAATTAAATAAAACATCAATCTTACTTACATTTATGAAACAACTGACAGTTTTTTATGCTAGGTATTTTAATTTTCAAGTTATGAGTTATCAAAAAGGGTCATTCTTAAATAAAAAGACACGGTTGATTTTTTCGTTTGCTTTGTTTGTTCAATTCAGTCAAATTATACAATCTGATAAATAATTTAGGGTTATTTTCCTTTACTGTCAAACTAATGGAACAAAATGGCATGAAGCGTGAACTGACTTAATTTATTATTTATTGTTTTTCCGTAATGTCAACCATTTTACCATTGAGAAAACACTTAAGTCAAAACATAGGAAAATATTCAAATCGGAAGTGGGACAGTCATTTCAAAACATTGCACTCGTACTTGACTCAACTACGAAGACGTGCGCAAAATCCGTCGGCTTTTTATTTATTTTCTTTTTGTTCGGGGAAAAACGAAAAATTCTCTCATAACAAAATTTGCAATTGTTTGCCAATTTTTTGCATTTTCTTAATCAACAAAATCTATGTTCTCTCCTTTTTTTCGATAAACATCTGTTGGCTTCAGCTACACAGAAACAGAGTTGCAAATAATGCATTGAATTTTATAATGCATTTTGAATAAATTAGAAAATATTTTTCAATTTTTAATTCTACTTTTTTTTAATTATTCATTAAATTTTATTTTTCAATGTTACCGTATGGCATTAATAATTTAATGTTATTTTTTAATTGTGTTCTATCAAATTAAAATACTATTTTCCAATGCAAAACTTTTGAAATAAAAATACGTATTTTTATTTTATTTGGCAGACTTTCGCAATTAATAATTAAAATACTTTAAGTTTTTATTTCCAAAATTTTTAAGCTGATTAATGTTATGACTTACGGTTATGACGCAATTATAACACAAAACACAACAACTATTCAAATATTATAATTTATTATTATTATTGTTCGACCGAAAAACGAATTTTTTCAAAATGTATTTGTTAATATCAGTCAATCTTCAACCTGGGACATTTTTACGTCAATATTTCGAATATTAACTGAAATAAATGGAAATAATTGAATAAATTCCCACTAGGCATTGAATTAAAAAATTATAGCTCATTTTGAATTTAATTCAATTTTAATTTTGACTTGAAATAAAATACCATTTATTTACTAATTCAATAAAACTTGCAATAAAATAATTTTTAATTTCTAGTTTAATATTGATGGCAATAAATTAAATTTTTAATGGGTAATTCATAGATGACAATTAGCATTATATATTTTATTTCAGTCAAAGAACAATATCCATTAAAAAAATAAAAAGTAATGCATTGAATTGACATTAGAATTTTTGCAACTCTACACAGAAATGATCATGAATTTAAATTGTTTTCATGGCTTCTAGTCTCTGCAACTTAGTGAGACACTAAATACAAAAAAAACACGACCAGAACAACAAACATCAACATCATCTCAATGGGATTTATGTATTTGGCTTTCAAAGTTTCACATTCCTTTGCTGCCACAGTAATCATCAGCAACTCTTCTACTTTGATGGTTATCAAACCACCTCAGCAGCAGCTGTTGTTTTTCAGGCATGGAACTTAGGTCCATAACAAGAGAACCAACTTTGTCGGTGGTTCAACATGTATTTCCTTAAAAAAATGTAACAAACTGCTATCGACATCGACATCGCTATTGCCATCAGTTCTGCCCCCTGCTTGAGACGTCGTCGTCGAAGAACGAGGGTCATGATAGAAAAACCAAGTGTTTTCTAGGCGTGTAGCACACTCAAACCCGATCCCCTTCATCGACCAGAGATTCAGATTCAGCAGCAACAAATGGTGGCTGCTTGGCTAGATTTGAGTTCAAAGAAGCTACGTGAATCTACAGCGACACACCAAACATTTTTGTTCATTTGTTTGTGCCAGTTGGGGGATTGGGGAGCGAGTAAGAATATAATAAACTACAAAAAACACAAACGCAACCAAAAGAATTCTGTGTTTTTCCAACTGTCGTCGTCGTCGTCCTCTTCGTCGCTGTGGTGCGTCTTTTCTGCCTGATCACTTTCTTCCTCGTCTTCGTTCTCTGGGGCGCTACTCGACGCTCGCAATGGCAAACGAAAGAACGCTCGCCAAATAATTTCAAGTTTAAAAATAAAAATACACCAAAAAAAATATAACGCTCGTAAAAATAACAACAGAGGAAGTTCTTCTTTTCGTTTAATTTTTCCTTCATTTTTAGATCTCGGGAAAAGCTGACACCAAAAAATGGCTTGAAATTGCGATACTCAGCTAAACTAAACTATCTCTTACCTTCGATAATCCTGGAAACTCTGGTCGTGTGTCTTCTGTCGGTCGTCTGTCGGTGCTTCTGCTGCTCCTAAATAAAGCCCAGAGAATTGCGTCCTAACACAACAAAGCAGATTTCAGCCACAAAAATAAAATTCCCAAATGGAAAACTCTCGAGGAATCACTTCACATTTCTTCTCACACGGCGCACACGGATGTGTAATCAATCAGAATATCTCACTTTTTCGCTTGCTTGCTTTCTTTCTATTTGGTTTGGCTAGATTTATTTTTTCGTATTTCTTTTCGTGATAAAATAGAAAATTTCTTCACAATTGAATTGAAGCACACTGCGGCGGCGGCGACGGTACGGTGGAGCACAGGGCTATACAAAAAATTCTGAATTAATGGCAAAATTAAATTCACTTATTTTTGGGCTTTGGTATGAAGGGACAAGTTTTCATTTTTTCTTTTATTGGAACGCAACGAGTTCTTAAAATAAACTTTTTATTTTAAATTGCAGACGAAAGCGATGGCGATGGCGAATAATAAATTCATGATCTCGATAGACGAAGGTGCACGAAAATTTTGTCGTCGTTCGAGGTTTGACAAAAGACCATTTATTTTTCATCTGACTGACGGAATTGAAGGGAGTTATACTTTTTTTTTTTTAATTTGGTTTAAGTTGGTAGAATTGATGGTGTGGTGAAATTAAGTGACAGCAGAGCTTGTCAAAGTTTCTTAGGTTACGAGTACACTACGAAGAAAAGACATCTGTTCTTGTTCTCTTGATGTTAGTTCATGTTCAGAAAATAAATAATTATAGGAGTAATTGAAATTTGTTTAAAGCGTCAACTTTGTATATAAAATCAATAGTATTGTAATTAAAATATTTTTTTTTACGTTGAAGTTTTATGTACAACAATTAAGAAGAACTGCAATAGCTAATGTCGCCGAAGGTTGTAAATACAAAGACGTCAATAAAATTAGTTTTGGAAAATAATTTTTCTCATTTGGTCAGCATGTGAAAACTTTATTGTTTTATTTGATTTCACTGGCACAAGGAAAAAGAACAGGTCAGAAGTAGAAGCTGTCATTTTATTAACGGCATATTTATTTAGTTCTGGCATTTAAATGTTTTTATTGGTGATTGATGGGTAGCGAGCTTCTTGGAACCAAATGTCTTCAACGTTTAGCTCAATAATATCGCCATTCCTTGGAAAGAAATAAAGATCGATGATGCTGCCATCGAGTAATCCATACTAAACAGTTAATGGCTTGATTCGGTAATAGTTTGACGTTTGTCTTCCCTCCATATATAAATTTTTTGTTTAAAAACGACCACATTTAACCAGAAATGAGTTTAATTGCTAAACACCATTAAATTAATGCAGTTGATGAACTACGCCACTGGATTTATTTTTGTCAAAGAAAATTTCCACAATTTGGAAAAAAAATAAACAAATTGCTTAACCATACTCAACAGAAATGTCAAAAGAGTTTGACATTCTCAACTGTTACTTAGTATATCAATTGCATTAAATTATGGAAATCCAGTCACCATTTTTTAAGTAATAAAATTTAAAATTAAGCGTTTAGAATCCAAACTACCCTCGATTTTTCACTCTGTCAAGTCCATAGTGGTGGCTTTATTATGGACTTGTTTTCAATTACAAAAGAACTGATTTTTGTCTAAAATATTTCGCGGTTTCTTTTGAACCCAAAAATATTTTATTCGATTTTTGATCACAAAATATACACGAATTTCAAAACGGATTTCGCTCAATTCTTATTAAAAGAGAAGTTTGGTGTCAGATCAACATGTGCGTGCACCATAATGTCTTACAAAAATTTAAATCAAACACACCTACGAAATTCACCTCAATCACACGTGTTAAATTTGACAGTTGATACAAAAAGAAAAATAATAAACAAATCACAAAAACTTCACATTCACACTATACTTACTTTGGAAAAAATAAGAATTTTTTATTTGAAGTTAACAAAAATGGATAAAAGTGGGAAGTTCCTTCTACCTTCTCCCAAATTCAAGAATCTTGATACTCCACCTTCGAGAGTTCGACATTTCCTGTCACCCGAGGGAATACAACTTTTGCCAAAGGAAGAGCAACCACCTCCTATGTATGGACCTCGCGGTTCAACTGTGCCTCCCAAATTCCTGAGTCCCCTAAAAGTTCCCACAACAAATAATCAGTTCGATCGAAAACAGAAATTTTTCTGTGAACCTTGTGAAGCTGAATTCCACACATCCACCGACTACAAAGTCCATCGCAGTGAACATGTTGAATGCGAGATCGATGAGTGTAGATTTCGGGGACATCCTGCATTTATGGACACCCACATTGCACAACAACATGCCACTGGGCTGTATAATCAGCTGAAGAAGTTGAGTACTCCAGAGGAAATCGCTCAATGGAGGGCGGATCGTAAGAAAAACTATCCCACTGTTGCCAGTGTTGAGCAGAAATACAAAGCTCGAGAGCAAAGAATGTTGAGAGGGGAAAAGTTAGAAATGCAGAAAAAGAATAGATTTGGGAATCGTGAAGATCGACGGCAGATGAAAGGTGACAACCCGACAAAGGATTCCGAAAAACCAGAGTCAAATAAAAAGAAGCGCAACAACAACAAACATAAGAGACAACGAGATAGAAAATTTGAGAAAAAGAAAAAGGAGGAGGTGTCTTCCGCTCCACCAAAAGACGAGTTGCTGGTTAAAGCCAAAGTGGAAGAAGAGATCTGTGGTGGTCTACGAATGTTTAAAGGAACTGGAGGGATGGCAGACTACAAAGTCATCAAAAAGAAGACTGAAACAAATGTCCTATCTTCGTTATTGGGAATGTATGGTTCCGATTCCGAAGAAGAGAGCGATGAAAGCTCTGAGAAGGAAGAACTTGAAGAGAAAGAAGAAGACACATTTGAGGCAAAGGTAAATGAGGAAGATGAACCAAAGAATACAGAAGAGTTATCCACAGAAGTTCCAATTTTGAAGCCAGAACTTGAGAGGCAGATTGTTATTGAAGAATCAACAACGTCTCAAGCAGAACCCACCGAAAGAACACAAGAAGATGCACAAGACACCACAGAGAAGTCACCTGCACCTGAACAAAGTAAAACTGAAGACTTAGAAAAACCAGTCATGTCCGAGAGTATAGACGCAGCATCCAAGGAATCCATGGAGGAAAATGCACCCAAAGAAGAAGAGAGTGATGACGAGGGACCTGAGGAGGCGGCCATATCCAAGAGCACAAATATCCCTGACCGACCACAAAGTGAACCACCTCGCAAGAAAACCAGGATTAATCCGCTTAAGAGAAAGTCTGCCCTAGACTATAGGAAGTTGCGAGTGGGGCGACAGAACACAATGCTCGAGAAACTGCTAGAGGCAGACATTCGTCACGAACGTAACGTTCTCCTCCAATGCGTTCGGTTTGTGGTACAAAATAATTTCTTTGACAAAACTAAGACAGGCCAAGAAAGTACCTAAATTACTTTTTATTTCTGTCAAAAATCATTCATTGTAGAAATAAAAATACAAAATGTTAAGCCTATTCAGTTTTTTAGATGTTATTATGGATAGAAGTCGCTTTGTCTTTGCTGCTGTTGACGTGCAGCTTGTGTATATTTTACTTTAGATTCTTCCAGTTCACGAACTCGAGACCGGGCATGATGAATTCTGTGCCAGGCCATTTGCAGAACTTTGGCCGAAGCATAACCAGAACCCTCATGGGGCTGACCGGTGGACACTTGAGTGAGGTAGTTAATTTGTTCGCTTAATTTCGATTCGACGTTTGATAGGGATTTCAAAAATTGTTGTGTCTGATTTTCGGCATTTTTCTGGGAGGACTTTTCTTTACTGAGCTCTTGGAGTGCTTGACCTGTAAACAAAAAAAGGAATAGTTTGTTCGTGTATTTTGGTAAGTAGTTTGGTGGACATACCTGCACTTTGAAGACAGGTTATAATTTCTTTTTCTATGGCATCTAAAGCATTGATTTTATCAAGAGGATTATGAGCCATTTTTCTTTTCAATTAAAAAATTCTACTTTAAAAAATTGTTTTGGTGTTTTTACAAAAATGGAAATGCTCATGTCAAATCTGATGACATTCGTCCAGGGTTAAATGGCTGCATTTCAGATGAATGCAAAATGAGTGCGTTCAACAATTTACTACTGATAAAAATTGCATACTACATTTTCCTGGGCTAAAACACTTCAAATAATAATACAAGACAGAAATATTGTTTAAATTAATTTGTTATTCTTATAATTTTGTTGGTAACTTATTGGACAATTTTCAAATACCACTTTTGTCATATCTGCCAAAGCTACGAGTTACTTAGTCCATTTTTCGCTTCACTTTTCAGTAAATCTGGTCATATGGCATCAATGGTGGCTTAAAAATTGATTTCTAATGCTTCAAGAGTTGTAGTTTTGTTGGCACTAACCATTGAAATAACATGTCCCTTTAAAGCAATATTCACATGAGCACGACCAACAAATATTCGTCGATTTTGACATTTCTTGTTGCGAGGCATGAGGAGGAGTGGAGTTGGGTGAAGTGGAAGGGTAGGATAAGGATGAGGTAGGAAGAAGGGTTAGGAAGAGTTGGAAGGGGTAGGTTGGAATGTTAAGCTCCGGGGGACGCGGCCTGCTTGCGTTGCACGGCGTCAGCTCGTCGGACGGGGGGGGGATCTTGCCCCCGAAACTTAACCTCGCCTGCAGACAAAAACATAAATCAGGCCAAGGATTAAGGAATAAGGAAAGGAAACAAAAACGGACGGACTATGGCACATCAGGGCACTGCGGATGTTAGTGCAGTGAGGCCATTACCCACCCTACCTTTAGGTGTCCGCGGCCAGTGTTGGACACCCCCAAAATAGATGGTCAAAGATCGGGTTCAGGTCATCTTAGGTCCACTCCGCTACCCTTGGCACCCCTGAAAAAAAACCTCAGCACAACATTGCTTCGCTGGTGCGAAACAACAAAAAAACAATCTTCTTCCTTTTTGCAGGCGTTTTGCGGAAGTTTATTTAGTTTCACATAATATTTTAATTATTTATTTTAAAGTTTAATTAAGCAAAAATTTACCAGAATAATGACCAAAAGACTAGACTTAAATTAAAACAATAAATGAAGAGAACAAAAAAAAACAAAAATGGTAACAAAAAAAAACTAGTTTGGTAGCCCTACAACTCAACTTCGGTTCTACAGTTTCGTAGAATTACCCTTTTTTAAAAAAAAAAATGATTAACGGAGCCCTAATTTCCTACCCCTAAAGAGCTCTCACGAGGTAACTATTAGGACCGTACACTAAATAAATTAAGTGACCGAACGCGATACTTCCAACCGTTCTTTTTTTTTGATACCTCACAAACAAAAAAAATGAAAAGAATTACTACCATTAACAAAAAAACAACTTCCACGCCTGGGATTCAAAGTGAAACAAATTATATCAAAAATTACAAAAAAAAAACTTAAATATAGGACAAACACAACACAAAAAGATCCACGAGGTATATATGGTTATATATAATAAAATATAGATGATGTCGCTATCGCGATTTACAGGACTCTTCACTGTCTCAGATTAGTGAATTTATATACCCCTTTTCTTTGCTCTTTAATTCTTTCTATTTTTAGATTTTCTTCCAATTTAAATCCTTAAATTTCATTTAATTTCAATTTCCTTTCAATATCTTTTAATTTCACTTTTTTTTTTTAGTTTCTTTCGTTTTAATTTTTCCTTAAGTTTCCTTAAATTTCAATTTTGTTATGTTTCCATAAATTTCAATTTTTTTTTTTTAAATTCATTGAATTTCAAATTTTTTTTCTCTTTCAATTAAAATTTTTTAACTTCCTTTTTTCCTTCAATTTGTTTAGGTTAAATTTCCTTTTATTTTAGATGTTTAAATTTCCTTTAATTTTCTGGCGGCGGCCCCGCTTCCCGCAAATTAATTTGGGCCGCCGAGAATCAAACTAACATACAAATAAAAATACAAAAAAAATAAATAACTTTCCCTGATTACACTATGGAAATTCAAAACACTCACCACCTTTGATATTTCTTTACTTTTTAATTTTTTATTTTATTTCTCCTTGGTCAGATTCAGCCCCACACTTTCTTTTTTCTTGTATAAATTATTATTTTTATAGTCACTCTTTCTTTCTAAAAAAAAAATTAAATTATTCTTTATTTTCTTTTCTTTTTATCTCACATCAATTAATTATTAAGAAAAAAAACAATAATTTTACCCGGAATCGGATTTTTCAATTTTGAATTTGAATTTATAAATTACACCACGATTTCCACTATACTATGTGGTCGCCGGCCAAATGAGGGTGAGCTAAAATTGCAATCAAACCAACACAGGCAAAAAAAAGAGTATTCGGATGAGGTATTGTACCTCTAACAGGAACATCATCCGATCCCCACATCCACACAGTGTATATCTCCACCAACATTCTCACACTCAAATAGTGGGACCCTACGTAGGTATTGGTATACTTCCAACAAAATAGGGGTCTCAGTGTCCCAAAAACCAAGGAGGTGTTCCACTGTTTACCATGGGGAGACATGTAGAACAGAACCACATGCGACCAGAACATTACACGAGACGAAAACACTACAAAAATCTATGCAAATAATTACCAAGTAACAACACAACATATAAATAAAAATCACCTAACTAAACACTAACTAATTAAATCAAAATCACCTAACCACAGCAATGACAATGCTAAACATGGACATAAAACAAAGTTCCATTCACATGCAAATTAACCCTTCAACCAACTACAGGGACAGAACACAAAACTGAACTCACTTTTACGAACAGACCTATTGCTTTCCAATGGAAAATTTCCATTGAAAACAACAACGATACGAATGACAGCTACGACACTCAGCATTACAATTACAAAACATAAACAACATTTGGGTAAATATGAAAGTTATTTTCTTGATTAAAATCTCATTTTGTTTATTCTTTTTCTTTTCTTTCATATTTAGAATTGCGGAAGCTGTTTCTGGACAGGCATCCACAACAAAATTTGCTGTTTATTGGGATATACTCTCAATAAATAGCAAAAACAAAAATTCTGGATGCCTGGGAATTGGGTACGGGTGTCGTTAATGAACGGGGTGGTACAAAGGGAGGGGTGAGTTTTTCTAAAAATCGCAATTTGTTTTATGTGTTATTTTTTTTTTGTTTTTCCTTTTCTAGATAACTTTAGTGTGTGGAAAACTGTGGGGAAAAACCCACGATTTAAGCCGGGCAAAATTTGTCCTACACTTCAGTAAAAGTAAGTATTCACATAAACTAAGTTGGCTTCCATTTTGTTTTTACTCCTATCTTTTTCTTTGTAATAATCTATTAGGAAGGTCAACGACCCTGACAATATTGCCGACCTACCTCAACGTTAGTGATATTAGGGGCGATTTGCTTTCAGGTATGAATAGTTTTTTATCAATTAGACGTGGGTAATTAACATATATATACATAGCTATCTATACATTTAACAATCAACATTCATTTTTCAGGATTTGTTCCGACACTGCTGAGACCCCCACCTGCTGATGCGACCTGAGTACCGAAGCTTATGAGGCTGGGAGGTACACACTTTTGGATACGGGGATCGGAGGTGCCCGTTAGAGATTGAAGAGCATCAACCAAGCTGGTATATAATCTGTCCAGCATGAAGTATATACAAAAAAACTATATTTGCTTTGTAGTACCTACTAATTTTCCTGTATTTTGTTTTTCAGAGATCGTTAAATGGAAGCAGTCAACAAATGTTAATATCCCGTCATCTCTAGCCGCCACCACTACAAATTTCTATGCTAATGCATACATATACCATTCAATTATTTATGGGTGAGTGATCTTTTTTTTTGAACTTTATTTTAGGTGATTAGGTTATAGATAAAAAAAAGTATAAATTAATAAATAAGTAAATAAATAAATATATAAATACATAAAAAAAATAAATAAGTTAATAAAATTAGGGATTTTATAAATATCACAGATCGTAGTTTTTTAATCCTTGCGGATAGTAACTAAGTTAATAAAATAGTAATTTCGTAAATATCACAGATCATAGTTTTTAATCATTGCGGATGAAATAAAGAATTAATAAATAAATAAATAAAAAGTAACTAAATTAATAAAAATAGTAATTTAAGTAAATATCACAGATCATAGTTTTTAATCTTTGCGGATGAAATAAAGAATTAATAAATAAATAAATAAAAAGTAACTAAATTAATAAAATTAGTAATTTAAGTAGGTATCACAGATTTTTAAAAGATAAGTTACTTAAGCTAAATTAAAAGAAAATGTAAATATCACAGATAAAAAAAAATGTAAAGCTATCAGTCTTATTAGAATTAATAAAGTTAGTAAAGGTATCACAGGTGGAATGGTTAAACTATTTTATCACAGGTAAAAAAAGTTTTAAAACTATCAGTCTTAGTACAATTAATACTGTTAGTAAAAATATCACAGATGGAATGGTTAAACCATTTTATCACAGATGCTTAATAAAATAAGAAGATATTAATAAATAAATAAGTAAATAAGAACATTTAACATTAAGTAACATTTAAAACATAAAGCATGCCATAAATAAATGATTAATAACAATTTACAAATCTGTTTTTTTTAATAAGTAGGATATTTTCAGTTACAAGGTGACCATAGTTTTTCTTTTAAAAATTTGTTTTTCTTTATAAGAATAGAAACGTGTGCCGAGTTTTAAAGGAATAATTTCGTAAAAATAAATAAACTAAAAGTGATTCTTTTGAATGGTTTTTGAACAACAACAGTGATTCAGTCGGGTACTAAGTGAATCAAAAAACATTTAAGGAAGTCCATGATAATTGGTTTACGGTTTTGCAGCCAACAACAAAAATAGAAATACGAAAAGAACAAAAAAGTGGTGAGTTTCACTTAAGATTATCTAGCTAATAGACCTAATTTCTTCGCTAATACAAAAAAAAGTAAACTATTTCAAAAAAACTAGTTGTAACAAAAAAAAATTTTAACTAAACCTTACAAAAAATGAAATTATCAAAATGAATAAATAATGTAATGACGAAAAAAAAGGTAAGCTTAACGAAAGTAGAATAAGAAAAATGAAAATGATAAATTAAAAAAACTAATTTAAGATAAATAAATTATTCAAAAAAAACGAAATGTAACTTAAATGAAAACTGTACACAAAAAAATAATAAATAAATAAATAAATAAATGAATAAATAAGACAACCAAAAAAAACTGTAAACTATAAACTAGAATCAAAAAATGTATAATATATTGTAACAGAAAAATTAATAAATAACCAAAAAGGTAATTAAATAACAAAAAAAAATGAATAAATAACAAAAAAAAACAATGATGTATGTAAATTATCAAAAGGAAACTAAACTAAACGAAAAAGATGATAAATAATTTTGAAAACAGGATAGTAAATAATCGATTTTAAAAATCAAAAAAAAATTACTTAAGCTTAACACCGTAATTTATCGACAAAAAATCTAAATGTGAATATTTCAAGACGTATAGTTTTAAACTTGTATCTAAGTATATAGCTATAAATAATATAATTCTTGTTTCAACTCTTTCAAAAAAAACAAACTAAACTTCAAACAATAAAACAAATGAATAAATAAATTAACGAATAAACGTAAGACAACGTTCAAGTTTTTTTTTTTGTGAATCTTAAAGTAATTTTTCTTCTGAAAAAAAAACTAGGACCTTAAAACCTCTAAATGAAATTGTATGTCTTTTCAAAAAGTATTCTTCAATATCAGAATTTTATATAACTAAAAAAACTTAATTGAAATTTACTTACTATATGTATGAATCAAACAAAAAAAAAACAAAACAAAAATATTATATTATAACAAAAAGATATATAACTACCAAAAAACTTAATAAATACCAAAAGAAAGGTTTAATAAATAACGAAAACACGTAAATAAATAATGGAAACGAAAAAAGTAAAGAAAAATATTGTAAATAAATAACTAATTTCTCAAAACTGTATTTAACCTTATCAAAAAAAAAACTGTAACTATGTATATAAATGTAAATAAAAAATCTCAAAAACTTGAAAGTTAACTATTAACTTTGAAAGTTCAAAAACTTGATTTCAACTAACCAAAAAAACAAAATGATAAAGAATTAACTCAAATTAAATTAAATTAAACGATTAAGAAAAGAATAGTAATTACAGTAGAAAAACGAAAAACGAAAAACAATAGATAGCCTTTTAACAAATGTAATTCTAAAAAAAACTATTTTAGAAAAACTTTGTAATGGTATCTGTAATTTATGTTCTCTTACCAAAATTAAATTAGTCTTCTTGAATGAAAACCAATTAACTATATAGTAAGAAAGTTAACACACTACGAAAACAAAAGAAAAAAATTAAGAAAAAGATATAAAATTCCAATACTTTTGTACTGAAACGTAACTAGAAATAAATAACAAAAAAAAATATAACGAAAAATCAAACAAAAAAGAAATATAAGAAAATAATTTTTTGAAAAATATCTCACCAATGTACAAGAAAGATAAATTAAAGAAAAGTATATATATAATAAAGCTTGTAATTGAAACAAAACAGATTTAAGTAAGTGATTTAGTTACTACCAAATGAAAAGTTAATTTCCGTTTTCCAAAAGCATACGGGGTGCTTCAGGTAGCTTATGAGCGACATGGTACGACCCTACTAACGACCTCGCTGCAAAAAAAAAGTAAGAGACATCAGACGGACAGAATAACTTCCCCTGATGTGACCATGATAGGATGGAGATAACTACTAGAAACACAAACAAATTACTTTACAAAGTTTTTCCTTACCGTTCCCGCAATTCTAGACAGTCTCTAGGGACCTTGCTAGAAGACATGAAACGGTAGGATAAAACTCACACAAAATTTTGGAACGATGCTGTCGGACTACGCGTCTCGCACAATCAATCGTCCAAGTAGGAAATGACGAAACTAGGAAATGAAATTGAAAAATTAGAAAGAAAGAAAAGTAAAAAAAAGTAAGGATAGGAATAGGAAAAGACAAAACGAAAATGTACTGTCTGACCTTACTCAAGCTTTCGCAAAGGAACGTCGCGATACACCTAGGTTCGCCTGTGGCCTTCCTGGTGCAGACATACGCCCTTTGCAAAAACTTCAGTAATACCAGAAAGAACATTACACTCATTAACCGCGGTCACTGTGAATTTTCAAACACTCGTCGCGATACGACTAGGTACGCCTGTGGCCTTCCTGACGCAGACATACGAGGTTTAAAAATCCACAGCAAGTTTGGTTAAGACAATACGACATAAAAAACTGATACGAGTACAACATAAACTTATTCGCCAAAAAAAATGTTCCAACTGGATTGGAACACCCTTTAACGACGTTGGGCGCCATTTTGTTGCGAGGCATGAGGAGGAGTGGAGTTGGGTGAAGTGGAAGGGTAGGATAAGGATGAGGTAGGAAGAAGGGTTAGGAAGAGTTGGAAGGGGTAGGTTGGAATGTTAAGCTCCGGGGGACGCGGCCTGCTTGCGTTGCACGGCGTCAGCTCGTCGGACGGGGGGGGGATCTTGCCCCCGAAACTTAACCTCGCCTGCAGACAAAAACATAAATCAGGCCAAGGATTAAGGAATAAGGAAAGGAAACAAAAACGGACGGACTATGGCACATCAGGGCACTGCGGATGTTAGTGCAGTGAGGCCATTACCCACCCTACCTTTAGGTGTCCGCGGCCAGTGTTGGACACCCCCAAAATAGATGGTCAAAGATCGGGTTCAGGTCATCTTAGGTCCACTCCGCTACCCTTGGCACCCCTGAAAAAAAACCTCAGCACAACATTGCTTCGCTGGTGCGAAACAACAAAAAAACAATCTTCTTCCTTTTTGCAGGCGTTTTGCGGAAGTTTATTTAGTTTCACATAATATTTTAATTATTTATTTTAAAGTTTAATTAAGCAAAAATTTACCAGAATAATGACCAAAAGACTAGACTTAAATTAAAACAATAAATGAAGAGAACAAAAAAAAACAAAAATGGTAACAAAAAAAAACTAGTTTGGTAGCCCTACAACTCAACTTCGGTTCTACAGTTTCGTAGAATTACCCTTTTTTAAAAAAAAAAATGATTAACGGAGCCCTAATTTCCTACCCCTAAAGAGCTCTCACGAGGTAACTATTAGGACCGTACACTAAATAAATTAAGTGACCGAACGCGATACTTCCAACCGTTCTTTTTTTTTGATACCTCACAAACAAAAAAAATGAAAAGAATTACTACCATTAACAAAAAAACAACTTCCACGCCTGGGATTCAAAGTGAAACAAATTATATCAAAAATTACAAAAAAAAAACTTAAATATAGGACAAACACAACACAAAAAGATCCACGAGGTATATATGGTTATATATAATAAAATATAGATGATGTCGCTATCGCGATTTACAGGACTCTTCACTGTCTCAGATTAGTGAATTTATATACCCCTTTTCTTTGCTCTTTAATTCTTTCTATTTTTAGATTTTCTTCCAATTTAAATCCTTAAATTTCATTTAATTTCAATTTCCTTTCAATATCTTTTAATTTCACTTTTTTTTTTTAGTTTCTTTCGTTTTAATTTTTCCTTAAGTTTCCTTAAATTTCAATTTTGTTATGTTTCCATAAATTTCAATTTTTTTTTTTTAAATTCATTGAATTTCAAATTTTTTTTCTCTTTCAATTAAAATTTTTTAACTTCCTTTTTTCCTTCAATTTGTTTAGGTTAAATTTCCTTTTATTTTAGATGTTTAAATTTCCTTTAATTTTCTGGCGGCGGCCCCGCTTCCCGCAAATTAATTTGGGCCGCCGAGAATCAAACTAACATACAAATAAAAATACAAAAAAAATAAATAACTTTCCCTGATTACACTATGGAAATTCAAAACACTCACCACCTTTGATATTTCTTTACTTTTTAATTTTTTATTTTATTTCTCCTTGGTCAGATTCAGCCCCACACTTTCTTTTTTCTTGTATAAATTATTATTTTTATAGTCACTCTTTCTTTCTAAAAAAAAAATTAAATTATTCTTTATTTTCTTTTCTTTTTATCTCACATCAATTAATTATTAAGAAAAAAAACAATAATTTTACCCGGAATCGGATTTTTCAATTTTGAATTTGAATTTATAAATTACACCACGATTTCCACTATACTATGTGGTCGCCGGCCAAATGAGGGTGAGCTAAAATTGCAATCAAACCAACACAGGCAAAAAAAAGAGTATTCGGATGAGGTATTGTACCTCTAACAGGAACATCATCCGATCCCCACATCCACACAGTGTATATCTCCACCAACATTCTCACACTCAAATAGTGGGACCCTACGTAGGTATTGGTATACTTCCAACAAAATAGGGGTCTCAGTGTCCCAAAAACCAAGGAGGTGTTCCACTGTTTACCATGGGGAGACATGTAGAACAGAACCACATGCGACCAGAACATTACACGAGACGAAAACACTACAAAAATCTATGCAAATAATTACCAAGTAACAACACAACATATAAATAAAAATCACCTAACTAAACACTAACTAATTAAATCAAAATCACCTAACCACAGCAATGACAATGCTAAACATGGACATAAAACAAAGTTCCATTCACATGCAAATTAACCCTTCAACCAACTACAGGGACAGAACACAAAACTGAACTCACTTTTACGAACAGACCTATTGCTCTCCAATGGAAAATTTCCATTGAAAACAACAACGATACGAATGACAGCTACGACACTCAGCATTACAATTACAAAACATAAACAACATTTGGGTAAATATGAAAGTTATTTTCTTGATTAAAATCTCATTTTGTTTATTCTTTTTCTTTTCTTTCATATTTAGAATTGCGGAAGCTGTTTCTGGACAGGCATCCACAACATTCTTTCACATGAGACGTTTTAATTCGTCTCGAATGAAGTTTGACAGCCGAACACCATTCCATACCGAAATCAAAACAAGAATGATTTTTTTAGGTTAAGTACGCGCGATTATTTTATTCGTTGCGACTTGCGAGTGTGGATAATGTGGAACGCGTATAAAGTTTGACAGTTCGTATCAATTACAATTTTTTTCGCGACGAATAAATTTGTTTTCTTAAATTTATTAATATAATGATATTGAAAAGTAAAAGTATGCATCATAAATCAAATAGAAACTATATTGCTATCGTTTTGTTAAGAATTTGTGTGGAAATATGTCTTCAAACGTATATAGACTCACTTTTTGTAATTCATTCGTCGTTCGTTGGTCGCGCTCATGTGAATACTACTTAAAAAGCAATCGTGAGGTATTAAGTCGAAAAAAAATTTGGCATGAAATTGATTTTACAATAAATGTATGGTTAAGTGCACTGTTGGAACAAAACGTCATCGATTTTTGGCTAGTTAATTTTTTTAAATCAGTCAATGCTTCCTTCCATAGCACATTTTTTATGTCGAAAGAAATAAGGACCGATTGTGCATTAAGTCCATTTTAAATCTGATTTGTTAATTGCCTGGGGGTCATTCTGTAAAACGATTATCGTCAGACGATAGCGTTTGCACGATAGCTGAAAAGGTATAGTCTGTCATTAATTTCAAAACAACAAATTTACATTTGTTACAAATTAAAAATGAAAACTAAAAATTAAGATATGAATCAGACCCTCTATCTCTTTCAACCAATATGTAAGCATTTTGTATTATATATAAATAATAAATATGAACATATTTAATAAATAATAATAATAAACTTTCCAGACGGTTGTCGTTCTACATACATACCTCCAATATTAAGATCTGCAGAAACTATTGAGACTTCGGGTGGTTTTGCACAAATCACATTATCCCAAATAATTTCGGAAACAACAAATATTTTGGAAGTGAAGTTATGTCTCTTGTGGATAAAATGAAGTCTTTCTGGGGAAAGTCGGAAATAAAGCAAAAAAATCATAAATTACAGATAGTTATTTTTTTTTTCATGGACGGAAATTGTTTATATCCATTGGCCAAGAAAGGATGCTCACATATAAATTGTATATAAACTTGCAACTTATTTTGTGTTATTGAACTATGTATTTATAGCCGTTTTTTATTGGTAAATTCATACGCAGCGCAGCAAAATCTTACACACTAAACAACAACAAAGAAATAGTGCGGATAAATAAGGCAGCAAAAATAGTGCATATAAATAGTTCAGATAAAGTTTTGGAATGTTGGAATAGAATGACACTTCATCCAGTTCCAGAAATATTTTTTACTTAAAGGTTGGCAGGATTTTATTATTTGGGGATGCGTTCGTATTTTTCTTGTGCTCTGTTTTCACTAGAATAAAAATAAATTGGTTTGAAATATTAATCTACGATTAGACTGTCAACGTAAATATTCAATGCGTTGACTACTTGACATCACCCAAAAATCATCAATAATCACAGTGCTAGCTCTAAATTTATTGACGTGTGATGTGTGTTAGGACTCGCCCAAAACCAAAGCGAAACATTTGATGCGAAAACAAAACTTTCGTCATTGGTCGGGTTTAAAGGCTCTCCCAAACCAACGCGAAAGTGGCACATTCGCCGACGCGGCATTGTTTATTTGTCATTTTTGTTATCATTGTGAATGATTCGCCCGGATTCGCTTCGCGTCAGTTATCGCAGTGTAAGTTTATTTTGAGAAGAGAAAGTTTAATTGTGGCGCTCAATGTTTCGCGTTGATTTGTCCCCTTTCACCCAGGAAAACTGAGTTGCCAGCAACTGGGAGCTTGTAGGCACGACGGGCTTACGGGGAAGGACAAAATCTCGCCTCACACCCTTCTTTTGGCTTTTAGTGCCTGTCTACATTGGATTTTTAATGCTGGGTTTTATTATGTTCGTTGTGTACATACGATGAAGAGAAAATCAATCTGCACATCTGTTAATCTTGTGGCACGTCACTGATGTGCCGAAATATTATTAGCAGAAGCAATTTATTATGCTTGGGGATTTGCAATCCCATCCATTAGTAAATACAAACGCAGGATGTTTATTTAATAATATGATCTAATGCTTTATTTTAATAATTAGGTAAGTAAAGTAGGTTGTTACAGCGTGAGCGTTCCATTCGCAAGAGACGGAAAAAGGAAACGTTCCCATTTATCTCACAGCTGCACAAAGTTATCGTGTGTCAGTGCTTACAATAAAAAGCATTGCCAGAGTGGCGTTTGATATTTCTTACATCCCCCCTGACTTAATTTTAGTGGACCTGGCGTTAATCAAATTCCCACTCATTTGGATCCCAACGGACATTCCCAGTTTTTGGTCTATTAGAACGTCTCAGGGGCTCCAATACCGTCTTCTTCCCAACTGTTGCAGCTTGTGTTGCTGTCGCGGGTGTTGTCTCTGTTGCTGTTGATGTTGTCGCTGCTGATGCTGTTGCTGCTGTTGTTGTAGTTGCTGTTGCTGTAGCTGCTGATGCTTTAGCTGCTGGTGCTTTAGCTGAAGATGCTTTAGCTGCTGATGCTGTAGATGTTGATGTTGTAGCTGCTGATGCTGAAGCTGCTGATGTTGTAGCTGCTGATGCTGAAGTTGCTGATGTTGCCGCTGTTGATTTCTTAGCTGCTGATGCTGAAGCTGCTGAAGCAAACGTTGCTTCCGGTTCAACACTCGTTGTGACCAGGTCGCTTGACTCTCTGAAAGGGTTTTGAATATCTTCTGGTGATGTTGTCTCACGAGTATGGCAATGACTTCGTCGTATTTGATTTTGATGTCTTTTGATAACCCCATATGTCGTCTTCAGAGCGTACATTTTGCTTCCCATCACCTTCTGAACCCGTGCTTCAATCCATCGGCGAGCACCCGAGTAGTAACGTGCCAATACCGCATCGCCCATCGAAAATTTGCTTGGTTGTTGGTCGATCGTCACTGGTTTCGGGAACAAGGCATTCAGAATCGTTCTTGGTTGACGCCCATGGAGTAGCTCTGCTGGTGATTTTTCCGATACTGGATTTGGTGTGCTTCGGTACGTTGCTAGGTACTTGTATAACGCTTTTTCAACGTGTTGCTCTTCTTGCATTATCTTTTTAAATGCCTCTTTGAATGTTCTCACACTTCTCTCCGCTAAGCCATTTGAAGCAGGATGAAATGGTGCTGATGTGAGGTGTTGGATGGAGTTCTTTTCACAAAAACTCTGAAACTCGTGGGAGGTGAACTGCGTCCCATTATCTGTTACTATGGTACTTGGCAGACCTTCTATTGAGAATACTTTCTGTAGGCAGGCCAACGTAGATAATGTAGTAGCTGAAACTAACTGGAAAGTATATGGAAATTTTGAGTATGAATCTACAATAATTAACCACATATAGTTAAAAAACGGTCCCGCGAAATCCAGATGTATTCGCTCCCAAGCTTCAGTTGGTTCTGGCCACGATGAAAACTCTTTCTTAGGTTGACTTGCACTTTGCTGGCATATCTTGCAACTTTCATGTAGTCGTTCAATGTCCTTTTCAATTGATGGGTACCAGACGCTACGCCTCGCCATTTGCTTCATGCGCGTCTTGCCCCAGTGCCCTTCGTGTAGCAGATTTAGCACCTTGTCCCTCAAGGCTTCAGGTATGACCACTCTCGTGTACTCCGAGTGTAAAAGAAGGACACCTCTCTGCAAAGACAAGCATAGTTTTCTATTGTAGTATGGTTCGATCTCACCTTTTTCTTTTTGCAATGATTTAGGCCAGCCCTCCTGAACATAATCAATGACGGCTCGTAGGGTCTTGTCTTCTTTTGTTAGCTTCCGTACTGTTTCCGTATTCATGGGGAATTCATCGATGATTATTTGGTACGCCGTCTCGAATTGATCGTCCCCTGCTTTCTTGTCAAAATCGTCATCTTCGCCTGCTGGTAATCTTGAGAGGGCATCTGCGTTTGCATTTTCCGATGACCGCCGATAGCGAATTGAATATTCGTATGCTTGTAGCATGATCGCCCAACGTTGTATCCTATGCAGTGTCATCATAGGCAGTTTTTTGCAGGGATGAAACAGCGTTGTCAATGCCTGATGGTCTGTAATGAGCTCGAAACGCCGACCGTAGAGATATTGGTGGAACTTTGATATGCCATAGATGATGGCTAGTGCTTCCTTTTCCACTTGTGAATAAGCAATCTGATGACTTTTTAGCGTTTTAGATGCGAACGCTATTGGTTTTTCCGTGTTGTCTGGATACCGATGTGAAATGACCGCTCCTATTCCGTATTTTGAGGCATCTACCGCCAGGATGATTGGAAATTGATCGTCATAGTGCACGAGACGTGTGGCTTTTATTATGGCGGACTTGAGAGATTGAAACGCTCTTTCATGGACGCTTGACCACTTAAATTCAACATTCTTGCGTCGTAACTCATTCAAAGGTGCTGCTATTGATGAGAAATTTGGAATGAATTTATTATAATAGTTGATTTTTCCAATGAAAGATTCAACTTCTTGTAGATTTTTAGGACTTGGCATCAGTTTTATGGCTTCTACTCGTTTTTCCGTTGGTCGGATGCCCTTAGCGTCGATACGGTGACCTACGTACTCGATGCACTCTTGCGCAAAATCGCACTTTTCGCTTTTGCATTTAAACCCGTGAATTTTGAGTCTGTTTAAAATTTCATTTACGTTTTGGATGTGATCGTTATTATTTTTTCCCGATATAATAATATCATCTAAGTATACCGCACTATGAGGCACACCCGCGATAACTTCTTCCATTAGTCTCTGAAATAGACCTGGAGCGCTTGCGATTCCGAACGGCATCCGCTGGAATTGAAACAGACCAAACGGGGTGTTGATCACCATGAACTTTTTTGTTGCTTCCGACAGCTCCACTTGTAAATACGCTTCGCTCAAGTCTATTTTTGTGAAATGCTGGCCACCTTGTAATTTATAATACAAGTCCTCGATTCGTGGGATAGGGTATCGATCTACCTCTATCTGAGAGTTCACAGTCACCTTGAAATCCGCGCACACTCTCAATTTTCCGTTTGGTTTTTTCACCACCACAATTGGGGAGGCCCAATCACTCGAGCTAATTGGTTTCAATACACCGCTAGTCACTAAACGATTTATTTCGCTACGTACACTGTCTTGTTGAGCAAAGGGCAGATTATACGGCTTATAAAATTTAGGTGTGGCATTCTGCTTTAATGCTATATTAGCGGTGAACAATGTGCAACGACCCAACCCGGATGAGAAAACATCCTTGTGCAATTTTACTAGGTTTTTTAGTTCGCTTTCCAATGCATGTTGCGCCTCGTGGCTTGCACTTGTTGGACTTTCTGCACTGTTGACACAATGTATTGCACTTTCTACCTTAGGAATATTCAGTTCGAAATTTAATTCGCGACACCAATCCAAGCCTAGAATATTAGTTGCCTTATGGCTATTTACTACTAGCAGAGGTAGGTCTCTATTTTGATTACCGACCGATACGTTCACCATAGTCTCTCCTTTGAGTTCGAGGAAAACGCCGCCATATGCTCTTAACTTTTTTTTGGTTGGTTTACACGACAGCCCCAACTCATTGTACGATTTTAGCCCGATTAAGGAACATGATGCCCCCGTATCCACTTGGAATTCACATTGATTGTTATTTATTTTCATTTTTATGAAAATTTTATTTTGATTGAACTCGACATCCCGTTCATTTCCGCACGAATTTATAGTTTCTACCATACCGATGGTATCAAAATGAATATTATTCACATTTTCTTTGTGGACTAGCTGCGGTACTCGATTAGTTGGCTTCGATGTGGTAACTGACGACCGACACACAGCCGCTATGTGCCCGACTTTTGCACATATATGACACTTAGTTTTTTTGATGTAGTGGACGCACTTACTTCTTTGGTGCGCCACACCGCAGTCCGGGCACGATTTGCCACCCCCTACCTTGTAGGCTTTGCTTTTTCCACCTCGCTGTGAAACTGTGGACTTGGAGCGTTGTATCGTGTTGACACATTCCCCTATATTTTTGCTCTCGCCCTTAAGCTCCTTGCACGCCTTGACTGTTGCCTCGTACATCGATGCGATTTGTACAACTTCCTCCAACGAGGGGTTTGTTTTTTGCAGCGTGGCACTTCTTACGCTGTCATGCGGTGTGTGCATCACAAGCATATCGCGTATGCTGCTGTCGATGTATGCCTCGCCGCAGTCTGCTTTGGCACAGGTGAAAAGGCATTCTCTCGCAGCGCCACGGAGCTCAGCCACCCAGTCACTATACGACTGGCCTGGCTTCATTTTTGTCGAATAGAATTTGTATCGCGCTGCTAGCACATGTTGCCTCTCGATGTAGTGTGAATTGAATTTTGCAATTAGGTCTTCGTATTCTTTTGCCTCCAATTTTCCATCGCACAATTTCTGCAGTAGCTCAAATTGTTCAGGGCCGATCCATGAAAGTAAACAGGCTTTTTTCACGGCATTTTCTTTAATTTTATTTGCTACGAAGTGCTGCTCAAGCTGTTGGTGATACGTCGACCAGCTTTCAGCACCCTTGTCAAACTTGCGAAAGCTCGGTGCTGCGCTCGCGTGATTTTCTGTGCCTAGAATGGATTGTAAAGATTTAAGATTTTCTCTTAAAATACTTGCGATTATATCATTGTTTTGACTCTGGACTTGCTCCAAGATTCTAGCAAGCGTTGACTCGTCCATTTTCTCGTCGCCAAATGTTAATCTTGTGGCACGTCACTGATGTGCCGAAATATTATTAGCAGAAGCAATTTATTATGCTTGGGGATTTGCAATCCCATCCATTAGTAAATACAAACGCAGGATGTTTATTTAATAATATGATCTAATGCTTTATTTTAATAATTAGGTAAGTAAAGTAGGTTGTTACAGCGTGAGCGTTCCATTCGCAAGAGACGGAAAAAGGAAACGTTCCCATTTATCTCACAGCTGCACAAAGTTATCGTGTGTCAGTGCTTACAATAAAAAGCATTGCCAGAGTGGCGTTTGATATTTCTTACAACATCCCTATCGCACACCCTTGAAATCTATCTATCTTTCACTCATACAATACAAAATCTTTCATGTTGAATCCAAGAATATTGTTTGCATTTGGGCTGTAATCTACCCATCTCTCTCTTTTTCACTCACATAATCTACCTGTCTCACTGCTTGCACCTAACATTAAAAATTAAATGTGGACAGGCACTCTTATGTCATTTCAATCTTTCAATTCATACTCAACTCTATTCTGACTGCACCTGCATGTACACATTAACTTGAACTCTTATTCAACTTTACATAAAAACAATAGTAGTTTTTCAACACATCCCTTGAGTACGTATTTTCAACAGCTGATCTTGACATAAGTATGATTGCACAGATACCAACTTGAAGATTTAAAATAAAAGTGCATATAATAGTGAACATATGTTTTATTCACACTTTCCATTACTGCACTTACTTTTTATTACTGCACTAGCTAATAATTTACCAATAAAATACGCCTTATATTATAATTTAATTTATTAATTATCTATAATATCAGACATACATAGGTAACATTTTGAAATTCTGACTATATCGTCGACGGCGACAAAAATAAAAACGCAAAATAGATGGTATATTTGGTAACAAGAAATTTCTTGCAAATTTTCAAAATTTCCCATAGAAAAAATAACAAGTTTGGCAAACTCAGTAACATTTTCAAGTTATCGAACAAGCATTATCATTTTGACATTTCAGTTACAGTATCAGATTATTGAACAATCTTGTACTGAAAACGATTGACGAGACGATAGTGATAAAGTTATGAGAAGCAAATTATAGACCATAGAGGAAATATACTTACCAAGAGAACCGACCGGTACACGTCTTGCCTGAAACACCCTCAAATTTTTTCCCCCATACTGATCCCAAAAGCCCGTAACAACTACATAGAATCTGGATTTTCCCATAAGAAATGCACGGGACAACTAACACAAGCTCACGCTAACGGGCAAAATCCTCTCAGTGCAGTTTGTAGCTCGAAAGAGAGCAAACCCCATAAGTCGGTTCTCTTGGTAGATATATTTCTCTATGTTATAGACGATAACGTTAATGATAATCGTTTTGTCGATTATTGTTTTCAAAATTACGGAATGACCCTCCAGAATTTTTAGATACAAATTATCTTCAGAAAATTCCAAATACACATGAGCGCTTTTCTATTGACTTCGTAGTCAAAATTCAATTAGCTTGTGAATGCAAAATTGTACTATTAATGACAAATGCAAATGCACATATATAAAATAAGAAATATTTGTGTTTTGAGAACTTTATATTATATGTTTTTGTTTTTAAATTTAATAAAATCTAATATAAGATAGATATAATGTGAGTGATTTATATATATTTTTAAATACTGAACGATTAATTCCATTTTGAATTTGTCTGTACTTACTGAGAAGCTGAGTTTTTAACAAAATTTTCGGAGGTCTTATTGTGAATTTGCAAAACTTATTTTCTTCACTGTATATCACGTTTCTTCCGGATGACTTCAGGTATGTACCTTAAAACAGCTTTTTAATTTAAAGTTATTTGAACATATCATTTTTGTTCGTTTGCAAACAGAAATCGAAAATCTTTTCATAGTGAACATTGACTATTCAAAAATGTGCAGAACACGCCATGTTACCAAACAGATTCTTATTCGTTGTTTGAACCTGAATGCATTCTGGCATATCGAAATTTTCGAACAAAATGACAGACTACCATTTTTTCTTTAATTTGTTTGACATCACGGCCGGCGGTCCTTCTATTAACTTTTAACGTGCTTGCCTCGAAAAACATACAACAAACACGTGTTTTTGTTAGAATTTCATTTAATTTAAACTTTCATTTGTTTAAAAGCTCCCTTCAAAAGTAAGTAAATCAATCTGATTCAAATATAAAGACTCCCTTTCCTATGACAAAGTGCAATTTATTAATTTAAAACCTAACCTCATGTTGCAGCGAGAAAAAATCTCCACACACAACATGACTGACGTTGCAGACAAACCCCAAGAAGTTCCAATTGAGGAAAACGCCAAAGCGGCAACCTCCGAGGAAGAAGAAACCAAGGATGATGTTGAAAAAGAGGAAGTGGAAGTGGAATCTCCTGAAAAGGAAGTCACCAACGGCAACACATCCACTCTCGAGAGAAAGATCATCCGCCAAATGGAATACTACTTCGGTGATGCTAATTTACATCGTGACAAATTCCTCCTGGAGCAGATTTCCAAGAACGAAGATGGCTGGGTTCCATTCGATGTGTTGTTGACGTTCAAGAGATTGGCTTCCCTCACTACCGATGTCAGTGTAATTGTCGATGCTCTGCATAAGTCCGACGAAGGCCTTGTCGAGATCAGCGAGGACAAGAAATCGATTCGTCGTCATCCAGAGCGACCGATTCCCGAGCATAATGAGGAGAAGCGTAAGGAGATTATGTCTCGCACCGCCTACGTCAAGGGCTTCCCTCTGGACATCGAAATGGCCGATATTCTTGAATTCTTCAACCCCTTCGAGAAAGTTGCCAATATCTCGATGAGGAAGTATTTGGATAAGCCAACGAAGACGTACAAGTTCAAGGGCAGTGTGTTTGTGACATTCGCAAAGAAGGAACAAACCGAGGAGTTTATTACAAAGGAAAAGGTAAATATTTGGGAATTTAATTAAGGCGGGAAAAACAATCGTAACTTTTATTTTAACTACTTCATTTTCTATTTCAAAGGTTCAATTCAAGGATAACGACCTTGTGCGTAAATGGCAAGAAGTTTACTACGAAGAAAAGAAGGAGGAGCGTAACAAGTCGAAGAAAGGCAAACAAAAGAAAGAAGAAGACAAATTCCAATTGCCAAAAGGAACTGTTATCTTCTTCGAAGGTGCTAACGAAGCCACCACCCGTGAACTCATCCGATCAGCCCTCGAAGCTCTCGAAGCCGATATCGCTTACATTGACTACAGCAAATCTGATAAAGAAGGACACATTCGCTTGCATAATGAAAATTCAGCAGCACCTTTCCTCGAAAAGGTTGAAGACAAGAAGGTTTGTTTTGAAGTCAATCAATTTTAAAGTTGAAATGTATGAATATTGTTTTGTATTTTTAGTTGAAATTATCGGACTCAACAGAATTGACGCTTCGCCTTCTGACTGAAGACGAAGAAAAGGAGTTTTTGGCTAAAGCCGTCGACCACATGAAATCGCGAAGAAATACTCAGAGCAGGCATAAGGGAGGTTTCAATCGCAAGCGTCGTGGTGGAAACGAACGTGATGAACCCAAACACAAGAAAAATAAGGATTAAAAAAAATATCGAGTTTTTATTTTTTTGAAACATAATTTAAGTTAAATTATCTTAAAGTTAAAACTGTTTTTTTAATTATTATTTTCTCGCTATCATGAAGATAAGATAAGACAAAGAAAGAAAATAAGAACTTGTCATAATTACTTAGTTTTTGGTCCTCTTAAAACACTTTTTTATATATTGACTGTGTTTCTACATAATTGGTTTATGTATTTTGAACAAAAAAAAAACAAGTGAATAAAACGCATCTATTGAATAGAATTATACAACAACAATAACGGTGTTTCTTTTAGTTTTATTTGAATCGTTTCGTTGTTCTTTTGCTGATTGATTAAAATAACAAAAGAGTGTTGGAATTTTTGGGAGAGCAGAGATGGGGTTTAAGGGTCAAGAAAACTGAGAAACACGATCAAGACGGATTTCTTGATATGCTTTGTCTTTTTTTAAAGGGTTTAAACTAATTTAAGTATTTTTAAACTTAAATATTTGTTTGTATCATTTCATTTCTGTCTTAAATAATTTTTAAGTAAAGGTTCCAAATAAAAGTATTTTAATTCTGATCTGACATAAGGAGGTATATAGCGATTTAAGAGCGAAAGGGTCTTTGAAGTCCTTATATTTACGATAAAACTGGACAAGTACCTCATCTAAAATGCCGCGTTTTTATGGGCGGGTTAGGCAGTTAAATTCAAAGAAATTGGTTTGAATTAAACCATTGTGTAAGTTTTTAAGTACCATTTTGTAATAGATAAAAATCATTTATATATTTTACACATCTAAGCAACTTTTAATCATTGGCAATGGAAGATGAGTAGAATTTAAAAATAGATCACACATAAGTCTTTGATAGAAAAAAAAAGAAAGGGTCCAAGATGGCTGCCATGAGGTACACCTGGGGGTTACCAAAATTGGACTTGAAAGTGCTTGATACAGACAATTTGAATACGTTCCAATTTGAATACGTGCCTTCGAAAAATCGGTAAAATGACGTCAAGTTGATGTACTTGCTCGAGATTATTTAGGATAAAATTAATAAAGATGAAAATGTTAGTAGTTGTTGATTTCTCTGCAACGAAACAATACTGAAATGGTTCTTTTACAAGACAAGTCAGCGAAGAGTTTTAATATCCTGGATAGTTAACATATGAACAAGAGTTTGATACTTTCCGTTTTAATCCAGATCTAAGAATTGGGGTTAAAAATTATTGTTTCCAACTCAAAAGAAATCCAGCGGTTTAAAGAGAGCTTTCTAAAATGTAATAAAAATGTCTATGCACATTTTTTTTAAGACAATCGGTGGACATAAATCACGACCTTAATTGTTGTCGCTATTTTAACTCAAACGGCACGACGTTCTTCGACATCCGAAATCCTAAAATCTAACTGGCCGATATTTACCTTACAATGTTGAGAGACAAATTTGGATTTTCTTTATTAGATTTTGCATCATAAGATTAAAAATAATAATCAAATTTATAAAAAATAATTAAAAGATCTGTAAATGTAGAACCAAGATAACGTATGTTTACTGATGGGAATACCACTAGATTTGTTTTTTTTTAAATATAAAACAAAAACAGTTGTTATTTTAAATTTTTTAATGCAAACTGTTTCATTTTAAAGTAGCAGGGGCCTGAATATGGGATTCGCGGCGACTCGTTTTACTAGCGAGTTTGCCATTTTTCAATTATTGCTTTCGCTTTTGGCTTCTTCGTTTTGAAGTCGACCAATTAACGAATTCGAAGGCGAATTTAAAATGTCATAATGTTTGTTGGCGAGTTGAAATCCGACAGCTTTTTTTGGCGGATTCACAGGCGAAAGAGTGTTCACTGTTCGATTTCGTGGATTCTTTCTTGATTGTAATTATGTATATAAAAATGTGAGTTAGCTTTATTTTAATTTTCTTATAATTTATCCACAATCCACAATAACTATAAAATCTTGAATAAATCACCGCAAATTTCACAATTTCAATCATAACAAAACAAAATTTGTGGAAAGCTGTCAAATCACTGGAATATAGGAAGAAAAAGTCAAAACAAAAGTGTCAAATCACTGGAATATAGTAAGAACTATTTTCGCTTCGCCGCGAATTCGTTAATAAGGAAATATGAAGCGAGTCGAATTTGAAAGGTCGAATTGAAAACGATCCACCGCGAACCTCATAATCAGCCCCCAATTCCAATTACACTTACATATATGTACTTTTTCTAAGGTTTTTCATGGACTTAATTCGAATCGGATTTTAAAATCAATAGGTATACATACTATGTACATATTTATATCACTTCGGGATTTTGGAAAGGCATATATTTCACTTTTATTTAAATTAAAATTGCAATGGATTTGATAATATTCAATTTTCGATTTCGATGTTTGCGATTTCAAAGTTATTTGAATTCGTCATGAGACAATTCCTTTAATACCGAAATTATTTCAATTAATGAAAATTAAGCTAAGTTATGAAATATACTCGTGGAATATTCTTGGGATGTTACAGCTTCTACTTCGCATTTGAGGGGATGGAAGAAAATTCAAACGATTTTTAAAAACTTTAAATGTCTTCTTTATAACAATGTGGGCTTTTGCCTACAACAAAATTATTGCCTTTTCCAACCCATTTTTGAAAACTACCTTCCGCAAAAAAAAAAGAGATTTCGAGAAATATTAGAAATCAATCAAAAGAGAGAACCCTAAAAACAGTTTCAGTCAATTTTTAATTTTAATTTCATTTTACTTTATTTTGAAAAACTAGTTTCCTTTTTTTTAATTCATACAGCATTTTTTTAATAAAACTTGTGATTCTCTAAAATCTATCAATACTAACTCCAATATTTCGTTAAAATATTTTTAGTAACTTAAAAATCGTTTGAATTGGGAATAATAAACTTTAAAACCAATTTTTCGAAACTATGAAAACATAACATTTTAGGGTTTACAAAACTTCATTTAGATTCAAATGGAGACTCATAAAAGTCATCTCTTAACTAATGAGAATTTTGGAAAATAAAGTAAGGTATCAAAATGATTTAAAATACACTTAGAAGACAAAGATTTATACTTTGCTAAGTTATTACTCGTATATTGTTAAGAAATACGTCCTAATTTTTTTATGTTTTCCATAAAAACATTTTTAAAGAAGAATATTTCCAAAACTTGAGCTAGTACAGACATTTTAAGGTGAGATTCCAATTCAGGACAACAAAATATTATTTGGTTTCTAAGGCAGTGTAATTTGTATATATTTTGATCTTTTGTAATCATTAAACAATAAATAAAATACCATTTACCTGAATATTTTTCTTTTATTTCCATTTGTTAAATTTAATAGTATTATATTTATATGTATTTTTGTATATACAACAAAATATTACATTTTTATTCCATCTAAAAAATAATTCTATCGCACTCCAACTATACGAATATTTTTTTCTTCATTTTCTAAATATTAGTTGTTTTTTTTTTTAATTTTAATGTAAAAATCATTTAAAAAAAGAGGAATAACTAATTTGAACTTTAAAATATATATTTTTGTAATTTTATGTTATGGTCTTTGTTTTGTTTTTACTAAATTATAATTTAAATAAAAAATATTTTTTGATTTATTTTTTTTTTTTATTTTTATACATGGAAGTTTGATTTTAATTTTTTTTAATTTTGTTTTAAATTTAATTTATTTTGTTAGTATTATATCAACTCTGGAACTGGAACATTTTATATTTTGTTTGTAACTTTATCATGTAACAATACAATAGTACATTTATAACAGATTTCAATTTTTTGTTTTTGTATTTATTTTAATTAATTTTAATTTGATATAAATCAATCTTTAAAGATTATTTTTTTTTTGAAGTCCTATTTTAATTTGTTTAAAATTGTTTCTCATTAAAATATTAAACATTTTATGTTTTTATTTTGTTTGTTTTTAACAACACGAGTTTTTTTGTATTTATTTATTTGAATAAAATATATATAAATATTATAATTTTGTTAATTTTTGTTTTGTATATTGTTTAAATATTGTGTGCTTTTATGAATACTTTAATGTGTGTTTTTGGTATTGGTACTAGGTCTACATTTAATAATTTGTTTGGTTTGTTCTTAATAGAGTTTAGGAAGAAATTGATTATATATTTCTTATTTTTTTAGAGATCAATCCACGAGCAATATAACAATTCTTTTTATTTTTTTTGATAAATGTTTAATAAAGAAAGAAGTGAATAAAATAGGTAAAAATATAAAATTTAAAAGATGAAAGAAAATTTCAGTAAAAAATGATATGTATGTAAGTCTCGTGAGTTTGAAGGAAACATAGACTTTTCGTGAAAATAAATAAAATACAAATCACTCTCTTGATAAATGTAATGTCTGCTCTAAGATTTGTTTTTGTTTAACTATTTATCTCTGGCTTTTATTGGGGCTATTGGTACTAAAATGTCCCTCTAAAATGTTTCATATGAAAGAAATTTAGAAATGCCCATAATTGTCAACTATTCTACAAAGCTTAAAACTAATATTTTGAAATGAAGAGGCCAGAGGATCCCAAGAACTAAATTCCAAGGAACTGACATTATTAACGTTCCAAATTTTCGATGGTGGGAACAATTCAAAATAACGCTAAACTAAAGTAACTTACGGAAACTCAATAGGAAGATTGGTTAAATAGTTTAAAATTGTTTCGAAGAATTCGTTGCCACACATTTTATTGGAGAAAGAAAAAGAATAGTTATCAGGACTTAAGGTAGGAATTTCTAGAAGTGGGAGTATCATGATTTAAATGGATACATTCAACAAATTATTTCATTGAATAACTGAAACATAATTGCCTTCTTTTGGAAAGTTCTAGTTTAATCAAGTATTTATTGGCAAGCAAAATTCACTAACGATAAATAAAGGCACGCACAATACTTGCTCGTTTTATTCACTTACAATTTGGTTTCTATTAGAGTGAGTGCACAAAATGTAGAAACTTTTCAATTTAATGGAGTAAACTTTTATAAGTAAGTTTTATTGCAAAAAAATAATTTTATTTGCAGTTTACTATTTAATGAGTCAGTTAATTTTAAGTGAATTTTAAGTATTTTACTCAAATCCGATAAGAAAGTAAATTATTGTTTTCTTTAAGGATTTTCACTCTTATTTTCTTTTTTGTAACGGGTTATCCATTTTGCAGTTTTAAAAGTATAGGGCTGGAATTCGACATCTGTCAAACTAATTTGTTAAACCAATTTTTTCTTTTCAGTTTAAAGTCTGAGCGTGTTTATGCAGATAAACCTTTAACTCTTGAGCACTTAAACACCAACATTTGTCAAGTTATGGCTGAGATACCGCCCAATATGTGTCAAAAAGTGATCGAAAATTACCTCAAAAGAATCGATGCTTGCAACAATTTGTGCGGTGGTCATTTAAATGATTTATTGTGTTTCACACATAGTGTCAACGTTCAAGATTTATAATACAAAAATATTTTATATGTGTTTTATTTACGTTTACTTTTAAAACCGCAAAATGGATAACCCTGTATACTGGGTGTCAATCTATACAGTGTGTTTCACAAGCCTCACCATAGAATCCAACCATTATTTTCTATGACCTAAGAACTTTTGAGGTTATTTTACAAAATAAAATATAATCCTTGATAACACATTTTCTAATAAAATTAGTGTAAAAGAAATTATAAACGAGAACCTTAAAATTCAAACAAAAATCTTGATAATAAATTATGGGAAAACTGTTAATTTGCAGCATTGAAAAAAGTTATACTATCAGTATGAAAACTATTACTTATTCTTGTTTAGTTAAAAATAATGAATACAAAAATTAAGAATCGGTTCCAATTTAACAAAGTTAAAACCAATTTAAAATAGGATTGCAAAAAAACATAAAAATCGTTATAACTCGAAAAGGAAACGGAAACGACAAAATAATTATCTAATAAGTTTTTTGGTTTTAAGGGAAACCAGCGAAGACTGTGGGATAATTTATAAAATTCCGAAAATCTTTAACCTTTTATCATTAGAATTAGAAAAAGTTCTTTTCATAAGTTTAATAAATATGGAAAAGTGAAGGGTAACGCCTTTACGCTTATTTTGAGATTCGCTTTCGATCCAAAGCTAGTCGAATTCGAGAAGATCTTATTTTGAGATTCAAACGATTCGAAAGTTTGCCAATTTGATCGAAAGCTCATTTGTTTTTAAAAAATTAAGTAGACTTTGACTTTCGAATGATTCCAATTAAATGTCATTTTTGTGTCGTTCACTCACTTATTTCCTGGCGAATAGCTAAAGAAACATGTAAGTTTAAGTTTTAAAATTTTGTATAGTTATATTGACGAGCACAATCACATTCCAATTTGACAAATAGGGGAGGAGAATCAAGAAATTGCTAAAGGTTTTTCATCTATAAAGACGCTAGTTCATGGAAAAAGTTTTGTAAATAAATTAAGTGAATTTAAAGATAAAAAATGTTTGTGTTGTTCAAGGTCTGTTTAAAAACAAAACCAAATAGAAGTTGGTAGAAAATGAAACAAAAAGGAAGCAGTCCGATTTAAATGATAACAATTTCATTTAACTCACAGAATTTGAACAAGCCATAGTGCGAATTACATGGCTAAGACCAAAAACACTCTAGTAAAGATATACATATGTACATCCTCGGTAGCCATATTGGTTTGCCTACAAACTAAACCGGAAACTGCCCTCATAAAGTATGTCTTAGTGTGCGTGTAATTTCTCCTCTAATTTATAAAATGTCCCCTAAAAACTCAGTAATTGTGTCTATATGCGTGAAAACACGTCAATTTTTCTCGTTGAATTCGTCCACATTACAAATACAACAATGTAAACAAATGGGTTTTGGAGGGTGATACGTACGAAGGATTTATATCTTCATATAGAGTGTTTTTGGCTATACAGTCAGTGAGTGGAATCAAGACTAGGGTATTTGGCCTAAATCAAACTCGTCTCGAGGAGCCTGACATAACAGAGACGGCATCAAAGAATACATCGATGACTTCTTTTAATGAAGATGAAGAAAGTTTTTTTATAGAATGTTTCTTAAACGAACTGCAAAAAGTTGCTCATAGAACAAATTTTTACTAAATTGCGTTAGTCAAGTTTAACCACTCAAGAAGGTTTTGAAATTAAAAAAATATAATTGAAAATTTGCAAATCAAAATTTTAGATTTATCAGATGTTTAAATCGTATGCGCAGTAAAACAAAAATTACTATAGCACCCGTTGTGATCTTCTCAATAGTTGGGAAGATTTCGAAAGGAAAAATATGTAGATTTTTAAGGAAAAATATTCTTAGCAATGGTTTAACTTAGTTTAAGTCACTTAATTAAGAATTAGGAAAAAAGTTATTACTTTCAATTCAGGCCCTATTATTCTAATCTTCAGACCCAATCTCTATGCCGAAATTACGAATCTTGAATTCGCAAGAAAAAAGAAAAACCACGGATACGTTTGACGTGATTCCTGTATTAGAAACTGTTGATTTATAATTAGAAAACAATAAAAAGTGATTGAAATAAACAATTTTATGTATATTCAAATTCATATCAAAAACACAAGTCGCTGAAACTAACAAAAAAGGGATTTGTTTTTTAAACATGTTTGCGTTTATTGATAGGGATAAGGAGACAAGGCATTTTCCATTTAAAGAAGCCAGGGGTGCGTAAGATCAGCTTCAGCTGAATCCGAGCCCAGGTTTTTGTACCAAAATACAAACTATGATGTAATTTTATGAGTAGTAAAAATATAAACATTTATGACCAGGAATTCACTTAAATAATGAAGGAAATGAAGGAGTATTAATATTTAACTAATTTAATTGAAAGTTCAGGTCATAATAAAACAAATAAGTTCAAAGTACATTACCAATGTAAAATACACAAGTCAGTTCAAATTCAACAATTCTAGCATTTTTGTATTTGTTGGTTTACAAAGTAGTATCCTACTCTAAAAATTAGGTTTTAGCTACTGAGACATTCATTGTATACGTTTCCCAAGAAGGGCAAACAAAAATAAATATTAACAAATTGGTATTAAAAACATTTATATTGAAAAATGTTTAAAGTTAGGAGGGCGGGGAGCAATCTATGGGATTTGAAAAAAAATGGACAAAAATGACCAATCAGTAAAAATTTCAAATTAAAACTTAAAAAATGTCAGTAGACAAACTTCGATATTCTGGAGTCAAAACGATATTTTCGAAACATAGTCTAGACCACAACTTTTGTTTTCAGCTCAGAATTAAAATATCAAGGAAAGTAAAGTAAAAAAGGAGTAACCAAATTAAAAAAAAAGTAAATAAAAGAAACAAACACAAATTTAAATTTAAAGAATTTTTTTAATAGTTTTTGTTTTTTTTTTAATGTTGTTTTTGTTTTATAAATAATAATAATAATAATAATAGTAATAATCTATACAAAAATTAATCATAATTTGGATTAGTTTTTTGTTTTAAATATGTGCTATATTTTATATACATTTTTGTATTGATTTGTTATTATAGTTTTAGTAATTTTGTATTTGTTATATAAATCAATTTAATATTACTCTGTAGTTAATTAAGCACTTAACATACTTGTTGTTGTTTTTTGTTTATCACTACGAAATGTATACATCAGTTTTTGTTTTTAGTTTTTAAATTTTTGTTTATAAATTTTACACTTAACAGAAAATTTATGTAATGTCATCTAAATAAACATAAACAAACTAATATCATGCTTTTTTTTATTCTGAACGTTTTCTTAATTTTTGTTGTTTTTTTTTTTTAATCATTTACTTTACAGAAACGTTCTCTTAAAAAAACCAAGTTTTCTCTTTGTAAAAAAAAACTTTCTCTTAAATTTTGATTTATGTTTTGTTTTTTAAAGTTTTCAATCTTTGTTGTTAAGTGTGTTGATATTTTATGAGTCTTTTTATGTTTGAATTTATAATATGTATATGATGCTAAAAAATAATAATAATTTGTATGAAAAATTTAAATGAACGTAAAATGTTTTTTCAAAACAAAAAAATATAAATAAACGATTAAACGAAAAGAATTTTCTTTGAAAACACTTAAAAAAAAAGAAAGAGAAAAGTTTATCTCACTCGAGAAATTTGAAACTCTTCCCTTACTCTCTTACATATAAAATAATTATTAAACAACAAAAATGATCTGAAATTTTCAAAATTATATCATAAAAAAATACATGTGTTAATATAAGAAAAATACTCGTTACTCAACACTAAAACGGATTGGAGTTCAAAACGGTATACGGTTCTTTTTAAGAATAGCCTAAATATTTACACAATTTATGGGTGGGGAATTGATTAATATATAATATATTCAACTGGATGATCTCTCTCTTATCATTGGGGATTCTCTTAATAAACAAACAGCTAAGTTGTTGTTGTTTTTGTTGTTGGTTTTTGAAATAATTTACATTTTAAAGATTTGGAAGAGGAATTAATTGTGATTGATGATTCATCGTTTGTAGACTGGCGATAGATCAAGTGTGAGATTTTTAAGAGCACGATTCCTTGCTGAAGACCTCGTCTGTTTGGAGGATCTTATTATTTCAAGCAGCAGACCTTCGCAGTCATTGCACACTGCCATAAGTTCTCCCCGAAGGTTCTCCTTTTGATCGGAGCTCAGGTGTCCCGATGAGGAGAGTGTGAATGCGCGTGCAAATTTGGTTCTAGAATTGAGAATGACAAAAGTTTTACAATAAAGCCTGGAAATTTGTGTAAAATGAAAACATACTTTCTATCCAAGGTACTGCTATTTGAATGAGGTCTTGCTGGGCTTGAAACTGGCAAGCTGCGTGGTCCTTCGACGCTACGTGACATGATGCTTATGTTCTTATTTGTGGCACTGCCATTTTGTTGATTCTCCTTGTTATATCCATCGGCGGCACCATTTGACGATGAATCAGCACCAGCTGTTGTCATCATTGACTTGGTCATTTCATGAGGACCAGCAACCGAGCCTGGTGTGCTTATGTTTGATCTTAAATGCTTTGGAGATGATGGAGCACTACCAACCGAGTTGCGAGTCTATAAAGAAAAGAGACACGTCATTTCATTAAATTTGATTCATTTGAATTATAATTGAAGATTATACCTTTCGCTCTGACTCAGAGCGGAGCAATCTCTCAATCAGGGATTTTGGAAATGATTCATCCAGGATACTTGTAGACGTATGAGCGGTATTTATGTGCGCATGATGAGAGGGGGAAGGTGTGCTCGAACCAGCCGGGCTTGATAGCAAGGAAGGCGAAATCAGCACCACTGGAACGTTGCGAAAGTGTTCAGTTGGTATTCGCATCTATTTGAAAAAGATACAAAAATAAATAGGAATAAGAAGGAAACATTTTAAAGAAGACAAATGGACTTACCTTAGTGTAGCACTTTGAGCAGACAGTTCTTTGGCAAAGCTTGCACTGGATACCCCATGGTCCGAAAATACTGAAACGCGTTCGCAGGCACAAAAAGCACACTTTCCGTCGTTCAACATCCTCCTTGACACGCACACCCACCGGGAGACCCTCCAATTCGGCCTTCGTCATCACAGAGCGAATGTGTACAATCTCTTCGAGAGTAAGCGATAGTCGGTCATCACCTCGTTCGCGCCAATGCTTCTCGTCCAGAAACGATTTGGTCCAAGCACCAATCGACGATGATCGACTACAACAACTACTGCTACTACCACCACCGCCGAGGCCAACGCCACTGCCTCCGCCAACGCCTACGCCACCGGGGCTCTGATCTAGATTATTGTTGTGCTGTTGAAATTTAGGAGGAGTATCGTTTGATGAAGACTTGTGTTCAGACAATTTCGTATACGAAGAGTTACAAGAAGAAGAAGAAGGCGGTTGTGGCCGTTCTTTCTTGATAATCGACTTTACCTGATGATGTTGTGGATGCTGCTGTTTAATATTGCTGCTACCGCTACCGCTGCCGCTGTTGCTTCCATCGTTAATTGAATGCACATCAGACTGTCGGGAATCTGGACGAGATGCAGGCATTGAATGCGTTTCGTCCAAATTACTCTGGCAGCCGACAATAGTGTGCCGTCGCATCGACGCACGCCTCGATTCGCATTGCGTAGCAAGATCATATGCTAAAATTTTGAATGAAATGAAAAAAAAAATAACAATTAATTTTCTTTGTTTTATATTTAATTAGTTAAAAATAAGATTAGTTTATTTCTTAATTTTTAAATATATTTTATGATACATTCGTATACTTAAAATGTTGCTGTTGATTAGTAAATTACAAGCTAGTTAAAATATAAAGCGTAATTGTTTATGAGTAACTCTAGCAGCTGATTTAATTTGAGATTTTAAGCTTTTGAAACTCAAATTAAATCATATTAAAGATGGGCTTTTAGCTCTTTTTAATATTTTTTTAAATAAATATATTATGTTTAAGCCAATTTCTTAATATCGTAGGTAATTTGGAAAATGTTTAATATAATATTTATCTTGGCATACAGTAAATATATAAACATTCACTGTGGCGTATGAGTAATATTTTGTTTTCAAAATTTTGTATGTAAGCGTTAAGATGTAAATGAAAGCAGATTTGTTTTGGGATATTTATGAATTTTAAATGAATTATGCATGGATGCAGAAGATTATTATATTGAATAACAGAATAAATTCGAATTCGAAAATATACATGATAATATATTCGAAAATATTTACATTCTAGAGCGTTGTCGAAGAATCTGTGATATTCGTCTTCTGTAATTGTTTCCTCTGGTGAGTACGCAAAAGGAAAGAAATTCCAAAAATTTGATTAAATAATAAAGTCAAAAGAAATACATCTTTTTTCTATCAATTTATTTGATTATTGTTTAAGGAAAAATAATTAACAAAAATTTAAGACAACTTTTAAGTAGTTTCTAATTCGAGTGTGTAAATACTTTAAGTAGAATTAAAATGTTGTTCTTTTGAGATTCTTTTCATATGTCTTTTGTTTTGAATTTTCTTTTAATTTATGTTGAATTTGTATTGATGAGGGTATTAATATTTTATTTTCCTTCACCTTCTCTTCGCATGCCACCCTATTTAATCTAATTTAGTGTTTTTCTACGAATTTTATTTGATGTTCCAACAAAATAAAAGACTCAACTTGTTTAAATACCTTTGAACCAAAAACAAAATAAAAATGGAATTAAAACAAACAAAAAATTATTAAA
Organism: Eupeodes luniger; assembly: GCA_951509635.1. Classification (NCBI taxonomy): domain Eukaryota; kingdom Metazoa; phylum Arthropoda; class Insecta; order Diptera; family Syrphidae; genus Eupeodes; species Eupeodes luniger. Next base: position 3,908,572 of record OX608075.1, on the reverse strand, counting down.
TCCAACTTAAAATTTAAATTTAAATGTTATATATAACTTTATTATATATATAATTATATATAACTTACTTGTTCGTCTCACAACTTTGGTATTAATGTTGGTGGGTGCTGGTGGAACAGCGGCAGGCATATAACCTCCAATTGGATATGGAGGCATTTTTGGCTGTGAGCAAATCGATGAGGTTTGCTGATGAATGATGGACGATGATCCAGATGCTGGTGAATCGTCGAAATAAGTATCATCCTAAAAAAATAAAAATTAATAATAAAATTAATATACAACTTATTTAATTTTGTTAACTTATAAAACAAGGCTTTGTATTAAATTTCTTGCAAAATAAAACGCCTTTCAAAAAGTACCTATGCATATTAGTTCATTCATTTTGGGGTCAGTTGACAAACTTTTGACTAATCAGATAAAATTGTTAATTCAAACAGAAAATGCGTTAAGTAGATAAATGTTTGCAAAACTAATTTCAGTGAAGTTTTATTTATTTAATATAAATGACTTACTAAAAATAAATAGGTAAAACCAATATTAAAATAAATATTTCAAATCTGCGAACTTAATTTCAACAATAAATTATTTTTTGCAATAAATTATACTCACTTTAGATTTCACTTAAAGAATCAAGATTTTAAGAAACTTAATTGGATGAAAAAGGGTTTTTGGTTTTAAAAATTAATATTTATAGAAATCGAATTCCTCACAAATTATATTGCAGAACTATGTGTTGATAAATTTTTATTTATAGCATATAATTTTTAAAATTATAGAAACATGAGATTTTCAAGACGAGTTAGTTTTATGAATTAACGAAGTAAAAGTTATTACTGTTACAAAACTATTAATTCAAATCAATTTTTTTAATACAAACAACCAACATTTGCTAAATGCCAATAGCAAAATGATGTATTAAAATATTATGGAATGCAAAATTTCACTTTCTTCTTCTATGAATTTAATTTTAATGTGTTATGTAGTAGTCAATAAATCATGCGTATTTTTCTTCGTAATTCGCTTTTACCCTTGAATATGCATTCATCGAAAGTTAGGTTTGAAAAATATCAGACCTGCATACTAATTTGATCAACTTTCAGTGGATTTACACGAGAAATTACTAATCAAAGCATAGCATATAATGCGTTTGACAGTTTCATGGGACTTTCTTGAACGATGCATTGAAGTAAAATATGACTTTCCTTTTCAATAAGACGATGTTAATTTGTAAATGACTTTTAAGTGGAAACACAGCTATATAATTTGGCAGGGCAGATAAAAGACTGAAACTCTAGACAGTTAATTGTTTAACAAGAAAACGTAAGGTGACGTACATGACAGTGTTCACATATATGTAACTCTTTTAAGGGGACTCATTTTGACGTTTCATAATTTTAACATGCTTTCACTCATTTTTGAAAAGACTAAAATTGTTTGCTCTTCTCCTCTTTCTCTTTTTAATTCTGCATTACGAACCAGATAAAATGATGGAACGTCAAAATAAGTCCTGTCAAAAAATTCAAAAATAAAGACCCTCAATGATAATAGGCCAAAAATATCTCACTGATATCAACATAAAATGTGGGAACGTCAAAATAGGTCCTGTCAAAAGATTCAAAAATGAAAACCGTCGATGATAATAGGTAAAATCATTTTTGTCGATTTCTTGCCTGTGAACATCACAAAGAGCTGTTTTCTTTATTTCTAACAGTTCTAATTTAACTATTATTTGATTTTGTAAGAACACAAGTGAAAGCCAAATCACATTTATGACAGATCTCAAAATGGCTGCGTTCAATCTCAAACATAGAGGGTATTCCGATAGCTTTTTGTTAGTAGTGTTTTGTTAGTAAAAGAACAGCTAAACCAGCAGCAGCCAATTGGCCAACAAAATTTTAATGACATTATAACATCACTTTGACAGGGACAAAGTCATTTTTGTGGGGAAAGTCATTTCGTATAAGGGCAACAAACATTTCTTATTTTCTCATCACTTATTTTACCTTTTTTCTGATATTTTATTCTTACAAAAAGAGAACACAATCAAATTTATGACAGACTAGCGGCCCGTCCCGGCTTCGCACGGGTAGACATAAATAGGTACAGATATTTAAGTTATAAGCATGCTAATTAAATCGACCATGAATCACTTAATTAGAAAACATTTTTTTGTCCCATCATTAATACTCTTCGCAGCGTATGCGAAGAAAGACATTTTATGGCTAATTTTTTTTACATCTTCGGTTGGGTTTAATAGGAATTTCTAAAGATTTCTATAGTAATCTAGTACTAAATATAGCCTATATTACTCAGTGATAATGTAGCTTTCTAATGAAAAAAGAATTATTAAAATCGGTCCAGTACTTTTTGAGTTTATTCGTTACACACAAAAATACAATAGTGTAGATTAGTGAAGATATCAAAATGGTTGGCTATGAAATTGAATCCAAAAATGTTTCGCCTCCGAAATATCCGTGTTCAAGTTTTTAAAAATGTTTGCTGTTCCACTTATAACAATTCTGACATGTCAATAAGAGTTTTTTAGGGCAAAACTGAACTTATAAAGTTAAGTATTTGCTTGTTTAACTAAATTTTGTTTTGTTTTTGAGATGAAAAGGTTTAAAAATAATAATGTTCGTTTCCAAGAGAACTAGAAAAATAGTAATCTATTTGATTTTTCGTATTAAATAATCAAATTATGTATACTTGATTATTTAAACAGTCATTGAATTTTCATAAATCTTGACAATTCTATCTTCATACAAATTTATTGTGATGAATTCTCTTTCCCTAGAAAAACCTAAAGAAAACCAAACCAAAAATTAAATTCCAAAAACTTGAAACCAAGCTGTTATTTAAATAAGAAATTAAGCGATTCCTCTTTGGTGTTACCTAATTTCTGTTATGAAGTGCAAATTCCTATCTTCTTAAGAAATAAAAATAATAATTTCAAATTCACTTTAGCATAAGCAAATGTTTAATGGAAAAATAAGTTTCATAAATTTATTATTCATTAAACCAAAATGAAACTCTGCGGATGTACCCTATCTACCTACCCTTTTTTATTCCTATAAATTCCATCAGGCATTGATGCTAATAATAATATTCAATATGGTTTCTTGTTTGTATCTCTAAAAATTATTCAAGCCTGAATGTATTTATATACCCTTTAAGCAACCACCTTAGGATTCAGGCCACCTGTGTACACATAGCACAACCCTATTAGCCTAAAGAACTTCAACAAACTTTGGTTAGAAAATAGTCTAGAAATTATAATATTATGTATGTACCTTACCTACCTAGGAACGTGAAAAGGATATTGAAATTATTTGCAGCTATTGATTTTGAGTTTCACGACTTTTTTGTTAACTTTTTTATGTTTTTGTATTTAAGCTATTTTTAGGTTTTATGTTTTGAAACAAAAATATCTTTTAAATTAGCGGTAATAATCTAGTTAGTAGTTAATAAGATGAAAATGAAAAACATTAAAAATGAAAATAATTTAATTGGAAAATCGTGAAAACAATATAATTTTTCCATTATTCTCTCCTAAATAGGTAAAAGCTTTCCCTTTCTGATCGACCAAGATATGCTTAACTAACCAAAAACATCGTTTGAATCCATTAGTGGTGACATTGTGTTACACAAAACACGCAATTTTCATGGGATAATTTAATAATTTAGCACAGGTGAGTGTGGGCCTTGGCAAATTGGTTTTCGTTTGGTTTTTTTGATGTCACCACCCCGGGATAAAAATGTATTTATTTTTGCCTACTGCCGGATATAGAGGTTTGTAATTGTCACCCCTAACAAAATAAATCTCCATTAGTGTTTGATTTTTTAGCACTTCCAACACAGAGAGGGTAGGTACGTGGAAATTAACTTATTTATAGAAAATCGAGAGAAATTCGATAGAACAATGTTTGTACATTGGTTTTAATATTATCTATATACATAATTTTGATAGATTACGATATTATTTTAGTTTTTAATTTAATTTTGCATTCAAATCACACTCAATCAAAACGTGCAAGATATATTTTGTTTTTCAAAAATGGTTTTTAGTATTGAAAATTTCAAGGCAATTTTTAAAAAGAAGATAGAATTTTTAATATCACAAACTCTTTTTTATATTATATTTATGTTATTTATCTAGTCTAGTACTAAAAAAAGAAAAAAAAAACAATATAAGTTACCTTTCTCATATTAAATTCATTAAGTTTTTCAGTTTTGTTTACAATCCTTTTCAAAGTCTTAATTATTTTTAATTTTTGTTTATTAGATCGTATTTTTTTAAATAGATTTTACATATTTTTTTTTTTTTTACAAATTATAATTATTAGAAAATAATAAATTTTCTTTAGGTTTTTTTCCAAAATAATTTGAAACTATATTTTGACCACAACCAACTGAATATCATCACAATGAACTGGAAATATTTAAAAAAGAAAATATTAATTTTAACTTAAAATAAATTAAAAAAAACAAAAAAGACAAAATTAAATTTCTTACATTTTTTAGGACATTGTAGTAAATAAAATTTTTTTAAGTTTATAAAAAAGTATTTTAAGATTCCACAATTTTGTTTGCATGTGAAAAAATCAGGACTTTTGTAAATGGCACCAATTGTTTTTTGAAAAAAAAAACAGCAAATGTTCAATACAAAAATCTGGAACGGAAATTCGATCGCACTATCTACAGAATCATATTCTATCTAAAAATGTTAAGGAAAGAAGCCAGAAATGTAATTTCTGGTGTTACTTATTTGAAGATATTTTTTGAATATATAAAACTTGGTCTTCTGTCCTTAATTCCATGTTGGTTTCTGGATTTCTTCTTAATCCTGTGTCGAATAATTTATTTTCTTATGATTTGAAAGAGAACAATATTTCTGACATTTTTTCAAAAACAAAATTGTGGCGTAATTTGTTCTGCCTTCGTTTCTGGAAATCAGAAATCAGAAGTCAGGAACAAACAATAAATTGTATTTGTGTCTTTAGTTACAGAAAATTTGTCAAGAAGAGTGATTTAGAATTATCTACAAAATATGCTTTTTAAACTAAAAAATAGTTATGTATGTGAGTACAAAAATGATGACAACTCAAAATGTATTCGGATTAAAATGTTGATGAAATTAAAAAGTAAAAGTCTTTTAATAGTTTTCGAATTCAGTTTTGTTTTAAGTAGAATGAAGTTCTATACCAAAATTAAGGGCGTATTCATGAATACCACCTGTTAGCTTGTCAATAAGCAATTTTGTGTGACAATATGGGCGCATTCACTAATATAGTCACTAAGTAGTGTAGTCATTCTGATTGGCTACTTCCAACTACAAAATGAGTTAAAATTTCCCCTCCGACGTAGTGTAATAATTTTGACGTTTCACAATCAGCTGCTTGGTAAAGACACAAGAATTCAAAATCAAATAAAACGTTCAGTATTTAAATACAAATATAAATCACTAAAATTGCGTCTTAAATTATATTTTATTGAATTTACACAAAAGATTATTTAAAGTTATCAAATCAAAAATGTTTCTTATTTTATATATTTCTCAGTAATATAATTTTTCATTCACAAAGCTAGTTAATTTTTGACTACGTAGTCACTAGACTTATGAATGCGCCCAATATTGCTAGAAACGTCATTGTCAGCTGTTGTCACACAAACGTTTGAAATTGCGCCACATGTCGTTGTTTAGAATATCTGTCAATTTGTTCATATAATAAATCTTTTATATCGGAAAATAAAGTTGCAAGACTTTGAAATGACACCTGCCAACATACAATTTTTCACTTACACGGGATGTTTTTTCGTTCGTTTTCGTCTTTCGTCTTTTTGACAGGTACCTACCCTCGTGATTACACCTTTCCTTTTTTCGTTCCTTTCGTTATTCCTCTTTTTGACCGAATTTTTTTATTTTACTTTTTATATCCGAAATTGTAACACCGCGCCGGTTTGATTTTTAAAAGCTCTTTTCGAATAATTTCAAGTGCCTCAATTCTTTTATTTCTATTTTTATAATTTTTGTTCAGCTTGTTATACAAATTGGGCCAACTTTGAAACAGCGTTAATAATACTTCCGTTTGAGTTTTTGTCCACATTTCTTAAATCGTTTAAATAAATAATTAAATTTTCATTATTTCACGTTTATATTTGCCTTTACTACACCGTACTCTGGAAAACTGAACTTATAGCTGTAAATTATGCATTTCGTTTTTTTTTTATTGGTTGTCAAAGCATAAACGTCAAAGTTCAACCAAAAAAGTCCATAAATTTTCAGGACTCTTTTCACGACTTCTTTCCCCCTACGTTTCTACACCCCTCACCTGATCTGTCAAAAAGACGAAAGAGGAAACAACCGAAAAAACATCTCGTATAATCGGGCACTTAAGGACTATTTTCAGCTCATTGACAGCTATTGTGAATTGTCAGAGCATTGGCAGATCTGAAAATCTTCTGTATTAAACTATATTCCAGATGGTGCATAATAGATAACTCTATTGGCACCTGGTAAGTTTCTTTCTTCACCACCTGGAAGTCAGAACGAGTACTTAAATTTGGAAATAGATTTTCTTTCGATTTGTCAGTTAATGTTTTTCCCATAAGATAAGAGTAAAAAGTGAATCGAAAAACATTTAATAAATACCTAAAAAAAAGAAAGTTATTGTTTTCTCGCGGTTTGCTTATACACTTTTTGAAAACAAACTCCACAGGTTGAAATATAAACACATAGTATTATTTTTTTATTATCATAATATTTATAATAGGTAGGTATGTATATATTAATATAAAATTATTTGGTAAATTTAAATTAATGTTTTTCGAGTCACTCATATCGGAAACACATAATACGTCAAATCGAAAAAAATCTATCTCCAATTGAAGGTTTACAAGCTGGCTGCCATGTGTCAATTGGAAGATGTTATAACTATTGAAAATGGCGCCCGCCGTACGTCAATCATATTTATCATCTGAAAACTATACAGCTGGAAAAACAAACGGACAAACAATGCAGCACTCGAAATGAGCTAATTTTCTATATTCCTGACTAAAAATTAACGTATCGTCCTCTCCGAAGCAAAGTGACATTTGTCATTTTTTTTCATTTTAAAATCTTTTCCTTGTGTTATAAAAGGTTTTAAATTTCATTTGATTTTTTAAATTAGGTTATTGATTAGGTATAATTAAAAATATAAATGTTTGGCCTTGAGTTAGAATTGTTTGTGAGTTTAATTTAACAATAAATACATTTTGACTTATGTCACTTTGATTTGATGGTTTACCAGTGCACTTTATTGGCATGTGACAGCTTACAGCTGACAGTTGATAAATATTGAAGTTTACCGTAAAACAAGTCAATTGATAAATGTTTTATGTGGTTTTCCATTGAACCAAAACATTGATGTGCCGTCGACGGGCCGGCAATATTTTTTTCTTAAACGTTTTCCAATGGGAAAAGTATTGATGTTTTTTCCCGACAAATTGATTCGTTTTGAATTCGTCTTTTGAGACGAATCTACACAGATTCTTACACTCATTTTAACACATACTAAAAACTTGACAGTTTTGCAAACGTCAAATGAAATTATTGTTTGTGGAAATAATAATTGAAGAGAATTCGGCTTCGTTCTGTTGTAATTATAAATAATTAATTTTCTGTGAAAACAATACAAAATTTGATTAATTTCTTGGCAATATTATTGTTGAGCTTTCAGGTTCAGGTAATTATAAATGTATATTGAATACTTGAGATGGTTGAAGCATAATTATTTCATTTTCAGGGCATGGACTACAGAATGCTGGATTTGCTCCTAGATTTGTCTTCGTCCGAGGACGAAGATATCCTGACAATTTTCAATTGGACGACTTCGACGATTGTTCAAGCTAATGCATTTTTATCCAGGAATGAAAGAAATTCCATTAAAAATTTTGAAAACGTTGAAGAAAGATATACGGATTTATTATGCTTCTGACAGCTGCTACACTAATACACTTACAAAAAGATATTGCTACGTTTTTTCTTTCCATTGGAACCAAAAAATATTGATTTTTAGTAGCGACGGGCCGTCTATTTCATGTGGTTCAATGGAAATCGACATTAGTAATTGAGAATGATTCAAACTGTTGTCAATATCAAGAAAATTTAAAAGCCTAACAAAATGTTGATTAGTTATAAAAAAAACTCAGTCTTAAAAGACTAAATTCAAATATTTATCAACTATCAATTGAAACTTTACACTCAAAATAAGGTAGCAAGTGTAAAAATCAAGGTAGCTTTTAAAAATTAAATAGACGGAACAGAACCCCAAGGCATGTCAAAAACGCCAAGTTAGTCACAACGTTTAAATAATTTCCCAATCAAAAATTATAATTTTGTTCAGTAATAGGGAAGATGACATTTTTAATACACTAAACCTATGAATCACATGAACAAACTAAAACAATAGAATAAAGTTTCAGTTTTCTTTCAATTTCTCACAAACTCATAATTTATAAACTTTTACCACAAAATAAATAATATGGTTATGAAAACTGACTGATGAGTGATGATGTTTATTATTTATTTATTTTTCGATTTTCATACCACATTTCACCACAATAATTGAATGATGCATGAAAGATAAATAATGAACGAGTATTGTTTAATAATGTAAGTCCCTTAAACATCTTTTATTTATCTCTGAATCGACTTAAGAGAGGGAAGCCCTATCTTCCGGGATCTACTTGCACAATTCATTATAAAAATATTTTTTATTATTGTCTGGTCCCACCGCATTGCCCAAGGAATTATTATTAATTCCTCAAGTTCCGCTGATATGATATTTATACGTGGTTCACACGGACCAGGCTTATAATATCATAACAGTGTACACTTATTTATAATTTTCTTGGCGGTTTTTGTATCTTTCTCACAACAAAATATAACGAGACGGTTTTGGCTCATTCGTATCTATAGGATGTGTTGAAATAATAATAAATAATTCACAAAGTTATGCTACAATCATGAGACAAAATACTCTGAGTACTCTGTGTGATATGATGGTTGGGTATAGCGACAAGACATGCTTATGCTTAGGCTTACCTGGAGCAATGAGAAGTCGACTTTGATTAGCCTCTGCTTCGATCTTGGGGAGCTGTGCGCTTCGGACCGCTCCTCTTTCTTGAGCGTCTCCACGGTTTGTGATGACGGCGGCGGTGGTGGAAGTACTGTAAATAAAGATAAAACAAAGAAACGGCATAAGCTATTGTATCTGAATTAATTAGTTTTATATATAGATGCAATTTTTTGTCTTTACTATAAAAAGAAAATCCAGCAGAGAAAAAAAAGACTGCGAAGCAAATCTTTAGCTGAATGCTGAGGTTTTGAAAACGTTTAGTTTTTGTTTGGTTTCCCTTCGAGACTTACTTCGAGATACCAGAGAGAAGGCGCAAAACAGAAAGAAAGACAAAACAACTCCATCTATCTGTCCATTGCAGATAATGTAACTCTTAGTACCCTATTTGTATCGCTGGCTATATCTGGGTTATGTAACGATAATTACGTCTTTTTTTATATCCTCTCAATTATGCTGGAGGATGTCTGCAATAATGTACCAAGCCATAAAGTTACTTAGATTTTTTTAGTTCGTCTCTTGGCATTCGTTGGCACAAATTTAGTTTCTCCTTGGAACACAGTGACCAATAGAAAGTGGAGGTAAATGGCTTTTGGAATTTTCTTTCGTTTTTTTTTGTTGTTATTAGGAAAGTATACCTTAATTGCACTTTCCCGCAGGATGTTTTCTGAGTGCTGTTAAAAATTTATAATTTTGTAAATTATCAACAAGGGAGTTTTTGGTAACCTAGTTTAGGTTCAGAAAAGATAAGCAGGGGCATAATGATATAAGAAAAAATTTAGCTATTGGCAAGGAGAATTTCAAGGATTTAAGGTACATAGTGTGGTTAATTTTGAATATATTCTGCCTCAAGGGTGAGAAGCTTTAATTTTGTAGAATTTAAGATACGTATGATTGTTATTGTTTGTTCAAGAGCTTATAGTCTTCTATAACAACTGTGTTAATATTATTCGCTGTCATTTAAAAAATGAAGAAACAGATGTTCTTAAGTATATTACTGGAACAAATTTAAAAAAAAACATCAATTTAGAGTAGGTATACAGTTGCTTGTGTCAGTTATAATCCGCTTTATAAAAGTTGAGTTATAAAATAGTTATAAAGGTGTACAATGTTTGTTTTGGTAACATACACCTAAGGGCTCACCATTTTACTATCTATTAAATTTTGTATTTTAATTTTTGTTTGTTTCATTTTGTTTACAAGTAAGGCCGTGTGTGAATTGCGTTAAAATGTGTGTTAAAATTTAACCAGCGTTAAAATTTGACACTAATGAGTTGAATAAAATGGGTTAAAATTTATTGAGCTGTGGAGCAGGTTAAAGTGTGTTAAAATTTGACGTTTCTATTGATAGAGAAATTTGCTCTTGCTTTTGCATTCAATTTTTCAGTGTTACCACACCGAATAAATCAATTAATCAAAATGGGAATTTTGTTTGAATATTTTTGACTGTTGTTTTAAAATATGACATTAGAATCGAGAACAATAAATTAAAACGATTTTTTTTTAGTTTCAGAGACTTTTTATTAACCCTGTTTTCTTAAAAATATGTTTTGTAAGAGAAATTATTTTTCTTCGAAAAAGAAAACCAATTTTTGTTCAGGGAAATTTCTTAAATTATCGAGGGAAATTTTTTTAACCTGCGCAGAAGTCTTGGCTAAAATAATTGTTTTAACGCAATTCACACAGCAAATGGCTAAATTTGATCCCACCTCAAAGAAGACGTCAAATTTTAATCGTGGTAGAAGTTTTAACGCAAATTTTAACGCAATTCACACACGGCCTAAAATACTAATTTACTTTTGTTAAAAAAAAACGGTGCATCTGAACACGTCTAAATTGTGACAGTTCGTAAAAAAACAAACAAAAGTCATTCTGGAGAAAAACATAATAATTTCAGGAACTCAGATGTCAAAATAGACTAAAGGGGCCGACCCATAGTATACATTGCGGCAACTTGTCCGTTGACATTAATGTAAGAAAAGAATTTAATTGTTTTGACAGCTTAATATAAGCGCATCCTTAAAGTTGGCTGCATTAAAATTTTTCCATTGTTGAAATAAAATATAATCAATTTCAAATTTAAAATGGATTAAGATAAACTTTTAGATGTTACTTCTGGTCATTTTGCTGTCTGAAGCTGGTGAGTGTTTAAAGACTACCCAAAATGCAAATCGTCTCTTTTGGGTACTTTAAATTACTAGTTCTGTTCGACTTCTTGAACCCAGTGCGAATAAGGAATTTCAGAGCATTTTAAAGAACTAATAAAAGCTTTACTTTATATTTTGTTTGCGTTTGGTAGATTTAAACAAACTGAAAAAGTAAGCAAACTTATTTTTGTATTTTTATTTGTTAAAAAAATATATCAGTAATTGCCTTTATTTGTTGGTTTTCTTTTTGTTCAACTACAACAATTCCAGTGAAGGGTTAGGTATAAAAGCAATCATAATATTTATAAAAATAAATAAATTTATATAACATACACAATTTTAAGTGAAATTTGATTTTTGAGTGCATAGATAAAATACCTTGGACTGGTCACAACTTAACTAGAGTGCATAGACCACATTAGAACGTTCGGAGCACAGTGATCCACCATGTCATCGAACATGCCTATTATTGACAACATGTGCCACCTGCCGGAGAGAAAAGTTAAAAGTTCAGCAACTTGTTTTCGTTGTTTCCGGTAAATGCATTGAGAACCGACTTATGGGGTTCGCTCTCTTTCGACCTACAAACTAAATTGAGCACATTTTGCCCATTAAAATGAGCATATGTTAGTTGGCCCGTGCATTTCTTATGGGAAAATCCAGATTCTATGTAGTTGTTATGGGCTTTTGTTGCTCAGTATGCACAGTTAAGGGGAAAACAATGTGAGGTGAACTCAGCCGTTCAAAAAAGCGATCCGTTGAATTCAAAAATTGAAAAATTTTTGCAATATTTTAAGCAAAATGAATTTTGCAACTTCTTTTTAGTGAAAACTGTGCTAAAAATAGTATTTGACTGCTTTTGGCACACAAATTCTGTGATTTTTATGAAAAGTTTCGCTAAAAACAAAAAAAATCATGCAGAAAGTATAGGCGCACCATAGAACTGCAATGCGAACGTGGCCTAATTTGAGTTTAACCCAGTTTTGACAGATTAACAGCGAGGTGAGTATTTTGACAATTCTACGAAAATGAAAACAAAACAAAATCCATTCCCAGTAATGCAAAATAATGAAGGTAAAAGAATTTAAATACAAAATATTAATTTATTGAAATAAAAATATATAATGAGCAGCAACAATAGTAGCTCAACAGTAATCTGAACAGTGGCAGTAATAATCAACAAAATTCATGGGCACTTTATCAAACATGGGTTAAAATGGAAGAAAGTATTCGTGAGACATGGATTGTAGCTGGAAAAACGATACAATCCTTTGCTAAGATGGGTCATGGGGAGCTACAAATTCCACAAGCCAAACAATTTCTAATCAACACGAAGGTCCCGATAATAACAAAAAAAACAACACGAAGAAGAAGCCAATGATCTCTCGCCGATTCGGAATGCGGTTGTGAAAAAACCACCACTGCCAGTTCAGCAGATCCCGAGTAAATTGGTCACCAGTACACCCATACAACGTGCACCTTTAATGTGAGTATAACTTAGTCATCCATTTGATTTAAGCATTAAATATATTTTTACCTCCCCAATAGTAGTCGTCGTGCCAAGCGAACCATTCCCAATGCAAATGGAGAAACAGAAGATTAAATCGTTGAGAAAATTGTCGCCAAACGTTTTAATCCCCGGAGAAAAATGCACGAGCGGAATTGTCCGAATGGGTAGCGAAGTTGCTGCATCCTTGACTTCAAACGCCAACGAGAATGGCACCGTTCAACACAACAATCAAATCCGCACGCAAACTTCGAATACAATTATGACTCCAATTCATCGTCCTCAAGTTAATAAAACCTTAACTTCTAATCGCCTGTCAAATATTGGAAACATTCAAATAACGCAGGTCCAACAATCGAACATGGCTAGAAGTTCGAGTCCACGACTTATCAATAATCAAACCACAATTGTACGTACGGCCCCATCGGCAACGTATCATCAACAGCAACAGCAGCAACAGACCAGAATTCAAGCGGGAACCCCCAAAACAGTGCAGACAAATACTCGTGTCCTCCAAAGTCAACCACGAACGGCGACCATTGCTCAAAGAAAATCCCAATCGCCAGGCATTTAACAGACATCGCCAACGTCTGGAAAAATGATTATTTCTCGAGGCAAGGTAGCACCTGGTGGAAACATACATCAACACCAGCAACAGCAACAACAACAACAATCAGCAGTTGCACGAAATCAAACTCCAGAGCAAAAGATTCTGCAACTCTCGAAATCTGGTGACTTGAAAGTGACAAAGAAAGTTATGTCGAAGGAAACTACTTCAAAATAACAACAACAAGTCATTGCCCGGCACCAATCACAGGTTCAGATACAGAAAGTCCAACAAATTGCGCCACCCATGCGACATGTCGGGACGCCAAAACAGAAGCAGTCTCATGTGAAGACGGCGGTGATGGATGTTTCGTCATTTAACCTAACAGAGGATCAGGTAAGTACTTAAACTAACTTCATACTAGATTGTGGATTCAATAAGACTCGCTCATCAGGTTGACATAGTTGATGCGAAGAAAAACAAAGCCATCACTAAGGATACCAAAGAAGCCGTCGTTATGTCATGGGAGAAAATGTCAAAATCCAAGTTCAATGGAGTCGATCCATCGGATATGATCAACGAATATGGCACTGATACCACAAGACTGATAATTCTGGCGGATGTGGCGCCAACGTCTCATAGAAACTGGTCAACTACAAGTAAAAACGAATTCACTGGTGTTATATTTTCCTGTAATTTGTTTCCATTTTTCTAGCTTTTCCTGGAATCCTCAATTGGCAGAAAAGACTTTGGCTAACAATCGACACGTTTCACAAGCTCCGTTAGGAGCCACCAAATCCCGAGTTTAATCCAACCGATGAAAAATTCATCAAAGAAGATTGAGTGCTCTTCGATGCTCGAAATTATTATGTGGCTGGTGCCACCTTCAAATACAGACACACTCATCAGCTAAGTGTCGCCATATCCAAAATGCAGGGACTCACAAACTCTATAAGAGTAAGTGCTAGGTTTTTACTTTGGTTACAAAAGGCTTTTACTTAATTTTGATCGGTTTATATAGCGGGCTTCAAAAGATGTGATAAAGTATGGAAAGCATTTCGAACGCGCCTTAGCCACTCAAATTATAATGCTGGCACCTATGGCTCCACACTTTGCATCCGAATTGTGGTCAAAACTTATCTCAACGCCGAATCGATTGAATGAGAAAATAGATGACATTCAGTGGGACAAAGATGTACTGGAACAGAAATGGCCCGATGTAGATAGTGAATATCAATTAGACTTAACTATAAAGGTATGATTTGTTCTTTGTCTTTAGATTATCATAATTGGTTTTTGTATACAAATTTGCGTTTGCTTTCTTTTTAAAGGTTAATGGTTTTGAAAATGCTGTGATTAAAATTCGACGCAGCAATATCGACAGAATCACGCACAGTGATGCCATGGACATTGCATTCAATACAAATTCGGTGACTTCTTATTTAACAGACAAAAAGATTCGAACCACGAATTTTGTGTTGTATCCTGGCATTGGAGCGATATTGAATATTTATGTAGATAAAGCAACACAAAGTAAGGAAGAGGGAACAGCGGATATAAAAGCAAAAAAGGATTAGTTAAGAAAAAAGTTTTAAATCTAATCGAGAGAGATGTTATAGGTAGTGATGTTGTTTTAATTAAAAAATTAAAGTGAACAAAATTACCTGAATGTTTTTTTCTCGAATTTTAAGATTTAACAGAGTTCAGGTAGAAATACCTCTTGTCAGTAGAAGCTTCCGATAACAACATATAGATTAAAGAGAGCGGCCGGCGGCTGCTCAAATCCAACAGGGTGTAATACTATAATTTGTCATACTGCCCTATTCTGCAATTCATCGGGGTAAATTTTTCCTCAATTTTCACTGAACTTCATTCTACTTACTATTCTTTCGAATTGAATTCACCTTGTTGATGCCGATAAGATCGATAATGCTGAACGGTATTCTCTTATTCACTTGAACGCATTCTTTTTTATATAATTCTGTTCCGCATGTCAAATGTTGCGGGTTTTAAATTAGTGGAACGTCAGTCTGCCTGGGTAGTTCATACAGGGCAGATTCAGACGGTATAAAGGACTTGAGAGTAAGGCAAGTTTCTAAAATTTGATTGGCCAGCTGCTAAAAAATTGCCTTCCAATCAAGGCAAATTTATGTTAAAGTTGACTGAAAAGTTAGTCAATAAAAAAAAGTCTACTGATGTTAAAATGAAAGTCGATCTTATTTTTTTCATTCAACTGCAAACTGAACTTTATTACTCTATGGTTTATTTATTTTCTGCACAATTCCATCTAATGTTTAGTGTAATAGGGTCTGTAGATTTGTCTTGCTTAAAACTTTGAAGGTTTTCGTGTTTTGTTAAAAAAGTTGAATTATTCTTAAAACATTCAAAATTAACAAAAATATTTTGCATATAAGAAGAATAGGATTAAAAATACTAAGTTTTTAATTTTGTTAAATTGAACATGTGTCAATAAAAAAAATAAAACCTACCTAAAACAGCTTATTTTTTTTTATTATCATTTGAAAGACTCAATAAAGATAAATGCAAAAAAAATATTATCATTTGCTAAAAACGAAATGGAAAATAAAAAAGGTATAATCCACTATAATAATTGACCTGAGCAGATCAAATTTGGGAAAACCAAAAAGAAGTGTTTTTCTTGGAAAAAGTACATTTAATATTTTTTTATTTACTCAAAAACTAAGAAGTTACATTTTAAAATCCAGTTTTTGTTTTTTAAATGAAAATACATTAATAGCTTTAAATCTAAAACAAAATTATACTAAATTACATACAATTTTGAAAAAAAATACAACTTTATTTAAAAACTAGCTGCGCCACGAACTTTGACTATTAATGGATGAGATTTAAAGAGTCCAATCGACTTCGAATCATCTTCATTGCAGGATTTGTTGCAATACCGCTTCGTTTTGATTTGTTGCTGAAAAAAAAACAATTAGTGCTTTCAAAGTTTGTGGTTTATGTTACTTACTTTGAAGTGGTCTTGGCATTATGAGTTTTCTGGTCAATGAACGTGCAATGAAATTGTAGCAAATTGATTGGTTTTGAATTGTACCATTCCCGGAATAGTGCTCGTAAGTAGCTCCTTTGATTAAAAATTTGTGGCAAGTCGTTTGTGACATTCTTATGCGAGGCAAATTCCAAAATCCTAATCGGACCATGTCACAAGTGCACAATTTCCGATTGTATTATTTTTGGACATCTTCGGCAGGTGAAGGTTGCGGGTTCCCAATTCTTGGAACATCATTAGAGTAGTTTGTAGGGGTATTCCTGTGTCGACGGTCTTCTATGTGAGTCCAGTTAGTTGTGTTCAGAATGCACTTAGTTTTGGTGATTCAATAGGCATTATGTATTCATGGAATTCAGATTTTATTTTTGCAGTCTATAAGTTTACCACCATTTCTGGAAATTTTAAAATAGTACATACGAAAATGAAGAGATTTTCAATATTCAGAGGACTTACTTCCGACTACTTCCGATTCCCGTCACAGCAGGTTGCTTCTAAGTCGACTTTCAGTTCCTCATTTACTTGGTATGTGTCGGCGTAAGCGGCCGCAGTAGCCGCTGTCTCGGTCAGTTCAGCGTCCCCGCTATCATTTTGTGAGACAGTTGCACTCTATGAAACCAGAAAATGTTGCTTTAATTGCAGCTGCTTGTCGTTTTTTTGGTCGGCTTGCAGCATCATATTTCTTGGCGGCTGATGAATAAGCGGAGAACGTTTTGGAAATACTAAAGAACAATAGAATTTAAAATATCCATTACATTACTCGTAAGTAAATGAATTAATTTACCTGATTTGCCTGCATAGGTACTCAGGCGTTGATGTTGCTGCTGTTTAGTCGTTCCAAAACTAGGTGGTCGACTATTAATGTCGAAGCTTTCACTTGTAAAATTGACTTGAATCTCACAAAGTAACATAAATTCGATGGCATAGCTGAGGATGTTCGCTAATTTGGAATTGAATTCGTAGCTTTGGTGGGGTTGTTGCTGCTGGTGTTGTTGCATTACAAGCATCTGACTATTTGCAGCGACGGTGACACCTCCGCCGTCAACACCTGCGGCAGCTATGACCGTTGAGATGTACACACAAATACAATGGGCAGCGTCTATCGTTAAAAACATTGATATTATTTTGTTAAGAGAAATATGATATAAAAAACTTACCTGTACATAAGTATACTTTGTCTTCCAGATTTCTTGATGGAAATTGCTTCCTGCATTATGGTATGTAATGGGCAGCATCTAAAATGGAAACACAGAGTATAAAATAAATCGATTATTGTTGCACCTCCTTCGCTGCAATTTGACTTACTTTTTATTCAATGAAGTGAACTTGTATATACTCTTTTCATTATAAAGGTTTTTGGTCTGAAAAATATCAAATTATATTAAATATCAAAACAATTAACAAAAACTTACTCTTCAAATCCGGAATCCATTGTTTTGTTTTGCAAAATTGATTGTCCTTTTTGACAGGTCACAAAAATTCCATAAGTTTCTTTTTAGCCCAGTCCCCTATTTTGCTTTTTTTTTGCACCACTCACATGTATTCACCGATAGAGAATTTAAGAGAGTTCACCTCGAATTTGAGAGTTCACCTCAAATAAAATTTGAGGGTGTTTCAGGCAAGACGGGTACCGGTCGGTTCTCTTGGTAATATATTTCTCTATGGCTCATGGGACGCTAAGTAAACACAGTAAAATATCCATTCAAACATTTGTTTGGATTTATTTTAATGATAGATGTAACTGGCCTCTAAAAACTGTCAAATTACACAACGTTTATTTTGTGTACTTCTTTTTGACATTTTAATTGGTTGCCTTTTTTCAAACGGTTTAGTGAAATGTTAAATCCGTTTTTATAAGTTACTAAATTAAAATTATGATTTTGGTTATTTTAAAATCATTTAATTTCTTAACATTTGACTAGAATTCAAGTCACAAAATGGCCAATTGCATTTTGGATAGAGTTTCAAGTATTTTTTTAAATGAATAAATGCATTCAAAATAAAATTTATTTAAACAATTCAAAAGTGAAATTATTTGACTATCAAATTCCAAAAAAACTGATGGCGTTCTAATTTTTAACTAATTATAATTAGAATTAAAAAATGGTTGACAAAATGAACAGCAAAGCTCAACGTTATTAATACCTCCAATTTAATGACATACATACATATACTAATTTCTATAAGATTCCATGAGTTAAACATTTAAAATTCTTCCTGTTCCAACTTTTACTGATGGCTTTAAAAGGGTCTCTTATTCTGCTATAACAGGGTCCTTAATAAGTCTTTTATAACTTCTGAGTTTTTGACATTTGGAATGTATCCAGATGTAGATCTGTTTGCTTTTTTTCATGAACGTTCACTATTTAGAAGTATTCAAGTGAACAGTTTTTAATAAATGAGAATTGGTATTTCAGTAATTAAACAAAACGAAAATTTAGACATAAGCTGGTGAACTGTTAAAATTGTAGGTTGTTTATTTAAACGAGCTCATTTTCCTGATGATATATTGCAAAACAAAAATTCAGTTGGGTAGTGATTTGATAAAGAAGCTTTGACAGATTTCCCACTTTTCAACAAACAGTCCCATGTTCAAACTTGTATTAATAATAATCGACGATGTAATTACATATTTATTAATCTCTTTCTGTGTTAACGTGTGACAAGCTTCAAAGCTTCAAATGCCTGGTGAAAAGAAAATTGATTTTCATTTTAGTAGTTCCTCTCTCTCTCTCTCTCTTTATTTGCAACTTTCATCAGTTTAGTCCGGAAGAAGGCGAAAATTCTCGTGTTAATGAACATGGGTACTGGGTAGGTAGGTCGGTAGGGTAGTTTATTTGAGTGATGGGGGTTCTATTTCTATTTCTGCTTCAATTTCTATTAGACAAACTATCCCTAGGGAGAATCGATTTTAGTTTCATGTGAATAGGCTTATGGTACTTATAGGTATGCATGTTATATCCGCCGCCAGTGTTTTAATTTGTTTTTCATTCCTTTTCCCTTATCTATATATTATCATTTCACCTCACAACACGATTCGGTGTGAAATAAGTGTGTTCTAGTTTCTATTGATTTATTAGAGTTGAGTTTTGCCAAACGTGCTATACATACTATATATCCACTTCCATGTCCCCTTTTGTCCACCAACGAACCTCGGTTGTACTTTTATTTTTGAACATATACACATACATATATAAGTATTTAAAGTCGTATAGTATATCGACCCAGTTTTAACTCCCCGGAAACGATGTTAAAGTTGCCATTATGTATTGTGTGTAGCGTAAGAGTTTATAGATTTTGGTTTTTCTATTTTTCACTCGCATGGCGCGCTAGTGATGGTGGAGAGAAAAGAATCCATTATCCAACCGTACTTACATAGGGCTGATGTGAGTGGAATGTTGAAGAAGTTCGTTTTAAAACAGGCGTGGCTGCCACTGCACTAAATAAAGTACCGCAACATGTTTAAAATTCCACTTTCGAAATATATAAAAAAGCTTCAAAAAGAACACAACTTGCTTTGCATTATGCTTTGAAATATAATTTTTTATTCTGACCAAACAAAATCAAAAACATTTATACTTGTATCCATATAAAACATAAGACAGCAATAGGGTTGAACCGCTTTTAAAATTAATTTTTAATTTTGTTGTTTCTTTATTGTTATGTACTGACATAATAAGAAGTACGAGTGGAGACTTTATTGATTTAGGTGGTTAGCACTTGCTTTGCTATAGAGGGTTAAATAAATAGCACTAAATTTAGAAAAGACATTATAAAGACTATGTGAGAAATTTTGTCGGTCTAGGCAGGGTTTTATTTGCTATTTATTTCGCTTGAATTAAATGTATAAATTTGTACTATGTTTTGTATAGGGTGTTTTTTTATATTGAGAACTTTAAATAATAATGAATGACAGAAACATTGTTTAAATGAATTGATTCATTTATTCACCGTAACAGCAGCTAAAAAACCGATGATGAAAAATAGATGAAGAGCTCTATAAATTTCGCGAATAGATTTTTTTCTGTTTAACGTGAATTGCCAGGATTTGGAAGCATTTCTTTGACGTTAAAGAATTCATGATGAATTGCCAAACAGAAATATCAATACAAAACTGTGCAAAATAAGCGTGGTTCCCATTGAGTGAACACACATAAATTTTTCATAGCAGACAAAATTTCTTTAAATACTTATATTAAATTGTCAAACATATAAAAAAAAGCAATATAAATAAAATCCTGTGCAGCCTGGCCAATTCTAAGTCGGCAATATAATAGTTAAGTGAAATAATGTATAATCTATAAGAAAAACAAATGTGTTAAAAACAAGAAACTCAATAAAAAATTACTACTACTACAAAACTGTGAATACAATTTGACAATCATAACTGTCAAACTAATAAACATCAAAACAAACAACAAACAGAAATGTCAATACAGTTTGACATTCTTGACTGTCAAACCAATAGAAAACAACCATAGAAAATTCTTATGCAGCTAAAAGACACCCTTTACAAGTAGAAAAGAGCTTTTATGATAGGTACACGTTAACCACATCTATAGACACTTAAAGTATCCGTCTTAACGTCTTAAAAGGTTTTCCTTATACATATATGTGGGTAATTGAGTATATTTTTGGATTATGTTTTTTGTTTAATATTTAAATAGTCACTAAGACGTGTTGGTATAATTTTCTATGAAGACGAATACTATCAAGGTTTTTTAGGAGATGAATTTATGAGATTTTCAGCAGACTTCAAGAATTCAAACCGAATTTAAGTATTGTTATGAGTTTCAAATTTAAATATCGAATTCATTTTAATTTCGACGAAATACGATGAAGCTGAATAAATATTTAACAATTAAACAAAACAAGAAATTAATTAAGGCAAAAGTTTTTATTTTGGTAACATTTGCATGATAATGGTATTTCACTTGACGTCAAGAGACAGAAAACGAAGTGATCTTTGATTATTAATTACCTTTTTTTTTACTTTTTTAGGCTTTTATAGTCACAGACGATAACTAGCAGCTACTTTTTGACATTACCACTACACATTTTTTAATTTTAGGAAACATTTTCTTTGGAATTTGTTGGTAACTGAGCCTGCAGGAATTTAAAAGTTTTGTCTTAAAAGTAATAGAATTAAGCCACATATAATTTTTATGAAATGATTTTAAAGATTTTGAAGTGGGTTATCGTAAGTTTTAAGGTCTCATTCTATAGAATTGCTTAATCATGGTGTAACGAATTCAATTGTAGACGCCTTCATTCGACAAAGAAGTTTGTGACAGTCGTGCAATTGTTGTCAGTTAATTGTTCAGAAACACTTCTTCTTGAAAAGGTATGTCCAAGCTAGAATTCGAATGTTTTGAAATTAGTTCACAAGAAGACTAGAGTCAAAGTTTTTTTTTTGTATAATTAAAGGGCACTCAAGGGGTTATTAACACATTTAACATGTTTAAAGTTTAAACACAGTGCGAGCTCTAGGAAAATAGGGAAGGATTAAAAAGGAGTTACCGATGCACATTGGTCTTAAAGTTTTGAATATCATAATAATAGGGAAAAACAGAACTGGGTAAAACATTCCACATTCTCAATGTGCGGTTAAAAAAAGAATCTCTATACTTGACAGTACGTCCGAAATTGAGCTCAGTGTTAAACTGATGTTCATTCCTAGAAGTACGAGTATTACTGCTGAATTGTTAGAGCGGGGGAATGCAACTGGCTGATTCTACAGAACACTGTTTATAAAAATATCGGTAGAACAATGAAAGGCATGAAACATTTGAAATAGGTATTTGTCTTCCAGAAGTCTTTGGTGAAATGTGAAAAACGATAAAAAAAATTAAGTCGAGTCACTCTTTGTCATGGAAACGTTAGCCTTCCACAAATCAGTTGAAATTACTGAATTTTTGAATACGTAAAATATTGAATTGGTTGGTCTTCTTGAGGACAGTCTTGATTTGACACCCATCGACTTCTGCTTGACACTAAACAAAATATTGATGCCTTCAAAAAATATATTTCAGAGGTCTCTCACGATAAGTGTCCCAATTTGGTTGAAAATCTACTGATTGCTTAAGGAAAAAAATTTGAAAAACATTTAAAACCCCTTTATAATTACTAACAATTGCGTTTTCATTGTTATGTTGAAAATATAAAGAGGAATCTTGGCAAGAACATGTTTCATTGCTACATAAAGCATTTTTCCATAGTAAAAGTCCCATAAATAAAATTTTGGTGCAGTGGCGATGCAAGGTCTTTTTGTCATCAAGGTTAACATTCTCGAACTACAAACTTTTGAAATAGCATCATAAAGTCTTAATCCAATGAATATATTTGAATGCAGTTTGACGTCATTTCAAAATGATAGTTTCAAAGTCAAACCAATAGATATAAATTTATATCAGTGGATCACTAGGGCGTGTACGCACTTTCCTTATTTCACTAATTTTTATATCGCTCGTGTTACGTTAGTTTATGTTTATCGCACTACCTTTCATCATCCAAAATAATTATTCCCTTGATTAGTTTTTTCAAACTGTCAATGATATTTTTATGGCATGATAAAATTACAAAAAACTTGAATTTTAATGAAACACGAAAAAAAAGTAAAACAAACAAAAATATAGATGAGTTTTATATCTCACTTTCATTTTATTTTATTAGATTATTATTATGTTTTACTTTGTTATATGAATACATAAGTTTTCAAGTTGAATCAACTTTTTAATGAATTCATCAAATCTTCCATAATTAAATAAATGATCTATGAACTATAAAAAAGGTTATTTTCAGAATTAATCGGGAATTTATCATTTCATTAGCATAAAATATTTTAGCATAGTCATAATATAAAAGTTCATTCAAACTAGCAACTAGGTTGTAAGCAGATACATATCTCAAAAGTCAAAATAATTTTTTGTTTGTCAATACAAGTCTGGAATTTACCGTGAAAGGTGAGGAATATTTTTTCTTCAAAAGTAGGTCATTTGATATTTTATGTAATAATCTATGCCAATAAGAAATTGAATAATAAGATAAGCGTGGGAGTTTCAAAGTAATTGCCATTTGTGTGTAACATTTTTTCTTTTTAACAAATGTTACAGTTTATGAATCTTATATTCTGAATATAAACGACTTTGAATTAAAAACCATTATTATAAAAGGATGTAACCCACATTGATAACTTCAAATTGATGACCTTACAAATTTTGCAAAGTATATTCTAAGAACTTATTAAAGTTTGGGCTTCTATCTGTAATACATAAGTTTCAATCAATTACTTTTTTTCGGTCTCATCGGTTTTCATCATTGAAACTAATTCTTGCAATTTGTTTGATTGGTAATAGCTGCCATTGAAAATTACTGTCACACAATTTTTTTCTGATTGATTGATCTTAGGTAAGAGTTGATCATTTGGCGTTTTTCGTTTTTAGTTCAGAGCTGAGCTCTGAGCGAACAGATTAGAGTTCTGAGCAGAGTATGTTCAGAGCTCTCTGATTTAATTATGAAACAACTTGAGCACTAAACTGTCAAGATTTGAAATGTCGTCTTTTTGAAGGCGTTCAAAATTTTCTTTAATCAAATTAAATAAAAAAACAGTCATAGCGTTGGTCCATTTGACGTCTGAAATAAATATGGTTCATAAAAATGCTATATGCAATTAGTTGTTTCTAAATTATCTTTTCTTCTGCACTAGAGCGACCAGCCTCTTCCGCTGTTTTTATTGTTTTGACGATGATTTTTTTTAATTTCCCGGCTTTTATATATCAAATTGTTTGTGTTCAGCTTTTTACTCCGTTTACTCTGTTATTTTATTCTGAGCTCACAGAGCGCGCTCTGAACATGCTCAGAACTAAAAAAGAAACACGAATTTGAAGCTCTGAACGATCAGAGCTCAAAAAGAAACACAATTATTTTTTTGACAGTTCGAGCTCTGCTCTGAACTAAAAAAGAAAAACGCCAATTGAAAGTAAAACTGACAGGCGGGAATGTACAGAAAATGGAACACTGTCAGTAGTGGAACGACTTAGATTCGAATTAAGAACTACAAATCAGCTGTTTATCGAAAACGATTTGATTAGGCTCTGAGTTATATAAAGCCTTGTTTTAAGTAAACAATTTTTACAACTGATAACCTTCATTTTGACACCAAACATAACAAATTTGTTTTTCAATTAACGGTTTTTAAATGTCAAAACTAAATTTTCAATGATGAAAACCAATGATAGCTATAACTGGCCCAAATAGATTCTAAGAAACAATTTTTGAATACTTAAAAAAATCAACATTTTCAATTTGACACATTATGGGAACTTACAAACCCATTAAGAACTTTCAAAAGTTTTCGGCTTAGATCAAATATAAAAGTGTGTTAGAAAGTAATTCACAAAATAAGTAGCTGTCCCTCTTGGACTATTTAGGATTAAGTTACAAAAGAACAACCTGATTCTTTTATAACTTAACACCTTAAGAACTTCCCGACCAGTTTATATTGTTAAAAAAGAGTTGACTGAACTCTCCATTCAGCCAAAAACATACAAAAACCTGAATTATTTTAATATTTCACAAGATAAAATTGTTTGCATAACTGATGATGTGCCCATAACCATAGTAATTAACAGCTGGTTACATTTGTGTTAATTTTCAATTCACGAAAGTTTATGTGAAGTGTCATCACATCAAGATTGAGTTCACACGAGAACGTCATCATCGGTCAGTAACAGTAAGTGTCAAAAAATAAAGAACATAATCTATGTGATGGTCATAAAGTTGGCACCGTTTAGACGGTGTGGTTTTGATCTTACAAAATTCTGTGAGTTCTCTTTGTGTGACACATAACTTCTCGTGAGTAGGCACTCGCTATGGGAATTTCCAGCGCTGCTTCATTATTTATTTAAGCAATTTTACACTTTATCTTTTTTTCTTTAACATGTGCAGTGCATGACTTTTAGCGGGAACATTTTTTGGCTCTTAAGATTCATACATTTTAAGATTGATGATGATTGCACTTGGTTTTGTTGAAAAAAGAGAATGAATTTTTGTTTGAATGTGACGCTCGTGTTTAATACTCTATGCGAGCTATGTTCAAGATATACAAAAAATAAACCTTGGAATTCTTTTTTTCGTTGTTTCGGATAAATTTACAAAGCTTCCAATTTTATGACGAGAAAATGTGAACGTGATCTACTCAGAAACAACAACAAAAACCATCACATATCGTTCGCTGACGGTAGGTTAGGTACTCAAAGAAAACGAGTTCTTCATTTAAAAAAAATAATGAAAATACTTAACAACGACTTTTTGATATGGATTTTGTAATCCGAGTGTCTTAACATCAAAATGAGAGACGTTTGAAGTTGGAAGGCCATCCTATCATGCATATGTTTTCCTTTATGTACATGTGATATGGGAAGTGAAAGAAGCCACGTCTGAAGTCTGCTCTAATTAGAGATAGATAAATGTTATAATGGTTAGGTTAGGTAGATACATCGTATGTGAAATGATTCTTTTATATTTATCCAGGTTTTTTCATATGCTGCTTCTACTTCAATTATTTTATAAAGACAACAAAAAAAGATACAAATAAATGCCAACAATAAATTGAATTCTATGGTTTAGCATTCATTTGAAAAGCTCTTTTTGTATAGACATTTGTTGCGTGTAGGCCACGGTAAAGATTAAGTGAGATAAGTCTATAGCTACTTTAGTCAATTAACAGATTTGAACAATTGTTTTATCTATTTCAATAAACAAGATATTGTTATGAATATCAATTGAATGAATTCTCAAAGAAATTCGAGAAGCTTGTTTGGTTAGAATAGAAATTGCAGTTTTGTTGAGCAGTTTTTCCATGTATACATTTTTGTCTTTGTTAATTATGAATTTATTCTAAACAATATTCTATAGAAACAGACAGTTGCATACCATCTCCCCGTGAAACTTCCAGGAATGCCTTGAACTCTATTGCAGACGTATTGTCAAATATATTGATTATTTTTATCAGTCGTACATCAAAAATTATTATCGGCCTTAAATGAACTGACAACGCATCAACTGCCAAATTAATTGACATTTTTGTTTTTTCACAATTTGGAAGTTTTTCGAATATTTAAATTTTAACTTGATTTTAAAATCCTTGATCGTAGATGGATTCTGGATACCAAAATAAAAACGACATAGTATGAAGATATTTAAATAAATGAAAAAGATATCAACTGTCAGATTAAATGTCACTTATGTCTTTTAACAATTTGACAGTTCAAGGTTTTATCTTTGAGATTTTTAATTTGCTTTAAATACAATTTACACTTTCAGGAGACATAACAGACTTTAAATAAATTCTTTGGACTCAAATTCAGACCAATAAAATTCCTCAAACGATTTGTCAACTTATTATTAGTTGTATTTATTTTAGTTATGGAATAGTAATTTTGCCAGGGATTATTTTTATAAGAAAATTTAAATAAAATTAAAATAAATCAATTAAGCGGTCAGTTTAGTAAAAAAATATTATCTATTGATATTTTGACACAATTAAACCTTTCAAAAAGTTAATTTGGATTGGATTGCAATTATTTGACAGCTGTCCAATCAGATTCAATATACTCCCAAAAAAGCTCCTTAGACCAAGAAAACTCTTTGCATTTCATTTTTAGTTGTATACCATAAGGTTTAGTAGTGAAAGACTACTTTTCGTCAAACGTAAATAAAGTCCAAACAGTTGAATTAAAAAAATATGTTCAGTTGATTTTTTGACACAATTAGATTTGGAGGTTTTTCTTATCAACAATAATTTGACAGCTGGCTTATAAGTTTAGAAAAACATCAAGCCTTAGATCCATCATCAAGTCTGATTCAAAAAAGTATTCAGTGGGGGATGTAACAGTTAAAATTAACAAATGTCACATCAACTGTCAAACAAACTGTCATTATTGTCTTTTCAAAATTTTGTCATTTCAATGTTTTACGGTCAAATTACTTAATTTCATTTCTTTTAAACTGACCCAAAGTACAATACTTCTTCTTATATAATATTGATAGACCTTTCTTTCACTTTAATGACAGATAATTTAACTGTTATTATTATGAATTCTGGCAATATACAAAAAATTATGCAAATTCACTGTCATATACGAAGAACTCCCATAGTATGATTAAAAATGTATATGTACATAATTCTCAGTTTATTATTGCAACTATACATTTCTCAATTCTCATATGCTTAAAAATTCATTACGATTTTCTAGGAATAATAAAATGTACATCACTGCAGTTTGCAAAAACAAATACTTCGAGCAATTTATTGTTTTTAACAATGTATCCACGGCATTTTATATTGTGTATTTTAGTTCAATCAAAAATTAGAATAGAATTCTAAATGTCTATTTGATAGATTAGAGCACAACGAAAATCAAACTAAACTTTTATGTTTACTCATTTATCTAACTTAGTAGCATTAGCAATTCACCGAACTTAATGTACATTGCGGTCAGATATATGATTTAAGCTGTTAAGTTCTTCCGACAGAAAACAGAAACTTGTACACATTGTACTTCAAATAGTAGATTAATTATTCAATTCCTATCCGCCCATTAAACGATAAATAGAACTCCCACTTTCAATTAGCTACAGGGTGTTTCAGATACTTTTGAAGTATTTTTGAATTTCAGATTTTCCTAAAACTTTTGATTTAATTGCTTTTTAATATTATCATTCTGTTTTTATAACCAACAATTCTGTGAAATTATATCATAATCAGCAAAAATGTTTTATTCAACTATGAGCTTATAGGAAACAAGATGACATTTGACAGTCATATGGACGCACATTTTAAACACACCCTGTTTTTACTCTTTTTTCTGTACGAGCCTTTGACAATCTGCTGCATGCATTTATCAGTTTATTCTATGTCGTGCTTGTCTTCATAGTACCTACACATTATACTCCTTCAAGGATCCCCACACACGTTAGGTAAACTTTTATACCTTCGTGAATTGAACAAAAGGAGTTTGAAATATAAGAAAATTATTTACGACTTTTGCAGTCATTCATTCATCGTCGCGCCCGCAGCGCTGTGAGGGGTAGAGACGAGTACTTCAGCTCAGGGGATTTACTATACTTTTAATTTCATATTCCGCCCCCGATAAACAACCCACCCAGAAAGAGGTAATCGACCCGCAATAAATCGAGGTCATCCCCTGGTTTAGCACCATTCCATGGATCCACAAAGAGAAAAACAAACTGCCCTTAATCCCACCTTACATTTACATATACGATTACGATATACGATGGCTACGCTGGAGGCGCATATGAGAACAGAAGAACAGAATATTAAAAAAAAAAAACAACTCACCTGAGCGAGGCTTTGGCGTGGGTGGATTGCCGCGTGGAGCAGGTCTCGGTATTGGCTGTGGTAGGGGCTCCTGAGGGCAGTACGTTGAATCCCTAGCAGCATCCACTGCATTATTGGGATTAGAGTCCTGGGGTGATGTTAAACCCGTTGTTGTCATTGCTTTGTTGTTTGTGTTCTTTATTTTTTTCAAATACAAATATTGTTCTCTTTGTTTATTTCGATTGTGCATTCTATGCGATGCCAGAGTCCTCTTGCGAGTTGATTTGTTTGCTTCTCACATTTCTTTATAATTTACAAGGATGACACATCATTGCCATCACTGCTATCGCCGCCGCTACCGTTACTGCCGACGACGTGCGTTTTCTTTTTGTTGTTATACGTTTTTATTTTCGCTGCAAGGATAACAATTTTCTTTATGGGCCGTTTTTCATTTACTGGAAACAGCACAGTTTTTCACACATGGCTGAACCTACAATATTGAATCACTGGGTAGATGTTTTTCCTTGGACTTTATGAGCGCTGCATGCTTTTTTCAGATCCTGAATACTTTTCTTTTTTGATTTGACATTTGCAGCCCTCCCCCTCAAGGAGACACACAAGAATATAAAAGCCCTTGCAGAGAGCAGCACGGTTGATATCGATCCGAAAAGCGAGTATAGATAGGGCTGAGACTGGAAATGCGATTCTGGTGATGGTTATGGAAAAAGGACGAAAAGCAGTGACACACAATAACAGATGATGATGACGGAGAAGACGGTGGCGCGCAGGAGGAGCTGAAGGCGGAGGTAGATGGTGAAAAATCAACAACAACAAAAAACGAAGACGGAAAGAGGAGGCAAGGGCGGCAATGGTTGGTTATATATGAAAACGGAAAACCCTCTTAATGACCGTGAATTAGAAGCAGATGATTAAAGGAAAAAAAGGAGAAGAATTTAGAAACGGGATGTTGAATTCAAGGATTTTCCCACTTCTTCTTCCTCATATACAAATAAGGGGAGGGATGTGATTCGTTTGGTAGAGAAATAAAGTTCACCACCCCTTTTTTATTTCAATCCACGCACTTAAATGCACACAAAAAGGAAAAACATTCACCAACTATGCCACGGAAAATGGGAAAACACGCGCAATTAATCACAACCGAATACCGTTAAGTTCGAAGTTAGACTAAAAAGTCGAAACGTCGAAAGACAATTTAATCCATGGTCATGCCGCGGCTGTAGAAGAGTCTTTTCTGCAAACCTTTTTAAAACTCAACTATCCACTTACTCTCTTTCCGCTGCACATTCTGCAGAAAAATGTATCTCTCTCTCATAACGAGGTTGTTTTCCTCTCCGACTTCGTTTCCGTTGCTTGCTCTTGTGGAGCAAACATTCGCGTTGCGCACTTCGAAAACTGAGATCTAGATACTTTTTGGTTTGTATCTTTTTCTTCGGTATATATTAAACTGGTTCTCTTCTTGTCTGGCTGGCCCCATCAACATTAATGACGTCACATTTACGTCACTAACTTTAGTATTTCGAACTTGTGGTTCTATTTCTGCAACGGAACCCCACTAGAACTCGTTGTCGTGTCGTCGTGGTCTTTTTTGTCGTGACTTGGAACTGTGGAATTAAATCATGCAGAGCGGAATGTGGACAGAGATTGGAGCTTTAGCATTGGACATGCGCTATTTGTTGTTTTGGGGTGTACCACGGACGTCGACAAAGACGACGACGTATGTACACCGTTCATAACGGTTCGGTGTACAATCGAAACCGACTTCATCCAAAGACGTAATAATTTTTGGGTCCCAACCAAGTAGTCCGGGGTTATTGTGTGAACGACTGTTTTGTGGGAAACAAGGTTGCAGTGGAGATATATAGTTGGGCAAGAATTTTGGAGGTGGGCGGCTTGAACGAGTGATGCTGGTTCCCAAATGGTTATTTAACAAATTCTGCGAGTTTCAGAGATGTGTTCCTTTTTTTGATTTGATTCTTTTTGTTGGCATATAGTAAATACATGCTGCAAATGGGCGGTAGGTCAGTTGGGACTTGGAGAGTTATAGTAGTTGATCGGATATACTTTCGATTTTTGTTTTTTCGGGACGGGACGGGACACATACTGTGTTTGGAGATTTGCGATAGTCACGTTCTTCCACCTACCTACCTACACCTTTCAGATACACTTTATCTGTATCTCTTTGGTGCGACGTGCGATTAAGGTGATTGGATTGTTTTGGAGTAAAAATATAAATAAAATTGTTCGCAGCCTTGTGACTGGAACTGGATATATGGAATTGTTGGGTTGATTTATGCGGACAAGTTTTATGTGAATAGCATTTTGAATTGGATACAGGAAAAACAAAACAAACAAAGTGAAAGGGATTTGCAAATTTATAACAAAAAAAAATGTATAGGGATTTCTCATCGCAGCAGGTTTTTGTGAATTGGACAAGTTAAATTGGGTTTATAGAGGTCTAATGAAGAAATATCTATAAGGGACACACATGGTCCTAAAGAAGAAAGAGGGTTTCTGTGATATTTACATATATATTTAGATCTTTTTTTTTGTTGGGAATCGTTTTTATTAAACTTGTTAATTTTGGGTTATGGAGCATTAAGCTATTGAAATTGGGTGATGTAGAACCCATTGAGAAAGGTTCATGTAACCGCATATTATTTTTAAACCAAGATAATATAAGAACTGTTGCGAAGGGTTCGAATTAATTACATTAAAATCTAAAGGAAAATTTAATAAGGACCAAAAATCAAACAGAGCTTTAAACACAGACTCTAGACTTCTTTTACTTAAAAAACATTTATAAATAGCATGGGTTGTTAAAAAGTACTCTTCCTTACCTAAAGCTAAGTACAGAAGATTGTCAGATCTTAAACAATGGTGTCAGACCTGTCAAAGAAAAAATTGTCCCAAATGTCATACAATCACTTTACCATACAATTTACTAAGCGTTATTTTTTTAAGTTCAGATCAGTGCACTGAGCAGACCCTCAGAACGCAAATAACGCTCTGAGCAGAGTTTGATCAAAGCTCTCCAAATTATTAATGAAACAAACTGGAGAACTGAACTGTCAAAACATTTAGAATTTGCAATCTGTCTCTGTTAAACTACTTGAAACAAATGTGAAGTTAGCTGCGCTTAGGTTTTTAGTCCATAAGCTAGGTCATTTTATTCAAAGCTCATAAAGTGCGCTTCCAGCTAGCTTTGATTGAAAAAAGAAACACAATACGAGTGATCTGATATGTACATATGTGCGTCTAAACTAGAAAGGAAAAACAGATCATTTTGGAAAGCTCACGACTGTCAGATTTAGCAATTTTGTCAAATCCGTCAGTAAAAAAAACTGTCACAATACAATTATTCAATGGCTGCGTTCAATCTCGTGTTGGATAGGGTATTTTTAGATACCGCATTGAACGAGTTGGATAACTTAATTAATATAGCTGTCAACAAAAAAGAGCTCATAAAGAACGCTTCCAGCTAGCTTTGATCGAAAAAAGAAACACAATACGAGTAGTCTGATATATACATATGTCTACACTAGAAAGGAAACACGGATCATTTTTGAAAGCTCAGTTATTTGTTCTTGGCCTAAAAAAGAAAATAACTCTTCACGACTATCAGATTTAGCAATTTTGTCAAATCCGTCAGTAAAAAAAACTGTCACAATACAATTATTCAATGGCTGCGTTCAATCTCATTGAACGAGTTGGATAACTTAATTGATATAGCTGTCAACAAAAAAAAAACAACTATCAGTTGTTTACAAAAATCTAACACTTTAAGATTTCGAGGTCCAAAACTATTGTAAAACAAAAATTTTCAACGCATAATTTTGATAATGTACTGGATATTTACCAAAAAAGATAGAAATTTGGAAGCAATTGTCTGGTTGCTTCAAATTTAAACATGTGTTGAATCAGCTGTTCTGTCAGATACCAATAATAACCAAAAATTCTTGGATACCTTTGGATTCCTTTTTGGATATCCCAGCTACTTTGGATCACCTGTTCTTTTGCACTAAAAAAAAGCTTTCCGGATACCCCATCTGTCTGAGATTAAACACATCCAATGAGTTAATTTTGACTGAAACGTCACTGTCAGCCATTGTAAGACGACGTGACGTTTGAAATTGTCAGAAGTCATTGTTAAAAAATCTAACATTTGCTAAAAATTTCTTTATTGACATATACACAAATTCTTCGGCTTGAACTCAAAATCTAGTCAGCAAATAATCTGACTAGAAGTCGAAAGACGTTGATACAAAATTCACCAGTATACAATTTTTGATTGCAATGTGTCAGCTAGTTAATAGCTATTTTCTTAGCATTAAATAACCTGACAATATTGTGACATTCGTTTGTACTAAGCTTATGGTTTCTCTGAAAATTTAAAAAATGGCTTAAAAAATTGAGGGCCGTATAAATGATTCAGTTAATTAATGTTTAAATCGTGTATCTTCAAAAGAAAATAAGCAACATAGAGGCCTTGGATTTCAACCATAAAATTTGTTCAATGTTCGCTGTAAACGATCTGTCAAAATATTCAAATAATTGGAATCTTTGCTTTAGGTTACCGAACAAAATTTGTATCTGGCAACTTTATGTTACACAAAAAAAGATGCAATAAACTATATTTAATAATTCAGCTTCTAGGATCTTTAAGATATGAATTTCCAATTATAACTTATTCATAGCAAAATACAGATTCCTATTCATATATGTAAGAACTGTAAAGAGTTAGTCCCATAAAATCATAAAACACATAACTATGCATAATCATATTAAATATTTCATGCATACCATTAATATCACAAATATACATTTTTAATGAAATTAAATTTGCAAAACATCTTCATCTTCATCATATTGCCCCGCACAAACAAAAAGTGTTCGGGTCAAAGAACCGATTAAAATCAAATTACGAAAACATAATGACATCAACTTACAATTAGGTACTAAACACAATGGAAAATTCGAAGAATCGATTAGGCTACAGAAAGTGGTCGTTAATGTTTCATCAAGTAAACATCATTTATTTTTTTGTATATGTACCTAAACAGCATCCCAAAAGAAAGATTAAATCGTATAATCTAAAGAAGAGTTTAACCCATGTCACTTGCTTGGGTAAACTAAATTAAGGACTATAAACAAAGTTATAAAAATAAAACTTGACCCTGTTTATTTTTATATTGTGTTGTCCCTCAAGCAAGAAGATTTCTGAAAATCTAAAAATGAAAAAAGGTCTTTTACCATTATATCTATTTATGGAATTCTTTTTAATAAAAGCTTTAATCAAACGATTTGCCATAAATAAATATACAACTTCAGGAAATTGGATTAAACTTTGAATATCGCGACACTGGCGCCACCGCCGCTTCCACCTGTCACTTATGACTAATGCATATCAACCTTTACATCACGTCACAATAATGTAAAATGTCAATTACTAAAATACACGTTGCAACTATATTTATGCTGATCTTTATGACAAAGGCAAATATTTTTAGAGGGAAGTGCTTCCATTTGAAAAAAAAGTCAATAACATCTTGATGGCGTCTTCATACTCAAAATGCACCTCTTCTCTGTTTAGAAGACAATTTGAGAAAGAAAAAAGTAAAAAAATCTAAGCTACTGCAGGTTATGGGTGTTATATTACAAGAAAACCCATCGAGACATAGCTGCACCAGAGACGATGACGATGGAGCTGCTGTACTTGTTCCAGACACTTAAGCATGCAAAAGACGCTTTTTTTGTTTGTTTTTGCATAGTGACTTCCACCGCAACGGACCGAGGAGTAGCTTAGCTGGAGCATGAAACTTCAAACGCAAAAAACCATCAAGACATCCAGCAATCGACCATGTCACTTGACCGCTTATGTAGTAGCTCGACGGACGACAAAATATAAAGATGAATGGACGGAAGCAGGAGTACTAATCACCTCCCATCAGAGATATTTTGTTTGTTTTTATTTTTTTCCTAGAATGGAAGCTGTAGCACAGTACAGCCAAAGTGATGGAGAGCGTTTAA
This sequence comes from Eupeodes luniger, assembly GCA_951509635.1. Lineage (NCBI taxonomy): Eukaryota > Metazoa > Arthropoda > Insecta > Diptera > Syrphidae > Eupeodes > Eupeodes luniger. Next base: position 3,873,839 of record OX608075.1, on the reverse strand, counting down.
TGATAGTTTGTTAAAACGACTTTCACCACTCTTGTAAATCCGATACAGCCGAAGGCCAGCAGCTTATCTATACTTCTCTGGCCCGATGTTGGTCTCAACGTCGGAACGAATGATATCTATCTCTTGGAATCCAGTTCTCAATATGCGGTTCAGTCAATTCAATTTAGCCCGATTTGACCCCACGTCCACATCGTCGTCGCTAGTTGTGGAAGGCTCCACGAGCACGAGTAAGACTATGAGTATGACGATGCTGTTGTGATGGGGACTTAACCTCATTACGCTTTCTAGCTTGTGCTATAGGAATTGTTGCAAATGTATGTAGCTGTAACTACCTGGGAAACTCAATTTTGCACTGATGCTGCTCCTGCTGCTATTGCTGCAGCTTCAGGTTCCCGGCGTGATTATATTGGACTTTTAGTTTTCATTTTCATTTTTTCCATTTCCGAATACGAGTTGAAAAAGGAAATTGAAAATTAATTTAGCTCCAACTATAATGTAGATGGTGGAAGTGGCGCCCGGGTGGGGAACCTTTGCTCTTGCTTGTTGTATACTTTTTCACTATTGAAACTACGTAAATTAAAATTTCTTCAAGAGGAGAGGGGGGTGTGGTGTATGATATGGAAATGTCACATCTAAGGTGATTAAGAAAAATGTTCCCTTGGGAGACGCACGTGTGTGATAGTCTATGAAGTCATCCCATCACGTAGAAAATAAATTCTCCACGTGTAGATTTTTAAAAGGATCGCACTTCCTTAATCAAATTAATTCATCTCACAACTAATAGATATACATAAGTTTCCTATATGAGTGTCAATTATTATTATTAAATTAAGTTAACAACTCACCTCGGGTAGAAGACTCCATTTATGTTGCGGCTTAAATTTACAATGGATTACTTAATGGAACACAGAAAACACAATTCATATTGTTTTCGTTTTCAATTAAAAAAATAATCACACACTTATGAATGCCTATATTTAATTGAATTAAGGTACAATTTTGATTGGATTAATAAACACACAACGACGAGATGATTAAAGGGTTGTAGTGTTTATATTTCCGAAAGATATCCTTATCTTCAAAGTCGAAGGAGGAAGGTTTATCACAAATTGAGTTAAATTTTATAACCACGCTTTTATCTTCTAAAAGAACACGGAGCAGGACGAAAAATTCCAAGAAACGACCTTGAAGTAAGGGCAAACACCTTACAAATATTTCATTATAAACAAATTCAAGACCTTAACAGGGTGGATGTAAAATATTTATATTTAAAATTTATTTAATTATGACAAGCTTAAGCTTAAAGAGAGCAAAAGCAAAACCATACCAGTCGTATCGACTTTTTCTTTTGGAATGGAAATGGTTGTGAAGTGAAGAAACTTTCTTTGGGTCCTCTTCGGTGTTTCATTATTCATGCATATTTCACACTCTCTTCTTCTCTCTTTGAAAACGAGGGTTAAAATGAAAGCTTTTACAAAACAGAGTGTTGCCATTTATTGGGAAGTGGGTAAGGAAGACTTGTAGTTTATTATTTGTTTGGTAGTTAGGGTAGATAGCAGGTGTTTTGGCATTTGAAACATTTATATAAAAAAAAGAATACATAATTTATGATAATTAAGGTTAAAGTTATTTTACTGATAAGTAAGGTGTATTTATAACCGATACTAAACCATAAATTCCTGAAAGTTTCTGATGCCTTAAGTTTTTGGGTTCAAGAATAAAAAATATTTTCTAGATAAGTGCTACATATTGGACAAAGTATTTCTTAGTAGTGATAAAAATACTAACTAACTGGGGAAAAGTTCGGTGAGCGTGGAGAGATTTGGAACTTGGCGATACTTTGTCCGATATTTATGCAACAGGATTCATTTTAAATATTATTAAGAAACGTGATACGTATTTTTCAAGAAAATTGAAAATATTGGATATGCTATTAAAAAAAGGACAAATCTTCTAATCTCCATTTTTATGAAATAATAAATTTTGCGCCGCTTTAACTTAAAAATGGATTTAAGTACAAACGCTAAACGTTATTATATGTACGTAATTTTTAAATAATAAACTTTTCGAGAATTTCAAAATGTGATACAAAATTATTTTATTTAGAATGATGGAATTCGCCATTAAGTAATACTATAATTCTCAAATAATTGAATCTCTTTAAACTACAAAAAGAGATCTAAAGGACTTTAAAGTCATTTTAAATCAGATTACCTTTTTTTAAAAACATATGACTCATATTTGAATTTTTATATCTAACTAGCGGCCCGTCCCGGCTTCGCACGGGTAGACATAAATAGGTACATATAATTAGGTTATAAGCATGCTAATTAAAACGACCATGAATCACTAAATTAGAAAACATTTTTTTGTCCTATCATTAATACTCTTCGCAGCGTATGCGATGAAAGACATTTTATGACTAATTTTTTTTACACCTTCGGTTGGTTTTAATAGGAATTTCAAAAGATTTCTATAGTAATCTAGTACTAAATATAGCATATGTTACTCAGTGATAATGTAGCTTTCTAATGAAAAAAGAATTATTAAAATCGGTCCAGTACTTTTTGAGTTTATTCGTTACATACAAAAATACAAATCTTTCCTCTTTATTATATTAGTGTAGATTACTTTTTTTTCCGTCACATCACAAAAACAAGGCAATACATTTTGTGAAGGATAAGGCTGAGTGGAATTCAACTTTCGACTTAAATTTTTTCTATCACAGAAAGTTTTTTAAATGTGCTTTAGAAGTGGTGAAAATAACCAGAACCGATGTTTTTAAGACTAAGGTAAAATAAAACTTACGAGTAGTTCTTAACAGTGAGTGATCTTTTAGAAAAGCTCTAATTTTTTTTTTGTGGTACTCTAAGTTTCTTGAAATTCTCAATAATTTTGAGTCTTAATTTGACTCTATATGAAGTTTTGAGAATTCATGAACTTCAGCCTTAATTAGCTCTGAAAAATACGTTTTGGAGTAAATTTTTAGTTCTGAATTTAAGTCCAAACTTCAATTTTAACTATTTTCTCAAATTTTAAAAATATCCATTTTTAACATAATTTTTATATACATATTTTTTTCAATATATGTATTACAAAAACTTGATGTTTTAGACGTGTCTAGATGACGTATTCGTTTAAAAAAAATTACTTTCAAACTATTTTGCCTTTTTCTATTGAAAACAGTTTTAACATGGTGGATTTTTTGAACATTTTATAAAATACTTTAAATATTTCAACTGAATATCGAAGATAATGATTATAGATTTGGAAAACCATCACGAAATTGTATTGACAAAAAACCATTTCATAAATTTAGATAGCCTTAAAAGCCTTATATGTGTATGATTTTTGTTTCGAATTTTAAAAAGTAATATTTTACAAAACTTGTAGTATTGGAGTAATTTTGGAGTCAAATTTGAATTAAGTCCATCAAAACCCATTGGAAAAAAGCAATTTGATTGCTATTAAAAATTATCTTATTCATCACAAATATTTTATCCCTGCAATTTGGGGCACTAATATCTCGTTTTTCATGCTGCCTTATAAAAACAAATATCATTCTCTTACATCGACGTTTTCCTTATCTGCATATTTGTTGGTTAAACAACCCAATGCATACCTTATCAAAGTGAATGAAAAAATGCTTTTAAGGACTTTGTTGACATTTTAGCCAAATTTGTGAAAACTCGAAACCCGTTAATGGCTTATTTTTCCATAACATTATTTTTAAAGAAACCCAACAATATGGATATATACTTTTTATACTTACATCACTTTATACATAATCTTTTTTAATATTGTTAAATAAATTGTCTACATGAAAATTGTGTATGCTGTTTTTCTCCAAATGTTTTGTGTAGATTTACATGAGCTAAAACTTAACTTAATATCCTCTAAGTTAACTTACAAATTTTTATTTACTCCAAATATAAAATAATTTTAAAGACGTTTTAGGGACTTAGAAATAAAACTCTCCCCAAAATTCAGCTTTGTCGACATTTTGAATCGAAAAGACATTTTGTTAATTGAAAATTTAGAATGAAACAACAACAACTTGTGTGTGCTACCACCAAGTTTGGCTGGAGTTATAGCTATTTCACGGGGGCCAACCCGATCATCAGACTCCTTTAGTGGTGCTTAATCGCTTTTTGTTCAATTTAATTTTTGAAGAACTTTTGCCCGAGCTGGGCTTGAACAAGCGACCTAGCGTGTGAGGAGCTATACTCTGTCCAACAAAAATAGTCAGTACAGAGAAGATAGGACGTTTACCTCTCACTCTGACTGAAGTGAAATCTCGTTAAGCTGTGAGAGAGAGCAAATATTACAGGGTTTCCGTAGTGCCCATTATAAATTTCGAAAAAGCTCTGATAAATATTAGTAGGGATACCAACTTTTGACTTTAAATTGAAAGTTAAAAATAAATTCCGTTTAAGAAAATTTATAAATTATGTACATAATCCCGAATTCAAAAACCCCTTTGTGAAAACTAAGAGTAACATAAATTCAATTATGAAAAAATAATGAAAATTTTCGATTCTGTATCACACAATATTCACAAATACACAATTTATAAACAACACAGCACAGATTTATAATAAAATAAAAGCAGTTCTTTTTTTGGCACTGATTATAAAACACCGTATAAATAAAAACTTTTTCAAAGAATATTTTTTTTATGAACAAAATCACTATTTTTCACCATCTATAATTACACCATGTATTATAAATAATTTTCGCTTAAACTCAACCCTTTGCTTCCTAGTGGTTTCGCAATTAAACCAAATACTCTATATTTTTTCTTTATATTCCTACTGGTTTTTTTTAATTTTTAGTAAATATTATTTTTTTTTATTTAAATGCATTATTCATTATACACATTCTATATAAATTTTAAGTTTTTATACAAATTTTTGAAAAAGTTGACATCTCCGGGAACAAAGGGTTAATTTACGAAGAATAATAAATAAACTTCACTTACCGAAAAACAGCAAGCGACAACACCATTCGCATATTTGTTCTCAAAAGCTTTTAAAAAAGCACACATTCTGAAAGCTCCCAAACAAAATCCAAAGAAAAATCCACCATGATTTGCATTAAAGTGGAAATGGTAACTCTAATAACAATCTGCTTATTTTCAATACATACGAAGAGGGTTGTTTGTGAACACATTATTTATCAGTGTCAGTGTGGCTTTGGCTGCGCATGGTAAAGGTTGTGGGGATGTACGCTCGTCGAAGCGTAATTACAACAACAATTTATGTGTAAGTCAGTGTTTGAATTTTCTTTTTCAGTAGGTAAAAAGGGAATAAAACCACTGACTGGCACCATTTGCAAGAAAAAAGCTCTCCCATATGACGTGTACTGACTATTTTTGTTGGACAGAGTATAGTGCACTACGCACTACGCCACCGCACCCACATGAAAGTTGTAAGCCAATTACAGGTTTTTTCGTTCTATCGAACTATACTGAACCGATTAGCATTTTTCTAAGTACACACAAGTAATTGTTGTTGTTTTATTCAGGTTCTTTCTATTTTTTATATAATTTTTCTATGAACTCTTACAGAAAATAAGTCATAAGTTTCAATACAATTATTGTATATTTAGATAAATTAGAATTCCAATGGTTATTGACATTCCAAGTCTAGTAAATAAGTAATGAATACCTGTAGTACTATTTACTCAAAACATGAAACACAGCAACACTTTTCTGAAGCAAACAAACAACAGAAGCAACAGAAACAGCTTTTTCATTTACAACTCTTAAAAATAACAGTAAGGTTCTTGTATTGGCTAAAATAGCCTGTGAGTATGCATCAAATTTGTATGTCTCTTCTTCTAAAGCCACAACAAAATCTTGCATACTTTCTTCCGACTTTAGTATATCCAGGCTTAGATAATTTATTTTATTTTTTTTCAAGATTCTACAAAAAAAGTAATATGTATGAATCCAATCAAGGCGCAACTTCCTGAATGAATGGCATTTAAGAGCTTCCCTTTCATTAAGCCGCCATTATACAGTCGTCGTCGTTGGCCGCCGGAAAAATAAACCATGATTGGCGTCATACCTTGATTCGTATAAGACCAACCGACCGACCTCCAAGGAACCCCATCAGCATCATTAGTTAGTAAAATTATACCCAAATGCTGATCTTATCATCTATGGAAGTTGAGGGCACACAAGGCGAAGGCACATCACCAACGTTTTTCGTCGTCGCCAAAGCCGTCGTCGTAGTCATAGTCTTTATCGTTATCGCTGTCGTTGTCGTTGTCGTCAGCCATTGCCGTTGTTGGTTAGTTGCATGAAAAATTTCACTGCTGTTTGTTAGATTCGTAGAAATAGAAATTGCTAAACAGAAACAGAAAAATGTGTCCCCAGATAATTTCCTTCTAAATATTCACTTGCAGGTCTTCGATAGTTGTTGGGTCGTCGGTCGGTCGGTCCAGAGCAGAGACAGAGACCGAGCCTCCAGAGGTATCTTACCGACATCATCTAACAATGTTCTCTTCCTTCTTTTTTTGTTTGGAATTGGCCAAGAAGGAGGAGGATGATTGCTTTTGCTTACTGTCCCATAACATGCATATATTGCAACAATGAAATTCTTTTCCTCTTTGATAATGCTGATGGTGAAACTCTTAAACTTGGGTTTGGCTATTTTGAGGCTGCAAAATGCACGAATTCGTGGTCACTTTGGGAGCAAAAGAGCGCTAGAGCGTATGTGTACGCGCATTTAGAAAGCTATCAGTTCAAACCCCAGAGGGAACGAATATTCAACAAAATCCTCCAATGCGCTGGACTAACAAGGTTTCTGTGCACCAAATCAAGTTCTGTATGCGGTGGAATGTCCGCTTCGACGACGACGACGACAACGACGACGATGGCAGATCCTACAAGTGAAACTGAAAAGACCAAACGACAACCAGCCGCAGCCACCTCTCGAAAGCGAGCGTGGTTCGGAAATACGTCGGCGGCGGTGTGGCGGCATATGATCACTGATCACTGATCACTATGATCACATGCAAAGCCTGGAAAATGTATGAACTGGGAAAACGTCGTTTTTATCATCGCTATGCTCGGTCGTTATACACGCAAAACCATAAGTTATAGCTTGCGATTTAATTCATTAAATTTTCACATTGTGTTCTGAATCTGATTGGAGTAGTGTTGCCGGCAACGACATCGACAAAGACGACAACGACGATGAAGATGAAGATGAAGACCGACAAGTTGTCGTCTTCGATGATAGAAGCAACCTGTTCCTATGACCCAGAAACAAGTATCGCCACCATTTGCCCATTGAATATCCACTCAATGCGTCGCGCCGTCCGTCGATCCTCGTTGACTTTGTTGGTCATCGAGAGCATCTGGCCATACATCATTTCATGAGACAGCCCAAAGGAATGGCCGCTCTGTCTCCATACTGTGGCCCCTTAGGTGAGAGTAGATTATACTTGAACTAAAGTGATGCTATACTGACACAGTGATCTCAGATGGAGCATAAGACGACCACGATCTAAGACGACAAGCTTTATATATTTTAATAAGAAATGTGATCTGAATCGCAGCGACGCGACGACTCGCAGTGCTACGATACGATGCATTGCATGAAATTCGAGGGACAAGGTTTTTCAGCTTGGTCCTATATTTTTTTATTTAAACGTGGGTAAATGTTGCAAACTGGGTGAATACTCTTGGCGATTTAGAGTGAAAATGAAAGCAGACCGTAGGTTCAGCCAGACTCATTTCAATGTAGGACTTAATTCAATGAAAGTAGTTGTCTCATGGTGATGACATTTTTGATTAAGGAACACAATTTTTTGGTTGCACTTTTATCTTCATCAATGGGAAGAACATTTTAATCGGAATTGATCTCATCGGTCTTCGTGCAAAAGAAGTAAAAGATCGCTCCTATTCTTCATTGTATCATTATTTAAAAAGTACCACAGGGAATCATCCTACGACCGATATTTTTTTAATTTATGAAAAGAACCCTGAATTATTTAACTTATAACAAACAAAAATACATTTACATTTTTAATGTAATCCCTATTTGTGCGAACAACAGAGACATTGGTATAAAATTTGGCACAGTTTTGTAAAATTTTAAAGCCAATCACCTCTCCTCAAACGAAAGATTTCAAATAAAAATAGAAATCTACTTGGAAACATTAGTTTGTCAAATCAAACAGACTTTTTTTCGGAGAATAATTGTTGAACCGACCCATTTAAACGCCAATTTCGTTTATTGACAGATGGAAATGCCAACAAAAACTATCTGTCTCACTTCCATATGACTCAAATTCAAAACAATAAACAACTTTCAAGAAATCACAGACGAAATAAAATGTAAGTATACAAAAATAATAAAATGTACAAGAATATAATAAAACTAATTACTTACAGATGATGAGTGAACAAATACATATTTTTTTTCTTTTCGAAAGGAGAATAATTTGAAGTTTGGTTGTTATGACATAAACCAAACGTCAAATTAATCTCCTTTTCTTTGGTGGAAACACCTCATGATTTATTTTAAATCACTTGCCTTAAATCTCGGATTATTTGTTGGTGGAAACGTACTATAAAGTAAGGGAACAAACATTTCTAAGTCAATGTAGTAAGTTTTGTCAAGTTAAAGAAAAAGTTTAAGTTTAAGTTTAAAACTATTTTAGCGTTTTACTTTTTCTTAACATTTTACTTAATTTAAAATTACAAAATTGCTATTTTAGCTTTTAGTAATTTGAGAGAATCATATGACTTCTGAGTTTCTGATATTTCAAATGAACACATCCGTTTCTAGATTTAGGTTTGTTTGCTTCTTTTTTCATGAACTGTCACTGTTTTGAAACGTTCAGGTGAGCCGTTCTTAATTAAAAGGAGTGATATGTCTTCTAAGTTTTTGACATTAAAAATAAAAATGTCTCTTTCCATATTTAGGTATGTTTGTTTCTTTTTTTTTACGAACTGTCACTGTTAAGAAAAACGTGTTCAGATACACCGAAAATTACTAATTAGTTAAATGCTTAATCCTTAACAACTCGCGACATATTCGATGTTCCCTTTCATAAATTCGTGATATACTTACTCAAACTACATATGTATTAAGGTTTTAAAAGAAAGGTAATAAGGTACTTACATCGATCTTTTAGCCTTAAAGGTGCTGGAGGTTGTATATGCTTTAATTCTCGCCCTTTTCGGATGGAGTCCATTAGTTGTTCCCTTGGGGATGGAGTTCTTTTGATTGGCGGTGGTAGCTTACGCTCAGAGGCCTTAAAATCAAATGTTTACATTCAATTAGTTTAAAAAAACAACAAAAACATTAAAAAAATAAAATTATATATTTTATTACTTATACCTTCTTTAATGGCGGCCGTGACCTAATAAATTCCAATATCACAGCATGAGCATCTTTTTTCACACGCCTTGGGACATCACCATTAACCATGACTTTACGCAGATTGTACTTTCTATATATATAAACAAACAGAATTTTATTATACGAACTGTCAAAAGAACAGTGATGCCAAAGTAATGCAATAAAACTGTCTCATATATTTATACGAACCTAGATCGAATGTCTTCCATGAGTATTTCATAGGGCGTCAGTTGGAATTCCACTGGTGTCCTTGAAAATTCATTCTTCTTCAGCCTCACGCCTCGTCTAAGTTGGTCCACAACTTGCACCCAAAACCTCGCCTAAAGTAAGAAAGGGAATTGTTTTTACAAATGAATAAATTTGCGCGTATAAATCCAGATGAGATATTAATGAATATAAAAAATAAAAACAAACAGTCCATTAACGTAAATGATACCATCATCAATGGAACATTAACTAAATTTTGCAACATGCCACAGAGCCATGCGGGAAGAAGAAAAATTTCTTTACAAATAAATAAAAACAATCATCAATGTACAAAAACATAACATAAGTCTTAAATCATAAGCCGTGCCTTTCCCTGGTTTTTAAACCTTTTTCTTAAGTTTATTATATTATATTTTTTGTTTTTGATATTCTACAGACTTAATGGCGTAAGATGGAGATTAACTTTTGAATTAACTGCAGAACATTAAAGTAACGAAAAAATTCAGATAAATTATTTAATTTATGAATAAAAAGTATCGCATTCAAAACAAACAATAATTAAACTTTAGGGAAAAAAGGAATATTTTTTTGATGTAAGCAAATGGCATTTTCTTTTATTTAAATTTTTTTTTTATTAAATTATATCAAAATGCATAATTAAGTGTAGAAATTGTAATTATCAAACGTTTTTGAACAAACAAATAAAATTGAATTATCAATGAGTTATATTTTGTAGCGTACTTGAACTGCCCTCCAAATTTCCACTTCAGTCTTTTTATTTTTATTTTGTTTAATTATATGTGACCCATAATTGATTGGATTTTTTGTTTATGAAGTTGGCGGTGTGGTTAAATATTGTAAAGAAATAAAAAAATAAAAGAACATAAAAACCTTTGAAAAAAAGGTTACAATCGTATAAAATTGTTTTTGAGTTTGAAAAAATAAAATAAACAACAACAATGTCAACATATAAATCTAACATTTTAGCCTTCGTTCGTTAAAACGTGTGTGATATTTCAGTTTCAGGTTACGAGGGTTTATATTCATAAAGGGACATAAAAGCATAAAAACATGGACTTTTACGTAACATAACCTTGGGTTACTCCAAGAATTGCAAACACTGGTAAGCATATAGAAATATGGGTGGCTTTATATGTGTTATAAATGAAATATTTCAAAATTATGTAATAAAGTGATGTAAAATGGAGATGGAGACAAAAAGTTGAGTGATTGAAAGTGCTTTAAATGGACTACAGTACAACAAAAAAGGATGATAAAGTAGTATCGACACAAGTGTGTTGAAGGCCGATCAATATGTGATACTGAGAAAAATTTTCTCTTGTGAAATATTTAAAGTCTTAGGCAAGGATAACAGCTTGAGAGAAAAACCCGCTTATCTGAAACAATTGATGCATCCCCGGGTAATTGACGGTTCGATATATTTAAAAAAGGAAAAAACCCAAAATAATGTTTGAATGTTTTCATGCATTCCTTATTTTCACCTTCACCTCATTTTCACCACGAAAATGACAGTTGATTTAAGATGAAGATACAAGAAACATGACTGAATGAAGTTGCTTCGAGAGGACTCAGAGCAACAAAAAAAGGATTATAAAAAAGTCCGAATTCAGTGACAGTTTTGTTTAAAGGCTGATCAATATCTGATATTGAGATTTTCGTATAATATTAAAACACATGTCCAGCAAGACCAGCTTTAAAGAAAAAAAACATGACTTTGTGAAACAGTTTTTTCCTCCTCGAGTATTTATCGATGAATTAATTATGGTAATTTTAAAAAAGTGACTTTCTTAAGTGAAACAAATGGAATTAGCTAAACGCTTTAATTCATTCTTTATTTTTTACCATAACCAAATTTTCACCACGAAAATGATAGGTGATGTAAAACGGAGATACTACAAGTTGACTGAGTGAAGGTTCTTAAGTAGGTCTAGCTCAACATAAAAAGATGATATTAGATCACTTGGAGCTGTAAATTTTGTTCTCGTATACTAAAAACTGTTAAAGTTACCCCAATTGAATCGAATTGAATCGAACAGAACGAACAATTTGTTGAACTGTTACATTTCTTTCTTATTTTTTAGCTTCAGCGTTGTTCAACTAAGAAAAAACCAGCCTATCTTGAAAACTTTTCCCTGATCAAATAAAAATGACATGTGAAATAAAAATTGAATCGAACAGATCAAAAATATAGCTGAACGCGTTCATTCTTTCTTCATTTTTACTTTCACCACGAAAGTGATATTTGTCTAAAACTCCTATACTGCAACTTACGGACTCCATTTGAATGATCTTTTTCACATAAGCGTGATTCCTTTAGGTGATAATTTTTTTTTTAAATTCCTGATCAATCGCTAAAATTAAATATTTTAAAAGAATCTACCTTTAAAATACTTTACATAAGCGAAAATCATTACAGTGGACAACCAGGACACCTGAATGACATTCAAGATGTTTAATAAGTGAACAAAAAATAATCGAATAAAACAAAAAAAATAGCTGAATGGTTTTTTGTTATTTTAATTCACCTTCACCATATTTTCACCATGAAAATTAAATTTAAACTCCCAGATTTAAAAATGCCTGACCTACGGACAAAGTGTGGTCTGTTTACATGAAAATCGAGCTTATATGAAAAACTTTTTTCCGACAAATTACATAGATACCTTTTAAATAAACTAATTTCGCTAAAGTGAAGAGTTTAGATACCTAAAATTAATTTTCAATATTTTTTTAATTTCTCATTGAAAAAAAAACTCTCCTAAGTGACACAAAAATTTGCTGAACGCTTTCATTTCTTCTTTATTTTTTACTTGACATTTGTGACATATTATATTTTTTTGGCTTTAAAACTCTGTTTTTAGGAATTATTAAATGTTCTTAGTTGATTTTTTTACTACAACCTTCGGACTCCGATTGCTGAACGTTTTTCTTTATCCTTTATTTTTCAACTTTACCACATTTTCACTACGAAAGTGACATTTGAATTTCCAGCTGTCAATCTTCGTTTTTGTTTTTTTTTAAAACCCATTTCAGTGATTTCTAAAGTGAAGAACTTGGATTTGTTTTTATTTTCTACTTAAAAATGTTTCTTATATAAAATGTTTTCAGATCCCCTTAGTGGAATTTTTAAATCCACCTGATTTATTTTTTTTGACTTTGCTTAAGTGAAAGAAAGATTTTTATATACACAAAAGCTTAAGCTGCATCTTGTTACATATTTAAAACTGTTAAGACCCAATCTGACAAAATAACTGTCTTAAAAATCTAATAAATACAACTGTCAGTTTGTATGTCACTTTCAACAACTTTATGAAGATTTTGTAAGACCCTTTATTTAAAAAATAAAAACAAATTGAAAAACATCTTGCATAACTGCAACTAATTGTCACTGCTGCACTGCACAGCTACTGCTACCGAACCGATGTAATAAAAGTTTAACCAACTAAATCCATCAGAATAAAGTGCAACCTAATCTGCTCTTAAAATCGCTCAATAACTCCAAATGATCGCATTCAGAGACATAAGACAAGAAAGAAAAGACTACGACGACTACGACGGAAGCACATCATCTCGCCAGCGAGGTATATAAAAAGCCGCAAGACAAATCATTTGTTATGATTTTGCAATCACTTTATAAACTCGTATATATGATGTGCTTCATGCACCTCTAAACAGAAAATACATTGCAGCTCTGCTCTGCTCTGCTCCAGAGATTAATTGACTATCACTGCAAGCAGACCATCTCCTCCATCATCATAATCGTCAGCGTAATCATCTTTTCAACATGCAGATGAATGGATGGAGCAACCGCCTAAGTCGCCTCCCGATGCGCGATGTGGTCGTATATAATCTTGGTGGTTTATACGACGCGACGCGCTACCAACTACTGCTGCATGCATCTGTCAAGTCAAGACGGGATTTGTGTTTATGTTTATGCAATTTTCCCGATGTGTCAAGCGTTGAAGCAGATGATATGATTTGATGGCGTTGCTCCAGTGATACCTAACTCGCGTATAATACAAACAAAAAAAAAACAGAGCGGCGTTGTTCCACCTATAACGGTAATGTGGGCTTTACTATTATGATGTTGTTACAATGCTGCAGCAACTTTTTGTGTTTCTTCGTCGTTTTGTTAACTTGACATGCATCGATGACGCTAAAGATATTCAACATAGGTGTCTATCTAAATAGACGGGCCTACAGACATACGTATTGAGGGCAGCGAGCGGGAGGAAAATGCGTAGAGCTGCCGGCAAATTGATCGACTTTTCACAATAATGAATGTTGAATATGTGGCTATGCCTATGGATGGCGCTGGCTGCTGCTGCTGATGATGTTTGTGATGAGCGGTGGCGGTATTTCGCGGATGACAAGAGGAAGAGACGCGAACTACGTACAAGTACTATATGTGATCCATGCTGCATTTTGAATTGAACAAACGCCTGCGATTTGAATACAGGAAGTATTGTCATGGAACAGCGGTTTATTTACTTCTGCTGGTTGATGGTTTTCTGCTGCTTTCAGGGTGCTGTTGTTTTCAAACTGTTTACTGGGTGAATTGAGCTAATACACAATATGAACAGAAACGAAACAGAGTGTATACCGCCGCAAAAGCTACCATCATGTTTACAACTTCCTTTTTGGACAGACATACAGAGTACCTTCCAACCAAACCAAACCAAAGTCAAAGGAATATATAAACTATTTACAGTACATTGTGCATATAAACAGTTTGGTTTCGGTTTCGGTTTGTCTGTTTTGTTTCTACAGGAAGTTGGCCAACATTTGTTTTTATGGCGCTAGTGCTGCAGGGAATCAAGGTTTGGTTCAGCTATTTTTCTCTGATGTAAGAAATTATTTTAAAGTAAAATATAGCAGGTTAAAATATAATATCGTGTTATTAATTGGATTGGAGAGCCGAAGCTTTAACTATGTGGTAAAAAAATATAGTTGTCATGTCTCAAGTTTAAAGGCATAAAACATGTAATTGGGGAAATAATGCAAGAAATTGAACGGGCATTAATTAATGGAACATGCAAAGTTTTTATGAAATCGATAAAGAAATAAAATTTTTCGACATTCAATTATGAAGTCTTTCCAGAGTCGGATTTGTAACTTATGTTGACTAACAAGTACCTGGAGTCTATAATCTTACAGCAACACCCCTCAATTGAAGTTACATTTTGAAGATGCACATATAACCTTGTCAATTCGAAAGACGCCATTTTGTTTTTTTCGAAATGTCATTTTATTTCTACACTTTAATCATGTGTTAAGAAAATGTTACACTAATTTGCTATTTCTAGAACCAAATTCAGAGAATTTGCAAAATGTCACTTACATAAGCGTTAAAATTGGAAAAATTGAGTTAAGCGCTGATTTGAAGCAAGAAACAATTGCTTATATCTGTTGGAGTTGCCTGGACATAATCAGAAAATTAATTCTACTGATGCCAATGTAGTGAAGGTGAAAAACAATGGCAAAATGAAAGAGTTCAGCATTTCTTTTTGTTCTATTTGATGTATTTTTTTTGTATTAAAAAAGAGTTTTTTTTTTATATAAGATATAAAATTTAATTTTCATACAACTGGTAGGCTGCTACATTTTATTTGTGGTATAAGTTTTGTAACAGGCCCCTTTCTTATTAATACATGAAACATCATGGTAGTTTGGCATCATGGATTAAAAGAAGGTTTGACACAGGCTGCCACAGACTTTAACCTTATTCCTAAGCTTAGTTCAGAAGATTGTCAGATTTTACAATTTTGCTAAATTATTAGATTTGACATTGATGACAATGACTTGACAAATGATTAAATCCTTTTAATCCAAAATTTTCTGTTTACACTGTTTTAAGATTTTATTTGAGACACTTAAAATTTTGCTGTTAGATAATTACCTGATTCGACTCTGAAGACGAACAGAACATGCATAGGACAATACAAAATTAATATGTCCGAAGCAATAACATTTGACAATTTAAAAATCGTCTGACAATGATGTTTCTGGCAAAATTGTCATACAATACTTTAAGTTTACACGATTCTTTAACATTGCAGCATCTGTCAAACATAAAAATAATTTAATCAGTGATGCCAAAATACCCTTACATTTCTTTTGTAGTTTTATTGAAACCGATTTCTAATCATAGCTACATGATACGATTTGGCATCACTGATTAAATGATTTATGTTTGACAGATGCTGCAAAAACAAAATGGCTGCCACATGAGCATGAACAAATGAACTCGTCTTAAATAAAAAACCTTCTTTTTCCAAATAATTGAGAATTTAAAGGATAAATATTTAAAAAATAGAAATTTTGCACATGAAAATTTGTTTCTTTTAAATTTGATTAATAGAATTAACAATTGTTCACCTTAGCAGTTATTGAAGTAGACGGTTTTGCATATTTTTTATATAACAGAAGGAGTCTTCTAAAAAATTCAAAACATCACCTCTTTAACTTAAAGATCAATTAAAAACCCATGTACATAATTTTTAATTTCATATAACATCTTCCTATGTACCACTTATCAAATAAACACAGTTATTTTCAAAAACAAAACAACAACCCATTTGTATGTGCTAAAGACTTTGGCGGACTAATATCAATTACAAGGTTCAAAATTTAAATTGAATATTAGTGTTTCCCCATGTCATAGACCGCCTGCCTGCCTGCCAATTACTTCTTCTCTTCTCTATTTTATTTTTACCCACATACTATGTATAAATATAGTTATCCCTCTGTCCATCTATTAACGTCAGATTAACTTACTAACTAACATTTTACAATCTTCTTATAACATAACTGCACACAACGTACAACGGACAAACGAACAACCAACAACGGACAAGTGCAAAAGTGATTTTCCTCTAAGTTAGTGACTGTCTGAGCGATGTGCAGAAATGCCACATTAATTATCACGTTAAGATCGAACAACTACGACAACGAACGACTAAGACGATCATGACGATGATGATGATTATGATGACGACCTCAACGGACCTCCAACGGACGGACGTCGCTCGTTGTCGCTCGAATGGTGGAAAATTACTTTCACTTGCGTTAAACGTTTTGAAACTCCTCCAGGGATTTCTATCAGTTTTCTTCAAAAAAAAAACATGCATACATTTTGTCTTTTGGAGAAATATGTTTTCTTCAAACATAGATCATTCCTACGGGTTTCAAATAATTCAATCTATCGCAACAAGATTACGACGACGACGACGCCGCTATGTTCGCAATCACTGTCATCATCATCACCATCATCACACGAAGACTGTCTCGCGACCGATTATCCTCGATATTTGCAGTCGATAGCTTTTCATCATGCATGTCGGTGAAATAACATTCCAGACTTGCAATGAGCTGTCGAAGATGACCATTCATTAGCACTAGCTCTGTTAATGTTTAGTCAAGGCATAATGGTGACTATGATGACGGAGACAAGAAGAAAGAAAGTTCCAAACATTCTTTGGTTTTGAAGCAAAGCTGAAATAAACGTGCTTGACGTTCACCAAGATTGTAAACTCTGTGCTGTGTAAATATCTGTCAAATACATTTTAAATTGGTAATATTGAAATTGCCAGCCAATTGCGAACTTCAGTCTTTGTAGACCTTATGAAAATATAAATTTGTTTGCTCAAAGTGTGGATAGAAAACGAATTAAACTACTTTAATATCTATCAATTTCTGGGGTACACCTAGGCGAATACGTACTTTTTTTTAATGATTATTATTTTTGTTTAAATAAATAAATTGGGTGGCGCAACAGTCCGTTGAGAACTAGGGCCTAGTGACTTACAACTCTCAACCATTTCTGTGTGCGAGTACTGTTGTCAGAGATGGACAATTTTTGTTTGCTAAAGTTCTAATTTTTCTGATTTTGTTTGCATCCATTTGTTTTATGAGTTCATCAACACAAGATACAATATTTCTGCAATCTCGATCTTTATGAAATGAATGTTTGCCGGACAAACTGGTTTGCTTATTAAAAATGAAGACATTCAAATAAAAAAGTTCATAATTATCACTCTTTTTTTTCACAGATACGATAATAATTATTTTATGAACCTCTAAAACACCATCACTAATGTTGAAAATTGCTGAATAGGTTGGATATGGTGTTAATTAATGGCAAATTTTTCACAAATAACTGTTGCCATTTATAGCCTCATGAAATTACAAAAAAAAAAGATAATAAACTGAAGGAAGTAAAACAAACAGATATCCTGATAAAGTAACTTGAACATAATTTTTAAAGAGTCTTTGGTAATCGCTAATCATTACTTTAATCAGAAAGAGAGAAGAGATAAAAAAGCAGCAATCATCATAAGACACAAGGTCGTACTCCTATCAATGCCAGTTTTGTTTTATATTAATCAAAGAACTAGCAAAACATTGATGCTATAAAATTGATATCAAACACAGCAAGCAGAGACATTGTTTCTTTTGTGTATTTTTATAGTGGTGTTGCGATGCTGATAATAATATAATTATTTATTGAACAGAGTGAAAGATTCAAGATTCACAACGAAAGTTGCTGCTTGTGGTTGGTGTCATAAGAAATTTTAATTTTAATTTTTGTTTTCCTCATGGTTGGTTTTTTTTTTTATAGCGTGATATTTTATACACACATTTTATATTTAAAAGTCGTTAAATAAAACAAAAATCCATGCATATGTCTACTTTCGATTTTCTGATGATTTTAAATTTTATAGGTTTATTGACCCGATGTCAAAAGAGTGTGATTCGCGATGTTGTTGTTTTGCAGAATAATTAATTTGGCAAGAATATGAAATTTATAGGAAAGTTAATTTAATTGTATATGAGAAATTATTAAATGGTTTTTTGATAATTTCTCATGACAATTAATACGAAACGTTTAAGTTTTCTACTTGGTGCTACTGTATTTAAATTATCTTAATGCCTCAAGAGATTAACACATAATCCATAGGTTTACATGATTAGTTCATAAACAAATCATATAGGTTTAGCAATCTCCACTGATTATTGTAAAAAATAAGTATTAACTATAATCAAAGCATAATTTAAAAACAGTAATTAAAAATATGATTTTGCTAATTTTAAACAATTATCTTTCAACATTTCACTAAATTCAAATTCACAAAATACTGTTAAAAGTAATAGTAATTTGCAAAATCTATATGAGTTCTGAGTTTCTGACATTTCAAATGAATACGTAGATGCATTTGACAGATTAGGTTTGTTTGTTTAGGTTTTTTTCACGAACTGTCATTTTTAGAACTGTTCAGATGTACAAGGGATGTTGCATTACAAGTGAATTGTTGGAACAATTTAATAGTACGTTTCCACCAACAAATAATCCGAGATTTAAGGCAAGTGATTTAAAATAAATCATGAGGTGTTTCCACCAAAGAAAAGGAGATTAATTTGACGTTTGGTTTATGTCATAAAAACCAAACTTCAAATTATTCTCCTTTCGAAAAGAAAAAAAATATGTATTTGTTCACTCATCATCTGTAAGTAATTAGTTTTATTATATTCTTGTATACATATTTATTATTTTTGTATACTTTCATTTTATTTCGTCTGTGATTTCTTGAAAGTTGTTTATTATTTTGAATTTGAGTCATATGGAAGTGAGACAGATAGTTTTTGTTGACATTTCCATCTGTCAATAAACAAAATTGGCGTTTAAATGGGTCGGTTCAACAATTATTATTCTCCGAAAAAAAAGTTTGTTTGATTTGACAAACTAATGTTTCCAAGTAGATTTCAATGAGTTTTATTTGAAATCTTCATTTGAGGAGATTAAAATTTGTATGGTAAATCTTCGAGATTTCAAGGAGATTTGTGACAAATCTAGCTAAATCTCGGTTTAGTGCGCGGTGGAAACGTAGTATAAGTAATTCGTTTTTTTGTTGTGTTTATTATTCTTAAGAATGAAAAAATTAAGAAAGTTGAGGTAAATTATGGTAAAGTTTCTAAAAAGTTTACCAAATCGGATAAACGAGCAAAATTTTAAATTAAAAAGAAAAAAGACTTCTTTTAATGCAAAGTTGTTGGATTTCTATTAAGTACTTATCGCTCAAAATTATATGGTTAACCAAAAGGCTGTGTATAAACTCCACTTCCTTTTATATACAAGTCGTGTGAAAAATGTGATTTATCAATTAAAGCATCTGACCCAATTCAATTCAAATTTGTTTTTAGTTGTTCGTAATTAAAAGAAAAAGTTTAGTGTGAAAGAAAATGTATCCCGGGAAAAATCGGGAAACTCAAAATCAATTTCATATATCAATGTGTTTTGAAAAGGCTCCAGACAAAATCACGATTATAATAAAATGTTTTTGGACAATGTGAAGGTGAAAAATTCGTTGTGTGAAGCTTAGAAAGTGGTGCACGTTTTACGTGCATTTTGAGTAGAGAAGTTAACAATATAAATTAAAGATGGCGCTGTGTTTTAATCAATTGCACAGCACGATAGATGGCGTTCTAAATTCACAATGTTTGACAGGTGTCATTTTTTTCGAAATAGCTTATTCAAAGGGGGGAATTCGATTAGTTTTTTGCGAAGACAATCGATAAATTTTCAGCTTGTTGGCAAACGTTCTTCGTTGTTTGTTTTGGCACCGGAAAATAAATCAAGAACATTGTTAATCATATCGCTCCTTACTGATTATGATTCTATTCAAATGATTCACATTCAAATTTAAACTATTTGTGTTTTATTATCACTATGAAACTTATCGTTAAATTGGGGAGGGACACATTTTTCTTATAGTTCGTAAAATAAATAATATCTTGGGATAACTTGTAAATTGGTAAATATTTATAAAATTTCTAACTAGCAAAGTATAAAGTCTTCAACAATACCTTGTTTAAAAATATTTTACACTGGTTGAAGTTTCAATAAGCCCCCTTGCGTTTCTGTGCAATAAAACTGTCATTTTAATTGACTGCTTGTTTCTTGTACATTTTTAAATCGCTTAAATTTTTTTAAAAATAACTAAAACGTCTTCTTCTACTTTTCAATCTGTAGTTTATACAATTTCTAAATGAAAAACTAATTGTGTAATTCATTTTGGAAATATCATTTTTTACATAGAAATATATGATACTCTTATTGAACTTAGTGACTACTCCCAATATTAAAACTCACTCAACCTAATAGTTCTTTAACAAAAAAAAATAAACACTTGACATTGACCAAGACGGGGTTAAAAAGTTACTCACATAAACGTTTTCATCCATCGATCATTAGGAATTAACGTTTAAAAATTGTATAGGTATGAACACATATAATAATATATTATAAAACTCACAACTGTCACAATTCAACCAATACTAAACTTAACCCGAACTATATCACTTATAGCGAAAGCATAAGTATTTATTATTATTGACTTACCCAATCACTGAAACCCAGTTTAGCAAGCTCCTGCTTTGATGTTTGAGAATCAGCTTTTATCCGCAACGACTCAGTATCTATAATAAAAACATATACGAGAGATATGACATTAGAGAAACGTCAATCAATATTTGGCTTTGACACTTGATGAGGATCATTTGTGACATTAAAGCGTAGCGGTGTAAACATCCGCTAGATGTCGTATCTAAACACACATACAAATGCATAGATAGGTACTTACCATCATTGAAGACTTTTTGTAAAAATATTCGTAATTCTAATGCTTCAGTTACAAGCGCACGACAAACAGCTTTGTAGTGATCTTCAGGTACAGTTGGCTTGACATGATCTCTGCAGGCCTGTAATAATAAAAAAAAAAACAATAAGTATATGTAAACTTGTTGGCGTGTTTTTACTACTCGCATTCGCATCTCACATTTCACACCTGTTACCTGTTAGATGTTTTGGTTAGGTTATTATCTTATAGTTATCTAACAGATGCAATGAAGCAGCTTACAGTTACAACAACTTTTTTTTTACAGTCGAACCGACCGACGCGACGATGAGACTTGAGAAAATTTTCTAAATTAGATTATGGTGCGCTTGGAGCATTGGGATAGCGTGCACGGCTTGCCCTGGCCCGTTCGTACAACAGAGCGGTAATTTGAGTTGGAAATGATCATTGTGTAGTGCAATTGACACTACACCGCATTTTATTTGACCTTGTGCATTAGAGATTGGAAAGACGTGCGATTTCATTCGAATTAACTTCAATCCAATTTGATGCTTCAGGCTAAACACAATTTATTGTATACAAAGTTTATTTGAGTGAAGACTTTGAAAATTGGTTAGAGTTTATATTATGTAGGGTCAAGAGTGTTAAGGTGAAAAACTGTATATAAAACGAAAATTTTTCACTTTGTAAGTGAAGTGAAGTTAAATGACGCTAGAGAAGTTCAATGGTGGATTGATACAGGAACTTGTTGATGATTTTGAAAAATTATATTTAGATTGGGATTGAGGGAGGTACGAGGTTATGAACCCAAGAAAGTTTTGATTTTGGATACAAGATTTAAAAAAATTACCTTAAGGTTAAAGTTTCTGGATTGCTAGATTGCTTAAATTGAAATTCTTTGATTTGAATTTGTTCAGGAAGAGATTCATTTTTGTTAAAAGGTTAATTACAATACCTACATTTGGAATCCGTTACAAATAAGAAGCTTTTGACAATTCTTATATGTAAATACAAGTATTTATATTTTTCTTTTCAAATGGCGTATTTCTTTTTAAGCTCTGAGGAGATCATGGAACTGTCAAAAAGAACTTACATTTTCGCCAGTCTCAGGTAAATACAAAATTATGTAAATAATATTAGTGCCCGTAGCGTGATGGTTAGTGCGTTGGACTGTCATGCAAGGGGTCTTGGGTTCAATCCCTGCCTGTGCCACCTTAATTAAAAACAAAAATATTCACGGGTACTGCCTCTTGCGAGGAATTGACAAATCCTTCAAGAGTAATTCTTGTCATGAAAAAGTGCTTTCTCAAAATTAGCCGTTCGGATTCGGCATATAAATTGTAGGTCCCTCCCATCTCTGACAACATTACTCGCACACAGGAATGGTTGAGAGTTGTAAGTCACTAGGCCCTGGTTCTTCATGGACTGTTGCGCCACCTAATTTATTTATTTATGTAAATAATATTTGTGGTTTAGTTTGAAAAGATAATCAAATAAGCAAATACGATTGAACACTTGTCAGAAAATTTGAAATGACAGTTCAAGACTCAAGTTTGGTTTGAAATCTACTCAGTGCTTTGTTCTGATATCTCAAATATTTTTCTAGAGCCAAAAACGAAAAATGCCAAAATTCTACATTTTTAAGTGAGTAAATTTGGGATGCGCTTTTTCATCGACCATATCATAATTTTGGTTTGAAAGTAATATAATCCAAATGTACAGTAATTAATTTCAAGTTATTTATTTTAGAAGTTTTCTTACTACAGACAGAAAGGCAAATAGTTTACAGGTATTGCACATTCACTTAGTACGGTTAAAGAACGAATATCTGCATTTCACAGTATGACATAAATTAGACTCAGGATATAATTTATGAGCATTCCTAGAAACTAGAGTATTAGGTTTCTACATTTTACTAGAAATCAATTCTCTAAATATTCAACAATTCATTAGCTAATCCATTTCCTTTTTTATTATAGGAAGGTGAGTCTGAACACGTTTAAACAGTGGAGAATCAAAGAAACCGAGCGGACCAGCCTATTTATTTAAAATGTCAGAAAATTAGAAGTTATGTGGATTTAACAAATTATTAAAATTTAGCAGTTTTGTGTTTCTGACTGATAAAATGTTAAGGGATTGTAAGATGTTAAAATAGTTTAAAATCGAGTGCCAGAAACTTAGCCAGTATAAATTACGTCAGAGTTTTGTTTGCAAAAAAATTCAGAAAATTCTGACCTTTTTCCATATGAAAAAATAGAAACAAATCTAACGAAATTTCATATTTTTTGGTGTTTCCCTCTTAATTTTATTGAAATTTATTGAAACGGAATTTTTTTCCTGGCGTGACACATTTCTTACATATCACATCGTAATACATAAGTCTGGATTTGTAATAGTATACGAAGAGATTTTTATTCCGACGTATGTTATTAGAAAATTCCGAATTTCCTGGCTTATTTTCGAAAATATAATCTGGTTCTTTTTCCAATTTGAATAAGAAAAAAAATACCTGACGATTTTGTTTATACAAATTCTGCCGTACTTTATGGGACCCGAAAATCATACTATTACCTAGCAATATCCTAAAACTTTAATTAACACCTCATCTAATTTAATCTTAATCTTAAATACAATCGTAAGCAACAAGTAAAGTTTTAAGAAAAATTCTTTTTGATAATTCTTTGAAAAAATGAAAAACACACCAAATTCTACTAAAAGTTTGTACAAATATTTTTTGACTCAAATACTTCTTTTACTATAGTAAAAGTATTTTATTAAATTCAACATATAAAATAAGAACCAAAGAAAAGTGTTGCTTTATTGTTTTTACATATTTTTGGAAGTTCTTTAATTGAAAATTGCAACCAACTGCTTACAAAAAAGTACCACTTGTGCAAATTTTAAAATTTAGCCCACCAAGATTATAATAATATCATCACCTATTTTATTCAAAAACAACGAATGGTTCAATAAATGGAAGAATTTTTGAACTTAAAATTATTGTAAAACTTTTGTGAAAGGAGTTGCACACTTTGTAGGTTTCACTTTGTTCAATTTTTAATTACTTGTCATTCTCGACAATTTTATATCTAGTGTGAGTATTCCTAACTCCCACTATTTTGTACATTCAAATGTGTTCCCGTTGAAATGTTAAAGGCTTCTTAATTAAGCAATGAAAATCTCTCGAAAAAGACTTTTTGCAAGAATAAAAAAAGGAAAAAAAATTTTCAAATTTTAATTGAAACATTTTAAACTCACATGAAACACAAAAACTATGTAGATTTCTAGATAACACCTATTAGCTATTCCTATCTCGACAGGATATAAAGTGCTAAAAACTCAAAATTTATGTACCATAGTCTTTGCGATCCAATTAAAGACAACATAATAATTTTCCCCATTTCAAATATTTATTATACCTACTTGGTAATTAAAATGTCAGATATAAACAGGCTCGGCTACTATCGTGTTCATAAAATCAACCTCCTTACAATTTTTCGTTTCAAATTAAACCAAAACAAAAAAAGTACAACATCATCGTTTGGTTCGAAAAGGAAAAAAAAACACATAAAACATAAAATATTGGAAGTAAATCAGACTAAAGGTCATAAAATTCGCACGCAATATACAAATAGCACTCCCATTTGAATATATCCCTTGACCACATCAATAAGGAGCGCCCATAAGCGATTTATTGTTATTTTTAAAACATAAGAGTAGTATTCCTCCACCAGCCTAGTTTATGCTCTCTAAAGGTCAACGGCTTAACCTTTAATTAAGAAAATGCTTCCAAAGCCCACATAGCACAGTACAGACGTTATATTATATGTGAATGAACCAGTAACTATAATACCATCCACCCAAGTTCCCAAGTAGGCATAATTGCGGCGCGTTGTACTGCTCTACTGCTGTTGCTGCTGCTTCAAAATCCAAAACAAACTATTTTATACCTTGCCTCTTAAGTGTACATATTATTATAGCAAAGTACTAAATAGCTACAAACTTGATTTTGCAAGAAGTCTTGCTGCACCAAAAAGAGAGGTGGGGCCCACCTTTGCCACCGCAACGTTCATCGACGTCGTCGTAGTACGTCGTCGTTCGTTGGCCGCCCATCATATGTGTTCCAGATACCCTACCACCCACAGTATTTACCTATCTATATATATTTTTGCTCTCGCTTTCGATTAAATTAACCAAAAAGTTCACTGAATTAGTGAGGACACCCATATAGCAGTGCAAGCAGTGTAGTGTACTCGCATACTCTATGTCTTAGTAAGCCTAAGTCTGAGTGCATGGGACTCTGACTGTGACTATGAGTGGTAGTGTTTTTTGATCCATAATGCGATTTGTTGTGCAACTGCATACCCGGCAGGCGACACTAAGCAAAATCAATACCATTAGGAATTCTTTTCTAAGAAAATCAATATCGATGGTCTACTTTTAAATAGACGTTATAGACGTATCAAGGAGAATTTTGCCCATATTTGAGTTTTGTATAATTTAAAGAAAAGGATCATGATAGCAGAATAAGTCACAAACTTCTTAGCTGAAAAGATATTGACGTCTTTGTCACTTTCCAACAAACACAGGAAACTTGAACCTCAACCTAATACTACGTTTCCACCGGGCACTAAACCGAGATTTAGCTAGATTTGTCACAAATCTCCTTGAAATCTCGAAGATTTACCATACAAATTTTAATCTCCTCAAATGAAGATTTCAAATAAAACTCATTGAAATCTACTTAGAAACATTAGTTTGTCAAATCAAACAAACTTTTTTTTCGGAGAATAATTGTTGAACCGACCCATTTAAACGCCAATTTCGTTTACTGACAGATGGAAATGTCAACAAAAACTATCTGTCTCACTTCCATATGACTCAAATTCAAAACAATAAACAACTTTCAAGTAATCACAGACGAAATAAAATGTAAGTATACAAAAATAATAAATATGTACAAGAATATAATAAAACTAATTACTTACAGATGATGAGTGAACAAATACATATTTTTTTTCTTTTCGAAAGGAGAATAATTTGAAGTTCGGTTGTTATGACATAAACCAAACGTCAAATTAATCTCCTTTTCTTTGGTGGAAACACCTCATGATTTATTTTAAATCACTTGCCTTAAATCTCGGATTATTTTTTGGTGGAAACGTACTATAAAGCTTTATGAGTTCATCTGTCAAAATGAATTGACATTCAGAACTATCAATGAGATCTTATAAGCGTTTTACTTTTGTATGTTTGAACATATCCCGAACTGTCAAACTCAAAATTGTGCTTCTTTTTATTTCTGTTTAGTGTGTTTAGAGCTTCTTTTCAGAGTATTACTTTTTTTACGTTTAGTGGATGACTTCAGAGAGCGACCAACAAGTTTCTGAGTACAAACGCTGAACAGAATAAATTTCAAAAAGAAGGAAATTGACTACAAATTCTCAAAGTAATAAAAATGGCGGAAGAAGCAGACCACTCTGGCAAAGGTAGTGAATTTTTTTGAATAATAAATAGTTGCATATATAGTTTACTTATTAATACATTCCTGAATTTTAAATGTTCAAATGCATTTCAAAAGAAATCTGGGGTTTTTGAACACGTTCATAGATTTTATGAATACGTTCAGAGCAAACCTTGATTTGAGCGTGTTCAATGTGAACAGAACATCCAGAGTTTAGATCTCTGAACTAAAAAAGAAAAAGTCTGTATGAATATGGCTCAAAATTTTTTTAACAATTTAAGTAAATTTTGAAGCAATTTTGGTAAGTTACTGTATTAAAACGATGATTTAGCTACTTTTAAACGGTTTAAGAATATAACTATCCTTAATAATATTTTTTGTTGAGTTAAAATCACAAAATGGCTACTTTAACTTATAGTTATTTGCTAAATCCAAATGATTTATGAGTTCTTGTCATTTCAAATTAATGGTTCCATTCTGCAGGTTTAGGTTTGTTTCCTTTTTTGACAGCTATTTGGACGTGTTCAGATGCGTAATTTTCAATAAAATTAAATTTTGAGTTATCAAAACGAAGAAATTGAAATAGTTAGGTAGTAAATTTATAAATATTTAGAATAGAAAAATATTAATTCACTCAAGAAAGTTAAATTTTAAATAATACAACGTTTTCGCCTTCCATAAATCCCTAGTTTAATATACGTCTGCCTGTGTATTGAATCAAAATCAAATTCAAAATATGACATTTAAATGAGTGCGTTGCACAAAATTAAGTATGGTTGATTTAATGAAACCATTCAGCGAAATAGATTATTAGTAGACTTATTTTTAAACTACTTTTGAGAAAATTTACTTATATATGGTAAAGTAAGTCCATTAGATTGAAAGAAGATTGAACTTTAAATCCCAAAAGAGTGGAGTGGAATGTGTTGGGCATCAAACTGTCAACAAAATGGATGGCATTTCATATTCCTGCTTGGCTAAATTCTTCTTTACGGCACAAATATTTATTGCGTACATATCAAGGAAATCACACATAATCGAATGATGGGCTTGTTTAAAGAATGCGCACATTCAGCTTCAAATGAAAGCTTAGCACGTCTTCAATTCAATACGAAATGTTTGAAATACAACATCGAACACAAAAATTTCACCTTTTCTGCCTCTCTTGTGGGATCTTTAACTAATTAAACACAACATTCAAAATTTACATAGAAATATGTAATTATGTAGTATGTACATAGTATATTTCTGAAGACTCATCACAGACTTACCTCTAGAACATAGTCCAAGTCTTTGGTTTCGTTGTTGCATTTCTCATCGATAATGCACTCAGATTCATCATCCCATCGCTTGTAGCCCTCGTCAATGCCTTCGTCAATGCAGTCATCGTCGGCATCTGTAACAAAATATAAAAGAAAAATAAATATAAGACTATCTTTTATGGGAATCGAAAATGGTGTTGGGTTTTTTGATTTTTATGTTCTCTTTTCTTTTTGTGTGTCTTAAAGATAAACTAGCCTAATCCAAACGCACCCAGAGGGCTTGATCTGTTTGTTGTGATCGGAGTTTGGCGGCGGCGCATAGTCATTGTACTGTACAGAATATGGCAATGGCAGCTTGTCAAATCTAACGCGCGTTGTGAAAATTTGTTTGCCGTCATTGCGCATTAATCTCGCGCACTGTTACGAAAGACCTATGTGCAGTTTGGTTTTGGGTCTTTTAAAACAGAGACCTATCCCAAGCACAAAAAGATTTACTGCCTTGGTGAGTGGATGGATTTTGCATTGAGTTTTGCATCCAGGCAGCTGAGAGAGGTTCCGACTAAGGTACCTCATGTATACTTCATGGCTTCATCGTCTCAGCATGTAAAATCCGAATTAATTTCGAAATTTCATCACTCACCATGAGATCGGTGCATAAGAGCTGACATTTGCGCGGGTTTTGAACGCTCCAGATGCTGCATAGATGCTGATGGAGAGACGCGCGGTAGCACCGCGGAGGATGAACACACGATTACCTATCTTGTTGTTTTTCGTTCGGTCCGTCCGTTGCAGTCATGTTAATAATTTTATTTTGCATCGTCGCGTTGTTTATGTTTTGTTTTAGAAGTTGGTAGTTGTTTATAAAAATACCTTTTTACCTCCCCCTATATATATTCGACAAGTTTATATTGTTCAAAACTGCGATTTAAAAAGAGCTGCACACAGGATTATTGTGTTGTGTACCTTTACTTGTTTTGAAACAACAATCAAGGACGGTAAAGAGAGGTGAAGCACCTCGTTAGAGCGTGTAACATGCTAAAATCTACGGCACTGTCGCTACTCTGCTGTTGGTAGTACGACTTTAAAGCAGTTCAACTATAATAGAGCAACCATCATTATAATGTAAGCCATGTTCATGCAAATGAGCGTGTTCATATGGATATAGAATTTCTTTGAATGTTATTTTGCAGTATAGTGCAACGAAAAAGGCCTTTTCCGCGTATCGTTCCCATGAAACATTTTATGTACATGAAGGTTTATTTGGATTCTATATATGAAGAGCCTGATTGGCCCTTTTTTTGTTGTAGGTTTTATGGTGTTTTTGAGTGGTCGATAATAAGTTCAGTAGGCCAGTTCATAGCAATTGAGTAAGAAAAAACTGTGTTATCAATAAAAGCAATAGCTCACTCCACCAAAAAATCAAAACCGTATATAAAGTTGAAAGGGAGAAATGGCTGTCAAAGTTTTCCTTCTTTTACAAGTCAAAAGTAGTTTCACACGCAAGAATTTAAATTCATTTTTACTTAACATTAAAAGTATTCATGTAACCTCGTAAAACACTTGATAAATTTACCATTTGCATAATTTTGTTGTTTGGTAAAAGAACTGTCAAAGAAGGTGAAATAGACTAAAATGTAGGATTCTGCTGATAATTTATTTGTATGAACATTTTCAAACGTCATAGTGACTTTTAGAATTAGGCGTGTTCATAAATCCCTAAAAACTAAAAAAACACAGACAGTGCTCTATGTGTTTTGTTTTAGTTCCACACAATTCTGTCCACCAGAAAACTTTTCTCAATGACAGAAATTTTCAATGACAGCTATAAACGACCTGTCAAAATAATTCCAATGATTAGTTTTAATGATGAAAACCAATGATAGCTATAATAACTGTTCCCTTAAGATACCATTTGCCTCTAAACCGCAATTATTTTTGCCTATTTTTTATCGTTTCAAAACATTCCGCTCCGATTTCGCTTTGGTTTAGGAGTTGTTCTTCATTAAAAAATAACTTAGAAATATGAACGCGTCCAATCTGTCAAATATTTGCTTTTTTTAACTTTTAAAATTCAGTTTTTTTTGTTGCGTTTGCGTATGGAAAAATGTTTTTGAGACAAAAATGTTACCAAATTGTATGCTCGACAATTTTGTAAAAAGGTATTAATAACATTTTAGGTATAGAAACAGAGATAATCACGGAAAAGCTGTTTTCGTGACCTTTGGCAGTCTAAAAGAAATCTGATATGAGATTTTGTGAGATTTTTTTAAACAATATTTGGACCACCAAAAGGGAAATGGAAGCAATTTTCTAACTTACTATTTTTGTGAGGTTTGCGAGGTCGACCATTTTTTCGTCCTATTTTACTGGACTTAAAGTTCACTTCTTTTTCTAAAACGAAGCTTCATAATTCTTCCGAATTTACAAATTCAGAACCATAATAAGAAACATGAACACATCTAACTTTTAAAACTTTACTTTTTCTGACAGTTCAGTGAATTTAATAAGATCAGGAAGAAATGACAGTTCTCCTTTTTGAAGAAACGTGAATTCTTCCGATTTTTGAATTGGGATTTGAAATTTTAAGACTTTGGTGAATTGTCACTTACCATCAGCGGTCATATGCGATATAAGTTGTTCCAGTTCTTGTGACATAGGACATTCATCTTCTGCCTGCAGGTTATAGTCTAGCGCGGTATAAACGATCATTCCAAGTTTGCAAACAATCTGAAAGGAAAAGAAACAAAAAATACTTTTTTAAACAAACAAACAATAAACAAATCAAGATTCCATTATTATGGTTAATTTTATTGCACTTAGGCATTTGACATATCCCATACAAATTGTTATAAAAATCTTTTATGGATAAATATACAAATACAAAAATAATCCACAACCTTGACTTGTGATCAAAATATTTTCACGACGCGCGTCATAAAACTTTCGCTTTTCATCAAAGAGTTGTAATGCAGTCATCGTCGTCTTTGCTGTCATTTTATGCGCCGCCAGCACGCCCACCGCATTTTCCACAATTTTAGTGAAGATGACACGAAGGCGGGCATAGGTTTATGTATATACAGTTGAACGTGCCTGGATGGCTTTGAATGCCATGCCATGCCAAAACAAGTGGTTCAACCAGATCATCAGATATACCTATTAGCTGCGGGTGGTGTGCAGCTCGTATATATAGAGTCTTGAAACGTGAACCAGCCAATCTTCCCAAAAAGGTGGGAAGGGGAGGGGTGGCAGGTGATGTCAGGGCGTTCGTGCAGTTGGGTCTTAATGTGCCTCCTCAAAGTAAGGTGCAAGATAGTTTCTTTTCATATTTAAAAAATGTTTGCATCCTGGGGCACTCACTGTTGCATTATGTTGTGACTTATATATACTAAAAGAAAGAAAAGGATTGACTTTAAGGCGGTATGATGGCGGTGACGACGAATGGCGCGGCGGCCGGCGTATTGAGGGAGGTGTTACTTTGAAGTTCATTGAACGCGTTGTTTAATGTTTTTATTTTGTGTTGTTGTCTTTAATTTTGAGTGATCGTGCGGAATAACCAAGCTGAAAGGTGAAATGCATGCCACAGAGTACGAGTATTCAGAGATTGATAAGTAAATATATAAGAGTTTATTTTTATTTTTCATGAGCTTTGAAAACTTTGAGAAGCGACTCTGTCACGTACTAATACTGTAACTAATCGGTATGAAAAAGTGAAAGGATATTTGAAGTTTAAGTGTTGACCTTTTTTTGTATTATAAGAAAAATATTGCAATTTTATGGACCATAGATTGACCTTTGGAATAATGATCAGTTGTTAAAAAATTAGTCTCATATATTTAGCGTGAAATCAGTTATTAATGGCCGGAGCGGACGAAATCTCTGTCCAATTATTCAAAGCAGCAGGGGATGACTTGCACCAACTTATTGGCGGAAGAAAACTTACCCAATGAGTGGAATCTCAGCATTTCAAGGCTGCGTATGACAATATTTAAAGAGAAGAACTTAACAGAGCACTGATTTATGTGGGTAGTTTTTGGGCATTGCAACGGAAGCGGAAAAGATGGGTTCAGTGGTCAATGAGCAAGTAAATGTCATCAAGAAAGGACATTGAACTACAATGCCTTGGGCAAAACGTTACCATGAAAGATTATAACTTTGAGGTAATTGACTAAACCGCTGAAATCAAACGGAAAATAACTCTTGCAAATCGCTACTTCTTTTGACTTAGAAGGGAATTGAGAAATAAAGCCTTTTCTCGGACAGCTAAAGGTGTGGGAGGACCTAAACCAACTTGGCGTTCCAAATAGCTGTCAGCTAGGGACCGAGTTGGCTGGAGACTCCCAGTCCCTGGTCCGTCGTCGACTGTAGCATCGCCTTAAGTAAGTAGACAGTTATTAATGGCTTTAAATAATTAAAAATACTTCTAAACAGTAACAGTTCTTCAATAAAGAAAACAAAGTAAACAAACAAGCCAAAAGCTAGTAAACGAACCCATTAATTTGAAATGTCAAAGCTAAGAAGTCAAATGGATTTAGAAAATTACTTAATGTCAAAGTAGCCATTTTGTGTTGATCATAACCTTAATAATATGTTAATAGATGATTAAATTGTAAAATCTTAGCAAGATCGTCTTTTTAACTTTGTTAGTTAGTTTCAAAAATATGTTAATAGATGATTAAATTGTAAAATCTTAGCAAGATCGTCTTTTTAACTTTGTTACTTGCCATCTGAGGTGACGGCCTAGGCCATGCCTTAATAAGATTGAGTTGACCAATATTGTAAGCTTTGTAATTACTATTACTTTTTTTAAATTGAATAAAGCAATCTTTCTAATCTAAAAACTAATTCTTGTCTACCTTGAAAATTGCAAGAATAGCCTTGAGATTTCACTGATTTTTTTTTTTAAATTTTGCAATTAAATGGTCAGTTTTTAAATGTCAAAACGACACTCAATTTTCGAGAATTTGACGCTTTAGATTAAGTTTTATTTATTCAGGAATTTGTATGAAATATTAAAATGTTTATTTCAAAATTTGATCTTGGTATAAACTACATGCAGGTGCAGGGCAATGTTATTTAAATCTAAATAAATTTATTTAAGTGTTAAAATTAGCTATCTCCAATTAGCTATCTTAATTTTATGATCTATCTAAGGTTTCGATGTTCAAGTCGAAAAATTTCCTTATTAATTATGAAGGTTATAAAACTTCAATTTGACTTACTGTCTTCTTTAAAATTCCCATTGTTATCTTAGATTTAAATACGAGTTCAATACTTTCTTAAGTGGACATGTTCTCAAGACAAAAGCTCTCCAACATGAAAAATTACAAACACATTCAAGTTTCTAATAAAAATCAGTCTTCTGTCGAAACAAAATGAACGCTTTTGTTTTTCTTTTAAATTTTCAATCGCAAATATCTCAATACCATGATTTATGATTATTCTTGCTCTCAAGGCCTTAAATATAAACCATTCTCAACCTTTATCTCTAAATATATCAATATCTTATTTCACCCAGATTTATTTGGGATGGCGAAATTGAATTCTTTATCATTGTACCTTTTCGCCGTCCCAACATAATTCTTCACCAAAACATTTCATTCCTCACGCCAAAACAAAATAACTAAGAATTCCGAAAGCTTCCTTCATTACCATGATAAAGTAAATATTTGCAATGCAAATACAAAAATTCAATCTAAATCTCACTTTTCGGTCCTCTCATCAATAATCATCCCTGATAAGCTTTGTAAAAAAAGAAAATAGGCACATTTTTTAGCTTCAGCTGAATGTTGATTCCCAAACTTTTATTTGTAACAAAATAACAGAAAAGAAAAATATATAATAAATCCCATGATTTTGTTTTCGTATCCAATCTATATTGACTCTTCCCATCATCAGCGAGTCGAAACCCGCACAAGGGTTGCAAAGCTGTAGCAGCTACACATTACTACCATTATGCCTACTCGTACAATCGTAAATTATTTCACTTATCATATCTCTCTGGTAGCATGTGTATCTTTGTTCCGAAATCTCGCAATCATTTAAGTGCAAATTCGTGTCATAAACAAATGCGAGCAACCAGCCAAAGCCACCAAGTTGGTGGTAATTGGCAAAACCCAGAGGCTTACATCACATCCAGATCCACTGCCTGATTTTTTCTCTTCTCAAAATCTCTGTATATACGAGTACGTATACAAAACGTGTGCTGGGAAAACTATACTAAAGTAAATGTTATTTTTTAACAAAAGTAAATAATTTAAGCTCCTACGAGTTAATATTGTAACGAAAAAGAAAAACAAAATGAAATCTTAAAAACACATTAAATGGTGAATGTAAACTATCGACATTTTTGCTTGGAGTTGGAGTGCCTGGGGGTTTCAATCTGAGGCCCCTACTTTTTATTATTTTATTTTGCCATACACTATCAGTGTACAATCAAAAAGTAAAAGCATTAAATTAATAGTGTTTCTGTTTCGCATCGAGTCGAGATATTATAGGAGTTAAGACTACACACAATCCTGCCACATGTACGTTCAATACAATACACTGTGGCCGTATCAATGGCGTATCCGTATCTCTGTTTACCGTCCTTCCCGTCTGGGCCGTTGCAAAAGATAAATCATTCGTTTGATGCACAATCACTTCTAATAGTTTGATTGCAGCAGGAGTGCGCGTGTAGTGCATAAAACTGCAAAGAGTTCGACACTTTGTGGTTTGGTTGCAGGTTGCTAAAGTTGGATTTTTTTTATTTCAAGCCCCGATTCGATTGTAAAAATGATCGGTTGTCTGATCACAGCCATGCGCGAGGATCACCTTTCATATAAGTGATCTGCTCCAGCTTTAAGACTGACAGACGACACTGAATTTGCGTGACTTGACGTCGTCACTCCTGCACTCTCTAAGATCTAGCTCTCAGCTCTCTGGCAATCATTATAACGAGTTTATGATGATATTGTGTGCAAACAATAGAATGGACAACCAAGACGCTAGCTGGCTGCACTGAGTTGAAGACTTAACAATTGTTCTGGTCCCAGCCAGGTAAAAATACATTGCACTCAATTACAAAGTCGTATAAGACTCGACTTGACTAAGTAAATAGCTTCAAGCCATGTTCCTTCTCAAGCACGCAGTGATCTTTCACGTCACTCCCAGCGAGCTAGCGAGATCTACACACATGTACCGAAATTAGGGTCTGATAGCATCACACACATATAAGGTAAGTACCTACTAGACAAGTCGTGGGAAATCCTAGATTGTCTTAAGGCAGGTAAACAAGTAAAATTTTCCCAGCTCGATGGAATGTTGACTCTCTGCTTCAAGGAGGTACTTATAAGCTGTGAGTGTACGAGGTACTACATGCAATTTAATTAAAGCAATGAAGATGCAGAATCTAATAACCCGTGTAATTAATGCACCCACTAAATAATATGATTTCACTCACTTGAGACTCCATCATATGGTGGTAGATTCTCATGTGCTTGAGTTCGAGAGTAGATGAGCTCCGTGTAGACACAAAAATCTCGTCTCTTCTTCGCGGACGTTAACATTTCAGCAAGATCCGCTTTATGGGAGTTTTATTCTACACGATGCAATGCAATGGAGTGATGGGAAGTTGCTGCAAGATGCCTAACTTCTTCCAATCGGATATGCATAAGGCAGAGTTAAAAGAATGCACTAGAGATGAAGTTATGTGGAATATACGAGTAAAGTTTATCATAAAGGTGATGTTGCATTTGGGAAAGGTAAATAAATATATAATTGACTCAGCAATAATAATTAACATGGTTTACATGGTTATGCTTTGTGAAAACGTAGTAGGTGACAATAAGATATGTGACAGTTTTAATGGGACAGTGGGAGAATATTTATACTTTTAAAATCTATACAACTCTAGTGATCTAGATTTTTGTCTGGAGGAAAAGAAAAGATTTGACAATTTGTTTCCTTACTATCGGTTCTCGAAATGACAGATAATGAAAGTGACTTTCCAAATAAAAAGGCACTAAAATAAATCATTAATAGACTTGTTCAATGAGGCGAAAGAGAAAATTAATAATATATGTGGATGCAGTTTAGAGAACGAGTAGGAAGTATGGTAGTATTTTTAAAACCTCTCGATTGAAATAACACAAACAAAATGCAAACTCTTCGAAACGGTGAAAGTAATAGGTTTACTTATGGCTGCACGAACCAGAATACAATTAAGATGCGATTCGTTAAGTTTCGTTAAAATTTTGACAAATGTAAACTCAATCATTCGCCGCAATCATACGAAAGCTACAAAAATCATAGAATTTTTGTGCGATTCGTTAAGCTTCGATAAAATTTGACAAAGGTGATTTCAGTCTTTCAGTTAATAATTAATTTGACAGCTGAAAAAATAATAAAAAATAATGGAAACTTTAATCAAGAAGGATCGATCTATTTAATTGAATTCTTGTTTTTTTTCACACAGTATTTTTTTGACAGCTATTTTTCGTTGAGTTTTTGACATAATATGTTTGCTTAACCCATTACAGGTTGGCTTTAAGTTTTTCATAGAATACTATTAAGGGAACTCGTAGATTGACTTTAACTAAAGTATTCACAAACAAACATTGGAATTTTTTTGGCAGGTCGTTTATAGCTATCATTAAAAATTTCTGTCATTGAAAAAAATTTCCTGAAATCTGTCATTGGAATTGTGTGAAATTGCAACACAAATCAGTGGAACGATTCGTTTCACTTTTGAACATAAAAGTATCAGCTGTTCAGGAAAATGAATTTCCGTCCGGGAAATAGAAAAATACATTTTTAGAGAAAAATAAATGCGTAATTACCCTTTTTTTCTCAAAAAAAATTAATTTTGTGATTTTCGATCGATCAATATATAATTTTCATTTATAATCAAAGGAAAACACCGTCAAATATCGATTCAAAAATATTTCCGGATCGATTTCAATGATAGCTATAACTGGTCAAACAGAAAACTTTTAGGGCTTATGTTTGTCCCATAGAACAAGTTGCACAGTTTCGGGACCAGTTAATTAATTTTATTCTGTGCAAGAGGTAATTTTTATAAATTTCTCTGAATACAAATTTTGAAGAATAAGCCAAAAAAGTTATTCGTAAATGAACACATTCTTTATTATTGTAAGCAATGACCGAATTTTGAATTGTGATAATGAAACAGCTCTAAGGGATCTATTTTGATTGCCAGAAAGTCTTGAAGGATCAAGTACAATTTTAAAACCGTTTTAAAAAGCCAATAATTCCGACATTTCAAATGAATAACTAATTTATATAGATTTTGGTTTGTTTGTTTTGTTTTTCATGAACTGTCACTTTTTAGACTTGTTCAGATGTATCGTTGTCAATAAAAAAAATTATTATTTTACTAGTTAACGAAGGAATACAATCTTGGAATAATAATGAAATAGTAAATACTTTGAAAAATAAATACATTTTTTCAGGGACTTTTTGAAAATGTATGACAGTTCAAATCAACTTAATCAGCTTTTTTTTAAATAAGGCAATAAACGAACAATGTTTTGAGAGAAAAATAGAAGTAAATAGAAATGTGTATTCAAACAAACCCGTATCGCATACAAAGTACCACAGAAAAATTGAGAGCAATCAATCTAAACCAATCTTCATCAACATTCACCTTAAATGCAATAGCGAAATTTTCCATCACAAGAACTAATCACAGAGCAACATTTCATTTAACTAATTTCAAATACAAAACCTCTCCTCAAGCATCACCTAAGGAAGCGAAAATTTCTCATAAAATTCGTGACTTAGAAATAATGAAATCCTCTATATCATAGGCGCATAGTCCACAACATACATTAAATCGCTAAGTAATCACACAGCGGCGCGGCGGCGGGCGGGCGCGGCGTCGTCCATCGAGTTTCGAGAGTGAAACTTTAATGAAACTCTTTTGAAACCTTAAACAATAATTGTACATAGAAGCTGAAGCTAACTCCAGCGCATTGTCTACTTAGGGCAAATAAAAAAAAAAGAAGTTTAACCTTTTTAGCACTCGTCGTTCATCGATGTTATCTCAAGCGGATCGCCTGCCCTCAAAAAACCAAGACTTAATCCCATAAGGCCCGTCCTAGACTTATATTAACGGCTCTGCCGTGACATGACATGATGTTTTGGGAGCATTGCATATAGCGTGCAATCAAAACCCCTTAAAAAGTCTCCTCTAACCATAAACGAGTATAAACCGGGGTCAAAAGGCTATTCTTGATTAGGGAAAACTATAATGGCTGCGGCCAGCACGGCGCGCAGTGGCCCGTTTTGACTTTTTTGGTTGCAAAAATCATATCTCCTAAACGAATAAAGATATTGCTTTAATTTTTTTTTTATCTTGAAGGAAATTTTTAAGGCTACAAAAATTGTGACTTTCAAAAAAAACTGTTCACAGGGTGTTTCAGAAATTTGTGTTAAAATAAGAAGTTTTAGCAAAGGTCATAAACATAGCGGTATTTTAATATGCAATCGTCAAAATCATTTTTTTTAAGTAATCTGAGTGAATTGAAACAGTAGAGCAAAAAAAAAAAACTGTGTACAGGGTGTTTCAGAAATATGTGTTAAAATAAGAAGTTTTAACAAAGGTCATAAACATAGCGGTATTTTAATATGCAATCGTCAAAATCATTTTTTTTAAGTAATCTGAGTGAATTGAAACAGTAGAGCAAAAAAAACTGTTTACAGGGTGTTTCAGAAATTTGTGTTAAAATTAAAAGTTTTAACAAAGGTGATAAACGTAGCGGTATTTTAATATGCAATCATCAAAATCAATTTTTTAAGTAATTTAGTGAATGGAAACAGTGGAGCAAAGAGAAAAAGAACCAATTCGAGTGAAACAGTGGGGAAAAAAGTATTTTTTTTTTAAATTTTAAGGCATTTTTTTTTTATTTTCTAGTATTCAAGAGTACATAATGTATTTTGGTTATACATATATCAAAAGTCAGTGTAAAAAGAAATAAAGACAAAACAAATTAATATATAAACACTAAATTTTATGGGATTGTGTTGGGGAGTGTGAATGCTTTCCTTGACTCTTTTGACACGAAGTGGACTTGCAGAAGATATTGCCTGAATTATATCACTCTTCCCCTTTTCATGGGCCTTATTGTATCTTATACTCAAAGCTTCAGAGAGATGTTCTGTACATATCTCCTTTGTAGCTTTGATTATTTTTTGTTTTTTAGTAAATGTTGCGCACTCATTGACTGTCTTTCTTGGTCTTCCTCTTGATGTAGTTGGGAGATCACCCGCTTCTTCTGTTTGTCCGGTATTGATATGCAGAGATAAGGAAAGCCATTCTGCATTCTTTTTAAAGTTATTTCTCGATCTTTTGGCTGCTATCCATTTTCTATCAAGGTTGTAATAGAATTGTTTTAATATTTGTTTGATTGCATTTGCATCTGGTAGTTGGTATTCAATTTCCACGGCAGATATAAACTCATTGCAAGTGGTAACATTGACAAAAAGTTCAAACAAATCCTTATTCGGAATATCCATTTTAAATTGTTTTGAAAAATAAAAGCAACTGCTCGAACGCTCGTTTGAATTCTAAATGATTATTTTAGTCAAATGTTTCATCTTTTTATACCTTAGAGTAAATACCTGCACTCAAGTCGCTTTAATCCTTATATTAATTATACTTAAAGACACCCCAATAAAACTACCTGTCTGTCTACCTGTATACTAACATATTCCAAAATTGTTTTATCCTTAAATCTTATCAATAAATTCTTAATCTTAATCCTTATCAATAAAAGTACCTGATCAAAATTCAATCGTACCCGAAAACAAATGCATTATTTAAAATTTTATAACAGGATTAAAAAAATTAGTTCTAAAACTCTTGAAAATCTTATGTAATAAACAAAAAATTAAAATGATTTACCTTTTTAAAATAAAATCATCTTTTGTAAATCCACCACACACAAAACAAAGAAAACCATAAAAAAAAAATTTCCATAAAAAAAGAGGGGAAAAAAATGACTGACTTCATCACTTCAAATCTCCCTAGCTCAGTTCGATGCAAAATGACGCAGTTGATCTTTTGGATTCATGTAAAGGAATATATAAGGATTCTGAATCAGTTGAGATCTTAGCACCACTCGTTGAACCTTTTTTTTCTATCCAACTTGAAGTCGAAAAAGTGTGCAAAAAGTAGTGTTTCCAAAAATATTTAATTAAACAATTAAAACATTTTTTATTTTTTTTTGTTGTTTTAACTACCGATCTAAATAATGGCAAAGCATATCATAAAAATAAAAACGAAAAGCGTTTGGAAGCCCTTTTTCTAGTTTTTTCATTCAAAGTTAAGAAAAAAAATAAAAAAATAAAAAAAAATGATCATCATAAAAAATGTTCAACTTTGGCCTGCTCTATAAGGCACACCAATAACCCAAATTGAATAATTTTTTCGATTACTCAAGCTCCAAATATTTGTGAGTCCAGTGAACTAAAAAGTTTTGCATTATAGACCCACTCGAAAAATGAATATTGCAAGCAGTTTTGCATAAACGGGCCACTGTGCGGCGGTGGGAGGAAAATTGCAATAGTTTGCGGAGGGCTTCTTCCCTACTCTCTAACTGATGTTATGTTTACCATCAGTCGTGTCTCGTATGTTTCTATTTCACCTTCTAGCACTTGATGTGTTCCATCATAAATTTGTACTGATGGAGAGTTAAACCTATTAACTTGGAATTTACATATTTCGCATGGATTTGGCGAATTAGAGCGGAAAATCACAACCGCTTCTTGCTTCCTTATTACATCGACTTCTATATTATGTTCGTAGTTGTAGTACCTTTAGACTGGTGAAGTAAATGGCTATCTACGTCTTGAAGTTGGTTTCTACTTTTGCCATTTGATTGTCATATTACAAAGGCCGTATTGGTCAGTAAAAGGCCCATTTGAAAAAAACATTACGATATGTCTGGTTATAACAATAGAAAAGAAGACAGAATTAGGAAGAAGAAGCAGCA
The DNA here is from genome assembly GCA_951509635.1 of Eupeodes luniger. Taxonomy (NCBI): domain Eukaryota; kingdom Metazoa; phylum Arthropoda; class Insecta; order Diptera; family Syrphidae; genus Eupeodes; species Eupeodes luniger. The sequence continues at coordinate 3,832,880 of OX608075.1, read as the reverse complement.
GAAGAAGCAGCAGAAGAAGAAGCAGCAGAAGAAAAGAAGAATCAGCAGAAGAAGAAATAAGTAGAGGAAGAAAATGAAGAAGAAGTCGAAGAAGAAGAATTTAAAGAAGAAGAACAAGAAGAAGAAGCCAAAGAAGCAATAGAGGACGATAAAGGAGCAGAAGAACAGAGAAGAAGCCGAAGAAGAAGATAAATAAGAAGTCGGAGAAGAAGCTGGAGTAAAAGCTGAAGAAGAAGAAATAAAAATGATAAGGAAGAAGAAGATTGAGAAAAAGAAGAAAACAAAGTTAAAGAAGAAGAAGCCGAAAAAGAAGGTGAAGAATAAAACTAAGAAGAAGAAAAAAAAAAAGAAGAAGAAGAAAAGAAACATATTCCGAAAATTTCTTAGATGCTTCAATGAACGCGCCTTTCTCACCACCTGTCAAGTATGACCCTGTCACCAAACGGTGTCTGTAGACGGAAGAAGATGAAAATCGTTTCATCACGCTTATCGGCAAAACGCGCGCGCAGCAGCACACCGGTTTTCAAAAAGAAGAACCACCTATCGACCACGAGCAGTGTGAAGAAGCGCAATGGAAGCAGTGCCGCTAGGAGGGAGAGCAAGAAATGTTGGTGTTGTCGGAGGTACGTACGCTCTCTTATACTATCGCAAACTTCAGGCGCATGTGGCTGTAGAATTCTGACGTTGGCTGGCTAGTGCAATTAATTTTCTGCAAATTGCTACTTAGAATGATGGTTCTCATTTAGCGGCGAACTCGGTGGTTATTCTTTTGTAGAGTTTTTACTATGTTTGTTGTGTGGGAAGAAGTTGTGTTCTCATCATCAACATCATCATAGTTCTATGTTTTGCTTGGTTGTATATAATTTGTTACTAAACGTAAATAAATCCATCTAAATGCAGAATAAATGACGAGAATTGTATTTTCCGTTCCGACTTCTGAAAGATGCATAAGAACAAATGATTTTTTATTGCATTTAAGATGGATGAAGACTTTTTGTTTGAAAGAATTTAGATTGAAAAGCAAAGAAATATTACAAAATGTCTTTTAGTGAAGAACTTGGCCTAGAGAGTTTTTGTTTGTGTACATATTTTGTCTTTGTCATTTGCCGGTCAGGAATGTAGGGCTTGATTTAATAACTTTTTTGACTTGTAACCATTTACCTACATATCTGTTTTCGTGATAGACAGAAAAAAGAAGATCTGTAAAATTGATACTGCAGCAAATGCAAAAACTGTTCAACTTTTTCAAAGCCCTACTTACGAATATTCTGAAAAAATCTCTGATATCTCAGGTGATTTGTCTTCTTTGTTTTGCAACAGTCAGAAAAAGGAAGATCAAGTTGACACTGCAATAATTGAAACACTTTTCAACTTTTCCAATGTCTTACTAAGAAATGTTTTGGAAAAATCACTGATATCTAAGGTTTTTGATTTTTCTTCCTTTTTCGCTAGAATGAGACAAAAAGAAGATCTTTAAAATTGACTCTGCAACATAAATCGAACACTCTTCGACTTTTTAAAGATTCAACTAAAAACATTCTTTCAAAACCACTTTTTTGACTTTTCTCCTGTATTTTCGTGATAGTGAGAAAAAAGAAGATCTGTCAATTTGACACTGCAATAAATTCGAAAACTCTTCAACTTTTTTAAGGTCCAACAAATATTCTTGAAAAATCTCTGATATCTTTGTTAAAAATCTAAAAACCCTCAAACATTTTTCCAAAAACACCCAGTATTCAAATTTTGTTCGTAATGGTTAGGCGCTTAGCTTTTGAAAAGGCATTGAGACTCACAAAAAAAGGAAAATATTCCCTTATGACATTTCTGGAAGACATGACAGTTGGAATTGTTTTAAGTGCTGCCAAGTTATCAATAGTAGTTTTTCCGTATAAAAGGTATAGTTTTAAGGGTTCGTTTGCATTTTGGTAATATCAATTTCTTAAGTATCAAAGGTTAATTTTGTTGTTCAAATATTTAAAACTATGCCCTTACGATTGAACCTCAATTAATAGAAATTCGAAATTTTTGAACGGTTGCTAAGAATATGTGCATATAAGATTTTAAAGTCATGAAACTATCTCTCCAAGACCTGTCAGTCTATCACCTCGGCAAATGTATGCATTTTATTAGACAAGACAAAACAGACCTTGCCCGTCATTTATGAATTATGAATAAGACTTGTCAACCAAAACAATAAAAAAACGAAAATTCACGCCTTCCAGCTACGCGATGTGAAGTTCTGGCTTTGTTATATATGTATTTAATGTTTTCACTTAGTTGATAGAAAGTGAAATTTTGTATTTAATGTCAAACGCTATTTTTTTAACAAAGCCCTGAGCTTTTTCAATCCTTTTTCTTTCGACCGACGTCTGAAATCCAAACTATAAATCACCTGTCAAATAAATGACGTATAAAATCAGTGCCATTTTCCAAGAACATAAGCCACACCCAATATTTCACAAAATTCCCCCCCACCAATCACCTAAGGTCACTGACAGTTTTGTTTCTTCTATTTTTGTGTTGTTGTCTCAACTCCCTACTCTCTGTAATTACTAATGTTACCAAACTACTAGTTTTATTAATAGAGTTAGAGAAATCCCAAACAAATATTCTCGCCATCATTGGGGCATCACGCAAGGCTGTTTGCTTAATTATACGCTACTAACATGCAAACAAGAAGCAAATTTACCCACAGGAGGAACCAGACTGGCTTTTGCTAGGCTATAATAACATGCACCCCATCACATCATAAGTGTGTACATGTTATTCTAAACATGGTGCAATTTTATAAAACTGATTAAGATTAGCACTTGGTCGAGTCCAAGTGCAAGTCCGAGTCATAAATTCATTGCTAAGGCTAAGGTCAAACTCCCCTCATCATATCTGCGTGGTCGCAAAATTTGTACGGCGCGCGGCGCGGCGTGAGCTCTTGTTACACTTTTCACATTGGTCAACTAAACTGCAAGGGGCTAAGGCATTATTTGCGCCTCTTGAAACAAGCCGACACCTTTCATATAAATTGAATTGACCTTTATCCAATATTTTTATCATCAATGGTTCATGGTTGTGTAATTTTCAATTTGAGAATAGACGTCACACGAGCGACGACGACACAACGCTGAGACTGAATTTCCACACGGGGAAGCAAACACACGCTGCTGGTTGAAGGCAGAATGCAAAAGGCAAAAGGCAGACTATTACTTAATAGCGTTGCGGTCGATTGAATATCCAGGAGAAGGCAGGCAGAAACCAGCGACTGCTACAACGACGTCTGCGAGGCATCTCGGTTGGTTGGAAGGAACAAGGCTATTTGTCAGACGGGAAACGATACCAGTATACCGTGGGATACCTTCATGCGAAGCCACCAAGGAAGGAACTGCATTCGCATATGTGGATTCTGCGGTCGCAAAGTTGCTACAGCAACAGCAAAACAAAAAGCAACTCCTCCACCGCAGCAGCCTCAACCTGATCTTGGATGAATTGAGCCAGTTCAGTCAGAGTAAGTGCATAGTGCAGCAGCACATACATATAGGCAGTGCCTATAGTAGCAAAGAAGCCCGATCTCAAGTCAGTTGATGTTATTACGGATTATCGAAGTAGGTATAGAGACAAAGAAAGAGAAAGAGAATATTGCACCGCTATTATTTCCTGGAGTGTGCATCATAAATGTCTTCCTAGAATCATAGCCGAGCTCGCAGAACTCTATCAGCACCATAGCACAGGTTCGCGTTCGATGCAATCAGATGCAGTGTGAACGCCCTCTCGTGGAATGGAATATTTTCAATAGAACTATTGTATAAGAGAGACCTCTATCAGATATCATAGTGATGGCTGAGATTGAGATTAAGACCTAACGGTGCTATGTAAATTTCCATGAACAATCATTATACCTGGTGCTTGGTGTAGAGTGCGCTTTATATGTTCAATGTTCAATGTGCACAGGTATCATAGCTATAGAACAGCTCATTTAAAAGCTAGTGGAGAGAGGTCAATTGAGCGAGTTGGGTATGGGTATGGGTATGGGGTACCGTACACAAGAGCGCGATGCATAATAATCAAGGTGCACGCGGAAAGATTGATCCATCGCGTCACCATTCTTCGTTATCGTTGTTGTTAGCTCTGTTCGTTTCGGTTTTGGTTGGGCAAATTGTTCTATGGCGCTCACTGTATGTCAAACCAATCAATTTGACGGGGATGTATGCGCAATGATAATAATGGCTTGGCTAGGCTATAAGCTACATACATATATAAGCTTTGGGCTGGGATATCTGGGATTGAATTTCCAGTGAAAAATGCAATGTTCTGCCACACGAGTCACATGAGATATTGAACGTCAGATAAATGCAGTTTTCTTCCATCATCGTCATCATCATCATCATCATCATCAGCGAAGAAGAGAGGGGGAGTTGTATGTTTTCTGTGTCTGATGTACATATATAATGTGTTGTGTATGCCAGTTGGGAGCACTCACAAGGGGGCCAACTGTAAACAAGCACCATGAGGCTCACTGCTCGGAGGCTCAGGGAAATGCAATGCAAGCCAAGTCAACATTATAATCTTCTTTTTGTGTTTGTTGTACTTATTTTTCTTTAACTTCATCGTCGTCGTCGTCGTAGTCCGCGTCCTCGGTCGTCACCGTTGTGGATGGCTAAGCCAACAAGAAGTCTGCCTGCAAGGTGAAGAAGTCATTCAAATGAACGGTACCTCGTGCTATAGCCGTGTTCAAGCTGCCAATAAAAATAGACTCAATGCAAGTTGGGGATAAAAAGTGTTCTGTTCGATAGATGGACCAAGTTTTCATGCCACTGCTGCATTTTACAGTGGTGTGGAAAGTTAGTTAATAATTTTAATATTTCAAGTCCTTAAAAATTAAGAATGTCTTGGGTTTGAACTTTTGTTTTCAAGAAAGTTTGTGACAGCTTAGACTGAGGAAAGGTTATGAAATAAGCATATATGTTGCAGTTTAATAATTTTAATCAAAGTTCTTAAATAACTAAATCGTCTAGACTCCATACAATTAGAAATAAATGAAGTCTCGAAAAATGACAGTTGTGACATTTGGGAAATTTTCAACTGTCAGTTGACAGTTCTCCATTAAAATATTGTTGAAATTCTACTCACAAGAAGGTTTTACATTAAGCTTTTCTTAAACTGTATCCTTAACTTTTCCATCGTTTTTTTGATAGATACAATGATTATACGTCAGAATGAGTCAACTCATAAGAGTCAAATGTAAGCAGCGTCTTAAAGAATATAATGGTCTAAGGTGATAGTTGATTGTCGTTTTGTTGATATTCGTTTTGATTTTCGCGCTTTCTGCATCTCTCTATAGACTTGACAGGTCTTTCAAGTGGTTTACAAATATATTACAGTGGCTTACAATATGACAATGGTTTACAATATGACAGCTGTCAACTTAAAACGTAATTTTAATTTCCAAAAGTTATAGGTACATTTAAAAGTATTATAAGTTCTGTACTTTTAATGTCAACTGTTTAAAAGCCGTCCAGTTGCAAAATTATAGAGTGGTCTCCATTATCCAAGTGTGCCAAAGTCCGCTAATGCAAATTGATAGTCCCTCTGAGTATATACATATGTAGGAACATATATGCACCTGAACTTTTATCTCTAACCCACTCCGCCAGCACCACCAACAGAGTTACACGTTCCACCCATCAAGACCCAAGACGATAAAACTGGTTGTTAAATTTCTTCTTGCTTGGGACAAGTGTGATTCTTTCATTTCTATTTGGCGAGTGACGATCTCACGCCACCAAGAAAGTTGTCCCATCAGAGGCAGCAGCAGCAAAACAAACGAAAAAAACCAAAACCAAGACCAAAGTTGTTCCTCAACTCGTGGCTGGCTCCACGAGAAGTCTAAGTCTTTCTCTCTTATATTTCTGGGTTCAACTTTGCGTTCGAAAATGAATGAATGAATTGGTTAACCGTTGCTCGGAGGTATCACGACTGGGAAGAGAGTGGATCCGACGGCGGCGACGTCGACATCGTCGACGGCAACATATCTGGCGTACGTTAAAGGTATGTGCAGAGATATTCTTGGGCCAATTACCCAATTAAGATTCTGAGATACTTCTTTTTTCTTACGCTGCATCATGATGTCGCTGCTGGCTTTTTGTTCAACGAACGCTTAGCCAGACGGGGGACATTTAATCCGGGATTGAGTGGTGACACAAGTTTCTTATGTCGTGTTCTAAGTCAGTGTTCTTTTTTGTATAATGGAACAATTTACGATGTCATATGAGAAATTAGAAAGATTAACAAACTTTAGAAAAAGTCAGAAAGAGAGACGGGGATAGATGTGAACAGAGCCTTAATCTCTCGCATGTGAAACTTGTGCAGGTGCCAAATGAAGGCAGTTAAAGAGCAGTTTGAAATCAATTACTTAGCCTAGGGCCTTAAAGCTCCATCAATGATGAATATACGAGGGAGCAAAGTTGTTAGTAAATTTATATATTTTTGCTCGAACAATAATGTTGTTGATGATCTTACCTTACATATGAACAAAAGATATAATTGGTTCGAAATGATTTCGCATAATTTAGTGGCATTTCAATAAGAAATGAAAGCTTAAATATGTACGAATTTGTGGTTGAAATTTCGTGGGAAATTATATACCTACAGACTTGTAAAAAAAATAGATAAGCATTGGCATGGTTTTGTTATAGTAAGTCTTTATTCATGGAGCTGTTTCTATTGGTAAAATATTTAGGAAATTGGTGAAATTTAATAAATTCCGAACCAATTTTTCAACCTTAATAAAAAAACGTTTAACCTTTCTTAGAACAAAGCTTTATTTTAAGAATACAAACTGATGTTTAACTCCGGCTATTGAACAATTGGCCCTTAATAGCAAGACACCGGTGCAAAATTTAAACATAGCTACTATTGTTAAGGGCTCAGCATTCAATTAATAAGCTATTTTTGTTTTAATACTTAGCCATTAAGTTATTCCAAATTTCCTTTGCTAACAAGTAAAATACAAATTCATATTTATTTAAAATAGTGTAATCAAACAGTCCTAATTGCAGAGTACTACCAGATCTAACTTACTCATAGGTTTTGGCAGTTTTTAACATTGTATAATTACTCGCACCATATAAAATAGTGATGTGTATTTCGAAATTTAAAACTCTTGTTGTTTCCTCAGAATAAAACATTAAAAATTAAAATTTACTAATTACTTTTTTTTGAGCTTATTTGGTGATCTGTTTGGTTTTTTTATTGAAAATATGTATGTGTTGACAGGCTTACAGATCAGTGGTTTCCGAATGCAAATAAAACAAACTTTATTTCATCCTTTTCCCGACGTTTCGTTGGCTTTTTCCAACTTCTTCAGGGGCATCTATTATTTTATTGCAATTAAAAACAAATTATAAACAAAAATTAATAAAATAACTAAATAAATAAAAATTAATAAAAATTACAACATTGAAAACTCACAAAATAGAATTTGAAATTTAGCACACAAAAAAAAAAAACTTATAACTATGTCACAGACTCTTGATCGCCAAACTGTAATTTTTCTTTATGTTGTCTTTGTCCTCTTTCGTGTTCATCGCTGTCGTCAATTTTTGCTGTATTCGTAGACTTTCTAGTGTGTATCTTGTGTTCTCTTTACTCTCTTTGTCCAAAATTTTAATGTTGTCAAAATCAGCTGAGTGATTTGTTTCGTTTATGTGTTGGGCTAGTCCAGTTGTTGTTTTCTTTTTTCTTATGTCTGCTTTGTGCTCAGCTATTCTCACACTTAAAGCTCTTTTTGTTGTTCCAATATAGACACATTTTCAATCAAAATAGGAAGGGCAACATTGTGACGTTTGACTTTAAGACCCTGATTACACGGGATGTTTTTTCGTTCGTTTTCGTCTTTCGTCTTTTTGACAGGTACCTACCCTCGTGATTACACCTTTCCTTTTTTCGTTCCTTTCGTTATTCCTCTTTTTGACGTTTGTGACCGAATTGTTTTTATTTTACTTTTTATATCCGAAATTGTAACATCCAGTTTGATTTTTAAAAGCTCTTTTCGAATAATTTCAAGTGCCTTAATTCTTTTATTTCTATTTTTATAATTTTTGTTCAGCTTGTTATACAAATTGGGCCAACTTTGAAACAGCGTTAATAATACTTCCGTTTGAGTTTTTGTCCACATTTCTTAGATCGTTTAAATAAATAATTAAATTTACATTATTTCACGTTTATATTTGCCTTTACTACACCGTACTCTGGAAAACTGAACTTATAGCTGTAAATAATGCATTTTGTTTTTTTTTTGGTTGTCAAAGCATAAACGTCAAAGTTCAACCAAAAAAAGTCCATAAATTTTCAGGACTCTTTTCACGACTTCTTTCCCCTTACGTTTCTACACCCCTCACCCGATCTGTCAAAAAGACGAAAGAGGAAACAACAGAAAAAACATCTCGTGTAATCGGGCACTAAAGTTCAAGATATCAAACAGACATTCAAAAGACTCCACTCGATTTTGACAGGTTGAACAACAAACACGATCAACAGTGTGTCGTGATTAGAAAAATCGATTTGTCTCGCTAATTTCAAAATTTCTAAGCTAATTTTGGAAATGTTTTTAGAAATTAAGATTGTTCAGATAAAATTAAGGTTTTCCCGATCTGAGTACTAGGCTAAAATTGAATGAAATAATGAGTAACTAACATCGACCCAAATGTGACCATAACTGTCAGAATTTAAGGGCGTGCCATTCCTAAACTAAAAACAATAAATCCCTTACCCAAAAACAAAAAATAAAATACAAATAAAAATAAAAAACACTTTTAAACGATTTAATGGAATTAACACGCATTTACAACTCACGTAACGTAAAGGGGTAACTATCGAACTCTATGGAACCCCAACCGAATCCAAAACCAAGTTTATGTTGTTCGTGTTTATTAGCGTAACACAAAATTTAATGACCCAAAGCAAAGGTTCCTCATGTGAGTAGAGTACACCCAAAAAAAAAGTCTATCCAGTATTCGTACCGAACCGACCTTGCCCATTGGGACAGCAGTGGTCATAGTAAGTGAATCTGATAATTGGCTTTTTTCCTTCCCGCCTTTAACAACATCGGTCGGCTTCCATATAGTTAAATAAGACTCCATATGGGCTAACTACTAAATGGTAAGATCAAGTAGACCATCAGCTTAATGCTGCTAACTAGGTACCAACTAAATGGACTTACAACTTACCTTTTTATGGGATGCTATGGTTGTGGAGTCGTTATGTTCGCCATCTGCAAAGATACAAAAAGAAAAACAACAAGTGGTTAGTAACCTGAAATTTATTTAAATATATATAATTGACTATTAAAGTCGTTAAAAATTTGCAACCACCTTACTAAATAAAACATCCAAACAGGAAAACAGGTAGATACGACGACGGTATACCGTTTTCGAACTCGTATTCGAAAGAATACCCTTTGAACCAAAATTAACCACTTTTTCAAAAGAACCATAAAAGATTAGGAATTTTACGATCTGTAAAGTGTCACTTAAAAATGCAAATTAAAATAGGACAAGAAAAACGGTGGTGTCGCCACATGACAAAAGTTAAAAAAAAAAAAAAGTGTGCAGTTTGAGGAATGTTGTCTGCAACAGCAGCAGCTTCAACACCAGCAACAGCAGAAGGTAAGTCATTCCCAAGTCGATTTATGTATGTAGGTATAGTGTAGCCTACCTGCAACTTGAATTATTTTTAAGCAGGGTTATGTAAAATAATTTATCTCCGGTGGAACTAGTTTGGCATAGATTCGGGGCAATTGATTTGTGAATATAGCGCCTCTACCAACCGTTGCTGGCCGCAGCGCTGGCTGACCGCCATCGACGACGCACGGAGAAACGACACTCCGACGACGACGCTACGTTACAACGATGTGGTTTTTTGGGTCAACTTTTGGTAAGCTCTCCCACAGATAGGCCGGCCACAATGCTACGTTATGCGGCATGCCACATACCAGATACCAAATACCACATGCCGCAGCCATTATAGTCAAGTCGTATACTATATTCTCATACATATAATGCTTCAAGACAAGTGAAATGAAAATTGAATAAGCTTATTATGTTCGGTGGCGATATTCAAAAAAATAGAAACAACCTACGATCATTTTAATGACTGACTGCAATATGTTTAAAATGTTGACAACCAGTAGGCATGCAATCAGAGATGTTTGGCTATAAAATCTGGCAAAATGGATATAATTTCCAGCGTTCCTAAGAGTGGAGAATTATAAATTAATATAACACACGGAAATAGGAGTGAGTTTTGATAAAGTTACGCAGGCATATTTTTTTTTGATTTAGGTAGACCCCTACACGGTGAAAGGAAACGGTGACAGAAATCGTAAGAGTTCCAAAAAAGGCATAGCGTAGCAAATGTTGTATACCGAAATCAAAAAACTTTGAAATGTTGGGATATACGGTAAATTATAAAAAAACATTTATTCCGAAATAAGTTAATTAATTAAAATTAAAATTCGAAAAACAATTGTGAACAGTCGTTCGGAAGAACATTTTGAACCACAAATCCTCCGAATCGCATAAAATATACGAATTCCCAACCTCGAACTGATAGCTCGCTAGGGCCGATTAAATAAATGAAAAATTCATTTTAAGCTTAAGGTTCTATGTGATTTGCTTTGGATTAGATTTTCTAACACGATTAATTTTGTAAAATTCATACTACAAAATAGTTTGAAAGCTACAAAGTTACAAACTCATACTTAAGTCATTTTTCGTTTTTACAGTTTTTACAGCTTTCAAAAAATGTAAGTTAAAAATAGAAATTATTTCGTATTATATTTTTACTTGCGACATATGTATAGGAACTATATGGCAAGTTTTGCATTCGTAAAAAATTTCGAACTCGAGATTTTAATCAAACATGATATTACGATGGTAGAGAAGTCGAAAAAAGTGGGTCCCGCGATTCCATTCGGTCTGTCCTGTCTGTCACGCTCCTACAGCCTAAACAATTGGGTCGATTGAGTTCAAAATTGGAAGTTAAGGTTTTGAGCAGATTCGCGTTAGGCTTTTTTTTCATTTTTTTTTAAGATCAAAACTAACAGTGGCCCCCATACAATTTTTTCGTTCAAAAAACGAAAATTCGAATTTTCTCAAAAACAAACCGATAGATTTTTTTAAAATTTTCTCTAAAATTTTATTTTTTAACTTGGCTTCTTTTAGTAAGAAAAACATATTTTTGTATTGCTCCCGAAAGGTACCGCTCATAGAACCGTTATTTTGTTTTTTAATTTTCTCAGCAACATTTTTTTTGACAGAGGTCTTATATTGTTAACAATATTTGATTATCAAAAGTGCAATTTTTTTTTATATATTGATTTTTTTTCCAAAATTCTATATCTCCACAACATTCAACATTTTTTTATGAAATTCAAATGTAGAGCGTATATTAACAATCGCTAAACAACTGCATACCAAAAATATTTTTATAACAAAATTGAAAAATTTTATATATAAAAAATTTATTTAAAAAAAAACTGCGAATTTCTAACGAATTTCGAAAAAAAAATTTTTAAAATCAAAGGTTTTTTGATTTATAAAATGGCATTTAAATTTTTGAAGACAAACTTATTTTTCAGGTAAAATTTTGAATCTTAAATTAGTTTTTTTAAATTATTTTAACTGTATTAAATGTAAATGGAGGTTTTTTTGACAAATCAAACGGCATTTATATCTTTGAAGACAAACTTATTTTACAGGTATATTTTTTAATCTTATATAGGTACTTTTTTAAACAGACTCTTTGCATACAGGAGCAAGTTCGTGCGACCCAGTCGTGCATTTTATTTTAAGAGTCATTTCCTTCCAACTTCATTAAATTTGATCTAACTACAATTTACCTAACTCTTTATTAAAATTAATGAACACTTTTAAATTGTAAGTTATTATTTAAGTTTCTTCACGTTTATTGGAACTCAGTTAAACGTAAAGTTTTATAAGAAAAACTCTTCCACATTTTCCTTCAAACTTCCGAATTTCCATTGAAAAATCATTTGTCGTTATATTTTGTTTCTGTCTTCAAGAATTTTTCTGTTAAATGTCAAACTCTCCTTTCATAAATCATACTTTAAGATTAAGTCAAATTCAAAATATAAAAAAGATAGTCTAACACAAAATTGAACTATTTATCAAAAGTTATAAGCTAGCGATTAATATTTTTTCTCGGTGCGGATTTTGTTTTATTTTATATTTATGCTGAAATTTTAATTTAATAAAGTCATAATGTTCAATTGTAAATTCGGCAAGCAGCTGCCTTAACCTGCGAGTATAAAATTTCATACAAAACCCCTTAAAGTCATAATGCGTTATCTTTCTTGCCCAATCTCCAAAGCTGGACGTATTATTCCAAAAAGTTTGATACTAATTGTTCTAAAAGACGAAATCTTTCTTATCCCAATTAAATCATCATCTTTTATGCTATATTACAATATGACAAACAAGTTTTATTACGATACAAACAAAGACTAAAATCCCTCCTTTAACTTATTATATTCACCACGCTAGTGTCAACAATGTTGTCATTCTAAAAAATCGAACTAAAATTTTACAATTACGAAGCCTAAAACTATCATTGTTGTGTTTATTTGAATTGAAACAACAAATAAACTAGTTCCGCCATCTTAAGAAGGTCAAATCTCAACCCAGTATATTCATATTCACCACACTAGTGTCAAACTTACACCATGGTAGCAAATGTACCCAACATTGTAAATTTAAGCATTTATAAACGTTCATTAGTTTTAACTTTTTAAGAAACATTTCTTACAGCGTTAAATTTTCTCGAATGCTACTCCTACTATATAATTTTTAGAATTCTTAAGATGTCCAGAAATTGAGTGTGTCTTCAAAATATAAATTTTATTAGACTTTTATTAAATTAGATTGAAGTTGAATTCATTCATTCATTCAGTGATTCTGGTGATTGTAAGACTTCAAAATGCATTTGCGAAAATTCAAAGCTATGAGTATTCTTTCAAAATAAAATTCAACATTGCTTATGAGTACTATACTCTGTCCAACAAAAATAGTCAGTACACGTCTTATGGGAGAGCTTTTTTCTTGCAAATGGTGCCAGTCAGTGGTTTTATTCCCTTTTTACCTACCGAAAAAGAAAATTCAACCACTGACTTACACATAAATTGTTGTTGTAATTACGCTTCGACGAGCGTACATCCCCACAACCTTTACCATGCGCAGCCAAAGCCACACTGACACTGATAAATAATGTGTTCACAAACAACCCTCTTCGTATGTATTGAAAATAAGCAGATTGTTATTAGAGTTACCATTTCCACGTTAATGCAAATCATGGTGGATTTTTCTTTGGATTTTGTTTGGGAGCTTTCAGAATGTGTGCTTTTTTAAAAGCTTTTGAGAACAAATATGGGAATGGTGTTGTCGCTTGCTGTTTTTCGGTAAGTGAGGTTTATTTATTATTCTTCGTAAATTAACCCTTTGTTCCCGGAGATGTCAACTTTTTCAAATATTTGTATAAAAACTTAAAATTTATATAGAATGTGTACAATGAATAATGCATTTAAATAAAAAAATAATATTCACTAAAAATTAAAAAAAAAACCAGTAGGAATATAAAGAAAAAAGTATTTGGTTTAATTGCGAAACCACTAGGAAGCAAAGGGTTGAGTTTAAGCGAAAATTATTTATTATACATGGTGTAGTTATAGATGGTGAAAAATAGTGATTTTGTTCATAAAAAAAATATTCTTTGAAAAAGTGTTTATTTATACGGTGTTTTATAATCAGTGCCAAAAAAAGAACTGCTTTTATTTTATTATAAATCTGTGCTGTGTTGTTTATAAATTGTGTATTTGTGAATATTGTGTGATACAGAATCGAAAATTTTCATTATTTTTTCATAATTGAATTTATGTTACTCTTAGTTTTCACAAAGGGGTTTTTGAATTCGGGATTATGTACATAATTTATAAATTTTCTTGAACGGAATTTATTTTTAACTTTCAATTTAAAATCAAAAGTTGGTATCCCTACTAATATTTATCAAAGCTTTTTCGAAATTTATAATGGGCACTACGGAAACCCTGTAATATTTGCTCTCTCTCACAGCTTAACGAGATTTCACTTCATTCAGAGTGAGAGGTAAACGTCCTATCTTCTCTGTACTGACTTTTTTTGTTGGACAGAGTATAAGTGTTTGAAAATATAATTTAACAACTTTTAAGTGCATAATACTCAAATGACATCATATAATTAAAAGAAAACTTAATTTGTTTCTTTACTTATAACAAACAAAAACCTATAAAAACTGCATGTCATTACAACTACCTACTGTATTTCTTTTGGACATTGTTTTAAAAAGATTGATTCATCCATTGTTTTTGAGTGGACACAACTCTTTTATAATCAAAACAATTGTTAAACATTTGTTAATATTTACACTGAAACCAAAGTGTATTTATTTTTCTAGTCATAACAATTAACTGTGGCTTTTTTTTTAATTTGAGGTTACATTTTTAACTATTATACGAACAATATCTATCAAAATACACAAAACTTACAACATGGTAAATATCACGTCGACCTTCATACAATATACAAGTACCTTCTATAGACGGGGATTTCAAGACCAACCATATTTTTAGACGTAACCAAAAAGCTCTTCACATAAGGCTCTTCAAGTGGTCAATATAGTAAAAGATAGTAAAGTGTGTCGATAATAAAAAATATAGTTATCGTATATTTCAAATATACAAAAATATCCGTCTTTTGAAAATTTGTGAAATTATAATTCTTTAATAATAACAATTATTTTATTCGATTTAAATTGAGGCTATAACAATAATTATATTAATGACTGACGTATTTTCGTCGACCTTAAGTCTTCATATTGTTAAACTTTTTCTTATTAGCTGATAATTGCATATATACCTTCCTACAGCTACAATAATAAATTGCAGTATCTTTAATAATAATTACACTTGTTCATTAAATTAGATAAATAATGACACCAAAAGTTTGTTGCGTTTTCATATTATTCATCTTATGGGAAAAAGATTTGAGAGCGTGGGGCCAATTATATCTACAAAAGATTACTCAATGAAGATAGTTGTGCGGATTCGGTTTTGAATTAAAGAGAAACCTCTGGGGAAATTCCCATATACTCCGTATCCGTAGTATACTTGAAATTATCTCGTTAGTTATTGCCGCCGATAGGGATAAAATACATAAATAGAAACAATTAGTTTATTTTGGTCTGTTTCGAATAAACTTTTGAACCTAAAGGCTCTAAAATAAATGTTGAAATCTCCATTTTTTGGTTTTGTATCGTTCTTGAATCTAGATTCGTTAAAAATATATTACTTCTTTTATTCAATGAAGTCATTCAATATTTTGTACACCAAGAACTTCATGAGCTCATGAGGCTCTTTCTTTAATTTTGTGCGTACTTAAATAAATAAAAAAATATCCGTAGGCTGATGTCATTTGTAACGAATTTTTGTGGTGATTTATTAGCGCAATTAATGTCGTGAAGAACTTTTTTCCGAATTTTTTCTTCTTGTTCTTCAATTGACGCCTTCTCACCATACCACATGATGGTCGCGCATAAATAAATTTAACTTAGTGTTTTTCTGTCAGAATAATTTGTTTAACGAAGTTGATTATTGTATATTGTGTTGGATCTTATGGATACATTTTTGGCACTTGATCTTCAGAAATGTATGCCGCCAATTTTAAATGAACTCGAAATACTCACTTATGGGTTGGAGAGTCAGGATGTGTAGAATTTTAATAAATGGGTTCAAAAGTTCATATTTTTATTTTTGCACGAAGAGACATTTATATTTAATGTGCAATTACATTTCTAGAGAATTCTAAAATTAAAAACAAAAACATGTTTTGTATCTTCTTTTTGGTACAAAATTGATGTGATTTTTATTATCTGTATTGAATTTGAGCACAATTCATTTATGTGATTATCGGTACTTTTTTCAGAAATAAAAAAAAACACACGATTTTTTAAAATATTGTTGCCTTTATTATGAGTAGCAGATGAAGAAAAATAAAGTGAACGACTGGATCGTACGAACTTGCTCCTGCATCCAAAGACTCTGTTTACAAATACATAGAATTTATATTTAATGTACCTATGTATGTACATATATAATAATTTTGTCTTCAAAAAATCAAATGCCATTCTATTAATAAAAAAAAAAAGGTAATTTATTATTTTTTTTTTTTTTCAAAAATCTCTAGAGCGGATTTTTTAAGAATTATTTTTTATATATAAAATTCATCAATTTTAGTTTAAAAATATTTTTAGTATGCTGTTTTTTAGAAGTTATTAATATACGGTTTACATTTAATGTTCGTTAAAAAATAATGACCCGTTTTTTAGAAATCGAATTGTGAAAATAAAGTTTTATATATTTTTTTAAAATCCAAAAGTACAATTTGACACTTTTGATCATGAAATAATATTAAGACAGTACAAAAGCTTGTGCAGGAAAAATAATATAAGTTCCTGAGAAAACTTAAAAACAAAATAACGGTTCTATGGGGGGTACCCTTCTAGAGCAACACAAACAGCATTTAACAAAAATATATTGGTTCGTTTTTGAAAAATTGAAATTTTCGATTTTTGACCAAAAAATTGTATGTACTGTTATTTTTGGTCTTAAAAAAATGAAAAAATGTCTAATGGGGATCTGTTTCAAACCCTCATTTCCAATTTTGATTTCAATGGTTTGGGTTATAAGGGCGAGGAAAGAAAGACAGACAGACGGACGGAATCGGGGGACTCATTTTGTTGGAATTCTCTAGAGTCGTAATGTCGTGTTTGATTTAAATTTCGAGTTCGAAATTTTTTACAAATGCAATACTTGCCATATAGTTCCTATATATGACGCAAGTAAAAAATATTCAATATGGAAAAAGTGCAGGAGTTTCCCATATTCATAATACATATGTATATGTCTCATTTAAAAGGTCGTTCATTGCACTACAAAAAGGTTATGAATACTTTCAAAAAAATCAAAAGTATTTCAAAAACCACAAAAAGAGTCTTCCAGAACTTCTTTCCCCCATCTTGACGAAATAAAGAAGTTTGGACTGCTATAGCTTAAGAACTAACTGACGTACAAACATTATTAATATATCATTTTGTAGATAATTATATGGCTGATTGTATTACTCTCAAACTTCGTTTTGTAATAAGAAATATTTTTCAAAGTAAAACAAATTATGACCTTATTAAATTTTTGACAGTAAATACAAAACACGCTCATCTTTTGCTATCCTTTTTTCTCCTAACCTTTTAACTTGACGAAAAAAAGTGTTTTAATATTTTTTGTCTAGAATCAAATGAGCAACTAAGTGTCTACAACTTTTTTTTAAAGTTTTAATGAGTAAGTCCCTAAATTTATTTACTTAGGTCCAAAATAAGGGAGTTTAACCCTTTCGGTACGAGAGTGGGACAGAACAAAGAATATTTATATGTAAACGTACCACTCCCGTCCCGAAAGAATTAAAAGACGTATGAAGGAAGCTTTCCACCAAAATTCAACTTTGTCGAAATTTTTTCGAAGTCAATATCTAATTTTCCAGGACAATTATTCAAAAATCAGTGTTAACCAATTTTTAATAGTATTTCTTAATATTTAGCACAAACAATCTGACAATCAGAATTATCTAAACAAAATAATCCAATATTTTGAAAAAAATAAAATGTAAGAAGTTAATGTCTAATATTTCCAAGATATTCGATTCAAAAATCATTTTTTTACCAAATTTTAATTTTAGTTTTTAATTTTTCTTTTTCAAAACGATCAATTCACTTTTTCTAAATTTTGTAATAGTTTTCCAAAATGGTATTTTTCTTAAGATACAATTATTTTGAAGGTAATATCGTTTTCGTTCATAAAATATTGGAGTTGACAAATATTTTTTGTAGGAATATCTGTACAAATTTTGCAATCTTTTTTTCAAACTGCTACTTAACTTTACTTAAATTTAACCCACTGAAATTTGTTAGTCTTAGGCGTACATTTATTTATTTAAAGTCGATATCTCTGTTGGTTCTTGAGATATGGCTGAAGAAAAAATGTGTCTCGAATATACGGGAGTAAATACGACCCACCAACATCTCTCTCAAACATTAGATTTAGATCTTAGGGACGTTAAAAATGTCCTAATTTTATTCTCATGGGTAGTGAAAAATATTTGTGCTTTGTAAAATCTATTTTGTGAATTACCTCAGTCTCAAAACCATTACATTATATGCTTTTTAAAAAATGTTGTTCAAGCCATTCAAAACCTTGAACAAATTTTTTTAAGGTTGTTTTTACCAAAAATGCTGAATTTTTTTTGACCAGTGTATTTTAAATATTCAAAGAATCACGTTCGTAACAAACATATGTCGCTTTTGATTACAGTATTTCCCCACATATTTACAAACTAAACAGACTCTTACCTAAAATTCGAAGTGTTTATTACTATATATTGAGCAGGACACCACGAAAGGTAATTTCTTTTAATTAATTAAAATTGAATTGAGTAAACATACCTTTACCTTATTTGGAATTTAAACATTTGTATAAAATATATCAGCTGCAAAAATTCAGTACTTCAAAAACAATTAAATTTTTGTGGTTAACACTTTACACATTCTGATTCCAATTGAACCAAATCAAACAATATCCGTTCTATAAAGTTTATCAAAGACAAATATTTCAACCAAAACTGATTCTCTGTGGTTAGGATAGGATAGTATCCTCGTGGAATTGTATAATTTTTTGATTCTCTTTAACATTAAAACAACTAAGACCTTCTGTCAAGTTGCACAAAAAAAAGGTTACAAAATACGACTTAGATTTATTTTTATCGACCACTCTATTTGAAACACACTTGCCACAGAAAAATACTTCTATTAAAAAAAAAGTAATAATTCAATTTTAAAAAAATGTTAAAACTATTCAGAAAATAAATGAATTGGTAATAAAATGATGGACAAGTATCTACGACACACCCATGAACTTTTTTGTTTGATTTCCAAAGTATAAAAAAAAGGTTAATGGATCATGTTCCGCATCGTGCAAAAACCACACAGATACAATTTGTCTTCGTGGTTGGCACAAGAATTACAAATATTTTTCAAAATTCAATCGATAGTTCTTTGTTGAAGTCTAGAAATATTATAATCCTCGTGTATACTTTGTACTAGAAATTCAAATTCTATAACAGTGTTCGTAATCAAAATTTTGTATCAATACTCTACTGATTAATTTACTATAGTGTCATCAATGAATATAGTAAACATATCACTTAATGTACACACAGCGGATTAATTTTGATGATGAAATTCGAATTGAATCAAATTTGTAAATCACAGATGTTTTTAGCAAAGTAGGGCTATTTAAATTGCCGATAATGTGTTCTTGAATGACGTTCTTTTAATAGCAACAAAATATATAGCAAATTAAACATAACAAGTTTAAAGACTTTATTGATTGAGATCAATTGTCTTTTTTTGTATTATTCAATAATTTTGAAGCCTTAATATTTCCCAGAATCTGTGTTATTGAAAAGAAGTATAATATTAGCATAATTTTTCCTAAACACGATCCAAATCTATTAATAGCTTCATGTGTTATGAATGAGTTTTAATTATTGTAAGCTATGAAAATTCTAATTTATTAAAGGTTTCAAATATGATTTAGCTAATTTTAGAAGATTTTAGCATCGTAACATATTACTATAGTTAAAATCACAGAATGGCTACTTCATCCTTTAGTAACATAACTTCGGAGTTTTTGAAATTTCATATTAATAGGTCCGTTCCCCGGATTAAGTTTTGTTTGATTTATTCTTTTTGTTACAACATATAAATGCTTAAGGTGAGTCCAGGCCAAAGAAACATTTTTGAAGCCTTTAAGAAATAATTAAAAAACGTTTCAAAATTTATTTTTGTTTCAGAAAATGTTTTTGATAAAAATGTATGAAAGCAAAAACTTTGTAAACTCCACTTGACGAAAATTTTAAAAATAAAATCAAAAAAGTTGATGCTTTGTCTTAAATTTCTTAAAATACAAATTGTAAAGGAAATGAGGAAGAAAAATAATATCAAAACAAAAAACATAAAGAAACATTTTAGAAATGTCTCTGCAAAGTTTTTGAAATGTTTTTTAAACAAATGGACGACATTTCAGAAAAGTTGTTTAAACACTTTTCCTGAAATTTGTCTTTAGTTGAACACACTTTTGGACATGTTTACAAGCACTGTTTTTATTAAAATGTAATTGCGGCCAATTTCTCGACGAAGTTCTAAAATAAATTATTTTTGGAAATTTGTTTTTAAAAATATTTAGAACTCAAGTATTTCTTTACATCTTATCATTTGTATAGAACTCGGTTTAAAATCTTTTTTGGTTTTTGGGTTGAATGGAACTGAGTTCTAAGGTTTTTGAATATTTTTGAAGAAAATGTTGACTCAAAATTCTGACATTCTACAGAAAAAACAAAACAATATCGATCAGTGTTTGTTTAAACGGAAATTTATTTTAGAATTCAAATTAGAACAGTGTCGATATTTTGTCTGTTTTCGAATTAAAAATTGTGTCTTATGGTATTTCTATATTTCACAACCATTTTTTTCAATTTAATATTGTCGAAACTTTTTCTTGGAAACTCGAATCAAAATTACCAAAATACATTCAGAACCCAAAGTTCTAGAATCTCAGATTATGTGTAGATTAACATACGCATGTATATGAAAGGGACAATTATATTTCTTCTATGCACTGGCTATTTTTTCATTTCAATAATTAAAAATATTGCTAAGCCAAGTTCTAATGTTCTATACCCCCCAATTTAGGGGTCTTATAAATCGAAGTTCTAATTCCAAGTTCGAACTAAACTGAGTTCTAACATCTTAGAACTTGATAAAGAAATGAGTTAGAATTAAATCGATTTTTAATTTTTTGAAAAACCTAGTCTTAGAGATTAGTACTTTCTGAAGAAATGGTAGCACATTTTTTCATTGTTAGAAAATCGATTGATAATTCGGTGTTGCTAGTAATTTCTTCAAATATTGGTAAAATTATCTAAAGTGATTTGTTTTCAAATGTTGCTCTATTACTTACTTATATAAGTTTAAATATAAATAATAAAATGCAAAAAAAACTTCACCACAATAGGTCAATAGATTGTACTCGTGGAATGACATTCAATCATTTTAGGGTTATCAGTGCTTTTGTCTCCTTATCAAGTTGTAGTTAATATATTAAAAACCTCAATGACTAACCCATATTTCTGCAGACCTCCTTTAAATTAAATAAGTTAACACAAATTTTGTTGTCTTCTTCTATAATTGAAGTTGAAAGTGCAACATTGAGGTTTTTATTCAAGTTTAAACTGAACCTTATATAAACTTTCATTGAACAAAGATTCCTGATAAACAAAATTCCTCTTGAAGACAAAGACTAATATAGCATCATATCTCTTCGCACAATCAATGTGAAAGTTTTTCAAAATATTTATTTTTATATTTATATTATTGCATGGCTGTCATATTTTTTATATTAAATAAATTATCTTCACATAATTCATAATCAATTATAAAGCCCTTGAAATTTATAATGACACAAAAATTAAATAAACAAACACTTTCCCATTTCTTTTTCTCAATATTAAATTTTTCAACGTGCTTAAAAAGAAAATTATACAACACCATGCTATCCCACCTTCAACTCTTTTTTTAATCTTCAATTTATAAAACCAAAGAAAAATAATTATAAGTTGATATAAAAGAGTATACAAAAAATACGTGTACATTTTAATCAAAAAACAAAAAAGCCATTCATAACCATCTGAGCATTACATGCTTCTGCGTTGTAATTACCTTGTAATTAAATACCTTTCCTTTAGATTCGTTAAGGAGAGATGTACGTACAAGCTCAAGATAGGTCAGTTATTGGCCAGGCCAGATACGTAACTTTATACACGTGTATGATACAAAACATAAAAACTACACGCAATCATTTAATTTTATGGGTTTTGTTTTTGTTTGTTTAATCAACACAACAATTTCATTAAAAACATAACAACATTTTGGTGAAATAAAATAAAAACATCTCCTACGGCAATGTGTGTTATTCTTTTTTCCAAGGAAATAAATGTTAGTATAATATTATGCTTTAATCTCTCAGTGCCAGAAGCAATCTGAAAGGAGAAACGTCAGAATTTCCATTTGTCATTTGTGTCGCTTGTCACTTGTCCACATCCGCATAACACATCACTTTGCAAAGTGTCACTTTTTCTGACTTCTTGAGTTCTTATGACAACGTCAAATAGGGTTCTCCTTCTACACATCATACATTTGAGATTACTTCAGTGAAATAGCTGAATAAAAATTATAAAGAAGTAAAGAACTATTCAAATAAGTCAAATGCAACTCAAAAATAAATTTTATTGGAATGTTTCAGCTACGATAAAATTCTGATATTATGGATCGAAGTTTCAGGAACTTTTACAACAAACAAGATGAGAATTTTTTTTAAGTCCGATTGGTGATTGATCTGTTTCTTTTTTATAGTGTTGATTCTTTAAGAAATTTTAAACAACGAGCTTATTTTGTTTGTCCTGTTTTAATTATTCACTACAAAAATATTCATCCTTTTAGTTAAAGTCAATTATCAAATGATAGTTGATAAATATTAAAATTTATTTACTAAAGAATAAAACAATTGTTCATTCATAATTATAAATTTTGCTTATTATTATCAACCCTCTGAAACACTCAATTATCAATACTTTTATCAATTGACTTGTTAAAAAATAAACCTTATTAATCAACTATCAACTTATTTAATTTAACATTTTCTAATACTGATAAAAAACCTCTAACAATGCAATGATACAACAATTTAAACGACCCATGGTTTTGGGCAAAACATTTTTCTCTAGAAAATTTTGGATATTCTTATCAATTCTGGCTGTTTCAAAATTTGAATCTTTTTGCGAACTAGTTAAATACTGATTCTCTCTTATTAAAAAGGTTGTATCTGAACACGTCCAAGCAATGACAGTTTGTAAAGAAAATAAAAAACAAACAGACCCAAACCTTGTGAACCGGACCTATTTAAATTTTAATGTCAGAAACTGACAGCTAATATTTATTTAAAAAGTTACTCAAAAATTGAAGTTTGTGATTTAAACTTCAGTTAATTTTTAAGATATAGTAAGATGCTAAAATTAATAACTTACTAAAATGACTTTAACAATTTAATAAATCGTTTAAAATTGTCTGCCAATATTTTCAGTCAATACTTATTTTAAGTGAACATTTCTTTATTGACTGTACTCATGCATTAAAAGTTAATTATATGTATCTTGGAAATGGATATTAAAAGAAGCAATTACCTCTTAATGAAATTGTTCATGCTCCATTGCTTTTGTATAGTTATTTTATTTTTCTAGGAAAACTATGCACTGGTTTTTCTTATAAATACACCAGCCGTCCTCAAAAGTATGTACAAATAAGCAAACTGAATATATATAAAATAATTTGCAATTCCAAACACCATAAATCAATCGATTGCTCACTCAATTCGATCCACTCTCATATAGAGGCTTATAGTAGTTGATATTTTGATATTGATATCAATATTTCCCGCTTGGATCGATAGCGAATAAAAATATGTACGTGAGTACACAGCTTTATATCGATTACACTTAAACATCACCTTCAAGATGAATTTGTATTCACTCATACGTATTTTGTAGAGATTGAAACTCTACAAACTATATAGTATATACATCATATATGAATGATATAGACAAAACAGTTTTGTGGCTTTTGATAGGAAATAATTTATGATGAAATGTGTTAACAATTAGATTAATATTACATTTTTCTGATGTCTATTCAGGTTTTTTTATCTGGGAAATGGGAGTAACCATAACACTTATAATTGTGTGACTTAAAAGGCTTTAAATTCTTATTTCCTTCCGTTAAAATGAAGACTTTTTTTTAAAATATTTTATCTGGAGTAATTTGATGATGGTTACTTGGATGATGTGAATTTTGTTCGTTTTCATTTATGATGGATGATTGATCCGGTCAATCATTTTCATTGTGGAAAACGGAAATTGTTTTGCATAAAGTAGTTAACATTGGTGTAACGGTATTAAGTTTGAAGTATCAGGTTCAATGTTAGCACTTTGATCGATCTTCAAAACAGGAAATTCAGGCTAAATGGTATTGTGAACGAGGTTTAATCACTGGGCTGAGCTGACACTGGGACTTGTACTTTTATTTTTTCTACTTTGACTCTATTGATTTAATTTATTTCGAGTTCGTTTATTTCTATGTACTTTTATTTTTATGGAAAGTGTCCAAAAGATCGAATACAGTGAACTACTCTTAAATTTTCTTTCCTGATCTCTGTGATAAAGTTTATTTTCATAAAAAAGAACGAAGCGACATCGTAATAGCTGCTGTTAAGGAACTTATCCTGGTAGAGTTGAGAATGGGGAACAAATCTCCAGCGCCACCAACACAATTGCCAATGAACTAAAATTTAATATTCCATGACAGTACTAAAGACTTTATGTGCAAAGATAGCGGTCAAACAAATTCCATTATTTCTTGGGTTCACCTATAGAGGTACTGTTTTTGCACACTCAAAAAAAAAAACATTGTTGTCCGAAGAATTTTCCATTCTTGTAACATTGTAATTTAAAAATTGTTGGCTCAACAAATAGTTGTTGAAGCAAGAACTCATTTTTGATTTTTCTAGAATGAAAAAGTCACTTTAAAAATAAAATTCTTGAAACAACTATTTAAACATTTTAAAGCATTTTCAAAAATGGAAAATTGTTAGCCTAAGAATAAAATTTTTGTTTTAAATATTTTTTCATGCAAAATATCCTATTAAGAATCAAATTTTTGAGCCAACAATTCGTTCTTCAGCTAACAATTATTATCAAGAATGAAAAAAGTTGGAATAACAATAAAAGTTGTTGGCACAAGAACTGCATACTTGAATCGTTTTTTGTGTATTATAATTGCAACTGTTTATTTAACAATCAATTCTTGCGATTTAAGTATAAATTGTTAATTTTCCAACAACTAGTTCTTGGCACAAGAATTTGTTCTTGGAACAACAATTAGTTCTTGGAACAACAATTTATTCTTAAACTCTTGCAAACCTAACTGTAAAATTGTCGCGTAGAAGAAATGCAAAAAGCAATGAAATCATTGTCTTGTGAAATGCGATCGGTACAACATTAAATAAATTAAAGGAAAAAAATTAAACAAATAAAAGTGCGATCGGCGCGTGCAAGTGTTATAAGTGGAAAACAATTAAATTAAAAATTTAAAATGGCCGAAGAAGAACAAGTAGTGATAAATCATATCGAAGCTGAAATCCTGGAACTTTTTTTAAGTTGGGGATTATCCTGCGCTGGGATATCTGCACTAGAGGAGTGCCGCATAGCTTCTTTTGATGTTATCAAAATTCTTAATGGGCATGACATTGAAAATGTGTTCCAAAAAAGAGAGCTTATGGCGGACCGAATTAAATTTAGGTACGGTCTAAATAAATGGAGGGAAGCTAATCATGTAAGTACGAACTCATATTTTGAAATAATAAAGTTAACTATGCAATACTTTAGGTCGACGTAATACCATGCTGCCAGAGTGACAAAACACTTTCCATGGTATCACAATGGCTTTCATCGGATACATTGCATGCCAGCTCTTCAACGTCTTCTCAAAATGTCTTCGAATTTCGAGAAAAAACAAATACAAATATCGATTTTAATATTAAAGAAATATTGCAAAAAACTGTTGCTGGAGACGATATGATTAAAGCATACCAACAAACGCCAAACCTATCTAGCACTGATCAAACCATCATATCTAGATGCATTGTCGACCATTTTCATCACAATGGTCTAAAAATGTGTCCAAAAACCATGAAAAGTGTAGCTAAGGAAATAGTAAAATTATTTCCAAATGAAGACGAACGTACGTATTACGTTCCGCGGGAAAATGGAAAGCAGCCATCGGGAAAAATTTTTGACAGGTACTTTAACGTCGGATACAATCGGAAGAGAAAAGCTGACTTGTCAGTAGCAGAAAAAAAAGCCAAAAGCACTACTGATATTGAAAATGATACGAGTACTATTTCCGAAGAAAATGACAACATGGAAGTCGAAGAGTTTTTAAAGAAAAAAGAATTTCTGTTATATAACTCTCCTGAAAACGCAAAATCTTTGTGGGAAGAAACATCTAAAATGAGAATGAAGGAAGAAAAATATCCAATTTCTTCATTTTTAACTGCATGGCCACGGTATAAGGACATAAATGCCGAACAGCTAATTAATGTTGACTTCAACACATTACACCCGGGAAAATCTAATAAACTCTTCGAAAAGTTCTACGAGTTAGAAAAAAGGGCAAACAAGGTTTTTTTCCCATCATCAATCAAGGAGAAACTCTTTCTTGAAATGTATAAGAAAATGGTTTCGCCCGAGCTTTGTGCCGGTAATTATAGTCATAAATAAATTTTTATAATTTGACTGATAAAATTCTTTTTTCAGATTCGAAACACTTTTTCTTTTTTAATTTGT
Organism: Eupeodes luniger; assembly: GCA_951509635.1. Lineage (NCBI taxonomy): Eukaryota > Metazoa > Arthropoda > Insecta > Diptera > Syrphidae > Eupeodes > Eupeodes luniger. The sequence goes on along the minus strand of OX608075.1, from coordinate 3,806,220 downwards.
TGCACACCATCTTAATTCCGCCAAGGATTAGCAAAACTTGCAAACCATCAATTTCTGATGCACAAAAAGATATGTTTGTTCACTTGGTAAGCTTAAATAATTTTAAACATAAGGAGGATGAGCTGCAACTCCAAGCTGTTTCGGAAAAACTTAAGTTGCAGCCAAAAATTTTTGTCATTGGGGAGTCTTTGGAAAGCTTGAAAGAATTAACGAAACTACCGTATTACCTTAATCTTTGCACACATTTTTCTTTCGGTAGCCAAGTTGAAAGTTTGATTTTCAAAGGAAACCTTTTTAAAATTAATTGCTTTGTGAAATTTGAAAGTTCAGTATTAAAAATATTAAACATCTTTTTGGATTCAGAAAAAAATATTTTTTTAATATGTCAATTATACAAATGTTTGTATCTAAAACAATTTCAGGCATATACAATAGAGCAAAATGTAAATTGCTTTTATATGAAACATATTGTTAATTTTTCGACGTGTGTAAAGAGTGTCACTTTAAATAACTCGGAAGAAGTTGTCCGTTTTTATTAATACTATATTTTGCATTAAATTTAATATTTATGTACATTATTTTTAAGTATGGCTTATATAAAAAAAATAAAATATGAAATTCGTTGCATTCGAAAACTTTTAGCGTTTTTTCTTTTTTGTTGAAGAAAATAATCTCCATTTACTGAAACCAACGGGTGTTTTAAAGGTGAGTTTAAATTTAAACCTACACTTTTTTATATAGAAATCAACTTTATTCTTAAAGTAATTTGATGAGCAATTTTCAACACAACAATTTCCGGAAATTTAATATTTTTAGTATTTGACCCAACAATTTAATTTTCATTTTTTATTGACAATTTGTTCTTGGGTCAACAATAAACTATAGTTTTAAAAGTCTGACATGTTTTGTTCTTGATCCAACTATTAAATTGTCAATTTTTATTAACAATACATTTTTCTCGCAACAATTTTCGCTCTTGAAATTTTAAGTATTTTAGTATTTGGCCATACAATTTTAATTGTTGAGCTTTTTTAACGATTCTTTCTTGAGGCAACAATGTAAATTTTTGAAGTTTTTACATTTTTTATTTTTAAATCAAGAATAAAAGTTCTTGTTGCACATTCAACACTTGCATTCTTAAGTTAAGAATTTATAGTACTTGGGTTCATTTTAAAGTACGAAAATTGTTGGGCCAAAATATAAAATTCTTGATATTACAATTTTTTTTTCTGAGTGCATGAGAGAAATTCGAGAGGTATTTATGCTATGTTTACAAGTGAATCGAAAAAGGGTTTGCACAATTTGCGTTGAGGCGAAATGAGCCTTAATTGTCTTGAGAAACAGAATCAAGTCGAAATTGTAGACGAAAAAAATAAAATTTGGACATTTCTCGGCGTATCAAAGTCCACAGAATCAAAATCCATGGTTTTTGCATCAGGATATTCAAAAAGGAGTTTTAAAAAAAAGTTAGTGGGTGATTTTTTTACTATAACAATTTTTATAAAAGGAAGCTTTTGGATTATTTTTCGACTTCAATTACATTTAACATTGCAGACCTCACATAAATATAAATATAATTAATAAATATAAAAATAAAATATTTCTCACCTGAAGTATTTTACGTATAGCACAAACTGTTACGTCTAGAATTATTCGTGCAATTTAAAATAATGTTTTCAACATATAGTTACATTTTTAGAAGAAAACTACTAATTAAACATTTTCAAAAATTGATTTTCAAATTAGGTATTTTGAGAAAACAACAAATTTTCCATTTCATACAAAATATTGTTTTAAGCATTTTATAAAACTTCTTAAAAAATCAAGTTGAAAGTTCGACATAAATTATGGTCGCACCAAAAATAATATTTAACTGATTTGACATTTTGAATATCTAGAAAAAAAAACAGCAGAAACTTTAATTTTTCTTAACACAGTTTTTGAAGATCATTGAATGACAATTTGGCCTTCATAAAATATCGTTTGCAAATATTTTAGGGCACCAGGGAATTTATCAGTGTGGGTTGCACCTCATCAACTTTGTTTTTAGAATTGACAAATTTTGTAAAAGAACAAAAATGATCACTCTGTAAAATATGGATAAGTTAATTTAGTTAAGTACATAGTGTGAATTACGCTTCTATTTTCTTTTTAATCGCTGTCATTTTAAAAGTTCCACCCATACAATTATTTCTTTGACTCACCTATAGAGGCGCTGTTTTAGCATGAGAGAAATTTGAGAGATACATACTACCCCTAAATGTGGAGTTTGTAATATAATACGCACGTTTCCACCAACAAATAATCCGAGATTTAAGGCAAGTGATTTAAAATAAATCATGAGGTGTTTCCACCAAAGAAAAGGAGATTAATTTGACGTTTGGTTAATGTCATAACAACCAAACGTCAAATTATTCTCCTTTCGAAAAGAAAAAAAAATATGAAATTTGTATTGATTTTATTGATTGATAACACTGGTTGACAAAATTACATTTTTTTCCTGTTGCACAAACAAAGGAATACTGTTTAAAAGGATTAAGATGTCCTAAATTCAAATCTAACCTTTAAATTTTTCTATCACATCAGGTTTTTAAAATATGCCCCTTTAAAAATGCTAAAAACAAACAAAAACGGGTTTTTTTAAGCCTAAGTTCAAACTCAAAATATCTCTTAACAATAATTGTATGATGATTTTGAAAAGTACAAACCTTTCTCTTTTGGATACAATTCAAAGGATTTTAGTATCTTACTTAGTTTCTGGAAATTCGCATTAGTTATGAGTCTTTATTTGAATCTATATGAAGTCTCGAAAAAAACTTGAATTTGATACTTTAATAGTTTTGTAAATTACGTTTTGGACTACATTTATAGTGCTGATTTCGAATCCAAACTCATATTTTAACTATTTGCTCAAGTTTTAAAAATACCCGTTTTCAACATAATTTTTACATTTTTTAATATATTTCAAAAACTTGCTATAATAGAATTATTTAGATAACAGATTCGTTACAAGAACCAAACTTACTTTCAAACCGTTTTGCCTTTTTCTGTTGAAAACTATTTTAGCAAAAGTGGTTAAGCGTTTCTTTTAGTTTTTTGTAAGACATGTGATATCTAACAAATTTTGAAGTTTTTTTCGAATATTATATGAAATAATATAAATATTTCAATTTAATATTGAATAAAGGGATTTTAGATTTGGAAAACATTCACGGATTTGATTGAAAAAAAGCTACTTAATAAATTTAGACAGCCTCAAAAAGCCGAATATACGTGTTTTTTCGCATTTTAAAAAGTAATATCTCAAAAACCTGATGTGATACATTAATTTTAAAGTCGGATTTAAATTAAGGCCTCCAAAAGGCCTGAAAAAGTGCAATTTCAATGCCAGTAGAAAAACCTTGTCGACCAGTGTAATTTAATATTTTTTTAATTATGAAGTGTTAATTTCTTTAAAAAAGAATGAGTGTCGGTAACTTAAAACTTTTAGTATCTCGTCAATTGATTCTTCTCAACATTTTATTTCGTCTGTGATTTCTTGAAAGTTGTTTATTGTTTTGAATTTGAATCATATGGGGGAGTGAGACAAATAGTTTTTGTTGACATTTCCATGTTCTGCACCTGGAATTGTACATTTAAATCATCTCTCTTCTCATTTACATTTTTATCCCAAAAAAAACCCCAAATGTTATGACTTACATCTAGCCCGCATTACCATCCATTAAATCACTTTAGAAAAAAAAAACACACACACAAATTTGAATGGAAATTTATTAATTACGTAGCCAAAAAATTGTTGGCTACCGTAAAGTTATCTCATTTCACCTTAAACATAAATCTTTGTAAAAAAAAAAAAATAGCTTTCTTTTCAAATCTAGCTAAGTAAGGTTTGTTTGATTATTGTAATCATAAAGCAAACGAACTCATAAGACCTAGTTTAAGAAGAAAAAATCAAAATATATACAAGCGCCTAGGTTATATTTTATGTTTTACAAAAAAAACTTGCTTCACACTTATTTTTCTAAAAAGAAGCAAATTCCATTTCACAAATTTTTCGTAGACGAAAAAATTTTTGGCACAAGATCATAATCTTAAGTTCAAATAAAATAAATTTTAATTCTGTTTGTTTAGTGTTTTTGTTATGTTTAGTTTAAGTTTTTTTTTTTAATTTGTTGGTTGGGAAGGTAACTGCGTGACCATTAACAATCGTCTTTTATTTGGTAAAGTTTTGACACTATAATACTACCCGCAGAAAAAGGGGGAAACCAAAAAGAAGATTTAATTGAAAAAGTAAAGTTTTAAGAGGGTATGTTTACATAAATTTCTCTTCCCACGACGAAGACGAAAGTAATATTTACTTTAATCATACTTGAAATAAATGCCACTTTAAAACTACTATGTGACGATAATAATCTTTAAAAAACATATTTAGAAGCAGTTTAAGGTGATTTAAGTTATTTTCATTTAGATACCAGACAAACAAAACAAAAATTCAAATATCTCAAGACGTGTGGTTGGCTTGGTATCATCATCATTCTCTGCGAAATCAGGGGGGTCGTAATTTCTTTAAATTGCTAATTAGCAGAATGAACACAACATTTTTTTGGGGGGTCTTCTTTCTCCTATGTGAATAATTGAACATAAATTTTGATGGGTTTGTGCAATGTCCAGTCCATTGAAAACAGTTGCTCCTGAATTTTTGTGTGACAAGTATGAAGATAAATTACCTCGTTAGACTAAATATCCATTTGAATATACTATGTGTTTGCGTCATAAGAATTATAATGGATTAGATAGAGGTAGGTAATGCTATAAATCGTATTCGTATTCGTAGAAGACAAGAACTTATAAAGGAGAGTGAGAGAGGAAGGAAGGTTTAAAATTGTTAAAATTTTGAAAATGAAGGTAAAAAGTAAATGCTTAACAAGTGTTTTTTGACTGCACTTAAATCAACAAATGATTCATGATTTGGACGAATTTAAGTTTAATCTTTAAAGGCAGTTAATGGTTTAAATATGCATATGCATAAAGCTTATGCAAAATGAATAAATGGATGTTCAGAACATGAGAAAAAAAATACATGGGTCCGTTGACACAAAGAATTGCTCATAACTAAAGCTTAAAAACATACAAATTTTTCACGTCGAATATTTTGCGAATTAAGTAATTTTACCTCCAGAATAATTGTAAGCAACGAATACTAACCTTTTTAACATCTGGTTTAATTTTTAGAAAAATCGAGTTTTGAGTTTTACAACCCTAAAACAATAGTACTAAAAATTGGTAAAAGATTTATTTTCGACTTGAATATCTTGAAAACAAATTAAGGTGTTGATTTCAAATATATTTCATCTTACAAAAATATTTTTGTTAATATTTGTTAAAATTGAACAACATATCCAATTGACGTTTTCTTATATAAATTATATAATTACTTAAAATGTGACCCAAATATTTATAGAAAATGTAAAAACATCGAGTAAAATATAATTGAAATCGAAATTAAAAAATCGGGCGAAATTGTTTTCGGGGATCTATCCTTCCATGGATATCTTTGCTTAAGGCAGTTTTCAAAGATCACTTGGAAAAAACTCCGATGTTGCATACTCAAAAATGTGTCTAAAAAGTTTTGAACCTTTTTTTTTTACTCGAAATATAGTACTGAAAACATTTGTTCTACTTGAGACTTGTCTCAAAGGCTTTGTCAGTTCTCTCAAACATGAAAAAGTAGCTTCAACTTTCCACAAATAAAGTCTATTTAAAAACAATTATTAAAATTATTTTTCTACAATTTACTCTTTTGGAATTTAGATCACATCTTGTTATTATTTTTAAGAATCCAAATCAAAATCGCAAAAATTGAAATGTAGAACACGGAAATTCACTTCAATTAAACTCCGAAAAAAAGAGGCTGGGTTGCGACCCACACTGATAACTTCCCATCCCGTCTGTCAATTTGTCTTGCTTAAAAGTTTGTAAGGTTTCGTGTTTTGTTTCTTAAAAATTTTAAAATTACCAACAATATTTTGCATATAATGAAATAGTTTGATTTCAAAATCAGTTTTTGTTAACGAGATTTTTAGTCGAAAACCAATTTTTACCAATTTTAGAGCAAAATTTACCAACGTTTTTATTTCTTAAATAAACAAATACAAATTGGATGAATGAAATTAATTTAAAGTCAATACCTTCTATTTTTCACGAGATATCGAGAACCGAGCATCATTTTTTACCAAATTTGGGTATTATTTTTTGTAGATTTTATTTTTTTCTTATGAAAAAAACTGACTGTTACATTTTAATAAAAAATGTATTGAATGTCGAAAACAATATTTTCTGTGAGTAAAATAAGTTTGAAGCCAATATTTTTAATTTTAAAAAAAGATATTTGGGTCGAAAATCAATTTTTATGAACTTTTAGTAATGCTTTTTTATTTTTTGTTAAAAAACTGTAAGTTTGATTTTTCTCAAAATTTTATCGAATGTTCAAAACAATATTTCTTACAAGATAAAATTAGTCTTACGCTAATATTTGTAATGTTAAAAAAGATAATTGAGTCGAAAATCTATTTTTACGAACTTTTGTCAATTTTTTTGTTAGCTTTTTAATTTTTTTTGTAAGAAAATTCGATTTTTGTCAACATTTTACTGAATATTGAAAATAATATTTATCATCAGATAAAATTACTTTAAAGCCAATGTCTCAAATTTTTGAAAAGTTATTTGAGTCGAAAATCAATTTTTACTAACTTTTATTCATTTTTTGTTTTAGGTTTTTATTTTTTGTAAAAAAACTGTCAATTTGATTTTTCTCAAAATTTTACCGAATGATAAAAACAATATTTTTTATAAGATAAAATAAGTTGGAAGGCATAATCTAAAATTTTCGAAAAGATAAGTCTAAATTCAATTTTTACCAACTTTTAGTAATGTTTTTTTTAGGTTTTTATTTTTTATACAAAAAAAGTCAATTCGATTTTCTTTAAAATTTTAACAGATGTTAAAAACGTTATTCTTCATTGCACAAAATTGTTTTGGAGATAAAACCATTTTTTTATTCGTTAAATTTTGGAGGTGACAAGTTTTTTTTCTTTTTTTTTTGATTTATAAAAAAAACCGTTAATTGGATTTTTTCCAAAAATATACTTATTTGGTATCACGTTACAATATATAATATAAAATTTAATTCAAGTCTCTAGCGTTATTGGTTCATGAGATTTTTAGGGTTAACCAACATTTTCACCTTTTTTTTAAACTGCTATGGTAAAAAAAACACCCACGCAATTTTCTTGAGAGCCCTTTTTTGCATCTTTCTGCATTATTATCTGTATAACAAAATTTATTTCGAGTCAATATCTCTTCTGGTTCTTGAGCTATGGACGACAAAATAAAACGTCGCGAACGTAAGGACGTACATACGTACACACCGTACACACGCACGCACGCACAGACATCTTTCTGAAAATCTTTTATTTCGACTCTAGGGGCCTTGAAACGTCGAGAAAAATGTCAAAATTTTCAATTTGACAAATCGGACCCATTACAATAACTTCTTTATGGAAAGTTAAAAATGAAATTTCAGAACTCCAGTTTTAACTTTTGATCGATTTAAATTTCATTTTAGCTGATTGACTCCGAATTGCTTAAAAAAAATTGGAAGTTTTTAAGAGTAAAATTAAATACTACCCAAAATGTCTTCCTAAATTTAAAGTTCCGAATATATAGACAAAAAACAGCTTAACAGCTCCTAAATACTTTTTGAAGTTTCTTAAATGGCAATGCGCAGTCATCAAAGTTGATCGCATCCCATTCTCATTTTTACTTGCGACATATAGGAACTACATATGTATGTATATGGCAAGTTTTGCATTCGTGCAAAATTTCGAACTCGAGATTTTAATCAAACATGATATTACGATGGTAGAGAAGTCGAAAAAAGTGGGTCCCGCGATTCCGTCCGGTCAATTTTGTCTGTCTGTCCACGCTCCCACAGCCTAAACCATTTGGTCGATTGAGTTCAAACTTGGAAGTTAAGGTTTTGAGCAGATTTGTGTTAGGCGTTTTTTTGTATTTTTTTTTAAGATCAAAACTAACAGTGGCCCCCATACAATTTTTTTGGTCAAAAAACGAAAATTTGAATTTTCTCAAAAACAAACCGATAGATTTTTTTTAAATTTTCTCTAAAATTTTATTTTTTAACTTGGGTTCTTTTAATAAGAAAAACATATTTTTGTATTGCTCAGGAAAGGTACCGCTCATAGAACCGTTTTTTAGTTTTTTAATTTTCTCAGCAATTTTTGAACCGATTTCAATAATTTTTTTTTCTGAACGTGCTCTTATATTGCCTTAACAATATTTGATTATCAAAAAAGCAATTTTTTATTGTTTGGATTTTTAAAAAAATATTGAAATTTTTTTTTCAAAATTCTATATCTCAAAAACGGGCCAACTTTTTTTTACGAAATTGAAATATAGAGCGTTTATTTACAATCACTAAACAACTGCATACCAAAAATATTTTTAGAACAAAATTGAAAAAATTTGTATATAAAAAATTAATTTAAAAAAAAACCGCTCTAACGATTTTCAAAAAAAAAATTTGAAAAATCAAGGGTTTTTTGATTTATAAAATGGCATTTAAATTTTTGAAGACAAACTTATTTTTCAGGTAAAATTTTGAATCTTAAATTAGTTTTTTTTTAATTATTTTAACTGTATTAAATGTAACCCCCTCCCAAAAAATTGAAAAATGGAGGTTTTTTCGACAAATCAAATGGCATATATATCTTTGAAGACAAACTTATTTTACAGGTATATTTTTAAATATTATATAGATACTTTTTTAAACAGACTCTTTGCATATAGGAGCAAGTTCGTGCGACCCAGTCGTGCACTTTATTTTCTGTACATTACACAATTTGCATGACTATGAATTTTGTAAAATTTAGAAACCTTGTTACTTTTGTAACTAAAAATCTTCGGTTTTGAACGTCAAGAAAAAATATTGACAGTTTTCATATTTACAAGAAGTATTTTGAAAAGCATTTAATTTTTTACAATTTTTGTGGCAATTTTTTTATCTAAAATTAAACTTCAAAAGTACACAACAATAAAAATTAAAAAACAAAGAACACTCTTTTTGAAACTATAATATCGTTTTATAAAAGATTTCCGGAGTATTTAACCATTTTGTACACATGTCTTCTCAAAATACAGTATGATTTCGATTGACTACTCCGATTGATATTTTCAAGAAGTTTCTCTGTTTTTGATTTTGTATTTCGTTACAAAATTAAAAAAACGCGTTTTTGTATGTTTGACTTTTCCTTACTTCCTAGTATTGAGATGACTGTGAACAAAAACAGGATCACCCAAATGTCAGCTAAGACTATTTAGAGTTTTAACAAAATACGTGGAATTCATTTGATTTCGTTCCTTATGGGTGGACAAAATTGACAAACTCCCTCCTAACCATATCACAGCAAACTTTTCTTAAAACAAAACATTTTCCCTCAAATGACTATTAAAATATCAGTCAAAATTACATAGTATCAACTCAAGGATAACATTCATGTTAATCTATATAAACACATAAATCAAAAAAATATTTTAAAAAAAGTAAGTATACGCCACAGAGCACCTATGATACTTAATTTATTTTGATCAAGATTTGTATTGAGTTGCTAAAACATTTCACTCTTGAATTCAACTCTAAATATCTCTTGAAATTAAGTTTTGTTTTAGACTTCAGATGGTTTTAAGCATTTTCAATTTTTTTTAATCGAATATAGAATATAGTTTAAAACAAAATTGCAACTCTATTTGCTATGCAATTCGTTTGAAATAACAAAAAAGCCTTCTACTATTTATACGAGAAAGATAAATAAAGCAAATGCAATAAGTTACTATTTTAAAAGCTGACTCTTGAAATTGATTAAATATATTTATACAACACACTTCAGAAGTCAATATAAATAAAAATGATTTAATTATAGTTTCATGATAAGCCTGATGAAAGTCCCTTTCTTTCAAGTCACATGAGCTAAAAATAAAATTTGTCACTATCCCCCTTAGAATTTCTTGAACTTGAATTGCAAACCACACATTTGTAATTCCCTTCAAGATTAAAACAACATAATAAAACCCTATATAGCTTCAGTATCACTCACCAAATAATGTGGTGACAAAATAAACAACAAAGCAATACAAATGTAGGTTGTCGATAATTCGATTCAAAACAATTTGCAGTGTAATCAAAACCGATATAAGGTGTTTTCTTTCTTTGACATTTGTTTGTCTATTGTTTTGTGTAAAAAAACCAACTTCTTAGACTCTTCAAAGGTATTAACTACTTAACAGCAGCAAAAAATAGAACTAAAATTATTTTTCTTTAATCGCTACTAATTACCGCTGCCGCTGCTGCGTATATCTGTTTTTGTTTTAAATTTTCTGTCTAAGCTGCTCATGCCTAATCAATCATTGTCAAACATAAACAACAACAACAAATTACACATGTTTACCGGCTTAAGTGCTTTTGTAAACATCAATAACCCCATGAATCAGAAAAAGCAACAAGAAAAATATACAATATAGTTCCCACAGTCCAGCGAACTACATTACCGATAAGAATTATAGATACATTAACGTATAACGTACAAACCGCTGCTGGCTGCTGCAGCCGCTAAAAATACTCGCATATTGTTCATAATTCTGCGTATGATTTATGTAACAGTGCAGTCATGCCCTCATGAAGGTGAAAAAAAGACAAATGTCAAACTAATAACGGTGAGTAATGCAACAATACCTTCATGTAGCTTAAGGTATCCCCACAATGAAGAATGAGTGCCAGCAGCGTACTTATATCTAATGCTCATGCTTATCCCACTAAACATAACATTTCTGATTTTTAATTGATTAATTAAATCACTGCGGCGATAAGAAAACGTGACCAGGTGTAGAATGAGAGGCTTAATTTATAGATTATTATAAGAATACTGGCGCTTTTTTTTACGATAATGTTGGCTAGCGGCATTGATCGGCGTGCGGTGGCGTAACGTGCGTGGGTAGAATTTGACAAGTGGAAATGGAAGTGCATTCGAACTGATTAAATCACATCTTATACAATATATTTTTTTGTTTAATTTATGGTTTGTTTATTGTTTATTTTATTGCCTTATTTGAATTTTTAAAATTATGAAAAAGTTAATTGACTTTTACAGATGGGGTGTGACCAGCCGAATTAGACATTTTTTTTTGCAGTGATTTGAAGTTTCGGGTTGCGAAAATTGTATGAACTAATCGGAACTTAATCAGTTTAAAGATTCTTCAATATAAGTAGCACCAAGTAAATTATGTTTCGAGAGATTTAAGGTCTTAAATGACATATCAAACATAAATTGACACATTTTTCCGAAAATTTATAGAAAAATTGGTTGCATGCAATATTTTTTATCGATTTACAGAAATGTTAAAGCTCTTTTAATAAATTACTAAGATATAAGGATTTAAGTATCTTATGCCCAATTTCACAGTGGAAGTTTAAACTTAAGATCAGGTGAACCTGAACTTAAGTTTAAATTTGAAGTTCAACTCCTCTAGTTTCACAGTGTGCTCTGAACTTCAGTTCAATTGAACGTAGTTTAATTAAATTGTATGAAAAGAGTTTGGTAGCATTGTAAGTCATGTGACGTAATGTAAGCAATACGTAGCTGTTCATCGTTTTTTCTTTCTCTCTCTGAAGCGAGGAACACGTGAAACAGCAACAGATATTTTGTGTTTTGTTGACAATCGGGGAAAATTCGAAATCTGTCGAAGAATTCTATATCGTCCCAATAATTGAAATGATTTGTTCTATATTGAATGCGTTTTCTTTTCTCACATTCGCAACTAAAATTAAGTTTTCCTCATCACTAGTATCTTCAATATAACTTTCCGAACTCGACATTTTAAAATAACAATATACTTTTTATTAATATTTATTGAAAATAGGATAAATCACCATCATAAATTAATTCAATATTTTAATGGCAGCTTTTCTGACAATTATTGTAGTGCCTAAACGTTGATCTGAGGTTAAACGGCAGAATACTGGCGTTTAACTTAAACTACAAAATGAACTCAGTTCAAGGTTTAAACGAAAGTGTGAAACCGAATAAATTGTTGAACTGAAGTTTAAACCAAAACTGAAGTTTAAACTTCTACTGTGAAACTGGGGGTTAATGTCTCTTTAAAAATTTTAAAATTGCAGTTAAATCCCTACTTTAAAGTTTAGTAATTTGCTTCATTCACATGACATCAGAGTATTTGACATTTTAAATAAATACATATGTCAGTTTACCAGATTTAGGTTTGTTTGTTTTGTTTACATTTTTTGTGAATTGTCACTGTTAAGACGCGTTTAGATGTATCAAATAAAGTTTTAGATTAGTAATCAAAGGATTAAAATTGAAATAGCTAAATAAATATTTAGAAAAATTACTAACTTATCAACTCTAGTTATTAAAAGACACTTTTTCAGTAGAAATAGCCCAGTTCGATTTAGTTACACTTTTTGAGTTTTATAAGTTTATTTTCTCGTTTTCTCGATGCTGAAAGTCATCTGGTCACCTTATCGTTTTAAATATGGAAATTGTTTTCGCAACACGAGCGTAAAAAAATTACGAAACTCAAATCGCCGATCTTTTTCCTTAATTGTAGGATTTAAAAATCCTATTCTGATCCTCAGTTAGAGCTTATATTTTTTAGAGCTATCTATTAAGCCTCCAACTTATGATACCAGTATTTTTCAAAATTAGGCACGCAAACATTAAGGCTTCACCCTTTTTTATCTGAAAATTATCCAAAATGTTATTTTCCTAATCAAGTCGTAATAAACTATTTATTCTGGAAAACCCTAATTACCTTAAATAGAGCAGTGACAGATACTGAAATATGTCTCAAATTTTGTCACGATCTTTTTATTTTGGTATTTGACTAACATATCATACCTTCACTTCTTACCCATTCAATGTACCTACGGATAAACTTTATTGTAGACTCTAACATAAAATATTTTTGTTGATATAAATCTTCATTAATAATGTTTATCTTTCATCAGCTAAAAAAAAAGGGTGTCCCAAAGTTCATATAGACATTGAGAGATAATTTTTGTATGATTTTTAGAATTTTAATCTTTTCAATGGAATTCCAAACAAACAAAAATATCTATGATACTTTATTCTTAGTTACATTAAGTACTATCATGACTTCGGAATTCATGTTGAATTTATGTCGAAATTTTTTCTAGAGGATTTCAAATTCTGATAAGGTTTTTTTTGTGAGTTAGGCAAGGTTGACATTTTTCGATTGTTTGAGGTTATGTTATTTACAAAATTCAAGAACTAACACAGAGTATAGACATTATATAATAAGGGAAATAGATATATTTCTCGTGATAATAAGTAATTAAAATACTACTTCAAAATTATAATATGACAGAATGAAATCCAACAAAATGGACTGTTTGATGACATTCTGAAATTTCCTCAATACACATATTAAACTTTTAATTTATCGAAATGAATACTTTGACATTTCTCGATATTTAAATTCATTCCACACAAAAGAATTAAATTAAAATAAACGAAGAATGGCATTTTTTGACATTTGGTAATTTGTTAAGAAAAATTCAAATGCCAGCTGACAGCTACACAAAATCCTCTTAAAAACTAGACCATTTCATACACATTTAAGTTTGACATATGTACATGATAACATTTTGTGTGAATATTCACTGGAAAAATTGTTTAAACAAAATTAAAAACTAGTCAATTGGTTTAAAGTCTCTAATATGTCAACAAAAACAAACTTTAACTTCTATTATTAATTGCATACTTTTTGAAGTTCTCTAAATGTCAAATTGACTTTTTTAGAGAACCGATGGAAATTTAAAGTGTTCCTTTAAAACAAACAAACCTTTGTATGTTTTGAAGGAAGAGTGAGAACTGCCCCCAGTGTTGGTCACATCCTAATACTACGTTTCCGCCGGGCACTAAACCGAGATTTAGCTAGATTTGTCACAAATCTCCTTGAAATCTCGAAGATTTACCATTTTTTAATCTCCTCAAATGAAGATTTCAAATAAAACTCATTGAAATCTACTTGGAAACCTTAGTTTGTCAAATCAAACAAACTTTTTTTTCGGAGAATAATTGTTGAACCGACCCATTTAAACGCCAATTTCGTTTATTGACAGATGGAAATGTCAACAAAAACTATCTGTCTCACTTCCATATGACTCAAATTCAAAACAATAAACAACTTTCAAGAAATCACAGACAAAATAAAATGTAAGTATACAAAAATAATAAATATGTACGAGAATATAAAAAAACTAATTACTTACAGATGATGAGTGAACAAATACATATTTTTTTTCTTTTCGAAAGGAGAATAATTTGAAGTTTGGTTGTTATGACATAAACCAAACGTCAAATTAATCTCCTTTTCTTTGGTGGAAACACCTCATGATTTATTTTAAATCACTTGCCTCAAATCTCGGATTATTTGTTGGTGGAAACGTAGTATAACAATTTTTTAAATTATGGGCAGTTCACACTCCTCCTTCAAAACAAACAAACCCTAAACGAGTATCTGCTTGGAGAAGAAACACCCCAAATCATTACATCTCCATTTTAAAATCTATTTTCTTATTATCTTGTATAAGTTCAATTTGTTTACTTATCAATTTCTAAAGGACTAAAATTAGTATGAGTATAATCATAGATGACGTTAGCAAAACATAAATTAAAATGACATGCAGTATTCAACCATGATGGTTGGATATATTTAGTTACACAAAAGAGACTCAAAGCAGAATAATATTATAAATGTGCAGTACACTGCACATCATTTCATCAGCATTGGCCTTGGTATACATCTCTAAGAATAATAATTTACAATACAAAAAAATACTTTTTATCTTGATTTTCAATGTTTCATAACATATAGTTAGTATGTTCGTAGCTGTAAAGTACATAACTCCAGAAATAAAATGGGATGTTTCAGACAGAAAAAAAGATGTCACTCGAACAAAATATATTTTCTTTTAAAATACAAAAATAAATTTGCCAATCCTGGTTGCCAGTATTTGCTCGAAAATAAAGTCAACAATTTAAAACAACCTTAACATTTTACTAATTACAATTTTATTTAGTGTTTATTAATTTACTAGCTATTCCAAAATTGTAATTATTTTTCTACTAGTTAAATCTTATAAAGTACTTATAATTCCCTTTTATTAAAACAATTCATCTGAACACGTCTAAACAGTGACAGTTCGTTTAAAACGAAAACAAAACAAACAAACCTAAATCCGGGAAACGGAACGGACCCATTTATTTGAAATGTCAGGAACTCAGATGTTATATAAATTAAATAGCCATTTTGTAATTTTAAATTTAGTAAAAGGTCAGTAGACAGTAATAGTACGTTTCCATCAACAAATAATCCGAGATTTAAGACAAGTGATTTGAAATAAATCATGAGGAGTTTCCACCAAAGAAAAGGAGATTAATTTGACGTTTGGTTTATGTCATAACAACCAAACGTCAAATTATTCTCCTTTCGAAAAGAAAAAAAATATGTATTTGTTCACTCACCATCTGTAAGTAATTAGTTTTATTATATTCTTGTACATATTTATTATTTTTGTATACTTACATTTTATTTCGTCTGTGATTTCTTATAAGTTGTTTATTGTTTTGAATTTGAGTCATATGGAAGTGAGACATATAGTTTTTGTTGACATTTCCATCTGTCAATAAACGAAATTGGCGTTTAAATGGGTCGGTTTAACAATTATTCTCCGAAAAAAAAGTTTGTTTGATTTGACAAGCTAAGTTTTCCAAGTAGATTTCAATGAGTTTTATTTGAAATCTTCATTTGAGGAGATTAAAATTTGTATGGTAAATCTTCGAGATTTCAAGGAGATTTGTGACAAATCTATAGCTGAATCTCGGTTTAGTGCCCGGTGGAAACGTAGTATAAGACCCTTTAAAATTATTCAAATCATCTTTTTCATTTGGTAACTTATTTAAGGGCGAATTACTTCAAGATTTTATATTATATGTTAATTAATACTTTTAAATCTTTTTTGACTTTTTTGAAAACTCGATTATAATTTTTGTTTGCATAAATCTGTAACATGCCTTAAAATGTCATAAGTCTAGTTATAGACGCCTGGATTACTTATCACTGTTTGCCGTCAATAAAATCGACTGCAATCACAAAAGGCTGAGGATAAGTCATTGAAGTTTATTTAGGACGTTATTTTTTTAAAAATAATGTTATGCTATGTCAGATAATAATACTCGTAAAATAAATAAATCTAAAAACTCAAAAAAGAAATGGAAATAGCAGAAACATTTGACGTTTGTTTGATTTTTTTCTTCCAATTTATTATCTGCTTTTGCAACTTTTTTGTCACTTAGAAAATCTATATCTCATCCATCATTGACACAATGCTTTTGTTATCGAAATAAACATAATTAATTATTATTTTTTTTAAGAAATTTACATGTCAATAGGAAAAAATAGTAATTTGTTTTTTTTTCCACTGCATGCTGTTGTCGCCACCGGCTGATATCGGTACCGCGTCCGCCACCAGCGCACCACCTCTCTAATTTGCTTTCTCTTTCCGCTATAGTTTTATTTTAAGATAAGATTTGTTTCTTTTGACTGTCAAGTGGTTTCTTTCTCCCAGACCAACCAAATAATAATAATAATATAATTACAATCATCATTATCCAGAAGTCACTATAATGTGACCGTTCCAAATGTGCTAACCGCGTATTATATTCATTTGTTTTAGCGGAACAAAATATATTTTTAAAAAATAATGACGAAATTGGTCTAGAGGCGGAAGATCGGTATAAGAAGGTGATTTCATCAGAAAAAAGCTCACTGAATGCTTCTTATAAAGGGTGTTTTTTTTATAGAAGTATGGAACTTTGAAATGAAATAAAACAAAGATGATTTTTTTAAATTGACATAACATTTTTATGTTTGAAAGGTAATCTTCTGACATTGTAATTTAAATAAAGTTTTTGACAGATGACAGCCACAGGTGTTCGGATGTAGTCTAATCTGGAGGTTCAATTGTATATTACATTTTCCATTATTTGTGGCCTTCAAGTGGTTGATCGTTTCGGACAAGCGTTTCCTTCAATTAAAACAAACTGAACATACATTTTTTGACAGCTGTCAAAATGGCTGCAATTTAAATTTCTTTACCTCGAAAAAAAAACACCCATTATTAGATTTTCATGGGCCAAAGAACTCTTGACAGTCGCATCACCACGGAAATGTGAATGCGAAGGCATAATGTGCACCATCAGTTTGAAGGAAGAGACTAGAGCCCCTCTTGCCTAATGACTGAATGGCTAAAAATCAAGCACCATATGTACTCTACTCATATGATCTGTTGGTTTTGGTTTGTTATTACCTCACAAGTTAATGAGCTAAGCACACTTTTTATATAGGTTCTTTATTTTTGGTCTTTTGCTTGGGCTTGGAAACTGTGGCCTTTAGAGTGTACAACAATCTTCTGCTGATGTGATTTGCGATGAACTGATGACCATTTGGGGCTAAGTTCGTGATGCGGTTGTTAGCGTTTGATTATTACTTTGAAGTAATTTTTAAAAAAATAAGTCAAATATGTGGACGCTGTATGTGTAGGTCTTGCTGACCGATTTACCTTGATCCAAATAAGTACCTTCTATAGTGATTCTTCTTCCTTACCTGATGTACTTTTGTTTTAATAATATGTTAGCACTTATAGAAATAATGGTGAATATTTGTTTTGAACTACATTTTTAAGCTTAAAAGAAGCAATGAATAATTTCGTGGAATAATTATGCTAATTGAATTCAAGGCAACTACATACGTAGACGATAAATATTGCTAGAGATTTTAATCAAATGAGGGCATATATTTGTAGGCGGCTAGTTTTTACTGGGTAAATTAAAAATAGGAACACAATTGAGAGTTTTCAAGTATGGTTTGAAAAACCCATAAACACTATTTGCTCTAAATTGTACTTGAAAAAGAAATCTGAAACTAAGGTAAGATGTTGACCAATTGATTCTTAAAAATACAAATTAGCACAGATTTGTATCACAAATTAACAGTTCACTCATTTTAATAATGATACAGAAATTGAAGGATTTTTGAGGTTTTTAAAAAACACGGCACAAGTGACTGATACTTAAGTATTTTTCGGAATCTAAAATATTATAAGACAGTATAGTTAAGCTATGAACAGACGATTGTGAGAGTCAGTGCTCTGACATAAGCTATCAATGGTTTGACATTTGCTGTCACTAATCTGACATTGGTTGCCAAGGAACTGACATTGTCTGTCAATGAACTGACACTGGCTGTCAAAAATCAAACAGTAGCAAAATATCTTTCTTTAAATTAAAAGTTGTCCATTTACATGGTTGGTAAAGTTGGTTTTAATGTCTTACAATTTCACTTTAAGATCATTTGCCGATTCAATTTTGCGTCTATACAAAAAGTTTATGCATGAAATTGAAAAATGACAGTAACTGTCAGATTTCTTAAAATGCAATAGCTGACTACTTCATACGTCGTCGATTGACAATGTCTGTAACGGATCTTATACTGACAGATCTGATAACAGTCTGAACTTAGCCTTAGTTTAAGTTTTTCATTAAAGTTGATGCAGCTCTGAATTAAAAATTACTCTCAACTAATCTTTGATGACGCCTTGCCTATATTTGTTTTGTTAATTTTAAAAATATTCATAAAACTGAGATAAGAAAGTTAAGTTGAATCACTTGTTCTCCATTGTTTGCGATTATCGATATTTGTATAAAATTAATAATTACTATAGTTCCACTTTGACCGATAACAATAGATTATTGTTTTGCTGATAAGGAAAAAAATAACTATTTTAAAATAGCTATATTCCTTAGGAGAATTATTTAAGTCTAATAAAATAATTAACACGTGGAAAATTTAAAAGATCATGCGGTTTTTCTGAAGTACGAAGGTTTTAAAATCTAATAAGAAATTTAAAATGTTTTGCAATTTAACAATAAAATGTGAACAATTCTGACGACCGCTAAGCTATTTACATCTGGATGATCTAATCCAACTACAGAATTATCAAAATATAATTATTTGTAATGGTCTTTTAAATTGTTTCTTCTTTGCAAATTTTTCTTTTGATCAATCCGCAAAACTCTCATAATTATTGATAATCACTCGGTTTTTGTTATGTCGCCATTTTTATGTAATTGATGACAAAATGACACTAGTTAAGTATAAGGTTGCAAATACATCTTTGAAAGAATTTAATTTGCATTTAAATTACGGAAAGACATATAATAATCAAAAATACAAAATAATTTAAACAAAAATTTACATTTGATGTAAGTTAATGCGAAATGTAGGACAAATATAGTCAAAATTTCGAAAACAACTTAGAAAAACAAATTTTAAAAAAGAAGCAGAATATTTACAATTGAAATGATTTTGTACATGTATAAAAAAATATTTTGAATATAATTTTGACGAAAAACATGCAAAAACCTGTAATTTTTATCAATTAAAAGTAATTAGTAATTGTTTTTTTCCATTACAATTGAAAGAAAATATATATATACTTCAATTGATTGTAATTCTAATTAAAAAAAAAATTAACATATCAATTACTTGTAATTGTAATTATAAAATTCAATTACTAATTACATTTGTTTTCAATTATATTCATGTAAATACATTGCACGTGAATGACGCTTTTTAATTACTTGTAATTAGTAATTGAAATTCTTTAATAACATTGTAGAGTAATTGAAAAAGTGTGCGGAGATTTCAGTTACAAGTAATTGTAATTGAATTTTTTTGTAATCATTTTTTTTAAACTTAGTTCAAGGTTTTTATACAATTTAACATTTTTTGTATTCAAATTAGTTGATTCTTACAATTTTGAATGTAACAGAAAAGTTATGTTATTTTGTGTCTTAGATAAATAAATAGTTCTAGGGTACTTTTTAAATATCAATTAAATATTCTGCGATTCCTGATTCCTGCTAACGAACTTCTTATCGTTCATTTACATTTTAAACCTTAAAAAAGTCACATTTCTTACCCCCAAATAAACTCGTTTGTGGAATAATTTGATTTTTATTCAATGAATTAGTAATTCTTTCTTTCGAAATAAAAGCTTATAAAATTCGAGCATCTGAATTTTACGCCAACAACAAAACACCAATTCTGTCGACTTCATTATCAAAATTATAAAACAAAACATATGTATTACGCATTTTTTTATTACTCTGAATTCCAACTCTTTCACAAAACCGGATGATGTTTAGGTTATAAGTTCCCTAACCTTTGCCCATATCATAACAAAAAACAAGACTATTTCATCCACTCGTATTATTTTCACATCATAAATTAAACAACAAATAAAAACCAAAAAATAAAAAAAACATAATCAATCAACCTGGAACGGCATCATTTCTTCTTCTTGCCATAAAAAGCTATAAAATTATATTTTGCTTAGGTTTATAATCATATTGACTATCCGCCTGTCATCTCTTCGGGTTTCGATCGTCACGTCACTGTCTTTTTGCTTTTCAACATCATTCACATTCAAAGCTCACATATAAACACTTTAATCATAAAAATAATCACAATTTAAATTTACCATTAAATAAATAATTGTTAATTTGAATTGTCATGTCGTAGCGATGATGGTTTAGATTTACAAACTAGACCAATTTTATTTAAAACTGTCATCTGTCAGATTGAAGATACAATCTAGGAAACAGTGCTATTCTGCTTTCCTATAAAACTCTTAGGCCCCCTCCACATGATTGTTTTTCAAAGTGAAGTGATAACTTTTAGAGAGAAGGTTTGTTTGTAGGATCAAATTTAAACTAAGAATTTAATTTGTAGATTTTGATCTTTTCATCGAGAAAGTGACACCTCCTCCAAGAATACTGCTTGACCCAAGTAAAAGTACACCTTATGTATATCATCGACAAACCAACATAAGCCGTGTATGGATGGTCTCAGAGTTTGTAATTGGAAAATTGCATTTAGTTTAGCATTTTTAAAATGTAGTCGTGCATTCAATTTAATCCAACAATTAAAATCTAGGCCATTGGCCAGACTTTGCATAGCTATAGCGCCATCAGCTCCATCAGCTCTAGTTCCACTCCACTGCACCTCAAGTGCAAGCCAATTTACAACTTATAAGCAAAGCATATAAATACAACAACTTAAATGAAAGCAATTAAAATTTAGAGGGAGGTTTTGGGGAATTGGGAATGGCTTCGGCTTCGGCTTCATGCCAAAGAACACTCTTGACCCGCGATTTCTGATATACGAGTACATATTTTCTTCGCCTCTCTATCTCCATCTCACAGTCTGAGGAGAAGCAAACCACCCATCACTTTCTCTTTTTTTAATTCTTTGGCCATAGAATATAATTTGTGAGATGTCGAAGTCGTCGTCGGTCGTTTATCAGATTACACAATATTAACTTTGGCAGCCTCCACCAACTGCAAAGCCTCCAGGTGTTATAAGCTATACACGAAGATTTATGGTTCTTCCGATTAGCTTAGAATTCAACTTGTTTTAAAAAGAAATCAAATTGAAGCTTCGGTGGAGGAGAAGGAGAAGTTGAAGCGATGCTCTGTAGTGTGAAGGGGGTATAATAAAATGGTGGAAAAGGCTTGTTCACATAAACCTGATGTGACACAAGTTGAACGAAACGCCAAAGTCGCAACCGATGCCATGAGATGAAGCTGTGTAGACTGATGGATGGCCTATAGTATATGGGAGGAATAAGAAAAGAAATGCAGTTTTAGTTTGCTCTGCTCGGAGCTTCAGTAAGATTTCTGGGTCAATTCGAGTGTTTTCTCAAGACAACATGATCATGATGATCTTATAATGGAATTAAATGAAACTAACTGACCAAATGACGACCAATTTACACGACGATTGTCGTCGTTCTTCGACGAGACATAAAACACGACAAGTTAGTAAAAGTGAATGTTTTTCTTAAGTTGTGTTTTTAATGCGGGGTCTAATGATTATTATTACCTTTTTTTGTTGTTGTTTTTTTTTATTTTTGCGGGTTTTTAGCTGTTTTGCTAATTTGTAGAAATTTTGTTTTATCACGTGCGTTTCGCATTCTTTGTTGTTGTTTTTTTTTTTTATGCTTGGAACTTTCAGTTTCTTTATGTAAATGAGAACAAAAATTAAAAATTTAAAGCGAAAAAAATGATTTTTTCGACGGTTTTGATTTGACCAAAATAATATGATAAATAAATTAATGCAATTTCTAAATTAATTTCTCTAGGGTCTTTTTTGGTTTTAGAAAAATTTACATTTGAAAGAGTTTTTGTTTGTTTTTTTATTTCTTCCGTCTTCTTTTGGTTTTGTGGAAAAAGTGGGTGTTTTTCTTTCGGTTTATATAACACGCTGAAGAGAACACCTACATTTGAGGAATTAACAATTCAAAAAATACGTCGACGGTCTTCGGCGGCGGCGGCGTCTAGTCTTTGTATGAGGGATATTTATGGACATGAAAGTGAAAACAAAAGATTATGCAACTCGCCTTCTTGGGTTCTTGAATGCAAATTCTGATTGTGGTTTTTGGGATATTTACATTTAGAAATTAATTAGATTTTTAATCATATGGGATTCATATTGAAGATGAATTTGTTGCTTAGTTGAAAGTGGCTTTATATTGACAGCTGGTTTATGTTTTATATTGTAAGCAGTCAAATTAGGCATTCATTTATTAATAATCAGAAGGTAATCATGCTCAATTGATAAGAAACAGCAAGACAGTGTTAAGTTAGTCTTGTTGGCATGACAGTGATAAGAAGCCTGAGATTAAGACACTACCTCAATAAATGAGCGGAATGAATATCATCAACAAATCCTTCATTGACATCTAAGAACACAAAATTCAAGCAAATATATGTAGGTCAAACGATTTTCATGAAATTTCACACAATTATTTTTTAAAAATACTCAGGTTTTTAATTGTACTTGTAGTTTTGTAGGGATCTCCAAGCGTTCTTATTGCGAAGATCAACTATATCAATTCATAATTGATAATTTTCAATCAATTTTATTGAACAACATTGTGATTTTTAATGACTAATATTGTTGGCCCATTGTGAATTATCTGTTTTGAATGAAAAAATCGGTAAACAACAATTTTTATCAATTTTCTAATAGTTGATAAGTTCGTAATAGTTAAGAAATAGCGAGTAAATGTAAGTTTGGAATTAGTTAAGTTACAAAATTGTTACTAATTTTGTTTCCAAATAAATCACAAAGCCGTAAGCACAGAGAAAACATTTGTGGCAATTTTTCCAGTTAATGGAAGAGAACCTTGAACTCGCCAAATAATTTTATTTCAAAACTTTAGCTAATAGAAAGGGAACAAATATTGATATAGAACTCAAAAACGTAGATCCTCCAGAACGAACTTTAGAAAAACGGTCAAAAATCCAAAATTAAAATGAAAACTAAATAAAAATAACAACCACTAATGGTGGCCCCAACAGAATTCACCATTTTAGCAATTTCAGTAATCTGGCCACTTCGAAAAAAACAGGATCATTAAACTCTTCATTCTCAGATCAATTTATTTAATGTTGTTTTTAGATAAAACAAACATCTGATACAAAAATTGGAAGTATCCAAAATGACATAATATTTTATCAATTCACTTTCGCCAATTTTTATTTGTATTGATAAATTCTATCAACTGTCAATCGGTTGATGATTGATCTTTGTAATGTGATGGTTTTCAGGTTTGTTGAGATTTTTAAATATCCTCTTTATTAACACATTTCCACACATATATTTTTGATGTTTGGTGTTCGGGACTTTGTTTCTTCGAACACAGATGGTATAAATTTAATTAAGTTTGAATTATAAGGCTTAAGCTTAGCTGACTATAATTTAGTGAAAGTATACTAAGTCAGCTCAAACCAAAATCTATTAAAATGAAGACGATAAAATTTAGTCAATGTTCAGAATTTTATAATTCCGCATTGGAAATTTTTGTAATCACTTCGATTTTTTAAATTGAAAATTGTGAAATTTCTTGACGTTTCAAACTTCATTATCGTTGGCTTATCTAAAGAGCCCTAAAAGATTTTGACTCTAATTAATATTTGTTTTACTGATTTTAGAGTATTTAGTTAGTTTTACAGATTTTTGAGAATTTTGTAAACTACACGAATCAATAATAAAATCGATTTAGATATTTCAAAGTTTATATTACAATCTTACCGAATTGGTAAAAACAAACATTGAAAAATTAAAAAAATTAATAAAAAGAAAAACTGAAAACTTAGAATATTTTATAATGAAGAAATGAGGGGAGAGTACGATAACTTAGGCGACAAAGTTTAATGACGGATTTGTATAGAACAGTTAAAAACAAGGATTTTTTACTATGAGAGGGGGGGTCTATCTCACCCCGTTTAGGCGGTAGGGGCAATTTAAAAAAATATGTACATTAAATCAAAAAAAAAATAATTAAAAAATAACGGTAATACTTACAATTAAGTATTATACATTTTTTTAAAGCCAACACTTTTGTCTATTAGCTTGTTTTTAAATCAAGTCAAAACTATGCATAGTTTTTGAAAAAAATGTTAGCTTTAAAAACATGTATAATACTTAATTGTAAGTATTACCGTTATTTTTTAAGAATTTTTTTCCATTTTAAGTAATAATTTTTTTAAATTGGCCTAAACGGGGGGAGATAGACCCCCCTCCCGTAGTAAAAAATGCTTATTTTTAACTGTTCTAAAAAATTTCGTTATAATATCTTTTCGCCTAAGTTATCGTACTCTTGCCGATTAAAACTTTACAAAAATATTTGACAGTTTATTTAAACACGACTTGATTTTTGACTCAAATATATTTAAAAAAAATGCAAGATACTGGCTTCAAACTTATTTTTTCTATTATTTTAAATACTGTTTTTAAAATATGGTAAAATTTCTTAAAAAAATACGATTGATAATATTTTTTCCGTAAATTAAAGTCTTACCAGAAAATTTTACTAAATTAATTTAACCCTTCGAACATTAAACAGCTTGAACTTGAATTGAATTTTTGTGAGCTTACTTTTGAAGTTTTTTAAATCACTATTCGACTTACAAAATCAATATTATTATTTTTAGGACCACAAGAATAATTTCAAGAATTTTTAATATGCCAGTTAAATAATAATATGTGTTTTAAAGAATTGTGAAATGTTGAAATTTTTTTTTGATCAAGAAATAATTTTTACCGACTTTGGTTAAATAATATACATATAATGTATTTGAAGTTAATATCTTTATTTTTTCTCAAAATAACTTATTTTTTCAACTGGCAAATACATTTTTTGTAGTGGCCAATTGTTTTACCTAATTCATTTTCCTTACTAAAATTAAAAAAATATTATGCTTCGGTTTTCAAAATTTATAAGAAATGAAGGCACATTTCACTGGCCTAAGTGTGTCCGTTTTCATCTTGGACAGCCACTATAACCTAACCTAACCTAACCTAGGCACATAATTACAAAAAATTGCTAAAAATTCTTGTAGACACAAATAATTGATTTTAGAATCGGTTCCTTAAAAAAAACCACAAAGCAATTCATTTCTATAATTTTCGATTTAATTTTTAATTAAATACAACATTTTGGCTTATTTCGCTTTGCTTATCCCAGCCATCATAAATTGACAAGAAAATGTGGAATCAGACTCTAAGGACCTGAAAAGTTCTAAAAATTCCAACATTTTCAATCCAACAAATTGGAACAAAGTTTTTTAAAAACTTTACAGGTCACAAAAAATTAACCAACTTACATATACACAATTCCAACTATTATATGCTTTCTGCTGCCAAATTGAATTTTATGTTTTTTCAATTATAATAAGAAACTCACTAAACCATCAAATAATTTCAAAAATAATTACACATTCCAAAATCGTGTCATGACCTAAAAATCCTCTCATATCGGCTTTGTGAACATTTCTTTTCCATCAAAAAATAATACATTGAAATTCTTTCAACTGAATCATTCTTCAAATTTTCTATTTTTATTTTCTTGTACCTAATTCATGTTCAAAAAATAATGTTTCCTACTGCCCCCCACTTGAAAAATAATAATCAAATAAAATACACCAAAGAACAGTTTTTGTTATGTTCTCTCATAAATAATTATATACCTTGAGACTTCTTATAAGGAAGTGACTAATACCTAACTTAACCTCTGTGAAAAACCGAAAAACCTAAAAATCATTAATGGGAAATTCTTTTCCCTCTTCAAAATGATGGGCGCCCAAAAATAAAACAAAAATTATAAAAATTCTTAATGAACTCTTCACCTCACTTAATTCCTCACTTTATTGCAACTTCATCAATGGATCCGTCATTTTTATCTATTTTATGAATCTAAAAGGTGTTAAAAGCCTATGCATATATAAAACAACTAATAGTACCATCGAAGCAAAACGACGCGAAGACTGACCGTCGCGTCATAAGAAAGAATAGAACAAAATACATATATGAATGGTATTTTAAAGAACTAAACGATTTATCACACAAAAAAAGACCACCATAATGGATTGAACGTTTATATGTGCACATTCGAAAGCTCTCTCAAATTTCAAAAACCTTTCAACTTCAAGCTTCAAGAAAAATGCTGCTGCTGCTGCTGTGGTGAGGTTAAAGTTGGATGACAAATTGTTTCTTATGTTCGTCAAACTCTTAAATCTTAATGGAAAAAGAGAGAGTGTCTTTTCGGTTCGGTCTAAACATCAAAAATCTACATCACCTAACCCTTCTAGCTAAAAGTCTCATCCAAAAAAAAAACATCAAGATAAACTTATTTTAGTTTTCTCAAGCTATTAAAATAAAATTGACCACTGCGGCAGGGCCTTTAGCATAAAGAAAAAATGCATTTCCAAAAGACAGAATATACACGCGTTGCCGCTGCGCCACTGCGTTGCTTGCTGCCGGCCGCAACATTATCTATACATAAATTTAACGTACATAAAAATTCACAAGGTGAAGGAATGTTAAAATCCAAAAATTGACTTTCATTTTTGTTTCATCTAATTTGAATTAGAAAAGAAAAACTTCTCACAATAATAAACAACAATATAAAAAATAAAAACATTTATAACAGGTTAGTCTATAGGCCTGTTTGTGTTATTTTTAAATTTAGATGAATGGATGTTTGTTTGTTTGTTTGTTACAACAAAACTTCAAGAAACAGAGAGCTCAGACAGCTCAGAGACACTTCATAGCTTAGGTAAAGGTATTTTTTTTATTTTATGCAGTGAAGCCAATTTTTAATCATATAGGATTTTGCAATTTCTTATGGCATTTTCTTTAAGCTCCATCCGATTTTATTTTGTAATCTGATCTGCCAATGGAAATTAAATTTCCCAATTCCGTGCTTAGACCTGTCATAGTGACATAAGAAAATAAAATTAGACACTTGGTCGCATACATACATAAGTGAAAATTCGTGGGTGGCAACATTTTGTGTTCAAGTCTAAATCAACTCTGATATAATTTTTCTTATATTGTTTTATTTCAATTGAATATGTCAGATCCATGACCGTGTACAAACGTCACTTTTCTCAATCTACATAATCTGACAACAAAAAACTAATGTCACACGAACAGCGACACTTTTGAATAATGAGATACACAAAAAGCGGTGGTGGCGTTGCATATCAAACCGTTTTGGCGATTTCAATGAATGGGAGCTCAAAATTTATAGCAGAAAAATCCACATTCCTATTTATGTGTTTTTCTTTTCATCTTCCGGTTTAGAATCATCTGTTCCGTGTTTTCATTTTTACCAACACTATAACATCAGTCAGTGAAGGTCACAGGACATGCGCTTTAAATTTTTAGTTATATCTACAACAGTTTTGTTGGTTTTATGTTGGGGTAGGTGAACAGAATATAGAATGTCAACCTGATGCACTGTACAAAAATAAAACAAAGAACAAAAATACTCAATCACTTTGAATAAAGTTTTATATCGAACATGAACTCCTGTCATACTTATTCAGCATTTATTATTATTTGACCCCGATTGATCAAAAATTAAGTGGAGAGAGTTGTGAAACTTCATTTGAAACATCTTTTTTTTTAAATCTGGCGGATTGTCAGATCTTACATTATTTTTAGAAAAGTCATTCATCTGACATGAGCTGTCAATGAGATGAAGTTCGGCAGATTTTGTGCAATAGTCTTCAAATTGAAATGTCAGATGTGTTTTTTGATTCCATTTTTTACGCTAAATGATAAGTAAGAAAATGTCAGCAACTGTCAGATGTCCTAAACGATATCATGTAACAATTTTAAATGCCATCTGTCAAAAGCTGACAATGACGTTTCTCGCAACATTTTCACACTGTTCTTTGACATTTTTCTTATCAATCAAGTTATTGTGCTTTTGTTTCAATTTTAGAACAATTTTTATCCATGTACATTTTCACCCTCATTCTAATTTAAACACAAAACGAGAAAATACCAATTTATTAAAGGGGTGGATAGAATATAGGATAGTTCAAACCGATTTTGTGTTGCTTTACACAGAGAATTGAATTAGAAAGATTATCTCATATTGCTGTTTTGAAATATTATGTGTCTCGCAAGCTTATAAGTTGAGTGTTTTGTTTTTGAGTATGAATAAAAAACTGAAGCGTAGTAGATGCAATTTATTTACTTAAAAAAAGGCAAAACAACAGTTGCATTGCAATCTGATGTCAAAGTCAAGGTCATTTAAGTCTTTCACTTTATATGTATACTATTGCGAAAGTCTATATCAAAAAAAGACTTTAGATCGTATGGAATGAGGGTCATTCTATCATGTGTATGTATAGTATACAATTTTATATGGAATGATGGTGTTTTATGTTCTTGAAAATCAGAAAAGAAGACTTAATAGAACTACATTAAATAAAAGTTCTGTTTGTTTCAACATTTTTAAGAAGCTGACGGAAGATGCAAATTTGCAGTGTTTTTTAACTGTCACCTTGTAAAAATTTTCTGACAATTCATTAAAATATTTGGAAAACTCAAATTCAATAATTAATTTTTAGTTGGTATCTAAAAGATACTCTTGAACAATTATGCTTAAAGCCTTATACAAAGTTACAGGTAGAAGAATACCATAAAGAACTGCATTAAACAAAAGTTCTGTTTGTTTGAACATTTGCAAGAAGCCGACAGACGGTGACGCACTGTTTTTAACTGTCACCTTGTTAAAAAATATCTGACAGTTCATTCAAACTCACATCCAATTAGTAATATTTTTTAACAGCTGTGAAAGTCAAAATAAACTCATCTTCCGATTTTTATAATTTATAACATTTTCCTCATTTTTGTCTTGACAACTTGTGCCATCTTTATTTAATTCAAATTTTGAGTAAAAGTTATTCAATTATGAACATAAAAAATATTACCATTTTGTTTTCTCGTGTATTTTTATTTTTTGGTATCTTAAACAGCGTCTTCAAAAATGTTGCATTGATCTGTATACAAAGTTACAGGTAGGGTTGGAGAAGAATGGAAATATAAGTTTAAAAATAAACATTTTATTAAAAGTAAATACTGCAAAGGAATTCAAGGAATACAAATAAATGCAACAAGTCTCAAATGATTGCAATCGATTGATTGAATTCAAATGATTGCAATCTTTTTGGTGTCAAGTGATTTGTGATTGCAAAATTTGAAGTCCTTGTCAAACAAGTTAAGAAAGGCAATTTCTTAAAAACCTGATTTTATAAGGCATCATTTTTATGCACCTTTAGAACATTTCATAACCTTCTACCTACCTACTTAAGACCTTTTTTAAAGAGAGACATTAACAACAGGTAAATATCTAATCTAATACACTTAAGGGCTGAACCCTTAAACCATTAAGTACTTGAAAAGTTTTGAATATGAAGACCTTTTTTCTCTTCATTAAAATGTCATTTGATTTTTAAGGTGTTAACACACAAGCTAATTATTCTATTGATATTTAAATTGGATCAACTGTCATAAAAAAATAAGCTGTCATACATAAAGGCATAAATATAGTGTGACATTAGTGCATTGTCTTTTGAGGGAAATGTGAAGCAAGTAATCTTATCTTTTTACAACTTTGCTAGACGAAAAAAGTAGGATTTTCTACTTAAAAAAATTACCTAATGTAACAACTTGTTCTGAAGGGTTCAGTGATTAATTGAAATTGTAATAAAATAAAGAAGGCGAAACACTCAACAAAAATTACGTACGTCAGAGCAACAAGTCGAAATCTGTAATGTTTGTTAAACTTTTCCGAAGAATTACTTCTCAGCACGTAGGTAAAAAATATAGTAGCTAAATTAAGAAATCTCACCTTATCTTATCAAAAAACTTAGGAACAAACATAACAATCGATCGTTGGTTGCAAAATTTACAAAAAAAAAAACATCTAAAAGAATTGTGCAAATAAATAACTTGTGGTCCAAATCTAATCAACAACAGAGACGAATGACTGAAGAACTGGAACAACTCAAAGTTTATAACAATCCTAAAATGTTTACAGTTTGGACTTTGTATTCACCCTCTAGATCTCATAGTAGGGTTATTTTCCTCCATTTCTTTGATAGGAAACCATTTTTTTTTTTTTGAATAATAAGACCTCTTTCAAAAATTACTAGTTTCAATTAAGCGGCTTCAACTGTACTTGTATAGTAAGAATAAAATTAAATAAATAAAAAAAAAACTTACTTTGCTGGCGCAAGCTGATATGCACCGTTCCATCATTGTGAACACTGACATCTTCCAGATTATCTGGCACGTCTGTGTCGGAAAATTGAGTGTCCTGCCTCTGGAACACATCCTTGTACAACTTCACCGACTGATAGATCAACGCCCACGCCTGTTCTTCCGACAGAGGAGCATTAAACGAACTCAAGATAGTCTTCAAACTAATGCAAGACTCTGGTCTTGTACAATCATAAATCGTCGTCGTCACTGAAGTTGTAGTTGTTGTAGTTATGGAAGAAGAAGTAGTCTTTCCATTACCATTTCCATTTCCACCACCAGTCCCCATCATCATCATTGAAGCACCCGATCCAAAAATATCCTTCGTCGTTTGATGATGCTGCTGCTGCTTTTGCTGTTGTTGAGAAGGGGGTGGTTCGGAATTCAAGCCATTATTAATATCCATATCGTCTAGAAGAATTGTACTATTACTATTTGTCGAATGTTGTTGTTGTTGTTGTTGGACGTTTATTTTGTCATTGTTGTAATTGTTTTTGTCCGTTTGTTTTTGGATGATGCAAGCAGGGGGATTAGCCCTTTGTGCTGCTGTTGCACCTCCAGGATTTTCTGAAATTTCTTCAGCCATTTCAGGATGATGAATTCCAATTTTAACTCCAGGAGGATGAAGAACTCTAACGGCACTATTCAACACTTTTTTACACGTGTATGAAGATAACTCTTCGTCGTAGGGACATTTTACGCCACTAATTAACATATTACATTTTATTGGGGGAACGGAAGAAAAATTAACACACAAAATTTGTTGTTTAATTTTTGTTTTACAAAACTTGAATTATAAATTCACAATTTTTTATTTTTCTTTATCACAAAAATATGGGATGGGAGAAACAAATAGAAACAAAATTTTGCGAATCAGATAAAACACACAGAAGAAAATTATCACTTAACGAGAGGAACTGGATGACAATGAAAAAAAAGACCGTTATGTGTCAAATTTAGTGTTTTAATAATTTTGCAAAACGCTCTCACAACGACATTCAAGCGATTGACAGGTGTTTGTTTACTTTTCAATTTAACATTTCAGTTTAAAATTCTCGTAGATTATTAAAACTAAGCTTTTCTTTTGTTTTATTTTTTGTTATCCGCAAAGTACTGAAAACACATAAGGACCAGCCTTTATGCCAGGAACATTAACAGGAAGTTGGATTTTTATGTGGGTATTTTGTTAAGAAATTGATTTTTCAATTCAAAGCACTCGATCGATTCTTAAGAAGAAACGTAAAACAGCACAACAAAATCTAACTCGCACTTGGTTTTTATTTTTCTAAAAAAGACTTCTCTGGGAGCGAAGGACTTGCAGTATACACATATGATAACCTTGACACTCCTCTTGGGGGGATTTTATTGTCACAACACTGCACGTTGTAAGTAAGGCGACAAAAAAAAGAAGAAATACAAGGGACAGGGGTTCTTCACTTAAAACAAATTCAAAAATTCTTAATTGTACGTCGTCACTTAAGTTTTAATTGTTTTTTATCAAATTTAAATTTTAAACATAAATTTAAAATATAACACAAGAAAAATATTATATAAATGTTTGCATCGATGCAAAAATGTTTTATTTATTATTTGATTTTTCCTTATTCATATTTTTTGCATGCTAACCGAACTATTCAACATCAATCCACACCGTAGTTTAACTTATTCAATACTGAAAACTCAAATACTGAATTGAATGTGAATGCTGAAAAAGTTAAATTCCATTTCCATGCCACTTGCTAGAGTGATGATGATGAACGAATGAATATGGAGATGAAGGTTCCATCGAACCAGGTTCGTTGTGACTTGCAACATTCGTTAAGTTCGTGTATCGTGTGTGAAAAGTGTTTGAGAAGCTTGAAGCTTGGACTTGGAGGGGAAATTCAATATTTTTATTTAATGCTATGAACTGTATTCTGTATATATTTATGTTTTATGTTTCATTTCCATTTGTTGATTCAAACTTAACGAAAGAGGACAAGTTGCAGTTGGATATGTTATCATTATCAGTCAGTCTTCTCTTAGTCAACCACCACAATATTTACTTTACATTTAAAAATAATAATTGTTATGAGAAAATTGAAACCGGCAAAAAGTTAAACAAGCCGGGGCTGGAATTGATGACTTTAGTTCGTAACTTTGTACATTTTTCTGGAACTGAAAAAGTATGATTTTAATGTAAAGGAAGAATATTTAGGGTATCACTTTCTATACGAGGGAGTTGACTTTAAGTCACTTTTTTTTATTTAATACGTTTTAGTTTATTGAACAGAAAATTTAAAATATAAAAAATAAACTTGTCAAAATTAAAAAAGGTGTTTTCTTCTCAAGAATTAAAGTTTAAAAGTATAAAACATGAATATTCTTAAAATAACTTAAGTTCCCGTTCTATTTATGCTATTGGAATATACTAGTTCTAAAAGCGGCTACTTTAAATTGCATAGAAAAAGAAGTTTATTGTGAAATTAGGTTCGTATCGGAATGTATGAGTTTTCAATAAAACTAGATAGTAAAAAAGTGTAATTATGAAAAAAATCGTGTTTGAAGTTCTCAAAATAAAAATAGAAATTAAAAAGTTTTGATAAATCTGAGTTAATACTTAGATCGAGACCGTTCCAAAGATAACATTTTCATACTTAACTCATTTCTAAAAATAAAATAGATTAAAAGAATTAATTGAAATTTTATCTGTCATTTGAATGTTCCAAGGAAATTAATATATTTTAATGCCTTCAACACACAGAAAATCGTTTAAAAAATAGTGTAGAAACAGTTTTTTTAAATTTATAAAATTGCAATTATTTAATAGGGGATTTTAAAAAACGTTTTTAAAATAACCAAAAACTCTTTCTCGTTTTCCAGGTGAAATTTAAAGATGGTGAAAAATAATAAAATAGCTATCATTGGTTTTCATCGTTGAAAATTTACTTTCAAGTTCAAAATCGACAAAGAAAGTTAAATTCGTTATGCTTTGATATCAAAAGTTAGATACAAAATTATAAAATTGATAACTTCAAAAAACATCTGTCTTTCAATTTTGTAGTTGGGAAAGAAATTGTTCCACTAAAGGATCTTTTTTGTATACCTTAACCTTAAATGCTTGATTTTAAGGCGCCAGTTATAGCTGTCATTGGTTTTCATCATTGAAAACAAACATTGGAATTTTTTTGACTGGTCGCTTATGGCTATCATTAAAAATGTCCTTCATTGAAAAAAATGTTCTGATTGAAATCCACCGAAAAATGTTTACTTACAGAAACCTGTCATTGGAATTGTGTGAAATTGGAACACAAATCAGTGGAACGATTCCTTTTACTGTTCCGAAAATGAATGTCCGTCCCGAAAATAGAAAAATAAATTTTTAGAGAAAAATAAATGCGCACTTTTTTTCTAAAAACAAATTCTTTCTGTGATTTCCGATCGATTTTTATTTTTATTCAAACGAAACACCGTCAAATATCGATTCAAACATTTTTCCGGATCGGTTGCAAAGGTAGCAATAAGGCGCAAGTTATAGCTATCATTGGTTTTCATTATTGAAAACAAACATTGGAGTTTTTTGGCAGATCGTTTATATAGCCATCATTAAAATTTTAAGTCATTGAAAAAAATTCCCTGATTGAAAGCCACCGAAATTGTTTACTGACAGAAGTGGAACGATTCCTTTATGCGCAATTACACTTTTTTTCTCAAAAACAATTCTTGGTGCGATTTCCGATCGAACAGTAAATAATTTTCATTTTCAATCAGTGGCAAACACCGACAAATATCGATTCAAAAATTCTTCCGGATCGATTTCAATGATATTAGGGACATTTAATTTCAATGATTGTTCATAGACCGCTATAACCTGCCTATCATAATATCGACTAGTAATTTTATCATTTATTTTTAAATGAATAAGAAGCATTTCTATGATACATAGAAATCTATTTTTCTGAAGAAAATCAAAAAAAAAGATTTCCCTGTTGGGCGCCATTTATTGTCATTTCGCTCGTGTTAACATAAATGTTTGCTGTTTTCCTCACAATGTCATCAAATCCACATTCTATCAGCTACAATGTAAACCACAATACTACCTTCTTCGATTAGGTAGTTCATTTGATATTACCTGCTTGCTTTTATGTGGAATTGTGGCTCTTTCTTGATATAGAGCGTCGTGTCGGCTCGAAATCGGAATCGGAAGATCGATTTTAAAGTTGAAAGTTGCTGCCGCACGCTGTTATGGCAAAAGGTAGATTGGTTAGTTTCTTTCGTTAAATGTTTGATGTTGCAAGCAACAAGAGAGACAAGAATTCAAACAAGAGAAGATTTGCTCCTCAACTCAACCAAAATAGCAGAAAAACAGAAGAATGCAGAATGCACTTTTCTAGGAAAACTAAATCATATCAGTTTCTGTTGTTCCATCGATAGGGAATTATTTTATGGATAGAAAATTCCAACAAAACGACATAAATATACAACTGGAACAGCACCAGACCAGGGAAGGTTTAACGTTGGTTGGTTGCAAGAAGAATATCGAAGGCAAAAGGTAAATGCAGAAAATAGCGTGTCATCGTTCTAGGAAAACGTGACGTAATTTTATTTATACGTATAGTTTGAAGATTCTATTAAGATTGAGTTTTATAGTCTCTTAGGCTTAGGTCTTCGTCTTCGTTTGTTTCGTATAGAATTGAAATTGGAAGCTTGGAAACAATAGAACAATGGAAATGACATTTGAATCGGTTGAATACCTGCCGCACTGCATCATTGATGCAGATTAAGACAACTATATAGGCTTTAAATTTCACAAGTTTATTAGACAATATTTAGATATCTATTATGAGATTATAAAGTTGACAGAATAAAAAAAAGGTTGATATTTGTTCATTGTTCACCGCATTGCCCCGATCCATTTACAATAGTAAATAAGTGTACCTATACAAAAATGTCTGTGGTTATAATTTTATGGGAGTATGTGTATTTTGTTGGGTGTTGACTAATTAATGAAAATGATTGATTGCCAAAATTGAGAAACTCTAACATGCTAATTAATGTGACAATTAAAGAGGTAACGTATAAGCTACCTACGTAACGTATGCAGGTACACGGAGATTATATAATTTGTTTGGATCAAAATACCTGATTTTATTGTTTAGCAAATAAATTGGTTTGACAACCCAAAGCTACATTTCAGGAAACGAATTGTTGCGAAGTTTAAAATATTAATCAGGTATTGAAAGTACAGATGATCGTCAGATATCACAATATACTGTCAAATCAATAGGTGCTCTGACAATAGTTACCAATAAACTGACAGTAGTCAAATACCTGTCAATGAAGAATTTTCTGTTGACATTTAGTCCCAAATTCGTACAATTTCACTGTCAAATAGTTAGATAATTCAATTTTAGTCGAGGCAGAAGACTTATTATAAATGACAATGAATTTTTCAGTAATTGACAGACCTTTAAAAAAAACTTCAGTTTCAAATGTCATTTGCTAATGACATTTCACGCAATAGTGTTACTTACACGTACTGAATTAAGCGCTCTAACTGACGTTAAGTAGGGGCTAAGAGCTTCATAAGATTTAGAACGAAAAATTGGACTAAGTAAACACAATAAATTATTGCGAGATTTAAATCTTCTAAAAGAGAAATGAAGAAATCTCTGTCACATGGAATATTAATAAAAATATGTCTTTAACATGTCAAGAACAACAAAAAATCCACTTACTCTTGACCACGCCACCCGGTGGTGGAGGCGGCAGCGAATAGAACTAGTCAATTCTCAATCGAATGAGCCTTACCTAAGCGTGACGTAAAATTAATGTAATTTCGTGTGCTGCCCCCTTATTGAATTTCAAACGATTTAAGGTAGGTTCATACGATGCCAAAGGTTGTCACACCGACTGACCGGATATACATATCCGGACCAGTTTAAAGTGCAATAAATTTGAGAAAATCAATTGTTGGTTATAAAGCACTTAACTCTGTATGACTATGCTGATGATGATGATGACCGAAGGCGGTTGTTAAGCTGGTTGGCTTATAGAGATGCAAGACCGTTTATAACCTATGTAAGTTGTGCATAGATTTCAAACCTAAGGCAGGCACTGCAACATCATAATACGAAACGCAACGAAATATCAGAAGCAGAACCAGCTTTTTGCTGTATGGTGTGTGCAGTCAATGGTGAAGACACAAATCACTTTTTGTCTTGTCGGGTTTTCCAGATGAAAAACTTCATTTCATCACCCACAGTACCGCCAGCACAGCACAGCACAGCAGCTTTGAGGTTTTGCTTATTTGCTTTGAAGAGAAGATGCAAAGTAGTTTTGTTACGAAATTTGACAAAATATCTTGCGGTCCTAATTACCATTTTTCTTACATAATTCTGTGTGTAGTATAGAAATAGTTTTGGTATGTTATAAGGAACTTCTGGTAGCGCATTAGGAAACGTCTCTACATAAGTCATGGTTCACGCATTCCGAGCAGCAGAAAAATAAAACAAAAAACTTTGACATTAGCGGATGCAGTGGCATCATACAACATTTTTTCAAAGTTTAGTGTTGAAAATAATTTGAGTAATGTGAGAGATTAAAAATGATAACAAATCTAATTTGATATAAGAAATCATCTCCCAAACTACAAAACCGAAATGCCATACCTCCAATAACGAAGAAGACTCCAATAACTTGCAAACTTCACTTTCTTTATGACTTGAAATCTTTCATGTCATGTTTTTATTTTATATAATTTTAGTACAGGCTTGAGGATTGATTTTTCCTCCTCAGGGATATATAAGGGATCTTGAAGATCGTATACGATAAGACATCCAATGATAGCGAAATCGAAAGACTTATTGGACTTATTATGTAAAGACTCCTCTTCAATTGTCTTGTCAGGTTTAACCTAACATATAAATATGGATATGCCGATCGGTAGCTGCCACAAGCAACCAAAAGGCAAAATCAAGAAGTGGTTGAATGAATTGTAATGGGCCGTAAACTTTCAAGCGCCATTCAATTTAATGGACAATTCGAAAGGTGAGAGAGATGATCTGACAATAAAAACAGTCAGTTGGAAAAGAAAAGTTACAGGACTTTTGATAACGGACAATTTCAGTCCCTTCATGGTTCGAAAAATCCGCTGGACTTTCAGACTAAACCCGATAAAGGACCCTGTATTAAATCTTCTCTGCGGTCATTAATTTTCCTCTGCCCTGGAAAAAAAATTAATTTTGAATGAAACTTTTGACCAATTTGTATGTCGTTCTAATAACATTTCGGAGAGATATATACTTCTTCTTCTTTATATGCTAGCAATACTGGCATTAAGTATCGGTCACATAGCTTATTCCACAATTTATTGAAGGAAACGTTTGGTTGCCACATAGTTTCACGTTACGAATCCGTGACATGGCCTCCAGGATCATGCAATTAAAAGAACCACTTGACTATTTTCTCTGAGGATATGTGAATTCGCTAGGCTATTCGATAAGAGCGAAACAATTGGCCACTAGGAGGACAACAGTCCAGTCGCCGAGTTATTGTTGATATACGGTCAGAAATATTGGAAATAGTCATCTAAAATTAGACCTTCAGATTAGACCAAGCCCGACCCAAACGTGGTGGTCATATTCATATACCAACAATTATATTTAAATTATAATTCCAGAAGATTGTCTTACGGATAAAGTAAATTTCATGTCAATTCAAAAAACCATCATCTTTTTGTTTCATTTCAAAGTTCTATATACCTCTAAAGTCTAAAGAAACACAATTTAAAACAAATACTGGTGTACCTCAGGGTTCTAGTTTGTCTCCGCAACTCTTTTTTTTTAGTAATTTCTTTTCCATTTTCTTTCTTGTTCATCTGATTTTGTTTTTGATTGAAGAGGTTAATATTGAATGGTCTTGTTTTTAACTCAGTGAATAATAAGCAACCCTGATTCCTTGGTGTCACTATAAATCCTTAGCATGTGTCTTTATTGAGCAACATAGTGTGGCCTGTTGTTTCTTTACAAAGCCGCCTTGCATTTTATAGCTTGAATCTTATTTTCTTCGAAAAAATAAAAATGCGTACAGGTATTTGCATATCGCTTTGGCACAATGAACCTCTTTTAAACAGTGCGCGTAAGTCATGGATGGACTCTTCGTTCAATTCAATAGGTAATATGTACATAATATATTAAGGTTCTTTTTTTGATGCCCTCTTCTTTTCTTCTTGGACTGGACTGGTTTTGGAATAGCATTGTGATGCCAATTCAATTTTCGATCTTCTCTGAGCCAGCTTTCGATTTCAATGGATTGCCGTTCATTTCATTGCCGGCATAGTTATCTAGAAAGTGGTAGGTTGCATGATCGCCGCCGGACTCCGGAGTCGAGTGGACTCGACGTCGCTCGTAGACAGTCGATTGGCCATCAGTGTGGCTGTTTACTGCGCTGGTCTGTCGCGCTCATCCAGGGTGAGTTATTTGCGAGAGGTGTCTAATTTTAACCAACAACGACGACGACCGACGACGACGACGCCATCGCATAGCATCTGCGCTTCTCTTGGCTATATACACTTAATGATGTGACAGCGCTACTGAGGAGCTGTCAGAGTGTGGCTTTGGAGCTTGGAGCAATTGCAATCGAAAACCCCTCTGGCGAAAGTCAGATCATTTGTTTTGACCATTGAAACTTTGCTATCTCGGTAGCTGTCGTCCTTCACCTGTTTGGTCAATTAATTAAATGCCATCAACAAAAAGACACTCTTTCTCATCGAATGGTACATCGCCGCTGTCGTTGACGTTGCTTCACCGGACCGAGATTACCGTAGCAAAGTAACTTACTACGTAACTCATGGCTTGTGATGATCCTTGATGCAATACAATATAGCGTCATCGTAGCGTCGTCGCGTTGTTGGTCGTTCTGGTCTGAAAATCTGAACTGAACGTTGTTCGGTAGCTTTGGTTGCGCGTAATGCCCACACACACTCTCTAAAATCATTATTCAATTAATTATCAATTTTTAAGGCAAATATATTTTATAGGAGATTAATTAAATATTAAAAATCGCACGTAGACAATTTATTTTGTTAACTAATCACAGGTGCAGGCGCAGAGTTTGTGCGTTTACATTACGTGATCGGATAACGTTGTTGATCGTGTATGCAACTATTATTGAACGTATAGCCGCCTCGTGTAAATCGTTTGAAGGCGGTGCTCGTTGCGTCGTCTGAAAGTTGTCTCCTTTAGGTGAGGTAGAAAGTCCAAATGGCAGCAAGGTGTTGAGAAGCAAATTTAGGTCGTAAATCTTAAGCAAATTTTACTAATTAATTGCACAGCCAATTGACTAGCTCATATTTTGCATATTTTTATCACAGATCGTGCTACTGACATCCTCTGGCTTTGATTCATGTTGACAAGTCGTTTTATTTGAAGTCATGCGAAAACCTACAACAGGAATAATATATTTTTTTATAATGACTGAATGGTTAGTTGAATCTATTTGTCATCCTCATTATCGTATATTTTCAATGTGCCGGCCGGCTGGCTTGACAGCTAACTGCTAACTGTTGACTATTCTGATGGTCTTTTTGTTTGATTTCAATAAAAAAAGAACTTTTATTGACGGAGCAGAACGTTAGAATTATTAACTCATTTATTAAGTCACAAAGAAGACGGTGACTTAGTCATATGATCGTGATTTTTATGATTTGATTTAGCTCATTAGCACCTAACGATCAAATGTAACAAACAGGTTCTAAACTAAGTTCAATGAAAAAGAAGTTATATAATGTATATGTAACTTGATAATAATTTATTGGACTTATTTAACGTTTTGCTTTTATTCAGATGACTTTGAGATTTTAATTAGTGAAGAATCATTTAAATCCTTTCAAGTTAATGCTTCACTTCATCAAAAGAAAAGTCTGCCTGTCCTTCATATTGTAATATCGTAATAAAATGGCGGATCCAATGTTTTAGTTGTCAAATGCCAATATATTGCCGCTCGGTGGCAAGAACTACAACTCTTTGTAAACCTGTGATAAGTTGACAAGAGTTTGAGATCTGGCTTAAGATGGGTTCAATTTAAAATAAATTTGATAAAGCTACGCTATGCTCTTAACTGTCATTTAGGATTTTTTGTAAAAAGAAATTTCAAATTTAACATTTGGCCAGTTCATAATTCTGATATATCAAAGTATTCTCGAAAACGCATATAAACACGATTTCTCATAAACATTTCTTACTTTTACTGTCAGAAATTAGAGAATAGAATTTGCGTGATTAGATTTCTCAAAAATTCTCTTTTGCATAATTTAAAAAGGAAGAAAATAAATGTCATGGTAATTTGGTTGCTAGATTTAAATGAATAGTGAATTGTGTTTATATAATTCATTCTACTGCTTTGTCAATCTGACAGAAAAAATTCATAGAAGTTATTTAAACGTCATTATGAATTTTAAAATAGAAGTGTTCGAAAACATGATACATATGAGAACTGCGGGAACTAAAATAAAACTATGAATCTTTTTCCGTCACTAATAGTTAGAGACCAAATGTGAAATGACATAAAAAGACTTCAAACGCGAAATAGTCTCAAGGTTTTCAATTTATATAATTCCGTTGAATTTTAAACCATGCCATTTTTATCAATGATAGAAATGTTTAAAGACATTTGGCTTTAAATTCTCCATTTCAAAATAACTCCGAAATCTGAACACGCCTAATCTGTCAAATCATTTTTGATTTAACGATGAACGTCAAAAAAAGAAGTTTAACTAAGAACTGATTTAATTTCACGGTATTTATTTAAATTGACGAAAGGTTCGTTCGATTAAGAGCACTTATCATTTACAATTACTGATGTTGCACGATCTCCTCTAAAATGATCAGAACTTGCATTAAAATTCTTATCAAATATCTATGATAAGTTATTGGATTACTGGATGCCATTATCTGGATTCTTTTATTTATTCAATGTACACAATCGAAAATTCCCTACGTAATTCCTTAGTTTTAATATTTTTAGTGTTTTTCCTGGGATATAAACCTGCACAGACTTAAAGAGGCAACAAAATTAATTCAAAACGCGTTCCACTGCTCGGGTTATTAATCGTAATAAATTTGCATATGCGTATAGTCCATCACCTTGACATTGACAGAACCTGGGTGACCAACCATGCAAAACGTCACCGCAGTCATGGTTTGTTTGACTTCCTGTTTTATAATTGCTGTGATATATTTTTTAACTACTTGCAGATGCAGAGTTTTAGCTTTCAGAAAAAGTTGGTTAGGTGCACAACGCTCATAATGAAAACATATCACTAGTCGTCTTCTTAAGTTAGGTATTATTGTTTCTGCTCAACAGACGACACCTTTTTACATTGGTTAGATTGGCGTCCAGTCGCCGCGCCGTCATACATTCGTCATCTCATAATGTAACATCTTCTGTCACTGAGCGCGATGTGCGATGTATGGACATTGGACAGAGAGTGCACAACTTTTTTGTTTTATTCCATGGAATCCCTATTCGTATCATCTGCCAGCGAAATCGTGATTAGACTTCGAGTTCGTCTTCAAGCTTCGAGTTTCGACTTCGAGACTTCGACCCAGCACACTAATTCCCCGATCAATCAATTTATTTCAATGTGCAATCAAACGTAGCTAACGTGTAATAAAAATCGCGATAAAATTGCCCATCACTGGTTGGATGGATGGAACATCACTGATCCTTTGATCGCTTGCGGATAACTCCATGCGGGCTCATTAATTTATATGTAATGTTGGCTTGTTTCCGCGAACTATGCTGCTGCCGTATTATAAATGCTCCGACGTTACTGGCATAGCTAATGCCTCCTGGACAATTGGCTCTACATTGAACTTACAATGGTGCAACGCGTAGGAAAAGTACGAGTA
The DNA here is from genome assembly GCA_951509635.1 of Eupeodes luniger. NCBI lineage: Eukaryota > Metazoa > Arthropoda > Insecta > Diptera > Syrphidae > Eupeodes > Eupeodes luniger. The sequence continues at coordinate 3,763,468 of OX608075.1, read as the reverse complement.
GGTACATGGCTTTGAAGCTGGTTGTACAGCGGTACTTAAACCTTGTCATTGGGTCTTTTATTTTTTTTTTATATAAATGGTATGGTGAAGTGCGCTGCTGCTGTGTTGTGGCGATTGCAGCGCCATGCAAGAGAAAATGTTTAACCAAAGTCATCGTCGTCGTGTGAACTTTATTCAATGTGGTGCAAAGTGAAATAGAGGAGGACTCCTTGTTAAAGAATCGCGGTACTTCGTGACCGCCATTAGAGAGAAACCTGCGCTTGCTCGCGCTGCAGGTGATCATACAGTTGCAAGTCATGTTATGATTTACAAAGGTCTCGAACAATTTCACTTTATCATTTGAGGACCTTGCAGTTTTATGCAACGAAAACTATAAAAGACCAAACCAATGGAGATGGTGAAACCTCATGGGTGGTTGGTTATGATGACTTGAATATGTAGGTACATGGCAAAGCTAAAAGAAGTCGCGTTTCTGGAGGTGTCACCTAACCAGGATGATCTATGGCATCAGTGCAATAATACAATGTGGAATTGTATTTTACTCGTTACAGTGAAGCGACGTGAATTTCTCTATGTCTTCGATTTTCTATATGAATTTGAGCATTAAAAGGGTTTTATAAGAAAAGTTACATGACTTTTAAGCTAGTTGGACACTTTTTATTCATTGCGCAAGCATAGGTTTTTGTGAAATTGAAAGTTATAAATTCGAGAGAGTGACTTAGAAAAATGAAAACATACATTGATACATATAAGAAGAGGCAATATATTATTGTTATAATGTCATTTTTGGATTTTGTACCTATAATTTGTATGCTATTAAATATGCCACAATATCAGTAGGGCAGTAGCCTTAGGTTTTGTTGGAAAATTTTTATGTTTTCACTTTCTGTCTTACTGTGCTTAGAAATTTGTTTACTAAAAGCATCAATTTTCTTAATAATGAGCAATTGGGAAGCTATTTTGCATATGAACACGTCTTAAAAGTGACAGTTTGTAAAAAAAGAACAAAACAAACAAACCTAAATCTGGGGATCTGATCTATTATTTTGAACTGTCAAAATCTCATACGCCATTATAAATAACGCAAATCACTGGACGTTAAAGTAGCCATTTTGTGATTTTAACTTTAGTAAATATTAAAAGATATTACAAAACGATCTTTTCAACTAACCCACTAAACTAGCTTTGACATTTATTTTAGTTAATTTTCCTCCAGTTTTTGTTCTTGAAAAAAGGGTTATGTATTATGGGATCGAAAATCCCTTTCTTAACAAGAAATTATACAAGCTTCAAAAAGGGACTGGAGGTGGAAAAATTTAAACAAAAAAAGGCTTACGAAAGCCTTCTGCCAGTTTTTACCTCCATTCACTTGTGCATCCAAGCAATTTTTTATTCATATCGATAAAATACACAATATCCTCATTCCTCTTCGATGTTATAGATTTATCTGGGAGATTATTCAACAAACCGATCAACACCACCAATAGCTGGATGGAGGAAGTGAAAGTCGATCGATATTTTTGTGTTTTTATTTTTATTTTAATATAATGCACAAAAAACATCGTCTGATAAAATTCTTAACAAGAAAAAATCCACTTCACCAACATCTTTGAATTGTCAGTTTGACTATGGAGCGGCCGGGAGGTGGCGGTGCAGTCGTTGTGGCATAAGAAATGCTCTGCACTCTGCCCCACAAATCAACAAGCGAATAAAAGAAACAATTCATATAATGAAACGCACAAGGAACTCACTGGATGGATAGACTCCTCGGCATAAGTTATACATTTTTGTATGGTGTGCTCTTGATTGTGTCCAAAGTGTCCAAACTGGAGTTGGACTACACACAGCAAACAAAAAAATGTCAAGGAAACTTGTTCCAATGGATTACGGAAGCTCTGGGAGCTAATGCGACATTTTTTTAAAAAGATTTTCGATTTCATTGAATAATAGAGATCGTTGCGTATACGCGTTCGATGATGGTGATTTTTCACACAACAAAAAAACTGACTCCGCTACAGATGTCATCTTAATCCACAATCCAAAGGAAACATGGCCTTTTAAAGCGCGCACCCATCAACGACGCAAGAAATGTTTTCAACTTTTTCCCAAGTGCTTGCTCTGCTTTCAGGTCCGTTTAAATAAGGAGGGAGGAAGACTGTAGAAAATTTTCCTTGAGCTTGCTATACATTTTTTTCTCCAAAGTCTTAAAATTTAACTGTCAGATGATTTGCTGATATATGACATAAAGGAATGACATTTGATAATTTCATACGTCATCGTCTGATAATGGCTGATAATGACGTTTAACTTAACGTTTATTAATTTAACTATTGTAAAAAATTTAAGAAACATTTTTTACAGACAGATTTGTCAATATTTTTAGATCTTTCAATCCTATATATTAAACTTAATTTGATATTTGGCAAATGATCTAAAGTTTCTGAGGACTTGATATCAACATTACCCTCACGTTTATACGAATTCAACTCTTGAAAAGTCTATGAGTGTCAACTTAGCGAACCAAAATTCACCGATTGTAAAACTAGTAGTGACAGTTGTGATTTTGTCAAAATGTCACAAATAATTCACGACAAATTAACTTTAAGTTAAGTTTACACTTATCCATAATACGCTCCTGGATCTGATAAAAAAGAAACAATTTATTTAACAAGTAGCTTGAAATTTCTGCGAAAAACGTTTCTTTTGTATGAGAGAATTTTAATATTATGCCACAATTTTAAGCGACCAACCCCCTAACGTGCCAGAGGGCCTGAGTTAGCAGCTCTCATACCAGAAAAGAGGTTTATGTTCAATGTGCGTATAAATCAGTTTCTTCAGTAGACTCAGTATTGAAAAAAGTCGACCACTGGGTGTTCATAAATAAAGCGAAAATGTTTTCATGGTGTTGTTTTAGCTTCAAGTCAAAATGATGATGGTGGGTGTTTGTTGAGGAGCTATTTCAACTCTCAAAAGCACTAAAAGTAATAGTTATGCAATGTATTTTTTTTTCAGTCTTGTAGTAGGTAGGTAGTTTTGCTTTACCTTCGAAAATAGTTTTGAGATAAAACTAAAAATATCCAGAAATTCATTCAAGTTGCGAATATCTTTACTTGTTTGTTTAAGCCCATATGGTGGGATAGATGTTAGATGATTATGCAAAGAACGAATAGAAACCACTTGTTTAAGTGTTTTGGTGTTCAATTGCCAGAAAAATAGGAGTACAATGGTTTCTAACAATCCAGAAGCTGGACAGCTCCAGGCTGTTATGTTAATTTCTTGATCATAAAATTTGGAATTTTTTTACAATTGGGAACCCAGATGGGCTACTGGCCATAAGTATGCTTTGTCAAGATGACACTAAACAAAATCAATTGAACTTTTGGTAGTTCTTTCCATGACAAAAAAAAACTTATTTTCACATCGTTTATGCAGAATGATGGTGTAACTCCACCCAGGTAGCTTAGGTACCCTCCAAGTGCCATTGAACTTGTCCCCAAGTATCAGTCACACAGAATAAATTCAAGTGAAAATTTACGAAAAAAAGAACATTTCCCAGCACGCTTCAAGAAACATCCTGGAAAAGTGTGTTTTTTTGTAGGTAATAGACTGTAGTAAACCCCTAACAAAGAAACAGTAACAAAAAGTCTTCTTGATGCTTCTTTATATAGGTTCGTTTCATTTTTTTTTTTGAATGTGGCAAGTCTTGCACTATGTCATGCTTCCCTGGCCATGGATGTCAACCGTGTGATTTTTATCCATCCACAAGTTGTGTTTTATTTGTATCATATGGAGTTGTGTTATGTTCCCCTAAGTTGTATTTATATATACGTAGACTGACTTAGTCTAGTTAGCCCTTTTTTTTTTGTTCAGGAGACAATGAAGATAGGTCTTTCTTTTTTTGTGCATAGAAAAAGAGAAAATGGAGCACTATATCGACCAACATGGTAAGATATACTTTTTACCTACCTAAAGGGCTTTCAACTTAATAAATGATTTATACATGAATAAACTCTCCAAGAGCCAAAAAGGTGTGGCTACTGCGTATATCACAATTCAAAATAAATAAATTATCATGCATAGCCAAAAGGGTCTGCATTGACGTTGGAATAACTTGGATTTTTATCCAACACTTTGTTGTTTTCCAGATTTTAAATCTTGACGGACATTTTTTAAACGCCAAACATTTTTGAGGTAAATCGTTTGTTGAATTTTGACGTTGGTTAAATTTTGACATTTGGTTAAAATTTGAAATAAGCGTGGTGAATTAAATAGCTTTTTGCTAAATTTTGACATAAGGGTGTATATTCTGACGTTTCTCAAGATGGAGAAAGGATTGCATTCACATTTATTTTCTATAAATGCAAGATCATATAACTAATAATCTGTTAAACAAATCATCGTTCTGACATATTTTTATTTGTAATTTACACGTTTTTTCATGGTAATTGTTGTCCTGATGATATTTATATTTATAGTTATAATTTTGGGAAAACATCGATGCAAAACTGAGGAAAGTTAATAAATTAGTAGTTGAGAAATTGTTGCATTTTTTGGGGTCTGGTTTTAAACATACAATTACATTAACATTTTTCAGAGTAATTATTTTTATGTTCAGGGAATTTTAATCAGAGTAGTGTTTTTAAATGTCCCATTCAACGCAAACCAAAAAAATAAATTTGATCCTATAACCAAATGTCAAACTTTAATCGTGGTAAAAAATTTACCCAACATTTAAACTCAATTCGCACACTTTCTCAGAACTCAAAAAATTCGACCCGTCAAAGCATGAAAGAGAGGAGCCCAAATTTGTGCGTGAACATAAATATATCTTCGAGCTGATTTCATTTTGACACTAGCGTGGTGAATTTAATTAACATAAAACCTTTAATTTTAATTGTCAGAGTATTCTATAATAATGTAATAGATAGCAATGAGACTAGTCTTATTCTTAACCGGAAGTGGGTCAAGGCTCAGTCAAATGCTGAACTCGGGGTAATCAGAAGATTACTCTGGGTTTTTTGCCTGTACCTTAATCTATTACGGTTTAGTTTTATTTAGTTGTATGCTTAGTTTTAGTCCTAGTCTGTAAGTTATAATCAGCCAGTAAAGAGCAAAGCAGCTATAGTTGTCGGGAGCAAGCAACTAAAATTAGAGCAATATATTTCTAGATTAAGAAACCGTTATACTATGAATTTGAATTATACAAAATTTAAACAATTTTTGAACTAGCTCAGACATATCTTAAGTCGAGCAAAACTGAATATTATTGTAACTGAAAACTGATTGAATATGTCTCAGTGTGAAAATTAATTAGTTTCATTGAAGAAAAACTTATTGCTTGAATTTTTAGGGAATTAAATCAAGTAGTGCTTTAAAAATCCATTTTGACCACCATTTTAAAGCAATTCACATGACTTGATTCTAACTTTTGGTTTGTTCGTTAAGTTCAAAAGTCACAAACAGTTTTTATTGAAAAACTTATATAAGTTTTAAATAATTTATATAAATTGTACATATCGCAAAGACTAATCTTTGATTTATTCTCAACACAATTGACAGTTGTTGGAAAATTGCACGGTTTTTTAAAATAGCTTTTGGGGTGTAAAGAAAACTACAATCAATTCTTCGTTAAGTTCAACGAATAAGCCTATTACTGTTTAAAAAACTGTGCTGTGTAGAAATGTATTTTGACGTATAAATCGGACATCTGTGACTAAACTAATTTACTGTTGATCTCAAAGATAAAAGTCTTACCCGAATGTTTTCTTTATATCAAAGCAAAATAAAAATAAAAAAGCCACATAAATATAAAAAGGAAGTACCCTAAACAAAATTATAACTACTTCCTCTGTGTTCAGTAAAAAAGTAAACGAAAAATATAAAAATCCATTAAGAGAAGCTGATATATCACACTGCCATATATTTTAGCTCAATTCAATTTCCTCTTTCATATATTAGGTTACACCACTGGCTGACTTATGTATTTGTAGGTGCTTGGGTGCTTTCATTGAAAGCTAGGAGTATAAGTGCCTTTTTAACTACCTATACCAAGCTTCCTATTTCTAACCTCTGAGTCCCCACTTATGTGACTTTTTGGTTGCTGTTGACCTATTCCAATTTTGATTTCATTTCGTCCTACGTTGTAGGATTTCTTGAGGTACTTTTCTTCTTTTTTTTAACAAATTTGTGTGTATGAGTAGTTCATTAAACTTCTATTCACATCATCGTGCACTTCAAAGCCTACCTAATGGAAGTAAATGTGAATTTCTTAATTACGTATCTAATACTCACGTTGGACGGGACAAGTTGAGAACCACTTCTGATTCTGAAAGACATCTCACATATATACAAAATCGATTCTAAGAAAATCGACTCCATTTCATCCATTTTTATACCGCGGTATCTTTAAGGCGGCGCGTTAAGAGTCGTTTATTACAGTGATTTAAGGCTTTCTGGTGTCGGAGTTGGATCGAGCGACGGAAATGGAATGCATTATCATCATCTCATCACCATCAACATCTACATCATCATCACCAGTAGCAATATTATGAACAGCTATAGCAACTTTGCTGCATATATATACTCCATCCCATCCAGAAGCACAGGAAATTATTAACCCTGGAGGAGCTACCGCGCAATACTTATACTCGTTCATGTTCAAACCTACGAGCTACGAGAATACGCTAAGCAGATGAGGATGGTTTTATTCTTTTAGGAAATTGCAATCACATAATACAACCTTTACAAGAGAAGGTATAGTTACCTAAGAGGAACCCTTTTTTTACATCTCCTGATTTCAACAAGTTACCACCTCATCAACACACATCAAGGAATTGGATTTCTTCGGTCTTACATATATAAATTTTTTTTTCTTCTTTTTCAGGTGTTGATTATTCAATTGGAACACCTGTAGGTATATTTTATTGGCAAATTTCAGTCTTTCTCGTCATGGCGATGATGGCAGTATATAGAGCTTGTTGTTGATGAGATGATGGCGATATTGACCTTTGATTTGTCTTCTTTGTGACTTAATCTGGATTGCACAATCGAGAGAGAGGATAATGATGTCAAATAATGATAAAAAAGCCAAGCAAAAAGTTATATTTATATCACGTAGAAAAAAGGGTCTATTGGAAGTAGTGTTTTCTTTCAAGACCTTTTTACATTGGCAAAATACGAAAGATAAATGAGATGCGTCTCCAGGATTTCTGATACTTTTAATGGATGTAATTATTATGCCTTCGTTGCTTTTTCTATTCGTGATTTCGTCACGTTTTTGTAACACGTTTTGTTATTAAAGTTCTGAATGGAAAATAAATTGCCCGTAGAAAAGGTTGGTAGGGGAAAGCAAGTTTTCTTAATGCGTTAGATATACCCGATCTATACTTCTTTCTTTCAAAACAAGTAGTTTAAGCAGTAAATTTCAAATATATTTTGAATTATACTTTGCTTTGATTTTTCACCAAGAATGTCACTTTCAAAATCTTTTTGTTATACGATTTGGTAAAAATGGGAAACAAATTAATGCATGCATGAAATTAATTATGCAACTAAGAATGCTGAATCTGATCGCGTCTTAAAAGTGACAGTTCGTAAAAAATAAAAATAAAACAAAACGAACAAACCTAAATCAGGGGAATCACTTATTAATTTCAACTGACACAAACACTTAGATGAAGATTTTTCTTTAAAAAGTGTAGAAAAATTAGTATTTGTAATTCTAGTAAAGCGGAACGTTAAGGACGATAATTCAGTCTTAGATGTTTAGGTTTATAAACAAGTACCAAAAAGTTGTCTTATCAAATCTATACCTGGAGTAAAATTAGACATCGACTGGTTCTTCGAATGAACTCGGAGCGTAAACATCAAACGTAGCATTGCTAGGATTAAAAAAATTGTATAGGGTAATTTTTAGGTTGGATGAGAAGTTTTTAATCTTGTTAATTGACAGTTGAAAATATTAAACTGTGTTCTCATGTCTGTTAGCAATTCATCATGTTTAATCTCATTTGTACAGCGTTATACTACGTTTCCACCAACAAATAATCCGAGATTTAAGGCAAGTGATTTAAAATAAATCATGAGGTGTTTCCACCAAAGAAAAGGAGATTAATTTGACGTTTGGTTTATGTCATAACAACCAAACTTCAAATTATTCTCCTTTCGAAAAGAAAAAAAATATGTATTTGTTCACTCATCATCTGTAAGTAATTGGTTTTATTATATTCTTGTACATATTTATTATTTTTGTATACTTACATTTTATTTCGTCTGGTGATTTCTTGAAAGTTGTTTATTGTTTTGAATTTGAGTCATATGGAAGTGAGACAGATAGTTTTTGTTGACATTTCCAACGAAATTGGCGTTTAAATGGGTCGGTTCAACAATTATTCTCCGAAAAAAAAGTTTGTTTGATTTGACAAACTAATGTTTCCAAGTAGATTTCAATGAGTTTTATTTGAAATCTTTATTTGAGGAGATTAAAATTTGTATGGTAAATCTTCGAGATTTCAAGGAGATTTGTGACAAATCTAGCTTAATCTCGGTTTAGTGCCCGGTGGAAACGTAGTATTACAGCGGGTTTTTTTAAAATTAGTTTAGCATATGCAACATTTTTCAATTTTGTTAAAGGAATATTTTTGGTATGGTTAGTTTGTACTTTTTAAAACACACTTAAAGTTTGAATTTTGTTAAAAAACAAATTTTGACCCGTTCTTGAGATAACTTAAACCTTTTTTAAAAAATGAGACATTTTTGATCATCAAATAACAGACGTGACGGACGGAATCGCCGGACCCACTTTTTTCGACTTCTCTACCATCATCGTAATGTCATGTTGAACTTAAATCTCAAGTTGAAACATTTGTACGAATAAAATACTTGCAATAAAGTTGTTATATGTCCCAAGTAAAAATAAATGCCATGAAATTATCTCCCAGATTATAATATTATATAAAATTAATTCCAAAAATATTTCTGTAGTGTATTATTATTCGAATTTATATAGTTATTAAAAAAACACCCAATACTTACCTACCTGAAGCCAACTAATATCACCAAGCTAATTCCATTACTTTGAGGTTGAAAGAACGTCATTTTCATGTGTTAAGTCCATAACTATGTATATCCTGTTAATTTTTCTTTCTATCACGCAGTCAACTAGTTCTAAATCGAAAAACTTTAAACAAACTTTTTCTATTTAAAAAATCAAGTGAAATTCTTTGTTTTTGAAAGTTGCCCTGAAGCTCTTTTTTGAACTATTTAAAACCGCGCATATTTTTCCTTGAACAAGACAAAATAAGGACTTTGCTTATTTCAGATGCAAAAATACTGAAAACCCCTTCACTTGCTAATGTTCTCCCATTACAAATTGCTTTACGCAAAATCCCTATTTTGTGTGCATTCCTTAAGCCCACTCAATGGAGCATAGGATCTAGGATATCCTCAAGACAGAAATTCTCTTTCTCCCTCAGAATGGGGATGGAATTTTTTATATAAAATTGCTTGGCTTGCAGAATTATGATTCTTTCGATTTAAACGCATTATGATAAAGCGTTAGGTATCAAATAAGTTCACCCATCAAGCCTCACGGTCACACCATGTTCCCTATCTACGCTCCTAAAATAGGTTTGAAAAGGAAGTGGGTAACCTCCTCCAGTGAAGTTTTTTGAAGTTTAAATGCATCGGGGTTGTTGCACAAAGCGACTTGTTGCACTAATAGAACCTTGAGTGAAGATGATGGTAGCCTTGCTGATGTCTTCTGGGATGTGGGTCATAGCAAGTGCCTTGCACTCTCCGAGTTTTGAGAGAGAGCACTATAAAAACGGAGAAAGACTTTTCTCTTTGAACTTAAAACAGCTTTGAGTCTATGAATTTCGGTATATCAATCCATAAGTACCTATACTTTTCAAAACGTACATAATTATAATATGATATCATATCATATACATATAGGTATAATTTGACAGGCGATGAGTTCTTCGCCCTGAGCCAAGCCCTCATCACATAAGAAAGTTGTCAAATTGATGCATTTCGTGTCTTCCTGTCCTTCTTCGTGTCCACCAGAGGGCGTCAAATCATACACATTAACAGAAACCAATCCCTCTAGAGGCTATCAAGATAAAGGGTTTTTATTTTACTGTCCATTGCCGCGCCGATATTTATGTTTGGCACGAATTCGATACCAATTTCCATTAGGGAGATATCGACATCGTGATATTATGTTTTTTATTATTTTCTAATCTATAGTATATTTTTCGAGGTAAACATTTATATTGTAGGTAATTTAGTTTTACTGTTTGTTTATTTTTCTTAAGAATAATTATGTTAAAATGTTTTGTGTTGGCGGGCAGCAAAAGAGATGAGTTGTGTAGTCTTGAAGTCCAAACGTGGGAGGATGATGAAGATTTTAAAGAAAGCGAAAGTTTTATTTTTGGTTTGGTTTTCCCCTTGAAATTTTTTTAAGCCAGGAGCCGTCTTTACAATCTTAATACTTGACTCGGTTAAGTGAGGTTGGTGTTTTTTTTTCAAAGATTTGTATGGGTAAAGCTTGGTATAGGTTAGGTATTAAAAGATTGACATCTTAATTTCAATTTAATGGATTTACTCGTTTGTTGACACTCAGCAAATAAAGTTTTTTTTTTTTATTTATTTGATGGTTATGAAAGACCAATTTAAAATTAAGGTGGCACTAGAGGTCACATTTGTTACTAACCATAAGTATCTATATATTATTTATTTGCAAAACATTAAGTTTAAACAATTTATGGTATATGTATGTACAGTACATTGAACATTTTTATAAAGTCTGAAGAATGACACAAAATCACTTTTCTTTTTGTTGATATTTACAAAATGTGATGGCGTCATTTTATTAAAATCTAATTTTATGGGTTTTTAATTACATTTGGATACATTTGATTTAGCACACAAGGTCACACATTAACAGCAGTTGGAATTTACGCTAAAGTAGATTTCAAAGCAAGTACTTAGTAAATATGAAATTTGTATAGAAAAATGTGTCAAAGCTTGAGAAAATGTGAGTTATGATTTAAGAATATACTAGTGTACACTTTAGAAGAAGATATCACATTTTATGTTATTGCAATCGGTACGATTTGTTTAAATGAAGTTTTTGAAATTTCTCGACGCTTGAAGGTCCCCATAGTCTTAACCCGTCATTTTTTGGAAGATGTGTCTTTAAGTACCTTTTTGGACCTCAATATTTGAAGATCGACATCAAGTAAATTTTGATGAATTTGAGAATTTTAAAAAATTCTAATGGATGTTTTTCTTTTATTATAATGATTTGAAACATAAAGTTTTGGTTGATATGAAATCTCTTACGAACAAAAAATACTAAAGTTAAACTGCATCATAAACATTATTTATGTATAATGGTAAGGCATTCCACATTCGCGTAGTACGGCTAAGGATCGAATTTCTGTACTTGACAGTACGACTGGAGTTGTAACGTTGTTAGTCCAAAACTGTTGTGTTTTAACAAAAAAAAAACAGTTTTAGCAACGAAAATTAGTGTTGCCGTCGAATAGTTTTCGAAAAATTGACACCATTTCTCAAAAAAAATATAAAAAACAAACTACTCGCATGACAAGAGAAATAAAATGCACAACTGCACGATCCTGCTATTGATTTAAAGATTTAAAAACATACTTGCAAAAAATGTTCATTTTCAAAAACTTAAGTTCCATTGAATGTCTCAAAAAATTCTTAATTTTTTAATTTAAGTTTTTCAAAAATAGTTTTTTTTTTGGAAACAAAAATTTAAGATTTAATTTTTCATTTTTCTTAGAAATACATATATTTATTAAGTGCTTATAAATTAATATACTTTGTACATTTCCGTTTCGTAAAAAATGTTGACGCGTTTTTGAGATATAGATTTCTTTGTTTAGACGGAATCTTGTTAAAAGGAAAAAAAAAATCATTTAAATCAGTTCATTAGTTCCTCAGAAAATTTGAAAACAAAAGAATGGTTTAATATTTTGTATATTAAAAAATCCTAAGTTACGAACAAAAAATTAAAGAACATTTCATAAAATTCTATTGGACCTTTTTTGATAATATTCGAATTTTGGGGACTGTATTTATTCTTGGTCTTAAAAACTGATTAAAAAAACCCATATCACCGATCTATTTAAAAAAGGGTCTAGGACAGACTTTTCCATGTTTTATTAAAATGTCTAGTTCAAACAGACGCAATATTTGGCATATGGTTCCTTTATATTGCCAATAACAAACCAATATTAGAAGAATTATGAAAGAATCTATTGTGATAGTTAGCTTTCTGGAGAGAAAGTTGTAAAGGGATGAAGTTAACTTCAAGTAAATAAATAAAGCTAAATTATTCGAAAGTAAAATACACTTAATCCACTCCTGGGACTAAAAATGTTGCAATCGTCAATCTTTTGACATTAAAAATCAATTATTTATCAAAAATTTTATTGTAATCAATTGATGAAATGACTTCCATTTATTTGAACTCTTTGGAACGAATTTTTTAAAAATGGTAGTATTTTCACTTAAGGGAAAAAAACCTTAATGGCTGAAAAACAAACACGCTTCAGCTTCGGCTTCGCCTGACGTTTACGAGTTCAGCCATAGGAATTCAATGCATGCTATCACAACACAATGACCCTGATTACACGGGATGTTTTTTCGTTCGTTTTTGTCTTTCGTCTTTTTGACAGGTACCTACCCTCGTGATTACACCTTTCCTTTTTTCGTTCCTTTCGTTATTCCTCTTTTTGACGTTTGTGACCGAATTGTTTTTATTTTACTTTTTATATCCGAAATTGTAACACCCGGTTTGATTTTCAAAAGCTCTTTTCGAATAATTTCAAGTGCCTCAATTCTTTTATTTCTATTTTTATATTTTTTGTTCAGCTTGTTATACAAGTTGGGCCAACTTTGAAACAGCGTTAATAATACTTCCGTTTGAGTTTTTGTCCACATTTCTTAAATCGTTTAAATAAATAATTAAATTTACATTATTTCACGTTTATATTTGCCTTTACTACACCGTACTCTGGAAAACTGAACTTATAGCTTGTAAATTATGCATTTTGTTTTTTATATTGGTTGTCAAAGCATAAACGTCAAAGTTCAACCAAAAAAAGTCCATACATTTTCAGGACTCTTTTCACGACTTCTTTCCCCCTACGTTTCTACACCCCTCACCCGATCTGTCAAAAAGACGAAAGAGGAAACAACCAAAAAAACATCTCGTGTAATCGGGCACATTCCCATTGGTTATTATAGAAATGTCATTCAAAGCAACCTCGAAGCAGGCTCATCGTACCGCAGACAAAGCCGAAGCTGAAGCGTGTTTGTGTTTCAGCCATAACTTCTTTATGTAATGCACTTGGTTCGTGAGAAGTTGCAGCTTCTACTTTGTAATTGAGGGAACGGGCAAAGCATTTAAGATTATTTTTTCAGGACGCCAAATGTCATTTCCATAACTCTTTGAGTAAAATAATGTTAATTTAAGAACTGACACATTCAAAATCTAAGCTTCGACACCAGAGTTTTTCCGAAACTATATTATCGGAATTTTCTTATCGCAACGAACTGCAAACCTACAGTAAATAAAAACCACAAATATTTTACTTTTTACTTTATTGAAAATCACAGAACAAAATAATAAAAACATAAGAATTTATACAAACTATGGCAATCGACTGAATTATTTTTATTTTTTGAGTGGTGTGACATATTTCAGATGCTTTAATTTCACTTGAAGTGATTTCAAAAAGTATTCGAAGTTATGAAATCGATCAACTTTGGTAGAACCCTGAAAACAATTTCACTCGATTTTCAATTTAATTTCATTTCACTCGATTTTGGGAACCTAGCTGATCTAATGACAAAATCTGTTTTCAAATTGAATGCATTTAAAGATTGCATTCTTTTAAAAGTTAAAAGTTGTTTGTTGGGCTTACAACTTGCTTAAAATTCTTGAAATCCAGACAATATTAAATCAATTTTAGAAAATATATAAACATTTCATAGTTCTATTTTTAGTAACAAGAATAAAATAAGTAAAAATGTTTTTTAAGAAATTTCATCTCCTATCGGGTGCAATAAATCTCCCCACTTTATACGACTTTCGGAAATAAAAAGTAGAAAACTTTATCATATACTGACACACATTTTTATCCAACTTAAAACATAGTCGTATACATTTCTATAAAAATAAAACATCTCAAAATTGGTTCTGACATCCACATCCATGACAGCTAAAAAACCATTCTCCCGTTTAAGTACAAAACATGCCAAAAAAGAAATCCATCGAGAGACTTTGTGGCATCGATCGGCATCAGTGTCACGTGAATTGCATAAAAATAAAAATAAAAATTAAAACTACAAAAATACGCTTGCCAGAAGAATCTGTCGATGTCCGAGATTGTATCTAGTTTCACCTTCACTTTATGAGATAAAACTGAAGAAGTTTGAAGATGAAGAATTCCTCTTCAGTAATAATGTAAGTTGAACCAATGTCTCACATATCCGAATTTGTGAAATTTGGTGTCGTTGCGCTTGTACGACGTACGTCGCGTCTTCGTAGCGTCGCGCCGCCGCCGGTCGTCTCGTCTACTGATGGGCTATATACACTGTTTTTCCATACTTAGAGTATTGACTGGTGCTTGAGCGTGGTTTGCTGTTTGCTCATATGAAATATGGTAACCGGTCGAGTGAGGTGTCGCTGCCAATGCCGCCGCTTCTGTGAATTTGACCCAGAATCCGAAACACACTCTTATCTTCCGTGGCTATCATCCTCCTCGCGTTCAATTGCCTCCTCTTCTTACTCCTTTTATACAAAAAATGATGGTAATTAAAATAAATTGGAAATTGCAGCGGGGGCTGGTTTCCTGCCGAGAATCAGTGAATCTGTTTTTGTTTTCGTTTTTTGGTCACATAGCTTAGCATACGGCAGCAGCAGCGGCCAATGAAGAAGAAAGTGGCTTTTGTTTTAGGTAGTCCAATCGTGACAATGTCGTCGCGGTCGTCGAAATGAAAAGGATAATCAAGATTCAGGTTTTCACCATCATCGAGGAGTACCTAAGTAGTCGCGTCGCGTTGCTTCGAAATCGTCTGCGAATCTGGACCGATTATGCGTTGTTGTCGTCGTCGTCGTCGTCGCCGGCCTCCATCGCTGCTGTATGATTTGTTTTTGTCCTCTCCTGGTTTACCGAAAGTTGTGCACTTGTTTGATATAACCCGACCGGTATTATTGAGGGGCTTCAGTTTCAGCGTCAGCGTCAGCAGCATTGGCACCCGGAAAAAAGATCACTTAAATTTTAAGGTTCATTTGTCTGCAGTCTGCGCTGGCTGTGCAGTGCGCAGATTATGCCAAAGAAAGTGGTCACGGTGGTTTTTGAAAGAATGCACTTTCCTTTCGAAAAGTGATTCCTCATTTCAAAAAATTCCATACATAATGAGCGCAAAGGCTATAGGAAGTCAGAGGCCCAGGTGATATCTTATAAGACTCTTAATCAATTCTTCTTCTTCGAACCTACTCCTCCCCCTCGTCCCCCCTTTTCATTCACCTATTTTCAATGTTTTGGCATCCTAATGAATATGGCCAAGATCACGATGTCCGCCACTCCTAGAGCTGTCACTATAATCAAGGAAATAAATTGGCTTTCAAATTCGATGAATCGCGGCGAGATGATGATCGGCGCAGCTCCTCGGTCGGCGGCGGCGATTTGATTTGAAGAGACTCCAGGTTTTGGTTCTTCGTAAGACAGTAGCTCAACAAATGTTAGTATATGGTTTGCTTTGTGGGAGGCTGTTGTTTATTATAAGACTTCCAGTCCTCATTTATTCATTCATTTTATTCAATTCAATTGGCCACGAGTTAGTGATTTTTCCGTCGTAATGAAGGCATGGTAATTGCATATATTTTGCAGCAAGAGGTTTTTCTGGCCAAATGCGGTTAGTGATTTTTCTGATACAATGATGGCTCGAATGGAAGCCGTATTCAAATAGGTACATAATTATTTTGAATATGCAGCAGCTTTAAAATGAGGTAGCATAGTGCCATCGTACAGGATTATTGGCGCATAACATACATATCCATAAAAAAATGTTTCGTGATGATGATTGAATCTGGTGGAATTCATTTTGAAAATTGATGCCAAAATAAGTTCCGCATGTGACAGAGAGTCAACAATATTAATATGGTTGAAATTTGATTCAAGTAAAATCTCAAATTCTAAATACTATATCTTTTCTAAAGCTAATGTCAAATATGTCATTAGAAAAACCGTCCTAAACGTCTAATAATTTATGTCCCAAAATATTGCCCTTAAATGTCATTCCCAAGCACTGTTAGATGACGTTGTTTCAGTCAACTGACAGTTGCTGGTAACTGGGCAGTTTATATTTCTAAGAATTCAATACATTTGTTTCTTAGTTTTTGAATTCTGTGATAGAGAATTTTTAAGAAATTCAATTCTTAGATTTCTGACAGCAAAAGTGAGAAATTTGTATGATAAGTTTTGTTATATCTAAGAATACTGAAAACTCTGAAATCTAAACTCGCCAAATGTTGACAGAAATGTCATTGGAAACCATTGTCAGATGACGTTTAAAATTGTCACATAAAGTTGTTTAAGTCATCTAACAGTTGTTAATAATTTTTTCACTGTCACAACACTAAAAACTATTTGACAATTAAATTGTGAAGACTTTGTAACAATGTCATAAAAGTAGATATTTTTTAAAGCCGATTGATAACTATTGTCAGACAAAAAATCCATTAAGACCTCAAATTAAATTCTTTATCAATCAAAATATTAAAAGAGATATTTTTTACAACTTCCACCAAAAAACGGTAGGGATGTTTTTGAAATATAATATTATATAATAACATTAAAAATAATAAAAATTAAATCAGTATTAATAAAATTATTCTAGTCGAAATTTCGTAACCTTAACGCTGCTAGTTCTGCCAAATTTTCATTTTCATTTGGCTAAATTTGTTGCTTCATCTTCCAAAATAAGTCGCTGGTGAGATAGTTTCCTCGATGTGTGTCGAACATTTTCAATAGCTTTCGAGATCTTTTAAAAAAATTACAATAACGTCAAAGACAAATAAATAAATTAGAATCCCGAAAAGATGAACAGATTTATAACTTCGACATTGAAACATTTCAAAAGATAAATGTGTTGAAGGCTTTATTTCGCATTTTAAAATTTTAATGCTCAACAAGATGGACACTTCAAAATAATAAACGGGCCTGTTTCGTAATCTGTTCATCTTTCTGAGATTCGTTTGTTGTTGGAAATGTCAGTTACCGGGTCCTCTAAATTAGAGCTGGCAGCTGAAGTCTTGTATCCTCTCATAGGTCCACTTGAAACACTTGACTGATTGCTGTAATATTAAAATATTATACACATCTGAAGGAATTTTTAGTAAATCGCCAGTTATAGCTATCATTGGTTTTCATCATTGAAAACAAACATTGGATTTTTTTTGACAGGCCGTTTATGGCTATCATTAAAAATTTCTGTCATTGAAAAAATTTTCCTGATTGAAAGCCCCCGAAAAATTTTTACTAACAGAAATCTGTCATTGGAATTGTGTGAAATTGGAACACAAATCAGTGGAACGATTCGTTTCACTTTTGGACATAAAAGTATCAGCTGTTCAGGAAAATGAATTTCCGTCCGGAAAATAGAAAAATACATTTTTAGAGAAAAATAAATGTGCAACTAAACTTTTTTTTTCTCAAAAAAAATTCTTTGTGTGATTTCCGATCGATCGGTATATAATTTTCATTTCTAATCAAAGGGAAACACCTTCAAATATTGATTCAAAAAATTTTCCGGATCGATTTCAATGATAGCTATAACTGGCCCCTAAGTCATACCCCGACAAATGATGTCTTGAGTTTTCTAAAGTTTGTTTCAAAATTAGATTGTCACTTTCGGTCTCATTCAAGCGCTCTAAAAGTTTCTGTTTATCCTCAAGCATTTGTCTGTAAAACACACAAACATTGGAAACATAGAAATAACAGTAAATATTTCAGTTTAAAGAACCTAATGTGTTGTTCAAAAAGCTGAGTTTTCTTCTGCATTTCGTTATCTATTTGAATTTGCTGCGTTTTCCAAGCATCAAATGCAGATAAAATGTTATCCTTTTCTCCATTGATTTGGACCAGTTTTCTAGAATTGTATAAAATATTTTTAACATAGTTCAAAAATATTGCTAAAGCTTAAGAGTTTAAGTTGTGTAATGGATTTTCAGTGTTGTCTCAAGATTTTTTTTAAGGCCCGACTGTAATAGAATTAATCACAAGATTTAAATGTTATCAAATTGAGATTCGTTAAGTTTCATTAAGTATTTACAAGAGCAATTCCAGTCGCTCAGCATTAAATTGATTTTGACAGCTCGACAACCCAAACAGGTAGCTACAGGAGTAAAATGTCATCTAAATATAAGCAAGTGTTCGTTGAGTTTTTGACATAAGCTAATACTACTGAAGCTATTTTAGTTCAGACTTCAATCTGTCAAAAAGTTTACGAAACAATACTCAGAGCTGTCGTTCACAAATTTAAACAAATCAAAAACAAAATAATATTTACTGATTTTCTTGTGATATTCCGTTGTAGTCTTCAATAAGATTATTATGTTTGTTAACAAGTTCCATATAAGTTTCTCTAAATCGTTTAGTATCCTCACAGTGGACCTTTTCAAGACGTTGTATTTCCTGATTGCATTCGGAGAGTTTTTCCTTGGCATAAGAGAGTTCACAATTTGTTCGATTAAGTTGTTCCTTAAGACTTTGCTGAGTTCCAATGTGAGTGGCTTGATTTTCCTTGAGAGTTGTTAACTCAAAGTGAAGTAATTTTCTCTGCAAGAAAATAAATATAAGTTTATGTACGCTGAAATATTAAACAAAGTCTTAAACGAACTTCTTTTGTATGAACTTTTTCATTTGTACGAAGTTCTTCGATTATTGTTTGAAAACATGCAACTTGTTTAGAAAGTTTTTGAATTAATTTAGATTGTTCGAGATTCTTTTCTTCGGCAGCATCAAGTTTTGATAGCAATTCTTTTTGATCTAGTTTTTTATCAGGAGTTTGTTCTCTTCTCTGCAGAAGTTTTGTTTTGGCTTCGAAAAGAAGATGAAATAAAAAAACGAACATATGAAAAAGACAACAAAATTACTCTTCTCTTAAAACATAAAGTTTTTAAAAGTATTGGAATAAACTTTAATACTATTTGCTAAAAATGTACGCCATAGCTTTTAAGATTTTGTTCAGTCTATCTCACCTTGATTTCTTCGAATTTCTGTCAATTCTCTTTTCAATTGCTCATTTTCGGATTTCAAAGTTTCTACATTTTTACATTTCCATCGAAGCTCATTTTCAAGATTTTCAAGTTTTTCATCTGAGCTAGTTCGATGCGCTAATGATTGTTTTTGGCTTGATTTTTGATTTTCAAAATGAGCATTTTGCTCACAACGTTCACAAGGTCTTCGCTGGATCTCATTTATTTTTCTTTGAAGATACGAAATTTCTTGCTCTAAGCCACAGAATTTGTTTTTTAATTCTTCATTCTGTATAAAATATAAAATAGAATTTTGTTTTTAAAAGATTTCATACAAAATATGAAATTTAAATTCTACTCGATACTTCAGTTTGAAACGTTCGTTCTATTGTGTCCTTTTCCTCAGTTAAACTATCAACTGCTGCCTGAAGAAGATCGTTCTGGGTCTCAAGGTCTTTTAAAGATTTCTCAAATCGAACAGCTAATTCATCGTCCAAAAAATCAGATTGAACCATGTTGACCTGACAAGACAAGTTATTTAAGTCCGAACTTAAATCATCGATGATTCTCAAATACTCGCTGTGATTTTCCGGATTTTCTCCACAATACTGCTCTGCCTAAAAATCAAATTTATCACCTGATTTTTGCCAAGAAAAAAAGCCGTCTATTTACCATTTCAAAAGAGCAACACTCCAAAAAACTTCCAAAAACGGAAAGACATTGAATGGAAGAATATTTGCATTTCATTGCATGCCTCCGGCCTTCCTCAAAAACCAAATATCTCAACACCACTCTACTGCTGGGAAATTTTTGTTGAAAACTCGATTTAAAAACTCAGCAAACTAAATTCATTTTAAAAACTAGTCCTTTCCAATAATTGTATTAAAAGTTTTCTTTTGGTTAGCAGAGTTTCTTGTGCGAAATTGCAAGAAAAAAGTTTGTGGTTTAAAATTTCAACGTGACAGTAAACGATTTGATTCTATCGGCACGGGTTCTTTTTCCTATTGTTTTGATAGTCCTTAGTCACGAACTCACGACAACATACGAAACAGTAGTTTGTCTGGAATATGTATCCTTTCTTACGACTCCTGTTTTATTAATTTGTTTTCGAATGTAATTATCTTCTTGATACATAAGAAGTAATTAATAACTTAATATCCTTCAGGGTGTGGTAAGGTTATCAATGGAAGCATTAAATGAACTTTATCGTTTCTAATCTCCAATATGACTCGATATTATTGTTAGTCACAGAATGTTGAACTCCTGAAAGGTGTCAGGTTGCATGTTTCCCGCGGATATTTATAGTAAATTTTATTTATGGTATTTAGCACATCCCTTGCCTCATTTTTAAAATACTACAAATGTTTGTTCTATTATTTTGTTTAATAATACACCAATTTTGTCCTTATTATTTAATTCACAAAATTTTACGAACTACAAAAACTTTCCCGCGCTCGGAAATGGGAAAACTTTTATATTTTTTCTTTTTTGTAACGAAATTCTCGACCGACCGTAAGGAAATAACTCGGGTATCTGAGAAGTCTTCAAAAGAAACTCAAACTTTGATTTCGTTACGAAGTAACTGGTTGGCAATGGCAGGAGTATAGATAAATAGAAATGTCAATATGTTGCAATATTCTCTCCTTTCATGACTATTTATGGAGACTATTGACTGATAGATAGTAGTTAGGGTGATATCGTAAATTTAGACTTATACGTGAAATCTGAAATTCATAAAGTAGATCCTTGGACAAAATAGCTCTTTTTTGTTTTTGTTAAAAACAAAGTAGGAATCCTAAGAAAAGTCCAGGTTTTTAGAAGACTCTCTTAACTTTTAATAACGCCTTATTCATGGAAATATAAGAATTTTCATATGAATTTCAAAACACAACTAAAAAACATAATTTTGTATACAAATAAAAGGTTAATAGGCGAAAATTGCAAAGCCAACCGAAGTGAGTGATTTTATAACTTATTTAACCATACTGCTAAAATTGATAGTTTTCGAGATATTGGTCATTTTACAATATTTTCAAAAATTTATTTTATTATTTCGAAAATGTATTGAAATTCAATGCTGCTCAAATTTCAACGAGTAACATTTCGAAAAATAAAAACCTTAGCGGTATGGTGTAATGAACTTTTTTGTAGAAAATTGAACTTCCTATAAAATTGTTGCTAACATTTTTTCTGTGGGTCCTGTCATTTTCGATATAATGGCATAAAAATGAGAATTTTATGAAAAAACGGTTTAGTTCTACCCTTCTTGTGAGAGTTGGGGATGCGCTTTAATGAAAACTTTTGTAGAGCTTTTAATTCTGACAAATAAACCCAAGTGTGAGATGTTACCATAAATTTAAAGAAATAATATCAAAGTTGACCAGAAAACTTTAAGTGTCGTTTCCTAGTGCTAAATATTAACATTAAGGGCTCAAATTTTCAGCGAATTGTTTTTTTGCCTCTTCCAACAAATTTCTACCATATGCAAAATAGTTAGGAAGAAGTTTATTGACTGCTTTCTGTTTCTTTTCAAAGCTTTAAATTCTAATTTTAATCTCAATTCAAGTTCCCAACTTCTTTATCGTCTCTTAGAATCTCACTTCTTCGATCAGGTTAAAACAGGACAACAAACTTCTGAACCCTTCAGAATCAAAATTGTGTTCCTTTTACATAGTATTTTAATAGAAGACAGAAAATATTCCACATACGCCCTGGTTGACAATTCTTACGCTGCCGCCGCCGATAGAAAGTTTAGAAGTTTAAATTCTTCCACCAATTGTATGTTACATTGGTCTTTAGTATTTAATGTAAAAATAAATGGAACTTCATGTGAGTAAGCAATCAAAATGTTCGAAATGCTCTCACTCAAAACTGACTGAAAGAAAAGAGAAAAATAATGAAAATGCCTACAAAAACAACAAAAAAAAACACAAACAAAAATTCCTTTAAAGTAAAGTAAAAGGAATATTTTACTACCGCAGACATAATACAATAAAAAACATACATTTTTGTATCATTTTATCTGTTCAGCTGTTTTGTGTAACACATTATATTATTGACGTTCGATATAATCGTATATATATAAGGGGTATCAATCAACACATAGCTTTAAGAATCCTCGTAGCACAATAACATTTTTGAGTAAGACAGTAATTGTTGAAAGAAAAGATATCTATACAAAAAAATATAAAGGACAGTTCTTTGTTAAAAAAGCCGTAGTCCAAAAACATTTAGATAACAAAGTCCTTACTTCAAAAAAACTGTTTGTATATTAATATCGGCTGCAAGTATATCTCAATTCTTATAAAACTATTAAACCACTTTCTCCGATATTCACGATACAGCGCTTATTTTCAGTAATTAAGACTACTACAAAAAATTGTATCAGAGCTATCCCAAAAACGCAAGGTATTTGAAATATCACTTAGGAAGTTCAAGACTACCAACCATCGTGCTGATATAAAAATGAACTTTTGGTAGCTGGAATTAAGAAAGATTAACGACAGAGATTGTTAATAACATATGAGATAAACTTGCTCCTGTATCCAAACGGTTTGTTTAAAAATAGTATCTATACTTTTTTATCTTCAAAACGGTTTTTTATTAATTTATTTTAAATATTCTTGGTATGCTTATTTTATTAATTATTTAGTACCTATAAATATACTTTTTACATTTGAATGTTGTTAACAAATTTTAACGCATTCTTGCAAATATAAAATTTTATATTTTTTAAAAACCAACACAAAAATAAGGAGTTGTTGATATCAAATGTTATTGAAATAATTTAAGAATTTATTTTGAAAACAAAAATATTTTAATCGGTTCATTAATTCTTGAGAAAATTTAAAAACAAAATAGCTGTTCTATTGTGGTAACCTTCTGGAGAAATAAAAATACAGCATTTTAAGAGAAAATTTATTAAAAATATATCGCGCCGTTTAAAAAAAAATTAATTTTCATAAAGTTTCTATATTAAGCAATTAAAAACCTTTTTTTTTAAAGATGCCAGTATTTCTCTTCTTTTTTCACTACAAATATACAATTTTAATAAAACAAATTGACTAAATTTACTCTAATGTTAATCAAATGTATTAGACCGTTTTTCTCCAATTTTAACAATTGTAAAAATTATCATAGTAAGAGATCTATAACAATTATTATCCATTTATAAAATCTTCGCTAAGAAGCAACATAAGCAGATCCAAAATTTTAGTTAACGATTGATTCCGTCATGCAATTTTGTATGGCATTTTTTATTTCAGCTGCATGCTAGGCTAAGTCTATTAAAAGACTTACCTGAAACAAAAACTTCTTCCTAAATTCCAATTTCAAGTTATTTGTAGAGAAGTGCTAGGGACGCTCAAAAATGCAGCTCTATCGGAATTTGTATAAAGTAAATATTTTGTTTGCTTAAGAATTGTTTATTTTAAAACCTCAAAAATTATTTGACAAAAGTTTATGGCCGTGAAAAACCTTGTACTTGGTTTTCAAACTTCATTATTAAGGGTATTGCATTTTTGTTTGTTATTTCTACTACTCAAAAACTAAACCGTTTACTTCAATGTTTTTTTTTAATTGTCCAGATAATTTCTAAGCGATTAACTTAAAACTTAGAATACAAAATTAAAGGAGCTGATATTCCACCGTGGGCCCTGAAAAAAGGAGACATCGCTTCAAAAAGAATATTGTAAGCTGTCATCGTGATCTATTTTGTAGTATTTCTGAAAAAGAATCCCCTAAAACCCTTATTTTGTTCATCTTCTGGGTTGGCTTATAAGACTCAAAGTGAAAAACGTCAGTATGCTTGCTATTAAACTGTGAATTCTACATAATCAATCTGTTTCTTTTCCTCACTAAAAAAAAGCGTTTCTTTCGAGATATAAAGAGCATTTTTTTAAGACACAGAAGTTTTAGTTGGCAGCACTATTTTTTTTTTTTTTTCAAATTCATTTTTATTAATTCATTCTTAAGACTATCTTAAAGCTAGACAAAAATTCATAAAACTAGCCTAATTATCCATAACTTATTACTAACTTACTGGTCCCATATGGACACTCTAAGTTAAACTATAATACTTAATACTAATGCCTTTCGGCCCTATGATCTATTTTACTTCAATTAAATTTTATTTATTTTGTATTTATTGGAAAATTTGAAAAAACTAATATCAATATCCTTTTTTATTTTTACCTTAAACTACTTAAAATAAGGTCCTTGATATAAAACTTAAAGCTAACTAAAACTACCTATTCTACCTATAAACTACTTAAAACTAGAACAACCACAGCAGCAAATCTAACTATCTAACGTTTTTTGTTTTTCATATTTTGTCTTTTTCTTTTTTTTTTTTATTTATTATTATTTTTTTTTTTTTTTTACTATTCCATGTTTTTTTGTATTTTTTGTATTTTTTTTTTTGTATGTTGTTTTTTTGTGCCACCATGCCTATTCTACTTAAAACTAAACCCTAAAACTATAAAACAAGTATGTAAGCCGGCCAAGGCTTTAAACCCCATCCCGACTACCCACTATCAAGTGCCGATTGAAGCCACCAAAACTGGTTCTCCTGCTTCACCCTATCAGTTCGGTCCCGTTCGGACACAGCCCTACTGAACCGAAGGAGCTCTGCTCCGCCTTGTGCCACGACGTCCAGATTGTACAGGAGTCGCCTATCCACGGTTCGTCGTTTGACGTGGTAGATTAGTGGAACTGCCAATCTATCCTGTATCAGACCGCATCTATCTAAAAAGAGGAATGCCTCTGGTGGAATGAAGCCGCTCAAGCGTGCACTTTCAAAATACTCGTCGTTCAGATAGAACGCCCCGAAAATTAAATTGTTGGTCGAAGACATAGCTCTTGCAATGTGACCTCGAACGAGTTTTATCACGAAATTATCAATTCTGTTGATTCGAGCCCCGTTGTATAGGACCTCGTTGGAATAGTAGTGCACGTAAGAAGATTCGGCTGTTCGATATAAGCCAGTGCAGCGTCGTAAACACTGCCGCTCGAACACCCGAAACTTCCCCATCTGGGAAGGGGCAACGTTGAACCACACAGGACAACCATAAACGATCATCGGCCGTATGAGGGCCATGTAGCAAATTACCTTCACTCTGGGGTCAAGCCGACTGCTAAAAAACAGCCGTTTCGTCAGAGCGAAGGCTCCTCTGGCCCTGGTCAGAGCAGCATTTATATGTCTGTCGAAATATAAATACTGATCTAACCAGATACCGAGGTACTTCACTACACTTTTGCTCGCTAATGGCTGCCCGTGAAGATCAACGATAACCATCTTGCGCCAATTCTTGCACGTATCCCTCGTGGCCCTAGCCAACGGAGTCCGGAACAGAATTGTCTCCGACTTCTGGACATTTATTTTCAGTTTCCAGTCGTCGCAATATCGCTGAATCTTGTCGAAATCACGCTGCAAGAGAATTCTAATAACCTCAACCTTTCGGGCCGTTCTGTACGCAATTAGATCGTCGGCGTACGCAATTGCCTTTGTAGTTGGCAGCACTATTTTAACTGGCTAATGCTCATAGCATTATCCAAAACAAAGTGTATTTTAATCTGACGAAAAATGAACTTTGGACCTCTGAAACGAAACAGGTATCGTAAATAAGTAATTTTGTAGATAATCACTTCATGATAAAGTATGTCTTCAAAGTTATAAAACTAAAAAAAATGAAAACATTTTTTTCAAAATAGTGAGATTCTTTATTTTCCTAAAAGTAATTGCAAAAATTAATTCAGCTCTTCCAAATATATTGCGGAATATAATAATGGGTATTTTTTTGGACTTGTGGTTTTCAATTTGGCAATGCTTTTTATGTATTTGTTTTTTTTTTTTTTTTGACAGCTGTCAATTGATTTATGCTCTTCTATTTTGTCATTTCATACTATTACCCTATTTGAATTTAAGATTGTTGATGTAGACGATCTTTGGTTCCTACTCGAGGGCGCTAGATGGCATATAGCCAACGAAATAATAATAATAATATTTATTGAAGGAAAATGTTGGTGAGTAGCGTATCTCCCGACGTAGGCCTGTGGCTTGTTGTCCAAGAACGTGCGATTTAACACCACTAGACTACGCAGATAGGACCGAGAAGATTGACGCCTTGAAAGAGAATATTCGGCCCGTAATTTGTAACTCAGTTTATGACTAGTCCTAAAAAACCACACGTCTAAAAAAACACCCTTTACGCATGTGTGATGTAAATTGTAGTCCTCTTTTCATTAATATCTGACGATATCACTTGGAAAAAAAGTTTAAAAATTACTGAACTGCGAAAAAGTTTGGTCAGAGTCAGAAGAAGTGAAACTTGGAAATATTTTATTTGAAATGAATGGCTTGGAGCTATTTAAAAACAGATGGTATTTGACGTCCTACAGAAAAAGACCAACCCTTCCAACATCCATTTTAATGAAAAAATAAAATGAACTCTGAACGATTTCAATTTTTTCAGTAATTTGGATAAAATTGCACTAAACCCACTCTCAACCCCCTAAAAATGTTTCTTTTGCTCCAAATAAAGGTACTATTTATAGAAAGTGTTAAGGACGTAAAAATGAAGCTACTACTAAAAGTCAGTTTTGTTAGAATTTTTTCGAAGTAAGGCGATTTTTATCTAATTTTCCTTAACTTAAAAATTTAAAATGACTTTTTGACGTATGTAACAATTTTGTAAGCAATACTGTACAACTATGTACACAACACTTACTCCTTGCAGGTTTATTATTTTATCTACTTTATTTTATTCCAGGATATCTCGCACATTGTTCCAATTTGTAAATTGTTTTTGGATGTCTAAGTTTATTTTTGTTCTGTTCAAAGGAGATAGTTTTGTATTATTTACCTTCTTTTCCTGAATATAAGTAAATTCATATACATATTTCCATCAAGTTATACTTCAAAACAGACAAAACAACATAATGTATAAAGGAAATCATGGTGTCGTGTGAAAATAAGTGTAAAAATCATTATTAATCAACAGCATAGGATATAAGGTGTACCTATTTATGCACGTGAAATGTTGACATGCAATATGACTTAAGTACATAGTTTTGTATAAGTTTTTAATGTTGTCTTACACCTTTAGAGATATACATATATGGGGGGGGGGCTGTTGTTTAGAAGTTTATATTTAAGAGAAATATAATAAACTAGGTCAATTTAGAATCAAATCATATTTATAACTTTTTCATTGCTGATAAACTTCATTATATAGGGTGTTTTTTTAGCTGTATAAGAAATTTCGATAGTTGCTGTTTACGGTTTGACAGTTGAAAATGTCAAACTGTGATATCGTTTCTATATGTGTTAACTACTTCCTCTGTTAAATATTTCTTCTATCATAAGTCATTACGCATTGTAAAACCATTGAGTTCCATTTCAGTATAACTGAGTCAATTAGTAATAATTCAAAAAATGTTTATCTAATCTCATTTTTACCTTTGAAAATAATTGTCTTGAAAATTCTTGATTTTGTAAAAGTTTTCCTCGATTTTCATATTGACCATTCATACAAATCTGGAATTAAAAATCTTGTATCAAATAAAACAATACAAAATAAAAATTATGTATATTTTATTAATTTTTTTCTTTAATAAATTAAACAAACTAAATTATTTCTATTTCTTTTCTTTTTTTACAAAATGTCTCAAGGCGTCAAATTTTTCATTAAAAGCAAATAACATTTTTTTTCTTAACTTAAAAAATGTAAAGCTTCAATTTCATTGAAAAATAAAAAAAACATGAAACAAAATATCTTAAAGATATTTTTTTTTTAAAACATTACAAAATAGCTCTCATTTACATTTAACAACAACAACAACGATCTACGTTTAGATGGGGACCATTAAGGTCTTTTTATCATACCGAATTTTTAAGTTCACATAATTGATCTTGTAGATTGTCACTATTCGTTTGGAGTTCTTCATTTGATCTGATGGTATTTCCAATTTTTGAACGTAAGTCTTCAATCTACGGAGGATTAGAAAACAATGTTTTTGATTATGATTTGTGTTAAAAAAATTCAATAAAATACGTATTAAAAAAATATTTCGGTTAAGCTTGACTTGTATTTAAGAACTTTAAAATAAACAAAATTAGGTGGCGCAACAGTCCTTTGAAAACTAGGGCCTAATGACTTACAACTCTCAACCATTCCCGTGTGCAAGTAAAGTTGTCAGGGATGGAGGGGACCTACAGTTTTAAGCCGAATACGAACGGCTAATTTAAGAAAGCACTTTTCATGACAAGAATTACTCTTGGAGGATTTTTCAATTCCTCGAAAGAAGAAATACCGGTGAAAAACTTTAAGTGAAACATTTAGGAATTGAACCCAATACCTCTGGCATGAAAGCCCTCGAACAAACCATTACGCAACGAATGCTTAAGAACTAACAACAAACTGAAAATGTTAAATTTTCATTGCATTCTCTTCTGTCAGTTTTACTTTCACTGATTAACTCTAACTTCAAATGCTTGTTTCCAATCCGGAAGTGGTTGTCCAATGATAGATATTTTCAATGACAGCAACAAGCAACCTTTCAAAAAAATTCCAATTATTGGTTTCAATGATGAAAACCAATGATACCCACAACTGGTCCCGTATGTTTAAATTACAAAATTACTTCTCTAACTTTTAGTAAATGGTCAGTTATAGCTATCAATTGTTTGTTTTTCATTCAAAAAATGTCAATGAATGGTTTCAATCATAAAAACTTATAACTGTCATTAAAGTCAAACCGAAATAAATTTTGAACGATGTACTCATCGATCAGAAATCACTCAAAGAATTTTCCTTTACGAATTGACACTTTTTAGACGTGTTCGGATGCTCAAACTTATAAACATTCACCGATATATGTATTCACTTTGATCTTATCGCAGATTCTTTTAACGAATTCGAAGCCAGCAAATTAAATGACAGATGTTTTTTTAAGAAGAAAGCTACGACACTTTTTTTGATCCTTTGAGGTGTTGGAGCCGGCTTACATCAACTTTCATAACAATTAACTTTTAGTCTATTTTAAATTTGTTATATTTTTTAATTCACTTACGATTTTATCACGTTCTGTAAGGCTATCCAATAGTTCACCAAAAGCTTCTACAATGGGATTTTTTGACATAGTTGTAGTTTGTTGGAAAATTTCTTCATAGTGGATAGGTTTACATAACTGTCAAATAAAAACAAAAGAAAAGATATCTTTTAAGTTCAATTTTCAATATATGTCAAAATAAAATATTGTAATTACCGCAAGTGAAATCGTGTCGGCCACTTCGCGAAGTGCTTTTGAGGTTTTTTCTAAAAGTACAGATTTAGCTTTCTCTTGGCTGATGACACCTAAAGAATTTAAAAATTAAAATATAATTCTCATTATGTTTTCGATGATAATATTAATAATTTTCAAAATTGACATTTAAATCAATGTTATCTTAACGAATAAAGAAAAATAATTTTGACTTTAAGGATTCTGAAGCAAAACCAAAAGTGAGCTTCAATTAAATATTTAACTAATTTTGTGAAACATAATCGGAAAGTCGTGCAGTGCAATGTTTTGAACAATACCCGTAACTTGAATAATTACACGTCATATTTATAAACGCTGCATAGAGACTGTGTAAAGTTACAATGTCTTTTAAATGTCAAAAGTTATTTATTAAGGCTAGGTTACATTTAAAGATAAAGCACTAAGAAGTAGCTTAGAGCTTTTAAAATACTCATACAAATGTTGAACTTTTAGAAATCGCCTACCTTCCATGTCTATTTGTAAGCGTTGTCCATCTTTCTTTAAACGGCCGTTCTCTTCTACTAAACAATTTATTCGATTACGTACAGAATTTAAAACCCGAACATCAGGGTCAACATCCGAACTTATTCCTGAATCCTCATCCGTTAAGGTTCTACTTGATTGTGGATTCTCCAAGTTTAAATATTCATGTCGATAAAATCTTAATTTATTTAGTTGATTGTTATTAGTTTTGATCTTTCGAATAATAAATAGAAAAAGAATGAATTTCAAAATCATATCATTTCATAGAATTTAGATGTTTACCAACTCATCCACCATTTTACTAATTCGTGGTTGAAGATCTTTAAGTACACGTTTTTGATTGACGGATTTTTGATCATAAGTTTCTTGTATTTCAAAAAACTGTCCCAATTCTTCTTTGAGTCTTTTGATCAGATTTTCTTCATGATCTTCCTCTTGAAAAGGAAAGCTTGATTCCGAAAAGTTCAATGAATTTATCTGAAATAATTAGAATTTGAAATATGTTAATGTAATTCTTTTGAATGTTTCATCGTTTTTATTTGTACATATACCGAGTCTCTGTTTTTGCAGCAACTCGCTCTTGGAGTATCTGGGAAATCCATTTCACTCGGTTCTAAAATCTTGGTTTCTGTCATTGGTGGAAAACAATCTAAAGGTGATAATTGTTCTGAAACTCTTCTACCCCAAGCTGCAGCAGTCTGAGAATTAATACAAACAAAACAAAAATCTATGAAACTCAAAAAATAATGAAGTAAAATTTTGTATTTTATTCTCAGGCAATCTACAAACAAATAAAAATGTTAGTTTTTTTCAAGTGATTTTGAGTCCCTTAAAAAATAAAGAAGCTAAAAAGATTAATGGTTTAGTAAATTAATATCAGAGGAAGTCGTGAAAGTTATATGTATATAGCCCATATTACACCTTATAACACACACACATAGTTTCATTTAAAGTTTCAACACACAAACCTTTGGGAATGTTTTAAGATCGTTACGTAGTTCTCTTATGACGTCATCTTTCAGCTGTATCTTCTTTTGGGCATTTAAAATATCATCTTCCAGAGATATAATTTGCCTTTTTAAATCACGCATTTCATCGTGTCTTTCGGCTATCTCGAAGGCTAAAGCTTTTAGGTGGGTCATAAGCTTTAAGGGCAAAAATAATATTTTCGAGCAAAACAAAATAATATAATTGTATTTATTCAGAAAACAAAAAAAAAAACAAGGAAATGTCAAGTTGTAATATAAAATCATCGAGCAAACAAACAAATATTATTTAATTTTATTCATCATTGTTTCTTTATATTGCCACTTCTACTAACCTTTGACTTTTGGGCAGCACATGTTTTAGGATCTATTGAACTTGATTGCTTGTGGATGTCCTGAAAAATAATGAATTTAATTTGTTTGTTCGTAATCTCTTTTAAATGGCGCCCAACGTAGAAAAACTTTTATGTGTCAAAACTTACAGATTCCTTTTTTATATTCGCTTCACAAAGTAACGTTTCCTGAAAAATAAATAAGTTTTTAGTTAATTTGATGTCTGGAATACCACTGAATTTATATACAACCCCAAAAATGTCTGATTCCGTGACAGTTTCAAATTGAATGTCATCAGTACTCCAATCACCATTTTGTCTTGCATTGCGGATCAAGTGCATAAGACTATCGATGTCCTTTCGACATTTGCATAGTTCTATGGCCTGATCATGACGACAGTTACTGCTGGATTTCCTTTGTAAGAGCGCCAAGCGTTTTGTTGTTTCACAATCGATTTCTTGAATATTTGTTATGAGTGTTGTGTTGATTTGTCGAAGCATATTGATCCATTCTTTGTATGTTATTTCTTTAAGCTATGCAAAATAATAATAAAAATCTTACTTAAATTATTTATATTATCTAAATAAAATTGTAAAATGACAAACTTCCACTGATTTAGAAAAAAATATAAAAAATGTCACTTTTTATATAAAATGATGAAATGTCAAATTGAGTACAATAATCAGAATCGTTGTCAACTCACGAAATTCGTCACAATTATTGTATATGGTTTGACAGTTGGGAATGCTTTTAACATTTCTGACATCAGGAGAGAGCTGCCGTTTTGGTGAACTACATGCTTGTTTTCGAAAACTAATCAGCCAAACATAGACAAAATTTAGTTCAAACAAGATGGCCGCTGTATACAACTTATAATCCAGCGCTCTTAAATATCAGTTTATACTTAGCTAACTGTCAATTTTATTAACGCTTTTCAATTACTTTTTATAATGCTATGTTACATCATTAGTATATGCCGACAAACCCAGTAACTCTTTAAGAATTGGAAACAAAAAGTTACACTGATCGAATGGACTATGAAACTTATACCCTCAGTTGATATGTCAGATATCATATTTGAAAAATAAATGCCATAAATGATGATAAGAAACTAATTTCCACAATATTTTTGTTTTTTATTACTTTTGAAATGCAAAATATTTAAATGACATTAGTTAGAAAGAGGAAGTAGACCAAAACCAAAGGATCTTCATACATTTTTTTTATAGGAAGTATCACAATGTAGACATGAAGACAAGTTCTGGTTGCTTAAATTTCGACAAAAAAAGGAATGATGCATATAAAATTAATATGTGTCAGATAGAGAGAAAAGAACAAACTCCTGAAGATATTAATTTTTGCATTATAGGAAATTTTAGAAATGTAAAAGTTAAGATCGTGTTGATATAAATTATAGCATCTTCGTCCGCATCAGTTTTGCTACAATTATACAAGCGAACCCGTGCTTTAAGCTTCCTTGTTTTTTTGTTTTGTTGCTCTTTTACATATTTAGCACTTTATTTACTTTTTTTCTGTCAAAAGTTTTATTTAAATTTACTTTTAATGGTGAACTATATGCAACTAATTCTAATAATTGTCCTACATCACATAAATGTCTCTTTGAATTTTAACGCCTTTTTAATATTTACAGTATTATAAATATCTTTAAAATTTAATTTTAAGACAACGGAAAAATACTTTGTATAAAATTATTAAATTTTTCTTTGAAAACTATATTTTTGATTTATTTTGTTCGTAAAAGCTGGCGGTAGCACTGTACTATCAAGAAGTTTAAGCATTTTATAGGAAGTAAAAAAGAGTTACCAATGGTGTATTCCTTTCCTATTTCGGATTTCAAAATATACCTACCTTTCTATACTTTTCTACATTTTGATACATGTACATAAATTCACCATAAAAATGAAGAGATCGTCATGAATGCAAATTATAGAACTTGACATAATGTAGATATCTCTTCCACACATTCATGTTTTTGAAATACATCTAATCCGTTCTACTTTTCTTCATAAGTTCAAATGTAGATATATCTAAATTCTCTATAAATTAGGTCTTACTTTAGTTTAAAATATCTCTAAATTTCTACCATAATTTCTCATCAAATCGTTTGTTATTACTGTACTACACATATTTACCTTCCTCATGACATCCCTGCTTCAATGTTATCAAATCAAACAACAACTGTCAAAATATTATCAAAAAATACACAAGACAAAATCCAAATATGTCAACAAATAATTTCTTCCATTTTCCTTCCATTTCCATGTTCCATCATTTATCCACCCACCCTCTTTGATATATTATAACAAAATGCTTTGAATTAAGATTTTGGAATAAAACAAATCATTCATGAAAAGTTAAAATAGTAGAAAAATACTCACTGATGCATCGCCATTTGCTTGTTCATTGATTTCAGCTAAACGTTTCTCGTACAGTTCATTGAGTTTCTCCTGAATCTCAAAAGCAGGAGCAGCAATTCCGTCTCCGGAAAGTTGCTGCTGTTCTTGTTGATGTTGTTGGTGTTGTTGCTCTGAGACTGCTTCTGTTTCAGTGCCATGTTCTTTGACTGATGATGTAGTTGACCTATTTACGCATATCTTCTGGCACTGATTCCCACTCATTGTTAAAGTTAATACACCTGTTCTTCTGGGAACAACAAACAGAATCACTTAAAATGGTAAACAATCCGAAATTATATTCAAAAACGATGGAGCAAGGAAATCGACAGACAGGTAAAAACACAAAAACAAATGAAAGTAAAAGTGGCGCAAATGGAGACGGAGACACAAAGCAGCGAGCAGAACAGGGTTGAGAATTGAGAATCAAGAATTGTGAATTGAGATTTGAGTTGAGAGACTAGCAGGAAAATCAACTTTGTTTTGAAGCGAAAACGACGTGCTACTACGTCAACGCACAAATCTACTGAACTGACACAACACACGATAGATTGTCCGCCAAAGGAACTAAATACTAAGCCCAGCGAGCGATAGCGAATAGCGACAGCCAAGCGAACGCAGCTGGTTGGGCTAGCTTCACTAGCAAAGCAAGCAGCTAGTTTTACAGATGATACCACAGAAACAGAAATGTCTATAAAACTTGAATCGCGCACAACACAGCGACAGCCAGCAGAGAGGTGCGAATGCGAACATCTGGAGTTGTACTTTTCAGATAGACTTTACGCCAAAGAACCTTGTCAAAGACGGTTTTACAATTTGGAAGAGATCGTAATAATTTTGGCTTGAAGTCAATATTGCGTATTAAGTTTTCAATCAAAGACTAGAATGTCTTTGAAGCTAGAATCATCGTTGACCCGGTTTTTGGACCACATTCGATTGCAACCGGCTGAAAAGTAAAGTTGTTTATTGATGTCACAGTTCCAAAGCTTTTTTCATTTAAAATGCCTTGGTATTTTTCACGGTGTTGTTGTTGTTGGTTTTGTTCTGTTCTCGACCAACGACGACTACGACGACGACGTAGAGTAACTTTTTAAGTTGTTTTTTTAATTCTTATAGATAAATAAAAGTTCTTAAACCTCACGCAGAATTTATGCCAAATGCGTGGAGTAGCTTTGCTAGATATGATTTAATGCATTCCAAAAATTAAATAATTTAAGTTAGACACAGAAATCGGGCCTTGAACTTGACTAGGATTAAGTTTTTTTCGGTTTTAATTTTGGGATGTTTTCGGGTTTTTGTTGTTGGGAGCAGAAATTAAGTAAAACTAAATAAACATTAATTTAATTGGATGTAAATATTACGTATACGCCACAGCTACCGCTGCTGTTGTTGTCGTTGTTAGCGCCGTTTTTTTTTTTATTATCTTGTGGTTTTTAGGGCAGAAAATCAGATTATAATATAAACATACAGTAGAGGTGTTGATTAGTGAACATTAAATACTAGATATTTAGTGATTGAGTAGTTGGCACTCATAGAGTACAAAAATAGGGGTTATGATTATGATGCAATAAATAGTTGCGAAATATAAAAATAAATTTATTAGGTACGTTGGTCGACAAGGTTATGTGACTGGAGATCAACTTGCACTTTTTCAAGGGGTTTCGATGGCCATCACTCAAACGCGACTTAAAAATCACTTTTTTGTATGAGGTTTTTGAGATGTTACTTAAAAAAAAAAAATTAAATATAATTTCGATAGATTTCCAAATCTATATTCCTTTTCTTCGTAGTTATTATGTTTCGAAAGATGTAAGAATAAAATCTTTAAAAAGTGCGTCTTTTTGAGGAACAGGAATGAAAAAAATATACTACTACTTAGAGGAGTAAGTAGTCAACCAAACCTTCCATCATTTTGAGTCAACTGCTCTGAAAATTCTAGCGAAAACGATGAATATTAAAGACTCAAAGACTATACCCTGTGGATTGTTCTATTTTTGTTTTAACACAATGGAATTTGTGTATTTTTTGGTTTAATAAAAGAAGCCACAATATTCAAGCAAATTGAATTTTGCACTCATTAATGGTATCGTTCAAAAGTTATAATATATTGATTAAGAACTGTGACTTAATTTTGTATATTTATCATATACCTTTTTTTTCTCTGAATGCTAGAATCAGAAAAGTCTAGTAACAAAAGTTGTAAAGCTCTTAATTTTCTACTTTTATTGGTCAAACATTTCATTTTAAAACACGAAACGAAAGCAAGAGTTGCTATCGTCACAATAGAAGCAAGTTTCAAGTGTGTTGTGGGTAAACCGGAACATAAACCAGGCTTTATTTTTGTTCGCCTGTAAAAACCTAGAAAAACATTT
This sequence comes from Eupeodes luniger, assembly GCA_951509635.1. Classification (NCBI taxonomy): domain Eukaryota; kingdom Metazoa; phylum Arthropoda; class Insecta; order Diptera; family Syrphidae; genus Eupeodes; species Eupeodes luniger. The sequence continues at coordinate 3,727,278 of OX608075.1, read as the reverse complement.
TTTAATTAAAATATTCGACCTTATTAAAGAGAATTCAAAAAAATAGGTACTATTTTTTCAAGAACTTTAAGCTCCATACTCGTTTTGTAGCGATTTTTAAAATTCGGTAGGAGGCGAAAATGGTGTACTTTTACACAAACAACAGTCCGAATGGGAACCAAGATAATGCTTGGCTTAACAGACATTGCCATAATTGTAGGTTTTGTAACACCTATTCACATTTTGAGAAAATTCAAAATACTTATACATCAAAAAAAGGAAATAGTTGGGATACTACCAAGTAGAAAAAAAACAACTTTCCCTTTTTAAAGGTACCTCGAATACGCAAGTTTCTACAAAATTTTAACTTGCAGGAACTTCAGTTCTAGAAGGAGCACAAATAGCGCAACAGTCCGTAGAGAACCAGGCCTAGTGACTTACCATTCCTGTGAGCGACTCATGTCAAGGATGAAAGGGACCTACAGTTTGTATGCCGAATCTGAGAGTCTAATTTGAGGAAGCACTTTTCGTGACAATAATTACTCTTGGAGGACCTCAATTGTTTAATTTAAGTAATCGGTTTTTTAATTTTAAAATTAAATTCATTGCAAAATTAATTATGAATTTATCTCAATTTTTTTAAATTCGCTGGACTCATAACGCAGGCAATTTTCATCTGATTGATTCGAAATTTTGAATGTATCTTCAAAATCTGTCGGTTTTTTAGCAAGTTTTAAGGTTATTTTATAAAATTAGAAAAATAAATAATTATGTTTTAGATACATAAATACATGAACTATGTATGTATGTATTAATCCGGGGGCCTGATTATGGGATTCGCGGCGAATCGTTTTGCTAGCGAGTTTGCCATTTTTCAATTATTGCTTTCGCCTTCTTCGTTTTGAATTCGACCAATTAACGAATTCGAATTTGTAATGTCATAATGTTTGTTGGCGAGTTGAAATCCGACAGCTTTTTTTTTGGCGGATTCACAGGCGAAAGAGTGTTTATTATTATTCACTGTTCGATTTCGTGGATTCTTTCTTGTTTGTAATTATATTAAAATGTGAGTTAGCTTTATTTTAATTTTCTTATCATTTATCCACAATCCAGAATAAAATATAAATGTTTGAATAAATCACCGTAAATTTCACAAATTCAATCGAAACAAAACAAAATTTGTGGAAAGCTGTCAAATCACTGGAATATAGGACGAACATTTTCGCTTCGCTGCGAATTCGTTAATAAGGAAATACGACGCGAGTCGAATTTGAAAGGTCAAATTGAAAACGATCCGCCGCGAAACACATAATCATGCCCCCGCTATGAACCCTTGAAAAAAGGAGAATTCATCGTTAAAATATGCACAGCTTTTTGTCATAAACCGCTTTAAAAATGTTTAAATAGTAATCATAGGAAAATTCCCAAAAAGCTTTTTTTTTATGTTTTCTTAACTTGAACTGTTTCAATTCACTTAAATAAAATCGAAGCAATTGAATTATCGTTTTTTCGGACTGAATAAAGCTTCGGGGAGTTTTCATAAACGTTTTTTAACTTAGACCTTAAAATTGTTTATAGTCAGATTTGTGATCGAACAAATGCAGACAAATTGTCTAAAATTATGTTCATAAACGTCATAAAAATATTTAAGTTTCTATTGGTAATTCTTTAGTAACTTTCTTGTTTGCAATTTGATTTAACTTTTTTCAGGGGAAGAAAAAGCTGCGTGGTGGAATTTGATTAAAATTAAACTTTTGGATAAAAAACAAAATTTTCTAGATCTACAGATTTGATCTTAAAACAAGCAGCCCTATTGTGAGTTCCATGGGAACAAGATTCCACATGGAAAAATTCCCATTTCCCTTTTCCCTAATTGTGAGTTTCGGACGAAAACATTTCCCATGTTCGAAAAAATCCCCTTATTGTAAGCATTTTTTCTGTGTGAAATGTTACGTTCTCAACAGCTGAAATGTTCACTGATTTTTTTGTGGGGAACGAGAGAAAAACAAAGCGGAAAATGTAAGTTGTTTGTTGTTTTTTTGTTTTGTGACCAAAAATAAAAGTGAATTTTTCCAATATTTCAGGAGCACAACTTTAAATAAAGCCGAAAGAACAAGACTGAATGAGCTTTGCGCCAAACCAATTTCATAGTCTTTACCTACTCCTTTTTGATACGCACCCTCTGCAAAAAATCGCAAACAAGCGGACAATTTGACGATGGGTGATATCGCAAACTTTTGTTTCGTTTGCGGCAAAGCATTGGTTAGCACATCGAGGAGGAATTTAAATGTTGGTTTGTTGATTCTGTAGTATTGCTGAAATCTGAAAACTTTGTTTTAATAAACAAAAATGTAGATAAGAATTTTATACTTACAAGGAATCGTGCAACTCCAAGGGATTGGAATGATCCCTTAAAGATCTTCGAACAGCTCGTTCTTCGCGTTTTCCTTCTTCATCCAATAAAATTCGAATTCCAATGCTAAACATAATTATTTCACTTTCTTTTTTATCAAAATACAACTTAAATTTATTTTGTTTCGCACTTGTCTTCATAAAAAAAAATGAACATGCAATAAGATCTGTTCATTTTAAAAACATCAGTGCACATATGTTTTAAAACGGAGAGGGAAATTTTGTATACGTGGTCGTTAAGTTACTTTTTTTTGCATATAAGTCGATGAGGGTTGAATTTAAAGAATATTTTTGCACTCAGTGGGCACAGTTTTAGAAAGTAATTGGAGCACCACATTAATTTCTTGAATTTTTTCATTAATAAGAAGAAATGATTTAGGTTTCAGTCTCTGCTTCCATCATAGAGAAGGAAAATTTATTTAGGTCTCAGTTTTTTGAACATGTCTATTTTTCGAACTGTCATTTCCGATTCGATGTGAAATTTTATTCGAGTGAAACTCCCAATAGCTTTTGAAAGTCCGGGGGAACGAAAATTTTCCCTGTGAATGGTTTTCCGTGTGAAACTCACAATAAGGGGCCAGTTATAGCTATCAGTAAAATCCATCAGTAAAATTTGAAACAGGAGGAGTTTGAAATGTTTTACTGATGAGCGTTTATAGCAATCAGTAAATTTACGTCATTAAATTAAATGTCATTTTGAAGCTTCGCGCCTCAGATAATTTTTTTACTGGTGCTTTCATCAGTAAAATTTTTAATGATGTGATCGGAACAGTAAAAAATTGGAACACCAACAGCAAAACGAAATGGAATTTTTTTTGGCTTTTGGCAGTCAGCTGTTCAGTAAAATGAAATTTCATCATTAAAAAAATTAAAATGGATTTATAAATTAAATAAAACTTTAAATGCACTGTTTCTTTTTGAAAAAAATACTTGAATACAGGATTCATCTTATTGCATCAATCTTTTGCTAGAAATAAATCTGTTACATGTTCAAAAACTAAAAACAAAAATTTTACTGATGGATTTTACTGATAGCTATAACCGGCCCCTAAGGCTGAAGAATAAATCAAATTAATTTACTCAGATACACATCAATTTTCATATCAACGACAAATTCTTGGTTGAAAAGTAAACACAATAATTTGTTTGGGATTTTTAAAAGGGAAAAAAGTTAAAAAGGATAATGACTTCGATAGAATTGTTTTTTGAAGGGTTATGATGAAGCTAATGTTTATCAGGAAATCAAAATCCGCCGAGCATTACGGGATTCTTCAGACCCAATGAATTTGGACAAACACATGTAAATACCGCTATTATGGTTGGCGAATTAGACGTTCGAAGTGAGATATTTTCATTAGCGAACTAATACATTCGACATACCACGGTTGGCGAACTTTACAATTCGAGTTCGAAATTCACTGCTACCATAGACAAAAATAACGAATAAATAAACGTCAACTCATGAAATTTCAAAAAAAAAAAACACAAAATAAACCAAAATGATAAGCACATATACATTTGTTTTTTGGAGAAAACGAAAATTACAGAAAAAAAGTAAGAATGCTTCAACTGCGCAAGAATATTCGAGACAAATCTAATTTCTTGGAACTCCCTAATCATCTGTAAGTAGAGCAAATATTTTGTACCTACTGGAAGTTCTTTTAATTCTAATTAATTCCTTAAGTTTCAGATCATCATATTTTCGACTGAATAAGGAAGTTGGAAGGCCAATTAAAAAATTCAAGCAGCTCCTTAATCCCTGGGGCCCTACTCTGTAATGCGTTTCGAAAGCCAATCCGATTCGAATCTGATATTCGATTCGTTTATGAATTCGTACTCTGTAAAATGTTCGAATCGAATAAAACAATCATCTAGTACTTTTTCTATTTATCGAATAGATTTTCCGAGTCTCGAAGTATTTCTTATGAGATTTGTCAAGGCAAAAATACAAAAAAAAAAATCAACAAATCACAAAGACGAGGAAAAAATTAAAACTAAAATTCAGGCATTATTATCACTTGAAAATTATATTAATGACTTTTTTTTACACTTCACTCCTTTCCAATTGCCACATTTCTCTTTTTAATTTCAGCTTAGAAAGTTTAAGCTGATTTTTTTCATAGTCATTTCGTTTTTTGTGTTGAAATTTGTCTTTTGCTAGGTATACTTTTTTCCTTCAAGTCATACGAATTGCACCATAATTTCAAATTGCTTTTGTTTGGTATGCACATTTTTCGCTGATGATTCCCTGTAATGGGATTTATTTGCTTAAATTTTGAATAAAATTATTATTTCCTTACTTTTATTTTATCCATTTCACACAACTCAACAAAATTTTCCTTTTGTGTCCTTTAAAAACGACCTTCGGATTGCAATTCGTTACCTCTCTTGGTGTAGAAAGAAAATTTCCGTTTTCGAACGCTAATGACATTCGGAAACGCTTTGCCAGGTACGAAAAATCCGAATGCGGATTTGTCATTCCGTAAGTACTAGATTTCTTATCCGCATTAGAAATAGAGAGTACAAAATATTCGTTTTCGAAAATATTTGCTTTCGAAACGCATTACAGAGTAGGGCCCAATTAGCTTCTGCCCTTTGATTTTTTGCTAGTGGGAGTTATCAGAGCAGCGTAGGAAAAGATTTTGACTTAGGCCTGTTAGAATCCTCGGTTTCTTTATTATTAAAAGAAGTTGTGTGTGCAATTAAAGAAAAATTATGTCCAATGTGGATCAGTTTCAACATGTCTACTTTTTTTTTAACGGCCAGGTTACCAGGGGCCCTACTCTGTAATGCGTTTCGAAAGCCAATCCGATTCGAATCTGATATTCGATTCGTTTATGAATTCGTACTCTGTAAAATGTTCGAATCGAATAAAACAATCATCTAGTACTTTTTCTATTTATCGAATAGATTTACCGAGTCTCGAAGTATTTCTTATGAGATTTGTCAAAGCAAAAATCAAAACAATTCACAAAGACGAGGAAAAAATTAAAATTAAAATTCAGTCATTATTATCACTTGAAAATTATATTAATGACTTTTTTTACACTTCACTGCTTTGCAATTGCCGCATCTCTCTTTTTAATTCCAGCTTAGAAAATTTAAGCTGATTTTTTTCATAGTCATTTCGTTTTTTGTGTTGAAATTTGTCTTTTGCTAAGGTATACTTTTTTCCTTCAAGTCATACGAATTCCACCATAATTTCAAATTGCTTTTGGTATGCACATTTTTCGCTGATGATTCCCTGTAATGGTAATTTTGAATAAAATTATTATTTCCTTACTTTTATTTTATCCATTTCACACAACTCAACAAAATTTTCCTTTTGTGTCCTTTAAAAACGACCTTCGGATTGCAATTCGTTACCTCTCTTGGTGTAGAAAGAAAATTTCCGTTTTCGAACGCTAATGACATTCGGAAACGCTTTGCCAGGTACGAAAAATCCGAATGCGGATTTGTCATTCCGTAAGTACTAGATTTCTTATCCGCATTAGAAATAGAGAGTACAAAATATTCGTTTTCGAAAATATTTGCTTTCGAAACGCATTACAGAGTAGGGCCCAATTAGCTTCTGCCCTTTGATTTTTTGCTAGTGGGAGTTATCAGAGCAGCGTAGGAAAAGATTTTGACTTAGGCCTGTTAGAATCCTCGGTTTCTTTATTATTAAAAGAAGTTGTGTGTGCAATTAAAGAAAAATTATGTCCAATGTGGATCAGTTTCAACATGTCTACTTTTTTTTTAACGGCCAGGTTACCAGGGGCCCTACTCTGTAATGCGTTTCGAAAGCCAATCCGATTCGAATCTGATATTCGATTCGTTTATGAATTCGTACTCTGTAAAATGTTCGAATCGAATAAAACAATCATCTAGTACTTTTTCTATTTATCGAATAGATTTACCGAGTCTCGAAGTATTTCTTATGAGATTTGTCAAAGCAAAAATCAAAACAATTCACAAAGACGAGGAAAAAATTAAAATTAAAATTCAGTCATTATTATCACTTGAAAATTATATTAATGACTTTTTTTACACTTCACTGCTTTGCAATTGCCGCATCTCTCTTTTTAATTCCAGCTTAGAAAATTTAAGCTGATTTTTTTCATAGTCATTTCGTTTTTTGTGTTGAAATTTGTCTTTTGCTAAGGTATACTTTTTTCCTTCAAGTCATACGAATTCCACCATAATTTCAAATTGCTTTTGGTATGCACATTTTTCGCTGATGATTCCCTGTAATGGTAATTTTGAATAAAATTATTATTTCCTTACTTTTATTTTATCCATTTCACACAACTCAACAAAATTTTCCTTTTGTGTCCTTTAAAAACGACCTTCGGATTGCAATTCGTTACCTCTCTTGGTGTAGAAAGAAAATTTCCGTTTTCGAACGCTAATGACATTCGGAAACGCTTTGCCAGGTACGAAAAATCCGAATGCGGATTTGTCATTCCGTAAGTACTAGATTTCTTATCCGCATTAGAAATAGAGAGTACAAAATATTCGTTTTCGAAAATATTTGCTTTCGAAACGCATTACAGAGTAGGGCCCAATTAGCTTCTGCCCTTTGATTTTTTGCTAGTGGGAGTTATCAGAGCAGCGTAGGAAAAGATTTTGACTTAGGCCTGTTAGAATCCTCGGTTTCTTTATTATTAAAAGAAGTTGTGTGTGCAATTAAAGAAAAATTATGTCCAATGTGGATCAGTTTCAACATGTCTACTTTTTTTTTAACGGCCAGGTTACCAGGGGCCCTACTCTGTAATGCGTTTCGAAAGCCAATCCGATTCGAATCTGATATTCGATTCGTTTATGAATTCGTACTCTGTAAAATGTTCGAATCGAATAAAACAATCATCTAGTACTTTTTCTATTTATCGAATAGATTTACCGAGTCTCGAAGTATTTCTTATGAGATTTGTCAAAGCAAAAATCAAAACAATTCACAAAGACGAGGAAAAAATTAAAATTAAAATTCAGTCATTATTATCACTTGAAAATTATATTAATGACTTTTTTTACACTTCACTGCTTTGCAATTGCCGCATCTCTCTTTTTAATTCCAGCTTAGAAAATTTAAGCTGATTTTTTTCATAGTCATTTCGTTTTTTGTGTTGAAATTTGTCTTTTGCTAAGGTATACTTTTTTCCTTCAAGTCATACGAATTCCACCATAATTTCAAATTGCTTTTGGTATGCACATTTTTCGCTGATGATTCCCTGTAATGGTAATTTTGAATAAAATTATTATTTCCTTACTTATATTTTATCTATTTCACACAACTCAAAAAAATTTTCCTTTTGTGTCCTTTAAAAACGGCCTTCGAATTGCAATTCGTTACCTCTCTTGGTGTAGAAAGAAAATTTCCATTTTCGAACGCTAATGACATTCGGAAACGCATTGCCAGGTACGAAAAATCCGAATGCGGATTTGTCATTCCGTAAGTACTAGATTTCTTATCCGCATTAGAAATAGACAGTTCAAAATATTCGTTTTCGAAAATATTTGCTTTCGAAACGCATTACAGAGTAGGGCCCCAGGAGTAATAGGATGTGTTGACGGAACCCATATAGGAATCCTTGCTCCGATTGAGTTGCGTCATCAGTATCTTAGCAGGAAATGATATTACAGTTTAAACGCAATGATAGTAAGTTTTTTCCTTGAGCGTAACTTTTGGTTTTTAGTGCAAGTTTTTAAGGCGTGTGACCATAAATTGCTTAATCTTAAAAAAAAAACTAAAAATTAAAAACAATTTAATTTGAAATCTTAAAATATATCTCAATATAATATATTTGTATTTCTTTTCTTCTTTTTCTTGAATGTTCTTTTGTTTTCTTTTTTATTATTCAATCGCATATTTTATTAGTAACTAAATTTAAATTATTTACATATATTCAAATATATGTAGTTTAATTTTAAGTAAGGAAAATTATATAAAGTTCTAAAACAGAAAAACTTAAAAAGAAAATATAATCTGAATCAAGTTTAAATTACATCATGCAAAGTAAACGTTCAAGAGTTTTAGACAATTTGTTGTTTCTTATTTAAATTTTCTTTTGTTTTATTACTATTGTTGTTTTTTTTTGTTTATTTTAATTTATTTTATAGTATTCACATATTGAAACTTTATTTTCTTGTTTTCTTTTTGTTCTCTTCTCATTTTATTTACTATTTTTCATAAAATGTTTTATCGAATTATGAAAAAAAATATAGATTTATTTTTATTTGCTTGGCAAGCACGTGAAAAAATTTAAATTTTTGAGTTCTACTATTTTTTCTTTCTGTTTGTTAATAAATTTAATAAATTATTCCAGTGAGACAATAATAAAACTGATGATAAAAAAGGAAAGAATAATTATTGTGTGAAATAAAATTTAAATATGGTATAAAAATAAGTTGTAAGCATATCTCTCTATTTGTTTGTTTATTGTTTTTGTTTATTTCTTCATTTTGTCTGATAAGAGAAAAAAGGACTTATTTTGCCATTGAAAGGTAAACAGAGACAAAATATCATTAACAGTGTTTTTTTTTGGCTTTTTTGTCTCTGCCAGGATCGACTTAAGGAGACAGAACTTAAAATTTTTTTATTTAAAAAACAAAAACTTCCAGAAGAAACTAAAATTTTTCTGTTTTTTTTAAATTTTGTTTTTGTTGCCCTCTCTGCGGATGTTGTGTTGGATTTAAGCCAAATAAACGTAGACTTTTCGATCTTCTGGCGTTCGAGCTAAATACTCCCTCTCGATGAGGTTCTCTATTCGCTTCTTAATAAATACAGGTGAAGGTAGAAATCTTGACTTAAGCTGAGATGTGACGTCTGACACAAGTAGGTTATGCTAAAAAAGAAATAAAATTGTTTAAATTTTGTTTTTTAGTTTTTATTAACTTTAATGAAAACTTACCGTCAATCGTTTTCTGGCCTTCATTATCCTAACAATAGCTGCCTCAATTTCATGCTTACGATCTTCGTCCACTTTGCCACGTGTCTCTCGCCTTTCTGGCTCAGATTCACCCTTTGCAGCGACCGTTTGAATTTTAACCCTAAAGGAAGTGTTTAAATTAGTTCCAAAGGCATTTAAGTGATTAAATTTATTTAAATTTATATTTTTTTACCTATGGAACTTCGATATGAATGCATCATTAATATGAAATTCATTTGAGGGTTCAATATCCTTTGTTTTGGGATTGCGCACTAACAGTCTTTGTGCTGGTTTACCCATTGACAGTGATTGTAAGGCCCTGATAAGTTCCCTTTCGGGAATATCTGTTTCTTGTTGAATTTCATCGTATGAAAGGCGTTCACGATTGTTAAATAGCATAAGAACACACATCTGAAATTAAAAAAGCAATATTTAATTCACATTTTATTAAAGTCAAAATAAAAGTCTTAAAATTAGTATGAGATAAGAAAGCGAACTAAATATTCTCATTATTATTACTGAGGGAAGAGCTTCTGAGTTTCATAAAAATTTGTACCATCTTCTATTTTTAAAAACGTTGTTCCCAAAAAATATATTAACTTGAAATTAAACTTCTTGACAGTCAACCGCATCAAATCATTTATAAAGTAATGGGTGATTTTTTTGAGGTTAGGATTTTCATGCATTAGTATTTGACAGATCACGCGGGATTTCAGACATGGTGTCAAAGAGAAAGATGCTCAGTATGCTTTGACATTTCATCATGAATAGACTTACTAACGAGCAACGCTTGCAAATCATTGAATTTTATTACCAAAATCAGTGTTCGGTTCGAAATGTGTTTCGCGCTTTTTTATCGACAAATTTTGTTCAGCGATGAGGCTTATTTCTGGTTGAATGGCTACGTAAATAAGCAAAATTGCCGCATTTGGAGTGAAGAGCAACCAGAAGCCGTTCAAGAACTGCCCATGCATCCCGAAAAATGCACTGTTTGGTGTGGTTTGTACGCTGGTGGAATCATTGGACCGTATTTTTTCAAAGATGCTGTTGGACGCAACGTTACGGTGAATGGCGATCGCTATCGTTCAATGCTAACAAACTTTTTGTTGCCAAAAATGGAAGAACTGAACTTGGTTGACATGTGGTTTCAACAAGATGGCGCTACATGCCACACAGCTCGCGATTCTATGGCCATTTTGAGGGAAAACTTCGGAGAACAATTCATCTCAAGGAATGGACCGGTAAGTTGGCCACCAAGATCATGCGATTTGACGCCTTTAGACTATTTTTTGTGGGGCTACGTCAAGTCTAAAGTCTACACAAATAAGCCAGCAACTATTCCAGCTTTGGAAGACAACATTTCCGAAGAAATTCGGGCTATTCCGGCCGAAATGCTCGAAAAATTTACCCAAAATTGGACTTTCCGAATGGACCACCTAAGACGCAGCCGCGGTCAACATTTAAATGAAATTATCTTCAAAAAGTAAATGTCATGGACCAATCTAACGTTTCAAATAAAGAATCAATGAGATTTTGCAAATTTTATGCGTTTTTTTTTTTAAAAAAGTTCTCAAGCTCTTAAAAAATCACCCGATATTTAGGAAACTTCAATTTTTCATCAGGAGCCCTTAAACTAATTTGTTCTTATTTGACTATTAGAAGTCTGACACTACAAGACAATGGTAGCCTGTCTAATTTTCCTGCAAATGTTACTGGTGTCTCACAGGGCACTCATCTTGGACCTTCTTTGTTTTTATCATAATGTTTACAAACTTCCATATTTAACTTCAAGTACTTCGAAGTTTAGATCTACTTTAGTTGTCCTCTTGGCCCAATTCAGAACTTTTTGTGCCGATGAAGACTTAAAGAGAGAGGTAAATTAGTTTTAGTCAAATGGACTTTTGATGTATTGATTATTCCATTGAATGTTTTTACTAATGCTCCAATCGAATTCTTTGAAACAGCTAAAAATCTTGGAGTGATCTTCAATCGCTTTTTGACTTGGTACAACAATATAAATAGTAACTCAGGGTTTAACACCTGTTAAAACTTGATTGTTTCTAGCTAAGTAGTATTTTCTATCTTGATATAATGTTTACGAAATTTACTGTAACCGTAAAAAAAGGGCACCGAGATCTAAATGGAAAATGAAATTGGCTTTTTCGCTAGAGTTTAATCCGTTAAAATAACAGTAAAAAATGTTTAGTCAAGAGACATTGCGCAGATATTGGCGTGATTGCTGTCCTTTGATGAAGGATCGTAACATAAAAGTTCACCAAGAGATTACAGATTTGGTTTATACTACTCTACATTTTCGTAAGTAATTTCAGAAGTACTTACAAATTTTGAGATCAAGCTTTGATCAACGATTTTGTTTTAAAATAACAAATTCAATAAACTGTCGATTTTTTCCAGGGGAGTCATTCCGTAATTTCCGAAACGATAATCGTCAAAACGATTATCATTAACGATATCGTCAATAATTTGCTTCACTATCGTCTCGTCAATCGTTTTCAGTATAAGATCGTTCAGTATATTTAAAATACTCTTATACTATGACTGAAATGTCAAAATGAACTCAACGAAAGATAATGTTTGTTCAATAACATGAAAATGTTATTAAACTTGGTTTTTCTCTTTGGGAAATTTTGAAAATTTGCAAAAAATGTAATGTTAATAAACATGCCAACTATTTTGTGATGTTTATTGTTATTGTTACTTTTTGTGTTTTTATTTGTTGCTGCCGACGATAAAACTATAATATTAAAAATGTTTCTTTCATGTCTGATATTTTTGTAAATCAGCTGCAATAATAAACCCAATGCTGTCCAAAGGAAGGAAGATAAGACTCCATTTTATTCACAGGGAACATAACTTGGCTTCAAAAATATTTTTTGTTTAACTACTTTAGATTAGTGCTTTGTGCAAGAGCGATACTAAAATCTATGCATGTCGAATATACCAACGTTTCTCCGCCCCCCAAAGATTCAATAGTTACAGCAAATTTTAATATGACGAATTTATTGTTTCCAATATCATTATAAAGTCCACTTTTGCAATTTCAAAACTACAATTGTTTTATTTATTTAACAACAATTAAGAGAGATTACTAATGTTTTGTATATAAAAAAATGCTTACATATGGGTTAGAAAAGATAGAAGATCCGATTCATCTCTTAATTTTCTTCGTAACCGAATTAATTGTTTTTTTTTTTTTAATTTTTTTACTTCAATTTGCTTAGTTATCAATAGAAATTAATAGCAGCCGATACCTACTTAGCTATCGTGTAAACGCTATCGTTTTGACGATATCACTTTAACGATTTTCGTCTTACGTGAAGTGAGACTATCGTCGAAACGATATCGTCTAACGTTTATCGTTTTACGGAATGACCCCCCAGACAATTTGGTTTTTTTTGAGTAACCTAAAGCAATGTAGGGATATTTTTCCTATGAACTAACAAAAGCTTGAATCTGTTTCTTGTTTGTTACGATAAAAACGGGAACATTTTAATTATTTCATATTTCCAGTTAACAAATTCTAACATTTTTTTTTAATACACTCTGGTCAATTTGGTGTCTCCATTAGTGAGATCTAACAACCGAATTGCATCTTTTTCCATACAAAATCTAGTTTGCGCAAGAATTAAAGCCAGAAGATCCTCAAGAACGCCAATACTGTAATCATGTAAAAATGTTAAATGGTATCGGGGTATCCAACATTTTTTGAGGCCAGCGATTGCTGATAGTTAAAAGATAAAATGTCAGCTGGCACTCCTAAGGGCCTAACAAAATTCAGTATTTAATTGGCTTTTAAGTTCTCCGGATTTGAATGCACAAAATTTTATCTGTGGGGTAATTTTAAGGGTAAAGTGCACGTAAGTAATCCCAACAAAATAAAATAAACAAAGCTTAGATGTCCAACGAAGTGTTATAGAAAAATATCTAGAAGGAGCCCGTCTCTGTGAGCATGAAGTTGGTGTTAATTCGATAGATATATGCATGTATTACATATTAAGTTCCATGAAAAATACTGTTTGATTAAAACAAACTATAACACAAAAACATAAGTCTAAAAAAGTTAAAATCACTTTAATTAGGAGGTCACACTTTTCAATCACCCAAATAAATGTTAGAAAATGGGTTTTCACAAAATGGTCAATATTTTTTTTATAATCAACACGTTCCCTCTTCAAAACTCAAAATTTTGCTTTGTAAAAGTTGGTCAAAGAAATATCTTGTTAATCGATGACTAAACATTCTCCGACAACTCCTCAAACACACCTCTCAAGAATGATCCCCTTATTTTTTTTCAATTTTCAATTTTTTCAATTTCAATTTATTTTTCTTCTTCTTTTACAGTTATATTAAATAAAAATATAATAATTTAAAACAACTAAAAATTTAACAATACATAATAATATTTACAATATAAACATTTTTTAAGTGTTTTTCACTTGAAAATAAGTAAGAAAAGTAAAGGCACGATCTGTTGTCTAACGACAAGTGTCGAAAGTACCAAAAAATATTTAATTCAATAATACTAAATAGTTATTTAATCAACAAGTGTTGTGGGGTAGGATGTCGAGAAAATAATATTTTTTTTTTTTTTTTTTTTGTAAGTGGATGAAATGATTCAAATTACTTTAAGTTTAAAACAATATTTTGATAATGTTAAAGACTGTATCAAAATCGAATGTTAAAAGCCATTTTTAATTTTTTTTATTGAATAAATGAGTTGATCGAATGCTACGTAATTCCGGGGGTAATGTATTGAATAGTCTAGGTGCTACTGAGGTATATAAGTTGAGAAATCTATGAGTATTGTGCACAGGAATGAAAGCAAGATTCCTATCTCTACTCCGTAATGTGTAAGCTGGAGTATTGTGGCTTAGAAGATAACCACTTCTACAGAAAAAAATGTTTAATACTTTATAAAAATAGAGGTGTTTAAGAGGGAGAATACCAGAGCTGACAAACAACAAAAAACTGTGTTCAAATCTCTTCTTCTTCCAGATGGTCCTTAAAACATGCTTTTGAGTAACTAACAAAGGTTGTATATAGTTTTTGTAAGTACCACCCCAACATATTATTCCATATTGTATTTTTGATTGAACTAGTCCATAATAAATGGTCTCCATAAGTTCCTTGCAACAAAGGTTTCTCAAGTGAAACATGACATAAGTGGTTGACAACAAATATTTTTTTAAAGTTAAGGTGTACACTTTCCAGTTAATTTTATTATCAATTATCAGACCAAGATATTTATATTCAGCTATAGGTTCGATACGAAAACATTTAGGAGAACAAACAACATCCACTTCATTTGTTGGGACACTATTAGAGACGCAACAAGATAAGCTGCTTAGTGAGAATCTTCTACAGTCTATGCTGAGCTGAATAAGAAGTGGAGGATTCATATCTAAAGCAGTCAAATTGAAAAACATAACTCTTGTTTTTTCACTAATAACAAGCTTATGAATGCCAAACCTATGCCTGAATAACTCCAAATCGAAATTGATATCCGAAATTAAATCTAACATTGTGGGACTAGAATACACACAAGCTATGTCATCAGCAAAGCCACTTACTTTTCCTTTTAAGTTAAGGCTAAAGACACTATTGATATAGATAAGGAACAAAATTGGACCTAACACTGAACCTTGAGGAAATCCTATATTAATACTTCTGGTTTCGCTGAAATGACCACCTACCTTAACCTTTTGCTTTCTGTTTTTAAGGTAGGAAGAAAACCAATCTAGCATAAAACCTCTGAATCCAGCTTTTTCTAATTTTCTCAATAATATGGCATGATCTACTGTATCAAATGCTTTCTTAATATCAATATATAGAGTAGCAGTGTACTTTTTCTGATCAATACTTTCGTAGATATGACATCAGTGTGCTAAAAGTGCATCTTCAGTTGATTTACCAGCTCTAAAACCATATTGATTTGAGCTGAAAAAATTAATTTTTTCAAGATAACTGACTAATCTACACTTGATGACTTTTTCGAAAAATTTTGGGAATACTGAAGAGACAAGAGCATCCAAATACGTTTCTTTTGACTTGCTTTTGAATCTTCGCACCCTACATACTCGTCAAATAAGAAAGGTACTAAACTTCCAGAAGTTAATTACCTTGTCTCGTTTGTCATATCTAGTTTTCGAAACTATTAGCGTCTTATGTCGTTAGAGAGTTAAGTTAGGTTAGGTTGTATACGGTGATGCACCTGTAAAGGTCGAGAAATCATCTCACTTGGATCTCTTTGGATCCATTGTGCTACCCAGGAAAGGGAAAGGATTGTGTAGAGTACGAGAAGGTTGGTGAGGATTTAGCTTAATGGCGCCTCCCTGAACCATCCTTATTTCTAGGAAAATTTAAGAATGTCTGTAGGTGGCAAGGACGATTTCCTAATATTGTCATTCTTTTTTTACCTACGTTTGTGCATTCGCATAGAAAGTGGAAGGTATTATCCTCCGTCTTCTCTTTCTCGTCTTCACATCCTTTACGGGTCCAATGAGTTATGACCCGTTACAATACCTATTAGTGAGAACAGCAGAAGCCTACCTAGTTGCTAAAGAAATTTTGTTTTACATTTGGAAATCTTCGGCCATAGATTCCTAGAAACTCTGCAAGTTTCAAGAGGTGACCACCTGCTGTTTGCGATTCCAATGAAACTTTGGTAGATTTTTTAATTTACCTGCTTTATTGGACAGGGGAAACAAATATTTTTTGGCTTTAAATACTAACCTGGTACGTGGATACTTGGAGGACGTGTTTTCTGGTCGTTGTGGGGCCACCATTATTACTCGAAGACAAACTAGAACTTGGTCCATCTTTATCTTTTTCACATTCTGATTTCGTTCCATAGAAAACTGCATTTATATATGCCGTTCCTGAAAAGAAATAATTATTTAAACTCCTTTGCTTTTTAACTGAAATATTAAATACAAAATCATACCCATTTGTGGTTGTAATGTTAACTGCCGACCAGAATGTTTATCTAAATAGAATTTTTTAAATGTCTCAAATGCAGTTCTCGGCGCTACTGGTATATTACAATTAGGCGTAGCAGTCTTGAAAAAAAAAGATACAATTCCATTAATTAATAAATGTTTATTTGTTTATAGGAAAAAAAAAAAACTCACCTGTGTTGGCCAGAAACCTGTTGTTAAAATTCTAACTGTTAGCTCAACGCCCGATAACGATAATTTATGATTATTTACATAGTTTTTAAATTCATCCATTATTGTGTTTGACACAGACATGTCCTTGAACATTCCTTCTAATTTAGAAGTAAATTGACACCCACATTCAGTCTAAAAACATGAAAGTTAAAAAATAAGGACATTTAAAAACTCTTAAAATGTAACCTTTAATTTTGATATCATATTCTTTTCGAAATCATCTGAGACTGATTTGTTTAGCAACAATCGCTTGGCTAGATGTGTCTTGTAGTAACGTTCAAATACATCCTTCTCCAAGAGGAATCGGAAAAGTACCATTGTCTTGTCCAGTATTGTCTCGATTTCCTGTTCGGTCATCTAAAAAGTCATAAAAGCTTAGATAAGCTCAAGAAAACTACATGCAAAAGATAAGTGTCTTACTCCTTTGCCACCTTTTTTTAATTTGTCATCAATGAAGAGCGACAAATATTCGGGTGATTTACTATTTAGATTGAGAAAATGTTCAAAATCCGAGGAAATCATATTCTTGAAGATCCTGTCATTGTTGAACGAATGATGCAGGAAATGGTCAAAGCGATCCTTTAGGTCGAGGAGATTTTGCACAAACGTAATCGGATTGGTGCCGTTCTCTTCTTCTTTGACAAGCAGACGGCCCTGTTCCCGGAGGTAGGCTGATACTGTGTCGGCAATCACCTTCAAGCCCTTGTCTTTGAGGCGGGAGAATAGCTTATACGTGCATGCCAGATCGTCGGTTTTTGAGTTCTTGATCATGTACACAACACCAGAGTTCTCCATTTCCACAATGGTTCGCATGTGGTGCTTAATTAGTTCATCCTCAACAACCTTAACGATGCGTGGCTCGGTGTCCTTATCGAGATACAATGCAGCACGAGCTGATTCCTCTTGAATTCGTGCCTAAAAATAGGAAACAAAGCCATAGATAAACATCTGTCTACAAATGGAACTTCCTTCGAAAGACTAAATTTACCTCGACTTTTTTTATGCAAACACCAGCATCATTTTCAGCTAAATATTTTTGCGATTCTACTTTGTAGAAGGACGCAGATTGCTTTAAGAACGGTACTTCGAAATCATCCTCGTACACCGACCTCGTATTAATTCCCAGCGACATTAACATCTGGCATGCATTCTTAATGGCCAAATGGTTTATGACCTCCCCACTCCTCTCCAGCAGAACCATCCCAAGCAACGTCTCTCGCAGATGTTCCTGAATCACTGGATGTCGGACGATCTTGAGAGATGACACACACACACACACACAATACAAATTCATTAAAAAGTCTGCAGAAACCGTTCAATCAACCTCCAAAAAAATAACTCACCTGTTCCTTAAATATAATCAATCCCAAGTTGTAGACATTTTCAACTTCACGCTGCTGGACGAACACTCGATCCATGTACATGAGGATGTCTCGGATCATGACCATTGACGTTTGATGGTCATTCCACGCTTGATTCAGCTTTGGCAAAAAATTGTTATGTAAACTATCCAGGACCTCGGGTCGCACCTTATTCTCCAAATGATCCGACACCACCTCTCTCAGTCCGAAATACAATCGATTTCCGTGTTTGTGCAACACCATGGTATAGGCATTGCGATATAGCTCCTCGAAGGACAACCCAGAGTTGTTCTTCTTTTGGATTTCTTGTATGGCATTTTTTAGACTCGCCCAAATTGTCTCCACATATTTTTCGTCCATAGAAGTCTGATCAAAGAAAACAAAATTGAAAAAGACAAAATTTATTAAGCTTCAACTCATAAGCCTACTTGGAAGCCAGAACTATAATGAGATATCCAAAGTGGAAATAAAAGATGAATTTCGGTGACGGAGAGAATTTTGGGGAAATCATTGCGATAGAAGGATGAACGACGACGACGAGGCAATTGAGAATTTCTTAATGCTCTTTGTGTCTTTCGCATTTTGAGGGATTCGTGCTGCAGCCCGGTGCTGATGATTTCAAGCACTTGATGTGCATTTCTATTGAACGTCGCTGCTGATAGCCAGCCTCAGGTGTTTTATTAACAAAACAATAATTTTAAAAATTCCCTAACCGCTCCTCGGTTTACTTTTATGATTTTTATTTTAAATTATTTAAAAAGTTTAAAATGAATCGAAATTAAAAATAAAATTGAAAGCAATATTTCAAATAGAAGTTTATTAGAAAGCTAACTAGAAAAATGCGTTTACAGTGAGGAGGGTGGTTTTTCCTCTGGAAAGTAAATTGCCTCAGTATTCTCTTTTTGTGGTTCTTAAATTGGATACATTTTAACAAATAAGATGTGGATAAAATATGAATTTAAGTATTGACGCTGTGACTAAGTTGGTCTTTTCTTGTGGACTATCTTGTTTTCAGGAAATAAATCAAATCACCCTTCCAAGCTTTGACAGTAATTTGTTTGACACTTTCAGGTTTTTTTTCGAAGGTAGCGGATAAGAACAGGCCGTTTCTTTGCTGACTGGATTATGGAGAACTTTCTAGCTTGTTCCAAATTATCCAAACAAGAAAATAATGAAATTACTTCATTTTGGATTGAAGAATACGTAAAAAACCTGAATTCTGGATTTGACACTATCGTTTCGTACTTCGAATGATTTAAAGTGCCACACAGTTGGGGAGAAAAATTGACATTCTACACAGATTTAAGGCAATAGTTATATCACGCTTGAGAAACGTAAGCTGTGAAGAAGATTGTCCCATTTCACCAAGTAAGACTTTAACCGGATTTAAACTCAAAGTTGTCATGACCCGAAAGTAATATTTAGACTGAATTTGAGGAAATCAGCCATCGGAAATAATTTTAACCATCTTTGAGTGACGACTAACAGATTTTAAAACAGTTAGTGCTATACATTTTACTGGGGCCATGAGAAGTTGAAGTTAATATTAAGAAGCCATTTCTAAATGTTTTTTTCTTCTTTTTTTTAAGTGAAAGAAATATTATAATTCTGTGAGAGATTGGACGTTTTTTAAACAATCCGCTTATGGTACAGAAACAAAATTTAGGCGATTTTTCTGAATATGTTCAAAGACTCTAAAGTTGAGATTGTGTGAATGCTTAAATAATTAATTCAGAACATTTAGGGAACCATTATCTTTAATTCCTATAAAAGTGGAAGACTAGTGTAAAGACGTGCTTTACGGCAACTTTTTTTCAGAAACCTTATTTTGTAAGTAAATCCATCCCAGCCAGAAATACCATATTGAAGAACATTTTTAAGTGAATACAAGCATTTTATGATACCACGATATTAGTTCCTAAAACGTTGAGCGTGGTTAAAATATTTCTCATTGGTTAGACCCAAATTTTTGAATTTATTTAGAATCTCAAAGCGAATCATTGCAGTTAGCTTTAATAGAGAAAGTAGTGGAGTTATCAAAAGAGTTACACGAGCAATTAGGATACTTGAATTACTTTAAATCAGGCGCATGATAACTAAGGTATGGAAGGTTAACCAGGTTTTTAACAAAATTTAATCTGAATTAATGTTTGTTAGAAGTAAAATTCAGTCCTCTTTTTGCATCAACACTAAAGCCACATCATTAGCAAAGTTTACGTTTGAAAGGTACTTTAAACACAGAATTTATATAGGTCACAAAAAGAATAGGACCTAAGACGGATCCCCATGGAACCCCTTAGTTATTACTTTACTGATCACTTTCGCTATCAACAAAAATGAAATGTTGGGCTCTGTTCTTCAAAAATGCACTAAACCTCTATAAGCCCTCCAAATTCTGCCTTTTTAATTTGGTTTTAATAAGATAACGTGTCCTTCAGTGTCAAATGCTTTTGAAATAGGAACATATGGCCAACTCAAAACTGATGGAACGCAAAACTATCAATTAGAAATAGTAAACGAGCATTTCTTTATCAAGTCTTTGGTGAAACGCCTCAGTTAAAGAAAAACTAGGCTCAAAACATTGTACCACCACCTTTTGCCCTGGGTTTGATCTTGAACGACTTTTTCTTGTTCTCAAACCTTGAAGTTAAATTGCCAGGACATCCCTGGATGCCTTCAAAAATAATGTTTTATGTTTTTAAGCTCAATTAATTTTAGCCAATGCCAACTTACGACAGTCACACGATCATCCTTAATACGACTGAAAAATGACAGAAGTTGTCATTATTTTATCGCGATTTTTGTATACAATGCTCAAGTGAAATAGCCAGTTGCATTCCTTCCCTCAAACAATCAACCTTAATTCCTATACTTCTAGGAATGTTCATCAGTTTACCATTGAGCATAATTTTGGGCGCTCTGTTAAGTATTAGGTGGAGAGATTTTTATTTTATCTGCACTGCACGAATGTGGAATGCTTTACGCCCACCAGAAAAAAGGCGATAGTTGAATTTAGAGTAAAACCATTTTCCCCTGAATGGGCGACATTTGAACATCCGCTTTTTCTTCTTGAGGTCTGTTATTTTAATAAAACGGCAATCGTCTTAAAAATTTAAATATAACACTGACAATGTCAGTAAATATTTAAGAAGTTTTGTTTGTTTTTTTGTAATCAAATGTTGTCTGAAAAAATATTGCTGCGGTTATGTTGGCTGAGCCTTTAAGCGTTTAAGGATTGTCTTTGTCAATTTATATTTTTGTTCACACTTGACCTTTGCCCAAAACCTTCCAAAATCATTTTGAGATGTGGCTTCCAAATCTCAACCAATTCTATGTGCGAGTAATGTCAGGACAGAAGGAGACCTAAGTTTTATTTCTGTCATGAAAATTCGAGATGCATTCTTGGCACATTTGTCAATTCCTCGGAAGAAAAAGAATCCGTAAAAAACAATGTGTAGGTGGCACAGGCAGAGATTGAACCCAAACCTCTGACATGGTAGTCTTACGCATTTTAACCATCACGTCACGAATAATACTAGCCTTTTTCTGTAAAAACTTAAATTTGGGGATTATTGCATATGAAGAGGCCTTTAAGATATTTGCCATTAAATCAGTTGAGTCTGTCCCTATAAATACAATACATAAATAAATAAAATAAATATTGGTCTTAATTTCCGATCATGTTTAGATGACAAACAAAAGTTCAATATTTACCTTTTTTTTGGGTGCCGGGTCTGACTAATTTGGTCAAAGCTTAATTCTAAACGCTCAAAGAGACTCATGGTAAATTGAACAATAACGTTTAACTAGAAACGTTTTTAACGGTTCAAATTATTGTGGGGTAAACTGTTTTGTGGCCGGATGAAAGGAAAATCGTGTTGAATGCTAGAAGAGCTTCGGGCATAAGTTGGAAGGCCTCCGAACTCAACTCCAATTATTTAAATATACAAAATTATTGAACATACAAAGGTGTGGAACATTTTTATGTTAAGCTACTGAGGTTTAGATGTTGCATTAAGCATCTGAGGAGATGCCTTTAAAGTGGGATTTTCAACAGGAAAACGAACTGAAATATAGCAGTAATTTTAGATAAGCTACATAACGCAAGGCTAATACCTATCCAAATGAATATCTTTGGACTTACATAAAGACAGAAGTGTCTGGGTGCAAGCTGAGTAACTAAACAGAACTCTGGTCTATTCTTAAGAGCTACTAGAAATGGTTTCCTCTCTATGCTGTTGTAGAAAAGAAACCACAATATTGATTTGCGCCACAATATTGATTTGCGCCACAAATGTACCAAATTGAAAAACAAATGCCCAATATAAATTAAAAAAAGGTGTAATTTACATTTTATCAGATCTGATATGGTGCTATTTTTGTTTTATTGTCAACACTTTGAAAATGCCTTCGAAATTTAATATACCTTAAATTTGTTTGTATAATTATTAAAAGGCTTAAAAACGTATTCATTTGACAGGAGATATGTAAGTGTATTCTAAGTACCAAATCAGTTCTTTCACCTTATAAGAGTTGATAATGTTCTCTTGTTCTATTTTCTTTTACCACAGTTGTAGATATCACTGGTAGAAATACTTAGCTCGACTTGGAGCTTATGTAAATGAAGAGGAGTAAAAAATGTCTTCAACTTCTAAATTCATGGCCTGTCCTGTCAAAAAGACGAAGACTTCACCTAGGAGTCTTCTACGACAATAATCCCAGAGTAATACGATACATTCCGACATTTTAAAGCCTCAAGCGCTTCATAGCTCAAAATGGCTTAAAGAATGCGGAAGGACCTTAAATCCATGTGGTATCACAACTGACATGACTTTTTCAGCCAGCAGCAAAACTAACCTAACCTAAAGGAAGTCTGTAGGTACTTGATTTTAAGCTCATCACTCTATATCTAGATTTAAACCTTTTTATTATAAAAGGCACCCAAGTATTCAACTAAAGTAGTTTGTTATTTATTTACTAACTAAGCATATTTACACTTATACATAAATTATGTATTATTTGTTAAGGTTTATTTTCTTACCGGAAAGGCACGAATTCGCATCTTTCCTTCCTTCTTGGGAACAGTCCCCCTTATATTCATGTTCTGGAGACGTCTGCAATTCTCCTCCACTTTATCAGATTTTTACAACAGAATTTCTCAAAATTGTGATTAATTTTTATTGTTGATTTTTCTTCTTCTTCTTCCTGTGTCGTTGTGAACTCTCAAGCAAAATTTCACTGCGAGTGTCCTTGGTCCTTAATTTTTGTTTCCTCAAAAATTGTTAGCTTCACTCATTGATGTTGTTCCTCTATCAAAACGAAAACACTCCTTGTCGTTGTTGCTTATCTGTCGAAGGTTCTCTGAAAAACAACAAAATATAGAATCGAATAAAATTCATTGTCAGCAAAAAAAAAATACATCACAGAAAATATTATGACAAATTTGATTTGGTGAATTTTTTGAAGGCGGATACGGATGGATTATGGTTTGTGTGTTACCTTTTGGTACATTTGGGGGATTTTGGAACAAAAGGAAAACTTTTGAGTCAATTGTTTTATTATTATTCTCAGGGACGAACGGACGGACGACAATAAACAATAATTTTTCACTGCACAGAAAAATGTGTGTAAAATTTTTCCTTGTTTGCCGCGGCTAATATTGAATTGAACAACAATGGAGGAGGAGGAGAAGGAGGATGAAGAGACGATGGTGATGATGATGATGGTTTTGGTTGGTTTCTGCTTCGGATTTCAGAGGAAGTGGAAGAAGGTGTGTGGAAGTGGATTGTCCTCAACCAAGTCAAGTCGAGTCGATTAATAAATTTTCCTTCTTTAATTTTTAACTCTTACTTTAATTAAAACACTTTGAAGTTATTTTTGGGAGAGATTTTGGGATTTCAGAATCAATAATGTTGGATTTTTGTTTGATTTTCGGGCTTTTCAATCGAGATCACAAAATAATGTGTGTAATGCAAGAGAAATGGATAAACGAAAAACGAAAACGAGAATTGGTAATTTTTTTTTTTCAATTCTTTATTTTCTATTTTTTAGCTCTTTTACTTTTGATTTTCGTATTTGCTTTTGGTTGTCGTTTTGCGGCCACAAGAAAATACAGAAGACAGAAAATAACGAAAACGAAAAAACAAAAAGTCACCACCGTCAACATACACAAAAACAATATTCGCTATATTCGCACTCGCAGTCTCGCACACAACGATGTCTTCTGATTTTGATGACTTTTTACACGAGTGTAAACGAAAAAGTGTAAAAAAAATGCACTTGATTTTCTATTTTGACAGTTCTCTTTATCTTTTGGTTCTGTTGGGTGTACAAATTACGAATTTTAGATGAGATCTATTATTTTCCAGGGATGGTTGTTGTGTGGTGAGTTTTATGTTGTGTGTAATTTATGTCGAATACAGAATCTGATAAATAAGTTGCAGATGGATTGAGATTGATTTTTTGGTAGAAACGTTTTGACAGTTGATACCATCCGCAGAATACTCATCGCATTCTGAAATCTATGCGATTAATTCTTTTAATTGGATAGTTTTTGTTTCTAAGATCTCAGAGATTTCCGTGTTCTCAGAAATATAATAAGATTTCTCATAAAACTTTCACACTTTTCCTGTCAGAAATCTGAGAACAGAATTTGTAGGATTTGATTTTTCAAGAATTCTCTATCTCATTATTCAAACAGTTTGAGAAGAAATGCAAAGCTAATTTGATTGCTAGGTGAGAATGAATAGAGAATTGAGTCTATATTTAATTCTCCTGTTGTCAATCCGTCTGAGAAAATTTTTGAGCTTATATATTCGAATACAACATTTCTACATCGGAGCTGGTTCAGAGCTTTATAAATTTGCTTAGAATAAAATGATGGAGCTTATTACTGAGCGAAGACACTTTTACTTATTTTTTGAGTGACTTGCACACAAAATTTACAATGGGTTCTGAAGACAGTCTTCAGGTGACTCAAAAGTTACTGGTAAAGAGATGATGCTTGTGTTTCAGTTTCAGAAGATACAGAAATAAGTGTGTTTCATAATTATAGCAGAGGGCGCAGAATATGATCTAGTCAGAGATTTGCTTTCAAAAACATTTGCTCAATATTTTCATTCTTCTCGAGTACACAGAAAATCTCTCTATGAAATTATATTCAAATTTATTTGGATCCACTTTTCTTTAGCGAAGCAGGAATTTTTGCACGTGAAATTATTTAAATTTATTTTTAATTAAATGTTCTAAGTTTTGCTTGTTCACATCAATCACTAACAATTAAAGTTTGAATTTTGTATGATTGTTTGTTGAGTTTTATTGAACATTTCTCTTGTTCTTAGATTTTTTCTGAGAAATTATTAATGCATTAATTTTTGTTAGGGAAGGAAGGAAAAGGCAGTTTAAAACCCTGAGAAAACACAAAGCGGTGATCATAAACAAAATACAAAATATAGATGGCCCTGCTAGTGAAGTCACCCTATACAGACATTTTTGAAGTTACTTTTTGCAATATATTCGAATTCCTTACCGAATCATTGTAAAAACCAAAAATTTGACATACCATAGACGACACGATATGACATTTCCAACAATTAAATCTATTATTTAACTTAACGAGTGAACATTATTTTCTTAAAACTATAAAAAAACGAAATAAATGTCTGCTTTAGTTACATTAAATTAAATTACATACAGCTCGGAACATAAGCGTAGGGAGTAGAAAAACAAAACCTTGAGCGAGTAAGGTGATGCAAAACATTAATTAAAGACAGATGGGATGGGATGGGATCTGTCTGCTCTAGTTATTCTTGGGTTTCGATTCATTTTCTTCTTGAAATTTAAATTTTGCTTTTACATCTGTTGTAAAACGTCAATTTAAGTCAGTCATTTTTTAGGTTCACCATTCAAGTTTCCGCAAAAATTTCGTGAAATAAATGCACCTTCCCTTCAGAAAAGATTCTCATACAAATTCAAACTTATAAAAGTATCTAATTTATTATGTTATTGGACAGACAGATTGACAAAACAACTTTAATATTAACAAAATCTACGACTCCAAAAGCCAAGATAAATAGACAGCGCTTTTGAGAGCATAAAAACGAATAAACAAAACAGTTCAAAAAAATCAATTTTTGTTTGCTTAGGTCAATGTTTTCATAAAACTTGCACCTTTTGTTGTAGAAAAAATTCTATAAAATGTTCTTCTATTGTCAAATTTCCAAAACGAAAGTACATATATACCTAGATGAAACACATTTTGATTTGCGAGTTGATAGTTCAAAAGAGACAAGAAAGTTTATATATTATATATGATTTCTTAGATTTGACAAATCACTATTTATTCTCACCTTCCTTCATTTTTACTTTTTGAATTTTGCGATAAAGACAAATTGAGAATTCGAATCCAAAAAGCTATATTCGCAGACATTTATTTATTTTTAAATCTCTGATATTAGATATATAAACTATTAAATTGATGATACATATGTCAAAGTGAGTCACCTCAAGTTCAAAGTAAACATCATCGATAGCAACTTATCTGAATGCAACAAACTGAATCAGAATGACAACAAGAGGTGAATAAAAATCATTCAACATTTTACAACATGGCATCACCTCTAATCATAATCATCGCCTCTTTGACAACCCATGCATTCATCGCACAAACAAAAACAGCCGACATCTTTCCGAAATAAATTCTTTCATTCGGAAGAAAATCGGAATGCGAAAATTTCATAAAATGTCATAATTCGATGAAATTTTTTCCAAGAAAACTTAATGTTTCACCAACAATTACACAAATTATTTCAATAAAAACACCTTAACAAATGTTATTACTAAACAATACTTACATTTCAATATGATTTGGATTAAAATTGAAGCGATATATTTTATTCACAAATTTACACTACACAATTTTTATAATTCGAATATATTTTCATGTTACAAAATATTCGCTATTATTATTAATTCGAATTATTTGTCTTTTGAGTGGTAGAGTTTTCTGTCGCGAATAATGGGGGATATTTGAAAGAGAGATAATGTTTTTGTTTTTTAAAGAAAATTGTTAAATTATTTTTCCTGGCGTAAATATTCACGACGACGACGACAACGTTCAACAACCAATCTTGACTTTTCTTCCTCGGTGCCGTCAGTTTTAGTTTTTTTTTTTCTTTCGGAGTTATTAATGGGGGTGGTTAGGTTTGTCTCTTTCTACCACTTTACTGTATTTCTATTATTTTGTTTTCCCCCTTTTTCATCTTTTGAATTTTCAACTTATTCAAGGCCGGGATGACACTACTTTAAGAATATTTTGTATGAATGCTTTTAAATTTAAACGCTGCAACTTCTAGCTTTATTTAAAAGCACAATAAAGGGTTTTCAACTAACGTTTATTGTCTGTCGTTGGGTTAAGATAGGATTAAGATATTGCAAATCGAAAGTGTGGGATATGGAAATATAAATAAATTTGAAAGATTCGTTTGTCATAGCAAAATTTCAAACTGTATCGTTAATTTTTATGATTGCAGGAGTCGATATTTTCCGTAATATGTATTTTATAGAAGAAAAGAATGGGCGCATTCATAAAGCTAGTGACTACGTAGTCAAAATTAAACTAGCTTTGTGAATGCAAAATTACACTACAAAGCTAGTCAATCCGGAACTGTCATATTAATGACAAATACAAATATATAAAATAAGAAACATCTGTGCTTTCAGAACTTTAAAGTTTTTTTTTCTTTTTAAATTCAATAAAACCAAATAGAAGACATAAATATGATTGATTTATGTATATTTGTATTTAAATACCGAAAGATTAGTTTCATTTTGAATTCTTGTGTCCTTACCTAGCAGCTGATTGTGAAACGTCAAAACCAGTGTGCACTTACTTTGTAGCCGAAATGTTTACCTCGTCGGAGTGGAAATTTCAACTACTTTTGTAGTTAGATTTAGCCAATCAGAATCCCTTGACTACGTAGCCACTAGCTTTGTGAATGCGACCAATGTCCATCGGTATTTACTTTTAAATCGTGTCCTCTTTTTTTAATCTTTATTAGAAGGGCATTCGAAAAGCCCTGAGAGCGCTTATAATATGGAAAAACAGTTACGCTGTGTTTAACCGTATATTACGGCACTATTTAACGTTACGTGAATTAGTATTTAAAAAAATTCTAGTGCGTTTAAGTAGCTTTAGATATCTGTTAAACTTTTATTAACTTTTGGTCTTAAGGGTAAAAAATATTGTACGCAGCCTCTTATCTCCTTTAGAAATACGATTGTATTAATACTAAAATTACAATGTTCCACAAGGTTTTTTATTCTGGCAATCATGGGTTTTGCTAGCCTTAATTCAAATCCCACTCTAAAATAAGACGTTGCTTTTTAAAATTCTACAAAATCGCAAATTTATACACATAACGCTTTTTGGGGCTATCTAAATTTATGAATTCGTGATGATTTTTCAATTTTAAAATCCCAGTCTCCAATAATTAATTTTAATACCTAGTACATATTTAGTTTTTCATAAATCTTTTAAAAAATTGGTATAAGTTGTTAGATTTCACCTGTCTTACATGCAAATATCAAAGAATTGCTGAACGTTAAAACAGTTTTAAAAAGAAAAAGGCAAAGCGAATTATCGGACTAAATTTTCGAAATGCATTAAAAAATTATTAAATAATTGCTGCAAATGTTTTTTTTTGAAGTTTGGATTTGAAATCAACACTAAAAATTTACTTTAATAGTCGTTTTTTCAAAACCAGAAAAGCCTTAAATTCGTGTATACATATTTAGTGAGAGTTTCAAGAAACTTAGTAGGGTGCTCAAATGTTTTCTAATGCATTTAAAAAATAAAGATTTGCGCTTTCCAAAATCTGTTGGATTTTAACTAAGCCTTGAAAACAGCGGTTTTGGATGAAATAAACATTTTTAAAGAAGCATTAAACATGCCCCTGATGTGAAAGAAAAATTTAAAAAAAAAATCAGATTCTAACAACTTAATCCTTAGAAAAAGTATTGTTTTGACGTGTTTTTTCAAAAGTGGGAATTATTTGTGGTCTTATTTTTTGCACGTTTATATTTACATTCCTTTCAAAACAAAACTTTGAAATCAAAATCTCCTCAAATTTGAAGTATTTAATTCACTTTCTTCTAGAGTGAATACAAATCAAATCCAATAAATTAGAATAAGTACAAAATAAATGAACACCATACATATTTAATAAATCGGACAAACCACCAAAAGAAACATGAACAATAAAATATGAAAAATTGGATGTTTTTTTGAAAAAGAAGTTTTGGATTTTAAAAAAATTGATTTTTTTCATTCCCAATGGAACACGATTGAAAATAATTATGGTTCTTTAGTTAAATTTTAATACTTTATTTATTTTTCAAAATGCACCATTACATAACCTTTATTTAAAAAAACAATATCGTTGAAATACTGCTTATATTAATAAGAAGTATAAATTAATTTTAGCTATCTCACATATTACAAATGACATCCAAGTAAACTGACAGATCTCAAATACAATTTATTGTTTTGACGTAAGGATGGGTATCTGTATCTCTTTTAAAAAATGTTTATGCGCAAATTTATTTAAAATTAAATAGAAGGTATTTTGTTAAATTTAAAACAAAAATAAATTGATTTATTTAACTAGCGAAGTTTTTAGTTTTTAAATTCCTATAAAAAAGATACAAATTCCTTTTTCAGATCAGCCTTTCGGAGTAAAAATCAAATGTTTCATAGGTTGTTTTCATTTGGTAATCCGGAATCAGTCTTCAATCAAATCGCCTTACTGAACAAATGGAACTCATTTTGGGTCGGATGATTCTGAAGTTTGGGATGGATGGTTGTGTGTGAGTATGTTTTTAATATCATCCAACTGCAACTGTCAAGTTTGACACATAATTATTATATTATTCTGCTTCTGATTTCGATTTCAAAATTTGCTTGTACAATCTGTCAGAAACTTTCAGTTTTTCTCAAGTGAATACTATTAGAAGAAAAGATATGCTTCCAGCATAGTGCTAAATAAAAACAACATTAATATCGATGTATAAAAATAGATTTATTGGACTTAATTAAAGTTAACTACTTAAAATTCATGCACAAAATTCGACGCTTAAAAATAAAGTATCTATTATGTTCGAAATACCTGGAAGTCGTGTCTATTGCTTATCTACGCTCATAATGACTTTTTTCCATAGACATGGAGTACCAAGTACGTAATTATTCGGAGAAACTAATTGGAAAATGATTAATACTTACAAAAGACTAAAGTATGTTGTGTTTTTAATAACGTAAAATATCTCCTATAAACCTTCATATACTCGTATTCCTCCTTTTAAAAGAAGAACTCTATACCTATCATTAACGTCACTTTAATGACTTCTAAAATGTTAATTTCTGTCACCACTTGACTAACGGTATCTTTTTTGGCGGGAACTCTATAGACTAGAGTCTCATCTCATGACATTCACCAATCATTCAAAACTAAAACTCTATCGTCGCTTGCCGTCAGCGTCGTCGTCTTCCTGTCTGACGAAACACTTCTTATCCCAAACACATATTCCCATGTGAGTGTCGAGGGACGACCGACGACGTTTCCAGAAAAAAAGTCCCTATATATATTCCTTCCCACTTGACATGGACCCATAAATTTAACCACCCAATGTGCACAGTAAAATAATTCACGCCTCACAAAAACGCTGTCATTTAAGTTAACCGCACCAAACCGTTCGTCGTCGCTCTTCGCTCGTGCATTGGAAGGTACAGAAACAGGAACAGGATACACATACAAGATAGTTCAATGGCTCCCGCTAATGGTGAGCCTCAGCTCAGTGGCATGAACTCGTCGTTGGTTAGTAAATTGCGTGTCACGTCACCTCGCTTGTTATCCTCTGCAAATCAATCTTCCTAGGCAGGATGATGGTGTATTTGGTTTCCTTCTCAAACATCGCTACCGCCACCGCCACCGCCACCAACCGCCATACATAACTGCTACTTCCGACAGGGTGCGCCCGTAATGGCGGGGTGCAACGGTGATGATGATGATGGTGATGTTTTGCCAGGTTCAAATTTATTTTGATTGATGTTGCAACGAGAAATTATGTGGTTGGAATAATTGGCTGCGCGGCGTTAGACAGATTCTCAGGACATAAAAAATGAACTCGCAATTTTGAAATACTTATTTGAAAATTAAGCTAAGATCTAAAGAAAGAACAAAACTGGAAAAAGGTCAAACAAGTAAGAACAAATCTTTTTATGGCTCAAAGAAAATTTAATGAAATTTTCTTCTTGCGTAGGTAGTAACCGTTGAACTTATGTGCAGCATAACCTTAAAAGACTATAAGGACTCAATTTCATAGACATAGGAATTTCAATTTCAAGAACTTAAATAACAACTTAACAGTTTAGGGTACCTGAGCATTAAAAGTCTAAAAATAGTGACATTTTTTCAGTAATTTCCGTTTTTTTTTATCGTTTTCATTGTTGTCTAAATTTAACGTCGTTTTTGTGTCGATGAGAAATCAAAACAATTGCCGCTTTGTTAGTTTAATGAAAAACGAGAACTTTAAAATTATATTTTAAAAATAGATTATTGTTTAAGTGTTTGCCGCTTTTTTATCGTTTTCATTTTTACGTCTGAAAAATAAACAAATCGACACCTTACTACTTAATTAAAAACGGGATTTTTTAAAATTACTTTTCAAAAAAGATTAATTTTTTCCAGCGTTTTCACATTTCTTGTCGTTTTCATTTTTTGACAGAATTTAACTCCATTTTCATGTCGATCAAACAAAAAACTTATCCCTTTGCTAGTTTAATATAGAGTCGATACTTTAATATTATTTTTTAATTATTACTGAGTTTCGAAACATTTGCCGCTTTTTCATCGTTTTCAGTCCGATGGCATAATTTATTGCTCTTCTGTTTTTTTCTGTTCTGTTTGTTCAATGGAAAATTGTCTCTTTTTAATTATTTAAAAAAAATAATTTGGTTTTTCAAATACTTGCCGTTTTCATTCTTTTACACAAATGAACGCAGTTTTATGTCGATAAAACAAACAACTTGCCGCTTTGCTATTTAAATGAAAAACGAAAACTTTTACCTCTTTTTTCTTCGTTTTCATTCTGTCATTTTTGTCGAAGAAAATATCAACTTGTCCCCTTGCTTTGTTTTACGAAATCATTTTATGAAGAGGTTATTGAGTTTCTTAGTATTTGTCGCTTTTTTGTCGTTTTTATTCCGTTAACATAATTTAAAGCTCTGATTTGGTTTCCCACAACTTACAAAAAAAGGGTTGTCATGCTTACTATGTATATGCATACATGTTTCCCGATATTTGAATACAAAGTCACCGTTTGCCAAAAAACTAACAGAGCCCTTAAAATGACGGTTTTCGTGAAATAAAAACGGTAAGAAAGCGGCAATGATAAGCGTTCCCCAGAGCTGTTAATTTTGAAACGAATAGCAAGAGTAGCGTTGCCACAATGTTACAAGTGTAACAAAAGTGTTACACTTTTCTTAATTTTTTTGTATTTGTTACTATGTTACTTTTTCTTTCTTTTTGTTACACTTTTTTCTCCAAACTTTTTTTTTCTTTAAAAATTTACTTTATGATTTTTTTAATCAGTGTGAAGTGTGCTTAAACAACACTTCCACCTATTTGTACACCTACGTCCTAAATTGAGTTGAAATCACCTTCATTCGACTCGATAGAACTCGTTCAGTTACAGTTTAGTCGAAATCTTGCTATCTTTCACTTCAAATTCAAACTCGATCTCGCTCGATCCAGCAAATAAACTTTTGTTCCTATTAAAAATAAAAAATTGAGTTCAAGAGCATTCTTTGATTTAAATCATTTTTTTTCAATTTGTTACATTTTTTTCGCTTTTGTTACGTTTTTTAAAAAAATGTGTTACACTTTCGTGAAGCCCAGCGGCAACGCTGCACTTTAAAAGATTAAACCTCTGTAGATAAACGCTCTCTAGGTGTCAAACTTACACTTTTTAAAATTCCTATATTTCGCCGTATATCTCGCGAACTAATCCAATTGGAGGTCTAAAATTTCAGCATTGTAATCCTGGGGATCTATACCTCTCCTCTTTAGATTATTGTAACCATCTTTGTAAGTGAGAAATTTTACAAAAAAAAAATGAATCAATGTTGGACTTAAAAACGCTAATAACCTATTTGCGGTTTCCTAACATGAATGTTTATTTGTAAAGTCGTCGACCGAAATAGATATCTGTCTATAGATTCTGAAGTCAAATTGGAATCAACTAACCAGCAGGAACGCAACATTGTGGTGGCAGCAATCGGCGGCGGAGCTGCAGCGCAATAGCCATCGGCGGGCATCAGAGAACTCATACGCTATTGCATCAGGTATAACCCAACCGCAGATTATGTAGAAAATGCCCAGCTGGTTTACTGGAGCCTGCGTTGCTATTTTTCTGAATTCTGATTCTCTAGGCAGATCCTGCGGTGTGCCCTGAGCGAGCAGTTGCAATGTTACCAATTTGACTATGCAATAAACATTTGTGGTATTTTTATTGCACGATCTTTTGGTATATACTCGAACCTACGAACGAAGTGAAAAATGGTTATGGTCATTATGGTTGTTTTTGTTTTTACCGATCTTTTGGTTTCGTCGCTCATAGAACAAAACACCAAAGGCCCAAAGACCTTTCCATCCTCTATCTCAAGCAATCCTGTACCTATATTAGAATGTTTTCATTAAAAAAGAGCGAAAGTCATGAGTTAGCGTATGGTGTGGTGTGGTGGCGGTGGATAACGTTGTTGTTGCGATCGCTTCTGTTGCAGCTGAGATTAAGATAGTTTGGATGGTGAACCTTAAAGAATTTTTCGACGAGCACATATTCTATAGGCTTCGAAGTTGGAACATTGAGCTACCACCACCGACTCCAACCGTCCGTTCCGTAGGGCATCAAAGGCAGAGTTCTCTGCCCCTTATACTGAAACACTGAAACCGAAGCAGAGATAAGTTATGCGTCGAAAAATTGCAGCTTAACGTGGCTGGCACGAAATCAGATCGAGCAAATATACGAGCCAAAGAGTTCCTTGCTCTACTCTATCAAGCATTTATCTATTCACATCTTTACCCAGAGTAACTCCTAGACTATTCCTCTGCTGGAAATTGTATCTATGGTATATACCTACCATAGACCAATTCACCTCTTCTCGTTTGCTCTCAGTGGAATTCCTTGGCCAATAAATTGCATATCTTTATAATGGATATTCGGCAGCGTCAAAGTACAGAGCAGGAGCACTACAAGCGAGCCCTTTGCGCGAACATAATTTATTGCGATCTGCTGCGCTGTACTGCGCTGGCTGGTTGGGATAAAAAAAAACACCATGTGGACACGAGTAAAGTACCTTCCCTATACGTGAGCCGAGAATTGACCAAAAGCAAGATATGGAAAGAGTTAAACAGAATCTGAACAAAGGGTCATTAAAATCAAATGTGCGTGATCGGTAGGGAGCGCAAAAAGGACGAACACGAGTTTAATGAGGATTTATGGGTCAATCAGTCAATCTTTGGTCTTTGGAGGCAAAACTATATGAACAATCAGGATTCGAATATTGCATCTCGTTTGTTTTTATAGACTTTTATAGTTGTAATAACAACAAGTGTTCGTAAAGGTTGTTAAAACTTAAGATCACCACGAAAAACTTAGAAATTTAAACTAAAGGGCAGAATACAATGCTAAAATAAACTAACTTAAGTAAAGGGTGTTTTATTTAAGGTGCATGAGAAGTTGTGATGGTTGTTATCGCAGGGTTTGACAGTAGAAAATGTCAAACTGTGTTGACATTTCTTTTCTGTTCGAACAGAACCATGATTTTCAAAATAAATTTGCACAATTTGGAAACGTTGTTCAGACGTCAGTCTATGTGTCATGTTGAAATGTCAGACTAAACTGAAAAATATATCACTTGACAGCTGTAAAAATGGTAGCCGGTAAAAATAGTGTTGCCAACTTAAAAATCTATACCTCTTAAAAACAATCGTTATAAGCTTTGAGGTGTTTATTTAGCTACTTGATTAATTTCCATGGTTTGTTTGACAATTGAAAATGTTAAATTCTCATCAAGTTTGACAATTCATCATGAATAGTTAAAAATTAGAATAATGCTTCCAAAGATAATCTAGTTAAATTAAAATTAATAAATAAATGTAATCTAATGTTATTATTGAGTGAATTTCATTGGAAATGTTTGCAACATAATATCCTCATTTAGACTAATTTAGGAACTGATTTATTTTAGTTCGGCTTCTTGAACTGAATTAACTTTTGCATACGCAAAGTTAAAAACCTCTGCACACACTTTTCAAAACCCACCCTTGACGAGAGTACATACAAAATTCTTAACTTTTTTTACTAAGTTTTTAAAAAAAATAAAACTTATTTTGTTTTTGTTTCAATACGAACAAAGGATACAACGACAACGACGCCGTAGGTATGTTATGCATCTAGGAAACTATACAAAAGAGAATTTATATTGTATTTCCAGTTGAGCATTTCAAGGACTTCATATTTCAAAATGTTCGTAAGGCAATTCAATGCAATTGAAAATGTAAAAACAATAACATCATCACGTGGTCTTGTTCTCTAAAATTTTCAAATGTCCTGCTCGAATAATAAAAGAGCGCCGTAAAGAGAAAAATATACAGATAATAATTTATGTAAGTTCAGAGAAGGAGGCTATGTCTACCCATATTAAATTGCAAAATTAAAAACAAAACAAGAAAGACGCGCGTAAGTTTGACGTCAATACAAATTGCACTATTTCAGTTATTTTCAAAAATAAAGCACGTGTTTTTATGGAGCACGAGATATGTTTTTTGTGTTTCCCAGAACTTCCAATACGGCTGCGTACTCTTGAGGATGCATATCTGGAAAATATGAGAGAATGCAAGTTTTAAAGGGGAGGCTATTCTAGTGCTTCCAATTTAAATATTAATCGTGATGAAGCAACTGTTTTTGTTTTCCTAACTTAAATGAAAAATTCAATGAATCATTTGTTAGGCTTTAAAATTATTACAATGCACATAAAAAAGCACTTATACGCCATAGAGCTTAACGAAAACAAATGTTTGTTGGATCTTCAGCACTTTGTTTCGCTTTTGAATAATTGAAAAATTTACTAAATTGCAAATACTAACTATTTAGACTTTAAGCCAAAAACATACTTCTAAAAATTATAACTAATTCTTAATCAAAATTCGATGAGCGTAATTTCGGCTCGAAGACTTTGCGCCCGATTTTTTAGGAAGTTTTTCTGGAAAAAGTTCTTATTTTCTAAATTTCTTAACTTTAAATTTTCTGGCATTTTTTTGAATTTACGGAAATGGCACAAAGCAAAAAAATTGTTTTAATATTCCTGCCAATGATGTGCGTCTATTTAAATGCATAGTTTTTGGTTTTCAATTACTACGTATGTATATCTAGAAATATGTATTGCGCATAATAAATGCTATTTGATTTTCTGGCCTAATTCCCATTTTTCTTTCTGACTTTCTGCCCATTCCTGTTTGCCTAAATTTTCAACATTTCTGGCTCATTCTCCAAAACAAATCTTCTGGCATTTTTAACAAACTAAGTTCTGGACTTTTTCCAAAATATAATTCTGGCGTAGTTCCTTTTCAAAAATTTAATTGTCAAATTAAAAGCAACAGATGACCAGATTAAAAGTCGATTTTTTTGGATTGGACAGGAATCGTTAGACAACAACAAAATGACGACTGTGTAACGGTATTGCGATGACGTCTTTTTTTTAGGGGTTCATAGGACTAACAGCTCCTGTAATTTTTTAGGAGTAATGTTCTTAAGCATTTTATTTAATTATAATGGGTGATTTTTTTGAGGTTAGGATTTTCATGCATTAGTATTTGACAGATCACGCGGGATTTCAGACATGGTGTCAAAGGGAAAGATGCTCAGTATGCTTTGACATTTCATCATGAATAGACTTACTAACGAGCAACGCTTGCAAATCATTGAATTTTATTACCAAAATCAGTGTTCGGTTCGAAATGTGTTTGTTTGAAAATTTTGTTCAGCGATGAGGCTCATTTCTGGTTGAATGGCTACG
Organism: Eupeodes luniger; assembly: GCA_951509635.1. NCBI lineage: Eukaryota > Metazoa > Arthropoda > Insecta > Diptera > Syrphidae > Eupeodes > Eupeodes luniger. Next base: position 3,690,299 of record OX608075.1, on the reverse strand, counting down.
TAAATAAGCAAAATTTCCGCATTTGGAGTGAAGAGCAACCAGAAGCCGTTCAAGAACTGCCCATGCATCCCGAAAAATGCACTGTTTGGTGTGGTTTGTACGCTGGTGGAATCATTGGACCGTATTTTTTCAAAGATGCTGTTGGACGCAACGCTACGGTGAATGGCGATCGCTATCGTTCAATGCTAACAAACTTTTTGTTGCCAAAAATGGAAGAACTGAACTTGGTTGACATGTGGTTTCAACAAGATGGCGCTACATGCCACACAGCTCTCGATTCTATGGCCATTTTGAGGGAAAACTTCGGAGAACAATTCATCTCAAGGAATGGACCGGTAAGTTGGCCACCAAGATCATGCGATTTGACGCCTTTAGACTATTTTTTGTGGGGCTACGTCAAGTCTAAAGTCTACACAAATAAGCCAGCAACTATTCCAGCTTTGGAAGACAACATTTCCGAAGAAATTCGGGCTATTCCGGCCGAAATGCTCGAAAAAGTTACCCAAAATTGGACTTTCCGAATGGACCACCTAAGACGCAGCCGCGGTCAATATTTAAATGAAATTATCTTCAAAAAGTAAATGTCATGGACCAATCTAACGTTTCAAATAAAGAATCGATGAGATTTTGCAAATTTTATGCGTTTTTTTTTTTTTAAGTTTTCAAGCTCTTAAAAAATCACCCGATACATCTACGTATATAAATAACTTCTATAGAAGAACGAAGGACACATTGATTTTTGGCAAAGCGGCGCACTTCTAAAGTACAGAGTACTTCAAGGTTTTTCCTGTAAAAACCCATATTCAAAAAAACTAACCTGAACGAACTTAATTGACAAACAAAATTATTTCCCCGAAATCAAGTCAATACTTTTTTGATTTATTTTTTGTTTTATTTTATTAATTTTATTTATAAAAAGTGGTATCACTGATTTGTATTATGAATTCCAAATTCAGAAACAACATTGCTTGCTGTAAACATTCTTAATTGCCTTTCTCGCCACCACCGCCAGCCGCCGCGCCGCGCTGCTCCGCCGCCGTTTACATTTCCAATTGAATACTTCTACGTCTACGGTCTACCTCAGCAAAAGTGTAGACTGGAAGTAACTATTCGAGTAATTGACATTCTTTGAGCACTCATAACGTTTAACAAAACATCAAAAAAAATTACTTTGTGAAATGCACAGCAATCATGTAAAGTGCAAGCTTATACATTTGTTCCGTCAGAGTTCTTTGATAAACCATCTTTTTAAAAAACCAGCATCTATGTAGGGTAGGTAGGTATACCAAACTGTAAAATCCAGTTTTGTTTTGATGCTGATCCACCTTTCAATAGAGCCAAGTGAAGAACTCGTGCTTCGCTAACACTTCACAACGTACATATGTACCTATATGTACCTAGTATCTACCTATTTTTGAGAGCAACAGGCTTCGTGACATACATAAAAATGTGCATAGTTGAAGCTTGTTCCACAAAACAAATCTCAAACCGGCCTTCTTCTTCTGATGCATTGTCCAATCTCCAATGCAAAAAAGATACTCCAAAACTCCAAAGTATCTATCTTTTGGTCTAATGCATTCCAAAGATGCACCATCATCGTCAGCTGTAAACCTCCAGCCTGCAGGGAGTATATCTGCTCTCCAATTCCAATCCTAGCGAGCGCTAATTCTAAACCCATTAATCTAACTGATATTGGATATACGAGTACTCGTAGCGTCGCTCGTAGTATAGAAAACTCTCCACTCACTTGTGCAGCTTGGGTAGATTGGAATTGGAAAGTATCTATGATTTTTGTTCTCTCTTTTGTTGTGGATACATTTTAACTTGTATCTGAGTGAGTACTGAACTGACTTTGGCCATCATCATCATCATCATCATCACCACCAGCCACACAGCTCCTACCATCATCCTATACCTTACTATAGCAATAGCAAAGCAAGTCCAAGCAGAAGCACTGACATCGGCAAAGGCAACTAGCACTGGCTCTGGCAACTATATTGGCGGCGCGAAGCAAATGATTCCGATGGAGTATCTCCGACAATTTAGTCACCTGTAAAGGTTCCAACGTGCCACATCGTACATGGTGGTTGGCTCTTGCTCTTCTTTGCGTTATTCGTTCAAAATTGTGTTTTGTCTTTGCGTTTTTGTGTTCGTTTTTATCGTCTCTGTGTCGTGAATATTGTTGTTTTTATTTTCTTTAGTTTTTTAAATTTATTTAAAAAAAAACCCTATTTTGTTTAAACAACTTCAATCGGGTGCTGTTTTCATACGACTCGATTCCATTCGATTTGATTTGATTCTCTATTAATTAACGTATCATACCGTTATGCCGCACGAAAGTTAAAGCGATATTATTTATAATCATTGGTGCGAGACAACTCGATTTAATAAGCCAGTCAGTCGACCAACTGCATTTAAGTGAAATTTTCAATTAAAAAAATGTAAATTAAGAAAAAAAAAAGAAGAGAAAAATAATATTTATTAATAAATAAAGTTATAATTATTTTGTCTTATCATCACTTTACGGTCTTTTTTGTATCTTTGTGAATCCGTTAAATTTTTTGAAAAAAAAAGTTAGTTATCCAATTGGCCATCATCAACATCTTCATCGGTTTGTTTTTCATTTTGTAACCATTCTTCATATCTTTAAAAAATAATAATAATAAATTAATCTTCTTCTGTGTGCTTCTTTTTTTCCAGTGGCTTTTGGCCTAACAGTTGTTTTTTGAATTTTGAAATTTATTTTTTGTTTTGTTTGTTTTAAGTTTTTTGTTTAAAAAAAAAAATAAAGTGCAACGAACAGGTGTCAACATTTTTTTCGTTTTTCACCTCGAATCACCCTCAACTTTATAAACCGCCAAAATAAAAGAAACCAAAATATTAAACGAACCAACGAAGAAATAAAAGAAACAGTTTATCGCTTGGTCTGTTCGGTGTATGGAACGTGTGGGCGAAGAGTTCCCCATCATCATCTCTATTGAGCAAGGTGCGTATCTTTAGATCTGTTTGTTATTCATGGGATGTCAGAAAGGGTCAACAGGGTTTTTTGTTTTTAAATTCCGTACGTATGGGAAGTTCTATGGTCATAAACAAAAGACCCTGTTCTTAAAATGTTTTGAGGTGATGATGGTTAGTAGTTTGTGTCTTCTTCGACGGATTGTTCTGTTTATCATCATCGCCCATTCAGAGAGACATTTCTTGGGTTTCCAGAGAATATATAAATAGGTGTATAAAAGGTATCGAGAGACGAATGGTGGTTGTAGATTGTTTGAAAATGCCATAGGTATAGAACGAAGACGTAGAGGTATAGAATAGGTACCTAACTTGTTACGAAAACCTACCATCACACTTTACATTTATTTATATGCAAAGGTCATTCACTGTTTTCGGTTTTGTTTAGTTTGTCTGTCATCCGCTTAACTATACGACCACGATGACGCGACGAAAGATTCAGAACTCAGAGAGAAAGACAATTTTTTAAAAGCGAACATCGATTTTCATTCCGGCTTTTTTGGTGATGCGGTTCTTTTTGTTTATATTTTATGTATATATGTATTTTCGGAACAAAATTCGCACAAACGTTAAGTGTGTCACGGTGTCAATGCACTTGCACTGGAATTTGTCCTGATGTTTTAGGGAATCGATGTTTTGATGTGGGTTCAGCTTTAATGTTGCCTTTGATGTTCTTTGTTGTGTGTTTTAGGTGGAGGTGAATTTTTGTAAAGAGATGTAATTTACAAAACATTTATTATTTAAGTCAGTTTGGAGAAGATTCAAATGGGATATTTTGCAACTAGAACTGTTTATTTTAGGGCCGGTTATAGCTATCAGTAAAATCCATCAGTAAAATTTTTGTTTTTAGTTTTTAAACATGTTACATGTTATTTCAAGCAAAAGTATTTTCTTCAAAAAAAAACAATGCATTTAAAGTTTTATTTTACTTATAAACCCATTTTAATTTTTTTAATTATAAAATTCCATTCTACTGAACAGCTGACTGCCGAAAGCCAAAAAAAATCCATTTCGTTTTACTGTTGGTGTTACAAATTTTTACTGTTCCGATCACATCATTAAAAATTTTACTGACGAAAGCAACAGTAAAAAAATTGTCTTCAAATAGAAACTTCAAAGTGACATTTAATTTAATGAGGTAAATTTACTGATTGCTATAAACGCTCATCAGTAAAACATTTCAGATTCCTCCTGTTTCAAATTTTACTGATGGATTTTACTGATAGCTATAACCGGCCCCTTAAAATTGTAGAGATATTTTTAATGTCAAATACAATTTCTTAGTTGAAATTATCAATGTTAATGATTGGGGTTTGAAACGTTTATTTCAATCAACGTAAATTTCAATCGTAAATAACTTTTGAAAGATTCTACAGTATTTTCCAATACAAAATTTCATATTGAATTGCCAGCTACCCAAATAGCAGCTGTCACTTTTGAAACATTTATTTTTTGACATTTCAATCAAAAACAATAAGTCATTACTAAAAATGGAACAATGCACGCTTCATTGACGAATTAAAATTATTAAAATTCACTACTAAAATGGTGAAAATCCTACAGCCAGAGTTCGCAATTTTGTAATGAAAAGTTTCGTGAACGTGTTATTTCCTAAAGATTTTGTGATTTTTGCAAATGCGCTCGTACTAACTCATCATGCAACAATTTCATGAAAAGAATGTGGTGCTGCAATATAAGAATCAAATAAACAACCATTGATTTCCCTTTAGAAATATTTCTTTTTTTTAATTTCAAAATATAGCCTGCTTACCTATTCTCATTGGAAAAAACTTTTAGATTAGCTGCCTCCTAAACTTGATTTTAAAATTTACTTACATATGTATGTAGTTCGTTTTTGTATTTTGAATTGTTTGTCACTTATTTACAAAATTCCAAAGCCTAAAAAAGGAAATTTCAAAAATATGTATATCAATGTTTAAGCACTGATTACATGGAAACGGTTTATGTGGAAAACATTTAAAATTTGAACTTTTTTAGGGCATTCAATTTTGTATACAATCTTTTGAGGTTTTGAAATAAAAATTGATGAGTTATGGACATTTCTAAAAAAATGAGGGTTACATTTTTCGTCTATCTGAGCAATATTTTTTCAAGCTTAGCCTAGTACGCTGCTGATGCGAAACGAAATTTCCCATACAAAAATGACATGACGAAATCATAAACGAAAAATTTCGCTGTGCTTTTCGTTTTTCAGTACGCTGCTGAACGACGAAATGTGACATTTTAGTGGAGAGCTGTACTAGATTTCTTAGTACAATTCTCCACTCTTTTCGTTCTCAATTTAATTGCCCAGCACATTAATTGCTTGCGAAATTTTGACGTTTAATTTTTGTATTGAAAAAAAAATTGTTTACTCGTGACTTTCGGTGTTTTGACTTTGATTTACATTTGATTTAAAATTTAAAATAAAATGGATTTGTCTAATGTGTTCCAACATTGCATTTCTGAATCGGAAACTCAGGATGTTGTTGGTGATGTGCAACAAGTGATAAAGACAAGCAGTGAAATTCAACTTCCAGACAGAACTCTCCACAAATATTTTTCCGCTGTGGTTTTCGGTTTCATTTCGCTCTGCACTTGGAGACCACCGAAAAATTTCGTTTCGCATCAGCAGCGTACTAAGCTTAAGAATATACTATTTCTAACCAAACACTGGATAAGTTTCAATAAAGTGTGTCATTTTTACAATTATGGTTCATATATGTACAAAGAAAGGCAGAAATTCAATTTTCCTAACCAAGTTCATAAACATAAAAATAATAGCTCAAAATTTCATATAATTTAATAAAATTTTAAATGTCATTTTTCTAAGTGAAAAAGATGATATTGTTAGTTTCAAAAGGTTTCAAAGACAAGTATACACGATTGGAAGATCTTTCAATATTGGCCAAACTATGTGACAATTGACAATTTTTTATCAAGTGAAAAATGGCAGTGAATATAAAAATTTATTTTAGAAGTGAAAACAACAGCTCGCGTAAAAACATTTAATAAATATTAAAAAAGGGAAGCAATAATGAAGCAGGCAGCGATTGTTGAAGAGGAAAATGAGTTGCCACAGAAGAGACGTTGACTTCTTTTTCAATATTTTGCCAGACAGTGACTTCTTATTTTTTTCTATTTTCGTAGTTTTTAAAAATCCTGTAAATGTTTGCTGTCCAATGCACAGAAATTAACATTTAACATTTTAGGTGAAAATGATGTCAATATTTTCCATCTGATCATCTATGTAAATATTTCTAAATATTATACAAAAATTAAAATCATAAAATGGCTACTTGATGTTCCTAATTACGTTTCTCCAAATTTTGGTTTGTTTGATTCGTTTTTCTTTAAGAACTGTCATTCGTCTGTGAGTTAGACGTGTTAGTATTTTACTATTTAGCAGAACAATTTAAATAACCTATATGTTTCTAAATACTTAGGGCACTGATAACTACTTAAATACTTACTATTTTGTAGCACTTCATTTACATTGCATTTTAAATTTTTAAAAAATAAACGAAAAAACCATTTAAAAGGATACTTTCATCTGAAAATCCAGCAAACGTAGTGCAAAATATTCACACGCAATTAAATACATACTTATAGTTTTTACATGAATTATCTCAAAACTTTATCTAATATCCTCCAATTTTAATGGAAGTAAGCAAATTTGTAAAAAATTAAACAATTTACTAGCTGTTCCAAAACTTTGAGTTAACGAACAAAATAATATATTCCCTTGTATTGAAAACTGTGCATCTGAACACATCTAAGAAGTGACAGTTCATGAAAAGAAGCAAACAAACCTTAATCTGGGAAACGGACCTATTATTTTGAAATGTCAAAAACATAGAAATTAGTAAGTTACTAAGCTAGTTTAGTTATTTTGTGATTTTAATTTTATAAAATGAGAAACTATAAAAAAAAAAAAATTAGATGGCACAACAGTCCATGAAGAACCAAGGCCTAGTGACTTACAACTCTCAACCATTCCTGTGTGCGAGTAATGTTGTCAGAGATGGAAGGGACCTACAGTTTATAAGCCGAATCCGAACGGCTAATTTGAGAAAGCCCTTTTCATGACAAGAATTACTCTTGGAGGATTTGTCAATTCCTCGCAAGAGGCAGTACCCGTGAAAAAAGTTAGGTGGCACAGGCAGGGATTGAACCCAAGACCCCTTGCATGACAGTCCAACGCACTAACCATCACACTACGAGTACTACAACTATAAGATGCTCAATTTATTAAAAATTATCAGAATCATCTTTTGTTTTCTTAGTAACTCACTTAAATGTCTTGATCATATAATATAACCGTTTAAAAATGTCTGTTTAATTCTTTACCTTAAATTTGCCTCAAAGTCTCTTTTAAAATTAAGCACTCTATTCGTCCCGTCCTTTCTGGAATATTATGAAGGCTTCATACAAATTTAAATAAAAATACACCATAATACATTTTGATGCTTGGGTGTGTCATTTTTGTTTAGATTATTCTTTAAATAAACTGTTGACAAAATTTCGCTCGTGCGTTTAATGCCTCAGCTTTAGCTTAAAAACATCCATATATTTTACTTGACACTTTACTTTCGCACTGGCAAAAGTTTTGACAGGACATTAATAGATATATTATTCATGATTTTGTGATGTTGGACTCCTTACATACTGTTAAGATAATTATTCTTATTCAGCTATCCAAAAGTTTTCTCAAGTAGAAAAATGGCCATTTCAATTAAGTTACACTCCGACTGTATACTGGCATAAACACAGTCAAAAGATAAACTGGCTATCAAATCAGTCCAATTCCAAAACTTATCCCATATATTTATTAACCTTTCAAATGAAGTATAAGCTTAAGTAGTATATTTTATCTCATTTTAATGTTCTACATGTTGTAAATAAATATTTATTGAAGTCAAAAAACCATACTATACAAAATCGAAATAAGAGTTGATTGATAACTTCCTTTATCTTAATTTTTGTGCGTTTTTTAAGGATAGGATAAGTTTTTGTCATTTGTTACGGTCGTAAACATAAGTTGACATAATACTCAACTCGAATACGCAGTAACAAAAGAAAAAAAGAAGACAAACTATAGCTGAATTAATAAATCAAATATTTATGAGAATTCGATATGTTATAAAATTATGTATTATTATCTTGACAATATATTTTATATCATCATCAAAATAAAAGTGTGTACTTTTTCTATGAATTATATTGAAGGAGCAGAAATAAAAAAGTCTGAATATTAAATTGATTCGAAATTGTACCGTTTTGTGTTATAGTTTTTTTTGTTTTGCTCCTCTTTTATTGTGCAGGTTTCTTGTTTCAAAAATATTAATGACACTATATAAATATGATATTTGGAAGAATTGATATTTAAATGATTTTTTTTGTTTTGTAATCTAGGGAACAAAAAGTTTGTTTATGATTGATAAATTAATAATCAATTTGGTTTTCTTCTTTGTTTTTGAATGAGTTTTTAACTGCTGTTAAAAATTTGCATTTGCAAAAATGGGCATTAAAACCAATATCCACATTTTATTTTCAAATCAGAACGATTAATGTTGACTCAAAAACAATTAATTAGAAAAATTTTGACATTTATCGAGCGACGTTTCAAGGTCTCTAGAATCAAAATGAATGGAACGTTCGTACGACCGGAAATCAACTTCAAATATATTTTGCCAGATATGCAAAAAAAACTTTCCAAAAATTTCAGTTTTATATTGTACGTTCTAGAAAAAAATATTTGTCTATTTTACCAACAAAAAGTAATATTTCCTTTATACTTATTTCACCCAAAAATATAACGTTTTTGAATTCTTAGAAAAATCAAATTGATTTTGTTTAATATAAAATAAAAACCTAAAAAACAATATTGATACAAATTGTTAAAAAGAGGCTGTGATGCGACCCACACTGATAACTTCCCATCCCGTCTGTCGATTTGTCTTGCTTAAATGGTTTGTAGGTTTTCGTGTTTTGTTAAAAAAGTTATCGGTTAAATTATTCTAAAAAATTTAAAAATCTATTTTTGCTAACGAGATTTTTAGTCGAAAACCAGTTTTTACCAATTTCAGTAGCATTTCTTAAAAGTTTTTGTTTCTAATATAAACAAAAACAAATTGGATGAATGAAATTAATTTGAAGTCAATGTTTTCTATTATTCACGAAATATTGAGAACCGAACATCAATTTTTACCAATTTTGCGTACTCTTTTTTGTAGATTTTAATTTTGTATGAAAAAACTGACAGTTAGATTTTTATAAAAAAATACTAAATGATGAAAACAATATTTTTTAAAAAATAAAATTAATTTGAAGCCTATATCTCAAAGTTTTGAAAAAATATTTGAGTCGAAAATCAATTTTTACGAACTTTTATTAATTTTTTTCAAGTATTTATTTTTTTGTTAAAAAACTATCAATTCAATTTTTCTCAAAATTTTATCGAATGTTCAAAACAATATTTCTTTTAAGATAAAATTAGTTTGAAACTAATATTTTTAATTTTTGAAAAGATAATTGAGTCGAAAATCTATTTTTACCAACTTTTATTAATTTTTTTTAGGTTTTTATTTTTTGTAAAAAAACTTTCAATTCGATTTTTCTCAAAATTTTACTGAATGTTGAAAACAATATTTTTTATAAGATAAATTAGTTTAAAGCCAATACCTAAAAGTTTTGAAAAGATATTTAAGTCGAAAATCAATTTCTACCAACTTTTGTAAATTTTTTTAGGTTTTTAATATTTTGTAAGAAAACTATCAATTCGTTTTCTCTCAAAATGTCACTGAATGTTAACAATAATATTTCTCATGAGATAAAATTAGTTTAAAGCCAATATTTCAAAGTTTTGAAAAGTTATTTGAGTCGAAAATCAATTTTTACTAACTTTTATTATTTTTTTTGTAGGTTTTAATTTTTTGAAAAAAAACTGTCTATTCGATTTTTCTCAACATTTTACCGAATTATGAAAACAATATTTCTTATAAGATAAAATGAATTGGAAGCCATAATCTCAAATTTTTGAAAAGATATTTGAGTCGAAATTTAATTTTTACCAACTTTGAGTAGGTAATTTTTTTTTTTAGGTTTTTTATTTTTTATTAAAAAAAAACTCAATTCAATTCTTCTCAAAATTTTACTAAATATTAAAAACGTTATTCTTCGTTGCACAAAATAGTTTTGGAGATAAAATCGTTTTTTATTCGTAAAATTTTCGGGGTGAAAAATTTTTTTTCAGTTTTTTTGATTTATAAAAAAAACCGTTTATTGGATTTTTTCCAAAAATATACTTGTTTTGTATCACGTTACAATATATAATATTAAATTTAATTCAAGTCCCTAGCATTATTTATTCGTGAGATATTTAGGGTTAACCAAAATTTTCACCTTTATTTCAAACTGCTATGGTAAACAAACCACCCACCACCATCTTTCTGCATTATTATCCGTATAACAAAATTTATTTGATAAATATCTCTTCTGGTTCTTGAGCTTTGGACGACGAAAAAAGCGTATACGGATGTACGAGCGTACGTACACACGCACGCACAGACACCTTTCTAAAAATCTTTTATTTCGACTCTAGGGACCTTGAAACGTCGAGAAATGTCAAAACTTTCAATTCGACAAATCGGACCCATTAAAAACCATGTTCAAAATGATTTAATTTTTTTGTCGACCTGTGTTATCATTGACTTTTAAGTTTTCAGGTCTTAAGCCTTAGAGCAAAAAAACATAATTCAACAAAAATTCTGTATGTTTTGAAAATAAATCTTATAAATAAGTACAAGCGTATCTAAATATAAAAGTCCCAAGATTTTTTTTATTTCGGATTAATCCTTTACTTAGTTTTGTTCTTTGCAAAATAAAACTCTTTTTAACTTGACATCAAAGCAATTGCTGCTCTAATCCATCCTTTTCTTTCTTTTTTATTAAAGTTAAAAGTGACATTCGAGTTATTAAAACTTTTTAGAGTCAAAAGTCCAGATTCTAAAATATTGTCCTTCTTTATAAATACACATACTGTATATGTATCTAAGCAACATAGAACATGAGTAGCACCTACGTCAGACACATTCAATCTTAATTTTTCATATATATTTTTATTATGGTGTGTTGTGTATATCCTGTCATCCTTATACACAAAGTCATGATAGTTATGAAAACTTTAAAATTATTTTTCAAACAAGAATATTATGTGTCTTTATATCTATATCGTATATGTATGTATGTATGTACGAAGGAAGTACGTGTTGGTCTATATCCAAAAACTCGTAATAGAATCTATGTTTTTAATATCCATCTGAAAGTTAAAGTTTTTGATATATCATATATTTCTATATCTAAACTTTATAAAACTTAATGAACTTACTGGGGAATAACTTATGAACTTCTTTAATATTATGTACATACATATAGTGAATTGAATTTGAATCATAGAATTTAAATGCAATTATTGTTCTTTAGGGTTTTAAATTTATATGAATGTAATTGTATTTTATAAACCACAAAAACACTTTGAGTGCTGATGCATATTACATTCCCTTGTTATCAGAGAGTAAATATGTGATTTAATTTTGGTTCGAATAAATTTGCATTAGAAATGTGTCTTGTTGTGTTCACTATTACAAAATAAGTTTCTTTCACATCTACAAGTTAGATTTCTGTTCTAAATTTTAACTTTCGAAGGTAGAGATTCGTTTCTCAGCCGCACATGAAGAATGCGGAATGCATTGCTAATCAACTTTATTATTAAGTATTATTATTTAATCAATCAAAGTACATTGATATCTCCTCCGAATCCTTAAAATATTAACAGTAGTCATAATACTTTAAGTATCGAGTATTTTTTTAAAGGATTGAGAACTTTTAATCATAATACAAGCCGGAAATATTTTTTACTATTAAAAATTAGTAGATAAATGAATATGATTTCCAGCATACACACAATTTTCCAAGTGGCTACGAGTTATACTGTTTATTCGATAAACCCGATTTTTCACTACTTTTTAAAATAAATCTGACCTTGCCAATGGTTGCTTTTATACTGGCCTCAAATGCTTCAAGACCTGCTACTTTGCAGCCAACGTGTAAACTGCACCAAACAGTCATTTTTAATGGATATAATAGTGATGTAGTACCCGTGGCATGATGGTTAGTGTGTTGGACTGTCATGCGAGAGGTCTTGGGTTCGATCCCTGCCTATGCCACCTAAAGTTTTTTCACGGGTACTGCCTCTTGCGAGGAATTGACAAATTCTCCAAGAGTAATTCTTGTCATGAAAAGTGCTTTCTCAAAATTTGCCGTTCGGATTCAGCTTGAAACTGTAGGTCCCTTCCATCCCTGACAACAGTACTCGCACACAGGAATGGTTGAGAGTTGTAAGTCACTAGGCCCAAGTTCTCAAACGGACTGTTGCGCCACCCAATTTATTTATTATAATAGTGATTTATGAATGTCTTGAAGATTTCCTTCGCTCCATTTTGCTTATTGCCGAATCCATTTAACCAGAACTTCTCAAACTGATTTTTTTTTCAAAGTAAATTTTCACAATTTGGTGCCGTTTTTTTAAGCAATAAACGATTCATGATCAATTGTAAAATTTTAGTTGACAGAAACTACATACAAATACCATCGAAAGTTCTCATGCAACTAACAAAACACCCTTTATATTGAATTTTGAAAAAATAGAGGAAAAAGGAGCTAAATAACGGTACAATTTCTCAACAATTCAATTAACTACCTAACAACTGTCACCTAGAAACATGAAGGATATTCATGCACCTTCGAAAATAACCAATTGTGTACAAAAACGAGTTTTCATGAACGACCTTTATTAATTTGAATACAAGTTTTAAATGTAAATCAGCTGCTGTCATTGCTTTGAATATTTTTTATTTCAAAACACAATATTATTTGACAGATTACATAAGTGACAGATTAGGCGTGTTTAGATTTCGGAGTTATTTTTAATAGAAGCTCTTTCGAACCAAACTAATCTAGAACCGACCGGAGTTTTTTTGAGGTTCACATGGGATATCGTAATTTAACATATTTCTGAACACGTCTTAATCTAAAAGTCACAATAATAGTATGTTTCCACCAACAATTAATCCGAGATTTAAGGCAAGTGATTTAAAATAAATCATGAGGTGTTGCGACCAAAGAAAAGGAGATTAATTTGACGTTTGGTTTATGTCATAACAACCAAACTTCAAATAATTCTCCTTTCGAAAAGAAAAAAAATATGTATTTGTTCACTCATCATCTGTAAGTTATTAGTTTTATTATATTCTTGTACATATTTATTATTTTTGTATACTTACATTTTATTTCTCCTGTGATTTCTTGAAAGTTGTTTATTGTTTTGAATTTGAGTCATATGGAAGTGAGACAGATAGTTTTTGTTGACATTTACATCTGTCAATAAACGAAATTGGCGTTTTAATGGGTCGGTTCAACAATTATTCTCCGAAAAAAAAGATTGTTTGATTTGACAAACTAATGTTTCCAAGTAGATTTCAATGAGTTTTATTTGAAATCTTCATTTGAGTAGATTAAAATTTGGTAAAAATGGTAAATCTTCTAGATTTCAAGGAGATTTGTGACAAATCTAGCTAAATCTCGGTTTAGTGCCCGGTGGAAACGTAGTATTACGTTTGAATAAGTTTATACAAATAAGTTTCATATTTTTCCTTGAACAATTTAATCCAATTTGCATAAATCATTTCCCATACAATATTTAACAGTTCATTAACAAAATGAAAAAACTTATCCTAAAGTCTAACTTTTTTATTGCAACCTTTTCTCAAAGAAATATTAGTCTTTAAATTACCTACAAAAAGAACCTAAAGCAAGTTGTATAAATATTATTTTTAGAAACCTTATTGAAATTGGTCTACAAAATAATTACAAATGTATTTGAACCCCTCGTCCTTATGCCAACAAGTTCATAATACTTCAACTTTTAAAAAACTAACTCAAATACGGGTGAGTTAGTTTCTAGCATTAGGTTTTTTTTTAAGTTAGTAACAAAATTCAAACGAAATTCGGATTACGAGAACAATGATACTTTTTTTTTCCATTTTTTCCAAAAAAATAAAAACAAAACTTTAAATTTACTCACTGCCACTTGTTGCAAATTAAATGCGCCCTAATTAAAAAAACAAATCCCTCTGCTCGCTCGTTGTTTTTGTTGCTGTGGATGATGTTATTTTTCAAAGTAGACTAACCACATCAAACATAATCTGTTTGTGTCCCTAATTAGGGAAAACAAAAAGGGGCTCTCCTTCACTTCAAAAAATGAAAAAAAAAGTCGCAAGTACTTGCACAAGAAGGTAAATAAATTAAATTAACCAAAGTGCAGTGCACTGACAGTAAAAACAAAATGAAAATAAAGAAATAAATCCACGTACCTACTTAGTATACTTATACCCAGTATAAACTAGGTACATCTACGTAACGTATACTACTTATCAGGCTTCCGAGTCTTTTATCTACGTGGTACGTATACTACTTTACGTTGAGATACTAACACTATGCTATATATCATAACTCATACCAACTAAACCGTGAAAAGGAGTATTCTGCCCCCCCTTATTTGATGTATTGCTCTTATGTGTGAACCTAATTCATTCCTAGTTCCTAGAATCTGTCGCTGTTCCATATGCATTTGCAATGTTTATGAAAATGAATCCTTACAGAAAGAAATGCCTTCCTTCTCGTATCACATACAAAACAACGTAACTTGTTGTGGAAAAAAGAGGAGCAGCATATTATTTAAAACAAAAAATAAAACATCCTATCTAAATTTTATAATTTAGTTTTATATAAAAGTACATGTGTATACGGTTGCCGTTGTCTTTACGTCTGCGAGTGCAAGTATTGAAAATGTATATTTTTATGTACGTATGCACATATAACGGTATCTTACAAACAGATTATGTCACGTTTATAATAATTTGGTTTTCAATATAATTTTTTGTTGTTGTTGTTTTTGTTAACGTTGCTGTTTTTGCTTAACCTCACCTTATCTATCGTTTTCATTGTAATGAAATCGTGCTCCTTTGCGTCCTTTTTAAATTAAGTCGTGTTCTCGTTCGTTCCCCATTCCAACCAAGTGAGTTAAATTACATTCTATGTCACTGGATTCAAGTTAAGTTCAAGTTATAAGACTCATTGTTTTTATTAAGGTTGTTTACGTGTTAACAATTGTTAGATTTTACAGTTTTGACAGATCTGTCAGTGCTATGAAAATAGCTGTCAATGAGCTGACAGTAGCCAAATAGCACACCGTTGTGTTGATTTATTTCCAATCTAATTCGATTTTGCTACCACTAGAAGAAACTGTCAATTGGACAGATTCAGATGACATAAGTGACTTGAAGGTAAGACAAGTATTTATTATCTGATACTGATTGGCTTGCTGCCAAAAAACTAACTTCTAATTATAAGGCAAAGTTATTGGGAAGTTGACTGGAAAATAGGTCAAGAAAAATCTTTCTTAGAATCGAGTCAAGTCTATACTTATATAAGTCAAAATCACGGCTGATCATGTTTGGTAATTCAACTAAAAGCTGAACTTTATTATTCTGTGATTTATATTTTGGCTGCAGAGTTCCATTTAACGTTTTGTGTCAAAGAGTCTTTGTCAAATTTTAAAAGAAATACAATACAAAATATAACTTTAAGGATAATATTTTTAGTACTTTAAGTAACGATCAACTGTGGAGTAAAGTCCAAGGTTTGAATTTTTTGACAATTGAAAATAAATGTATTGCCTTGGTCTAAATTTAAGCAATACATTTGACTGCATATAAATTTCCAATTGTTGTCATAAAACTGTTCAATGGCTGTCAATAAGCTGAAAATCGCCAAATGGCTATCAATGAAAAATTACCTGTTCACACGATTTTCTGCTACTCAAAGATTTATTATAAATATATGACAGTTAAGAAACTTAAAGCAATTATCAGTTATCTTAAAGAATGACATTTTACAATTTCAAACGTCATGTATCGTCTAAAAATGGCTGACAATGACGTTTCTAGAAATATTTGCACACAAAATTGTTAGTTCACAAGATTACAAGACATTTGGTACAGTTTTTTACTGACAGATCTGGACAATATTTAGGATCTGGTAACATTGAAGACGCGACATTTGAATAACAGAACAGGCTTAAAGGGTTTTTTGTTTTAAAGAAACTTTACAAAATAAATCGAGGTTACAGAGATGATACTATTTATTTTAAAATGGTGGCTATGCAGCATTGTTGCGATGACGTCTCCTTATTTTAAGGGTAAGGCCGGACTAAAAACTTCTGCAATTATAATGATGCAATGAATTATTTTTGATTATATAAAATAGCTGATACAAAACCATGTAGAATTTTTGCGATACATGTTGTATATGTATATTGTTTTGCCCAAATCCCAATTTTAAAGTTAAATAGATTTTTTTTTTAAATAATAAATATACAAATAATCCTTTTCATTTTCAAAGACAATATTTTTTTCAAGATATATTCAATATTAAAAGGAAATTGGTTAAAAATTGTATGAGTTATGAGTTAAAAAGTACAATTCTTAGATTAGCTGATTTGAAGTTTTGAGTATAAGAAAATAGTGAATAATTTTACAAAAACTATTAATAGGTACTCGAATTCGAAAACCAAGTACTTTGAAGTTTTTTTCTTTTTTGAGGTGTCCTAGCATTTAAATTTTCAAAAAATCGATTTTAGGGTGGCCTCAGGCCTTAATTATTTACCATTTTACAAAACTTATAGGAAAGTTTTGCTACCTCTCATTGGTTCTTTTCATTGAAACGAATCATTTGTATTTTTTGACATTTCGGTTATAGCTATCATTGAAAATTTTTATCATTCAAATAAAATTCTCTGATTGGAATTTAAGATTTGAGCACGTAGTTGATCATTAAAACCAAAACTGACAGGTAGGAATGCAAAGAAATTGAAATTGAAGGCTGGGGGATAGAAATAAAGTGGAACGATTATGTTCCGAATTATGAAATCATAACTAGCTAGCTTTCATCATTGAAATCAATCATTGGTATTATTTTACTGGTTGGTTAAAGGTATCATTTAAAATTGCTCTCAATCGACAAAAATGTCCTGATTGGAATCAAGCATTTCCTGATTGGAATGAAGCATTTGAGCGAAGAGTTGAGAATTGAAAGTAAAACTGACAGCTGGGAATACAAATAAATTGAAACGCTTTCAGTTGAACGATTTTTTTTTCGAAAAATGAAATGAAAAATTAATTAATTAATTTAAGAAAAGTTCTGGGTTAAAAACAGATTTTTTTTATTTAGACAAAATCTACAACTCATTAGCTTCATTTTGACATCAAACATTTTGTTTACTCTTTTAATTGCTCTCAAATCTAGAAACAAAATGTTTAAGGATGAGAACCAATGATAGCTAAAACTGGCTTTTAACTATCACCAATGATTTCACTTAAATTAAAAACACAAAATACGAACTCTAAATTTTAGAAATTTCCTAAATCTTTCTGACATTTCGAATAAATGGGTCTGTTCAACAGATTTAGGTTTGTTTGTTTTGTTTTTTTCTTTTCACCAAATGTCACTTCTTAGACTTGTTCAGGTGCACCGTTTTTAGTAAATCAAAATACGTTTTTTTCTATTTAGAAGTAGTCACTTAATCAATAAGCCCTAAAGAGAAGATTATTTAAAAATGTTGCCTAGAGCCCTTAAAGTTAGAAAATAGGTTAGGTAATTGTGCCAACAAAAAAGAAAAGCTTCAACTTCAATCAAATGACGTAGAGTGTATTAAAATTTTTCCAGTTTCAATTCAAGGACGCGCATTTTCTAAGGATCCTTGCTGTGGTCTTCACTTCATCGTCATCGTTGTAAAGTCATAAAAGATTATTATTTTCATATAATTTTTGTCGTGTTGCACTCTGCTGTTGCTGCATCAATGTTCCAGTGTTCAGCACTGTGCCGCTGAGATGAAGATGATGTTATCTACCGTCTGATAGGGGTCAACGATTGTCGTTAGCATAAAGTTTATTTTTATTCCAATCCCTTCACTTCGCTTCGCTTCTCTTCCCTTTCCTTTCTTTTCAGTCCATCTATGACGACAACGACAACGACAACGCCTTCAACGTTTCACATATGTACTGTACCTTCTATAAAATGTATGTTGTTGAAGAGAACGGGGTTAAAAAATTAAAAATGCAAGGACAAGAGCATTTGAGAAGGAAATGGGACACAAAAAGCGTTTTAACATGTTTTTGTTCAAGTTTTTTTAAACTCAGTTTTCTTCTTCGGTTTTTTATTTTTTGAATATTTTCTTTTAATACAAATTGAGTGCTGTTGGGATTTGGGTTTGAGTTTGGGTATGATGATGTCCTTGATCTGTGTACTGTACACGCGATGGGTCCGGTCTGTTGTTGGGATGTTACCCGGTCCTAGCTTTGGCTCATCTGCTTCTATCTTTACAAAAGAAAGAAAACAGAATAGAACTTTCGTTCGTTTCGTTGATGGACAAATGAGTTCCTATTAGCAGCACACCTGAAATCACCTCTCTTCTCTATATCTCTAGGTGATGTGACGTCGTCGTAGTCTTTGTTGTAGTCGTCGTCGAGGACGTGGACTTCCTTGAACTAAATTGTTCCCAAGTCGACAATTCATTCTTATGTTGAGGTGGTAGCAGTTGTTGTAGAATGTAGATAGGTGTATCTATCTAATTCTGAGTGTGACACAAAACTGCTACTTTTTGAATAGAAATGCGCTCAGGTTCCTTTTCTTTCTTTAAAGGACCTTAGTGTGGGCTTTGGCTCTGATGATGCTAGTCCTGAGAAATTTGTCACAAGTTACCTTGTGAAAGAAAACGACGAACCTTATTCACAATTGTCTGGTGTGTTACCGTTTTCAGTAATTATGGGGTGGTAACTCGCACTTTGCAGAATCTTTACATCTCAGAAAATAAAAATATTTAAAAAAAGCAAGGCAAAGAAAAAATAAGCCTAAGAGATGAATAATTATAAGAGGACTTTATAAGTTGGTTCTTTTCGACTTTCTTGCTTTCTTTTTAGCTATATATTGGTGTTTTTTCACATATTTTCTTAGCATCATCACTCATCTGATTTTTTCAAAGTGGTTGAAACGTTTGAGAAAAAAACTTTTTTATTTAGTTTGACTAGAAAGTTTCCTTTTTTATCCTCTGAGTCACTGTACTTATATTCCTATATGTATAGATAGAAGGATACCTTCCAAATTGAAAACTTTCAATTGGATAAAGAAGAATTTAACCCCACAATTCACCGAGAAAACACATCAGATAAATGCGAAGCGAACGGAATGGAAAAGTCATCAGCATCTTCCCTTATGAAATTAACATTTTAATATTTAATTAGGCAAAAGCTCTGCGCGCGAACAACGGACGAAAGTTGAACGACGAACGTGAGCGTCTTAAGTTTTTGTGCAAATATGCGCTGCAAATTGGATTTAAGGACTTTTTTTTTATTGTTTTCTATAGCTATAGGTTATATACATATGTAGGTAGTAAAAGCCATCAAGATAGGTCGTATAGGTAAGAGGATTTCTTTCTTTTCATATTATTTAGTCTCTGATATGTCCTGACTTTTGACATTGCTATATGCAAGATGTATTCGACTTCTGATACATTAGTTTTATTATTGAGTCAACTTATTGTGAACACCGACGACGAGGGAAGTTTAATAATTGAAGGACAAGATTGTATTCAATTGATTTCTGGTATGACCTTAAAGCTCTGACAACTTAAGATTCTTATTTATGAAGTGAACGTGAAAGAGTTAAGGAATTATTTTTTGGAAAAATATGTGGTGTTGAGATAAAATAATGTGTTGACATAAAACATGAAATATGTTTATTTTTTGTTTGTATTTTTAAGAGTTGTTAACGTATTGAAATCATTGAACTGATTTGAATAATCTTGACTGAAATATTTATAAAGTATGCTTGATTTGAAACTTGCCTTTAAGAATCATAACATATAAGTTTATTTAATATAACATTTTTGCAGCAAAAACTAGACATGTATTAAAGTACATTAATTTATATGTTTTTTCATGAACCAAATTTATGTCTAGACCACATGGTACAAACGTGTTTTCGTTTTATGATATTGGTCAATATATAAAGTTAGTGGGAATTTATTAAATTAATATTTATCTCGAATTAAAAGTTTAACTAGGGCATTTTTTACAAAAGAGTAGAACTTGAATGAGGTTTGACATTCGCATGGTTTTTAAAAAAAATTAGTTTATTAAGAATAAATTACATATGTATGTACATACTTAATATACAGTTTAGCAATTTTTATTTGACATACAAAAATACATATGTTTATATTTTAGGTACATAAATCTTACTGTCACTTCTTTTTGAAAACTCAACTTTTATTGAGATACATTAATTAAGTTTGATTTTGAAGGCGTTTAATGGAGTTTAATGGACTTCCAAACTTTTTGCAAATATTTTTACGAGAACCACATAAAATGACGTTTAGTTATAGCTAACATTTATGTGGTTATGGGACTGATTATATCTTAAAGAATTCAGTGTTTAAGTTTTCTGCTGTCAGATGTGGGGAATTAAATTGAAATATTAATATAATTTGGTTATTATTTTGTTCGCCAAAAAATATTTGTGACTAAATAAACATCGAATTACTTTTGTTTCGTTAAAATTCTTCAATTTGAAGAATATTCAATATTTTCTTTCTGTGTTTTTTAATTCAAGTCAAATTTCGTATTTTGTCCCTAGGAATAAATTATAACGTAGAAAAGAGTTTTGATGCTTCAAAAGTAAGAAAAAGTAAGTACAGAAGTCTTACAAAATGCCTAAGACAGACTAATGCTTTGGGCTGATCGGTGTGGACTGGGTGTTGTTAACCCACACAAAACCGATTAAGTCTTATTTTCGAGGAGATACAAAATTCCATTTGTCAACCCTCCCTATATTATAGGAATCAAATTAAAATTCTCAGACGAGGCTTAATACCTGGGTCTTGTTTTAGATAAAAAACTAAATTAGACGCAATGTACAGGAAAGAGTCAAAAAAGCTACTGTAGCTCTCTTTTCTTGCAAAAAAGCTATTGGTAATAAATGGTGCTTACAACCCAAAATCATGCATTGTTTTTACACATCGGTAATTAGACCGATTTTAATGTACGGTGTGGCAGTATGGTGGACTGCGACAAATAAAATAAAGTCCAACGTTCAGCTTGCCTAATGCCTATGCATAAGCGGATCGCTTCGCACGAACCATCTGCGGCACTGAACACCTTATTCTACCTAACACCTCTTGATATATTTTAAGGGGTTTTGTATGAAATTTTATACTCGCAGGTTAAAGCAGCTGCTTGCCGAATTTACAATTGAAAATTTAGAATGAAACAACAACAACTTGTGTGTGCTACCACCAAGTTCATAGGCTGGAGTTATAGCTATTTCACGGGGGCCAACCTGATCATCAGACTCCTTTAGTGGTGCTTAATCGCTTTTTGTTCAATTTAATTTTTGAAGAACTTTTGCCCGAGCTGGGCTTGAATTGGCTTGCAACTTTCATGTGGGTGCGGTGGCGTAGTGCGTAGTGCACTAGCTCCTCACACGCTAGGTCGCTTGTTCAAGCCCAGCTCGGGCAAAAGTTCTTCAAAAATTAAATTGAACAAAAAGCGATTAAGCACCACTAAAGGAGTCTGATGATCGGGTTGGCCCCCGTGAAATAGCTATAACTCCAGCCTATGAACTTAGTGGTAGCACCTCTTGATATATTTAGCAAACCAATAGCTGCAAGCTCTGCTATTCGCCTCAGAGTTTCGTAGCAGTGGACTAACAACAACATTGGCCACTCCGTAATTCTTAGGTATTTAGAATCGATTCCAAAGCACACAGACTACACCATCCCCCAACTGCAATTCGACAGAAACTTCTAGATTTCTAGATTTCTAGCGTGTTCCAGGTGGAACTTTTGGCGATAAGAGAAGTCTTGTCCTGGCTTAAAGAAAACGTGATATCAACATCTGATATTCGTATTTTCTCAGATAGTCAGGCCGCTATTAAATCACTGGACTCTGTCTCTACAAACTCTATAACAGTCCATAACTGTCGATCATCTCTAATGGAGATGGCACAACAGTTTAATATTCACCTTTGCCGGGTGCCGGGCCATAGAGACATTCCACGTAACTGTAAGGCAGATGAACTCGCCAGGAACCGTACAGTACAACCTATTCTACCACGTTTGGCAAATGCTGGCATACCAATCGCTACTTGTAATCTGTTGCTAATGTAAGACGCTATGAACGAAGGCAAACACCAGGTGGAACAACATCACCACGTATGTCAGGTAACAATAAACATCTGGCCAACATTAGATTTAAAGCGATCAAGGTGTTTGCTATCTCTAAGCAGATCGCATATATAAGCTCGATAATAGGTGTCATAACCGGACACTGTCTAATAGGAAAGCACGCCACGCAGCTAGGCGTGTTCTCAAATGACTTTTGCAGAAGCTGTATGGACGAGGAAGAAGAGGAGACAGTTTTTCACCTTCTCTGTACATGCCCTGCTCTAGCTCAAAAACCAAAGAATTACCTAGAAGAATTCTTCTTTAACGATCTAAACGATCTAAATCATATCTCACTTTTCGTAAGGGGCTCAAACTGGTTCCATTGAGCTTAGGAGGAAGCCTCAAGATTCATTTGGTATCACAATGGGCTATTAAACTGACCTAAGTGTGTCCGATTCCATCATGGACAGCCACTTTAACCTAACCTAACCTAACCTAAGTACAGAACATTCTGGTCATCAAAGAAGCCCAATTTCTCTTGGCTCAGAGAAAACGTGATATCGACCACTGATATACGCATCTTCTCAGTTTGTTAAGCTGTCAAAAAATCATGGGACTCTGTCTCAATAAACTCACTGACAGTCCAAAATTAGCGATTATCTCTTGTGGAGCAATTTTACCTTTGATAGGCAACAAATCCAACATCGGTATACCTCTACCTACTTGTAAAGTTATGCTAGAGCATAGGTAGGTTTCACACATAATGTGTAGTCAAGCTTTTCGACTTGGCGATCCTGAAAACAATTTTTACTGAAGCTGCATGGATAAAGAAGGAGAAGCAATAGTGTCTCACTTTCTATGTTCATGTCTTGCCCTGTCACAAAGACGAATATTCCATCTTGGAGACTTTTACTACAATGATCTAAATTCTAAGAAATTCCATCATCTATTGTCTGAAACGCTTCGTAGCTAGATCTAACTAGTTCAACGGGTAAGTTGAACTTAAGATCCATGTGGACCAACTATTGGTCTAAGTGTGTTGATTTTCTCGTCAACAACTACTTTAGGCAAACCTAACCTATTATCATTATTTTTTTAAGATACTTGATTCAGAAGCAATTTTTACCAATTTGTTGCTTTCCATTGAAAGTTAATGATATCGGTTCGATTTGTCAATTTCTTGACGTTTCAAGGTCATAGAATACATATGTAAAACCCTCATCAACTTATCAACTTTTAAAAAAATTTATTTTTAAGATAATAAAAACAAAACATACAGGAAGTACTTTCAAAAAATTTGATTGTGGGTTTTTAAATAAAAAGTAGAAAATTTGGTTTATCCCGAATATTTTACGAATCAAAAATCAGTGTTAAACATTGTGCCGTCATACAAAATAGAGTAAGAGCTAAATAAAACTAACCATAAATAAATAAAAAAAAACTTAAAGAACAATGTTTTTGACGGCGCAGGGACATAAGTCCCCGGGACAAAAGTCCCGAATTTCTTTTTCGGGACTTATGTCCCATTTTGATGGGTCATAAGTCCCGAATTCGATTTGGGGCTAATGTCCCACCCTACTGAGACATTAGTCCTGAATTTTTTAGCCAAAAATGGGACATGAGTCCCGAATGAAACAAAAACAATTTGTGATACAACGGAGTTGCGTGAGCGGGTGTGACCCCGAAAAAGGGAGTTAAAATCCTGAGAACCCGCGAAGCGGGCCACCCACAGGTGCTTTTATTCAAAAAAGCTGTTGATATTGGCGCCTGCCTGGCGACTTTACATACCCTAAGCGGAGCAACGGAGTTGCGTGAGCGGGTGTGAACCCCGAAAAGTGGAGTTTAAATCCTTAGATCCCGCGAAGCGGGCCACCCACAGGTGCTTTTATTGAAAGAAGTTGTATGTAAAGTCGTCAGGCAGGCGCCTATATCAACAACTTCTTTCAATAAAAGCACCTGTGGGTGGCCCGCTTCGCGGGTTCTCAGGATTTTAACTCCCTTTTTCGGGGTCACAACCGCTCACGCAACTCCGTTGCTCCGCTTAGGGTATGTAAAGTCGCCAGGCAGGCGCCAATATCAACAGCTTTTTTGAATAAAAGTACCTGTGGGTGGCCCGCTTCGCGGGATCTCAGGATTTAAACTCCACTTTTCGGGGTTCACACCCGCTCACGCAACTCCGTTGCTCCGCTTAGGGTATGTAAAGTCGCCAGGCAGGCGCCAATATCAACAGCTTTTTTGAATAAAAGCATCATCTCAGGTGATGAAGATAAAGTGTGAAAGTGACATAAGACCAAATTGGCCTTAAGTCACTTTGGAAAGCGACATAAGGCCAACCGTTGAAATTTGGCCTTATGACGCTTTCGAAAAGTGACATTAGGCCAAATTCTAAAATTTGGTCTTATGTCACTTGCCCTTATGTCACGGCACCGTGGGACATAAGTCCCGAAATATTTTTTCAGGAATTACGTCTCAGTAGGGTGGGACATAAGTCCCGAATCGAATTCGGGACTTGTGACCCAGCAAAGTGGGACATAAGTCCCGAAAAAGAAATTCGGGACTTGTGTCCCGGGGACTTATGTCCCTGCGCCGTTTTTGACTTCTATAGTAAACATTTTAGAAAAATCAAATCGTCAGTTTTTATTAAAAAAATAAAAATCTAAAACAAATTCCTACCATAAAAAGTTTAAAAACTGGTTTTTGTAATCAAATACCTTGAGAAAATAAAAACATTTTTACTTCAAACTTAATTCATCCTACACAAGATATTATTGCTAACATTTGGCAAAAAAATATCTAACTGACATTTATTTTTTGCAAAGACTTAAAACCTACCAAAAAACTACTTGAAATTGGTAAAAATTGATTTTCAATTCAAATATCTTCAGAAGAATGAAAGATATTGACTTCAAACATTTCATCTTCTACAAAATACTGTTGTTAGAATTTTAATTAAATTTGTTAAGAAATTCAGTATTTCTTACATCTATTAAAGTTCTACCAAAAATATTACTTAATTGATTTAACGCCTTGAATATCATGACAGAAAACAGCTTAAACTTCAATTTTCGATTGTATATTTTTTGAAGTACCTTAAATCGCAATTATCAGTAAACAAATCTTCTAAAGGTAATGTTATTTTTGTTTCAAGCTTTACTTTTGTAATGTGTTAAATAATAACTCAGCTAATTTATTTAATTTGGAGGATTAAAAAAAGCATTCTGAGTAAATATGGATTTAAGTCCTAAGGACCTTGAAAGATTTTCAACTCGATAAATATGAACAATTACAATACCTTCCAAAGTGAAATTTAAAATCTGCTCATATTTACTAAATAAAGTGTCAAGTAAGCCTTTAAGTGGAACTCAACTCTTTAACTATTTTAACTTATGGTATATTATTTATGAAAAATTTAAATTGCAAAAATGAATTGAATAAAAAAAAATTAACAGTTTATTAAGAACTACGGCCTAGTGCCTTACAACCCTTAACCATTCCTGTGTTCGAGTAATGTTGTCAGGAATGGAGGGGACCTACATTTTCAAGCCGAATCCGAACGGCTAATTTGAGAAAGCACTTTTCATGACAAGAATTACTCTTGGAGAATTTGTCAATTCCTCGCAAGAGGCAGTACCCGTGAAAAAACTTTAGATGGCACAGGCAGGGATTGAAACCAAGACCTCTAGCATGACAGTCCTACACACTAACCATCACGCCACGGGTAATACTCATAACCTTTAGTAAAAATAAAAATAAAGAAATGCTCAAACGCCACAGCGACTTTCCACAAACCAAATCTTTTTACTTTCTTAAATATTAATTTGTATTAAAGTTCAACTTAATATTTGTTGTACTTATTTATATTTTTTCACTCAAAAATGCTATCGTCAAATAAAAGTGGAAGAAAAAACTATCACTTAAGTTCAATAAATTGGCAATCTTACTTCAATACATTTAAATTGCCACACTTATAGTTCTCTTGAAAATACACGAAACATATAACCTCCCTCTTAACATTGATCTCTCTTATTATTCAACTACCGGAAAATAAATTCTATATTACATTCAGACATATACATAAGTTAGAAGTAGGTCAGGTTTACACATCCCTCGACACTGGCACTGGGGCTAGAATATATAAATACTTTTTCCTCAGTTGACAAGTTTAAGTTCCGTATTTTTTCTAAAAATATCCAGAACATGTTCCTCCTTCCTGACGACACATCCAAACATACCTAGAATATGCATAACCATGTTATGCAAAAAGAAGGTGGGAATAGTCTTGTTTTTCTTTTTTACTTTTATCAGTTTGGTCCGAATTTATTTATTTGGCCCGAATTTCAATTTCACTGCCACAAAGTGGGAGGCAACACTATATTTGCCACTCCACGCCACGCCACGCCACCACTGCCACATGACATTGATTTACCTAATGCATGGTGGTGGATGGAGTCTGGAGTCCCCAAACAATTTCGAATGGTGTCGCAGTCCAAGTTCTATTTTGTTTTGTGATTTTTTTTGCTCTCATAGTGAATTGAAAAGTATCAAGAGTGCTGTTGTACAATGTTCAAGTATGAAGCTTGACGAAGTTTTTCATACTGCTTTATTTATTGCCATGCATAAGGATTCTCATCATCATTTGATTGATATCTTAACTTCGACATCATTGACTCCACCGCTTGCCGAGCGCCGCCGCCCGCTCCAGTACAAAACCGCATCACATCACCGCACCCGCACACATCTTTTGAATCAATATTGAGTCGATTTGCCTAACATTTAGATACGTGAAACGGGCTGATGACATCGCATTACGGCACCTAAGTTTTGGGCGGCATTTGTACCTACTCGTGTATACGTATGCGGATGTGGGGTGAACCATGGAAATCGATTGTCCAGTCCAGTACAGTCCTGCCTCCTTCTGACCCAGAAACCAACTAACCAACAGACGAACTTTCTCCATTACGCAATAACCGCAAAACATTTTTGGATAAAACCCCCATATCATCATCAGGCGGGTTGATGAAGGGAATTTTTATTTTTATAAGAGCTCCGGCTATCGATAGGGATACGGATACGGCATACAGCTACATAATAGTTGTTCATCCTGTCCACTAAATGTATTGTCTTCATATGAAAACCATGAAGCAATGACCCAAAAGGCCAATTTGACTCTATTTTGCCTATATTCACAGGGTGTTTCGGTGGTACACTAATTAAAAATGGAACACTTTTCTGTGAATCTAAAATTAAATGGTTTAAAGGACTATAATCTGGATTTTCCAACAAACTAAATTAAACTTCTGATGTGTCAAAATTAATTGACTAATTTTCTCCCTTTATTCAATAAATAAGCGCTGAAATTAAGGCTTCTGGTTTTTTGTTCCAAATTTTAAATTTAGTTCGTTCTTAAAAAAAGTGATATAAGGACCGTTTTTAAACAAAATAAAGAATGTCTTAAAATGTCGATTGTTCTATTCAAAAATTCTGTACAAAAATATGGTTCAAACATATTTGAACATTTTTTAATATTGTCATCAATTGTTTTCAAATGTATTTATTGATTTTCTATATCTGTTTTAACTTCGAATGCGTCAAAATTTATTTCACTTTTTACCTTTTAAGCCCCATTTTCAGTAAATTAGGACAGAAGCTTTTTGTGGTTGTTTGTACTAAATTTTTAAATTTTAAACATAAAGTTTCTGATCTTCTGATTGAATAGAACTAAACAGGATCTTCAAATTTTAATTCTTTTGTTTAAAAATTCTGGCCAAAATAAAGGGTTTCAAATTTGGAACTGAAAACTTTTTTTTAAAATTCAAAACCATTACGAATTGAGTTTTAAAATACTTCAATGAAGAATCAAATTTACAAAGAATTTTAAATGCTTAAACTAAGTCCTTGTTCACTAAAGGGTGTTTTTTAGAGGCATAATAATTTTGACATGAAATTTACTTTATAAGAAACATAATTTGTTGGTACTATGATTTAAATATGTGGTCTGGCAGACGACCACAATAGGAGAAGTCCAATTTTTGATGACTTTTGTAACCGAATATTCGTCAGTTGTTTCGGGCTTATCGGCGAAAACTAGTGACTTCACTTATCCCCACAGATAATAGTCAAGCGACGTTAAACCCTGGAGGCCATTTCTCGGTTCCGTAACGCAAAACTAAACGGTTACCAAACGTTTTTTAAGGAATTACGGACCAATTATTCCATTAAGTCATGAAGCACACCAAACAGTCAGATTTTGTAGATGTAATGTACGCTTGAGGATTTTCATCACCCAAAATCAGGCAGTTTTGTTTTTTGACATATTCATTCAACCAAAATTTAGTTTTATTGCTAAACTTAATTCACGTGATACGTTTTTCGAACAGATCCATGATTTTCAAAATAAAATTGCAAAATTTGAAATTTGAAAATTGTTGAAATGCCAAACCAAAATTAAAAAAATGAATCACTAGACAGTTGACAGTTCTATAACTCTAAAAACAAAACACCTTTTACATCAAATTATAAGTTAATTCTAGCTAACTAGTTAACATATAATTCCATTTTAGAAACAACGATGAATTGGAACACGTCTAAATAGTGACAGTTCGTTTAAAAAAGTAAATCAAACAAACCTTAATCCGGGAAATGGGCTTATTAATTTGAAATGTCAGAAACTTAAACGTCCGTCATTTGAAAGATACGATAGCCATTTGGTTCAACTTTAACTTAAGATTAATATTAAAAAGTGCTAAGAATAAGTACAGATATATTATGTTTACTGAATTTAATACAAAGTTTTGAAAATCAGAAGAAGAATAGTTCAGAATTTTTGAATAAATTTTTCATAGAATGACAAAGGATATTTAAATTTTGAACATCCTGTAGAATTATGTTGTAATTTACGGTGCTGTAGCTAAGCAGCCTTTTACACCCGACGACGATGTAGACCAAAAGGCCTAAACTAACAATTTTATTCTGGGCGACACGTCGTCAATTGGCATACGTGCAATTACGGTTTCAGCATTTTCCCCAATGGAATGTGTGTGTGTAGTTGTCGTCCTCCTTCTATTTTCTATTTTACTATGTTTTTTCTTTCTTTTTGTTGTATTAAAGCCAACTACTCGTATGGGTCTATAGGAGAATATATCCTTTTGGTCCTTTCTGTAACGCTCTGGTTTTCTTCTATTTTTATGGTTGACTATGGCATATCATACAGACACATACAGCTAAAGAGAGAGAGGGGGAAAGAAGTGGGAGCTACTGTGGCTGTGGTATAGTGCATCTAGAGATTAAGTACCTCCTGGCTCGTATAACCTTCTAGAGAGCTTTTAGCATTGTATAGGTGGTTTTTGATAGGATATATGAGTAGATAGGATAACGTCACGATTCGGTTTCTTTTTATTTTCTCTTCGTATGTCCTTTTTCTTTATTTTGCTTTTTTATTTTTGTTGGCAATTTCGCTGAGAAAGGAGGAAACGAACTTATATTATGATGATGTTGTATTACATCTTTCATCGATTTACTTTGAAAACTGGAGGAATATACTATCCGCGAGTTCTTGAGCTTTTGGAAACAGATATGTGATCTGATCCTAGTGCTCCTGCTGCTACTGCTGCAGCATTGACAAAAGGATGCATTTATTGGTAATAACCTGTTTATCACTATATACCTTCTATAAAATGGGTGCTCATAAATATTTTGTATTTAATTTAAAATAAAGAAAAAAACGGTTAAAGTTCTTTTTATAGACTTGATATATTTTACTAAGGTAGTTGTCAAAATATTAAAATGTATACATGTATTTAGTTATGAAAGTATGAAGTGTTATTTGATGGATATAAGGATAAATATAGTTTAGTACTCATAAGAGTAGGTAAAGGATTTTCCTTTATGATTTTTCTTATCATCATAATGTGAGATGATAGTATATTTTGAATTGAATCATTACTGCTTGAGGTATTGTTTTCTAGTGCACGTAAAACGGTTTAAGAAGGATCGTTTTTGAAGGAAAGTACGTTTGCATGGTGGAAGAAACGATTTAAATAGCCCAAATGTATTTTGCTGAATATGTTTCTTGGAAAACGTAAAATATTACATAATGATAAATGTTATTATGTATAGTTAGAATATCAGAAACCGATATTAAAGTTTAAGCCTTTAGAGCACATAAGAAACGTTTCAAAATTAACAACAAAATATTAATTAATGTTAATAAAAATTAATAGAATGTAATGTGTGTAACGAGTTAGCAAAAGCAGCTCATATTTTAAATAAAAACTTCATAAAATAAACAATTTGAAAAAAAGTGAAAAGAAGGCTAGGATGAAACTCACTTTGATAACTTTCCATTGTCATTAAAGAGGTTAAGCCATCCTAGAATAAATTATTCCACTTACAAACCTCAAAAATTG
Source organism: Eupeodes luniger (assembly GCA_951509635.1). NCBI lineage: Eukaryota > Metazoa > Arthropoda > Insecta > Diptera > Syrphidae > Eupeodes > Eupeodes luniger. The sequence continues at coordinate 3,659,543 of OX608075.1, read as the reverse complement.
TGTCCCAAAAGATAATGACCCTAAAAAACCTTTCAAGTACTTAGGCATTGATTGAATTGAAATTTTGAATTTATCTTGTAAAATACATTTTCTAGTTAAGTTGTAGTTAAAAATTATTTGGCCTTTTTTAACTTTCCACTTTAAAAGAGGGTCATTTAGTCAAAAGTCAATAAATCGTAAATTCCTTTTTCTGCAATCTCGATTTATTAGTAGTATTTCTAAGAAAACTGTTACCAAAACACCCTTTTTGGGGTTGTAGCTTTCATTAAAAAGTTCATTGAAATGAAGAATATCGAGGTAAGAGTGATCATCAAAATTAAATACAAAGCAAATGGAATTGACAATAAGGGATAGGCTTGTAAAAGAATGCAATCTTATTGGAATGCAATCATTATAATTCATTTATTGAATTTAAATTAAACATTGCATTCACCTAAATATTGGGACTTAAAATTTTGCAATAGCCAGTTATTTGACTTGAAAAGACTGCAATCATTTTTTTTTCAATCATTTGAGTGTAATCAATTGATTGCAATTATTTGAGACTTCTTGCATTGTTTGCATTCATTTGAAGTCTTTTCGTTCTTTTGAAGTCTTCGCATACTTTTGAAGTCTTTGCATTTTTTCGAAGTCTTAGATTAACTCTAAGTTATGCACCCTTTGGTAATTTTGAGTGAATGACATTTGACTTAATAATACAAAGATTCCAAAAGAATGCAAAGACTTCAAAAGAATGCATTAATATAAAAATAATTCCAATCAATTAGTTGCAATCAATTGATTGGAGAAAAAATTATCTTTTTAAAGGCAAATGATAGGTTTTTGTAAAATTTAAAGTCCGGATCTCTAAATGAATTCAATGAATGCAATCTTTATATTGAAGCCATAAAAGGTTCCATTCTCTTAAGATCCTGGCAAGTAGCTATTTTAAATAACTTCCAAAAGTATGCAATCAATAATTGAAGTGGTAACTGATTTTTTTAGACAAATTCGCGATTTAAAGTCAATTTAGTAAATCTATTGTATTGATTTTATTTTTTGGAAAAAAATCAGTTTAAAGCTGAGATCACACGATTGGTCAAATGTACCGATTTTTGTCCATTTGTATGTACAGATCGTGTGAATGGCAGAAAATATTGGGCATAAGGCAGATAGGACAATATTTTTGGCAGATAGGCAGATAAAAATGAGCTGTCTTGTACCAATCGTGTGAACTGTTCATACACCGATGAAGACAGAAAAAATTCTTAAATGTGCAGATAATTTGTTCTGCCACTTAATGACCGATCATAGTGACCAATCAAAGCAGATAATTCTATTTCTTTCATATGAATTGAATACATTTAATTTGAAAAAATTAAATAAATATGTTATATAAATATGTCATACATTTGTTTTTTTTTTTAACATAGACATTTATATTGGTAAGGTATTTCACCAGCAGCCGACATGAAGTATTGCTCGAATTCCTGACGAATTTCTTTGGCTTCATTGCTTATGTACGTTGTTGGGCGTTCTTCTGTTCCTTGCTGGCGTAATTCAAAAGCATTTTGGTTGAGTTCCCCTAGAAGTAGGTTGCCTTCAGCATCCATAGAAAATCCATCCATGTAATTGGTGTTTTTTTGTATTAAAAAATTGTGCAAGGCACAGCAAGCCAGATTTACCAGGGTTGTTTTATTTTCATTCAGCTGAATAGGCCGATATAATATTTGGAAGCGCTTCGTCATTATTCCAAATGCATTTGCAACTACGCGTCTGGCCCGTGACAATCGGTAATTGAATATACGTTGACCTGCACTTAAACTTTTACCTGGATATGGTTTCAGTATGTTTTTGCATTCGAAAATCATCGTCCGCCACAAATAGGTATGGCACATTCAGTACACTGCCCAATAAAGGTTGCGGCGGAGGTAATCCAAGAGATTCATTGTCCAAAGTGTGCTGAAATGTACACTTTCCAAAAACTCCTCCGTCCGAAACTCTTACATTGCAGCCGATATCAATGTATAAAAATTTGTATTCGGCGTCAGCAATGGCCATGAGAACTATGCTATGAGTGCCTTTGTAGTTATAAAAGGTACTACCAGACCTGGGCGGAGCCGTCATAACAATATGCTTCCCATCAACTGTGCCGATACAATTGGGAAAATTCCATTTCGCATTAAATTTTTGGGCAATGTCAATCCACATCTGTTCATTGTTTGGGACCTAGCAAGAGCATAATGTGATATTAATTTATATATTTTAAATATGATTATACATAGTATACCTTTAAATATTCATTTTTTAATGCATCATAGATGGCCTTGCACACTTCTGGCACAAACAAAGATATGGTATTTGGTGCTATTCGAAAGTGAACCGATAAGCTTTTGAAGCTGTCTCCAGAAGCTAAAAAACGTAGCGTGACTGCCAATTTTTCATTTGCTGAGATAGCTTGGCGCATGTTGGTCTTATTTTTTTTGTATTTGTGGAGAAACTAATTTAAGCAGATCATTAAAAGTGGCTTCATTCAATCGCAAGAAATTTTTAAATAAAAATTTCTGATTTTCGATTTCTCGGAACTCCGCCAAAGTTTTTACACAAGCGCCAAGCAGTGTAATTCTCATGAGTGAATAGACGTGTTAAATAGTACTGTCCGGCAAAACAGCTTAATTTATACTCATATTTTTGTATCACTATCTATAAAAGTCCAAGAGTGTGTGCGGAATACGATCTACTGCATCGAAACCGACAAATCTGTTCAGAAGTCAAAGTGTGCTTATTAAACAAAACAAAATTAATTAAATTTCACGAGTGTCACGCGCCTCCTTTCTTTTCTGTACATTAACTCCATCAGTTCATATTTGTTTTGTTCTCTCTCTTTGAAATAATGTCTAATGTTAAGACTCGCGCCTCCGATAAAGAGAATTCAAAAACTTTCACCCCTGCAACCTCCAAAAAAATAGAGAAAACAAAAAAAACTACTCCCATAACTAAAATATCCTCTCCCGCAATAGTTAACCAAAATCTAATCAAATTAAAATCAACTCCGAAAACAACCGCTTCCATCAAAGACCTAACCAACAATGCAACAACCTCTGCCAACATCACTCCCACTGCTGCCATTAATACCACACGCACACCGCCCTCCACTAAAGAGAGCGAGTCTATGTCACCTACGTTTTCAATCTCCCGATCTGAAATGGACACCCTGATAAAAGACCAATCAACCGATATCGTAAATAGATTGTCGCAAGAGATCAAAGATCTACGTTTGGATTTTGTCCTACGTTTTGAACAAATTGAAAAAACCGTGACCACCTTCATGAAAAACACAGATGAGACGATAAAATCCCTTACAGAGCGAATTGAGAGAATCGAATCCCATCACTCAGATGTTGTAAATGAACTAAAGGATGACTTAGCTGATCTACAACAACGATGTGACTTGTCTGAAAGAAAGGAGGTTGCATCCGATGCTGTTCTTCTCGGTATACCTCAACTGCCGAATGAAGACTTTCAATCTATCTTAAACCGCATCTGCCACGCGGTTGAATGTGTACCTCCCACTGTAAAAGCTGCTTTCCGATTGCAACGTAAAAATGATAACACCTACGACGCTCCGATCATACTAAAATTTAGTTCGCCACACGAAAGGAATTTGGTACTAAAATCTGTTGCTCTCTTTCACAAAACACACAAAAGAGCACTGCATCTTGACGACACGGGAATAAATGTGCAAGGAAAAAAAGCAAATAAGGTTTACCTGCATGCAAGCTTAACATCTAAAAACCGATTTTTCCTCCAGCAAGCAATGCGTCTCAAACACTGCGGCGCTCTTAGTAAAGTGTATAAGTTAAGGCAACAAATATTTCCCTATAATCCCAAACAACCATTCCCACGATCCCAAATAATCATTCCCACAGTCCCACACGCGCAAGGTGTCAAAATGCTGACTACATGTCTGGAAGCAAAAGATGACACCAAAGCGCATTCCATCACGTATGCTGGCGGCTCCCATAGGTTAAGTTAGCTTTAGGTAAATTTAGTTTTTAAGAGTTCAGTTGTAATTTTGTATTCGATGAATAAAGAGCTCTCGCTCAAAAAAATATATTTTTTTAATTAAAAAGTAAATAAAAACTTATTTGGCGCCCGAGCAGGGACCGGTTTGTGCGGAAAAAAAAAAAAAATTAAATAAAAACATAAGTCGCCTTAAGCAGTCGCGTTTTTAAGTTCCGAACAAGATTATCGCCTCAAGCAGCCGTGCTTTTCAGAACATACTCCGTGCTTACCGGTAGAAACAGAAGAAAAAAAAAGTGAAAACAAAAGAAATCAATATAAGTCGCCTTAAGCAGTCGCGTTTTTAAGTTCCGAACAAGATTATCGCCTCAAGCAGCCGTGCTTTTTCAGAACATACTCCGTGCTTATCGGTAGAGACAGAAGAAAAAAAAAGTGAAAAAAAAAGAAATCAATATAAGTCGCCTCAAGTAGTCGCGTTTTTAAGTTCCGAATAAGATTATCGCCTCAAGCAGCCGTGCTTTTTTAGAACATACCCCGTGCCTACCAGTAGAGACAGAAGAAAAAAAAGCGGAAAAAAAAAACGAACCAATATAAGTCGCCTCAAGTAGCCGAACATCTGAATGAACAAATCAACATGAATGCAGCAACACTTTTAATGTAAGGTTAAATTTAAGATATCATTTTTTTTATTTATTAGATATTATTATCAAAAATAATTATTATCAAAAAAAATTAAAATTTAAATAATAATATATATATATCAAATTGCTAACGATTTATAAAAAAAAAAAAAAAATTTTTTTTAATTATTAAAAATATTGCCTCCATTTTTCTTTTAAAGTTAAAACAAAAAAAAATATACTATTTTCAAAAATGCCAGACCTAAGATCAGGTATAACAACCAGTAATAATGGTCCTACCAATCCAAATCCCCAAAATACCAACACAGTTCCCATAGTGAATCTTACATCAGGTCAGCAAAACGAAGATGCAGACGTTTCATTTCAATCTACTAGCTCTCGTAACGACTTACTTACTAAGCCCCAATCAACCCCCGAACTTAATGCACTTATTTCGTCTATAGTTCAAAGCGTATTTGAGCAACAAGGACACAATATAATCCAAAAAGCCTTGAACCCTAACGCCGACCACTTCCCTGGTGTGGACCAAGGTATTGATCCTATATATCAGAACAACTTATCCGATATGGATAAAATACCCGATGTAGTCAAGAGTCTTAGAAATTTTTCGGGAGATCCAGGAGAATTTAGCTCCTGGAAAAAAAGTGTCGATCGAGTTTTACAATTATACGAATCATTTAGGGGCACTCCTAAATATTATGGTATTTTAAGTACCATAAGAAATAAAATTACAGGGAACGCAGATACTGCTCTCGAAGCATATAACATTCCCTTGAATTGGGAGAGTATGTCTCGTTGTTTGGCCATGCACTATGCTGACAAACGCGATTTAAGCTCTCTAGAATACCAGATGATATCCTTAGCACAAGGAAATTCATCGATCCAAGACTTCTATCAAAGGGTGTATGCCCATCTCTCCTTGATACTTAATAAACTGTCATGTTTGGAAGCAAGTCCAGAATCTCTTAGGCTGTTGACCCAAACATATCGTGACAAGGCCTTGGATACGTTCATTCGAGGTCTTAAAGGTGATCTCCCTCGGTTGCTCGGAATACGAGAACCACTCGATTTGCCTCACGCATTAAATCTTTGCCTAAAATTAGAAAACCAAAACTATAGGACAAATCACATAATTCATAATCAGGGAACAGCAAAGAAATATCCACAAAATCCACCAAGCCGTACACCAGGCACCCAGTATGGATACCAAACTTCTTCAAGGCCTACCATTCCGCATAACACTCAACAAACTCGCTATTCAAACCAAGGCAATAACTATCCTAGATGGAATAGTGGCCCTTCCGTCCAAAATCAATATCGTGCACCCAATGGCCCTCCTGTCCAAAATCAATATCGTGCACCCAATCAAAATCAAATTTCTAATCAACCTAATACAAAGACAAATCTCTGGACAAGGCCGCAAACATCAAGTCTACATCTTAAGCATGAGCCTCAGAATCCTCAAGCTAGGACACAGCCTTCAAGTTCTAATCAAAAGCCATTTGCACCAATACCCCAAAAAAATTTTCATATTAGTACGGAAGATGACGAGCTTACAGAATATAATAGGAACTTAGAATATGAAAACAGCAAGTTCGAACAATCTCTAGAAGATTTCATACCAGACGAGACAACAGATTGTAATAATATAAACGACAATAATATGGAAGACTTTTCCGACATTCATTTTTTAGGCTAAAAAACTCTTCGTTACCATACGTCGAGGTGAGAACGAAGAGTGGACAAATTTTACAAATTCTCATAGACACTGGTTCAAACCGCAACTATATACAACCTTCTTTAGTATCTAAACCTATTCCTAATGACGATTGTTTCTATGCTAACTCAATTGGTGGCAGTACTAAAATAACTCATCATGTAGAAGCAAATCTATTTGGCCTCAAAGACAACAAAATAAAATTCTTCCTGTTACCATCTCTCAAATCTTTTGATGCCATACTCGGCAATGATAGCCTCAATGAACTTTCAGCCATAATTTACACTAAACAGAACTACATAGAAATTAAAAATGGCCTTAAACTTAGAATGAAACAAAAAATTTCCCAAACAGTTAATAATTTAAATATAAAAATGGACCATATGTCCGACTCCCAAAAAAATGCTATCAATTCGCTTGAAGAGGAATACGCCCCATTATTCTCCAAACCTAACGAAAAATTGACTTACACAACAACGGTTGTGGGCGAAATTCGCACCACCACAGATTCTCCCGTCTTCACCAAGTTCTACCCGTATCCTATGCCCCTAAAAGGGGAAGTTGAAAGTCAAATCCGCCAACTACTCGATGACGGTATTATAAGGCCGTCCAGATCTCCGTACAACTCACCGGTCTGGGTTGTCCCAAAAAAAGCCGATTCCAAAGGCAATAAGCAATATAGGGTAGTGATCGACTACCGTAAGTTAAACACGGTCACAATCGCGGACCGTTATCCCATCCCAGATATAAATGAGGTTCTTTCTCAACTGGGTAAAAACAAATTTTTTACGGTCCTTGATTTAAAGAGTGGGTTTCACCAGATCCCTCTAAAAGAATCGGACGTAGAAAAAACAGCCTTTTCGATCAACAATGGGAAGTATGAGTTCGTAAGGCTTCCATTTGGGCTGAAAAATGCTCCATCAATTTTTCAGCGAGCCCTCGATGATATCCTGCGCAAATTTATTGGACAAATATGCTACGTCTATATAGACGACATTATAATCTTCAGCCAAACTGAAGATCAGCATATTCAACACATTCGTGAAATTTTTCACACGCTAAACAAAGCAAGAATGAAGGTCCAACTAGATAAATGCCGTTTTTTCGAAAAGCAAGTCGAGTTTTTGGGATTCATGGTATCATCCGATGGAATTCGTACAAATCCAACTAAAGTTGAGGCAATAACAAATTTTCCTGCACCAAGAACTTTGAAAGAACTGCGTTCGTTCTTGGGCCTTTCCGGATACTATCGCCGTTTTGTGAAAAATTATGCCAAACTGGCAAAACCTCTTACCGCTCTCTTAAGAGGGGAGGATGGACGCATGTCCAAAGCTCAATCGAGCAAAAAGAATATTGACCTCAACGAAGAACAAGTAGAAGCATTTCAAATGTTAAAAAATTCATTAATTTCAACAGATGTCGTATTAACGTACCCCGATTTCAAGAAACCTTTCCAACTTACAACAGATGCTTCTCAATTTGCAATAGGAGCCGTTTTGTCACAAGACGACAGGCCTATCACTTTTATCTCCAGGACACTCAATAAGGCAGAAGAAAAGTATGCCACGAATGAAAAGGAGATGCTGGCCATATTCTGGGCATTGAGTGCTCTTAGAAGCTATCTATATGGTTCAGCAAAAGTGAAAATCATAACCGACCATCAGCCCTTAACATTTGCGTTAAGCAACAAAAATCAGAACAACAAATTAAAGAGATGGAAGGCTTTCCTAGAGGAGTTTGATTATGAGCTACATTACCAACCAGGCAAAACCAATGTGGTGGCCGATGCTCTTTCTCGAATAGTTAATCCGTCAGATATAAATGCACTCACTTTAACACAACAAAGTGGTGAAAGATCAGCCGAAAAATTAATTCCCAACGTTGAAACTCCCATTAATGCCTTTAAAAACCAACTTTTTATTGAAATCGGTCCTAGCCCTTCATCAAGCTTTAAAATAATCTTTCCTACTTATCATCGTCATCAAATTATAGAACCAAATTTCACACAGGATAGCCTCACACAAATCTTAAAAAAACATCTAAATCCTTCAGTCATCAACGGTGTTAAAGCCGAACAATCCATAAGAAGTATGATCCAACAAATCTTCCCCTTACATTTTAGTACGTATAAAATAAGGTTTACCCAGACACAAGTAGAAGATGTTACTTCCGAGACAGAACAAGAAGAAATTGTGATAAATGCTCACCGACGTGCCCACCGAAACGATAAGGAAAATAAAGCTCAGATTCTAAAATCGCATTATTTCCCAGGTATGAGTGAGAAGATTAAAAGAATCACTGAAAAATGTAGTGTCTGTACAGAGAATAAATACGATCGTCATCCCGAAAAACCTGAATTCCAGCCAACCCCTATCCCTAAATTCCCCGGACAGATTGTGCATATCGATATTTATTTTACCGATGGAAAAATAATTCTGACCGCTGTGGACAAGTTTTCAAAATACGCCTTAACGAAAATTCTAAAATCAAGAGCTATCGAAGACATAAAGCAACCATTACGAGAAATTGTTTTGTCTTTTGGCGTTCCAGAAACAATCGTAGTGGATAACGAAAAATCTTTAAGCTCCAATTCCGTCTCACACATGTTAGAAAATATGTTCAAAATTAAAGTTTATAAAATCCCTCCTTACACAAGTTCAGCCAACGGCCAGGTGGAAAGATTCCATTCCACGCTTTCTGAGCTTATGCGCTGTCTTAAAACAAAAAAAATACACAATAACTTTTCTGAATTATTAGATATGTCTGTTTATGAATATAACAGGTCCATTCACTCCACGACGAAATGTAAACCCATAGACGTTTTCTTTGGTAAAAATAAACTCAATCATCCAGAACAGCTGGAGCTAGAAAAAAAAGAAATTATTAAAAAAATTGAAACTAAACAATCTGCGGACTTAAATTATCATAATAAAAATAGATCACCCCCGAAAAATTATTCCATAGGAGACATTATTTATGTAAAAATAAATAAGAGAATAGGAAACAAGCTTTCCCCTAGATACAGGAAAGAAATTGTTAGGGAAAACAGAAACACTACTGTTATAACAAAATCAGGAAAAACAATTCACAAAGGTCTCATAAAACACTAATATTCTCAACAGATTGTCCTTGCCCATGTTATACGCAGATATTCAAATTCTGGACTACACTAACTCAAAGGTGGCGACTTTGAGCCTTGGATATTCGAAAGTACAGACGGGTACTTTTAACATCATACACGACATAAATTTGGAATTATATACCAAATTTATTGAGGATATCAAGTCAAAAATCCATATTCACGTTTCCAACCAAGACCCATTATATCCTTTCCTATCTCATGAACTTTCCACCCTCGAAAACCTCCTCATGCGACTACAACCTAGACCAAGAAAACAAAGATCATTAAATTTTATTGGTACGGCATGGAAATGGATAGCTGGCAATCCAGATCATGCCGATTTCCAAATTATTAAGCAAAAAATAAATAATGTATTAAGAAATAATAATAAGCAACTAGTTATCAATAAGTTGACTAATGAAAGGTTAAATAATATTACAAGTATTACAAATAATATTGTTGATATCATAAAAAAGGATTCGAACTTAAGAAATGAATACTTAACGAATATTAAATTTAAATTAGACATAATAAAAGAAGAATTAATGAATGTAAACTATGCCTTACACTGGGCGAAAGCGGGTATCATAAACTCGTTCATTTTATCAGTTTCTGAAATAAACTTAGCACAACAAATATTCGAAAAATACGAAATTCCTTATGTTAATTTAGAAGAAGCATTTGAATTTGCAGATATAAAAATCGCAACAAACGTTTCAAATGTACTTTATATTATAAGTATACCCATAACAAACTTAAAATCTTGCCAGAAACTAATGATTAAACCAATTAAAAGAAAAAATATTGTAACAAGAATTGCCTTTGATAATATTTTAAAATGTAACAGTCAAATATTTGGAATAAAAGAAAAATGTAAAACCTTCAACAATTTAGCTATTTGTAAACAAAATCAAATTCAGGATATAAGTGAAAATAATTGTATACCGAATTTACTACGGAGCCGACCATCAAATTGCACAGAGGTAAATAACCAACACATCCCCAGCGTCGAAGAAATACTCCCCGGAACCCTCCTTTTAAACCAATACAATGGATCAATCCTCGTTAACGGAGAAGTGACCAACCTGACAGGATCTTTCTTAATACAATTCCATAATGCATCCATCACCGTCAATAAACAAAGCTACATCTCAAAAGAAATTCCTGATTCGAAACCATTACCAGCTATCGTACAGCCTGACTCACAAGCGGAAAAGTTCGAAGAAGTGTTGACATTAGAAATGATGAAGGACCTACATCTCAAAAACATCGAATACATTGGGCAAATAAAAAAAGAGAACAACGTACATTTACTAACCAACTCCAGCTTGATTATTATAATATTAATAGTAATTGTGGGTACCGTCGTAAGGATGCTCATCGGTAGGAAAAATAGACGGACCAGTATCACCATAGATCTGGATCAAATTCCAAAAATATCAACATCAGAAAGTCAACCGGAAAACGAAGGAACACCTCATACGAACTCGCCAAAACAGATGGTACCGACCAAGCCAACAAGGATCAGCCAGATTCCCTTTTTTTGAAGGTCAAACGAGGACGTTTGAATTTAGCGGGGGAAGAGTTAAGGCAACAAATATTTCCCTATAATCCCAAACAACCATTCCCACGATCCCAAATAATCATTCCCACAGTCCCACACGCGCAAGGTGTCAAAATGCTGACTACATGTCTGGAAGCAAAAGATGACACCAAAGCGCATTCCATCACGTATGCTGGCGGCTCCCATAGGTTAAGTTAGCTTTAGGTAAATTTAGTTTTTAAGAGTTCAGTTGTAATTTTGTATTCGATGAATAAAGAGCTCTCGCTCAAAAAAATATATTTTTTTAATTAAAAAGTAAATAAAAACTTATTTTATACACGCTCTGGCTCAGTTTATGTTAAAGAGAGCGAAGAAGGAGAGACAATACACATCAACAACGATACAATATTGAAAACCATACTCGCTGCCTCTGCTGTGACAGGCAATCAAGAAGAAGAAGAATTTCACCAGCATTCAACATGATGAACAACTTTTTATTGTATGAAATATTATTACTTATACTACTACTATTATTATTATTAACTTTCACTATTTCTATTTTTCCTCTTATTATGTTCTATCTTATTTTCCTTTTTCACCAATATTTATTTATTATTGCTATCATATCAAAACCTTTTTGTAAAAGTTGTTGCTTTGTTCCCCATCATATTATGTGTATGTTACTTAGATCTCGCCTTATAACCACTCGTTTCAGAGTTGAGTGAACGTATGGTGGGCTCCATAGGATACTCCAGTGATGTTATATTGCGAACTATGTTAAAAGTTTTGAGTTGTCGACGTCCCGGTTTCAAAGTTGCTCATATCAATGCTCAGAGTTTGATGAAAAAGATTGATGAATTTAGATTACTTTTTGAAGAATCGCAGATTGACGCGATCTGTGTTTCCGAAACGTGGTTCTCTGCATCTGTGAAAGATGCAACATACTCTCTTAGCGGATATAGGATTTTCCGGTCTGATAGGTGCAACCGCGGAGGAGGTGTTGCTATATATGTCAGGGAAAACCTTATCTGTAAGAAATTATACTATTCGTCACCCGGCTCTTCTTGCGAGTATTTGTTTTTGGAGGTTAAAGGCAATGAAGGTAATCTTCTTTTGGGAACCATCTATAGACCTAATAGGTATATCGATTTGGAACAAATCTATAGAGTTATTGAAGAAATTACTGTCATGTCTTCAAACATTATCGTATGCGGTGACTTTAACTGCGACCATTTAACTGATAAAAGGTTAATTGGAAACATGAGATCCTTCGACTTGCACTCAGTCAACATTACTCAACCAACCCATTTTTCTCAATCATCCTGTACACTATTAGATCATTACTATGTGAGTGAAATCGATCGAGTACTGTTATATGATCAGCTCGAAACTCCAGTTTTTTCTAGACATGATCTTATTTTTTTGACCTATGATTTTAATTCAAGTGTAAACCAAGTGATTTCTAGAATTCAGTTTAGAGATTTTAAGAATATCAATAAAACACATCTTGAAAATGATATAAACATGATAGCATGGAATGACATTTTTCTAATGCCTTCACCAGATGACCAAGTCGAGTTTTTAAACACAAACCTTAGTATTTTATTTAATCAACACGTTCCATTGAAAACACAAACTAGGATTCGCGAAAATAAACAATGGTTTACTAGAAGGATTAAAGACCTAATAAATCGGCGTGATCTAGCATATCGACGCTGGAAACGTTTCCGTGTTAACGAGCTCAGTGAGTTGTACAAATCACTACGAAATAAAGTGGTTCAAGAGGTTAGACGCGCAAAAGTACAATTCTACTCTAAGCGTCTAGATTTAAGATCCGATGGTCGTAAACTATGGAACAACCTCCGCCAGCTAGGAATAGGTAAACAAAAAAATAATTCTCCAGCTGCAATTAATATAAATGAGCTAAACAGTAAATTTGCTTCTACACCTTCAGTAACTCCAAGAGATCATGTATCTCTCGATACGATACCACCAACTTCTACAGACACTTTGTTCAGTTTCGATTGTGTGAACGCCTTAGACATAGTTGAATGTTGCATAAGTATAAAGTCCAATGCCACAGGTGCTGATGATTTAAATCCAATTTTCATTAAAGCTATTCTTCCATTGCTTCTACCCTACTTTACACATGTAATAAATACAATCCTTACCACTGGCATTTTCCCGCATCAATGGAAAAAAGCAAAAATAATTCCTATCCCCAAAAACTCGCTTTGTAATGAATTTAGACCGATTTCAATACTTCCTTTTCTATCTAAAGTATGTGAAAAGATAATGCAAAAACAATTAAGCAGCTTCATCAATCGCAACAACCTTTTAGTCGATGTTCAATCGGGATTTCGTTCACACCATAGCTGTATTACGGCACTAACTAAAATAGTCGAAGACATAAGGACTGAGCTTGATATTGACAAAGTAACTTTTTTAGTCCTGCTAGACTTTTCAAAAGCATTTGACATGGTGAATCACTCGATACTTCTGAATAAACTGCGTCACAAATTCAACATATCTTCAGAAGCTATTAAACTGCTTTCTTCCTTTTTGAATGATAGAAAGCAAGCCGTTTTCTTAAATGAAAATCTCTCCGATTTTCTTCCGATTCAACAAGGAGTTCCCCAAGGATCAATTTTATCCCCCCTTCTATTTTCATTATATGTGAATGAAATCGGTTTCATTATAAATGAAGTATCAAAACATTTTTATGCCGATGACATTCAAATCTACAAAAGCTGCCCTTTGGGTTTAATTGAAGACTGCGTTTTCACCCTGAATCAAGAACTAGGAAAGATATCTTACTGGGCGTCTTGCAATGGGCTGATTCTCAACGCAAGCAAATGCAAATGCCTGGTTATATCAAGAAAAGAATTAGATCTAACATACTTTCCTTCCATAATTTTAAACGAGAACCCATTAGAATTCGTAAATTCCAGTAAAAATCTAGGTGTAATCTTCAATAGAACATTGACCTGGAATGATCACATCAACCAATTGATAGGTAAAACCTATGGAACGCTTAGAACGCTGTGGACTGCCCAAAACATCACTCCATTTAAAACCAGACTAATGCTAGCAAGAACCTTAGTTATACCTGTTCTCACTTATGGATGCGAAATTTTTTACAACTGCGATTCCATCAGCAAAAATAAACTAAACATAGCCTTTAACAGTATCATTCGATACATCTTTGGGTTAAGAAGGTACGACCATGTTTCACATTTGCAAGAGATTCTACTTAATATGCCTTTGAATGACTTCATGAAGCTTCGAACATTGATACTGTTTTTTAAAATCTTGAAAACACGTCAACCAGCCTATCTTTTTGAAAAAATCAGAATGTCAACATCGAACAGATCGACATCGGTAATTTTGCCGCGCTTTTCGTGTTTGACCTCAGAAAGGCAATTTTTCATCGCTGCATGTCGCCTCTGGAACTCACTGCCCACTCATCTGCGGGATATAAGTGATATGCACAATTTCCAAAAAAGTATTAAAATTTTCTTTTCTAACCAAAGCAACTAACTTAACTTAGCTTATCATCTCTTCTTAACTCTAACCATCTTTATCTCCTTTTTCTCTTCTTCTAATTCTATTACTTCTATTATTCTCTTGTTTTCAAGTCAAATAATATGTTATCGATAAATATTTGTTTTTCTTTTTTCTTTAATTTAATTCTAATTTTATTTTATATCATTTTCTTTTGTATTTTTTTTTTTTTTTTTTTTTATTTTGAATTGTTATCTAAAGTTAAGTCATATGCTCTCACAAATTTATAAGATATCTGTTATCTTACTGTGTAAGCTTTATAAATAAATAAATAAACTAAACTAAAAAGCGCCATCAGTACTCCTTCTCAGGAGCCAATTCCGCACCCAAACACTTCGCTTCCGTGCCTTTCTTTTTTTTGTTGTTTTTCAATTAAATATACACAAATGCACATTATGGCAGCTATTTTCTTTTTTTTTCCGTATGGACATCATTTTAATTTTATATAATTTTAATTTTCATTTTAATATAATAATGACAGATCGTGTGACAGGGTTGTACAGATATCGGTCATATTCTTGCAGTGTACAAATAAGCGCAGAAAATATTTGGCTAAAATACACCAATCGTGTGAACACCTAAAAATATTTTCGGTACACAAAATTTCTGTCACCAAATGTGTACAGAAAAATTTCGGCCGAAATCGGTACATTTGGACAATCGTGTGATCTCAGCTTAAGACTTTGCTTGTTTAGTTTATAACATAAATTAAAATTTGCCTCAAGCCAATAACTTTGCAATTTTTTTTAGAAATTGAGTCGAAAACTATACTACAATTTTTTTTATTTTTGATATGAGTTTTTGTTAAAAATTTTTTACAAGAACAATAATCTATTGAATTTTCTTAAAAATATAATCAGCTGTTTAAAATATAGTTGTTTGTATAATAAAATAATTTTTAAGTCAATATCATTGTTCAAAATACTGTTTTTAACAATTGTTTAAACATAAATCACTAAATATTAACAATATCATTTTTTTTTTAAATACCACAAATTTTAATTCTATATGGTTATTTATTTTCAAAATATTCAAGTCCAAAAACTGTTTTTACCAATTTTTATTATATTTTTTAAGGTTCCCGCGGTTGTTTTCATGACACATTTTTAAATACTCGGATTAGCCGCGTTATAACACGTATTTTAAAATATGTCAATTTTTACATTGTTATTAATGTTCGTTTAATTTTTTGGAAAAATAAACTGTCAACTGAATTTTTATAAAAATGTTACTAGATGTCTAAAAAGTAATTCTTTGTACTACAAATATTCTAAAGGTGATACTATATTAATTCTCAAAAATATTTCAGCTGACAAATATTTGTTACCGTTTTCTTTTTCCAAAAATGTCAAAATTTTAATTCGAAAAATCGAATCGATTGAACATTAATGAATGAAAAAGTGAAGTGACATAAAAGTTAGATTTTTCCATAAATGAGAATGAATACTAGAAAAGTCATTTGTTACCATTAAATATTTACAACTTTAATTTCACCTTCAAACTCGAATTCATATTTTCATGACATTCCCGGCAAAAACCTACAAACCACATATCAGGCATACAAATTCATACGTCTGTGTCTGATGAGTTGAGCCTTTTTTTTTGTTGGCTATAAACTTGTCAAATCCTAGCCACAACATATTTTTTGAGTAGATATTTTGAAAACATTTCGTTGACAATGACTATCGCTGCAATTTATTATTTGAAATTTGTCGTAACATTTTATCCTCCATAAAGTAAAAAGTTTATGGTTTCTGATTAAAGATGACAAAAATAATGAAATATTGCTAGACACATGAATCTCTCCCCAAATATAGCTTTTTTTAAATAAATTTACACAATAGCAAAAACTAATGACCCTAACCATATTATTTCTTGATGGCGATGAGGCCATAAGTTCCTCCCCTTCAAAGTTGAACAAAAAAACAATATGCATACACTAGCAAGTATTAAATTCAATTCATTTGCATATTTTTATTTATTGACTGCCATTTATCGGCATACACCGGGTCAAAGTATTCAAGTTCAATGATTTACAAAAAGGCTTCTTCTTTTTTATAGAAGATCCTAGACGTAACGTTAGATTGAATGAACTTACAATAATGTTATAACGAAAATACGTTAAACCTCGCTATTGGAAGTCCATATACGTAGCGTAGGTAGGTTTGATACACTCTCTGTATAGGAACAATAGAAAAGAAAGGTTATTGAATTCTTGCATCACATAAATAATAGTCGTGCTTAAGCTCTGAATTAACTCAAAGTCTACAAACCCTGTCACTTTTTTTACTTACATAATATTGATGTTGACTAATAGCTTCATATTGTAGAAACAAAAGTCTATGTTTGTGCTTCCATATAGTGGGTTGTAATCAGAAAGTGTTGTTCTTGCTTCTCTACATAATTAACCTGCTCTGCCACCCCCTTATAAAAAACAAATCAAAGTATCTGCACCAGAAGCAGTGACGTACAGGAGGTATAAATAGACGTTTACATGCCTATAACAAACATTTAAGAATCCCGAAAACTCAAGAAACTATCTGTGTAGTGTGTGTCTTCTTACACTGAGGTAAAAACGTATGGAATCGGTACATAATCTTATGTACAATTCTTGTACTGGATTTTAAAAGGAAATGATTAATGTTAACATGTGATTTTTACATTTTTATTTATGTACCGAATGAAACCCCTATTAGTTCTAACAAAATCTTAACCTTTATTCAAAACAAACGAATAAGATACGTATTATGTAATGAATGTAATGAACGCAAACAACGTGTGTTTTATGTAAAATGTCTATGAATTACATACATTTATGAAATGAGTGCATACCATTTTACAATACATATTTATGTAAAGAGTACATAGATTCATTTATTGACAGCAAAGATTTATGTAATAACTACTTATATGTTTTAAAAGATTGCATATAAACTTTACTAACTACATAGTCAAGTACTTATTGTAGATAAGTTAAGATAAATGTGTGTAATAATTATAAATAATACTTAAATTTATGTAATGAGTCTATAAAATCTATTCTAAGTAAATAAACATGTACTCATCTCAATTATCTGGTATAATGTTTAATTTAACAATTTCATAAAGTAATTATATACACATTGATCAGTGAATAAGATTATGTATAACAACTGCACTCATTACATAATAATATTAGAATAACAGATTGTTGATACTTTATGATATTTTAATTTATCTAATCAAAGACTAGTAAACTTTTTGTATATTAGGAGTGCTCAAAATCTTTATTTGTTACATAAACGCCTGTAGTTAGTAAAGATTTTATTATGTAATGAATACAAAAATTACATTTGCAGAAATCTAAGCGAAATAACTTTTTTGTTTTGTTATAACTGTAGAAATTCTTTATTGGCTACATAAATTCCTGTATTTAGACATGATTTCATTATGTAATGCATACAAAAATTATGTATGCTAAGTCTGCAAAAATGTTTCCTTCAGTGTAAAGATAATATTGTCTCTATTTAAGCAAATTCCGCATCCTGAAACTCTAATGCACACAAAACAAAGTTTAAATGCCAACATGTCGTCGTCTGAGTCTTCAGTTCGAATGCGAAGAAAAAAAACTTTAAAACTTTATAAGAAAAACAAAAAAAAAACACATATCTACACATAAATAAATGCATACGTATGTATTTGTATATGTATATAGAACTTTCCTAAATGCAACTAACAATAGCTTTACCACGTGTCCTTGTTCCTTTTCTAAATTTAGACTTCATCTGATGAGTATTTTAGAGAGTGTGGGTTTTATTTTTTTTTCCTACTATCTTGAAGCATCATAGAGGTTAAATACATTGGGGATGGGAAGAGATAGAAATTTTCTCAAACTTCTTTTGTGTGTCTGTTTCTTGTGTGCCTTTTTGTTGAAACAATAGCTCGCCCTTAGGAATATTTTTTTTTGTCTGTAGAACCGCATGTTTCAGCTATCCACCCGCACATCAAAGGTCACACGTGAATTAAAGAGAAGGATCAATCGACCTCCTCACACTTAACACACATCCCTCAATTTATTATTTATACAATAAAATGGTTACATAGACTAATTTATTGATTTATTTATTGTATTCTAGAAAACCAAGAAAAAAAAACAATTTGGTCAATTGGGTTATGCATATATTGAAGACCAAATAATATAGATCTAGGTAAAAGGTATTCACTTGGCACAAATCTCATTCAATATTGTTTCTTTGGAATTTGAAAATTTATTCATTATTTAATTTTGTTGAAAACTATCAATGATATATAAATAAATAATAAAACAAGTCCTCCTTGTGAAAATAAAAGAGAGAAGATTTGAATTGAATTTCTATAGAGCCCTTATTCCAAATAAGGCCAAAAAGTGGTCAGCTTTTTTTTTTGTCAATAATTTTCTCAATCAGCAACAAAAAAATGTGCTAAAGGACATGACCATAGTTCTGAAAAATAAATTTAAATACAGGCACGTGCCGTTAAGTGTTAAGTTTGGGGAAGTGATTCTGATCATGAACGTTACTTTTGTCAATTATCAATTGATAGTTGAAAAAGAAATTCTTACCATCCTTGAAATGAATATTTTAAATGTTCTTTTAATTCATAACTGTCTCCATTATTCTCAATTATAAAAACTCCTACCAATTATCATGTTAAATAAAAAACTCTGATATTTATCAAATATCAATTGTTGAGACTTAAAATAACAGTGTTATTTAAGTATTCTTCCACTTAGAAGTCTTGACAATTGCTACCGATTCTTAAGAAATATACATTGTTGGATGAACCTAGATATCATATTTTACTTTATAGACAAGGAAAAGTTTTACAATGTTTTTTAAGTTATAAAATTTATCAAAAACGACAAAAGCTATTAATTTTTTATTAAAAATTGACACTGATAAATTTCCATCACAAACCAAAAACGTAATTTTCCTAATAAATGAAACTAGCTAAAATTATTCTTGTGCCCAAAAAATATCAGCCATTCCTAGCAACAGACTATTATCAGTATCTTACCATGCCTATCAAAAGTGTTTTAGAAATCCTAGCGAACCCAATGCCAGGTTATTAATATCAACAAAATTTCTTATCTCAAGTCCAGTCTGAATTTCGTTAACATCACAATTGTTTTCCCACTGTTGTTAAAATTTTCCATGACATATGCATTCAAAATGATATGAACCACTTATTGGTGCTTTGTCAGCTTGACTTTTGCAAGGCTCTTGATAGGTTAAATCATGAATTATTATGTCAGAAGTCAAGATCTGTTCTCTTATTACGAAACTGCTTTTTCCATCGTTTCAAAGATTTGCTCATGATGGAAGAACTACTGATTTCAAAGCGTTGTCTTATGGGAGTGCCCCAGGGTTCAGTATTAGGACCAATTTTATTTTATTTATTCATAAATGATCTTCTTAGCTTTTGCTAAAATTTTTCCGTTCACTTTTTACGCAGATGATGCCCAGGTATCAGACTTTGAATTTACATTACATTACATTACATTACATTTCACACTAATCAGCACATAAATGTACAGAGTAGAGAACACAGCACCTTGAGCGACAAGACTATATAAGGTGATAACAACACAAGACATTAACACAAGACAGAAGGACAGAGGAGAAAGAACAACAGACAGAAAGAACACATGACAACAGCACGCGGTAGGTTTCGAGACGGTTCTCCATCTTTCTACTAACCACGCTCACTGATGCTTGATTTCGGTGATCGATGGGAACCGAAGCTTTATCAGTGACTAGGGCGTTGCCCACTTTGAATTTCACTTCCCTCTACATTGAAGTAAACGAAAAGTGTTGACAACATTAAAAAATCTTTATAAGAATTTATGTAAATAGGCCAAAACAATATTCTTGACACTACTTTCTTCTACAAACAATTCTTGATTCTCAATCATCCATTTTCAACTCTGCAATCCTCTCCTCATAAATCTCTTTCCCTCTGTTGTACATAATATTTATCTTTAAGTTTCAATTTGTAAAAATATTAGGATATGATTTATCTTTTTGGTGGATCATATAATCATAAAAGAATTATTTGTAGTCTTATTTGAACTTATCCTTACTACCTTAGTAAATTACATTACTGACTTTTTTATTCCTCTTACTTACTTTAAAATCATAAAATGTCTTCTTTAACTTTTAGTAATTTCTTAAATCCATATAAATTCTGAATTTCTGACATTTAAAAATAATGGATCTGTTTCCTGGATTTAGGTTTGTTTGTTTAGTTTTTCTTCAAAAACTGTCATTGTTTAGACGTGTTCTGTTCAGATGCCTTATGAAATATCAGTTGCTGACACATCTTGTTTTCTTTGATGACAACTTTTATATTACGTCTTAAATATGTTCATATAGATATCTGGTAATTTAAATCTAGAAAAACGGCTTAATTTTTATAGTGGAGAAAAGATTATATGATTGAGTTAACTTACATAAGCACGTACATAGAACATACCTTTAACTTTAATTTGTTTCTCTTTAAAAATTAAAAAAAAAACGGTGTTTTTGTGTAATTTTTTAAACATTCCTCAACTTGTATGGCCATTATCACGCTCACGCCTCAATCAGTTACCAAGTTATCTCAATATTTGCTACTCACCGTCACCAACCCTTTTCTCATTGCCGCCGCTCTTTCTGAAAAGCTAACAAATTCAACACCCAATTGTAAATGTAGGTTTAACAAAGAACATCAATTCAAGAGTATTATATATCCCCCCGCACCAATCAACTTTAAATTTCAAGTCACGTCTTCGCGCACTTAGCAGTTGTAGTTTGGTTCAATAAATTCGCGGTGTCTATTTTCACAAGCATCACCACCATCGTACCGACCGACCGACACCTCACCGTTCCGAATGGCTTTAAGTGTATATCTAGGATGTATAAGTGTACCTATTTTAAATGGTTTATTGACGATGCTCAACATTCTTTACCAACGTCTTCACATAAAACAATCATAACAACGAACGCCATGGAACACTTCAAGGACACGCGGTCATAAAAAAACTAAGTTAAGAGCTATATAATATAGACAAAGATACAAAAGATGCTATGAGAATGGGAACTATGTTATAACTTATAAGACTATAGAAGACGACAGAAAGGAACTTAACTACTATATCAAAGCTTGGTCTTGAAACCGTCATAAAACTAAACCAAACCAAACCAAACTATGAACCAATTCATGCCTCAGTTGCTTTTGTTGGGGATGTGCGTTTGGTCTTTTATAGATAAAATAGCGAATAGCCCAAGCCATAAGGTAACCGCCCTGAAATTAATTGCCAACAACTATTCCCCAGCGATACCTATCCAAAGTCATGATGCCTGATGTGTTGTGTATATGTAATAAGTACATGACGATGAATTGTATAAAACCTGCTAGACAGAGTCGGAAGAATCAGGAATTATGTCTGCTACGTATGGCCCCTTAAACATAGGTATCCCATGGACCAGGTACGTCCTGCTGCCGCAGTTTCTCTGATTCCTGATTCCGGCTGACTCAAGTGCAATTAATAAAATTTTAATTGAACACTAAATTGCCCCTGCAACTTACCTGCGCTATATAGCCCGGGAGCCAGCGTCACTCATTTTTGAAAGATTTGATAATGGATGAATTTATTTTTTTCGGGCAGTTTTTACATTAGAAAAACATAAAATCGATGCCTGCAGGCGCACACGTGGTGCATTAATTTACAGTTAATTTTCAAAGTTGTAAAAAAACCGAGGTCACATGTCTAACATGATAAGACTTGAAACCGGTCTAGAACGTTAGTTGGCACTGCCTTGAGAAAGAAAAACCATGCCTGCCACCTGGACAGTGGGGCGAAGTTATCCTGCCGCTGACCTAAAGTTGTAAAAAAAACCGTCAAATTGTTATATGTGATAAGGGCTGAAGTATGTTTAGATAGTTAGTTTGACATTTAAAATAGAGGAAAAACCATGCCTGCCACTTGCGTCCCGGGGAGAAGTCGCCGGCAGGATCGAAAATAGTCGCACTGTCGCATACTGTATACAATACAAAAATATTTTGTTTTTGGGTAGAAATCTGGGAGAGAAACAATGTTTTGATGAATTTTGTAGACCTTTTAATAAAGAACACTGAAAAAATAATATCAGCTCTAAAAGTCTAATATCACTCCAAAAAAGGGGGCAAAGAGGGGAAAAACACCCTTTTTAATCTATTAATTATTTAATTTTATCTGATATTTGCCCAGAAGACATAATTAGATCACCGAATTTATGCACAGGCCTGGCATTCAATAACTTTGACCGATTTGTTGACACAGCTAGTGGAAAGGATACTCTTCACGACACCGTTGGAATCATTTTCCAAAACATTGAAGACAACAACATTCAAGAGATAAATATTGAAGAACAAGATTTGGAAGAAAGTGATCATGAGAATGATGGAAATCCCGGGAACTCCAAAAATATAAGTAAAACGAAAAGGTGACGTAAGTTTGATGCTATAACACATGAATTAGAATCATATACAAAAAAACCAAAATATCAGAAACCCTATTGCCACTTATTATTACGTCTAATATTCCAAAGTCAGATAATATAAAATTCGCCAACCAAATCGACACATTGTGGATGCTGTCTCATGCCCTTCAAATACAAGACACGCCGATGTGGGTTGGTTTCAATAGTTTGATATGCCATGACACTTCCGTCAAACAAAAAATTTCATATCTGACAACCATTAATAACTCTCCAACATGTGCCAATGTTATTCTTGAAACAATGACACAGTGCCAAAAAGTAATTCAAGAATGTGGTGAAATGTATATGCAAGTTACATATTATGACTTAGGCATTGCTAAAACAGCACTTCAGCTACAGTCCACCGAAGCACAACCTCTTCATTCACATTGGACCATTCCACATAATGATGGCTTATTTCAAGGCAATAGGAAAATTTCTTGACAACTGCGGTATAACAAACATTATGGTCGACTCCGGGCTTTTGGCTAATGGTTCTGTGAGTGGTTATATTACCGGCAAGCATTTCAATCGATGTAAAAGACTTCATCCATTAACGTGCCTAGCAATACAAATCTTGCATTTCAATAGTTTTCTGAGTTCTACAGATGCCGAAATAACAAGTGAGACAAGAAAATTCCTTGAAGAATTTAAAAAAGAACGCCAGTCTTATCCGCTAGTTCTGAACGATAATTTAATGGAGTTACTAACGAAGTATGAAGAATATGAAACAAAAACACTTTCTGGAGATCATGGAAAAACTCCAAAGTATTTCCTGATATATACAAATCTGGTGCAATACTACCTTTTGCTGAATAGGAGTATACGTACTGGAGATTTTGAAATGTTTAAATTTGCACTTCCGAAAATTACTAATCTTTGCTTCACTTTTAATCAACAGAATTATTCAAGATACCTCGTGAAATATAGCGACAATCTTCAGAAAGTTGATGTTACTCATCCAGGATTGAAAGAAGAGTTCGAAAAAGGATCATTTAGAATTAAGAGAACATCAAATAAGCCATTCTCCCGACAACCGATCGATCTGACGTTGGAACAGACCATAAATGCTGACGCTGTTAATAAACTGACTGGTGTTATCCATATGACTAACTCGATCTCTGCTCGACAGCGCTGGTGTAAAAGTCATAGCATACGGGCGAAAATCATCACTCATGTAATGGAAACTTCAGGAATACGAATTAGTCAGGATATTACAGCTGACCTGCAGAAAAGTTACATTGAAAAGTCAACCAACCAATTAACCACATTGATCGCCAACATCGAGCAGAACATTAATCCTTTTTCAAATTCCCTGGATAAGCTGAATTTGTATAACATATCAACTGGGCAGGCAGCTGGTGAAAATACCGCGGACTATCTTTTAAACGTTGAGGATCTTGGCAACAAGTAAAGAGAAATGATTATTACAGAATGTTCGGAGAGTCAAAGTAGGTTTGAAAAGCCGATTAAAAGAAACAAAATCTTTAGTTTTGCAGATTCACAGAAGAAAAAAATGACGGAAAATTGTTGAAGTTCGCTTGCAACGTGACCTTTTTGGAAGACTGCTAGGAATCTCTCTGGAAAATTCTCTGGACATTGCAAAAATATTGACCTATCCATTGACTCCTGTTCCACTGTCACTTTACCACATCGATGGAACTATCTGCAAGACAGCTAAATCTACCCTATTGAACATTTTGGAAACAAAGGAAAACAAAGAACCACCATCGCATGTAGATGTCCAAATTTTCGATGGATTTTTCATTCTTCATCTGATGAGAGAGATCCCAGCTTCTTTTGGAAATATTTCAAAAAAGATACTGCAGATGTTTACGAGATGTACAGCCGGAACGGTGATAGTAACCTTTGACGAGTATTTCTCACCCTCAATGAAGGACAATGAACACACGTTGCGAGGTATACAAACCGAATTCAAATGTATCAAATAAAGGGTCCCGATCAAGTCCGGCCTGCAGACTTTCTATTCGAGCTGAGAAATATTAATTTTAAGGAGAGCTTGGTGTCTTTTTTGATCGAAGACTGGAAAAATCAAGAGAGTTTATGTTAACTATAAAAATTGTTACAAATTTTTGGAAGTTAATGGAGCTGTTGTTAGAACAGAAGACGAAAATAAAGCATGTCCTGCACACGAAGAAGCCGACACTAAAGTCATTTTCCACGCCTGTCAAGTGGAGCCAGATTCGAATGTTCTTATTCGCTGTTCCGATACGGACATTCTCGTCATTGCACTTGGAAACATGCAGCACTTGAAAGAAAATGTAAGACTTTGGCTGAAAGTTGGCGTTGGTAATGCAGAAAGGTTCATCAACGTGTCGAAGCTCTACGAATCATTGGGACCAGATTTATGTCAAGCTCTTCCAGGATTCCATGCTTTCACAGGATGTGACTTCAACCCTGCATTTTTCAAAAAAGGCAAGAAGCGGCCACTTACAATTCTTCAAAACTCAACTGATTTCATCGAAGCCTTCTCAAAACTGAAGAACTATCCAGACATCGAAGCACAGATATTTGACATACTAGAAAGATTTGTTTGCTTTATATACAGGCTTAAACAGTTTAATGACGTCAACGAAGCCCGGCTTTCAATTTTCGCCAAATCCTTTAAATGCAACGACATTGAAGAGACGTTCAAAATTAAAACAAAAAACTTTGATGGCTCAATTTTGCCACCCTGCAAGTCGGAGCTGCGCCAGCAAATTTTGAGATGTGCTTACATCTCAAGTATATGGAGTAATGCATACCGCCAAAATCCCACCGTCCTCTCTCCTTCTAACTGTGGATGGCAAGAAATAAGGGACAAACTGGAGTTTAGGTGGTTTGAAGGTGACCAATTACCAACTTCGGTCAGCGAAGTTTTGATTAAGGATCATTCAAACATTAATGATTCAGGTAAATACATCAACTTTCCATCTTCCTTTGACAATTCATACAGTTTTTAATCTATGTTCCTTTAAACAGACGCAAATATCCAAATTGACAACGAAGAAGATGATGAAGAACCTACCCACAACCAAGTCAGCACTAGCGAAGATTCTGATGAAGAAGATATTTCATGTTTAATGGAGTCATTCAGAAGTGGCGAAGATGTGCTGTCCAGCATTTTTGACTAAATTATAATCTTATAACGTTTTGAAAACAAATTAAAACCAAAACTAAAAGCACACACAAAAATGTTTTGAAACTTATTTGTTTTGTAAAGATCTTATGCCAGGTAACAGCAAAAGGTGATTACCCCCCCCCCTCCTTACCCTTTTTCTGGTATAATTGTTATGAGGTATATATTAATGCAAAGTATAGGTATATTTTAATATACTTTTACTTTTTTAGACGTTTTGATAAAATAGATTAAAATGGGTATTTTTCCCCCTTTTACCCCTTTGCTTTGGAGTTATAAAAGACCTTTAGAGCTGATATTATTTTTTCGGTGTTCTTTTTTAAACGGTCTACAAAATTCATCAAAACATTGTTTCTCTCACAGATTTTTACCCAAAAACAAAATATTTTTGGATTGTATACAGTATGCGACAGTGCGACTATTTTCGATCCTGCCGGCGACTTCTCCCCGGGACGCAAGTGGCAGGCATGGTTTTTCCTCTATTTTAAATGTCAAACTAACTATCTAAACATACTTCAGCCCTTATCACATATAACAATTTGACGGTTTTTTTTACAACTTTAGGTCAGCGGCAGGATAACTTCGCCCCACTGTCCAGGTGGCAGGCATGGTTTTTCTTTCTCAAGGCAGTGCCAACTAACGTTCTAGACCGGTTTCAAGTCTTATCATGTTAGACATGTGACCTCGTTTTTTTTACAACTTTGAAAATTTTTTGCCACTTATTGCCCCACTGTTGAGGTGGCAGGCATCGATTTTGTTGATTACATTTGTCTAAACTACAAATAAAAAAATAATTTAAGCGTTATCATCATTAACATTGAATAATGACGCTGGCTCCCGGGCTAATAGGGAATACCATCCTTTAGCAAATGGGACTAAATCAAGGTACGTTCTAGCGTTCCCTGCTCCGTAACAAGATAAGACACAAAAAATGAAATGATTCTCTTTTTATTTCTGGCGGCAGGACTCACCAAATAAAAAAAGAGGAAAAAAGGAATGAAATGCAATTAAACTGCAACTGACTTCACTTTGATGCACCCGCCTGAAGATAAAGCGATTGGACCGTTTTATTCTCTGCTCGATTCTCGCCCCCAGCCCAAGAGTGTTCTAATTGCCAGGATACAATTTCTAAAAAGATATTTATTTATTGTTTTCGCATTCTCCAACCAAAGAGTGTATAGAAGACTGAAGTCATTACCTTCACTTACCTCGATGCCGACGACGACGCAGTCGGTAGTGTAGAGTGTTTTACTCGTGTTCCGTGGCAGCTTTGACGCTTTATATTACATAAAGATTCATCGTCGTCGTCGTTGTCGTTCTCGTCGTCTTTGCAGAGCAACGGACAATTGTCCTGGGGATTAATTCATTGCGCCTGGGTGGATTGGGCGATTTAAAGATTTCACGTCAGGATAATTAGTCTTCAAACCACAGAGTCGACAACAGAAAGGAAACAGGAGCCAGCCCACTCAAACAAACCCCAAACCCCCAGAGAGTCAACATAAAATGCTGTGCATTGCATATACGGTATACACCTTTATCATCTACCCAAGGGAGTGAGATGAGAGTCGGAGGACTCTGGATTGGGCTCAGGAACAAAAGACAAGGCAATAAAAAAGTGGAGCATTTGTGGTACAGCGAGGAGATTCCTGCTCGTAAAGGATGTCAAGATGAAGTAAACGTCGATTTCGACTAGGACGACTACGACGGAATGGACTACCTTAACTGTACCCCCACCACCACAGAGGAAATATTTTTCACTAACAAACTGTTTAAAAATGTTGAAGAATATAAAAAAGGAAAAGAACAAACAGAATTGCAAGTAAAAATTGGAGCTTTAACTAGAGATGCAGCAGCTGCACTCAAGCTATAGTTGGCTTGGTTTCGGTATGTTCCTGATTCTGCTCCTGCTGCTCCATTCCTAGCATTGTTACTGACTGTGACGACTGTGTGTTTAAAAAGAAATAGGGAAGAAAAATGTATTATTTCAGCTTTTTAGTGCAGAACTCCAGATACCTTATGTAGGTTGAGGAAGACATAGAAAAAATGGCACCATACCAGTATAGACAGCGAGCTGTATCTGCTACCTTACCTACACTGCTTCTGTGATTTTGCACAGAACAGAGAAATTTGCAATTCTTTTTACAACTCGCACACATCCTGTGTGGAAGCATCCAAATGACTCTAATGAAATGTGTCCCAGGAATGCATAACTATAAAGACTGGAAACATAGAACTATGTCAACGCGCTTTTGTGTCATTTCAGTGGAAATAATTTTCTTTTGTTTGAAAATATTTCAAACGTAAAATCTACAACTATGTACTTCTCATACCACCTGATTTACACCGCAACACTCCGGTGCTGGTAGTGGCGCTGGCTGGATCCTAAGAAAACACAATTAAGATGCCTGAAGCTATAAATTCTCTATAGGTACATAATGTTTTGTTTATGTAAACATAAGACCTTAAGGGTGTTAAACAATTTGCGGATGACGGAAGGTATGAAAATTAAAGACATTTTGATTCTAAGTTTAAGACTTTTTGGGTGGTAATTTTCTGGTCCAAAAAACAAGACAAAAGGCTAAGATTGAAATTTAACTCAACTATTTTGAGAGTTTCAACAGGGGTGAATTCAGAAATAAGTGCGACATCGCCTTTAAAATCCGATTTCTAAAACTGACCAGTATCCATTTGTTCTTTTGGCGAAGGACCACGTTTCCAGAAATTCTGTTGACTTAGAGAAAATTAAATGTCAGCGAGGAAGTTAAATGTGCAATAACTCTTGTCAATCACTTTTTCTTTGAAACAATAAAATAAACGTTGGAATGGCAATATTTTGAAGATAGTTTTGTAAACTTCCTTGATTTAATCGAAAGAAAGAACCAAAAGGGTGGATACCTGAATCAACGAAAGATATTTTTTCTTCTGAATTCTAAAGAGTTCTTTTAAAGGTCATGGAAATTACTTTATTAGCACTTTGAATCGAACGTAAAGCAGTCTTGAAGTGTTTTTTCGCTGAATTGAAGGGTCGAGGATATTTATAAAGAGTTAAAATTAGCAAAGCTGTTCAAGCGGAAATTTATAAGTAGTAAGATGGCAAAATATGAGTTTCTAAGGAAATTATCAGAAATTTTTTTCAATAAAAAGTCAATACGTTAGACTCAACCATTTTTATTTGGTCGAAGTGGAGGTTGAGAAAAGTAGTCCTGGGTGGAATTTTTAGATTTTATAGGAATATAGACCGAAAATTTGTTAAAATTTGTAAAGTGAGCAAGAATAGCTGGCTTAACTGTTAAGAATTGCTGTTTTTGTATTTTGCAAAGTTAGGAAAAAGTTATGGCATTGGCATCAATTCGGAAAAGGTAGCGAGTCGAATTACTGTTTTTCAAAATTATGTATGATCAAAATTCTGAATGATACTATTTGGTCATAATTCTGTATTTTTCTTAAATTCTGTCTTTCAAAACACCGTAAACTTAGACTAATGTGTACCAAAATGCCGTAAGAACAAAACATTTCTCCGAATTTTGTATCACAAAATATTGCGTTTATACAAAGTGAGTTTTGATATTCCTGTTTTTTAACTATCTTTGGTAAAAAAGACAGCACTTGATTTAGTATTATTTTTTCGAAAATCAAAACAAATGTTTTATCAGAATTCACGAAAAAGTCACTTAAACCTTGTAAACTTACAACTTTTTAGGAACACACAAAATGCACGTTTATTCAAAGAATATTGGTACTTGTTAGTGTCTTAAAATGTTTTGCTAAAGAAGGGTTAATGGAAATAGTTAAGATACATTATTTTTTTTAAAAATTAACTACTTCAAAATGCTATAAACGGACCAAAAAGAAAAAAGTACTGCCTTGCTTACATTATCAATACGATTTTTTTTGTAAGGCTATTTACAGTATTTGGAAATACAGAATTTTGACTAACCAGAATTTTGAAGAACTACATTTTGTCATACAGAATTTTGACACGCAGTATTTTGAATACAGTTTTATGACCCAAACTGTATTCTGAACTACGGAAACATTTTTAAATGCATATTTTACTGCTTTGATTAAAAACTCAAATTGGAAAGAACTCGAGAAATTTTTTTCCAATGTTAGAAATTTTTAATGATCGCTATAACCTGTCAAACATTTCAATGACTGGTTAAAATGGTGAAACAACGGCTACTTTAACTTTTACTAATTTCTAAATCTTTGTAACTTTTAAGTTTCTAACTTTTCAAAATTTACAGATTCCTGCACAAAATTTAGGTTTGTTTCATTTGTTTTTTTTTTTAATCACCAAATGTCACTTTTAAGACGTGTTCAGATTCACTATTTTCAGTAAAAGGAAACTACTTTTTTTAGTTAAATTAAAAAATGGTTAAAATTTATGAGCAGTTGCTAGTCAATTGCTAAAAATGTAAAATAAACTGCTAACAAAAAAAAACGTCAAGGTCTCTGACCACCCTCCAAGCCGAAAAATGTCTGTTCGAAAAAATTTGCTTACATAAACGAAATGTAATTATTTATACATAAGTTCAATAATTTTTTGAAACGATTTATTTTAAAATGATGACAGTGCAGCGTTTTGACGACTTCAGAGTCCACGACCAGACTAACAGCACCAGTAATTTTGTAATCATAATTAGGAGTTATTGCATTTGTAAAAATTTCAGAACAGAAAATAAACAATTGGGTGAATTGATATTTAACTTTGAAATTAAGTTTGAAAGAAGATTCGCATTAGGTTTTTTTTTTCATAATTTCTAAGACCAAAAACGGCCGAAAGATTTTGAAATTTTCTCAAATTTGGTTTTCTTCACTTGGCTTCTTCCAATATAAACAATATTTTTTTGTATTGCACCATGTTACTCTTATATTTTTCTACATTGTATCGAGTGATCAAAAATATCAAAATTTTCTATTTGATTTTTAATAAAATCTTAATGTTTTTCAAAATTCGTTATCTCAAAAACGGTACCATATTTTTAACGAAATTTAAATATAAAACGTATATGTATTCATAAGCACCAAAAAACTGCATACCAAAAATATTTGCATGGTTGTATATAAAAATTAATTTAAGAACCGTTTTAAGGATTTTCGATAAAAAGTCATAAAATAAGTTTTTGTTTTTGAAATTTATTGTTATTTAAATTTTTTGAGATTAACTTAATTTGAAGGTATATTTTTTAATCTCAAAATATGAGTACTATTTCTAAGCAGCTCTTGAGCAAAGTGAAGAACTTGCTTAAGAAAATGTCAGGTACTTCAAAAGAGAATGTAATAGTATTTTCCATTAAAATTACAGGCCATTCAGTTAAAATTTCTTGAGTTAAGACACCGGTCAACTTATAGAAACAGTATTGAGAAATACTGGTTTCAAGTTTTCAACAGTAGAAATAATTTGTAATTTTGCAATATTCTTAATACTACCGAAGAGGTTTAAGCGGCCATTATATTTTGTAGTACCTTTTAAATGTTTTTTTTTTTTAATTCAAGGGTGGCCTACGGCTTAAAGCAATAAAGAAAAGGTTGTTTATAATTTTACTTCAATAAAAATACAGTAAGTAAAGTCTTCAAATCAGTGATGGTGTTTTGTTATACTCTGCATCGTTTTTCCAAAAAACAATTACGTTGATGTACTTTGTTTAAATTGAGGATAAATCTTTTTTATTTGTTAACTTATTTACGAATTTTTACAAGACTTATATAAAAGACTCAAAGTTTGATGCGAGCCTAAGGCTTATCATCAAATATTTCAAAACTAATAGGAAACAATACAAATAATAATAATTATTATTAACTTCTGAAATATTTCATCTTAAAATATAAAAGCGTCACCATCAGCAGCACCTTCTTGCCTATTTCTGTCTTCCCACAATTACTAAGGACATTTCTATCGACCAAAGTTAATGTTCACTTAATAAGGATGCTTCTTTTTCGAATACTTTTTATTCCTTTTTGCTCTAGTTATACACCAAGTCGAAAGTCGAATCTATGAATTACTCGTGCGGGTACTTCTCGTAGACCTTACCTACAACTCTCCCTTGCAACATTATTGTGGTAAACTAAATGAGGTTGGATTACATCCATCCATCCGCTTAAGCCATAAGCGAAACATCATCATCATCATTGTTGTTGTTGTTGTAAAATGTATATATATATGTATATACATTTATATCTTTTCCTTTCTTTGTGCTTTAGCAAAAAGCCCCTAAAGTTATAAATTTTTACGACCGAATCAAGGAAGGCCTGGAATTTTTGTCTGGATGGGAAATGTAACTGCCAGATTTTTCCGTTCTTACCATTAAAAATACCTTGAAGCGGTGTTCAACACATTCTTTATACTCTCTGTGTGTTGTATATAGATCCATTGTTTTCAGTGTTCCCAGAATTCACTCCTCTCTAAACTCCAACCAACAACTCTATGGGTTATCCTTACACAAAACGACACACAAAAACACACTAATTCCAGCTTAAAAAAATAAAAAAACAAGAAAAATGTAAGTCAACTCCATCTGAATTACATTCTTGGTTGAGCGGGTCTACAGCTACTCCACTGTATGTAATATGTACCTAAGTTTGTTGCAAAATGTTTTGAGAGAATTTTATATGGTATATCCATGACCCTTCACAATGTATAGTCTTGCTCCCTGAAAACGCTTACTCGATGCGATGCCAAGGAAAACTTAACTCACAACTTCAAAGAAATAAGGAATTCCATTCAAAGTGCAGTGATTTTGTAATACTTTCCTTTCCATACAACTTACCGAGTAGGTACAACCCCAAAATTCAAGACCAAGAAGTATATACTTTCCTATTTTCTAAACATTATACGTACTTACGTACTCTCAGGAATTACATATTCAAATTCTTTTGCATCCAGACCTAAATTTTCTTGTATATAGATACAAATATACATAAGTATCTAAAGGAGTTGAGCATCAACTATGGGAGATGAGATAGAGTAAAACTATTTCAAGAATGTTTAATGTTAAATGACTTGTTGCCGAAAACGAAATCCATACATATATCGTTGTCGTATACAACAAAACTATGTTCGCACAGGACGAAGGACCTTTTTCTGTCTATATACATATAAATGAATGCGAGAGTGCCGAAAGATACTTAATAGATTACGACAGGATTAAGGTTTTTTTCTTAACTATTTTTGTATCTTTCCTTGTACTGTAACTAGACTATAATGTTAAGCCTGCATTGGGATTATACAAGATAAAAAACATTTAATCTTTCTGTCTATAGGAGTGCAGAAAGAGCAAGTATTGAGGTCGTAAAAAATGTCTGTATAGGTAGCTGCCTTTATTTATTATTTATGTTAATTGATCTTGACGTTTATTTTTGTTTTCATGTTAAATTAAAGAAGAAAATTTTTAAGATAGGTATCATTCCTTATTGGTCATTGGGGAGGATGCTGCTTAAGGATAAGACATAAGTCTTTATCAATAACTTTGATTCTTTCAGAAAAATCTGACTGTATTTTACTCGGAGGTAAACTAAAGGGACATATATTAAATCTGGCATCAAAATTTAAATAAAGTTCAAACTCAAGATTTTTATAGATTAGATTACAAAAATAGCAAAACGACATTTATTAAGTTCACTTTGATTTTGTAGTTCTATGTTTTCTATATTTTGATTGTTTGTGTTTAAATTAAAAGCATAGCAAGAAATTTTGAATTTCTTTTCATACATATTTTATCAATTAATAAATTGCCATTAATTAGTGGTGGATTAGTTATAACAATTTAAATTTTCTTTTGCGATGTTTTCTATGTTTTTAATTTTCTTTTTGTTGCATAGATTTAAACAACTTGTTTATGTTTATTGAGTTACTGACCAAAACTTCCGGACTCGAAGTTATAATAAAACATGACATTACCATGGTAAAAAGTGGGTCCCCCGATACCGTTTGTTTGTCCTTGCCCCTGCAGCCCAAACCATTGGGTCGATTTACTTAAAATTTGAAAATTAAGGTTTTTAGTTGATTCGCGTTTTTATTTCTTTTAGACTAAAATTAACATTTGTCCCCATAAAAATTTTGAAGTAAAAAATCGAAAATCCTAATTTTCTCAAAAACGGAACCGATAGATTTTTATTTATTTTTGTTTACATTTTTTTTCTTAATTTATTTGTGTTCAATAAAAATAAAATATGTTTGTATTACTCCCGACGGCCCCCCCCCATAGAACCGTTATGTTATTTTTAAGATTTCTCAAGAATTAATTAACCGATTTCAATAATTTTTGTCGGCTCTTATACTGTCTCAATAATACTTGATCAAAAATGTCATTGCTTTTATTTTTGACTAGAGGCCCGTCCCGGCTTCGCACGGGTAGACATAAATAGGTACAGATATTTAAGTTATAGGCATGCTAATAAAAACGACATGAATCACTAAATTAGAAAACATTTTTTTGTCATATCATTTATACTCTTCGCAGCGTATGGGATGAAAGACATTTTATGGTTAATTTTTTTACACTTTCGGTTGGTTTTAATAGGAATTTCTAAAGATTTTTATAGTAATCTAGTACTAAATATACCCTATGTTACTCAGTGATAATGTAGCTTTCTAATGAAAAAAGTATTATTAAAATCAGTCCAGTAGTTTTAGAGTTTATTCGTTACATACAAAAATACAAATCTTTCCTCTTTATAATATTAGTGTAGATTACAAAAAAATTAAGAATTTAAGAATTTTTCCTTCGAAAGTCGATTTCCCGAAAACGAGACGCGCTCTAACGATTTTCAAATAAAAAATTTGAAAAATTAAGGTTTTTTTTGAGAAATCTGATGCCATTTTAATTTTTTAAATCTTAAAACACAGAAATTATTTTTAAACAGACTTTTTGCAACCAAGCAGTGTATTTTATATCATATAACATTAACTAAATGCGTCTTTGTTTTAAATATGAAAATAAGTACCTATGTACACTTAAGCGGGTTTCTTATTACTTAATAAGGAGGCGCGTTTTTGTGTCTTACTGTTAAAAGAAATCTTCGAAATTTCAAGTTGGGTTTTTTTTTTCAAAATTGTCCGAGTTATTAGTCCAGTAAATTTTTAAATAAAAGGTTTAATAATTTTGCTATGTTTTAATACTAAAATTCAAAAACAGGGTACTTAGAAAATGAAGTACTTAAGGGTTTTTCCCGGCCTAAAAGCCTTAAAATTAATATTTCTGGCTTAGTTATTAAACTTAAACTTTAATTAGTTCCTAAAAAATGTTTTCTATGTTTTTTTTTATTGCTTAGCTTTACTAATATAAGGCTAGCAAATCATAGTCCTAAAACATTTAAAACTGTTTAGAAAATTAAAGATAAGTTAACGGTAAACTAATAAACCTTAAATATAAAAAGAAGGAAAGATTTGCTACGTTAGCATAAAGCTATCGAAAATCTAAAAATAAACATAGAAAACGTGTAACATCAAAATTATATTTGACATTACTATTTTACGGTAATTTAGCAACAAATTTAAAAGATACAAAGATTTTATAGATTACTGGGGGGGGGGGGGTTAGTTGACATAAAATTAGCAAAGCAGAAGAATCAAATACGTCATAGAAAACATGACACGATAAATTCGAAAAAATAATCTCGTAAAATATTTAACACACGAACTTTAAACCCGTTTTTCCAAAGATTGCTTAAAATATAGAAAACATAGAATGGTCAAATTTTATCTGTTCCAATTATGAAAAGACGTATTATTTTCAAATTATACAACTAATTACTTTTCGATGTGATGTAGCACTTAAATTTTCTTGACTTTTGTCTATATCCGGGACGATTTTCTTAATTGGGGTATTTATTATTAAAATAAGTTTGCTTGACTTGAAAAATTATTCGACCATCGTGAGATCAAGTATAGCTATTCAAGTTCATAAAATCTTAGAATTCGCAGTTTTGTCAACTACATTTCTCAATTCTTGCTTAGAATTTTGATTCGGTTGTACACTTGTTTGACGTTGCGTCGTTGCCGAATACTTTAATTTTCTGAATTCATCTATTTTTGTTTCGCTGTTGTAATGATACTTAGACAAAAACTATTAAAAACTAACAAATATCATTTATTCTCAAAATACCTATTCTAAAATATTGATATGATTCCAAGAATCACAAATTAGGTAGTTAAAATCCCTTATACGATATTAGATAATTTCCAGTGTATTTAAAAATTCATTAAGGTATCATTACATTGTACCTATTTAATATTTCCTCGAGTTCTGTGAATTTCCTGAACCGTGGTGTTCATTGCCATATACTTGATTACCTGGTATTAGTTACTGTGTATTGAACTATATAACCTGACCTTTGTATCGATCATTTCTAATAATGGAAAATCAAAAGTCTGTTAACGATGTTATGATATGTTTCTTCGTCTTGGATAAAGTGTTTCTTATCCTTTTTTTAATCAACATTTAGCTTGTGAGAATTTAGTGCTACATGGAGAATGAATCTATACTGAGTGCATCCGAGCTTATGATTGGACTTCCCGAACAGGAATTTAGATATATAGGCAGTCAATTATTTTATTGTTTGTTTCTAAATATTCTTGGAGTTTTGTTTTGAAATCTCAATTTTATTCTAAAATATCAGTTCTAGCAGAAAACACACTTCATTGCATATATGTATATATTCATCCCACGTCCCGCACCTAATCAGCAAGTTCATCCGACCTACTTGCACTTAAAGAGTTGTATCTTCAAAGGCGGTTTTTCTTTGAAAATTGTTCACACAATGTTGGAATGCAGGGCTTGAAAAATAAAATCATACCAACAAGAAGAAGATGAGATCCAACATTAGAAGAAGAAAAGAAAATTAAAACCAGAAAAATTCAGTGTGACAATCCTAGAAGTTCGCTTCAAGTTGTCGGCATTTGTTTTTGTTTTGTGCAATTTCATTCAAAGGGCGGAGGGAACTTAACTCAAGAAAGGGTAATCAAGTTGTCGCTTTGCCACAATCGACATGGAATTCCTTCTGCAAAAAGACAGACGACTACAACTACGACTGAGACTACGACAACGACGAGTGAATCGAAAAAGAACAGAAAGAGGGACATCAGGGAACTCCTTTTAATATGTACATGCTTTGCTTTTTGCAGTCCAACCTAACAATGAGATGGTTAAATCGGTTCATCGGACGGTTTTATCTTTTTCCAGAGCTTGTAGAGTAGGTGAGTCTTTGGGATAATGATATTGTCGCTCGTCATGTAAGCGGCACGTATGCAAAGACATATCTTGGGGGATGATTGCATTTTAATAGCCCAACGCTTCTCCGCCGCCCGCCGCGTCGCACCGCCGCCGCACTGCCGCCAAACGCCGGTGTAATGGATTCATTTTTTGACGCTGAACGATTGCGATAATGATTTCTTTTGTCGGTGGCGTCGGTCGCCGTTCATCGTTCCCCCTCGTCGTCGTCGTCGTTTTCTTCCACGATGACACGAGCGTTGAAATCATAGGTAGGTAAGGCAGGATGATTGCAGAGTCAACAACAAGGAGTTACATATCTGGTACATAACCTTAGCCAACTCTGATGTGTCTTTGGACGTAACGTAAATGATGAGAGTCTTTCTTGGCCTGAATAGAAGAGGAAAATTAATTGCATTTCCTCTTTGTTTTTGTTTAGCCTTTGTTCTCGTTCCAATTTTGAGCAATGTAACATATTTATATACATATATAAAGACTCATATGGTGTCGTTGCGTTGGTGTATAAAGGGTATTTTTTTTAGAGGCATAGAACTTTGAAATGAAATGATTTATTTAAATTGGCATGATATTTACTATATTCCCAAAGGTAATCTTCTGTCATTATAATTCAAATATGATTGACATATGACCGCCAAGGCTGGCTCGGACGCAGTCTAATCTTTAGGTCCAATTTCGGATGACTTTTTCCTACATTTATAGTCGAATGTTGTCCTCCAAGTGGTCAACCGTGGTTAAATGCTAAGTCATCAGTCACAGACCATTCAAGTTGAAATGTCAAACCAAAGTAAAAATAAATCACTTGACAGCTGTCAAATAACGGCTAGTTAAAATAGTGTTACCAACTTCAAGTTGTATGCATCTAAAAAAAAGAAACACCCTTTACAATGCAGGTGATGTGCTAGAAATATGTTTTACCTAGCTTTAGGTCAAAAAAGTTTATTTCAATTTGTGGTACCGCGTGCGTTTTCTACCTATGTACGTATTTAGCAGAAACAGGTATGGGTATGGCACCTACTATATATAGGATAGGAGAAAGACCTGCCTGCCAGACTTTATATATGTCTGTATATTCCACACCGCATCACACATGTTGATGGTCTTGAAATTGGTCAGCACAGCACGATATAGAGAATTTTTGGGTTAAATAATTTAAAATTCTCTCTGATAAGAGTTTTAATTAAAATTTAACTCCCCCCTTAACACACCGCAAAATGAACAGAACAGAATAGAACAGATGACGGACGCCTCACTAAATACCCATAGTATCTAACCTCTATAGAGCTGAAACAATATATGTAGATACAGAACAATTTGAAGTGCAAAAAGTATCTAATGTAATGTAGGTACCTACTCCTACGAGTATATTGTTTCTATATTTCAAAAACCATGGTTAGACCATCATATGGTGGCAGAAACAATTGTTTTTCATTGCTTTTATTTTTAGAAATTGTAGAACGTAAACTCGTCGTAGGGAGGAGGAGGAGGGTATATGCGAGTTTTTCAAAAATTGAAGTTCATTTTTTTCAATTAGTTTGTTTTTATTTTTATTTTTGTTTTGTTCTGTTAATCAACACGCATGTGAAGATTGTGAAGCTTTTGTAAAAAGGAATTGTTTCTTTCTATGTTTTCAAAATGAAAGAGAAGAATAACAAATTGCCTCCAGGAAGGATACAAATTTGGACAGTTGTATTGCTTAGAGAAGATGGAGACCTATAGCCTGAGTTTCGAGTTTATTAGAAATAGGCAGTAGTATAGAATGTTTTACACACTCCTCACAGAGGTATACTCTTCAACTCTGAAGATATATGAATATTGAGGAGAAAAAAATGCACAAATTGCTGAAGGTCACAAAGTAAATTGCTTTGTGGCGTTCCTTCTAAATATTGATTAATGTATAAAAAGAATTTTAAACGCATCGCTAGAAACCCGCGATATAACTATGGAAAAAATCTAATATGTCAGAAATGTTCCGGTCGAAATTGGTGTCTTACTCAATTTTGGGAAAACCACTTATTTTTTATTATTTTAGTACGCAACGACTCTTTTGATTATGACCTTGCGTTGAGTGACAATTTCCAAAAAAGGTTTAAGGAGAGATTGTAGAATCTTGCATCACATTTTACTACAGTTAAAATCACAAAGTGCCTACTTTTAATTTTGGTTATTTTCTAAATCCATATGACTTTTGAGTTTTTGACAGTTGAATTGATTGGTTCCGTTTCCCATATTTAAGTTTGTTTGTTTTGCTTTTTTTTTAAGAACTGTCACTGTTAAGGCGTGTTCAGATGAACCTGCGAGGGAAACCAGTACTTTGTACTTATAGTTAACAAAGTATTACAATTTTTGAATAGCTAGTTATTTGCTAAAGATTTATAAAATTTCTAAATATTAAAACGCTGATCCCAACAATTGAAAGTAAAATATTTCACGCCAGTACATTTATTTTTTTCTTCTTGAGTCGAAAAACAATTGTTAACCAAGTTTCATTTAAAAAAATGTAAAACTATTGGTTAAAATTTCTTTTTTAAACTCATATCAAATCTGTAGAACGTTATGATATGTAGAGTAACATTCAATTGATGCCGATAGAAATATTTGTTCGTTAGATATTTGAGATCAACCGAATTTTTCAATTCTTAACTTCAAATTGAAAGTTTAGTATTGGGTTCAATTTGTCAAACTGAAAACTTTGACCTTTCTCGGCGTGTTAAGGTCCCTAGAGTCTTAGTGTTTAGTTTCGTGCGTTCGAAAAAATCTTTGTTCGACCACCATATCTCAAAAATTTGCAGAGATATCTACTTCAAATAATATTAGTTTTAAATATAATGGCGCAAATTGTTAAATGGTATAGTAAGATGTTAAAGCCATTTTTAGCAATTTATTTTAAGATCTTACTTTCTCTTAACAATTTTCTAAAGTTAAAATCTACTTTCACTTTTAGCAATTAATATTATAATACTACGTTTCCACCGGGCACTAAACCGAGATTTAGCTAGATTTGTCACAAATCTCCTTGAAATCTCCAAGATTTACCATACAAATTTTAATCTCCTCAAATGAAGATTTCAAATAAAACTCATTGAAATCTATTTGGAAACATTAGTTTGTCAAATCAAACAAACTTTTTTTTCGGAGAATAATTGTTGAACCGACCCATTTAAACGCCAATTTTGTTTATTGACTGATGGAAATGTCAACAAAAACTATCTGTCTCACTTCCATATGACTCAAATTCAAAACAATAAACAACTTTTAAGAAATCACAGACGAAATAAAATGTAAGTATACAAAAATAAAAAATATGTACAAGAATATAATAAAACTAATTACTTACAGATGATGAGTGAACAAATACATATTTTTTTTCTTTTCGAAAGAAGAATAATTTGAAGTTTGGTTGTTATGACAGAAACCAAACGTCAAATTAATCTTCTTTTCTTTGGTGGAAACACCTCATGATTTATTTTAAATCACTTGCCTTAAATCTCGGATTATTTTTTGGTGGAAACGTACTATAAGAGCAGTGGATAAAAAGTTTCAGTCTTCATTTTGGAAGTCCAATTTAAAGGTCCGTTTAAACATGTTTGCTTTGTTTGTTTTCACGAACTGTCACTGTTAAGACGTGTTCGGATGCTTGTTTTTAAATAAAAGCAATTATCAATTTAATAGTAAGCTAAACGTAAAGTTTAAAATTTTGGAGTCACTTAGTAAGTTGCTAAATATTTAGAAAATTGCTACTTAGTAAAATTTTGAGACCTTAAGTAAAAAAACTCAGGACATTTTTACTTGGAATAAATAAAATTACTAACCGTTTTTGATATCTAGTCAAATCTTTAGAAAATCGAATTGACACTTAAAAAAAAGTCTACTAAAAATTGGAAAAATGAATTTTCGACTAAAACATTTTAAAAACTAAGAACAAATATTCAATTGACAGCTTTTTACAAGAAAAAAGCAACAAAATACTACCAAAAATGTCACACTACATTCGTTAAATGTCTCAAATATTTCGACAAAAATGGCTTAAGCTTCAATATTATTGATTGCATTTACTTTTCGAAGTTCCTTAAATGAAAATTGGGCTTATTGTAAACAATAATTTTGGAGACCAACACTGGGAAGTTATCAATCAATTAAAATCAATTATGTCAAACGTTATCATTTCAAAAATAATTTAAGTGGATTTATTAGAAGTTTATTTGTCATTTTTAAATTGAAATTAGATAAATCTGCTAAGAAAATAAATGTTGCCTCTGTGAAGTGCCAAGATTGTTAACTTTGTAAAGATATTACATCAAAAAACTTTCTTTAGATTTCACTTTTTTTCGCAACACTTAAGTATAAATAAAAACAATCTCAAGACTCGTTTAAGTCTAACCATAGACTTACCTATGCCTCTATCTAATGCATACAAACCATAATTGAAATTTGTCCAAATTTGGAACCTTGTTCCACACCACAAAACATGTCTCAATTTTTATTGGTTAATATCAATTGAAAACAGAAAATTCCATTTGATTCGATTTATGACCGACAAATTAATAAATACATCTTTTTTATTTATCGAAATATAAAATAACTTAATCCCGTAATGATTCTTGGTTTAATTAAACTTAAATTTGTAAAATAAACAAAAGTAAAAACAAAAACAAAAACAAAAAATAAGTCTCATATGAATTCCTAGAGACTCGATGTTCCAATTAAAATTCAATTCATGAGAATGA
Source organism: Eupeodes luniger (assembly GCA_951509635.1). Lineage (NCBI taxonomy): Eukaryota > Metazoa > Arthropoda > Insecta > Diptera > Syrphidae > Eupeodes > Eupeodes luniger. Next base: position 3,617,342 of record OX608075.1, on the reverse strand, counting down.
GATGAGTGGATAATGGAATAAATTTTTAATTACACGTAAGTACCAAGAGACGTCTAAAGGTATATTACACGAGCGACGACGATGATGCTCATACAAACATATACATATATTGGAATTAAAATCGATGGGAAAATATAAAATATATGCAGGTAAGTATGCTAAAAGCTTGATGGCCACTCGAACTTGGCCAAATGATGGGGTACTTGACTGAAGGATATTTTGATTTATCTTCTCTTATTTTTTTTAAACCTCTTCCTGTACGAAATCGATGATGTAAAAAATATTTGATGATGTTTATTTATTAGGGTGATTTAAGGCATAGCGCATAATTAAGCTTTACCCAAAATGTTAGGTTGAAATAATTTACGGAATGTAGGTGAAGTTTGTGTTCATTTGAATTCCAGGTTTAAGGTGGATCAATGAAGTTTTTCCTCATCTAACCTATTTACTACCTGCTCTAATCACTTATACCCAAACCAAACAGCAATTAAATGACTATCATCCAAATGATGAGGAACGCCTTCTTTACACATAGATTGTATGCCTTGAAAAATATTTAAGGATAAGCATGTTAATTAAGTAAGAAGGTAGGATTTGCTCTATCAGTTCTGTGGGTAGGTGGAAATTGAGTAAAATTTAAGATAGTTGCTTGAAGAGGATTAAAATTACATAAGAAGTTTACTGGAGAATTTATTAAGTCGATCAAGTTTTGACAGACCATCGGTATTTTCATTTTTGGAGGGAATGTTCATGCTGCGCACTCCCTTTTACAAAAACAAACTTAGCCGATTTCAGTACAACCACCTCTCCCACACCCCTCCAAATTAGCCAGAAACTCTGAGCTATAGTCAATGATTGTACCCTACCGGAATTCAGCTCTGTAACCAAAAGTTTCTGAGATACAGCACTTTAAAAATCTTAAAAGTTTCTGAGATACAGCACTTTAAAAATCTCAAAAACCGTAATTGACAGACTGACCGATCATCAAAATTATGAAGCACTTCGCCCGAAGGTAGATTTTATAGTTGAAGGAAATTGAAAAATCGAAAAATTGTGGTTTTTGATTCTGGGGCGTGGTATCCACCCACAAGAATATACAAGACATGAGTTAAAAACACCCCTTCTGTGTGTTTTAGAATAATGAAATTAAGCAGAGTAGAAGAAGTTAAGGTGTATACAAAGAAAAACTTTGAAAACATAAGGTTATGCACTAAGGAGGCGTGTCATCCACCTACTTTTCATGTATTTGTTATAGTTTATATGAAATACTTCTGGTTATTACAGAATGACATTATTTATTAGAGTGGAAGTGGTTAAAAATGGCTAAAACTGGACACGTTTAAGAATACTAAGATTTAGATAATAATAAAGAAACAGAAAACTTCCCAAGTACAAACCCATTCAATTTTATCCGGTAATCATTCAATAGCAATTATCTGTCATTCATTAAAAGTCCTTCCATATAACCTTTTGACAGATACAAATTCATACTTAACCTTTGTAAACATAGAACTTGGCATATTTTTAGATCTTATTACATTCCGCAAAAGACTTTCACTCAGGTTGTTTGAACGCAGTAGAACTTGGCCCCACTTTTAACATCTATTTTTTTAATTGTAATACATTTATCTTCATCTTTTCGTTGAGTATTTTTCTTTAAGAAGACTTAAAATTTATACTTCTAAATTTACTTTGCACTAACAATATGATTCAATTCGCTTCAAGTTTTTATTTTCTAGCAAACGAAGATAAAACCTAAACTCGTTAGTTATTTTTGAAGTTTCTTGTTTTTTTTTTTCTGCTGATGGTGTTTTCCAGGAAAAGCTAAGAACTTTCCTTTAATGATTGGTTAAACTATTTTATGTAGTTTTGTTTTCTTTTTCCTTCAAAAGGTTCATCATCTCATCATCAGACAGGTAAAGGATAATAAAATACTCTGTGTCTGGGCGCTGCTACTGCTGCTCATGATGATCTGATGCCGGACGAAGTTAACACTTTTAAAATTAATTTTGAAATAGTAAACTTCTTTTGGCATTACGATTTGCGATACAAAGGATTGAAAATTCCCTTAGGGAACACAAAGTTATATCATTTAAATATATAAAATCTCCTTTGTGCTAACTTTATACCTATGTACGAGTTTATGTACATATATATATATTTATGTATAAGAATGTATGTTATTGAGAGAAAATTTAAATTTAACGCCTAAGGAAAAGTTTATTTCAATCTTTACTTAGCTCTTATGAAAATCGAATATGTACATAATATGTGAATTTAAAAGGAAGTCGATATTATTTTGTATTGGGTAAAGGGTCATTTAAATTTAGAAAATTTCTGGAAACACCTTCGTATGAATATTTAAGGACTTACATATAAGAATTATTTGGAATTTAATCCTGTGGAAATAATCAGTTTTGGGGTATCACTACCCGAAATTATTGATTGAAGGATTATTCCATTGGAAGTTATCGAAATTCATGCCATTTGACATTACTCAAAGTTGCAAGGTTTCTAATAAATAAATCGGGTGGCGTAACAGTCCGTTGAGAACTAGTGACTTACAACTCTCAACCATTCCTGTGTGCGAGTACTGTTGTCAGGGATGGTGGGGACCTACAGTTTTAAGCCGAATCCGAACGGCTAATTTGAGAAAGCACTTTTTATGACGAAAATTACTCTTGGAGAATTTGTCAATTCCTCGCAAGAGGCAGTACCCTGAAAAAACTTTAGATGGCATAGGCAGGGATCGAACCTAAGATCTCCAGCATGACAGTCCAACGCACTAACCAAGCTTACTAATATTTAAATGCATAATTTTTAAAGAGAAACGCCTTCGTAACTTCATGCTTTAAGCATGTCTTTTTTTCTACGTCCATGTCGCTGTTGCAAAAACAGTAAAGTAGGTGATTTTTGTTCTCTATATACGAGTTTATTAAAGGCTGAAACTTCAATTTTATTTTTACACTTCAGAGTTTTCAGAAAGTAGTTAGCTTAGAGCAAGCGTCACACTACGATCAGAGGCTCATCATAAGTGCATGTGTTAGTTGTTAGTAAGAAAATAATACAATTATAGCCTAACACACGCACAAAAGTAAACTTTTCAAAGTTTCTATCATAACAATTGTTGAAGACCAATGGGAAGTTTTCAGTGTGTTTTTTATTATTATTAAACTGGGAAGATAATTCTAGCTGATGTAAGTTCAAATGGTAGACATGTGCATTCAAGAGGACATTAGTTTTTCTCAGCCCCACCTCTATCTATCAACTCCTACTCTCACCTCCCCGATTGGAGATTGGGTTCTAACCTCAATGGAAAGTTGTTGGGGGCAGCACACGAGAAGGGGTGGATGAGGTATTTCCACTAAGGAACCTCTCCTTATCCAGACGGCTGCGGACGAATTCCCGAGATGAAATCAACGGTGGTGTCTACAGTTCAAGTAAGGTTGAACTACCTAGTGAACACCTTATAGGACTTCTACAACATATTCGGAGCCCAGGCCTATAAGGAGCATTTTATCCGGCTCCCCGTCTTTGGAGTTATACTAAGGAATTGGCCCTCCAGGTTGGGGGTTGTGCCGTCAGGGTGACTTCCTGACCACGTAAAAAATACCTTAGTTGCGAAACACCAACAAGCCTCGGTTACGGGAGGACTTACTGTTGACAACCCACGCAAAAGAAATAAGGACACCGAACTTCGGATCTGTACGTGGAATGTTAGGTCCCTTAACAGACCACGTGCAGCCGAACAATTAGCGGAAGCCCTAACGTGCTGAGAAGCAGATATTACCTCCATCCAAGAAGTGCGATCAATGGAGAATGGAAGAGAAGATATAACGACGTACAGCCCGTACAGCTCCACAGCGACACTAACCTAGCTAACAGAATTAGTCGAACGACTTAGATGGCTGGGTCATGTAGAACAAATGGACATCAACGCTCCAGCCCGGAATGTCTTCGAATCCAATCCCGAGGGACTGCGCAGTAGAGGAAGACCACGATTCAGATGGCGCGCATACAGGTGGTTGAAGACCTCTACCAACTTGGAGTGCGAAACTGGAGACAGCTAGCTAGAGACCGAGCTGTCTGGAGACGCATGTTGGTTGAGTCCCAGGTCCGCCCCGGACTGTAGCGCCACCTTAAGTAAGTAAGTAAGTAGATGTAAGATCCCAAATAATGTAACGTATGGAAATATATCAATCGAAGTTATTACATCTTTCGATTGTGGTGCTTTTTTTGTTATTACAGTTCAACTTATTAAGAGAGTTACTATCCAAAAGATAGAAGATCAAATCTTTTAAATATTAAATTCTTATTTATCTTCAAAACTTACTAAAAACTAAACAATGGTTTTGGGATATAAATTTCGCCTTAATTAACTAAAAACTTTTTTAAATAACTCCTATAGATGTCTTTTTGTTGAAAATACAACAAATTGTAAGGTTTGCCCAAATTAATTTTTAGATACCTCTTTTCTTTTACAATATTCTATAAAAACCATTTTTCTAATAATAATCTCAACATCTCTAATAATGTCCAACAATAATGGAAGCTTTGTTTAGGTTAAAAGGTACCTTCTACGATACTCCTACCTATGCGACAAATTTAACACCTGGAAGACAAAAGTTTTTCTTATCCTTTTCTAAAGGGATTATAAATGAATGTTCTTAATTTTAAAGAGAGACTTCACACCACTTTATATAAACAATTTACACCACCATAAACTCAATGGTCCAAGCAAACAACAACAACAACAACAAGAACAACAACATTCTTTTGTATATAATCTTCTTGATGCCGTTAAAATATAAATCCCACGGGGTGATAATAAGGATAATACAATAAGAACCCATAGCATAGCGAAGACTGTGATGATGTAGAAAAAGAAGTACATATAAAAGACTGAAAATATACGGAGTATAGTTACCTAGAGCACGAAAAATAAGCTCTTAACAAAAACTAAAATTATTACACGCCCTGACATCCTGCCGTTCTTTTTTCCAACCAAAGCAGTTACTCTTTTTTACTCATTTCTGCGATGAGATCCTTGTTTTCCTGTACATGGGTGTCCTTTCGTGCATTATATATAAATGTAAAATATATAAAAATAACACTGCACAATATATTATAGGGATGTAATAAATCATCCATTTAAAAGTCCTGCCTGACATTGCCTACCCCACTCTATCTCTCTCTCTCTAAGGACTATATATGCAAGAAGGTTAAGTGAAAGAATCCTTCTTGTCCTTTGCTTATTTTGAGCCAAAAACAACAACAACCTTGCGTTTTACACTTTGAAGCTAATTAAGTTTTATTTTCATTTTAATTTGAGATCCTTTTTTTTCTGATTCTGATGATGATGCCCCGAGCCAGAGCCAGAGCCAGAACCAAGCCCAAACCATTGCAACATATAATATTTTTCCTGTCGTTGTTTTCTCGCTGCGCACTTGTTGTCCTTTACGTTAGCAATTTATACAAAAGCGGGTTTGCAGCCACCTGTGGTTTTGAAAAAGGTACGCGACCTTACTTATACCTAGGAGGAGTAGGAACACAATCAAACTCAGCGAATTTACTCGAGGTCCTGGGAACTGTTTTTTTTTTTCTTTCTTTTTGATGTAATGGAAAGGGAAACTGGGAGGTGTATCGTATCGACCTACTTCACGTACAATTAGAGTGGATGAACCGTTTCCCATTAAGGCTGTCAAAATAAACGTGATGGAGATGGAGTACCGAACCGAGTATCAAACCAACCAGCATCCAACCAACTAACTCCAACTGTGTTAAGGTCGTTCTGGAGGGGGGGGGGGGGTTTTGTGAATGGTGTGTTTTGGGGGAAGTTTATATTGTAAAATCCCGCCCTTGTCAGGATAAACTATACAAAACCAGCAATTTGTGAACATTTTGTCGCTCATTTAAATGCCTGTTTGGTAATTTAGTGCGTCAAAATATAGTCCTTCATTTGTTTTGTCGTTTTTGTTTGGCTGGTTCTTGATGATGATGAAATTGATTGATTGAATTTACCAACCAACATAACATGTCCTGATCCTGAATTGCTTTGAGTTTTATTTCGAGAGGGATACAAATATAAAGGACACAATACTTGGTAGGTAGTCGCATTAGGTTAGGTATTTGTTTTTTTTTTGTTTATTTTATCAACAATAGAATATTGTTGGCGGATAATTTTTGTTTTTCTATTTTCACAGCAATCCATCTCTGAAATTAAATTTTTATTTTTTATTTATTTGTATTGAAATTATCTTAAAGGATATACGCACTCAGCTCATAAACCAACAACTCAAAGCAACGAAACAAAAATTAAAATCTCCATTTAATCATTGTTTACTTTTTGGTTTGTTGAAATTATGTCAAGGACATTCAGAGGATCATGGCGAGTCCTTTATGATTGATGATCAAAATATGAATAAATTTATAGAAGAACATTTGTTTTTTTCATATACATACATACACAAACCTATGTATGTATGTGTTTTGTAAGTAAATTGTAATATATAGCTTTTGTGTTAAGTTATGTGGAATAAAATAAATCGTATATGATTTACTGACGGCAGACCTATGAAATTATATTATGGATGTTTTTGAGCTTCATGCTTGAAAGGATTGGGAAATGTCTATTGACATTAAGCATGTCCTATGAGATTATTATTATTATTATTATTTTCATTCATATCGCAATATCCCAGAAATATATAATAAATCGATTGAATTCAGTGATTTTTTGACTATTTGTTATTTTATTTTACTTTTGTATTTTGATTTCATTCAATTCAATTCGGTGTGGTTTTTGTTTAAGTTATTGAAGAATATTTATTATGATAGTACAATGCAATTCATATGACCTACACGTTAATGAAAATGTATTTATATTTTTGAACAAGGAAGATGAATATTTTTGTCAGTTTTAAGTTATTTTTAAATGAAAATTGATGACGGATTGATTCTGAACTTACTGGAATTTACATTTTAAAAGGAATGAAATAAAGTTTAACGGTTGTTAGTGCACTAATAATGACCATTTATTTTTTCTACTTAAATCAATTCTTAACAAATAAACGATTAAAACTAATTAAATAAATTAAATACAAAAAAAGCTTGGATGAAATTTTTGGTGTCCTTATAAACATGCACATGAAATTTTTGTTTGTAATAATTTTAACTGTCAATTTAAAGAACTTCAAAAAGTTAACACTCAAAAGTTAAAGTTAAAGCTGATTAATGTCGAGATATTCGAGACGTTAAGCCGCAATTCAAAGCTTTTAAGATTGTCAATTGGATTTTCATTCGACATTCGAGTATTTTTTAAAAGTGTTTGGATGTTTTTTTTAAAAAGTTTTTTCATTAATTGATTTGTCCCCTTTGGTGGTACAAAATCATTCTGAAGGTACACATTTTCAAGCTGCATATAATTGTTTTTTAAACTCAAACAAAAGAACTTCCAAACAAAAACAAACATCTCTCTAAACGGACATTGCTCTAGTGAAATAGCCAGTTGCATTCCTCCCCTTAAACAATTTAACCGTAATACCCGCGCTTCCAGGAATGCCCATCAGTTTACCCTTGAGTCCAACTTCGGCCGTATTATGAAGTACAGAGATTCATTTTTTTAGCCGTACTACGCGAATGTGGAATGCCTTGCCACGCTCTATCTTTTCCTATCATTGCAATGTTCAGGAATTCAAAATCGATGTACACCGACATCTAACCTTTCCCTATTTTCCTAATACTCACACTGTGTCTTTGGCATATTAAAGGTTTACAAAACCATTTTAGAGTTCGCTAATTATAAAAAAAAAAAACAATTGAAAAGAGATCTTGAAACGTCTAGAAATGTCAAATTCCCAATAAAAAAAGTACAGGGTTTTCCAATTTCTCATTTTGATTTAAATGGAGCTTTATTCGATTGTAAAGAGAAATATATGCCATTAACAATTAAAAAAGGTATCAGCTAAAAAAAATGTATTTTGAAAACCGCTAAATCTACAGGTTTAGTAGTTGTAGAATAAAATTAGTAGTAGTTTTTTGAAAAAGAAATATTTGACTGTTAGCAGTCGAATTGTTCTTTCCTGAACACCGTTTAATTTTAATAAATATGATTTAAAATATAACCAGCATAAGTGTTCATAAATGCGTTTCTCCCCGGTGTAATGGTTGGGCTCATCAGAAGCTGAGCATTACACCTTGTCTTGACGCATATTTTCTCGAATAAATCAAGATTCCATATAATCCGAGCTACATAGAGCAAATGCAAATTATAAATATTTTAAATCATATTTATTAAAATTAAACGGTGTTCAGGAAAGAACAATTCGACTGTTAACAGTCAAATATTTCTTTTTCAAAAAGTCCCTTAGCAAGGCAATAAAATAGCTACAATTTATTTTCTTTGAAGACTTGTAGCAACTATATAATTCGCAGTTGCTCTATGTAGCTCGGATTATATGGAATCTTGATTTATTCGAGAAAATATGCGTCGAGACAAGGTGTAATGAGCCCAAACATTACACCGGGGTGAAACGCATATACATATGAACACTTATGCTGGTTATATTTTAAACCATATTTATTAAAAGTAGTTTTTTGTTTGAAAACCGTAGAAAATAATTTAAAAAACTTCTTGATCAGGGTGAACAAAAACCGATAACTCAAAAAAGTTCAAAAATGTCGTTTTTAATTTTGGACATTCGACCGTTCGGCTCTCGAGGTCGGAAACTTGGATTTTTATTTAGGTCAACATCATAAACAAGAAACCAAGAGATCAGGACTCCAGGATTTGAAGCATGGGCTGATGTATAAAGTTGCTGAACTATTGATTTTAATCGAAATTTCAATGTGTAGTTGGCATGTGTTGCGTTCTATATTTGCTGCAGTGAAATAAATCCAAGTGAAATAAAACCAACTATCGAAAATTGTCCGTTCCTTACTTTAAAAAATAAATAAATTGAGTGGCGCAACAGTCTGTTGAGAACTAGGGCCTAGTGACTTACAACTCCCAACCATTCTTGTGTGCGAGTACTTTTATCAGGGATGGAGGGGACCTACAGTTTTAAGCCGAATCCAAACGGCAAATTTGAGAAAACACTTTTCATGACAAGAATTACTCTTGGAGAATTTGTCAATTCCTCGCAAGAGGCAGTACCCGTGAAAAAAACTTTAGATGGCATAGGCAGGGATTGAACCCAAGGCCTCTGGCATGACAGTCCAACGCACTAACCATCATGCCACGGGTACTACTATTACAAAAGCGACAATTACACAAATAACTAGTTATTAAAAATAGAACTCCTTGTTTGAGACCCTTTTATTTCTTATGAATAAATTTAAGTTAAAAATTATTTACATATTTCAGGAAAATTTAAATTGCAAACCTTAAAAATTAACACTTCCTCGAAAATATCGTACAAATAAAGGCGTTTTTGAAGAATTAAATTTTGAGCATTATTAATAAATAACAAATATATTCGAGATATGGCAGAAGATTTCAAGTCTTTCAATCCTAATTTTAACAAAAAAAAAATAACTTTGGACCGCTATATAGCTTTAAATCAAGTTAACGTACAAATGTCTTGGTCGTCGTTAAAGTGTCATTTTTTGACTTTCTATCCGAGTTCACCCAAAACAATTTTGCGAAAAATTTAACATCCCTGAAGTTATTATGAAAAATGGAGAGAAATAATTCCATCAGGATTTCGGAACTTTCCTTCGATAATTAGTTCAATTTTACAATAGAAACGAATTTTCCAAACATAACCCAAACAAAAAGTCCTCCACCAAAAACTTAATAATATTATCTGTTTTGAACAAATGTTTTCGAATGTTTTTCGCAATGTTTTTTAATGTATTGTTCTGTCCATTTTAAATGAAGCGTACTTTTTAGGAAGTATTAAGGACATACAAATGAAGCTCTCTATCAAAATTCCGCTGTATCAGAATTTGTTTTATGAATATCTAATTTTTCTCGTCTAATCGTAAATCACTGTACTTTGTTATCCGAATAGAACTTGTAAAAATAACCAATCCTCTTCTTAAATCTTAAATCAAAATATTTCCAAATTTTATTAACAATTTGTCTACATTACTTACATATTTTTTTAATAGAAATAGACTGCAAAAATATGGTATATTTCCAAAACTTTCAAAATCAATATTAAAATAAAACACCTTTACAAGCTTCTTCCCTGCAAAGTTAGCATTTTATTTAACTAAACATGATCTTTCTAAAAAGTCTTCTCACCTTGTCTTTAAATCATCTCTGGGGCTATGTTTAAACACTTGAATACAAAAAATCAATGATTATCATGAGTTTGCCACCGTCACCGAGTGACCTTACGACGATTCACGATTTAATTTATTATAAACAAAACCACAACAAAAAAAAACTATCGAAAACAAACATCCTCATCACTTAAGTATGTAAATTGCTTTAAGCCATAAGCATCACATCACAAAACCAAACCAGTTGACATTTAAAGTCTATTTAACTTTTAACCTTAACTTTAAATCAAGTTGGATGCTTTACAATTTGTATAATTTTATTTTTCTTTACATTTACAGATTCCATACAAATTCTTCAATATACTACTGCCATTTATTGGATTTAATTTAAAAGGTAAGATAATAATTTATTTTCTATTATATTATGTAAATTTTGGCTATAAGTTAAATTATAGGTTATTCGAGGGGAATAGGTCGTTTAGTAAATCAATCAATTTGGTAAAGTTCAGAAATACATTGTTTGTAAATCAAACGTCTTCAAGATCCATCAATACCTTAGAGTCGATCTTGTAGATATATGTTGAAAATAAAACTCGCCAAAAAAAGAGAACTTTCTCTTCCCTCGCATCACCAACAATAACAACAACAACAGTGAAAATGAAAAACAAACAAATTTAACCGTCAAAAGTCACGTTAAACATTCTTTCAAAAAGCCTATCTATTGGAATCCGTATATTATATACCTACGAAGAAGATATAAACAAGTTTATTGATATTTTCACTTACAACTGAAAACATCAGCGGTATTAACAAAAAAATCCCGGTCTCCTTGCAAACCACCACAGCTATTGAAAAAGATGGAGCTCTTTGATGGCTATTATGGTATGGTATGGTATGGTAAAAGCCAGAAGGCCTGGGGGATAACCTATTTGCATTCAAATGAGAACCACAAAAGAAATGGACTGCGACGAGTCAAATGGCAGACTTTTAGTTGCGAATATAGTTAGGTAGCAAAGAAGAGGATTGGAAAGACCTAATATTTGAAATACAGGAGCGTATTTATTTTAATGTATAACTAAAAGATCACCCACTTACACTTTTCATATATTTTCGAACTTGTTGACATTCGAAAAGAATGCAATTTGACTTGTGCCTTACACAGGCGTAAAATTTTAAAAGTTTTAGTAAAATAATTGTTATTTTTTAGTGCTGGCAACACTATTTCAACTGGCAGCCATTTTCTCATCTGTCAAGTGATCAAGGGTCAAAACTGCTGTATTTAGAGTGATGATTTTGAGAAACCGTTACATCCACATGTACCCAGAACGTTACAGTCATTGGTGATACCTACATAGCCATTGTTACCACGTTACGGACCCATAAATTGGCCTTCAAGATTGTGCGATTTAACGCCTCCGTTTCTCCATTTTCTCTGTCGCTAGACTACACCGATAAGCTCCAAACGATTGATTACTTGAGTGACATCTAAACTCAACTAAAATTGGATCTTTAGATTAAACTACGTCTGAATGTCTGATACCTGAATTCTTATTTAAATTATAATGCCAGAAGATTTTTTTCGAATACAGTAAATTTTAAATAAAATAAATAAATAAAGAACATTAAAAATTGTATGTCAATTTGAAAAAATCATCTTTGCTATTATTCAAAATATTATACCTCTAAAAAAAAAACATCCTTTATTAAAACCATTTTAGCAACATGTCAAAAATATGTTTCATATTTTTGTCTAAATATAAAGTTTCAAAATGGCTACTTTTACTTTCTGAATTTTAAAACTTAGGTTTGTTTGTTTTGTTTTTTTCACAAACTGTCACTTTTTAGACGTGTTCAGATGCACAGTTTTTTTAATTAAAGGAATAAAGTATTTTATTTGTTACAAAAGGATTAAAGTTTTGAAATAGCTAGATGTTTAATATTTCGAAAATGTTTAGCTATAGTTTAATTAAAATTTTGAACAATGAAGTATGGATTTGAGTCTTGTAATCCTAACTTTACTTATTTCTCTGAACTTCTATGAAATCAGTGCTATTAAGTCAAACCTCTCTATTTAAGGAACTCATTTTCAAGTACCTTTAAGACTTCATTGAAAAATTGGTGATGAAACAAAAATTAAATACGGCCATGTTTGATGCACTCATTGCACCTAGTGTCCGATTTGCTGTGTGCACATTTAAGTGACCATATTCCGTTAGAAAAATGTGTTGCTGTAGGCTTTTAAAAACATATACCAAAACAGATGATTCTTGTATGCTACTATTTTAGATATCATCAACTATATGGACGTTAGACTTTTCAGACAGACGCGCACTTTGCGTGTAGTATATGCACCTTAAAGGTGCCAAGAGTATCTATTCTGAATTTTCACTTCTATATGCTTGCTTATTCAACACAACTCATCTTCGTTCATTGCTGAGGCTTATAAACAGAGGCTAAAGCTTAAGTTGCGGCCTAAAAAAGAAAACCCGAATAGCTTTTGGAAGAATATAACTTCTAAGTATAGTAAGATGGGAGATGAAAGGTAAAAGATTGGTTTTATTTTATTCCTTGTTTCTGTTTCTGTTCCTATATATTTCTGTGGCATCATCGGGATCGGGAGCATGTTGTTTATTCCAATACTAAAGTATGCCAAGCACCTTTAGCAGCAGCACTATTTTTGCTGGAATGGTTTCGTGCCAGATTGAGATTATTTTATTGCAAAGTTCTTGAGACTTCTTATAGTTCTTATTCACTTCGTCTCCGTCTTCGTCTTTCACTACTTCTTCTTCTTCTTCTTGAAAACTGAACACGAACTGAATGAACACACCATCCCCCCCTTCACCACCCAGAATATGTAATGACATGTGTGGAATAAGAAATGACTGTTAGATAATGCTATTGCAACTTGCTGCAACTGTATATAGTTGCTTGCAATTTTAATTTGTTGATGCTTTTCTATAGAACAAGGACAGCGGTCATTAATAGTAACTTTTTCTCTTTTGTCCTATGATGTTGTCTTCTCTAGTGTTTTAGTTTTATTTTTCTGTGGTGAATAATGTTTTCAAGTGGAATTTTGACATGATGAAGTGTTGAGCATCATGGTGAAATTTAGAAATAGACAATTTGGGTTTTTTTTTGGGACTTTTTTTAATATTAATTACATGTTTGTGTTTGAACTTAATATACTTTAGGTGTAAGAAATGATTAATTAAAATGTGATGATATCAAAGTATAAAATCATAAATTAAACTTGGATGGCAGGTGGTTTAACTGTTTTAATAGTCCATTCAAGCTGTGAACGTTATACTACGTCAACGGTTGCTGCAAAAACAGGTCTATGAAAACGTTGGTTGGTATAAACGAAACTTACGGTAGAAAAAAAGAAACAGTTTAAACAAATTTGTCAAAAAAAACTTTTAGTTAGAAGTCAAAAAAAGTAACCTTCGAAATCAATAATGTGTTTGATGATACTTTAAAAAAATGTTTTCCAACCAAATTTCAAAAAATCGTGGCTAACATAAAATAGATAAGCAACATTTTGCCCTATGTAAGAATATGAATCACTGAGTTTTATGTTAATAATTTTATAGGTCTTGCAATAAGAGGTTTCATTTTGAACAGTCCGCTATTTGGGCAGCTGTCACTTTTGAAGCTGCCATCTTTTGACATTTGACAATTAAAAATGTAACGATACATGTTTCATCAAAGCATTTAAACCTTTAAAATTAATTGAAAAATTTCATAGTCACAGTTAACAGTAATTTTTGAAAGAAATTTTTCCTGACTGTAATATTTTCTAAGGCGCGACCACAGTTAGCCACCGAAATCTTGTGATTTAAAACCTTAAGGGTCCAATTATAGCTATCATCTTTTTCCATCATTGAAGCTTGGTATCAAAATTAAGCTAATAATCTGTAGAATTCTTTTCTAAAATAATACTTTATTTATGGGAATCTTCTGGTCCAATAAATATCCAATAAATCCATACTTTGGGCCTTCTTCGTTTTCATAAGCAATGTCTTGCAAAGTCATATCTGCTTACCGATCTATTATGCTTTCTTTTGAAGCAGCCAAATGCTCGTAGTTTACAGCGATCGGCTTAGATATCGTGTCACAAAACCAATATGTCTCCGAATATAATTTGAATTTTGAAAAATTCGTTTAAGGAAACATTTTTAAGGGGCCAAGCTTTTAAAATACGGAAAAAACGATTTTTCAAATGTCTTGATCAAAAAACTCTATTGATCTAGAACTGTTGCTTTAGTTCATTTTTACATGTTTAAGGAATGTTAATTTTACATTTAATAATTCGGAGCACAATCCTTCAACTGAAGGCGTATCATTTTCTTTGTATACCTACCTTTCATTTTCGTTTTCAATGATCAAACCTACACCAAAATGCTTAGTTTTACACCGAACGAAAAAAGTAATCCTATTGACTATTTTGGTAGTCATTATGAATATTTGGTAGTCAATTTTCAGCCGATAACCGCGATAGTCAATAGAACAATTTTCGGTTGTCAATTTTGGGATCCAAATGTTTTTTACAATTTGGTAGTCAATAGGACAACTGTAGTAGTCAATATGACAACTTTGGTTGAAGGAAATTGAAACTACGGTTGTCATATTGACTAATGTGGTAGTCACTACGACAACTGCTGTAGTCAATATAGCAACTGCGGTAGTCAATATGACAACAGCGGTAGTTAATAGGACATAACTGCGGTAGTCAATTAAACAATACTCGATATTCAATTTTGTTAGTCAATATGACAACCACGGTAGTCAATATGACAACTGCGGTAGTCAATAGGACAACAGCGGTAGTCAATATGACAATTTTTGTTGAAAACCGAAATCTAATTTGACTACTGGGTAGTCAACAAAACAATCCTCGATGGTTAATTTTGGTAGTTAGTATGACAACCAAATTGTAATATTAACTACCGAAGTTGTTCTATTGACTACTTTTGTTGTCATATTGACTAACCGAAATTGAAAATCGAAAATTGTTCTTTTGACTATCCAGTAGTCAATTTTTAAAAATAAGGTTGTCATATTGACTATTTTGCTAGTTAATGCGACAATTTGGCCAAATTTCGGGTTGACTATCGACTATTGTTAATATGACAATTTTTTTTTTCTGTGTAATAAAGAATTTTTGTTTAAATGATTGCTATAATCTGTCAAAAAAATGCCAATGATTGGTTTCAATGATAGGAACCATTAATAGCTATAATTAGCCTCTTAGACTTTTCTATAGGTCCACGTGAAAGAATGCCAATGCTCTACAGTCGATTCGAGATTGAATTGGGGAAGTTATCGAATACATATAGCCACACATGTAGTACTGCAACTTAGACGAATTTTTCCAAATTGTATCAGAAATTGAAAAGTGAATAATAATGTGAAAAATATCCTATAGAATTCGTTAAAGTCAATAGTTTCGTCTATAGATATTTTGAGCTGTAATTTAAATAGGAAAAGTTTGAACTTAGAACTAATATCTAATTGTCAAAAAGCAAGGTTTTTATTTATCGAAGTTGAGAGATATTCCAAAAGAATTTTCATAAATTAAATTAAGAAGGCTTTTAAGCTTAATGGCACCAAAAAATGTTAATATATGTAGGTACGGTCTTAAAATGTATACCTTTTTTATCAGAATTTTTAATTGAGGTACATTTAATATAGATTATTTATGCATTAAATCTTAGACTTGCATCCGTAATTGATACTTGAACATTACAGAAAATTTTAACAGAATTGTTTAACGATAATGATAACAAACACGTTTCAACAATTTAACATTTTTTTAATTTCTCAAGCCAAGTTACAAAAAAAGAACAAAGAAACATGCTTGTCCACATTTATTTTTATTGATATTTTATTGTGTGACCAAATTGATTTGTCTATCATATTGTCAACATTCCAAAAATAACTTCGTAAGTAATAAATACAACAGCCAAGCCATTCTTGTTTTCGTTTTGATAAAGAATACAAATTTCTTCTTGAATTCAGGTAATTTTATTTTAAGGAGGTCTTCAATGAGTAATTTGATACGCAATGCGATCTGATTAAAAACCAAAACAGCTATATCGACAATTTTAAGTCGTATTCATTTTGATGATTTACTCAAAAAGATTCAATTGAGATGTATAATGTATTTATAAAGATATGTAAATTTGTATAAATGTTCGTAAATTGATATTTTAAAACGTAGTAAAAGCCAGAAATTACCGGTTTGTGTGTGAACGCAAAAATTTAATTAAATGTTAATTTATGAATGAAAAGATTTATGTTACTATGAGTTTAATTCCAACTAACCAAGGTCATGGATTTGGATTACTATTAATATGGTGTGAATACATATGTGAATTCGAAAATTTAATACATAAATGTTTTTCTTTTAAAAATATGAAAGAACTAGTTTGGTTTCTGTTTTTACAATGCGATGTTTTGCGAAATGTTTAGTTGAACAAATTATTTTTTTGGGTTTTCTCTTTCTTAACAAAAATTCAGAAATTAATACAGAAAAAAGACATGTTTTTTATTATATTATAACAGAATTTTAATTATGTCAAGTGAAATTATTCATATATAAATGTTTAAGGAGGCATTTTTTAAAATAGAAATGTTAAAATTTAATTTTCAATATGTATTCATAACTTAGTGTTCCGCTTATGAATATTTTAGCAAATCTTAAACTTGTATTCCAATGATGTATTCAAACTGACGAAACAACATTCGCCGATAGAAAAGTTTTGAGAAATGTGTTAATTGGCCAGAAATAAGTTTTGTTCGTTTTGATATTATTATATTCTATGTTTTCTATGTTTTTAAAACATTCTTTGAAATAAGCAATGCTTCCCTTACTCATGATACATATATGTGCTTAGACATCTAAGTCAGTAAACATTATCAAAACCAAAGGTGTTTAGGATGCCATAGAAAAGGTCCACCCCAATTTCAACTAAAAAGTTAATTTTGGGCCGCTATAACCTTAGAACCAACGAAACATAAAGGCATCGTATTTTTGTAGATAACGGTATGTACTATTTATAAGATGCTTTCAGATTATTTTGTAGGAGAACTTAAATTTTTGGAAGTTTTTTTAACAAAAATTAAACAAACAACCTTTAACAGAATGATGAAATTTTTCTAAAACTTGTGTTTTTAGGAGAAATTACTTTTCCCAACATAATTACCCAAAATGCAATGAACTGTTTCAAATGTATATATACACAACTTCATTACATTTTAATATATTTTTGACTATATGTTCTACATCCTAATATTTTCTATAGTTTTTCAAAAAAAATTCTCAATTGTATACAAAAATATGAATTACTGGAGTAATTGGCATAAAACTTTTAACTTTTAAGAATGTTTCACGTTTCGTAAGAAACTCAAACTGGTTCCATTGAGCTTAGGAAGAAACCTCAAGATTCATGTGGTATCACAATGGGCCATTAAACTGGCCTAAGTGTGTCCGTTTCCATCTTGGACAGCCACTATAACCTAACCTAACCTAAGAATGTTTTAAAATTGTGTAAGTAAACCTCTTTTCCAAATGTTCTGCTTTGTCAGAATACTTTTTAAGTAATGATTTAATTGTTTTAACCGTCAAAAAAACATAGAAAACATGGAATGAAAAAATACAAATTAGCACATCAAATTAAAAAATAAATATCACCAACAATTGATAAAACCTGATAAGTTCGAATTTTATTTAAATATATTTCCCAAACTTCATAAGTATCAACAAAATAAAAAAAAAACATAGAAAACATCGAAATCACCTTTAATCATCTCAACTACTTGTTTATTTAGAGTTGTGTATGCGCTATGTTTAAAAAATTAAGCCCCAAGGAGTGAGACAAATCCTTGAACTGTTTCTGTTTTCTTTTATTAAAATAAGTGATGTGATGCTGACACTTCTTGACATTATTAAATAAAGCAGATAACATTACTACCTTCACATATATAATATTCACTCAACAAATCACATAAAGAAGACAAATTTAAATATTAAAAAAATATTTCAAGGGTGTTATGTGCATTCGTTTTTTGTTTAAGAAAGACAAATCAAAGAAACTAGGTTCTTCCTTTTTTTCCACTGCCATTTTTATTTCATTTCCTCAAAAATCTAGTTAGTTCAAAAAGTCTTACTTTAAAAGAGAACCTATTTTCTATATCTCTAACATAAATTTCCACAGGTGAAAAATATAGCAAAACTATCTACAAACTTGTAAAAGATGGCAGAATGTACGATTATCTACGTAAAGGGTGTTTTTTTCAGAGGAATAGAACTTTGAAATGGAATAAAACAGAGACGATTGTTTTAAGTTGACATGAAATTTACTTTATTCAAAAGATAATCTTCTTTGCAATTTACTTAACAACTTCCTCAAATATTATTTCTGTAATATAAGCTCCACGACAGTTTTGATCATTGACGTATCCTTTCAACCCAAAGTGAGCTTCATGGCTAAACAAAAATTTCGCAATACGTATTTCGAACATAACCATGATTTCAAAATAAATGTGCACAATTTGGAACATTGTCCAGGCGTCATGTCAGTCTATTCATGTTGAAAAGCCAAACCACAATTCAAATAAATCCATTGACAGCTGTCAAAATTGCCAATTAAAAGTTTTATACCTCTAAGAAAAACACCCATTATTTAAACCTTTGTATGTTAAGTTCAAATTTCAAGAAGTACTCTCGTATTCTTTTGTGCAAAAAAGAAACTACATATATATTTTTTCGCTTTTCTATATAATCACCTGCAACTGATTCAAGGCATATAAGTAGGTAAGACACCTACATTCGAAATTGTCTCGTAGCTTAGTCACAGGCATTTATTTGTATTCCCCGCCACCTCCCATCATAATATTCATATGTGACTGGCTGCAAGCAAGGACATTGAACACTGAACAGTGGAAACACCCCGAACTATAAAAATCCTTGTTATAATACAAGGATGAATGAGTTTTTCATTTCTCGTGAGATATTTTTTGGGGAAATTTAATAAAAGTTCTGTGTTCGGTCACATGGATGAAAACATGACACTGCTTTTCTTCTATTTTTTTTTCTTTTGCTGGGGTCGTGGACATGAGAACTCTCTGGTTAGTCAACCTCTGTGACCGGGCTGATGAAACTTGTGCCGTTCCATATATACTCTAATTCAATTTAATTTTCGATTTCACTGTGAAAAATCATGATATCCCCCTGTGGAGAGAGCAAGGGAAGAGTAGGAGTAGGAAAAGTTGTAATGAGAGATCTGGGTTGAGGGTATTGAAGAGTTTGAAGCTCAGGGCACTATCAGTTTTATAGGGTGGTATGTATATGATATGTGATGGCTATGGGGGTTAGGCAATATCATTGTATTCCCAAACTATGTGACAAGCATGGTTATAATGTTTACATGGACATTAGAAGAGAAACGCTCTTGGGAATAATTGAGTTGTATATTGTAATTAAATTGGCTAATTATGCCAAAGAAGCAGGTGGTCCAGAGTGACATTTAAATTTCTACTTAAACTTAAGCTGAAATTATTTTAAAAGTTCAATGCATCGAGTTGGCATAGAAAATGAAACTATTACTTGTAGGTTATGTGGTTTAAACCCCTCGTTGGGCGCCATTTAATTTTTTTTTTTTTTTAATTACAGGTTTTATCGTGTGATATTCCAAGAACAGCTTTGAAATACAAACCGTTGTCCTTGACTGAATTTACTTTATAGAGCATAAGAGCTTAAGGGTGTAAAAATAATTCCTTTTCGTGTTTCACGAAATCCTTTAATATCACTTTTTATTGCAATGTGAAGGCTTTCAAGAGCTGGAAATATTAAATATAACATATTATATCACATGTTTTTTTTTTGGGTGGCGCAACAGTCCGTTGAGAACTAGGGCCTAGTGAGTTACAACTCTTAACCATACCTGTGTGCGAGAACTGTTGTCAGGGATGGAGGGGACCTACAGTTTTAAGCCGAATCCGAACGGCTAATTTGAGAAAGTACTTTTCATGACATGTCAATTCCTTGCAAGAGGCAGTACCCGTGAAAAAAAACTTTAGATGGCACAGGCAGGGATCGAACCCAAGACCTCTGGCATGACAGTCCAACGCACTAACCATAATGCCACGGGTACTACATCATACTACATATCACATGTTATCTGTCCGTAATTCTGAAAAAGAACGTATAACAAATATTAAACATTGATCAGTCAACTTACTCAAAGCAGCACTACAGTTTTAGGGTTTAATTTCGCTCATTTTTCCTCGAAAAGACATAACAATAAAATTTACATTTGAATATGAAGGTTTCTTAGGTCCAAAAAGTGGAAATTAACTTTATGTTAGTAGATTTTCATACTAAATATATTCTTTTGCTTGATTTCTGGTTTCCACATTGGGCGCCATTTAAATATGATATTTATTGAGTACCCACAGGAGTTTATATATTTTTATATGAAGATATGAATGTTCAGATAACTTATTCAGTAGATTATACAGGTTTGTAAATATTTTTCTTCCAATGACAACATTTAATTTCTTTATTTTTGGGTTCCCACGTTGGGCGCCATTTAAAAAAGCATTTTATTGAGTACCAATACAGGACCTTAATATAAAGAATTTTGTTAGTAAATGTAAATGTTCAGATAATTTAATCATTACATTTGAAAGTAACGTAAATAGCTTTTGCCCAAGGACAACAGTTTGTTTGTTTGTTTTCGGTTCCCACGTTGGGCGCCAGTTATTCAGTAAAACAGGAACCTAATATAAATATTTTTAATAGTAAATGTAAGTGTGCAGATGATTCATCAATTACAATTTGTAGTGACGTTAATATTTTTTGTCCACCGATAGCATTTTGGTCTGAGTCAAAAGTTTAGTGGTCCTGATTTTGGTAAATCATCAAGAACCTTCCATTTCATTTACTTCAATAATAATATAACTTTGCAAAATCTATATGAATATAACTCAGAAATGACTTTATAGTTCCCCTATGGTTTTATACCACGCATTCCCGTCTACTAAGCTATTAAGGTTTAGATCTTTATCAAAGCTTTAACAATAATTAGTTGATGTCTATGCGTAAATACCAAAGTCAATTAGCACATACTATCATAAAGCTCCATTGTTTTGGATTTTCCCTCTTTCCCTTTTAACTACAAGAATTTATGGCATTGACATCTACATCAACATCAACATCATCACAATGCACAAAAGCTCAAAGCCCAAAACACGAAACCACCATAAACCCAACTAATCCGAAACGGATCTAATTTGACACCACATTTATGCAAGCCTAAATATATAGCTTACACCCACTTTTCGGACTGGGACTCCCTCTGCTGTGGAAGAGAACTGTTGCACACTCCAGTGACTTCATTTAGTTTTCCATCCATCGTCATTGCTCCAGTTTTGTTGTTCTACATTTTTTTTCTAGCTTATGAATCTCAAATTTACTGTGACGGAAACACATTATGCGTAAATTTGCTATTTCTATCGTGTGGTTGGCGTCGCATAAACGAGGAATGAGGAGGGATATGTGTTTGGGGAACTCCAAAACAATACATTTTACGAAGTGCGAAAATATTTCGATACAAGATAGAGTTATGTCAAAAGAGATATTTCATCACAAGCCGAATCCATTCCACATGCAATAATTGCTTTTGGTTGTCCGTCGTTCGTCAGTCGTCCGTGATGCCTCATATCGCGTTGTCTAAATACAAATACGAATACGAAATAAACTCGTATCGTAAACATAACGTAAACGGGCCTAATGGAATGGAATTGCTAAATGAGTTAATTTTGATTCAGAAATTGTTGGACTTGCAAATAGCTGATGGGACAATTTATTCCAGGACGATTATTTATTGTATAAGCCATCATCGGAGATCGCAGTTGCAGCGCAGAAATGTTTATGGAAGTCATAAGCCAATAAGCATTGTGATGATGCACTTTGGTTTACATACCAAAACTTCGTCAGTCAACAGTAAACAGTGAGCTTGAGAAGCAAATCAAGTTCTAAACCTGGTTCGGTTCGAAAACCTACCTAAACCATCATCAGAGAAATGCACAGACAAATTGTTGTACCTGATGGTATACGAGGACAAGTATTATATTCTGCGTTACGTATACGTTAATAAACTTGCAGAACCTGTCCCCCGAAGCCGGAGGAGTAAACAGCTATAACGTTTTCCTGTGTGACGACGACGACGAGCGACCGACGGCCAATTGATTGCCATTTTTGGAACAAGTTCTCGATATATATAGGTCAGCGTTAGATGGGAAGAAATGCACTTGGCCAAGGCAATTGGCAACTGACCAGTTCCGTATTTGGTTTCTTTTTACGTTATGTTGCGATAACGATGACGCTGAGGGTGACGGAAACGACGGATGGTGGTGTTGCCAGATAGTGAGATGGGATAATGAAGGTTGTTCTGGCCGTGCCCGTTGTTTTTGATTTCTCTTTTTGGTCGGTCTTTTTTTTGCGTTGCGTTGCGTTGCGTTACAGAAGCTCTGCAGACGCATCATGTGTGTTTTTGTTGACTCAAGTTCCACAGTTAATTTAAAATTATCGATTGGTTCTCGTGGATATATAAAATGAATCCCATGTGGAGTTATGCCAATTTGAAGTGAGGCGCGTCGTTCTCGCTCGAATATAGTGGGCCTGGGCATTTTCCACACAAATCCAATTTAACCGGTACTTTTGCTTGTTTTTTAATTGAATTGGTTTGTTTTTTAAAGTTTGTTTTCTGTTTTTTAGTAACGAATTGTATACTTACATAGTGTAAATAACTCGCTGCCGCACTATTCCGCACAGAGTCGTGAATAAACCACGAAAAATTTTCTGAATGAAGAGGAATTTTTCTATAGATTCTTAAACCCGCATCAGTGCGATGTACGTACGTAGGTAAGGTACGTGGAATGGCTGCGAAAAAAGAAGCTTGAATAGCTTTTTACTATGTAACATCAAAAGAGTTGAATGCATTACGTTATAAAGTGAATCAGTATTGTAGCTATTCATTCGTATAGATTGTAGGATTGTTGGTATAGCTTCAGCTTTATAGCTTCCAAAAGGTGCGGTTTTTATTATTTGTTGGATGGAATTTATTTTTTTTTTGTAACGAAGGTTCACTGCCCTCTGAGGAGAATAACTAAATAATTGAAGGCTTTGAATGGAATTTCGGACGTGGTTTGATGTAATTGTTAACAAATATTTTAACTGTTAATTTCTGAAAAAAAATTTACAGCATTTTTAGGTCATATCTTCAAAAAAACGAGTTTCATGCAAAGTCAAGTGATGTAATTAAGTAAATTTATGACCCAATCAATATAACTTGTAATTCAAAGTTATTTCAAAGATTGAGAGTGAAAGTTAGACAATTTAATTACAAAGGGATTTTAATTAAATGTTAAAGGGCAATATGCCAAGATGAAATTGCCAATTGCCAGTTGAGTTTGTAAACAGACATACATCTTTTGACAAAAGTTTTAGGAAAACAATTGAATCAGGAATAAGGTGATTTAAATGTTATTCGAAACTTTTACATTTCAATTGGCTTATTAGCACTTTAAGAATTGTATGATTGATAAATGTAAGAAATTAAGTTTTTTGACCCAAGCATTGCGAGTAAACAATTTTCTTTGTTTTTATTTTGATATGAAATGCTTTTACCAACATCATCAATTTACAAGTGCACTTTCACTAAATATTATTTGTGTAGATAATAAAGTTAAGAAAACAATTAAGAAGTGAGTAATGGTTTTATTTAAACAATAAATAAGATCGAAATCAAGATTGTAATGATATAGTGACAAGGCTTTAAAGTATTTTGATGTAAAGTTTTAAATCGATATTTTTATGTGCATATGTACGAGTAGATAATTTTTGGCTTAAAATAAAAAAGGCAATTAAATTTCTAATCATTTTCAATTAATAAATTAGTTTATTGTTTTCATAATTTGTAACAGTAATATAATATAGTAACGTGTTTTTTATTATGTCAGGTTTACCAGGCTTATTGATGATATCTGTAATAATAGCAACACGAAATTCGAATCAGAGGATTTTCATAAATTATATGAAGAAGAGATCATTGGTCTGAAATCTTTTTTAGTTTAAGTTTATTATAAGTTCAGAAAAATAAGATACGAAAATGACTTCACTTTTAAAAAGCTAGACATTGAACATTTCTTAAAAGTTCTCTAAATTTTTGGTGGAAGAAAATAAAATACTCAGAAGCGTGAAATATTGGTTTTATTCAAATTACCCAAAAACTGGATATTTTTTTTTAGTGAAAAAAGCTATTGGTACCTTATTTGCAGTTAGAAATATCGGGCAAGGAGTGTAAATCGCTAATAATTTTATAATAATTTCAAAATCTATTTATAATACAGAAAATATTTAAATGTAATAAAAGGGATTAAAACATAATTTCAATTATTAAACTAAAATCATTGAAATTTTAAATTCAAACATGTTTGAATTAATTAAAAGAACATTTTAACTGAATTGAATAAAATCGGAATTATATTTGAAATTTGACTTTGTCAAATTCAAATGCATTTTGTATTAACTTTTCAGTTTTAATATTTGCGAGGCATTAACTTATGATACAAAAATATTAAAAACTAAACCAACATTTTTAAATGTGTACTATACCTCGAAAAAGTTTAAGGAGATAAAAACCTTAGCAATAGGTTTTCTGATATTCATAATTAAGTGTCTGTCTATTCATAAAAATAACACTGGTCAACAATTTCAACACAATTCTATCACAATTTAAACCATACTTTTTAAACGGATTTTTTTAAACTCGCCTTCTTCACTCACTTTGCCATCACGTCAGATTTTTGAAAAATAAAGACACATCTTGTGGTAGTTTTAAAACTAATGTAAGCCACACAATAGCTCATGAGACCAATTTGTTTAATGATTTTGAAATTTAAAAAGAGGCTGGAATGCGACCCACACTGATAACTTCCCATTCCGTCTGTCGATTTGTCTTGTTTAAAAATGACCAACAATATTTTGCATATAATGAAATAGTTTGATTTCAAAATCAGTTTTTGTTAACGAGAGTTTTAGTCGAAAAACAATTTTTACCAATTTTAGTAGCATTTCTTCAAAGTTTTTTTTCTTTTATAAACAAATACAAATTGGATGAACGAAATGAATTTGAAGTCAACACCTTCTATTGTTCATGAATCATGAGATATCGAGAACCGAACATCAATTTTTACCAAATTTGCGTACTATTTTTTGTTGATTTTATTTTTTATGAAAAAACTGACCGTTGGATTTTATTAAAAAATTTACTAAATGTCGAAAATTATATGTTCTGTGAGCAAAATTAGTTTGAAGCCAATATTTTTAATTTTTAAAAAGATATTTGAGTCGAAAATCAATTTTTACGAACTTTTAGTAATGCTTTTTTTAAGGTATTTATTTTTTGGTAAAAAAAACTGTCAATCTGATTTTTCTCAAAATTTTATCGAATGTTCAAAACAATATTTCTTATAAGTTGAAAAATTAGTTTAAAGCCAATATTTCAAAGTTTTGAAAAGATATTTAAGTCGAAAATCAATTTTTACCAACTTTTGGTAATTTTTTTTAGGTTTTTAATTTTTTGTAAAAAAAACTGTCATTTCGATTTTTCTCAAAATGTTACTGAGTATTGAAAACAATATCTTTTGAAAAATAAAATTATTTTAACGCCAATGTCTCAAATTTTTGAAAAGTCGTTTGAGTCGAAAATCAATTTTTACTTACTTTTATTAATTTTTTGTTTTAGGTTTTTATTTTTTTATAAAAAAAGCTGCCAATTCGATTTTTCTCAAAATTTTACCAGATGTTGAAAACGTTATTCTTCGTTGCATAAAATTGTTTTCGAGATAAAATCATTTTTATTCGTAAAATTTTCGAGGTGGCAAATATTTTTTCCAGTTTTTTTTTTATTTATAACAAAAACGTTAATTGGATTTTTTCCAAAAATCTCTAGCGTTATTGGTTCGTGAGATATTTAGGGTAAACAAAATACGTACACACTCAAAAATATGATATTGTAACATTTTTTGACTAAATGTGTTACATCTATTCCGGACCAGGATCCATTTTGGGCCTCATTCAGTATGCTTTTTCACCTTTTTCAATTATTGGCCGACTCCATTCGATATGGTAACCCAATGCTTCAGGTGTCCTGGTCTACGCCGCGCCATCGCAACTTCTTCGATCATGCATGCCGCCTGTCCAGTCCATCGTAGACTCTGCTTTAGCATTTTGGCTATATCAGCTTCACAATGTATTGCGTATAACTCATTGTCCAGCTATATTTTCTTGTCTTTTTCCCCCCTCTCACCCCTCTAAAAATTTTAACTTCAATCCATTTTATAAACGAAACTGTCTTTAAAAGTTTAGGATTTTTGGACTATTTTCGAAGTGGATATATAATTTGTCTGTAATAATATTCAAAATACAATAAATGGAAACACTATAAATATTTGACTAGCATTTCTAATGCAACTTTAAAACTTGAAGTTACAACCTTATCTTTTTTTGGGTTGAATTCGGCTTCTTTGACATCAAATATGCATTTTTTAATTGAAACAGCATCAACTTGTGTACATTTCTTCTTATATTTCTAAATATATGGCTCTTGTTAAAATTTTTTAAATGGTGCTAGAATTCTGTGCCAGAGGGAAGCAGGAATTCGAACGACTTTTAAGCTTTTCAAATATTTTCCCAAACTATTTCTTGTAAATACTACAAAACTAAATACAATGTAATACATGTAACATTTTATTTTTATTAATCGAATTTGTTTTGTATGTAATTTTTCGTGATGTAATAATATTTTGTTGCAACAAAATACTAAAGACGTTTGAACTATCATATAGTATTTCCTTTTAAATTACAGAACCATATAATTAGTTTTACAAATTATTTCCATTTTAAAAATTCATTTTTCCATATGTATTTCTAAAAACAAAACTATTCACTTCACCAGCTGCAACTGCAACTGCATTTTTATAAATCCAACTACAATAGTGCCTGATGTTAGCCCAACCCTATATTCAAACTCAAACCATAATTAGACAAAAACTAAATAACTTAACAAAGAACTCCATAACTGGGTAATTCTTGCAACATATTTTTAAAGCATTAACAATCTTGAAACCACTCGCTTATATTTTCAAAACATTTCTGATGTCAGTTGGTTTGTTTTAAAGTGATGTGTGGTCGCTTGCAATAACATACAAAAAAATAAACTAAAAGTAAAAGTACATATTTCAATAGCCCACGACGACTGACCAGACCACATATCCACGCTTAAATGTGCAATTCACGCCGCTATAGCTGATGGTTGCTTTGCAATTAATCAACACTACTTGAAGCAAATTATATTTACGCCACGCCATTGTCAGTTCATACAGACCCCAGTAATCGCCTCGCCATCCAACGGCAATATATACGGATCACGGATGCACGGATGGTAGGTAACCTACCTAATAGATGTAATCGTAGCTTTAGCTATACCTTCATGAACTTTTCCCTATATATAGGTATATCGTGTACAATGGAGAATTTGTGGTCTTCAGTTGGTAATTATTATTATTATTATTATTGCACATATATGCATAAATTAATGCATATTAATAAAACAATATTCACTGCAAAATGATAAGGTTCGATAGCTCTTGAAGCTTTGAGAGATGAGATAATAATAAAATCCCGCAGTTTTATACGAGTATATTGCATCATAGGGTTATACATATGTATATAGGGAGAGAAGTGCTCTATTAAGCACTTTTCAGGTTTAAATGGCTTCGCCATTTCCTCATTTTAAATCGAATTTTTAAATTATATTTTGCTTATTCTAATTAATCTCATCAATTTCGTTCGTGAAATAAACGTGAAATATTGTTCGACAACAAAATTGATTAATTTCATTATTTGTCTGTTTTTTTTTTTTTCTGAAAAGTCGAATTTATTTTTGTATAAAGTTGAAAAACTTTATCCCCATATTTTTATAATTCATTTTGATAAATTTCAAACAATTAATTAAA
Source organism: Eupeodes luniger (assembly GCA_951509635.1). Classification (NCBI taxonomy): domain Eukaryota; kingdom Metazoa; phylum Arthropoda; class Insecta; order Diptera; family Syrphidae; genus Eupeodes; species Eupeodes luniger. Next base: position 3,589,028 of record OX608075.1, on the reverse strand, counting down.
TATATTAAAGCGTTATCAATGTGAATTGAGCAGGGGCATTTTATTTATTTTGATAAATCAATTGAAATATTGAACTTAAATAAAGTCAAACATATGTATCATTGATTTGATATTGATACTGCAATTTTATTATTAAGTAAATTAGCTTTAAAAAATATTATGACGACCTTAACAATTTTATTGGTAATTTAATTTGTTTTAAACGTTTATTAGATTTTTTATTTTTTTTTTTTTAATAATAATCTATATGTGGATCAGTTTGTGTTGTTTGTTCTACTTGACCGATTGACAGATAGACCAGCAAAGACCTCCATTGAAATGTTTATATTTTTTTTTATATCATTTATTTCTTGAATCACAGACATTTTAAATATTATGACAGTGGAACAATTTGTACAGTGAAATTACATCAAAGGTTGCATTACAATTCTCATACAAATGTACGAAGGTCTTAAAATATGAAGGCGCTAAATTTTAAAGGATTTAGTAAAGTGTCAAAGTGTCATTTTAGCAAACCCAAATTACTATCTTTTCACATTTTCCAAACGTTATACTACGTTTCCACCGGGCACTAAACCCAGATTTAGCTAGATTTGTCACAAATCTCCTTGAAATCTTGAAGATTTACCATACAAATTTTAATCTCCTCAAATGAAGATTATTTGAAATCTACTTGGAAACATTAGTTTGTCAAATCAAACAAACTTTTTTTTGGGAGAATAATTGTTGAACCGACCCATTTAAACGCCAATTTCGTTTATTGACAGATGGAAATGTCAACAAAAACTATCTGTCTCACTTCCATATGACTCAAATTCAAAACAATAAACAACTTTCAAGAAATCACAGACGAAATAAAATGTAAGTATACAAAAATAATAAATATGTACAAGAATATAATAAAACTATTTACTTACAGATGATGAGTGAACAAATACATATTTTTTTTCTTTTCGAAAGGAGAATAATTTTAAGTTGTGTTGTTATGACATAAACCAAACGTCAAATTAATCTCCTTTTCTTTGGTGGAAACACCTCATGATTTATTTTAAATCACTTGCCTTAAATCTCGGATTATTTGTTGGTGGAAACATACTATTAAGATAGCATATTGGATTCTTATTTATTTTCTGATCCATATTATTCTGAGTTTCTGACCTTTCAAATTGATAACTCAGTTTCCCAGATTTAGGTTTGTTTGCTTTTTTTACAAACTGTCACTATTTAGGCTTGTTCAGAGGCACCATTTTTAATTTTTAAAAGAGAAATGGCGGTTCACAAGTTAGTAAAACGATACAATTTATGAAAAATAAATTAATTGCTAAATATTAAAGAAAATACTAAACAGTAAAGTGTCAAGTCTTTTATATTGGGAAACAAAATTTCCAGAGATTGTCTTGGATAAAGATAGCAACCAAATTCGTGCAACGATTTTGTTCATTTTCTTCTCTCATGCCCCCTTTTTCTCTTGTCGTTAAACTTTACGATTATTGGAACTCAAGTTGTGTTTGTTAATTACTGTGTAACTCGATTCTGCTTTTGATACTTTCGAAAATTATTTCTACTTTGAAACGGAACTATCTAAGAAAATATGGGTAATATATTTTTTTTTCAAAAAAGTTTCGATTTTCGAACGAGTTGTTTGACAAAACTCAGTCTTTAAAAAACAAAACATAACATTTATCGAAAAACTGAAATAGTTAAAAGAATAATTTCAAAAATAGACAGCGTTATAATTTGGTTTGATTAACAAAAATATTAGAAACAAAAGGAGCAAGTGAATGAAGAAGACGAGAGACACTTCTTAAGTTATGGATCTAACAAAAAAAAAGGGTTTTCATATAATAAAATATTCTTATTTCAGTTTTGATGAAAACTATTTTCTTTTTTGAAGACGGTTTTATGTTTTACTCAAGAATATATCATTTCTTGCTTATCTTCAGAAACGTCTTTATTTTGCGCATACTTATATGCTTGACTGGTATTTTTGACTACTACTAGTTTTTCCTTGCATTCCCAAAGCCAAGGAATTCATCGACTTTCGTCACTAATAAGGTAAGAGATTTTCGCCTTGACGTGTCACCACCGATTGTCGATAAATTGATCTTATTTGACCACAGATCTCCCTTATGTGAAAACAGAACAAATATTTAGCAATAATGGTTAAGTTAACCATTCTATTCTATATTCTACTTTCTGATATTTTTTCCGATTCTGGGATTTTTAAATTCCCCATAGATTAACCCTAAAGATTTGTCGTATATTTAGCAGACCACAATTTTAAATTTTGATAGATTGATGTTTAATATTTTTGTTCATTGCTTTTTCATTAAAAGTTAAGGTAAATTTTCGAATAAGAGAGTTTCCCTGAGAGTTCTACTTGATTTGAGTGTGTTCGAATATTTTTAAGAACTTTTATTGTCCCGGTTATCCGAATTCGAACCATTTTATTTTAGAATAAAAATACATAATAAGGCCCCTGAGGAAAAATAGTGCCGTTTGACTTAAAATATATAGGTTGAATATAGGCATACAAAAGTCTCCACTTAATTTTTGCACAAAAATAGTGTTCATAGCATTATTAACGTTTTTGACAGGTTGCACAGCAAAAATTATTAACTATTTCTCCTGATTGTTTCCGCCAACATTAAAAAAGTTCTATTTATACTTCTAAAATGCTTAGACAGATTTAGAAAATGTAGGTAAGGATTAGAATTCGAAAAGGTTTTAGTAAATTTTAGTCATTAGCAAATCATATTAAATTCGAGTATAATTTGACATTTGAAACGTCAATTAGCTCCCAAAAGTAACTTTAACTGCCGACAAAAGATCAAATTTTGATGTAACTTCGTCCCACTGTGCGATTTATGAACTCAATGTGTTTGCTGTTAAGTTATTTTATTAGACATTTTTATATAATGTGGCGCGCAATTCTTGAATTTGTTTTTTTTTTTTTATAATATAATATTATTTTTATTACGGTTAATGCATTGGAACACGAATGGCATTCTTGAATTGAATTTATTTGTGACCACTTGCTGTTGCAGACAAATGACCATAAAGGGAAAATATATACGATGGCTAACGCGATGATGATGGTGAGATTCTGAGATTGTTTCTATCAAGTTTTTATTTAATTTGTAATACTCGTGGGGAATTATAGAATTATGTGTGTACATTGAACATAAGTACTTTACTTGGTTACAAAGGTGGTTTAATTAAATACACTATAAATGGCATGATGCTATGATAGTTGATGTTTATTTAGCAAAGAAAAAAAAATAAAGAATCGATTTGTAACACAGGTTATAGAGGGGATTATGGATTAACAGTATAAATTGTCTTATTTCAAATGGTTTTTGTAAGATTGAATGGTTTTTTTTTTTTTTTTTTGTAAACTTTAACCTAGTTTTAGAGTAAATGGCATTTAAATGGCAAATAAAAGAGACTAAAGTGCCATTTATTCCGGTGCTTTTGTACTTTGTCATTTGTAATTCATTTTTAGGTTTGAGGCATATATAATTTCCACATTTATACTATTAAGCCTTATTTACTACCTTAGTCTGGAAAAATGCTATACAACATTTCTAATGGCTAATGAGAGCATAAGTTACATGGCCCTTTTTACCTCAACAATTTATTTAAGCAACGCTCTTTTTCACTTCCAATGAAAAGTTATTGTAATCGTTCCGATTTGTAGAACTGAAAATTTGATATTTCTCGACTTTTCAAAGTCCTTAGAATCTAAATGAAAAAATTTTAGAGAGAAGTCTTTGTGTACCTTTTCGTCAGCCATATCTCAAGAACCCGCAAGGATATCAAAGGTTAACATTTTGACATTTGGTACAACTGTTAGTAAGGTCAAATAGACAGTTTCTTTGTAAAGAATAAAAACATGAAAAAATTCTACAAAAACTTGGTAAGAACTGATTTTAGATTTTTGTGAAAAATTCCAAAAATTCCAAAATTCTACCAAAATTGGTAAAAATTGATTTTCAACAAAAATGTGTCGGGAACAGAACAGATATAAACAAACTTATTTTATCATATGCAAATTTTTGTTTTTAACTTTTGGTTATTTTTTTAGAAAAATGCAATTGCAAATTTTTCGGCTTGAGAACAAAGAAAGATATTGACTTCAAACGTTGTATCTTACACAAAATGTTGTTATTAATATTTCTTAAAACATTAAAATATATCAACAGACAGGCCCGAATGGGATAAGTTATCAACAAGGGTTGAATCCCAACCTTTTTTTTTAAATCTCGCATCTGAACACGTCTAACCGGTGAATGTTCATGTCAAAAATAAAACAAGAATCAAAAAAACCTAAATATGGGAAACGAAATGTCAGAAATCTAAAAATCACTTTAGATTTTGGGGATGGGGCAACTCGAGTAGTTTATTGAATGTTTTATCACATCTCCCATGTAAGAGAGGGACAAAGCATAAACATTACACGATACTCCTAGTATTGCCATGAGAGTCATCTGGAAGCGAAGGCAGCAAGTCGTCGCATCTGAACACGTCTAACCGGTGAATGTTCGTGTCAAAACTAAAAAATGAATCAAACAAACCTAAATATGGGAAACGAAATGTCAGAAATTTAAAAATCATTTTTGGCTTAAACTTTTGTGAAATATTAAAATATTAAACATTTGTGAAATATTAAAATAAAGATGCTTAGATCGTTCACAATAAGTAACTTAGATCGTTTAAAATGAATTACTTACAGAAGTGGCTTTATTATTTTACTGAGTTGTGTTTTAAATGTTGAGTTTTAAACCTACTATCAACCGTCAAATAAATCTCGACTCACAGTAATTTTTAACTTGTTTTTGTAAACGCAGATCTAATACAGTGAAATAAGAGCATTTACAGAAAATGAATTCTTATTATAAACAAATTATTCACGTTTCCACGTTTTCGAAAATCTAAAAAATTTAGTATAAAATTGTATTTACGATAGCCACCAATAATTTACACTTTAAAAATAAACAAAATGAATAAAATCTTCATTTACTACTTAAATTTTTTATAATTTTCTTAAATCACATAATTTTTCAGTTTTTGTCATTTCAAATTAAGGGTATTTTCCTCAGATTTAGGCTTTGTTTGCTTTGTTTTTTTTCACGAACTATCACACCTTTTAAACTAAATTGGGAATAAACAGTAACTGAAAAATATTTAGAAAGTTACTCACTAGTGAAATAATAAAACTTCAATAATTAATTTGTTCAAGACTTTGCACCAATGCCTCCTACTCGGGTTATTGTATTTCTTTTTTCTTAACAAAATTTGACAAAATTCCTTACTAAGACTTGAATTACAACACGAATTTTTATGTATTTACTAAGTTTCCGTTTTTGAAGGCAATGAAGTGTTTTGTTTTACTTTCATGTATTGTTAGAAAAAAAAAATATTCATATTCTAACTGAAATCAAGTCATTAATGAATAAATTAATAAATAATAATAAGTTCCGCATGCATACAACAATTTTACTTCTTGTTTATATTTTCTGTCTTTTTATGTAAATTAAACCCGTTGCTTATGAATTATGAAAATAAAAAATATATTTTATGTGATGCATAGTATTTTTTAAACATTCATAACAAAATTGATATTATCATTGTTTTTATTTTTGGAAGAAATTTTAAAGTTCAACTTAAAGTCATTCATAAAAAGATCCGTGTTTGAATTTTTGATTTACAATCTTCAAACTTTACCTCACCACGAAATATTTTTGGATTAGGGTGCGCTTATAGCCTAGTAAGTCTATCACTAATGAATTGATCTTGATTTGTAAGACCTGTTGTTTGGTTAGTCATGTTCATTGTCACTTTATTTACCGACTTTTTTATATTTACATTTTAATTTTGTATATAAAATTCCATGGTATGAAGTTGGTCTTTTGGTAAGTCTTGAATTCAAAAATCCGGTTTCCATGTTTATTTTTATTTATTTCTTCAAAATTCAACACAATAATTATCACCAAATCATTATGCAAATAAAGTTGGAATGTTTTCATTTGGCAGCTTTTTCTTCGAATATATACTTTACCAGCACGCATCACCCACGGCTTTTCTATCCCATATACGAGAAGGTTAGATACTAACAACCTGCTCAAACTTTATTATTTATGAAATATAATAATCTGGTAGAATATTTTGGTTAGCATTTAGATTTGAATAAATTTAGTTTGGAATTATCATTGGATTTATAAACATTTATAAACGAAGTGTGTGTCTCATCATCTCTTGCTTAATATATTTTATCTGAGTCATTTTAAAATAAGTTTATAATTAATTCGTCTTCTTATCTTCTTCTTCTTCCAGGTGCTGAAATTGCATTTGATGCGAAAAAAAGGTAAAAATTATACAAAAATTAAATTAAAATTTATTTCCCACGAAATCAATTCTTGAATTTCATAAGAGATGTAACCCACATTTTCGTCGACAGTTAGACTAACTTCTGTTTGGGAGACAACGAATAACGAGCAATCAATTTAAAGGGTTGCCAATTAACTAAAGAAACAAATTTTAAACACCATCATTCGGATCATTCGAATTCATATTTAAACCATTTTATTGTTTTTTTTTTTTCAAATGTTTGATGAACTGGCTTAACCGTAATTTTAAAAAGGGCGTTAATTAAATGAAATATTTTTGACAACTCTTTTCAGGCATTGCCAAGTTCAATTTGGCACAATAGTGTTTTTTAACACAAAAAATCAATTTTTCAATTCTTTGCTTAAAAAGGTTATTCTTAAGTAAAAATTGTCAAAATCACAAAATCTCTACTTTAACTTTAAGTAAATTGCTGGATCCGTATGACGTCTAATTTTCTGACAATTAAAGTCAATGTTGCCATTTAGGTTTGTTTTTCTTCACGAGCTGTCACTTTTTAGACGTGTTCACATACACCGCTTTTAATAAAAAGGGAATAAGTATTTTAATTTTGTATTCACGTCGAGATGTCAAAATAAAAATAGATCAGTTGACAAAATGGCACTTAGTTAAGAAAGTGTTGCCAACTTAAATTACTTTATCTCTAAAAAACAACTGTTAGATAGGATAATAATATGTTGTTTAAAATGTTTCGCATAATATGTTAATGGATTTGACATTAGTGAAATGCTGTCCAATTTATTAAATTGATTATTTTTGGCAACCCTATGCGAGTGTCTTCATCAAGCAAGTACAATCTCCATTGGTCTTCAAAACTCATAAATATTGTTTTGCCACAGTCCACAATCAATACTATACCAATAGTCATTTTTATAGGTATACGTATATTTACTGTATCTTATATTGTAAGATGGTTGGTTACTTGGTCAGTAGCTTAGCTTATAGATTGGTTGTAATCTATGAGCCTTGCGAAAACTTTAATTTTGGTATTTCAATTTATTAGTCACGCTGGCTGGAGCACTTTTGATTATCTCAGATGGGGCAACTCGAGTGGTTTATTGAATGTTTTATCACATCTCCCATGTGAGAGAGGGGCAAAGCATAAACAGTACACGATACTCCTAGTATTGCCATCAGAGTCATCTGGAAGCGAAGGCAGCAAGTCGGTAGTAAGTTCCTATAGGGACTATTTATATATTTCCTGAAGAATTTATAACTTGTTTCGATAGCTTTTTTCATACATACTCGTATACTACTCCTATGTTTATTTTTTTGTTGTTTTGTTGCCGCTGTATGTCGGTATGGTAGGTCTAGGTATACGTTGCGGCAGCAGCGGCATGCAGTGGCAGTGGCACAAAACTAAGAAGCACTCTTGGGTCTTGGTTTATAACTAACCATATGCTGGCGGAGAGGAAATCTATTAGGACCGAGTACGAGTATCTTGTTGTAATGCAGTTTATCGTCGTTGTACTATTTGCTCAAAGTTCCAATTTCATTAAGTTTTTAATTGAGGTATTTACTGACATAAAAGAAGTTTGTTCATTCTTCTAATGGGAAAAAGTAAAGAGATATAAGATATATCTACGTATACAGAAGCTGTTGCATATCTTACCAAAGCCAAAAGGGGGTAGAGGGTTGAGTTCGAAAAGGATACACATTTAGCTTTTAAAGGAAACGAAAAACTATCTTTCGTAATTGTTTTAGTATTTTATTGTTTCGAAATGCGAGTTGAAAGTTATTGCAAAAGTTTTTTTTTTTGTTTTGTTTTATTCTTATATAACTCAGAGTACTCCTGATGATGTATATTTTGGTGGAATAAGTGATATTGTCTCCACCGAGCACCGCGCCGAAAGGAAATTGAAGAAATTTTAATTCAAGCGAATGAATTGAGAAATGAGACTTTTATGCGTTATGTATATAGTTTTTTAAGAACTTTCTGAAGGCTGTTAACGTAATGGGAAATTGAGAGATTTCTGAAAATACAGCACTAAATTATCAAAAAGTTATGCATATGAACAATACACATGGCAATATTGTTAAATAAGAAGATACAATTTACGCATTATAATTCATTTGAAAACGATGTAGGATTTTTATTATTTTGTTTAAATGCTGCACATGATGATTCCCGAAGGATATACAATTATATACAAAACTTAAAATGATGTTTTCTTAGTTTGCAATTGGAAATTTATTTTTCAAAGTTGAACTTTTTGATTTTATGAGTTGTACAGAAGAAGAATGTTTTAAGTTAAACGGCTGAGCTTATTTGACAAAATAATATAGTTTAAACTTGTTTTACATCTACGATTTTAACAATAATATTGCTTTGCACGAGTTTTACATTTGTAACTTTTACATAATAACCTTTTCCCATTGTATTAAAATGAGTTAGATCTGTTCGACTAATGTTTTTCCTTAGCCCGTTGACTGATGGATTTCATTTTAAATATCATTGGCCTTTGACTCAATTATAATTCGTGTTGGTTCAATAAGTAAATGTTACATATCTTGATATTTTAAAAATGCTATGGGTTGCTATTAAATTCACCTTATCAAGCAGTCAAACATGCCCTCAAAATCGTAACCAATAACCAAGAGGAGGATTATGCTGACTTTGCCTTTCCATTGAGTTATTGTAGAGGATTTTCCATTAAAACGTTTCATTTTGATTTCATTTCATTCATTTTTAAGATTTGTAATCCTTAAATTCAAAATATTGGAGTATCCAATTTAAATCACTTCTTCGATAAAAAGCACGATCATGAATTTTATCTTGCAAAACTGGAAACAGTGGCCTTAAAATGTTTTCCATTTTTATAGTCAAGCTTAACAATTTTAATGCACTTTACAGGCATGTTACATTACATTTTTAGTAATGATATAGTTTTAGTTGTGAGATGTTAAAAGAAGACTGCTTGAAAATTGACTGCTGCTCAAGTAATGGGGCATTGAAAGTTAAACATCTTATTGGAAAACTTTTCATGTTCTCGTTTGGTTCCAAAAATTTTGTTTTTATTTTGCCTTTTAACCATCTTGATGCCTTTTTGACATTTTTATTAATTTCGATTTCTTTGCCTTTTTTTGAAGTAAGTTGTTGCCTTTTTTTTAATCAATAAAAGTGGTCATTAAGCTTATTTAAGACTCTTCAAAGCGACAATAGTAGATACACTCTAAAAAAAACTATTGGTAATCCAATGCTATTTTAATCAAAAATTGAGTTATATAATCTATACGAATATTATAAAGCCGCAGAGTTTATTTGTTTGTTTGGCTGTTTGGCTGTTTGAACGCGCTAATCATAGGAACTTCTGGTCTGATTTGAACAATTCTTTCAGTGTTAGATAGCTCATTTATGAGTAGGGCTATAAGCTATATAACATCACGTTAAGAATAATACGAGCACAGCACCATTAAAGATTATTCCAAAATCAGGAATTTCTTCCCTTCCTTCCCTTCTACCGCGTGCGCTGCGGAAAAGCTCAAAGTCTTGCTAGTTTTTTCCCTTTGCGCGACAACAAATGTCAATCTTTTAAAGTTGGCTCGCTTTAACCTTTTTAATGCTAACCTTAAATAAGCTAGTATTTAATTCATGTAGTTTACTATTTATGTTAGCCTTTTTACATGGTTTTAGGTCCAGAAACCCCTTTCTTTGCTGATAACTTAAAAACTTTTACCTGAAATTTATTGTAACCAAAATTGTCATTAAGGCGCCAGTTATAGCTATCATTAAAATCGATCCGGAAAAATTTTTGAATCGATATTTGACGGTGTTTCTCTTTGATTAGAAATGAAAATTATATACTGATCGATCGGAAATCAGACAAACAATTTTTTTTGAGAAAAAAAAAGTTTAGTTGCACATTTATTTTTTTCTAAAAATGTATTTTTCCTTTTTCCGGACGGAAATTAATTTTCCTGAACAGCTGATTCTTTTATGACCAAAAAATGACAGATTTCTGTCAGAAAAAGTTTTTCGGCTGCATTTCAATCAGGAAATTTTTTCCAATGACAGAAAATTTTAATGAAAGCTATATACGACCTGCCAAAAAAATTCCAATGTTTGTTTTCAATGATGAAAAACAATGATAGCTATAATTGGCGCCTAAGAGAACTTCAAAAATCATTCATCCTAAAAAAGTAAATGTTAAGAGGTTTTTAAACCAATTTAGTAAAATGTTTGTAGTTTTTTTATTTGCAAAATTCCTTAAATTAGATTTTTATATAAAAGTTAACATTAAATTAAAGCACATCCGTAGTTTTTTCTCAAGATATTCGAATCCAAATGAAGGCTTGCCATTTTCGATAATTTTTTTATATTTTTCCACAAAGTTCTTCACATAAGATTCTGACTTTATTTCCTAGAGAAAAGAGACAACGTTCTGGCAAAACTTCCATTCCATTAAAAAGAAGGCCAGTTTAATTCCTGGCGTTATTTATTTTTGGAAAACAACTCTGTATATAGTAAAAAAAAAAAAAACAATAAATTAGCTTTCTGGCATAATTTCCAGCATTTTATAGATTATTTTTCAATGTGGACACATTTTTCTAAAATATTTACCTGTGTCCTGTTTTACCAAACACTTTTCACTTTGCTCAAACTTTTATTTTGCAAGTAACGTTTCACTAAACGCAATATGCAAAGTGCAAAGTCTTTTCTGAATAGTGAAAAGTTTGTTATTTTGCAAAGTATTTGTTCTTCTTGTTTCTCCAAACAATAAATTCTACAAATTATATATAAGAATTTTGAAAAGCTTTTCAGTAATATGCAAAAAGAAATTTTTATTTGAACATTAGAGTTTGTTTTGAAAAGATGTCGAAAACTAATACAAAAATATATGTACCACTTTGAAAATGAAGAAGTAAATAATGGAAATTTTGACGAATTTTCTAAAGAACATGAATTTTGAATTTAAAATGTCTGATTTTTTAGAGTTTTTTAATGCCTTGACATTTTATTGCAAAAAGACGTTTCTTTTGAAAAGCTGTTGCAAATTAATTTTAGAAAAATTAATAGCTTTGAAGAATATTTGAGTAGTGGAAACTAAGAATTAAATTCGATATCGTAAATGATTTTCAACACAGCAAAGTTTTCGATTAACGAAAAGTCCTATCGGATTTGTGTTGCCTAAAATTGTAAAGAAACTACAATTCAAAAGCCAAAAGAATATGTGTTTAAGTCTCTAGCAATATCTATTGTGTACACTAAATTTAGCTCGGAATAGAGCCCAATATCACGGTGTTGCATTTAAGTACGAAATAAGCAAAGCAGCCGTCTGCAGAGCAGTTGATCAAATGTCAAATATTATCATTAATGAATTTCTCTCCAACACCATTTGCTTTGAACAAAATTTTTTAGACATAGCCTCTTACTTTCAACTTTTCAAATAAAGGGGCCAGTTATAGCTATCATTGAAATCGACCCGGAACATTTTTTGAATCGATGTTTGACGGTGTTTCCCTTCGATTAGAAATGAAAATTATATACTGATCGATCGGAAATCACACAAAGAATTTTTTTTTTGAGGAAAAAAAGTGTATTTGCGCATTTATTTTTCTCTAAAAATGTATTTTTCTATTTTCCGGACGGAAATTCATTTTTCTGAACAGCTGATACTTTTATGTTCAAAAGTGAAACTAATCGTTCCACTCCTTTGTGTTCCAATTGCACACAATTATTGCAATGACAAATTTCTGTCAGTAAAAATTTTTCAGTGGATTTCAATCAGGAATTTTTTTTCAATTACAGAAATTTTTAATGATAGCTATAAACGATCTGTCAAGAAAATTCCAATGTTTTGCAAGGTATTATTTTTTTCGCAAACCTGTAAAGTAAAAATTGTTTATTGAAATAGGCTTCAGGACTTTTTATCCAATTGGAACAAAAAAAATATATGATATTTTTTCAAAAATTATATTCGTGGCGTAGTTTGCGAGAGCCAAAATAAGAATTATTAATTAAATTTTTCAAAAAATTTTACCAAGCCTCAAAAGCGTTTTTCTTTTTTTTTTTTTTAGTATATAAAATAGAAAAACACCCACTTTCAATGAAAAATCAAAAATTTTGAAATCGTCAACTGGAACTGGTCAATAATTCTTCCCTTTCGTTTACACCAGACCCCTTAAGCATTTAGAACTGTGTGGAGGTTATAAAACTCCGTATTTGCTTTTAACTTTGTTCTCCATTAAAAATGATCTACGTCCTTATACAGTGCAGTACTTAATTTAAGCTTTAATAAATTTAGATATATGTATCTTAATTTCTTAAAACACAAATACATAATATAAGACAAAAAAAATTTTAAAACAATACACAAAAATTAAAACATGACAAATACCTTTTATCAGCCACAAAAAGGAATTATGCAGGTACCCATACCTATACGCATCTACAAGTAGTATACCTTCTTCAAATATACTAAAACGTATAATGCTTAAATTGTGTGTATTTTGAAAACTAAAAACATGTTAAATTTATTTGAATTTTAGACAAACCAGAACTATAATTAAGGATTTTCTAGACAATAGCCTTTCAATTTGTCAAGATAAATGATTATTATTACCTAAAACTATGAGTATCTTGTGTTGTGGATCAAAACGATTTAAATCTAAGTCCATACACTATTTTGTAGGTATGTAATGCAAGTTGAATAAATAAAGTATATAAGTAAATCTTAAATGGGCTGAATTGATGTTTTCTTTTGTAGACATATACGAACATATGTGGACATAAAACATTCCTAAAATAATTCTATATGTTTCAAACAGACATATGAGGAGTCACACAAAAACTAAGCTCTCTTATACTTAGAAACAACAATCTGACAATAATTTATGCAGATTCACTAAGATTGTGCAGAAAATTTAGTTATGATGGAATTTGACAATTCGAATAAATCGACATTGCTGCTATCTGCAGACAAAGGGCGTTACAATCAAATTTGCATCCTTTTCCAAGCAACGCATAAACCTTATAACGACTATCCCCAAAAATGTATATATTTCACTTCTCTTCAACAATGGTTCCAAGGACTCCTTCGTCTTTCTTTACATATATGCATATATGTATAGCTAAGTTAAAAAAAAAGGAAAAATTGGAAACAAATTTACAGAAAACTGGTGACAGTGTCTCACATTCTTATGCCAATATTTCGTCGCGTCATCGTCATCGTTGTCATCGAGTGACGACACGACAACAACGACGACGACGTTGTGCTAACTTTTCACACTGAAATCTCCTTCGTCTCTGCAACATATCTCCAACAGGAATTTAATTAAAATTCGAAAATTTATTCAGATTAATTGAAGACACACAGTGAATTACCTGCCAATGGGAGGGCGTAGAGGAAGCGCCTAACGTACCTAAGCGATATTATACATATTCAGAAGTGGGATTGTCTCTGACTCTGGGTCTGGCTCATGGATCTATGTAAGAAGAAAAATGAAAAATCAGGAAAATTACAAATGTGGACACATCCCATTAGTACAAGTGTCACATTGATTAAAATTCACTCCAAATTTCATGTAATATGCTCGCTCTGGTATACGAGTTTGCTTTGCTCCACTGATGTTGATATTTTGCAACTTAGTGCCGCCAACACAAATTCGAGGGATGATATGGGCTTTTTCAGACTTTTTCAGGCATTTTCATACATCCTGGAAAAGGATATTGGTTTGGTATTCGAATTTTGTTTTTCTTTCTTTTCAAAATTCAAACCTACGACGATGATGATGATGATGATGATGACGACAAACTGAATGTTTGCTATACACGCAGTTTGTGTGTTTAATGATTCTGTGTTGTAAGCTTATTTCGAGCTTCCATGTTCCACAGCCATAGCATAGCACAGCACAGCACAACCATACCAGACCCACAGACTATACTCGAAAACTCGAATACCTGGTTGTTGTGCTATCAGCCCAAGGCTAAACATTTTCAAGTTTTAATCCAACGAATAAAGGTGGTATACACTTCGACTTCGGTTGTACCCTGTTTTGAGGTATTAAGGGGTTGGGGTGTTGACAATAATAGAGTTGGTCGTTGAAGTTTTGTGATTTTCTTCTTTTTTTATTTATTTATGGATGCTTCTCTTGCCTGTGGGTTTTAGTTCTGGTTTAATTGGTTTGTTGTCGATTATAAAAGGATTGTAGTGAAATTTCTGGGATACGATATGAAATTAAACGAATTGAATCATTAAATGATTGTGTTTCTTTTTTGTTTTGAAAATGGATTTGACCAAAAAATAAGTAACGCCATGACAATTGCCCTCTAGGAGTCAATGGGAATGGAATTCAATTAACACCGAAAACTTACATAAGAAATGACACAGTTTAATGTAGTTATTTTTTTATTTAACTGATGAATGAGTAATTATACAACATGTTGAGTTTAGGGCGTTAAAAATAGACAACAACAAAAAAAACACATACATTTTTGTGTAAAAGTTGAGAAAACTAACACGAATGGTGTAAGCATGGAAATGGTAATTAAAGTGTAACTAATGATTAAGTCAATTCAACAGCAAAAAGAGTTACAAAAAAGGTTTATGTGCAAGAGGCCTAAACGATATTTATCCATCGTAATCGGATGAATGATCATTTTTTTCTGAGGAAAGAATTGGCTGAAAAGTGATCTTACATCAGGTTGAGCAAGAAATCGGATAGTTTTTGTTGGCACTGCCACAAGAAGTGATCAATTTAAATTAATCAATGAAGTAAATTTATGTAATCAAACTAGTCAGATACGCCATTAGTTATAAATACCCTATGAAAAAGGAAGTTTTAAATTTGTATTTCTAAGGAAGGTGTTCAATATTTTGGCTTAAAATTTTCAAAAACTAAAAATATTCTATCACTGATTTAGATGTCAATTTAATTTTAATGTCAGTTTTGTTGAAAATACTGGTAAACTAAAGATCGTAGTTTGCACCCAACTAAAGTGATTCAATACATCGTTTTGAAGAAAATAAGATTAATGCACTTGATATTTCAAATGCATTTGCTAGAGTTTGGCACCAAGCTCTCTTATGAAAATGCTTGAATTTGGTATTGATGAATCTCTTCTTTGTTGAATTAGAAATAACCTTTTGAAATGCTCAATTTAAGTAGTTTTGGACGATTTCAAATCTTATATCCACAAAATAAATAATGGTGTGCCCCAGGTCTCCGTTTTGTCTCCTACACTCTTCTTTATTATATGTACATATGTATATAATGATCTTTTGTCTGAAACTTCTAAACTACTAAATTGTTTCGCTGATGACATTACTATCAGATTTTCATATTCGTTTTAAGATTAGTATCCTTGTTCTTCGGATGTGGACTACCAGCGGCAGAGTATATGATAAGCTCATTAAGTTCTGATCTTGACATCATTGTCCAATGGGAAATCAAAAACCGTGTAGAAAACTTAATTCTGTCGAGTGTCGCAAAAGCGTAACCCTCCCTCAATGCCACTATCCATGGGTGGTAGGTAATACATCGAGGAGACTCAACAACTTTCAGTTCTAGGTAATGTGCATCACAAATCACATGTTGTGGGGTGATCACATATTCGACATATCAAAAAATGCTGCTAAGTGTTTAGGTTTTCTCCGACGATGCAAGAAGTTTTTTACCCCTTTTGATCTGGCTATAATTTAAAAGCGTTTATTCGTCCAAAACTCGAGTATAATTTTCATATTTGGGCTGGTTTTCCAGTAACATACTTGAGTCTTTTGGAAAGAATTGAGAAAAAATCTTTGAAAATGATAGGTGATCATTATATTACTGAAACATTTTTGTTTCTTGAACACCGCCGCAAGGTTTTATGCCTATCATTGTTTCATCGATATTTTCACCAACAATGCTTTAGTGAAATAGCTAGTTGCATATTGCATTCCTCCCCTCAAACAATTTAACCGTAGTACCTGTTCTTCTAAGAATGCTCATCAGTTTACCCCTAAGACGAATTTCAAACGTACTGTTAAGTATATGGATTCTTTCTTTAGCTGAACTACACGAATGTGGAATGATTTACCACGCTCAATATTTCCCACTCATTAGAATGTGCAGGCATTCAAAACTAATATGCATCGGCAACTCCCTTCTAATCCTGTCCTCCTTTCCTAATTGCTCGCATTGTGTTCAATCTTTATGAGGGTACTTATAACCACCTTAGTGCGCGCTCAATATAAAAGAACATACTCTAAAATTCCGACATAATAACAATTGCATTTAAAGAATATTTGAAATTTTTTGTCGTTAATGATCTAAAATATCATGAATTACCCTATTTCCCCTAATTTTTCGAAATTATGCCACCGCATATTCTTGCAGCAATTATATTCCAGTATTAAGAACTTCCCAAAGATTTTCTGCGCTATCATTAATTTCGAATATTTTGTCGATTAAAAACAAAAAAAATGTAACTCTTTTTTATGTCAATAATATTTGTTTCTCCCTCGTGAAATAATGTGGATCGTGTTCGTGTAGTTCTTACATTTTTGTTTTTAAAATATTTGGTAACTAGAAACTACAAGCTATAAATAATTTCTCAAAACCTCGATATGATTGTTTTCCACTAAAATTCAACATTTTAAAAAATCACTTAAAATTCTCATAAATTGTTTTTCCACTTAATTTTTATTTTTCTACAGGAAATCTCATTTTTGCTTGGATTCTTTGATCTATTGTTGTAATTGTTTATTTATTTCAGTATACTATCTATTTACATTTTTCAAAACATATAACAAATAGAAAATTAGTTACAAATTAACTGAAAAATAGATAGAAATTAACTTGTTGCCTTTAAATCATATATAATTTCTTATTTAAAACAAAATTTAAAGTTGTAAAAAGTCAATTAAAGTCCCATAAAAGTACGAGTAGCTACAAAACTGGCTACATTTATTCCTGACAAATTACAAATTATAGGAATTTGCATCAGTGAATTTTAGAAATTTCACTTCTAACTGCAATTTATTGGTCTCTTTCTTTAGAAAAAATTAAGTATTGACCAATTTCATGAGCTGAATATAGTCCGTAGAAAGAGAACTTTCCATAACTTCCAATTATTTGGTGTTGAACAAATTGCAAATAGTAAAATAATAAGCCCATTGATTATATACAATTATTGTCTGACACAAATCTAGACTACCATTATGTGTGTTATTTTCAAAAGAATTTGTAGGTGAGGTATCACTCTTCTCATCGCCATCCTCTCATCAGTCCTTTCACATTTCCATGAAATCTCAATTTCAATTCCGCAGGCCAATGTCACTCATGGTCGCGTTCGTAGTCGTACACTATCTGTCAATGATTGATGATAGTTATGATGGGATGATGGTGACTTTGACTATGTACTCTTTTTGTTTTTCTTCACTTTGGTTGAATGCCATAGGCATGGAGTGTATGTATCTATATGAAGAAGGACGAGAAGGTAGAGCGGGACTAACATAACTTCAGCAGACGTGCCAAGACTTCTCGAAAATGTTCATTTTCATAAATTATTTAAATCGTATTTGCTACGTGACAACTGCCCGAACGAATAAATTGTCCTCTGCAATCTACATGAGAAAAGTGCGACGACGACCGACCAGGCTGTCCAAGGCGGAAAGCAGTAAGGGCCGGTTAAAGACATAGCATCTTCAGGCAGATAGGTTAAACAACCCTGTATGAGCTGGTAATTGTCTAGTTGTGCGAGATTCTTGTTGTTTTTGTTCCCTATTTTCTGGGAACACTGAATCTCTACTTCTATGCTCTGTGAAAGATAAGGGATTTTTTTTGGAATGTTTAAAATGGTGCATAATCCCTGAGAATCTCAATGTTTATCATTTGGCACACCTGATTCAACAAAGCGATAAGGTTACATGGAGAAGACAACTCTTGATAAATGCATCTTTCCTATGTAGTAGACCTACCTGATGCAGATATACATGCAGTAGGTACAGCCGCCACCCGCTGCCATTACCGCCTAGACGATAAAAAACGAATTCTCTGACAAATGGTGGCTATAACAATCTGTTAAATCAACAGCCTGTGACAACAAAAACAACAACAACTATCATTATAATATCAAACTTATTTATAGACGGTGGTACCTTATACATACCTCTCCCTAGAGTACATGTGTTGTAAGAGGAATAAGGTCTTATATTTTTTTAGGCAAACACATCAAACAATATCAAAACATTTGCACTTAACTATATAACTTGTAGGTATCGCATCATAGCATAGTCGTATCTGGAGATTGAGAGTGTTGTTTTCATTTCATGGATGATGTTTGATGTGTGTTATATACATACCTCTAGGGGAGGTAATTTTACCTTTGTTTTAACAGAGCTTTGGGTTAGAAAATGAAAAATTTAATATTTTCTGCATTTAATGATACAATTTGCATTGAAGTGTTTGATATTGTTGTTGTTGTTGTTGTTGTTTTTATGATTATAAAGGTAGGTGAACTTAGTAGGTAAAGGTACAGTTTACATATGCGTAGGTTGGTAGGAAGGTATAAATTTGTACACCATACAGGTATGAATATCTGAGAACTTTCCCTCATTTGAATTTCAGATGGAATGTATTTTAGTTTTGTAAAGTGTTAATTAAATTAACACTACCTACATGTGTACAATAAATATTTAAATATTATATAAGAGAAGTATAGACCTGGTGTCCAAAATATGTACACATGTTTTTGATACTAGTAGGTGAATGTACCTATGTTTGTACTATTTTTTAATAGAACGTTTATTTTAAATTTGATTACATTCAAATAAAAGTAGACGTACCTTAACATTGCAGCGTTTTTATTGAGTATAGTAAAATTAATAATTATTTTTAATGTAAACTCAAGAATATTCAATTTAAATTTGTCTGTTAATAATTAACACGACCCGGCTTAAATATTCTAGGAATGAATTTAAAAAGAAGGTTCTTTTTGATTATTCACTGAAACTTAAATATATCTCAAGGCTTTCAAAAATATTTATATATAGATTGGTTATTAATTGCTACAAAATCTTGCATCACAGATTCCTCTCCAAAACTAATTCCCACTATTTCATTGATTTGAGAAAAGCTACATAGTGAATTTTTAGTGGTTGATACAGTAATCGATGAGAATCAACAAGAACGAAGGTTTGTTCTGTTTGTTATTTTAGTAGTTTTCAGATGCACTGTGTTTAATTTGGTACTAAAAAACATTGAAAATCATGAAGAAAGAAGGGTTTCGTTTTGGAGTTCTTAGGATTTGAAAAAAAAATTGTAGTGAATTCAAAAATACTCAAGCGACTTCTTTGCTCCGTTTAGGGTATGTTTAGTCAAAAGGCAGGTGAGCACATATTTTTTTGAAAGATTTTGTTGATTTATTATTCAAATCTTCTTTCAGGCTAAAGAATTATTTCAGCTTGAAATTGCAGTCGTTTCGTAAACGTTTTGCAAGCTTGTCCCTATGAGAATATGTTTTTGACGCTTGGGAAGCATTTTTGGGTGTTGAAGAAATTTGCAATGTTCTTTTTATAACTAGAAAAAAAGTGTTTTCCCATTTTTAGAGTCTGAATTATTTTGTCTTGTTTTAAATGCCATAAGACAAGATAGATTTAGACCAAGTTTGTTTTAAATCAAAGACAGCTTAGGCTCGTTAAGCGTGCTCTTTTTCGCATTCTCACCAAAAATAAATCAAACAAAGTGTGGCTGCCTCCTTTTCTACAGCAAAAATATATCCATTGTCAGAATTTATATCTAGAGGATGGCTTTTAGCTTCAATTGTAGCCTTATCTCTTTAAAACCTGACTTTTTGGCATCTGAAAAATTACATTTTCCTTCCTAAAACCAAATTTTTGTCTTTTCCCTTTTTCTTTAACCTTCATTTCTCATTGAAATTTAAGCTTTCGTCGTATTTCTGTAACAAAATAAATTTCCAAAACGAAATAGGATAACAAAATTTCAATTAATTGCCTATTATATTTCTGCTTCCATATTTTACCACATTACACATAGCTCCTTATATATCTCGAAATGCTTTTTACAAAAATAGAAAATAATAAACGATAAATCAACAACCATCAACAACAACATCATCATCATCATCTTCGTCTTAAAGTTATTCGTCATTTTGTGGGTTGTCGTTTAGATGCTTCTGATGATGATGTCGTTCTATTAAAATTATTTGGTGATCACTCAAATCTCGATTAAGCTTCATTTTTTTTCTTCACCTCTTTATTTCCTGTCAAACGAATACGAATCCGAACCCGAAGCCGAGAACACACCCATTTTCTGAATCAAAGACATTTTGACGCATGATATAACTGGAACTCGTATAATTTTGCAAGTGATTCATCTTCTCAATATGCGGTGTCGCTTGTGATGTGGTTTTGGTTCATACAGATGACAGTTTATGGTAACTTAAGATACATGTGAATATACACTGCAAATTCTTTGATTAGGATCACTCAAAATTTTCCTTTACAAATTTTGAATCTTATGTGAAATAATTTGAGTCAGTTTTAATGAAACTTAACCTAATTTGGTTCAGGTATCATGTCATAAAATATGTCAAAAATAAAATATTTCCAAACTGAAAAATTCAAGTAAGACTTAAGAACCTGAACTGTACTGTATCATGTGCATATTTGTGTCAAATTTGTGTATGGCAATGGCACACCTGGATTTTATTTTGAATCCCACATTCATTTGTCAGCACACCTTAATGAATGAAAAACAAGAAAGAAAAATAAAAAAACAAGGAGATTCAATCTTCGGCAATGTGTTGGCTTTTTCCCTGGGAATGTCAATTAAACAGGTACTCCTTCAATTACGGACCATCATCAGAATGCCATTGGCCACAACACTATCCAAACCTGGTACATGGTGCCTTCTCTGTGACTTAAACTATACAATACTTCTTCTTCTTTGTACAGCATTCCATTTTCGCATTGTAGGTCTTTTTAAGATTTAAAAACTATAAAAAAAAACATTCTCTCATGTTATGGTGATGAATCCAAAGATCAAATCGAACGAAACCTTACAACTATAAAATTCCAAACGAAGAAGACCTAAACTTTGGCATTTTGCATGCAGTGGTGTTATGCTAAGCTGATGTTGTCGTAGCCAACGTGTCGTCATCAGCGTCGTTGTCGTCGTCGGTCGATGCAATGGTGGCTTAACTATAGTTTCTTGTTTCTTTTGGGAATATTTAGCCCCTTTTTGTTTCTCTCACCAAATTTTCAAATGAATTTGAGCCCAAATATAATCTGGGTATGTACTAATGTAAGAAATATACGTGCTGATGAATGTTGCATGTTTTCACACAAAATCCAATGTTCTGTGGCTATAGTCCTTTAACTTCTAGGAGAGGCATCACATTCATAAATTGTTCACAAAATCACACAATTAGACAAATAGTGTCCAATAGTTGGGTATGGATATAAACATAGAGATGCACATTTTCAGGAGATGCAGGAAACGTTGTCTATGTTGCGAAAAAGACCATGAATCTGAGACATGGTACATTTTACATATTTTCTTTTTGATGGTAATTTTTGGTTATAAACAGTGGTTACCATCAAAAGTGAACAAGCTTGGCAGTGAAGACTGCAAAAATTGAAAAATAATGTCATGCATGATGAATAACTCGAAAAAATACTAATATTTGATACGCATTTCTAAAACACACAATACTAGAAATTTTGCATACATATGCTAATTCAAAAGCAATATATTATTAAGTTACTAAGTATACTCTAGGAGTCAAACAATTAGTAAAATGAAATATATTTAACAATGATTTAGAAGTATTTTCTATTTGTTTCAAAAATATTGAGGTTTTTATCAAATTTATCATTCAACCTCCAATTGCTGTTGTTTCTAGTTTTCCACTTATTTCTTAATGTTTCTGAACTACTTCAATAGTTTAAAAGCAAAATTTAAAGTTATTTGTACTTTTGAAACAGAAATTCTCCTATTTTTTGTTGATATGTCCCTACTGTAAAATGCATTCCCAAAACCAGATTTTCAGGGAATGTTTATTATGGCCTATAGAGAAAATTCAAAACCACCACTGTCAGTAAGTCATATTTCAAACTCATTACATTTCGTATAAAATTGACCTCAGACAGAAAAAGAGAGAGAGCGATAGAGAGAGAAAATGAAGATGAAAAGAATATTTTTAAAGTCCTGTGTATAAAATCCAATGATATATTTTAAAATAATGTTTCTTGTACTATATTTGCGGTTCCTATAAAGTCTTTCGAATGCAAATTACTTTTAAGCTATTTATAAATGAATGTATATATACAAAAACTCTAGTACTCAAAGTCATCCCTATTATATGATTGAACAGTAAATGTACATAAATATACATATGTTTGATGATTCTATTACAAAATTCCTTATTTTGTATACATATGTATATCTAAAAAATAAATTAACAAACTTTCGAGACTCTCATACTCGTATTATGTTTTTATATTGGTAATGAAGATATGTATGAGAAGTATAACTTATTACTGCTGAGGTTTTGTGTCTTATCATTCATATTTTGTTGTATTCAAAGTCTAGAAAATAATTAAGGAAGTTTGTATATACCAAAATTGTGTTAAAAGTAAAAAAAATATAAATATGGGGGTAGAGAATTCAAGAAGGAAAAAAAGGAAAAGTTAAGGAAATAAGATACATGTGAATATTGCGGTAAGCTCTGCCAAGTGTGATTTTTTTTATATAGGTAAGGTATAAACTCATTGAAAAGTTTTGTTTCCTTAATTTTTGTTTGTTTTTGTTTTTCTTTAAATTTCATTAGAACCAACTTTATGTCTCGAACAAAATAGACGAACATTTGTTAGCAATTCAATAACAAACAAAAAAGTGCGTATACGCCTCAGTAAACCAGTTCGAAATTATTATTGTCTCTTTATCAACTCAATTATTGATATTTCTATGATATCTTGATTGTATTATTAATTAAGAAATTAATACCAATTAATGTAATGAAAAATATAATTGATCTCCACGTTATTGAAAAAATTGTACACATATTGTATTAAAACATTCCAAAGGACCAAAACTATGTATGATATGTTTGGAAAAATTGCTGTATTCCTTTGATATTTTTATTTCAAAATACTGGAAGATAAGAATACTTTTTATGGAAATACTGTATCAACAAAACACTGAATACTTCTGAATGGAACTCTAAAATAACAGCATTTAGAAGAACTCAATTGGTTTTACACCTCGGCTTATATTCAAATTTGGTCCTCTGATGCGGATTAAGATGAATTTAAACATGACTCTTACTCATTGTTAGTATTCAGTTGGACTTAGATATTGAGTTTTATTAATTTTTTGATCATTCAGAAAAGCATTACGAAGTATTGAGTTGAGTTTACATCGGACTTTCTCTCGGATTTACACCCACTATTTTATTTAAAATTGGTCCATCGTGTTGGATATAGAAGTTTCAGTTAGATTTATAGCCGAATTTTATTCATTGGTCCTTCGAGCCGGATGTTAACTTTTAATAAGAGTTACACATCGAATTTTACTCAATATTCGGTCATTCGACTTTCAGTTGAAGTTACACCCTGACTTTTATTCAACATTGTCCAATCGAGCCGATTTAAGAAGTATTCAATTGGACTCACACCCCCAATTTTATTGAACATTGGTCCCTTGAGCTGGATTAAATAGTATTCAGTATTTATTGAACACTGGTTCTTCGAGCCAGAATTATTCAGTTCGATTTAAACTGAATTTTTACTTATTCGTCCTTCGAGCCGGATGTAAGCATTTAATTGGACTTACAGCCCCAAAAATGACGTGCACCGTTCGCCCACCTCCCACTCCTAAACCGCTGAAAATAGAATTTTCACTTGTATTAGGAAAAGGTGCGCCTAGTCAAGATCTATCATTCTAGACTCTTACTCAACATTTGACAATTCTTAAAAGTATTAAGTTGGAATTACATTTGACTTGTTTTCTAATAATGCTCCTTCAAGTCTATGTAAAAAATGTCTACCAACGAAATTTTTGACTTACAGACATTTGCCTCGAATTATTTTCACCATACAGTATTTTGTACATACAAAATTTTTTTATTTAGTATTTTGACATACTAACTCAAGCCCAACCCTCTATTTACACTTCTGAGAGTACTTCATAGAAAATTCTCGATTTCTAACCGAATTTTCTTACTTCCGTTTAAGTGTCATTCATTCTTACAAAATCTTAAAATATTTACAGACCACCCAATCTTTACACAAATAAAAAAAAAAGTTCTTAAGACAATACCTACCCTTATTTAATATTTATTTCTTTTTTTTTTTGTATCAAAACAAAGTGCATTCTAATCTCAAAAACTCGTGCATCTTAGATTAATTCTGTCAAATATAGTCAGGCAATTTTGTTCTTTTAAAAGGTGTGTATCTTTCAAAACTTCCGTTTCCTCCCAAAACATATACTCGCTTATACATTCAAGTACATACATCATTCAAAGTCATCCTTCATTCAAACCACGAATAGTATATTAATAAAAAAAAAACAAAAATGTTTACAAAATGTATTTCAGGATTGTACCAAATTACTTGAGATATACTCTCGTACATACACTATCTACTTACATATCTATGAAGGAATTCCGAAAAACATCGTATAATGCGTATATAATCTAAACGCTTTTATCCTGTATGATGGCGATGAGGTTTATTTCCTCGTCTTCGTCCTCATCCTCATCCTTTTCATCATAATATGTTATGTATCGTCTGTCTCTGTATTTCTTATTCTTAGTCGCGTGCTAAAAAAAGAAAACAACAAGAATGAAAAGTATTTCCTGTTTGACAGACTTTACCCAACATGTAATCTCAAAAAATTCTGAAAGTCATGCATTAGCAATAACGCAACACGATAAGGGCCAAGGACGTTTTAACATAGAGGAGTGTGAAATACATGCTTCTATTTTACAGGGTGTCTTATCGTTACATTTTTTATATGAAAACTTACTTACGAAAAAAGAATATGTTTCTTATTTAAATGTGTTATTTTTGGCACAAAATTTTAATTTAAATTTTACAAATCAGCAATTTCTAAATATGTAGCAGTTTATTAGTGATTCCAATATTTTAATCCTTCTCATTTCCTTTTATAAAAAAAGGACATATGAACAGGTCTAAAAAGTGACAGTTTATAAAAAAAAAACCAAACAAACCTAAATCTGAATAGCGAAACAATTTATTTGAAATGTCAGAATATCAAAAGTGATTTCGATTTAGCAAATTACTATAAACGTCAATGTAGAAATTTTATGTGATAAAACAGCTGAAAATTAGAAAAATATTCCTTCGAACTTTTTAACTTACGGTAATTAGTTCAGAAATATTTCTTAATCCTCTTAAATAAGGCACAATTCACACTATTATCTACACTAGAAGGGCAATTAAAAGAAATCCTTATTCTGTCTTTTTATGATTTAAATTGTCAGTTTCTCATTTGTATCCATAAAAACTCTTTAAGTTTTTCTAATGTCGTACAATTTTTTGTATAAGTTCATTCACCAAACTGATCTGACGGATCTCCTAGTTTGACAGTTAATGTCATTTCCATAACTTAAAATTTCATTGCTAATGTGTCATTTTATATTAATTGTTGAGACCAATGTCATTTATGCAATAATTTTGTATTAATACCATTTGACAGATCTCTTAGTTTGACAGTTGCTGTTAAGAAAGTATCGATAGTATCAAATGTCATAGCTCCTGTGTTTTCAGTTTTCTTTTAATAGCCTGTGTATATAAGGTATAGAATATGTAAAATGCAGGTATTTGGTCATTTTTTATTAGTTATGGTCTTTTGGTTTTATGTTGGCTAACCAAACAATGATTTGACAGATCTTAAAGTTTGACAGTTATTTTCAAGAAAGTGTCGTCATACAAATTAGAGATTCAAAACTGCTGAGACCATTATCATATGCAAAGATTTGTAAGTTTTTTACATTTGGCAAATATTCTAGGTTGACAGCTATTGTCAATAAAGTGTCAAGGATATCGAATGTCATCGCTCCTGTGCCTTCATACAATTTTGGGGTTTCATCATACTCAGACCTTTTTCATATGATATGATTTTTCCATCAATTTGTTTTGGCTTTGTGGAACTTAAAAAAAACACCCTTTATACAACTAAAAAGAATATGAAAAAAATAAAGATACGAGATTGGTTTATAAATTAGAAAAAATCTGCCCCATACCACAACACTACTCGCATATAATGTCAAGACACCATCATAAGGACGACTTTTTGTATCCTTGCGTTGTTCTTTGTCGTTCGCTTCCTCTATATATTTATGTATGATATGATGCGCTCCTTGCTCTTTTAACACTCATCTGTCTCGTAATATGAGATTTATGTTTGCTTAATATTTCTTTTGTCGTCATTCTCAATATGACACGTCTCACAAGTCCTTCGAGCTCCTCAAAAAAGCAAAAAAAAAAGAAAACGTTCAAAGCTCCCTATTGATTGCCAAACCTTCCACTCTTAGTCCAATCTCTGATGCCCTTCCCATATGAGAACCTCAAACTCAAACCAATCAACTAAGCTGCTTCAGTGTCAACGGATTCGTCGATTTATGTCCGATAGCTGAGGCACTTAGGCCAAAGCTTTATCTGGTTCCTTTCATCAATCGCTCTTCTACGAACATAACATTTTTTTTTCTTTCCTCGGAAATATTAGGTATCGTTCCGATGGATATGCGAAGAGCTCGAGTTGAGTGTCATTCCGGGTCTTGAGCAAGTTAATCAATTTAAAAGTAAATCCCGCGCCGACATATAAACTATATGATGGAATTGAAGCAAAGTGCTTGTCAGACCTTCAAAGGCAAAGTTAAACACTTTTATTTCTTAGTCTGAAGGGACATCAATGGACCCCTCCGATGATGATGACGCCAACGAGGACGACGACGACTCCCGAAATGATGATGCTTTGTGCCTTTTGTGGGCTCTCTGATGATGGTTATATGGTGATGGTGGTGATGAAGGCGGTGGCGATGATATAATTAGCTGAGATATTCGATTCGATGATAAATAGAATAATGATGTCCTTACATATTCGTACGTTTATAGATTTATCTATACTTCACGATTTATGAGAGCACGAGGTCCGGGGAAAGATGGATATTCATTAATGGGCCTCCTCTACTCCTCAAAACCTTTCATCTGAGATTGATGAAGTATCTAATGGTGTCAATACATGACGAATGTGTGTAAATTAGGCGCAAGTCATCAATGAATATGATGTAGATGATTTCCCATCAACCGGGTATACGATGATATTGTCATTCTGAAAAGGTCAAAGATTAAATGATTCCACAGAGAGGAGAGAGAGGGAGTGAAATACTAGAAATAAATTAATCGTAAAGCTTTATCCATAAGTATAGAATAATGTATGTTTTATAGGGATATTTACTTTGGGATATTGGTCAAGAGCTCGTTGATATAATTATTATCAATCTATGGTTCGAGTTTCAAGCTTAGCATATATACATACACGAGCACTTACCTACTCACTTAAATAAGGGAAGGACGAGAATAATTTATAAATACGTCATAATTTAAGGGATAAAAGTCATACAAACTGATTGTTGTTTACTTTCTCTTCGCTTGACATTTTCAACCAACATTTTTTATTTCTAAATGTCAAAAGTCTTTCCGCAATGAAATTTTTGTTTTATAGAGGTACATAACTTTAAGTTGGCAACACTATTTTGAATGGTGGCCATTTTGACAGCTGTTGTCAAATGATTTATTTTAAGTATGATTTGACATTTCAGCATTAATAGACTGACGTCTGAACAACGCTTTTAAATTTTTCAAATTTATTTTGAAAATCATGATTTTGTTCAAAATAGGTATCACGGGAATTTTGTTTATCGATGAAGATCACATTTCGTTGACAGGATACATAAATCAACTAAACTGCCACATTTGGAGTGGGTTGGGTTGGTGAAACACTTGTTCCGTACTTCCTTAAAAAGAACGCTAGCAAGAACGTTACATTAAATGATGATCGTTTAAGGGCTATGATTACTGACTTTTTCTTTCATCAACTGAACAACCATGACGTGCAGGAGCTTTGGTTTCAAAAAGATGGCGGCGTTACGCAACATACACAGTTCGAGTCCCAATTGATTTATTGAAGGAAAAGGAAACGCTTTCTAACAGCATATTTCGAGATACGGACCCGTGAATTGGCGTCCAAGATCGTGAAATTAATTTAGCGCCGCTGAATGTGTTCTGTGGAAATATGTAAAGTCTCTAGCTTAGGCCAATAAGCTTGAAACAATTCATCGCTTGTAGGACAACATTCATCGTGTTTTTTCCGATGCACGGTCACAAATGTTGACCAAAAAATAATTGAAAATTGGACCTCCGTCCACGTCTTTTGAATATTTTTTATGTCTATTTTAAAAAAGTTCTATACCTCTAGAAAAGCACCCTTTACAAATCAATAGGTTTCCAAATGTTTCCTTTTTTTGTTCACTTGACATTTTCTACAAAATTTGCATTTTTAAATATTAAAAGCATTTTGTGTAAAGCCTTCAACTTTTTTTAAAGAGATAGTTACGTGTTTTCCCGCTTAAACAAGACCCTTTCACTTAAATTCTCTCACTGTCTTTTTTAAATTATTCAAAAACTCCAAATTAATTTGAAGAGACAAAACAGACAAAAAAAAACTAAACAAACGGTTCTTTAAATTTAATATTACATGTCCAACTTAATCCAAATAAAAACCCCATTACATCCGGAAGATTTGCAAATTCGAATTTAAATTCCACTCACCAAACACTAATTTTTCAGTCATCGAACTACACTACCAGCTATGGCACCTTACAAAATACAATACAGGTACGAATAGCTTCGTAAGTAAGTAAGTACCTACTCTCCAAACTACCTAAATACGGTAAGGAGGTTAAGCCGTGCCTTGAATAGAACAAGAACAAGGTAGAATAAATATTTAACAGAAGTTTAAAAAAAATGTACAAAAACTTCTTTTAATCCAAAACAGTACGAAAACGCTGTCACAAATTTTTGTTTCTTCTTTTTTAGCAACAATGAAATTAAATGCACCTTCATTGTGGTCAAGTGAGCAGAAAAAAAGATTCTTTTTCTTTAAATCGCCTCCTCCCCAATTTCAATCGCAATTCCAATTTCCAATCTTAATTCAAAAAGACAGCGGAAGACGAAGACCATCATCATCCAATCGAATCGAATATAGTAGAAAAAG
This sequence comes from Eupeodes luniger, assembly GCA_951509635.1. Lineage (NCBI taxonomy): Eukaryota > Metazoa > Arthropoda > Insecta > Diptera > Syrphidae > Eupeodes > Eupeodes luniger. Next base: position 3,559,376 of record OX608075.1, on the reverse strand, counting down.
AAGAGAGGAGTTACAAAAGCTCATTCTTCTTTCAATTTATAGCAGGTGAAAAACCTTAACGGTCTCTTGGAAATCTATCTAGCACAATGATGATGACGACGACTCGGACGGGTACAATGACGATGAGTACGACACAGCGACGAACAACGGACGAGCGACGTTCATTGGACAAACATTATCGTAATCGATTGAGTGCCTTTTGTATTAGCACCTTTGATGGTAGTTTGCGCGCGGTTAACCCACCTGAATAAATTTCTTTTACATAATCGCGCTTGGCCGGAGGCCGACAGCGACAGTAGCAGCGGCGTAGATGGCAGTGAGCACGATGGGCTTAAGCTGCTAGTAAGTATCTGTGGTATGGTTAAAAGTAGGCAAGTGTAAACACATTTTTTTGCTACCCCACCATACCATGATGCGCCCGCTTTTACTGCTGACCGAACTATGCTGTGTCTGTAATCGGTTAACCTAGCTTTGCCAATGATGTCGAAAGTATTATAGGCGTAGTATGTACATTGCATCGTCGAAAAACTTAAGCTGGGAAACTACAAGTAACTAACTATTAATAAACAGAAATATGTCAAATATGAAGATGAAGTGTTGCAATCTTGACAGATAGCTGGTGTGTACAAAATTGCCTGTCACATGAAGATTATGAAACTTGAAGATCCGCCTAAGACTACGAATGTATGTTCATTCCCCAAACTCTTTTCTTTTAGTTTTTACATACATTTCAAACAAAATAAAAAAAATGAACAAAAATTAATTGATTTAAAATAAATACTTTTAAACAAAAATGTTGAAATCAAAGAGAGTGCGAAGTATCATTTAATTGTCAACTTTGACAACCTTGACAAAATCTCTTTGACTGCTCCGTATGAGAATAAATTTAATGACATGAAGTCATTTAGACTTTTGAGGGGTTAGGTCAACAGTTTGTATTTATTTTTTAAGCATAAAAAGTCTTTTCAAAAGTTTTTAAATATTGCGCCAAAATATTATGGCTGGGGAAAACCCTTAAGTATCTACTCATTTTTCTTATTCTAATTTTAAATGTATTGCAAAATTACTCACGATTTTCTATTTCTCAAAACATAACTGCCGAACTCATAACTAATGTAATTTTCAACGTATTTACTTGAAATTTTGAAAATGTCTTGGAAAATACATTCTCTTTTAAAACCGGCAAAACTTTTAGAAATTGGAATTATTGTACTTTTCAAAAGTGAAATAATGTCAATTTTCAAAAGTTTGTGATATTGTACTTTGACAAAGTGAAATAAGGCCAAATAATTTTGAGAAATAAGCCCTACTTATTTAACTCCCCAAATTAAGAATGAATAAATAAGAATAAATAAATTGGGTGGCGCAACAGTCCGTTGAGGCCTAGGGCCTAGTGACTTACAACTCTCAACCATTCCTGTGTGCGAGTACTGTTGTCAGGGATGGAGGGGACCTACAGTTTTAAGCCAAATCCGAACGGCTAATTTGAGAAAGCACTTTTCTTGACAAGAATTACTCTTGGAGAATTTGTCAATTCCTCGCAAGTGGCAGTACCCGTGAAAAAAAACTTTAGATGGCATAGGCAGGGATTGAACTGAAGACCTCTGGCATGACAGTCCAACGCACTAACCATCATGCCACGGGTACTACAAAAAAATGAAAATAGTCCCCAAAAAAGAACAAATGAATCTAATGTCTTTTTCCTTTGCATTGAAAAAAAAAATTATCATATCAAACATCAATACATTTGGTCAATCATAAAAATATGCTCTGATTTTTGTCACTAAACCTCAAAATTTATCAAATGCGTGTAAGCTTTTCATACAATTTTATTGTTATGATTCGATCAGCAATTTGATCGTTAATCAACGAATGAAAACTTTAACCTGTCGACTTGCGTTTTCATGAATTTTTCAACTGCATTTCCACACCTACGGAAATGACATTTGACTGCTTGACAATTTCAATGACATTAACTTTAAAAATTATATTAAAAGTTAGTTTCAATTGTTCACCCTTTATTCCAACAAATCTGACCGATAAATCGAGAGGCGTTAAGTCGCCCGAACTAGCGGATCAGTTAACAGAATAATTTCTGAAAATTAAATTGGCACCAAATTGATGTTCCAAACAGATGTTCCTTCCTCATTAAGAAAGAAGTAAGGATTGATGGTGCAGCACCAAACATTCAATTTTAATGGGAAATCTTTAATGGTTTGAGAATTTTAAATGTTCCACACACTTCACTTTTGCTTATTGATGAAGCCAATCAAATAAATACCGTAAAATGGACGAAGTGCTATATGAATTTCGTGAAATGTCCACAATTTTAAACGTTAAACGTTAAACGTTTAAATATGGGTTTCCAAACCTTACTGAATAGAAATAACCAAGCGGTTTGACAATCCTAACTGTCAAACCATAGACAACAAACAATTTTCCAATAAAACTCATCTATAATAATTATAGAACTCGTCTTAATTTGGGAGCTCATTGTGGGTATTGCATTTTGCGAGGAATTGACTAATCCTCCACGAGTAATGCTTGTCATGAAAAGTGCTTTCTCAAATTAGACGTTTAGATTTGGCTTAAAATTGTAGGTCCCCTCCATCCCTGAGAACATTACTCGCACAGAGGAATGGTTAAAAGTTGCAAGTCACTAGGCCCAAGTTCTCAACGGATTGTTACGCCTAATTTATTATTGTTTATTGTGGAAAAATGTAAAATTTGATAGTAAGTCTTAGGCACTTTTACATCTGTTTTTTTTTGACATTAATAATTATCACTGTCATAGTTGCGTTTTTAGCGTACGGGCTAAAGCAAAAATGTTTGAATATGCAGCATTCATGGAATAACGCATTTAGAAATATTTCTTTTCATCTCATTTACTTACAAAAATTAAACTTTCTTAAAAAGTCCTAGTTTAAATTTTTTTAAAGACGACATCACTGATTTTTAAACCCCCTTCTGTTTTAAAGTCGTCTACTGCGGGTCAATAGTGTTGTAGATAAAAAGAACATAAGAACCTGATTGAAACATTCTTCTTTTTTTTCATTATTGTTGTATATTTATTTTTCTTTTATGTTGTTCTTTTTTATCGGTAATTAAAGTTTTGCGGTTTTCCAGTCTATAAAAGTAGTATCAGCAAAGCATAGGTAAGGCCAGCATCGGCACTTGATTGAATTCCAATTCAATGGTTGCAAATGAATTTCCGTGAATATACATACATACCTATCTGCATGTAGTTATTTAAAAAAGGTATACCTAGCTAGGTATTTATTGTGAGAATTGAGGAGTGGTGGATGGTGCGTGGTGAATGCATGGTGTAAGGTGCGAGCAACCGACCGACCACCCATCATCATCATCACCACCAAGAAATCTTTGGGCGGATGTTTGTGCCATATTTTTGTGATGGGTGTTTATCCCACTTCTGACAAGCGTCAAGGTTCTGCAATCAGCAGAACATAACACCTTCATTGTAAACAAAAGCATTACTCAAGAGCTCAGTCAATTAATTACAACTTCACACCTTTGCATGCACAAAAAGTTAATTGAAAGTTCATGTACACATCAGCAAAGCATCTTCATACTCAATGCTGCTGGATCTAAAGATAGTTGTTGCTGTCGATATACTATACAGTATAATAAATTGTACTTCATTCAAACAAGATGTTGGGCTCTTTTAAAAGACACACAGAGACGGGAAAGGAGAGTCTTGTAAGCTCCAAGGAAAGATGCCGAATCTCACTTATCTTCTAATATTTTACCTTCGAGCTGAACAACACGATGCACGCACGTCAAATGTTTACACTATACCACCACTCCGACTCCTACTCTATATCAACTTTTCGCTTTTACATGAAAATGAGATATTGTAATTTTCGATCAAATCGGCATCTCCGTTTGTGCTGATGGCGCTGCAGGCACTAAAGCTGGTACCTGCACAATGTCAACAAGACCTTGGGTTTATTATTTTTTTTTTGTTCAAGTTTCTCAAGGTGTTTTGTAATTAACTTTGGCTTGACGCTTGAGCTTCAGCTTCAAATGCAGCTTCAGGTGGTGCTGCATCATAAATAGACAAACAAAACGTTGTTGGTTGCGACTTGAGAATGACCCAATAAATTTTCCTCCTGCCTTACCGACGCGACGACGGCGACGCTATAGTTAGAGACTGTAGGTTAGGTAGGTATGTTAAGGTGGAATAATGATGCAGATGATTATGGTGCTGTGAATTCTTCTTTGTTTTTATAATTTTCTTTTATATAAGAAGTTTATTTTGCAATAGTTTCTTGTGGATCTTTCGATTTTAATAACTATATTGCTTACCTACCTTTATGTTACTTGTGATGCCCCATCACAGAGTAATAATGTATATTTGCTCATTAATGATGATGTCTGAATATAATAATATTATTTCTTTTCTGTTTTTCTTTCGTTTCAGATAACCATCGTCATACTATCTCAATGAAGTGGTAAGTTGGAAGATAAAATATAATTACATAATTTTCTGTTTGAATAATTTTAAACGATGTCAATTTAATTCATATTTGTTGTTTTTTTTTTTCTGTGTAACGAAACCGGGTCAATGTTAAAGGTGGAAGCTGCACCCAATTTAAAGTTGTTTCTTAATAAAGTTATTAAAATTTCCAATCATCGTTGGTATTAAATGGAAATTACATCACCACGACTATAGGTTTAGGTTTTGTCCATAAGTGGGTTTTGTACAATGCATTAAATTGTGATGTACTGTGATGACAGTTTAAACCCAAACCCAGTCCCATAATAGATGTACCCTCACCTTAACCAATTATAGGTAGGTAAGGTAGTTCAATATGACCACAATTACCACAAGCATCCTGTCAATAATTTTGGAGATAGAGCCCAAAAGCTATTTTATAGTGAACATATACAAAACCCTAGGCTCAATTCAATTACCTTATTCTAACAGGGTTCAAAATTAATGGAAGAGAAGTGACCATATGCCATTATGCCTCTGTCTTACATTTCTCCATTGATCTCATTGGAATGTTTGCAGTATTTCGATAGTAGGTACTTATTGCATTTCGTAAATATAGGTTCTCGAGGAGATAGTTTCATCTTACCTATAATCCCAACAATGATCCCTCTCACCTTTATGGAGTCTATATAGTATCATTCAGGTACAGCTCTGGTCTATGGACTGCCAATCGAAGCCACCGTCGTCGTCTTCGTCGTCTACGATGGTGTTCTTAATACCTAACCTACCCAACTAATTCTGCGTAACAGATTCCAGTCATAATTTCCCCATTCCATTCTACATCGCCTTGCCCTGCCCTGCGCTGTTTATAGCTAGCTGTTTACTATAATCGCCGAAAGACTAAATCTTGAAGCTATAGTATAAGAGAGGCTTTCTTGCTGGTCGTCCGCGTTCGCAGTTGTCGTCGGCGTTGTCTGCAACGACATCGTATATCTATAGGTACGTGTCGTTGGTAATATTAATATGTAATTCTTCAACCATGGAATCTTATAAACAATACTAGATCCCATCCAGTAAGTGTACTCGAAGGTACATCTATGTACACGCCGCCGTCTAATTTCAGCTTTAGCTAAAGATTTCAGAAGCAATTAATTAAAATGAATACCGTGTGTGTGCATCAGTTGCAATGTACTAAACCCTACAGAGCCATTTCGTATCATCATTATCAATGGTTAATGAACTTGAGCAGATAAAAATGAAGAATATGATTGCCAGATTGAATTTTTCGAATTTTATTTGGTTCAACTATTTCCTTGAAATAATGTTTATGTATGATTTTAAGGTTGACTTCAGAAACCTTGGTAAGATTTCAAGGTTTTTAAAGCTATATATTGTCTTGAGAACTGCAAAGAAAATTAACATACAATTGTTTACGCGTATTTGAACTGAATAATTTACTTCCAAATTGGTTAAACATTTATTCATTGAGGGCCTTACGACTCATGTAGAAAGACAAGAGAATAAAGTGAGTTGGCGAATAGGGTAATTAGATCCATGCCTTTAAAATTAAATACCTTAAAAAACTTTGAGTGATTGAAATCCCCTGGATTTTTATTTCTGACAATAATCTGTCATTGGAATTGTATAAAATTGATATACAAATCAGTGAACGATTCCATTCATTTTTTGACATAATGGAACAGAGCCCTTCAGAGTTGAAAAAAGTTTGCTTTTAGTTCTATGAAGTTTAAAAAACGTAATTTACTGAGAAAATTATATTTCATATTTTTCAAAAAGACATCGCTAATTTTTTTTTCTTGAGCCAAAAAGGAGATTATTTCCTCACAAAAGAGGATGTATGGTCAGAAATTAAGGAGACTTAAATACTCAGTGTGTTTGTGAATACAATTGATACTTGATAAACATTAAAGTTAAACATTTATTACAAGATAAATGATATTGAATTAAACTGTTAAGCCATTTTTCAATAAAATGTTGCCCTATTTTTTAAGGACTAAATTTCAAAATGTATCAATCGTCATTTGATAGTTAAAACACGGATTGAAAAGTCATATAATTGGTTTTCATAATTCGCTATAACAACCTGCCAAAAAACTATGATGATCGGTTACAAAAATCAATTAAATCAATGATATCTATATTTGGTCCCTTATCATTGAAATGAAAACTGACAGCTGAGAATGAAATTTAACGCTTTCAGTGGAACTGAAACTGAGTGAAAAAATCAGAAGGTCCAAACGATATGATCATTTAAACATTAAAATTAAATTAAATAAAAGTTCTGAATTCCTACAACTCATTATCTTAATCATTTTGAATATTAAATAAAATTAACTTGACTTTCTTTTTTCCAAATTTTAATCTCGAAAAAAAATGTTGAATGATAAAAACCAATGATAGCTAATTCTGGCACCTAAGGGGCAATTTTGTGTCCAATTTGAGTGCCTTATGATAGAAGTACCCATACATAAATACCTATTTGTATGACAAACTTATCACTCTCGCGCAATATTGAGGAAATAATGACAAATTACAAATGACACGGATGTACTGTGTTAAAGCACTTTCTGAACTGACGGCTAGGTCACTCTAAAAGCTTTTCTAGACCACAGAAGTCACTGACGTTTAATATAAAGCTCTATCTATGCAACGCGTTCAGAAACAAGAAAATGATTTAAGTATATTTAACTATTTAGACAATTATTTTTAATCAGGCTTATAACGCTGTAATGTCTGATTTGATAATTTTGTAACAAATCTTTAAGCTGTTCATATACAACCGCTAGATAGACGTGCCAATTTGACAGGTGTCAAGTGACTTTCACGATTTATTTGTGTGTTTATTTGTATTTTCGAATTTTTGTAAGTCCAATTAATTCGGACGACCTCACAAATAAAGAATTTCTAGAAAATTAAAAAATGTAGGTTCAATTGACGCGCAGTGGCCCGAAGACAAATTTTTCAGTCGTGTGTGGACAGCCTTATGTTACTTAAGTCGAACACACATTTTTCAAAGGATTGGTGCTATGTTTCCACCAAAACATAAACTTCCTTTCCTTACCCTGACCTGGCAATCATAAACGAGGTTACTGTTTCGCTCCCACTTCAAATAGTATAATATTATGGAGTCCAGACCCGAGCTTTGCTCGCAAATTCTGTTTATTTTAAGTGGCTCTGGTTGAACATATTGGCGTGGAGCGGTTATGTTGCGTTAGCGTGCAGTTCAGCATTACTCTACTCATACTCAGTGTTGTCGTCTGCTGCTGAACTTGGTTTAGACGTTGCGGTGGCATGCGAGTTGAGTGCGCCATTAAGTAATAGCGCAGTTATTGATATTTCCAATGAAATATACACAGACACAGAACTATGAGATTGAATAATTCATCAGCTAGCAGCCAGCAGCGGTAGCGTGTCGTTGTGGCAATGGCTGTCCTGCTCATTGTCATTGGCGTCGACGTCGTCGTAGTTGTCAGCGTCATAGTCGTAGTCGTCATCATGTGCATAGTTGCACCGCACAGCATAGAACGCATCCCAAAGAGCAAAACAATCCTATTGATATGCAACAAAGTATGAAAAGGAATCATCTTCGAGTCGCGAATCCGTTTTCCGTTCGTTTTTTTTGTTTTGATACAGGGCTGAATAACTGAAACGCTATTTTTTGAGTTCATGTAGGTACTGTATTTATGTACAAATCTAGTTGTGTTTTGTTGGAATTCGAGGGCGGAATGGAGGTGAAGGTGAACAAAAACGCTAGATTCCTCATTATACATGCGAACTGGCGGACGGTGGTGGTACCGGAGGGCGTGGTAACGTCGCATGGTGGTCCGTTTCTTTGATTCTCGTCGTTTTCAACTTGGTTGAAAGTTACATGTATACAAACCTACGAAAAGATATGCGACTACGGAGTATGTATAAGTCTAACAGATGAGGTTAGAATTCCTTCCTAAAATAACCAAGCTATGATCTGGAAGGGACACAACATGACGAAGACAAAACGACAGAGTGTAAGCGATGATGATGATGCATGGAATATTTTAGCATACAAAGTTGCAACAAGATCTTCGTTTTAACAAAAACAACAAAAATTCTTCAGTGAAATCTCGAGCATCGCGTTGATTTTTGTGCATCACATGATTTCGCCTCAAGGGTTGAAAATAATTTGCCACATTGTCAAGACTCCACTATAGGGACTACGAAGAGGAGGGATGATTTTAAAGAAGGAATATGGTAAAAAAAAAATAAGCTTCTATTTTAGGGAACAAAGGCGACATGGTGGTAGGTAGAGGAACCTACATACACCAGATGATTGGCAGTAATAATATGTTTTGACAAGAGTGTGGTTTTAAAAGATTTGTTTTTCGAATGTCATTCTATTTTCATAATATTTGTTTCCAAACCAGAACAGTTACAGAAAGGTAGATAGGTATAAGAAAGTACTTTGAATTGCATGGCATTATTTTTTATTTTGTTCTCCCGGTGGATTTTTATATGAATATTTTATAACTCGAGTGAATAAATCAGAATAAAAATCTGGAATTGAAATGATTCTTATTTGTGATGTAGAATGAATGAATGTGGCAAAAATAGAGCGGAAAACAGTCACAAAAGATTAGGATAACGGAGTGAAAAATAAATAAGTACCAGGAAAGAAGAAATATATTTCATGAAAAAGAAAGGAATTTGGGAAACTTCTAAAGAAAAATATTACTTTACTGTAGCCGAGGCAAGAGACGAGAAGATGAGCAAATAGTTCTGGTATTGGTTTCGTCGAATTTGAAAAGTTTAAGTCTTATTTCGAAATCGATTCTGAATTGGGTCAAATCTTTCGGTTTTTTGATGCATTAAGCAATTTTCTTTTCTTTTCCAACTGAAAGATATAACAATTTTGAATCCAAATATCTGAGCACTCCTTTAAGATACTCTGGAAAATGATATCTTTGATTTTCTTTTTTACCCAATAATCTTCTATCTTGGGCAAATTTGACGATCTAAGCGAGATTCTTATTAAAACAATTTCTTAGAAATGAGTCGACTTATTTTGCTTTGAAGTCGAGGTTTACCTTTTTTGTTTTTCCATACGCCCAGCAAAAGATGTATCTACCTACAACTTTTGTAAGGAAAAGGTCGTAAATCGTTATCACAAATTTTTTATTTAAACAAATCCTATACAAAATATAATACTAAGCTATTAATAATATATATTAACCATTCTTGAAGTGCGGCAGGAAAAAGAATCTCTATACATGATAATACAAGCTGATGGACATATCTAGAAGTCGGAGGCAACTAGCTGTTTCCACAAAACATTGTTTATATTAATTTGATGTAAAAGTTTCCGTTTTGGTTCTTTAATTCAATCTTTTTAAAAGCTCTTTTTTAGGTTTTGGTAAAAAGGTATAAATTTGTCATATGGACCCCTGTAAAAATTCGTGAGCTACTCAAGTTTGGGACGAATGAAGAATTTGTAGATAACAACCAAATCAGAAGAAAGTGAAACATTCCTTACATTGTCATCGGAGAAATCCAAAATAAAGCATTCTTTAAATCAGCGAGTATAACGCCCTTAGTGACTTTTTACTTAGCATGTATAACAGCTTTCGTCGAAACCAATATCAGCAGGTTATGGCCAGTGGTGGTTATAGGATTAGCAGGTTTAGTGTCAATGGTGACTTTCAAGTTAGTAGAAATTACGATTCTGGTGGCCGTAATAACAAAGCTAAGGTATTGGTAAATCAACAAATAGCAAAGCTTCTTGTGAAAATTAGTTTGTCCCAATATTTGTATATGGTAGATGCAAAGCTAAGCAAAGCAAATCTAATTGTCATTTTAGTTTGGGTACAAGTTACAACGTCAATTTATACAACGTCAATTCAACGCAAACATTGAAAGTTAAAATCAATTTTTGACGAATTTATTCATAGAAATTAAATTGACAAGTTTTTTGTAACAATTGATTTAAAGGGAGAAATACATAAAATCTGTTTTAGAACGTGGGGGTTATAAACTAAATAGGAAGGGTGGACATTTTTTTGATTGTTTTCTTAACATTATATTATTCTAGGTTTTCTTAAGACAAATTTGAATATTTCTCAAGTATGATATTAGCTTGAAAAGATTAAATAAATAAAAATATTTGATTACAATCGTAAGTAAGTGAACTTACGTATTCATTTTAATCGGAATAATTTTCATTCGACTTTAGCCATTATTCTTCACGATTAATTATGATTTTTTAAGAGCTTGAGAACTTTTTTTAAAAAAAAAAACGCATAAAATTTGCAAAATCTCATCGATTCTTTATTTGAAACGTTAGATTGGTCCATGACATTTACTTTTTGAAGATAATTTCATTTAAATGTTGACCGCGGCTGCGTCTTAGGTGGTCCATTCGGAAAGTCCAATTTTGGGTAACTTTTTCGAGCATTTCGGCCGGAATAGCCCGAATTTCTTCGGAAATGTTGTCTTCCAAAGCTGGAATAGTTGCTGGCTTATTTGTGTAGACTTTAGACTTGACGTAGCCCCACAAAAAATAGTCTAAAGGCGTCAAATCGCATGATCTTGGTGGCCAACTTACCGGTCCATTCCTTGAGATGAATTGTTCTCCGAAGTTTTCCCTCAAAATGGCCATAGAATCGCGAGCTGTGTGGCATGTAGCGCCATCTTGTTGAAACCACATGTCAACCAAGTTCAGTTCTTCCATTTTTGGCAACAAAAAGTTTGTTAGCATTGAACGATAGCGATCGCCATTCACCGTAACGTTGCGTCCAACAGCATCTTTGAAAAAATACTGTCCAATGATTCCACCAGCGTACAAACCACACCAAACAGTGCATTTTTCGGGATGCATGGGCAGTTCTTGAACGGCTTCTGGTTGCTCTTCACTCCAAATGCGGCAATTTTGCTTATTTACGTAGCCATTCAACCAGAAATGAGCCTCATCGCTGAACAAAATTTGTCGATAAAAAAGCGGATTTCACATTTCGAACCGAACACTGATTTTGGTAAAAAAATTCAATGATTTGCAAGCGTTGCTCGTTAGTAAGTCTATTCATGATGAAATGTCAAAGCATACTGAGCATCTTTCTCTTTGACACCATGTCTGAAATCCCGCGTGATCTGTCAAATACTAATGCATGAAAATCCTGACCTCAAAAAAATCACCCATTATAATTGACTAACTTTTTACTTACCTATATGATCTGTGTAAGGTGATAGTTCCAAGTGATAGCTGTCACAACAAAAACGAGAATGTCATATTCAAAGGAATATGACATTTTTGTTGAAGTATCCTTGTTTCAAAAAAGCTAATGACTGTAGAAAAAATAGGGATATCATATTATTGTAGTACTTTTATTTTAATGTTTTTTTGGAAATTTGTTGAAAATTTTACCTTCGAACGAGCTAAATTCAATAATTCAATCACCTAACGAAATATAACAATCACATTAGCCGGTTCCATCTCTTAAATTCAACTACATTTCAAACTTTAAAAAAGAACAAATTATAAGATTTTAAATTTAACAACAAGCTCAAAACATTCTTGCGACAAGTTTATTTTTTATTTTTTAAACATTACAATTCGTATTACCTTTCGTGTTCATAAAGTTTTTATCAAATTAAATATTTAACTTCTTCATTTATAAAGTGTGTGCCTACCATAACAATAAACATTTGTGGACACATCCCTAATAATAATAAATATAAATTGTGCGTGCACAACTATAATTATATTTTTTAAGTGACTTGTTCTTCAGATAAAACCAACAAAATTATAGCTAAAATTGTAATATTCAAGCGAAAATTCCAATAAATATTCCTTTTCGCCTTCGTGAAAAATTAAAATAAATTTAAAGCTACTTCTTCTTAAAAAGGTTTTGTTCCGTCACCCTAGGATTCAACACAAGAAAATAGGTCTACCTATTTACTGGTATTTCATAATTATTTTTAAAAACCGTCAATGAGTCGGATTCTTGAACTTGAGGTTTTTAAGTTTAACCCCACAATTGAGAAAAAACACTCGTTATCTTCTCTTTAATTCCGCAAAATAAAGAGAGATGAAGAATGATAATTTAAATATCAACTTTTCCGAAATCACAATTCAAGTTTGATAATACTATGCTAATAAAACAAACAAAAAATGAAAATCTACAAAATTAGTTTCATAAATTGAATTAAACATTAAATCCTCTCCCATTAGGTTAGGTAAATATAGACCTCTTAATAAGCCTATGACCATCATCATTCATTCTCTTATAAACGTCATCACGACATCCGTCAATTTTTCGTTGTTGTATTTTTTAACATAGGTACACATCAGATATAGAATTCTCATTCAGAAAAACCACTTCATCTGCATAAATGCCAAATCAGCTTCCTCTATACGAATTATACAAATATTGTATACCACCTATACCTATAGTTTGAATAGCTTCATAACGAATTTTTTATGAGCTAAAAACTTCAACCCAAATTCAAGCTTAATGCGATAAAGTACACACAAAAGGTTATATGCCCTTATGAATCGTCGGATATGTTATGTGCAGTGTCGAAGCCGATAATGCCTTTGGGAATACAGGAGAACACACAGAGAAACTTGTTCAATATATTCCCAATAATGAAATAATCAAGAATCGACCTATTCAAAAGTTTTTGTGTATTTTTCACCCTCTATCAGAGGCCTCAGGACATTAATCGAACTCCACCCCTACACCTAATTACACAAGGACCCTGTGGATATGCATGCATATTCTATTACATTGGATCATAGTTCGATGATGTAAGAGAAAAGAGCAAAGGTGGAAGGCGCGGTATCCGATATGTGGCATGTGGCACTAGGAACTCGGTACTTGGAACTTGGCACTTGGCACTTGGAACTCGGCGCACTTGTAAAAATCTTACAGATTACTAATTAAATATATTTACTATGCAGTATGTTATATGCAGAATTGCAGACTATGCAGACACGTAAGGCACTCTGAATAAGGTGATCGATTGCTATTCTATTCAGGAGCACCTTTTCTTTAGACTACCAGCTACAAGCTTCCAGATGAAAGGAAGGGATTGGCGTTTTTAGTCTCCAGTCTCCATTGATGTGCATAATTATTATATTCATACTGCACTCTGAACATTTATATTGAAATATACTGCATCATGTCCTTTCCGGGTTCCGGGTGCTGCCAGAAGCAGCAGGAGGAGTCATCTGTGAGCGTTGAGCATGAAAATTGTATACCTTGTGGGATGTGGGATTCAACATAATTTTGAATAGAACCGAAACAGTGCGATGGACTTTTGCTTTTTAAATTTTTAAATTTTAAATGCGCAACATAAAAATACTCGCTACACACTTCCTACACCTTCTTATACGTCGGTCGCTCGTCCTTATACACATCAGAATCAGAAAGGCGAATTAGGAATGGAAAGGGATGGCAGAAGCACAGCAGCAGTGTGGGTCTGTAGGGTGTCCAATATCCTGGCGGCATCGTCAGCTGCTCTGGGAATTGGAATGGTGGTTGTGGGACTTGCGATGCCATGGCGCTCCGCTGACGCTGGAAAGCATTAAACTGTTTAATATTTAAATATAGAATCAACCTCAAATTGAAGATGAGTATATAAATAGCTTCATATAGTTAGCTCGAAATGGTTGTACTGTACATATTGGTTGAATAGTTGAATGGCATTTGGAAGAGCGAACCAACCCCGGCAAGACATTTTTCTTTTTACTCCGGTTATTTCATTTTCCGTCTTACCAAATGGGAAATTTCCTTAATTCCGAAGCATAAAACGAAAGCAAAATCTAATCTTTGCATTCGTTTCCTTCATCTTACGAACTTACATACATATATACGATTATATATTTTATGTGTATAGTACCTTTTTTGAAATTATTTCCTTACCGTAATTTTGTGCATCAACCTTCGTCGTAGAGTTTGGTCCTTGATGATGGCAGCAGAAGTCCTTCGTACCTATATTTACCTAACAGATGATGCTACTGCTGCTTCTTCAATTCTTTTCACTGCAGGCATATCGTATCGGGTATATAAAGAAAAACGAGGTTTATCTTGTGCTATTTTTGATTTTAATTTAAACAGAATAAAAACGCATACATCAGGACACCAAAAAATATATATGGAAGTAGGTATAAAGGTACCAAAGTAGAAAATGAAAGATTTGCATGAGAAAAGAAAACTGGACGTGGATTGATTAAGGAAAGAAAAATAACTGAATTAAGCTTCAAGGATTAGGTAATGCTATGAGAAATTGAACATAGCTAGACTGAGAAAAACTTCAATTCCTTTACTATTCTGCTAGCTGTATACAAGGACAAGTTAATCTCTATGGATTGGATTATATATCTTTATAGGTATCAAAAAGTTAATCCAAAATAAATATTTTAATGAACAAATATTTTGAGGTAGGTATTGCGATACTTTTCATTCGATGAAAAGAAAAGTAGAATCGAAGGATATATATATATAGTATTCGCGGATGCTTTGTTAATGATTTTATTGAATTTGTAAGCTCTTTGATTCATAGAAAACCTCAATTAACTTAAATGATAATGGAAATTATAATAAAAGCTTTTCATTCAGTTCGAATCCTGTAGAGAATATGATTTTATTAAAGAGCAATTTTTAAACCGTTTAATCCTTCCTGTCACAAATATTATCACTAAGGATTATTTACAAATACAAGTTAAAACTTAACTTCAAGAAAAGCTATAAGGTAATTAAAGGAGGTCTCAAAATGTTCAATAATCCTACTCCAATAATTTGAAATAGTAATCCCTTTTTTGTGATTGTCATAGACGTCATTGTTTACATTTTCGACTATGAAAGAGGAGTTTTACTAATCAAAGGTTTTTCAAACAAAAAGGTTTAATTTTAAATATCCCGCTATTTCGACAGCTGTCATCTTTTTGACATTTGACAAGTAAAAATTACGAAATTACTAAAAATGGAACGAAAACCGCTTCAACAAAGCCTTGAAATTGAGAATGGTAAGGCAAGTTTCTAATACCTGATCTTAAATTATCTGCCTTCCAATTTTATTAACTCTATTGGAAAGTATTGTTGCAAAAATCGCCGAAAGCATCGAGGAAAGCAAGAACCCTTGAAAATAAATAAAACAATTTGTAGCTTTAAGATAAATTTTATTTCAAAGCCTCTGGTTCCCGAGAGGTATATTTTTTTGGATAAATTGTGATATTGTGTTGTTGGATTGATGTTACGGAAGTGTGCTAGCTGCTTAAGGATCTGCCAGAAAAAAAAGAGACCGCGTTTCATTTAACGCGCGCTTTTTATGCCTTCCGAAGTCTCCACGAAAATTCCCTTTTGAATCCTGTAGTCGTCTTCTTTGCCATAAACAGGTGTCTCTTTCTATCTCAACTTATCGGCCGTTCTCCTTCATCTGACACTTCGCAGCAACGTTGTTTCTGATGAGTTCAGAAAAAAAAAGATCTGTTTGTGTTGTTTATTTTTATGGTCATTTTCGCAACAATATACTGAAAAGTTAGCCAAGAAAAATCTCCCTTACTAGGTTTGTTCCCAAGATTTTTGGACAGAAATTGTTGAAATCTCTAAAGTTTTTAAAAGCTGAAATGAAAGTCTCTCGAAAAGAGGAAAACTGCCAAAAGAGGATGGAACGGCTTTTTATCTTATACTGTCTCAATGTGAAGTAAGCCAAAGGGGCGACACTAGTAACGATAAATTTACGTACCGCAGTATGACATTTTACAAATTAACAATTTCTGCTCATAGAAATTTCTTGGGAAGAATTTGTCATAAGGGGAAATTATTTTACTCTCTTCTGCTTAAAACTACCAAATTTGTAAAGTGCAGAACAGCATTTGGACAACAATTGTTGACAATTGGCAGTTTTGGTCAAGATTGGGAACAGACAGCAACAAGCTAAAAGATTTTAAAGTTCAGTTAACAGAAAAACTCAAGTATTAGATCAACGTCGTTTCTTCGCAGAATATTGTGTCTTTGAAATGCATTAAAATGATCCAAATTTTCATTGAAAAATCATCTTCGGAGCTATCGCATTTATTGCTCGGAGGATCGAAGAATTATTGTGGAAAAGTTTGTCCATCCTCAACATTTTGTCCTGTTTGTTGCGGTTTCTATTCTGGCGGTTCCGACATGATTGGATCTTACTTATTCAAATATGAACCTGGTGCAATTGTTACGGAGAATGGGTCGTGCTACCAAGCTATGATTGATGGTTTTTCATGGGTGGAATTGGTTGGAATTAATGTAGACCACGCTTATTTTCAACAAGACGAGGCTACGTTAACCACAAATAGCGAAACGGTGGAAATTTATCAAGTAAAGATTCCTAACCATGTTATTTCTCGAAGACGTGAAAACAATTGACCACCGTGATCTTGTGCAAAGATTAACTGTCAACCGTTTGACGAGTATTGTGAATTCAATAATATTTATGCCATTGTGAATAAATCTACCTATTGTATATTCTGATTGTTCCTTGAGGAAAAAGAGATTACATATAAAGAAAATTATTTAAAAATTTATTTAAAAAACAACTGAACTCTTTTTTAACGAAAATGACTAGTTTAATGGTCCTTATTTGTTGTAAATGTCTAGAAATTATGAAACCTGTAGGACCCAAAACCAGCGGAAGTTTCTAGCTTGTCTCATTTTTGAATTTAGCATTTTTGATCGATCCATATACTTTCTCCAATTTTTCTGAAGTTCTTTCTGTAGAACCTGAGGTTTTGAACTCTATAGCAATATTTTTACTATGTAGCTACAGCTGCAAGACAAAATTCTTTGGCAATCAGCAAAATTGATTTTTGTTGCTTGCTACATTGCGATTTCTTGGAAACAATATTAACTCAAAGTTTTTAATTATTTTTTAGCTACTCATCAACAAGCAAATTACGATTGCAAATTTATGATTGAAAGAAAAATTGACAGATAACCAGAAAACTGATAAAAATTGTTATTCACAATACCAATTTTTTCATTGAAAACATGTAATTAAAAAATATTCACAATGGGTCAACAAAATTTCTAATTGACAGCCTAAATGCCATTTGGAAAATTTGATTGAAAAATATCAATTTTAATTGATAGGTGAAGGATTCAAGATCTTTAAAAATTCCACGAAAAGGAAATGATTCAGTAACCGTTGCATTGATATCCATTTGGCTGATATCGTTTTCAATTGGCAAAAATTCTTATTTACAGTAAACATCCATTGAATACTCCCGAAAAACTCTCGTTTTTTCAATATCAAAATGAAACATCTTATCGAAATGTTCAGTTAAAATTATGTTAATGAAAGCTTAAAAAGCAAATTAAATCTCTTCCACAAACACATTTACCTCATTCTTACAATTTATTTTCCTAAAATTAACAAATCCCAGCCCCACCATCTCACATATAATATCTTGATAATTTTATAATCATCTCGAATTACAGAAATTACATAGTACCATGCAAAATATTATACATCTTCATTAATTTATTCTTATTCTTTTGCCACGTTCCAATTATTGTTATTATGGCACTTAAACCGTTACGGATGATCATTATTTGTGGTTTAATGAAATTTTGCACACGCATTAATATGTTAGGTACCTCGAAGCTTGAATGTCTGGTCGGATCTATGTATGTAGTACCTCTAGTCTACATGTGTGAAGTGGATGTCTAGTCATCAATATAAAACGTTCAACTTTAATTCTTCCCTTAATCTTCATATCATAGTTAACTGATGCTTTTATGAACACTTTCACTATAATCATACACCGCCTTCCCCACTCCCTCAGCTTTTAAGATTTAATCCAAAGTTCCACTTTCTGCATCCTCTATGTCTATTCCATCAAAACATTGTGAAATATAAATGTACTAATTATATAGCTAGCAGCTTGCGTGTACGTTAAGATAAAACGAAAGCACCTCCCTTTTATAAGTTGTTCCCCTCACCTCATTTATCATACCACCTATCATATGAGCATAGTGAGTGGCATATTGTTATCCAAATGCTGCTTCTACAAATCTTTACTGGGTTTTTATGACGACATAAGTGGATGGGATGCTGACGAAAGCAACAACGTCTTAGTTTTTGTCTCAAGTTAAGTTTTATTTCCAACCAATCACCATTACATAGTTTTTAGAAATAGAAGAAGAATACATTTTTAAGTTAAAAATAAAATTAAAACAACAAAAAAAACTTAAACGAAGGTCGTATTCTCAGAGAATGCTCCACAAAGTCTTATACGAGAACCACTGGATATAGCTCGCAGGAATTGTGGTCCACTAGAAGAAGATTCACTCTCAAGACGAATGACATATTCCTTGCTTGCTGGATCCGGAAGGACCTTTACAGAAAATAAGAATGACATGACATGAAGGTCGTTGAATTTTATATATATTTTTATACCTTTCCACTGTCTGAAGAACCTACTTCCAAACGATATTTCTCAAGAATTCTTCGTGCGAAGGTATTTTTAGATGCTCCTGGCAGTAGAACTTCATCACCTCCCAAAGAAGAAACCATAATTTTCTTCTCTTTTTCATTTGGTGGACTTTGAGGGGGGAAGAGTTTTTCGAGATTCTTATATTGAAATAGTGATGTCTCGAGATTTTGGATTTTTCTCAAAAGCTCAAAAACTGAACCATCTGGAATTTGATCGTTGTCGCGGGATAACTTGCAGAGATCAGAGAGGATTTCTTCGATTTGATTATTGAATGCTTCGAGAATATTGGAATACATGACGATGTCCTGAAAATAAAAGTTCAGCAATTGTTTAAGTGAAACAAAAAACTGAACTTGTAAGAACAAACCTTTAGCTTTAAAACAGCGGAATGCAGAAGTGCTACAATTGTGAGTTCGTAGAGTTCACCAATGGTACGAGTTTCCAAATAGTGAAGGACCTTCAAAGCTTCATTGGTATCATCAAAAAGTCGTTTCTGAAAGAAAATTAGTTTGTTAAAAGAGGTTTAAAAAATTAGTACTAATGGCCTTACCTGTCGATAAGCCGGAATTGGTTGAGCTTGTTTCCAGACATTCTGCCAAGTGTTGTCGGGAGCTGTCATTCTTGTGCTGAGTTTTGCAGTCACATTACCATCCTCTGAAGTAAATAAGATTGAAAAATGTGACATTTTGTTTTAAAGTGTTTTTTCCCAGAAAATTACCATCAGTCTCCTCTTCCCAATCGCGTGGACTATACCACCTTATAAAGTCTTCTATCTTCGCAGTTGGGTTTGCTGCCTTAAAACTCTCCATATCAGATCTCAGAGAAGAACACATCATTTGTGTTGAGAGTCCTGAAGAAAAACAAAAGTCAAAGAAATTGAGAAATTTTCAAAACAATGACAAATACTGACCAGAACCAGGTCCAAGTTTCAACATAACCTCAGCATCATCCAATAGCTGATCTTCAGTCTTCGGTACGGGATCTTGTGTAGCTGGAACATACAAGAACTCATCGGAATCAATCAACTTCATATCTCCTAATTTAGACTTTCTTCCTTGAGGCTTCGAAGGTCCACTGCTTGTAGACTCTTCATCGGAACAATCGAAGAACTCATCATCAGTTGCTTCGTCTTCTTGGTTCTCATCTTCTGGATTTAAAACTGAGACCGCCGCCTCACCTTCAGAGGATGCAAATGGCATACCACATTCGCGAATACGACGTCTTTCCATGCAAATATTAAGCATCTGAAGTTTTTGATGCAAAAGACATGTGCGCATATCAGGAAATCCAGAAGCAATCCTGAAACAAAAACGAAATAAAATAAATTAATTTCAAGACTATTACGTTGCGTATATAAATCAATCAAAAGTTCTAAGATAAAATTAAAGTCTTTAGGTTAATTCCGCGCTTTCAATCAAAATGAATTACAGAACTTCCTTGCCACATTATTTCACACTAAACCGCCAAAAGGAAAGGAAAAAGCCACCAAACCAACACCAAAAAACATCATCAACGAGGATGACGAGATGGAAACGACTTCGTCCTTATACCTACCAACCACTATGTTGGTTGAAGGTACTATTGGATTTGTTGAACAGGATATTGCAATCTAACTCAATTGACTATGCGACGACAATGTGCCAGGCCAGCCAGCAAATACAGTAGAGAGTATAGGTAATTTCAAAATGACGTTACAGAACAAGGATGTGAATGGCAAACTTCCTTCCTTCCTTTCACACAGGAGTTTGGTGCGCTAGGTCATTAGAATTTTCATTCATTTCCATTTGCAAATTAAACACACGGTTTGAGGCGCGGTTCGGTGGCGGTACAATGATGAAAGAGACAACTTGATGCGGTTTCGATTCGATCTGCTCTTAGGCAGAAACAGAAAGCACTAATATCGCACCACAAATTGAATTGGAGCAAAAGCCAAGTATTAATCCATTTGCCATTGTTTGATGGCAGCCAAAGACAGGCAAGAAAAAGTTAAATACAAAAATAATAATAATGCGGTGATTAATGGGGTTTGTTCTGTTATTATGATTGTGGGAGTCAAAGTGGAGCATATTCAGGACCAACTCGGATACTAAACAAGAAAATTTTAATATATGAAGCATTGTTTGAAAGTGACAAGTATGAAATTACTACTGGCAATGACGTTTCTTAATGATTCATAAGCTTTCGTTATTTCATTCCATAAAGACTTTTTTTTTAAATATGGGATTTTAACAACATTTAAGTGAGCCCTAGAAAACACTGAGGATATTTCTGACATTTTTAATAAAGGAAACTTCGTTTAAAGTAAATAAAATCCTGAAAAAAAAAGTTTGGTATCACTGCAACTAAAAACTACATTAGCGAAATGTCAAAATCAACCGTATTCGCAAGTGCCCTATGAACTATGAAACTGACACTGACACAAGTATATAATTTTAAGTTGTTTGAAGAACTTCAAAAAAATATCAATTAAAAATTAAAATTAAGCTGTTTTCTGCCTAATTAAGACTTTAATTTTGCACAATTTTTCAAAGTATTTTAATGTATGTAAAAAAAACACTGTCATTTGAATTATTTAAGAAATTTAATCAAACGTCAACGACAACAGAACTTAAGGTTGGCAACACTGTTTTAGCTGGCGGTCATTTTATCAATTGCCAAGTAATTTATTTTATGGATGGTTTGACATTTCAACACTAATTCACTTACATGACACGTGAACACCGCTTCCAAAGTATGCAAATTTATGTTAAAAATCAAAATACGTATCACCTGAAATTCAATTTCTGTTAAATGGATACGTTACTAAACGTACGCAAACACATCTTTAAAAAAATCATGGATTTAAGTTTTAGGAACCTATCGATAAATGTAAAAATTTTCAATTTGACAAATCGGACTACAATTACAATGGGAAGTTAAAAATAAAAAAAAAACAATTTGGCATCACTAAAAATAAACATGGAGAAAATGTCAAAAATAAACCATTGTTATTATCTTTTGAAAAGTAAAACTTTGATATATAATTCAAAAAAACATTCATATCAAGCGAATTAAACAATTATTGGAGCTAGAAAACTCGTGTTTTGCTTAAGGAAAGTTGAGCCAAAGCCTAAATTCGAAGATAATACTTTAATGGACAAAGTTTAGTAAGTCTGACATGACATTTGAGAGCTGTTAATTGACAAGCTGTCATATTTGAATTACACTTTAATTTTCCTGGTTATGTCATTAGAAATTAAATGTTTCAAAAACATGTTGTTTAAATTATGTTGAGAATTCTAAGAACACACTTTGAACCAATACGAGTTTTTCTTGCTTTAATCCCAAAACACTTAGGCTTTATTTCTTAAGGAATTCTTGTAAATCAATAATCTTTAATTCAATGCTAACGAATTATCAAAAAATCAATTCGGACGTAGATATGTAGAAAAAGAAGATATAGCAGATTTTAAAAGTCAATTCCAGGTATAAAGATGTCTTAAAGCATACAAATTCTTCCCCAACACATTTCTTTGGCCTCACTTAAACATTATACTTCATATCTAGAGCTAGGTAATAATAAATAAAACACTTATGTGGATGTTGAGAATTCTCAATGGTTTTTCTGTTATATTTGCACTCTATTAAACTGTCTTTGAGGAAAATCCTTTATATAGCTTAATTTATGAACACATTTTACATTTGTATAATATTCTCATAAACCAATGAAACATCAGGGTCTTTATGGCAATAATAAAAAATATACATTTACGTATAAATATATATATATAAATGTATGTACATTGAAAGCAAAGACACATTCGATTGACCATAACACCCTAAGAATTTGCTTTATTAGTCTCTCTGAAAAGCATCGATTTTATTAATCTACTTCCAATGATTAGCCTTTGAGTTTGAGTGTGCTTAGTCCTTTTACCCTAATGCATAGATCTCGTTCCAATTATTTTGGTCGAAAATAAAAAATATCCTTGCTGTTGGTGTAAAATGTTTCCACAAAGATGAAGATAGAAGCAAATGCTTCGGTAAGAGAAGCACTTTTTCTTTAATAGCCCATGTGGATAGATATATGCGGGCAAATAGAGTGAAACAAAGTGAATGCAGACTTAGGGGCAGGGCAGCGCAGCACACGAACAGTGCACCGCCATATACAGCACATATTAAACTTTACGACACTCGTAAAACAATATTCTAGGAAGGCAACAAAAATAAAATGTACTTGTTATATCTGTCTGTCTTCTGTCTTCTGTCGGTCTCGGTCTCGGTCTAAGTCTCGGAATAGTTTTACCTACTCTCGTTCTCGTATATGGAAAGCTTGGCACTTTTGAGTAAGTGCATTCAGAGAGCATCCGTTGAGTTAGAGTACCAGAATCCGTTCAGACATCCTTAGACAGAGGAGGTACCTACTTAACGTTGAGATAGGATGGTTAGCTTTTTTTTCTAGCTCCTATCGTACACCACAAACACCCACAAGGGTTATATACGAATTCTAAAACAGATTGTTGTCCTTTGGCATCGGCGGCGGCGGCGGTGACACGACGAGGATGAGGAATATCCCTTTTCCACAACTGCAGGAGCAGAAGAACCAGCAGTGGCAGCAGTAGCATGCAAGATGGAAAAATTATTTATATTCGTGTATTTTGTGAGCTGATGCAAGAACATGGTCTTATGACATTCACAACATAACATACAACCATCCGCCATTCACCATCTACAACTACGATAATAGATAAAACCCGACAAGGGACCCAAAAGTAAATTATATTTAAATCCCTTAGAGTGGAAACTGTGTTGGAAATAGGAAACTTATACACACTTTCATTCTTTCATTCATTCTTTCCATTTTATTCTTTCCATCAAATATTCGTATAATGGATTTTGAGGTAGATTTCAGGTAATAAGAGCGAAGTTTTATTTCTTTGGCATTCAAAGAAGTTTCGTTTTACACCGTCCATTTATTCAATTTGCGTGATTTCAAAAAGGATAATATAAAAGTGGTTGTATTATTTCTTGAAATATGTGTATGTAAATGGGTTAAAACAAGCGGGTAGTATTTCGAAGGAAATTCAGGTCATGTTATGTTGTTTTCACTTTTTGTTTCAGTCAGGAATTTACTTATCCTTGGTTCCAAAAGAATTTCGCCATTAAATGAGGACTTCTAAATTATGGTTTGAAACTATTACTCGTAGCTCTGATAAAATGATTTAAGTCTCAAGGTTAATGGATTTTGATCTACAAGTCAGGGCGATGTTTCTATAAAAATTTCGAAAAATTAGAAGCACACACTGGCGTATACGTACTTTTTTTTTATTTTATTTTGGAAAGAGTTTTTCTCCATTTTTCCATCGCTCCTTGTTTTATGTGTTGTAGAATCTTCAAATTGAAAGGCAAGGCAACGTTTAAAGAGTCAGCTAGTGTCGTATCTAATTCTAATTCTAATTGTTGCTTTTGGGCTTTTTTAATAATTGAATATTTCGCTTAAATAATTCTGAAGTAGGTGTCCAAGTTTGTAGCTTTAAAAATACTTTTAAGTTGTAAATGTTTCGTTGTTGTGCTTTGAACAGTCAGTTTGTCATTTAAAATTCCGCTAAAAAAAGACAATTTTGAATTTTTTTTAATGAACTTTTGGCTCATTGAAGTCACTTTTAAAAATGAGTTTGTTGAAAAAATATATTCAATTGTCAGAAGTAGTAGCTTTTGAAAACAAAATTTTTTGCGCAACCCGAATTTTGTAGCTACAACTACTGGAAATTTTTTTTATTAAAAAGTTCACTTTTAAAAATTCTATTTATTGGATTCTGTGAGGAAGTACAAGATTTTGGGAACATTCAAGTTTTTTTTTTAAGAATGTTAACTTATACAAGCTTTTAAAATAAAAAAAGAGAAACTCAAACAAACTTATTTGCAGGAATTTGTAATGTATTTGAAGTCCCGCCAATACGTTGCGGTCAAAATTTTCAAAAAACAGTAATTTTCAAAAAATAAAGTGCACGACTGGGTCGCACGAACTTGCTCCTGTATGCAAAGAGTCTGTTTAAAAAAGTATCTATATAATATTTAAAAATATACCTGTAAAATAAGTTTGTCTTCAAAGATATATATGCCATTTGATTTGTCGAAAAAAAACTCCATTTTTCAATTTTTTGGGAGGGGGTTACATTTAATACAGTTAAAATAATTTAAAAAAAAACTAATTTAAGATTCAAAATTTTACCTGAAAAATAAGTTTGTCTTCAAAAATTTAAATGCCATTTTATAAATAAAAAAACCCTTGATTTTTCAAATTTTTTTTTCGAAAATCGTTA
Source organism: Eupeodes luniger (assembly GCA_951509635.1). Lineage (NCBI taxonomy): Eukaryota > Metazoa > Arthropoda > Insecta > Diptera > Syrphidae > Eupeodes > Eupeodes luniger. The sequence goes on along the minus strand of OX608075.1, from coordinate 3,534,154 downwards.
GAGCGGTTTTTTTTTAAATTAATTTTTTATATATAAAATTTTTCAATTTTGTTCTAAAAATATTTTTGGTATGCAGTTGTTTAGTGATTGTAAAAAAATGTTCACCCGTTTTTGAGATATAGAATTAAAAAAAAAAAATTTCAATATTTTTTTTAAAATCCAAACAATAAAAAATTGCTTTTTTGATAATCAAATATTGTTAAGGCAATATAAAAGCTCGTTCAGAAAAAAAAATTATTGAAATCGGTTCAAAAGTTGCTGAGAAAATTAAAAAACAAAAAAACGGTTCTATGAGCGGTACCTTTCCTGAGGAATACAAAAATATATTTTTCTTATTAAAAGAAGCCAAGTTAAAAAATAAAATTTTAAAGAAAATTTAAAAAAAAATCTATCGGTTTGTTTTTGAGAAAATTCAAATTTTCGTTGTTTGACCAAAAAAATTGTAAGGGGCCACTGTTAGTTTTGATCTTAAAAAAAAATTAAAAAAACGCCTAAAGCAAATCTGCTCAAAACCTTAACTTCCAAGTTTGAACTCAATCGACCCAATGGTTTAGGCTGTAGGAGCGTGGACAGACAGACAAAATTGACCGGACGGAATCGCGTCACCCACTTTTTTCGACTTCTCTACCATCGTAATATCATGATTAATCGAGTTCGAAATTTTGCACGAATGCAAAACTTTCCATATAGTTCCTATATGTCGCAAGTAAAAAAATCTAAATTTGTAAAGCATACATTTTTGTTAGATCTAATGGTACACTTCCGGTTCTTTGAACAAAACTTAAAATGTTTCCAAAAGTTCCCCATAGAAGTGTCGGACAAAATGAGAGGCTTAAATTTCTGCCTACATATAATCAGCAATTTTCTAAATATTTATTAATTTATTAGTTACTCTGAAACTTTAATTGATTTTACTATAGATACACAATTCTAATTCCGTTTTATTAAAAACTTTTCATCTGAACACGTCCTAACAGTGACAGTTCGTGAAAAAAAAAACAAAGCGAACAAACCTAAATTTGGGAAATGGAACTATTATAGTAATTTAAACTGTCAGAAAGTCATAAGTAATATGAATTATCAAGTTACTAAAAGTGTGATTTTTATTTATTGAAACGTTTAAAAATAGTAAGATGCTAAATCGTTTAAAATGTTGCGCCCTTTTCTTCACTTTACCCTCGGAAAGCCCAACGGACCATCTAAATGCAAATGACAGTTCATGGAAAAAGCAAACAAACCTTAATCTGAAGATGGAAGTCTTAATTTGAAATGTCAGATGTCACAAGGACTTATGATATTTCTAAAAGTTAAAGTATCCATTTTGCAATTTTAATTTTATTAAAATATTACGAAATACTAAGATGCTTTTGCACCCTTATTTTCACTTATCTCACAAGTGCTTAGACCATAATAATAATCAAATCTGGCTATCAATTATTTAGCTAAATCAAATTAAAAGAAAAAATAACCGCATCTAATTATCTAGTTAAAATTTCACTTTACACAATGACACTTTCAGTTTGATTTGTGTTTTTTTTTTAAGTTTTTGAAAATGATTAATTTGAAAAACCATTTATTGCTCAACAAAGTCTGCCTACAAAATAACCACACACAGTGAGTGACTCATTTATTTATACAGAACATATATAGTTACATATAAATAAATAGAATGTAATGGCAATTCTTTCAATTAAATCCCGCGAACGCAAAACTTTCCGTCATTGCGTTGCGTCATCGTCCTGGTACTGGCCCTAGTTCTGTCTGTAGTACTATACACTCTGCCTCGTGCTGTGCGAATAAAATTGCTTTTTATTTAGCCATCAATTATTCGACTAATGCAGCGCAAATATTTCCTTTTATATGCCAGAGACCGTGTATTTAATTGCACTGGACAATTAAAAGCCTGGCTAACCATCGTCGTCATCGAGGACGTCGTTCGTCGTTCGACGTCGTCCACTGTAAATAATGATTTTTGCCTTCAATTTTCAAAAAACAAAAACAAAAAATAAAACACATGCAAATATATAAATAAAATGTGATTACCAAATTTCTTTTTGTATATTTTTCACTATATTTTACCACCAGACAACGGAGGAGTCGATGCTAGTGTCCTGGAAATAAAATCCAAAAAGGATATTTAACCACGATAATGTCTTTCTGGAGGTATACACGCTTTTGTTTTTTTGCGTTTTTTGGAATTTTTGTAGACAAAAGGGATTCATTTTCGGGAAGCAATTAAATGTGCCTGCCACCACAGTTACCGCCAAGATAATGATAGATGAGCGCCTGAGCGCCTGAGCACCACAGCCCTAGCCTTAGCAGGGATTTAATGGAAACCCTTCCCTTATCCGTTTTTATTTTTTTCTTATTTTACAACCAAAATGTTTGCCCGCATACACATTTATGGTTGGAACCAAAAACCAATGGCTTGTACCATTAACGAAAAATAATGATAATGATGAATATTATATGAAATATGCATCAGATATACATGTACATATATAAAAATCCAAATGAACCACTAAAAGCCCCAATTTTCAAAAGCCCCATATGCATCTAGGTCACATTATTATTCGAGGCACTTATAGTTTGGTGCAGATTTGTGTCCTTTTTTTTTCCTTAGGTGTATGTAGGTCTATAGAAGTTGATGTCGTATATAAAACAATAAAAACAAATCACCACACTAACAAGGCACCATCCAGCAATTTGTGCCATGCCATGAATGACGTTGCCGGTGACACCCTTCCTATATCCGTGTATATGACTCAAATGTCCTGTTCTGCCGTATCCTATCCACATATCCTAGACAGGTACAGGTGCTCATCAGCATATTTGGCTGAAAAGCCTCATTTCAAAATGGCCTAAGTGAAATGCGAAACAACCACGAATTATTAGGTGTGGATGGACACTTGTGTCCTAGAAGCGAATTTCCGCTGTCAAATAAAATGGCGCACTCATAGGAACTAAGTGTGACCAACCCCTTAACTAAAAGATTAGACTTGTGTCAAATGGCTCGTTTCTGGTCAACAGCGCACAATTGGTGTTTTTCTTTTTTAGCTCAGAAAATAAACAAAATAGTCCGAGCTCAGAATTATTTTTGAAACAAAACTAAACACTTAGCTGTCACTATTTGACAGTTGTCAAATTGCTTGTCATTTAACAGTAAGAAGAAAAAAGATTCAAAAGTGGACAAACTGGTTATAATCAAACAAGAATTCAATTTATTTTTTGAAAAAAGTCAGGATGATGATTCTGAAACTTTACATATTGTTATTCAGCATTATTTCGCCATTTTAATTGTTTGAGATTTCATTTTTTTTTTCAACTCGATCTGCTCAGTTCTTTTATTCTTAATTCCTAGAGTGCGCTTTTAACAAACTCAGAAAACGTTCAGAACGAAAAAGGAAACACGAACTTGAGGCTCAGAATATTCAGAGGTAAAATAGAAAAATTGTTTTTAATTTGACAGCTCTAAACTAAAAAAGAAAAACTTCTAATGAAACTTATTATTACGATGTGGTGAGTTTTACGCTATTATGACAGATTAATTAAAGGTGAGTACAGCCGGAAATTGTTGAAAGATTTTGAACTAATTGTTTCAGATTGTTTTGCTGATTCAATTTTCGGCCTCGCAGAAGAGGCAGTAAAAAAATTGACAGCAGATGTCAAATGTCTTAAACGACGACATCTGACAATATTTTTGGTTGTCACACGAAATTGAACATTTACACGATTGTATGACATTTGGGACAATTTTTACTGACAGGTTTGACAATATTAAACGGTAGGTTTTAAGTAATTCACTGCTTATCGCTTTTTTAAGATTTAAAAAACAATTTTAAAGGTTATTTTTTGTGAAAATCAAGTTTGAATTTTGTCTACCCTATAAATTCAAACAAAAAGTAAACATACCTTGGCCACACCAATCAAAATTTATTCTGAAATTGTATACCTTTTGAACATTGGAGGTATACCTTCCGGAGATAATGATCTATACGCTATGACACACCACCGACGACGACGAGACGCGACACGACATGACACGGACGGACGGACGGATGGACTCAACGCAACGACCCATATCCACCCGGCCAGTCAGGTCTCGCAGGTGTCAACGGAACGGAACAACATACCACCAACAACGGAAATCGATTATTTTGGCGTGGTTCCAAGTCTGTTTTCAAAAACGGTTTCGAACGGTTTTTCATTTTTGGCATGATTACTTCGTGTGGTGTAGCGGTTAGCCCGCATTTAGAGACTCGTCGTCATCGTCATTGCCAGCGTTCCCGTCACATACACGCCATTGCCATCTATATGACAATGGCACGCTTCTTTGGTTAATTTGATAGGCAAAGAGTAGAGAGTAAAGGTACACATAGTTTAAGTTGTGTTCCTGTCACTGTCACCACATGAATTTCAATTATATATACAGTTAAACCGAGTTGGAAGTCTTTCTTTTGCTCTTGCTGTTGCTGTTGCTGTTGAAGCCATGGCCTGGCCAATATTCTTTGTGTCTTTAATCATAGGTTGACGTTGGGTAAAGGGTATGGCTCGGGTGTGTAATGCATTCCAGTACATAATTACAATCGTAAAGGGTGCATGATAGAGGCGCATTTAAAATTCTTAATTGCGTGTGAAAACATACAAAAACGCAAAAACACAGAGAGTGAAAGAGGCAGAAAGAGAGAGAGAGGAAAGGAGATGGAAACTTAATCAAAAAAGCTTGCAAATTCCATAATTGTATATAGGTCTCCATCTCCATACGTGCGCTTCTGTTCATTATCATTAACGGTGTAATTTATTGGGAGCAAATGACCGGAAATGGGTTTCATTATAAACGTAAAATGAAATGATGTAATTGCATTTTAAATCAGCCATTTTCTGTCAAGTCACATATACATTTTTTGAAACAAAAACAAAAAAACCACAGATCCAAACCGACGAAAAGTCTTATTCCCCACAAAAAAAAATTAAGAGAAAAAAAAAAGAATAACCTGCCATGAGAAATTTAATTTTAAGTTGAATTTATGGCTAAATTTGGTAACACTGCACTTAAGGTTTTAATCTGGGAGTCACAGAGAGGTGTTTCTGGTGTTTAATTGTTGTGCGTATTTATATAAATGGATTACGGCTAAGTTCTATTGTTTGGAGTTTTTTCAAGACAATAGAAATGGGTGTGAGTTTTTTCTTTATGTAATGAGAACGAGAAAAGGTGGTCTACATTTTTACATTTATTTTATTTTTAAAGGCCATAAAATGAAGATTGAAATTAAGACAAATCGCTGTGTGAAATGCATTGTTATGTTTTTATATACTAATTTTTTTTTTAGAAACACATTTTAAATCATTTGAAACCATAATTATTGTCCGCGGAAAATTGTCCAAGGAAAGAGAGAGAGAGAGTAAGAGAAGGAAGTCACATAAATAAGATTTAAGCTTAAGGCGATGTGAGCACTTATCTTTATTATGTCAAACCATACTTTGCAAAAATTATCCTTATGAGGCCAAATTGAAATAATAAAGTTATTCGTATGAATATGTCAACGATGATAAGTGCCATAAACTACATATTACAAAATACACAGTTTGGATTTTGACAAGCCCTTTTTAAATTTAATTGTGCACAACTTTTGATGACAGTTCGTAAAAAAAAAACAAAAAAAAAAACTTAATCCGGAAACCGTAAATTTGAAATGTCAGTATTTGTTTTAAGAATCACAATTAAACCGCTTTCAATTTTAATGATTATCCACAGAAAATGTCAAAAGAGAGAAAGAGAAGGAAGTCGCATATGATTTAAGCTTAAGGTTATGTAAGCACTTATTTTTATTATGTCAAACCATGCTTGTAAAAGTGCAAACTTTTTAATAGCCTTGGTGTAACGGCTTTTCATTTTAGTTAGCGATTTATGACAAGTTTATTTAAATCGGAATAGCTGAACATGTCAAAAAAGTGACAGTCCGTGAAAAGGGAAATCAAACAAACCTTATTTTAATAACCGTAAACTTAAAATGTTAGTTAAAGCTTAAGGTGATTTATGCACTTAGCTTTATTATGTCATTTAAAAAATGATCAATTAGAGGAACAGCAAAAATATAATGATATATTATTATTATTAGTATCATGAATTCTTAAGGCTGTTACTACAAATTTGTGCGCAATTTAAATTTTGAAAGTTTATTTACTATTTAGAGTGCAATTAAGTCGATGACTATTCAAACAACACAAGTGACATCTTTATTTTTGAGAGCCAAGAATTGGTATATTTTGACAACACTTATGTACGTGTTGAATACCAATTTTATTATAAAAGTATGGTACTCTAATTTGAATAAAATTTTTTGCTGATCCGGTTTATTAGTCAGCCATTTTAACATCTTTCATCATGAATACAATTTTCTTATGATGTGAATACAAAATTAGAAATTAAAATAAAAAGAAATAAAATCACTAAACATTAAAAAATCAACTAAATATCAAAAATAAAGCATTAAATTTAAAGACTAACATTTTGAAACGCAAGCTACAACAAATGCACGTAACAAAAACAAATATTTTTCTGACTGACAGTTTTGTGTTCCATTAAAATGATTTTGCATCTGTCAAAGTGACAGTGTGTTCAAATTCACTGTAACATTTTGCTCAGCGTGATAAAGCTTACACTTCGTTTATTGTCATCTGAATATTTATACATAAATAATCTGTCCAAAAAAATAAACAATTAAAAATAATTCCCAACCAAATTTTTAACGCGAGTTTAAAAAAACAATTACCTACGTATAAGAAGCATATGTACAACTACGTGTATTTTTATTTTTTTTAACGACTCTATAAGTTTACACACTATTTGAAAAGTTTACAAAACTTCCACATAAAAACAAGCTATACAAAAATTACAAATCTGAATAGAACACGAGTACGAGGGTAAGTATGCAAAAGGGTATCTCTCGATTTGGTACGTGAAAATATTTCTAGTTTTATGTAAGTGCCTTTCAATTCCATTCCCATATAATACACTCGAGTGCGAAAGAGAAAAGAGTACTTAAAATAAAAACAAAAAGAAAGAAAAAACTTTGTTTTTATTTCTGATGCTTGTTTTGCTCTCATATGAATTTCAAATAACAGTCATCATCTACAACAAGAATCGTATCCTCTTTTTCGCCTTTTTTGAAAAATAAAAGTTTCTGTCCAACAATCCGTACTCATATACCCAATTCAAAACCTACAAGAGGGACGGGTTTGTCACCCATCAAGAGGCTACATACATTTATAACGACAAAAATGCACATATAAAACTGCAGTAAAAAAAAAAAAACAAATACCAAAAGAAGTAAAACTGTCCAAAATTGGAAAAACTATTCGTTTCTGCTGTCATATAGCCTCTGAGCTGTGTTGTTTGTTAGTGGGGTGCAGACGCAGAGTGAGGAGGGAGGGTATAGGGTGCTAAAGCAAAATCGTGTGAACTTCACGGAATAAGTGAAAATGGATTTTCTTTTGAGCAAACTTTTTCAAATATTATTGTCATACTTGCCCGTCGAGTCCTCGTCTAGTAAGCGCATTTCCTCGAACCGAAACAAAAATTGGAAGCGAGGACGACCGACGATGATGGTGATATTCATCTGGTTATTTATATTGTTTGAAATTCAATGCATCACGACCAACCCACATGCACCCTTATTTTCTAGTATATGTCCACAAATCCATCCTCTAGGATATCACTTTGAGGAAGGATAACTGGGATAAGGACAGGGACGTTATAGAAGGGGTTTTCTGCTCAAACTCTTTGAACTTCTTTTTTGTGTGAATAAAATTCGTGGAATTTCAGCTTTGAAAATGAAGTAGGAATCAAATCACCGTTGGTTAAAATGACAAAAATTAGAAAAGCTACTTAGAGTGACAGCTGACAGTTTCAATTTTTTTGACAGGCCCCTTTAAAGCTTTAAAAATAAAATAACAAACAATTTAGTGCGAAAATTTTTGTATACATTTTATTTAATTTAGACAGATCTGAAAAAAAATGACCACAATCAGATTAGCTTCTTAAAAGATAGGTGACAGTTCATACTTTCAATTTTTTTGACAGTCCCCTTTCAAAAAGGTATTGAATACACAGCCCTGCTAACCATGTCGTAAAGATACCAGAAAAAAAATTTACTAAAAGACAAACACCGACCGAATATTTTGCCAGTAAAGTGGATCTGCTCTTTTTCTTCACTCTTCACTAGCTTTTGTGAAATTTTCGAAGGATGCTATATTTCGAAACGTGCGTGAAGACTTCTCTTTTCTTTTCGCATCCTGCATCACTCCAATTCAAAACCCACTTTTCTATTGTTATGGAAATTTAATAGTTTCCTAGTGTTTTCTATTGCACGTACGAGTATACGTAGATTCGTCTTTTTGTATACCTACGCGCTTGGAAACACTCTTTTTCTTTGAACTTGAAGTTGCAGTTGCTTTCCTTTCTATATCGATATTTCTATATCATCAAGAGGAGCTACGACGACGAGTTTAGCGTGATCTTGCTTCAATGGAACGTTTATGGCTTTGTCGAAATTAAATCAGTTGAGGTGCTGCACCATCTCATTGAAAATTAAATGAAAAAAAAAAATTGAAGAAAAGAAAATCTAAATTCAATAACCTCGCACAATGCTTCTGCTGCATGATGCATGCAACATATGTATGTGACGACTCATTAAGTTGTAATTTGCGCGATAGAAGACGAGGAGGCATGTTAAAAGCTATAAAAAAAAAAGTGATGGTAATGTAAAACAAAACTTGCAAGAAAACTGTTGTATTTTTTCTTCAACATGAACTCTTGAATTGGAAGTGGCATGTGGCAAGTGGCAAGCAATAGATGTGGCAGTGGCGAAAAGAAGAAACAAAAAAAAGACTTGTCTTACAAGTGCAATTTCTATGAAACGCGTGTAGTGGTTTTTGTTTCTGTTGTCCTTACAACAGCCATCACATTGCAGTGCTCTAAAGACGCATCACTACAAAATGGACATTAGATGATACTGTTTGTTGGAGCCAAAGACAAGTTTCCAGGTCTATCTAAGTAATCACATCTAATCCAGCTCCAGCTAGTTCGAATCGATTGGCATGCGACAATAGAATCTAGAGTAGAACAAAACGGGATCGTATCCATTTATATACGAGAGTACTTTGGAACTAGTAACTGCCACTGCTACTGCCACTGATGCCAAGCCAAGAGTTCCAACAGTTTAACAGGTTTACACGAGGATAAAAATTGTAAATTGACTTTGATCAATGACACGATTTATGCGATGCAAGTTCCCGAATCTAGGTCACTTAATATGGGTGGTGTTATTGAGTTGAGAAGAGAAGAAGGTATCCTCCTGCTCCTATCCATGATGCAGGCAATCTAGTTAGTTAACTCACTGATGGGATGATGTGGGTTAAGTACTGCGTGATGTGCGGTTGCAATGTGTGCCAACAAGCCAAGAAGGGTTTGATGAGCTATATACATACATTCCCTACCTTTATACCTACCTAACAGCCTGAAGCTATATTGATGTTATGTGTTTGTTTAACTTAATAAATTATGGTTTTGTCAATAGATAGGTTTTCTGATTTATTGTTCATATATAAAAGTTGACAGGTTTAACTAGTTTATGTCACATTTTATTAATGAGAATGCGTTGCAGTTATTTTTGTTGTTGTTTTTTTTTTGCATTTATTTTTGTTTGCTTTGTTTTGCTTTTGCTGAGTTTTTTTTTTTTTTTTTGTTTGCAAGTTTTATGTGGTTTTTAATTGGTTTTAAATCAATTATAGGAATATTATAAAACTATATACACACATTGTGCTTATTTATCATAAATTTCATTAAAGGAAACTAACTAACAAAAAAGTCTGTATATTTAAGTTGGAAAACCACAGACAATTAACTATTTAAACATCTATCAAATTTAAAACATAAAAATAAAAGTGCTTACTCCTGTTACTATATTTGTGTTTGTTTTAACAATAAAGAAGCTCATTTTTCAAGCTAAAATGAGGTTTTGGGTTTATTTCTGTTCTTAATATGACGGGACTTAGTTTTTTTTAATATTAACCTATTTTTAATGAATTACCTAAATAACTTAATAGCTCTTCTTAATTTGTTATATTTTTCTAACAAGAAGCATCTGAACACGTCTAAACAATTTGACAGTTCGTGCAAAAAAAAACGAAAACAAACAAACCTAATTCGAAGAAACGTAGTTGAGTGTGAAATGTCAAAAACTCAGAACTCATATGGAGTTAAGAAATTACTAAAAGTTAAAGAAGCCATTTTCAATAAATAACTTAAAGCTAAATACAGATGATTATCAGATCTTACAATAAGTCAATGTCAATTTTAAAAATGTCATTAAAAACAAAAAGTCTTACAATCGTGTTGACTTATATTATTTCTAGAAAACATCATTGTCTGCCATTATGAGCCGATGTTTGAAAATGTCAAATGTCGTTGTTTAACACCATCTCACATTAGCTATTAATTTTGTCTGTCATATTTTGTGTGTAATAAATCTTCTAAACGGACCGAAAATTAAACCAGCTTAAGCTGTAATGAATTTTTAATGAAAATAATTTTTGAATGAAAGGTGTTTGGTCATTGTTAGCTCATTTCAGTGTTGTGAATTTTTGAATTAAAAATTCATTGAATCATTTGTAGATGTCTTGTGAATTAAAAAAAATTATTTAATTTCTAAGTTAGTTAGTGACTTATGGCTTTAAAAAAAATCAGAGCATGAGCTACTTAGTGAGTTATGAATTAAATAAACAATCACCACTTACAAAATCACTTATGAATTTAAAAACAAGTGACTTATTTATTAATATTTAAGTGAATAACTATCTTGACAATTAAACTAAAACTTAAGCTAGGGAAAGACTTAAACTACTGCAACTCTGTCTCACTTACAATAGACTTACTTAAACAGATTTAAAGTTTTACTAAATCGTTTAGAATTCTGCGCTAAAAAAAATGCTCCTATGAAAAAACCAAATAGAGGATTTAATTATTTTAAAGTTTGTCTCGATTTATTTGATTATATTCAATTAATTCAAATTAACTTGATTCGTACACTCGGGCGTATACGTACATTTTAACTTCCCATAGGAAGTTATTGTAATGGGTCCGATTTGTCGAATTGAAAAAACTGAAAAAAAAAATGTGTCACCTCGAAAATTTTACGACTAAAATATGATTTCATCTCCAAAACAATTTTCTGCAACGAAGATAATGTTTTTGACATCTGATAAAATTTTGAAAAAATCTAATTGACAGTTTTTTTTATAAGAAATAAAAACCTAAAAAAATTTCGACTCAAATATCTTTTCAAAAACTTGAGATTAAGGCTTCAAACTTATTTTGTCTTATAAGAAATATTGTTTTCAACATTCTGAAAAATTTTGAGAAAAATCGAATTGACAGTTTTTTTTTTCTAAAAATAAAAACCTAAAAAAAATGTATAAAAGTTGGTAAAAATTGATTTTCGACTCAAACATCTTCTCAAAAATTTGAGATAATGGCTTCTAACTCATTTTAAATTATAAGAAATATTGTTTTCAATATTAGGAAAAACTTTGAGAAAAAACGAATTAACAGTTTTCTTACAAAAAATAAAAACCTAAAAAAATGTATAAAAGGTGGTAAAAATTGATTTTCGACTTAAATATCTTTTCGAAAATTTTAGATTATGGCTTCCAACTAATTTTATCTTATAAGAAATATTGTTTTCAACATTCGGTAAAATTTTGAGAAAAAATGGAATTGACAGTTTTTTTTTTACAAAAAATGAAAACCTAAAAAAAAAACAATATTAAAACTTCGTAAAAATTTACTTTCGACTGAAGTAGCTTTTCAAAAATTACAAATATTGGCTTCAAACTTATTTTATTTCACAGAAAATATTGTTTTCGATATTCAGTAATTTTTTTTATAAAAATCCAACAGTCCGTTTTTTCATAAAAAATAAAATCTACAAAAAATAGTACGCACATTTGGTAAAAATTGATACATATAGACAAACTTTTAAGCAAGACAAATCGACAGACGGGATGGGAAGTTATCAGTGTGGGTCGCATCCCAGCCTCTTTTTGCATTCTTGAATTTTCATAGAATGTTTCATTTATGCATCTTAAACGCACATCATATTTCGAAACTAAGAATTTTGTACGTAAATATGCTAACTATTTTGTCAATGGTACACTTGGGCGTATACGTACTTTTTTATTTTGATTTTTGAACATTTTCAAAGAAAGTTTTATTTCCGAACTCATTCACATCTAAAACACACATCATATTTCGAAACCACTGCACGAAAAAATAACATGAAAATTGGAGTTCTTCACTTTTTTCTTTTTTGAACTTCCTCTCCGAAGTCCTTTAGAATAAAACAAAGCCTCCACTAAATTGGTGCACATTTAACTCTTTTTCCAGTTTTATTGTTGTCAAAACCAAAGGTTTTTTTGTATGAAGTTTTCCCCGATTGCACAAAATGCACAACTCTTATATCTATCCTATCCTATCAAAGAAAAGTCGACTTTCAAAAACCCAAAAGAAACAAAAATATAACGTACGAAAAAAAAAAACAAAAATAATTTTTGTCGTAGGTGTTTGAAGTTTTTCAGGCGAGAGGCTAAAAAATGATTTTCTTCTTTCCAATTTTTGTTGCTCCTTTTTTAAGGATTTGTTTTTGTTTTTGATTTTCCTCTACTTTTGTGGGGTAGAATGAAATAAATAATTCAGTGGATGGGTTCAACATGCTTCCGGTTTGTTGTTGTCCTTGTTGTTGAACCCTTTAGGGAGAATGTTTTGTTATCTTTGTTTTTTTTTAAACTTTTTTTTCATGATTTTACTCAGCGGGCTTTGTGTATGTTTGAACTAGGCGACATGGTATTTTCTATTTTAGATGGTTTTATAGTTTTATATCGTCCTTTTTAACCAAAACTGCATTAGGCACACATAGAGCATCATCACAAAGAGAAAAAGAGACACAGTCACAGACCGCACCACACCGTCACTGACATTTTAAGCGGCACAACGGACTCGACTCACATACTCGACTCGTATATGCATCATGCTATAGCCGGGAAGTTTCAATTGAATTTTTGCTCTAGGGTCGGGTCTTATATATGTTTTACCATTGGCATTATACACGTACAAATATATATGTATGTATATAAGGATAAACTTGCCGAGAGAAGGAAAGTAAAACATTTCTATAAATAAGTTAAAATGCCACAGATAGTTTTTAGCAGCAGTTATGTTTGAACAACCAAATGTTAGTGCAAAAGTGTTATACATAAATGTAGTTAGCTATATAGTTTAAAGGGGTAGGTGTGTGTCTATAAGCAAGGGTGGATATGTTTAGTGGCAGGTAATGGGGGTTGCTCCTCCTGCTGGGTGGCAGGATCCATTCGTGTGTGCTTGCATACTAAATTGCTGTCTGAATTTTTGATAACGTATTCAATATTCTTTTTATTTTATTTTATTTTATTTTTATATTGATACACAATTTTTTGGTTGTATAATTGAAATTGTACTGTGTATCGGATGTTAACTGAATTGATTTAATCAATCTGTCCCAATTGATTTGGAATTTTTTATTATTTGTTGTTATTGATAAACTTTTCATTATGACTTTTTTTGTTGTTTGTATGAAATTGGTGACCGAAAAGATTACGTTGATTTAAGGTTGTCTATTTTTTAATGAAAAGGGTGTAATATTTTGGGTTTCTGCTCGACTTTTTTAAGTCTTTATACATTGGGGAAAATTTGAATTTAAAATTCACAAACTGACTAATACTAATACTAATATTGTATACATTTTAAACGGGATTTCCGACAAGAGTTTTGTTAAAATAATACATTGGTAACCCTATTTTTAAACATCCTACAGACTGTTACGAGTTATACGGTTTAATTTTTCACTACTTTTTTCCAATAAACTTGGGCTCTTGGCGTAATTGGTGGCTTGAATATTGTCTTTGAAATTTGTCGTAAACCAATGTCTTAATATACTAGCTCCCTTATTAATAACGAGCTGTACCAGAATGCACTGGTGTTTTCACATCTCCTACAATTTTTGCACGATTTTTCCGATTAAATTGACCGAACAAATCACGAAGAACACGATATGCATTTTGATTCGAACGGTCATTTTCATAATAAGCCTGAATATTTTTCCATCGCTCAAATTGAATTAATCTGAAATTGAAATGTCAAATGAAATGCAAAAAAAAATACTTGACGTTTAGGTGTGGTTCACATTCAACATCGGCGCTTAAAATTGAATCACCCTTTAGATCAATAAAACAAATGGTTCAAGTTTTGCAACAAGTATAGAGTTGTCCCAATATCAGGCTCAAGTGTGTTTTCTGTAGTATGAAAACTGATTTTTTTATTTGTATAAAAAATTTACAAAAGAAAACAATGATCTCTGAAAAGCCATTTTGGTTATTTTTTATATTGGTTTAAGAAAGTGTTTTTTTTTTTATAAATTTGAAGTAAATAAATCTTTACCAACTAAAAAATGATTGCAAATAGTCCAACATTAAAGTCCGCGTGTGAATCGATGTAAACAAAATAGCATGCGTGTACTCAACTGTTTAGGGGGTTTCTGTGAAGCGGGTTTTACTGGATCACTATAAAATCAAGCATTATTACCGTACTCTAAACTGCAAAGATTCGTTCTTTACCCGTACTAACTGAATATGGAATGCCCTAACGTGCTCTATCTTTCACTGTCATTAATATGTTCAAGAATTCCGAACCAATGTTAAACGACGCGACGTCTCATTTCTACCCCTCGGTTTTTCTTCATGCTCAAACTTTGTATCTCTCTATTAAAGTTATTAAAATACACTTTGAGTCTGCCCTAATTATAAAAGACTAGCGGCACGTCCCGGCTTTGCACGGGTAGACATAAATAGGTACAGATATTTAAGTTATAAGCATGCTAATTAAAACGACCATGAATCACTAAATTAGAAAAAAAAAGTTTGTTCTATCATTAATACTCTTCGCAGCGTATGCGATGAAAGACATTTTATGGCTAATTTTTTTACACCTTCGGTTGGTTTAAAAGGGATTTCTAAAGATTTCTATAGTGATCTAGTACTAAATATAGCCCATGTTACTGAGTGATAATGTAGCTTTCTAATGAAAAAAGAATTGATAAAATCGGTCTAGTACTTTTTGAGTTTATTCGTTACATACAAAAATACAAATCATTCCCCTTTATAATATTAGTGTAGATGGAGAGGCATCAAGTCGTAGAAACGAAAGGTCCATGTTCATAGGAGCTTCATCATTAAAGGTATTGGCCTTAATGGCTTACAGAATTGTCAACACTTTTTGACATTCTCAACTGTCAAACCATAGAAATTTCTTCAAAAAAAAAAACACGAAAGCCTTTTTTTCAGTTTTTTTTTAATTTTGTAAAAAGTCTCATAAAATCAAGTTTCTTAGTCACCACGTTTTAAAAGTTTAAGGTTCACAAAATTGTTTATTTTTTTGTCCGGTTTATCTTCGTTTCTATAGCCCCAATGATATTAACAACTTCAATTAGAATTGTCAAGCATACGGTTTGCTGCAATTTTTATCTAAGATATGTTTTCATATCCTTAGTCGTTTCAGAGATATGTAGATAACAGTAAGTAAGCGCACAACAATTTTTTGAGAATAAATTGATAGTGAAAAAATGTTAATCTATTTTTTTTATTAAAATGTGAAAACTTTAAACTAATTATTTAGTCTTTCATTGACAAGATGAAGAATATTTACAGTGTTTATTATAAAATAAAGTAAGAGAAGATGATTTAGAACCCTAAGAATGGAGCTGAATTATTTTACTTGTCTATATCAAAATCAAACGATAAGCTTCATGTATCAGAAAGTTTTACTTTCACAATAATTTCTTAACATTGAATGACTTTTTATGTACTATCATTTCAGATCAAACTTTCTAAAGTAATATCGTCAAAACATTCTTTTTTCTTATAGCAAAAATAAAAAAAAAATTGATGAAAGGTAAAACCTAACAAAATTACAACACTAGAGAAAAAGAAAAGAACGAAAATGTTAAGAAAGTAAAGTGAGAAAAAAACTTTTGCGATATATCCTTTTATCGAAGTGTAAATTGAAAATCACATTTAAAGTAAAACTCTATACTCAAAAAGAGAATCAGTCTGGGAAAAGAGTTGTTTTTCTTCGTTTTTGGTCAACTTACTTTGAATTAAAAAACTTTTACAACATAAACCAGACCTGCTAACACCTAACGCCAACGCCAACGCCACCGCCAACACCAACACTCTGATGAAACTTAACGCAACACAAATCAAATTGAATGGCATTGCATTAAGTTCAGTATATCCTTCAGCATAGAGTTTCTAAAAGAACACCACCCCAACATGAGTATAGAGTATGCGATAGTTGGTGGGAAAATAAAACTCTTACAACCTTTCAAATCATTTATAACTCAAATACGGCACATATGTTAGTCTTCATACAACATACGCAAGCATAAGTACATATGTATACGCCAAGTCTATAGCTGCATCATCAGCATCTCATTTTTTGTTTTTTTTCGTCCTTTTTTCATAAGGACTTTGAGTTTGAAGACTTCTCTACAAATGGGTCAGATGTAATCGGAGGTTGGTTAAGATAATCTCTTCACTGACATAAGTCCTTTAACTTTTCTTCTATAGGTTTACCTTTAACTACCTACCTACCATCTTCTTCTTTTTCTTCACATCCTAGAAAGCTTACTTCGAAAGTGGTTTTGAGTATAGAACTCAAATAAGGAAAGAAAGTAGATCCTTTTCTACAATTTTTACTTTAAAGTGCAGTTAGTTTTAGATAATTTTTGTGTGTGTGCAAAAGATTTTCAAAGAGAAAAATGAGATTTCAATAACCTCAGGTGTATTTCAATGATGATCCTTGCAAAAAGGAGAGAAAAATATCCCACCAATGCTATACTCGTTTAGGTACCATCATCATACTCTATTCCACACAGTATTGGCGGCATCGTCTTCGTCTTCGTCTTGGTCGTCGTCTTCGTTTTCGTTTTCGGCTTCGTTGTCGTTGCCATCTTGTCGATTCCATTGACAGCGCCAAAAATAAAAAATGTCACATTTATTTCTAACGGCAATAAGGATTTGAAACAACTCAGCCAACGAAAATGCTTCTTTTGCGCTCATACTCTTGTATGAGACTATTAGCAGTTTTTTGATGACATTGTAAATCCTCTTCTTATGGTTTTTGGCATTCCAACTGGCATGGCTATGGCGAGATATCGGCGAGATGGCATGGCGGCGGGCGTCATTTATATCGGCTAAAATTCCTGACAGTGCACTTTTGTACGAAAGCCAATTTGAAGGTTATAAATATTGGGTAGAGGAATTTAATGTTCGATTAGATTCACAGAAATATGAAATAAAATAAAATTATAAATCTTTTTCAATATGATTTTATTTTATTTTTTCTATCATACAAATTATATTTTTGAGAGAAAATATGGTGGTTATTATGAATTTAATCAAAATAAAAAAAGATTCAAAATATATGTATTTTATCGAGCATTTGATAACTTTAATACATAACATTTTCAATTTAAAGATGAGACAAAGACAAGAAACATTAAAAACGCGTTTAAAAGAAGGCTTTGTAAATATTCTAAGTTCCACCAGGCTATTCATATAATTAAAACACTTGTTTTTCTAGAATTGTCGACACACAATACAAAATGACAAAACTTAGCTTAGGTCCAATTTTTGCAAATATTTTGTTCGTACATATAATCGTATAATCAAAATACTTGCCCCTCGCTAAACATACCCTTAAAGCAGTTTACATTTCGGTAACCATTTTGTTTTAATTCACTGAATGTACTCATTTTTTTTTTGACATTTCAAATTAACCACAACAAACTTCACTTTAAATTCATTCAGTGTCCCTGCTTTCCCCTACTATTTTGTTTTAAAAAAAAATTAAAAAGCGTACAAATTGTTTGTCTCTTTTATACTACGTTTCCACCAACAAATAATCCGAGATTTAAGGCAAGTGATGTAAAATAAATCATGAGGTGTTTCCACCAAAGAAAAGGAGATTAATTTGACGTTTGGTTTATGTCATAACAACCAAACTTCAAATTATTCTCCTTTCGAAAAGAAAAAAAAATATGTATTTGTTCACTCATCATCTGTAAGTAATTATTTTTATTATATTCTTGTACATATTTATTATTTTTGTATACTTACATTTTATTTCGTCTGTGATTTCTTGAAAGTTGTTTATTGTTTTGAATTTGAGTCATATGGAAGTGAGACAGATATTTTTTGTTGACATTTCCATCTGTCAATAAACGAAATTGGCGTTTAAATGGGTCGGTTCAACAATTATTCTCCGAAAAAAAAGTTTGTTTGATTTGACAAACTAATGTTTTCAAGTAGATTTCAATGAGATTTATTTGAAGTCTTCATTCGAGGAGATTAAAATTTATATGGTAAATCTTCGAGATTTCAAGGAGATTTGTGACAAATCTAGTTAAATCTCGGTTTAGTGCCCGGTGGAAACGTAGTATTATCGATAAATAAAACTCTCTAGTAAAAAAAAATGAATCGAACAGATCAAAAAATTTGCTGCACACTTTCATTTCTTCTTTTTGTTTTTCACCTTCACCACATCTTCACCACGAAAATGACATTTGAATTTCTGATTCCGGCACAAACTTTAATTTTAATTTTTATAAATAAATTATTTTTTGAAAAACAAATTTATATTTTATTTTTAAGTCTGGCTAGGTGACTTGAACTTATAAGTGAATTTTATTTTCAATCAAGCAAGATTCGTTTAAATGATAAACCCACTTAAATAATTGTACGACGTTGACATTTCGCCGTGTTTCTTAAACGAGATTTACTTTTGTCAACTTGTAAAGAAGCCAATGGGAAGTAAAAGTTAGTCAGACAGTCATATCAGCCCTTACTGTCACAATTATAAAATTTTGAATAAAACATTTTCTAGGTAAAAAGTGGTGAGTTCGCAATAACCAATCGCAAGATTGTTTGCATTGTTACTCAAACAGTCCATTTTTTCGTTGATGTCGTTGAAGAATCTTAAACTCTGTATACATTTATGACAATGGCTTTGACGTCAAGTTATTTGACAGTGTCAAAATAATTATCAACAAATGTTCAGATTTAGATTCGAATAAAAAATACTGAATGTGCTATCTTCGTTTTGAAAAAAAAATTATACTTAAAATCGTTCAAAGATGGATATTTTAATAATCTATAACTTTTAACAATTTAACAATTTTAAATGTCAAATTAGTATTAAAAAGTTCTCTGCACATTCGATGATTTGTGTACTTGAACAAAATGTACTTAAGTTTTAAGTTAAATTAGTAAACTTAATTAAATTTAATGTAAATTCCTCTTAAGTAAGTTGATAGCAATATTTATGTCTAATATCCAGGCATCAAATGAGGTTAAAATAATTATAATCAACTTTTGAATTTTATGTTTGTATCAGGGTACTGTACAAAAGTGCATAAACACTTTAAACACACACTCTTAAAACTTAAACTCTGGATGGATATAGACTGAATTTTATTTTAATCTCTTAAAATCCAATAACGTCATTCATATTCTCGAACAGCTTTTTAACACCCATCCAGCCATCACCCAAATACATATATCCATGTAACAAATACAATACATTCGAGTATGAGCAAGTATACAAACAGCTGTGGTCAAAAAAATAGCAACACAGAACATTATCAACTTTATAAGATGAAAGAACGTATTTGGTATTTCGACTGCAGTTAAATCAATTAGATTTTAAAACAAAAAATTGATTTCAAATTCAATCTATTTTGTAAGACAAGTCAAATTTACAAGGCTTGTCAAAAAATAGCACCTTATAACATCCCATTGGATTGAATGAAAATTAGACATTTTTTTTTTAATATTTGGTATTAATTTTGATATTTATTCTTCAATTTCAAATATTTATTTCACATATAATTTTAATCATCCAACGTTTTACGAGTTTAACTATGGTCCTATTTTTTTGACTAAAACTGTACAAAAATATATTTAGTGAGGGTAAAAACTTTCTAGGTATTACGTAGGTATCTATAAGTAAAATAAGAACATTTTATTAATCTTTTCGTATACACCTCTTAGAGCAAGCTTCATTTCACTGACTAAGACTGACTGCACTTTAGACTTGCTAGATTAATGAAACCCACTTAGCCGAAGTGAAATTTTTTGCTTCTTTAACTACCTTATACGCGATTCACTTTTGAGCAGGAAAAAGTATATTTTTATATATACTCGTATCTCGTATCTATGTATGTTACTCGGAAAAGTCTTATAGTAAATTAATGCAATTAGGCTCAAAATATTTCCAAGCCATGTTCTGTGAAGGATCTTATGTGAAATGGGATTATTCTCTTCTCTTCTTATTTTTGTTTTTGTTTTTATTTTATTTTTAGTTATCTAGTTTGGGAAAAATTAAATTCCTGCAATCAGTTTTGTCGTTGTTGTCCTTTTTTGTATGCATATATAAAGGTGTCTCCTTGTTTTGTTGGGGGTGTTGATGTTGAAGATTGTTTTTTCGTTTTAAGGAAACAAAGAAGCTTATTTCATCTTGGAATTGGTGGAATGTGGTGGAGCTTAGGTGTGTCCTTGATGTGATGGAATGTATAGTGTCGGATGAAAACTTTTCTTATTTTGCATCCCAAAAGCAAATTTTAAATAAAAATAAAAACAAAACCTTTCTTAGTTCCTCATCTGATGGCATCACTTTATATGTACTTGGGTACATTGTTTGTTTTTTGTTGCACCAAGTTGATGATAGTGAGAATGGAATTTAAGTATTAATGTTATGCCAGACATTCCAAAGGTATAACCAAGACCCCGACCAACCCTCGACTACAAAACTTGAGATGATGTTTTCTCTTTTATTGTTGATTTTATTTTTCTTGTTGTCTGTTGTTTGTTTATTTTTTTGCTTTTAGTCTTTGTACTTAGGCAGAGTTTTCTCTTAAATTTGAATTCAATTAAAAATTAAATCATTTTTCAAAACTAAAAAAAAAAGATGTTGCAACTTAAAGAATGTAACATTGAGTGGAGTGACTGACACCCACCATTGATGTGCTGTGGAGTGCATTGATGGCGTTGTATATACGTAATATGGTTAAGTTATTTTTTCGAGATGAAAAACCTTCAAGATGCAAATTTCAATGTCGGTTAAGTACCTGAAAATGGAAGTTGTGTTTTTAGTTTAAATGGTGTGGTAATATCGACCACATTTAAAAGTTTTCAGTACCATTAAACTTCAAACTTTAAAAAGTGTTAAAATGCATTCTCCATAATGTTTTTAAACTGGCAGGTGTTATGGTGCTCATTTTAATATTTTAAAATTTAACTCAATTTAAATGTGAACGCAATCTTTTGTTCTTTTTTGTCAATCTACACTAATATTATAAAGAGGAAAGATTTGTATTTTTGTATGTAACTAATAAACTCAAAAAGTACTGGACCGATTTTAATAATTCTTTTTTCATTAGAAAGCTACATTATCACTGAGTTACATGAGCTATATTTAGTACTAGATTACTATGGAAATCTTTAGAAATTCCTATTAAAACCAACCGAAGGTGTAAAAAAAATTAGCCATAAAATGTGTTTCATCGCACATGCTGCGAAGAGTATTAATGATAGGACAAATAAATGTTTCTAATTTAGTGATTCATGGTCGTTTTAATTAGCATGCTTATAACTAAAATATCTGTACCTATTTATGTCTACCCGTGCGAAGCCGGGACGGGCCGCTAGTTTTATATAAAGTATTCAATTTTTGTGAAATGTTGTGGATAGAATGAACATATAAATGCAATGCAAAATAATACAGACGTTCAGTCAAGTGCTAAATAATGACAACATAAACGATACATCAGTGCTTATAGCCCCTCACTATATCTCACAGTGTATTAAAAGATTGACACATGTCAAAATATTCTAAGGAAAAAAATGTGAAATGTCACACTGCACAACTGTCAGTTGACGATTTAGCATGTCCTTTTGAAAGTAATTGGTAAATTTTAAAAATTTACTAAGTTTCAAAAGTGGTTTTGCTAGTTCAAAAGAATCTCAAACGAATTTTTTCGGCGGTCTCCAAGTGCAGAGCAAAATGAAAACGAAAACCACAGCGGAAAAATATTTGTAGAGAGTTCTGTCAGCTGTAAAAAACAATTGACAAGTTCTGACAGTCAGCTGCTGGTAAACAAAAGTGAAAAAGAATTCTATTTATTAACATTTTGTTGAGCAGTTAGTACATGTTTTTTTTTCATTTCTGCAGCTATGTATATTACTCCAGAGGCTCGCACCGGCTGAATTATTTTTGTGAAGCCCTATGCTCCAACTTCCAAATAGCTTCACTGGCTTCGACCAACGAAGCCAGTTTATTTTTTTTTCTTCGTTTTATTTTTTGGAAGTTGAAGTTCACTGCTCGTCTTCATCACTTCTTGTACATCACCAATAACATCTTCAACATCCTGAGTTTCCGATTAGACAAATCCATTTTATTTTAAATTTTAAATCAAATATAAATCAAAACAAAACACCGAAAGTCACGAGTAAACAATTTTGTTTTCAATAAAAAAAATTAAACGTCAAAATTTCGCAAGCAATTAATATGCCGGGCAATTAAAACGAGAACGAAAAGAGTGGAGAATTGTACTAATAAATCTAGTACAGCTATCCACTAAAATGACATATTTCGTCGTTCAGCAGCTTACTGAAATTTTTCGTTTATGATTTTGTCATGTCATTTTTGTATGGGAATTAGGCTTTAACCTTTAATGATTTGTTATATCCATTTGACTTATGAATTTCTGACATTTTAAATTATTATGTCTGTTCCTCATCTAGTACAGCTATCCACTAAAATGACATATTTCGTCGTTCAGCAGTGTACTGAAATTTTTCGTTTATGATTTTGTCATGTCATTTTTGAATGGGAATTAGGCTTTGAGCCTAGTACGCTGCTGATGCGAAACGAAATTTCCCATACAAAAATGACATGACGAAATCATAAACGAAAAATTTCGCTGTGCTTTTCGTTTTTCAGTACGCTGCTGAACGACGAAATGTGACATTTTAGTGGAGAGCTGTACTAGATTTCTTAGTACAATTCTCCACTCTTTTCGTTCTCAATTTAATTGCCCAGCACATTAATTGCTTGCGAAATTTTGACGTTTAATTTTTTTATTGAAAAAAAAAATTGTTTACTCGTGACTTTCGGTGTTTTGATTTGGATTTATCTTTGATTTAAAATTTAAAATAAAATGGATTTTTCTAATGTGTTCCAACATTGCATTTCCGAATCGGAAACTCAGGATGTTATTGATGATGTGCAAGAAGTGATGAAGACAAGCAGGGAACTTCAACTTCCAGACAGAACTCTCCACAAATATTTTTCCGCTGTGGTTTTCGTTTTCATTTCGCTCTGCACTTGGAGACCGCCGAAAAAATTCGTTTCACTTCAGCTGCGTACTAGGTTTTAACCTTTAATGATTTGTTATACCCATTTGACTTACGAATTTCTGACATTTTAAATTATTATGTCTGTTCCTCAGATTAAGGTTTGTTTGTTTTCGTTTTTGTTTTTGTTTTTCCCGAACTGTCACTTTTAAGACGTGTTTAGATTAACCGCTTTTAATTATATTTTTAAGTTTTTATAAGTTAGAAAAGGGTTAACATTTTGAAATAGCTATTAAATTGCTAACTTATTAAAAATTTTGCAGTTCTTAATTTATAGCCTTCTCTGCACACTTATGTATTAATTATGGTCAAACTTTTGGTGATTGATATATGAAAGTACAACCAGGATTGGAATTTTTTTAAGATGTGGGTTGGACAATAATAAAGTATTTCATTTCTATAGTCGGTGATTCCATGTACATTTTTTAATGACTACATTTGTCAAAAGTAGGAAACCTAAGAACCTATACAAAATACTGTTGCATTAATCACATCACCTTTCCATCGATAATTATTTTGAAGATATTCAATATTTTCAAAGATTTTTTTTAATGATAGAAACCTTGACCAAATTATATTGAAAAGCTTAAAACTATTTTTAAACTAAAAGTGATCCAAATTTAGATCATTATAAAAAGACCCCTTACCTCGTCTTGTGTCTAAAAATAAAACTTCTCTCGTTTTGACATTACACTTGAATGACAACGTCGTCGTCGACATCGACGCCGAATCGACTTGAGTATAATATTTTTGTTCCAAATAAAGAACTTTATTTTATTTTTGATGAAGCTCTTTCAAAATGATGATGCCGATGACGTTGAGAATAAAATGTATTTTCAACTCATGCGAAAACTTTGTGCAAATCCCCAACACTACCTATATCCTACCCTTTTCGAAATAGAGGAATAAAAATCATAGGACACAAAAACAAAAATAAAAATCTCATATCGTTAAACATCTACTTGCATTATTTCACCATCCATCCTAAGCCCGTGTAGCTCTATTCGTCCTCGTCATCGTCATCGCCCTCGTCAAACTATTCCCATATTTACAACTTCATTGAATTCAAAGCCAAAATATATATAAGCCACATCATCTTCTCTCTTCACTAAGAAATCAATTTCCAGTTGAACTTAATTCACCTTCGAAGCTTCAAACTTATCTCCTATATTGCTACATCTTTGTTTGAATGCGCTGCCATTGCTTTCGCCGCTATTCAAACTTTAAACCAAAAGGATGTTCCATATCATAGAGACACATATATCGACAGGAGTAAAAGATACAAAAATAGGTTAAATTCATTCTTTTTCTTTATTTTTTGAATTCGTCCTTTTTTCAAAGGATATCGTGTGCATTGGGGCAGAAATGAAATCAAAATCACTAGTGTCATTACAGACAGGATCCTGGAATCTTTGCCCAACAGGCTTTGGTGATGCATCGCACCGTACATTCAGAGTTTCAGTCAGTATAGTCAGTGATGATGATGATGATGCTCTTGTCATCGTCCTTGTTGTCACAATCGTCATTTTATCATCCAAGAGTCTCCAACAACTACAACAACACTACAAAAACAGCGCAACTATTACAGTTGTGTCAATAGGTATAATGTGAAGTTATCTCTGGAAGAACTTTCTAAAGGTAGATTGTTAATGTGCGTCCGAATCCGAATTCGAATCCGAATGAAAAAAAAAATATATCTTTAAGGAAAACTTCTTCCTTTAGATTCTTTTTTATCCTTCTTGTCAACTTTATTTCTTCTTCTTCCCGTCAGGTTTTTTCTTTTTGAAGTTTCAACTTGGTTTTATTGAAAGAAAAACAAAACTTTTTGTGTGTTGGGCATCCATTTGAAATGATAAATTTCCATTGGATAGTAGAAGAATCTGTCGAAACGGTTCCAGCACCAGCAGTATAATTTGAGTTTATTGTCCTTTGGATGGATATAGTTTTTCTATTAAGTTTTGTTTTTCTATTTTGTGACAATAACGAAACGACGACGATTGTGGATGGTGGACAAAGTGAGCCACTTGACAGACAGAACAAAAAGGACATTATTCCAATTTTAAAGTTGGTTCCAGGAGAGTTTGGTGTTATACTCGTGTAGTCGTATAAAGTTGTTGAGTTGTTAAATTGGGTCAAATAAATAAATCTGTCAAATAGTGTTATTTCTTCACCATTATCTTGGTGGTTGTCAATGCGGATGCTATAAAAGGTGCTTGAGAGTTTTATGAAAATAGACACTGAGTGGTTTGTTATGATGATCGGAGTTCAGGTAATTCTTTATTAGACTTTTTTATTTTGGTAGAAGAATAAATAGTTTAGAAAATAATTTGCACCGAATAAAAAAGCAATAGAAAATACAATAAACCAGCTTTCAAAATGTATTCGTTGTCGTTTAAAGTCTTGCCAGACAAAGTTTAAATTTTCATTTTCTAATGGAAAGAGAAATAGCAAACAGAAGCTAGGAACAGGAAAGAATTGTCTAGAGATATTTTTTCTTGCTTTTTACTTGCGACATACATATAGGAACTATATGGCAAGTTTTGCATTCGTGCAAAATTTTGAACTCGAGATTTTAATCAAACATGATATTACGATGGTAGAGAAGTAGAAAAAAGTGGGTCCCGCGATTCCGTCCGGTCTGTTTTGTCTGTCTGTCCACGCTCCTACAGCCTAAACCATTGGGTCGATTAAGTTCAAACTTGGAAGTTAAGGTTTTGAGCAGATTTGCGTTAGGCGTTTTTTTCATTTTTTTTTAAGATCAAAACTAACAGTGGCCCCCATACAATTTTTTTGGTCAAAAAACGAAAATTCGAATTTTCTCAAAAACAAACCGATAGATTTTTTTAAAATTTTCTCTAAAATTTTATTTTTTAACTTGGTTTCTTTTAATAAGAAAAACATGTTTTTGTATTGCTCAGGAAAGGTACCGCTCATAGAACCGTTTTTTTGTTTTTTTTATTTTCTCAGCAACTTTTGAACCGATTTCAATAATTTTTTTTTCTGAACGATCTCTTATATTGCCTTAACAATATTTGATTATCAAAAGTGCAATTTTTTATTGTTTAGATTTTTAAAAAAATATTGAAATTTTTTTTTTTCAAAATTCTATATCTCAAAAACGGGCGAACATTTTTTTACGAAATTGAAATATAGAGCGTATATTTACAATCACTAAACAACTGCATACCAAAAATATTTTTAGAACAAAATTGAAAAATTTTATATATGTATAAAAAATTAATTTAAAAAAAAACCGCTCTAACGATTTTCAAAAAAAAAATTTGAAAAATCAAGGGTTTTTTGATTTATAAAATGGCATTTAAATTTTTGAAGACAAACTAATTTTTCAGGTAAAATTTTGAATCTTAAATTAGTTTTTTTTAAATTATTTTAACTGTATTAAATGTAACCCCCTCCCAAAAAATTGAAAAATGGAGGATTTTTCGACAAATCAAATGGCATATATATCTTTGAAGACAAACTTATTTTACAGGTATATTTTTAAATATTATAAAGATACTTTTTTAAACAGACTCTTTTCATACAGGAGCAAGTTCGTGCGACCCAGTCGTGCACTTTATTTTTAACGGTTTTGGTTCCAATAATTGTCAAGTGTCAATGCACCATAAAGCGAACATTTAAAAGTAATTAATGAAACAAAAATGATAGTCATGCCAATTGTTGATGAATCAGTTGCGAATAGATTCGGGCTTTGGAATTTTTTGTCAGTTCTGTAAAAAATGTACAAATGTCAGAATTGACATTTGGTTCCCAGAAATCAATATTTTTCAAATTTTGTTGCGATTTTATATTTTTGAAAGAATACTTTCATTAAATCAGCATTGATACCGATGTGTCACTTTGTTCTCAAGGAACGAAACAAAAACTCTCCAAAAGCCTTGAATTTTTAGCAAAGCGTCTTGAAAACAAGAAAAATTTCAAAATTTCCGATTTGACGAATTCTAGTGGAACAAACTTACTTCCAGTTAGAAGTAAAACAAAAAAAAACAAAGAAATGTTTTATTTATAGAAACACAGTGGTTCATTCAACTTAAGGCGATGTTCACATTCCTCTCTTTATCATTCCATCGCACTCACTCTCAATTTATTTATATTACAAAATGTCTAAAATACTTTTCTGTCTCTTTTTAACTATCAAATGTCATAAAGAGTCACCTCAAATAAGTCAAATCCATGTATTCTTATATACCATAAAGGAAAACTGAAAAAAATATGACATAAACTTAAAACAATTTATAACGATAACAGAATGCGATGAATTGGTTGCAAATGAAGAGATTTTTTGACATTTTTAATATGAAATGTCAAATTTGATTTTTAGTTCACTTTGTAGCGTACTCATCGGATTGAGTATTTGATGTGATTAATATTAAGTTATGACACAAATTCAAAAACACACATTACACTATTTTGAAGTGACTCATTTTAACACTTCATGGTTCCATCTCGCTCCATCTCATTATTTTTTTTTTGTTACAAAATGTCTGTCCAACTTTTCTGTCTCTTTTTACCTATCAAGTGAGATGGAGATACAATTATGAGACATCAAATTCGAATGTGAACAACGCAAAAGAAAACTGAAAAAAAGTATGACGTAAGGTCGGAGTGATTTTTTGACATTTTTTTCATGGTAGAAATGTCAAAATTGATATTTGATTATCTTTGAACCTTCTAATCGTATTTTTAAACACAAAAATTAGAACAGTTATTTTTTTGCATTAGCTGTCAGATGAATGGGTGCGTTCAATAGAAATCCGAATGGTCAACAAAACACAACAACTGGCAATGCGAATTTAGGAGTTAATTCAAAGATCAATATTTTCAAACGAATATTTTTTGTAAAGCTGTGATCGCATCAAACAAACATTTTGTGTAAGGCCGCCTTAAGAGAAAATAGATACTCAACAAAAATATCATAGGTATGGTCAATCCCACAACCTCGAACAGACACAGATGTTGCTAATGATCCAGTTAAACCAAAGAAAATCAAAACACATGGCTGTATAATTGCTTTGAGGTTAAATTTCCAATTAGATTAGATTCAAAGAAGAAAAAACTGTTAAAAAACCTTCAAACCAAAATTTCCTTACCACAAGAAATTCAATTACATTTCTATACTCATAGACATCTCCCGAGCCATCACATCAGAACCCTCTCATAACAAAACATAACTTTTTTTTATTTTGCTTTTACGTACACAGAAGCAGATTCAAGAATACTCGTACAACCTCTGTTATTGTTCAATTATGCATCTAAACCAGCTCCCATGACAATTCTCAGTGTCATTATCATAATGTCAAGACCACCTTAATGACCATTCACAATCGTCAATCAGTCGTCCGTTCGTTGTTTCGTTCGTCCGTTCATTCGCACAAGCAAAACATAGATATCCACTTGTACAAGATACAACACATTGTTGGTTATTCTTGGGCTTGACTTCTTCATTTCAGGGTGGTGCTGTCTTGGGTATATGTATATAAAGAGCTCCATTTATAGCACGCACTGCTCGGCACTACTAATAACAACATTCATACAATTAATTCCAACTTACGCAAAGCACAACGTTCTCCTCGAGATAGTCCAAGTCCATGGTGGAACATAGAAGTAGTCCACTTCATGTTTCATTGGGCATTCAGGAGTGATGCGCGTCTTTCGTCGGTCGGTCGGTCAATTGAATTATCTTATGTCTCTTTCTCTCCTTTTTTCTCTTAGAGATAGCTTTGGTCCATGTGGAGGATAATTACAAAGAGCAAACCTTCTTGTGGCGTCCTTGTAGTCGCTTTCGTCCAACCTTTAGGTGACCTACTCCGACATAAACATAAATCAATCTCTCTCCACTTAGCAAAAGACATCCTTCTTAATTCAAGGTCTAAGTCCAGAATCAATTTCAACATGCCCATTCCAAAACCTATCTATTCCAACCTACCACACTGTTACCACTTGTCTCAGAGAGGATAACATTTATACGGGCGACATTTACCTTTATACCTTGTAGACCCACCTTTAAGTTAGACCAAAGTCGTTGGCGCCAAGCCGGGTGGTTCGGTTCGTATACATCATTCGTTGCTTTTTAATTAATAAAGCTTCTTGATATAGCCATTAATCAACTTCTTGTCATTATATCTTTGGATGGTGGATTTTCATGAGAGTTTTTCTTCTTCTTCTTTCTTTGCTTTGCAGATACTTTACGTTTACATATACAAACTACTATGAGACGGCAGCAGCAGCAGCAGCAGCATACGTGTATAACAATGGCAACGACGACGAAGACAACGAGGAGAAGAAGAACCGGCAGTGGAAGGAATTGGCTACTTCAAATTGTGGTTATTCTTGCGGCACTGGGTTTAACCGCAGCCCAATGCCCATGGCAAAGGGAACTCCTCGAACTGCAAGCGACGTGTATATGCTCATACAATCTGGGCCGGGAACTATCAGTACAATGTGATCAGGTAAAGAAGCACTTAGCAACTCTCTCCCTCATCCCATCTTCAAGCTACATCCATCTGCATGAATGAAGAAGAGGTTAAAATATGTGAACATCACCAAGTTGGAGAAGACTCACTTCGAGGAATAACCAACTGAGGTGTTCCACAGTTCTTTCCTTTCATCCAAACATTTTAAAACTATTTCACTTGGTGAAATTCACATTTAAATGCTAAACGGAGTAGAAAATTAATTGCACTTCATCATTTCAGGTTGAATTCCCACTTTTACTTGATGCCTTAAATAAATATGCTCGTGACAAGCCCATCGACCTGCTTTATGTGAACAACTCTACGATAGAGGAATTGCAGGATGAAATATTTGTGAATCTTCGTCTGCACAATGTTCAGTTGAGCAGTTGTAAGATAAAGCGCATTGAAGATGGAACATTCAAGGGTCAAGAGAGCGTTTTGAAGAATCTCAATCTTCAGGATAATCTGTTGGAAGCTGTGCCAATTGGGGCACTCAAAATTCTGACTATATTAAATTTATTGGATTTGTCGAAGAATCGAATAGTTTCGATACCGGAAAATGCCTTTGAGGGGCTAAGTAAGTTGTCGACGTTGAAGCTGAATGATAACAATGTGACCATTCAGGCGGGAGCTTTTAATGGACTGGAGAAGAGTTTGAAGAATTTAAATCTCAAAGGGACACGACAGCGACGTGTTCCCGAATCCATACGTGGCCTTAGATCCTTGGCGTTCTTGGATCTCTCACTGAACGGTATTAAAGAGCTTCCTGGCGTTGGAGGTCTTCGGACTTTTGAAGGTTTAGATTCTTTGACTGCCCTTAACCTGGAGAGGAATCTAATCCAGAATTTGGGTGAGAATGCTTTCGCGGGAGTCAAGAAATCTCTTAGCTCTTTAAGCCTGCTCAACAATTTACTAGCCGAGTTCCCTGTGGGAGCGGTTCACTCGTTGAGAGAACTTCGCGTGCTCGACATTGGGTTCAATTTGCTGACTGCTCTCCCAGAGGGCGCATTTCGTGGAAATCCTAGCATCACTCTTTTGGCATTGGACGGCAACCCCTTGCCAACAGTGCCAGAGAAGGCCTTCACCCATTTAAACTCCACCCTGCGAGGCCTATCGCTCGGTGGACGGTTCTTGCACTGTGATTGTAAGCTGCGATGGGTCGCTGAATGGATCAGGAATGGGGACCTTCAGGTGAGAAATATAAACAAATAACCCTTCCATCACAAAGTTCACCCAACATAACTCCCATCACTTATATTTTTTTTAGGTCACATCTCGCGAAAGAAATCCTCAGTTTTGTGGGACTCCAGGTCGCTTCAGTGACCGCGGTTTCTATTCAATTCAACCGGAAGAACTAACCTGTCCAGAGTCAGATGTCGATTTGAATGGCCCTGTTGGAGTGGTTGATTCATTGATTCCACGCATAAAGCCAACAATTGCAGCTGCATCATCGACTCCCCTCGAAACCACCGTCTCTACAACTGCGAAAGCAACAACCCCTCAAACAACAATCTCAACTACTACAGAAGCTGTGACTGCCCGGCGGACATCGAGCACTGCTCCACCATCACAGCCATCACCTCCATCGCCATCGCCGTCAACCACAAAAGAGGTTCCTCCGCCACCAACGGTGCCATCAAGCACATCGACAGCGAGCACCACTTCAATAAAGCCTCCTTCTTTGGCCACAACACAATCAACCTCCACAACGGTAAGTTCACAATATAAAGCAACTCTCCAGAAACCCCCAGTTCAATAGAGTTTTTTTTTCTTTCTAGTCAAAGACACCCTCGAACATGCAACAACATCAATCCACGTCTTCATCTACCGGCACTGCACCGATTGCCACTAAAAGCCAAGCACCACCCCCATGGCGTCAACAGCAGCCAGGTGGCCTCGGTGGTGGTGCTGCTGCTTCATCAGCTGCTGGCATACCACACAAGCAACAACGCCCGCCACTAGTATTGGGTTTCCCACCGCAGCGAGGCACCCGCATCGACGATGCCAACGAGGTGCAAGTGAAAAATGCCTTCCGCCAGGATAGCTCGGTCATAATTCAGTGGGACTCCGATACAGCGAACATCCTTGGCTTCCGAGTGGTATATCGATTGTTTGGCGAAAAGAGCTTCAAGCAGGGCCCTCCACTCGAGTCCAGCGAACGTGAGTTCAAGATAAAGAATGTCCCCTCGCAGGAGTGCATCATCGTGTGTGTCATATCACTCGAAGAGCTGCATGTCACCCCTGAGACCGTTCCGTATCAGCAGTGTCGCGAGGTGCGAACGGTTGCGTCGCAAACATCGAATATGGACAAAATAACAATAGCGGCCAGTGCAGCCATCTGTGGGACAATTATTGTAGCTGTAATTGTGTTCATTGCCGCAAGCAGGTTAAATTATTTTTAATTAGTACACAAGTAGTGTCTGGTTGGACGTTTTTCATTAAACGAATGCTTGTTTTTTTTAAATTTTTTTTAGGCGATCGAGGAAGCTACAAACCTCACAGCAAAAGAGCCCCCTGCCAATGGGTGGTTTACCTGTCAATTGTTGCGGACCAGCAGGCAGTCCGGGTCCACTGGGATCGATGGCTACGTTGTCCGCATTCAATAATCACAAGGTGAGTTAAGGACAATAATGCATGTTTTTTGTATATCCTTCACAAGTAGCATAATATTGGATTAAAGAGTTATGCTTGTAAAAAGGTTTTGCGTGTGTTTCTTTTAAGCGAATAATCCTTTGAGGATTATGAAACAATTATTTCAAAAATCCCCGGATAAATAAAATCTTTTTAAATAGGGTTAAGTGCATGTTTTATTAACAGGGTTAAACAAATAAGAAAAGCCTTGAGGTGTACACTTTTTCTTTTTAAAAGGATTCCATAAAGTTTGTTGACTTTTTATTTACAAAGGGGAATAATTAATGCACCATAAAATATTTAAACAATTTTTGTCAAAGTCACAAAAGATTAAATTGGTATAAAATTGTTAGTCTTTAGAACTATAAAAAAAAGAAAGAAACTATAAGGTAAAGGGGTTTTCAATTTCATTATGAATAAATCGCTGTCATTTTTGAAGCTGTCATCTTTTGACATTTTCATTTTGAATAGACAGCTGTAACTTCTGAAGCTATCGTCTTTTGACATTTGACAAGTGAAAACTACACCTTAATAAACATAGAACGATACACGTTTTAACAACAAATTAAAATTGAAGTTCATTGAAGTTAGCAAAACCAGAGCACATTTGGGTCGCCCTGAAGCATCCTTAGCCGTGTCGGTCATTTGACACGTTCAACAGTTTTTTCATTGTTAATAGAATACATTCCTCTTTATAATAATTTTTGTTTTTAATATCAAAATTAAACCTCTTATTGGAATACTTTGTACCTTCCAAACGAATGCACGCATGCAATCGGAGTCGGTACAACTCATTAGTTGTGTAAACTCTTGGAAGTAAACGTCAAATGTTCAATGAAAGATTTTCTTAAAAAAAGAAACGAAAGTTATTTATTTCAAGTGTGATTTACATAACCAACGAAAGTGGCAAAACTACAAATTAAACTTATTCAGGACTATAGAAGACTCAACATCATTTAGCAGAAATTGACTCTTTTTAACCAGAATGTAGTAGGTAAACACCATTAAAATCTAACAAAATTCATACCTAGTCATGACACTACGACATGACAGTCACCCAAAACAAACATCTCTATAACCACCATACAAGAGATGTCAATTTTCCACGCGAAGAAACACCTCGACGAGCGACGGCTCAGCACTGTTCGTATGTATGTTTGGTGTCGTTCGTCGTCGTTCCAACATTCTACATAAATATTCGTACCTATAGATTGTAGTACGTATTCTAATTACATTTCAAATCCACATCCACATGACAGTCAGTGAGTTCCTGTTTTGTTCACTTTTGCTCTTCAAGCTTCAACGTTAACGTTGTCAGATTAAAGAAACCACCTTTCCGATTTGTGTGCAAATGCATAATGTTTTCTCCCTTTCGATTTGTCTATAACTGACAGCGAGAGAAAGAGAAAGGGAACAAAACAAAATAAATCTCATCCAATAGGTTATAGTGAAATATACATATTTGCATGGTATTTTGCTTCCTTAAAACATATTTGGATCGGAACAAAAAGAATACAAAAAATAAAACACGGTGAAATGGTAAACAATGAATTCACGTTTTCACATCAGTTATTTGTCTAAAGGGTGGCTTCACTTTGACATTATGTAGATGTAGATACCCCCTTAAACCAAAATAACTTTTCTTTTTCTTTTTTTAATATCATTGAGCTTTGATTTATTATTATACGATGTGTACGTTTTCTTTTAAATTAACAGGAATGGGATCAAGTATCAGCATACAGCAGCAGATCTATACCAAGACCTAGAATTTATCCAATGGATAATCAAGATGATTTAAGGAGTCATTTCTCTGGGATGCCAGGAAAAGTCAGTAAAGCAAGGTAAGTTAAAGGTGTTTGTTTGATTGAAATTTGAATACAATGTGGTTTGGAGTATTGATATCTAATATAACTACGAAAAAGGAAGTGATTTTTATTTATCATTTGGTTTTTCATGAGTTGTTTTTATTATTTTTAAGTTGATTAATACACGAACACATACAAACATAGTCGAAGGGTATGTCAAAAGAAATGTATAAACTATTGAATACTGTCATCAGCTGTCAAATGTTTGCAAATAAAATTCATTTTCTTAGGTAAGCCTGTCAAATCAAAATATTTTGATATCCATCTAAAATTATTTGACAGTAAATTTGACGAAGCGTTCACAATAGTGGAGGTTCACATTCTCAAATATGTTTGACAGATACCTATGGTTTGATGTGCATTAAACGGCTTGAAACTATATGTTCTCGCAATTGTAAAATATGCTGTCAAACATAATTTAGCGTTTGAATTTTGACCAAAAAAGCAAATAAATTCTAAAAGAATAATCAATTTATTTTGCTCTGCTTAAAATTTCTTTTTAATAAAGTTTACTTCTAGTTTGACATTTATACGTTGATATTTTTTAATATATTGCAAATATCAAAACTTTTGGATATCTATTTTTAACAAACTGTTTGATTCAGCGTTAACATTTTAAAATTCTAGTCACTCATACCGCGTTTGTCAATATGGTTAAGAAAATGAAACCGCCTTTATCTGGAACCCTTCTGCATTCTATTGAAAGTTTTCACTTGAAAAACAAAGAAAGATTTTTAATTAAAAACAAATTCGGAATCAGGAGCACTTCAAAATTCTTTTACTTAAACGTCAAACTTAAAACTGTTACTCTTTTTATGCAAAATTAATTTGTCTTCAGGAAAAAAATTCACCAAAACAAATCAATCCGATGAGAAGATTTCAGATGGAATCAAAAGTCAATTTTGACATTTCTACCAGGGTTAATGTGTCAAAAAATCACTTTGAATCTACCTGGAACTCATTCATCGAATACTGTAAAAAAGGTGATCAATAGTGATGAAATGAATAACAAAATCCGATTTATGTGTCGCGGATGAAATAGTAGTGATTTTTTGACATTTTTAATATAAATGTCAAAATTGACATTTGACAATCTATACCAATCTTCAAAATCGTCAGATTCATAAAGTGTTCAATTGGAATCCTGGGTAAGATCAAATTTTGAATTCGAAAAAAGACAGTGTCGCGGATGAAATAGTAGTGATTTTTTGACATTTTTAATATAAATGTCAAAATTGACATTTGACAATCTATACCAAACTTTAAAATCGTCAGATTCATAAAGTGTTCAATTAGAATCCTGGGTGGGATGAAATTTTTAATTCAAAAAATGACAGTTAAGGTTG
This sequence comes from Eupeodes luniger, assembly GCA_951509635.1. Lineage (NCBI taxonomy): Eukaryota > Metazoa > Arthropoda > Insecta > Diptera > Syrphidae > Eupeodes > Eupeodes luniger. The sequence goes on along the minus strand of OX608075.1, from coordinate 3,498,274 downwards.
ACCTATAGTTTAAAACATTTTACAACAAATTCAAAAAGTTTATATGCAATTTTCTTTTGGTATATTCTTCTTGTCATTTATATTCACCACTCACTCTAACTCATCACATGAACAAAACAACAAAAAAAAAAACTTTACTTCAGATCCATCGCCGATGGCCAATCGCAGCACAGCTTTTCTAACAATTCACATCGCGGATATCTTGGTACAGCATTTCCCACAAATTTAGTTAATTCACGACCGGAACTCCGGCAATCGCGTCAATCATTGGCAGCTGCATCCGAACGTATGTCGCGTGCCTCATATGCCGGCTCAATTCATGGTCCAACAAGTATTGCGTCTAGTTCAAGACGGTCACGGCCGCGATCTAGATCACGAGACCATTTAAATGGACCACATATTCACAGTCATCGACCAGGAAGCCGGTAAGTGGGTTAAAAAAAAATGGATGGAGAAACAAACAAAATTGAAGACTAAAATAAATAAATTCTGCCGTGCACTGCCTACAACCTATGCCTACAAACTAACTTGCTTCAATTTCGAAAATGAAAAACAAAACATAAATGCCACAAATTACATTTTTGTTTTAAATGGAATTAACAAATAATTAACAACAATATTTCACAAACTAACATTACCTGCCTCTACTGTTATCTTTTGTTTATGTTCTATTAATTATCTACGCTACTGTTTTGGTTTCATTTTGTTCTTCTTATCTTTTTTCACTATTTATTTGGTTATTTTTAATTGTTCTTTCACTTAATTTTTCATACTTTGTACATAATTATAATGTTTATAATTTTCATTTGAGAGGAGACACTTTCGATTCTGTACTTTTTGTTTTTAATCATTTATGTAAAGGGTGTTTCAATTTGATAACAGAAAACGAACCCTGCTGACTTCCTTTTTACACTTCTCCAAATAAAACTATATCATGTTTTATAATTTTTCAAATAATTAAATTTTAAAAATATTTTTTAAAGATACTCGACTGCTGGATCGACACATACCCTTAATAACTATTGTGACACGTCAGATAATTGGACTGAGAATGATATGGAAATTTATATGGCTAGAAATCCGACAACACGCAATGGATTGGTGCCATTATGAGGGCGGGTTTTTTTGTCCTGATATTTCGATGTTGTATTAAATTTGGATGAGATTTTCTGACGGTACGTTTCTCGGCCACGATTACACGTTCGGCCATATAAGGATTATAATCAGCAACAACAACAACAACAACAATTACAACAAAACCAACAACAACAACAACTTCACAATGAACCTCAACGATGGAGACAACGACAACAAGAAAGGTTTCATCGTCGTCGCTTCCATAACCATCATCATTGTAATCATCAACACCATCTATACCAGCATCAACAGAACCAACGACATTCTTCACATTCTCATACCCCATTGCCAGCTCGTTGTACATCACCACCAGATGTCGTACCACGTCCTGGATCATTTACAATAAGTCCTAATGCTACTACAAGCAGTAGTATAAATTGTACAACTATTCTAACAACTTCAGGACAACGTCATAATCAAGTTGCTGGTGCTGGTGTTGGTGCTGCTGCTAATAGTCTTTTAGGTGAGATTGTGGTCGAGAATTATTTCGATGAATATAGTAGACAGGAAATCCGCCATTCACGTGCGATACAATTAAAACGGTTTGACTCTTCAACGACAGAGTCACACTATAGTAATAGTAATATAAATAATAATAATAATAATAATAGTACTAGTAGTAGAAGTAGTAATAGTAATGATAATAATGAAAATAATAATTTTTTGCATTCCGGTACTAATAATATAAATAATATTAATAGTAATAGTAATAATAATAATTCAAATGTCACTTATGATAGATTAGGAAACCTCAATATAAACTTCGAAACCGTTAACGAAAGTAATAAATCAGATTTGAACGAATTCAACGACGACAGTTATATGTAATTTTTAATGTACTTCATATAAAAATTAAACAAAAGAAAACAAGTGTGCAATTACATATAAATATATTTGTTATTAATTTTTTTTGTTTTCTAAAGCGCGAATAGTCTTTTTCTAACTTTTTTTTTGATAAATGTCAATTTCTGCTTAGAAATATCAGTTTTTGTTTGGAAACATCAGTTTTTGTGTGGAAACGTCAGTTTTTGGTTACAAACGTTTGTTTTTGAATAGAAACGTCAGTTTTTGTTTAGAAACGTCACTTTTTGTTTAGAAATGTGAGTTTTTTTTTAAACATTGATGTGTAGTTCACAATGGGCAGATTCAGGGAATATAAGGGACTTTATTAGAAATCAACTGCAAATTTGATATAGCTGTCAAAATGTAAAAACAACTTTCAGCTGTTAATAAAAAAGAATGCAAAAATTGAGATTTCGATGTCCAAAATGATCGTAAAATAAAATGACAATTTTGACAGAAATTTAAAAAGTGAAACAAACCATTCCACTGATTTGTGTTTCAATTTAATACAATTCCAATGACGGATTTCTGGTGGATTTCAATTTGGAAATTTTATTCAATGACAGAAATTTTCAATGATCGCGAGCTGTCAAATTAATTCTGATGAATAGTCTAAATGATGGACACCAATAATTTGGCACCTAGATTTCCAATCAACTTTCCAAAAAAGGTGCCTTAGGTGCTAGTTATAGGTATCATTGGCTTACATACATCACTGAATCCAATCATTAGAATTTTTTGATAAGTCGTTAATCCATCAGTCTTTTTTTTTCGGAGGAATCTTTCATTGGAATTATATACAATTACCGGAACAATTAATTTTTCATGAAATAGAATCATCGCTAAAATGAATCTCCGTCAGAATGAAAATGCATTTTAAGCAAAAATTACTGTGCAATCAAACTCAATGTTATTAAAAAAAATAGAACACCATCAATAAAACGAAAATGTTTTTATTTTTGGAATTTGACAGTCAGCTGTTTATAAAAAATTGGCCAGTTCATATTTCTAAGATCACAGAGTTTTCTGATTTCTCAAACAATAAACAAAATTTCCTATATAAATTTTTCACTTTTGCTGTCAGAAATCTGCGAACAGAATTTATTATTCGATTTACCAAGAATTCTCTGTCGTAAAATTAAAAAAAGAATAAAAATAAATGCAAAGTTAATTTTTCTGCTAGGTGAGAATTTATATTGAATTGTGCTCTGCCCCTTCAATCCGTCTGAGAAAATTCTCAGAAATCTTAGAAATATAAAGTGGCCAAAAAAAAAATCAATTTCGTTTTACTGTTGGTGTTTCAATTTTTTACTGTTCCGATCACATCATTAAAAATGTTACTGATGAAAGCAACAGTAAACAAATTTTCTAAAGCGCCAAGCCTCAAAGTGACATTTAATTGAATGACGTTAATTTACTGATTGCTATAAAGTCTGTTCAGTGACGCTGTTCTGGACTGTTCTAGACAGAAAAGTACAGCTTTTTGCTGTTCATTGAGGTTTTTTCTGTGCTGAACTGTTCTACTTTCCTGTTCATTGACAAACCTAGAACAGTTTAGAACAGGATTTTCTGTTCTTGCTTTTGAATCAGATCAGGTTAGAACAGATTCGTGAGAAATGTCAAAATCGAAGTTGTTATTTTTTTTTGTTTACGTTTCGATTTGGCTGTGCTTTGTTTTTTTTTTTCTGGTGATTTAAAAAATTAAAATAAAGTTATTTTGCCAATTTGTTTTATTTGTTTAATTAAATAATTATAAAACACATTTATATAAAATACATTTAACATTTCATCAAAGAAAAGGTAATAACATTCGTCACACTTTCATTCCAATCATCTGAAGAGGAATCCGACGAAAAATCACTATCAGTGTCTGAACCACTAACATTTTCATTTAGTATTATCTTAGCAATCACTTGATTTTCCATTTCAATAATTTTAAATAATATTTTTCACAGTAAAAACACAAAAAATGAAAAAAATAAGCGAGAAACGAAAAATTCACACAATTTGCAATTTGTTTTGTTTTTTTTTTTTGACAACTGACGTTTAACTGACTGTTCTAACTTGATCTGACGTTTCTCACGAAACTGTGCTGTCCTGTGCTGTTCTGATCTAGAAAAATCCTCACTGAACAGACTTATAAACGCTCATCAGTAAAACATTTCAGATTCCTCCTGTTTCAAATTTTACTGATAGCTATAACCGGCCCCAAAATACTTGATTTCAATCAATTACCTGTCAAAAAGTTATAACTATAGGTTTCAATGTTGAAAACCAATGATAGCTGACTTCTAAGTAGTCTCTTATGTCGTCTGAACCTGTCCATTGGTTTAATTTGTCAAAAGCTCATAACAAATGAATAAATCAATGAATATTTCATTCACCGGAAATCTAGTTTCCTCCAAGGTCCCAGCAAATTTTTGGAGCATCAAATTGTTTCCTGTTTTTAATCTTGATCTTTCTTTCAATTCCCAGTATTCAAGCTTTGTATAAAATAAATCATGAATTGCTTCATTAAATCACAAATTGGCCCTCAAAGTTTTTTAAGAACAATTCTAACATTAATTAATCTTTTAAACCATAGAAAATAATAATCGACAGAAAAACTTGATGCACCCCAAAAACTTGCACTACAAAAACTTCCTTCTTGAATTTCGTTCGAACATATACACACAAAAAATATATATATGGTTTACACAAATTAATTTAAAAATTAGAAATTATATTCTAGCTGCAAAAACATTGTATTATAAAATTTAAGAACATATCTTAGAACATTTAAACAAAAATAAAACTTAAAAAAAAAACACCATAAACATATTTAAACTTAACATGGTTTTAAATTTAAAAACAAAATAAAAACAAAAAAAACTTAAACAAAAATATGTAGGTGCTAAAAATTGTTAACAATAAATATAATTATAAATATTATATTGTTAACATTTTAATTAAAATAAAAAAAAACTGTACTTAAAACATAAATCAAATAAGTCAAACCATAAAACATAAACATAAACTTATAGATTAAAAATAATGTAAAATTATACACTGCATATATTGTTTTAATTTTTTATATTGATTGTATGTTTTATTTTACCATTTATTTTTTCTTGTATAAAAATAAAGTATTTTTTTATTAATAAAATTATTTTCTTTTTTTATTTTTTATTATTAACTCTGCCTCTTAAATATTTTTGACAGACTACCATAGTTTTGTAAAGTTTACAAATTCGCACACAAATTTCCATTTCGGAGGACACAATATTTCTTTATTATAGTTTTTGAAAAAGACAAATTCGTCCTGAATGTTTGTTCATTTTTGTGGAAAACAAAAAGAAAATACAAACATTTGTTTGTATGTTGTATTTAGTTCAAAGGAATTCCCATTAGTCCTTCTTTTTTTTTGTGTCGGCCAAAAAATATTTCTACAGAAAGGACCTTTTTTGCATTTACAAAAACTATGAGTATGAGGACGAGCGACGACGCACGAGGATAACGACAACGACGACGACAATGATGATGATGATGATAATAGAACAAAACTTTTCACTTCGTTGGATACTTTAAGCAATGACACACAACAACGGTAATAAAGAGCAACACACACTGAATATATCCTGAAAAGCTCGAGGACACGAAAGTCGACGACAACGCGAAGGGTTGCTAAATACAAATAACGACAAAAATAGCAATTGAAATAAATGTTAATAGGGATGCAACTGGAGAGAAATTATGTTTTGCAGCTACACATTTACGGTCCCAACTTTATAACTTTTAATTTTGTTTATTTTAAACTTTTTTTTGTTTATTTTCACAGTAGAAAACACAACAATGTATATATTAAACAAAAACAATAGAAATAAAAACAAAAAGAAAAAGAAAACTAGGATTAAGTGGAATCGATGGGGCATGTGTAGAAAAATGTCAGCCCCAAATCGCATTCAAAAGCAAATGAACACAGTTGAGAGTTAACGTTAACATTAAAGAATCTAGATATAGTTGAAAACATTATTTCTAAAAATTGTATATTAAACGTATATTAAATAAAACAAAATAATATAAAATCACATAAAAATACCGTTAGATTACACAGAAAATTATATACGCTACTATTAATGGGAACAACTAAGCATAAATATTAAAATTGCTACAGAATAAAAATTATTAGATGCTAAGAAAACAGAAATATAAAACAAAAGGCTTTGTAAATATTAAAACAGAAAACCAAAAAGAGTTTTAAAAAATAGTTTAGAATTTAACTTAGATTAAGTTAATTAATATTATTAATAATATATATATGCAAAACTGCCTTAGCACGAAACTTAGAAATTATTATTAAACATAGAAATAGATAAAAATACGAGTATACAACAAAAACAACACAAAAATAAATGCATACTATTGTTTGTTGGGTTTTATTTTAGCTACTTATATATAAACAAATAATAATAATATAATATTGTTTGCTAAAAATGTTATAAACATTGCACTAAAATGCATACATGGAATTTAATACGATGCTGTGTATAGTAGTACATAATATTATTGTAGAATTTTAGATATTTCGTGTATGTAATTAATATTAAAAATATATATTTTTAATAAAAAAAAGGAAGATTTATTTAATTTACTTGAGAATAATATTGTTGTCGAGGATATATCTCATCTAGCGGTAAGTAAACATTCAATTTTATAATTATAAGTTTCTTCGTATATTTTACTTAAAGGATGGCGTTCAAAAAATAGATACAGTAAACGTCGGAAAAGTGCCTCACCCGCATAGTGTACCCTTTTTTTTTTAGAACTAAATATTTGTTCATATGAAACCTAACTTAAAGATTATTTCGCGTAATTGGGTTTTTATTTTGTAAAATTTTAATGAAATTAATTTAATAAAAAGTACACATTTTAATTCATCTACAAAATTATTTTCCTTCTGCAGTTTTGCATGTTATGTTTTAAGGTTTGATAATAAAAAAAAGTAATACTTTTAGTCTGCTTCTGTGGTGGAAACTGTTTTTTATATCACACTAGCCGACCCGTGCTCGCGTTGCTTCGCAAATTGTAACCAACACATTCTTTTTGTGCTTATGGATTTTCTTCCGATGTTAGCCTTTCTTTTACCCATTTTATATTTCTATGCGAGGAAGTGATACAAAATTGGTAATTCAAGCTGTTATAAAAGAACTTTTTTTATTTTTAAATTGGAAGAGTTATAATCTATTCACTTCCTCGAACCAGAAAAATAAAAAAAGATCTAATTTTTCTTCAGATAAATCGGCATTTCATGTGCACGGCACTGTAGTTAATTAAATGTCCATAGTAACTTAAAAAAAAAGAGCCCACACTGCTCAGCGATGTGACGATAGAATTAGAGAAACAAAAAAATAATGTGTGTGTGTAGTGTAGGTTAGTTGATGAACTATACAATACAGAAAAATTGAATATGTAGGTAGGTAGGTAAGAGAAAAAAGGTAACTATTAAATGAAACACTTATTAAGAGAGAAAGAGCATGGGAAGAAAAGAAAATTAAAAATGTTGGAATGATAATGAAATGAAACAAAGCAGCGACCTCGCGATTGTGATGGAATCTAATTTCCTGGATAAAATAAATTCAAAAAGTTTATAATTTTATAATTTGTTTTTATTTATTTCTCAGGTTGTATGTTTAACTTAGAAGTGATTTTAGGCTTAAAATTTGCGCAACAATATTGACTTTATGAAGCAATGCTAATCTTTGTCGATGCCATAAACACTCTCATAACAATACAGAAAATAATAAAATATATTTCAAATAAATCGGTTGACTACTTTCTGAGATCGTGCGTTACAAACTTTAAAATGGTTTCGCTTTTATATAATAGTATAGATATAGATTAGTTAAATATTTATTTATCTATTTTTTTTTAATGGTAAGATAAGTGCCATAGAGGAAATATATTATCTAGAGTCCCGACTGGTACCCGTCTTGCCTGAAACACCCTCAAATTTTATTTGAGGTAACTCTCTTAAAAGCCCGTAACAACTACATATAATCTGCATTATCCCATAAGAAATGCACGGGACAACTAACACATGCTTATGCTAATGGGCACAATTCGCTCAATTTAGTTTGTAGGCCGAAAGAGAGCAAACCCATTAAGTCGGGACTCTAGATAATATATTTCCTCTATGATAAGTGCCTTAGTGCACTTAAGCGGTTTTCTTACAACTGCCTTACCTCTAGAAGTTACTATAAAAACGAATTATTTAAGTTGAAATAATTATCCTGGTTTAAAAATGTGAAATTTTGGGGATTTCAACACAAATTCAAACTGTACTTTTATTTTAGCATAAAAGTTAACAATCTAATTTTTTTAATTATTTCTCAAAATTACAAAACAACATAACTTTTCCTTTATGAAATGATTTGTTTGCATCGACATTCAATTTTTTGAGTATTTAAAATTAGTTAAACGTGAGAATTGAAAATAATGTGCACTAAGTCATTGTTTGTACTATTTATTTTTTGAAAAACTTTTCTGTATACCTACAGTCTTGGCCAAAACATTAGAGACTTAAACTCCCTCCATCTTTATATCATTCAAAAATGAATAACTTAAACAAATCATGTTAATTTTTTTCTAAAATTAAATACATTATATATGTTTTTCTAAATAGGCCACAAGAGAAAATAGGTTTCATAACGGTTCCTTAAATTTGAAATAAGTAGGTCAATATTGTATTCTTATTTACAGTTCTCAAGCTTTTTTTTTTTAAACCTGCAAACTGTGCAAAACTTAAAATGATGTTTTAAACAGTTTTCGAATGTTATACTTCACAACATGAGATGAAAATGATGTCTTGAAACAACCAATTGCCATATCTTAAATAAAAAATATATTTTCTTCGATGTTTGAACACTAATAATGTTTTGATAGGATAAACACAAAGTAAACTGTATCAAACTAGCTTCAAAGGACTTAAAAAATATAAATATTGACATTCGTCACTCTAGCCTAAGCCGGGAAAAGTGTTTTTGTATTCTAAACATTTGATGATCAAAGTGAGAAAAATAAAAAAAAAACTCGTTTTGTTTTGTTTTCTGCACATCTTCGAGGACAATGGAATCAATTAAATAGCTTATTATGCTGTTCGGGATACTTTCCCAAGCCAATTTAATTTGATTAAACAGATCGTTTTCATTTTTGCAATTAGTCCTTACTGTGCTGGCCATTGTTACACGTCAATCTGGTATTCTTGAAACCACGTCTTAACCGTATTGGCCCTGAAAAACATCCCCAAACATTACGTTGCCTCCTCCGTGTTTCACAGTAGCTTTAGTATTACGTGGATTAAGTGCCTCTTTGGCTGGTCTGCGAACACGACGGAAACCATCGGAACCCTTGAAATTGAATTTGAACTCGTCCGAAAAGAGTACGTTTCTCCATTTTCTTACGTTCCAGTTGATGTGGTCATGAGCAAATTTTAATCTCGCCAGCTTGTTTTTAGTGGAAATAAAAGCTTTTTTACAGCTTTGAAAGCCACCATCAACAGCTCGTCTCCCAATTATTCAGGTCGAGTTGGCTTCGTATTTTTCTTGATGATATAAAAGGGTCTTTTTTAATTGATTTTATTATTGCAGAATCCTGTCGTTTTGTTGTTTTTCTCGGTCTGCCACTTCGATGAATCGTTTGGAATGAGTTTTTGGATTTTAAAAATTTTATTAATTCGCAAATCACTGATTTTGGAATGGAATATTTTTCCGATATTTTAATTTGACTCATTCCAATTTTATTGCAAGTTTGAACTCAATCGACCCAATGGTTTGGGCTCTAGGGGCGTGGACAAACGGACAGACAGATGGACAGAATCGGGGACCCACTTTTTTCGACTTCACTAATTATATGCCATTCAATTTTAGAAAGTTATTATTTAATTAATAGCTTCGATACCACTCTTAAATTAAATTGATATTAAAACTTTGTAAATTTGGAACTTGACGTGTTTCTAGATCTCTTTAATTTTCATGAGAGACGTATTAATAATATTGTTGCCATTTATGTTTTTAGTGTGTTTCATTTACATAACTAAACCAAATCTTACAAAAACAAACAAGAAACTCACCCAGGTATTTGCAAACAATTATCCAAACGATATCGTAGTTCTTCAGTAAAATTAGCCCACAGTTGTGCCATTCCACTCTTACCACCAAAATGTGCATTGCAAGTGGCCAACAAACAACTCAATCTAGCAACCAAAGAATCACATCCTGCTGACTTAATGCGAAGTGGATCGAACTTTAAAAGAAAAACGTATTTTCCAATGAAAATTATCAGAATCAATAATTTACCTTGTTCTTAGCATTCTTGGAATATGGAAACAAAGCTTCCGCTTGCATATCCGGGAAGATATAACTTATCATTTGCAACAACTCGGCGTCCTTAATTGGTCCGGCGAGTTTCTTTTGAGGTGACCATTTCCTGAAGGGCGAAGCAGTCACATCAAATTTAGACTTGGTAAGTTGATCCAAGGGATTTGGTTCATCTCCAGTGGCACTGCCATAACTCCGTCCAACATAACTCTCTACGGTTTGAATGCTTTTCTGAAGATCCAAATAATCGTCAAGAGCGCTTGACAAATAGCTTCTGGCTCTGGTCTTAGCACGAACTGACCACGCGTGAGCCTTCGATGCAACAAAGTCGGTGTAGTTAGCCGTGTCAACAGCAACATTCTCGGCTATATCGGGCCAGCAGCATTGAACCAACAATTCGGTCTTTGAATCACTGAAATAGCCATATGGGAGGGCTACAAAGTAAGTTCCCTCCATTGGAGTCTCATCTAAAAGAGATTCACTTTCCGCGGCTGGGTTGACAAAAAAGGGAACCTTCATTTTGTGAGTGTACTTTGTGATGTTTCCCAGAGCGTAAGTCTGACGAACAGACACTGTAGCTGGCCGATTAGAGCTTCCGCTTCGCTTCTCCTTGAAAAGGTTCAGCAGTCCAGAGAGGTATTGACATGAGGGCAGAGCATTTTCCAAAGCAACAACATCAAAGTTGATCCTCACGGATTGGCCAACCCAAGATCCGAGGAAGAAATTCCATGATGGATTGAAGACGGGAATGAATATGGGCACGGCTGAGTTTGACTCCGCTGCGACGACATTGGCCGAGCTTAAAAAGAAGCTGCAGTCATTTGTATTGGAGATATATCCATGAGCTTGCTCCACCAAAATAAAACGTCTCAAGCCATACCACTTGGCCAAAAGATGAGTGTCATTAGTGTCCGAAGGACAGAATGTATTCTCCAGACTGGTGAGGTCAGAGAAAAGTTGTGGTTGCTCCGGGATCGTAGATTCCTTGGTCTCGTCCTCCGGGATTTCAGCTTGATAATAACTAACAATGAATTCTTTCTTACCCAATTTTAAAGTCTCGGTTTTGATGTTCCAATTGGTATTGAAGAGTTGGTCTTTCTTGAGCGGTGGACCTTTGTCTGGGGCCGATAAATTCCAATCTTGAATAATCTCTCCTAGTTGTGCGTTAAATGACTCCCAGTCGGATTTAGTACTGAAGTCTTCACGATAGAAACCATTTTCATCGATTTCTTCAGCCATATTTTGGAATTATCTCGAGGAACTTATTAATATTTTGTTTTCTTTATTTTTTGAACTGAAATTCGCGACGACAACACGACGACGTAAATAAAGGAATTTTTGAACTGTCAACAAAACAAAAACAAAAAGACAAAAACAATGTTGCTATAAAAATGAGAATCTCCAGTTCAGGGAATGAATTATGGGAGGTGATGAATTAGGCACCTTTTATACCGAGAAAGATAAAATTAATGGCGGATTAACATGCATTGTTTTTTATAATCGTGAAGAAATATAGAGCGAGGTAGATTTATATTAAAACCCGAATGTGAAATAAAGTAACTTTACAAAGATGAGCATGATCTGAATTATGGCACAACCTACAATCTGCACTACATTTTTAGACTACTATCGCTATGTCTGTTATTAAACTATGAAACTGGATGCATGGGAGACTTCAAACAACAAAAGTGCAAAGGAGAGAAGAAATTCAAAAACATAAGACGGGAGAAAATGAATAAATGTCACCATGGGCAAAATGTTCCTTGCGTCTATTTGATGTTTCTTACTGCTCTTGTCCGTTTTTTTTAAATATCTGACGTTTTAAGAAAATCCTTATTTGCACTAGCAATTGATTGTGACTAAATTTTTGTATTTGATAAATTCGTCCATTAAGAACGCAGCGTTGTTTTTACGGAAATCCGCTCCTGAATAGAAGAAGAGATTGGGAAAAAATAAAAGGCAAATTATTTCTTATTAATTCGTAATTTAAATTGATTATGGAGATCTCTGGTTCCCAAGATTTTTTTTTTAATATAAAAAACACAAGATCCCTTAGCAATTTGTTTTACATGAAATTCTGGTTCCACCATGAATTTACTCCCTTTTAAGTCTTAAAAGTCTCCAAAGATCAATGACATTTCCTGATAAATGTACGTATAAGTTTACTTCTTCCTTAACACGTTCAACGATGTCAATTTTCTTCCGTTTGTCCTGCACTAAATATTATTCACCAAACTGTTTCCAAGGATGTGTAAAAACTCTTGCAGGATTTGGCTTTAATTTCTCATCCTCTTCATCCTTAAACACGTTTAGAGGTGTTCATTTAATTCTGTTTGTCCTCCATTAAATGTAATTTGCTGAACTAGTCAGTTACTCCAAATTCAAGTCAAGTTTATCATTTCACTTTCCACATTAAATCCAAAGATAAATTCATTGCATAACCAATTGTCAAAATGTATGTTGGAATTTTGTATTCCTTTTTTTTAAGGAACTTCAATGTTAAATTGGATATTAAAATTATGCATGTGATGACAGGAAACATGCGTTAACCTGATAAGTCAGATAAATTTATCGCGACTGAAACTGACAAAATTTGTATGGAATTAATTTTGCATATTAGATACATTTAGCTCATGAATTTGATGCGGAAATTAGAATTGTAACCCTGTAAACTTAGAAAAGTCAGTTCCGTGTTTAATTTGACATTTTATAAAAAACAATTAAAAAATTCACGAAGGAAAAAAAGCAAAAAGATAAGAAGTTATAGAAAACAAGGCAGTTGTGTGAATTTTTCGGAACTGTATTTAGAAAACGAACAGGAAAACAACTGCGCATAATGCGCGTACCACCACCGCCGGTCTGACCGGTTTCTATCAGAGAAACTGCAATTTCAGGTTTGTTTCTTTTGTTCTCAAAATACATATTAAAACACTTAATCGAACACATCTAAATTCAGAGCGAACACATCCCTTGGAGATTTGCGCGGCGGCCATTTTTGTACAAAACCCACACTTGACAGCTCCAATGTCAAAAATAGTTTTTGTAGAAAATAGATTTTAGAGTTTATTTTCCCAACCAGAAAATTTGTAAAATAAAATTTAAAAAAATTATATTTTTCTAAAACCAAATAATGAAATAGATTGAGCCAACTGAATAACGAACAAAAACCAATCCGAAAATTAATTGTAAGTATGAATAAATTGCGTTGCTCCGCACTCGGGTGACTCGGGTGTTAGGTTTTCGCGCCCAACCCCCCGGGAGACGAAGACGACCGATGGTCGTGTGTGCCGTCACCGTCGTCATCCCCCCTGCGCCAACGCCAAAGCCATCGACGACCATAGGCAAAGGCAAAGGCGAAGCCAAAATTCAAGTCTAAAAATGGACGCGTGCGTTGCCTCTAGCCATCGCTGCCGCGCCGTGCCGTGCCGTGCAGCGGCCGTTCAATTTGCTTATCCTTGATCTTCACTCTTCCATCTAATTTTTTCAGGTGGTGACGCAGGCATAATGATCAAATCCTCGCAGGAGCAAGGCTTTCGTTTGCGACCCAACGAAACAACCATTGCCGCAGTAGACACCTTGAAAACGTCTTTTCTGCCCAACCTCAGCATAGACGCGCACTTCTGTCCTATGTGCGGCCAGAGCTTCCCACGGCAGAATATACTCACCGAGCACATGCACGCCTGTCACCCCTCTGAGATGCTCTTCGCCGCCAGCAACCTCAACCGCATCGAGTATCCGTGCCTCAGCTGTGATGAAAAATTCTCTTCCGGAACCGAGCTCGATGAGCACAATCGCGTCGCCCACCAGGCGTTCCGCTTCACCCGGTGCGTGTCGTGCGGCCTGTATGGCATCACCACCATCGACGGCGACTACAAGTGCGTCCATTGCGGCAATACGTGCGGCGTATCCCCCGCCAGTACGATGGCTGCTGTCGGTCAACCCATTTATCTGGAGCAGCCGCAGCCACCAATGCAGAACAATTATCCACCCATGGTGGAGGACGATGAGGATGGCGACGTCGACATTATGCCGAAAGTGCCTCCCCTAACGATACGACTGCCCAAGATTAAAGAGGAAGCAGCCGACGCCAAAGAGGAGGCATCATCAGTGATTCAGGAGAATCCGTCACCCTATCATCATCTTCCGCTTGCGCTCCCGCCTCCGCCTCGGAGGGAAGAGAACGATGTGAAGCCACCGCCGCCGGTGTCGGGGACAGGGCCACATCCACCTCCGCCTCCACTCAACGCCAACGCCAATGCTAACAACAAGATTCGACACAAATGCCCAGAGTGTCCGCGTACGTTCAAGACCCAAGGCACCCTGGCCATGCACCGGAAGATCCACAGTGGAGAAGCAGAGTGAGTTAGGACGAACCTCTCAATTCGGCCCCAAACAAACCATTCTAACTACAATTCTCCTTCTTGTTCTCTTCTTTTCTTTTCTCTTCCACAGTTACACGCCAAAAGAACGACCCTACTCGTGTTCGTACTGCGGCAAGTGCTTTACACAGTCGAACACGCTTAAACAGCACACTAGAATACATACAGGTGAGAAACCATTTAGATGTGGATATTGTGGCAGGGCGTTCACTGTAAAGGACTACCTGAACAAACATATCACAACTCACACGGGTGAGGATTTATTCAAAAATCAAAAAAATCAATCCAAACAAAATCTAAAACATTTTTTAACCAAACAAAAATTTCAACCATTTTCTTATAATTATGTGTCTCGTTATTTTTGTTTAAAACAACAAAAACAAATCTACTTTTTTTTTTTAAATGTAAATGACAAAGAAGAGAAAAAAGTTAATTTATGACTAAACTAATTTTTCGACTAGAAGAATGGTGTGAAGGAGGGGGAGGGGTGTTAAAGAGTGTCATTTGTCTTATTCATTTTCGAGTTATCATCGTTTATTGCATTGGGAGTGGAAATTCGCTTTGTTATATAAATTAAATACAAGTTGCTCATTCTCAGCTCATGGTTCGGTGGGCAAACAAACCACTCTCGCTTCTCATTTCAATCATTTTATTTTATTCAAAACAAAAAAGAAAATATGTAATGATTTATCCTAGGTCAATGTTTTTTCTTTCTGTCAAGGGTCGTTTTGTGCGTCACCCAAGTTGATAGTCATTTCTAAAAGTGACCTTCATTGTCTTTTAGTTTAGATGATAGAGAAGTGACATCTCTTGTGAAGAAGATTGTGGTTAGAGTTGTAGTTTTTAGGGATTATTTTAAGTCTTATCATACCATTCCAAAAAGTATATAAAAATTGAACTCTTGTCAAGAAACAAAAAGGATATATTTCTCACATCTTACATGAAATGGTAAACTAGCTAGGTTCTAGAAATCGATTGGAATCGAATTTGAAAAATGAGTAAATTTGTTTGCAGTGTTCCATTTTGCAATTGGTTTTAAAAACTCAATACTAGCTTTCATCGGCCTATAAAGTCGAAAAATCAATCGCATCGTTTTAATTTTCTCCACTTTTTTTTATATTATTTCGAATAAGACTGAGTTGCAAAAGCCACTTATATATTCAAGACTTAGGTTTGTTCCTCTATTCCTTAATTATGAATTTTGTGTGCCCAATTTTCTGTATTTTTTCCGATTTCCTAAATTCTTGAATATAAATTGAAACGATGTTTTGAGTGGAATTTAGTTAAGGATTTTGCAAGAAGTTCGTTCCTAGGATTATGTTTTCCCAATTTCGCACGTTGAGGTTACCTTTAGCTTGTTCGTGCCTCCTGCTTCGATTAAGTATATACAATTTTTAACAACTTACAGTTGATCATTTTATAAGCCTTCGTTAAGAACAGCGAATTGAGTGTTCGATTCAAAGAGAACATCAAATAACTCATTTCGTAGCTCTTATTTTTATGATCACTTCAAAGGGAAACTCATTTCGTAGCTGTTATTTTCATGGTTACTTCAAAGGGAAAAGAGATATTTGTCTCGCTTAAGCATCGAAGTTCACTTTTCTAAATATTACGACTTCTTGGATTTTTCAAAAACTTTCGCTTTAAGTCGAATGTTCGATTTGCTATGCCCAATGAATTCTATAATCTCCTCTCAATGTTTTTGCAGGCGAATTAAAATTAGAGTAATATAAAACCTTTTCATACACTTAAAGAGATAGATTCGGGCATTTTAGGTGTTTTTTTTAGCTTAGCTTAAAACAATTTGTAGTTTACTTTTTTATGGCAGTGGTCAAGTCCATGAACCCCTTAATCCTTTCGGGACGTGAGTGGTGAGTTTACATATAAATATTCTTTGTTCTGTCCCACTCTCGTACCGAAAGGGTTAAAGTTGTAGATGGGTATTTTTTTCACGAATATTTCCACGTCTTGATCAAATTTTCCTCTGCTCTCGATAATGGTTACCTAGGTAGCATTTTTGTGAGTGCCTATTGTTTCGTTCTATTCGCTCTGCGTTTCGTTCTATTAGCTCTGCGTTTCGTTATTTTTTAAAATTAAAATTTTGTTTTTGATCTTTGTTTGTTTTTGATTAACTTCGTTTTCCAAATACTTCGAACTACGATCATTTCTTTCTTCTAATTTTTGTTTTTTTTTGTCGTATTTTTGTACATTTTATTACGGCACTTGACCCATTTGTTAAAAATTATTTCCAAAATGAATCATCATTGAAAAAAGTGGAATTTACGTTTGCTGATCATTTTCGAAACAATATACATAATAGATCCTTACAGTTTCTGCGCAATGGCAAAACAATGTTTTATTCAAATATTCGGTACTCGCACTTCCAGAGATGTTGATCTGCTTACCCTTGAGCTTATACATTATGTAATCAAGTTGGGGATGCGATCTTAGTCTCGTTAAAAAGATTTTTGTATAGTTTAATTTATTTTTTGGAGTTTGCAAGTTTTAAAAATAACGTCAATCAAACGATGTAACTTTTTTCGTTTCTGTTTTTAATGAGGGGAGAACTGAACATTTAAAACAAGATTTAAGTTTACTTTTTAACTTTAGCCGGTGTAAAAATTAAAACAATTTTTATTTTTGCCCAAGCCAATTTGTGCAGCTATCAAGCGTCGTAATTGAGCTCTGAATGAAGACCGACCAGACAAAGTAAGGAGCTGAGCGTTGTTAACTTCAAAGCCAGCGATATCCTTCCTTTTTATTGTGTAACGAATAATAATTTTGTTGTTGGCAAAGGCCTAGTCACTGATAAAGCATCGGTTCCCATCGATCACCGAAATCAAGCATCAGCGGTTAGTAGACTGATGGGGGACCGTCTCGAAACCTTCAGCGTGCTGTTGTCATGTGTTCTTTCTTCGCTGTCCTTCTGATTTGTATTAATGTCTTGTGTTGTTATCACCTTATATAGTATAAGTCGCTTAAGGTGCTGTCTCTACTTTGTACATTTATGTGCTGAGTAGTATGTAATGTAATTTTGTTGTTTTAATTTTTAGAGTATTTCAGTTTTACTCTCATGTGTGTTTCATAAATGAGAATTGTAAGTCACTAGGCTCTTTTTCTTCTCAATGGACTGTTGCATCACCTAATTTATTTATTTTCTTATGTTTCATAATTAATTCGGAGCACTCTGATCAAACTCTGCTCAGAGCATACTCCACATGCTTAAGCCCTATTCTGTGCTCTGCTCAAATAAAAAACAAGAAAAGTGTCTACTTGCGCAGTCTCGTAATATTTTTTTTTTAATTCCTAAAGGTCATGTGTCTTTGTTTTGTACACCTTCACCTTCAATTAGCCACAAACAGTAATCATTGTAGCCTGTAATGGAATTCCATTTAACTCGATTTTCTATCACTCGACTAAACGCTATTGCATTAATCATTAAAATATTTGAAACAAATAATAATGAAAGTGTCATTCGCATACGGCTCGGGCTTCGCTTTCTTTCTTGGCGTTCAAACATTAGCGAAGTCCGTACGCTCTTCGACCAGGAGGTTTTTCTTTAACCCTGAACCGGTTTTTTGCAAATTTTGTATGGTTTTTGACGGTTAACACGAAGTGTGTATACCAAATACGCGTACTTGGAAAATGTTAAAATCCTTACGATGCAAAAATTGCTCAACGGTTTACGCATATTCTTGAACTGAAAACTAAGCGATGAATCTTTATGTTACCAAAACAAATGTGCATTTTTCCCCTTGTTATACGAGACCAGTTTCGTTTTCCTAACTTAACTATAGATAGTGCTACAATTTTTTTTTTTTTTAAACAAGCCTTTTCTCTACCATGCATTGTATAAAGATTCTTTTCCAGCCGCACATTTAGAGCTTGGAATTCTTTACCTATTGTTCAGAAAATCAAAGCCAGAGTGTATATTTCCCTATTTTCCTGTCGTTTGCACTTTGTTTAGACGTGTTAGGCATGTTAATTTATTTATTACTTGGTTTATATCTGATCAGGATAAGTTGTTATTTCGAATATTCGTATACACAAATAAAGAGTGGTTTTTTTTTCGAAATTCATTTTTTTATTCATTTAAACTTAACTCTACTTACATGCTAGACAAAATGGGAAACTAGCCTAATTAATTCTACTTAAATATAACTTACTGGCCCTAATCGGGCGCTCTAAGAAATTCATGATTCTTAAAATTAATGCCTTTTGGCCTACGAACTAAGATTGTTTTTTTTTTTTTTTTTAATAAAGAGTGGTCATGTAGTTAAGATGGGTTAGGTTAAGCTGAAGTAGCTGTGATAAAATGAGACATACTTAAGCAAATTATTGTCTCATTGTTATAACTTATAACATATTAATTTTGAGTATTTCTTCAAGCTTAGTGAAACTTATTTGAGCTCAAAGCCTTAAAGACTATTTATAATAGAATTCTGCTAGAAAGGTAAAGAGAAGCAATGTATCTAGTTAAATTTAAATACAAACAAAAAAGAGATTTCATTTCTGTCTTTATTTATGTTATCATTCTAAGTTTTATGTTTATCATCCACCTCGAATATCATACATTTTATTTGGTTGACATTTGTAAATTTTTAAATTAATATGTCAGTACTGAAACACCATTTTTACTCACATTGCGTTGTACGATTATATCAATAAATGGAGCAAGTTTCAATGTAGCTATCAGAGATTATTTTTAATTTCTTGAGGACCAAATAAACTTCTGTAATTATTATGCATAGATTCTTCGTTGTTGTTGCATTTTGTAGGAGATAAACTGCATTCCAGAGGATCAAAAATGTCTTTCCAGTTAAATGAAACTAAGATTATTAGATAATTTCATAAATATAAACATTTTTCCATAAGTAAACCCCATTGAGGATTTATCCATTAGGTCCACCTAGAAAATCAAGGACATGCTAAGTTTCTTGAAGAAGTAAATTATGTCTTTATTAAAAATCATTGTCATACCCAACATCGTAGACCATTGTTAAAAAACCGGGATTGTTTTTAATTTTTCTATTACATTTATAATGTTCTTTCAAGTGTTAATTTTGATTCAGTACTTCCATCAATTTATTTCACTTCATTATTTTTCATTTCAAATCTAAGTGTCGAAAACATCGTTAATGTACCTTAGATACAAATACTTACATTTTTATATTTGTTGTTTTTTTTTTACAGGGGAGAAGCCTTTTCGATGTGTCTATTGCAACAAGGCATTCAGCGTCAAAGATTACCTCACCAAACATATTCGCACCCATACGGGAGAGAAGCCATACGCCTGCCCTTACTGCGACAAGCGCTTCACCCAACGGAGTGCCCTCACCGTACACACGACCAAACTGCATCCTATATAATATATGAATTATATAGACAACTTTACTCCCTCAAAAGAATCATGTTTTACCCTTCAATTGTGTTTTTTCTTATTATAAAATACCTATACTACAATTTAAAAAACAAAAACAAAAACCTCCAAAAGACTGTCCAGTAGTTTGAGGGGGGGTAGATTCCCATTAACAAAACAACCACACACTTAAATTGCACGCAACCCAAGTGGGGGAGATCTTTGTACAGTTAAACAAATAAAGAAATTGTGGATATCGAAACGGATGGACCTGGAGCTTGGAGTAAAAAGAATGACGGTGTGGAAAATAGATCTAACATTAATTGTGTTTTTTTTTTGTAAGAATTTTAAATTATTAACTTTTTTTTGTTTTTTTTTTTTTTAATTTTTTAATTAAAAATAACTCTGTTTAATTTTTAATATCTTCAAATACTTCTCTTTTTCTTTTTACTAAAAGTAAAAACAAAAACATTTTGTGAACAAAGTCATAATTTTATATATTTAAAGAAAAACAAATTCTAGAAAAAAACAATATCTAGCACAATATTATTATACATTATAACTCTTAAGTTGAAAAACAATCAAATTTAAACTAAATAAGCAAACTAATGAGATTTTGTGAAAGCAATACTTAAAGAAAAAAAAAAAACAAATTAAAAATATTTAAAGAAATAAAAGAGGTATAAAAAAATATAATCTTTCAAAGGATTAAAAAAAAAGATTTAAATGTGTTTTATTAATTCATATTTTCAATTCTCTTTGTCCTCTACTGAATATGCAATACAACATAAGGTAAATAATACAATATCTTATTTATTCAAAAGCTTCAAAGTAAAATAAGTATTTTGAGTATACATGCATACTCTCCGTGTCACATGAATAGGGACAAGATCTAAATTTAACTGTTAGCGTGTTTTAAAACAGATTAAAGGATAATCTGATTGTTTGGGAGCTTAGTATTAATTTGATAGAATCAAAAAGTACAAGTAGAGGTAAGGGTCTAACCAAGGAGGAAATAGGCCAAATTCAAGCTATTTCGGTAAAACCATCCGTATTATAGGCAGAGAAATTAGAAGAAGTTTAAATGTTGTATAAAACTACTTCAATTACCCAGAGTAGTATCGAAAAAACCACAAAGGAAGAATCAAGAAAGCCACATCATTTCAGGAAAGGCGGCCGATAGTGAGAGCTGCTCCAAATTCAAGGCTTTCCATTAAAGAGCAATTCTTCTTCTTATCCACTTTGTTTGTAATTTATTTTGATTTCTTAATTTCTTTTAAAAAATCTAATCAGAAATAAGGCGAGACTTAAAAAAAATAATCTTAAAAAGGGAAAATATTGAAAACTACTTTTTTTTTCTTTTCAAAAGTGTTAAAGAGTACGAAATCAAAACTAGAACAAATGGTACTTTTGAACATAATTGCCTTTTGGAACTAATTAAAGAGATGGACACCTGGTCCTTGGACGTCTGAAAATCAATGCAGGATACCATATAAAAGAAACCCTTTTCCCTGTTTTGAATTATTGTATTTGTTGTTGCTAGATTCTAGAAATCTATCAAGATCTAAATTTACATGTAAGACTACAAATCTTATGGTTTAGGTAAATACTAGTTTTATTGAATAGATTGAAATAATTTTTAGTAATGTCTGCTGCCTTCTGATTTCTGAATTACTTCAATTAAACCTATATATGGATTCATAGAGTGCTGTCAGATAGTTGAGCGAAATTTGGGCCCAGGACCTTTTTATGGCTTCAATAATGTCTCCGGTTTTTTGGTTTTGCCGTCCTCCTTCGTAGACTTTTCTTGAAAGCCATCCCCACACGTTTTCCTTGATGTTAAGGTCAGGAGAATATGGGGGCCATGATAATAGGTGCACATTTTGCCAATGAATCCAGACTTTTGTTGTCCGTGCGGTATGTATGTATGTGTTGGTGCATTAACGAAAAGTACATCGTTGTCCACGAAATAATTAAAAAAAAACTGCGGAAAAGCTCGTTCCAGAATCGATTTGTAAGTGATTGCCGTCATTTTAGAGCTTTAGAAATCCAGCTCCACGGTTCTGTAATAGGTGATTGGTCCCCATACAATTAAACCGCCTCCTTTGCTGTGCCGTTTTTCAAGATAGATTTCATCTTTTCTTCAATCATGGAAATAGCAGCTATATCTATCAGGTCAGTCAAAATATATACATATTTTTTTTCATCGAAAAAGACGACGGTACGCTCGATTCCACCTGATGTGATTTGTAGCAAAATTAAGGCGTTGGCTCTTTCGTGCAGCATTCAATTGTGCTTTTTTCTTCATTTGTTGGTGTCTGCCTTCTGTATTACCCGAGCAACAGTTCACCTACTAGCATCCAACTCAGCTTCTGTCTTGATTTTAATAATTTAAAAAATTTAAAAGTACGAACGAAATAATGAAGGATTGATTGAAAAATTGTACGAAACAAATGGAAAGATTTCTGATAGAAGGTAACATTTTGTTTGTGGCAAGGTTTCATTTAATTACTTAACTATTTTTCGTATGTTTTAGTTTTATAACTAACTTTCGAAACCCACTTTTTGGTACGTTCATCATGTTGAACTTTATGCTCCTTTAAAGTTCTTAAGGCAGGGAGGCTATTAGAACCAAATAGGATATTACTTTGCATGGCAAATAAATAAGTCCAAATCCTATTGCAGGAGTATGCAACGAAATACAAAAAATGCTGTCCATAACACAAAAATGCTTTTAAATGCCCCTTGGCTAAATCGGGATTAGGATTAGCACACATAAATTCCATTGAAATCTCAAATTGTTTTTGTTTGATGTGTATGTGCATGTTTCAATTGAAAGATTCTCTTGAATTTATTTTTAAATCCTATTTCGAAAGATTTAGATTTTGATTTGCTACTACTCAAAACGTCATATGCGTTTATCTAAATACTGCATTTTTTTATTTATTTGGACTTAAAACTCAGACAATTTTCAATCGATTGTATAGAAATTTTAAACATCTTGAAAAATATATTTTTTTTTTTTTTGTATTGCACAGTTAAATTTTTAACTTTTTTTCTTTTCATTCGAGAAGCTTTTGATTTGGCGTAAAGGCAAAAATCCTACGTACTTCTATAAAAGCTGTTATATTTTTTATTATTATGATTAAAAAAACAGGAGTTATTAATCCGACAGCGAAAAACGAGACGTCATTGCAAAACCGCTGCATAGTAATAAATTTGAAATAAATCACTTAAAAAACAAATATTGTAATGAGTCACTGATATGTGAGAGTATAATTATAATTTCGTTTTTGTAATCTCGAGTTATTTTGTATATCTATGAAAAAAATCCCCCAATCCTCCTTTAACAGCTCAATAAAAAAAAATGCTAAAAATTAACATTATCATAATAAACTAATAATTTTGAACCTTTAAAGCTAAGCTACATGTATTAATTAATAATAATTTGTGTTAATCGTAAATAGAAAACGAAATCTTTCAAAAAGAAATAAGTATCTGAAATAGAAACTTATTGATAGTAATTTTTGATTAATATCTTTTAGTCATTTTAACTAAATGAATTAAATAATATGAAGACCTTTTCTGCAATACGATCGGATCTAATCTTTTGTCTCATACAAATGGCCTGAGATTATTCTTTTGTATCTTCTTTATTTCCAAATTATTTCTATTTTTGAAGTTATAACGAAGAAAATTAGATACACACATTCTCACGTGAATATTGAAAGGAATAGGAGGCTCAAAATCACCAAGGTTGCAAATTTCAAAATTTTTGTATGACAAAAAAAATTGCATGCTATGATGATGAATTTTAGTTTATACTGTTGCACAAATTGTATATAAATAAACTTTGACAGGGCAGCGCACAGAATTGTATACTTTTTTAGTAATATTTTTTAGTACTAAATATCATACAGAAAACCATCAATTCGGGAACGTTTTTCTAAGTTTGATAAAATCAACAAAAACAAAACAAAGTACATAATTTAAGCTTTGTTTAATAACATGGGTTTATGTATGTGTATTAAATAAGCAATAATGAAAACAATACATACAAAATTTTCTACAAGCAAAATACGTAAAAATCATGTCCGGGAACGTTCCCGAAATGACGATTTCAAATAAGCGCGTGCTTTATTTATACTGCGGTCATCTTAAATGCGATCTGACTTTGTCAATAGGAAAATATTTGAGGTAACTTTGAAATTTCGTGTCTTAGAAAAGAATTTCATCAATAATTAAATGTAATAAATGCGTTCACGGATTGACGGACTATTGATGTACGCTCTACGAATGACGAATAGAAAGTTACTTACCATTACCATTTAGATATAATTTATTTTACGATAACTACTCTGACAGCCGGCTTTGCTATTGTTCTCTACCTCGACTGACGCTTCACACCGAATGGGTTCACTTAAAATTATTTTTGATCGATTATCGATATGTTCACTGAAATGACTTGTGCGGTATCGGACAAACTATTTTTGCATTTTTATAGTTAAAAATAAATAATCTCTTAGTATCCTTTCTAAAACTAGATTTTGTATAAAAAATACGGTGTGTTAAGTGATGACCGGGGTTGAATACCTTAAATTTTTCAATTATATTTTGGACTTGTTGTTGAAGATTGTAGATTAGGACGCGTTCCCGAAATGATTTTCTATGCGTGTATATTGATTTAATTTAAAATTTAGTTTATTAATAAGTTATATTGTTTGATAGACACACAGAACAGGTTAGTTTTAGTATTTTATTAATTTTTTTTCTTAATTAAGTCAAGATTTAAGACATTAAATTGCTAGCAAAGCCAATTCTGCACCTTGGTGATTTTGAGCCAGGAATGATTTTGATGTATTCAAATAAACGAATATTGAAGAACATTCAAAAAAAGCACGTATACGCCTGAGTGCACTCAATAAAATTAAAATATATGACTTGTTGGCTTGAATTTACTTTTCAACATTGAAATTTTAACATTTTCATTCCCATTTTTTAACTATTTAACTGATTGGAAATATATGATTTTTGTAGCTAGAGCCTCATATCGCTTAAGCCACTTAAATTGCAACTTTTTTATGGGTTTTTCATGGTCTTAATTTAAATCCGAGTCAAAAATTACTCTATCACTTAAGGTTTTTGAGAAATAACTTTTTAAAATTCGAAAAAACACATATGTTCATATATAATGTCCGATTTCATAAACAAACATTAAAAGCACTTTTATTGTAAAAGCTTTTTAAATTTTATCAGGCTTTTAAATTTTTCAGTTTTACCAAGCTTGAAATGGGAAATTTCAGGGATATTTTTGTTAAAATAGAGTTCTCTTCACAACCCTGTAAAAATAAAACCCCTTTTTTCTATCTATTAAGCGAATTGTGTGAGAAAAAATTAGAAAGCATTATGTGTTGAAATAAATGACAAGAATCGCAAAATACAACAGTGCTAACTTCTTCAAAATCAAAAAATAGTGTGTCGTTCAAAAATTAAATATGAAAATGGATTCTTGTGAACGTGGAATACTCTTGAGCGGCGAATAACTATATGTTGTTCTTTTTCGTCAGATGAAGATGACCAATCTAATATTCTAATTAAAAACCAAAATCATAAAAATGATATTATACATAAATGCAATATTGAATTTGTTTAGCTATTCATTCTGTTTCTCCAAATATTGAGAATACAAATATTACAAAACAAAACATCAGTTGTCAATCTGTCATATTCATTTTTAATGACACTTTTAAAATTTAATGAGCCAAAAATGGGCATTTAGTTTTAAAAGGTGTTTAAAAGCTTGTTTACTTTAAAAACGCTTGGTGAAACCAAAATATCGCATTTTACGGTTTAAAATCCTGTTAAATGTATACAAGTTGTTTATGAAATTGGGCATAAGACTTTTAAAGGCTACAACAATGCAAGAAATAGTTTTTTTTTCAAATAAACTTCTTAATAATCAGTTGAATTATTTATAGTGTTAAATAAGATTTCCAAAAATGTTTATTAGTTGTCAAATTTCACCTGTCTTACATAAATCTTAAAGAAACACTGAACATTTTTTCTAAAACGAATTTTTTTACAGAAAAAGTGAACATTTTTTGAAAGTAATTTTGTTTTTACAACGAATACGTACTTTAAAATTATACGTTTTTAAAATATACTGCAAAAATAATGTTAAAAACGGGTATTTTCAAAATTCAAGCAGATAGTAAAAATCGAAGTTCGGATTTAAAATCACCTATAAGAATGAACTCTTAAATGTAAAAAAATAATTAATTAACCACAAAAGCGTTGAAATCAAAATTTTTCAAAACTTCCTAGTCTAACGTAGACACATAAGTCATACTTATGTCATTCATAACTAATGAAAATTTCGAGAAACTTAAAAAGATTTTATAATGATTTAAACTGTACCCAGAAGACAAAGATTTCTACTTTCAAAATCATCATAAAATTTTATTGTTAAGGATTATGTTGTGGCTTAACTTAGCCTCAAAAACCCAGTTTTCGGTTGGCTTCAGTACCTATATTTAAATAAGAATATTTTAAAAACCTGATTTGATAGAAAAATTTTAAGGAAAAGTTCGAACTTTTTAAGACAAATAAATACTATAAAAAAGTATTGCTAATTGTGTTTTCGACAAAAGACGTATTTTTGTAGATCCTAGTTATTAAAATAATAAAATTTAATTTGTATGTACATAAGCGCTTCGATGTTGTTGTAATATATTTTTAAAATTTTAAAGAATATACTTGTAAAAAACAAATTTTAAAATGTACTTACATTTTTAAAAGAAAAACACTAACGACAAAAATCTGATTTTATGTACATGTCAAGTTTTTATTGTTCCACATTAAGGTTGTTTTTTTTTGGTTTTCTTATTTTGTATTTAACAACATTTTATTATATATTATAATCATTATTTTGTATTCATATATATATATATAATATATTTTATTTTTACATACGATTATCACACTTTTAAAATATTTTTTTTCTCCATTTTTTTTTTAATTTTTTTGTATTTTTTTCCTCAAACTGTGACATTTTTATTTAGTATAATTTTATATATAATATCCTTATAATAATGTATATAATATATATTTATACCCATATAAGATATTTTGTTTAAAAATACTTTACAAATATTTTTTTTTGTTTATTTATTAATTTATTATTATTTAATTTATTATTAATGGATGTGTGCGTAAATGCATCAACTTCAATCGTCCGTGTTTCTTTCTCTTTATTTTATTTTTGAAAACTCTCAACTCTATAAAATTTCAATTTTTTTCTGCGAATTCGGATGTTTTGATTTTGTTTCTATATATTTTTAATCTATTCGGACTCGATAGTGCTTATCTGGTGATTCAAGAAACTTCCTAACTAATTGTAACTAAACTATGCTCGTGCTGTATTTTCTTCTGGTTAAGGCTTTTTTTATATTTTAATTCAATACAGTTTTTTCTTGTTTTCAATTTGTTTATATATTTATTTCTAATTCAACAATTGTTTATTTATTGTTTTAAATTAACTAAAAAAAATATTTAACTAAAATAAAAACATTTTTTTCTAGTACCTACATTGCATTGTATTAAAAACATAAATTTGAGGTGGGTATGATTTTTTATTCTTGTAGATTGCATAGGGTTTGAAAAAATAGAAGAAATTTAAATTACATTAATTTAAAAATGTTTAATAAATTAGTTTTGTATATTTTAAAAATACATATATATATATATCTTTTTAGGAAGCTTTAAAGGATTCCCGTATATTGACCCATAGAACCTATTGGAAATATGTTTAAGCATTTTAGTTCTTAGCATATTCAAAAGATTTATTAGTAGAATTTTAAAATCTATCAGCTTAATAATTTTTTAGAAAAAAATAAAATCATAAAACATTTATGAAATTTTAATTGAGTGAACTTGTGCAGGTTATATTTGTAAAATCGTTGAGATCGACGGACTTGTAAAAGTTTTTACTAAATCTTGAAGTTAAAAAACAAAATGTAGCATGTACTGATATTTTGAGAGCGATACCGGAGAAGAACTGTGGCATAAAGGTCAAATTCAAATATAATCTGCCACAAATTAAATGGACGGATTGCTTTCTTTTAAAGACATGCACTTGAAAAAAATTAAGGATTCGAAATAATTGCAAATGAATGTAACGAGTATTAAGTTAATCAATTATTTTAATAAACCACATTAAAAAAGGGTTAAAGTAGCATTAGAACAGTACCGGACTAAGTATAATGGAAGTAGAGTCTAATTAATAAAATAATTTAACGTAGGACTAAATTTTCTAATTTTCAAAACTAAGTTTTTTCAGAGAAGGTTATCTTTATTTTATAATTATTTTTATAGTAACTGCTCAGCTTTATTTACTGAGAACTTACTCCGAGAACATGCTTCATTTTTATTAATATAATATGTCTCACTGGAGTTTTTTTTAATAATGATTAAATTAACGTTGTATTTCTTTTGATATTTGCTTTTTTTGGATAGATGGACTCAATTTTTATAGAATTCGGTCCCAACTTTTGTTCACTAACATTCGAGTAAAATACGCAATCATAAGAGTGATACGTAGATTCAAAATTTCCTTTTGAAAAATAGGTAACTTAAGTTTATTTTTAACCCAAAGGAAGTTATTTTGTTTGCAGTTGAATGTTGTCTGTTATATTAAGATTTTTGAAATTTATAAGATTTGTAGATGGTATTTCTGACAAGGAAGCGAAAATATCTCAACAAGTAAATTGTTTCGTGTGAATTGCTTTTTATTTATTGCGCTTTACATATTTACATAGATGACCGACATTTAAGTTTCATGTTTGCAACCATTCTATTTTTTATGCTTAAGGCCATATATCATTTGCAATAAAATGTTTAAATTTCCTAACTACCATACTTAAATTCTGACACTAGCGTGGTGAATAAAATCAGACCGGGTAAGTAAAATTTGACGTTTATTAGTTTTCATCTTTGAATGTATTTATTGAAATTTCTTAACAGGCCGGTTTTAGTGACCATTGAAAATGTTTACCATTTAAAAAAAATGTCTGATTGAATAGAATGTTTTTTGATTAATATACACATATAATCCAATACGAAATTATTAGGCAGCCTTCAATCGTGTTGGATAGGCTACCCTCAATAGGTGAATTCTTAGATACCTTATTGAATGATTTGGATTAGTTGTCCATTCAGACAGCTGTCTAAACACTCAAATAATTTCCAGCTTTTCACAAAAATACAAACATTCAGTTTTCAAAAATTATTGTAAAATAAAATGAATAATTTTAATAATTCACCCAATTTGTCGGACGAAGTATAGAAAAATGAAATCAATTTTCAGGTTTCTTTACATTCAATCATATTATGTTGAATCTGTCAACTGCACAACATTCTGGGATAACTTTGAATTTATTTTTGGTTCAGCTGATCTTTTACATATAAAACACTAACAAAAAGGTATTCGTATGCCCTATCTATATGAGACTGAACGCAGCCATTTGATGTCTTTACTTTAAAATTTTTGACGGCTGTGAAAACAAGTTCTTATTTAGATTGTATGAAAAAAATATCCATAATTTAAATTGTTTTGCAAATATTTGGGGCTGTTTTCACAAATTAAAAATCACAATACACAATCAAGCCAATAGACAAAATTAAGATTCTTTCTTTCTCTTTAATTAACTTAAGAAAACAATTATTTCTTTGAATTCTTTTTTAATTTTGGGAGAATTTCCACAATTAAAAAAGTATTTTTTAACTTTTGATTTGTCTTAACACTTAAGCCTAGTACATACTTGTGAACCATCTCGTGAACCCATACAAATTTTGGTTTTTGGTTCACCAGTGAACGTGCTCGTGAAGCTGAGTGGAGAACAAAGTGGAGAGTTTTCGTTCACGGGCAATTCACGTGCAAAATGTACGGGAACTGTTGGTGAAGCTTTGACATTTGGTTACAAAAAAAAGGACAGTTTTCAATTTGTACTGAATACTGATACTGATTCCTCATTTAAAGTTTGTGGCTGCTTTGCGTGTGGTTTAAAAAAAAAAGTTAAAATGCATTTATATGAAATAGAATACAAATGTTCACTACGTGTATTCACAAGTGTGTACCAGTGAGCAATTTCAAAAGTTCACTTTCTCCACTGGCGAACGTTCACTTCACGAGGAAGTATGTACTAGGCTTTAATGTCAAAAACTAAGTTTGGTAGATAACTTAACGAACATTTTAGCGAAAATTGACACACGGCCTTAAGTTTATATCAATGGAGAGAAATGTAATGTGTAGTACCTACTTATGTATATAGACTTGGAGAGTTTAAGAGGATCCGGAAATGGAAATACAAATACAATTTCTTAAATTTGTTTTAATTAATCCGCTGTTAATAACCTAAAAGCTATGAATATGGGCTATTTTGGATTTTGGATTTTTGATATTTGATTCTATTGCTCGAATTTGATTTCTTTAAGGACATTTGAAGGGCAGTTTTAATTATGTATATACCTATTAATTTGTATTTTTATTATTTTATGGTTTGTAGATCAATGTTGAATAGAGTTTAACAAAACAAACTTATTTTGTTTCGTTCTAATTAATTAGAGCAGGCAATTTTTGCATACAAAACAAATACATCATACAAAATCTTTTCATATATTTTTTGTTTTCTTTTAATTATTAGATACATTATCATTGTTTTAAAACTAAATTTTCTAAAAGTTTCTGGAATTTTTTTACACATTTGTTTAATTCATTAGAGTTTTTTTTTTAAATATACATTTTCAATAGGTTTCTTTTTTGGTTTTAAAAGTTGGTTTGCTTAGCAATCATTTTATTAATATATTTTGTAATACACTAATAATTTTATTTCATTCATTTTCATTATGATTTACTTGTTTTTTTTTGTATTTCTTGTCTAAGTAATAGCGTTGATTATGATAAATTTAATATGTTTGTAAGAAGTAATGTTTTCTTTTTGTTTTTAATGTCTAAATGTTAAGTACACATGCATTAGATGTTTAATAACATTTAAATAAAAGTTGTATTTATTTTTTCCTCACTTAAAAGTAATAGTAAAAGTAAAGGTATATAATTTATGTATATATATATAATAATAATCTTGGAGAATTATTTGTTTTTTTTCTTTTTTTGAAAAAGTTTACAAAATCAAAGAAAAGCTTAGTTAATTTTTTTAATTTTGAAACTTATTCTGAACTATAGGTGGAACTTATTTATTTATAGAGGTTTTATGTAAAATCAATTCCTCAATAATACGATACGACACACGACACGCGACACAATAGATTTGTCTCATTTTGTTGAATGTGAGACCATTGAGTGTGACAGCATCGAATGTGATAATCCAGAAATTTCAGCATAGGTGTCAGTGGGTCCTTCGGCACTGCAAACAGAATCCTCAGGTGTACGGGATGCCTCAGCTTCGGTGATTTCAACGTCTTGATGATGTTTGTTGCTGCGATGTTTTGCACTTAGCGCCTGAAATGAGATTGATTTGAGAAGATGTTAATATTTTAATTGAAATAATTCAATTAATTCGGGACTTTTTGCCATAACGTTGATTGTGCGTTAAAAAAAAGTGCCAACAAACTGACTGAAGCGTTGAAGCGTTTTAATTGCATTTTTTTTTATTTTTGAAGTATATTTTAAAGCCAAAAGCTTGTATAAGCACCTGTAAGCATGCAAATTATGAGAAAAAAAAAACTATCTACAAAGTGCAAAGCGGTTTATAATTATGTAATAAAAATAACTAATATTTTGTATTCGATATGATTGCAGTTTGCAAGTTGTTATTTAGAGAGGCTATCCACGTCAGGGAAGGTTGAAGCCGGTATTTCAAAATATATGTTTTTATTTTTAAAGTTCAATAAATGCTGCACTAGTGAAGTCTTAAGCGAGCTGTAGACACTAAAACATGGCGCGAGTAAAATAAGTTCGTTTAAATTCGCAGACAGCGGGACAAATTGGGGGAATAGGCAACATAATATTGAGTCAATCGTTTTTGGAGAAACAGAGGTGGTTTTCTAATCCACGTCACATCACACGAAGGTTTTTTAAAAAAAATCAATAAAGTAAATAAATGAGTAAACTACTCCACAAATATTAAACCTTGGTTTGACAAACACGTAACATTGCCATCGAACAATGAAAAAATCAAACAACTCTTGCTATTGGTGACACCAAAACTTTTTATTGTTAAAACAATGGAGTTGGTACTCGAACAAGGCCTGAAATGATAACCAGGTTTACAATTTGTATAGCCTTAAGCGGACCGTAGACACTCGTTCTTTATTCGAGTAAATTTGGTTTGATTAAAATTCGTAGACAGTGAGACCTTCATCATATTTGTTGTTGAGAAAAGTCAAATACTTAGCATTTTTTGTTGGAACGATAGAGGTCGTTTACTAATGTGCGACACGTCTCACTTCAAAAATATCCAACTTTTTTTCGATATTTTTGGCTCAAATTTTTGGTTGAATAGAACAGTGAGCTTAATACTCAAACAAGTCTGAAGACATGGTAAATTGAATGTCTGAGTGTCTATGATCTTCTACAATTGTTGACAAGGTTTTCTTACTGCACTTTTCGAATCAGGTTTGATGACCTTAATTCAAATCTGTCTTCAAAATTAGGGTATTACGTCAGGTTTTTGAGAATATCGCTTTTAAAAATTTGAGAAAAAAAAACACTTATATAAGGCTTTTTCAGGCTATCTTAATTTATGAATGATTTTCCAAATCTTTAATCCTTTTGTTCATATTCAGTTGAAATATTTATATGCATATATTATTTTCTATAACATTCGAAAAATCTTCAGTTTTTCGAAAATATAAATATAATATTGAAAACTGGTATTTTTTAAACCTGCGCAAATAGTTAAAATTAAAATTTGGTCTCGAAATAAGGACTAAAATTTAATTAAAAATAAATAAATAAATTAGGTGGCGCAACAGTCCATGAAGAACCAGGGCCTAGTGACTTACAACTCTCAACCATTCCTGTGTGCGAGTAATGTGGTCAGAGATGGAAGGGACCTACAGTTTATATGCCGAATCCGAACGGCTAATTTGAGAAAGCACTTTTCACGACAAGAATTACTCTTGGAAAATTTGTCAATTCCTCGCAAGAGGCAGTACCCGTGAAAAAAGTTAGGTGGCACAGGCAGGGATTGAACCCAAGACCTCTGGCATGACAGTCCAACGCACTAACTATCACGCTACGGGTTCTACAAAATTTAATTACAAAACTTATTTTTCGAAACTATAAAAGTATTACATTCATGGTTTGCTCCAAAGGCCATATAAAGACTCATAACTTATGAGAATTTCCAAAACTGATCTGTGTTTCAATTTCATACAATATCAATTACAGATTCCTATCAACATAAAATTTCCTGAGGTTTTCAATCAAG
Source organism: Eupeodes luniger (assembly GCA_951509635.1). Classification (NCBI taxonomy): domain Eukaryota; kingdom Metazoa; phylum Arthropoda; class Insecta; order Diptera; family Syrphidae; genus Eupeodes; species Eupeodes luniger. The sequence continues at coordinate 3,464,754 of OX608075.1, read as the reverse complement.
AAATGTCAGTTTTCAATTAGTGTGTTTTTATTTATAAAATGTTTGAGAAGTGTGTCAGAGAATGAAATACAAACAGAATTCACTATTCATTCTCACTTAGCAAGCTTTGTATTCCATTACTTCGTTTTTGAATTGTTTTTATTGAGATTGAGAAGATTTTTGAATGTAAAAGTAAAAAGTTTTGTTTATATTTCTAAAAAAATAGCATTTCGCTGAGATCTTAAATCTCAACCAAATGACAGACATTTTTAAACATCGTAATGAAAATCTGTAAAAAAAATCCAATGATTGGTTTCAAGGATAAAAATCAATTATTTCTTTATGTAACTGGTCCCTAATTGAGGATGTAAGAAAATTTCCCAAAAACTGTGGGAAATTTTATACACATTTCCTGACTTATTCTCTTAACTCACTTTCAATTTAAATAATTTCTTTTGAAATATTAACGGAAAATAATGGTTTTATGAAAGAAGAAGGGGAAGACGTTTCAATCCATAAATAATGTAAAAATAAGTGCAATAATAAAAATATTAAAAGTTATACGAATCTCCTTAGCAGATAGCCTCATATAAATGTTTCATTAGGCTTGTGCAGGATCAATTTCATACTTAAGAGGACTCACACTAAAAATTAAAAATTTCTTTTCTTTTCAATGTATTCTACCAATTTATTATAAATAATCAAAATTTTTACAGAGGTGATTTTTGTATTTCTATTATTTGTTTACTTGAAGTTAGAAAAAAAACTATTAAGTTTAAAAAAAATATATCAAAAATATCAAAGCATTGCCAGCCATAAAAAACCCAATGATACTCATCAGCAGCTGTTAACTCTTACCTTATCCTTACTTCCTTTTTTCTAAAAGTGTAGCAATAAACATTAAAAATTTATAATTTAACAATTAACAAAAAAATTAAAAAATGTTCTTTTATAACAAAAAGAAAAAAGTCGTAACTAAAAAAATTAATTCAAGCTTTTCCAAAAAACGTTATATATATGATGATTCAGAAATTATATTCTTCGCAAAAAGATATATATAAATGTAAGAGTATATATTATTTTCATTTCTAAATAAATAATTTTAAAGAATTAAGACTAAAATTTAACGAAACAACAAAGTTTGAACAAAGCCAAAATTTCAGTTCTTCCAAAAAAAAAAACTAAACTTATATAATTTCGAACTTTAACCTTAACTTTTTATTTTCATCTTAATATTCGAAACAAAATGTATGGAAAAGTTTTTCTTCATTTTTGAGTGTCCCAAAATCCTTACCTGTAATGAAAATCGTCGGTGTCCAGCTTTTCGTCCACCGCGTCTTTTACTTATATGCGGATTGTCCTGCCGCAGAGTTTTATTTTTTAGGATCTCAAGTTGTGTATACAGTCTGTGGGACAAGGGATCAATTTTTTTTTTTTTTTAAATATTTTAAGATATTTATTTGATTGCCAACCTTTTAAGTTCAGCTCGGATATCTTCGGGGCTCATTTCGGATATAGTTAGCTCTCCGATGTCTGGGTCGCCCAGGCAAAGACCGGCATAACCACCACCCAGGTGATGTCCAGTATCATGGGAACCCTTGAAAGCATCCACAGGTAAGCGTAATGATAGATCATGGGCAAGGGAACGTACCTGCAAGCTATGAAGATGCAACGAACACCGCAAACCACACAGACAGAAGGTAAACGGAAAAACGGAAAACAATTGGGGGTGGTGGGTTGTAGGTGGTTCATGGTTTTAGGGGTGGAAAATAAATCAAAGAAAGACAAAACAAAAAACACCACAGGACGAAAACGAAACTCAAAGTCATATTTAAGGGGAAAATTAAGAAGAAACGAACTCAAAAAAAAAAATAAAGTAAGGTAAAGAAAAACAAGGATATAGAAAAGAGGGTTGCGGTTTTCTTAATGCCGGATGAATTTAATTTTGTTTTTCTCTTTTCCTAATTAGTTGAAAAGTTTTTAAATTTTATTTTTCATTAGGTAAGCTTTTATTTTTGTATTTTTTTTTTGTTGTTTTTGAAATTTCTAAGCTTAAGCACCACAACCCTCGTTTTTTTGTTTTTGTTCAGCTTTTGTAAATGAAAATGTCTAAAAGTGTTTGGTGATGGTTTTTGAAGAAGGTATATCTATCTATTGATTGGTGTGACGGCAGTGGATGTTTCGTGCATGGGTGGAGATGTTTTGTGTTTTCTTTTTTATTTTATTTTGAGTGTGATTTTCTTTTTTTTTTTAAATTTCAAACAAGGAGAGTGTAATCAAAAAATAATTAATTTGAAGGATATAGTATAAGAATATAAACAAACAAAAGGTTAAAATAAGAGAAATGTTTTGAAGAAATTCCTAACATTTATCTTTCAGAACTTTTCTACCATATAAAAAGTTATATCTAGGTTTTTAAGAGAGTATAATCACATCAGTTGGAAAAGAAGTATTATGCTATGCCATATATGGATATAATATAGAAGTATGAAATTAGGAAACAGATTTTTGTATTTTTCTATGTACAAAGCAGAAGATGATGACAAATAAAGGATAATCACAGCTACAAAATTTAAAAAGAAAAAGGAATAAAATATGTTTTATATAAGCATGCAGAAGCATAGTATACAAGCAACAGTTAGTTTGATGTCCTTGGTTGTGTCACGGCGCGGCGGCGGCGAAAGCAAATTGAAAATTGATAGTTTGTTATTTTTCAGAATATCACTTTAATTTTTGTATTGTCTTCAGTCAACAATGGTTTCTTTTGTTTCATTAAATGTCCTTTAAATAGTGTCATGCCATACAGAGGTTGCATTAAAGAGACCTAGGTATACAAAATTGTTTTAAGACCATTACTTTGTTGATTTAACATTAACTGCATTTCTGTGTTGGAAAAGAAAGTATTTTTCTAAAAGGTAAATTACTTTTTAGTTGACAATTTTAAGATTGTAAGGGTTAGTACAGACGACCGATTGTCAAATTTTCCAATATGGTCAGATCTGTCAGTACAAAACTGTCCCAATTGTCTACAATCGTGTAAACTTATGTTATATGAACGATATTTAAAGAAACCTCATTTTCAGTCTTTGACAAGTTTTTGAAACTTTCTTTATTATTTTATTATTTATTTTTCTACGCGAACGCAAAATCAGGACAGTTTACCACCTGAAACTGAAATTGTAAGGCTTTGGGACAAAATCTCATAACCGTGTGAACAAACAAAGATATTGGGTTAATGTCAGTTCATGGGTAGCTGTTGTCAGAGCACTGAATGAATATTCTCAGACTTTTGACAGCAAAAATTAGAAATGTGTATGAGAAATTTTGTTTACATTTCTGAGTATACAGAAATCTTAAAAATATTAACCGGCCAATTGCCAGAAACGACAGAAGAAGACGATCTCTAAAATATAAGACGTTATTTAAGATATTTTAATGTATTTGACTACTGTCAATACACTGACAGCTATTGAGCTTTTTTCTATTTTGTATCTGAACAGACCCTGAACTGTCAAACTCAAATTGATCTTTTTTTTCCGCTCAGTGTGTTCAGACCTTCAAAGTTTTATTTCATTGTTCGTTCAGAAGTCAGACACTGAGTGTTCAGAGCGCAATCAGCAAACTTGAAAAAAAAAGAAAGAAAATTCTAATTTAAAGCCTAGTACCATAGAGGAAATATATTATCTAGAGTCCCGACTTAATGGGTTTGCTCTCTTTTTGCCTACAAACTAAATTGAGAGAATTTTGCCCATTAGCATAAGCATGTGTTAGTTGTCCTGTGCATTTCTTATGGGAAAATCCAGATTCTATGTAGTTGTTACGGGCTTTTAAGGGGGTCATCCCATGTGACGGCCTGTATTTTAAGGAATTTTTATGATTTTTTTTTTTACGACCAGTAAATAGATACAACTTTATTAAGTTTATTATCATTTATTAACATAGTTCGACAGTATAAATATTAAATTTGAATTAAAAATATTGTACAGAACACGAGTTACACCGGTGTGAACAACACCACCTCGAAAAAATGGGCTCGCACTTCCTCCACGATTCCGGCTGATTGGCTTATCTAAAACAAAAAAAGTAAACGGCGTTTTAATCTGTGAGCCTAAATGCATGGAATGAACTATCATCAAATGAATATACCAAAAATTGGACTTTTGGGAGACATTTGAAAAAAAAAGTCGCGAATTTTGCGTTTTTTTTGTTGTTTTTTGCTATAAAAAAATCGAAATATTTGGAATTTTTGCTTGTCGATAGTTCATTCCATGCGTTTACATGTGCTGAATCCAACTCATCAAATTTCAAGTCATTCGGTCAAGCCGTTTTTGAGATACGATGGAGGAAAGTTTGAAAAACACAGTTTTGAGAAAAACTCGTTTAAAGTTTCAAGTCCTCTTAACTATGAAAATATCCACTTACCTTTCAATTGACGATGCCTGGTCCATAGAGTATTCCTTCCTCTTCTTCTTGAAACTCTTTCAAAGCAGATTGTTCAGCTCTTGAATCAATTCTGGCTTGTTTAACGGCATCACTTACGCGCCGCTGAGAACGTGAGATTCGCTTTTCATCACGTTTCTCAACATAAGTATGGGCTTCGCGGCCTATAGGGCATCCCATAACCGACATTACTTTCAAACTACCCTCGAAACCTTCATTAAAGATGATAAGTAGGATCCCTTTGTAAGTTTAACTGTCACCATCGCCGATGAATGTAAGATACTTTACCCCATATTTTTTTTTTACACGTCAGAATTTTCAGAAAGTAGTTAGCTTATAGCAAGCTTCAAACTACGATCAGAGGCTCATCATAAGTGCATGTGTTAGTTGTTAGTAAGATAATAATATAATAAAAGCCTAACACACGCACAAAATACAAAACATAATTAACATTTAACATGAATTATTACAGAACAACAAAAAATAAAATAAAGACGTTTACGATAGTGGAGCACTGGTTCTAAACATGGACCTGCTGTATCTTTAAAACGACTTCGAATTTTGAAAAATCCCTTTACTACCGTATTCTAGACATATTAAACAAACAATTTATTAAAAAAAAAAAAAATCGATTTTTTGAACCCATCACATGGGATGACCCCCTTAAGAGAGTTACCTCAAATAAAATTTGAGGGTGTTTTAGGCAAGACGGGTACCAGTCGGGACTCTAGATAATATATTTCCTCTATGCCTAGTACGAAATTTTCCATACAAAAATGACATGACGAAATCATAAACGAAAAATTTCGTTGTGCTTTTCGTTTTTCAGTACGCTGCTGAACAACGAAATGTGACATTTTAGTGGAGAGCTGTACAAGATTTCTTAGTATAATTCTCCACTCTTTTCGTTCTCAATTTAATTGCCCAGCACATTAATTGCTTGCGAAATTTTCACGTTTAATTTTTTTATTGAAACAAAAAATTGTTTACTCGTGACTTTCGGTGTTTTGACTTTGATTTATATTTGATTTAAAATTTAAAATAAAATGGATTTGTCTAATGTGTTCCAACATTGCATTTCTGAATCGGAAACTCAGGATGTTATTGGTGATGTGCAACAAGTGATGAAGACAAGCAGTGAAATTCAACTTCCAGACAGAACTCTCCACAAATATTTTTCCGCTGTGGTTTTCGTTTTCATTTGGCTCTGCACTTGGAGACCACCGAAAAATTTCGTTTCGCATCAGCAGCGTACTAGGCTTAAAACGCTGAACAGACAAATTTTCAAAACTGTGAGGGAGGGAAAATTAATAAAAATTCTCCAAACAATTACAACAGGTTGCTCTGGCAATGAAGGTACATTTTTTATAAGTAAATAATTCAATATTTAACTATTTAATGAAAAAAAAGAACTTGTTTCAGCCCTCATATGTAATAAATCTATTACAATTTTCTCAATTTTTAAAATTCAATACAATTATGAAAATCTTAATCTAAAATCTAATACAATTATGAAAATCTAAAAATTGGAGTAAGAACCGGCATATTATAAAAAGTTGCCGACGACATAATACATGCATTTCGTTTTCATACGAAAAAGACAATCATTTGTACTTAAGTACCTTGAGTTTTAAAATTCAGTTTCAGTAACTAAGATGGAAACGGACACACTTAGGCCATTTTAATGGCCCATTGTGATACCACATGAATCTTGAGGCTTCTTCCTAAGCTCAATGGAAGCAATTTGAGTCCCTTACGAAACGTGAGAGGCTGATTATGCTGAGAGAGCAAACACCTTGAACGTTTTAAATCCAGTGTTGGCCAGATGTTTTTTGTGACTTGATTCAGTGTAGAGAGCATTTTAAAAAAATTTAAGAATCTAAAATTTAGAAAATATTGAACCAGCACCAACTTCGTTCACAGGAAACAGAACGCCAATTGAAGTAGTTCCTTTATATTTTTTAGTATTAATAAAGTAATAATATGTTATTTAGGTGTAAGAAAAATCAGTGCTATAAAATAAAAATGAGTGAACCAATGTCTGAACTCACAGATTTCAATTCATATAAAAAGAACTGTCAAACTGTGTTTTCTTTAGACTATTTGACATATTTTTCAATCCATAGATATCTTATGGATTATTTCAGTATAATGTGAAAGGGATTTTAGTTAGTTAAATACTAAAGATTATTTTGCTAATTTTAATCGGTTTAAGCATTAAAATATTAATAATGGCTACTTTAACTTTTGGTAACTTAAATTAAAAATAACTCTGTGTTTCTGATAGTTTCAATTCATTCCCCAGATGATCTAGGTTTGTTTGTTTTTCTTTCAAGAACTGTCATTACTTTGACGAGTTCAGATGCACCGTTTTAATAAAAAGAAATCGGTATTTCATTAGTTGAATAAAACGCTAACAAGTAAAATGTTGTTAACAATTGATTTGTCAAAATTTTGTTTTTAATTAAATGCAACCACTACTATTAAAGTGCTGGTATAATCTTTTTTGTGAATTAGAAGCAAGCAAGATGAAAAAAATAATACATGGAAAGTACTAGAATATTGTTAAACTTAACAAACATTTTATATTTTACCAAAGCATTGATTTGATTATAATGTTATATACAGTGAGTTGCAGCGTGCACATAATTAATTATACAACTTCATTCATTAAAAGGAAACATCACCAGATGGAACAAGCATTTCTCTGATTGGATAAACAAAATTGGAGGGAAAACCAATAAAAAAGATTTATAAATAAATTTTAAAAAAGGAAACTAAAATTAAACCTCAAAATATATTATTATTTTAATGCAGTCATGGAGAATACAACAAAAGTTATTTGAAAAATATTTACTTGCAGCAACTTCATAGCTCGTCAAATGTTGTTCTTATATATTCAAAATACTTAGTAAAATAATATTAATATTTTTAATTCAAAATTATAAACAAAATTGATGGTTTGCTACAAAAATCGTTTCCATTTCAAAATTATTTTGTAAAATAATTGTAATATTTTTATTGTTAAATATTTTACTTAAATTTATAAACATTTCATAATTACATAAATATACCATGTGTATATAATTTCTTTTGGATTTTTTGACAATTTAGTCATTTTTGGTTAAAAAAATATTATTGCATTTAGGTTTGTTGTGTATTTTTATGTTGGAATAATTTTTGAAAACAATTGTGTTTTAAGTAAATTATTTAAGAACTTCTCTTGTTGTATTATGTGTGTCTAACTATGTCCTTAAAGTACCAGATCTGAGCTAAGTTCTAGAAGAACTAACTATCCCAAAAGATGCACCCTTTCTAACTCTAGGATGTTATTTGTCAAATTTGGTAGCAAAGTAAACAAAGTTCTTGTTTTATAGAAACTTTCTTAAGCTGTTTTTGAATAATTTACTAATATATCCAGGTCGAACTACCAAAATACTAATTCGGTTTAATGGACTTAAGTAGACTTTTACAAGAAAAACATTCTTTCAGAAAACGATTTAAATTGTATTAAAATTGTATACCTATACATTTACAAATGTGTCTTAAAAGTGCAGTGTTTGTGTGTCTTTTAAAAAATATAAACTATGAGTACGGTATAGTGCACCAACAATGACTAAATCGACAAAAATCTGAAGAAAATAAAATAATATCGCTTTGATAAAACACTTGTCCCAACAAGGACTTCTCACGAGAAAAAAAAACATAAAAATCCATTTTAAAAAAAACGAAACACAAACAAAAAATTACCAAAAAGGACAAAATTGCAAACTTATTATCTTACCTGTTTATGCTGATACCATATTTTTGGCACAAAAACCAGTCCTAGAGTGATTGTATTCGTAAGCTGGGACCGCAGGAAGAGCGCTAAGAGTATTGCCCCAGGACTTAGTTCGGGTAGATAAATTACCCGTGCAATATAAAAAGTAGACGATACTGTAAACTCTAATAGTAATGAAGCAACGAGAAACTGCCTTTCCTGAAATTATTTTTAAACACACAAAACATATTAAAAATACGTTTAGTAGCGTGATTTTGTGATTAAAACTTTCAAAGCAAAAGATTTATTGAATTCTTACCCTGAATTGCGTATTTGCATTTCGACTAGCCACCGCTAAATTTAATCCAAAACATAATATTAAAATTTCACTTATTTGCGTTACATATTCCCATTTGAGAGGATGACAGGTATTTGTTCGAATCTCACGCAATCCATCTAGATGAGCTGTTTCAATTAAGTCTAGAGATGAGGCTGTAAATGCAGCCATATAACAAGTCACCGCAAATACCATTGTTCCAAGATATTTCAATAAATCAACATCTCGCAAAACCCATCTGTGGGCTTTTCGAGTTCGAAAATCTACCAAATGTCTATAAAGCTTTAGTATTATTGCACCGTAACATGTAATGAAACCCAATTCACGTAACCAGGGCTCGAGGAGACATCGTTCTGTTGATGCTTGAAAGAAGTGTAGTGCAACCTTTAATTTAAAAAAAAAAAATAAAAAGAAACTTTTACAATACGGGTAGTATCTTCTAGCTACCAAATTTTTAAATATTTAGCAATTATTTGGATATTTCAAAATTATTTTTATTTAACTATATGAACAAAAGCAAAGTTCCATCAGTCAAAACTCAAAAATCATATTTTATTTTATAAAATTAAATTAAAAGTTATATTTATGTAGAAATAATCTGCTTTATGAAAATGTTGTAAGTTTTATTTATTAATGAAAACAAAACTAATTTTTTAAATGAAAATATCTCGTTTCATTAAAGGTAGTTTATCTGTCATACTCAAGGATTATTTTCTATCTTAAATAAAATTGTCGTTTGACAGCTAAAACGTCAAAAATATCAAATGTTAAAATGCTACTGATGATTAAATACTCTAATGCATTTCAACATGAAATCTGAGTGTCCAGCAAATGTTCACAGAAGACGTTGTTCTGTTCTAAAAGTGTTCAGCATACTCTGAAGACTCAGAGCTCTGAACTCAAAAACTAAAACCTATATCAGTATACCAAATTAAAATTTTAAGATTTTCTTCAAATCACAAATATTCGACTTTTTATGACAAAGGCAAACTGTCAATTGTTCACAACATTTATAAGCTTTCAGCGATCCATCATCTGAAAAATTATTTTCGATTTAACCTCAATTTCTAGAGTTCGTGTCGTGTGGAAACATTTTCAACACCTTTACTATTCCTACTATCGATTTTGGCAAAGGCACTTAACCATATTGCCTGTGATGCGGAATGGGGGTAAATTGTGAAATGTGGTGAAAGCTGCAAAAAAAAAACTCCTATCATAACTATTTGGGGCTGTGGACTTTTCCACCAGGAAATACAAATTCTCTGCCAGCAATTTCGATCGAAACGTGTATAAAAACGTGAAATAACGAATTGAGTTTTAGAATATTGGGTTTCTCTCTATTTTAAAACACATCAGAAACTGTTGCACATTTTGGTATCATATAACGACTACAGAGCAGACAGTAACTTAAATCAATTTCTGGCATTTAGAAAAACTGCCACATGAACATGCAACTTTAACAATTCAATTTATTTTAACGATAAGACCATGCTATGAATAGTTTTAAATTTTATTTGTTTTAATACATATTAAGTGTTTTCCTGAAGAAGCACTATTTTCAGATGCCTTGGTCTTTATAAGTTTTATGTCTTACTAGCATAAAAGTCACTTTAAGTGCCCTATTAAACCCACTTATCGCCCTTTCAGCTACCATTTATAGTGTGATGCCTTGATCACAGATTGACTTTTTGTTTTTTGTATTTAAGAAGGATAAAGGATGAACAAAAATAAAAAAGAAAACATTGATTAACTTCTTCGTCATAAATGAAACTTACCGATGCATAGAGCAGAATGATTCCCAGAAGTATGGTTTCCAACACGGTCCACATTCCTGACGCAATAGCCTGGAAGTAATAAAAGAAGCCAAACGAGATACTTTAATATTGCCAATATTAGGAACATCACCGCTTCCTTATCTACATACATACATATATCGAATCGACAGGAGCGCACATAATATTTTGCCACCAAACGCTACGAGTCGACTGCCAATATATACAAAATATATAAAAACACATCAGTGGCAGAGCATACCTTGCATTTCCTGTGCTGGAAAACTGCAACTGCCAACACGAGACAGCAGAGGATGCATGAGCCCAACATGGATCCCACAGTAATGCGCAACAGATTTTCCATCGATATTGTCTCTTGAGGCTCCCCCAACAAGCAAACACCATTTTGGTCGCATGCGGTGCAGCCACCAGGGCAAGGGATGCACGATAAATTGTCGTAGTCTGAGTTTTCCACCTTTTCAGCTGGAAAACCTTGCAGGGTGGAATTGGGAAGATAGTAGGAGTCCTTGCATATGCAAGTGTAGCCATCACGTGTCGTCGATGGCTTCTCTTCAGTCAGCAAACAGAAGGTTGTGTTGCGGTCACAGCTGTGGGTTATGTAGATATATGAGAGTCAATTGAGGTGAGTCGTGGAAGCTTGAGGTAATGGGGATGATGAGGATGAAGAAAGCCTGTATGCTACTCACCCATGTCGGCGGCCAAAAATCTCCTCCAGAGCATCATTACAAAGGTCCACATCGGCGGCAATAAACGCAGCTGCCACAATTCTGTGGAATTAATTGAAGCATAAGCGTTAGAGTTAGCGTTACGTTGCGGGGTTATTCAAGTTCAAAATGATGATAGTTTGGGTTTTGCGGGAGTTCGTTGCCAAAGGGCACACATGTATAAATATAAGGAATGTCATGGCTCGAGGTACTTGTAAAGGGTGTACATTTTTGGTGGCAACACTGTTTTAAGTGTCGGCTATTTTGTCATCTGTCAAGTGATTTATTTTTAGTTTAGTTTGGCATTTCAACATTAAATAGACTAACGCCTGACAATCGTGGTTCTATTTGAAATACAAAATACACGAAACTTGTTTAGCCATGAAGCTCGCTCTTATTGTTGAATGTTAAACTGTCACCCAGATCGTGCCGCTATTGATTTTTTGAAGAAAACGTTTGGTAACCCCAATTTTTCACGTTACGGACCTGTGAATTGGGCTCCAAGTTCGTGCAGTCATTTAGCTATTTTCTTTGGGTATATTTGAAGAAACAATTGACAACTTGGGAGACAATATTCGCCGTGTTGAAAAAAATCATCGAACATTTTAACTCCATATCAGACTACATCCGGGCCAGGCATGGTTGTCATACACCAGAAATCATATTAAAATTAAATTGCCTAAAAATAATCTCTTGAATAAAGTAAATTTAGTGTCAATTTAAGAAAATCATCTTTGTTTTATTCCATTTCAAAACATCTAAAAAACACCCTTTATTTATGAGCATAATAGGAAAATGTAATTTTAATGAAATCAGTGGTGAAGTGAAGACTTCAGAAGAGCCAGGAACATTTACAGACGAAGAAATATTTATTAAACACGTCATCGCCATTACCAATCCTTTAGGAAATCAAAACGAATTTAATCAAAGTTTTGATGGACGTGCACTGTACATTGTACAAAAGTCCGCATGCATGCGATTGATGAGAATTATAGTTTTGACATTAGGTAAGACTGAGTGTGTGTTTTAATTAGCAGTGATTTAATGAAGTAACAAGAATGTTCACTGTCCTGTCCATACATGACGGACTACACATCAGAGCGAGTTCTTTAATTGAATTACTTAATTGCAAATCGATTGCGGTCAGGGGATTTGATTTGGTGCGAATGCACTAAGGTGACTTAATTATTTATCAAAGACATATGTAAACTTAACGGTTGGATGAATTAATGTAGTTGATAATTTTACAAATGATGTGATTTGGAAATGACATCTGTCATTTTTCCATGAAAATCTCTTAAAAAAGAAATAGAATTTTTCATACTCACTTGATTCTTGACTCTGTAAATGATATCCTAAATGGCCAAAGCCATCGTCCTTTGAGTAAATTACAATCCTTAAACGGTGCACTCCATTCTTGGGAGCCATCTGTGCTATTCCAAGCCATTCCTAGTTCACGCCAATAGTTCCCCAGAAATGACTTATTGTGAACTTCTTGCGGTGGTATCTAATACAAAAAAAAAGTTGTATTTACACTGACAGAAAGAAGAGAACCAAAAACTTACCGTAACATTATCGCGAAATTTCACCACAACCGTATGAATACTTGGGGCAGCTATGGCAAATGCCAATAGATTTTCATCCTGTTGGAGGGCATCAGTTGCCAAGCTACTTGCACGTCTTCGCACCTCATCTTTCAACTGGTCGTTTATGTTCTGTTCCGAACTGGCTGGGAATTTCACCGATAAGAATTCACTAAATTCTCGGGCAGCATCTTCAACAATGTCGGTGACATCATAAAACTAAACATTCGAAAGCGAAGTAAAAGAAAAATATTTGTATAAAAGGAAATGAAATCAAGATCTAGGGAAAAATGAGATTTGTCATGAATTTCCATTAAATAAACTTAGATCTCTCAATAACACGTGTGTTCGACGGTAAATGTCTGGGATGGCGAGGACCTAGTTTTATGTCGAAACTAAACAGTTGATTTCAGAAAAGTTCTTCGTGACAAAAATAACTCGAAAAGCACACGCCATGGATACTGAATTTAAATAAGATAACTGCATAGTTAAATTATGAACAATTTTTTTAAAAGCTTTTACGTTCGTTTTCCTATAGACTGTTCTCTGAACGAGTAGGTTCAATTCTAGCCATTTTTTCCACCTGTCTTAAAAATGAAAATACAATAATCGTAAAGTTTTCTACCAATTCAAATGTTTGACGCTTTGTTTGAAATTTATCTTTTTAAAAAGGATTTTCAAAGATAAAACTCTTGGAAAACAGTGCTAAATATCTGCAAAACTATTCTATGTATGATTTGATTTTTTAGTATAAAATGAACAATAGTTACCACAGCGGTCAAATATTTCAAGGCAAAGAAAATCATTTGATTCGTATTATATTTATACAAAATGAACAACATTTTGAGAAAATATTACATATTTATTTTTTCTATTTTTCCATCTTTATTTTTATTTATCAAAGCAAAGAAACAACAAAATGCGATTTTCTTTCTGTCTATATAAATATTCACCAATTTTATTCACCACGATATCTAGGGTCAAAATTCAATCATGGTAAAAAACTAAAACAATACATCCACGACTTACGATCTCATAAAACAATTGCGTAACTAAATTTTAGGATGAAAAATGTGGTGTTCTAATTTTGTTGGCAATTATCTGCCATTAAGGAGCTGAATGTGACCGACATTTTAGTATCTTACAAAATTTGTATTCAACCAAAAGAATCACGATATTATTGTTTGTAAGATGTCTAATAAAGTCGCCAACATGAATTTTTCGTTTAAGGTTAGGTAATGTACAAATGTTACAAATTACCATCAAAAGTGCTAAAAGCCTCAGTGATTATTTGTCTTTCAAATTGGACCATAAAGTAACACCAAACAAAATCCTGTCGTGTTTTCTAAAAATAAAGGCATGGTTTGTTAACTATAACAAATAATATTAGTCCCAAAATGCCAACAAAATTATGACACACTCCCTAACTGTTCATGCACGCAGAAAAATGATATTTGTAGCTATACTTTGTAAATGTACGAGTATATACCTCTGTACGAATAAGCACCTAGCTCTCAATTAGAAAAGCGGATGGTTTGTGGAATTTTTCCCCATAATAGTTATGCATTGCAGTCACGCAATTTTCTGTCAGAAACGTCTGTTATCTTCCATCAGAAGATTTTATTTTTTCTGCACAAAACAAAAATAAAAACTCTCTCTATATACATATTTCTAAAGGAATTTCTATTTTTCCTTGACGTGGATGACGTCATTCAGAGTTGCTAAAGGGCACCACATCATCATGTGTCTCTCGAATCAGTTTACCTATTTATTTATTTTTTTTGTTCTGTCTTCTGTTTTTAAACAGCGCCAGCGTTGCGCGTATGTACTATATACGTTACGTATTATGTTATGTGGAAAATATTAAGTACGATGTGTTGTGTGAGATGATGGCAAAAGGTGGCGCTGATGTTGGTGGGTGGATAAATTGATGTTAGTATGTAGAAAAAGCAGAAACAGGACATCCTCTTTGTGGCTTAAGGATGCCGTGATAATTTATTGTCGTGTTTACTTAAAAATAGCATCATAGTGGAAAAAATAGCACAGCTAAAATAAGGTAGTCATGATGAACATGATGATGATCATCATCATCATCATGGGTATAGGAGGGCTGATATGTGGACTTGATTAATCGCAAAGTCAAATGAAAATAAAACACTTTACAAAACAAAGTAGGTACGTACCTTTATGTATGAAGAGATGGTTACCATGCATAATGGATTTGAATTACTTGTCATGTAATATGTGTTAGATGAAAATTAACCCTGTCATCAATTTAAAGTATCAAAATCCTTGCTTTTTTTGTACAGTTTTCAACTTTTGTTTGTGGGTTTTATTTTTGTTGTTAGGTGTGAAATTTAATGCGGACACGTTTTCAACTCACACAAATTGATATTGTATAACACCGAACGTATGGCAACCATATCGACAACGTTTATGTTTGCGTGTAAACTGATTATCCTATATATCTAGAGCTTGTGCTAAAAAGTTGTTTCATGGGTTAAAGGCACCTTAAAACCTACGTACAAGTAAACCATTACCAAATTAACTACAAAAACCTATTAAAGATTATATTTTTTTTTCTTCGTATTAAGCATCAATTCTGCGATAAAAATACTGGATGCTGCTGTCGTTAAAGCTGAAGCTAACATTGTTTGTACCAAAAAAAAGAACCATCACTTTCGTATATTTTCCGCCTTCAAAATTCAATTACTAATAACATTCACATAATTAAGTTGTTCTATTAAAACCAAAAGACTTCGTGTTATGTATGTCATAATATTGCGACGACACGGAGCGGCGCGCGGCGGTGGAGCATCAGCCATCATCTCATCACACGCGGAGCACTCCCAATAGGACACACATTATACGAAAATCCACAAAATTAACAAGTTAATTATAATTATTTTTTGTGGGGCTCAGGGTGCACGTTATATTCTAGATATGTTATAACACACGATGCTATGCTAAATTTCCGCTTGAAAAGATGAATAAATAATTAAGTTTAATGGAGAAACCAGAGTGATTGTTGTTAGCAATATTTATGTACCTACATCCACGAACCTACCCCCAACTAACTATACAAATAGGGGTTGGAAGTGCAAGAAAAATAAAATAAAATACTAGAACACGGTAAGAGCATTTTACACACATTATATAGGTTATAGAAGACTTGTGACACTTTTGAGGTGGTTTTGTTGAGCTTTTTGTGGTTTTTTGAGTAAGGATGTAAATAAAGGGGATTTGCAAAATAGGAAACGGCTTAATATTTTATTAATTTTTCAATAAATATCTGAACTTCCTTCAATTTGATGAGAGATCTCGTTTGTTTCAAACTTAAGATCAATGATTTGCAAAAAAAAACTTTTAACACATGCATTTTAAGGACGTCATGCGCCTCCTTAGTAACACGTTTGGTTGATCGTACCATGCGAACATTTTTATGGAAAGGTGGAAATTCCGAAATTTTAAACATTACATTTTAGGTTATCGTAATTTGTATTTTTAAGAGTTGAGAATGTTGTCCTCTTTTGGCGTTTCAAAGTCTTGAGGATATAAATCAATCGTTTTTATAGAGAAAAGACTGTTTGTGCATCTTGACGCGTTCAAGGTGAGTTTTTTCCTCTTCACATGGCAAGAATTAAAAGAGATAACGACTTCGAATAAGTTTTGCTTCACAGTTAATAACACCAAATAGCTGAAAGGACTTGTGTCAAATTTTGTTGATGTTTTTTAAAGAAACAAAATAGAAATGTTGGTTGGTCTTAAATATCTCACGAATTAATAATTTTGTTTTTATAATAATAAGCGCACACTCAAGTTAAATTCTTAAATATTGCAATGGCTGAGAAAAACAGAGCGTGGTAAGGCATTCCACATTCGTATAGTACGGCTAAAAAACGAATCTCTGTACTTGACAGTACGACCAAATTAATGCCATAGAACTCAATTAAATTAATATTAATTAAAAACAAAATCCAGTGAAAGCTTTTTTATAAATCAAAACGAATAAAAAAAATCAGATCAAATATTTTTGAAACCATTTAAGAAGGTGAATCTTTAAAATCTGGTAAATTTAAAAAAAAAAACCAATCGACATTTTTTTACGGAAAATGAAAACCTACAACAAAAGGGACTTGTAAAAATTGTTCTTAGACTCAAAATCCATAAGAACAAATAAAGATATTGATGTAACCCTTATTTTATTTTCATACACACAATTTGTATGAAAATTCATTGACAGATTGATTTTCAAAAAAAAAAAAAAGAAACCAAACAAATTCTATTTGAACTTTTAGAATTTATTGCAATATAATTTGTTGAGTTCCTTAGAGTTTTACAATGGGAAGCTATCAGTGTGGATCTCAACCCAGCCCCTTTTATTAGTTTTAATATTCCTTACTTTATTAAAGGTGTTCTTCATCACTTAAGAATTCTTAATGGGCCAGTTAAAGCTATGATTGGATCTTTCTTTGAAATTAAGAAGCAATAAAGACAGTTATACATACATACATACATATTTATTATGTTTGGTTTTACAAAAAGCTCATGTAGATTTTTCTTTCAAAAATATTATTTTTTTAACTCGGAACTTTTATTTTAGGGTCAGTTATAGTTATATTTGGTTTTATTATTGGAACCAATAATTGCAATTTTTTGGCAGGTCATTTGTAGCTTTCATTGAAAATGTCTGTTATTCAAAAAAACTACCTCTGTCATTGGAATTGTGTGAAATTGAAACACAAATCAATGGAATAATTCGTTTCACTTTTAGGCGCCAGTTAAACCTATCATTGGTTTTCATCATTGAAAACAAACATTGGAATTTTTTTGACAGGTCGTTTATAGCTATCATTAAGAATTTCTGTCATTGAAAAAAATTTCCTGATTGAAATCCACCAAAAAATGTCAAAATCTGTCATTGGAATTGTGTGAAATTGGAACACAAATCAGTGGAACGATTTGTTTTACTTTTGGACATAAAAGTATCAGCTGTTCAGAAAATTGAATTCCCGCCCGGAAGATAGAAAAATACATTTTTAGAGAAAAATAAATGCGCAATTACACTTTTTATTCTTAAAAAAAGCTGTCCAGGAAAAGCTGTCCAGGAAAATGAACATCCGTCCGGAAAATGAATATTACCGAAAAATAAGGTACAACAAAAATTTTTTTCTGAACAAATTTTTTTTGAATCATTTCCGATCGATCAGTACATAATTTGCCTTTCTAATCAAAAGGAAATACAGTCAAATATCGATTCAAAAAATGTTCCGGATTAATTTCAATGATAGTTATAACTAACTCCTATAAGTTAATTTTTTTTCAATGATGACATCTTTTTCGATAATTAACTGATTTTTTATTTTATATTTTCGAACAAAAACGTTTTATCTCAAGAAAACAAAAAACTGATGGAATATGTCATAATTTTCGAAGAAACCAACTTGTGGCTAACTTTTCCCTCAGACTTTTTAAATATCTTCGAGTTCTGGCCATCTCTCTAAAACTCTGTTGATCTATTTTTGTGAGATTTTGTATAAACTTCCTGATTAAAATCTAAAACGGAGTTTGCATTAGACTCTTTTGAGGAAACTCTTTTTGAAGTTTCATCATTTTATCTCAGCTGTTAACATGTTTGCAAAGGAAAAACTTTATTTAACCCAGAACTTTTTTTAAGTTCATATTTAGTTTTATAATTCAGTTCAAAATTATTTCACTTAAGGTCCATTCTCTTCGTTACCCTCCTGTCAGTTGCGCTGATCAGCTCTAACATCAAATACTTTTTTCAATCATTTTTTTTTCAATGATAGGAATGTTTAATAATCGCTTACACCAATTTGTCAAAAAATGTCAATAATAGTTTTGATGAATGAACCTATGATTGCAATAACAATAAAAATAATAAAAACACTTATGGAATTAATCATGATTTTCAATGAAAAAACTTGTAATAAATTTTCATCCAGAATAATCTTTTGATATCTTCAATTTTTTGCATTCTCTTTAAAACCGAGTAAAGATTAGATCTATTTTTTTTTTTCTTGGCATTTGTCATCAAATTTCAAGTTGAACTGTAAGGCGTAGTTCACATTGGACTCTTGAGGAAACTCATTTTGACGTTTCATAATTTAATATTCATTTTTCAAATGTTTGAAAGAAAATGAAGAAACGTCAAAATGAGTCCCCTCAAAAGAGTCCAATATATTAACACCTAAGTCTAAGTTTTGATTCCTTTCAAAATGCCAAACTTACCCTATAAAATGCAATAAACCCTTAATCCAATTCGACAAAATTTTATAAACAAAAATTTAGAGTTGTGATCCTTTAATATTTGCATTTTATTCCGGTACAAAGATGTTTCCCAAAATTTATTCAACAATATAAAATAAACACCGCGTGTGTCACTCAATCTATGGCAAAGCAAAAGTTTTTCTGCTCTCCCAGCTAACTTGTTTCCAAAGTTCGAGCTAATTTGTGTTGATGGGTTTGAATAATACATTTTGTATATAGAGATAGAGGTTATAGCTCTAAGTTGCACCGATTTATCTAGATAGTTTTATAGATACTCAACTCAAGTTCCAAAGGAAAAAGGATGTACATTATGTATACGAGTACTCGTATATCTATAGTTATCATAAAGTCCACACTTGCTTGACAATGCAAATTCATTTTGCATCAATTCACAAACTTTTGTCATAAATATTCATTTTTGCAATATTTGGTTGTATCTATGTACATATGGATATGTATATGGAAATCTAGGAAAACGAACAACGACAAATGTTCTCCTCGTACATATGAAGTTTTAATTAATCCTTCGAAGTAAAATGATTAGAAAACTTTCGAAACCTGGGACAGCTGGTAAAAAAGTCACAAAAGCAACAACAGAAAATTCCAAGGTACGAATATACAAAAACAAAACAAAAATATAATCTCCATCAAAGTCCCCACTTCCCAAACTTCAAAAAAAGAGATTTCTTCCATTACGTTCATATCATATCTTTAAAACTCTCCTTCAAAAAACTCAAATATTTTGTTATGTATATTATATACTCGTAGCAATTTTCCAAGGATTCTTTTTCAAGTTTTTCTATGACAACTTTTGGAACACAAAAAAAAGTATCTCTACCAAAACAGAGAGCGACAGACTTCATGCACAAATCCACTTCTAACTTTCAAAACTACGAGGAGGTATACTATATAATATATACTCACTGGATCGGGCGGAATCTCCTCGAGAACCTTGGGCTCACATTTGGCTGGCGCTGCTGTCGTCGTCGTCGTCGTGTTCGAAGTAGCCAGACTCGTCGCTGTTGCAGTGGCAGCTGCCAAGGAGGACGTCGATGTTGCTCGTGCTGTGTCATCAGTTTCCGGAATGTCCCTCTGTCGGTGGCGATGGTGTAGCGGCTGGTCCTGCTGGTCCTGGTCATGGAATTGCTGTTGCTGTTGTCGGTAGTATTCGAAAAATACTCCATTGTTTATGTCTAACTCTAGTGGAGGTTCTGTTGTTGTTAATGCTTTTAATTTGGCTGCTGCAGTCGTTGTAGTCAGGTCAGTGAGGAGGAGAAATATAACAAGAAACGTCAAAGCTATCGAAGTTGTGGCGATGGGCATGGGGGTGCATAATAATAGTGGCTTCGTTCCTCTTGGACGTGCATCATGGATGGGAGTTGTGCTCTGGTGGCCAATGTTATAATGGCCTGCTGCTGTTGCAACCGTCGTCGTCCTCTTCGTCCTTATTGTCGGCGTTGGCGTGGTCGTCGTCGTTAGGTTCTTCGTCGTCTTGTCGATATTGCAGCATAGTTGAAAGGACAGCAATTCCGATATTTTTGAGGTGGGTGGGTGGTGGTGTTGGTGATGTTGGTGGTGATTGCTTTTTCGACGACAATGTGGTCGATAGTTACCCGTACTTTGGTGGTGATCGGTGGTGGAACAACTTTCGTCCATATCACCGGTTGTGCCCAGTCTTTTGCTTCGGCTGGAGATTTATCTTTAAAGTTTCAGGAAACATCTGAAAGTTGACAAAAGAATGATACAAACATAATTAATAAAAACTGTATCGCATTGAATTGACGTTATTTTTTTATTTTTGAAGGAAACTTTATAAAAGAAAATTTTAAGAATAAAAAATTAGAGACTTCAACAAAAAAAAATACGGGGGTTTGAAAGTGGAAATTGGTGGTCAGATATAATCGTTATAAAAACACAGTCGGATGTTTTATACCTAACTTTCTGTAGGAAGATATTCAATTCGGTCCAACTTCCGTACTTTCGAAGTATTTTTTTAGCGGCCATATTTCAAGAACCAGCACTCAGCAGAGATATTCAGGCTTATCACGAACTCCATCCTAATCGGAAACTTTTACAAATGCCTAAAAACCGTATCACGAAATCTGTTAGTAATGCAAAATTGTATGGGATTTTCCACTAGGAACGTATTTGGCATTAGTTTTCGTAAAAGTTTTCAATTACTATGAAATTCGTGATAGGAGTGACTGACTTACATAAAACAAAATTTAGTATTAGGGTCCGGCCACGCAATGAGCGACGAGCGACTGAGCGACCGAGCGACGCAAAAAAAACATTTTGAACAAGTTGTTTGTGATATTTTATATTTTAACTGCAAGAATATTATATGTAATCAACAACATAATTTTATGGAAAAATGTTTGACAATTACTAATCTACTTGCATTTTTGCATAATTGTTCAAATACCTTAGAACTCGGTCAAGAACTCGACTGTATTTAAACTGATTATTCTAAAGCTTTTGACTAACTTTCTCATGATATCATCACATTTAACCTTAAGGCAATAGGGTTTCCTCCTTAGTTTATCGCTTGGATTTCATATTATCTTCAAAACGGGTCTTATCATCTTAATTTCAGAAGTTCTTTCTCTAACCTCTTCATTGCCAAATCAGGAGTTCCCCAGGGTAGTCATTTAGGAACTCTACTCTTTATCTTAGCTATCAATGATGTATTCCTTTGTGACATTTTAATCTATTCGGATGATATGAAAATCTTCAAAAGCATAAAATCTATAAACGATAGGTTACAACTCCAAGTGGATATTAACAGCTTTGTTATTTGGTGCAAAAAGAATGGGCTAAATCTTAATCCAATTAAATGTCAAGCAATAAATTTCTCTAAAAAACGTACGTATATCTTCTTTAATTATAAAATATCGCAGCACTCTATACATCGCGTTCATAGTTTTAAAGATCTCTTGTTTGACAATTACTAATCTACTTGCATTTTTGCATAATTGTTCAAATATTTCAAATGATTATTCTAAAGCGTTTGACCAACTTTCTCATGATATCATAACATTAGAGCTTTAGGCAGTAGGGTTTTCTCCTTAGTTTATAGCTTGGATTTCATCTTATCTTCAAAACGGGTCTTATCCTGTTAAATTCATAAGTTCTTTCTCTAACCTTTTTATTGCCAAATCAGGAGTTCCCCAGGGTAGTCATTTAGGACCTTTACTCTTTATCTTCGCTATCAATGATGTACCCCTTTGTGTACCATACAGTGACATTTTAATCTATGCGGATGATATGAAGATCTTCAAAAACATAAAATCTATAAACGATAGGTTACAACTCCAAGAGGATATTAACAGTTTTTTTATTGGGTGCAAAAAGAATGGTCTAAACCTTAAAAGTCAAGTGATGAATTCCTATAAAAACGTACTTATAGTTTGTTTGACTATAAAATATCGCAGCACTCTATACATCGTGTTCATAGTTTTAAAGATCTCGATTTCACGGAGCATATTAATTCTATCGTTAAAAAGCCAACTCTATGTTAGGATTTGTTAAACGGTGGTCTAAGGAATTTCAGGATCCCTTTGTTTTGCTCTATATAATACTTTGGTCCGCCCCCATCTTTAGTAATAATCCCAGGTAATGACTCCATTTTACGAGATCTACAAGAATAGGATAGAATCTGCTCAACGCAACTTCATACGTTTCGCCTTAAGAGGGATACCATGGTCTGTTCCATATAACCTACCTCCTTATGAACATCGGATAAAGCTTCTTCAAATGCAGCTTCTATCGCAAAGCGGTTAATAACTTTTAACTGGTGCAATCAATGCACCTGATTTATTAAACTATATAAATTTAAATTACTATGGAGTTAACCACAATACCTTTAGTTTTCAATTAATGCATGTTTCTCAACACCGCACTAATTATGGCATATGAGCCATTAACTCGCATGTCTAAACTTTTAAATATGAACTCAAACCTATTTGATTTCAGCATGACTAAGAATATTCTTAAAAATATACTAAAGACCAGTGTACCACGCATTTGAATGTTCTAAAAATAATTCTTATAAATGTCACCTATAGAAAATTATCAGTGTGGATATGAGTCATTCTCTTTTTATTAATTTTCAGCATTTTTCAACTTTAAGTAAACCCTTTAAATTATTTAAAAAATATCATAACGACGATATTATCCTTACTTTTTTAGAAATATTTTACTTATATTCAACAACCTAACCTTCAGCAACATTATACAAAATAAAATAAAAGAAAGAAAACCTAAGTACACTTCCTATGATTTCAAAAAAAAAAGAAAAGATTTGTAACTTTTTCAGTTAAGAATTATTTTAGAGGTTGCACGTGACCTACTTCAATAACTTTTTTAATGGCTACGAGTTCTGCACGTGTTGGATAATCAAAATTGTATGGCGTAAAACTTCCAAAACCATTACCATCAGCATCAGCTGATATGTCTGCGGAGGAGACAGAGAAGTCGAAGTCGAAGCAGAAGCAGGAAACTCGAAAGTTTTAACTTGATTTGGAAACCCCTAATTCAATTCGTTGGTTCTTGAGAAAATCTGTAGGCATTATAAGTCATTATAACCCATTCGTGCTCTGTCATGTAACTGACTTGAGGTCGTTTAAGTGGTTTTCTAAATGAGTTGTATGTATGGGAAGGTTGCAGGGTAATCTTAATTCAAAAATATTTGTTGTCGAAAAGCGGATGTGCTATAAAGTTTTTCTGCTCTGTTTATTTGTTCAAGTCACAACTAAACCCAGCAAATAATTGTTCAACGCATAAATGTTATGAATATTGCGAAATAATATACAATGGGAAGTTCTAGGTTTTCCATAACAAGGAAGGAATTAAGTGAATCATTTTTATGGTGACTGGTTGTATTTGGTCTAGAAAACGTCTCTAATATCCTCCCAGCTCCAAGTCCTACGTCGTCGTCGTTCGTCGTGGTCCTACACAACAAACGAAACAAAAAAGTGTTATCGATTGCCTTTTTTCGGCATGAGAACTTTAGGACTGCATAATGTATGAAGATAATGGATGTTTTATTACTCCTTCCTCGCCACGCTATAGTGCGGCACGCGTTTTAGTGGGCGGTTGCTTTTATTGTTCAGTTCTGTTTTTTGTTTTGGATTAAGTTTCAAGTTGCGTTGTTTAATGTTGTTAATTTTGAAAAACATGAAATGGCTCTTTGTTTTCCTCCTCCGACGACGACGACGACGCAACGAGGGAATAAGAAATAAACAGAATACACATTTTATGTTTTGAGTGAAAACACCCACATAATGAGTACTTGGAAGGCTAAACTTCAGTTTTGGCACGACAAAATCATAACCATTAATATAGGATGGTCACTCTCTGGTGTTTAACTGATTTTTTAAGTATGCTTAATAGTTGTACAGAAAGGATATTAAAACAGAGTTAAGTTTGGAGGTTTCATGTCAAATTTTGTAAAATGTGCATTATGAATTTAGATTTTTCTAAAGAAACATAAAGTTAGTCTTTGGCTTATGAATATAATATTTATTATCCGAGCTCTGTTCAAAAATTTGTTAACAACTTCTCACTAAATGCTGCTGAATTTCTTATTTTGTTCCAGATTCTTATTTAAAAAAGGGAAACCAAGGCTATTTATAATAATCTATTATTAATTGACACAAATTCATACAAATCGGGGAAAATCTGTTAAAAATTAAAGCAGTTAAAGTGCGTATACGTCATATGAGCCATAAAGCTTATACAGTTAAGTTGTATAAGCAAAGATTTCACCTAAAGATTTGTTAGTAATTTAACGACATTCACCAAAAAGTGGTTTGCTGCCAAAAACAACTAAAATTTTTGTATCTTTAGTAATGCCTTAAATTATTTTCATAAAATTTGTTTCTAAGTAAAAGAGCAAATATTCAGGTTTTTAAGAAGAAACCTTGAATAAGAGATTGTCAATATTATATTAAGTTGCCTTTAAATACCTGAAACTAGCCTTCAATTCCATCTTATTTTTTTGGTTCACATAAATAGTGAACATTGAGATTGAAGTGTTTTTTTTACTTGCGACACATAAGAACTACATAAGAAATTCGTAAGAAATTTCGAATCAAGCATTACCTTACGATGGTAGAAAAGCCGAAAAAAGTTGGTCCCCCGATTCCGTCCGTCTGTCCTGGCCCCTACAGCCTAAACCATTGTGCCGATTGGCTTAAGGCGTTTTTTTTTCATTTTTTAATACGAAAAATAATAGCAGTCCCCATAAATTTTTTTTGTTAAGAATCGAAAATTCTATTTTTTTCAAAAATAAACCGATAGATTTTTTTTAAAACTTTGATGATCAAAAAAATTCATTATTTTTTTTTTTTTTTTTTAAATAATAATTTTTCTTACCAAACTTGATATCTCAGAAAGGATTGAACATTTTTTAACGAAATTTAAATGTAAAATGTATATTTATAAGCATTAATGATTTTCGAAAAAAAAATAAGTAAATGTAGGTTTTTTGAGAAATAAATACATTTTTGAGAAAATCTTTTTTTACGTACGTTTTTAAATCTTAAAATATAGGAAATTTTTTTGAAGACATTAGAAAGTTCTAGCGGTCCAGTCGTGCATTATATTTCTTTCAAAATTGATTCTCTGTTGAATAAAACTTTTAAAATCTTAAAAAATTAAAGGAATCTACTTTCGAAGTGAATTTGCTTTAGATGTTCTAGAACTGAGATTTAAACACGAATTTAAGAATATAAATGTCCCAAAAACAGCAAAATTGACACTTTTGTTAAACTAACTAACTAACATTTTTCTCTCCACAATTTTTAAGTTTTGTTGACTCCTTTAAGATCAAAATATTTTCTAGCATCAGCTCCAATCTACGAGTAAGCAGACTGATAGCGACAGTAATAATAATAGACTCCCAAAAATTGAGTCCGAAAAAACTGCGTTAAAAAAAGCCACAAAATTCTTGATATCAGATTCTTTCTCATTTTCTGGGTTTTTGTATTTTCGTAGCGTTTTTCGCATGAATAGAAATGGCAACAAAAAAGAATATATTCTTTTTGGAAAAAAAAACTAAGTTTCAAAACAATTTTTTACATTTCTGCGTGAAAGCAACAAAAACCCTCTAAACTATTGTGCTTTGCTCTTAAATATGGCATATTTAGAAAACTATTTGAATCTTGGAATGCTTTCATATGTATAGAGTATTTTAAACAGTTAGACTATATGTACCCTGCTGGACAACAGCGTTCTAAAATAATTTAATAACTAAAGTTGTCACTTTACCCCTTCAAATGTGTACATTTAAGGTAAAGATTTACATTATGTTATTTCAATTTTGTTAGCTTCTTTTACAGAACATTAAAGAACATTTTTAAGCGGTGAGTAAAAACTCGTCTATATGTTAAGCGTGTTACCCCCCCTGATTAAAAGTCTGGATCCGCCCTTGGTTGAAACAAGTTGGATCCGGAGATTCCATGTCTATCTGTCCCCGCCCTTAAAGCGTAAACCCTCTTTAGACCATTGAGTTTAAAATTGGAAAATAAAGTTTTAAAGCAGATTCGCTTTAGGGTTAGTCTTTAATTTTTAAGACCAATAATAACAATACTTCCCATACAAAGTTTTTGGTCAAAAATCGAAACACGGCTTTATAAACTTGGCTTTTTTTAAGAAAGGATACCCCTATAGAACCCCTATGTTGGTTCTAAATTTTTCAGGAACTAATAAAAGGATTTAAATGTTGTTTTTATGGACAAGTTGTTATATTGTTTTAATAATACTTGGCGGTCAAAAATGTCTATACCTTTTTTTGGATTTGTAAAAAGGATTAATATTTTTTTATTTCAATTTATCTCAAAAATGGGTTAACATTTTTTAAGGAAATTCAACTGTAAAAATATTGTTTCTTGCCAGTAAATATCTGCATATGCATACATACATTTTTGAAGATAAAATTATTTTGCAGGTACATTTTCAAATTTTAAAATATATGCAGGTACTTTTTTTAAATAGACTCTTTGCATACAAGACAAGTTCGTGTAACTCTGTCGTGAATTTTATTTTAAGGATCCATGGGCGGACTAAAAGGTGCTATAATTTTAAAAAAAATTTATATTATAAAATTTTTGTAACAATTGCATTTTTTGCCAAATGACGCACATCTAAATGGAATACTTTAAAATTTGCCCACGAAATCATCACACAAAAATTTTTAATAACAAACATGAATTATGCAATATTAATATTGTACTGCATTGAAAATTGCTAAAAATATTGTATTGAAAATTGCTAAAAATATTTAAAATTGCTGAATAGTAAAATAGAAAGCCCTTAATAATAGATTCTTTAAAATTTTGCACCAATGATTTTATCAACAAATCAATTGTCGGACATCAAGTGATTGATTTGATAAAATATATTTTACAATTTGAAGTAATGCATTAAGAATTAAAGTTTATAAGAATTACTTCTATGCTTCCTCACAACATAATAATAAATTACACTCAGGAAGTATTATTTTGAATAATCTGAAGGCATACAGAGTACACAACACCTCCAGTTGTTCATATTACTTAAAATTGCATACATCCTTAAGTTATTCATAGAATAAAGTGATTGAGATGATCCAATATAGAAATCAATCATTGAAAAACTTAATTAATATTCATTTCCTTAACCGTTCAATCAGCTTTATTACTTACTCCTTTCCCAAAAACAAAAATAACACCCCAATAAACATGTATTAGAACTTCATCAAAAACTTACCCAATCAATTAATTAAATAAGGTCATCATAAGAGTATATTATATGTAGATATATTTACTATATTTATATAGAGGTTTACTTAGGGAAAGTTATGTCTCAAATGTACATAGAGGTATCTTAAAATAAATTCATCTTCTTCATTACTCAAAATATATACTAAATCATCAAAAGATATTACAATCGCTTGTCTCAATATAGTATCTAGTACAAAATACATACATATGTACATAATATTTAACTTGATCCTTTTTCAAAATTAAATCCCTTTATTCTTTAAGAGTTTCTCTTATAAAAGCACTTAATCAACCAACAACCATCAGCACACAAGATGTCATATGACTACATGAAACCATTATAATGTTGTTTCACCAACATTGTACCCTTTATGTGTGGTCATATTGTTTATAAAGGAGGATAAAACAAGGAGTTGATCCTTTGACATACATATCTTCGAGTTTATATACTCAAATTACTTGCACCATATACAATATACCTCTCTGTTATTCCATCCAAATCAATGTCGACCAGGCTCACTACACTTTAAAGCAAGAAGCAATTACTTTCATAAGAAAATAAGGCCTACACAACTTTACACACCTAACCTATACTTAAGGTGACCTTCTATAAACTTTGTTTAAACTTTTGTTTTTTTAAATTACATGACATGCGACACACCTATCATTAAATATTGAAAATATTTTGATTATAGTTTTGTTCGTTGAACTTTCGAATTCTGATGACAATCATAAGTATAAGCTTCATATTTGAAGTTTATGCCACTTTGACAGCTCGTATTTTATTTGTTGTCTATTGCTTGACAGTTGTAAATGTCAAACTGCGTTTAATGCCAAAACAACATTTATATCTGTTCGTGGAGTTCATACAACACGTTTGACTTAACGATTCTCGATTGCTTTTGATGGATCTATGTTATGTCATCGGCTTATGCTGACAGCCTTGAGCCAACGATTACCAACGATTGACGCCATGCTACTAGATTCATTTGCAAAAAGATGTGAACAATTTTAAAAATCGAAGATTCATTCTCTCTTTGATTTTAGTAAAAAAAAGTTCTGAAGTACTTCTTTAAAAAAACACCCGATATCAAAATTCATCAATACTGATTTTAGACTAAGATGGTTACACTGGATATTAGAGAGATTTCAAAGTAAATCGATTGAAAAAATATAATAATACCTTCATCTAGGTAGGAACTTTGGTTAAAGCAGAAAATTCAAATTTCAATGAAGCTGATGACAGGACCGGCGGCGACGGTGGCGACGAAGGCGACAACGGACGTTCTTTGCATTGATTATGCTCCCCGACTTCGATTTCGACTTCCTCTACGACTACGACACTATGAACGTCTCTGATTTGAATGAAATGAGGATGGCATCCAGTTATGTATATCGAAAGGATATACCAATGCCATTGATATTAATTTTAAATTGCATTGCAACGTCTGCGAAGCACTTTTATAATTAGAAATTATTGATCGTTCTAAGGAATAACTGCACATTATATTAAGTGGTTCACAAGACAAGTCGAGAACCTGAATGCTGATGCTGAATGAAACGTGGGCAAAAGAGACTTCTTATAAAATAAAAAAAAATAAAAACAATAATCTTGGTCAGGGATATTAAATGCCTGCAATGTTGAATTTAATCTTTGCACCAGATGGTAAGGCTATTCAAGAGTTATTTAAAGTGTTAATACGAATGTAATTATTTCTGATTCAAACACCAGATTTAAATAAATGTACACTGTACATATAAGAATATGTTCTCTTTTATAAATTACTAGCTTTTACCCGCGACTTCGTCCGCATTAAATAATTTTTTTTTGGATAGTATGAAAAAACCTGAGCTGTACTTTTTTGTACGTATGTTTGAATTGTGCCAAGATGGGATGAGGCCATACTAAATGTGATTGTCATAGGTTAGGTTAGGTGACAAACCGAGTAAATCATTAAGTATTAAAGAAACAATTAAATTTACACGACAAATAAAATATTTGCAGGATTTCTCTGTAATTTGCATGCGTCCGGAGACGGCTTGTGCCCTCAAGTGTGTGCCCGTTCGGGTAGACCCACTCAGTGATGTCCTCCCCCCGCGCCGCACTACCGCCGCCGCCACCTGCCTCGTCTACCGCGTGTGACCCCCGCCCTCGCAATCGCCCCGCGCCACAGCCGAAACAAAATTATCAAAAGTAGAAGACAGACCCAGTGAATTATTTATTGTACCTACATGGCTCGTGTTTGGCGATGAAAGGTTGAGCATAGCAAAGTTAAGGTTTAAAATTATTATTTGTAAAACTTGGTGGGAGCCAAAGTTTGCGTCTAACGTTGAGGGCTTGAGGCACGTGGCGCGCGAAGCCCGCGTTAATATACGTGTATGATAAGTTTAACATGTTCGGCAACTTATTTCATAAGGGTTGGGAATACGTTGTTTTCCCGTAATACCAATTTTATCCAAATATTATTCAAATCTTTGGTAATTTAGGAGTGAAAGCGATCAGATTCCCCGGAAAGTAATTTTTCCCATGGGAATGCGTTGTTTTCCCGAGGTCAAAAGTAACTCATGTCCTTTCTTAAGTCTCAAACTATCTCCTTACCAAATTTCATTTAAATCTGTTCAGTAGTTTAGGCGTAAAAGCGATCGGTACACCTGAATCTTCCCATGGGAATGCATCATTTTCCCGGGGTAGCCTATGTCCTTTCTCGGGTATAAAAATATCTCCATATCAAATTTCATGCAAATTGGTTCAGTAGTTTAGGCGTGATTGAGTAACAGAGAGACAGACAGAGTTACTTTCGCATTTATAATATTAGTATAGATTTGTGGAAAGAAAATAAATTATTTGTGGAAAGAAAATTATCTATACAATGGCAACAAATAATTTAAATCGATTCCTTCTTTTCATTACTTTTCAAATACAAAGGCGCCTCAAAATTAATCACCCTGTGTCGGAAAGGATTATTATAATTTTTGGAAATGGCGTCTTACGTCAATAAAATTTGACATTTGTAAACTTGACAGTTGCAGTATACGAACAGACAAAAAATTGAGAGCTATGTGTACTTCGCAAAATAGAGACTTTCATCACTCAATATAATTTCTTTCAAAAATAAAGTTTAATGTCAATACTTAATTATGAAAACTGAAACACAACACGTTTTCTGTCATGTAAAATCTTAGGCAAACATTCAAAAAATCCATTTTATTATTAATACTTTGTCAATCAACACTTTTGTATGACAGCTATAGAGATACTTTTTCTAGATGGTCTAAAAACTTAGTACGTACACAAGCACTCACTGACGTGACGCACGTTACGAGACATCACAAATGGTGCAAAATTTTAAACGATTTTGACATCTAACAATCTCTTAGCATTTTACAAATCTCAAAATCACAAAACGGCTACTTAACTGTTTGTCATCCGATTTTTGACGTTTCAAATTAATGGACGTGTTCAGTTTCACAATTTGTTCATAAAAGAGAAATTTGAAATTAAGTAAAACTATTGCCACTTTGGGAGTTATTAAAATGCTAAGTATTGAGAAAGTTGCTAGATAGGAAAATACTAAGCCCTAAACAATATGTTGTCAAAAATATGTCTCTGGAAATCTCTAGTCATCCCATAAAGAGTTTTTTTTTTATTGACTTCTTATAGGATGTTATTGTAATAGGTCAAATTGAAGTTTTTTACATTTTTCAGTGCCTAGAATCTTAATCAATATTTTTTAGAGAGTTATCCGTACGTGGGTTGTCGGTCTTAAGGACAAGCAAATATATCAACAAATTTGGTTGAGTCAGAATACCATATCTCCAAAACCAAAAAAACTATCTACTTCGAACAGTTTTTTATAAATTAAAAAATCGGTTAGACAAATTTTTGCCGCAAACATTTTATGAACAAAACATTATAAATGATGTTCTCAGACTCAGACGTGTGGTTTTCAAAAAGAAATAGAACATACAATATAATTTAATGTTATAGCCAAGAATGTAGCTTTATTATTAAGATAAGGTTTTTAAATTATCTTTTAAAAGTGGACGCCGTGGTTGGCTGAAATAAATTCCAACCGAGATATCCAATTTTTGACTACTTTTTGCAGGGCCTTATGTCAGCAACGTCGAATTTCCTCTTCAAAAGCATCAATATTGTCTTGGGCTTATCTGTGTAGACAAGCGACTTCACATAAACGCAAAAAATAGTCAGCGGTGTTAAATCACACGGAGGTACGGAGATAATGCCCTCTTCAAAAGTTAACTTCAATAAATTGATTGTTTCTTTGGCAGTACGGAACCGATCCATTATTTTGGTAATAAATTTTGCAAGATTTGGAAATGTTTTAGAATTTTATTATGATATGTCAAACCAAACTGAGCATATTAAGTGACAGCTGTCAGAAAGACTAACTCTGAAAAAAGTATTGCCAGATTGAATACCACACGTCAAAAAAAAAAACACTTTATTACCTCCAAAATGGATTTATTCGACGAAGTATAACGTTTTCGTTTTTAGATAAATCGAATGAACAGTTTTCTTACAAAAAATAAAAACTTGGAAATTATACTGTTAAAATTAAAAAAAATGATTTTAAAAGACAAATAATAAAGGTAGTGACTTTAAATTTATTTTCTCTTATAGAAAATATTGTTGTTCATATTTTATTAAATTAGAAAAATCATCCAAACGTTATTCTATTAAAAGTGAAAAATACTACTTAAAATTGATTTCGACTTTTATATCTTAAAACGAAAAAACAAGACAAACCTGCAAAAATCATTACTGAAAATATGTAAAATTGATTTTTTACTCGAATATATTGAGAACAAATAAAGGTATTAACTTCAAACTTGATTCATCTTATAAGTACAAAATATTTTTTTTAACTTTCGGTATAAAACTTAAAAAATCAATTGAAAGTTTTTCTAACAACTTAAATAAAACTCTACCGAAAATAACTCACTAAATGGTTTTAACACTTTAAATATTGAATTGATTACAAAATTTTCAATGTTTCTCAAATGACAATATTTTATCTTACTTTACAAAATTAATTATTTTAAAGAAAAACAATGAAGTGTTGTAGGGTATGTCACATCCTACATTTTTTCCAAAATACCCGTTTAAGTTCCCTTCAAATTAAACTTCTTCAATAAGCCATTTTTATAAAGAGAACATACAATAAATTTTATTTGATATAAATCGAAATACTTTTCCACAAACCTATTGCAGTAGAAGAAGAGAATTTCAAATTCTCATATTGATTAAATCAAACAGAACTAAAATTTGAAATTCAGCATTTGCCATACCAAATTTATCGATACGTATTCACTTTGATCATTTTAGATTACAATACATAATTTATTTATGCATATTTGTATTTTGACTGTAAAAATATTGTTGTATCAAATTCTATAGACAAAATTGAACAGCTTTATGCTTGAATATCGCATGTTGTATATATACATATCTATACAATTTCATACACATACAAAAAGCTCTTCAGAATTTATTATTATTTCCCAATAATTCCCTTTAACTGCCTGATTCGTTTTTTATCCAACATTTTCAGCCAATAAATGTTCTCTTCTCCCACTGTCTGCCTCTGTATACTCGTGTATTTTGTGTTTTGCATCGATACGTATAATAAAAATATATCTCCTTAATATCGATTTCTTTTCATCCAAAAAACCATGATTACCACATTTGTTGGAATTTTTTGTTTTTTACTCTGTGTCAGGGAGCGATTATTGTGGTCATTTTATAGACCACCGAACCACACATTTCTGCAAATATTCCAAAGATAAAATTCATTATGGTACCACCAGGCGTATACGTACTTTTTTATTATTTTGAAATTGGTATTATAAATTAGGAATATCTTTGGTACCAATAATGTGATTGCATATTGATTGCTTAATATACAAACGTATTATTTTAATATTTAACAATTTGGAAATATTAAAAAATGCTTATATCTTTCCACAGAAGTTGCTATTAAGTACAATGGATTTTCTTGTTTTAGTTGAATTTGTTTTCAATTTTAAATTGGCAACCATGTATCCAAAGTGATTCATTAGAGAATGGGAAAACGAGATGTTGTGGAAAAGCTATAAATCTGAATTATTCAGTGTAGTATAAGGACTACTGTGTTTGGTTGTTATGTACGCCTTCAAATAGACAAGAAGAAAAGATGGACTCTTTTTGAAGCATTTTTTGTTTTTGTTGCCTTCATCGTCGTGTGAAAGAAATTGTAAAACAAAAAAAACACCCAACAATGAAACTTAATCGGAGAACACTCTCTTGATGGGTCTTGGGCTTTCTGCGTTCAACAATGACTATACTAGAAAAATACATTTAGAGCTTCCCCAAGCCCATACCTACCGCATCTTATCCAATTCACTCTGCGTCTCTGCAGTATACTTGACAATTTGACTAAGAAGTAGAAAATGGGTTACAAGGGCAAAACGGTTAAGGCTCAACAAGCTGAGACACTTGTAGTTTTTTTTTTCTTCACAAGAATCATAAACTTCTGATGCTTAAACTTTTCTCTTATTCTTGTTCTTATTCTTTTAGTCTCTCTTTCTTTTAGAAGGTTTACACTTAGGGTATCTCTCTGTATCACTTAAGGGTTTTAATATATTATATTTTATAGGTACATATATATTATATATGTATATTTTAAACCCTTTGCCTCGACTTAATTTTTTTTAAATCCTTGATTGTCCCACCAACGCACCAGTTTAGTCTATGAATATGACATTTTAATGGCTACACTTTCTTTTAACCCTTTTTATGAGTACATATGGAATGTACTCTGTGAGCTTTGAAATTAAATTAAAGGTGTGCCATTGCCTTTGCCTTTGTCAAAATATTAAATTTGACTGTGGCCATAAACTTAAAACGGACATGTAAAATTTTGGTTAAAAAGACATTAGCATGTGCAGCAAATATAATTTATGAGACATAAATAAATACAAAATTGTGGATTTCAACAAACTTATTTTTGAAAAAAAATTTTCAAGCCCTACACGATTTCATTTATCTCAAGGGAGCATCACTTCTGGGTCAAATTTTCAACTATACGAATTCAAGAGTATTTTTTGATTTAATTGCACTATATGTCAACTAAACCTGGAGGAAACTGTGTTTACATAAACGGATTTAATTTGTTATATTTTTTTTAACTTAATTGAATTACTTAATTTTATTAGTTTTTAACTTGTTATTATACATTTAGTTAGTTTTATTCCTCTCGTTTTGGTTTTATGACCCACAAGTTTATAATTTACCCCTGGTTGAATTACCCCAGTGTGCCTCACACTCAAAGAACATTGGAAATCTTGTTAGTTAAAATTCGAATATGGCTTTGAAAAATTTTGTTAGATTAAATAATAAGTTTTTTTTAATGTACCTACATTAAAATACTATTCACAGGGTAGCACTTTACAATTTTGTTTTATTGTTTACTGGTAACACTTACCAACGGCAACAAAATTACGTTTTTTTCTATCACACAAATAAAATAAGACTTTTTTTGAAGGATTAAATCTTGCCTTAAAATAAATTTTTCTATCACAACGGAATCACATTTTTAAAATATGACCTTAAAAAGTGCTAAAAACAACAAAAATTGGAGTATTTAAGGCTAAGGTAAAAGGGAACGTATCCTTTAACAATTAATTTTAATTAAGCGCTTGTGGTTTTAAAAACTACGTTTTCGAATTAATTTTGAGTGCTGATTGCGAGTCCAAACTTCAATTTAAACTGTCTGCTCAAGTTTAGAAAATATCAGTTTTTAACATTATTTTTGAATTTTTTTGTTTAATATTTTTCAAAAACTTTATAAATTAGCCTTGGTTAAAAGACTGATTTGTTAGTAAAACAAAAATTGAAAACGAACCGTTTTGCCTTTTACTCTTAAAAACCGTTATGCATAATAGTTCAGAAGAAAGGGATTAAAGCTTTGAAAAACAATCAGGTATATTGAAGAAAATAAAAACTGTTTCATGAATTTAAATAGCTTCGAGAACGCCTTAAAAACGGTTCATAGTTAGTTGAAGAAAAGCAGTTTTTTTCTTTTTGAAAAAATAACGTTTTTGTGACGAAATATTTCTAGGAGGGTCACATAAAGCGCGACACAGCGTGACAATGGGAGGGAGGGGGTCAGAAAAAGCTGATTTTAGCGTGACGTATTTTATGAACGGTCCCTTTTCCATCTTCTTCATCTTATAAAAACATTGTTTTTAATATTTGCTAAGATTTAGAAAAGATAAAACTAACCGATTTTCTTCTTAAAAATAAAAATCAACAGAAAATTGACAAAAACTTATATTTTCGACTGAAATATCTCGAGAATAAATGGAACTATTGACTTCAAAATTATTTCATTTGTTAACATTAGGTTTTTTAACTTCCCATAGGAAGTTATTGTAATGTGTCCGATTTGTCAAATTGAAAATTTTGACATTTCTCGACGTTTCAAGGTCCCTAGAGTCGAAATAAAAGATTTTTAGAAAGATGTCTGTGCGTGCGTGTGTACGTACGTCCGTATGTCGTCGTTGTCCATAGCTCAAGAACCAGAAGAGATATCGACTTCAAATAAATTTTATTATGCAGACAATAAGACAGAAAGATGCAGAAAGGGCTTTCAAGAAAATTGCGTGGGTGGTTTTTTTACCATAGCAGTTTAAAAAAAAGGTGAACATTTTGGTTAACCCTAAATATCTCATGAACCATTGACGCTAGAGACTTGAATTAAATTTTATATTGTACAATTGCAACGTGATACAAAACAAGTATATTTTTGGAAAAAAAATCCAATTAACGGTTTTTTTTATAAATCAAAAAAACTGAAAAAAAAATTTTGTCACCTTGAAAATTTTCAGACTAAAATATGATTTCATCTCTAAAACAATTTTGTGCAACGAAGAATAATGTTTTTGACACCTAATAAAATTTTGAGAAAAATCTAATTGACAGTTTTTTTTACAAAAAATAAAAACCTAAAAAAAAATTAATAAAAGTTGGTAAAAATTGATTTTTTACTTAAATATCTTTTCAAAACATAGAGATATTGGCTTTAATTTACTTTTATCTTTCAAAAACTATTGTTGTTAATATTGAGTAAAATTTTGAAAAAAATCGATTTGACAGTTTTTTAACAAAAAATTAAAAACCTAAAAAAAATTTAACAAAAGTTGATAAAAATTGATTTTCGACTCAAATATCTTTTCAAAAATTTGAGATAATGGCTTATAACTAATTTTAACTTATAAAAAATATTGTTTTTAACATTAGAACAAATTTTGAGAAAAATCGAATTGACAGTTTTTTTACAAAAAATAAAAACCTAAAAAAAATTTATAAAAGTTGGTAAAAATTGTTTTTCGACGTAAATACCTTTTAAAAACTTTGAGACATTGGCTTCAAACTAATTTTATCTTATAAGAAATATTGTTTTCAACATTCGATAAAATTTTGAGAAAAATCGAATTGACATTTTTTTTTACAAAAAAATAAAAACCTAAAAAAAACAATACTAAAACTTGGTAAAAATTTACTTTCGACTCAAATAGCTTTTCAAAAATTAAAAATATTGGCTTCAAACTTATTTTATTTCACAGAAAATATTGTTTTCGATATTCAGTATTTTTTTTTGTAAAAATCCAACTGTCCGTTTTTTCATAAAAAAATAAAATCTACAAAAAAAATAGTACTCAAATTTGGTAAAAATTGATACATATAGACAAACTTTTAAGCAAGACAAATCGACAGACGGGATGGGAAGCTATCAGTGTGGGTCGCATCCCAGCCTCTTTTTTTTTGTTAAATCAAATCGCATTTTTTGTGTATGAAATAAAACCTTAAAAAAATGGTACTAAACACAGATATTGAAATAAAACTTATTTTATTATTTGCTTAACATTGTTGTTACCTTAGTTAATTTAGTTAACCAAATTTACAACTTTTTCCACAAAAAAAACGAAAACCTAACAAAACAATTAAAAACTGGCTTGGGGTCAAAAACATCAAAATAATTGTTCATTAGCATGATGTTCTAATATACATATGTACTTCCCTTGAACATGTACCTATAATAATTCATAAGTCTTTGAATTAATAAAAACTTAAACAAAATAAATGGTAGCTTTTTCTTTGTTCTTTTTTTTAATTGTTTTATATCTCTCTAAATTTTACATGAATTGTTCCTATCATAATCAACAATTTCACAAATCTAATTGATCTGTCAAAACTTTCAGTTTTATACAGTATTTTGACAATACACCATTTTGTGATACAGTATTTTAAAATACAGAATATTAATCATTCAGTATTATGACCATACAGTATCAAACTGTATAATACAGAATTTTGACCATACATTACTTTTAAATACAGCATTTCGATTCGCTCCAATAAAAACCCTTAAAAACTGTTTTTATGTTACATAAAATGTTGCATTAATATTTTATACGACTTAAAGCAACAATGTCAGACGAGCACGATTGGGAAGTAATCATTGTGGGTCCGCATCCCTTACCCTTTTTTTAATTTTCCCCAATAAGTCGTGTATTTTAAATCTATGAAAATAATATTTTCACTAATTAAATTCTCCACAAAACACATCTTAAGAAATTTTTACTTCTCGTTATCGTTCAAAAGTAACATACATTTTGATTTTTAACATTTTTCAAATCTTTTTTCTTTTTGTTCAGATCGGGAAGTTTTGGACCAAGAGTTCTGAAGTTCTGGAGCTCTGAATATCTTTTTTTTTTTGGACTTATTAGTTTTGTTTTCTGTAAAAAACTGTTATCGCTCTGCAGCGCACTAATAAAAACAAGATGATCATAGTTTTCTTAACATAGGAAAAGCTATTTCTGCTGTCAATTAAACAAAAGCAAACTTCAGGGGGGTTGTTGAAAAAACATAAATATACCTAGACTCAATTTTTTTGTCGACTTGATTCGTGTTTTCATTATATGCATCTTTGTAAGTACCACAATCCGAAATATGATTCACATTTATCATTTAAATATCTAGAACACCTGAAACGGAATAAAATTTAAAACAAACTTCTCAAAACTGTTTTCAAGAGCATTTTTTCAAAAGAACTTATTTCAAACAAAGACAAAAGTTACCTCAAACAACATTTGAAATGCGCTTTAATAAATTTCAATATAAAATTTTCAAGAATACTTCTTACCATAATAAGAAAAACAAAAACTTTGTTGTGTATTTTCCGTATCATCTTCTTCCAATATAAACAAAATTTCAAAACATAACAAAGCTTTTGTAAATTCTATACTCTGTCCAACAAAAATAGTCAGTACACGTCTTATGGGAGAGCTTTTTTCTTGCAAATGGTGCCAGTCAGTGGTTTTATTCCCTTTTTACCTACTGAAAAAGAAAATTCAACCACTGACTTACACATAAATTGTTGTTGTAATTACGCTTCGACGAGCGTACATCCCCACAACCTTTACCATGCGCAGCCAAAGCCACACTGACACTGATAAATAATGTGTTCACAAACAAGCCTCTTCGTATGTATTGAAAATAAGCAGATTGTTATTAGAGTTACCATTTCCACTTTAATGCAAATCATGGTGGATTTTTCTTTGGATTTTGTTTGGGAGCTTTCAGAATGTGTGCTTTTTTAAAAGCTTTTGAGAACAAATATGCGAATGGTGTTGTCGCTTGCTGTTTTTCGGTAAGTGAAGTTTATTTATTATTCTTCGTAAATTAACCCTTTGTTCCCGGAGATGTCAACTTTTTCAAAAATTTGTATAAAAACTTAAAATTTATATAGAATGTGTATAATGAATAATGCATTTAAATAAAAAAAAATAATATTTACTAAAAATTAAAAAAAAACCAGTAGGAATATAAAGAAAAAATATAGAGTATTTGGTTTAATTGCGAAACCACTAGGAAGCAAAGGGTTGAGTTTAAGCGAAAATTATTTATAATACATGGTGTAATTATAGATGGTGAAAAATAGTGATTTTGTTCATAAAAAAAATATTCTTTGAAAAAGTGTTTATTTATACGGTGTTTTATAATCAGCGCCAAAAAAGAACTGCTTTTATTTTATTATAAATCTGTGCTGTGTTGTTTATAAATTGTGTATTTGTGAATATTGTGTGATACAGAATCGAAAATTTTCATTATTTTTTCATAATTGAATTTATTTTACTCTTAGTTTTCACAAAGGGGTTTTTGAATTCGGGATTATGTACATAATTTATAAATTTTCTTAAACGGAATTTATTTTTAACTTTCAATTTAAAATCAAAAGTTGGTATCCTTACTAATATTTATCAGAGCTTTTTCGAAATTTATAATGGGCACTACGGAAACCCTGTAATATTTGCTCTCTCTCACAGCTTAACGAGATTTCACTTCAGTCAGAGTGAGAGGTAAACGTCCTATCTTCTCTGTACTGACTATTTTTGTTGGACAGAGTATAGCCACAAATCATCACCCTTTTTGTGTGTGGTATAAAATGAATAACTTGAAGGATTTAGAGTGGTGAGGAGGGAGGTATTACTCTTTACCCGTAAAATACAAAGTATAAAAGTCAAATATTTAGGGTGGAAACAAACTATACTCGAAGCAATAGAAGAATAAAGGGGAGGCTACATCGACAAGTAAAGTAGTAACAGAAGGTAAAATGAGGTTATAGAGTACAACCCCACATCATAACGTCTATAAAACTATATACATACATACGTTTCTCTTCACAACCATCATACATAGAAGATCGTTGACCGAATATTTTTGGGGTAAAATGTTTGCCATTTTCATCGGGTTTTAATGTAGGGAGTACCTACTTCCGTTTTTGGAAAGGGACGGACTATGCATTCACTCTTTTTTGCCATCCCTATTTCCCTTCTGTGCCCTAAAACAATATTCAAGCAGACATTGTCAGTGAAATAATAAAAATTATTATTACTTCGTGTATGACGAAATCTCTGTCAAATTGAGGAGGAAAAACCCTCGCTCGGGGGCAGATGGTATCACCACCAAATTGCAGGGGTGGTGACACCGCACCGGATGCCGTGTGGTGCGGTGCTATGGATTGAGGTGAGGGGTGGAGGTTAAGTATAATTCGAAAGTGTATTCATCGATTGATATGCTGTTGATGCGGAATATCTTTTGCGATACACTTCAATCCGCTCGCATATTGGCAGTTAACGTGTGGGGGAGGAGAGGGATATAGGGTTTATGGTGTACATTGTATAACCTCAATCTGTATCCTCAAATGTTAAACATTTGCAAATCTACAGGAAATGGAATCGATTTTACATGTGACAAACAGCAGAAAATGCTGTGTACAATTTGTTTTGCTTTTCGTGTGTTTTTATTTTCTTTTTTTTTTATTTATTTTTGTCGACTTGGAGCCTTGCTTGGAGCCTTTTCTACCCTCGTTTTTATTTTTGGTGGTTTTTGCCTTGTGGATTATTATTATTTGAGATTTTGGTTAAAATCGAGTGCGGCTGGGGCGCTAAGGGATTTGAGTTTTTGGTGTTTTGGTTTTATAGAGGGTCATAAAATCAATTTTAGAATTGAGCTTGCATTTGTGATGTAGTTGAATAGGTTTAGTATTAAAAAATAATGACTTTGGTCAGGTGTTGGCATTGGCGTATAGACGGTAAAGATAATAGGGAGGTATATACGAACGAGTATGAATTTTGTGTGTAATGTGACCCATTCACTCGTAATATAACCAGTAACGATCGGTTATTGAAATACACGTTATTTTGGAATTTATGCTGAAAATTGTGAGAAAGGAATACGTTTATATATAAATATGTACATACCTCATTCTCATTATTATGAATTAATAAATCATGAGGTTACAAACGGTTTTTACTTAAGTCAGTAAAGGAGTGTTTAATTGGTAATCTATAGCTATCGCAGCAATACAAGTAGTTTTAATTAAATATTGAAAGTTGGTATCAGTGGCATTTTCAAATATTGAACAGACTTTAGTTTGAAGGGATGTGTTCAGAGAAATATTGTAATAGACAAGTTTAGGGTTTTTCTTACTACCAAATCTACACATCTGCGGTTTTATAACTGGCTTTAAAATTGAACTTTATCTAAAGTATTTGATGGAATTCGTTCGAATTTGATTTTAGCATCAATCCATCACGGTTTTTGGAATATATGTAACCTTTTAAAATTCGAACAATAAACTATATTGGAAGTTTTGAGCCTTTGTAAATTCTTGAAAAAAATCGTGTTTTCAAATCTATAACCTCTATCTTTAATATTCCGTTAGATAATTTCGGGTTTTCATTTACTTTTCAAAAACTCCTCACTAGCAGTGTCTATCCTACATAAACCGAAAGGGGACGTTAAGTTATTTTAACTATAATTTTTTTTTGAAAGAAAAAGGCAAAATTATATAAAGGTAATTTTTGTTCTTACAACGAATTCGTCTTCTAAACAAGACAATATCACACCAAGATTTAAAAATATATTGAAAAATATATGAAAATTGTATACATTATGTTGGTATTTTGAAATGTAAGCATTGCTGAAATCGGAGTGTGGATTTAGGAGAAAAATTAAAACTAAAACTTACATATTTTTAAAAACCATGAAAGCATAGCATTGTAGGATTTTTCAAAATTTCGTATAGAATCAAATACAGACTCATGTGTAAGTCATTTTATAACAAATGACGCTCTCTTAAAACAAAGTAAGATACTGAAATAATTCAAACTGCATCAAGAATAATTTTTTGTAAGCAATTTTGTGTTATACCCTAGCTCTTGAAACACCGTATTACATAATTTGTCCATTTCAGAAAGACATATTTCAAAAACTTGGCCTTATAGACAAATTATATATAAGGTGGTATTTCAATTCATAACAACAAATTCTTTTGGAAAATTATTATGGTTTTCAAGGCAGAAAAAAAAACTTAATTTTGTTGACTATTGTTATAAAATTCTATAATATGTTATTTGTTTTTTAAATTGAATTACATTTTTCACACACATTTAATGAGTTTTGATTAAAGTTCATTCAGTCAAGTGTAGACGAAACATAAAATAGAATTAATATCCACGAACACACCCTTCAGTCTGCCAAAATGTATTTATTTATTGTTTGCTTCACCTTACTGCCTCCTACATTTTAAAATCCGAAACTCTTCACTGATGGAGCTACTGGTTTCCGTCTTTATTTTTTTCCCGAAACATTAATTTTGGTCGTATTTTTACACTTTGTCTAAAAATTCCGAAAGCTGGCTCGGAAGTAGTCTAATCTGGAGGAGTAGCATGGCTTTTTCCAACATTTTTGGGCTTATATTGGCAATAACGCAATAAATGTTGTCCTCCAAAAGTCCGTAATCATGACTCTAAATCGATCACCATTTTTAAAGAAATACGGACCAATTATTTCACCAAACCATAAAGCACACCACACAGTCAGTTTTTGTGGATGTAACGGTGTCTTAACATACACCTCAGGAATATCATCACTCCAAATACAGAAATTTTGTTTATTGTGCGTAGAATGTTTACAATTTTATGTTGATTATTAAATACGCGATACGTACATATTTCGAACAGAACCATGATTTGAAAAATTAATTTGGAAATTGGGAAGCGTTTTTAAGGCGTCAATCTATTCATGTTTAAATGCCAAATCAAACTAAAAAATATATCGCTTAGCAGCTGCAGATATGGACGTCAGTAAAAATAGTGTTCTCCACTTAAAGTTCTACACCTCTAAAAATACTTTCATTGTATAGGTCGTTTCAGATGGGGTATTTTGAAATACAGTTCTGGAATTCATCTAAAATGTACCCTAATCTTTTCGTTATGTTCTTCTAATCATGAATGGAGCAAATAATAAGATCTCCTGTCTTAGAAATGGATGAGCATTGTAATAGCTCTGTTTCCTTCTCACAAATTTTACTAACGTATCATGTTTACTAACGTATAAGTAGCAAAATGTCACAGCCGTTTATCGAAGAAATGTCACTTTCTAACTATTTAAACTGCCAAAATAGTACAGTATTGTGTACTTTGTTCGTCTCATTTAATATTAATCGACAACTTAGGGTATGTACATACTTCATGAATTTATTCCCAAAAGCAAGACATATCTTGTATATCCCATAGTCTGCTGTAGTTGAATGACATAAAAGAATAATTATTTAACGCTTAGCATCGTTAATATTTCCGGTAACATCACAAGAACTCACATGGAATCTACTCTTATATATATGATGTTATATCACTTCTATCGTCGTCGTCGTCGTCGTCGTCGTCGTCGTCGTCGTCGTCTTTCGTTGCAAACACTGTAAGCAAGTGGGGGTAAATAAGCTTAAAGGTATGTGGATAGGTAAACAAACTGTGAATAATCCTTGTTAAGAGTCATTGAGCACATTCAAGGAGTGGGACTATGGCAGACACATAGTTCGTAGGTACATATAGTTGCCTAATGTCTACACTACATAGTATTACCTTTGATATTTGCTAAAAGAATTAACAACCCACAAAGTCAGCACTACGATGCATATAAACAAAAAGTCCTATATGTCCCATTCTGGACGTTCTATCGTCCTATCGTCCTGATCCTAAACGACTATAAAGCTGAGTTGATTTGGCGTAAGCGTAAGGTGAGAGAGATGCATTGCTGAATTAATTTTCAAAATTGAATGCTCCAATATGAAATTAAGTTCTCTTTTCGATTCTCATAGCATCAGAGACTATGAAGGTATGCATAAATGATAATGAACAAAAGCGTTCATTATTCAAATTGAAGAATGTGGTGAGGCAAAATATAGCTCATCTTGCAATTCTTAGTTAAATTTTGTCCCATCAGATAAACTCTCTCTCACTCTCACTGACCATTTTGTTGAAAACACCAGATTCCAGCTATACAGCTTCAGCTCCAATCTCCAGCATGGATAATACCCTTAGGCCAGTTTGTATACTGCCAGTTATACAAATGTTGACAATGACACTATGAATATTTAAGCTGCCGGAAACGGAAAGTGTGGTGATATTACAACAGAACAGGCAGCATGGGAATCCATAGTAACTACGAGTATATTCCTGATGATGAATTTTAAATACCTACTTTGTATACTCTGAGTTATCTCGTTCTTTAGAAAATGTGAACGATAAAGAAGTAATTAAGGAAATAAATGGAGTAGGTTTGGTTAACCACA
The DNA here is from genome assembly GCA_951509635.1 of Eupeodes luniger. Taxonomy (NCBI): domain Eukaryota; kingdom Metazoa; phylum Arthropoda; class Insecta; order Diptera; family Syrphidae; genus Eupeodes; species Eupeodes luniger. Next base: position 3,419,901 of record OX608075.1, on the reverse strand, counting down.
TAAAGTTTTGGTGGTTAAGGCTTAGCAGATAATATTACTTTTGAAATAAATAATAAAGCATGTTAGATACATAATATACATACAATACATATATACATAGGAATGTATTGCAGACCTCTTATAACTTATAAATTTATTATAAGACCCTTAATATTTAATTAAAACGCCTTAACTCTGCCAATGAGAATTTGCAATTTTTGCCATAACAATGCGAGGGAATTTTTAGTGTATTAAGCTTGTTTAAATATATCAAAATTATTTTAAGGGCCAGTCGTACAAAAATGGGTTTAATATGGGGTGAATTTTTAAGAATGTAAAAGCTTAAAATAATAATACAAGAAAGAAATATTATTGGGATGAACTTATTAGCTTTATTCCGGTAAATAATCAAATGGCATTTTTTTTTCGTTAGGAAAGTTTAATTTGCCACTGATTTTGCAAATAAATTTAACCAATAGTGGCTTGAATATTGGCTTCAAATGCTTCAAAAGTTGCTGATGGTTTGTCGGCATAAAACTAATTCATTTCATTTTATTGAGACATTAATACATTAAATAATTTATGATTACATTTTTCTGAATTAATTCCGCAACGGACATAAATAAGTGGAGCCAACGATTTATTTTTGCAATAAGTATAATATAGCTTAGAGAGCTGAATAACAAGTCTAGGCAGTCTAGTTTTACAAACAACAGGGCTCACCAGGCACCGTAACGGTGGCTCTTCCTTCATTTTGAAAGAATTAAGGATGTCCCACAAGCATGTAATCCTCACCATTTTAATAGCTTAGTGAAGAATCCCTCTAACCAGAAATAAACTCTTCACTAAAAGTTCTGTCGTTAAATGATTCATGACGAATTGTCAAACCTCACTGAACAACTATATGAACGCAGTTTGACATTTTCAACTGTCAACCCATAGAAAACAAACTAAACAAACATCGAAACTTCTCAGGTCTCTTAAAAAGCACTATATATTTAACTCTTGGTTCCTAAAAATTTTAACTTGACTATAAGTTTATGTCAAAAACTTAACGAATATTTTTTGTATGGAAAAGTCATATTCATGAATTATTAAATTTGAGAGAAAAACGAAACTTCTGAACACATCCCTGCAAAATAAATTCAAGAGTTGACATTTGAAGTAGCTTTGTTGACATTTCCAGTGATAGCAAATATAAAATTAAATTAAAAAGGAGTGAGTATAGCCTTCTATTGGTACTTATATTACTTCACTAACTTTTAATAATTTAATAATATGTTTTAAGTCTCATTGGTTCCCTCGGAGATAAGGTCGCAGGCTTTTGTTTTCTTCAATTTAATAAAATATGGATCGGCGCGTAATAATTTTAACGAAACTTAACGAACTGAGCTAAATTAAATTATATAGTTGAACCAATTGTGCAACTGGCTCGAATTCTCTGAAATCTTATCTCAAAATCATCCAGATCTGACCTATAAAAAAATGTTCTTATATAAATCATGCATCCTCGCACACTTTCCCTTATGTTGGGGGATAATTTTTTTTTTTGGCAGAGCATATCCTGAATTATTGCCAATATCCTGATGAAGGTACTGGTTCATATACACACACATTATTTGTTTCTGTTGTCGTCTCCATGTTGTGTATTTTTCGAATAATATTGTGGTTAAATTATAATAAAAAGCAAATTTTTGTAATTTTTTTTTTTTTTTTTTTTTATTTATTTATTTAAATTACTTTAATAATTATCACAACATATGTATATTAATAATTGTGCGACGCGTTTCGGATATATAAATCCATCATCGGGCACTGGTTTATGCTATCGGACTGTGGTGTTGTTTAGTCTTTGTTCTAAACAACACCACAGTCCGATAGCATAAACCAGTGCCCGATGATGGATTTATATATCCGAAACGCGTCGCACAATTATTAATATACATATGTTGTGATAATTATTAAAGTAATTTAAATAAATAAATAAAAAAAAAAAAAAAAAAAAATTTACAAAAATTTGCTTTTTATTATAATTTAACCACAATATTACACACATTATGACCTGTCAGATAACCTTAGAAATGCACCTTCAACCAACCAACATTCAATTGCTTAAATGAAAAGTGACATTCTGCCGACAAAAAGTTTGTGCTCCCAAGAAATTGGAGGAAACAACCACCTACATACAAATATATGTATGTTTGTTTGTATATACAGTACCGAGCGAAAAAAATGCAACCGAAAAAGTATGGTACCATCTTTAGCAAGAACTAAGTCATTTTAAATTATAATACCTTGAAATTCAGCATAAAATGTTAAAATTGATTTTTTTTTTTAAACAGATTTGATTTTTACCCAATCTTACTCCAAGAATATAGTTATTGTAAAAAATGTTCATAAACTTGGATTTCAAGCCAAGCAAAAAAAATGCAAATTCGTAGAAAATTTTAAAAATAACGTATTTATTCATCTTTTTTGAAGAAATGTTTTACTTAAATATTTTAATATTTTGTTGCGAACCCTTTATTGGCAATAACGGCGCGCAACCTATTAGGCATTGAGTCAATCAACGACACCAAATAGCTCGCAGGTATTTGTTCCCATTCAGTCCTTATTTGCTCCATTAACTCGGTACAATTTGAATGATTTCGCTTTCTTATCTCCCGATCTACATGATCCCATAAATTCTCTATGGGATTGAGGTCGGGAGATTGTGCTGGCCAGTTCAAAACATGAACCCTCTTCTCTTCTAAGAAGTTTCTTACCAACCGGCTGGTGTGTTTTGGGTCGTTGTCGTGTTGAAATAAGCTGTTTTCAGGCATATTCGACCGCAAATGTGGAAGCATATGGTCTTCCAAAATGCCCTTATACATTTGGGCATTCATCCGGCCGCTTACTTGACAAATCGGGCCCACGCCTTGACGAGAAAATGAGCCTTTGAAAAAGCCCAACTACAAATTTGATTTCATGAATATTTTAAATTGCTTACCCCACACCATTACTGATCCTCCTCCATGTTTAATTGTCGGAACTTGATATCTAGGATTGTACCTTTGTCCCGGGGGCCTTCGCACATACCTAATGCCATCTGACGAGAACAAGTTGAACTTGCTCTCATCACTCCATAAAACTTTTGTCCATTGCTCACTTGTCCAATGCATATGGCGCTTTGCAAAATCTAGCCGTTTCTTCCTATTGATGGAACTGATGTATGGTTTTCTAGCTGGTCGTCTTGCATACAGTTTTGACTCCACTAATCGTCGCCTAACTGTGTGTACCCCTACGTTAACATCAAAATGTTCATTCATGTACTGAGTAACTTCCACTGCAGTTTTAAGGGGATTAACTTTAACCTGTCTTATGATCTCACGATCTAATCTGGAAGTTGTTTTGCGTGGACGGCCACTTCCCACTTTGCGATTGATGTCCCCTTGTTCCCGATATCGGGATATAATACGCGATATTGTTGATGTTGCTACACAAAACTCCAAAGCGATATCCTGCATTAATCTTCCGTTGTTAACAGCGTTAATTATTGCTTTTTTGCATCCAATCGATAGTTGCTTCTATTAATTGCATATTCCAATTAATTGAAACCAAAGAATAAATTTTATGTACATACCTTCCTAGTCATATTTGCCATTTGCATTTTTTTTGCTCTCAGTAAAATTATGTTTTTCTAATTAAATGTAAATTTGCAAACACTTGAGGGAGACCAATTACATATTGCTGTTATAAACAGAATGCCTACACAATGGGTACAAATATCCAAAACGGAAAAACAAAATTTTACCGTTACGAAAGATAAAGCAATAATAATCAATTTTGGTGTGACCGTTTGCATTTTTTTTGCTCGCTACTGTACATTTAATTGAATTGGAGATGTTATTTTTCCCCTTCAGTCGAACTTTAATCAATTTTTCCTTACCTACCCTTTACTTGGATTGCAAACAAAAAAGACGGGAAAAAGGAAAAGATATAAATTTGCAGAGTCGTAGTCGGCTCTCTCTTATATATGTATATAAAGGACATTCCAATATTCTACTAACTTATAAGTATATTGAATCTCTTCCAAGGAGATTGAACGGAAGGGTTTTCTAATCGATTGAAATCATTTCCTTTGTAGACATTTTCCAGTTCAGTTCAGTATTGGTAGCAATTGTACCTATGTTCTTATACAGTGGTACAGAGTACGCCATCATCCAACATCCTAAATGCTCTTTTACGTCGTTGTCGTCGCTCGTTCTCGTCGTTTTGTATAAGAACATGGTTTTAGCTGTATATACATAATATAAATCATACTATAATATAATATATATGTATGTGTACATTTATGGGTTTTGAGCAACAGGAAGAGGAACGAATCACGAGTACCAGACGACGAGGACGACGCTTAATGCTGAATGGATTGAAATCGAATATGGTACTGACAAAATAAAAGCTACTCTTGTATGAAACTGAAATGCGCCAATTCACATGATTGCACTACCAGCAGTAACAGGACCCAGCCAGCACCCAGCATTAACTCTAAGGAAGGTTTTATTCGTTTCCAGGAAATGGTTGGCAACAAAAATGTGTAATAGGGATTTCAGTACCAGTATAACAAAATCAATGTGAAAATTGGCTAAGAGAGAAACTTCCGCTTGAAACTTGAAATTGATTTGAAAACGTTCTTCTTGGGGTTCCGTATTTTATCAAAATCTACAAATTTCTATAATCATTTTAACAAATTTGTTTAGATAGATATGTAGCTTTGTTAAGTTGGCTATAAGTACAACTTAAGGTAATTTAACAAACTCGGTATGTTACGTTGTTAAGTGTAGGTCGTTTTCAAGTTATAGTAGTTAGGTCCAAAGTAAATTTGTATATCAAGTAAAATATCTTGTGTTGTACTAAAAAGCTTTGAATTGAGTTCAGGGGTCTATTTGACCAAATATTTATCATAGTAACGTCAGCATCTCTAGCTACATAAAGAAATCTTCCTTCAGAACAAAATTGCTAAGCCATGCCTGAACAATTTTGTGCCCAACAAATAGTGCTAAAGATAAATTCATAAATGATAATATTCGACTCTACAGACGACGCGACGGTTGCCTTGCTAATTTCACTGTGTTATTGATCTCCATTTCCAACCTATTTTAGTGTACTCAAAAATTGTTGGAAGGGACTTAAACACATATTCTTTTGGCTTTTGAATTGTAGTTTATATTTCAAATTCTAGACAACATAAATTCGATGGTAATATTCGTTAATCAAAAACTGTCTTTTGTCGAAAAATCATTTCCCATATCGAAGTTAATTCTTAGTTTCACTACTCTTTGCTCACTATTATTAACTTCTTCGTTTTCAAAATATTCTTCAAAAAGAATAATTTTTGTAAACATTATTTTTCAACAACTTTTTCAAAAAATTACGTTTTTGCTATAAATTCTCAAATTCCATCCAACGATAGCTAAGACGTCGATGGATTACAAACCCTCTTCAAAATCAGTAATGTTTGAAATTGAAATGAATTAACCCTACATTTAAAAATGTATGTTGTTTTGTAAATTCTTCAAAATTAAAAAAATAGCTTATGTACTTCTACGCTTTCAAAACCGTTCATTTAATTTTGTATGAGTTTTCGAAAACTTTGCAAAATAAGCTCATACTTGCAAATGAAAATTTCTCCTTGCATATTACTGAAAAGCTTTTCAATATTCTAAATATTATTTGCAAAATTAATTGTTTGGTGAAACAAAAAGAACAAATGTTTTGCAAAATCACAAAACTTTTCACGTTTCAGAAAAGTCTTTGCACTTTGCAAATTTGAATTTGGTGGAACGTAAAAGTGCGAAGTTGCAAAGTGAAAATAAAAAAGTGTTTCTTGAAACAGTGCCCAGATCGCAAAGTTAAAGATCTCCCCATTCTCAGCGAACTTGTTTAAAATTTTGTAAGGTTCGCATCGCACGATACTATTTTTGGTATTTATAAAAAAATTGACGTTAGAAGTTTTTTATATGTCATCTTTAGATGATTATATTTTCAAAAAGTTTTTCCTAGAGATTCTTCGAAAGTATTAACAAAATCAAAAAACTAACATAATTGTCCGCACCCAAAATATGGAAAAAACAATTTTTTCTAAAATTTATATGTAGTTTAGAAGCGATTTTAAAAAAACTGCAACCTTCCCCTTTCACCCTCATGAGTCATGACATTTGTTAGGCGACTCAAAATTGTGGGCACTTTTTAGAAGCTCTGCACCAAATCCCTTGTCGCAATTTTTTCGGAATGAATATCTAATGAATGAACTGAATGGTGAACGTCAAAAATGCGCCGACTATCTCCGAGGCTAAGTTCAACAAATTTCAATATTTCTAATTTAGTTTTTATTTTGAATATACAAAATAGTGCCAATTTATTTTACCTAAATTTGCAAGTATCTATTTACATAAAATGCTTGACGTTACAAAATAAAACCTCATTTAAAGTATAAATCAATACTGTATCAAAAAATAAAAAAAGAAACTTACAAGTTGCTGCATTGCTGCATTCTAGGCATAAGGGTGGGCGTACTGTGCTGTATATAGGTACTTCCTAATGTACACAGGTGAGAAGTCTAATAAAATTCCAAGTGCCAATTGAAATCATTTTTTTTTTTCAATTTTATTTCTCTCGAAAATTTCCCGCAGAAGATATTTATAGAAGGGTTTGCTTTCAATTCAAATGTAAATTGGAAACTGCCTTGAAATTTCAAAATGTACCTCTAAGACGTTAGTTTAATGTTAGTTCAGGTATATTTTTTTTTTATTTTTGGGATATTCAATTCAAATCATTCAGGTTTGGTTTTCTTTTGAATGGGAAATGAAAGTTTGCCAATGAAAATTATGTCTGATAGTTAAAGGATATTGAAAAATCATTGTAAACATTATTTTTCGAACATTACAGTTTGTTGGAGGATAATGATGTGAGAAAAAATATGGACTTTTAGTGTAATGTTAAGTACACCTTTCAAATAGAGGGATATCAATTCATATTGTTCATAAAAGTTCAAAATTTTACAACGAACAGTCAAGTCAACAGGCAGCGAGCAAAAACGAAATGTTCTTCACTGTATTAAAACTAACGTTATCATCGATAATTATGTTTTATGTACATACATATATCTATTGTACAATAAAACCTGGGGCATATTCCATAAACATTGAAAATTTCGACAGGTGACATTGTTAATTGGCAACTGATTAAGACTGTTCCATAAACAATTTGACAATATTGTAGGTTTGTAGGAAAATACTCGACAATTGTCATCTTTTCATTTCATAAAGAAATTGTCATATATTTTTTAACAATTGTCGGGAATTCTTCGACAAATTTGTACTGACAATTCTTTTATGAAATAAAACAAAAAATTAAATTCATATATTTGTCAATATTTGTCAAAGATTGCTACAGGAAAGTAAGTTACTGTCAAATGTGTCAACACTGTCAACAGTGTAAAGATTTAAAATGATAACGATATATTTTCAAGTAAAAGTGAAAGTGAAAGAGATGACGATTTTCAGTTGGGTCTCCGTGGTTGGGGCCCTCGGAATTTTAAACAAAGACTAAATAATGATTTCAAATCCTTGAATCCTTGCTTGAAATCAATTGCGTCAAGACCTTTTGCCTGTTCTGCGAATCCTTCCATTTATTATTTTTCGTAGCTAAAGATTTCACTAAATTTTGCGAATAAACACAACAAACACTCATTTTAAGAATTTCATTCATTTTAAAGTTTTCGATTTCTATTATGTCTTATGCACTTCACTTTTTATTAATAAAACACGATTTTGCAAAGAGTGACATTTTAAAATTGAAAGAGTGTCAGCGTTCTATTACTTCTAACATACAAAAAATTGGTCGAGAATCAAAATGCAAAGGTTTTGTTCCATATTTCATAGTTTTTCGATCATAACACATTTCTTGATTATACAATGAAATGGGCACGACAAATTTGTCAGTATATGATAGTTTTGTGATTGTATTTTACTGAAAAATTTGTCATCTGTCAATATTTTATGCAATACAGATACAGAACAAGTGTGACAAATTTGTGGAATTGTCACCTGTCTATCCGCTGAGTTCAATTTTATCATACTCTTTCTAACATTTCGTCTGATATCTCACGAATAAATGCTTCAATTTTGGCTTGCTGTGCGTCAATCAAAGCGAGATTGTCGCTACATATATGAGCTTTAACATAGCCCTACGAAAAATTGTATAGAGGTGTTAAATAGCACGATTTAGGTGACTAATTGAACGGTCACTTACGTAAAATAAACTGTTCACCGAACTCGCCTCTCGATTGGTCCACTGTAACGAGTGGTGCCACGCTATGTGGCATTTGGCACCGTGCGTCTTATTAAATCCATATGTCAAGTTTTTTCATTAAACGGAAAAAAAGCTTATGGTTATCGAACGGTAGCGCTTAGGCTACGTTCAGACGGCGACTATTCGATTCGATTTTTTCACGTATGCGGTTTTATCGAATACGAGACGGCGTTTCACACGAGAAATATTCGATTCGATTTTTTCACGTACGGGGCGTGGCAGGGGACACAGCACTGTCAGCAGTCAACCGACCATCGTCATCATGGATCCACGTATTCCACTTATTTTTTATTGGTATAGAAATATTAATAAACGTAATGAACGAATTCGATGAAATTTTGTTCGTGTGAACGACAAAATGTAAAGATAAGCGCTACTAATCATGTATACGATAAAAATACATTCGAGATTTATCGAATCGTAGTGAAAAGTTCGTACGGTATACGCAAAAAATTATTTCACGAATACGGGATTTTCCCGCATGGGCTTCGTGTGAACGTACAAATATAACACTTGCTGCCACTGCTCTATTCGATAAAATCCCGTATACGGTATACGAGAAAAATATGGTCGTCTGAACGTAGCCTTACCGTTTCCAGTAAAGGTGTCATTCGCATCATCTTTGAAAAAATACACTTTGATAATAAAACTGAATAATTTGAAAGCGTTGTTCGTTGTTAAGACGATTCATGGCTAAATTTTAGATTAAACTGAAGATTTTTGACAGTGAAACAAAATACGAAATGCGACTGAGCTGTCAAAACCAGTGTTGCCACAAAGAAAATAGCAAAAAAGCCACCCTTTACATTTCGACTAATTGCCTTCAAAACGCTCCGCTTGAACGAAACAACTTTAAATGAAAAACCCAGATACGTGAAGCATTTTTACAGTAAAATTTTATAATTTTCATTGAAAAACGAACTATGCGTAAAGGAAAATCGAGCAGATCAAAAAATTTGCGGAACAATTTCAATTCTTTTTTTCTTTATTTTTTACCGTCACCACATTTTTCCAATGAATTTCGAAATTTTTGATTATGTCACAAACGCTTATATAAGTTTTGTAAACAAATTTGTAACGATTTTTTAAATCCACCAAAGTGGACTAATTTTTCACTTACCTACTCATGTAAATTTGGTACGTTTAAGTGAACAATCCACCTGTGATATTTTGTTGTTTCTCTTAAGCGAGTTATAATTACGTCAAATCACTTTAGGATAATGGACGCGTTCAGGAGACATAAGTTACATTGTAATAGAAGTAAATTTAGAACAAGTTAAATTGTTAGTTTTTAGTTGATATTTTGACACAAGAAGCGACTTAACTTGTTAGTCCAGGTTAACTTTTTAAAAAGTTATAAGTTAATAAAAATATAAAGTTTATACACGTATTTTAACCTCCAATTGTTTATTTAGTTTTTAGTGACAATTTTGTTTTTAAGTCAATAACTTACATTTTTAAAAGTTGAACATTTAGATATTGTTCTTAAACTACAAATTTTGTTACATAAAATTGAATATGTTTCCATATTTGGACACATGATTTTAATTGTGCAAGCCTTTTTTTATTTTGACACTTTGTACCCAAAAGTCACTAAGATATTAATACATGCATATATCATATAAGTGTAAATATTTCTACCTAACAAATTAATCTGTTCTAGACAAAGTGTCAAGGCCTAAATGTCTACACATCTACTATCTTATGATACATATAGACGAAAAATTCGTCTGCTTGATGATAAAAATCTTAACTCTTTGAACTTTTCTCCGCATTTTTCCCGAAATCATGCAACTTATTAAAATAAAAATCATGTTTCTGACTACAATGCTTAACTTAAATTTAACCGTGATTTATGATAGATGTGCACTTCTATATCATTGAAAATTTACGTTCATGATCATGATGAATGCATTCGTCTAATGAGCATTTTGGTCCAAATACAAAGCAGTTTTACCTATTTTTTAAACATTTTTGTAAAACCTGCACAAATGAAAATGAGCTCTCTAATGTTTAATGGGTGATGACATCCATCTCGAGTCCAGAGTCAGTCTGCCACAATTCATCTTTTGCACAAAGCCTTGATTAGTATTCCAATTTTTGTGCTTGCTTTTTTTGTGTGTGTCGTCCTTTTTGGAAAGGAAGTATGTATTATACACATTATAACAAAAAGGAAAAGCGTTCAAACAGGAAAAGAAAGAAAAAAAAAAACTTTTCATGCTCCGCATAATCCCCTATAACAAGAGATTTTAATTAAAAAATAATGGAAATTATGAAGTACATCACTGTGCCGCGCCGTACCGGCCGTCCGTTTTTATCTTAGCTCGTCCTTGATGGAATTTTTTTGTATTTTGTAAGTACTAACAGCAATAACGAACAATCTAAATCTCTCGCTGCTGTGCTTTCAAAAGTGTCAAAATCTATACGCTTCGTCACTTATATTCATATTGAGGAAGGATGCGAGGATTAAGATGGAAAAGGCTAACCGAAAGCTCACAAAAGTATGATGGTCCCAAAGGAGTGTGTAATTAATGTCTAGATTTATTCGAGTCATTATTTTTAAGTGAAGTTTTCGTTAAAAAGTTACATAATGCGGTGCAGTAAGTGTAAAAATGCGGTCGTAGGTTGATGCTGGCGCTGCTAATTATCAATTCTTTCGACCATCTTGAAGTCAAAAGTATATCTTGTTTTAGCTAACATTAGTTTTCATCATTGAAAACAATTATTGGAATCTTTTTGTCAGGTTGGTAAGAATAATTGAACATTTCTATCATTGAAAACAAGTTCGCTGAATAAAATAAAGTAATTTATGATAGACTTGATCATTGAAAGCATAACTAAAAGAAGGATAAAGAACGAAAATGAAAAGCATTCAGTGGAACGATTTTGTTCGGAATTATTAAATAAAAATTCAGCTATTTATTAAAAAAATTTATAAATGAAAAACTGGGACACAAGTTTTGGGTTAAATAAAATATTTCCTTAAGTAGAATATTCTATAATCTTTTGGCTTAATTTTGATACCGAAATCCCGGTGATAAGAACCAATGATTTAGTTATAATGGGCTAGTTATAGCTATCATTGAAATCAATTGAAAAAAAAAACGTTCGAATGGATATATTGCTGCGTTTTCTTTTGATTAGAAATACGAACTATAAGCTCCGTAAAGCTAGAAACACTTAAATCAAATTTCGAAATTCTGAGGATGCAGAAATGTAGGGCTCTTTTTGTGGTCTAATCTTAGTTTGGCAGAAAACCTCCTTCCTCCTCAAACTGAAATCCCAGCTAGACATCAAGCTGGAAACATCACACCTTAAGACTCAAAATCTTAAACAAAAATCTAATGGTGAGGGAACTTAGGCCTCTTTACCTCCAAAATCAAATACAAAAGCTGAATTCTTTGGAGAACTTCAATACAATTTTGTGAAACAAATAATGCGGGAATTAAGGGCTCTTTTAATGTTAATTTAGAGCTCTAATGAAACTATACCTATAATGAGTGATTTTAATTCCAACTGATTTTACTATATCAAAAATTGAACGAATCGTTCCACTGATTTGTGTTTCAATTTTACGCAACTACAATAATGACAGATATCAATCAGCAAAAATTTTCCAGTGAATTTCAATCAGGAAATTTTGTCCAATGACAGAAATTTTCAATGATCGCTATATAAACGACCTGTCAACAAAATTTCAATGATTGATTTCAATAATTAAAAACAATGATAGCTATAACTGATTCCTTACTGACTTCTAAATAGTTCCAATTGTAATCAAGTCTTTAGTAAGATCTGAATTTGGAACACTTGATTAAGAATTCAATAATTTATTCCATCTGTATTTTTCATGTCTGAAATATTGACAATTTCAAAATAAGCTAAATATTACACACACAATGTGAATTTATGATGATTTGCTATTGTCAAACCAAAGTTCATTCCACCAGAAGCTCAGTGCAATTCATTGAACCCTATAATCAAACAAAAAACAACATTGCTTACAAGAATCACAAACCCCCATCATTATCATTATTTGGCTTAACCTATAATCTCAATTTTTCGTCAGTTCTCATGGTTCCTAAACAAAGCATAGAAAAAATTATTTGAATAATCCCATAATACCCATATATTACCCTAATTTGCATTTTCACAATATTTATAGTCTAATATAGAAGGAAAAACACAAATAGTCGTCCTGATACTATACTACAACTATTATTCTGTACAGCACCAGCGACGAGCAAGGATGACAACGACAACGACAAAGGATGTGGATGTGGATGTGGATGGCTGCTGCGCTGCGCCAACCAACGCTATAGCTATTGCCACCACTTCCATCATTGTCCCATAAAATTCAATTCCCACACCCCACCACTCACAATCCTTAAAGTACAATCGTCCTTTTTTTTTCATATAAGACCATCTCATTACAGAAACATCAATGTCCTTGTTTCTTCTTCCTCTTCTTTTTTTTTGTTTTCTGTGTGTTGCCACTTCCATTGTTTTGTCTGCCAAACGAAAATAAAATTTAATTTGCTCACAGTCAAGGCAGGCAGCTGGAGCAGCCAGGACCTGGAAGAGGAACACAAAGATCGAAATTGCTTTAACCTCTCTCGGTTTGTGTAAATTTGTCAGCGATGACAATAACCTTTCAATTAGGCTAATTCTCGTTAAACAGACAAAAATACATTAAAAAAAAAAAAGAAAACTCGTGTGAAAGCCACTTGGACACTGGAAAAGTGGTCTGCATGCAGATGAGTCCTGGGAAAGCTATGGAATGAAAAAAAGTCATCTCATTTTGCTCCTTAAATGGGTTGTTTAAGGTAGACACAAAAAAGAACCTGTAATTCCACGTCTCGAAACTCGACCATAGAAAAAGATTTGGTTCTTTGCATAATGAAAATTAGCGCCACGTAGGTACATCAGAGTCGAGCGTTCGGTTGGACGATAGCGAGGCGAGAACTTCATTGCAACTGCCAAGGAAGTATCCTTTTTACTTATATGTCATTGGCGTTGACGTTAGCGTTGGCGCCACACATTTGTTTTCAAAAAACGTACCTTAAAAAAAACCTTAACTCCCTCCTATTGTTGAGGAAGATGTATGATTTAAGAGATCCCTACTGCTGATTGTGCATTTATCACAGAGCAGAGATGTCGTCGTCATCGTCGTCGTCGTCGTCTTTTTCCCATCCTAAGTACAGAGAGGTTATCCTCTTTTTATTGCATCCGTTTTTCATAAAGCTTTAGCTAGAGTCCTGCGACGTGCGACGTGCGATGACGACGATGACGATGGTCGTTTGTTTGCTAGCGGCATTGATGGTCCTGATAGTTCTCCTCATGATGCTGTTGGCAGTGGCTTTGGTGTAAAGCTAGCGAAAAATTCGAATTCTTCTGTCATCAACATACAGCATGCAATTTATTTTCTTCTGAATACCCTTGCGCCGTATTCGGGGTAGTGTAGGGCATGGGCTATATCTTAAGGGTATCCGGTATATATTGAGGAATTTCTCGTATCTCGTGTGTCTTTTTAAAACTTGGTATAGGTAGTCTGTTTTTCTTTCTTGTTTTTTTCTTATTTTCTTTTGTCATTTATGTGGGGGTTGAGTTTACCACCATCGCGTTTTCCACCAGCCTTACAGCCGAGCCATTTAAAATCACTGTGGGGATTTTATTTATGCACATTCATTGGATGATGTGCTGCAGGATCCCAGGCTCTACTCTGCTATCGTGCCAAATTCAACACATGCAGTGGAAAAATATTATTTTCTACATAACTTCATATATATGTATGTACATACGTACATATGGGGGAATAAAACATGTCCTTTGGCAAAAAAAAAACACCCAAACCCATCGCGCTTTCAGTGTTGGGGGCTCTGGGAGAACTTAAAGTATGTGTTGTATAAAATCCAGCGGACATAAATAAATCTTTAACTGGAAATTTTATGAAATTGTCCTGCCACCCATATATACATACGTAGTACCGGATGCGGATGTAATACTGAAAAATGGGGTTATTGACTGATGGTATATACCCACGCAGGAATCGGAGGATTGGCGCTGCGCTGCAAGGAATAAATGGTATACGCCATACAAAGGATTCGCATTGTGTGATAAGAAATTAATATTTAAAATTTTGCCATAAATAAAATGGGAGAGGTTCATATGTTAAAGCCCTGGAAATCTGTGATTCCACATTTGGGATTTGAAAAGCAATTGGAAATTAATCTTTCAGTTATGTTTTATATTTGGTCGTAATTTATACTTTTGATATCTTGCATTTGAATATTTGGCATTAAAAACTGAAAAGTCATGAGATTTATATAAGAAAATAAAATAATTGATTTTTAATAAAACACCAGAATTCCCAGGAGTGACATTTCAGATGATGTTTTAAACTAAGAATGGGAATAAAAATTGAGAAGGGAATTCTCAGAATGAAAGTCTTAGAACATAAAAACTTACTTACTTACTTAAGGTGCGGCGCTACAGTCCTGTGTGAACTAGGAACATAAAAACTAAGGTTTAAATTTCTTAGAACGTGTTAGTTTTTAAGTATTCTTCTTTCTGTATGTATATAGTCACTCTTAATTGGAAATTTACAAGAAAATACCCAAAAAAAAAACTTAAATAATTAATATTCATAGCAACGGCTAGGAATTTGTTCAATTAATATGCAGCAATGTTGTCAACATATCAAAATATCTGTAATCAACTCGTAAATAAAAAGAAAGAGAACAAAATACTAAAATACAAGCAATTTGGGTTTAGCCCATAATTTTCATGCAAAAGAGCAATAAAAATGAAAATGACTCCAAAATAAAAAAAATGATTCACGAACTTGGAAAATATTACATTATTGTGGAAGGACTCAAACAATGTGTTGCTTTTAGTAATAGCAAATGTAAAACTTGAACTGAATGTAAATCTGTCTGCAAGGGGTTATACAGCTTAAGTAGATTTAAGCCAAGAACGTTTTTGTGTTAATATTTTGACAAAGTATATTATCAGCTTTTTAAGGCTGTTTTAAGAACTATACAAAGTTGGATTTGGTAAAGCATCTTATGTCTCACTAATCCGTTTTTAAATAACTTACAACTTTATTTCTGTTTTGGAATTTTTTAAGTGTACTTAGGCTACTTTTCCGAAGTAAAATTTTCTGAGAAGTAAAATTTCATTTTTACTCAATCTGGTTTGCCTTTTGTTAATAATTTTGGAACATTTTGGAACAAGTTTCTTAGCAAAATTCCACAAAGTTAATTATAACGACTTTGTTATTTGTTTTTTTTTTTTTTAAATCGTTAAGTTCCTTTAGAAAAGGATCAAAAAATGATTTTTTCGACTCAAATCTCACGTTTCTACTCAAAACGGTTTAATATTTCTTTTAAGTTTAAATGTGTTCTCTAAAAAAAGGCTTACAAAAGACTTAAGTTATACCTTTTGAGAAGAGAATTAAAGGTGTAGAATGACGTCAAAAGTTTTTATTATCTCGAAAAGTGCAAAAGATTTTTTAGCATAAAGAGAACAGTTTGTTTTTTATTTTTGAGTTCTTGCTTAGCAATCAACTTTTTTTATAGGCGCCACATTGCTGCTCATTTGTTTGCTAAGGAGTTTTACAGTCTTTAAATAAATTACATTTTTTAATAATTTCGTATACAGGGTGTCCCAAAATTGCAACCACAAAGAAAACCGTAACTTCCTGAGGTCTTCTTTAAAATGGGAAAAGTTATGATTTTAGTTTTGGATTTAATTTCAAATTATAAGAGCTTTTATCATTTTGGCAGTCATTTCTTCAACTGAGCCGAACTTTGACAAATTTTCACGAATTTTAGTTTTGTTTTTTTATATAAACACGAACATGTTACAAATTATACTATCTCTACCATGAGTATCACCAAGCCATACTGTTAATTGTTATGTTTTATATTTATCAAAAATTTGTTATTGTTATTTCAAATGTTCACCAGAATTTTTATAATTCCTTAGTTTTTTGAATTATCTTTTTAAATTTTATTAATCGCTGTTGTTATACATATATAATTTGTAAGTTTAAAATTTAAATATTTTTAAAATGTCATATTGTTTGTTATATTTTATTTACTTCTAAAGCTAGAATCACACTGTCAACGTAAAGAGTCGACGCGTTAACTCTCTGGCGTCACAAAAAAAAATCAAAATTTTCTGTATCAACGCACTATCAATATTTACAGCGTCAGTGCTTAAAACTTTGACTTTCACACAAATGATAACCTTCGATCAATGCTGTCCCAAAATGAGTTGATGAGTATGTGAGTCAATGTGATTGATTAACACTGTCAAACTTTGACTATCGCGTGGTTTTACAAAATGATTAATTTTAGGCTAGGAAAGAATATTCATTGGAATTTTAAAAAAACCAATGCTGTTTTAATTGTCAATTGTAATTTATTTGATAAAAATCAAATAAATTCAAGGAAAAGGAAACAATCAAAACACATACAACTTATTTGTATTTAGAAATTAAATTATAAAACAATCTTTTTAACTTAATTTCTATATTGTACGTTGCTATAGAAATACATTAAAAACATGCGCTTTGACTCGGTATAAAATTCTTCCCTGTCAATGTTGGAACACAGTCATTGTGTTGACCGATAGTCCCAAAAACCAGACATCGTGTCCCAAGAGCATTGACTCATAATGGCTGAAACACAAGTACGCTTCAGCTTCGGCTTTGTCTGCGTTACGATGGGCCTGCTTCGAGGTTGCTTTGAATGACATTTCTAATTATGACATTTCTAAAATGGCACTTCTGTCATTAGCAGCTGTTATTTTTTCTCAAAATTTTGTTTTGATTTTGAGAAGTAGTTAACACTACACAGCCTATAATAACCAATGGGAATCCCTCCAAAAGCAAATGTATTTTGGTTGTTGACTTTTTTTTACAGCTGTTGAGCTGTCAGACAAAGCAAATGTTCAGCAAATTTGAACTAGTGCTTCCGTTTAGAGTCACATTACGTAACATTACGTTCTTTTCCTTATGACTGTCAAACGAAACATGAGGTCAAAGCTTCATTGTGATAGCATACATTGAATTCCTATGGCTGAACTCGTAAACGTCGGGCGAAGCCGAAGCTGAAGCGTGTTTGTGTTTCAGCCATAAATTACACGGTCACAAAATAGGGTGAACGCGTTGACTTAAAAATGTGTGTCAACATGAGGATCAATGTGCTAGTCAACGCGTTGACAGCAATTTTCGTTGATGATCAGAAGACGTGACACCCTTCGGACATTTGTCTTCATTTTTACGTCAAAGAGTCTACGCGCTGACCGTCTTAGGCCGCGGCCACGCAGTAAGCGGCTGAGCGGCTGAGCGGAAAAAAAAATATAAAACATATGAAATCACATAGAAGCGGCCACGCAATGAGCGAGCGGCGAAACAAAATTCTGAGCGGCTAAGCGGCGCCGCTCAGCAACCAAACCTGTTTTAATTTTTAGTAATGTTCTGCGCGGCAAGAAGAAAAAATGGCGAAAGTAAACATTGAGTTGTTAATTTCGTGTGTGCAATCTCTGCAAAAACTACTAATCGCTCAAAAGCAGTCGCTCAGTGTCTGGCCATACGTCGCTTAGAGTTGCCTCTCAGCCGCTTGCCGCTCAGCCGCTTAGCCGCTCAGCCGCTTACTGCGTGGCCGAGGCCTTATAGTAGCTTAACAGAAAATGAGATCATATAATTTCGAAGAAGATTGTTTGAACTTTTGTAATGTCTTGGATACGATACTTATCAATTAAAAGTTTTTATTTAAGCGGTGCAACAATAATTAGAATAAGTGTTTTCCAAACAATTTTGTGTGGAGTTTTAAAATTGTTTTTTGACTTAATGTCACTATTTTTAGCTGGATTTTTTCTTAAAAAACAATTTGTTCTTTAGTTTATTACATATTACAAAAATAACAATTTAAAATTATATTCTTTTTAAAGTGTTTCAGTGTGAAAAATATTGAGTATTTTTTAGGGCTTCTTTACTCAATAAAAGTTAAAAACAACTTCCGGATTTTTTCTTGTAAGCTTGTTTAATTGAATTTGTTCAATATATGTCAACTATTGATATATTTAAATTGAGAAATTCCAATGTTTAAGAAAAAAAACTTGTAGTATTGTTTGATTGACCACTAAAGTGGTCACTAATATTATAAACATATTGTTTATTGTTATTATTATTATTTATTTTTTCGAATCCAATCATCTTATTTTGGTTGGCCCGTTTTTGTTGAAATATTTTTTTCAGTTTTCACAATTGACCCGTTTATATTTCCAAGATTCTTGAGAATTTTCTGAGTAGGCTTGACAAAGCATTGTATTGATTGTCTTTCTCAGAGTTCTGACAGCAAAACCGAGAAATTTGTATCAATAATTTTGTTAATATTTTTGAGAATACAGAAACCTCTTAGATCTTAGAAATATAAACTAGCACAATAATTCCGAAATACAATTTGACACAAATAAAACCTATAGTGGAGACTGACAAAATATTGAAAGATGGTCAATTTTAAAAATTAACTTCTCAACTGACAGCTGAAATAGTAAACAGAGCTAATTTTGTATTCGTTAATCAAATCTCGATATATAAAATAAAACTCCGATATATTGGTTAACTTTCAGACTTGTTTCCTGGAAGTTGCCCAAAAGTAAACAAAATCGAATTTTCTTGATATCCTACTCCTGAGGCAATTACTGTAAATAGGGAAATTTGTAATTGAAATTGTTTTACAGGTGCCAAGGGTCTGGTAAAAACTTTAAAAAACAAGACCATCAGTTTCGTTCGATGTTTTGGACGCACGTCAATAAATTTGATTTTATAATTAAATTTCCCGAAAAAAAGTTAAAGCTTTCAAACCCCATTTGCCATGATGATGAATGTTTATGTTGAATGTCATGTTAAGTAGTAATTTCAATTAATTGACAATAATTAGATTTATTTATTCCCACCAAATTCAAACAAAAAAAAAGACATCCCCGATAAAATCAACAGGACATAAAAATCACTACTGATTTAACTTCTCTCATTTTATACCCTTTTTAACTGACTCACTCTCAAATTAAATACAACTTAAATAAAACAAAACAAAAAAGGATCAAAATAAAACTATACACACCAATGCAAATACTTCTATATATGTGTGTATCTATTTATCATTGTATTAAATGTATGCATGGAAGAAACTCAAGTCCTTTTTGTTTTTCTATATTCAACTCGTTTTGATTCCTTTTTTTCGGTACTGATTTATCAATACACTATACCTACTTCCAAAAAAAATCTCTTTCGCCGAAGTTTTTGAGTGTGTTTCGTCCTTTTCGGCTGCTTTTTTTCAGGACATAACTACGAAAAGGAAAATGTTATTTTTTGAGAGCAATCAAACAACACGAGGACGACGAAGATGAGGACGGCGGCGACGAGCTCTCTTTTATATAGAATTGAAGTTGTAACAGAGCTCTGCTCATTAACAACTCAGAGTTGGCTCGTTAGAAAGTGAGAGAGGGTATATTTATTTTATCTACTTTTGCTGCGTGCAAAATAAGAAGAACTATGAGGTGCTAAAAATAAACCAGGACACCAAAAAGAGGGGGCGTATATTGTGTACAATATTTAAAGGTGGCAAAGGTCGCCATCCTTTATTTTTTTTGTTGTTGCTTTTTTTGCGATAAAACTAAATTTTTCCTTTCAAAGAAAATCAACACCAGCTCGTTTTATCTTTCACCTTAATCCGTGATTTCATTGAAATTTAGAACGAAGAAAAAAAAACTATTGCTAATAAGTCCGCCTCCGCACCATTTTAGCACGAAAATATTTGGGGGTGCAAAATCGAGCACATTACGAGTATTTCCAGGAGGAAAGTTGTTTTTCCTATTAAATTAGGTTTTCCTTGTTTCGCGATTTAGTTTTGTTTTTTTTTTTTTGAAAAATCGGTGCGCCGCGCCCAAGGTCTCGTAATGTCTGAGCCTTTGGAGTCGTGATACCTGAATTTGTTTTAAACTATGTCCTTTTTTTCGAGGGAGGGAGTTGCAAAGAAAAAATAAGAATGTTGTTAATATAAAATTCACTCACTGACCTAACTTTAAATATGATGACACAATTTCAATCTGCAAACAACGAGTGAGATGTATCCTTGGAGTAGTATAAAATAAATCCTTTAAATTTGTATCCAATTGATGAGGGCTTATATTAATTTCCTTATGAACATCATGTACTACGTTGGCTGACTGGCTTATGATTGATTCTTATTGCTGATGGCGATGATGGGGTGTGTGCCATATAGAGGAGTTTCCCTATAGGTACTCCTTTCGGTAGGGTTTTTTTTAATTTATTTTTTAATAAAATTTGTATGCTCCTTTTTTAAGCTCAAAATAAACTTTCTCTTTTCACATTCACTTCATTTGAACACTTTCAGGTTTCTTTTTCATAATTAATGTTTAATCGCACCGGTAAGGATATTTTTCTTTTTTTCTGTTGGATCATATAAATATGTAGGTACAGGGAGAAAAATAATGTGTGAATCCTGCTAAAACTTCATTGAAATCGGCCGCGATCCGTACCGTACGCTCTTGTATCCTTAGCTCAACTGACTCAGCTGTGTGAGAGAGAGAAAATTGTTAGCTAGGAGCTCCCACGAAAAAAGTCCTGTCAAGGTATAAAATTTGATTAGAAAATGATGGAGATGGAGAGAAGAGGAGAGCCTCTATCTATATATACATATGTATATATGATTTTGAAGGTAGGTATATTTATTGCCGACTTTATGCACATGAATGAATTTATCAAGAACAAGAATTTCTCACTTTTACACCGCGATAAGATACACCTGCTGTCTGTTTAATATAATTCCTTATTTCAGTTATTACGTTATTTTTTTTTTTGTTTAAAAGAATTATGTTTTTTTCGGAATGTTTTGTATTTTTCAAAATTAAAAATTAAAGGATATTTTTAAGGAAAAAGAGCAGAGACCGCTGTGTATAGGTAAAAGTGTATAACTCCAATGAAACAATCAAATCACGGACGAATTGTTGCGAATTTACGGAAGCGCTGATTCGGCGAATTCGAATGTGATTTTCATGCACAGCACATGTTTGTCATGCGCCGTGAAAGAATTTATAATTTCCGTTACGAGTGACAGTGATGGTATTGAGGAGTTTTTGAATAATTGGTATTATTTGTTTGGGTATTTTGAGGTCACTATGGCGTATGTGGAATATTTTTTTTTTTAAGATTCTTTTACGATATAATTTAATTTCAAGATTAAAACTTTTTTTAAATGCATAGTTCTAAATTCTTTTTTAGATTGGATTGAAAAAATATATTTTTGAAAAATTTAAGAGTATTGACCATGTAATTCCAAAAATATAATAGCAGTCTTTCTGACGATTTAAGAGTTTTTGTCCACTTTTCTCTTTGAATTAAATTTGGCGGTAGCTCCGAACTGGTTATGAATTTTGAAAATAAAACATAGTTCTTAACAAGAATTTAAATACTTTTTTTACAAAGTACAAGTCTTCTAAATACAGTTTAAATCATGCTAGTATTTCACTCAGTTTTCAGAAATTCTTAATAGTTGTTGACTTATGAGTGTTGAGTCTTGAAATACCTTAAATATATGCTTTTATGTTTTTGAAAAAAAAAACAACGTTTTAGAATAATTTTTTTCAACGGTGATTCGGAATCCGAAGTCCGATTTTAGATATATGTATATGTATGCCCAAATTTTGAATATACCCTGATTCAACATTATTTTTATCGATATTTTTATTGACGTTTTTACGTTACAAATTTTGCACTTTTCTGTTAAGGTTAATGTAGGACAGACTAAGGCTAACAAAAAATTAATGAGAATTTTTTGAAAAGTAAATTTGATACTGAATTTAAAAAAAAAACTACTTCATATACATATCTACATATTAATATAGCCTCAAATATCATGATATACTTTTTTTAATCTTGAAAGTTTACCTATACCTCAAAATACTGACGTGAAAGATTGAATTTGAAGTTGGATTGAAACTAAGGTCATCCAAAACTTGGGAAAACTAAAATTTGATTTCCAGTTAAAGTTTTAATTTCCAAACATATTTGTATACGAATATGTTTGAACGATAATTTATTGAGGGTGTTTAGTTCACGTTGGGCTGATTTGAGGCAACTGATTTTGACATTTCATCATTTTATCTCGTCTTATACTTATTAAAAACGATATTGTTAATATCTGTCTAATAAAACGTCATAATCAGTCTTCTTAAAAGGGTCCAATATGGACATCATCTTTGATTCAAATTTGAAAAAACAATAATGAGACCTCTAAAAATCGCCCTTCTTGGACAAGAATATTTTGATAAATTTTGATGGAAGTCTACTATCTGTGGCAACCCTACCAGTTTTTAAATTTAGAGTTCAACTAGTCATAATCTAAATACACAAAATATCTTTACCCTCTATCTTGTTCCTCGTAACTAACTGAAATGGTATACTGTTGCGTGACTTTTGTATTCGGCACTTAGTCATAAAAAGTGTTTGTTCCAAGACTTATCTTGAAAATTATTACCAAAACATTAAAACTTAAAGACTTCGTTAACCAGCCGAAATTCAAAACAGTGCAACAATAATGATTTAAGAGTTTTTGACTACTGTTCTCTTTTGTAATAATTTTTGCTGTATCTTCGAACTGATTATGGATTTTGAAAATGAAGATGATTTTAGTTGATTTGTAAGTGATCGATTCTTTGAATTGGACAATTCACGGCTTGATTTAAAAATTTTATGCTCTAAGTGAAGAACTTCTGTATATGGATATTTTGAAAAAAAAATCGGATTTTTTGATAATATAGTTTTAAAAATTACCAGTTCCGTCTATTTATTCCTTATGGTTTTTTTTTTAAGGCAAAACAAAGGCAATCTTGGTGTTCACTTTTATATTGTTTTTGAAATTTGTGTATCAAATTTTGTATAATATTGCTATTTCCAAACAAATTTTTTTATTAAAAATTTAACTACGAAAATTGAAACTGTCACAAATTAAAAATTTAATTTTATAATACATCAATAAATGAGCAAAAGTGGTTTGTTTTTGGTTTTAGAAAGTCTCAATACCTTTAAGGTTTTAGACTTAATTTCCAAGGCCAAATCGTACGTCCCAAATATTGTTCCTACTAAGTGCTGAGTCGAAAATGTTTGCCTTTTAATTAATACCAAAATCGGTGCAAAATAAGGAAAATTTAAAAAACAAATTTATTTATTTTTACTTTCATGTACAATTTTTTGATATGTCTTGAATTAAATAAATTAATTTATTCATAATTTCTTTTTAAAATTAATTTATTCTTTTTTATCATTCTGATTTCTTATTTTTGAAATATTTTGTTTTAATTTTTCACTTTTTCAGAAAGTTTCTTCTGAATTATTTTCTTCTATGTTGATGCTTGGAAAAATTCTTCAACAAAATGTATCTAGAATTGAATCATCGTATTCATCATTCTAAAATTGATTGTAAAATTCCAATCTCAATTAAAAGTATTCAAATATTAAATACTTAAACTTACTATTTCAATTGACAACAAGAATTTGAGTCATCATTTATGATATCAGGGCTCAGAAATTTGTTTTCTTCACATTTTGGTTCTGCCGAAATGTCTCCATTTTCACAATCATCATCCAAAAACTACGGATCAATATTTTCACTAGCTTCCAATGGTATTACTAATAGTTCTTCTTCTTCTCCTACTATTGGCTCAAAGATATTTGATATAGAGTCTTCCGCTACACATTGATTCTCGATGAACTCAAATTCACACAAATCAGTTGCTTCCCCAATTTCTTCTGCTTCAAACATTTCCTCATTGAATTGGTTTTCATATTCAATTTCTCTCAAAATATCCCGATTTATACAATCTTCGTACGAAAACCCCTGACTAAGGTTTCCGTCAGCCTCTCCTGGTCTTAGTAATAGTTCTTTTTCTTCTTTCTCGGAAAGCTCGGATTCATCAATTATTGCTTGCGATGACTTTACGTCAATAATAATAATTTTGGAGTTTGGCAATTGATTTTCAAGTGAGGGTTGTGCTTCAAACTCCCGAATTTCGTCGTGATTATCAGACATTTTCTGATTGAATTCATCATTAGAACAATTATTATTTTTCAATGGCACCAAAACCTTTTTGGGTTTTAATTGTATTGTCAATGTGGATGTAAACATTGGTTGTTCAATTTCTTTGGTTTCACAATTCACTTGAATTTGCTTTGTGGATTTAAACACCGGTTGTTCAATCTCACTTTTTATCAATGTTTTTCTACAAAAATTGGAACATTCTGAACTTGGTGCAATATTCTTGTCTTGCAGAGATCGCCAATCATTTTGAACTTTTCTATACCTTTCCACTGAAACGTTCATGTTGACATTTTTAATTGAACTAAAAAATAAAAGAAAGACTTCAGTTTTTATTTTATCGCCAAAGTTTTCTTTTTATACAATAAGTCATTATTTATATTTTCGATCAAAAAATTCCTTATCTGAATATATATTTTTGGTCATATGTAGAATTCAACTGTCGAGAAATATTACTTTGATAAAATTTGATATACAAATTTTAGAAAAATGAGTAAATTTTATATTTTAATTTTTAGTTTTAAACCAGACAGTTGTGTAAATCATTGCCAAATAGCTTATCGCAGAAGCAATTTTATATTTCGCCTCCCGAAAATTCCACCAGAAATGTTTGTTTGGGGAAAAATTGCAGAAATGTTTGACTTATTGAAAATAAGAATAGGGTCAGATGTTTTTTTTTTGGAAAACAATCCAAAAATGTTAGAAATTGTGCCAAGAAATTGAAAGAAAGTGAGAAAGGCAAATAAAGCGCCAGAAAATCGAACAATATACCTACATATGTTTTTCTGATCAACTGATCAATCTTTGCTTCAAATATTACAAATCAAAAACTATGCATTATTAAGTTAAATTTCTAACGGCCCTCGATTGTCGATCGTCTCTTATGGAGATGGCGCAGCAATTTAACATTCATCTATAATGGGTGCCGGGCCACAAAGACATCGCAGGAAATATTAGAGCCGATGAACTCGCTAAAAATGGAACTGTCATACCTATTTCACCTGAAAGGAAGAAGATAGGTATACCAATAGCTACATGTAAACTTCTGCTAAAAGAAAAAGCTTTCGAGATAGCAAACTCTAGGTGGTACAATTTACCAACATGCGCAGCCACAAAACTAATATGGCCTTCATTGGACCTAAAGTGCTCTAAAGATTTGTTATCCCAAAGCAGACTTCATATTAGCTCCCTAATAGGTGTCCTTACGGGACACTGTCTTATAGGCAGACACGCAATACGACTTGGTGTAGCCTCAAATGACTTCTGCAGAAGCTGTATGGACGAGGAAGAAGAAGAAACAATCTCTCACCTCCTCTGCACCTGCCCTGCTCTTTCACGAAGACGCAAACTTCATCTGGGAGAATACTCTTTTGATGATCCCAGTGAACTAGCTAAAAAGGATATCAGATATCTCCTTCGCTTTATAAAAAGCTCAAAATGGTTCGACTAGTGGGAAGTAATTCTCTAGATTCATGTGGTATTACAATGGGCCTTTTCTTCTGGCCTAAGTGTGTGGTTTTTGTATCCGCAGCCACATTAACCTAACCTAACCTAACCTAAGTTAAATTTCTGTCTTTTTTTTCTAAACTATTTAGGATTTTTGGCCGTTTTCGTCAATTGAAAAAACGTCAAAAAATGTAGATACATATATTAAAGGAAGTCAGAAAATAAGAAGTTTTACTTATAGTTCCAGTCGCGAGTAGGTAAATAGGAAAACACTTCGAGCTCCAATTATTTTGTCCCAAATAATAGCCTACTTTTAATAGAATTATTTCAGCATGTCTTTAGTTTTGACTTACGTTTTTTTAACTCTTCACTTGCAGGATTTTTTGATCAATTAAAAAAAAAAAAAAACAATTTTCAAAAGAATTTTTTTTTATTTAAGCTTCTTCAAAATTTTTAACCTCATTTCCTTCTAAAAATCGACCGATTCCAATTAGGTATCTCGTTTCCAAGATCACCAAACGCTGATTGAGGATTATCATGACCGGCAGTCAATTAGTAGCCTTCAGGTTCTCTTATCGCAAATATTTGTGCCTTCCGTTTTGATGAATCTCTCCTTCGTAAGATTAGAAATTACCTTTCGGACCTTTCAACACAAAATCAAAACAAAGTCTAACACCCCCAAAACAAACGTAGACGATGGTGTGCTCCAGGGCTGTGTCCTGTCTCCAATACTCTTTCTCTTTTTTCAACGATGAAAGTATGAAATTTCTAATCCGCGTGCCAACGCTTTAAGAACTACAACCCTACCCTTCGGCTTCTGGTAAGTGTCTATAATTACTTGATACTTTAGCAACATATTTAAATATCTTGGATCAAAAAAGAGCGTTCAAAATCATTTATTAAATTTGGGAAGACTTCTCGGTTGGTTGGGTTTAAAAAGACTGACCACTCAAATTGGTGAATATAGCCAATGTGGTCCCAATCAAGAATTGATGTTCCTAAGACTAAGTTAATGGAGTTTTCCATGTTGCTAAGTTTGATTGGAAACCTTACAGCACAAGATCATTGATTAATTCTTGTCTCTCTGTTTTTGTTAACCCTTATTTTAACATATTGGGCTCTAGTGAAATATCCAGTCACATTACTCCCCTTAAACAATTCAACCGTAATACTAGGCCTTTCAGAAATGCTCATCAATATTCCCTTTATCCCTTCATCGAACGATCGTACCGTCAAGCATAGAGATTCGTTCTTTAGTCGTACTATGCGAATGAAGAATGCTTTATCACATTATGTGTTTTCCCGTCATTGAAATTTCTTTAGAATTCATAACCAATGTGTACCTTTCAAATCCTCACTGCCATATTACTTCTTTTGATTTAAGACTGTTTATATCTTTTCAAGTGTCTTCCAAATAACCTTAAATAACTTAAACTTTCCTCTACAACCTGAAATAAATTTGAAGAATAATAAATACAAAATTTCATTGCTTTTTTTATTATTTATATAATTTTATAAGATATCGGAACATTTTGTTAACCATTTTTACTAAAGTTTTGTCTTAAAACAAAAAAATATATATAATTATAATAGTAATAGCATAACTCAGAACGTAATACAATAAAACGACAAAAGAAGAAGAATCTTTCTTTAGAGGTACAAATATTCAACTAAATCAATCAATATACGATTTAAATTAAATAAATACCCAAATAATAAATCGTTATTATTATTATTATATTCAGCTACACAGTGAAGTAAAAAAATAACAAGTTATTTATTTAAATTGCCTAGAAGATAATATTACATACATTTATATTATTTTTTAGTATATTGGGACGTTGGGAGCATAATCTTTCATCATCATCACAATTATTATCGTTTTCATTGCTTCCATATTTCCATATTCCTCTCGCACCATCGAAGACATAAATAGAATAAAATCAAAATGTCGGATGATTGCGTATGAATAAGACTTCATGTTCCTTGTCAATCCACTTTATGAGTTTGTCAACGTATTTTATAACCAAACCTTTATCGACCATAGGTTCAAAAACAGCATACAACTCGGAGGCAGCTGTTACCCAGGCTAGAACGACTTCCTTCTCTTTGACTTCATAGATCAATTTGAGGGGTCTGCTATTGTTGTGTATGCGATGATGCAGGTCACAGTAAATAGCTTCCAAACGCTCGAATTCCGAGAGGGTTGTATAGGGGGGATTTATTTCCGAGCAAAACAACTGATGCGAGGATGATTTTGGTTTGTATAGAAAATGCCTTAGTTCTGGAATACCAATTGCTGATAGACTAAGTTTTCCATCGTTTTGCGAAACATTGTTGATTTGCTCGTTTATAGCTTCAAGGCAATGCGTTCGACGTAGTTTTTCAGTGATCTTTTTCTTGGCGTCGGAAAGTGTAAAGAAAACATCACGATCTACAGAGAGCAAGAGTAAGCACGCCTGACAATCGGCTGATAGGTAAGAAACATGCGCATGCAGGTACCCATTCATGTCGAATTTGGGTAAGCATATAGGCATCCAATTCTCGACAGTTTTAAGACTTTCTGAACATTCGATTAGACTGAAAATTAATCTGAAATAATAAGGGTTATGACATCATCATAATTTAAATGCGTTTCCTCGTTGATTTTGTAAGCTACAGAAATATTTCTTACCTCAAGTCCGCTGGATGAATCGAATATTTTTTCATGCGAACCAACGCAATTAATTTATTGTTAGCTATTAGCACAGCAAATACTAGATTCTTAATTTTGGAACAATTGCTTTGGATGGCGTTGGTGATATTTGATCTGGTTGTCGTTGATAATGGCATCACTCGAATAGAATTTGTCAGAAAAGTAAACACGTTGTTAGTAACTGAAAATAAAAGAAAAACGAAATAACACCTCATCTAATTTCAAGGGCTTATTTCGAGTGCCGTTCATTCATTGATAAATGAAGTCCACTTCAAATAAGACACCTGGTATTGAACCTACTTTTCTTGTTGCTACTATCATTGGCCAGCAAATGGAAGATCAACCTCTCACTGCCCGCCAACAATCGACGCAAATCGAAATTTTTTCTCTTCTCGAATATCTTCGTCATATGCGAATAAGTTAGAATGGACAAAATCTGATTATACACATCGCTGGAGAGGAAACAAAATACTCTATATTAAATAAAGGACTTAGAAAGGAAGGTTCAAAACATCTTACGATAATTGCATCTGCAATTGCTGGACACTCATGTTGGTCCTTGACGCAGCCACCAGGATCAAAGAATTCCGAACGAGGAAGACAAACTTAATGCCCTCTGCATGAATAGAAGTTATTGCATCCTGACCATGCTGCACAAAGCTCACTAACGCCTGAATCACTCCAAACAGTGTGGCCAACTTATCTTCGGTGCCATGCAACGAATAAATCGGCTTCCCCGCTTCACTGAGTATGAAAATATGTTTTTTCTGCGACAACCATTCACTGTCACTGAGGTAGTCTATATCCTCCTCGACTACCGAATTCGAGGATGTTGCAACACTTAAATTATCCTGAGACCCTCCTCCATCGAGTTCCTTGCTCTTCTCACTCGAAAATGAATCCGATTTGTTTACAGTGCCATTTGGTTTAAGGGTTTGTTGTTGTTCCGGAGACGATGATGTAAGCTCTGCTTGGATATCCTGAATAATACTGTATTTGTTGTCTTCTTGATCTTGAAAATATTCTGCCCCTTCTGCGTCCGCAAATTCGTCAACGGTTGTGTTGTTCGAGGTGGACTCCTCCTCTAAATCCATAGTGTTTTGAGTTTTTATAACAACTTATTTGATAGTGCGAATTTAGCCTTGAGAGTTATTGCATTATGCGTGTAACCAAAAGTTATGAATTTTCTTTATATTTTTTATTATTTAATTATATTTCTCTTTTTCATGCAATGAAAAAGATTTTTGTTTTGTTGCAAGGCTCTTTATTCGATTCGATTCTGAAACGTCAGTGTCAAAAAGTGACACATACAGTCTGTCATGCAAAATGGTAACCCAAATGTTATTCTAACTTCAAGTTTCGGTTGCATCGTTTTTTTTAGAGTTTGTGAACTCTAAATTAGTTTCGTAGAAAATAAGGAATAATCAGTTTAAATGGATGTAATGGTGATTCGTTAATGGCTTGAGGACTGTCTTCATTTCATATGTGGCACTTTTGCTTGTTAATGAAGATATTTAAGCAGAAATGAATTTCCGGAACAGATTTATTTTGATCAATGTTATTTTTTACA
Organism: Eupeodes luniger; assembly: GCA_951509635.1. Taxonomy (NCBI): domain Eukaryota; kingdom Metazoa; phylum Arthropoda; class Insecta; order Diptera; family Syrphidae; genus Eupeodes; species Eupeodes luniger. The sequence continues at coordinate 3,389,732 of OX608075.1, read as the reverse complement.
AGTTATTCTTTCTTTCGTTAAATAAGTCAAGATAAATTTTCAAACCTTGCTGAACAGAAATGTCAACACGGTTTGATGTTTTCAACTGTCAAACCATGCAAACTTCTCATTCTGATGAAAAACAACACTTTATTCTTTTCTTTTTCGATATTTTTGTTCCATTTGTGTATAATCTTTTTGAAATCTGGAGGTATTACTATTAAAAATAATTTAACATATTTTTACTGTAAATTTCTTTCCTTAGAAAAATCTTTAAAGCACTAAAAAGTCAGTAAAAACCTAATTCTGTAATAATTCAGGCCATGAAATTTTAGGACATATCTTACTGACTTTATTTTGTATTCTTTGTAACCTAAATTATTGAATTTTATCTGAAATTTTATTCAAATACCCAAATTTTGAAATGTTTGGTATGATAATTTTATTTCGTTTGTTAGTATAAGCTAACCTTAAGAGTGCTCTCAAGGAAAAAGAAGCAAGCAAATAACTTTCAAACATCCGCTGTACAACATATCAAACCTACTGTCAGAATAATTTCAATTCAACCAAAAAAATTTAAACAAAAATAAAATTTTCCCAAAAAACTCGCAATTTTTGAGACTTCCAAAGTAATACAAAATGTCCAAAACCATTTATTATCAAAACAATCAATATGCGCGTGTTATGAACCTAAAATACAAATCCAAATACAAAAAAATCAAACGAATTATCAAGAATTATGTGTTCGTAAGTCAAAGTAAACAACTTTTAAAAATTGATCAGAATGATCTAATTTCTTATTTATTTAACTAGGAAAACGCTGCATTATGCGATCAAATAGCCCAGATCCAAGAGGACATCATAACGAGCAAAGAAGAACGTCGTTTTCTACTTAAACGCCTCATAAAACACGAAAGTGATATCGAACTGACTATGAAGCAAGAGAACAACACCTCGGTCAATGGAGATGCCACAACTCCGGTGGCTCCTCGTGTGCCAGGTAAACGTGGGCCTAAAAAACGCATCAAAGTCGAAGATGAAACAACGACCAAACCGAAAAAGGAAAAGAATCAAAGCGGGAAATCAGCAGCATCTAAAAAATCCACTGTCATTCAAAAAGTTCCCTACGACGCCCACGGAAAACCCATCTTTCCCATTAATCTCGGAGGTTTTGTTCTCCATGCCCTGGGTGAAATCATGTCTGAGAATTCAAACTTCCACACTGAGAATTGGATCTACCCCGTGGGATATCTGGCCACTCGAGTTTTCTCCCATCCCAAAGAACCCGAACGAAAATGTGTCTTTACTTGTAAGATTCTCAACAACTCAGGAGTACCCCAATTCCAGATAATTCCTGACGCCGAATTTGACCATGTCTTCTTCGGAGAATCGGCCAATATCTGCCATCTAGGCCTGCTCGACACAATTGTCCGAGTTTCCGATGTCGCGAATCTACCTTTGCGCCCCCAAGGCGAGCGGTTTTTCGGTTTGGGTAACCCCACTGTGATGTCTCTACTGCAATCACAGCCGAATTTCAAAAAGCTGCAGAATTTCAAGGGATTCATCGTAGACGGCGGCTATGCCATCGAAGACAAGGACCCTACTCTCAGCTACGAGGCTCTGCAGAACATGATAACCATGTCTGCGTATCACACTGTCCCCGAAGTCAAAGAGGAACCTCCAGATGAGTTATTGGAATAAAAACCATCAAACCATTTTTTGATCTTTTGCTTATTTTTTTTATTTGAAGTAAAAAACACCTTGATTAACACTAAGAAAAGGAAAAACACTCCTGAAACTTAAAAGTACGTTGTTTTTCTTAAATGTTTGTTTTGCTCACATAGCATTTCTAGGGGACACAATTGAAGCAAGGGGATTATTCTTAGTCTTACTAAGCTCAATACAAAAATCGTATGTTTTTCTTCGTATTTAGTTTACAAATTAAGTTTTCGACTTGATTATAGAAGACCCTAAGCATTATTTACACACAAATTAAAAAGAAAAATATATATAAAATAAAACGATGCGAAGCTAAGGTTGACAAGCGAGAGAGGAGAAGGCGTGTTGTAAGTCGTAAGTCGGTCTACCGTCAGGAGTTGTATATAGATTGCTCTTCTCCAACTAGCTACCGTAATCTCTTATTGTTGACGGCGGCAAAGGATTGACGTAAATTGCTGACGCTTGATGCAGCTCCGGTCGACCGTCTTTCGGGAGTTGTATTATTGCTTGGCGGGTTGTTTGATCGATAGTTGTGTGGAGGCGAGGCAGTGACTGGTTTTCTCACACGAACCGATCGATTAAATAGCAAATTTGAGACGGCAACAACGGGCGAAAAGAGTCTCAATGGGATGTCGCTGAAATAGAAAGCAAAAGAAAATAATTCATGGATGGAAAAATTAAACTGAAAGACAAATTGAGAAGCTCAATCTATAGAACTTACCTCGCTCCGACAACTGGCAGGGCTTCGTTTGCACTCAGTATGAATAATGGGAAAAATATAGAAAATATGCAACTACTGCTCAGAAAAGAAAAAACAAATTTATCAAGATTAAAACTTCAAGAACTGCGTAAGCCAAACCTTACCTCACAATAACAGAATTAGATAAATTAGTCAAAACAGTCAATGGCACACCGAAACCCAGAAAATATGGCCAATTGCATTCGATGTAGCTCAGTCGTTTGTGCAGCTCCCAACCCATATTGAACCATTTATACTCGAATGAGTAAAGCGAATACAGCAGACAGAGATGGACGAAGCATAGGATACGTCCAACATAGTTGAAGGGCAACAAGTTGACGAGCATACTCTGCACCAGAAACAGCGCCTGGACAAGCAAACTGAAGAGAAAGTCAGCTATGAGTTTGCTGATGTTCGGTATCATCTGTGGTCGGCCTTTGCGAAATTTGTAGGCTGCATTGGCGATGTCCTGGAACCACAAACTGCTGACAACTTTACTGAGAAGAAATATCGGCAGGACCCACATCATTCCGAAGAGAATTGACAGCAACGATTGCAGCCATCCCCACACGTAGTGCAGTTCGTCCGATTTGCTGCCATAGAACCAGGTGAGTATTAGCTTGAGGCCGGGTAGAACGAGGTTCTCGAAGAGAATTATACTCAGCCACGTGAAACCACCGTTGAGTGCACAGCACTTGAAGACTTTCATTGCTATTTTTAGCTCACTTAAACCCACAAAAAAAACGAAAAGAAAAGAATAGAAACCCAGACAAATTAAATCATTAAGGTAGATCTATAGATACCTATTAAAGAGGTGATTAGATAAGCTTACCCTTTTTTAATATTATTCGCACCAGCAGGTGCTTTAGATCCTATTCTACGTTCATCAGCCGCTGATGACAGTCTTTCGGGATTCATCACAAAGTCGCTCATTGTCGACTTTTCGATGTTCTTCAGATCATTTAGACGATTGATCTGGCTGTCTATGTAAAAGACAAAGGCAATGCCTTTGATGCTATCAAAAATTCCACTAAAAACTCCATAAGAAGTATTCTGAAGAGTGAAATAAATTTCATAAATCATTTTTGGTTTGTTTTTGTTTTCTTTTTTCTTTAAGAAGAAAATGCAATTTGCAGCAGGGAAGAAATCCTGCGCGATGTTCAATGCATTCGAGGTTCTTTGTTTACCTTTATCGTATCCATTTGTGAGGAACAGGGAGTCACTGTGGTGGTCAGGGTAGTTAGAAAACAATTTTGTAAAAAAAAGAAAACACTCAAATCACTTTGCCAATTTTAGGAGTTTCGTTTCGTTAATCTATTCATTTATTTTGGGATGATTGTCCACAAAAGGGACTGCAATTTGTCGTGATAAGAAAATGAAAAAAGACAAACAAATATATATGCGTATCGTTATAATCTTCGTTTATTTTTCTGTCCGCCTTTAGCACAAATAATGATGAAAAATAGAAAATATACTTGTGACTTGACTGCGCTGTGAATGTGGGTGCTTGCTGCACTTTTTCTTTCATTCAATTTCAACTTCAACAACACACTCGACGCATGACAGTTGTTGAAGGTGACAATCGAAATGTCAGCTGCTTTTTGATGACAAAACATTTTTCCAACGGAATTATTTGGTTGTGGAACGCAGAGAAAAGAAAACAGGGTGAGTTGTTATACAATGTTCAATGTTTAAAATTTTGTGAGAATTGCGTTAAAATGTTTCTCAAATTTTATACCATGGTTCAGTTCTTAACACAAGGGTTTAAAGAATTTGTAAAGCAAGGTAAATGTGGTAAAAAATTGACGTTTCTTACGACAGAGATGATTATCTAATTTGTATTTGGTTTCTTGTTCTTTTTGAATTCCTTTCGTTGATATTATGCAAGTTAAGCTAACCATAAAAAGCTGATCTTAAAAATGATTCTATTTAAACTTATATCTAGGTTATAATAAGCTTCATTAAAAAACCTACATCAAAGTCTTAAAGGCTCCGTAATCCATAAGACGTTCCAGTGCAACCTCAAATAGTGATGACTTTAGTCTTAAAGCTCTCGAAAGTACATATAAAGGAATAAGAGCAAGTAAATTTCTGCAGTCTACATATCTACAAAGAATGTCACGAACAAACATTACACTATACATTTCTCTTCGTAAATGTAGAGTTTGCGTTCCTAGTAACAAATATTTTGACTGATACGAATGATTAATTATTGTGTTAACACTACCGAATAATTTTCTTAAAGCAAAGCACAAATAGTTCCTTTGAACAATTTCAATCCTACTTATATCACATTGAGTTGTTGTGTTCCGAACAACTCAAACATATTCCAATAAAAGAGATCTAACAATACAACAGTAAAGGGTTTTAAGAGTATAAGGATCTTTACATTGAATTAGCTTTGAAAATAACGGAATTAATATGAAATTTAAATGTAAGTTTATCGTTAAAGATGACACCCAGATCCCAAATATCATGAACAATTTTAAGTTCAGCATTTAAAATCTTCATCTAGGTTATTTTGGAGGAACAGCTAATAATTCACATCAGACTTTAATGGCTTGGGAATTTCCGTATTCCGCAATTTTGTTTATTAATGAAGCTACATATATGTCAAAAATGTAGTACCCGTGGCGTGGTGGTTAGTGTGTAGTGTGTGTTTAACTTAGAGTGTCCGTATGGGACCAGTAAGTTAGTTGTAAGTTTGGTTAATTAGGCTAGTTTTATGAATTTGTGTCTAGCTTTAAGATAGTTTTAAGAATGAACTAATAAAAATGAATTTAAAAAAAAAAAAAAAAAAAAAAAAAGTGTGTAGGGCTGTCATGCCAAAGGTCTTGGGTTCAATTCCTGCCTGTGCCACCTTAATTAAAAAAATAAAAGTTTTCACGGGTACTGCCTCTTGCGAGGAATTGACAAATCCTCCAAGAGAAATTCTTGTCATGAAAAGTGCTTTCTCAAATTAGCCGTTCGGATTCGGCGTAAAATTGTAGGTCCTCTCCATCCCTGACAACAGTACTCGCACACAGGAATGGTTGAGAGTTGTAAGTCACTAGGCCCTAGTTCTCAATGGACTGTTGCTCCACCTAATTTATTTATTTTTTTATATGTCAAAAATGAGATTGAACACATTTGTCTGACAAATACATTTTTTTGTTCAAAGTAAATTTCCACAATTTGGACGCCTTGTTCTGGTGTTAAAAGGTTCTTGATGAATTGCTTAATCTTACAGAAATGTGAACACAGTCAAATAAATTCATATCGAGCCTTTAAAAAATGCTTAAATTTCTTGCTGACAAAAATAATTGTTTTAGAACCAATACCTTAAAACAAATTCATAAAGGGCTAGTTATAGCTATTATTTGTTTACTTAAATTAATCCAATCGTTGGATTTATATATAATCGGCCCTATCGAGGTAACCGTCGGAGCGGAATTCTCTCCGATTTCCTCCGAATCGGAGACATTTTGCTTCAAGGTAGTTGTCCGATCAGCTGATCGGACATTCTCTCCGACAAAATTCAACGCATGTAATTTGCATGCGATGCTTTGCGATGAAGTACTTTATTTGGTTTTATTCTTGACAGATACAAACACAAATTTTCCGAAGTCCTCCGACAAGTTCTTGTTGCGGAAAGTGATTTCTTTTTTTTTAAAAATAGTTAATTAAAATGTAAGTAATACAAAAACTAACTTTATTTTCGTTATCTTGTGTTATTAATAATGGACTATTTGTTTTTAGGCAAATAAAATACTGGAAAAAGTCGACTGGCCAACTGGGCATTGAAAATCTTTTCCAACACCATGTTGGTAGTTTCCCTCGGGAAAAAATCTGAGGCAAGCTGCTAATTTATGTTCCGGAGTGACACAATCAGACCGATGATTTGTTTTGTATTTGTCTTGAATCTGCTCCAAATCAAAAGCAAACGTATTTTTATTCAGGCGAAAGTTTTTCTTGAATCTGGAAGAGAATCGTAGAATTATTAGAAGATAAGAATTAGATTCGAAGATAAGTTTACTTACGCCGCGTCAGATACCTAGTTCACGTATATTGCTTTCATTTCGCAATGTTCTCCTATTTTCTTTATTTTGCGCCCTTAGCTCATTGAATTCAGCGTCCAAAAATAAACCAACACTATCCATTTCTTATTATTGTTGCTTGTATAGAGTCAAATAAATAAATAAAACTTATGTTTCAACAGTTTTTTTTTTCAATGTATTCTTTTTCTTTGACACTTCAAATGGAAACAAAATCATATGTTTGAAATAGGGAGGGGGCTTTATTCGATAGTTTTTATTTAAAAATCGTTGCATCAAATTACATGTCTTAAAAATGCTAGCGCATTATAATTGAAAAAAATACTTTTTATAAGCAATAAATTACGTTCTGCCACCAATTTTTCATGGTTTAAAACGCTTATTGTCTTTATTTTATAAAATATTATCGAAAATATATCGCATTTTCGATATATCGGTTAATTTGCACATCTCTGCCTGAAATTTATATCCATCGCATTGCGTTCTCTCATGTTTGTAAAATTTCTTCCGATGACAGCTACCTCAAACCGGAATTCAATCTCCGAAAAAGGATGCGTTGCGGAGAAAGTTCCGCTCCGACGGTTACCTCGATAGGGCTGAATATAAAAATATCTGTTATTGAATAAAATGTTCCGATTGAAATTCACAGGAAATTTTCTTCTGAAAGTAATCTGTCAATGTAATTGTATAAAATTGATATCATTTTCATCGATTATTTCTATAATCTTCGATTTAATTTTATGAAACTTTGATTTTTCAACTACTATATGTTCAATGCCTAAAAGCTCACTGCTTTGGCAAGTTTCATTGTTAAGTTATGTTCAACAAATTTTTTTAATTTTAATAAATAATTTTACATTTAAAAATGTTCATTCTTTTCCTGTAAAATGTGAAAATAAATTAAATTTTTGCGAGACACCCTCTGTAATGTGTCTGCCATATCAGAAGTGTATCCATACCTTTCACTTTCCAGGCTGTCAGTTTCAGTTCAAGTCATTCCAATTCCTCAAACCACCAGCAACATTTTTGTTGAAATTTATTTTTCATTCTCATAAATCATTAAAAATAGTTTCACTTTACACACTTGCGACGCGAGGCGATCTCAAACAATTTATTTTATACATTTGTTTTATTGAAGGCGTTTAATATAATCTCCGCTCTCCTTGATAATAAACGCATTTTATTTTTTACTTAACTGACGTACGATTCTGGTAAATCAATCTTATTTCTTTGAATTAAAAAACATAAATTCCAAATCATCCGAGTGTCTGTCCGTCTGATTCGATGTCCGATGGTTGCGCAAAATTACTCCAAAAAATGAATTGGTTTTTTCTTTGTGTTTTGTTTTTGTTTTTGTGCTTCTGCTTCTACTTCTGCTTGGTTGTTCATAATCGATAGCAAGTGTAGTCTCCCACTTTTTGTGTATTTTTTGTGTGATGTCAACAAATTGTTAATTATATATTTTTCCATTTTCCCTGTTGCAATTATGCAAGTTAATTTAGCGTATTTTGATGGTTTTTAGCAGGAAACACTAACTTTAACTATTTAGTGAGTTTCGTAGTTCCAAAAAGAACTAACAAAACGAGACTTTCACTGTGTTATCAGGAAACCAGAACGAACAACCACTAGTAGCTCACTCTGTGTTTAGCATTCATCTGTGACAATAGATACGTGAGTTAAGTGTACCTCTGCTCTGCCAATATTTTGCGTAGTTTGGTTTTTATTTATCACGCTTTTCTTGAAATGAGTGAGGCTACAGAGCTGAACTCTTTTGTTTTAGACAAAATCACGGTGTGAATGAATCACACAAAATCGAAAGCATAAACAAATAGGTATTGAAATATGATAGGAAGGCTATTAGCATTTGAGAAGTAGGTACCTTAATTATCGTATAGTTTTCTTCATTCGATCTATCGACACAGATTTGAGTCATTGTTCGAAATCCCATTACACGCTCTTCAGATATCAAATTTTACTTATTTTGTATTATTATTTAATTTCAGATTGACGCTGGAACTTTTTCCTTTTTGTGTTTTATTTTTCCAAATGCGGGTCGCATTTAATGAGTGATTATACATTTTTATTTTTTTCATCCATATAATAACAATACCAACCTACCCCTATAGTCCGATCTCCTCCTCTTGCTCCTCCAATTCCCATATAACAGATTAACTAAAATTTAATAAAAACAAAAAAGATAAGACATCGCCGCAGCCGCCGCCGTCGTCGTCTCGTTGTCGTTGTCTCAGCTTTTAGCGAGCAAAGTTTAAATTTCCATCTCTTGGCTTACAACAAATCACAAAGAGTGAGCTAGAAATAAAAAAAAGAAAAAAAAAATGCCGCGAAGTAACGATCGCGTACCCATTGTGGAGAACGATGAACTATCAGAAGGAGTTCAAGCAGTTAGCCCTTCAGTGGCTGTGGCGGCACAGCGAGACAATGAATTGGATCCTGCACCCTCAGGATGTGGAGCATCGATGTGCTGTAATCCATCCAGCGGATTACATCGGTTTATTGCGCTGATATTTATGTGCCTCTTAGGCTTTGGTAAGTTATCTACCAGTATTTATTTTATTTCAAAATCAGAATCTCATTTGTAGACAATTTAATCATTGATAATTCGAATGGGAAAATTACAAAAGAAAGAGACCTTATCGAATTCTTGATGGTGTATTTTCTCTTTTTTTTTTTATCAGGAAGCTGCACACGACCATTGTGTCTAGCGTCTGAGGCGTCAATCTTTCTGTTCTGTAGATAATTGGTTTTTGTTCAGTGTACTTTTTGTTTCTTATTTCTCAAACAAATATGATAAAGAATTCTTTAGCTCTGGAATATGAATGCATTTTACATAAGACGACCGAAGTGTGATTCATTGAAGTTAGTTATAACACAAAAAAAATGTAATCATTTTAGAGACTTCCCTATCCTTGAAAAATGTTATCATTTATTGAGATCTATTCAAAAGATGTTTTTGTTTTAAAATTTACTTCAATGAATGTCCGAAAACCTTGTTAGGAAAATTCGTATTTATTTTGATTTGCAGTTCCTCATGAGTGTTGATAAGAAAATGTTTTGTTTTGTAGTATAAAAGCCTTTGAATTTATAGCTTATTCAATTACCCTAATTAGATAGCAAAGTATTAAGTTATGAGTTATGATGAGATATGAGATCAAATGAACAAAAGTAATATAATCCATCCAATTGTAATTTAACTAAAGCTATTGTTTATGAATCATTAACAACTGAAATCAGTGCCCATTCCCAGTTCATTTGAATGAAATTCGATTTAAGGAATTTTGTTTGCACTCTCGCAGCAGTCTCGTCTCGAAAACACCATCATAAAGTATTTATTTACTTATCATTTTAAAAAGTATAACTGAGTCACTGATATTGTGTATTTAGAGTCCTTACTTTTAAAAATCTAGTTAGAAGGCAAAACAAACCGCCCCTTATTGATTCAAATTTAAAGTAAAAGGTTTTCCAATAAAAAGTTTAATTTTGAAATTAAAACAAAAATGAAAATCAATTAATGTTTTTATCATTGTAAAAAAGAAGGCATGTCATTATCAATGGAAGACGATCTCATCCAAATAGCTGCAAGGCTGCATTTCGATGATTAATTCGATATCTTTATGAATTCCATATTTGAAGTCCTAAATCACGTGGTCTTTTTAACATTACTCCACTTTCCGAGACCTACATTTGACAGTTCTGTTTATTTACGTAGTCTCCAGGGGTCTAATCACTTAAGATGATTTTTCAATGCAAATCCGGATCAATGATACATATCTGTTTACTGAAAGCCTTTAAAATCCTTAAGACCTGAATCTTTATTCAAAGTAAGGGGTAATATCCCTTAAGCCATTGGTAGATGTGAAATCAAAAGATCGATGAGGAATATAAAAAACCTGGAGGATATAGCAGCAGTGTTCTCAATATTTGCGTCAGAGAAGTAGCTTCAAAATGACTTTAAAATTAATTTTTTGGCAAAAAAAAAGTTTCATGGCTTTCATCTCAGTTTAATTCGGTGTCAATATTTCAGTTATTACCATTGTGAATTTTAACAACCAGTTTTATTTATTTGGTATCATACAGTTTCGGTTTTATAATTTGACATTTGTCTTACTACATTAATGCATATATTTTTATTTAAAGGATCATACTTCTGCTACGACAGCCCGGGTGCCCTACAAGATGTCTTCAAGCAAGAGCTCAACCTTACATCCACAGAATTCAACTTTTTGTATTCCATCTACTCATGGCCAAATGTGGTTCTATGTTTTATTGGAGGATACCTAATCGATCGTGTGTTTGGAATTCGTTTGGGAACAATAATCTACTTATTCATCCTTGTAATTGGCCAACTGGTATTCGCATTTGGTGGTCTTTTGAACACCTATTGGTTGATGGTTGTAGGAAGATTTGTTTTCGGCATTGGAGCTGAATCTCTAGCAGTCGCACAAAACAACTATGCGGTCTTGTGGTTCAAAGGAAAGGAACTTAATATGGTCTTTGGTCTGCAATTGTCTTTTGCTCGTATCGGCAGTGCTGTTAATTTTCTGGTCATGGAACCTTTGTACAAACATGTAACTGATTTCTATCATGGAGCAACAGCCGTTGGTGTTGTATTGCTTTTGGCGGGAATTACTTGCGTTATATCCTTCATATGCGCACTTATCTTAGGTTTGTTTTTATAAAAAAAAACTTCTTAACGGTGGATTGTAATTGAAGCTAATTTCTAGGTGGCATGGATAAACGAGCCGAAAGGATTCTGGGTAGAAATAACAATCCCACAGGAGAAGTGGTCAAACTTTCCGATGTTTTCACATTTAAGACATCCTTCTGGTTGGTGTCTGTTATTTGTGTTGCATATTATGTCGCTATATTCCCCTTCATTGCAATGGGAAAGTAAGTTCAACAAAATTTTATTTTTTTTAAAGTAAGCAAATAAAAACTACGCCTTCTTTCAGAGTGTTCTTCAAAGATAAATATGGATTTACTCCTGCGCAAGCAAACACCGTCGATTCGATGGTTTATTTGGTAGCAGCGGTAGCCAGTCCAGTATTTGGTTTTATTATCGACTTAACTGGACGTAATGTCTCCTGGGTGTTCCTGTCGACTGTTTTTGCCATATTTTCGCACTCTCTTATGGCATTCACCAATATGTCTCCATACTATCCAATGTTAATACTAGGTTTTTCCTATTCCCTGTTAGCAGCAAGCTTATGGCCACTTATTGCTCTCATCATTCCTGAATATCAACTTGGTACAGCCTATGGATTGTAAGTTATATACATTTTTTCTTTTCAAATATATTTTCTGACATGAGTTGGGGACTGATCCGAACTAACAAAAATTAAAGCACGGGGTTTGAAAACAAAACAAAAAATAATACATTTTTTAAAAATGCACGTCGTGTTTTTGTAAGGCTTTTAGTCAAGCAAATTTCGTGTTAAAAAGCTTTCCGTGTTTTTTCTTTGAGTTGAATGAAATGAATGAGTCATGTTTTTTAAATGGGTCAGTTCGTTTTTGTTTTCATTTAGTTCCTTTTGTTTGTCTTTTTAAACTTTTGGCTTAATTTTGTTTAAATTTATTTGTTGTTACGGTTATTTTAAATTAAGTAGTTTCTTTGATATTAATTTAATGAGCTATAATATATTATAACCATTTTGTATTTTTCTAATCATTTATCAAATTAGTGTAATTTTAAATAAAACCATGATTTTAGTTTTATAATGATTACTTAGGCATACTATAGCTTGAAAAGTCTTTGTTTTGTTTTTTAATAGCGTGAAATTTAAATAACAATTTAATTTGCGTTGAATCTGGACATGTTTTTGTATTATATTGTTTTTGTTTTGTCACTAAAAAGCGCATGATGATGTACTTTTGTTATTATCTTTTTTGTGTTTTTATTTTGTGTACGTAACTAAAATATATATTTTTTTTAAATTTTAAATCTTTAGCTGTCAATCTGTTCAGAACCTCGGCTTGGCTGTTGTCTTGATTGTGTCGGGCATTATTGTCGACATGAGTGGTGGGAAGTATATTTGGGTTCAACTATTTTTCATTGGATGGCTAACAAGTAAGTTGTTTTTCTTTTTTTACTCTTTCTTGTTTCACAAAAATATTTTATTTTACTTTTCACAGTTTCTCTGATAGCCACTTGTGCTGTTTGGGGATATGATAGAAAAGTTAAGGGCAACCTAAATATGTCACCGAGAGAAAGAATCAATTACAATAGGTTAAATTAAGTTTTTCACCAACCGTAAGTGCTTGCCTCTTGATAGAATTTATTTTTTTAGTAAAATTGGTCATGAAGGGAATCGTGCGCGAAACGCAGACGATGTCTATAGTAGTGACCAGGAACCGCTCCTGGATAATTAAATTGATTCGATAGTATATGTTATGTATGTTCTAATTAATTATTTTCCTAACCACCACCGTTTTGCCAGATATAAACAAAAATTAACATAACTATAAAAAGAAATATATATTTAACAAAAAAGAAAAATGTTTAAACAAAGAAGAAAAAAATAGTGAAAATTTAAAAAAATTGATATAGTGAGCCTAACTCAAAAATATATATATTTATTGTCCGTTGAAAAAAAAGAAACAAAAATTAAATCTAAATCATATCAAACTTAGAAAGTTAAGTTTTAAATATTTTGGATATTATTATAAATTTCATAGCTTTTATTGTTGATTTTGTTGACTTGAGTTTTACAATCTTGTTAGGCAAAATATGATCTTTTTATTTGTTTAGTTTAAGTTTATTTTGTATTTTTATTTAACCCCCCTTTCCCCCCATTATACTCGATTTAACAACTTTTTTTATATAAATTTATACATGTATACATACAAGCAAATATTATATTCTCTATGATTTTTACAAAACGACATAAATTAAATAACCAAATGTACAATTAACTATTTTTTTCCAAAGTAAAACAAAAAAAATAATACAATTTTAAGTAAAACAAAAAAATGTTATAATCAATTTCCAAAAGGATACAATATTTACTCAGTAGTTTGGTATAAGGCTCAACAACTTTTGAAAATCAAATAAAAAATATAATTGTGATGCAGAAAATAATTCTCGGTTGTGTTTCAATAGAGTTTAAATGTTTTTGTGTAAATCAAATAAGCAACTATCATCAAATCGCTTAGCTCAATGGGTTGGAAATCGTATTGTCACTTAAGCCTGTTTTTTTTTTAAAGTTATGAGCGAATTTCTACATTTTTCTAGCTGTTGGATAGATCTTTTGTGTGATATTTATTTTTTTTACTTCATTCGAAGGTTTATTCTGCGCCAAATAAAATACGAAAAATGGTGAAAATGTAAGATAATGGGGCTTACCAATAATAAATCGTTGAAAGGTTAAGCCCGTAAACACGTCTTACTAAATACCGCTATTCTACAAAATTTACTACACTGTCAAAAAGGCATTTCTGATGTGTCTCAAAAATAAACAATAATAACACACACAAGAAATAAATAAATTAATAAAGCGTTCGGTAACGAATGATTAAAATAATTAAATGAATGAATGAGTTCTGGAAGGAAGGCAAACAATTTAAAAAATATGATACAAGATAAAAATATTGTTGATATAAATTTTGTATTTTTATAATTTGGTAGATAATTTCATAGCATTCATTTTTTTAAGTTCCACCGTCTTATTGGGACGGTGTCAGTAATATGAGAATTCCGGCTACGTAGTCACTAGCTATTTGAATGCGCCCATTGACAGCAATAACAGCTCATTACTGACTTCATCGGTCAGCGAGTTAAACGAACCAAAAAGCCAATTTTAATGGATGCAATGGTGATTTGTTAATGGCTTGAGGGATTATTTTCGGTGTATATGCTACAATTTTGCTAATGGACCAAACCATTTGACCAGAAACGAATTTCTTAATTAAACACCGTACAACAGTGAACGCAGTGCTCTATGTACTTTGTGAACAGATTTTTTTTTTAATTAAATTTCCATAATTTCGAAGCGTTATCCTGACATTATAAGATTTATGATGAATTGTCATATCTTACTGAACAGAAATGTCAACACAGTTTAAAATGTTCAACTGTCAAACAATAGACAACAAACATCGAAACTTCTAATACAGGTTAAAAAACACCCTATAAAAATGTCTCAATTCGAGGAACGTCATATATTTACCACTTTTGATCAAATTCTAGTTGGCTACATACCATGTTAATTTTATATAAATTTACATCATGCAGATTATAGATATCTATCAACTCACTTACTCGTATCATGAAAATAAAAGACATATTGGCATTACGATTCTCAAACGTGGATTTCTCTAAATTACCCCCAAATCTTCGCATGAATACAGAACTGGCTTAAGTACAACATTTCTAATTTTTGTTTTATTTGATGAGAAGAAAACCAGTTGCATTCCCCGCTTGCCTGTGTGATGCCCTGGTTTTTACGTCCATCTGACTGATCGCTCTCACTTTTAAATGTACGATATAAATATATACATATTCTGCATTCATGAGCAGTAAAAAGTTAAGTGACCTGCCTTTGCCATCTCTATACCAAATGGATTTCCGATGTAATGATGAATAGGATTATCCACCTTCAAATCACCACGGCATATGGTTTCGGTTAACTCAACTTTTTGCTGTGATACTTCGTTTTCAACAACTAATAAATGAAGATTAATTCTGATTAACTTTTTGTCTTCTTGAACTCTTGAAGATCTTCCATTTTCCACATATGTAAACTTCTTTTCTAAATGTTGGAATCTCAAAACAAATCTTGTTAAATCGAGGAACACATCACTTGTTTAACAATTGATGCAAGAAACTTTTTGCACCACTTCCACTACAATAATAAAAACACTAACTGCTAAATAAAACAAACGTTTTACGTTTTTATCAGGATAAAAACTCTTTTCAGACTTTTACTTAATAATGACGTAGTGTAACATATTTAAATATATGCAGATAGCAAATTACACACGGCAGTCACTTGAACACCGCCCATCAAACAGTTTTCGATATCAACAAAATGAACACGCCCAAAACCAATTTTCGAAAATCTTTGTTTTACCGAAAGACCAGGCTGTCATCTGTCAAATGAAAACAACTTTTTTTATTTGTGCTCAGTTGTTTTCTTGGAGGATTCGCAATTTGGCTGCCGTTCAGACTGGTCGTGTTTAAGATCTGTGAATAAATAAAATTAATTAAAAGTGGAAAAATATTATTTGAATTTTTTGTGAAATGGCGGATAGTGAAATGCATTCGCATTTTCCTACCGTGCCTCCGGACAAAGGGCAAAATAATTTAATTCTGCCTTCCCAAATGATAAGTGAGGAAGAGAAAAGAAATATTTCGAAAAAAGTAGAAAAAGTTCTTTGGTGGGATGATGCCGACGCTCAAGATGACGCCGGCACTCACACATCTACAAATGCGCAGCTCACATCAAGTGAGACTGAGATGATGATAGACGCAAGCATATCGACAAGTGGTAAGAGTGGGACGTACAACCTAAAAATTCCTCGAATGAACTGCGTGCACATTGGCACAAATAACGGATTGGCTGGACAAACTCCACAGGTAAATGCCACTACTAACAACGATAGTGCAACGGAAGAAACGCTTTGTAAGCTCCTGTCGAACGATAAGGAGATATACACTCAAGTATTAGCGCGTAAAAGGCGCCAATCATATTCTGACTGGGAGGCGAAAAAAGTAGCTATTGAGCCTCGATTGAATAATAATTACTACTATATTTTGGATACGGACGGAAAAGAAGCCGGGCGTAATTCTGCAAAAGAAGTCCAAAGTGAAGTCAATAACAACAACATAAGATCCGACAAAGGCAACAGGAGTGAAGACATCAATAAGACGACGCAACAGCAAACGAAAGAAGATTCGTGGTGCCCTCCGATTTTCACCAAGGGAGTGTCTTCAAAAACAGTTATTGAATTTTTAAGTAAGTCAAATTTTGATCTTAATAATATAAAATTTGTTACAACAGGGTTCTGTAGGTTAAAAATTTTTGTAAGGGGGGTTGAACTTCACAGTTTCCTTATGGAATATTTCAAGAAGTGTAGTATTGATGCCTTCACTTTTACCCCTAAACTAAAGAAAAAATTTAATTTGGTCCTTAAAGGGCTAAGTGGTAGTTTCTCACCGGTAGAGGTGCAAAAGGAATTTATGAAACTGGACGCCTCTTTGGCGTTGACAGTTAAAAAATTTGAGACCAAGTGGTCTAAGGAAAATGAGATTCCCTTGGATCTCTTCCATTGCGTTTTGGAGGATAGGGACAGCATGTTGAAAATCAAAAAAATTAAGTCTTTGCTAAGACATAAAATTCAGTTTGATTCTGTTAGAAGTTCGGGAACTAGACAATGTTACAGATGCCAAAGGTTTGGGCATGTTTCTAATTACTGCTCCTTCGCGGTGAGATGTGTAAAGTGTCTGGAGTTTCATGAAGTCGGAAAGTGTGAGGTAGGTCCAAAAAGTGAATCTTCTGTGGCATCTTGTGTGAACTGTGGAAAGGCGGGCCACCCGGCAAGCTATAAGGGTTGTCCGAGTCGGGTAGAATACCTGAAAAAAAAGGAATCAGTCTTGACTGCTATTAAGGGTAGCAAGGCCGGTTTAAGGAATTCGGTGATAAGCCAGGTGAACAAAGTTCCCAACCAATCATTTTCCTACGCAGACGCAGCAAGAGGCGGTAAGATTCAACAAATTCCGGCCCCGGTGCAGCCCAATGTAATACCCGAAAGTGATATTTCTGATTTTATTGAGGAATCAAACAAACTGTTTGGCTTACCAATAAGCCAATTAATTGCCAAAATTCGCGATTTTTGGCCAAAATACAATAAGTTGGATAATAACCAAAAACCAGGTGCATACCTGTCTTTCATTGCCTCTCTTTCTCCCCCCTCACCATGAATATTAACGTAATAACAGCCAACATCAATTCTTTTTCATATGACAAGCAAGTTGAAGTAGATCTCCTTCTAAAGGATACTCTTCCTTCTGCAATTCTTGTACAAGAAACTTGTATTAAAAAAAACAAACCTAAAAGCAGTTTTAACCAAAACTATGATTTTATCAGGAATAATGAGGGCAGGGGTACCGGTATCCTAATAAATAACTCATTCCAAAGTTCTCAAGTGTTTTTCTCAAATAATATAATATCTGCCACCATAGCTTCAATCCCTATCAAATCAATTAATTCAACTAAAGTCTTAGCATTAGTTTCAGTTTACATTCCTTGCAATATCGGTTCTGGTATGATTCCGGCCCTGAATGATCTTTTCGCTTGCCTAGGTAACTTCGATTACGTTATCGTGGGAGGTGACTTTAACTCAAGGCATTCCTTATGGGGTGACTCGAAAATAAATTTAAATGGTTCTCACTTTGCTAACTGGTACTCTATTAATCACTTTCTTGACTTTGACCTTGTCGCAGCCGTAGGTCCCACCCGGCCTAGTTCGGGCTCACATATTGATTTCTTTATGATTTCATCAAACCTTTGTGCTGGTAACAACATCGCCTGCCTCACGTTAGACCTAATCTCTGACCACTTTCCGGTTTTTATGAGTATACAACTAAGATCCGACTGCCCTTTTCCCACCTTTTCTCGGACGTTTACGTGTTACAAACAGACAAACTGGTCCAATTTTAATCGTTCTCTCGAAGCTAAGTTGAACAATATTGCTGTTCCAACTGATCGGAACCTTTCAAATGAGGAAATTGATGAATACATCAATTCTCTCTCCAACTCCCTGACTGAGTGTATGAATTTGTTTAGTAAGAATAAAAAACTTCGCCCAACACATTTTAATATTAGTACCAATACCCTTAACTTGTTCAAGTTGAGAAAGGTATGGAAAAAACAGTTAAAAAGAATTTACCATCGGTTCGGCGATCGTAGCAGTCATGAATATTCCGAGCTTTCCTCTAAAATTAGTTGCCTAAGCAAAATCATCAAGGACAGAGTAAGAATCGAAATCAACGAGCGATTTAGAGAAGAATTAAACAGTTTAAAGCCTTCGGCAAATGTATTTAGAGTCATTGATCGAATAACTGGCAGAAAGAGTAGGAATAGGGACGGGAGTTCTCAAGCGATATCCTGGGGTGTTAGAGTACTCACCTCACCAAGTGACAAAATAAAAGCATTTGAAGAATTCTATGCGGATCTTTACTCCTTGAAAACGCCTTCAGTTGACATTCAAAACTCACTGCTAGTAACAACCGAAAATAGCGCTTTCTCAGCTTGGAACACTAACCTGGTCCTTACTACTTTCTCGCCAACTAACCGATCTAATGACATATCTAATGAATTTCTTGCCTCGACGGCCTTGGTTGAATCCATATTTACATCACTGAACAACAAAAAATCGGCTGGACCAGATGGTATTCCAAATTTTATTTTAAGAAAAGCCAGAGTAACCTTAGCTAAACACTTCACCCCTTTAATCAATAACTGCATAAACAACAGCTATTTCCCTTTACCCTGGAAGAAAGCTAATTTAATTCCTATCAAAAAAAGCAATAGATCCTGTAACTTAAGTGATTTTCGTCCTATCTCTCTCCTATCTAACCTTGGAAAAATCCTAGAAAAAATCCTACTTAATAAAATTCAAATGTTTTTTCCTTATGAACTTACACAATCCCAACAGTTCGGCTTCAAACGTGGGCACTCTACCGAACATGCCCTCCTATCCTTTCATAATAAAGTGTTGGAAAACTTAAGAGATAAGCGGTGTACGGTGGCATGCGCGTTAGATCTTACAAAGGCTTTCGATTCCGTTTGGCACGCAGGTCTAATTTATAAAATAAAGCAACTCAATTTCCCTCCCTACTTCATCAAAATTATAAAAAGCTTTTTATCTAATCGCAGCCTCTCTGTGCTTTTTGATAACGAATATTCCTCTTCAATTCCTATACTCTCAGGGGTACCTCAGGGATCCATCCTTGGGCCATTCCTGTTCAATATTTATCTTCATGACTTCCCAATCCAACTTAACAACTCTCAAGCTATCCTATATGCCGATGACACGCTTTTATTTAGCTCACATGAACGCCCACATGATGCTCTTGAAGAGGTTAAATCTCATCTTAACGAAGCAAATGGTTACTACAAAAAATGGGGAATCCATCTTAATTTAAATAAGTGTGAACTTATTTGCTTCCGCAATGCTTCAGGAAGAGGGCATCACTTGGCCGTGCGTGAAAGTCGCCAACTCAAGCTCTGTATAGAAGGTAATTCTATCCCACTTAGGAACTCAATCATTTATCTGGGAGTTCATCTCCATGAAAGATTGAAAATGAACCATCACGCGAGGTTGGCCTTGAACAAAAGTAAGGGTGCGGCAGCAGCCCTTAAAACCCTGCTTAACTCTAAAAACGTAGAAAAATCGACAAAATTACTTATGTACAAGACACTAATTCGCCCGCTCATTTCTTATGGATTCCTCATTTGGTTCCAAATAACACCAAACGTGGCTTATGAATTGCAGAGATTTGAAAGACGAATTATTCGAAGTTGCATCTCGAAAAAACGAAAACCTTCCGGCAAATGGTACAGCAATAGAAGCTTATATAAGGATTCTGGTATTGTCCCTTTAATGAGCTACTTGACTTCATTGGCAAAAAAACGAATCTCCAACCTTCAGCAACATGACAACCCTATCCTCCGAAGCGTATTTGAGGATAACTTTGGTAGTCTTATCAACGAACAGTACTATTTGTCTCCTATTAGCATCTTATCCGAGGACTCCAATCCGGTTTCCCAATTTCTTTATGATGAAGATAAATTCCTTTCACCTTTTTATGTAAAACGCTCCATTAACAACTACAGGGGCTGAGTGGTTCAATCTCCCTGCTACCCTGTAACAAAATTTGTGATTAAACGCCTTACTTAGTACAAAATGTTAAGTATGTATTTATTCTTACTTTTAATTATGTATAAAATCTATGAAACGAATGTGATCAATAAATGTACAAGTGCCTTTAAGGCCATCATACCATGCTGTGTAATTAATTCTAAGTAAATTTAAGTATCTTTAAGTAGCCTAAGATTGTTTATGACTGACATACAGTACAAAGATTCACTAATACACTCATTAAAACTAAAGAGAGAGAAAAACTGAATTTTAATAATGATGTATGTATGTGTTTGTGAAATATAATAATAATTTTTCTTTGTATTTGCTCTTTATAAATGGCCTTCTGCCCTCCTTGCACACACATTTTGTGTATGGGATACTTGTTTCTATCCCTTATTTTTATTTCAATATTGTTACTCTTCTTCTATCTTCTATCCTCCTTTATTCTTAGGTTAAGCTCTTTTATAGTATGCTGTCTTGTTGAGTGGACACATTCTTTTAATAAGTAAGACATTTGTTTTGTGAAAATTGAATTGTTTGGTTGTGAAACTAAAATAAATTAAATAAATGTGTAGCTCGGCCAATTCTAAGTCGGCAATATTACCTTATTTATATTAAAATAATGTAAACATTAAAATATAAGTTAAAATTAAGAAATGTAAATGAAAAGAAAAAATCTCAATAAAATTTTACTACTACTACTACTTTTTATTTGTGCTTCCAGACGGTTTTTGTTTTCTTGGTTTTTCCTTGAAAAAGATTAAAATTGAAGTCGCATAAGTTCAAAGAAAGGATTTTATTTAATCAATTACTCATAGCACTTATTGTTTATTTCCTTTGTTTTTGATATTATGCTAAAAATCTAGTCAACGGAAGGTGGAATTAGTCACAGTCGCTCATCAATTTTAGCAGGGGAAGTATTTTTTCATAAACTCTAAACCATAATGCCGACAGAATTCTCAGTAGAAAATGTCAATGATTACTTCACCAAATTGAACCCCATTGCCATGAAAATATCCTTCGACATTGATGAAACTAAATCGGCTTATGGACACATTTGGGAGAAGTTAAATACCAACGAACACAATGAAATAATCAATGAAACTTTAATGAAACCCGAGATCTCCCTGAGGTACTTTGATAATTTCTCTATTACCACAACCGCATCTTCTCTGTCGCTCTCATCCATGGTAACTCCCAGTCAAAATGAGGAGCCCGCAAAACGCCCTGCAAGTCAACCTAATCATCATTATCTAGACACAAGAAGGTACTATGACTTTGATGGTCGGAATTTGTCGACTTTTTCCGATCAGAAAGTGGGTCTTAAGCTTGTTCACGACGAGACGTTTGGAACATTCCGAGATGGTCATTCGATGCCGTTTAGCTACAAGACAAAATCCCAGATCAATCTTAAGTTGTTCGCCGATGAGGGAGCTGATTTGATGCGTTCGTCTCAGATTAAGTCGACTGGGATTTCGGAAGTTCTTCAAAAGCCACTTCCAAAGAGATCTGACGAACCTAAAGTGTGCACAGCCGCCGCCGATTCAGAGGTGCTTCAAATATCCGCCGAGGCGTTGAAGAAGCTCCAAACAGAACTTGCATCGAATCTCTTAAATCGCAACAAAAGCGAGAGCACCCCCGAAAACACCACCAGCATCACCCAGGGCCTTAAATCCTTCGACAACATAGACGCAAAATATCAACGTTTCTATGATGATTCAAAGGATTCTGAAATCGACAATCTACCAGTGTCTAGTAACAACGAGATGAACCTTCGTAAATTAATAGCGAAAAATGGTAAATCCATTGCCACGAAATTCCATCATTCAAAATATGGCTACAACGATACAACAGACGATGATGATGAATTCGAGAGAGTCAATCTAATGATGAATTGTTGTAGTCTATCTGCAGGCGGTATGACCACTTCATCATCTTCTGCCCCGTCGGAAGATGACGAGAAGACCCTCTGCGAGGACTTAAAGGGTCTACTAGAGAACGATGGTCTGCGAAAGGGATTTGATTTTTTAAACAACTGGTAAAGGCTGAATGGTGCCATGTTTTGGATTGTAGTTTCTTAAGAGAAATACCTAGGATAGTATTATAAAAAAAATCTTTTGTAATTTTATATATAATATTTTAAGGATAAAAATATATGTAGGTAAACCTCAGTCCCGAATATCAACAGATAAATAAATAATATCAATATTACTTAGAGTCGTAAGTTTAAACTAACCATGACATTTTACTTGAATTATTTTTTTATACTCTACTTATTCACATAATTATATCATATTATAAGTTTATTTTCACCAAAAAAAAAGGGTAGTGCAATAAATTGTGCTAAAAATATTTCATTATGTACTTGTGACCAAAGAATAAATAAAAAAAATATACATTTTGGTTACGAAATAAATAAGTGTTTTCTTTTATCAAAAATGTGCAGACGAAAACAACTAAGGTGAGATCAAACATATTATTCTATTCCAAATAACTTTGATAAGGACGTTATTATTTTTTTTAAATATTTTGTCCTCACTCCTAAAGGTTTGGGGTGTAGCCAACATCCTTAGAGTGTGGATCAGATAGATAGCTTAGAACAACTTTGTCTGTTTTTTGATGACCAAACCCAGTTTTTTTTTAAGGGGGTTGTGAATTCCTTTACAATGATTATGAATTTGAGCATTTAAAAAAGGGGGATAGAATTAGAAAGGATATATCGATGAACATTGGTTTATTTCATTTATTGGAAAATTTTTAGACTTCCACATTCGTGAAGTGCGGCTGAAAAAAGAATACCTATTTTAAAATACGTGCGAAATTAAGCTCAAAAGTAAACTGATAAGCATTCGTAGAAGTACGGAGTTTATGGTTGTTAGAAAATGTATTTATTTTTTAAAATAATTTTAATAATGCACAGGGGCAACAAAAACTATAGCGATGCCGTCTCTTACAGAATTTAAGTTTAATTTATTTTTAGAAAATTTAATGCATTAATAGCCGCTTAACTTCTACCAAACTCTGTCAAATACTTTTAACACAATCAAGGGTATTAAGTTTCATATATAGGTCTATTATTGCAATTCGTTATTTTCTTAAAATCTAAATAATTAATCATTCAATAAAAAAAATAGATAAGCTGAGTAGATTTCGGTAGGTCCCCTAAGACACTTAAGCGTAGAGAAATTGGCTAAGAAATTTACGGGGGGCCCCAGCGTGGTAGAACATTATGAAACAAGAGAAAAATAAATGAAAGCCAAGAAAACGATATTTACTACTTAGGCCGGTAATGCATTACGTCATTTCGAGAATGGTTCAATGCATTTAACTAAAAAAATTTAAACAGCAGACCCAAAAGCAATTTTATAAATATGAACCGAAAGATAACCATTTCCATACTGTAGCAATACGACCATTAAAAAACAGTCGTAAAATAGTAGAGAAGCGTTTTAAAAAGCGATGAGGGCAATACGCGTGCCTAGGGGATTAACTATTTTACTCGATTATACAATAAAATGGTTTAATTTCGAATTATCGGGAATACGAACTTTCGTAATAAATTTCTAAACTTACATAACAAACATATAAAACCAAAAGCCCACAATTTGAAATGTTGGTCAGTTATATAACAAATCATTGGGATTTATGTATATAAGAGATATTTAAAAGCCAAGAGGCGAGACAAAAATCTCACCAAATGTGGACAACATTATCCCAAAATCTTAAAAATAAGGGTATGGATCATTACTTATTTTATGTTGTGTTTTTAGTTGTGGTCAGATTTTGTTTGTTGTCAAAAAATTCAATATTTTGCTTATGGCAACCTAATCGGAACAGAATTATTCTTTGATTGTTGAGTGACATAATGAAACCGTCATAAAAGACGATAATTTTCAACAAAACTGCACATATAGTCGTGTTTTGCATTCGTAAAGGATTTCGAACTCGAGATTTTAATCACACATGACATAACGATGGTAGAGAAGTCGAAAAAAGTGGGTCTTCCGATTCCGTCTGTCCTCGCCCTTACAACTCAAACCATTGGGTTGCTTAAGTTCAAACAAACTTGGAAATTAAGGTTTTAAGTCGATTCGTGTTAGGAGTTTTTAATTTTTTTTAAAGATTAAAAATAACAGTAGTCCCCATACAAATTTTTTGGTCAAAAATAGAAAATTCGAATTTTCTCAAAAACGAACCTATAAATTTTTATTAAACTGCTCTGACGATTTTCCAAAAAAAATTCTGAAAAATTAATGTTTTTTAAGAAATAAAATTGCATTTAAATTTTTCAACACAAACTTATTTTGAAGGTATATTTTTAAACCTTAAATATACATAGGTACTATTTTTAAATAGGCTCTTTGTATACAGGAACAATTTCGTGCAATTTATTTTTTTAATATTGATTTGTTTTTCCTTAAATTGAAAGTTTTGTTTTTGTTTTAAGAATCATTATTGTCAAAGAGATGTTTTCATAGACATCTTGATTTCAAGCTACAATCCAAAATAACTTTTGGCTTCCAAGGAACAGTACAGTACTGTTTCATCCATGTGAAAAATTCCCAAGAAATTTTATCCACCATTGCCCCGATTATCTCAGAATGAAAACAAATAAATTGAAACTTGTTCTTTAATGTATCAAAAATTATTTATTTTTTATTTATCATCTTGCTAAATCAAATTTAAAAACTATCTTTCGAGTGTATACAATTTTATTTCTCAAAGGCACTCATTCTGGACCTAGCCTTGCAGTTTTTTTTTTTTTTAATTTTAAACTGTTACTTGATTATTTAAGATTTATAAATTATTATTCATTATTATTATCATCATATAATTGAATACACAAGTATAAAACAAAACAAAAAGAAAAAGAAAACAAAAAATAAATAAATTGGAAAGTATTAAATTTTGTGTTGTTTTTTTCTTATATACAATATAAGAATTTTATGATATATTAAAAAGAAATTTATAAAATATATTATTATAAATTAATTTCTTTTTTGTTAAGCATTATAATAATATTTTAATTAATAAAATTTAGTTTTATTTTTAATTGGTTGATTAATTTCTTTAGAAGACTAGATAATTTTTCGATATATGCATGCTTTTGCTTTGTTTTTTTTTTGAAATAAATTAAATAAATTATAAAAAAGGAAAAAGAAAAAAAAATAACAAATAACAATACATCATTATTATGTTAGACGAAATTTTTTTAACGATTTAAAATTTAGACCTTTATTTTTATTTTCTTTAAGGCAGTAAACAACATACTACAATTTTTAATCAATTTTTCTATTAAGGAAGTAAAGTTTCAATTGATATAAGTTTTTCTTTTGTATATATTTTGATAAAGAGTAAGGAATTTAATTCATTTTTATTTTTAATGATTTTATTATGTTTAGGTTAATAACAAAGTCCAAGGAAGTTTTTCTTTGTTATTAAAAATTGTGATGATCCCTAAAAGGCAGCTTGAATGGTAAACCTTCTTAATTTTAAAATTATCAATTTCTTGCACTATAATTTAACATATACTACAGCTCGAGTCTGTGTTTCACTTGCATTCGAAATGAAATCAAAAAATAGTGGGCAAATTATCGCCTGGTAAAAGGAGTTTCACTCAATTTCTAGAACCTTGCTGATAATATTGGAAACTCTATGTTTCTGTGACATCACGATAAATTTGAAAGAAAAAATAGATAAGATCTTTCTTTTTTCATTCAGTTTACAAAATCTGCCTTGTATGATTGAAGAAGTGAAATGCTTGTTTCCTAAATGAATGAGGGGTTAAACATTTGCGTTCTTCCAAAAGGAGAATCGGGAACCTCAAAACAGTATTTCTTTCTGGAAGCAATCAGTAATTGAATTCAGTGATTTGATTAATGAAACATTAAAAAATAAAACTAGTCAATGGATAACCCTAAAAAAAAAAAAAAGAAAGCGCGCAAGAAACTACCTTGACAGCTTACAAGTCTAAGATGAGTTTAGATGAAAATTATATTAGTAAAATGCGGAAAACGAATTATGAGATGGATGAATTCAAAAGAATCATGGGATATTTTTTTTTTTTTAATTTTTTTTACATTTTATAAAAAAAAATAAACCTTAAACCGATTTTTTTTAACCGTCTCGCAAATAAATATGTATTTAATTTAGGTCCTTAATATTAATAGCGAATCGAATGATTCACTCAAAGCCAGTATTTTTTAAACCAAATTAATTCGTTACTCCCATTTTTATGTTAACTTGGAAAGGCAAAGGAGACGGTTAAGGAAATGTTGCTCTATTTTAATGGATAAAGTCCATCTTTCTAAGTATTATGAGTTCACTTTGGGTCGAATGTTCGAATCACTATTCATAATAAGGACCTAAAACTCACTGCACACGTTTTTCTATTGATCCTTCCCTAGCAAAACTCATTGTTCCGCTAAATCAATATTAAATAAAAACTAATAGTCCCTAATCTAATCCATCATCATTCCATTCTTTTTTTTTTAATATGTTTTAGTTTTATCTTAAAAGAAAAATAAATCGAAAAGCTAGAATATTTTATCTTCGTTAATAGATAAAAATTGTGTGTATGATGTTTGAATAAATGTGATTAGAACTTAGGTCTAAATTTTTTAGTTTGTTTTTCTTTTATGTGTAAAACAACGCTTTTTAGTGTTGATATTTTTTGAAGACAAAAAATAAACTAATTGCACTTATTTATACGAATATTTCGCTAATATAATAATTCTTCGCACAAAAATAAAGGATCTCTTTTCATTGATGATGATTTAAATAATTCAATCATCAATCAAATAATAATAATAATAGAAAGAAAAAGAAGAGAACAAAAAAAACTGAAAGAATTTAAATAAAGTTAATACAAAAAATAATATCTCTTGATTCACTCGTTATCATGGGGGTTGTCTGTATCATTTGTCGTTTCATCAGCTGTTGCTAAGTTTCGTTTGCTGGATGATTTTACCAGCTCCAAGTATTTCTCACCGTCAAATCGATCCGTCTCATCGTTGATGTTCTGTGAAAAAAAAGAGTAAAACATTTTTATTTTGTTCTTTTGTTGAATGAAATTTGAAACCAAATCTTGTTTTTTTAAGTTAAGTGCATTTTATGCATTATTTTGTGCATTGCTTTGCTAGATTTTGTTTTTAAAGGAGAAACAATATAAAAACTATGTGAACTTGAATGAACGCTTACCTGAAAATAATAATAACTAATCAAAGCACGACCAGCATCTATGTATGTACGTTTAATTGCTTATATACCTTACCAACGATGGGAATGAAGAACAAGCAATTAGGATGATGATAGGAAGTAATATTTTGATGAAAACTGATGGGCGCTTTAATTTTTAGTTAGCAGGGTGACAATGATGATACTCAGATTGCATCTCAACAATCTGATGGTGAATAGTAACGTGCTTTAATAACAAATCATGCTTCATTCAAAGAAAACAAATTTAATACTGTTAATTTTATATTTATCTGAAAAAGACTTCTTAGATGGATTTGCAATTAGGTTGCATGCGAACTCCAAATAAGAAGAAATTTAACCACATTTCTGAGTTGTATATTTTAGTTTGTGGCATTTTACAATTATGTTGTATTAATACTTCACTTTTTGTGTAACTAAATCAAAACCCAATATGAATAAAAACGTAACGTTAGTATTTCTTTGAATTTACTTTAAGTCGATTTCACAGTTTTTTAAAAATAAAATCATACACTTAAAAATTGATGATTTTGTAGCCAAAAGCTTTCTTGGAACTATTCAAAAAAGAAAAGGTGGTGATTTGGAAGCAACCAAAATACATATTAGAATTTTTTTAATTCGGTAGGAAATCCAGGTTTTAAAAGTAGAGTTTAATCATTCAATGGTGGCTCAACACTATTTTAAATTTGATTACAGATTGGACTTATTTCCCTCCAACTCATGAAAACCGCTTAAATAGCAAACCAATTAGAAACTAATTCATCATCGAGGTGAATACATACATATGTTAATAGAAAAGGATTTTTAAAAGCGTTCACACGTTTTGGCCACGATAGGTACACGATTCTCGAATTTGAAAAAAATCTAACATTTGTTTTAAAAAAATGCTATGGAATCAAGCTAGTCCACTTCTACTCAGAAACTCTTACGAATCCAGAAAGAAACTCTCACCAAATACGATCTTAGTGAAAACTTTCAAACAATGGCGTATTACAAACAAATTTGGTAATAGCTTTTTTTCCGAGATTCGTAAAAGTTTCCGATTATAACGGAAATTCGAGATAGCCTGTTTTCTGTTAATAGTTTTTGCATTAACCTATTTCAGATTTGTATTTTTAATAAATAAACTTTTTTGATGGTGCTCACTTTTTCGTATAAAATGTGAATATAATTAAATCGGAGCAGGTTCCTTACCATTTAGCAGCTGTTCTGACTCCAACGAGAACCGGCTCCGAAGTAAAAACTCCGTTTTATTCATATCACCCAATTTATAAATATAAAACAACAAGTAAAGTTTTTACTCTAAGATTAAGATTTAAAATAGTTTCTGAAAAAAAAAAACATTGACATATTGCGTTTTGATTTAATTCTACAATTTTTGTTGTTTACAATTTGCTTTATCATTCCCGGCATGCAAAATGAACTTTACCAACGAAAGGCGAATATTTTCGTTTGATTTTAGAACACAAGTCACTTGATTTTGATTTAATTTTGTTTTAAAGTAATGTCGGTCGGTTAAGAAGAAAAAACGACACAATTGTGATCATTTTTAAAGCAATTAACATGTTGATCCACGCAACACCACTTTATTTTCTACATAATATTTTAATTTTAAATTCAATTGTGTCGTTTTTTTCTCCTTGTATTTTGTTTTATTCTGTGATTTGAACGTTTGTCTGGAAACTATAAGGCATGCGATTAATAAACGCAGTTTTTATTTGCATGAATTAAATTCATTATTTTATTTTTATTGACAAAAATATATATATATATATATTATGGGGCATGTATAATAAATATATACATACAGCTAAACAACAACAAAAAAAACATAAACCAAATAGTAAAAGAAAAGTAGAATATTATGTATATAAGTTTTAAATATTAAATTAATCCACAAAATTATTATTAGTTACAACTTACAACCCCAAGAGTACTATAAAACAAATTAAAGTTTGAATGTTAAGCAATAGTTTTTTTTTTTGTTTCTTCTTTTTAAATCATTGATTGATTGAATCATATTTTAACCTCTTTTTTATTTGTTTTAAATATATCCCTACATATGTACTATATATATAATAAATACAAAAATATATATTCATTTGTATATCAAGTTTTCTTTTCTTTTGTTTTAGTTCTGTTTTACAGAATTGTTTCTTTTTTTGTTTTTAATTTTACACATTAATTGCTATTATTAATCTTTTTTTAATTTCATCTGTTTCACAGCCAAACACAGATTCTTTTTTTGTTTTGTTTAAATTTAATTTTGTTTCTTTTGGCAAGCCAAGCTAATATTTTTAGTAATACTGATTGATGAATTTTAAATACATTTTTTGATGAGCGTATGATTAAATTGTTTTCTTAATAGAACCGTTTCCAATACTTAAATGATAAATATCATGACCAAAATAATTTCAAATACAATTTTTTGTTCAGTAATATATTTGTTATGAGTAAAGCTAAAAGATAATGATGCATAGCCAATGGAAGTAAATAATAATAAACTAGCTTTCTATGTGATTCTTAAACAATTTCTTGTAAACAAAAAAAAAACATTTGGATTCTAATTTTTATTAATTTTCTGAGGTGTTTCTGTGGTACGTGTGATTGATTTACGTTTCCTAAATATTTGTATTATATACTTTTATAAATTAGATCCAAGTCAACCTTTGAACATCTAATACACTTTTTCCATTAATGTCCTTTAATGGATGATAATTTTTTGAATATATTTTTGTTTATAATTTGTAAAAAAAAAAAGAAAACAAAGCCTCGATGAATTGCAGCTAGCAAAAGAAAATAGTAAAAGAATCTCTTTTTTTGTAACTTCAAGAGCGTTATCAAATCTTTTTTTATGCGAACTTAAAGACGATCAATTATTTGATCACAATCAAATTCAATCAACAGAAAACTACAAATAATTGTATCATCGAGGATAAAATTAAAAATTTCGTATATATGAAAAATAATGTGCTCATTCAGGTTTTTGTTTTGGAGCAAAATATCAAAAGAAATTAAAAATTAAATAAAATCTTAAATTCTCTGTATTTAATACTGATAATTTAACTTTGGGAAAGATTTTACAAAACATTCATGAACTCGAAAGATGCAGAATCGAAAATCTTACTCAAACTTTACGACCGAATGTAATTTGAGTAAATGAAGTAAACATTTTTATTATTTAAATTATTATTATGTACTCGAAAACATATACAAAAATTAACTTGAATTCCTTTTTTTTTTGTAGTATCAAACAATTCTAAAAATAATAAAACTAAAATAAGTCAAATATTAGAAGCTTCTACTTAAACGAATAAGTATGTGCTCGAATATTTTTGTTAAATATTAGATAAATCATTCAAATGATTAAAATGACAAGGAAAAAAAACATCTGTTATTTAAATAAAAATAAAATTAGTCAAAGAAAACAAAACATTAAGGAACAACATTCCAAAGAAACGTTTAGTTGAAAAAAAAAAGTTAGTCGCATGTGGAATTTGAGCGAAAATCCATTGAAAGCTTTGGTCGTACGATTTCAATGTCTTTGTTATGTTTTTCATCGAACCATTCGCCACTGCCAGCAGTGTTTTTGTTATTTTCATTTTTTGAATTATCATCTTTGGAATTTTCATTATTATTACTATTACTATTATTGCTAGTAATACTATTACTATTGTTGTTGTTATAATTATTAAAGTTATTATTATCATAAGATGAACCTTCATCAATGCTATAAGTGCTGCGACTAAAGAAGCCTTTGCGTTTGATATTCGGTGGCAATGTGCATATGATATCATCGTAATTCCTATCACCACTAGAAGTGGTACTAGTAGTAGAAGTAGTATTGGAATTGGCATGCTTTACCTTGTTCCTTATGATCTTTGGAAATCGCTCACAGATTTTCTGCCAATCACTGGGCAATGACCATGAATGTGGACTTTTTGAATAGAACAACAAATGTTCGTATTCGTGGACAATTCGCACTGAAAATTGGTGTCAATTATTATAGAAATTATAAGATGTTACCAACGACCTGGTTTATTTACCAGAGTCCGCATTAGATCCTTCGCTCTTGATACGATTGCTTTCTGGCACTGAGTCTTTACGTGAAAAATGGCTTCTTCTAGAACGGGCTAAACCATTACTAAGCGATGAGGCTACAAAGACGATTCAATCATTATATTGTGTTGTTTTATGAGAATATATATATAAAAAAAACCCTACCATCTACAAATACATCATCATCGCCTTCAGCCATTGTGTTTGAAATTTGTCCGGCCATATAGTTTAACCCGATTCCACTGTCCGCCAAAGGAGGAGCCATTTGAAGGGGAGTTCCCATCACAAATTGAGGAGGACCCATTGGAGTACTTGGTGTCGATATTGGGCTGACCATCGATCCGTCGAAGGCTGCACCTGCTTCCACAGATGCAAGGAACTCATTGCTGCTAAAATAGTCATCGAGTACCAGTTTGGCTACCTATAAACACATTTTCATTCAGCAAAGAAAATCAACAAAAATTAAACATTTTTTAAACATACTCTGACTAAATCACAGCAATCTCCAGTTATTTTAATTAAATGCTGACCCACATTTACCGTGTACTTGTATTCGCCAAGTGAAGCATCGTTTGTTGAGAACGAATGCAGCAATGCTTGCTGATTGTTGCGCATCATTTTATTTGATGGTGTCGAAGCCATCAAATTGGGACTTGTTGTCGAGCTAGAAAGGAAATTACCAGCCGACGTTGAATTAAGACTCAATCGATTGGGGATGTTGTGAGAAATGCTGCTGCCACCGCCGCCGCCGCCACCACCAGTTCTCGGTTGGGTTTCATCCGATGCGGATGAAGCTAGAGAACTACATGAGCCACCAGCACCACCACCGCTATGTCCACCACCCATTGAAGGGTCCAAACGGACAGGCGATGCGTTTCTACGAATTGTATCTTCGATAAGTTGCTTAGCGTAACTAAAAGATAAAAAAAAGATGAAAATAAAACCCACAAATGTTTCGAAGGGAATGAAAAATGTCTTTGTACTTAATCTTTTCCTCGCTTGGTCCAGTTATCTGCACCAACCTCTCTTTGGCTCCGGGATTTACTAAATTCAATATTTCAAAGAAAAAGAAGGTGTCAGAATTTTTTCATTAAATTTAACATGATTACGTGCAGACATTGAAACAATGATTAAAAGCCTTCCAATAATGTTAACAACTATTTGAGCTAAATTGAGCGAATTCAAAAAAAAGTGGCCTCTGATTTTATTATCAAATAATTTTTGTATTTAAAATTTGAATCCGTTGTATTTTTTTGAAATCGTTTTATTTTTGACCCACTTAAGGCTAATTTCTATTAAATTCGCTCAATTAATTCATATTTTCATATAAATATTTGTATGAGACGGGCTTTGAAGATGGAGGTTAGGATATGAGGGTGCGTGCGGATGAGAACTCATGTTTTTGGTGACATTATATGCATGCGTTTTTTTTTTTTCAAAGGCAACAACGCCAAACATAACATGCTGGATGATTGTTTATGATCATGAATAAACAAAGTTAACTCAAACTCAAGTCTGCAATGGACCTTTAAATTTCAAAAAGGGGTTCTCTTCTAATTTTCTAGTATTTTTTTAAGAGGTTGTTTCTTAAGCCTATTTCACAGTTTTCAGAATAAAAACTAAAACAGTTGTTTTAATCATTTAATTATAGTACGAGACATTTTAGACCACAAAAAATTACTCTGGCAGGATTCAAGGATCTTAATTATTTAATAATTAAATTATTTACATTAAAAATGTCTACATATGTACATATGTATATGTAGTAAATGTATATTTAAAGGAATTTACTTAAGACATGCCATTTTATAATTATCCTATTTCATCCATCACGTCAGATTTTACTGAATTTATAATATGGTTTATGTTGCAAATTTCAAAAGCGTAGGATTAAGGAACATGAGAAATCAGAAAAAACAATCCTCTTAACAAGCCATCCAAAAATTGTGTTCCTGTAGAAACATGGATTGGGAAATAAAAAGTTCGATCACAGCGCAGCGTTTGAAAGTTATTATATCTCGAAAAACTGACGTTTTACGTCATGGCGTAATGGAACAATAATGCCTTCGGATTCTTAATGGAGTCAATATTTATATTTTATGATGTACAAGGGTTGCTCTTTATATCTGCGGTCTAAAAAATATTGCACTAACATAATTTTATTGTATTTCAACACATTTTTCTGTGTTTTTACCAATTTTTGAAACATGATTTTACGAGTAGTTTTTGTAGCTTAGAAAATCGTTGTCCAAGAAATATATGTTTGATACTTGGTACCAAAAATGTAGTTAAATTTAAATTCATTGCTGTACGGTGGATGACCCATTAATTCAATATATGGAGTCTTCAAAAATTAAGTGTTGTCGACTGATTTGTGTTTTCATGATGGTTCGATGTCTATTAATGGATCCCTGCATTTTAGCACAGTTTTCCAAAAAATAAATATACGTTCCACAACTACAGTTATGCCAAAGAAAAAGACGCCTTTTTATTTAAATAAGCGTAGATAAAGAACTTTTATTAGATTTAGTTTATCTTGCAAGAGCTGCTTCGTTTCAGATTCATGGGATTAGACCGAGGATTCTTAAGCGAAATACACAAACCGATACTAGTCTTCTTTGAGCGTTTGTTAATAAGGGTTGGGTTTATCACAATTCATTTTGAACAATCTAAGCAAACTTCGTCGTTAAGCGTAGGTTGCCGTGGATTGAATTCCTTGTATCAGAAACAGTGATTTAAAATAAAACTTCAAGACCAAACGCTCAAATACGAAAATAATCTGTATGTCATGTACATATGTAAATTCGGTTAGAAAACTATTTAATATACAAAAAAAAAACATTAACATAAATGAGTTATTGACATAAAATAATTGCTTTGCATTAGAATAAAAATAATATGTACATTTTAACTATATCAGCTCATAATTACTCTTATATTTACATGAATGCTTTTTCTTAAATTTCACATTTTAAATAATGTTTAAACATATTTTGGAGAAACTTTAATTACTAACAAGATAAAATGCTAAGGGTCATTTAAATGTAATGCAGTATTTAAATATAAATTCTTGTAGTCTATCGTGTAGTGTATTAAATAAAATAAATTAAAAAGAAATAAAGATTTAACTGCTGTATAATTGTGCTGCCATGTGATTAATTTTAGTTCATTTTTAGGAACTGTTTCGTATTATTTTTTTTTAACAAATTCAACAAAAAATATAAATACCAACGAAAAGTTTAGGACGAAATTATATTTGTATTTCTAAAGCAAAATATAATATACATATGTAAATAAAATAAATCGTAATAATTCTTATAATTTGAGTCATTAAAAAACAAATTTAAAACTGAAACAAAACATGCTTCTTAAGGGTTCTTTTTAGTTGCATGAGATGTTTCAATGGTTGTGACAGAATGTAAAACTGTTTGTTGCGGTTTACACGCTTGCGGTATAATATCGCCTCCGTGCTATTTGTTTCTTAAAATGGAATTAGGTTGTTTTTACAGAACGACGAAGATATATCCGTATTTCTCTAAAAAATCAGTAAGCTGCTGCCGTTATTACTATCATACATTTATTGCCAAATCAATTTGGTGACTTTATTTCCCAGGATGGTCTTGTTAACTGACCCATTTGTTCCTGCGACTTAACGCACTCGATTACTTTTTGTAGGGCTATTAGTTAATTCATGAATGGTTTATGCCGGCAAACCAGCAACGCTTGAAGCATTGCAAGCTAATATTCAAGTCACCATTGACGTCATACGATCAGATGTATTGGAAAAAGGAGTACAAAATTGAACTGATCGAAAAGAAATAATATTTAAAAAATAAATTAAACTATTTTATCTACTAGAATTTTCTTTCTTTTATTATTATTTAAAGTTCTCATGCTCTTAAAAAATCAACCGATTAATGAAGAGAATAGAATTTTTTAAGGATAATAAGATTTCAGAAATCTTAATTTTATGAACAGCTATCAAATACTGGGGAAAAAAACTGTTTGGATTGTCTTCACACTTTTTAACGTTTTTCTGAACAAGCCTATTTCCAATGACTAATCTGAATTTCCCTAATTTTTGTTTTTTCCATTCCGAAAGGAACACATTAAACATTTGGTTTAATATTTGACATGCTGTTAATCGATTTGATGGCCAAAAAAATGCAAGAAAGGGGAACTATATAGTTTCAAAAATAAATCGATTTATTTTACCAACGAAACCCCCAATAATTTCTATTTAATACGGCAGTGAGTGTGTGGAATGTTATACGACATTCAAGCTTATACAAAGTCCTTGTCCTAATTAAAGAAAAAAAAAAACAAAAACTTCTTCCCATTTCTGTAATACCTATCAACGTAATGAATGTTTTGTTTACTCAACAGAAAAAGTAAAATGAAATCCAGACAAAAAATAAATCACCTATTAAAAGCAAACAAAACATACAAAAATATTTGTTTGGCCTGTTAGTGATTAAGGATTAAAAATATTCACAAAAAAAAAAGAAAAACGAATAAAAATGAAATGTTTTATGAGTTGCAAAAAAAAATGAAACAAAAATCAAATCAAGTTAAAAGAAAATAAATGCTCACACACGCTCTTACACTCTATGAATGTGTTTATTTGTTTGTTATGTTCTGTTAGCAACTATAATTGAATGTGTTTTCTCTTGTTTTTACCTCTTTGGAAAGATATTATCGTTTCACTTAACTCCTCAATCATATGGACTCGTCTTCCCTTAATGCCCATAACTTAATACACGCGAAAAAAAAATTCATTTACAAAATCAAAAATATTCTCTCTTAGAGGAATCATTAAAAATAAGGAGAAACAAAATTATTATTGTTGAGATAACTTACCTTTGCCAGAATCAGCATTTCGGATGACAACTTCATCTTTGCAATAAGTTTTACCGGGAATCTTTGTTGGCTTGGGAAATTTGCCAGAGTTACGGATGATTTCGCCCGGACCAAGGAGCTGTGTTTGTTGTAGTCGAGCTGTATTAACTCCACCCATTGTGGGGGAGGTGCTTAAATACTCAGATGATTGATCAACAACTACTGTATGATTATTTGCACTTTCAGGCTAAAATATAAAAACTATATTAATTTTTAAGTTCCATCAAAATAAAAATAAAAAACTTACTTCAACATTTGTTGCTTTGCTTTTGTAATAAGAATTAAAGCCATTGTCTTGCCAACCTTTGGCTCTCAATTCAATCAGTTCAAGTAGATTCAGTCTAGTCATAATGTTCAGTCGCTCATCCTGTGAGGCATTCCGAAACACTACAAATGCTCTGTCGAGCGTATCTTTGGAAACATTTTCCAATTGCGGTCCATGAACCCGTAGATTTTGCACCAGAGACACCATTGGCTCGGGATTATTAATACCCGAGGCTAAATTCAAGGCAACATTTTCTATTAACTGAATTAGTTCTTCAATGAGCATGTAATTGTTTTTTAGATTTGGTCTCGATTGAGACTTGAGCGGACGTGGTGCTTCTAGATTTTTTACTGTTCGTCCGACGTGAGCCATTTTGAGTTCGTGAGTTTTGTTTTTGTTTTTTCTTCTGGTTTTGTGTGTTAACTTAAATTTGTTTGTTCTTTTTGTTTTGTTTGTAGAAAGTTTCCTCTTTGAAACAAAACCAGCTGCGAAGATGTCCCAAAATTGGTTTTTGCAAAGTTATAAGTTGCTAGTTTTATTGTTAAGATTTTCCTTTTCTTTTTATTTGGTTGGAAATAAAAAAAAAATTATTTGAAGCGAAGATCTCTTCGAATTAAAGACAAATCACTTTCGTTCGCACCTCCCCCTGCAAAAAAAAAAAACAGTTTTTATTTCTCAAATTCAAATTGAAATCTTAATGCAAATTTTTTCCTACACGATATCGTTGTGTCAGTTCGAATGGTAAAACACAAAAAGAAGAAAGTTCCACTTGATTGATATTATCGAATGCAAACGAAGCCATAGAATTGTTCTAGTAAGTGGAACAAGATGCAATTGTATGAAAATCAATAATAGAGCAAGGGTGTTCTTGGCCGCCCTTTGCTGCTTCGCAAAGCACAATATACAATCAAAATACTACGAGAATGGAACAGCATGCGTGGGGGATAAGAATTGTAGGGTGTAATCTTCTACCTACACTTATTAAAATTATTTGAATAACGAGATAAAATTTAATAGCATCAATGGATGTACAGAGAGGAACATAAACTATTTCTATATTTATTTTTTGTCACTTTAGGTAAATTTAAAAGAGATAAGGTGTGACAAACAATTGTAAAAATGTGTTTTGGAGACAGTGTCATTTATTGTTTATATTAGCTTGAAAGATATGAGCAAAATATGTACCCAAAAGGCAATTAAGTGAAAGGGGTCGACATGTACGCATATAGCGTAATTAGCAATATTTGAATTTACTAATTTACTTGTATTATACTTCAAACAATATATACCTACATTTTGGCCTTTAATTAAAATAAGTACAACTTTTATATATAAAAATGGCGTCAGGCTACAATTAAACCACATCTAGCTTTAGCCAACAGCTGGAGATCTCAATAGATAACAGAAGATAGCATTGGATAAGAATTACCTGAATGCAAATTAGATACAGCTGCGGACGAAAAAATAAAGTATTAGAACATCACAAACTTTATGATGTGAAAACACTGATTTCTAACTTACTTGGAGCATTGATAGCTAATTCCTATTAAACCAAAAACCTTTAAAGCCTTTACGTAATTATACGAAAAAAAGATTAATTTCTTAGGAAATACAAAATTCTCAGTGAAATAAACGGGCTCTGGAAAAACTTAATCCGTTGTTATATCGTGAAATTTTGCTCAGCGATGAAGCCCATTTATGACTCATTGAAAATTGCCTATTTGAGTTGATAAGTGACCAGAAGAGTGCTGGTGGAATAATAAGTCTATATTTCTTCAATGATATACATTTTATGTTTTTTAGTTTGGATTTGGAATTAGAAGGCCTTCTACTAACGTATGCCTCCGAACCTCTTATAGGTACAAGACAATTTTGCTTTATCACAAATATTTTAATTTGTTAAAATATTTCGATTTACACTGCAATGCTATTTTTTGACTGCAACTGTACATTCGTAATCATATTATTATAATAGTTTTATTAACAAGTCAATTTTTTAAAACTTTTACTATTTATATGTTTTTTTTATTTATAACGAATGGAACCAGGGTAGAATTAAAACTGTTAAGATAATTTATTTCCCCAGTTTCCACCTTGCTTTATCCATCAGCTGAAGATCTCAATAGATAACAGACGAAAGCATTCAAAATACATCACTTGATTGTTAAAGCTACACCGTTTTCATATGAAATAAATCTATCATAAAAGTGAAGAAATCAAAACCTTCGACACGACTTCCCTGGACGGATTAAAAAGACGTTGAATTCAAATTAGCGACTTTCAAAATATTAATTTATTTCAATTACTTCTCTACTTATTTACAAAAACAACAATCTTAATAATTCATTCATCTTTTTTGCTATTTTTCCATCAAATGAAATATCTATATCTATTAGGTTGGTAGGCATTAGGTCATATAAAATCAGAAATTTCTGTGCGTATGTGAAGCTCATGCATCGGCAAAATGATTAAACCATCAAAGAATATAATAATAATTAGCGACAGTCATTGTCATAATTGCGGAAAGAGAGTAGTCAGCAGAGAATACTAATTAATTTGATCCAAATAAGCCAATCATACTTTCAACAAGTGAATTTCAGTTTTATGAAATGTGCCGTTGATAATCCATTAGGATAAGACAACGTGTTGGTTAAGACAGAATGATTTGTCTTTATTTTATTTAGGAAGAAAATCAAAGAACCTTCTAAGAACTATGTGGGTTAGAAAGAAGATAAGCAGAACCCAACTATGGAAATAATATCAACTACCTTTCTAGCCCTCTATGTGATATTGAATAGAATATGAAAAGGGTTGTAAATTGGTCTCATTATAAAATGATGTCAACAAACAAAATCCATACTTTCTTGCACCACACAAAATTATAAATAAATACAATTTCAACAAGAACTTAACCATAACCCAACTATGAACAGAACACAGTACATATGTTAATAGGACAAAATAAAACTTCCAAAATTGATGATGGGCCTTCGCTTCGCGTTCGCCTTCGCGGACCAAGTCGTTGTGCTTTTGCTTCTACTTCTACCTTCTACCGCCACCCACCCATTCATAGGTTTGTCTCTGTCGCAACAATTTGAATCACACGACTAGAATAGAAACAAAAGATCAACTGATTCACATCACAGCAGCACTCAGCACTCTCAGCAGGCAATAGAAAAATTTTATCAAAAGCAAAAAAGAACTTTTGCAACTTCGTCACAATACAAAATTTTGATTTTATCGTTTTTAGAAATGGTTCTTCAAATAAATTTTATAATATTAATATGGGAAACTATTTTAATTAAATAAAAATGCACTTTTTATAACGGAATTGTTGTTTTTAATGAAGTTCTTACCTTTAATTTTCACAGTCCGTCAGCTAGAAAACTTTTTACTTTTCGTATGGATGGAACATCCAATCAAAGCAGAGATGGCAAAAACACAGGGTGATTTATAATTTATTATTTTATAGAAATGTCATTTTTCTTCGTTATTTTATGGAGTGTTGAGTCGGGTGTCTACACTAGCAGGCTATGTCATTGATTTTATTCCTATAAATAAATCAAACCATAACTTTTCAAAAGAAGGAATGATCGATAGTACATAAATAAATTAAGTGACAGACAATGGAAAAACTAAAAGATTTTCATTTCAGAAAGTTGACTATTACCTCTGTGGGACGGTTTATCTAAATTTTACTTTATTTTAACTGGAACTTTAAATAATACAACAGTTAACTTTTGGTGTTGATTTGGAATCATATGTTCGATTTTAGTTATCACCTGAAATTTAAAAAACCGAAGTTGTTTTTATATATCTTCAAAACGTTAGTGTAAGTTAGAAAATGGGTTGGTTACCAAGACAAAACGTTAGTTTGAACACGTTTATTTCCGTTTGTAACGAAAACATTTTTATTAGGTTTCTCGAAAAGTACATCAATGACACACTATAAAAATAATAAAACTGCTATTCATTAAAGAAAGGTATTATAAATTTTTGAAAATCATCACAAATTTTATTTAAAACAAAGTTCATAAGTTAACATGGTCTTAAAAAGGCAATTTTTGCGAATTTTAAAAGGTGATACTTCAAAAACCGGACGACAAAGAGCAATTTCAAAGTCCGGTTCTGACTTGGGCTACCGAAAGCCCTTGGAAAAGTATAATTTTATTATTAGGCACAAGAGCTTGGTTACAAATAAAAAAAATAAAAGTAAGTCCTTAATAATATTAATACCAAAATTATTAAAAATTCAAAAGTTAAACAATAATAATTTCAATAATTCGGAAATCATTAAAAATTCTAAAGTGGCTTAAAAAAATCAAAAAAAACGTTGTTCTGGAAACAAAAAATTTAAAGTTCATTAAAAGAGGCTTGATTAGACGTATTACCAATACCAAATACAATTCTTGAATCAAACTTAAATAGCTTCTTATTACAATTCTGAAAACAGACTTCTATATCAAATAAAACAAGCTTAAAAGACAGAAATTTTGTAAATTGTTCACTTTGCTGCAAATATGTATTAATAAATAAAAAGTTGTTTGCTTAAGTCAACTAAAGGGCTTTAAACTTTTGCATACAAACTGGTTGCGCTGTTTAAGTGATATGCTTGTTAAAAAATAAGAGCGCCAGTTATTTTTGCTAGGTACCTTAATTTAATAATCAAAACTAATTTATTTCATAACTTACATAGAATTTCTACACAAAATTCGGGATTTAAATCTCGGTGATACAAATTTTAAATTAAGTTTTATTTCAAAAAAATTTGTACATATAAGCGATTTTTTCTAATAAACCATAAATAAACAAATAACTGTTACAACAATTAAATGACTGCTTTAAAAGAAAAAATGTATTCCTTAAATTAATATTTATTCCATATTTCTTTAAAAATTAAACTAAATTGGTATCAAAACAAACACAAGGAAGAGCTAAAGGAAGTAAGGTTTCAGCCGATTCAATTGTGAATTTTAAAGAATTTTTTTCAAATTAAATTCATAAAAAGTATACAAAGTAAAAGGCAAGTAAGCGAGGAGGGTATTTATGCGAAAGGTAGTAATTCCATAAACATGTGTCTTATACGAAAAAATCCTTAGAGGTTTGGTGCTCTAAAAAAGAAGGGACTAACTCTGTGTCTCCTGGACCTCGAATAGCTCTTTATTTTATTTTTGCTTAATCAATTTTCGACTTTCCGCACTCAATACAATATATATCAATTCTAAACGTTGAACATAATGTCCTTTGTATATATTTAACTAAGAACTGTAATGTGAAACACTATAAAAAGTTGCTTCGAGGATTTGTCTACTAGGAAGTAAACCAAAGTTTCCAAATTTTATCTCTCTGATTCTGTTTAATTTGGGAACGAAAACACATTTTAAAATTCTTTGTTTGGTTTATCGGTTCAAAAGTTAAACTCATTCAAGTACCAAATAAAATTTTGATGAACATTAAATATGCGCCAAAAATTTTGAACATACGTTTTTGTTTTAATGAGTTCTACTTTCAAATCGACGACTTTATTGTTGTATTGCTTAAAATTAGATTGCTTTTATTTTTTATCAACTGGTTCAATAGGTAGTCCCAGCAACTCTTTCCTCTTCTGCTTACCACGAAGAATTGCTGCTTTAAATAAGTTACAATATAGCTCAATTGCTGCCGGGGAATCATCATTTCCAGGCACTGGATAAGTTATTAAATTTGGATTGCAATTTGAGTCAACTATGCCAATGGTGGGTATGGCCATTTTAGCTGAATCCCTTACAGCAACATGTTGATGCAACACATTGTTTTGTGTATTTAAGAAAATGCAAAGATCAGGTAGCCTAGTTACAGCTCCAAACTGGACATTGGCATTTGTGAAGATACCTCCACGCCAGAATCGAGTGTGTGAGAATTCTCCAGCCTCCATTGCCTTCTTCTCAACTAAATGGGCATTTAGAGCGTTACGATTGAGGAATAGAATTATACCATCTCGAAAGGCTATATGTGCTGTTATGTTGAGTGCGTCACGGAGATGTTGAGCTGTCTTGTCCAAATCGAATATGATGTGACCCAGTCGACTGCCATACACATACGGAAGCATTCTCTCATCCAAGGAACCCTCCTTGTGTCCGTAATGAACTCGTGCATTAAACAAATCGCGGATGGTGAAAAGGTTGTGAACTTCAAAATAATCCGGACTTTGCAGAGCTCGTTTTTCTATGTATATCAAAATGGATTACAATTTTTACAAATGAAACTAAAACAAAAAGAATTATGTAAATCTCACCGAATTCGGAAATGTCTTCTGGTTCGGGTTTAGCTGTCTCTTGAACCATGGTTTGTTGCCATCGTGCTAGGTTCTGTAATGGTCTGACAGCACAGAATCTTTTAACTGAAAAAGAAGAAAACTCTTTTTATTCATTTGAATTTGGTGTGAATGAAATTTTTTACATTTATTTATTGAATTTAGCATCTTTTTAGGAAAGCATGAAAATTAACCAAACCCTTTGCCGCACACTAAACACAGATGACAGTTCCTTATGTGACAGTGGCAGATGATGGCCGTACAGCTGACAACAAAAACAGGGATGGCACCTTAACTCTGAAAACTTTCTTACATCAAGAAAAATTATATAATATATATAAAACCCAGTATTTAGTTCATGTACGGTAGTTTATTGTCAATTTTTTAACTGTCATTTTGGCTGTTGCTCCCTCTACATTTATTGATTTGATTGACATGATAGAAAAATTCATCTTTAAAACGAGTATGAATTTATCGAAAGTAAATAAATAAATTTGGTGGTGCTACATCTCACAGATTGAAATCTGTTTTAACTATCATTGGTTTTCATCATTGAAATTTTTTTATTGAGAAAGCTAAATTTATCACATTTTGTATCAAAATGAAGCTAAGGTAAGCTGTAAAAAAATTAAAAATATAGGAACGATTGGAAATTAAAGATTAAATACTTCGTTTCATAAATTTTAACTCAAACTAATTATTATTTTAAAAGATGTGATTGTTTCTCATTAGTGAAATAAAATTGAAATTATATCATTTTTAAAAATAGTTTTGCACTTCGCTGGCAAATAAAATATGAAAATTCTGTTAAAAGAGAACGTATAAGAAAAATTAAAAAAGGCTTTTAACTCTAAATTCTCATCTCCAAAATCAGGAAAGTGACCAATTTTGCTATCCATTCTCTTTTTATACAAATCTTTTGCTGTTTTCCTCAAGAAATAATTCATTTTTGACCTCCAACAAAAACCCAATGATTGGTTTCAATGGTCAGAATCAGAACTAATCTTGCCCATATATCCCATTATTCTTCTTCAAAAAATCCATTTGCCATCCCTGGCCTCAGAATTGACAAATCAAAGTTATTTTTCTTTCCTCTTCTGTATAGCTCCCTTGATTCTGAATTCTGACATTAGACATAGACATTGTGCAGAAGACGAAGAAAGAGTCAC
Organism: Eupeodes luniger; assembly: GCA_951509635.1. NCBI lineage: Eukaryota > Metazoa > Arthropoda > Insecta > Diptera > Syrphidae > Eupeodes > Eupeodes luniger. The sequence goes on along the minus strand of OX608075.1, from coordinate 3,345,481 downwards.
TATGTACAAAAAATCTTTTGATCTCAATTATTTTTCTTAACTTGTATCCCCATAAAATTATTAAATTAATAACTCGTAAAATTGGCTTTGAAAATTGTTATCTTATCTGGGGTGATAAATTTAGCTTAGTTGAATATTGTTCAATGGATAAACAAAGATAAATAATCTTCCTCTCTATTTTTCACACTCCTCCCTATTCTTTTTCTGTTCGCCGTCGTCGTCGTCGTCGCTCGTCGTCGTTTTCATAGTTGTCGTTCAATAAATCGGTCACGCATTCACTTTCAGGCAGTGGTAGGAGGAACATTAACATTCATTTTCATTAGTTGATAGTTGCTCTTGCTCTGTTCTTCAAAAGACAAAAAGAAAATCTATGTGCGTTCTTTCTGGAATCCAAAACCAAGACAAGACCACCAAATTAATTCAGTAGCGCAGCAAAGTGTTCCAAATTGAAATTATGAATTATGAGGCAACAGAAGATCACCCTGACATAAAATAATTCATACACCTTTGGGTACTTAATTATTTATGGTACATAATATATTTTCTATTCAATTTGTAAACTTTTAGTGTGTCCTTTGCAAAGGAAAACTATTTAGAAAGAAAAATAACAAACAAAAATGCACTGGACAGTGAGATTAGATGGAGGACCAAGGCGGGTGAATCATGCAGCTGTTAGTGTCGGCGAATTCATTTATTCATTCGGTGGCTATTGTACGGGCGGTGACTACAAAATCTATGAATCCATTGATGTTCATATTTTGAACACCAACACTTTACGCTGGTCTCTGGTGCCAACGAAAAAAGATGAGGATGGTCTTCCGTTGAAGTATCCAGAAGTGCCATATCAAAGGTGAGGTATATGTGAGGTTTCCAAAACCAAAATAACATTTTTTAAACCCCAAAAAATTTGTATATAATTGACAATGACCATTGAAGGGCAAACATCTAAAGCGTAGAGTTTTTGGTTTTTTGTATAGTCATATCTTCTTTCCATGGCCGTATAAAAGAGCACGACGGCCTGAATGCACTTTTTGAGGGCATAACTGGATGAAGAACTTTTTTGTTTTAAAATGTTTGTTACAAAATAGACCAGAATGGAATACTTTTTATTACTTACAATGGAATTGTTTTCTACCTTTATCACTATACTAGTAAATTATACAACAGTTGTATAGGATGTTTTTCAAGAGCTTGATAACTTTAAACAATTATACAAGACATAAGAATTGTTGGAATAAATTTTGTATTATTATAATTTAGTAGATAATTTCATGGAATTTATTCTTAAAATATAATTGCAGGCATATGTCCGACTACAGAGGCAAGGGGCCGGTTATAACTGTCAGTAAAACCCATAAATGCCTACAATAAGATGAATTCTAATATCTATCTTAGCTAATTTTATATCGACATTTTTAATGACCAGCTGACTGTAAAACGTCAACAAATTCTTTTTCGTTTCACTGATTGTGTTCCCATTTTTGTATTGTTCCGATGGCTTCAGAAACAAAATTACTGTTGAAATCAACAGCAAAACAAAGGTGCAAATCTACTGGTTATTTGTATCTCTAGAATTTAATGACGTAAATTTACTAATTGCATTGCTTTAAACGCTCATCAGTAAAACATTTCAGATCACTCCTGTTTCAATTTTTACTGATAGCTATAAACGCCCCCTAACATAGTCCATTCGATCATTCGAATTTTTCACTACTTTTTGGCTTGATAATTGGCTTCCAATACTTCAAGAGTTGTTGGTTTGTGGTCATAAACCAATGATTTAACACGTCCCCCTATAAAAAGAAATAAATGGGCGTCAAATCATACGAATGAGGGGCTAGTCAAAAGGATATAAAGTGATGTAATTCATTATGTACAAAATTGCGCGTAGAATGAAAAGTGGCAAAGTCCTGTTGGAACCAAAAGTCTTCGATATTTAGCTAAATACATTTTTTAACAAGAAATCAGTCAACATGATTCCGTCATATTTACGAATTAATAAGGGTCAATGATGACGCTAGCGTGTAAATCGTGTTTATTAAACAGAAATGGTTTTCATCACTAAACACCGTAAAATAGAAAAAGTGTTTTTTGAACTTCGTTAACAGCATTGTTCTGGCATTAAACTTTTCATGAAGAATTTCCAAACCTTACTAAAGATACATGTCAACACAGTTTAGAGTTCTCAACTGTCATACCATACACAGAATCATCAAAATTTCTCATGCTAGTAAAAATAAAACACCCTATATAATCTACCTGATCACCAATAAAAATGATGCGTCCTCGATTTATGGTGCTGAGCAATTCGATCTACCATTTTAGGTTTCAAAAAATGCAGAATTGAATTCACATAAAGTTTCTATCCAAAATCTATTTTGGGAAAAGTTTATATTTTTTTTATTTCATTAAAAAATCTTCTCAAACGAGATACTTATTGTTTTGTGACTGAAGCTAATTACTATCTTGTTGCTTACTTTAATGAATAAGTGTTTAACTTATGATAACATCATACTATAAGAATTTTGTTCCTATCACATCACAACAAAGTATCTACCAGTATAAATAATACTTGACTGATTTATTCTATTCTCAATTAACGTGCGTTTGTATGTTTGTAGTAAATACACAAAAGAAAAGAAACAAAACAAAACAAACTTTAATTCACGAGGTTGTAATTATATTTAAAACCCTCCTACAATTTTGTATTGTATAATATTCATTTTATATAGCGAAAAAAAAACTACAAAATACAAACTAACAAAACGTAAAATGTAAAATGTAAGTAAATTGCAACAAAGTGAGTATATTGTATTAAGAACAGAAAACATGCTCAAAAGGGGAACGACCATCACAAAAGCCGCTTCGCAATTGCTATTGCACTAGCTAGAAGCAAACATGCACTTATCACTTAATTAAGCCAAATTTGTTATGACTTATGAGTAAGAGTATACTCGTAGTATGCATATGCATTTAGCTAAATTTTTGTGATGGAGGAAAATTACTCACAAAATGTTATTTGGTGTTTTGTTTTGTTGTTTTTGTAGAATTGAATGAGCAAACAAAATTGTGATGGGCAAAGCACGAAGATTAAATGAGAATAATAATAATTATTATAATTTTTCTGATTTATTATAGCGAAAATGTAATTTGGGACATTGTATCGAGATATATCCGCTTGCTAATGGGGTAACTACATTTTTTAAACTATACGTTTAACAGAGTCGGATTTTTATCAAAACAATCGTTCATTTTTTATGGGCCTCATAGGTGAGCCCTTATAAAGATGAAAATTATAAGTGGTAATAATGTAATAGACCAACATTTTCCGAGAGGGATTTTTATTTTATAATCTGTGATTTTTCTTCACCCACTTTTTTTTTATTTTTGAGCTTAACTGTTTTTCACTTACGTGAACTAGCAAGTCATAAAAAAGCCTTATTGCATTAACGGTTAATATTATGTTAAGCTATTCGATAACTTTAAAAAATGTTCATAAGAATCCTATATGGTTAAAAAAGTAAAATTGTTGGTAGAATTTTTAATCTGGGATTGATTTCGAAATTGATTTGTCTTTAAATATACCACAAATTAATTTGTGCAGCGACACTAAAAATGTTGTAATTTTACCACTGCATAAAAGAGACATATCCGTAAGTAAGATCGCTAAAGTATTTCTCACCCATGATAGCTTACGTTAGTTAAAATAACTGAATAAGTATGCGAAAAACAAATACGACGAATGTAAGAGTGTCTAATCTCAAAGCAAGACTAAAACTCATTTTCAAACAATCTTTCAGATATGGCCACACAGCTGTTGCGTACAATGAGAAAATCTACCTTTGGGGTGGCCGCAACGATGAAAATCTATGCAATGTTCTGTATTGCTTCGATCCCAAGACTCTCAGTTGGTCTCGGCCATCAGTGACCGGATCTATTCCGGGTGCCCGTGATGGTCATTCAGCATGTGTTTATGGCAATTACATGTACATTTTTGGAGGATTCGAAGATGATATAAACGAATTCTCGTGTGATGTTCACAGTTTGAATTTCGATACAATGGAATGGAAATATAATCAAACATTCGGAATAGCTCCATCGTTTCGTGATTTCCATTCGACCGCTGCCATTCACGATCGAATGTATATATTTGGAGGAAGAGGGGATAAACACAGCCCGTATCATAGTCTCGAAGAAATGTACTGCCCAGAGATTGTCTATTTAGACTTAAAGACTAAAGTATGGCATCGACCATCGACAACAGGCAAAGTTCCAGTTGGAAGAAGAAGTCATTCTATGTGTAAGTTCTTGACTTTTTTATTTATCGCAAGAAGAAACTTAAATAACCTAATTTATATATTCGTTAAGTTATCTACAATGGACTGATTTATGTTTTTGGTGGATATAATGGACTTTTGGATCAGCATTTTAACGATATGTATACGTTCGACACGAAAACGAATCTATGGAATTTAGTTAAACCAAGGGGTAAAGCCCCATCTGCACGTCGAAGACAAGTTTGTCTAGTCAAAGGAAATCGCATGTTCTTGTTTGGAGGAACAAGGTAAATAAAGATGAGATGTTTTTTTTAAACAATTTAATAAAATATGTATTTATTTTTGTTTTTATAGTCCTTACAACTTTTTACCGGATCTTCCACCACTCATAGATAATAATGACACTCACGTTTTGGACTTTGATCCAAGTCTTAAAACATTAGCATTGTTAAAAGTTGTTGAGCATCGAATCGATACATCGTGGCTACCGAAAGAATTACGGTAATTTTAAAAGAATCTTATCAATTTTTATTTGAACTTTATACAATTTATTTATTGTTTTTTTTTAGATGGGAAATCCGTTCGATGACTTTGCCCAATTCAATAAGTAGGCCAATTAATCACGCCGGTTAGTAAGATATAAATATTTGGTAAAGCCAAAAAATAAGATAGTTTGGTCAGTAGTTTGTTTGATTAGTTATGTGTATGTTGAACATAAAAGTGAAAAATATGTGTCAACATCGATTGAAATTATATCCTTCACTGTATTCGATTCATATCAATCATTTTCACATTGTTTTTGAACTTAAGTTTATGTAATCTTATCCGCGTTAATATATTGATAGACAGACAATATTTACTTGAAATAAATAAGGAGTATATGGTTTGTGCCATTTGAATCAACGATCCAGTATACGAAATTACAATTTATATATTTATTGGTCTTGGAATTGATGTATAAACATTTTAAAAATAATGTTTTCACGAACCACCGCTAAGGCCAATAAAAGGATTCAAAATGAGTATATCATAGATTAATTTCGTAACCAACATATTTCTACAGAAAAGTGTGTAGGTACTCGAACTAAGGTAAAGCAAACACTTCTACTGACTTAACTTTAAAAAAAAAGTAAAAAACAAAAAGAAAACAATGACACAAAGACAGAATGATGATCGTTAAACCATAACAAAGCTCCAATTCTGCCCATTACAAATGTAAAACAAAACTTTACACTCGCCACATATGTACGTAAACATGTATACCTATTTTTCAATTCATGATTATTATTTTGCATGGTTAAAAAGATGTACGCACTAAAGAAAAAACCTTAAATACAGTAAGCTTGCTCTGTGTTTCAATTAGTTACACTGAGCAAAGCCATTTAAACAAATATAAAAGTATACAAAATAATATATATATATTATAAAAAGAAGCAAATAAACGAAAACTATATATAGAAAATAAAATCATCTTTATAGCCCCTCACAAAACAAATGAGGGCTCTATATAATTTGCATCATTGTACTACATCTTAAAATTTTGCATTGAATTGATTCAGTAAATTGTTGTGTTCTTAAGTAAGATTTAAATTTAAGTTTAAGTAAAAAATTAACAATTTTTTTTTTGCATTTTCTTTTGAATTTGTATGAAAAATGCAATATTTAATGACAATTTTATTATTTACAAGAAAAAACAAACAGATTATTTGAAAACTAAAGAAAACAAAACGTTATATTTATGAATTATGAGTATTGTGTATATGTATTAATATATTTTTTTTAATTTGAAATAAAAAGAATGTTTATCGTGAAAATAGACTGTGTTTAATTTTTAATACTTTTTGCAAACTATTAAGTAAGTCCAAGTATTTTATGTCTTTTGAAATGGTACTACTTCTGCGATTTCCCAAAAGTTTGATTATTATAGAAATTTAAGGTTAAGGTAATTGTGAGTAAGAACAGTTAAAATCTCGAAACAATGCAAATGAACAATGTTCTGAAATTTCAATTATGAACAAATAATAAAATATTAAAAATGAATAAGTGACTTAATTGTAAAGAGCCCTTTGTTCTTGTTAAGTATAAATAGTACTTCAATAAGTAAGATCATGTTATGTCAGATTTGGAATCGAAAGTGATCGGTTGTTTTAGCAATAATTTAAATAAAACTTTTTTAAAACCTACTCGATGTAAGAAAGAATTTAAGTTAGAATAATCATTTTGCTATTCCTAATGATCTGGACATTTTATGGGGGACCGGACTTGTTAAACGATGCTCAGCTTTTGCAATTGTTTTTCCTGTGCGGTGTTGTAATGTTGTGCAAAGCTTGTGACAACATAGTTATGTTGTAATGAAAACTGCAGGGGCCTTGGTAAGTAACTCGATTCTTTAGTGAAATGTTTGATTTCGAATAATCGGAACTATGAAAGTTTTTATATTCGAACATAGAAAAATCAAGCATATCATCTCATTATTTACTTTTCGACTGATTTTAAAAGAATACTGCTTTCATCTTATTAGAGTGGGCCCAATTTATGCAGCACAAATTTGTAATTTCAAACCAACATTTTAAATTGTTAAAATATTTGTTGCTAACTGAGCTGACGGCGCGCCGCCATTGCCATTGACATTGCTTATTTTTATTATGATCAATAAATGTATATGATGAATCATCGTGTCTTGTTTTAGCGGTATTTTAAAAAATTCAGAAGCGAGACAAAAATATGGCAACTTTATCCCACCCAAAACCTTAATCCTGAGGGCCCACCACATTAATGCAACTCTGAACTATCGGGTGACTTTTTTGAGGTTAGGATTTTCATGCATTAGTATTTGACAGATCACGCGGGATTTCAGACATGGTGTCAAAGAGAAAGATGCTCAGTATGCTTTGACATTTCATCATGAATAGACTTACTAACGAGCAACGCTTGCAAATCATTGAATTTTATTAGCAAAATCAGTGTTCGGTTCGAAATGTGTTTCGCGCTTTTTTATCGACAAATTTTGTTCAGCGATGAGGCTCATTTCTGGTTGAATGGCTACGTAAATAAGCAAAATTGCCGCATTTGGAGTGAAGAGCAACCAGAAGCCGTTCAAGAACTGCCCATGCATCCCGAAAAATGCACTGTTTGGTGTGGTTTGTACGCTGGTGGAATCATTGGACCGTATTTTTTCAAAGATGCTGTTGGACGCAACGTTACGGTGAATGGCGATCGCTATCGTTCAATGCTAACAAACTTTTTGTTGCCAAAAATGGAAGAACTGAACTTGATTGACATGTGGTATCAACAAGATGGCGCTACATGCCACACAGCTCGCGATTCTATGGCCATTTTGAGGGAAAACTTCGGAGAACAAGAACAATTCATCTCAAGGAATGGACCGGTAAGTTGGCCACCAAGATCATGCGATTTGACGCCTTTAGACTATTTTTTGTGGGGCTACGTCAAGTCTAAAGTCTACACAAATAAGCCAGCAACTATTCCAGCTTTGGAAGACAACATTTCCGAAGAAATTCGGGCTATTCCGGCCGAAATGCTCGAAAAAGTTACCCAAAATTGGACTTTCCGAATGGACCACCTAAGACGCAGCCGCGGTCAACATTTAAATGAAATTATCTTCAAAAAGTAAATGTCATGGACCAATCTAACGTTTCAAATAAAGAATCGATGAGATTTTGCAAATTTTATGCGTTTTTTTTTTTTTAAAGTTCTCAAGCTCTTAAAAAATCACCCGTTATAAGCATAGGTATTATAGTGTCATATTGAGGAGTAACCCTTTATGTCATGTCATTTAAAGCCAATTCTGGTGTACCTCAAGGGAGTCGTCTTGGTCCATTGCTGTTTATTTTATTTATTAATTTATTTACCGTATGTTTTAAATAATTCTATATAGCTAATCTATGCAGATGATGTTAAAAAGTTTCGAATTATCAATTCCGTCAAGAACTGTAGAGAGCTCCAAGAAGATCATTTGATTTGAAATATTATCAAATGTAAGTTGTGTTTTATACGCTAACGTAATATAAGAAATTTTGACTTTATGACGTGAATTCGTCAGATTTGAATAGAGAATCCAGTTTTTCTGACCTTGGTGTTATACAAGGCTAAAAATTGACGTTTGCTGATTACTATAATAATACTATGAAAAAGCTAACAAAACACTTGGTTTCGTCAAAAGATTTTCCCGAGATCCATGTTATTAAAATTCTGTATGTTTCTTTTGTTAGTCCAATTCTTCCTTTGATAAATCTCCCATCTCTTTCTGATCACGGAGAGTATTTGCAGTTCGTCTTTATATACGTATTGAATGGAAATATTTCATTTCCAGCTATTATTTGTCGATTGAATTTCAATCTGAGTCAAACTAGCTTAAGAAGAAATTTACCCCTTAGAACTATTTTTAGCAGATCAAACTATCAATCAATTAATCAGTAAATTCAATAACTTTTCTATATTCATTGACTCTAATGACAATCTCAAATCTGCAAGCTTTAAATTTAATTTCTTTGCTATAAGTAGTTAAAATTCTGTTAATTTTAATTTAAGATTTAAGGAAATATTGTAATCTTAACCTTAGCATTTAACGTATTTAAAACAAAATAATAAAAGTAACCTTTTCAAGCCCTTTAAGACTTCGTATCGGTGGGCAAAAATTTTTAGATTTTATTATTTATTAAAGCTATAAAATTACCTTTTCCTCTGTAAAATATTTTCATTCCTTTTGCAAGGCTAAAGATCCATACTTAGCGAGACTTTTTCTGGATTCGCAACTAATCTTAACAGAATTATTATTTATATTAATTAATTTTAAATGCAAATTTTTCCAAATGCTATCATTTCTCTCGCCAGTTTTGGATTTAACTTACGAACATATTTCTCCTTGGAGTTAAATATTTTTTCCAAAACGAAATTATTAAAAAAAAAAGAAAAACATTTTTTATGGTTAATATCATTTTTTATTATATTGCATAAAAATAAATGTCTTCAATAGTATATAATGTAAGTATGCCTAGACGACTCAAATTGCAAGTGTCCATTTTATTTTATTTTTAAATTTAATTATAATAGAACAAATTAGTTGTTAAATTAATAAGTTGTGTGAGGAGGCACTACTTTTTTGTCTACAACAAAAGGCTCTCAAATAAATACCACAATTTTACAAACAATGTTTCTAATAAAAATTTACGAGGTGACAACAAGACTAAGACTGTTAATATCAGGGCGAAAGCGAGCGCGATCCAAGTCAGCCGCCTCGATGTTTCCAACTATAATTGCGTATGATTTTCATTGAATTTCGTTCGTGCTTCATTCCAATCGATTGTAAGATGATCAATTGTCTTCCAATTGGGTGAGTGGACATCTGGAGAGAGCCAATTAAAGTCAGCAATGTCTGTGTAGTTATTGATGGATTTATCCAGAGCAGCTTTTGTGAAATCGCAATCAATCTTGGGATAGCTGTAGTTGTAGGTGCTAACTTCTATTTTGGTGCAGTCTTCAATGATGGCGCGGCATGTGACATGCAAGAAAAGTCTACATCCCACAGAGGAATGCAGTCGTAGCTGTTGACATGCGGCTGCTACACGAGAATTCTTGCAGTTCTCGGCAAAAAGCGATCTGGAAATAGGGCCACAGAGGAGAGTACAATTGTCCATGCCGGATATTTGTACAGAGCCAGCATGACCTTGGATCTCAACAAAGCAGTTGCTGAGGTTGGAAATGGTAATGTCCTGGTTATTGACCTGTTCTGTGCGAAGTACAAGATATTCATTTGATTTGTTCGATAGAGTCCAAGTAAACACAGACGAGGAGATGCTGATTTTTTCACTGAGATCCACTTTATCGAGGGAATTTACTTTTGGATTTACCACGACCTTTGGGGCTACTTTTTTGCTGTTGAAACCGAATTTCTTCTTGGGCATCAACTTCTGACGAACTGAATCAGCATGAGAACTTATTTCGTTGAGAGCATTTTGACTTGCTTTGATTTTGTAGTCGGGCAAGAATATTGTCGAATTCGATAGATACCGTTGCAGCTCCTGGATTTCAACTGTAATAGCTGAAAGTACTCGAAGCAGCTCAGGCCCTTCGGGTTTTGAGATACTAACATTGTCGATATTCGCTTTGATTTCTTTCGAGCGATCTCCAAAAGTCTGTGAGAAATAATCGATTCCTTCAAGGTCTAAGTTTTCTTTATTCCGCAGTTCGAGCTTCACATCGATGTAATTCTGTCGGTCTTTGTTGCGTTTATTGATGCGCTCCAATACGGTGTCTTTTTTGGCATTAACATCGAGACTATTGTCAACATCCATTTTTAATATTTTAATTGTCTTTCTTCTGCGGCAGATAGACTGGACTTTCTACAGCAGCTGCTTTGAGTTTTCTCAAAAATAGTATCTTTTTCTTTTCCTCCTCAGTGAGAGACGTTAGAGGTGTTGACCTTCGGATTTCTTGAATTTTCTCTTCTGATGGTGTAGTCAATCTGAGGAGAGCGTAACCAACACCGCCTAGTGATACCAACCATATTAAAGATTTAACATACGGATTAGAAGCCATTTACTGAACTTGTTAGATTTTTGTGTTTAGAATGGAGATAAAAGGATTAGAAAGAGTTTTTGGATTATACAATAATGAAATAAAAAAGTTATTTACTTCAGAGTTTTGATTTGAGATTTGTTTGGAGACTGAGTTATTCTGACTTTTTGGCAGTTGCACGCCAATAGGATGAATCAATTGAACGGATATTACTGTCGCCTAGAGTTTCTCCAACTTTGTAGTAGTAGTTGAGTACAGATGGAAAATTGTTGTTCATATATTGACGAAAATCTGTAAAAGAAAAAAAAAATGTTTTCAATGCAAACAAATTGTTTTGAAATTTATCATATGATATGCTTTTCAATTTTATGATAATAAAGTGATGGAGATAAATGAATTTATTCATTTTTTCGTATTTGTTTAATACGTTGTTTATAAATTATTATGAAATTTGTAGCTAGTGTTTTGGCATAATTGAGATTCTGAAATACAATTTTTGAGTTATAAGTAACTTCTTTTATCTATAAAGAGTTCTCAAAAATCCAGTCGAATTCTTTAAGTAGGTATTCCGAGCTTTTCTTGAAGCGTCTAGGATTTTTTCATACATTGAAGTTATGTTGGCATGAAGTAGAAGTAATTTTTACCTAGCTCTCAAACTACATAAATTGCAAAACTAATTACTATTGTGTTATATGATGATCCGTTTATGCCAAGAATTACACATCTTATTTTGAATATTAAAAATGCATATTTATCTATATTCTGTGAATCTTTAAAGTAGTTTAATTCCATAAGATTCAGTAGTCTGCCTTGTGATGTTCTTGCTTCAGTGAAACAAAAATTTTCATTAGTTTGCATTATTTTGTAAAGTTGATCTTTAACATGGCTCAAATTTAATGGATTTGTCGATGCATTTTTCCAAGATCTTTCTACTTCGAAACCCACTAATCATGGTTTCTTAGCCCATAAAGTATCCTTTGAACAAAAAAGGAAAACATTAACCTGGATGGATAAATGGAAAAATCTAAGTCAATGGTCCGGAATGCAACTTAACCTTAACTACCATGACTTCAGCGAATAGAAACCAAAGCTTTTCGAACTTATTGCAAGCGTTGATTGCCGGTGTTTTCAAGGGTATTTAATGGAAGCAACAAGGTCAGCTTAAAGAAGACTATACAGATGTCTGAAGCAAAATCTCAATGGGAGGAAATATTTTTGGGATGAATATAGCGTGGAGGAAATCTCTATCATGGGAAAACTAGGCGGTGTCTGTCCGGTCTTAGCCAAAATAAGAAAATTTTACTTCGGTACCAACTTCTTATCGATCCAGATAATGGCCCTCCTAAATGAGAAAGAAGTCTCAAAATTATTTAAGTATTGTTAAGCTGAGGGTATCGACCAAGGATAATAAATGAGGTCTTTTAATCATTGTATAAAGAAGTTATTTATTGCAAGTTTTTTTTTATAATTTAAATGTGATACAAATATTTTACACTATGATAATTTTTGTTTTTTTTTTTAGGATTATGCAAAATTAATTTCGCGATATAAAGAATGTACCTACCTGTAAAAAACAAAAAAAAAAACAGTGACTATGTGGGAATTTCCCAGTTTTACGAAATACTTCTTTGAAATTCCTACATATGTATAGGGTTTGGGATTTAAAAAGTCGCCTTTAAGAGGATTTCAGAAGTTTGTAAATTCTTCTTAATTTAATTTCATTATCGGCAAAACCAAATAATAAAATTGAAAAACGAATAGGCGTAGGTACAACTTATAAACTTAATAAGTATTTAAACTACAAATTATGTTTAAAATAATAACTTTGGAAATAGATTAGGTATGTGTAGTTCTAGGCCGGTACTTCTTTATCAAAAGATACAGAATTAATTTTACTTCGCCCTATATAATTTCTAAATCAACGTCTTTAGTAGTAGGAACTGCAGTCTTGCATTTCTTTGTTCACATACAAAATTAAATGGGCGTTTAAAACTTAGAAACTAGTGTCTTCTAGTTCAAATTTAGCTCAAACTAGTCACACTGTAGTTGAAATAAGAAACTCTCAAATGTTTTACACTAAAATAACTTTATTTATGTAGTTTTTGTTAAGAATATAATTTTAACCAGAGAAAAAAATATTGGAAAATTTCACCTGCAGGCCAAAGGTGAAAGGACAACGACTACGAGTCGAGTACGAGACATCAAAATGACAGATAGAACAACTATTCACCATGGAGAATTCTTTGGGCAAGGAGAACTGTCACTTAAAATAAGAAATGGAAAAATTCCTATTGCGCTGCGACAATTTCATGAATTTCCCAACCATCTGTTTTCTTTTTATTAATATAATTTGGGTTTTCATGACGATTTTAATAAAATTATCAGGATATTACATAAAATACGAAAAATAATGTTTTTTAAAAAACTTGCTATGCGAAAAATATGTATGAACATCGATGGAATTTATGTATTTTTGCTTTTCTAACCTCGATCGGTGTTCATGCGATAATAGACACCGTAAGAAACAGCAAAACACACAGCTTCAATTACGAATAATGTTTTGGCGCCGCCTTTAACGAATTTCCAAAATCCTGACTTTTGTGTTTTAGGTAACATAGTATTCTAATTTTTATGAATTAAAAAATATAACATCGCGAATGAAAAACCACACTCACTTGGAAGAGAATTTTCACAAGAAGAAGAAAAAGAATATTGAACTTTTCTGCTTCTACCTCGGGTCGGATGATGACGAAATATGTGAGTATGATTCATTCACAATGCGGATATGTTGAGAGTGTTATGGGATATTATTCATTTTATTTGGGGAATTTTCATTTTCCGTGGATGCGTTCAGTGAATGATTTTAATTTTTGTCTTTGTCATGTTCAATTAAATTATAAGCGAGAGTTTTTTTAAAGTTAAATGTTATTAGTTTATTTTCGTTGCGCTTCGTAAATTTTTTTAATTGAGTTAAACTTAACATCATAATTTGTAAAAGAGTAAAAGCTTCTACTAAATCTCCTTTTAATTATCACTACATTTCCTTAGGCAACCACTAATCACGTTTGTTTATATTGGTAAGTACGGTTTATTTAATTTTTGTTCGTGAGGTTTCTACTATTTGGATTTGTTTTCGTCCAGATTTGGAACATTTAAAGCTCAATTTTTAGAGGATAAGTTTACATTAATCAAATTGTTTTTCGTTTCAAAAGCATTTAAGAAAATATAAACAATGGATGTGTTTGAATTTAAAAAAAGTGTGGAATATTATGCATGTTTTTGAAAATTTAATCAGGCATTTACCAGAGGAAGCAACAAAGTTGAAAAGGCATGAAGCTTATACAAAAATGTATACATCTACTCAAATCAATGGAGGTAAAACTTATTGAAAAGACTTTTATAGAATGTTTATAAGTTTACAATTTTTAGTAGTAAGTAGTAGTACCAAGGATTACAAGCCGAGGACAATAGAAGAAAATTAATTGCCACATTTCCATTTTTTTCAAAATAAATTATTTAATAATGACGATGTCGAAGGTTTCTCGGTTAAATAAATACAATTTTAAAGATGAAGAAAAATGTTGAATACAAAAATTAAATTTGTTTTAATATGAAATGTGGGCGACTCTGTTCTTTTTGTATTAATTCCAATAATGTCCAGCGAAACAGGTTAAATCAGAGGAAGAACTGTCATTTGTGACATTTGAAATTCGCAAAATGTATACCTATTTTATGGAATGTTTTGTACTTTTTTTTAAGTTTAAGTTATAACAAAACTTTAAAAATTAATTTTCTTTGATTTTTTTGAAGGTAGCTTAACAAAATTATTTATTTTCAAAATAAAATTGCGTAAACAAGAAAATTTATTTTGATAGAATTTGTCTACAGTTTTAATAGCAAAAAAACACACACACCGGTAATTACCGGTAATTACTGCCAATTACTATCAATTAATAGTTGATCAATTTTAAAGAAAAAAATTTTACGGGGTTTTGATAGTTAAAGATATTCAACTAGTTAAATAAGTTCTTTAAAGCTTTATCGCATATGAAACAAAAAATAATATAAGCGTTTTATATTTAATTCTTTATTCGAATGAAAATAATTTAGGAATGAAAAACTTAACAAAACATATAATAATAATAAATGTAATATAATATTTTTCGAACGGTACATATATTCAACAAACAATATTTTAGAATAGACTATTTGGAATAATAAGAAAACTTATAAGTATCACTTTAAAGTTGCCAAATTTCTTAAAAAAATGAAGTTTAAAAAAGTCTGAATTTAAATATTTAACAACTTTCAATTGATAGTTGACAATTGCGATTTTGATATGATAGTCAAAAATAGTTGCGTAAATAATTTTTCAATGGAATAAATAATATAAAAAGCATAGGAGATGTAATCCACACTGATAATTTCCATTGGTGAACTTAACACCTTGCAAAATTGACATTTGACTCCCTCGGTATGAATATGATTTTTTGTTCGTAAAATATTTGAGATGACAAATACATCTCTCACGTCAAGATATTAAAGACCCTGAAACGTCCAGAAATTTCAAGATTTGTCAATGTGACAAATCGGACTAATTGCAATAGCTTACTGTGGGAAGTTTATAATTGACAGTTTCTTGTCCAAACGAAGTTCAAATTGATGTCAACGACGTAACATTATTGCCACATTTAGGTTTTAAAAGTAATACCATTTTAAATGGCAGTAATTTTATTTTAAATGGCAGCCATTTTGTCAGCTGTCAAATGATATATTTTAAATTTGGTGTAACATTTCAACATAAATATACTGACACCTCTGCAAAAACTGACTTTTTGCTGTGCTTAATTGGTTTTACTTTGCTTCGTACTTTCTTAAAACGATAGGGTCATAAATGTTGGAAAAAGTCATGGAAAATTAGATCTTCAGATTAAACAACGTCTCAGCCAATCGTCATAGCCAGAAATCATATTTAAGTTATAAATTTATAAGATTATCCTTCAAATAAAGTAAATTTAATGTCAATTGAAAAAAAAAATAATTGTTGCTTTTTATTCCACTTCAAAGTTCTATAATTCTAAAAATAAGACTCGTTATTCCGAAATATACGAATTTAAGACCCATTTTAATCAGATTATAGGTAATATTTACAATATCAACAGAATCTCTCATAAACAAACCAAAGTTTTGCAAAATGCTATGAACACAAATTTTATGTTTTAAATAAGATTATCTACTTACCTTTATGAGAGTAGTTCTTTTCTTAACTTGAAAATGTTTTCAGTAACACGAAGCAATAACATTGTAAAATGTATGTATAAACAAAACAAATAAAAATAATTATTTCATTAACAAACTTAAAATGTAGGTGGAAGATAATCGTCAGATCTTAAGTCAACAAACTGATTTATAATAGGTAAATATAAAACGACACCGTCATACTGCGATTCCAAGATAAGAATTTTATGAATGAAAATTGAAATCATCCGTAGTAGTAAAAGTGATTCATTCTGCAACAAATTAAAGCGATTCATGAATTGATTTAAAATTCCAGGAACAAAAATTGTACACAATCCATAATGGAAATAAAAAGTCTTATAGTCCAAAATGTAATTTTCTTTTTTTTATTACTTCCATTCACTGAATATAACGAATTTTCTGCGAAACAGTGACGCAACATCTAAGATGTCTACCGCAACAAAACTATACAGTGATCAGTGATGGTTGTTTTCTATGGCAGACGGAATTCCATTTGGGAATCTCCCCGATCAGAGTTGAATTGGGTATGGTGTTTTACAACAACACAACTTTTGAAAGCGTTACAAACAAGTTTATTTTCCACGGATCTCTCATGAATCATCACTCTATTTACTCAAGTACGACGTCATCATAAAAACGACGCGGCGCTGCTGCTGCTATAGGCTCCGGCAAACGACCTATGTGGGGAACGGAATAAGAGGATGAAATTGAAAAATTTCCTACACTCAAAGATTGAAGAATTTCATTCACAAAATCAACGCCAACAGCGGTCACATGACGCATGAGAGAGCAAGGAGCTTTTCATTTCAAAGCTTCTTGCTCTTGATAGTTGCTAGCTAAAAGATCTTCACTGCTATCTGCTACATTTTATTTGATTTTTATGAATGAAAATCAAACGATTGAGAGAGAGAAGAGATCGTGATCGCGAGAAAGCTTTAATAATTCTCTCTGCGATATTTCTCTCAATGAAAGAAATTAAAAATCAAAGACTTCGGCTGGTTATTCATTCACAAAAAACCTTTATTTTGAAATTGTTAACTCGCGAAGAAGGACGTTCCTATTAGCCAGGACACTATCTGGATCTAGTTCCGGCTCTACTGTAATAGAAAACAATCGCTATCGGGTTTTTGTCCGCAAAGTAATTTTTAAATATTTAACGGTTATTTATTTATTTTTGTCAAGTGAATACAATTTAAGCTTTCTCTGCTCTCAGAAGGTGCAAAGACAACTTATGGAACTATGACCAAGTGAATCATTGTTGAAGATGATTTTTCCGTAGAAAAATTTCTAAAAATTCAAAGTTCAAAATTAGTTTTTGATATTTTAATGGCTGATTCATTACTTCCGATAGTGTTGTTCGATTGTTAAATCGTGGCGGTTTCTTCTTTCTCATAAAATAAATAACTGACAGTTTGTTGTCTACCATTAAGGCCATATTTTATAGATACAACATTAATTCAACGCGGACACTACCACCGACTGGCCACGGCGCGGCGTGGCGCATCGCGTCTATAGTGAGCTTTCCAGGAATTCATTGGCGCCGTGTCGCTCTGTGTGAATCATTATAACAACAAAAAATAAAAGTGACAAAATGGAATTAACCATAATTTTAAAAAGTGTGTGTGACCTTAAAAAATTAAATTTATAAGTACAAATTGTCAATATAAATATATCATGCAAGAAAATGATCCCCAGTGGTTTGGTGAAAGGACGTTTAATGAAAATAACGAAACCCACGTGGAAGAGGCGGAAACATTAAGTTATAAAGAAAGTGGTAGTGATCTTTTAGAATTGAGTCCTTTTGAAAGTGCTTTAGGTGAAAAAGACAAAAAAGAATCCGGAGAAAATGAAGACGACGACGTTGAAGAAGACGATGAAAAAGGAGATCCTGTACTTCCAGTCGATCCAAGAGTTTGGGACTCCGCACACATTCGTAGATGGGTTAAATGGATGACTAGAAAATTTAACATCGATCCAAAGCCCGATATTACCAGATTTCCAACGAATGGCATTGATTTGTGCGAGATGAAAAAAGCCGACTTTTGGGTTTGTGCCGGCTCAAAGGAAGGAGGAATTTTAGTGGCTAAACATTTTGCCTGTATGTTGTACCATGCGACGGGAAGAGCGACTAGTCCATATATAAATGATAATGAACCAAGTAAGTACCTTTAAGATGTTTAAAAGACTTGAAGCTTAAATGTTAAAGGCCTTTAAAAGACTGTACACGTAGAGTATCTATATAAGCTTTGGTAGGGATGAGTAATTTCCGTTTGAAGAATTCGCTGTATGTAATCCTGTTTGAAGTATGTAGATGAAAACAAGAATCTTAAATATTGTTTTCGGATTATAAGAAATGCCGCCCAAGTAATTCTAGGAAAATAAAACTTGAATTGATTCATGGCCTGGATACTGACTTTTTAATTAAGTTGGTTAAATTGCATATAATTATACAAAACATAGCTGCTTTGATCCACTATTGTTTTATACGAAGGGCTTTGATTTTTATATTTTAATAGATTAAACAATTTTTGTTCATATTTTCTATACGTATATAAAATAAATGTGTTTTAAGTTTTATTGTTACTTATTTTTAACCGATGCCGACGGTAAATTTATTTATTTAACATAAAGTTAAGTTGGCGCTAAATCAAAGCAATTATAGTTCATTAATTTGAATTTAAAAGCAGTTGTGATAATCTTAAATTTTGTTTTCGATTTTGGCTTTACCTCTAAATTAAAAAGGTAAGAAAGGTAGGAAAAGAGACGTAAGTCAAAGTTAGCGATGATTTTGGGTATAAAGGTTGGTCTATATTATTGTCAGACTAACTCTAACACAATACAACTTATTTTTTAAATGAGTTTACTTTATTTTTTCAAATACATATTTCACAAAACATCCAATATATTTTTCTAAAAATTTCCATCAATTTTGAGACATTTGGCGCAAAAAATAGTTGTACGAACAATTTGTTTTTGTGTGTTTTGGAACAAAACAAAAGTGTATAGGTTACGAATCCAGTACCAGAGTGTTGAAAACTTCTGTTTTTCAATGATTTGTGAGGGTTTCCTTTTTCTTAATGAAGAATCATTGGATGTCTTTTTTTGGATTCGGATATCTTCAAAGCCTCACAAAGTTGACTGCTGTTAAGTTTCAGGCCGCGGTGGTATTGAACACGGCTTTTGAGTCACCACCATTAAAAAGTGTTGTAGAACTGGACTTCAACACTTAAGGTGAATTGTTCAATTCATTCTTTCTTTGGTAATTCATGTCGTATCTCGTAAGAATCTTTTCGCAAAATATTCTCTGCTTAATGCCATTTTTTTATGAAGATAAAACTTTCAATTTTGTATCGGGTGATTTTCTTAAAAGCTTGAGAATACAAGACAGAAATATTGTTGGAATTATTTTTATTATTTTAATTTGTTAGATAGTTTCATGGCATCTATTTTTTAAATATGATTTCGTATTTCATATATCTCCTCGGCTACAAGTTATACATACGTGCGACTCCAATAAATGTGGCCAAATAGCGTCAATCAAGGCTTCAATATTGGCTATTAATGCTTAAAGAGTTATTTGTTTGTCGGCATAAACAAATTACATAACACATCTCCATAAAAAGTAATCAAGTGGAAGTTAAGTGGTATATGAATAAAAGGATCAATTAACAGGACCACTTCTGAGATTTAAATTGTCACAAAATTAATTTCAATTTATGATTGACAAGTTGTTTTAACCAAATGTCGTGATTAATTTTTGCAAACAAACAATTAGCTACCGTGGCAATTTCTTTCTAACTACAAAATAAATGAGGACCTATGATACTGTTAGCCTGTAAACCGCATCAAAAAGTCAATTTTAATGAATCCAATAGTTATAAGTTAATGGATTGAGGATTGGCTTTTGCAAAGCCATTTAAACAGAAAGAAGCTTCATAACTAAACACTGTAAAATAAAGATATTGCTGTAAGAAATGCCCACAATCTTAAAATCGAAATATCAACACAGTTTAAGATTCTCAACTGTCAAACCTTATTACAACAACAATATTATTCTGAGAGCAGTAAATCTGAAAAATGCCAAGCTTTTCATCGGAACGTTAATTTCCCAATCCTGAAAATTTAAAGTGAAACCGTTGTATAATTTTTTTGATGGCATTCGATTTTCTACTGTTTTCTAAAGTCAATAAGACTTTTCTTTGAAACTGGAAATTTTGGTATTTTTAGTGGTGTATTTTTTGTCGTGATGATATTCTGTTTCTATTTCTTAATTATTTGTATTTCTATTTGTAATTAAAATTCTAGGAAGCCAATAGTTTCTTGAACTATATAATTTCTGCATTTTATGTATTTTGTTTAAGTATATATTATTACTTAAAAGTTCTTAGGAAGTCAATCCTTTTGTAATAAGAAAACAAACTACGTTAGTTATAATAATCCTTTTTTGTAATAATGATAACCTGACAAAGAAGTCAATGATTCTTTTATTACTATGTTACCAAATCATCATGAAAGTTAATAAGATTTGTATCCGCGCTTAGTTTGATATTATCTATTTCAATAAAGAAAAAAAGAATTATCCAAACTATTTATAAATAAAATCTATACAAACTTACATACATCGTCGCTACAAGGAAAATGTATTCCACAAAACAGATAACACTTAAAGAATCCTTCAACAACTTCCCACCTTTTTTGTTGTTTTTGAAGAACCTGGGAAGAACAACAACGAAAGGTCCATATCCAGTCAGGAAGGAAGGTATAAACTAAATCTTTTCGGAAGAAAGTAAATTGGAGCGGGTAATATACTTTTTCCCAAATCAAATCACGTCACTATAACCTTCATTATACCTATCCTCCATGTCCTGTCCCGTTCAGTCCATAAATGCCTTAAACACAAACTCTATCCAAGATGCATCTTATCCAAGAACAATCTTTATACATTTATCCTCATATATGTACATTAACCCATTATTGACCGATCTAAAAAGTTTCTGTTAAAAGAACGAAAGAATAGTTGAGGGGTGCGGATAAATTTTTCTCATAAAAGGATTCAATTGAAATTGCAATGATTAAATAAATAGCCATGAGAATTTCACGCTCTCTCTTCCAAATCAAGAGGGTGTGATGTGGAAATAAAAGAAATCCTTTTGGTCAATTCTATTTAAGATGTGTGAAAGTATCCTTTTCCTGCTCGAAGATTTATGCGGTAAGTGATAAGAGAGGCAACGGTAATTGCATACTTGAATTGAAAGATACAATATTTCATGATGCCTTCATAGAGCTTATATACCTCTTTAATTTAAGCCGTCCCACTCTTGACTGCCAACACACACCGTCGTCGTCGGTCGGCATATTTTCATTCACTCTTATTCAACGATGTAATAATTATTCATAACAATAACGCAGAAGAACAACGCATATTATAATTTCATAACATAAAACGGTGAAAGCTCAACGCCCGCCAAACGCTGCCACCGTCACCGTTGAAGGATACGAAGTTAATAAAAAGTTCAAGTGAAGTTAATAAACGAGGTAAATATGATAATTTATCACAGAGTGTGGTATCTAATAATAAAATCACAATAATCCTCTGCCGAAAAATATGCAACCCCACCAATGAAAACGATCACAGCGGGCGGTTTGCCATCTCCAGTCAAACAATGAAATCGCTTTCCGTTTCCTTGCCGTTGTCGGTAGTCGGTCGGTAGCATCCTTCCTTCCTGTACTAGCAACTCAAACTATACACTATCTAAAAGGGATGACAGCAATGTTATAGAGTTGTTGTTAAAAACATTTCGATTTAGAAATGTAACGTTTCCTTAATATTGGACGGAGTGTTTATAGGACTCATCAAGAAGGTTTTGTCTTTGCAGTGGAAGTGATAAATGACGAAACGAAAAAGAAAAAGGTGAGAAAAGATAATTATCCTTAATTTACTCTATTAAGAATAATCTTATGGCATTAAAAGTTAAATTTGATTTTTGGACCGGAGGTATAATTTTCGATGACTTTTTGCAATATTTGTGGCCGTATTTCAGTAATAACGCGGTGAATGTTGTGCTCCAAGTTGTCAATCATTTCGGGATTATCGGTGTATACTAGTGCCTTTACATATTTCCACAGAAAATAGTCAAGCGGCGTTAAATCGCAAGACCTTGGAGACCAATTCAAGGGGTCCGTAATCGTTTAAGCTTTAATAAATCATAATTGTGGCACGAGCTATGCGATAGTTAGCGCCGCGGCCAAGAAACACTGCAAAATAAAAGCGAGATTCATGGCTAAACAAAATTCGTTTATCAAAAAAAGAATCGCGATTTTGCGAATTTGCACAATTTGGAAACGTTGGCGTTGTTCAAACGTCAGTTTACTAAATATGAATCATTTGACAGCTGACAAAATGGCCGATAGTTAAAAAACAGACAATTCTATATCTCTAAAAATAAACGCCTGTTATAACAAAAAGTAAAGACTTCTTGACAAGTAATTAAATAAGTGTAGTCTAACCTCACTTAAGTTATTCAAAGACGTTTAATGTGTCAAATGATTCAAAACAGAATCGAAGAAAATAACAACCCTGGCCGAAGTAATAGAATCTGTCGCTGTTGCTCTCATCACCATTGACGAGGGTGTCATTTAATTGATTTGTTTTTTATTCATACAGGGATCATTGGTTAGATTTGCGTTAATCGCCGAGTTAGACATATGTTTCACGTCCACCCACCAGGTGATGTTATTGTAAAACTACCCCTGTTCTAACTTATTCAATTCACTCCTCTTATCCCCCATATGGTGGGTAATGCAAAAAGTGGTAGTAGAGGACGCAGTGTAGAAGGCAATGGGTGGTTTTCTTTTGAGGATGCTTTGCTTAGACGAACTTTGTGCTTTTTTATTTCAGTTTCAGTTTCATCTTCGAGTTGTTGGCGATTGGACGTTTTTAGAAATTTAGTCACTGTTTTTTTAAGAAACTCTCATGAAAATTCATTGTAGGATCTCTAGTGCTGAAAAAAGTGTGCGAACAAAAGTTTTTAAATAATTTTTTGATTATAAAAAAAAAAACAAAAAATATCTATAAAATATTTAAAAAGTTTGAAATGAGTGTGAGTGTTGATGTGGGCGTAATGTGGCGCCTCTCTGAGGATTTTAATCGGCGTTTTGGCGTCAGAATGCAACCTCATCACCATCACCATCATCATTACCATCATCCATCTGCTGCGGCGGCTGCTGCAAGGCCAATTCTTTATAATGGTTTGTTTCGGTTTCAAAATAAAAACACAATATTGTGGATTGATTTTTATTTAAGAATCATAAATTTTGTACATATATCTACAATTTTGAACAATAAATTACTCACTCTGCATTTTTATGCTGAATTCTAAGAAATCCATCCGGCTTAACAGATGTGGATAGAAAGATCATAAGTTAACAATTATTTCAAAATATTTCTTTTTTTTTTCATTAACTGAATACGAAAACAAAAACAAAATATGAATCATCCGAAAATACATTTAATTTGTGATTCATTTTTTCGGTTTTGGACTCTGGGATCTTATAAAAATACTATTAATACCAACGAACGCTTTGAAGTTGTCTTTCAGTGAGACTATCTAAGACCTTCAGATCTAAATTTAAATAGTTTCTTATCCATTGAAAACATTTCTGCGAAATACCTGCCTTAAAAGTGATCATTTGACCTTATTAACTTTCATTTCGTTTTGACCTTAAAATGCCTTTCTTATTTTTGTGATAACGTAAGGACAGCTAAACTAGGCATAAAATAAAAACTGAAAGTTAATAATTTACAAAAGCAATAAAGCCAGAATAAATATTGTCTTAGATATATTTTTAGACTTTTTAATTAATACCAAAATAGTTTTTTTACATGCTTTCAGACATAACTTGAGTAAATATCGGCAAAACTTCAAGACTTTTAAGGCTTTTTTTAAATTCAATTTCTAGCTCAACTATCTCGAAATCTACAAAACCGATTTCAGTTTAAGCTTTTATTTGATATCTATCTTATATATACATTTATACGTAATTTCCGGGACATTTTACTTCCTGTAGCTTAATCTATATTATGTGAATTTTGAACTCTATTTATATTTTTTAAACTGAAAATTGATATTATGGTTGAAACTATCAAATTTTACTTTTCTCTTTAATTTTTTTTTTAATTCCCAGTAATTTTGTTTTTTAAATCTATTTTAATCCGGTATAGTTCCCCATAAATCTTGATAATTCATAAACGAAGTTTTACTCCTTATTAATTTAATTTCGCCGAATTATTTGTTTATATGCTAAAGTCTCTTAAAGTGACATTATCATTATTAACTATAATGTTTTGAAGAAAAATGTTATCACTGATTAAATCCTTTATTCTTTCTTATTTGTTTAATCTATTTTTATCAATAATAGGCCAAGTTTAGTTATCATAAAAATAAAACCCATATACAATTCTCAGATTTTTCTTTACAAAAATCTTATCGCTTTGCTTTATGAATAACAATAACCAATGAATTATTGTTAGGTAAGGTAGATTAAAACTAATTGCAATCAAAATTAAAACCTTTAAAGTGCTTTTGCATCCATTTTGTGAATTACGAAAATATTAAAATAATATCCCTCAACATAAACAAATATGATTTATTTAGTTTTCAAATTTAAATACAATTATTGCCAAAGTAACCAAAACTTAAGATAATACATAGACATTTCTAGAATTGTGTGAGCATTAAATTCCATATAATGGAAAAATATAAAAATCAGTTAAAAAAAATATCTACTTTATAATAAACAAATTAACTGTGAATTGCAAACTTAAAATCGCATTAAAAACTCGTGTTTTAACGCTTATATAATTGAGTTCCTTCAAAACTTGTTTTACGGCAAAGCAGGTTTAATATTGTTTTCGAGTTTTATATTGTTTTTCAAAAATTTGATACAGAAAACTTATTATTTCCTGTTCATTATTTTTTAAATCAAAAATTGTGATATATTTCAAGGCCGAAACCGCTTTGAAAAAAGTCAAATCTAAAAAAAAGCCATATCTAATGGCCGTAAATGTCAGTGTTTTTTCATATAGATAACATATAATAAAAGAGTTTTTTGTTTTAATTTTCATTTGCTATTTATTTATTTTATTTAATAATAATTTTTTATTTTAATTTTTTTAAATTTTAAACAATTTTGAAAAATTTTGAAGGTTTGTCTTTTTAAAAAGTACATACATTTATTTTTTCAATTCTAGAATCTGTTAGAGTGATACAAATATTTTTCTTTGTATTCAAAAAAAGTACAGTAAGTGTTAAAGATTCTGCCAAGAAGTTCGTATTTTTAAAAAGCACCCAAAATCTCCTTTTTTCGAAACTTTAACTTTATTTGATTCCTTCCAAACCAGTTTTAAAAAGATTTTAAGTTTTTAGTTTTTTTTTTTTTTTTAATAATTTGACTTAGATATCAATCTAAAAATGTATAAAAACTTGATGAAACTCAATAATATGGGTGAGAGAAATTCTAAAATCGGTAATTAAAAAAAAATTAAATTAATTTTGAAGGTTCTGCCAAAAAGTTTTATTCTTTAAAAGTGCAGAAAATCAGAATCAAGAACAAATGTAAAATTGTTGAAAGTTAAGAAAAACAAACAGTTTTAAATATATGTAATATGAGATTTTTGAGGTAAATGAGAGTTTTCAATCACCATACAAATATCCAACTAGATAAAGCTTCGACCAGGGTTGCAAAATGCATTTTTGATTGAATTAAAAACATTCATCAAAATGCTTATTGCAAAATTAAATTATAATGCAAATTTTCGAATTTAAAAATATTTCTTTTTAGATGCGAACATTTTTTTGTTTCGAATTAATTTAATTTATGGTAAAAATTTTATAAAATTTTGTTTTTAGTCAATTTGTTTTCATGCAAATAATTTTTGATTTTGCATTGATTTTTTTAATACGATTTGTTTTTTAAACTGTTGTAATAATTTTTATTTTGCATGCACATTTTTTTTGTTTTATGCTTAAAGAACTTTTGTTTATGCTTAAAGAACTTTGCATTGTATCTACACAAGTTATTATTTTTGTAGCCCAGTGTAATCATTAACATCCCTAGAATGAATAGCCAAATGACGTTTAAATATACAAAGCTGAAGTTAAGTTTAAATATGTAATTAAAACTTAGTGAACATACCTCAAAAATTTGTGTGGCAACTAAGTCAAAAATACAGATAAGAATTTTTAAATGTTATAGAAATTGATTTTTTGAAACCGGTTAACATCTAATACAATTTTAAAAATTAAATTTAAGAAAGAACAAGAGTTTTTCTTTTAGATAGGATATAGCAAAAAACATAGGTCAACATTAAATTTGTGCCTGAGATGCCAATATGCAATTTGTACAGGTTTATTAAAACTCACTTGCTGGACAAATATTTTTTTCTAAAAATGTTTGCTTTATAAGGCAGGAGGGACTGTTTCAATATAGTGCAAATTCACAAACGCATCACTGCAGAGATGATTTGCGATCATCCCTGTAGCACGTCGTTCATAAACGCAAATAATTGGCATCACTTAAAATGTCAATTGTTCATTATTGCAAAGTTCGATATACTGATGCGCAAATATAAACAAAAAAAGCATCAAGAATTTTCTTGAGCAAAAATGGTGGAAAAAGACAATGAAAAGTATTTAATCAAATTCTAAATTGCTTATAAATTAATTAATTTGATGAATTTCAGGGAATATTTTACCAGCGCACAAATTAAACTATTAATAGAAACCAGATTAAAATACGAAGGTGAATTTATTGCCGGCAGAAAATCAAAGTCAGTATTGTGGAGAAAAGTTCTAGAGGAGATAAAATGTGTGGCTCCAGATTTTAATTACAATGACAGTTTTTATTAGTATCACATTCACATCCATCATTAAGCAAAAGTTGTTTTTAAACGTCAAACTTTTTGTCAATCAGCATCGCATCGTAATTAGCTGATCAACGACCAGCATCGCAAAAAAGCAGTGATGCCTAATCACTACCAAAAAATTTGACGTTTGTGAATTTACCCATACTCTTCTCTCGAAGGGACATTAGTAAAAATATCCTTTTGAACAAATTAGGAACAGAAAACCTTCCTGAAAACATAACTAAGATTAGTCAACCAAACTCTTAAATCATTTTGGGTAAAAAATAAAAAGATAAACTACTCCAAAAACTCTAGCAAAACTGGTATTATAGATTTGCGACCTGACTAGTCTATTTGTAATCCTTTTTTTTTACACAATTGTAGCAAATTAAATTTACAACAAAATACTACATCTAAAATTTTGAAGTCATTGCTATGGTTTAAAAGTTGCAGTACATTTTGGTTAAAAAGCATTGCTTGATTCTGTGTACGTAACATATGTATGCACATATGAATCTTTTTTCGTGCCGCACAAATTCGAAAAATTAAACAAATATTGTAAAAATAAATAAATTGAGTGGCGCAACAGTCCGTGGAGAACTAGGGCCTAGTGACTTACAACTCTCAACCATTCCTGTGTGCGAGTACTGTTGTCAGGGATGGAGGGGACCTACAGTTTATGTGCCGAATCCGAACGGCAAATTTGAGAAAGCACTTTTCATGACAAGAATTACTCTTGGAGAATTTGTCAATTCCTCGCAAGAGGGAGTACCCGTGAAAAAAACTTTAGATGACATAGGCAGGGATCGAACCCAAGACCTCTGGCATGACAGTCCAACGCACTAACCATCATGCCACGGGTACTACAAATATAAAACAAATATTGTAGAGCTCAAAATTTCCTATGTTTTTTACAGCACCTATTTAATACAAATTTTCTATGAAAGAACCGAAAATGGTATTGCTGCTATCAACACAACAAAAACTAAATATAGAGGGGTTTTTGGACATTTTTCTATAATTTTTGGTTATACCAAATGGAAAAATCCTAAAATAAATCTAGAAACATTTGTTTAATTTTTGGCTGACTTGTGTCGTTTGTTGTTAATATGTTTCAATATGTTTCAAGGTTTTGAATTATTTATTTTTCCTTTATTGTAAGCCTCCAAAAGGACCTATACCAATTTTTGGTGTCCTACGATTTGTTATCGTTATTACAGTTAATTGCTAAACAAAATTTTTACTTCAAAATAAGTGCATTTTAAAGAGATGAATCTTATGTTTGAATTCAAACTGTAAAATTTAAGCTTTCAAAATCATTTTTCATCATTCTTAGGTTTTTGATTTCAATAACTTTTAAAGTCATTGGATGTACAGCTTCGATTTTAAGAAAAAACGAACATTCACCTGAAAATAAAAGGACTATTAAAATCCCTCAACAATACAAACCTAAAAATAAATATTATTCTGCAAATCGAATTTTAAATCGAAAAAATAAACACAAAAAATGTATTGGTGTTTGCTTAAAAGGTCTTCAAATTGTTTTTATGAATTTGTAAGCTAAAAATAAATCTGTCAAGCGTCTTTTTTTACCTTTTTGCAAGCAATTCATTGCATTTTAAACTCTCCATTTTGAAGTTAATTATACTTTAAACTTAATAACCAAAAAAAGGAGGTTTCCTCATTATATAGGTATACTTGTTTTGAACAAAACAAAAATCCCCAAATTTCTCAATCTCAAAAAACACACAACTTGAAAGTTTTGTATTAATTTTTGTTTGTTTTTTTCATATATTTTATTTTAGATCCATATCAACTGCTGAATGCCGCTTCACACCGATTGGTGGCACAAGGTTCGGGGCAGATCCAATTGTGGCAATTCCTGCTGGAGCTACTAGCCGATTCGTCCAATGCCAATTGTATAACATGGGAGGGCACCAACGGTGAGTTTAAGCTCATCGACCCAGATGAAGTTGCAAAGCGCTGGGGAGAGCGCAAGGCTAAACCAAACATGAACTACGATAAGCTCAGTAGAGCTTTAAGGTAATTATTTTGTATCGAACTTTTCTCTCAACTCTCATGAAATTTTATACATACTCGTACGTGTATTTAAAAAAATCTTAGGCGATTTTGTTGTTTTAATTTTCTTTTGTCTATTTTAACTATTTTAAGTGCCAATGCTATAAAGCATGTCGTGAGTTGTAGTTCTTGAAATTGTATTGTTGGTAAATGTTGATAAAAATTTTCCGTGAACTTGAAATTTCCATAGTTAACGTCATCAACGTCCGTCATAGTAAGAGACTTATTCATTTTTCCATGATTGTTAGACTTTTATTTATCTATTTTAAAATTTGTACTGTGTAGGAAAAAGATAGCCAAGTCCATTTTCAATATACGCTATCGAGTGAGGATTAAAATTTTGCAGAGAAGTTATAGTGCGGTTATGGTGCGTGACTCATTAGATTGGAATTCCATATAAAAGTAACTTGGCTTTCTTGTGGATTTTGTGCAAGCAAACAGGATCTTTATCTGCGGTTACAACTTTCAGGTCTCTATTATTTATGGAACGAATAGAAAATTCTAAGAATTGTCTTGGAAGTATCTAAGCTGAAAAAAATTGTTCGTAGATACCTACGACTACGATATATCTAGTGTAGTTAGTGACATAATTTATTAAGTTTACCATATGTGCAATTCAACACTGAATTTAGATTAATTTCTTGGAATAGGCGAGTTTTTAATTTTCTTTTAGATCTTTACAGTAGTTATATGATGCACTCAAATATATAATGGCCTCAGTCCAAATTGACATAATTTAAGGAAATAATTAAATGCAATGGCGGTGCAACAGCTCGCAGAGACTTACAGCTCTCTAAACCCTTCTTGTGTGCCAGTAATTTCAGTAATGAAAGGAAAGTACAATTTTTATCTCGAATCCGAAAGGCTAATTTGAGAAGGCACTTTTTGTGGAAAGAATTAGTCTTGGAAAAAAAATGTAGGTTGCACAGGCAAAGATGGAATACAAAACCTCTGACGTGACAGTCCTACTCACTAACTATCATACATTTTAGATTAAAATACCAATCGTTTTGATGAGACGCATCACTAATGAATATTTCATATACTAATTAACAAAATTAATTGGGACACTATGGCGTATGTGCAATATTTTATTCTAAGTATTTTTCAAAATTTTATATTTTCGAAGACCCGACCCTAGAATCATTAGATTCTCATGAGCCTTTGTCATTCAAACGTTACTGAATTGATTTGCGACAAAAAATAAAGAAAGTACACATGGGTTGTCTTAAGAAATGTAGGGTCATTTCTGATACACTTTTTCGACAGTAACTAAAGTCATGGGGTTCAAAGCTATAAAATTATACTCAAACTTTAATTCTCATCGAGATAAATATTGAAAAATATGAGGTTTTCTAATTCAAACTACTTGCATGGTCCTGTCGGTCATTATTTGAAACAATCAGAGTTTGTGTTTGGCGCGCCAATTTTAACAAAACAACTGGTAAACATATTTTTCATCATTACTTCTCGTTTTAATAGAAGTGTGGTGTCAAAAATTGCAAAAAACATTAAAAAAAAGTTAACAACAATTAATCAATTGCAAATAGTAAATTAATCAGCGTAAACATTCTTTTAAAGGTAATGTTTTTTAAGACTAGAAAATGCAGCTTATAAGGCTTAACATTGTGACCAAAAAAGTAGTTATTTCATCATTTTTTCAAGATATTCGCTGTAAGAGCATTTGTTGGAAAAAAGGTGATTTCTTTAATGTTTTTCCTGCCAAATCCAAGCAAAATTATCTTAAAATTACTACTAACGATTTTCCGAAGGCTTCGCAATTTTGTGTCAAGTCAAAAAACGTTTATGGCCAAAAATGCCTCATATTTTTAAATATTTTGAGAATTTATAAGATACCTTCCACTAAAAAAATTGGGTTGCATAACCCCAAAGGGGTGATCTTTCTTCGCATCCCTGATTAAATGCTAAAAAATAATGAAAATAATATTTTCCCAGCTTCTTGTGTTCTAACTTGTGTTCTTCTATCCAAAAAATAAGCCTTGAAGATTGACTTAATGACTGACGGCGTATGTGCTTTAATTTTGTTCTTCTTAAATTTTTCAAGATTTTATATTTTCATTTTTGTTTATTTTTTTTAAAATATTTTCATATTTTCTCATAATCATTTATTTTCTTACAATTATTGTATTATATTTCTTTTTCTTTCAGATATTATTACGACAAAAACTTCATGACAAAAGTTCACGGAAAACGTTACGCCTACAAATTCGACTTTCACGGCCTAATGGCGGCATGTCAAGCTCAGGCTCAGGGCTGTGATACTGCAGCTGCATACAGTTCCTATAAACATCTGCACCATCATCATCCCGCCCTCCAACCAGACCACTCTCCATCGTCATCATCCAGTCTTGGCTATCCCTGACCATCACCAACGATGTCATCCCCCGTCGGCAGCGGTGGCGGTGTCGTTGTCGGCAACACAGCTTCCCATTCCCCGAGTAATATAACAACCTCAAGTACAAATCTACTCCCACCCTCAACGACTTCTTCCACACCGATGTTTCCATCCGGTCCATATTGGCCATACTCACCACCGAGTTTTGAACCTCGCCCACCACCAAATGGATTTAATTGACAAACTTGTTGAATCTTACACCTCTCAGCTTTATACAACAACAATACTCCTTATATTGTTCCTTAAAACGTATCCTTGTCATCTCACATATATTATATTCATAAAGGTACTCAATGTGTGAGTGGTCATTTGGAGTTCCGGTACATAATAACTTCGTATATTAATTAGAAGAAGACCTCCCGCATCGTTGGGAAAGGCGGCCAGTCCTTGTTCTTGCACTCATAATAATAATAATTTAATTAGATGCTATATTGAAAAAAAAAACCTTCTTGTGTGTGATACAAAATTTGTCCAAAAAGGACTTTAACTTGATGTAAAATGGTTATCGTTTTGATCAAGCGGTAACGATAATGTATAATTTTATACTTATTGATGTAATTGTTGTACAATCTTTTTCCTTATAATACCTTAAACTCTCGAGATTTGATTAAGTTAATTTATAAGATATAGCAATATGTTTTATGTATGTACTTAATTTATTTATAAATTAGTTAGTTGTAAATATGACTGTCCCCTGTAAACTCATTAAATCGTAGGAACATAAAATAATTTTAAGAAAATATAGAAACTGTTCAAAAGAAGTGTTTTAATATTTAGGGTGTTTCTTTTTATAAGCATATTGCTTTAAGTTGGCAACACTATAGTTTAGCTGGCGGTCATTTTGACAGCTGTCAAGTGGCTTATTAGTATAGTTTGGTTTGACATGTTACCATAACTATATACTGACGCCTGAACAACGCTTCCAAATTGTGGACATATACATAATAGGGGAATTCACGATCGGGTGTAAATGGTCTTGCATCAGTGCATGTGCATATTTTTTGTGCATACAGATGCTCTACACTAACAAAATATATGAATATGCACATGCTTTAGTAGTGCAAATTTACTTCGCTAAAACCCTAAAGTATACAAATGCACAAGCATGAGCAACACTGTTTTGACAGCAATAAATCAGCTGATATTTAAATTATCAACATGGCTGATCTAATTAAAATAAATAAAAAAGAGAAAAACCGAATAAAAATTGGTCAATTGACGAAATTAAAATAGTTTTAAACTATATACGGGATAATCCGGACTTGGAGGTAATCAATAATTTGTTTTTTTTTCAGTTTTCCTCGGCATATTAAAACCAAAATAAACTATTGAATTTCACATAAAAATAAAAATAACAATAACCAGCGGTTCTCACAACTGTCAAAAATCGTTGCAAGAACACCTTGCTTTTTTATTTGCTTTTCGGGCGTTCACTATGTTGTGCATATATTTACACTCAATCAAATGCAATTCCCAGACTAAATGCACTAGATCGTGAATTCCCCTAATGTATTTTGTAAATCGTGCTTCTGTTCGAAATGCATATGAAGCTCACTTTTGTTCAAATGAATATTTGGAGTGATGATACTCTCCAAGTGAATGTTGAGATTGATATAATAATTTGGTTAGAAGAATTATTATTCTCTTCTGTCAAATTTTTTCATATTAGTATAGCGGTTATACTCCATTTGACATTTGTTGGAGTATTATCAAAATAAGTAAGGAGAATTCTTTTGACGTTTTTCATTTCAGGTTTTTTAAAGTCACATTTTTTAACTCCGTGTCAATCCTTAAGTATTCAAATTAAATCACTAATTTGTTCAACTTAAAATCTTTTCATTGTTTAAACATATCAAACATTTAACAACTTTGCTTAAAATGTTTATTAAATTTAGAAACTCAACATAAAGATTCCTAATGCTAGGTTAGAAGAAAATAAAAATCTCTACACAGAATATGTAATGGCCAGAATGATAAAGACTATGCAATAAATGATAAACATTATGCGATCAATAGCAGTTGCCAAAACGATCCAATCAAATTGAATTGACCTCGTTGTGGCTGCAAACATACTCTGTTGATCCTCAAAGCCAGATGGTCCATCAGAAGTCTGTTCAGTCAATTCCTTCTGGGCGCTGCTCTGTGGGTCGATGATGTCAGGACTCAAATGCGATAAGAACAAGAAATAGCTCAAAGGTCCGTTGAGGAGGTTTCTCAAGAATGACGGGACCCGTCGACGATGTTTGGCGCTCGACAAGTACAGTACAATCACAGATATAATTGTTGATATACTAACCAGCAATAAGCTGCTACTATAAAACAACACTGAAAGAAAATGGAAAGCTTACTCAAGAAAAACACAACTATTTTACTATAAAACTTACCAACTAAGGGAGTGCTTTGCGCCAGGACAGGAAGAAGTTGACTAAAGTACATGAGAAAGGCTGCAATCAAAACAGTTACAATCCCATTGAGGAGGAGTTTTTCTCCCATTTGAGGAGGTAGCCAAAAGCTCGAAAGAACCATTAGGATAATGCACGAAGCTGGTGTGAAAATAAGAGCCTTATACATAGCAGCCCGACGAACTAGCACAAAATCAAATCTGACGTAATTGTAAAATTGGTCATTTGTTTCGAATGTTGTCGAGACTTTTCGAATTTCCCATTCATTATTTTCAACCATCAAATTAACCTGAGTGCTTGGATACTTTTTCTCGCCATAGACATCCAACTGAATATTGGCCATTGACCAGGAGCCGATTTTTAAGTGACAATTTTGTGTATCGAATGGCCATAGTTCGAAGTTAAGGCTACAAAACGCTGTAAAAATCGCAGGTGGAACCCACAAAAAACTGCCATTTTCTTCTACTATCAATTGACTTCCACCAAGATGATCATCACGGTCAGTGGCACTGTTGAATAGGGCAATATCCGGTCGCCAAACATCATCAGCAGCAACATGCATAGCGGTAATATTACTGTATTCCGAGGCTTTCCATTTGAATTTATCATCTTGCCATACCTAAAAAGAAGTAAAATATTTTAATTATTATTGATTTTGTGATTAAGAGAATTTGATTTATTTTTTTTTTACCATTTTAATCCAACCATAGACAGTCATCTTTCCTTTAAGTTCATCAATGTCTATATGGCGGACTTCTAAGCCGATACCAATACTTGTGGGATTGCCATTCTTCAGGGGTTGAGCAAATTTGTTATAATTGACAAAAAGATCCCGTTTGAGGATATCATTTGCCGTCGTATTCCACATATTATTTGTTTTATTGTGTACATCTGTCAAAAAAAGCAAAATAATTTATTTGACGTTTAACAAACAACTATCACTTTAAATTCCTTAGATTATCTGTCATTTCGTGATGTGTGTCAATTTGAATTAAAGTTTCAAATCAGATCAGGAAAATAAAATATAAAAATACAAAGTGTATAATATACCTCCTTTAATATTTCAATAGTAAATGGAAACAGATGCATAAATCAATACAATGCATGGAACATAAGGTTTAGGCCGTGGATTAAATCCAATTTTTGATAAGTTTTGTCAATCCTGGGATAACCTTATTCGATGAAAATTGGTATCCCATATGGTCAATTCTGTTAAAAGAAACCTGTACAATTGAAATGGGAAATTATTGGGAAATTCAGAAATGTCTTCTTTTACGTCCACTTTTGTGTGGAGGCAGACAAATTATCAGTTTAAACATAAAAGAGATGGGCAAACGTCAGCTAGTTCAGTTTAAAAAAAAAATAGTTGTTGAACTTATTACAAAACAAATTAAGAACAATCACATTTCATTTACTATCGGGCCTTTGTTTTTATTGTTTCTTAAAGGATTCTTATGGTACATAAAACAAAACATTTATGAGACTATAATATCGTCCTTCAGAAGTCAAGTGACAATATTATTTTGTTTAAATTAAAGTAATAAAAAGAGGAAAACACAAAACCAATTATAATCCAACACCAATTCTTAGTTAGCAAGATTTCAGGAAAAGTTAAATCACTACTTTAACTGTCAGTTTATAAACAAAATTTTAAAAGATAGTCAACTTCCAGTTTAATAAATTTCTCAGAGGATTTGAAGTTAAACTAAGACCGATTGTTTCCATTAAGTTATTTCCAATATTTGAATGCTAACTTCCAAGTGTGCTCATAAACTTAATTTGTCCGAGATTTTTAAATCTCAGGTTATTAAACTCTAGACACAAGCGACTGAATTTAAATTTGTAATTCAAATCATATGAACTTACAATTGTGTGTGACAATATGCAGGTTCAAACGACATAAGTTAAATAGATCTTAGGGCCGAAACAGGCTTCAAAACAGTTATAGGTTTGAACTAATAAAAAAGAATTGAAAACAAAGAAATAAGGGACTTAAAGGAAAAGCAAGTTTCTAGTATCTAATGGGCCAGCTGCCAAAAAATGTCCTCTAACTAAGGTAACTTTATAAAAAAATTGGAAAGTAAATAAAGAAAAATACCCCTTATAATGAAGCCAAGTCTACTAATGTCAAAATGTCAGCTGATCATTTTTTTCTTTCAACTGAAAGCTGAGCTTCATAACTTTGTGACTTATTTATTTACTGCACAATTTGATTTAAAATTTAATGTATAAATTTCCCTTGTCATATTTAGAAAGAAATAAAGAATTTGTCTTTATAATATAAAACGCAACTTATGATTGACTTGTAACCAGTGTAAGGAATTGTTTGTAGTTAATAATCGTTGGTATTTTCGGCTAGTTTAAGATAGTCAACTAAAATGGCCAAAATAATGTAGCTTTTTGTGTTAACTGTG
Organism: Eupeodes luniger; assembly: GCA_951509635.1. NCBI lineage: Eukaryota > Metazoa > Arthropoda > Insecta > Diptera > Syrphidae > Eupeodes > Eupeodes luniger. The sequence continues at coordinate 3,309,194 of OX608075.1, read as the reverse complement.
GAAATTACCGCACTGACTTATACTGATTAGCGTTTATTGAGCTGGACTAGCGTACTCTAGTTTTCAATATCCTACACTATCTTTTGAGCTATTGCAAGTTTGTGAAAGCTGTCAAAATCATTTGATGTCATTTTTTAATTATATTTGGTTAACGAATGAAGTTGAATTTTTTCACATTTTTATTTTTATTTTTTTTTTTTAAATAAATAAAAGTGAAGGGCAATCTCTGGTAATTTAGTGGTCTCCCAACACTAAATTAAATTTGGAGAAAAGTAAGTAGAAAATTAAAAAACTATAATGTTAATTTAATATCTAAACTAATAATAATTTAACTATTCCTTAAATTTTACTTGTGCCAAATTTAATTTGTTTTCATTTTTTTTACAATTGGCTTGTGAAGTTTTTGCTTCAACCTACTTTGACAGTTCTAATGATCTTGCACTTCTCTACACTACTCTACATTGGCATTTTTCTGATTGAACAAACCTATTAACTAGCTGCCTTGTATTGCGTTTATAAAAGGCAGGTGAATGCAAATGAAGTCCGTTTTGTTGTCTCAACCTGCCCAATATTTTCAGAAACGTCCGGTCAGTGCCATTCATTGTCAGACGATGTTTGAAATGAGTATAATAAATTTTCTGCGCTGATGTAAAATCTAATCGACTATAACTGTTTTAATAATACAATTTTAAGACTTAAGAACTAAATTATTGAAAGCATTTTAAATACTTTTAGCCAATTGTAAGATCTGACAAGGCCTATAAATTATATTTTAAACAAATGGACCAACATAAATATAATATATCTGAAAATATTTTAAAATATGGATTTACGTAAAAGGGCCTTATTTATCGCTTTTAGATTAACTGTGTATAACAAATGTTCAACCGGTTAAAGAGGTGTTTTAGTGAATTCTAATAAATAAACAGAAATTAGGATTTAACATATCTTTTATTTATAATGAATTAATATCTGCTATATACTAAAGTTATACTTTCAAGAACGAAGGATTCAAAATGTGCTTTCTGTAGGTCATTTAAGATTATTAAATCTTTTTGACTCAGGGTTATAGTTATATATGTAGTTATTTGTGATACATTATATTTTACATACAAAATTACTTGATTGTTCTTCGTTTGTAGATATATTTTTATGGATTCATTATAAAAAGAACAAAAGAAAGCATAATCGAAAATAATTACAATTTTAAATTTTTTCCGTGAGTAGAAATTCTGTTGAAATAATAAAAAAAGGATCGTATATGTATTTTAAACTATAACAAACTTAGAAAATCCATGTTTAAAGTCGTTATCACTTACACTCACATTCAAAAACTACTTTTCACTCAATGACATTTTTCAAAACTTATTACACTAGGTTTATACTCCTTATCACAATAAACCACATTGAGAAAATGATAAGTTCGATATTTAGTTAAATTAAGCCTGCAAAAGGCACAAGAATTCCAAAACATAACTATTTTTTTAATCTTGAACTTATTTTTTAATAAAGCTGGTCAAAAATTTGGTATGTCCTTCAAACCTTTTAAGGATTCCTGAGTAGTGGATTCAGCGGCGGAAACAATGGCGCCATGATACATTACTTGAATCAAAAGGCAACCGGATGTGAGTATTATCGCAAGTTGCATTGTGTTTTTGTTGTTGTTTTTTTTTTAATTTAAAAAAATTGTTTATAGAGCGCAATTAATTCTTTTATAGGAACAACAATCACACCCTCATTGGAGAGTGGGAGCTCAGAGGTTAGAGTTTCGACTCGTGTTGTACAAATATAAAATAGTTATTCCCGAGTTGTCGCCGCGTTGGTGGTTGAAGAATCACTAAATCTGCCTGCAACGAGAATATGTATACACGTAATTTTATCGTAATCTCAGACTTCAAGAAAGATTTTATTTTATTTTTTGTTTAATAAAAAATGTCAGCGGTTAGTCAGATGTTTTTATTGTATATGATTAAAAAGAAACTATACCGCAATTTTGTAATACCATCCGCGGCGTCGCGGTCGTCGTGCGTTTTTCGTCTTGGAGCCAGAAAGAGAACACGCGTTCAATATTCCTTACGAACCTGACTGTGTTTTGGGAGATAAGATGATGATGTTGTTATAATGGGTGTTTTTTTAAGAGCTTCAAAACTTTGGATACTAAAACAACACAGAATTATTGTTGAAAAGAATTTTGATTGACTTGACATAATCCCATAAAAAGTAACAGAGCCGATAAGTTAAATGTTGTCGGAATGTTTTTAAAACAAGAAATCAGTCAGCATGGCTCAATAGCGCTCATCATGTGCCATAACGGCAGTACCTTCCTCATTTCAAAAATACAGAGCGATGCAAGCAAGTCTTGTCAAACTGTCAATTTAATGTATGCAATGGTGATAAATTGTAATGGCTTGAGAACTGTCAAAATCATTTAACCAAGAATGAGCTACAGCATTTAATACCGCAAAATGAACGAAGTGCTTTATGTGTGCATATGTCCAAAATTTGGAAGCATTGCAGTTGTGGCGTTTAAACGATTCACGATTAATTCACAAACTTTACTAAACAAAAATGTCAACAAAGTTTGACATTTCTCAACTATCAAACTATAGACAAAAACCGTCGAATCTTCTCATGCAGCTAAAAAAGACACCCTATAGAAACGAGCTTACTCAATTTTGTTTATGTACTAGGTACTTTTGATTATTAGATTGTGGTATACTGCCTGCAATAATTGTGCTATTATTCAATTTAAAATATTTTGTCACCTATGCATTTAAGTCCTTATGATTGCACTTAAAGCAATTTCTATTAAAATTATATAAAGGGACGCTCAATGCGGGTTTGCCAATTAAAGTTTAATGTCTGAAAAGATACTTATGTACGTACGTATAATATTTAAACTAAAAATAGAGCTCTTAGAGAGATGTGTATTTTAAAAGTGATTTAGTTCCGAAGTATGTCTCAGTTAATCTTTGAACGTGGATAAGATAACTTGATTTTTAAATCTTATTTTCTGCTAGTTTGTTGTTATGGCAAGCTGTAATAAAGAATTCGTTTTATTTTATATATTATTGGTTGTTTTGATTTTTGAGAAACGTGTCGACTGTAAGTTTTATTAATAAGTCGTTATTTTTGAAAGTGATTTGGGATTGAATATGTGTTTTTACTGATCAAACTTCATTAAAATTACATAAATACCGGCAACGTTGCGTACTGGGCACTGTACAATAAAAACCAATGGTGTTGTATAGTGAGCTAATTAATGTTACTCGAATGAGCAATTTAGAGTTGCTTAGTGTGATGTAGCCCTAATTAAAGTGAAGTTTTGTGTTGGAAAATTTAAACTATTATTATAAAAATCTAAAAAAGGTCGCAACAAAAAAAGAAATACTATGATATATATTTGATTTTTAGACAGTGCTTACATTGGATTGTTTTTAACCGACTCATTTTGACGTTTCATCATTTTATCTCGCTCCCACTCATTTTTAAAGGTTGTAAAGTAGATACATTTATGAAACGTCAAAAAAGACATTGCAATTTGAACATTTGTTTATATGAACAACGTCATACAAGAAATTATAGGAATTCGTATATCCATACTCTTTTATGTTTTAACGAAGAATTTGTATTGTTATTTTCATGGCAAATATAATAGAAAAATAATTTAAACTAATGGCAAATCAACTCATATTTTTTATTTCCAAAACTGTTAATTTTTTTGGTAATTTTGTTTTATATTCTTTTGAAAGTTCCCATAAAAATAATTTTCTAATTAAAAAAGAAACTCTAAGAATTGAAAGATTATTTTTTATAAATATAAATATTTTTTGTTAAAACATTAGCTCTTGGAGCCGAGGAGAAACTTTTGAGAGACCTCTTTGTTCACTATGACGCAACTGTCCGCCCCTCTGGGCCTGACCATACAATCATCGTGGACATTTCCTTCGAATTAAATCACATTGATTTCGATGATTCAAAGGGTTTATTTACTGCTTCTGCACATTTTATAGCGGTAAGTTATATACGTAAGAGCAAGTATTTAGTTTAAAGTTTTATAAAAATGTGCTCCATTTAATTTTGTTTCATTAAGGAATGGGAAGATCCTAAACTTAAATGGAAACCATCCGAACATGGCAATGTGACATTAGTACATCTGAAAAAGAGCGATGTATGGATACCGGACATTTCACTGTACAATAGCGTTGGCAATAAGGCACTTGATATTTTCTCAGATAATGGCGTCATCGAATTGGAAAATAATGGACTTATTCTTTGGTCAATGAATGTTCAAATGCAAACACTTTGTGATTTGGACATGTTCCGTTGGCCATATGACACTCACAAGTGTGTCTTTAAACTAGGTTCATGGACCTATGATGGACTTCATTTGAATTTATTTCATTCGGACAAACTAGATACAACTCAGACTTTTACGCAAAATTCTGAATTTATTGTTACGAACTTCACAGCAGATCGAGAGATAGTGTATTATAGTTGCTGCCCGGAGCCGTACATAGTTTTGAATTATTTCATAGAGTTTACGAGAAGATCTTCAGCTTTTGTATCGGTTTTTGTGATGCCTGCTTTTTGTGTGGCTATTATGACTTTGGGTGCTTTTTGGTTGCCACCACATAGTGGTGAAAAAATTCTTCTGAACGGTATTACTCTTATTGTAATCACAATGTATCAGCTTTATTTTATTGCAAATCATTCGACCTTTTCATTGAGACTTCCATTGATTGGTAAGATACCTAATATACATACGAATTTAAGTCGTTTTAATCTAATTTTATTTTCAGCAATTTTCTACAGCTTAAGTTTTGTTCTTGTTTCACTGTCCATGATTATATCCGTTCTTGTGTTGGCATCATCCAGATCCCTTTGCAAGGGACAATTACCACCAGGATTGAGTAAAATTTTAAAAAGCCGAATAGGTTTGATGTTTGGTCCTACAAACGATTCGAAAAAACTTGACCAGACAGAATTGAGTCACCATTTTGAAGGCGGAAGATCATATGAAACATTTTCACTGATTTGCACCAATAACTCCTATGATGATTGGACTTCCCTTGGAATTATACTTGACCGAGTTTCATTCGTAGTTTATAGTTGTATCTTTCTATTGATTGGATTAATCGGCTATTTGTAAAACAGATCAATAATATAATATTGAAATAAAATTGTCTTAAATTTTAATAATGGGACCTTGCTCGTTTTTAAAGTCTTCTGATAAGAAATTAAAAATGCTCTTTTGCTAACTGAAAGACGAATTTCAAAACATAAAAATTTGTACCCGAAATAGGTATATCTGCTATAAAAAAATGGATGTATTATGGTAAAGCCGAAGGCATCCGCCTGGACAGACTTGACACGTGATACGAACGAGAAGTATGGTTTGTATACTGCAGACTACTTGTGGTTAAAAGTAAGAAAGAGCTAAACAATTTGTTCACCTTTGTGGAAATCTCTGAGCGATCAGAGCAAAGCTTTAAGCAAATTTTTTTATGAGATTTAAAGCCTTCTGATATAACTATGAAACAACTTGAGCACTGAAATGTCATTTGAAAATTTCTGACAAGCTTCCAATTTAATTTGTTTATATTTCAAAACAAAAACACAAATTTAATTTGTTCGACAGTCATTTTTCTTAACTTGAAGTAAATTTTTGGTTCAAATCACTAAACAAATAAGTGAAGTTGGCTTTGACCCATGTGTTCGGTCATTTTTGAATTGGCGCTACAGTCCTTGAGGACCTGGGCCTCAACCAACTTGAGTCTCAAGCTAGCTCGGTTGACAGAAATGTATGCACATGTACATAATACTGCCAAACACTTTATTATCAACCATTGTCAGACAAGATTTTAAATCGTCAGATGTCATAATATTAAGGCATTTGACAACTGTTGAGTTTTATTTTATTTTATATATTTATATAACAAATCCTCTAGGAGGACGCAAAATAATAACTTTGGGACAAAATTCTTCAACCTTGTGAAAAGGTTTTTTTTGTTAAAGAATTGTAATTGGCTACTTTTAGCTCATTGGCTGCTGTTAGCCGCGTTTTATTATCACCATGATCTGATCCGGATGAGATCATGATAATAAAACAGCATGGATCATCATATTTTTTATTATTTAAAGTTTGGTAGCAGTGTCAAATTCGTTCTTTCAAAAGTGACATTTCGAAGCAAAAAAAAAAACAAACACATACCAAAAATGGAAGCTCCACAACTTTTGAAAATGTTTCTGCAAATCACCATTGCACTCTCAAACTCAAAGCATCCAAGAACGCTTTGGTCTCACATGTAGTCCAGATTCTTTTTGACCTTTAAATAAATGTGACACTTAAATAATTTAACTAAGAGATTACTTACAATTTATTTGAACATATTTTCTTTCATTTGTGCTGCAGCTTTCTCGATTTTATTTATATTTTTTGACATTTAAAGCAGTGTTGCCATAAGATCATTTCGTTCAATGATTTTTTTTTGTTCTTTTTTTGGGAAAAATGATACCCATAAACTATGTCAAATATACATTTTTTTGAACTTAATTATTTTAATTTCACCAATTTATATCTAGTTTTGTTAAAATAACTCATTTTTTCATGGATTATATACAAAATAAATTAATATAAAGCTTCTCGTTTTCTATTTGAAAAATATTTTATTTCAGTCAAATGGAAATGTTTATATGGCAATACAGGTTTCATTTAATTTTTGTGCAATGATACCAACATTTACATGTAAAATTACAATGATAAAGCCCTCATTGTGTGAAAAAAAGAATTAAATTTTGGATCACAAATTGAGATCCAAACACAAAGCAGGATCTTGTGTTGTTGTTGTAATGCATGTAAATCCAAGAGATCAGATCATGGTGATAATAAAACGCGGCTATTGTTATGACACTAGGCAGCTATTGCCAGTCTATTATCAGTTTGAAGAAGATCTAAGAATTGGTTATATTTATAGCTATAGGAACGCATTGAAACATTTTTGTTTTCATCAAAACACTCAACAATTTAAATAACAAAATGATTTTATTATGTTAAGAAATGTTGTAATTAGCATTTATAATAATTGTTAGAATAGTGCGAGCATGTCTTAATGAAGGTATTTGTTTCTAAAATTCGAACTTGCCAAAGTTTGTAGTAGAACATTACAGAAAAGCTCACGACAAGAAAGCTTTATCATACGCACAGCTGATAGTTGTCAAAATCATCGTTTTCATTTCATCATTTATTATAAAAAAAAAATAAAAATATCAAAATTATTATGCAGTATCAAAAAGAAGAGACATTTTCCACTGGAGTTCCTAAGGTTGATCCAAAGAATCCCCATGGGTTAGGTAAGCCAAATCCTCCAGACATAACGATAGCAGTTCCCTAACTTGAACTAAATTTTAGGTGATCCGAATGACAGATCCTTACGAAAGGTCGAAGTGGAAGTTCTTATACCAAAAATAATGCGCGATCGAGCAAAGGCAGATCAATGCCTTAAAGAGGTCAAATCCTTTGAAGGTTGTTGCAGAGATAATAGCATAATGATGATAATAAATTGTAGGAAACAAAATGATGAACTCAAGCAGTGTCTCTCCAAATGGTACACCAATGAAACCTTCAAAGCCGAATGCAAAGAAATCTATCTAAAGGAGAGATCGGAATATCGTGCAACCGGGATACCTAAGAAGCACAGAATGGCGAGGTTGTAATTGTACCTATGTATTATGTTTTATTTGGACTGAACAAATGCACTGTAATTAAATCGTTTAATAATATTTTCTGAAACAGTAAATTTGTCCAAGTTCTCAAAGATATCGGCATCAACTTCTTTTGGTCGAATGACCTCCAGGAAAAGGACATCTTTGTCAGAAGTTTCAGCGATACGTTGAATTCCTTTTATGTCTTTTGATTCATATGGTTCTCTTTTGTAATCAACAAACACTATAAAGCTGGCGTGGAAAAAACGCAGTCCCTTCTTGTAAATCACTGAAAAGTGAAAACATTTTGTCGTCAATGTTTTTCTCATGGGATTTGCTTTACTCACAAAAATTCGCTCCAAATTTTGTGCCACTCCTTACTATCCAGTTTTTCGCTCTCAAATAAATGTAGGCTACCAAGCTCTCTGCAAAATTGCTCTTGACTTTAAGGAATTTCTGGAAAATTTCCTTAGAACTGCATGGAACTCCGTGGATATCTTTTATTTCAATTACTTTGAGATAGTGGGCAAGAAAAAAGGACTCTTCCAAATCCAATATCAGATTCTCACTCAATGCATCATCGGGTAATATTTTCTGTTTGATAAATTCGGGACAGCTACGGGATTTTGATCCCTTTCCAAAGCAACCGGCATCGTAAAGTCTACGAATATGTCCTGGATGGCTTACTTCCACTGAAAACCCTGTAAATATTCCAACAACCTGTTCTCCTGGTTCACAGGTTGGAAGAACATCTGATGGGAATTTAAACTGGGAATGTGGTATTCGCTTGCGTTTGAAATTCGGTGAGAATTTTGTTAGATTAGAAATGGTTTTAATTTTAGGGTTTTGCATAGTAAAACGTGAACTTTTAGAATCAAAACAAAAACATTTGGAATAGAAGTGTAGATGTCAAATCAACAATTTCGAAAGCTTTTGAAGGCGTTCAGGGTTTAAATTTTAAGCTGGTCATTCACGAACGAACGAATTGTATTCCCGAATTAATTTCAGGCTAATGTGATCTGACTTTGTTTTGACTTTTTTGGGGTTGAGGTATTTGGATTTAAGAAAATTAGGAATCAAAAGTGGCTAAGTTTTCTGGGTCGTGTGTGACCGACTTGATTAATGCGGTTTGTTTAAGGCTAGGCGCGCACATGCAACTTTTAGTTTCGAAACTGTTTGGTTTCTAATCTGAGCACTATAGACTTATACGAGAGTCCGCGCACATGCAGAAACTATTCGGTCGCCAATTCGAGCAACTTTTTAGTTTGTGTTTTGACACAAACTAAACGATCACCTCAAACCAATTGCTTAGTTTGTGTCACAAGGAATTATAGGTAACTGCGCGCATATTCAACTAAATCGTTGAATAATTTTCTTTAAGTGCAAGAGAGAAAAAAAATTAGTCAATGTTTTCCTTTCACAAAAAATTCTGAGGGAAGAGTACCACCTAACATCTCAATTTCACTAGTTTTCTCTTTCATACATTGATTGCGAAAATTTTTTAGTTGCTTAAACCCAAAAAATAATTCTGTATCCTATTGTGATACACGTAACTGCGCCCACATTCAACTAAATAGTTTCTTTAGTATGCATGTATTAGTGCATTTCAGTCAAATTATTCTTTAAAGTGTGACGAGGTTAGTAGGATACTTCCAGACGAGCAGAATAATATATCCTTCTCATAAGTTTGTTTTCATAATTCAATTTGCTACATTTTAAACGTCAAATGTATTTATGTACTGAAAGGCGGTGGTAAATATTATTTGTATCTCAAAACAAAATATATTTTTTAATTTGTTTTTATTTTCAGATTATTATTATTAAAATGGAATAAAGCCTAAGCTTTCATCAATTATTTCAAATGGAATTTGGGAATGTTAAGAGTAAAACAACGCTGTCGCTGTCGCCGTCGCCGTCGAATGGTATTACCCAGACTGCAAATAGAAATGTATACATATGTATATATAAAGAGTAACATAAACAACACTGAAACGAAAAAGCAGCCACAGGAGCAGCAGTATCAGGAGGAGGAGGATTCTATGATGATCCTAATCGGAGCAAATCGTCATTCGAAGAAGTTTCTCTACACACAGCCTGCCTAACATATCTTGGCTTTTACCGGCTCATGATATTGGGCTACATGAATCTGTTGATGTGTGCCCCAAAAGTAGCTAAAGAAAATAATTGAGAGGTAAGATGACGATTTGAATCGATTTGAAATCCACGAACTGACTGACTGAGTCTGAAACTCGATTTGTTTTCAGGGTTATGTTACGCCTCCGAGAGCTTCCAAGGATTACGGTTGGACATTTGAGTTCACTGGAACAAAAACACGATGCTTAAACTACTTGGGATTCGCCGCGGCCGAGGGTCCCTGTGCCGAACAGTCTGAACAGCGTTGCCGAACAGACGGCTTTAGGCAATCCCCATCGTGAATTGGGGACAACTCACCTGCACATGGAACTCGAGAAACTGACGGCCGAATTCGTCTGTGCCGAAGATGCTATTGGAATGGGCTTTGTAACGAATTCACTTAATCTCCCAGCCATGAAAAGAATCATGCATCGATTATGCTTGGCAGGAGCCACAACTAAAGTATTCAAACACAATAATGAGGGTTCGATTGTCCGATTACCCGGGCTTATTGCATTGAAGAAGAAATACAAAGCTTATTTGTATTTGGATGAGGCGCATAGTGTGGGAGCGATGGGACCAAATGGTCGCGGTATTGTCGACTATTATGGCGCTGATCCAAAAGATGTTGATATTCGAATGGGAACATTTACAAAGAGCTTTGGCAGTGCTGGTGGTTATATTGCTGGAACAAAGGTAAAGATTTATTAATAGGTGTTAATCGTATCCAAAACAAATTGCTTGTTTTTGAATATTTTATTGTTAATTCTTTTTTTGTTCTTGGCGGTCTGTTAAATATTTGGTTTTATAATAAACAAATATAATTCTTATCGATTTGTTAGTTACCATTTCCAGTTTGAACTTAAACCCTTATAGAAAATCGATATCGACAAAGATAAGTTCGTGGGAACAACCAGTTGCAAGAAGTTGTCATGATTTATTTTAAAATTAAAGAAGCTACAGTTCGCTAAATAATTGTTTAGGTATATTTTTTTCAGATATCCTGTAAATGAGGGATTTATTTCCAATTGGTATCGAAATTATTTCCCTGTTTTGTTTTTTGTTTGTTTGAAATTATTGATTTATCTTCTAATGATTTAAGCTTTTAATTATTAACTAGTTTAATTAATTTATAGCGTTGGACTGTTTGTTTTGTTTTGTAGATAATAATGTTGTTGGTACTTTTTGCAAGTATAGATGTCTGAAAAATGATCTAACTGCCAATGAAGTCCCTTATGTTGCCTGAACCTGCTCTTTGTCTAACTTGTTGAAAAATGTTTAATTCACTTATTTTGTTTGATGAGAACCAAGTTCTTGCTTTCTAAAAAAATTATTACAAAGTACAAAAGAACACAAAAACTAAATGTTTTGTTTTTATTTGGTTAAGAATTTTATCGGCCATAAGCAATTAAACAAAATTGTAAATGTTTGGCCGTTTGGTTTGGTTGGAATCAATTAAGCTAGGAAGTATTTTAGTCTGATGACTCGCAGTGTATACAACATTCTCTAGCCAGTTGACACCATTATATTATATTTGCCTTATCCCGAAGGATCTTTTTTAAAGCCCGCCAACTTAATCGAAACTAAATACAAACTTTAGAAAATATTTCACTCAACGCTTAGAAAAACATGAAATTTTTTAACAAAAACATTTCTCTTTTTGCAGAAACTAATTGATTTTATCCGTGTGAATAGCCATGCCCACTGCTATGTCGACTCCATGTCACCACCAATAGCACAACAAATCTTAACTTCAATGAAAATGATCATGGTATTAGATGGTTCGGACATTGGTCGTAGAAAAATTGAAGAACTAGCTCGGAATACACGGTATTTCCGACGACGATTGGCCCAAATGGGTGTCATAACCTATGGCCATGAAGATTCTCCCGTTGTACCGAAGCTCGTCTATCTTTTCTCCAAAATTGGGTAAGTAATTGTTTAACATTCAAAGGTTTAACTCAAAGCAACCTTTAATTTTACATTCGCTTTAATCGACAAAAGTGTAGAACCGGAAAAATTTCTCTTAAAGACATCTTCGCTTTGAGTCGAATTTTCTCAGATTATTTATTTGTGAAATGTGAATTAAAAAACTATTTTATTTTACAGAGTTGTTGGAGTTGGGTTTCCTGCCACTCCAATTATGGAAGGACGTATACGTTTTTGCTTATCAGCGGCTAACACTAAAGAGCAGCTTGATTATACCTTACAAGTGATTGATGAAATAAGTGATTCAGTTGGCCTAAAGTATTCACGTAAACTACGAGATTCTAATCCGATTATTTATTAAGTTAAAAGGAATAAATAAATTATAATAAATAATAATAATAATAAATTAACGAATAAGGTCATTTTATAATTCGTTTAATAAGAATGTCATTTATTTGAGGTATCTTCTCATATATATATAAGTATAAAGTTAGTTACTAAAGATCTATTATATTTCTATCACTAAAAATAAATAAGTAAAGTAAAATTGAAAGATGTTTTATTTTCATTCAAAAAAAATCAACATCCATTCAAAATCGCAGCGTTAAAAAGCGTTTTGGCAATCGAAAGGAAACCAAAAAAGGGGAAATCGCAGTCGTCTAGTAGCCGTTATTCAAAATAAATAAATTTGTTGTCCTTGCTTTTGCATTCATTTTGAATATTTGTTTCAAAGTTAGAACTTGAAGACGGACTTAATTTCAACGAAAATTCGAAATTCGAAAATTATCTTAAGAAAATGGATATGGACTCACAAGGTAAGGCTTTTTTGTATTATTGAAAATTGAAATTAGGTAATTATGTCTATAGGTAACTAAATATGTATTTTATTTCCAGATTTCCAAGAGGATGCTAGTTGGACCGAAAATTTTATAAATAATATTCAAAGTCGTCAAGCGATTTATGATGCTTCAATGGCGGAGCACGCAGACAGAAATTTTGTTTCCGGCCTGTGGGAAGAAATTGCAGAAAAGATGGTACCTACTTGGCACAACATGTCACCAATGGAAAAAAATGAAAAAGGTGAGCACAATTAAATGAAAATATCGGAGGTTTAAGACACGACTGTTGTATTGTTACCCTTTTTGTGAAACTTTTTTATTATTCGAAGAATAGGTACTGATGTTAAGAAGAATTTAGTTGTGAAAAAGAAAGCAGTTTAAAAGTGTTGGTATATATTTATTGAATGGTTTTAATGATTAATACACTTCATACAGGAGCTTGAGCTACGTTTATTTTTAAGTAAAGAGTCGAATACAAAAATAATTTCTTTCTTAGGTCATAGCATTTTGATTTTATATCAAATTTATATTTTTTCATATTGCCATGGTACTGAACCTTGAGGTGAATTAAAATATTTTACAAAATAATCCCTTGCTGTTGAACCATCATGAGATCCACGTACATTTGTTATATTAGGTTTTGTAAACGAACACTCATACAAAGTATCTTCATACCTTATCCCATCTCTTTTGCGAACAAAATTGTGAAGGATGCAACAGGCTTTAATAATATTATCGCAAAATGAGAGATGCACGTCAAGTGGTCTATGTAGTATCCTCCATTTATTACTTAAGATTCCAAAGGAGCATTCCACCATTCTTCGGGCTCTAGTAAGACGATAATTATATATTTTTTTGTCCGTGGACAAATTTCTTCGTCCAAATGGACGCTGTATGTGGTCTGATAAGGCAAAAGCTTCATCGGCTACAAACACAAATGGCATGCATTTCCCCCCTTTGTCATTTGGGAGCAATTGATCTGGTGGTAGATTCAGTTGACCATTGTTTAGCTTTTTCCCAAAGTTTGATCGCTGAAAAACATGGGAGTCACTTGCACTCCCATGGGATCCAATGTCAACGGATAGGAAACAGTAATCCACGTCTGTAACTGCCATAAGAACCAATGAAAAATAATTCTTGTAATTCATATACTTCGATCCAGATTTAGATGGCTTTTGGACCCTTATATGTTTGCCGTCAATTGCTCCTACACAATTGGGGAAATTTGTAGTTGTTAAAAATTTGTCAGCAACTTGTTTCCAAGTATCTTCTGTTTGTTCTGGCATGTAATTTTCTTTTAGACATATCCATATTTTGTCGCATGTATCCTTAATAATTTCTCGTAGGGTTGTTTCACCTATGAGAAATTCGTAATGAAGAGACCGGAAACTGTTTCCTGTTGCAAGGTACCTATAGAAAATAATATTTTTGATTAAGGAAATACAAATTAAGAAAGTATCTGGTCTTAAAAAAAAAAATCGTTTATTTTTAGAGAAGAAATTAATGTCAAATTATTCAAAAATACAATGTTTTCTTTTATATTTTTAGTCAAAGAACTTCAAAATAAATGGAAAAATTTGAAGACATGTTTTCGCCGAGAGCTCAATAAACAAAGAAATGTAAAATCAGGTCAAGCAGCTACTAAGCGGCGCAAATATGTTTACTTCGAGCAATTATCTTTTCTTTTGTCCTCGATGGAAGACCGCCCAACCGTCAGCAATTGTGAAATTGAAGAATTCGACGAGAATTTGGAAGTTTTCTTAACAGAAGCACAGAGTACACCACCCGAAATATCCACACAGATCCAAGCGACTGGATCCAAAAAAAAGAAAACGACCTATGAGCAGGATTTGTTGGAGATTTTGAGGGAGAGAAAAGATGAAAATGTAGACGAAGATAAGACATTTTTACTCTCCTTATTGCCATCATTTAAAAAACTCAACGACAGCGAAAAATTTGATGTCAACATTGAATTTTTGCGCATTTTGAAACGAAAAGGCCAAAACAAAGAGAGCTTTAAAAAGAAGGAATCAAACAAACGACATCATCCGTATTCAAGGAACGATTCGGACTCCGAATCAAATTAGTTAGTTTTAACGTGTAACCATTCATTTTTTTCTAAATTCTTTTTTTCATTTTATGTTAATTTATTGCATTAATAAATTATTTTTGTTTTTTTTCAAATTAAAACATAATATTTATTTATTTACCTCAGTGTAACCGCCAGTCTTTCTTCTGGAGATATTGCTTTCCTCCACCTGGTATTTTTGAACGTTATCAAAGGCCGTATCAAAAACAGAAGTTCATCAAAACTTCTGTCGCTCATGCGGAAGTAATTGAAGAACTTTCTTGGGTGGGATCGGAGGTCAAGATAAATTTTTTGAAATTGCCCTTTCACAAGGCGTTGTGAGTTCAACGGGTGAACCCAATATTGCCTTTTGATTACAGGTTTATTCCGTCTTTTTAATTCAAAGGCACATATCAGTGCCAATTCGTAAAAATCCATATCCACAAATTTGTATTGACTTATGAAATCTCTTTCAAAAAACAAAAAATATATTTTATATAATTTTGTATTCCAACAATATATCTACTCTTTTCTTTCATAAGCAATAGAGTAGGACAAATATGGAACTATTTTGTTTCGTGTATATGAGATAGAAAAAGTGAATAAATGTTTTCTGTGTATTGGTGTATTTCGTTGATTACTTTTTTAGTTGCTTATGTGCGCGGTGTTTGGGCAACTAACGATCAAACTATTTGGTTTCGAAAAAGTTGCATGTGCGCGCCTAGCCTAAGACCCCAATTAAATCAATCGTGTCGTGGTGAACACATCCGATTAACATTTTTACTGTAAGTATAGTTAAAAAGGTAAAAAATTTACATTTTATTTCCTTTAAACCCTACCTGAAGGTGACAGTGAGAGTCTTGTTTATAAATTTACATTTTTTGCAAATTTTCAATGGATTTTGGCAGACTCGAACTAAAATTAACTTTTTTCTATATCGAATATAAGAAGAATTTGTAGTAGATGTAATTTTATACGACCATACATTGTTAAAAATTGCATTTCCAGCTACAAATTCAATTAGTTTAGTAAAGTACAGGAACTTTTTCAATTCATTTAGTACAGAAAAATGTTGCAAAATCTATCGTTCTGAGAGCACACTTTAAATTACTAATCTCGAACTAATAGTTTATTTAACTAGGGAGAAGTTGATTTGATTTTTGAATGCAAGACACTCTTTCCTCACAGAACATTCAAAATTAAAAACAATTTTTGCTTCTACTCTGAACGCATATGATCTGCCGGCGAATTCAATCCAATTGGCAGCTTTTTTCGAAGTCTCCTTCGAACATTTTGTGGCACAAATTTTTCTCGGGCGAACACAAGTCACAAGACCTGTCAGCTGAACTAAATCGCAAAAGAAGAAAAATTTTCATAGCGAAATTCTGCCCAAAAAAAAAGATTAAATCCCATCTACAAAATAAATATAATTCCAATAGAATACCATCTCCTTAATATTGAATCATCACTCAAACGATGGCTGACGTCAAAGGACTTATAAATCTGCCCGATGAGAACATCGGTAAGAATACCCCACAAGAAAAAAAAAATCAATTGTGAAAGAAATTTTGTCTACTCTTCTTTAAATTGTCTGGTGCTTCTTTTTGTCTCACAGATATGATTGCTGCCACTAGTGTGCTCCAACAGCAGGCCACTGACATCCGTCAGAAGACCATCAACTGGCAATCATATATGCAATCCCAGATGATCTCCCAGGAGGACTATCAATGCATCAGCAGTCTTGATACTGCCAAGGTCGCCTACCTCCAGCAGAACCCCAGCCAGGCTGTGAAGACCTTCCTGAATCTCCTTGCCCATGTGTCCAAGGACTCTACCATCCAGTATATCCTCGTCATGATTGACGACATCCTCCAAGAGGATCGTTCTCGTGTCGAATACTTCCACGACTACGCTCTCAAGAAGAAGGAGTGCGTGTGGGGACCATTCTTGAATTTACTCAATCGTCAAGATGGTTTCATCGTCAATATGTCGTCGAGAATTCTTGCCAAATTGGCATGCTGGGGCAAGGAACTTATGCCAAAGTCTGACTTAAACTTCTATTTGCAATTTTTAAAGGATCAGCTGACCGTCAATGTGAGTACACTTTCCAAAAAACATACATTCCCATTTGCATTTCTATCACATTGGTGTTGTACATTATAAAGTGGATATATATTTATATATGTACCTTTACCTATGTATGCTCTTCCTTATATATAAAAATACTATATGTCTATTTTGTACATATTTTCTTTAAACAAAACAAAAATGTTATGTAAATTTTCTTGCATGAAACTAATAATTATGATTCTTTGTAGTTTTTATATTTTTTCTTTAAGTTTTCTTGGTTTTCTTTCTTCACACAAAATAAAACAATGATTGTAACTTTACCATCATGAGGATTTTAAAAGATTTATTTTCTTATCACATGATTTTGATTTATGTTTTACATTTCATACATCTTGTAGTTTTCGGCTTCATATTAGCATGTAAGATGCCATTTGTGGGTAGGAAATTCAATTCAATTGCGAAACACAAATTTATTACAAAAATAATTTTTATTTTTATAATCAATTGAATGAGGTGATTGTGTTTGAGTGAGGTGACGATGTACAAAGAAATGTACTTTTGCTATAACTGAATTTATTTATGGAAATAAACAAAGGCCATCACAAAACAATATTTATTGGCAGCAATTTTAAAATGGTATAATTGAATGGAAATGGAAATGGCAATAACAATCCTTTATATTTCCTACAGTAATCAATACACTTATGCAACATTATTTACCTTAATATAATTTTTCTGTTCCAAATAAACTTATGACATGGAAGTGGGACAATATTGACTTACGAGTTAGCATCAAGATGACTGACTACACATTAGGTACAAAACAATGTTCTTAATTGTTGTTGCAACTCAGTGCCATTAATAAATCTTCTCTTCCAACATTTGGCAATGCTCAGAAAGATTTAATTGCTTTCGGCACTTGAGCTGTAAAAATGCATTTTATAGGAAACAGGAAATAGAAAAGTCATTTTATAATTTTTGTTTTAATTTAATGGTATCAGTGAGGAAGTAAATTAAGTAAAAAAAAGTACCGTTATTTTCTCTTGTGTTCCTTAGAAATTAAAAAGTTTTGTTTGATTTGTTGCGCAAGTTTGGCCGCATTATTTTTTTTAAACTGAATTTTTGTTTTACATATGTATATATGTATGTATGTATATGGGTAAAGGATCTTATAGCTCATATTTTCAACTAACATGAAAGATGTTTTTGAAATACAAGATTTGTTTTTAAAATAGTTTAAGAAGTTCCACACATATACAATTGTGTCTCAGAGTTCAGCAGCACTGGCAAATTGTCTACTATGTTCGCAAATTAAGCGAATTTGAATTCCTCATAGATTTACTACAAAGTAACTAGCTGCCAACTCATAAAAGTGGATGGTTTGAGATTAAAACCAATCTTAACTTTGACGACTAATCTAGATTTTTCCGAAATTGTGTAAACTAGGGAACCAAATTTTGTTGAAATACCAAGGTGTATTTTTACTCAGGTCGTGCCCTTCTTTTTGACGCTGAAAATAATGTTTGTTATATGTGTCTTATCTATCTAAAATGTGCATTGAACAATAGTATATTTGCACTAAAATATTGGCAAAAATACTTAGTATCTCTTTTACAATTAAATTATTCATTTTACCTTCACTCGAAAATAGTGAACAACATTCAACTCGACGCGACAGTATTAACATCTTTTAAGTCTAACACAAGTTCGTATTGACTTAAATAAAATGATTCAAAGAGGTTTTGATAGAAGTTTTATAAAACAGAAAACAAACAATATCGTTTTCCATTGATTTTTAGAACCTAGTTTTTCGTCATAAAGTATTTTTAATCTTAGTCAATTCGATAAAAGATTGTTGAGTTCTTTAGATTTTGCGATTTTAAAATCACTGGATCGTATGTATTTTTTGTTTGATTTAATAAAATAATTTTTTAAAATTCAATAAACACTCAGTCATCTATCAGAAAAATAAGTACTAACTGATGTTTGAAAAATTGTAACTAATAGACTTGCTAAAAGCTCACGGTCTGTATTCTGCTATCCGCCGGATCTATCCAAACTCAATTCCAACAAACAAAATTCCTTATAAAGTAAATTCAGCAATTGGATTATTGGATATTCATATATTTGAGAGAATCTAAATACTCATTCGAATCGGGGCGTAGGTCCAGAAAATTTTAAATTTGGGTGCATTCGTCAATTTTTTAGTTTTAAAATCATTCATTTGAATTGACTTCTGTTGTTATTAAATTTGTCTACTTCCAGATCTCCATTATATTTCCTTTGCACTCGACAACATCAGCATATTGTTTGTTTCTTATATGAGGGTTGCTTTCTAAAAATGGTTGCGTTGTTTATCTAAAAATTCCCCAAGATCATTACATATTTTCCCCTAACTGCGGAAACATTTCTGCCAAACCATTTCTGAGGAAAAAAATTGTTTTTGATGTTTAGAAACAAAATATTAATAGTAAAAGTGCAAGCCGTAAAAATTTTATTTTTGTAATCAAACTAAAACTTTCACTTTTCTGTAAGCATATTAAATTGCGCTCAAAAACCAAAAGAATCTGAGACTATTCTCAGATTTTTTAAAATGACAAGGCTTATTTTATCAAACCCTTAAATACACATTGCAACCTACATATTGTTAATTTGTTTAATGTTTTAATTAAGGCTTTAGATATAAAAATAAAGGGTTATTCAAAAGTTGTGAGAATATTAGTTTGTAATTATAAATTATAAGAGATCGCGAAGAAGTAAACTTTGTTATAGCAGGTGGTGATGGATATATTATAGAACTTAAAAGTATTAAAAATAAGTCAAGAGGTTTGATGTTTGAACTAAATTTTGAAATGGTGCAATGATCCATTGTTATTTGGACATTTCATATTTCTAAGATCTCAGAAATGTCCGCGTTCTTTGAAATATAACCTTCGATTTCTCAATCATTCTTTTTAGCACAAATCATGTAGAAAGAATTCTGAAAATACTTTCAGACATTTTAAAAATATAAATCGACCAATTTGGAAGTCATTGCATTGTGTTGGTATATTGAAACATTTCAATTGAAACTAATTTTATAACATTAAATAAGCTGCGAGAAATTGAAAAAGTTAAAACATGGTGTCCGCTAAACTAGAAAGTAAGGGAACACAATTTTTGTCAGGGAAAGTCAGTGCTTTTGAAAACGGTCAGGGAAAAAATTTGCTGAAATTCGTTTTTATATTTTAACATAAGAAACTTTTTCATAAACGAACATTTCATTTCTGTTCAAAATTATTCATTTGATATCTTTTGACATACCTGATTAATATGCTAAAAACATTTTGTGAAGTGCAACTAACTTTGCTTCGTACTCTTCACAAAAACAACTAGAACGATATGCAAAGCAATTGGAATATGGAATTTGCTAGTACCGGTGATTAAATAATAGGCGTTTTTCTTTTTCTGTTCAGAGCTCTGAATTTTGAGTCTTCAGACTCAGAGCATGCTGAACACGCTCCGAACACTCAGATCTCTTTTTGAAGTGCATTTGAGCATTAAAAAATCGAACGAGTAAAATTGAACTCAGGGAATTTTATTTTTAAAAATAGTGTAAAAAAGATATGTTATGATTATTAGGATAAATTTGAATCACTGAACTCAACACATAAATTGCAGATCCCAACCACATTAGCTTGTATCAATTTTTTAAGCTTGTAAAATATAGCTTGAAAATTTAAGACCGTAGCCTATTTTTAGAAGGTGGAAGTAACGAAAAACAAATATTATGTTAGTTGGTGCACTGTAATTACTAATTTTTGTATTCCCATATTTGATGCGACAACTAATTGTAATATCTCTCCAATGAGTCTGTCTCTCTTTATATTAGACAACAACAAATTATAAGCTTTGTATTTATTTTTTGAACGACTACAAAATTGGTTTTCTCCTCACAATTGGTGAAACATGCAATATGTACGTCGGAGATTCTTTATTTTTATTTTGAAATCTTTTTCATCACCGAATCATGTTTCTTTTTATTTTGTAAACATTTTTAAGTATTTTTGAATTGAAATGAGTTTTTTCTCGATAAAATCTTTGTATAATCTCTTTCGTTCCTCTATTTTCTTTCACTTTATCATACAATTTATCATAAAAATAATACGGAAAAGGCACAAACCATATACATTCCATTTGAATCAAAACACACAAACTTTTAAATAATTTTAAAAGACAACCACATCCAGCCATTGCAAGCAGAATTGTGTGTGCGCTTTGTATGTTTTTCTCTAGCTGACAAGGATCTTTTGCATCCCGTTTTGTAAAAATGTTTTGAAGCAATTCAAAACAAAAAAAAAAAAACAAATCAAATAGAAAGTGTAAATAATAACAATTCAAACCACAAATGATTAAAAAAAAAACATTATTTTTTTTTAAATAAAAAATAAACAAAACAAAAAACAAAAAAACCCAAACATTTTACACCAGGCTAAATCCTACATTAACGACATGGCATTGTTTGCCAAGCGTGTCCAAACCGTGGTCACCCACCAGCACGGACACAGCGGTCACCACAAAGAGCATCATCACAGTGGAAATCATCATTACAGTCCCTTTAGCAGCCAGCACTCGCACAATGAGCAACAATCTCACGAGTCGTATCGCGCTGTATCCGGTGAATTGTCCAACTCGTCAACTGCAGCAGGGAGTGCTATTCCGGTAGAGTGTCTGTGTGGTTTACATAAGTTATTTTTTTTTTTTTTGAAATTCGAAAACAAAAGGAAAAAGACTCATTAAGAATCAAAAATTACTCCTAATTTTTCTCTCTCTCGTCCTGTGTGTGTTTTTTTAAAAAAATATTTCCTTGAACTTGAACGGAAAAACTATGCGTTACCAAAAAAAGAAAAAAAAAACAAAACAATAAAATAAGATCTGTTAGGGAAAATAAAATCTAATCTAAGCTGTGTGTCTTGTCTAGCAAAAAGGCCGTCTCTTGTGATAACTAACCCACTAACTAATCCTTACCCCCAAACCAAATCAAACCAACCCCAACCCTCCACCAAAAAACAACACAAAATACCTACTTTGTAAAAAGATACATAATTCACATCAAATACAATAATTTATAGTTTACCCATGGAAAGGTGTTGGTATAAATAATTTATGAACCAAATAAAATACAAATTCTTATTTATTTTTATATTATACTCACTTTTTTTTCTTGAATTTTTGTTTCTGTATTGAAATTTTAAATAAAAATTAAATGCAAAATAATAAATCTATTAAATATCAAGTAATTTCCCCTAAATTTTGCTATCGGTGTCGTTTAGTAAATCTATTGTTATAATTATTATTATTATTGTTCGTTTAATTGTTACTAAAACACTAACTAAATTTCTTCTGTCAATTTACAATGAATTTGCTATAATGATTTTATTTGTATAATGTTTGTTTGCTGATGATGGGAATGCAGAGCAACGAGTACATCCAATCGGTTGGACGCTGTTTGCAAATGATGCTGCGCATCGATGAATATCGCTTTGCTTTTGTTTCGGTCGATGGTATCAGTACTTTGATTAGTATCCTTTCATCAAGAGTTAATTTCCAGGTAAATTCCTTAAAAACAAAGTGAAAGACATTTTCAAAACATAACGAGCATTGTTTTTAATTAAGGTTCAATATCAACTGGTATTCTGCTTGTGGGTGCTTACTTTTAACCCATTGTTAGCTGGAAAGATGAACAAGTTTAGCGTTATTCCCATCTTAGCTGACATTCTTAATGATTGTGCTAAAGAAAAGGTACAAGATATCTTAAGTTATATGTATCCCAAAACTAAAATAAATATTTGCAGGTTACTCGCATTATTTTAGCAGTGTTCCGTAATTTAATTGAAAAACCCGAGGAGGCCCAAGTCGCTAAGGAGCACTGCATTGCAATGGTTCAGTGCAAGGTTCTGAAACAGTTGTCCATTTTGGAGCAACGTCGCATCGACGATGAGGATATAACCGCCGATGTCGAATTTCTCACCGAGAAACTTCAGAATTCTGTACAGGACTTGAGCTCGTTTGATGAGTACGCCACCGAGTTGAAGAGTGCCCGTTTGGAATGGTCTCCAGTACATAAGTCGGCCAAATTTTGGCGTGAAAATGCACAACGCCTTAATGAGAAAAATTATGAGCTGTTGAGAATTTTGGTACACTTGCTGGAGACATCCAAGGACCCCGTGATTCTCTCGGTTGCATGCTTTGATATTGGCGAGTATGTTCGTCACTACCCAAGGGGCAAACAGTAAGTTTTAAAAATTGATATAAGTTTATTTCACAAAAATTATTTATTTTCTTAAAAAGTGTCCTTGAGCAACTGGGTGGTAAGCAAATTGTTATGCAACTCCTCGGTCATGATGACCCTAATGTTCGTTATGAAGCTCTTCTTGCCGTTCAAAAATTGATGGTCCACAATTGGTAAGTAGTAGTTCATCCCTGTTTTCATGTCATTTTCCCATGTGTGTGTCCATTTCCACTAACCATTCTATCATTGCACTAGAACATCAAGATTTTTCAAGAAAATTTATCAAAATATGAACTTTAATCTCTAAAAAAAAAAACAAAAAAACAGGGAATACCTTGGCAAGCAGCTCGAAAAGGAGAACGAGAAGACACAACCCTCAGGAGGTTCCACGATCAGTGGAAAGGCTTAGACAAGACACACACGTCATCAGAATAAGATTGCTTCTATTACAAAAGAAAACATTAATCATAATATAATAACAAAATATACTACAATAAAGTCTACTGTCTGCCGATGTCAACTTTAAATTTCATCTTCTCCCACATTAAATGATAAAAACCATTCCAACCATTCGAATTCTTGAAGGATTTTACTAAAAAAAAAACAATTCAAATTGGAGGCAGTCCATTTCTTGTTCTCGTTCGCATCAAATGCAGAGAACTTGTTATTATAAATAAATAAAAGTATTTTGTTTGTTCTTTTTATTTTTGTTTACATTAATCTTGCGTGTATATAAAAAGTAAGGAAAGTATAGCTTTTTTGTTTTAAACTATTTTTGAATATACATTATTGTAAAACGCAAAACATCATTTAAAGAAAAATCTATTTTAAAACCAATAATTTTGTTTTGTTCGTTGTCATAATTCAACTAATAAAAATATGTTCGTTGTTGTAAATTAAAAGAATAAATGCGTTTTATCTTTAAATTGAATATCAGTGTTTTTTTTTGTCGTGATATTGCATTTTGTAGGAAATCTTAAAAATAGATGCGAACATCTTTGGTGCCAAGATAGAAATTTTTCTCAGCAGCCTTAATTCAATTTTTTAAAAATATAAGTAATCAAAATAAGCTCTTTATTAATGGAACATGAAACATGAAAAGTTTTATTTTTCAAAAATCAACGAATTTCTTTTAAGACATTACTTTGTTGCATTTTTAAGATATGCAATTAAATCAGCACGTTCATCAGCTTTTTTTAAACCAGCAAAGACCATTTTCGTCCCAGGTATGAATTTCTTTGGATTTTCTAAATAGACAAAGAGAGAATCATCATTCCATATTACACCCTTATTCTTATTAGCGTCCGTATAAGAGAAGCCGCTAGCTTGTCCAGATTTTCGACCAAAAAGGCCATGAAGATTAGGTCCAACCTTATGTTTGCCACCACCCTCAACTGTATGACATTGAGCACAACGTTGGATGAAGATTTTCTTGCCATTTTCAACATTTCCAGGTTGAATTCCCATTTTGAAGTTAATTTCAAAAAATTTTACTAACAATTTACATAAGTTGTTATACTTTGTTTTTGTTCTTGTATGAAAAGTAGATCTAAGCCGGTTGAAACATTATTTTTAGGAAGAGAAGTGCTTTTTATAAGTACAGTAAGACGCGTAGTACCCGTGGCACACAGGAATGATTGAGAGTTGTAAGTCACTAGGCCCTGGTTCTGGTACGGACTGTTGTGCCACCTAATTTATTTTACTAAGACGGTTAAACTTTTGCTTAACTATCTTCCTCGCTTACTTGCTTTTTTACTTTGTAAACTTTTGATGCATTTTACCAGAAACAATTCCTTTACAGATGTAAAATTGGGTAAAAAATATAAACATTCTTTTTCTAATGTTTCATGTCTTAAAATTCAAAAATAATAATCTTCTAAAGTTGTAGAAAACAAATCAAATTTTATTTTATATAAATGAAGATATAAATGCCTTTATGTACACTTAAGCGTTTTTTCAACTGTCTTACCCGGATAAGTGAATATATAAGAGGCAATTATGGTGAGGCCCTTAACCGGTTTCTACAGTATATTCTTTGATTTTGTGGCCTGCTTTGTCTGTAAATTAACCGTTATATACAATTTCAAATAAAGGTCCCACCAAAAATTGAAAATTTAAGAAGTTATTTAAAATAAACACTTATTATACATGAATTTAGATATTGTCAGTTTCAAAGGAAAACCTTTGTTACAATATTCAGGAAATATCCATTTTGAAATAAATGATATTGATGTTCACATTGGGCTCCATTGTTCTTTGATTCAAAAAGTTATTTTTGTCAAATCCATTATTATTAAAATTAACAAAAGAAACAAAATACAAAAATCAGGTCCAAAAGTTTCTCCATATTTCCGCTGAACCAACAGAAAGGCTAGTAGCGTTAAGGAATAGATGATACTAACGTGAAGTTGGCTACAATCAATGTTCGAAAGCTTGATAGCTATAACAAGTTTTACCACAAATTGGTGAATGTTTAAGCACATTACTGGTATGTAGCCTCCCCTCTACTATAGCTCCTTAAGTCATGTTTTCTTTTGAAAATCTATATTTATCTCCTCCTCGGAGTAGAAATAACTCGCCTCAAATCATTAAAATCATTTAAAAATGAATAAAACTACGAATGCATTTGTATGTTTTTTAATTTTAATTGTGGACAAAAATCAAAATGACGTTTCGTCTTTGTATATAAAATCAATGTGGGAATATAATAAGGTGACGCCTAGCGGCAACAACGACATTAGCTCGTGCGGTGTTCTTTTACTTTACTTTTGTATATAAAACTTCATCACATTGCTTCTACAGCAAACGTAAAATAAACTGCTTCATGATAATGCCATAGATTTTATATTAAAAGATTTATTTTCTATAAATTTCTTATTTATAGTCTTTTCACACTAACCCAAAACCAGATTTTCTCGAAATTATTGGTTTTGGCCGAAAGCCTACCTCAAAAACTCAAGTTTTCCCATACATTATTCGTTTTATGTATTGAAATCAATTTCAATTGTTCAGAATGCATTTTATTTTCGTTTTCGAAAACTCTTTGCCAAAAACTCGGTTTTGGGTTTGATGTGAAGAGGCTATTGGCTGTTTTCATTCCCTAGCTTAGTTTGATTTTATTTTTCTATATTATAACTTAACTCTATATTGCGTTCATAAATAATGCTAAACATTTATGCACTTATCTTGAAATACTATTATTTATTTAAAATTTTGTTTAATTTGATAGAGCGTCAAAATCAATCTCGAAATAAATACATTTATCTGACTTATTATAAAACTAACTTTAAAATAATTTTTATTGTTGCTGAATACGTTTCTTTTAGTCTATCACTGCAATGCATTACTGAATGCATTCCAAAATTGTTTTTCTAGCTACGTTCAGATGGCGCATAAATCGCTTTTCGTATTTGACAGCTACTTTCATTTTGAAAATAAAAACTGGAACTGGCGGCATCATTTTTAACGGATAACACAACTCGACTGAAGTTTTTCCTTAATATTTCGTATTAAATATCAAAAATGCACAAATTAAAGAAAAAACCACCAACTAGAGAACAATTGCCAGCTTTATTGAGCGAAGTTCCAGAACAATATCAAGAACGTATCTTGGAAATGTCCAAGAAAATGATGTCCCATCCAGCTTATGGGCGGCCGTAAGTACCTCCTAGCATTTCTTCCTTTGATAAATTTCTTAAAGTGAAAAACCCTATTTATAGTTATGATTGGTCAACAGATGACTTTGAACTTGGAGCACCTTTGGGTCGAGGTAAATTCGGTCGTGTTTACATTGCCCGAGAGCGCCACAGCAATTACATGGTTGCCATGAAAGTCATGTTCAAGTCGGAATTGCAAAAGGGAGGCGTACAGAGACAGGTTTTAAGGGAAATTGAAATTCAGTCGCGCTTAAAGTGAGTTTTCCTTCAACCTTTCCTATTTCTGTAGAAATTTAACTTAAAAATCTCTATTTGTCTAGGCACCCACATATTCTACGTCTACTCACTTGGTTCCACGATGAGTCCAAGATCTACTTGGCTCTGGAAATTGCTTCAGAGGGTGAGCTTTACAAACATCTCCGAAACGCCCCAGGTCATCGTTTTGATGAACTCCGTTCCGCTAAATACACCTACCAAGTTGCTGACGCTCTCAACTATTGCCACATGAATAACGTCATTCATCGAGATCTCAAGCCAGAGAATATCCTCCTCACATCTGATGATAATGTTAAACTAGCTGACTTTGGATGGTCAGCTCACACAATGTCAAATAAGTAAATTCATTTTTTTGAAACCCTTTATTTCAATTAACTGATTTGTATTATTTTATTTTTAAGACGAAGAACAATGTGCGGAACTCTGGATTACCTTCCGCCAGAGATGGTTGATGGTACAAGCTATGATGACTCTGTAGATCAATGGTGTCTGGGAATTCTGTGCTATGAATTCTTGGTTGGAAGTCCACCATTCGAATCGAACAACACTGAATTGACGTATGAAAAAATTCGTCGACTTGAAATTAACTATCCCAAGCACATGAGCTCAGGAGCAAAAGATCTTATTTCAAGAGTAAGTTCACCACTTTCTATAATTTTCCATTGTATAGGTACATTAATTTTTATTATTTTTTTGTGTTTCAGCTTCTTAGAAAGAATAATTCAGCTCGTATAACACTTGTTCAAGTAATGACGCACCCATGGGTCAAGGAAAACATGCAGAAACGTAATGCGTTGTTACAAGGAGCGAAATAGTTTTAAAAAAAAAAAATCATTTTGTTTTACTTGTCTGATTATACCTAATTTATAAACTTTAAGAAAACTTAAAATCAAATGTTCGAACTATAATTAACTGTTTCTTTTGTTTGTTTAATATTTAATTTTTTTGATTTAATAAAATTTTATAAAAGGTTTCGTGCTCCACAAAAAGTGCAAAGCCGTTGTCGATTAATATATTTGTTTTTTTTACTTGCGACATATAGGAACTATATGGCAAGTTTTGCATTCGTGCAGAATTTTGTCTGTCTGTCCACGCTCCTACAGCCTAAACCATTGGGTCGATTGAGTTCAAACTTGGAAGTTAAGGTTTCGAGCAGATTCGCGTTAGGCGTTTTTTTCATTTTTTTTTTAAGATCAAAACTAACAGTGGCCCCCATACAATTTTTGAGGTCAAAAAACGATAATTCGAATTTTCTCAAAAACAAACCGATAGATTTTTTTTTTATTTTCTCTAAAATTTTATTTTTTAATTTGGCTTCTTTTAATAAGAAAAACATATTTTTGTATTGCTCAGGAAAGGTACCGCTCATAGAACCGTTTTTTTGTTTTTTAATTTTCTCAGCAATTTATGAACCGATTTCAACAATTTTTTTTTTTGAATGAGCTCTTATATTGCCTTAACAATATTTGATTATCAAAAGTGCAATTTTTTTTTGTTTGGATTTTTAAAAAAATATTGAATTTTTTTTTTTCAAAATTATTTATCTCAAAAACGGGCCAACATTTTTTTACAAAATTCAAATGTAGAGCGTATATTTACAATCACTAAACAACTGCATACCAAAAATATTTTTAGAACAAAATTGAAAAATTTTATATATAAAAAATTAATTTAAAAAAAAACCGCTCTAACGATTTTCGAAAAAAAATTTTGGAAAATCAAGGACTTTTTTATTTATAAAATGGCATTTAAATTTTTGAAGACAAACTTATTTTTCAGGTAAAATTTTGAATCTTAAATTAATTTTTTTTTTAAATTATTTTAACTGTATTGAATGTAACCCCCTCCCAAAAAAATTGAAAAATGGAGGTTTTTTCGACAAATCAAATGGCATTTATATCTTTGAAGACAAACTTATTTAACAGGTATATTTTTAAATCTTATACATAGATACTTTTTTAAACAGACTCTTTGAATACAGGAGCAAGTTCGTGCGACCCAGTCGTGCATTTTATTTTTTTTTTCTTCGTAAAAGTTTATATGGCATTGCATTGTGGGCCTAAGGTCAGTGCTTTTTGAAGAAGTGAACAAGAATAAACAAATCAAAAAGTGAACGAAAAGGGTCTAAAACAAAAAGCCTTAGCACGGAAATAAACAAAGCTACAATTTATCTTCTCTGAAGACTTGTAGCAACCATATAATTCGCAGTTGCTTTATGTAACTCGGATTTAATGGTATCTCGATTAATTCGGGAAAATATGCGTCAAGACAAGGTGTAATAGTCATCTTCTGATGAGCCCAACCATTAAACCGGGGCGAAACGCATATATGAACATTTGCTGGTTTATATTTATTTCATGATTTTAAATCATTTTTATTTAAAAAAAAAATCCATATTTTTCAAGATCTTAAGTTACTTGCAAGGATTCTTCTTGGCTTGTTTTGGTTGGGGATTCGAGTTACATTACAATATTAGCATTTTGGGGAACTTAGTGATATTATTTACATACATATGTTCACGGTGGGATTTTTAAGGATTGGGATATTTTTGAATATTTTTTTTTTAATTATGAGCTGCGACAACGGACAATGTTCCAAAATGTGTTTAAAGTGAAGTTGTTGCAAATGGAGCAAGTTAGGAGATAGTTTTTGTTGAGTAGGTTCGAGTTGTTAATAGGTACATCTACGATTGGCTCCAGTTTTAGTCACTTGAAGTATTGCGAATGCTTCTTCTGTAAAGACTGAAGCAGTCCAGGGGAATAGCATTGACTTGTTCTCATCGGTCACCGCATAAGTGGTGCCCGGAGCTTAAGGGACATCGGTGAATATAAACCTCCATAGAATTGATTTACATTTAGGTTCTAGAAATCAACTATGTTCTGCTAAACATTTATTTGAAAATCGGTATTCTATTCTCCAAGAGAAGCGATTGGACTAAAATTTGTAATAAGTTCCATAGACAATAAATTAAAAAAAAGAGGATGGGATGCGACTCACACTGAAAAGTTTCCATTGTTGCCCTTTAAACTAATTTCTTTTTGCAATAAGCCCAATTGTCGTTTAAGGAACTTCGAAGAGTATGTAAGGTAGTAATGAATTTAAGTTTAAGCTGTTTTGTGTCGTGATATTCCTGATTTAAGAACAACAAAGTGCGGCGTTTTTGGTAGGATTTAACTTTTGTAAGAAATAACAAATACATATTTGTTTATAGTTTTTTGATTTAGGTACTCAAAAACTATTGTTTTTTTTTTTTGGTTCATATCAATTTTGTGCGATGAAACACTGTATCATATAAAATTTAATAAATTTGATCGATAGCAACCTTTGTTCGTAAGATATTTGCAGTCAACCAAATTGCTTGGATTTTTTTGAAAGTCTTCTGCTTATCTTGATGTATCTGCAAAACAAAATTTATTTGAAGTAGGCATCTCTATTAGTTCTTGAGATATGGACGATGAAGAGACGATACGTAGACACGTGCACACATACATTTCTCTAAAAACCATGGATTTAGATTACTACCTTACGTCGAGTTAACGTTCAATTTGATCAAACCGATTAGAATAAAATGCAATGCGAAGTTAAAATTTTTCTCAGAGTATCACCTACAAATTTCAACTGATCAAAGAAAATTTTGTGTATGTTTTGCAGTTTCTCCATTTACCATGAGAAATTAACTCTATACTATATTCCTTTAACTTGAAATATTCTTGGAGGTTGTAGCAATCAATTACTGTTTGGGGCTCATCGGGCTGCACCGATGGGTCAAAGTGCTGATGCTGAAATAAGAACTTCAGTTATTACGAAAATTAAGTCGATATTCTGCCAGCTTTTAAATAAGTTTGAAACCGTAAATTCGATAAAAGAATATTATTTGAATAAAAACTATAAAATTCCAGAAGCAATTAAACTCAAATTTTGCACCAAGTTTCTAAACTTTGCAAAGTTCTACCATGAAATATAAATCGCTTAACACAGGGGCCTGATTATGAGGTTCGCGGCGGATCGTTTTCAATTCGACCTTTCAAATTCCACTCGCGTCGTATTTCCTTATTAACGAATTCGCGGCGAAGCGAAAATAATTCTTCCTATATTCCAGTGATTTGACAGCTTTTCAAACAAAATTTGTTTTGTTTTAATTGAATTTGTGAAATTTGCAGCGAATTATTCGAAATTTTATACTTTATTGTGTATAAATTATAAGAAAATTAAAATAAAGCTAACTCACATTTTTATATAATTACAATCAAAAAAGAATCCACGAAATCGAACAGTGAATAATAATGAAAACTCTTTCGCCTGTGAATCCGCCAAAAAAAGTTATCGGATTTCAACTCGCCAACATTATGACATTTCAAATTCGCCTTCGAATTCGTTAATTGGTCGAATTCAAAACGAAGAAGGCGAAAGCAATAATTGAAAAATGGCAAACTCTCTAGCAAAACGATTCGCCGCGAATCCCATAATCAGGCCCCGGCCCCAGAATAAAAAATTGACTATTAAAGCATTAAAAATCAACGATAGCCTTACGCGATTCCACGCCTAAATCGAATTGCAGAATAGGGCTGTTAAGTATCCCACATTTGAATTCATTTCAAAAACTTCTTCAAATAATTCCAGCCAAGTCAACAGGATCATTCATGAGTTTAAAAAGTTGATAAAATTCTATAGCGACAAGTTGAGACTTCCCCCCCATTTTCAATTTCATTTCTAGTTAAAGTCAGATGCAGAACCAAGCTGGCATTGTTTCTGTTCTATAGACATGACCTCCCCTTAGGAAATGTAAAATTCTTCCTAAATGTCCCAAAAAGAAAAAAAAAAAAACATTCGGTTTTTATCGTTTTTGTCTATTATTTTGCTTTTATTGATTCGTTCAACAATTCATTTTGTAGTTCACCTCTCAATCGACTCAGCTCTCTCTTGAAATAATATATGTTTTCTTATAATTAATTAATTATAACTTTTTTTTGTTTGTTTTGTTTTTGTTTTAATATTTTTACATGTGTGTTCTTTTATTGAAAAATAAAAATGTAAAATAAATTATTATAATAATAATAAATATTATAGACTACAACAGCACTGTTTACGACCGACAATAGGCTATAATTCGAAATTATTGTTGATTAAATATGTTTTCGTTATTTTTGTTCTTCTTCTCAATTTGGAGGTTTTTTTTTTTGATTGTAATTGTTTTAATTTAATCATTAAAATTTACCTAATTAATTTATGTTTGTTTTTATTATTTTATTATTTTGTTGTTGGTTGTTTTTTCTTTTTTTTTTATATTGACAATAACGACGATGGGGTGTTAATTAATTTACAGGCTTAACAAAAGAGATTCCCACTCAGAACATAATAACACCTATATCCTGTGTGTTGCATTCGCATAAATCTCTTTTATCTTACCGTTAATATACATGTATTTATATACTGGCGGTGTTATTTGCAGTTTTTGTGTGTTTTGTTTTTGTTTTTGTTTTTTAATTTAACTTAAAATTTACTTAGTTGCAGACTTAAGGTAAGCGATGAGATCTCCACGTTCGTTGGCTTTCTTGAGACCAGCGAAGATCATCTTTGTGCCAGGGATGTATTTCTTGGGGTTTTCCAAGTATTCGAAGAGGGTATCCTCATTCCAGGTGATTCCTTTCGATTTGTTGGCATCTGTGTAGGCAAATCCGGGAGCTTGACCGGTCTTGCGGCCGAAAACACCATGTAGATTGGGTCCGACCTTGTGCTTGCCGCCGGCTTCAACGGTATGGCATTGAGCGCAACGTTGGACGAAGATTTTCTTGCCCTTTTCAACATCACCAGCTGGAACTCCCATTTTTTGTTAGGTTTTATAGGTTCTGTAAGGCTCTGAAAAAAAAAACAAAACAAATTATTAATAAAGTAAAGTTATAAAGTAGTTGTGATGTAAAATGATAATGAACCTAAAGATAAGTCGTAATTGAATTGCTTTTAAGTTGTCTACCTATACAAGTGCGAAGAGAATCATTTGAAATGAAATACGATAGATAACACAATCGATTGAAGTAAAGATAGTAAAAAATATTTACTATAGGTATTTTTGTTTAAACAATATTTTTTCAAGAATTTTATTTCAAATACTAAATTAAATATCTATTTAATATATGAAAGAAGTTGACTTGGGAGCCTTCTGTAAGTTAAAAATTAATATTGATCGATACATACATGCATATATACAAAAGGAATTAGTTGGCACACTAGCATTTATCACAGTTCGAGTCTTGCATACTATTACATAACTCACAGCACCTACTTTAAGTTAATGATATCTTCAAGCATTTCATATTAAACTAGGTACAATGGGACTTTGGTTGTTTACACTGTTAGAGGCCGACCCTTACTTAAACAATGGACGTGTTCAAATTATTTGATACTTTTTTTTCGAAGTCAATATTTGTGATGAAGAAAGTGGAAACCAGAAAACCAAACCATTCACACAGGTTTGGCAAAAATAATAGGAAAAGGCTTTATTATATTAATGGTTAATATATTATAAAACAAGTAAATTAAGACTTTTAAAAGGTCACAAACAATATGTGCAAGTTGAGCTGGTCAAAATATTGGGAACACATAAAGAAAAATATTTTGTTGGTAAACAAATTTTTGGTTGGATTGTCAATCGGGAATTGATTTTGGAAATTAAGTGAGATTGCAAGAGAAGGCCGAAGTTCTGCAATTCCATGCAAAAGATCAAAAGAAACCAAAAGATCTCCGTTTGAAATGGCTTTCAGAGACCGAGCCACTTTAAAATAAAAATATTTAGGCTTTAAGGCATAAAAGGCAGGGCGAAATGCACTTTGTAATGTTAAAACAAAAATTAATTTGTTTGGAATGGATTGAAAAATGTTTGAAACTTGAAAAGAGTCCATACATGTTGACAAATGTATGCTTTTGAGTGGTATTCTTCCTGCATTCTGTTGAGAACTATTCCATTAAGGGTTAAACGAATCTTTGGAGAATTGTTATTGAAATGTGGTACTCAATTGCTTTAGAGAAATGTTAACACCTGTTTAGCTCTATGAAAAATTGAATTTATTTGATTACATTAAAAAAGGATTTTTCAACTAAATATTAAATAAAATCTATCAACAAATGAATTTAATTGACATCTTCGAAAATTGGAAACGTGAATAATGGACAGGTTCTGATGACATAAGGGAATTGAAGGCAAGGCAAGTTTCTAGTATCTGATTGGGAAGCAACCAAAAAAATAAAACAACTTTATTGGAATCTAAGTCGAAAAAAATATTTCTTGCTTTCAAGTTATATGTGTCAAAATCTCAGATGGTCACATTTTTCACTTAACTAAAAGTTGAACTTTTTTACTCTGATAATGATTTTCCATAATTTCATTAAAATTTTCGTAAAGAAAGATTCCTTGTCAAATTGGAAAAGAAAAAAGAGGCTGGGATGCGACCCACACTGATAACTTCCCATCCCGTCTGTCGATTTGTCTTGCTTAAAAGTTTGTCTAAATTTATCAATTCTTGCTAAATTTGCGTTCTATTTTTTGGAAGTTTTATTTTTTTATGAAAAAACGGACTGTTGTATTTTTATAAAAAAAATTACTGAATATTAAAAACAATATTTTCTGTGAAATAAAATAAGTTTGAAGCCAATGTTTTTAATTTTTGAAAAGCTATTTAAATCGAAAGTAAATTTTTACCAAGTTTTAGTATTGTTTTTTTAGGTTTTTATTTTTTTTTTTTAAAAACTGTCAATCCAACGTTTATCAAAATTTTACCGAATGTTGAAAACAATATTATTTATAAGATAAAATTAGCTTAAAGTCAATATCTCAAAGTGTTGAAAAGATATTTGAGCCGAAAATCAATTTTTACCAATTTTTATTAATTTTTTTGTTTAGGTTTTTATTTTTTGTAAAAAAACTGTCAATTCGATTTTTTTCAAAATTTTTCTTAATGTTGAAAACAATATTTCTTATGAGTTAAAATTAGTTGGAAGCCATAATCTCAAATTTTTGAAAAGATATTTGAGTCGAAAATCAATTTTTACCAACTTTTGTTAAATTTTTTTTAGGTTTTAAATTTTTTGTACAAAAACTGTCAATTCAATTTTTTTCAAAATTTTACTGAATGTTGAAAACAATATTTTTTTTAAAGGTGAAAGTAGTTTGAAGCCAATTACTCAAAGTTTTGAAAAGATATTTGAGTCAAAATTCAATTTTTACCAACTTTTATTAAGTTTTTTTTTAGGTTTTTATTTTTTGTAAAAAAACTGTCAATTCGATTTTTCTCAAAATTTTATCAGATGTGAAAAACATTATTTTTCGTTGCACAAAATTGTTTTGGAGATGAAATCATATTTTAGTCGTAAAATTTTCGAAGTGACAAATTTTTTTTTTTCAGTTTTTTTGATTTATAAAAAAACCGTTAGTTGGATTTTCTTCCAAAAATATACTTGTTTTGTATCGCGTTGCAATATATAATATAAAATTTAATTCAAGTCTCTAGCGTCATTGGTTCATGAGATATTTAGGGTTAATCAAAATGTTCACCTTTTTTTTAAACTGCTATGGTAAAAAAACCACCCACACAATTTTCTTGAGAGCCCTTTCTGCATCTTTCTGCCTTATTATCTGTATAACAAAATTTATTTGAAGTCGATGTCTCTCCTGGTTCTTGAGCTATGGACGACGAAAAAAACGTCGCGAACGTACGGACGTACGGACGTACGGACGTACGGACGTACAGACGTACGGACGTACGGACGTACGGACGTACGTACACACGCACGCACAGACATCTTTCTAAAAATCTTTTATTTCGACTCTAGGGACCTTGAAACGTCGAGAAATGTCAAAATTTTCAATTTGACAAATCGGACCCATTACAATAACTTCCTATGGGAAGTTAATAAATAATATTTCATTACCACAGAAATTTAAAGATTTTAAAACTTGTTTTTGTAGATAATAAAGTTTTGGTATTTTCTACGCGGCAAACTGAAGAAGAACTAAAGCTCCATGTTTGAAATTTGAGTTGGTTTAAATTTACTTTCAAAGAAATTGCAGTTGACTGAAAATTAAGTCAATTATGCTATAGGAACCTGCCTAATGTCAAAAATATCCCTTGAAATTTTGTTTTTATAAAGAATCCAGTTTTTGGGTGACCTAAGCTCTTATGTAAAATTTAAATAAAATATTATAGGTATTTCCAAAGTTAGTCGATGGGGGAAAAATCCGAGGGCAATTTAATTCCCTATAACACCCATGTTTTTTGTAGTTTTGAAGTTTGACCAGCCTTTTGAAGCCTTCATCAAATGAACTCCAAAACCTTGACAATCTATAATACTTTTTAAAATTTATATATTAAGGCAAATTAATAAAATATTTACCATGAGACTTATACGGTTATTTTGTGTTAAAAGATTACAAATTAAATTAAATTGTATTTATTTTATTTTTAATCTTTGAACACAACATTAACACAAAACCAATTAATAATTATATGGTTGAATTTTAAATTTATATCCCTACATACATACATACATATGTATATCAAGTTTTGTTCCTATTCTTCTGGCTATAGCTACTTATACCTACAGAAACCATTACTATAATTTTTTCAACAAAAATTAAACCAGCAGCTTACTGCTATAAGATAATTTTCTTAGAAATGTATTCCCTTTAGCTTCTTTTAAGCTGTTAATTTACAAAGCTGATATCTACTTTTATTAAATTTGTGTGGTATTCACGATCCGGTGCAACCGAAAAGTGCAAAATTGCGATTTTTTTTTTTGTAAATTGTTAACACACCTTTTCTAGTCAATAGCAAAACCGGAGTAAATATGTCAAAATAAGTTTGAAACTAACATTTGTCATGACAAACAAAAAATATTTTTGATTTAAATTTGTTTTATTTATTTCCAAATTTGTTTGAAAATTGAATACACGAATTTCCGAATTTTGAATTGACAACTTCACCAGACAAATTATACACTGTTGTATTTTTCTGTTGCAATAGTTCTAGGGTATTGCAAAAGTGTAGCAAAAGTGTAGTCTGTATACAGTCCCTGGCCATATTATAAGACGCACTTTAGATTTTATGCAAAATCTCAATTTTCAGCTATTTTAATCAGGTTTTCGAATATTGTAACGCATTTAAATTATTTTGTATGCAGCATATAAACTATTTCCTACTTATTTATTTATAGAATTGTTTTTATATAAAATAAAATAAAAATATTGCATATAACCTAATAGTTATAAAAATTCTGTAGTGCGTCTAATAATATGGCCAGGGTCTGTATTTTGTTGTTTTAGTGCAAGAAAATATTACACTTTTGGAACGATACAAGACCATTTGCACCGAATCGTGAATACCCCTATTATTTTATTAAATAAAAATAAAAATGTATGTTATCAAAATGAAGATTGTATTAATTGTCAAAAAATTTAAATTCTCAATTCTGAACTTCAATTTCCCAAAGATAATTATGTACTTTATAAAAAGATATACATAAATCATAAAATTTAGTTTCTTTTATAATTTGAGAAGGCAAAAACGAGTAACTAAACAGAAACCGAATTCAACTTTAGTAACTTGGCAGAAAAGAAATAATAAAAAAAAACTTCTGTTAAATTGTGGTTCGAATTACGGAGGTTCTACTGTACATATTAGCTTCTACAAAAAAAAACCGTTAGTTCTATAAATATTGACTTCTGTGTCTTTTGTACGGGAACATGTTAATATTAGAAAAATTAAATACAAATTATTTTATGAACGGGGATTTACATATGTCCAATTAAATATAAGCAAGGTTATTTATAAATACTTAAAGGACAAGATAATAAATTTATCGTTGAATTACGATAATCTTTATTACACTTGAAAATTTAGTACATTTACTAAAACAAACAATATAATTAACACTATACAAGACAATCGGAGTTGTTAGATTTTTTATTTACATTTTCTGTTGCAACATTTTCATGATAAAAATATTAACAAACAAAAAGTAAAAAGCTGTAGAAACACCTACTATTTGTAGGTACCTATGTATGTACATACATAGTAAAGAATATAGTGATAGCTCATTCTTGATAGTAAACGGCCTATCTATGCGGAAATATCAATTCAAGGTTGGTTAGATAGTGTTTGGAGCATTAGTCTGTGTCTTTGGAATAATCCACATTTAAATGTTTTAAATTATCAGAACTAGTTACCTACCAGCAAAAAAAAAAGAAATCAATTTATTGAATTCCGAGATAAGTACCTACCTTCCTGCTTTTTAAAACTCAGCAGGTTAATCTAATCTATACCTAGACAGTGCAAAATACAAATAAAAACCGAACAAAATTACCCATAAATTATTATCACACGTGACAGAATTTAATATGTACATAATAGGTATTCAAAAGTTAAATATGTATTCTCAACGTCAGCTTTTTGGGTTCAAACTTACAAAAGAAAAAAACACAAAAAAATGAAACATGTAGCTAAGCAAAGGGGTTATGACGTCAGCAATTCAGAGGAACTCTCTAGACAAGACCTCAAGACTTTAACGACAACGACAACGCCAACGTCACTATCGTCATAGCTACTGCCGATCGTTTGAATTTTGAACCTTCCTAGCACTAGCAGTGTTATATCACGAGATCGCGCAAAGTTCTTGAGTGATATTATTAATGAACTAATAAAAAAAACAACACTACCATGCTAAACAATTGCTAATTCAAATAAAGGTCTCAGCTTTTTTTTTTCAAGTTGTAAGGTGTGTGTATTTCACAATCACATAACGCTATTACGCATAGGAAACTTTTTCCCGTTTTTTTTTGTAAAAAATAAAAATTGCATTCGACTTTGGTTAAAAAAAAAGGAAGAAAAGAAAAATTGATTTTACAACCTTGAGAATTGAGA
The DNA here is from genome assembly GCA_951509635.1 of Eupeodes luniger. Taxonomy (NCBI): domain Eukaryota; kingdom Metazoa; phylum Arthropoda; class Insecta; order Diptera; family Syrphidae; genus Eupeodes; species Eupeodes luniger. The sequence goes on along the minus strand of OX608075.1, from coordinate 3,270,339 downwards.
ATAAACAAGATTAGGAGGAATTATGTGTTACTAGAGCAAGAGCCAAGAGCTAGTGCAAGAGTGCGAACTGGCCAAAAGCCAATGCGCAGTTGTCCTCAGCACACTTTTTCATTTTTCCCATCTCTATACCCAACTCGTTGTCTTTTTGCACATGTCCAATCCGATGTACCCCCACAGAATGTAACTCGGGGTATGTCTATATCGTTCTATACATTGTTACGTAAGGTGGGTGAGATGATTGAATATTTAAAGATTTCAGGGTTGAATTCGATTTCGATTTGTGTTTAATTAGGCTTTTTTAATTGAGAAAATTTAAATTTTTTAACCAAAGGACAACAAAACGAAACTACAAAGAGTTTAAACACGTGGTTGTTCTAGAACCAACTTGTTCCCTCTTTATGGGGGGAAAACAAGTATTCAAGCACTGCTTGCGAATTATTCATCAACTCAAATCACACAATCAAATACAATTCTAGGAAGACAATTTTTATTGCAAGTTCCTAGCTTTTTGTTTGAGTCACAATTGAATGAAAATGTTGATAACTTTGATTGTAAATGACACCCAAGGACAGTTAATAAATTTTTATATAATAAATGAACTCAGAACGCCCCATAAGTTAGATCAAAAATGAGAATTATGTAATTTTTGCAAACGTATCAAATTCAAAAAACACTAAACTCTTTCATTCGTACTTTTTTTTTTGTTTATGATCGATTTATACGATAAAAGTAAATTTCAATCAAAATCACGATAACAAGTTCAAATAATTTAAGATCAAAAATGAATATTAAAAATTGCACAAGTTGATGAAATTATTAGGAAGAAATTTTACTCAACAAAGGTCAGGTACTTACATTGAACACAAAAGATACAATTCAACTGTGGCGAGACAAATTGAAAAACTGTTGTGGACAGCAGAAAATAAATCAGCAAAAAGTTAAATGGTAATTTGCGGCGAATTGGATGTTAGGTGATTGAATGCGTCTGCGCTGAAATGAAATGTCAAAAGAGCGACATCTATTGGGCAGTGGAAGAGTAAAATGGTAATTAATTGTACGCAGACAGGGGCTTAATTTAAGCACATTTTAATAATTTTGTTATCAAATAAATAACCCCATTAAATAATTATAAATAAAAGAAATAACCGGCTCACAGAGCGAACCTATTTTTCAGCAATGGACCATACAAAAATAATGTGAGTTATTATAAGAGATTCGTGTATTTATAAAAGAATTTCACTTATCAAACGATTTATTCTAGTCTATTTCTTTAAGTTATTTCATAGTAAATACTTTTCTTTTTTTTAATAAGCTCATTTATTTTAGCAATATGAGGTGGAGGATTGTGTGATTTGATGTGAAGGTGATTTTTTGTGTATTTTAAACGTAATTTTAGAAATATTAAAGCATTCATTTTTGTTTATGTCCAAAAAGACATAAAGAGCCTATTTTCAACACAATCAATAAAACAAGTTCAAAGAATTGGTCAAACACAATCAACAATAGATATGTCTTTTTTGTTTGTTAAAACAAATTTAAATACATACTAAATATTGACCCAATATCGTTATGGCTATCAATTTTCCTTTAAAATTGGTTTTTGTACACATAAATCATTAATAATATTTTCAGTTTTTTAATTGCTCGTAATAGAAAAATTAAGGTCATTTTCAATGATAACACTGGTCAATTGGCGAAGTGCGGCCTGTTTTGTAAGGCATTGAAGAAAATTTAAAAAAGCAAAAGGGCCCATTGCAGAGGAAGTCTTGAAGAAGTTTACTGCCGTTTTCAATGGAAACACAGAGCTAAAAACGATTGAGCAGATAAATTCTGTAATAAACGGCGACGTGGATTCCAGACCTCCAGGAAACATTGAAGTGAATAATGTTGAAACTTTAAGATGGGTTCACTCGTTTCAGCTGAAGTTGAGAGATCATTTAGCTCCTTCACAGCCCTTCTAAGGGATAACCGAAGAAGATTGCTACCTGAGAACTTTAAAAAACTCTTGGTAGTCCAATGCTACTATAATTAAATGTATTTTTGTTTATTTTCCTAGTATTTTTTAATAAATGCCTTTTCTTTGCCTTTTTAAGTGTTTTGTTTTGCCTTTTTTTAATTTTTTAGGTCAACAAAATCCTAACCCTGGTTAAAAGTCTTCAATTTACTCGGTATGAAGTATTGAAAAACAATGAATCTTATGGTTTTGAAAAAATGTTATTCGCTGATTTCGAATCTGAAATTTGATTTTAGAATAACCCAAACTTAGAAAATAACAGTTTTCTGCATAATTTTAAGTTTTTTTTTCAACATGTTTCGAAAAATTATAATATGTGACATTAAAACAAGAAAATACCGTTTTTTCCTTTTTTGTCAAAAACTGTTTTATCATATGGTTTAGCATTGCTTCAAAGTTTATGTACAACTAGTGTAGTGCAACAATTAATACGGAAGTTTTAAAAAAAATAAATTGAGATACTACCCAGCTACGACATTTGGGCTCATCTGTTAGATCATAGAGGAAATATATTATCTAGAGTCCCGACTGGTACCCGTATTGCCTGAAACACCCTCAAATTTTATTTGAGGTAACTCTCTTAAAAGCCCGTAACAACCACATAGAATCTGCATTTTCCCATAAGAAATGCACGGGACAACTAACACGTGCTTATGTTAATGGGCAAAATTCGCTCAATTTAGTTTGTAGGCCGAAAGAGAGCAAACCCATTAAGTCGGGACTCTAGATAATATATTTCCTCTATGTGTTAGATGCTATCGTAACTTTCTAAGTCCCACGCTTATTATAGATTATAGATTTGAAAACAAAGTAAATAGTTCATGATTTAACGTGGTCTCAAAAAGCCTTAAACATAAACATACTATGATAGTTTTTCACATTTAAAATGGTGATATCTCAAAAACCTAGAATAATTTCGGAGTAATAAATAAAAGTATCAGCATCAGAATCCATTCTTCGTGCACTGTGAAGTATTTTAAACATCCTGCAATTTTATAGGTTATAATTTGATAGGTTTATCAATACTCATTTGAGGACAAATATTTATTTTTCAAAAAGTTTGCTTTTGGAAATTTTTCAATTAAAAATCAATTACAGTTTGTTAATTCCATCAAAATCAAGAGTGTTGAGCAAGTGTATTGGAATGAAAAAAGATCAAGAAAATGATACACGAATAAGCCAATCATACTTTTAAGCCATTTTGAGTAAAAATTACTAACAAAAATGTTAAATACTCTGAAAATCAAGCACTCAAGAACCGTATTGGATGGATTTTGTTGCTGATCTCTGAAAAAGTCGTACAATATTTCTGAGTTCTGTCTAATTATTGATATTTATAATATTTGGTCTGGTTGTTTAAATTGCGATAAGTTTTGAACGAAACTCGTAGAGCTTTAAATGTACTATGTATATTTTTTGTCTTGATAGTTTTTTCTATCCACACAAGTTCTACCTTTTAAGATATTTAAATACAAGATTATCATATTTCACTATGTATCATAAGCTAAAATGGTATTTCTACTCTCAGCTTAGAGAGATTTTCAGCATTTTTCAATCGTTTTAGATTAACGTAGACAAATTTACAAGTAAGCTCAGACTCTATTATTTTTGTGTACTTTCTTGATCATTACATACCAATCTTGAGATAAGATTTGTATCAAGTTACTATCAAAAACAGCGTGCTGGAATATGCCAGAGGAGTTGAAAACATGATGAATGTGTTTGATGTATGTATGTGTGTTGTATATAACTTTTAAGAAATGTCATTATTTTGAAAACCACTAAATAAAACGGATACATTGATAATAATTAAATAATCTTTAAAAAAATCAGTTTTCTCTTTTTAGTTAAAACATTAAGATGGCATCACTTACACTTAAACAAATATTGTGAATCTAAATTTAAAACAGGATCGTATCCGTGAAGGTTTAAGTTAAATGACGCGTATAAACATCGTTTTTTTTTCTTGAAAAATCCCCAATAGTTTCTATGAGATTTAATAACTTTTGAACTTACAAAAACTGTTCAGAAACTGTCTTGTAGTGTAAACAATTTTGTATTCAACATTTATTTATATGTGGCATTTCTCACAAAACTTCACTCCAAAAAACTTCAAAGTTCCAAGATATCGAAATACCAAACAACTTTAAAAAAACATGAGATTAATATTTCAGTGCATGGCATATTCCAGTCTCACCAACTTTCAAAATAAAATCATGTGGGTAAAATAATAATAATACAAAAATCAAGACCTCCATAAGAGCAAAAAACTTGGACATGTTAATGGAAGCAGCTCCATATCCATTTATAGAGGTAATATGGATGGATAAGTGAAAATCTAGGCCAACAAAATTCCATAATATGGTACATTGTACAGTACAAAGTATATGATTTGACTGCCTAATTGAAAATTCTCCTTGCTATGCAAATTTACTATTCGGTCGGTGTCGCAGTCCACCAGATATCGTTTGTATATGTACACATATGAAGCTTTATATTGAATGTTTACTTTCCATATCCTTGGATATCCAAACCTAACGATGGATCATGGATGCGAATGTCCTTTAGCCTAGAGATGTGTGTTATAAGTATTCATAAAAGCAAACTACTATACTCTGAACAGAACTTAATTGAAAAGCGACAAAACTAGAAATTATGACATGTACCTACATATGCACGTAGTTTTATTTTGTGATTTGGTCAGCTTTTGTGTGCAATCCTTGAGAAATAGTATCTTCCTCTTCTTATTTTAGGGCTTGAATTTAAACTCCTTTAAATTTAAGTTACTATTTGACACATATAATAGACGCCAATGCGTGATACGAACTTAGTGGAGATGTTGTGTTCCGCAAGAGAAATTTCCGAACATTTTTCTTTTTAAAAAATTGGTGCTAATATAGGACAATCAAGACCTAGGGAACGGTGAATACTTTACCTAATTAACAATATTCGAAGAATAAGTTCCTTAAATAGTTTAATATACATAAATTGAGCAGAAGGACAAGAATCGATAAGTACTGTGTGCGACTTATTTTTTAAAAGAAATTTCATCAGTCTTTCTATAAAAGGTTTCATTTTGAATAACTCGCTATTTAAATAGCTGTGACTTTTGAAGATGTCATCGGTTGAAATTTGACGATTAATAAACCCTTTAGATTAAAAGGTTTAACAGAGTATATAACATGATTGATCGACAACTTTTAAAGAAGCTATTGTAAAGAACTTTGAATGTAACTATTTTGACCAATAAACATTTTCATAAATATATATCAATATACTAGCTATTTCAAAATTTTAATCCTCTGCCAACTATTTAAACACTGATTCTCTTTTATGGCACATTTGAGCACGTGTAACCAGTCAGTTTATGGAAACAAAAAACTTATAGCAAACAAACAGTTCTATCAATTTGAAATGTCAGAATCTCATAAGCCATATGTATGTATTTATTTAAATACCAACTGTTAAAGCATCCATTTTGTTATTTTAACTTTAGTAAATTGTTAAGAGTTTCAAAAATGCTCAAATCGTCCACAATCTACAAAACCTTTCTTTTAGAAACTTTAAATTTATTTGCCATCTAGATAAAATCCGTTCCAACTTATAAAATACTGTTTGATTTTACCTTTGACAGCTCCAAACACTTTTTGTGTAACCCTTGACCATATCCAACATAGATTATATCCATACTTAAAAAAAAGTACTGCGAAAGATGAACGAACTTGAACTCATCCTTATAATAGGATGGTTATAATAATATATTTATTTAAGTTGCTTAAATGAAAATTCGTCTTCTTAATTCATTCATTACAAGATTTATTCTCTCCGACGCATCGACCTTTTGTTGGAAATCAATTGCAGTGATTTACGATTGATTCGACTTTCCCAAAGTAATTTCTTAATATAGCAAGAGTAAGTTTGTACATGCGTTATTCCACAACCACCTATCTTAAAGGGAAGATATGTGTTTTCGAGAAATAAGTTCTAAGATATTGCTTTTAATTCAGTTAATAACAATCATCGACAAAATTTTAAGCCAAAAATTGACAAATCGCACGTGCCGGCTCCTTGGATTGTTCTTAATAATTAATAACCTTTGGATTCCTATTTCTGCCAAACCCACATAGCAATGGTTGAGAGAGGTTGGTTAATACTACAAAGATTGGTATAGAAAATTATCATTTTTTACAATATTGTTAGATAATTCAGTCCTCTAACGGTAGCTGTCAAAGAAACTGACATAACTGAAAATCTTTCCTTTTCAAACGATAGATAGATTTTGTTCCAAGGCCCTACAATTCCTTTGTCAAAACTGTTTGCTGATTCGGTGTAGCGTCCATAGTAAGAAAATTGTCAGCAATTGTCAACAATGACATTTGTCAGTTGAATACGTCATAGTCTGAAAATGACGCTTCGGAAATATTAGTCACATGACATTTGGAACAATTTTTTGACTGACAGATCTAAACAATTGTTGGAGATGGAGACATTAAACATTCAATATTTGAATGGTTCCTTGGAACTTAGCAAAAAGCGACACCATGCGACCAAATCATGCACTTAACTAAGTGACATATTCCAAACAAATTCCTATGTATCTATAAAGATCTATAATATTGGTATAAACGGTTGCGAGAAAACGTTCGATCACGCATTTTATTGTGACATTTTCCAAAACACCGAAAAATCGAATGCTTAATGGAGCATGTATCCTCGCTTCATCCAACAAAATCAACACGACAATATAGTCAAGAAATTTTCCCATTTGATGGTAATTATCCGGAAATAGCCTCAAACAACAACAACAACAAAACTGTCGAAATGCAACAAACCCACAAATATAGGGCCCGGGCGGCAAGGCACCACCGCGTCGTCGTCGAACAACAAACTTATCATTGGGTATAATTTTGGCTGCCACTTTGGTTTTCTAGATCACGAGACTATTATTATGATTTTGATGATAGATAGGGGTGTGACACGCTAATGCTCCACACGGTCGATATTTAAATAAATGGGTTAATCTTTGTTTTTGGAGGAGCCTCATTAAATTCCCATTTTCGAGACGTGGATTTTTTCAACAAAAAAAAAACACCAAAAATACCAAAAGATACCAACAATAGAATTCTCATTAGAGCTTGGGTCTATAGTATTTATGAAAATGGGCCAAATAGGTTAGCCCGGCTAATGAACTTTCATTCTAATGGTTTACTTTGTTTTTACAATGCCTGCCAAAACAAAAACAACCCAAAAACGAAGTATTCAAAACCTTATCCATACCTAATACGTCCTTAACAAAGTGACCTTGAGAATGTTCTTGACATAATAGAAGTCCTTTATGGAGGGACATTCCCCCAAACCAAATATGGTCTACAAAGCTTAATGTATAACCCCCATGAGGCATGACTATGACAACACAATTGACCTTGTATACAATATGGACTTTGATGTAAAACATTTTCAAAGTAGTCTTTTTGTTTGGTTGTTTATCTGGAAAAGTGGTTGAATATCTTTTGTGATGAATTCTATAAATGGTTTACCGCGAGTTTCATTTGATATAAAAATGTACCTTACCTTACCTACCTACCTACTTATAATTAATTCAAGTTCGTCACGCACAGCTACGTGTGCTGGTTGGTGTACATTGTGAAGCTGGAATTACATATCCATCTAGATTGCAAGCCGCACAAAAGAATTGGGACTCCGGAGCTCCGTAGAGCTCTGATGACTACTTGACTGACTCTGATGTATTCCGAAGTATAGTTGACTTGAATTTGAATTATGTACCTAATCAGATAAAATATAGCATTAGGGCATGTCTTGAGAAGGAAAAACATATACGAGTACTTTGTACATATAGAAACATTTTAACAAGTGCACACGTAGAGTAAAAAATAGTGAGAATAAAATAAATGGTGTCATTACTGCATCGATGTTCCACTTTATAAGGAAAAAATTTATTCAGAAAATCAGAATTAATTCGCTTTTTTCTAAATTTTAATTTATGAGAAAGGGTTTTTGTTTTCAAAAGAGAGGTAAGGTAATATGATATCGCTTCCTACATGATGAGAGTTTTTGGTCAAAGAAAAAATCGTGGGCTTGATTTTTAATTTGCTCATTAGATTTATAGTTTATTTTTACCTACAGTAGTTTGTATAATCAATCAATGATTATTATGGTATCTCGTTAGACGCCCAAGATTGGAATTTTGTGGGTTTATTTTAAGAGATGCATTAACCTACTTGAGTTAGATTTTTTTACTTTGTCAACAAGCTTAGTGAGGAAATTGCTTCTGGTTCTAAAACTGCTTGACCCTTGAATCACATGTAAGCTGATTTTGAGGACAAATATTTAACATTGAATTGAAAAGCTCTTAGCTCACAAAATACTTTGGCACAAAACTTTGAACAACTTATTTGTTATGGACTTATTACATTTTACTATAGCTAGGAATTTTCTAAATGCTTAGTGTTAGTGTTTTAACTTAATAAATAAATTAGGTGGCGCAACAGCTCATTGAGAACTAGGGCCTAGTGACTTACAACTCTCAACCATTCCTGTGTGCGGGCAATGTTGTCCGGGATGGAGGGGACCTACAGTATTAAGCCGAATCCGAACGGCTAATTTGAGAAAACACTTTTTATGACAAGAATTACTCTTGGAGGAATTGTCAATTCCTCGCAAGAGGCAGTACCCGTGAAAAAAAACTTTATATTATAACTAGTTATTCCAAAATTAGAATTGTTTTGATTAATTGAAAAATACTAATTCCCCTTTATTACAAACGGTGCATCTGAACACGTCTAAAAAGTGACAGTTCATTAGGAACAGACCTTTTTAAATGTAAAAAAACTCAAAAGTCAAAGTGACAACCTACAATTTGATTTAAAATATGTTCATGCTGATTACAGAATCCGACAAAAATTACAAATGAAACGGGAAAGAGTTTTTGAAATTTTTAATGTCAAAATTGACATTTGACTCCCTCCACAGCCTACTCATCCGATTCTGTAATTATGTAATCCATGGTTTGTATTTGGTCGTGGTCTTTTGTCAAAGCTTTACCTGAAGTAAGATACCTCATCGACTTTTCTACACTAATCTGACTCTTCAATAAAATTGTCCTCACTTGCTATAGAAAATTATTGTTTTTGGAAACAAATAAAATGTTTATTAAAAAAAATGACTGCTATAATTTTATAACACAATGAATTAATTTTAAAATGAAAACAAACATTAAAGCTTTGACTAATGTCACTTTGCCTCTGAGAGGACGATATCGAAATTTTCGTCTTTCTCGTGTTTGCTGTCAAAACTATGATTGCAGGGTACATTATTGACAGACAAGGCAGTAAGTTAATTTTTCAGATATCATTAATTTAAACTAAGAACTTTACTTTTACTTACACAGGTTACAAGTCGATTTTAAGAGCTGTTTTGTATCATAAAGAAAAAGTTCTCTTTCAAATATGACAAGGAAACCTTTTACACAAAACCTTGAAACAAGTTTGCACTAAGTAAATATATCAAAGAACTATGAAGTTCAGCTTTCAGTTGAACGGGAAAACATGATCATCTGACATTTTTTTTTTTAAATAAGTAGACTTGACTCGACAATAAGTGAGATTTTTGTTGAATAACTTTCAAGTCAAATATAAATCAATTCTTTCAATTAGGCACTATCCAAAAATTTTCAAGGAAAATGACAGATGTCACATGGATCTAGCAAATAACTAAAAGTTAAAGTTGTTATTGGCTGCGTTCAATCTCAGACAGATAGGTTAGTTTTACGTGTAAAATAACAGCTGATCAAAAACAGCTGAGATGTCAAAAAAGGAATCCAAAGGTATCCAAGAATTTCTGGGGTATGTAGGTATCTGACAGAACAGCTGATTCAACACATCGTTGAATTTTAAGAAACTTGAAAATTGATGTCAGCTTTTTGTATATGTTGGTAAACAAAAAGATATAAAATGTTAGTTGAAGTTGTATTTGATGATGTTCTGTACATAATAGACGATGAAGAAGCTATTGACTTATTTTGTTCTCGTTTTGTAGATGACCAATTTGCTAGGTCTTACCTCCAGTCTAGTGAACAGCTGAAAGTTGTTTTTATTTTTTGACAGCTATCTCAATACAGCTATATCCAACTCGTTCAAAAAGGTGTCTAAAAATCCACCTATCCAATATACCCTATCCAACACGAGATTGAACGCAGCCATTCATTCAAAGTGCAGTTAAGTGTTAGAAAATAGAAAGATAAAAATAATTTTAACACATCCCTTAATCATTACAAATTTTGCGCCTTTATATTTATCAAACTTAATTTCAATTTAGTAAAAAGGTTAAATGCGTAGGTACGTAGATTTTCCCAAATTTATAAACTCAAACGCAAAACACGCTACCAATGTTTTGGTTTGGATTTATTGCGTTTACAAACCCAAACAATAATGCGTAAAAATATCTCCTCCCAAAACTTTCAACGATGTCGACCTCATCGTCGTCGTCGCCGGTCGTTTAGTTGTAGAACAAAAAATAATAAACAAAAATAAAGAAGAACCCTAATAGAAACGCAATAAACCCGCGTGATTTGTTCTCGTTTATAAAAGTTAAAATTTCTTTCTGTCACGAAAATGTTTTGAATCGATATAACAAACCACATATAGAATTATATGCCTTAACCTATCTCCCATATAAAATAATAATATTTTCATTGAGACATTCTTATTTGTGCGTCTTCTTTGACTGAAACTTTTTTAAGCAAGTTTCCTTGGGCTTAGAAAAATATATACCTACCCACATTCTGGAGCAATCGCATGGCCTTTCCTAACCTTGGCCCACCAAATCAGTGAGAAAAAAAATATTCAAGGCATATAACATACTCTGTGTACCACTATATCGCCTACACTCTCTATCCAAACCCAAGACCGTTTTTATTTTTCAACTTATTTTGTACGTCGCACGATAAGCACCCTTTTGCCTTTTGTTCAAGATATTATTATACTTTACGTACCATACCGTATACCGTACATATGTACCTACATAATAATGTATATGTAAGGAAAACATGACTTTAGCAGCACTGAATTGAAGTGATATAAATTTTGAAATTTAGAACCCCCAAACACAAGGTCTTCCTATTTTTCGTTGCTGATGCTGATGATGGCCTCTAAAAGGCTTCCTCTCTCTTTTAGTTTGAGATTCTTAAGGTTATAGGTTTTTTTTTCTGCCTTAAATTAAAATTTGTATGCAAAATGAGCCTTAAGAGAGGATATGAAATGAATACAGGGACTTTAGAATCATTGTAGACATAATGACGGTGTATTATCATCCTATGTCGACGTCGTCGTCGATGTCCTGTAGCAGGTGTTAAGTTACAATCAACAGAAATCATAAAATATAAACCCACCTGTATCTGATAGCAAAATGAGGGTTTTCTTAAGAAAGCACTTTTAGGTATGTTTCCTTTCAACAACAAGAAAGAATAAAACGAAGGATATTTTTATTGATATTTAACTAAGTAAATAAAAGCTACATAGAAAAATATGGATATACATACACTTTTGGAGGGATGCTGAGAGATGAACCCAAAAAATAAACGAGATAATGGTAAAGACTTCTGTGCTTAGGCTCTTGATTCTTGAATAATTAAAGGGAAAAAATGTGTTTACAATTTATATAGCCAAACGACCCAAACCGTGGTTTTGTCAATAAAAAAGCTCTTAGGATAAGACATTTTGGGATTCATTTAAATAGGTTGAAAAAAATAATGTTCAATTAAAATTTATTTCAACTTTATAATATTCAAAAATTGACAGAAATTTTGAATACCTAATAAAAATTAATTAAAAAAGATAAACTGTCGAGGTTGATGATACCCAAAACTCGGCACATCAAATATCCATTACAATAAAAAAAATCAAATTTAATTTTTAATTTGTAATTATTTTTATTTAAAATTTGAATTTCGAATTTGTAGTCCTTAGAGTATAATTATTTAAAGTATACAAATGAATACAAATAGTTTTAAAAATACTTATTTGAACACGGTAACTAGACAACTGTAAGGCCTAGGCTTGTTTTTAAGAAAACATCATAATATTTTGAACGTTGTTTAAATTTTCCACCATGTTGATTTTTTGACATTAGCGTGGTGAATAAAATGAATTTTAGCATTGCATAAGATGAGGATCAGGCTTAAACTGGTTAAAAATGCTTATTTAAAACACGGTAACCATACAACTGAGACGCTGCTCTGTTTTTATACATAACGTAATCTAAAATGGGCTTCGCAGTAAAAGGTTTAAATTATCAAATATTTTAGATGTTGGTTAATTTTTCAACCATGATACAATTTTGACACTATAGGGGTGAATAAAATGTGGACTTTTTTTGAACGGTATAAAACAATTGCTGCTATGTATGTATGCATAATACGTGATGTACTTCTTCAAATTTGTGTTCTTTTTTCGCACATAGAAAAAAAAATGATAGTTTTTCTTTTACTTTGACAGCTGTCAAAACGAATGTTAGTATGTATACTGTGGATAAATAAAGCAACTGTAGGAAGTTTGAATATTCAAAATATGATGTTATTTTTAAAGCCGATAGAAATAACCACAATTGAGATTTTCAAATTTTGTCTACCAAATTTTGAACATTTAAACGTGGAATAATAATGGCTATAAAAGAAACAGCGATCTCCATCGTTACCTTCAAATTAAAATAGTTACATATTAGAACTTTAAACTTGCCCTGAAGGGAATTATGAATTTATCAATCTTTCAAAAATTGGTCCTGTGGCGGATTTTTATCGAGTGCCTGTTAAAGATTTAAATAGGGAGAACAAATCAAACGTCAAAAAGGCGCTGGGCTGCGACTGACCCACACTGATAACTTTCCATTGGTGCCTCTATGTAAATTTTATTTTTTTAAAAGCCAACTGTCGTTTAAAGAACATCCAAAGATTTACAATCTAAATTAAAGTTAGAGTTGTTTTCTGTCAAAAATACCAGTAAGTTAAATGAATTAAAGTGTATTTTTTTTGTAAAAAAGTTATCAATTGGATTAACAAAAATTACGAAGTATTAACAACGACGTTTTGTACGAAATGAAATACTTGTGTGCTTAATATTATTTATATGTATATATCAGTTTAAAATCATTTTTGACAAATTTGTATTAGTTTTTACTTAAGGTTTTTATTTTTCGTAAAAAGACTGTCTATTAAATTTTTGTAAATCATTTGGCAGCATTTTAAAAACCGTCATTTTTCGTCTAGTCAGCACATCTTGATATTATTTTCTGTAAAACATTGTATTTGAAGTTGATGCCGTCGATAGTTATTGAGATATTAACGTAGGGATTTACGAACACAAAGGGACCCTGAAACGTCGAGAAATGTCAAAATGTTCAATTAAAAAAATCGGATCGATTACAATAACTTGCTGTGAAAAGTTAAAATTTAATCAAGGAAGAAAACATAACCAATATTTTGACGTATTTTACACAGGGTTTTAAAATATGACCACAATATTCAAAATACTAAAAATCTTCTGAGATGAATATTATCTTTATTCTTATACGTGATTTTGTATTGTTCTGTTCTCCTCATACTGCACCATATAAGAAAGATGGTAGTAATTATTTCACGGAACCTATTTATTTCATTTCTCCACACTTTTGATAAAATCTGTCCCTGATCTTGAATTGATTGTGAATACATTTTTCGACTTTAATATATTCATCTAAACTTAATTCCAGTAAACATATAAATATTTAAATAAATTCATAGCAAGGCTACCAATTCAGTTAGATAGGCATCATTTTCAAAAAACTGTTGTAAAAGATTAAGAGTTTATGAATATGAGTAGCTTAAATGGAAAACCAGAATTTTTCAATGCAATGCAATATAAAGCTTTTTATCTATTTCGTTTGAAATACTCAAAACCGTTTCCATTAAAGTATAAAATAAAAACAATCTAAAATATAAAAATACAAAAGCTCTAATTTACACATAGCTTTTGCTATTAAAATAAACAAGCAACGAAAATGCTACCAGTATAACTTCACATAGTCACCAGTGTTCCCGTTTTAAGTTTTAAAAAGTGTATTAAGTAAATATTTATGCTTCGAGTATATGGAAAGTACCAAATGAACAATATTCTTATGTTTAACTTGAATGAAGTCTTAAATCCAATAGATCAATTGATAGATATGTGGCCCGACATTTTTAACGATTTAGTAATACATAAAAGCCATTAAGTAGTTGATTCTGTTAATTGTAAACGACAATTTACTAAAATTAAAACAATAAATTGGCTACTTTAATCCGTCAAGAGTAATTCTTGTCATTAAAAGTGCTTTCTCAAATTATTCGTTCGGAATCGATATAAACACAAGGTCCTTGTTCTCAACTGTTTTTTAACTTACTAAATTCATATGACTTTAGAATTTCTGATATTTCAAGCAAAAGGAAACGGATTTCCTTGATTTGGGTTTGTTTGCATTGAACTGTTACTGATTAGGCTTATTCAGAGGCACTATCTTACTGGTAAGAAACGGATAACAATTTTGGTGTATCTAGTAAATTGCTAAATATCGAGAAAATTATAAACTACTGAAATATAAAGCACTCAATAAATTGTTTTCTTAAGCAGTAATTTAATTAAGAGGGGAAAAGCATTTTCTATACTGTTTTATTAGAAAACCATATTTTCAGTTCAAATGCATATTGAAAACTAGATTGACACTTATTTTTTTTTTAAAGTTATAAAAACTTGTAAATAATATTACCAGATTTATGATAAAAATCAACTTAATATAGAATCACAGTTCTTATGGCATCATTTTGTTTTACCCTCGAAAAAATTAACGCATTTCAGTTTTAGGTTTTAGCTCCTTTCTTACAAATGAAAAAAAATTTTTAGAATACAGAATATTCCATTTACATTTTGTACACAAACAAATGTAGATTCTAAAAGAAAAACAAAACTATCTATTTTCTAATGAACATCGGCAACACTGCCCACAAGTACACAAAACAATACTCTTTTGCCTCTCACTCAGCTCAGCGACACTTTTGCTTGATAACACACCAAAAAATGTATCTTGAATGGAAGTAGAAGTTGATCCAAGCCATTTCGAGACGAAAAAGAAAATTCACTTTATTCCGTCAGCTGACTCGTACCAGTGCGGTTGTTCTCCACTAAAGTTCTTCCTTTTTACGTAAACCATTCCCATCATTAGATACAAAAGAAAAAGTGCTAAAAGGAAAAGTGTTTCTGAAAGCTTTTCAGAGTTTTAAAAAAAATACCGGAAAAAGATACACTTCTGTCGACCTACCGACCGACCGAGCGACCGACAACGACGACGCGTGTGAAAATTTTCATTTATTCGTATACAAAACAAATATCCTGTGACCTCCAGATAACCGCTTCATAGTTACATATTGCCGCAGCATCCCTCTTAACTCGGCCCGAAACTGCTTTTATCTCGTAGGTAAGATATTATGACTATTATTATATTTCTGCTACTGTGCGGATACCATCACTGAAAGAGCAGCATCAAATCATCATCATCATCAAAATTCTGTGACATCGCAAGGATTTAGACATAGCTTCTCACTGGCGCTTCTGTATCCATCCATATTCGACGGCCTTTGAATTGGTTCGGTTTGGTTTGGGTGTGCAAAAGGAAAAGATACGAGTTCGAGGATACTCTTCTCAGCTCTCAGTATCTATATAGATATATGTCGTTTGGGGTTTACGTAACATGACACAGTGTCCTGGATTACATTTGGAAGTACATATAGCGAGAGGACATCGGTTGGTTGATGGTTGGTTCTGGGTTGTTGGTATAATTGCATCCTGTCGTCGTCGTATTGAGTTGAGTGTAATTGGATTTTAAAGCGCGTTTCGTATGTGTTTGCAATTAATTTACCAGGCACTTCATCTTTTCGATGGGCTTTTTATGTTCTTGAGACAATTTCAGAGTGTTGTTTTTGTTTAATGTAGTGAAGTTCCTTTAAAATATTTATTTTTTAGTAGGAAAACAAAATTTTCCCACCTTTATTTGTTTTGAGCAAATTTTACATAAATCTACAACTAACTTCGAAAAAGGAAGTCCTTCGCTTTGAAAAAATTCGAGTGCTCCTTTTTTTCAATTCTAATTCTATCATAAGTGCCATGGAAAGAATTTACATCTTTTTGTTTCTGAAATAATGCTTCATGTAAATATATAATATTTATGTACATTCCTTTATACCTAATGCTGTTCGTTCGTCTAGATACTTATGAGCTCAAAGGGATTTTTCCTGATCTCTGTATGTATGTGTGTGTATGTTTGTGCTGATGTTTATTAAGTAGGGAATTTCCGGAGGAAGGTTATGTCAGATGAAGACAATAAATAATTTATGTGAAATGTAAATAAGTTATGTATTTAAGCGAGTGCCTTTGGTATTCTTCAACAAAACTGAAAGATTTACAATTTAAAGTAAAATTATCAAAACCATTTAAAGTTTTGGTATGCATAATTATTTTCATTCGTTCTCTTCGTCTGTGTGTTTTAGTTTAGCTGAAAATGTATCTTTTTATCTTAAGTAGTGCAGAGAATAGATAAAGGATTATTTCTACAAAACTTTTATATATAGTTTGAGGATTTAATTTAGCCTTGAAGTGATACATATGTAGGTATATGAAACATGTTAAAGTTTTTGCAGTATTACGTAAGTTTCCTTATATTTATAATACAATAAATTTATTGGCTTAAGGATGAATATTTTCTATGTACCTTTCATTTATGGTATGGAGGTGAACATCACGTTTAGAGTGTGGGCTTTATGCCAAAAACTTGGGAGATTATGTATGAATATGAAGTTAGATAAAGTTATGAGTCCTAAATAAATTAAATTACATTCTGGGTTTTAAGAAGTTACATCGGTTTAGGTATCTATGTATGTACATAAAAATGATTTTCAACTTGAGGATACTCGAAGAAACTTTTTGGGATTTGGTGTGAAGTTGTTCTTTTAAATACCTTCATTTATTTATTGAGGTGTATTTTTGGTTTGGATTCAAGTATTTCAAGAGGTTTTAATGTTTTCTTTTTATCTCAACATTAGGGGAAAAGTTTCAAGAACAAAAAAGATTTCCATTTGTTAAGTATCTAAAATGTATTCTGTGGCGTATGAGTACTTTTTTTGTTTTTAGATGAACTAATTTTGAATTACCTTTCCTTCTTGAATGTGTCTTGAATTTTTAATGAGGACTTGACGTAGGTATACACAGTAGGCTTCAATTATTGGCTGTTGTAAATATACATAGATTTTCAGGTTGATTCTTAACAGATTGATGTGACATATAAAAAAGGATATGTATGTGGGTAGATTATTTCATTCAAATCCTGTTCAATATAAAATTTCTAATATGGGATGACTTTTTCTTAGAAGAAAAATGGTTACATAATAAATAATTAAATTTAATTGACCCATGGCTTAAAATAACCCTTATCATTCCGTCCTTGACAGAAATTCGACCTTTTCGAGACGATGAAAACATCAACAACGCCTTATTGAGTATTAGAAATGTCAGTCTTTTTTGTATAGAATTTAGCTTTTTTTAGTTTGTTAGAATTATCATTAAGTTTGTTTCTCTGTGATTTTGGAAGCATTTCGGTATTGAAAACAAAGTCAACAAGTTGAGAAACATCAAAAATGTCAGCAAAAGTTGAATTCTATCGGCCCACAATAAACATATTTACATTTTGTGGTATATTTAAGATATTTCAAAAGTGATTCATTTCCAAAGGGTGTTTTATTTTAGAGTTATATCACTTTGAAATTGAATAAAATAAAGATGATTTTTAAAATTGTCATGGAATTTAATTCACTCGAAAGATATAATCTTAAAATATGATTTCTGGTATATGACTGCCACGGCTGACTCGGACCGTATTTAATCGGGAGGTCCAATTTTAGAAGACTTTTTCCAACATTTGAGGTCGTTTATCAGTTGCATACCGATGTTGCCCTCCAAGTGGTCAATCGTTTCAGGCTTATCGGAGTAAAAAACTAGCGGTGGCGTGAAACCACTCTATCTTGAAGGCCAATTTACGGGTCCACAACCTGATATTATGGTACACGTTGCGCCGTCTTGTTGAATCAACAGCTCCTGTACATCGTTGTTTATCATTTGATGAACAAAAAAGTCAGTAATCATTTAAAAAGAACGAATTATTATATCAATCCATAAAGCACATATCAAACAGTCAGTTTTTGTGGCATTAACGGTGTCTCAACATACGCTTGCAATTATCTTTACTCCAAATACGTCAACTTTTGACATATCAATTTAACCAAAATTGAGATTCATAGCTTAACAGAATCCACTCGAACAGAACCCTGATCCTCAAAATAAATTTGCAGAATTGAGAAGCGTTCGTTTGGTGTCAGTCTATTTATGCTGAAACGTCAAACGAAACTTAAAATCAATCACTTGACAGCTGAAAAATGGCCGCCAGTTAAAGTTGTGCTGCCAACTTAACCAAAAGTGAGATTCATCGCTAAACAGAATTCATTTATTTCATATTTCAAAGAGAACTTCGATTTTCAAAATAAATTTGCACAATTTGTAAGCGTTGTTTAGGTGTCAATCTATTTATACTGAAATATTAAACCAAACTTAAAATTAATCAATTGACAGGTGAAAAAACGGCCGCCGGTTAAAGTAGTGTTGCCAACTTAAAGTTCTATTCCTCAACAAAACATCCATTATGTATACATATTAACATTTTGTGGAATTTAAAACATTTCAAATTTGATTCATTTCTATTTCAAAAAAAGGAGGAACCCCATAAAATCTAATTAGAAGCTTTAAAGCTTACATCGTTTTCGGGTTCAAAAGTATACACACCTCTAAATATGTCAATATTTATACCAGAAATAATCTCTAACATTTTTTAAAGAAATCTCAAAAATAGAATGAAACAAGAAATCGTAAAAATAAATCATAACATAACTTAGTTTAATTTTGGATAACTCGATTGTAATGCATCAATATCTATATACATATGTATATTTACCGCAGTATAGAAAATGATGTCTTTTTTGTGTCAAATATCGAATACGCACGCAGCATATGCATTGAAGATTCAATTTAGAACGAGTTGAGTCGTTGCGTATAGCTCTAAAAATATTCTCTGTTCTCTTTCTATCTTTCCTGTCACTTTTGTTTGTACATTAAAAAAAGTATAAAACTAAATTAAATATTCATTAGAATCTACACGATACCATAACAAAATTTGAGATAAAAGAAGAACAAAATAGTTTCTAAGAAGCACAACATGATGTCGGCCTACAATTCTTCGTTAAACAGACCGCCCTTTGGTTTCCAGAGGTGCATTTAATTTAAATGAGAGCGATAAAGCAACAGGTGATGACATTTATTTACATAAAAGATTATGAGAAACTTGTATGCTTAAACCGTGCCCAAAAAATGACAGATAAGCTCATAATCGTAGTTTGTTGGGTGGTATAAAATGTCAAGCTCTGACATTTTAAAATCTTATTAAAATCTAATGAAAATGAGATTGGAAAAAACTATAAATTATTTAATTTCATGCTAAAATCAATACCATTTTAAGTTCTTCCCTCTGATTCTATTGTCTAGAGAGAAATATCGCTGATGAAAGACGACGACAACGACACGATGACAGCTGTTGTCAACTCGTTCAAATGCATTACAGTATCTATCGTTCGAAAATTAGGGCAAGTGCACATAAATGTAAGCCATCTTATATACATATATGTGTAATGTACAGTATTGTACATAAGTATACCCATATGTCAGTCATAATTATAATGTTTCGCCCTCTGCTCCAATGAAACTATTGATTTTTTCGCTGTTTGCTGATAAGATTGTAATAAAAGCAATTAAAGATAGTTCAAAGTAGAGTGGCCCATATAAGTTTATAGTATGTACAAGTATGATGGCTGATATGAAGTTTTTTTTTTTTTTGTTTATAGTTATTGTTGACATTTACATCGAATTGTTTTTGGCTTAATTGACAGAGTAATTACAAATGCTCGCAAAGTGACGTCTATAATACTTTGTACATCATAAGATTCAATGCTGTTAATGATGATAAGTCATATTGTGGTAGGCGTGTTGTGTTTAGTGCGTTGCAATATTTATCAAAATTGTTATCATGTCAATATAAATGATGATGGGTGTGACGTGATAGAAATGCTTTTCAAAATAGGGTGTTTAATAGTGGAAATTATTGTTAGGGTTAGTGAAGGGGTATAGTGATTTGGTGAAGGTTTTAAATGCTGAAATAGCTTTTTATTGGACTTGGAAATATTTTCAGTCATGTGTATTTTAATTTTTTCTTGTCTCCTGTCAAAATAAACCAAATCGAACAGAACAACAGATTTGTTAAACGTTATCATTTCTTCTTTAATTTTCATCTTCACCATATTTTCGAAACGAACATGACATTTGAATTTCTTATGTCAAAAACGTTAATTTACATTTTGTGAACTAATAATTGATTTCTTGCAACAATGTTTGCAATGAATTTTTGAATCCGTTTAAGTGACATTGATTTTTTTAGGGAGGTTAATGCAAATGAAAATCGACTAAGGTAAAAAAATAGTTCATTATTTTGAGTTTATCTTAAACGGGTTTTACCGCTTTAATGAATTTAGCACTTCCTAAGAAGTGCTCTAAATTTGAAAGGAAAAGAAGGTCTTAGTTTAATTATTCCAAACGACGTCAAAACTTTAGGTTTTTTTTGAAAAAAATAGTAGCATATATTGTGTAATACATTTTGTCAAAAATAATTTGATAAAGTAATGTTTTTGGGTCTTACATTTTCTGTTTTGGTTTCGCTTGGAAGAATATATTCTATCAATAAATCAGTTTTGGAATGGAAAGAAACTGTCACCTCCTTGAAAGAAATGTCTTTTTTTCTATTTCTATTTTGTTTAAGGGTTTAGGCTACCATAGAATCCTTAAATCTTAAATTGTTCCCTAGGATCTCAAAAATGTTTTATGAAAAGATTATAGCCGGGAAAAATGTTTAAGTATTCAATTTTAAATTTTTTGTACTAATAGTATTGCAAAATTGCCCATGGTTTTCTACTATTTAAAATTTTAAAGGCGTTTATATCAATACTGCCTTTTTGTTAAGTTTTCCGGACTCATAACTAGGACAATTTTTAACCGATTGACTTGAAATTTCGAATATATCTTTGAAAGTACATTTTCCATTGAAGAATGTAGAATTACTTTGTTGTCAACAATTATGATACGATTTTGTAGGCAAATTTAGAAACTTTCAATTTAGAAGTGCTCCATTTTGCAAATAATCAATATATCGCAAAAATGTTACGTATACTTTTCTGGCAGTTACAGGAGCTGTTGGGCCAGTTTTGGACCCTTAAAAAAGACAATGATATGTTTAATAAAATCCTATTTCTGTAGTTCGCATATATATTTTTTAGTTTTTTGAAAAAAAAAACCGAAACCCTTAATTAATTTCTGAGAAGTTTATTTCTTCAAAATGGTCTGAATCATTTAGGTCTTTGGTTAAGACAAGTTGAAATGAGATTTAATGGCTTGAATTGTGTATGATATCTCAAACAGATTTGCTTTTTTTGATGTTCGCAAACCTTTCTGTTGAACTCTAAAAACCGTTCTGTATTATGAATATTGGACAGAATATAGTTCAAATCTAAAAAGTCGTCAACCGCGAAAAGGGTTAACTAAGAGTGGGGAAAGCTTTGTCCGATATTCATGATACAACTTCACCCTATTTAATCCCTAATTTCGGTTTTTAATCAACTCTGTTTTTCCCTTCCAAGTAAAGAACATAATTTTTCAACCCCACAACAATCCTCAAGCCTTCGAAATGATCTATGCTATTTTGTTTTTCTGTCAAATTAAGTATTCAAAACCTTAAGACCAAAATTACTTCTGGATGTTCTTTTGAATCCTTCCTTACTTTTCGGATGCTAAGTAAGGTGTTAAAACGTGATAGTTTTCTGGCATTACGAATATTTAATGTTGGGATTATTTCCGTTTCCATTATATTATTGGTGGAATTTTACTCTTTATGATATGTTTTTTGTATTTGTTGTTGTCGCTTCCCGAATGAAAAATCTCAAGTTTTCAATTTTGTTTCCGCTTGATGAGGGAAAAATCTCACCATTTTTTGCATTACATATTCAAATTATTTCTAACTGCTTCAAATAAGTGTAATGATACTGAAAAAAGTGGGTCGATACCACGCCCTCTGAATGCAAAAACATAAATTCTCGTTTTCTTCGACAACAAACAAATTCTATATAGGTATCAGAAATAAATAAACTACGTTTTAAAACAAACGAATTCAACTTTTTTAGGGAATATATACTTTTTGAAAAAAACATGTGCAAGTAAAATAACTCACACATTTTTAAAACAATAAATATATATGTGGAATTCTACGATCGATATCTTGTGATATTTAAAGAAAAAGAAAATATCTATAAAATATATAAAATTGTTCTATAAACCAGAAATATCTTAAATGACCTATATTCAGTCTATTAACAAAAATAAACAAAACAAATAAAATCTACAACTCTGAACGCCAGTCGTCGGTCTTCGTCGCTGATCAGCGTGTTATTTCTTCACTTTGTTTATAAAATATAAAAACAAATTCACCTAATTTTGCATTGCAGAAAACGTATAGCTTAAAAATAGTACCAAGAAGCAGCACTATATTTTTTTCTTTTTTAATTGTTTTTTTTTTTTGTATTTTGAAATAAACAAAAGAACAAAGTCAACGGTTTTACCTTGCAGGTCTATTACACTGCTTACCTACTTAGTTTACCATGTATCAAAGTCTCAGGTGGTAATAAATTTTGCTATCGCATCACCGGAAATGCAAAACACACAGATTACTTGTAGAAGTAGATATAAATTTCGGGTCCGTTACCGATGTAGGGTGCCATTGTAAGTTGAGATTCTATTCAATTTATAAGCTTCATAAACAATTTGAATTTCACCTACAACTCTAACGTCCGCCCAACACTGAAAGATGAACCAAACCTGCAGCAGCAGCGGTCCCATTCAGTGCAAGAAACCAGAGAAGATAGTGAAAACAATCGGTGTATTCGTTGATTTTACACTGTTGTTGTTTGTTTGCTGATATATGGCCCTATAAGATAAGTCAGCAAAGTGGATGCAACTAACAACGATGACGCCGCCGGCCGGCCGCCGCCGCCGCTCCGACGACAACGACGACGCCAAGATTCTACAAATAAATTCCGTGGCTTGTGTTCCGTGTAGGTGGCTTTGAATTTCGTCGATAGAGCATAGTGAAACATACAATCTCATGGTATCTTCATCTGTTTGTAGAAATATATTCCCTAGCGTTTTCGCTTCTAACGGAGAAACTCTGTAAGAAAATGACAATACTAATCATAACATTATTCTGGGTATCAATAACAGTAACTCCTGTCACTTTCCAATTCCAATAACACGAATCGATAACATCCTCCTGAGATGTGGCGTGGGTGCGTTTTCATATGGTAAGGGTATGATGACATTTTCGTGAATATTATTCGCTTAGAGCGAGTATCATGTTCGGTTAAACAAATATTTGAAGTTGTTTGCTTCTCCATCAAGCGTGTTATATAGGTACTTATGTTCAATGTATGACATAAACACATAAACCTGCACGAATTATACTTTCATAGATATAGCAATTTACTCAACGGGTTTAATGTTATATTATTACACAATAACACACATTAGCTATTAATTGATCACTATTACAGCATCACATTCAATCCACGCGACACTAAACCACTCGTTAGAAAAACATTTGAAAATCCCTGAAAACACACAAAACAGCCATAGGCAGTAAGGTTAACTACACAAAGCCGATCAAGTCGAACATGTTACTTAGCGTGCGCATATGTGATGCTGGTGACGTTATTTTTATTTTGCGTTTAGGTAGGAGGGATATGAACACTCTACATATGCTTGAGATTTTATCTAGACGAGATCATTATTTGTTTTTACTCGCCTATAATATGTATGCCGCAGTCTCAGTCTTTGTTTGAGCAAAACAAAATAGTTAAGTGTTTGTCGTTGAACGCACTCATTATAACGGCGTGATAGAAATCTTAGTTCTTAAACATTTGACACAATGTCAAGTCGATCATGAAATTGATTGTTCTCTGTTCACATCAGACACCAATGAGCTTGGCCACAATTTGTTCATTCAAAGTACCTAATTGGATCTTTAGATGAAGTTGCGTTACGTGCCTGGGCAGAGACTTTGGAACCTAAAATAATGTGTCATGGTTATTTGATCGTTAAATTATGCTGTCATATCTTTCTATAGTTAACAAAAAACTCATTAAACACCACAAAGTCAAAATGGAACAAATATTTGACGTTTGTAGATTTACAATGGAAAATGCCACGAGTAATTAATTTTTAATCTTGTGGCGAAAGGCTTGTATAATAATTGTGTGTCTTTTTTGACACTTCGTTGTATATGTAGAAAAATGCACATCAGCTTTATGTTTTTTTTTTTTTTTAACTAAATGGCCATGCTGTCCATAAATACCTATTACTAGCGGAAATGAGCTAATTTATATGAGCATTCAATCAGCAGTAGTGTGGGGTTAGTCGCATGCCAGCTAAGCTACAGCTAATAGAAGCTATAAGCATTTAAGTTTATAGCTGTGCGATAGCTCGATTGTCTGCCAACAACCAAACTGACAACAAAAACAACAGAAATGAACGTGTGTCAAGAGTTTGTTGATGTTATTTTTTGAATGAGCTTTTAAGTGTCATTCTCATCGTTGTCGTCGTGCTGAGAGATGAGATATGATGAGAAAGACCATAGTTATAACTTATAAGTGTGTTATGTTTTTTTTTATATTAGTCAATATTTTTTGAAG
Source organism: Eupeodes luniger (assembly GCA_951509635.1). Lineage (NCBI taxonomy): Eukaryota > Metazoa > Arthropoda > Insecta > Diptera > Syrphidae > Eupeodes > Eupeodes luniger. The sequence continues at coordinate 3,245,365 of OX608075.1, read as the reverse complement.
AAGATGCACTCTCGAATGACACTGACATAGTTTTTGTCTTGTTTGCGACACATATACGATTAGAGAGAGAGAGAGAGAAAAGGGGACAATAATGGCTTAGCTTTATGCCTCACGTGCTTATTTCGTGGTGATTAACACGCGACCATAGAATAAAAATTTTAAATTGAAGTACAACACTGAGATTAAACCATCACACATCTGGTTTGTTCAATTTATTTCTAATCATATGGAACTTTTTGTCACTCTGTATTTAAATAAAGATATATAGTCGTATTTATGAACGCGGTATAGAATCAGCGTGAAGTTACATTGCATATAAACGATAAAAGGTTAAAGATAAACACGTGTAGAGTTTAATTATAGTTTTTTAAACATGGATTTACGCGAGTCCAAAAAGTGACAGTTCGTGAAAAAAAAACAAATCAAACACACCCAAATCTAGGGAGCGGACGTTTTGATTTGAAATGTCAAAAACTCAGGAGCCATATAAATTTTAGTAAATTATCGAAATTTAAGTTAAGATTCTATGATTAGAATCTTCAGAGATACATATATGGAGATACTAGGGGTCGTATAAAATTAGAAAATTAGAAAAAATCATCATTTAGGGTTAGGCCACCCTAGTATTTCCGAAAAATCGTTTTGGAATGTTTCCTAGGACTTCAAGATGTTGTCTCAGAATAGTATGCCCAGGAAAAACATTTACATAAGTACTCAATTTTTAAATTTAAAGGTTTTGTACAAAATTCCTAAAAAACAAAAATGCCTTAATCAATTTTCTACCTAAATTTTATTCCTTGCTATCTAGTAAAATAAGTATTTCCTTTTACTAAAAACGATGCATCTGAATCTGAACACTCCTTAAAAGTGACAGTTTGTGGAAAAAAAGAAATTAAACAAACGAAACTCTTACAAACGGACCTATTGAATTACAAAATGTCAAAAATCAAACGGTTTTTGGCAAATAACTAAAAGTTAAAGTAGCCATTTTGTGATTTTAAATTTAGAACTAAATGTAATTTTAAGACATAGTAAGATGTTGAAATCGCGAACTAGCTTAAATGGTTTTTAAAATTTAATTTAATAATTTTAAATTATGCGCTACGATGTGCACGGTTTGAATGATCTCCTTGAGTATTTCAAACACTTACTTCAATATTTATGGACAAGCATTCACATCTTTTTTAAAACACACATTTTTGACATTTCTATTCCCTACATTCAACACATTTCTTAAAGGCTGAAAAAAGTGTCCTACTTATATGTATGGAGACACATGTTTGTTCTGTCTTACCATCATATTCCTTACCTTCCTTTAATCACAAAATATATAGAAAAAATTATGTAATACCTTAAATCTCTAAAAAGGTATACCTAAAAGTTTTGAGGGCAGATTATTACCTAATACCTTACACCTACCTGACTCACTATAAGAAGATTTAAACTCTTAAAAGAGTATTTTTCTCTTTAAGCATATACAAGTGGTTGAAAATTATTTCATAGAAAAAGAAAATATACAAAAACCTTCAAGACCTCCTCTTTTCAGCAGCCCATTCATTGTGTAAAAAGGAGCATTATAAAAGTATAGACGTATACTTTATGTACAGTATATAGCAGTTCGGTAGGTATAAAGTAAAAGTATCCACTTGTGGACGTGGTTTAAAGTAGAAGGCTATTATAGTGTCCTCGTTTAAATGACACCTTTTTTGCATAATTTATTCATTTTTTTAAAGAAATCAAAATGAACAACAATTGAAATGTTTATTTTTTGGGAATTAAAAAAAAAAAACAATAAATTATGAGGAAATGAAAACTTAATTTTTTCATGTAAAATCTTAACAAAGGTCGTTCATACTAAATATTTATGTTCTCCAACTTTACAATCATTATTCATTTCTGTCATTTAAACTTTTCATACATATACCTCCATATAGAGAGGCAGTTTAAATAGTTTATATATACATAAGCTTCAATAAAAATATCTAATTAGGTCAAGATTTGTAGGGCAACCCAACTAACCTACCATCAACCAACCAGCCGTAGATAATTTATTTATTTATTTTTGTTTTCGTTTGATGTTTGATAGGAAAATATTGTGAAACAACTTGAAAGATACACAAGAACTTAAAAAAGCTATATTTTGATGCTTGTTTTGGTGATTTCAATTTTCCACAAAAAGACCCGCATTAAATGGAAACAGATAAACAATATCATTTAACAAATTGATTCATCTCTGTTTTTTTTACGTTATTCTTCATCACATTCAATAAATATTGAAGCTTTTCTTTTTTCTTTTATACTTCCAGATTTTCATAAAGGAAAACAAAAACGACTTCAACAACAAAAATGGGTTCACCAGCCGTTAAATCCCACAAACGCATCCAAAAATCAACATCGGCGTCACAAGTTTGTATGACAACTTCCGTTGCCGAAGAATGTCTTGTGGAATCCAAGCTATTCAGTTGGATGCGGTTATTCCGGTTTGTGTCTTTGCTATGCCGACAAGAATAATAAAATGACAGCGGCGCTAGTGTCTTCCGCATTATCCTATACACACACACATAACACCAATAATTACCGGTTCGATTTTATTTATCAACCGTTAAAAAACAAAAACAACAAAATGACAAAAAAGCAATTATTAACTATTGTTAACTAGTAGGGTCACAAACCAAAAATAATACAAACCGTTATGCCACTAGAATTTGAATTTAAAATACTGTTAAACTGTTTGAAAGAAAAAAAATGGTTAATTTTTTTAATTTAATTTTTTGAAATAAAAAAAAAAACACAATGTAAACTTCACCTTAATTTTATTTCTTCCTTAAAATTTCTTTTTTTAATAATTTAGAAAATTTAAAAACTGTATTGAAATATTAGAAATGCATGGAACTAGACTTGCAGATAACGTGACGCCGGGCGTCTTAGATTGTTTAAATTATAAACAAAGTAAAAAAGTTTTATCAAGTTATGAGTAGAGATCAATTAAATCAATGCCAATTAAACTTTACTCTATTACTAAATCTACTGTTATTATACGATCTATACTTATCATTTTAAAAGAAAACATTTATTAAAAAACAAAACAAAAAACAAATATTTAAAATGAAACAACTATGCATTTGTTATTAGATTGTAATTTTTAGAAATTTAATTATAAGAATGTAAGCAAACTACAAAAACATGATGCAATAAAACCGTTCATTGTTCAAAGAGATAATTTGTTTTTCTGTTAAGTCTTCTGAGATTGGAGTTTGAAAATTATGTTTTTACCTCGATTTGGTCAAAAAAAAACAACAAAACAATGCGACAAGGCCTGATTACTTACAATCTCCAATATTATTAAAAAGACTATGACTTTTAAAACATTTAAATTTTAAACACTAGTGCAGGCTTTAAAAAAAATAATAAGGAAGTATTAACGAGAAAATACCGGTGCATATAAGTCTTTTAATTTTGAATATTAAAATGGCGGAAAAACAGAAGCGGGTACAGCATTTCGCATTCGTGATGTGCGTCTAAAAAATATTCTCTATATTTGGGAGTAACTTGTAAGCTTTTTTTGGTAGTGTGACTATTTCGGCAGAGTTGTTTGAGGGGGGGGAGGTGTAAGAATTCTGATAAAAGAATTTTAAGCATTTCACAGAAAACTTTATCTACTAATCTCTCGCATTCATTGTAAGACTTAATTATGAAATTCTCCGAATGGACTACATTGCCGATTTCTGAGACTACCTTATCATTTTTGAACTTACCTACCGGCGGCGCTGGTAGTTTCTGACATTTAAACGTCAAATAATTTAGCCAACAAAGATAAATTAATACAAAGTGATGAAGTGAAATAATTTAATTTAATTAGTTTCATTGCCTTTTTTTAAACAATCTGCTAAGAAGACAAACAATGGAGCTGCTTAATATGACCCTGGACTTCCTATATGTAGATACATAAGTAAGTACAAGTTTCTGTATTCTGTTGCTATCTAGGTATTATAACTTTGCCTATATTGCGATCATTAAGATATATTTCAAAGCATTAATAGAAGATCAATCTAATAAAATGCATAAACGATTAAGTCTTCATCATTTGCAAAAATTTTCTAAATTAATTCCTATTAGTTTTCAGTTTTCTGTCAAAAAATGTTTGAAACATTTAGATAGATAGATAGATACTTTATTTTTCATAGATAAGGCTTTACAAAAATTTGCGTAGTACGCAGCTTGCACAGAGATTTGATATTTGAAATATATCTTACAACTGAAAAATGTTATGAAAGTTAATAAATACATTTGAATTAAGAAAAACTACATTTGAAGGAAAACTATGATAAAAAACCTTCATTCGATATATTTTATAATAAAAAAAAAAATGACTAGATTAAACTTACAAACTAAAGGAACTGCCAAGTTGGTATATAGGTATTTTATTATTGAATAATATGTACAATAATAATATTTAGAAAAAATGGTCAAACAAAAACAAGTTAACTAGTTATTATATTTGATATTAAATTAATAAATAAATAAAGAAATAAATAAGTAAATAAATAAATAAATAAGTAAATAAATAAATAAATAAATAAATAAATAAATAAATAAATAAATGAATAAATAAATAAACAAACAAATAAATAAATAAATAGATAAATAAATAAATAAATAAATAAATAAATAAATAAATAAATAAATAAGTAAATAAATTAATAAATAAATAAATAAATAAATAAATAAATAAATAAATAAATAAATAAATAAATAAATAAATAAATAAATAAACAAATAAATAAAAGAATGAGTACATAGATAAATAAATAAACAAATAAATAATTATGGTTTCGATTTTACAAACATTGATATTACTGACTTACTAAATTTTTTATTAACATATTATTTGAATCACTACATCTTAGATAAAATCTTTGGTTGAGAGCTTCAATTTTTCTTGCAACTAGACGAACTCCAGTGTGATATTGTAAAAGTTGGGTGGAATAATGCCAAGGTAAATTTGTCATCATTTTTAATGTTTTGTTCTGGGAAACTTGTAATTTTTTTAAGTGCGTTTTTGCACAAGTTCCCCATACTGGACATGCATAAACAATAATTGCTTGGAAAATGACTTTACATATAATAATCTTATTGAACTTACTCAGGGGTGATTTTCTACATATAAGTGGGTATAGCATTTTAGTGGCAATACTTATTTTGCTAAGGGTATTTGTAATATGGTCCCGAAAAGTTAATGTCTTGTCTAAATATACACCAAGATATTTGACAGAATCAACCCACGGGATATCACAGTTATTTATCTTTAGCTGATTTAGTGGTAAAGCACAGGCTTTTCTTTTCCTGGTGAAAAAGATTGCCTGTGTTTTTTCAGCATTTAGACTGACTTTCCATGTTATGAAATAATCATGAATTTTATTTAGGGCATGTTGCAAGTCATTTTCGATTTGATACCCAATTTTACTTGAACTGTAAATGGCGGTATCATCGGCAAACATTGCTATTTCACAGTTCCATATTTCTGGGAAATCAGCAACATATGTAATGTATAATAATGGACCTAATACTGACCCTTGAGGTACTCCCGATGTTATATTTTTAACGGAAGAGTGTATTCTATTTAGATTAACTTGGAATTGCCTGTTTCTAAGGAAGCTTTGTATTAGTTTTATTAAATATAAAGGACAACCGAATAATTTTAGTTTATGAAGTAGACCATCATGCCATATGCTATCAAAAGCCTTTTCAACATCCAGAAGGACAAGACCCGTTGATTCTTTTGCATTCATTTTGTCTTTAACATGTTTGCAAATTCTAAGAACTTGATGTGTCGTACTATGACCTTGCCTGAATCCAAACTGTTGGTTTGGCACAACATTGGAAGACTCGAGAAAATCAAGAAGTTTAATTTTAATAATTTTTTCTAGTATTTTGCTAAAACTACTAAGTAGGCTTATTGGTCGATAACTATTAGGTATGTTTGGTGGTTTTCCTGCCTTGAGGATGGGTATGATTTTCGCAGTTTTCCATTTGCTTGGAAAGTATTTTATCTTTAGACAAGCATTGACAATAAAACATATAAAAGATACACCAATTATTGGTAGCTCCTTAAAGTAGGAATTTTTCAGAGTATCTACTCCTGGTGCTTTATTGTTCCGCATACCATGTATTATTCCTTTAATATCATCGTTTGAGACAAAAACATCTACTGGTAAAGGTTCATCATTACTGTTAATAAAGTTAATTGACTCACTTACTAGAACGTTAACTGAGCTGGTTTCATTTACTAACGGATTGTTAAAATTTTTTTCAAACAATCCCGCAAAAATGTCAGCTTTTTCTTCACAGGTTATCAGCAAGGAATCATTGTGTTCTAAGTGAGGAATAAATTTGTTTTTTGCTTTTAGTACCTTTGCTATTTTCCAAAAGGGTTTGGAATTCGGTTCAAGAGAGTTAAGTTTATCACTCCATGTTTTATTTCTGAACTTTGAAATTTCAAAAGCTATTTGTCTTGTGTATGCGTTCATTTCATTGAAGTCATATACCTGCCTATATCTTTGCCACTGGCTTCTTAATCTATTTCTTTGCTTGATTAAATTCAAGATATAATGTGGAAGAATAGTTGTCCTTGTCGTTTTTGGTTTTTTGGGAACAGACTCATCAACACTTTCCAATAATGAATTGGTAAAATAATCAATTTTTTCATCAATTTGATGGGAACTACTTATACTTTCTATATCACAGGTTGTATTTCTAAGGCGTTGATTCATTGTTGTTCTAAATCTATGCCAATTTGCTCTTTTAAAATCTAAGTATTGCACATCTTTAATTCTACCATTAAGAATAATATCACAGTTTATTGGAATATGATCCGAACTCAGAGCGTTGACAGCTATAGGTTGGGTAACGATTTCTGGTGAGTTCGTTATAATCAGATCTAAGGTTGATGGCGAAGATTTTTTGTTGGTTGGAAAAAAAGTTGGACCATTAGGATAGAGTAAACTTATAGGATACCGCATAGTTATATCTACCAGTAAGTTACCCCACTTATTTGCCCTATTACAACCCCAATTACGATGCCGGCAGTTGAAATCACCCCCGAGTAAAAACTTCTCATTACCTGTTATAAGCCTTCTTAAATCATTTTTAAAAAAGCAAACCTTTTGTGCATTTGAGGCTCCCCCAGGAAAATAAATAGAAATAATTTTAAATTTAGTGTTATCATTTAACATTAATTCAATACCAATTGTTTCAAAAATATAAGTTTTAATATTTGGTATTAATTTATATACTAAACACTTTTTGACTACAATGGCAACTCCACCTCCAACTTCTTCATCATTACGATCTAGTCTATGGCAGTAATAATTATTGTGCGAGAAAGAGATGCTACTATTGAGCCACGTTTCACACACAAGACATACATCAACATCATTGTTACAAAGAAAATTGAAAAACTCAGTACATTTGTGTCGAATACTCTTGGCATTCCAACAAAAAACATTAAGAGAGTTTAATTTACTTGACATGATTGTACAAATATTTAGTCGCAAGCTGCGTTATAACATTAAATTGTTCATACTTAGACTTACATACACTTAGCTTAGTTATCATCTCCATGGTAAGAGAGCATAGTTCATCTTGAGTGAAAAGATCACTCTCATTGCAGGCATGTTGGTTGTAAGCAAAAACACTCCATTACCAAGACCGGAATCTTTCGTACGTTTCACTCTCCAAAACCCGTTTGTTTACATTGTTGTATTTGTAATTTTGACAATTAGTCCATGAATAGATGTGAGCACAAAAAATAAAAAACGATGCCGTGGGCTAGCGGCACTTTGCAAAGCAAAAACAAAATGGAGGGGTTAATAAGTTTTTTTTCAGGTTTTTCTTTTTACTTTTTTTCGATAAAAAAGTCAGTTTTAAGCTTTAATTTTGCAGGCATTTTGTTGATAGTGAACCAATGTACCTTTTTGTCTTGAAAAAAGCATGTCCAACATCAATTTATTATAAATAATTCACTAATTTACAGTAATCACTACGAAATTCTTTAAATTTCATAATAAACCTCGGATTTTTGTATCAAAGATGCGTTCGAAGAACCATCAAGTTAAGGGTGCGAGCGCAATTTTTGTATTGAATTCTAATAAATTTTCGTTAACGAACGGCCCAAATATTTTGTTTGCAAGTAATTAAAATCTGTATCAATTTTACTAATCCAAGTATATTTATAGTTTGTTTTTAATGATTTAAGCTTGCAACTATTTTTCAATGCCATTTTGATTAATAAATAATAAATTTAAGATAAGTTATAATCGAAAAATACCTTATCCATAACATTCTTGATTGATGGAAGCATACATATATTTTCTATCAAAAAAACTATGCATCAAAGGAGCAGCAATGTTTTAAAGAAATAATCAGAATGATTATAGCGAACCTGTTGAATAAATGCAGAGCAAATAAAATGCAAATTTTGACATATGTATATCACAAAATGAAAACTTCTCAAAATCGTTCTGAATTCATGCACAACTCATTCAATAGATCATGTAATCGACATGAATGTTTATTGTTGACGTACAGAAGTTTTTTTTAGTGAATTCCCACAGTTTAACGCAAAATATAATTTTCATTCATTTCTTCAAAATGTTTAGTTACCAAAGTTGAAGTTTACTTATTATTGTTTGAAGGGTATGTTTAGTAAAAGTGCTGCTAATAATGAAAAAAATTAATGAGTTTTACGAACATGTTTTTGTTTTTCTTAATATAATAAATACTTCCATATATTACATTTTATAAATGCAGAACATAGAAGAAAATATACATAAACAATAGTTTTCAGGTATAAAGCAGAGGTTAGTGTAGACAAATATTTTGAGAAAGCCAATATTTTAGGTATTTTCATTAAAGAAATTTCGCTTCAGCTGACCATATTGCCTATTTCTATTCCTTAAAGATGCTTTACACAAAGCAACTTATTTTTAAGACATGGTTCCCTCAAATTTGTATTCCAAAATCTAACTACAAACAAAATTCTAACTCTAACATAGTCCCTCAAAAAGCAATTTTCAGGAATATTTCTGCAGCAAACAAAACTTAAATTTGGTCTTGCAATTACCGAACTGCTTAAATGATGAAAATACTAATCTAATTGAGGAATCTGAACTAGCTAAAGTTGGCAATGGAACTTCACAAGTATGCTACTCGTAGCATTGTCTGTACAAAAAAAAACGGAGGCACCCGCCTATTGTTTCAACCTGAACTTCTAACGTCGCCAAAAAAATGCTCTAAGGAAACTACAGCTGAAAAAATTGTCTGTTTTGTTGTTTTTATTGAGTTACACTTTTGTCCATTTCCAATAATTATACTTAACCAGTTGCAGCGCATGTTGCGTTCGCAAATAATTTAAGTAAACAAAATAAATAATAATAAACTAATAAATCATTAAATAATATGTATTTGGTCAATTTGATTTAATTTAATATACATTTACAACATTTATTTTGGATTGAAATTAAAAAGCTATACAAATCTTCCAATTTAAGACCATGTCAGCACTTCAGATTCTGTTGGTTAGGATTGTTTAGTTTTTGAACGAGGCCATGAAACATTCAAAATGAAGCATTTAGATGGGGCTGATTACTATAATACAGTGTTTTGATGGGCCTGAGGACTAAATGTGAGAATGTGTTTGGTTTTTTGCATCATTTCACGCACACTTTCTCACATTTAGTCCTCAGTAGCTTGTAGGCAAACCGAAATGTCAGTCTGAGATTCCGGTCTTGGTAATGGAGTGTTTTTGGTTGTAAGCAGTGGGAATTGCATTTTGGCTCCATTGTTGTTGTTGAGCACGAGCTTGATGAGCAGCACCAGATGATGATGCTGTAGGTACAGAAGAACTATTCTTGACCGGGAGAGACGGAAAGTCATTGGAACTCATATAGTTAGGCGGAGTTCTGATTTGATGCTTTGGTTGTACATGAGTCATAGATGTGTTTTTCTTGTGGTTAGTTTTTCCCCTTATTTCGAGGTATTTAACTCTTCGAGGACAGTTAATATCAGTCGACTTGTGGTTTCCTTGGCAATTAGCACATTTGAAAATTCCTTCGGCAGTACATTCAGCAGTTTTATGGGATTGTGAGCAATTTGCACAGTAGGTTTTTACACAGCAGTTTCTCTCACCGTGTCCATACATTTGACAATTAACACATTGAGTGATTTTATTTTTCAGTCTTCGTTGGAACTCCCAACGAACCTGAGTGCGGAGAACTTGCCGAATGTTTTTTCTCAAATCGGCAATTTTTACACTTTGCTTTTCAAGAAAAACTATATAAAATACTTCTGTATATTTTTCATAATTTTTCTTAACCATTTTAATGTCTTTGCACCTTAAACCCAATTTACAAAGTTCTGTTTTGAGGATATTAATATTAACTTCATCCAATCCAAAGAGAACAACTTTGAAAGATCTCTCACTTTTTATGTCGTGAGTGAAAAACTGACACTTTTTTTCTTTTAATGCCGCGCACACTGTATTGAATGAGTTTATGCACTCGCAAAAAATTTTTATACCGATTGATATTCTTTTAATTGAATAGTTTTCAAATTTAAGTTCCTTCATTAGTTCATGAACAAATTCTGCAGATTTATGCAGTAATTTAATGGGTGGAGCAATAGCTTTAGTGACATTTTCTGTCGTAGACATTTCATCCTCAATATCATCACCGACGTCACGTGAATATTGAGCTTGGAAGGGCTGCCAGTAATTATTACTGGACAAATCTCCTTGCTTTGACATTGCAAGATTCTTTTTTTGCACTTTCGCGATTGAAGATCTAAGATCTTCGTTGCTTAGGCTGCGTATTCGCTTCGGAATTTTGGATCGTTTCGATTCGATAGTGAAAGAAAGATAAGGACGTCTTACTCTACAAAGAGCGCAACGAGAACTGTTTGAAACATTTAAACAATTATTATGATAAACTTTTAACTCACATTTCTTAACTTTCTATTATTTATTTCGTTTATTTAAAAATTCTTTTCGTATGTGTCTTGAAATCTGCTTGAATGACAGATTAGAAATCGTTTGCAGTGGGAAAGGATTTTGATTTCAGTAATAACCAGATAAGTCTAACAAAATGATGTCGGTAGTGCAGAACATACATATACTACCGACATTCGTTCAACTGTCTTTAACCGGATTTGAGAAAAGCAAAAGTTTGGAAAATAATTGAAACTGTCATTTTAGCTCATTCGTTGAATTCTGTAATAAGAGTGATTGTTTATAAAAAAAGAAATCAACGAAAATCTTGAAACACAGCTTTGGTGTTTAAGCAATTTAAATTTTTATTTTTTTTTAAACCTCTTCCCCAAGCCTTGTTACAAGTTAACCTGTCTAAATACTTAGAATGTGCTGGAGTTTTTGAAAATTTGGCTTTGTAAATTATTATTCAGAAGGTAGGAACAATTTATTGAACTAAACAATTAAAGTAGATCATTGGAAAACATCAAAGTCAATACAAGATAACTAGTAGTTCTTAGAAAATGGGTTATTATATCATCGGCTATTAAGATTGTGCGTGTGTCCCTTCGAATAACTTCCTAATCTCAGAGAAAAATTCCACTCGTTTTTGGAAATATTTTATTCCCATTTGGTAACAAGTCTAGCAATGTTAAAAATCTCTAAAACAGGCTTAAGAATGCTCTCTGCAATACTTGGGTATTTTATTCTTAAATAAAGGAAAATTTATGGTGTATTATTTGCTGAACACAACTTCTCCAATATTGTATATGTTGCCCAATCTTTGGTTTAATAAACGTATTGATTTTCTTACGATTTTAGGAAGCTCAATTTTTCCAAGAATTATTACTTCCAAACAGATATCATTAGGATTTCCTCAAATTGCTCAGCCCTTAGGGTGCTTACAAAATTGACAATTGTAACCAATTTAAGGCTTCACATATTCAACTGAAGGTACATATTTTGGACTGATTTTGTTTTAAGAAGTTAAATTTAAATTTCAATAAAGTTTCTTAAACGAATTTAAATTGATATTCTTTAGATGCATTCAAAAACTGAAATAATATGTTTTTGTAGAAATCCTGCCCTCCTTTTCTTTTTGTCTTCACATTTGTATGCAAACGATTATTGGTTAGGTTGCGTTTTTGGGTTTCTGCTGATTCAGGAATTCGTAGTTATTGTTTCTTTTATTATTTCCAAGGAATGTTTAAAGAGGTAAAATAACAAAATGTAAATTTAGTTAAGTAAAAGTAAAAGTTTTTTATTTTTTTGGAATAACACGCAAAGGGTTGAAACACTACAAATCTGAATGAAAGTAAGTATTTTAAAGAATGTAGCTCAACATAACCACATTAGACCTCAATTGAAATCCTCTCTCCAATGTCAAACTTAATCACCTACACCACATCAAAAATGTCCAGATCCTGATGATTACTTATATAAGAAGACATCTGTTTGAGTTATAATGCAAATAATTTATGTGTCAGGGCAATGTCTGGAAGTACTACCTAACCTACTCCCTAAATTAGTTTATGCTTCAGTAATTACTAAATATTCTCAGTCAAAGTCGAGTGTGTTGATGGGGATGGGGACTCTAATTTCCAAGTGGGTAGGTTAGGTAGTTAGGTACTTGACTTTAGTTCAGAATAGTTGCGTGACTTTTATATCCCATTCCCATCCCAAAATATATATGTACTTACATAGAAATAAGAGAGTTGTGGTAACTATAAATGACCAACTATTCCTATTCCTAAACAACAACTGGATGGAAGCTTATTTATATTGAATTTCTGTGACATTTATTCCTATATCCTAACGAATGCAGGACGACGAAAAGTTAGTTATAATACTGATTGGGATTGCTAGCTGTCCGAAACCATAATAGTGGTTGGAAAAATATGGCCATTATCCGAGATTTGACATCGGAAACTATATTTGTTATGCAACTTTTCCTTGAGCAGGTACCTGGTTTTTATGTTGCTGTTTTAAAAGCTGAACCTTATAGTAGGATGTAGCTGGTAGAAGAGTAAGGTTTGACAAAGGAGAAATGACTTATGTAAAACTTCGGTGACGACTGCTAATGGGTTTAATTCTTCTTTTGGTCGAAAAAAGAGGTTGTATCTTCTTTTCCAATTAAAGAGACAATTTAATATTTCCTCTTCAGTGCTTTAATACACAAAAGAAGCAGATTTATTATAGTTTTGAGGAAAGGATAGGGATTAAGTTTTGTTTTTTATTATTTGCATCCTTTCAGAGGTTGTTTCTTCATTTGAAATCACTTCGAACTTTACAAAGACTAACTAAAAAGCTAAGTTTTCCAATTAATTTAAGATTTTGGTTAGTTTGATTTGGCTCCAAATAAGATTAATCCTTTTTGAAGGTTTTTTAAATTATCTGCAATTGCGTTGAATTTTTTTAACGCAAGGAAGAAAAATCATTTCCTTCTTAAACTCTAGCTCTGAAACCTTATGCCTCTAAAATACACCCTTCATAATACAACTTAATTTTTGTCTATTTTTAAACAGATAAGTATCAAAAATATTAATGTATTAATTTAGTAGCATGTCCCTTTTGTTTCAAAGGTCAATATTCAAAAGTCTTGGAGTTCATAAAAATAATTTAAAAATACAACAAAAGTTAAAAATTATGTTTAAAGCGTCTATTTTCCTATCATAACATCAAATTCAAAAAGAAATATGTAAATCACGCTTTTCAGTTTCTCTTTTCTTTGAAATTGTTGAAATGTTTTTTATTTCTCCAGTAATCTAAAATTAAATTCAAAAGAATAATCTTCTACCAACTTACTGCTCTGAGGTTAAGGCATCAGATTTATGAATGCAAAAACATTTTTTTTTCTAACCAAGTTTTATGTAGGCTATACGCATATGAGTTCAGGACTATGGCATGAAGTATATTCAAGGATATAACGTAGGTACAGTTCTTTAATTCTTTTAATGAAAATGATTCAAATATGAATCTTTGAAAAGATTTATAATTCTGTACAATTTAATACTCGTATGCACAACGTTTTGTCGTACTTTATACGAAGTATGTGAATCACTTGAGACAACATTTTAATTATGTTAATTTTAGATAAATGTATGATTTTGAATAATGTTTATCTTTCATTTAAGTGTTGCATTGACTTTTTTTTTATAATGTGAGAGTTTAAAAAGGTTCAACGGTGACATAATTACATTTTTAAGTGGCTTCTTGTTTTTAAAGGATATTATTTTAAAGTAAATATATAGAAAATAGAAGAATAAGCGAAAAAAATATGCCAGAACAGTGGATTTTGTTTTATGAAATGACTTTTATAAAATTATGCAAAATTTTAAACGACGTAGAAAAATGTTAAACTTTCAACATTTTACTAAAGGTAAAATTATTAAATGGCTACTTCGTTTCGTAAATCGTTAAATCCATAAATGACTTCTTATACTACGTTTGCACCGGGCACTAAACCGAGATTTAGCTAGATTTGGCACAAATCTCCTTGAAATCTCGAAGATTTACCATATAAATTTTAATCTCCTCAAATGAAGATTTCAAATAAAACTCATTGAAATCTACTTGGAAACATTAGTTTGTCAAATCAAACAAATTTTTTTTTCGGAGAATAATTGTTGAACCGACCCATTTAAACACCAATTTCGTTTATTGACAGATGGAAATGTCAACAAAAACTATCTGTCTCACTTCCATATGACTCAAATTCAAAACAATAAACAACTTTCAAGAAATCACAGACGAAATAAAATGTAAGTATACAAAAATAATAAATATATACAAGAATATAATAAAACTAATTACTTACAGATGATGAGTGAACAAATACATATTTTTTTTCTTTTCTAAAGGAGAATAATTTGAAGTTTGGTTGTTATGACATAAACCAAACGTCAAATTAATCTCCTTTTCTTTGGTGGAAACACCTCATGATTTATTTTAAATCACTTGCCTTAAATCTCGGATTATTTGTTGGTGGAAACGTACTATAAGCTTCTGACATTTCTTATTGACATGTTCGTTCACGGGATCTTCATAGGTTTGTTCGTCTTTATTAACTGTCACACCTAAGGCGTGTTCAATAGTTCATATGCACCTTATTTCATAAAAGGGAATTTTAAAAGTCAACAAAATGATTACAATATGGGAATATTCAAATATTATAAAACATCTACATATCTTTAGTAAAATGCTTAGTTCTTAAAACTTATTTTTTCAAATTTGTTTGCCATTGACTGCAATAGAGTTCATTTTCCATAGAGCGAATTTTAGCCGATGATGTTAACATATTTCTAATCCTTAAATTTTTTTACAAGTTAACATCACGAAGCAGCTTAATTTTTTAGTAATTTGCTGAATCCATATGACTTCTGAGTTTCTGACATTTCAAATTGACAGGTACATTTCCGAGATTTAGGTTTTTTTTTTTTTTTAATGAACTGTCACTGTCTAGATGTGTTCAGATATATCGTATTCTATAAAATATAATAAGTGTTTCACTTGTTAGCAACAGATTTGAATTTGGGAATAAGTCTTGTGTCAAACAAAAATTAGAAGACATCGAAGACTAGAAGGTATAAACAGCTGCCCTCATAAATTTGGAATGCTATTCATGGAACTGTACTATTAGCATTTATGCGAAAAATTTGTTGGTTCTTCATAAATACTGGTTGAAAAATTTGAATAAATCAGTTTTCATTTCAAAAACTTGTCTACTATCAACAAACTTAAAATGATTTTTCAAGTACTCTCAAATAAATATAAAACAAGTTTTATGAAAAGAAAATATTACTATGAGGGTTGCACGAATTGTACAATGCACGTTACATAAAATACCCCACGCTAGACGAGACTTGATGTCAAATTTCAATATGCAAATATATATACATATGTATTTTGTTAGCATGTTTAAATGCACCCGCGAATCTGGCACTCAATCATAATGACACTTGAAATACAATGCTAAGGTATTATTTGTCCATCATTTGAAAAAGCAAAAATACAACCCGTTTACGTTTAGGTTTTTAGCGCAATCAAAATTGCATTACCTTTATAACCCTTTATTGTGAGTCTGAATTTATACATATATTTTTTAATACAAACTTTGGTTGTTTTTCTATCAATTTTTATATCAATGGGGATGGTGCATTAATAAAAAAAAAGTGATGAATTATTTGCAACGTGCAGCGGTCTTGAATCTGGATATGCTTGCTTACTTATAAAGAAAAGAGGGCTGATAAATTTATAGATAGGTACAGTAATTTTTGGTAAGTTTTGTTTTGCCCACATCCCTTTGTCGGGTGCTTTGAAAATGAAACATTTTTTTTTGAAACATATAATATAAAATATGTTTGTTTATCAAGTTCGAAAGGGGTGGTAATTTTATGGGAGTAATATGGGAATAAAATACTTTTTGAAGAGCCCTCTTGAACTAACTTAAGGGTTTTTCTCGTCTAATTTTTTGCTGTCGGCGAATTCTTTCTACACCTGCCCGAGACTTCACTTTATTTGAGTGAAAATAACGGATAAATACTATTTAACTTTTACGCTTTTAATGCTTTAATACCTAACACTCGAACTTGATTTATGCAAGAAGTATTATCTGTGAGGGTAAATCCTCTATTTTAATTCAGCATCCATCGTTATACAATTTTAACTGTAAAATAAACATGCCTAACATTTTTAACATCTTTTTAAAAAAAGGTTAAGATGAATTCTGATTCTGAGTTTTTGACATTTGAAATTATAGATAGTTCCTCCGGTTTGTACTTGTTTTTTATTCAGGATTTATTACTGATCAGACGTGTTCAGATTCCGAGTTTTAAATTAAGAGATCCGTTCCCTGAAAAAGGGTTTGTTTGCTTTTTTTACGATCACTGTTTTAACGTATTCAGATACTAAAAAGTAAAATACTATTATTTAGCATCTGAATACGTCTAAACAGTGATCGTAAAAAAAGCAAACAAACCTATTTTCAGGGAACTGATCTTTTAATTTGAAGTGTCAGAATTAGAAGTCATCTGAATTTGGGAAATTACTTAAAGTTTAAGTAGACATTTTATGATTTTAATTTTATTAAACTGTGAAAAGACAGAAAAAGCGTAAACAAACCGCATTTTTAACTCAGTAACATATTAGAAAATCTTTTTCGTTCACTTTTCAAGTTGTACTCCAAAGTTATGTACTTACCTTAAATTCTCTTAATCCAAAGCTGTGAAAAACTTTACAAAATTCACCTTTTAGGAATAAAACAAATTGTTTACATTCTCTAAAACAATTAACACTTTGGTTTAATTTATATCCTTACATTTTTAATTTCAACATACAAATTTGTTCCATTTAATTGCTTCCAACAATATTACATTTTGTTTTAGATTGTTTGTTTTTTTTTTGGTAATAACTGTATAGATAATACTTAATATTATTAGTTTATTGTTTTATAACTGATGCTGTTGAAATAAGAAGTCATCATCCTTTTCATTCTGCGGCATTCAATTTCTACATAATTTTTGTGAGTCCCATAAAACATTGCATTGCTTTTTCCTTATTCTGTTGTGTTCTTTTCTGTTATCGACTTAAAAAGTTTAAATTATCCTTTTAAAAGGTAAAACTTTTTAAGAATTTATTATTTTCTTCATAAGATTGATGTTCAATAGGGGAGCTTTAAAGATACATTAGAAAATCAAATATGTATAGAATTGAATACGAAAAAGAGAAAGAGCAACACAAACCATCACTTAAACAAATAAACCTGCATATTAAAATATTTAAATTTAAAAAAACCATTTGCTGATTTGTTTCTATCCTGTTGAATCCTTCACAGAATACCCGCATAATTTTTTAAGAATTGGTGCGGTTTCATGTGAATTGTATTTTCCTTTCGAAAATGTTTTAAAGTGCTTTGTTGATATGTCCTATAGTCTGTGTTATAATTTATACTCTTACCTGAGAAAAATACGCCGGAAGTACACATCTTTGATCATCGATCCGCGAACATTGAACTCTTTCAATTAAATCAAACATATCCTTTGTTGCAGCGCCACGCATGTGTTCTGGAGTTCCGGTGGCTTGAATTCTACAAAAAGAAATAAAACATGTTAAACTTGATTTTCGAAAAAAATTGCAGACAATTTTAAACAACAAACTGTTATGAGTTTTTCTAATTACTCGGTAATTTCTTATGTATTCTGATATTTGAGTCATTCGTTAATTAGTAAACTACTAATTCTCTTTTATTTAAAACAATGCATCTGAACACGTCCAAAAAGTATTGACAGCTCGTAGAAAGAAAAAACAAAACAAACAAACCTAAATCTGGGAAACACACCTTTTAATATAAAATGTCAGACACTCAGAAGTCATATAGATTTAGTAAATTAATAAAAGTTAAAGGAGCCATTTTGTGACTTTAACTTAAGTAAAATGTAAGGAGATTGAAAGATGGTGTAAGTCATATAGAATATTGGGTTAAGTATGACAAATTCATTAATCTCGAATCCTATAATTTTAAAACAAATGTTTAACTGACAAAAAGTTAGAATCACTCTGTTGACACTGAAGATACTCAATGGGAATATTTTAATTCCTTGACTTGACTTAAAGAATGCTAAATGTTTCGCTTAAGAATTCTTGTGTTCAAGCAGAGCGTTGGTTAAAATGTGTTGTAGGAAATTATTCATTAGGTTTTCATTGAATTGTCATCGGGGGCGGAGTTCAATATGTTTGAATGGCGATTTATTAAATATTAAGTAGGTTGAGCGCACATGGGATCCCGTGGGAATCACTTTGATATGTTTGGTAGATAACATCATAATTTCTTAAACACAAAGTTGGTTTAAGTGGTTTCTGCTTCATAGATTTTGTGTCAGTATTATGTTTGATTAGTGTACATTTTGGTAATGGACATCACCGAAAACATGTTCTTAAAAAACATAAAACAAAATAATAAATAAATCATCTGTAATCGAGTAACAAGCATATAAAGACTGTGTTAACCCTGTATTCATAATTGTAATTCTTTACCACTTGACAGTTAAAAAGTGACAGAAAAGTGAGGCTAACATACATTTTTTTTTATGAGTGGGAGTGAGATAAAATCATAAAATATCAAAACGAGTTAGCTCAAATGAGTGCAATGTGAACACTGCCTTAAGATGAACTCACAATACCTGTACTGAATATGGTTGATCTGTCAGCTGTCAAATAAACTGTCATCAGAAACAATTTTGCTGATTTAAAAATTAACGAAAAACAACTCTTATTTACATATAAATTCGATACAGAATTCAAACTTAACACTAAATAAGAACACAATTCCAACCGAATTCTTTTTGTCACTAAAAAACCGAAAGTAGGGTCAAAAAAACACAAAGTCACAATACACAACTATTTCCGGTGATTTACATAATTTGAAGTACAATTTAACACCAAATCATTTGACTTAAAGCCACATACATAAGTACATAATACATGTTAAATTTTTGTTTTTTTGCCATAAAAATTCATAAAAAAAAAACAAATCCTCTGTGGCACAAAAAGGCGTTTCCATTAACAAACCCCATATACTTCCCACACCATTTAAATACAACAAAAAAGAAAATGTTATCCTTTTCTTAGACACTCCGCATCTTAAGCTTCATAACCCATGTAATTGCTTGAGTTTCCCTTGTAAAGTTTTGATAATATAAGAAAACCGACCTTTATGGTTCGTATAATGAACCTTTAACCTTTATGTTCATTCAATTGCAAAAGTAAAGTTTTTATTTTTTTTTATTTTTCTGGTGATATAAAAGAGATTTTTTACAATTTCTTTCACATAAAGAAAGAAGGAATTTCGATGGTATTTATAGAGAATGTATCTAAAAAGGTTATTTCTATATTTAAAATTATTCGATTAAGTGAGAAGACTTTATTCTCATAGATTTGATTGGTATTTCTTTGGAATTATTGCATCAATGAAATTGGTTTTGAGTATTTCTGATTAAATGAAATAAAATTGAGAATATGTTTTTGATGTACATATAAACAAATTTCACTGTTAAAATGTAATTAATTTTTTTTCTACCAAAAACAGTATATGAAGTTCTACAGAACTTGAAACTAACACAAATTTGAACTGATATCGAGAGTTGTATTGACATTGCAATGGGCCCTGAAATCGAAAGCAACTGAAATGTCAAAAATTCTGTGTGTCAAAATGCGAATTTTGACAGCAATCGTCTTCATCCAGTCAATTGTTCTATTAAATAACTTGATCAATGTAAAGCTGAGTACAGACTGATTAACACATCTGCAGGTAAAAATTTGCTAATCCTTTGTTCGTGTGATTTAGAAATTAGTTTGAAAACAAAAATATTAGCAAAAACGTCATAGTGAGCTATTTTCAAACGACAACTTTTTAAATTGTTAAATGTCGGATCTGGAGGCATCTGACAGTTAAAACAGTTTGTTGACATTTACACAAAATCATATCATGGGAGTGAAATATAAAACTAACTCACTATTCATTCTCACCCAGCAATCAAATTAGCTTCCCATTTATTTGTATTCTTTTTAAATTGTGCGATAGAAAATTCTCGACAAATCGAATCATAAACATTACATTCTCAGATTTATGACAGCAACAGTGACATCTGAGATGTTAGAAATATAAAATGGCCAATTAAATTACTAAAACATTGCTAAGCTGAAACTGAGTACAGACGGTTGTCACATCTGGCAATAAAATTTGTACATTTACAATTTAGTTTGACACTATAACCAGAAACATCATTGGCAGTCTTTTTTAGACGTTTTAAACTGACAGATGTTGTTGTGTTGTTCAAGGCTTTTTACAGTGGTTACTGACAGATTCTTTATAGTTATATTACAAAATATTTATCTACAAATACATTTAGGACAAAATCAGCCAACCCTGTGAATAGACAACTATTTGCCTTTTGACACTTTAATGACAGCTATTGTCAGAGCACTGACTGAACTGAAATACTCAAAAGATTGTAAGATTTGACCACCGTCTCCGTTTAGCTTTAAATTTTTTAAATTATTACAATAATTAAATGTCCTAAATCACAATTTAAAACTAATTTCAGGTTCTTTAACTAGAGCACTAAAAAATTCTTCTTGTAATTGGGAGGGTAACAGATTTTAGCATATAAGAGCCTAAAATTCATTCCAATTTTACCTCAATCATCTTTATTTTATAATTGAAGTGTCAATATCAGCACTTGATTTACATGAGTACCTACCTAATTCCAAAATAAAATATTTATTATTCTTTTTTGAAATATAAAACCAAATTCATTGACAAAAATAAACACAAGTCATCAAAATGTCATAAGCATCTAATAAATTCCTCAAATAGGTACATAATATGTGGGTTGGGTATATAAATATCTGTTCTATATCTACTTGACAATAATTACACTTCAAAACTTCAAGGATATCAAATTATCTTATGTATACATTAAACATCGGTATATGCGAAACAGAGAAACAGATAAAGGAGCCTACTTATAAACCTACGAACGAATATTCTTCCATATAAGCGAAGGATACAGATTGAATTTACCTTCAAATACTATTAACGTAAAGTAATGTTCATAGACTAAGAGTTTCAATTGCATTTAATTGACCATTAAGGACGAAGACGAAGATGATGACGACGACGACGACTATGAAGACGACCGACGACGCACTGTCCACTGATGGTAAAACAATATTAAGTGCCCATAATATAATATGCTTGATTGATTTTGCATTAACTGGAATGTGTTCTATGAATGTCATTAAAATAAAATTAGATTACAATGATTGGAATTGATAATTAATGACATAACATAAACAAGTTCAATTCTAAGTTGATGTCCCACAGGCTATTAAACAAATATTTAACAAGGCTGCGGAGGGGCGTGAGAAAATTATTTACTTGACGTTGGAAAAAATCAATAAAATTTGTTAAAAGGAAACAGAACTGTTTGAGAACTGTCAATCACCAGCTGTCAAAAAGTGAAAGGTTTGTTGGGTTTTGATCAGAAAGAAATGACATTGGATAAATATTCTCCCAGACAATGGAACCTTCTTAAAGATTAAAAAGAAACAATACCTTCAAGCCTGATTGTATATGGTGTTGACAAATTACGAGTTAGAACAAACAACCATGCAAAATACAAAGTTTAATCTTAAAGTTAATTGGCATTTAACCAAAAAAACAAAACACAATTTGTTGTCTTGTCTGGTTTTTAAGCTGCAACATAAAGAAAAACAAGGACATTATTCCCAAACCTATGATCTCTTGGAATTAACAACATCTTCCATCAAAAAATACCAACCCACAAATCTCAGTAATTAAAGTCGATAATTAAATTAAACACCCAACATTCGCATCGCACTACATACCCGACCGTCGGCGGCAGCGGTGGTTGTGGTGATGATCCTTGACTGGTGGTTTTAACAATACCGCTTGACTGCCATTGTTCAGCTTCAGCTTTAGCTTGGATGCCGCCTCCTCCGATGGCATTGGTATTGGCATTGGTGGTAGAGTGTTGTTGATTTTCCTGTTGCTCAATCGGATGCAAAGGTGACGATGATGTAGATTTATTACCAGCATTATCCTTGTCGCTGGAATACACTTTATCGCTCTGGATAATTTGCTCCACCTTTTTATTTTTTGACATTTTCACAGGCTATTAACTTTTTTCATTATACAGTAAATTAGATTTTTTCTGATTATTTTTTCCTTTTTTTTTTTGTCCTTTTGTATGAATTAATGAAAGTTTAACACAATTTGACTCCCTTAAAATTTTGTGATTGTGATTAAAAAGTATGAGGGGTTCTTATGTTGCAAAAAGTCTCCACCATACGACTCAGCAGCGTCAGCAAACAAACAGGCAAAGTAACTTGTACAATAATCTGAAAGGAAAATAATTTTGAGTTTATTTTTTAATTTGATTTTTTGGAGTTTAAAAGGTTTTATTTTGTAAAGAGAGAAATATGTATATCCCAGCTTGGAAAGATATAAAATATTTTTGTTTGTCGTTTTCGTGATGAGGCTGGAAATTGTATTTCTACATTTCTTTAAGTTTTCTATCTAAATTAATGTTTATTTTTCACTTCAAAATTTAGCTTCTCAATTACGCTTAAAATAATTTCTCTGAATATTATATTTTTCGTCCACTTTAACTTCATTTTTTCGTCTTTCAAATTGATATATAAGTAAACTAAACTATAGAATTATTATCCTAAAGGCTAAAATAAAACTCATCAACAACAACAGCATCGCAAACCAAACCTATAATTTGTGCTTGGTAATGGGCTACCTACCATCCAACAGAAGCCTTAACTCTCACGAAACGTCATTACAATTTATAAACGCCCCTAATGATCATCCATCACTTTTTGTGCACCAGACGGACAAACTTGTGCACCTTCTTCGTCAAGATGAAAATAACCATCATAAAAATAACACGAAAAAGAAAAAAAAAACATTAAATCTCCTTGAATTCCTTCATTCCATAAGCCAAGTTGTGTGGTGGTTTTGTGGACGTAGGACCGAGCGATGACGATGACGAACTTCACCCAGGACTCAAAGTAGTAGTAGCGGGTGTTTTTTTTTTTTTTAAAGAGGTATAGAACTTTAAGTTGGCAACACTATTTTAACTGGCAGTCATTTTGACATTTGGTTTGACATTTCCACATGTAAACAACGCGCTACCTATCGCATGAATTTTTTTAGCGAAGAAGCTCACTTTTGGTTGAATGAATAAGTCTAAAGAAAAAAAACTGAAGTATTTGGAGTGATGATAATCCTCAATTATATGTTGAGACAGCGTTACATCTACAAAAACTGACAGTTTGCTTTATGTGTTTTTCGAATAATTTTTCCGTACTTCCTTAAAAACGAGTCTGGCCAGAACGTTACAGTTAATGGTGACCGCTATAGAGCCATGATTTCTGACTTTTTCGTTTATTAAACAAAGACTACGTGCAGAAGCTGTCAAAAAGTCATCGAAAACTACGTCCGAGCTAGCCATGTAGGTCATAAATGTCAGCAATCATATTTAAATTTTAATGCGAAAAGATTATCTTCGAATAAAGTAAATTTCATGTCAATTAAAAAAATCTATTCAAAGTTCTAAACCCCCTAAAGAAAAAAACACCCTTTACGACCGACGATGACGAACTTCACCCAGGACTCTGAGTAGTGGTATAATGACCCAAGTTAAAGGCTAAAGGCAAAACCATCATAACCAAAAAATAAAATTAAAGTAAAAAAAAATAATAAAGGAATTGAAGATGCAGTTTCTCTGATGATGAATATAAAAACCAACAAGAACAAGAAGAAGAAGAACAACAACAATGCAAACTAGAAGTAGAAGTTAAAGTGGAAGCACAAGAGATGCTATCGGCGTGGCAGTGGATGGCGTCGTTCGTCGGTCGTGGAGCAGAGTTCGTTCGTAGAGTATATGGAGCTAGGTTCTGGGAAAGGCAAACCAAAGTGGCAGCAAAGTGATGTTGCCAATCGATGACTTAATCTCTAATCCAACTTTACATAATCCCCATCTCAAAAAGGATTGCTGTTTTTTGTTTATGTTGTTATTTAACTCGTAGGTACATATATCTCAAGAAGTTGGCAAAAGTTCTTAATTGTAAAATAACAATAACAGCGTTTTAATTGAAGTTTAATTTATTTCCTGATGATGCCTTTTTTTTTAGGTTACGGCTTGAGTTTTCAATTAGCGGGGTGTGTTAATAATGTTTAAAATGTCTGACAAACAAGTTTTGTTTAGATGTTTTTTCAAACAGGTTTTGGAAGACTAAAAAATAAAAATTTTGTCTACTGATTTTTGAGGAGGAATTGGCCAAAGAGTGCTGGTGAAAGGTGCGAATAACAAGTGCAAAATCTATTTATTCAAATCGTAAAACAGACAGCTTATTTTAATGAAAGTTTTCAACTTTTTAGGAGTATTTTCAAATGACTTTTGCAGAAGCTGTATGGAGAGGAAGAAGAGGAAACAATTCTTTACTAGGATTTCAAATTTGTTAGTTGTCAAATGAATAATTTTGTAATCCAATCATCTGACTGCAGTCAATTGACAGAAAGAATTCATTCATTCATTTGCAATCTTTAGAATATTAGTGATTGAAGATTTGTGAGAACCATTCTCAACTTTATTTAAATGAATGCAATCTTTAGGTTGAAGTATTTATAGATTTCATTCAAACACTATCGCATTCTAAAATAAGCCTGCTAAGTAATGCTACAGACATATTTTCGTGTCAAACTGGATCGTAGGCAATTTAAGTAGTTTTCTTAAGTCAAAATATTGCAAGAAAAAATTAATGAAATTTATTTGTGGTCAAATGATTAGTTATTAAAAAAATTGGATTGATTAAAGTGATTTTCATTCGCAAGAGATTGCATTCTTTTACAAGCCTGTTAGTTATGCTACAGAACCCAATGCATTTTGAAATCATTTGGTATTCAAATTTCAAAGCAAGTTTGGGTGTCGTTTTGTAAGTGGAATGTTAAAAGTGAGGACTTTTTTAACTGCCCATAGGAAGTTATTGTAAATTGTGCGATCTGTCAAATTGAAAATTTTGACATTTCTCGACGTTTCAAGGTCCCTAGATTCGAAATAAAAGATTTTTAGCGAGATGTCTGTGCGTGCCTGTGTACGTACGTTCTTTTTATAAATCAAAAAAACTGAAAAAAAAATTTGTCACATCGAAAATTTTACGGCTAAAATATGATTTCATCTCCAAAACAATTTTGTGCACCGAAAAATAATGTTTTTGACATCTGATAAAATTTTGAAAAAAATCGAATTGAAAGTTTTTTTTTTATAATCCCAGCCTCTTTTTTATTATTAAATGAAAAATAAAACGTGACAAGGATTATAACATCCATATTATTGAGTTTCTTCAAAACTAGTTTAAAGAAAATTTAATTTTTAAACGATTTGGAGTATTTCATAAATTTGATTTAAACTTCAATACAAATATTTCTATTTAAACACTATTTTGACGATTAACATCTAAATAAATGTTTTAATAAAACTTCTCAAAAACTCAAACAACTTTTAGAATTATTTCGTTTTACAGAATAATTAGAATTTTAAGTTTATCATAAATTTTGTTTAAATGTCAGTTTTTATTTTTCTAACATTAAAAACAAATTTGTTATAAACCCTTTTAAACTTGTTTTGAAGAAACTTAATTAAATGTCTGGACTGGAAGACTAACATTTTTAGGCAAAAGAGTAAATTAATAGTATATATTCAAAAATGCAACCTTTAAAGTTATATTTTCTGAACAACTTACTATCAAGAGTTTTATCAGTTAGCAATTTTTAAATTATTAAGCTGTTTAATATCTATTCTAAAATTTTAGTTCTTTTTTTTCCTTTATATAAAATAGTGATAGTTCGTGAAAAGACCAAAAAAACAGACCTGAATGTTTAGAACGGACCTATTGATTTTAAAAGTCAAGAACTCAGAAGTCATACAAATTTTTTTTTCTGTTAAACCTTCACATACAAATCTAAACTCCTTATGCTTTACTGCCAAAAGAAATTATTGGTCAAAAATTCATAAGAAAACTTTGATACAAAGTAAATTTTAACAAATTGTATATCCTTTAAATTTTGAAAAAGAGAATATTCAAGACGTTCGTATTTAAAATATAAAACATTTAAAAGTATATTAAATGAAACATCCACTCGAATAAAGAAGTTCTAACAAATCAGTTAGCTGTAAGACATTTTTCTAATTCTTCAAAAATCGCCAAAAAGATGACAAAAATTCTTTTAGTATTTCAATTTAAAAAATATATTTAAATAATTTCGTCAAGACATAAACTAAAACTATTAAATATTTCAATCAATTACATGCCTTTTAGTTTTCCGATGCACCCTGTATTCATTTTTCGTCTTGAATACTAAACAGGATTCTAAAGTGATGCTGGGAATGTGATTAAGTACGCTTTTTAAATGTTTCTTTTTATAGAAAAACACTTAGTACCTTCTTGAACTTAACATCAAACATAAGGTTATAACTAAATTATTCATTAATGTATAGGAAGAAAGTAAAATAAAAATCCACCTAAATAGTTTAAAAACATAATTGCTAAAGAATTCTTCTTACCAACATCCAGGCATACACTTCTCGAATTTTTCTTTTTTTTTTGCAAAGAGTACAATAAAATCTAATAGTTTAACAATTTCTTCATTTTTAATAATACTATTAACTTATGATTAATATTATTGATTATTTCATTTTATTGTTAATTAAACTTTCACAAAATGTTATCTACATTTAGAACGCAATTGATATCTTTTGAGATAAAATAATACAAGATTTCCGAAGCACTGAATATTTTGTTCTGATGATAAAAATGAAGTGCGCAAGATTGTAAAATATTCATTGACAGACATTAAATTTATGTACGTAGGTATTTATATTTTTTAATTTTTCACTAAAAACAATACAAAATTTGTTTATAAAACTCACCTTTAACAACACTTTTATTTGATTGTCATTTTGTTTTTATAATATTCACAATATTTCTATGCAAAAAAAGGAAAAAAAAAATATTGTACACTGTAAAAATTTTACGGAATTTTTGTTGTGTTTTCACGGAGAACAATACACAACAAACGAAAAGGACCTTTGCCACTGTGGAAACATTGATTTCCTCAAAAGTCCCTTGGCCAAAGAGAATAGCTAAGCTTCTATTTTTGTTCCACAAGGGGCATATAAAATCACTCAACACTTTTTACAATATTGTTAAATGTTTATGCGCGAAAAACAGAAAATTTTGTTCCGAGTCGTCCGAGAGTAGATGACGAAGAGACTATACTACGAGTATTAGCTCAAGAGAAAGCGGAGAGAAAATTGGTTTCAGGAGTTCAACCACCAATGTCGAGGTATCCTTTGGATTTTATTGTTTGGTGTGCTTTGTGAAGTTGGAGCATTATTTATTAAGAAATTAGAATTTAGTGCTTATTACCAAACAAGCAAGAAATGAACAGGACAATATGTGGAGTATAATAATAAGGATACATAATGGTCATCCTTTTAATCGAATGATTCGCATTTTTGTAGCAGCATTGAATTATTAAAACTGTGTTGAAACTTACTGGACAATAAGAAGAAGTATTATTCGGGGCTATCCTTAATAAAATATCCGAATTTTTCTTTCGGCAAAATTTTGAAACTCCAATACCGTTTCTTGTAAGTTGACATTTTATTGAAAATCTTGGCCGATTAAAATTTAAATTAGGGAAATCAATAAATTTTGGTTAGTTTCCAATTTTTCCCAATTGGACACATTTTCAGAGAAATGTCATTAATATTAGACTTCATTGTTTAAAAAGAAATACGAAAGACATTTGAATTGAAATTTGCACCTATTCAAAAACATACTTTGATTTATCCACCGTTGATTTAAGAAAGCCTTAAAACATTTTTCATCATTCAACAAGAATTGCTAGAATCGGTGATTCTGAATCGAACTGATCCTAGATTTATCAGCCAATTTGACCCGATTATGATTTGATCTCAATTAAGTCTTAACGCACATTCTAAATATAATTGGTGTTTAGTTTGAAGTTCAATAAAATTTTTTGTTCTTTCCTTCTAAGAAATAAACTGATAACTAAGCAACATTTCTGTCTTGACTAAAATCTTCTTCTACTTAAAAAAGGAAAAGCTTACTTAAATTTAAGTTTTGATTTAGCAAAAATTACTTACCACCAACAACCAAAAATTACTTACTCTTGAACGAGATTGAGTTTTGTCTTATTTATGTATTATTTATTAATTTGGGTATATTGGTGTCAGTTTTTCAACAGGATGTAAATTATTCACTTTATTATTCCTTTAAACAGTGTGATACACGAGGGTTTTAAAGGAGGTGTCGATGTACATTGGTTTAAAATTCTTGAATATTGTAATGATTGAGAAAGACTGAATGTGGTAAAGCATTCCACATTCGTGTAGTACTGCAAAGGAACGAATATCTGTACTTGAGCATTTATGGAGGTGCAAGTATTGCGGTTGAATTGCTTGAGGAGAGAAATGCAACTGTCTATTTCTCTAAAGCATAATGCGCTAGAAAAACGGTAAAGAAGGATGAGACAAATTACTACGGTCTTCAAGCGACGTAAATGATTAAACAATGATATAATCACCAATCAATTTAAATGCTCTACGTTCAATTACGTCCAAAAGACTTAAACAAGAAAAACTTCTGCATTACCTAAGGAAACGCAAATATCCAGCCGCATAGTCGGTGACATCTCGTATTTGGTCCTTCCACAAGAGATGGATGGAAATACATAGAGTTTCAAGGTTTCAGATTCTTTGATACAAGTGCCAGTCAAGGATAGAGGAAAAGGTAATAAATTATTTAAAATATTATTTAGGCAGCATTGAGTTTTCGACGCATTAAATTCTACTCACGTTTTCGTTCTCCATTCAACAATGCTGTCTAGGTCAGAATTTAAAGAGTAAATCATATATTGTAGTTGAAATTCCGCAGGGTTCAGAATCTAAAAACGAATATGAAAAGCCAAAGGTCTATCGTCAGCAAATCTGGTAAGTGGATGGTTTCATTAATAAAAATGAAAAAAAAGTATCGGAGACAGGACAGAGCCCTGAGGCACACGAGCATTTTTTGTGTGTGTTTTCAGACTTGAACCCAATACTACTCGTGTTGAACGGTCTTGTAATTTATGTACGAATTACCCTTTATCTTATCGTTCAAAGTTTTTTGGTGAATGTTCGAATTTGTTTTGAATTCAAAATGAAAATTACTCAGCTTAAGCTCAAAAATTAAAACTTTCTAAAATTCTAGTAAAGTTTTAGTAAAATTCTAGAGGACTAAAACTATTTCGGGTAAAACTCATAATGTTATAAGAGTGAATGTTTTCAACTTCTTCCTCTATTCTGTCTTTTAAATTTCCTTCTAATTAAATCTTGACAGAAGTAAAAATTAAAAAAAAAAAAACATGGATGTAAGGAATAATTAGTGACAGAACTTATAATTTTGTATCCAACTTCAAAAATTAGACGTTGAGCAGAAAATAATTAAATAAATGACAAATGTGGAGAAGGTACTCGAAGGTACGCTAAATATATATGTAAATCAAAGACCTAACAATTTACCCACTTCCAAGTTACTTAGAAATGAGGGAACTTTAAATTTTCCTGTAAAAAGCTCTGCTTTAAGTTTCTATTCAGTTTTTATCTTTTTTTATATTCTCTTGTAAGGAAACACAAAACCTATCCTACTCTTGATAAAATTGGCTGCAATCCAAAACCGAATCCTTAGAGAGGTGTTCAAAAAACACATACAAATAAATGTAAAAAAAAAGAGAATAGAAATCGGTGGACGATGGCGGGATTTACTGCAAAATAATCCTTACCTTCAACAATAGATAATGAGAGTCACTATACACAATGGTTTTGCAAAAATCAACCTTGCATGCCTTCTTTTTCCAAAGGGATTTCGGGTTAGTTTTTCTACCTTCTTCTTGAATATCTATACAACATTGTCCGTGTCAGTTCAGGATTTTTTCAAAGGATAAAAAGGTATCCCGAATTTGGACAGGAGAGCGCAGGGACTTTTAATTGGTGCTGTGGCGCGGCAGCGATGACGATAGACCGACTATAGGCGATACTTGTAAAAGTATTCATTAAAATATTAAAGATACCTAAATTGAAAATATTTTATTTATCTGTGAACACACAAAACTTTGTATCTATGTGTATATAGATCTGTGCAAAATACTGCTCTTGTGATAGTGTAAGGTATATCCTAAAATTGCGAGGCTTGTGCAACCCGCACATCAGAAATAATTTGAGTTCCTTTTTATTGGTGGTAGGAAGTTTAATTCCCTAAACACGTCGTCGTCGTCGTTGTCGTCTCATCGTTACTTCTATCTAGATATAGTTACGTCCTATAGGTACATACCTCAACGAGAACGTTTAATATGAAATTGTAAGCCTTCAGGCAGGATCAGGCACAGTAGACTTTATATAGGAAACATGGAAGGATTTTTGTTATTTTTGTTTTACTCTGGAATGAAAGCCATAGTTATGTATCTAAAAGGATAGTGGAGCCTGTGCATGCCTTAGTTGTTTTCCCAGTTTTATATTAAAAACACTTTCGTTTGGTTGGATTTTAATTAAAAAAATAGAACAATATAACATGATAACACGTTTAAGCCTTTTACCTTGGCTAAACATTTTTGTTTGTATGTGTTTTATAAACAAGAAATGAAAATAAAATTAAGTGAAAATGAATACATATATTAATAAAATCTTCATAGTCAACTAGTATGATGCACAACTAAATCTAACCTTCCATTCCATCTAAACATTGTGATACAAAAACTTCTTAAATATTATGAAATAACGAGGACATTTTATTAGAAAATTTCATTAGATACAAAAGTAAGTATACGCCCACGTGTACCATTTTAATCGTTAGAGATATCAAAACTATGGTAACTGAAAGAGCTTTTTATCTAATATATTATTATTCGAAAAGAAATATCAAAAGGTACTGAATTTCAAGCCATATACTGGATCAATAGATGGATACAAAAATTTCATAAACATTTCTCCTAATTTATGTTCCAATCTTCCGAAAAATGATATATCCTCTTTTTTAATCAACATTTTATTTTGTATTATTTGATATTTAATTTATATGTTAACTAAATTATTATTTAACTTCATTCAAAGTCTCCTTATTCAAAAAGAGGAAGATTGATACGTATTGTATGTACGTATGTATATTGTATATTTTTATATTGTGTGCCTGTGACTTTCAGCTTGATGGATTTGGATTCATTCAAAAGATATTTAATATCCAAATCAATCAAAACTAAATCAAATATTTCAAAGATACATAACGACATATCTATGTACAGTAAATATTTATGTATGTATATTTATATATTCATCGTAGATTGAGATGAAAAGATTCATATCCTTACAAAAATTTTGGATATTTCGTAGAAGAATGATTACATGAAATTTCCAAAGGGACTCAAGCTGAGCATAACGTGTGCGGTGCGTGTGTGTTGAAAGATGTTTTTGTTATTTGATAGAATTAGATTTCGTTTATCATGACTCATGAGGAATTTTTAGGATTCATTTTTTTTATTTTTATTTCAATATTTGGGTAAATGTTTAATGTTCTCATATTCATTCAAATATAAATCTTTCAATTTTAGTGGTTTAAAAAAATATCTTTATGAAACATGCTTGAATGAAAAACACATTAACTGTGTGGGGTTCTAATGTTGTTCATTTTCTTTTCTTTATACAGATGAAATAAATTTATGCGAGGATTTGTTAGGAAGGGAGTAGATTTTGGTAATAAATATTAACACGGAGTCTTATTGGAAGATATAGTAATATGTAATTAATCCAACTGGCTTCTATTTCAAGATGAATATGGATGAGAAATGTATTTAGTTATTTGATCAAAATTAGATTTTATATGACTTTTTCTAAGAATTCGTTAATAATATGATATAGAAAATGAATTCCGCTTTTAGCATATAAAAAGCAAGTTTTCATAGATGTTTAATTAATTTTTATTTTTAATTTAATTTTCAATAAGTATTCAATTACAATTCTTCGATTTAATTTTTCTTTATTTTTATTAATTTAAGTTAGGTTTTACAAAAGTATATCTAACAACATAAGATTGTAAATACAATAAGAACAGTTAGTGCTATCTTTTATTTAAGAAGAAAATAGAGGTGATGAAACATCGATTTTTTATTATTTTTATTGTACAATCCATGTAAAATTGTATACAATTAAAAACTAAAATGACTCTGGTGAAATTTTTAAAGGTATTTAAACTTTAGGAACTTTGGGGGACAAAAAAAGTTAATTCTAAAAAAAGGGTTTAGATATAAAATTATTTTTTTTCAGTACAACAAATCGTGTAGGTTAATAAACAACAATTTAATTTTTGTATATTGGCTTATCCATTTTGCGGTTTCAAAAGTATAGGGCTGGAATTCGACATCTATCAAATTAAGTTGTTAATCCAATTTTTTTGTCAGTTGAAAGTCTTACATTTACGAAAATAGATCGCATAAAAATTGTTAAAACCTGCTACAAAAATTTTGATTCTGCCACAGCCACATATCGTGCTTTAAGAGGAGATTATGGTTTACATAATCGTCCAACTACGCAATCAATTGGAAATTGTGAAGAAATTTAAAGAGGCTAGATTAGTTAGAGATATTGTAAGGCCTGTGCATCATCGTTTTGCTCGTATCACTGAAAATATCACTGCTGTAAGTTTAAGGACTGTCTTTCGGCACATAATGGCGTATTTTGCATTTGGATCTACACCTACATTCATGTAAGGTCCAGCTCACAAAACAACTGAAGCCAGCTGACCATTCACAACGTAGTAGATACGTTGAATGATTGCTTGAACAACAGGCGGTGGACGGCGATTTTTCGAAGAAATTTTTTTTCAGTGACGAAGCAAATTTCTCACTCGGCGGGTATGTTAATAACCTAAATTGTCGTATTTGGGGTTCTGAGAATCCTCAAGTAATTGAAGAGAGACCATTACATCCACAAAAAGTCACTGTTTGGTGCGTTCTTTGGTCCGGAGGTGTGATTGGATCTTCAAAAACGACGACGGAACGACTGACACAGTGAATTCTTAGCGTACGTATACGACTTCGAGAACATGTGGTTTTAACAAGACGTTGCCACATGGCACACAACTCGAGCCAAAATGGCTTTATTGCAAGAGATATTTCCTGGACGCGTAATTTCTCGTCGTGACGATATCAACTGGCGATTTGACACGGTTGGACTTTTTTTTTTTTGTTGGGCTACGTAAAAGACCGTGTTTATGCAGATAAACCTTTAATTCTTGAGCACTTAAAAACAACATTCGTCAAGTTATGGCTGAGATACCGACCAATATGTGTCAAAAAGTGGTCGAAAATTACCTCAAAAGAATCGATGCTCACAACAATTCGCTTGGTGGTCATATAAATAATGTAGGATTTAAAGCATAATATCAGCGTCCAAACTTTATAATAAAAAAGAAATATTATGAAGAAAAATATTGTCTATATGTTTTATTTACCTTAACTTTTGAAACCTCAAAATGGATAACCATATATTTTAGTACGGTTAGATAGAATATCGTATCAAAACCTCGATTTCTCGATGATCCAAATCAAGAAGCCAAATTTTTACTATTCTTAAAAAACCGATGAAATATCTCAACTTACGAATTTCTGGAGTGCATTGAAAAGTTTTGCAAGAAAAATTGGAATACGAATACCTATCTGTAGTTTGTAGTGCGAAAAAATGGAATATTTACTAAGAAAGCGGAGTTTTTACATAGGTTTCTCATGTCCGAAATCGGGCTTTGTAAGTAACTGGATCTCTTGAAAAAAAACTTTTAAGACTTTAAAATAATATAAATGACGTACATGTAGAACTTTCAAACATCGAAATAATTCCATAGAGTTCTCTAAGCGATGAGTTTAACAAACATTTCTTATGGATGATTTTTGAATAATGGTGAATTTTTGAAAATGGAAAATGCCATATTAAACCATCTTGAACAAACCAAAAGGCAGAACTTTCTTAAATGATAAAAACAACGACTTGAAGATAAAAGATAATTTTTCATAATTATTATTTCTTTGGTCCAATACAAATTTTGGTCAAAAGTAACACCAAGGCAATTAAAGTCTTCTACGTTTTCAATTAAAAAAGCAATTACTGTTGCAATCGACACGCTTCTTTCAATTGATTGATCTCTTTGAGTACTACATATGCCGTAAACTAAGTTATGTTTAGTACAATTGTGTGAATGAAACATTGTGGGAATGTCTGGCAATAATTTTCGGGTAAGATAAGACTGGAACCATTTAAAAACGAATCCACGAAAACTAGCTTTGTAAAGTATGTTTAGTAAATTATTATGGCATACCATGTCAAACATTTTGGAGAACCATTTTGCAGAATGCAACAAAAGTCCAAAAGAGCATCTTTAGTAGAAACCCAGCCCTAAAATCAAATTGCATTATATTAAAGAAATTAATTTTATTAAGATAAGTCAACATTCTTTTTGGAAGCTTCTTAGATACTTTTGAATTTGAAGTTAGTAATCTCGATTTATTTTGTAGTATTTCTGAAAAAAAATATTTTGTTGGCCTCTTGAGTAGCTTAGGACCTTTTTCTTTACTATTTTAAAAAATAGGGAAGGTTGCACCTTTATTAATAACAAACATCAAATTTGTGCCCTTTAAAATATTTACAACCTTATATTTTTGTACAATAAGCCAAATCGGCATTTGAAGAGTTATTTGGGACCAATAAGAAAAATATTAATTGATTTCTCCTAAAAATTTCCTAATTGTTAATCACAATATTTTGTATAGAGTTTAAACAATTCTTAAAACGATGTCTTATTTGTTTTCAAGGTTTTCGAGATGAAAATCAATATTTTGACGAATTTTAATGTCATTTTGTCCATAGTTTTTTTAGGTGACAAAACTTAATTTTTCGTTGCATAAAATTATTCTGGAGTTACTCACCTTTTTTGTTCGTAAAAAATTAGAGGTGGTAAATATTTTTCAAACAAAGACAGCTGTAAATTTATTCGTTTAGAAGTCAACATCGTAATTGGTTCGTTAGTTATTTGCGGTGAACCAAAACGTCCCTTTTTTTAAGTTGGTGTAGTAAGAAATCACACACTGGATATATTTAAAAGTCCTTTCTGCATATTTTGATGTTATTATCTGTTATTAAAACTATTTGTGAAGTCGATATCTCTGCTGATTCTAGATATATAAGTCGTGTTTTTTGGGATCACTATATGCACCCAAATTCGATTTCCCAAAAAAACGTATACACAGTTGCCCATCCGCATTTGTTTAATTTTATTTTTAAGTTGGTAGACTTGTCTAGCTGTCAGATAATTAAACAAAACAAGCTTAGAAGTCCAGCAAGGCCTCTGTCTCCTCCTTTGTCCAATTTTTTTTCATGATGCTACATATTTTAAGAACGAATTGTATTATTATTCCACCCCAAAATTAAAAGTAATGATGCAAAGCTTATTTTTTGATGTCAAAAACAATTCTTGTAGTTGTTTTTCAAATTCAAATGGCGCCACAAAGAAAAAAAAATTTACTTTTGTAAATTTCTCGCAAATAGAAAACGACATTACAGAACAGAAGAAAAATATTAAACACCATAAAGCAACTATGTGTGACTCGTTTCTTGATTTGTGCGTTCCAATATTAATTCAAAATAAACTTAAATAAAAAAACGCACTCAAAGTGCGTTGCACTTTACGAAGAAAGCCTTCGAGACTATTTGAGTTATCCGATTATCCGAGTTACCAACCGAGTATCGATACTCGAAAAAATATCAATTTTTTAACCGCAGCAAGATTTAAGTTTAAGTTTTATCCGCAGCTGCGTGTTGTATTTGTAATACATGGAAGCTCCCACTGCGGATACGGATAGCTGTTCCAAAAAAACACGCCTATAGTCGACTAAAAATATCCCATTAAAATGACTTCTAAAATGGGATGTTACTAAACATTCATAGTACTTTTTTCACAATCATGCCTTTCTCGAAAGGCCGATTTTAAAAAAAACCTTCTCTTAAAATATTATTAAGTATTGCAAAATTTGAAGAAATTTATAACACAAATTGAGTAAATTAATAAAATATTTGCATACATTTAAAAATGGATTGAAGGGGGATACAAATATACAAATCACATTTAATTTGTGAGCTTCCCAACTAATCCCACATCAATTTGTTGATTGGCTATAAAATACATACTCTATTTGTTTGTAGTTACATATCCTATACTTTTATATAGCGACATGTTGTTATCTGTTTTACAATAATTGCAATTACAAATTTCTAAATCGACATTCGACATCCAGGCTAATTTACCCCAATTGACATGTCATTTATTAAAAGCTCCCTCCATATATCGGCATCGTTGCGTTGGGTTGCATTGCTTTACGTTGTTGATGGCAATGCGTTGCATTGTGGGTGGCAAATATTGTAGAAATCATTGAAAATCTCTCTAGAGCCGCACATTGAATTAAATTCAATTGCATTTTGAGCCATGTGTCACATATCAATTGAATGAATTACATTCATATATCTATGTATATAGACATTTCATATGTAAGTCCACATATTATACTCCCTATAATATTGCCAGGAGGGAAAAGAGGAGATTAGAAAATGTGAGATGCGGTGGATTAAGGGATGATATAGATATAAATCTCAAGTGGATACATTTCAAATTCATTTATAATGAATTTAGCATTGAAATGCGCCTTAGGTATATTGAACTGACATAAAATCATATTACATACATTTTTATTGATTTGGTGTCATTGAACTTTAATATTACATTTTAAAGTATGGATGTCGTTGCAGTCACTTTAAGATAGAAATTGAAATTTATTTGCACTTTAAAAAACGAGGATTAATTAATTAGAACATTTGTTAGATTTATTGGAATGGTATAGAGGCAATAAAGTGGGACAAAACCTACACAAAATTTGATGGTATGATTGTAAACGGACAAAATGTTAAAGTTTTATGTAAATATAAAATGCAATTTAAGTTTTTCAAACAGCACAAGCCTTTAATTTTCTTTTTTGTTTAATCATTCATCACGCTTCAGTAAATATACGAGATGTTAATCGTTTTTAATAATCAAACCCATTTTATCACAATTCATCAATCACATTTGCCCGAGGGATGAATTAGTGAACCAACAATAAAAATCCCCTAAACTCGGATGTTCGTTGATTGAGATGTCTGATAGGAAAATCTCCGAATTTCATGTGGTGTTATTTTTCCTGATTTGATTGAGATTTAATTACAGATAACAGATGTATATATGCATCTACACCATATACCTTTTGCATTTATTTATTTAATTTTGATTTAGAGATAACATAGAAAAATTTAATGAAGAAACAGCACATGCTGTATCTTTTTAACATACTATTTTTCCAAAGTAATTACATTTTTTGACTTCCTTTTTCAAAAATGTAATTTATCATATTGAAATGTTTTACAAATAAAATTTGAAATACCAAACCCACAACAATCAAGCGATGGTTACCCACCCATCGAAAGTCATCACTTTAGGAAGTTAAACATTAATTGCCTCCCCACAAAACGGGTCTCTTAGCTTTAAGCATCATCCAGCTCCAGCCCAACAAATTTGATTAAGGGATAATTTATTTTCCTCAAGCCATTTTTGGCACAAACCACTAAATACGATGATAAAATGGAAATTTGTGGGTGTGTTTTTGAGTTGCGTGTATACTACACTCGAATATTTGTTGTTTTCCTTCCTGTTTCTCGCTTTAGGGGTTTTTGCTTGGGTTTATATTGATTTTAATCTAATTCACAACTTTAGATTAATTTGCAAAATAATACAAACATACATAAATAATCGTTTTACCTCAATCTACATACATATAAACATTTAGTTGTCGTTTTGTTTTTTTTTTTTTTTTGTTTTCCTTCTGAAATAATTTTTATTGACGGAAATTGCCTTCGAACAATTTAGATGTGATTCTGTGTTAATGAAAACTATAATAAAATATTCAATTGAATTTTTTTCGATTTTGAATTTTTGGTTTGAGACATGCGGTCGGAGGTTAGTGTAATTGGTTTAAACTCTTAAATCGTCAATGTTGACATTTCTCGAGTTTTTAAGGTCTTTTAAAAGTTGTTTCTATTTGATCAGTTCATATTTCTAAGATTTCTGAGAATTTTCTCAGACGGATCGACGAATTCTTGAAAAATCGAATCATACAAATTCTGTTCTCAAACTTCTGACAGAAATAGTGTGTTTATAGTTCTGAGAATACAGAAATCTCTGAGGTCTTAGAAATATACAGAAACTGATCAAATTATATTCTTCAGAGTATTTTTAAAAGAAAAGAAGAAGAACGAAGTTTTTGACACCTGAAAATCTTTAAGAAAACTGAAATGGCATTTCGTATTTCTTGTTTCCGAGTATTTCTATTTTAATTGGTTTAACGTCTCTTATTTTAATATTTCGACAGCTTAGACTTCTACTTTTGTACGTTTTTGAAACTTGTTCAAATGGTAATTGGGTGTAGTAACAAAATGTCTGGTGCAAGTTTTTGAGGGCACCAATGTGATATTATATAAATAGTAAGGCCGCATCCCAGACATTATTCTAAAATAGTTATGAACGTTAGTAACTGAAATAAGGATTTCAAGCAAATACGTGTCAAAATATTTTTACATATTTATACATTGAGTATAAGTTGGTTTCTGTCGAAAAAATCTAATCGGGTTCCGTTCCGAGCGGATGGAAAACTGCATTTGTCCAGCCTATTCCCAAAAAAGGCGAATCTTCCTCACCCTCTAATTATCGACCGATTGCACTTACGTCCCTTCTTTCCAAGGTCATGGAAACGCTGGTAAATTATCAGCTTAAGAAATATCTCGAAGACCGAAAGCTTCTTAATGACCGGCAGTACGGCTTTCGCAGCAATAGGTCCACTGGTGATCTCATGGTTCATCTCACCGAACAGTGGAGCAATTTCTTTACATCGCTTTGGAGAAAGTAAGATTATTGCACTTGATATTTCTAAAGCATTTGATAGGGTTTGGCATCAGGCTCTCTTATCGAAAATGCGTGCTTTCGGTTTTCACGAATCCCTGCTTCATTGGATTAGTAATTACCTTTCGGATCGTTCAATACAAGTCGTATTGGATGGATTCAAGTCTGAAAACCACAAAATAAATGCTGGTGTGCCCCAGGGCTCTGTTCTATCTCCAACACTCTTTCTCATTTTTATCAATGATCTCCTGTCTGCAACATCTAATCCAATACATTGTTTCGCTGACGATAGTACTCTTAGCTTTTCATATTCGTTTTCAGACTCACATCCCTCTTCTTCGGATGTGGAACTGCAACGATAAAATATGATAAGCTCATTAAATTCCGACCTAAACAGCATTGTTCAATGGGGATTAAAAAACAGCGTGGAATTTAATGCTTCGAAAACGCAACGCTGTCTTGTATCGTTAAAGCGAGATATACCCCCGTTGCCATTATCCATGGATGGCACTTGCATCAATGAGACAGAACACCTCGATATTCTCGGTATGTGTGTCACCAACCACCTCTTGTGGAATGATCACATACGCGATGTCGCCAAAAATGCCGCAAGGTGTTTGGGTTTCCTTAGGCGATGCAAGAAATATTTCACCCCATCTGATCTGGCTGTTATCTACAAGACTTACATACGTCCGAAGCTTGAGTATAACTCCCATCTCTGGGCTGGTGCTCCTGCAACTTACTTAAGCCTGCCTCTTGGATAGTATTGAACGTAGAGCATTTAAATTGATAGATGATAATATTATCATAAGTTCATTTACATCGCTTGAACATCGTCGTAAGGTCTCTTGCCTGACTCTTTTTTACCGTTATTTTAACGGCTTATGCTCTAGTGAAATAGCCAGTTGCATTCCTCCCCTTAAACAGTTCAACCGTAATACTCGCGCTTCTAGGAATGCTCATCAGTATACCCTCGAGCCCAACTTCGGCCATACTGTCAAATACAGAGATTCGTTCTTTAGCCGTACTACGCGAATGTGGAATGCCTTGCCACACTCTGTCTTTCCTAGTCATTGCAATATTCAGGAATTCAAAACCAATGTGCACCGACATCTCCTTTTAAACCCTCTCTCCTCTTCCTAGTGCTCACACTGTGCATCTGCATAATAAGGGTAGTAATATCCCCTTGAGTGTTTGCTTATTATAAAAAAAAAAAATCGGGTTCAGAAAATTAATTAGTATTATTTTTGGTACGACCCTATTTTTTTTTTAAATACTATTATTTAGTATTTGAGTTTGTTTATTTTTAAGGTTTTTATTTCTTGTTAATAAAGCTGTCAGGTGGATTTTTTAAATGGTTTATTTAAATTTAAAAGCAATATTTTGTATTAGATTTGTGTCTTTTTTGATTTGATTCAAAAGTCTTAACTTGGAAATAAGGGTTTTAAATAGATTCGCGTAATGTTTTGATCAAAAATCGAAAAATTGAGTTTTCTTATAAAATGTTCTTTCTTAAGTTGGCTTCTTTGACTTTGGAAATATATTTTTACATTGGTTCAGAAGCGTAACCCCCATCTAACTATTATTTTGCTTTTAAATTTTCTCAGGAACCATTTAACATTACAGTATCCGTGTTTTGTTGGAAAATCTATCAATAGTATAGTAGGATTTTACACGAATAACAAAATCAATATCCGCAGTATGAATACTACCGATAAAAGTTAAAGTAGAATCTTACTACTGATGGGTTTTTGACATTTATACGAGTCTCGAATGGATCTTATGTGATTTCGTTCTCAAATGTTGGTACGATTGATATTGCATTTGTATTTCGATGGCTGTGTTCGTTGAGTAGTTGTGCATTTGGAATCATGTGCTTTCCATTAGGGAAAAAAATCAATCTATTACTGTTGATATTAAATGGACTAACTGGGCTTATTTTGCAAGAGAAAACAATAGAAAAGATATTTATATTTTGCTATGTTTCCACTAATGGTTTATCTCAGTTTAGATTAAATAAATCTTTTTGGTGTTTCCACCGCACAAGAAGATTTAAAAATGATTAAGTTTGACAGCACTTTCTAAAATGCAAATGGTGTTTCGATGTTTCTTATGAAGTGCAAGTGAGATAGTTTGATTCGGGTTAAACAATGAAAAACTGAATAGTTCAGCACCATATAAGAATATGCTACATACTCCATGTGCAATTTTTTTTTTTAATTTGATTTAAACAAAACTATATTTTTTGTGCACAAACATGCAAATAAACAGACCATAACGCATTATCTGTAAAACCAACTCCTCCACACAGGTTTTTCTTCACAAATTTTGACTCGACTCCGATCCCCGACCGGAATCGAGGCGATTCAAGCTCATTTCAACTCGATTCAGGTATATAAACAATTTAGGCGAGCTTCAAGCTAGCTTCAACACCACATGTTAATGTAGTAGTCTACGAACAAACCCCCTTCTTGAAGTTTTTATTTTATGTCAAATTGTTTGGTTAAAGCTTTGAAATTGACTATCACATTCCACAGACGTATTTTCTTGATTTTGATAGTCAACTATCAACTATTACACGATTTCACCCATGGTCTGAATTTCGCTATTTTTTTTTTTTTGGAATTTTTTGATTAATTATTCCGGCAAATATTCAATTGTATCAACTTTCAAATATAAAAACCGGACTACTGCGGATCGTTTTTTTGGCATATTTTCACTTTACTATATATGAAATACCAAAAAAACACGACTATGGTCTAAATAATATTTAATGATCAAAAATTTATTTTGTGATTTTAAAAAAAGTTAATTTTTTGTATTCGAAATTTGATATATGAAAAACGGGTCATCAGTCTGTAAGGAAAATCAAATGTAAAACGTATATTTAAAAGCTCTTAATACCTGCATTGCAAACATATTTTTAGAAAAACTTGAAACATTATATATGTACAAAATTAATTTAAAAAAACTTATCTGACGATCTTAGAAATATAAGTAAATAAATTAACCGCCAATTTCTTTCATTAAAATAAATTTAAAACTCGATGTAGTAATTCTCGGTTTATTTTTGGAACTTCGTTTTCAAAATATTTAGAACTCGAGAATTTCTTCACATTTAATCATTTGTATATACATAGAACTCAGTTCAGAGTCATTTTTGAGTT
Organism: Eupeodes luniger; assembly: GCA_951509635.1. Taxonomy (NCBI): domain Eukaryota; kingdom Metazoa; phylum Arthropoda; class Insecta; order Diptera; family Syrphidae; genus Eupeodes; species Eupeodes luniger. The sequence goes on along the minus strand of OX608075.1, from coordinate 3,202,510 downwards.
CTAGGAACTTTAGATCTCGGTTGAATAGACTGAGTTCTAAAGAATTTTTTGAAAATTTTATAGCATTCGGCCACGTATGTAATTCTAACTCAAAACTCTGACATATTTTTTTCTAAATGAAATCCTAAAAAAAGTAAAATCACTGCACATAAAATATTCCTTTAGTCTGATATTTATTTCAAAATCTATTCTTATTTAAAAATCAAGTCGTATCAAGAAGAAAAAACCATTACTAAAATAAATAAATTGGGTGGCGCAACAGTCCGTTGAGAACTAGGGCCTAGTGACTTACAACATTTCCTGTGTGTGAGTACTGATATAAGGGATGGAGGGGACCTACAGTTTTAAGCCGAATCCGAAATGCTAATTTGAGAAAGCACTTTTCACGACAAGAATTACTCTTAGAGAATTTGTCAATTCCTCGCATGAGGCAGTATCCGTATAAAAAACTATAGACGGCATAGGCAGGGATCGAACCTAAGACCTCTGGCATTACAGTCCAACGCACTAACCATCATGCCTACTACCATTACTAAGCCGAGTTCTAAATAAGAGTTCTATAACGTTTTAGAAGTTGATGGCGAATAAGTTAGAACTCAATAAAGTTTTAATTGTTCAAAGAACCTAGTTAAGGAGGGTATAACTTTTTAAGAAAATTTAAGTTTTTAAAGATGCATTCATTTTTTAAATGCAATTTTAAGTCTTAAAGTATAGGTACTATTATATGCAGGAGGAAGTTTGTACGAACGAGCCGTGAATTTTATTTTAAATACCTACGAGTACACCGTTCGTAGTTTTCATCAAAAAAAATATTTAATGTTTTAGAAAATTCCTTTATGTGCATGCATAACTTTGTATAACACTGAATGCAGAATAGTTTCCAAAACTAATATGTTCGTAGCTTTTGTTTTCAGGAAGCTAAACTTATCTTCCTCAACTCAAAAAAAAATTCAATTAAAGCATTTCCTCTTTCTAAAAAATAAACTAGAATGAAAATTCAAAATTCTTAAGAAAATTACATGGTACGAGTACCTTGACTAGAAAATTCTTTATTTTACCTTAACGAGACAACAATAAAGAGACAGGTAAGCCATCTCCTTTTTGTAAGCCGGTGTACTTCCTATATGTAGACGTACATTATACGTCTTTTTGTACATTGTCTAAGGTATATTTAAAAAGGAAACAATTAAATTTAAACGAAAAGGTTTATAAAGTATTTTCTTTGATTAGTAATGTTAAATTTGTACCAACCTACGTATAAAGAAATAAAATGCTTCCTTCTGAATAAGAAAATGAAAATAATTGAAAAATTAAAGGTTTCCCTTCTGATTCTATTGTAAGGAAATATTCTCTGGAAAGGAAATTGTTCGTCCTGATGTGAAGTCAGCGTGCTTTTGTGCATCAGGAGCAACAACGCAACTTATCAGTCAAAATTTGACGTATAGAAGAAATGAAGGAACAAATTTAATTTTTAGTATAGAAATTCTGCCAATATTTAAAGATCCCACGTCAAGAAATTTCAAGATACTCAAAGCCGTGTCGTAGCTTAAATGACTTCCAATGTTTCGGCTAATTAGATTCAATCACATGAACAAGACGTTTACGTACGGATATTATATAGAGAGACGTTTACCTTTGTTGAAGAAATTTGACAAGGTACCCATATATGAAGGAAATTTCAAACTCAGGACGTGAGTTGAGGATAAAAAAATATAGATGTATCAAATAAAAATAAATACATCCTTAAGCTTCCTCCTTGTAGTGAAGTCCTTCGAGTGCGGTAGATTCAGAAGGATAAATAGAAAATTCATTTAACAAAACGCTCACAGGCATTAGATCGATTGAAAAGGAAAGTTGATAGTCTGCTGGGAATGACAGGCTTTATTTATTATATGTTCCTTATACCTTTCGAAAATACATACATATAGAATTGGGAAGTGGATATGTGTGTAAAGTGTGTGTTGAGAGATTTTCTGAATTAAGAGCTGATGTTTGAAGGATAAGTAACAACATTATTATGGTTTGAGTTTGAGTTTGTGATATGTGAACTAAAGAATAGTATAATAATAGATCTATTTCTATATACCTTCCAACAAGAACTTTCAACATTGAAAACTTCTACCAATTAACAAACTACTATGTACTTATATAAGAACTTAGACTTAGACTTTTGTTATCTCATCTCAAATTCCTTGATAAAGCGAAATTTATATATTGGAGCTACCTAACCTACACCCACTTTGCATAAGTTTTAATTAGTTTCATGTGCATTAGATGGAATAGACGTATTAAGAAACTTTTATAATATGTATTTGTATCTTTTATATGAGATAGATAGGTTTTTTTTTGTCTTATTTTGTGGTGGTGGAAATATCTTTCACCATTATTGTTTACAAGGTGAGGAAAAGTTTATCGTTATTATAATTTCACTCATGTAATTTTGCGAACTTACCTAATTCTGTGTGTTGATGAAAGTTTAAACAAAAGTTTTCCAAAGGACATGGGTATCTGTTTCTGTAACCTTGTTTAGGAATAGAATGATTTTGTATCTAAAACTGCAAGATTTTGTGTGATGTGGGTGAAAGTGAGGGTTAGAAAGTTATTGACCGAGTTTTAAAAAGATATATGATGATATGGTAATCTCTTCGACTTGACCTTTCTTGATATAATGACAACTTTTAACTTTTGTTGTGTTGTGTTGTGTTTGAGATACCTATAGGTTCAAAATCTTTTTATCTGCAGTTTCCATATTGAAAATGAAATTTTATTTAAATTTATGAATCAGCAAACATAATAAAATCTTCTGTGTTTCCATGCTCTGAAAATTATAAATACAAAAATTTAGTTTATCAACACATCAGGCAGCCTCATTTACACAATTCAATCAACACTTAAGTTTAAAACAAACAAAACCAAAATGTAAACCACGATAACATTCGGATTCAATCTTCAACCGAAATTAAAGTGTTGACTTAAGAAAATAAAAACTGGAATGAGATGCAAATTGCAATTGAAATTCGTTAAAATAACAAATTCTCACGAGCTACTGACATAATCAGGACGTTTGTTCGCACAAAAGATAGCAGCGCAGTTGTAGTGCTCAGCAGCAGCAGCAGCAGCAGCACACCCTCACTTTTATGTTATTTTGATACCACATTTAACGAAGTGACTCTTGGAGTACACGGGTTTTTGAACGTTGAGCGTTCTTAATCCGTGTCAGATGCAATATTCTGTGTTTATTTACCTTGCGTTCGAAAACTTCTTTTTATTGCTGCCAGGGAACATTGCTACCGCCGCGCCAGCCGCAGTGCCGCTGCTGAACAACGCCTTTGAATTGTTTATTTTAGTTTTAGTCAGCTGCAATAGATATTCGTCCTGCCGTCTGTGCCGCTGGCCGTGCCGCTAGCAAGCTGTGAATTTGTAGTTGGTATGCAAATTCCAAGATAAAAATGCAAAATATATGGCACTCCTAAGATAACTGTGAATGAGGACGAGGCGCCGGCCGCCATAGCCATAAATACAACATCATGAATTCGGACACGAAATAAACCATTTTCTAAATGTGCCACTCTTAATACCTGATGCATATAGGCATAGCAGTTCCTTTTTTTTTCGGTCCAGAATTTATTTCGTTATATCTACATCGAAACTACCGACGACGCGACGCACTGTGGTCCAATATGAGTTTTTTTGTTGCAAAAATTATAACTTTAATTTTAATATTAAAAAGAGACTGGGATGCGACCCACACTGATAACTTCCCATCCCGTCTATTGATTTGTCTTGCTTAAAAGTTTGTCTAAATGTATCAATTCTTAAACGGACTGTTGTATTTTTATAAAAAAATTACTGAATATCAAAAACAATATTTTCTGTGAAATAAAATAAGTTTGAAGCCAATATTTTTAATTTTTGAAAAGATATTTAAGTCGAAAGTAAATTTTTACCAAGTTTTAGTATTGTTTTTTTTTAGGTTTTTATTTTTTGTAAAAAAAAACTGTCAATCCAACATTTCTCAAAATGTTACTGAATGTTGAAAACAATATTTCTTATAAGTTAAAATTAGTTGGAAGCCATAGTCTCAAATTTTTGAAAAGATATTTGAGTCGAAAATCAATTTTTACCAACTTTTATTAATTTTTTTTAGATTTTTATTTTTTGTAAAAAAACTTTCAATTCGATTTTTCTCAAAATTTTATCAGATGTCAAAAACATTATTCTTCGTTGCACAACATTGTTTTGGAGATGAAATTATTTTTTATTCGTAAAATTTTCGAGGTGACAAATTTTTTTTTCAGTTTTCTTGATTTATAAAAAAAAACGTTAATTGGATTTTTTTCAAAAAATATAATTGTTTTGTATCACGTTACAATATATAATATAAAATTTAATTCAAGTCCCTAGCGTCATTGGTTCATGAGATATTAAGGGTTAACCAAAATGGTCACCTTTTGTTTAAACGGCTATGGTAAAAAAACCACCCACGCAATTTTTTTAAGAGCTCTTTCTGCATCTTTCTGCCTTATTATCTGTATAAAAAAATTTATTTGAAGTCGATATCTCTTCTGGTTCTTGAGCTATGGACGACGAAAAAAACGTCGCGAACGTACGGACGGACGTACGGACAGACATCTATCTAAAAATCTTTTATTTCGACTCTAGGGACCTTGAAACGTCGAGCAATGTCAAAATTTTCAATTTGACAAATCGGACCCATTACAATAACTTCCTATGGGAAGTTAAAAATAGTGATTTCTACAGGGTGCTTCTAAGTCATGGATTAAAAAAAATATATTTATTTAGGAAGAGGAATTAACAAAGAAAGGAATTAATGCAAAGCTTTAAAAACAGTTAAAATTTTGCGATTTTTGTAAAACAAAGTCTGTGGCAATTTAATTATTCACAGGGTGTAACAGAAAATAATTGTTCATAACAGTGGGTGCATAAAGAAAACGAACTTTTTAAATAATAAAATATAATACAAACATTTTAATTTAGAGACAAAAAACAAGTTATCTTTAGGATTCCAACATTATTTAACAGAGACTTGATAGTTCCGGTGGTTAACTTTTTTACAGCTTTTTGAGAACTCATTAGGATCTTTTTGACGTTTCCGTAAAACTTTGCAGATATTTTGGTATTGTCATTGCTTGTAGTCTTTGTTCCTTGATTCTTGCCCTTCTACTGGAAATTTTTATGAAAATTTGATGCTTAACCCTGTTCAATATTTTTATGAAGAGTCTAGAGCTTTTGACTGTATTTGGCTTTAAGTAGATTAAAAGTGTTGATTTTCTGAATTTTCTATTAAATAGTCTTAAAGTTTTTCCATTATTGTATTGCCAAATATTTGGTTTGGCGTACCAATAATAAGTCCGTGATGCTCCCTAAATACCATTTGTACATCAGTTTTTCGTCTTTTTTTGGCTTTCTATTTTTCCATTTCTCGCCTAAATCCATAAGCTAAACAACATACATCTTATTTTAGGGTTTAAAAGAGAAATTCAAAATTCATAGTTTCTTCAATTTTCCTTAGCTAAAATTACTTTGTTTTCAAAAACTCTTTTAGCTTTGAAAGTAGGTGGATTACATACAAAATTACATTTAATATAAAAATCATAAGCTTGCTTGAAGGTTTCTAAAAACAAATTCTTTTTAAATTGACATTTAATAAAATAGAGGTGTGGAAGTGGGCGGACTTTTTTTTGCATAATCATGACAATAGAGAAAGGTATTCTAGTTAAAAAAAGAAGACAATTTATTTTGCATGCTGCTTATATCTCTCTCTGATTATATTCCTATTAGAAATACATAAATAACAAAATAATGTTAAAAAACAACGAGTTTTGCATTTTTGCCACGACTTTTGGATTTTCAGACCACAGTGCGAAGACGCCGCGTCCGCAAACTGTTTTTTTTCTTCAAATTAATTTTGACATTCATTCAAAAGATAATAACTGTATGGTAAAGAAGAGGATACAACATTTTCAAAAATATACACAATTTGAAATAACTTTTTACAGAATCTTTGGAAATATTTGATTTTAAACTTTTTACTTCAAATTTTGGAGGATAAAAAAATGAATGTGTTTTGTTTGATTAACAAATTCAACATCAAAAACAAGACAAAAACACTGTTTCAAAAACAACTCTTTTTCTAACCATTTTTGAAACGCTCAAGCTCGTCTAGTCCCATAGTACGTCGTCGGTCGCCGACTGTTCGACGAAAAACGAGGATGATATGAGTTTGGGATTTATTTTGGTCGAGGGCTGGAGCACGAGCTGAGCAGTTAGGCAGAGGATCGGTTGAAATAAATTTATAGTTGTTCTTCATTTTGTGCCTCTTGAATTTTATTCCAACTCAAACATCCAGGAGATGAAGGAGGTAAATGCCAATAGGTTATGTGTGTGTAGTCCATCCGAGGATATTTGTAGGTAGATATGTTTATATATTCTGTGTTTGGTTTTTACTATCAACAAAAGTCAAACTGAATTCATTAACTTTGGAATTGTTGACCTTAGGGAGGCGTCAACCCATTTAATGTGCACCTATTTATATATGTGAATAGACTGTACATGCTTTTACCTATAGGTTCCTATATCCTACCTACCTACCTTTACCTGCCTATTCTTTCGGGATAGATACAACATACACCTTTTAGCCTTAGCAATGAGTTTGAAATATATTACACCAGACTCTGAGTGAGTTCCGCCCACGAATATATTCGAATATACTACGGATATGCCTTTCGAAACGATATATACGATTCGATGGCATAAAACGTTAACACACGTGAGTGCCTTATGTTGGATAGTGATTAATTTCCCATGGTTTGACCCATTGAACCGTAAACTTCATTCGATTCCATACCTACCTATAGACCGAGCGACGTATACCTTTTTATGTAAAATGTAATATTTTATCAATTCAATCTTTTATGTTTTAATTTATTCCAAATATTTACTTTAATCAATGTTAAAATGACCAGTTGTTAAAATGTTACCGTTGCGTTGTATGCATATAGTTAAAGATCTTTAATGTTGAAGTCTAACAGGTGCGATATTAAATTAAGTCATTACAGAAAAACCAACAATCTCCAGGCCTATATAGACACTAAGCTCAAATTAAGTCATTTTCAATTAAAATTGGCTTAAAACCATGACAAAAAAAAATAAAAAGTGAGTAAATCTCCGTCATTATATAATTTAAGCCTTGAAAAATTCCTAAGGGCAAAATTCCCTATACCAACATTAATTACAACCATCTCCTTACATTCTTCTCAATCTTCTGGTTGTCTAATTAAAACTTAATTCAGTACAACTTACTGACTGACCCTCGAAGCAAATATCAAAGTTTATTTTCGTTTAAAGTTATTTTTGTGTTTTTATTTTTTGGTTTTATTATTTTGGTCAAGAAAATTTTGCAAAAAGTTTTCTCTTTTGTATATTTCGACTTTTATTATCTATTTGGAACAAAAAAGATGCGAGTTTTCTACCACCAAAGATTTTGATAGGCAAACTTTTAGCTGATGCCAAATAAGATTTTGTTCTTGAAACACAAAAAGTTTTATTGGAATTTTATATATACTTTTGCATTGTTTTATTTCAAATTATGGATATCAGTTGGGAGGATATGAGGAATTTATTTTTGTATTGATTTGAACTTTTTGATTGCCATGAAGTTAACTGCAAAAGAAGAAAGAAAAACAGGAAATGACTTTGTTGAAATAATTTTGGCTTCGTACATCCTCTTATTAAAATTTATAGAACTTGTGGAGAAACTTGTTTTATTGTGTTTTTAATTATTTCAAAAGTATGTAATTTTGAAGGAAATTATTCATCTTTTTCTGTAATATTCAATATTTCGTCTTAAAGGTTTTGATGTGATGGTTTCTTACTTCGGGAATGATTTTTATTGATGGTTTAACATTGTGTTAGCTTTTTAAATAGAAAAGAATTCTATGTGAATATGAGAATTGTTTAAAAAAGTCTTAAATTTCACCAAGTTCGTGTTATACTAAGATTTAATTTCTAAACTTTGCACATTATGTATTTCAATGAATAGTTTTATGTTTTTGGTAAAATTAAAAATGATCTTTTATTAATGTAACATTTTTTTGGTATCTTGTCTTAAATTTAGTTTTTAGTTATAATATTCTACTTATTTCGAATCAGCGCAGAATTTAACCCTCTACATAATATCGGCTTTTTGTGCAGACGTGGTAATAGGAGCAAGGTGATTTACTGGAATATTAATTTGTTTTTGTATAGTATAAGAAAACGATTATGACACATTATTTTAAGCTAATTTTTAACTCTACTTCTAATTTTTTTTGACTGGTCTCTATTTTTATTGAATATTTCTATTATTGAAATCTAAAGCATTTAAAGATTAGATTTGTCCAATACTGGTTGGTACACAAAGAAAATCGAACACTTTTAGTGAAACGATTTTGTTCCTAATTATAAACTTAAAAATCAACTATTCAAGCAATTTCATCATTGAAAAATGTAAAAATTGACCAAAACAAAAAATTCTGCATTAAAATAAGTATTTTCTTAGTAAAAAGAAATCTATAAATTTGTATCTTCATTTTGATACCAAACATACCACATTTCAATTTCCAAATCGCTTTTAAAACTCGAAACTAAGGTTTCAATAATAAAAACCAATGATATGCAGCTATAATTGGCACACAAAGCAAAATCAAAACGGTTGTAAAACCCTGAAAAGTAGCTTTTTTATGAACTAATGATGGTATTTTTCATACAACTGATTGAATACTTCCCTACCATTTATTAAATAAGAATTAAAGGAGTTCTGCAAATATCCTGAGTGAAAGGATGTTTAATGAACGATACGAAAAATTGTTAAAATTTTACCAGAAACCTTCACGCATAAAATTGTATGTTTGATTTGGTTATGTTAATCAAGAATTTAAAAAAATTACAGATGATAAAAGGTTGTTGTTTCAGAAGAAATGATTTACCTTTTTGCTGGTATCTGCCAATTAATCTTATAAGAGGTAGTGGATGGAATGGTCCAGTCTACAGTTTGGAATTTCAATTAAAAGGTCCGTTTAAGCTTATTTGCTTTGTTAACTTCCCATAGTTATTGTAATGGGTCCGATTTGTCGAATTGAAAATGTTGACATTTCTCGACGTTTCAAGGTCCTTAGAGTCGAAATAAAAGATTTTTAGAAAGATGTCTGTGCGTGCGTGTGAACGTACGTTCGTATTTCCGTACGTTCGCGACGTTTTTTTTGTCGTCCATGGCTCAAGAACCAGAAGAGATATCAACTTCAAATAAATTTTGTTATACAGGTAATAATGCAGAAAGAGGTAGAAAGGGCTCTCAAGAAAATTGCGTGGGTGGTTTTTTTACCATAGCACTTTAAAAAAAAAGTGAAAATTTTGGTTAACCTTAAATATCTCACGAACCAATGACGCTAGAGACTTGAATTAAATTTTATATTATAAATTGTATCGTGATACCAAACAAGTATATTTTTGGAAAAAAATTAAATTAACTTTTTTTTTTTATAAATCAAGAAAACTGAAAAAAAAATTTGTCACCTCGAAAATTTTACGAAAAATAACTTTTTTAACATCTAGTCAAATTTTGAGAAAAATCAAATTGACATTTTTTTTTTATAAAAAATAAACACCTAAAAAAAACATTACTCAAAGTTGGTAAAAATTGATTTTCGTTTCAAATATCTTTTCAAAAATTTGAGATTATGGCTTCCAAATAATTTTAACTTATAAGAAATATTGTATTCAACATTCGGAAACAAAATAAAAACCTAAACAAAAATAATAAATGTTGGTAAAGATTGATTTTCGACTCAACTATCTTTTCAAAACTTTAAGATATTGGCTTTAAACTACTTTTATCTTTTAAAAAATATTGTTGTCAACATTCAGTAAAATTTTGAGAAAAATCAAATTGACAGTTTTCTTACAAAAAATAAAAACCTAAAAAAAATTAATAAAAGTTGTTAAAAATTGATTTTTGACTCAAATATGTTTTCAAAAATGTGAGATTATGGCTTCCAGCTTATTTTAACTTATAATTAATATTGTTTTCAACACTCGGAAACATTTTGAGAAAAATCGAATTTACAGTTTTCTTACAAAAAATAAAAACCTAAACAAAAATTAACAAAAGTTGGTAAAAATTGTTTTTCGACGTAAATATCTTTTCAAGGCTTTGAAATATTGGCTTCAAATTATTTTTTTTCTTATAAGAAATATTGTTGTCAACATTCGGTAAAATTTTGAGAAAAATCGAATTGACAGTTTTTTTTTATAAAAAATAAAAACCTAAAAAGAAACAATACTAAAACTTGGTAAAAATTTAATTTCGACTCAAATAGCTTTTCAAAAATTTAAAATACTGGCTCCTAACTTATTTTATTTCAGATATTTTTTTCAAAATATTGTTTTCAATATGCAACCATTTTTTTATAAAAAATAAAATATATAAAAAATAGCAAATTTGGTAAAAATTGATGTTCGGTTCTCGATATCTCTCAAATTAATTTCATTCATCCAATTTGTATTTGTTTCTAGAATAGATACAAATTTTTCAGAAATGGTACTAAAATTGGTTAACACTGGTTTTCGACTAAAAATCTCGTTAACAAAACTAGATTTTGAAATGAAACTATTTCATTATATGCAAAATATTGTTGGAAAATTTGAAAATTTTAAGAATAATTTAACTGACAACTTTTTTAACACAACACGGAAACCTACAAACTTTTAAGCAAGACAAATCGACAGACGTGATGGGAAGTTATCAGTGTGGGTCGCATCCCAGCCTCTTTTTATTTTCAAAAATTGTCACTGTTTAGACATGTTCTGAAACCCGTTTTTTAATAAGACGCCAGTTATAGCTATCATTGAAATCGATCCGGAAACATTTTTTAATCGATATTTGACTTTGTTTCCCTTTGATTAGAAATGAAAATTCTATACTGATCGATCGGAAATCATACAAAGAATTTTTTTTGAGAAAAAAAGTGTAATTACGCATTTATTTTTCTCTAAAAATGAATTTTTCTATTTTCCGGACGGAAATTCATTTTCCTGAACAGCTGATACTTTTATGTTCAAAAGTGAAACGAATCGTTCCACTGATTTGTGTTCCAATTTCACACAATTCCAATGACAGATTTCTGTCAGTAAAAATTTTTCGGTGGATTTCAATCAGGAAATTTTTTTCAATGACAGAAATTTCTAATGATAGCTATAAACGACCTGCCAAAAAAATTCCAATGTTTGTTTTCAATGATGAAAACCAATGATAGCTATAACTGGCGCCTAAAAGGGAATTAGGAACAAAAGAAATGCTTACAATTTTGGAGTCGCTTAGTAAATTTAAAAATATTTAGCAAATTGATACTTAGTAAAATGTTAATGTTAAGAGGTTGTTTAACATTTTAGGCCATTGTTTTCTATAATATAAATTCTAAAAATTGTACCATATCTCAAAAAAGTTATTTTTCGATGTTGTAATATATTTGAACCAACTAATATTTTTGATTAATTTTTGTACGATCTTGCATTTATTCGGTATCACGTCACTTTATTGGTTCTTGAAGTATTTGGGTTCAACCAAATCGACAAATTGGACCGATTAATAGCTGAAATAGAACAGGAGTTATACATTTTTAACAATAAATTTTTCTTGGAGTAAACAAGTTACAACTATTAATCGACAGGGCATGCACTCATCGATAATTTATATCCCTAACCCTATATATAGATCATTCATATATGTAAATCTATTAAATTGATAATAAATTTAATATTCATTTGCATATTATGATAAATCTGTTCAACTATAGTAAATTGAAATCGAATACTGTCATCACTGTAAAACATACCTCGGTACTACGAGTACGAGAACAAATTGAAATAATTTAAATCAATGCAAATCAATCAAAATCATATGAAAAGTGCAATAACATCTCATCTATCTATTTCCATTCCATTTACTTTAAGTTCATATTCAGATAGATACTTCATTTCCATAAAATCATAATAAACTCGTACATTCAATTACAATGTATTATATTATTATGAAGTAGATATTATTGAATATCGTATGAAATATCATAGGTACCTTACCTATTGAAATTATATCTACTTATTGAATTACAATATTTCAAAAACAAGACCCCGTGCCATCAAAACGAGTCGTATGTTTTTGCAAGCACCAGGCACAATATAGCCGTGAAAATTAGCATTATTTTTAAATTTTTTAAAGCTGTTGTTGTTGTGCTGTGCTGAGCACAGAAAAAGATACACAGACAATTAATTGATTAAAAAACAGATTTGAAAAATTATTCAACTCTAAACGTGACGAATTGTCTTCGGGTACTTTTCGAGAGTGAAATTGCATGTCATTTCATTTAGGGCATATCTAAGGGTTGAAATGAAACAAAGAACAAAAATAGAAAAACACATCCGTCACTAATAATATGTCAAAAAAATGAAAATGCAACAATCCATCAAATTGAAATTTGAAAGAATTTTCCAACACATCAGCAACATTGCCCTGATGCGTACCTAACCTACTGCGTTTTTTCCTATAAACCTACTTGTGTCATAAACAAGCCGCATCCGCATGTTGCATGCCACTCATCACAGATTTGGGTGGTTGATGGTTTTTATAACTACTTTCAGCATCAGTTTGATGTCATGTCAAGTTACCCAGGCACATGTCATGAATGTATCTTTTTCAAATTCAAAACTCAACCCTATTTCTTTTTATGGAATATTTTTTCTAAATATTGGTGGAACGAAAAAACAAAAAGACTAAATCACAAATTGCAAGCCTATACACCCATACGTAGAACGTAACGTACTACATCAGATGAGTATAAACATTTTTATACATATTTTTGCGTCCTAGTTTTTACTTACGCAATTCTCGCAAAAGAATTTTTAGAATACCGCATGCTGGTAAAGTTGGGTGGGCCTTAAAAACCATTTGAGATTTATGTTCAAGTAAAGTGAGCTTGAGCATTCATAATCGTCTGAGAATTTCGCAGAATTTATGGAAGAACTTTGAATTCGTAGACTGATTACCATAAGAATATGAAAACTTGTCATAAAACACATCGTTATGAATAAAAAATAAATAAAAACATTCATGCAATGTCGTGAAACAGCAGATAAATCTACAATTTGAATTAGTTTATCTTTTGGTTAAGGAACTGTCAAATTTTGTATGGGAAATTGTTTAGAAACATTTTATACAAGTATTCAAGGATTATGCTACGGAAAATTCTTTATGAAAATATTGTGTCAGCTCATTTAAACGTCATTGTGACATTTAGAATTAGGCGTGTTCAGAAATATGATACATATGCACATATAGAGAAAAATAAACCGCTGTTAACTGACAGTAAAAACACCGGATGATTCGTGTTACTTTGTGTAATTATAACAACATATGTTTACGTATTTTTAAAAATCTTCTGTGTAGTTAAACTAATATTTTTGTATCGTTGTGAGAAATTCGGTTCCAACTCCGCATTGATTCAGAAGATGTACTAAATTAAAAAAAAATTCAGCAATTTGAATACGCCTAATCTGTCACACACACAATCTGTCAAAAGAAGAACATTTAACGGTCAGCTGAATAAATTACACAACATTTTAATAGAAATGAAGAAAAGGCACACGTTTTTGTATAAATTATTTTCTTACAAAACCAAAAACCCTTTTTTTTAACGGCCAAGTCCTATCATAAGATACATTTTATTACCCTTGTTGTTTTTTGATATGAAATATACTGTATGTACAGTAAGAAATTGCTAAACAAATCCATAAGCAGGAGATCGGATTTTAAACTTTGGTCAGAAATATAAAATAGAATTATAAAAAATTTAGAAAAATTCAGACCAGAACCCATTTTATCTCAGTAAAATAGACAATTTTAAAGATAATATGGTATGAAAGTATCAGAAATAATTTAATTTAATATATTTATATGGTTTCCATTTATAAAAAAAATTGAATTCGAATGAAGTGAGCTTAAAGTTAGGGCTCCGTTCCTAGATTATGGATAATTCCTCAAGTTCAACAGATGGATTTTTGTGGACACCAACTTTTTGCAAAATAACAAACAATTAAACAGCCTGTACATGTTTTCGTATAATTTAAAAACTTAGTTGAGTCACCCTATAAAAATAAAATTATCTTAAAAATTATAGAATGCGACGAATGAGTTTCAAATCGATTCGAAGTGAGTTTTTGACATTTTGAATATGAGAGAAATGTCAAAATTGACATTTGACTTCCTTGACAGACTACTCATCGGACTTTTGTTTATAATTGATAAAACAATAATTTTATATTGAGCAACGTTGAAAACCAGAAAGAGAAGTAAGAAATTTTACCTGTATCTTTTTCGCAAGACTTGACAAGATTAGGTTTTATCTTATTAGCCAAACATTTTGTAAGACTTATAAGAAATCAAAAACATGCATATGCATAATACCAACACGATTAGACAAAAATTGATTAGTGAGTTAGCTCAATGGGAAAAGAGACAAATAATAAAATTAGCTGAAATTAATTGAGAAGAAGTTCTGTCAAAATATCAGAGTTCATCTTGAGTGACTTCTTAGTGTTTGGTATGTTGGACCTTCTACAATCACAGTCATCTAGTAAAATAAACGTACCAACGACGACGTTTAAGAATGAAAACCTCAAAAACTGCTTTCGATACTCAAATTTCTATCTGCAGTAGGATTTCACTTTAATCACTTTTATCGAAAGCGTACTGCGGATGTTGTATTTTTTTGTTCGTATAATTGTCTACTGTAATATTTATGAGTTTTTCAAAAAATTACGGGTATTGTAAAATTGGTTTATAAGTTCAAGTGAATATTTTTAACTTCCCATAGGAAGTTATTGTAATGGGTCCGATTTGTCAAATTGAAAATTTTGACATTTCTCGACGTTTCAAGGTCCCTAGAGTCGAAATAAAAGATTTTTAGAAAGATGTCTGTGCGTGCGTGTGTACGTACGTCCGTACGTTCGCGACGTTTTTTCGTCGTCTATAGCTCAAGAACCAGAAAAGATATCGACTTCAAATAAATTCTATTATACAGATAATAATGCAGAAAGATGCAGAAAGGACTCTCAATTGCGTGGGTGGTTTTTTTACCATAGCAGTTTAAAAAAAAGGTGAAAATTTTGGTTAACCCTAAATATCTCATGAACCAATGACGCTAGAGACTTGAATTAAATTTTATATTATATATTGTATCGTGATACAAAACAAGTATATTTTTGGAAAATAATCCATTTATTGGTTTTTTTTATAAATCAAAAAAACTGAAAAAAAAAATTTGTCACTTCGAAAATTTTACGACTAAAATATGATTTCATCTCCAAAACAAGTTTGTGCAACGAAGAATAATGTTTTTGACATCTAATAAAATTTTGAGAAAAATCGAATAGACAGTTTTCTTACAAAAAATAAAAACCTAAAAAAAAACTTAATAAAAGTTGGTAAAAATTGATTTTTGACTCAAATATCTTTTCAAAACTTTGAGATATTGTCTTTAAACTACTTTTATCTTTCAAAAAATATTGTTTTAAACATTCAGTAAAATTTTGAGAAAAATCGAATTGACACTTTTTTTACAAAAAATTAAAACTGAAAAAAAAATTTAACAAAAGTTGGTAAAAATTGGCTTTCGACTCAAATATCTTTTCAAAAATTTGAGATTATGGCTTCCAACTAATTTTAGCTTATAAGAAATATTGTTTTCAACATTAAGAAAAATTTTGAAAAAAATCGAATTGACAGTTTTTTTTACAAAAAATAAAAACCTAAACAAAAAAATTAATAAAAGTTGGTAAAAATTGATTTTCGGCTCAAATATCTTTTCAAAACTTTGAGATATTGGCTTCAAACTAATTTTATCTTGTAAATAATATTGTGTTCAACATGCGGTAAAATTTTGAGAAATGTTGGATACACAGTTTTTTCTTACAAAAAATAAAAACCTAAAAAAAAAACAATACTAAAACTTGGTAAAAATTTACTTTCGACTAAAATAGCTTTTCAAAAATTAAAAATATTGGCTTCAAATTTATTTTATTTCACAGAAAATATTGTTTTTAATATTCAGTAATTTTTTTTATAAAAATACAACAGTCCGTTTTTTCATAAAAAAATAAAATCTCTAAAAAATAGAACGCAAATTTGGTAAGAATTGATACATTTAGGCAAACTTTTAAGCAAGACAAATTGATAGATGGGATGGGAAGTTATCAGTGTGGGTCGCATCCCAGCCTCTTTTTTTCGTAATCTATTTGACTGCAAACCTAAGATACAATTTAATTAGATTTTGTATTTTAAATTCCAGGAATGTCCATTCAATTTCTTACACACAGTATTCAAATCATTTCACAATTTAAATAAAAACAAAAATGTATATACATATTTTGTGAAGTTGACACAGAGGGTAAAATTGTAATTTTGACTGACGAAACAAAATAATTCCAATGAAAAGCTCTAAATTCCATTCCTCATTGAGCTCATTCGTCATGCAAATAAAATAATTTCAACAGAAATCTAAATGAAATTAGGTTAGAAATTACAATATCAAAATGAAACTAAAAGAAAATAAAAACCCAAATTGAATTCAATTGAGGAGATTTTTGAAAAAGGAAATAAGGAAGAAAAATTAAATAATGAGTTACTCGTAGTCAACTGCCAGAATAAAATTCCCCAAAAAATTCTCTATAGCTTCTATCTAGATTCAAATTCAAACACCTTTTATGTGAATTCTGTAACTAGCTCATTAACCTTAAAATGAAAAGGTAGTACATATAAATTATTTGCAACTAAGAACCTTTAAGAAATAACTGAAATATGTCCATGGTCATTAAAAAGATATTTTAATTTCTCTTTTTGAAGAAAGCTTTTCTTTAAATTAAAGCATAGAAATGCTACACGAAGCAATTAAAAGAAATTCCGCAACAAGGACAAAGTTTTGTGATAAAAGTGACAACTTTTGTGGACGGTAGATATAATTTCATTGAAATTGCACCTCTTTAAAATAAAACCATTTTATGATAAGGTTGGCCATAGGGTACTTTAAATTTGTTTTTAATTTAAAAGTGCTAAATTTAAAAATTACCACACTATTCTCAAAATTGTTATCTCAATGTATATTATAAAGTGGCAAACTTAGCACCAGTTCATGGAAAGTCTTCTATACATACACAAATAAGGCAGAGCACGCTTAGATGCTTTTAATATTTAGGTAAGGAGGCAAGGACTTCTTTTTGTGTTGTACCTCCAGAGTTTTTGTTTTGCAATTATTATTGAAAAAGTTATGGAATATATTTTCCAAGTTTAGAGGAGAATACAGGAAAAAGTAAGCAGAAGCGTTCCAGCTTTTGCACCAGTCGAGTCCTTTTATTTTTAGTCATCCTCATCTCAATTTTGTATATAAACCTTGACCAAAAAAGAAGGTTATAAGAAATTTCAAAACAGTTTTAATTATTTTATTTGCTATAACAAGGCAATGTGGTGTTCAATTTTTTAAACTTACGATGAGTTTGTTCTTAAATCTAGAGGATCTATATATCATTTAAAATTCAATTTCAACTACTCTACATATTATGAAAGTGAAGTTTGTCATTTATTGAGCTGTTGAATATTTCAGTTTAGCAAGGTTGATAGACTTTTTTATATTGCCAACTAAACTAACACTAGGCGCATATTTTTAAGCGATTTATTTTATTTCTATATCTAAAAACATTAACTTTTAGTAACTTTAAGAAATGTTGGCATTTTAGTAGTTCCGTTTGCTTGGTTAGGTTTGTTTGTTTGCTTCTTTTCGAACTGTCACTTTTAAGTCGTGTTCAGATTGATCGGTTTTTAATAAAAAGGAAAAAAGTAACTTGTGTTTTCTTAGAACTTTAAGTTAATAACACTTTTTTAACTGGTGGCCATATTTTCAGCTGTAAAGTGATTTATTTTTAGTTTGGTTTAGGCATGGTCCAGCAATGTCGGTAATATGCCAAAAACCATATTTATATTATAATGACAGAAGACTATGTTTCGAATAAAGTAAATTTCATGTCCATTCAAAATAATTATCCTCGTTTTTCATTTCATATTTACATCTTAAAAAACACTACAAATATAGACCTGTATTTGTAGGCGATATTAAAAAATATTACAGCCATTTAAGCTCCTAAGTTAAGAACATGAATTTTCTATTTTTGAACGACCTCAGAGAATTTAACTCTTAGTAACTTTTAGAAATTATGACATTTCAAACAATAGTTCAGTTCTCCAAATAAAGATCTGTTTGTTTGCTTTTTTTTAACCAACTGTCATTTTTAGGGCGTGTTCAGTTCATGTGCAGTGTTTTTAGTTAAAAGGACCTGGTATGCAGAACTTATTAAATAAAATTTCCCATGGAATTTTCTTCATAAATTTCCTTCATACTAAATTTAAAAACACTTGTACTTTTCCACTATCCCTTTTAAGTTCCATTTTGTTCTATTGTATTAAAAGGTAATGTTCTCTCAACATTTAGTTTCCGTTATTAATAAATTCCATGGTATGATTTTATTCACGGTGACAGTTTTCGAAGATGGCATAAATTCATAGGGAAATTTCATTCACTATAGCACCAATTATTTTGTATACGAAATATGATGAGTAAATTATCATAATTAATGACAACATTGACAGCCAAAGCCAATGATATTTCGATATGCATCATACAAAATCCGCTAACAATATTGGAAGGTCTATTTTTGATTGTTGCAAAATTTCCCATTCAATTGTCAAAAGAACATAAATTTCCCAAAATTGCCAAACATCATAATCAAATGTCATTTAATTTTTTCATCTCTACCCTTACGTACATATAAAGGTATGTTTGTTTGCATTCAAATAATTCATTCCAGAGACATCCAGGGACGATAAACGAAATCCTTATTTGCATAGAGACGAGTACTTAAAACCGAAAATAATCGAGAGTAGAGTTTTTTTATGGACCACTTACCTGGACTGGACATAAATTACGGGATTGTTTCTTTTCGGTTTTCTTTTTTAACACAAAATTTATGTGTTGTGTCCGAAAAAGAATAAATGAAGAAGCGTGGCAAATCCTATAACGGCAGAATAATTCCAGAACATAGTGATTTAGGACTAATGGAAGTGGGGTGTAATTTACATAATAACTCACCATCCAAATGGCTTATGGTTTTTTAAGAATTTTGCAGTTTCCTCATTTCTGTCAGAATTGTACTTGACCAAAATATTAAAAAATGAAGTAATAATTCAGCCTTATAATTTATATAACAATGAAACTGAACTAAATACGAGTATCTAATATTTTGTTTGCACCTGGTTCTCATTTTTGTTTTTGTATATTCGTCGAATAAGGGAATGCATTTCCTGATTAAAAATATAAAAGCAAAAATAAAAGGGTGGTGTTTTCTTCAACGAAAACGAATGTTTTCGCTTTTTTTTGCTGAGAATTTCTGTTAAAAAAATTGAAACGCAACGAATTTTAACTCTTTCCATATTTGATATTTTTTTGTGTGGATTTTATAGCTTTTTTATTGTTTACTTTTTTTGGAAAGAAAAGATTTAGATATTTTTTTTGATATGATTTAGATGAAATTAGGTTTTTTGAAATTCAATACGCTTAATTATTTTCGATGAAAAGTCGTAAAAACTACAAACAAAAAAAAAAAGAGAAATTGAATACTTTTTTCTTTCCTTATCATAATTGGCATAACCTTTTTTTTTGATAAGATTTGAGATTTTCGACGTTTATGTTAGAAAAGTATACCTACGTAAATATAATAGTTTCTATATTTTATGGTCTGTGAACCCTTAAAAAATTGAGCCATAAAACACGAACAATACAAGATGAAAGAAAACACTGATTGGTTATGATATAAAACCTTTTGTACTTAAACTATGGTATTTTTATGTCACATTTTATGTTCTTTTTAATAATTTGTAGTAATTTAGGAGATCTTTATCAAAACTATGAACCGATATCTGACTTTTAACATGAAAACGCTTGATACGCAATTTGACAATTGATACGTTAAAATTTTTTTAATTTCATAATTTTATATAAAAGTATATTTATATCGGCGAAAAGTTTTCAACATTCTATTCTTCAGGGCTGAGCACATTTTTGAAATATTTAGCAGTTAAGTTTAATCTTTTCATACAAAATTATTGTAATCGGGCCAATTTTGTTAAAATTTTGATATTTCTGAACTGTTTTAAGGTCCCGAATATCTTGGCAAAAAACAGCTTGAACTCAAATATCTTGAAAACTGATGCAGACATTGGGCCTTAAAAATAATCGAAATTAAAGTTCACTTCAAAATTTTAATATTCAGGTTAAGGGCTAACGCCCGGTTAACTCAACTCTAAACTAATGGTTGAATTTAACTCCACGTTTGCACCGTCATTTTGACAGCACAAAAGAAAACATGTCAAGTCAAAAGAGTTGAAATTTGTTGTGACTCTTGATTGCTGGCATTAAAATTGCACTTTTATAATGAGTTTTGGAGACCTTAATTAAAATCGGACTTTAAAACTAATGTATCACGTCAGGTTTTTGAAATATCACTTTTTAAAATTCTAAAAAAACACGTGGCTTTCTGAGGTTATCTAAATTTTTAATTAAAATCTGTAATGGTATTCCAAATCTATAATTCTTTTCTTCAATGTTCAATTGAAATATTTATATTATTTCATATAATATTTTGTCTTACAAAAATCTAACAGAAACTCTAAAACATTTTTGCTAAAATGGTTTTCAACAGAAAAAGGGAAAACAGTTGTCCAAACAATCCTATTATATCAAGTTATTGAAATATATTAAAAAATATAAAAATAATGTTGAAAACGGGTATTTTTCAAACCTGTACAAATAGTTAAAATTCATACATTTATTGTTAAGAGATATTTTGAGTTTTAATTTATGCTTAAAAACCCCGTTTTTGGTTGTTTTTTAGCATTTTTAAATTGGCATATTTTAAAAATCTGATGTGATAGAAAAATTTAAAGGCGATATTCGAATTAAGGACAACTTAATACCTTAAAAAAGTATTATTTTGTTTGTGCAAGAGAAAAAAAACATATTTTTGTCGACCAGTGTAGTATAATAGAAGGCTAATAAGTAAAAGACTTATTTATTTTAATTATTAGTGCACACTGCACACGCAAGTTAACTCACTGTTAAAATTGAAGTTGAAGATGCCTTTACGTCTTATTTGAACTCATAAAAACATGGCTGTTAACATTTCCAAAATTTTGTTAGAAAAACCCAAATGATAGTTTTGTTTTTTTTAAATAATATAAAACCTACAAAAAGTTGGTAAAAATGGTTTTTGATTCGAATATCTTGAGAACTAATAAAGGAATTTACTTCAACATTATTTGAACTCAAATAAAGTGGTATTGTTAACTTTCGTTGACAATTGACAGTTTCATTTTATCGTTTTCCTTTTGTTTGGTTTATTTTGTCTGCATGTTGTTTTTTATTAAAACTCTCTATTTATAAATGAATGTCATTGCAATTCCATTGAAATTCAATATTTCATTCACTTTTTGATCCCAGCCATGTATTTGGTTCGAAACCTTAATTCGAATTCGATTCGATTCATCAATCCACTCTTGTAATCAGGATATTAATTAGTTCAACCCAATTCGAAGAGCTTGGAGTCCACTGCATTTCAACCCAAAAAAGTGGGTGTGATGAATGCAGCCATTAATTCATTCAGCAAGTTAAGTTTTTTTTCTTTCTTTATCTTTGTTCTTTGGTAATCGGTAGTTTGTGAAATTCTTGTGTTCGGGTCGCGATCGTCTCTAAAAAAATTATTAAAAACTTATTTATTTTCAATGTGAGGTAGAAAATAATGCATCGAAAATGTTAAGTAAGCTGTGAAGTTTAAGTTTATCTAAAAAAATATAAACTAATTCCAAAATAATGTGTGTTTTTTCTTTTTGTAAAATGTGAAATAGGTTTTCAATTCATTTTATTTTTCTTTCAATCATCGCGTATCTCGGTAAGTACGGTAATGTCGGTTCGGTAGTGTCGGTTGGCAATGGGTAATGTAAACTGGCGGTTTAATTTGAAAATTTGAATTTGGTCTCTTTGGTTATTAGTTCGTGTGTTTAAAAATGCAAATTTATTTTAAATGCATCTATTTTTGTTGTGTTATAAATATTTGTAGGTGTTTTTCTTAAATTATTCAAATTTGATTATAATTAAATTTCTTTGATTCCCCCGTCGGGTTTTCGGTGTTTTTTGGTTGGGGATATAATTGATTATAATTATTTATTTAAATGGGTAAGTAACTTAACTTCGTTTTAATTATGTTGGTAAAAATGTGTTCAAAATATTGCAAATTCAAAAATAATAACTTGTAATTCTGTGCTAACTTATACAACAATTAATCGAGGGAAATTAGGTGACAAAAGAGTTCAACCTCGGAATGTAAGATTTTAATCTGGAAATTTATTTGTACCTACCTTTTGGTGTTTTTAAAATTGTCGTTAAAGTCTCATAAAATCTCGAGTCAACGTCCTAAGTTATGGACCACCAAAAGTTGTGAAAACTGCTTTTTCGTGATTATCTCCACCTTTGCCAAAATTGTCAAACATAAAATTTTGTAAAATGTTTGTCTGAATAATTGTTTCATAAAGATTATTTTATTAGTCTTTTTACACAAACTCTTATTTTACTGGACTAAATATTTTATCCAGTTCTGGCAGTTTAAAAAAAATCACCAAAGATGTTCTATAAATCTAGGTAATGGTCTTTTTAATTGGAATCTTAGAAATGTACATAAATTAAGGAAGTTACTAAAACCAAATGTATTCATTTTGTGGTTTTAGGTTTAATAAAACGTTAAGAGACATTAAGATTGTTTAAAATTTCCCATAAGGGTAATTTTCCGAAACTTCTCGCGTCCTTGACTTATAACATAAGTTTTTTTAAGTATGGCCACCCGTGCTTTCAAGTTTAGAAAGTCGTGACATAAAGCTGTGACTAGAATCCTTCGGCGGTTACCAACGTAAAGTCAATGTAAGCACTTGATGTGTAGAAAATCCCAGCCTCCAGGTTCGAGACCACGAGGATGATTGAACATCGTCTACTTGACTAGGCTAGTACTGAGGCAAGTGCGCTTAGGGGCAGGGACATAGGGCCCAGGGACATAACGCCCAACTTTTTTTTTTGGGGCTTATGTCTCACTTCGGTGGGACATAAAACCGAAATTGAATTTGGGTCTTAAGTCCCACCCAAGTAAGACCGAAGCCCCAAATAAAAATGTTGGGGCTAATGTCCCACTTAATAAAAATCACCAAATGACAAAACTTGGAGCACTTCAATATACCACAAGACTTTGTTTTGTGGAGTTTAAATCCTGAGATCCCGCGAAGCAGGCGCCTCAAAAAAGCTTTTGATATATTGGCGCTTGCCTGGCGACTCCGAAAAAGGGAGTTAAAATCCTGAGAACCCGCAAATAATGCTGAAAATAAACTTTTTTGTTTTCCTAATTTTTGTATTATCACCGTATCAAAAAATTATTGTTCATTGTATTGAAATACAAAAACTTTATATTCTTTTTTGGCTCTGCAAAAATTTGGGGACAATGTCCCATTTTTAACAAACAAATTTGGGACTTAGGTCTTACTTGGGTGGGACCTAGGGCCCAAATTAAATTTCGGCTTTATGTCCCACTCGGGTGGGACATAAGCCCCAAAAAACAAATTTGGGCGTTATGTCCCTGGGCCCTATGTCTCTTCGCCGTGCGCTTAGTCTCGAAGACTGAAGGGAGCTTACAAGGGACTGCAAACGGTATGGAAGAAAAAAAAAATCTAAGGCACCGATATAGCATCAAATTCCATAAGAAATAAAATAAGGCAAGAAAATAGTTTATGCTCCAGATCTAAAGGTTTCTCAATACTCCCTTATTGTAGTTCCTATACAGTCATAGCACCCATTACTATTTTTCAATTCAATGTCAAATTAATTTTGATAAATTCATCACTCTTAAAAATTCTATTGATGTTTTCGTCTTACGGTATAGGTACACCGCTTCAATTGGTCTTCAAAAGCGTGTCTATAGATACTATCTACTCAGTAGATACATAATGATTCAATTCAATTAAATTTTGCTTGTTTCTCATTGAAGATTCCATTCAATGAATGAATATAAAGCCAAGGGGCGATACGACAACGACAACAAAGTTGTTAAGTCCGACGAGCGACGTCGAATCACAGTTGCAAACATCAAAACAGAGCTCGCATGTCAATCTACGTACAATGTACAATTTAATTAGGTCCCTTTTGAATAGCAGCTAAAGTCCACTCACTGCCAATTTCCATTACAAAATTTTCTGAGTTAAGTCTCTTTTTGAATATACAGAGCAGAGCCCAGCCATACAACACGAATGGTAGTTCAATTAAAAGAGCGTGTATTTTGTTCAACTACTTGATAATTTGTCAGATAAAATCAGTTGCTGCAACAATTAGCACTAATTCCTCCACCATATTCAATCAGATTGAATCTGATTGTAGATACCTTACGTTCGAGCGAGTAAATCTGTTTCAATCATATGTATAAATAAAGCTAAAGCCTATCCCATTTGATGTACACCGACTAGGCCATCACAATGTCTGTGCAATGTACATTGTACATCGCATCTATAATAATAATGTTTGCAGGTTTGCACGTATCACACACTGAACTAATGGGGTCTCACGGGATATCTGCACGTGATTCTATCATTTCGCACATTTATCATTATAATTAAAGTGTTAAATAATAACAAATTAACCGTTAAGACAGCATCAGCGTGTGGTCAGTTCAGTTCAGTATGGTAGAGTGGTGGAAGCACAATATATTGCGTGTTTGAAACTAGTTTGTGGACAGAAGCACTCGCAACTCACATTCGCACGTCGCGTTCGTCATCGTCGTCGTTGACGCGTCGCATACTCTACTCACCTATTACCTCACTTTTCACAGTTGGTAATAAATCTAACACCTGATTTGTCAACTTGAACACAAACAACTCGTTCGAGTTCGAGTTCTAGATCTAGTATATGTGCATCCGAATCGGAAACATAATGTTCAGGTTTTCCATCTTTTGCCTAAACCAAATGGAAAATTAGTTTTTTGTTCTGTTCTTGAGTTGTTACAGTCAAACTCAAATAAGTGCTAACCAAGCAATCAAATTTTTAAAGCTTCTTATTGCTTTAGAAAAGATGAATGTATTGATTTAAACGATTTTAGCGTCTTATTGTCACTTAAAATTTAACTATCTTTTAAATCACAGAATGATTACTTTGACTTTTCACTGGCAATTTTAAAAGTCAGAAGGTTAGGAGTAGCCGTGTTTGTTTGGTATTCAATATATAGTAGAGTGAGAAATTGCCAAAAAAACGATCCGCAGTAGTCCGGTTTTTATATTTGATAGTTGATACAATTGAATATTTGCCAGAATAATTTATCAAAATATTCCAAAAAAATAGCGACATTCAGGCCAGGGGTGAAATCGTGTAAGCTGATTTTTGATAGTTGACTATCAAAATCAAGTAAATACGTCTGTGTAAGGTGATAGTCGAGTAGGAAGAGTAGGAAGAATATTCTTATATGACGCTGAACTAATCAGTTCTTCATTGTTTAACACGAATCAAACTATCTCACTTGCACATCATAACAAACATCGAAACACCATTTGCATTTTAGAAAGTGCTGTTAAACTTTATCATTTTAAATCTTCTTGTGCGGTGGAAACACTAAAAAGATTTATTTAATCTAAACTGAAATAAACCTTTAGTGGAAACAAAGCAAAACTTAATTATCTTTTCTATTGTCTTCTCTTGCAAAATAAGCCCAGTTAGTTCATTAACAAAACTAAATAATATCAACAGTAACCGATTGATTTTTTTCCCCAATGGAAAACACATGATTGCAAATGCACAACTACTCAACGAACACAGCCATCGAGATACAAATGCAATATCAATCGTTCCAACAATTGAGAACGAAATCACATAAGATGCGTTCGAGACTCGTATAAATATCAAAAACCCATCCGTAGTAAGATTCTACTTTAACTTTTAACGGTAGTATTTATACTGCGGATATTGTTTTTGTTATTCGTGTAAGATCCTACTATACTATTGATAAATTTCCCAACAAAACACGGGTAGTCATATAGATACATGACAGGTCCCAATTTAAAATGTCAAAAACTCAGAAATCATATGGATTTGTCAAATAACACATTTCACAGATTTAGGTTTGTTTGATTTTTTTTTTCACAAACTGTCAATGTTTAGGCCTGTTCAGTTGCTCAAGGAATTTAGCATTATAATAGTAAGGAAATCGATTAAAAATGTTTACTAGAAAATTAAAAGTTGTTTTTCTTTTAAAACTCAGAGCAGAGCCAAGTACGCTCTGACCATAGTTTGATCAGAGCTCTTTGACTTATTTATGTAACACACTGAAGAACTGAACTGTTAAAAGTTTTAGAATTTGACATCTGTCTCTTTCATAGATCTTTTTTTGACAGCTCAGTTCCTTGAACTGAGCTTAAAAATAAAAACTCTTTAAATTGTTAAAGATAACCAAAAACAGTGTTTTAATGTTAAGTTTGAAGACGACAAGGTTTTAAGTTTAAATCAGTTTAGTATCATGCTTAGTTTCTGAAACTTCTCATTACTTATAGGTCTTTATTTGACGTTTTGTGAAGTCTCGGGAAACTATGAATATAGAGCTTTTATGATTTTGAAAAATACGTTATGTGCTGATTTAAAAAAAAATCAAAAATACCCGTTTCCAACATTATTTTCATATTCTTTGAAACACTTGATGTAATAGCCTTGTTTATAGACGACACACGGATTAGTTACAAAAACAAAAATTACTTTTAAATGTTTTGCCTCTTTCTGTTAGATACCGTTTTGGTATAAATGGTGCAGCATTTTTTTAAGATTTTTGAAAAACGAGTGAAATCTGAAAACTTGTAAACATTTTTCAAAAATTGTATAAAATACTGTAAATAATTAAACTGAATATTGAAGAAAGAGCCTATAGAACCATCACGATTTGTATGGACAAAAAATATACTTCCTGGAATTAGAAAGGTTTCAACCAGCTTAAAAAATTGATTCTTCTAATTTAAAAAAATTAAAATCTCAAAAACCTGACGTGGTAGGGTATTTTCGAAGACGGGTTTTAATAACAGTCATCAAAACAAATTGGAAAACTACAATTTAATCTTCGTTAGATCCACTTAAAGCTAAAACAGCTGTGGAGGTTTAAAACCAGTAAAAATATGGTAAAATTTGAAGAAGCTTTCAAATCAGAGATGGAAAATAATGTACACTTTTCGTAATTAATTTCAACTTTTATTTCAATTACAAGTAACAAGTAATTGACCTTTTTTCCAACACAATTACAAGTAATTGTAATTGTTAAAATATACATTCCAATTACTTGTAATTTCAATTGAAAAAATGTGCTTTATAATTAAACGTAATTGAAAATTGTGATGGGTTTATATATCTAAGTTCTTGAAGGAAAGAAGTTATTAATAAGGATCAAGTTAATTACTTGAAGAACTTATAGTTTTAGGAAATTATTTTATAATATCGCTTAAATATAATTGACGAAAATAATATTTAATTACATTTTTGTGTAGTGATTACTGGAAAAACAAATCAATACTTTTGTTTTCAATTGGATTAAAATTTCAATTGCAATTAAATTGAAAGTAATTGACGCATTTCAATTACATGTTGTTAGTTATTGATATTCTTCAATTACATTTTAAAATAATAATTGAAAAAGTGTATAGCAATTGAATAACCATGTAGTCATTTTTCCAAACTCTGTTTCAGATACTTGGTTTCGTCTGTGGTTTGTTCTTTTTGATGAGTTCTAATCGCTCAAGATGACATAAGTATGGCAATGATTTTGCTACCAAGTTATACTTTTTGTATAATGTAACATATTTGTCCTTTTAACAAAACTTGTTTTACACCCCATTAGCCTATTAAATAAAATATGCAAACAACTTAAAACAAGTCTTACGTTTGCTCATCTAATTTAACACCAATTCTAAAATACTTGTAGATGGCGTAGATGGTGGCGTGTCAAGCTTCAATAAAATTTTGTGCCATTTAACTCGTCCGTCGCGACGGTCGTTGCCGTCATCATATCGCCATCGCCATCTCACATCATCATAATCGTGCTTTCGGTGCTTAGCAATTAGAGGCATTATTAAAATGTATTCTTTTATTTTCAAAACGATTTTATTCATTGCAAATTAAGCAAGTCTAATAAAGGAATGTTACCTGCTGCTGCTGTAGGACTGACTAATGATTGCTTCATTGTTCAAAAATGAATTGTCCCTTAAAAGTGTTGTTGATATATGAGGCTCAGACATGATATAGGTAGATATTTCGAATGCCATAGCCCAAGCCTTTAGGCATAATTTTTTATTGTTGTTTTTTTTCTTCATATTGTGTTGCAAAACACGGTACCAGGTGCTGCAAAGTGCTTCAGGGTGCGATATATTTTAAAATGATAGCTTTATAGAGGTATCTATAACTTTGGTCTGGCTGTCCTAATGCCGAAAAGTAATTATTGTACCTATGTATGTTATTTTTATTTTGTTTGCAAATATTTATTTGAATCTAGTTTTCTGTATTGTGTAGGATTGTATTTGATACTTTTTTCATAGTTCAAAAACATCGCCAATGAATTAAATTGTTATTTTTGTGTGTTTATGTTCGATTGATTTATTTTTATTGTTGTTTTTAAACATTTTTAATTTTCAATGTTTGACTGAAGGCAATATGTCTCTGGAGAGATGGAAACAATATAAAGTATTTCAAACGTAGAAGATATTAAGGTAAATTCATTATTTAAACGACTTAGTTCATCATACGGAAATTAAACACCACACTGAGAAAAATATTGCTAAA
This sequence comes from Eupeodes luniger, assembly GCA_951509635.1. Lineage (NCBI taxonomy): Eukaryota > Metazoa > Arthropoda > Insecta > Diptera > Syrphidae > Eupeodes > Eupeodes luniger. The sequence continues at coordinate 3,173,474 of OX608075.1, read as the reverse complement.
GGCTTAAGCTTCCAAATTTCTAGACTTCTTTTAGCGGGTATAAGCTGACCCATTGAATAGCTTCTTGAATTCCATGCAATCAATTTGGTTTCAAAAAACGAAATTCAACGGAACATGCTTTGATTCTATTTTAAGACAAGGTCATTCAAATCTTAGAAATAAATTGTGCATAGTGAGTCTAGATATTGATCTTCAAAAAGCATTCGATTCACTTTGGCATTGGAGACTTGTATATAAACTTATAAAGCTCAATTTTCCGAATGGGCTCACCAAAATAATTTTTAGTTTTTTAAAAAACAGAAAAAGCTCAGTTTTTATTAATTTTGAGCACACTGATTTGTTCAATGTATATAATGGTGTTCCTCAGGGATCGATATTGGGTCCATCTTTATTTAACATTTATCTTCAAGACTTCCCTCTCTCAGACTCCTTTTCTTATGAACCTTGCTGATGATACTATCATATTAACAACTGACAGTCGACCAATTTTGCTCTTAATAAAATGAAACGCAGGTTGCCACTTGTTGAAAACTATTTCAAAAAATGGAGATTAAAAATCAATATAAATAAGTGGGAATTGAAAGGAAAAAGGAAAGGAAAAAGGAAAGCGGAAAGGACACTATCTTGCAGTTAAAGAAAGCAAGTTCCAGGATCTTAAAATAAATAACGCAGTAATTCTACTACGTCTAGAAACGAAGTACCTAAAAATAAACTTCCAGAACCGATTTCAATTCAATAAACATTCTAGGACGGCACTAGAAAAAGCAAAAATGGCTACCGAATTATTAAAAGTACTGTTTAATTCAAAGTTCCTTTAAGCAAAAAATAAAACTCTAAAGTACAGGACACTTATTAGGCCGATTATGACATACAGGTTTTGTTCTTGGCTCACCATATCAACCATAGAGAAATATATCTACCAAGAGAACCGACCTATGGGGTTTGCTTTCTTTCGACCTACAAACTGCACTGAGAGGATTTTGTCCGTTAGCGTGAGCGTGTTAGTTGTCCCGTGCATTTCTTATGGGAAATTCTATGTATAGTTGTTACGGGCTTTTGAGAGAGTTCACCTCAAATAAAATTTGAGGGCGTTTCAGGCAAGACGGGTACCGGGCGGTTCTCTTGGTAAGTATATTTCTCTATGATATCAACGACGCGGGTTGGAATAAAAATTGGGTTAATAAGCGAATATTTAACTTAACCCCTATACTTTTTTTGTAAACAGCGATAAGGGCAACAGTTAGAATCTTTCAGATTTTTTAAGGTGTTGGGCTACTCTTTAGAGGGCGAAAAAATATGAGTTTTGGATTTTTTTGTCAAATATTACAAAATAAGTCGAAATGTCAGAAATGGGATTACATATCATTGACTGCTTATAATAATTTTTGAAATGATTTCTTTTAAAATGGCGATTGTACAGTATTTTTGACATTTAGAAATAGTAGGATTTTTACGATGTTTTGATTTCTGGTCAAATATTCCTACAAAATCGTCAGATAATTTTAAATAGCAAACAAAATACATAACATAAAATACTACCTACTTATAAAGGGAATTTGTTTTCCAAAATGTATTCAAAATTTACAGTTAATCACTGAAAAAGTATTGGAATTAAGAGTGTGACCAATTAAATCCTTCGTAGTTTCAAATCAGAAATAATTTTGCAATACTTAAATGCAAAAACCGAGTATTCCCTTCCAAAATCTTTTGGAACATTATAATTTTTGAAATCCAAGGGAATCATTTAAAATAAAAAAAACGACTTTTCGAAAATTCTAGGGTGGCCTACTTCTTAAATTTTGACTTGAAAATAATTGTATACTTAAAAAAATTACGTTTTTACAAGATTTAGAAAATTTTTAAATCATCAATTTTTTAAATAACTAACAAAATTATAGGTAATTGAACTAAGAGTGGGTCAGAAATTATTTTTCGTGACTACTATTGAACTTAAATATTTGATATCATAACGGTTTTTGAACTTATTACACAGAAAAAAAAGTTGTCCTATTGAAAATCGTTGCTTGATAGTCAATTTGAAATTTAAACAAATTGTCATATTCAATACCAAAATAGAACATTTTCGATTCTCAATTTCGAATTGTCAATATGACAATAGAATTAGTTAATAGAACTATTTTGGTAGTCAATATGACAATTTGGTTGTCATATTGAAGACCAAAGTTGATTATCGACTATTGTCATTTTGGCACATTTTTTTTTCGTTCTGTGTACAGCAAATAAAATGCCAAATTTTCAAAAGCCACCGATGGAAAGTTATTAGTGTGAATCGCTTCAGTTTCTCAGCTTTTATTTTGTATTCCAATATGTACAGAAAGTACTTTAACAAAGTTCAGTAAATATTTCAAGAATAGATAATTATTGTTAGCGACTTAAATCAAATTTTATTTTAAACAACAAGGCTTAATACAACATTTATGAATTTTAATTAATAATTAAATTATCATATTTTTCACTTGGAAGACTAAATATTGCGAATCTATACTAAAGTAACTCTGTCTGTCTGTCTGTTACTCAATCACGCCTAAACTACTGAACCAATTTGCATGAAATTTGGTATGGAGATATTTTGATACCCGAGAAAGGACATTGGCTACTTTTTACCCCGGGAAATGACGCATTCCCATGGGAAAATTCAGGTGGGCCGATCGCTTTTACGTCTAAACTACTGAATAGATTTAAATGAAATTTGGTAAGGAGATAGTTTGAGACTTAAGAAAGGACACGAGTTACTTTTGACCTCGGGAAAACAACGCATTCCCATTTGAAAATTACTTTCCGGGGAATCTGATCGCTTTCACTCCTTAATTACCAAAGATTTGAATAATATTTGCATAAAATTGGTATTACGGGAAAACAACGCATTCCCAACCCTTATAAAATAATTGTCAAACACGTTAAACTTATCATACACGTATATTAACGCGGGCTTCGCGCGCCACGTGCCTCAAGCCCTCAACTTTAGACGCAAACTGTGGCTCCCACCCAAGTTCCACATCACGCGGGGGGAGGACATCACTGAGTTGGTCTATCTGAACGGGCACACACGTGAGGGCACACGTCGTTGTCAGACGCATGTAAATTACAGAGAAATCCTGCAAATATTTTATTTGTCGTGTAAATTTAATTGTTTCTTTAATACTTAATGATTTACTCGGTTCGTCTTTGATCATTTAATTTTTTCATATTTTTTTCATACTACTACCCAAAAAAAATATCTTATGCGGACGAAGTCGCGGGTAAAAGCTAGTAAATAATAAAAAACAACTGAAATAATACGAGTACAACATTTTTTCATCATAATAAAATTTTGACACAAATTAATTCGACAAAACAAAATAGTGCGAAAAGTTGGTCAAATATCTTGTGAATAAAATAAAAAAATCTACGTTAAGACCTTAAAGAATTCTTCTCGAATATCAACAGAAACACCTTTAACTTCAAACTTTTGACTGCAATAGTCCGTTGAGAACTAGGGCCTAGTGACTTATAACTCTCAACCGTTTCTGTGCGTGCAAGTAATGTTTTCAGAGATGGAGGGGACCTACAAGTTTAAGCCAAATTTGTACCCGTGCAAACAAAACTTTAGATGGCACAGGCAGGGATTAAATTCAAGAATGCATACTTTTAGAAGTTCTTTAAATGACAGTTCGACTTACTACAAAAAGTTTTCCGGTACAAGTTTTGCACGGGGGAAGTTATCAGTACAAAATCTTCTTTATTCAAAAATTTAAATGGTATACATATATCAGTATACTTTCCCCCTGTGTCTGTAAATCGATGTTTTTGACAGACTCCTATCATGTTAAACATCCCTCAGTAAAAAAAGAAAATAAATCACAAGAAAAAACGATTGGATTTATCTACTGATGCGTAGGACAACGAATAAATTTTATTCGAATTATGTGGTGGCATGTTCATTTTATTCTGTGCCCTCAGATAGTCAGATATACTCTTACGTATGTACACATGATTCTATACAGAAGAACAACGCACGCCTATGAAGCGTGTAACAACTTCATTAAAGCATCATCTATCATTCATCGCAACAATACTCCAGCGAATTGCTTTTTTTGGGTTTGTGTTATAATCTCCTTGCAATCTGCGGACAAACAAGGTCAAAAACGGTCATCATCTATTGTACCCTCAACATTAAAAAAATAAATACTGAAATAAACATCCCTTCTTCAAAAAAAAAACATAAGTTACAAAAAATAAACTCACAAACCGAAACGCGTTAGATAGTTTTGCTTTTTGTCATTTCTCCCAACAACATGGAAAAGTATCATCCATGCATGATGAATTCCTTTGTATATCAAAAAGTTGCATCTGCTGCAAACGCATCATATTGTCACCCAATACGCAGCCAACAACAAAAACACACAAAAAAGGACGAAATGAAAGTTGATGGAAAGGAACATTATTTTTTTTTTTTTGTGTTTCAGAAAAATGATAGAATGAGTGGAGTGAATTAAAATTTCTGAATTCAAGTTCTACTTTTCGAATTTCAAGCCACAATTCTGTCAGCTTAATTTGAAATTAAAATTAAAATCACTAATGGCTTTATTTTCACCAAGTCCACTGAGTCCACCGATTCCACCGAATCTACCAAGTCCACTTTCGTCCTTAATCCACTGGGGTTTTTGGTATATTCTTCCTGCTTTTGTGTTATCTAAAACGCAGTCGTCCAGCTTCCGGTAATTGGGGACTAACATACCCCTAACCATACCAATACCCAGAGTCCTTTATATCCAACACATAATGTGCAACAATATACTCCTCGTTTACTTCACATACACCACAAGTTGTAGGGATGTGGTTTTGCAGACAGTTGAAAATTAATTCGTTTTGCTGGACCGACCGACCGGAGAAGCGTGTGGCCTTTTATCTTTTCGGAAATGCTATATCTACAAAGATTTGGATATAATGTATAATTTAGGTATACAGCATCCACGTGTCGCGGTCTTCTTTACCCTTAAGCCCTATAATATATTTATTATCATTGTACATTGTTAGTTCTATAGGCAGGTATGGTATACATTATGTTAGTAACTCAGAAGGGGACCATTATTTTATGCACATTTGTGTTTCATTGTTTATTTTTAGATGTAGGTTTTGTAGGTACTACCTTCCCATACCTAAAATGTGCTGCTTCCATGTCACAAAGAATTGGTCCCTTAATTGACTTTGTAATATAAATTAAACAATTAAACGAAATATTCATTGAAGTTTGAAGTTATTGTTTCAATTTCCTTTTTGTTGTTGTGTCCTTGAATTGTTTGTTGTTATTTGTAATTAACATGAAGATTGCCAGGAGAAGGTAAGGTAAGGGTGATGAATTTTGTAAAAGGTGTTTTTTAAATGTGTTGAACTTTCAAATGAAATAAAACAAAGACGATTTTTTTAAATTCACATGAAATTTACTTTATTCGAAATATAATTTTGTGGAATTAGAATTTAAATATGATTACTGGCATATGACAGCGACAGGCTCAGACGTAATCTTATATAAGGGTCCAATTTCCGATGACTATTTCTAACATTTGTGGCCACACATCGGCAATAACACGGTGAATGTTGTCCTCCAGCTTAGACTATAGCGACTTCACATATTCGCACAGAAAATAGTCAAGCGGCATTAATTCTCACGATCTTGGTGTCCAATCCACGGGTCAGTAAAGTGATTCTATGCGGTTACCAAACGTTTCCTTCAATAAATAAATTTGAAATGTTGCACCGCGATGTTTTCTTGAAACCACAGCTCCTACATACGAGGTGTGTTCAAAAAGTACCCGGAATTTTCGTTTTTTCAAAAAAATATTTATTTATTCGTTTTCATCAATGTGGTCCCCTTCAAAGTAGTCCTTCCCAGATATAATACACTTAATGTCAGCATTTTTTCCAATCTTGGAAGGACTCTTGATATTCACTTTTTGATATGTCCTTGAGCCTTCTCAGCGATTTTGCCTTTATTTCTTCAATCGAGGAAAAACGCCATCCTTTCATGGGTCTCTTCAACTTTGGAAACAGGAAAAAGTCACACGGAGCCATATCTGGTGAATATGGAGATGACTACGGTATTGTTTTTGGCCAAAAAATTATGAACAAGCAACGACGAGTGAGCAGGTGCGTTATCGTGGTGCAAAAGCCATGAACTGTTTTTTCATAAATCTGAGTGTTTTTTTCGGATTGCTTCATGCAAACATCGCATAACTTCAAGGTAATACTCCTTATTAACCGTACGATATTGTGATAAGAACTCTTGATGCACTATACCATTATAATCGAAGAAAACAGTAAGCAAAACCTTCACATTTGATCGAACTTGACGTGCTTTTTTCGTTCTTGACGTTAGATGCTTCCAGGTGGACGATAGTGCTTTGGTTTCGACATCATAACCGTACACCCATGTTTCATAACCAGTTATGACCCTTTCAAGCAAACTTGGATCGTCGTTGACGTCATTTAACAGCTCTTCAGCGATGTTCATGCGATTGCTTTTTTTGGTCAAAATTCAGCAGTTTCAGCAAAAATCGCCGAGCTCATAAAAACACGTTGAACCTTAGCAACTACCACATACAAAGTAAACAGTGAATATAGCTGAAAATTGCATCATACTTTAGGGGCATGTATAATGTATATCAACACAATAAAAAAATAATTTTGACCTTCGAACTATCCAGACCCGCGGAATTTAAAAATTCCGGGTACTTTTTGAACACACCTCGTATCATGGTTGTTCAATTCGCTTCGTCTGCGTTACGATGGGCCTGCTTCGAGGTTGCTTTGAATGACATTTATAGTATGACATTTCTAAACTGACACTTCTGTCATTAACAGCTTTTATTTTTTCTCAAAAGTTTGTTTTGATTTTTCGTGAAATCGAAAAAATTGAATTTATCGCGGAAGTAGCTTACACAGCCTATCGTGGGTATGTTCTGCTCATGGAGCAAGAAGAGGCGCAGACTGAGAGACGTTGGTGCGTCCGGGAGCTCAATCTACGGAGTTCTTCAATCTATGAGCAGTTCTTTGAAACTCATTTTCTGTTCTACAAAAATAAAACGTTTTCAAGAAAAAATTGTATAGTTATTCTATGTAAATTTCAATAACTTACCTTTTACCTTTTCTAAAAACCAATGGTTATCCCTCTAAAAGGAAATGTATTTTGTTTGTTGACTTTTTTTTACAGCTGTTGAACTGTCAGACAAAGCAAATGTTCAGCAAATTTGAAATAGAGCTTCCGCTTGGAGTCACATTACGTAACATTTCGTTCTTTTCCATACGATTTTCAAACGAAACGTGAGGTCAAAGCTTCATTGTGTTAGCATGCATTGAATTTCTATGTCTGAACTTGTAAACGTAAGGCGAAGCCGAAGCTGAAGCGTGTTTATGTTTCAGCCATTACTCTTTCAACTAAAGACCTCTGGGATGACAGTCCTACGCACTAACCATCACGCCACGGGTACTACTTAGTATATACTCAAAATACAGCAGTTTTGTTTATTGACGTATCGATTCAACCAAAAGCGAGCTTCATCGCTAAACAAAATTCAGTAATCTTAATTTCTAACAGAACCATGGTTTAAAAAAAAAACATTTGAACAATTTCGAATCGAAGTTCAAGCGGGAGTAAATTTATGTTAAAATGCCAAACCAAGCTAAAAATTGGCCATTTTATATTTCTAAGATTTCTGAGAATGCAAGAGAATGAAGCTTAAACACAATTCACTATTCAATTTCACCTATCATTCAAAAATGAGCTTAAATTCTGGGGGTGGAATCGGCTAAGCTGATAATTGACTATCATATTTTTGATAGTCAAATTTGACTATCATTTTCATTCCGTCTGTGTAAAATGATTCAACTCAATTCAATTCGATTGAACAATTTCTGATTATAATTGTCACAATTCGTTGTTGCTATGGTGAAATTTTAAAATGATTCCTATAAAATATTTAAATAAAAGTATCAAATTGGCTGTGTTTAAATAACATTCTTATTTCTCTTGTGTTTTTTCGAATTACGTAAGCTTTGTCGGTCACAAAAATGTGTTTTTGTACCTAAAAAGGGTAACTAAAAAATTTGTCATTCGTTTTTTGTAAGCGTCTGGTAGCTCTATTCAGAAACGACATATTTGTAGGAAAATGACTATCAAATTTTTCTAGTGACACCTTTTTAGGTATCAATTTGATTATCACCTTACACAGATCAAATTCGATTATTTTGACTGTCAACAATCAACAATCACCTTAGCCGATTCCACCCCTGTTCTCAGATTTCTGACAGTCAAAGTGAGAATTTTGTGGGAGAAATGTTGTTAGTGTATATTTCTGAGAAAACGGAAATCGCTGAGATCGTAAAAATATAAAGGGGCCAACTAAATCACCTGACAATGTAGCAGACAGTTAAAATAATGTTGTCAATTTAAAGGTCTATACCTATAAAAAGACACCCTTTAAAATGTTGTCTTCAAATTCGTCATGGGAAGAAATAATCCTATTTCCAGTTTTTCTTTTTAACGAAATAATCCCACAAAGGCGTCTAGAGCAAAACTTATTTCTGCGAAACTATTTATAGCAAGTTGATTTCTTCATCTTTTTTTAGCAGATTGTCCCAGCTTAAAGTGGCTTCATCCTCTTAATCTCTTTTAAGTTTTATCTTATTTTCTTTTCTTAAAGATGAGATGAGTAATTTTTGCAATCCATCCACAAATTCAGTTACATTAATAATAATGAGTCTCTTCTATAATTTCTTTTTTTTTCTCTCTCTCCTATAATTTATTAGCTGAGATCTGACTCTTCTCTGATATGGCTGATGGTATATTTCTGAAAAAGACTTGACCTTTAAAGAATTTTTTGAATCTTATCCATTATGAGATGTTGATGTATTATCATAATGCATTAAATGGGATTATCAGTAGCATTCTGTAATGATCATATTTTTAATTCTATGAGTTTTATAACTTTATAAGTTTCATGGCATATGAACAGTTTTGTTTTTGGTTTTAATTGGAGTGTAATTGTGGAATTCGAAAGTGATTGCAATAATATAAATGGCATTGCGTGATTAGTATAAAAATTCAGTTGAAAAATTAATTACTAATTACGTTAATAGTTACTGATGTAATTGAGTAAAGTTTTGTGCAAGCTGAATTGTTAAGAAATCTTTTTTAAAATACAAAGAATTATGGATACAAAGCATGGAAAAAGTTATAAAGTGCAAGGTGATGGTGATAAAAAACGAAAAATAAAAATAATGCTTGTACTGGGTGTTTTTTATGAGCTTAAGAAGTTTTAATACAAGATGGAAATATCGTTTTAATTCATTTTCAATCATTTAAATCTGTTGGATAATTTAATGTTAATAATTTGTGTAATAATCGTTAAATCTAAGAGCGTCTTACGTAAGGATTCATTTTTTTTCGAAGCAAATTTTCATAATTTGGAAGCGTTTGATTTTTTCACGAGCTGTCACTTTTTAGGTCTGTTCTCTAAATTCAGGTTTTTTTGATTTTTTCACGAACTGTCACTTTTTAGATGTGTTCAGATCCAAACAAATGACTTCTAAATTTCTGACATTTCTCCAGATGTAGATTTGTTTGATTTTTTCACGAGCTGTCACTTTTTAGGTCTGGTCTAAATTTAGGTTTATTTGATTTGTTCACGAACTGTCACTTTTTAGATGTGTTCAGATGTACAGTTTTTAGCAAAGCCTTTTAAGTATGAATATGTGAAAAAATGTCTAACTAAATGTGTTAAAATTCGTCCATTAAATATTATTGCTATTTTAAAGAACATGTTGCATGTTTTTAATTAAAACTTTTAGAACTAATGAATAATTATTATTCCTTCGTTCAAAAATACGCATCGCATTTAAAATACAAAAACCCTTTTTATACAAACAATATAAAATGTAAATGCAAATTTATTTAGTATATTGAATCTAAAACATACAAAATTTATGACCAAGTTGTGTGAAAGACCATAAAACAAAATACATTAATTTAGTATTTATTCCATTTATTTTTTGAGTTTGAAAGCAGAACAAAAAAAAATAGAAAAATAAAAACTGTGTTACAAAATAAATGTTTCGCAAAAGCAACTATAAAAATGACTCTTTAGTCCTTTGGCGGCTCGGCTGTGACAAGCGAGGCGCCTGTCTGGGATTGAAGATACTAAAACTTTTATCGTCTTGTTTGTTCCAAGTGATGTCACTTTTCTTGGATGTATCATCCTTTAATGAAATAATTTAACTAAAATAGAGTAGTTAATCTAGATTGTCAACAAAAGTTGTCAGAATGAAAGTTATAATAACACAAGTTACACAAACATAATATATAGAGCGGAAGGAAATAAACTCGCTTGAAAATATGTACTGTACATGAAACTAATGGAGTGTTATAGAAGATCAGAAGTGGGATTCGTTTGGATGGCATTGTAAAAACTTAATGAATTGTTACGAGAATAAATTGGTATTACTCATATTTGATATTTTGTTTAGGATTATGTGTTTACCTTTTTTTAAAATGTATGATGAATAATCTTTAAGAGAAGTTGTAGTTCATAAGACCGTCTAAAACCAAATTCCAGAGAGAATTAAGGGCATGTTTTTTGTAACAGTGAAATAGGGAAAGCCTTTACTCCGGGAGAAGGTTATGTTGTAATCAGGTAAAGAAAACCTTTATGGAGAGAAACGGGGTGTTCATATTTCTAAAATATTGCAGGGGTTATATGAAATAACAAAGTTAAAATAAAAGGTTCCACATTTACAGGTCCTGTTGCGAAATAAATAAAATGCACGACTTCTTCAAACGAACTTGCTCCTGTATCCAAAGAGTCTATCTTTTCTTCAAAAATGTAAATTCTAATTCTAAAATTTGTCTTTGATCGTAGCCGTTGAAAAATAAGAAAATTGTATTAAATAAATTGTGATAAAAATGCATAAATTATAAAGCCAAACATTACAAATTAATAAAGGCTTCAAACAGAACATACTACAATACTTTCAAGTTAGCAATTCAGCAAACCCCGGTTCATATTTTTTGAGTGTCTGGATCCCGGATGCACTTCAAAATTTAATTTCAAAAATATATAATTGATTATTATTACTTTAAAGACAGGACATCTGTTTTTTGCAATCTCATTTCCTACGGCAGGGCGTAACTGGTAAAAAGGTAAAGGTTTCCTATATATTTATATGACATGAGGTTTGTGTTTTGTATACATATTTTGAAAAACCAATATTATTATAAATTTTGCAAAATTTTACGCTCTGCATACATAATTTGCAATTTCGTTTTCCATTTGAAATTTTCGGTCATGGTGGATTTCAATTCAAACTAAATTATAGAAATAATGTGCATAGGTTTATACCTTCGTTTCATCATAACTATTCTGATAGCCTTTATGTGTTTTGTGTATTATTGGTTTGGGATTAATAATTTGAGAATGGTAATTATGTGATACCCTTTTGGGTTTCAATTTACTTTTCAATAAGAGAGTGTACAAGCACATAACTCGTATACGTATGAATATTCAGATCTATAGAAGATAGGGGTACGTACCTAACCTAACCTATGCCTTTCCTATGCTATATACACTTTACGTCTAGGTATACAAAGTGTGCCATAGTCGATTAGCTATTAGGGTAGTCCCAATCACGCATTTCGAAACACTCCCAGGAGGATCTTTGTTTCTATGTACGACAAAGAGTGTAGTGTACTATTTTATGGAATGAGGCGGGTGTTTGAAATGGCACATGCTAATGAACCATAATGGTATGATTATACACGCATGATGATTATAAATGGGATTGTTAGATGAAAAGCAATGATGTCTGCCTGGCCTGCACACCAAATCGCACTCAATTAATTTTGAACATTTCGCACTAAAAGTACCTCGATTATTCAATTTTTTTCGATTGCCTTAGGCTGCAAACATAGGTGTTCAAATATTGCACAGCAGCAAATGTTTTTGAAAAAATGTATGGATTTTTGGAATGATATGGAAATAGAAAATTGTTTGTTTTTTGACCTCAATTAGTAAGATAACTCATTTTGAAATTTATTTCAAGCTTTAAAAACAGCAATATAATAAGAATATTTAAAAATTCTTTCTAAAGTCTTCTTTAATATTTTTCATTCGCTCTCATTTTGTGTAAGGTTAATGTCCAACTGCAATTCAACATTGAAACAGTTTAACATAGAACCACGACTGCAATAAGGAAAAGAAGTTTATCCATTTCATCTTTTTTTACGACTTTTTTTTACATCAACAATGCTGATATCCTACAAGTGTACCTATCAACTTACACTCCAAGTCAGCTGAATAATCCATGATTTTTTTTTTTAACTGAGGTTTAAAATTTTGTAGTGACAAAATAAGTGACTTTTTGCTCAAATATAAATCAATAGTTTTCTTCTTGACGAATAGATTTGATAATAATAAAATAAATTAATAATATTAAAAAATTAAAATATTTGGTTGATTAAATTGTACTATTTTTTAAGACTTTTAACAGCATAAATGACAGGTGACATCGAATGAGAAATTTCGGAGATTATTGGCAAATTACAATTTATGCTACTCTTTTTGACGTTTCATAAAAAAAACAGTGGTCTGTTCTTTTCCTCACTAAAGTTGACTATAATGTAATATCAAAAAATTGTTCAACTGTCAGTGTTATGAACTAATTGTTGAAATTTGTAAAAACCATTTAGAACCATTGTTGTTAGAAATTCTTGATCTGTCAAACTACTAATATCAAAAATTAAAAAAATTATTTTAATAACTTTAAATCGCAAAATGAATAACGAGAGAAAGATTGAGATGTACATTGTACGCATAGTCCAAAAAGTCTCCGTACATCAGCCTAATTTTAGTTTTTTTTTGAAAAAAAGTACTAGGAATAAATGTAAAAACCAAAGTGGTAACACTGAAGAAAAGTTAGTTTCCACCTTCACCTTTTTACCAAGTTTTAAATAATTGTGATTGTGATTTTCAAAAAACCTGTTTTTAATATATTGTTATAGTAAATATTTTATCTCAGAATCAACAAAAAGAAAGCTGCTGTACGGAGACTTTTTGGACTATGTGTATGTAACCTACGTATTTGACACTTCAACAATGAGTTAAAGAATGACGTGATCACGTTGTATTGTCACAAATTGTATAGATTTTGATGTTTAGGAACGACAATAGACAGAAAAAAACCGAATACACGAAAGTGTAAGAATGAGATTTAAGCGAGATAAAAAGCCAAAATAAGTTTATTAAAAAAAAGTCCAATAGAGTGGTTTACATTCTTGAACATTCAAATATGTTTGACAAATGCGGTTTGATTAAATCGAATTAAAAAATTTGAACGGATCACCCTTCACCAAATAGACTGTCAGTTACGTATGCTTGATGGAAATTAAAATATTTGCTGTCTAGACAAGCATTTTGAAGAATATCAAACACATGTTTTTGACAAAACTGAAACAAATTTAATTTTAAAGTAAGACACAAGAACAAAAATAGGACTATTAAAGGATTGAGATTTAAGTTTTGTTCGAAATTAGAAAATAGAAATTAATTAAATTTTTCATCTTTAAAATGTCATTAATATTCTTCTGCTTCTGTCAAAATTTCTACAGGTAGTGTTTGATAGAATATTTCACAAATGTAAATACTAATGTATTGAATCCTTCAAATATTCCAGACATATTTGAGAACCTAAACTCCTCTACTTTTATCATGAATAAAATACAGTTGTCAAAAAACTGTCAAACATTTTGAAAATGTACGGTCACCTAGTTGAGACCTTTGTTTAAGATCTTAATTCTAATTATTAATAAGTTCGTTTTTTAAAAAGCATCAAAGTGTCTAAGAGTGGAATTTTCATATATTTTTTGTATATGTATAGTATATTATATATGTATTTTGTATCGACACAAAATCTATATATTTTAAGTAGAATTTGTCAGTAGTTTAAAGGTTGTTTTCATTTAAAAGATCCGAAACTATCTTTTCTATTATTCACAATTAAAACTACATGCATTACAATTACGTCCTCTAAAAATTACTCAAATTCATATGTGATCTGAATCTTTTGATTTGTAGTGTATTTTTGAAGCAAAGAAAAAATTCTACCGGAAAAGAAAGCACCAGTATGAAATTCTGCATTTAACCCCTCGATTAGTATTGCTAACGCTAATAATTAGTAATTTAATACCACTGTCATTGTCTATTATTCTCAACTGACCATAAGTATACTCTACTCTATAGAAGTACTATGAACCGAACCGAAGACAAAATCAGGTGGCAGAACATGGTAAAAAGAAGAATACCCTGATGGGTTGGGTTAGTTGGTAGGTTAGGTATAACGTAGGTGTTCTTTGTTCTTAAATCTCAGATGAAATTCAGGAATGTACACTGATATGGTTTCGTACAATAGAATTTGGTTAACTATTACCGCATTAGTAACAGTGGTATGGACTTTGAATAAGAAGAATTGTCTTTTCTATTAACAATATACATATGTTCATAATATGTTTAGAAGAAAGAAAAATATTATAGAGAAATTCAATATGTACAATATGTACAAGTATGCAACAGAAATAAGCTTCACCACAATACAATATTATGGTCATCAGAAACACAAAAGTTACCGAACTTGAATATAATATTCCTTCTAGAAGCCATCATCTAAGGATATAGATAGATAGATATAATTTTTATTTCTTATAAATTCATAATTACAAAATAATAAAATATATATACAATGTAATAAATCATATAAATAAGAAAAATGGTGACATTCTGTATCGAATATACAAGGTATATTAAATAGTGTTGAATGCCACATCAAAAGAAAAAGCAATACAAAAATTGAAAATGAATTAATGGGTGGGGTGACCCTCTGTAAAAAATTACAATAATTAAAAAATAGCTAGTAAATTCATACAAGAAAAGAAAAAGTTTTGAAATTTAACCAAGGTACATACTTCAAAAATCAATCAATAAATACATTATTATCAGCCTACATTTTTAAAATGCAAAGAAAAAATGCAAGAAGGAACAAAAAAAAAAAATAAAAAATATTTAAATAATAAATGCAAATAAACTGAATTAAACCAGAGTGTCAGAAATGAATGACTCAAAATTCGAATAATTAAAACCAAAAAGCCAAATTTTCAAATGTTTTATAAACAATCCAAGTGATGAAATTGCTCTTATAGATTGAGGAAGCTTGTTAAATATACGAAAAGAGAAAATAGAATAAAAGTTACGAAATGCAGTAGTACGAAAAAAAGGTATCGTGTACATGTTCAAAGAGTTTCCACGCAAATCGTGACTAGATATTAATCGAAAATTACGATTACCAGACTTCATAAAGAAAGTTTTAAGCACCTTAAAACAATATAAATGGCGCACAGGTAGAATTTTTTGGTCACAAAATAAAGGGAAACTCGGTTGTCTACTCGCCTTGCGACAAATTTTTCGTATAACGTATTTTTGCAAGACTAACAAGGGCTGAATTTTGTTTAGGTATGCACCACCCCAACAAGCAATTCCATATTGCAGTTTGGACTGAAAAATTCCATAATAAATTGTTTTTAGAAGATCGGTTGAAACGATACTACGCAAATAATAAAAATGTCTAAGTGTGCATCGAAGATACTGTCTCAAATTATTCGTATGATTTAAAAAATTCATTCTAGAATCAATAGTGAGCCCTAAATATTTAAATTCATCAACTTTTTCAATCAAAAAGCACTTAGAGCTGCAGCTTATATTGTCAAAATAAGTAGGAGAACCATTACCATGCACACAGTTACAACTCGGTAGCTTATATTTTTGACATTCAGGAGCATGAAAATATGTGTTTACTTCAAAGTTTTGTAAAGAAGACAAACTAAAAAACATTATTTTAGTTTTGGAACTCATAACCAAATTATGTTCCGCAAACCAAATTCTCAATAACTCAAGATCATGGTTTATATCGGAAAACAGATTCAAGCTACTGTTAGAGCCATATGAAAAACCAACATCATCTGCAAATGCAGTTGGTATACCCCGAAAATCAAGTGCAAAGAGTGAATTGATGTAAATCAGGAACAAAATCGGTCCCAAAACAGAACCTTGCGGTACACCTAAGTTAAGGAACTTAATTTCACTCCTAATCTCGTCCATTTTCACCCTCTGCGACCTATTCCCAAGATATGACCTAAAAAAGTTGAGCATAAAGCCACGAAAGCCGGCCTTTTCCAATTTTCTCAACAGGTAGCTGTGGTTAACCATATCAAAGGCTTTGGTGATATCGATAAATAAACCAGCTGTATATTTTTTCTTGTCAAGATTTGACATTATTTGATCACAAAATTGTAAAAGTGCATCTTCTGTCGATTTTTCTTTTTGAAACCCAAATTGGAAAGGATTAAAAAACTTTGTTTTAGCAAAATAATTTAATATTCTAGACTTAACAAGTTTTTCAAAAATTTTGCTGAAAACTGAAAGAAGAGAAATAGGCCTATAATTGCATATATCACGAGCAGAACCTTTTTTAAAAAGTGGTACGACATCAGCACATTTAAGGGCATTTGGAAAAACCCCAGCAAAAATGCATCGGTTAAAGATATAAGCTAAGACGTCTACTACATAAAATCCAATTTTCTTAAGAATTATATTAGATATACCATCAGCTCCGCAAGAATGAGAATTTTTTAAACTACCAATAGCCTTAAGTATTTCAAAAGGAGTTATGGGCTCAAAAACAAAACTGTTAATTTGCAATGGTTCAACGCATCTGCATACAGGCACACAAAGAGTACAATTAGGATGAGAGGGGCATGGTTGCAAACTGCTGGCAATATTAGAAAAAAAACTATTAAAAGCATTAGCAATAGCGAGCTTGTCCGTTACATCGCAACCATTGATAGAAATACTTTTAGGTTTTTTTGAAACAGAAGGTTTATTTAAAATGGTGTTAACGAATTTCCATTCGTCTTTAAGATTTCCTTTTGCAGAGTTGAATTGGCAACGATAATAATTATCCCGGCAAATTGGAATTTCTTTTTTAAGTTCGAAACAAAGTTTCTTATATTTTCTTTTAAGAGTTAAATTGTTAGGGTACTTATAGCACCTTATTCCTAACTTATTTTTACCTCTAACTTTATTGATTAAATAATTAGAAATCCAAGGTTTAAGTTTTTTAACTGAATTTTTCGATGGCAACAACAAGGAGCAACTAAGAATGTGATTTTTTAGCGTATTAATAAAGACAGAATAAGAAGATGAAGTATCATCACAAGAAAAAACGTTATCCCAAAGCTCATACACAAGAGAATTTTTAAGCATGCAAAAATCTATTTTCGTAAAATGATTATAAACTTGGGATTGGGAGTCCCTACAACTTTTAGTTTTAGCATTATTTAGTAAAAGGGCTGTCATAGAGTGATCAGTGATCATTAAATTAAGCACACTACTTTCGCAGTCATAAATGTTGATATTATTAAAGCGCCCATAAATGTGATCTAAGCAGCTACCTGATTCATATCTTGTGGGCTCATTGATAAAGGACACTAGACCATGCGATGCCAATAAGGCCAAATAACTCGAAACGAATTCATTATTATCCAAAATATTAAGATTAAAGTCCCCTAAAATAATTAAATTTTTTGAGTTTTCCTTTTCTAAGAGACCAGAAAATTCATTTACAAACAACGAAATATTAAATGAATGTAGTCTATAGACGCATAAGAACACATAAATATCACGATTTAGTTCAATGGAAACCCTTAAAACATCTGCAGATCCAAAAACTACACAAGTGAAATCAATTATTTTGTAATCATCTTTCACAAAGCAACCAACACCACCTGAAGCGTAATTTTCATTAGTATTGGCCACAAAATTAAAGCCAGGCAAAAAATAATCACCTTGTTCAAAACTATATATCCAAATTTCAGACACAAAAACAACATCTGGAATGCATACAAAAGATTCAACATGAGTAACAAATTCCGCAAAATTAGCCCTTAAACTTCTGACATTTTGGTGTACAATAAATATTTTGTTGTGGCAAAAAGAACTACTTGTAAAAAAATTATCAAAGTTAGAATTACTAGGATTGGGGTTGGAAAAATCATCTAACAAATAATTATAATCATTCATAGAATGAAGAAAAAAGAAAAAAGAAAAGAGCACTAAATAAGTGCAAGATCATTAAACGATCTAATAGAGATGACATTTCCACCCACAACCTTTCTCACTAGTATTTGATTGTTTTTAAACCAAACATATTTTACACCTTTCTGTTTAATTGTCTCTTTTGCTTTCATTAGTAGAGCCTGCGTATACTTCGTAAGAGAATCATTTATATAAATTCCCGTACCGGTATTATTGTTGTTGCTGTCACTGCTGCTACTTCTGCTACTGACGAGGCCACAAACATGTGTATTCAGATTTTTTTTGTTCTTTGCTTTAGCATTCATTATTCGCTGCTTAGTGGTTAAATCAGAGAATCGTACACAGATGATTGCTTTCGAATTCGCAGAAGAGGGACCACCATTGATCACATCTCTCCCATGCACCTTCTTAACATAACATTTCTCGAAGTTTTTGTCGGGGAGGTCAATAGACAAAGCTTTGTTGAAGATTTCCTTAGCCTTATTTAAAACGTTGGACTCGTTGACATCAGGTACTCCTGCAATTTCAATGTCATTGCTAAGAAGGTGCTGTTGATGCCAATTAAATTTACTCTCCAGATGAATTACTTTTGATTTGAGCTCAGAATTTTCAGTACGTAACTCATTTATTTGTTGTAAGAAGCGTAGATTAGTATTCTCCAAGTTAGTGAGTTTAAGATACACCATTTGTAGAGTACAATGATTCTCGCTGTTGGTGACGATCGTAGGTGAACCATGCTCTATGTCTATGTGATGCACTTGACAACTTCCCTCTACGTCTTTGATTGCATTGACCGAAGAGAGAGAAATATTGTTGTTGGTATCACTATGTAGAGTCTCATGAAGAGAACGACGTCTGAGCACTTTACATTTGTCACAACGAAATGGAGTAGCACTGGATTTATAAAATTCGAAATCTTCTTTTTTAATATTTACGCAAGAAAAATGAAAGACATTTTTGCAATCATGGCATTCGATTTTCGATGATGAATTGCGATCAATTATTTGCGAACACCCGAAACAAATCATGATTGATGTACTTTTTATATTATAATTGAATTTGGCTTATAAAGGTAAATTAAGAAAGTTTCTTTGAGATGCGCACCCCACGACAAACCAGAGAGAACTCTGGTAAGCTACATTGTATAACTTATCTATATGTATGTATGACTGATACCTTTTGTGAATTTCAAGTTTGATATGGATAGAGAAACAATCCCTTGTTCTATTGAATGATATGCTATGTTTTGTATCTACATCTTTTCTTTGGAATTAGTACATACGCATGTATATGGAAATTTCATAATTTACTTAAATCGTTTTCTCCAATTTGCCAGTTTAAATATCAATCTATTGAGGAATTAATTAAAATCTTTTATCCATTTATTAAGGTCTTTTTAAGCCCTTTATCTGTTCCATAGGTCTTCTATAGCTCTCTTCTAAAGGTCCCTACAGCTTTTCTATAGGTCTCCCGTAGTACTTCTATGAGTCTCCCATACCTACTCTGCTGGTCTGTTACAGCTCTTCTATAGGTTTACTTTAGGTCTTTTATAGGTCTCTTATAGAATTTCTACGGGATTCTATAGCTCTTCTATGGGTCCCTTTACCTCTTCTATAGATTCATCCAGCTCTTCTATATGCCTTCTATAGCTCTTCTATAGGTCGCTACAGCTCTTCTATACATTTCTCCAGCTCTTCTACATGTCTCCTATGGCTCTTACATAGATCTCCTATAGGTCTTCTATTAGGTCTCTGTAGCTCTTAAACATGTTCCTATAGCTCTTCTATAGGTCCCTTAACCTCTTCCATATCACTTCTATTCTCCTATAACTCTTCTATAGGTATGTTGTAGCTCCGATAGGTCTCCGATAGCTCTTCCATGGGTCTGTATAGCTCTTCTATAGGTCCTTTAGTTCTTCTATAGATCCCTGTAGATCTTCTATAGACCCTTTTAGCTCTTATTTAGGTTTCTATAGCTCTTCAATAAGTTCCCACATCTCTTTTAAAGCTATTCTATAGATCTTCTATTGACAAAAAGAAAAGTTTAAGAAAACTAAATGCTTTAATTTCTTCCAATTATGTATTAGTTTGTTAAATTTAGGAGCCAGTTATAGCTATCATTGAAATCGATCCGGAAAAATTTTTGAGTCGATATTTGACGGTGTTTCCCTTTGATTCGAAATAAAAATTATACATTGATCGATCGGAAATCACACAAAGAATTTTTTTGAGAAAAAAAAGTGTAATTACGCATTCATTTTTCTCTAAAAATGTATTTTTCTATTTTCCGGACGGAAATTCATTTTCCTGAACAGCTGATACTTTTATCTTCAAAAATGGAACGAATCGTTCCACTGATTTGTGTTCCAATTTCACACAATTCCAATGAGCAATGACAGATTTCTGTCAGTAAAAATTGTTCGGTGGCTTTCAATCAGGAAATTTTTTTCAATGACAGAAATTTTGAATGATAGCTATAAACGACCTGCCAAAAAATTCTAATGCTTGTTTTCAATGATGAAAACCAATGATAGCTATAACTGGCGCCTAAGATTCGTAATTCCAAGATCAACACAATTGTATATAAAATTCCATATAGCTAGAAGATCCGCCTGTTGTCCAAAATTGATAATTTCCATGTGATAAATCTACGCAATTAAATTCGAAAATCCCTTTTCAAGTAGCTAGTCTTCTAAATTGCGCTGATATTTTCCCCAATATTCATCCTAGAAAAAAAAAAGAAAAAACTCGTAGGACGACAACGGACGTACCTTACCTACTCAATAAAACAAAAACCTTTTTACTCAATCAACCCCAAATAGATTTTGTGTGATTAGAGCGAATCAGCAGCCGTAAGCAGCTTTCCCTCCATCACCATCACATCAACTTCACACAGCGACATCGATGAACCTTTGAACTGCAACCAATTGTTTCCCAAAATTCCAAGGATAGATGTTCCTCGCATTTCTCATAAATTTTCGATTTTCTATCGAATCCTTAAGTTTCCCCTTATCGCTTGAGTAAATCCAATAAATCGAAAATGCTTTTCTGCTTCTTGTAAATTGTACATATATCTAACGGTAAATTTAGCAGTCGAATAGATATTATTGAAGTATCCTCCGAATCCGAACCGAACACTGTATCTAGGCACTTAGGATGCGGTGGCTTGGAAACCTCTCGCACTAATGTTCGCAGGGTGGTAGGTTAGGTTAGTTATAGGTTTAGGGAACGTGGTATGTTAGGGAGTTACGCTTCTTCTTCTTCTTCTTCTATAACTGATGCTTGTTTAATCGAAGTGTTTTGTCAATGGACATCATTCAGCAGAGTCTGAATATAATTCTCGGTCAATATCGAAAATTCTTTGACAAATTTATAGTGAATTCAAACGTGTTGCTATAGAACTTCTAATATAACGATTTTCGAGGGTCCTTCGAACTTGAGGATGCACACAGAAGTGCACTTGAATTTTTAATGAAGCATCCTGTATGCACAATCCAAAGTGCGGCTATGTGGTTCACATATAAGATTGGAATGCAAATCCATTCATTTTGGCGACACAATATTCTCAGAGTACTCAGGTAAACCATCATCGTGCGATGGCGATGGGATGGCTGGCGGGAGATAACCTCCACTTAAGTCTCAGCTATCTTAAACACTTTGACTACCCATATGAATGAAGGTACTATCTCAATACGAATCTAAGTGGTTATCCAGGGATATCTTCCCAGATATGAATGTTCTCTTCCTCTACGTTCAAAAACAAATCGATAAACACTTGAAAATCCCCAGACTGACGGACGCCTGACAAAAGAAAAACACAGAAAATTTTATCGAATTTTCCTCCCAACTTTTACTCTGACTAGGGTCATGGGTTTTGTAACAAACAAATGGAAGCAGAGCACAACATCTTTGTGGCGCCAGTGAAGTTTTGTATATTGAATATTGTGTAGGACGTTGTGGGTGGTCGGTGGAATATGGAAGTGATGGGGCAGTTTTACTGCGTATTGGAGTGTGGAAAAGTGTTTGAATTTGAACAACATTTGGGAATTGCGATTAAAATTCAATGTCGACATTTTATTCTCTTCTTTTTGCTGAGTTGTATAGAATCTAGTAATTGCAGATTGAACAAAGTCGTTATTTCGTTATATTTTGCAAAATAAAAAATTCAAGGACATTTTGCTTATATTCAAAGTATTTAGGCATTTTTATACATCTACATACTATGATGGTGACCCTTTTAAGGAGGGACATTTAAATACACCCTTGTCAAATGACTGTCATAAAAGGTGATTTTTGAGCAGTGTGATCTTGATGTGAGTTAAATTCTTTTGTTTTTTTTAATTCCATCGATTTAATCAACTTTAACATTAAATAGAATTTTTAGAAGTAAAATCCAAAAATTGGAGCAACATTTTACATGTTTTAGTAAGTTAAAAAGATGATTTATCTATTTGCAATTTATGACATTTTCTAAAGATGAAATCACAAAATGGCTACTTTTGTTTTCTTTTGAGTTTCTGACATTTCAAATGAATAGATCTGTTCTTTGGCATTAGGTTTGTTTGATTTATTTTACGACCTGTTCAGATTCTTGTTTGTTTTTCTTGAAAAAAATTAATAAGTATTTCTCTGATAAGCAAATTTTAGAAAATCTAGTAAACTACTAAATTATTGTAAAATGCTATAAGCTCATTAAAATTAGAAAACACATTCTTTTGAGGAAAAATAAAACAATACAGCGCCATCTAGCACACTTTTCCTTGATTCTTAATAAACTTCTGAAAACCGTTTTTGTCTGTTTAAATGAATTCGAAACGACAGAAGGCAAGCAAAGGTCAACATGAGATTTTTCTTCCTGATACATTTTTGTGAATTATGGCAAGGATCCTTATGTGAAATATGACACAAGATCTAATTAAGTGTCCATTGTCACTTCCACTTTTGTTCATCATATTTTGTTCAACAATCTGTGACATATATATGCAATAGAATACAATTTATGCGTTTTTGGTGCTCATTAGTGAGTTGCGTGTGACGCGTGCTGTGCTGACCGATCACAAAAAAATTTTGTTAAGTACAAAAATCTTCGCGTCAAAACGATGATCGTGTAGTGCGTTGCGTTGAGGATCACCCTCCTCTATCATAACGTTAAGGCATTTTCTCTTCCCTGTCGTTTAATGAATCCCCTCTGTACAATTGTCATATTTCTTCTTTTTTTTATTCAAAAAAAAATAAAAACAAAAATTGTAACGCTTTCTGGGCACGATAAGGGGCTGATGTACCAACAAAATAATCTATACACATTTCCTGCGTGATTACAATTTATTATTTGAAAAAGAAAAATAAAAGTCCTGTGAATTTGCATAGCATCAAAGTCATAAACTATGTGTATACTCGAACATGGAAGGGGTAGGAAAAAAAGATGGTTTTGAGTGGTCTTCAAAACTATAACTGGTTTGGGTTTAAAACCTGCACTCTCTCTTTCACCCTGTTATGAGAATTGACTTACAATGGCTATTGTATTATTCGAGTGTCATTATGATTGAATTATTGCTTGAAGGATGCATTCGAATAAAAGGATATTCGTATTTTTTTCTGATGTCGATGGTAAATGGACTCCTGATGGCTTCGAATTGTGTTTTTTTTTTAGATGTGTCCGTGTCCTTGGCACACGTTCAGATAAATGGTACAAATAAGTTGATTAAACTCAGCATGGACAAAAATGGAATAGTATTTATTTAAGTAAAAATTTGATTTATATGATTTTTTTCAACTATGTAAACAATTATGGTCAAAAGAGTTTCTATAAAGATTTATTACAAACTGGTTTTGAAATCCGTATGGGTTTTTGAAATACTTATTTTTAGGACACAAGCTAGAAAGTATACGGTAGCTAAAACAATAATCAGTCAACATTGAACTGAAACTCGAAATTTGCTTGTTTATACCATTTACATTTTATTAAAAACGGTGCAACTGAACACATCTAAACAGTGACAGTTCGCTCATAAAAAGAACGAACAAATCTGTAAAACGGGCCTATTGTTTTGAATTATCAGAAACTCAAAAAACATAAAGACAGATTAAGAAAATTTCTTAAAGTCAACGTATTCAATTTCTTACTTTAGAGATAGTAATTATTTAAAATTATTAAATTCATCTCTTTGGTAAATTACTAAAAGTCTTAAACATTTTATTAAATCGTTTAACATTATTATTTTTACTTGAGACATATTGGAAAAATGTAAAATTTCGAAATCAAGACTTTAACCAAACATGAAATTAATATGATTGAGAAGTCGAAAAAGTGAGTTATTTTTGCATACATACACACGTATAGCTCCAAATGGTTTCGGATTTTTAAATTGTTTTTATTTTTTTTCTCAAATATCGATATTTCAGTAATAATAATTTTAAAAAGTCACTCTAACTATTTTCAAAAAAATATTGTTTTGTTTTTGAGAAATTATGTAAATGGCATTTAAATTTTTGAAAATACAATTGTTTTGCTGGTATATTTTTAAATCTTAAGACATAGGTATATTTTTAAACAGACTCTTTGGATACAGGTTTAACAAATGCGCTTTTTTAAACGGGACAACCCCGTTTTGCAGTGAAAATATTTGAATTGATTTTTCTGAAGTGCTTAAAAACAAAACTTTGGTTTTGTGGAAATTATGAATTTTGTAGAAAAACTCTGTGTGTGCAAAATCTGAAACAGAATTTACTTAGATATTGTTAAAAGTCTAGTTGCTTTATAAAGCTGTCCATGTCCTAAAGAATTTCAAAAATATTATTTAAAAATATTTGTACCCCAAAATGGAAGCCGAAGTAATAACTCCTTTTCCAGAATTTTTATAGATTTAATGAGAAAATAAGTCGTTTTAGTATAAATTTCTTTCTCAAAAAAATCAGAAAAAGCGATTATACTTACAAAATTGCATAAGAAAAAACAACAACAACTTTTAAGATACTGTCTTGATAAACTACAAAAAGTAACTCATTTTGATTTTTCTTGTAGCCAGAGAGTTAAATATTTGTTTTCTTACAAAAATGGGGATCATCGAAATTTTGTTTGATAGGTCGGTTATAGCTATCATTGAAAAATTCTGCCATTTAAAAATATTCCTGATTGAAAGATATCCACCGTAGATTTCTTTCTGTCAAAAATATGTCATTGGAATTGTATTTAATTGGACTACAATTCAATGGAATGATTTGTTCCATTTTTTGAAAAAAATAAAATAGGCATATTTAGCTAGAAATAATCGTCCAATTAGGATTTTTTCTTCTTAAAAAAAAAATGTAATCGATCAATATCAGTACATACAGTTTGTATTAATAATCAAAAGGAAACACAGTAAATTAATCCTTCAAATGTTTGTATTTAGTAATCAGAAAACCCATCAGTAAAAATTGAAACGAGAGGAATCTGAAATCTTTATAGCAATTATTAAATTCACGTCATTTAGGGGCCGGTTATAGCTATCAGTAAAATCCATCAGTAAAATTTGAAACAGGAGGAATCTGAAATGTTTTACTGATGAGCGTTTATAACAATCAGTAAATTTACGTCATTAAACTAAATGTCACTTTGAGGCTTCGCGCCTCAGACAATTGTTTTACTGTTGCTTTTATCAGTAAAATTTTTAATGATGTGATCAAAACAGTAAAAAATTGGAACACCAACAGTAAAACTAAATGGAATTTTTGTTGGCTTTTGGCAGTCAGTACAGTTCAGTAAAATGAAATTTCATCATTAAAAAAAATTAAAATGGATTTATAAATTAAATAAAACTTTAAATGCATTGTTTCTTTTTGGAAAAAATACTTCAATATAGGATTCATCTTATTGCATCAATCTTTTGCTAGAAATAAATCTGTAACATGTTCAAAAACTTAAAAAAAAAATGTTACTGATGGATTTTACTGATAGCTATAACCGGCCCCTTAATGTATAAAATGTCACACTAATGAGTGTATTCAGTGAATAAAAGTGATGACAAATTATGTGTGAACTGCGTTAAAGTATTCTGATAGGTTTTTACACTAAACCCGAAACTCTCTGTTTTGGCCGAAAACCTACATCGAAATCTCGAGTTTTTCCAAATATTATTCGTAAGCCACAAATTTTTGTAAATAACAAGATTTACATGAAATATGTCGAAAACTAGTAGGAAGCAATTCAAAAATGAACTGAACGAACAAATCTTTCGAAACATTCAGCGCTAAATTAGATGTAAATAAAACAGCTAATGGCTACTGTCAAAAGAAATATTTCACTTCTTGAATTATATTGAATTTTTGTGTACATCTTTTAACTTAAAATAAACCTTGGTTTTGTTGTGGAAATGTGGACGACAGCCACTTAAAAATTTTGCATCAATACAATTGTTACCGACACTATCAGTAAGATAAATATAGCTTGGCACCACTCTACCACTTTTACGGAACGGAAGCTGTCATCGGCCATTTTGCCTTTGACACCTTTCTAGAAAACTTAATCCAAATTAGAAATTAGAAATAAAACTTAATAATTATATATATATCTAAGATACTCTAAGTAAAACTAAAAGTAAGACTTGAAAATTAAACTAAAACTGTATTTAATGAACTTATTTATTGTAGGAAATTAAAGCCTCTTTATAAAGAACTATAAAGAAAACTCTTTTATTCCGAGGCTAAAGATTTAATTACTTGGAGAAGTAATACTTTAATTTCTTTTATTGGAAAATTTCATTTCTTTAATTGGAAAGTCATCATAATAATCATCGTATCAACAATCTTCATCTTCGCATCGAATCATTATCGTCATACTTCATCTTCGCATCGAATCATCATCATCATACTTCATCTTCATCTTCGCATCGAATCATCATCGTCATACTTCATCGTCATCATCGCATCGAATCATCATCTTCACACTTCAATCTCATCGTCAGATATTGTCATCGTTCACCGTACAACGGCAGATCAGGATCATCTTCATCAGACTCACGATCATCGCGGCTTATCATTCATCTCATACGTCTCATCCACGCATCACAAAGATTCACCACCATCTCATCCCATGAACATAGAGGGTAAGTCATTCCGATTTCCACTTTTACCTTAGTCCTTTACATATTTGCCTTGAATATCCTATTTACTCAGTACCATATATATATATACAAAAAACACCATAGTAAATCCCGAGCTCTCTACCTCAGTCTCATAACACCGAAATCAGATTCGCGCCTACCTCGTTTATATACATAAATATATTTATACCCATTTGCATTTATATGTATATATGTAAATAAAAACTTTATATGCATATAATAATAATAAAAAGAGATTCGCAAGCCTTTTATTTGTTCAAATATGCCTTCAAATACGTCGGACCCATCCTTCAATTGCAAAGCTTGCAATTTTGAAGACAATGATGACATGGTACAATGCGATACCTGTGATGAATGGTATCATTTTGCCTGTGTTGGAGTAACTATCGACATTCAAAACAAAGAGTGGAATTGTTCCAAGTGCCAACATACAGAAGATCCAACACCAGCAACTACCGAAAACCGCAATAGCTACCCAAGTGACCAAGAAGCTGCAGGCAGAAATGGTACTTTGACACAACCACAGAGGACTCTTCATGGTCATTTGCAGAACTTAAACGCCTCCGCAACAAAGCAGGCAGCAAAAGCATCAAGAGCAAAACAACGTGAGCTAAAATTACAGCAACTGCAAGAAGAAAAGGAGATGAAAGAACGAAGTGACATGGAATTCCTTAAAAAGAAGTACGCAATGCTTCAAGAGTTATTATCAGACTCATCTGATGGTCAAAGCGATGAAGAAAACACTGAACTTGAAAATAACCCTAATCAAACTCAGAAAAAACTTGCATACGATCTATCGAAGAATAATTCAACCCCTGTACAGCGAAATGCAACACAAGTTAAAACCTTCACAACAACTTTAAATCCGCAAAGTTCGCAACCACCCATTGCAGTCACCTCCAGCCACAACGCATCTTCTGGCAAACTACCAACAGCATACCAATTCGTGAACGGCACATCAATAGAAACGTCGGCACCGAATAAGCAGCAAATGGCAGCCAGACAAGTAATGGCTAAGGACCAAGTGACATTCAGTGGACGCCCGGAAGAATGGCCACTGTTTATAAGTTGGTTTAACAACACTACAACTTCTTGTGGATTTACGAATACGGACAATCTACGTCGGCTTCAAAACTGCCTCAAGGGTGAAGCTTTAGATGCTGTCAGGAACAGACTCCTTATTCCTGACCAGGTTCCAGGTGTTCTGAAGACTCTTCAAACTCATTTTGGACAGCCAGAAGTTATAATTGATAACCTTGTGGAAAGGATTCGTAAAGAACCACCACCTCGACAAGATAAGTTGCAAACGATTATAAAGTTTTCTTTAGCAGTCCAAAACATATGTGGTGTGATGGAAGCTACTGGCTTACATGGACATTTAGAGAACCCATCTCTATTACGAGAGTTAACAAACAAGTTGCCACCACCTATTCGTCTTGAATGGGGCAGCTATAGAAAAAACTTAAGTGTTGTTAACCTCTCAACTTATAGTTCATGGCTAGAAGGAATAGCACACTCTGCATTAGTTGTAAACCCACTTCATGAGCTTCATTTACCAACCACCAGTCACGGAAGAGGTGGTACTAGAGCGGCATCAGTTAACGTTCATCAAGATACAGAGACACAATCGCGACAAAACTTCAGAAAGTGCTTGCTTTGCACATCTAATTGCAAGGCTGTCGATCAGTGTCAAATATTTTTGAAGATGAACCTAAATGACCGATGGAATGTTATCAAGCGCCACTCAGTTTGCCGCACCTGCCTCCGCCAACACGGAAAGAACCGTTGCTACCTCCAAAAAGCTTGTGGAATTGATGGTTGCACCTTTAAACACCACCAGCTTCTTCACAAACAACGCGGAACGCCTAACCCACCAAGAGCAGAACCAGTAAACGTGCAACTTAACTATCACTACAAATTAAATGAAGAAACCATTTTATTCAGAATCATTCCAGTTACATTGCACTACGAACAAAAACAATTGAACACGTTTGCCTTTCTTGATGATGGCTCATCGATATCCCTTGTGGATGAAAATTTAGCTCTGGAGTTAGGAGCAGAAGGAAAACCACAACCTCTTTGCCTTAAGTGGACTTCAAATACCCATAGGACGGAACAATCATCTAGGAAAATAAATATACAAATTTCATCATTAGCACACAGCAAAAAGTACAACGTATCAAATATACGCACCGTGAAGTCTCTTGATCTTCCAAAGCAAACCATTGACTGCAGTGAATTGTCCAAACGATATGAATATCTAAAGGGTTTACCAATCGAGTCATACACAAACGCGCAACCACGAATTTTACTTGGGTTGAATCATTGGAAGCTAAGTGTTCCCTTGCAGACTCGAGAAGGGAAAGAAAATCAACCGATTGCAGCAAAAACTCGATTGGGGTGGACGGTTTATGGTCCCTGCACGCTCCCAATGGATACACTCGAGCGAAATCAACATTTTTTTAACTTTCACTCCTGTGATTGTCAGCGAATAGAAGAAAAAGATCTGAACACACAATTAAAGGAATATATTGCCCTAGAATCTATCGGCACAAAAAACTTTAAAGTCAAACGTTCGCGTGATGACGAAAATGCAATAACAATGATGCAAAATAATACAGTTGTTGAAGGAAATAAATACATTGTTCCACTTCTATGGAAGTTTGAATCAAAACAAATGCCTGATAGCCGTGCGATGGCAGAGAAACGATTGATGTGTTTGTCAAAGAGAATGAAAAAAGACTCAAAACTCAACGAAAACCTACACATGCAAATAGAAGAATACGTGCAAAAGGGTTATGCCAGAAAATTGAGTGAAATTGAATTGGAAAAGAATTGTTCCCCAATTTGGTATCTTCCAATTTTTCCCGTTCTCAATCATAATAAACCAAACAAAGTGAGGATTGTGTGGGATGCCGCTGCGACTGTGGATGGAATATCACTAAACTCTATGTTGTTATCGGGCCCTGACATAGTTCCTTCTCTACTCTCAGTCTTGTTTAGGTTTAGACAGAAAAAAATTGCCATCTGTGCAGATATAAAGGAAATGTTCCACCAAGTAGGCATAAGGCGGTCGGATCAAAACGCTCAACGATTTTTATGGTTCAGCAAGGGAAGTGAGAAAGTGGAGGAGTATGTTATGAAGGTTATGACATTTGGCTCAACTTGTTCTCCCTTTTGTGCTCAATTCGTTAAAAATGAAAATGCAAAAAAATACGAGAAAGAGTTTCCTAAGGCAGCTAGAGCTATTATTGAAAACCACTATGTGGACGACTATCTCGACAGCGTTGACTCAGAAGAGGAGGCAATACAATTGTCAAACGAGGTTATTTTCATTCACAATCGGGCCGGTTTCAACATTCGTAATTTCATGTCCAATTCACAAGCTGTTCTTACAAATTTGAAAGAAAGAGCTGCAAACTATGAAAAGGGCATAACTAACTGGAATATTTTGTCAGGGTCAGAAAAAATTCTAGGTATGTGGTGGTGCCCAAGTGATGACACTTTCTCGTTTGCAATAAAAGTAAAAACTACGGAATTAAATATTCTAGCTGAAGATGTAGGCCCAACTAAAAGAGATATCTTGAGAGTTTTGATGTCTGTTTTCGATCCACTGGGACTTATAGCTAATTTTATGGTGTTGCTAAAAATTGTTCTGCAGGAAGTTTGGGCCTCGGCAATCGAGTGGGATGAAAAGATACTCCCACAGCAACTTGAAAAATGGAAAAAATGGAAAAGTTTAGTTCCAGCGATTAAAAATATTTCCATCCAAAGATCGTACCTACAAGAAATCTGCTTTAATAAAAATTCTCATGTTGAAGTGCACATTTTCGTAGATGCAAGTGAAGTTGCTTATTCAGCAGTAGGATACCTTCGTGTAACGACTGAAAATGCAATTTTTTGCAGTTTAGTTGCAGCAAAAACCAAAGTGGCACCACTAAAGGTTATATCAATACCAAGGCTCGAATTAGAGGCAGCTGTGCTAGGAGCTCGACTTGCAAAAACAATAATAGAAGGAC
The DNA here is from genome assembly GCA_951509635.1 of Eupeodes luniger. NCBI lineage: Eukaryota > Metazoa > Arthropoda > Insecta > Diptera > Syrphidae > Eupeodes > Eupeodes luniger. Next base: position 3,142,164 of record OX608075.1, on the reverse strand, counting down.
ACTCCATAGACATTTCTGAGAAATACTTTTGGTCAGATTCCAAAACTGTACTGAGCTGGATAAATTCTGATCATCGTAAATATAAGCAGTTTGTCGCATTCCGGATTGGAGAAATACTCGAAGAAACTGATATGAAAAGTTGGAGATGGGTTCCCAGCAAAGAAAACGTGGCAGATGAGGCTACAAAGTGGCAGTTCAAAAACGAGTTCAACTCAAATAGTCGCTGGTATACCGGTCCAAAGTTCTTGTATGAAACAAAGGAGAACTGGCCCACGGAATTCGTCAATTCAGAAGCTTCAGTCGTAGAGCTAAGACATATTCATCTTCATCAAGTAAAACAATTCGATAATCTCATTGATGTGACTCGTTTTAGCAAGTGGAACAAAATGCTTCGGTGTATGGCGCAGGTGTATCGTTTTCTTCGGCTGTACATAAAATTCAGATGTGGAAAAGTCGTTATTAAATGTCTAACCCGTGAAGACTTTAAAAATGCTGAAAATTATTTGCATAGAATGTGTCAAAGGGATGCCTTTGCTGAAGAGATCTCTGTTCTCAATCATGTTGAAAACCACGAAGAATCGAAGATGCAACTTATCGAAAAAACAAGTGCCCTTTACAAGCTCTCACCCTATTTGGATGAAAATTCGGTGTTGAGAATACGTGGCCGAATTGACGCAGCACCAGGAGTTCCCAATAGTACAAAACGACCCATAATTTTACCGAAGATACATCAAATCACCAACTTAATTATAACTGATTACCATGATCGATTTTACCATCACAATAACGAAACGGTGGTAAATGAAATCCGTCAAAAGTTCAACATTCCCAGACTTCGAGTTCTACTTAAATCAGTACGAAGAAACTGTCAAACTTGTAAAGTCAACAGATGTCTTCCAAATCCTCCGCTTATGGGTGACTTGCCAGCGGCAAGGCTCCAACCATTTACAAAGGCATTCTCATATATAGGGATTGACTATTTTGGACCTTTGCATGTCAAAGTGGGTAGGCATCTAGAAAAACGTTGGGGCGTCCTCATAACGTGCCTCACAGTACGCGCAGTGCATATTGAGATAGCTTGCACCTTATCAGCAGATTCCTGTATCATGGCATTAAAACGCTTTATTGCACGTAGGGGCTGGCCCTTGGAAATCTACAGTGATAACGGAACGAATTTTCGTGGAGCTAGTCAAGAACTAAAGGAAGCAATGCAAAACCTTGACATAGATAAAGTGGCGGAAAGTTTCGTTGGACCTAATATCAAATGGAATTTCAACCCTCCTCTGACGCCTCATATGGGAGGTAGTTGGGAGAGGCTAGTGCGTTCGATAAAACAAACACTCAATCATATAACTCTTACTAGAAACCCATCTGAAGAGCTATTGCATACCATGTTTTCTGAGGTAGAGAGAATCCTTAATTCCCGACCCCTTACTTACGTTCCTCTAGATGGTGGTGATGCTGAAGCATTGACACCAAACCATTTTTTACTGGGATCATCAAGTGGTGAGAAATTGGCAGGACCAATTTACAGTGACGGAACAATACTTCGAAAAAACTGGTTAGCCAGTGAACAATTCGCAAATCAGTTCTGGCGGCGTTGGGTTACAGAATACCTACCTGACCTAACTAAGCGTACAAAATGGTATTCTTCGACGAGATCTATTCAAGAAGGAGATGTCGTCATTATAACAGATCCAGAAAGTCCGCGAAACAGCTGGCCAAAAGGAGTTATTCTCAAGGTACTCCCAGGAAAAGATGGCATTGTAAGAAAAGCGATGGTAAAGACAAAAAATGGTGTTTACACTAGGCCCACAGCTAAGCTCGCCGTGCTAGACGTTGGTCGGTTCTAAAGAGGATGGAAAGCCAGTTTATGAAACCAGCTTACCAGGGGGGAGTGTTACCGACACTATCAGTAAGATAAATATAGCTTGGCACCACTCTACCACTTTTACGGAACGGAAGCTGTCATCGGCCATTTTGCCTTTGACACCTTTCTAGAAAACTTAATCCAAATTAGAAATTAGAAATAAAACTTAATAATTATATATATATCTAAGATACTCTAAGTAAAACTAAAAGTAAGACTTGAAAATTAAACTAAAACTGTATTTAATGAACTTATTTATTGTAGGAAATTAAAGCCTCTTTATAAAGAACTATAAAGAAAACTCTTTTATTCCGAGGCTAAAGATTTAATTACTTGGAGAAGTAATAACAATATTTGACAGTCGATGTTGCAAAAATTCAAATGTCAAACGAAAACGTGTAAATGTTCACTGTGAATGATTTTCAGGTTTTTGGAAACTTTTTGCGCAAAACTCAGTTTTTTGTTTGGTGTGAAAAGGCAATAAGAGAGAAGAATAATTCAAAGATTTGCTTAAGCGTTGCTGCATTGGGCCTCCAGTAAAATCAGTTGCCGAGTGGAAAAAAGTAAGTGGTTAGTTAATTGGATGGTGTTTTTATTTAAAAATAAAATAATTTAAGGTTTGGATTGATAAAAAAAAATATGTGAGGAAAAAAATGGCAGAAAATTTAAAAAAAGAAAAAAGCGACTGGCGGAGGCCCTTGCAAGGAGTACAACTTCAGCTCATTGGAAGAAACCATCATTAGGATTTGTGCAATGGGCGAATCAGTGCAAGGCTTTCCAAATGCTTCTATTTTTGGTTTGCCTTCCAGTTGCAGGAAAAGAAAATTAAATATGGACGAAAACATTGAAAAGGAAAATTGCTTACCTTTATCACCAGGCAATCGTCCTGTTCTCTGCTATTTTCGTCCTCTCTATTCTATCTCGTCAAAATCTTCGAAAACAATATTCGAATTTTTTTTTTTTCATTTTCATGTTGGTAAAAGTTGTTCCCAGGGAAAAGCATTCCGTGGGGAATTCCCGATAGAAGGAATGAGTTCCCGGGAACAACAAAATTCCGTGGGAAAAATATTTCCCAAGGAATTCCCGATAGGGCCAAATAGATCAATTTGCAGAGGCTGTTGTTGGCAACTGAGATGATATTTAAAAAATTGTGGTAAGTGACTCCCGAAACTTACTCATGAAGTTTAGCTTGAAAACATTCCAGAAACTTGGTGTGTTTCAAAATTGACGAATGAAACAGATTTTTTGTCTAAAAAAGTTAGGAACATTGGAAACTGTGGCAAGTAAAAATAGAAGAAAAAAGAATATAAGAATAAAATAATTTTAGAGTAGTCTTCAAACATAGGGTCATTACCTGAAAAACAAGGCAGTTTATACAAAAAAAAAAGAAATTAAACACCCATTTCTTCAAATGAAAGAGGTAATTGGAAAATTTAAGGAAAATACCAGTAAATCAAAAATCATTCTAGAACAGTTTGATTTTTTTCATGAAAAACATGAATTTTATAAAATTTTAAAGATTAAATGTTTGTTTGTTTGTTTTGTTTTGTTTCTTCAAATCTATCGATTGTTCGAAAATAGTAGGTATTATGATTTTTTGATAGAATTACATTTTTTTTCGAAAACAAAAATAATCGTTTTTGGGTAATTTTAAAATTAACCTCCTTCCTCTTCTAAATTCTTAAGACACTTAAATTTCGTTAAAATGAAGCTTTAAATGCAAATTAAAATCCTACTGAGTTTTTACGTAGCAAGGTCACTCTGTATACACAAATGTTTGTTACAGTTTTCTTATAAACTATCAGAATTAACAAAAATAAATAATAATATTCATATTAAAAATTTAATTTAAAAATTAAATTGTTTCTGACAAGCTGCTTAGAAATGTCTTACAACAGTTTTTCGGAACATGCCTAACCTTACCTACTTAAAACAATTTTTCCTCCTCAAAATAATATATGTATTGACAAATGTACAATTTCACCATCAAAAAGGGTGCTTTTAAAACCTAAATTCGAACACAATTCCTAATCCCTCTGGCAAATAAAATGTCATCCGTTAAATAAAGGCCTTACGACTCGTATTTCGGATATTATATCACTGAATTTAACATGGAAATAGACTCGATGTGCGGTTAGGCTTAATGGTTTCCAAATAATAATGCTCAACAAATAATGAAGACAATCAAAAAAAAAAAAAAAACTGACCAAGCACAATAACACAGTAATTACACACATTTTGGGCGTTCTTGTTTGTCTACGGATTCAGATCCAGATCCAGATCCGAATCCAAACTCGCAAAGGAACTATTACCCATTTTAAATTAGAACCTTTTGTGAATAGAGGCGTGAATTGTGTGGCTATGGCGTGCGTTTCAAAAACGGAATGACCGCATATGTGAGGATTGAGGACTGAACTGAGGAGTGGGACTCTATAGGTATGATGATGATTGCTTCATGCCTGGAACTCGGCAAGGGCAGTGGTTATGGCTACCTGCTGGTTTGGTCAGTTTGTGTGTCCAGTTAGGTTGCTTTTGTGTCCTTTGTGGTATTATTACATGAAATGGATAATCGGTTTAAAATGCTACCCCAAAAGTATTTTTCAATACAAAAAGTATTTGAATTTCAATTTTGTGGCTCAATTTTAATAGAATTTCGTGAACTACTGGAATTTTTGTCTTTTTTCCTTTGTTTCCCTTTGTTATGTTGTTATAGTTTTCCTCTTTAATTCCGGTTCCCGGTTCCGGGGTGTTTGGCACACACTCGTATATACAGCTGTCAATAAGTCACCCCCTTCTGTATCCTTATATGAAAGTACTCGTGTATATAGTGTAGGTATATTGACCTTGTCAACAGGATGTCCAAATGATTGAACCCCTTACTGCTATTGCATCACACGACGGCGCGGTGGTGGCGCAAGGATACCTTTGATATATAGAAAATCAAAGTATCTATAATCCTTTGGCGCGTGTGCGCTAAAAGTGCTGACAGAGTGCACCTATAAATTTCGCGATTATAGTTGAATTGTATGAAATCAATTTAGCGTGAAGTTTCATAACAAAGAATTTGCCAATCACCAAACAATAGAACCAATCAAATCCAGGTTATTTGGTTTTTGGTTGTTTTTGTCATATGGAATTTTATTAGTTTTGGGTGAAAAAGTGTTTCGATTTTCGAGAATTTATCGTCCTTTTTTCTGATTGTTTTCTATTGTTTTGTTATTTTTCAAACAGGAAATAAATAATAAATTCACTCATCGGCTTATGTGCTAAAAAGGGATTAGATAAACCTTCGAGAGAGCCTTATGATAAATAATGTTTCGAAGTGTTGACATGAGTTTGGGTACCTACTCTTAGAAAAAACACTTTTAGGTTTTGAGATGTACTCTTAACAAAGAAACATAAAAACAAATGTGAAAAGTGCGACGAGCAATTAAAGGCTCACATGAAGAAAAGCCCCACCCTAAGCCATCAAAATTATTATAGGTCCACCTTTCCTTTTTTTCGTACATTTGATTCCAAAATAAAACTCTATTATAAGGTAGAATTTTATCCATCGTTGGATATTCATTATTTGAGGATTAAATTTTACCCATAAGCCTGATGTCTGAGTACAGGCATACATTTAGTACTCTTATAACATTTTGCATGCTGATGATGATGCTGTCATCTCTTTTGCGCGTAAATTCCTTCTTAATTGGTCCTGGAAGCGATTTTCTGCATCATTTATTTGCTCTTATTAATTATCTGTCAACATTTTTTTGATATATCAAATGTCAATGCAAGCATCATTATCGTTGAGTTGAGTTCAGTTTCGTTCGTTCCTTCGTTTGACAGTTGTTGTTGGTGAGATTGAAAGGTATAAAGTTTATAGAGGTGTATTTTTTTTTCTGGGTTCTCTGTGGATTGATGTGAGGCTTATTGAAGACTGTGCTCACCCGTGGGGCACAGCGCACGTCACAAATCCACAAAATTTTAAGCCGAAAATTGTTCTATAAAATTGTTATGCAATGCGGAAATACATACATGATAGGATGTCACATTTTATACGAACAAATTGTTTACCTACATAAATATGGGAGTGAGGTATAAAAATCAACGACCCTGAGAATGACGGACTATGTAGGAGATTGCTAATGTGGTGGAAATGATGAGGTTAAAAATTATAGGTTTCTGTCAAGTGAAAAAAATTGTGTCAAAGAAAATTATTAATATAGAATGTTTAACCATTTTATATTTTTAAATTTTACGGAAAAAAGGTCTCAGGCCAAAAATTGAGAGATTCAATCGCAAAAATAAGAGTATGTGCCTTATACAAAAGCTTGTTCAACTTATTCTTAAATTTTTGCTGAAATAAAAAATAAGAGAATCATATACTGCCTCTAAACGTTATTTAATGCAATGTTTTTAAGATATCTGAGGATATTCTAAAAGTATTGAAATATAGTTAAATTACCAAGGATACAGTAAGGAATGGAAAAGGAAACAAAATACTTGAGTTATGCAACTCCGTTGGGCTCCGAATCCTTAATGGTACAGTGATAGAGATAAACTCGGCGAATATACGTTTGTTGGTAAACAGGGAAGTTCTGTCATTGATTATGGACTGGCAGGAGGAAGTTGGAATTCCGTGATCACTGATTTTGAAGTGGAGCAAGTACCGTTTTCAGATCACATGCCAATTGTCATCCATTTTAACACTGGAACATCTGAAAACGAGGAAAGTGTGAACCTACAATTGATGCCCAAACTTCAGTGGAAAGATTCAAAGGCAACTGCTTACAGAAATCAATTGGATATATGTCTAAGGACGCAAGAAAGCAGTGATTTTACAACCGTCAATGATTGTATAAGGAAAGCGGCTCCGGTACTTAAGAAGCACAGTTGAAGTGGTGAGTTTAAAGAGGACTGGTTTGACTCAGAGTGCATGGTAGCAAGGAAGCAATCCTACGCGGCTCTTAAGCGGTACAGGCGAGCCAACGATGAGTTTGAAAAAAGGAATTACCTCCTACTGAACCGGAAATTCAAAACATTGTGTAAGGAGAAAAAATTATCACACTATGAAAATGAAGCGAAAAGCCTAGTTAGGTGCAAGACCACTAGTGAGTTCTGGAAGAAAGCGCAAAAAATAAATGGCAAGGTTTATGTTATCAATAGAAATCTCAATTGTGAGACTCTAAAAATGCATTATTTCGGACTGCTCAATCACTTGTCTACGAGCAGTGATACGATTCAATTTGCACAACCAGCTTTTAACGAGGAACTTTTAGACGGAACAATCCAGAGGGATGAGGTAAATGCTTCCATTAAAGGGCTCAAGGATGGTAAAGCTGCTGGTTCCGATAGAATACCTTCGGAATTCTACAAGTATGGGTCGGACGAGCTGATCAACAAGATAACGGACATATTTAACAACATCATGGATCACGGAATGATACCACAGGAATTTAAGGAAGCTCTAATTTTTCCCATTCACAAAAAAGGTAGTACAATGTACCCTGCAAACTATAGAGGAATTTCTTTCTTGAATGCATCATACAAAATATTTACTGCGGTTTTGCACAGTCGACTTAGAATGTGGATTGACTCATACAAGCTATTGAAGGAATTTCAAGCTGGATTTAGGTAAAGATATTCCACCGTAGACAACATTTTTGTTCTACGTAGTATCGCTGATTTCTTTTTGGACCGAAACAAGAAACTATATGTTTTTTTCGTTGATTTTAAGGCAGCTTTCGACACAATAGACCGAAATGCTTTGATGTATAAGTTGTATAGAATGGGAATGTCATATAAGTTTGGACGCGTACTGCAAAACATCTATATGGATACCAAAGCAGCTGTATGGGATGGAGAAAACGTTTCCGATTGGTTTGAAACGATGACAGGTGTGAGGCAAGGTTGTATGTTAAGTCCAAGCTTATTTGCACTTTTTATTGACGATATCACCGATTGTTTGCCGGGAGGAGTGGAATATGCTGGAACTATCATCAAGGCCCTTCTTTTTGCGGATGACATAGTGTTGTTTGCGTACTCACCACAATCGCTGCAACTAATGATTAACAAACTTAGTGAGTATTGCAGAACGTGGAAACTAGTTGTCAGTCTAGAGAAGTCGAAGATTATAGTTTTTCGGAAAGGTGGAGGGAGAGTAGGTGGGCAGGAGCGATGGACATTTGACAATGAGAGAATCGAAGTCGTTAACGAATACAAATATTTAGGGATCATTATCACAAAAAATAACAATATGGAAAGACATCTCACCGAAAAACTGCAAAAAACCAAAAATACAATTAATATTGCTTGGAGAAACATCTTTAACAATAAACACATAGCTCACAGTAGTAAATACAAAGTATTTGAATCGGTAGCTGAGTCAACATTGATGTATGCAGCCTAAGTGTGGGGTAGCAAAAAATATGATACCGCAGAAAAACTTCTCCGATTTTATATGAAAAGAATATTTCGACTACCACCTAATGCTCCGAACTACATGCTTATGCTGGAAACCGGTATATCGCCACTATTTATTAAAACCCTTAAATTTTAAGTTGACTACATATGTAATGTCTTTAAAATGTCTGATGAGTGTCTCCCTAAAAAAGCAGCACTTCAGGCGATTAATAGCAAATCAAGTTGGTTTAGAGATTGGATAGAGCTAGCGGAAGAAGCTAATATAGATCTTGCACCTGAGGATTGCTTAATGTGGAAACCCTCTCTGTATCAGCTAATTTCTATTATAGATGATAGATTAAGATGTGAGTTCGCAGCTGAAGCAGAAGAATCCATCTGCAGAAACACATATAGCAAGCTAAATTACAATCTAAACCACAAAAACTACTTCCGTGATGACTACACGACAGATCAAATATCAATGATATTTAGATTAAGAGGTGAACTCCTTAATCTTAACTTCATTCGCATCGGGAAGAGTTGCCTTTGCTGTGCGAATTGTGTAATATGGGCGAAAGAGAGAACATTTTTCATTTTATGGGTAGATGTCCTGTTCTTCGAGAAACAAGAAGAAATATCTTTGGGTGGGATTATCTATCAGAAGAGGTTATAATTCATCATCTTAATGAAATTGATGTTCCTATACTTTACAAATATTGTAAAATAGCATTAGCTTATAGAAACAGAATTGTAAAAGAAAGTTTTTAAAATTAAAGAATAATATAATTATATAAATTAAAAGAAAGTTGTCAATCAGGCAGATGGCAAATAGCCATGCTTTATTATTGTAAAATATGTAGATACTTATGTTATATTATAATGTAAAGAAATAAAAATCTAAATCTAAATCTAAATCTAGTTAAATTATTCTTAAAAAAGGTTATTTAGTTTAAATTTGTTTTCAAGTTTGATGTAAATATAAAAGATGACAAAAATATAAAGTTACCATTTTTAAAAGGTCTGTTGTCATTCGGAACCCTATATCATTGCAATACAACTCTTTATTTCGTCCTAAAAAGCAGAAGACCCTTACCTTTCACAAGCAAAAGTTGCTAACGCTATAAACTTAATGATTTTAAGCCGCAACCCCAATTTAAGCAAAGTGTTTTTGTAAAGTGTTTTTCTTGTACTTTGTTGCATCAAAGCATATTTATGCACGTGCACTCATCCAATTTGTAGCTGGTAATCCAAATTGTTTAGAGAGACAAAATTATATGCTACAATTATGCAAAAGTAAGGAGCTTTAAAATGTCAAATAGTTAAAATTTGACAGTTCAATGAGCTGTAAATTGTTTCTATTTTGGCAATTAGTTTATAAGGGTTCTCACATACATACTTTGACTTGGAAGCGCAAGCAATGTTAAGTTAGATATAATTGTATCGATTTCACAAAAGAAAGTAGTAGAATTTTCAAGAATATTTACGGATTATTTATTAATACATTCAAGCATTTAAAAACACACTTTTGTATTCGAACAAAATTAAAAGTTATGATTTAAGCCGCGTTTTTCTATTAGTTTTATTTTTTGAGATTGTCATGTCATTCAATTTAAAGGTGGCCACACTATTTTCGCGCTTTGCTAAACATTGATTTAACATTTTTCCCCAGTTAAAACCTTGAACACCATGTGCTAGTAAAAAGTGGTCCAAAAAATTACACATACGAATGTAATTTGAACTTTTTGACAGTCACCTCTCCATCTTTTCAAAACCATCCCAAATACGGAACCCTCTCTTATGTAATTTTTGCCGTGGCATGATGGTTAGTGCGTTGGACTGTCGTGCTAGATGTCTTGGGTTTGATCCCTGCCTATGTCATCTAAAGTTTTTTTCACGGGTACTGCCTCTTGCGAGGAATTGACAAATCCTCCAAGAGTAATTCTTGTCATGAAAAGTACTTTCTCAAATTAGCCGTTCGGATTCGGCTTAAAACTGTAGGTCCCCTCCATTCCTGACAACAGTACTCGCACACAGGAATGGTTGAGAGTTGTAACCAGAGATGGGAGAAATGCGATTTTTTTTGATTTACTACATTTGTTACGTCTGCTACATAAATGAGGTAGTTAATGTAGTTAAATGTAGTTAACGTAGTTAAATGTAGCAGCCGTAGCGGTAGACGTCAAAACGTAGTTTGAAATGTCCATTCAACCACCAAATTGACAAATTGCATCGAAAAGATAACTGTGAAAGTGTGAAAAACTAACTCTCGTCGTCGGGGCCGGTTGCAGAATCGCAGTTCGCAGCTAATCACTTTCATTCAAGTTTCGTTGCTTACTGTTGTGTTGCGTAGTGTTGTGAAATCTGAAAACTGAAATTAAGAACAAAAACAATCCTCGAAAAGCATAGATTATTAAAAAGCAGATGATTATTAAATTTGCATTTTTCTTTCATAAAACTTCGAATTCCTTGATTTAGTTCATTTACGCAACATTTTTGGTTCTTATGTATAGTTCAGTGTTTTTCACTCTTTAGTCGCTACTTTTCACTCGTTTTTTTAAAATTCTTTTTGAAATTGAACGTTTTTTGTGAAGGTAGCACACGTAACAAATGTAGGGTAGTAAATGAAACAAATCAAACGTGTAGTTTATCCAATTAACTACACGTAGTTTACCTGACGTAATCTACTCTGCCATCTCTGGTTGTAACTCACTAGGCCCTGGTTCTCAACGGACTGTTGCGCCACCCAATTTATTTATTATAAAACTTTTTTGCAGAATACTCTGGACGATTTAATTTTACTGTTCTGTCTCAAGACTTAGAATATTGCATGATACAGTGGACTTTTAAATTGATAATTCGAAAGAATTCTTTGATAAATACTCCCAACAAAAGTCACAAAAAGTTGCAACTTCTGAAGGTCCATTGTTTTGGTGTAAGATTTCTTGTTGCAGTCTGTGTACGAAAACTCTCAGAGCCTCAGAAAACTTCTTTTAATTTTATTGCAAAAGTGTTTTCATTAAAAACTTGTATCGGGTGTTTTTTTTTAGAGCTTGAAAACTTTAAAAAATAATGTTAGACAGAAATATTTGAATTTTAAATGATTGTTATATTATTATAATCTGGTAGATAATACTGTGACAAATATGTCCGGCATATGTCCACCTCACATAATAGTTACATATAGCCCATTCAATCAGTAAAATGTGTCACTATTTTATTCAATTAATCTGGCCATATGACGTTAATGATAACTTAAATATTGGCTTCCAATGCTTTAAGAATTCCTCTGATTCCTTGGCAACGACTTAACATAGTCCAATAAAAAGAGGCGTGAATACCCATGAACGAAAGGGGCCAGTTTACATGATCACTTGTTTAAATAAAGTTTTCACCAAATTGATTTATCAATGCATTGATGCTTAAGTGCTTTGTACGAAAAGTTGCTCCGTCTTGTTGAAACTGATTAATTTTTGAAAACAAAAAATCAGTCAGGACGTCTCGATAGCACTTTCAACTCATTGAAACGGCTGCGCCGGCTTCTTCCTCTTTTCGTATGAACTGCACGGAACAGTCAAATTGAATAAAATAATAATGGCGGTATCCTGGATAGAGGATTGTCTTACAAACATTTTTCTTACTGACAAAGCCTTTTTTACCTGAGATGAGCTGAATCATTTACCACCGTAAAATAGAAAACCCTTTTATGAATTTCGCGAGAAAATGTATTATTTCCATTTTATTTTAACGATTCAGAGCGAAATGCCAAATCTTACTGTAAGGAAATATCAACGAGGTTTGACATTCTCAACTGTCAAACCATGCATTACAACTATCGAAACTTGTCATGCAGCTAAAAAAAAAACACCCTATATTAATACAATGATACTCATCACGAAATGCAATTTGAAGCCACAAGAGTGTCATTGTGTACAGTTAAAATAGCCTTCTCGTGCCACTTTACACCCAATAATGAATTTCAAAACTATTTTCCCATCGATTTATGAAATAAAATGTTTTCATATTTTCATTATTTTTTAAATTGATTTATTTGATTCGTTTTATAAAAACTCCATTTACAGTAATATATTAAAAAGTTATTGTTGTCTAGATCAAGAACTGAGTAGGAAGAGAAATTCATCTCGTGCAATAATAATCCAATGGAATTCTTCCCGGTGCATCATGTACTGTAACATAGAATATCGGGAGTGGTGGTACTGTGGTATGATGTTGAAAAAACATATTATTCGATGCAATTTCAGACGTGCGCAATTAAGGCATGCAACGTGCGTGACTATCTGAACGCCCAGTGTACGAGATAGTAACGAAAATAATTATTCTTATTCAACCTGGCAACATGTATGCATCCTATATACAGTGCACAGTGTACAGTGTACACCTTTTATCCAACTTTGCCAACAGTGCAACCACATAAATCATCCCGAAATCCATATTCTCTTTTCAAAAACCCACTGCATCCATAGATATGACCTTGTACAACTTTATATCCCATCCATTCATGAAATATAAATTCCATGACATAGATGGATGGCGCTAAGTAAACCCTAAACCCCTCCCTCCTCCCCCCTCCGTCTTCAAAGCGCATCAGTTGTGTAACGAAAAAAGAATAAATATGTTAGGAAAATATAACTAACCTACATGTGTGGTTATGTGGTTTCTTTTGTTGCTGCTGATTCAGGTTCAGCATCAGCATCAACAGGCTTCAGGATGATTCCCTGCTTTCATGAACACTTGGTACTTGATATAAATATAATATCACCCACGCGCAACAAAAAGGTGATATAAAATATTTCAACAATTTTATATAAAAATCAAAAATATAATGTAGATATAAAAAGCCCTAAGGCGTATCAATAAAATTCTAAAAATTTACCTAAATTTGTGGGAAGGGAAGATATGTATACGCAACAAATATGTCGTCCTTGTGTTCAATGAAGACTTCGAGTTGGTTGTAAATTGCAAAAAAATTGGTTTATGTTTGTTAACTCTTATGAAGATGTGAGCCTCAAGGATGAATATTTGTTTCTTTTTTTAAAGGGTGGGCCAAAAAGTAACTTCGTATGATTTATAGTGAATGGTGATAATTTTCATGCAGATTTAATTTTTGTATTAATAACATAAGCCTACAGTGCTTTTGGAGCCGCAAAAATGAAAGTTGTTTCATTAAGTACAAGTTAGCCAGGTCTTAACTGTAAAATTTATTTTAATATCCAAAGGTACAGTATTTTATATATAATAAACATGTCGATAAAAGAATTCTAAAAATTTTACTCCGAATGAACTACATTGTCGATTCCTCACACTACCTTATCATTTCTAAACTTGCCTATCGACGCTGTAAGTTTCTCACATCTAAACGTCATATAATTCAATAAATAAAAATAAAAACAAAATTATATAGTGAAATTATTTAATTTATTTTTTAATGTTTGAGCTGCAAATCTAGTGTTTTCTAGGAACTATATAACTTTGCCTTTATAGTGATCGTTAACATATGTATGTAAATTTCAATGAATCAAAAGTAGAGCCTCATAAAAAAATACATGTACGGTTCGAGAGGATACATCAAATGTCGTTGAATTTTGGAATAGGTTCAAATTAAGACCTTTTTGAATTTTCATCAATTTTACCTCTATAAAGATGTGCTAAAGGTAAATCGTATTCAAATGCCTTAAACTTTTTGTAAAACCAGTTATTATGTCCGAGTGAGTCTTCATCATTTTTCTAAATAGTTTCCTATTAGTCCGTTTTCTATAAACTTTTAAATTAAATGTTTGAACTTCACATTGTTTATTTTTTGTTTTGTTTTCAACTAACTACAAATTTTCTTCAGATTCGACAAGAAATTGGCGGGAATGATAGATTATTGAAATTTATGAAGTGCAAATGAGTTGCGATTTCAATAATACCAAATATGTAGATATAATAAACGAAATATCAGTAGTGCAATGAATATTCTGTTACCAACATTCGATCAAATTCCTTGTGTCGGATTCGGTAATAACAAAAGTTTGGATGATAATAATTGAAACTGTTGCTTTAGCTCATTTGTCGAATTCTATAATAGGGGTGGTAACTAATTTAGCTTGTTTTTAAAATTTTAATCAGTGATCAGTGAGTCAAAAAATTTGGGCACGTAGCTTAAATCAGCAACAAGAATTAAATCCAAGGGGCCAGTTATAGCTATCATTGAAATCGATCCGGAAAATTTTTTGAATCGATGTTTGACGGTGTTTTCCTTTGACTAGAAATGAAAATTATATATATCGATCGGAAATCACACAAAGAATTTTTGTTGAGCGAAAAAAGGGTAATTTCGCATTTATTTTTCTCTAAAAATGTATTTTTCTATTTTCCGGACGGAAATTCATTTTCCTGAACAGCTGATACTTTTATGTTCAAAAGTGAAACGAATCGTTCCACTGATTTGTGTTCCAATTTCACACAATTCCAATGACAGATTTCTGTCAGTAAACATTTTTCGGTGGCTTTCAATCAGGAAATTTTTTTCAATGACAGAAATTTTTAATGAAAGCTATAAACGACCTGCCAAAAAAATTCCAATGTTTGTTTTCAATGATGAAAACCAATGATAGCTATAACTGGCGCCTAACATAAATTTCAATGAATCAAAAGTAGAGCCTCATAAAAAAATACATGTACGGTTCGAGAGGATACATCAAATGTTGTTGAATTTTGGAATAGGTTCGAATTAAGACCTTTTTGAATTTTCATCAATTTTACCTCTATAAAGATGTGCTAAAGGTAAATCGTATTCAAATGCTTTATACTTTTTGTAAAATCAGTTGTTATGTCCGTGTGAGTCTTCATCATTTTTCTAAATAGTTTCCTATTAGTCTGTTTTCTATAACCTTTTAAATTAAATGTTTGAACTTTACATTGTTTATTTTTTGTTTTGTTTTCAATTAACTACAAATTTTCTTCAGATTCGCCAAGAAATTGGCGTAAATGATAGATTATTGAAATTTATGAAGTGCAAATGAGTTGCGATTTCAATAATACCAAATATGTAGGTATACTAAACGAAATATCAGTATTGCAATGAATATTCTGTTACCAACATTCGATCAATTTCCTTGTTTCGGATTCGGTAATAGAATTGGATGATAATTGAGACTGTCGCTTTAGATCATTTGTTGTGTTCTGTAATAGGGGTGATAACTAATTTAGCTGAAACACTGAACTATTTATGCTTAAACGGTTCTTACCGAAAAAAGGCAGAAATGGTTTGAAAGAATTTGTTATTGTTAATAACGAATCATAGTTTTCATACCAATCAAGGTTATTAGGTATACCAATTTTTTGTAATTTATTAAAAAAAATATAAAAATAACATTTTAAATTGAAATTTTTTTAATTTGGGCACTTAGCTTAAATCAGCACCAAAAAGTAAATCTAAAACTTATTTCTTCAAGACCATGAAATTATAAGTTTTACGGTTTTTTAAAACCTCCTGTAGAGTTCAATGAAGACTAATATCCAGTGAAAATTTCTGGAAACTATGTGAGATACCAAAAAGATTTAAACTGCATCTAAATTTGATTATGAATTATTTATGAGCACCAACTTCGTGCGCTAGCTCCATCCTGCTGAAATAACTCAGAACTATCGACAATCTCTAGGCTCAAAAAATGTTCGATTGTAGCCCAGTACATTGTACCAATGTGAATTTCTGGCGTTGTTTCTAGACTCTCTACAACACTTGCAAAAATGTGTCCAACATTCGCCTTATTTTGGACAGTACAGGTTCTTCCAGCTCTAGTTAGATCAAGTACAATTCCTTGTTCATGAAATGAAAGGGTAGATTTTAAAAATTAAAATTATAACGATAAATTCTTTGGGTTAAGGTAATCGAGTGATTATTTTCAAAATAAAATTCAATTTGTACTTTGATCCTCTTTGAAAAGTTTTAGTAAATTTTAGTAAATCCCCAAGTTAGTTTCATAAGTACTTTAAAAAAACAAAAGATACAAAATTTAAAACAGAAGAGTTATGATTTTATTTTAAATTAGAAAAAAACTTTCGACCCACCCTGTATGACGAAAGAACCACAAAAATGATGACAACGCGCTGTGTTTCGCTTTTATTGCGACTTTTTTCACAATTGAGTTCTTTTTATTTAAATTGAAGATGTTTTTACTGATGTATAATGCAAAATGCAAAATCATGTAATACAAAATAAGACTGATTGATAAAATAAAATACATTTTATCGAGCAACAGGAGGAAGAACCCTTCCTTGCTCAATCTCAATCGTTTCTGATATACTATGTACACATGTGTTATACAAGAAATGTAGGTGGGTGGACCCACTATTTTATTTCGAATTTAAGCAATATACTCTTCTTTTTATATGGTTGAACTATAGTCACAGGGGGTTGTAATTTTGGTATCAGTTGCTGATAAAAATCTTCATAAAATTAAATGCAAAAGAGAAAATAAACTTTAACCTTTTTTCCTAAATCTCTTAATAAACTTTTCCTTCTCTAAGTTTGTTTTCTTTTATTTTTGTGTTTTCTATAAAATAAAAACAGTGCCTGTCAGCAATAACTACTTAATCCTTTTTGTTTTCCTCATAGAAAATTTTCCAAGAACATAAAAATAATAAAATTATCCCCATCCATTAAAATCGACTTACAACAACAAAAGCTAATACCACATTGTCCAACCAAACATGTTTGTTTCTTCTTGGCCAATTGCATAATAACCAACTCCGGCCAGGCCATCGCCACATCCACCGAGATGATATCAAAAAATAATACTGACAGTTTTATGCAGAAATTTACCCCCTGAAGACTTTAAATGGTTGCTCGTGTCTCTGCTCCCTGCGTGTAGTATTAGGGTAGGTTTTTGCTGATTTAACTAAAAAACAAGAGTCCTTCCTCGGTCTCTTCTGTTTCTTTTTCTGAAAAACGGAATTGTTGAAAAATAAAGAACTTTTTCTGGTTAAACTAAATATTTTCATTTCCATAAAAAAGGGTTGAGAGAACTCATTTTTATTTTAAAGCAACCGAAAGACTTAAGCTGTAAAACCGTTTAAATTTTCGTTTACAACAAAAATGGATTTTTTTAGAGAAAAAGTATGTATGTTGAAATACCCTTCGGCATTAGAAGAGAAAAAAAGGACTGTTGAGTGGTGATAGAAGTATTTATACACTCTCACTGTAATATTTACTTTAAGATTTAAAATTACAAAAAAAATTAGATTTTAGAGGGAAAAGGATTGAAGTTGAAGAACAATGGAAAGGGTTGAGAATTAATTATTGGGTATCATTTGTTACAACCCTTAACCTAAGCCACCACATATCTATTGTTTTCTTTAATTGCAAAAAAAACGTACATTACAGGAGGAACAACCTACATGTGTAATTCAATGGAAAAGGTTCAAAATAAGCTGATTAGTGATTATAACGATAATAAACAATAGTTTTGAGAATTAATCTCGCCGAAATCTTATAGCTTCACATTTTGTGTCTTCTGGCGAAATTTGCTTTTTTTTATTTTTCCGATTCTTTAATACCCGCTGTGAATTCTTATATCTTCTTAATATATAAATTACGTGTCACAATGTTTGTCCGCGATGGACTCCTAAACTACTTAACCGGTTTTAATAAATTTGTACACCGTTTGCAGTTTAATCCAACTTGAAAGATAGGAAAGCTTACATCGCAATATTATTTTATTGCAAATTATTTGTCTACTGTTTTGACAGTCACAATTATCTATTAGATCCAATTGATTCTAACTGTTAGTGATATCTGATGACTGAATTGAGTAAGTATTCAATAGATGGCGCTATGTCAAACTTCAAAACGTTTCATATAAGCAACAATTTAATAACATAACCACCACATGTGGCTGAGGCTAAGGTAAAGTTTTAATTTATTTTGTAGTAAACAAAATAAAGTGATATTTAATTTTTTTAATTTTTGGTGTTAGCGATTTTCCAAAACGACCCTTGTTTCAATAAAAAGTAAGGCTTGAAAATCACAACAACAAAAACTGATATTGACGAAATATAATGCTTTAAGAAAATAGTAGAATTAAAAAAAATTCTTTTAATGTTTTGAAATTTTAAAGAAAATAGAAGACATCATCAGAAATAAAATACTTTCAAATAATAGATGCTAGTGCAGCAATCACTGTTAGAGTCTTGAAACCAAATCCTCTTTAACTTCCGATTTTAATTTTTCAAAAAACAGTAAACTATCCATTAAAGCATATGTAAAAGACAACGACTGTACGTTAATTTGTCTTTAATTTTAAGAGGCTCAAAGTATATTTTAGGAAGCACGTATAAATTAATCTTTCCACGCCAAAAATTAGCTTTGTCGTTATTTCCTTTGAAGTTCCGACATTTTTGCATCTAAATTATTCTAGACTATAACTTAAGTGAAATGTTTTTAAAAAATGTACGAAATAAATGTTCTATTTTGCCTTAACTTGAGAAAACATGGAGAACAAACGTGTACTTCCGGTTAAAGGGAAAATAATGACCTAGAGAATGTTATTGTTGGCATCACGCACCAATAAGTTATCTTTCAGCACCTAAACGATTTTGTATTGAGTAGGATTATGAGATGGAGAAATGAAAAGAACAATTGCGTGCCTAATTTCTAAGCTAATCAAGGTTTTTCTATTTGTTATAGTGAAAAAAAGGGACGTGTCTTATAGGATTTCCATTACTATTGTTTCCAGTAATGCGATGAGAAATTATGTGTTTTTATGAACTTATACATGAAAACATTGCTGAAATGTTAATATTTAAACTAATAAAACATACTCTCAAGAAATCTGCAATTTCAGTACATTTACAAATTTGAAAACTTAACGAAAAATACCCAAACAAACTGAAAAGATAAAATCGATAGCTAACATTATAAACTCTACTTTTGATTATGCATGAAGATGCTGCTCTGACAAAAAATCATTAATAAATGAATACCTGTCGCGTTGTAGACGAAATATTGTATGGGTCATAATCAAAAATACTCCATTACCAAGATCGGAATCTCAGCCTGACGTTTCGGTTTGCCTACAAGCTACGTCGGCTACATTTAGTTTTACAGCCCATCAAAACGCTTCATTATAGTAATCAGCCCCATCTAAATGCTTCATTTTGATTGTTTCATGGCCTCGTTCAAAAACTAAACAATCCTAACCAACAGAATCTGAAGTGCTGACATGGTCTTAAATTGGAACATGCGCTACAACTGGTTAAGTATAATTTATTGGAAATGGACAAAAGTGTAACTCAATACTTTGTAAAACAACAAAAACAATAGGCGGGTGCCTCCGTATTTATTTGTACAGACAATGCTACGAGAAGCATACTTGTGAAGTTCCATTGCCAACTTTAGCTAGTTCAGATTCCTCAATTAGATTAGTATTTTCACAGTTCGGTAATTGCAAGACCAAATTTTAGTTTTGTTTGTTGCAGAAATATTCCTAAAAATTTCTTTTTGAGGGACTATGTTAGAGTTAGAATTTTGTTTGTAGTTAGATTTTGGAATACAAATTTGAGGGAACCATGTCTTAAAAATAAGTTGCTTTGTGTAAAGCATCTTTTAGGAATAGAAATAGGCAATATGGTTACACACAACACAATACTAACTAAATGATTGCAATAAATAGATTTAAGTAACTTTTTTAATTCCAGTATGGGGAAACCGAACACCCAATAGAAAAAAATCGTTCAACGCGCCAAAATGCATACTTCTTGCTTAATAATGTTATCTTCTATGCTTACGCATAAAATTACGAATTTTGTAGCATATGAACATTTCTAGACATTTTACAATGTGAAAAATTTAATATGCTATGAAATAATTGGCTGCTATTAATGCTAATTTTTTTCTAAAAAGTTGATGAAGGTTAGCTGAAGCGGAAATTTCTTTAATGAACATACTCAAAATATTATTGGCTTTCTTGAAAATATTTTTCTACACTAACCTCTGCTTTATATCTGAAAACTATTGTTTATGTATATTTTCTTCTATGTTCTGCATTTATAAAATGTAATCTATGGAAGTATTTTATTTTTTTTATTTTTTTTAGCAGCACTTTTACTAAACATACCCTTCAAATAATAATAAGCAAACTTGAACTTTGGTAACTAAATACTTTTAAGGAATGAATGAAAACTATATTTTGCGTTAAACTGTGGGAATTCACTAAAAAAAACGGGTTGGGGTCAAAATTCTGCCAGGGTCAAAATTCTTTTGTCAAAATTCTGCTTTCAAAATTCTGCTTTTCAGAATTCTGTTTTCAAAATTCTGCTTTTCAAAATTCTGTTTTTCAAAATTCTGTTTTACAAAATTCTGGAAATAATAAAAATAAGGTTTGGAAAATGTTAAAAAGCGCGCGCTTTTAATATTTTCAAGAAAGCCAATAATATTTTGAGTATGTTCATTAAAGAAATTTCCGCTTCGGCTAACCTTCATCAACTTTTTAGAAAAAAAAATTAGCATTAATAGTAGCCAATTATTTCATAGCATATTAAATTTTTCACATTGTAAAATGTCTAGAAATGTTCATATGCTACAAAATTCGTAATTTTATGCGTAAGCATAGAAGATAACATTATTAAGCAAGAAGTATGCATTTTGGCGCGTTGAACGATTTTTTTCTATTGGGTGTTCGGTTTCCCCATACTGGAATTAAAAAAGTTACTTAAATCTATTTATTGCAATCATTTAGTTAGTATTGTGTTGTGTGTAACCATATTGCCTATTTCTATTCCTAAAAGATGCTTTACACAAAGCAACTTATTTTTAAGACATGGTTCCCTCAAATTTGTATTCCAAAATCTAACTACAAACAAAATTCTAACTCTAACATAGTCCCTCAAAAAGAAATTTTTAGGAATATTTCTGCAACAAACAAAACTAAAATTTGGTCTTGCAATTACCGAACTGTGAAAATACTAATCTAATTGAGGAATCTGAACTAGCTAAAGTTGGCAATGGAACTTCACAAGTATGCTTCTCGTAGCATTGTCTGTACAAATAAATACGGAGGCACCCGCCTATTGTTTCCACTTGAACTTCTAACGTCGCAAAAAAAATGCTCTAAGCAAACTACAGCTGAAAAAATTATTTGTTTTGTTGTTTTACAAAGTATTGAGTTACACTTTTGTCCATTTCCAATAAATTATACTTAACCAGTTGTAGCGCATGTTCCAATTTAAGACCATGTCAGCACTTCAGATTCTGTTGGTTAGGATTGTTTAGTTTTTGAACGAGGCCATGAAACAATCAAAATGAAGCATTTAGATGGGGCTGATTACTATAATGAAGCGTTTTGATGGGCTGTAAAACTAAATGTAGCCGACGTAGCTTGTAGGCAAACCGAAACGTCAGGCTGAGATTCCGATCTTGGTAATGGAGTATTTTTGATTATGACCCATACAATATTTCGTCTACAACGCGACAGGTATTCATTTATTAATGATTTTTTGTCAGAGCAGCATCTTCATGCATAATCAAAAGTAGAGTTTATAATGTTAGCTATCGATTTTATCTTTTCAGTTTGTTTGGGTATTTTTCGTTAAGTTTTCAAATTTGTAAATGTACTGAAATTGCAGATTTCTTGAGAGTATGTTTTATTAGTTTAAATATTAACATTTCAGCAATGTTTTCATGTATAAGTTCATAAAAACACATAATTTCATCGCATTACTGGAAACAATAGTAATGGAAATCCTATAAGACACGTCCCTTTTTTTCACTATAACAAATAGAAAAACCTTGATTAGCTTAGAAATTAGGCACGCAATTGTTCTTTTCATTTCTCCATCTCATAATCCTACTCAATACAAAATCGTTTAGGTGCTGAAAGATAACTTATTGGTGCGTGATGCCAACAATAACATTCTCTAGGTCATTATTTTCCCTTTAACCGGAAGTACACGTTTGTTCTCCATGTTTTCTCAAGTTAAGGCAAAATAGAACATTTATTTCGTACATTTTTTAAAAACATTTCACTTAAGTTATAGTCTAGAATAATTTAGATGCGCTTTTTAACATTTTCCAAACCTTATTTTTATTATTTCCAGAATTTTGTAAAATTATCCTCTCGCTTGCATAAGCGAAATGTTTAGACGCAATTAATTTTTGCTCTCTTAACTTAATCAGGGTCTTAGACAATGGCTAGTGTCTTTTCTTATCCTTTCGTGATAGTGTGTTATTCTTATTAAAAAGCAAAAATGAACGTTTTACTTGTTAAATCTAATAAAGGAAAAGAAAAGCTGTGCGTGGATGGATATATGTTTTATTTTGAAAAGTTAATAAATATAATATAATAATAAAAAAGCAGAATTAGCAGAATTTTTTTTCAATATAAATTTCTAGAATTTTGAAAAGCAGAATTTTAAAAAGCAGAATTTTGAAAAGCAGAATTTTGTAAACCAGACAAAAAAAAAGCAGAATTTTCGTTAAAAAAGCAGAATTCTGAAAAGCAGAATTTTGAAGCCAGAATTTTGACCCGATCCCAAAAAAAACTTCTGTACGTCAACAATAAACATTCATGTCGATTACATGATCTATTGAATGAGTTGTGCATGAATTCAGAACGATTTTAAGAAGTTTTCATTTTGTGGTATATGTCAAAATTTGCATTTTATTTGCTCTGCATTTATTCAACAGGTTCGCTATAATCGTTCTGATTATTTTTTAAAACATTGCTGTTCCTTTGATTCATAGTTTTTTTGATAGAAAATATATGTATGCTTCCATCAATCAAGAATGTTATGGATAAGGTATTTTTCGATTATAACTTTTTTTTAATTTATTATTTAATAATCAAAATGACATTGAAAAATAGTTGCAAGCTTAAATCATTAAAAACAAACTGTAAATATACACTTGGATTAGTTAAATTGCTACAGATTTTAATTACTTGCAAACAAAATATTTGGGCCGTTCGTGAATGAAAATTTATTAGAATTCAATAAAAAAATTGCGCTCGCACCCTTAACTTGTTGGTTCTTCGAACGCATCTTTGATACAAAAATCCGAGGTTCATTATGAAATTTAAAGAATTTCGTAGTGATTACTGTAAATTAGTGAATTAATTATAATAAACTGATGTTGAACATGCTTTTTTGAAGACAAAAAGGTACATTGGTTCACTCTTAACAAAATGCCTGCAAAATTAAAGCTTAAAACTGACTTTTTCATCGAAAAAAGTAAAAATAAAAACCTGAAAAAAACTTATTTACCCTCCATTATGTTTTTGCTTTGCAAAGTGCCGCTAGCCCACGGCATGGTTTTTTTTTTTGTGCTCACATCTATTCATGGACTAATTGTCAAAATTACAAATACAACAATGTAAACAAACGGGTTTTGGGGAGTGAAACGTATGAAAGATTCCGATCTTAGTAAATGGAGTATTTTTGGTCATAATACTGTATTTAAAATACTCGTTGGCAAAGTTCTGTATTCCAAAATGCTTTAATTGATTTCAAAAGGAAAAATTGTTTTAATAATGTCAAAAAGTAAGCATTTCTTTATTGATAGTTGAAAAACAAATCAAAAAACACAATTTGTAAAAATACAGTATTTTGTGATGAGACATTTGAAGATACAGTATTATGACATAAAGGGCTATGTTAAGGCATACAGTATTTCATAGTTAACAGTGTTTGAAAATACAGAATTATGACCAAACAGTATCATACACAATTCTGGAAAATAGTAATTCGATCTGCTCCCTTACTCTCATTTATTTCTTATTCAAAATGTTCAGCAATTTTTCGTTCCTGACGTTTGTACTCTGTAAATTAATTCCTCCCGAATTTTCAACAACTCCATTGTTTTAAATTGATTTGTGGCACGTTGGTAAATTCTTAAAGCAGCTGAAAAAAATTCTACAATTTCTTCGGCTGTATTTTCGGGGTAGCAAAATATTTCAAGGTTTTCGACCTTTATCAGTTTAAACACAAAAAAAGTGATATTTAAAGTCAAGTTAAAAATTTAGAGAATTGTCAAAATTGTTAATAAGTACGAAGAACTCTTAAAATAGTAGGAAGACGACATCTTTTACATTTTTCTAGTTATAAGTACAGCACATATTTCGAAGAGTAGTAGCGTAGCAATAAGTATACCGGAAATTTTCGTTTATGATTTCGTATTGTATTTTTCGTTTGGAATGTTTCGTTGAGTCTCAGAATACTAGGCTTTAACCGATAATCATGTTTGTATCTAAAATTTTAATCAACAAAGCTATGATGGGGTTATTTACACTAATCGTCGATATCGCTAATCAAATTACTTTATATGATTTGTGCAATTTTATTCACATGGATAAATTAAGTTTATATTGTGAATTTCTCAGGTTCTGATTTGACAGCAGTAGTTAACCAAAATCATCTGATACGCAATGCCCTTTTCCTATGCCTATAACTGCCTTCATTTCGTCCATAGTGTAGAGATAACACTTCATTAAAAAATAGAAAACCTGGTGAAATTTTTATATACGACCATAAATTGTGCACATTCAGCCCCTTATATGTTTCCCTTTCCGGAAATCTAATGTATTATTTATTTATTCATATAAATCATTTTTTCGCTCGTAGTCACTTTACAATTTTTGCGGTAGACAAAACGCATTTAAAAACTTATTTAAAAATCACACTTATCCCCCATCAGACATTTTTGCGGAAGTGTCTATCAAAGTTGTTATAGTTTTGAGTTTCCCTGATGCGAATTTAGTTCATCTCCTGAATGAGAATCATAAATCTCATTCATTCACAGAACTATAAACAAATATAATATTACACAGTATCTGATGAGTCAATTTTGATTTATATACGAATAGGTATACTTTATATAGTATGTAAATGTGTAAGAGCTCAATCATAGATTTTCCTACAGAGGCTTATGAACTCAGACTTCCTATGCTTTGCTATTATTATACATAAATTATTATTATTATTTCTGCAATGCATAATAAATGCAATATATGTCAGTAAGATAACTCATAAGCGTTTTGTAATATCTCCTAAGTCATAAATTAATATGATTGAATGGAATAATGTGTCAGTCAAAATTGTTCTCTGATCATTTTGTAATAAGTTTTGAAGAGTGCTTTTTTTAGGTTCGACGTTAGAAAGTGCATACGACTTGATAAGGACTAGATTATTGCATACCTCTTGAAACTTTACGGCAACCCTGTTCTATACATAAAATTACTATATATTTTATTTATAGGGCAACAATCCTTAAATCAAAACCATATCTGTCGATTGGTATAATAATTAATAATTTTCTTAATGCAATCCCACATTTTTCTACAATCCAAAGCCACCCTCTGATTGTTTTTGCGGCTTAGTCAACTATAGGCGAGTGCTATGACGACGACCTATACCTGACTATCTAATCTATCCATGTTCATCAATCCGATACACTTTTTATGGATTAGAAATATTTCTCGGCGCGGCGGCCAGTGGCGGCTGGTGGTGGCGCGGCATATGCATCATAGACGAATAGACGCGGTATTTGACGTGACAGAGAGTGTGTAAATGTAGTGCATTTCTTGAATTGCAACCATATTCAGAGTAACTTGCGTAAATGATTTTAATTAAATACAAGTTAGCCACGGCTGCGCGACTTAAATGGTAGATTACGTAAACTATAACTATATATACACTGCAAACCGACCGGACCGCACTACTGCCACACCGACCGACGCACGACGACGACGACAACCGTCTTTCTTTACGAGGTTTTAGTCCAGTTCGATGAGCTACTAATAGTATCTATAGAAGATGTCCGTTGTTAGTCCAATTAGTCAGAGTGTTAAGACTGTAGGAACAAAATTCTAACATCAGCTATCTGATTGTGGACTTGTGTGGACAAAATGTACTGTTGTCGTCGTGTGACGCGTCTTCGTGGTCGTGCGTCGACGACGACGGGCAGGTTCCTCTATTAATATTAAGATTTTATTACTGATTAGAATAGAAGTTTTTTTATATTTATTGAATTCTTTTACCTTGGAAGTATGATAGCTTTTTAACAGTAACAGTCTTGAATGAAAAAGGAGTAATATCTTATAGCAACTTGTTTATAACTAAACTAAGGAAATTTAACCGTGTAATTTTTAAGCAGGCAGCATTGGTTTAATTTAACTATAGAAGTACGTTTTTTGTACAACTTAAACCGAATGGAAAGTTAGTTTTATCGTCCGTTTTGTAGAATTGAAAATGTTGACTTTTCTCGACGTTTCAAGGTCTCTAGAAAATGAATCCATCGTTTTTAGAGAGATTTCATTTCGTGCGATCAGAATACCTTTTTCCTTTTCCATATTTCAAGAATGATCGTCTTTAAATAAATTTAGCTTTTAATATAAACTGATGATGTCTCAAAATCTCACGAATAAATAACGATATAAACTTCCATTAATTAGTGTTCTTTTCACTTTATGACATTGGTAACATAGTTTTTAGTAGTACCCGTGGCGTGATGGTTAGTGCGTAGGACTGTCATGCTAGAAGTCTTGGTATAATCCCTGCCTGTACCATATACATTTTTTTTTCACTTCCAATTCTTGTTATGAAAAGTGCTTTCCCAAATTTGCAGTTCGGATTTGGCTTAAAACTGTAGATCCGCTCCATTCCTGACAGCATTACTCGCACACAGGAATGGTTAAGAGTTGTAAGTCCTAGTGACCCTAGTTCTATTTTATTTTACGACTCGAATATTTTTTATTATTTTTACTAACATTTTATGTTAATATTACTTTGTTATATCTTGTCCATTTTTGAGAAAAAATTCAATCGAAAATTAAAAAAATTAAAAAACAGAAGTTAACTGATTAAGGGTTTAAGCCAGCATTAGAGGTCAAAAAATTAGGCATTTTGGAGATTTTTCATTTTCAGAAATAGTACTTCAATACAGAAATATCTATAGTACAATATAAAACATTTCTAACATCTCCAAATCATATTCAAGAATTTTAAGTCAAACGGTTAAAAAATGTCTCGATTTATGAGTCTAAAAATGCATTATTAAGATAAACGGCAAACGGGTTTAAAGTAGTAAGGAATAATTTTGCAATATTTTTAATATTTAAATTAAAAAACTGAGTACTTAAAGGTTCTTCGGGTCCTTAACATTTTGGTAAAACTTTTTTTGCGGTTTATATAAAATAAAAACTATTTTTGGAAATTTTGAAGGTTACCTAACTCTCGATATTTTTCGAAGAAAAATAAGTTAAAACAAATTGTTGGTTGTATACCTTAAATGAGCAGTCCGCTTTTTTATTAAATAAAATTTCAAGACCAAATTTTTTGATGGCATATATGAAAAGTTCTATCCTTTTTTTTCTTCAAATTATTTTGAAAATATTTGACTATTTACTTTATAAAGCAATTAATTGTTACATAAAGTCTTATGCCATACAGAATAATAAATTCTGTAAAAAAAAAACATTTTGTTTTAACTTTTATGTTAGAAGAACGATTGATAAGCCACAACTAGAAAAAAGAAGAAAAGTTAGTTAAAGTAGTGCGTATACACTACAGTTTTCTTTTAAAACCTCAATCCTCTTTATAACGTTTTTGTGTTCGCAGTATTTCAAAAACACATACAAAATGGTAACAAAACAGCATTTATTGGAGTACTAAAAGTTATTATTTGACCAAAATATTAAAAGTGTGCTGTTGGCTTTTATAGAATATTACAAAACTACCATTTTCCTTAAACTAGCAAAGCGGTCAAATTTTTATTTACAATATAGAAAATTCAAAATATCGTGCAACACTACCTCAGAAATTATGTCGGAATTCCTCTATTTAAAACACCACTTTTTAAAAATCCCGAAAAAAAAAGTTTTAAAATCCAAACTTATAAAATCCAAATTGTTAAAAATCTTGATCAATAGTCCCGTTTTTTAAAATATAAAAAAAGTCCCACCAATCAAACTTAATAACAAACTATGTTGGTTACATTCACATTTTTATTACTTTTTAAATTAAAAACAAATTTTAAAAAACTCAACAAAAATTGAAAGAAAATTAATTATTTGAATGCAAAAGTGGGATTAGAGGAAATGGGATTATACAAAAAAAAAACAGGATTATAAGAAAATGGCTTTTACAAAAGTAGAAGTTTAAAAAAGTGGAGTTTTAATACCGGAATTTCAGAAAAAAAAGGGATTTTAAGAATCGAGATTTTAAAAAGCGGTATGTTGTACCCAACCCACTAGCGCACTCAAAAGACATATTTTCAAGTGTTTTCGTGCTAACTGTACGCTTATGCTTATAAATTTAATTTAATTCAATTTTATTCGGTGTATTTTATTCTTCCAAAGAAAATAATTATACGAGTAGAAACAAAATTTGAATACATAGTGAATACATTTGAGTTTATAAGAAAAACATAGGCAATTTAATATAACTGATGCTAAATTCAAATGTATCTCTAAAGAAGTTAGGAGTTCATCATCTTATGATTGGTGGTGCTGATGTTCATGTATAACAAATGAGCAATGTTGTTAAACATCAAATGAACTAAATAGCATGGAACAATTCACACATGATCTAAAGTACTATGATGTCCATAGATGCGTAACGAACTTGAGAATACAAAATACTTATATCTACTATAACAGCAATATGAACACTATTGAACTATAAATCCATTCGGATTCAGATTCAAGGCATATTATGAAGATACTTCTGTTTTGAGAAGAAAATCATAAATGAACTGATTTACATAAAATATAGATTTATTAGAGTTCAAAAGTTCAACAAGCCGTTTCCAATTACTTACAGGTATAGTTTTCTCGATTAAGAAAATTAAAACGATTGAAAGTAGTAAACAATTGAATTCTCTATGAAAAATCAATTTAAAGTTCATTTATCTTGTGATAAATATGAGAAGAAATGTCTCATTTTAATGGTCACACTTCTCAAATTATTTAAAGTGTTTATCAATATTTTGTGTTTGAAAAAGTAAGCATTTTTCGCCACCATAGTAAACAAGTAAGTAAAACACAAAAATAAGTACAGTTAAACCCAAATAAATGCATTACCTTAAATGCTACGCTTTGATAGGCACCTATACGGGTAAGGCAGTGACAAAAACCCGCTTAAGTTCACAATAGGTACTTATCACTATATTTATAAAAAAAAAAACAAATTAAAATAAAATTAAGAAAATTGATAACAAAAAACATTTAGACAATATTATTACAAATAAATCTCCGCCATTGTAGTAGATTAAGATTACTATATTTGAATTTAAAAATTTACTGAAAGAAAGGAGACCCTTTAAACTGCACCAACTATAAATGAATCAGTCTACTTAACATCGCTTGAAAAATCTTCTCTGCCGTAATATGTCAACGTCTGAAGCCCATCGTCAAGAACCTAAAGGGCCTTGCACATGAGAGCGAACAACGAATGGACGAACACATTTCAAAAAGTCAATTCCAAACAAAAACACATTTAAATTATAAGAAACCAATTGACAATAATGTTAGGATAATAAAATTTGCATTTTGTTTTCTAAAACAAGACAATTTTGTCAAAACAATTTGTTAGTAACGAATTGCAGTGTGGTTACTACGAACTGTCAAACTCTATTCGCGTTCCACATACCATCCACACTGCAACGAATAAATTGTTCGCGCTCAACTTAACCTCAAAATTATACCACTCTTGTTTTGTTTTTGTGTGAAAGATCATGGCTGAGGAAAATATGGAGAAAAGGGTAATTATAAATTGACAGTTCGCCGCTGTCTGCGAATAACAATAAAGCTCATGTGAAAGAAAAGTCAAAATATGCGAACATCCACAGTTCGCAGTCCGCAGTTCGTAGCTCATGTGCAAGATGTTTAATAGGTCCTTATCAGTGTGGTCTTAGACCAGGAAAGTCCACAGTCGATCAAATATTCACATTATGGCAGAGCCTGGAAAAAACCCAAAAACATCAAATCGACATATGACAGCATCTACAGGGACGAGCTTTTTAGAGAAATTCGTCCGTTTGTGCAGAGAGAATTTGCACTGCTCCATAAAGGTTGGAAAAAACTTAACAGAACCGTTCGATGTCAAAAAAAAGGCTTTAGACAATGTGATGCGCTTTTAGGCGATAGCACCATCGACAGACGTAGTAGTTAAGGACTTTGTCTACCTGGGCTCCGCTATGAAAGCAGAAAACAACACCAACGCTGAGATCAATGAAGAATAACTCTTGCTAACCGCTGTTTCTTTGGGCTTAGCAAAGCCCTCTCTTGAGGGACCAAAGTGTACCTATGTATATAAGACCTAGACGTTATTCCCGTCCTGCTGTACGGTGCAGAAGCATGGACTATGACAAAAGCGGGTGAAAGCACCTTGGGTCGTTTCGAGAGAAAAGTTTTTCGTGTGATCTACGGTCGCGTATGCATAGAAGGTGAGTGGAGGGGAAGATGGAACTACGAGCTGTACGGGCTGTACAGCGGCGTAGATTTAGCCAGAAGGATAAAAGTTCAAAAACTGAGACGACTGGGTCACGTAAAGCGCATGGAATCCAATGCTCCGGTCCGGAAATTCTTCGAATCCACTCCCACAGGACAGCGCATTAGAGGAAGACCGCGGATCAGGTCAAAAGTGACCTCAAATAACTTGAAGTGAACAACTGGTGAAATCTAGGGACCGAGCTAGATGGAGAAGTTTGTTGGGTGAGGCCCTAGTTTAAACAGGACTGTAGCGCCACTTTAAGTAATCACAAGAAAACCTTAAAGGAAGAGAAGTATTTTTTCAGCTGATTTTTAAGAATATAATTTTCTTAAAGCAAAATTTGTTAAAATTATACAAAATGAGTTAAGCGAAAGTTACTTATATGATGATTTTCGTATGGTTATAAGCATTTATTCGATATGCACTTATCCGGGTTTTACTCTATGTAATTTTATCAATTAAATAGTCGCCGTCGTCTTTGGGTTGGCTCGCCGAACTGTCTGGCAATTTATACGATTACCATACAACTCTTACAGCTCTAGCTCAATTCTGATATCAACAAAACCAGAAATATAAACAAAAGACATCAAAAAACCGGCAACCGATTTCGTTCCAAGTAAGTCAGGAAATTTTGTGATTAAAGCAGCAAACAAAAAGAAAAAAAAAACAACAAAACAGAAATGATATTTACTTAAAGATAGAAAAATGTTTCTGCTATAATCAGCGAATTAAATACAAGAATTCGATATCAATGCTCTGTCGAGCCGCGAGGAATAATAGAAACAAAAATGTGTTATGATAAATTTTAGTTTTGTAGTTTGGTTGTCGCAGCTGCAAGGCAGCGGTCGTGAATTAAATTAAAACAAAAACAAAAGAAAGAATCGTGCTTTTAACGTTAATTATTATTAATTTAGTAAATATCGATCTGATTACTATCGAATCGGTTTGAAACACTTGACTTGAACTACAAAAATAAAATCGCGCGTGCCAAAATGTCAACATACACTCCCCTCTTGGGGTCAGATAGCGAAAGTGAATGCAATTACGATGAATATTTCGCAACTGGAAAGATAAATCGTAATCGAAATAATATGCAACAAAAAGTCAGAAAACATTGGCATTATAAAGTTGTAGCTCAAAATTCCATTAACATAAAATGGCCATTGGCAGCTGTCAAAAGTTCATCACATTCATCTGCAAACGAGATGGCGAGGAAGAAGTGGTGTCATAAGTCGACGGAATATCATCAAAAATCATCACTGTCATTTTCTGGCAGTATTAGAAAAAGCGAAAGTCATGGGTAAGTGATGAAGTTTTATTAAAAATCAGCATGACAATATTATTACATCTAACTTTAATCATCTATTGTTATGAAAATGTCGTTCGAAAATATCGTAAATTTAATTGCACCTTGATAAAATTCTGGATAAATCTCGTGGAGTGGAAGTGCAACAAAAACGCCCCTAAATAAGCAATGATAAATTATTTCGTTTGTTCATTTTTATGAAACTAACAAAAGACAAACATCGTTCTTTAAAATTAGATGATTTCTGTAACCATACCAGACTTTGAAAAAATAAAATTAATTATTGCTTATTGTTAGAAGTTTTTGAAGAAAACCAATTTGAAACTGAAGAAGAAGGAAGATAACATATTGGTTCTTCATTTCTTGTATCTTGTTTTATTGCTGATATCAAGATTCTGTATTCCTTTTTTGTCACTGATGTTATTCAATATTTTCTACAAAATAAAACAATAACACTAAATGATATCATATCTTTATGTATTCATTATTCATGTACATATACGTTATAAAAATCAGTAGATTATTGTAAGTTATTTTATCCTTGTTTTTGTTTGTCTTTGGAAAAGATTGAGTATTTCATAGAAACAATTGGTTGGCAATTTTCCAACAAAAATAGTACACCTCAAAAATATGTTTTGCCTTTCAGAACAACAAAGGATAATAATGATAGAAAGAAAATATTATGTAGGTCGAATGTACTCTTAATAAAAACAAGATATTTCCACTGTGGTATAAGATAAGGACCATTCAGTTTGTATAATAAGAAGATACATTATTTGAATTTTAAGATAAAATTTGTTTATAAGCTACTTTTGTGGCAATGTTGTTAGAAATATTTTTTGAATTGATTTTAAGATGTTGTGTTTTAAGAAGAATATAGTGATTCATAAGAAAAAAATAATACAAAATGAAATAATGAATTATTTATTTTTTAATTGAAGAAAATAATTAAATTTTGAATGATAAATCATCAGAATTGAGTAAACTTTTTTAATTATTGTGCTTAATGTATGACAAACAAAGCTGACCAGTCATTATTTTAAATAGGGTATAAACGCTTTAGTTTGTTATCTCTTAAGCCTAGTACGCTGCTGAAGCCTAGTACGCTGCTGATGCGAAACGAAATTTCCCATACAAAAATGACATGACGAAATCATAAACGAAAAATTTCGCTGTGCTTTTCGTTTTTCAGTACGCTGCTGAACGACGAAATGTGACATTTTAGTGGAGAGCTGTACTAGATTTCTTAGTACAATTCTCCACTCTTTTCGTTCTCAATTTAATTGCCCAGCACATTAATTGCTTGCGAAATTTTGACGTTTAATTTTTTTATTGAAAAAAAAAATTGTTTTCTCGTGACTTTCGGTGTTTTGACTTTGATTTATATTTGATTTAAAATTTAAAATAAAATGGATTTGTCTAATGTGTTCCAACATTGCATTTCTGAATCGGAAACTCAGGATGTTATTGGTGATGTGCAACAAGTGATGAAGACAAGCAGTGAAATTCAACTTCCAGACAGAACTCTCCACAAATATTTTTCCGCTGTGGTTTTCGTTTTCATTTCGCTCTGCACTTGGAGACCACCGAAAAATTTCGTTTCGCATCAGCAGCGTACTGTAGTACCCGTGGCATGATGGTTAGTACGTTGGACTGTCATGCGAGAGGTCTTGGGTTCGATCCCTGCCTGTGCCACCTTAATTTAAAAAAAAAAAAAAAAAAACGGGTACTGCCTCTTGCGAGGAATTGACAAATTCTCCAAGAGTAATGCTTGTCATGAAAAAGTGCTTTCTCAAATTAGCCGTTCGGATTCGGCATAAAACTGTAGGTCCCCTCCATCCCTGACAACAGTACTCGCACACAGGAATGGTTGAGAGTTGTAAGTCACTAGGCCCTGGTTCTCTACGGACTGTTGCGCCACCTAATTTATTTATTCAGCAGCGTACTAGGCTTTAATTTGAAAACTTTTCATCAGACAGCTCCAAAAGAAAAGAATTTGTTTAAGGTGATTTTAAATGAGTATGAGTATTTAAAAAAGTTGTTTAAAGCACATTTTTTAAATATTATAAAATAAAAGGCAGTTAAGTGGAAAGGTGAGTTTTATATGAAGACATCCTTAGAATTTATGTTATGAAAAATAAAAGGTACTTAAGCGGGTATTACTGTATTCACTTAAGAAAAACTTTGATTTAAGGCTAAATTTATGGCTACGACTTTAAAATTTCCTAAAAATTGCAACTTGGTTAACAGCAAATACTTAGGAGAGTTGTTGGTGGTAAAACTAAGCCCAATCTGAATTAATTGAAGACAATAGGTTTTTTGAAAAAAAAGTTGTCATTCCATAAAAATAAAGATCAAAACAATATTTTTTCAGGAAATTATAAGTTTTGAGACAACATTTCTTAAACATTTGGGTGTAGCACATTAAGAGAAAAAAAACTATTTTTAGATTTTGGTGGACAAATATTTTCTTGGTTAGATTTAGAAAAATGTTTTCTATTCCAAACAAAGTTATTTCATTTGTTTAAAATTTCAGAGATGTTAAATTTTTAGAAAAATACTCTAGGAACTTGTATACTTTAATTAAATCGGTATACGTGAATTGGTTCAAAAACTATAGGAGTCTTAAGTTAATTTTTCATTCAAATGGGAATTGTAAAATTTTGACTTTTTTGGTGATATCTCAAAAACCTTTAATTTTTTTTTGATAGCGTTCACTATACTTTAATTATATCATAAATATCGAGCAAAGTCCAAATTTTCACAGATTTTTCACATCTCATTAATTTTTATTTATTATACCTAATACAGGGCTCATTTTAAAGGTTAAAAAGGTGATGTTATGCTATAGTAACCTTCTTCTTAAATATTGTTATAAATACGCGTATTTATAGGTTTAAAATTGTAAGAATAGCTATAGTTAAGAACAGATTAGATACATGCGACATTTTTGAAAAACTAAATAAAGTCAATTTTTTGACTTTTTTGTCATCGGCTTTTATTAACAAAATCCTAATTTTTTTTAAATTTCTTCGTTTGTCTTAGAAATACATATTATTGGTACAGACGTGATCTTGATGTGTTAAGTACTAAATAGTCATCAGAATGTGATTTGCTATTTTTTTATTTTATGTCATTTATTTAAATAAATTTACTTTTTTAATAAGACATCATGGCAAAAAAAACATTTATTATATGAATTATACCAAAATGTATCTTGGATCTATTAATTTCTTATAAAAGCTAGCCAAATATACATTTTAAGTAGCTATCGCTAGGGAAGGAAACCTTTTAAGTGTTATCGTTGCATAAGCTGCTTCATATTCTACTTTCTTAATATCAAAGAAAAGGACCAGAAATCGGTTGATTTAATTTGTTATATTTGATTTATCATAAGAAATAATTTTAAAAATATTTGCACATACCGTTTATTAAATCACTCCTGTACAATATACATTGTACATTAAATAATTTTAATGATGATGGTTATAAATAAGAAATGGTCCTACAAAATTTGAAACAGTTATTGAATAAAATATATTATACCTATTTTCTGATCTGAAATCGAATTAAAATTTTGGAAGGGTATTGATAACTCTTGTTCAGTTTTTAGTTTCTAATAAACTATGTAGACGTATTTATAAGTACGATATTTTCAAATGAGTTCAAAAGATGTCAACAATTTAAAAAATATGCCATCGTCTGAAAGATCGGAAAAACAAATTTCTTACTATGACATTTCTGTAGGGAAGATTGTTGACACTTTTGAAGAGCATGTATCTAGAGAATTTTTGCAGTGTTGGTTTAACTTACTCCTTTTGTGAAGAGCAATAGCTACTAGGACTTATAATCCGCCAACTTGTTATTTTATATTATACATTTATTGACAGTGAAGTTCAATATATGGATCAATTCTTTGAAAATTAAGTTCATCCCGATGTTAGATTTTTCAATATTGTCAGTTCTGCTCTGAAAATTGCTGTCAATATAGCTTAAGACTTTCCATTAAAAAATTGCCTCTTTCATAATTTGCAGATTTTGTTCTAAAGAAATTTTTATTGTCAGATGGTTTGCTTGTTCAATTTTGCGTGTGCCTAAAACATTTGGGCAGTTTATGTTTCTAGCAGGAGAATGAAATACAAGCACACCTTATCTATTAATTCTCACCTAGCAATTAAATTAGCTTTATTTCTTTTAGATTTGTAAGACAGAGAATTCTTGAGAAATTTTGCCATACAAATGATATTCTCACAATAAAAGTGAAAAATAATTTTGAGAATTTTTGTTTAAATCTCTAATGTCATAGAAATATAAACTGACCAATTTACTATACCGTATTTGATACTGAACAATTTGTCAGATGTGTCAAATTACGAAATCTGTCTTATTTAAAACGTCTCGTTTACTTTACGTTTCTGGCAACAATGTCAAACTAAATTTTATTAGAAATTTGGGATACAATTTTTTTATTGACAGGTTTGCAAGTATCTTAAGAAATTCAAATTGACTGTATTTTATCCGGTCTCTTCTCATGTTTGAATGAAAACTAAGAATTGACAAGGATAGAACAACTCATAAGATACAAATTTTTTACCTATTTCACACATATTTTTTTCAATTTAGTGGTCAGTTAAAGCTATTATTGGTTTTCATCATTGAAAATCTTCTTTTGAAATTTAAAAGTGTTTAAATTAAATTGTTGTGTTCATTGTTTTTGGTATCAAAATAAAGCTTATATATAAGTAACACAATTCTTTTACTTAAAGAAATACTTAATTAAGCCAAGCATTTTAGTTTAAGTTTTCAAATAATGACAATGCTTTCACTGAACAGCGGATTTTTGATCAACTCCAACCAAAAATGCTTTTTAAATTTAGGGACATTTTTTCAATGACAGGCATTGTCAATTTTCGCTTTAATTGAATTTAAAAAAAAAAAATCCAATGATTGGTTTTGATTTCAATGATGACAACCAATGAAAGATTCCCTTTAAAAAATGCAAAATCAAACAGAACTAAAATAACATTTTTCCAGAAAATAAAATTCCCCACACAACATAACAAATTCCCCCCATTTTTCTTGAGTGCGATCCACAATCTCATATTTCACTCAAATTCAAAAAATATCTCAAGTGGGGCACAATCTGTCGAGTGGAGTGTCGATGACGAAAGACGTAACGCAAACGATAACCGCTCTCCCTCTCAAATGAGTCCATTGTTTTGTTTTTGTTGTTTTTGGTTTTATTGTTAAACGGTGTTTGTTTGTTTACATTTTTCTTTGCCTTTCTTAAGTACCACTCCAACGGCACTCTCTTGAGTTTATTCTTCTTCTGTTTTATGTTTTTATGCATTATTTTGTATGGAATTGGGATGAAAATTGTGGGATATTCTGCGCACTAAGAGTTCGCTCGCTTCGGACCGGAGAGTGCGCTTTTGCTTTGATTTTTGTTTCTGTGGAACGAGAAGAGCCCACGAGCTAAAGCAGCAGCCAAGCTGCCGACAACCGACAACGACAACAACCAAAACCAACAGCAACAGCAACAACGAAAACGAGAACGAGCGGAGCGGCGGCGATGGCGATGACAAGCGAACCGAACCGCTAGCGCTAAGCAAAGGCAAAAGCAACTTGTTCAGACTTCGGAAATCTTTTACTCAACAGTTAGGTTTCAACTCGGTTATGTGAATTGTGTGGTACGCTCCGCGCTCGCATCAACGTCAACTTTCGTCGCATCAAAAACGACAAGTGAACTCGACTTCGGATTCCGGTATCGGAATAATTAAAAAACAACAAGTTTATTACTAACCTATCTAAAAATTTAGTATATTTTAATCCTATATCGAAGTTGGAAAATCAAGTAAAGTTCTTTTTGAATTTTGCATTAAAAATAAGATGCAATTTTGAACTGAAGAAAAGTTCGTTTAAAATGCAATAACAGTAAGTTAAAGAAAAAAATAAATTTGACGCCAACGCATCGATGGAATTTTTATTCCTTCAATTCATGGCGCATCATTAATCTAACCGTCACGTGCATTTTTATGTTTTGTGAGTTTTGTTTTGTTTTTTAAAATTTAATTTG
This sequence comes from Eupeodes luniger, assembly GCA_951509635.1. Lineage (NCBI taxonomy): Eukaryota > Metazoa > Arthropoda > Insecta > Diptera > Syrphidae > Eupeodes > Eupeodes luniger. The sequence goes on along the minus strand of OX608075.1, from coordinate 3,104,040 downwards.
AAGTTTCGCCAATAATTCGTAACCGGAATACGAAATTATTACCAAAAGGAGAAATCAGTGTTAATAAATAAATAAAATAAATAATTACCGTTAAGCGAAGTGAAACAATGAAAATAATGATTACAAACACAACAACAACAACAAAATATACAGCCATTGAAGTCAAACCAAAGCAAAGCAAAGTTAAATAAAGTGAAGGCGGTATCGACATCGACATCGACGACGTCAACGTCAAATCATTGTTATTTTAAATTTGTCGAAGCAATCAAAAGGTGCAGTGCCGTGCCGTGCAACAAAGAAACAAATAAAATTTTTCCTATGTTAGGAAAATATGTTAAAAGTGCTGACAGTGATTTGAAGTGATTATCTGTAGATATTATTTTCCCTCCTCCTTCTCCTGCTACGCTTTTACCACCGCCACCACCCGCCGGTATTGTTTTTGTCTTTAGGCATTCAAAGCAAAGTTGTAGCTTCTATAAAAATATAAAGACGTAAACAAAGTGGAACTAGCGTGTAAACAGTTTCATTTTAGCAAGTGCGAGTATCGCGCCTGGATTACGCGCTCCCCTCCCCAACCCATTACTCCCTTCCCCAAAAATAGTGCAGCAGTGTTGTTGCACGGATTGGATTTTTGTTCACTTTAATCGTTTTTACTTTGGTTTTCGTGGATTGTGACGTTCAAAACATCTCATTTATGTTTTATTGTACATCATCATCATCATCATCATCATCATTACCATCATTTTATATGGAGTTTTCTTATATTTTGTTTTGTATCTCTCTCTGGGGGCTGATAGGTCATTACCACTTGGTTGAGTTGAGTTGAAGCTCATCGTCGACGACGTCGCGTCGTCGTGGTCGTCATTGTGGCGTGCATACTACTCACTTCATTCCACATGGCATGCAGATTATTATTTTTATTTTATTTCTTGAGGAAGCAGGAAAGCATACCTACATACATAACTACTACCATAAGTCCCAGACCTTACCAACCTACTACAGATACCTATGTATGTACATACTTCTGATGGGCTGTGAGTTCTGAGCTGTGGGCTATTTTTATCGCCCTGTCTGTCTCACTGAACAAGCGGATTTATGAATTGATTATCTTTAATTCTTGATTTTTTTAAAGACGTCAAACCACAGAAAGACAGTTCAGTGTTACTGTTGAACTTTGCTTTCCGGTGGTAAACTGTAAATATCTTCCATTTAATATAAACGTTTTACGGTTACCTACAACTTAAATGCGTTACATTTTGTTAGGTTGGTTTTGTTTTAGGGTCATTAGCTATCTAGGAATTGAATGTTTTATAGGTAGGTATATTACGTTGGTTTTCGAAGCGTAAATTTTCTTATTGTTCAAAAAGAATTTGAATAAGTACATACCTAGGTATGGAAACCTACCTCCTAGGTCTCTATCAAAACATAAAGTTAAATTGAGTTTTTGGTAGATAGATACATAAGTGTTTAAATTTTCTAGATCTACAACTTTTACTTAGCCTTGAATCAGATCAACTAACAATTTATAAAGTTACGTACCTATGTACATATACCTACAAAAGCTGGTTTCTTTTTTTAAAAAAATTAATAAAGATAATTTATTAAGGTACCAACCAACCTACCTTTAATGTACTTAGACATTACCTATGTACATACATAACTTCAAGGTCTGTTGTGTTCTTTGATTGTTAAAGTTTTATATGAAAAGATTATAGGTTCTTATAGACTTTTTAGACACTTCGGAAGGTTTAATCGTGCTTTGGTTGAATTTGATATTCCATAGGCTTAGCATAAGACTTTTTATCACAGGTTTGTTAAGGTTTCTAGATTTGGGTGCTAGAGGTTATACCTTATCATCTAAATTAAATATTTTTTTTAAACATATAAGGCGTACACTTATTTGGAGCTACCAGGAATAAAATTTCCCTCCGAATTTTTCCTAACGACGAAATTTGGAAATACATACCTACATATGTATGTACCTATAATTTTCGACTTTTCTTTGTAAGTTCAAATCTTATATTTATTAAAACAAGAGTCAATTTCCCCGAACGTGAATTCTTAATACAAACAAATTCCATAGGATAGACCTCACAAGTCAACAAAATTAAGTTTTTTTTCCTGCCACACGAATCAAAAAATATACCTTTTCTAATGAATTTGTTGTCCCAAATTGGAATTTCAGCTTTAAATTTCTCTATTAGTTCACATTTTTGAAATATAGCTCTTTGAAAATGTGAAAAAGTACATAATACTCTGTTTTTTAAAGATTTTTAAGGTTAAAACGCAACACAGTTCTTAACAAAGTACGGGATTTCACAAAGTACAAGTCTTTATCGTCTAGATACATTTTAAACCATTTCAGTATTTCCCTTAATTTTCATGAATTCCCATTAGTTACGAAAAGACTTTATTTGAATCTCTCTGAAGTTTTAAAAAAACCTTGGATGCAATTCCTGTGTGTTTTTAAATAATTCAATTTAGATGTAATTTTTGGTGCTCATCCCGAATCTGAACTCCCATTTAAGCTTTATTTGCTCAGATTCAGAAATACCCGTTTTTAACATTAGTTTTGCATTTTCTTCACTATGTTTTGAAAACTTGAAGTTATCACCTTTACATTATGAATTCGTAAGAAGAACATAAATGCTTGACCGTCCTGTTAAGGTTTATTTATGGAAGGGGAGGACTCACAACTAACAAGGATTGTTTTTTTTAAATAAATAAGATTATGGTAATATTAAAACGGTGTATTGAAGTAAAAGATCGAAGGTTTAGAAAATCACCACAAATTTTATTGACAAAAAACTATTTCATGAATTATTATTTTTCCTTAGAAAAGGTTTTATCTCAAGAACCTAAAATTATTTATTGATTTTGACTACGATTTCGAACTAAGGTCATTAAAAACCTTAGAAAATTTATAATTGTATTGCCAGCTTCATAAGCTCGTTGACTAACCAGTGTTTTCGAAGATGAAACAAATTCCGTGGAAAATTTTATTTACGAAAACCCCGAATAATAACCACTATCACCCCACCCCCTCCATTTTATCATTCACGTGTTTTCTAATGTTCATTTATTGTTCGTTAATGTTTGTCTCAGTTTTCAAGTCATCTAGTTCATTTTTCAGATGTCATAAACTTTAAACTTGGAACTTTACTTGTCTATTTTTAATTCACACAAGTGCAAAAAAAAGTCCTTACACAGGTTACAAGTCCATCATTAATTATGTTTTGTATTCTTAAGAAAAAGTATTTTTCCATCTGTAAATAATATTGGAATCCTTTAACACAAATTTTTTCAGAAAATTGTGCACTAAATAAATTAATCACAGGATTATGAAGTTTAGCTGTCAGTTAAATGGAAAAATGTGAACAGCTGATATTTTGACATAAGCCGACTTGACTTGATATAAGGGAGATTTTTCTTGACTTAATTTCCAGTAAACTTTCCAATAAAATGTCCTTGATTGGAAGGCAAATTTTTGGCAACTGGCCAATCAGATACTAGAAACTTGCCTTATTTTCAAGTTCTTTACGTACGCCTGAACCTGCACATTGATTTGGTTTATTCAAGACTCAAAACATGAATAAACCTCAATTTTTTGACGTTTGTCTGAATTATTCAGTTGCATACAAAATTAATGTTCTAAACTCAAGATTGGGCAGGTTCAAACAACATAAGAGACTTTATTTGTAGTTAACTACATTCTTTGAACGTTAATTTTAACCTAGACAAATAGTTAGTTTTTCAAGTTTTGTAAACTTCAAACTAGGAACTTTACTTCAGAAACTAGTACCTCTATTTTTTTTATTGGGTGGCGCAACAGTCCGTTGAGAACTAGGGCCTAGTGACTTACAACTCTCCATTCTTGTGTGCGAGTACTGTTGTAAGGTATGGAGGGGACCTACAGTTTTAAGCCGAATGCAAAAACTACCAAAAACATAATTGTCTACAAAACACTCCTCAGGCAAGCTACAAGTCCAACTTGTATTTTGTATTTTAAAGAAATGTTACTAATGTATTCCTTTTCCAATTTTACAACGAACCCTTTTACATAAAACATCAAATAGAATTGTGCAGAAAATGAATTAATCTCAGAGTAATAAAGTTCAGTTTTCAGTTAAATGAAAAATTATGATTAGCTGTCATTTTGACATTAGTATAATTGATAGTTATTGAGATTTTTCTTGACTTACTTTCCAGTCAACTTTCCAATAAAGTTTCCTTAATTGGCACTTGGCCAATCAGATACTAGAAACTTGGTCAATCAGATTCAACTTGATTCGGAGTGATTCTGATTGATTCGGATTCGTTTGGTGTGAAAGGGCCCTAAGCCTGCTCATTTCTTAGACTTAAAACATGCAAAAACCTCAATTTTTTGACATTTGTGTGAATTTTTTAGTTACATGCAAATGTAATGAAACTCAAGAACATCGTAATGAGTTACAACTGCAGCAGCGTATAAATGGAAAAAGTTGTTTATTTATGCAAAAATAAATTTATTATGAGACGCCTTCTTATGGATTTTCCAGTCAATTAGTGCGCTCGAAACACCCAACCTCATTTTTCATATAATCGAAATTGTCTTAATTCTTCATCCATCTTAATAAAAATTAATAGATTACAACTATGAATTTAAATATTCCACCTACTTCCATTACTGTCTTACTCCAATTTTTCCCTCCATAGCAAATAATTATTGTCATTCCTGTAATGAATGATAAACGATACTTGGCACAATTAAATGCATTGAAGAAGATTTTATATTTAGGTGAACTAAATTTTAATTTAACTATAAATAGGTACAACAGTAAGTATAGTTTTCACTTAGGGAAATGAAATGCATTAATTTCAACATTTAAAAAACAACAAGAACGAAAAAAATAGAAATTAGGGCGAACATGATGATTGGAGAGCGCAAAATCTCAAAAACTGCAAAAGTTTTATTCTGTTTTCATGTTCATCCTTTTAGTGACCTATTTTCACATTCATTTTACCATTTTTTTTTATATCAACTTGCTCCGCTTCGCTTTTGGATAAAGAGCAATAATATCGCTAACCATAGCCCATAGTACAAAACTTTACAAATTCGTTCTTATGGATTTTTGTAAGGTCTTTTTTTTCACGACTTCTTTTCGGTTCGTTTATTGCTTTAAGATTACTTCTTTTATTCATGCTGACTTCAGCTTATTCATACCCTTCGTCGTTGTGGAAGTCGTGTGAGAAAAAGAAAGGGTGTTCTTTTTAGTGTGATAGAATTTCGAAGAAGTTAATCAATTATTCATTTTCGGATTTCTTCTATTTGTAGAGAAAAAAACATGAATGAAGACATTTTGATAAGCTGATAAAGCTTCTTAATATTTTGTAATTATAGTTTATTTGGATAATTTTACAAAATTGACATTTTAAACACTGTTTTTTGCTTTAAGTGTGTTCGAAATTCATATCACTTTCAGAAACGAAGTTATTCGAACAGCAAAATTAAATTTTTGATCTGTTTTCTGAAAACTTAAGATAATTAGTATAGATTTTTGTAACATTCTGCAGGTTCAGACGACATAAGCAAAGTTTCTAGCATCTGATTGGCCAGCTGTCAAAAATTCCCTTCTAATTAAGGCAACTTTTTTGGAGAGCTGACTGGAAAGTAAGTCAAGAAAAATCTCCCTAACTATCAAGTCAAGTCTACTTACGTCAAAATGACAGCTGATCATGTTTTCTTTCTTTCATTCAAATGAACTTTGCTACTCTGTTATTTATTTATTTTCTTCACAATTCCATTTAATGTTTGAAGAAAAAAGATTTCCTTGTCAAATTGGAAAAGAATTGGAAAAATATTTCTTCACAATACAAAATAAAACTTGTGATGGACTTGAAGCTTGAATGAGGAGTTTTTGTTTTTCTGTGGACAATAATGTTTTTATTATACTTTTTGCACTATCAACTGAAGGCAGAGTTTAGTGAAGTTCCAAATTTAAAATTATTGACCTCTGAAAAAGAAATTCATTGCATTGGTCTAAGTTTACGTTCAAAGAATGCAGTTGCCTGCAAATTAAGTTCTTATGTTGTCTCAACATTCACATTCTTATGATATTATCAGATCTATCAGAAGAAAAGTTGTCCGAAATGTCTTACAATTTTTATAACAATTAATAAACTCAAATGACTCAAGAGACTTCATGTGAATTAGGCAAAATAAAACCAAGCCAATTAGTTATTTTTTAAGACGTCATTAGCTTCAAACTTTAGGCTAACCTTTGCCTCAAATAAAAAATACTAAAAAATTATTTTCTACAAAAATACTCCTGCCACAAGCTTCAAGTTCTGTTTGAGTTTTTTTTCTGTGTAAGTGTTTATTTCTTATCCAATTTGACAAGTAATTTTTTCTTAAAAAAAACTTTGCTCAAATTATGTAAACATTAATAAATCAAAGAACTTCAAATGTTGATTTGAATTTGAACTGATATTTTGACATAAAACACATTTTTCTTGGCTAATTTTCCAAATAACTTTTCCATTGGAAGGCAATTTTTCGAAAGCTAGACAATCCGATACAACTTATGTCGTCAAAACCTTCTATTTTTATTTTCAAACTGGCAGTTTCGTGTAACAAAACCAGTGTCCCTTGACTTGTCAAATACAAATTTTTGTTTACGTTTTAACACATCTATATGTATTACACTATCAATTTTTGACAGTTGCTCACATATTAAAAGGTAGTCATCTGAACCTGTAATTTTTATTTTAAAATTGACAGTTCCGTGTATATGTCAAAATTGAATACAAAATGACAAATCCAGTGTCTTTTGAAATGTCAAATATCAATTTTTATGAAAATAAAAATGATGAATGCGCAATACATTGTTAGTGTCTTAAGAGCAAGAGATCAGCTGATCCACAACAGTTGGTGTATGTGGTCACCGAAAAGAACAGCTGATTTAAAATATGGTTAAGTTTGAAGGAACTCCCTCTGTTGGATTTTTGGACGGCTATCATAATGCACCTAGAATAGCCTAGCCAACACGATATTGAACACCAGTTTTTACGAAATCCCACAAAACACTAAAAAATATTGGCCCAGAAAACTATTTGATATTTAAAAAAATAAGTTTATTGTCACCTAAAAAATAAACCACCCTTTTTCGAGTAAATTCAACCGAAAACCATTAAATAATGATCCTTGTTTTTATCTTCCTTTTTTTTGTCTTGAAATCGTTTTACTAAACCGAATTGAAATTAGGGGTGGTTATTTCTTATTTGTAGGTGTATCCATTTTGGGTATCAATGCACAAAATGAGTCCAAAAAATAATCAACTAGTTGCTGATTAAATTTTCAAAACAAAAATCACTAAAAAAAACTTGTTGAACTTTTATAGTAATAGTAGTCCTTGGTATACCTTCAAAACCGTTGCATGGCATCAAAAATTTATACAGAATTATGTATTTTCAACTAAAAAATCTCCTCTTTCTCTCTGTTTTCCTATAGTTCGCCTCAAAAAAGAGAAACAAAACTAAAATAATTTCTTATTTCGGTTTCTAAACTTAAAAATTCCCAACACGTACTATTTCGGGTGAATTTTGTAGTAGGTAAGTACCTAACCTACCTCGAACATCAGAAATGTTTTTTTTGTATACCGTTGCCGTATTTGGACAGTAGCCATAAACTCATTAGAAGCAAATTGAATATCGTTTCGGAATACATTTCACTTTTTATAAAAAATGTTTGTTATCTTGCAACTTTTTCCAAATCGGCTTCTAATTGCACGTAATAAAACAAAATCGAAAACAAAAACAAAATTTAGACATCAACAATGGAAAGTAATGAAATTATTTTGTTTCTCTTTTTTCATTTGGTTTGTTTTCTTTAATTTTATTTGCTTTGAAAAATGGTTTTTAGATCCAAAATGAGGGATGGTGGATTTTTGTTTTCGCAAATTTTATTGCTTTCGAACAACATTACTTTCCTTGAATACCAAAATAACGAATGGTATTGAATTTTGTGTTTATTTAAGTTTGAATTTTGTTTACCTATGTTGTTTTCGTTCCTCGTTTTTAATCTAGATGTTTTTTTTTTTGAAAATAAACCTAATGGAGCATAGTGAGATGTAAATAGCACGTCCAATACCTCAAAGTGTAGGCGATTTTCTTAAGGAGACCATAAGTCGGTCGTTTTATATCTTTTTTTATGTATAATACGAATATTAAGAAAAACAACGAAAATTGTTTGTAAATTATGGAAACCATTAATCACCTTTTAATTAGCTAGTTTGTGTTTCCACTAAAAGTTCGAAAGATTCAAAACTGTCTTATTCTATCATTTTTCTTTCGCAACAAGATTTTTCGAATCTGTTCAAAACCAAACGCAAGCATTTTATAAAATGAGAAATTCTATTTATAGGCTGGGAAAACTCTTTAAAAATGCATCGTTAAAATTATTTCTATTTTGAAATAAATACCAATAAATATATATTTTCCAAATAGCACGCCTCATAAAAACAACATAAATACCAACCGACCGTATAGTATTTTATTTTGTTGTTGTCTGATCTTAGCCGAAAATTGATAGGCCATAAGTTCAGTGTGTTAACACATCTTTCAAAACTCCTCAACCATTTACCCTAGAGAGAGAAAGAGAAAAACAAATACAAAATAAATGAATACCTACAAAAATTTTGAAGAAATAAAATCTATTTTCAGAGTCTCAAAGTTGAAAAATAATATTACGTTCGCTCGAAACGTAAATATGATGTGACCTTCTCAAAAATAAATAAAATAAAATCAAAATAATTAAAAAAAAGTGACAAAATAAAATCCCAAACTTGATGATAATTATTTCTTACTCAACTCAAGAAAATTATAATAAAAATTCAAATTTTGAATCTAATTTTAAAGTGATTTTCAAATTAACAAAAAATAAATAAAAAGTGAAAATGTTAAAAATTCAAATGCTTGAGCAGATTGTTACCCGCGATAATGTGGATAGCGACGACAAGGATAATGCAAGCAATAAATCAACATCATCGTCACCTTTACATCAGCATCATAGTCAGCATCATCATCAACAGCACCCGGTTGTTCAGCGTCAAGCATCCGGAAGTGTAAAATCCGCAAGTCAAGGATCATCTCCTGCCGGGTATGTGTCTTTTAATGTGTCTGATGTGTCTCCCTTATAATGTCTTTATACCTATCTATCTTTATATGTCTTTAATGTATTTTAATTAAAGCAAAGGTTTTATTTTTTTCTTTTTAATTATTTTATAATATTAACTTGATTATTTTACTGCACACGTGTGTGGATATAATGAAAACACATTCATACGAGGACACAGCTAAGGCTTACAACATAAGGTGCTTAAAAAGAAAAACTTTGATTGATGAGTTTTGTGAGTTTATTTCATCCATCCAGTTTATATAGATGGATGACCAGGACTGGGACCGTTACCAAGACCACATCCGAGAAGAAAAGTTTTCCTTTTTAATGAAGAATTTGTCATATTTTTAATTTTATGTGGATCTGAAAGTAATTAGCGAATATGTACGAGATCGATTTAAATGGTTGCCAACTGTGGTAATCTTAAAAAACTTTGTTTGAATATTCTTACTCTTTGAAAAAATAACATTGTCCTTAATAAGGATCTTTAATGTGCTTTACAAATACAGTCGACTCTGCCCCTATTCACTCAGCTTTCAATTATATTCAACAAGAAATTTTTCACGATTTATTTTAGGGCTTTTCACAAAAATTTTTACGAATTATTGCACTAAGCTCATTTTTAAATTCTTTTTAATTGAATATGTTATTTTCTCTCTCCAAAAAATGATGTTCCATAACAATTAGGTACATTTAAATTGAACACTGAATACATCCAAACATTTTTGAATATTTACACACCTTTAAAATGACATTTTATTCGTTCCATTCTCATTGTTCCATTCCTTTCAAATGTGACACATTTATGGTGTTTCATTGGTTTGGATCATTGAAACCAATCATTGGAATTATTTTTTGACAGGTTGGTTATTGCGTTTATTGAACATTTTTGAAAATAAACATTTTGGGTTAGAATCAATTATTGAAAGCAAAATTGACATGTAGGTAAACAACACAAATTAAACACCTTATTTGCAACAATTTTGTTTCGAATTGTAAAATCAAAAACTGGGTGTTTAAAAACACGATTTCACCAATAAAAAAAGCCAAAATGAACTATAATTAAAGTTTTGGTATAACTATAATATTTTTTAAACATCCATATATTATAACTCTAAAACTTTATATTGAAACCAATCACAACCAGTTTAACTCTCTTATTTGCTTTTAAATCTTGTCTAGTAACTGATATTTAGTTGATTATTTTCTGAAAACAAAATAATTATAAAGTATGGCTTGATAGCGTTTGCCACTTACACTGACAGCGTCCTTAATAGGCCTAAAAGCTTTAAGTTATAGCTATCATTGGTTTTCATCATTGAAAATAAACATTGGAATTTTTTGGTGCAGGGAATTAACTTCACGGGAACTACCTTCACATGGGAACTAACTTCACCACTAGTGGGAATTAATTTCACTTTTTTTTTGTGAAGTTATCTCCCACTGAAGGCGGGAGATAATTTCATCAGAAAATTGTGTGAAGTAAATTCCCCCGCACTTCCCCCGATTTTTTATGAAAGTTTACGAAAAAATACACCGATTTGGCTATTTTCCGATTTTTTTTTCTATGTTTTTAGCAAAAGTAGCTATTCTAGACAATTACCGAATTTTGTGATTCCCAAAATTGACCCCTTCGAAATGGTCTCCATATCTGATCGTCAACATGGATTTCCTTTTAGTTTATATATGTATATCCTTTTATTACTTTCTTCATACAAATTTTCCTTATGTTAAATCGATTTTGTGTCCAATTTGCAGGCAAATTGTGCAAAATTCGACGACTGTATACTGTTAAAAGAAAAACTTGTACTATATTTTCTATATTAGGTAATGAATTTTATACTCATTGTTTTGTTTGACTTATGTTAACTTCACATGAAAGTGAAATTCATTCCCACAAAAAAGTGAAATTATCTCCCACCTTCAGTGGGAAATAACTTCACCAAAAAAAGCTTAAATTAATTCCCACTAGTGGTGAAGTTAGTTCCCATGTAAAGGTAGTTCCCGTGAAGTTAATTCCCTGCACCGAATTTTTTTGGCAGGTCGTTTATAACTACCATTAAAAATGTTTGTCACTGAAAATAATTTCCTGCTTGAAATCCACCGAAAATTTTTTACTGACAGAAATTTGTCATTGGAATCGTATTAAATTGGAACACAAATCAGTGGAACGATTCGTTTCACTTTTGAACATAAAAGTATCACCCGTTCAGGAAAATGAATTTCCGTCCGGAAAATAGAAAAATACATTTTTAGAAAAAAATAAATGCGCGATTACACCAGTAAAGTTTTGGTTTTACATTTTTGGATATATGCAATAAGATGAATTTTCATGTCAAGTATTTCTGTCAAAAAGAAACGATGCACTCGAAGCTAAATTTATTTCGCAAATACATTTTAAAAGTTTTAAAGAATTAATTTATTTTGTCCTGACTGCGAAATGCCAATTAAATTCTATTAAATTCATTTGATGCTGTTCTTATTTTAACTGTTCCGATGGCATTAGACAAATTTAGAATAGTTACTGATAAAAACAAAAAAACAAAAAAGACTGAGGATCGTGTTTATTCAATATATTTTATTTAATGACATGAATTTGCAGATTGTTATAAACGCTCATCAGAAAAACATTTCAGATTCATCCTTTTTCGATTTTTTCTATAACTTATCCTAATCGAACAATTTGGTTATCATCGTTTTTTTTTACAGGTCGGTTATTGCTTTCATTGGAAATTTTTGGTCATTGAACAAAATTGATTGAAATCCTCTAAAAAAAAATGTCTGACACAATTATGTTTTTGTAATTGTATAAAATTGAATCACAAATCAGTGAAACGATTTTTGTTTTTTTTTTCGACAATATAGAACCAGCTGTTCAGGAAAATACACTTCCTTCAGAAAAAAAAATCTTTGAGTGATTTCAAATATATATTAGTATTTAGTTTTTATTTCTAAGCAAAAGGAAGCACCGCAAAATATCCATTCAACAAATTTTCTGGACTGATTTCAATAATAGCTACATACATATGTATATCTGGCCTTAGCTTTAAAATTTCATCATTGACACTACTCATTAGAATTTTTTGACAAGTCAATCATTGAACATTTCTGTCATTGAAAAAATTGGCTAGAGTTGATTATTGAAAATTAAACTGATAAGTGTGTACACAATGAAAATGGAACGTTTTCGTTTTGAATTGTAAAATCAAACACATTTGAAGGGATTACATTATTGTCAAAACAAAATTGAACTAAAGGGCCAGTTATAGCTATCATTGGTTTTCATCATTGAAATTTATTTAACAGGTCGGTTAAGGCTATCATTCAAAATTCCTATCATTTAACAATATGTAAAGATTGAATTCCTACGGAAATTCAATGACAGAAATCTGTCATTTGAGTTGCATAAAATCGAAAGACAAATAAGTGGAAAGATTTTGATAGTTTTTTTCCAAAAACAGAAGCAGCTATTTAGGAATTGTACAACTAAATTTTTTCTGATAAAATTTTAGAAAATAAACAATCAGTCAGCAAGGCTCTATAGCGCTCGAAATTTACAATTATGGTCGTTCCCTACTCATTTCAAATGAAATAAGGACTAATGATGACGGCTCGTACTAACCACACCAAACAATAATTTTTTATTCACCAAACGGTGATTTGTTGATGGCTTAAGGATTGTATTTTCTTATCGACGAATCTATTTAACCAGAAATGAGCTTCATCACTAAACACCGTAAAATCGACGTAGTGTTCTTTGAACTTCGCTAACAGATTTGTTTTATTGTTTTCAAAGTAAATTGACATTTTGAGTCACACGATTTGCATTACACTGCCAAACCTTTCTAAACGGAAATGTTAGTTTAACATTCTAAGCTGTAACATCATGGAATATATCCATCAAAACATATCATGCAGATAGAAATGTCTGCATTAACGTGTTCCAAATAAGCGGGTTGCAATATTAAAAATCGTACGTACGCCTAAATCTATTAAAATGTTGCTCTAATATTTTTGTGTATACCAAAAAGTGTCTTTGTTTAATGTTTCTAAATTCATAGGTGTACATCAAGGTTAAGATTTTTGTCCCATTCTATTTCATCTCGAACACTTTGTTCACTAATATTTTTTTAATAGTTGAAATTTTCCAAGGTGGCAACCATACACATTTTTCAGAAGTTCTATAACATCACAAAGTGATCAATGGAAAGTGAAGCAGAGAAGTGAAGAAAAAAAAATTAAATAAATTGTTCATACACATACCTTACCTTGGCTGTCTCGAGTCGATTCAAGTCTGCCAAGAAGAAAAAGAAAATAAACTCTTCTTAATTACACACCTTCTCTATGGTGTGAGCGGATAGACGAAGTTTATAACAGCTACCATTAAATGGAAAGTGCTCAAGGGGAAATATTTATGACGACCACTTGTGTTTTCTCTACCTATTTATATTATGTAGCTTGTGGCATGTAGCTACTACATATTTTTGTAGGTGCAGTTCTGTTGGATACTTAATTAATAATTATCATCTGCACACTCTAACTTTGAAACGAAAGTGATTCGTTTCGGAATTTTCATTCAAGACCAAAAAACACAAGAAAGAAAAAAAGGTAATCATAACAAGATTAGGGTCAAAGTTGAAGACATTTAAATCTATTCAAAATAAACAAAAAATTACTAAACTGGCAACATTTGTATCTATAAATATTTTCCTACATAATGACTTAACTTTTTGAACAAATTACTTCTTTTGTCAAGTTCAAAGTTATTTTGCTGAATAGGTCAGAATATTCACAAACTATTTGGTGGAAGAGAATTATGGATTGCTATTCATTCATATGGCTGTAGATATTTACATACATACATTATTTATTTGAAATAATTTATTCAAAAGCCATCACTGTTAACTGCCACTGGGTTAAATCTGAGGACATTACTCCGCCAGTTAACCAACAAAAGACCAAAAAGTAGGGCAGATATTGTAGGTTCTTTCTTAGTTCTGCCAGACAAATATTTTATTTGTTTTTGTATTTCTTAAATTGGGTGCTATTTTTTAAGCTAAATAGGTATATATGAGAAATTATTATGAATTGAGAACACTGGAAAGAATATAATTATTGATTTTTTAATGTTTTATTTGGTTAGCTTAGAATTGGTTTTAATCTTTTTAAATCTTAAGTTAGTTCTTTGTATTCACTTTTTGTTGATTGAAACATTTATATGGTAATATATTAGTTTTTATGTATTTCTGCATTGTTTGTCTTCTTTTGTAAAAAATTAAGAACTCTTTAATAACGACTTGAATTGTTTCTAACAAACATATTACCATTAATAATTAATTAATTGTTAAACTGTTATGCGATGAGCGAAGATTATGGGTGTGATTTATAAATATCATTGTAATAAAGCCCAGAGTGTAATAAATCCGGATTCCGTTCTTCGCTCCAAATTAAATGATTAAATTGGAAACACATTGAAAAGTAAATTATCTGCTGGAATTTTCTTGTAGAAATTTGGCTTGATAAACCATTCAGTCTTATTTTATAGAAAATCTCAACAATAAAGGAGTTGCAATGATAATTTGACAGAAATGCGATGACTAAAAGGGCCAAAAGAAAACTTGAAGGAATGAATAGATTTTTTGTTCAATCGAATTCTAACGTTTGTCAGGTACTGGTTCTTAATTAGTAAATCTAAATCTGTATCAACTTCTTTCGCCTATCTTTCTATGAGTGGCACTTGCCTTAAATCTCGATGTCCTTAGAATGTGCAACAGCAACCACCACCTGTAGCCAAAAATGTTAGAAGATGTCTAGGTTTTTTGAGACGATCCAAGAAATATTTCTCTCCGTCTGATCGCCCAAAACTTGAATATATCTCCCATCTCTGGGATGGGCTCCATTAACTTTTTTAATCATCTTGGACAGTATTCAAAGAAGAGCTTTTAAAATTATTGATGATATTAACATCATCAACTTGATTATGTCACTCGAACATCGTCGTAAAATTTCTTATTTTTACAGTTATTTTAACGGAAATTACCAGTTGCATTCCTCCCCATAAGCAATTTAACCTTAATACCCGCGCTTCTAGGAATTACCATCAGTTTACCCTTGAGTCCAACTTCGGGCGGTTCTATGAAGTACAGAGATACATTTTTTAGCCGTACTACGCGAATGTGAAATGTCTTGCCAATATTCAGGAATTCAAAATCAATGTACACCAACATCCCCTTCTATCTTTTTCTAATGCTCACACTGTGTCTTTGGCATATTAAAGGTTTACAGAAGCCTTTCAGTGTGCGCTAATTTTATAAAAATAAACAAGAGCCTAGTCTTGAAAATTTGAAACTAAATGTTTGTTGTGATTCGTTTCTGAGCAACTCCTCAAAACAAACTAATAATAATGTAACACTTTTGAGTATTCAAATCACAAGCAAGTGATTTCTTCACTGGAGTACTTAGGTATATTTCTGCAAAAAATAGATATAAAATATTAGTTGGAATTCGGTGTTTTCTGGTAGTGTAAGATCGATAGCCTAGGGACGTTAAAACTGGAATCAAATCTACACATTGTATTTCAATTTGACAATTTTGTGATTGTTGTTTTTTAAGAACTAATATTTGACACTTTTCAAACTTTAATAAAACTGACAAATGTTTTGAATTCACAATTTTAATTCTTTTATTGTTTTATTTAAAAAAAAAATAGGTTTGTGTGATTTTCTTCACCAAAAAAGAAAATGGTCACAGTTTGCATAAGAATCTTTAATTAAATTCAATTTAAACTTTTGCAATCAATAGCTTCAAAGTAATGCAAGGACTTTCAATGAAAATTCTTCAATGATTGCGATCAATAGATTGCTACAAATGATTGCAATCTATTTGATGTGAAGTGATTGATGATTGAAAAAACTTGAAGTCTTAGTGAATCCAATGAATGTTGTCTCCGAATTGAAATCAAAAAAAGATTGCATTCGAAAAAGATTGCATTATTTTACCAGCGAGGTATATGAAGTGTCAAAGTGAATTCAATGAGTATAGTTTTTTAAATTGAAGCCATTCAAAGATTCCATTCTTCAAATTTGGAATTGAGATCTTATCACTAAACAGGTATAAAGAATATCTTAAGTTCAAATTATACTGCTTCCTTATCCTTTTGTATTTTTAACATATGAAGTTATTGTAATCGGTCCGATTCGTCAAATTGAAAATTTTGACATTTCTCGACGTTTCAAGGTCCCTAGAGTCGAAATAAAAGATTTTTAGAGAGATGTCTTTGCGTCCGTGTGTACGTACGTTCGTGTGTACATACATTCTCGACATTTTTTTCGTCGTCCATAGCTCAAGAATCAGTTGAGAGAACGACTTCAAATAAATTTTGTTATACAAATAATAATGCAGAAAAATTCAGAAATTCAGAAATTAAAAATTTGAAAAAGGTGCAAATTTTGATTAACCAATAACGCTAGAGACTTGAATTAAATTGTATATTATAAATTGTAACGTGATACCAAACAAATATAAATTTTTGGAAAAAATTCCAATCAACGATTTTTTTTACAAATCAAAAAAAAACTGAAAAAAAAAATATTTGTCACCTCGAAATTTTTACGAAAAAAAAAATGATTTTATCTCCAAAATAATTTTTTGTAACGAAGAATAACGTTTTCAACATCGAATATACAGTTTTTTTTACAAAAAAATTAACAAAAGTTGGTAAAAATTGATTTTCGACTCAAATATCTTTTCAAAAATTTGAGATTATGGCTTTCAACTAATTTTAACTTATAAAAAATATTGTTTTCAACATTCGGACAAATTTTGAGAAAAATAAAATTGACAGTTTTTTTTACAAAAAATAAAAACCTAAAAAAATAAATTGCACGACTGGGTCGCACGAACTTGCTCCTGTATTCAAAGAGTCTGTTTAAAAAAGTAGCTATGTTTATAAGATTTAAAAATATACCTGTAAAATAAGTTTGTCTTTAAAGATATAAATGCCATTTGATTTGTCGAAAAATCCTCCATTTTTCAATTTTTTTGAGAGGGGTTTACATTTAATACAGTTAAAATAATTTTAAAAAAAACTTATTTAAGATTCAAAATTTTACCTGAAAAATAAGTTTGTCTTCAAAAATTTAAATGCCATTTTATAAATCAAAAAACCCTTGATTTTTCAAAATTTTTTTTCGACAATCGTTAGAGCGGTTTTTTTTTTAATTAATTTTTTATATATACATTTTTTCAATTTTGTTTTAAAAATATTTTTGATATGCAGTTGTTTAGTGATTATAAATATACGCTCTACATTTGAATTTCGTAAAAAAATGTTGACCAGTTTTTGAGATATAGAATTTTGAAAAAAAAAAAATTAAATATTTTTTTAAAAATCCAATCAAAAAAAAATTGTACTTTTGATAAACAAATATAAGAGCTCGTTCAAAAAAAAAATTATTGAAATCGGTTCAAAAGTTGCTGAGAAAATTAAAAAACAAAAAAACGGTTCTATATGAGCGGTACCTTTCCTGAGCAATACAAAAATATGTTTTTCTTATTTAAAGAAGCCAAGTTAAAAAAAAGTTAAAAAATAAAATTTTAGAGAAAATTTAAAAAAAATCTATCGGTTTGTTTTTGAGAAAATTCGAATTTTCGTTTTTTGACCAAAAAAATTGTATGGGGGCCACTGTTAGTTTTGATCTTAAAAAAAAAATGAAAAAAACGCCTAACGCAAATCTGCTTAAAACCTTAACTTCCAAGTTTGAACTCAATCGACCCAATGGTTTAGGCTGTAGGAGCGTGGACAGACAGACAAAATTGACCGGACGGAATCGCGGGACCCACTTTTTTCGACTTCTCTACCATCGTAATATCATGTTTGATTTAAATCTCGAGTTCGAAATTTTGCACGAATGCAAAACTTGCCATATACATAGTTCCTATATGTCGCTAGTAATAAGCAAAATTAAAACTAACATGCAGACTTTATATAAAAAAAACATGTTATTTGTTCAAAGGCTTTATTCAGACTAAAATTACATTATCATTGTTTGAAAGCTTAGAAGAAGCAAAAACAGTAAAAACCAAATAAATTACATAGTAAGAACATAAGATTCGATAGTTCTGTTATCATAAGCTGAGAGATCACTATTAAAATACATAATAACATATGTTTTATAAAACATAAGAATATTTCGAAAAGCTTTTCTCTTTAAATTTATGCAAGTGCATGATATCGTAAATAAGTTGCCATGTGTTTGAAATATATATTCTGTCAAATAATCTTAATTAAAGAAATGATCGTAAGAGATGAAGTCTCTTGCAGTATGTACAAATTAGTTGTTTTTAATAGATTTTAGTGATAATAAAAACAAAACTGTTAAAAGCTTTCACTTTTAAAAAAAAAATCTTAATAGTTCACATTCTATTAAATGCTAAAACACTCAAGAAGCTTGATTTCATGCTTCCTGGTCTAGAAATGCTGTTTCACTGATATTGAAATGTACCCATATTAATAAAAACTATGTCAATAAGCCACATAAATAAGAATGTATAAAATCCCATTTAAGGTACTCTTATTTTCATCTTATAAATTCTTTCTTCATTTACCTGCTGTATACTCTTCACCCACCTTCCGTTTTAAATGTTTTAAATAACTTAAATTACTATTTAAATAGCTTTTAGCAAAACTATAGTAGTTTAAAAAGTCTATAGATAATACCCACCTACATTTATAACCTAGTTTAAACAAATTTAAATGGACTTTTTAATGGTATTTCGTCTTAAGAAGTCTTTAGATGTTTATTATTATAACACCTTTAAGAAAAGATATAAAGAGAGAGTGAGAGAGAGAGATGAACAGAAACGAAGACATTGATTTAATTAAGTCTACCGTTCGTACAGTCGACTTTATATAAACTTTAGAGCTAACTCATTTTACACCCACTCCATGTAAAGTGCTATGTATAGAGATATAAAATCAAAACCCAGCACAGCACAGCACCTGAGACTGGCTGAGACTTCTAGAGATGTTAATTCTATCCATCTGATGATGCCTCTATCGTCGTTGTCGTTGTCGTCGTCGTCTTCGTTCAGTTGTTGATGGCTTTGAAAGAGTTGGAATAAAGATTGGCATCAGCAGTCGAAACGTTTGGTTCGTTCGTCTTCGTCTTCATCTCTATCCAAGCAAGCTCACAACTTAATTCGATTCTTCGTCATTCATTGATGCTCACGTTTCCAGTGTCACCGTCTTCTCATCACACACCAATTCCATAAAACTTCAGGAAGAGATGGATCAACCATCAGCCCAGTAGCCCAGCAGCAGCTCAGCAGCCTAGCACCACCACCTTAAGAGCTCGCTAGGGCGGGCGGTGTGTCTGCTTCAATGGAGGAAATAAATGCAAAGTCAAAAACTTGTCATGCTGAGTTCTTTGGTACTCCTTAGGCTCACGATGGCGATGGATGGTTGGATGGATGGATGGTGAGATTAAGTGATGGTGTTAGGTAATAATTTACTTTAAGTTTTTTTCCAAATATTTCTTTTTATTTTAAATAAATTTTATGCTTCATGGAGCGCAAATAATAACCAGAGACGACAACGACTACGACGAGCGACGGGCACGCGGTCACATGAAAGACGTAAACGCACAAAAGCAAAACTGTAGAGGAACTAAATCTTAGCACCTGAAAGCAGTTCAAGTCTTTTTCGCATAAACACTTTGAATTTCGTAAACAATACTTATGTCAGGGTGCCTTACTTTTTCTGTTGTTGTTGTTTTTGTTTTGAATACAAAATACAGGTGTGTCCCGATTCCAATTCCAACTCGACTTTGAGTGTGAACATACAAAAAAATTATTGCAAAAAGAATGGAAATGAGAATAACATTAATAACTTAGATTTTATTGCTGCTATTATTTTAATATTTTTTAAAATATATTTTTCTAAGCCGTGCAAAAGTCGTTTAAATACATATAAACCGGTGTTTTGTTTAAAGTTTCTTTGTTTATGTTGTTTTTTTTTAGTTTGTATATTTTTATAATGTATGTATGTATGTTACTAGATTGTGTCTATAGTTTTATGTAAAAGAACGACCTAGAGGCTTTAAACACTGTTTTCGGAAGTTTGGATTTTATCAAAAGACATTTAGAGAAACTTTGAGTTTATTATGAATCATACATTGTATTTATGGTTTTAACGAATAGAAATCCCATCATACATACATAACTGAAATACCTTCAAACATGGAATATCATTTACGTACGAAAAATCGACATTCTTGACAACATACATTTTAAGAGACCGTACAATTTACGAAACGGGCACTCTTAAGAAAAAATTGAAAACTGGAGATATTTAAGTTTACCTGAAAAGCTTTTTGATATTAGAATTCAACGTTTAAAAGTTAGGAGCCAGAAACCGGAATTTTGGACAATTTTGAATTGTTTTTCGATATTTCTTTATAATGTTTTTCTAAAGTCTGTATCACTTGTCACAAATTTTGAGAAATACATATTTCAAAAATGTTCACAGTTTTATATCAATTTTGATTTTAAACTGATATCAATTTCAACATTTTATATCTTTGGTTATACAAGAACCGCTTCTTTCACTATTTTTCAACGTGTATCAAACTCGGTTGTTGATTAATTCAAGAGTTGATACAAAAAAAATCAAAGTTGAAAGTCATGGGATGGCTTTCAACTCAGGAGATGCAATGTGAAAGTTGATCAGCTTAAAATTTTTAAAATATGATAAATGTGAATAATTTTTTTATACATTTAAAAAAGATTTTATTTTTTTCAAATCCAAAAATTATTGTTATTGCTTAATAAAATGTGCTTAATAAAAGGTTTTAAAGCACACATTCACGTAGTACGGCTAAAGAACGAATCTCTGTACTCTATAGTACGGCCGTAGCTGGAAAAATAAACTGATGGGCATTCCTAGGAACTGTTGATGGGTTTTAGCTGTAACTCATTTGCCTCAAGTGCTTTAAGCGTTTTCGAATAATTGGGGTAACATCGATTTTTTACTTTTCTCCCCCCCACCCCTCAAAAAAAACCCGAAAGAGGTTATAACACAATTTGTGAATTTGGTGCGGAAAAGATCGATTCTGGCATTGGCTTTTGGGGAATGATGCGCCATCTTGCATTAACCAGAGGTTGTCAAAATCCATTTCTATAATTTAAGTCTGTATATTTTCTTCGGGACATACATACATGGTCTGATCTGTAAGGATGATAGGAAGTATAAAATTAAGTAGTTTATTTCAATCAACGTGAACCAAGATAAATGGTAAAATCAATCGAATTCTCCAAAAATTTGACAATTTTTCGTCAGTAACTTTGCATGCATAGTACCCATAGCGGCGTGGTGGTTAGTGTGTAGGGCTGTCACGCCAGAGGTCTTGGGTTCAATCCCTGCCACCTTAATTAAAAAAAAAAGTTTTCACGGGTACTGCCTCTTGCGAGGAATTGACAAATCCTCCAAGAGTAATTCTTGTCATGAAAAGTGCTTTCTCAAATTAGCCGTTCGGATTCGACTTAAAACTTTAGGTCCCTTCCATCCCTGACAACTTTACTTGCACACAGGAATGGTTGAGAGTTGTATGTCACTAGGCTCTAGTCCTCAATTGACTGTTGCGCCACCTAATTTATTTATTTATTGTAACTTTGCATGCAGAAGCTTTCAAAAAAAATATCGAAAGAAAAATTTACACAGTTATAAGAGTTCTTGTAGATCTTAAAACTTTGCCTAATAGTTTAAAAATTTTGTTCTATCTTCAAGTTCGATTTAAACATCTAAAACTGTCTTATCTCGTCATATTTACGTCTTAATTTTGATAGTTTCTTTTTTTGTTGTCCATATCTTAAAAGTTTATGTCATACATTTTCTAAATGTTAAAACTTCTCAGATGACCATAAAATTTGTGTAGTCGTCAAAAAACAAACAAACCTCAATTATTTATTCCTTAAATGAGCTTATGGTATTTCATTATCTACACATGTGCATTTTTATTTTACAACTTAATGAAGTTGTACTTACATACGTACTGCTTTACCCAATAAGCTCACTTTATATATAGTTAAGTGCATTTATGTATAGATACACTCCCTCCCTCCTTGCTTCATCGTGATTTATAAAGAGTTAAAAATTTTGCAAGTTCAGTTGTTAACAATTTATCAGAAAGGTGCCATAAGTTTTGACATTCTATGACAGTTATTTGATATTTAAAGCCGGAAATGGTAAAGACTACAACTTCTTTTTTGAAAATGTGAAATATTAAGAAAAGAGACAAAAACAAAAACACTACATTACCATCAGACAAGCCCGCAGTTAGTCAGGTTTGTACACCATGGAACTATGATGTTTTGAGTTGCAGGTTTGTAGACCAACGTTTAACAACATTGGAAACCAGTTTTTTTTGTTTTCTTTTGCTCAAGACATCGACATAAAAAAAACTGTAAGACATGTATTTTTTTATTTGTTTAAATAAATAAATAATTGCACCTTAAGCCAAGATTGTACTCTGCACATGCTTATCTAAGTTTCAGGTTCAAACTTCGAGCCAAGTCTTAAGCGTATACCTATTGCAATGCATTTATAACTACTTATAATTCTTATCTTCTAATCTAAGCCATCAGTGGCGTGTTACACTTTGGCTAGATTAATTAATTAAATAAACATTTAGGTATAAAAATTCATTGCACGAAGCTTTAAGAATAACACATAAGTGGATTGAGGTGAAAATTTTCTCACAATAAATAAAATCACACATCATGTCACTGAAGTCTTGAGTTGGGCAATCAAAGTTATAACTTGAATAATATTTTTTTTAATGCACCTAATTCAAGATTTGATTTCTATTTTTTATTTTTCAAATGTCAGCTTAGCTGGTTGAAAGCTATAAGTCTAAAATCTTATCTAAAAGTTAACACCTCATTCGAGTTGTGGAGAGATAATAAAAGAGTAGTGGTGATGATAATAATAATTAATTAGATTAATATTAAGCATTAACGGAAATAGTATTTAATTTTGCATTTGAAAGGTCAGCTTGTGTACGGATTGAAATCAAGTTTTTATTTTGTTGATACGGAACGTGATTTTGATTAGTTTTTTATGTTAATGGCGTGAAGTCTTTTTATTTTGCATTTTAGCTAGTAATAAAATAATGTTATATAGGAGGAAGGTTGGTTTATTGCCAAAGACACAAAACAAATGCAAAAGAAGTTAAATTTGGATGAGAATGATTTGTTTTTATTTCTTAAGAACATATTGGATAGAAAATAAATTTAACTAAGAGTAAAGTTTACCCATTTGAAAAATAACGGTATCTGAACTTTAAAATAAAATGTTGAACTGGTAATTATCAAACTTTTGTAAAACTCAAACCCTATTTCGGTAGTTTTTTTTTATTTAGGTCACAGTAATCTCAATACTTTTACACTCAAAAATTGTTCTAGATTGATATTTTTGATTCCTATTTTTCAAAAATTGGCGCACATTTTGATTATAAAAGGTAGTTTAATTTTTAATGTTTTTCATATACATTTCCTTGTGATTCCATCGGAAAAGTTTCATGATAAATTATTAAAATTCAGAATCGGTGAGTGCAGCTTTAAAAGCATTAACTAAAATTTTCGGTCGTAGTTATAGCCCTAGCAGAACGGGCGGCGATTTTGACATGTCAGTGAAGCAACTGGTTGGACTAAGTGTTGAAAATTTCCCTGTCGTTCAGACGTTCTCCGTACCAAACGATCCAAATCAGTCAATTCCAGGGCATTCTCAAAAATTGGGCATCACTACCACGTTATGATGTATTTTTCTAAAGGATAGACCATTTGAACCGACGATGCAGCAAGTTGTCAAGTCCTTATTTTAAAACCCTTTAAAATTCTAAAATTCCAAAATCCTTAATCCAGAAAACTTATAAATAAATAAATCGGGTGGCGCAACAGTCCGTTGAGAACTAGGGCCTAGTGACTTACAACTCTCAACCATTCCTGTGTGCGAGTACTGTTGTCAGGGATGGAGGGGACCTACAGTTTTAAGCCGAATCCGAACGGCCAATTTGAGAAAGCACTTTTCATGACAAGAATTACTCTTGGAGAATTTGTCAATTCCTCGCAAGAGGCAGTACCCGTGAAAAAAACTTTAGATGGCATAGGCAGGGATCGAACCCAAGACCTCTGGCATGACAGTCCAACGCACTAACCATCATGCCACGGGTACTACAAGAAAACTACTTTTCCCAAAAACCCCTAATCCCGGAAATCCTGAATTCCAACAGCCCAACCCATTATCCCAAAAAATAAAATGCACGACTGGGTCGCACGAACTTGCTCCTGTATGCAAAGAGTCTGTTTAAAAATGTACCTATAATAGATTTAAAAATATACCTGTAAAATAAGTTCGTCTTCAAAGATATAAATGCCATTTGATTTGTCAAAAAACTTGTGATTCATCCCAAGACACAACTCATCCTAGGACAACTCATCCCGAAAATGAAAAATACTTGTAAGCATACCTAACGAAAACAATAATTGTTTGTGTATTCAACTAGTTAAAAATATTTAAAATTATTAAAAAAATAAAAAATTAAAATAATTAAAAATAAAATAAAATAATTAAAATAATTAAAAAAAAAATTTAAGATTAAAAATTTTACCTGAAAAATAAGTTTGTCTTTAAAAATTTAAATGCCATTTTATAAATCAAAAAATCCTTGATTTTTCAATTTTTTTTTTGAAAATCGTTAGAGCGGTTTTTTTTTAAATTATTTTTTTATATATAAAATTTTTCAATTTTGTTCTAAAAATATTTTTGGTATGCAGTTGTTTAGTGATTGTAAATATACGCTCTACATTTAAATTTCGTAAAAAAATGTTGACCCGTTTTTGAGATATAGAATTAAAAAAAAAAAAGAATTCAATATTTTTTTAAAAATCCAAACAATAAAAATTGCACTTTTGATAATCAAATATTGTTAAGGCAATATAAGAGCTTATTCAGAAAAAAAATTATTGAAATCAGTTCATAAGTTGCTGAGAAAATTAAAAAACAAAATAACGGTTCTATGAGCGGTACCTTTCCTGAGCAATACAAAAATATGTTTTTCTTATTAAAAGAAACTAAGTTAAAAAATAAAATTTTAGAGAAAATTTTAAAAAAATCTATCTGTTTGTTTTTGAGAAAATTCGAATTTTCGTTTTTTGACCAAACAAATTGTATGGGGGCCACTGTTAGTTTTGATCTTAAAAAAAATGAAAAAAACGCCTAACGCGAATCTGCTCAAAACCTTAACTTCGAAGTTTGAACTCAATCGACCCAATGGTTTAGGCTGTAGGAGCGTGGACAGACAGACAAAACAGACCGGACAGAATCGCGGGACCCACTTTTTTCGACTTCTCTACCATCGTAATATCATGTTTGATTAAAATCTCGAGTTCGAAATTTTGCACGAATGCAAAACTTGCCATATAGTTCCTATATGTCGCAAGTAAAAAACAAAAGTCCTGGAAAACCAGAATCTCGAAATTCATGGATATCGAAAGTACAGAAGGCCCAAAGAGCTGAAAACACAAAATTCATAATATACAAAACTCGGAAGACCCAACATCCATAAAATTCTACTTATCAAAATGAATTATTTAAAAAATTAGGGTTTTTCAGTTTTCTATATTTCGATTATTGAGATTTTGCCCCCTTGGAATACTTTAAACTTATTCTAGAAATGTTTGTTTTTTTGTTTGCATTAGCTTTGTATCGTCAAGTATTTTCTTAGAACAAATAACTCTTTTTTTAAACGTTATCTATAAATCCTTTATAAACAATTTTGCACCTCTTTGTTTTCAACTTAATACTTTCCAATTAATCTCACCTCAAACAGTACTCAAACTCCATCAGGTATACCCCTCAATTTACTCTGGGGCTGGATTTTGGATTTATTGTCAAGCTTAGAGAAAGAGATTCGTTTTCAACCGCACATTAAGAATGTGCCATAATTTTCGTTTTCAAGGCTCTAAGAGTTATGCGCCTTGGTGTCTCATCTTAAAAACTTCTTTATTTTCCTAAAGGTGTACTGTGTTGAAACATTGAACGCAAAATATGTATGTATTAAAAAAAAAAAACAAATCCCACTTTTCTTACAAACAAAAAATATAAAATAAAAACAGGCTGGGATGCGACCCACACTGATAACGTCCCATCCCGTCTGTCGATTTGTCTTGCTTAAAAGTTTGTCTATATGTATCAATTTTTACCAAATTTGCGTACTATTTTTTGTAGATTTTATTTTTTATGAAAAAACGGAATGTTGGATTTTTATAAAAAAAATTACTGAATATCGAAAACAATATTTTCCGTGAAATAAAAAAAGTTTGAAGCCAATATATTTAATTTTTGAACAGCTATTTGAGTCGAATGTAAATTTTTACCAAGTTTTAGTATTGTTTTTTTTTTAGGTTTTTATTTTTTGTAAAAAAAACTGTCAATTCGATTTTTCTCAAAATTGTATCGAATGTTGAAAACAATATTTCTTATAAGTTAAAATTAGTTAGAAGCCATTATCTCAAATTTTTGAAAAGATATTAGAGTCGAAAATCAATTTTTACCAACTTTTATACATTTTTTTGTTTAGGTTTTTATTTTTTGTAAAAAAAATGTCAGTTCGATTTTTTCTCAAAATGTTTTTTAATATTGAAAACAATATTTCTTCTAAGTTTAAAGTAGATTGAAGCTATTATCTCAAATTTTTGAAAAGATATTTAAGTCGAAAATCAATTTTTATCAACTTTTTTAAATTTTTTTTTCGGTTTTTAATTTTTTGTAAAAAAATTTATTTTAATTTTTTGTAAAAAACTGTCAATTCGATTTTTTTCAAAACTTTACTGAATGTTGACAACAATATTTTTTGAAAGATAAAATTATTTTAAAGCCAATATCTTAAAGTTTTGAAAAGATATTTTAGTCGAAAATAAATGTTTACCAACTTTGAGTAATGTTTTTTTAGGTTTTTATTTTTTATAAAAAAAAATTGTCAATTCGATTTTTCTCAAAATTTTATCAGATGTCAAAAACATTATTTTTCGTTGCACAAAATTGTTTTTGAGATGAAATCATATTTCAGTCGTAAAATTTTCGAGGTGACAAATATTTTTTTTCAGTTTTTTTGAATTAAAAAAAAAAAACCGTTAATTGGTATTTTTATAAAAATATACTTGTTTTGTATCACGTTACAATATATAATATAAAATTTAATTCAAGTCTCTAGCGTTATTAGTTCGTGAGATATTTAGGGTTAACCAAAATTTTCACCTTTTTTTTAAACTGCTATGGTAAAAAACCACCCACGCAATTTTCTTGAGTGCCCTTTCTGCATCTTTCTGTTTTATTATCTGTATAACAAAATTTATTTGAAGTCGATATCTCTTCTGGTTTTTGAGCTATGGACGACGAAAAAACGTCGCGAACGTACAGACATACGGACGTACGGACGTACGTACACACGCACGCACAGACATCTTTCTAAAAATCGTTTATATTGACTCTAGGGACCTTGAAACGTCAAGAAATGTCAAAATTTTCAATTTGACAAATCGGACCCATTACAATAACTTCCTATGGGAAGTTAAAAATGGTCTTTAAAGGCAATGTCAAACTTTAAGGGATATTTATTGAAGAAAACACAAAGCTTTAAAGGTGCGATTAAGTTTTTTAAGCTCTGTTCAATTATTTTCTTATCAAAAATATTTTAACAAGATCGGCAAGGTTCAAAAATAACAATCTTTTCCTTGAATAAAATACTCATTGCCAATGATTTTATTTATTTATGTTTTTCCTGATAAGTACTTAAACAAAAGTCCAACTCACCTTTTCCACCTTCATTCTCTTATCCCCTTATAACCTTTAACTCATAAAAATTGCCCAAACTATCCCTTAGCTTTTAAGGATTCTCATATTTTAAATGTTTATTAAAACAATTTTACCTTTATCTTTATGAAACCTAAATTTCCATTCAAATCTACTATAAGGGAAATCCAATGTTACAATAAAGTCCTTCCGTCCCGTTCGTCCTATCAAATCCCCTGGGAACATATCTAGTTTTTTGTATCTTTTGTTGAAAACTCAGAGTGCCAACAACCATTTCATACATATCCCAATTGGTTTGCTTTTCAGTTTGTATACACGTATTACGTATACAATGTAAATGTTCCCCCCAGCTTCAAGTTACAAAATATTCCTGAATTGTCACCGATTAGAAACATGGATCTAGCACATACCACTTCCCAAGGGTTAAATAAATTTTATTCAAATTAATACATTTTTATACATACATATTTAAGATAGACATATATTTACATATGTATATTATAATTTTTGTTTCATATTCATAGCAACGAGCCCCCCTAAGGATTCCCTTTATTTTCCTTAATGACCTTTCACCTTAATGCATGAAATTAATGAGAATGCTGAGTGTACCTTATACTTAAAAATATTAACACGAACGACCTGATTCAAAAAGTTTGCCCCTTTAAATTCCCTTTTTTTTGTTTTTTTTTTCTCTCGTTTTTGAGCAAATATTTTGATGCCTGATGCATACATGTAGGCTTAGCTTTAGAGGTTTAGGGTTATGTTACACTTTTATGAAATTCTGACTTCTCCATTCTCCATCACAAAAAACCCCTTTTTTAGTTTCAACTTTTGTGTGCTGTGTTGTATTGTTTGTGAATGGGGAATGTGGGGGAGTAAGGTGTTTCAATATTTGATACAATATTTATTTAGACTTGAACGAAAAAGCTACTTGTAGTCGTAGTCCTAGTCCGTCGTTCTATATGACTGTGCTGACTGTGCCATACGACTGAACAATACTGAAGCTGAAGCTGGAAAATTGTTATGATGGCGAATATAGTAATTTCTGCTGAAGGAGGGCAAATTGTTTGAATTGCACAGCTGTACACAGATTGCGGGTTTGTTATAGGTTGGGGGGGTGAGGGCGGAATTTCATCGCTCCAAAGAATCTCCCACTCATATATAACGTCCGTCCGTCGTTGAACCGAAAAATAAACAGAAATAACAACAACCGGCGCGCAGATCGAAAGGAGCTAGTACAGTGAGGTGAAGACAAATTATTTTAGAAATTTTGGAAACACTAAGCTAATCTAATTTGATTTAATAAATCTATGAATCGAATTAGTGACTCCTTGACATTATCCTAAAAAGCAAACCTTTAAAGTTTTCATGAAGTTTATGTTGCATGACGAATTTCAAATCAAAAGAAAACATTGCACTGAAAACTATCACAACTATTTTATGATGAACTAACACCAAAGT
Organism: Eupeodes luniger; assembly: GCA_951509635.1. Classification (NCBI taxonomy): domain Eukaryota; kingdom Metazoa; phylum Arthropoda; class Insecta; order Diptera; family Syrphidae; genus Eupeodes; species Eupeodes luniger. Next base: position 3,074,557 of record OX608075.1, on the reverse strand, counting down.
ATAAGCCACTAAAATTGTTAATAAATGACCATTAAACTAATTTTCTAGTAGACCCTTTACTAAATTGACATCCATGTAGCAAAAAAAAACATAGAAAACATTGCACGAACAAATTTATAATATCACAACTATTTCACGATTAAGAAACTGCAAGTAAAAGTGACCCAAAAATGTTTAGAAAAGACGTTTAAACTTGTTTTCTCGGAGTTGACTTGCTAAGTTGATAACCTTGTAGAAGAATTACTAAAATAACATAAGAAACATTGCACGTCAAACTTGAAATTATCACTTTTACCTCACAATTAAATAAATGCCAAATAATAAGCAAATAAAATGTTAAGAAAAAGAGCTTTAAATCTATTTTTTGGAAGTTGTTCTAAGTTGACATGCAATTAGCAAAAAGACTAAAATAACATAGAAAACAAAGAACGATAAACTTTAAGTTATAACAACTGATTCATGGATTAATAAAAAAACAAGTAAAAAGCCACTTAAATTTAAAACATGACCTTTTTTCTGGAAAGTGACTTGCTAAGTTAATATCGATGCATGTAGCAAAAGGACTAAAATATCATCGAAAACATGGCTTGAAAAACTTGAAATTGTAACAACGAATGAACGATTCATTACAGCAAATACTAAACGACCAATATTTTTAAGAAAAAGACCTTTAAACCTATTATCTGGCTTCTGCCTCTTTCTTTTCTATTTTGACAAAATCTTAAATAACATAGAAAACATTGCGAACCAAAATTAAAGTTGTCACAACTAATTCAAGATAAATCAGCATTAAATAATAAAACCGTGTTCTGGGAGGTGTAAGCAAAGGCAAACTTTATTCCATCACAAATAATTCCCTATAAATCAAAGGTAAATTATTACCCAGTTAAGTATTTAAGATGAAACCTTTTAACACTTCTTTCTACTAAATTACTCAAAAAAACATAGAATGACAAAATCGAAAGAGTCACAACTAATGAATGGCAAACTATCTACTTACTTTCTTTTTATTTGGCGAAGTTGACTCACACACGATTTCAATGAATAATGCATGCGTTCAGTGCGAAATTTAAAGTGGGTATAGAAGTACTTTGCTAGGTTAGAAAAGCAGCAAAAACATAGAAAACACGATGCGTTCGTAAATGAAACAAATAATTGTCGACTAATTTTCGTTTAGTAAATTACCCAAGAAAAGATGTTTTAAACACGTTTTCAACAAAAACATAGAAAACATAGAACAACAACATCAAAATAGTGACAATTAAGGCAAGTTATCCACTTACTGGCTTTTCGATCGAATAATATTATTTTTCTAAGGCATTAAAAGCCATTGGCTGAAACGAAACTTAAGTAGCCTAAGTATAACATGAGCTTTATGTTGAACATAAATATTTAAGTTTTGTTTCAGCAAATTGGCCTAAGGCATAGACACGACTCTTCAAATCATAATGAATGCGTTCAGTTCGAAATGTAAAGTGGGTAAAGAAGAAGTTAGCAAAGCAGCAAAAAACATGGAAATCATTGCACAATAATAAACTGAAGCAACTAATTATTGTCAAATTATAAAGTTATAAATTACTGGAAAAGAGAATTTCTAATGAAGTTATTTTCAGGAAAATAAAAATATAGAAAACATAGAATGACATAATCGAAACTGTTGAAACCAATTCACGCGTCAATAACAGTAAATTTACCACTCATTTGTATTTCAATATATGAATCGACTTCCACATGAGTAAAGAATTTGTTCAGTGCGAGATTTTAAGTATGTTAGGTTTATTTCTTTGTAAAACAAAGTAAACAAATTGTAAATTAAAATGTTTAAAATACTCTAGATTTAAAAAAATGAATCCTGTGAAAATCAAGTAGAATTAAAAAGTTTGTATTCTCATTGAAACAAATTATTATCAACTCTATTCATAAAGGGCCTATTACACTTTTCGTGCAACCAAACATCCAAAATCTATTACCAAGTCTTAGATATCAATGGTAGAAGCATATACCTACGATTTGGAGGGGAAACATTTTTTTAAAAAATCTTTTCTTCACAGCACTGTACATAGCCTCTAAGCTACAACAACGGCATCATACTTGCACTCGAGTAAGTGTCGGTGTGTATCATTATTATTTAACACAGGAAAAGTGCACATTGGCATGCGAGCCAAGACACTTTAGAATGTGGAACGTGGTTTATGAACGAAAACTGCGCAAACAAACAATAAAAACAACAACAATAATACAACACGACGAGGGCCGGCGAGTATAGTAGTTTTCTTTTGGGGGCTGGCAATTCTGTGCCACTAGGTCGATTGCACTTTTTGCAACTTAAAAGAAAAAACAACAACAACATCATTTGCCAAACTCCAATAATTGGGTTGTGCTGTAGGTATTGCAGCGCGTTTCGTTTGTCTGTCTTTCAAATGAAACAAACGAAACGGCCGGCCACACACAACTCAGCCCGGTGCAAAATTATTCCGGTTAACAATAATTACGAACCGCAAATAATAATACACTGCAGATTGCAGAGCAGAACTACAACCATGGGACTGGGATTGGGAATTTCAAAATGAAAGGGGGTACAATACTGTGTTTGGCAGACCAATTGGCGGTCGATGGCGATAGGAAAGACATATGCACGAAAAGCACGACAACGACGACGCGAAGGAAGCTAAAGTTGACCCACCAGCCGCCATTGCTCGTTAATTGAATGGAAACATTTCCGTTTGTTGTTTTTTGTGGCCAAGTTGAAAGGTTGATGTTGCGATGTAAATTCTACAATGTTCCATTGTCCATACAACAAGCCCTGCACTTTCTGTCTCTGATGGTGTCAGGTCTAACCGTCTATAACCATCGAGCAAGCTATTTAAACCGCACCATGTTGTGATGTCCGGACGATGTGGAACTATCTCTAAGGTTGCGGGTGCACGTTGAGCGTGCACATTTTAAAATACTGAGGTTTTCCTGGATGCAGTATCACAATTTACCAAGCAACAATATACTTGTGTACATTTTTGTACAACTTAATTTTTGTTCCCTTATCGCACATCGAATGCGACTTGGAAACTATTATAATTGTAAAGAGGAAAAAACTCATAAACAAGGGCAGTAAGTTGACTTGTCGTAATGCTTCAGTTCGATTTTATGGACTTTTTTGTCATTTGATTTATTTTTAAATTCAATTTTTTCAATGCACCGCGACAACAACGACGAAGACGAAGACGACGACGAATCGACTGTGGGTTTATCAGTTGTTGAAAAATAAAAAAAGAATTTTATAATTTATAATGAGTTCCGATAAGGCGACAATTGGTCTGATTGTTTTTAACTTGCTGCTTCCCAACATGTGTGTGGGCTCTCTAGCATACATTCATTGCAATCTAAGTCTAATGAAAATAAACTTTATAATGTTTTATTCTTATTGAATTTAATATATTTTTCTAATCAATAAATAAATAAATATAAAAAACAAAGAATTTTAGTTTCAAGGCAGAAATTAATGGGACTGGTCAACAAGGTTTTGTAACTGTCGATAAAATTTTACTTTTCCTAAGGTTTTGATGACTGTTTTCCAATCTGAATTCAAAACAATATATCAACTCATGTTTTTAAAATATAAAATTTTAGAATTCGAAACAAAAACATTTTTAAGAGGTTTATTACTTTAAGTTGGCAACACTATTTAACTGACAACCATTTTATCAGTTGTCAAGGAATTGGCGTTTAATTTGGTTTGACATTTCATAGATTGAAACAATTCTTTCTTTGGAAAAGTTCTGCAAATAGAGTGGTTTATGCCCGCCTAATTTTATTTCAATTGTAAAAGTTGACTTAAGTGCACTTAATTTCAAAATTCTTACAAAATCTAAAAGAAGAAATGGTTGAGTCAAATTGATTTTAACCTAGCTTTGTTTAAATATTACAAACTAATTTTGAGATATGTCGACTTAAGCGGTTTTGCTTTATGCGCACATAGAATTTAAGGTCATTTGAAGTGACTTGTTCGTATTTTTTGAATGTGTTGATTTTTCGATGATTAATTTAAGTATCAAAACTTCAAAGATTCATTTGGATGGAATTCCGAAAATGTTCAAAACTTTTGCGTTTGTTAACAAGCTTTCAAATCTTAATTTGCACATGAACAGAAAGATAGAGAAACCTTTGTTATAACTGCCATTGTGATTCTTACAACAAAAGATAAGGTTTCTTTAATCTTTTTTTTTCCTAAACCAGGTGTCGCAAGCTTTAACCTACTCTGTAAACTAGTTAAGCTAACAAAGTTTACATTTATAATTTGCAAGCCAAAAAACCTTTCCATATATGTTTACTAAAAGTCCGCGTTCACAAATATAATTTGCAGATTATATCATACACCCATGAGCAAGATCTTTATTCATTTTTATTTTTTTTTGGTTTTGTTTAACAAATCATTTAAGTCAGATAACAAAACTCACAAGTATTTTTCTTTTCTTTTTTTTTTCAATATTATTTATGACTTAAGTATACACAAATTTAAAAGAAAATATACGTTGCATGTGTTTATTTCGTGTTTTTCTAAACATTGCCTGATGACTGATGTGTATTATCTCTTCATTGAGCCAATGAGTGACTGACTGATGATGGTGGAACGTAAATTGTCAATTAATCCGTCATCGTCAAAATGAATTTGAACTTCCAACTTTGGATGAAAAAATTGGTCAATGCAATAACCTTAACGCAATTTAACTACACTGAACAAAATTTGATATGGTTTTAAAAAATTCATCAAAAACATGGTCAAACTATTTTAAAAAAAAAAATTATAACTTAACGATATAAATTTACTTTTATTATATATGCTTACTATATGAAGTAAAATTGAGAACTAACAAGCTTCAAGGCCTTATTTTTTGACTTCGCATATAAAATTGTAATTAGCCTCAGCCTCAGTCTCCTCCGTCTCAGTCTCAATCTCATCCAAAGTCTCAGTCGCAATATCAGTCTCCGACTCCTTCTCAGTATCAGTCTCAGTCTCGGTCTCAATTTCAATCTCAATTTCATCCTTAGTCTCATTCAAAGTCTCAGTTTTAGTCTCAATCTCAGTCTTAGTCTCAGTCTCAGATCCAGTCTCAGTCTCAGTCTCAGTCTTAGTTTCAGTCTCAGCCTCAGTCTCATTCTCAGCCTCAGTCTCATTCAAAATCTCGGTCTTAGTTTTAGTCTCATTCGCAGTCACAGTTTCAGTCTCAATCTCAATCTCAATCTCATCCACAGTCTCAATCTCATCCACAGTCTCAGTCTCATTCTCAGTTTCAGTCTCAGTCTCAAAACCAGTCTCAGTCTTACTTTCAGTCTCAGCCATAGTTTCAGTTTCAGTTTCAATCTCAGTCTCATTCTCAGTCTCAGTCTCAGTCTCAGTCTCAGTCTCAGTCTCAGTCTCAGTCTCAGTCTCAGTCTCAGTCTCAGTCTTAGTCCTAGTCTCAGTCTCAGTCTCAGTCACAGTCTCAGTCTCAATCTCATCCATAGTCTCAGTCTCAGTTTTAGTCTCAGTCTCAGTTCCAGTCTCAGTCTTACTTTCAGTCTCAACCGTAGTTTCAGTTTCAATCTCAGTCTCAGTCTTAGTCTTAGTCCTAGTCCTAGCCCTAGTCTCACCCTCAGTCTCAGTCTCAATCTCATCCTTAGTCTCATTCAAAGTCTCAGTCTAAGTTTCAGTCTCAGTGTCATTCAAAGTCTCAGTCTTAGTTTCAGTCTCAGTCGCAGTTTCAGTTTCAGTCGTAGTTTTAGTTTCAGTTTCAGTTTTATTCTTAGTCTCAGTGTTAGTTTCAGCCTCAGTTACACTTTCAGTTTAAGTTGCAGTCTTAGTTTAAGTCTCAGTCTCAGTCTCGGTCTCAATCTCAGTCTCAGTCTCAGTCTCAATCTCATCCTCAGTCTCATTCAAAGTTTCAGTCTCAGTCTCAGTCTTAGTCTTACAAATTGAAATTACTGCATTCTTGTGTGCTTAAGATCTTCTCAGTGTAACTAAGTCCGCAATATACGTCAAAAGAGAATTAATTAAAAGACTATTGGACTCTTGTTTATGTCAACTTTTTCTATGTATATAGCGAAAATTCGGACGTGTATCTTTTTCTTAATTACACTGCCTTTGCGTCTTTTTATATGTAACTGACTTACTATATGCTTGATATCTATTTGAAATCCAGATTTGGCAAAGCCGCACCATCATCGGCATCACCATATCACCGTCAACTAAATATACTGTCACTTCGACTTCAACTTCGAATGGTATTCAAATTCAAGTGCCCAAATTTAGAATTCAATGAAACTCCAATTGCAGTCCGTTTGACAGAAATGAAAATGAAAATGGAAGTTTTCGCTTTGGTCTTTCGTGGTGGTGTGGTGCATGAATGACTAACCCTATACTCTGGATGGAGGATAGTACGAGTAGTTACGAGTATCTATAGTAAGTCTGGTGGCCATGGTTATGGTAAAAGTTATAATCAAAAGTGACAACGTCGACGACGCAAGCACGAAGCTCAACGCTTTTCAACCAAAAACCTCCTAATTTGGAACATAAATAAAACGCTCGCTATGCGCTATGCTGTGTGAGCGCTAATATGTGATTTAAATTAATAAAAATCTTTAAGGCCTTTAATGTGATGAATGTGTGCTTTATGATATGCATTGCATTTTAAGTAGCAACAAAATAAACAATGTAAGAGTAAAGTTTGTTTAAAAATTTCCTTTTGAAACACACAATAATAAAAAGCATCATCATCCCCAACTGAATAATATCACAGTAAAATACGTGCAAGGGAGATTTCATTGGTATCTTATTGTTGTTGTAGTTTTTCTTCTTATTTCCTTCTTTTTTTTGGGTCATAATTTTTACTTGGAAAATGCTGTTTTTGCTTAAAAGTTGAAGTAAACATCCTCCTACGGGATAGGTTCTGGTCTTTTTGTGTTTTCTTGTGTAGTTTTATTTGGTGACCTAGTTTAAGTTTTGACAAAGAGGATATCCGCGCGTTGAAAGGAACATTTACAAAGTTTTATGGTTCTTTTGGGTGATGAAGGTTTTGTCTTTTCTCCTATACTTTTTTTTCTGGAGGGGCTAGAGGTTTTGAAATACGAAAACAGTATACACAGCTCAATTAGAAACTTCAACATGAAATTTTTGGGAAGAAACTTGTTTGAGATTTGTATTGTTTTATGTAATAAAGTAACTTCTTTTTCGTGTTTGTTGAATGTTGGAAACTGATTTGTGGAAGTCAAAAAGCTGAAAGGGTGAAAGAGTAGGTTTATCATTTTGTTTACAACTCAAAGAAGTCTCATGAATAGCTCCTTAAGCTTAGGATTAGATGTGTGTTTGGTGATAAACTATCTATGCATAGATAACATAAAGGAAGGCTCTCTGAAAAGCACAATGACAAATTTTGTTTACAGAAATGTATCCTTTATTTCTTCATCACTTCTACGCTGTTTCGTACGTAAATTTGCTAGGAAAATTAATTATTCTACCCAAAAAAACTAAAACACTATGGATGTATTATTTCTTTAAAAGTACTACGCTGTATCGTATGTAAACATTTTAGGTAATACTCCAGGAATAATTTCTGCTATCAAAAAAGCTGAAATACTATGCATCCAATATTTCTTCAACTGTCCTACGTTTTTTTTATGTAATACTCATGGATGTAGTCTTCTATCAAGAAAATTAAAATACTACAAAAAGATCCTTACTTTCAAATTAAAAAGATGTTTACTGTGATAAACGTTACACGATAGATAACATCAAGGAAGTCAATGTGGAAAGGTCAAGGACAAATTCGGTTTAAACTTCCCTACACTGTTTCGTACGTAAAATTTCTAGTTAATACTCCTGGAAATAATTCCATTATTAAGAAGACTAAAACACTATTTATCTTCTATTTCTTCAATTGTCCTTTGCTGTTTCGTATGCAAATTTACCAGTTAACACTCCTGAAATTATTTTCTTTATCAAGAAAACTAAAATACTACGAACAGCTCTTTACATCGGAAATGTATGGGTTCTTGGTTATAAACGTTATACATGGCAAGATTCATTGTAAGTGTCTCTGGAAGGAACTAGGTCAGACTTTGATTAAAGAAATGTTACTTCTATTTCTTCAACTATCCTACCCTGTTTCGTATGTAAATCTGCTAGTTAATACTCCCAGGTTGAATTCTATCATCAAAAAACTTAAATACAATGTATCATCTATTTCTTCTATACAGCGTTGTTTCGTTTGTTAATTTGGAAGGAATTAGGGCAGACTTTTTCTAAGGAAATTTTACACCAATTTCTTCAACTATCCTACGCTGTTTCGAAAGCAAATCTGCTAGTTAATCCTCTTGGATTGAATTCTACCATCAAAAAACTTAAATACTATGAATCCTCTATTTCTCCTATACTTTATTGTTTCGTATGTTAATTTGCTAGTTAATACTTATGGATGTATTTTTCTATCAAGAAAATGTTTCTCCTATTTCTTCAACTGTCCTAAGCTGTTTCGTATGTACAATTTCTAGCTTATAATCTAAGAATAAATTCTAATATCAAAACAACTAAAATTCTACGTATCTTCTATTTGTTCAACTGTTCTACACTGTTTCGTATGTAAATTTGATAGTTAATACTCCTGAACTAAATTCTCTACTGTCAAAAAATCGTCTAATTTGAGATTTAGGTCAAGTGGAAAAAGATTGGAGAAGAGTCAACTTGGTTTTTATGCATGTGCATTCCTTAATTAAAAAATAAAGTCCTTGAATTCCGTTTTAACTACTCGTTTAGTTATTGTTCACAAGTTTATTTCCTTCCAAGTTAATCTCTTTTTGTTTGAATAGTGACAGTAACACAGCTCTACTTATTTATCACTTAATAATTCCTTGCTCTTTCCTTTTTATTTTTTTTTTAAGAATCAACATACCTGTTTCGGAAAGCACATTATTCTATAGGTACTGCGTTTTTACTTAAAACCCACTTCCTTAGAAATCATCTTCCTTTTTTCTCGAAAAAGAAAGGAACTCAGCGAGAAGCAAGAAAAAATATTCATTTCCTGTGTTCTTCTAAAAGATGAACATCCCAGATATATATTACCCTTTCTATTATATGAAGATAAAGATGAAGAAGGGTAAAATATGGCCTTAATGCTCAAGCTTTAGAAGAGTAGAAAAGTAAACACATGAACACATCATAACGTGGATGCATAATAATAATATGTGAAGATAGATGGCATAGGTTTTCCTCCTTCTTCCCGTTTTCAACGTCTTCGTCGTCGTAGTGGGTTCGTCCTTTTCGACCCCTCTTGTGTCTACAATATTAATGTAAGATATATCTATATAAATCCAACCAAATGAATTCTTTAGTGTGAGACTAAGAACATTTTAAGGACAACTGATGCTTTTAAAAACGAGGATGATAGGTACGTGATTTTCACGAACAACTTTCAAGATATCCGTGGTTTTATTCCCTTAACCCTTTTTCTGTTGTTGGTACACTTTTTTGTATGTTGCTTCGGCAACGTGGCGTATAATTTTTTTCTTTTCAACACAAAGTTCCATTTTTATTTCCACTCTTTCCTGATAAAGTGTACTGCCTCTGCTATACGGAAGACGAAGAACTACCCTTTCAATGTTGGGGGTAGGTAATGTGCTGTGCATTCACTTCGAGTACTTCTCTTATTTGTTTGTACCTATGCATCCTTGGAAGGTATAGTCGGTTCGGAATATCCTTGATTCGTTTTCGTTCATTTTGTCGTGTACTTTCTCGATGACATACAACAATAAAATGCAACGACGACGACGCACGGTCGGTCGGTTGGTAAGGACGACCGAGTCGACAATTCTAACGCCAACGCTTACGCCAAGGGGAGGAAGAGTTTAAGTTTATATTTTCCTTAGAAAGCACGTTCGTTTCATATGGATTCGGGTATACAATTTTGTATTCGCATCGTTCTTCGTAGTCGTGGACAAAGTTATAATGTACTTCCCGAGCAAGCTACTTATCCTGCTGCCATGCCGTTCGGTTCGTTCCAAAAGGATAAAATTTTGTTGAATTCAATTAAATTCCATTTTGCATCGTATAACAAGTGGATATTCGTATCGTATACCTCTATACCTACTTGTATCTAGAACGTTTCCTTTTGAGAAAAGTTTCAAGTAGGTATATAGACATGTAGTAGTAGTAGGATATGTACTCTACCTTACCTATCATCAAGAGGAAGCAAGATTTTCAAAAGTCTACAGACTTTATTGAGTTTTAGAGAATTGAACAACAACAAAAATCCTGTAAATATCTTTTAGTTGAAATATATTTATTTGTCTCTTTTAGAAGATGAAGAAATATACGTAACATTCCTATGAAAACCTTTAGGAAGCCTTAAAAGAGTAAATTTTTGTTTCTTAAACAGTATTAATGTCTTTTTTTGAGAATTCTTCTTGGGATGTTATTTCGATACTATTTTTCAGTTCGGTACATTTTATCTTATTTGCATCTACAGTTGTGTGGAAAATGAGCGAGTAATTTCCATGTGTGAAAGGGGACTTATTATGTTTCAAGGTTGACATGTTACAAATAGATCTTCTGGGTAAAAGGAGTCGAGTCTTCTAAAAAATGCAACAACTCTTTTGAAACTAACCGGAGTTTTCACACAAATAACCCTTGGATACATGCAACTATCTTGCACTTAACGGAACCTCGTTTTCCGGAACCTCGCTTGACAATCCGATTCCAAACATTTTCCAATTTAACAGATTTTGAAAACAAAAGAAACCTCGAACAACAAAGAAAACAGCTTTTAAGAGGCTCGTTATAGCCATCATTGAAATCAATCCGGAAAATGTTTGAATAGATATTTGAGTGTGTTCCTTTCGATTAGAAGTGCAAATTAAGAACTGTGATCAATTTGAAATCACTCATATTTTTTTTTTTTAAGTTTAATAGGTCAATTTTTTGTCTAAAAAAATATAGTTTTCTTTTTCTGATAGAAATTCATTTTCCTGAACAGCTGATTCCGTTATGTCAAGAAATTAATCAAATTGTTCCACTAATTTCTGTTTCAATTTTATACTATTCCAATGACGTGTTTCTGACAGAAAGAATTTTCCAGTGGATTTCAATTTGAAATTTTTTCTCAATGACAGAAATATTCGACCTGTCAAAAATATTACATTGATTGGTTTTAATTTTAGAAAATTTTGTTTAGAAATTTAAAAGTGCTCACCAAACAACATTCAAAATTGTTATTTTTGGTGTCAAAATGAAGTTGAAGAGTTGTAGGATTTTGTAACCAAAGCAATCAACTGAAGGCGTTCAATTCTCTAACCTCAGATAAATGATCCCAATCAGAATATTTTTCTTCAATGACACAAATATTCAATGATAGCTAAAAAAATCCCAATGGTTGGTTTCAGTGATGAAAACTGACCACTAACAGGCCCCTAAAAGTGTGACAATGAAAACGAAATGAAATTTAATTTTCATTTTTGGGTGTGTTCAAAAATGTTTGCACAAATGTATGAATGCATTCAGTGTTTCAACTTAAACGGGGTTGTTTCATGACAAAATAAATATTAGAGTTAAACAGAATTGTTTTTCAAATAAGCAGACAAGGCCGTCGAGAGGAATTCCGGGCCCACATATTTACCATTTTTTTTTCAAAGTTCATGCCTACTGATATGGTACGTTCTAATTTCGATTGCTAAAGCATGAATGATTTTAAATTTTCGGTCCCCTAAAAATAAGTGGAAATAGGTATGTTGATGATGAATATAGAGTATATTGAAAAAAAAAACTCTCCTCATTGCTTTCAATTTTACGGGCCCCTAGCAAATTCCCGGGCCCGGGGGTTTCCCCCTCCCCCCCTCTCGACGGGGCTGTAAGTAGAGTGTAGTTATCCGTACTAATTTGGGTGAAAAGCCTTAAAACATTTGGGATACATTTCTAAATTTATTCTTAGCTGGAAATTTTGTTTAAACGGAACGCGTGTAAGCAGTTTCGACGTTTATGAACATTTATGTCCTTAAGTGTGGTTTCTGTGGTTTTACTTAAATTGTGTGTACAAGTTTTAATACTTTTATTTTTGTACCACAACAATTTTATATTTTCAAAATTTCTATATGACATGGAGTTCAATATCAGTTCTAACCATCTTCCAGAATTTTGTTTAAATATTAAATTTTCGAATTTTGTTAATAGTTCTCATCTACTTTTATCTTGTTAGTTTAAAAAATACAAATTTTAATTTTTACTTGTTTAAAAAATACCTGTTTCTTAGTTCATAATCTTTTTCCCCTGATATATGTACATATTTGTTTATTTTTTCGAAATTTCTCAGATAATTTTCATTGTTAATTCAAATTTTTTTCCCGAAGTTTTCTTATTCCTAAAAAGTTTTAATTAATTTTCATTTTTTGGTCATCGATTTTGTTATACCATTTTGTAAGTCTTTTTGTTGTTAATGTTTTATAATTGTTTATTGAATTGTGTTTAATTTTAACAAAAAATAACATTGTTCCATTGTTTAAAGGAAGATTTTCTTAATATTTTCGGTATTTATCAGTTAGAATCAAAATATTATGAATTATTAAATGGTTTTATAATTGTTTTTGAAAAAAATCTCTGAGACAATTTTTTTTGGAAAAATGTTTGTTTGTTTGCTTGACGTCTAAAACGGGTTAAGGTCAGAATGCCAAAAATCTAGATCCAGAAATTCCCGAAGATACAATAACCCATAAGAACATATTTCATATGTAATATCATTTTCAGACATTCTGTTTTAACGGTTTTGGAGTTTTGGTTTTCACAATTTTGGGTTTTTGGGGACTTCGACTTTTCTGGATCTCTATTATTCAGATTCTAATCACAACTATTCAAACCCCTTAAAATTTATTTGAAGACATCAAAAGCTTCATATTTCTATAAAAGTGGATGTCTGAGCAGAAAAACAAATCGTTGGCCGGCAACCCAAGACAACCTCTTCTTTTTTGTTTTAAGAGTTCAAAAATTCTGTTGGCTTTTTTACTGGTTGTTTTTTTTAATGATAAAAAAGGAATAATACGACGACGTCTATTTTTCGAATTTCACTATTAAATTCTTGGAAAATAGTAATTCCACAACAGCTACTCCGGTAGCCGCTCGTTATGGGGCTAAGATGGGGATTTATTTCTAAATGTGAATTTAAACTGGTCAATGTATGCTTGCCTTGATATTCCATGCGAAAAGTCCTAGAACATAATTTCACGGAAATAAATCTCTGCCAGAACATTCGGAGTACAGTAATTCTAAAAAAATAAAAATTTCACAAATCTGCTAAGATTTTAACAAAGTTTGAAATATAAATAAGTTAGTTATTAGTTATAACCCTTGAAATTCTGATGCCAAAGTGGGAGAGGGGGTGGATGGTGTCGTCTCAGCAAATAATGTAAAGAAAAAGTTTCTAAATATATGCTTTTGGTTCGGATAACATCTTTTTGATAAACTCCTTCCACTTTTCTTGCAAATGGATTTGAAGTTTATTCTTTTGATTTTTCTAAAACATGTGACCTCAAAAAGATACTATTAAACGTTAAGAATTTATCAAACTGCGAACATTTAAATTCAACGCTGAAATCAGGTTTGTGTTCTAAAGAAAAGATGAAGCTAAAACATCAGAACTTATTGAGCAAATCTCTGCCTTGAGTTCTTCCTTCAAATGTGAACTCATGTAACTTTTCCAATAATTTAAAGAACATTTTAATAATAACTACATGCAATGACATCAAGCTCTTCATTATGAACACAGCATCTTGTAGTCTCTGACCCATAAACACTAGAAAAACAAATTAATTTATAAAAACGCATTAAAATAAAATCTTAAAATATCTTTTTAATTCGTTGTTGATGTTCTGTGCGTTACTCTGTAATGCAATTCGTGTATAACAAAATTTATCGTTTCGTCTTTCAAAATGCAATTTGAATATTTTTGATTCAAAATATTTTGTTCATATCTTATAAAAACACATTCCATGCATCGCATCATCGAAAATATCTTATAAATGCATATTTCGAGGAATGTTTTAGAAACATTAACGAAATCCAAATAGGCCGTACTTGCAAGCACTTAAGTACTTTATACACACACACCAAAGACCAAACTGACTTTGTAATGTTCAACTCTGGTGTATATTTTTATTGTAGATCGTTGTTTTGTTTGTTGATTTTATCTGAAGTGGATTGACCTAGAAATAAATAATGTATATTTGTATCTTTAATATGAAATTGTTTCCGTCGCCGCGCCGCCCGGCCGTGCGTCGCGTCGGTCGAGACTCAATTTGGTCCTCTCTATTTCTCTAGCGTCTCATTAAAAACACAATTCAATGTTCAAACATTTTATTCATGTTCATTTTTTCATTTTTGTACGTCCATTAATTGTGACAAGTGTTATTTTTGGTTTGCTATAAGAAGGCAAATTTTAATACAAAATACAAGCACTTCAAGTGTCTAAATAGACAAAGTATGATAGTTTTTGTTTTGGCTGTTTATGGTTGGCTTTGGTTTTTTTTTTTGTTTAATGGGATAATAAGTTGAATTTATTGTTTAAGTGAGTTAAGAAACAATTTGACAAATAGACGTTTAGGTCAAGTTTTTTTTTTTTAATTTCAACTTAAAAGTTATTGAATAATGAGCTAATTTTTGTTTATTTTTTCTTTATCTTTTCAGGTATGTCTCAATTTGTAAAATGTTTACTTTAAAAAAAAAAATAATGAATAACTAAAATACTTGGAAAGTAAGTTTTTTCTTATTTTATGAACTTAACCTAAATTGATATTTAGTTGAAAGTGCGCAAAATATACATTTTCACATATTTTAAACCTTACGTAATTTCAAAAAATCCTAACCCTACATAATTAAGTTTAACTTAAACATCATCAAAATTCCAAAAACATTTTTTGTTATATGCTACTAAAAAATAATTGTGTATCTAATCAATCAAAATCAATGACGTTGTAATATTTTTCTTTTGTTCTCCTTATAAAACACCTAAAAGACAAGATTTTCCAAATCAAAAAGATCTTGTAAATAAGATAACATATTGTATTCTATTGTTTGACTGATGTATAGCAGCACATATTTTTATATAGGTACTTGAAAAAGAAAATAACATATATATCGCAATAAAAATTGATTGATTGCCTTTTCCACGACAATTGGGTTTGCCGGAAATCAATCAAATCAATTGATTTTGAGACCAACACAAAAAATAAAACATATATAATAATAACCTAGTTTAATTTTGAGAGAGGGAAATAACACACATAACACAGATTGTGGACCTAAATATGAAAAAGAAGTTTTACAAAACAAACAGTGAGGTGCAAATATAGCCGGGGGAAGTACCTAATTCATTTTTGAAACAGGGCTTATGATTAATCACTTAGAACCGTTTCAATAAGTCTATTGCGAATTATAAACAACTTGTCGTAAAAACCTTAGCATTTAAATGCAACTCACTTACTCAAAAACTGCTTTAAAGCGGTTTTTTGTGCATCTATGAATCAAATATGTGAATAACAACAAACCCTAAAACCTTTTTAAACTAGTTTCGCTGTAACACTCACTTTGAATCAATTCAATAACTTGGCGGTTTATATTTCGCCTTTCACTTGATCTTTCGAAACCTTACGTCTTTTAAGAGTTTTAATAACAAGAGAATGGTAAATCTCTTTTATTACAAACGATGCATCTGAACACGTTTAAAAAGTTACAGGTTTTTAAAAAAATCATAGCAAACACACCTAAATCTGTCAAACGGAACCGTTGATAATAAATGTCAGTTTATATTTCATAATTGACTATTATATATTTTAAATACTAGTTTCCATTTACTACAAACTGTGTATCTGAACACGTCCAAGAAGTGACAGCTTACAAACGAAATACGAAGCAAACGCACCTAAATCTGTAGAACGGAACTGTTAATTAGAAATATCAGTTAATATTTAGAAATTTATTAGATAATCCGAAATTTGAAATCTTATTTCGTTTTACTAACAAAAGAAAAACATATTAACTTTTATTACTAAAAGTGTATCTGAACACGTCTAAAAAATGACAGTTTGTTAAAAAACGAAGCAAACAAACCTCAACTAGGATATGGAACTGTTAAGACAGTTAATATTTTGCAATTTACTGGATATCATAATATCTGATTCCATTTTTTCGTATTCTCAACAAGCGAGAACAATAATTCCCTTTTATTAAATACTGTGTTCGGACGAACAAGTCTAAAAATGACAGTTTGTAAAAAACCAAGCAACACACACTTAAATCCGAGGAATTGAACTGTTAATTTCTAATTTCAGTTTCATTGTATTTAGTATTTACTTGGTTTTCCAAAATTCAATTTTGTTCGTTTTAATAACAAGTAAAATGGTAATCCTCTTGATGATCCATCGGAATGATGCATCGGAACACGGTTGAAAAATGACAGCTTCAACAAAAAACGGAACGGAACTTAGAATTAGAAATGTCAATTAATATTTTAGATATTCCAAAATTGGATGTTCTTTTTTCGTTTTCTTAACAAGCAGAACATTAATTCTCTTTTATTTCAAACTGTGCATCTAAACACGTCTAAAAAGTGACAGTTTGTAAGAAAACAAACAAACCTAAATCTGGACAATGTAATATGAAATAATATTTAGCAATTTACTATATATTTCGGAATTTGAATTCTTTTTTTCGTTTTGCTAATAAGCTGAACATTAATTCCTTTTTATTACAAACGATGCATCTTAACACGTCTAAAAAATGACAGTTTCAGAAAAAAAGTCTAGTCAAACAAACCTAAATCTTCGTTCTCCGGAATTATTAGTTTGAAATTTCAGTAATTCAGAATTCATTTGGATTTAGTAAATGACTTAAAGTAAAACTAACCATTTTGTAATTCTTAAATTTCTGTAGCATTTTTCTCAATAATTTAATATTTTGTACCTTGTATTCGGATGAATTGAATAGTAATTAAAATAAATACTCTTATTATATTTTACAGAAACATTTGGCGAGTGTTTGTGTAGTTTAATGTTGGTGGTATTACAAGCATTCAAAGACGAAAATCATCTTCACGAATAGGAATGTCACAGCAGTAGTGTAGGTATCGATTCATAGCCAGTGCTGCCTAAAAACCCTTTTCGATGAATTCTCAAATCCTCAAAGAGTATGTTTTGTCATGAACAAGTTTCTTTCATCTAAGCCAATTTGTTAGGCCTCCTCCATTTCGACAAACAACTCCCACACAGGATAGGGGGAGGTAGATTATTGAGACTTATTTCAAAACTGTCATTTGATGGATTAATTCAAAATTCTTGAACGATATTAAATTCAACGTTAAGTTAACATTTTGAATCCTTTAATTATATACTATAAGCTGATGTTTTCGTTGAAAATAATTTATTTTAATTTCTACCAAATAAAAATAATAAGAAAAGTGTTGTCGGTAGGCACATTAAAATTAAAACATTTTCAACAAAATAACATGTAATTAAAATGTTTCCATCAAAAATTTAACAATTAACACAACCAATTATTTACAATTCTCTCCACAAATTTGTCAATACCTTACCTATAAAATATCAAGCAATTTAGCTGACAGTTACACAAATACACCTGTTGTTGTAGTAGTTAAATATTAATTTATTTTCAACTCGCCCAACACAGCCCCTCCAACAACAAAAACAACAACAACTGTCATTAAACAACAATTTTCCATCAAAATGATTACCTGCCATTTTCCATAGCTTTTAACCAGACAAAACCGCATAACTATACTAAACCACAAAACATATTTTATTGCGTAACCAAACCATCATCAATGCCAATGAACATTGCTTTTTCTGGTTGTAATTTTAAAATGTTATAACAACCGTCATGTTATTGTGTTTCTGTCAAAAGCTATGTATGTATATGCTATGCACATAGGAAGGTAGTTGAAGTTTTATGGATGATTTTGCATTATAAATTACAACAAAAACAACAACAACAACACGAAAGAAAACCACAAAACTTTTTTAAATACAAATTGCTCATACATTTGGAAAAAAGGTTAAATTTAAAAATTCCCATGCTGAAGTTGATTGCTGATGGTTATAATATGCCTATGCTTACTCGTCTATTTGACCTTTCTCCTGTTTTCCGGAAAAAAGGGTACAGGTAGGTGAAATTAATGGAATCCTGTGGCTTGCCAGCGTTGCCGGAAGTTAATATTTTTCAAGTTAAGTTAAGATTTTTCCCCATGAAATAAATTTCAAAAATTTTCAATACTAGTTCCTACTGAATGCAGCCATTTATTAGAATTCAATTCTTGAGTGAATGATGTCATCTGTCATGACAAGAGTCTCCACTGATTTCTGTCATTTATTTGCGTTCAGTTCTATTTAAATTGTGTCATCCTAAAATTGAGTAAATTCTGCCATCTTTCAAAATAAGAATTTAATTCACCTAATTCAAAAAAATTAGACTCTTTTAACGTTCGACGTTACCCTCCAGTAGTAATTTCACTTCTATTTTATTCATCAGATGTTAAAATTGAGTGGAATCTTTTTTCTCTAAAAAAAACAAGAGTTCTTATTTATCTTCTTTAAAAATCAAACTCTGCTTTGTTTTCATTTTTCCAAATTAACCTCTTAAATTGATTGAATGCTGCCATCTGTCAAACATACACTTTTATTTCACGTTCTTATAAATTAAAAGGCTGCTATTTATTAGAATTCAGATCTATTTAGATATCACATTATAAAATTGAGTGAATGCTGCCATCTTCCAAAATAATTTATTAACCTCTTTCGAAATACAAAGGCTGGGTGACTTTAGAATTTCTTAATTTTTCACATAAGAATTTACTGAATGTTCTCATTTATTTACGTTCAGTTCTATTTATGATATTACATCTTGAAATTGAGTGAATGCGGCCATCTGTTAAATCTAAAGTATGTAATTAACTCCTTTACAGTTCAAATGCCGTGTTCGCATAGTATTCTTTTAATTTTCTACATTCACCTCTATTGGTTGCTTTTTTTTATTTGTATTGAGTTCTACTTCAGATATCACTTATTAAAATTGAGTGAATGCTGTCATCTGTCAAAGCAAGAGTTTTTATTAAACTTCTTTAAAACTCAAAGTCGGTGTTCATTTTGGACTCATTTAATTTTCCACATTACTCTCTGGTGAATGCTGTCATTTTGTGTACGTTCAGTACTATTTAAGATATCACATTCTAAAACTAAGTGAATCGTGTCACCTGTCAAAGTAAGAGTCTTCAAAATTCAAAAGTGTGTTCACTGGACTCTTTTAAGACAATTTTTGGTAATTGGATGTTTTAGCAGTTTATCTTGACTCAACCCCCACCCCTCCAATATTTTAAAAAGAGAGGCAAATAACTTTAAATGTTCTTGTTTTAAATAAGTGGGAGCGAGATAAAATGATGAAACGTCAAAATGAGTGATGTGTCAAACTCAACTGTCAGAGCTTTAAATATTTATCTGTCACTACTTGAAAATTTCTCAAAACATTTTCATGGCAACACTGCCTGTGTTTTTAATCCGAGTGCGGATCCCTGTCTCTTTTTTCCTCTAAATCCATTACTTCGAAACCACCGTCCACCACAATCAGACGCCTCATCATATGTGCGTCAATTTACTCAAAAAAACATTTAAATACAAAACCTAATCAACCGTTATGGGCACTTGTCACTCTATCTGTCTATCCTGATGACCGTTAAAATTCAATTAGACCTTAAAAGTATATAATATGTGTTAGGTCCTTTGAAATATTAAGGACTTGCCGCGCCACTTTTATTGCTGGCTGTCCTCAATGACCATATCGTCGGTATAGGCTGTCTATAGATAAGGTAGTACAATGAATATAATTTCCGGTTTGGGTTACCTGGGCATCGCATAATAGGCACAAAACAGGCATTAAAGCAAAAGTGTTTTTTTTTTTGAATGAGTGTCGTATTGAATTGATATCCTTTAACCCCTTCCCATATAATACCTACCTACTCATATACTTATAATAGCCTGCGTATAATGGTGATGAAGTTGACGAGTTTCGTAAAGTAGTCGAAATAGAAACCCCGGGGTGTCATAAACACATGTTTGCGAGCATTCAACTAAAGTGGTTTGGGAATTCTTTTCTCAATAGGTATAGAATTAAAGATCTCCCTAAGCTGGTTTTGAGTTTATATCATATATAAGAGAGTTTTCGAGAACAAGACGTCTTAGGCAATAAATTTGCATCTCTTAAGGATAATAAACGGAAGTAGGCGTGTTCATCGTATACTATATGCTAGCTGTCATCAATGCAAATTGCGCAATAACATCCTGCAAAGTAGGTACCTATTTCCTTTTGTGCAAAAACTCAGAAACTGGTAGTTACAACAATCTTTAGGTAGGTACGAGTATCTTAGATACATCTTGTTCTTGGCAACAAAAAGTAAAATAAAGTGTTGCAACATTTTGTAAAGAATAAGAAACTTAATCACCCCTATCACAGAGTCCCTCGTAGCAAAGTTCCGAATGTTTTGTTACGCTACGAATACGAATAAATTCACTTCATCAGCCCCGAACGAAATCAAAACAGCATTGCCTCACAGCAATCCTTTTTTCGGAGTTTCAAAGTCAGCTAATTTACGTCAAAATATTAGAAGAAAAACCGATTTCAATTTTTTGTTGTTAGTATTTTGATGTTGGATAATTGTTTTGTTAATCAAAAATGGATTCGATAGCAATTGCAATTTTTGAAATAAATTCGGAAAATACCCAAAGAAGACGGAAACTAAAATTGCAACGCAAGATTTTGAGAGATGCTTTCAATCCATTCGAACTCGATGACAAAGTGTTAGTAACATTTTTATTTTATCAGTACCTATTTTATAATTTAAATTCATTTGCAGATTTAAAAAAAACTTTCGGTTGAATAAGGCAGCATTCAAATACATATTGGAGGAGCTGGACCAAGAACTTGGTCCATGTGTCTTTTCTTGTTCAATTTCACCGATCAGCAGGCTGGCAGCGGTTTTGAGATTCATTGCGGAGGGAGGCTACCAACACGGGGTCGGCAAGGATTTTGAAATTGGAATGGCCCAGTCTACTTTTTCTACAAATCTCAAAATTGTTCTGAACATTTTGGAAAGAAGACTGTGTCCTGTATGGATCAAATTAGAAACTACCGAAGTTGAGAAACGTCAAGCAAAGCTTGATTTCTACAACAAAGCAGGATTTCCAGGGACTATAATGTGCGTGGATGGAACTCATGTGAAAATCATTGCACCAGCGGAAGAGAAGTTTTTGTACTTCAATAGAAAAGGGTACTTCAGCATTAATGCCATGGTGGTATGAATGAAAAATATGATTTTTTGTGTGAAGTGTACAATTTCTTTTATTTTTTGTTTTCAGATTTGTGACAACAAAATGCGAGTTAAGTTCATAGACGCAAGATATCCGGGATCAAACCATGATTCTCATGTGTGGAATTTAAGTTCAGCAAAAACACATTTTGAAAGAAAATTTCGTGAAGGCGAAAGAAACACTTGGATCATAGGTTTGTAAATGTATAAAGATTAATGTTGTACATATGTTAAACTGCCTTGCATTATTTGAGGTGATGCCGGATACCCTCTTGAACCCTGGCTCATAACTCCATTCCGCTCTCCTGAGCCTGGGAGTTCTCAAAGCACCTTCAACTTAAAACATAGCAAAACACGGAACATGGTGGAGAGAGTCATTGGAGTCATAAAAAATCGATCACGGTGTTTACTGGCAGCACGTCAAATGCATTATTCCCCACAAAAAGCTGCACAAATTATTAATTTAGCGTGTGCCTTGCATAACATTTGCATTCATTTCAAGGTCGAAGATGATTTTGCCGGAATCGAAGCTGAACCTGAAGACGAAGTGGAAGAAAATGACGTAGTCTCCGATACGAATAACCATAGTGTGGCATCCCGAATAAGGGATAGTATTTTGAGGAGCTTAATTTAAAAAAGAAAGAAACTTCATGCTACATATATTTATTATACATATGCACATACATACTATACATTAATAAAAAAAAAATAAATTAAGAATTCATATTCATGGAAACAAAAAAGTTTTTAAGTTTTTAAAAGTTTTTAAGAACTGGAAGCGTGGTACATGTTGAAATTCATCATTAAGGTCTGCATATCCCAGATGTTACTTTGGACTGTACGCTGACCTCGCCTGTTCAATTTGAACCATTTGCATTTTAATTTGCAGTTTCTGCTGCAAAAGTTCTTCCTTAATTTTGTTATGTCTCTTCGTTTCTTCGAGCCGCTTTTCCTCGATCTCACAGAGTTTTTCTGCTGCTCTGTTTATTCGGCGCAAGCTGCTTGAAATCCCCTCAGCATTTTTTTCTTGGTTCTTCCAAAATTCTTCACTTTTGCTATAAAATTCTTTCTGTATCTGTACTTGTTCTTTTAAAAGGCTTGCGGTATCATTTGATTGACGAGAAGTGGTTGGGCGACGCTGTGGAACACTTCCTAAATCATCGACATCGGATGTCATTGATACATCAGCGACTTGCTCCTCTCCAGAATTGGAATTTATAGGCTCAGACGCATTTGTGCCTCCAAAAGATACTGTGCCTTTTATCCCCCCGGTCGACGTCTCAAGGCCAGTCAATCTTATGACACCTTCTTCCAGGATGGTAAAAGTATGCATTTTATTTGGACCGCCACCTGTAGCTTTCGATTCTTTTTTGTTTTCGGTCATTTTCCTCTTGATGTACGCCTTCCAATCCAACCACACCTAAGAATTTATTTAAAGTCAGTGGAACATATTTAAAACAAAACTATTTAACTACTTTTCTCCAGGTAGTTGCGTCCTTAGAAGGCGGACCAGAGCTATTTAGTTCTGTTTTAACTTGCTCCCAGAAGGCATTCACTTCCTCTTTTGGAATTTTGGAATATCCTTGGGCGATTTCAGGCTTTTCTTTAAGCATTTCAAAAAGCCTTTGATACTGAGTTCGATTTGTAATAATTTTATTTGCCCTTTAAAAAATAAAAGTGTAATATACATATTCACATTTAATTTCGTAATAAAACTTACATTTCTGTTTTAGTTTATTATTTTTGCGCGTTTTGTTACTTCTCTGCAAGCTATTTTTTCTTTTTGTTTCCACAGATGCACAGACTACTATGAAAATAACAGTTCGTAGAAAAAACAGTAAAACTTCCTATTCATTCGGGGCTAGTGATGCCACTTTTCCCGAACTCCGAATTTCGTAGGATATATTTTTAGTACGACGGGACTTATGATACATTTGTTCGGGATTCGTAGTACGAATGTATTACGACGGGGCCTGTGATAAGGCTGAATACCAGCAATTTACAAGATACGAATATACCCACGGGTAGATATTTCGTATATTTCATATTTGAAATGCGACACGATATGAGTTTTTGTATCTAAATGTATGTAGTTATGTAGGTTTGGTATTATAGTATCTACCTTCATATATATAATTTTCGTGTTCATGTTTTTTTTTTTATTATTTATTGAAATGGATTATTTTTAAAGGAAAATTCAAAAAACGAGACGAGACTATGTAAAATTTTATACACAAGTTGGAGTGATGGTCGATCGTTTTATATTTATTTTGTTTTCTTTTATTTTTGAAATTTTATTTTGTTTGAGAGGAAATTGCTTTGTGAATGAAATGTTTTATTTGTAGCCTCAGGGATAAATAATTGATTGTGATGGAGATGATTGAGTATATCGTCGTCGTCGTCGGCTTCGTAGTCAGTTTGATTGTAAAGGAATTAAAATTCAAAATAAAGAATGATGAGATGAAATTTAATAAACAAATCGATTGATCGAGTGAGTAGAGGAATGTTTAAAACCTTCATGATGGTAATGATGATGATGATGTGAAAGATGCATCTTGCTTTGGGTGTCAAGGTTTTGTTTGAGGTACATTGGTTTTATTTTTGTTAGTATTCGTATTTAAAAAAGAAATATAGGCATAGCAATAATTGCAAAAGCTTGAATGATCAATAACGTAGGTCAACATGAAATTTGTGCATGAGATGTAAATAAGCAACTTTGATAGGTTTATTGATACTTATTTAAGGCTTTTGTAGTCTGGAGGGAATTTATCCGTCTAAACCGATTTGAGTGATTTCTGGTGATCTTGAAACTATGTAAGCTATAAGAAAAAGCAAATCAAGAATATTAGTAGGGTTTGAATGCTCTAGACATTAGGCAGGTTATTGCTTACATGTTAACTTTTCACAAATCAAGAATGTTTGCGATTTTGAAAACGAAAAATACTCGAAGAAGTTATTGGTCAATCGAAATTTTCAAGTGTATTGAGTAAATATTAGGTGCAATCAAATTATATACATAGGTACGTAGAAAATAAAGTTACTCCAAGCTTTAATTTTGTTCAGTCTTTTTGAAGCAAATTACAAATTACTTCTTGTACAGTTTTTCATTCATTTTTATTATAATAATAATTATTTTATTATTGAAAACTTTGATTTTAAAGTATTCATAAAAACTAGATACGAAAATGGCCTTACTTTGGTAAAGCTGAATGTAAGTGGAAAGGTTCATTTTTATGTGTCTAACAGCTTAAAACTGCCCTTAAAGTCCTCTTATATTGTGCTGCCAAAAGTTTAAGGGTATGCAAGGTGATTCAAGTACTTACATTTTTGCAAATTACTTGAAAACTGTCGAAAAAAAAAAGATTATGAAGGCTTTGTTCGTACTGTTGATAGATTTATAAAAGTGAAGTCAAAAAGGTTGGTGAGTTATGTAGTTTAGTTGTTCAAAAAATGTAATATCATTTCAGGATGGAGATTTTTAACTTCAATTTGTGTGATTTGTGGAATTAAAAATCTTGATATTTCTCGACGTTTCAAGGTATGTTTGTGCGTGCGAACGTACGGTCATGATACCATTTTTTGTCGTCTATATCTCAAGAACAAGTAGAGATATCGACTACAAATCAATTTTGTTTTACAGATAATAACATCGAAAGATGCAGAAAAGACTTTCAAAAGAATTGAGTGGGTGGTTTTTTACTATAGCAATTTAAAAAAAAAAAGTAAATATTTTGGATGTTCCCAAATATCTTAGGAGCTAAGAACGCTTGAAACTTCAATGATATTTTTCATACGTGATACCAAAATAGTTTTGAAAAAAAAAAATAATAAACAGTTTTTTTTTAAAGTGTCAACTTGAATATTAAATCCAAAATTATTTTCTTCCTCTAAAAACGTAATTAACAAGAAAAGATATTGAAAGTAAACTTTTTTCATCATATTCAAAACATGTAAATTTAAAAAAAAATCCAACTGAAAATTTTAAGTTTGAAACAACTAAAACCTACAAAAACAACAAAAAACTGATAAAAAATGGTTTTCGACTTATGAGAACAATGAATTTTAATTTTATTATCTTAAACAAAATGTTATCATTAATATTTTATTGAAGTTTTTGAAATATCGAGAGACGGTCACGGATTCGAAGTTATCAGGGTAGGTATGTGTTTTTTGTTATTAGAAAACAATGTTTCGAAATGTTACCGCCACTGAAACACCTCCATTTCTTGAAAACATAATTTGTTTTCATTTTATTTAATAACTCCTCATAAGTTTATACTTCGTCGAAATGATCTGAGAAGTATCTGCAGACAATATAATTTATCTATAAAATGTTATATTAATGACTGGCGTTCGTAAATTAGTTCTTAAGTTACAAAGGTCCAAAGTTAATTTTTGTATCAAGATAGAGGTAGAAAAAAAGGCTTGACTGTTTTCTGTTGCACTCAAATACCTTTGGTTTTTTTTTGGATTATGTTCGTAACATTTTCTGAAGTGCCCTTGAAAATCTTTAAAATGACTTTTATATGATAATCATGAATGTCAGACAAAGTGTCCTAAGTGAACAAATATTATATCTTTTCACTCTCCCTAATTTAAAAACTGTTATTTACTTACTGATACTTCGTCCTATACTTTTAGGACTCATTTCAAAGGTTTCTATCAGTTTCAGTCAATTTTGTCTAATCTATGGCAATAGACTAAACTAAACTAAACTAGTACTTCTGCTATGAACACAATAAAATCATATCTTAGGTGGGTTTTGAGAATTACAGCAAAATAAGCCAACATCAATTTCTAGAATTTCTTGTTAGTTTAGGGTTAAAGTATAATATCCTCACTAGTATTTTAACAAATTAATATTTTTGGGGATCAAAATTTAAAAAAAATTGTTTCTTTCGATATTACGCTGATAATTAAAAGCACCAAAAATAGTGTCCTTTTATTGAATATTGCTGCACATTTCAATAATGTTACGAGAAAATCACAATTGAGGAAAACATGAAAATATCCAAATTTTTGTTGATTTCTTTGACATTTAGAAGCTTAAGTTGAGTTAGCACATTACCAATTTTTCCTTGAAATTATGAAAAAAATTGTTCATAAATTTATACATTCTATGTATATTTATAAGTTGTCAGAAGAATTAAAATATTACAGCAAAATGAGTAAATACCTCATAAATGCACATCAAAGTTAAACTTTTTCATGCACGTTTTAGTTTTTAGCAGATTAATTGGTAGATTTTTTTTAAATATTTAGCAATTTTTTAGCTTTTTCAAAAAATGTCAATCTTTTTTATAACATTAGTAAAATACTTATAAACTTTCATTAAGAACGGAACAAATGAGCACTATAAAGCACTGACAGATAGGAAAAAAAAATAAATCAAACAAACCTTAATTTGAAACGTCACAAACTTAAAAGTCATGGGTTTAGCTATAATTACTTAAAATATTAAGAGATATTAACATGATTTGCTTATATCATTTTAAATCAACAAACTCATCGTACTAACTAAATAATATGTAACTCATTAAAATGGCTACAAAATTTTATAAAATCTCTTAAAATTTTGCGACAATACTTTTAAGTTGCCCCAAGTCGAATGTGTCATAAAGTAATTTATTCACAAAATATGTACATATGTATGTACATATTTCTAAATCTTTTCATATTTGCTTTAAAAAAAAATTAGCTTAAACTTAATTTAACATGACAATGACCTCACCTGGCTTTTATTTTTAAGGTCATCATTTTCACATCAACCAAAAAAAAAAAAACAAAAAAATATCTCTCTCACACCATTTAAGTCAATTGGGTGCAAGTTTTTGTATTTCTTTTTTTTTTTTTAATTTGAAAGCAAATCAAAAAAGAAATCTTTGAATCATGGTTAATCGAGCCACCACCATTTAAGTTTATATAATTTTTTAAACTAGTGGCCACTTTGGGACTATGGGACTTCGTATATTGAAAAAGACTACGCAAAAATACCTTATTATTTGATACCCAAAAGAGTATTTAAGAGCACAAATTAGCGAATAGCGATATAACGACGATATATAGCGAACTTATAGGCTCTCTGTCAATTTAAATTACCTGCGGTAAGTTGCACAATAGTCGAGTGTTTTGTGCTCTATGTGAACGATATTAAATTAAACGCCATGCCACAAAAATCTATGGCAGGTAATTTCAATAATTTAATTGGGGTTGCGTTTTACGTTTTGTCTTAATTTGGAAATATTATAAATTTTTGCATTTATATTTCTGCACTTTACTTTTGCTTTGACTAAACTTATATAGAGTACTTTATATACTTATGGTCAAAATGGTTGCCAATTGCGAAACAAAATTATAAATGGTATTGAAATAATTGATTGGCAAATAATTTTAAATTTGAATTTCTTACAAAACTACTTGCTGAGTTTAGGACTTTAAAGTGAAACTGACTTAAAAATACATTCTCATCTTGAAGTGTTTGGGTCATAAGAAAATGTGTTGAAAGTTTGAAATTACCCGATTAATGCTTTGACCGAAAACGGGTCCGTAACGTGAAACTAAGCGGCTACCAAACGTTTACTTCAATAAATCAATTGTGGTACGAGCTATTTGAAAAGGTAAGCCACGCCATCTTATTGAAACCACAGCTCCTACAAATCATGGTTGTTCGTCAATATAGCGGTGACATTGTCATTTGACAGCTGACAAAATGGCTGCCAGTTAAAATAGTATTGCCAACTTAAAGTTCTATACCTCTAAGAAAAACACTCCTTAGTTGTTTTTGAAAGAAGAATTGTAGTGTTTTAGGTTTTTCGAGAATTCCACCAAATGCATTTTAACAGCCCAAGTTTCAATGCTTTCAAGAAGTAGTAGCAACCGTGTTTATATAATTTACTGCAGCTCACTCTTTCTATACGATTTATTTTGAAACGGCCAATTATGCCACCTTAAGAGGACGCTCAACCAAACATTCATCTTTTTTTTTCATATTACTAAATCAGTTCGTATAAATTTGTTTGTATGTATGTATATAATTTTTATTTCTTTTCGTGTAATTAAATTAATCAAAAAGTTGGTGAATACTACACGCTTCGTTGACCCTACTGCGCTGCGCTTTACTGTGTTGTGTAGCTATGGTGTAGGGTACTGCCTGGGTGCAGATCAGAATAAAACAAGAAATGTAAAGTTAAACATAATGGGAGAGCGTTTGGGTTGGGGTTCCGGGCTAAGGGGCTTCGGTGCTTCGGGTTCGGGGGGTTGTTGCTTTGGAATTTGGATTTCATTGAGCGTAAAAATTTCATAAAAATATGTTCATGAAAATCGGATAATGGCCACTTTTGCTTATTGGAGTTGGAGGCAGATACGATATAGCCTGGCTAAAGGTATAAACATAAACAGGTATATAACTTAGCTACCGTATATTTTTTATGTGGCTTATCTGAATTATTGTATCGCGATAACGGTAAGCGAGATCTTGTTTGTTTTGGGTTTTCTTTCTTTTTTGTTTCTTTTATTTATGTTTGCTTTTGCAGTTTGCACGTGTGCATTGCAACGGTTTTCTTGTTATCCCGCGTCGCCATATTTACTTTCATTTTGGGTTTTGAAGTTGGATTCTTATCATAACCAAAAGTAAAGCAGTATATAATTACTCGTAAATGAGATAAAAAAGTTAAGATATCAAATTGGAATATAAAGCTATTGCTACCGAAATTGGATATTTTGTATTTTATTTTTTGGAGTTTTTTTTTAATTGAGTTCAAATTTTATTTTCATTTAAATTTAAGACAGTTGATTTTGTGGAAATATCAATTTTGTTGATTTAAATCAACGCAAAGTGGAGGCAGATTAAGCTCTACATTTCTTTTAAAAATAGCACCAGAGATACAGGAGTCTGATGATCAAGTTGAAATTCTTATAATTCTTAAATACAAATATTAAAGAGTTATTTAAATAGACTCTTAGACCGTGTGTGAATTGCGTTAAAACTTTTACCACGGTTAAAATTTGACGTCTTCTTTGAGGTGGGATCAAATTTAGCCATTTGCTGTGTGAATTGCGTTAAAACAATTATTTTAACCAAGATTTCTGCGCAGGTTAATAAAATTTCCCTCGATAATTTAAGAAATTTCCCTGAACAAAAATTGGTTTTCTTTTTCGCGGAAAAATAATTTCTCTTACAAAACATATTTTTAAGAAATCAGGGTTAATAAAAAGTCTCTGAAACTAAAAAAAATCTTTTTTATTTATTGTTCTCGATTTTAATGTCGTATTTTAAAACAACAGTCAAAAATGTTCAAACAAAATTCCCATTTTGATTAATTTATTTATTGGGTGTGGTAACACTGGAAAATTGAATACAAAAGCAAGAGCAAATTTCTCTATCAATAGAAACGTCAAATTTTAACACACTTTAGCTTTCTCCACAGCTCAATAAATTTTAACCCATTTTATTCACCTCATTAGTGTCAAATTTTAACGCTGGTTAAATTTTAACACACATTTTAACGCAATTCACACACGGCCTTATTTGCCTTTTTTAAATTATACCTATAAGCTTCAAGGACAAAATCGAGATACTGTTTATAGGAATAGAGTTGAATTGAAGTAGTTGACCCACTTAAATCAAGATCCATGTCAGGCAGGCAAAAATAAAGTTTTTGCTCAAAATATGGAATTTTTTTGAGAATCAAAACCCTTTCGGCCAACCATTTTTTTTAAAGATATATTTCGTTTCCACTAAAAGGGTTATGACTAGTTTTGAAATATTTAAAATGTAGAGACTGTGTGAATGTTAAGATATTTAGGAAGAATCTTCTCTAATTAACTGTAGTACCCGGTGGCATGATGGTTAGTGCGTTGGACTGTCATGCCAGAGGTCTTGGGTTCGATCCCTGCCTATGCCATCTAAAGTTTTTTTCACGGGTACTGCCTCTTGCGAGGAACTGACAAATTCTCCAAGAGTAATTCTTGTCATGAAAAGTGCTTTCTCAAATTTGCCGTTCGGATTCGGCTTAAAACTGTAGGTCCCCTCCATCCCTGACAACAATACTCGCACACAGAAATGGTTGAGAGTTGTAAGTCACTAGGCCCTAGTTCTCAAAAGGACTGTTGCGCCACCCGATTTATTTTTATTTATTTTACTTCTCTAATTAACTGCCGAAAAAATGCCGTGGTTTTTGTGTTTTTGGTAAAAATGATTGCAGTTTTCGAACAGTTATTAGTATTTTTGAATATGTTTTATTACAAGAAAGTCGGAAATATTGCAGATATGTTCCAAACCACTGTTAAAGAAAGAACTTTAGCTTTGGTCACTGTAACTGTTCCACCAATAATCTGAAACCGAAAAACCTAATGCACTAAGTGTCTGTATTGTATTATCTAGTCTCTAATCGAAGTATTTGAAATATTTCGATACATGGATTTCGGTCAAAAACTCACTTTATTTTCCTTAATATAAAAAAGTATGTTTGAGAAAAACATAGTTAAAGTTTTAAGTTTTATCGCGCAATCCACAGATCGTATCCCATAAATTAGCCGTTTTGAATAAATCGTTATAAAATTTTCAGAGAATATTTTTGAATTTTTGTACTCTGAGAATACGTCGAAAACGAAACGAAAAATTGATTTTTTTTTTGTAGAACTGTGACTACATGTGATCCTTTAAACAAAAATATTGAAAGATAATTCAAATCACTTACCTTGGCTGACACTTTGTGGCGGAATCAAAAAATGTCAATCCCAAAAATTGAAGCGGAAACCCAAATTTGTAAGCTTAAATTCGTTATTAAGTCAATTCAATTTTTCTGTAAAATAATTCTAAAGTTAACAGACACAATCTTAAGTGATAAAACAATTTAAGTTGCTCGACATCCAAATTTGTAGCTTTTAAAATGATTTTGAGTTTCAAACATTTCGTTTTTGCAACTAAAATCTACAAGTTTGTTTGTTTTTCAAAAATCCTCTAAGATAAGATAAGTTAGCGGACGAATAAAAAAAATGTTTTTAATTCCAAAAATTTTAGCATTTTAAATACTAATTTGTTACACTTTCAAAACTAGAACAATACGAATTTAGAAACTAGAAATAAGCAAAATGTGTACTAGAAAAGAAAAACTTGAAAAAATTCTCTTTGGCCTCAAATTTTTGAGCATCAAAATGTAGAAAAATTAGATTTTGATAAAAATATTTCACATTCTTGATGTGCGGCTAGAAAAAAAACCCTCTATATTAACTTGACAGTGCGTCCAAAATTAAGCTTAAGACTTAAATGGTAAATATTCCTGGAGCTACGAGTAGTTCGAAAGATTTGATTAGGGGAGGGGAGGGGAATAAATGCACTTATATCAGATTATTTATAAAAATATCGATAACATAACGGAAGACTGTCAAAATTACAGCGGTGTTCAAGCACTGTGCTGGCACTTTTCTATGGTTTTCTCTTTTCTAAATATTCTATATGTTCTAGGTATAAGTAAATACAAAAGTGCCTTAACTGTTCCCAACTAATTTAATAGCTGGAGTTTTCAACAATTCGGTAAAAAAGACCTCAGATTATTCTAAATCAGAAATAAATTGGGTGGCGCAACAGTCGGTTGAGAACTAGGGCCTAGTGACTTACAACTTTCAACCATTCCTGTGTGCGAGTACTGTTGTCAGGGATAGAGGGGACCTACAGTTTTAAGCCGAATACGAACGGCTAATTTGAGAAAGCACTTTTCATGACAAGAATTACTCTTGAAGAATTTGTCATTTCCTCGCAAAAGGCAGTACCCGTGGAAAAAAACTTTAGATGGCATAGGCAGGGATTGAACCCATAAGACCCCTTGCATGACAGTCCAACGCACTAACTATCATTCCACGGGTACTAGCCTAAATGGCTTTCTGTAATTTTAACACCAGTACACTTTTTCAAACGTTGCGATTTTTAATAGCTTTACCATTTTCAAAATCGGTCACTCAAAATTGAGCCCCAGAAAAAAGGTCCGCAAAATAAAATAAATAAAGGTTTCAAAAAAGAACAAAAATTAGAAAACTATGAAATTTCTTAAATATTTTGGTGTGATTTTATTTTTTGAGGCCTTATAAAATTTTTGTAGAGCATAATTTCGCTTAGATCAAATAAGACCCCATTATTAAATTTAGGGCTTAATTTTATTTTGTATTTCCAGGAAGGTTTCTTCATAAAAATGAATAAGTGTCGGGATACTTGCAGAAAATAATATTTGCGATGTTGCTTTCTAAGAATTTGAAAAATTATAATAAATTTTATCTCAGATTAATACAGAATCTATTTTTGAAGGTTAAGATAATTGCAAGAAGTGTCTTTTTTGATGTAAGGAAATTGTACATATCCGAGTATTTGTTTTAAAGTTGTGGGGCGTTATTTTTTTTTCAAAAATGTTTTCCAATACGAACAAAATTGTTGTCTTCTATTATTTATTTTTGGGAACGTTTTTTATTTCGATAGGAATTTTATATATTTTATTGTGGAAAAATTGATAATAAAATTTCGCTGAGCCAAAGAATCGATCCATTTTGTATAACCTTCCGCGAAATAGCGTCTGCTAATTGAGTGATTTTCTGCCTCTTATAACGAAAAACGCCTTCTCCTATTATCCACATAAGGTGCATCTCCATCAACAAGTAGTTACTGAAACAAAACAAATAATAAAACAAAATATTTTATCTAAAATTAGCATAATGATTCATCAAAAGACATTACGCTTTTTATAAGTATAAAATACATAATAATAATCGTGTTTGCCTTCCTGTGGTTGGTTTTCAAAAACTTCTTCTAAACCATAAATCAAATTGTGATAGTGTTTAATATTTACTTAAATTGTATACAATAAAGGTGTACACACAATTAAATCCTCCATCGAACAACAACAAAAAGAAAAACAGCTGTCATCGATAAATTCTTATTATACTAAAAGTAATAATTGTTAATTGAAATTCATAGATTGATTGAAATATTGAAACGTCTCTGTACCGCTGTTGAATTTATAATTTTCAATCTTTCCGTTCCTATATCGAAGGTATTCGAATATCCCTGTAGCTGGTGTATGTACTCGTAAACCTAAGCCCAATATTCATATTCTCATGTGACAACATTGCAATAAAGGTACATAAACAAAACAACAACAAAATTATTCTTCTTCAAAAGGATTCACTGATTAATTATTCAAGGGAATCAAATATCGTCAAACACTTCACTTTTCTACATAGGTTAGGTACCTCCGATACCCAAAAGAAAGAAAAGATACAAAGTTGGAATATAATTAAAATGAAAAGAAAAAAATTATAAATTTATTTATTTATGCACATCTCACGTGAGAATTGACAAATTGAAGTGTAGCCGCCCAGTCTGGCATTGTGCTATAAAGCTGACGTGGTGTGGTGCGGTGTGGCATGTTCTCTAGGTATAGGTACATAGACGTTCGTGAACATAGCTTTAGAAAACCCACCAGAAAAAAACTATATGAAATCTCAGGTTCTATTCCTATAGTGGCTCTGGCTCTGGTTCAGGTTCTGGGCTCATTTGCATACATATAGTATCGAATTTCCATGCATGTTATTGTCTGATCCCAGGACGAAGACACAACCAACTTTGAAGTACAGTGAAATCAGTGATTATGAGTTGCTTTTTGATGCAACCCCAAGGCCCAAGCCCACATCCGATTTCGATTCTGATTCCAATTCCGATCGTACAAAAGGATGTTCCTGTGTTCTCATCTTTTTGTAACACTCTTAGGCGTGTGCATTGTTTTTGAGGACCGTTGTGAATTGCAGACAATTGATTGAACATTTTGAAAAATGATTTCGGTACAAACGTGACGAATTCAACGCGTACCCATTTCAAGAGCGGTAAAATGTGTAACAACGCAACGTATACTGTCTCTGTGTACTTTAACTATGTGTCGTCCTCGTGTGACATGTCATGTAATGTAGGCCTGTCAGTGCATCCCTCCTTTGTGTATACATACGTTGCGCGTTGTAGTCGGTACAAGACTAATTTCAAAAACGTTCTGCAGTAATCCATCAAAAATGAAATATTGTTGTGCAAGATGCATGCTTCGGGCATATCAGGGCCCCGGTCACCTCCTTTTTATATGGCAATTCCTATAACAATCGCAATGTTGCATGCCACTATAATGTGTAACTCAGTTTTTATTTTCCAGTTCTACTTATAGTTTTGGGTGGTATGGTATAAATTAAGAGACTACAGTCGTTTGTCTTGTCTGTATGAACTTTTGTATTTGTTGGTGTTTTATGTCAAATTGGCGGTAGTGGCACATGTCAAAGTTTTGTAAATTTCTGTGTTGTAGACAACTTCAAAACGTTCAACCCCTTTACATACTCATGTCTTCTGTGTCTTCTATATGACAAATAGGTATTTATATTCCTTACTTAAAATATAAGGAAAGTCGCTTATTACAAGGTGAGATATGAGTTCTATTCAAAGCAATTTGTTATGGAAGAAATTTTGTGATTCCAAGGCTATATAAGTTAAGCATTGAACGCGTGCCAACGTTTTTAATTGCAAATGATGGATATCAGATTTTGTAGTAGTTTCGGGGCACCTGGAGTGTTGTTTTTCTAGAACTTACAATACTCTACTTTTTTGTGGGACTTGGTTTTGGCAGTGGATTTTTGTTTCTTTCGAAAATAAGTTGAGTGTATTTAGGAAAGGTATAAACTTTTGCAATTAATTTATATCCTTATTAAAAGAAGAGGAAAAAGTTGTTTTCGGTTTCTGTAATTTTGTTTTCATTGTTTTTGTTGGTGAGGAAATCGTTAGAACAAACTGGTGGTGGAAATCCGTTGGAACACAAATTGAAACAAAAATATATGCTAACAAACTCAAGCCTTGGAAACGTTGAAGAGAATAACTTTATCTGTTATAAAAGTATGACATATGTAACGTATAAGGAGTAGCTGTAGAATCCTGTAGTGACTTTGTTATATACAAGTTTATTGTTCAAGGAGTTTGAATGTAAATGCGCGAAAAATACATTGGTTTTCTATTTTCGTCTATGGTTTTGAGTATATACAATATACATATATAAAAGTTGATTTATATTCATTTTCCAATTCCTAATTGACAACAAAGGTGGAATAATTTATAGTTGAACAATTGAACATACTTGTTTATGTAACTTTCAGCCTTGAAAATTAAGTATGAACTGTTGTAGTTTAATTTTTATAATTTATGATTTCGAAATTGGTGCGTTTTGACAAATTATTATGGTATGAAAAAGGTTGAAGTATAATCAAGTTGATTTATTTATTATATATGGCCATAAGTATAAAAATATGTTTCAATATTTTTTGTATCATTTATCACTTCGATCAAATAAAGTTTTTGAACTACTTAGTTTTTTTTTATATTTTTGCTGATTATCTACTAAAAACGCATTACATGTTTTTGTTGAAAAACACTTGCAAACATCACATATTTTTTTTTTTAACTCAAGATATGTGTTTTTGACGTGACTCACACTAAAAACTTCCCATTCGTTTCTGTACCTCTAAAAGTTTTACAAAATATTAATAACAACATTTTATGGAAAAAAGTTTGAAGTCAATATTTTCATCTTTTATCAGTTTTTAGTTGTTTTTGTAGGTTTCCGTATTTTGTAAAAAAAAAGTTGGCAATTGCATTTCTCTACAAAAAACAGCTAATTGAAAAATTCTCGAGATATTTAAGTCTAAAACAAATTTTTAGTACATTTTTGTACGGTTTTAATTTTTAAGGAAATTACTTTGTGTTAAACCCAAAATGTTGTATAGATTGAAATATGTCAATACCTTAATTTATTCTCAAGATATTTGCGTTAACAAAAAAAAAACAAACAATACAAATTAAACATTTTACCAAATGTTAGAAATAATGGCGCAAAATTTTGAACAATTTTTTGTTAAGGGTTTAACAATTTTCTAGTTAGAAATTTACTAAGAGA
Organism: Eupeodes luniger; assembly: GCA_951509635.1. Taxonomy (NCBI): domain Eukaryota; kingdom Metazoa; phylum Arthropoda; class Insecta; order Diptera; family Syrphidae; genus Eupeodes; species Eupeodes luniger. The sequence continues at coordinate 3,038,223 of OX608075.1, read as the reverse complement.
CTCAAAAATTTTAAACCTTTCTTTTTGTTTTGCTTACTATTTAATTGTTAATTAGCTTTTATTCAAAAACGGGCATTTAAACATGTCTTAACAGTGACAGTTCCTGAAAATAAACAAAGCAAGTACGCTTAAACGAACCTCTTAATTAGAATTCCCAACTGTTGACTGAACCATTCCATCACCTGCTCTTAAAAGAATAATTGTTCAGAAAAGTTGTACAGATGTCATATGGATTAGCCAAATTGCTAAAAGTTAAAGTAGCCATTTTATGGTTTTAACTTTAGCAAAATGCTAAGAAATACTAATATGTTAAAAACGTTTAAAATGCTGCTCCAATGTTTTATTAAAAGACAAAATTAGTCTGAAGTCAATTTTTTTTTATTTTTGCCAAAATATTTGAGTCAAAAACCAATTTTTACCAAATTTTAGTTCTTTGGTTTTTGATTGACAGATTGAGATTCTTGTATTTCGAAAGTGAGCTCAAAAGATATAATTTTGCAGGGTTTTTAATCATAAACCGTAAAGAATTTAATACTTTGAAAACTCCATGTCCTCTTCTGTTATCCAGTATCCATGAGTGGCACTTGCATCGAGGAGACCATAGAGCTTTAAGTTTCAGTTATCATTCAGGACCAGCTCCTATGATTATATATTCGATGCCAAAAAATCTGCCGATGCAGAAAACCTTTTCCCTTGTTGGTCTTGTTTGAATTTTCTAAAGCCTTTATTTCTCAAAAACTTCAGATCAATTCTGTTATTATAACATATGCCCTAATAACCAGCTTGAGTCTCTTGGATGGAATTCAAAAGAGAGCGTAGGATACCATTCTCTAAAGTAACAATTTATATTTCTTGATCACCGATTCAAATATATCAATATTTATATACTGATAGTTCTCCAATAAAAAAGCCAGTCGCATTCTTCCCATCAAAGAATTCAACCACAGTTTCATAATTTTAGGAACGCCTTTCAGTTTAATCTCGAGTTTTATTTCAGATGTCTTTTTTTACTATTGATATTCCTTTTTTAACCACACAACACGAATGTGGAAAACCTTACACCACCCACTGCAATATCCAACAATTCAAAGCCAATATGCATCGATATCTCATTTTTAATCCTAATTTTTAATTAGTCTAATTAGACGTATTCTATTTCATAATTATAAGGGTATCTTAACCCCTTTGAAAAGTTAAAAAAAAACCCTTGCTTATACGTTTTCCGACGGTGCAAGATATTTTTCACTTTTTTTGATCAAGCTATAATTCACAAAACTTTCATTGGTTCAAAAGTTGATAGTAACTCCACATATTTGGGTATTTATTATTATTATTATAAGTTTATTTAAAGTTATGTAAAATCACAGAAAATAATTAGTAAAAAGCGTTAACATTTTTAGCCATCAGCTTAAATATTTGGGTATAGGTGCAACTAAAGTATTCGATAGAACTATGGCCGAACATTTTACATCACTCGAACACCGCCGTAATGTTTTTGTCCTTCTTTTTTCTACCGATGGTTTTACAAACAATGTCTTTTGGAAAAGCCAGTTGCACAAAAAACCACTACCCCCCCCCCAACACTGAAACCTACACATTGACACTCGCACTTCCAGAGATGGTCATCATTTTACTAGTGATCTTAATTTCAGGCGTATTGTCAAGTATAGAGATTCTTTTTTAAACGCACGTCAAGAATGTATAAAGCTTTATCTCCCCCTAAATCCTTCCCTATTTTCCTAATGCTTGCACTCTGTTTAAACTTCAAACATGTTGAGGGTAGATATAACCCATTTAGATCTGCAAATTATTAAACAAACACTTATTAGACATGAGAAAAGATGGAATCTTTGGTTTAATGAAAAAAGTTATGTTGATAACAAAGTGTTTAAGATCAACGAGACTTGTCGAAAAAACTGAGTATTTTAATGCAAGAAATAGGCATTAATATTATAGTATAGTATAGATTACAAAACTAGAAAGAAATTCCTCACTGATAAAAAGTCCCTTTTTTAAAGCCTTAACAAATCTAAGCAATTCCATTTTAAATTTTAAAATAATCCTAACAAGTTTCTATCTTACACTTTGTTGCAATTCTTCTCGTAGAGATGATGTTTGGATTTTATAAGGTAGATACTCGTTTAGACTCGTGGGAAAAACACCATCTTTTGCAATATTCTATATTGACAAGGCCATATACTCGTAGATACACTCCCTCAGAAGAAGAAAATACACCCAGGCAACATTTCATTTTATGCAAACTATCATCATTCATATTTTATTTTTTCTATATATTTTGAACAAATATGCACTGAGAACTGCACAGTGCACATTGCACTTGAATCAAATCTGAAGCTTGGATCTTTTATAACGATGATGATGATGATGACGAGTATAACGACTGACAAAGTCTTCTATGTACAATATTGTAACTTGAGCTATGTTTGCATATTTTCCATTTTGCAAATAAACAACAATCATTCCAATTCCACAAAATGCTGAGTGGCAAATATTTACTATGAGAACCAATGTATCATATTCGCATTTTATGTATGATGCTGCTTCTGTTGACGATGATGATGATGATGGCATAGATTTTGTGCAACAACAACAACAACCAGAAAAACAACAACAAAAACACACAAAAACATTCGGTGTGTAAATTGTGATGTGGTTTTTCAAAACGTAATTCCACACAAATATGACATTTTATTGTTTTCAGCATGAATGACCTGGATGAAGTCATCACTTTCGACTTCCCTCTCTGTCTCTGAACATCTAAATGAAACAAAAAAAAAAAGGATTTCGACAGGAGGCGAGTCCTCACAGTCTCTGTTTTTCGTCATATCCTTCCTTCCTGCCTGTGTATCATAGCAACAGCATATAATACAAAACGGAAGTAGAACAATGAGTTTCGTTTGGGCTTTGGGGACTGAAGTGGAGCAAAGTAGAAATTAGTAAGAAAAAAAACTGGAAGAAACGGAAATGGGGGTTTTCAGAGCAGTCTTGTTGTTTGGATTCAAGGATTCAAATTAGACAACAGAAGAAGTCTTGCTTCATTGTATAGCCTCTAACGATTCTCAGCCTCGTTCAAAACTATAAATGTACTCGTATAAAGTGAAAGATTGACACAGTTTCTGATATGCTCGAAATTGATAACAATATTGTCTTCTTCAAAAACACACACCTGATGGTGGTTTTGAATGGCAATTTGGTATTTTACTTGTATACGAGAAATGAGAACTATCATACCACCAGAAGGTGCATTCTCCTTGTTGCACAGTTCCTATCCCATCTAAGAAAAGGATCCTTTTGTTTTAAAACTATTGTATCTTTTCATTGGCTGTATTGTTTCCTGCCATCACCAAGAAGATAAATTGCCTTGTGCGTTCGTTGAAGCAAAACATGGTGAACAATTTGTATTTTAGGTGAAATTGTTCTTCAGTACCTTTCCTTCCTGAACGAATATTCTATAACGTCTATACCTAATGTTTACCTGCGTATATCTATACTTGAATTAATGGTTCAAGGAGCTGTGTCCTTATCGATATCTTTTTCTGATGATGAGGCACAAGGAATAAAGATTGTGGCACCATCTGTTGTTCGAATTGGAATTGAGTTGTTTTTCTTATGTTAGGCTAATGATCCGTAACTTATGAGTTTGTGTCTTAGACTTCGAATTCGACTATACGAATATGCGGTATTATAAGGTCTTTGGAAGGTTTTCAGGTATATCGTATATTTTTAGGTAAGTGTGAAGAAGAGTAATGAAACCACGAAGCACGCGTGTGTAAGAAATGGATCACCTTGGTATCTTTTGTAAGACACTAAAATATATATGTACCTATTCCTTTTCGGATCATTGAAGCGAGGCATGAAAGTAATTTTTGTATTCTTGTGGCAATTTGCTTGAAATTTATATTTCAGAGTTGATCGATGTGGTATTCAGTTCCAGTTGGTTGTCTTTTTTATTTCTTATTTTTATTATTTTTATGTTTTTTGTTTTTGTTTTTTGTTTTTTGTTTTTTGAAAGGCTTCGTTCGTTTTTGTGTGTCGCCAGAGAAATGTCATCAGGTGATAAGATATGAACAAACAGTTGTTGCTCAATATGAAAAGAAAAATAATTATGTTTTGTAATAATGTTAAATCGATTAAGATAGTGGGAAAAGTGTTAACGGACATATCATAGCATGTGGAGGAATTTTGTGTGGTATCGATAGTTTTTAATTGTTTCGGGAATCTTTTTACGCAGGGAACGAATTTATTTTGAATTCATGATATATTACTTTAAGAGGTGTTAATTAGTTTTCCGTTTTGATTAAAAATGTTACTAAATGAGATTATAGTTGATTTGGTACACTAAAAATAAAAAGCTTAGGTTGATTTAGGCGGAAAAAATAGCCCTACGCTTCTAAAAGTTTGCAAATGCTTGCAATAGATTGACATGAGAAACAAAGAAAAATTGCCAAATATTGTGGTAACCAAGTACCTAACATTTGTTTTGGTAAGTCTTGTTAGGAAGAATTTTAAGCATTACCTACATTTAATTTGATATAGAAGTTTTTTTTTGAAAATAAGCCAAGAACAGTGGAAAATTCGTGAGACAGAAGTAGAAAGAAAGCCAGAAGGCAAAATAGAAATTAGACCAGCCTTTCCTAGAAAAAAAAGTGTTTCTTCCAAGAAAAAAATCAGCTTAATTTCTTCTGACACAATTGTTAGGAACTTTTTCAATTTGCGTGAATTTCAAAAACTTCAGAAAATTTCGAATTAAATAAATCTTTTGTGAAATAGAGAAAACTAAGTATATTTCAGTATATCAGGTATTTGAGTCTTTTAAAAAATTACGATTCTGTTAGAAACTTGAAGACCAGAAAAGTTACTAAAGTATTTCCTTTTTGATGTAAATTCTTCGATTTGTATAAAGAAGAAAGCTCGGAGTATCAACTTCTGCTTTTTCACATTTCGTAAAGGACTGGTTTCATTGAGTTTAGAAAAAAGCCTTAAGACTCATGTGGTATCACAATGGGCCATTTTGCCTAAGGCGCCAGTTATAGCTATCATTGAAAACAAACATTGGAATTTTTTTGGCAGGTCGTTTATAGCTTTCATTAAAAATTTCTGTCATTGAAAAAAATTTCCTGATTGAAAGCCACCGAAAAATTTTTACTGACAGAAATCTGTCATTGGAATTGTGTGAAATTGAAACACAAATCAGTGGAACGATTCGTTTCACTTTTGAACATAAAAGTATCAGCTGTTCAGGAAAATGAATTTCCGTCCGGAGAATAGAAAAATACATTTTTAGAGAAAAATAAATGCGTAATTACACTTTTTTTCTCAAAAAAAATTCTTTGTGTGATTTCCGATCGATCAGTATATAATTTTCATTTCTAATCAAAGGGAAACAACGTCAAATATCGATTCAAAAATTTTTCCGGATCGATTTCAATGAAAGCTATAACTGGCGCCTAAGTGTGTCCTACTCCTTCACGGACAGCGACTTTAACCTAACCTTACCTAACCATCATTTCATTCTGCGGGAGATCTTACATATATTTTTATTTTATTTTTCGAAACTGGTGTTGGTCACGTTTTTAAAGTGTTACATTCAAAAAACAAAACTACAAAATTATTTTTTGGCCTTACGACCGGTTTTATAAACCCCAAAGGAGGAGCTGTGGTTTAAATAGAAATACATCTGCATAACAGCTTATATCGATCTTGAGCTCAAAAAATACATTGTCCTGAAATCATACCCTGAGTAACTTTATACCTTCGAAAATACGAATACATTTCTTAAAGACACAACCGATAATCAAGTGTTTTTTTCACAAACATCGAACATTTTTTCTCAAATCGAGTTTAAATCCATTTAAGATGCTAATACCATTCATTTTTAAGATTCACAGATAAATTAAAGGTGTCAAGAAGTTTTCCACAGGGCGCCACAGTGTTCCCAGTTCTTAACAAAATTTCTAACCGTCGCCTCTACGTTTATTTTAATATCTCCTTTGAATGTGATCTAAGTCGTTTGAAAAAATCCATGTCTACTCTTAAATATGTATCAAATATTCCCAGAAAGTTTCATCAGAAAATGTTTTCTAACTTTCCGTATACAAATACATAGAAATCGGTTAATTTTTGACATTTTACACAGTGCACTTCTATGAAGAAATAGAGTTGGAAACAGAAAGGAGCCCTTAGGCACCCCATTCTCTTTGTCGAATTAAAAACGAAGAGGTCTTCAAGTTTGTTGTCTTTATTTATGGAGCTTGCAATACAACAGGGGTGTCATTGAAAACTAGCGTTGATACTTAAGATTTCGAAATGTTTTGTATTTTTTTACAAATGGCTAGCAAAATTTGTAGTTGTAGAATTTGGTTCATCGGATATGAACGATACGTGTGGCCTCAGCTTGTATGAACTTATTAAGGGTTTGCTAGGTAAAGTTTCATCTCCAAAATTTCAGGAACCTAATCGATACCTGGTGGCTTTGAAGTCCTTAAAATTTTCTTAGACCTAGGATAATTATACACAGTATTCCGAGTTGATCAAAAAGTTAAATAAAAACTTAGGTAAAACTCTGTAAGAGATCACAAAAGAATTAAATATTCAATCTAACAAACTTATTCAAATTTGTTGCACTTTTTTGGCCTTTTTTATGCAACTTAACTTCAAAGCCTCATGTCAAATGTGGTTCCTGTTTTTTTTTTGTTTTTACTCTTCGAACCCACATACCTACGTTTGAAATATTCCCAGAAAATATACAACTTTGCAAAAGAAACTTTTTTTGTTTTCTCAAACTCAACCAACACTTATTGATTTCTCCACACAATATACATAAAGGCTAGAAAGACTAGGAAAACTTTCATCTTGTAAAAACATAGGTTTTTCTTTGGAGTGCCTTTCCTTTATTTTCAATAAAGAAGAAAATCGAAAATGGAAAATCCAAAGTTCCTCAGAAAGGAAGGAAAAACTTTTCATCCCTCTTAGATCGTTTACCTAAATAAATCAATTTTCAATTTTCTAACACTCCAGAAACCAATTTATGATGGGGCTTTAGAAACGAAAGACTTCGAATCAATTTTTAAACATTTACAAAACCCTTTAATAGTTTAAATAAAGAAAAAGATGAATGTTAAATATAAAACTGCATCCCAAAGGTAAAGGTATAGAAGACATCTGCCATCAAGATGACGACAGAAATCACAAAAAAGAAACCAAAGTCGAAAATGAACCCTTTAATATTCTCCGGTCGGCACGGTGTATTCAAAGCCAGCGTTACCGTAACCATAATACGAACGAGCTATGATCCGAAATTAATTGAAACTCATGCCAGATAGTGAAGTGACAATGATATTGGGTGTTAATACATGCGATTTGAATCCTTTCAACATTTCAACTCTCTATATGGTGACGAAATGTCCCTTAAATAAAACAACAACAAAAAAGAAGATTGATGATGATAGGTGAGGTATCCCGTCCCGACTGTAGATACATGTTCGGTTGGCATTTGTGGAGTCATAAGCTAGAGGTGCGAATAAGCAACAAACTCCACTAATTGTGGAATGGAAAAGGCTTAAATGGGAAAATTTTCCATTTATAACGCCATCGCCAGAAGCAACGACAGCAGCAGCGGCAACAACAACAGGAGCACCCGGTGGCAATAGCAAGAAATCGATTAACAGAAAGGCATAGATACTCTAGTCTATAGTTCGCCTGTTGTTAGGTTGTTGTTGGATGAGATACTTCTATAAGGCTGCTCTATTTGTGGCTAGGTCTGGTTTCAACTTTTTCTAGTACACACAGAAATGTCCTGACTCTGGGGGGGTGGTTTTTTAATTTGTTTTCATTTCTGTTTTATTTTTTTCTATTTCAAAAAAGAAATGTCTAGGTTGTTTTGTTGGGAAATTGAAGCCGTTTTGTTGTCTGTCTGAGTTGTGAGAGTACAGAAAAAGGATTTGAAATGCAAAATACAAAATGCAAAAGGCAGAAGACAAGTCATTGAACTTGAATAGTTTTTCAATATGTATCTACAAAAAAGGCTTCTATCCCTTCATTTCTATGAAATGTGGTATAAATTCTACATTGGGTTTTGGTGTACTTTGGGTAAGTGAAATAAATGTAGAAACTTTTGTTATTTGCTAACCAGGTTCATTCTAAATTCAATTTTGAACCTTGAAATCAATTAATCAAAAGCAAATCCTATACCTTGAAGCATTGACTTATTTTTATTTTTTCTTTAGCAGAAGGGATAAATAAGTCAATATAATGTAGATAAATATAGGAACATGTTATTTATATGCAGAAGGATTTCCAATGATTTCACTTATTTACAACATTTTGAATGTAAAAGGTCATTAATAAGAACATCATGAACCATCTGTTAATTCAAATTGATTTAATACCGCACAAGAGTTTATTAAGTCCACCTACACACTTAGCATACTCGTATGGGGCTGTTTTGTGTATAGACGATGCTTTGCTCAGCTCATGCAATTAAGTTGACAAACATTCTACAGCTCCAATGTGTACAGCAATTAACATTCAGATATAAATGTATAAACATTTTTATGGACATTGGGGCTCATAAGAGCACGAGGAGGAGGAGATTTTTTGTTTGCTTTTAATTATGCTAATTTCTTGGGTGCAGTTTAACGCCAAATGATGCTAAGGACATTTATTGTCAATGTACAGTATTTGCCAACAAGCTTATAGATATTTGCAAAATATTTAATAAAATGTATTTTCTTTCAAAAAATCTTCCAATCAACTGTTTTGTTGGACTTGTTGAAGACCACATTTGTGGGTTTTCACTTATTCGATTTTTTCTTCCTGAGTACATACAATTGTCAGATTTCACGGTGTTGACATATCTGTCAGTAGCAAAACTGCATAAATGACATACAACATTAAAATTTCATTGTGACAATGTTAACAGAAACGTCATTGTAAACGACTGACAGATGATGTTTGAAATTATAAGAAATTATAAGTTGTATAAATCATCTAACAGTAAATAAAAATGTCAAATTCCCTGTGTGGATATAAAGTTGAATAAGCTAACTATCTGACAGTGGAATTGTAAGTCTTTGGGATAAAATCTGCAGTCCGTGTAAAATTTTTTATTTAAAGGCTTTTGTTTTTTTATTTTAAATAAGCAGCAATTATCCCGCAATGACTTATTTCCATTCGTCTGTATTCAGCTTTAAGATTGGGTAAGTTGTTTGTACTATGGTTAAATTTTGACACTAGCGTGGTGAATAAAATTAATTCACATTAATAGTTATGTGTCAAGCTGTTAGTTGTTAAAATTTGACATTTCTTGAAATAAAGAGATAATATTTATTTGGTTAGTTTATATCGGGTGATTTTTTTGAGGTTAGGATTTTCATGCATTAGTATTTGACAGATCACGCGGGATTTCAGACATGGTGTCAAAGAGAAAGATGCTCAGTATGCTTTGACATTTCATCATGAATAGACTTACTAACGAGCAACGCTTGCAAATCATTGAATTTTATTACCAAAATCAGTGTTCGGTTCGAAATGTGTTTCGCGCTTTACGTCCGATTTATGGTGAGGCTCATTTCTGGTTGAATGGCTACGTAAATAAGCAAAATTGCCGCATTTGGAGTGAAGAGCAACCAGAAGCCATTCAAGAACTGCCCATGCATCCCGAAAAATGCACTGTTTGGTGTGGTTTGTACGCTGGTGGAATCATTGGACCGTATTTTTTCAAAGATGCTGTTGGACGCAACGTTACGGTGAATGGCGATCGCTATCGTTCAATGCTAACAAACTTTTTGTTGCCAAAAATGGAAGAACTGAACCTGGTTGACATGTGGTTTCAACAAGATGGCGCTACATGCCACACAGCTCGCGATTCTATGGCCATTTTGAGGGAAAACTTCGGAGAACAATTCATCTCAAGGAATGGTCCGGTAAGTTGGCCACCAAGATCATGCGATTTGACGCCTTTAGACTATTTATTGTGGGGCTACGTCAAGTCTTAAGTCTACACAAATAAGCCAGCAACTATTCCAGCTTTGGAAGACAACATTTCCGAAGAAATTCGGGCTATTCCGGCCGAAATGCTCGAAAAAGTTACCCAAAATTGGACTTTCCGAATGGACCACCTAAGACGCAGCCGCGGTCAACATTTAAATGAAATTATCTTCAAAAAGTAAATGTCATGGACCAATCTAACGTTTCAAATAAAGAATCGATGAGATTTTGCAAATTTTATGCGTTTTTTTTTTTTTAAAGTTCTCAAGCTCTTAAAAAATCACCCGATATTTCTAAGATTTCTGAGTTCGTTTAGTCAGAATTTTGAATCGTAAATGTTTTTCATATTTCTGAAAATACAGAAATCTTTGAGATCACAGATATATAGAGTGGAAATTTGTATTGAAAGGTATTTATTTATGTATTGCCATCTTATTGGCAACAATTGTAAAAGCACTGACTGATAGAAAGCTATTGTATCTATCTGTCAAAAGTCTGTACTTTACCTTTAGGCCGTGTGTCAATGGGTTAAAGTGTTTATATCATTGCTAAATTTTGACAATAGCGTGGTAAATAAAATGAGTTAAGGTCGTGTGGTTATATTTTCTACCACAACTAAATTTTGACATTTGGTTAAAAATGTTACCAAATTCAGCTATTGGCTGCGTGAATTTATTTGAAACATGTTTATAGTTCCGTCAAGATGAATTTTAAATAAGCGTTTGAAATTTTATTTTCTAAGTTCTAGTTAAAAATTAGATTTTAACTAATCTATCAGAAAAAATATATTAAGTACAAAATTCGTTCGGTTTTGCATGGATGATATGGCATTTCAGTTACAGACTCTTAGACATTGCTTCATTGCAATGAATAGATATGCTTTTACTTTTTTATTTAGTTTTATGGTTTTCTAGAAGACCTTTGTTTCTTTCGTTCACCAGATAAATTTTACGCTTTCGTATAATAATTTTAAATGTTATCTTCTCGACATCTTAAAAAACGTCAAAATTTAGACACATGTATCAAAACTTAGTCTGATCCACAGCAAGATGAATTTTAAACAATTTTATTCACCACGCTAGTGTCAAAATACAACAAAACGGATAAATTGAAGCAACATTAAAAGTTGGCATTTCTTAAAATTGGGAGAAAATGATACTTATTTTTTTTTTTATTCTGACAGAATAGTTAAATTTGAGCCCAATTCAAAATAAACGTCAACAACTAATCGTGGTAGAAAATTTAATCAACTTTTTAAAGCAATTGACACACAGTATTATTTTAATTTCCATAAATAAGGTACATATTTTATTACAATTCAAAAACCTTTTAATAATTGACAATTAAAGACATGAGTTTTAATACCTTTTATCTAGTAAGTTTAAATTAAATTTTGTAATGGAAATAAAACTTATAAGAAAAACATTTTTAATCCTTTAATGCCCACGGGTCTTTATGTCGCTTAGGGGTTTTGAAAAATTAAACCCAGGTAAGCATTTAAACTTATAGCCAAATCAATTTCAATTCAAAATTAAATTACACGCACGGGTTAGTTCTCATTAAAATATTAAGGTACATAAAAGTTATCCTTAACTTATATATGTACAGTACATATATAATATCTATTAAAAATACATTCTTTTATAGTTCATTAAGATTTTAAGAACCAGCTTAAATAGCACTTAAAATAATCTTAAAACTACTTTACAAAAGACTCTACACACACAAAATGTGCAATAACAATACCAACTTCAACTCCAACATGAGCAAAGTTTAATTTTCTGTCACATTTTTATAAATATAGCCTGTTCAGGCATTTACACAGCACTTTAGGACCTCATTTGAGGCTTCCCTTTTAAAAACTCATATAAAATAAGGTTTTAACTCCTTACTTGATGGAAAATTGGTTTCATTATTCAGGATAGGTTTTCATATACCTACTCTCGTAGGTATTCCGAAACTATACCCCTAAATAACTATGCCTATAATTCTATAGGCCTTTATACAAAACGTAAGTGCTATCAAATTTCTATAAACTTTATTCGCCGTGTCCCTTTTCCCAGTTTAAATTATAATCGTTGTTTTTTTTTTTCTTTAATTTTATGTGATAAGATGTGCGTTAAAATGGCTTAGGTGTCAGAATACATTGCTGTGTTTTGAGGTAGGTTATCTTGAACTTGTGTACAATGTTGTAGGTAGGTAAGGTATACCTACTCTCAGCCTACAGTCATATGATGCCTATATGAAGTATATAAAATATTAATGGATGCGCTTAAAAGTTTTCCTTTAGCGTAATCGTTTTAATAAAGTTCAAATTTGTATGTTTCATAAATTAGATACTTAATTAAATTAGGCGTGTTAAAAGGTTCAGAACAAAAATCACACAAAATACAAGGTTGTTTTTGAAGTAATAAAATAAATCACTGGAATAGAACGAACGAAAAGATTCGCAATATTATTTTGCAAGAAGTGTTTTAGGAAAGGTAAAAACAATAACAAAAAATAAAAATTAACGAACTTGTTTCAACTTTTAAATTTAAACAAAGAAGTCGATATTTTTCTTTGTTGGGTGGTTGTGGTTTACGTGTCACGCTATTAATTATATTCTATTTTTAAAATATGGTTGAACTTTGTCTTGAGCACGTGGAATCTCTCGTCGTCGTCTTCATGTTACTGTGATGTGAAGGATGAGTATGACAAAAATTTTGAAAATTGTGTAAAGCTTTACTTAGAGAACGTACTTTTCTTTTATGGATAAAAAGTATAACTTAAAACTTAATTTTATAGGGTATTAAGTTTCTAAGGATCTCTTATTTCAATAGAGCTATTACTATTCCTTTTAGCTTAAAAGGAATAGTAAAAATATAATTGGCGTTCCCAAATTTCATTGATCTAGAAGAACATTCGGTGTCGAATTTTTGTAACTAATGACTAAAATCCCCAAACATCATAATATCGTTGAAGATTTCGAACGAAAATGTTGCTTTATTATTTCTATTTATTCAAATTCCAGTTCGGAACTAAAGGATACTCAATTAAGAATAGCTATCCCCAATTATAGGGTTGTGTCAAAATAATAATTGTATGAAATCGTTAGCCAAAGTTCTACAAAATGAGAATCAAGACATAAAACAGGCCCAATCAAAAATTTGCAGCCCATTTGATTAATTTGAATTCTAAATAAAAAGTGTAAACATCTCAAACTCTAATAGACATCTTATGGAAATTACTCAAAACTAACGCCCCTGCTATTGAAATTCTTCAAAACTAATTGTAGGGCAAATTTTTTTTAAAAGGGTTTAGCCATTCAGACAATTGACTTAAATTTTAATAATTATTATTTTTATTTTATTTACTTGGAATTTAAACCAAATTTTTTAGAAGCTTTGAGTTAAGCTTCTAAAAAATTTTTTAATACATGTTTTTCTGTTAAGCTTATTTTGAAAACACAAAATATTTGTCTGTCAAATAAGCCCTACTTCTTCAAGGCTTTGAGAATTAATAACATTGGTCGAAAATTTGTTGTTCCTGGTTTTGATGGCCTTAATTCAAAGTTACTCTTCTGCGTCAGATGTTTCAGATATTATTTTTTTCAATTCGAAAAGAAACAAGCTTTTTGAGGCTCTCTAGATTCATGAAGTTGTTTTTTTTCAATAAAATTCGTGATGGTTTTCCAAATCTATAATTTCTAACTTCAATCTTCAGTTGAAATATTTGTAGTATTCTATAAAATTTGTCATAAATTTGTCGAAAATCGATCGTAAAAAATTGGTTTCTACCTTTCTTCCAACAAAAAATTATCTAATAAATTAAAATTTTTTGAAGGGATGTTCATTTTGGAAACTTTCCGAATACTAGTTTCCTATAGTTTTGAAAAACTTGGCAGAAACTTAAAATTCCCTAAAAAACTGTATTTTCACAAAGTTCTACTCTTGAAATTGTCTATCTAAAATTCATAATACTGTTTTAAAAATACTTTTCCAAAATACCATATTAAAAAATTCCATATGTACAAAATACAGTATTTTCAACATTTCTGTTAGTCATAATTCTGTAATTAAAAATTCTGGTTAGTCAAAATTTTGCACTTTACTTCACTTCACAAAGAAAAAGAAAAATACTTTATTTACAGTATATTTACAAAAGTTTGAAGTACTTTATTTTAACTAACCAAAATTTGAATTTACAGTATTTGTATGGTACAAATTTCTGAATACAGTATTGTGTTTATGGTCCATACAGTAATCCCAAAACAAAAGAACTCCTAATATTTTATAATATAATTAAGTACAAGCTAGGTTGGGGTTGAAATACTTAATACTGTGTATGTCAAAATACTGTACTTATAATACTGTACACTGCACGCTTCTCAAAATGCTGTAAATAAGCTGAAAAAGGTTTTCTCTTTTTAAGACTATTTATAATATTTTAAATTACAGACATTTGAAAACGGAACATTTTTGGGAGTAAAATACCAAACAAATTTTATACAATAATAGAAATTCTTTGAATACCTAAACATTCTATGCCTGCATTTCTTGTAACCCTCAAAAGCTGTTATGAACATTTCGATATTTTGTCTTTTTGATTTCATTTTCGATGGTATTTTTGCAAACATTTGCTTTGCTTTTCAAAAATTATATTTAAAATGCTGGCTCTTTATCTCTAGACAGTTAAAAGCTAGAAGTATGCATAAATATACACCTTTTAAGTTACAGTATTTAGTGGTATACACAATTTTCAATTACAGTGTTATTTATACAGCGTTTTGATTTAAAGTGTTTTAAAATACAGAATTTATGTATGACAATTCAGTTTCATTTAGGATTTTGACTATACAGAGTTCTGAAAAGCAGTATTTCGACCTGCTCTCGTACAAGCTAGCTTCGGACTTCAATGAACAAAATGAAAGCACATTCCGGTTCGCTATAAATGATTGCGATGTTTTTATGTATGTTCATATTTTCATAATTTAATTGTACAACATGTGAACCCTACACAAATTTCACAGATCAAGTATTATCAATTCAAATTTGTAAAGCAGATGTTAAAATTGTTTATCTGTTTGATGTTTGTTATGTATTTAAATGAACGTGCGCCTTTCTGACGTCCTTGATTTATTTTTTAAAATATTAATTATAAAACTGACTGTCTCATTCGTCATAACAAGTTCAACTGTAGCCTTTTTCATATCTCACCTGCTTTGCATTTTTCCTATTGCAGGTTTGATGGTAGGTTTGTTTTAGATGCAGAAACAAAAGTAGTAATCTCGCAATGATACAATAATAAATCAAATTTCAAATGATGAATTGCTTATGTCATCCGAATGTGTGTTGTTGTCCATCGGATTTGCCCAATGTCCAATGTCCATCCCTTGACTTGACGTGTGTTATTTTCATAAAGAGACTCGTACCTAGGTATATATATATATTTTTTTTGAACGAGCGACGATATTTAAATTCAGACGCACATTTGTTGGTCATTTATCTTGATGGCATTTAACAAAATAATCCACCCAAACGGTCAGTTCCATTCACATTTTTAAATCGTAAATCCCTCAAAATGATTGAAGGGTTAAAAAAAATAAAAACACAAAAAACAACTGCTAATGCTTTATAACACCTTCCGCCAGCAACCATCACAATCACAATCACACAAAACATATTCTCTCGCTACGAATTAAAATATGGTAATCTATTGAAGCAACATGGAAATTTATCAATTGAAAGTCGTCATTTGAATGCATCATGAAAATGTTTATAGAGACAGACATCAGGGGCTATGAATCCCCTTCTTTTGTAAAACAGAAAATTTAAATAAGAAATCGCTTAATCAACGACTTTGTGTACAAACATTTATCCGATTGCATGGTTTCACGGCTGTTCATTTTTAGCAAAGCAAAAAGGGATGCGATAAATTTCTTTAAAAAATCTGCGTACAAATTTCACAGGCGTCGGGGTTTTTAGCTCAACTCAAACTCAATGCAAAAAAGGACATTATATTAAAGACGTAGATAAATTGCCTCTATTATCGGTTCGGTTATGTTTCGTTCCCTGACGACGACGATAGATGTAAGCAATCGGATATACAAAAGGGATGACATTAATCTTAAATCGCAACCAACTTATTAAGCGACGATATGATGTTTGATGTCCCGAAGTCCTGATGTTTGCTATAATCGAGGTGTGAAATTTTCGCAGTTTGATTCTGATGGATTGATTGTGAGAAGAAAGTCTTAAATCATGTTTATATTTCTTTGTGATGGACATCAGTTCGCAGATGATAAACATCCCTCTGTCTTTGTTTTTGTGTAACTTACGCAGTGGGCTTTGTGAAAGAAAAGGGTTTAAATGTATATTTTTCATATAATCCTTGGTACAAAGAAGAACACAGGAGCCAGACATATACAGCGAAGAACTCAAGTATCCAACAAAGTGCGTTAAACTCCTACCCAAACAAAGACGGTACCCTCTTTTTTGTACGTATGCATCTCTCTTCTATAGGAGCAAGCCAAGCTCCCATCATCATCAGCATCAGAAGCTCCTTTGCACTTATGACTTCCATCGTCCTCTCCGTTGTCGTTGTGGCCTGAAATGCTTGCATCACAGTATAGAAGTATCTATATCTACTACCTACAAGTATTTAAGGAAAACATGATAAACATTTCATTTTAATGCATACGAAGAGAATGAAATAGGAGAAAAAGTCTATACTTCTACTGCAGTCCTTTCTCCAACACCATCACCACCCAGCCTAAGCATTTCAGTACTCCTGCTCAATGCTCATATCATTCTGCAAGTTAAGGATAATTAAAAAGGGAATTTTAAATTGTTTCCGTCGCCCTTCTGTGCAAGCTTTTCACATACATCCATACATACTCGACTCGTACATATTATAATGTGCTTCTCTGACTGATTCTTATATTTATAGTACTTATGAGAACGCATATACAGTACACAGTGTATACTCACTTGCTTCCAGACGCATCGTCATCGTGTCGCAAGGATCATAGAAATGCATATACATATGTATGTGCTGAAGGTATGAAAAAAGCATACAAAAGTTTCATTATTCCTTGTACATGATGCATTCGAATATTTTTAAAAAAGGTGACCAGGTTTTGTTTTTTCTTAATTAATTAAAATTTCCATAAGTTCATTCTTCAAATATTAACGACTTTCCTTATGTTACAAGTCTCCAGTCCTGTCCGAATTTTAACACCATACAAAATTAAAGCGATTGAGTAAGGGTTGAAAATGTTGACTTAACGAAATTCAGTTTTCGTTCGTTTGAAAAAATAACGATTAAGAACTTGTGTTTTTTTAAACAACCGAGCTAAAAATGTTAAAATCAACTTAATGAACTTGGTTAAAATAACCAATTTACTTAATCAAACGAAATAAGTAAAGCTAACCAATCTTCCCGGTTATGATTTTTGTTAATGCGTTCTTATGTTTAAAACAATCCTTGATTTATTTGATTAAAAATTAAACAAACTTATACTCTGCTGCTTAAATATTCCAAGCACTCTGCTGTTATTTACAGCATTAGTAATGTAGAAAAAAGTATGTTTTTGATCAAAGAAATTATATCAAACAATCTGTAGAGCTTTATATGTCTCCTAAAAACTGACGAGTTGTCAGTTAAAAACAAACGAGTACAATTTTCTTAACAGACTATCTCTGTTCTTTTTTTTTATAAAGTAAGGTCTATTGAAATCTCTGTTAAAAACAAACAAATTAAGTTGCATACAATTTAGCTGACTAACCCAGACCTTTTTTAACAGAATTCAGTCTGCTAAAATCTCATGACTTTTCTTTTAAAAAACCAACGAGTATAATTGCGTTTATTTGCAAAGAATAACCCAATTCTTTTAAACAATTTTAAGTCTACTAAACATTTCTGAGTTTTTTATTAAGAACAAACGAGTAGAAATTCCTTAAATTTAATGAAATAACTCAGTTCTTTTTAAGTTTTTTGTTTAAAAAAACGAGTAGAAATTCGTTAATTTAACCAGATTAAATCAGTGCTTTTTTTTAGTGCCCGTGGTATGATGGTTAGTGCGTTGGACTGCCATGCCAGAGGTCTTGGGTTCAATCCCTGCCTGTGTCATCTAAAAGTTTTTAATCCGTGCTTTTAATTAACAGAGTTAAATCTGTTCAAATCTCATAAGTTTTCTGCTAAAAAGCAACGAGTATAATTGCATTCATTTTAACAGAGTAACCCAATTCTTTCACAACAATTTTAAGTCAGTTGACATTTTATGAATTTCCTGTTAAGAACAAACGAGTAAAATTCCGTTAAAATTAGGGAAATAACTCAGTTCTTTTTAAGGTTTTTTATTAAAAAAAAAAAAAAAACCAGTAAAAATTCTCAAATTTTAACAGACTAAACTCAGTTCTTTTTCATTAACAGACTTAAATCTATTCAATTCTCATGAGTTTTCTGTTAAGAAAGAACGAGTAGAAATCTGTTTACTTTAATAAAATAACTTAGTTCTTTTTTAATAGAGTAAAGTTTCCTAGAACATCGTGAGTTTTCTATCAAAAACAAACGATAGAATTTTCTTGATTTTAACAGAATTTCCTGTTTAAAATAAACGACTAAAATTCTGCTAGTTTTAACACAGTACTTCAGTTCTTTTTTTTTAACAGGATTATGTCTGTTAAAACAGACGAGTATAATTCAATTAATTTTAAGTGACAAACTTACTTCTTATTTTTTAACAGAATTAAGCTTGCTGAAATCTAACGAGTTTTATGATAAAAAGAAACGAGAAGAAATATTTTCATTTAAATACAATAACCCACTTTTTAACAGAGTAAAATTTGCAAAGTTTTTATGAGATTTCTGTCAAGAAAACAAGGATAAAAATCCGTTAATAATATTATAATATCAATTTCTTTTAACAGATCAAAATGTCATAAGTTTTTTTTTTAGACAGACAAATAGAAACATGATAATTTTAATAGAATAACTCAGTTCTTTTTTAACAGAGTACATTTTTCTGAAATCTCTATTCAAAAGAAACGATTAAATTTCCGTTCCTTTTTACAGATTCCTTCCCAACAGTTTTAAGTCTTCTCAAATGTTATTAGTTTTTTGTCTAAACAAAAACGGATACAACACCATTCGTTTTAATAGAACAAATAAGTTTTTTTTTTTCTAACAGCGAATAGTTTCATATAAACTCATGAACTTTCTTATGAAAACAAACGAACAAAAATTAGTTAATCTTACTGCAATCGTTTTTAACAGTGTTTAGTCTGCTTAAATCTCATGAGTTTTCTGTTAAGAATAATCGAGTTTTAGTTGTTTTTTAAAAGAGTTAATTACACTTCGATCTCATGATTATTTTGTTAAAAACAAGCGAGTAAAATTTCGTTAGTTTGAATAAAGAAACAAGTTTTTTCACACAGTCTGCCTGCTCTGCTGCAATCAAACGAGTTTTTTTTTATTAAAATGAAATGATTGAGGACTTTAAACTTTACCAAATCAATCAGTTGGTTTTAAGAGAGTTACTTAGTTCTTTTTTTGATGAACTAAGTGTGCTCAAAACTAACGATTAAAAGTGTTTATCAAATAATTCCTTGGATATTATTATTTCTTTTTTAACGAGTTTTCTTTTAAAATCAAACTATTAAAGTTTTTGATTTTAACAAACCTCAAGTCTTTTTTATTAATAGCGTTCGTAATCAAGCGATTTAAGTCGTTAAACTTTACCAAAGCATTTGGTTGTTTAGATGCATTTATTTAGTACTTTTTTAACAGAGTAAATGTATTGAAATCAAACGGATCTTCTGTCAAGATCAAACCATTAAGATCGTTGAAGATGCCTGAAGACCCTGCTCTTACCGTAAGGTGTTTATAATGCTCATAATAATCAATTATATTAATACGACCACTATCTATTTGAACTTTGGAATCGACAAAATAGAAAATATGTATGTATTTTTTAATATTTAAAATATGGTCACCACAATAATAAACAACATAATTTTTCATATATGTATGGGCTGGGGGCTCACCGACAAAAATGAATGTATCTATCTATACTTAATGCTGTGAGCCGCAATTTATATTACATTAGGGAGACCTTTTTTTGGGGGGGTAAGAAAATTCTCAATAGGTTTTATCGTACAAATATACATACGATGTACTCAAAGCAGGCATCCTTAATGTGCATAAGGGAGTCAAAGAGTTATGTACATTACAACACGCAAACATAGGCCAGACACTAGGCATTCAGATGTAATTGCAGTACATTGCCGCAGTTGTATTTTTATATATGAATTTTACTTTTCTTTTTATTAAATCCAAAGTTAAGTGAAAAATAAAATGCACCACTGAATCGCAAGTAATTCAAAAAATATATATAAGAGAAATTAAAGTCAAACATGTATTTTTATTTGCAGAGGTTTTTGGCAAACGAATTTATTATTACGAATTATATTTATTACGAATTTAAATTTATATTTAATTCGATTTATTTTTCTTTAATTGTTGACCACTAAAATTTAACTGACCAAGAAACGTGTCAGAACGCCAATAGGCTCCAGCCACAATTGAGTCCTCAAACATTTGCTTACACAAAAAGTCAAAAACGAAGCACACTGATTCACATTTATTCCTTGAAGATAAAGTGTAACCAAGTTTACACTGACACTTTCCATCAGGAGATATGACATATCCATTTTCACATTCATTGGAATTCATTGGGATACATTCGTTAGAGTCTGACAGGGAGAAACCTGGGTTACAAGAGCATTTTCCAGGAGATGTGCAGACTCCATTTTGACATCCGCCAGGGCAACCTGTTTCAAGTTGATTTGTCCTCAACGTTGAAGAATCTTTATCTACATCTTCATTACTGAAACATATTCCAGGAGCTATACAAACTCCATTTTGGCACCCATCTGAACAAACAGGTTTGCATTCGTTATCATTGGACATTGAGTAACCCACAGAACAAAAACACTTTCCAGGGGCTATGCAAACTCCATTTTCACATCCTTCGGGACAAACTGGTTCGCATTCGTTGGATTCGGACATTGTGTAACCTGAATTGCAGCAACACTTGTCGGGGGCTATGCAGAATCCGTTCTGACACTCAGTGTGACATACTGGTTCACATTTATTCCTTGTAGACAACATCGTGTAGCCTTCATTGCAGGAACACTTTCCAGGAAATTCGCAAATCCCATTTGGACATCCATCTTCACAAATTGGCACACATTTATTACTAGTTTTGGACATTGAGTAACCTGGTTTGCAGAAACAACTTCTAGAGTCTGTACAAACCCCATTTTCACATCCCTTGGGACAGATTGGTTCACATTCATTTTCCTCAGACATCGAAAACCCCTTATTACATGAGCATTCCCCGGGACCTACACAAACTCCATTTTGACAGCCTTCCGGGCAGAATGGTTCGCATACATTTGACTCCGGCGTCAACATCAGGTAACCCGGTTTGCAGGAACACTTTCCAGGTGCTATACAATCTCCATTTTGACAGCCATTGGCACAAACTGGAACGCATCCACCATTTTCTCCCCTCTGGGTATAGCCCGTTCCACAGAAACAAAAGTTCGGAATCATACAGAAACCACTTTCACACCCGTCCTTGCAAAGTGGCTCACATTTATTCGATTCTGATAGGTAGAAACCTTCGAAGCAGGAACAACGGCCAGGAGATAAGCAAATTCCATTTTGACATTTAGCATTACAATTCACACTCAATTCTTCACATCCAGAATTTGTGTCGTTTTTATCTTTATATCGAAAGCATTTACATTCGTTTTCTTGATTGTCAAAGAAACCATTTGGGCAGTTTGCGTTAGGTGGAAAACAACTGTTAAAAAAAGCATACAATTAAGTAGGAACATAGTATTAAAAATCACAGTTCTAAACATACTAAAGATAAAATAGTCCATCGTTAAAAGGGTTCGCTAGGATATTTCCAATGGGGCAGCTACATTTAAAATCACTTTTTCCATTGACAAACGATAGATCGCAATTTGCTCGAGCTGGCTTTAGTCCTTCCACAAAACTTATGCTCAAAATACCAATAAAACACATATAAATTTTAAACAACATGACTTTTAATCAAAATATCAACTTCCACGCACTTTGTTCCAGGTCAACAAATGTTCACGTACTGGAGACTACACTGGAATTTGGTAACGTCTTTGAGAGCATATTTCGGAAATCTTCACCCCATCTGGATTGATAACAGATTTTTTGGCATTGATTCTAAAAATTCATCCAAACACATGATAAGGTCATGGGTTCCTAAGATTGAGGCTTTTATGAACAGTAATCTACGGATATCTGAAATCGGTGATTTTCAAAAAATTATTATTGACGATCGACCAATTTTGAGTTCATTGCAAGTACAAGGCTTTCCAATAAGGTGTTTCATATTAATATTAAAACGAAACAGTATTTTGTTTAAGAAAACAGTGGATGTTTATTTCATCGTAAAGACAAAGTTATACCATTAACATAATTAGATGTCAAAAATAATATCAGCCAAATAACCGTTAGGCAACAGGTGCTTCACGACGAGCGAAAAGTCTTCTAGTTTTTCGAATGCAAAATTATGCTCATTTTTGCAGTAAATTCTATTTTTAGCAATTTGAATGCGTTTTAATCGTGTATCTTTCCATTTTTAGTAATAGCGTAACTTTTCTTGTAATTGAAAAATAAGCAATCGTTGTTTTGAAATGTAATTGAAAATCATTTTTGAATTAGAGATAATTTGTATTCTAACATTAATTGTGAAGAAGGAAAATCTTTTTAAATAAACTTTTTTCTTTATTCCTTTATTTGGAACCCAATACGCGTATAATTACAATACTTGTCGAATGTCAAAAGATTACAGCTGTGAAAATATCGACCTATTTAAAATAAAGGCTGTTTTTCCTAGAAGATATTTGAGTGTTGAGTTATATCTTCCTCAGCATATATATGTACAAAATATTTAGAGATAGTTTTTCGCTATATTTATAATAGAAATTTCAATTCCAATAACAAATTGTTTTTTGTTTTACATTCTGTCTTAAAAATTGTTGGAACTTATTGTTCTAACAATTATTGATTTCTCCGGATTAAAGAAAAAGTTTATATGTTTCTTTCTTATAAACGAAAACTCAAGCTTTGACATTTCTTTAAACATTGTTTATTTAATTTAATAATTCACTGACAAATCTCGTTAACAAACAAACTTAAACATTTCATCACTTAAGAGTCTCCAAATTTACTGCTTCACACTTATTGGCTGTGGACATGGAGTAACCTTCATTACAAACACACTCCCCAGGCTCCTTGCAAACTCCATTTCTACATCCCTTGGGACAGACTGGTTCACACATATTTTTCGTTTCGGACAGCGAGTAACCAATATTGCAACAACATCTGTCAGGAGATATGCAAACTCCATTTTGACATCCACCAAGACAGATTGGTTCACAAACATGTTCCTTGGACATCGAATAGCCCGCGTTACATGAACACACTCCAGGGCCTACACAAACTCCATTTTGACATCCCTCTGGACATGATGGCTTACAGTCATCTGAATTAGACAACTTCGAATAACCCGCATTGCATAAACACACTCCGGGAGATGTACAGACCCCATTTTCACATCCACCTGGACAGAATGGAGCACATTCATTAATTCCAACCTGAACGTAACCAGCCTTGCAGGAACACCAATTCGGAAGTAGACAGAATCCGTTTTCACAACCGTCTCTGCAAACTGGTTCACACTTATTCGATTTTGACAAAGAGTAACCCTCAGAACAGGAACAACGTCCCGGAGCTATGCAAATTCCGTTCTCACATCCCTGATTGCATTTCTCACTTAACTTTTCACAATCTTCTTTCTGTGTTTCTTTGTATCGAAAACATTTACACTTGTTTGAAGAATTGTCAAAATATCCATTTCTACATTTGGAGTTCACTGGAAAACAGCTTTTTTTAAAAAAGAATAAGACATTAAATGAAACAACAATTTTGGAATGAAGAATTAACTTACTAAAATTCAAATGGTCTTCCATCATATTTATTCGCTAGAATATCTCCTGCATCAGGACATCTGCATTTTTGTTCCCTTTTGCCATCAGTTGAAAATGAAATATTGCAATCAGCTTTCCTGGGTTGGTTAAGTCCTTCCACACAATTTATGACCAAAAGTCCCATAAATCCCAAATAAATTTTGTAAATCATACTCCTGAATTAATCCAAACCAACTGCCGAGTGTCGTCTCTGTTTGGCCTCGATTGAGTTAATATATTCCATTGGATGATGTCGTCGGTCATCGAATCGTGGATATAGTTTTTGTTTACAAAAAACTTTGCAATAATTTCAAAGAGATAAGAAAATTCGTTTTGTTTATTTTTGTACAAAATTCTCTAAATTTTTGTCTTCAAAGAAGATAAGGCTCAATTATTATCAATTTATTTTTGGATGAGCAAAAATTGCAAATCTAAAATTCAGTTCCTTCTATTTTGTTCTAAAATTCAGTTCCTTCTATTTTGTTCCAATATTACAGTGTCTTACCAGTATTTGAACTTTTGGAAATAAGAAACGATTTTAGAAAATATTGTTACTTTAAGCAAGCGTTAACAATAAAGCATATAAAAGTTACTCCAATGATTAAGAGTTCTTTAAAATACGAGTTTTTGAGACTGTCTATTCTTGGTGCTTTATTGTTACGCATATTTTGAATTATTCCCAAAATATCTGCATTCGAAACCTATACATTTGTTGATAAGAGCTCATTAAAATTATTGATAATTTTGATAGACTCATTTACTGTTTTGTTTTCTAAGCTGATGTCGTTAATCAACTGATTATTGAAATTTAGTTCGAATGAGTTTGCAAAAACTTCTGCCTTTTCTTCACTAGTTATGAGCAAGGAATCATTATGTTCTAAGTGAGGAATAAATTTGTTTTTATTTTTTAGTACATTTGCTATTTTCGAAAACGGATGGTTGTTGTTTATAATTTGACACTTGACAGTTGAGAATGTCAAACTGTGTTGACATTTCTGTTCAGTTAAGTTAAAAAATTCATCGCGAATCGTTTGACGTAACAAGCAAGCTTCAAAATTGCGAAAGCTTACTTTCAAAAAGTACATATGTTTCCGACGTTCAACGAGCACTTCGGGCATTTCACGGTGTTCAGTCATGAAGCCCATTGCTGTTTAAAATTCTCAAGCTCTTAAAAAAACACCATGTTTAACTGATGTAGAGAAACTCGATGATATA
Organism: Eupeodes luniger; assembly: GCA_951509635.1. Lineage (NCBI taxonomy): Eukaryota > Metazoa > Arthropoda > Insecta > Diptera > Syrphidae > Eupeodes > Eupeodes luniger. Next base: position 3,012,937 of record OX608075.1, on the reverse strand, counting down.
AAGATATGTTTTATCAAATTTTCATGCAAGAATTCCAATTTGAAATGTTGACTCTATTCTTCTGGCCTGGCATACCCCTATATGGAAGTTCAAAAACCTCTCGAGTGCTGCTGGTGTAATATAATCCTTATTTTTTTCCATTCTCATACGAGTACCTCCAGGACTTTTTTGTCTGTTTGGTAACATCCATAATATTTATATACCTTACACCTTTTTTTAATCCTTGATCTTGGAGTATGTTTCAAGTACTCTAATAATAATTTTTGAGTGCCTTTTTTTTGCTATAATTTACACAAAAAAAAAAAAGAATCTCTTGCTCTTTAACAACGACCGACGACGGGACGACGACGTACATGCAGTCAAAAAAAATCATAGATAAATTGTCATTTTTTAAGGGGATTATATTCATAAGCAGCAAAGCACCCCATCATCAATTCAGTATACTGTATACTGATGGTGTTTAACAAGGGTGACATTTTTAGCAGCAACGTTAAAAAACACAATATGGATGGGTAATCAAAAGGAGTTAATCAACTAATTGCAGGAAATATGTAAATATATTATATTTTTTCTAGCCTCATAAATAGGTAGGTTCTTTTTAATTTTAAATTTGTTTTTTGTTGAATCAGTTGAGTTCAGAATTTATTTAACTTTTTTTTATGCATTTTTATTGTTTATTTTTACCTTTTTGAGAGCAATATTTATGCATTTTATACCTGGTTTAAATAACGTTGATGATGCATAAACATAACACAATATTTTTTTTATCGAGTACAAAAAAAATGATAAAAAATGTACAAAATGAAACCATGCAATACGAAGCAATACCAAAAAAACGGCATCGGTTTTTGAAGTGTATGTACCCATTCTTACAGAAAGCACCAAAAATCCCATGACAACCAATGTTCATTCTATGTTTTCAAATTTTTAGTGAGCATACTATTTCTGGCAAAAATAAACAACTCACTTAGATAGCTGGGTCATGTCTAGCGAATGGACATTAACGCTCCAGCCCTGAAGGTCGTCGACTCCAATCCCAAGACCCGAGGGACGGCGCAGCGGCGCAGTAGAGAAAGACCACGACTCTGCTGGCGCACGCAGGTAGGAGAGGACCTCAACTAATTTGGCGTGCGAAATTAGAGACAGCATGTTGGTTGAGGCCCAGGTCCGCCCCGGAAAATACCGCCACCTTAAATAATTAACTAAAAAGAGAAAATGTCTAATGTCCGCTGTCATTTAAAAGTTCTTTTTATTATTTTCGAAAAAAAAAAAAGAATTGAAAAAAAGCGATTCCAAAATTTTTGACGTATTAGTTATTTATTAAACACCATGCATCTGAACACGTCTAAACAATGATAGTCCGTAAAAGAAACAAACAAACCTAAATCTGTGTAACTTTCAAGTTAATTTAAAATGTCCAGGAAACGCAGAAGTCATATGATACTTAAATCACTTAAAACTGTCAAAATCATCTTTTTGCTAAAATGACACCTGAAATGGCCAAACATAGTCTTGTCAAGTAATAACTATTATTTTATTCAATTATTGAATTAAAGAAAAAAAAGAGAATTGATTTCCCAAAACGATAATAATTTTTTGATGGGTAGGAAATATGAATTCCTTTTTTAACATATCCTCTGGATCCTAGTCGCTAAAAAAAAGACCAAAGATACAAACATCAAAGAGCAAAATGTCACCAAAAAAAAAGGTTCTGTCACTTTGAAAAAAAAACCACTACCTACAGCATCACTAACAGAGGCTACACAATACATAGGTTACAGGTGTTTTTCAAGATAGCGCTTCTGCATGAAGCTGATGATGAAGATGATGACGAGGACGACAACGATTTAAATGACAGTTTGGCAGGTGACAGTGAGTTTTGAGGTAAGTTACTTATTGACAGGTAGCATACCTATACCTACTTAGTAATTGTCATCATGATGGGTGGCGCCAATCAAAAATCAAGCATCTTCTTATATTTCAGTAGGATTTGTTTTTATTAATTTTCAGTAGAATACATTCTCGTATGAAGAGTATACGCATCAGCTAACATGATCTAATTTTTTAATCTAATATCTACCGACGTTTTGTATCAGTTATCAATTTATTGATGCATAAATCATTAAATTTCATATAAAATTAATATTTTATTCTTCTTACTAAATTTAAACTAGATTTTAATGTAAGTTTACGAACACTCCACCTTAAACGAAATCCCCTCAAAAAGAACAACAAGAACATCAACAAAAATAAGACTTAACTCAAACTACCCTTCAAACAAAACACAACCAAAACGAAATGACAACGAGTTAGTGAGTTGAGTACTATTTTATAGTGCGATGTACGTGGTTGCCATATGCGAAGGAATGTTGTTACAAAATTTTTAAAAACATAATTTATACAGAATTTTAAAACTGAAAAATTATTAACGATCAAGATCTTCGGGAATTCGAAAGAATTTAGTAATTTAAAATCTAAGAAATCCAAAATGCCGAAATTCCATAATCCCAAAACCCCAAAATCCCAAAGTGCATGAATGTCAAAAATCTGCAATGATGTCTAATTATTTTTAACTTTACTAAAAAAACGTAATCCTTTGGTAATGTGTAAAATACTAATTCCATTTAAAAAAAGTGTATCTGAACGCATCTAAAGAATGACAGTTCGTAAAAAAAAAAAAACAACAACAACAAACCAACAAACCTAAAACTGAAATGTCAGAATCTCAAGTCATACGAATCGTTTGAATTTCCAAAAGTTTAAGGAGCCATTACCCATTTTATGATATTAACTTTAGTTAAATGTTTTAAATGAGAAAAATTATCATATTAATTATCGTCATTACTTTTCTGACTTGAAAAATGCTTAAAAATTCACTGACTTGAGATAGATGGCAGCCCTAAATGAAATAGAAAAAAAAGACAGTGGCAACCATTTGCCATAAGTCATGTTTACTGTTTGTTTCATACCTAGAACCAACTCAACTTCTATCAACTATTTTAGAAGCAAAAAGCAAAATAGAACGATCGAACATCGAACATCCCTTCAAGTGGATCATGGTTTTCGAGATCGAGTTGAATGCAAAGACACTCACTCAATTTGAAAATTAGTTTAGTTTGATTACTTATTCCGTCGCGAAGGGGTGTCTATGGAATATCGTGTCCGTTTGAATTGAAAAGTTTTTAAGTGCGATCATTCTTTTAAAATAGTGAAATAAACAAAAATATTTTCGTAGAAAATTTTATTTCACATAAATAACTTGGGAAAAACATAATATACAGAGTAAACAAAAAATAGTAACATACATAAAAATAATATTTTTTTTTCTTATTTGTGGAAATAAAAGTGGTCAAGTGTTTCAAAGAAAGAAAATTGAAAATAAATCAAATCTTGCTACCTGCCGCAATTTCAAGGATATTTTGTTTTTGGGTTCTCTTTGGAAAATTCTGAGGATACTTGATAATTTTGGATATTACCTACATACCTAACAAACCTACCTAACTATTGACATTTACGGCCTTAGCCATAATAAAGGAAAACACCAACAACAACAAAATTGATATAATGAAGTACCTCAACGGTGGTGGGCACCGGGAATCTTACACCCTGGTTGCCCGAAAGAGGTATATCAAAAAACTACTGTATGTACCTAACCTTTACCTATACTTACCTAAAATAAATATTATCTTTTGGGATAACTTTCTGCTTTTTGTTATTTAAATTAAAATTTTTAAAATTGTGTTATTTTGTTTTTGAATTAAATTAAGTGTGCACATACCCCATAACCTTGGCTTGTTTAATAATCTGACAATTTCATTTGACTTTTGTTTGACGTGTTATGTAAGACTTCCACTTGTCCTCTAAAATGCACCTTGAAATTAAGACAGGGTGGTCATAAAACCAAAAGAAATAAATCAAAGGTAGAATTATAAAAACAGCCTAAACCTAAATACGCTATGTTGTCAAAGTTTGTATTTTAAGGGAAGAATTTTAAATTTTTCAGGATTTATTTTAATTGTGTGAAATTTAAAAGTTAATGAATATGAGAAGAATTTGAAGCCAATAGGTTTTAAATTATGGCATTTCTCATCAAAATTTGTCCCCGTTTGTGTTTCTGTGTTCTCTTCTGAGATTGTGTCATTTGAATAACTTGTGGAACTGACAGCACATCTGGTGTTAAGGCCCAACTTCAATAATTATAGCAATTCAAGTGTAATTCGTTGAGTTTCGTTGACATTTTGCACGATCAATACCAGTTTTCTGTTCCTACTCTAATTGTTTTTATGTCAAAGAAAAATGTCTCAAGTGTCATTATTACAAATTATTGGAATTAAGTAGAATCATTTAGGATCGATGATTGTTAGAAGTGTTGGATCTGTCAAACTACCAGTATTAAAAATCAAGTAATTGTTTTTTTAATCTTTAAATTAAAAAATTAATAGCCAAGGAAATATTTTCGTCAAGTTTAAGAACGACGTCATGATGAGATATTATGTCAAATCATTAGAATCTTAAACTTTAGGGATGACAATAGTAAGAAAAAGAACGAAGTTCAGTTGCTAAGTACTTTATTAAATTTGACAGTTCGAAAAAATATTTAAAAAAAACAATGATTTTGAATCATTTCAGTTATTAATTAAATTAATACCACGCAATATTGTTTATATGACAAGTCAGTCTTATTTTATCTCAATAAATTGTATAATTTGTCTTTTTAATTTAGCCTTGCAGGTTGCTTAATCGAATTTCTTTAATGTTTGAGACAGGGTTTTTTGTCCATCAATGTACATTAAAAATTGTAGAAACTTGACTATAAAATGTCAAAAAAATTAACGCATTCAGGAACAAAGAAAATCTAAGTGGGAAGTTGGATGGGCTCTTTTTCTCGACTATATTTTTTAATTGGCTGTTTCCATTTGTTCATTCTTAATGATTATGTTTAAATGAATGCTTTTGAAATATTATATTTTTCTCTATTTAGTTTCCCCCTTCCCCTTTTCCCCTTGTCTAAAAGAATTGTCAAAAATTGTGATTTTCCCCTCACCCTCAGACCCCTAGGCTTTTCAATCAATCTGTCTAATAAGCTGTGAAAATATGTCACTTACCTAGTTAACTGCATTTCATTATTATCATCTCAAATAAGACTAAAACTATTCTTTTCCCACTTTTTATATCGTTTGTTTTATTTTATCATCAAAATTGGAGGCATACATCAATTGATTCAAATCTTATGCCACCCAAGATCTACGTTTTCCCATAGGTATAGGTACTAGGTACATATTTTTCCGACCTTATTAGATTAGTTATATTCAAACAGTTAATTAACCAACTGAACTTCCTTCCAAAGGTATTTTCCTACTTGTCGGAAGTTCTTAACTTATCCACCTATGTACCTTCCTACAAAAAAGAAAACACTCAACATAACAAAGGTTAAGACAAAACAATCTACAATTCTATATCCATCTATTTGACTTTTTCCATCGTCAGTTGTTTTAATTATCATTTCGTTGTACTCTCTTTTAGCGATTCTAGGAATTTCAAATGTACAGTACATAATTATGTAAATTAAATCCAATTCGCCGGCACTGGCACTCTGGAACACCACCCACTACAGTACCTATTTTTCTATATAACATTCCCATAATTGTTGTGCGTTTAATTTAATTACCTCATCCATTCCAAGTAGCACCTTCCAATCATCATCGTCTCACCGTGTAAATTCACCATAGCACTATCATCGCATCACCGTAACACCGCACCGACCGCCACGAAACCAATTGAGCGAACAGTGGATCAAATGTAAACATGTTTCCTTCTTAAGGTATCGCTCACATGTGTTACTTTGTGTTTCTTTTTTTTCAATTTTTCTTGTGTCTTGTTGTTGCTGCTTTTTGCTACCTTGGGTTCATGCAGGCAGACCGACACCGCGTGTAAAACCACAAAGCGCAACCAAATCAGCGGGAATAAAAAATAAATCAAGAATATGTATAGCAAAAACTACCTTGTGGTGCATTTGCAATTCAAACGCTTCGTCCGTCGGAGCACGCTCTGAATCTGATTAGATATTCCATTGGCGGCGGCGATGGTGATGGTGATAGTCAAGCTGGTTTTAAAATCGGCATCTCATCCGCCCCCAACAGAATATTTCAAAAGAAGTCCAAACATTAACCACCACCACCATCGAGACCTCGTCCTCGACATCGCCGCGTCGCCGTTGTCAACATCGTCAATGCTGGCTTTCGTGAGGTCTTTACCAAGAACAGAATTTTCAATCAAATGGCTAACATTAGCGTAGGAGTCCACCTCCTTACCTTGCAAATTGGCGACATGCTATTGTATTTTATAACTCTTGTTTATACTTTTTCTTTTTTGGTTTGTTGGTTGTTTGGTTGGTTTGTTGTATGACAAAGTGCAAACGAACGATTAAAGGCAATTAATCAGTTGCTTCATTTGTCAATACAATTCCATTTATGGTGTGTGTCCACTGTCCCAGTGCATATGTCATTTTAAAATCTGACAGATGTGTTAAAGACCATGGTGCATATTATTTGTAAAGAGAGTAGAGTTACTTTAGATAGGAATGCGTGTACCTTGAAATTGAGCAGTTATATTTTCGAAAAATATGTTGCTGCTGTTCAACTCCCAACGCCTCCACAAATTTGACTTGTGCTCTAGTGAACTAAATGTTTTCGAAGTACCAACATTTTCTCAGAATCAGTAAAACTTTTGACATTTCCAAGAATCAAAAGAAAACTCAGTTCGTTGAAATTTCCACGAATTTTCAAATGGAAAATGCATTCATTTTGTTGGTGACGTTTTAAAAATTACATATCAACATATTATGTATCGGACGATATTTATATTGTTTTTTCGTCTTTTGAACTTAAATTGACATTTCTCCATTTTACCGAGCTAGCTCCTCCTACTCAACAAATTAAAAGTTTCTCTCTCATTTTTCTATCTCTTTGTAAGTAACACAAGACGTCAAAATGAGTCGCTTCAAAGGAGTTAAATGTGCACACAGCCTTATTAACTCAATGTTAATATGTCATAAGTCAAAAATCTGTCATCATAATCTACTTAATCCGTTTTTAATGACATTAATGCAGATGTAGTCAATAAATTACGCTCATTGAAGTTTCTTGTCTTGTGATAATTTTTGTTAACGCTATATTTAAATGATCCCATCAGAAAATAGTCAAATTTCAATTTGAAAAAGGATATTATCAGATAATTTACACGTTGATGGTAAGAAATGGTAAAGATTTTGACAGGTATAAATAAAATTGTACATTTAACAACACAATTTACTAAGAATTGAATTTTACTATTTTTTGAATATTTATCAATGGCTATTTCAAAATTGTAATCATTTAAATATTAAAAAATAATAATTCCGTTTTATTAAGAACGGAGAATTCGAACACGTCTAAATATAATTTTTTTCGAGACACTTTCTTCTCTCTAATGGAAAATACATTCAACTTTAAATCGAAAAAATTGAAGGTCCACGTGCTGACTGCCAGGTGCCGACACTCCATGTTTCAATAACACTAAATTTGAAGTAGCAATTTTTATTAAAAGCAGACCATCTTAACAGAGAGAGTTTGTAAACAACAGATCTATTAATTTGAAAACAGATCTATTAATTTGAAATTTTAGAAAGTCATATATTTTCGTTCGTGAAAAATAAAACAAAGCAAACACACCTATTAATTTGAAGTGTCAGAAAACAAGAAGTCATAAATAGACATAGATTTGAAGTGACACTTTGTGGAAAAAATCAAAGCAAACAAACCTAGTGATTTGAAACGTCAGAAACCTAAAAGTCCTATTTAAAGTTGTCAATTTTATTATCAACGGAGTTTTTGAAAACGTCCAAACAATGACATTTCGAGAAAAGAAAACAAAGCAAACCGATCTATTCATTTGAAATGTCATAAACTCGAAAAAACTAAACAAGTAGCCATTTTTATTTAAAATGGAGCATCTGAACATAACAGTTCATAAAAAAACAAAACAGTTTATTGAGAGCTTTGAACTTTACACGATAGAATGTTTTGTAAATATTTGCCAATTTACTGGCTATTCAAAAAAACGGAGCATCTGATTAAGTTTAAACAGTGAAATTTCATGAAAAAAAGAGCAAAGCAAACAGACCTACAGATGTGAAATGTCAGAATCTTATAAATCGTAGATTTGAAGTAGCCATTTTGTATTAAAAACAAAACACCTGAACACGCCTAAAAAGTTACACTTAGTGAAAAAAAAAACAAACAGACCTATTAATTTGAAATGTCAGAAACGCAGAACCTTACATGGACCCAAATTTAAAGTAGCCATTTTGTGATTTTGACTTTAGTTAAATGTTAAGTGATAGTAAAATGCTTAAATCACTTCAACTTTTGATTAAATGGCTTAAAATTTTGTTCTAATAGTTTGGACTAATTTATGGATAAGTGTGACAAAAGATTTTCAATTGAATTTTTGTTCATAGACAAAAATAGACCTTGACTACTTTTATGATAAATCAATTCCCCTCATAGATACAATTCAATTCAATTTAATTAAAGGGACTAAAAATTATCATATTTAAACGATCTATCTCAATAACCACAACATATCAGGGAAATGCATGAATTCATTTCTTCTATTGCGGTTATGTCAAACATAGGAAAACACAAGTTTAAAGGTACCTTCCCAACTCGGCCATGCGCACACGACCATTGTGCAAAAATAAAATTAAACCAAATCACAAACAAAACAATGAATTGCGAATTTTTGTTTATCGGATCTTTTACTCAAAGGTATATGATGTTTATTTCGCGACTGAAGTATTATTTTTGTAATTGATGTTGGACCTCGATCAATTTCAAGAGCATGGTATACTCGAAAATAAATATTTGACATTGCATCTATCCTGTAAGTAGGTACGAGATATTCAACCCCATTTTTGCAAAATTCCAAAAAACCAAAAACTCATGTAATGTAATGCATCTGAGGTAATTAAAATTAAAACTCCGATTGCATTCAAACAATGTCAAAAACAAGCTCTTATTTGACACACCGAGACAGAGTATATACGAGTAGAAGAAGTTTTGTTTATTCAAAGGGGTTGCGAAAAAATTAAAAACCAACATTCAACCCTAAGCCTAAACCACATTCAAAAGATACGAAGTATGTATTCGAAGTGTAGGCATTTACAATATGAAGCTATACAAACCGAAAGGCTGCAATAATTTTCCATCAACAATTTTACTGTATTTGCCATCAAAGCCCAAAAAATGAATGCTCTGAATTAAATGTCATAATCCCAAGAATCATATCACCATCACTAAATTTAAAAAAAGGGTGAATTCTTCATTCTTATATAAAGGGTACACCTTCGCAATAAAATTATATCCCTCTGTATCTGTTCGAAAAAACCAACAACATCTGAAAATGACAAGAAAAATATTTGCCCAGAAATAGGTAGGTACCTTATACCTAAAGGGTTGAAAAAGCAATTTTCAAAAAAAAAGAAAAAGTTAAGTATCGTAAATCATGACACACACAGAAAACAATCCGAGACGGAAGTGATGTTCACACACGGAACTTAGGAACACAGAGGTGCACCGAAAATCCCAGGTGCTGAAAGTATATAAATCCCAAATTTTCAGAAGATAGTAAATTTTCTTCCAATTTAGATAGATCCTGGAATGGATGGATCCCTAGCCCTACTCTAGTCCTATATTCGAGAGTATACCAATTCAATGTGGTGAGACGCGAAACTATAAATCATTTTACGATGAGACGACCTAAATCAAAATCATAGATGTAACTATAAGGTTTAAAAAAAGAAGGACGGAACTGGCTCTTTAGTGCGTCTGTCCAGTATTTTCATTTTACGATTTTCGGACAATGGATGAGAAAAAATTATTTTGCAGTTAGGATTTGTCACGCGCCTTTAGGGAATACAAAAAAACAACAAAACAATTTCAATTCATAGGCATATCAAAAAAAGGACGACACAAAAATGCGTGCCTGGCTTTCCTATAGGTAGTTATACAAAAAGTAAAAACCGATCAACCTTGGTTCACCCCAAGAATGCAAATCACTTTTTTATCCTATAGATACCCTCCTCTCCTGTAGACACATTTATCTTATAGGACGTCAGAGAGCTATAAGTGGTGCAACATAATTTTAAGTCAAACACAAGGGTCCTGGGGTTGTATTTTAAATATACAAACTCTCTCACATAAGTGGGAATAAATGTTCCGATAATTTATGCCCTTTCTTTCTCTGCAACAATAGAAAAACAATTTTTGCAAAATTTTGCACAAAGATATAATAATTACGTATCTATATCTCTACCTCTACCAAAACCTTTCTGTCTGTCTTCTGTCTATAGTATGCAAAGAAATTAAATTGATAGTCCTTTTTTCAGTTCGTTGTCCTTTAATTGATGTCATAAAATTTTACGAGCCCTTATACAACTTTATATTCGAATTTTTATTTAATTTTATAGCTTTTTTAGGCAAATCGATTCCCAGGTGTTTTACATCATTCCAATTCCAATTCTATCAAATGTGCAAAATGAAATAAACCCAAAGCTATTAGCACACTCCTCTTTTTGGATTTCTTCTATTTTTCATTTTAAATCATCGGCCGGCGTGTGTTTTAAATAAATATTTGTGATTCGAAAATAGCCGTTCATATATCAAATTGGAGAAAAGTGTTTACATGACTGAAAATTACAATAATTTATAAACCCAGACCCCCAGACCTTTGCCTGCCACAGCAGAGATCTCAAGCCCACCCGACTTCTGTTAACTTTTGTGGTTTTAGTTTACAGAAACAGAAATGTTCGTTGGCCGTTGGTTCATGAATTAATTACATTTTATTTTTCGTTCATATTATTTGGTCGAACTCTGGCCTCAATTTTAATTTGTTTGTTACTTTTATGAAATTGCTGAAATACGAACGGAAGTACGTAGTTATTATGATTAACTGAAAATATTCGCAAATGTAGGTATATGCAAACAAAAATTAATAATAATTAAAAATCAGTTACAGTTATTCGTGGGAAAAAAGTTTAAATATAGTTCACAATAATTGAACAAAAAATATATTTTTTGTAAACAAAATAAAAATCATGAAGTTATGGAAGATTGGGAGAAAGTTCTTCGACGTCATCATCTAAAATTATACCTAATAAAAGACTATGGCGATGTGTCTTTTGTGATTTTTTTGTTTTCAAAATTAATTTCTAATTATTGTTAATTTACATAATAGAGTGATGTCTGTCGAATATTGAATTGATCAGAAAGAAATGATTATACATTTAAATGTAAATGTTTTATTTAGATTTATCGAGTGATTATATGGATGAGTATAATTAAAATTCAGATTTAAGGTGCACAGGTATATGCAAACATATGTATTTTATTAATTTAATGTTTATTGTTAAATTTAATTGATGTTAAATTTGATATAATTAATGTTATGGGGAAAACAAGAGATATATAGTATTTGATTGGTGAAGCATTTAAACAAAACGTTTATTTTAGGTTTTGTTTATATTGTTTTACTTATCTTCTGGACAAACTTCATCTACTTATCTTAAATGATTTTATTAGAAAATTATAGTTTAAAGCAGCAGCACAGTTTTAAATTTCAAAAGTTGATGCACATGAAATCAACAAGAAGACTTATACGCCTATCGTAAATGTCAAATATCAGTTGATATTTATATTTGATAGTTGATAGTTGGTAGTTGATAGTTGAATGTTGATAGTTGATAGTTGATAGTTGATAGTTGATAGTTGATAGTTGATAGTTGATAGTTGATAGTTGATAGTTGATAGTTGATAGTTGATAGTTGATAGTTGATAGTTGATAGTTGATAGTTGATAGTTGATAGTTGATAGTTGATAGTTGATAGTTGATAGTTGATAGTTAATAGTTGATAGTTGATAGTTGATAGTTGATAGTTGATAGTTGATAGTTGATAGTTGATAGTTGATAGTTGATAGTTGATAGTTGATAGTTGATAGTTGAAAGTTGATAGTTGATAGTTGATAAATACTAAAATTGAGCGCCTTAAACCTCTACTTATTAGCAACTTTAAACTGATAAATTAAAAATGTTCGTACTATTTATAACAATTTAGAACAATTTTTATTATAAAAACCCTTTCCAATTGACTGGTTTAATTATATACTTTAATATTTATAAAATAGCAATTGATAGCTGAAATTCTCAATACTTTAGCTGTAAAGAGAACAAATATTTAACTTAAATCGACAACAACACAAGTAAAAGTTCAAATTACTATATATTTTGTATTTATTTCAATTGAGGGATGTGTTGAAAAAGTATTGCTTTTTTGTTTTGAGTTGAACAAGAGTTTTAGTTAGTGTTAAAAAACAGGTCCAGTTGGAATAGAGTTGAGTATAAATTGAAAGATTGAAATTTATTGTAGAGGGTGACAGTCGAAAAAATTATTATTTATTTAACATTTACTTGAATTATTTTCTCTTTTCTTATTCATAACCAAATATGTAATTAGTTTACATTCACACAATTTGAAAAATTGTCAGAAATGCTATCAAAAAACTAGTGTCATATTAATTTTATGTGATTGTAATTTTTACCATTTATATGTAACACTTACCCGTTAATATTTAAATTTCTGTTATAAAATCTGCTTAATTAATGATCTGAAATTGTTGTGTTTACACGGAACTTATTGCAAAGCAAACAAAGTTTTTTTTGCAAAAACACACCTTAAATATTGTACACTTTCATAAATAATGACAGTAGACATGTTTTTAAAGTGAACATTTTTCACAAGTGTGGACGAACCTTAACACATATTTCACGTCAATCATTAAACTTCCGTCTAACTTACATCTGCTTTAGACATGTTTGTAAATTCAGATTTGTGATCGAACAAACGCAGAAGAATTGCAAAAAATATGTTCACAAACGTCATAATTGACATTACCGTCATTAAAGAATTTAGAAGCTATTTTTGTCCGGCTTGTTTAAACAATAATGGATGGATATTTAAAATTGTCCTCAGATAGGGCTGTTTACGTTCTACAGAATCGGGTGTTCATTAATGCAACAAAGCAACAAAGAAAGACGATTTTAAAAACGCAGATTTTCGACGTTTAAAAAACACCCAAAGCATTATGAGTATTAAAGATTTTTGACTGACATCAAGAAGTCATCGTTATGAATATTTACGTTGACCAAAAATAGTTGTAGACTCATATTTCAAATCATCATATTTTACCTTTGGTAAAAACAAATCATAAGAAAAATAAGTATCCACGAACGCATCCCTAGATAATAAAAACCTTCAAACAACAATTTTTTCTGGAACTCTATATATGTAGTTCCATGATATTCCGAACATTACAAAAATAATTGCACTATTTCGTTGTTGTTGAAAGCAATCATCGTAGTTTTTTTCACAGTATGGTTATAGCGATCATTGAAAATGTCTATCATTGAAAAAATGTTTGTGATTAAAATTCACAGGAAAATTAAATGATTATTAATGTACAACTGAATTTTTTTCCTCCAAAAAAATTATTTGAGTGAATTCCAAAACATAAGTAAAATATCATTCAAACACGTTTTAAGTATTGATTTCAATGATGGCTATAACTTTTCGCTTATTGTATTCACTTTTGTTGCAATGCGAATAGATTTATCAATAAAAAAAATAATTTTAATTGATTTGAATACCGATTTAATCTCCTTCATATGTTTTTCGACAGTTTTAAGTTCTAAATTTTACCTCTTTCAAAATTACTGAAAACATCATCAACATTTTGAAAATGCTATGAATTTAATTATTTGTATTTATATTTTTGTTTGTTTGACTCATAAGTACGGCGTTTCGCTTCTTAAGCCTTGTTTAATCCTTGATTTTCTAATTCATATTTCATTGATTTAATGAAAAATTTCATTAGATTAATAAAGAAATTTCATATATAAAGTTAAAGAAGTATTCGATTGAATTAATTTTGTTTCTATGTTTCCGTTGGTAGTTTTAATTTTTCTGCAATATGAATATAAATCTTCGGTTTAATTAGAAAACATTTTTTGAAATCTTTACTCTCATATTCTTATTTTTCTCATAACTTTATGAATTTATAAATTGTATATAAATTCTACTTTTCTATTACTACAAAACCCGGAATTGTATATTATAATTAAATCTTCGTGAAAAGAAGAAAAATAGAAAAAAAAAACCTTTTAGCATAAATTCTTTTTTTAAAATGCAGCAGAAATAAAAACTAATACACAGCCTCCACAAAAATGGTCATACCTTACCCGTCTCATTAGAATATCACAATTCACAATTAAAAGCAGGCGTAAACGAAGGCGGAAACTGCGGATATCAAAAAAACCTACATTTAAGTGTTCATTTAAATCTACGTATAAATTAATTTACAAACAATGAACTTAAATTTTCTTTTTTACTAATTTTATTATTAGGCATGTGAATATAATATAGTGGTGGCGGTGGTGTCGGCGTAACTGTCTAAGGCTATCTCAAATCTCCTTTTTTTTAAATAAATTTTCATTTAACAAAAACTACAAGAACAACATAACATCAAAAAAAGGGAGATGGTGCTGGATAAGGTTGAACCACATCACCATCGTCCTCATCTAACTTCTTTTAAAAAAGGGACTCATTTTAGGTTTTTCTCGGGTTTTGTTTGAATATTTCTTCTCTTTAATTTGATATTATAATTCATGCATACGTACGTATTTACATTTTAAACATTAAAAAAATAAGGGTAAGATTAAAAGATTTGATATAATTTATTCATTTTCAATCGTTATTGCATTTTGTCAAGAACTTTTTGAGCCACATATGTACACGCGCATAAATCTTTTATTTCGAAAAAAAAAATAATAATTTTTATAAATTCAGTGAATTACAAAATTTATATCCACACGTCTCGTTATCGTCATATAGACAGAACAGAAGTACGGAAACGTGTTAATTTATGCTTTTTCGCCGAAAATATAATACAAATTGACAACCAATTCACATCATGGCGTCAATGTGAATATTTAAATGTCAAATATCTCTCTCACTGCTTTTTTGGGGAAAATGTAATTCCGCTTTAAAATTCAGTCAGTGTCCCATAACGAAAGGGGAAGAGAGATTGGGAGAGTGAGTGCGGGAAAGGAACACAAAGCATCCACACGCATTTACAAACAAAAAAGTTAACCAAATAAGTTAAGGCTATAATTCATCACATACAAAAACAATGATTGATTTTTTGACACATAAAATGGTTGCACAAAACAAAAAACAATGAGAAAATTCATTTCGAAGTGTGTTGAATGACAATGAGTTACTTTTTTGAAAGGATTTGTTTTGACAGAATCTAAAAGAAAAGAGAGACAAATCACTTTAGGTAGACAGAGACACACAGAAACAGTGATGATGACAACCCAACCTAAAAGAAAGGATCTGCCTTAAAAGGGATTTCGATTTAATTTCATATACGCACACAGCTGGTTTGGAACACCTACGAGTACGTCTCCTGGTCCTACATACGATGAATATCTAATTTCTTGAATTAAGCCAATTAGGCAATGTCACTCTTAGAACGAATACGGCCTTCAGCTTCAGTTAAGACATTTTTCCTTTATATGGGTTTGGACAATACGATTTGTTAAACAATTGATTTGCTTCATAAAATTAGGAGCTTCATTTTTCAAAATAATATAGACAATTATTTCTTGGAAGAAAAACAGTCATGCGTTCGTCGAATGAATGAAAGATGGTAGGTTCCTTAGTAAAATGAATTTCCAATTTATTCACTGTCCCTATGGATGTAGCTTCTTACATCTCGTTTGATGTGATTTAGGGCATCCTGAGTTTGGCATGTCTTTGAAATTCTTTTTTTACTTTATTAAATTTATTTGATCTCTAAAATTTTTCTTCATCTTTTCAACATAATAAGAGGTTGGTAGGTAAGGTACCTTACCTACATTAAAATTAGTATGCGGGTGGTATAATTTAAATACAGGGTCGTTATAGGTTTCTTTTTGACAACGCTGAGTGAAATAGTATTGACGTAAGTTAATTTAAATAAACACACCTTTTAGGTGAATGAAAAATTGTTTAAAAAAGGAATCGTTTATTTAAAGAGACCTTCCTAACAATATTACAAATGGATTGTAGTTTAATAAAAGTTACCTTTGCCTTTAAAAGAGGGATGAAGATTTTGAAATTGAATATTAATTTTATTATGCTATTGGTTAATTTAAATTTAGAAACAAACACAAAATTTAAAACGATTTAGGAAAATGAAAAAGCAATCTTAAATTAGATAAGTACAAAAAATGATGATTTTGAAATTATTAACGATTTTAACATTTTATTAGAATTAAAGTCACAAAATGGCTACTTTAACTTTTATTAATTTGCTAAATCCACTTAACTGAATTTTGAGTATCTGACTTTTCAAATAAGTCAAATTTAGTTCTGTTGCCTTTTTTGTTTTTTTTTTGCAACGAACTGTCACTTCTAAGACGTGTTCAGTATATCGTTTTTAATAAAAAAGGGGATTAGAAGATTGATAATTAGTGAAATGCGAAGCCTTTTACACTTGTCATTATAAATCTAATTTAAAATCTTATTGACATGTTCCGGAAAATTTACATTCTCAGGACATTTGAACATGAAATGTTCCATGAGGAAAAATGTGTTTTCCTCAGTGAGTAGAAAGTGGATACACATTTTATGAGGCAACAATAATTTTCTTGTTTGCAAATAATCAAGTCGGAAGTTGTTATGGTTCATACTTCCTACACCCACAAAATTCTTAGTTTATAAACAGACCTTTCAAATAAAGACATCAAACTTCAAAGTGTTTCCTTATTTGTTTTTCTTTTCTGTGAAAAAGCTACTAACAAATCACACAGAAAAAAAGCAAAAATTAAAGGGAAAAATTCTGTCATCTTCTTCCTGTTTACATTTATTTATTTTCCTCTTTTCCGATTCTCGCATTCATTGCAAATGCCAAACAAGGCAAGTGTCACATAACAACAACAATAGATTCTCATTCTATTGAGAAAATTCTATTTCCGATTAATCATCAGATCAGAAAGAGGCAATGCGAAAAACAAAAACAATGAGGAAATACAAATGACCTACAATTTATACTTTACTCTGATTTATTTCTTCTTTCTCTTCCTGCATAAAGTGTTCAATTATCCGACGAACAGATCAATGACCGATCGCATCGTAGAGAATCAATCAATTCACTTGTAACCGCAATTTGCAATTATTTTTATTTTATCTTGTTTTTCAAATAGAAAAAAGCAATAAATATCTTAAGGGTTTGTTGCAGCAACACGGAATTGAAAATTGATCTTTTATGTGATCTTGATGTTAGACTTTGTTGCTTTCAAGAATTTAAATACAAATTTCATTACTGAATGTAGAATTTAAGGAATTTTGGATTTTAGAATATTTAAGTCGTGAAAATTCAATTTCTTTGATGAATGAAGTTAGCGAACAGAACTTCCTGAATATTCAATTTCTTTGGTGAATGAAGCTAGCGAACGGAATTTCTGAAAATTCAATTTCTTTTGCATAGGAATTTCTTTTGTAAAATTGAAGAAATCTAGCAGAACTTCTTGAAAATTCTATTTCCTTGGTATTATTAAGTAAGCGAACAAAACTTTTCAACGAAGTAGAAGCTTGGTAAAGCACAAGATAATATTCAAGTAATCTCTAAGCATTTTCTCCATGTTTTGACAGTCATGCAAATTGACATAAAATAAACACTCTAATGGAACTTTAGACAACAGGTTATTTCAATTTCCTCAGAAGATCATTTGTGATTGCTGTGACATGACGTAGTAGTAATTTTTTATCTCCTGCACTCTCCATGCCGCAATTCAAGTAACTTTTATACTTGTCACATTGATTTTGTAACACAAGCTTGCGAATTGGAGTGAATTATTTATTATTAAAAATAAAGAACAGCAACAACAACCAGTCAAGAGTGAAGTAACAAAATAATAATAATAGACGGGATACATGAGAAAAGCCCAGAGTTCCAAAGTACCTACGGCATGGTATGTGGTCCAGTCTTGGCTATCGGGGGACAGGAACATGTAGCCAAAGTGGCATTTATTTGCCTGAGAAAATTTTAGACGAGAGGAACAAAAAAAAAACCAAATGTGGGAAGCAGGAATTCTGTTGAACAAGGGGCTTGAAATATGCGCACAAACCTTAGGAGTTAGGACATTAAATCACTTGAGCTATATAGACGACTGACTGTGTTTCTGTTGTCATCGTCGTCGTTGCAGTCCACGTCCATGCGGTGGCATAGCTTATTAGTGGGCAGGTATTTCGGTCAACAACACTGCATGCAATGTGAGACAATAGACCACCTTACATTGTTCATTGGAATCTTGATGAAATTGTTGTAGAACTTGCCTTTTTTTTCTTAGTAAAATTCTAGCTTTGTATATGAGTGTTATGAGTGTAAAGTTTGTCTAGAGGAGATCTTGTCGAGTCTTAAAGTTAACATTGCTTGAATTTATACAAATTGAATACATACCTGTTAACATTGAGATAAAATATAATAATGGTACATCTGGCAGCGCAATAGAATTTTGTCAATTAGAGTTTTTAAATTTTGAAGTATACATTCACAACTATTACGAAGAAATTTATAAGAACTATAATTTATGACGTAAAAATTGGAATTAAACAGTATTCCTTGTACATTTGAACACGTCTAAAAAATGACAGTTCGTCAAAAAAAAAGAAGCAAACAAACCTGCATGTGAGAAACAGGTCTATCCATTTGAAATGTTAGAAACTGAAGTTAAAGTTACCAGTTCGTGATTTTTATTTTAGTAAAATGTTAAGAAATAAATGAAATTCCAAAAACGTCAAAATCATATATTTTTAAAATTGAAATTTACTATAATGCCTTTGAATTTTACTTAATGGTTTAAAAGTTTCCGTCATTACATTTTAATTCTACTTCGAACTCATCACACACGTCCAGGAATTCAATATCATATCCATAATCATTCCTACCGTTTGGTTAAGGCTTATCATTTTAATAATTACTACATTTCTAAATATTTAAGAACTGCCCACTTTATGATTTAAATTAATATTTTAGTTTATTTACTTGCAAAAACTTTACATTTCCATTGTCACATTTTACGTCATACCTCTAAATTTCACTTTGTAATCATCAAACACATCCACGAACAATCCTTATTCAAATTTCCTAGGCAATATTTTTCATTTTTTCTTACCAAGTCCTGTCCATAATATTTTAGCTTTTAGGAATAAACATGTCTAGAAGTGCAATTCTAAATATTTAGAATTTTGTATCGTTTGTCAATCAGTAAAATATTGATTCTCTTTTATTAAAAACAGCACATGTGAACACGTCTTAAAAGTGACAGTTCGAGAAAAAAAAAAACAAATCAAACAAACCTTAATGTATTAAACGGACCTATTAAATGTCAGAAAATGAACACCTGTGTATTGCTAATAATTGGACTTGATGAAACTTTTCTAAGGCTTTGAAAAGAAAAACTTTTGGTGAAGCTTGACAAAAGTATTACGTTTTTCATTAAATCAAACAGGTTCGTTTTGCTCAATTAACTGTAAATAATATGTGAATCGAAAGACATTTACCACCAACAATCAACAAATTTATAAGACTTTATTATGTCATCTATTCTTTATGTTACAATTTTCTGTTTAATTTATATCCTTGCTAATCAACTTTTCTTCCCCACATTTTGCAAATAAAAACACAAGCAAAACCCAAAAAGAAAATTCTAAAATTTACCTTCAAAAAATACAACAAAATCACCCAAATTATTCCCATGATTCTTGTGAAAAAAAACTTTAAATTTATGTGCAAATAAAAAAACAAAATAAAATTCAAATACTCCCAATCTAATCCACATCACGTTTATGGTTGATTTATATTCAAAAGATACAATATCTTTTGTAAGTCTATTTTTCTTCTAATTTCGTTTCGGTAATAAAAATGTTTCTTATTCATTAATTTTGGTTAAATTACAATCTTCTATATTTTCTCCGCCTTGACCATTTTTCTATAAAAAAAAACAAGTTTTCTTTTTATTTTAAATTTCTTTCAACACTTACATAGGTACATATGATTGAAAAAGGATCTTTATGCGCAATGCGTCTATGGCCTTTCTACCTAGGAGCTATAGCAGCGATGACATTTAATCCCTTTTAAGACGTTCAGTATATAAGGAAAAAAACAAAACTAGTTTCATTTTTCTTTGTTCTTTCTTTAAGTAATGATGGAAAACCAGTAGAAATTAGATTTCCACTTTCACGAATCATTTCCCTTTCTTAGGGAAAAATAATACAAAATCGGTCCATCGTAAGACCACGAAGACGGCAAACGGCGACGACGACGATAAGGACGTCGTCGTCGCACCACAAAACAAGGGTAGCCTTAGCCATCATGGTCGTCGTCGTCGTCATTAGTGGTAGAAACTTCAAACTCCATTAATCAAATTGTTATAAGATGCATCTCTTCAAGGAACAATAGTCGTTTTTCTTTTCGTTTGGTGGAAATTATTACCGCGAGTTTAGTTACCGCGGCGTTATTTGATTTTATATGGTGTAATGACAAGAACCATTTGCAAACTGCTATATAACAAAAAAGGACTTACAAGGATACGTAATGTGTTTTTCTTCTTTTTATTTTAATAAAATAAAAAGGGTTGATGAAGTAAAATTTTCTCACGAATTGTTATTTCGCGTTGACTTCTTATAAGACTTACAACGAGTCCGGGTAAGGTCTTATACATATATAAGACTTGAGATGATGATGGGCGGCGGCGCTATTATTTGTTCCTAGGACGACGACAACGCAAATGAATAATAGGATGTTGTATGCGAACACAATGCAAAATGGATTTTCTTATACACTTTTTATTATATTTGTATAAATGAAGTGTCCTGAACAAATTGTGTGTGTGTTTTTTTTCTTTTTTAGTTAAATTTCTTTAATGGGGTAGGTAAGGTCTTGAGTCTTCACGTATTGTTCGTGAGCGTGAATATTTACCTAATTACACATGGTTCTCTATTTCTTTTACATTCCTCCCCGCTGAGAAGACGACGCGAATTTTTTAACGTTCAATTCTATTTTTTGTGTGTCCTTTATTAACTTTCAAACTCATTACATTACAGAAAAACAAATTTCATTTATCAGTTTGAATAAATCAAATAATGTGTGTTCAGTGTATACCCTTTAATTATAGGCCCATATATTGTTGCAAAGTCGATGACATTATTAATTTGCCTATAAGTTACCTACTCCTTTTTATTATCAGCTAGTTATCAGCAGGACATGCATTTTGTTCATTCTGCACGCTATGGAGAGGTTTACATGGGTTATATGCATATTCATGTCACATGTCCTGTATCATATTCGGTTCATGGAAATTCGGTAGGTGACGAAAAAAGGAAAAAAGAAAAGATTTTTATCATGAATACAACAAAAAAAAATGAAACTAGTTTTCCCCTAAAATGTGTCATTTCCCATTCGCTTTGTGAAAAATTTCACAGTCCAAAGGTTATAGTTAATTGTGTATTGACAGCCTAATGGGATTATTTATTTAAATTTATCTTTTTTTTTTGAGAGGGTAACATTGTTTCTTTTTCTATGATTTTTTGTTTGTATCTATAATACTGGAGTAGATTTTGTCTATACGACTTCTTCGAATCACTATTTTTAAGATATTAATATTTATAAATATTAAACTTAAGTTAAAATCACAAAATTATTACAATTACTTTTAGAAATTTGTTGAATCTATTGTGACTTCTGAGTTTCTGACATTTCAAATGAAAAGGTCTGTTCTGCAGAATTAGGTTTGTTTGATTTGTTTATTTTTTTTCTCAAACTGTCACTTGTTAGACGTGATCAAGTGCACCATTTTCAATAAAAGGAAATTAATATCTTACTTTTGGGCAGAGAATTCAAATGTGGGTCAAAATCTTACGATGAATTATCTTCTATCGGCAAAAGTAGTTAAAAACATTGCAAAAAAGAATGCTGAGTTGCGACCCATTCTTGCCCGTCTGTCAATATTTTTAAAGTCGTTTGAAGTCAATATCTTTCTTTGTTCTAAAGATACTTGAAATGTATGTTTTATCAGTTTTTATAAGTTTTCGTTTTTTTAATAAAACAAACTAATTATCAATCGGATTTTTCTAAACATTTTACTATATGTTAAAAACAATGGCGCAAAATTTAAAACAAACTTTTTGTTAGGGGCTTAACTTAGCGACTAGAAAATTTAAAACCTTTCCTTTCGTTTTGCTAAATATGTACTTAATTGCTTATTCCTTTTCTTTAAACGGGCATCCGAACATGTCTAAACAAACAGTGACAGTTCGTTAAAATGAATAAAGAAAACAAACTTAAACGGACCTCCCAACTGTAGGCTGGGCCATTCCATCCACTGCTAATTGATAGATGCCATACGAATTTATCAAACTGCTAAAAGTTAAAATAACTATTTCATGATTTTAACTTTATCAAAATGTTAAGAAAGAGAGCAAAATGTTAAAATCGTTTAAAATTTTACGCTTATGATTTTTTAAAGTAAAGCTAAGTGTACACGATTGCCAGATCTGCAAATATTTGCCAGATCTGTCACTGAAAAATTTGTCTCGAATGGCTGACAATCGTGTACACACCAAATTAATTTGCAGACAAATGGTTTGGCTCCTAATTTGCAGACAAATATCTGCCAATTAATTTGTAGATATCTGGCAATCGTCTACACGCAAGCTGACAACCGTGTACACACCAAATTGATTTGCAGAAAAATTTGTTCATCAATCATTTTGAAGACAAATGAATTTGCAGATGTGGCAATCGTGTGTACACAAAATTCATTGGGAGATCACCAAATTTTTTTCATTTTCTGACGTTTCTGCAAACGTCTGACAATGAATAAATTTGCAGATGCCGTTTGAGGAACATTTGCAAATTTATTCATTGGCAGACAAATTTGGCGAAAACTACAAGGTACATTTTTTGTGTGTACACGGTTGGCAGAAAATCTACAAATGGTTGCAAATCTATTGGCTAGCTATTTGGCCAAATTAGTTTGTCGACATTGTCAGACAAATATTTGGCAACAGATTTGCAGATGTTTGTAGATATCTGCAAACCGTGTACACACAAATTAAATTTTCAGCTCATTGTCAGCTCATTTTCACACATTGTCAGACGTTTGCAGATCTGACAATGATCGTCAGACCTGGCAATCGTGTACACTAAGCTTAAAGATCTTTGAGTCGAAAATCAATACTTTAAGAAGTATTTTGTTTAGGTTTTTATTTTTTGTAAAACAAACTGTCACTTTCGTTTCTATAAAACATTTTACCAGATGTCAAAATTTCTTGATGGTAATATTATTTTTTGTTCTCAAAATATTTAAAGTGACACAATATTTTTTAAATTTTTTTTGATTTATAAAAAGATTGTTGAATATTGTTTCGAAAATATACCAATTTGGTATGACTTCACAAAGGAATGTCAAAAGCCGAGAAATGTCACAGTTTCCAATTTGACAAAACGTATCGATTACAATAATTTCGAATGAAAAGTTATTAGGTATAAGTATAAGCTGTGTTCAGTGACGCTGTGCTGGACTGTTCTAGACAGAAAAGTACAGCTTTTTGCTGTTCATTGAGGTTTTTTCTGTGTTGAACTGTTCTACTTTCCTGTTCATTGAAAAACCTAGAACAGTTTAGAACAGTATTTTCTGTTCTTGCTTTTGAGTCAGATCAGGTTAGAACAGACTCGTGAGAAATGTCAAAATCGAAGTTGTCATTTTTTTTGTTTACGTTTTGATTTGGCTGTGCTTTGTGTTTTTTTTTCTCGTGATTTAAAAAAATTAAAATAAAGTTATTTTGCCAATTTGTTTAATTTGTTTAATTAAATAATTATAAAATAAATTGAAAAAAATGCATCAAACTGAATTGACATCCGAGGAAGGAAAGACTGTGGTTGTGCAATGTTTATCTGAAGAGGAATCCGACGAAAAATCACTATCGGTGTCTGAACCACTAACATTTTCATTTAGTATTATCTTAGCAATCACTTGATTTTCCATTTCAATAATTTTTAATAATATTTTTCACAGTAAAAACACAAAAAATGAAAAAAAAAATAAGCGAGAAACGAACAATTCACACAATTTGCAATTTTTTTTTTTTTTTTTTTGACAACTGACGTTTAACTGACTGTTCTAACTTGATCTGACGTTTCTCACGAAACTGTGCTGTCCTGTGCTGTTCTGATCTAGACAAAACCTCGTTGAACACAACTATAATGAGATTTAAAAAAGTAACATTTTGCAAGATATTAATGCCTGCATTGGAAACCTAGCCTTCAAAAACCTGCTTTATAACCCATCTGCAGCCTTAAGTGATATTTGAACTTTCAACCTACACAAAACAAACACACTCTACACAAAATGTCATTTCCTGGATGAACTAATAAAATTCTTCCAATAGTTTAGTTTTCGTGATTCAATTTTCAATTTGTATTACTTTTTTGTTGCTCCTTCGATTTTGTCATCAACTACACTAAAACTAATATCACACAATGACAAAGATTGAGTCCTTTTTCTTATGTAAGGAATAAACGCCTTTCCTTTTTCACGCCCACGCACTTTGTTATACACTTCTTAATTGCTTCTCTTTATTTTTGTCCGTCCAATCTTCCTTAAAGTGCTTGTTCCCTCCCATGTAAGGAATGGTAACAGTATACTAGAGATAGTCCTTTGCTTGCTATGTTGTATCTTATTGTCGAGGTGTTGATGTTTATATTGATCCTAGAGAGTGGAGTGTTTGATATAGCCAGTGGCAGAAGTAGAAGTAGAAGGAGCAGTTGTTGGCAGATGATGACACAATCCCCGTCGTCGTCTTCGTATCCTGGCGAAGGATATTTATTCAGTGTTGTGTGCAATATGTCATCGCGGCATAAAGAAGATAAGCCGCGATGCCTCTACCATCGTCATTGGTAGGTATACTTTCTATAGATACGAGTATGGTGTCCTATGTTCAGTTCAAAATAAACAAAAATTTATAAAACTAAAAAAGAAGAAAAAACACAAGGTATGGAAGTGGAGTGGAAGCTGTTGCGATGATGGGAATGAATCATTCTTCCCAGGAGTATACTTACTCACAATGACAAGACAGACTATTAATTTTCTTGATTTCTTTCTGCGTTAAGGGTCCTTTTTTTTTCCTTTTCCAACTACGACGAGTATAACCTCGAAACACAACAACGGAAACATAAATTCCTATCCTTGACGTCGATTAAGAGAACGCATAACAACGACAAATCCTGATCCCAATCCCGACCATAGGTCCCGGTACAAATTGTTTTGTTTACAAGCCGCGGATGCAGAACCAAACGAAACAAGCGAAAAAGTAAATCAAACTCTATAAATCGGAATTGCTTGCAGTAAACATCAGTGCCCTATCGTCTTCTTCTCGTCTTCGTCAATGAAAAAGCAAAAGACCCTTGATTCCTTATTCTTATTCTTATTCTTATTCTTATACCTTACCTTACCTTTTCGTTGCTAGCCAAGTTGCTATTCTTCACTTACTTTAGGTAAGGCCTTGCAGAAAATTCAGTTCATTCAAAATGCGAGAAAGAGGAAATCAAAGGGCATACTTCCTCTGTTCGAGTACCGTGAATGATGGAACACCACCAAGTAGCTGTCAGTTGATGCTATTGTATAATAGCGTGCATTAAATGCTGTATACTTCACATACCTTTTTATACCTCTTCTCTCTATACCGTCTTCACCTTAAGAAACCACCTTTAACTGTGGTTTCTTGGTTCTGTAATTGAGTCTTTGATTGATATAGAGGGTTCTTGATAGCCTCTGGTTAGTTTTTGAGAAAGAATACAGTTAGCCTCTTATTTTATAGTGAAACATTACTTCCCATTGAGTTCTGTAATCGAGTGTTAAATTATAATGGTTTCCTTTCATTTTCTTCCAGACGACAACATGCCTGGGCAACACAGAAAGGAGGTGGCAGTGTGACACATAGCCCAGAAAGATTGCGTGGAACAACACACGATCTGTTTGAGATTCTGGAAAGAGTGCAGTGTTCGCGACTAGACGATCAGAGATGTCCCTTGCCGGCGTATTTTTCTCAGGTATGTTTGATTTTGTTTGAATTTTAAAATATATCCACCTAAAGAGAAACAATACCAAAACTCCTCCATTCATCTACGACGACGACGGAAGGATATTTATGGTACATTTTATGGAATGTTATATCATTGAACCTTGAAAGGAATTTCATGTCATAGAACGATTGAATCACGTACAGATGTTTGATGTCAAGTCAAAGTCTCGGTGATGTATACGAGGGTGACGTTTTATTATACGTCTATTTCTACATCTCTCTTTTTGACATCCCTTCATATCCATCTTTATAGCTACGAGTAAAAGAGCATGCATATAGCACTGTCAGAGTAACACATAACATAAAGTCAGGAGAGGATAGGACCTTTTGACATTTGGTGTGGTTATTTATATGTATCCATAAAATCTCGAAACAAACGCGTGCCACACCAGGAATTAGTTAACTCAATGTGGATAGTTTATCCTGATTTGTGGGATGCTCTTTCAAATTTTCCAAATTATGCGAAGTCAATTCATGAAAATAGACACATTTCACGGTCAATTGAATTTGACTAAATCGAACGACATGCTGTCATAATTTTGTCTATTGTCATTCATATTACGTTATAAAAGAAAGAAAGAACTTTTTAAAATGTACGTTACTTACTGCGTAGAGCCGTAGAGTGAATAAATGTTTAAATCACAACTTTCATTGGGAAATTGTGTACCTATGCAATTGTTATTTTAATCGATACTTTCTATTGCGATTAAATTTCGATGGATTATCCAAGAAAGTGAATTGCAAATTACGTAATTGTTTTATTTATACTAATGAGTACGAATTAGTACTTTTAGAAAGTGATTATAGCGGTTTTTTAATTGTCGTATTTGAAGTCTTCGAGAAATAAAATCGTTTCGGTTACAAAATTAGAAGAATATAAAAGAAATCTTCAATTTCACTTTTAAAACTCAAGATTTGGAAATAAGTAAAAGTAAAAGACCAAACAGACTTTTAGTAAATTCGAAATTGTTGCAAATTATAGAACAAATCGAATTATCAAACTTTCGTTAGAGAAAGAATTAACAATTCATTTGATTTCCTTTAAATTTTATAAGTTATTACTTTAAACAAACGCCTGTGCGAGTATATAACCGTTAAAATTCAAAATAACTCTGACAGAATAATTTATACCAATTTCAAACTATCCTCTAGTGGAAATTTTGTGAACTATCCATTTGGTTTATGCCAACACTAAACACAAGGGTGCGTTGTTGTAATTGGTGAATGGTGACATAAGTGTGGGCATTCATTTTTGGTTGTTGTATGTGATACGTAACGTCAAGTAGACATTTTTAAAAATGGCGTCTTAAGGTTGACAGATTGGGAAATATTATTTTAAATTATTATTTAAGAAGTCCGCTAGGTGGCTTTCTAAATTTGTCGTTATATTTTTAGTTGCTTTTTCGTTATTTTCTTTCCGTCTAATTTCTAGTTTTTCAACATGTTTTCTTATATTTATCCGTGTTAATAAATAAACAAAATAAATATTTATATTTAACTTCTACGGTAACAGACATTTCTTTGACCTTTTCTCTGCAATAATTAAATCGCATCATTTTAAATAATTTATTTTTGAGGGCTTAGCATTTATTTATTCATTGGGCGGCATCAAAACGTCTAACGGATTTGAGCAGGTAAAGTTTCACATGCTGTTAGCCAAGACAAATCTCGCTCCCTATCAAGTCAAGTCTTATTTTAAAATGTCACCTGCTCACTTTTTTTCATTCAAGCGAAAGCTAAACTTTATAATTATTAAGTGCACAATTTTATTCAAGGTTTTGTGTCAAAGAAGAACTTGTCATTTTGGAAAAAGGAATGAGGACTTTTTCATTACAACACAAAATACAGCTTATAGTATATGTAGATACTTTCTGCAAGTAAAAGAGAGTTAAGTTAAGTTACAAATTTAAAATTGATGACATCTGAAAAATTAGCTAGTTGCCTGGATCTACATAATTTTCCGTTCAAAGAATGGAGTTAAATAAAGTCCCTTATACTACGTTTCCACCAGGCACTAAACCGAGATTTAGCTAGATTTGTCACAAATCTCCTTGAAATCTCGAAGATTTACCATACTAATTTTAATCTCCTCAAATGAAGATTTCAAATAAAACTCATTGAAATCTACTTGGAAACATTAGTTTGTCAAATCAAACAAACTTTTTTTTTCGGAGAATAATTGTTGAACCGACCCATTTAAACGCCAATTTCGTTTATTGACAGATGGAAATGTCAACAAAAACTATCTGTCTCACTTCCATATGACTCAAATTCAAAACAATAAACAACTTTCAAGAAATCACAGACGAAATAAAATTACAGTATACAAAAATAATAAATATGTACAAGAATATAAATAAACTAATTACTTACAGATGATGAGTGAACAAATATATATTTGTTTTCTTTTCGAAAGGAGAATAATTTGAAGTTTGGTTGTTATGACATAAACCAAACGTCAAATTAATCTCCTTTTCTTTGGTGGAAACACCTCATGATTTATTTTAAATCACTTGCCTTAAATCTCGGATTATTTGTTGGTGGAAACGTACTATTATGTTGTTTGAACTTGCCCATTGTAATCATTTGCTCACCAAGAACCTGAACAGTGACTATTAGTAGACAAAATAGAACGCAAACAAACCTACGGAGAACGGACCTTATAATTTGAAATTCCAGAAACTTAGATATCATATGGATTTACCAAATAACAAATAATTAAAGAAACCATTTCAACATTTGCCATTTAGTACACAAATTTTGGATTTGGTAAGATGCTTTAAATCGTTCAACATTAATATTTTAATTTAGTGGCTTATTATAATGACTACATTTTTATTTAATCGTTTAAAATTGTGTGCTAAACATTTTTTTGACAGCACTACTGTGAGTAAAAGAATTATTTTATGTCTTATTTTTTTTTTATAATAAGCGCAAACTCAAGAGGATATTACTAACCTTATTATGCAGAGACACAGTGTGAGCACTAGGAAGAGAAAATTTGATTTGATTTCAAAACTGTCCTGAACTAAATGTCCTGTCAATTTTGTGATCTTTTTTTTTATTAAGTTTTTTTAAAATCCAACTTTTCTTCAAGTTCTTTTACAAAGTTTAGATGATTCTATTATATTAATTTATTTACAAATACATTCGTGAGAAATTATCACGTTTATAAACTATTTAAAAATTGGCACGTTAAAGCTTCTAAGATCCCAAAAATCTGCAATTCATATTTGTATAGATAAAATCCAAATGTCAAAAATGCAAATAACGTAAACGTAAGCAAATGTCATCGAAAGTGAGCCACCCTGTATATGACAAAAACAACAGTGTTAAAAACTTCGAATCAACGCTCATCATTCGATAAAATTTGATTAAATTTGTTCGTCAGCCTTATCATCATTCATCAAGTATAGTGCGATGTTTCATATAATTTAGATACGTGTACATAAATATATATAGAAACCACACCCGCCTAATGATTTATGAGAGTTGAGACTTGAGAGTTTGACAATGTCAATAGCATCAAGGCAGCCCCCATACTTTATCTATCACCATACTATCGCTTGACTGACAGCAAAATTGCTATTTCTCTTATCAAACATTTCACCGTTTTGTTGTTATATCTATTTTTGTCGGATGCATTTGATATTCATTTGAAACACAACTCAAAACTCAAAGTACTTATGATTTATGGCGGCAAGCTGCCAATTTTATAATATTTATCCAAAACAATGTTTATTCAAAGAAAAAATTATAAGCCAACACGAAGTTTGTCAAGCCTATCGATTGACAGTTGTTAGCGTCGTCTTTTTCGTCGTTGTTGACAGTGCAATTACCGCAACCACACACACACAACACACGTGCCACTAATTGACCTTGGTTGCACTATAAACAGGACAAGCTAAGTCATCATCATCATCACCGAAAAAGTTAAATAAATAAATTCTGACAGGGGGAGCTATTTTTGAATCGTACGAGTATTTTTATTCTCTGGAGGGTCTTCTTGTACGAGTTCAAAATGTATTATGTACATACATATATTATATTTAGTTCTTTTGACATCGTAAATTTGCCTCTCGATTCTATATGACAGTTCCAATGACAACAACGACGACGATGGAGGCTGGGTGATGCACCCAACCCAGTTATATGAAGCCCACAAACGTTTGCCGACCATATTTACGTATGTACGAGTATTTCTGGAACAAGCGGAAAGATCTAATCCATCGACAGACATAGCATATCACACAGAATTCTGGAGAGACATTCAGACAGACACACCTCCAGATGCATTACACCGGGACAAGCTAAAGACAATTTGAATTTGAGAAGAGGGAACCATATCGACGACGACGACGACGATGACGCCAATGTAGGATGCGTTCAAAGGGTATGCAATACATTGAACAGGCACATTGCAGATTGGGTCTGGGATCTGCAACGAGTCTCACAACGATACCGATGCAAGTGTCTATTATCTAAGTAATTGGCTTTGAGTGCGATGGACCCTTACACAAGATGAAATTGATAGTTCATCCACATTCCCTCGACCCCGCTCACACAAAATGACTATCTAAAGGCGTTTAAACTTAATGTGTGTTGGGGTTAACATATGGAAAGTGTGATGTTTGGGGTTTTGAATTGTCATGTCGGTCGTTGTATTTGATTACATTATCTAGAGCGGTGAATAATCAAGTGCCAATGCATAATGGTGGTATCCATGTATCTATAGTACGAAGAATATGTCAGGTCAGTTCAGTTGTATCTTGTTCAATGATATGATATGAAAAGGTAGTTTAGTAAATTATAGGCTAAGAAAAGGAAGACAAAATTACGTTTAGGAAATTGAATTTCCCAACACACTCAAAAGTTAGTGTATAATGAAAACTTGGGAATTGGCATATGGCAGTTGAATAAAAACATCAAAAAGTTAGTTGTCCTTGCCTAGGAAATGCTTTTGAGAATAATTCAGAGTTTTCAGAACTCAGAAACAAGAGAACTTCAGTTTCATTTTAGATAAGAGGCAGCATTTATATTCGTTCGCCTTAAGATGCATCTAAACGAGATAGAATTCTCAAGAATTTGAACATGCCTAATATTTTTGGCAGGTGTCAAATGTAAACTTATGCAACACAAACGTGGTCGATTTAACAGTTTTGAAACATCGAAGACGGCGAACTTGTTTGATGATTCATTTTTTCTTTCAAATAAGTGTGAGTAAGATGAAATAGTGAATTGTCAAAATGAGCTACGTCACAAAAGTCTAATGGGAACAACGTCAATTGTCAAACACGCTTTTTTAAACGCGCCTAATGAATTAAGTGTCATACAATGAGGTCTAAGATCTGTTTATTTTCTAGAAAGAAGATTTCTTGCTAATGGATTCTGACAGTTCATTGTGAGATTATAACACATACACGATTTGGTGCCAGTCTTAAAATACGGTTACTTCGAATTTGCCTCAATTCAGGAAATGTATTTAGATGTTAATGATAAAATTGTCAAGAATTGTCAGTCGCCTAAAAAAGACATCAAACGTCATTGTCAAATGAAAATGGCTGACAATCACATTTCTGGCAAAATTTGCGAACAATATTCTAATTTTATATGACTATCAGACATTTATTTTCTTAATTTCATTTTTTCTGTGCTTGACGTGAAAAAAGACAAGTTATAACTTCAATAATTACGATAAAAAACAAACAAATTATAATATTTAAATAATAATTATAATATAAATTATAAATTAACTTAAACTTGGCTAATATTTTAGATAGACTTAAGCCAACCAATGCAAAACAAGTATAGTCGATTTGACAGTGATTAAACGCTAAAGTAAACTCTTCGAAGGCGACTTGTTTTGACGATACAAAATTCTATTCTTGAAAAGAGAAAGACAAATGAAGTGAGACAAACATTTTTTTTTGTATAAGTGGCACCGAGATACAATTTTGAAATGTCAAAACCAATTGCCTCACAAGATAACAAGCCATGTTGTCAAACATTTTGTAAACGAGCCTTATAGATAAAGTGACATTTATTAACTTCGGTCGCGTCGGTTTACTTTTCAGAGACCATATTTTTTAAAAATGAATTATGACATTTCATTGTAAAAGTTAAATTAAGTGCTTAGACAATATAGAACAGAGTTATTAGGTTTTGTCCTTAAACTTTGAAATTTCACTATCAGATTTAGTGTATATATGACAATTAAAAAATAGTTGACAGATGTCTTAAACAACATCTGACAATCTCAAGTGTCACTGAAATCCGATACCAACAATGACGTTTCTCAAACAAAATTGAAAGTTCACACGATTGTATGACATTTGTCACTTGTTTACTGTCAGATTTGACAATATGGTAAGATTTTTACAAACGTATGAACTCAGCTTAAGTTACCAAAATCTGAACGCACCCATTTGAAGCCTTCTCTGGAATTATTATAAATTCAGTACAAGAAAAATCAACACAAATTAACAACAAATTATAAATTATATAAAGTGAACGGTATTTTCTTCATTATGTTTTCATATTAATTTAACGGTGTTAAAAACGTGTCACTCTTGACCTTTTTACATTCTTGAGCTAAAGTTCCATCCTCTACCTTCTCTAAGGGCAATTATTTTATTTACAGCTTTAACAGCACTTTTGTTCATTTGACTTCTTCGTCTCTGCTAATATTCTTCCTCATTTTGATGAAAACATTTCTTTAATTTAAACACATAACAACAAAAACAGTCCTCCAGACTTATGTCTTTTGTTTTTGTGTCTTCCATTTGAGGGGGTTATATTATAGTTAAACAGTAAAAATGTACTTCTTTCACGGCCATTCCACTTAGACGTGAGATTTTTAAGCAGATTTTTAAAGAAGAGCAGGTGCTGCGCTGTGATGGTGATGATGATGATGGTTGAAGCTTGAAGGTGTTTTTGAATGCCTTTTTGTGTTGAACACGCAGTCAGTGAACAATTCGTCATTTGGGTGATGTTCATGATGATGATGATAATGATGATAATGGCTAAAGCGAGGTGGAGATGATGATTAAAGCAACCGGAAAATGCAAATGGTTGAATTTTATTTCTTGAAGAGAACCAAACGAACAAATGCTTTGCCACATCGCAACTTTTCCAACTTAAAAAGAATGATCGTTCCGACGAGATACAATTGTTCACCAGTAACTAATGTGTGTGGTTTTTGGAAAAGAAGAAGAAAACAAAAGAACTAATCCACCAAATGGGGTTTATACAATGGTTAAGACGACTTTAGTGCATGTTACATGCATTAACATTTGAATTCAGACACTTTTTTTTTAAATTGCTTCCTGTGTCTACCTTCATACCTAAACCTAACCTACAACTGATGCCAAGGATTGAGGGGCGGGGGGGTTGGATAGGATAGGTATAATTCCTTCTCTTGCTAATTAGAATTCTCCTTTCATTTAACTGCACCATTGTATGATAACGAGCATATTTTTATAGGAACCTTCCCTACGTACATTTTTATACCCACCGCATGAACTGAATCCGAACACATAACAAACACAGTCACTATGTGTTTTATCCTTTTAGCCAGACCTTTGGAAATACGTGTTATTGCTCCTAATTAAACAAATGTCTTTTTAAAAATGCAGTTCCATTCCAACTAATTGCTGAACGTACTATTTTCTTAACTCTCGACATAGAGGAGGCTTTTATTTGGTTATAAACAGCAAAGAGAGTCTAAAAATAAAATAAACCAAAGTCAATATTTAAAAATTTACTAACACAAATCATAGAGAGCAAAAAGAAAAAACTTTTATATTTGTTTTTGAAGATACGAGTAGAAGAGGCCTTGAGAGTTGCAGAGCCACCCAACCCACCACCACCACCGCACCAGCCAGCGCCAGCGTCTGCCTTGAAATATTATGGCCTCCTATTGTAACCGAGTTTTTCTTTTCTGATGTTTTATTTTTTTCTTTCTGATGCACTCTTCACAGCTTTATGCTTGCTCCTCGCTCCTTTCGATCCTTCAGCTCCTTCGTTGATTTCCTGCTTGGAAAAGTAGTATTCATTTCGTGTCGTTGAAGAGGAGCAAAGTTATAAATTTATGTGCCATTACCTAGGCCACAGTAGCTCCTTTGCCCGGGAATAATTTGTTTCTTACTCCTGCCTTCGCCTGCCTGCCTGCCTGCACCTTTTCTTTGGAGAACCTACTATGATGATGTAGCTTTTGCTGATGTTGAGTTTGTTAGCTCGCTAGCTATGGCTCTGGTTTTAGCTTTGGCTTTGGCTTTGGCTTTTTGTGTTGACGTTTCTTCTTGTTCATTTTTCCTTGTAATGAACATGCATAGAAATAGAAAAATCATCTACGAAGGAAAACTTGATCATTTTTTCTCTCCATTTTACTACTATTGTTGTTGTTGTTGTTGTTGTGGTATCCTTTTACTATTCTACTATCCTTTTTTTTTGAAGTTTTTTTACAACTTCCTTTCCGCACTATCATCAGCTGATGATGAAGGTGATGGTATACGGTATACGGTATACGGTATAAGGCCGGTCGGTAGTATAGTAGAAAAGTTATAACGCTTGGTTCAGTGCCCTGAATGCATGGCGTGCTATAGGAAAATGACGACGAGTAAGAGTCGTTTAGTTTACACGAAACAATTTGAATTATGATATCCTTGTTGGAGGTACCTTGTTGCTGCCGTTACTGCTACTGCTGCTGCTGCTACTTCTGGCTTGTTAGATTGCTTGTTACTAGGTGCTCTTTTACTCTTTTACTCCTTTATTCACATATTATCACATATCTATACATGTATATATTTCAGGGTGTATGACTCATAAATCCTTTGTATAGTAGCTTATAGCCTCCTTGTCTCGTATTGAAATAAAGTTAACATACATATATAGGAGGATGTGTCTCGTTAGGGGCAATTTTCACAACATATCCGGAGATGTTTTGTACATTAGAGTTTTGCTTTCTTTTTGTCATATACATATATACGTAGTATAGAAATCCAGGACACACTATCACTATATGCAGCATAAAACAAAAATATGAATATTCATGAGATGCAGCATTCCATCATATCACAAGCATATAACAGTAGATACATAGGTATATTAAAAAATCTCACTTTTATGCGGTATGGTGATTGTGGTTTTCATTGAATTTCATTGTTTCGCGTTGATTCGCTACTTTTTTTTATCAGATGTGCTCTTTTTCGAATGAAGTACCTCTTTATGTACATATTTTTGTCCAAGGAGGTACCTACATATGTATATATATGTATGTATAACACTTTTGTAATTTATTTGAATTTTACAATCACTTTTAGTGCGAATTTATATATAAATTCTAGTTTTGGATTTCCCTTTTTTTTCATTGTTAAGTTGATATTGATCGAGGTTTCACATTAAAATGTGATAATATATGACTTAAGTAACAAATCCCACCAATAAACCAATTCACTTTTGCTGTTATTTTATTTTAAGAATGAAAACAATGAATTGGTACACTCAGGCGTATACGCACTATTTTTATATTAAAAATAACAAAGTTGCATTCATAATTTACATATTCTGATTTTTCTTCTCAGACTTTGACATGAATATCTTAAGATATAATATTTATATCATTTCCACTTTATTGTTTACTCTAACTCACAACTAGATGGCGCTGTTTTTTTTTTTCTATTTTAAAAGATTTAAACCAATTATATTTGATGAGTAAGAAAAACAACTGTTGGAGATATTTTTTAAACAGCACCATTTGTAGAGTATAGGTTAAATAATCAAAACAAACACAAAGAATTAGAACCTAACACTTCTTCTAGAATTTCGTGTTAATTTTTTGTTGTGAAAATTGCCTAAATGCTAAAATTGGCCATTTTATAAGTTCGTTAAAGAAATACAAATGTTTAAATTTTGAAATTTATTTGCTCTTTAATTATATTCCAAAAACAAAATTTTATACGAAATCGTATTTTCTTGGAAATAATTCCGACAAAGATGAACTCTGTTAGAAAAGACTTAAAAAACACTTCTTGAAAACTACCTTAAATTAAGAGTGGAGCAAAGTTGTGACAATTTTTAAAACCTAAGAATATATATATGTACTTCCGAGTTAAAGAAAAATTCATTTTTCTATGTGTCCTTATTAACATTTTGCCCTTTGTCAAAAAAATATCTCTTTACGTAGGAAGGGGTTGAGAAAAAGAGTGAAACACAAGTTTTTTCCAAATTACTTGTAAACTTTAAATTTTTTTGAAAATTCGTAGGTCTACATTTTGAACCTCATAAAGTTCTACACAGTTGTTATACTTTTATTTTTTACATTGGTTTGTTTAAGTTTTAAAAAAATTTAAATTTGAGTTGCAGATTTTTTGTTAGGTTATTTTTGGAAAAATGCTTTTCGAACATTTGTCGCCATCCTGAAAATAATTACTTTTGTGTCATTTCCTTTTACAACTCCCCAAAAAAATATTATTTTTTTTTCATAAAATAAAATTAAAAGGACATAAAAATGGATTCTGAACTTTAATTTGTTCTTAAATTCTTATATATGTAGGTCCAAATTTAATTTTTTCTTCTTCAAAATAGAAATCTAGACTTGGATTGTTTCACTACTACTTTTTCATTTTTAAGAAAGTGCTATGTTGATTTTTTAGTGCTCTTAATAACCATAAAAATAAGTCATTTATCGTAAGCATCATCCAAAATTTCTACAAGCTTCAGATTTTACCACCCTAATCAAATTTTTTCGTAGTTCAGTAATTTTCAAGAATATATTCCAATATTCGAATTTTCGAAGTAAATATCTTATTTTCCTGCCAGAAAAGAACAGTATTTTTGTGTTCATTCTTTGGTGCCAATTTATTTATTCATAAAATTCTGTTCCTACGAATGTTTGAAAAATATTGAAACAAAAAAATATCAAATGATTTTGAAATTGAATGATACTACTTGTGAATGGCAATGCTTGAAAATCTTAAAATAATTTAAAATAATGATTATTTTGAAAATGTGACTATTTAACAGCTTTTATACATTTTTGGCCAAATGGTGCAAAATAAAAAGTGACCTACAAAATCTTCACATAATTTTTAAACAACAAATAAATAAAGCAGTATTAAAATAATATACCTACATACATACTTAAAAAAACAATGTATTTTCCAAGATATATTCAAAAAATTCACGTTAATAGGCTTAAAATTGCCTGATTTATAATTCCAGAAAACTTTTACAAAATGAAAATAAACATTTTTGAGGTTATGAGTAGTAGAAAATCATGATTAATTTTGCAATATCGTTGATATTTAAATTCGTTACTCAAAATTCGTTTAAAACTCAAAAATTATTTAAGATCCAAAAAAATTGGTGAATCAAAAACTATTCAATTTGTAACCATCATCCTTTCACCTATCATTTTCGATTTAAAATAAAAATAAAAACCATTTTTCGAAAATTCTCGATATACCTAAATAAATTTAAAAACTACCCTTAAATTAAAAAACGCAAACAATTCCTCACACACTACCTTAGTTTTTTACAAAGCAACATCAACCCTGCTCATTTCTCTACTCTACGTTTACGTTACGTTACTCCCACTGCAAAGTCTTTTTTGCAGACGTATTTGACATTTCTCACCATTCTCTCATTTTACTCTCTCCAAATGGTTTGTTTTTGTTGATTTCTCTCAATTTATTTATACACATTTATACACACATTGAAATTAATGCATTTTTCTTATGATTGTATTTGTGTTGCTTCTGCAGAACTATTCTCTCCATTTCCACTCCATGTCAAACTCAAACAAAGTCTTCACTTCTCGGTGATGAGATGATGGTTGTCTTTCTGTTTTCTCGTTTTCAATTCGCATTCGCTAGAAAGAAGTTGTCTCGTAAACACAACGATAGCAGTTTTCGCTTCTAACGTTCGGCCTCAATAAAAATAAAAATAAAAATATAAGATACAAAGATACACACTGCCTTAACTCCCATCATCAAATTTAGAGGGGGTTTTCTCTTTAAATTTATAGATTTCTACCAATTGTGTCTTTTTAACGCCACTCGCTCTAGAGCACCACTACCACCGGTTCGCGGGTTGAAAATAAATTTTGTATTATTTAAGTGAATTTTGAAACATTTCATTTTTGGAACTTTATCTTTAAAGTGAAGAAAGAAAAAGATTCCCCAAAAAATCAAAAATATCTTTTGTGAAAAGATTTTAAAAAACGACTCACGAAACACTTGCCCTGCTTTGACAGTGCAATAAAACGAATTGGCAGCAGAACAGCAGCAGAGAACTGGCAAAACTTGTTATTTAAGGTTTGAATGGATTTTTGTTGCAACTTTTCTCAATTCCGTGGATACGAAAACGACCACGACGACGATTCGAATACAAACCATCGAAGTCGATAGTCGAGTTGAGTGTCGATTCGAGTCGACCATCATCATCAACGACAACAAAAACAACAACAAAAACAAAAACGACGAATTTTATTTTTTTGATTTTTTCTGTTTTGTGTTTTTTGGACGACGAACAAAACGGCTCCGTGAGTTCGCTTTTGCTAACCCGTTTCGAGAGCCTTCCAGCCAGCCACGAAGAGTTAGTGGATCGCTCACTCAAATCGCTCGTCGTCGTCGCCGCACCACCACCGTACTACATATCGATGAGGATCCAGAAAAATTGTACCAACCAAACGACGACGTGACGTGACGTGTGTTGCACTGCACTTAGTACCTATATAGCTAAAAAAGAACTGAAATTGAACTCTCTACCTACCTTTACCTACCTACCTACCTGTGCCAACTTTACCCAAGACCAAGAGTATTGCAATTGCAAGTTGTGTTTTCAGATACATGAAGGCATATAGGTACCCCTATCTATACCTGGTTTTATAGATTTTGCAAAACGAATTTTACCTTTTCTTGTGTCGGTCGTCGTCGTTCGTCGTGAATCGTGATTTAAC
The DNA here is from genome assembly GCA_951509635.1 of Eupeodes luniger. Lineage (NCBI taxonomy): Eukaryota > Metazoa > Arthropoda > Insecta > Diptera > Syrphidae > Eupeodes > Eupeodes luniger. Next base: position 2,973,701 of record OX608075.1, on the reverse strand, counting down.
CGCCTACGCTGACACACATAATCGAATGTGGTTTTTGTTGTTTTTGTGATTTCAAAAATATAAGAAAACTTCTTAAACACCCTTTTCTTCGTTCCCTTGTTGCCCATAATAATTAAACTTAAGACGGATTTTTGTGCATTAAGGAAAACTTATTTAAAAAAACGTCACCATTCTGGATTCAGTTTAGAAAAAACAAAAGAAAAAACAATTATTAAAGTCTTAAAACGAGACTTAAATTAGCCAACGACGGTGGCATTTATTAGCGAAGGCGCTGAACGGCGGTGGGTTCGTCAGGCCGTAATGGGGGTACTAAGGTGGCGCGATCTACCTGGATCGCGATCTTCACTTGGGAATAACAATAATAACAACAATAATAATAGAAATGAGGTAAGTGCATCTAACTTAGCTGACTAAGTTAAAGTTTATAGGTTTATAATTTGTATAGATAGGTACAATATTTTATGGAATAAAAATAAAAAAAGGTAGCCTGAGTGAAAGGTGTTTTTTTTTAGATGTATAGGACTTTTTTTGTTCAAATAAAATACAACAAAATCAATGTTATGACGAAAATTTTGGCTTTATTAGCCTGCAAACCTTTTTACCTTTTTTCTTATGTCATTTAATATTTTAAAATAATTTCTGACAATTGGACTCTGCTTCTTGAATGTTATTCCAATTTTTCTTGTTTCGTATTTCTTGAAAAAAAGGTGTCAAATAATGACGAATTATCAATTTTTGTAGGTTAATCAGTATGGACCATAGAAATTTGACCTTCTGCCACGCACAAAAAGTAGTCGAAAGTTGTCAAATCTAACGAAGGAGGTGGATAATTTCTTATGTAGTTTCGGTCACTCAAGATTTTCATCCACAAAAAATGTTTAAACGTTTGACATTTTTAGATATTTTTAGCATTTTAAATTGGCCGTGTTTTAAAAACCTGATGTGAAAGAAAAATGTTAAGGCAAGATTCAGGACAACTTAATCGACTAGTGTAATTTGTCTTGTTGGCTTCGGATTTAAAAAAAAATGGACCCATAAGACCTTCGGTGATTCAGTGATTTTTTCGAAATTTTATGGAATTCCAACTTCAAAAATGTCGTTGACCCAGAAATGAAACCCAATGCTGAATAAAATTTCACGCTATAAAATGCTCTGTAATTTTGGCGAACAAAGTATGAATTTAGAAAATATTTCCACGACTTGTAAACGTTGTTCTACTATAAAACATTTTATGGAAATTTTCCAAAGAGTGACGTGTTTTAAGCTTCATATTTGCTGTCTATAGTTTGACAGTTGAGAATTTCAAACTGTATAGACATTTGTATTCAGTAAGGTTTCGAAATTCATCATTATTTGTTTGACGTCAGAACAATGTTTTCAAATTGTGGAAATTTACTTTAAACAAATAAAAATCAATTGGCGAAGTTTAAAGAGCACGATATGTTTTTTGTTTAAATTAGTTTGGTTACAACTGAATACAACTTTATTCCCAAAAGTGCTTCTGTCAATTGGTGCCCTCGTTAGTGTGACTTTAAGCTTTTCGATTATACTTCTTTTGGAGCTATGTTAAGTCATAGGTTTATGCCGAGAAATCAGCAACTCTTAAAGAGTTATTAGTCAATATTCAGATGAGATTTATTTAAAAAAGAAGTGAAATATTAGAGCGATTGATGGACTATGTGACTATTAGCCGTTTCAAAAATCAGGTTTTAAACCAAAATGCACTGTAGTCATCTTACTTACTTAAGGTGGCGCTACAGTCCTGTGTGAACTAGGGCCTCACCCAACAAACTTCTCCATCTAGCTCGGTCCCTAGCTAGATGTCTCCAGTTTCGCGCTCCGAGTTGGGTGAGGTCACCTTCCACTTGTGCGCGCCACCTGATTCGCGGTCTTCCTCTACTGCGCTGTCCTGTAGGTGTGGATTCGAAGACTTTCCGGGCCGGAGTATTGGTTTCCATGCGCTCTACGTGACCCAGCCATCTTAGTCGTTGGACTTTTACCCTTCTGGCTAAGTCTACGTCGCTGTACAGCCCGTACAGCTCGTCGTTCCATCTTCTCCTCCACTCCCCTTCGATGCATACGGGACCATAGATCACACGAAGAATCTTTCTCTCGAAACGACCCAAGGTGCTTTCATCCGCTTTTGTCATAGTCCATGCTTCTGCACCGTATAGCAGGACGGGGATGATAAGGGTCTTATATAGCGACACTTTGGTCCTTCGAGAGAGTATTTTTCCACTCAATTGCTTTCTTAACCCAAAGAAACAGCGGTTAGCAAGAGTTATTCTTCGTTTGATCTCAGCGCTGGTGTTGTTGTCTGCGTTTACAGCGGAGCCTAGGTAGACGAAGTCCTTGACTACCTCAAAGTTACGTCTGTCGATGGTGACGTTTTGACCAAGACGTCGGTGTTGTAGGTCCTTTCTTGATGACAGCATGTACTTTGTTTTGCCCTCATTAACCGTTAAACCCATTTTTGCCGCCTCTGCCTCAATACTCACAAAAGCCCCATTGACATCACGCTGAGTTCTTCCGATTATGTCAATGTCATCAGCATATGCAAGTAATTGGACAGACTTTTGAAAGATAGTGCCTCTAGTGTTGACGTGTGAGCTTTGCACTATTCTTTCAAGTACGATGTTAAAAAAATCACATGACAGCGCATCACCTTGTCTAAAACCTTTTTTGACATCGAAAGGTTCTGTTAAGTTGTTTCCAACCTTTATGGAACAGCGTGAATTCTCCATGGTCATCCTGCACAAACGGACGAGTTTGGCAGGGATGCCAAAACTAGACATGGCTCTATACAGTTCGTCCCTGTAGATACTGTCATATGCGGCCTTGAAATCGATGAAAAGATGGTGGGTGTCGATTTGGTGTTCTTGGGTTTTTTCCAGGATCTGCCGTAATGTGAATATTTGATCGACTGTGGACTTTCCTGGTCTAAAACCACACTGATAAGGACCTATCAGGTTGTTGACGATGGGCTTTAGACGTTCACATATAACGGCAGAGAAGATCTTGTAGGCGATGTTAAGTAGACTGATTCCTCTATAATTGGTGCAGTTTAAAGGGTCTCCTTTTTTCAGGATCGGGCAAACAATACTGAGGTTCCATTCATCGGGCATGCTTTCCTCCGACCATATCTTACAGATAAGTTGGTGCATGCTCCTAACCAACTCATCTCCAGCTGCTTTAAAGAGCTCGGCATTCAGGCCATCCGCTCCAGCGGCTTTGTTAGACTTCAGCTTAGATATAGCAATCTTTACTTCGTCTAAGTCGGGAGGACGGGATTGTTGGCTTTCGTCGTCTATATTGAATGGATCATCCTGCCTGACAGCGGAATTCGGTTCGTCGTCGCCGTTATACAGTCTGCAGAAGTGGTCCTTCCATATCCTCAGCATTGACTGCGGTTCCACTATGATGTTTCCACTTTCGTCTTTGCAGCCTTCGGTTCTAGGTTTATGTACTTGTGAATTTCGTTTCACCTGTTCATAAAACTTTCGAACTTCATTCCAGATGACTGTAGTCATCTGCAAGATTATAATAATAAAGCATTGATTCCAACAATATGTCTATCTTGTATTATAATTTAAGGTTCACAAGCTTTTAAAGAAAGAACACCATCCATATATTGAAAGGAATTCAGACACACTTCATTAGTATCGATAGTTATATACCTCTAAAAAAACACCCTTTCCATAAATTCCTACCTACCTACCATTTTTAATGGGAATATTAGTTAACTAGTTTTCTTGGGCAACTTATAGTAAAGCTACACCCAGAGAAAATATGTTATTTCCTTCTATTTGTCTGGACATTAGACTACCTTCGTCTACTCTATCCCTTTACCATTCCTAGAAATTCACCTTCCGAAAAAGTATTGTTTCCAACCATTTCTTTAAACGCTAGACTCTCTACCTAACCCAATCTTTGAGATGGAACTTTCCCACCCTATTTTGTCTAATGTTACCCAATAGTCAGTTTTTTTATTTTTCTCTTTACCTAGACTCAAAGCTTATTTTGTCGGTCTCTTTTAATATGATCTTATAAAGACATATTTATGCCCCTTAAGTCACTTAATTTATGGCTAACATTTTTTGTTTTCTAATCTTCAAGCGTCATCTTAACTAGTTTTGTTATAACCCTAACTTTTTATCAACATAAGACAATTTGTTCCTCTGTAACAACTATCTATAGATACAAAGACTATATACCTACATTTACTTTAATATATGTCAACTTATATCCAAAGGGGGGGGGCCTTTAACTTTGCTAATTAATCAAAACCATTATGGCTGCAATAGTACCTATCTCCTCTTATAAAAAATAAAAATAAAAATTGAAACCAAAAAAAAATGTATATAAACAAAAAGTGTGATCGTACCTGACTGATAAGACGGTGAGAATCGACAACCGGCCAAAAACAACAAAAACACCATGAAAACGTGAGGCATCCCTACTCCCCTCTTCTATGTTATATACTCTATAGTCTATAGGATATTTCTTATCTATGTCATAACAATACACCCTTTGTTTTGTTTTGTTTATTTGCTGCTGGAAAGGAGATGTACCCGCACACTTCTTTTCCCCCTTTTGGTTCATCATCATCATCATCACAAACCAAAAAGAAAAAAATTGTAACAAAGGCACGTCACTCAGTTTATCCTTTGAGGGAACAACAACAAAATAAGATACCTACTACAACAAGAAATAACTCACAAAACATTTTCTATGAAACATTTTGCGTATAAAACATACCTACCTAGATAACTTTACACAGGGTGTCCTACAGTCCTCGCCACAGAAAAAAAAACCAAGGGTTCCTGTGGTCATGATTACAAAAAAAATCAATTACGATTACTTGTAATTGAAACCTCCATGTAATTAAAAATTTTCAATTCCTAACTACATGTAATTGAAAAGCGTCAAATACTTCCAATTTAATTACATAAAAGTAATTAAGAACATGAGTAATGATGATAAAGAAAAGAAGTAATGATTGAATTTTCCTGTAATCATTACATTATGACTGACATTTCAATTGCTAACAATATGTACATTGAAAAGCGTCAAATACTTCCAATTTAATTACATAAAAGTAATTAAGAACATAAGAAATGATGATGATGAAAAGAAGTAATGATTACTTTTTTCTGTAATCATTACATTATGGCTGAAAAAGAAAGTTGAACTGTGAAACACCCTGTGTATTATTTTATTGTTTATAAATTGTTATCTTTTGACTATGTACATTTATGTATGATGTTGTATATGAAGAACTCTGACCGTGGTTTTGTAAGAATTACAAAAACATGACGTCACAGAAAAAAAAACTCTTCTGATAAGAGATAATACCTCCCTAATATATATAAAAAAAGAAGTAGTAGGAAAATATTCAATTAAATAGTGACAAGAGGGAAAAATAAATAAAACTACAATTTATTCGAGAGGATATTATTATTGACTTCATAAAGGAAACAACTGACTAATGTACAAAAAAGCGCATAGTATTGCTTCTTTTTGTTTTTGGAGTTGTTTTTGAGTTTTTGTTTTTCTTGGTTTCTCGATTTTGTGACTTTGATAAGAGACCTCATTTGTTTTGGAATGTACACATTTTTTTTGTGTTGTTTTGGGGTGACAAATATCATCAACGATAAATAACTTACAAACGAAAATACGACAAAATGTGAAATGTTCGCAACGTGACTGAGACTACAACTCCCCCCCTCCCCCCCCCCCACAAGCCCTAGCCCAAGCCTGATCCCTGACTATCTGAAGTTGAAGATAAATTCAAAAAAAAAAAAACCTATTTTTGTTTTAAAAAATTCTGCGAAACGTAAAATCCATCAGGAAGGGTTTATATTTATTTAGCAGATACTGGGTTCAGTATCAACTCAACACCTATAAAATAAAGAAGCACTGTAAATTTTAAGTACGCAGTCTTAAAAAAGATGTCAACTTTATTTTGTTTTTAAAGTTGTTTTTAGGCTTAAAGTAGGGTACCTAAGTAAATAAATCTCAGACATTTACCTTATCTTAAAAATATAATTAAACATGAAAAAAGAAGATAAAACAATTTTATGGTTAATATATTTAAATTTAAATATATCAACAACACAAAAATGGTCTCGTTTTGGGTAATAAACGATAATAAAAAAAAACAACAAAAAATGATTAAAATGTTTAAATGAGCATAAAATAAACTCATATTATCAGCACAAAAAAATAAAAATAACTTTGCAAAAATACTAAATGCTTCGAAGTTTGACAAAATATTTTTCAGTTTTGGCAAAATTTGATAAAAAAAAAAGACGATGTTTATTTATTTGTGGTTTAGTTTCCGTTTCTCTTTTAAATTTATTGCTTCAATATATTAAAATAAGTGTGGTTAAATATTATTTTAGACAAAACAAATCAACATTTAAAAACCTTTTATCAAATTAAGTTTATCATCATTAAAACAATTAAACAAAATTATGATTACTTCAGTTATCAAAGTTTGCATATTTTAAACATTTTGGATATAAAAACCTACCTACTCACATTTTGAAAAATGTACTGCCACGTTGTCCGAAAAAGAAACCACGCTACAAAAAAAGCCCAAAGATTCTGTGGCTAATGTGGTTTTATAGCGATCCCAGGCTTGTAAAAGAATTCAATCTTAAATTTAAAGATTGCAATCATTCAATTCAGTTGAGGAATGGCACTTCAAATGTTTTTATCAACAATCCTTATATTCTAAACAGCATGCTATTATATTTTTCCTCCATTTTATTGACTGCATCCGTTGGAGGCCTTATGTATTCATTCGATGTCTTTGTATCCTCAAATTATTACAATTTTGAAATCATTTGAATCCAAAAAGAACGAACTCATTCTATTTATTCATTTAAAGTCTTTGAATTCATTGAGTCATTTGATTTAAAAAAAAGATTGAAATCATTTGAATTCAATCAATTGATCTTATTCATTCTTTTGTGACTTTGCATTCTTTTGCAGCCTGCAATCATTGCATACGAGAGATTGTTAGTTAGATTACAAGAATTTAAATGAATGCTACCACTGCAAATGGTCAGTTGATTGCATTCAAATGATTGCAATCCTTTTTGAATCAAATGATTGGTGATTGAAAACTTTGAAGAATTTGAGAATGCAAAGACTTCAAATGAATGGACTGAATTTTAAAAAAACACATTAAGCATCAAATGAATGTAATCAATTGATTGGAAGAAAAAATGTATAGCAATCTTTAATGTGTTAAATGATTGAAGTTAAGTTCCATTCTTAAAGTAAATTCAATGATTGCAAACTTTAACTTACTCGTAAATACAATTAAAATGTATACAAATTTCATTCATACAAAACTGCAGTCTTTTACAACCTAGAGAGAGAGAGCCATATACAACAGTTGTAACTTGAATGGGATTGTAGCTCCAAACCTAGGTGGCGTGATTAGTCTTCAAGTCTCTTAAATTTGTTCAAAGAATTTGCCTTCAATTTTCAATGCCGATTTACTTAAGTTTAAACTTACTTAAAGCTCGAATATCTTATATGGATTTTTTCTCCAAGAATCAATCGTGATAAAGTATCTAATCTGCATTACCAGCTAATGGACCACCTTATAAACGATCTCTTACAGAGAATATCTTTCACTGACCAAAAAATCATACATTGTAACTCTTGTCTACCATAAGAAGATAAAATTAAATCATTAAATACAAACTCAAAATCGCTAAAGCTCAAGGCTTATCTTAAATTTACGTATATTACCAATTTCAAAACAGATTTTTTTCTGTTTTAAATTTTTCTTCAATCATTTTCGCTTTAGAGTCACGTTTTACATTCATTAAAAAATAAATGTTGTTGTATCCATTTAAATAGTTGACACATAGTGTATATAGTCAGATACCATAAAATAGAAATGCAATCAGTATACAAATGTAAAGTTTTAAAGCTGTTTGTTTCTTATTTTTAATTAATGTGTCTCAATCTATTTAAAATAAAAAAAAATGAGAACAACAAATGAATACATATCACATAAAATGTGGCTTAACATATTATAAATGTTGTTAGGTTTATACAATTGGTATAAAGATAGATGCACGCTGTTATACTTTGATAATAATGGGGACAGGTTTTTGAGGGTGGTTATGGTATTTTTTTTTTTTAATTATTACGAATCTCACTTGAAACAATAACATATGTCCGCATTCTTAGGAAAAAATAACTGAATCCAAAGAATTCCTGGAGTTTTTGTAAATCATACCATTTTTATTTGAATCATAAAGATAAGTAAAGTTAAATTTGTACATATGTGGCGTGTTGACTCGTCACGAACTCTTGTACATAAAATCTTACACGTAAATCAAAATTAATTTTGTTTACCTTCCTCCAAAAGTGAGTACATAGTTACAACGAAACAATTTTTAGCTCTGGGAAAAACTTGTAGTTTTGTGTTTTCTGAATTTTGGAATCTTCATCTTCACAAAAGAAAAACATATGAAGAAACTTTTTACTAAAATGAGGCATTGGGCGTATACGTACTTTTTTTTATTGATTGAATTCTTTAACAAGATTGTTTCACTTAGGGTTTCTCTTTTGAGTGGCCATGTGATTCCAACATTTGTTACAAAATTTGAAATTTGTGAAGAAGTCGTTGTCTGTGAAAATATGCGTTTCCAACAGGATTACAACCTCAAGTATACAACAAAGCTAAAAAAAACTCGAGTTAAAAATTAACGAAATTGATGTTTTGAATGACATTTTCAGCACCAAAAATATGAACTGATTCTCATTGAGAACGTTTTCTTTGAGCCCAATTTTAAAGTAAAGAAACATCAGCATTCCAACAACACAATTCTTTGAAAAATTATCATTAAATTTAACCTCAGCCTCAAAACCCAGTTGACTTTGAGAATCAACAGATTTTTTCCCAAATGTTCCTATTTTTTGGAAACTCTTTTCTACGGATACTTGACAAATTTTCCAAGAGTAATTTTTGTCGTGAAAAGTGCTTTCTCAAGTAAGCTGGTCAGATTCGGCTTAAACCTGTAGGTCCCCTCCTTCCCTGACAATATTACTCGCACACAGGAATGGTAGAGAGTTATAAGTCACTAGGCCCTAGTTAATGGACTGTTGCGTCACTTAATTTATTTATTTTTTATTATGAAATTTGAAGTTTCAAAATCTTGCTATTTTTCAAAAATCACAAGAACTTTAAAACATTAACAAAACACTTTCTAGTTTCAAAAATAGTCAAATATCAGATTTTTTGCTTGACACAAGTCTTAAAAATATTTTATTAAGGCTCTGAAATCGATTAAAAGAAATAAAGTTTTAAAATCAAGGTTAGCCCCAATTTAATTCAAAACAGAAGTCAACAGTTGTTCTTCTTTAGTACGTTGATTTTCCCCCCTTCCGTATCATTGAAAATTTTGTTTATGTTTTTCATAGAAATTTTATCAATATCTTTATTTTTATTTTCACTGACAACAACTTTTGACGAAAAACCATAAAAATATTGTTTTTTTTTTTATTGAAAATTTCAAAATAAAACATGAAAATATTTTCTGACAGTGAACTTAAAGGATCGTAAAATATATTTTTACGATCACGTTATACTCATATTTGAACTTTTGAACACTTTTGAAAACAGATTAAGAACTTCATCAAAGTGTCATAAAATAAAAGAATGTTCTTAAGCCTAATAAAGTCTTATGACTTTTCAAATAACAACAATGCCAACATTTCGTTTTTCAACATGATGATTGATCTCTACCGTCGCGTCGTCCGTCAGTGAACTTCTTTTTCAGTGATATCTTCGATATTGCTCTATTTAACGCCTTTAAAAATATCTAGTTTTTGTTTACTTTATTGATGTTCTTTTATGAGGGTACCCAATATTATTTTTTTTTTATTATTTGAAGCCATCAATGTTTTTCTTTTTATATAGGAAAATATACAATACACAATCGTAAGGTAATAAGATTAATAGCAAAAGAACCGAACCGATCATTCCAACTTTGATTTGATTTTCATTTATAGAACAAAACAAAATTATATTAAAATTTTGTAGGCCTCATATGGATGAGATTGCGAGTGCCCTGAGCATCATATCAGAATCCGATGAGAGGATTTTCTACCGCCGCGCCGCATTGCGCCGATCAACAACAAACCAGACGCTTATACCTACGTATTGTTTATATGACTTTCAAAGTGAAGTACAATCAAAGCTATTTCCATCTCAATCCCACGCACAAAAAATGTACATAAGTTCATATTATTAAAGGCGTAAAAAGGCGTTGAATACGATCATCATCATCATCCTCTATACACCTCTGTAAGGCATTAAGTTTTCTTATTCTTACTCAATGTTATCAGTTCTATATAAAAGCTACAACATAACATAGGAAACGATCATTAACGCGATCTATTTTAAGAAGATTATATTTGTCGGTTAATATTATCATCTTAAGAATTTTAAAATGAACATCCCAAAAAGGTGTTCCATTTATATAATATTATAAACATATAAAGAAACCTACTCGCTGTCATAACTAACCGGCATATGCAATGCATAGCAGAAGCATAGACATAAAATATAGTTCTTATGTGATGAAAGAGTTGTCAGAGTGTCAAGAACTGTCAAGAAGAAAAATAAAATAAAAAAACATGTTTTTGAAGATGATTTTATTTTAAAAACAGGATTTTTCTTAAAACAAGCTTTCTCAAATCAGGTATAACTATGGACTTGGAGACATGTTTTTCTTGAGTCTCAAAGTCTACCTATATAGAAACTGCACTTTGAATTACAAGTTATGACAGTAACTAATTATGTTATTATTTTTTGTTTTCCTTAAATAAGTTGAAGTATCTAAAAAAAACGTTGTGTGAATAGAATAAACTTCTTTTTCACGCACTTTAAAAAAAAATGTTCGTACCTGGCAGGGTCGTAGTTGAAGAAGGAGAGAGTCAAATGTCAAAACAAAAGAGTGTTCGCAAACGTCATAGAATCTTTATTGAACTAGGAGTTACACTACAGTGTTTCTGATTTGTTTTAAAACATATTTCCGATTGCTAAAACATTTTTCTTAATATTTCTATTCCCTTTAATTGAAAATTGAGTGACTGAACACGCCTACGCAGTAACAGTTCGTGACACAAAAACAAAACAAACAAACCTATTGCGGAACGGACCAAAAGTGAATTTGAAATGTCAACAACTCAGAAGTCATATATGGATTAGTCAAACCACTGGTAGCCATTTTGTGATTTTAACTGAAGAAAATATCAACAGAAAGATCAACTTTTAATTCCTCTTTTTTGAAACTAGCATTTATTCAGTTATTCTTGAGTTGAAGCACTTATGGCGTAGATTAAATTTTGTTTCTTTGTAGTTTTTCATCTGTCAAATCAAACAAAGCAATATTTATCGAATTTGACATTGACATACAAAATATATCATTGAGATTTATATGTCAGTTTGACATACGAGTATGTTAAATTGATTCAGTTTTAAAAAGCTGTCATTTGCTACTGAAGTTATTTCCATTTTCTCGACACTCATTTTTTAGTTTTTTTATTTCAACTTTCGTATTTCTGTTTGAATTTGAAGTTCCGTTCCACCAGAAAGAAAAACACTAATAACAAGCAAATTATAGTCATGACAGGTGTCAAAACGACTCACTCATAAATCGGACACAAACAGATCTGAAATATTCTGGGATGTCCGGAATCTCAGCGAGATGTCATTCTTTGGAACTAACTATTATATTTGTATACTCTTAGTTAAAGGAGTGAATTTCTACCTATCTACGGCCCTGTCATCCATAGATAGTCTCAAAAATAAGCAAGTATGTAGGTAATTTTAGATTTTATTATTTTTAAGTTTTCTAATAACATGAGACACACACAACACACAGAATAGAAAACTCACAAACATGTTTCAGGTCGGTTAGATGTTGAGTTTAATTGCATAAATCAATTTTGTATCTGTAACACAAATAGCCCGCCATCTACCCGCCGCCTTGAGTTTTATTTTATTTCTCCAATGCATATCCATTGCTTTATGGTGTAGCCTGCCAGTAGCACCCAGGCAAAGGCAACAGGAGTAGCTCTAGCTATGTCCAATAAATTTTCCATTAAAAAAAATTTTCCCAGGCGCAATGTTTATAGATATTGTAGTTTTACTGTACACGGTGGTGGCGTGGCATGGCGGTCGGTGGAAGAGTTGTCTTTTGCTGCAGCGCAGCGCAACAAAGCAGCAGTGGCAGCAAGCAGCAACATTTGGCGCGGTCATTGCGCTAATTGTGCAATTTTAGAATTCGATGTGTGAATGTTTTTCAGTATTTGTTTATTTTACATTTTTTTCTTGCAGCCATTTCTCATCATTTAATTATTATTTTTCACTTTGACACTTCATTTGAGTATGTTTGTCCATAAAAAACACACAAAAAACACTATGCTATATGGCATAGTTGCCGTTATGTATGTATATTTTAGACAGAATTTTGTAATTGAAGTTTCAATGGCCCGTATTAGATGTTTGTTTATTTGAACATGGTGAACATAAATAATAATACAAAAAAATTTATTTTTGCAATTAGTTAAATTGAATTTTTGTTTTTTTGTGATATTTTCCCATCAAATAATAAAAATGTAATTACACATAATTTGTTTAGTTCGTAATTTTTTGTTGTTATTTTCTTTCATCAATATTTTACCTGTCATATTTTTAATGGATACATTTTTTTGTTAATTGATTTATTTGGATACAGTTATTTTGTAAAATATTTTAAATGTTATAATGTGGTTTTAAACTGCATTTGGAGATGGAGGTGGTGGATTAAGCCAAATTTTCGATTGAAAAACATTAAACTTCACTCCAAAAACCCTCCTTTAATGTATTTATTTGGAACAGAAATGTTTATTTTGTAACTTTATGTATTCAAATTCAACGCATTCTATTTGGATGTACGTAGGATATTTTTTACATTGCAGTGATATTTTTAACTAACAATTATCTGAAGATTTTTAAGGCTATATAACTTAACTTAAGAGGTGCGCCATTCGGCCAAAAATCGTACTTTTCTTACATACGAGTCATACGAGTAGCCATCAATTGTTTTCATCACTAAAATTCCTTTGACATTTCTTGACATTTCTGTCATTGCAAAAAAATGTTTAATTTAAATCCACTGACAGTTTTTTCTGACAAATATCTGTCATTGGAACTGTGTAGAATTGGAACACAAATCAGTGAAACGATTCTTTTCATAATAGAATCAGCAATTTAGGTGAAACTAGAAGCAAAAAAATATGATTACAGAATTAAAGGAGCTGTTAATCCAAAAGTGGACCTTTAAAAAGGAAACTTACGCTGCAAAACCTGCATTTCAGAAAAAAAAACTCCCTTAAAAAAATGTTGTAAATTTTCACTAATATGTATGTGTTATAAATCGTCTTTCTGTAATTTCCACTTATTTTTTAGTATTTCTGAAAAAAGAGTCTCCTTAAGGTCAATTTTTTGGGACCTAGTGTGGCCTAACTCATTCAGGATTTTAGCAAATTTCTTAGTTAAATATTTTATTCTGAAACTTTTAAACAATTTAAGCATCTGACAAAATTTAGCATCACAAAATAATCTACTTGTAAATTTAAGTAATTTTGTTAAATCCAAATGACTTCTAAATTTTTGACATTTCAAATTAATAGATCTATTCACTAGGTTTAGGTTTGTTTGTTTTTTTTTATTATTTTGTTAAAGAACTGTCAGATGTAGACTTCTTCATATTCAATCCATATGTCTTCTTGGTTTCTGACTGACATTTCAAATTAACAGATCCATTACTTAGGTTTAGGTTTGTTTGTTTTGTTCCTTCTTTTCAAGAACTGTCAGCGTTTAGGCTTGTTTATATGATCAATCAATATGGCTTCTTGGTTTTTGACATTTCAAACTAATAGATCCGTTCCCCAGGTTAAGGTTTGTTTGTTGTGCTTTTTTTTATTGAACTGTCAGTTTGTAGACTTGTTCATATACAACGTTGTGATTAGAAGGATTTAAATGATTAAAAAAAGGACTTTAAATTGATAAAAGTTTTTAAATTACTAAATACTTAAAAAACTCCCAACTAGTGAATAATTGGCAAGCCTTTAATAACAAAATCATGAACATGTTAAAAAATCAAATCAATTTTCTTTTTAAAGTAATTTTTTCTCAAAAAATGTAAAATTCTAAATTTACAACGAACATGTTTGACCTCCTATAAAAGTCCAAAACAAACAAAGCTAGAATATAATAAGTATGTAGCTATAAAGAAGCGTGAAATCGAGCACCTACAACTCCGTTTCTCTTTTGTACAAATATTGTGCAATAAACTTTTCTTCTTCTGATTTTTTTTTTTTTTTTTTTGAAGGTATATTTCAACTCAAAAATTAACGAGTCACTTAAGCGTGAAAGTAAAAATAAGATCGTGCAGTTGCTTTAATAACCTACTATAGTTTCATATACATAGCTTCACCCACTGCCTCACGGAAATAAATGTATTTTCTTTTTTTATTTTATTTAATTTTTGTTTTTTTTTTTCTCTCCACGCTCAGATTACCATACCATTCGTCTTTTTAAATTACAAACAAAATTGTAAAAAGAAAACGTTGCCTCACGATCAAATCCATTTCGTGGGATTGTTTGATATACATTTTTTTATACCTATTTATAATGTCCCTAATTTTTTGTTGATGGAGAACCTTGATGAGGGCGTAAAATATGTTTATCTAGGTTTATTTTATTAGTAAAGAATTCAAAGCAAATTAATAATGACAACGATTGACGACGACGACGACGCCTTAAAGTGCCGACATTTCGAGTTTCGCAATCGATTCACATTTTCAAAAAAAAAAACTAAAAACAGATGGCCTTACTTAAGTGATCTTGAAGTGACAAATTATGTTCTTGTTTTTTAGGTCTAAACCTTCATTTATAGAATCTTTACCTCCTCCGTAAAAAAAACTTTAACAAAAAATTAACTTGAAAAAAAAAAAACGGATGTTAGTTTCCTTTTGAAATTAATAAAATATTGCAACCTAAGGAAAAGAAAAGGATTTACATCGCGCCGGCGACATATCGCTACCATCATCAAGGTTCCGTGTGAGGCTCTTCTCTTCATTCGTTCTTCACTTCAAGTCATATAGCTTATAGCTTAGCTACCTACGTGCATATATATTTACAAGTATATCCGACTGAAGTGGAAGTGGCATGGCTGTCCCTGTCACTTTTGCAGGGCAAAGAGGCGTATAATGAATTATTCATCATCATCATCAGAGAATGGAGAACAAAAATTATTATTATTAAACAAAAAAGAAAAAACCCAATTAAAAGAAACATATACCCCATGTAGCACTGAATAAAATTTTGTATTGTTTCATATACGTCGGTCGTCGTAGTCGTCGTCGTTATAGCTCCTCAACTCGTCATCGTCATACCTTTAGGTTGACTTTGCCTGCGATGCCTTTGGCTTGAGTAAATCGCAGTAAAGACTTAAAAATAAAATAAAAATAAAACAAATAAAAAGCGCATATTAAAGTTCCAGTAGCTGATGGGATCTGGGATGTATTTAGATATTCAAGCACTGCACATAGTTATAGTTAACATTAAAAAAAAAATATAAATAAAATTATTTAAAGAAAATAAAATATTATGATCCATCATTCCTCTCATCTTCTATATACTCGGATACTCGGGAAATGCGAGGGGCTTATGCATGGATAATTTGCGCAAAATTGCCTGAGATAACGCATTGCATATATGAAGAATTAAACAAAAGAAGATCCAACTAGAAAAATACAAAATAAAAACCTTCACATAAGTAGGAAATCGTTGAATGTCACCACTGATGATGGTTACGGATTTGAATAGTTGACTTTTTTCTTCAACAAACGAACAGAGACAAATTTTGTAGCAAAATGGCATTCGAAAAATAGATTCACATGACAAAATGACAGGAAAATCCACCATTTTATGATTTGCATTTGAGGCATGTTCAGGGCCGGATCTACCTAAGGGCTGCTTGGGCTGCAGCCCAGGGCCCCAAGGTTACAAGGGGCCCCTAGACCCCACTTAAAACAATAGGTGATAATTTGAATTTAAAAAATGGTTGTCTGTAAAGTCGGTTTACGGACGATATTTTTACGTAATAATGTCATAAAAAAACATTGATGAAAAATTGCATACTTCTGTGAATTGAGTTAAGGGGGTAAATACGTGTAAAAGGATGTTTTCATGCTGATTTTCATTAATTTTTTAAGGTATAAAAAATGAATATTATTTATTGAAACTATTAGGTTATTTTATACATATATTCATGAGTTTTCTTCATGTTTTACAAAAATATAACTTAGAAAGTAGCGGAGATATCAGCTGATACACATCGTAGGTTGTCATCCGACTTAGCAGTTGGTGTACAAGATGGAAGCCACAATTTTTATTCGAAATCAATGGCACAGAAAAATGACTTTCTTTTATATGTGTGTCTTCTATATAAACCTCAATTTAAAAAAAAATAAAAATTTGCATTTTTCAGAGGACTATTAAAATAAGTCATTTTTTTACCATTTTTTCATATATTGTTTACTATAAAAAAAGTAGTTAAAATAAAAATATCGCTTATGATTGAGGTACATATTTAGCACAATTGTGTAAGGAAATTATATCAATCTGCAAAGTCGCGCCAAGAACTTCCTTATAAGTAGATCAGTATTCATCATGACAAAAATTGATTCTATGATCTTTTTAATCAACAATTAATCGTTGATAACTCATAAATTGTTAGAGATAGGAATAAAATAGTCATGAGTAATTTTATAGAAAATTGTATTTCCTATGAAAAAACTCTCACGCAATTTTTTAATCAGATCAATAGTTTTCGATTTATATCAAAAATTACACATTTTTTTCGATTAATTGCCAATAACTCACAAACTATGAGAGATATGAAAAAAGCTTATGATCAATTTTATAGAGAATTAATAAGAATAAATTTTTTTCGCTAGAATAGACTAATAGTTTCCGAGTTATGTTAAAAATAAAGCTTTTTTATTTTTTCTAATAACTTCAAAATGGCCGACTATGCATATAAACCAATGGTCGCGATTATACAGACTTTTTTGGGAAATGTTCTGAAACGTGTTTTGGTGATTGTGAAACGTAAGATAGACCCCTAAGTAGTTTCAGCCCAGGGCCCCACAAATTCTAGATCCGCCCCTGGGCATGTTCATAGGTATGTACCTTAATTTAAGGCTCCGATGATATGAATCACTCAACAAAAGGCTTTTAAGTTGAAAACGCCATTTAAAAAATCTTAACAATCTTAGAAAACGTTTTGATTATACCTAAGAACCCCATAAGTAACTCATCTGGTCTCAGCTACAGATATGACGCAGAATTTGCTTCAGTAAATCATCTGAATCATCCCACAATCTTACTCATATAGAGGGACTTAAAAAGAGAATCAACTTTTCAACTTATTCATCTCTAAAACAGACAAGAAATTAAGGGTGTGGATGCATGAGGTTAGGCATTTAAGAAGTTACAAATTGTCTAAATAATTAACAATTTATAAGCTAACTGTGTAACCCGTTGATAACAAGTAAAATGTTTACTCCTTTTTGTTAGAAACCTTCGCATTTGAACACGTCTAATCAATGATAGTTCATGAAAAACAAACAAACCCAAATCTTATGTGGAACCGACCTATTGATTTAAAATGTCAAAAACAAAGAAGTCACATGAAAGTAGCAAAGAACTAAATGTAGAGATGTTATTTTGGATTTTAACTTTAATACAAATGTAAGGGAATAGTAATATTCTTAAATAAACTAAATCATCCTGAAATGTGTGACTGTGTGACATAAGATTTTTATTTTTGATTGTCAATTTAAAGAAAATGGCGTAAAATTTGCATTAAAATAATAAGAGGTTTTTTTTTTTAAATATTTATCACTTTCTAGTTCTTTTACTAAAAAGAATGAATCTGAACACGACTAAAAAGAAACAAAGAAAACAAACTTGAATCTGATGAAATGTCAAAAATTAAAAAGTCGTATGAATTTAGCAAATTACTAACTTTAACTGCAATAAATTGTTAGAAAATAGTAATACACTAAAATTGACAAAATCGCCTTTAAATGTGTGCATTATGTGGCTATGCGACATATTGTCAAACTAAATAAATTTGACAGTGACAGCTCATGGAAAAAAATAAAGGAAACAAACTTCAACCCGATGAACGCACCTATTGATTTGAAATGTCAGAAATTTAAAAGTTATGTGAATTAAGAAAATTATTAAAAGTAGCAATTTTTTGATTTTAACTACATTGTGTTTTTATTGTTTTGGTTGAAAATTTAAAGAAAATGGCGGAAATTTATCATTTTAGCTGTTAGACATTTTTTAAACATTTATTAATTCACTACATGTTCTAATTGAACACGTCTAAACAATGACAGTTTGTAGAAAAAAACAAAAATCAAACAAACTTATATGTTCTGAACAGACCTATTAATTTGAACTGTCAGAAAATGGGAAGTGTAATGTAAAATTACAAAAATTTAAAGTAGCCATTTTGTTTTAGTGTTAGTTATTTATATGACTTTTGTATTTTATTAAATGGTTTAAAATATTACCTCTATATGTCTGCCTTCACTTCTTAAAAATTCCAATTTTATTGCATTATAAATTATTAGTATGAACTTTGACAGATGTTTTAAGTAAAAGTAAAATTTACAACCAATAAACAAACAGAATTATTGATGTAAAAGAAATTTGATGGTGAGTTCATTAACACCTAAACGTCTAGATGATATCACTTCTAAGCAACATCAACAAAAAAAGTGAAACTTAACTGACTAAACAATGATCAATAAAATTACTTGAAATCCAATCCATTGATGTTGCTGATGATCTTGATCCAAAAGTTGTGTTCACATTAATGAAAGCACCAAAAGAAATTCCAAAAAATAAAGAAACAAAAAACCGAAAGTGAAAACTCTCATAAAATAGCCTAAAGCGTTTAAGAAAGAATTTCTCTGGTTCAATTTGTTTAATGAGCTACATTTGTTGTTTTCTTCATGACTCTTGATTTATGAAATATAGTATGTGAAAACACTAACAACAATGACAGCACTTTAATATTTATACGCACTAAAACCTGATACAACAACAACTACAATAAAAATTAACAATAATTAACAGTAATTGACAGAAAAGTAAAAGTTTTATTGTGTTCGATTAGAAATACACTATAAATCTTTAAATACCTTTTTTTTAAAGTTGCAATGGCAAACATTTTCTATGATATATTAACCTGGTGCAATGTCTGCCAATGAACTTTGAGTTAATTATTGTTATTTTTTATTATTTAAAGTGAAAAAATAGAAAAATAATTCAGCAATGCGTGAAAGATATGCGGATGGTATAGAGAATTTAAATAAATTCCAAAAACAGAGATGATGTCAAAACTTTTTAATTTAAAATATTTTCTACACTTTTGCCGAATTTTAATGGTCTCTAAAAAGTCGTCAGAATCAAAAGTGACTGTCTTTTGCCATTGACCTAGATTTCAAGCCAAAAAGACACAGAATAATTTCTTCGTGAGGGAGAAAATATTTTTTAACATAATAATCGAGCAATGTCTTCTTCGTCATCATCATCCTCATCTTCATCACGGTTGTCATCATCACACCTGCTGTTGAGGCTGCTTCTTCAACTTTTGAGGTGGGAGAGTTCTTTTTTGTTTTAGCACTCTGTGACTGTCGATGTACAAACCTACTTTTTGGAAAAGATTTCCCTCGTTTTGCTAATTAACGAAGCAGTAACAGATATTATACGCGTGCTGGAATCGCATGTTAAGATACAGTTTTCAAGAGGTTTTTGCTCCCTCGCTGAACACCAAACACACCGCAACAACAACAACAACAACAAAAATACCATTAATTTTCTCTTCTGATATCTACCTTAACTTTTTGTATTTATTCGCATAAATATGCGTATTGTTTTAATGAATTTATAATAAATGGTTTAGGTATGCCAAATTTCTATTATTAACTATTCTAGCATACCATCGTCGTTGCTGTCAAAATTGTTGTTGTTGTTGTTGTTTAATGTTTGGTTCGGTTTGAATTGAACATTATTAAGAACTTGTTCATTTAAATCAAAACTAATTTTGGATGGTGATAGAGAAAAAAACATTAATTTTAGGGTTTTTTGGTGAAATCTTACCTTGGAAAATTTTAAGATTGGTGTTAAAATGATTGGCTTTAGTCATAAACAAGAAATAACGCAAACATATTGAAGACATCTGTAAAAATTGGATTTTCCTAATTATTCAAGGAAAACAACATATGTATGCTTTGAAACAATGTCTGACAAATTTTAAACAACCTTATTTTATGAGCTTCACGTTTGACGTTTGAGAAGTTCTATTTTATCAAAAACGATAAACACGTCTTAAATGTGACAGTTTGTGAAAACAACATACGAAACAAAACTAAAAGTGGAAAACGGACGAAATAATTTAAAATTGCAAAAGACACTAGATTTCAAACGATTGAAAGCCATTTTAGTAAGTTACTAAGCTTAAATGATGATTTTGCTAATCTTAACATCTTACGATCCCTATACGATCTTATTTCACATGACGTTTGAGTTTCTGACATTTCAAATTAAAAGGTCCGTTCGCTACATTTATGTTTGTTTCCTTTGTATTTTTTTGTCTCTTCATGAACAACTGTCATTGTTTGGACTTGTTCAGATGATTAGTTCTCAATAAAAGAGAATACGAATTTTAAAAGTCAGAAAAGAATTAAAATTATAAAATAGCTTATAAGTTGCTAAAATTTTAGAAAAATGATAACTAATTTAATGGTAAGCCCTAAACAATAGACTGATTAAGTTTTACGCCAGAAACTTTCGTCTATATGGCATTCGATAATGATAACTATTTTGCAAGAAGAATCAACCTTGAATATATATTTTTATTTTATTTCGAATAGTAAATACATATATAGATTCAGCTTAAAGTTTGACACATCAGACATTTAAACAAACTTGAACTCTGATGACATCGCCCTCAACAAGCTTGATAACAATTTGTCATTTTATTTTAATATGAAACCTAGACACAAGGTTTTTGCTTATAGGCCTGTTAGATTTCAACAATAACTCGTTTTTAGTTTTTTTTCTCTCAATCTGTTTGATTGTCTGGTTAGGCTTGTATACATTTTCTTGTTGTATAAATGAAGCTATCAATAAAATCCAAGTTATAAACTTGAAATTTAAAATATGCTGCTCATAATACATATTAACTTGATAAGAACACGTTTGGTTTTAAACAAATTCAAAATAAAATCAATTGCAAAATTTGTATTAAAGTGACAAAAAACATACATTTTCCGCATATTATAATCTCAAGGTGTCTAAATGGATGTGCTATAAAAGAGACACAATAACTTGAAACCAAAATTGAGAAATCAAATGATACAAATTTTGTTAGGGTTCCCTTTATGTCTTATGAACATTTAAATATAAATTAGTCCATAAATATTTATGGACATTCCCAGCCACATGTGCATATTGACACTCCCTTACTTCTAAATGCTTTTCATTTTGGCACCACAGTTGACAGTTCAGTTCGCCTTAAAGATAAAGTTAAATGTGAACGAAATAAATTCTTATGCACACAAAAGTGAACGAACCAATCCACACAATCCCCATTCATAATGGGATTCAGGTGTGATTCGTTAAGTTTCGTTAAAATTTTACATGAGTGATTCCATTCACTCGGCGCTTATAGAATTTGACAGTTCAAAGAGAAGAAGAAGAAAATAGAGAAATGCAAAGGATTTAGGATCAATTTAATTATTTATTCAATCAATCCGACGGAATTCTTAATCTCTATTTGATTTCAAATAAACTTTTATTATTATTTTGAATTATGCTTCGTTTACATCAAATATTGTCTACGAGAAATGTCATAACATTTTTTAACGAAAAATCGCAAGTTAACGAATTAAGTTAAATGTCAAAATTTTTACTTTTTTATTACAAGAAAAAACAGGAAACAACTAAGTTAGTTGTTTATTTAACGATGAACAATTACAATTTCCTTCATCTACAATTTCATCTATTTTTCTCGTGAAATGTCATCATATTTTTATGCATTTCTTTCACTCCAAATAAGAACCAATTGCAATTAATAATGTTGGATAATGCACACAATAAAAGTAAAAAGTAATACAGGAATAATTCCAAATTCCCCAAAGACCCTTCCTAATGATGGTTTTTCTTCGTCATCCCTCTGACACTATAAATGACAATACTCTAATGCAGAAATGCGATAGAATGATGTGACTTTATTATACGTCGTTTGCGATTAAAGTAGATATATCAGTCGTAAAGTCTCTGGATTTGTAATAATAATTGAACTGCAAGTGAAGTAGCGCTATTGTATACTCGTAAAAGGACTCCATATCATCCATAGTGGTTTACATTTATTATTCCAACATTTTCATTATTATTATTTTTTCATCATGTTGTTTTATTATTGTTAAGGATAGGTAAAGGCATACCTAACTAAGCTATAGATATTGTTCTTAACATATTATGCAGGTACCTATAATAACAAGTACCTACCTTAGAGTTTCTATTGTATAACCGAGTCGAAGTGGAGTGCTTTCAGACAAATTAAATTTGTATTCCATTCTATGTGTAGCTAAAGCATGGTCTGGTGACACTTTTATGTTGGAAGATTCATGTTGGTGCCACGGTGTCTATGTCTTTTTTATTAATAAGGAAATAATTTATCAGTGGTGGTTTTTATAAGCAGCGGTGATGTCCACTGCATAAATTATTGTTTATTATTCATAGAAGTGAGGTTTTGAGCTATATAAACATAACATACACATGGCTTGGTTATAATGTTGTAATGGATTTTATTGCTCAAGGCGGTCAGCTTACAGTACCTTATACGAAGAACAAAGTGTGTGTTCTAAAAGTGTTATCGAATGGAAGAAAAAAGCTTGCAACTTACTTAACCTATAGGTAGACGATATACCTACATACGTACAACAAGTTCAAACAACTTTCCTGAAATAAGTACAACATACATCACAAAATGGGTATAGCATAGCTTAAGCACACTGCAGGTATAAATTAACATAATAGTTAAGTAATAATATATACATCATGTAGGTAGATACATAGAATATAACGACACAATAAGAATGTTGTATAAACATACTTAAGAACTTAGCCACATATGGTGTTTTTATTTCGTGGTTTGTGGGGAAAACTTATGTTGATAAAAAATGTAGAAGCATATAAAATATAATTCTTGACTATAAAGAGAACTCATTATATGCTATTTGACGACAAAATAAAGAGGTCAGTTTTATTATTTTTATTTCAACTTTTTATAACAACAAAAAAAAACTATAAGTGCATAGTAAAAAACTATTAAATGTTTGTAAGAAGAAGGAAAGGGAAATGAAGGTACACAATTTACATGCATATCGGCCACAGCTAACTTTTAAGTGCTTCTAAGGTATACACTTGTCGTTTTATTTTCTGCTCATAGTTGATTTATAAGTTCCTGAATGAAATTGTATGGTTGTTGTTTTCGGAAACGTAGGTATTTAAATTTATATTCAACCAAGAAGCTGTTGAGCTTCTGTTTGATGTTTAATGTGGTCTAAGCTCTATACACAAGTTTGTATTTATCATTTCTTTTGCTAACAAGAATAAAACTTTCGACTATTTTTAAAGAAATAATTTTTAATCCATAAACAAAATAAACAAATGTAGTTGATATTTCGGTAGAAATCATTGGTAATGAAATGACCTTTAATGTAGCAATAACAAGTTGGAACATCAAAAACCTTCACTTTCATAATTATCATGATTAATACTTTACTACTACTCACAAAATTTTGCATTATCGTATATTTTGCTGTATTTGCAACTTCTCAATGCAATTCTTGTTTGTTGTTATTTAATATTGCCTATAAAAAGAGATTTTTTAAAAACCATTGAACTATGTTCACCTTGAACTAATCTTGTTTTACTAAAAGCTAGACAGAATTTAACAAATGATTATTGGAATCACTTTTAGTGTAAGCATTATCTGAGCAGAAAGTCATCTTTTCTGTACGGTAGTTAAAACAATTTGAACTATCATAACAGAACGTTATGTACGTTTTATCAGTTAGCAGTTTTCAAAATGGTAATCATTTTTCTGCTAACTAGTGAAATAACCACACAGATTAAAGACACAATGGAAAAAATCAACTGTCAGTTTTAACATTTGTACCATAGTAAAAATATCAAAAAATAACGGTTTGTAATAAAAATCAAAACAACAAACCCATATCTAGGTCTTATGGGGTTTTCCATGGGTAAATTAAATCAATTTATTTCTGGTCTATTTCTGTGAAAACACAATGTTCCCTATCTTTGCATTCCATGGGACCAAAATAAATTGATTTATTTTTGATTTAAGATCAAATCTTCAAAAATGTTAAACTTTGAATTTGACAGCTTTACCGTACTCGTTAACACGTTACACTAATCCAGTGACATAAACAATTTTAATCGTGTTCCATGAGCCACGAAAAAAAAATCAGTTTTTGAAGGAAAATATAAATTTACCCATAGACAACCCCATTAATTTGAAATGTCAGAAACTTAAAAGTCAATAGGAGCCATTTTGTAAATTTAAGTTTAACTTAACGACTGCAAGATGAAAAAATCGCTTAAAAAAATCTTTTTAACTTTATTAGCTTACCAAAATGGTTTCAACTTTTTACTAAATCCTTAAACACTGTTCTTTTTTTTTCTAAAATTATGTCATCTACGAAATGTCATCTGCTCAAACAGATCTCTTATAATATTGTCATGAAACCACATTACTCTATAGGTAAATAAGCTTTTAAAGGTTTTGAAACCTTATTTTCAATTAATCACGCTTAAGTAATTTTCAAATATTTTATTCTCAATTGAACATTTATGTTCTTTCAAAAGAAACCACGTACGAGCAATAGTAATTCAGCTTGATAAGAATATACTTTCAGGCTATATGAGTACCTACTACGTACATACGTTCATAGCTTCTTCGAATAGCAAATGACTTTTAAACATGACTACAACAACTACAAAAAAAAAAACAACTCTGAGTTGTTAATATGCGGTAGTCAAAAGTCACTTAAGTATTTCCCGCTGAAAGCTGAATCATGCCATCAGGCTACATGGAAAATAGGTTACTTTTTGAATTCATCATCGTCATCATCGTCATTTTCATCGTAAGCACACAAAAAGAAAAACACATGCGACAAACATACCTAACTTTTAAGTCTATTCGCCCGAATAAATCTCTTCCTGCAAATCAGCATAAGAAAATACTGCATTTCCTCTTTAACGGAGCTACTATATAGTGTAGGTATATGGAAGAGAATGGAGGCGCTTTTATTTCTGATATAATCATCATCATTATGATCAACAACACGTCACCATCACCATTACCATACTCCGCACACCACATACCACACACCGCATCATCACATCGTGGCGCGATTTTAATCTCCCAGGCCAAAGCAAGCAATATCAACATCAGCAACCAACTCCATCTACCAGCAATAGCAAAAGCAGCAAATAACATAAAGCTAGGTTATGCATTGTGTGATGACCCAAAAAGAGGTTTCTTTAACTGCTGCAGATCTCTTTCTCTTCAGCTTTCTTGCATTTCTTATATTCGTCGTCAACGTCGTTGTCGTATCTCATCGTCGTAATCGTATTTGCAGTTGAGTTTGTTTCGTTTTTCGTTTACTTTTTTTCTTTATTCCTCAATTCTCATTGACTTTTTGTTTGGTCCCTCGGCCTGGCTTCTCGCTTTTCGCTTCACCACATCTTCGAAAGCAATTTTCTTTTTCTTGCAGTTTTATATCTTTTATCTGGAAAATAAACTCTCTGGTTGGTTTGGCCGAAAAAGAAAGAAGGGAAATTGATTGCGACCGCAGCGCTGCTGGTTGCGCGGCGCGTGGACATCTCAACTCATCTCATCCAAGGGTGTCATATAAATTGATATAACCCATCTTTTATATTATTGTGCCTTAAAAATTAATTTTGAAATACAATTTATTTATAGCTGTTTGAATAACAGCAACAAAAATGCAATAGCAATCTCAAGAATCGAGGCTCCAAAGTAATCAGCATAAATTTCAATTGTTTGTTATAGAAAAGTCTCATCAGTTAGTCAGTAGCGTTGTTATGGCGATATGATGTTGATGGTGGATGCAATATAAGCTCTTTTATTAGCAGAAGCTTGATATATGCAGAAAACAAAATCATATAAAAGTCAAAGCAATGAAGTAAAAAGCTAATCAAGAAAACAAAAAATGGAACGTGATGTGTGCAAGATTAGGTCGACATACCGCACACAATCGGTACATCAAGCGAAACATTGATTCATCCATCTAGGTAGGTTGGTTTACTATGGTACATGTTTAGCATCGGAGAGACAACGACAACGTTGATGACAGCGACAACGACAACGACGACTTCGAATTCACCGATATGATGCTGGGACTTCAACGACTATACGACGACAACGACGACATGGAGGCAGGTTTAACAAGCATCGTCAGATGTAGCTTTTTAGTTTTGATGTGGTAAATACGTTTGTATATTCCTGTTCCACTTTTGCGGAGCTCTGGAGCGGTACCTACACTGCACATTACATATTGCATCAACCTGCCAGTTGTATTGTTAAAAAAAAAATTATATATAAATCGATGAAATACTATACCTAACCTACACTATAAATATGTATATCTAAAGTCTGCGAAGTCTGGGAATGGGTAATTTTATCTTTGTCATTGGATAAATCTGCGCCAAATGACGAACATTCAAAAGACACTCGCCTGGCATTAAAATTTCCAGTGTTGTTATTTCAAAAAAAACTTCTTTTCAAATGTCAAATAATGTTGAAAATGGCATTTCATCAGCAGCCATTTTTGTTTATAAGCTGTCATTTTTGTTCAACTGTCAGTTTTTGTAAATAAACAAACATATCTTGTATGATTTTAACTTATGTTTACTCTTCTATAGAATGATGCACTTTAACTAAAATCTTGATTGATTTCAGCAAATTTCTCTAACTCTCTTAAGGCAATTTTACACTAGAAATTGATTCTGAAAATTGATTTGCATTGTTATGACACTCGCACCTAATTCAAAACTATTTACAGAAACTGTAATGTTCAACTGTCAATTGTGGTAAATAAACAAACCGATCTCAGAACTCACTTAAAGCAGTATTACACTATCGATGAATTTTGACACGTAAATATGTCTACATAAAAGTATTTGAAATGGTTCAGTTGAACCATTGATGCACTTCATTGTTTTCAGAAAATTTCACAAACTCACTTAAGGTAATTTTACACTAGCGAATGAAACTCACAGTAAACATTTCTGAAAACACTCATTTTGACAGTTTAGATCTAAATTACAGTTAATTCAAATTTTGAAGCAAAAACAAAATCATTATTATGTTTGACAGTTGTCTTTTAAGCACAAGTCTCTGGAGCACAATTTTAAATAACTTATTTTTAAAGGCCCAGCAATTTATAAGAATCTCCAAAGTTTTAAATCCTTTCTAACTAAAAAAAAGTGTATTTGAACACGTCTTAAAAGTGAAAAATGGTACCAAATCAAACAAACCTAAATTTGTGGAATGGACCTATTAATTTTAAATGTCAGAATTTTGTAAATTATAAAGAGATAGTAAAATTACAAAATGGTTTAAAATCAACTTCTCAGCTTTAAACTGAGTTCTGAAACGGCTTCAATCTTTTTTATTACTTAGGTAAGAGTGTAATTTTAACATCTCTGTTATTTTGAAGAGCTGTCAAAATAAATAAAATATATTTTTTGTCATCTCTCATGTAACCATTAATATACCTGCCTTGATGTTGATTTGTTTTGTTCTTTTTTTTTAACTTTTATTACTTCTTCGTCCATCCAACTATGCTCTATAAGCTTCCTCCTTTCACCGTCGTTGTCGTCGTCGTAGTCTTTCACTCATATTTTTCCATGACATTAATGAAAAATTATGACATAAAAAAAAGAACATGACAAAATGATCAACTCCCCTTTTCGGTTATGAAGCAGCGTAACACAGAGATTTCAGTCAGATTCAGAATTTTTGTAAAAATGCACTTATATTTGCATTGCAACACCTCCACTCCCACCCAAACCTCTCCCACCTTCACTCTTAGATTTTTTTTTTTTTTTTGATTTTCTAAAACTATTGAGCTCAGCTCTTGGATACCCTTGTTGCCTGCCTGCATGCCTGCTTGCCAGCCATCAGCCTTCTTCTCAACTTACATAGCATGATGGAGGAGTTATGCAATATTAACATTTTATTTTATTTTTATATTTTTTCTGTTAGCATGCGGATTGCCTTCGCTCTGGTGAATGTAGCTTTGCTCTGTTCTATGTTTTGTTTATATGGTTTGGAGTCTTTTTGATTTTATAAAAAGTTCAAAGCGCATATAAGAACTTGCTTTAATATGGATGAAATGAGTTTTGTGAATAGGGTGCGGTGTATACCTACCTATATTTTTTTTCAGGATATGAAATTATACATATAAACTTTTGTTTAAGAGGAGTCAAAAGGATTTTGTTCCTGTTTTTATTTTTCCTCCTAAAAGACCAGTTAAAAAGATTTTCAAGAGGGTTAACATATACATATTAGGCTAATTGAATTGAATTTGAGTGTTATTTAGGTTATGATGAAGAAAGAATTTGTTGTTAGGAACATTTTTACCCCTATGCACTCTATATTAGAGTCAAGACATACCCTCTAATAGTCTTTTTATAAAGGTTGTAATTTTAGAGGCAAAGAACTTTAGGCACGAGTACGATAACTTTGGCGACAAGATATAATAACGGTTTTTGGTAGAGGGGCTTAATACAAGCATTTTTTACTATGGTAGGGGGGGGGTCTATCTCCCCCCGTTTAGGCGGTAGGGGCAATTTAAAAAAATTGTTATTTAAAACGGTAATACTTACAATTAAGTATCATACCTTTTTTTAAAGCCAACATTCTGTTTTATTAGCCAGTTTTTAATTCAAGTCAAAACTATGCGTAGTTTTTGAAAAATTTTATTTTAAACTCAAAATTTGAGTAAAAAAAGTTAAAAAAAGGTTTAAAGTGTAACTTTTTCAATACTTCAAGATTATCTACCATTGTTTTTATTTCAGAATTTATTGCTGTTATTTGTTTTTGATCAAAAACTGAAAAATAGTAGATAATCTGAAAGTTTTGAAAAATTACACTTTAAACCTTTTTTTTAACTTTTTTTTGCACAAATTTTGACTTTAAAACAATTTTTTTCAAAAACTATGCATAGTTTTGACTTGATTTAAAAACAAGCTAATAGACAAAAGTGTTGGCTTTAAAAAAAGGTATAATACTTAATTGAGGGTATTACCGTTATTTTGTAATTATTTTTTTTCCATTTAATGTACAGGTTTTTTTAAATTGCCCCTACCGCCTAAACGGGGGGAGATAGACCCCCCTCCCATAGTAAAAAATGCTTGTTTTTAACTGTTTTATACAAATCCGTCATTAAACTTTATCGCCAAAGTTATCGTACTCTCCCCGAACTTTAAAATAGCTTAAAACAAAGATGACTTTTCTTAAATTTACTTTTGGCATAATAATTTACGTATAACTTCTGGCATATGTCTGTCACGGCTCACTCGGAAGTAGTCTAATCTGAAGGTCAAATTTTCAATTACTTTTTCGAAAATATATGACAATTACGCGGTGAATGTTGTCCTCCAAGTGTTCATTTCATCACAGAAAATAGTCAAGCGGCGTTAAATCGCACTATCTTGGACGCCACTTGACAGATACACACCGTTAGGTTAGGTTAGGTTGAGGGGCTGACAGTTGATGTCTTAACCGTCACACTTAGATCAATACA
Source organism: Eupeodes luniger (assembly GCA_951509635.1). Lineage (NCBI taxonomy): Eukaryota > Metazoa > Arthropoda > Insecta > Diptera > Syrphidae > Eupeodes > Eupeodes luniger. Next base: position 2,943,662 of record OX608075.1, on the reverse strand, counting down.
GATCCATTGTGATACCCGTGAGTATTGATACTCAATCTAATAAGAAAAACCTATGTGATCAGTTAGTCAAGCCATTTAGAGGCTTTGATAAAGTTCAGAATTTTAGTACCTGGCGTACTAGAGAGTTCTTTTAAATCCCCAAAGAAAAAGTTGCCAAGCAGTTTCTTCCTTTGATGGGAGAGTGCGGGACAGTGACACAGAAAGTGCGAAGTGTCTTCATGCACCTCCTCGTCACCGCATCCTCTGCATAGATCATCTGAACTGATTCTCATCTTTTTCATATGAAAACCTAACAGATTATGTCCGGTGATTATGCTTACGAGAGATCGGAGTGATCCCTTTTGTAGCTGCATAATTCTTTCCGTTCTTTGTTTGTTAAAACAGGGCCAGATCTTTCTTGTAGTACCGCAGGTGTCAAGAAGGTTCCACCTTTCGTCGGCCTTAATAGTTATTCTTTTTGAGATTCCCTGTTTTAAATAACAGGTAGGGGTGCTAACTAGCTGAGCTTGGCTTTCGTCAAGCATTGACCCTAGTCTTGCTAATTCATCGGCTTTCTCGTTGCCTAGTATATCGCTGTGGCCTGGGACCCAGCAGAGTCTAATATTGTGCTGTGCGCCAAGAACCTTAAGCTCTTCGCGGCAGCATGAAACAAGCTTTGATTTTACCTCAGTTGCAGTAATCGCTTTTATTGCCGCTTGGCTGTCAATGTAAAAGGTGATATCAGCTCGTGGTATCGCCATCATTGATACCTTTTTAGCAGCTGTTGTCACTGCCAGGACCTCCGCTTGGAAGACGCTGCTGTAGTCTGGAAGCCTAAGCGAGGCGGTCAACTTGAGAGATTCAGAATAGAAGCCTGCCCCTACGCCAGTGTCCATTTTAGAGCCATCAGTATAGATAGCTATTGACGACTCACTGGAGTATGGTATATTATCTATCCATTCCTCTCTGCTTGGGATGGCAGCCTGGAATGGTTTGTGAAAATCAAGTTCGGGTATTTTATAGTCTGCTGTAGTACTATGACCCATAACTTTATGAAGGATCTGGGCATGTCCTGTGGAACTGTTTATCCAGACTTTAGTTTGACTAAGTCTCAGGGCACTTTTGGCCGCAGATTCTTGAACAAAGAGGTCTAAGGGAATCAGATTGAGTATAACTTCCAGTCCCGCAGTTGGAGTGGATCTCATTGCTCCCGTAATGCCAGTGCACGCAAGTCTTTGAATTTTTGTCAAAGTTTTTAGGTTCGTGCTCTTTTCTAAAGCTTTCCACCATACTAAATTGCCATAGGTTAGTATTGGTCTAATTATTGCCGAATACATCCATCTGATAATTCTAGGGTTTGGTCCCCAGGTTTTCCCGAAAATTCTATTGCAGGAGTAAAAGGCAATCGATGCCTTTTTGAATCTATCTTTTATGTTCAGGCCCCAATTTAGTTTTTTATCTAAGATCACACCGAGATACTTTGCGTGATCAGAGATTTTAAGAGGACAGCCTTCAATTGAAGGAATTTTAAAGTCAGGTATTTTGCGCTTGTTAGTAAATAGCACTAGTTCTGTTTTAGCTGGATTGACTGTCAGCCCACAGCTCCTAGTCCATTTGCTTACCAACGAGAGGGCGTATTCGGTTTGTTCACTGATAATGTGTAGGAACTTGCCAGTCGCTAGTAATGCAAGATCATCAGCGTAGGCTATTATCCTTACTCCACTTGATTTCAATTTAGAGAGTATGCCGTTCATGACAAGAACCCAAAGTAGCGGTGAGAGAACCCCACCCTGAGGGGTGCCTCTGGATGTGGTTACTCTTACCCTTTCTTCCGCTAGCTCAGAGTTAATTTGTCTCTTTCTGAGCATACACATTATCCACTGTGTTATTGCTTTTTCGACTTTGTGGTCGTCCAAGGCTTGCTTCACTGTTTCGTTCTTCACGTTATTGAAGGCTCCCTCAATATCCAAGAACGTTGCAAGGGTGTATTCCTTGTCATTCAGTGATTTTTCTATAACGCTGACAACACTGTGCAATGCTGTTTCAACGCTTCTTCCTTTAATGTAGGCATGTTGAAATTCCGATATACAGTCCGGTTTCAGGGTGCTTCGGATGTGTATATCTATTAGCCTTTCAAAAGTTTTCAAAATAAACGATGTTAGACTAATGGGTCTATAGTCTTTGGCCTCCGTATGGCTAGGTTTACCAGCCTTAGGGATGAAAACTACCTTCACCTCACGCCACGATAAGGGAACATAACCCCATTTAAGGCTATTATTGAAAATGCTAGCTAGGTGTGGGATGATAAGATTCATGCATTTCTGAAGCATCATAGGGAAGATTCCGTCTAGACCAGGGGATTTGTACGGGGAAAAGGAGTGGATGGCCCATTTTATCTTTTCTTCCGTTATAATATCCGATGGTACTAGGGTTTCCGTATGATACTCTGTTTCTGGACTGCGTATATCAGCTACGCAGCCAGGAAAGTGAGTATTCACAAGGAGCTCAAGCGTTTCGCCACCGGATTCAGTCCAGCTGCCTGTAGATTTTTTGAGGGATCCTAGAGCGACTGAATCCTTGGTCAGAATTTTCCTGAGTCTTGCTGATACATTTGTACTTTCTATCTCGTCGCAGAAGGCCATCCATGAGCTACGTTTTGCTCGTTGTGTTTCGGCCTTGAAAGTACGTTGACTGGTCTTATAATGTTCCCAGTCAGCTTCTTTCCTAGTTCTTTTGGCGACATTGAAAAGTCTTCTAGTTTCTTTTCTTAAGTTGCCTATCTCCGTGGTCCACCAAGGTGGTTTTTTCCTGCCTTTTCCCATATGATTAATGGGACAGCTTTTTTCTAAAGCGTTATTCAGAACAACTCTGAGTTTTTCTGACGCAATATCTATGTCAGAGGGTTCTTGAATTAGAAGTGTATCCGGGTTTTGAATCCCCTGCCCTACTTCCCTGCAGAATACATTCCAGTTTGTCTTCCTGAAGTTCCTAAAGGGTTTTGGAGTTGCTACTTCATTTTGTATCAAGAAGCCTATCAGTTTGTGGTCTGAGAATGATTCCTCTTTAAGAACATTCCATTGATCTATTACTAATGTGCTTGAGTTATTGGTTAGGGTAGCGTCAAGCACTTCTTTTCTATTTTTAGTTACAAAAGTGGGTTCGTTACCTCTGTTTGCTACTAAAAGATTATGGTCTAGTATAAATTCAAAAAGAGACTCACCTCTGTTGTTGATGTCAGTACTACCCCATTGAGTATGATGTGAGTTTGTATCACAGCCTAGTACCACATCCCATCCTTCAGAGGCAGCTTTCTCTACAAGCTGGCTTGTGGTATTAGCGGGAGGCCCTTCTTGTCCGTCATGCGGCATATAGCACGATGTCAGGATCAGTGGTGGGAGTCCCTTCCTTTCCATTTTCACAGCACATTGGTCTGGATCACTGTAATTTTCTAAAAGAAAGAGATTAAACTTCTTCCTGGCTAAAATACAGGATCTGATATTACTATTAGCTACTTGTGTGGCTTTGTATAGTATAAAGTCTGATGTGTGTAGTCCTCTAATTCTGCCACCTGAAATCCAGGGTTCTTGAATTAGGGCAATGTCTATTTGTCTACTTCCCAAAATGTAGACAAGATTGGAGCTGGCGGCTTTACTATGGTGAAGATTAATTTGAATTAATTTCATGCACATATTTTGTTACTTACTTTTTTGGTCTTATTGGTTATGAGCCGCAGTTTGCATCGGTTTATGCCGATGCGTACTTTAAATCCAATTTTCCGCAAGAGGGGTATAGATTTGTGGCTAAGTTGCACCACCACTTCCGTACCTTCCTCCGTTCTTTCTCCCATCTCTATTACTTTCCAGCTTTGACTTAGCTGTTCCGTATTTAGAGATTGGAGATATCGTTCTACTCGATCTCGGGGTATCGCGGGGCCTTTTATCGTCATTTTGGCCTTGGGTTTGACGATGTCGCTGATTTCATTTGGACCGACTAAGCGGAGATCAGCGTTGGGCCAGGGAGCTATTGTTCTTTTTACGAAGTCCTGCAGGAATGCGAGAGTGTTGTCGTCCTCGCATGTCAGGACTTTGAACCCATGGATGGTTTTGAGGTTCCCAAAGAGTGGTGGTGGCCTGCTATTAACGATAGCATCGTTAACCTCATCCAGGATTCGCATTTCTAGTAGTTGCCATTGGTCTTCTGAGAGTTTTCTCGAGGGATTACCGAAATCCGCAATGGCAAATTTGCGCTCCTCTAACATCTCTTCTGTAGCCAAGGTCTTTTTTCTTTTCTGCAGGGGTGATCTTTTCGTGGGCGAAAGTGTATCATCCTGCCTTGTTCTCTTGGACTTTTTTGCCACTGAATCAGGGTCCAGGGGAGGCATATGGCCCACCATCTCCTTCTCCTTCATCAGGTTCTTAGTCCCGATATTTTTGTCTTTGTTCGTCGTTGTCAGTGTCTTGAGGTTTCGTGTCGCGTTTTCGAGCACTATCTTATCCCTTGCCGTTAAGGAGTCCGGATCTTTGTTAGATAGGCGTCGAATTGTCCGTTCAGTATTACGTATTCTCCTATGAAGTATTTTGTCCACGGTGAGAGTTTTGGAAGTCTTTTTCTCGATCACCGTTTTTGTCGTCCTAGTACTTAGTGAAGTAATGTCAATGGCACCGCTGCTTGACGAAGGTGAAGGGGTTATGCTAGAGCTGCATTCGGGGACATGGCCCCTTGTACCGCTTTCACAGGTAGCCTCCAGATTCTTCTCCTTCGAGACCGTCTTGCCATCCTCCAAGCCCGTTGTTGCACATGGCCCCGTACTGGGCTTGGCGGGTGTAGGCTGCCTCGAAGGTTGCAACGGTGTCCGTTCCATGGTCGGGGGTGCAACTGAAGGGGTCATTCCTTTCTTGGATTGAATTATATCAATCGGCGGATTGGGCGGTCCCATCAGCGTACCCATGTCAGTGCTTCCTTTGGAATCCGCCTCCCCCGATGTTTGGGCATGTGGCCCCCGCATCATAAGAGGCTCGTTCTTCAGGAAAGCACGAGCGTTAAAAAGTCGTACCTGTTCGTTTGTCGTCAATTCCTCCCATTTCCTTTTCCCTAGTCGTTTGATTGTCTTCTTACAGTTGGAGATTCTACTCCGAACTGAAGTGGTAGACAATCGTGAGAGGGTAGAACTAGCATTTGAACATGTGTCGTCGTCGTCAAGTGTTCCGATGCTAGCTCCATCCTCCACACCGAGGTTGGAAAAAGGAGTGAGAAGAAGGTCTTCTTCCTCCTGTGTAATGTTCGTTACTGTTGTCTCTGTAGTTTTGTCCTTATGTACGTTCTTGTCTGTCACTGGCGACTTCTCCCCTCCTACTGTTGGAGAGGCAAAGCCCGCGCCGGCAGCCGTGACTTCTGTCGACGTTTCAGCGTATATCCCCGCTGGTTTTTCGTTCTTTTGTTGCGTTCTGTTCATGGTTTTTCGTTTTTGGGTTTCTCTTGGTTTGCCTAAAAATCTCAGCTGGCCAGCTGAGGACTTAAGAAATAGTTCTACAGCTGATCAGCTGAGAATTCTAAGCGTAAGCCTCCCCACCACTACAAGGTGGAAACCCCAGAGGAGGAGATACACACCGTGAACGCACGAATTGTGGCACAAGCTATGTGACATATTGCCCAGCGCCATCGAACAGAACCATGATTTTAAAATTAAATTTACACAATTTGTTCATGCGTTAGTCAATTCATGTTGATATGTCAAATCGAACTTAAATAAATCACTTGACAGCTGATAAACAAAATGGCCGCCGCCGGATAAAATAGTGTTACCAGCTTAAAGTTGCGTCAGTCAATTCATGTTGAAATGTCAAACCGAACTTAAAATAAATCACTTGATAGCTGACAAACAAAATGGCTGCCAATTAAAATAGTGTTACCAACTTAAAATTCTACACCCCTAAAAAGCACCCGTTACCTTTTTGACGTTCGATTGAAAGTTTTTTTTGTTGTATTAACTCAGGATTTCAAGAATTTCGTAATTATCGAACATTTTGTGTCAAATTCACAACAGACTTTTCACTTCTTGATAAATATCTAAAATTCTCCTATGGGATATTCGACGAAAAAAGAAAAACACAAATCATAGGTAATCATTACTTCATCAAGTCAAAACCTCGGAAAATTTATTAAGTGAGGTTTGGAATATGCCCGTTTGTCACGCTATAACTAAGGTACTTATTCCTTTATACAGGCAGGGACAGCCATTGTTGTCTGAAGTAGGTATACCTTACCTAGAGTGCTATATGTACAGTGAGTATGGTATTATTGCATGTGTCCGTTTCCGTTTTAATTTTTTTACCTCGTATTTTTCTTTTGTTTTCTTTCGATTTGTATCTCCTTTGACAGTATATCCCTTTTTCTTTTGTCTTGTCTTCTTTTTTTTTTTTGTATACGTGGTCTACAATACTGTCGCCTGGCTTCAACGACGACGACCAACGACGACGTCATATGCGGCGCAATAGTCTTACCTTTTGGGCTATCCTATCCTGTTAACAGTCGTCGTGGTCACATAGTCGTTTCGTTCGTAGTTCAAAATAATGCCAAAAAAGATACCAAAGCGCTGATAGAGTAAGCGCCTTTTCAATGCACTTTTGAGCAAGCAGGTAACGACAACGAGTAGGTATTTTTAACGCGATGCATTTTTAGTTTCCCTTTCCCATGTGCGCCGCGCTGCGCCGCGTCGATTTATTGGGATTTAAAATTTATGATACGATTCGAAAAGTGCGTATTCTGGTCACGAACATAAAATATCCCTCATACTGACAATCGACTGGCTATTGTTGTGTCAGACACTGGGTACGTTCATATTTACAAAGTTGCCATTATTTTACCTTCAAATGGAAAAGTCAAGCATATTTTTTCCCTTATCGCTGTTCTTTTTTTTATGGTGTTGTTGTTTTTCAAGTCACATTTTCACTATCATCAGAAATATATAAAATTGTCATTTATTTCTTTATGTACAAAGTGTAGAAGGTGCCTAAACTAAGTACAAATAAAATTTTATTAAAACAAATATTTATTGGGAAACTTTCGTCCGACAAGATGTCAGGGCAGGCAAGAAACAACAGATAATGTGAGAATCATGCGATGCTCTAGTTAAGAAATTGTTTTGTTAAAAAAATGTTTACTAAACGCCATTTTTGATGGTGTCTTTGCCCTGAACATGAACATCACGCTCAACACGCTACTCTTGCTGTCATTTTAATTTCATAGACGATCATCTATCGCCTTAGCCTATAGCCTCCCCCTCGTGGTGCGTCGCTCGTGGTCTCTATCGTCTTGTAAGTTTATTTCTTTTCGAATTTAGAGTCGCACATATTTTAATTATCTCTTTGCATCTGTTTTTTGAATTTTTGTGACCTATTAAACAAAATTAAGTTGAAGATTGAAAAGACCGTTTCACAATTTTGTGATATTGATTATAAATGACAAAAATTTGAATTAAAACTTACATAAATTTGAAGGAGTTGTTGATGTTGATCCAAAACCAAACAATCATAAGAAGAAAATTGCAATCATAATACTACGATTTCAAGTTGGAGGTATGTATACCTTGCTGCCTCCAAAGTGTGCTACTCTATGCGGAGCAAGTGAAAGCCGTTTAACTGGTCGAGGCCAAACAACAACCAACACCGACGTTATGGTCTTGGAATGGTACAGCAAGTTTTGTATTTAATTTTATTTTTTTTTGCTTTTTGTTGTTAGTTTATTTATTTTTTTTTTAGTTGTTTTTTGACTTACCTTAAAGTATAACAACTTATTCGTAAGGTGATGTCATTGTTCTTTTCTTCTTTTTTTTTAACGCGCGGGGTCTTGAGTCAAGCTCCCGTGAAGTATAAACTTTAGTCTTCTAAATGAATATTTTTTTTGAATCTTATATTGTATATTTTATTAATAACAATTTGAAAATTATGCAAAAAGGCATCAAATTAATTATATTTTGTTTCTGTTATTTTCAAAATGCGAATGGAACGAAAAATTAGAACGATTTAATTTTTTTGATTAATAGTCCAAGAGGTCAATGGTTTTCTATACAATTAACAACCTACGGTCTTATAAGGAGGATGTGGTATAATTTAATTTTTATATTTTATGAGGTTCTTAAAATGATTTTTTAATGATTATTCAAATTATGTTAGATTTTTAAAACGGGGTTTTGAAGGGCGCGCTTTGAACAAACAATGTGCCTGGAGTCATTAACAAGTAAAAATAATTCATAAATAACGTAGGTTATTCTTTTTTAAGTTCAGAACTCTTGAGTCTTCAACACATTTTCTGAACTCTCAAATTTTGTTTTGAAATCCGTTTGCTTTTTCTGACATTTCAGTTTGACAAGCTTGCTTATATTCAGTGTCTTACTCTCTATGCTCTCTGAGCTCTAAATACTCAGAAACTATCTTCTGAATGAAACAAAGCTACAATTTTAAAGCTCTGAACACACTGAACCGAAAAAGAAACATAATTTCAAGTTTGACAGCTCAGCCTCTGTGGGTAGGAAACTGAGATTTCTTCTTTTATAACTAACGTTTTGTCTCGCATAATTTGCAAAATTCATCTTAAAAAACATGGCGCTAAATCTTCAACGTTTTATAAAAACAGTTACTAAATTAAAGAGATGATTTGTAATATTTAGTAATTTGCTGAAGGCCCTAGTTCACACAGGACTGTAGCGCCACCTTAAGTAAGTAAGTAATTTGCTGAATCCATATGTCTTTATAAGTTCTGACATTTCAAATTATTGGATGCGTACATCAGATTTAGGTTTGTTTTGTATTTCTTTCACGGACTGTCACTGATTAAAAGTGTTTAAATGTGGTCAAAAAGAAAATGGCGCACAATTTTGAAGAATACAGTAAAAAGTAAACAAAATAATTCTGTTAATTTTCATAGATTTTAGGATTTAACTAATGGCTACATCAAATTTTAGTAATTTGCTTAATCCATACGACTTCTGAGTTCCTGGATATTTCAAATTAAAAGATCCGTTCCATAGTCTTAGGTTTGTTTGCTTCGTTTTTTGTTCATGAACTGTCACTTTTTAGACGTGTTCAGATGCACTAGTTTTAATAAAAGTTAATTAGTTTTCTACATGTTAGCAAAATGATAAAAGTTTTGCATTATTAGCTAGTAAATTGCTAATTATTTAAAAAAAATAAAAGATAGCTTAGCCATTTTTCTGAAGTGACAGTCAAAAAATAAAAACAAATTCAATCAAAGAGGAAGCTCTATTATTAATTCTTAAATTAATTATGTTTAACAAAATAAGTACCGTTAATTTGTTTGATTTTATCCATCAAGCTTAAAGATTTAGACAATAAGCTAATTTACATTCTTAATAATACTGAATCCATGTCTTTTTTTGCACTGAACAGATTTTTGCTCATTTTTCTATTTTCTATCTCAATCAATTTTAATTTGTTTAAAATCCAGTAAAAACTAAACAACAATTCTATTAAACAAAATTCATCTATAATTTAATGGACACCGCTTCTTCTTCTTAAAAAACAAACAAAAATCAAGCCAAATCATCTAAATCATAAAATAATAGTAAAAAAAAAACAAAACTTTATTAAGTTTGACAAATTTGCCCTCCACATGAGAATGAAATACCGTTTATTAAATTAAAGCAAAAATCCATTCAATTCATCATCTCTGTACCTCCAATTTAAAAAAAAAAACCAACACACGACCAAAGTATACCGTAAAGTCCATATTCCGTAGACCGTAATAGAACACCTTTTCCACACTTTCAAAACTTAAATACCCTCTCTGACAACTTTCAGTGAAAAACAAATTTATCATCGGCAGCGGTGGCGCTGGCGATGGTGATGCCAACTTTTTCCCATATTCGTCTCATGCTCAATAAATTATTATTTTATTTGCGCCCCATTCTATACGACGCGACGCGGGGTTAGAAAACTTTATTTATTAAAAGTTTGTACGTATTTTATTTTCCTCTCTCTCTATTTGATTTTTCAATATCAAGAATGATTTTTGCAATTTGGTTTTTGTTTACTCACCAATTGATTTGATATCATAGCCTATGCATGATCGTTGTATATAGATGGCGTCGTAGTCGTCGTGGAGAATTTGACGTCTGAATAGAGAGAAGTTGTTAATTTCGTGAAATAATCATGATGTCATCTGTGTAATGTCATCATTTGTGTACCTTTTGCAAGTTTTTCAATACGAATACAAAATGACAGCATTCAAATAGCAGCAAGTTCTCAATACTTCAGGTGCTTACTTCACAGAGTTAAGGTCATCTTTAAGTGATGACATTGTCGTGTCCTCATCAATTTATTTCAATTAAATGTCACTGATTGAGATGGAATTTATATTTGCAATATAAAAATTGTGTACTCTTTAAATGTACACAGATACTCAACGATTTATTTAAAGAACTCATGCGTTCAAAATGTATCTTTCGCTTTTTCCTTGAACAAATGAACTAAAAAAAAATAATAGAACTAGAATAAGAAAGGATTGATGTGAATGGAAACATTTTTCAGGAAATAATTTTATATTTAGGTCCCGTCTTCATCGTCATCGTCGTTCTTCAACAATGGATGTTAGAAAAGCTCTACAAATAAAACAGAACGAACTCAAAAAAAAAAAACATAAACCATTCAGAAAAGTACAGAAATGGACGAATGAACTAAGTACACATTATTTAGAAAGAAGAAGCACAGAAAAGCAAACAAGAAAAAGAAACACCCTTCAGCAACAAAAATAAAATACAAAAAAAAATTTCAAAAAACTTCTTTAAAAAACTACGATAAAATGTGAAAAGTTGTGAAGAAATTTGAGATCTTATTTTGTGTGTTTCGTTTGGAACACTTATGTAGAAACGTTTGGGGTAGGAAGGTACTCCGGGTCTTATATTATTCTTGCACTATAAAAATGTATGTCTGATGTATCTTGTGGATTCCTTATTCGTAATATGATTATATACACGTTTTTCTTATATTTTTGTGTTTCGCTCTTCCTATGAAAAAGCAAATGGAATTTTCAGTTTAAAAGCAAAATAAGAAGAACAAGACGAACTGAAAACTTAATTTTCTTCATTTAATTTTCAAGTCACACAGCAATGCGGAAAGAAACAACAACTGTCCTTGAAACAACCAAATAAATAAAAACCTATACAACTCCTCTTTTAGTATGAGGATTCGTCCTCGGACTCGGACTCCGACTTGGACCTACCTTCAGGATTTTTCTTTCGAAAAATGAAACAAGGAAGAAGAAAACCAAAGTTAAATTAATCTCCTCATTTGGTGCAGCGCAAAATGAAAACCCAACCACCATCTGTGTGTTTTTCTCTCCGATGATGGTGTCTTAATCCTTATCCCACCATAAAATCGATTCGAAGAAGGACTAAGTCCTTTGGTTTTTTCTTCTGATGGTTTTCTAAAAGAAAGGCAGAACTAAACAAAAAACCCACAAATTTTGTCGCATGTCTTGAGACACTTAATTAACACAGGCAAAATTCAAGTAGCCGTATAAAGGACATATAACTCAATCTTCCAAGTCTAAACAACTCCTACGCCATTCGCAAGGATAAAGGACCTTAGAGAAATATGCGTTTGGGTGTATAGTTGCGGCGCGGCGCCTTCCAAGATTAATTTGTCTGTTTTTTTTTTGTGCTTAGTTGTTGTTTATGTCTTCTAGAGTTTGTTTTTTCTCTTTTGTTATGGAGAAATCATAGTACAAGGCTTTTCAAGGCTTTACGGTTTCTATATACCTTTATTTAAAAAGATCAAAATCCACCGCCAGATATTGCAAAACGAAGAACTGATTAATAACGTGTTTAGAATAAATTAAATAATAAATACAAAATACGTTTGTTGTGTTTACTCAACAAATTGCTTTTTGAATAAATTAATACATAAATAAAGCTATATTCACACTTTTATACGCACCAAGGACAATTTTAAAACTAATTTTTTAGTTTATGTACAACTTTTGAGTTTGTTAAATAGAAGCTGATTATTTTTTGAATGAATGAATTTAATTTAAATTTGAAATTTTCTAACTAACAAGTTGGGTTTTGTTTTACCTTAAGGAAACATTTAAATCAAATCTTTTGTTTTATTGTTTATTTTGTATTTGTTTAAATTCTTACAAACAAATATAAATATTTGAATAAATCCATATTCAATTCCTGCAAATATATTTTTTTTTTATTTATTGCCGAAACCGTATCAAGTTTTGAAGCCTTAAAATATAAAAATATATTTATGGAATTTAAAAATGTTTCAGTTACTGACTTTTGCAAAAATATGAAAACTTGTTTCTGTTGTTTTGTTAAAACATTTTTTTTAATATTATGGTCTTATTTTTAGCATTTAGTGTTCCTTGATCGGAAGTCTAAAATGACAGAAATTGTCTAAATCGTCAATAAAAATTAAGAAATGTACTTCAAGGGTTTAATTACTTAGTTTGGCAGCACTGTATTGTAACAGCTGTCTATCTATTGTCCATTATACGAGTATAATTAGCCAAATTCAAATTAGTTTCTTATTAAATTCTGTAGCATCGTTTTCTGACAGCTGTCTGTCAGACTAATTGCATTCTTCAATGATGATGATGAAATGTGGCTTATTTTTGTATACAATTTATCAACACTATTTCATGATAGCTCTCTCAGATTAATGCAATTCGTCAACAAAAATTAAAAATGTCCTTTAAGCTCCATAGCATTCTTCTCTAAAAAACAAAGACAATTTTGTTTATTTTTTTTATTAATTTGGCAGCACTCTTTGCTGACAGCTGTCAGCTTTATATTCGTTTGTGTGGATTTATGGAAACATAACAGCTATCAGAAATATGTTGTTGTAAATTATAATTATGCAAATGTACAGCATATTGGTTGTTTTAGGGTCCACTTGAGTATAGTGTCAAAATTTAACCTACGCTGATTCACAGCACTTGGTGAAATAGATAACGATTGAATTATGATATGTGATCATTGAACTTTTTCAGGTTCTTAAATGATTTATTCTCAGTTTAAATTACCAGCACTATTTTTTGACAGCTGTCAGATCTATATTTCGGTGTTGCCAATTATAACTATGCTATTGTACAATTTTGTTTTAAGGTTCATTTGACAGAACTTGGTGAGTGAAATTGGGATTAATGGCGTATGTCAGTTTACATCTTCTTCGAGATACAAAAAATCCTTCAAAAGTATTTCTTGAATAAATCGTTATCTTTATCCTCAAAATTAACTCTCATCACTGAAAAATCGATTATAAAATTTAAATCTGTTCTTATTAAAATTGGCATCACTGTTTCCTGACAGAGAATCATAACAACTGTCAGAAATAAGTTTTTGTGAATTATAATTAGCCGCTGTACAATTTATTTTCTGTTTTAATGTCTGTTTAGATTTAAACCCAAAGAATTTAGTGAGTTAGATAGGAATTAACTGGCAGATGTTTATATTTTTTTTTTAAGTGTGATCCCTTGAGATTCTTACATAAAGAATCCTTCAAAAGTGCCCTCCTGAGAAAATCTTATGATGATTTATTCTCATAGTTAACTCTCATCACTGAAAAACTGGGTCATAAAGTTATGAACATCAAACCACTATATATGTATATATTTTTTTATGAGCGTTACACAAAAATATGTATGTAAACATGATTTTATCAAAAAAATGGCTTACCTTCAAACTCAAGTGATGTGACCTTTGCATAAAAATGTCATTTTATTTAATAAAATATGAATTTGTTTCAAAAAAAAAAATAGATCTGTCATTATCATTAGCATAAGCCGACTTTATTGATACGATAAATTTTTATGCGTAAATTGATTTCAAAATCTTAAGTTACCACCTCACAAACATCGTAATTTAAAGCTTATTTTAAATTTAAAGATTTTAATATATATTTTTGAAAATTTCCATTTAAACCAGTTGAATAATTATTACACAAATAATTAAAACATACAAAGTCGTTAAATTAATATAAGAGAGTATATTGAATTCAGTTTTAATTAAAAAACAAGTCCCGAATTTAATATTTATATACACATTTGTATTTCTGTGCATATGTATTGGCAATGCAGTGCAGTGCATATCCCGTTCTGGATGATGTCTTAAGGGTATATACATATATAAAAATACATATTTCATTTTAATTTGATTCAATTGGAGTTGGTATAAAGTCTTTGTTCATATATATGTGGAAGGAAACAGATGCACAAACCAAATGATGAGTCATTTTTCTGGTTCTGGAATAAATGGTCAGAAAAATAAAAATAAGTTGATCATAAAATGAAAAAAATGTAAAATCAAACAGGACTCACATAAAAGAGTACATCCAGAGACAGATAACTTTCCTTCGGGTGCGGCGACAACTGCCGGCGTCGTCGTCAACGATGACCGATGTCATTTAACAAGCACAGTATAATTGAGTTTCCTGTGTCACACGACTAAACTGAAAGATCCGAATCATTCAGTATTCAACATTCACATTTTACCCAAGTCCTATATATGTACACAAAAATGAGGAGGATTTGTGCTAGTGGCCATCTCTCTAATTGGACATCATTTCCCACCTTTTCTTTTCATTTTTATTTCCTGATTAGAGAGAAGGAAGAGGAAGTGAGGAAAATAATTAAAGAAACGAATGATTCATTGTCCTCCTTATCGTCGTACGTGTAAACCCAGAATTTTATACATACATACATACATACACAAAAAAAAAGGAGGAAATAGAAACTTTTTCTCTAACTTGAGTTTAATTAAGGATAAAAATGCAGTTCGTTGGATGTTGCCAGTTGGTCCTGATAAAGCTTCTAGCTCGAAAATAACACTTAAGAATTGTAACTGTAACTGTAACACACCTCCTATACATACACACACACACAAAGAACGAACAACGAGGTTATCCTGATTTTCCTTTTTTCCTTTTTAATAGTTTCCATTCTAGTTAGCAGGAAAAGTGGGAGTATGATGGAAAGGAACACTGTTGCTCTCATTACGCAGTGTTTGAGTCGTAAACTTCCGGTTGTGTCTAACTATAGCTAAATGTGTGTGCAAAGTAAATATACACATAACTCAGAGATGGGATCAAAATCCAACCCCATCCTAACCATGGGGGTGGGTGTGTGTTGTGCATCTTTGCACGTAGAAGTCGTTTGACACATCACGCAATAAAAGCCAAAGGAACAGAAGAAAGGACATCTCGAGGACGGCAATCAAGAAAATGATTGCTACAATTAGAGTGTCTCAAGCACATATCCTATTCCTTCACATATAACTTATATTATATATGCATATATTTTGATCCTAATCCAAGGAGAACTCAGATGGTGGTGTTTTTATGTACCTATACCACCTGCTTCCTACCTACTTGATGCAATCTCCTTTCTCTCTTGTTTTTTAAGCCAACTGTTCGCAGAGAGTCCTTTGTATTCAATATGCTGCTGCTGCTTCTGATTCTGATTCTGATTCTACTTCTCATTCCGCGTGTTCAAGTGCTCAAGTGGCTCCTTGAAGGGATGAATAAAATAAGAACCCACATATGTATGTACGAGTATGTGGAATGGCAATCCTCCTGCAGAAACGGCATTCATAAATCCAATGCACATGATACATTGCTGCAGGTACAAAAACACCCTTAGACTTTGTGTGTTCGTTTCCGTCTGTTATCGTTATGTACTGGTGGTGTTTTGCAGCGAGTATTTATATATTCACCTGTATTATGTATATATGAGAAATTTGTTTTTACGAAAAATCAATTTCGTCCTGGAAGTATGGCAACTTATGTATGCTCCCTTTTGCCTCCTTGCCATGCCACCACGACTCTTCAATTGCTGCTCATCCTTCTTTAACTTAAACTGAATAAAATAACAAAATAAAAGAAGGTACATATACATACATACATATAAAGTCCTAGAGACAGGTATATGAGTAGGTACCTATATGAAGGAGAGTTATTGCTTCATGTCCTTTTTTGCATATCACTTAGTGCGGTTATGGGTTTGGGGTTTTAGCCACCTCAACTCAATCCAGCTCAGCTCAACTTGACTCTCGACTCGACTTGATGTTGGAAGCCAGGATAAACCCTTTTTTTTTATCCATCGTCATCGTCCTTCCATGAAATAATAATAAACTCCATTGAATCCTGAACTGTCATAAAATTTGTTGTCTGTTTTCAGCTTGCTTTTGATTTATAGATTATGTCAAACATGACATTTACTTAATGTTTACCATCATCATGATAGTAACCCATTTCTTTTTTTTATTTTTCATTGCAGGTATGTTCAGTTCTTCGTCAAAACGAGTATGACTCTGTGCATCAGGAACACAGAAACTTTAAAAACAAAATAACAAAGGTAACATGTTGTACTATAAGAGTCCACTATACATACATACATATGTAAAAAGATGAGCTATACTAGAGCAAATAACAATTTCTATAAAGATATGTAAAATCCTTTAGAAATATCCAAAGGCGAATGACATATGACATCCGTTTTCATTTTCTTGTATTTAATGTTCACATGGATGGGAAAAAGAGTTGTTGCGTCTGCTTTAACAACAAAAACAACAACAACAAAATTATTTAAACGGAAGTAGCAAACATGAGTTGGACATTTTAAGAGTTGTTGCAGTTGTAGGTATATAGAAGGTTGCATTTTATTTTTCAACAAGCTTTTTATGTAAGTTGGGTGGTATTTTAAAAATGGCACAGTTGGGGGCTTACTGATGTGTGCTTCACTCGTAGCTTGAGGGATTACTATTTAACTTACTCACAATTTCAACTCGAGGTTTCATGTGAAATTATAAATATTTTATTCTTCCAAACTAGCACAACAAAATGTTTCCTAGACTTTAATTCCTTCTTTTTGTTATTGCTTTTTAAAAAGAAAACAAGTTTGCATAAAATTTAAATTGGTATTATAACATGCACATATTATGAGGAAAAAGAAACATATAGTCATTTTTGTTTTAGAATTCCTCACCCGGGCGCCATTTTTTACATTCTTTTTAAATGTTTACTCGAATTTCAACCACAAATGGTGTTTTTTTAATAAAGGTGTGCTTATATGCATATTTTTCTAAGTCTGCAACAGATTTTCCTAGGCTTTAATTGCTTCTTTTTATTGTAAAAAATGAGTGCAACTTTTGTTTTTTTTTGTTTTTTCTAAAAAAATCTTATCCTTAAGACCGCCTAGCACTCAAATTAGAATTTTATAAACAAATAAAAAGGCATCTTAAGACTTCTCAACTTTCTTTTGAAGCATACAAGAATGGTAAATTCCATATAAGAGTTCCTTACCCGGGCGCCATTTTAAATTTTCAATCGAGTTAATACTTTTTTCATTCACACTTGACGTTATTTTAATAAGTGGTCTTATAACCATATTTTTCCTTATTTTTCATAGCCCTTAGTTTCTTTCTTTAAATTGTTAGAAGTTTTGTACAATTTAGCTTACTTTTCTAAAAGACCTCAAGCCTTCATAGAATTTTAATTCACATTAAATTTATTACAAGTATAAACAAAAAACATAACCACATCTAAATAGTTGTCAGCTTTCTGTTGAAGCATAAAAATGAAAATAATCATTTTAAAAATCCTCACCCGGGCGCCATTTTTTACTTTTTGTTTTAATTTTCTCTCAAATCACGACTTTTTCAATCACAACTGACGTTATTCAAATAGGCAATTTTATAACCATATTTTTCTAAACTAGCGACAAATTTTTACTAGCCTTTAATCTCGTTCTTTTTGTTAATAGAAGTTGTTTGCAGTTTAGGTAGCTTTTAAAAAAAAAACTCCAGTCGAGTCGGTACAGAAATATAAATTGATATTATACCATACACAATACACGTATTATAACAACATAAAACACACCTTCCTTAGCTTTCTTTCTTTTGAAACAAACATATTTAGTTTCATACTAAAATTCCTTACCCGGGCGCCATTTTTTCAATCACACTTGACGTTAAATAGTTCAACTTATAGCTATTTTTTCAGAAAATTTACCTGATTTATTGAATTTTTATAGGTTTTGTTTTAAGTTATGAAATTGAACTTTAGATATTTAAAAGGTATGTTCGGTGATTTTAGTAAAAATACAAGAAAGATTTATTTTTTCGTCTGCTATAAAATCAAAATGTTAAAATATTCAATTGTAACATTTTTTCGTGATATTGTTTATGTAGGTATGTTTTTTTCAACATTTCTTAGGAAAGATCTAATTACACAACCTTATAACAACTTTGGGTTCCTTTGATGCAAAACAAAAAAAAAAACAAAAAGGCAGTTCCTTTTGTTTGTTATTGGGGCTTCCTATTTAGAGAAATAAAGAGACATTTCCCGTGGAAATTTCCTATACCTATCCTATACTTGTATCCTTCTTTTCTTACCCCTGTGGGTTCGATTGAGAATCTTTTCTTTTATTTCTGGTTCTCTACCCCCATTACCCTTCATAAAAATGGATATCGGATTTCTTTTTGCTGAATGCACATGGGAAATTATTTTTTATAACAAATACACCATTGGCACTTCTGCCACCGCTGCCGCTGTCGGTCGGTCGGTCCTCCTTCAATTTTGCTTGCGGAATTGATTCCTTGTGTACCATCATCATTTTCTCCCCCAGTCGCTCGGTGTTCCTTTCCCATAGAATAACACGAATATAGAAATAAAGGTACCTATGTTATACTCTGTGTGTTCTTGCCTTGAAGGCAAGTTCCGGAATTGATATTACTTTTATTTTTTCTTAAAGAAATCAGCACAAATATATAGTAGCACTTACTACCGGATAAAGACATTAGCCTCTTTTTGCCTTCAAAGGCAAAGTTAAAGGCAAAGGCAGTCCCACAGTCAGCAAAGATGGTGATTGTGGTGTGGGATGTTGGGTTGTGGGTTTTTGAGAACTGGGATCGGGATGTCGAGCTGTTGGGATGTGGGATGTCCTCTCCAAATGTGAATGTGGCCAAATTGAAATTCTGTGTACCTATATAAATGTGGTTTCTTTCTTTTTTGTTTGTTTGTTGCTTTATCAATTCATCCTTGTCGTTTTCCAACATTCAATATGGATAGCTTTGCTACTTAGTTGACAAAAGCAAACAAACAATAATATCTACAACAAAAATCCCTTCGTTTTTGTGTGAGTGTGTGATGCTTTTACAAATGCTTCCTGTCATTGTCGTTAAAACCACAATCACACTCGAAAAACAGATTTGTGTTCAGCTATTCAGCACAACATCCCACACTCTGATCTGTAAGAGGAGCATACCCCAAGGTAAAGTGCCTTAGACCTTCTCTCGTATACATTTGGAAATTACATCTGCTGAAGCAACTACATGAATGTATATTGAGTAATTTATTTTGCAAATATTTATAATTTTTCCTTCTATATGCCGTTATGCAATTGACGGATCTAATGTCAATTGGCAAAAGCCATCAAAATCTATCATTTGCCTCAATCCAGTCCATGGGGTGTAATTATCTCGTCGTGATTGAGATGTATAGAGATTTGTATCTTATATTCGATCTCAAAAGTCAATTGTTGTTTGGAAATGGAAATGTCCTTCTCCGCATCCATCGCTATTCAATAATATACTTCAATAATAACTTAAGCACCATTTCTACAACAGTAGCGTCTGAAGTACATTACACAGCGACGTACCTATATAAGTCATTCAAATCGTCGCGTCGTCGTCGTCGTTCGTCTGACGGCTGCTCAATTAGGCGCAAATTGATTGAGACTTTGATTGGATTACGATGTGTTTCTTCATGGCTATAAGTGCGGCAATGCGAAATAACTTTAATGTGGATTAAAGTGAAAGTAATGATTTTGGTAGTAGCATCAGTAGCAGTAGTGACTTAGCGTTCCTAAATATATAATCCGATTAAAAAAGAACGATAGCGATTTGGTTAAGGCGATTAGAATATTATAGGGCTTACTTGTTGTTTTTGTTGTTGCTGTTAGATGGTATGTCTTTAGCTTTTGGTTGAAATTTTATCGACAACGGTGACGCCGCCAACGAAAAAAAAGAGTAAAAAAAAGTTCAAAAGTTAAATAAATGAGAAAACTTTCCCTATAAATGTTCAAAGCTGCATTATAAGCACTTTGAAAATATTCTTCTTCCGATGAAGAAATAATCCGAATTATATTTTTGGTTTATTTTATGCAAACATAAGTTTTTGTCGTCTTAGGAAAAAAAAGTCGAAAGGAAAAAATGTGTCGACATCAATACAGAAAATAATCCTAAGTCTTGAAATAAATACATAGGCCTTAGAGTTGTGCCGACGATGCATTATCTAAGATCTCACTATTTAATTTTTATTTTGTTGTTCCAAGGAAAATCATAGCATATTATTATTATATGAGTTGTGAATAAATTACTCAAGCGATCTAATTAACAAAACTAAGCACATAATACGCAAATGTCAGATTGACATGTGGAAAAAAAGCGGAGACAATCAGAAAGCAATTAAATTAGTTTATCTGACTTGACAATCAAACCAATGGAATATTTTATGGAGGTTTTTTTTTCGGCGAAAAGCCTACCAGGGAATATTCCTATGGTGTTAGGGTTTTCTTAAAAACTGCTGACTAAGATATATTATCTGACACTTGACGTCAATATGTATACCTATACATGTTTATATAGCAAATGTTTGTTTGTAAATTTAAAACACTTTTGACAGTGACATCAAAATACAGAAACTGACAGCTTATTTGTGTTTATTTATTCTAACACTAATCATTAGTACACTATTAACAGAAATTCACAAATCTTAACGATTTAGGTTAGTGTTAGTCATTTGTTTTCATTTAGCATCTTTCTATATCTTAAAGTGTGTCTAAAATTAAAATAGCAAAATGGCTACTTTCAATTTGACTTTTTTATTTCTGACAGTTCAATTTAAACAGTCCATTCCCCATTCCCCAGATCTAGATTTGTTTGTTTTGTTTTTCCTTTCCCCAAACTGTCAGTTTTAAGGCGTGTTCAGATTGCATCGTACTCTGTTCTAGTTTAAAAACGTCCTTCCTATGATGAAGCTGTTGTTTTAAAAATTGATTTCGTCTACAAATTTCACAATATCTAATTCACATTAGTTCTATATAAATGCATAATCGAATACCTATAACTATATACAATTTATTTATTAATATTCTATTGAATTAAAAATGTACCGCAATCAGTTTTAACCGTCTATTGTGAATAAAATCAATAGAACATAGTTGTAAGAGAGTTCATTTGTGTAAACTTAGGATCGTTAGTCACGTACTGAAAAATGGAACAAAAAACTTTATAGATTTTTAACGTCCATTTGACGCCGCGACGTGTATATTCTGTTTATTATGTGTATTTAAATTGAACGAATGAATTAATATTGTTATTGCATGCAAGTTATGTAAATCAAGAGTACAATGAGAAATAAGTATCAGTTTGACACTTAAAGTAGAATTGATAAAGAACAAAAATAGATGCCATATATATTTTGTATTTTTAAATCACCTTTTGTGAAAATTAATTTTGAAATTGTTGCCAAAATTCATTTTATAAAACAAACTCAAATCAGCACCTCATTTACACACTAAATTTCATTCATTTGACAGTTTATAAATTATTGCTTTAAATATGGCGCTCAAGAAAGTGTCACTTTTTGACATAACTAAAAATCCAGCAATGATGTCTCCACCATCATGGAAGTACACATATTATTGAGTGCAACATATGTTTGTAACGTAACGTAAGAATGGGATTGACATTCCAAAACCAAATGGGAGAATGCAAATGAAAGACTGTTTTCAAAATATTATACGTCACTGGGGTGTTATTTCAAAAGTGGCACACACAAATGCGAAGTGATGAAGGAAAAGTGCAGAAGACTTCTCTCTGCTGGGTAATTATGTACAAATGCACAAACATATATACGCTACGCAGTCAAAACGTCTGTCTGCTTGCACTCTAAAAATATCTACAAAAAAAGAACTAAGCAGAAAAAAAGGATCTACTTCGACGATGACAGCTCGACGCGAAGGCTTTGCCAGCGAGTATAGTACAGAGTACAGTTAAATGCCATATGAACTCTCCCATGTCATTAACCGTACAAAAAGTCTTACTCTAGATATACACATATTTTTTTCTTTCTTTGCGTCATCCTCTCGCCTATAGAGATTCCCTACTTCATCTGTCAAAGGTAAACCCCACTTGTGCATCAGCAACACTGGTGCTGATGGTGTCTCGTTCGTTAGGTCAAAGAAGTCTGTTCATAGAAACATTGTATATATACACCATCTAAATGAACTTCTAGTTCTCATATTGTTAAAGTCTCTAAAGGTATGTTCACATGGTATATACCGCACTATAAGTGCATGTTATTTTCGCCATTAGGTCATAAAGAATTATGGAGAGAAGAAAAAAGAAATAGTAGTTGATTGTAGATTGTGTGGCAGTATCTAATTCTAGTTGTTTGCAATTTTTCTTAATTATAAACATAATAAATGTTGATGTGGAGGAGATTCTGCAACAACATAACAATATCAACATCATGAAAAGTAGTAGAAGAAAAATAAAAAGAAGGAGGAAGAGGAGGAGGATAGGAAAAAAAGGTGCAAATTATAATTTAATGAGCGCACATTTTCCGAACAATTTACCATTCTATTCGTGCACCAGTGTTAAAAAAAAAGTATACATTATATTCTGTACAGAGTGCTATGGCAATGCAACACTTTTCAACACAATTCCACATGCAAAATGAAATTATCTATTTGTAGCTCAAGTACTCAAGAATTCTATTGTGAATAATGTGCTATGTTGCTATATGAGATATTTATATTTTATTTATTTTATAGGTAGGTACATAGTTGCAATAGAAATATGAAAGCAGGAAATGAAATTCTACTTTTTTTCTAAAAGTGTTCTATTTATTTGAGTTTAAAAAAGGACATAAAGAAGGCTCCTGAAAGGCTTTTGAGGGATGAATTGTTAAATTAGATTCTGCAGTAAATGTGCATCATTTATAATCATCATCAATTATTAATTTTATTCGGGGTTAGTTTTTCTTCCTTAGTTATCTGGGAAAAAACACCCTTTCAGGGAAGTGATCTAAAATGTCTTACTTTTCTAAGGCGTCAACTGTCAAATGCATATAAACTTATGTTGAACTTTAATATTTAAAATTGTATTTTGTATCCAAAACTATTTGTGCACTATTGTTACGTATTATAATTTTTAGATATATCAAAATAACGGTTTAATATTTTGACAGTTTTAGTAAACTTAATTGTGACTTGACACTTTTGAGGCGAATCAGTTTAACATTTCATCATTTTATCTTGCTCCCACTCATTTCTTTAAAAAATCTAAAAATGTTTGCCTCAATCTCCTGTCACTTTTTAAGACTTCAAAAATAAAATTGTCCATTGTGAATAAGTCTTTTATTTATTTTGACATTTCATCATTTTATCTCGCTCCCACTATTTTTTTATTAGAAAATCCAGAAATGTCAGCCTCAACTAACAGCAACTACTATGAGACGTCAAAAACTCAAGTTGTCTATTGTGAACACTGTCTTTTACTTAACCATAACTACATACATGTGTGTGGGAGCTTATTTTAGTTTAACACTTAGGTGCAAGTTTGAAAATTCAATAAAAATAACCATAAATAAAAAAAATTTGTCAAAGAATTCAAACACTGAAATAAATAATTACATAGATGATGAAAATTAGATCAATTAACCAAAGCTGATAATGGATTAGCAAGCTAATTACAATTTAGGTTTACTCAGGAGGCATTAAAAAAAGAAACAATCTAGATATCTCACAAAACTTTCAACACCTCCAGCTTATACCAAAAATCTTACAAAACCAAAGTTTTAGCAAACACCTGAGAAATTAAAACTTTGTTTTCAGATTTCTGGGAGTTTCGAGGCCTTTGACATTTTCAAGTGAGTTTCTTACCCCCAAGAAAAGCTATAAAATCATCTGTTACAAACAAAAATATTCCATAATTTTTGTATATTTATTTGATAGCTTTATATCATACCTATATATTATTTT
Organism: Eupeodes luniger; assembly: GCA_951509635.1. Lineage (NCBI taxonomy): Eukaryota > Metazoa > Arthropoda > Insecta > Diptera > Syrphidae > Eupeodes > Eupeodes luniger. The sequence goes on along the minus strand of OX608075.1, from coordinate 2,919,617 downwards.
TGACACTATGTATAAAAATATATATAGAAAACCAAATTAATAACGAAATTCCTATCTCAAAACTGGTTATAATATACATAAATGTACATACATATAAATAACTGTCAACGATAAATTGTATTTTGCTTAGACTTCACAAAATGCCTGCCGGACTTATGTCAACAAACTTTTCATATAAATAAGCTATGTATTTATACGAGAAGGCATTAGGAAGGCAGCCTTTAGTATTATATTTGTACATACTAGGTATGACTGCCAGACGCGAGTTTTGATAAATATTATTTTTTGATTGTTTAGGTGCTAATCGAATGCAATGTCGATTTTCATTTTGCGGCCTCCGCGTTTGAGTGGTGACAATCTTTTATTTTTTTTTTGTTAACAATAGCAACGTTGATTACGAAGCATTAATCTATTTTGCGACACACCAATCTAAATAAAAGATAAATTTGACTCAAAATAAGAACAGCAACAAAAAATAAAGGTTCTTTCATAAAAGTTAATGAAGGTTGACACATATACGTATAATGTACATTTATGAGCTGTGCATATCTCTATATATCCACGTTGAGGGACCACATAACGAATGTAAATTATTAGCTTCTCCATGGGGCATTGTGCTCCTATCTCACTGAGCTTTGAATACAAAAAAATAATCCTTTTTGTATCCTTCATTGAAAAAATGTAAATGGAACGAATGCGTAGATAAGTTCATTGTTGAAGTAAATTGTGAATCGTCCCTAAACACAATAGTTATTCATATTCTTTAAATTTAAAGAAGTTACGAAGAGATTAACGAATCACGGTTTACAGCCTGTAAACGTCATCACAACTACATATTTAAATCTCATCCCACACACGAGCGAAAATTGTGATTTACACTCATTTTGACAATATGAAATGTCATTCCATTGAGCCGTTGACATTTTCAAGGTTTGTTTAAATAAAATTACTTCACAACTACAGCAGCCATTTTTGTTTTTTTTTTTTCGTAGTTCCGTTTCATTTATGTTAAATGAATGCATTAAGTAATTGTCATTTTCAATTGGGATGTTCAATAACCATTTTTTTGATAATGTAATCTGACTGTAATATGTCAGTTAACGTCATTTCTGTTTTTGTTTAAAAATAAAATGATTTGTTTTTTTTTTTTTGTGATACCTACTAATGAAAGTGACAGGTCAACAAATTTGATCATCATACCCTAAACAAAAGGGGGAAAGTAAATCGAATGGAAAAAGTTCGATTTCAAGGTCTGACTATTTGAATTTGTCTTTTGTTAAAGTGACACTCCCATCCGTTATTTTGGTGTGCTTTTATTATGGCGTTTATTCAATTTTCTTACAAAATTTTTCCGATTACTTCTTTGTCTGGCTTTGTGTATACATATTCAATGATGATTATTGATTGCTACCTGGATTGCGTCATTGCATCGATGACGATACATGTATGTAAATTCAAAGAAGAGATCACAATAATGAGAAAAATAACGTGTTTTTTTAATTCCCTCTTTTTATTTTATAATGATTTTTCGCCGCCCATTTCTTACAGTCACACTTTTTGTTTTGTTATTATGTTGTTTAGTTTTTATTTTAATTAATTTTCTTTTTTTTGCAATTTAATAAATGCTGTCGTAAATTAAGTATGCATTGATTGTTATTTTTGTTTCTTTCTGCTGCCATAGAAGTTGCAAAATGTTTGTTTATTTTTCCAATTGTTATGGTTTCAAAATGAGGTCGCCTACTGAGAGTTGTATATCTTTGTATAGAAAAACACGCACTCGCAATGGAGTGTTTTTTTACATCGAACAAAAAGCCAATAAAATAATGTAATCAAAATTAGTTGTATTTTATTAATCCAAACAAACTTAAAAATATTCACTTGAATGTTTATACAAAGAATGTTTTTTCTAAGATGTTTAGATATTCAAATCTCAAATGGCTTCAAAATTGACAGAATTTGTAGCTATTTGTATATGAACTGTAGAGTTTAAAATATTTTTATTTCATACAAATTATTAAAGCTTTAATATCTGCGGATCAAAATTGTAAACCCATTGGTTTCCTTGGTTTATCAACCGTTTAACCATGGTTCAACCAACTAATTAAACCCCGAACAATGGTTGATAATATACAGTCGTTAGTATTGTTACTTCATGCAAATTATTAGAGCTTTAAAAACCGTGGACAAACAATTTAACACCACTAATTTTAGTGGATTATCAAGCGTTCAACCAGGGTTCAACCATCTCAACTATGGTTGAATATTATAATTTTTCACCAAAATGTATGTTAAAATTATGATCCGCAGATTAAATCGTCTTTGAAAATTTTGCTTAATCTTTTTCCGGTGTTTGTATTAATATCACTAGATTAGGGTCATATAAAAGGACACTGAATTGCCACATAAAAGCTAAGAAACAGCAGTGATAAGCAAGATTAATTGTTATCGTGGAGGCTCACTTTTCAGTTCTTTGTAATTTTTCCCACTCTTATTTTAAGCTTAGATTAAATCTCATAATCAATTTATCAATATACAAAATACGAGTCGTGAAAAAATAAACCTTCTCAAAACTAGCTCTGATTAGGTACTTATTCAAGTCACGAAATGGCCAGAAGCTAGGCAAAACAGATTCAATCAGTGCCTATACCAACCTTCCAATACTTTTTGCTGCTCATTTAATTTACAAATCCCACGGTGCGGTCCCATGTGCCAAGCCAAATGATTTTCATTCTCTACAAACCCATTAATCTCGATTTCGATGTCCCAAGCCCACTTTTATATAACATTAAGCACTATGATTCATATAAAATGGCGTTCACTTTTAAATTAATAATAATATCAAATTGTTACGCCATTACATTTTTGTCTACAACTTACCCTACCCACGCATTGTTTGTACACATATGATATATGTAAAGAGTACATATTCATTATTTCCTCTAATATTCTTAATAAATATTCCAGTTTAATTTTATTTCAAAAAAAAAATACAACAAAAGACAATTTTAATTAAATTCATATCTCGTTTCTTGTGTTTGTTGTACAAAAAGATTAACCCTTAAGGTCTATCCACAATAAAGTATGATGACAAAAACGCGGTATAGAAAATTCAAATTGTTCAAATATTTACTGTTTTACCAGATACAACAACTGTTTCTGTACCTATATGTACTTACTTTATATCCTATATGGACTATTAGCAAATAAGTGTTGATAATACAAATAGATAAATTAGTTGTCTTCACTTCATTACGATAAAGTCTTAAAGTGTGAACATATTTTCAAAGTCGCGTGTAGACACATTCGATGCTGCTTTTTGTTGCCTTTTTGTAAGTGAATGATAAGCTGTGTGTTTTTCTTTAATTAAAAATGTAGTCATTTCCACGATTAAATTAAACCGAACTATAAGTTTATAGATAGTTTAGTTATAATTGCTTTTTAAAGTGTCATTATGACGTTATGAAGTCTGTTGATTCATTTACAATATGTATATGGCTATAAAAAGCTTCTTTGGTATCCATCATTTTTATAATCGGTTTACGATTTGGTAAGTAATAAGAAGTCGATTAATTTAAAAATTAAAGATAACAATGCAATTATGTATATACAAACACGTGATTATCTCGCTTCTACACCGAAATTGCAGTGTATCTGTCAGTGTTTTGACAACTACCCAATTGACGTTGATCTGTCAGAGTCTTGACAAATGTCATTGTTTTCACTTGTTTCAACTGCAAACCTGATCAGAAATTGCACTAAAACTACATGTGTGACTATCAAAAATGTGACTATCGAACACACAAAGCTTATGTCAACATGACATTACATCAAATTAACAGAAAACTCAGTAAATAAAATTTATACAATATCTATCACAATATGTTGTATGTATATTTCTTTTAACTTCTTCATTTCTTCTGTGATATGAAGATGAATATGGAAAGTGAAAAAAAGAAAAAACGTGAAAAGTAGCCGTGAAATTCAATCTTGTTCCAACGGACATTAAAGTATGTAGGTTTAGTGAATGATGGTCGCTCAAGCTCAACTTTCTTTTTCGAGCTCTTTCACACTTAAAAGAGATTTTCTTTCAACGAAGAAGAAAAGAATAATATGGACGTTAGCATGTTGGCATCTGTTTGCAACAAATTTAATTGCAAACAACACAAATACTGGTATTGTTAGAGATACGTGTTTAAAAGGAAAGTGCATCGTATCGGGGCTTGAGGTTTTTCTACAAATAATAACTCACTTAATTCCGGTTCTTTTTATTTCTTTTTACCGACATCACATCTAATCGATGAGTAATTGGCATTTTTTGTACATGGTGTTTAATTTCCTCTGCTAGCCATGTTCGTTTTAAAAACCTTCATTTCTGAGTAAGCCAAGGTAATTTTCGAAGTGGCCACCAGCAGTCAGCGCCATCGCCATTATTTTGTATTAATGTCTGTCAGTGGGTCAGACTCAGAAATTAGCTTTTGTTTTCCATCATTTTTTACACCATTGATTTGTATGTGATTAATTTTCTTTTCAACCATCAAAGTTGGTATTTTTATTTTGCGTTCTACGTAGCGTACCTGATGTTGAAGTTGAAGTGAGCCTTAATGCAAGAGAACACACAAAATATATAACCACAATACAAATTGTTATTTCTCAAAACCAGAAAATATAAAAATCAAATTAAGCTTTGAAATGCATGAAGTGATAAAGAAAAACACAAGCCCACGTTTCTTTAATTTCGTTTTTCTGTTGATTGCTACATGAAGATAAATATTTAATTTGAAGTGTGTAGCGGAGTGTTTCAAAGGTGGCAGCACTGTTGTTTGGGAGGAAAAACTGTATTATTATGATGGGAACTCCTTAGTTTTGTTTGTATTCAAATTGCTTTCAAACAATTATTATATTGAAAACAAATGCAAGGCGAGCTTTTGTTGTTAAAAATGTCTATAAAAGTATAGCTTTGGATTTTTATTAAATGAATTTATGGGGTGCCAGAAGTTGAATTTTAATTTTATTTGTCTTCTATTGTTCCTTTGGTTTTCAAATCGTGCACAAATGTAATTATCATATCTACCTACCTACCTATCTACCCACTTTGGAGTTCAACGAAATGATAGATATTATTTTGATCATTAAAGTGCGTAGTCATTTATTGCGTGTAGCCCATTAAAGAAATAAGAAATATTTCTTTTAAATTGATATAACTGGCGACAAACTTGTAATTCTAACACGAATGTGACAAGGAATGAATAAAAGCAAGAAACAATTATGTTGATTGTCCAGCATATAACCTAAGATTTAGCTTATTAAAAAAAAAAAACTTGCATCGTGTAAACACTGTGTGAACCATCAACAGTTAAAACGTCATATGGCTCTATAGTTCTGTCATTCTTTCTTTCTTTCAATACATTTTATCACGTATTTTAGACTCGTATTAATTCTGAACAGTTACATATTCAAAATTGTACAAAAGACGTAACTAATGAAACATACACCATTTCCTAATTTTGAAGCTTTTTATTAGCAAGTGTTTCTTTAAGATTTTCCTTCAAAACATAAATCGAAATAAACTAAACTGAATAAAAAAACATCGATCAAAATGTCAAAAACTTAAAATTTACAGCTGAATTCAGTTTAAATAATTTTTGCTTGACTAAACTTGCGATTAAAAGTAATTTTCAAAGCCTTACATGATTTATTTCTTTTTAATTTTGTTCCTATCATTTCCTCAAAGACTTTGAAATGATTCACGAAATTAAGTGAAGCGTACACTGAAATGTCAAAAATAAAAAATAAAATAGTAATTAATATAACGGCCTATTGCAATATTTAAAATGAAATGAACCGTCAAGAAAAATAATTTGTAAACTTTGGTCGGTGTTCATATTGAATTCTTTTAAAAGCAAATGATTTTGACGTTTCATAGTAATTTCTTCCATTTTTCCCACTTGATAGTTATAAATAGACAGGAAATTGAGGCAGACATTTTTAATTAGTGATAGTGAGATAAAGTTACGAAATGTCAAAATCTCCCCTCAAAAGAATCTAGTGTGAACAAGGACCTAGAAGAAAAAACTATTGGTGTGTTCGATTTGACAATCTAGCTCATTTTACTGTAATAAAAGAACTGTTTAATGAAACTATAAACTTCAAATTAAATAATTAAAATCTTAAAACCATATTTTCAAATTTTTAGCAATTTTTTTAACAAATTTTGTTTTTCTTTTTCTTGCAGGTATGTATTTTCTGTATACACCTAACTTAATGACTGAAATCAAAATCTGTCATATTTTTTGAACATACATAAGTCATTGTTTGTAAGTATAATTTGTACTTTTTTATTTGTTGTTCATTTGGGCCTCAACATAAGCACTTTATAGCTGAGTTAAAGTTCAAGGTTCGTTCATTCCCATGAGCTAAGCTATATTTTTTTAAAAATAAAGGTTTTTATACCCAAGAGGAAGGTCAACAAAGAAATAAATATATATGTACATATACGCGCTGCCATTCATGAAATAATGTATAAAGTATACCATTAAATCACGATTTAATTGAAGTGATTTTTGTTGTTACTCGTATAAATGACAGAAGAAAAAAAAGAAACTAGATACAAGAGTACATAGACTCACATCAAAAGTTGATTTGTATGTACTATTACAACATGAGTAATATCCACATAAAGCATTTAAAAAATTGAAAAAAAAAAAAAGAGAAACAGATTTACAACTGACATTTGCTTTATAGTCGGGATTTACAGAATAGGCCATTAAAACAGAAAAATCTGTTTCTTTTATGACCAATCGAACAAATGACTCACAAACTGGAAATTTCTGTCAAAAAAAAAACAACGGAATTAATATATATTCCTTGTTGTTGTCTGCCATTATTTTTGAGCGAGATAAAATATGGAACGCCAAAATAAGTGGTGTGAACTAAGCCTAATTTAACAACTGTCATAATCATAATAATTTTCTAAATGCTTATTTAGCAAATTCCTACCTCATTCAAAATCTTTATCCTTTGAAAAAATACTAAGATCCTATGATCTGAACACGTCTAAACAATGACAATTAGTACCTAAAAGAAAAAACAAAACAAACAAACCAAAATCTGCTTATTTGAAATGTCAGAAATTTAAACACTACTTCACCGACTATAAGGCACGTTGCCATTTCATTTATTTAAGCTACCTCTGACAACCCACCATGAGATTCAACTCCAAAATTGCTAAAATGGGTGTCTCCTCCCGCCTCAGTATTTATTTCCCATACTATACAAGTTCCATAAAGATTTAGCAACATTTAAAACTGAAAACTGGTTTCTTTTCGATCGTGGGGTGGAGTGGCGGTGGCAATAGCGATGAATGACGGCAGCGGTGAGCTGTGACTACCAAATGTCGATAACGAAGTCGACTGCTGCAAAAGAAACAACATTAGACACTTTTAAAGACAAAGATTTATAGAAGAATAAGCAGAACTAATAAACTCCAAAAAGCTACCATGATTTTTAAGACTGTTTAAAATGTTTATTAGCATCGTCGTCGTCGATGCCAATGATCGTAAGAAGAAAAAAAATTGCACGACTTCTTCATGAATTAAGTTGGTCACGAAGTGGCTCAAATGTCACCATATTAAATTTAAATCGATCGCAAAGACTTTGTTCTTTTAAACAATTTACATTCGTTTAAGTATCATGTTTTGATATTTAGAATGTTTTCATGTTGCAAGGCTTTTATAAGAACAAATCTAGATCGTTTACGGTCTAAATAACTTCTAACTTAGTCTTGTGTCATCATCATTAACCATACAAACATATGTATTCAAGTAATATGGGCCAATGTCAATTGTATAGAATTACAAGTTACTGTTACTGTTTTGCAAAAGTCATATTATGTAAAATGGTACTTAAACAAGTTGGTCTTGATTTGGAAGATTGATGAATAATAATAAAGTTATCGAGTAACCTACTTGAAAGTCTTGTTTCTCTGTGTTTTTCAGTTTTTTGTTTTCTGTAAAGAACGTAATTTACCAGCAACTATCCCCGTAATTATATTAAGAGCCCTTAAGGCTGCTTGGTAAAGTGTTCTAGATTACATACATCTCCCTCTCTCTTTCTCTCTCTCTCTCTCTCTGTCTACTTCCACCGATGAATGATGTCATTTTAATTTCTATGGAACTTGACACGGTGGGCTGTGTTTATGTTGTGTTAATGTTTTGTGTTTGCATTTTGTGGTTGTTATGACTATGAGTGACGAACACACCACACACACACCCCACTCATTAGTCAAACAATTTTTGTTGATAACTTGATGGACTTGACGGACAGTCTCGTGGAGAAGACAAAGGCACATGGTAAAATGATATAAAAGGTGGATGCCAACATTAAAAATGTTCTTTTAGAGCTGTGAATTGTATTTTTTATTTGACATTTACTTTAAGTGACATATGATCCAATAAATGTATTATTGTTGCTGCGTGTAAATTCATGTGTCATACTAGATATTATTTCTTATGTCTGGCAGTTCTCTTATGTATGCTAAAAGTAAACGAACAGAACTACACAATTAACTTCGAAATTTACAATTTCGGTCACATGTTGAGTTTTTGTCAGCAGATTTAAGACATTTTGAAAATACCAAATAACTCGAGTTATTGTTGCTGTCATTTATTCAGCTCTAGAAAGTCTGACAGTTCTTTAATTTAAGTGCAAAGTTTTATTCACATGTTGAGATATCGCCAGAAGACTTTTTCAGTATACGAAGAAACGTTTCGCATTACTGAAAAACGTCAATGTTTTATTTGTGACAATGCTAAAAGTTGTGTTTTTTTTAACGTCATTCCAATATTAGTAATTCTTTTTTGAAACATGTTTGTTAATATTGAAAACAAAAATATTATTTCTATAAATAGAACTTGGAAAAGATTCAGAAACCAATAACAACACATTACCTAGTAACCTTTCAGAATGTAAAATACGTAAGGCATAACATAAAATTAGTGGCGTGTGTACGTCCATTGAACACCCAGAATTTTCCAATTAGCGTGTCAACATCTATAAAAGGTAGGGCAAGTGTATAGACCGTACATAAAAGTCACGCAAGTTCTTTGGTGGCATCAACCAACAAAAGCAACACAATTTCTATATCTACATCTATTGTAATAGATAAAATTCATGTCGGCACTGACCACAGTTTTCTGTTTTGGTTAAGGTATCCAAAAAACCCTATGTTTATAGGGCCAATCCCAAGGGTGTTTTAATAACTCTGGTGACACCTTAAAACAGAACAAATTATAAACCAACTATCCATAAATAAATACATATCTCTATATTTTGATTAAATGGTCTTTCAAGGGCACACATTAAGTTATTAAAACGTATATCTTCAACATCTATTTTATTCAAGTAAACCTATACGAGTAGATACCAGAGGTAGGTTTTATAATGTTATTGAAAACCTGACCGACCAACCCTCTTTATGAGAGTTATAAAAAATAATTCATTTGCATTATTTGTTAGCAAAGTAAAACGCCCCTATATCAAATCGACAATCGATTAAATAATAATGTATTGAAAACAAAAATAAAACTTTACGTACGGGCAATATATCAATTTTGTAACGTATCTAACCCACGAACAAGAGAAGTTATATACATTTTGCCTCTATTTCAAAACTTGCTATAATGGAATACATTAGCCTCCTTATTTGCTGAGTGTTTCCATTGTAATCGAAGGAAATCAGAATATTGGATTGACTCAAGTTATTCGATTGTTGTTAACATTTCTAATGACAGAAGGCCCCCATTTATTCCCCATATATTCATTCTCTCTCTCTCCTCGTATGTTACGTCTCTCTCTCTCTCCTACCCTAGTTTTCTAGCTTAAGTCCTTGAGGATTTTAGGGTAATTAACGAGGAATGCTAATGGTATTTTCATCTAACATTATGTCTATTATCTATACGTATAGTATACTCGTATTAACACTGTGTTTGACATAAACTAAACACCCTGTGTGCTATAGAGAGAAAATATTCAAAATGGTTTTTCGGTGTTGAATCTATAAAATGTGGGACAGGAATGTAGTAAATTAATTTGAATTGACTCTCATTCAAAAGAGAAGTTCTAATTCAATTATTATGTCATCATGTGGAGTCTTAATCGAGGATTTGTTGCCGAAAGCACGTTTAAGAACAATTTCTTCTTATTAACTTTGGATTAGGTATATACTTTATTGAGATGCTTTAGGGCTGTTTGAGATATTTTTATCTTAAAGGGGTTGATGACAAGGATTCTCCCTGAACAATAAAATACGATGATGAATTAAATTGCTGAAACTATTATTATTTCTTCTATTCTAAAATATCCATTAACGAATTAGTGATAAATTTGACGTACAGGTTGAACTGACGTTTAATGGTGACATTTAATTGACATCTAATATGTTCAGAAAATTGAAATCTTTCAAAGGTTTTTCATTACAAATTTCTGATAAAATTTTGCATCCATTTTTTATAGGAACTCTGTTCTTGCTCCGAGAACTCATTTTCCTTTTCTTTCTTTATGACGCACCACGTTATACTGCCATGTTTCTTTTTTAATAAATTACTCTAGCATGATTTGAAATCCATGGAGATTGAAAAATTGGAAAGATAAAACCAGAATAGAAACAATTATGGTTTTAGTAATTTGTGTGTACATTCTTTTCCATTAAAGTTGTTGTTCTTAGTGACAGTGAATAGTTCATCAAATTGATCATGATGACAGATCTTAATCGTGATACGTCAAAAACCATTTCGGTAGTAACAATAAAAGTTCCTCATTACAAACTTATAACCAATTAACATTTATATGTTCTCATATATATCTGACAAGACTGTCATATTAAAGTGCTTTTGGCCAAATATAGATTTGAACATCGAAGCAATTTTAATTTTACACCACCTGTACACTTATATCTCCTCACAAATTAACTCCGTAATCAATATTTATTAATTTTATGTAATTTATACAAAACGAAAATGGTTAACACCTTTTTCAAAAAAGAAACAATTTAAACCAAAAAAACTAACCATACAAGTCTGTCAAAAAAAAAAAGAAAAAAAGACGTGGTAGTCAAGGTTAATGTTTTTTTTTCTACTCAATTAAAGTGTATCGTTTCACATCTGTCTGTCATGTGTCATCTCTTAAAAGCAACAACAGCTGACATTTTGAGATATTCTTTTCCGTTGGTTTGTTAGTCATATCCTCTTTTTTTCAATATTATTTATTGGTTATATCTTTCACAATATCGTGTATCGATTCCAATTGAAGATACCGCTAAAAGGGAAGCCATCGAAATAATAAAAAAACGTAAAAGAATAATAATTATTACCCTCGTGCCAGTGTCAGTGTCAGTGGTGCCAGTCACTTAAAATTCATTCACCTGCGGGGTTGTATATATAGTTTCTTTTGGGCTTGGGTATATAAGAATCAAGTTATTAGGTCTTGGATCACACCTGTATTTATTTTTTTTTTGTTGGTATAACTTTTATGATGGACAGTTGTTGTGCTGGCTGTTGAATAGATAAACCGACAAAATACAGATGCCCCAACTTAATTAAAAAAGAAAGTCAAATATAAAAATAAATAATTACCGGATATAATCACAAATTCTGAGAGAAATTTACAATCAAACAGTTCTCGGAGGTTTTCACTTTTTATTTTTATTCTGAAAGGAAGACATTTATGTTTCCTATTTTTAAGGAATTTTGACATTTCATCTTTTTATCTCATTTCCACTCATTCAAAACAAAAATTTAAAATGTCTGCCTCAATTCCCTATCTGGCATATAAAGTGGAAGTGGAATAAAATGATGAAGTGTCAAAAGAATCCAATGTGAACACCGCCAAATAGTACACGAATAATATTGATGACATAACTTATTTTACTGAATAGTTCTGTTTGTTTACTTTACATCTCAAAATTGCCCATTTCAACCATTCTAAATTCTGTCAACCATAATAGGTAAACAAAATACAACAGAACGGGATGATTTCCTCTCTCGGTTGTTTATTAATGTCAAATCTTTGATATCAGAGTTCATTATTTGTTGGTTAATTTAGTATGACATCCTTCTTCTGATTTCCAAAGTGCTTAATCTAACAGATTTTGGTAATTCTCTTTCGGTAGAAATAAAATATGTTGAAAAATGGCGTAAGTCTATTTCATATATGTATGTGGGAAAATAAATTAAGCAAAAACCACCTGTCAGCTGTCAAAACTACTGTCATTTCACATTTAAAACAGTGTTGTCAATTTAAAAAGCCTAATCTTTGGTTATGATGAAGTTTTATTTTTGTTTGCCTTTTAAATTTATACAAACTTTCATTAGTTCATATTTATTCGAGTCTTCAATGATACATATGCAGATATAAAATTCTAGGCATTGAAAGTTGTGCCTCCACCATCTTTACATTATAGTTCTCTCTATTATATTTCTTTCATCATGCAACGAATTAATGTTCTCAATTTATTAATAATTGCCACATCAACATAAATCATGATCATTTGACTCATAACTTTTCATCACCACCACCAACTTAACAACCTTGTAGAGCGAGTCTATTTTCGATTAAAAAATGCACTTACATAAATCCTAAGTAAATATGAGCTTTTTAATTGTTTTTTTTTTTTGAAAATGGAGAATTAAAATTCTACCACAATAATGGAACTACTTCTAGAATTGTTCATCTATTTTAATTTGTTTGGAGAGGAGGGCTTGGGGAAGACAAGTATTTAGGTTGAATACGATTTAGGAGCGAATGAACGTACAACATCTGCTCCTTTGTCAATATCTCCTTCTATGTTTTTCTTTTTTGGAAATATGATTAATGAATCGAACGAACTTACAATTTTTGTTTTGTAAGCTTCTTCATAGCCAAGTGTCAATTTATTTCAGTTGCGTACAATTAAATTTAAATGACAGGAAAAAAGAACAACATTTTTAAAATAAGAAATTATGAGATTAGACTACATTGCAGTGTTTTTCCATTGGCATTCCATTTGGGCAATAACTTATCGTTCATGTGTAAACCTAGCAGCAATAGCTAACTAGTACACATTTACACAAGTCAACTCTAACTTGTGGTGCAATCAACTATGTACGACGAGGTATATATATAAAAAAGAAAGTCTTGCAGCCGCATGCTGCGCTAAAATTAGCCAATTCCCGGTTTCTTCTTCTCAGACATCGCATCAGTAGTGCAGTGTGATTTTCCAAAGAATTTTCTTCGTTATTTTTAGAGAAAAAAAAGAGACATTACAACAAATAAAAAATCAGCCACAAACTAACGGCGCGGCGACAATTTTTTAAATGCTGCCTCGCTCCCAGAAGCGCAGAAACGCACCACTATGCGCATTTCCATCAACAGCAGTGTAAACCTACAATCAGAATGTGGTATTTTGAGGTTTTATCGATGCCTGCCTGTGGCAGTGTGGCATCTGAACCGATGATGATTTTTTTCAATTAAACTCAAGGAGGAAGACATTTGAGAATTGCCGTCGTAATATTATATGTAGTATGAATATAGCCTTAGACTGCGTTAACTCTTTTAACTATTTTAATTGCTAAACGCGTGCTGCACTATTATGACATTTTATGCGCGCATTGCTGAGACTGTCTCTGAAGCGTTGGAGTTAATTTGATTGTTTATCTGTGCGTCAGTTGTTGCTAGTTTTATATTTTTCTTTTTCATTAAAATCAAAAGAATAAAATGATATTAATAACAGAAAAGTGTCAGAATCTTGTTAAGCTACTTAATGGCCACTTAGATATCTGGAAATATCTGGAAATCTGGATTCGTATGTAATGTAATGTATCTTCTAACGTTACGTTTTGACGTCTTGCTCTAGAGTGAGAATGTTATTTTCTTTCTGTTTATAGAAGGTGGACACCTTTTATGACAGATTAATTGAACTGTTTGCTACCATTCACTTTGAACGTACAAAATATAATCTTAAATGAATCACGAAATCTTTTATGCATCAGTCTAAATATGGAAACTGGTTGTATGGCTCAAAATGTGTGTTAGGTTAATAGATAGATAGAAGCAAGTTTCTAAAAATGGATTATTTTGGATTTTATTTATTTTTTTTAATTCGAGTTGTGGAATGTGTTAAAATATGCGTGTTCGAGCATCAGAATGTATCAGTAAAAGGGTATGACTTGAATCAATTAAAAAATACTAAACTAAAGCTACTATTATGTTCTCAAAGAAGAAATGCTACACGGGCTTAACCAAATTTTAATTGAAACATTTCTTAAAGTCTTACTTATTTTGGTTTTTGTTTTGTAGAAAATATTGAGTCTTGAGACATTTTGGTAGTACGTAGATTTTTATCGCAAAAATTACACAGATCTAGGGTAGAATGTCAGAATAGAGATTTTCAGATAAAAATAATGACTTAACGTAACGCCAAATCAAAAATCTGGTAAAGTATTGCGAAAATGTGAAAACTAAAAGTGACAGCTAAACAAAAAGGGAATATTGATTCTGGTTTTTGTTTTTCCTATATATACACGGCAACTTTTATCCTTCTTTAAAAGTTCATTCTACTTAAGAAAGTTAAACAACACGTAAAAACCTTTGCTAAGAATAATTTGGGAAAAGGTTAAAATGATGTGGGAATAAAAAAAATACCATAATGTTTTCTTAACTATTTAACCTACTAACCCCAAAAACACACTTAGCTTAAGAAATAAAAAAGAAAAAAAACAACTCCAATAGTTTATGTCTTCATAAAACTCAATGGCAAAACTTCACAAAATTACCATTACTCTTCGACTAAGCCTAAAGTATTGCAAACAAAACTGGAAAGAGGATTTTCTTGCCATTCCCATTGGATCGTATTACCTATACCATCTATGTACATATTTGGTGAATGATTAATGGTCCCCAAGCAAGCTTTTGCCAGAGACCGGAAGGTTAAACTTCTTCAATTGGTTTATTCTTGCTTAGCTTGTTTTAAGTGCCATCTATAGTTATGTAGTGATATGTATGTCTATGTGGTATGTGCAGTAGTCCGCAAAAATAAGACGTATATTCTCACATTTTTAAAAGAATTAACATTACGTTCCCACCAAAGTTCCTGATGCATACGCGGTGTAATTTTTGTAAAAAGAAGCACTTTGATAAGACTTCAAGATATATAAGAATGTTGTGTTCCCTTTTTAAAATTGACTTAATGTTTCATGTGGTAAAAAATTCTTCTTTCTTTTATTTTTTAAACCTTATTTACCTTTATTATCTTTTCTATTCCAGAGAACAGAATTAATTTTATTTTCTTCATCATTAAAAGTTATGGTCTAGTGGACAATTCTCACCGTATACTCTTCTGTCAAATAAGAATTACAAGAAAGGAATAAACACTGTTACCTATAGTTTAGTGAACCATCATCATCAAATGCGTTGCCGGCTATTATTATCTTCCTTTGCCCTTCACAAACTTCTTCTTTGTCCTCATAATTTCTCAAAAAAAAATTAAACTCAAAGTTGTAGCATGTAAACCTAGCCAAGGTATAGATGTTCTCTGTCGTGAAAGACTGTCATGAATAATGTTTTCTGCATGAACTCTTCTTCCTCCCACAACTTAAATAGGTATCTTTTTTTGTATGTCTTTCACTATACTCGTACCTTACCTAGTCGTCTTGAACAGAGCGCTCATCATTCTTTATAATATTATACAATATAGTTGTGCCCGGATAGCACCTTGGATATATTAAGTCGAGCATAAACTAAACATATACACACGGAACACTCAAGGCAAAAGGGCTCCATTCCATCATAATCTTGTGTGTTGCAATTCGAGACGAACACAACACTATACTATACATCATATTATAGTTGGTAATGTGGTTTTCGAAACAACTTGCTCTGAACTGTCACATGCGGTGGCGCTGCTCTCGGTTTTATCAAACGGCAATCAACTGACATGTCAGTTAATTAGAATGTTTGTCTTCTTTTATACCGTCATATTATACACAAGTATGATGATGATGATGATGAAGATGATGGTACCTAGTACCTTTCAGAAACTTCCTGTTGAAGTTTTCAAACTCACTCAGATGTGACTCCCTCCTAGAATAAATGGCCGACAAACTATGTACAAATCTACGCCTGGTCGCCGTACCTAAGAACGCAACGCCAGGAAATTTGAGAAGACGCTAGCTGTTTCGTTTTCTTTTTCTTTATAGACATTTAACTTTATTTTTTGTTCCTTATGATGTTCCAGGGTTTTAGGTTTCATAATATTATTTTTTGACTCGTTGAGCAATTTGTCTGCCGTCTTATTCATATTTTACTATATATTAAAATGCAATACGGCCAATGTCTAAACATATAGGTATATAACAAAAGCTTTCATGCTGCTATCAACTTTGATTAATTGCTTATCGATAAATATTTAATATGTTTTACCGCA
Source organism: Eupeodes luniger (assembly GCA_951509635.1). Taxonomy (NCBI): domain Eukaryota; kingdom Metazoa; phylum Arthropoda; class Insecta; order Diptera; family Syrphidae; genus Eupeodes; species Eupeodes luniger. The sequence goes on along the minus strand of OX608075.1, from coordinate 2,903,164 downwards.
ATGGGGTCGAAATTTCATGCATATATACGCAGTATAAGGGTAAAACTTTGCAATATTTAAACTTAGGGGGAAATCAACCCCTTGTACAAAAAAAAAAACTTTGAAACTCATAATAATCTATTCTTTGGCTAGTAGTTGATGGTAGGAGAATAATAGCAGGGTTCTAGGAAAATTGAGGAGGGCTACATGTACTGTTTACGGAAGTAACGGTTTTTACAACAACATCAAACTGCATACGCTGTCGATCAATATGGCCCTCGGATTACATTATTCATAAGATTTCATTCTTGAGTGTAAGGTGGGCTTTAACTTATTCTTTTTCGTTGCATAAATCATAGATTCCTATCTTAGCTATTTATTGTACTTAAAATTAGGTATCCACGCAACATTGTTCTTTTGAATACATACTCGTAATAATTTGACGAATAGATTAAGTTTGTGACAGATTAGACGTGTTCGGATTTCAGAGTTATTCTCAAACGGAAAACTTCTTCTGAAAGGCGGAAGATCTTAGATACACAACATTTGTTGCGGGGTTTTTTAGATCTCTGAGAAATCATATTTCTAAACATGGGTATTTATAAAAGTCATTATGACGTTTGAATAAATTCGATAATTTTGTGCAATTTGCATTAACTTTTTCCAATTAAAAATTTGACAGTAGTTCATTTACCAAAAGGTAAACATAATACTCAAATCGACCAAAATCAAAAAAATAAATTAAGCATTAAGCAAAAATTTACAAGGCGTTTATTTGAATTACTCAAAAAGTTCTGTTCCTGCACCAAACATTATGCTGAACTGTGTCATTAAACTGTCACTTTTATGTCATATCATGTCAAAACTTCTTAATTCATCTTAAACACATTATCAATACAATATGACATGTATTTTATGTCGTTAATGACAAAAAGGGAGGAAGTAAAAACCACCCTCTACACAATTGGTATTCTCAACAAAACCTCTTAAAATGCAAATTTGTTCTCACAATTTCCTAAAGAACTTCCGAAGTAGGTGGAATTAATTGAGGCATCTCGTAAAGAGTAACTTTATCTTTAATTAAATAAAAACGACCTTTAAGACTTTAAATGGTAATATTGTCGTGTTTGCTTACCTGCTTTGGCATCTTGTTATTTTTTTTTTTCTTCAGAAAGATACCATTTCGAACTCTTCTTCAAGAAAAAATGAAAGTTTATCATTGAATAAACCCTCAGATGTGAGTTCATCTTATTAATACCCGACTTCGAGTAGATTAGAATCCAACTCTAGACCGGAATTGATACCAAACTGAAGCTGATTTATATTCAAAGCCAAGGCATTCATTCAAAGTAATTCATTGATGGGCCAATGTCCAAAATCTTTGAAATATATCAAAAAGAATCGATGAAGTGAGAGGAAACTTTTACTTTATTCCGAAATAAAAAAGAAACACAAAACAAAATCTCGTGAGTAGACAGAAAAGAAAAATGGAACAAAATTTACATATGAATACAATTTTAGTCTCTCCATACTTGTCAAAAAGAACACACATTGTAAAGAAAGTGAAATTTTCACTTTTATAAAGTTTATTAAGTTAAAGTCAAGTTAAATTTCCAAGCTCATTTTATTCAAGGGAATATTAAACAATGCATTTTTCTTTTCAAAAATTAATTTAGATTTTAATTATTGTAATTTTTGGAACAATTGTTTTCTTTTTAGAGCAATTTTGGAAAATTTCTTATTCATTTCCTTCTTTTTCCCAACCATGTTTGATTTTCAGAAAAAATATAACAAACAATAGTATTTTTAAAACAAAAGATCATTATCAGTAATAAAATATGTTAATTCATGTTTTAGTGTTGTTTTTAAAAAAGAAGTAGTCTAAATCCGCAAATTACTGCTTGATTTTAATGACCTATACGAACTGTTGTGTTATGAACCTTAGCATGGGAAACGTCACGGCATGTCAAGTATTTTAGGTTTCATGTACCTACATGTAACTTGTTATGTCTGTTAAACATGGGAAAAAATGTATTTTTGACAAGTCTTACATGACATCTGTCTTATCCGCCCTAATTGTGGGTTTAACTTTTCAACCGTGAAGCTCAACTTACTCCACTTGTTTAAGCCCATTCTTTCGGTAGTGAGGTAACTTAACCTAAAATTCACACTGAATAAATTGAACTGATTGACATTTTGAAACTGATACCATTTTAAACTGTCTATTTCTACCAGAGTTGGGAAAAATTATTACATAAAATGTATGTAATTACAATTAATTGTAATTAAAATCTAGTTAAACTTTTTCAATTACTTTAAAATGTAATTGAAGAATTTAATCTAATAATTACATGTAATTTGAAAGCGTCAATAGCTTGCAATTTATTTATCATTTCACACTAACTTTTTAAGTTACAAAATTAACATTATTATTTACTTCCATATTTTTTCTTAAAATAATTATGAGTTTGAAATAAAACAAACTTTTTAAAATTGAATTTAATTACATATAAGTAATTGAAAACAAAATTAATGACTAAAAACATTATTCATTGCTCTTTCCAGTAATCATCACACAAAAGACAAAAATTTAATTCAATATTCTAATATTTAAAATAACTTACTGAAATGCTTAGTTCTTTTATGTGTATTGCATTTTATTAACATAAACATTGTTTTATTTTATTCGTTAAAATATAGAATGCAAATATTTAACTTTAACCGATAACTTTTAAAATGCTTTCCCTCAAGAATTTGAACAAGCCCATTACATTTTTTGATTATATTACATTGCATTGTTCTAATTTTAATTACAAGTAATAGTATATTTTCAATTACAATTAGAAGTAATTAAAATATAAATTTTTTCAATTACAATTACAAGTAATTGGAATTTATATTTTTTCAATTACATTTACGTGAAAATGCAATTTAAAATAAAATTCAATTACAATTACATATGTAGTTGTAAGTGAAATTTATTATAAAAAGTAATCATTAGTTTCGAACACTGATTTTTACATAGGTAAATAAGGTTAAAATGGCTGGAATTTTCTGAAGTTGATCATGGCTACATTCCCAACTTACACATTTGAATATATTATTGACAGTTTGAAAAAAATAAAATCTAACAAAATAAAAGACACTCAAGTTTCTGTAAATGTTAACAATAAGCTTCATGAATTATTCTTAAAATAGTTTCTTTTCCTTTTATTTTTGTATATTTTTCAAGAATCGGTATACATTACCTTCTTATGCTAACCCTTATATCTCTTTAAACATCCACATAGAGAAAATGCAATCAAACTAGATGGCCTGTCTTTCTCTCCTATCTGAAGTTGTTAAATTTAGATTTTCAGACTTTTGGCAAGATTCCAACAAAATTTCTTGATTTCTTGGATTGTCAGGAATGCTCCTGGCTTTTCTATGAATATATTTTGGAAACAAAATTAAAAAAAAAAAAAACGAAACAGAACCTTTAAGAAAAGATATTGTTTTTTAGTATTATGAGTTTTGTAGAGAGATGGGTTAAAAAAGCAAACAAAAATAAAAATGTTGATGATGGTTCAAGTCATGTTTCATGTATCCAACTTTACTATAAAAGTGCATATAAGTATCTTTGTATATATCAAGATTGTATTTGATACCATGCCTCAACATTATCATCATCAACACAAAAATCTTTTAGATCTTAATTGAGACCATTATATTTTCTCTATGCTGAACGTAGGTACCTTCTATGCTATAATGAACGGATAAGCACAACACAATAAAGCATAAGAAGAAGAACATAAACAAAGAATAGATAGGTAGAACAATGCCAGATAGTTTTGCAACTTTCGCAAGAACAATCTAACAAAAGGAGAAAAGATTTTGCTTTTTTGTTTGTATCTAAAAAAGAAGAATTCTTTTTCTTTATAATAGATACGGTTGCATTTTGAGTGACAACAGTTTGCTTTTGGCAATGGATTCCCCAATCCCCATCGTCCCCAACCTGAGTCCTTATTCCCATTTTATCTATATCTAGGAGTATTTTGTATATGGGATGGTGAATGGTGCTCTGTGCATAACATGCGGGATTGACAAGTCGGAAAACATCCTTAAACAGCTGCTTTTTGGTATAGTTCTGGAATTTAGATTACTTCATCTCGCTGTACTGGTACTCTGATTCCGTCTAAGCACATCTTTTTACCTTCATGTCCCGAGCTTGAGCATTTGTGTTGTTGTGTGCTTTTCATACCTAGATTGGTAACATTTCAATGGTTTCTTTGCGGCACGTTACTCATCATTGCCACCCTCATTGGGCTCTTTCTATACGAGGTTTATTTATTTATGTGTGGCAATGTTCCATCCAAAACCACCCTATTAAAAATATAAGGGTTGGAATCAAAACAATTGCGTATATACGGGGAGGCCGGTGCTGCGGCTCTACGTACCAATAGATAGAAGGATGGTTGGATAGATATTCAAGAACATGCTCAAAACGTAGGTATATGAACATGGAATTCCGTCGTGCGTCGTCGTCGTTGTCGATGAGTCATTCTTTTCCTCACTTGAACTCAACCCTTACCGCACCAACCCCTAACCCCAAATATATTCGATTTTCTGCTGCTGCTGGTATAGAAATTCAAACTCTCCTAAACCTAAAACCACATAGAAAATAGCGGGTGAATGCGGTACGGATGATGATGATTTTGATCTCTAATGGAATTGCCGCATGGTGCCATTATAAGGTTGCCTTGATTAAACCGTCACTAGTGGGAGATTTGAGCAAGATAAATGGTACAAATTTTAAGCCACTCACTCTAACTCTTGTTCTCTTGTGTGTTCGAGGTGAATCACCCTTTTATTGGGCACTTTATATGCAGTTAGAGTTTGTACAATATCATTTAAGGAGTGGATTAGCTAAATTCTATTATCGCATTATAGAAGTTGTGTTGAGCTCTGTTTTGTCTGTTTCATTCATTAAAATTCAAACAGGGTCGTGGTTGTTTTGTAATTATTATCGCAAGACAACAGCCCTTTTAATCTTTAATTAATTAAAAAACAAACGAACACTTTTGTCAATTATTTTGAAAGTGGATGTCGAATTTTATTCAAATGTTGACAGCGAAAAACACCCTCACCAAAAACTATAGCAAACCTAAGATAGGATGACAAATATGTTTTTTTTAATTCAATTCATTTGTTATCATGAAAGAAATATGTCAGCTGGTTTTCAGATATGGTATAGCGGTCACATTTTGACTTATAGGAACTTTATGGAAAATTATTGCATTCATAAAAAAATTCGAGCCCGAGATTTTAAACAAACATGACATCATCAGCTGATCCGTTGTCCTCGCCCCTACAGTTCTTAAAATTGGGTCGATTGAGTTTAAACTTTTAAGTTAAAGTTTTAAAGTTGGGCGATTTTTTGGAAGAAAATCGAGAATTCGAATTTTCTTAAAAACAGATTTATAGATTTTTATGAAATGTTCCCTACATTTGTTTCTTAACTTGGCTTCTTCAATACAAAAAAACAAAGTTTTGTATTGCTCCAGAAGGGTACCGTTATTTTGTTTTAATTTTTTTCTCAGGAACTAATAATTTCAATAAAAAAGATTATGAATAAGACCTTAATTTTTCTGAATAATATTTGATGTTCTAAAATCGCTTTTTTCAAAATTCATTATGTTAAAAACGGGTCTACATTTTATGAACAAATTCAAATATACTTTTTTTTTTAAGATAAACTTCTTCTGAAGGTATATATTTTTAAATCTTAAATTAAAGGCACTAGTTTTAAACAGACCCTTTGGATGCAGGAGCAAGTTCGTTCGACCAAGTCGTGAATTTTATTTTGTTAAAGATTTCGTATATGAATCCCAATAAATCAAACAACCATGAAAGGTAATTTATTGTTAAAGTTCTTTTACAAGCCATTAATCGATTTAGTTTACATGCTCATATTTTTGTCTCCATTATTAGAAACTTCTGTCATCGGAAGGCGCCATTTTTGTGCTGTCAGTTCACAAACTTTTTGGATTTCCGGCTTTTTCAAAAATACTCATGAAGAAATATACAAACATTTTGTTTTTGAATTTACTTCTGAAACGACAGACAGCACGGTTCGAAGGATATTCATTAAAGGAATGAAAATGAAACTACTTATTCATTCAGAAAGGATGATCTCAAGTCTAAAGAAAAAGCCTCTGTTTATGTTTTGAATCTATAACAATTCCTCACCAATTATTCTAATGCACCGTCAAACATTTCAGAAACCTAATAATTTTGTTAAAATGTCTAATAAAAACTTAATAGTGATTTGAGTTAATAACCCAAGAAGTCTGACTAATTAATTAGAAACCCTTATAAAACTTATATGCATTGTTTGAAGTGAAAAGCGAAAAAGACAATCTACCGCTTTTCTTCTTTATTACTTTATTACTTTAAGCGATCCAAAAAAGGTTTCTGCGTTTCTGTCTTCGGTCTCTTCCATGGGCAAGGGAAAATCTATTTCCTCCTTATTCTCAAAGACTAGCTTTGATCAGCCTCCCTTCTTTGACTAACCACAGAAAGTATTTACAATTTTGTTTTATTGTTGGGATTATTAATGGTTCGATATCATTACCATCAGTTCTAAGTAAATTAAATTTCAGTTTCAGTCGTGCAAGTTTAAGGCGACAGCAACCTATTATTCAAATATTTAGCAGATCAAACTATGGTGTATGTAGCCCTCTCAATCAGTTAATAACAATTTATAACGAATTTCATTTTTGTTTAGAATCTGTAAATGATAATATAAAATGTAAACAATTTAAACTTATGTTTTTCAACAATATTGTATAATAAATATAAATTATGATATTAGATATTATTAGATTATAAAATTTTTTTTTAAATATTGTTAACGTTAGATTTTAACGAATTAAATAAATAAAGGAATCTACTTCTTAAATATAGCTTAGATAATCTTATTTTCTTTTCATTAACATACGTAAATATGTACATAACACACTGTAAACCGTTTATAATTATTATTATCAATTCGACCTTAATGCAATTCAAATGAGCATTAAGATGTTCGGTCTTCGTTAATGAGATTGATATGGCTTACGATGAACAAATATTTTAATCTATTAGAAGTTATTTAGAGGGTGATAAAATTTTATGCTGCAATTTTCAGGGTTCAAAATTCAAATTTTAAATATATATTTCTTTATTAATTTGCATTTTGTACATTTTTTGATAATTTATTAAAAAATGTTCTCTTTTTCTTATGTAAAATTGATGGTATTTGAATTTTGTTTAAAGTGATATTGAGTGCAATTGACCAATTCAGTATGTAGCACGACACATTTAGCTTTCTATTGGCATACTTTGTGGTACATAGTGTTTCCAAGAGGTAAAAGATTGGATGTCAATTGATGCTTGAAATTATAAACAATAGTACCTATCTCTATGAAGGGTTACTTGTACTTATACTCCTTAACCTAACCTTTTTGAACTAAAAACACCTACTTCAAAATATGTTACGAAGTCGATAGTACAGTGTTGTTAAAATAAAATACAGCACTGCCTTCTTTAAATTTTATAGGTTATACTTTTCAATACATTTCGATGTTTAAAAATTTGTGTCGAGGTCTTATAAACTCTCGTGTCTTTTTCATAAGTCATGAAGATTCAAAAGTCACAAAAATCGATAATCTCTATTTTAATAGCTGCACTAATGTTAACGGATAAAATTGTCGAGCTTTCGATTTGAGACAAACATTCGAAAGGTTTTAAAATCTTTAATATGCCAGACACAGTGTGAGCAAAGTAGGTGACAGTCCACATTTTTTTTTATTCTTGAACTTTGCAATAACTTCAAAGGGAAATACAAAGCGTGGTAAGGAAGTGCACATTCGTGAAGTACGGCTAAAGAACAAATATCTGTACTTCACAATACGGCCGAATGGAAAATTGATGTACATATATTAAACTGATTTAAGGTGTCAAATGTATTTCCTTGTATTTTCCATAACCTGAAAAATATCTAAAACCAAGAAGAAATGTTTTTAAACACCAATGTAAATATTGTTAACATGACCTTTGGCTTTGTTGATTTGTTTTGTCTATTTTACTTGACTTACATTTGCCTTTTCTGTGGTGCTCGAAAATAAAAAGAGACATACTTGTACATTGTACAGTACATAAATACTCAATGTCCATTTATAAATAAAATATTTACCTACATTTGAATTATAATAAAATCGATATTCCATAAATGCATTTATAGCACTATATTCATACTTCACACTAATAACCTCAAAAGAACCCCATTCACAAATATGATGTATGACTTGACTATGCCATGACATATGCCGTATACATAGTATCCAATAAATGGTATTTCTATTGTCCCTGCTTTGGTCTTATAAGCTTAACAACTCAACGTTGAAAATATACTTAAAGGCGAAACTTTGTAGTTACTTACATATATATTTTCGTTAAAAGTTCTTTTTCTTCATAAACATTTTATAGTTTATGATAGTTGATGGCTGGGGATAGTTGTGGTCGTGTACTCGTTGGTACCGCCTATACCAAATGGCTATTTGCATATCGGCGTCTCGGTATCATTTCATCATGGTGTAGAAAACCGAAAAGGATAGGAGCGGTAATATAAAATTATGCTTTCAAATTTAAGTTGATTGATGGTTTCTCAAAAAGTAACATACCTATCTGTCCCACTTACAATGTGGGAAGTGGATTGATTTTAAAATATCTCTTGTTTTACTTTAAATTTTGTTTCAAATTTAACGAAGAATATTTTGTTTTTCTTTTCAGAATCGTAACGATGAACGCATTCACAATCCACACTCATCCCATGAGCATCACATGAACGGTTTGCAACATTCCGGCTCACGATCCACCCTCCGCCACTCGATGAGCACGCAATCCACATCAACCCCAGCGTCGCCTCAACTAAGTGGCATCCAACAGAACAATCTCGCAAATAATCAATTCTGTCAATCACGCTCATCGGTTTCATCACAATCGTCGATTGTATCGACGATACCAGCCTCACAGCGTCTGCTGGAAGATGCTCTAAGCAAGCCCAGTCCATACCCGATGATCATATTGCCTGCCAATGGTGGTTACTGGATGGATGGCACAGATCATGAATGTGCTTTTGACTCACGTGGCAATCCGGTATTGCCACAGGCCACTTGGATGGCCAAATTCGAGACCGATGATACGGCCAAGTGTTATCGACGCTTCTATGTTGCTCGCGATCACTCGAACTTAGTGGCACACGACGAGCAAATAGGCCCAGTTCTGTTGTCGATCAAAAACGAGAATGTTGCTAACCAAGAACACGTTCGTATTCTTATGCGACTTCAAACGGGAACCATGCATGAGATAATTCCACTCTCATGCCTCAGCCCAAATCCCAGCCCATTCAAAATGGCTCGACTACTTAATGCGCAAATCAATGTGGACAACTTTATGCCAGTTGTATGCTCGAAAGCCTCGCAGCTGATCTCCAACTATGACGAACACGTTCTAGTGTCGAGCTTTAAGTTCGGTGTTCTCTACCAAAGATATGGTCAAACCACTGAGGAGGAGCTCTTCTGCAACACCAATTCCTCGCCTGCTTTCGAGGAATTCCTCGACATCCTTGGCCAGAGAATCAAATTGAAAGATCACAAGGGCTATCGCGGAGGATTGGATATACAAAATGGTCACACCGGAGAAATTGCCATCTTTGATAATTTCAAAGAGCGCGAAATTATGTTCCACGTCTCAACGCTACTGCCATTCACCGAGGGTGATCCACAGCAGTTGCAGAGAAAACGACACATTGGAAACGATATTGTGGCTATAGTATTCCAAGAGTCCAATACACCCTTCTCCCCGGACATGATTGCAAGTCACTTCTTGCACGCCTTCATTGTGGTCCAACCACTCGAACCGAACTCCCCAAACACTCGATATAAGGTCAGTGTGACAGCCCGTGACGATGTTCCCTTTTTCGGACCGACACTACCCAGTCCGGCGGTCTTCCGGAAGGGTCAAGAATTTAAAGAATTTATACTCACAAAACTCATAAACGCAGAAAATGCCTGTTATAAGGCTGAAAAATTCGCCCAACTCGAGTTGCGTACGAGAGCCTCGCTGCTGAAGAACTTAGTTGACGAGCTAAAAGAGAAGACTAGGGAGTTTCTAGGATCGGACATGTCAACGGGATGTGCTGCCAGTCCCACACCAGAAACAACCCCAAAACCAGACACTGCTAGTGCTGGCAGCAGATTCATGGATACCGTCAAAAAGGCGTTAATCATGAAAGTCCGCTCGCCAAGCATAGACACAAGCAACATCACATCGACGAACTCCGGTGAGAAATTCTGCGTCAATACAAAAACAAAAAAGGACAACACTCTGACGGAGACTCCTAATCTCAATGTAAGTTTTATAATTTGTATAAGATTTTCAATTTATTTTTATACTAATTTTGTTTTATTTTTCAAACAGACATGCAGTCGAACAGGTTCGAAATCCTCTTCAAAGTCAAAATCATCGAATGATTCGACTTCATCCTCGCCGGATATAACGTCACGTGGACCGCTAAGCAGCGGTGGAATAACGACAGTTAGTAATAACAACAACAATAACTCTGGAAATGTCTCAAAAGACCTACAAAACGGAAACGCCAACGGACTGGCCACTATGTCCGAGACAAGTGATGATTCCAGTTTGAATAGTGTTGATCTTGATCCGATAATGGGTCATATGGATGGAGGGGCCGCTTATATTGACAGTGATACTGGACTTGAATCGATGTCATCGGCGGATGCAACGACTAAAGCTTGTTCCATCTGTTTGGATGGCTCACAAGGTGTGATGGGAAGTTCGCCAAGCAACGAATCCGTAGTGGTTATTGATAATCTAACGCAGGAAGTTACTCGATTGAAATGCGATAAGCTTGACTTGCTTCGACAGAATGTGGTAAGTTTAAATTTTAAATTAATTATTGAAAAAAACATTTCTAAGATGAAAATTCTCTTCTCTTTTTTCCAGACGTGTCAAAGAGACATTAAACGATTAAGAGAACGGGAACTCTCGCTACAGGGTGATCTTGCTGCAGCTGGTAAGGAAATTCTCCGGTTGCGAGATCTTCTAAAAGAATACATGCCCGAAGCTGCCACAGCACCGCTTTCGATCTCACCAATGTAAGCTCGAGCTGCTCCAGCTCCCGCTGTTGCTGTTTGCGCCAATCAAACACAAGTCGAAGTCCAAAGTCTAGATGTTAGCGTTGTAAATAGACAAACATACATATATATATAAAAATTAACTTGCACTATTAGACAAGTATAAAATTCATTACCTTTTGCAAGAAATACACCAAATATATATTATAAGAGCAAAAATCATTAAAAAAAGAACTCCCCAAAAAGGGATCCTTATTCATCCCATCTCTCCACAAAAAGAAAAACAAAAGAAAAAGCAACTCAATCATAAAATGAGCTTAAATCTCGAAATTTTGATAATTTTCAAAGCTGTCAATTATTCAAAAAAAAAAAAAAAAAAAAAAAAAAAAAAAAAAACGCTTAAAAACTTTTTTCGGTTATTTTTGTTTTAATTTCAAAATTTGCAACATCCTTTTTTTTTTGAATGTGTAATTTGTAACACATTAAAAATGTTTATGATAGAAAATTTTGTATTTCAACATTTCGATGTTAATCCTTATGTGTATATAGATAATATATATATATATATAAATATTTATATTGGTTTTTACATAGATATTTTATGAATATGCAAAATTTCTAAAAACAAATTCAAATATTCAAAAAAATGAATTTGAAAAAATCGTTGGTAGTGTAAAAAAAATAAATTGAAATTAAAGTTTTTATTTTGTTAATTTTTGGAAAATATTTATTGTGAAGAGAATTATTATTTTTTGTTTTAATTTTAAGTTGTGTACATTTTGAATTTAATTTTTTTAACTAATAAGTGAAAATATATTTAAAAAATCACACATTATTTTGTGCAATACGCCCAATTTTTACGTTTTTTTACATTTTCTATTGTTTTTACAAGCAAATCGAAAATCTAATGGGCACATACCCACATAAATAGAATTAAATAAAACGAATTAAAATAAAAATAATTCTTTTACAGTATAATAATAAATATGTAGGTATTTTTAAGCAGGGGTTGTTGGAACATTTGAACAACCTTCTGCTAAAACCAATGCAAACAAAAAAATACATCACATTTTAACACCAAATTTTGTAATGGTGTTCTACTCTACATTTATGTATGGCATTCACATTATATACATATATTATTTTTATAAACAAACTTTAAGAAAAACAAAATTATAAACTAAAAAAAAAATGCAAAATATGTGTTGACTCAGAAACGAATAAAATGAATTAATATAAAAATGATACCAAAGTTAACATTCCTTTCAGAGTATAAAAATAAATACCTAACAGAATAAAACATTTATTTTGAAAAATCTGATATGAACTAATAATTTAACTCCCTCTCCTTTTTTTTATTATTAATTCTTTTTATTACTATGCATAAAAACTTAATAATAATAAAATAAAATGTAACCTGATGGGTAAAGAAAAACGAAGGACATTATTATTATTATTATTATATAAAAAAGGATGCATTTTGTTTAAGTTCTCTTTCTGTAGTTTCAACAATAAAATTAAAAAAAAAAAGAAACAAAAACTTGTACATTATAAATCTAAACAAAAAATTAACTATACTATAAAATTATTATTATTATTATTATGATTATTAAAGCTATGTAAGAATTCAATGACATGGAGATATATATTATTAATAAGAGCATACGAGTATATGAAATATATGAAATAGTTCTATATTATGAAAAATTAATAAATTAAAAATTTGTTGATCAAAAAAAATGCAGTCTATGTTTTTTTATTTGAAATTGTTTTTTGTTTAAACGAATAATATTTTAGCTGTTCTTAGACTAATCGGAGCTTCTTTTATTTACAAATATAGTTACAGTTACAAATACCTTTATTAAATTAACATACGTCTTTTTTCCTAAATTGTCTCATATTTGTTGTAATTTTCCAAATTGAAAATTTGTAAATTTCTCAACGTTTTAAGTTAATTAGAAACTAAATCCTCATACTTTCGTACTTCCGTACTTTTGAGTTACCTGTTTCCGTCTTCCATATGTATCTCAAGAACCAGGAAACATAGAGATTTTAAACCAATTTTGTTTTACAGACAAATAATAAAATTCAACTATAATTTTTTTAAATTAAAAAAAACTGGAAAAATGTTTTTAAAGGGGATTGCTCATTTTATAAGGGACATCCGGCCCGGAGTGTACACCAACGAATTTAGTATCAAATTAAAGGTTGTTCTAAGCCGGATATGTCTGCAAAAATATTCTGTCGATAACTCATGGGAGATCCGAGATATTTGAGATTGAAGTTCGAAATGTCCAACCATTAAAAATCAGCACTTTTTCGACATAAATGCTAATATCTTTGGATACAGAAAGGCTAAAAAAAAGGTATTAAAATAAAGGTGTCAATATCTTTCAAATGAAACTAAAATTACATTTCTATGACTTATATATTTTGAGTTATTTTTAATCAAACCTTTGAATAGCAGCATTTTTTAGGCAAACTTTTGTACAATAATATCTTTTAAAATTCAATTATGACATTTATTTTTTTGGCACCAATAAGTAGCTTAGTTCACAACCTTTATTTTCATATATAACTTATTGTGTTTTCTTTAAAAAAAAATTTAATTATAAGAAAGAAATCTTTCAAATTATGCCTCAAACGAAAACATTATGAAGTTTCTTGTTAGTTATTCTTATATAATATTAAATTATCTAAACATGCATTTTTGTAAAAAGTACTTAAAAGTTGTAATGTACACTCCGGGCCGAAAATGAGCATACACCTTTGAATTTTTGTTTTATTGCGAATTTTGTTCTCAGCTTTTAATTCAGGTATAAGGTTGTTTGGGTCTAAAAGGAATTGTGACATAAAGTCAAAGGTGGTAGAATTAAGAAGTTGAAACACTTAGGCCAGTTTATTGGTCATTTGTTATACCACATGAATCTCGAAACTTTCTTCTGAGCTCAATGAAACCGGTTTTTTTAGCCTTTCTGTATCCAAAGATATTAGCATTTATGTCGAAAAAGTGCTGATTTTTAATGGTTGGACATTTCGAACTTCAATCTCAAATATCTCGGATCTCCCATGAGTTATCGAAAAAATATTTTTGCAGATATAGCCGGCTTAGAACAACCTTTAATTTTATACCAAATTCATTGGTGTACACTCCGGGCCGAAAATGAGCATACCCCTTTGAACATTTAATGAAAAAATAAAATATTACCTCCATAGTAATTCTATGCAAGGAAAAATAACGTTTTTGACATCTGGTATTATTTTTCAAATTGACAGTTTTTTTACAAACGATAAAAACCTACAAAAGTTTTTGTTGATAGCAGCAGGTTTTTAAACATTATTGATTTAAATTCGAAAAAGCACCATAAGTCTTTTTAAGGCTTTCTTAAGTCATGAAGTAATTTGCCTCTATTACTTTTTTCAATACTCATATTCATCAATTTTTCAAAAAATAACAATATATTAATTGTAAGATTTCACTTGCCTCACATAAATCATAAGGAAACGCTGAACAATTTATACTACAACGGTTTTTAACAGAAGAAGACAAAACGGTTTGAAAGAAATTTTTGTTTTTGTAAAGAATCCTTCCTTCAAATATGAAAATAAGGTTTAAAATGGGATTTTTTTAAATCAGAGCAAACAGTTTAAAATGAAGTTTTGATTCTAAATCAGCACTAAAAATTGATTCCAAAACGTATTTATCAAAAACATGAAAGCAGTCGAATGAAAACGTATAGCTAATAGGAATTTCAAGAAACTAAATAAGATAGTTAAATTATTTAAACTGTAACTAGAAGCCACAGCTTTGTACTTTGGAAAATCATCTTATTCAATTTATTGTTAAGGGATATGTTGTACTTAACCTTAGGCTGAAAAACGACATTTTTAGTTGTATTACCAGTTAAAACTGGAGGCATATTCAAAAAATCCAGATGTGATAGAGAAATTTTAATGAGAGATTGGAATTGAGGAGAACTTAATCTTTTACAAAAAAAAGTATGTTTTGTTTGTGTCGACAGAATTTGTCGACCTGTGAAAATGGTAAAAATGTATGTTCGATTTAAACAATTTGAAGGAACTGAATATATTGATTCCCAACTTATTTCATACAATATACAATAAAATAAAATATTACTAATAAGTTTCGGCAAAACAAAAAAAATCAATTGATAGCTTTTTAACAAAAGAAATAGTCCTTATAAAATTGGTTAAACGTCAATAATAATGGGTGATTTTTTTGAGGTTAGGATTTTCATGCATTAGTATTTGACAGATCACGCGGGATTTCAGACATGGTGTCAAAGAGAAAGATGCTCAGTATGCTTTGACATTTCATCATGAATAGACTTACTAACGAGCAACGCTTGCAAATCATTGAATTTTATTACCAAAATCAGTGTTCGGTTCGAAATGTGTTTATCGACAAATTTTGTTCAGCGATGAGGCTCATTTCTGGTTGAATGGCTACGTAAATAAGCAAAATTGCCGCATTTGGAGTGAAGAGCAACCAGAAGCCGTTCAAGAACTGCCCATGCATCCCGAAAAATGCACTGTTTGGTGTGGTTTGTACGCTGGTGGAATCATTGGACCGTATTTTTTCAAAGATGCTGTTGGACGCAACGTTACGGTGAATGGCGATCGCTATCGTTCAATGCTAACAAACTTTTTGTTGCCAAAAATGGAAGAACTGAACTTGGTTGACATGTGGTTTCAACAAGATGGCGCTACATGCCACACAGCTCGCGATTCTATGGCCATTTTGAGGGAAAACTTCGGAGAACAATTCATCTCAAGGAATGGACCGGTAAGTTGGCCACCAAGATCATGCGATTTGACGCCTTTAGACTATTTTTTGTGGGGCTACGTCAAGTCTAAAGTCTACACAAATAAGCCAGCAACTATTCCAGCTTTGGAAGACAACATTTCCGAAGAAATTCTGGCTATTCCGGCCGAAATGCTCGAAAAAGTTACCCAAAATTGGACTTTCCGAATGGACCACCTAAGACGCAGCCGCGGTCAACATTTAAATGAAATTATCTTTAAAAAGTAAATGTCATGGACCAATCTAACGTTTGAAATAAAGAATCGATGAGATTTTGCAAATTTTATGCGTTTTTTTTTTTTAAAAAGTTCTCAAGCTCTTAAAAAATCACCCGATACATCTTCATGAAACAGCTTAATCTTCAATTATTGATTTCATACTTCGAACTTCTTTAAATGAATATTTAGTTTATTGCAAAATATTAAATATTTTAAGAAGCTCCTATTGGAAGTTATCAGTGTGTTTCACAACATCCTAGCTTCTCTGTAATGTTTTAAAAACAAGAATTGATGCAAAGCGTCCTTTTTTAGTTCATCATCATTCTTTTAAATGAGCTTAATTTTTGCCGAATTATCTGCTTCGGGGTAGAATACTTACAGTTCATGATTGTGGTGTCTCCGGAATTGCCCTTCCTCGCATACGAGAGCAAAAATACTCCTCAAGGTTGGGTTTCTGATTATAAAAAGCTTTGACGGAATATTTTAGGTATAGTAGATAATATCTTGGGTTTGATCCCTGCCTTTGCCATCTAAAGTTTTCAAGGGTACTGCCTCTTGCGAGGAATTGAAAAATTCTCCGAGAGTAATTCTTGTCATGAAAAGTGCTTCCTTAAATTAGCTGTTCAGATTCGGCTCATAACTGTAGGTCCCCTCCATCCCTGACAACAGTACTCGCACACAGGAATTGTTGAGAGTTGTTATTCACTAGGCCCTAGTTCCCAAGGGACTGTTGCGCCACTCAATTTAATTTATTTTAGATAATATCTTATTTTGCTCCAGTGGCATGTCAGCAGACCTCTTAACATTCTAAAACCAAAGCAAACTTATAAAAGTTACGTTCTTAGTTTCTATCATGACTTGTATTAAACTTTCCCTTAACGCAGATAAAAAAACTTATTTCATAGTATTTTCTACGTATATTTTTCAACTCCACAGAAAGTTGGTGTTGTATTTCGCAAAATGTTTGGTTTGAAGGTACCTTGAGGTTCAGCGAAAATAAAAAGCTATCTTCACGTCGCATATTACTCAATGCATCTTGTCAATATTGAATGCAATCACGCTCCATATTCCTTCTTGAATAATTAAATCTGATGCTGATTTATAGCGAATTTTGTTTAAATTATTGCGCGTTATATTGATGTCATTAAAATTATGTTGTAAGCATGTTGTACTACACCATTACATAATTTGGTTTTAGTACGTAGAAATACCTCGCTAACATCGGGTGGTCGTTGGAACTTTTGGAATTAAAAACTGATTAATCGAATATTAAACAAGTGAAATTAAATTTGAAAACGAGTAAACTTGATTTCAGTATTCCACATTTCAATTGATTTTACAAAATTCTCCAAATCATACAAAAATAACTTTTTATCAGTCTTAAAAGACGATAATTCAATATCGTCGTGTTAAATTAATTTTAAGAAGATTATGTTCATTATTCAGTTATCCATTTTGTAAAAAAAAATCCAAAATATAGACGAAGAATCATTTATTCATTTAGCAGCTTTTTATGAGTTTTGTCCGGAAAATCTTTCATCTGAAATGTTTTTGTCCACCGGGAATTCTAAACGCTATTATGAATTGCACCTGAATAAAAATTTACATCGAATCAGAAATAACATTTTGAACAGCCCCAAGTCTTGAATAGAGTTAAATATGTAGGTCTTAATGTGAAATTGTACAGTAGATAAAAAGTAAAATTAAATATTTCCAGTTTGAATATATTTCGAGAACAAATCTGAAGAACTGTACTGTATTTGACTTTTTAACTTAAGTGACTCAGTTTAGGAGAAAAGTAATAGTCGTTTTTTTAAATATTGTAGTGACTAATAAATTATTTATTTTAATAATTTGAATTTTATGCTTAGTTACTAAATACGATAAATAATCATTTCCTACAGATTACATAAACATAAGCACCTACATACATACAAATATGTTTTAATTTTGTGCTGTAATAGCAGTAATTAATTTATACTGTTTTGGTTTTAATAATTTTTGTTTTTTTTTTTTTTTCTTTTTGTTGAGTTTAATTGAATAATAAAACTAATTCAAATAATAAATTTAAAACAAACATTTATTCTTAAACTTAGACCAGACTTAGTTTGAGTATCAAATACAAATTCGCATCATCCAAACTTTATTTAAAAACCATTTAAAGTATCAAAAGTCTCATTTCAATTCCTTTTTCTAGAAATCTTTCCAAACGAAATAAATAACATAAAACATTTCGTAAGCAATCACATTTTCAAATTCTTTTAAATCTTAAATGCTAGAATGGTCTAAGTGAAGGAATAGGATTTATTTTAAAGATACAAAGTGTCTGGTTCATTTTGTTGTTTTTTTTTTCAGAAAAATTGTTTTGTGACTAAATTCAACAAGATTTAAATTGGAAGTGAAAATCGGTTGAAGGAAAAAGTTTTGTTTTTCTAGTATGTGCTGCCAGAGAGAAAGCACTTAAGATTATTCAAATATCCTCGTCTGTTTCCAGGTTGTCCGCGCCTCCATTCGGACAAGGTTAATCCTTTCGAGACCAAATACGTCTGCATTAGTAGAGCTATTAAGACAAAGAAGTTCATAATGAGGGCATAAATCGCCATTATGAAGGCTAAGCTTGTTCTGCAAAAAAGAACAGAAGTTATTTAACAAATTTAAAGACATACTTATATGACTTAACGTACTCATAATCATCAAAAACATCGTTACAATCATCGGGAAGTAGCACTGGTACTCCCATTATCTTAAAAACCAGAATAGGATGGCAGACAGCGGTAGTCGCAAGGTTGGCTCCAAACGTAAGAGCACAACTGGCTGTCAATAGGCCAGCGAAGTAATACCGATGATTCTTGTCCCCAATGCAACAATCCAGCCAGTAACTGTGATGGTCATGGCGTTCAACGCATGCCTGACAAGTTGTGCAATGGAAAGTTCGCGGTTGGACGTACTTGTGACAGATTTGGCAGACGTTAGGATGATGATGGTCACCCTCATCCGACTCGCTATGGTCAATCAGCAACGAAGTTTGTTCCTCGGTTATGTCTGGGAGTTCATCTTCCGAAACAATACCCACCGGAACATGGTTCAAACTTGCCCGGGTCTTTGCCTTGTAGAAAGAGAACATTGAGACCGATGCCAGCAGCACCAGAATGAAGTTCTCTTCCGGCAGCAATTCCATCATTGGCACTGTGAACTCAAACAAAATGATCAAATAGAAAACCGACCAGAACGTCCACATGACGAAGAACCTAGTTCTCGGCACTGCACGTCGCAAATAGTAGTAGCAGTAGCCAAGGAGCAATGTTGTTGCGATGCACATTATGAGTGCGGTGTCTGAGTTTATTGCGGCAATTCCTATCACCAGTGGAATGACCAGCATTGGGATTATTGCATCCAACGATATTTGTTTGGCTCCTCCCTGCCATGGGACTCGCAGGCGGTCCTGAAATGTAAGCAACATTCCGACGCGGTGTTTGGGATCGACTTTCTTGCAGCAAATTAATCTTTGAAAAAAAAAAAAACAAAAACGCAAACTAGAGAATATCAATCAAGGTGTCGGTCGTCTTCGCTCACCTATCGAATACTTGATCAAAGTCAGTGCAATTGCAGCAACATTCTAGGATGTGATAGCGCTCGTCGTGTCTGTTGAAATATTCGCAGCAGCAAAGAGGATCGTTGTCGTCGCCAATGCTAATCGTGTCGGATTGATAAGCTGCAGCTTTGCTGATGTTGATTTCTACGTGCTGATTATCCATTTTGGGAGTAGCATGGAATATATAGAATAGGAAAGTTACTTTTCAACACTTCTACCAGAGGCCGAATTGAATTTTTTCTCATGCATTATTCAATAATTGGTGGAAAAAAAGTAAAAAAGAAAAAACAAAATATGCAATTCTTCGATTACCACTGCAGCAAAGAATAAAACATGACAGAAAAAATATTGCTGCAGACGAAAAAACAACTGTCAATTGGATGGAGTTTGACAGAGGATTTTTTGACATAAACGACCTAAAGGCTACTCTACACATGATAAATAGTTGCTGGTGACCACTGCAACTTTAGAATCAACATTTCATTGAGTGAACTGGTTTGGGCCAATTTTTCCTCATATTTGCCATTTTTTACTGTTTGTTCTTAACAGATTATATTCTAAGCCCTCTAATATAATTATAAAACACACTTTCATTTTCAATATTCTGAAAAGTTTCTTAATTAATTTGTGGATCTTTCGAAAAAAAAAAACACAAAACATCACTTGTCAAAGAGCCATTTAAAGCCATGATTGAATTCATTAATGAAACTTATCGTTGGTATTTCTGTAATTTAGCCGGTTTTTCTAAAATCTCAGAGATGTCCGTATTCTCAGAAATATAAAGAAAATGTCTGATACAATTTTTTCCTACTTTTGTTGTCAGAAATCTGAGAACAGAATTTTTATGATTCAATTTCTCAAGAATTTTCTATTGCACAATTCAAAGAGGATGAAAGGAAATTCAAAGCTAATTTGATGGCTATTTGAGAATAAATAGTGGATTGTGTTTGTATTTCATTCTCCTGCTCTGTCGATTCGTCTGAAAATTTTTTTAGAAATCTTAGAAATATAAACTGGCCAATTCCTTTCACTTTTTGGCATAAGAGAATCAGCTGTTCAGGAAAATGAGTTCATGTTCGAAAAATAGAAAAATGTATTTTTAGCTAAAAATAACTATGGAATCAAACTATTTTTCGCAAGCAATTAATTTTTGTATTATCCTGACGAGAATTATTTACAGTGAAAAGTGATTTGCATTTCAATATTATACAATCTCATTGACAGATTTCTGTCAGAAAAAATTATAGCTATAAAACGACCTGTCAAAAAATGTAAATGATTGATTATAATAATAGGTGCTTTTCTTTTTCTGCTCATGATAAACTAATCAGAGTTCTGATCAAACTCTCCTTGTTGATGACAGTGGCATCTCCGACATCTCGAACACACCTTTCAATCTTTAAAGATATTGGCATCACCGACGTCTTCGAACAAACCCTTTTTCTATCTTTTTCCCACTGAACGAAGCCTTCGTTAAATGAACAAAACAGCTGGGCAAATTCAAAAGAGCCAGACAAACGTATTTTGTAAATTGAAGCGCAAAGATCCAGACCACAAAACAACACAAAGTATAATTTATTTTATAATTTTATTCCTGAAAATAACTAAAAGTAAGCAACTTAATTTTTTTTAAATAAAACAATGTAGATTTAAATCAATATGTAATTTCAGGAAATTTGTAGTATATACCAATATATATTAATCGAACAGATTATATTAATAAAGATACTCACAAAGAAACTTTTTTCTGGGAATAATTTTATTTCTTGTTGTTAAAGCAACAATTTCTACAAATTTCTTTTACACTAATAAGTAAAAGAAAACGAGATGTCTGTTCACGATGACAAAACTCCAAAGATGAGGAGAAGCGAACGAATTAAAGGTCGCAAACTGAATATAAATAATATATCTTGCAAGGTCTGTGGGCTTCCAGACACAATTGAAATGGTGCAGTGTGATGACTGCGATGAGTGGTACCATTTTATATGTGCAAATGTTACGGCGGCCATCGAAGATGAAGACTGGAGCTGCCTTAATTGCCAAACGAAACAAAAAGCGCCTGCAGGATCTATTCGCTCAAAGAAGTCATCGTCGAAAAATCGTCTGGATATAGAGATGGAGATTCTTGAAGAGGCAAGAGCACTTGAGAAGAAGAGGGACGAAGAATATTTGGAAAAAAAGAGACTCCTGCTGGTGGAAGGTAGTCAACGTGGCACAAACTCTGTGAAAAGTGCTAACCGAGTAGTTGAGAAGTGGGTGCAAATGGAACAAGGTGTGCAAATCGAACAACATCGTAATGTGTATGCTACAAATGCAGTACAAAAAACATCATTTAATTATCATATGGGAACCAGAGCACACTCCTCGCATAACAAGCAACCCCTTCCAGGTGCAACATCACTACCCGATCCGCCAAAACCAGAGTCAGTCCGATTCAACCAACAAATTCCGATTCACGAACTTTCACAACCCAACAGTGTTCAAATGGCAAATCGGCACTCAATGTCCAGAGATCTGCCGAACTTCTATGGTAGCCCTGAGGAATGGCCATTATTTATAAGTACTTTTGAGCGTAGTACAAGGCTGTGTGGGTTCAGTGACGAAGAGAATCTCATGCGTCTACAAAAATGTTTAAAGGGACGAGTCCTCGAAGCAATGCGTGGCAGGTTGATGTTGCCATCAAATGTTCCAAACATCATGCACACATTGCGAATCATGTATGGCCGACCAAAAATAATTATAAAGTCACTTCTGCAAAAGATCCAAGCTGAAACCAAAGTAAATGTAGATAAAATTGAAACGGTAGTATCATATTCATTGGCGGTGCAGAATTTAATTTCTACTATGGAGGCCTGTGAACTATATCCATATTTAGAGAATGCTGAGCTTTTGGATGATCTCGTAAGTAAACTTCCCACACAGTTGATGTTAAACTGGGCTGCGTCTATTGAAGATATGCCATCAGTCAATCTATTGGATTTCAATGCCTGGTTGTACAGGCTAATCGACAACATATGCAGAGTGAGTCCAGGAATATCTTTCGATCACGATGTAAAAACACAGACGCGGCGAAAAGAAAAAGCACACATAAATGCGCATGCGGAAGAAAATGAGACAAGGCAATTATCCAACAGGCAAAGATGTACAGTTTGCAACCAGGCATGTAGTGGAATCGAGTTCTGCAAGCAATTCCAGAGTATGAGCATCAATGAAAAATGGCAGGTCATTAAACAAAATCGTATTTGCCGCACATGCTTGACTTCACATCTTAAATCTCCCTGCAAAGTGAATAGTTTATGTGGAGTGAATGGTTGTGTGTATAGGCACCATCGACTACTACACAAAGATTCGACAACGACAACATTCGCTACTGCAATGCAAAACGCAGATTCAAACCAGCACCCTGCCATACAAAAAATACAACTAAATTGTAACGCACATAGTTCGGCCGAAGACATCAAATATCGAGTTGTTCCTATTATTCTATATAACAACGAAAAGAAGATCGCAACATACGCCTTTTTAGATGACGGATCATCACTAACTATGATGGAAGACTCCTTGGCGGATGAGCTCAATCTGAAAGGCAAACAGCAGCCGCTCTTCCTGAAGTGGACAGGCAACACACATAGAAAGGAAAACCAATCAAGAATAGTGTCTGTCGACGTTTCGAGCAGAGACAATCCGAAGAAGAAATTTTTGATTCCACTCATCAGGACGGTGAAATCCCTTAATTTGCCGCAACAATCCTTGGACGTCAAACAATTAACGGAGAAGTATCCTTATCTGCAAGGGTATCCCATTCAATCTTATGAAAAAGCTGTTCCTCGAATCCTGATTGGACTGGATAACCTCAAGCTAGCAATTCCACTCAAGGTGGTAGAAGGAGGTGAAGGAAATCCAGTGGCAACAAAGACGAGATTAGGATGGATTGCATATGGACCATCCTCAGTCAATGTCAATAAAACAGGTGAGTCAGTTTTTGATATTAATTTCCATGAGTGCGAATGTGCAAACGCAAAGCATAGCGACTACGACGATACCCTTCAAAATATGATGAAGAACTACTTTTCTCTGGACAGTCTTGGTGTTTTAGAACCAAAAAAGTGGGTTAAATCACAAGATGAAGAACGTGCCTGCGAAATGCTTGAAGCACTCACCACAAGAAATGGATGTCACTTCGACACAGGTCTCTTATGGAAGTACGACAATGTCAAACTGCCAAACAGTTTCCAGATGGCACTTAGACGACATAGTTGTTTTGTGAAAAAACTAAGTCGGAACCCAGATTTGGCCAACAAAATAAAACAACAACTTAAAGAGTATGAAGCAAAAAACTACATCCGCAAACTATCTGTAGAAGAACTGCAAAAGCGATTCCCGCGAACTTGGTACCTACCAATTTTTGTTGTTACCAATGAAAACAAACCGGGAAAAAACAGAATAGTTTGGGATGCCGCAGCTGAAGTGAACGGAACATCACTTAATTCCGTGTTATTGAAAGGGCCTGATCAACTGGTTTCTTTAATATCAGTTTTATATCGCTTTCAAGAACGACCAATAGCAGTTTGCGCCGACATTCGTGAGATGTTTCACCAGGTCGGTGTACGAAGCGAGGACCAACATTCCCAACGTTTTCTATGGAATGATGATCTTGATTCAACACCAGATGTTTACGTAATGCAAGTGTTAACGTTTGGAGCCACTTGCTCTCCCAGCTGTGCCCAGTTTGTTAAAAACAAAAATGCACAAGAATTTTCGGACGAGTATCCAAGGGCAGTTGACTCAATCCTCCATAGCCATTACGTTGACGACCTCCTGGATAGTGTTGACACAGCAGATGAGGCGATAAAACTAGCCGAGGAAGTCAAACTCATACATCGAAATGGCGGATTTGAAATTCGCCATTGGATCTCAAATTCATCACATGTCATCGAAGCTCTGGGTGTGCAACGACCAGAAGAAAAAAGAAGCTTGGACATCAACCCAGAGAGTTCTTCCGAGAAGGTGTTGGGTATGTGGTGGTGTACTTCATCAGACACGTTTACATATGCAGTGTCAACAAAAGCATCTATGAGTGAGCTCCTAGCAGAAGATATACAACCAACCAAACGACAAGTGTTACGTGTTTTGATGAGTGTCTTTGATCCCCTCGGCCTGATCGCAAATTCACTAATTTACATAAAGATTTTAATGCAAGAGATTTGGCGTTCTAAACTCGGCTGGGATGAAGCTATCCATGGTAATTTATATGACAAGTGGCGCGTATGGGTAAACCACCTCAAGAACATTCACCGAGTCCGAATTCCAAGATGCTATTTAAAACAAATCAAGTTTGGTGAACACGATTCTTGTCAACTGCACATCTTCGTAGATGCGAGTATCAATGCCTTTGCCGCCGTAGCTTACATTCGTGTGACTCAAGGGAACCTAGTGGAATGCAGAATAGTGACTGCAAAAACAAGAGTCGCTCCACTTAGCATCACATCCATACCACGACTTGAACTCGAAGCTGCAAGATTGGGAGTACGATTGGCAAACAGTATAAAACAGTTTCACACTATCAAATTCTCCGAAGAGATCTTTTGGACGGATTCCAAAGTAGTTCTCTCTTGGATTCAATCCGATCACCGGAAATATAAGCAGTATGTGGGATTCAGAGTTAGTGAGATACTCGAGACAACTGAGACACACCAATGGAGATATGTACCTACAAAGGTTAATGTAGCAGATGATGCCACAAAATGGAACAAGGTTCCTGATTTTGATACGTGTGGCCGTTGGTTTGTTGGACCACCATTTCTCAAGCAATCTGAAAATGAGTGGCCAGCTAATTCGACAAAAATCCCAGATACGCCTGAAGAACTTAAGCCAGCTGTTTTGTTTTATCATGCAGTATATAATCGTGCCTCGGTTGAACCCAAACGCTGTTCAAGATGGATAAGACTGGTACGTATTCAAGCATATGTTTCTCGTTTCATATGGAACACTACAGCAAAGAAGAGAGGGGTTGCACTAAGGAACGACGAATTCATAGCACAAGAAGAATATGTGGAAGCCGAAAATAATTTATATCGACAAGCGCAGTTAGATTTGTTTCGTGATGAAATAGCAATCTTGAAGAATAATATCAAACTTCCTGTAGAACTTCGTAAGCCTTTCGATAAATCAAGTCAAATCCGAAAATTATCTCCGTACTTAGACCAAAATGATGTTTTAAGACTTCGCGGGAGAATTGATGCTGTGATTGGTGTAACTGAAGAATCAAAGCGGCCGATAATATTACCCAAAGGACATCATATTACCAGTTTAATAATAAATTCATATCATGAGAAGTATCATCATCACAACAACGAAACCGTTGTGAACGAAATTCGACAAAAGTTCTATATTCCAAATATAAGAGCAGCTGTAAAAAAAGAGCGAAAGGGTTGTCAACTTTGCAAGAATCGAAAGGCTAGGCCCAGTCCACCTGAAATGGGTGATCTACCGGCAGCAAGGCTTTCACCATTTTGTAGGCCGTTCACTTTCATAGGAATTGACTATTTCGGCCCTATGTATGTGACAGTGGGGCGGCATACTGAGAAAAGATGGGGAGTACTGATAACGTGTATGACTATCCGCGCGGTACATCTGGAAATTGCCAACAGCTTAACAACGGACTCTTGCATTCTCGCAATCAAGCGCTTCATTGCCCGCCGAGGCATACCACAGGAAATAAGGTGTGACAATGGAACTAACTTCCATGGAGCGGAAAGAGAATTGCAAGAAACCTTAAAACAACAGCAAATTCAATTAGCCAATGAGTTTTCAAGTGCTACCACTAAGTGGGTCTTCAACCCTCCAGCCTCCCCACATATGGGTGGAAGCTGGGAAAGGCTCATCCAGTCAGTGAAGAAAACATTATACCGAATCTTGCCAACAAGAAACCCTACAGATGAAGTACTGCACAGCATGTTGCTAGAAGTTGAACGAGTGATTAACTCCCGTCCGCTAACGTATATCCCACTCGAAGACGACAATGATGAGGTCCTGACACCGAATCACTTTTTGCTGGGAGCCTCAAGTGGTGAGAAAACGGATAGCATCTTAACAGACGACAACAATTTGTTGAGACGAAACTGGATGAAGTCGCAACAGTATGCAAACCTATTTTGGAAACGATGGATACGGGAGTATTTGCCCACGTTGACCCGCCGATCAAAATGGTTTGAGCCTGTGAAACCGATTGCCGTGGGAGATATCGTAATAGTGACAGACGAAGCAAATCCTCGGAACCTATGGCCCAAGGGACGTGTAATAGATGTCACTCTTGGAAAAAATGACCAAGTTAGGCGTGCAACCGTCCAAACTACATCAGGGCTGTATGAAAGGCCCGCTGTTAAGCTGGCAGTCCTCGATGTTTTGAATGGTAAGTCGACCTCAAAGGATATGTAGGTCGTCATACCGGGGGGGAGTGTTGATGACAGTGGCATCTCCGACATCTCGAACACACCTTTCAATCTTTAAAGATATTGGCATCACCGACGTCTTCGAACAAACCCTTTTTCTATCTTTTTCCCACTGAACGAAGCCTTCGTTAAATGAACAAAACAGCTGGGCAAATTCAAAAGAGCCAGACAAACGTATTTTGTAAATTGAAGCGCAAAGATCCAGACCACAAAACAACACAAAGTATAATTTATTTTATAATTTTATTCCTGAAAATAACTAAAAGTAAGCAACTTAATTTTTTTTAAATAAAACAATGTAGATTTAAATCAATATGTAATTTCAGGAAATTTGTAGTATATACCAATATATATTAATCGAACAGATTATATTAATAAAGATACTCACAAAGAAACTTTTTTCTGGGAATAATTTTATTTCTTGTTGTTAAAGCAACACTCCTAATGGCGTACTCGACGTGATCAGGATCTGTTCTGAGCTGCTTAAAAAGAAAAACTCCTGATAAAAACCAATGACAGCTAAAAATTGACTCATTAAAGTTGAGCGGAACTTAGTGTGTTCGTGTGATAGGCGACGTCATAAAGATACAAAATTGAATAGGGTTTTGGCATTGAAACGTATGTGTAGGGTGACCCAAATAAACTGAAATTGTTTTTTTAATATTTTTTTCTACTTATCCATTCCTATCAAAAAACTTTTCTTCGCACATTCCTAATAATTTTTAATTTTCCATTTTTCCTGTTTCCAAAAAAAACAATGCAATATAAATTATAAGCGTTTTTATATTTCTATTCGATCGTTCGCTTTATTTCCAAAATTTCTCTTGAAAGCCCATCGGTGGAAGTCCATACAATTTTTGACTGAAATCGTTTATCAGTTTTTATTAATTCTTCAAATTGTCTTAGACCTCCTCCGACACCAAAGTAATAAATTTTTGCTGCTAGCAAAATTATTCCATTCTCACTTAATTTAGCATCTAAAGTGTCTAACAGCTTTTGTTGATTATCTGGATTATAAATTGTTTCAGAAGTTAAAATTGTATCAAATTTTTCGTCATCTTTTGTCAATTCGGTATATTTCAACCAATCTCCGGAATAAAATTTGATTTTTTCTGAATCGATAGGTTCATCGTCAGGGAGATTTAAACATAAATTCGGAATAGTTATTTTCTCTAAGACATCTTCATTCTGAAAAAGACACAAAATAATTGAAGTTAGTGAGAGTAAAACCTTTAAAATTCTAAAAATCTTTTACATAATCTTGAAAGTGAACCAATGCTCCACAATTATGGGCATAGATTCCTAAAACTCCAGATCCACAGCCTAAGTCAAGAACTTTCTTACTTTGAAGTTTATCTTGAGGGAAATTTACTGACAGATATGCAATTAGATCTTCAGTACACTCCCAGATTTTAGCTCCACCTGTTGATTCAAATATGAGCATTAAAGTTAGAACCAATGCATTTTTAATTCATAAAATCTACCTTCATATACTCCAGGTATAAGATCTGAATGACATTCTTCTGCTTTGGTAATATCTTTTGTTGTTTGGTTGTCGAAAAATTGCAAAATATCACCAGATTTAATATAAGTCAAAGTTACGTCTCCGGCGACAACTTCCATTGAATTAGCTTTGTAGAGGTCTAAACTTTCCAAAATATTCGAAGATGGTTTTATTTCCTTGGATTCATAACACTCCACATCAGATTCCTTGTCATTTCTTTGTCAAACAAAATTGTTTGAACCAAAAATTATTTAAGAAAATATAAAATATTATTTCCATTCTGTATTTTCAGTCACTCTTCTTTTTTTTGACAGCTGTAGCTAATTTTGTCTTCATTTCAAAAATAAACTAATAAGTTACTTACGTATTTTTAACTGCATCCTGTTTGTCGTCTTTAAAAATACTTTCCTCCTCTGATGGGTTATCAACTTTAAAATCAAATTTGAACATAATGAAATTTGCTCGTCACCCTGTGTTTATATTTTAAACTAGAACCACATTGGCTAAACCAAAATTTGATTGACAGTTTTCCTAAGAAACTCGAAACTTTTTCCCTTTAAAATAAGCTTTTATACTTATTTTTATGAATCAGGCAATAGTCCTTTTTTATTAATAATGAATTCTTTTATTTTAAAAATAAATGCGGCAAAATTATTTACAGAATATTTATCACCTCACGCTTCTTTCCTTTTCTACCTGTCAACTGTCACCTGTCACAACATTGTTCCATTCCCAATTTTGTCCACTTCTTATGAATGGCATTGCCATAAAATACCAATAATCCATAAGAAGCCGATTTGTCAAATTGACAGCAGCAGCAGCAGCAGCAGCAGCAAACCATCTTTTTACCATCGAAGAAAACGTTTTAACTCAATTTGGAACCATTTCTTCGTTTAAAAAAAGAATTAATCAGAATCTAAGTTATAAATAAGGAATAAAATGGGTGATCAATATCCAGAGGTAAGTAGATAAGAAGTTTTAAAACGGTTCTCTAGAAATATTTGTTTTTTGTAGCCTCCCAGGCCACCTATGATGGGTCCGCCGTCTATGATGATGCATCCACCAGGAATGGGGCCACCAGGAATGCCTCCATCAATTGGTCCTCCACCTGGTTTAAGACCTCCGCCCGGAATGGGCCCACCACCTGGTATGGGTCCTCCGCCTGGACTGGGACCACCGCCCGGATTGGGACCTCCTCCTGGAATGGGTCCTCCTCCCGGAATGGGACCACCTCCTGGTATGGGGCCACCACCTGGTATGGGTCCACCTCCAGGTATGGGTCCACCACCTGGAATGGGTCCTCCACCAGGAATGGGACCGCCACCTGGAATGGGTCCACCGCCTGGAATGGTTGCACCACCTGCAAGGGGACCACCTTCTGGCAACTTTCAGCCTCCTCCAAAAAACTGGACACCGCCAGCTCAGCAACCACCCCAGCAGCAGGCACCTCCATCTAATCCACCCCAACAGACGCAACCACAACAACAGCAACAACAACAACAGCAACAACAACAACAACCAGCTCAACAACAGTCCCCTCCCCAACAAGAGCAATCTTCACAACAACGAGGAACTTCCCCAAATGACGAAGACAATGAAGCAAACGATTCACTTCCACCTTTGATGACAGTTCCTGTCGATAAGCCCGATGAAGACGAGGAAAAAAAGATTACCGAAGTCATCCTGCCCAAAGTTCTGGAAGATGTGCTCGCTCTGAAAGATCAGCGTGCCGCTCAGTTCGATGTGAACGTCGATGATCTTATGTCTCATGCTAGTGCCGAAGACGATAGGCCTACGATTCCAAGTGGGGTAATCAGTACAGATTATGCCGATGCCGATGGAGATTCCGATGACGAAGCTGAAACCCAACTCAATGGGATTGGCGAAAAAGGAGGGAAGCAAAGCAAAGCCGAGAAAAACAAAAAGAAGAAGCGAAGAAAGAAGCAGAATCGTAAACTTCGGCTGCAAGTTATCGCACAGACCAAGGACGCTCCAGAAGAAAAAGAGGCAGAAGAAAAGGAACCAAAAAAGGAAGAAGAATCTGAACGGAAAAAAAGCAGTCGTAAAGAAAAAGTCGTCGTCGATGAAGACGTTACAGTAGAGTATATTCCAGAAAAGATCACAATTGCAGATTTGGCTCCAATGTATCGCCAATTCTACAGAGTTTTTGAGATATTTAAGCTCGAGAACAAACCCAAACCTGTTGACAAAGACAAAGTCGCTGAGAATGAAGCAGCCGAAGCTAAAAAGAAAGCCGATAAGTTGGAATTGGATGACGATGATGATGACCTGGAAGACGTAAGATACCAAAACGTATAAATATCTCAAAAACTAATAATTAAATTTCCCTCTCTTTCTCCTCACAGGATCTTAAGGACGACAAAGAGAGACTCTCGAAGAGGAAGCTTAAAAAACTTACTCGCTTAAGTGTCGCCGAACTGAAGCAATTGGTCAATCGTCCTGATGTCGTTGAAATGCATGACGTAACCGCTCGAGATCCCAAGCTTCTGGTTCAATTAAAAGCCCACAGAAACACGGTGCAAGTTCCACGCCATTGGTGTTTCAAGCGGAAGTATTTGCAAGGAAAGCGAGGTATTGAAAAGCCAGCTTTCGATTTGCCAGCATTTATCAAGAAAACCGGTATCATGGAAATGAGGGAATCTCTCCAAGAAAAGGACGACGCTAAGTCTCTGAAGTCTAAGATGCGTGAAAGAGTTCGTCCGAAAATGGGAAAAATAGATATCGATTACCAGAAACTACACGATGCCTTCTTCAAGTGGCAAACCAAACCACGTATGACCATTCACGGAGATCTCTACTACGAGGGCAAGGAGTTTGAGACTCGGTTGAAAGAAAAGAAGCCTGGTGATTTGTCCGAAGAGCTTCGCATTGCTTTGGGTATGCCTGTTGGTCCCAATTCCCATAAAATTCCTCCACCATGGCTGATTGCCCAGCAGCGTTATGGACCGCCACCAAGTTACCCCAATCTAAAAATTCCCGGTCTAAATGCTCCCATTCCTGAAGGGACATCTTTTGGTTATCATGCAGGAGGATGGGGTAAGCCTCCCGTCGATGAGAATGGTAAACCTCTATATGGTGATGTTTTCGGAACAAATATGATGGACATTGATGTAAGTTTCAATTTCTTAAAAAATATCTAGAAAAATAAAAACAAACTCTTACTTCAGAGTGGAATCGATGAAGGAGACATTGAACGCAACCAATGGGGAGAACTGGAATCTGAGTCTGAAGAGTCTTCGGAAGAAGAAGAGGAGGAAGGCGAGGACATGGCTAACCAACCTGATGAAAGTGGACTTGTCACACCCGCAGAGGGCTTGGTTACTCCCTCGGGCTTGACTAGCGTGCCCGCCGGCATGGAAACCCCAGAGAACATCGAGCTGCGTAAAAAGAAGATTGAACAAGAAATGGAAGAGTAGGGTTTCTCCACCCATTTAATCAAAACAAAATCACTAATATCAATTTTTTTTCTAGCAATGAAACGCCAGTCCTTTATCAAGTTTTGCCTGAGAAACGCAACGAACGTCTTGGTCAATCTATGATGGCTTCAACGCATGTGTATGACATAAGCGGTGTCAGCAAAGCAGCAACAACTCGAACCGCCCCCGAACGTGAGGGAACTGTCGAATTGGCATTGGATCCTTCGGAATTGGATTTGGACAATGATGCAATGGCTCAGCGCTATGAGCAACAAATGCGTGAACAACAAAGTCATTTGCAGAAAGAGGATTTGTCTGACATGTTGGCGGAACACGTTGCTAGGCAGAAATCGAAGCGCAAGCGTCAACAAGCCGATACAACCAAGACCACTAAGAAATATAAAGAATTTAAATTTTAAACTACTTTTTGCTTTTTTGAGAATAGTCACAAAATTTCAATAATAAATAATAACGAGGTATTTAAAAAAAAACTCTGGGATTAATAAATAAAGTTGTTTTTATTTTTCTTGATGGTTTCTGACCTAAATAACGGTCAAAATTTCAAAATACTTATGTTTATACTTGTACCTAGAAACCAAACACTTGTTCCGGATTTTATGGTTGCCATAAGAACTCCCTCGATTGAAGTTTGTTTGTTTTTTTTTTCTTTGTTGAGTTTTCATTTCTTTGAAAACATTTTTAAGAAATTTAAAATAAATACGAAAACAATTAGGAAACTCTTTTAAAATGGTTTGGACTATTTCAAGACCTGAGAGCAAAGGTTTAAACAAAGACACAAGATGGGATCGCATTCGAAAGAAACACACAAACAATTTGAATATGAAAAGTTCTTTGGTTAAGAAATTCGTTGAAATGGATTTTGTCGGTCGCAATAACACAAAACTTTTGAATGGAGAGATTGAGGTGAAGAATAATTTAAATCCACACCTAGTCATGGATTTACGACATGAAATGGTAAGAGTTTAAATATTTTTCTTTTGAGAGTCATCCTTTAAAACCAAAAAAAAAAAAAAAAGTTCCAGAAGAAGCCGAACAAGTCGTCAATGAATGTGAAGAAATACAAAGCAAATACAGACAAGTGCATAGTGCACAATTTAGAAATCGAGGAACATTACATCCTCAATGAACTCTCCAAATTTAGAGCTCAGTTGGAGAAGAAGCGACAACAGTATAAAATAAAACCCGTAACTTTGGATAGCGATAGTGATCACTTTAGGCTAAGCAACGTTGGAATTCTTAAAAGTCTTGAGAACACAACGAGGCATATTGAGGATTTCTATCGGGCGCCCCAGGATGCAATGGAGCAATTCGAAAGTCTTGTAAGTCACGTAGAAATGGATAACCAAAAGTTACCAAGTGAAGAGGAGAGCTTGTTGGATTCCATAACTAAACAGCAAACGGAGAATGAAGACTTGCATTGTGTTCGATTTGAAGACAAGGTTGAAATAGTAAAATATAGTAGAGAAGCTTCAACTTGTTCGAATACCAGCAATGGCATCGATTCTGTAATTTCTGATTTGGCTGAAGAGGCTCTCAATGAAATCGAGATGGAAAATGCATTTGAAGACGATGATGGGAGAACATTTCAAATAGAAGGATCTGCATTGAGAAATAATCTAATCGATCCTTTGATTGTAACTAAAATGCTTCCCAAAGAAGAGCTTCAAATAATTGAGAATGATGCTGCAACAAATTCCACTGCAGAAACCGAAGAAAGTGTTACAAATGAACAAAATGCTATTATTGAGAATTTGTTTCAGGCGAGGTCACATTCAAATGGAGTTATTTTAAGAAATTATTTCCTGAAATGGATCCACTATACCACCATTCAGAGAATTGAGAGGCAGAATATGTCAAGTCGAAATGATAGGATTCATAAGATAAATAATTTTCTGGATCACATTCGACGGGAGAAAAAGAACCAAGGGACGACATCGAATGTAACGAAGTCATCAAATCCAGAAACTAAAATTCAATCGATTAACATCTCGAAAAAATATCAATCAAAGTAAGTTTTTATACCAAACTAAAACTTTAAAAGGATTTAAACTGCTTTTGTTATGTTTTAGGATAAAAATCCAACAGGACATTATAGACTTACAAAAGATGAAGCTAGAACGTCAGGAGCGACTTATAACCGAGCTTAAATTGAATAAACTATCCGATGAAGCCAAGGAAGCTCGTCAGGAGATAAAAGCAGAGCTGAAAAATGCACTCAGGACGGGTGATTCTAAGGCTCGAGCTAAAGCTAAATGTTTACAGATCATGGGTAATTTAAGAGATGAGGAGGACGATGAATTCACGAGGCTTCAGGGTAGAGCAATGTTACAGCCGAAGTTCTTGTCAAATATGCAGGAACGTGCACTTGTTAGGAGTGTGAAACATGAGCAAGCACGACAGCGTCGCTTGCATATAGAGGCTGAACGAGAAGCTGCAAAAATGGCACTTGAAGAAGCAAAGGTGAGTTCGAACGAAAACATATTATAAACTATCAGAAGTTCAATATAAAGGAATTTTTTGTTTGAATACAAAAGCGACAAGAAGATGAAGAAGCAAAAAGGATGCGAATGGAGGTCCTGAAGGAAAAACGTAGAAGAGAGAAAATGGCCAAGGTTCTAAAAGAACGTGAACGCCAGCGAGCCATCGAGAACAACAAGAAGGCCCAACAGTTTTGCCGTCATTATCTTCTTCGTCGTATAGGAATGGAAGGTTTTAAAAGGCTTCTCCAGAGGAAAATACTCAACCAGAAAAAATCTGATACCTTCAGAAAACAATTACTAAAGAAAAATACATTTAAAGCTTGGAAAAATCTTTATTTGACCATAGTCCAGCGGAAAAACTTTATGGCTAATGAATTGCATGACAAGATTATCACTCGGACAGTGTTTCATGCTTGGGTGAGATATTTGAATGAGGAAAGGAGTAAATTCTTAGTGGCAGTTGATTGGTATGAATTGAAGTTAAATCAAACCATTATCACACAATGGTTGGGCTTTACAAAGCTGCAGAAGATGGTGGAGGACGTGAAAATGAAGCAAGCTGAACTTCACTATGAATGGTGAGCTAAATTTTTGTGAGTACATTGACTTTTTAAAATTGAATTCTCATATTTTGAAAGGCACCTCAAATGGAAGGTGGTAGATCGTTGGCAGCAACTGCCACAAATTCTCAAACTGGAGAAAGAAACAAATGAACGTCGAC
The DNA here is from genome assembly GCA_951509635.1 of Eupeodes luniger. Classification (NCBI taxonomy): domain Eukaryota; kingdom Metazoa; phylum Arthropoda; class Insecta; order Diptera; family Syrphidae; genus Eupeodes; species Eupeodes luniger. The sequence goes on along the minus strand of OX608075.1, from coordinate 2,867,759 downwards.
AGAGGTGGAGAATGAAGATCTGGGAGTTACTTCCTGATTACACACCCAATAAGGATTTTTAAAGTTGATTCAATTTATTTTGTTCATAAAAATTTTTGTACTTAATTAAAATAAAATAATGTAGGACACCTGTCCACACGCTTTATATTGCCCATTTTTAGTTTCCAACATACTTACCGTTATTTAAAGTAGAATTCACCTTTAACTCAGTTTAAAGTAAAATAAACATTTACGATTGATTTAATAATTTATTTGTTTCAGCGCTTTGCAGATAAATGCCATTAAAAATAAAAGAAAAATAAAAAAGCCAATAAAAAAAGAAAACGACGCTCAGTTGTTTCGCATATTCGTATATTCAGCCCTATCATGAATTCCATCGTAATCGGAATTTTTTACGAATTCCGAAAAATTGTATCATGAAATCCGTTCGTAGTGGAAAATCTCACACAATTTTGCATTACGAACGGATTTCATGATACAGTTTTTCGGGATTCGTAAAAATTTCCGATTACGATGGAATTCAAGATAGGGCTGATTATATTAAGTCGAACTATGGATGTGCAATAATCTCTCTAAGCAGCTGCTTCCTTGGATTTCTTGCCCTTCTTTCCGGTTGCAGCTGCGGCGGCCTCAACATCAATTGGAGCTGGTTTAACAAATGGAATCTCATCTTGGTACTTTTCGGGCATGAATTTTTTCAACACCTCAGGCACTTTTATGCCAGTTTCGGTTTGATGTGTTTCCAAAATAGCACAGATGACACGAGTAGCAGCGCACATGGTGGCATTTAGCATGTGCACATAATCGACGGCAGCATTCATCTTCTTTGTCTGACCGTAACGCACGAGGAGGCGCCTTGCTTGGTAGTCCAGGCAGTTTGAGCAGGAGACCAGCTCACGGAATGCACCACTGCCACCGAACCATGCTTCCAAGTCGAGCTTCTTTGAGGCGGCATGGTTGAGGGCTCCCGAAACAATGTTTACAACTCGGTATGGAATGCCTAGAGATTGACAGAACTGTTCCGCGTTGCCGATCATCTCGTCCATCATTTCCCAGGATTTGTTATCGTGCGGCGAGGTCAGCACGAACTGTTCTACCTTCTCGAACTGATGCACACGGAATATTCCACGAGTATCACGTCCGTGAGAGCCTACCTCTTGACGGAAGCAGGTTGAAAGCCCGGCGTATTTGATCGGCAGTGAAGCCTCTGGTAGCCATTCATCACGGTGATATGCGGCGATAGGTTGTTCGGAGGTGGCAATCAAGTATTTTTCATCGACACCGGCTTCTTCGGCCTTCTCACTGCCCTTTCCCACCACCTTGTACAATTCCTCGTCGAATTGAGAAAGTTGTGCAACTTCTTGCATCACTTCTTTGCGCATGAAGAATGGCGTATAAAGAGGTGTGTAGTCTTTCTTATACAGACTGTGGAGTGCATGCTGGATGAGGGCTTGTTCCAGAAACACGGCAGGACCAGTTAGGAAGTAACCACGTCCACCGGAGACGACGGATCCCTTCTCAGCGTTCATACCATCAATCATGACAATGAGATCGACATGGGAGTATTTTCCCCGCACTGTGCAATCCCCGAATGTCCTCTCGACTTTGTTCTCCTCTTCGTCGTTGCTGACGGGAACACTCTCGTGCAAGTGATTGCCTACCTCACGCAGAGCTGAGTTCCGAGTTGCTTCGGCCTGTTGCAGGAGCTTCTCATTCTCAGCCATATCTTCGTCAATTAGAACACGAACTTTCTACAAATTCAAAAACGAAAATTCATGAATTCAAGTGAATGGAAAAATATGAGGTCTAAAAAATGCTTACCTTAATTTGGTTGACGGTGAGACTCTTGAGAATGTCGGCAGTGAGTTCGGTAAGGTCTTTCTTCAAATTTTCAGGAACTGGCTCCTTATCATCGCCCACTGGTTCCTTCTTCTTCATTTTCTCACCGATTTCTTTGCTGCAGACATTTTTAACTTTGTTTAAGTTGTCCGCACGATGTCTTCTCTGTCTCCACTCGGTGTCCTGAGCAATCACGGTCTCAACTAGAGCTACATCCTTGAATCGTTTCGTTTGATTCTCACGAATCTTATCGGGATTGCCTCCTTTGTCGCTGCGGAAGAGATCTAAATCCAAAACCATGTTTATTGATTCGTAGAAAATTCGGTTCCTTTAAAAGATTTTAGCCCAACAACGTGGCCGTGGAGCAGTTTTGTCTTGAAAAAGTGATGTGCTTTGCTTGTGCTATTGCTGACGCAAGGCTGACAAACGGTGATGAATGATGACAAAACAGAGAAAGAAAAAAAAAAAACAAAAAAGAAGAGAACAAAATGTCAGTTTTTTGAGATAGTTATCGCATGATATTTGGGGTGTTCGATGAACTGACATCTCAGTTTCCGAAAGGTTAGTGAAAAAGTTTGTCTATATTTACTGCATCCACGAGCCATGTCCAACTTTTCAAAAAATTTTTAAAATAAATCTGACCGGGCGTGTGGAGGCTTCAATAGTGACTTTTAATGCTACAGGACTTGCTGGTTTTTCGGCCTAAACCAACGCCACTTCCAAAAAATAAGCTCCTAATATGGCACCAATTTCTAAGCCGCATGTAACAGTCAATTTTATGAAATGGACACGTCAATAGCTTGAGGGTTGTCTTCGCTCCATATGACGGAGCCATTTAACAAGACATGAGCTTCATCATTGTAAAACAGACAAAATGGTCTATGAACTTCGCGAACAGATAACTGGCGTTGCTCTGCCGTTAAACGATAAATGATGAATTGCTTAACCTTACTGAACAGAAATGTCAACACAATTTGAAACTTCTCGTTCTCATGCAGCTTAACGGGCACCCTATATAAGTTATCAGCGGTGGTGACACATAACTGTTGCCCAATGGAAACGTTTTTTTTTTAAATCGCGATAGCCTCCCCATATCATTTCAGTTTGCCCAAAATTTCTACAAAAGTCACTCCAAATTCTAAATTGCCACTGACAATGGGGCTTCAGTGAGAAAAATCCCAACTATTAAATTTGGACGAGGTATCAATGGACACCCCTATTTATCAGCACGTTCTGATTATTTTATTTTACGTCATCTCTTTGTGCTTGTCATCTCTTCCTGTTTTCTTCTTTCTTCTGCAACTAAATTCCTTTTTCTATATATTCAATTTTTTGATTCTATTATTTCGTGGGCATACAAAATTTTCGGCGACAAAATCTCAACGAAACACACTTTAGCCAGCCACAAGGGTTTTAAAAATTAATAAATAAAAACCCTTTCTATAGGATTATGAGCACAATTGATTTTGAGATTGAGGAAATAAAAAAACTGTGCGAAAATGTCGTCGAAAACTCAAAAATAATTACCTGCACAGCGGTACTCGTCCGAGTGGATATCATCCAAACCAATAGTCGCCAATTGAGTGCATGCCTGCGATTTCCCGAAAACTATCCGAACTCACCGATTCTTGTTGAGATCAAAAGTCGAACACTCTCTGGAAAATTTCTTGACGCCTTGGCAAATTTAGCTGAGAAGAAAGCAAAGGAGATTCTAGGCAAGACCCAAGTGATTCATGTGCTTAAGTTCATTGAACAGTATTTGAAGGAGAATCCACTTTGTGTGGCTTATGATGAGATTTTAAATTTGAAAAAGTCTCTGGGAAGTAATGCGAATGAGTTGTTGAAGTTGAAACAGAAGACGTCAAGTGTACATTTGGTTGTCAAGGGTGGATATTACTTCTACAAAGTCAAGGCAGACGTTCCAATCGAATATCCGAAACAATGTGTGGTGCTACGAGATGCAGAGACAAATTTGCCAGCGGTTCTCCTAAGGTATCTTAATGGACAGTCTAAGGAGATCGCTCGGCAATGTGTCGAGCCACCTCTTAGAGTTACGAAAGACAAAAGTGCGCAGCCCTTTCAGCCGGTGCCGAGTCTGTACAAAGCATTGCAGTTTTGTATTGATGCTACTCGGGATTTCTACGAGGAACAATGCCCCATTTGCGACCAGGCTGTTCTTCCGAAGGATTCCACTGATGTGATTACAGATGACACCAGTGACATGCACTGTGAGCGAGTCTATTGCGGGCACTTATTTCACCAGGGTTGTCTCAAAAAGTATCTACAAGAACCACCGTTTCCAAAGGGTGGGAAAAATTGCCCCGCCAAGAAAAGACATCCACGCTCCGATAACAGTTACTCTACTAACTTGAAGGCTACCCTGAACAATGAAGATCTGACTTGTGGCATTCGACTAGCTCATGACCGTTGGGTGCTCAATGTGAAAGTAGCCGAAACAAGATGGGCTCAGAAACAAGCCAGAGTAAGGGAGTTGGAGGAAGTTGCTGATTTTTTGCAATAGAAATTAATAATTGTCATGTGTAATAATCGATATTTGAAGTAAAATAATTTTTGAATAAATTTTCCATTCTTGCATTTTTAACAAATTGATTTGATTTTCTATAAAATGTCATGTCAGGAACATAATATAGGTATTGCTTATAAATGCTTATAATTTGCATTGAAATGATGACTAATGAATAGACAAAAACGGGAAACAATGCAATTTAAAAGAAGAGCCGTTTAAAGGTGTAGTATTTATAGCTACAATCAAATGCCAATAAATAATCAACAGTGAATCATACACTGTAATTGGCCAGTTTATCATATTTATTAATTGATACATATTTATGTAGTATTTAAAACTGGAAAAAAGTTATGGCAAATCAACTATGAAAAGTTGTTCTATAAAATTCCCACTGCTAACATTATCAATATGTACATCTCTACATTGTTTTCTCCAGAAAATACAATCGCAATCGACTTTAAATTACTTACGTGGTTTATTTATCCACGTCTTCTAACAACAAGATAATCAGCCACCAGATTTTTTAGTTTGACTGGGAAAATATTTCTTTAAAAAGCTTTTATGAGGTGGACCTTACCTTAATGTAATTTTGCTTCGAAACATTTCGAAAAGTCGCCAAAAAACAGTCTCGAAAAGAGTAGAGTTTTATAATAATAGAGTCGAATTTTTCGAAAATATTTTTCCAGGTTAAATATTTTTGGGTGAAATTCGAAATAGGGCTGAATACGAAATTCATGCGGACTTTTTTGAATTAATTTTTCACAGTTCAACTTTAAAGTAGACGACTTTACTTTATAAATTAAGATTAATTTGAAAGAAATAATTTCCAGTTGTGGATATTGAGCTTTTAAACTTTTGTTTTAAAATAACGGTTTTTGGTATAAACATGTTTTGAAAAAACCTTATTTATTTCTTAGATACTGATGACTAGCTTGCGTTAAGTTTACAAGAGAGTTTGAAGATTAGATCAAATCTTTCTTTCTCGAGGGATCTCAAAAGTTAATATTTTCTCGTCTCATTTTCGAATTAATACTCATTTTAACTGAATGAAAAAATATTGCTCTTCTTAAATTAAAATCTTATCCACTTTCTTTTTCTTAGATATTTTATGAGGAATTATTCATGAAATAGAGATGACTGAGGTCGTATTTTTCTTAATTTTTTAGTTCATATAAATAATTATGCAAAAGATTATAATAATAGCATGGAATCCCCACTTCGAATTTTAACTTGTTAAGTCCAAAATCAATCCTATTAACAGATTCCTTAACTATATTTTGGCTTTATTGTGTTGTTTTTTTACACAGGTTAACATTTAATTTTGTGTCTGAGATGAGATTATGTAATTTTTAAAGGTTCATCGAGGAACTCCAGGAGCTAATTTTTCAATATATTCTTTCCATGATGTTTTTTTTTTGTCATAGTTATATCAAAACTAGTAAATGAGGAACAGAAAACCTTTGAAAATTTTACTGGAAGTAGGCAACCAAACTCTTTTATGCCTTTGAGTACAAAACAAACAAATTAACTACTTCGAAAATCCTAGCGAAACTGGAATTATATACGTATACGTGCTATGGAATACTGTACTCTATAGATTTTTTTTATTTCGACTTTACTAGTGTCTTTCAATTAAACTATCTACAAAATACTACTTTAAAAATTGTTCATCCATTGATACCGTTTAAAAGTTACAGTATATTTTGGCTAAAAAGGGTTGTTTTCTGTACCCGTGGAGTGAGGATAGTGTGTAGGACTGTGATGCTATAGGTCTTAGGTTCGATCCCCGCCCGAGCCATCTAAAGTTTTTTTTCACGGGTACTGCTTCTTGGAGGATTTGTCAATTCCTTGAAGAATTATTCTTGTCATGAAAAGAGCTTTCCCAAATTAGCTGTTCGGATTCAGCATAAAAACTGTAGGTCCCCTCCTTCCCCGAAATGACTCGCACATAGGAATGATTGAGAGTTGTAAGTTACTATAGGTTCTAGGCTCGACGGACTGTTGCGCCACCTAATTTAGTTAATTTATTTTTACTTTATTTCTTTTCAAACAAATTTGAAACAAAATGTTATCCTCGCTTAACAGCGCCTTTAAATACAAAATAGTCCAAATTGTTTATGCAAGCTTTGAAAACGGTTTTGTTACTTTTATCATAGCAAAACCAAAATATTTTTATTTTGTTTTGTTGTGCAATTTTGAATGACTTCAATTTTCTATCTATTTTGAATTCTCTGCTTCTTTTTTCAAAAGTGAAATATTTTCGATTTCTAAGAAATACATCCTGGCCAATAGTATGAAGAACTTGTAAATGTATGCTTTCAAAGGAAATCCTTCACCAGTAAAACAAAAAGAAAATCTCCTTTTCAAATGTTGTTTTTGTTTTTTAAATACGGTTAACAAATATTTAATTTAGTATAAATTAATATTTATGCGTTAAAATATAATAATAATAATTCTTACACATTCGTTGATAGTTGTTTTGTTATTTGTTTTATTTTTTGTTTGCTGCTAACAGCAGAATGACATTTCACAATTATTATTACAATTTATCTTTGCAGTGCTTTATCATAATTTATGTACTTAAAAATGTCAATATTTAATATTAATTTTACTTGAAATTGAAATTGAACATGCTTGTGTTTATCTATACTACTTTACAACAACTGACCGACAATTTTGTTCTTTTCCTAAAAGAAATTTCAATATTTTTGTTTCTGTGCACTTCATTTTCTTTTACCGAATAAGATTTACATTATAATTAATTTTGTTTATCAAATACCTAAACTCTTTTTGAGATCTTAAATTAAAAAAGAAAAGAAAAATAAACAACAACAATATCATTCCACTATAAGCAGGTAAAAATGATAAATTTATAGAGATAATAAAAGTTAAATTAAAAGTTTTATAGAATCGTGCGTCTCTTTTTGTTATAATATAAATTATTTTAATTATTATTATGCAATAAGCATACACTGAACACGCTTAAAACATAGTGTTTCTTTTAACAAAACATAATATGTATGTAATAATAAATATAAAGTAAAACTTTAAATAACTGTTTCATACTCGTATTTATAATAATAATTATTAGACTATCTAATAGAATGAAATTTTTTTATCTGTGAACAATATTGATACAATCTAGAGGACTTTCGTTGATGCAAACACACTCTTTCCTATCACTTTCATAAAATCTCTTATTTTGAAAATATAAATATATATATATATATATGTATGTTTATAATAATATGATAATTGCATATGAATGTTTCCAGTCGAACTGAGATTATTCGAAAAACCGATTTGGTTTAGGGAGTGTTGATTCTTTTTTTTTTGAAGGAAATAAAAAGTTCTGCTGGCCATGAGTTTCTTTTTCTTTCATTTCTATTTACATTTGGAATACTTATTTGCTATACATTTTGAAGAACGTACAATTTTCTCTGACCATTTTTGTTCTTTGCTTATTGAAATTATTATTCGAAAAATAATAAAATAAATCTACAGCGAATGAGAAATATGTGTTTGCGAATGGGATCAAAGTTCGACTGAGAACATTTTTTCCTCAATATACCTGATGGAATAATATCCAGCACTAGAAATAATATTTTATAATGGTTATTTGGTGCTATGTATTTAAATTAAGTAAAACTATTTATGTTTGTTTTGTTTTTAGACTAAGGCATTCCTGGTAGGCCACTTAAGCTCTGGTGCTGGTGTATGAGATTTACGCGACACATTTGTTGCTCCAGGCGCTGTATGGTAGCGGTAAGATGAGAATTTTCCACGTAAAGTTCTTTGACGAGAACATCAGCATTGGCTAAACGTTGTGTCTGCTCAGTCATTATCATACCCTGTGTTTCGATTCGATTTCGAAGGTCTGACAATTCAGCGTGTTGCTGTTGCCATGTTTCTAAATATCAACAAATTAAATAAAAAAAAAGTCATGTACATTTGATTTTAAGATATTGACCAAAATAATTGTCTTACGTTGCATCAAAGATTCCGTATACTGGTGTTGTTGTTTAATAACATTTTGTAAGTGTCTATTTTTAAGCTCAAGATGATTGACTCTTTGAATAAGAGATGGATGTGCCGCCGCCCGCTAAACAGAAAGATTTGAAAATTAAATATTTGATATATCAAAGTCAGAGTGACAAACTTACAGCATATGCCTTCTCGAGTACAGGTTTTGCTTCCTGTAGCTGTTGAAGTTCCATAACTAAACCATCACGTTTAAGCGACAAGTCTTTTATTTGATCTTTTAGTTGAATTTCAAAGTATTTCAAGCGTTTTAATTCTTCCTTCATTATATTCGGACTTGAACAGCTGCTCGAAGCATTGCCCGTTGATTTTTGAATACTATGTGTTGAGGCAACACTATGCGATTCAAAACTCTTGCCCGATGCTGTTGACGAAGAATCTTCACAATCTTTTGTAGTATCTTCTGTTACTACTTTTGGATTGTTTGGTTTTTGGATGGGCGATATGTTTTTATGTTCATCAGCAACAGCAACAGAAGATTGCACAACCGAATTTGATTGAGTGGTACTGAAAACGGTTGTTTCAGATGTTGACAAATTATTTAATCTAAAAGAATACATTTAACATATATGACAAACAAAAAACAGGACAAACAAATAGTAAATTAATATTATATTTTTATTTTTCAGATTAGTACGCATCTTGTTCAACACAATAATGTGTTTTCTTTTTTTTTTCAAAATATTCTTTAAAACAATCAATACTTTCTTCTACGTATTTAGACAAATTTTGGAAGCGTTTTTATTCACTTTCCATGAGAGATCTCTAAAATATGATTTTGGAAGGCATGAAAAGGCATAGAAAATCTTTGCCCACACATTTTTTTATATAAGGGCTTTTAGTTGCCCTTATTATGCCGAAGAAAGTTTCTTAGGAAAGAGAGAGATAGTTTGAAAGAAATTATCGGCGCATATTGGATTTTAATTCCTAAATATTGTAAAGAATGTGGTGAAATTTCCACATTCGCGTAATACGGCTATGGAACTATTTTCTATACTTAAGAGTGCCACCGAAGTTGGACTCGAGAAAATACTAATGATTATTCCTGGAGGCGCGTGTATTACAGATGAAGTATTAAATTGGATAAATACAACTGGCTATTACGCTAAAGCTTAATCCGTTGATAAAATAACGACAAAAGAGGATGAAAGAACAGACACTACGATGGGCTTTAAGCGACGTAAATGAATCAACGATGTTATTATTACTAATCGATTTTATTGATCTTGGTTGAATACTGCCTAAGAGACCCAAGTAAGATACAGAAGAACCAACTGATAGGAGATAGGAGTTATATTCAAGTTTTGGACGCATATATGTTTTATAGAAATAAGCCAGCTCAGAAGGAGAGACAAAGTTTTTGAATCGCCTCAGTAAAACTTAAACAACTTGACGTATTTTTGGCTACATCGTGTATCTGTACCGAGGTGTTTGGGGACACACATACCGAGAATTTAGAGGAGATCAGTTTCCATTCTTTCCAAGTGAGACTAATGGAAAGTGGCTAAGGTAACCAACATTGAGTGAAGCATTAAATTTCAAACGATTTTTAGAACTAGTAGATTAGAAGTTTCAAACAAGACAAGAGTGTCGGAGAAAGAACAGAGGCCTAAGGTACTAGCATATATTTTGTGATATTCAGTCTTAAACCCATTTAACCCTTTGACTTTGAAATATCCAGCACAATAATCTTACTAAGTTGCGTAGGACAGTTGAAGGAGAAAAATTCCTCATGTTTTTTACTAACGAGCGAACATTTGAACTTTTCGCTTTGCCCATCAAATCAATGTTCTAGTTTTTCAAAAATTCAGGTGTTTCAACTTCTCATTACGAGTTGACCGTTTTACACTTTTAAAGTAGAGCCATATTCCCCGTTATCATGAATACAAAATCGATTGCTTTTTTGTTTCAGGCTCATTGGAATAGATTCCTGATTCATCATCCAAATTATGTGGGATTCAACGGAAAAATCCTTTTTCACATATAAGTATGTCACAACACCATTGTTTCTAAATTTGAATAGAAGACAAAAATTCCAAATTATTGTTTGCAAAATATATAAATATCGAACACCAGTAGAACGCCAATTCTAAAGAATATTTAACATAAAGCCCAACCTCTGTAGTCTGTATCTATACTGGTTCATTGTTTTTCTTTTTTTGATCCCAAATCTTGATTCGATAGAAAAACAGCTTTTGTTTTGAGGTCAACAAGCAATAGGACTTCGTCTTCGTGACAAACCAGACATACGATTTTAAACGGTTGTATAATTGATATAATAAAAAGACGGGAACCATTTCTTCCCCTTTACTTTGTTGGACTCAATATTTATTATTTTCTTTTAAGTTGATATATTACATGTAAGCCATCATTCACATTATAATTAACATGAATCCCGATCTGTGCCGACTTTATTTTTAGTTCTTGTATTCATATCAAGCAATTTTAAAGAAAAAAAATTGGTTTTCGTTTTGAGAGTCGAAATTTTGATTCATGATCCTCTTGTGAATTTTATAGTCAAGCAAAATTGAGGTTCACCCTAAGAAAAAACAATCGTTTTAAAATAGCAATAGGAAACAATGGAATACCTCGCTTCGAAATCATGAAAAGAGGAATTTATAGTGCAGCGGGTTTAACCCAAATTTCAACATTCCACCTCGACCAATGAAAGGAAAATAAAACAGACAACCAAATTTATATTATAGATATGTACACAAGAAACATTTACAAAAAATTTTTATTTCTCTCCGCATCGTAAAATATATGTTTCGCTTTTCGTTAAACATTTAAACCTAAAAAAATAAAATAAAACATTTGATTCACATAAATATACATTTCGGAACAAAACACATTTTAAAATAAATCTTATGATTATTAAAAAAAAAAAAAAAAAAAAGCAAGACACAAACAAATTAAAAAAATGTAAACTCACCTAGATCTCTGTGTTGTGGGTGCCTTATTTAGATTCTTCTTCTTATACTGTGTTATGGGAGACTGAATTGTACTTTGATGCCAGAGATAACTAATTGGCGAACTCGCTGGACTTTCCAAGTCTGACATTTCTCCTCCAGATTGCATTTCGGTTGCACCAGTTAGAATTTCCACACTCTCGCCCAGCTTCATTTTAAGATCCTCGATTTCACCATGAAGCGATGCAATTTCTTTTGCTTTCTCTTCAAAGATTTGCCTTGTATTTTCACGCAACTGTTCGGCTTCGGCTTCCAAGTCAGCATATTGCTGTTCGAGGACATCTTTTTCTTCGATCGGTGACAAACGACCGTCTTTACTGAATTGCTCCTCATATTCGCGTACTTTTTCCACCAGCTCGGTAAACTTGACATCGCTTTCTTTTTGTTCGTCTTCGTAGATTTTTCGTTCTTTTTCGAAGAGTTGACGTTCCTCGGAGAGTTTGTCCTGCCAATAGTCTTCACAGTCTTCGTAGGCTTTTTGCATTTGTTCAAGACTTGCTTCGAGCTCTTTACAGCGCACTTCCAATGCATCTTTTTCCTTTTTCAAGGTTGAAGCATCGAGTTCTGAATCTCCATTTGATCCAGTCGAGGCGATGGCTGCTAGATCACTTTCCAGCTGAGATATTTTAGCTTTCAGAATGGCAATTTCCTGATCAGCATCAAGAGTGGAATTTTTGCTATCCTGCGAGAAACCCGACGAAGTACTCGGCGTAGAGGTCACGTTCAATGGGCTATTCAGTTCGGAGTTAAGTGCTATCCAGTCTCCGCTCGTATCACTCTCACTGTTGGCCTCAGCATTACACCTACGGAATTTACCCAGACGCGGACTTTCCTCAGTTATTCTGGTCTTACTCGGAGAATCACCCCTCCTCTTTACAGCTGCCGAAGCATGTTCAGGATCATCTTCCGTACTCACTGGGACCGTCACTTTTTGAGATTTAGTTTTAGTCTTTACTCGTGATATTTCAAAGTTTAATCCTTCAACTTCGGCAACCAATTCGTCATTCTTATCTCGTAAATTAGCATTTTCTATTTGTAAGCTGGTGATCTTCTCAATCAGTTCCAACATCTCCTCGGTGTCTTTTTCATTTTTAGATCCTTCGTCATTGCGACTTCGCTCCTCCGATTCGACTATTTCCTTATTTAGCTGGATGTTGGCCTCAAGCAGACTAGTAACCTGTTTTTGCAGAACTGTTTGCTCATTCTCTAAGGCGTTGTTTTCTTTTCGAAGCGAATCCGATTCTGCTTTAAGCTTTGCTTCTTCTTGTTCCAGCATCTTGATTCGGGCTTCCAAGCGAGCTGTCAAATTAGACCAATTCTCTCGGTCATTTGCCATACGAGTTGTTAAGTCACGTACAACTTCTGCATGTCGTTGTTCTAATAGTCGTATCTAAAAAATAGTAATAAAACAATTAGATTTTGCTTTTGTTTTGTTTTGTTTTTCTTTCTAAATTTACCTCTTTTTTAGTTGTGTCTTCTAGATTTGCGTGTCTTTCGTCTATTTCTTGAGCCAATAGAATAACTCTTCGATTTGCGTCTTTGTTGTCAGCATGCATTTTTTTGTTTTCTTCGGTCAGTTGAATGTATGATTGTTTTAATGTGGAAAGTTCTGCCGATTGCAAAGCTAGAGATGCTTTCAGTAGGGTAGTTTGTGCTTCACCACACAAACCACGAAGTTCTTCTTCTAAGACTTTTGATAGTTGTATTATATTCACCTCATCTTCATCGAAACCAAGACTCAATAGAAGTCCCTTGGGGCTGCTGATGCTAGCTCGTTCCCACATTTCAATTATACTATGGGCAGGGACTGTGTCTAATTGTGCTGGAACATCTATATAATTTTTATTAAAAATTTTAAATACGAATTTTTTAAACATGGTTTAAGTACACAATAATACACACAGCTAGAAAACAAAAAGAACACAATCTGCTTAAAGAGATTTAAGGAAAAAGACCAACGGATTATTATTGGATAGGACGGTCAGTGGTGGTGACATTTCATGGAAGAGATTTTTTAACAATTATTTAGAGACAGTTATTTACGAATTAAAAAAAAAGAAATAAAAGGACTTTAGCTAAAAGACTTACAGTAGCATTTAGGTGAAATCAAAAACTTAGTTTAAAGTTGGTTTAAATGGATGTGAAGCGAACTAGAGTATACTTCTTTTGTTTTGAAAAGGACTTCAATAGACAATGAATAACAAACAAAAATAATTATCCTTGATTCATAACTTCAATTTGAAATATGTCTCTTTATAAATGACCACCACTGTTGATTTATAAACGAAACAAGCACGATCTAAAAGACAATATCAATATATTTGTGTATGATTTTGTGAATGATAGAGATTAAAAAAATAACAGAATCTATGCGAAAAGCCATCACCAACGGGTGTTCCTCCTGAGGGACACCTACTCGTACATTTACACAGTGCAGTTGCGAGCTTAAAATATTTTTTGTTTTTCAAAATATCATAACGGTGCGATAGATGAAACTAAATACAAAACAATTACAAAATTAAACAAAACAAAAATACGAAGAAGGAAAATATACGCAATTATCTGCAAAAAGAAACAATAAAAGAACAAAACAAACCTTTCATATTAAATTGTTTATCATCGTTAAAGGCACGAGAAAATTTAATTGAATTACTGTCCACTGACGTGTTGAGGTGGGGTGGATAATGCCCAATAAATTCAAATAAATTATTAATTTGCCATGTTGGTGGTGATGATGGTGAAATTTCGATACTAGGATAATTTGCTGGCGCAAATGTGTTATCGCCACAACTAATGAGACTTATGAATTCACTAAATGCAATCACCGGCACCGCCTCGGTTTTGTTATGTTTGTTATGTTTTTTAAATACTTCTTCGGCAACTTTTTTGGCCACAGTACTGACAAGTCCGACACGTTCGCATACAATTTGCAGTTGACCACAAGTAAAGTAATATGTGCCAATTTCACTTCCGTATTCTTTCCAAATGTCAAGGATTTTATTTGTGAGATTTTCGAAATCTAAATTTCCTATTAGTAGTATAGTAAATGTATGTATATCATGATGATGGATTTGTTTTAGTTTGTTAAATTTAAGAAAAAAAAAAAGGACAAAAAGAAGAATCGAAGGAAAATGTTTTTCTCTTTGTTATCCTATCATCTCAAAAGTGCAGCTTTAAATTTGAACTTTTGGTATTATTAGATACAAGCTCTTGTGTGTCGCAGAATGTATGTTAAAGTGCTCTCAAGTTTAAAAAAATGCAATAAATTTTCAAATACTTACCTAACGATTCAACGCTGCTGGTGTTTATTTTATTGGCTGTCTTTGAAGCTCTGGCGGCTTTTGTTTTCTCTAGAATCGCTTCTCTAACTCGTTGATTTTTCTGGGCTGGAAGTGAAGCACATCGCTTAAGTTTAGCTCCTCCGCTTAATGGCCGTCTTCTGTGTGATGAGAGTATGTCACTTTGAGATGATGATCTTTGAACCTTAAAAGCAAATAAACATTTTTAAAAAATTGTAGGTATTATTTTGTTTTTTTTTTTTTTAGAAATATCTTACAATACTGTTGTTACAGTCGGCCGTTTCTCTGTCCTGATCATCTGATTCTGACGGCGAAGAATCTGATCCATTGAACTGGGGTCTGGAACGGCGACCGTACTTTTTCGCACCTACAACAAATTTTGGTGAGACTTCACGGTCCGAGGATTCGTTTGGACTGTCTGGTAGAAGCTTGTCTTCAGGCTCATTACTAAATACGAGCGTGTGCTCTGGAAAGATAAAATAAATATTTTTCAATTAATTATTATCTATCACCAAAGATGTGCTTATTATATTTATATATTTTGAGAGTAGAATAAAATCTTACCGAATAACCATATTAATTCATCAATAGCTGATTGATGACAGTTTTTATAGAAAAATTGAGTACCCATTTTAATTTGGTATTTTTCGATCTTTACTTGATCAATGATAATTTAAAACTGACTTAACACCGAAGAAAGTATTCTATTTAAATAGTTAAATATTGTTTGTCACGATCTTAAATTTAAGGGACAATTTTATTATCCTCTTTCCAGGAATTTATGAATACCTGCTTAAAAAAGGATAGGTACACATCTTTGTTAATGAAAATCAAAACATTGATCTAATCGGTATGCAAATTACCTGAATTTTGTAGGGATAAACATGTTGTTATGCGCTTAATGTTGTGATATTGTGATCAAGTAATTTAGTTATGACTCAGATTTTTATGATTTTGTTATTTCATATTTTTTGACGTAAGGATAATTAATATTTTATGAATAAAATGAAGAAGTGTGATAATTGAAAAACAAACCGAAGAGAGACTTAGTATCTCGAAAACAATTATAAGAAGAGGTTATTATTTAAGATTCAAATTTTGTATTGTTTTATTAACATTTGTGTGTCTGAATTCATATTTGTGAAGATCAATTGTCAGGTACGTTGTTTTTTTCGCAGTTTAATAAAACTATAAATTATTATTAAGAGTATTTGGAAAATATAATGATGAAATGAAGAACCACTAGCTGGTATCCGCTATTGCTTTTGCTTGAGATTAGTAGCTTATTTTCTTGTCCAACGTCCTATTTTAGACTGATAAAATTACAAAAGTTACATGCAAAACATTTAGTCAACCTACATTTGTTTAAAGAACCTTTCACATGACTTAATGTAATAAGACAAAAGAATATTCTTTGACCAGCCCCTGGACAGAGGCCTTTAAAGTTTTGACTAGAATTACTCAAAATTGACTCAATAAATCAAATTTTTGATACAAAATTAAATTAAAAGTATAAAATTTAATAAAGTCTAAAAACGGCTAAAAATGAATCCCATTTTTTACTGTTTATTTAATTTTGTAATAACCAATTATGTTTACATATTTTTTAAAGCTATTCAAAAACTTACAGTTTAACAGATAATACTGTAAAATGATAGACCAAAATTATTTAACGTACACTCCAACACGATTATTATTATGTTTCAGTCATACTTTGAATGCTGATTAGTAAAGTATACCCCCACAATACCTAACTAATCAGCATTCAAATACATATTGAGCAGATTGTATTTGCTTAGGACTAAAAGCTCAAACCTACTAAACAAAACGAAAATATAGTGAAAATAGTGCTTCCGACATTTCAAACACTATTTCCAATATTAAATTATCATTATTAGGAGAATACCGCTCTTAGGGTTTGGTTTTATTAATTCTTTTTAAATTCCTTCTTAAATAACTTCTTTTGATCTTTTGGGTTTGGTATTTCCACCTACAACCTCCAGAACTCTAGATGACTTCTTAAAAATTTGGCCATTGATTTCAAAGAGATAGGTATTGATGGTTTTCAACTTCTGCTCTTTCAAGTTTTCAACGGCGTTACAGATGATTGATTCAAAGATTGTAAAGATGATGAAATTCAGTCATACGTTGACTTTGGGTATTCTTGGTCTCATTTTTGAAAAATTCAGTAAACTTACGAGGAGAGTTATAGACATTTTCCTGATGAACATGAAAGGAAACTCAACTTCAATTTTTCAATACCTAACGCATTTTTAAAACTCATCATTAACGCAGTTATTACATCTTGAGATTAATTTTTGTAAACCCTCAAAAAA
The DNA here is from genome assembly GCA_951509635.1 of Eupeodes luniger. Classification (NCBI taxonomy): domain Eukaryota; kingdom Metazoa; phylum Arthropoda; class Insecta; order Diptera; family Syrphidae; genus Eupeodes; species Eupeodes luniger. The sequence goes on along the minus strand of OX608075.1, from coordinate 2,850,748 downwards.
AGATTTTTCTTGCTTCTCTACAAAATAGCGTTTCTTTCTTCCTTGATTTCTTTATTAACGAAAAATAACATCCTGCGAAACTTTCTTTTTCAAATCAGGTGCAAAGCTGAATAGGCTTGATATGCAGCTATCTCCTTATAAATCATTTTTGTATGTTTTCCTTGTAACATTTTTGTAAACTTTGATTATATCTCAGGGCCAATTATTAATTTTTTCGTTAATTGATCTATGTATGCCGGCACTTTTTTATTTATTGATTTAATGTAACAAATGGGTGAGAAGAAATACGGGGACGAATTAAAAAAGCATCGTTTCGGGGGAAGATACACAAAGTATTGGATAATTTGTTACCATCTCTAATTGTTTTAGACAAAGGCTGCATTTAATTTTGTTTTACTATGCCGGCATTTCAGCACGGTCCATAAATGTATCATCTGTTCAACTTTTTGTTTATGCTAAATTAAAAAAAGTGTGACAATGTTCATGTCTCTGCTCTATGTAGGTTAATATTGCACTGAAAAAGGAGTATATTATGTTATGTCTACTATTGAAAAATTAACAATTTTAATGCTTAGGCTGTTCTAGTTTAAATTTAAATGCAAATGAAAGCCTTTATTTCTTTGTTCTACCCAACATTTCGTAAGTATTTAGGGACTTTTTGTCAAAAACTTTGTCTGCATACGCATAGGAATAACAATAAATAATAGGAACATGCTCTACCTAAAACCTTTGTTTTTATTGAGACAGGTCTAACATAGCAAGCAAACAAAAAAGCAAAACATAGGACTTCCAAGAGTTCACATTCAAATCCTATCGACTCGAAAAACAAATGTTGTCTAGATACATACATAGCTGTCATTTTTGATAGGTAGGTGTAAGTTTCATGCAAATACAAAATATTTGAGCTTTTAACTCCCACTTGCGTTCCTATTTTGTATATAGGCTTTTTGAGAGAAGCGTGATAATTTGTAAATAAAGATTGCATAACGTCTCAAGTGAATTTTATAAACAATTTCACAATGACTTCCAAATTTTCTTGTTTTTATGTAAAACTTCTAAAATCAGATTTAATCTACCTCCAAATACCTTCCCAAGTTAGTTTCCATATTAGGTTAAAGTGAGTTTAATATTTACGCCTTAAAAACTAAAACGAAGTTTATGGTTTTTAGCTCATACCTTCATAAATATAATTTAACTAAAAACTCTTGAATGACAAAAAAAAGACAAAAATTATTTTTCGAGAATTGCATTCCTCTTTTATTATCACGTACTGTTATGCAAGCAAACAAAGTACATACATACATAACAACTCATTAACACCCAAGTCTACTAATCATCATACCCAATTAAAATCCTATTACTAAATATCAAGAGGCCGAGTTATAGTAGGTATACCTACTACACACTTAACTTACCCCCAGGTGGTGATGACAATGATCCATCGATTTCTGTGCCAAGAAAGTTCAACAGTGCTTCTTTAAAGTCGCCAAAAGAAATCCGTGACCTTGGGTTTTTGATGAGGTTCTTTATAATAACGGAACCACGATCCTGTAACTCGAGCATTTCGCACAACTTGCTCAAGGCGTTTTCGTCTAGTGTGCCACTGTGATTTGTGTCGCAGCTGGTGAACATTTGGAATAGCTTTTGCTCGTACGGATCCGACGATACTTCCATTTTATTCACTCTTTTTTATTTTGCAGTCCCTCACTACACTAGACGCAATGATTTGATATTTCTATCCAACATACAGTCAGTCTTCAGTGTCTTTCATTCAGATTCAATCAGTTAGATTATTATATACTATATACTATATTCGATTTATTGAGTTTCAGTTTAAGGAAAGGGAGTTCCATGTGAGAAGTAGAAAGCAAAAAAAAAAATAAAAGAAAGACAATGGCAGGCAAAAATCAAATCAAGAGCGAAGAATACGAAATAAACGAAGAAAATAATCCAAAATCCAATGAAATGAGAAACGCAAACGACCAACGCAAATGAACTTTTAAAATTGACGACTTTTTTAATTCCTATTTTTTGTTTTAGTATAAATTGAACTTGATATTATCTTTATTATCAAATGAATTGAACAAATTAGTAAGGGGTGAAACAATAAGGCTTTTTTAACACAAATATTAATATTTTTTGGGGAATATAAAGTTTTCTCTTCTGTTTTTCTTTTTATATACACATTTCACGGAATTCCCGATTAATGGACAGTGCAGTGCAGTGGAGTTAAATTTTCTTTTTTGTACGTCGTCGTGTAGTTGCCATTGACAGTTCCCAGAAGGGAAAACAGAATAAAACTGTTCGGTGGGTGTATGTTGGAACTATTCTAACTTGCAGTGGCGCATTGAAACAAAGCTGAAAAAGGATAGCTATTGATCTCTTTTTGGGAAGATGTCAAAAACTATCGATATCGATAGTTTATTCGATAAACTAGAAAACAAAAGGTTACCAGCTTGAAGTAGAACACTTGTCGTACGAGGATATAAAAAGCTTTTGAATTTTTAGGAAAAGTTTGTTGAGTTCGTTGTTAAAAAGTCAATATTTCGAACAGATTTACTTGAAACTCTACTCTCTTACACAAATGTTTGTAGTTTGTGGTAACAGGAGAGCTCTCGAGAAATATAAATGAAGCATTTAACCTTCCTTACAAAATTAATTTTCCAAAATATAGAAGTTCTGTCAAAACCTAATTTTTAGACAAAACTGCAACAAAATTCAAATTGATTATTTTTATTTGGTGAAATCTGATTTATTGCATATTTCTAAGTTTTAACATGTGTTAATTTAAATAAAATTAAAGTCAGTTAAAACCAAGTATTTAAGATCAGCGTACTAACAAAATTCCAAAGGAATATTACACAATGGGATCATAAACGAAACATTTTGATTTGGAGTATACTGTTTGATGAGCTTAGTTGATAATAATTGTGTAGAATATTATTTGTACTTACATTTGGTTGTCAAGCCGATTTGAGCCCAATTATAACTACCATTGGTTTCCGCCATTGAAAACAATCAATGAATTATTTTAAAAGGTTGGTTAGAAGTAATCACTGAAAATGTATATAGTTGGAAATAAATTTCTAGATCCAATCGAAAATTTTGTTGATAGATATCTGTCATTGTAATAGCGTAAAATTGAAACACAAGCCATTGCAATTTTGGCACATTTACATAGGTGCTTGTGGCGCTGTTGAATAAGGTTTTTGATAGCTGGTGTCACTTTGATCGTTCCCCTTCATTAAATTACTCTAGATTTTATGGAGCTTACCAATAATCAAAATTAAAGCTCACTTAAATACTTAAATAGGTTCTAAGTATTTCGCCATACCAATAAGAGCTTTTATTGTGGGGAAACTCTTTTGTCAGGTCAAAAGAATTAAGATTTGTTGTGATTATTGTTGGCAATATTTTATAAAAAAAAGGAAGATTATACTTGTTTTATTATTTACTAAGTTTTTGTTTTAACAAATGTTTAAATTTTGTAAAATATAATTGTAATTGAATCGTCCGAATCCATTTCAAAACATACTCTTGTTCAAATAAATATTTTTGTTTTGATTATTTTTACACATGTCACTTTAATGCTGTATTTTTTTGACAGCGAATGCAGTAGATAATTTAATAGAAGGCTAATTAGTAAAAGAGGAGTTTATTTCGGTTATAAGTATAGTCTGCTTAGCGATTTTTATTCTGTAAGGCCCAGAGGATAGAACGATGTTCACAATCTTTTTTAAGAACCATTTTAAATTTAATATTGTCCTTTTGTATCTTCAGCGAACTTGTTTTTAGGTTTTTAATTGAAGTGACTACAGAATACAACAAGTGGGTAGCAGAAAAAAATCGATTTTCAATTTTGACATTTCTTAGATAGCAAACATTTCAAGAAATCATTTTGAATTCATCCACAAATTTATCATCGGATTCTAAATTAGACCATAGTGTATACATATATTCATTTTATTTATTATTATAATTTAAACATCATTTTAAAATAAGTGAGCAAAGCTAAAGTAATAAAATACCCCACCAAAACAGCCGTCTTCAAAAATTCAGATTTCGATCTAAATCAAAAAAGACTCGCTCCTTTCGATGCCAATGGAAAATGAATTTATTATCACTTCCAATCTAGTACAATTTTCGCACAAACAAACACCATCCCTGTTCGTTAGTAATCACCCACCATTTTCATTTTCACACACGTCAAGTCGAAGTGAGGACAAATTTTCCAAGAGTTTAACTTTTGGGTTTGCGGTTGTTTGTATATTTTTATTTTTGTTCCCAAACATCGAATTTTGTGCAAAAAGCTATACAAATAAATTCCATTCGAGACTTTCAAAGGTTAGTTTCCAATTTGACCCAAAGATCTATCCCTGAATGCGCTACACAATCGCAATTCAGGGAATCGTGAACACTCATCTCATGGTCAGGCCTGGTGAATCCTCTAGACAAAAAATTTTCAAAAGTTCATCTGTCATTTTTGGCTGATGCCTTCTCGCTATCGCCACTAGAAATAATAAAAAGAAAAACAAAAACATTTTGAATACAATTGAATTGAAAAGTCTTGAATTTGTGTGTTTTTTTGTGGTTTCAGTTCTTGGACAAGATGAACTCCTTCATGCGGCGAAACATTACTGCCGAACAAATGCACAGCTTCCTAAAGGACAAACACGCCTGGGAGAACGCCATTGCCATGTACAATGGACCCGATCCCCTCGAGCACTGGTACAATTACATTTGCTGGTACAACAGCAACATCCACGGCGATCCGGAGAACAAATTCCGGGAAACTCTGGAAAGATGCCTCACGCAATACGAGCACAACGAGTACTACAAGCAGGACCCACGAATGGTCAAGTTGTGGATCAAGTACATAGACTTGCAGCCGAATCCGTTGCACTTCTTCCAAATCCTCTATCAGCGGGGCATTGGGCGCCAGTGTGCCTGTTTCTACACCAACTGGGCGCATTACTACGACTCGGCGAACGCATTCAAGGAGGCTGAATCCATCTACAATCTGGGGTTCCAGGCAAAGGCCGAACCTTACACGGAATTAGAGGGTGCTCATACAAAGTTCCTTTACTCGCTATCACAGCGAATGGTTTACGAGGACAAGAAGCAACTGAATTCCCACACCCAACAGCAGCAGCAGCACCAGGTCCAGCAGCAACAACAACATCAACAGCACATACCTATTAGCCAGCCGTTAGAAAAGAGAACAGCGGAAGTAAGCCAACTGCAACTGCAACAGCAACAACAACAACAACAGCACCATCAGGAGATGCCTGGACAAGTTCAACATTGCAATCAGCAGCAGATGCATCATCTTCCCCAACAAAATGTGAGTGCTGCAATTCCACCACAACCACAAACTCACACCCAACCGCAAACGCAGACGCCTGTAGTTAGCACAAATTGCCAATATACCGAATTGCAGAGTTCCACAGCAACTGCCATTTCTTCCTCACTGAACTACATATACAATGAGCCACAGGTTGCTGCAGCTGTCTATCCGCAAGAACCAGGTGCTGCCGCCGCTGCTTCCTTTAGTTCGCAAGCGCTTGATATTCCACTTGGAAACGTCAAGCTACCCGCGCAGTTTGCTACGTATTGCCGCAACAACTACGAAGTCTGGAAACCAGCGCTCTTCCTGGAGGAACCAGAAGACCCCTACAAGCGCTGCCAGTACCAAAAAGCTCTTGTCTATCCAGGAGGCGACGTCGAATTCAGTCCGGAGGAAGTTCGTGCGAAAAAGTGGAAGAGTATGCAACAGAAATCCAGACAGCCGCAACAGCAAGTTGAAATCCAGAAGCCTTCGACGACGACGACGACTCAAGTAACCACAGACGCCGATATTGAAGACCAAATCGAAGCTTCGACAATCCGTTTTAGCACCCACGAGGAACACGGCGTGACCAAGAGCAAAACAATTAAAATCAAATTCAAAAAGGAAAAACCCACAGCATTGGATTCCTCGTGCAGTTCCACCAATGGCCAACACAACTACAACTACACCATTGAGAACGCCTATGCAGTGGAGTCAGCCTCGCAGGACGACGGCAGCAATCGTGGAAATGGCTTCCATCCCTATCAAATGCAAACATCCACTCCCAAAGTAAAGAAGCCCAAAAAGCTGAAGAGCGTCAATAAGCATCTAACCGGGAAGTACTTGGCTGCAGCTGCCCACGGGGATAGCAATTCGTCGGACTACCATCCACAACAATCTCAGTACCAGTACGAAGACGCAAATCTCCTGCTGACCTTTGCCAAAGAAAACACTTCTTCCTCCACCACCCCACAGCAGTTGCAAAATAGGACACCGATAAAAATTCGACAGAAAAACGGCGATTCCGTTCACTATGCGGCCAACGACAACGCCAGTTACTCGTTCAACGAGAGCGCCTACATGGACAACTCGAATTGCTCGGTGAGTTCTGCCGTGGGTCGTCTGAACTTCCGCGATTCGCAGCGCGATGATTTCTCCACATATGCCGAGAACAGTTTCTTCGCATCGGAAAACGACAAGGAGTTGCAGGAGCAGCGTCTCGAGAAAGCCCTCAGTGTGATCGAGACTCACATGGCCAAGCCGGTTATTGACCCGTTCAACAATGAGCTCTGCAAGGCATTCCTCACCAAACTCAATTTTCCGTCCTACGATGCGGCCGAAAATGTTTGTAAAGTGGTGAGCACACCTCTGCCAAAATTCGCAAACACCAAGATGATAACGCTGGCCGATATTCGCTTCAGCATCGAGAAGGAAGTAGGACGTGGGTCGTATGGGTCTGTGTACAAGGCGACCGACTGCAAGACCGGAACGGTCGTGGCTCTAAAATACCAGAAGCCTCCCAACATCTGGGAGATCTACATCTGCCATCAGGTGCGAAAGAGGATCCGTACGGAGACCGTTCTGCCCGGAGTCATGAATATCTCCTCGGCTGTGATCGCACCAAACGCGAGCATAATCGCCACCGAATTCTCGCCCTACGGATCGCTGCTGGACATAAACAACAAGATCCGGCAGGCCACCAAGAAGGTCATGCACGAGAGTCTGGTAATGCACTTCAGCAGTCAGATCCTGAACATCATCCACTGCTTGCACAAGAGCAAGATCATCCATGCGGACATAAAGCCAGACAACTTCCTGCTGATGCGTGTTCCTAACACAGATCTCCACTATCCTTCGCTGCGTCTGATTGACTTTGGTTGTGCGCTTGACATGACCCTCTTCCCAGAGGGCACCCAGTTCCGGAAGATAATCCAGACGGACGGATTCACCTGCATCGAGATGCAGGAGGGCCGGCCTTGGTCCTACGAGACCGACCTCTTCTGCGTGGCGGGCACCGTTCATGTGATGCTCTTCGGAGAGTACATGCAGATCGCAAAGAAATTCGAAACCTGGGACATCAAACAAAAACTGCCGCGGTATCTGAAAAAACACGTCTGGACGGATTTCTTCGGCAGTATGCTGAACATTAAAAGCCAAGACATTCTACCCAACTTGTTGGACATAAAGATGCGATTCGACGAAGAGGCCATGAAGATGGACTCCGAGCTTCAGTCGCAAATCAGGACGTTATCGAATTTGCTTCATCGCCGATAGTTACGTTACGCGCTTCTTTTTTTAGCATTCATCTCACAGAATAGAGGAGAAAGCAACAAAAGAAACGAAAAGCAGAAAAGCAAAGAGAGAAAAAAGTATACTTGTAATCCTTTTTTTTGTTTTGTTTTAATTTCGCAATTTAAATTTCTTTTTCTCTAGATTTATTATTGTTTAATCTACGCAAATATAATAACATTTTTTGAATTATTATTATTATTATATTGAAGAAAAAAGAAAAGTAAAACACGAAACATAATCCAATTGTACGATATCTCTAGTTAAGAACTGATTACGGCTCCCAAGGAGGAGTAAAGTACACCCTTTAGGCGGTGTATATTCTATGTTGTAAGAATAAAAATTAAATGAATAGTACTAAAATTTGAAAATACATATATTCATTTCAAAATTTAAATAAAAAGATAAACAAAAACAAAAATAATGTGCACACAAACTTCTAAAGTAAACAAAATTAATTAAAAAACAAAAATATTAAAATATTAATTGTAAAGTGAGATGATTCTATATAATAAAAAAAATATAAAGCCAAACAAAAAAATGTTTGTTTTTAAATTTCAAATCAAACAGAAAAGTAATTTAACAGCTATAGGTTCTAGAAATCGAGTGAAATCCGAATTGAAAAATCGGTACATTTGTTTTTTTTCCATATTTCGATTGATTTTAAAAACTTATCGAAATGATTCGAGTATCGAGTCATTTCAATAGAAGCTTAAAAAAATGATACCGCCTTAAGTTCAATTTTGAAATTTTAATTTCAGGTTGGAAAGACAATGCGAACAGTTCTAAGATCAAAATTTCTGAGAAAAAAAACGAGTTTTTTGTAGTAAATTATTTTGAGACTTTTGAGATATAAAAAGGAAATAAGCTTGAAAAATGAGGTAAAAGCAAAAGATTGACAGTAGATAAAATGTCCTTCAAATTGATTCCCATATTTGGGAATTGGCTATTTGAAAAATATCGGAAGGAGGAATTGGGCAGGTTCAGACAACATAAAAGAACTTGAAAGTAAGGCAAGTTTCTAGTATCTGATTGGCCAGCTGCCAAAATATTGCTTTCCAATTTAGGCAACTTTAATGGAAAGTTGACTGAAAAGTTAGCCAAGAAAAATCTCCCTAACTATCAAGTCAAGTCTACTTCTGTCCAAATGACAGTTGATCATGTTTTTTCATTCAACTGGAAGCTGAACTTTATTACTCTATGATTTACCTATTTATTTTCTGCACAACTTCATATAATGTTTTCTGTAAAAGAGTTAATTGTCAATTTGAAAAAGAAATAAGTAATATTTCTTTACAATGCTAAATACAAACCTGAGGAGTGTTTTGTAGACAATAATTTCGTTGGTACTTTTTTACTATGAACTTAAAGTAGAGGTTTGCGAAGTAAAGCTCTGAACTTGAAAAACTAACTAGTTGCTTTGGTCAATATCTACGTTCAAAGAACGCAGTTGACTGCAAATGAAGTCCCTTATGTTGTCTGAACCTACCCATTGATAGTTAAGAAGATTTTTCTTGGCTAACTTTCTAGTCATCTTTCCAACAAAGTTGTCTTAATTAGAAGGCAATTTTTTGGCAGCTGGCCAATCAGATGCTAGAAAGTTGCCTTAATTTCAAGTCCCTTAAATTTTCATATTTCGCCGACAAAACAAACTCTGAGGGATGGAAAAAATAGATTCTCGGGATTAGAACACCTTAAAATAATTGTACAAGGTTTGAGTCGGCATTTTGTCTAGTTTATGAACTTCTCCTGCTAAGTTTATCAGCTTATGTATGCAGAAAAATCATTATATAGTTTTTTTTTTTAACTTTTAAACATTTTCAGAGTGTATTTGGGTGTCGGTATATCAATGTAATCTTTAAAGCTTGACTCCATCTCATATTTAAGTTTTAAAACAATAAATGAAATATCTCTACGTTTTTGGACAGCTACATAAAATAAGTTTTGAGTGCTGAGCAAGTATTTGAAATCTCTACAATCGTTTTTATATTTTAAAAAATATCAAAAATATAAGTCAGATTCCTTCAGGGAATTTTGTTTTTCTGAATTAATTTTTTAATTAGATTTTTTAAGTTAAAATATATAAAAGAAAAACTTTTTCAAATTAATAAAATGTATTACAAATTTTCTTTCCTACATCAGCTATTTTATTCCACAGATTTGTCTTGTTGCAGAAGTTCCAGAACAGGGATTAATTTTCTGAACCCATCTTTCACAAAATTTACTAAATAACAGTAAGAAAGATTCTATTCAAAAATATATACTGATTTCAATTTATTTAGTTACACTACTAAAATGGAAATGAAACCTTTAAACATTTTTCAAGCTTAGATTCAAAAAGTAAGAGGGCGAACCATTTTGAGCTAACTATTGGAATTTGAGATGGTGATATATGTTTGTACCGGAGCCGTAGCCTTACTTTCTTAGGTCCTATAAAGTCCGTGACCTGCGTCGTGTCTGAAGGGGTAACTGTTGAATGCCTATAACTTGGCGTAGGTCAGTAGCGTATCTTTCACTTATGACGAAGTGTTTACTTTACTTCCACGCTTGTGGTTGCCGGTAATTATTTATGTATCCCTATACTCGTATACATAACTAAGCTAAAATTGTAAATGCGGAGTTCATAGCTCTTTTTTGTGATATGTTATGGAGTTTAGTATTCTTTGTAACTGAATTTTATCCTCTAACGAAATCGAAACCGAAAGCCTTAGAGTTTGTATTTAGTATTTAGCTTGATTTCAAAAAATATCGCTTTACGAAAATATTTGTACCTGTTAGACTAGGAAGATAGGGTTTAATGTCCAAATAATTAATTCATGAAATTTTATGATTGGAATCGATGCAACAGTTTATGTATCCTAAGAAGAATGTCCAAAGTCCCTAAAATTCCAGTATGTATCCTAAGCAGAATGTCCAATGTCTCTAAAATCCCCGTATTGGTTAAATATTCAAACCAATTTAAAGGAGGTCAGAGTAAAGCAAATATGAGTTTATTTTTAGCACTGAACAGGTAAATCAATGTTCTTAAAAATTCTTTTAATATTTGTTGATTTTTGGTTCGCATGAATAATCGAAAATCATACTCAACTTTCATACATCAAATTTAGAAGGGGATTCATTGTAGAAGAACTTCTCAAAAAAACACCCTTTCACATCAGATATTTGCATAGATTCTTTTGTATTGTTATTTTAAAACATATTTATTTACTTACCATTATTAAAAAGAGTCTATCGGTTGTATTTCACGTACTCTACTCTAGAAATCATCAATACTCCATTAAAAAGGGCTATACACAATGGGCATGTTCAGACGACATAAGGGACTTGAAAGTAAGGCAAGTTTCTAGTATCTGATTGGCCAGCTGCCAAAAAATTGCCTTCCAATTAAGGCAGCTTTAATGGAAAGTTGACTGGAAAGTAAGTCAAGAAAAATCTCCCTAACTATCAAGTCAAGTCTACTTCTGTCAAAATGACAGTCGATCATGGTGTTTTCCTTCAATTGAGAGCTGAACTTTATTACTCAATAATTTATTTATTTTCTCTACAACTTTATTTAATATTTTCTGTAAAAGGGATCCTTGTCAATTTGGAAAATAAATAAGTAATATTTCCTTACAATACAAAATACAGATCGTGATAGACTTGTAGCTTGCCTGAGGAGTGTTTTGTAGACAATTATGTTTTTGGTAATTTTTGTACTATGAACTTGGAGTAGAGGTTTGTGAAGTAAAGTTCTAAATTTGAAATTCATGACACTTGAAAAACTAACTAGTTGCCTTGGTCAAAATTTACGTTCAAAAAATGAAGTTGACTGCAAATGAAGTCCCTTATGTTGTCTGAACCTGCCCAATGTTCCTAATGTTTTGACGTTGTATTGTACCAACAAAATATTCCAGTATGGCCATAATCATACCTTCCTTTACTCTAATTAACCCTCTATAAATGCGAAAATTTCCCACAAAATTTGACTTGAATTTTTTGACCTGTTATTTTGTATTTTTTTTTTGTATTTTCTCTATTTTAAAAACTGAAACATTTTTTTATATTATGTAACTGCCTGTTTTTTGTTTTGTAAGCTATGTATGTTTTCGGTTTTTCAAGAATAATATAGTTTATTGATAAATGTTAAGATTTTTTTCCTCTAATTTCGTTTTTTCACATTTGCAACCTTTTTGAAAAACAATAAAACAAAATGTTTACACATTTCTTTACTGTTTTCCACTGTATGGTTTTGGGATTTAATACTTAAGAAGCCCATATTTCGATCGGAAAAAATCATATACATAGATTAATACCATTTAACCTCCATTTCTATTTGTACAACACTTTTGCGCAGCCACTATTCACCCAATTAATTAATTTAATATCGCCATTCTAAATGGAATGTTTGTAATATTTGTATGAAATTTGATAAATTCTATATTTTTAAAGGCAAATTCTATTGAACGTTTGGGACCTAAAAAGAAAAACAATTTCACACTTAATGAATACTGAATTGTTTTAACAATCAACTTTATGTGAACAGTGTAAACATTTATTTTGAACAGACTGTTTTTCTAAAATTAAAATATTGGATAATGTAGTTTTCTGTAGAAGAAATGTCATTTTACAGCTGATGGTCTTACTTTGTTTTGCGGCTGAGGGTTTTCTACTTCTATTTTTCTAGTCCGCGTAAATATTTTTAAATAAGTTAAAAAAATGAGTGAAGAGGAGCCCCATAAGGTTAAAAAATATTCTTCCTAAAATTCTGTCTTGTATCTCGTCATAAGAACATCCCTTTTCATCAGTAAAATTGTTGAATTTCGGACTAATTTTATTGGATTGTATACCTACTTTCCGATATGAAAAACTATAAGCTTCTATGTATTTCATCACCGGCCAATAACAAAATACATTTTTGTATTTATAAAATTATGAACAAAATAGCTACTAACACTTATTTAAAACAATTTATATTTCTTATATAATCCTCATTTAGTCTAATTTTGTTTACCAATTCAATTTTCAATTCTAACATTTCAGAGTTTAATGATTTTTGGTCGAGATGTCGGCCAAATCCCATGCTTCCGAAGTTCATTTTTGTATGGAATTTGTGGTGGACTGACAGTAGGAGCTTTAACATTTTTAAAAACCTCTAGAGTTCAATACTCAACGCACATTGGTTTTGGATCGTTTGTAGTTGGAACATTTGGATATTGGTTTGTTTGCAGGTTGGTGGTAACTTCCAATTATTGATATAAACCGAAACGTATTCAATATACTGTACATTTTAGATACCAATGGTCAAAGAAAAAGTTTGAATATCAACAACTTAAAGCAGCCATGAAACAACAAGCTCGCTACGAAGGAACTGATATTGAGAAGAGATTACAAGATGCGTAGCAATTTAATACTAGTTCCTATTGAGAATACCTAGGTACTTGATGTCGTTTTGTTATAATTAGTAAAAGTCGAAGTTCAAAAGATTTTATAATTAAATAAAATAAAAAAAAAACTACTTGAACATTTAAATAGTTTTATTACTTAAACAGGAATTGCGGATATTAGGGCCTAGTTTCTCACAAGCTTCAGGCTTATCAAATTTGTTTATAAACACGAGAGTATTCTTATACCAAATTAAAAGACGATAAATGTATTTTTCTTGTAGTTTATTTTATTGAAAATGAAGCCAAACAATCGAAAATCTATATAATAATACATTCATGTGGGTATAAATAAAAATACATTCAATTTAATAAGTTCTTCTTAAATTTAGCCCCAACAGACGTGTTCCGCTTCGGCGGAATCCACCGCAAGTAGGCCGAATCAATAGTCAGCTTCGGTTTCTTGAACTGCGGCAACTGTAGATGTTCAATAACTGTCCTCGGCGTGACGCAAATAACATGCTGCCCCTTCCAATACTTGACCATTTTCATTGACTGCAGGGTATAGATGATGTCGTCTTGGGTAATTCCGCTCAACTCACTCAGCTCCTTTATACTCTGTGTGGTCGTCCGATTGTCTTTCATTAACTCCAAAAGGGTATACGCCCAGAAGCTCCTATAGCTCAGACGACCCAGATCACTCAGAGGTTTCTCGGGACTGCCAACAACTCCTTCGCGACGTGAGAGTTCATAGCTAAAAGCGATCAATAGTTTGCCGTAGCCTTTCCTTTGATACGGAGGCAGAATTAATATGCATGCAACATTGTTGCTCTCCGGAGATTCTTTTTCCTTCGAGAAATAACCCACAATGTGAGCTCCTTTCTTGTCGATCTCACACAAGACATAAAAGTAAAATGGTTCGACGTCATAGTACAAGGTTTTGTGGTCTAAGAAAAGTTTTGCCATCAAGCACAGTGTTTGGCAATAGAGTTTATGGTCTTTTCCGTCGATCTCAAAAATCGATACTGTACCCTTGCGGTAGATTTCATTGCCAGGCGGTTGGCGTTGGCTGCACTCTGTGGTGTGGTAGCGATAGGTCCTCTCTAGCTTCATGTACTTCAGACAATACTCGCAGACAAATAACGTCCCAACTTTTCCGTATTCATCTGGATACGGACTGAAATACCACGAATCGATTTCGAATTTCCCAATTCTTAGTTTGTCAATGTACTTGACTTTGGTGATGGCTTCGTGTTCCTTCTCCAGGGCAGCGGTTGTAGGATCCATTTCGGCGTAGGTCTTTTGCACATGATTGATTTCATCATGTCGTCTCTTCTGGTTCCTAGTCACCTTCCTGTCACTGTTCTCGGCCGATGTTGGATTCTCAAGTGACGCTATCTGTTCCTTGCTTAGCTGCTGTAGGGTTTTTGCACTGTTGTTTGTGTCCATGGGTGTTGATGCCGAGTTTTCTCCTTTGTCGGCTTCGGTGGCATCGGTTATGCGATCCCGACGTACCCATTCGTCGAGGCGTCTATTCAAACCGACATAGTGAACGTAGAATTCACTGTTTGCAAAATCATTCTCGTTGCACCTGGATTGGATTATTTGAGCAGGGTAGACGTCGCCATCGGAGCGACGGATCAGATACACGTCGCCTGTGCTTATCTCTTTGTTGGAGGAACTTCTGGTAGTTCTTTCTGTTTGTTTTTCTTGGTTTTTATTTTCGTCGACTGATGTCATTTTTATATCCAACGATTTTTTGTTTATTTTCACAGAGAACACAATTTACAAATTCAACAATAAAAAATCATGCAAGATGCAATGGCGAAATTTGCGTTTTCAAGTTTTGGTTTGTCTTTTTTTTGTTTTGACTTTTCCGTCTCTAAACCAACTTGAAGTTAGTTACATTTCGACATAGAAATGAACGTAGTCAGGTAGAAAAATGATGATGAACGCATTCAACGGTTAAAGGTGTTTTTGTGAATTTCATTTTAGCCAGTATGCAAATTGCGTTAATATGTTGGTTAAGTTTTATTGTTTGGTTAAATATGATGATGAATATTGTTTTCCACGTTCGAGTTCAATAATTTATTTTTTTTTAAACCTATTTGAAAGAATTCGACTCAAAAAAAGTAATACATTTTCAATAAATTGAGGGATTGTATTGGAATTAAAGTTGAAAATTTTTCTGAAAATCGATTTTTAAAACAGAGTATTTTCTATGACTGATACAATGTCCGAAACAACGTTAAAAAGTTACAACATTTAAAAGGAAGTAGATGGACAAATGAAAACGCGTTAGACGTATTTCTTTATTTGTTGGCATCTATTTAAAGTAATGGACTTGCTTATGGCTTCATTTGAATTTATTGATTTCTTCTGTGAATTAATGATTGTTGGTCCTTTTTTCTCTTATAGAAATGTTAAATTTTAACCGCTTCTTTTAAAAAATTGAACCAACATTTTGACGCAACTCCCACACTGTCTTAAATGCATTGAGCTTAGGAAAAATTAAAAAAAAACAAAATGGAAAAATTATTTAGGAATCTTCTTTTTGACAGAAAAATTTGCCACCAACAATTTAATAAGTTTTACAACCATTTCTCAATATGGCCAGTATTCAAGCTATTCATTTTGACATTTCATCATTAAAAGTTTTAATTTCTTTCAAACAAGTTTCAAGAAGGAAGAATATACAATTAAGAGATTGAAAATTGAATCACCTCAAAAAGCCTCTTATATCAAACCACTATCCTTAACTTATGATTCAATAATTTTGACTAGACGACTTAAAGGTTCGTACATGTTGTAAAATTTTTGAAGGTACGTCAAAATCTGTCATACATTAGTCCAGTTCTAACTTTAAAATTCCTCAAAAGAATTTACGTGACCCATTCTTGAGTCATGATTCAATAATTTTGACTAAGTGATTTCAAGGTCCCTAAATGTGGTAGAATATATTTCTGTACATAAAACTTCATCAAACCTCACTTGATTCTCCAAAATTCGATTACCACCCAAATCAAACGAATCTCATTTTATTTTTTGGAAATCAAATTTTTAATCTGGCAGTACTGTGATGCATCTGGCCTAGCGTTCTGTCAACATTTTTACGCATTTCATTGATTTGCAACCGCTTTCGGTCAATGTTTCTGTTAGTTTCTCAAGTTTTTATTTCTTCCAATTGAACTTCAAAACACGTAAAAACGGCTTCTTTATTTATTACCCTCAATTAACAATTCAATTTGTTAATTGTTTGTAATTTGTTTGAAAATAAACAAACCTAACCAAACAATTCCTCGAAATGGAAAACACCGAAGAAATAACTCAACACATCGAATACACTCGTACAGTTGTCCCATCAACTATGCGGAGTCCCTATTGGAAGTTCTTTGGATTTCCCTCGGATAACTCCAATAATGTCCTAACAAAACAGAAAATAATATGCACACTTTGCAATGCAGTCATTGCGTACAATAAGAACACATCAAATCTAAGGACGCACATAGTAGCGCGTCATCCTGAGCTCCTGATAGAATTGTACAATGAAAAGAACAAGAAGAATAGCGAAGCAGCAGCCACGAGTCTGCTTCAGGACAATAGAACTTCAAGTTCAGAACCGGCAAGCAAGCGTCCAAAGATTCAGTACATACTCGGAGGGTCGGAGAGTGAAACCCATGAAGCGAGTACAAGTGAACTTAAGTCCTTCAACGAGGCTATAATTGAAGAGAACGAAGTCATCGAGCACACTGACGACAAAACCACTGACAACAGTGACTTCGATGATTTCTCGGGGTCCATCACTCACAACACTGATTATGAATTCGAGGAAATCGAATTGAATCCTCACAAAAGCGCTCTACCCATTGTCGACGAAGTTTGTTTGGAGGATAAGATTGTGGAGCTACTAATTACAGATCTGCATGCGCCATCGATTGTTCAAGAAACAGGATTTGAGAAGTTCATATCAAGTATTGATATGCGAGGGGCGGGTATTCCTTCCAGACAACAAGTAAGTGACAATATTTTTGTATTCATTTTCTTATATTTATTTTCTTTCAAAAGATTGACCAAAAAATAAACAAAGCATACGACAAGAGCTTCGAAAGGATCCACAGACATCTAATAACTGTCACAAATACAAAACCTTACTCATTGAGTTTGGAATTCTTTCGCAATATTGAAAATAAATCTCTGATGTGTATTTATTTCAATTACTTGATTCCAATTGAAGCTCGCTTGCAATTAACCGCTTACACCACAATCGAGATTACGCCTAACATCGATCTGGGAAGTGTTTTAAGTGATTTCAACTTAAGCAATTGCTCAGCGGTTATAATCAGTGAGGAGAATGAACTGATTGAACAATTTTTCTTTTCAGTTGGTAAGATTAAAGATTCTTAATCGGAGGTTAATAGAGAAGATTTTTAATTTAACTCATTAAAGGTGTTCCTATTGTGCCGTGTTTTGAGTCAGTGGTAAATAGTTGTATGATCTCAATATTCGCTCATACCGCAGTGAATAGTGCCTTCAAGAGAACTCTGGAACTGTTCGAGAAACATGATTGTGCATCAATGGTAAGGGATTTAAATTTGAAAAAGTTCATATATTGAAAGGGTCTCGTTTGAGAAAGCGAAAGTTCTTTTGGAAATTGCAATAATTTGTACTTTTCAGTTGGATAGTATTCCTGAAATCTTCGAAGAGAATCCATGGTCAAAGTTTAATTTCCTGCAATTTGTCCAAGATCATTTGTCAATGGTGGACGAGGAAAACAGTGAAGCAATCGATATATCAAAACAGCTTGTTAGCTTTCTGAGCCCGCTTAAGGTATGTTGAAGTTGTTTGGCTTTATCTCAAGTCTCGTGGAGGAGAATTTGTACTACGAGTCGAAGAATATAGTATCACAAAAGGCTATTATATATTTAGTCTACCATTCGTAATAGAAATCTTCTCTCAAAGGGTCTGTGGTAGAGTCGATTTTATAATTCAATATGATTTTCAATTATTTTTCTTAATCATCCCTTAGACAACTCTTGAAACAATAGCCGATGAACAGTTGCCTTTGTGCTCGATCATGAAACCCTTAAGCAGAAAACTTATAGATGAATATTTGTCTACGTTCTTTTGTGAGACAGACGCCCTTACCGAAGTCAAAAACATTGTAATTGACGAATTGACTCAGAGGTTTCATAACTTGCTTATGCATTTGAGCTTAAAATATATTAATTATATTTTTAATTATTTATAGAATTTTAAGCAACATGTTCTTATCAGAATCATCACTTTTCGATGCTCGTTTTCAAAGTGTCACAGTCGAGACTGAAAGCCTTCAAGATATCAAAGAGTCGGTGGCACATCGTTTTGAGCATCTTTTAGCAAACAACGTTCCTGAACAGAAACCAATTAAAATGGAACTAAAAGCTCCACCGAGAAAGTCATGTAAGTACCTTCCATTTTTTTAAGTTTTAATTTTCAATTAAAATGTATTTCAATTTATTTAAAGCACTTAAAATGTTCTTCAATCGAGGCGCCAAACAAGAAACCAAACCTGCCCAAAATTGTATGAAACGTTCACTCGAATATGAAATCATGAAGTACACAACCGAGAGTGCAGCCGATTTGGAACAATGTCCAATGAAATGGTGGGAAGATAATGAATTTATGTTTCCAAAACTACGCAAAATATCAGATTATTATTTGTGTGTGCCATGTTGTGCAACAAATTCCTTTAAATTGCCTTTGGTCGATCGAATTGCCATCATAAATCGTAGATTTATGTTAAGAAAAAATGTACTCAATCAGATTTTGTTCTTGCACTTAAACAAAGATATTTTGGAGAAATTAAAAATTGACGATGAGCCGAAGAAGTAATTTATAATAAATAAGTTGTCTGTATAAATGTTGTATGTATGTATGTCTTTTTAAGTGTTTTTCTTTCCTTTTAAATCTGTAATTTTAATGCAAACTTTGAAATACATAATTACAATGGAAACAGTTCAAATTAAGGAAGCTTAAACGATAAGTTATAAGCGAAAAAGTCGAATACATTGCACCAAAGCTGCAAGAGATAATTGATGGTCTAGGTTCATGTTGCAGAAAAATTCATTAAAGTATACCCAAGGAACATAAGCAGCAGAAATTCCAATATTTCAACTTAATTCTTATTCATAAAACGATCAATATTTTTGCTTATTTGTAATTAAAGTATTCATAACTGAAATATTTGTTGGTGGTTCATTGATTTTTATTCAAAAAAATAATCTGATCGATTAGTTTTCCTGTCAGAGCAAACCTTCTCCTGTAGTTGTTTATTTGATCTCTTAAAACCTCCTTATAGCTTAGATTGATGAAGCCCAAAACACAACAATAAGCTTCAGATAAATGCCGCAAACTTCCATAAGAATTACCCCACTGATTCCACCATTTTATTGGCGATTCTTCTAGACTAGCAAATGCTTCATCACGATATCGTCTCAAATCCATTTCAATGAAATTTTCATTTTGAAAACTTTTTGCAGTTGTATCTTCCAGACAGTCAACGAAGAACATTTTCAAATCTATAAATTACAAGAAAGTTAAAAATATCATTTACTCGCATTATCAAAATCATTTCTTACGTGACTTTCTAGAATTCTTTGGTGGTTCTTCTTTTGTGGGTTCACATTTTTGTAGACTACTTCGTTGTTTTCCCATTTGACGGTATTTTTTCTCCAATAAATTCAAGCAACTGTTTGTATTTTTCAATGATATGAACTTATGAAACCTTGGATCGAGCATAGCTGTTACTGTTAGGAGATTATTTGAACATACACTGGTTTTTTGGTTAACACATTTTCAGTTGAAATGATATTTGTCTTATTTAAGCTTACCTTCTTTTAAACTCTTCAACAACCATTTCTTTCATTTCGCATACCAGAGGATCATCAAACTCGCTGTATACGTAATGTTTTTCGATAATTTTTTGGGCAAATGGCAGGAACAAACTACTCAGTGGTATGTCTTCTTCTCGCAGGGTGTCCAGTGTTATCTAACATCACAAAAATATAATAATACAATCGTGTGAAAAATAAATAAACAGCTTATATCAAACCTCAAGTGGGGAAAGTACATCTAGAATTTGCTTAGCTTTTGCTAGGATATATTCCATATCGTCAGGCCAGGAAACACTTTCACAGAAAAACCTCAGAACATGCAGCTTTGATATGGGGAACTCTTCACAAGCTGATGGTATTTCGGTATCCTAAATATGGAAGAGTTTTTGTATAGTTTGAATCCACAAATGTTAAAAGGACTTACCTCAGAAGTTAGTTCAGAAGCATGACGAGTCAGAGTATCTACTGCTTCATTAAAAACCGTAACTATGTCTGGTATTTTGAAAACATTCAAAAGGCAGTTATCAATGATATGTGAAAAACAATGCACTATGGGAATGTCTTAAAAACAAAAAAGAAAATACTATTAGGACACACAAAAATGATTTTGTAAAATGTATAAAAATCTTAATAACAAGCAGAGCCAATAGTCTTCGCAGCTAGGCTCTCTCCTTTTTTATGTATATTACCTTGTAATTTTAATTACTAGTTAATAAAATATAATAATAATAATAATAATGATTTTGTATATTTAAAAATATTTGTAGGTACCATTGTTTGATAAAAATGTGTTGATTATTTCCTGGTTACTATTAACTATTGCTGCTGAGCAGTTTTGCAAGTTAAATCCATGGAAAATCGTCTCGAACGATGTATAGCAATTAAGTTCAATTGTCATGTAGATATTATCACAGAATTGATCTTCAAACTCTTCAGAAACATGATTATAATATATCGAAACGAATTGTTTGCCTTCAATATTCATCCATACATCAAAACTTAGTGAATATGATTTGACTTGGGAATGAACTTTGATGCGGTCTTTAAGTTTTTCAAATTTGGTTTTGTGAAGGTCTTCAATTAAACTCTCCATCTGCAAGTATACAAATGTTCTACCTTATTTTTAAAAGAAATTAGTAATGTTAGCTTCCTCCATTAATAGAACAAGAATTTTCAGGACTCAATCTAGAGGCAAATGCTGTTGGCCTTATTTCATTACAAGAAATTCCTAACTTTAGTGGCCTTGAACTGATTCTGTATTCTTAAACAGACAACGAACAAAAAAAAAGTATTGTAACAGTCAGAAACAAATGCTTTATCAGTGATAAGACCGTGTCCTTTTTAAATTTACTTTATACAAAAATTTGAAATCTCCCTAAAAATCTAAGAATCGTTTAGGTACCTTGCTAAGAGTTGGCAATATCTGATTGCTCAGAAAGCTCGTAATGAATCCCCTCATTCCAGAGTTATAGATTGCCGAAACATTGAGGAGATCTGTAATAACCACTTTGGTCAGAGCTTCCTCAATGTTATAGTTGACTTGAATGGGATTTATATCGACAGTAATATTTAGGGGAGGAAGTACTTTTTGATTTTCACATGTACTTTTTGGCAAAACCGTTTGATCAATATCAACGGCTGTGGCGGGCAATGTCTGATCAAATATTACATTCGACAATTCTGTAGTTGTTATCGCTGTCGTCGTGGGTTCGTCTTCAGTGTCTTCATAAGTAAGCGGTATGTTGATTGAATCCTCATCAATGAAAGACGAATCACTATAGTCCACCTTCAACTGCTTCGTCGCCGGACGACGACTATCAATTGACTCCTCTATCAAATGTACCGTCTCCGATTTCGTGGGCTTTTTCTGGCTGGTATTGACTTTCCTTGGTGGTACGCTTATCCCATGTGTGGTAACAAGTTGGGAAAATATTGTTTTGTGCGTCGACTGAATGTGAGCTCGGATATTTGTGGTGTTATAGTGATTGGTGAGAACGGCTTTGCATAGATTACATATGACTTTGTGTTTTGTTATTATCTCACCACGTTCATCGGCGGGATAACCAAAATACTTCCAAAAGACACTCTTCATTTTGGGCATGTGAATTTTGTAGTATGTCAATTCTTCTCCGTCTTGCTTGTTTTTTCTTTTGCGAGAGTACATTTCTGTTTTGGAATTAATATTGTGAATTTTTACACTTTGAAATTATCCAATATACAACGGTTTTGTTTTATCAATTTAATCGATTAATAGTATTTATCAATAACTAAATTATCGGGTCTATCCATCGACTACTTGTCTTTTTTGGCTGCACACTATCGCTTTTGTGATGGCATAAATCGAAAATCGTTTGGCATATGGACGAGTATCGATAGAATTAAGTGATGCCAATAAGATTAAGAAGATTTTCGATACAAAATATATTGTAATATTCGGCTTGGTCCGACAGTTAAAACTTATTCAAACTTCGTAAATAAAAACACAAATTCACTTTCTTCTAAATTACTCACAAAAATTCTTTATTCAACACTTTCAATTATTACTTTTAAAACACAGTCTTTACTTTTCAAACACAGTCTTTTCTTTATAGCAATTCACAATCCATAATCCATCTCAACCGCTTCGCTTCCAAGCGCCTATTTATATACCTCAAATCGGTTCGAGAATCTACGAGGTTGTTCTCGATGCTTAACGAAGTTCTCCACTTTATCACTAGATGCTTACCCCTTTCGAGGTTCTTGTATGCGCTGAATGAGTTCCCCTCTAAGCCACTAGATGTTTCTCGATGCTTAACGAAGTTCTCCACTTTATCACTAGATGCTTACCCCTTTCGAGGTTCTTGTATGCGCTGAATGAGTTCCCCTCTAAGCCACTAGATGTTTCTCGATGCTTAAAGAAGCGAGTTCTCCTATTACTACCACTAGATGTTGCCCCTTATTATTGAAAGAGTGTATACACATTACATTGCCCCCTCCTTAGGATTGATCGTCCCGAACAAATCCATCGTTCTCATCACCACTGTAGCGATGTAGCCGGTCGCGATGTACAACTTTAGGTTTTCCTCTGACTCCCTTTTGTATCCGGTACACGACATCGTTGATTTTTGTAATGACTGTATATGGACCTTCCCAGTCCCGTTGAAGTTTCGGTGACAATCCTTTTTGTCGGGGATTGTAAAGCCACACCCGATCTCCTGCTTGGAACTCTGTGGTTGTCGCTCGTATATCGTAGCGTGTCTTCATTCGGTCACTGAACATCTTTGTTTTCAACCTGGTATTGTCGTGGATCTGAAGGGGTCTTTCTTGTTGAGCCTTCCTCAACTCGTCGTTGTTCCAGCCATAAATGGGATCGACTCTGGTTCGTTGGACAGTAACCACTTCTTTTTCTTCTTGTCGTCTGCAATGCTTACAGTCTTCCTTATATGGTCTGCTCTTGTAGTAAGGTTTCGTTTGATAAACCTGGATGTCGTTCCTGGGGCCATCGATACCAGAAACCAGCTTCTGCCCCTTCAAGTTGGTTCTTATTCGTTTTCCCGCGTGGAAAACAACTTCGGAAGCAACGTTGTTCGTGTTACTTTGACCAGTTGAATTACTTCTGTTTCCATAGTGTTGCCATGCGGTTCCTCTTCGCGGTAATCTGCACTGTCGCTGTAGATGCCCAGTCTTATTGCAGTTCCAGCATCGTGCTCGTCCGCCTCGCTGACTTCTTTCCACAGTAGTCTTCTGACAAGAACATTCTTTAACTTCTAATTTTCTTACGCGATGCACGTTTTGGGAAGCTTGTTCTGCAGCTTCCATCGTCAGAGCGAAAGCCAATGCTTCTGGTAGTGTTCGCTTTCCGGCAATGCGGATAGCCCTTTGGAGATTTATATCGCCCACAGCTCTCACAAAGGCTTCAACAGCAAGTTCATTTATTATCTCGTTACCAGCTGTTGGATATGCCAGGTGAACCAATCGCTCGATATCTGCTTGAAGCTGCTGTAGAGTTTCACCTCTTTTCTGTGTCCTATTGTTAAGCTGAACTCGGAAGAGTTCGGCCATGTGGCTATTCCCAAACCGCTGTTCGATTGCGTTTACCAGAACTGTGAAGTCACCACTCTTTTCTGCTGGGATGGTTTGTAGCAGTTCAGCAGCAGATCCTCTTAAAGCAAGCGTAAGAGCAATGCATTTTTCGTGATCGTCCCAGCCGTTTGTTAACGCTGCTGCTTCAAACTGTTTCTTGTAGATTGGCCACGGAATCTGACCATCAAAGCTTGGAGGATTCACTTCTCTCTTCCTTGAACACTCGCCAGAAGGTTCTCGAGCTTTCATATTTCGCACTTTTTCTAGTTCATTTGTGAGGGTTTCGATTTGTTTGTTCATTTTCTCGAAACGTGCATTTTGCTGTTCGACGCGCTCTTCGAGAGTATTGATTTTCTGTTCGAAGTCCGCAAACCTGCCTTCTAAAAGGTTTTTCTGTTCGTCGAATCGCTCTAGGACATCATTTCTTTGAGTTTCTAGTTGCTTGAGAACATTCTGCTGTTCTTGCTTCTGGTCGCTTCTTTGGGCTTCTAGTTGTTTCAGGACATTCTTTTCATTTTCTTCAAATTTGGCTAGAAGAACTGACATCATGTTAGATAAGGCAACATTTGCATTTACCTCTTCCACTTTTGCTTCTAATTCGAAAGCAAACGTATCTGGGTCTTCATTTTGCTGCTCCAGATATTCCTGCAGCCGTTTCACGAGTTCGGTTTTTACGCCTGTCCCACTTAAGCCACGTTTGTTTAGTTCGGCCTTTAGCTCTGGGACAGTTAAGTCTTTTAAAACTTTACTCATTTTTTTTTTTCTTTATTTTTAACTTCTCTACTTCACACAAAATAGTTCAATCACTGCTCACTGTTTTTATTCTCAATAAGTTTTAATCCCACTTCTGACACCAATGTAATATTCGGCTTGGTCCGACAGTTAAAACTTATTCAAACTTCGTAAATAAAAACACAAATTCACTTTCTTCTAAATTACTCACAAAAATTCTTTATTCAACACTTTCAATTATTACTTTTAAAACACAGTCTTTACTTTTCAAACACAGTCTTTTCTTTATAGCAATTCACAATCCATAATCCATCTCAACCGCTTCGCTTCCAAGCGCCTATTTATATACCTCAAATCGGTTCGAGAATCTACGAGGTTGTTCTCGATGCTTAACGAAGTTCTCCACTTTATCACTAGATGCTTACCCCTTTCGAGGTTCTTGTATGCGCTGAATGAGTTCCCCTCTAAGCCACTAGATGTTTCTCGATGCTTAACGAAGTTCTCCACTTTATCACTAGATGCTTACCCCTTTCGAGGTTCTTGTATGCGCTGAATGAGTTCCCCTCTAAGCCACTAGATGTTTCTCGATGCTTAAAGAAGCGAGTTCTCCTATTACTACCACTAGATGTTGCCCCTTATTATTGAAAGAGTGTATACACATTACAATATTTTCATATTACGGCATGCACACACTACCTTGAAATACAAATAATTCAACTAAATTTTGTGATTTGTTGGAACATTTTGTAATAAATGTGTTTGTTTGACAACTTGTATGACATAAATAAAAATTACTTGAGAATAAACTTAAAACCTCCGTTGAGGTTTTGTATAATAAACGATTTTTGTCAGATAAAATTTTCTTTAGAATTTCAACGAGGAAATTTGTTTGAATGGCAGAAATGTTAAATGATCGCTATACACGACCTGTCAGAAAAATCCAATAATTTGTTTCAATGATGAAAACCGATTAAAGCTTTAACGGGCCCATTTACTGATGGCGTCTCAATATAATAATCTTCCAATAGCATCATTAAAAAAATTACTGATGAAATCAAAATCAAAACAAACAAATTTATTGGTTGCTGTCATGAATAAAACATTTACGATTCGCCCTATTTCAATTTTTACTGATAGGAATAACTGGCTCCTTAAAAAAGCGATGTTTATTCTACTTTTAACCCCCGGGTAACTATAGCTTTGTAAATATACAGATACTTGAAGTTTTTGGTATTAATATTCCTAACAAAAATGTACCCCATGATCCCATAATTTGGAACTTTCTTTGGGTATTCTGGCAGCACTGTTTAAAAATTCACGTATTCGATTCTCGAACATCTGCTGCTATCGAAACAAAAACTTTTTGTTTTTGACATAACGTAGTAAACAGAGAAAAAGAAAAGAAAGTAGTTTATCTAATTTTTAGTTCACTAATTTTTTGAGAATTCCCCAAAAAAGCAAAGAGAAAAAAAATATCAAGAATTCTACTTAATTTTTGTTTGTCCTAATTATTCATATCAGCGAAACGCCCACACACACAGTTTTTCTAAAGAGCTCTCGATTAACAAAGCATGAACATTCCCAAAGAAACATTAATTATTAAAAACACCAAAAATGTGTAAACTAAACATTCGTCATTTTTGCAAGGAATGGCGAATCTGGATTCGTCCACTGCTCATTGTAACATATGTGATATTTGCCATAATAGTTGTCCCCCTGCTGATAGTGAATTCATTGAAAGATGGATTCACACGCAAGGATCAGTTGATATTAATTGGGGGATTGTTTGTGCTGTCCGCAGTGCCAATCTCCATTTGGCACATAATTCAACATGTCATTCATTTTACGAAGCCGATTTTACAAAAACACATCATTCGGATTGTCTGGATGGTGCCAATATACGCTTTAAATGCTGTAAGCTCGATACAAAAATGTCTTTTGCCTTTTATGATTCTGATTTTTCGTTTGTATAGTGGCTGGGTTTGCTATTCCCCGAACACTCGATCTATGTTGACTCATTACGTGAATGTTATGAAGCCTATGTTATATACAATTTCTTGGTTTACTTGCTCAACTATTTGAATTTGGTAATGGACTTGGAGGCAACGATGGAAATTAAGCCTCAAGTTAGCCACATCTTTCCGTTGTGCTGTATGCGCCCGTGGGAAATGGGCAGGGAATTTATACACAACTGCAAGCACGGCATATTGCAGTACACGGTGGTTAGACCAATAACAACATTTATTTCCGTGTGAGTATTTTATTTCTCTTCTGTTATATATTTCTTCACTTTTCCTATATAATATTAAGGTAAGGTAATTCGATCATCATAAGCAGTTTTGTTTTATTTTTCAAAAAATATTAAATTTCACTGTCAATTTCACGTTTTGTTGTTGAGATAAGAGTCTTAAATCAGTGTTTTTTTTTTCTTATTGGGTGATAATGATTCGGATGAAGGGCCTCTCAACTGATACATAATCCGATTACGACATATGCTTGTTTGTTATCTTGTTTAAAGAACATTCTCTTTGACTCATTGGAAGTTTAATGGGTTTAGGAAACTTACTTAGCTAAAAATAATAATTTTATTTTTGAATGTTGTTGTTAGAGACTATTTTTTGATAGTAAGTTGAAAACAAAAACAGAAATAGTCAGTATCAATAGATTTGTTCATAAAAAGTTCAATGAGATCTCATAACTTAAAAAAATCTTGAATGAATCATAGCTGCTGCTTATGTAATAACTTTGAGCTCAAAAAGTAAAAGCTCTTAAGTCTATTTTAATAGCTTTTCAGAAAGTAAATTATCAATTTCAACATTTTGAGTAAAAATAAAACTCAACTTATTTCATAAAATAATTTAACTTAAAAGATAGAAAACATAAAAAATCAACTTAAGTTGATCTATGAAGAAAATTTTGCATAGGACACCCGAATCCTTTCTCATTTGATTCGGTGAATAGTGTCCTTTTCTTCCAATTAAGCTGTCCTTGGTTTCTGCCTTCATACACTCAAAGATAAAGCCGTGGTCAAAAGTGTTTGATTATTGCAAAAGTACCACGTCATCAAATTGAATTTAACTTCTAACAACCCTAGAAGCGGGGATGAAGGTATTATCTTGTTAGAAAATTCCGGTCATAGGTCTGTTAATATTTTCAGTTTTGTAAATGACCGTTCCAACAAGAATTCAGCTGTTTCCTCTGATTCTTGTTTACCAACACTCCAATTTGATTGTGTCATAGAAGTAGCTTTAAACATCATAACCCCTGAAATGGGGTCTTGCCAAAATAAACAATTTCTCAAGTCATGGAAATAAATTATGTTACCATCGAAATGTGTCAAGGTTAAAAAATTTGTATCCAAAAAGGCAACTTGTTTCCATTTATTCCTCTTCCTGTCTTGCCTCAAAATGGGTTTGTTTTTCATTTGGAGTCTCTCACTTTTTGATTTGATCCTTGTTTTAGTCGCTGGTATTTTTTCGATATTTTTATAGATCTGGAAGATATCTACATAATTCCTATATCTCGTCTTTTGGGTCCTTAATTCTTAAAACAATCAATTTTTCCTCTTTCCATCCCTTTCAACCTTTTTTCAGTACCTACTTGTTTTTGAAATAAAATTAAAACAATTCTTTGCAACCTTTTTAAACATTCTAAAGAAAAGTTTTAAAAATATGTCTCAATTGACTGCGGAATAATTCAACGAAATATTTGCAACGACGTCATCCTAGTAATGCACTTTTGTAGGTCTTTTCAAAGAAGTTCATTGTTTGATTTTGGGAAATTCCAACGGTCGTTTGAAAATATCATTCTATTTTCATGGAATTCTAACTTATTCTCTTGTAAAAATTTTACCCGAGTCTAGTTATCAAAAAAGGGGGAAAATCGTAATAAGATGTGTTCTATAACACTTCCCAATAAGACAAAGTGTACACAATTCTTTCTTATAAGACTTAGTAGTCATCATCATTAAACAAAAATTCTTTGGAATTGAAAACTAATTTTCAACATTTCGGAATTAATGAGTTTAATTTTCCCCTTAGCATATGTGAGCTATGCGGCGTTTATGGAGAAGGTACCTTTGCTGGTGACGTTGCATTTCCTTACATTGTCTTCATTAACAACATTTCACAATTCGTTGCTATGTACTGTTTGGTTCTCTTCTATAAAGCCAATAAGGTGGGTATATAATTTAAAATAATTTAATAATAAATACAAAACTCATATTCTTTCTTTTTTTTGAATAATTTTTAAAGGAGGACTTGAAGCCAATGAAACCTATCCCCAAATTCTTATGTATAAAAGCTGTTGTATTTTTTTCGTTCTTGTAAGTTTCATTTTGTTTGAATTGTGTCTCCTAAATTGAATCCAAATTTTCTGAATTTTAATACAGTCAAGGGGTTCTTCTTAATATCATGGTTTACTACGGATTCTTTCAAAAGATTTTCGGAAACTCAAACGACCTGGGAGACACTAAAAATTTGGCGCTTATGCTGCAGGTAAAATGTGTCTTTTCCAATTTTGTGTTTGTAGTTAAACTATCCAAATTTGTTTCTTTTAGAACTTTCTTATTTGTATAGAAATGTTCATAGCAGCTGTGGCACATATTTACAGTTTCCCCCATCATCCGTTCCATTCAAATTCACCACAATATTGGAACAATCCGAGCAATAATTGGTTCACTGCATGTTTGTCCATGATCGATATATCAGACATGCAAGAGGATGTTACCGAGCATATTGGCTATGTGACGGGCTCGATAAGCAGGACTTTCCATGGACGAACCACCTACCAACCGTTATCGCGAGGCCGCCGATCTAGCAGCGAATCGGACTACTTAATGGCAGCGGGAGTTGCTAAAACAGACAGCGATACAGGTAATAGAAAGTCATTTAGTAATCCGATGGTAACCAAAAATCGCTATGGAGCTACAGATAATCTTCTTCAAGCGCCTTCGACATCAGCAGCTCCTCAGGACGCCGCCTCTTCGTCGAAGCATTCATCGAATTTTGCTATTAATATCAATAAGCGAGACGAAATAAAAGAATACTCACCACACTACGGCGCTCCCACTTCCGGTAATTTCCTTCAAGCCCGCAAAAATAATGGCGGTGGTTCAAACACTGACTCGAACACAACCACCCGCAACGACAGCTCCTCAAAAAGCGACTCCTTTTCAATTGTAAACAGTGGCGGTGGCACTATTAAAAAATCCGACAGCAACAACTCTGACTGGCTGAGCACCCCTACCGACGAGATGCTCGGCATTGATGTGCGGGGTGTCGAAAAAGATCGAATCATGTATAATATGGGTAATCCAAAAGCTTGAATAATATACGTCGCGCTCGCTGCTGTTTTTTGAGGGTACGTGTGGCCATCATCGTGATCGTTTCGTCCCATCGTAGAACTACATCCTTAATTCTATAAATATACTCAGTATAATATTTTGTTTTGTACATTAACTGTGTGGGCTTTATAGTTTGCTGTTTAACAAACCTCTCTCTCTCATCTTCTTACTTTTTACTATAATATTGCCAAAGACTAACCGAAATATGTACATTGTCGTTGTCGTTATTTATCATTCCCCGATTTGGTCGAACTTGTCGTCATCTAGGTTGTAGAGTATTTGCATTCCTTTCATTTAAGTGCGTTGTTTTAGTTGTTAATACATAACATACGAAATACGATGCCTTAACTTAACGTACTGATGTGTTTTTGTTATCTTCACTTCACTTCATCTCACTCTCGCTACTAATATATTATCGTCCATGTCGCACTAACTTAACTTTTGTTATATATATATAGTTTCTCTAGGTTTGGAATTGACATGACTGTGCGGGTGCGCTGCTGGAGCGCTCTCTTTATATTATGTACCTATACCTTTTTGTCAAATTGTTTAGTTTTTTATCTCATGGTGGCTGTACTCGTAACATTACTGGTGTCTGTTTTAAAAACAAAAATTCAAAAAAGAACGTACCCTCTCTTGTTTCTTCAGACAAAGCAAACAACAATTCTAACAACATTAAATTAAATTTTTCTTTCAGGACATACAAATAAAATATAACGAATTAAGTTTAAAACTAAAAACTAAAAAGAAATGAATAATAAATTATTTAAGACTTATGTGAATTTATTTTGAATCTAAGTTGAATTTTTTATACTTAGCTGAACAAATTATAATGAATGTATTTTATGTGTATCAAATGTATTAGCATTGTTTAATGATCTGAATATTTTTAGGAAAATAAAATGCTATTGTATATAAATTTAAAAATGTATGAAACAGGTTTATTCGTTTGTTGAGAGGTTCTGGAAGGGGCGACCAAAATTAGCTTACGTCGAAGTGTTTTGCAATTTTCCGGTTTTGGTTAAAATTCCTGCCAGTGTAACATTAAAGTATTTTTCACGGGAACTGCTTTTTGCAAAGAATTGAAATGTTAGTAATTCTTGTCATCGAGAGCACCACATCATTCTTGACAATAGTTGAAAGTTGTAAGTCACTAGGCCCAGATGCCCGTTAACACTCTTTTGCATATTTGTTAGTTTTTTTTAATTTTCCAATAAGAATGATAACTTGTAAAGGGTCACCGTCATTTAAAAAAGAACACATGAGACTATTTTTTTTTTCGAAAATTAAGTTGAAATTATTTCGATAAAAATGACCATTTATGAAACTATTGGCTTTTATCTGTCGACGAGGAAGCGATTTTTGCTCTCTAAACTTCTAAAACAGAATAACTTAGGGAAGTAGTTGGTCATCCAGTTCTAGATGGGACATAATAGATATTTACTTCACATTGCAGTTAAACCAAAGTTAATTCATCTTTCGACGGAAAAAAGAAAAAATTGTGAAAATGTATTGTTCACAAAGCGAATAATATAATGTATCATATTAGCACCTGCTCAAAACTCAGTTCCGTTGATTCATAATGATAAAATAATATAACAACTGCTCAGGGGCCCTACTGCAGTATTCGATTTTATTCAAAGGTTATTTCCGATTCTACTTTGAAATGGAACTACATATCTATAAAAATAAAATCGGGGCCAGTAATACATTTTTTCTAATTCAAAGAATTTTAGATTCTCTTTTTTTCGTCTCATTCTTAAAAACAATAGCCTTTCTAACCTTTCCAAAGAGGGTTTCATGTTTTTACTCAATAATGTATCGTCATAGATCAATTTAATTGATTTGTCATATAATTAACCAGCATTTTAAATTGTGATTGTTTGGTGTTTAAAATTTTTGATGATTGCCCATTCATAAAAAGTTAATTTAATGGTAATTAATTTAGAGGCGATCAATCAATTTTTAGATTTTTCTTGAAAAAAAAACAATTCTAATGAATTTAACATTGATTTTCGAATAAGGTAGTTCACAAAATATTCAAAAAATAATTACATTCAAATCTACTTGATTATCGTTTGTTTGAACATTCTTTAAAACTTGTGTAGCCTCGATTATTCGAAATCGATCCATTCTATTGCAGAATCGTGTCGAGTATCATAGTAAGGCCCAAGCTTTATGTACTGAGAACCTTCTATGAGCACCTGCTCCATTGTACTTATTCGTCAATACATTTTCTTGAAGATAATCTTATAGGATAAATAGCAGAGATGAGAAAAAATGATTTCAAAAAATTCAATTACAATTGCTTGTTGCATTGAAATCTCCATACGATTTTTTGATTAATTTGAAATGTAATTTAAGATTTTCAATTAGGTACTAAAAATAAAAAGCGTCAATTACTTACAATTTGATTACATAAAGTAATTGGTAAAACAAATGAATTAACCAAAATCATTACACGAATTTTTTTGGTCAATTACATTTTACGCGATATTACAAAATAATTTCCTGAAAAGCTAAGTTCTTTTATGCTTGTTCTTGAATAAATAAAAAATCAATTACCTTGACTGTAATTTAAAGTGCTTTCCCTCAAAAACTTGAAAAAAAACCCGTTAAAAAATTTGAATTACATGTAATTAGTAAGTTCATTGTTTCAACTAAAATTGATGTCTTTAATTGCTAGAGGTAACAATAATGAAAAAAGTTCATGTAATTGCAGGAAGTTCAAATTAATTAAGAAAATTAATATTGCCACAACTCTGATAAACAGTTAATTGTTCTTACTTTTAGAAAAATTGTTCCTAGCTGGAACTCTAAATAATTGTTGGTGTTACAAATTTTTCTCCAATACAAATAGAAATGTCTATTTTACATAAATCACTGACAGATAGAATACTTTATTTACTTATTCACTCAATTTAACTACTTATTTTTAAAAAAATATCAATGTAGCTCCAGTTCCAACTCTTCCAATCTCCGCAACTTAATTTCCATTGAAGTTTTGCCCGATAAAATGCCATTCTGTTCTATATAATTCCACAGCGAACCCATAAACAAAGCAAATAAGATTATTCCAAAAAGTATAAACTTCGTCAACAGATACAAAGTTTTAAATCCAATTGGAACAGAATAATCAACCAGAGCCAAAAGTAAAAACGTTACGAAAATCGCTATGCTAAAGTACAAAATGCGATCTGTTTTGAGTTTATGCAAACTCGTCTCACAAAGATGCACACACTCTTGAAGCACTTCAATTGTCTTCAGTTGGGATTCCTCAAATGAGCTTTGCTTTTCGCAGAATTCATTTTTATTTTCTACTAATTTATCGCTTGAGCATTGTTTGGGAGTGAGTTTTAAATTAGTCATCACGGCCTCGTGATCAGAATAACTTATTTTCATGCCTGGAATACGCTCCGGCAACGGGAGGGAGTATTCGGCAATGTGGGCGTCATAGCTCTCAGCGCTTCGTATGAAAATATGATCAATACGAATTCCATTTGGATTTTTCTCACTTAGCTTCTTTGAGGTGTATGAATTGTGGTGGCATTCGTTTGTGCCAATATTCTCATCCGGACAGGAGTCGATCATTTTTGAGGTGTACAGTAGAACTCTAAGAAAGACATTGGAATGATTCGCAAGTTTAGATATTCGATTGAGTTTGCTTAACTTACTTGTAAGATATATCTTGAGGTTGTGTATTTAAGTCTCCAGCTAAAATTTGTAGAATAGAATTGCCTCGAGTTTCTTCAATGAATTGAGCTGTATCAAAGGCCTGAATCACTCGATGCGTCTTGTATTCATCATTCTCAACGTCATATTCCGCATGCAACTATGGAACACAAAGAAATCGCGTAACATTAATCGAAACAAATCAAGAAACTATCTTCCATACGTGGGCATTATAAAAATGTATGAGATGTCCATTGACTAGAATTTTGCAAAGCCCAACTCCTTTCCCACCGAACCAATCAGCATGTTGTATTCGGTGAAAGTACCCATTAACTGACCAAGCATGAAACAAAGCACCTATGATGGGATATTTTGAGAGGACACACAATCCAGCTCCCATAACCCCACTAGAAAATGTTCATATCCATATCATCATAAAATTGTCAATATTTCTAAATGAAACTATGCACAAACCTGTAAAAATAATGCGAGAATGGAAGAACAGCCTCGAGATTCTGTTTGATTGAATTGTAATCATTTTGTGACCAGACTTCTTGCAGGCTCACGATGTCGTATTTTCCAGTAGCCAACTCCGAGCTGATGGAATTGATTCGTATCTCTCGATCATCTGAAACTAATGGAATACCCCTAGGATTCTGAAGTTTTAGTAACTGGTTAATTTATGAAGGTTATTGTGTTTTTCTCACCATATGTTTAGTGTTAAAATATTAAGTTCCACGGACATCGTCTATTTGTTTGGCCATAAAATGTTATAACAAAAAACAATATAAATAATGAAATGTCAGGTGGTTGCTGGGTGAGTTGTCATTTGTTTCGATACTCGATGAGGTTTTGTTGACATAGGGTATGATTTCAAATTCGCCACGAGTAGAAAAATAAAATTAAGGACTCGAATACATTATGGGACTTTTGCAAAATTCTTAACATAAATACTGATAAAAAGGGTGTTTTATGATATTGAAAATTGGTTTGTTTTAAAAATAAGTTTGTTAGAGGTACTAAGGTTCATGCTTATTTATGTGAACGTCCTTTTCATGAGGCACCAAACACTTAAGAACATAAAACGATGAATAAGATTCGAAGTGATTCTGACAATCGTATAAATTTACGGCTTACTTAATGGATTTTGTAATAGGTGTAGTTTTCTAATTACATCATAGAAACAGAACTTTGTGCGAATTGCGGTAAAATGTTGGTTAATGATAAATTTAAATTTTTCTATGAAATGATCACATGTTCATACATGTACATATTCTTCTCCAAGTAGTTGCAGTCCTTGTAATAAAGATATTTAAATTATTAATTAATACAAAATACTTCCCAAATTAGTTATTCGCCTTGGAACACAAATCAAGTTTCAGGTCATTTTTTCATCTTCAGGAAATTTGATTCAAAATATTGTTTTAAAAAGTCGAACTTAATGAAATTCTAAATTTGATCCCATTTCTAACTAGCCATCAAAATTTTGTCGTGTAGAAAAATGTCATTTTAACGCACTCGGCTTAAATTTTCCTTAATTACAAAAAGTTACCGTCTTAATGTATATCCTTAAGTTTTTTTTTCATTTTGGACTTTTGCACAAAAGCAAGAATTCATACAAATTTATTTCCCTAATTGTGAAAATCGGAACTTTTCTTAAAGCTGCTGAGTTACTAGAAATTTAACGGGAAAATGCTTAAATAGACTTATTATTGTGTTTTCGTTCTGATTAGAAATACAAATTATGTATTGAACAATTTTTAAATCACTTAAAAATTTCTTGTAGAATACAAATTTTTGTTCTTTTTTGTTAAAAATGTATTTTTTTTAATGACGAAAATTCATTTTCCTAAACAGCTGAAATTATTATGTGACGAATTAATTCACATTGTTTACTGATTTGTGTTTCATTTTGATTTTATACATTTTTGATGACAGGTTTCTGTCAGAAAAATAACTTTGGAGTTGATTTCAATTTTCGGAATGATAGAAATGTTAATATTTGATTTCAATGATGAAAACTCATGTTGACAGCTTTAACTGTCATCGGATTGAATATTGAACCATGAAAAAATAAAACACATTTTAAATGAAATAAGTTATATGAATTCTGAATTTTATTTGAATCTTTTGAGGCGATTCATTTTGACGTTTGTTTATTTTTTCTCTCTTCCCACTTATGGTTACCAAGAGATTTCCATAAAACAAACATCTTTAAGCTACCTTAATATTAATGGGTGCGAGACAAAAGTGATGAAACGTTAAATTGAATTACTTTAAAAGAATCCAATGCAAACATCGATAAAAGTACGCCTTGTATCCGAGTTCTAGTGTGGCTAGACCTTAATTGCTACGTTTGGAAATTCCTTACCTAACCTTCGATCAAACAAACCCTCGATTCTCGAAATCAGTTTAGCCAACACTCCGAACATGATTAATCGGCAAATTATGTTAATTGACTTGACTGAAGTGTTCTGAATTCGTTTCGTGTCGTCGTCTTCTGTGCTTCTGTCGTGTGCCTCACAATTCACAAATTAAATTAAAGAAATTCTCCAAAGTAAACTTTTGCATTTACATTATTTTTTCTCTATCTCCTTAAGTAGTAAATTAAACATTTCAAAATAAACTAGAAATAGAACCACATTCGAGTACTTTCACGAGTTTCCTTCTCATTATTTAACTTAACTTCTTGCAGGGAGTCGGACGGCGAGAAAAATTTTCAATTGGAAGAAACAGAGAAGCCGTCATCGTGTGATCGACCCTAATAAAAGTTAATCAACCAATCATCACGAAAACGCAGGGAGGGTACGTGTTTTTTCTTTTTCCTATGAATTATATTCTCTCGTAGAGATATTCACAAATTTATTGCTTTTTTGTTTTTCTCTGGAAATTTATTTCAATAATTTTTTTGTTTAAATTTTTGCAGACTGTTCACAGCAACAGCAAAACGATGAGGCGGAAATATTTGGGATTATTTTCGGTTCTTTTAGTATTGAACTTTGCTTATTGTCAACAAGAGTTTGTCGATGGATATGAACCCGATTCGGAGGAAATTCTGGTAAGTTTCCAGTTCTGATTTTGTTTGTTTAAGGATCATTTTGTATATTCTTCTTTTGCTAATCTTAACACGAGACTGATAAGCTTATGATGAGTGATAAAAGAGGTTTCGGTACATACTAAGTTTTTAGAGCAAAGTTACTCCTTCTAATGTGTACCTACTTTAAGTAGGTTCGACAGAAAAACGTGGTGATTTTATATGCATGTACCTAGAATGTGTGTGAGCAATAATAATAACCATCATCTAGGTTTGGGAATACTCTTAATAAGTCTCTTGTAGATGAAGTCATTCATTTTTTTCATTTTTCTGATAAGCACACTAAAACCACCCGCATTTTTATGGTGTGAAGAAAATTTATTTCCGATAATTACATTAAAATTGCATCAGCGTTTCCTTCTTCATGAGACGTGAAAAATAAGGGTAGTTGGCAGTGGCGGCCGGCAGTTGTTGCGTTTCTTTCTTCAGTTTTGCAAAGAAAATAGAGGTTGAGAATTTTAACTAAACACAGGCGGCGGATATAGGAATCAACAATTTACTTTTTTTTATTTTATTTAGTTAGGTCTGATTCACTACTTCGACCTAATTTTGGTTGCTATTTTAATTAGTAACGGTTGTTCTATTTCTTCTAACAATGATTTCATTTTGCTAATTACTAGCTTCATTAAGTAATTTCTTTTTTAATTTCCTGGACTCAGGCGCGTTCCCTAAATCGACAATAGTTGGTGTGTCAAACAAAAAATTGGAAATGGCGTTTTTGATGATATTATACTGTGTTCTATAAAGTTTTGAAGCCATTAAGGTTAGGTTAGGTTGAAGTAGTTGCTGGCTTAAAATTCAAGTTGTTATTCCATATGGATGTAAGGACCTTGCCTACTCACAGGGATCATTTTAAGAGACATCTCCTAACTGGAGTCTTCGGGTAAATCAGAAGTTGAAAAACTCACTTATTCGACTACAGTCGTATGTGGGAATTTCAAAATTGTACCAATACATATTTCGAAACGCCCAAATGCAAAATATTACATACGATGGTTCATATTTTGTATCGTTATTCCGAATGTAGTATTCAATTTAATTGGAAGACGTGTTTGTATAAAATTTTCTAATTTTGTTTAAAAGAAAATGAAAAAAAGCAAAAGCAAGTAAAGAAAAAAACAAATTCTAGAAATTGTTTTGTGCATTGGAAGAAAATTCGGAGGTAACAAGTGGAAGAGTTGAAAATTCAAAGCCAGTTCTTTCAATAAAACTTGAATTTGGCCAATCATTTGTTTCTTGTTGATACTTTTAAATATACTAAATTTCTTAAAATGTTAGTTGGGCGATAGCTTAATTGAAATTTCTCCCAACTCCTGTTTGTTAGTTTCCTTGCGACAGAAAGCGCGAAACGGCAGCCAACTAGAAATTGTGTGAAATTTATTTTGAATTCACACAATTCCTTAAGAATGGATTTTACCTCTTCTTGAAGATAATTGAAAAATTCTTGTGACATTTAAATATTTTGTTTAAAGTGCATTTTTGTTTTACTAATTACTTTTGTATATTAAAACACACCAAACTTTTGGCAAATACTTTGGACTCCATTAATTAGGAATTTTTCTACGAATAATGGATAAATTTGAGCGTTTGGCATCAAGCTTTGCTCGAAATAGTTCTTACTGATGTAAGATTTATTTACCAACAAATTTAAAGTAGTTTCATTTCTGGGAAGTTCTTCATCTTTGCATTTTCATTTAATGTCTATGACCTGGTACCAACAGAGGCGTAGATTGAACTGTTTTATCATATCCGTAAGACAAGTTCGACAATTCAGGTCTATTTGTAAATTTATAGAACCAAGAGTCGTCTTCTTTGAGACCAGAGTACTTCATGGAACACTCTACAGTGATTAGGTAAAAGAAATGAGGAACATTTCACCAGTTTTAGGTTCATCTAAATATATACAAGTGAATTGCTTTACATACCAAAATGGACACTTTGAATTTTTTGTCGAATTGTGGATGAGGGGTGATGTAGTCGACGTTACTAGGTAGAGATCTGAACGACTTCAGAATAGTAGATTAGCCATTATCAATTTGCGAAATGAGACGTTACAAGACGACAAGAAACTTTTCAATGACTGTTAAAGAACAAAAAATTAGTTATATATTTTGTATGTTATTCAAATATGTTTTCATTTTTAGTTTCCAAATAGACTACACTAAGTTTTTGTAATTACCTCAACTAATTTGACTTCTGATCGAAAGAAATATTAAAAAGAATGTTGTAGATCAAAATAAAAATTATGGACGATATCCTTAAGAATAATCCCTCATTTAAAAAAAAGACAATAAAATGGCATTTACTAAAATTTACCATTAACATTTCTACTAAAAATTTTGTTTATACGAAACGGTTTTTTGTTTTTAGGGTGACGACGATGTTGCTACCGTTGAGAACGTAGATGAAGAAATCGTTTACGAAAGTCCAAAATATGATGCGAATAAATTCCATTTCGTTGATCATTTTGACGATATTGAAAAATCGGAAAAATCCTGGACTCGTTCTCAAGCAAAGAAAGATGACATTGCTGAAGAAATTGCCAAGTACGATGGTGTCTGGAAGTTCGAATCTCCACAAAGAATTGTTTGGAAGAACGACATTGGTCTCGTTTTAAAATCAAAAGCCAAACATGCTGCAATCTCATCACCTCTGAAAAAACCCTTCAAGTTTGAAGATAAACCACTTGTAGTTCAATATGAAGTAACAATGCAGGTATGATTTTTTTTCTTTTGCATACCTAGTATGTCCAGATCTTACAATTTTGATTTTGACACATTAACAGGAAGGTCAAGAATGCGGAGGTTCATACATAAAGCTTTTATCTTCTGGAAAGAATACCGAAGATCTTAAAAAGGTAAAGAATTAAGGTCATATACACGATTATCATATAACTAAAAACATACCTGCTGCTTCCAAATTTAATTACCTAATTTTTATACAGTTCAATGACAAGACCCCATACACTATCATGTTCGGCCCAGATAAATGTGGAAATGACATCAAATTGCATTTCATTTTCCGTCATGTTAATCCCATTAATGGTTCAATAGAAGAGAAACACTGCCGCAAACCCAAGTAATACAAAGAAAAAGAAATTTATATTGATTTTCCCATGTCGCCATATAATTGTGGTGTTCGAAATGAATTTGTTTTTAATTCACACAAACTATTGTTATTTTTTTTCGCAGGGAACGTTTAGAAGAACCATTCAAAGATAAATTGCCTCATTTGTATCAACTAATCGTGAAGCCAGACAATACATTCCAAATAAGCGTTGACCATAAAGTTATTAATGAGGGTTCTTTGCTGAACGACTTCAATC
The DNA here is from genome assembly GCA_951509635.1 of Eupeodes luniger. Taxonomy (NCBI): domain Eukaryota; kingdom Metazoa; phylum Arthropoda; class Insecta; order Diptera; family Syrphidae; genus Eupeodes; species Eupeodes luniger. Next base: position 2,810,666 of record OX608075.1, on the reverse strand, counting down.
CGGCTGTTAATCCACCAAGTGAAATCGATGACCCAACTGACCAAAAACCAGAAGGATGGGATGAACGTGAAAAGGTTTTTGTTTACATGCTTTTGACTTTCACTGAAATTTGGTACTATCTTATCCTATTTTTCTTCTTCTAAGATTCCTGATCCAGATGCAGAAAAGCCTAGTGATTGGGATGAAGAAGCACCACCACAAATTCCCGATCCATCAGCAGCTAAGCCCGATGGTTGGTTGGACGATGAGCCTGAAATGATCCCCGACGCTAATGCACTCAAACCTGAAGACTGGGATACAGAAATTGATGGTGAATGGGAAGCTCCTCTAGTGGATAACCCTGTGTGTGAGAAGGCTGTCGGATGCGGACCATGGAAAGCACCTCTTGTTCAGAACAAGGAATTCAAGGGCAAATGGCGTGCACCTTTGATAGACAATCCAAACTACCTCGGCAAATGGAAGCCACGTCGCATTCCAAACCCTGATTTCTTCGAAGATCTCAATCCATTTGCAATGACTGCTATTGTAAGTTTTGATTTTTCATTTCTATGACTTTGAATATGTAATAATGATTCCTTAAAAACAGTCAGCTGTAGGTATTGAGTTGTGGTCAATGTCAAGCGATATTTTGTTTGACAACTTGATCATCACAGATGATATTGAAGTGGCAAAGGACTTCTCTTCAAAAACCTTCGATATCAAGAGGAAATATATTGACAAAGAATCGGTAAGTAAATTCCTTAAAAATACACATTTTCACATAAAAACACAGAGAAAAGAAATAAAACACATTTTTTTGCGCAAAGAAAACTTTATTCCATCGAATTCTGCGACGAATAAATTACAAACCCGGATGGTGGGCTTTGTATTTCTGTTATCTGGCAATACCATTCGTTTGCTATTTTTACTATCTTACGAAGCGAGTAAAAGAGGTACAGAAATCAAGACACACACAAAAATATTCACGACCCCTATAGAAATTGAGCTTTTCACTTGCTTTTATGTTTTATATTTTATTTATTTTTTGTAGAAAACGCTAGTTTCTTTTTTGTTATAATCTTGTATTTCCTTTATGCACACATTTTCTAGGAGACATTTTTGAACAAAATGATGCAGTATTTGTATGAAAATCCTTGGGTTTGGCAAATAAGTATTGTTCTGCTAGGAACACCGCTAGTATTTTCCTTGTATAGACTCATTAGTGGCTCGAAAAAGGTAAAACTAAAATGGCTTTTCTTGAGTGCTTTCAGTTTTTTTTTGGTTTTGTATTTAATTGATTTAATTATTTTTACGAAAAAAAGGACTCTGCAGAAAAGAAAAAAACCGATGAAGTTACTCCAGATGACGACGATGAGGAAAACAAAGATAACCAAACTCATGCTGATAAAGAAAGCAAGAAACCATCTAGTCCCAAAGCTAAGAAGGCTGATTTAGAAGTTAAGAGCACTCCAGACCAAACACCGCCCAACAGTGCGGCTAGTAGTGAAGAAGAAGAACAGGAGGAGCTAGTTGTGGAGAGAGAAGAGGAAGCTGGAAAGCAAAATTCCGAAGCTGCCCAAGAGACTGAAGTAAAGAATACATAAAAATGTTTATAAATAGAGAGCGTATTAAAAAATTGTGTTAAATTTCATTACAGGAACGAACAACGCCCCCAGCCGCTGAAGGTACTCGAAAGCGTAGGCCACGCAAAGATTAGCAAACTTAATTTCCAGTTGTTTTCTTATTTTTTAAATAAGGCTCTATTTAAATAATATGAATTTCAAAAGAGAAAACAAAACAAACAAACAAAAAAAACCTATTGATAGATATTTATATATATTTAAAATTGATACATTTTGTTTAAGTGGGTTAACGAGCATAAAATGAAAGGGCAAACTATGTTTTATACTATCTAAACGACAGGTCGTCGCTTTTTAGTATATTTACTATACTATATAGACTACTTTATAAGAATGTATTGATTTTATAATTTAATTTCATTTAAATGCAGCAATTTAGTGTTAGTTTCAATTTTGAAGTGTTTTTTCATAGAATGCTCCAAACAAATAAAAACAAAATATTAAACAAACAAATAAAACCACCAAATTACAAAAAAAAAAAAAAGAAATTTATTTAGAAATTTTTGAGCTATGATAAACTGGTGGGTGGGAAATTTACTAAAAGTTCTCTGACGATTAGTTTTCTTTTAACTTAATTTGTGATTAATACTTTGAAACACGAATAAAGCTTTCAAAAAGAACACTACTTATCAATGTGATATTACATTGTAATTGTGGGAGTGTTGAGGAGGGGATTTTAAATGTTTTTTTGACAACGTGAAATCGGTCATTGTTCTACTGAGATTTTCACCAGGAAGATGATACATTTTCGAAATTAAAAATATTCAAGACTTCGTTTTATTGGGGCGAGGAAAAATATTTAACATAGGTCAAACTCATAATATGACTGAATACCATAACTGGTTGATTTTGAAAATGTAGACAAAAATAAAGGAAAAAGCTTAAAAGAGACCTATGCCTAATTGGAGATATCTTTTTTTCTGTTATGAATACCCATAACATCCAAAAGTTTGGTGTGTTAAAGAAAGAAAATCTAAATTTTATTCCTTAATTTTAAAAAAATATCACAGAACAAGTTTATTTAACTTTTAAGGAATTGGCCTTTTAGAAACAGTCTGCTCATCGAATTTAGTTGCGTGAAATTTGGGGCGGAACAACTTTAAGTTGCTTATCACCATTCATCTAGCAAATGCATCTGTCAAAAGAAACTGGTCCAACTGGAACTTTTGCCAATATTGGATCGTTTCGTTAAGTTTTAAAAACATTAGAGATTTTTGGGTACTGGTCTGGTAATAAACCAGATAAATTTATCTCTACAGAAACTGTAGAGTAGACACATTAATCTCAAAAATTGCATGCTTTAAGTGTATTTTAAACAAAGTAAAACCGATTTAAAATTTCACGAAGAAAATAATTAAAATTAATTGTCCATGATTTTCGCAGTTTTATCTTAGGGGAGTTCATGTAAACGTCAGGCAGAAAATACTATATTTCTGCCATCGGGAAATATAACTCTTCTTCTGAACTTTAAATATAAAATATAACTCTTTTTCTGAACTTTAAATAATAATACAAGATGGAATTTAAACATGATTTCCCGCACATTCGCCGAGTTTACAAGACACAAAATCCATTCGATTAGTCGAATTTTTCACTACTTTTTCGAGTAAATCTGTCCGGCGTCAATATGTCTTCAAAATTTGCATTCGATGCTACAAGAGTAGCTGATTTGCTGGCATAAACCAAACCCCTTACAAAATAATTGCGAGGCGTTAAGTCTCGCTAACGATGGAGATAGGACGCAGCTAACACGAACATTACTAGAAATAAATTTGTGACCAAATTAGTTTCGCAATTTATGAATTCTCGAAAGCAAAAATTAAGATAGCGTGGTCAGCGATCGCAATTCCCTGTACCAGCAGTTCCTTTCTCAATTCGAAAGAAACAAGGAACTATGATGCCACTAAAAAGTTAAACGCGGCCGGGGCGGCATTTTCAGCTGTCAAACAACTTAGACTTGTGGATTTCTCACGAAGGTTTATTTCTGTCCCAGTTGAATCCACTTAAGTTGAATCAAGCGACAGAGTTTATTTTCTTCCTTGGTTCAGCGGAATATAAGAAAATATCAAGTTGACCAACAAATTGACACATCTCAACCCGGCATTATTTCAGGCGAATAACCTAGCTGTCAAATTATGACAGCTGATGGGTCCTTTGTATATAAATGCATTTTGGGTTCAGGTTTTGTGAGTTTTATATACAAGCTGTCATCACAATACTTTGTGTTGTCAATTTGTTCGATTTGTTCATAAATTGTTTTTAATTTGTTTGCGTTTTGCATTATTTTTAAAATAAGACAAATTAATAAACACACAACATTTCACATTGAAATAGAAAAACACAAATTACCAAAACTATGCTCATAATTATTGTCTGCAACATTTACCTAACGTTTAATTAAAAAAAACCTTCAAAAATGGAGGAACACATCAATCCCACGATTCTTGATAATTTTGAAAACAATTGCGAAAGTGTATGAATTTTATTTTCTCTTTTACGCTATGAGGAATTTATTTAAAACTATTTTTATAGATGGATATCAAAAGAACAAACCAACAAGGGGTTCTGAGGGGTGTTGTCGATAGTGGGAATCTACAATTCATGAATATCCATAGCAGAGATCAAGAATTCATTGACCATGTACAAAACAGCATATTCAAGTTAGAATTAATGATAACTTCATAATTTACTTTCTCTTTTATCAATTAGACTCTCCTTGGACCGGAGTATATTGGCAATACCATATCAAATAGTTTCATGATTGACCTGATGGACGAGGAACAGCATGATCCTTCTGTCCAGGCATCTGCTGACTGTCCAATAGCATCCTTGGGCTCGAATGAAGCGTTTCCCTCTGAAGCACAACTGCACACAATACTCCAATTTGTCAATAGACAGGGTCACGTCAGGAATCAACCAGGCATAAATATCGTGGTAGGTAGAAGTTCTGCTTCTGATTAGGTCAAAGAAATGTTTTCATCTCGATTTTTCTCACTTCAAGGAGAGTTCAAATGATCATCTTATTCATCACAGCGACAAAGAAATTATTGAGTCTGAGTTCCTCGCAATGCATGGCAACTTGTTGAATGATCAGAATTTCAAATTATTTTGTAGCCAGCAAATCATCCCAATCCAAGAAGGTCTGAGTTCGGATTTAAATGTGCCCCCACTCCAAAGTCTGCCAGCAACATCATCACTTCCCACAACAACTACATGGCTTAAAAAAGAGACCTACAAAGATCCCCCCGAAGAGACACCTGATTTGATGGGTGGACCGTTGGGGGCGACAGCCAAGAAAGTTCTTCCACACAAGAAACGAATTTCGAAGAAGTTAAAAAATCTTGATAAAGATGAGGTTGCCAATTTTGAGATGGCGATTAGCCCAGAAAGTCCTCCTCGGATAAATCGATTTGTGGTGAGTGCAGGAATTTCTGTTGGTTAAAAATAAAATATTTTTGGAAAACTATGGTTTAGGTATCTAATGGGTCACATTATGAATGTGAGCTATGCGGGGCTGTTTCCGAAACGCAAGTACAATTCTTCTCCCACCTAAAAGGTCACTACGAACCTAGCAGCATTGTAAAAGAGACTGAGTGCCCAATGCAGAGAATCCCAACCACTTCCATTATTAACGTTGTTGACGAACCAGTACTCAAAGAAACTGTGAGCGACCTTCCCAATTCTTCTCTTTGGATCCTGTTCATTACACTTGTTTGTATTTCTAGGAATCACCATCAACTGCTGTTGTCCAGGATCATCAGGTCTTCAATGAAGTTGAACTGAACTTTGATAATTTCAACGAAGTAGTGGAGCTAACTGCCCAAGAGCATCACCATCAGCAACACCACGAAAACGGTCCCAATTCAACTGATATGAAAATTCTAGACTCAAATTCCATCGAAGACTGCATGGAGTATGTTGTGCAAGCACAGGAACCTACACAAGTTGTGTGTAATGTCCACGAAGAGGTTGAATTCAGCGATACTGAGGACATGTTGGAGGGCATCCGAGGTGTCGTGGATAAGGTTTCGATAGATGATACTTCCAACGATCTTGACATGCATCCAAGGGACATTTCCAAAGAATCTTGGTTCACAAATAATGCATTCAATGGCATTCCCTTCAAAGAAGAAATTATCTCCAATGAGGACTTTGAAAGACGTGCGGATCTCATGCAAATTACAACAACCCACGAAACTGCAGACGATCATAAGACGCCTATAAACTCCCCTTCTGAATTTAAAGATGAAGATTTCAATGACAATACTCATGAAGCTGGAAGTTCTGAGCTAAATGATTCCATAAATGTTCAGGAAAATGCAAATGTTAAGCGCAGAGGTCGCCCTCGAAGTACTGCTGTAAAGAAGCCTCCAAAAGTCCCACACACCGACGATGACGATGAAAGCTCACAAGAGTTCCCAGACAACAATAAACGACGGTATATCTGCACAAAGTGCAATCGAGAATTCAACTCTTGCAATGCCCTGAAATATCACAATCTATCACACACCGGGGAACGGCCTCACCAGTGTGAAGTCTGTGGGAAGTCATTCTACGCGCAAAGTGCTCTAAAATCACACATGCGATTGCATACTGGCGACAAGCCGTACGAATGCGAACAGTGCCATCGTAAATTTAGGCAGTGGAGCGATTTGAAATACCACATCGTCTCTATTCATACAGATGTGAAGAATTACACCTGTGAGTTCTGCGGCAAGTCCTTCTCTCGGAAATATTCGCTGGTCATACACCGACGGATCCATACGAGTGAACGGAATTACAAGTGCGAGTTCTGTCCGAAGTCGTTCCGTGCAAGTTCATATTTGCAGAATCATCGTAAAATTCACACAGGTAAATATTTTTTTAAAACTTTAAATATTGAAAAATATAATGTCTTCAATTTTTCGTCAAAGGTGAAAAACCATACACATGCGAAACGTGTGGCAAGAAATTTCGATTGCGTGGGGACTTACGAAGACATTTCAAGACCCATGAGCGTAAAGCACAAACTGATTCAAAAAACACAAACTCAAACCCTAACGTCGAAGTGCCTGTGACTGTGCAATCAAAAAATCCTAATGTAATTTCAATTTTTATTTGTTAAGCCAACTCATTTCAAAATTGTTATATTTTGTATATTCGACAGGTAAACAAACTAAATGAAATGGTCGACGATATCAAAAATGATGTTCTCTTAAAAATAGAGTACCAAAAGGAGAGTAAAGATGACTTGTTATTTTTGGATAAGATGGCAAGCAAAATAAATCATCTATTTAAGACTGAAGAAGATTTTGTAAATGAAGATTTAGGGAACTCAGACCTCTCGTTTGTAACTTAGTTTTATTTTAAGTATGTACTGTACATATTTTATTTTTATTTATATGAATGTTCAAAAATTATTATTAGTTAATTTCTGCAAATGAGAACCTTACTTAGCTTACTATCAAATATAACTCTTTTTAAATTTATCATATACATATTTAAAATAGCTGCCTGGAAATAGTATATTGTTTTTTGTTTTATTTTAAATTCTCTATTATTCGGATCCTGTACCAAAAAACCAAAGAAAACAAAAGTTAAATAATTGAATTCAGTTTTATATATTCAATAAAGTCTCGTTGTTCTCGTGAGCTTAACTAAAACCTATCAACTGTGTATCTAAACCTTTTTATGAATTATTCTTTAATTATTCTGTTAATATTTTGTAATTATTTTCCGTTAAGTTGCAATAAAATTCAACCTAATTTTGTACAATTAAAATTGTATTTTTTACTTAAAGAAATTGCTACTGTACAAAAAATCATATTTCCAGAACCATTATATTCAAGTCTTAAGTACTAAATTGTTGCAACAAATTGTAATTGTTTTCCAAATGGTGACTATGTACCTTGTAACAAGGCCAAAAGAGTGACTGCTTTTTTGGAGAAGAATAGTTTAGACGTATTGAAGGGGCAAGAAAATCTCTCCAGACTTGGGGGTATTATTAATAAAATTGTTGGTGGAGAAAATTTGGAAACGATGGTAATTTTACAGTGTCACTTATAGCTCGAGTTTGCTCTACTAAATGACTTATAATTCTTTTGTAAGTTGTTATTTGATGCTATGATCTTTTACCTCTTTAAAACGAGAATTCTAACCAAAAAGTTTTTTAGCAGCATCTGTACAGGCACATAGTCCTGCCAGTGCCAACATGGACCAAAGACTTGTCTGTTTTTATTAAAAAGTACTCCCTACTCTTTGCCGCGTTCATGAGAACAGTGTGAATGGAATTGTTGGTCCAGTATGTGAGAAAGGACTCTTCAAGAGCTACTTCAATCGTAAACAATAGGCAATTCATCTCAAAGCAAATATTCAGCACAATTCTAAGTACTCCCCGCGAGAATATCTATTATTCCAAATTCCCCGGAGAATGTTTTTAGAAAGTGGAAATGAAAATTCTGAAATTTCGAAAAAGCTGTTTTTCTACTAATTTAGTAATCTGTTATAAACAATGTAATTGAAATTTTAAATTATTTGAGTTGCAAAAAGAAAAAAAGACTTAAATTTTATTCGAAAAGAAATTAGCTTCAAACGAAATTTAAGTATCCTTTTGTTGACATTTAAATTCATTCTTTTTTCCAGTAGTATTTAATCTCATATTTGAACTGGAGAAAGGATGAAAATGGAATTAAATGCCCGAGAATTTTTCGTTAAAAAAAATTTCCCAAGTTTCCTTGGATTTGGGTTGATTATGACGACAATTTAAATAGGTCGAATCCGCTGGACTCTCATCGACGAAGACTAATTGTCTTTGAAATCTGTTTGTAGCATATTACTTTTGTAGATTATACGTAAGCTGGAGAGTGCTCAGCTCAGACTAGGACGTCAAACGCTTGGAGCGCAGAACTGAATGACATTGGCTCTCGATCGTTATTTTTTTTGCATTCCTTCCCTTAAACATTTTAAACGCAATACTCACGCTCCTCACGCTGATAGTTATACACATCAATTTATTCTTGAGCCTTACTTCGGCCGTATTGTGAAGTTTAGATATTTGTTTTTTAGCCGCACAACGCGAATCTGTAATGCCTTACCACGTTGTCTTCCCCCATTACTGCAATTTTCAAGAATTCAAGGTCTATGCACACCGAAAATTCCTCTCAAACTTCCCTTTTTTTTTTTGATACTCACACTGTGTCTCTGGCATATAAATGTACACACATCTGTTTTAGGGTTTGCTAACTTGTAGGACCGTATGATGATGATGATGAGCCTATTTGTAGCCATGATTTTTAAAATAAAAAAGAGGCTGGGATGCGACCCCCACTGATAACTTCCCATCCCGTCTGTCAATTTGTGTTGCTTAAAGGTTTGTAGGTTTTCGTGTTGTGTTAAAAAAGTTGTCAGTTGAATTATTCTTAAAAATTTCAAAATTACCAACAATATTTTGCATGTAACGAAATACTCGTAGTTTTATTTCATAATTCAGTTTTGTTAACGAGATTTTTAGTCGAAAACCAAAAACAATTTTCACCAACTTTTATTAATTTTTTGTTTAGGTTTTTTATTTTTTGTAAAAATACTGTCAATTCCATTATTCTCAAAATTTTACCAGATTACCAAAAACGTTATTCTTCGTTGCACAAAATTGTTCTGGAGATAAAATAATTTTTTGTTCGTAAAATTTTCGAGGTGACAAATTTTTTTTTCAGTTAATTGGTTTTTTTTCCAAAAATATATTTGTTTGGTATCACGTTTCAATATATAATATAAAATTTAATTCAAGTCTCTAGCGTTATTGGTTCGTGAGATATTTAGGGTTAACCAAAATGTTTACCTTTTTTTTAAACTGCTATGGTAAAAAAACCACCAACGCATTTTTCTTGAGAGCCCTTTCTGCATCTTTCTGCATTATTATCTGTATAACAAAATTTATTTGAAGTTGATATCTCTTTTGGTTCTTGAGCTATGGACGACAAAAAAAACGTTGCGAACGTACGGACGTACACACGCACGCACAGACATCTTTCTAAAAATCTTTTATTTCGACTCTAGGGACCTTGAAACGTCGAGAAATGTCCAAATTTTCAATTTGACAAATCGGACCCATTACAATAACTTCCTATGGGAAGTTTATAAACCTACCAAATTAAAAAAAAAGTTCGGAACATTTTAACAGCGACGACCTCCATTACATGAAAAAACCAGTCTTTCGGAGTAAACCTATTTAAAAAATCTTTAGAAACCTCATGGTGAATAAAATATATTATTGGAGACTATCGTGAATAAAATTTCCAAGGAATTTAACCCATCTTCATAAATAACGTGAATAATGTCAAAATTATCCTTTGGAATTTTTGTATATCGAGAAATTGGTTTTTTGGGGCCAATGTGTTTAAGCTTATAAAGACAAGCAATTAAGTATGTCCATTTCCAAATTTCGTCTATTAGAAATATGTAAGTTCTGATTCCAAGTTTGATTCGTTCCCGATACCCCCCTGTTCTATTTTGTCTGCAGATTTCTTTTCACGAAAATCAAATTAAAAAATTACGCCTGTTACAATCTGCTGCACAAAGAAATTCCATATGTTCAAATAGATTTAATATCAGAATCTAGCGGTCTGAGCAAGTCACCTCAGACCACTGCTGGCTACAAAAGTCCTTAAATAAAAAGTAATTAAAAAAACCAATTCTTCCATTAACAAATACATTTTTATTGATTTATTTTTTCTCAATTTTATTATTTGTTTTATTTCTTGTTTTTTTTTGTTATCTTTTCAAAATAATCTTATTTTGTATAAAAATTTATAGAATGTAAAATAGAAAAATTATTGTAATGTAAATATATATATATATTTATATGCATGTATAATTACTTTTTTATTTGTTTCTTTTATTCATAATAATAATAATAATTACCTAATATGTACAAGAGAAAGAAATTATATATTGTTTGCTTTTTGCGTGCAGCTGAACACTTTTTATAGCCCTTCATAAAGAATGAAATTAAAGAGCACTTCCATTCCATCATTCTAAATGAATGAATAAATGAAATATGGAAGCTTTATTTGCATTTTTTAACTTCTTTTTGTTTCGATTTTTAATATGCATTCATTTTATATAAATTAAATAATAACAAAAAAAAAAAAAAGAAATAGCAAACATAGCAAGTTATTCACCCAAAATGTTACACAAAAAATCATCTGGCCGACTTATACATAGTTAATTGATATTAATTGTTTTTCTTTTATTTATTTAAAGTTAACATAGTCTATGATATAATTTATATTTTTGTTGTTTTTTTTTCTTTTTTATTATAGTCATTTCTTTTTGTTTTCTTTCTTAGATATTTAAATGATAAAATTATTGTACAAGCTAAAACTATTATCTAGTTAAACAAAAAAGAGTACTAATATGGAAGCCGATTTAATTTTAAACACTTTTTGTTGTTTTTTTTTTCTTAAATATTTTTGTTGTGTTTGGAAGAAAATAAGAATTTTTATTTTTGTTCTTGTTCTTGTTTTTTTTTTTAGATCCTAGTTTGCACTGAAACTTGATGGTTAAACTTGAAACTTCGTGCTTTGCACAAGGTCGTTATAATTTGTTTTTCATATACTCGTACAGCTGTGTTAGCTGAAAAAGTGATTATACACATTTCGATTTGTTTTATTTTAATTAAATTGAAATATAAAAGAAAAAAATATTTTAAACATAAAATTATAAAAATAAAAAAATATAAAATAAAACTGTTATCACATAAATCGTAAAACAAAAATCAACAATAAACAAAATTAATGAAACGATCTAATCGAAAATAAAAATCATTCTACAACTCTACTGACGACCGAATCACAAATTTCTAAATATTTTGTAGGGAGGGGGTTGTGTTAAATATACATATATATATATATATATTTTATATGTATAAAATAAAAGGAAGCACAATAATTCCGTTTTGGAAATAATAAGGGAAAGAAATAAGAAAGTATTTACATCTTTGACAAAAATTTATTAATTCGTTTTTATTTTCATTTTCATTTTCGTTTTCATATTTATTTTATTCAAAAAAGCTTTTTTACCAATTCATGTGCTTCAAACTTAATCATTTCATTTTATTTTATTTCCTAAGTGTTATTTATAAGAGTAAAGCTTGGAGAGGTTGTTTATTTTGTTTTGTTGTTGTTTTTCTTAGAAACTAACAAATAATAAAAAAAAAAACAGAAGCGCAATTGCTCTTCGTCTCGTTGACAATTATATAATAATAATAATAATATTTTAATATTTATAATAACGATATTGCCTATTTAATGAACTAATATCTCTTATTTAAAAAATTAAATAATTTTACAGAAATTTTTATGAATTATCATTTAAATTGGCACATTTTACATTGTTTTTGATTTGAGAATCACCTTAAAATTATTTTTTCTTTCTTTCATTTATATAATTTATACTTGCTAAGTTTAATAAAATTAAATATTTTTCTTTTTTTATTATATCTTTCCTTTCTTTCTAACTTTCTGTGTATTAATTATATATTTTTTGTTTTGTTTTGTATAAAATATATTTATTTATTTATTTGTATGTATGAATAATTTATACAGACTCCTCTTGCCCAGAAAACTGGATTGCAAATATTGATAATAAAAAAATATCATTTTATTTTTGTTTGATTTAACATCACGCACAATTCAACATTTTGTGATTGTCTATTTTCTGTTTGTAATTTTTGTTTTGTTTTCATTTTGAAATTTTCAAATACTGTCCAGCAATTATTTATTTACGCAGATCTGTTGGCATATTACCGTCATAGTTGTTGGAGTCGTTGCCACTTTCGGTTTGCATTGAAGATGTTTGCATGTCTTCGGAAGAATCGTGACATTGTTGCATATGACTGGGAGACTCTGGCGAACTGTTTTCGTTGTACCGGATGAGTTTTATTGTTGTCAGACCATCTGCATTACGAATTAATCTGTAAAATGAAACAAAAAAATATATCATAAGTAAATTTAAAGTTTCGCGTTGGGCGCCATTTATGTTAAGCAAAATAAACATGAAACATTTTATTCATTCAAGTAAAATCTCATGTTTTTTTGAATAAGAAATTTAAATGATTCAAAAAATTGAAAAAAAAAGAAGAAAAAGTTAACTTACGGATAACAATCGGAGCTGGATGACTGTGAATAGCTTCTCTTTTCTGAAGACGAATGACCCGATGACACACTTAGATCAGTTGGCTTCATTTCATCGCCATCTTGGCTATTTCCCTCCAATTTAATCGAGTTAAATTGAAGCTTTTCGCTAGGTGTTGTAGGCAGTGCAGGTGAATTGGGCGGCTGTTGGTGTTGTTGCTGCTGTTGTTGTTGTTGTTGGGTGTTTGAAGTGAGGTAATGAAAGGCACCATTGATGGCGTGCATAAATAATGGAGATGTGGGCGGTGGGCCATAAGCTGCTGCTGCAGCTGCAACAGCTGCCGCTGCTGATGATGAGATCGCTGAAGCAGAAGGCAGACTACCAGGTATACCTAGTTGATTGTTGTTGCTTCTTGATGACGGCCTCTGGGGTGATTGCGAGGGCTGTGAAACTGACTGCTGCTGTTGTTGTTGTTGCTGTTGGTGCTGTTGTACCTGTCCTCCCGATTGACCTTGCCCATTTTGGGAAGACATTGGCCAGTTATTTGAACTGCCATTGTTTGCGGGTGTTTGTACATTGCCTGCTGTACTACTGTTTCCTGTTCCAGACGAATTCGCTACTGATTGCCGAAGAAGTGAAATATTTTTAATATTCTTTAGCTCAGTTGGATTTCGAAGAAATCTAAAAAAGGAAAACAAAAATAAATCATTAAATTGAAATCATCTAAAAGGAAATTTGTTTAACTTACTGGTAGCAATGACGTTCTCCTTGAACTTTTCGCAGAATATTCACTCTATAATAGTATCGGAGTGCTCTGGACATTTTATCGTAGTTCATCGAAAGGTGGTTCTTTTGAATTCCCCACAACTTAGCTAGACCAGCTGGATCCACGATTTTGAATACTCCTGTGTCTCTGCATTTCCATGCGATCAAATCACTGTATTTTTGATTTCTATCGTTCAAAAGCTGTTGTAAGAAATCCCATAAAAGACGTCCATCTAGATGAAGAGAAAATAAATACAAGTTTAGCGATGATTCTTTTTCTGATAGAATTTTTTTTAAAACTTACTTGTATTTGGTTCAGAATTTTCAGGGAAAAATTCTCTCTTCACTGGCATATAACTGGGAGTAGTTGGCGCCGATGATGAGCCACCACTACTGGTGCTGCCGGAGGCACTATGCATTTTCTGGTTGGCTTGGCTTTGGGACCAAGTATTCACAAAACTATTCGTAATCTGATGTGTAAGACTTGGCGACATATCCTTGAGAACGGGTGTTGGTGGTGGACTGTTGTTATTATATTGCGCAACGGCTGCAGCTGCAGCAACTGCTGCTGCTGCCCGGGATGCTGCTTTGGATTCTGAAAAAGTCTCATCATCTGAATCCGATTGATTGCTACTCGAACTGGTTGTATTGTTTTGAATGAATACACTGCCGTTGTTCATATTGCTGGTACTGCTGGAGCTGCCATTACTGCTTCCATTTTGATCTTGACCTTGTGGCGGACTGCTAGCTTGAGAGTCAACAGATGGCGGTGGACTCAGGGTAACCGAGTTCGGAGGCATAAAGTGATGCATGTGTGCGTTGTGGAAGGGACTCTCTTGTGGTACAATGGGTGGCCATGTAGGCGTTGGCGGATGACTATGCGGTGACAATGGATAACGGCTGGTGGGTGTAACTGGACTATTGGGCAGGTGCCAGTGCATCATGTGTGATTCGATTATTAGCATTTGCAGAACATTATGCAGCACATCTCCAGCTCCAGGACAACGATGGCCAAAATCGGCTCTTGTCAATAAACAAAGCGCTTTTCCATTCATTTTAAATACCTCATGATCGACCTTTGGCAGATCGAATTCACGCTCACAAAATCTCAAAAACACTGTAACATCCTCTCGACCCCAGAGTCTTGGATCTGAGGGCAGAGATGCCGGCAACTGGGTTTTCAATTCGGCTAACTGACTCGGAGGTGCTGGTGGACACCGCCACATTACATCACTCCAAAGTCCTAGCGGTGGATTCAACGATAGTTGCACTGGTAACATTTTCATTTTGGATTGACACTGAATTCACAGATGATTTCAATTTGGTTTAGAAACCAGTCTTTTATTTTCTCAGAGTTGTATTAATATCAAAGAAAATATATCTGGAAGAAAAAAAAAAAAAGAAATTATTAAATTGATTTGAAATTATGTTTTTTGTTTTATTTGTTGAAAAATTATTAAAAGAAAACACTGAAAAAGCCTTTTGTTGGGCGCCATTTAAAGAATAAACTATACAAAACAAAGGCAATTAATTGATAAGATTTAATAATAATACATTTTTTTTTAACTCATCACATCCTGCCTTACTTTATTTCCACTAATTAGAGTTTCCAACTAAATTTTTTAACTCGTTAGTTTCTATAAATAGGTAGGTACGTCTACTATCAGCTTTATTTATTTCCACAAACTTGTTGAATGGTAGATTTATTACTGATCATTATTTCGATTTGTTTTATTTTCATGAAATCAATTTTGTTTGTAATATGAGGTACATAAAGTAACAAAGGCTACAGAGATAAAACATATCTACTTTTTTTTACTTTTTTAAAAGTCTTATCTTTTAAAATAATTCATTCTTTTAAAATAATTCATTCTAGCTACGCTACTATCTTTCCAACTACTCATACAGTATGGACGCACGAATTCTATATTTCACATGCGTAGGCTTATAAACTTTCTATTTCCAAAAAAGAATATTTAACAAAATTTGCATATATCTGTGATTTCATGAAAATAGTAACTTTTAACAGATTTGACAGTTCAAAAAAGGTAAATCTGAACACATCTTAATAATGACAGTTCATGCAAAAAAAAGAGCAAAACAAACCTAGATCACAAAGTATAGAAGCACTCACAGCAGATGTCAAATGCGTTGATTTAAAAACTTTCTATTTCCAAAAAAAGAATACAAAATATTTGACAGTTTAAAATAAATGCATCTGAACCCGTCTAAATAGTGAGAGTGACAGTTCTTGCAAAAAACAAGACAAACAAACCTAGATCCGGGGAACTGACTTAATAGTTTGAAATTTCAGAACCATTTAAAATTTTGCATCAACATCTTTATCTTGACCAGTATTCTCAATAAAGGGTGTTTTTTAAGAGATATACGAATTTGACCATATCTAAATTATGTTATGAAAAAACACCCTGTAAAACAATCTACACGGTTCCATATTTAATTATAATTGAATATTTCACAGAGAGCAAGAATGAAAAAAAAAACAAGTGTTTAGGTAGAGTAGATACATATTCAAGTTGTATCGCACGACAACATTGGCAAGATCAATTAGCCATAGAGCTAAGCTATAGTCATGACTTAAAGCTAGGCCTGCAGGAATAAAGCCAAGTCAAGTCACAACGACTGCAACACCACGTCTCAGTTCGTTGTTGTAACTAACTTGTAGGTAGGTTTTATTTAACTAATAGTCAACTTCAGCACACATCAACTTCATCAAACTAAACTACCGCAACCGCTCTGACTCTGGCATACTTGTCACGAAGCTTAGGAATGCCGGTCACCAGAGATAATAACATTTTTGTTGCTTTATTAAATGCAAAGAGTATCCGGCAAATCCAGTTTAAGCGGAAATTCAGATTCTTTTGCCGTCATCATCATCTTGTGAGTGTGTTTTTTCTGTTTTTCAGTTTTGTTTCTTTCGTTTTTTATTTTGTCAGTTTCTTCTTATATTTTATTTCGCTCTTTCCTTTTTTCCCTTCACCTGCCTATTCTTGTTTATTATAAAAGTTTATTTTGTATGTTTTTTTTTTATTTTTTGATTTATACAAATTCTTTCCTTGCGTAGATATTCACACACTTAGATACAAGATTTTTAAAATAATCAAAACTTTAAGAGCCAAACATGACGAATTGGTTAAGTCTATAATTTGGTATTTTTTTGGTTCTTTTTTCTGATGTTTAGTATAGATTCAGACAAAAGAGATAAACGAAGCAAAAGAAGAATAAAAAAGAAAAAATATTTAGTAAATAGATAAATACGGAAATCGTAAAAAATTCTAAAGCTATATTTAGATAACAGCGAAGAAGAAAAACAACGCCTGACAGCGAACTGAGTACATATATAAACCAATAGTATTCAACAGACGATGCGGAAGTCCAACGACTCCCGCTTCTGTGTTCATCTCCTGCCGCACGATTTCTCTTTGCTCTGCTCTGCTCTGGTCGCACAGCTCTGGCTCTGGCTGGCTCTCTGATCCGACCGACTGACACTGCCAGTTAAAACTGTAGTGTTATTGTTTGGCTGAGAGTATCGCGTCGAGCCACGCCAAACCGCACGCCGTTGCTGTTTCCTAGTCCTTCTCTATACCCCCCACCAGAATATAAGACCATCAGCTAGTATAGTTCAGTTGTTTTAGAAGTTTGCGCGACTACGCCATGCCACTTCCCTATGTCAAGCCGAAATAATAACAAAAATATACAAACAAAAAATACTAACCAACAGTTTTGTGTCTAAGAAAAGCGATGAACAGAAATCAGCAGCAGAAACATTTAGATTCAGATTCAGCTTGGCTAGCCTGTTGTAGGTAGGTCTAGGTATAGCCATATAGAAGCAGCAGCGTATAGGAAGCTATGATCTTCACATCACAAAAGCAAAACAATCACATCAGACGCTCCTATACTTAAAATTTTGGGTTGTTTTGTTGATTGTAAATCTACATATTTTTTGGTTTGATTATTGGTGCGGGCGCAGCGGCGGAATTGCTAGCGGCTATAGTCTTCTTTCAGTATTGGCTATGGACCACCAACAAAACTTTTAGTTATTTGTTTGTTTTCCAAAAATTGTTTCACAGGTTATACCTACCCGTGTTGATTTTTTTGGAAGAAATTATGTAACAAAGATCATGAAATATTTGGTTTATTATTCAAATAAAATGAATCATTGAATATTTCAAATATTTTCAATTTGATTTGAAACAAAAAAAAGAAGACAAACTTTCTCGAATAATAGAGTTTTCTTTAACTAATTCGTTAGAAAAAAAAGATAGCTAAAGTACGATCATAGCTTAACAAAGAATAGCCGATTGTCAGAACTGGCAATAAAATAAAAATTGTCCCAAATGTCCCAATCCAGACGATTATATTTGTTTGACAAAATTGCCAGAAACGTCAAACCAAACCAAACCACTTAAACTTTGGGACAAAAACTGTCCAACATGTGATCAGATAATTTTTCATCGAAATGTGTTTAGCAACGAATTGACAACTATTGTAATCATAGGACTGACTGATCTGACAATGTTGTAAAATTTAACAACATCTGTACTCAGCTTTAGAATGTCATATGAAAATTTGACAGTTGGTACAGTTTTTTAAACACTTTCTTTATGACACAAGTATATGTTTCGTTTCTAGGAGCAAACAATGCTATTAGGTCTGTTCATGTACTCTAAGAAGCTGAACAATAGGATCTGTTCAGTGTTGATTTAAAGTTTCTACTTGACAGTTCTTATAAACAGATTTGAGAAATGTTTACTTTACGAAATGAACAATAGATGAGTCGGACGCAACAGAAAATGAAACAGAACTTTTCTCCGACAAGTTACTTTCTTTGACACTTCTTCGCTTCGCTGTGCAAGGCCTACACCGTCTGTAGATGTAAATGAGAAAGTCCTAAACATTTCGTTGATTTTCTTTTAATAAAATAAATATTATTTAATTTATCATTTAAGTTCGACAAGTTGTTGGTTAAAAAAAAAAAACAAAACGAGCGGGCTCTCAGGCTATATGAATATAACAGTTCTCAATATTGTAATACATCTTTTTTGCAGCTATAGGCTTCAGTCTATCGCTTAAGTCGTAAAAACTCGTTTCCGCATACCGTATAAGGCTTCTTTGGAAGCTGTGTCATTATCTATAACATGAGGAGGCAACAGAGCTAAGATGAGATGAAATGGTACTTTTCTCTAATTCACGATCTTGGCTTAACCGCATGCACAGCACAGCACAGCACACACCACTCTAGGTGATCGTCACTCCCCGGGCAACAGGTTGAGACTCTTTGAGAGTATAGTCTTAAAGTTCCCCCGAAAATAATTACATAGCCAAAGCAGTTCCTGGATGCATCCTCTTGCTGTTCTTCCTTAACACCGACACAGCTACAGCTTAGCGCTGCGAAGGCCCAATCCCCGGTTCCCCGGTGTCCGTTAAGATGGTTATACTTGAAATTCACTTCCTGGATCCCAGACGACGAAAATCTCGTTTTCCAGCCACCACCATCCACCGTCACCTAAAAGCAACAACCATCAGCCAACGAGCTCGAGCAATCGATGGATGCGCAACTGGATTCTTTATGTGGTGCTCTTTTACGACTATAAGACGACGACGACGCGACGAAGACGACGACGATCGTCAGCATCATAATCATGATGTTGCCGATTCCGATCGCCTCCTTCTTTGATCATATTGCGGATGCTGCCCCTTTGGTGCTTGCAATGACCTCGTATTTGTTCCTGATCGAGCTCGAGTTCGAGCCCGAGCCCAGCAAGCATAAAAAGCTGGATATCAATGTGCTGTTCCCAATGTTATGTTATGTACCTTCAACGAATCAACGAAGGAAGACTTCTTCTTCCTTCTTTGTGCAGCCCATCATCATCACGCAGGAGTAGTATATAGGATGAAACCTTAATCTAGGAGGAAGCAATACACTTAAATTTCTGTACTTTACCACCCCTGCTGCGCATCTGTATTTCAAAACGTGCGAGTAAAGAAACCAGTTTAAGCGGAAACTACACAACATTTTAACTGCGGCAGTGCGGCTATAGCTGTGGCAGAAGCGCGCTGATGTAGCGCAGAGACAGAGACCAGGGAACAGCAGCAGCAGCAGCAGAAGAAGTACACAGGAACACAGGAGACGAGACGACAACGGAACGCCGAACGGGTACGGCTACGGCTATGGCAACGAAGCGGTAGCGGCAAGGCGAGGATCCGAGGCGGTGGCAGCAACAGTGATGGCCAAATTCCATAGCAAAGTCGACTTTTTTTCGTAGTTTTTGTTGTTGTTTTTCTTCTCCTTCTTGGTTTGTTTGTTTACCTTCTCCTCTTCAGCACTCTCCTGCTGGTGTTGCTTACTGTACTGTGTGCCTGCCTAGCAGCCCAGCCAAGTGAATAATAGGTATCGCTATTTATGATGCAGACACAAAACGAAAAAAGAAGAATTTCGAAAACCATGCAGTGGGTATCTTTCAGAACAACATGTGTAAAAAGCGATTCTTTTTATGAGTTTTTTCCTTCAGTGTGGCTGCCGTTTAGGGAACATGGAAAGGAACCACTCAAATCTGAGCTGGCACAATGTACATAGAAAAATGAAAGATGATGCGATCGGGGATCGGGGTGGGTAGTGAAAGAAAATAAAAAGAAATAACAACAACAAAAAATGCACATGTTGAAACAAGGACAGAGGGTGCGTAGCGGGAGAGTTAGGGAGCGTCTTAACTTGTCTCTTGATTAAACAAAAACTTCAATCTTTTGAATATGATGGGAATACGTTGATGGTTAAATTGACCAAAATTCTGAAACCAACTTATGATCACCCATAACAAGAGGGTGACACAAAATTTAACATACTTAGGGGCCAGTTTATAGCTGTCATTGGTTTTCATTATTGAAAATTTAGTTTCGGGATTTAAAAGCGTGTAAGAGAGTCAAATTTGTTAGGTTTGGTTTGAGTTTTTTAGCCAGAAATTTTTTTAAGTTCATTCTTGATTTTCTAATAATAAAATCGTTTTCAATGAACAGCTGATTGTTAATTTCATATTTTAGAACATAATCGTTGCACTGAAAACGTTTCATATTGTTTTTGTTCCCATCTGTCAGTTTTACTTTCAATAACCAACTCTATGGGGTTAATTATAGCTATCATTGGTTTTCATAATTGAAACTAATGATTGCAATTTTGTTGGCTGTTAGTTTATAGCGATCATTAAAAATTTCTGTCATTGAACAAAAATTCCTGATTGATATCTATCAAAAATAAAATGTTTACTGACAGAAATCTGTCATTGGAATTGTGGGAAATTCCACAAATCAGTGGAACGATTCGTTTCACTTTTGAACATAAAATTATCAACTGTTCAGGAAAATTAACTTCCGTCTGGAAAATAGAAAAATACATTTTTAGACACAATTAAATTTTTTTTTCTCAAAAAAAATCTTTGTGTGATTTCCGATCGATCAGTAGGTACATATGTATGTATATAATTTTTACTTCTAATCAAAGCGAATCATAGTCAAATATCCATTCAAATTGATTTCAATGATAGCTAAACTTAAAATGCTTGATTCGAATCAGGAAATATTTACCCAATGACAGAAATTATCAATAAAAGCTATAACCAAGCTGTCCAAAAAATTCCAATGATTGGTTTTAGTTATGAACAATGATGGGTATAACTGGCACCTTAAGAATGTTTAAAAAAAAAAACTGGAATCAGTATTTTGAAAACATTTACAAAAACGTCAAATAGTAGTTTGGGCTTCGCATCTGTCAGATATGTATATACTATATATTGATTGAAATTAGTTGAATTCAACCTCAAAACTGGAACGACTGAAAAGTCAAACAGTCCTTAAGTAAGTTTAGTTTAATTGTCAGAGTTCACACTGGATTGATGTCTCATAAGTCATAAGTATATCTCCTTCTCTTTTTTTCTCTTTCTGCCTGATGAACTGTGAAAAAGAGTTATATGTGACGTTGTCTTCGATTTGCAGCCTATACAAATTGAAGGAGAAATTGAAAGAACTTGTAAACATAAAAATGACAGCTCCGTTTTAGTGAAAACTGACATAACAGATGTAAACCAAAATAGAAAAGAAATACATAGACAAAATTATGATGTTCATTTTACTGTAATTTTTGTTTCTGAACAAGCCTATTTCCTCTTAAAATGACAAGATGTGTTCTTAAACGTCAGTTTAAACTTTATGTACGCTGAACAGAATAGAATAACTGATTATTTTAGAAAATAAACACCCTGTCAAAAAAATAAGACACTTAAGATCATCCCTCACACAGGCAACACTTGGATGATATTTGATATTGGAATTTCCAGCAAACTTTTTATATGACGTGAATATCATGAAATCCGATGATGACATCACACACATATTTTTCAGGCGACTACGACGACGACGACGATGAGGA
Source organism: Eupeodes luniger (assembly GCA_951509635.1). Taxonomy (NCBI): domain Eukaryota; kingdom Metazoa; phylum Arthropoda; class Insecta; order Diptera; family Syrphidae; genus Eupeodes; species Eupeodes luniger. The sequence continues at coordinate 2,788,730 of OX608075.1, read as the reverse complement.
ACGTGATGTTTGTTGCTAATTTGTGAATAAAGCCAAGACACATCACATAAACAAAGGAATTTAAGAAAAAATCCAACAAAAACGGACTAAGGGACGGTTTTGTATAAAGAAATCAAAAAAATCACTGCAAAAATATCAAAAACTAATAATAATTTTTAGGACAGTTAACGGTGCGATCTTACCCTATTCTCTTTCTCTTTCTACTCTACGACTGTCATCATCTAAGATAAAGATAAGTCATTGACCCGAAATATTTATAAGACAAAAATTGCCTATTGCAGAATCTTATTAAAATGATGAACAAAATAAAAAACGTTGCTATCATTTTGAGAAGAAATTAAATAAAAAAAAAAACATAATAATACATATCAATCGATAAACAAAAAACCAGAAACTTAATTTATTCACTTTTGTCGAGTGGTTTTTTCCCTCGTTTGAATTTTCTGTCGAGATTTTGTATTTTTATTTTTTTGGTTCCAACTAATTTCTTCGTCGCAGATTTTGGTTTTGTTGTTGTTGTTGTTTCTGACTTAATTATGCTGGAAGTAGGTGGTGCCGTGTCCGAATACCTGTTTCTTGTTATTTTGTTCTTGTTTTATAAGTTTAATTCTCAATCGGACTTTCGTTATTCGGAAAAGAAACAGAACATTATGTAGATGTAGAGAGGAACACAAAAATAATAGGTAAACTTAAGAGGTGTTATTAATCGTTCGATAACCTTTTGCGTTTACGCATTTATGTTGGTCGCTACTTGGCTATGATGTTGCCTTTTGGTTTACCATCCAGAGATCACGATCATCATCATCATCATCATTTGAAACATCAAAAGATCACCACCATTGGCAAGTAGAGACGAACAGCAGTCAAACAGATCTTTGGTGAAGTAGTAGAATATTTATACAATGATCTTTTTGTAGGGCGAGGCGGACATTAGTTTTGGTTATTTTTTCTTTCTTCGTTTGTTCATTTAAGAAAAAGTCATTACCCGAACGATAGGACTCAAAATCGGCCGCAGGGAATCTGTGTTTCTATTTATTTGAGGCCCTGCCCTTAAGCCATTTTAGAATTTAATTTAACAAATAGTTTGAAAAGAAAAAGGTTAACATCAGGTAACAGTAGGTAGAGTGTGTGTTATTTATGCGTCATTATGGGCACATCAAACTCCACTACTCGTTTATTTTCGGTTCGCTCAAGAATTTGGACTTTTTTTTTGTGGCTTTTAAGTTTTAAATCTCAGTCAAATTTTTGTATATGTTTTTATTTCCTCAAATAACAATGTTTTATTATAGCTATCAAAATGTTCACTCGAAGTTCACGCGATAATTCAGTTTGAGTTTCGACTATAAAATTCAGATATCACGTACATAGCAAATGATAAGATAATAATGCTGCTAATACTAGTGTAGGTACTATAAGTCTGCAGCTCTCTATAGAGCTTTATACCTACCTAAAATCTATCTTTTATGTATATCTACGTTATGTACACATAAGTTTTTAGATATAATAAAAAAGGTATTTTAGATTATTTCCTGAAAAACAACACAAATCGAGATTTTTGTTCGCGTATTGTTTTAAATGCTTTCAAATATGAAGATAAGTATGTAGGTAGCGTAGGAAGGTAGGTAGGTTTGTTCAATGTTCATAATATGTATGTATAAATAAAAATGGACTATTAGAACACAACTCACCTCACGTGGACAGCTTCCTTAGACCAGTCATGTGGGCTTATTATTTTGATATGACAAATAGTAATGTTAGTCCTGAAAAGAAAAGAAGGAAAAGTTATAATATGCTTTTAATGATTTTTGTTTACGTTTTATATATTGAAGACCTTCAAGATTTAATAATTTGATAGCAAAATTGAAAAAATACCTTTATACACAAAACGGGAAGAGTATAAAAACAAAGATAAATGGATTTAACAACATGCAATCTTAAAACTTAAATCTTACAAAAAACCGCAGTTTTATTTTGTCCAGTCAATTAAACGTCAAAAGTACATACCCCTTTGACAGTTCCATTGATAACTTATTTGAATCAAATAAGAGCATATGTATTTTTATAAATATACAATACATATACAAATTATTTTTTTTGAAGCATAGGTTTTGTATACAGAATGGCGCAAAATTTAAAACGAATAAGTAAGGTTAATGTCAGTAAACTTTAAAATCGTAAAAATCACAAAATAGCTATTTTAACCTTAAGTAATTTGCTAAAACCATATGACTTTTGATTTCTGACATTTCGAATAAATAAAATCCTTCCTCCAATTTAGGTTTGTTTGCTGTTTTTTTCACAAACTGTCAGTTTTTGGACGTGTTCAGGTGAACTGTTTTTAATAAAAAGAAATTCGTGTTTGACTGGCTGAGTTAGTGCCCGATTACACGAGATGTTTTTTCGGTTGTTTCCTCTTTCGTCTTTTTGACAGATCGGGTGAGGGGTGTAGAAACGTAGGGGGAAAGAAGTCGTGAAAAGAGTCCTGAAAATTTATGGACTTTTTTTGGTTGAACTTTGACGTTTATGCTTTGACAACCAATAAAAAAAAAACAAAATGCATAATTTACAGCTATAAGTTCAGTTTTCCAGAGTACGGTGTAGTAAAGGCAAATATAAACGTGAAATAATGTAAATTTAATTATTTATTTAAACGATTTAAGAAATGTGGGCAAAAACTCAAACGGAAGTATATTAACGCTGTTTCAAAGTTGGCCCAATTTGTATAACAAGCTGAACAAAAATTATAAAAATAGAAATAAAAGAATTGAGGCACTTGAAATTATTCGAAAAGAGCTTTTAAAAATCAAACCGGGAGTTACAATTTCGGATATAAAAAGTAAAATAAAAAAAATTCGGTCACAAACGTCAAAAAGAGGAATAACGAAAGGAACAAAAAAGGAAAGGTGTAATCCCGAGGGTAAGTACCTGTCAAAAAGACGAAAACGAACGAAAAAACATTCCGTGTAATCAGGGTCTTACTGATTTAAATTTCTGACATTTCAAATAGATTAAGGTTTGTTCGCATTGTTTTTTTTTTACAAACCGTCATTTATTAGACGTGTTTCAGTTGCACCGTTTGTATTAGCTGACAAAACGAAAAAAAGGTGTAATTTTGAAATACTTAACTATGTAGAAAATTATTGTCTAGTATAAAGCTATATCCTTAAAAATTTAGTTTTTTTTAAAAATGCATGCAGCTTTTTCGATTATGTACCTAGTCTCATTAAAAAAATGATTCACTTTAGGAATTTCTCATGGGAAATAAAATTCATAACAACATTGGCACGTTTTCATTTTTTTTTTAAAGTCACATACATATATTGTTTTTCAGGAGAAATACATTTTATAAATATTCTACGAAATTGTAACTAAACAATAAAATGTAAAGTTGAATGTACCCAACATACAAGTTTTTCTTTTTTCAACCCTGTGCTATCAATTGGAGTCATCGTAAGTTGCCTATTGAAAGAATTATATCAATTTATGAGTCACTTATTTCTTCATTTTCTAGTTACATATTCGCAAAACGATCTTATCTCTTCCCGACAATGACGGAGTTATTCAGTAAATTGTAAATTGATTTCCTATTCGATTAAAATTAAAAATGATTTGACATTTATGTTCTGGAAATTACAAACCTCATTGACGTACATACATATGTATGTATCGTCAATATCTTTACAATTCGAAATATCATCGTTCTTTTTTGGATTTTTTTCCACTACTATCTATCTACTTTTCGTTCTTATTCTGATTTTATTTAATAGGCATAAAATATATGTACATACATATATTTATTTGACAATCAGGAAATATTATAGCAAAGCAATTCATATCAAAAGTCATGCAATGATGTGTCAAAAAAAAAAAACTTTATCGGAAATACCTTTCTTAATAATTTCTTTCGCCCATTACCACCACAGCACTTCAGCACTTCAGCACTTATTTATATTATTTTTATTTTTTCTGTTATTTTGTATATTTAGCTTCAAACAACACTAACGATTAGATATTTTTAATCAGCAAAAACATGAGTATATTTTGTTTGTTTATCAGTTATATAGCATTCGATTTATTATTTACTCAACATCTGAAATTACTATAGGAAGTAAAACAAAATAAAAGCTGTTACTTTTCTTTTCCAATGAAATCAATTAAGAATCAGGGTTTTTATGTTTACGTAGCTTAACTTCAAATTATTATACAACTTCTAAAATTAACTTACAATTATAAATGTACATAGAGATACGAACAATTATTATCAAATCGAACAGTTTTTAGTGTGAAAATCATCAATCAAAAAACTGGGTGGTAAGTCAAGTACAAACAATATTTGTAATGTAAATAGTAAAAAATAGACATACATAGGTAAGTGTAAGCTGGATTAAACACAAAATGTCAAATATTTTATTTGAAACATTCCAATACCTCAAAAACAAATAAAAAAATGATATTAAACAGCATGTGTCATATGTCAGATTATAATATAGTGAGAGGAAATAATGTACAAATAAAAAAAATTCAGATTGTTTTAAAAATATCTGTCTGCTCCATTTCCTCGGTCGTTAAATACGGAAGTATAAATATGTTTTAAAATATAATCAGTTGTCGGCGGCGCAAGAAAACGTTTATTATTTATTTTTATTTCTTCTTTTCTTTAACGTTATTATTTTGTTGTTGTTGTTATTTAATTTTTTTAATCACTCGGCACAAGCTAAATGTGTCACTTTGTTCTCCTATACACTTCACGGTTTACACGATGACTCAATACAACAACAAAAATATTAAAAGTTCTTATAATGACAACCTATTAATAAATAATAATGATTTATCAATCGTTTAGTTCTAAAAAAAATTAGCATACTTACACTACATCTATCTATCTATGTATCTATTTAATTTTTTTATGAATAAATTCCTATATCAATTTTCTAAGGAAACAAATAATCATTAAAAATTCTACGTTCTATTAGTTCTCAGAGGAGAGAAAATAAGCTTGTGCATAGAATAGAATCAAACATACCCCGCAAAGCAAAGCCGCATTGCTATTTGCTACCATCTCAACTCAATCTTAACGACATGTCTACACTGGGATATTATAATCTTTAGAGCTTTACGAGTAGGAAGTAAACAGATAATCAAGGTAATCAACTTGTTGTATTGTGTCGTTCCTGTTTTCTTATTGTATTTTATTTATTATTATTTGTCGCAGAATTCTGTGTCTGTTCTGTGTTCTGAGTTCGGAGTTTTTATAGGTTCAGAAAGTAATTTTAACCAACCCCCATCATTTCAGCGAACAGAATTATATTTTACTTGATGCGTGTGTATGTTTGAGTGTGTTTTTGTGGGCCTGAGTGTGTGTGTGTGTGAAATCGAAAATGTATCACCACAAATAAAATGTTGCCTATTTCCTCATGGCGCGCGGTTCGGATTGTCTTAATCGTTTAGGTGGTGTGTAGAACAATAAATTTCCTGCCTGTCAATTCAATTCATATCTAGCAGTCACGTTTGTTTTATTTTTCGTTCTATGACAACTAACACTAGCATCAGCCCCCCATCGTCGCGTCGCGTCGTCCCCCTACAGGTTCGCCTATTTCAAGATATTATTTTCTTAGCCCACCACCACCGCCGGCCGCCGCGCCGCCGACATCACTATAGCACCTTTAGTTGGAAATTATTATAATAATTTCCACTTGATTGCGTGATTTCACATTTAAATGATATGGCAAATATATACCGGGAAAGAATCGCAATGTTTCCGCATTTAATTCGAATTATTTCTAGTTCTACTATAAGTCGTCGATGTCGTTGTTGTTTTCCTAGCTAGCTTGATAGTAGTTATTACCCTAGAGCTACAGCCCAAAGTTCAGGTCGAGTCGAGTCGAGTCGATCGTCGTCGTCGCAGTTGTGTGTTTGGGTTTCTCCAGCAGTCAGTGGCTGTGGCTATGACTATGGCTGGCTAAGCGCCATCTTATGACAACTGGACAGACAGAGACTATCTGCTATCTTTGAGAAGCCAAGTCGATTTGTATAAATATAACTTGAACTGAGTGTTTAAGGAAGCGATAGCAAGTAGCAAGTGACGGCCGCACCAGTGGTGGTGGTGCTGGTAGCTATAAATTCTTGTACATTTGTAAGACTGCTGATATTATTATGTATTTAAATAGAGTGGGCTTAATATTTGTTGACATATTATTTACTGTAATTATTTACACTTTGATCGAAGTTCAATTATAAATCAGAACTTGTACTTGTACATATATGTAACTATACATTATACATGAAAAACGAAAAAGAAATGTGTTATTGTTCTGATATTTTTACTTCCTCATTCTCAAAGTTGACTTTTTCTTTGCTGATGTTGATTCAATGTTGTTTACATTATTGCCACTGCAGATCTAAGTATAAACTTGATAAGCTGTCTTTATCTTGAAGTAAGGCGTTTTCTAGTGTAGCAGCTCGCTGCAGTGAAATGTTGTGTTCATTTGGCGAAGGTTCGGAAATAAAACCATGACAAAAGAGAGTTGTTTTCACTGATACTACCTTTTTTGGTAAAGTGACAATTTCAACAAAAGTCATTTTTTCTATCAAAATGTATAAGTTCAGTCAACTTGTTTTGTTGTCAAATACTTACGTCAATTCTGAAGAAGGTTTAAGAATCTGTCAAAATCAAAACTATTTACAAACAGATCTAATTTCTAGAAAAATGACAGGTGCAATATTGTCAGAACAAAATAAGTATGACTTTTTTTATCAAACATTTCTTAATTTAAATTTTGACATTTTCAACGCAATACCGCCATTTTGATATGACAGTTACTTAACTTCTCGTATTTTAGTGAAAAAGGAAGCTATCAAAAATGTCAAATAACTTTTCTCTCTTAGCTATGCGTCATATTCATTTTCAGCATAGTTGGCAACAATGCATTGGAGAACATTTGTAATTATATTTATTGTGATTTGGTTGAGGTTTAAAGACCACTGGAACACCAGGGGTGGTGGCTTTGAAGGGAAAATATCAAAGTTTTCTCTTCCTGAAGAAAACAGTGACTCGGCAACCGACGCGGCGCGACGACGGCAGCAGAAGCGGGAGTAGAGACGACGACGACTATGAGCGACGGCAAAGGCAACGGCGACGACAGACGAAGATAATGTCGATATTCTTATCTTAGTAGGAAATAAACAATTCCATTCGACAATAAAGCAGAGCAAATAATATACTCTGTATCAGTGTTGCCGGAGAAAAATATAAGAAGGGAGTACTGAGGCCAGAAAAGGGGAGTATTTTGAAAAAAAATAGGAGTACATCATTTTTAGTCTCCAAAAATATCTTCGGCACACATTTTTGTAACTTTATTTAAACGAAATCATCAATAAGAATAAAATCATCAATACAGACAAAAATCAATAAAAAATTCACTTGAATAAAAAACAAAGCATAAATTTCAATTCTAAACAATAAATAATAATAATAAAGCTGTCCTTTGGCAGATATGTACGTACATAGCTTAATTCATAGTTATATTGTTTTAAGAACTACAATCAGGCACTTATAGTCACCACAAAATATGTATTAAATACATTAAATATTAGTAGGTTTGCAAAAAGCAAGGTATTTTGATTCATATTTTATGGTAAGTCTAACAAAAATATAAAAAAACAATAACTATTTTTTATATAATTTCACAAGCTGTTTGGAAGGATTCCATTTGCAGCAATCAACTCCATTTAATAATTCCTAACTCATAATTGCATGCAACGTATTTACCTCCAATCTGTCCCGTTTTTTATCTTTAATGAGAAAAAGTTGGGAAAAAACTCGTTCTGCAGCTGCACTTCTGTAAGGAAAACTTAACAAAGCACTTACAAATTCTTTTGTAAAAGTGTTTCGTTAAGAACATTTTTTAATAAAAATATTTACGACCAAAAAGTTTCTATTTCCAAAATTTTAGGAACCATTGTTTGGTTTAGTAGTGTTCGCTACTCGATGTCAAGATTTTCAATTTCGTTTTCATTAATCAAATCCGGAATCGATGATATAATTATTGTGGTTGCACTTTCTGCTAAATTTAAAGGGTCAATGCCTTGAATACATTTCAAAATTTCGCAATCAAAATCGATACGTTGTGAAATTTGCACACATAGGGTTTTATAATATTCTTGACAAACAACTTTAAATTCAAGTACTTGTCTTACTTCAATTTTATAAACTTTAATAAAAAGTTAAGCCTTAGCCCCAAGGTATACAGATTCAATGTTTTTTAAATATTCATCAGAAAAATTCGGATTAGAAAGAAAATCGTCGCTTAAAAACTCCGATTTAAGAAAATTTTGTAAGATAGTCTTGTAAAAAGTTTTAATATTTGGTAAGAATTCATGAATGAATTAAATATGTTTCGGTTGAGTTGACACTTTACATTACAGCTTGCTGCAAGTATAGGATATTTTAAGACTTTAAAAAATAGGAGTACGAATGTGAAAGGAGGAGTACGGGAGTACGCAGCTGTTGAAAGTAGTACAATACTCCTATGGGAGTACTTTTGGCAACACTGCTCTGTATATACTCGTACACTCAAGACTCAAGTCAGCTTTTGAGAGAGACGAGAAGTGTTCGTGTTCTGGAAATGTTTACCCTGCATGTAATAGCATAGCCTCTGTGATTTTGTTCCACTTAACTAGCTACTGCTGAAAACAACACGTACGGTACGTTCGTCGTCGTTGCTGTAGTCGTCTTAGTCTTAGTCGTCGTCGCTCGATGAACAACGACCAAATAGATATAAATGCTAGCTAAGGTAGAATCATCTTATTGAGAGGCTCTATACGCTTTGCTACACTCGCACATACTGTAGGAGAGTGTCGCGAAGCCATTTTCCGCATATTAACACACCAATGGCGGCGGCGAACGACCGAAGACTTCGAATGCGACGACGACGACAACGACAGCAGCGCGGCGGTAGCAACGAGAAGCGGATAAGAACATGTCGATCCGAAGTGAATCTTTTCTCTGTAAGTCGTTGCTGCTTTTCATCGTCGTCGTCGTAGTCTTATGGACGCGTCGTCGTCATTCAATTTCTAAGCGCGGCATTTTTGTTGTATATTCCGTCGAGTCATACCCTCCAACTGATATAAAATGATATTAGAATAAAAATATCCATTTGTTATGTAATTATGCAAGATTCCGCTTAATTTCCGCGGTAGTTAGTAAAAATACACTCTGTGATTTATAGCATTTCATATATACATTGAGGCACACAGGCATAAACGAAAACGAAAAGAAGGTAGTTGTGGGGCTCGCGCTTATAACGAAGATAAGATAATAGAGGCGTTAATAATACCACAATTCAAATTGACGCAAAACAACTTCAGTACTTTTTTTCATATGTATCTTAAACTGGATGAATTTGAGCTAACGATGGGCTTCAAGGTATAATTTAAGATTATAAAAGGCACTATGTTATCGAATCGATATACCTATAAAATAAGATAATCCATTTGATTACTTTTTCAATTGTATGTAAAAAGTCCCCAAACGAACATACCCTATAAAGAAATTGCATGAAACTGTCAACTATAGAACTGTCAAAAACGGTAGAAAAAAGGGATGTTCGATTGGCCTTATGGCCAGCAAAACTTTTTGACAGCACTTTTTCACTGATATGTGCTATATTATTTTATTTAAAGTTTTTAAAATATAAGCAAACAATGAATATAAACTAATTAATTAATACGAGCTGTTTTATTGCTTAAAAAACCAATGTTTTTTAAATGTTCTTCCATTGTTTTAAAGTGTGATAAGTGAGCTGTTAAAATATAAAAATTAATTAAAAACAATCAAAAATAATATAAAATAATTCTGTTTCTCTTCCTGAACAGAACCAGATGACATTTACGTCATAAGGCAGAGTTAGTACTATGGAGACTCTCCTTCAAATTTCTTTTCGCCTATCGACATAATATCACAAATCACTTACCGATCTTTTTTTTTTAAAGAAGATACCGTTTTGGGGTGCCTATCTTAGTAACCACATTATACCAGTTTAAAAAATGTAATCACATACAATGTACACACCTACATACATATTTAAGTATTTTAAGAATGTCAAACTTAACCGGAAAGTTTTAAAGCAATTAAAAATGTTATCTATCATTTTTTCTTACTTTGATAACATAACAGAGATTGAAAAAATAACGCAGAGATTTGATCCGAATTAGTTGTTAGTACCTACTTATTTTTAAATGCAAAAAACAACACGCCTTCTGCTTTCTTTCTATGTATATCTAGATTAATTTCTAGATGATCAAGTAATGTAAAGAAAAAAGACAACAGAAGCAAGACAAATAAACAGACGAAAGGAAAAAAGAGATAGGAATATTATTTAATGGGCCTCATGCATTGCTGTCACTTTAATCCTGTGTTCTTTGTTACTATGCTATATTTGATCTGGATTTGATCACGAGGATAAAAGAAAAAGATTGCTAATCCAAAGAAATAATTTCAGTCTTTATTAATAAAAAATATGTAATTATTATTAGAGTTTTCTGAACTACTACTTTTCTGTTAACCACATAGTTAAAACCTAATAAATAAAATAAAAACCGAGTCTATAGTGTTATAGGGCCCTTATACAAAATAAAATGCGTTTTATGAAAACAATTAAATAATTTTCTTCATCTTTTCATAAGAGTTGTGAGTGTGCTGATGCTGATAATATTAACAAGGAAAAGTTGTTAAGAAGACGACTCAAACGACTTTTTGAGAGCTGTTCTGTTTTAGGACGCTGCTGTTGTTGCTGCAAGTGTTGTCACATCTAGCATTTTCAAACACGATCCCAACCGGTACTTAAAAGTAAAGTAGGAACATTATGAGAGATCATTTTCCTAGAATGTTGACGTGCGGGAGATTGACATAAGGATGCAGCAGACAACAACTGTCCACATACTCGAGGAGCTGACAAAAAAAAACACCTTTTCACTATTGGTGTGGTTTGTTGTTTCCACTTTTGTTCGTTCTTTTAGTTCGGCGTTGTTGATGTTTTGTTGTTATGTTGGACTTAAAAGAACGATTTTTGACGTCAACGATGCTGCATTATCACAATTATTATGAAGGATTGTTGCCATAACTAGGAGTGGAAGTGGCCACAGGCAATACAACTCGTTGTGTGTGCGTTTTTGTTTTCCTTTTTCTTGTTTTTCTTTTTGCTAATTTATATTATCTTTATGAATTCGTTTGGTTTCTTACTATTCAGCGAGAAGCTGAAATGAAAAAATAAAAAAAACAAGATGGAGGAACATCCTTAGGTGTCATCTTCGTGCCAATTTTATAATTTTTCTTCATTATCTCATGAAATGAAACAATCCGAAAAGCAAGGATATGTTTTTTTTTTTTTTTTTTTTGATCCAACAAAAACTCTTCAATGTGCAATTGTAAGAAATCTCATTTTCTTGCAGGAAATCATATCATCACCATCATCATCACATTGAAGGATTATGCAGTTATCTTTTGTTGTCGCTAATGAGATTTTTTGAGAGCGCTCGCGCCCTCTAGCTAATTTGTTTATAGCTCCTACATTATGTTGTTTCTTATTCTTTTTGTGTGTGACACGGTAGTAGTTGTCATTGTTGATGTCGGTGCACGTATTACCACTCTTTGGGTACAATTATTTATATGATGCTATAATTGGCCAACAATGTTTTTTGGCTTTTGTACAATATCAAGGAAGTACTAACAACATTTCCAACATAACTAAATAACCGACGGGCAATGCAGATATGTCACAGATTTTTATATAATTATGTGTATAAAAAGTACATTTTTTGTTGTTTGTTTTTAATTTGTCTGGTTTCTGCTGATGTAAAATGTCAATGTTCGCAAACAAATTTGCTGTCTTAGATTTATGTGGAAGATGAAGATAATTCTAAAATATTACATTTTACGTAAACAGTTCTAATACTTTTTAATACTTTCATTTTCTTTCTATCATTTCTCGAAAGTATTAGTTGTCATTTTTGACGTTTGAAGATTCATAAAGGAGATATTTCAATCTCTTATAGACAAGTTCTGTTCCTTTACTTTTAAACCAAAATTGTGAGGATTTTAAAGATAGAAAAGGTGTATTCTATGGTCTATACGACTTCAAGCAAATGCAAACAAATTTCAGTAAGTCAATATTTTTTGACAGCAAAATTCACATTTTTTTCTTTTTAAGGGTTCTATTTCCTTACTTCTAAACTAACACTGTTATGAATTTTAATTTTTGACACACTAAAGAACATATGTACATACCTAATTTGTTGTATGTTATCTACAAATTAATTATTAATTAATTTTTAATTGTTGACATTTTCACCAAAATGAAATATTTTTGAAAACAAATGGACTGTCAAAAATTCAGAAAAAAGGTGAATTCAAAACTTTTTGACGTTAAAAGAAACATTTAAACGCTTACAAATAAGTTCTGTTCCGTTACTTTTAAAGTAACATTGTAAGGAATTTTATTTCTATTTTTTTTAAATTAGCTACAGAATTGATTAATGTTTGACTTTTTATCTGATATAAAGTGTTTTTGAAATCAAGAGAACTTTCAAAAAAAGTTGTGTTCCATAATCCATAGGACATCAAACAAATAAAAACAAATTTAAGTCAAGTTTTTTTGACAGGAAAAGTCACATTGATTACATTTAGTACCTTTTGACATAAAGGTGATATTACAAGTGCTTAAAGTTCTTGTTCTTTACGTTTGAACTAACGTTGCGTTGTGAGAAATTTTAAGTTTTGCCGAGTTAAAGAACAGACCTAATTTTTTTCTAAGTTTGAGCTACAAATTTTTAGTGCTTAAAGTTTTCTCCGAGATGAATCTCGCTTTATTGTGCCTGTTTTATAAAGATGATAATTTCGAGTGCTGTTCCTTTTCTTTTAAACTTACATTGTGAGAAATTTTTAGGTTAATCAATTGTTTTCGAGATGAAATGTTTTTTTTTTTTAAATTAAGAGAACTGTCAAAAATGTCTGAAAAAGATGTGTTCCACGATTATTACAGCAGGCAAATGTAAACTTATTATTTACGTCAATATATTTTTACAGCAAGCCATATTTTTATTTTCAGTGGGGTACAAAGTTTTTTTTACGTTTGACGTTTTCTGCGTCATTTAACCAAACGTCAGTTGAAAACCATATTAGACCCACAGAGATAAAAAGAACTGTATTAGCCATCAAAAGTCAAATAAGAGTCAGTTAACGATCAATATTCACCAAAAATTACGCACCATTTACTATCGAGTTGTATTGATTTGACAAAAAAAGTACTTATCCAAAGTCGATCCCCCATAATCATGAGTCTTGATTACTTGCAATAAAATCAAATATGCATGTATTTCGAATTTTGATAAGATTACCAAAATCAAATTAAAACCAAAAGATTTAAATTAAAACAAAAATCATTTAGCACGTTCGTGCAAAGTGTCAATTTGTTTTGCGGAACTTCCTAAAAACTTATAAAATGTATATACTCGTATATTTGTAATTATTGTTTATTTGTTTATTGTTTTTTTTTTTTTCTTCTTTCAATGTTCAAGTACATAATAAAATGTGAAATAGCTGATAAAAAATAAAAATAGGAACGTCGTTGATTCAATCAATAAAAAAAAGTGTAGCTAGGTGGAAATTGAAATACCAATAACCACACATGTTTAACTTGCAGTTAATTTTATTATTATTATTATTTACAAATACATATTATTAATAAAATAATAATAATCAGCTCTTGCGTCACTTCCGTAATTAAATACAATTGTGCAAAATGTGTACTTATATATAATTTTTATATTGTTATTCATATATGTATCTAGGTATGAAAGACAGATACACTTTACAGAACATGGCTCTATTTATTGATGGGACCATAAATTGATCGAATTGATTTACGGTATAGAATCGTTTTTATTTTGTTTATTATCTTGTTTATTGTATTATTTGTCAAGTGTGCTATGCACGACTATCGTCTGTGTCTCTCTGTTTGAGTACTCGAGAGTCTCTCGAGCTCGAGCTCGGGGTTGTTCCTATACGGACAGGTATTTCAAGCTCCACTCGGGTAAACCCATTTTTTCTAGATAGGTATTTTCTTCATTAGAAAAAAGGCCGTTTGGAATTCTTATGAAATACGAATAGCTTAGGTACTCGAAGAAACACAATACTTACACCTAGGTATACTTTTATTTATACTAGTTTTTATAGAATTTAGGGTTTCTGTTTCTGTTTGGAGGTGCTGCTGGTGCTGGTGCTAGTGCTAGTGCTGCTGCATCATCATCAATCCTGTTCAATATGCATTACAAAGATGCGATAAAGATCAATGAAAGGTAATATCACCTTTTCCGGTTAAGTCGGATAAATAGGTAACGCTCTCTCACACTTTTTTCGTTGTTGTTGTTGTTTGTATGACTATAAAGACCGAGCCCACAAAGATCTTTCTATACCTGTCCCAAATGTTATTACAAACAAAAATGTCTATAGACAGTGAGTGAGGGGTGCACATTTGCTTCTTTTAGGTGCATTCCCCTACGTGACTTGAATTTTCTTTTTCTGTTGTTGTTTAATCTCAAGAAACATTCTACTGTATACATATATAGCTACAGACGGTGAATAAAAGCTGATGGATGAAGGAATTTTCTTGAGAAAACGATGATTATCCAATGATTATTATTATCGATAAAGGAACAACAAAAAAACAAAATTATTTGAGATACGTTATGTGATTTTCGTTTTTTAAGACTTTAAATGCATATATGCACGTTTTATATATAAAATTTATTATTTTCTATCACACTTTAAATATATTACTCGCGTTCATATGGATTCGGGTAACAACAAGTGGTTCATTGAACTAGTGTCATTGGTTGTTGGGATACGTCACTTTTGTTGAATGTCAAACGATTGCACTATTTTGTCGATTACACCACCATCTGATTTCGGACGTTGAAATTGTAATCGATTTTTGTTTTCTTCTGTTTTTAATTCTTGTTTTTTCTTTTTTATGAAGTTTATAGAAACATATAAAAATGTAAAAGGTATAAGCAAGTTTTGGCTACTGGCTTAGTAATTAATGTCATTGCACAGGCGGTGGTTTTATGCTGTGATTGACATTTGGAGCGGTAACATAAAACGAAACATGTCGGAATTCAATATCGACATGAGAACATGAGTCGTATTAGAATTGGACAAGAAGAAAAGTTCCGGGACAGTACAGAGTATCTACATGTGCTATGCGGGGTTATAAAATATGAGAGACTTTTTTTTTTTGCTAAACAGACAAAAAGGTTTGGATCTTGTTATTTGATTAGCTTAGTCGAGGAAAAAGTGATATTTCAAATGAAATTTAATTCGAGAACAGAAGCATACATAGTAGAAGACGCCATATACATATGTATGTATGTAGGTGGAGGCGTTAAAGATATTGATCCATCATTTTGGAAATATATGTAAACTAAGAATTAGTTCATTCACAGTGGTTTCAGAGGTTCGGGTTCATCGAAATCGAAATCTGCTGATGAGCTTAATTCATAACTAACGTTTCAAACTATCGATTCGGTAATTTATGCTGCTGATGAGCTTAATTCATAACTAACGTTTCAAACTATCGATTCGGTAATTTATACTAGTTTGGTTTGAAAGCCTTTTTGAAGATAAGACAGCCGAAATAATCACGGATTAAAGATGATCCGACTGAAGAAAAGTGTAATAATTTTACGAGAAGAGTTCTTCCACTCAGTCTAATCAACTAATTAATTTAAACAAAGTTGATTGTTTACACTAGAAACATTGTTCAATTGACAGTTGATTTTAAATCTGACAGGTTATTTGTGCTGAGTAAAATTGATCTTAATCTACACTAATATTATAAAGAGGAAAGATTTGTATTTTTGTATGTAACGAATAAACTCAAAAAGTACTGGACCGATTTTAATAATTCTTTTTTCATTAGAAAGCTACATTATCACTGAGTAACATAGGCTATATTTAATACTAGATTGCTATAGAAATTCCTATTAAAACCAACCGAAGGTCGCATACGCTGCGAAGAGTATTAATGATAGGACAAAAAAATGTTTTCTAATTTAGTGATTCATGGTCGTTTTAATTAGCATGCCTATAACTTAAATATCTGAACCTATTTATGTCTATCCGTGCGAAGCCTGGACGGGCCGCTAGTCTGCTATAAGAAAACTTAGATTTTTGATCAAAAATGAATATCACCTTTACAAAATCGTGTAAGCATGTGATTTTTTATAGAAATTATATAGCAATTTACTAGGTTTTCTAATATTGTAATATATTATTGACAATGTTGCATCTGAACACGTCCAAACAGTGACAATTCGTGACAAGAAAAAAAAAAAACAAAGCAAACAAACCTATAATTCTGGTGAACGGAGCTATTAATTTGAATTGTCAGAAACTTGGAAGTTTTCTGGGTTCTTGCAAGTTAAAGCAGCCATTTTGTTATTTTGACTTTAGTGAAATGTCAAGAAAAACTTAGAGAACACGAGAAAGAAATAGAATGCTTTTTTAAGAAATTCTATATTTTACTTTTCTTCTCTGTCATTTTGAGTGAACAAATGACTATCAATGATCTTTCAGAAATATAATCCGACCTGTTATTTATTTGCTGCAAGTGCCTACATCTGTCAAATGAGAAAACTAAATTTTGTTCTAGTGATCACAACTTAATAATAAAAATTACTTTTAGAAAATCGTGTAAACATGTTATTTATCGTTGACTTAAATAATTGTTAAGGCTAGTTAGTGAGGAATTTTCTTAATATGAAGTAATTTATTAGGGAAGAATATCAAAATTTTGATCGTTTTTAAGAACCGTGGCAGTCCGTTCTGAGGAAACGGATCTTTTAATTTAAAATGTCAAAAACTCAACAGTTATATGGATTTATGTACTTAGGAAATTACTAAAAGTTCAAGTAGCCATTTTGTGATTTTGACTTTATTGAAATGTCAAAAGAAACGTCTATGTGCACAAAAAGAGAAAGCTTTTTAATTTGAATTCTACAAAAGGTTAGAAATTCTATACATATTTTATATTTTTTCTCCGTCATTCTGATCTGACTGAAAAAAAAACCATTATCAGTGATCTTACAGAAATATAATCTGACCCATTATTTATGCATACAAGTGCCTGCATCTGTCAAATAAGAATACCAAATTTTGTTATAGTGATGACAACTTAAAGCAAAGATAAGTATATGTACATAGGTACCTCTTAATTCTTGGAAACCTAATAAAATTCTCATCTAAGATTAAACCGCATTATAGAACTTTAAGAACTTGAGTGGTCGAACAAAAAATTTTGTATCTGTTTGTATTGATTTCATTGATTGAAATAGGATATTTTTGTGTGATTTTGTGGGCAAGGGTCAGGGTTAAATTTAAGGACCACCAATATACCAATAACTAGGTAGGTTAGGTACCTAAGGATTTTTTGAAAAACTAAAAATTGCAAATTATATTGAAGTTTGTTGCATTTTCATTGTGAAAAAAAACAAAAAGAAATCAACAAAACTTCATATACGCCACTTGAAAAAGGTACTCAAAAAGGAAACAATAAAAAGACAAAAAAAAAAAGAAATAGAGGATCTTGAGAAAGTACACATTTATATAATACATTTTATGGATGCATTGTTCACTGTATACGACTTGTGTACCCTGGGAGGTCCCAAAAACTAAAGATTTTGTTTCTTCTTCTTCTTCTATGTTCTATTTAGAAGATTTATCTTAGCGGAAGGTAGAAGAAATAGGTTATCTTCAGGATACTTAATTTTTTTTCTGTTTCAGGAACACACATTTTGATACTTAAGGAAATGAGTTTGGTTCCACTGCAAGGGGTCTAGAAGTATATGAGACCTACCTATCCTAATTGTTGAAAGGCAGGTAGGGATTGTTTTTTGTTTTAGTCGTAAATCATTTATGTGTTTCAACAAGACAACAATGAGTTACACTCAAAAATAACAATGACAACATTTTATTACTTCGATAGTTAACAGTCTTCAGAATTCAAGTACGCACTCGAAAGAGTATCTTCGGATGCCTTATATCATACTATACCACTTGCAGAATTAACACAGTTATAGACCATTATAGGTTGTAACACCTGTGGAATGAGGAATCTGCATATAATTCGATGACAATCGTTACCTTTGACACCTTCCTTCCTCCTATTCAATCACAGGTATGTATGTGCGAAGCGAGTATATAGGTAAATGAAAGAACTCAACTGACGCGGCGTGCCCCTATCGCATTTCTCTACCACTTCCTCGTTTTAACAACAATCTTAATCGCGGGAATGGGCTAAGAGCTCATAAGCTACACAAAATAAAGGAAACAAAATTTAAAAATAAAAACAGAAAGAAAAAAAAAACGCGGGAAGGGAAGATTACGACGACTACAACGACAACGAAGTCAGTTGTTAGGTAACAAACTAGCAACCGACTTTATGAGCTCAGTGTCTGGCAACTTCCTATTTCGAAACGTAACCAAATCCCTCCCAACAACAGGTTAGATGTGTGTTGCGGAGTGTAATGGTGCTTTTGGGTTCGGCGGTGTGGTGTGATGTGATGTGGGGGGTAATGCTGCAGCAGCAGCAGCGACGTGCACCACTAATTCACTTTTTTGATGCCCACGCCGCCGCGCTGCCACTTTGGAGATACATGGAGAAGCAACAACGACGACGAGCAACGGGCGACGAAGGCAGTAGTATTATAGCTAAGGCTACGTAACTTGTTTATAGCAACAGCACCACTTACTACCTTACGCTGCTGATGCCTGAGCTGAGATTCGATGTCGGTTCAGTTTGGTCGGTCTACGGTCTTCGGTCTGCCTTGCTGCCTCTGCAGCTATGTTATAGTTAGTTATTCGTAACGTATATGTAAGTGGGTACCAGTTATGTGAGTTACACAGTAAACCACAAAAGAAACGACGATTTGCTTGTCTTTTATTTTATTTGTTGCCTTATTCTTGGTTGGTCTCAATTTTCTTCCTCTTTGGCTTAACATTTTTACCCACATTTCCCCTTCCTTAATTTGCAATAATTATGGAATGAGAGACGGTGGGTGGTGGTGGGATGTTGATTTTGGTGTGCAGTACTATACTACCAGTAAGTGTGCGATTGTACTTCATAAAAAAAAACAAAACATGATTGCCAAGTTGACTTTTTCCAAAGAATTCGGTCGAACCACAAATACGGAAGTGACCTAAAAATACTTTCATGTCGAGGAATTATAGAATTCCAAAATCAAACAGTCCTTACAAAAAAGCTTTTTTTTTAAAAGTGTCAGTGTCAAATAAACAACTGACATAAGTTTTTGATTGAATTTAGTGACAGTATGGCAACCATAGGTAGGTATAACATCCTTTTGTTGATGATGAACACTTGAAAGGGTCGACACGACATAGACACACTCGAACTCCTTGGGGGATTTCTTGCAAATTTTCCTGGAAATCTCAAATCCAAGGGTGGATGTGGTGACGGAGGGTTAAATGCATGGAATGTGGAAGTGGAAGTATTTCTTGAATTCAAAGGACGTTCTGCCACAGATGTTAGTCAAAAGAAAAAATAAACAACACAAAACCATCATCATCGCACATGTGGTGTAGTTGAAGTTGAATGAGGCTTTTTCTCTTTAAATAAGGAAAACAAAAATGTTTGTGGGATGGGATGATGATGATACCAAGTATGTTAAGACTGAATTGTGAATCTCATCTCATCAACCAGCGTGGCCGTTACAGAACCATAAACACACCACCACCGCCGCTCAAAACAGAGCTAACCATCATCACAACCGCCTCCGCCTCCGTCGCCACCGCTACCGCAGAGTCACCGTCGCACGTCGTCATCGTCGTTTCATCGACATTCGCCACGCGATGACAGAGTAATTGTGCTTTAAAATGTAGCCATTTCTGCTGGTTTGGTTTGGCGGAGTACTGAGAGCAGCACGACGACGACGACAACGACAACAGACAGAAAATTAGACAAGACAAGACTCTACGGTCTACGAAGAGTTAGAAAAATACGAAGACTTTTGTTTCTGACTCTTCTAGAGGCTCTGCTGACGCTGCTGGCTGGCTGAGGAGCCAAAAGCCATAGCCAAAGCCAAGCAAAAGCGTGAAGCGTTTATTTTTGCTTGTTTTTCTTTTGATTTTCTTCGGTTTGCCATTTTTGCTTGCTCCGACTTCGACTCCAACTTCGAGACTTCGAATCCAATCGACTGCTGCTGCTGCTGCTTGATTTTTCGAAGTGAACTGCAAATGTGTTTGTGTGTTTGTGGAGCAATGCGGAAGTGAATTTAATTTATTTTGCGTTTTTTCTTCTTTTTTGTTGTTGTTGTTGTTATTTTATATTTTAAATGGAAGACGAAACGAATCAGTGCTGCAACAAACGAACAAACAAACGGTTAAGCCCCTTCGCTAAATGCGGGGGAGCGAAACGATATAGAACATTGCGTGAAAGCACATCTTGAATTAGCTAGGTGTAGGTACCTAGGTACATACATATCTACCTAGCTATTCTAATTACTAAGAATCTATAGCGGCGTTGTTGCAGCAGCAGGCGAACTTTTGTGCGCGCGATAAGAATAGAAATGCACGCGTTTGTTGTTAGCAATTTCCTTCCGCGAATTTTTGTTTGACCTTGTGTTGTGGAGACGTCAATGGTGAGCAAAACCACATAGCAACTCTCGAGCAATTCAGCTTAAACGTCAGCTGTGTGTGTATAGATATACCTAGTAGGTAATGCGTGAAAGTACAAAATTTTGCCATAACATACGAAAATACGGTAATGATTTGTCGTATGCGGAACTTGAGCTACTTTCCGCAAACAAAAAAAAAAAACAACAGCAACGTCTATCTTAACCATCACCACCGCACTACCGCGCACTGCCGCCTCGTGGGCTATGCTATGTTATGCTATGAATGAAGGCGGAATATGCAAACTCTGCTCTGCTCTGCTCTGACGACGATTAGTGAAATGCTAATCTAATCGCCAAAAGCTGTTATACCTACCTATAGTAGGTATCTAAATGTATGAACGGAAACAGGTTTATGTGGCTGATCGATGCTAAATTATGCTCATCTTTATACAAGTTCTGAATTTGAGTTCGAAATTATAATGATGATGATGATGATGATGAGACCATTTGTGGACACTGGTCTAAGCCAGACGCCAAACGTCAAGGAAGTCCGGGTAGGGCCGTTCAACCCGAGCACATCAGCCAAAAGCTAAGCCAACCAACTTAGAAGCTATACTACCTAGGTATTAACATTTATAAATATTTCATCTATTGTGTCATGCAAATGATTCACACCCAGACCCAACAAGATGTGGAGATTTTAGATCTTACCTGTTATTTTATTTTATTTATTTATTATTTTTGTTTCTCCTCCAAGTTGATACTGATGCTCTAATGCTGAGATGCTGAAAGAGGCAGGTATTCTGTTGTGATTCAAATTTAATACGCTTTCCGGTTGTACTCCATGGCTTGTATAAGATTCAACTCCAAAAAATTCAAATTCAACGACAACAACTGGTAATCCAAGCAATTATTAGTTAGGTATGATTATATCACTAAAATCCAATACGAAGCCCACAAGTTTCTATCTATATTTGTAAAATGATTATTCACAGATTTTAGTCGTTTTTGATTTTTGTGTTCTTTCAAAACAGTCTATTATTTATATTTATATTTTTGATTGGTCTTATTTTATTGTGTGTAAACAATGTTGCCGAACTGTAAATCACTTCTAGGGCATAAAATATTCACCACAAATGTGTTTCTTTCTTTTGTATTATTTTGGTTTTAATCAAAATCTTATAAGGTAGCAGTATGTTGCTCTTAATTTTTCGGAAGTTATATATTTTTCTGTCACTTAACACAATTTATATGTGATTTTATTTGAAATTATTATTATGTTTTAATCTATCTCACTTTTTGTATGTTAAAAAATAAAACACTGCTGTTTCTGTTATAATGAAGTTTTGTTTTTGTTTGTTATTGCTTTCGGATGCATTATTTAGTAGTATTTTAATTTTAGTCCACAAGATCCGCATTCAATAAACAAGAAAATATGTGTTTTTATTATTTTACTTATAAATAAATAAATATTTTATAATAATTCCAATAAGAAGAACTCGATATAGCCTTTCGAAAAACAAACCGACGTCATCGACGGCGAAGCATCGACTGGTAATAAAAATTCGAAACACAACAAACGGAACCTGCCGCTACGTCCGCCACACAAAACACAACACCAAGCCAAAACCGAAACCGAACATGAACAACGAAAATCACTGTGATTGGGTTGGAGAGTGTGTGCAAGAAGAGGACAACGATATTCGTTTTGATTTTGTGAGTGCAAGAGGAAAAAGGAAATTCCGATTCCGCAAACACACAAACTCACCAATACAATAGCGGTAAACCATCTGTTTTCGTAAGATAGTGTGTGTGGTGAGAATTTGAGAGAGAACGAATGAAATGGTGAAATTAGGAAATAGAGAGAAAGAGAATTTATATTTTACAACTTTGTAAGGAGGTTGCCACTTTAATAGAATTTAGAAAATAACATACTTTGTGTTTTACAGTTTCTGAAAAATGCAAACTTAAATTACTTTTTTCTCATTTTATACGAACTAAAGGAACTAAAGCTTCTGTACTTGCTTGACTTATTACCCCGGAGTCCAGAAACTGAAACCTCAGCTTTATATAACGAAGAAAATCACAAATTGGTACAATGTATGGATATTTTAGTCCCTGCTCGGGCGCCATTTTGTAATATTCAATGGCTATCAGCATTTTCGTTGGTTTTCATTTAATTTAATAACAATATGGACAATTAAAGAGTGATGTTTTAAGAGCTAACAGAAATAAAGAATTAAAAAACATATAAAACTCAAAAAATGCGTACAATCTTTATTTGAATTGATAGTAGAGTAAGTGCGGCAAATGTGGCCTACGTGGTTAATATGGCCTATAGCGGTATTTCCCAAACCGGAAGCCGGAGCGAAAAAAAAAATTTTACATTACGAACACGTTCAAACCGGTTTAGCCTCAGTCTTTCGTGCTTAATGTGGCGCGACGGTTTTGAAAGATATACGGGCACTTTGTTTTTTATTACTTTGGTTGTAATTTTTTGGTAAGTTTTCTTAAGTGTTTTAACATTCAATTTTGATTTAAATTGGTAACTTCTTTTTTCAATTAAATTGTGTTTAATATTTTGTTAACATGTTTGGTATCATGATTAAGAAAAAAGTTGATAAAGTTTATATATATGGCCCACCCTGGGCCATATTTAACACCAGGTAGGCCATATTTGCCTCAATTTTTTTTAATATGATTTATGAAGTTCCTTTACGTTTTTGTTTTTAACTTTTTGTTATGTTTATTTTTTTAGTTAAAGTTTTTAAAAGCTGAATTAAAAATGTTTTGTTAGACTGTTTAAAAAAAAATAAATGAATTAGACTTAAATTTATGGTTTTATTTAAAAAATGTTAAGGGTGGGCCATATTTGCCGCACTTACTCTACAGTACTACAGTACGGTCATGTGATGCAAGTCAAACTCTTATCCACGTCAAACAGTGACTTTTTCTGGATGCATTGGTATCTCTTGCAATGCTACTTACTTCACTCCAAATATGTCAGTTTAGCTTTCAATTCAAAATGAGCTTCATCGCGGAACACAATTTTGATAATAAAATTCAATTATTTGCAAGCGTTGTTCGTTTATTAGACGATTCATGGTTAAATTATAGACCAAACTGACGATGATTGACAGCGACAACAAATAATTAACGTTCTTGAGCTGTCGAACCAGTGTTGTCAAAAATATAACAGAAACACAAAATCACCCATTTATATTAATTTTTGTTTAACCCTTAACTGAAGTCGAAAGTATGTACGCTTCTAAATTTTTATTTATTAAACATCAAACTTGAACAATTATAAATAGATATACCTAGTTTAAAAATGAATAAACGGAAGGAACTTCGATTTCAATTTCATATTTGTACTTTTTGTAATCTTAAGAAAAAATCTCAACAGAAACCCATTTTAAAGTATTTAACATAATATTTCGAAAAATAAAATGTTGTTTGTTAAGGTCCTGTGACAGCTACGCTATGGAATATTCTGGTCTTAAGTTAAAGGCAATTCTTGCTGTTTCTTATGAGTTCGAAACACTCGCTTTTTTTTGGTGAAGTTGCTTCAAGGCGGGTGCTGAAAGAACTACATTTTGTTAAGTAATACGGAGCTAGATTTTTCTTTTTGATAGTTCTTATTGTTTGAATATCAACTGTTACCCTTAGCAAAAATAATAATCGGTATTAAAAGGAATCGCTCTGTATTCAAATCTCGATTGTATCTTTCTTATTTAAGTGAAACTGACATTTGTTTGTCAAATTAATTCGTTTGTTTTCATCACCTTTTGGAAATGTCCAAATGGAACGCACCTTATTACTGTTATATATCACACAACGTTTTGATGTCAAATTTCCCTAAGGAATCCGTGTTTAGTATTTTAGTTGCTTGTAGTATGGTAACATTTTTCCAATTATTCTGTGAATTTCTCTCACAAATTGTTTATTTTTCTCTCACTACAATATTGTTTGTGTGTTTGTTCATTTGATGGCTTTGTAGACTTTGAGTTAACTTAAGACTTAACGTCTATATTCCAGTGTTGCTTCTTTGTGTAGCTAAAGTTGTAATAATGCTTGTAGTTTGTAGATTGTAGTAGGTACATTATGTTTCATTGTAAAAGTAGGGTAGTTCTGCATGAACTATTATGGCTGATTAGTCTTAAGTTAATTAAAAAATATTCGTTAATTTACATAAGAAGAAGTCAAACGTTACCTATGCATTAAAAAACAAAAATTTAGTTTTTAAATTATTTCATACAAAATTATGTGTTCAAATTGTTGACTGTATGACAATCATAAATACTTGATTAGAATAAATATAATATTTGAATACAGAAACAGAACTCGATTTAGTATTTATGATTGCTCATTTTTGAAAATGCAGTAGTTCGATAGGACCTTTAAGTTTTAAGGTTTGCTTACATTGAATCCTTATTGCAAAAAGGTTGTTAAAAATGTCTTGGGCTATGTAAAGGGCACTTTTTGACGTTTAAGCAAAACTGTCAGTTTCTTACAAGCAAAAATGTCTCCTTGAATGTTTAAACTTTTGAGTTTTTCTTCTTTTGGCAAACATTTTTTACTTCAGACACTTAAACAACGCAGAGATGTTTTTGAGATCTAAAAACAAAGGCGCAAAATTTTAGACGATTTAGTACGATGTTAAATCATTTATAGTATGATACTAGGTTAAAAAAAGGTATGTTTGTTTTGTTTGCTCCACAATCTGTCATTATTTAGATGTGTTCATGTTTTTTTTTTTAATAAAATGGGTTTAGCATGATACTAGTTAGCAAAACAATAAAAAGTGTTTAAAATTAGTGAAAAGTTAGTAGATTACTATGTATATAGTAAATTGTTTACTAGTATCGTGCTAAGGCCTTAATAATAGGTTGTTTAAAATTTTGCGCCAAAGTATTTAACAAAAGTCAAATACCTTGAATGTTAAATTGTCTATTTTCATAGTTAGCAGATTTTTTCCCCAAAGTTTTAATAAAACTTTAACTGTCAAATGGTTAGCTCATACAATTTTGTGTCCTCGCAGAAGATTTATTATAAACGACTAGTAAAATAATAGTTAGCTAGTGTCTGATTTTTTAAACAATGGTATTTCATGATTTTAAACGTTCGTGCGGACGAAAATTACTTTTAATGACGTTTTTGTCAATATTGTCAGGAACAATTGTAAGTTCACACGATTGCAAGACATTTGGGACAATTTATTTGCTGACAGATCTGTCAAAATTGTAAAATCTGACAATCATCTGTATTAAGCCATGTTTATTTATGAAAGTCACAAAACTATAAAACTGGATTTTAAATTTTAATTGTCATCGATATTGACGAGGAAATAATAATTTTGTCATTCGTGTCAATATAACATTAACCGCCATTAAATCTTCTGCAAATCGTTAATACAAGAATGGGTTTAAAATTAAAGTCAACCTGAAAGTTACGTAATAGAATAATGTTGAATCACATTATCTACATTCATATAAGACAACCGGAAAGAGCCCATCTTGTTTGCTCTTCCAAAAAAAAATACCAACATACATTCTTATTGAAACCCAAGTCCAAGATGAATCAAAAAAAAGATGCCCTTTCATTCTTCTTTTCTTAAGATCTTTCAAGAGAGGTAATTCCTTGGAAGATTGTGAGGAATATAGCATAAGGTAAATTCAACATTCAAATTCAGCTGCCAATCCAATCCACAAGTCCAGCCAGAAAGGTATAGATGAGATGCGCGCCATTGTGACTGTGAGTCCACAAATGATATAACCTCTCACTATACGCGAGTACACACAACACAATCTCCTCGTGTCGCGTCCTCGCGATATTTTTATGAACAGCATACGGTGAACGGTGAGCCGGTGAGCCGAATATTTGACAGTGGATATAGGAAGAGTAAATTAACGACGGAATCTCGGGACTTAAAGTACGCCTGGAGTGCGCTTGCCAACCAGCCAGCATCATCGACAGCACGAAACAAATAATCAAACATACCTACAAAACAAAACGACAACAACAACAACAAAACAGCAGAACAGAGCCAAATTTCAAATATTTCGCTTTTCGCGGGTGCGTTCCCCAATCAATGCCTGTTTGTCATTATCCTCGAGGGCCAGCAGGGCAGCGCTTATGCTCAACACACATTCCCTACTCCACTCCACCTTAAAAAAAGATATCCGCGGATATGTTCGTTGGGATATGCAGATAGTCTCGGAGACAAGAGTCGGAGAGCTTACCCGCAGCGAGGTCTTATGTGACGATGACGACTGGCTTCGCGCTTTGGTTTTGGTTGCCTTCCTTCTTTTGCAATTTTGTGCGCCATGCACAGCACTGTTTTGTTTGTTACGACTTACGACTGGAAATTTCTGTTCGCTAAAAAATAAAAATTACAACAGGAGTTCACGTAAGCATCGACGCCGAGCCGCCGTTGACGACGACGTCTACATTCGACGTCGAAGTCGACGGAGACGACGACGACGACGGACGAAGTAGTGTAGATATAGTCAGACACGGTGCATTTCCGCATTTGAGTTCAGTGAGGTAAGGTAAGTGCAGTGCAAGACTGAAAGAAAGATTGGTGACCGGGTATTTATTATGTTAGGAAGCCACAGTGCACTATACAGATGAACTGTATGCATTTTGATTTCGCTGCCCAGCAGAAGCAGTGTGTTTATAGCTGTTCCCGCAGTTCCCACACATAATCGCCTGAGAATTTGCGCAAGAAGCCGAAGCTGAAGCACAAAGTCATCATCATCATCATCACCAGCATCAGCCAGAGCAGCAAAAGCAGCAACATCATCATTATCATCATCATCAAGGTGTATCATTTGGACTTTCGATTGGACCGTTCGTCAATTGATGGCGCTAAAAATAACCGACGAATTGAAAGATTTTGTTAAAAATAATCGACCATTTGATTAGCCGACTTTTGGGTGGATGCATAATGATGTAGTCTGCATTTTGTAAGTTGGGGCAATTGAATTGGCAAATGTTTTATTGAAATGCAATCGAAGTGTTCAAAGAGGGTGGTTATTTATAGGAGGAAAATCGAAGATATAAATTTTACTGATGAGAGCAAAGAAAATGTAATAATCATTTGTATAGAAATATACTTTGGCTGTCAATTCGGTATGGGAAATAGAGTTGTTACGATTTATTAACTCGTAAAGATGATTTATTTAGAAAATGTTCCTCTAAAAGTGTGTTCTTTTGAAATTATAACTGTAAGGTATTTCAATACGTAAAAAAGGGCAACATCAATGGGAAGTTATCATTTGCTACAATACAAAACAGTAATTTTGACGTTTTTATTTTTAAATCCTATCAACGAGGATTTCACAAACATTTTCGAATGGTTTTTCTAAAGTAAAGTTGACACGATTGGAAGATGTTAACTGATTTTCTATCAACCATGTCAGCACCCAATTTTATTTGTCAAAAGTGACAGAAAAATATTGACAGCCAATCGTGAGTCGGCCAATTTTCTGACTTCCTGCAATCGTTAGGAGCCGTCTTACTGTCAAAAGTGACAAATTTATCGCTCAAAAGTGACAGGACAAATTTGACAGCCAACTGTCTCTAAAAATTGTCCGTTTTTGTATTTTCAAATAATTGGTCGTTTATCCACTAATTGGATGATGTTCTTGTCAACAACATCATCCATTTTTTAATTATCAGAAAGTTTATGAGATGGAAACAACAACAAAAGCATATAGGATTTTGAGAGAATTTTAAAACTATGAAAATGGAAGCAATAAGAAGTCACCAGAAGTCTGGCAAAGAAACGACAAGGAAGTTATACCAAAAAATATTAAAAAGGATTGGACGCATGAACAAACTTGACAATTTCTCTAGAAGATCAAGACCAGGCGACGTTTGTGTGATTTAGATTGTGTGGAGTATAAACTATACCCAAGGACACTGTTTGGCAAAACGTTGGGAGCGCAATTGAGATGGCCATCAACGAATATAAAGCCAAATGGTCAAACTTCTGCACGAACTTCAAATTTGACTTTGACAAAATGCGAAACAAAATCCGGCCGAGAGACGAACAAAATTTCTCGATCTTCTGGAAATTCTTTCAGCCGATGTCTTTTTGAGAAACAAACAAATTGTCTTCCAAACGTGTTAACAGACAATTTTGAATTGGAAGACAAAAAATTGTGTCAGCTGACAATTGTACAATATTTGGATAAAATCAACCATCAACCATACAAACGGACCAATTTCACTTGATAGAAAATTAGCAATTTTTACCTAATTGGATACTATTAGAAGACTTTTGACAGTTCAACCAATATTGGAAAAACTTCCAATAGTGTATACTTAGCTTAAGGCGTTTTATGTTTTTAAGCTCAGAGCAGAGCCTGAGCATGTCAAAAACGTTATGAGCAGGATTTGATCAGAACAATTCAATTTGTTTATGTAATACATAGAAGACGTGTACTGTCAAAAATTTTAGAATATGCCATCTGTCCCTATTATACTACATGAAACAAAACGTGAAGTCAGATGTGCTCAGCTTTTTATTCTATTACCTCGGTCATATTATTCAAAGGTCATAGAGCTGATTGACAAAAAAATAAACACAACCCGAGCGCTCTGATATGTCCGAGCTAAAAAAGAAACAGATCTTTTTTTGACGGCAAAGTTCTCTTCTCTGAATCTGAGTTTAAAAAAGCTTTATATTTACGCAACATTTTAAAAGTCTTATTGTTAAGAGCTTAGCCTTTACTACTTAGACATTTTCGTAATGATTAACAATTTACAAGTTATATCAAAATTTGTATTCTTTGGTAATTAGTTAGTGCCAATTCCAATTTGATAAAAATTGTGCATCTGAACACGTCTAAAAAACGATGACAGTTCGTTAAAAAAGTAAACAATCCTAATTCTAGGAAACAGATCCATGAATTTGAAATGTCAGAAATTTGGAAGTCGTGTGGATTTAGCCAATAAATAAAAGTGTAAGTTACCAGTTTGAATATGTAGAATAATAAAGGTTTCATTTACCTCAACTTCGTCCAATAATTTGAGTAGTGGTTTTTGACGATAACTGTCGGTATCCTATGCTAAATGACTTCTGGATTCTTACCAAACCTTTAGCAAACAAAGAATCATTGCAAAATCCCTCACAGATTCCACAATGAATTACAATCAGAATTATTATTATCAGATGTATAGATAGTTCGAATGCACCAAACCGAGAACAAGATGCACCGAATGCTACTTGCGCATTTTCTAATTAATTTTTTTAATTCAAATCAGTTGAACCTGGACCTTTGACAGTTTTGCATGGGAGTTCAGCATGCGAGAAGCTTCGATGATTGTTAGATTCGGATTCCTAGATATATCATTAACTAGCCTTCCATCATATACGATGATGTTACATTACTGCACATTTCACCCGACGACCCCAAATACATGGTATATTCCTACTCCGTCCACTACATCGCGTCGCGTTCGTTGCGTTGTCGCTCATCATCATCATCATCACCATCATCGTCCAATCCCGTCTCAGAAAAACTCTTGCAAACGAACAATTTTTGAATCGTAATTTATAAGCATTCCCATTCGATGAATGCAGCAGCAGCAGCATCAGAATCAGAAAAGAAAAACTACACGAAAAAAGAAACAATTTAAGTTCCTTTATTTTTATTAGAAAGACACGAATCCATAAAGAACAAATGTTTAAAATAGTCTGCCATATGCTAAAGAATACACCAAGCCCATATGGCGAAATAACTTGGGGTAGTTTTGCACTGATAAATCAGCTTCTCCGTAGTGGTTTGGTTTGGTTAGGTTGATTTGATGAGTCCTATTTTAAATGGGGTTAAGAACTCTATCATAACACAGGGAAGGAAATTCGATATATTTAATTTTGTTTCTATTCCAATCAACAACTGATATTAGGGGATTTTACTTGGGAAAGGACATTAAAACACCCTCATTTTTGTAGGTGATGAATGGGTAAACGTAATTTGTCACACCATTAGAATTGACGAATTTCAATAGAAAAAAAATGACCACGAAGTTATGGTTCATGATATAAAAATAAAAATGAATTATTTATGAAGCTAAATTACTCTAGAAGTTGTATTCTAGTAGAAAAATATACATAGTTTTATGACTTTTATGACAAACAGGACGTCGGAAATAATATTTAACATAAGTTGCTAATTTTGGCAAAAAATCTACATAAAAAGAACCCAACAACCTTTAGGCAAACAAATTGATCCTTACTTTTATGT
Organism: Eupeodes luniger; assembly: GCA_951509635.1. Lineage (NCBI taxonomy): Eukaryota > Metazoa > Arthropoda > Insecta > Diptera > Syrphidae > Eupeodes > Eupeodes luniger. Next base: position 2,757,789 of record OX608075.1, on the reverse strand, counting down.
TTGAATATGGGAATGAGGCACTTCTTCAAATTGATTTCAACTCTTAATGTGAATGCTATTGACGATTTATTAAAATGTTAAGGACGTTTGGTTACTCAATAATGGAGTTTTCCATTGGTAAAATCAGATTTCCGTCAAAAATTGATTTTTTTTTCGTGGCGCATGGAACAAGATTGGAGTTGTTACTTGTTAACGAGTTCGATGTATCTGTCAAATTTCCAGCCAAACATTTCAAAAATTCTAAATGAACTTGATAAGGACAAATGAAACAGAATTGAAATTTCTCTGCATGAGTCCTTATTACCATTAAACTATACAAATATTACAATATTATTCTTATGTTTTGTTTATTTGTATTTTATAATATTTACCAAGGGAATTCTAAACACTGAATATCGGCGCTTATACGACCGTACTTCCATCACATCCAATTTTTTTCTTTAAAATGTCTTGAAGTTTTGTACAATGTCTATTAATTTGTTGACTGTTTCTCTAGCAATTTATTACAAAATTAAGGCAGATTTATTGCTTATCACTTAAATATTTCTAGGAGTATTTATTTACAACTTCCTTTACAAAGTCTGGAACACGATGTTTTTGCTTTGAAATAGAATCCTCATCAAATCAAAAAAAAATCTTTACCATTTAATTGATTTTCAGAAGAGGTTGATAAATCTGACAAATCGTTAAAATTGCTTCAATATTTTGTCAAATTTGTTTCTTTAAATTTTTTTTAAACTCTTTTCGACCCAAATAAACAAATGAAAAGAAAAACTTGTATCTTTTAATCTGACAGCTAAGAATTATATTTGTATTAGTGTGAAAAGGGGTTAATCTGCTAAAATATGCAGATCTGTAGTTTAGATTTTTAATCAAAAATAAATCAATTCATTTTGCCCGGTGGAATGCAAAAACAGAGGACATTTGTGTTTTGATGGTCTAGATCAAAAATAAATTGATTTTATTTTACACGCGTAAGACCCCATTAAAATGATTTTAGCATCTTGCTATCTCTTTTTAATATAACTTAAGTTAAACAAATACAAAATGGCTACTTTAACTTTCATTAATGTGATGAATCCATATGTCTTCCGGTTTTTTTTACACTTCAAATCAATGGGTCCGTTCCTCAGATTTAGGTTTGTTTGCTTAGTTTTTTTTCCACGAACTTTTACTGTTTTAACATGTTCTTAAAAGTTGTTTCAAATAATGTTTTCAACAAAAATTCAATAATTTCAAAGTGAATCATTTCTTTTGACAGCGTTGAATGTGTCGAAAGGTTTGTTTGTTTTGTTTATCTTTGAATTGAAACTAGTTTTCGGCAGGTTTAATATAAATCTTGTGGTTAACGAAAACTTGTCGCTTACGAATAATGTATGGGAAAATTTTAATTTTCTATGTAGGTTTTTGGCCCAAAGCGATTAAGTAAAATATTAAAGCCGTTTTAGTAAGTAACTAAGATTAATTTGAACGAAACACAAAATGTCTGCTTTGACTTATATGACTTCCGGTTTTTTGACATTTCAAATCAATGTGTCTATTCTTCTGATATAGGTTTGTTTGTTTCCTTTTTCACGAACTGTCACTGTTTGGATTTGTTCCGTATTTAATAAAAGTGATTCAGTACTTAATCTTCAGCAAAATCAGGAAAAATATGATGATTTATTGTTTCAATATGATCCTAATCGTTAAATTATTTCCGAGAAAAATTACGAATATATTGATATTTTTCTTAAAATCATTTGAAGAAATTACTACAATCTCTTAATGCTATAACGCCCGAGGTATATCCTCATATACAGAGTATAAAATCATAGCTGGAAGCTTAAATTTGAAAGCATTATTTTTGAGGATCAATTTGTGGTTAGCTCTGAAAAGAAGACCGATCCACTATGTACACTTAAAAGGGCTAAACTTTTTACAAGTATTCTTCCACCTGAGCTCTAAATTATCGTCAGCAATTAAATTTGAGTGTGTCCATTTGCTCGCAGCTCGCTTATAGTAAAAGCATCAGAAGTCAATTGGGAACATGTAATACTCATTAGGTTATTTCTGCTAAAGTATATCGTTCCTCGCATGCTTGTCTGATCTGTTACTGTTAGTGATGGGATCATGGGACTGAGGGTCTACCTTAGCTTGGATTTAATGCATATGGAACAAGCACCGAAGAAGACGCAACGCAAGAGAGGAAAAAGTCTTAAGAAAACCGGTATCTATAACTTCTTTGACTTGATTTATTTTCATTTACTGGCTTTGATTTTTATTTCTCTTTCGGACTTCTTCAAAAAAGAAAAAGGGATGAACCTCGATCTTTCGATGATGACGATGGCGATAGAAGTAGAAGAATTCTCTATGCCGGAATGTCTGTTCTGTGGACTTCTTTTTGAAGTCTCTCTGTTTGAAGAAGTGTACGAGTATTCTTATATATTGTATACGCATGTGCGGCGGCGACCGAATGGACGGCTATCTTTTGTTCTGTTTGTCTATCGGTTGGTTCCTGGAAATAATGCCCGATGGATAGGTGGGTATATTATTATTATTATTATTGAGTACACATAGAGCCACCATTAAAAACAAAATAAACTGGTATCTTCAGCGTGTCCGCTTAGAGAACTACTCGCACATGAAACAGGCCTAACGTCATCCGTCTTTGACACCTCGGAAGAGAAGTCGATTTTTTTCTGTTTTTGAAAATATTTGAAGCTCGTGCGCTTCTGGCATCTTAGCATCTTCATATTTTGTCTGTAAACGAAGATGAAACATACATACATAAAAATGAAAAAAGAAGTGAAGAATGATCATTTGAACGCGTCTAAAAACTGTCAACACGAACAATCATTGTCCGATATTGGTTTAAGCATCAATTAACATAACTTTGGTTTTAACAGCCCAAAAGGTTTGTTGTGTTCGTTACTCGTCATGATGGGCTGCGTTTTTTTGGACACATCTTCTGACACGCTAAATGTTTACCAATGGAGAGCTCTTCTATCTGATGTTCGCCTAAATGCGTGTCTTTTGTTTTGTAATTATACAACAAGCGAAGCGAGTTGTGGCGCGATGCAACACAGCTCAACACAGCGGCTGATGTACATATACATAGCTGTGGATGGCGGCACAATTCCAAGAATAGAGCCATATGAATATGAAAATCGTTTTACACGAGAGTGCGATGGCAATTATGCCATCCGAATCCGAATAGTTACCACATGGAAAGAATCACTCGATAGAAATAGAAAGAAAACATATCGCATATCCATGGTTTAGTCAGTCAGTCAGTCGTATTCGAATTCGAATTGCACTTGTTGCAACGACATACAATGATGTTGAAGATGATGGAGACCGACGATGACGACGAAGACGACGCGACGTTGCTGATAGCAGTCTTTATTGCTTGCTGATGCCCAAAGGCAAAGAGTTATGTACCATCTTATATTGGGCTGTATGAGAGAATCCTACATGTGGCTAAAATTAGAGTTCAAGAAATATTGTGTACACAATATTGTTTTTGAACATTTGTTTCGTCAAAGATAATTTGCCGTTTGTTTATAATTTAAGACAAAAAAATAATAATAAAAAGAAAACTATAAATGATGAAAAAAAGAAGACATCTCGAAAACGGTTTTATTTTGTTTACTTAACTTAACCCGATATCGAGCTCAAGGAGCTGTTTTGGATAAGATTCAATTATTTGGGGATTGAGAGTTTCCGGCTTTAGTGATTCCTTAAAGGAGATGGCACACATGGTTTGAGTTATCGGTTTCACCTTAGTGCTGGTGGTGGTGGTGAGAAACATATGCATCTTCTTGAAACCAATATGTTATGTTATTATAATGTTTTTGTTTGGTTTCAAATATTTGGACCCAAAATAAATAGTGTTTGGATAGTAGACCCATAGAATACCTTTACCTCCTATACAGATCAGTGGCATAGTTGATATTTATGGAACTTGAATATGTTGTTATGATGCTGTCTATTGGCTTTGTTGACTGACAGATTGAATTAGTTTAGTAGCACAAAGACAGAAAAGGGGAAAGGACATTCAGAATCCTTTTTCAGTTATTGTTTATCATTTAAAGTTTCTGAGCATGAACATTTTAACAAAATAGAACGGAAAATATAATTTAACCAAATTTTATTTCCCTCTGAACTCAAATCAGGTTTCAGAAAATATCTGGAATTATTTGTAATATATCTCAAAGTATTTAAAGGCTTACTATTTCCCCATACAAATATTACTGCTCTCACGACTTAATGCCTACTATTTGATTTAATAGTTAAAACGAACTTTAGACAGCTAGTTTGTTTGGTAAGGCCCTAGTTCACACAGGATTGTAGCGCCACCTTTAGTGTAAAGTAAGTAAATTAAAACGAAGCAAATACTGAAATACAGGAAGCAGAAATCCAGAAATCCAGAAATTAAGAAATTTTGCCAGAAAAATGTAGGGTTATTTCCTAGGGAAAAAGCCAGAATTTCATTAGAAGAATTTTCTGGCCTTGCTTCCAAAAAATTCAGATATAATTTTCGCGACCCAGCGGTATGTTTAAAGATTCTTATTCTTATTAACTGTGCAGCTAGAACCTGAGCAATATGCACACATTCTTATTCATTTTGTCTACACATTCATCTTGCCATTGATTATCACGGTTTTTTTGACTAATTATTTCAAGACGTTTAGACAATTGTACACAAAATTCTATAAAAAAAGTCAGCTTTTTCAATTTCCCGATTTTTCCAGAGGTTTTCCTTAAAATTTCTTACCTAGAACACTTCTCCTAGCAATTACGAACAATTGAGAAAAAGTTGGAACAATCAACTGGTATTTCTTTAATCTGGCAGTTCTTTTTTCCAAACTGATCTTTTTGACAGCTGTCAATTTATTATAACTCAGTTTGTTTGCAATTTCAGAATAAATAGACTTATGGTTTTTTGTGGAGTTATTGTTATGTGAAGTCGCTTGTTAACGACGATGAATCCGAGATAATTGAAGCCTGCTATTATATTCTTGGTTTAATTGAAAATATGTCAATAGAATGCTTAAGCTATTTCCGCTAAGTTATGTCAGCTTAATCTACAGTAGTTGAAGCAAATGAAATTGTGAGACCTATGTTGCTTCTTTCGGAGACCAACAGAATCCTGAAATTCAAAATCTAGAAAACCCAAAATCCCTAAGACCTATAATATTCCAGAAACTCAAAATCTAGAAAGACCAGAATCCCGCAAATCCATACAATCCAGAAAACACATAGAATTTTTATACCCAGCTAAATCATAAAAATGTTTGCAGTAAAATTGCCAAATCCTTGCCATTCGGTGGTTAGGTTTTCTTGATTTTGGATTTTTATAATTTTGAGATTCCTGGATTTTGATTTTCAGGGTTTTCGACCCAGTTCTGATTCTTCAGGCATTTTTTGAGCGTATACAAAATGAGTGTATAATTTGATATCTGTCCTTTCTTCTTAGCCTATTTTAAATAATAAAAAATCTCTTTGGGAAAAGCTCTTTGATAGCTTAAGTTCAAATAATAGGCTTTTTTAGTATTTTTTTAAAATAAATTTCGTGATGATTTTCCAAATCTACAATCCCTTAATTCCGCTTGAAATTGCTCAGTATATAACTAATTTTTCAAAAAATCCTCATTAGTTGTAAGTCTCCACTTGCCATAGAGATTGGCCTTAAAATAACACTGAAGAAAGTATGTAACAGAAAAACGCAAGAGAGTATAAAAGCAATTTTTGATATTATTACTAATTTGTAGTCTTAAGGTTATAACATCAAGTTTTTGAAATACATTTATTGAAAAAATACAAAAATAATGTTTGAAAAGGTTATTATTTATACATTTTTGTACAAATAGCTTAAACCGGAGTTTGAATTTAGAATCAGCAAAATTAACTCTAAAACGTAACTATTCAAAAACATACATAATTCCCTTTTCATTCAAGGTTTTTCAAAACTTCAGATAAACTTAAATTAAGATCCATAAGATCGAAACCATATTTGAATAAGTTATTAAATTAAAAAGCTGGTTTTGATAGTTTTTAAGGTCCGTTTGCTGGTACTTTTCTTAAAGCTGTGCCATAACTAAGTACATATTAAATTCTAAGTATAACCTTATTTATTTTTGGTTGTCAGAAAATTTGTATGTTTCATTTTACTAAGTTACACATAAAATGAAACGTAGCTAACTTCGTTTAGATATAAAATGTCAAAAAAATTCAAATTGTTTAAAAGTATGTGTGATATTTCATAAACGGTAAATTTATGAAAAGATTGTGAAACGTTTAGCGTTTGTTCGAAATTAATTAATAATGGCTGACAAGAAAAGGACAAGAAATCCCAATTTTTCTCTAAAAGAAAAGCGAACACTTTTAGAATGTGCTTATCAAGAAAAAAAAAAACAATAATTGAAAATAAAAAAACAGATGGAGTTACGTGAAAGGAAAAAGAAACAGCTTGGGAGAGAATAACATCGAATTTTAATTCCCATTCGGATTCAGCATGCTACAGAACCATTGAAGCACTCAAAAAATTTTACCAAGAATTTAAAAAAGAAATTAGGAAGGTGGCCGATGATGATTTATATGGAATTTTAATATATGTATGTCCTATACAGCTTTGCAATTCCTGTGGCAACTCTTGAAACTATTCTTGAAACATTCATCCCTCCAAAATCAGTAATACCAATAGCTGGTTTATGGGTGCAATTGAATTATTTCTAGAAGACGGAAAATTTTGTTCAACGATTTGTTATAAAAGTCATGTATCAAACCTGTTATAAGGCCGTTCTAGATCCTTCTCGATTTGTTCTAATACATGGATAGTCATGTTTTTAGTCAAACGAAATCTTTTGTAGAAGGCCAATTCATCAAAACTAAAAAAGTATTCATTCCTATCGTAAACCTGGCGGGGGACACCAACTTCAATCAATTCAAGAACTTCCACATCATCTTCCAGCAAATCGGCCAATTCAAAATTTATTTTTATTATTTTATTTTAGTTTGAACAAAGAACTAGTTTTTTTGGCACAACAATTTACTGAAATGTCATCACACAACATAATCTCCTAAGTGAAACTTAAGGTGTTATGCCCTACTATTTCTTTCCCATAAAATAAGTTTCTCTTAGGTTCAGTTATGTCAAACTTTGAGTTCTGTGCAAACCATTAAGCAGAACTTAGTAACTTATGTAGAACTTAAATAGTTATGAATCGTATCAGCAAACAGGCCTAAATATTTTAATATTTTACCACAAAGTGACTACTTTATAGTACGTTTCCACCAAAAAATAATCCGAGATTTAAGGCAAGTGATTTAAAATAAATCATGAGGTGTTTCCACCAAAGAAAAGGAGATAAATTTGACGTTTGGTTTATGTCATAGCAACCAAACTTCAAATTATTCTCCTTTCGAAAAGAAAAAAATATGTATTTGTTCACTCATCATCTGTAAGTAATTAGTTTTATTATATTCTTGTACAATGTACATATTTATTATTTTTGTATACTTACATTTTATTTCGTCTGTGATTTCTTGAAAGTTGTTTATTGTTTTGAATTTGAGTCATATGGAAGTGAGACAGATAGTATTTGTTGACATTTCCATCTGTCAGTAAATGAAATTGGTGTTTAAATAGGTCGGTTCAACAATTATTCTCCGAAAAAAAAGTTTGTTTGATTTGACAAACTAATGTTTCCAAGTAGATTTCAATGAGTTTTATTTGAAATCTTCATTTGAGGAGATTAAAATTTGTATGGTAAATCTTCGAGATTTCAAGGAAATTTGTGACAAATCTAGCTAAATCTCGGTTTAGTGCCCGGTGGAAACGTAGTATTAGCTTTGAGTTTGTGACACTTTTAATTAATAAATCCGTTAACAAGATTTAGGTTTGTTTGTTAATGCTGTTGTCACCATCTGTCACTGCTTATAGACGTGTTCAGATGCGCCTCTTTTAATAAAAGGGAGCGAACTCTTTACGAGTAAATGAAACGAATAACATTTTAAAATATGTAGTAAATTATTTAAAGTGTTTTGAAAATTGCTTACTACTATCAAAATGCTTAACTGTATTAATAATAGATTGATTAAAATGTTGTACTTATTTATTTTTGTTTTTAAAGATTCAATCAAACCCCAAAGATATTTTCCCTCAGTTAAATTGCAATTATGTACCACATCTTTGCATATACATATATGTATGCAAGTATCTTTATTATGACTTCATTGATACTTTAGCATATCAATAACATTAATAGTTGATCCTACAACGAAAGCACGTAATCATACGCATCTCCGTTATAAGTTTCTACGTTTCTATATATAAAACTAGGTATATATGCAAAAGAACTGCGAACAATATTGAAGATTGAATATGAACTGAAATTATCTAACTGTACCTACCTACTGCCAATTGTTAAGAACAGATATTTTGATTCAATATGCAACTTTAGAGTCCAGAAAGTCATATCTGCTCGTAAACATAACCACAACAAGTGATTATATCTCTCTACGGGGGCAGGGACGGGGGCTGGAGCTGTAGCTGGACCGTCATGTGAATATGCAACTATAGCGCCAAGTCTCTTCTATGCGAGTATAGTACATGGGATTTGCGCGCACAGCAGCTGTAAAAGATGCGAATCTCATTTACGCCGCGCGCTGCTACCAAAGATAGACCCCCAGTTGCACTCCCAACTCCTTCAGTCAAAGTGTAATATGTGCCGTAAGTACTAAAGTGACTTATGGAAAACTTGCGGAGAAACGGAAAATCGAGAAAATAGATAAAATAAAAATTGATCGATACCCATGGAGCATAGGTACGACTTACGAGTATATAGGTGTCCCCTCGCTTGCAAAGAGGTGTACCTCTATTGTACAAAGTTATAGGTATCCGATATAGAAAGACCTTTGGAAAGCAGCAGCAGCGCAGCGGCCTGCACCAGAAACCAGATGAAGCCGTAAATCCAATGAGGAAAAGCGGTATAAAACTTCCACTTGACGGCATTACTGACCCTCATTCCACAGTCCGTCTCCGTTGCTTCACGTCGCGTCGCGTCGGGTGGTTGTGGTCAGCCCGGGCAGCGGTGCGATATAGTTATGTGGGAAAATTGGTTTACAGCCTGCAGAGTTGCTGTAATATAAAGATAGTAAAGTAATGATGGAAGCAAGGAAGGAAAGTACTCGGAAATTGATAGCGTGCTAAGCTTTCAAAAACGCGTATATATAGATATACATATATTTTTTAATGCGCGTACGCAATCAACAGGTTGACATGCTATGTCCGAAGTTGATGTCGTTTTGTGGGGGTGTTTCTTTTCTTTTGAATAGAAGACGCATTGGGTATTAAATCAACAACACGACACTAGAGGTCTGATTGCGGTAAATTCATTTCGAAAATCTCTTCCTTCCTCATAACAATAAGCGACTGTTCTGAATATATCAATCAAAATCACTTAAATTCATCGCACAATGGACGTAATTTTCTTGAAGACATTTCTCTTTGCTATTTCCGTTTTGTCAGCCCCAGCAGCCAACGCCGACCGTCGCCGGCCGTCGCCACAGCCACAGCCACCGTCGCGGTTGCTCGTTATACTACTTGGTTGGTCGTCATCGTCATTGTCGTTTTCTTGTCGTCGCCATGTCAGTTCTAAGCAGATCACACATCTCAGATGTGGAGCTTCTAAATGGCAGTAGAAGTCAGATCTAACTCAGCATAGTATTCGTACTCGTATTCTTGATGTTGGGGCTTGATGTTGTGTATCTAATATGATAATTTGGAATTCGAAGTAAAGCAGGCACTTGTGTCGTACCCTCCGCGCCGCCGCGTCCATCGCCACCACCACCGCTTTGGCACACCACAATTGGAATCTTTAGGAGCAATTGCTTCTTGATCCAAAGTCATCACAATTCCAAACACTGGAACTCTCCATCATCATAATATACCATTTGCCACCCTATCCACTGGGGCGGAGCAGCAACAGCAGCTTTGGGGCTTTGGGGGTACTCGCCAATTTAGATTCACTCGCACATCATGATGATGATGATGATGATGGTGTATCCAAGATGTTGCGTTGTGATAACTACTCTGTCGTGTGCGACGAGCCGGATCGACATGGATTCATGTCGCCCAGTGAGTGCATTTATGCGACGACAACTAAACTCGGACGTGGAACGAACTAAAGTAGAATAAAGGGGAGCACACATCAAGAAAGAAACATTTCTGTTGATTCCATCTTGATTGGCTCAATTGATGGTATTTGAACTCTGACCACGTTTTTTTTTTTTCTGGTTTTGCTTAATCGAGAGTAATCGTCACAGAAGTATTCGTCGATGACATATGATCGTATAATAATAAAGTTTATTCTTTATGGTATATTACTGAAACTGGGGACAGGAGGGGGAGTGCGCATATACGAGTAAATGTATATTTTAAGTTCAATCTTGTTTTGTAGGACATTCCGATAATTTTAAAGAAAATTTGATTTGTGATTCATTTTTAATACTACGTTTCCACCGGGCACTAAACCGAGATTTAGCTAGATTTGTCACAAATCTCCTTGAAATCTCGAAGATTTACCATACAAATTTTAATCTCCTCAAATGAAGATTTCAAATAAAACTCATTGAAATCTACTTGGAAACATTAGTTTGTCAAATCAAACAAACTTTTTTTCGGAGAATAATTGTTGAACCGACCCATTTAAACGCCAATTTCGTTTTTTTTTTTTTTTAATTCAAATTTTATTCAATATTAACTTATATCTACTTACATGCTAACAAAATTCAGAAAACTAGCCTAACTAATAATACTTAAATTTAACTTACTGGCCCTAAACGGGCGCTCTAAGGAATTCATGATTTCTTAAATTAATGCCTTTCGGCCTATGAACTAATTTTTTTTTTTTTTCTTTTTTCGTTTATTTTGTTAGAAAATATAAAAAACTAACATCTTTATCGTTTATTTTATATCTTACATACTAAGTCCTTAAAATAAAACTTAAAACTACCCCTAACCTACCTACATACTACTTAAAACTAGAACGACCACAGCGGCAAAAGCTATGTCCATGTCCATTGTATGTATGTGTTGTTGATTATGTTTGTAAGTGTTATTTTTTTTTATTTTTATTTTTTTTATTTTATTTTTTTTTTTGTATTTTTTTTTTGTATTTTTTTTTTTTTTTTTATTTATAGTGCCACCGTCCCTACTCTACTTAACCTAAACCTAAGACTAAAACAAGTATGTAAGCCGGCCAAGGCAATAAATACCCCACCCCGGTTTACCCCATATTAAATTCTTTTAGCCACCAAAACTGGTTCTCCTGCTTCCTCCTATCAATACGGTCCTGTTCGGACACAGCCCTACTGAACCGTAGGAGCTCTGCTCCATCTCGGGCGAGGATGTCTCGTTCGTACAAGAGTCGCCGGTCCACGGTTCTACGCCTGACGTGGTAGATAAGCGGTACTGCCAATCTATCCTGTATCAGGCCGCATTTATCTAAATAGAGGAATGCCTCTGGTGGAATAAAGCCGCTCAAGCGTGCCATACCGAAGTATTTGTCGTTTGGATAGAACGCCCCGAAAATTAAGTTGTTGGTCGAAGTCATAGCTCTCGCTATGTGACCCCGAACAAGTTTTATCACGAAATTGTCAATTCTGTTGATCCGAGCTCCGTTGTACAAGACCTCGTTAGAATAATAATGCAAATAAGAAGATTCCGGTGTCCGATGCCAACCGAGACAGCGCCGTAGACACTGCCTCTCGAACACCCGAAACTTCTCCATTTGGGAAGGGGCAATGTTGAACCAAACGGGACAACCATAGACAAGCATTGGCCGTATGAGGGCCATGTAGCAAATTACCTTCACCCTGGGGTCAAGCCGACTGCTGTAAAACAGCTGTTTCGTCAGAGCGAGGGCTCCTCGGGCTCTGGTCAGAGCAGCATTTATATGTCTGTCGAAATACAAATACTGGTCCAACCAGATACCGAGGTACTTCACTACACTTTTACTCGCCAATGGCCGCCCGTCGGGCCCCACAATTACCATCTTTCGCCAATTCTTGCACGTATCTCTCGTGGCCTTAGCCAAAGGAGTCCGGAACAGAATTGTCTCCGACTTTTGGACATTTATTTTCAGTTTCCAGTCGTCGCAGTATCGCTGAATCTTCTCGAAGTCCCGCTGCAAGAGAATTCTAATAACTTCAACCTTTCGGGCCGTTCTGTACGCAATCAGGTCGTCGGCATACGCTATTGCGTTAGTTAGGCTACCTATCAGATCACTGGTAAAAATGCTGAAGAGGATCGGCGAATTGACCCGCCAATTTCGTTTATTGACAGATGGAAATGTCAACAAAAACTATCTGTCTCACTTCCATATGACTCAAATTCAAAACAATAAACAACTTTCAAGAAATCACAGATTAAATAAAATGTAAGTATACAAAAGTAATAAATATGTACAAGAATATAATAAAACTAATTACTTACAGATGATGAGTGAACAAATACATATTTTTTTTCTTTTCGAAAGGAGAATAATTTAAAGTTTGGTTGTTATGACATTAACCAAACGTCAAATTAATCTCCTTTTCTTTGGTGGAAACACTTCAAGATTTATTTTAAATCACATGCCTTAAATCTCGGATTATTTTTTGGTGGAAACGTAGTATAAGTTTCCATTAACATATCCGAACCGAAGTTGCTGTCAGTTTGTCATCAAAATAAGGCGTGTTCATAAAACTGAAATTTCAGAAAATTCGTTTCATTAAAAAGAGACAAAGTTTGACAGCCAGACTGAAACATTTTATTAACTGTTGTCAAAATCTTATCTGGAAAGCGGAATTCGTTGCTGTTGCCTCTGAATTTGACACATTCGTTGAGTTTTTTCAGAACGAATAAAATAAAGGTCGAGAATTACGACCGCAAATTAAAGATAACGCTCTTAAAGTTGCGATCACCAACTCCAAATTTCGGTAGAAAATATTTGCAGACGTTGTTCGTTCATAAAATGATGCAAATTTTGAGTAAATAAATAACTAAACAAATTGACAATGACAGTTCGATGATTTGTGAAAAGGTGCGTTTACAAATTAAATTCAAAGTTGTAAAGTCCATATAGAAAGCCCGATATGTTAAAAAAAGGTGAATTTAAACACGTCTAAAAACTGACAGTTTGTAGCAAAAAACCCAAATCTGGAGAACGGATCTATTTATTTGAAATGTCAGAATCTCACAAGTCATGTATAAATTTAGAAAATTACTATGAGTTTAAGTAATAATTTTGAGACTTTAACTTAAGTAAAATGTTAAAAGGCAGGAAGTTACTTAAAATTAGGATACTCAGGTTTTTAGCTTATAGGTGCTCAATAAAATGGCTAAAATTTTTAACTTAATCGTTCAAAATTTTGCGCTATTATTTTTTATAACATTTTGACATGTAGAATTGATTTTTTTTTAATCTATACAATCTATAAAAACATCAGAGCAACGCTTTGAAATTGATACACTGGTTGTTAGGTTTTTATGCTGTTACACAGACAAAACAATACTTTTTTAAAGGATTCTGAAGTTCTGAATTCGAATCTCACCTTAAAATGTTTCAACAGGGTTTTTAGGGCTAAGTTAAAATTTCTTAACAACACATTTTATGATGATTTGTCTTCTAGATGCAGTTCAAATCATTTAATTATTTTTTTAAGTTTCTAAAAATATGAAGTTTGGAATAATCTTGAATTTATCTTTTTCGTAAAACACATTTTGGCGAGTTAATTTTTAGAAATTTCAAATCGATTCTAACTTTCCGATTTCAACATAATTGTATATTTTTGCAATATATTTTAAATACTTGTTGTTATTGCCATGTTCTCAAAATACGTTTAAAAAAAATTGCTTTCAAATCGTTTGGACTATTTCAGTTAAAAATCATTCAAGCATAAACGGTTCAGCGTTTCTTTAGGATACATACATATATGTGAATTTGTCTTGTTTTTGTAACCTGACGTTTACGAGTTCAGCCATAGGAATTCAATGCATGCTATCACAATGAAGCTTTGACCTCACGTTTCGTTTGACAATCGTAAGGAAAAGAACGTTATGTTACGTAATGTGACTCTAAACAGAAGCTCTAGTTCAAATTTGCTGAACATTTGCTTTGTCTGACAGCTCCACAGCTGTAAAAAAAAAAACAACAAACAAAATACATTTGCTTTTGGAGGGATTCCCATTGGTTATTATAGAAATGTCATTCAAAGCAACCTCGAAACAGGCTCATCGTAACGCAGACGAAGCTGAAGCGTGTTTGTGTTTCAGCCATTAGATTTGTCTTAAAAATCCACATTTCCAAATTCTGACTTGGACAATTGTTTCCATCAAAATATCTGTCAAATCAATTCAATTTCATGGTGAACAAAATAATCTTACCGTCCAAAAAAAACATCCGTTAAAAAAAATGTTGCACTTAAGAATTTAAAATTCCGTTTTGTTGTTAAACTATGCCTCAATTTTTATCAAACTAAATTAAAAAAACATCAACTCGTTTAAAGTAAATTCGATGTGGATTTGTCACACATCCGGAACGTGACGACAACAAGTACATCATAACCATTTCAAATCTTTGTTTTTTTTTACCACACTCACCTAGATTCGGTCTGTTCCACGGGAAACAAACGTAACCAATCCAATATATAAAAATGTCCCACAAACCAAGGCTCATAACTGCAATTCTTCTCAAGCCATATTTACTACAAAGGCATGCGTATAACATCACAAAAAAAAAGTTGTTTCAACGGTTGTTCAACTGAAAATAAAACACAACGTTGTATAAAAGTCTGTGTGTCAGAGAGGCGGATATTAAAGTTGGACTTCGCGCACAATCATGACGATGGCTATCGCGTCCGTCCGCGTCGGTCTTCGTCGCCATCAACACTTTACTTAGCCACTTTTGTACCACTGGGCATATCCTTATGGAAGCAAGTTAACCTGATGATGAGTGCTCTTGGATATAATTCTGCACTCGTCTGACCGTATTTGGTGAAAATGTACCATCATACGGTAGCGGTCTTCGCTTCGTTGTGGGAATCTTCAGATCCGGTATCATACCATTTTTATCACTCCCAGATTATGCCAGCACATCTCAACGACGACAACCGGCGACAACGACGCAGACGCAGACGGGTCAATAGCAGAGTAGTCATAGCCACAGCAAAAGCAAAGCGACCAACTTGTTTCCTCGATATAGCATCACCTACATACGGCGGGTTTTTTATTTTGTTATATTTTTGTTTGTCTTTATCGATGATGGTATTTCAATGCTTGTTGTTTTTGTTGTTGATGAGCAATTCGTTGAATTGACTTGAGATATGATCAGACGAGCGAAAGGTGAGCAAAATAAACACAGCAAGTTGGACTTTGTTACGGCTAACCAAAGCATACCTCTTAGAAAAAGAAAAATGGAATGAAGTTCAACAAAGTAATGATTACGGACTTAAATTTGATGTAGATTCGTTAAAATAAGCTTGACTATTGATCCTTACCGCAATGGTTAAAAAAACAACTAAGTAAAGCTTACGTTGGGCGCCACTTTTGATTATACAAAATAAAACATTGCTGGTAGACAAATTCGCAATCCTTTTAGTTACATTAAATATATGCGAGTGAGTATTGTTATTCTTAATATTTCATAGTGCAGGTTCACGTTGGGCGCCACTTTTGTTGCTTTTGGCCTAAAAACTATTCCTTGGAATACAATCGAATCATTTTTATAAGACTATTAGTCACCTTCAGTGTTATCATAAGCCAATTTACATTAACCCAAAATAGAGCCCCAAAAATATAAGTTTCATTCAAAATCAAAAAATGAAACTAAGCGCTAAGTTGGACTTTGTTACGGCTAAACAGAACAGAGTATGGGCTTAAATTTGATAGAGATTGGCTACTAAATTAATTTTGGCTTTTGGTCTCTTTTACAATGTTAAGAAAAAATATAAGTTAACCTCACGCTGGGCGCCACTTTTGATCTTACAAACATTAATATGGCAGGGAAAACTCGTATCCCCATCGAGTTACATCAAACACATCTCAGTATTTAATAATTAGACCCAAGTCTAAAAATCATTCTTTTTAATTCAAATGCAACATTTTTGTAAGAATATTGTTCACCTTCGGTATTATCATAAGCAACTTTATATATGTCCCAAAATAAAGACGCAATGGAAACAAATAAACTAAGTTGGGGGCAGTTCTATTTCATGCTTTGTTAAGGCTCACGTTGGGCGCCACTTTTGCCCTTACAAACATAATTATGATTAGCTGAAAAATACGTATCCCCATCGAACTACATCAAACATATGCGTGAAGATTGTAATTTTTAATATTTAGGGCTCAGACCCACGTTGGGCGCCACTTAATTTACTTTGGCCTGCAAAACTATTCTTTTAAATTCAAAATAAACATGTTTATGGGAATATTGGTCACTTTCAGTCTTATCGTAAGCCACTTTATGTAAACCCCAAAATTAAAGTCCTTAAAATATAAGTTTTATTAAAATTTGAAAAATAAAACCACAAAGTATTATTTTATTTGGTTCTTCTTCTCGGAACAAAATCTGTTCCTATACAAACAATTATTAAATTTTCCACAACTTGTTGTGTGAGATCAACAATCTGTCTATAGTTTTGTAGACATAAAATCTTTGTGATAAATTATAACCTCTTCTATACGGAAGAGTTTCCAGAATAATAGTTGGTAGCTTGCCAATAACGACACATTACGCATCCATGGGCCGCACGCACCGCACAGCACAGGTCTAATGCATGCATATTTGCTTTTGCATATTTTATATATGCATACATATACTATTGCATTAATTGTAAAATCTATTTGCATGGCAATAGCTTTGTTTTGAAAGGGACTTTTTGCGAATCCCTTCCTTAACGGAGACGGCGGCGCGCGGTGGAGGCCTGCATTTTGACTGCTACTACATTACACGTAGTCGTAGACTATAGATTTTAAGATTTTACTCATCTCTAAAATGTAATATGAACAAATAGACACAAACCAAACGGCAGATGCATGCAAGCGGGAAACCATCTTTATGACGGAATTTGTAGTTTGCCATTTTTCTATGGCGATGATTTTTCTAAAAATATCCTCTCGCAAAAAAATATTTCTTGTGCATTTGTTTCAATACTTTCTTTATATGATGAGGATTTGGTTAATTTTGTTTTGTTTTGTTTGTTTTAATAAAATTCTGGAGTGGTTGTTGAAAACAACGCATTCTTCATAATGTTTTTCTTTCGTATATTTGTGTTTTTAATTTGATGTGTTGATCGTTGACGGAAGGGGAATAAGTGGTATAATTCAGGTTGTAACATAAAATTTGGGTGATTGGTAAGAGATTGTTTGAAATAAACACTTTGTTTCAGAAATTTAAACATCTATTCATATATGCCTGGATATGATTAAATTTTTTGAAGATCAATTTTGTGTCAATGGCTTCGGAACTATTTTACTTTTACTTTTACTAGTGCTTTTTTTTTGGTAAAATGGTTCCCAACAAGCGAGAAACGATTATTTTGTATGGGTATATCAAAGAGTGAACTTTGAGATCTTGACGTCAAAAATGTCAATTGGAATCTTAAAATATTTTCAGATGTTTCCCAAAAATATGTTAACCAATTTTCTATCAACCAAGTTAAAACCCAATTTTATCTGTTAAAAATGACAGAACAAAAATTGACAGCCAATCGTCGACTTATTTTCTATCACAAAACTTGCCGACTTCTTGCAATCGTTTGAACTCGTCTAAACACCAAATTCTTTGTATTTTCAAAAATTTGGACAATTGTCCACTAATTGGATATTGGATGATTTTCTTGCTAACAACATCATCCAATTTTTAATTGGCCGAAAGTTTTTGAGTAGAAAACAACAACAAATGTTGAAAACGCATGAACAAGTTACAATTTATGCAGGTGATCAAGAACGGGCGATGTTTGTGAGATGCAGGTTGTGGAGAGTATACGCGTTTTTCTTTCGCAGGCTTGAACAACCTCTTAAATTGTAGTTTTCATTCCAAATTAAGACAAATATTTCACTTAAAGCTTAATTGATAGAACAAAAAAGGATGTGAAATATTAAATGTCTAAAACGAATAATTTGTTTTCATTAACAGTAAGAAAATGGCGCCCAACAACGTGAAACTTAAAAAAAAAAAAACAATATTACCCGTGTTTTGTTGGAAAATCTATCCATAGTATAGTAGTATGAATAACACCGATAAAAGTTAGAGTAGAATTTTACTATGGATGGGTTTTTGCCATTTATACGAGTCTCGAATGGATCTTATGTGATTTTGTTCTCAAATGTTGGTACGATTGATATTGCATTTGTATCTCGATGGATGTGTTCGTTGAGTAGTTGTGCATTTGGAATCATGTGTGTTTTCCATTGGGGAAAAAATCAATCTATTATTACTGTTGATATTATTTAGTTTTGTTAGTGAAAATGGACTAACTGGGCTTATTTTGCAAGAGAAAACAATAGAAAAGATAATTAAGTTTTGCTATGTTTCCACCAAAGGTTTATCTCAGTTTAGATTAGATAAATCTTTTTGGTGTTTCCACCGCACAAGAAGATTTAAAAATGATTAAGTTTGACAGCACATTCTAAAATGCAAATGGTGTTTCGATGTTTCTTATGAAGTGCACCATATAAGAATATGCTATCTACTCCATGTGCAATTTTTTTTTTAATTTGATTAAAACAAAACTATATTTTTTGTACACAAATATGCAAATAAACAGACCATAACGCATTATCTGTAAAACCAACTCCTCCACACAGGTCTTTCTTCACAAATTTTGACTTGACTCCGATCTCCGACCGGAATCGAGGCAAATCAGCCTCATTTCAACTCGATTCAGGTATATAAAGAATTTAGGCGAGCTTGAAGCTCGTTTCAACACCACATATTAATGTAGTAGTCTACGAACAAACCCCCTTCTTGAAGTTTTTATTTTATGTCAAATTGTTTGGTTAAAACTTTGAAATCGACTATTACTTTACACAGACGTATTTTCTTGATTTTGAAGTCAACTATCAAAATTGATAGTCAACTATCAAAAATCAGCTTACACGAGTTCACCCCTGGTCTAAATTTCGCTATTTTTTTGGAATTTTTTGATAAATTTCTGGCAAATATTCAGTTGTATCAACTTTCAAATATAAAAACCGGACTACTGCGGATCGTTTTTTTGTCAATTTCTCTCTGTACTATATTATGGAATACGAAAAAAACGCACTTATTTAGTGTGCAATGGCGCCCAACGTGAAACTTAAAAAAAAAACAGTATTTAGTGTAAAGTTATGTTCTTAGAAACCAAGATATTGAATTGTTGCTAAAAATATCAAAAATCGATATCAGTGTGGAACAAATCAGATATAGAGAGAAAAGACAGCCATATTTTTAGTACTTAACTTTTAGGTTGTTGTTTAGTAAAAAAGTCATTAATAAATCACCACCTTTTCTCGGAAAAACATTATCTCCAACTTCTAGACACAAATATCTTCCTTGTTTAAACAGTAAAAATGGCGCCCAACGTGAAACTAAAAAGACCATCTTTAGTGAAAAATTAAGTAGTGGTGAACAAAAATTTGAATTTTGATGCTGGAAATATCAAGGATTAGATATCAAGAAAACAAATCGTAGATAAAGAGTAAAAAGACAGCTATATTTCAGTATTTACTAGTACTTAACTTTAATGTTGTTATTTAATAAAAAAAAATTTAATTTATAAATCGTTTCCTTTTCTCAGAACAACATTATCGCCAACTGCTACCAATAAATTACATCAAAATCAAAACAATATTTCAAAATTCGTCTATATTCTTATACTCGAAAAGATCTTATGTCATACGCGAATGCATAAAGCCTATACCTATTCATCAACATAAAAGAAAACAAGAACAACATCAAAAATAACTCAATAGATGTTAATTAGTCACGATTTATATTGGATCAATTAAATATCGTGTAGCTAATCGAAAGTGCACACAATATATTATACATATTTGAACTCTGAAGAACACTTGCCTATATTGAGTTGAGCTCCTATCCTATCATATATTCTAAGAAGACAAACAGATAGAAAATAGAATAAAAGAGGCAAGAGTGAGTTTTGCGATGCGATGCGACTTCCTTGTAGAATTTTGTCTCATATTGTTGTTGTAACATTAATTGAATCTGTCAGAAACGCACAACCAATTTAAACTCCATGAAGTCTATGCGAGCTTTTTATTTGTCACACACTCGAACTCGAAGTCGAAATCGGACTCGGAGTCGGAGTCGGCCAAATGGCGGAAGCCAAATGCTGCCATGTCTGTGTCGCCACATTTAATTCCTTACGTCCATTTGGACGCTTCCATATCTAAAGGAATGTTCCTCCGAAGACATAACATAGAGCATCTCTCATCTCTTTTCTTTTTGGGGCGTCTGTCGTTGTTGATAGGCGAAACGAAAATATTCCGGGTGTGCATAAGTTGCAAGGTGTGTGTGGAGGACTGATATGGCATCCTTTTACGAGTACATGCCAAGAGTTGCAACCAGCCGCCGCGTGCCGGCCGCCGCGCCGAACTAGGCACGATTACAGTCGACTGTCGAGCTATAGCTGGTGGCTTTAGATGAGCTATTGCTATCTCTGGTTAGGTGCATCGACAGCATTTCAGCCCAGCAGACACTTAGTCTGTAAAGATAGGCAGTGGAGAACTATAAGATTATGGGAGATTTGGCGATTATTAAGATGAATTTGCACTCCACGTCGCGTTGCGTCGTTTTGGTTTCGGCTGGCCGCGTCTTACTTCTCTTTTCCTGGGACAATCATCATCCGTCATACTATATTTAACGCGTCCAGACGACCGACGCACGATGGTTTCGTTCCTTTTTGGTTGTTCTATATATCCATCGGGGTGCATAGATGTACATGTACATCTAATAACATAATATTAAGAATTTCGTGTATTTTCTGAGAATAAACCATGATTTCGTAACGCATCCGATTTGATTATGGCAAATGAAAGCAACTTCTGTGTTGGCAGTGAAAGTGGCTAAAATCATGTTCTCTGTCGCATATCGCAGACAGAATGTGCAGCATATGTCCCCATAAATTGACGTTAAATTAACATCAATTGTCAATATTCACTGGCGCGACGATCGCTGGCATCAGTGGGAACTGACAATTCCTTTCGATAAAACAAACCCTCTCTTATGTCAAAAGACAAAAAATAATATATGAAGACAAGCGAATCGGAAGTCCTTCATTAGAGTAAAGGCAATAATATTTAATTGAAGAAACAATATTGATTTGTAATTTAGCTTGCCTCCGTCTCTGTCTCTGATGTGATGTATCTAATCAAATTACGATCGAGTTGAGATTTTGTCTCAGTGATTTCTCGATCCGATATCTCTGAATCAGAATCAGAATCAAAATCGGAATATCAATTGCCCGACCAACATTTCGATCAATTGACAACAATCAAAAGTTAAATTTGTCTTAATTGCTGATGGTTTTTATTACTATACAAAATACATACACTCATATACTCGACTTGTATACACTTTCAACATTTGATCCGGCAATTGATTTAAGCCTGGAGATGCGGAGAAGACGACAAATATTATATAGATACACCCCTTTGATTGGCGCGAAGACATTTTATGCATCGAATTGCTGACACACTGCGATCTGGTGCCGGCGACGACGACGAAAACGAAAACGGCAACAACAACGGCAACGGCTGCTGCGGCGCACGCTAATAACCCGCAGCTGAAGGCGTCGTCTCCGTCGCAATCGTCGTCGTCCGTCGCTTCGGTCTTTGGTAGTTGTTTTATTGAACGTCTACCGCCCAACTTTTCCCACCGACCACCACGCCACACCACACCATCACCACCCATCATTTAAAGTTTCACTCTGTTGCGCTTATACTGGTGGTAACGAAGGCAAAGGCAAAGGCGATAGATGGCGGTGGGTCACCTAAGCCGGGTGATTTCCTCATTGTTTGTCATAATGTCACTTCTCGAAAATTATTAGAAGTGGAACGGAATTTTTCTTAGATAATAATCTGTTTCTGTTTGTGTGGTATTTGGTATAATAATTTAACGACGATGTTTGTAATTCGGAAGGGTGATCTAGAATCTAGATCTGTTTCTGTAGATATTGAAATATTCGATACGCTACAGTTCAGAGCTGTCGAAATTAATACTTTAATACTATATCTACTGTGATTGTGATGCAATTGAGAGGATTTTATGACCAAAAGCCTGTCAAAACAATTGTCAAGTCTAACAAACTTTTAAAATTTAATACCTTAGATCTCAGAAACAGACATCAAAAATAAAGGATGATCGTCATTGTTTCCTTGTTTGTTTTATTTGATTTTTAAGATAGAAATACCTAACGCTCATATACTTGAAGTTCTACAAAAATAGTTTGTTTTAAAATACTTTCGAGTTTTAAGTTTTTCAGAAATTAATTTTATTTTTGGCCCAAAACCAGTTTTAGGGAAATTCAATATTATGGGAGCGTAAAACTATCAATTCTTATTTCGACAAATGACCGTTTGACGTTTGGTAGCATTGTTCTTATTTGAGAATTCCTTAATACTAATACATTAAAGGTATTATGATTCGTTAAATACTGACAAATTAATCATTTGTTTTTTTTTCAAACAAACTGTCAAAATTTGTATTGGAAATGAAACGATTTGTTTAGTTTATTTGTATAATCTTCCTTAAGGGGGTATTCTAGTGTAGAATTTTGAAAAAATCAAACATTTTTTTTTCATATTTTCAAAGTTTAGACATTCAAGAACATGCGTTTAAAAGGATTTTTTAATATTCCCATTATTTCACAAGTTAATTGAAGGTCATAGAAACTGGTTTTGAAGGTCATAGAAACTCGGAAGGTCGAGCGCTCGGAATTCCGGACTTCAGAGGCGTCAAAGGAGGGTAGAACTGCTCGTATTCATCAGAGAACATCGAATCAGTATTTTGAAGTAGAGGAAGCATTTTTATATGGTTTAAAAATATGTACGTATTCTGTATCATTCTATAAGTAAAATTGACGAAAACTTGTCTCAAAACTCTGGACGCGTTTTTCTCGAAACTACTTTTTTCGAGCTGGTGGTAAGGATATAGGTATCGAGTTCTAATAGACCGATTTACTTCAAATTTGGAGAGGATGTTCTTTATACATCTCTTTATCGTGTGGTCCTTGTCCAAAAATATAACTTCTCATTTAGTATTTTTTAAAAATTTGGAATTGTTGAAAAATATGCAACAAGAACATTTTTTTTTTCAAACTGCTGCCATTTTTTTAAAAAGTTTTTTTTTTTAACTTATCCAAGGGTCAAACGATAGCGACATCTATAATAATTAAGAATCCGTCTGGTTTTTGTTTTTCAGATCACCAGGAGGGTTGGTAGGATGCACGCCAGGACACCCTCTTTTATTTAGACCCCCCACTTTGACTGCTTGTAACTTTGTTAATTTTAAACAACAAATCAATAAACAAATGATAAAAAAATTTATACTAAAAATATTTGTTGTTTCCTTTATACATACAACGCTTCAAAAACCGGGCGAAATTCATGTCTCTACACTAGAATACCCCCTTAAACGTCAATGTGACTTTTTTAAATAAGGCGTGTTCAGAAATATGATATGATAGAGAGCTAAAAACAAATCCTGACCTTTTTCTGTAACTGTTTCACCGCAACTAGTTGGAAATATTAGTTTAAAAAAAGATAAAATGAATTAAAACTTGAGACGTGTTTTTTAGACGTGTGGTTTGCAAGAAAAAATAAATTAGTCCACTAAGTCCTAAGGTTCTAGTATCGAGTCTGATTTCCGAAATATAAACACTTCCAATCTGTCACACATAATCCGTTAAATACTTCTTTTTATATAGAAAAGGAACGTCAAATACGATATGACGTTTAACATCTGACAACTGATTAAATTAAACAGCATTTACAAAAACAGTAAACTTTTGACGTTGAATAAATTTCGTGGAAGTGCGACAACACTGGATTCAATAGATATCTACTGTTTCATTTTTGATGAAATGCCCGCGCTTCTTGGCAATTGTTATCGCCTCGTAAAAGATTCGAAATAGAAATTAAAAGTAATCATATAAAATGTTGGTGGCGTCGGAAGCAGTACAATTAATTAATTCAAACAATGTACGTTTTTTCTTAATTGATGGTTGTTTCGTTCGTTTCGTATATAAGACGATGAAAGGGGTTGTGTGATGCGAGTACGAGAGCTTTTCAAAAGGTCAAAGTGCAAAATGATGAAAAAAGTATGCATAAAGAGGCTATTATTTGCTTTCTGCTTTGGAAAATATTTTATTTTTTCTTTCTCTAATTGAAAAATACAGTGTTGAATATTTTTGTACGTTATATACTTATGGTCGGATGTCTTATAGGACAAAGGATGACACCTTATATTGTGCTCGATGAGGTGTGTGCATTAGGAAAATTAAAAATACTTTCTCTTTTTTTTCGAAAACAACAGACTGTTTCCTAATATTAAGTCCGAGATGTGCACAAGAGCTAAATAAGAAAATTGGAAAGATACGTTTCCGTGGTATGACATTTTGTGTCGTTTTTACATGCGTCATATTCAAAGTTTCCGTTTTTATGTTTTGTTCTGTAGACAATATCAGTGCAAGGGTTTCTTTCTAGATTTCTGTAAAATGTTTTGAGCTTAAAGGAAAGATTCCATGATATTGTGTGGATCTCATCGCAATATCCTAAGTGATTTCAGTGAGAACATTCAACAGAAGTCTTTCAGCAAAAAGGGTTATTATCCTCCTAAAATTATAATAGGAATCAGTTCGCTCCAGGGACATTTCTAGGTTTTCTCACACTTAGTTGCCCAAAAGAGATGGTAGCTACTTTATATACGAACAACAATGGCAAATCCCCAACATTTTTTGATTAGGGTGAGATTTCCAATAAATTAGTAAACACACACCCTTTAGAAAACAAATGAACTAAATCCAATCTTTCACAAAAAAAAATCAAGTGCAACAATGAAAACAGGAAAATGACGCAAAAGTTATTACATTTTCTTGTTGTATTCCAGGTCTTTCTAGGTACGAGGTATGACCTCTCTCGCACTCCGTCAGCATCCTTCAAACAAATAGAAAAACTACATCGAAGGAGGATGTAGACATTTTTTTGAAAACTGATCCTCATATCCTAGTCACCTGCGTATTGTTATAGAAAATCGAGATCCTTTTTGTTTTGTTGTTGCTGTAAATTTTTGATGCACATTGTGGAAGAAGACTTTTAAATATCCCGAATGTAGGTTATCCTCTTTTTGGTGAGCTCAGACTGAGATCAGACCGTGGGAAACATCTCCTGAGCGCGATGTTCGCATAGGAATGCAGCATTGAATTTATATAGATATGTATTTCCATTTTGGATTTTCCTCTCCTTGTGTGTTGATTAGGGATAATGGTTTTTACCATCCTAGGGGCCTTTCCAACTGTCATTTCCCTTTGTTTTGGTAAAGGTACACACAAAAAAAGGAAAAGAAAAAAATAATCTATAAAC
This sequence comes from Eupeodes luniger, assembly GCA_951509635.1. Lineage (NCBI taxonomy): Eukaryota > Metazoa > Arthropoda > Insecta > Diptera > Syrphidae > Eupeodes > Eupeodes luniger. Next base: position 2,732,180 of record OX608075.1, on the reverse strand, counting down.
TCCAACACCACGCACTTGCATCGTAGTCTAAGGCATCTCCGTCGCGTCGTCTCCTTCGTCGTCTTCATCGTAGCTGACTCTTTAAGGAAGGTTTCAAATTTCAAAAATATAAGTTGTGCACCGTTAGTAGTCTAAATAAATCTTTTAATGGATTTTCCTGTATGAGCGTAGGAGAAAAGGAAAATGTCGTTTATGTTTTCATTTTTTGAGAGTTTATACTTTTGTCGTCGTCCTTGGTACTCATAATCTTGTTAATGGCGCGTTATGTAGATTTGGTTTTAATACAGTTACAAAAAAAAACAGGTCTTGAAATTAACATTTAGTGCTTAGGAAAATAGGTGCAGGCTTAGATATTTTGAGCTACATCATCTGGTGCAATTGAATTGATAAGGTCGATAAATTATGAGATACAAATTTTAAGATAACACACATTTTTAAAAAAGGGGAAACGTTGATTTCTAATGTAGGTTAGGTATATTTTTGTTTACTCTACGAGATTAAGAACTAAAAATTTGATCACTTTCAAAATTATAAAATTCACGGACAAAATGTTTACTTTTAAGTGCAGGTCACCAGATTACCAGTGGAGTCAAATCAACATCACACTTCTTGAGATTGTCAAAACATGAACTTGCATAATGTTTTTAGCAATATTTGTTATAATTTTCAATCTCTCACTTTCAACCTTACAGCATTGCTATCAAAAATCAAATTATATTTAATTCCATTTAATGTCTTGTAACAAAAGACATTTATCAATATTTAAGTTATCAATATTTTTGACGAATTGTGAATTTTTTAAAGGTTTTAAATCTGTTGTGAATATTTCTGTTGACAGTTTGGTATTTAATTTTTCAAAAATGACATTTGTCAAATTTTCTCTCAATTTAAAAATGATATTCGAATATAAATATTATGAAACACATTTATGTATAATATTAATATGATTCATATTTTTTAATCAATTTTATTAAATGGCATTCTGACTGTGAATTTCCAATATTGTTAATCCATTGTGAATACAAAAAATCAGATCTATATTCTTGTTAACTGTCAATTTATCTGTCAATACGCAATTTGAGTTGTTAATAGCTAAGAAATTATATTTAAAAATGTGAATTTTGAATCAATAAACTTATAAAATTGATTCCAAGAAAACCACAAAAAAGTACAGTTATGCAGATTGGTGTAAATAATGGAAGAGAGTGTTAAACTCGCTAAAGGATTTTGTTTCAAAACTTTTACTTGTACAAAGTGATAAAACATTGCTGTAGAGCTTAAGGGGGTATTCTAGTGTAGAATTTTGAAAAAATCAAAAAACATTTTTTTTCATATTTCGAAAGTTTAGACATTCAAGAATATGCGTTTAAAAGAATTTTTTAATATTCCTATTATTTCACAAGTTAATTGAAGGTCATAGAAACTGAAACGCGTATTGAGCGCTCGGAATTCCGGACTTCAGAGGCGTCAAAGGAGGGTAGAACTGCTCGTCTTCATCAGAGAACATCGAAGTAGAGGAAGGATTTTTATATGGAGCAGAAATCGCTGATTAAAAATATGTACGTATTCTGTATCATTCTATAAGTAAAATTGTGGAAAACTTGTCTCAAAACTCTGAACGCGTTTTTCTCGAAACTACTTTTTTGAGCTCGCGGTAAGGATATATCGAGTTCTAATAGACCGATTTACTTCAAATTTGGAGAGGATGTTCTTTATACATCTCTTTATCGTGTGGTCCTTCTCATTTAGTATTTTTAAAAAAATCGGAATTGTTGAAAAATATGCAACAAGATCATTTTTTTTTCAAACTGCTGCCATTTTGTTAAAAAGTTTGTTTTTTTAACTTATCCAAGGGTGAAACAATAGCGACATCTATAATAATTAAGAATCCGTCTGGTTTTTGTTTTTCAGATCACCAGGAGGGTTGGTAGGTTGCACGCCAGGACACCCTCTTTTATTAAGACCCCCCACTTTGACTGCTTGTAACTTTGTTAATTTTAATTTTTTTTTAATAAATTTTTTTTATGTATGAACAACAAATCAATAAATAAATGATAAAAAAATTGATGCTAAAAATATTTTTTGTTTCCTTTATACAACGCTTCAAAAACCGGGCGAAATTCATGTCTCTACACTAGAATACCCCCTTAAGCCCTCCAGAGCGAACTTCAGAAAAGTGAAAGATTAAAAACAAAGGAAATAGAAAACAATAGAGCAATCTAGTCATTTTCACATAAACGGAATTACTTAACTCTTCATCTTCGTCAAAGAAGAGTTCAGTTGAACATATTTTGTTTTTAATTTTATTTATCTACTAAATAATTTTCTTTGAACGTTCCTCTTCTTCAAGGAAAATAAAGCAAACTTCTGCGAGATACACATTCACAGTATACAAAATATTGGAATTATTCACAATGACATACCTACATACTAATTAACCAATTCAATTTTACAATGATTTTTTATTTCAATTGATAAATTTTATCAACCGTCAATCGCTTGATAATAATTGATCTTCAATAAGAGTGATTAACTTTTTTACAATTTATTGCTAAATTTTTGCCCGATTTGACTTTGCCAACATTCGTCTGTTAGTTTCTCTTGTTTTCATAAGAATCGTTTTTGGAAATATATAGCCAATTTGCTTCAGTGAAAATTTTTCCGCCAAGAATTTGTATCCGTGCAAAAAAGAAAGAAAAGTCCAAATGAAAATATAAAAATTGAAATGTCAAACGTCAAAGAAAACTCATTCACAGTGACTTTTTTTTAGCAGAATTCACAATGAGGAAAATTACCAACTGGCAGCCATTGTACTAAAAAAATAAATAAATAAATAAATAAATAATAAATAAAGGATTAAATAATTGATATTTGACAAGGCAACGTTTTAACTAATGTTTATTTTGTAAAATGAGATTTCCAAGCAATCAGCTATGTATCTATTATCCTTAGTTGCATCCTCTAATGATAATTGTCTATAAATTCTCGATAAGATGACCTTAATTAATTTATAACCATTCTTTGATATGACAGGAAAATTTAATTTTCCTTAACGCAATTATACACATCGAATGTAATTAAAAGTCATTTTGAAAATTCCAGGGAAAATGATCATGCATCCAGAGGCAAGTCATCATGCATGAAACAATGCTAGATTCCACTCCCATATAGAAGCAAACAAAAAAGGAGGATATCACATCACATTTTGGTTCCTCTTTTCCAAGAAACTATGTATGTATGTATGTCCAATCGAAATAATATCACGAAACATATAATTTTCTATTTTCCAGATCTATCTCACCCACCTTCTTCTTTCTTATTCTATTTTTATCTATCTATACACCTCGATGTCTGTATAGACATCCACATCACCATCACTTTGAATCAGTGGTCATTTTTGAAAAGGAATTTAAACTGGACAAGGGTCCCAAGTCAGGTTGAGGGAATCAATCAGTTTGCCCGTAAATTACAGGTTGAATATTCCAGAAACTCACACTCTATCCAGCACACGACTTGAATACACAAATAGATAGTGTATGTCCTATCAGTGAAGCACTCACTTAATTATCTAGAAACTATAGAAAGAAAGTACTGATAAATCTACAGAAATGGCTTAGAATTTCAACACACAAAGTTCCTATATATACTTCTACATCGACGCGACTATGTATATCAAACCCCTTGAGACATTTGTGTCTTTGCCTTAGCTGATCTTTAGGTGCTGCTTACACTTTGATGATGCTCGAATGTGATTTATATATTTGTTGGACAGCGACAGCAACGCAATCACATGCCCCGTTGGCATCAAATCAACGGAAAACTAATTTATTACCAGTGAAAATCCGATCGGAAAATAACTCTATGCCCACAATCTCCAAGACTAAATTCACTGCACCATATAAATTTCCTCATCTCGACATCGGCAATATCGGAAGAATATTTTACGGGTGCCAGGTGTCAGGAGGCATGGGTGCAGAATTTTGAGTTGAACACGACACGCCACTTTATCACTTCATGTCTATATGGGCTATGGCTAATTTATGTGTTTTTAATTGGAGATATTAATTTGCATGGAGGTTGTTCCTACTCATCAAAAAATTGGCATGACATTTGTTGAAAATACTCACTCATCAAACAAATTTTCTCTTTTTTCTTAACATCACAAATCTTCTAAAAATCGATTTAGAATACAAAAGATTTTTAAATAGCTCCACAAAGTATAGATACGAACGGATCTCGTTGAGCTAGAAGATTGTTTCCAATAAAAATAATCTCCCGCTAAGCGTAAGTGCCTTCTAAGAAAATAAATAAATAAATAACATTTATCTTTCATTTTTTTTTAAAACACACAGTTTTCAACCATCAGGTTTCCTGTTTACCAATCCCCATCCACAGTAGCAGATCTCACAGTATTTCGAAATAATCGAAATCGCAATCCAATGGCAAAAAAACAATTATTATAGATAAAGTATCTATCTATTTAGGAATTTGCGTGCCTCCTACAGCTACAGCGGGTGGCAATTATAATTGAAATTAATTTTCGAAATTTCCAAAGCACATAATAGGAGCGCGAAAGGTTGAGTTCAAGCGTTTAAACATTTTCCTGCCATTAGCAAGTTGCTTTAAAAATAGAAAAACTCGTCACCGGCATAAAACAACGGCGCGGCGGCTGGGATCCATATTCCGATTCCAGCATCGAAAGCTAGACAAGCCCCAACTTCCACCAGAAGTAGTAAGAGTTTCCTTCTTCGTCTATATTTAGACTCCATAAGATAATATTGATCGCGCAGCGCAGGGTGGAAACGGGTATTAGCGGTGGCGAGCCGGGTTGGGCCAGGCGTTTGCATGGCAGTGGCAAGAAGCGATGTCGACTACAGACGACGATTACGACGACGCGGTAAAGCTGTGAGCGATTAATGAAACAAACGCGTGTAAACACTAAGTATAGGTATAAATTATTTTATTTTCCCCGCGTGGTCTATGGTCTTTGGGTTTGGAATAAGTTTCCAGCTCTCTGTCTCACCGATTCGAGGGATGGCCCATTGCACCTGTAGAACTTAATAATAGTCCAATGCCCATGTTGAGATTTTTGTTATATATGCGTCTCGAAAGAATATTGTTTTTCTAATACATATGTGTTGGATCTGGATGTTAGAAATGGATTCGAAAATATGTGGAAAATGTTATTTTAGTTCGAGTCTATGTCTGTCTATATATTGAAAACAGATTTTCCATCTCGTTTACGATGTTTTAAATTATTGAATAAGGAAATGATCACCTTTGGTGGAGGACTGTGGAGGAGGAAAAAAGAGAAGAGAAAGAAATGTATGCATTTCAAAAATAGGTTACGAGCTATTCGATTGTGAATTTGAGTATTTGAAATTTGTTTTAGGAACCAATAATAATTTGAACTTTTAATAATTTGTATGAAATTATTGTTTTTGGAGTTCATTTTCGATTTTAAATGTGGGAAAGTTATTTTGTTTCTAACATCAATAAATATATACAAATTGCAAAGTATGTTGTTTCAAGAAGTATTTGGAATGTAGACTTTTTTGTATACCAAAACAGTAGTATCGCCTCCTTTCTAGCCCTTCAAAGAATATACAAAGTCCGTAGCTGGCGTTATTGATTTTAACCTCAGAATAAAGTTCTGAACAGAACCCGAGTATATTGAGCATGATCTAAAAATCCTCTGAACAGAACGAATTCTGAGCTCTCAGAATTATCTGAACACTTAGCTTCATTTTCCATTTTACCTGTCAAATGCTTGTGATCAAAATTCTTTACTTTGTTATTTTATTCCAAGCTCATGGAGTACCCTCTGAACAAGCCAAGAACACGTTCAGAACGAAAAAATAAACACAAGTTTTAAGCACTGAACGTTCATAGGTAAAAACGAAAAATCTTTTTTTTTGACAGTTCAGGATTTGCTTTGAGCTAAAAAAGAAAAAACCTTATGGGTTGCTGAGTCTCAGACTTGAGGAGCTATAAAATATTTGGGGGCTATCATAGACAAAATTTTCAACGGGATTCTTCCCATCATCGAAGATCTTAAGTGTCGATAATATCTCTTAAAGTTTATTTATACCGAGAAAAAGTCCCTATCATCTCATTTTGATTTAATTTGATTTCATCGTCGGGAGCAATTACGAGAGAAGTTTTATTCCATATATTACACAATTCAAAGAAAACGTAATTTGATCAATAATGAACGCAAAACCTGTTGTTTTCGCTCAAATTTATTTATGTACTTGGTTAAACATTTTACAAACGATCTATATTGTAATTTTTAGCAATTTCCTATCCTAACATCTTGGGAAGTATTAATTTGCTTTTATTAAAAACAGTGTATCTGAACACGCCTATTAAATGACAGTTAAAAAAAAGAAAAACAAAGCAAACAAACCTAAATCTGAACACCGTAATTGTAAACTTCAGAAACTCAGAAGCCATATTGATTTAGGAAGTTATTAAATGTCAAAGTATACATTTTTTAAATTTCGAAATAGTAAAATGTTAAAATCAGCAAAGTTATCTTTTTTTTGTAATTTACTAAATTGGCTGACATTTTTCGATATCGTAAGTAACACCTTTTTCGCCTTTATTTGTATTTGTTCCTTAAACTTCGACTTTAGCGGGTTAATGGTATCCGCTTCCGCTTATACGTATTGAAAATAACAACAAGATATCATATCTCAGATAACTCCAAGTCTGTGGTATAAAATGGGTCTTTAAATATACAAAAAAAAACTCGATCTTCTTAATAAAATCTTTTATGAATGAACTTAAAAGATTTCTTCAAAACACCTTTTATCGCATAGACAAATCTACATATTTGATTGAAAAAACATTTTAATTTAAGCTTCATCTTAAAAAAATGTTAAGGGCTTGGCTTCCAGGTTAAGCAATAATTTTACCATTCGTATACTAATTTACAAAAACAAAAAAGTCACCTGTTGCAGCATTTGTTTAAAAACCTAATTGCCATTTCCTGTGAATAAATAAATATATTTCTCTTTGTTTCTTGAGATCTATTAACACCTGAACGCCTACGCCTCTCCATTCATCACATCACATCACCAGACCAGACCAGACACCATACCATATTCCCAGCAAAACATCACCTATAACAGATTAGATTATAAAATGTCAATATACCTTCTAAATGCAAATGTCCATGAAACATGTAACCGCTTAATTTTGTTGGAAGCAGCCAAAGCCAGCAAGTTTTGTATTTTGACATGATTCCACGCTAGACCGCTAGACTTTATACGCTATGATATTAACGACAGATAATTCAGTTAAAAGATACGACAAACTCTTCGTCAGAAATCGCTGAGCTGCCGTCGTCTTTATGCCTCTTTCATCTTGCATGTAGTAGGCTCTTTTTGATGGCGCGGCAAAGCGGGTAAGGCTGGATGGGAATGGGGTATTAGCTAAGCTGCTGCTACACTACACTAAACTACACGATGCAACAGTCATCAACGAACCGAATGCAATTGCAACGCAAAGCGATTGCTGCAATACACGGAACGATTACGTGAAAGGTGAAAGTTTTGTTTGAATCGAACCGGTAGAAGCACCGAATACCGAAACCCACCATTCATTACACATTATTGCGAGTAGCTCCACTTTTGTGGGGCATATGGTCCAGGTCTATGCTCCACCATCACGCCGCCGCCGCACCGCCGCGTTGCCGCCTCCTCCACCACCGCCATCGACTGGAATATACCTTACCTGCCTACCTCTTTACCTATACCTGTGAATATTTCAGTTTCAGTGGATCTGAGACTGAGACTGCATCGTCGCGTCGCAGACCTGTTTGTTTACTCTTCGGCGTTGAAGTTGAAGTCGGATTGGATCGGAGTCGACGTTGTCGTTTTTGTGGTATGTAGTTGCTTTGTTGACATGCTAGCCTAGTGCTCTACCTAGCTGTCGTTTGATGCCCTGCACCAGCACTAACACCAGCAACATTGTAGATGGCTCCTCTGTCGTCTGGCTCTGGCTATGACTATGGCTCTGAATTTTGCCGTTGGCCACAATGCGATTGAACCAATTTCGTTCCATATTTGTTGCGTTTCTTTGCTATTTGCAGATGACATAACGTTCGCGGTGTTTCCAGTTTCTCGCATGCGGTCGTTTTTTGACGTAATAAAATAAATCACGATGCACCTATCAGTGCTGCCGTGGCTGCTAGCTGCTGGCTGCTTGGGCTTGCTGCTTTACTGTTTTACTGCTGTTGCTGCTGCGGTGGTGCGGCTCGGCTGCCAATTATTGGAAATGCTTTCCGAATCGGAATCAGTTAAATGCATTCAAGGCGCACCGCTCAACCTGCTTTGGTATGTTTTTTTTTTGTAGCTTTTAATGAGGAAGAGGGAAACGGCCAGCGAGATGGCGATGAATATGCCACTTTAATTATGTAGTCTTGTTATTGTTAAAACCTACTTTTATTTTTGTTGTTGTTGCTGTTTTGAAAAATTGAATTTTAATTTTATGACCGAAGACAGTTCATGCGATGGAGGTGTTTGGTAATTAATTGAAGTCTTGATCGGTAAATTATTATTATATTTATCGACTTTGGCTATAACTAACCAAACTTGTTTTGACTCTTGTCATGTAACCGATATGTTGATGATGAGAAAATAAGTGTTTGTTAGTACATACATATACAAATATTGTTTCAACTACATTTTTATAAAGAATCGCCCGGATCTATGAACTGTTATATATTTGAAAGAAAAACTACTATATTTTCCGGTGGATTTCAGTTAGTGACAGAAATTTTCAATGATCCCTATAAACGACCTGTCAAAAAAATTCAATTAATTGGTTTCAATGATAAAAACCAAACAAAAGCTTAAATTGGCCCGTACAATTTACAAACAAGTCAATCTTTTTTTGAATTCCCATCAACAGACGAAAAAAATCGAATGAAACGATTTTGTAAAATGTTTAATTTATTTTAGTAAGTTACTCAGTGAAAAAGATGGTTTTGCCTATTTTAAACGATTTTAACCATACTATCCCTTAAAATGTTACTAAATTAAAAAAAATTAAAAATGACTTCCTTCACTTTTAGTAGTTTACTAAATTCACATTACTTCTGAGTTTCTTATACTTCAAATTAAAAGGTCCGTTCCCAGATATAGGTTAGTTTGATTTGTTTGTTTTTCACGAACTGTCACTGTTAAGATGATTATAAAAGTTACATATAATCTTTTTATATGTTTTAAAAATTAAAGACAACAATTGTTCGAAGATTGTCAATCGGGTAGACGGCAATACCATGCTTATTTTTAGCAAAACTTCTGAAAAATTGTAATTATAAAATATGAAATAAAATCAATTGAACTTGAACACTGTTAAGACGCGTTTAGTTGCACCTTTATAACAGAATATAGAATAGAAAGATTTCGTAAGATCTTACATCCATTTTAGCAAATTTCTCAGTTGAAAAGATAATTCTGTCAATTTAAAAATATTTGAGAATTGAGACCCTTACTATATTCCTTAACATTTTACTAAATTTAAAATCACGAAATGAATGACTTCACTTTTATACTACGTTTCCACCGGGCACTAAACCGAGATTTAGCTAGATTTGTCACAAATCTCCTTGAAATCTCGAAGATTTACCATACAAATTTTAATCTCCTCAAATGAAGATTTCAAATAAAACTCATTGAAATCTACTTGGAAACATTAGTTTGTCAAATCAAACAAACTTTTTTTTCGGAGAATAATTGTTGAACCGACCCATTTAAACGCCAATTTCGTTTATTGACAGGTGGAAATGTCAACAAAAACTATCTGTCTCACTTCCATATGACTCAAATTCAAAACAATAAACAACTTTCAAGAAATCACAGACGAAATAAAATGTAAGTATACAAAAATAATAAATATGTACAAGAATATAATAAAACTAATTACTTACAGATGATGAGTGAACAAATACATATTTTTTTTCTTTTCGAAAGGAGAATAATTTGAAGTTTGGTTGGTATGACATAAACCAAACGTCAAATTAATCTCCTTTTCTTTGGTGGAAACACCTCATGATTTATTTCAAATCACTTGCCTTAAATCTCGGATTATTTGTTGGTGGAAACGTACTATGAGACATCAAACTTAAAAGTCCGTTCCCCATTTTTGGGTTTGTTTGTTTTTAGTCACGAACTATTATTGTTAAGATGTGTTCAAATGCACCAAAGGATCCAACAAAAGGTCTACAAATTTAATAAATTATTAACTAGAAAAAGGAAAATGTATTGTGAAAGTTAATTTACAGTTATGACAGAATAGTGAGACATAAAACTTTCTTTGCTTCAGCAAAAATTGTTAATTTTGTTTTAGTGATGATACCAAGGTGTGTTCCCCTTCACATTTCAAAAGAGTCCTTATGAAAAAATTTTCAATCGAAGCTGATCAATTTATAACAGTTTATTGGAAACCCTTCAAAACCCACACATTTCACTTTCTATCATTAACTTTTGTTTCTTTCAAGGTTCAAATTTCTTTCATAACTACATTTTAATTGAATTTATTAAAAATAAGTAAGTAAGAAAGGTAAAAAAGAGCAAATGCATTAGTACACAATTTTTATCAAAAAATAGAAAAAAGAACAAAACATTTGCTGACCTTATTTAACAGTTCTAGGAAAAGGATTTCATATCATTATACGGATGTCTACGGATCACGATGATGGTTCCTCAAAAATGTAAAAAAAAAAATAAACTATTCTCAAATTACACATCTACAAAGTACCTGCCCGCCCTTTTGCCTCCATCAGAGTAATCATCAAGACCAAGACAAAAATCTCTAACAATGATCATTTTTCTTTTCCGTTCCATTTGAAAACAAAAACTAAGAAAAAAAAAACTTACATATAAATAAACGCAGATATGAACTGATTGGCCATCCATTAAGGACCCTATTGGAATCTACATTTTATCTCTTCTTAAAACGAACGAACCCGATGCCCATAACAATCCCTGCATATAGCATGTTCCCTACCCTAAGTATAGCCTTATTCAAGAAAAAAGGTCCGTTTCATTTCTTGTTTTATTCTTCTTGTGGTCTTTATCAATTTTTGAGTCAGTTATGCGGGCTCTGGAATTCGGATTATGTAGATTTTTGTTGATCATCGAACAACGCACGAACGAAGTATATGTATGTATGTAGGTACTTTTAGTTCACTCCTTACGGTTGGTGGTGTGGTTTATATATTTTATTTTGGTTTTTGTTCTTTTTGAGGACAAAGTGATGATCCACTTGCGTAATTTGTTTGATATTTAAAACCATCCATCGGGAACACCTGCGATTATCTGATCTCTTGCGGATATATTTTTTTATACGCGCTGATTTTTTGGAACATGTATTGAATGAGTGAAAGGAATGTCATTTAAAAAAAAATTCAAATATTGTTTTATTTTTTACTTTAGACTTGCATCTGCTTTAATAAAAAAAGAGAAAGATTCTATCATCAAGGTCTCGTAAGCTGAGATTTGCTTTGTTGTCTGTATTTTCAGCTTTAATGACAATTATTGTAAGATTATTCCTTAAACGGTATTGAAAACGGACTCAAAATTATTTTTGATTGGCTGGTTTAAGAAATTCAACACAATTATTTAAAATTCAAGCTACATAAGTATAGACAACTGTCATATCATACAGTATTGCTTATTGAGATATCTGCTCTGACAATAAATGTCAATGAACTGACGAGATTAAATTGACTGTTCATACCAACTTCGGACTTTGTCTCACAACTTTAATTTCTTGTCAGTTTTGTTTGTATGTTATAGTTAAGTATAAGACAATGAAGAAAATATCAACAAATGTCAAATTTGTAAGCAACAATTTCTGACAGTTTAAAATGTCATGTGAAAATGGTTGACATTGACGTTTCTGGCAATGTTGTGAGACAAAATTGTAAGTTTACACGATGCTAAGAAATTTGGACCAAATTTGACCAATTCTATTCAAAGTTCAACACAAAATTATCAAGGACTATTACGTTCTGTAAACTTATGTATGTATAGATATTAGGTTTGTTCCCAAGATTTTTGGGCAGCAGTAAATGTCAAATTTCGAAGAGTGGGAACTACCATAAAAGTATATGGAACGGTTTCTTGGCACAAATTGTCTGCCACGTACGTACGTAACGCAATATGATATTTGACATACCGACAATTTTTACCCAAAGAAATTTCTTGGAGAAAATTTGTCAGGAGGAGAAATTATTTTACTTTCTAGTAAGCGCTTTCTTCTGCCCAAAAATATTAAATTTGTGAAGTTTGGAAGCTTGGATTTGTGCAACAATTGTTCAAAACTTGCAGTTTTGTTCAATGTTGGGAACAGACCTATTTTCTTTTCACATTTAAACTCAGAGTTTTCTGGTGTAGTGGTGGATAAATTGTGACTTAAATATCAGATTTACTTTATTTTGTGCTGCAGAATATTGTTAGATACTACAAGATTGTGAGATAAGTGGAAAAATGCCTTTCGTTAAATAATTGCCTGTGACATAGTTGACAGATTCAGCCCCGAAGTCTTACGATTTGATTTTCAGATTGTTAAAGCTGATTCAATTTTGCTTCCTCGTAGAAGACTTATTATAAATATGACATAAACAAAACTGTCACCAATTTCCCTCTATCTTTAACAATGACATCTGACAACTTAAAATACTGTCTAAAATTTTGACAATGACGTTTTTGGCAATATTGTTACATATTATTGTAAGTTCACACGATTGTTAGACATTTCCGTCAATTTACAGGACAATATTTAAAGATGGGACAAATCTTAAAACTTTTTTCTTAAAAATGTCGGAAAAATATATTTTTGAACATTAAAATATGCCATATGATGAATTTAATCAGGACTTTTTCAAAAGAAAAGGGAAATTCAATTTCTTTTGTTTATAAAATTCCACCTGTGTGTCAGACATAAAAATTGTCGACATAATTTGTCTTGTTTTATAAACTCATCATAAGTACAATGCCCCTTGATGTACGTATGGACATGAATGCACGTAGGGTTAAGTTATAATGTATATTGTACAACAACAAAAACATACCAAAAACTTAGCTCTTCTATACCGATGGAAAAACAACCCTGTAGTAAAGTGTACACGTATTCCCTTGAGAGATGAACTTTTCTTTGTTAGATCCGTGAAGGAAGACACCCTGCGAACGCATCACGTTGCATCAACCACCTTCTTTATTTTATATGCCATTCACTTCCGAGTTCCGTATTTACACAGATGCTACAATCAGAATTCTATAATCGGGTGACATATGCAGAAAATGGGATGCAAGAGTTATTCCATATCAACCCCCGCTGCCACCGCCTTAAACGCCCTTAGATACATATAACGTTCTGGTTCTGATTCGTTTTTATTTTTCTGTTCTTTTTATTTGTTTATTGCTGTTCGACGATGACGATGACTAGGACTAAGACTAGGGAATCCTTTGCCTCTCATTAATGAAACAAACGAGAAACGACTCAAGGCCACAGGGGTGCACTTTTTCTTTATCCAATTCGGAAACACACGGTAGCATTCTGCGAGTGTATTTGGGGTTGTCTGATGTGTTTTTCGATCTTCTACATCAACATCATACAATAGACAATCTTGCTCTTGCTCAGTCAATCCCCTAATGGCATTAAAACCGCTTCCGTGATGGGTGTCATGTGGTATGAAAAGGCGAAAGTGGTGTAGCAAGTGCATATAATTTTAAGGAAGTTGTGATTTTTTGTTCTATGTATAGTAGGATAGTGAAGTTTTAAAAATGGTTTTTGAAAAGGGATTTTATTCTTATTGCGTACACTAATATTGAAACGATTTTATCAGTTGAAAAATGTGGACTTAATCTGCTTTAAAGATCGTATTAAGAATGCAAAACATTTAATCTCATCGTCACACCCATTTAATCTCTATAAATGACTCAAAAGTAAAGGCTTCAGCTTTCTAAAACAAGACAATCTTTTCTATCATTACATAAAATTTTCTATTGGAAATATTTGTTCTTACTGATAACAAAATTCTATGTCAATGTCTAAAACGACGGCTGTCAAACCTAACTGACATATTTTCAACAAAAAGAAAAATTGGTGTTGCTCCATAGGATTTGTTAAGGATTTAAAAAAATTTGCATTTCGCTGACCGACGCACGGTATAAGCATTTTACAAGTTAGCAATTTATTGACATATTTATGTAATATATTGAAATACTGAATAAATACATGACCCGAACACGTCAAAGCAGTGACAGTTCGTGAAAAACAGAACAAAGCAAACAAACCTACATTTGGAAATACTCAATAAATACATGATCCGAACACGTCAAAGCAGTGACAGTTCGTGAAAAACAGAACAAAGCAAACAAACCTACATTTGGAGAATGGGATAATTAATTTTAAGTTTCAGAAACTCAGAGTACGTATAGATTTAGATTTAAACTTTAATAAAATGTCATGAGATAAAGTATATTCTCAAATCGATTAAATCTAGCAAAATCATCTTAAAATTAGTTTAAAATTTTTTGGCTTCTATAATGACACCTGGCTTTTTGACATTTTAAATTAATATGTTCGTGCTGTCATTGTTTGGACGCGTTCATTTCTGAACGCTAACTATAGTAAAATTCTAAGACCGATGGTGCTGACAAAATGTTCACGAACGATTATGAATAAACGAGAGAAATAAATTAATGGTAAAGAAGATGCAAGATAAAATTATAAACAAACCAAAATTCGCGGAAAGCATTTTCACTGCAAAAACAAAAATGTAATATGTTAGATTGAAGCAGCGAATTGATGTCATATCTTTTTTAACTGTCAAATTAAATTCAATATGTCAAAAATGTTTAAAATGTTTGCATTGCTTGACTTGTGTCTAATTTTCACTTGTCGTCTTAATGAAATTATAAAACCATTCTCATTTTTACGAATATCTATTAATAAATTCGGAAGCAGAAAATAATTTTGTTCCCATGCATAAGGTTTGTTTGTCTACTACTTGTTAGTTACTTCAAGAATAACTTACAATTGTTTGTACGATATGGTTACGGTTGAGAATAGTATTTAATATCTTTGGTTGTTCACGCTTTAAGATTTTTGAAAATAATCACTAAACTTTAGATTGGATGACCGAACGAGGGAATTCTTAAAGTGAAGTATATAGTTTTTTAAATAAGGGGTCGCATTGAATGGACTAAATTGAAATAGTTTAAGTGTGATAAAGGAAGACATCTGAAAAAAGTGACACATAGTTTTATCATAAGCAATAAATTGTGAAATAAGTTATAATATTGCACTCAAGGACGGTGTTCAGTTCACATTAGATTCATTCAAGACGACTCATTTTTATGTCACATCTCGCTCCCGCTTCTTTTTTACAATGAAAAACAACATTGACAGTTGTTCATAGACAATGGATGGTAATGCTCTTTTATAAGTTTGTTCATGTTACCTTTGTAAGGTTTGTTCGATTTCACGTTGCTTTACCTTTTTCCAAAGCAGAATGTAAACGGTCCCATAGTTTTTTAAATCTATCTTGTTTGGATATAAAAGGTTAAAAATTCAAATCTAGCAAGTCGACTAGCTTATTTAGTGAAGCTTTTAAAAATCAAGATTTTAATCCAAGGAATGGGAATATTCATGTTATGTATTTCTTTGTATTAATATTTCTGTTTATGTATGAGAAAATATTGTTTGTTAATTTATAAAACTTTTCGTCGGTCTATGCTTGAGAAGATCTTGTGTTATTGCTCTCCTCCACCAGAGTGATAGAACAACTGTTTTATTGGTTTTCAAAATTTGAAATCATCTTTAATTGATGTTCTATGTAAATATGATAGAAATTGTATTATGCAGTACAAGACAGCCAATGTACACTAGTTTGATAAAAGCCTTTTTGGAGGGAAATTGATTGATACGCAACCAATTATTTCTGTTCATTTTGAAAGGACCTTTCCTATTCCTAAAACACTAGTCGTGGACGTACACATATAAGAATATTCTCGAAAATCACATTACAATTTACAATGCTGAATCACAGTTCTCTCATTTCCCGTCCGTCGACCCTAAATACATTCGTATATGATCCTGATGTTCTTACTCGTCTCGAATCCAGATTCAGAGTCTATTAACAAAAGGAAGCAACATTTCATTACCAAGTCGTATCCGGGCGGAAGCTGGGTAGTTTCTAGCTTAGGATATTAAACTCATCTCCCCCGGTTTCAGATATATGTATCTTTAGTATTGTGGACTGCGGAGTTGTGGTTACAACGGAGAACCCGAGTTTCACTGATGTCTTCAACTTTTGCCCACATTTCGCTTTTGTGTTACAACACAAGGGACCAACATACACACATCCACACAAAAACACACTCCGACACACAAAAATTTTCTAAATGCAGAATCATCATCATCCTTGTGACTTCCTCATTATTCCACAGTTGGTCCATCTACTATATCGTCGTCGTAGTCATCGTCATCGTCGTCGTCGTTGTCCTCATCGTCATCGTCGTCGTCGTAGTTTTCATCCTCATGGAATATATAAAACCAACAACAACAACAAAGTTCAGAATGAAAATGTCTACAAATCATCTTCTGAAGGCTTTTGAAATTTCTCTTCCTTGAAAATGTTCATCTTCCTGCTTCCGGGATAAAATGTTCATATTTCGAGGACATTTTCAGGAAATAAAATACGATGCCATCCCCAACTTCCTGTATGTGATATCCCGGCGTATCACCACCGCCACCACCACCGACCGCTTGCCACCCACTGCCAATAGGACATCCCACAGTACAACCGAACCGGGGATTTTGCTCTGCCATGCCCATGCCAAGCCCATCATCATACCAAGCCCACCCTTACTCCCATTTCCCATTTTCCCGTTTCCCTTTTGTAGGAAGGTAGGTACACAGACAACGACAACGACAACGACGACGACGACGGAGCGAAGTATCTCGTTATGGGTTTTGCATAGGGAAATGTACTGCAACCCTCCGCCTCCAGCAGTCTTACCGGCTTGTGAATCTAAATCGGAGACGAAGCAAGGGGTGCTTTGTGTGGGTTTGGGTTTGAGTTTGGGTTATTACGGAAGGACATTTTGTGCACAGAATCAGAATCCGATTCAGAAGCAAAAGCAGAACGAAACGAGAGAGTAATGTGCTGATGTGGGTTCCTTGGCAAAGAAGTGATGCCATCGCACGCTTTAGCTATAATCGCACTCTTGGATGCTCATCCAAGGACGACTCGCACTCTTTTTTATATCGAAAAACATAGCTCGAGTATTATAGTTTAACCCCACTGAGTGGTCCTTGATTGCAAAAGCACGAGTTTGCAACACATTTTAAAATGTTCAACTTTCTTGCCACTTGCTCCGTCTTGAGTCTCGACTGTGAGATTAAAATATAAAAAAGATGACAAAATATAAAACGCCCAACGGATAAAGGAGGAATCCTGATTATCAGACGTTATATTGTGGGTTGGGTGATGGTTCAGTTTGGTTAGGTTGGGTTCTGCTGATGGTTCTGGCTTGGCTGGTGGCATGGCGTAGTTTTTCCGGAGCGAAGGATTGTTTGTCCTTGTGCAGTGCATACATTTATGTGCGCCGGGATATGTGCTGGCTTTGCGGAAGCGTATGAGCGGATGAACGGAAACTAGTGTGGTAGGTAGGCTATGAGGTCGCAGTGCTTCCTTTTCCTTGTAGAAGCACACAAAAAAAAAAACAATATTGCAAAGTGCAGTGGATGGGCATGATGGGGGAAGAAAGTTTCCATAGAAGTGCCCTGGATGCATTCACTGGCATGATTGAAAGGAAAATTTTGTCTTCAATGCTTGTAGCTTGTGTCTTGTGCCTTGTGCGTTGTGTAGGAAGCTTAACAAAGCCTTTATTATCAATTTAAGGGTCTAACATGTAATATCTAAATATTAAAAGTATACTAGGTAAACATTTCTCGAAGTTCCATGTCGCACATAAATCTTTTCGGAGCAGTTCATAGATTGTAAAAGGACATTTTAAAAGAAAATGTTTGCAATAACACCAATTAACTTTTTGAATATTAGGGATAGTGCCTGCCTTTAGTGTTATTTTTCAAACTTTATTTTCAGAATATTGAGAATTTCTTTTTTAGACATTTATGACGTTTCAGCAACTGATATGAATTTAGCATTCGACAGAAATACGACAATTCTGTCAGTCATACACGTTGCGAGGCAAAAGTTTGCTGCTCTTGCTTCTCTGTCAAAATGACAACTTTGACTTCACATAACTTGTCAAATCCCTATGACTTCTTATACTACGTTTCCACCACTAAACCGAGATTTAGCTAGATTTGTCACAAATCTCCTTGAAATCTCGAAGATTTACCATACAAATTTTAATCTCCTCAAATGAAGATTTCAAATAAAACTCATTGAAATCTACTTGGAAACATTAGTTTGTCAAATCAAACAAACTTTTTTTTCGGAAAATAATTGTTGAACCGACCCATTTAAACGCCAATTTCGTTTATTGACAGATGGAAATGTCAACAAAAACTATCTGTCTCACTTCCATATGACTCAAATTCAAAACAATAAACAACTTTCAAGAAATCACAGACGAAATAAAATGTAAGTATACAAAAATAATAAATATGTATGAGAATATAATAAAACTAATTACTTACAGATGATGAGTGAACAAATACATATTTTTTTTCTTTTCGAAAGGAGAATAATTTGAAGTTTGGTTGTTATGACATAAACCAAACGTCAAATTAATCTCCTTTTCTTTGGTGGAAACACCTCATGATTTATTTTAAATCACTTGCCTTAAATCTCGGATTATTTGTTGGTGGAAACGTACTATTAGTTTCTGACATTTCTAATTGGCTGCGTTCAATATCCTGTTGGATAGGCTGTCCGGGACAGGTGAATATTTAGATACCTTATTAAACGAGTTGAATAATACTTAAAATGAGATAAATAATTCTAAAATTCGGCAGCAAACAACTTCTCCATCTTCTATTCTAAAGGGTATTTTGTTTAAAGGTATCAAACTCCTAAATGGAATAGGAATTTTTTTTTTTTCAAATATGTCAGTTTTGTTTATTGATGCTTCGTCCGACAAATGGACTTAGTATACGCGATAAAAGTATTTTGGACAGAACTGTGGTTTTCAAAATAAACTTGAACAATTTTCTAAGCATTGTGCAGGCGTCAGTATATTCATGTTGAAATGTCAAACAAAACTTGACGGTCGACAAAATGGCTGCCAGTCAAAATAGAGTTGCCAAATTAAAGCTCTATACACCTTAAAATACGCCCTTTGTATGAAACTCCTTCGAATATAATTTTGTATCAAAAATACAAAAATGAGAAATCAATTTTTGAATCAGCTCTTCTGTCAAACAACCTTATATACCATAAACATTTTTGGATACCTTTGGATTTCTTTTCTGACAGTTTATGCTGTTTTGGATCAGCTGTTTTTGTCACATAAAACACTTACAAGATTAAACGCAATCATTAATAGGTTCGTTCTCTAGATTTGGGTTTGTTCGTTTTGTCGTTTTTCACGAGCTACCACTTTTTAGACGTGTTCAGATGCACTGGTTTCAATAATATGGAATCAGTATTTTAATAGTAAAGTAAGTGGATTTTTATATTAATTTATGTATGTTTAATTTAATGAAAATATTCTCAGGCCGATACTTACCAATCTATAAAAATAAAATTAAATTCACTGACCCTATTGCCATGAAGAAGAATTGCTGTGACAGT
The DNA here is from genome assembly GCA_951509635.1 of Eupeodes luniger. Classification (NCBI taxonomy): domain Eukaryota; kingdom Metazoa; phylum Arthropoda; class Insecta; order Diptera; family Syrphidae; genus Eupeodes; species Eupeodes luniger. Next base: position 2,712,394 of record OX608075.1, on the reverse strand, counting down.
GGCTCATCAATTCCTCGGTTGAAAAACGAAAGAAAAGAAAGAAAAACCTTACCTGTGAATGTCCAAATACCTTAACGTGATGTTACTTATATATAACATTAGACTATGAGGATGAGGAGTGACTGTCTCCAAATCGAGTGTTAGGGAGCGGCAACATAGAGTCTCGTATATTCGTATACCTTCTCGTTTCACCTGAGCTGACGCAGAGTGACTTAAACGCGGTAATTTTCCCTGCTAGACATCATCGTCATCGTCATCGTCATCTTCTCCACGCAGCACTGATCAGGAAAAGGAAGTATGTTAAGCGAAGCATGATGCGTTTCCTCTGCGATGCGATACGAGTATATGGAGCTCATCATAATATAGGGTCTGTTATCGTTTCTCCTATAGAATCTTGAATTTGGTCTTCTTCTTGGTCTTGGTCTTGGTTTTGGTCTGCAAAAGAAGTGATTTTGTTCCACTACGAGTTACCTACATGCAATCATTCTTAAAAGACGGCCAGAACTAACAACCTGAACGACATAAGTCCCCAACATTAGTGAGCAACTTCGTCGACGAGCAAAGCAATTAGGTGGGACAACTGTATCGTGTGACTTCCGAAGAATCAGGGCAACTCAAGAATGGTTACATCCTAAACGTCGCTCACCATTGTCGTTGTCGTCGTCGTCTTCTTCTTCGTGGTCGTCAGTTTGATCTCTTCGGGTTTGTGCTATAAGAGTACAGCACATATTGATGGTGATAGCGAAATCTTGTCACGTCTCTCAGCTTACTAGCGTTTATATAATCAACAAAGCGGAGTCACACACATGCGCCGGTAAAATCCTGGATGCATTTCTTGTTGCCACTGCCATCAGTTCTCTTTTGGTCATTGTCTTCTGGACTGGGACTCTGATGGAGTCACAGCACAGCTCACAAGTCGCAACCAGAGTCAGAGTTAGAGTTAAAGTCACAGAGTTGTAGAGAGTTGGTGGTGTTGTGTAGTGTTGTGTTCTTTAAGCCAGTCTTGGCCATATCTCTGTATGCAGTTCACGGGTGCAAGACAGTTCTGTGGCACGTGAAGGAACGTTAATTCAGTCATTCGTAATGCGTGTGTACGGACTACGGACTTCGGAGCTATACAAGCTATACACTGGTAGTCGTCCGCATTCGAGCTACCAATAATGATGATGATGATCAGCGCTGCGGTGATCAGTGTCATTGCACTCCTTTGTGGGTCTCCTCGGTTGTTGTTGGTCTTGATGATGATGGGCAAAGAAGTTCGAAAAGGAGTTTAGGTGAAGGAGGAGGAGTAGGAGGAGGAGGAGAAGAAGAGTGGCAATGGTGATGGCGATGGCGATGGCTATGGCGATGGTGGTACGTAAAGAGGCTTCAATTCTGGAAATAATTTGATGTTTTGCTTGGGATGCCCCTTGCGTCTAATGGTCGTACGTGTTAGGCTAAAGCGAAGTGAAGCGAAGGCAATAGATCGGTGGCGGTGCTGGTGTAATCACGTGGAGTGAGTTCTTCATGTTTGTTCGACCAACCGACCAATGCGGAATGCGGATGAGTCCATCGAAATTACCATTTTGTATGCAAGTGCAACTGTTCGAGGGGCTGCTGGTTTTATGGGTGGAGTATTTGAGTTTGTATACAAGAAAATACTCGCATATAGGTACGGTTCGTTCATGTAATGATCCCGGATCTCCGGCGGACCTCAACCAGAATTCACTAGGGACACACATAGGGATATAAAGTAATAGAGTAACGAGGTTGAGTCATATTTGCGTTCATGTTCCGTGAACCACCTATAATACTGTTCGGTGTTCAGTCATATGAACTTGTTGAAGATACACACAAAAATAAATACTTTTCCCACGAAAAAAAGTTTTCGAATAAAATGTAAAAAGTAAACAAGGTGTGCTGAATCTTTTCAGGTGGAAATTTTGATTAAGTAATAGGGATAGTTTTTTATAAGAAGAGAATTTAGTATGATAGGTATATGAATAATGAAAACGTGTTTGTTGCATTGATGTTGGAAGGTTCCTGAAAACCTGGAAAATATTTTAACTTCAAAACTTAGAAAATGTTAAAAATATATTATATTATAGTAAGCCCTTTAGTTGTTAAAATTTGTAACTTAGAAAACCTGAAATGTAGTCTTTTGAACTGTAAGCTCTTGAAATAGCTTCAAAATAAAGTAGGTACACGGATTTTAAAATTCCCTTACAAATTTTATTTATACTTGGGTTTAAAATTCTACATTCATATAAAAATTGGTCTTACAATTTTATAAGTTCACGGCCCTTATGTTCTTTTTTGACATAATATTTTAAAATTTGACAATATTTCAGTGGCTGTCTAATTATAAGACAACTAGTACTGGAAGAAAAAAAAAATTCGAACTTGCTTCATTTGTTTTGACACATGACGTAACCTATTTTTATTTTACTTATGTCATTTTTATTTGGCAATCCAAGTATTTTTGACTGTTTTCAAAATGTTTTCTTGGGGAAAAAGAAAAGATTTGATTTTGAAAAGAGAGAAATTTGGTTCTAGATTTACAGAAATCAGAAGCACTCTTATTTTTAAACTCAAGAGTTGTCATTTTGGTTCACATTAGATGGTTAAAAAAAAACAAGTAGGAAATAGGCCAGTTTAAATTTCTAAGATCTCAGAGGTTTCTGTATTCTCAGAAATATAAACAAAACTTCTCAATCAATTTTTTCACTTTTGCTGTCAGAAATCTGAGAATAGAATTTGTATGATTCGATTTCTAAGGAATTCTCTATTGCACAATTTAAAAGAGGAAGAAAAGAAATGGAAAACTAATTTGACTGCTCTGTCAATCTGTCAAAAAATTCAGAGATATCTTAGAAATTTAAACTGGCCAAATTTTTGCAGACATTTTTTAACGTCAAACGTTAAAAAAAACGTCAACACTGTCAACTGTAAAATGTGATTTTGAAACAAACAATTTAAACAAACTCGTTATTTCATACACCAAACTTCAGAATCGTCACAATCAAAAAAAAATTTAGATGGAAAATGACATTAAATTAGCTTAGTTGCGTTTGTCATAAAAAGGCCAAGGCCAAACAATTGTATTACTTTTTCTTAGCTTTTATCTACTAGCCAAGTTCTTGGTGGCTTCCTGAGTTCAAGAGTTATATATATATATCTATAGCCTAATCTACTAATGTAGTACCCGTGGCATGATGGTTAGTGAGTTGGACTGTTCAGCGATATTGCGACGACTGGAAACTGAAAATAAATGTCCATAAGTCGGAGACAATTCTGTTCCGGACTCCGTTGGCTAGGGCCATGAGGGATACGTGCAAAAATTGGCGCAAGATGGTTATCGTTGATCTTCACGGGCAGCCATTAGCGAGCAAAAGTGTAGTGAAGTACCTCGGTATCTGGTTAGATCAGTATTTATATTTCGACAGACATATAAATGCTGCTCTGACCAGGGCCAGAGGAGCCTTCGCTCTGACGAAACGGCTGTTTTTTAGCAGTCGGCTTGACCCCAGAGTGAAGGTAATTTGCTACATGGCCCTCATACGGCCGATGATCGTGTATGGTTGTCCTGTGTGGTTCAACGTTGCCCCTTCCCAGATGGAGACGCTGTACCGGCTTATATCGAACAGCCGAATCTTCTTACGTGCATTACTATATTCCAACGAGGTCCTATACAACGGGGCTTGAATCAACAGAATTGACAATTTCGTGATAAAACTCGTTCGAGGTCACATTGCAATAGCTATGTCTTCGACCAACAATTTAATTTTCGGGGCGTTCTATCCGAACGACGAGTATTTTGAAAGTGCACGCTTGAGCGGCTTCATTCCACCAGAGGCATTCCTCTTTTTAGATAGATGCGGTCTGATACAGGATAGATTGGCAGTTCCGCTAATCTACCACGTCAGACGACGAACCGTGGATAGGCGACTCCTGTACAATCGGGACGTCATGGCACAAGGCGGAGCAGAGCTCCTTCGGTTCAGTAGGGCTGTGTCCGAACGGGACCGAACTGATAGGGTGAAGCAGGAGAACCAGTTTTGGTGGCTTCAATCGGCACTTGATAGTGGGTAGTCGGGATGGGGTTTTAAGCCTTTGCCGGCTTACATACTTGTTTTATAGTTTTAGGGTTTAGTTTTAAGTAGAATAGGCATGGTGGCACAAAAAAAAACATACAAAAAAATACAAAAAATACAAAAAAAATTAAAAAAAACATGGAATAATCAAAAAAAAAAAATAAAAAAAGACAAAATATGAAAAACAAAAAACGTTAGATAGTTAGATTTGCTGCCGTGGTTGTTCTAGTTTTAAGTAGTTTATAGGTAGTTTTAGTTAACTTTAAGTTTTATATTAAGGACCTTATTTTAAGTAAAAATAAAAAAGGATATTGACATTAGTTTTTTCTAAATTTTCTAATGAATACAAAAATAAATAAAATGAATTGAAGTTAAATAGATCTTAGGGCCGAAAGGCATTAGCATTAAGTATTATTGTTTAACTTAGAGTGTCCGTATGGGACCAGTAAGTTAGTTGTAAGTTATGGATAATTAGGCTAGTTTTATGAATTTTTGTCTAGCTTTAAGATATTCTTAAGAATGAATTAATAAAAATGAATTAAAATAAAAAAAAAAAAAAGTGCGTTGGACTGTCATGCAAGAGGTCTTAGGTTCGATCCCTGCCTATGCCATCTTTTTTTTTCACGAGTACTGCCTCTTGCGAGGAATTGACAAATTCTCCAAGAGTAATTATTGTCATGAAAAGTGCTTTCTCAAATTTGCCGTTCGGACTCGGCTTAAAACTGTAGGTCCCCTCCATCCCTGATAATAGTACTCGCACACAGGAATGGTTGAGAGTTGTAAGTCACTAGGCCCTAGTTCTCATAAGGACTGTTGCGCCACCCAATTTATTTTATTTAATCTAAAATCATGTGTAGCCCAAAATCTGAGATTGTAAAGTAACCCAAATAGTAGCTAATTTTACTCTTATAAAAAAATTCGGTTGATTTGAAGTTTTAAAATCAAGTGGTGTCTAATTTTGAACTGCATTAAGGGTATGTTTAGGGGGAGAACAATTTGTTTTATAATTTATTTGTAAACAATTATTCTCTGACTGCAAGTGAGCTATTTACATGATACATAACCCTATCTGGCTCCTCTTTTGTCATTTTACATTATAGAATTGGACAGGTAAAGTTTTTCCAACATTCATTGTTGGATAGTACCCGTTATGAAAAATTCGTTCCAGAATTTTGAAATAAAGATAAAAATTTCTCTCTGTTCCCATGTCCTCCAGCAGCTCTTCTGTTAAGGTATAATAAGTTAACAATTTCATAAAAATTTGTATACATTTTCTGTCCCAATTTCTGACTGCTAGAAATATTTCCAATGATGACCAAAACTAAAACTAAGTGCACTTCTATCGCCAAATACCTAAAGAGTGAATTTAATAAATAACAGAATTCATTTTCATAATTTAAAAATAAAGTTGGGAGTTAAAAAAGTGAGCACAACTGTCAATCTCTCAAATTCTGACACATGCCTCCAAAAAATCAAATTAACCAAAAGAACATTCCAATTATAAACAATCGGATATTTCATCAAATAAAAGTTCTACAATCCCTCGTCAAACAAAACTTAATTTCTGCAAAAGCCAAACAAATACATAAAAACTTATTACTTCCAAAAACGTGATGGGAACGTCAAATTTTGTTTGGTCAATAAAATAATTTTAATACACCACTTAACGAGAATGACATAAACTGCTTTCTTACATTAAATTTACTAACAAGCTGTGATGGATCAGAATACAATACCTTTTAAAAAAAAAACATCACAACAATAGCGTCTTGAGTCTTGAGTATATTTTATGTAGTATACTCGTAGCTAAGCTTTTTCAAGTCACAAGTGATGGGCTCTCTTCTGGGCACACCAACCAAGTGATCTGATGATGACGATCTCGAATAGCTTTTTATCGATTATTACCATGTTTGGTATTCAGAAGGCGTTATTTCCTGTTTAGAATTGTTATCACAAATTCATTCTACATTACGTCGTCGTTGATGAGAAAATAAATTATTATTTTATTTGTTTGTTTTTGTTGTTTTGTTTTGTTTTTCGGATACCTACCTACCTTTAGCGACTTGAATATACATAACAGGGCTGATGAAGCGCAGGCTCACGCAGCTTAAAATGATGCCTTTGGGCCAATCATTGTCAACACAAATTGATAATTCAATTTAGCGAACATTCCTCCCGATAAACGAACATCTATACGGAGTCCTACTGTTCGTGGAATTGATGGAACTTAATTTATGGCCATCACACCCACACGTTCCTCGAGAACCGTGTCGTTAGGAAACACAAAAAAAGGCCAACAATTGAATAACAATCAACATAACGACACAACGACCGACCAAGTGGTAGTAGAATGTTTCTTAAATTACCAGGTCCGGGCGTTGCGTTGGAGATGGCGATAGCGATGGTTTTAACTAATTACCATAAAATGCTGTGTGCTTAAGGCGCATTGGTATTCTGCTCCAAAAACTTTTTCGGAGCATTGTTCGGGAACCGAAACCGATCTGAACCGAATTATGATAAGCGGATATGTCATACATAAATTCAAGTGAAGCCATTATGGCACAAGAATGTCAATTTGGCTGTCAAACCCATAACGATCTTCTTACACAAACTTCAAACTTTCCTGTCCCGCCGCCGCCGGCCACGTCGCCAGACTCCTATAGCGATCAATGCCTGAGAAATTTTTCGCGCAGCTAATAAATCTCTGCAGGCTAAATCAAAATTTGTCTCCAAAAAAATAGTTAACCGTTGCAGGGGTTAAGTTCAAAAACTTTCACATGGTGTAAGGTTATCAAATGTCAGCTAACCCTCCACCGCGCTCCATCGCAGTCCGTCTTCCAGGAGAGGCAGTTGCTTTGTTGTCGATCGAGTCAAAGACCTGTCCTGCCAAAAGGACAACGATGGAATCAATCTCCTGCGAACCCCCTTGTCCCCGATCGATTGAGTCTCCAATCGAAAGCTAGGGGTTAAATGCGACTATGCGATGGCGATGGAGAAAGAAAAAAGATACAAAACAGGGAAGCCTGTTGGAAAGTGTAGACACCCCAAAAGTGTAATTGATCCCGTTTGGAATGATCATTGAAGCGTTATAACAATCGCTGCATCTTTGTACAAGAACCGAGAAGTATCCCAGCCGTCATCGGTCGTCTTCATCGTTAAAGCCGTTTTTGGATTTCTTGCCGTTGTTGGTTGTCGTGAAATAATCAAGTTGCAAAATTTTTAACCTTCGATCTGATGCCGATGTCGAAGTCGATGCGGAGCAGTGCAGGTTGTTGGTCAAACCGCAAAGCAAAACCTGGGGAACAGGACTTGTCTGCAATCATGTCGTGTCGTAAGGAAATCCGAAAGCGAATGTGCAAACGTATGTACATCCTAATGCGTTGTTCCCCTAAAGATACATATTTGTATTACTTTCATACCTGGACTTGTAGGACCCGATTTTTATGATGTTTAAAAGTAGAAGTAGGTACCTTAAGGAATATACAAATATTTGGGTGGCTTCCAAAAGGTATCGTGGTTTCAGGTGACACATTTGATCTGCTTGATTGTGTTATGAAAGTCTTATATGTAAATATAAAGCAATCGTTTTCGTTATCGTTTGCTCTCTGTTGCGGAATCAAGCAGCGGAAGAATTATTGTGCTTTATAGCAATTCTTTTATATCTACCTACCTGACAACATTAAGGCGGATACCTACCGCTCTTTATATTGTTGCACTATAAAAGTTATCGATATGTCAAGTCGTTGAGTTTCGGTTGCATCAGACGAGTATATGTACGAGTATATATAGTCAAGCTGTTGCGTTATCCATGTATTTTTGTGGTCTCCATAATTCACATCATAATAAGGTTTCAAATATGGAAGGTCCTGATTTTAATAGAAATTTTGTAAGGATTTACGGTTTAGTTATTATGAAGTCCGTTTGTTTTCTTTTTTAAATTTAGTTTGATTTTAGAATGTAACCAACCCTTAAAATTTTAATAAAGTTAACACTGACTATTTTAACATTTAGTAATATGCTAAATCCATATGAATTCTGAGATTCTGACATTTAAAATGAATAGGCCCGTTCCCAATATTTAGGTTTGTTTGGTATGTTCTTCTTTTCACTAAGTGTCACTGCGTAGACATTACTTACATTACAGTTCTGTATAGTAAGTCAAAAGAGGATTTAAATTTGTAAACAGTTAGTAAATTACTAAACTTGTTAAAAAATTACTAATATTTTGCGCCATAGAATAAATTGTAATTGTTTTTACTATATTTAGCCTTGAATAACAATAATTTTTGACAAAAGCTTAGTAATTGTGGACATTTTTGAGTAGTTTGAAGGTGTTCACATTAGATTCTTTTAAGGTGGCTCATTTTTTTCCTGTCTACTTAATATTTGAAAAGAGACAAATTTAAGAAATGAAACGGGTGGGAGCGAGGTAAAATAAAAAAACCTTAAAACAAATCTGACGTTTCTAAAAGCAATTCATGTTTATTCACAAGAATTCAATAAGGAAATATGTGAACAATTGAGGTTTGTTCGTTTAATAGATAAAAAAACTACAAATCAAATAGGATAACGAATGTCAGCAAAAGACTAATTCTACTTAGAGTTTCTCTCATATAATGTAGAGTGAAAGACAGTTCTTATGCATCGAAGAGTTAAACATTTCTGGAATTTGTTTTATAAGCTAAAAACAAAATTTCATTTCCATTTATTTATTTTTTAATTGTTATTAAATTATAGAAGAAAATGAAAATGTTTGACATTGATATAAATCACTAAAGTGCGTGAGCTGTCATGACCAGTGTTATCAAAAAGAAAACAGCAAAAAAATCACCCTGTAGAAGCTGCAATTTGAAGCTTACTTTAAAAGGGTATCAGAAATTTTGTGAGTTTACTGAACAACTCTAGGCAGATAAAATATCTGCACTGACTTACATTGATTAGTATTAATTTAAGCATAACTAGTGTTCTCTTTTTCTGAATATTCTGCACTACTTTTACCGATAGTGCAGGATAATGAAAACTGTCAAAGTCAGCTAATGTCATTATGCGATTATATTTTGTACCAATAAAGTTGAATTTGTTCAGCGCATTGTGTTTGAAAATTGAAACAGGAGGAATCTGAAATGTTTTTTCTGGTATCCGTTTATAGTAATCAATAAATTAAATAACTAGGAGCTTCGGAACAGTTAACAATTGGAACGCCATCAGTAAAACAAAATGGAATTTTGTTTGGATTTCGCAGTCAGCTGTTCAGTAAAATTTTATTTTCGTCATTGAAATGTATAAAATGTATTTACGAAATAAATTTAACCTCAAATGCATTGTTTCTTTTAAAGAAAGTACTTGACATTAAAATTCATATGTTATTGTATTTATCTTTTTCTGAAAATACAGCTTTTCCAACAACAATTAAATAAGAAATATTAATGCAGTTATTTAATCAATGTTTTCTTCTTTTTAGCATCTGACGTATGACGTTTTTCCTTGGATTTGCTCTGACAGTTTTCATAAACATGTACTGCCTAACATTATTATATACATTATCATTTTTCTGGTTGAACAAAAATAATAATCACGTTGTTCTATTTCACCATTTTGTGGTTTTACACTGGGTATAAGAAGCAGACTTCGTTTTTGGCAAGAAATGTGTAATTTTCGGCCAACAGTATAATTCTTTGATGAACAAAGCTTAAAGCACTGGATTATTGATAGTGTCAATTCACACGAAGTCTACTAAGGGTAACGTCGTTTTCAATTGGCAATCTGGAAGTGAAAAAAAGCATTCTGAATGCGTTCAATTGGGCAAAAGTGACAGTTCTGATTCTGAAAAGAAGAGAATTTCCCTTCTGGTTTTAAAAACAGAATCAGAAGCAGAATCACTCACACATTCATAAATTTTAAATGTCACTTCCTCCATGTTTGCAGCACAAAAACAAAATGAAATTTAGCGCGAATACACATATATGTGACACATGTCATACTCAACCAATACATTCTCACCAAACTTCAGATTCTTCGGAATAAAAAAAAAACTGTTCAATTGGGATTCCGAATCGAAGAACAATTCCAGATTGCCAATTGAAAACGACGTAAATGTTGAGTTATGGACCTGTCACATCATCGTTGATCAGTGATGTTATAATTACCAAAGTCATTTATCGATGTTGGTATAGTTTCTTTTCTTTCAGATTCAATTTAATTGAAAAAATATTTTAAGCAAAAACGCCTTAACTTAGTTTAAAATGTTCAATCAGTCTGTACTACAGAAGCAACTATCTTCTCCTTGAAATAATTATTAACATTTGTTACTATTTTCCGCTAAGTCGAATTTCAAATTTCATCACAATTTATTGCAACTCAACTTCAATTCATCTTAGCTCTGTTCCTTTTTATTTCTTAGATCTTTTTAGGTCGGTGTGTAACGAAATGAAATCAAGAATCAAAATGACTTTTCTATTCAAAACGAACAAACAAAAAAATTGAACCCTTAAAAAACAGATATCCTTTTGTTCAATATTCCTGAGAAATTGGGAAGCATCTTCCACATATACTCCTACATTATTTACATCCATCAATAAATTAAGGATACATATTGAACGAAATTATCCAATTTCTACCTGAAACTCCTACCGAATGTCCTAAAGTCTTCTTCTTAAAAGTGAAGAAAATATTATATTGACGAGAAAAGAAGAACAAAAATAAAACAACTAAACAAAAAATAAGATAAAAACCATCAAAGCAAAATGGAGAGAGAGGATGCAAGATCGCAGGTACAATTCTATTGATTCACAAGTGATACGCACTTACATCCTGATTGTGTGTATATTCCATTTTTGAATGGGTTTCCAAGGAATTTCCACTCTTTCTTCAGATACAACCATCATCATCATCCAGAGAGTGACCACTTGAACAAAACCTCAGGGATCCTTCTTTAAACTAAAAAAAAAACAACAACAACGAAATAAAATATGAATACCGGATCGCTTCATGTCCTTTTATGTACTTTAGAGCAGTTAAAAGGACAACGACTATGCTATCGTAGAGTGGAACACTTGCATCAACAATTGAAGAAACAGAAAAGAGGCGGGAAATACAAGGCAAATGAAAAAGAATTCCAGGATATCTTCCTTCGTATGTATTTAATAATCTTTTAGGTATATGGTCAAATATCCTTTTTTCTTTTTGGCAAACAAATACGTTAGAAAAATGTATGACATCTTTATCAATGACATATTTTAAGAGAATGTACAAGGGTTTATTTGATTGCCATCATAAACCAAGAATTGTTAATAATAATTGTGTCTAATAATCTCTTCACAATACTTATTCAGAGTAAAATTGGATATGTACTTCGTCATTATTAAAACTACATACATTTTTGACAGTTGAGGTAGAAGAATTTTGTAATATTTTATTCATTGATAGAGGATCTATAACTAATCATTCACTTTGAATTTACGATTGGTTTTTGCACTTCATAATCCTGGATTTGGACAAAACGTGAGCTATTCTCATTTGTAGATGCTCAAACAAAGACTTGTCAAAGCATCAAAAAAACATCGAAGGCCATAATTTGTATTGCTACAAATAATTAACTTTTATTTAACGACTCATTAATAAGAAATAAACTGTTCAACATAAATCGATTTTCCTGATATTGATAATTTATTTTTAAAGCCTTAGGTGAATGCAATTTAATGAATGAAAAAAATAATAGAAAACATAGAAAACACAGAAAACACAGAAACATAGAAACGTATTGTTTAACAACTTCATCAATTAAACCAAGCTCATTAAATTTTACTTATTTTCTAATGGGCGCATCATTGTAGCAAATACTTTAAAAAAAACTTATTGACTTAAGGCAAAAAGGACTTAAGTCAGAAACTGGTCATACAGATTCAATGAACTTAAGACGTTAATATCGAAACAAATATGATTTTTACTGTCTTATTGTCTAAAGACTAAATGACAGTGCAGTTGTTCTAGATTCAAGTTGTTAGTATTAAACGACGTTAAAAGGACGTTACATCACATCAAAAACCTATAATGCTTAACTTAAGACCTTTTTAATAACCGCCAAAGAACAAAATAATAACAAATTTTAAAATCAGTGAAGCATTTAAGATATTTAAACCCTCTTATGGGGATGCTTTGCTAAGTTGACATTAATACAAGAAAAATTTAAAAAAAAACATAGAAAACATTGTATGTCAAATGTCAAACTGTTAAAACTAATTTAGAAAAAATTGCCAGTAAAGTATACACAAAGACAATCTATCTGCTTAAACCCATGTGAGTGCTTTGCTAAGTTGACATCAATGCAATGTAGCAAATAGCATACAAAACATAGAAAAAATTGCATACAAAATGTGAAGCTGTCAAAATTAATTCACGACTAATTAACGCCAAGTAATTGCTATTAAAATATTCACACAGACATTTTGTTCTGTTTAAACGACTGTGGATGCTTTTCTAAGTTGACATAAATGTAGTCAAAAGCTTAGAAAAAACATAGAAAACATTGTATGAAAAATGTGAAGCTGTCAAAACTAATTCACGTCTAGATAAGTTCAAGTTTTTGGTTAAGTTAAGTATACACGATGTCATTTAAACACCTTTTCTGGATTTTGCTTTGCTTTGTTGATATTAAGTTAGCAAATGAAAAAAAAAAAAGAAAACATAGACAAAAATACAAACTGTCAAAACTAATTAACTCAAAATTATCTGACTACCCCATTTTTCGATCGGTAAATATTGTATAACTATGTATGTACATAGGTCGATAATTCGTAAATTTCTACAAGGCGGTGGAAAAAGAAAGATTAGTTTAAAAATGTTAAGGGCATGACTACACTTCAAATATTAAAAAAAAAAGTATATGAAAAAATTCGTATTTTTGGGTAGAGCTGCAAATTTTGTTTGAAAAATAAACATAACTTGTAGCCTAGACCAAGGGAGGGGCAAGTGTCATTTTTACCCTTTCCCCTCTCAGGTACCTTAGCATTATATTTAAGGCTATGTAAGCATTCACCTTAAACAAAATTGACAGGTGCATAGCAATTAATACATTACATTGTAAATAATGAACTAATATGTTCAATCTATCAACTTAATTTGTAAGAAAAATGCAAGTAATTTTTTAAGTCACCAAAAAAAATGTGATTAAATAAGTCATTAAAATTCGAGAACGCGATTCACAGTTATTCCAATTAAATACCAATTTTAAAAGCTTATATAGTGAACAAGATATATGCATAAATGTACATGTACTGTATTTTCTCGAGTTAATTTATGACTAATCATTAAAATTAAAATGCCAAACTCAACGTTTGTTTTTCGTTTTTTTTATTATTATTATTTACAAAAAAAACTTTTGTTTCCCCATATTGTTATTATTTTAGAACCGGACTTCTTTGTGACAACATTCCAAATACCAGCTATACAAAATTTATAAAGCTCGATTATGGGCTTACCTATTTAGTATGTATAATCGTACAAACTCTAAACACGTACATTGCTCCTTAGAACGATCATAAGACAAATCGTTAGAATATGTTTCTAAGTCGTTGCGTTGCTTGGTTTTGTATGGCCCTTTGTTGTGCTTGTGGCCAGGCCAGAGGCAGGCCATCATCAGCATATAAGATCCGAGGCGTCTCATATCGGTTAAGAACCCATCATATAGAAGTTTGTACCTACAAAAACCTGATAAAGTTAGTAGAAGTGTAGTGTTAATTTAATATGCAAGGCCGTGCTCTTCTTCAAGGAAGAAATATTTTCCGTATTACGTGATAGAAGTATGTTTGCTTTCGTATATGTTTTATTTTTCTGTGTGATTGAATGGTTTCAGTTTATCATTAAGGTACACCTACCTTTTATTCTAAATAAATTTTGGTTTTCATTTTTTATTTTCGTACAATACGCATGAAGACAACACTTATATTTAGAATCATATTGCATAACATTATTTTTATGAACATACCCTTCCTTCAAACGTCCTTGTGACCAATTTTTGTTTACTTAGTTGAAAACAATGCTACTTCCAGGGACCCTAAGATGTTGAAGAAAAATTATTTTGGAACATTTTAGAACATATAACTTTATTTAAATATCCTGATCGAAAGAGGAAAAGAAGGAATGTCTCATAATATGGAATCCAAAGATCCTGAATTTAGGGTTCCGAATGTCAAACATTTAGGGCTAGTCTGTTCACATTATGGGTTATATTTAATCTATGGTTATCATACTTCATTTAACATCGAAACACCAAAACTAAAACACCAACATCTGCTTATCAACAAAATTTAGTACTTTTTTATGATCCATTTAACTAGAGCTTAATGGAAATTATACCACAACTTTAACATGCAGCGAAGACTTCATAATTATTTAAATAACTCAACTGATATCTAAAATATCAAATTTAAATTTTAAATTAAAAATGCTTCTTGTGATAACTGCAAGAAAATATAATGTCCCTTTTTCCATGTTTATGGTTTGTGTACAAACTACAGTAATAAAACAAAATCAATTTAGCAAGTACATCAACCAGATGTCATATTTGTTTGCTACGCTGAAAGAAAATCTATTACATTCTTCAATAGCTACATCACAACAAGAGTTGCCATTCTACAAGATTACATTCCAATCTTTCTTCTAATGCGATGTTAAAATGTTTACTCTTCTTTAATATGACTTTTTTCATTGCTTTTAATATAATGTCACTTTGACAATCGAATGTCAAATCATAAAATCAATTGGTGCTTTTAGGCGTGTTAATAATTTTACTATATTCGTGTGGATTTATTTGAAGCAAATTTTTCTTTCATTACATTGTGCAAACATTTTAAGCAACCTCTTTTAAGTGAAATTTTCTAACAACACATATTTTAAAATTTTCACAGTTTGCTAACTAGTAAAAGTGCATCTGAACACGTCTGCACAGTGACAGTTCGTGATAAAAACAATCAAACAAACCTTAATTCAAGTAAAAGACTTATTAAGTTAAAATGTCAAATATTCAGCAGTTATATGAATTTTGTAAATGTTAAAGTATAGCCGTTTGGTGTTTCTTAACTTAACTTTACTCAAGTGAAATAACTTCAGTAAAATGTTAAGATACTAAACTCACCCTTTTAACTCACCAATGTACTAAAATAGCTATAAATTTTGCGACAATTTTATGTTGGAAAGTGGTTTCATATTTCAAAGTCCTGACGGCAATGCTGATATTGATAATTGCTCAAGTGATGACCAGATAAGTTCATAATAAATAAATCAGTAGTTCATAATAAATAAATCAGAAGTGAGAGTACAAGAATTGATTTTTATTGACGCACTTTCAATGAATCATTATGCAAAATACAAATATTTGAAATTATGACTCAAAATTATTCTTTATCAAAGAGAACCGACCTTCTGTTGACACATAATTTGCTTGGGGTTCTTTCTTTATAAGGAAGAAATATAATATTTTTGTTTGATTTAGATAAGTCTCCCCCGTAAGGTATCTTTCATAAATACATAAATGTTTGTTCTAAATGTTAAGTATAAAAGGGACAGTATTGAGTTATCCTCTAACAAAGTTCACTTCGAAAGTCCATCATGAAGTTTCTTAGTCAGAAAATATTCTTGCTTTACATTTTTGTAGTGTTTCAATTTTTAATTGGAATTTCAACAGGATTTCATCTATCAGACTTGATGTGGTGGTCAAATTATGACAAAGACAAAAGCAATGATTTGAAGGTATTTTTATAATTTAATTTTATAAAACAATAAGTTAAAATATTATTTTCTTGAATAGGTGATTTCTCTAAAAACCATCAAGGAAAAATTTGCAACACAAGATGCAGACGAAGAACTTGATAACATATTTTTTAAAGATATTGTGAAACTAAATCCGGTCTTGGAAGATCCAAACTGTCAACCGGGATTTGTTCGAGATCGAAGAGGAATTTGTAGAGAAGTTTGGTAGTGAATTTTTGAAAAGTATGCTTTGAATAACATCCGAACTATTCTATTCATTTTCCTGCATACATTTTTACTTAAAATACAATATAATTTTATGAATTGTTTTTTAATAAAGTTTAAATGACAAAATGCATCATGCATGCTAAATCCATATGAATTCTGAGATTCAAATTATTTGATCCATTCCCCGATCTAGGTTTGTTTGATTTGTTCACGAACTGTCACTCTTGAGCCGTGTTCAGATGCACCGTATTTTTATAAATGGGAATTATTATTTTACTAAATCACAAAACGAAAAAAGAATAACATTTTTATAATTTGTGGAATAAAGATTTAGAAAATTGAAATAGAGAGGAAAGGTCTAGATTTTCAACAATAAGTCTCCATTTTTCTGATATAAATAACTGACGTATGGTCAATCATTGGAAAATAAAAGATGACACACTTTCATTTAATTTTTTTTTTTATTTTCATCCCAAACTTATTTATAAAACATTTTTCACATAAATAACAATAATTCTCATAAGATTAACTTAATCTATGTAGTATAACAATTTCTTTTTTATATAAAATAAAATATAAATGAAAAATCAAAAAACAAAAAATATTTACGGAGATTGTATCAAGTGCAAGAGAATTTCAAAATGTATTATACACTCCTAGACAGCCTTTAAAAGTATACATATTTTACTGTATGTACAGATTTTTTAATTTTTTGGAAGACTGCATATACAACTATTTTTATTTTCTCAACATTTTTAAGGGATGTCAGACTCTACTTATAGTATCACAAAAAAAAGAGAGAGAATACTAATATTAGGAGGTGTCGCGGCAAGAACTTGACGCGTTCTTAAGTTTTTTCTTTTTTTTTATCCCGGCGTTAAGTTTTATTTCTTGATTTTGTATCCGTCAGTAAATCCAAAAGCATTTGCCACTAAAAAAGGACAGAATTTTAAATGTCGGAAAAATGTTGGTATAATTTAAGAACTTACTTTCGAAATCCTTTTTGTAGCATTCGAAGAAATCAGCTAACAAATTACCAGGTGGAATTTCCCAAGTTGTGGTACCTCCATATTTCGCTGGCAAAAATTCCCTATCAATGTGACCAGCTAATGACTTCCAATCTTTCCCATGGAAGAAGATCTAAAAAAATAGGTGTCGTGTTATTTTCAGATTTTATCAAACATTTGTAAAAGATTAATCACGACTTACCCTCTTTCGAAGTTTCTCCCTGATAAAAGGCTTAAAGATGGCAAAGAGCATATTGAAAATATATGAGTTGTTTACAATGTGCACAGCCTTAAGTCTCATACAAATGCAGTCTTGAACATAATCGAGTAGCATGATAGCAAATGAGGGAGTAAATTGCATAACATGACTAACTGGAAGACCTTCCATATCAATGATGACAACAGCTCCACAAATTTGTGACTTTGGCTCAGCCATAGAACCAACAACTGCTAATTGAATACCCTTGAACATATCACCGAGTGCCACTTTTGAAGGCTTCCATTTTTCTTTAACGAAAAAGAATCAAATTTAAATAAAAAATTTATCAATTATTATCAATTGATAGTTGACATTTGCAAAAGTCCTAATACTGAAAAACTTACTTCCAGCTTCAATGACAAGAATTCTTCTACCATGTTGATCCCTGTTTGGTAAAAGTGAAAGGATGCCTTCTTCGAAGACGTTCCTTATTGTAGATGGTAAGATATTGTCACAGACTTCTCCATATTTCAGTTTCATGTGATAGAAGTTGATAAGTCTTTTCAAGGCACTCTCTGGATAGTATTTGGTGGGCCTCAAGAACATTTTCATGTATTCATCATCCAGGGGTAAATGTAAAAATTCGGTTTCTGTATAAAAATAAAAATCATGGTTCTGAGTTTAAATATTCAATAAAATCAATTTAACATAGCTTTTTACTAGTTTAGAATACTCTAATTAGCAATTTACTAACTGTTCCTAGATTCGAATTCTTATTAAAAACAGTGCATTTGAACACGTCTAAACATTTCGTTGAAAAATCAAATAAATGAAACTAACCTAGGGAAAGGATCTATGGATTTGGAATGACAGAAACTCAGAAGTCATATGAAATGAACAAATATTACTTATACACCTGATTAACTCTTATTTTTGTTTCGTATTTGATATTTTAACATATTTTTGTATGTGATAAGTATCTATTATCAGGATATTTCTAGCTTTATCATTATTAAATTCATATCTCCATTGAAAAGTTCGACTCCATTTCATGTGATCATTTTACGAATATATTGAGTCATTTTCGAGTAGTGAGTCACCGACTTTAAAAAAAATTAATCTTTATTATGTTTATGCATTTAAATCATTGTGGAAATGAAACGTGATTAAACTTTAATTTTCAAAAAAGATAACGAAGTGTAAGCCTAGTGTTAATTTCAAGGCATTAGACTTAGCGTAAGCAGTACGTTCATAATGAGTGTTCTGAATTGTTTTCGTATAGTGATGAGATTAATTATAGATGTCACTTAACTGTCAAATCTGTTGATGCTTGAAATATTGACAGATGAATGGAAAATACAAATGCAATGATTAATAATTGTTTGAATCACACTATGTTCTATGCATAACAGCTCAAAAAGTAAACAAATATTTGACAAAAGCACACAAAAAGTCTTGTTACACTTTGATAGAGTTGTCATTAAGAAGTAGAGTCACTGTCATGGCTGTTTTAAGGGGCAAAAGTCGCCGTATGTATTTTAGGACAGTTCTGTTGACTGATTCGATTATTGTTCAAATATTATCATTTTGTGTGTTGTCTACTTAAAACAGCTGTTTTTCTTTAAGATATTCAAATGTTCGGCAGAATGCTTTTTTTCAGTTTGAAATTAAAGCGAAATTTTGTTTGTTTTGTTTGAGGAGACAAAACAAACAAAATAACTGATTCAAATAGCATTTAAGTATTTTTGAAACTTCTGTGTATTATGTAAGTCATATACCTGAGTACATATTTTATTCTTGTTTTCGATCAAAAGTGTCACTTTTATCTATTGCTGTACTTTACATGTACATACATACGTGGGTAATTGGCTCAATATTATATGAATACACAAATATTAAACCTGACTCTCTGTGAAAATTTAAATAAGCTTAGCTTATACACTTTTTAAGATTTATATCTCATATTAATGTGGTTGCATAATATGCAACGCTGTTGCTGTATACATTTTATGTTAACATTCGATGCAGAAAATATCTATAAGTGTTTGCAAATACTCGATTGGTAGTAAGATATTTAATATACTATAAGTTAGAATGTGTGATTGAAACGTGCTTAGAAATTCTAAAGCTATGCTAATTTATTAAATACATAGATATGCACTTGGTAATTTCTATTAAAAATATTTTATAATATTTATAAATTATTCTTTTTGTAATTTTTTTTTTACTGAGACTTACGTTGAATCATTTGACGTAATTCTACAATTGCTTTCTCTACAATTTCTGGAGTCTCACGAAGTTCGTTGCGTGCCTTTTCCAATGCCCATTCTGGTGGATCTTCTTTTTCCAGACGAATGACTGCATTACCCAAATCGATGTAGGGTAATTGATTGTCATCAAACTTCAAACTCGTTGCTTCCGGAGGGCTCATATTTAATTATTCTTTGTTTATTCACCTATGGTTAAGAAAAAGAAAAGTAAAGATTATATTTGTTCACGAAAATAGAGACATTCATTTTAACAAGGTAATTAATTTGTGAACATATTCTGAATTATTTCAAGGTTGTTTTCTACGATGTAACATTCCTATATGATTTTTAAATTACAAACTTTTATTTGAAACAATTCGTAATCAGTAAAATTTTATTCTTCTTAAATGGTTTTTTAATAGTCATATGATGCAAAGTTTATCTTTTAAAACACATAAAGTGCATTTTTGTCATATTATTTTTTCACTTAAGAGAATTTAAAACATAACAACGTATTAATCGATCAATTAAAAGACTTTTTATTAACAACACAAGAAACGAAGAAAGAGGAAACAAGTTTACTGAATTGATTTTTGCTTTATTTTTAAATATATTCAAGATCAAGGTTAATAAAAGCTTGACAGTTAATTTGTGTAGCAAGTGGATAGTTAAATATTTAAATTCTTTAAAAAGTTATGGTTTCGCTTATGTATCAAATATGTCCGTTTCCGAATTAAAATTGTTATGTTAACCTACAAATTTAATAAAATCAAATCATAAATTCAAATGACTTTGGGTTTCAAATTTGCATGCCAATTTGCTTTTAAACTTATAATAAGGTCTAAATGTTTGGATTAAATCAATAAAAATTAAATATTATGAAGAAGATTTTAAGAAGATTTTAATAATTATTTATCAAAAAATTTAAAAAAATATTGTTTGCAAAAAATGCAAGAAGTATTTTTAAAAACTATAGTTCAAGGAAACAACAAATATTTTAGCCTTCATAGTTTCTGAGTGGAAAAAAAACTATACAAAATGTACTCTTTTAAAGTTTGGAGATTATCTAGAACTGAAATAGGTCTTAGTTTGAAATAAAATCATAACAAATAACTTAATATTTTAGAAAGCAATGTTTCATTTTTTAGCATTTTCTACTCTCTAAATTCTATTTCTTCATCTTTAATTTTTAGTTTTGACGCAAAGAATGTTTTGTTTCATTCGAAAATTAGCAAAATTAGCTTAAAATAATAAAAAGAATTAACTTCTTTCTTGTCTGATTTGAAATCAAACAAAGTTTAATTGGATATGAAATTTTTGTTTGAAGACTGTTTCACACATCTTATCGATTACGAAAAATGTAAGTGCAAATAATAACTCCCTAAATTTCTTGAGTAATATAGACAAATTATTTACACACCTAGGAATGCGTCAGAGGAAATATTTTTAATAGACGTAGACAATGTCTTTTATTTTATTTTTTCAAACCTGTTCTTTTTTAACCTTTTTGACTCATATAAAATTTTATTGATTATTTGATAAAAAAAAATACAATTATCTATTTCATGTGATTTGTGATCATATAATTTTACTGTGTAGTCACTTTGGTAGAAATTATTTTTAATTAGAGTAATTTTATTTATTTAGTTATTTGTTTATTGTTTTTTAATGTTAACCTTTCACAATTTCCATGCTGATAGAAAAAAGCAGAAACAACGCTTGCGAATTTATTTAGCCGACAAACCTGTTTCATTAGGTTTTAAGGGCCCAAATGCAATTAATTGGTTTACTAGATTTAAAAGCTATCCATTTTTATATCTAAAGTCAATGGAGCAACATTTAAAACAGCCTATTGTAAACATACTTGCATTTTACTACTAAGTAGTTTTTAAAATATTTAGCAATTTATTAGCTATTCCCAAATTAAATCCTTAGCTGGCTTCTACAATATTAATTGTCTTTTGTTAGAAACGATGCATCTGAACACATCTAAAAAGTGACAGCTTATGAAGAAAAATAAACAAACAAACCTAAATCTGGTGAACAGATCTGCTATTTTGAAATGTCAGAAACTCAGAAGTTATGAGAATTAATCAAATTATTAAATGTTAAAGAAGTCATTTGTGACTTTAACTTTTAAGCAAAATGTTAAGAAATAGTACGAAATAAATAGTTTAAGGTTTTGCTACACTATCACCGGGAACAATTCTCAGAGAAGGACTTTCATTTTTGAGGTACACTCGTGTTTTTAAATCTGAGTTTAACTATTTACCTTCTTATACATATATTGAAATAGTTAAATTTAGTCAACATGAATAAATAATAAGTAAGTAAGTAAGTAGAATAAATAATCATACAAATTTAATTTATCGAATGTAATAATTTATTTTGAATGAAGATATAAATTAAAAACAAAAACCTTTTATAAACAAAACAACAAATAGAAAAGTTCAAACAAAACAAAAACAAACAATATAATAATTAAAACAAACATCAACTGGTTATTGTAGTGTAGGTATTTATTATTATTATTTATATTATTTTGTAATTATATATTAAAAAAGTTCCGCTTGATAAAATATTTATAATCATACCTTCAATAGAAGGTAGTGATAATAAAGATGAGTCAAACTAAAACCTGATTCATTTAATTGCGACCGCAACTCAAGTGAGTGTTAATAAATTCAACAACAAAATCAAAAGCAAGGCTAAGGCAAACAAGGTATAGAAGCTTTTTTTAAGATAAACCTTAGGGTATCTTCATTAGCATTAAATTTAAATAATAATAATAAAAATATAAGTGCGTATGAAGAGATTAACCAAAGAAAAAAAGATACAACAAAAACTAAGCTATAAAACTTACATTAAAAATACAAAAATTTCATATATACGATTATATTTATTTTGTCTTGAAGATATCAACTTAAAATAAGAATTACAAAAAAGAGAACGCAATAATATAAGCAAAGCACTTTTATCTGCAAAACATGCTATATTATTATTGTTGTTAAAATGTGCTGGTGGACTTGACTTTATATAGATACATTTATGTACCATTTCCGGTGAAAAGGCCCTGTTAATCGAGCTTCATAAGCACAAAATTTAAATTACTATTCACAGGTCAAAAACTTCCAATAAACTGTTTCCATTTACCTTGAGTCAGCATCGATATCTTTTTTCATTTGTTTTGTATCGCACCCTATACACCTCTAAAAATTAACCAACAAAATAAATAAAAGAAACGATACATTAAAAAAACAAGCTTCAATTCAAAACCAAGCAAAGTCATGGCCGATCGAATCGTGTTCTCAAGACTCAACAGAAAAAAAAACAACAACAAAATGCTAAAACTAAAAAAAGATGATTTTGCAGAAAATATGCTTCAAGTTATTCTGTGACATTGTTAAATTGGAAGAAAAATAACTGTTCATAATAATGCAGTTTCAATTTAATTCTGCAACTGTTTGCTAGTCAGGCGCAGCCAGGTGTTAACTAACAAATATGAACACATCATTTATTATAAGGCCAGGGTTGCCGGTTGCTTTTATTTTCCACAGTTCGCATTATTTCCCATTTTCACTTTATTTTGATATTCCACCAGGCTTCATTATTTTCCAGTTTTCAATGTGACATTTGTGTCTCTCGCATAACCCTTGGAATCTAATTCTTTCATATTTTGCGATTTCAGAAATGAGTTCTGGAAATTGCTATAAAAACCAACGAAAAGTGAACGAACAGAACTTAAAATAAAGTAAGTATCACATCTTTCACTTTTACATATCTAACGATTTTGTGACATGGCTGTCAAATTGTTTACGTGGCCATTATGACGTATCATCATGTTACTATATCCATTTAAATTCCATGAATTTATAAAAGCGTAAAATCAAAAGTTTGAATATGGCTCTGTTTATGCAATTGTTAAAAATTTCAATAAACCATTGCAAATAATTGCTGCATAATGCCGGTCATTTTAAACCCTAATAAATTTTATATTTCACGATTCTAGAGTGATACTTGAAACTGCTAGAAAAAACATCAAAAAGTAAACGAACAGAACTAAAATACGAAAAATAAATGTCACTTTGCAAAATCCTACTCTTTTGTGACATGACTGTCAAAGTGTTTACGTGGCAATTATAACATTTCAAGATATTGTTGTAACTTTATCCATTCCAATTTTAGAAGGAATAAAAACATAACATTAGGCACAACATGCAACAATATTGCAAAATAATACGTCATTTTAAATAAACTTCAAACTGCTAGAAAAAACGAAATCGAACAGAACTAAAAGTACGAACATTAAATATCATTCTTGTCTTACGATATGTCGTGACATGGCTGTCAAATTGCTTACGTGACAATTATGGCATTCAAGATATTGACGTTTCTTTATCCATTCTAAAATTAATAAAAATATAATATCAAATAATTTGGAAACCTCTGGCAGCTCTGTTTGTATACTTATTAAAAATTTCAATAAATCATTGCAAAATAATTGCTGCATAATGCCGGTCATGCAAATGCAACTCGTACGCAATTGTTTTTTTTTTATTTCTTTGTTACTGTGTTGAAAACTTGATACGTATTTATTTATGCATGATTCTTGTAGAAGATCTCTTTAAAGCCCAGCATCAGGGAAGGTACTATAAAAAGCTGATGCGAGTCAAGGTACATTTAGGTAACATAATAATGTCTTTTATAGGAAATTAAGATGCGTGCTTTTCTTTATTGTTAGTTTTGTTGCTTGTATTTAGTTGGTTCGCATAGGTTGATAAAATACGCAATTAACATGCGCGCAACACTTTGGCACTTACATATATGCTTACGTAAGAGAATGATCTCTCTCTGAAATTAGATATAAATATAATTGCTCTTCTGTATGAATGAAGTGTATTTATTGTACATAGGTATGATGACTGACGTTTTTATTGCTTATATTTTTTATTATTATTATTATTAAATTTTGAACATTTTTCATGCGACCTTTACTATAGTAGTGTGATGGATAGGTACGCAAGTAGTGACGACCATTTAAGTTTTCACATAAAATATTTACAAAATAATTATGGGCTAATTATTTTAAAATTACCTTTGACCTACAGGGGATTCATCATAATTTCTTGTTTCTTATATAAACATAGTTTTAGTGACTAATCTAATATCAGGCCATTACACACCGGGGCAAGTTTTGAACTAGAGAATATTTTTGGTTGAAAGGAAAATTTTCCTATGCCCACGTAAACAGAATTAATTTTAGTTGGATTTGTTACTTGTCAAGTGTCAACTTTTATAATTGAACTTTACATGTTTTAGAGATTTAGGCTCAATATTTTAAACAACTTATTGTTGAGTTCATGAAAAAGAAAACAAATCAAACAAACCTTGAATGGGAAACGAATCTTTCAATTTTAAATGTCAGAAACTTAATAGCTAGCTATATAAATTTAGTATTATTTAAGATAAAGTAAAGTCCTAATATCTTTTAAGATCATCTCCTTAACTTAATTACTCTCTAAAATTGATCTACCATTTAATTCTATCGTTTAAAATCTTGCGTCATTATTATTCTTTTCATTATTCTCATCTCGATTCTCTCTCTTACAAGCTTAGTTTTCCCCCGGTTGAATTGCTCCATAGTGGGTCAGCGCATTTTATAGTTGCAGAATGCGTTTTAAAAGATTAAGATTTGTTGTAATAAAAGAAATAAAAAATATAAGACTTGTATGAATACATACGAAGCGTGCACATTAGTTTGAAACACAGAAACAGAAAGTGTTATCACTTATTCTGAGGCAGAGATTAATTATTCTAGTTAAATATTTTTTAATTCTTTTTTCTATAACGTATAAATAAAAATAAAAATAAAAATACATTTAATAGAGCTGCAACTGCAATAAGCTTGTATTTTCAACAGTCTTATCAATAATGGAAGTTGGAAATTCATGATAAAATAAATTAAACAAGTAAACACAAAAATGTGTGTAACTCGCAAGGGATGCATGAAAATAGGTCAATAGCTAGTTTTGTTATTTTATCATTGTTCACTTGTACAGCAACATATAGTTCTTTGAAATCTTAAGGTTCATTTGGATTTAAAGCCCTTGCTTCTTGGCATCTTATGTAAAATCGAAAATGTCTTAATGTTAACCCTGTTACTATGTCCCTGAGTGGGACTGTTCCTATATCCTAAATAACAAGAACACTCCTTAAAAACAAAAAATCGATGACAGAAACAAATATCAAAAAACAAAGAAAATGGCCGCCTAATAAATTTGTACCTATTTAAATTAAAACAAGATTATATTTTGTCGAATATTAACTTTAAATAAAATCTAATGCGATTTTAATATACAATTCACACACGGCCTTATAGAGTTTCCATTGAAAACGAAAAAGTATATACCTACCTGCATAACGGCCTCTGTCAAATTGACAACCAGTAGTAACTGTGATTTTCATTTATGCGTATTCACTCTTTTATCATAAGAGATATATAATAATTAAAAACGAATAACGCCTCTAGCGAGCATTTATGGCACAAGTGTGGATGGTTGAAAAGAGTGTGCAAAAGCCAAATGTGCTTCGCTAATGTTTTTAATGAACCAAAAAGACACACTAATTTGGAATTCACTGAATCTTAACTATTCGCGATTTTTCTCTGTCAATGGTTTGGTGCGGCAGAAGAGGCGGTAATACGCCGGCGTTGCCCAGCAACCCAATATCCAAAGATGAATTTTATCATATATGTATATCAATATTTTATACATGACGCTGACGCCCTTGACCTTTGGAATTGGTATAAACGAAAAAGAAAAAAAAGAAAAGCCAAACTCAAAACTCAAAACACTGACCAAATTGTTTGGATCGATTTTAAATTATGCTAATAAGATTGAAAGAGAGAATTTTATTGTATACCTAGAGACCTAACCTAGTATACTCGTATAAGAGAGGGAGGGCCTTGAAGGAATAAAATTTTGTTGTCAATGACCTGCATTACATTTTGAGTCTATATTGATTTTGATTCAAACCTAGGTATGCCACGTTTGTTTATATATCGGAGAGAGGGGTTTTCGTTTTGCTTTAAAAATTTAAATGCTTTTCGAATGGTCAATGAATTGAATTCTTTGTTTAAAGAAACTTCAGCACAGCAAAGCACCACCATACCATAATATTATATAGTCTTGTAGTTTTAAAGCAACTTTTAAGAATTTTTAATTAAGCTGTTAATATCGCATGGAATATTTAATGATATATCGATATCCACTTGTGGTCGGTTGGAGACTTCTTTCTCGAACGTCTTTTGTGATGAATTAACCTTGAATTTATTAAAAAAGACAAGTTTTTTCCTTAGGTATACATAGGTAAGGGCAAGTTTTTATAGCTTTCTTAAGTTGTTCCTCGTTCTTTTTTTTTTGTTTTTCCACTTAAAGCGCGACTTGTACAACATCATAAGTTAAGTTACCACAAGAATTAAAAATATATGTATGTATACAAAAATTAACCCCAACTTAAGTTGTGTCCATCAGTCCATCGTCTATTGCTTTAATTACAGCATGGAGCGTATGGAAATAAAAATAAAATGCAATTGACTCCGTTCACTCACGCATAACTGCTGATGCAGATGCCTCAAGCCTCAAGCCTCATCATAATATACCGACCGCACTCTTGCAACACTATCCTCTACTCTTCTATAGCTAAGCTATATCATCATTGTGCAACATTTTTCTTTACTACTTACTCTGTAGCACTCCTCGCGGTTTAGTGTTGCAAAACAAATTGTAAAAAGTCACAAAACAAAAATATAAAAACAATGCTTGATTGTAATTTCAGAATTATATCCACAAAATGTTGGTAAAGACAGATTCACACTCACTCTTAGCTTCGAAACTTCGATGTAGTTATAAGGCGATAGCTACGTATATACACAAGACCGACTGAACTGACTGAGACTGACTGTTTGCTTGAAGAGCTATCTAGAGACTGAGCCTTCGTTTTGGCGAGAGGCTTGATTTCTACAATTCTGCAGTTGGAACTTGGAATATATGGAAATAAGTCGGAAATTCGCAAACTTCGGCGTAAAGCTTGACTCTATAAAGTAGTGAGTATAGGTTCATATTTTGGAGTTCGAGCGAGTGCATATTGTGTTTTTGGTGATGAAGCTTTTTTTCCAACAAATTCTGTTAAAGACGCGGCTTAGCAGGTAAGCAAAAGCAAGTTCAATAGGCAAGCAACGTCGACGAGACGACGTTAACGACGACGACGACGACGACGTCGATGGATTTTTATTACCAAGTTCACCACTATTCGTATACTTGAAGTTGGCAGAATTTGAAAAAAAAAAACATGTTAACTCAGCTGAAAATTGTTTAAAAATTGTACAAATTAAGCTAAAGTTTAAAATCAAGTTTTCGGTAATCGTTGATCGTTGGTTGTTGGTCGTTGTATGGTGTTTTAGGAGGTTACTGGCGTATTTGGGTTCCAGTTGTTCTGGTTTTGGTATACTCTACCTATTCGTAAATGTTTTTGTAATAAACACCATGTGTTGACTTGGCATAATAAGGTTAAATAATGAAAATTCTTAGTTTAAGTGAAGGTATTTTGTTTTTTTTTTTTTAGCTACCCAGATTTAATTACGAATGGATAAAAGTAAGCTTCTGGTGATGGTGTGGTAAATGATGTATGAAAAAGTATAGGGAAAAGATGGTTGTCAAGGGTGAGATTAGAGTGTGATATTGTTGTATCATTGACACTCATGGCATCCGACTTGTTCGATAGTTTGAACTTAATGTCAGTTGGAACTTGGAATTAGAATTGCAGAATGTGTATTTTGTTAACACATATTAAAAACGAATAGAGATCTTATTTTATGATTATTGCAACACAGGTTTATTTATTAATATCCAATATAAAGAAGATGTATAAAGATTTCAAAAATCTCATTTAACTATTTTTAATCAACGGATATCCGAAACTATATGGATAGCGTTGGATTTCAATAATGTTATATTCATAAATTTCCGGATAACAGTGATATCAATTTTGTTGACAACTCGCATAATGTTTGAAGTTCTAGTGCCATCGGGTGTTTTTTAAGAGGTTGAGAACTTTAAGTAATAATATTACTACAAGACAGAAATATTATTGGAAGTAACTTTGTTTTATTATAGTCTGGTAGATACATAAATAATATTTGCTAGGGGTACGAGTTACATAGTCTTTTTTAAAAGACCAATTTTCCACTGCTTTGTTCAATAAATCTGAATAAGCCAATAACTTAATATACTCCTTTAAAAGGAATCAAGAGACTTTAAGCCTCATGAACTAGGGGGCCAGTTGACAGGAATACTTCTAGCATCAATTTGATTTTTAAATAAATTGATGGTTGTTGCACCAAATGTCATCCATGATGTTTAACTGATTTGTTTATGGAAAAAATAATCAGTCAGCATTCCTCACTTGCAAAGAAATGAGGAATGATGATGCCGAACCAAACAGTCATTTTTAATGTACTTAATGGTGATTCGTTAATGGCTTGAAATTTGTTTTCACTCCATGTTCGAAAATATTGTTTATTGACGAAGATATTAAACTAGAAATTATAGTTCCACTATAAACATAATTCTTCGGACGCAGTGCTTTGGGACCTTCGCAAACAGATTTATCGTTTTCAAACTAAATTTCCACAATTTGCAAGCGTTGTTCAGTCGTGAAATGATTCATAATTAATTAATATTAAATCTTAGTAAAAAGATACTTCAAGACAGCTTGACATTCAAACTGTCAAAGCATACACAACCATTGAAAATTCTCAGGCTACTAAAAATACACCCTATAGCTATGGAGCATATACACATAGTCCAAAAAGTCTCCGTACAGCAGTTTTTTTTTGTTGATTCTGAGATAAAATATTTTTTATTAATTATTATTAAACAAGTATTTTGAAAATCACAATTTTTTAAATTTGGTAAAAAGGTAAAGGTGGAAACTAATTTTTTACTTGCGACACATAGGAACTACATACATACATATGTATGTATATGGCAAGTTTTGCAGTCGTGCAAAATTTCGAACTCGAGATTTTAATCAAATATGATATTACGATGGTAGAGAAGTCGAAAAAAGTGGGTCCCGCGATTCCGTCCGGTCAATTTTGTCTTTCTGTCCACGCTCCTACAGCCTAAACCATTGGGTCGATTGAGTTCAAACTTGGAAGTTAAGGTTTTGAGCAGATTCGCGTTAGGCGTTTTTTTCATTTTTTTTTTAAGATCAAAACTAACAGTGGCCCCCATACAATTTTTTTGGTCAAAAAACGAAAATTCAAATTTTCTCAAAAACAAACCGATAGATTTTTTTAAAATTTTCTCCAAAATTTTATTTCTTAACGTGGCTTCTTCTAATAAGAAAAACATATTTTTGTATTGCTCAGGAAAGGTACTGCTCATAGAACCGTTTTTTTGTTTTTTAATTTTCTCAGCAACTTTTGAACCGATTTCAATAATTTTTTTTTAAATGAGCTCTTATATTGCCTTAACAATATTTGATTATCAAAAGTGCAATTTTTTATTGTTTGGATTTTTAAAAAAATATTGACATTTTTTTTTTCAAAATTCTATATCTCAAAAACGTGTGAACATTTTTTTACGAAATTGAAATATAGAGCGTATATTTACAATCACTAAACAACTGTATACCAAAAATATTTTTAGAACAAAATTGAAATATTTTATATATAAAAAATTAATTTAAAAAAAAACCGCTCTAACGATTTTCAAAAAAAAAATTTGAAAAATCAAGGGTTTTTTGATTTATAAAACGGCATTTAAATTTTTGAAGACAAGCTTATTTTTCAGGTAAAATTTTGAATCTTAAATTAGTTTTTTTTTAAATTATTTTAAATGTATTAAATGTAACCCCCTCCCAAAAAATTGAAAAATGGAGGTTTTTTCGACAAATCAAATGGCATATATATCTTTGAAGACAAACTTATTTTACAGGTATATTTTTAAATATTATATAGATACTTTTTTAAACAGACTCTTTGCATACAGGAGCAAGTTCGTGCGACCCAGTCGTGCACTTTATTTTCAATGCTACCACTTTGGTTTTTACATTAATTCCTAGTCCTTTTTTTTAAAAAAACACTAAAATTAGGCTGCTGTACGGAGAATTTTTGGACTAAGCGTATAACAATCGTCCTTATAAATAAATGTATCAACTATATGGCTCAAAATCACCAAGGTGCAGAATTGGCTTCGCTAGCAATTTAAAGTCTTAAATCTTGACTTAATTATGAAACAAAATTATTAAAATACTAAAACTAACCTGTTTTGTTTGTCCATCAAACAATATAATTTATTAATAATGTTAATTTTAAATTAAATCAATATACACGCATAGAAAATCATTTCGGGAACGCGTCCTAATCTATAATCTTCAACAACAAGTCCAAAATATAATTGAAAAATGTAAGGTATTTAACCCCGGTCATCACTTAATACACCGTATTTTTTATACAAAATCAAGTTTTAGGAAGTATACTAAGAGATTATTTATTTTTAAGTATAAAAAATGCAAAAATAGTTTGTCCGATACCGCACAAGTCATTTAAGTGAACATATCGATAATGGATCAAAAATAATTTTAAGTGAACGCAGCCATTTGGTGTGAAGCGTCAGTCGAGGTAGAGAACAATATCAAAGCCGGCTGCCAGAGTATTTATCGTCAAATAAATTTTATCTAAATGGTAAATACCTTTTTATTCATTATTCGTAGAGCGTACATCAATAGTCCGTCAATCCGTGAACGCATTTATTACATTTAATTATTGATGAAATTCTTTTCTACGACACGAAATTTCAAAGTTACCTCAAATATTTTCCTATTGACAAAGTCAGATCGCATTTAAGATGACCGCCGTATAATTAAAGCGCGCGCTTATTTGAAATCGTCATTTCGGGAACGGTCATTTCGGAAACGTTCCCGGGCATGATTTTTACGTATTTTGCTTGTAGAAGATTTTGTATGTATTGTTTTCATTATTGCTTATTTAATACATATACATAATTTACCCATGTTATTAAACAAAGCTTAAATTATGTACTTTGTTTTGTTTTTTTTTGATTTTATCAAACTTAGAAAAACGTTCCCGAATTGATGGTTTTTTGTAAGATATTTAGTACTAAAAAATATTATACTGTGCGCTGCCCTGTCAAAATTTATGTATATACAATTTTTGCAACAGTATAAACTAAGATTCATCATTAGCTTGCAATTTTTTTGTCATAAAAAAAATTTGAAATTTGCAACCTTGGGGATTTTTAGCCATATGCAGAACTTATCTATTTCAAATTGTAAATAAGGTTTGTTTCATGTATAAATTTAATCAGCGTTTAAATTTGTATCAGCAGTTTAATAAATTTTAATAAATTGTACCCTATAACAATAGAGCAGGAACGTCCAACATATGGTTTATTGGATCTGTCGAGCCTTTAGTGCAATCAAATTTAAAGAATTTGTATACATATGTACGTATGTACATATTTATTCTTGAACAAACTGAAAGTTAAAACTTTTTGTTTTGTGTTTGAGCTTAAAAAAACAAATCTCTCGGGTTTTCTGAAATTGATTTACAAATATCTAAAATAGCTCGGGTTTTTAGTGTAGCAAATTTGTTGATGTTTTAATATTCAAAACACTGTTTTTTTTTTTAATTTTTTTTCTTAAATGAGCTTAAAAATCTCCTAAAATTTGCAAAACAGGTATATTTATTTAAAACTAGAGTTTGACACAAACAATCATTTTGATTGGTAAACGTGTCGATTAAATTTCTGCAGTTACATTATGTCAATAAATTTGCTTAACATTAAAGAGCAAAAAGAAAAAAAACTAACAACAATGAATACGCACCTTTTATATTTTCCAAAAGAATCACTAATCATTTTTCGGAAAAAACAGCTTTTACAAAATTATCCACAGAACCATTGGTTAAATTAATTTGAAAACATTAATATTTGTTTATACATTCTCTTTTAAAAAGAAATTAAGTTCTTATTAAAATTAAGACAAATAAAAACCACAATTAAACTTATTCAACTAAACCGTTCCAACTATGCATGAAAAAATTATTTGCTTCTACATTTTCCACGTTTAATATTCTTTTTGAAGAATATTTAATATGATTGAAAACTTATTACATATGCAACTTGTGTCAAATTGAGCTTAAAATATGCTGTGCAATCAATCGTTAATTTTCTGAACGCATTCAGTCAGTGCAACTTTAATACACATCTAATTCAGTTTTATAAAACTTCATTTCTACCATTTTAAAGGTGAAAACATTTTTCATTTGATATCAATCTTATTGTCACATACCATTGCGTAAGACTTCTGACAGTTGCTGACTGTAATAACTAAAAAGTCTTTTGCCAAAACGCATAATCGAATTAAATATCTATTTGACAGTGAAATTGTAAGATTTTGGAACACTTCTAACAACCGTATAAATAATATTTCATTAAATGTAAATATTTTGATATTGCCATCTTACTGACAGCTACTGTCAGAGTACTTACTGATCAGTTGGTAAAATCTATTCAATCGTTTGTACTTAGCTTAAGTTTTCTTGGTAATGATAAAGTGCAATAGAACCGTTACATCAGTTTTACTTCAACATTGAATTAAATGTCCTGAGAATTTCAATCCCTCACAATTTAATAGTATTAAATATCTTTTACTTGCGAAAAGTGATGATTTTTCATTCAAAACAGTTTCCTGAACAGATATTGACATAACGTTAACAGCGGTTGTTTATAACTTTTTAAACTACCTACACATCCCATGTACTTCAGCCCGAAAATGCATTCAAAAAAAGAACAGAATTAACTATTACAATAAATGACGTAAAAATATCGAAAATATAAAAATTATTAAAAATTATTAACACCTTAAACGCAGAATTTAATTGAAAAAAAAATAATAATAATCAGTTATTAACAAGAAAAGGTTAATATGAACAATTAAAATATGTTCTTTTTTGCACAAAGATAATGCGTCTTTAACAAATATTGCTTACGTGTTCTTTTAATTTGTTACACTTTGACGAGAAAAAAATCTCGTTTTATTTATCTTTGTAATGTTTATATTTAGTAGAAATGTTATCTATTAAACTGACTTTATATAAATTATCTTTAAATAAACAAATATTTCATATTTTGTGACGTTTTTATTTTCAAAGAAGTTATATAGTGTTAACCCATAGAGAGCTTTGGGTCAAACAATTAAAAACAACAATTATGTTATATAAATAAAATTATAATAAAATAGTTTTCATATTAAAGGTAACTATATTTAGTCACCCGAAGAAAATTGGAGCTAAGAAGTGACGAAGTTTGTATTACTTATATAGGCTTGTAATAAACTTTAGTAGTTAACAATTAATTACATCTAATCTAACACGTTTAAATAAATATGGGGATTAAGTTGTAATTGATATTTATTATACCATATTTGCATAGTTCTAATTATTATTATTACGTTTTATGTATTATTAACAAATAAAGTTATTAAAAAAAAATATGTTAAGAACATATCCGTCATTTGCTAATTAGCTCACAGCAGGTCAATATACTACTACTAAATAACTTATTAAATTAATAAGTATCAGCAAAACTATATACAAAGACTTAAAATATAGTCAAATCTGTCAGTACTCTGACAATAGCTGACAATACCCAAATACCCAAAAACACTCTAGTAAAGATATAAATCCTCGGAAGCCATATTGGTTTGCCTACAAGCTAAACCGGAAACTGGCCTCATAAAGTATTTCTTAGTGTGCGTGTAATTTCTCCTCTAATTCATGAAATTTCCCCTAAAAACTCAGGAATTGTGTCTATGTATGTGTGAAAACACGTCAATTTTTTTCGTTGAATTCGTCCACATTACAAATACAACAATGTAAACAAATGGGTTTTGGATAGTGATACGTACGAAAGATTTATATCTTCATATAGAGTGTTTTTGCAAATACCTTTCAATGAAAAATTGTCCGTTCACACGGTTATTTGATTTAGATCAGCTGATTCGATTTTGCATCCGTTCATAAGATTTGTTTTATATGTATATCAGAGTAAAGAAAATGTCAGCAAATGTCAGATATTCTAAACAACGACATCTGACATCCGTAGTCTATACAAAATGGCTGACAATGAGTTTTCTGCGTTATTGTTTACTTTATTATCACACAACATTGTAAGTTTACTTTGTTGTGAGACATCATGAAAGTTTTTGAATGACAGATCTGCCAATCTGTGTATTAAGGTTCAGTAACACACGTTATTTTCGAAATAGAAACCGTTTTGGAAAACAATGTATTTGCTTTGAAATGTACATATCTTTGACTTCATACCTAAGCTTTACCAGTTGAAGCTACCATCGGATAGATATTTTACCGTTTCTTAAAATGAAAAATACAAACAAATATACTGATCGCTTCATTTTTTTTATGTATGTACATATGTCAAAAAATAGAACGGATCGTTCAATGACAGATTCTGTTAGAAAAATTTTGTAAGCTGGATTTTTATCTGGATTTATGTAACCTACTATTCAAAAAAAATCCAATGGAAACCAATGATAGATATAACTAACCCCAAATTAACAAAAAAATAAAATTGGGCTAGAATTGAATTTATATCAACTGTGGCATACTAAACGAAAACCCAACGTTTTAAGATTAGATCTGTCTTATAACATTACAACCAATAGACAAATTTTACATCCTGTGCAGATCATTTATCCATCTTACCAATCCTTCTTCTATGAAAATTTTCAATATTTATAGAATTTGTTTCACTTATTGAATGACTTCAGTCTTCTTTCTACCAACAAAAAATAGCAAAACGCCAAACCGTTATACGATCGATGAAGTGTCAGACTCGCCTAAAAATTGCTATAGAAATCAATTTTTAATGTCATGATCATAATAATGGTACAGCATACATTTAGGCTCAAATGAATTACTCTTCAGCTTTAACTTGAATAAATTGAATTTCATTATAAACAAAACCACACACATGTACATATTCATATACAAGACATATGTATGTACATATATATTTACACACAAAAATAAACAAACAGTGATTAAATTAATAATAATAAAAACACAAAAACAATTTCAATTATTTAAAACGTTAACAATTATAAACAAACAACAGCTGATAGCCCAAAAATTCTCGTTTAAAATAAAAACGTCAACAACTGTTGCAGCCTTCTGTCTTCGACACGTTTAAAGAGTTTACTCATTTTTCATGCACAAAACAATAAAGTCAAGTGTATCTTGATACTACTTATTAATTTATATCATTTTTCTGACTCATTTTTGGTTAGAATAATGTCTTGAACTTTGATCGGATTTTCATTCGTATAGAGAGCGCTGCTGTTGTGTATGACCTTTGTTCTATACAACTAGCGACATTGTGTAAAACTACACGGATTACGTACTTTTACTTTTTATTTAAATAATAAATCGTTTAAGTTCTGTTTATTAAATTATTACATGTTTGCTGTTTTGTTCGATGAACCGAGTAGTTTTTTAATCATTGTAGCGCTTTATTTTTCTTTAATAACAAAATATTGCATAAAAATAGTTGCAAGTGCAAAGAACATTTCATTTCTAATTTGTTTTATTTTTATATGAATGACCATTTCTATTTTGTAAGACCTTGGATTAGCTAAGGGTTTTTTTTTGTGTTGCTTTTGAAATTCAATACAATTTCAAAAACAATCGTAAGATCAATCGATTTTATCTGAAATTTTTCGTGTCAAAGATATGATAAGCTTACTGGACGGACTTTGATCAAATAGGCACGTCGTTATCGGTTAAAAAAATAAAATTAAAAAAAAAGAAAAACACTCATAAAAGCTGACTTATAATCGGCATGTATGACTGTTGTAAATATATGGGTATGCAATATTCAAACAAAAACAAAATATGAACAATAAAATAATGTTTAATCAATTTCAAAATTTGATCAATAAACAAACGCACTTGGAGATTAGGTTTTCTTTTTTCAAATATGATTACATAGTTCATAAAGAGATCGTTGCGTTGCGGTGCCGTTATTCGTTTAGTGCATATAAATAGTATTACTAATCGATGTATGAGTTCGAGATAAGGATACACCCATACAACTATGATCAGCGCGATCAGTACGTGCACTTAATCAAAGATTCCTTAATAATATTTGTGGAGAAAGAACTTTACTTGTCAATTATTGAAACTAGAAGTTGTCACCCCAATCGAGGGAAGCGATCAGAGAAATTTCAGCTTGAAAATTATATGCGTTGTCGCCCGTTATTAGTTTTGACGGCATGCATCGCACGAGTTTGACATTTGCAACGTAACATACATACAAAATAAATAAAATAGTTTTTGACGTTTATCCGAATTGTGTATCTGAGAGGTTAAGATAAAACAAAAATCGTACATTTCATAATAATCTCCGATCGGTTACCTCGATAGGGGGTGAGTATTTGCAATGAAACAAACCTTTAATTGTGCTACCGATAAACATAATTGGAAACATTTTAGATTTGTTAATTGACCAATCAATCAATCGAAATATAAATTACGATAGTGTACAAACTTAAACTATTGTAAATACAAAGAAATCCATGTGTTGTATTTATAAGGTAGACAACTTAATAAATATTTAGTTTGTTGGAACTTCAACTTGATTTATGTGCGTAATTAATGTTTGTGTGAATTTTTACATATATTTAAATTTCTACCATATTAAGAGCATTTTATCAATTTTTTACAAAATACATTCACTCAGAATAATTTTAGCACATTTAATTAAGTTTTAGTTAAGTTGTGTTTACGTTATGTAGTTTCGTTAAAAATTAAGTATTTTTGAGATATTAATACCAAAAAAAAGGGTTTTTAAGCCTTTTTTCGAGAAACATTTTATATCATGAAACAAAAATTTGCATGTTTCTATTAAATTCCTATTTTTTTAATCAATAGTAAAAGAAGTTTTTTAGGCCTTTAAATATAGAAATTAAATTTAGAAATTACAAAAACTAAAACGATGGCAATTGTTGTAAATGTTGGTTTTGAAGCTTAAAATTATAATATTCCAACAAATTTTTTGATTTAGCTTTTTTCAAACATGATATTAAAAAAAATGCTGTGATGCATCACACAAATAACTTTCAAAAGCTGATGATTCCAAATTTTTAGCAATAATCTAAATCCCATTCATACATCTAAAAGTATAAAACCGATAAATTGAAGTTTAAGCTGCATTTTGAAACCTTCGAGACGTTATACCGTTTTTTGTAGTATTTTTGTCTCTTTTTAAATGTTAGTGAAAAAATGTTGGATTTTTATAGAAAAGTCAACATTACGAGTATTATTTAAATTTTTATAAAATCAAAATATTTGAATCGAAAAATGTGTTTTAGTTTTTTATTTTGTTTTAAAAACAAACTGTCACTTAAGTTTTGACAGTAATATTGTGAAAAGGAGTCATTTTAAAGTCGATGTCTTTTTAGTTGACCTCAAAATTTGTAAGTCCAATGAATTGTTTTTTATTTATTAATTTAAAAAGTTATAAAAACCTCAATTTTATTTATACAACTTATTTTGAAAATATTTAGCCAGTTTATATTTCTAAGATTTCTGAGAATTTTCTCAGACGGATTGATAGAGCAAGAGAATGAAATATAAACACATTCTTGAGAAATCGAATTTTAAAAAATCGGTTCTCAGGTTTCTGACAGCAAAAGCGAAAAATTTGTACATATGAGAAGTTTTGTTTATATCAGCTAAAGCATAGTACGCAGCTGAAGTGAAACGAATTTTTTCGGCGGTCTCCAAGTGCAGAGTGAAATGAAAACGAAAACCACAGCGGAAAAATATTTGTGGAGAGTTCTGTCTGGAAGTTGAAGTTCACTGCTTGTCTTCATCACTTCTTGCACATCACCAATAACATCCTGAGTTTCCGATTCAGAAATGCAATGTTGGAACACATTAGAAAAATCCATTTTATTTTAAATTTTAAATCAAAGATAAATCCAAATCAAAACACCGAAAGTCACGAGTAAACAATTTTTTTCAATTTTAAGCCTAGTACGCTGCTGATGCGAAACGAAAATTCTAATACAAAAATGACATGACGAAATCATAAACGAAAAATTTCGAAAAATTTTTCAATAAATAAATTAAACGTCAAAATTTCGCAAGCAATTAATATACCGGGCAATTAAATTGAGAACGAAAAGAGTGGAGAATTGTACTAAGAAATCTAGTACAGCTATCCACTAAAATGACACATTTCGTCGTTCAGCAGCGTACTGAAAAACGAAAAGCACAGCGAAATTTTTCGTTTATGATTTCGTCATGTCATTTTTGTATGGGAATTTTCGTTTCGCATCAGCAGCGTACTAGGCTTAATACGTAAATCTCTGAGATCTTAAAAATATAAACTGGCAAAATTTTCTTATAGTTTTATAATTTTGTCAGTTTTCAGTTGAATTTTCATAAATTCATTTTATATGAAGTATAGAAATGTAGAATAAAATGTATATTTAAAGCCGATAGAGCACGATTTGTCCTTCAAATATTTCAGAGCAACCGAATTTTGTTTATAAAATGCTGCTATAAAAAACTTCTTCCAGAATTTTTCTGAAAGTCCCATCGTGCTATAACGATATATTATTATCTGTTAAATAAAATTTATTTGAAATCGTTATCTCGACGACTTTTTTTGAGATATGATCGAAGATAGAAGGTTTCCCGAATGCAAACTCAGTCATCCCTCTAAAAACATTAAAATAAAAGAGAGAGAGACATTTAAAACGTCAAAAAATGTCAAATGTCAATACGATAATCAACCAGGCATACATTTTGTTGAGTCTCTTTTTTATTTTAGAACTACATCAATCAATATTATAAAACGTTCTGCTCGCTAAATATGAAACATAACAAATACTGTCCACAAATAATAATTTTGTTAAATTTCAAAATTGTTTATTCTGTAAAAAAATATTGAACATACAAAAAATTGTATGCTTTTTTATATTTAAAGTCGTAATGATTGAGGTTACCCTGAACAAAGTAAACAAATTAAATGTTATCAAATTTAAATAATGTGGTTTCATGTTGAATCACTGCATGTTGGAAATATATTTAAATTAATGACCATTCCCAAGAGAACGCTTACTTAATTTTTATTCACATGCATTTACTTAAAAAAAAACAGTCTCTTTAAAACCTTTGTTCTTGAAGCTGGAAAACAATCTTAAGGTACATACGTAGAGACGATTGTCAGTTTTAACAATATATTGTCAGATCTTACCAATGAACTGACAAAGCCCAAATACATTTCAATGAAGAGATTTTGATCTTAAGTCTTACAACTTCATTGTCGAGTGATTAGCTTATTCGATTTTGCTTTAGCTCAGAATTATAAAGAAAATTATAGAAAATGTCAGATGTTTTAAATAACAACATCTGAAAATTTAAACGTTATCTAACAATGGCTGACAATGACGTTTCTGGTAAAATTGTGACACATAATTGTATTTTTCTACTGACAGATCTGTCAAAATTGATGTTAGCTTTAAAAACAAAAATAATCATCTAAATTTTTCTGCAAAATATTTATTTTTAATTTGGCAACATTGTCACCTAATTAATCAAAATTTAAATAAATTAAATCAAATTTTGTAGATCGGATAAGAACATTGTTGTAACCTTGCATAAACTAAAACTTTAACTTAAGATTTTATGTAAGGTCTTTCATGTTCTTTTAATATGGTTAATCTTGACATTAACGTTTAGCTCCAACATGCATTGTCAAGGCACTGGTCATTCTAAAAATTTCTTAAAGATAACACAGTTTTCCTAAGAGTGTGTGCAATGTCCAAAGAGATATAAGAACAAAAAAAAAACTCCACTCTATTTCAAAGACTATATCAATAAACAATTTCGACAAAGTTCAAAACCTAAAAATATAGTTGTTATTGTTTTTCCGTATATTCTATAGGTATTTTATAGACTTCAGTCGTCTTTGATTGTGTACAGAGTATTTTATTTAAGTTACAAATAATATAATGTTTTTATTGTGATAGCTGAAAAGCTGATAGCTATAATTCTCGTCATCGCTAAAGCTTAATAAAATCACTACAATTAAAACCCACGTTGAATCGGCAGTCGTTAAGAGAGCTCCTCTGTGACAAGTCGTGTTTATTTGAATTTTAAGCAAATTATTGTAACGTCTTCGACAATATTTAAACATAATTTAAATTTAATTTGAATTATTATTATTTTTAAAACGTAAGTTTTTGTGAAGAAACTTAATAAAAAGTTGCACGCAACTCAATTATTCAAAAGAAAATAGTTTTAAAAACCCTCGGTTCGTGTTATAAGAATCAGTTGGCCTTCAGAACACACAGAGAGTTAGAAATGCTCTGAGAAGTCTTTAGTTAATTTTTATAATATTTTTCAACAGAATGGAAAACAGTGATGCAGCATTTAACATCCGAATTGGATACGCGACTCCTGAAACTTGGGAAATTGCAAAGAATGAACTCCGTGAAACACCCGAAGTTAAAGAGGCAGCCATTAAGGAATTGAGGGATTTGTTGCATTCCTGCGATGATCTTAAATACAGAGACGATGATGAATTCCTCTTGATATTCCTGAGAGCCTGTCACTTTTACCCTGAAAGTGCCTTTGAAAAGGTAAGAATGATAATATAAGTAAAAATTGTGTTTTTGCGATAAGACGGAGGAGAATAATTGTTGCCAGGGTTTCTTATCTCCAGAGTTGGAGAACCAAGAGACCTAAGTGGGCCAAATTATTGGCAATCTTTTTTCATTTGATCTGCCTTAGAAATGGTC
Organism: Eupeodes luniger; assembly: GCA_951509635.1. NCBI lineage: Eukaryota > Metazoa > Arthropoda > Insecta > Diptera > Syrphidae > Eupeodes > Eupeodes luniger. The sequence continues at coordinate 2,670,975 of OX608075.1, read as the reverse complement.
AGAAAGTTCAAACAATCTGCAATCGTCGTCGCGTCAAATGAGATTGTGTATATCTGTGGCACTTGATCTTTGCCCATTGCTGGCGCAGATCAAGTAAAAAGTTTTGATAAAGCCGAAGTGGTTGCTCATAGATACTAAATAACTTTCAAATTCGATATAAATAAATTTACAGCCCTATCGACTTTTAAAAGATTAGAAGCTTTGTAAAACAATTTGTTTCTATCCTTTTAGTTGAAAACAGTTGCAAGTTTCCGTAAGGAAAATGCTGCCCTCGTCCATGGACTTCTCATTGAACAATTAAAGGAAAAATTCATCAAGGGAAATATCGTGAATGTGCTTAAGAATTGCGATCAATTGGGGCGTCGTGTTATGATCGTAAATTGCGGTGCTGTATGGGATCCCAGCTATGTTTCATCCGAAGAGATGTTCCAAATGCTCTATGTCGTTCATTTTGCCGCCCAACTAGAACTCGAATCACAAATTCGAGGTGTGGTCGTTATGATGGATTTCGATGGTCTGTCAATGAAACAAATCAAATCCCTGACTCCAAGCTTCTCCAAGCGTTTATTGATGTTCATCCAAGATGCCATGCCACTTCGCATGAGGGAGGTTCATATGGTTAAACAGCCATTTATCTTTAAGATGGTTTGGTCTCTCTTCAAGCCTTTCGTTCGTGAGAAGCTCAACAAAAGGGTAAGTTAAAGGACTTTTTTTTAAAAATGAAAACTGGTATAATATAAAGTTTTGTATGTTTTCAGATGCACTTCCATGGCAGTGACATGAAATCTCTTCAAAAGTTCTTAGCTCCTGAAATTCTACCAGAAAACTATGGTGGAAAATTGCCAAAGATCGACTACGGTGGCAAGGAATGGTATCCAGCTGTTGACAAACATCAAGACTTTATTCGTGAGTGGTCCGAGATGGGACCAGCAAAATGGTGAAATCTTTATTGATCACTTTATTTGTTCTCTCGAAAAAATAATTCAATTTTCTAAAATTATTTTTTAATATAATAGTAGTAACTAATTAACTAAATTAAGTCATTAATTAAAACTAAAGTTAAACATTTGAGATGTTTAAATTTTATATATTCCTTTTTTTATATACAAAAGTTAAAAAATACGTACATAAGGTACTCTAATAGCTAGAAAAACAAAGAAATGTTTAAAGATGGTTGTTCTCTTTTTTTAATGTATATTTAAAACATGACTGCCCAACAAGATCAATAATTAAATGTATCATTTTAAGTGTTGAAGATGTTATTATCGTTTTTAATATTTACAAAATGACTTAATTTAAAATACAATTTTGTTTTTAAGATTAAATTTTGTTCGTTTTTTTTCTAAAATTTACCGGCTTTTTTTTTAAGGTGATTACATTTTTTGGTTAAGATTGTTTAGTTGTTTCAAGTTTTCTTAAAGTAAGTTACTGTTTATAGCCCTCCTACAAAATTATTGAATAATTACACTGGTCAACAAAATTAAGTTCTATTTGCTTATTTAGGTTAGGCTCAAAAACTTTTGTATAATGGTTTTTCCGAATTTCAAATAATGATATGTATTTCACAAACCTGATGTGAATAAGTGATTTGAAATCGGATTTTATCTAAGCCCATTAAAAACCTTCGGATGGGTTTAATTATATTTCAGCTACAAAATCTTATTGAAAAGTGTTATTAACTACCTATTGAAAGTTGTTCTAATCGATCTGAATTGAAAATTTTGATATTTCTTGACGTTTCAAGGTCTCTAGAAGAGAGAATCTATAGTGTTCGTATTTTCGTAGGTCTGTACATTCGGAATAGCTTTTTTCGTCCTCCATATCTTAAAAACTACAAACGATATCTACTTCAAATAGATTTTGCTTTGCAGATAATAAAATCAAGTTACGTTGAAAGGTGTTTTAAGTAAATCTGGAAAATCTGTTAAGTGAAACTGTACAAAAACATTCGTCACTTCGATTATTTTACAAACAAAAAATTATATTATTATTTTTATTGTACTATTCGTACTAGAATGTCACCTTGTTAGACTTGACCATTCCTTTTAACTTCATTGAACGTTTTTGAACAACAACAACAACTTAAAGGTGCTACAATGAGTGGTAGCACCTTTAAATTATATTACCTCCAAATAATTCTATGCAACGAAGAATAACGTTTTTAAAATCTAGTAAAATTTTCTTAAATACCGAATTTTAAATCAAAAAAATTCCTGCTTAAAATTGGTAAAAATTGATTTTTGAATCGAACATCTTTGCAACAATTACAAATATTTGTTTCAAACTAATTGTATCTTATAAAAAGTATTGTTCTTCACATTTTTTAATATTTTTCAAAAAATTGAGTTTTGTTTAAAGAAATAATACCTACCTTAAAAAAATACTCCTGAAAACTGCAAAAGTTGTTTTTTGACCCAAACATCTTGAACATAAATACATTTTTTGACTTAAATTTTTGTCATCTAATAAATATATTATCATTAATGTTTTGAAAGAGCTTTAAAAATATATTATGTAGATAGAAAAATTAAAACCTAAAACTAAAAAGTACTAAAATGTTATTTTAACTTAAAAAACCAAAGTTCTATACCAAAAATACTATCTACGAGTACTTCTAAAATATATCACGACAGAAAACAGATAAGACTTGAATTTTTGGTGTACAATCTTTCCAATTTTTTAAAATACAAAAATAAATGTGTTACAGAAAATACCATTTGAACATTTATAACACCCAGCAATGTGAAGTTATTAGCATTAAAAAAGTATTAAAGATCCAACAGAAAAAGTCCAAGTCCTTCCCCTCTCATTTTCATTCTAGAATTAAACATAAAATATATCTTAAAAATGAATTGACTCACAGAACGTTGTTAAAATGTATCCTTTTGTAGATAATTGCACAATCTAAAATTTGTTTGGAATGTATTTTGTAATAAAATTAACTTTTTGAGAGTCATAAAACAAAATTTAAATACAAATATCAATAAAGAGTAATGGCCGCATTTCCTTTCCGGTACCACTGAAAATCTAATTTATTTTAAAAGAACATATACTTGAGCATTATCTCAATTCTTCTTTCTGTAAATCTATCTTTTTTGTAACTAAAAAGTTTCATAATCTTTTACTAAAATACCCGCCATTGTTTTTTTTTAAATGTACATCTTTTATTTAAATTAGTTGAGGAGTCTCAACTTTTGCACTCTTAAGCAGTATTCACATGAGCGCGACCAACGAACGACGAATGAATTACAAAATGTGAGTTTATATACATACGTTTGAAGACATATTTCCACAAAAATTCTTAACAAAACGATAGCAATATAGTTTCTATTTGATTTATGATTCATATTTTTACTTTTCAATACCATATATTAATAAATTTAAGAAAACAAATTTATTCGTCGCGAAAAAAATTGAAGTTGATACGAACTGTCAAACTTTATTCACGTTCCACATTATCCACACTCGCAACGAATAAAATAATCGCGCGTACTTAACCTAAAAAAATCATTGTTGTTTTGGTTTCGGTGGTGAACAATTGTCAAAGTCAAACTTCATTCGCGACGAATTAAAAACTCTCATGTGAAAGAAATGTCAAAATTGACGAATATTCGTTCATTCGTTGGTCGTTGGTCGTGCTCATGTGAATAGTGCTTTAATACAGTATGAACAAAAACGTGCTAATGATTTGCTTCATGTGAATCAAAAAACGAACAATTCTGTAACACGCATTATAGAATTTCATATACATACATATACTCGTAGTTACCGCACAATTTCTTTCGTTTTTTTAAAAACAAACGATCGCCTCGTTTTGGTTTCAATTTTTACAGGATCTGTGCCCATGGTAGGTATCTTTTAGTATAAGTGTTACGGACATATAATTTAGCTCTCCGCCAAAGTTTAGCTTTGTTAGAATTTTTTCTAGGTGAATACATACAATGTAATTTTTCTAGACTCCTAAAGTTGATAAGTTTTTTTGTGAATATCTCAAGTACTGTGAAGAACAAAATTCAAGTTTCCATAAAATCCTTAGTAAAACTCTTTAAAATTTTTGATACAAAACTTTACTTATTTACATAACTAGATTAGATTCTTTACAAAAATCACCACTTGGCAGGACCAAGTTCTGACCATTCTCGGACATAGTCTTGATGAATCTCAACAGCTGAATACCATTCTAAGCCTCCATAATCAATGGTTGGAAGATAACCTCCGTAGTCCCTCGGTAAATAATCAGGTTCTATATATTTTTGCAAGGATTTCATATCGTTTCCATGAAAGATAATCTGTTTAAAAGTAAAATTTATAATGATTAACCGGGTGAAAAATAAGTAAACAGAATTAAGACTTACCCTGTTCCGAAGTTTTTCCTGAATCAATGGTTTAGCAAGTGACCAAACTACATTGAATATAAAAGGTTGCTTCACAATATGAACTTCCTTCAAACGAATCGGAAATGCATCCTGAATAAATGTCAGCACACGTATCAAACAAGGTGGAGTCAATGATTTGACTTGTTTAAATGAAAGTCCTTCGAAATCCAAAATGCACACAACACCTCGAATTTGTGTTTCTGGTTCCAGTAAAGCCATAAGATGAGTTGCATAAAGTAATTGAAAAGATTCATCTGCCGAGATAAATGATGGATTCCAAACAGCTCCACTATGTAAAATTATTACACGTCGTCCATGTTGATCTAGATTCTTGAGAACGTTTATAACATTGCCTTGGATGAATTTGTCTTTGAGATTTTCAATAAGAATTCCCCGAACTTGATTGGCGTAATTCTTTCGGAAAGCGGCAACTGATTTCATCTGAAAAATTAAATGGAAACATTTGAATAAAAAACAATAATTAAGATATTTGAAAAAATGTGATTTGAATTTATAAGTGCTGCGAAAAAGGCTTCAAGTTGTCATCATTGAAACCAAACATTGGATTTTTTTTGACAGGTTGTTTGTAGGGATCATCGAAATTTTTCATTTTCTTACAAAACAGAATCAGCTATTCAGGAAAATAACGTTAGAAGTTCATGCTACTGTTCTATCTGTTCTATCTCGGATTATACATAACAAACACAACCAGAATAATTAAAAACTTATTTTTTTTTGATTTTTGAAATTTTTATAAAGATTTAAATTCTAGAGATAAAATTTTGTTTTTATCGATCTGCGTGTGAAGCTTTGGTGACGTACATATATATGTAACTTCAATTGAATTAGAGAAGATTATCTCCAGTGAAGTAAATTCGCGTGACTATTTTTATCAATGAGCAATTTAAGGCGGCATACACATTTGACTCGAATATAAAGCAAGTTTCTGGACACTTGTCAGAAAATTGCACTTCAATTAAGGCAATTTTTTTGGAAAGTGGACTGAAAAATTAGGTTAGAAAAATGGACAGGCTCAGAAAACCTATAGGACAAAGATTAGGCAAGTTTTTAGGGGCCAGTTATAGCTATCATTGAAATGAATCCGGAAAATTGTTTGAATAGATAATTAACTGTGTTTCTTTTTGATTATAAATCCAAGTTATGTACTGATGGATCGAAAATCAGTCAAAGAAATTTTTGTAAGATATAAAAGTTTAATTACACGATTTAATTTTCGATAAAAATATATTTTTTTATTTTCCACATCTGATGTTTGTAGGTCCTAAAGTGAAACGAATCGTTCCACTGATTTGTGTTTTAATTTTATACAATTTCAATAACAGATTTCTGTCAGAAAAGATTTTACGGTGGATTTTGATTGGCTATCAACGAGCTTCAAAATAATTCCAATAATTGGTTTCAATGATGAAAACCAATAATAGGTATAACTGGACTCTTAGTATCTAATTGATCAGTTGTCAAAAATGTATTTCCAAATAAGACAACTTTTTTAAGGGTTCGTCAAGTTGAGTTTACTCGTGTCAAAATATCAGCTAATCATGTTTTTTTTGCAATCAGCGGAAAGCTGAATTTCATTACTCTGTGATTTATTCTAGGTTTTCTATACAAGAGTTCTTTGTCAAATTCGAAAATTAAAAATGAGTTCTATTCTCTAACAACACAAAATTCAACTTTTCATGGTTTTGTAGATTGTTTGTTAGTAATACTTTCTGCACAATCAACTCCTAGTAAATAAAAGTGAAGTAAAGTTGCAAGTTTGAAATTAATGACATCTATCGGTGACGCATAAAATTTGCAAAATCTCATCGATTCTTTATTTGAAACGTTAGATTGGTCCATGACATTTACTTTTTGAAGATAATTTCATTTAAATGTTAACCGCGGCTGCGTCTTAGGTGGTCCATTCGGAAAGTCCAATTTTGGGTAACTTTTTCGAGCATTTCGGCCGGAATAGCCCGAATTTCTTCGGAAATGTTGTCTTCCAAAGCTGGAATAGTTGCTGGCTTATTTGTGTAGACTTTAGACTTGACGTAGCCCCACAAAAAATAGTCTAAAGGCGTCAAATCGCATGATCTTGGTGGCCAACTTACCGGTCCATTCCTTGAGATGAATTGTTCTCCGAAGTTTTCCCTCAAAATGGCCATAGAATCGCGAGCTGTGTGGCATGTAGCGCCATCTTGTTGAAACCACATGTCAACCAAGTTCAGTTCTTCCATTTTCGGCAACAAAAAGTTTGTTAGCATTGAACGATAGCGATCGCCATTCACCGTAACGTTGCGTCCAACAGCATCTTTGAAAAAATACGGTCCAATGATTCCACCAGCGTACAAACCACACCAAACAGTGCATTTTTCGGGATGCATGGGCAGTTCTTGAACGGCTTCTGGTTGCTCTTCACTCCAAATGCGGCAATTTTGCTTATTTACGTAGCCATTCAACCAGAAATGAGCCTCATCGCTGAACAAAATTTGTCGATAAACACATTTCATTTCGAACCGAACACTGATTTTGGTAATAAAATTCAATAATTTGCAAGCGTTGCTCGTTAGTAAGTCTATTCATGATGAAATGTCAAAGCATACTGAGCATCTTTCTCTTTGACACCATGTCTGAAATCCCGCGTGATCTGTCAAATACTAATGCATGAAAATCCTAACCTCAAAAAAATCACCCATTACAAATCTAAATAAGGGTCAAATTATATAGTTATCATTGATTTTCATCATTGAATGTTTTGTTTCGAGATCTGAAAGCGATGAAAAGAGTCAAATTTGTAATGTTTGGTGTCAAAATGAAGTCGATCATTTGTAGACTGTTTCTCTTGAGAACTTTGCCTTTAGTTGATTTTTAATTTACAATGATGAAATTGTTTTAAATGAACAGCTGATTGTTGATTTCACATTTTGGAATATAATCGTTTCACTTCAATCGTTTCATTTTGATTCCAATCAGAAAATGCTTGATCCCAATCAGAAACTTTTGTTTCAATGACGGACATTTTCAATGATAGCTATAACTGACCTGTCAAACAAATTCCAATGATTGGTTTCAATGATGAAAAAAAATGATAGCTATAAACTGTACTGATCAAAGTAGGAGGCGCTAATGTGCCAGTTATAGCTATCATTGGTTTTCATCATTGAAAACAAACATTGGAATTTTTTGGCAGGTCGTTTATTGCTTTCATTAAAAATTTCTGTCTTTGAAAAAAAGATTGAAATCTACCGAAAAATTTTTACTGACAGAAATCTGTCATTGGAATTGTGTGAAATTGGAACACAAATCAGTGGAACGATTCGTTTCGTTTTTGAACACAAAAGTATCAGCTGTTCAGGAAAATGAATTTCCGTCCGGAAAATAGAAAAATACATTTTTAGAGAAAATTAAATGTGCAATTACACTTTTATTTCTCAAAAAAATTCATTGTGTGATTTTCGATCGATTAGTATATAATTTTCATTTCTAATTCAAGGGAAAGACCGTCAAATATCTATTCAAACATTTTTCCGGATCGATTTCAACGATAGCTATAACTGGCCCCTAAGTTTGTGGTTTTTTAATACCTATATTTTATTGACGTAAATTTACTGATGGCTATGTCCGCTCTTCAGTAAAACATTTCAAAATCCTCCTGTTTCAATTTTGATGGGTTACACTTAAAGCTATACGAATTAATGTATTTGGTCCCTTACTGCCTTGGTCTAAATTTGCATTCAAAAACTGAAGTTGGCTCCTTTTATGAAGTCCGGATCATACAAGCATCAGTTTGAGATAACTTATTACTTTCGCGTTAAACAAATAAATTGTTTCATTTGCAATTTTGCTTACAAATTTTATTAGTGAGTGGCAACCGAGGTAATTAATTTGTCTTAAACAAAACAATCGGATATTATGTAACTTATATAAAAATAACAATTTTTTTAAAACTTGCACAATCTCAGATTAAAATATCAAGATAATTAAAAATTATACATATGTAAATACGTACGTACTTTGGAATATGCTTAATAACAAATCAAGGTGTTTGTATTGAGGGAAACAAAAACAAAATAATTTAATATTTTTTAGCAACATTTCATTGCAATCAATTCGCTCTTCGGTCTACACATGCTTTGAGTGTCAGAATATAGACTTATAAAATTAATCGACGTTTGTACATTGTACTAATAATGACTTGTATTGCACTATTGTGGGAAGGCATATGTATGTATGTCGCAACAGTCAGGAAATAGGCCCGGATTTCATTCCCAGACTTTCAGTGTTGAAATCAAATGACTTTTTTTGTATAATCTGCACACACCAAAGGAATAAGGATATAAGAGGAGATAGAACGGTGCATATTTTGGTCTGAAAGTTTTGAATACAAAAATGAAAAAAAAACAGAGTTTTGGTAAAGCATTACACATTCTTGATGTGCGGCTAAAAAAAACAATTTCCAGCTTGACAGTATACACATAATTTATCTCAAGAACTTGATGTTTGCAGTTCATGAGAAACATAACATTAACTAAGAATTTTAGCATAAAATGTAGGCCAAGTGATTGTAGGCTATAAAAATTGAAATCTTAAAAATTAACTTTTAAAAACGTTAAAATGTTTGTTTTATTTATAAAACCCTTAAAATTGTACTATAAAGAAGTACAAATTTTCATAGGGTACACTTTTTATGGAAAATGAACATTTTTCTTTACTTTGCTTTATTTTTTGGGTTCATCGGAACCATTAAGATGTTTACTATTTGACCTTAACACAGAGGCTCCGTGCGTCGGTCGGAGGAAATTTATACTACGAATGACAACAAAATACACTCATAATTTTCATCTCAACAAAAACATTTGCCCAAAAAATTTTAGTTCGTAAAAATTATCATCTTGTGTTTTTCGAATTCAGTGTCAATATTTTAACTATAACAATAGCAATAATAGTTTTATTTGCCATCCTCTCCGACGGAGCCTGTGATAAGTCCGAATATTTTTAAATAATTTCACTTAACATAACAGTTTTGCTTTCAAATCATATTCACCTTTTTTAAAGCACTCTGTGGATAAAAGTGGCATGCTCTCAGAAACACCAACAGAAAATCATCGTCATCTTTGAAGTTAATGTCGTGGCTGGCGTGCAATAGCGCTCGAAGTTCTTTTATAGCTGCTTCTTTAATTTCAGGCGTTTCACGCAACTCAGTCTCGGCTAATCTTTTAGCATCTTCACTTGTATATCCTACTCGAATATTGAATTCCACTGTGCTATTTTCCATGTCAAGGCTCTATTAGACACACACACGACACAGGCAACGTTTAAAACTACACTTAATCAGGCACTGATTTTTGTTTGTAAAATAATAATTTTTATAATTTATCTAATCGCAAAACTTAAATGAAAGTTAAAACAACAACAACAACAAAAAGTTATCACAATTCGATTAAAATATGTAAGTTTGCGTGCATAATGGATTTTGCTGAATTGGCTTATAAACAATTGTTCATTGTTTTCTTAGTCTTGGTTGAAATCAACTCAACTCAAAAATACCCGTCTTATCATTCAAAAAATACGAGTAAATGAACGACTTTTCAGAATGGAAATCTCCTATCGACTGTTAGCAAAACAATGAGACACAAAAACAAAAAACAAATAATCCGATCAGTATGGAAAATAAACTAGAACTAGAAATGTAATTTGTTAATTGTAATAAATTAGTTAATATTCTATTCAACATTTCAACATAATGAAATGAGATTAAACGAAAAATACACCTACATCCGAGCACCACACATTTTCATAAATTCATATATGTAAATACGTAGTAAAATAATAAATATTACACACAATTTTAATGATTTATCAATTAGTTGCAATTTAACAATATAATTATTGTAAAAAAAATAAGCGTGTTAATTAAATATAAACAGTTATTGATAGAATAAAGATTATCGAAATAAAGTTTGAACTTTATTTTGTGTGTTTATTTTTATTTTATTGAGATGGCTTGTGTTTAGAATTGCACAATTCGCATGAGCTTATGGAATCAAAATCAAGAAAGAAAAAAACTCAAGACTGGTTCGCATGAAGAACTTGTTCTTGAGGTTTAAATTTTTAACAGAAAGCTCAACATTTGAAGAGACATACATCATGCATGCAGATTGCACATAATGATAATGGAAAGCAAAGAACAAAACAATACAATCAAAAAAACTCATAATGACCAAAGATATAAAAATGGAATTTTCCGGGAAACGATCAAAAAGAAAATTTGACTCAAGTCTTTTCACCTTTAATCGCAGCCGACCCGAATTTACAACAGTAATTGTTAATTTCATTATCATTTGTAAGCTTTTTTAAAAGTCCATTTCATGGCTAACCACCGTCGTTTGCAGATGGCTAGAGTAATTAGGAGCATAAATCATTTGTTGGGTACTGTGGCGTATACTTAACAATTTTCTGACATTTAAGTTAAAATTTTGATGAAACTTTTGGCTTGTTATTGGCAGCATTCACTTCAATGTACATGTACAACCAGTCTTAATAAGTGATGAGATATTTAAAAGAATAAAGCGTTTTCTTGAACTTCATCGGACCAGAAATGTAATATTTGTGTTTTTCTATTTCTTCCAAATATATTATCATCTGAAACAACAGTTAAAGTGATCGAATACATAGCTTGGACGTGGACCAGAAATCTATGGGTACATACTACATAGATACAAAATAAAATGTATTGCTATGTGGGATTTAGGCCCTTGATAAGTTTTATATTTAGGAAATGTACATTAACACGACTTTTCAGAAGTGTTTACTTTCTTCTTTTAGATTCTAAGAGAGAAATGCTCAATTATTTACAATATTAACTTGTTTAAACTATTGAATCAAAATGAAAAAAAATATCTCAAAGGTTTTATCACAAAATCTAGAAAAGCATAATCTAGATAGCAATAAATCTAGAATACCCTAGAGGCCGAAATGGAGTTTAATTAAACTTATCATTGACCGCTTAAATGGCGGCTGTGTAGCGTTTTTGCGATGACATCTTTTTGTAAGGGCTCATAGCGGGACTAATTGCGATATTTTGATTCTTGGCCATATGACCAAGTAAAAAATGCAAAATTAGTATCCAAAATCTTCACATAATTATAAATAACAAATGCACTTCTTTATGTTAAAAAAATCCTACTTACTTCGATGAAAAACTTGCTTTCAAAGATATATTCCAAATTTTACGTTACCAAGTACTAAAAGATTTTTCCAGGCCATAATCCTTTGGCACTTAATTTTAGAGATCCTAGGGAACAATTTGCGATACCGAAAATCGATTTTTTGAAAATTCTTAGCTTGCCTAACCTTTAAGTAAAATTATTGAATGTAATAATATAGGTGATCTCTTTGCCAAACTAACAAATTTCGTAAATATTTTAATTCACTAAGGTAAGCTATCAATTTGTCGTAAGTAGTCAAAAATAGAAAAATTGTTCCACAAAATGGCTAGGCTCACCGTTTTCCAAGTATTTATTGTTGATTCGTGATATAGAAGACGTTTAAGTAGGAAGTTAAGCAGAATTGAAGAAACCAAGATAAGGTGGGAATACATAAAAATACATAAATTAGGTTTTTAAATTCTTTTACATGAAACTTAACATTTTTTGTATGTGTTTAATTATTGGAAATGTATTCTTGAAGATAAATTGTTTGACTACGTACATATTCTACTGTATTTTGCTTAAGGTTAACTCTTAAAAAAGATAAAAACAAAATCTCGAATTAACAATTTTTTCAAGAGTTTTGTCATGATCCCATCTCAACCGTTTCCTTTACCTATCAATATTCCTGTAAAAGACATTTCAAATCATTAACATTTTAAATACTAATAAAATATTACTTTACATATAATGTCTATGCTTGAAAAAATATATTGAAAGTTGAAAATTAATAAATCTCGTATATTTTATTGTCTTTCAATAAGTTGACCATAAACACAACCAAGACCATAACAATCTTCTCGTCTATTTATTGTATTTTAGACTTTAAAAATATGAACCATTTCTATTTTAATTATATCTACATTAATGAAATCAGGTACATATGTATAAGCCCTCCATTTTAATCTACAGAAGAACATCCGCTGTTCATATCAGATTTCAAAATATTAGATTTATCTCCCTTTAATAACGTTTAACTTAAAAGTTTAGAAAATAAAGAGGTTCTTTACGTATTAGCTGACTTAAAAGCTATACGAACATTGTTTTATGGGTGCGATTGAAATATTTGATTTTAAATATTTGTAATATATTAAATACTTTTATATTAAACCTGATGATTTTATGGGTCATTTTGTATTAAATTAGTTCTTATTAAAGTAAAAGTAAAATAAGATTATTTATTAATATTTGTATAATATATAAAGATAAAGAATTTGGTTATATTTATTTTAATGTTTTTTGTCGGAAATTAATACACTGTAGTCCAAATATGAAATGCTCTTTAGAAAATCTGTTTCCTCTATTAATAATAACGAGTTTTGGGTACTACATATGAGTTGAAATTCATAATAAAGTCTTCACCTATCAAAAATGGAAGTGGTCTATTATTCTCGCAACCTCGTCTGTGACTTGTATATTTTAATGGAAAAAATAATGAGAGCAATCCAAGTTTAATTAACTTCAAAAGATTTGGGGATAATAAATATAGAAGACATTTTTTTTTCAAAAACGTTACGTAATAATTTTTTCAGGACTATCCATAGAAACTTCTTTTGTCTGTTTTTTAAATCACTTCATCAAGTTCCAAATTAAAATTAAAATTATTTTCTAACATGCAAAACTGAAAAAGAATTTTGATTTTTGAATTCAAGTGTATTCTTTTATAATATCCCAGTTCTTATCAACCAAATCCAAGGCTAATGAAATAGCAAAATTAATAAATATTAAAACAACATCAAGAAACAACTAAAATATCATCTTTCTGCTAAATTATTAGTCAAACGTTTGAAATAACTATTTATGTGTTTTTTAACGTTCGGTTTTTTATTTAAAATTCTAACAAAATATTCAAAAAGTTCTTAACATGGTACTTTTAAAGAAGAACATATTGTTCATCAATGGAAAATTATACTTATGAATTCTAGGATCCATTAATATTTCGACTTCTAGCAGGGTGGGATGTGTTGTCATACATTTCTATGCATTAGCCTGGTTATATTAAACACATCTCTTACACTACGTATTACTATTTTGTAGTTTGTTTGTTATTTAAAATACGTTGAACCTAACATCATTTCATTCATTTTAGTGGTATAATCAATTTTAAATAGTGTGAATGCTTCCCTTATCAGCAGGTACAATATTCCTATATTTCAAAATGACGTTTTAAAAATTTACTGGCCCAACTTAATACTTTATTCAAATATTTGTCAAACTGGTTAATGGAAGAAGACTTAAAATTATTTTTTAACAACTGTTAAAACAAGATCGTGTTAAAAACTATGTTCTTTTGTTTTTATAAGTTCTTTACCATTTGAAATTATTTTAAAAACTGGGAAATTACTTTCAATAACTGGTAATGCAAATAAAAACCAGCTAATGTTTTTAATTCTCACATGAAATTATAAGTTTTAAAATAGTGTTTATTTAATTTTCTTTATATGCTCGTTGTTGCTATCTTTACTAAATTCATTCGTAAAGTGCAACTACCCTGTCTTCATTCACTGTTATTTTAGAAAATGTATTAAGAAACTTTGAAAAGGACATATTGTTTAGATACGAAAAAAAAAAATACAAAATTGCATATCAGAAAATTGTTGAGTGTACGCCACAGTTCCCAGGAAAATTATTTATGGCATCCTATCACCGCACCAAAATGTCCTTGGCCTGTGCCAGTTATAGGTGCCGTACAACTTATTGACATTATGTCAAGTACTCATGCACCAAAGGATAAAAATACTTGGGACACTACGAGTACCAAGGTGCTACAATAGACCTTAAGGTCACTGTTGATCCCATACCTAAGTCATTCATAACAGTTTTGTGTATAAAAAATAGTAATTACATTCATACATTTAGCTTAGTGTATACTTAGCAAATGTTTGGATAAATTACTGTTGATTTTCTTGACAATACATTTTGTTTAGTATACAACTTACTTAATAATTTATTTTGTTTCTTGCTATGGTTGAGCAAAATATTGCAACGCCTTTAAATCAACACTACTTTATAAAGAAATTTGACGTTATGATTTTTGGCACAAATCAGCTAGTTCCCCTCTTGCACTTCACTAATTTGTATCTTTTATTATTTCAAATGTTAGTGCTCAGAACTACTCTAACGTAAATTATGTCTTTTTTTTGGATTAATCTCAAAAAATTCTGAGTCTTGTTAAAGGCAAAAACAAACACAATTTATGTAAATGTTATGCGAGTAAAAAACTAAAACAATTTGTTTTATTGTTTTTTGTAATAAATATGAATTTATTTACTTCTTTATAATTTCCTGTGTGTGGGACGTTTTTTCTTTTTTCTCTTGTAAATTACTCTAAGGAAAGTATTTAAATTATTTATTTCTGATTTGTTTGGTTTTTCTTTTTTTTTTATTATTGTTTTGTTTGTTTGTAATATAAATCCCCTCCAGCGATTCATTTAAAAATGCAACTTATTGAAACTGAGTAAACAGTTTTAAATGAAACAAAATAATTACAATTAAACAAAATAAAATATATAATCAATAATCGAAAATTCGCCAGTGTTTTCCTAATAACAGGAGATTTATAGACTATTCAACAGAATAACTTAACAACTTGTTGTTTTGTTTTTTGTATCTATTCCTTAGGGGAAATTTAGCATGGTAGTTTAATTTACAATATCATTGATGCTGGGTCTTCCATGAACTCGCGGAAGTGCTGTAGCCATTTGGCACCAACAGCTCCGTCAACGGTCCTGTGGTCAGCACTTAATGTTACGGTGAGAACATTAATTTCCTTGAATCTTAAAAAACAAAAAGTAAACATTCAACATTAATCGTAATTCTGGAAAAATATTGAACAGATTTTTTAGGTTTACCCTTTAAGCTCGTTAGGGTCTACAACGAGTTTCTTCGTTGTTGTTCCTACGGCAAGGATACATGATTGTGGTGGATTGATAACGGCACAGAAGTTGTTGACACCTTAAATATAATTTATATGTAAGTAATTGAATCACTTGAAAAAGATTCGAGTTCATACCAAACATTCCCAAGTTAGAAACGCTGACAGTGCCACCTTGGAATTCATGGGGTTGTAATTTGTTATCGCGAGCCTTGGCAGCTAGGGCTTTGATGTCTCTGGAAATATCAACTACACCCTTCCTATCAGCACCGAAGACAATTGGAGTAATAAGGCCACGTTCTGTTGAAACAGCTACAGAAACGTCAACATTGTCAAACCTATAAAAATCGTGTTATTCTGTTTTAAAATAGGTGTAGTTTTTTTTTCTAACGCACTGTCTAATAACGGTGTCCATCCAATAAGAGTTAGTTTCTGGAACTTTGCGACATGCAATGGCAGTGGCCTTGATAATGAAATCATTCACAGAAACCTTCATTTTCTCCTTTTCTAGCTTCTTATTGACTTTCTCACGCAATTTCAGGAGCTTTTTGGAAGTTAAAAATGTTCTTTTTTTAGTTTTCCTCTTTCAAATTCCAAATGTATGAGCTGAACTTACCTTATCCACATTGCATTCGGCGGTAAGATAGTAATGGGGAATCTGTTGCTTGGACTCCTTCAATCGCTTGGCAATAACTCCTCGAATGTTCGATACTGGGATATCAATGTATGCACCAGGTCCGCTTGGAGCTGCAGCTCCCATTGCTGCTGGAGCACCTGCAGCGCTCATGCCTGCAAGATCGGCGGAGGTTATTGAACCAAATATGCCACTACCTTTTCCTACACGCAAGTATTAAAGCAAACACACAGGGGTCATTCACATTGTTAGATAGACTCAAAACATTAATCACACCATACCTTCCAATCTTAGCCTTTGTTTCTCAGCTAAGTTTTTGGCCATCGGACTAGCATAAACTCGCTTACCACTTTGTTCAACAGCTGTCATTGGTGCTGCTGCAGCTGGGGCGGGTGCTGCTACTGGTACAGCAACAGGAGTTGGTGCTGCTGCTGGAGCTGGAGCTTCGGCAGCTTTTTTAGGTGCTGGAGCAGCACCTCCATCGTCTTTAAAGTCCTTGAATGCAGCAACATCGGCTTCGTTTTCGACAATGATGCACACAAGTTTACCAATAGTGACATCCTTTTCACCAGCTTGCACCAAAATCTTAGCCAAATAACCTTCTTCTGGTGTTTCGAAACCCATTGTAGCCTTGTCTGTTTCAATTTCAGCCAACAGGTCACCTTTTTTTTGTTTGTTTTGTTTTAAAGAAGTCAAATAAGTTTTCAAAATCACATCTTTTTTTTTGTTTTTGGAAATAATTTACCTTCGTTTAACTTGTCACCTTCCTTCTTTTCCCAGCTCACGATGGTACCTTGTTCCATGGTTGGTGAAAGTGCCGGCAAGGTTACCTTAATGTGATCGGGCAGGTCGCTGTAGGCGCGAATAAAATTCGTACTCCATACTGAAGTTTGTTGTGGCTTCTTCAGTTGGTAATCTGATAGTCTGATAAAGTTTTAAAATATAACAGAGAATTTTATAATTGAAATAATCATTTAAAAGCGATTTGCTATTGAAAGTTAGAAGAGAATAAGTTTTAAGTTGGTATTACTTTTTTTCTTCACTTTGAGAGAATTTTGTCATTGTAAACATAAAACTGTTAATTTTATTGAACTAATTATATGTTAAATTTTAACAAAATATAGGTTTTTAAGCTCCTGTTTTTGGGATAACTACATCATGTAGCATACGAATTTAACCTTTTAAGGTCTTCTTCCATTTACAGCGTAAAATAACATTGCAGAACTTGCAGGGCTTCAGAAAACAATACAACTAGAGAGAAAATGATGCGCAAAAACTCTCATTAATATTTAGATCCTGGGCATCTTAAATGGACTTGAAATGACCACATTAAGGGGTCATCAAATAATCATCGTACTTTCATGAATTCCCTACCCGTATGGAAATACCTGAAAATGAAGCAGCAGATTTGAAACAAAAGACACGCAAATAGGACCATTGCTGAAAGGATTTATTTTTTACAATGGGTATGAAGTCCTAGTGCGTCAGCGTTCCTTGGAAAGCATCACCTACAAAGAATCCATATTCAATGCCATCAAAAACAAACTCTCAAGCCATCACCTTGTTTCAATTAAGAGTGTTTTTTGAATCCATATGTACAAATTTGTATGTTTAAATTAAAATATAAATTAATTGTATGTAAGATTTGCTGGAGCCATAAATTCAAGAGATACCTACAAAAAACCAAAGTGGAAGCTTAGCCTTAGTTTTTGTCTAAGTAAAATATGTTGCTTAAGCCTTAGAACATGCAAGTTACTTTCAAAATGTACCACAAAACTGGTAATTTCACAATAGTCCAATACAATTAGGCACCCCTATCTGAAAAAGTTGAGCATATGAAAAAATGTTTGAGACGAAAATGTCTGCAAATTGTATGCTTACGACGCAGACCTAAGATTAGTTTAGTATAGTTTGATTTAATTTTTGTAAAGCTTACACATAAAGATATAAATCTTATAAATTTGTGAAGTTTTATAAATTACATCCAAGTATTATTAAAATTTAAAAAATTATATACAACATATAAAATATTTAATTAAAATAAAATTTATAGTAAAAATTATGAACAAAAATTTTAAAAATGTAGAAGGTAAGAAATAAATTTAGAGTGAAAAATACATAAATTATTAATAAATTGGAAGTACATTTTGGGGTTAATGCAAATAACAAATATATAAAGAAAAGGAGAGAAGGTAAAAATAAGACAAGTAAATCATAAAACAGTTGCTCTAATCATACAAGATGTTATATAAACTTTTTTGAAATCGGTGCAAGTTGTTAATCACTCGTGTTTAAAAAGGAACCGAATTCCAAAAGCGTATACCAGATTTAAAAATTGTATTTCAGAAGTAAAACTGGCAAAGCGAGGTACATAGTATGATACAGGCAAACCTACTTCATGTCGCAAATCGAAGTTTTACATAGAGAAAGGTTTGATGTGAGGTTTTTTGAATTTTAAACAATAGTAGTAGTGTACAAAATTTAATGAGACACAGTCATATCTTCTTAAATGAAAGAGAGATATTACGAGACTTTTCTCACAATATTTAGAATACCAAAGAAAATATAATCAAATTTTCAGCTTGCTATTTCTCATTTCGAAGTGAAACCCTTATTTTACTGGTCTGCGAAACTAATGATTTTTTTTCAGAAACTTTTGCAATTGCGAAGCACAAATTACCGAACTTAAACAATTTTGTTTAAATGTTGCTCTCTGTAAAAGAATTTTTTCTGAAAAGCAGACACGGGAAGACATGAAGATGATGTTTTACCAATATCCTCAAGTAACTTTCAATGCCAAGGAACTGACAATGGAAGAATCAATATTTCTGAAGCAAAGAAGTTAATTAAAGTCAGAAATTAAATTAATAAATCAAAACTTCTTTAAAATAAGATAAGGTCTCCAGATAAATAGTTTTATAGTTGGATTAAATTAAATACAATTGTATCAATAAGTAAAATTATGATTGATATGAAAACAAATCAAATTCTCATTCATGATACACATTTTTTATTTTAAAGATAAAACAGTATGTACATGTATGTACGTAGGTTAGTACATTATATTGTTTTAAAACTCAAGCACTCGATTTAAATTAATAATTTCGACGATAAGATTTTCTATTTAGTGAAATGCAGATATTTATTTGTGATAACAAATTTCTATCTATTTAATCAGCTTTGAGTTTCAAATTTTTGTTTTACTTTATTAGTTAAATAGCGTTCAATTCAAACCAGCACTGAAATTGATCGATTTATAGATTCGAGGAAGTCATATTGAAACTTAGGTTCATTGAGTTTTGTAAGTTGTTTACATTTAATCAGCAAATATTGCCGCTTAACTTATACGAGCTTCGTTCTTACATCATAGTCGCATTCAAAATCAGAAAAAATATTATCAGAATAATTGTTATGTAGGTACATTTAAATGTGTCATCATTCCATCTCCCATGAGGAGAGCTCATGGACGATATATAAATAGTATTCCCACAAAATGTCAAAGACTCAAAATTAGCGTAAACACAATTTATCTAAAAACAAAGTGGACACCACTAGAAGGTCAATTCTCGCTCTAACTAATTGTTGATAAAATGATAAGGAAGCGTCAACACGCTCAAAAATCTTGTTGATTAAAATGATAATGAAGTATCACACGATTTGAGGAGAAAAGCGCCTGTCATTAAACAGCGATTCGATGACATGGACATACTTAGAAGTCGCTTAAACTTGTGCTAGTGCCAATGCCAGCATGGAAAATGGAAATGGCAATCAGACTTGGCATTTGATTCATTTATGCATTTGACGTTTTGTAGAGCAACCAGCAGCAGTAGCAGCAAGAAGCTTTGGCAAAAATCATTTTCTCCCTCTCGAATCGAAAGATTACACAACATTTCTAACCTTACCTTACATCAATGGCAAGGCAGGCAGTAAAAAAAAAAAGAATTTCTTGAAAACTAAATTCCCAAAAAATTTCACCGAGATTTTATTTGAAAATTCAAACAATATTTACCTGAAGATTTGTTGTTTGCGTGTGGCCTGAGTACTGAGGAGACGAAGGGCCACTCTGGTTCTGCTTCGGACAGCATTGGACAGAGTTCCCCGTAGAATCGATTCGTTGCGAATGGCAATGGTTCGTAGCATTTTCGTCGATTAACTATTTCGTGAAGTCTGTGTGTTGGGATTTAATTAAACTATTTGTTTTAATAAAAAACAAAAAACAAAGGCGATTATTTGGGTTTTTATTTTTAACGCCGATTAATTTATTGGAAACCCGCGATCAAAATTTTCGCAACGCAACCGACCTTAGAAATTCTTTGATAGGTCATACGGACTGATGACAGTTAATATTGGGGAGCTTTTTTATGTTTTTTTTTTTTTTAATTTGCTATAGTGCTGTAGAAGCTTGAGAAAGAGCTTTTACCAAATGTCAAATTGTTGAAAATTTAAGTTGAGATCTGTTTGATTAGGTAAGGGCAGAGTGACACTTGGCTAATGGAGCAAGTGGCCTTTCACACGGAAACACAATTAGAAGTAAGTTTTTATAATAATATTCTTTAAAATCTCTTATATCATTGACAAGGGGAGACTGAAATAACTTATGATAACGCAGGGATTGAGCATGGCACATAGATATGTTTTTTTGTTTGTTTTTGACAGATAGATTATCTGGCAACAAAAGAGTTCCGAAGCTACACGAGTTTAAAAACCTTACAGATTGAGAAGGGTTGATTTCACCTCCAAACTATTAAATTAATTAAATAAAAAGATTAACTAAAACGTACAATTAAACCCATCATAATAAATTTTTGACAAATCAGCTATTCAGTACATTTTTTTTAACAAGTTTTGATTTTGGTATAAACTCAAATTTGTGGAGGTAGTAGTATAGTATGGCAAAGAAATGAGTCGGCTTGTTAAACTTTACTAAAAAAATATGAGTTTTCACAAAAAGCAGCTAACGTGCTACACACGTCAGAGACATAGACACTTAAGAAATTGAAATGCAGTGAGTTAAACCATATTTTATTTTGAGCTCAGAACAAATAAGTGAGCTGTCAAATAGAATACATATGTGTTTCTTTTTAAGATCAGTCATAGCACAGGTCTTAGGTTGTGTTTCTTTTTTGAATCACTTTACTTTATTTTTCGTTTTGTTTTTAAATTCAATAAAACCGAATATAAGATATAATCTGAGTGATTTTTATTTGTATTTAAATACTAAATGGTTTATTTCATTTTGAATCTTTTTGTTCTTACCGAGCAGCTGATTGTGAAACGTCAAAACCAGTGTGCACTAACTTTGTAGCCGAAAATTTTACACTACGTCGGAGGGGAAATTTCAACTACTTTTGTAGTTAGATTTAGCCAATCAGAATCCCTTGACTACGTAGCCACTAGCTTTCTGAATGCGACCAATAAATCGGAGTGCTCTGATCAAACTCTGTTGAAAGCATACTCGACATGCGCAAGGCACAAAAAAACTTGAAAAATGTTAATGAAAGAAAAAAGTTTCATTGCATAGTTAAGTTTTGCTAAAAATTCAGCTCATTCTTTTATATCAAAAAATGAAACGAATCGTTTCACTGTCATATTAATAAAGGACTTGTCAGACAAATTCTAATGACTAGTTTCAAATATTGCTAGAACTGTTTCCTGAATCAATTTTTTTAATATTTCCCACAACTTGTCTGAAGGGTTTAAGTTCCAAGACTTAATCTCTTGAAAAACAAACAGAACTTTATTTAAAATTTTACTACCGTGCAAATGAACATGTCTACTTCATTAACGGGAACATTCAAAAGAAATTAAATCGTTTGCATATTTTGGATTTTTAAAACGTAGATTTGATACTTCTCGATTTTATTTATTTATTGTAAACAAATTTGTGTAAAATTTTATTTCATTAACTTTCCAATTCCAAGCTATTAGTTCTTCTTTCAATGCTCTAAACGAAATTAAAGACACTAGAAGACGTTATTTATGAACATGTACCGTTTAATACAATTGCCTGTGATCCGTATTTAAAAAATTTGTTGTTTATAAAGAATTAAAACGGACAGCATAACGATAATTCTATTTGAAACTTATTAACAAGGATATAAGGTATGTACTTAGCATTAATACTTATCAATTCCGTAACTTAATAAATACACAATTCTTATTCAATTTGATGTGATCGGGTAATCAGTGATTTTTATGTATGTATTTTATATCAATTATGTAAAATCTTAATTTAAGAAGTATTTTAGCGTGATGGTTATTGCGTAGTCATTCCAGACGTGATAGGTTCCATCCCTGTCGGTGCAACCTAAAGTTTTTTGGCATACTGCATTTGGCGAGGAATTGGAAAATCTTCGAAGCGTAGGTACGTCTTGGTCCCATCCATCACTGACAATTCTCTCACACACGAATGGTTTTGAAGAGCTGTTGCGACGCTTAATTTATTTGCTTTTATTTATTAAAATTAACTAAGTGCATCCCACCATCTCCTCCACTCTTTCTCGGTGGGTCACAGTATTCCTAACAAATCACAAGGAACATTCTAATCAAACTAGTTGATGCTTCTGTAACACAGCAAACCTGCAATCGCAATTAATTGTTTAGAAAATGAAATGATATTAAAACAATATCTTTGTTCTGGAAAACAAGACCTCCGATTTTGCTTTTCGCTAGAAAATACCTAAGCGAAAAAATAAATAAATTAAAATTATAACCATTTTATTATGTACAATTTTAAAATATAACCTTCCCTTCATTTTATTTATTTACCTATTTGATTTTTTTAGAATCAAATTGGTTATTTTTCAAAACCAGTATTTTCAGAATCAAAAAACTCTCAGGAATTTACAAAGGTTACATCATCATACGTACAAACATAAATACTAACAATGAATTTCATCAAGATGCTTATTTGTACGAATAAGAAACTAATGTCTAATGTAAGCTTTGAAAAGTAATTTTTCATTCATATTTTTCTTTGCACAGTCGCACAGTAAATTTTATTTTCAATAGTATGAATATAACTACCTACGCCTTTATATATTCGATTCGGCGAGGAAAGAATATTATTGGAGTTTGAAAAATACGGTTTTTAGGAT
Organism: Eupeodes luniger; assembly: GCA_951509635.1. Taxonomy (NCBI): domain Eukaryota; kingdom Metazoa; phylum Arthropoda; class Insecta; order Diptera; family Syrphidae; genus Eupeodes; species Eupeodes luniger. Next base: position 2,647,786 of record OX608075.1, on the reverse strand, counting down.
TCCTAATATGAATATATGTATTTTGAAAACTGTTAAGAGAAATTTTTGAGTCATAAAAAATTACATTCGTTGCAGGACATTCCCTAATATAAAATTTAAATAAATATCTCTTAAAAGATTTCGTTTAACTTATACCATTAAATTTTGTTTCAGGAAATGAGTTTGTGCCCAACTTGCGGGTCAACAACAACAGCAGGAGTTAAAACCTTCTATTTACAATTATAACCTCTATAATCTTACTTGGCAGTTTCCTGGTTATCACACTCAATGCAATTTGAAGCGAAACGTTTGGGGTGAGTAAAATTTTGACATGATTTTATAAAGTTAGGGGATAGTCAAAAATTTTAAATTTGTATGTACTATACATTTTATGAGAGTTAAACAAATGACGTCGGAACTTTTAAATGAATTTTGGCATAGAATATAGTCGACTGAATATAACTAGGAATTTAAAATTAATTCAGTCTGGTTCAGGTTTTGAAATGGTTCCTTTTTTGTAATTGAAAAAAAAGTTACATTACAGTCTTCACTTTAAAAAGTTACAATAATTATAAAGGTAAATGGCCATAAATATTATAAGCTTGAATATAAAATAACATCAATAATACCTTCATTTATTCAATGAAAGCCAGAAAATTTGAAAAATAGGAAGCTTCAAAAACGGAATTTTATAAAACAATCAAAGAAAAATTGACTCTCAATCATACCATAAATTAGCTCAAAAGAAGTCGTAGTCGTACTGTTCGAAGACTGATTATTGAAAATGATCAATGAATTAACAAACTATCTAAAAAAAGGTTGCTTCCAAAAAGACATAGGTACCTACTAGAAAAAAATCTTGTTTCGCCACCTTATGATATTTATTCAAATTAACTTTAATAGGATGAAAGCACCTTGGGTCGTTTCGAGAGAAAAATTCTTCGTGTGATCTACGGTCCCGTATGCATCGAAGGGGAGTGGAGGAGAAGATGGAACGACGAGCTGTACGGGCTGTACAGCGACGTAGACTTAGACAGAAGGGAAAAAGTCCAACGACTAAGATGGCTGGTTCACGTAGAGCGCATGGAAACCAATGTTCCGGCCTGGAAAGTCTTCGAGTCCAAACCCACAGGACAGCGCAGTAGAGGAAGACCGCGGATCAGGTGGGGCGCACAAATGGAAACTTAAGTAAGTAAGTAACTTTAATTTAATAATAATAATAAGAACAAATAACAATTAAGAACAAATTAAGAAAATAAAACCAAAGTTTAATCAAAATAGTTTGGATTAAATAAGCAGTGCAATCGATATGATAAACAAAAAAAAAAGAGATTTAAATTTTATGAGTGTAAAGATGTTTAAAGATTCTTTGTTTGTAATTGGCTCTTTATTCTTAAGAATTATGAACATATCACTAAGTGAAGTTCTTCTTCCGCAATCCAGGAAATAATCCCTTCTAATACCGACAAAATAGATACCTATAAACATGATTCTTCTGTATGATAAAATATCGAAAAATGTGTAGTAATTCAACTCCAGGAATACTTAAAAGGGCAAAACCTTCTAAATACGTATCAATTAAGATATAGAAACATTTGTGTGAAACCTGTTTACATTTTTTGTTATATGAGTGAAGAAATAGACCATACTCGGTTTACAACGAGCTATTGAAACAGTCAATCTTACCATTTGACTAAAAAAATTGAAACATTTTGGAATAAAAGCAAAGGAACTACAATGGTTTAAATCCTTTATGTAAGGAAGATCTCGGCGAACTAAGGTAGATCGCCACAAACTGAGGTTAACTGAGGTGTGGTTATTACTTATGTTCGAGCGATACGAGCAAAATTATTGAAACTTAAAAGCTATTGCAGATGATGATTAACACAATGCTTAGAATTTATAAATCAAGATCATGAATGAAAATGAACACACTGGTTCTTAATGTAATGAAAACTAAATTTATGGTGTTTAGATGTATTCCGAAATTTTGTCCAGCAATAATAATATTTCCATAAATAATGAGCAAATTGAAAAAAATTAAAGGCAATTAATATCTTTGCATAATTCTTGACGAACAACTTAGTAACTTCAATGAACACATAAATTATATTCATATGTTCAAAAATGTCTTTAAAAAATAGGTGTGCTAAGACAAATTAGAAAATAATATCTATGAAAAATGGACGTTAAATTATGTAATGTTTTAATTAAATAACATTGTGATAATTGTGGTAGTTTATTATATACAGATATGGACACAGAGACAGTTGATAAGAGTAAAATTAAATTAAAACAACATGCGTTAGAAGTAGTTTTAACCTTTATCAGAAAAAAAGTTAGGCTCTCTTATGCAAAATAACATGGGTTTAATTTTTTTTAGCTTGTTGATTGTTTGGAGATGAACCGTTCTTTAGGTAAGACTGTGTTTTTGGTGGTCATTAAAATAGAAACACATTGGAACATAGACCTTAATATTTAACTAGTATCAAAAATATTAGTTTGTAATATTTTTTGTATTTTTATAAAACAATAAGTTCCTTTCTAAGGAAAACAAAATATAATAACGCGGTTTAAATTGGCGATCATTTTGATTGGAGTGGGTCAAAAGGAGGCAAAAAGTAGAGGAATGTTTTGTGGATGGAGGAAACAAGGATAAATTTGTTCGGAAGTGATGGCAGACAAACCGTTAGAAGACTTCCTTTGAAAGAACTAAATCCCAAATACATCTAGAAAACGGTCAAGAATTGTGGCAGCAGTACCATACTTTGGGGTTAATTTTCTTGGTATGGCGTTGGACCAATACATTTGATTGAGGGTAAAATGGATCAAAATATGAAGGTGAATATCATGAAGGATACGATGCTGCCTTATGCGGACGAGAACATGCCTTTCAAATGTGTTCTACAGCAGGACAACGACTCTAAGCGCACATCCAAATTTGCTCGAAAGTATTTTAAAGACCTATTGGAGTGGCCATCCCAATCGTCTGACTTAAATCCCATAGAACATTTTGCGCGGTTGGGAAACATTTAACAAAAAATAATGCCGAACTGTGGAGGATGGTTCAACAGGAGTGGTACAATATTTCAATTGACAGATGCCGCCGATTAATAGACTAAATGCCCAGCAGATGTCACACTGTAATTAAAGCTAAGGTCCAGGCTACCAGATATTTAAATAATTTTTAAATCCAGAATAGCTTTTCATTTAATTTAGTTTTTTTAATTCTATGTATCTATTTTAATGTCCACGAAATTTGTTCCTTGTTTTACATTTATGAAATAAAAATATTTTAAGTTATAATTTTACTATAAATAATGGGTAATTTAAGTTTGAAAGTAAAAAAATAAGAAAATGAAGACCAAACTTGAAAAAAAATCTTTTTAAGTCAGTAAAAAAATTAATTTTTAAAACTCTGTTTGGTGTTTCTATTTTAATGTCCATATCTGTATTTGTCCCCAATGTCATAAAAATAGACTTCAAATAGAACAAAATAAAACAATGAGAGTGATTTTGAAATGCATTAATTACACATCAATACAATACAATGTGTTCAACACCTTTAAAACGGATAAATATAAGCCGGAAACTTTTTAGGTTATACCTGATGTTTGCATTTAAAATTTAAAAAACATGTTTCCTAGATAGATAGATATGTGAAAATGTGTTAGAATTGTAAATAAAGTAGTTGAGTATAACAGTTGAGTATAACAAGAACAGTTAGATCAAAACCTGTAAGAGGAGAACAAACTATACTTAATATAGGTTTTCAAGGTAATGACCTACCAATTGAACTTAAAAACATTTAAGTAATTTTATTCTTTTGAAACGTAAATTAAAGGAACTCTAAACGTTAACAATATGTGTTCAATTTAACTTAAATGAAATAGTAATTTATTTGTTGATAAAAAGGTTAACTTTTTTAAATAAAGTAAAAATAAAGTCATATATAAAATAAAATTGAAATCTTAGAAAAACTATCAAAAAAGTGAAACGTAAAAAAAACCTAAAGACAATAGTACAAACTTTTCGGCATAATATCAGTTTTGTTTGCATAATAGTTAAGTATACGCGAATAATATGAAGTAAAATTACTTACAAATATTTCTCGAACAAATGGCTTTTTAGTTAGTTATTTGGACATTTATTTACTTCGACAAACAGAAAAACTTTAAACAAGTATAATAAAATAACAGATATTTCGTCCATTTCTTTCTCTGTGGTTCTTATATCTAATTAATTTGCATCCATTCAAAGTTTGAATTGCTCACTATGGCAAATCATTTTGCGTAATATCAAAGGTCAAATATAATCTGAATTATTGATAATCTCAAATCTAATGTCAAGTTTGTTTATTTATTCATCAAATAATTTCAAGATACAACACCAACATTTTTCACATGAAATTTTAGAAGTTCTTATTAAATTAGCTAAAAGGTAAAGAAATAAATACTTTCAAAAATATCTACTTAAACCAAATTTTATTCGTTAAAATACTTATTTATATTTTGTAACGGCAAAATGTAATTATGTATTTAGTTTTTTAACAACTTAGACACAAGTCTGTAGTAGTAATACGTTTAAAAAAAAAAACAAATAACACAAAAATTAAATAAATTAATAATTAGATATATTTTATTATTCTTACATAAAAGTATACATAGTTAACAACTTTAAGTAAAAATTTCAACAGCTCTATTCTCTGGTCCGAAATTCTTTAGCTTGAGCTTCATGCTGAAAATCCACCTATTTCACATAAGAAAAGTTAGTTTATATTTTTTAAATCTAATTTAAATTGAAATTAAATTAACTTAAAAATTGTGGAAACTAATCCGCATATTGAATGTACTTCAACATGTGCCGGGTTTCATATTCACCAGAGCACCTGATGAAGTACAATAGACATGGGATAGTATTTTTTTTTGTCATAGATTAGGATGTATATAGGAACGTCTGTGGGAGAAGGAAGCATTATATTTTTCTTTATTATAAATTATAATTTATTCATGAAATTTAATTGATGATGATTTAAACTAGCACTCCGCGCGCTACTTCAGGTACCTGACTGCTTTTAAATATTAAATGCTATCTCAGCCCCGGTCTCTGATTAGCGCGCAAAGTATTAGGATTTTTATTTATTTTAAATGCAAATATTTTACCACATCCTGAAAATATGTAAAAAGTAAATTTATTTATAACCTACAAAAATGGTAACAATTCTGGAATGAAGGATTATCTCACACAAAAAGAAGAAAAAAAAAACGAAATAAAAACGAGATTACCAAAGGAGAAAGGAAAAGACATCACACTCGTTTTTCTTCTTTGTCGTCTGTTCTTGTTCGTGAAAAAGGAAACGACCTTCAGGTAGTTCTACATGAATATTTAAGGTGAACGATCTCACCGATCACGACAACTTCAAACAACTACAACTAAAACTCAACGCACACTTACTCATGTCATGGTTACTGCCTTTTAAAGAGCTTTTTATATTCAATGCCCATGGAACAAAACCAAAAACCTCTCATTACATGCGCCAAAAATAACGACGAAAAAAAAAGAATAAGTAAAACCAAATCATATTCATCGTTGTCGTTTTCGTTGTCTGCGTTGGAATAAAATAAATGAAAAAAATTAATAAAAAAAGAAACGAAAAATGCAAAACGGATTAAAAAACTTCGACGTCGTTCTTTGTACCCACACGTATACCGATTTCGCAGCAATACTTGTCGTCGCATGACCGTATATGTGCATATGGTGCCACTCCAAGAGTGCGTTGAATTTGGCAAAAATAAAAACCATCGAATGTTAATAATGCGAAATGGCGAAGCGGGTGATGGAGGACAGCCAAGTTCTCTCATTCCACAATACAAGCGCAAAATAACCGACACAAGATAACACAAACGCTCACTCCATTCCATCATTCATCCATCAAGAGAAGAGGGCCAGGGCATTCAATCTTTTTCTTTTATTACAATTCTACAGAATCAATGGATTACTGTAGCATTTGTCATAAATTATCGAGTTCGACGATGATGTCATTTCAAAAAAGAAAAGAAAAGAACTTTTCATCCAATTTCTTTCTTTCCCAATCCATCCATCCAATCATCATCTATATCCGATGTATTAAAAAATGCAAAAATAAAACCTGTTGCAGATGAAACAAAAATGTACAGGATTCAAAACGAAAACGACCTGGGAACTCGTATTTGCAGCACATCACGTATATAATGTAGGTAGAAATCTTTAGAAATAAAAGAACTTCTTTAAAAATAGATCTTCTTCTCTTGATCAACCAGAGACGGAGGTTGAGGAGGCCAGCAGAAGCTAGCTAGCAAGAAAAACCGCACTGTTTACTTTATGTTTATCCTATCATGTACCCAAATACTCTAGAATTCTAGATTATACCTAGCTTCTAACATTATGTCAGCTGATGATGATGATGACGATGACAAAAAATAAATCTAAAAAATTAAAGCCGAAGGAATTTATATATATGTACAAACCTACCTACAATAAAAATTCATAAGTAGAACTTTTCAGGTCCACACATGTCTAATTTTGCTACCCTGCTAAAATATTTAAGAATTGGATGAGCAAACGTTGAGATTTTTTTTTTTTCAATTTTTCTTTTTATTTTATGTTCTTGTTCTTTTGAATAAGAAAAAAAGAAAAAATTAGGAAGGTATATGTACGGAGAGGATAGAGGATGGAAAAGAGAATTCCAAAACCAAAACCGAAAACCATAGTTGTGTCGTCGGTTGGTCGATCGTTCGTTCCTTCGTCGTTCGTGAACAGCACCACGTTGTTGCCAAGTGGGGCTCTGGCAGCAGTGAGCAGTAAAAGATATAAAATGATCGCTGCTGCACACATAAACCCGATCGGTATGAAATACATTCATAAAACACGTGCCCAACTACATTGACACACCGCACACAACTTGCCATTGCCAGCTATTGCTAATTACTCATGCAAAAAAGCTTCAATGATAAGCTTTTTAGCCATTCCGACAGCCGAGCCGCCAGCAACCAGAAGTCGCCATAACCATAGACATAGCCATAACTTCCACCACCGGCCGTCGTCGTCGGGTCGTCGTCTCCAGATTTTTTAAAATGGTGTTCAACAGAGGCAGCAGCAGCAAATGAACAATGACAAATGAATAATTTTCGCGAAAATACCTTTGGGTGGGGCAGATCCACACCATAAACTACAAAACTCACACACTCACTCTCAAACAAACCACACACACACACGCAAGCAAATTTGAGTGTGAATGCTATAAGAAAGAAAATAAGAAGAAAAAAATAACAATTTTTGCCTTTAAAGAAGCCACTCTAAAAGCCTGAATAAAAATATTCGTGAGGAAAAAGAATTTCATACGATATGGTCTGGTAATTCAAAAATATATTAGCCACCCGACTAAACTAGAGGGCAATTAAATTGCAATGAGCAGAGCACCGCTAAACACTGAAACCCGACTAACGAATAACCTAATCAAACTTACCGGTTACCGGCTTTCTTCGACGTTTTTAAGAGCCAAGGTAGTATAGAGACAAGCAGACAGACAGACAGAAGAGAGCCAAATTTGCTGCTACGAAAAAAACCAAACGAACTTGTAATATTTTGCATTGTAGTATTTGCTTTTATATGAGGAAAGCTCTAAAAATAAAAGCTGCAAATCACCGTATGCCGTATGACTCCGGCAATATTACCAGTACCACCAACAACACTTAACTTTCTTGTAGTGCGAATTTTTGTGGCTTATTCCATGTGACCGGGGTCGTCTACTTCTAACCTCTGCCTCTTCCTCTTCCTCTGTCTCTACCTTTACCCTTGCCTCGAAAAGAGAGTTCATTTACAAAACAGCTGTATACGTTTTGCCAACGTCTACTGTAGGACGGGAAAATAAGGCAAAACTATGAAACTATGATGAGACAAAAATGACAAAACTAAAAGCTTTTACATATTTTTTTTTCGACAAGTTAAAGAAGAAAATTTTCATAGGCAGGTACGCACGATATTTTAATTTTACTCGTATTTTTTTAAATGACCTTAAGAAAATCATCTGGAAAACGTTTTAACAGCATACCACAGCTGCTAATCTCGAATGTTCGAATTGAATCGAATCGAATTGAATTTTCGAATGAAAAATTATATCCCAACAATAATAATTGTGCTGCGAAGAAGAAGCTATAGTATATCTCTGTACCGGAAATAACTTTCACATACCTCAACATTTACGTCATATATACCACGAAGAATGAAAAAATAAAAAAATGAAAAAATATTTTAAATAGTAGATAATATGTATAAAATAAAAAAGGCTAAAAATAAATAATAGTATAATCAACGAGTTGATATTTTTAAGTCTATCTCGTTATTTTTGCAAAATTCACACAAAAATTAGTTTTCACATGTTACACATACGCACGAGTGTCTTTCATCACTTTTTAAGTTTTTTGAATTTTTCTATTGTTAAATTAATTTAAATTTAATTCAAGTCATTGTATTATTTTTGTGTTGTTTAATTTTTAAGAGAATATTTATTTTAAGTAAATATAAATGAATTATTAATTACACACAAGTCAACACAACTGAAGAATAAAAAAACACTATGGAGTATATCAGTTAAAGTTTAGACTAGGCACAGCACAGCACAGCACAGAACTCCTATCCAAACCAATTCGACCGGCTGTCGCCGTTCAAATGAGTATGCACACCGTCAAGGAGTTCAATTCGAGTGTCTTTCTTTTGTGTGTGCATAAAAAAAAGCTTTCCTCCGTCCGTCTGCCGGCAATATGATATATGTACTACACTGTCGCCTATACACTATACATACATGCACAAGGGCGGCTGCGGCTGTGGCAGCTCTGGCTATGTCTATGGATATGGCTATGGTTATGGTTATGACTCTGGCGCTGCTGGTTAGAGGATTTGGAATGGGTGAGAGTTGGAAGCGACGACGACAACGAAACGATGGAACGTACACGTCTACCAAGATGACGACAGTTGTGAGAATGTTGAGAATTAAAAAGCGGCGACCGGCGACGTTAAACGTGAACGTGAACATGAACAACGACAATGATTTTTCGACTTGGATTTTGACGGCGACAATAACGGCGACGAGTATGACTAAAAAACTAAAACCACGGACACAATGCAAATACAAAAAATGTTTATTTTTAAAAGAAGACTCGTAACAAATTATAATTTTCTTCTACATATAATGTAACCACCCTAGTTGCTGTTTCGCTGATCTGATCACTACTATGTCCCTAGCCGACTATCAGCCTTAGCCAACACGATAGATGATAGAGAAACTTTCCCAAAATGAACATCGGTTCGGTCCTAGCTATTCAGCGATGATAGCAGTTCTATCTTCGATGCAGAGCAGACACCAGACGAAAAGCAACGAACGGCAATGTTTGCTTTTGCTTTGCCTTGCCTTGCCTTTGCATGCCTCTGCCTTGAGCTGAGTTTGAGAGTATATTATGTTATATGGTTTTCGCAGAACAGCTAAACTTTGGGAAAACACATTCAGGAAAATTGCGTTCCCCGCATGAGTTTAGGTATTGTCGTATTTTGTAGTATATAAGCTTTGTAAGTGTGTAGATAAAAATACAAACAAAATATAATAATGAGCCGGCAATCAGCAGTGACAGGGTTCACCCATGTCGAAAGCTTTTTTTACACTAAAAAATCAAAATCAGTGAGATACCGAACCGTTGGTTACACTATTCGAGACCGAGAGTTAGAGTAGCCGTAGGAATAAGGAATAATTCGAATTCCAAAAATATTTTTGTAAATTGTAAGTAACCGTAACCGTACCGTGTCCCGATCCCGAATCGAATGATGATTTGAAATTTTTATTCACTTTTCTTATTTCAAAAAATAAGACGAACCCAACAACGAAGGGGCGCTGTATGATAAAGTGGTGACTTATCTTGGTGGTATTTGGATGCCATAGTATGGCAATGGCAAATAGCACTAGAGAACACACGCTTCCAAAATCCGATTGCGAATGGAGTTAAGAATCGGCAGAGCGCTACTTGAAGACCTCGACTGGCTAACGATATCCGAATAAAAACCTCTTAGTCATTTTTCTGTCTTCTGTCTTTCTTCTGTGTGTTTCTCTGTTTAATATACCAATGGCAATATGGGGGGATGTATGTTTTGTCTGTTTCTGTTTCTGTTTCCCAAAAAACATTTTACACATTGGAAGTTGGAAGGGAGAGCAGAAGATTGTGTTGGTTTTTTAAGGTTTTGGTACGAGTCAAGTCGAGTCGAGTATATGAATCCAACACCACATCACACCCATCGATTTTCATCATCATCATCATAATGGTAAACATCATCAGTCTAGAACTCTAGAGATGGTTTATGTGTTCATTCTCCTGCCGAAATTTGTGCGAGTGCTGCGATGCGATGTGGGCTTTATGTATCTTTTACATGGCTGTTTTGTTTTTATATTTTTTTGTTTTGTCATTTCGTTTTAAGGCAGCCAGACAACCTTCACCAGAGAAGAGACGCAAATTGCATACAACTCAAACCAGGATCAGGAGCTTTTTTTTGTATGGTATGGTCGTAGTCGGGTTCTTCTTTTACAATATTCCCAATGCCTGCCTGCCTGCTAGCCTTGCCTGTTTCATTTTTAACCATCCATCGTATTCATATCGTCCTCATATAATCTTCTGTAGGTATATGAATGATGCACACATAGATGCTGCATGAAAATGCGTTTGTATCGGTGAACGGGGATAGGAATAGGGATCGGGATTTGGATCGGGATAGGTACAGGAACAGGGACAGGGACACGTGTGTATTACGATTGTTCTTTGACTGCGGCAGTCATCCTCATCGTTGTCGTCTAATTTTTGCCGAGGAGCGAGGTGCAAACAGCGAGGATAAACGGATGGCTATGGTGATGGCGATGGCGGTAAGATGGATAGATAGATGGATGTGAATATGGCTGGAGCAGGAGCTGGATGTGTGCAAAAAGCAACAAAACTAAAGCCGCCACCATGATCCATGAGACATGAGACCGAGACCATACACCATAGTGTATCGCATGTTTGAATGGAGCTGATGGATGATGAGACAACAGAGAGCGAGAAAGAAAGAGAACGATACCGAGAGAAATCTTTCCTTACAATGGAGCGTGGACGTGGAGCATGGAGCATGGAGCATGGAGGACTGAGCTTTTTAGGCAGACGTTTTCACTTGACAGAAGTTGTTGGATGATGGCAACTACTAGATAGATACTACCCGTACCCATACGAATGCATGAACTTCGTCGTCGGTTGTTCCCACACCCTTTTCACAGTTGTGGTAGATCCGATAGACCATTGTTGGAGAAGATGGACCCGAGCCAAGTGCTGCATTATTGGAGTAAAGCTGCTGTAATATCAACTAGGTGGGGCGATGGCATTCACCTTTCAAAAGATCAAATAATAATTATAGACGTCTTGTAATCCAAACATATTAGGGATTTTAGACTACGAGTAGGTACATATCTATAATTTACCTACTATGTAACTTACTGAGTATAGGTACCTACAATAAATAGAATCAAGTCACAGAATTGGTATGTTGAAGCTCATAAAACTGATTGGTTGGTGAACAATGCAGCGAATATACCTACAAAAAAACGGGTCAATACCACACGTTCTTTCAAGTTTCTTGAAGTAACAAAGAAGACATTACACCATATTTATACCCGTACTCGTGCATTTTTATGAATCATACCCACTTCCTTTGTATTTGGGTTCATTAGTTTTTGAGAAGGACGTGTTTTCTGCAAAACCACAAAATGATTCACACAGAGATTCATATTTTATTTTTTAAAAACAATACTATACTCGTATAACATCAGCGCTCTATGTCTTTCTTATACCTAAGTTTTTGTATAGATATGTCTTTATTTAGGTACCCTACCCATCGTGCTTACGTAAGCGTTAAGATATTGAAGAAGCATGAGTAAAATATTCAATCTAAATCCAACTTATTAGGTATCTTTGATTACTTTTGCATGTTTTTTGTATTTTTTTGCAGATTCAGTTTGATATCATTCAAAGAAGGGATTATACCCCCAGTTGATTGTGTATCTAGTCACTCATTCAGTTTAGGAAGCGCTATCTTCCCTGTGCTCTAATTTATACCGATTACTCATTTATTTATAATCTCCTGGTTATATAAAAATTCAAAAACTAAGCATAAGCAATACCACGCCGCCGACGGCCGGGCTGTAACAATACTTGTTCTTTATTATAAGAAGACGATAAAGACAAAAATGTATTATATTGTTTTAATTGTAAATGATTAATACTGCTTTTAAAGATGCATCTTCTTTTCTTTATTTCTTTGTTGGGCACCTACCTATGCTATAATTTTTGTTGTTGTGTTTGGTTCCACGTCGTCGTTGTCCGAAACAATTTGTGGTGCATTTTCATTTATCACGCGATTTTCACAGTCTGATGCGGTAAAATGATTTCAGACAGACATATAGAGAGACTTCTTCTTCTTCTTCTTTGGTTTGGAGTTCCTGTACAGTTCTAATTGGAAAGGTTTATCACAAATTATAATTTCTGTAAAGTTCATTTTATCGAATGCAACTTAAATAAATAGATACATTAAACATTAGCTTTGAAGTCCGTTATGATTTCTTGATGGATATTGTCTGATCTCTTAATATATTGGAAGTTAATGCTTTTTTAAGTACCTAATCTGTTAACTTTGCTGAAGTTTCCGGTGTAATAATTAATGCTGGACAGAAACATTTCTTTGAGAAGAAGAAACGTAAAATGTATTCTGAGTTTGCCACCCAGATTGTGGAATCGTATTTTCTTTCTATTTTGATATTTCATCCATTTTATTATTATTATTTGCCTATCATGTTTTCATATTTTATTGCTGATAATCTTAATAGCTCGAATTTCCTGCTTTACGCTTAATTTACGTTGCACCACATTCTTTTAACTATCGTATTTCTAATAACTCTGAAACGTCCTCAAAAAAGATACATAAATGTGAAACCTCTGATGCCTGTTGTCACATTTTAATGGTTTCCATTTGAATTTTTCAAGAGGTTTTAAGTAAAGAAAATTGAAGAACCAAATTAAATTCTGTGTTATAATATTGCTACCTTTTTGAAAACCTCCAGCACAAGAATATTTAGTTTAATGAAGAAAAAAATAAACCTAGAAAAGGTTTTGGAGCATTTTTGTAAGCGTCTGGTAACTCTATTCGTATTGCTGCAAATACATCGACTTTGTTGAAAAGAGAGTACATGATTTGTATTGCGATATCTAATATCACAATTAACCGTCACCGTACACAGATCGATTTGATCGCATATCACATTTGCCGATTCCACCCCTTTATTTAATAATAGATTTATTTATCTTAAAAGCCATGTCCAGATCAATAAAAATAAAGGTTGTTCACCATATTCCTATGTTGACGTTGTAACACTAAGTTTTTCTCATAAGGCAGTTCTGACGCACATGATTGTTTTTTTCACATTCGAACAATGAATTGTGTGGCACAAACCATATGTTGTAATACACATAATAATATAAATAATAGCTTGTAGGAGTCTTAAGACTTTTTTAAAATTCTTAAACCTTTAGACGTGAAGTATTACTCATACTGTTTTAGCGGAAAATAATAAGTGTTGATTATACTAGCCTCATTTGTTTCTTGGAAAACTGTATACCAAGTAACCATCGTACAAAACAAATTGAATGTACATTTATATTAATTATTTCCTTCCTATGTAATTCATTCGTTTAGTTTAAAATATCAACTACGAAGAAAATACTATTACTCATAGTTATTACCATGCTTAGTATGTGTTGCTAATATACAATTCTTAGAAATTATCAAATTTTCTTGAGCAATGAGTCATGAATTTGGCATTTGAGTCCCTATAAATTTTTGCAACCTTAAAGAAAAACTAATTTTGAACAGGCTCACAGTTTAGAACCTTCTTCAGATTACTTGCGATTAATTCACATACTTGCATAGAAATTTACTGGAGACGCTTCAGACCACTAAGGGACTTAATTTGCAGTCACAACTGCATTCTTAAGACGTAAATTCAGACCAAAGCAACTAGTTAGTTTTTCAGATGTCATAACTCTTAGTTTTTCAATTATATGAAACTGAAGTAGAACTTATTTCTTTACCAATTTGACTAGGAATTTTTCTTTACTAAACTAAGCGAAATGGTTGAAAAATTAATGAGTCCCAAAATAAAAAAGTCCAGCTTTTGTTTAGTTAAATGATATCTGTCTTGACGAATTTTCTAAGTCAACTTTCTAATAAAGTTGCCTTGATTGGAGGCAATTTTTTTTATAGCTGAATACATACTACTCTCCTTACCTTTAAGTTCCTTATGTTTTCGTAACCTGGTCACTGTATTTGAGTCCTAATTTATTTTCAAAAATGTTGTTTTATAATATTCTACAAAAAATCAAAGAAAAGTCTCAAGAGTATTTGAATTGTGCGTCTTGTCGTTTAAAATGTTTAAAACAGTAACTTTCTGAGAAAATTTAAAGCTGTGCTTTTTATGACTCCTTTAAGTGCAAATATTTCTGACACATTTTAGACATTTGGTCGTAATTTACACAGAATAAATATTTTTTTTTTAAATTCAGGGTCATAAACGTGTATTAAATTCTGTAATAAACAGACTTAACCATAACCTTTTGCAATTAAAGTCGACAGCAGCAATTAAAAAAATATAATAATTGTCCCTTGTTTTACAAGTACATATTTAACGGTAACTGCTATAAAAGTTTGTTAAGTTGAGTCATCTTTAGCCATACATATATCTATCATCATGTACGTGCTTTTCACATTTAAGTTTAATATACTGTCAAGTTTTATCAATAAGAAACCTTCCACAATTATAATGTATGAAGCTTTAAAACATAATTGTATTATAATCACAAAATTTGTGTATACATTTATTGGCTTTGCTAAAAATAGAGCATTTTAACCTTGAAACTATTTATCAAGAACGATCGTTAACAAATTTTACGATTTTACTTGTTGGAATGACTTTTTGTACATAATCATTTCGCATGATCCTTGAGCAATGAGCATACATGTTTTCAGCAAAATACCTTTCAGACTATAGTTCAAAACAATAAGCTCTTATTTTAGCATAAGTACGATTTTTTATCTTTCTATAATTCCAAATACCAAATAAATACACATTTACACCCAATTGTTAAATAAACAAAATAAAAATTAAAATACAATAAATTACGGTGAATTATTTGACTGTGGGGGGACAAATGGACTCCATCTTAAACAATTATCATCAATTTTTGGAAAGTTTCCTCTGCGCCTTAGTCTCTCCTCGAACTCATCCAATACATCCTTAAAAGATAAACGTTTTACTTTGAGTTTTTCTCAATACAGACATTTATTGAAATTACCTGTTTTTTCAATACTATGTGTTTTCCTTTCCAATATTTCATCATTCCAAGAGCTTGCAACGTGCTTACAATATCATAGGAATAAATTGCCATTTCCTATAAAAATAGAAACACAATATTTGTTATCTTTATTTAAAACTTTTTGGATGGGATAAGTGAGTCACAGTTTCGTTTTTCTTTGACTTGCATATTCCCTGACTTATTATCTTGTAATTTTATATACGTCCGAAAAAAAGGACACGGAAGCACTAGTAAAGGGTGATTTTTTAGCTATTATCTTTTTGGCAACACTGGTTTTAACAGCTGACGCACGTTTCGTATTTTGTTTCACTGTCAAACATCTTCAGTTTGGTCTATAATTTAACCATGAATCGTCTTATAAACGAACAAATTATTGAATTTTATTATCAAAATGCGTGCTGTTAAGAAAGTTCATCGCGGGCTTCTTCCATTTTATGGTCAGTTTAATCGACCCACTGAAGCGTCTATTTCGCACCAAATTTACATTGTTGGACATTAAACCACCAACACGCTTACGTAGAGTGCGAACTGAAGAAAATTATCGCAGCTGTATCGGCCAGTGTTAATGATGACTATCAATTATCGATTCGTCGCCGTTCGCAGCAATTGGGCCTCTGTTACTCAACAACGTGGAAAATTTTGCGAAAGGATTAAGGTGCGATGCTGGTGCAAGAATTGAAGTCGCACGACCTACTGCAACGTACAATTTTTGGTGAATAGGCTCTTGGAAAGTTGGCCGAATATCCATTTTTTACCAAAAAAATTGTGTTCAACGACGAAGCTCATTTTTGTCTCATGGGTACGTAAATACGCAGAATTGTCGATTTTTGCCAGAAGCATTGCAAGAGCTTCCAGTGCATCCAGAAAAAGTCACAGTTTGGTGCGGTTTATGGGCTGGTGGCATCATTGGACAGTACTTCTTCAAAGATGATGCGAATCGTAACGTAACTGTGAATGGTGAGCGCTACTGTGAGATGACATCCAACTTTTGTTTGCCCAAAATTCAAGAGCTTGACTTGCATCACATGTGGTTTCAACAAGACGGTGCCACATGCCATACAGCACGCGCAACAATGGACTTATTGAGAGGCGATTTAAGTGAACATTTTATTTCACGTTCGGGACCGGTCAATTGGCCGCTTAGATCGTGCGATTTAACGCCTTTAGACTATTTTTTGTGGGGCTATGTTAAAGCTCATATCTATACAGACAAACCTGCTTCAATTCACGCATTGAAAGACAACACATTGAAGCATTTATTCGTGAGATACCGGCCGAAATGTTGGAAAGAGTATGCCAAAATTGGATTAAGCGGATGGACCATTTGAGTCGCAGTCAAGGTCAACATTTGCATGAAATAATCTTCAAACATTAAATTATATGGACCGTACTATCGATTCAAATAAAGATTTCGTGCATTTTTCTGAATTGTATGTGCTTTTTTTTGAAAAACTTCCATATAGCTTTTAAAAAATCACCCTTTATTATCCTGGATGTGAACAATTTTGCTTCATCCTTTTCAATTTTTGGTCACTACGCAGGCCATCCCAATGCAAAAAATTGTTAAACATTATTAGATGGGTCCCTTAAATTGGTCTAGACGAAATTTCCACTAAAATGTGCAGTTAACTTTTCTGTGCGTCACTAGTTACAACTGCCCTGAGGAAGCCCAAACATTTACTCGTATAAAAATACATCATTCAGAAGAAGTATGCAAGTCTTAACTGCACTATAATGAGTTGTAATCAACTTAATAGTTACTATTATTACCTGTGAAACTTCTTTAATACTCAGAGTAGTTCCTGTACGATTACATAGATAATCCAAAAGGACATCTTTCCAATACGATCTATAGGATATCAATCCCAAGTCCGATAGCGGCTTCTCTGGGGAACCGATTTTGCCTTCCACCCTCGTCAAAAGGTAACCTGTAAATTGAATAGAGAGACCAATCATTATTATTGTTACTTTTAAAAAAATACTTCAAAACATCTTATCATTGGCTAATTGAGTTATAAAAATAAATATAAATATAAATGAAATAAAAAGAAACAACCAAAGGACAATACTCCAAATTGAACTTTCCAGACAACTTTTTTGTTTTTTTCAACATCAAGCTTTGTGTATTGTATTTGCTTTGTTTATTTGTTGTATAATGATGGCATGTCTATGTGTATGTGTGTAATTGTGGTTGTGTTTGTGTGTCTGTGTTGCGCATAATACCGTTAGAATGAAGTTGCGCATTATTGGCATAGGTTAGGGTGTTGCACTCAGGCAAACATTAATTTTCGGGGGTTACCCAACCCAATCATTTTACATCATGAAAGAGGATAAATTTCAGACGGCAGCCAGACTCGTTATCGATTATTTTTAATTTTTTTTTTTTTGAAATGCCAGTCAACACATTGAATAGAAAGAAGGGAAGCACAAGGACATTCCAGGAGTTAACCGTAAACCTATCTAAGCAAGGTTTGGGAATGATACAAACAACAAGAAGAAAAATCATTTGTAAGGGCTTGGAATATAAAACCACAAAATGTATTCGTTCTCTTGAGTCCCCAAACTTATATTTACTTTCAAAAAACAAAAATCAAATTGTGAATTCGACTGATACACATTCGTGGCATGGTGTGAAGAGACACCTTCCTATACGAGTACCGTATCTATCTATCTATACCTAAGCTACCTACCTTACCTATCTTAGGTTAGTATATATTGAAGTCAGCCCTTTTGCAATAATAATAATAATATGTACTTGTAGGTATAGAGAAAAACGTAAATCTTTCGTTCGTTGGCGTCTGGAGTTTAAAAACCCCTACATAATGTGAAAAAAGCTGTGGCAGGTTTGGAGTTTGGAGTTTTGCTGTGTTTGCCACTCTCCGACTCCGATTTCGACTATAACTCTGCTGACTCTGACTCTGACTCCGGGTTTTGCATTTTCCTATCACTCTCTTTCTCCCATATATAATCACTTCCTCTCCCCGGTTAGGTAGGTAGGTATATCTTTTGTGTGTATCCTTTTTTGCGTTTTGAGAAACGTCGAGACGATTTTATCGATCCATCTACTATAGTCTGTTATAGCTACCTTGTTCATGGTCCTGGGGACGACGCCCTGTACGTTTGACCTGCCCTGACCTTTTCCGACTTTGCGCGTATTGCATCGAAGCGACGACGACGACGTCGCCTTGCTTATGTCTTTGATTGAATATGCTAACAACAACAAAAATAACAATCACATTTTATTCTTGTATATTATTTTTTAAGGGCGGTAATATGTGCCATTGAAGCAAGGTGCAGCTATATATTAGAGGATATTGTTTTATTATTGTTTTACATTTTGTTAATAATTAATTGATCATCAGTGCACTGCACTAGAGGGAAGAGGGGAGGGGTGGTTTTAAATTTTTAAAAATAAATTTAATACTTAGGTATAGTTTCTTTGTTGAGAGCTTTCACGAAATGGTAATAAAATCAAGGATAAGGGAGTGGAGTGGAGTGGATAGGAAGAAGAAAGGAGTAACATTCACCACCGACCCGAGAGCCAAGTCAAGACCCGACCATATTGCATGCATGTATATTTTTCACTTGTCGGTGTATTTATTTTGTGTCTGGTTATAATTTAAAGCGTTTGCATGTCCAAAGCATAAGGTCAATGTCGCAATGATTTGATGAGGAGAACTCATTTTCTCTATATTAAACATGAGTAAGTAGAGTGAGAGACGTCATCGGTATAGGTATTGGGGTGGGTGGTCCCCAGCTCCTACCTACTACCTATACCGACTTCAGACTCCCAGCAGCGGGTTGTGGTGGTGGATAGCGTAGGTGTAGGCTCAGCTGTTTACCTTAATGATTTTTAATTACCCGATAAGTTTTCATTCATAAAAATTATAAACACACGAAAGAAAAAACGAAGAGATTTTTCTTCCGAGAGCTGAGTGGTGATTTCTATTAATAAGAATTTAAATTAAGGCTATAAGAGATTACATCAGGAACAAGTTCCAATAGTACCACGAATGATGGAAATTTTCTATAGAAAGATTGAGGGCATCCGTTAATGGCAGATAAATTTATAATAATAAAATAAAGAAAAATGCTGCTTGAAGGTAGAGAGATATGCCAAGAATATTGATTTCAATACTACCTATGTAATGTTATTGAGTTTTCTAGAAAATCTAGAACTTCTGATTGATATTCATCCACGCATGAACATTGATAGGTATGAGACTTGTTCTTGATTTGCGGCTCAAGATCAAAGAATATAAATAAAGTGGAAAACCTTTCATCGTTCCGCTTACCTCTTCGGAACTTATTTCATTGATCATTTTATTAAATTCACTTGATATCCGTGCGAATAGATATAACAAGCGACAAAAACATCACTTGAAGGCTTTACAAAAGCTTTGTTACCTAATCTTAATTCATTGCATATACTCTTTGTAATCTAATCGGAAATATGCGACAGTAAAGCTTGTATTGGTATGTATGTATGTAGCAAAAAGTGATAACAATTTTTATCTGTACATTTTTTTTACCATAAATGCTTTGCTTAAATTATGCAATTTCTTTGACATTGAAGGCGGTAATTTTTCGATATTGACATAAAACCATATGTACTGACTGCATTGCTTGCTGGAAGCTTGGTTATGTGATCGACTTGTCAATCAAGATTATTTTTATATTGTGAGTACACTTAAATGGTTATGGAATCCCTTATAAAATAAAAATAAAATAAATTAGGTGCGCAACAGTCCGTTGAGAACCATTCCTGTGTGCGAGTAATGTTGTCAGGAATGTAGGGGACCTACAGTTTAAAGCCGAATCCGAACGGCTTATTTGAGAAAGTACTTTTCATGACAAGAAATACTCTTGGAAAATTTGTGAGTTCCTCGCAAGAGGCAGTACCCGTGAAAAAACTTTAGATGGCACAGGCATGGATCGAACCCAAAACCTCTGGCATGACAGTCCAACGCACTAACCACCAGGCCACGGGTACTTATAGTGATGAAATATTGTGAGAGTTACTAGGAAAGGGGAATTAGTATTAAATGTCTGCATATTGCAATGAGTGGGAAATTTTTAGCATTCGTGTAGTTCAGCTAGGAAAAAATATTTTTACTTATCAGTATGACTAAAATTCGGCCAAATAATAAATTGATAAGTATTCCTAGAATTATTGGTAGTACCTTTGAATTGTATGAAGGGAGGAATAAAACCTTCTATTTCTTAAAAACATTGTTTATGAAACAACTATATAATAGATGCGATGTTTGAGAGTTGTAAATGTTTCAGGCTAAAGACAAGGATCGCCTTTTATTATTTTGATTGTTATTAAGCCACCTGAAAATTGTTCTTGAGTTCTGGACGAATAAATATAGTACATATAAAATCACTTTGAAATAGCCGGTGATGGACATATTTAAAACTGAAAGCTTTTTACAATTGACAGACATTAAACTGTCAAGATCAGAATTTAATGAGATTATCATACAATGCCGTTTAATGTCTACATGCGAATCTAAAACCGTATATGAAAAGCTGAGGGTACCAAGGGTCGTCAGCGAAACAGTAGTAAAGTTTTAGACAAGAAATAGTTTCAAAACGGAACCGTGGGGCACACCAGAGTTTATTTTGTTATTTTCTAACCCAACGAAGAAGTGATTTATCGATACCAAACGCAGGCATTTTCATATTATGAAATATCAAGTGGAATCTTACAAAACCATGAGATCACCAATGTACTTTTTTTTCGATCCTCAAAATATATCTGAAGCTAAAAATTGATCAGTGTTTTCATGGCCTTTCATGGAATGAAGGGACTTTAACGATAATTAGAGTTCAAAAGAGTGAGAAATATGACGAATGATATCAAAAAGATGTAAATTTGCTTATATTTTGTTTTGAAATTGTTCAATCAAATTGAATTGACTTGAATCCGGCTTACACAGACGGACAACTTGGTGACAATCACATTTGGCTATTCAAAATTTAACAATCACTTATCTCGATAAATGATTACACTGAAGCTTACTTATGTATGTCATTGCATGTACAGAAATACAAATAAGCTTGGTAACCTTCCCTAAACAAAACTTAAGAACGTGTTCCAATTCTTGCTTTCTGAAGCTCTTCATTGTCTATCGCAAATAACGCATCAAATATTTCTTCAACAATTTGTTCATAATTCGATTTTAAAAATGACGTACAAAAAATCGTCTCTTTCAAAATTTTGCCCTAGGCTTTGACTATGGCTTTAAATAAATCAGTAAATGTTATGCATATATGTATATTGTTTTAAATAGTTTTGTTCATTTGATTGACGTTAATTATTTCAAAAATTGTTTCAAATAATTGAGGAATTGACAAATCCTCCAAGAGTAAGTCTTGTCATGAAAAATGTTATCTTAAATTAGCCCTTCGGATTCGGTTTAAAACTGTTGGTCCCCTCCATCCCTGCGAAAAAGTACTCGCATACAGGAATGGTTGAGAGTTGTAAGCCTATAGGCCCTAGTTCTCAACGGACTGTTGCGTCACCGAATTTGTTTTTTTAATTATCACTAAAATTGTTATCTTGAAAATTTACAGCTTTGTTATTGAAAGAATATTGTATTTCAATATACAGACACAAATCTGACAACAATAAGCTGGCACGCAAAATTGAATGCAATGTCTTAAATACACGAGCTTTGTTTTATTCTTTTTGTCTGTAATATTAATAATAATATTTATATCGATTTTGTTTCCCAAAATTAAGTATAATTTAAATAGCTTTTGCTTTTTTCTTATTTTATCAAATTAGTTAACGCTTAAAAATATTTATTTATATTTCATTGCTGTTTGTTTGAACTAAAAAACCATTGAAAAAAATCAAAAAACCTTGATTTTGAAAATGGTGTCGTAAACTTGTTTCCAGTTGTCAACTTAGGCGTATACGCACTTTTTTTTAGTTTGTGATACAGAATATATAAACAAATTAAGAATGAAAATGCATATGTTGGTTTTTAGTTTCAAATATGAAAAACTATTGCACCCCCTCTAGGAAGTCACACCAATTTGTTGTACATGTATCTTTTAAATGTGAGTTAATATTCATTTTTTAACGAGTACCTATCTTTTATTCAGCAAAACCAAAACTACAAATCGAAAAACTTCAAATTATAATAAAAATAATATTACTAAAAAGTCGAATATCCCGAAAGTCGTAATAAGTGTGATTATAACTTAACGTTTTAGAATTCAGAAATACGGAGTATTTTTTTAGTTTACGTTCCTAAACTAATTAACAGCTTGTATAGTATCAGCGCCTAGGTAAAGTTTATTTTGGAAATTACTCTTATTTTTTGAAACTATCTTGAATTAACATTCTTCAAGTGATTAAACAAGCTCTAAGAAGCCAACAAATAAAACAGGTTTTAATACCCAGCTACTCAAATAATTTTATATTTGTTTAACATCGTGTAATATTTTTTGACCAAATATACTTTTCATTTGAATAAAATTTTAATCATTTGTTTCAGCAAACAACTTTGAATTTTACACAAACAAATGTTTTTATACTGAGTAAACAATATTTTTTGTGAACAAAACTTCTTAAACATATATAACTTAAAATTATTTTCAAACAGATTTTGGCATTTTTTTTTTATTAAATTAATTCAAATTTCAGATAATGCTTAATAATTTCTTCAAATTTTCACTCGATTACTTTTCTTACTATTTTTCCTAAAAAAAACTCATCCTTAAATTCAAATAAAGCATAAATAATTTAGTAAAAATATGTTAAATTTACTTACTGAAGTCAATTAACAGTCTTCCATATCCCTTTCTCTGATAAGGGGGCAACGTCAAGATGCAAGAAACGTTGTAAAATGAATTTTTTTCCTGAAAATATGAAAAGGAAAAAAAATCTTCACAAAATGTTCTTAACAAAATATTCAATTAGATTAAAACATTAAAATAAAAGAAAAATTGTTCTTTTTTTATTTATTAGATATTTTTCTTGTGTGGAGATGGTAGTACCTATACGACTCTCTGATAAAATAAAATATTAAATTTTGAGGTAGGGGTCATAGGTTCAACAACCTTGGTTCTTCGGTCGGCTGCGATATGTACAACTGGAGACGACAGAAGCTATTTACTTTTTCGGATATTTATAAGCATTCCCCAAATTGTATTATACGACGACGACATAGCTTTGTCGGCGTGCACCCATACCAAATTACAAAAACCATAGACACATATCTACTATGCCATTGTTAGGTAGGTAACTAACATCACCACCATCGATATCATCGCCAGGCTCCAGCTCCCAGCTCCTGCTCCTACCCCAACTCTGACTCTGGAGCGGTCGCATAGGTCCTCCGTCTCTTCTCAAAATTTTGCCAAACTTCAAAGCCCCCACGCAAAAGGAACAACACATAAAAATGCCCAAACTATGGAGCCACACCACAGGCATCATCGTGTGTACAAATTAAGCTCTTCTGAAGTTGGGGAATACGAGTACAAGGATGCAGACAACTACTAGTTTTTCTTCTTTCATTCTTTCTTTTACTGTTTTTGTTTGTTCGTTATAGGGAAACACCCCAAAACAATGCCAAACGCTTCTGACATCTCTAAACTTTGTCAAATGCGAAAATTTGCTCTAAAATTTCCTTAAAAAAATCAAGATACTCGTAGTACATACCCAGGAAGGTGGGTACCTACTATAAAAATATTTCTCAAAATACTCGATACTATACCTACACCTATTTTCAAAAACCACAAATTGTGTTCTCTTCATTTAAACTACATGCACCTGATGTGCGAGGATAGTACCTACCTTGAGAAAAAAAGTTCGGGGGAGTTATAGAAAAAACTAGCAAACGAAAATAAAAATAAAATCAGATTCGATAGGTATACCTACTCGGGGATTACAAGAAGTTCAATGACCATAGATTAAATTTGTACAAACATTTCTCTATATTGTACATGTTAACTGTCGTCTGGCTCAAGAATTGTCTGCCGAAGTGGGGGTGAATTCAGTTTCAGTCAGAACAGAACACAAGCAGCTAACAGCAGCATCCCCTATCACCCCCAAACCAAAATGCATTGACTATATAAATACACATCTAGGCAAAAGGCGCGGCGACTTCAAAATGTCTATTCCACACGCAAAAACCATTCTCTACGCGAGAAGCTTTCGTCAGGCAGGCTAGACAGTGGAGAGTACATATCACCATCATCCTCATCTTAGACACCATACCATACCATACCGTACTACATACACCACACCACCAACAATATACTATCACTCTTCCTCGCTCTCCTCATTTGCGATGGCATGGCGTAGTAGCATTGGCCGCTGTCACCTCTTCATATCAGTGTGACCAGCAGTATGATTTTCTTACATATAAAAGTCTACTGTGACCAAAGGACCTAAAAGAAAGTCATTTAAAGTTTTTATGAAGAAATGGACATAAATATCGTCAAACCGATGACGTTTCATCTAGCGATGACGTGACCTAGCCTAGATATTATCCCTTACCTAATTTTAGATATAACTCTTCAGAACTTTGCATTTGCTTAAGTTTTTAAAACCTACCAGATGGCATGAAGTAAATATTGCAGGTACATTTCTGCTGACATTTCTGCTGCACATTTAAAAGGTTGGAGGTTATAAGTCCCAAAAAACTGGTTCTGTACGAGCTATCACTATATTTTATTATTTAAGCTTTAAAATTGATACATTTGTAACAATACGCATAAAGGAGCGATTGCTTTGTGGATTTTTAAATACTGTTAAACCACACTTTAAAAAAGGGTTAGTTGAATATCCTGAGACAAATTGATTCTTTACATTTACATATACAAGACAGGGCCTTTTGAATTAAAAAAAAAGCTTAGGCTAGCAAGCAGAATTTTAGTCAACGCATTTTAACATAATTAAAGCTAGTTTTATATAACTTCATCCTATTTTTCCACCATTATAATAATAATAAATAATAAATTGGGTGGCGCAACAGTCCGTTTGAGAACTAGGGCCTAGTGACTTACAACTCTCAACCATTCCTGTGTGCGAGTACTGTTGTCAGGGATGGAGGGGACCTACAGTTTTAAGCCGAATCCGAACGGCAAATTTTTGATAAAGCACTTTCCATGACAAGAATTACTCTTGGAGAATTTGTCAATTCCTCGCAAGAGGCAGTACCCGTGAAAAAAACTTTAGGTGACATAGGCAGGGATCGAACCCAAGACCTCTCGCATGACAGTCCAACGCACTAACCATCATGCCACGGGTACTACTACTACTACTATTTTTCCACCATTACCGTAAGAAATTTCAAGAACACCCACTAAAAAAGCTATGCTTCATTAATAGGTTATCCCTGTTGTTATTTTTCAGGTGTTGCATCTGTATAAATAAAATATTTCGTCGTTTGAGCGGAACAGTCGTAACTTTGTGTTCAATCTGAGAAAGTTTTGTCTCCAAACATTGGACAATATTCCGAAGGCAGCCTTAAATTTTCCATTACGGCTAGCGATTTATTGTTCGGTTTCGCTTTCAGTAGACAATACAAATACCAAGATATTGAAAACTTTTACAACTACTTGTTACTGAGCAATTTTTATCAAAATGGATGAATGGGGGTTCCGGGGCTGAACATCTTAGTTTCTCGAATGTTGATTTTCAGCCCCAAAATGTCTGCTTTTCTTTCCACACTTGTTGTCATTTGATGGAGATCCATTATCATATGAGATAGCAAGCATACATCGTCTGCATCGTCTAGAAATTTCAGGTAAGTTGTCAGAATCCATCTTATTCGCAGTAAATCACTGATCACCAATATGAAAAGAATTGGTGAGTATGCACCTGTCTGACTCTACTTTATCGTCTTATAATAGAATTGAGTTCACCTGGTATATCTCTCCTCTGGAAATCAAGCCTTCCTGTTGACGTTGTTCTAATGCGAAATCCCGTCAAGTATTGCTTCTAGGTCGTTCTTAGACAATCATCGCTAGTATTTTCGCGATTGCAGGCAAAACGCTTACGCACTTCATCAGGTCTCCTTTTTTGTGAGCTTGATAATTATTTTCTTTTTCCACTCTTCGGGGAAGCATTCAAATATTCATGCTGCTTCTATGAGCGGTTGCAGCCATGATAACAAACACACGAAGCTTAAGCACATAAGTTTGATCTGTCAAGCTTTACCTTCTTCTAAAGAAATCTTAAGGTACAAAACGCCCAGTATAGGATTTTGAAGCCAAGGCTGCGGACTAAGCTTTTTCTCCATTGAAATATTTTGAGCAAATGCAATGAGCAAAATTTTTGGTGTAAGAACTAAATCAAATCAAACACAAAATATTCACTTGTAGTTGAAGTTTTTGAAAAATAGAAGCACATTTTAAGGGTTCATGATACCTTGATGAATCGTACCTTGGCAATGAATATTGAAGCAATTTCAAAACTTAACCTATCCCAAACTTTTTTCCAAAGGTAACACTGATGAAGATATCGTGTATGAATGAAAGACTGAAAAAGCTCAACACTCATTCTCTGCACAGTACACAAGAACACAGATGCAACATAGTCAAGCTGCCAAGCTAAAGCAAAAGCAGAGGCTACACAAACGACGACTCGTTGTCGTAGAGCAGCACCACTGCCACTGCCACTCTGCCACTCATCAATTTAAGTCTCACTATTATTATTTTTGTGTTATTTTTCTTCTCCCTATGGTGGCGTCAAAGAATTTATTTCATTTTACTGAAGTAATAAAATCGAAGAGGCAGATTGCTGTTTGCTGCTTGGTTCGTTCGTTCTCCCTTTGTCGTCGTCGTCGCTCGCGTCGACATGCTCGCTCGTTGTCGGTTGTTGGTTGTCGGCACGGCAGTCAGCAGTCGGCAGAGGTCCACGACCTTATTATATGCTTATGTACATCCATCCTATATAGAAGGCGTTGAGCAAGCACAGGCACAGCACAACCAGCAGCTCCCTTCATTCTGTTCTGAGTTCTGAACTGAACATGATGACTTAGAGAACAGAGCAGGGAACAGGGAGTCAAGGCGGTAACAAATAAAGAGCGAGATAGCAAGTATTTAAAAAGCTTTGTATCCTTTTTTGAACTTGTTGTATGAACGAACGTATTACCTATAGACATGATGTCACGTCATTATACGTACTAACTTGGTGTGGCTGGCTGGGCTGCTTCTGTTGCACATATATATTATTCTCGGTACATACATTCTTTTGGCACATGGTAATGGAATTGTATATGCAAAAATGTTGTATATATTAAAGCTGGGGAAAAACGTCTGGCATTAATACATAAGTAGGAAGCCAGGCCGTGTGCTTGCTGTTCATGTTGTGTGCTTCAGTTCAGATCAGAATAACGAGCGAGTGTACCCTTGTCCTCGACACTAGAGTTCGTCGCGTTTGTTGTTGGGCTTGTAAGCACTTTGAGGCTCAAGCCAAACCAAAGCTATAGTCTATCTCTATAGACTCGATGCTACTCGCCTTATATAATACCTACCTACAAACATATATATACAACACAGAACACACGATGGATGGAAATGGAAATGGAAACAATAGGCGTCTGCCTGTGTGAGCATTCAAAAAATTAATTTTTGAAATGTACCCACGACATGCGCAATTTGTAACACAAACCCAGTCTTCATGTCGCACCAAGCTCTCTGCAGTAGGTACTCGTACTACACTTCATTGCTGGTGTAACGAAGGGATAATGAACCCGTCGTTGTCGACGTCGTCGTCGTCGTTGCCGTCGTTGCCATTGAAGACATATAGGGGTGAGAAGTGTCTGCGTTTGGGTATGGTCAAGATTTGTTGTTTCTTTGACTGGAAGCTTTTTTCCTTTCTTACTTTTTTCCTCCATACCTACCCTTTTTTGTGTATGAAATGAATTCGAACGATTATAGACGATTGTCATTTTTATAGTATGTACCTAACTACTTTAGCTGCTTTGCTTATTGAATTTTTTCCTTTATAAAACAATAACAACAACAACAAAATATAAAGAGGTAAGGAGTAGGTTTGTCATTCAATGTCACTCTTATTTCATGACCACCACATTACATTTTTCATCTATAAGTAATTATGAACACTTCAAAAGCGTTAATTCTTCAGAAACAACAACAACAACATTTTATCTTATTTAGTACCTTCCTTATGTAACAGCCTTTTGAATAAGTATCTATTGAGTAGGTACATAGGTAAGAATCTGTTTTAAAATAACTTATTGTCATAGGTATTTATGGAGTTAGGCTTCGAAAAGTTTAAAATCTCATCAGAATCGATAAGATTTTTCTCATATTTTTAATTTTCTTGGTCTTGTAGAAGTGTCTGCCCATTGCCTTATGTATTCCTTCCATTAATCTTCTTATATATAAAAGACGAAAGGTCTTGAAGTAATGAATTTAAAAGTTGTTATTAGCTTAGTACTTATGACAGGATTATAAGTAGGTGCAACTCTTTTCAACATTAATGAAATTGGAAATAACATATCTTATGGTTAATTTTTTATTTCCATTTTCTCTTTCAACTTAATTTAATTTCACGTTTCGAATTTCAATTTAATTGAAATGCGTCATTCGTTTTCCGAAATCTTCTTGAATTCTCAAGACATAAAAACTTTTTTGCAGACTCCCGAAACAACTTCTAATTTAAATTCAAATTTTTCTAAGTGAAATTGCTCCTCTTGCTGTCAAATAATAAATCTTAATATATATAATTCTTCTGTGAGTGTGTATGTCACTGAACTTCTCTTAAACGACTGGACCGATTTTGATGAAATTTTTTGTGTGTTCAAGGGGATCTGAGAATGGTTTAGATTCACAATTTTGTCCGCTAGGTACACCTGTTATGCTTTTAAGAAATTTAAGCCCTCCCAATATGTGTAATGGTACAAGGCTATTGATCAAAGAATTAAGAGATAATGTGATTGTAGCAACTATCATTACAGGTCCCGTGGCTGGTCAGCTCGCACATGTTCTGCGGATTCCAATGATACCAACTGATTTGCCCATATCTTTTAAAAGGTTACAGATCACTTTAAAAATATCCTTTGCCCTAACAATAAATAAATCCCAGGGACAAACTTTTTCCATAGTTGGTATCGACTTCAGGAAAGAGTGCTTTTCCTACGGGAAATTGTGTGTGGTACTTTTTCGAGTAGGATCTCCTGAAAATTAATACATTTTGTTGCCACCTAGAAATACCACAGCCAACGTAGGGTACAGGGAGGCTTTAAGATAAGCATACAATTTTTTCTAATTTAGTGATTCGTGGTCGTTTTAATTAGCATGCTTTTAACTTAAATATCTGTACCTAATTTCGTCTATCCGTGCGAAGCCGGGACGGGCCGCTAGTGTACATATATACCTCAAAATGCTTATTCTGGGTAGGTAACATTTTTTTTATGATGGTGATGATAAGAACTTAAAGAATGTTTGAAAAATTTAACTATGTATCTTTTAACATTTCTTCATAAATAGCGATATTAAAACACCCTTTTTTAATATCAAAGAATTGCTTTAGTTTGCATCTAACGAAACTTTCACATGCTCAAGAAAAAAAAAAAAATTTCCACAGCATCAGGGTTTTTCACTTCAGATTGGTTATGAACATTAACCAAAACCAGACACAATTTTAAAGAGCCAAATTATTGAATTTTCACAAACATTGCATTGCAAAAATATGTTTTGATTGCAGCTTTCTATGTACATATAGATCCGAGACCTTAATGCTTAATAAAAGAAACTCAGATCTCAGACTCGGACTTGTACTTAGTTTCATATGCAAAAAAACTGTTCTGACTCAGTGATATGAGAACGATCTCAAAGCTCTTTGTATGCACTTGCATTAGTTAAAACAGTAGTTTCTGTGCGGTCAGTCGAGTCAAGAAGGAAAAATGTCTTCTGAAAGCGAAAATAAAAGTGTAACTATAAACAACAACAACAAAGTGTCAAATATGAAGTCCCGCTAAAAAAGCAAATTTCTTCAGAAGTGTGTGGGAATATGTGATCCAATCAGTTGCACGGCTTGCAATTTTTGTTGCGACTTGCTGTACCACCCTAGATATCGTTGATTGATTGACAGCAATGTCTTTACCAACACCACTTTGAAATTCAGGATCTCCTACATATGTAACAGAAAAATCCTCATTTTGTCTTGATGAGCCAAAGCACCACCGCATGTTTCCAGGGTTGGGCCCAAAAACTTATCTGTCAATAATCGCACACCTGTTTCACTAAATCTATACAATTTTCGAAAAACTTCACCAATTGGACATGTTCTATTTTTATAAACACGATTTGTAACAAAATTATTTAGAAACTCGGCCATTTTGATAGTTGTTTATCAACTGAGTAAGAGAAAACCCATCCTCAACAATTTGTGAGATCGATCCCATGCAATCGAGCATTTGCTCATCTTTTTGCATATCAAAACTAGAACTTTCTCACATAGAGCTTTCGTCGGTAGATCGATCTCAATACTTTGAGTTCCAACTCACAAGTTGAGATCGGTCTCGGTCTCTGTATTTTTTTTGCATACCACACTAAGAAAGTTCTCAGAAAAGTGAGTAAAGAGCTTGAACTCATCTTTTTGCATATCGTCGGTGAAACCAGAAAAGTGTGTAACTCCAAATTTTCTGAAAATGAGATTTGAATGACATCTGTTAGTCAAACCTGATATCTACCGTTACTTAAACTGGGAATCCCCTTAAAGTTCATACTTTTTATTCTATTGGCAAATTTGAAAATGGTGTAACTCCATGCTCACTTTTTGTGAGAAAACCGTGTACCTCCCCATTATGCGGTAGTAAAAGTGTGAGTGACATCAGGCAAATCGTGCCAATAACTTCAAACCTATGACGTTTTAATGCTCTCCTGTAAAATTTGCTAATATGGAGTTACACACTTTTCTGGTTTCACCGACGATATGACCCATAGACTAGGACGCCAAACGCATTGGATTGCGCAGCTAAAAGACATCTTCTGCTAAAGATCGGGATAGCTTGATATACTTGTTAAGAGAGATCTAAACCTGACTCCGGTTGTCGAGTCAAAAAGGATAATAATGATGGCTGAATTAAAAGTATGCGCATTCGATAGAACTTTATAACCAAAAAGTGTAATAAATTCACGTGCTTATATCTTATTGAAAACTAGTTATTTTTTGGTAACAAGACAAAAAAAAATTAGATAATTAAATTAAGGACAATTTTACTGGATTCAGTAAATACGGTTAACGTGAACGCCTTGCGTTTACAATTAAATTCAGGATTTACCCACTCAAATTTTCACAGGACCAGAGAAAAGAGCTATTCAACACGCAAGGAAGTACAAGTACTACCCCAGTTCAATTTTACAGTCTTTTGTAAGGCATGAACTGCATTCCTTGTTGGGGAGAGAGGCCTATATTTCACCTCTTTTATTGTAAGGGCCATCTATAGTTGTAACAGAATTGGCAACTGGCAACCACTTCCGTCACGAGTTCCTACTAAAGAGTTCCAATAAATATGATGGAAATCATATCATTGACAAATTGCAAACAAATTATTATTATTCATTCTGATTCGAAGGTTTGTGATTCTACCCGATGACGATGATTACAAAAATCGGACATTCGATAGAATGTATACTTATTTTGTTAATTCAGCAAAATACTCCAGATAAATAATTTTATGTTTGTTTTGCATTGATTTTGAAATATACCTTCCTTTTATTTAATTTGGAATAGAAGAAAAACGAATTAGTGCAATTTGCAATTTGCATATAATGCTTTTATTTATGACAGATTAACTCAAACATTTTCAATGTACATGAAAACCATGAATTAAATGGAGGGGTTGATTATAAAAAAAACATAAGTTTTCAGGAAGTCAGACATTTACTTTTTTTTATATTGATCATGCGTTATATTTCAGTTTTAGTAATCAGCCGTTAAAAGGCAAGCAACGAAGAATTGAAAAAAGTTTTTGCATAAACTTGAATACCTTAATTTCAATTTTACTTAATTTTTCATGAAAAATTTGAAAATCAGAAGTTCAAAATTGAGACTTCTACTTTCAGCTGAACCTAATATAAAGTCCACACAACTAAACTTCTACTAATGTACGAAGTACGAATATTTTAATGTCGGTGTTTGTTAATTTTGGACATGTGTAGATTATTTTGCTATCTTAATTGTACTTTCAACTTTAATTGAAGTTGTACCTAAGGGAAAGGCGGTTTTTCTTAATATTGACTAAAAAAGCAGTAACTTAACAATTAATTTTATACATCGTCGTCGTTCTATTAATACTTCCTAAGTCCATTTTCCGCAAAAATGAAATAATTACACAAATTTCATGCAAATGACAAAATTTATATTTTCTCAAAACTTCCTAAGCTCAACGATGCACCATTTTTAAATTATGAAGAATTAAAACTCCCAAAATCTAGTAATTTGCATATTGATTTCAAACTTTAAATGCAAATATCTCAAAACACAAAAAATGGACTTAGGGAGTTTTGATAGAACGGCGACGACATTATTTTTGAACAAATAAGTACCATAGATTGCTCATATTGCTGTCGTCAATTTAAGTATTTAACGTCCTTTCAATAAAACTCCTTAACACGTTAGTTTCTTGTGAAATTTGTGATTTTTGTTTGGGCACATTAATGAACGATTTTTGTATTTGGACAGTTTACGAGTATATTTCTAAGATCTGAAAGGTTTCTATATTCTCAAAAATAAAGATAGAATTTCTCATACAAATATCACGTTTTCCTTTTAAAACTGAGATTAGATTCCAAGGTAAGAATGTAGTAATTTTTGTTAACATTTCATTTTCCTGCTGTCAAAATCAGACATAGTAAATTTTCAGAAGTCTTTTAAATATAAACTGATCAATTATGTTAGATTTTTTTAATAGGTATAGTCTAAATCAAAATTGTTTTTAATAACAAAAATATTCTCAAGTGAGTTAAAAAATTAATTATAACTTACCTTGCTGAAGTACCCCACAGTATGACATCCATCGATGTCGGCCAATGTCATTACATAAAACAAAAACGGTTCCACATCACAGTACAATGTTTTGTGATCCAAAAAGAACTTGGCCAATAAACACAAATGTTGGCAATATTGTTTGTGTCGTTTGCCATCCACCTGCCACACTTGTAATTTTCCCTTTCTATAAATTTCATCACCTGGAGGATGTCGCCACATGCACTTCTGTGCGTGTCTCTTGATACCTGTCTCGGATTTTTGATATCTCAGACAAAATTCACAGATGTACATTTTGGGTAGGCGTGCAACATCCTCTGGATACGGCGATTGATACCACACCTTCATTTGGTATTTACCCATTGTGATGTACCTGAGAGTGAAAATTCAAATTTTACAAACATTCGATAGAAAATAAAAGTGTGTACTTACTTAATACCCTTGCCAACTTGAAGACCCTTGAGTTCGTTTTCAATTTTTTCACTTGCTATTGCTTGAGCCTCCCTAAAGAGCTGCAGATCATATTCTGGAACCAGTCCGATCAGATTTGGCTCTCGATCATGATCGGTGCAATCTTTTTCACTTTTTATTTTATCTGCCATTGATGAGTGCGCCTGCTGAGGCTTAAATCTCGCCCGAGCTTCTCGAATTTTTTGTAAATATTCCTTCTGTTCGGGGGTGGGCACCTTTTTCTGTGGATCAAACTGACTCACTACTCTGTCATACTCGTCGTCTTTCAGTTTCCTTTCGTTTGCCCGCTCCTTGCACTCAGAGGCAGACATATTATGAAATATTGGACACGCTTCTGGCAGGAAATGTTTCTCCAAGTTGCCACTAAGATGACCAGACGAATCGCATCCCTCAATTGGACACTTTTGCTCTTGAAGCTGCGGTGAGATGGCACGTTCCGTACAAGCTTTTTCCGATTTCATATCGCGCTTTGTTTTTGCCTTGGCCTTGCTCTTAGTCACCACTGAGGCTTTCTTCGCAGGACTTTTGGAAAGCGATCGCTTGTCCAGCTCACCTTCAGATTCGGTGTCGGAAACTCTTCCAAGGATATGCTTCGATCTTCGCGTGCTTAGTGATCGAGTAAGCTTTCGAGGGGTGGTTTGTTTGTTTGCCGCAGCTGCTGCATCGGAGTCCGACAGAACTACGGCCTTATCCGCTTTTGCCGATGGCGTCTTTGTTGAAAGGGCCTTCTTCTGAACCGCACGTTTCGAAGGTGGCGATGATGAGGTGTCGCTGGATTCCGATGCATCCGAGTCGGTCGATGAGGACGACCCTTCAGCAGATGAAGAAGCACTCTCAGAATCAAACTCATCTGAACTTCTTCGATTCGCCGTTGCCTTCCCAGTCGGCGGGGCACGCGCTTTTTGGGGAGATTTCGATTTCGGGATGGTGGTTTTTGATTTTGCGCCTGCTGCACTTGCTTTGCCCTTTGGTTGTGCAGCATTTGTACTTCCTTTCTGCGGGTTCTTCTTGGGTTTTTTGACCTCCTCTTGACCCGAGTCTGTCGAGTTCTCTGGGGAAAAAATACTTTTGTTTTTGGAATTACTATTCGAGAGTGCTTGAGATTTGGCAGCAGTGTGAAAAGCCTTCGTTTTACTACTAACTACTTTCGAGGCAAAGTTTTGTTGCTGATGTTGCTTGACGATTGCTGGAGGAGCCTTACCGCCCCCATTCGCCGGCGGATGACTTGGCACTAGGGTAGGGGGAATTACTTTCTTCTCAACTCCTGGTCTTTTGCGCGTGTTAGGAGGCTGAGTGCTGGAATTCGACCGGTTGATTCGCTTGCTGGGAGGCACGTCATCATCGCTGGAGTACACACTGCTTCTTGAGAGTCTTGGATTTGGCCCGCCAGTGGATAAACGGGCTTTTGTCCCAACCGCAGAGGACGTTGGCTTTTCATCAGTCTTCACCTGACCCTTTACTTCCGTGGAACTCTTTCTCCGCACATTCTGTGACTTGGCTGACTCTGGAGCTTTTGGATTAGCCGACGCATTAGTTGGCTTGCCTTCTGTTGAGCTCGACGAATCTGTTTCAGAGGAAGAGCTGCCACTCTCCGACCCGCTGCTGCTCCCACTGGAACTCGAAGAACCTGACGACGAACTAGAACTAGATTCCTCTGTAGAAGTTGTACTCTGTAAATAACCGAAAATAGTTTTTCTTTAATTGTCTGTAAGCTGCAAAGCGCTACTCTGCACAAATTGTGCTTGCGTAATTACTATTTGGAATAAACGCGCCTGTCTAGTTTGAGCATAATTTATGTATGTGAACAACCGAACAACTTCTGTATGTAAATTAGTTTATTTTTGCGTTACATTGTAACTCGTTGTCTGAAACGACGACGAAACAGAAACAATGTTAAAATTTTCCACATTGGGGTTATCGCTTTTGAGAGATGCCAAAAAGTATTTGCAATTATTTAAAACAAACTCTCAACCACAGGGGTTCCCAGTTTATCCAGAAATAGTACGCAATCACAAATTGGCCAAAGCTGTAAGTTAATTATTTTCATCTTCTTTTCTTCTTCTTCTCTGAACATAAATCTTTGGTATTTATACGAAAATTGTCTCACCTTTTTTCTAAAGGACATTTTTGTTTGAAGATAGTTTTGTGTTGTTTTTGTAGTTAAGTTTTAATAAATTAGGAATAAATTATAAAAAGTCTTGTGTTGTTTTTGTAGTTTAGTGTTAATAAATTAGGAATAAATTATAAAACTAGTTTCTAGTCTTTTGTGTGATAAAAACAAATACTTTTTCTGTCCTAAAAAAATACTTTTGTTTATTTCACAATCAAAACGCCATGTTTTCTTTTTTCCTTTCTCTGTGATCTTTTTTTGTTTCGTTACTTGACAGTTGAGGGATGTGTTCGTGTGAAGGTATGTATTTATTTAGGTTCGTTCGTTTACTGCTCAGTCTTGATTTTAATATATTTTTTGGTATCCATTTGACGCGAAAGATTCCCTGAAATAATCAGAATTGTGACCAAAATAAACACGTCTTTTATTAATTAGCCCTTTTATAAGACTATCTACTACATTAGCTGTCATCAAAAAACATTCACTTGACATTAGTAATACGTGTTAAAACAAACAAAAAAAAAATATTTAATTGGACAAAATTAAGTTTGGAAATGGATTCGGACGATTCAATTATTGAAAACAGAAATATAGGTATTGGAAGATGAGGCTGAAGCAATGAGGCAAAAAATTTAACCATCCACAAAATTGTATTCCAGCCACTTCTACAATGGTGGACATTTATAAAAACAAGAAAATAGTAAATTATTAGATTAAGTATTTTTCACTTACTTTCTCACAAAATATTTACATCAACAATCATAATGAATTTTAACTCCTTTGACTTGACAAATATAATTTTTGTTTGTGTGCTGTCAAAATGACAGAACAAACAGTACAGTTATATTTAACCGAGCGTTTATAGTTGAGTAAATTCAACCGACTGTTAGCCCTTAACCTGACTATTAAAATAGTAATTTGTATGGCGAAATATTAAGGGCCCAGTTAATATTTAAGTGAACTTAAACTTATTATTGGTGAGACCCTTTGTATTCCCACCTCTCAACTTCAATAATTATACATTTTCAATTATTGCTATAAATGACCTGTCAAAAAATTCAAGTGAAAGCTTTCAATCGTATCACCCTCCAAAACCCATTTGTTTACATTGTTGTATTTGTAATGTGGACGAATTCAAAAAGAAAAATTGACGTGTTTTCACGCATACAAGAATCAAGGGGAAATTTCATAAAATTAGAGGAGAAATGAAACGCATACTTAAATGAGTCTATGAGTCTGATTTCCGGTTTAGCTTTTAGGCAAACCAATGTGGCTATCGAGGATTTATATCTTTATTAAAATGTTTTTGATTTATATCTTTATTAGAGTGTTTTTGCTTGTCCTTGGGCATGTATAAAAATCGGCCAGTTTGTATTTCTAAACAAATTTCTGTCAGGAAAAGAGAAATTTACCTTTTTTTGTTTTCTCAAACAAAATTCTGTGAGTGATTACTAATAAAAAACCCTTTACTTGCCCAAAAATTTAGGTATCCTTTCAAAATGTACTCATCATTGCAGAAATAAAAGTAAATTGAAAGAAAAGTTTTGGTTGTAAAATAAAGTTCTAACTCATAACCTGCAATTTTGTAACAAATGTAACTTGCTTAATCAATTTTAAAAATGTTCAATTATAAAAATCGACCCCTGCTGTTAACAAACGAACCTAAAATTCAAATTCAAAGAAATAAACTTCTTCACCGAACAGATCTATTGCTTTCACCAAAAAGAACTCCAACTGTCAAAATGAAAAGAAAAGTAAACAAAAAAGGAGAACAACCTATACGAACCTTTGTTATTTTTTTTTTGTTTTATTATACCGGAACAAATGTTTATAACAAATGCATAGTTATTTTTGTAAATAAGAAACAAATAGTAGAGAATAATTAAATACTCCACACAATAGTTAGTTGATATTCGGTTAATTAGAAGACATGATGTTAATTTGTATACTTCTCCATATCGTCACGTCACTGGTTTTAATAACTGCTACTGACGACGAATACTCCACGTATGTAGGACGCAAACAGGTGACTGACTGGTGAATTGTTGGTAGGTGACCCCTACCAACAATTTGTATCCTTAGTGTTATGAAATGAAATCTAACAAGAAGCCGGTATTAAATTTAACATTTTCAGATAAAATACAATACGATGGAAATGGCAGACAGAGAATTTGGGAAGCTTAGTCGACTTTCGAATACGACCCATCTCCGAGAAGCTGTTAATAAAATACTTATCCCACGAGTAGTGGGAACCGAGGGTCATAAAAATGTTCGCAACTACATAGTGAAAACCATGGAAGACCTAAATTGGTCGGTGACAATAGATTCCTTCGATGATACTGCCCCCATTTTGGGAAAGCTTACTTTCCACAATATAATAGCCACATTCAATCCAAATGCAGAACGATATCTAGTGCTGGCATGCCACTATGACAGCAAATACATCAAGGAGTACGAGTTCCTGGGAGCCACTGACTCGGCAGTACCTTGTGCCATGTTGCTAAATATTGCCACGGTTATGAACGAAGTCATCAGTAGATTCAGGCATCAAAAACTGAGTTTGATGTTTATTTTCTTCGATGGTGAGGAGGCATTTGAAACGTGGGGACCGAACGACTCAATCTACGGTGCCCGTCATCTAGCGAAAAAGTGGCAAACCGAAAAGAAACTCGACCAAATAGATATGTTAATGCTTCTAGACTTACTGGGAGCTCCAGATCCGAAATTCTACAGTTGCTTCCCAAACACTGAAGATTGGTATTCGAAGCTGGCAGTTATTGAGAATCGTCTATCTGAGTCTGGACTAATGGAACGATATTCAACAAGTGGCATGACACACGGAGAAGAATTTCATAATCAATATTTTCAGCCACATTCTCTTAAGACAGTCATCGAAGACGATCATGTTCCATTTCTTAGATTAGGAGTACCAATTGTGCATTTGATACCAATACCATTTCCAAATGAGTGGCATACAAAAGACGATGACATGTCAATTATTGACTACACAACAACCGAAAATCTCAATAGAATTTTAAGGGTATTCGTCATGGAGTATTTGATTTCCTATGAAGATGAGGATGACTACAACAACGATGACGAATAAAAGAATAGATTTTGTGATTAATTTTAATTTTATTTACCAGAAAGATGCTAAAATTTGATTCAATTCGGTTCGGTTCAAAGAACCACCTTTTACTCTCTTACGAAAATTGTTTTTGGACTTAGGACTATAATTAACTTATAAGTTGTGTTCCAGTGTTTTTTTATTGTTACTTAATAAAAATTCTTTTAAACTTTTAAAGTGTTGTTTTCTTTGAAATTTTTAAAGCAATTCATACTTCAAAAAATTAAGTCGTCTTGTGTGGTCTTGTAACCCTAATACATACCTAAAATCTAGGTCTTTGGTTAATCCAAAATCATGTCAGAAAGAAAGTGTTTAGTTCAACAGAAAAGACCATAAATCGTAAAAATATTTAATTCACTTCAGTGCTAGAGTTTACACACTTAGCTTCGCATCTCTCACGTGTTGTAAATAGATTTCTATTTCCTAAACATCCTCCATAGATGAACTCAACACAGCTTTTTGTATCCAAAACGTACGACCAAGATTTTATACTTCCATAACATGATCTCATCCCTTCGCCATTTTTAAAAGGAGAATCCAAACATTCACCTGTCGAATTGAATTTTCAATAAAATTAGAGACGAACTTGAAACAAAATAACACATCTTACTTGGTTCGGCGAATGCGAATGCTATGCTGATAAGCGCTAAGAGTAGACTGAATATGAATTTCATTGCTGCTGATTTATGTTTGTACTTTCCGCGACAAAATATAATTCTGAAATAGTTTGATTTGATTATTATTCTTGCTATTTATACATTCTTAATTGTTTCGACATATTTTTAACTTACAGTAAGATAGGTTACAAATTTGTGTCTAAGATAAATTAATAAGAATAATTTATGGGAAATTAAACATGCCTCCTTCAGAAACAAATTATTTACCCAGAAATTAATTCCTACTATTTTTATTTAAATGTAATGTAATAAGCACATATTTTAAGAGACAAAAGCAAATTTTCGGGGGCGGTCCTAGGGCTGGGCGTGGTGAAACTCAACTTAATATCAAACGTCTATGAACCCGAAACTCTTAAATATAATTTTAGTCTTTATACATCCAAAGAGCTGCCAGTTGTCGGTGTCTCAGTTAATTTGTTTTGGGCTCAACAAGCAACGGGTGTTTTTTTAGGAGGTATAGAACATTTTGTCAACTGTTATGTGATTTACTTCTAGCTTGGTTAGGAATTTCAAGAATTGA
The DNA here is from genome assembly GCA_951509635.1 of Eupeodes luniger. Taxonomy (NCBI): domain Eukaryota; kingdom Metazoa; phylum Arthropoda; class Insecta; order Diptera; family Syrphidae; genus Eupeodes; species Eupeodes luniger. The sequence continues at coordinate 2,607,449 of OX608075.1, read as the reverse complement.
AGCCACAGGCTCACCTGACACGCCGTTACATCCATAAAAACTGAGTGTTGAATAAAATAATTGGTCCACACTTCTTTAAAAACTATGCTAGGCAAAACGTTACAGTCAATGGTGACCGCTGTAGAGAGATGACAACTAACTTTTTCGTTCATCAATAGAGTAACCGTGATGTGCAGGAGTACATTATTGTGTTTTGTGACTTTTAAGATGGTGCGATTTAACGCCACCGCTTGACTATTTTCTTTGATGATATGATATATCGCTAGTCTACCGACTTAACGTCATCAAAATTGGACCTCCAGACTATACTACGTCCACGTCCGATACAGCCGTGGCAGTAATATGCCAGAAATCATATTTGAATTATAACTTGATTATTTTTCGAAAAAAGCAAATTTCATGTCAATTTTGTTTTATGTATTTCCTAAGAACTACATAAGTATGTAAGTAAAAAGAACAAAATTTATCAAAAAAAAAAAATTAAACCTGAATAAAGGTTTAAAATCTTAAAAGGATTTATCATGAAAAACTTTTTAAGCGATGCTGTCCAGGTTTGGTCTTGCTTGCCTTACATGCTAAATGGTATCTACCGTGCCACCAATTTTCATCAAACGCACACATAGTTTAACATGAAACTTAACTAAAGATTATTAATTATTTAAATAAGGAAAAAGTAGCACTTAAGCGTTTAAGTAGAGCGTTATTTAAATATTTAAGTTTCATGTGTACAAATTCATTAGGAAAACAAACAGAATTGTTTATAATATTTACACAAGTTTATAATTCCCTTAATTTTTTTTTTATTTGTCTTAAGATCTTACTTAATTGTATGTGTACTTTATGGATTTTCAAGCCCACCTGCCTTCTAAAAAAAAAAGTTTAAATGTTCATAAAACAGGTGTTCTTAGAATATTCTTAAGAAATGGCCAAAAACTTTGACACGCCTCTAGCTTCTTAAATGCTTATCTTTGATCGTTTTTATTACACACAAAACTTCCTAATGTATGCGAAATCTTGTAGGTTTTATTGACTTTTTGTTAAATTTAGATCTCGAATTGTTTTAAAAGCCTTAAACTTCACACTTCTCGCTTTTATTTTGAAACTTATTTTATGCTTCTACAGATTTCTGTTTACCATCGGAATCGGAAACATTTACGAATCCTGAAACAAAAAGACAATTACCAAATACGTATTCGTAAAAGTTTCTAATAACAATGGAATTCAAAGGAGGGCTGAATAGATCTTGGTCACAGTAAAAATTCACAATCTTTTTATTAAATATTAATAAAAAAATTAAATCCAAGGCTTAATTGTACCAAAAAAAGTACATTGTTCAATTTCAAAGATCCACTACTATTTTGTTGCATGAGATAGGAACGCAACCACGATCGATATTTTACCAGTTTCTCATCAGGATTCCAAATTTTCGACCCATAATTACAAAGACTCCCTTCACAGCGATCGCAAAATGGATCACTTTCAGTGCACTCATCAACTTGAGAATCACATCCACGTAAAGTGTAGATCAAATTCAGTCTGGAAACTAGCGTAGTCACACATTTCTCATCCCGATGGGTACAATTACTGACAGTTATATTCGAAATATCCAACCAACTGGCACAATTGGGGTCATTGATGGATGAACACTTGTAACAGGAACGAATGGTTTGTCGATTACAACCGTTTGCATCACGACATTCATAACAGATTTGATTTGTCTTTGGTGGTGGTGCATCGGATCCACATCCTCGCCAGAGATGCATACCCTCTTCGCAGGAAAAGCATGAATGCGATTGGCATTTTTGAGGACTGAGTGAGATGGTTTGATTGCGACAGGCGGGATTGGTTTTGGTATCGCAAACATTACAATTTATATTGACACACTCGTCGTTGCAGTATTCGCCATAGCACTCCGTTAAATTGCCATTGATTGTGGATCCCATTGCAGAAGAACAACCTCGGGTGAGGACGTTTGTCTGTTCGTTTCTGAAGGTATAACACTTTCCTTTATGGCCAAGTAGTACTTTATTGTAACACGTTTGTGTCCCCGATACTTTACACTGTTCATTTGCCGAATCCTTTTGATTTCTGAGACAATCGTAGTCTGGCGACGGATACGACTGAGCAAAGGAACATGCTAGACAATTATGACGAGTAACTCCTACTTCATTGTTGCAACCATCGTAGTTGCACTTAAGACAGATATTTGTACAATTGACTAACTTTTCAATATCAGTCGCTTCACATCCACGTCTCACAGTGTCTTGGCTTATGACATTTGTGTAACATCGGTCGTCCTTTTTGTAAACACCACAAACCTCTGGTTTATGCACTAAGCTATTTTGAACATCTATACAAGATGAACCGAGGCACTGATAACAACGCAAGCGATCTGCAGGATAAATTCGAACATTGCAAAGAGATTTGTTGCACTTCTCGCATAGGCCTGAACAATATTTGCTGGGAAAGACATCTGATAAGCAACCTCTTTGAGTGGTACCATTTACGACTGTTCCAAGAAAATTTATATATGTAAATTTTAAAAATGTAAATAAAAAGTTTTCGAGTTACCTATCGCAGTTACACATTCATCACCTTCCTTGCATTCTTTTACTTCCAACTGTTTTCCTGGCCTTTTTGCACAGTCAATGTCTGAACTTGAATTGCAAGTGTAGCACTCCAAGCAAGTGGCTTTAGGTGATTAAATCGTTGTATTTTTAAAAATAGTCAAGAAAAAAAGCTGATCTTACCCACAGCTAAGAATTGGGCTATAAAAATTACTTCTAAGGCCGAGAATTCTTTCATTCTTTTCTTGGGTTTCCAACTTAAGAAAATAAATTCACTTTTGTGATACTAAAATAATTCTACACCCAAACGATAAGAATCAAAAGCATAGATAGAGGAGTTTATCAATGATTATAAAATAGAAGAGGCTCAATAAAGATATTTGTTAAATTGGAAATTTGTATGGATTTTAAACAGGGCCTTAGTCAATTTTGTATTAAAAAGGGGTCTAATTTTTTTCTACAGTGCTTCTTCCAAATGGTTCTTTTGAGAAACTTAATTATTTGGAGTATTTTAAGAGACCACAGATAACTCCTTTTTTTCTATAAGATAGCACTGCTCTCCAATTCTAGGTTGCTGAGGCGTCTATTCAGATATTTGTGGCCAATTAGGAGACTTCCTGTATTCTCACGATTCTACTTTTCTAGTTTTAAAACAGCATAGATCTTGCAGAGGGATGTCGTTTTGGTGTTTTGGAAAGAAACTCCTTCATAATTTTTAAGCATAGACACAGCACAAAATTTTGTCCCCTTAAAATACTTTAAGTAAAAAACAAACAAAACGTGAGGTGGATTTTTCCTTGCATTTAAATAAAAATTTACAATATATTACACTAATAACAAATTATAGACAAAATAAAGATAATTGTACTAAGGTTGCAGAACTTCCCCACCAAATTCAATATTATAAAGAATCTGTTGAATTTTCAAACGTGCCAAAGCGTTTTTATGCCTCGAGAGACGTTTTAAAATTGGCGAGCAGCTTAGCAGAAATTTATCATCACCATCGATATTCATAAGCGTGGCGTATTCTTCAGCAGTGAGGGCATTATTGCTTTTGGCTGTTTGTAGCTGTATTTCTTTTTTACTTTCCTGATGCTGATGCACAACTTCGGTATCGTGATCGTCCAGTGTCAGATATTGTGTTGTTGTTGTGGGACTCGGAAATATTCGAGTTATAAATTGATTACCATCAACAAGATCGATTGTGGAGTCGTTTTGATGTTGATGCTGTTGGCGTTGCTGATGGTGAAGCTGTTGTTGTTGTTGTTGTTGATGGTGGTGATGATGATGATTGGTTGAGTTTGGTTCGTCTTCAATGAGGCTGTTACTAATTGAATTATTATCAGTCTTAAAAGAAGCGTGTGTTAGTTCATTAACGTCGTTCACATTTATATTCGCTCCGGAATCTGAATCGTGTATTAAAATGTCATCGTGGGAATTATCTTGAAAATCTTCCAATACAGTTTCTTCAATCTCCAAGCTGTAATTGGAGAGATTATATTTGTAAAGGTATTTGATATTTTGACTGAAAAAAAAACTTACTTGGAGTTATCCAAATATTGAGCAATAAAACTCATCTGATCAAAAAATATCCATTTCTTGCGTTTATACGTTACTGGTTCCATTCTTCCCATTAATTTGTAGTGTTTTGAAAATGCATCCCGAAGTGAACGCCAACGTTTTCTACACTCTTCAACTGTTAAAAAGAAAAAAATTAAGTTTATAAAAAGGAGGATTTGTTTATAAGAATACGAAAAAAAAAAGTTATTAAATATAAGTAGAATTTTAATTTTAAAAACAAGGCAAATCATAACTTTTCCTCACTCGTATAACCAAAAAGAATGGCAGACTTGATAAAAAAAAATATTGTGCTTTACCCATTAACGCCAAAAAAAAACTGCTTGAGGAAATAAATTGTTTATATTATTTATTGTCTTAGTATGGGTTATAGCGAGTCCAATTTTGGGAACATTGGGGACAAAAATTACAGGGATATTAGGATTTTATCTAATTAAATTTTTAACTTCCCATAAGAAGTTATTGTAATGGGTCCGATTTGTCGAATTGAAAATTTTGACATTTTTCGACGTTTCAAGGTCTCTAGAGCCGAAATAAAAGATTTTTAGAAAGATGTCTGTGCGTGCGTGTGTACGTACGTTCGTACGTCTGTACGTCCGTAAGTTTGCGAGGTTTTTTTCGTCGTCCATAGCTCAAGAACCAGAAGAGATATCGACTTCAAATAAATTTTGTTATACAGATAATAATGCAGAAAGATGCAGAAAGGGCTCTCAAGAAAATTTTGGTAGACCCTAAATATCTCACGAACGAATAACGCTAGAGACTTGAATTCAATTTTATATTATATATTGTAACGTGATACCAAACAAATATATTTTTGGAACAAATTCCAATTAACGGTTTTTTTTATAAATCAAAAAAACTGAAAAAAATATTTGTCACCTGTGCAACGAAGAATAACGTTTTCAACATTTAGTAAAATTTTGAGAAAAATCGAACTGACGGTTTTTTTACAAAAAAATAAAAACCTAAAAAAATTTACAAAAGTTGGTAAAAATTGATTTTCGACTCAAATATTTTTTCAAAAATTAAAAATATTAGCTTCAAACTAATTTCATCTTATAAGAAATATTGTTTTAAATATTCTATAAAATTTTGAGAAAAATCAAATGGACAGTTTTTTAACAAAAAATAAAAACCTAAAAAAAGGATTACTAAAAGTTCGTAAAAATTGATTTTCGACCCAAATATCTTTTCAAAAATTAAAAATATTAGTTTAAAACTTATTTTATCTCACAGAAAATATTGTTTTCGACATTCAGTAAAGTTTTTATAAATCCTACAGTCAGTTTTTTCATAAAAAATTAAAATCTACAAAAAATAGTACAAATGCTACTAAAATTGGAAAAATTGGTTTTCGACTAAAAATCTCGTTAACAAAACTAGATTTTTAAACTAATCTATTTCATTATAATATGCAAAATATTTTTGGTAGTTTTAAAATTTTTAAGAATAATTCAATTGACAACTTTTTTAACACAACACGAAAACCTACACATCATCGTAATTATTTTCTTTTGTTTAACTAACGACTGTATTAATAATACTATATACTCCAAACCATTATTCTCATATTTTTAATCGTTGATTTGCAGATACTTGAAAATTTGTAATTGTATACAAAATTGCATTTTTGCATAGAACGCACTACTTGAGTGACAAACGAAAATTCTCGATTACAATGAGAAAAATTATATAAAAATAATGGGCTTAAAACAATATAGCCATACTGAGTGAGTTATAAGCGATTTGGACCTTTATTTATAAAAAAAAGTCTCAGCTTGAATTATCTACAAATTTAGAAAAACAGTTGAATGAAAATTCAAAACTTTTAACACAAAATAAAAGAATTCTGTTGCAAACTTTAACTTTTCGGATCCCGAAATAAAATTACCAGAATCCTTTCGAAATAATTATTAACTTTATATTTTTATCTTTGTTTATCACATCTGTGAATATAATTCCATTTGATTAAAATCAACTACCTTTTGAGAAGAGAGTTATGTACCCTCCACATTGGGCAGAATAGCATTTGAGTGCTAGGTTGTGTGTATGTAAAGTTTCTTTTGTATGATTAGCTAGAAAATACAAATATTTTGAACTTCCCAAAAGGGAGTTATTTTAATGTTGACATTTCTAGAATAAAAACTTTTAAAAAATACTTCAATAAAATTGGTAAAAATTGGTTTTCGCATAAAATATCTCGGGAGCAAACACAAATATTGAAATTAATTTTATTTTATCATACATATGAAAAAGATTGTAATTAACTTTTAGTTGATTTTTTTTGAAAACCCAATGGACAAATTTGTTTTATAACAAACTAAAACCTGCAAAAACTAAAAGCTGATACATAATAATGGTTTTCGACTCAGGTGTCTGGAGAACAGAGAATGAATTTCACTTTTTTATCTTACACAATATATTGTTATAAATATTTTGTAAGGCTTTTGAAAATATCAACAGACGGGCACAAATGGGAAGTTATCAGCATGGCTTGCATCCCAGAATCTTTATACTTTTGAAAAAAAAAAAAACGCAAAAATTGTATTTAAAATAATAAAAAAACATTTTAACCGTTAAAAAATTCATCATCGTTATTTTGTCAGAAGTTCAGAGCCTTTTGATGTTGGTGACCTTTTTGTTGCTATATTGTTGTTATTAAATGGACTAACAACAGAAGTTCAGAGCTTTCAAATTTTAGAAGCCAAAAGAAGTATATGTACAGCTATCTTCAAAAATATCACCAGGGAAAATCGTCAACTTTCAAATTGAATCCATTTCTCAAGATTTGGTAAATTCCATGGCATTTTCAAAATTTATTTTTTTTTTTTTTATTTATTATTTATTAGCAGGAACTTAAAAGTAACCTGGTAATTACAATTATTATAGAGCCTAGCTGCGAGGACTATTAGCTCTGAATTGCTAAAACTAAATTAAATTTTATAATTAAGATTACATATTATTTGGTTTACTAATTCTATATTTTTTGAGCTTGGAATTTTGAGGATTTGATAAATAGATAGTTCTTTGGAAATAGATTTTAAGTGTTTTTTGTTTCTCTGCAGTTTTTTAATAAGTGTTCTAAATTAAGAGTTATGTTGCAGGTGGTGCATACGGGAGGATTTTGTTTGGTGAGGAGGTGTTCGTGCGTGATAAGAGTGTGTCCAAGCCTTAGTCGAACAAAATTACTTATTTTTGTTTTCAGAATGTTGGGGTATCGGGGATGAGATCTGTCGGCATTTATTATTATTTATTATTTGGTATTTATTTTTCAATTTATTGGTTCAAATCAGCAATTCGTAGCATGTCCTTTATTTTTTTATTTATTTTTTATTTATTACTTTATTCGAGTCTCAGCAGCTCTTAAAGATAGACCAGAGTTCTTTTTTGTTACTTGACTTGAAGCTCAAACATTTTCAGACCATTCAATAAAATCAACGTTGTAATCAGAATGCACTTCTTGGTCTTCAATTTTTTTAAATAATTTTTGGTGTGTATTTGCAGTTGAATTCGGAATTTAGAGGCCAGTTTAAATTGTTAAAAATATTTCGAGTTACAATTCAATGCTATTTTTATGACCTCACTGTAAATATTTTGTTAATAACGAACAAGACAATATACGGGAACAAACAATACTGATTTTGAAAGGAAGTGTAATTTAAAAAAAAAGTAGTCAACACATTTTTACATAACTTTAATCTTACAAAAATTATTCACCATTGGCATTCTTTTTTATTTACTAATATTATTTTATCAATATAATTTCTCAAAATTTTCAAAGCTTTATGTCGTTTAAAGCTTTAATTTGTACTAATATTATTTTTTAACATCTCTATATAAAAGGTAATTGATAATAAATCTAGTTTTATCATTATAAGGGTATTGATAACCCTTTGAGTGGCGCACAATACAAACGAAAAACTAACATACCAACCTAAAGAGAGCATAGGCTGCAAATGCTTTCAAACCACTTAAATTATGATTGATTAATATTTTACTTATAACTTCTATACCTATTTTGAGTGATCATGTTTTTATTGATTTTGAAGATGTCGCTATTGTTGGGTGAAAAACGATTGATGTGGTGTAGAGAGATGTAGAATATCAAGTGTATCCACTTAAAACACGCTGGTATACATTAGGCCATCCCCTGTACACTGTTCATCTTTTATTAAAGAAAAATGACTACCTCAAAAATTATGGGTTGCATAATTTCACAAAACAAAATTCGAAGGTCAATTTCCAAAAATAGCGCTCTTTGAACTTAGCTGATAGTGAAGCATTCCTTTCCATGAATATCATCTATGTTTTGAGAAATATAACCACTAACTAGCTAATGAAATAATTAGACTATTTTAACTATGTAACAAGAGCCCCACCTTCATTTGAACCCCTCGATAGATTTCTCTTTAAATGCAAAGGTCAAATAGATGTCAATATGTTAGACATTAGAAGTCAAATGTAACGCGATCTATTTCTCAAAATGTATTGAAAAAGAAAACAATAATTAACACCTGTAGGTATCTAGCCCCAAATCATAGACAATTTCAACGACCCATTCTTTTCACTCTCAGAAGATCAATATTTTTGGGTTCAATAAAAAGAAAAAAAAACTTGTTGAGTATCCATAACCAGCATTAATCTTTAACCATGAAATACAAAAGTGGTTAGAGGAGGCGGAGGAGGAATCTGCATTCTGCAGGACCTTGAACAGAACGAACTCTTTGAAATGGTGAAGTAACCCAAAAATATACAAATTTACACGGGCGTTGCCTGATTATTAAATAAATACGATAGCCAATTAAATTTCTCTGTATATTGGAATTGCCAGCAAAAGCGATTTGACTGTATAAACATTTTTCTTCTTTTTCTTTTTTTTGAATGAATGGAATCAAACAAGTACGAGTACATACCAAACATATGGTTGTACAAATGAAGCCATACAAAGTCCTTATTTACCAGTTTCCTTCCACTAATTTTCGAGTTGCCATGAATTAAAACTCACTTCCAACAATTTCTCACTAAATTACTTAATAAATAAATCTTATTTTAAACAAATTTAATAAAAACCAAACAAAAGGAGAAAGAACAACAAAACAATCACAATTCATTCACACACGAACCACTGGATCCAATTGAATTTGCAATTTCCTTCCAATACTGATGGCGCAAAGCTGACTTTCGATATCCTTTTAACGACTTGTCATAGAGAATGGGTCGGATTTCGACTTGACGGATGAGGTCCTCCTCGTTGATTACGACAAGTTTATTTGGTTCGCGTTTGGGTTTTCGTTCTTTTTTAATTTCAACAAAATCAGTGTAAATGTCGGTTAGATCGGACATTATTGTTTTTCTTTTTTTAATTTACTTTTTCTTGTGTCAGAAATTGCAATAATTTTTGTTTATATTTTGATTTTGATTTGCTTTTGTTATTCTTTTTTTAATTTAATTTCAACGCATTTCACTGCAAGGCGATAGAATTTTATTTTCATGATTTCGATAGCGAAGTGAGACATCGCAGTTTTTGACAGATGGTTACAGCGCATATACACTGAGCAATAGGGTGATTCCGAAAAATTGTTTTTTTTTTTTATTGTAACGATAAGGTAGTGTGAAGAAGTAAATGGAATTATCTGTTGTTTGTTTTTATTATTATGCGTTAAGTTATTGAATATTAAAAAATAAATTTCTAGATATAGATCGAAATCTTCGAATATATTTGTTGTGTTATGTTCGCGGAAGCCACAATGTAGCCTTTAAGATTTTCTATACAAAAATTAGAGTAACAAAACAACATGCACCACCCAAATGCAGACGTAGCCACTAGATGCCGTCCGTAAAGTTTTTCATTTTCAGCGATAGTTGCTGCGTTTTATATTCACCAATGACCCATATAGTTTATGCTGCGAAAATAAAACGATGTAGATCCATGACATAAAACTTTCATACAGCTATCTCTGTTTTCCTTCTGTTTGTTTACTTTTAAAACATTTTCTACTTCTTCTTTCAACAGTTGCCGATACCTTATCATTTGCAATACAAAAACGGCATCTACCCGTCATAATGAAAACTAAGTTTTAAGTTTCTGAAATTGACCCAGATGGAAACCAGGATCCAAAATGGTTTGTATTACGTGTTAAAAGATAGATATATAGGGTGTTTTTTTAACAAGGCGTAGATTCGGTGAATGGGCCTAAAACAAAATTGGCGTCGATCCTAATTTTCATAAGAGAATTTTGTTAAGCGGTGAAGATCACTTTTGGTTGAATGGAAAATCAATAAACAAAACTGCCGCATTGGGATAGATGATAATCCCTAAGTTTGTGTCGAGACACGAACATAGTTACAACCACAAAAATTGACTGTTTTTTCATTTCATTTTTCATTTATTACGTATTTTTATATACTAACACAGTAAGATAAATCTTATAAAATAGTGCAAGTTTGTGAATAATATAATACATGGAATATATGTGCTTTTATGGTTTGGTGGAATAATTGGTCCCCGCTTCTTTATGGCTGAAACACAAACACGCTTTAGCTTCGACTTCGTCTGCGTTACGATGGGCCTGCTTCGAGCTTGCTTTGAATGACATTTCTATAACAACCAATGGGAATCCCTACAAAAGCAAATGTATTTTGTTTGTTGACTTTTTTTTTACAGCTGTGGAGCTGTCAGACAAAGCAAATGTTCAGTAAATTTGAACTAGAGCTTCCGCTTGGAGTCACATTACGTAACATTACGTTCTTTTCCTTACGATTGTCAAACGAAACGTGAGGTCAAAGCTTCATTGTGATAGCATGCATTGAATTCCTATGGCTGAACTCGTAAACGTCAGGCGAAGCCGAAGCTGAAGCGTGTTTGTGTTTCAGCCATTAATAACGATGCAGGCCAAACCGTTACACTCAATGGTGACCGCTAAAGAACCATGATTACTGACATTTTCGTTCAACAATTGAACAAACCTGACTTGCGGTTTTATCAAACAGAGCAACATGTCACACAGTTCGTGCCATTATTGATTTATTGATGAAAACGTTTGGTAACCGTACAGTTTCCCATTACGGACCCATTGATTGGCCTTGAAGATCGTGAGATTTGATGCAGCCTGACTATTTTCTGTGGGGATATGTGAAGTCCATTTTAAAATGCTATGCCTACAAAAAAAAATTTGTATTTATTTGCTCCGAAGCCACCAGTTACATAGTCTATCCGCTCATTCGTACTTTTCAATCATTTTTACAATAAATCTGCCCGTATGTCGTCAATGGTGGCTTGTATATAGGCTTCCAGTCCTCTAGAGGCGTTTAAGTCCAAAAAAACGGGGTGCCCGTTGACAGCTCCACTTCTGAAAATAAATATAGCGCTCGACATTCACCCTAACTGTAACTTTTTACTTATTTTGAAAGAAAGAAAGATCAACAGACAATTTAAAGGGTTGATTTGGCGTTTCGTAAATTTTTTTCCTGTTTTGTTAATCCAACCTATACTTATACCAAAATTCGTTCTAAGTTTAATTGTGAAAACATTCTTTCATTCACGTAGTTAATTTTTCGAACACACCCTATTCATTGTTGATAAGGTAGTTTTGTATTTTAACGCTACGTTACGCTTAAAAACGTCATTTTCGTTCTGTCACTGTCAAAATATTTCTCTCGACTGCTTTATTTTGTTTGTATAAATAAATACAATCATCTAAAAACTCTAATATTTAAATTAAAATAAACTTTTTAAACAAAATGGTTTGTGAGAAATGTGAAGCTAAATTATCTAAAATCATAACACCCGATCCATGGAAAGCAGGAGCCCGAAATACAACCCAACCAGGAGGAAGAAAAGTCAATGAAAACAAAGCCCTAACTAGCGCTCGAGAAAAAGCAAGTCCTATGTCCAGATCACTTGCTCCTTGCCGGTAAATGATTTACATAAATATAAATTTGTATACATTTTTCAATAACTAATAAAAACAAATAATTGTAGGATATGTCGCCAAAAAGTCTACCAAGCGGGATCTCATTATTGTCAATCGTGTGCCTACAAAAAGGGAATCTGTGCGATGTGTGGCAAAAAGTTGATGGACACAAAAATGTACAAACAAAGTTCTGTTTAAAACCATTAAAATACAATTTCTAATATTTTTAATTATTGTAACTAGATAGATTGTTATGATGTTTAACAAAAACTAATAAAATATATTTAAGATTTTTAATCCACAAGCGTTTGGTTCTATGAAACAAAAGGTACTTCTTCTTTTAGGCGCTTTTCATTATTTTCTATGAAACAATGCAATCATACGAAATGTGTAAGAAAATTTACAAAATCCATTTTTTTAGTAGGGATACTACAACAACAACTTGATTGTGCTACCACATGATCGGAGTTACATATGTTTCACGGGTGCTAACCCACCAGACCATATAAAAACTTTTCTACCGTCTCTGAGGATCAATCCTTGATCAAGTAGCTTACGCAGCCGATGTTATCTGATTGAGGTCCTGCAAGCTTTATATTTATCTCTAATTTATTACTTCAATATACTTTTTATTAATTCTCGTAAATATTTATGTCTAAGCCAAAGTTTGGATGTTAAATTTATTTTAAAAATATATGCTTCATGATGTTCTAAGGATAGTCAGTCTCATAGTCCAACCATTTACTGCAAACAAAATAAAAGACCGAAACCAAATTAGAAAACCAAACTTAAGAAAACAACATTCAAACCACAGAACTCACATTAGATCCTACTGCAATTGGTCGAGAGTTGTTTTTATGCACATCACCGTTTTCACCAACTTCTGCTGAACAATTCGATGGCGGCACACTTGATCCTCGGAAAGACATTGTGGCATTTTTCGACTCTTCGTCCTTATTATTTGTCGTCGTTGTGTCGTCACTTGGCTTTCCATTCAATGTCTGAACAGATTCACGACGTTTGGCAATTTCTTCTGGTTTCATGTACATCAAGTCAATGTCAGTCAAATCGATCTTAGGCTCCTTAGAAAGAAAACAAATCATTGTTGAACCTGCCAAAAGAAAGAAAATACTATCTGCTTACCTCTACCAAAGCAGCTGCGGGAACTTTCAAATGATATCCTTCGGAGCATAACTTCTGTAGCAATTCTATTCCGGTGTCTCGATCATCGAGGTACTTTGTTTCCCATGCGTCCAGTAGTCGATTATAGTAGCGGGGATTCTCGACGTAGGCAAGGAACTTGTATGTATCGGCATTGGGGAAGATTCGTTCCAATGGATCACAGCGGTTCCGTTCGTCCTCGGATATAACAAGACATCGAACATCGTCAGGCGTTAGATTGTCCAAAATCGAATCTAAATACTGAGGAGTAAAAAGGTCGATAGGATAAAGTAAATCAATGACTCAAAAATTCTTCTCCTCACATCCTCACGAATCTCAATCAAGCGACTGGTATAGAAATTGTGTTTTTTGGTCTCTTCGGGTGACAGAATGGGTGTAAACAGATGTCTATCGTAGCAGAGTGGTCCTGTCAATTTAAGTTCATTCAAGATCTCCGCTTGTTGTCGAACACTTAGCTTTGGTGGCACCTTTAAGGAAAGAACGAAGGAAGGACATTCAAATCACAGTTCACAGTTTTTCCCTCATGGAACTCCTTACTTGATAGAGAGTAGTATTGAGGACACCTCGAATGAGAGGACCCTTCACATGAAGATCCAGTGGCAACTCCGAGTGTAACGATGGTGATATGTTAATTTCCAACAACCACGGCACCAGATTCTCGTCCAGCAGAACATCAAAACCGAAAAGCTCATAACAATTGTAACGACTATTCACATTCTGTCGATACATTCGATTCAAACAGCCCTCCCCACTGATCAGAGACTTAATAGCTAAATTGCGAAGTGTAGCCCAGAGTCGTTTAGTGTCTACCTGGCGCTTTTCAAGATACGACCATAGGGATTGCAGCGTCCATTTGTGGCCTTGACAGGCATTGATGTCTTCATTCTTGGCATAGTTCTCGGATAGTTTGTTGATACTGTAGTTTGTGAGATGCATACACCGGTCGTTAAGAGATGATAATTCCGAACTATATTTCACTAGAATTTAAAAGAGAAACAAGATTAAGTTGAAGAAATCGATGGATAGATAAACGAACCTGAAGCAAATCTCGCTAAACCATTTTTGTACATGTAAATTCGTAGAGGATTGATCGATGTCACGAGAACGTAAAGTCGCAGGTCGAATTTGTTTTCATTGATTAGAAGAGGTTTTTCGATGTATCTTAAAAATAATTGAAACAAAAGTTGGATAAATCATGTCTTGAAGTCTCGAGTTATTTTTGAATACGATAAAAAAAAACTCCAACTTACTTTTGAACAACAACTGGCTTGTCTTTTGGTATCTGAGACCACTTATTCACTACACTTATGCCCGCACCGCGAGCACTTGCCGGTGGCTTGACTATCCACTTTGTAGATTGTGCCGACGCTCGAGGCCAAACTTTCTTCAATGCATCTATTTCATCTGGCAATATGTAAGTTCTAGAAAAATACAAAATCAAAAGTCTTTAGTTTTTTAAGTTGATTTGTCATCTTTACTTTTGCATAAATCCAAATTCACTTTTTCCATGTTTGGTCATGAAAGTCCTCAAATTCCTCCACATACTGTCCTTCCGTCCGATTCGAAATGATCCAGGCATATGATTGAATTTTTGGTGTGACCGAATGGTCTTGAATCCAGGACTTCGCATGTGCTTCTCCCACACTGCAATCCAATCGGTTGTCTCTGCAGGCGATATACAAATCGAAGGTCATATCTTCTTTTTTTTTTTAAGAAAAAATGAGAGAAAAACAAAACTCACTTTTAATTAAACGGAATCCCGAATTGAAGATCACTCGACGAACGATTCGGGGCATCACTGGACTTAATCTCCATTTGAGAATCTTATGCAGGGCGGTTGGAACATTTGGACCCTTTTCGAGATGCGAGGAGAACGTAATGTACGGTGCAACATTAGGGAACAAACTCGGCGTAAGAATGGATTTGGGAGTCGGTATCGTCACGGTGACTGCTTGACTCATCAATTTTATATCCGAATCACTGTCCAACACGAATGGGCAGCCACCAGTATAAGTCTCCTCATCGTCATCAGAGTCTTCTTCGAAAACATTCAAGTCATCAATATCTAATGGAAAAGAAGGGAGAATAGATTTACCCAAACTAAAGAAGAAGGAAATAAAACAAACCTCCAATATCATCAGTTGAATTATTGTCATCATCGTCAACATCCGGATGACTGCATGTCTCATCGTCAGGTGGTGGAGATTCACCTTTAGATTCTTCGGAAATGGTTAGTCGAAGGGGCCGGCTGAGTATCAACTTGAGTCTTTCGAAGCCGTCTTCGTCTTCTTTCGGAGGACCGAGGAGTTTATTAATTTTTTGTTTTTGGTGAGTTGTTAAGCGAACACCCAAAGCGGCAGAAGCGGAGGAGGAGGAGTTGGTATTATAAGATTGAGGCAGCTGATTGCCACTTGATTGGGATGATTGTAATCTCGTTGCAGCGAGATCAGCGTTTTTATTTGAACTAAGCAAGATACTGGCATGAAATGAGTTAACTATTATTTTGGCAGTCGAGTTAGGCGATTCTTGGTGGTGGTGGCTTAGATTTTGGTTTTGGTTTTGATTTAGATTTTGGTTTTGAGGCATGTTATTGTTATTATGATGGCGCATAGCGTTGCTGGTTGATTGACTTAGCGTTATTGTTGTAGTCTCTTCTCGGGGCCGCTTTAAATTTAACTTTTTTTAGAAAGTGTTTAAGGAAAAGCCACCCAGTTTTCACAAACATTAAATGAAACAAAAAGAACAGGAAAAGAACACAAAACACACAGAAAAAAACATGCAGAGTTAGTTGCAGGTATGATTAGACATAATACTTGTTGTGTAGTGTTTACACGACATTTAAGACGTATTATTTACATTTTACAATTAAATCTACTTACCCCTTCGTAGTCTACTACATTATGGTTGTTTCCGTTTTGTTGGGAAGTGATGCGTCTTTTGTTAGTCGCTGTGAGAGCAGCAGCACTAAGAGGCGACTCAGTGGCGCATCCTTCAGGCGTGTGGGCGTGGTTGTGAGTGGAGAGCATCTGTTGTATTCTCACCTGATTCTTGTAGCTCTCTATGTCTCTCAGCCAGGACTCGTGGAAGTCTTGAATCTCGAGGGTTTTCTTACTGTGATGATTAGTGTTATGATTATGAGATTTGGATGATGCATTTTCCTTGGTGTTCTCTTTGACATGTGGCGGAGGCGATCTTTTTTCACTAATTGGGGCCATTATACTCGTTTTGTGATTCGTAGTGCTGCGCGCGTAACCTCAATCCTTGGACTCTCGACTTACTGTCTGCTGCTAGATCGCTGCGCTGCTGGCAGAGTAACATATAAAGTTAGTCAGTTTTAGTTAGTCGCACTGCACCGGACAGTGTTAGATAAGTTAATCATATGACGATCGATAAATCACCGATCGATCCACTTCTGCTCCGAGCACGTTTCGTGACTAGTACACCTCGAGAAGTGCATCTATCTGGTCTTTTTTACTTCAATGCAAGTTTTGGCATCAATTCAAAGGTTCATTACTTGATAAAAGAAGAGAAGAGAGACAAGACCAACACAGAATAGAATGAATACCTATGCGATAAAAGGAAGCACAGCATAGCACAGTCTTATTGTATTAGGCATATGTTTGTCTACACAAAGGGCAACATATCGAAGTGGAGGCGGTGTGCAATTTGGTTTATTTTGTGCATCAGCCAGACATGTCATGTTGTACATTTGGGAACAAACGAAGGTGACAAATTGGATTGTGACCGTGGCGGGGTCGCATTTTCGGCATTCTTTGGACCATAAATAGGTAAAACAAAAATAGATGTAAACTTATGCAAAAAGTAATTTGTTAACAACAAAAAGAAATAGTTTGTTATTCTTTTCATGTTCTCTTTCTCTTTGTGCCTCCGATTACTTTATAGGTAGGTATTTATGTGGAATAGAAATTTGCATTTGCAATGACAAACCGAAAATAGACCATCGTCGCGAGTTTCTTGTAGTAATACAATTTTATTTTTGATTTACACTAAACAAAATCAACGACAAACGAACCACTGATTTTATGTGTGCCAAGTGCCAAGTTATTAGAAGCATATCAGTGATTAATTTCGAGCTTTGGCTAGACTTCTCAAGGAGCATCTAGATCTAGTTGGGATGGGAGGACAATTGACAAAGATACATTCAACTTTTGCTATTTAATTTATTTTCTCTAATTAGTCAATTTTATGAAATGCATTTCATTGTTTTGATTTGAAGATAAAAAACAGATTTTTATTCACAAACAATTAATTAGTTCGATTATCTAATTGATGAGTTGGGGTTTTGTTTACATTTTGTTATGCTTTGAGAATTGAGAAGTAGCCGCTTTTAGTTTTAGTGCAATAAATGAATTCTAACCTCAATTATTTTCGTTTTGCTCGGCTGTTCCACTTCTCTTTTTTCATTTCAATGCACTTTAAAACAATTTAAAAAAATTTCTTACCTTTTTGATGGTTACTCGAATGGAATTGCTTGTTTTTGTTGGATTTTTAATTAAGAAAATTGATTTAGCAAATATAATTTATCTAAAAACAGAGAATTTTCAACAATTTCCATTTGAAAATTGAATCTGAATAAAAATAATAAGAAAAATAAAGAATTTGCAAAACGTCTAAGCTGTTTGCTGAGCTAAGAGAGAAAATAGAAATTGAACTGTCAGATGGGGATGGAAAGTGATGCCAAGTTGATACTAAAGTAAATAAGTACGTTCTCATTCACACGGGTAAACTATTATTGCATTTCTTTTGATGTTTGCTTTTTGTTTCCTTAGAAATCGATGATATTTGTCATTTTAATTTTAAAAATTATCTCAATAACTATTTTAGAGTGGGAGGAAGAAATGTTTTGCATTTGTTGTTCCTCATTTATGTGCTTTAATAAAATGGGTAGTGTATTGGAAAAGGGAACAGTTTAGTATAACAGTTTTTGACTTCTTTCATTTTTGCAATATTTGCAGCGGAGAACCATCTTCTAAGATTGTTTCTAAAGCCTAGTACATACTTGTGAACCATCTCGTGAACCCATACAAATTTCGGTTTTTGGTTCACCCGTGAACGTGCTCGTGAAGCTGAGTGGAGAACAAAGTGGAGAGTTTTCGTTCACGGGCAATTCACGTGCAAAATGTACGGGAACTGTTGGTGAAGCTTTGACATTTGGTTACAAAAAAAAGGACAGTTTTCAATTTGTACTGAATACTGATACTGATTCCTCATTTAAAGTTTGTGGCTGCTTTGCGTGTGGTTTTAAAAAATAAAGTTAAAATGCATTTATATGAAATAGAATACAAATGGTCACAACGTGTATTCACAAGTGTGTACCAGTGAGCAATTTCAAAAGTTCACTTTCTCCACTGGCGAACGTTCACTTCACGAGGAAGTATGTACTAGGCTTAATGTGGATAACTAATATGTTGATATGTTGTGTTTTATAAATATGTATATGTTGATAAATAATTAAAACTAAGTTATTAATTAAATAATTACTTTACAAAGCAAAATAAAATATTGTTTAAAGTTTTCCAATTTCAAAAATACATATTTCTGTCATCTCAAAATAAACTTTTAACACAAAAATCAAAGCAAATACAATTATCTTATCATTATGTGTTTTTTTTAGACGTGAAAAAGACACTTATGTCATTTTCAAATGGAATACAAAAACTGTTATACGTTATAGTGAAAACACCATCCAGTTTATTTAAGAGAACAGTGGCTGTAATAATCGGAGCTGAATATAAACATTTAAACTGGTTTTAAGATAACTTTTGAATACTTTACTTTTTAACCGAAACAGCTAAATAGAGTCGTAAATTATATAATATTTGGACATACGTTCCTTGTATATACTTCAGTCTGGCGACTGACAATTACTTTCGGACTGAGCTAACTGTCGATGATATCAGTTTAATCTTTAAATCTCACGTAGAATTGCTTGATAAAAGACTCCACAATAATTATCTAAATCCGAATTGTTCTCTGTGCCATCTTAATCAAAATTTTAATGAATTTTTTGTTCCCTTTTTTCAAACTTAAAATATTTTCAAGTAGTAATTGTGCAACTACCCCATGTTTTGAGGTTAGACAATTGATACAAACATTTGTTTTGTAGTTGTACAACTGCCGTAGGTTGGACGGACTTTGGAAAAGGTTTATATATGGGCTCAATAAACTACACAATAGTGAACATTTCGCCAGAAATTAATGAAATTCACATTGAACTTTTCAAAAATGCAGTCAACTGACTGTTTTTAAATGTTTGTTTATGAAAAATGAGACATATTGAGACAGCACCTTTGGAATACTTTCATTAAAAAAGCAGTTGGCTATTCATTTAGACAATGGCTGAAGTAAAAAAAGAAGTACTGAGTTAAAATTTTTCAAAAATTAATTTAAAAAAAAAATTCAATCAATTTTATTTTTGCTCGAAAAACACTACCATCAGAAATATCAAGCAGTTTTTTCGTTAACGAACTTCTTTAAATTATAAAATTGATTTAATGAAAGATGGAAAGTACCATTTTTAAGCTTTATTTTTAAAAACAAAAAGCTTAAACAATCGGTGTTGCAAAAGCTGTCATAAAAATTGCTCACTGATGTTGCAAACTTTCAACCACAATGTTGTAGCGCAGTAAGAAACTTGTGAAAAAATTACGTGTTTTTAGTTAAAGTTTATGTAATTTATGGTAATTTTTTATTTTGTTTATTTAAGGCCACTCTTAGAATTATTCCCAGGGTCGGGAAAACCTTGAAGTAAACTTTTATTTCAATATTTTATTTTTTTAAGTTTTTCGGACTCAAAACTCATACAATTTTTAACCGATTGACTTGAAATATTAAATATAATTCGAAAAACACATTTTCTTTAGAAGTACGTAGGCTTTTTTAATTTTTGTTAACAATTCTCTGATGATTTTAAGGAAAGTTGTTCACTGCCCAATTTAGGAGGGCGCCATTTGGCCAGATAGCAATGTATCTCAAAAATTCTACTTTATTATTTATAAATCCATCATTATTGAAAAATTTCAGTAGATTTTAGCACGGCCGCTGAAGCTGACGGGAAACTTTATCACTAAAACGCGGCCATTTTGAAGATTCGCTTTAAATTTTTTGGCAGTGACTGATGTGTATAATAAAACCACTATTCTGAAAAAATCCCCAAAAAGCCTATTTTTTGGCATCTAAACTAAAAAATAATTCTCTACAAAAATAGAAAAGTTTTGAAGGACTCCAGCTTTTATTTAAATTGCAGATTGTAGGTTGCACCAGTAGCTAGATTTTAAAATTGAGTGAACTATTGTAGTAGCAACTTGTATTGCTTTATTTGCCAGTAAGGTTTTGTCGTTGCACCTTCAATTATCTAAGGTTGGGCACGCTTTAAAATTGATATGTACATAAATACGGCAAGCAGTTAAATGTACGAAATAGTGAAAAAATTATCTTTAAATTAATTAATTTTAACAATGAAGATTATAAATGTCTACTCAATTCGCAATGGACACTTTCTAGGACAACTCGTATTTTTAATCGTATAAATAAGCCAATAAATGTCCAATCAAAAATTAATGTAGTTCTTTTCGATCAAAAAGCTTCTATATGTAAATCTTTGTAAAGATTTATTGAAATATCAAATGTTTAATTTTGAATTGTAAAATATCGAATGTAATTTTAAATTGAAAAACCATAAGCTTTAATAATTCGAGTCTGTTAGCTGCAATAGTAAAAATTTGATTAACTGTTAGCGAACTTGGGCTACGAATTATGCTTATATTATTTAAAAATCTTGTTAAGCTATGAAAAAAGTAAGTCGTTGTTGGTACCAGAAATAGTTAATCTATTTCAAGCTATCAAAACTATTTAAGATTATGGCATTTTTGAATATATTTATTTTTAAACCCCCACTTTGTTTGTGTAAATCTATGAAGCTGTTTTTATAAACAAAACACACATCCCTAATCAATTTACCAATACGGCTATAATATACCCGTACCGATAAAAAATACATATCAATTTTTTTTAAACTGAGCTCAATTGGATAATTAAATCTGGCTCGTTAAAATTGCCCAATTTGAGCCACTTGAGACTGAGCCACCACCATCGTTGCCGTTATTGTTGCCGTCAAAAACAAAAAAAGGATCGCAACCCAAAACATAATTATCCATACTTTATAATACTTTCCGCCCTTAAGAAACCATTAATTATCCCGAAGATCCCCTTCGACCACACACACAGCCAGCAGCGGCAGAGCAGCGATCAGCTAATAGGACCCACAACAACCACTTATGCCGCAACCTGCAATCAAAACAGACTTACTTTGGTTTTCAAATAGTGCCACTTGACTACGCTTCAGAGTGGCGTCGAAGTTCATCTTTTATTTTGTTTTTCAAATCAGTACCTATCTTCAGTGACATTTTTCCAGTAAGAATCATGTCTATCTAAGTACTCGAAATCAAATTGAGATATCAAAAAACTATTCCAAGACCTCCTAGAATAGCCGAAGGACCTACCTCGCTGATGGAGATCTGATAAAGATCATTATGCAATGATTACATACATTGTAAGGTAGAAGATAAGGAGATGTGTTCATTTCCGTCTCTTTGAAGGATGCTCCTTTTTCTATAACGACCTCTCCCTGTGCCGTTCGTCCTAATGAAATCGTCAAAAAACAATAATAAATGAAAACATGGTAACTTGTACCTCGTACGCTGCCGCACCGCGCCGCCAACCTACCTACCTATGCTCGTAAAAGGATAATAATCTAAAAACCACACCAGAAGCAACCAAAAGATCCCACACCAACTAAATACATAAATCTTGGACGAGTCTCTATGCGGACACAACTGGCGATGGCGAAGGCGATGGCAAGGCATTGAAGGGCGTGTCGGATTGCTGAAATGTTTTGGCTTTTTATTAATGCCGATCGCTTTCGGCGGCTCTGTAAAAATATTTTGATCTATCTCAGTCTCAGATACATGCCAGAGACTATAACAGCTACAAACCAGGTCCTTGCCTGAGCTAATGAATTTTGGTTGCTGTGTTGTTTTGTCTTATTCAATAACCAACAAAAAATCTATTATTTGGCACATCTTCATAACAAAAATTGTTAGATCGGATCAGAGCATCTGCCATTGGGCGGAGAACTGTTTGACTTTAATATTTTAAAAAGAGGCGAACACATTAGGAAGGATCTATTGCAAGAAAGACTATTAAATGCCTTTTTTGTTTGACGTTTGAAAGGTAAAGATTTGTTTAAATTATTTGTACATCTTTTAGTTTGAAGCAAACACAACCATTAGTGATAATATACATAAGTCTGTAGGAAGTAAATTCATATTTAAAATTAAATACAAGACACATCCAAAATTGGTCGGTTTAGACATATGAATGCTATCAGTCTTATTAATAGAATTCGCTAAACAGATCATAAGTTAAAACTTATAGAATATTTTCCTAAAAATTAAAGTTATGCAATGCTTATGTCAAAAAAGTAGTAAAATGAAAAAATGTATACCATTTAGCTGTCATCATTTAATCAAATGTCAAGAAAAAAGAAAATATAAATTGGGGTTGTGATTGAACAAAGTAAAAAAGAATCGAAAGCTTAAAGAACCTTGACCGGGAATTGTCATTCCTCGGAATTCTTCTACTTTCGAAAATATGAATTTTGACACAAATACATCTCGGGTGAAAAACTATTTTCGCCGAGAGATTTCAACCTGAAGCACGATGGTAAAGCACTGAAGTCGAAATTACATGATTTAAATTATTAAAATCTTTTAAAAAAAATTAGAGAGGCATTTTGAAATTAGGAAGAAACATATAATTGCATTTATGGAAACAAGTCAAAATGTAACTACAATTTCCTTATAAAGGCTATAATTCAACGTGTAAATACTTTTAGCTTATTATGGATCTATGCAACATTGCATTAGCATTTTTGAATTTGTAAGCATTTTAAGGAACTTTATGCAGGCGTTTTAAATTAAATTACTTTAAAAGATTTGAAGCTATTTTAATGTGTTATTAAGCTAAAAAATGTGAATAATAAAAAAAAAAGAATAATAATAACTTATTTTAAAAGATTTTAATATTTTATTATTTGCTTACATTTTTACTAAAGTTGAAATCATAGATGGCTTACTTTTAGTAATTTGCTGAATTAAAATGACTTCCGAGTTTCTGACATTTGAAATGAATGGGTTGTTTCAAAGATTTAGGTTTGTTTGCTTTGCTTTTTGCATGAGCTGTCATTTCTTAGACGTGTTCGGGTTAATTTGTATTTTACTAGCAACATGTAACTTCAAAATAAGTATAGTAAATATTCAGAAAAAAAAAATAGTTTTTAAAATGCTTAGTCATTACCGATAGGTTGTTTAAACTGTTTGACCATTTTTTGTAACAAATAAGATCCTGATTTGTACGCTTTGTTTTTTTTTGTTCACAAACTGTCAAATTTTAGACATGTGCATTGTGCAAGTGAATTGTATCACTAAGGAAAAGGCTTGCATTTCAAAATTTTATTAACTAGTAAAATCTTTATAACCATTGAAAATACCTACCTTTTTTTCATCTTCAAGAAAATACACATATCATTAATAAATCATCAATGCTCAAAGATTTCTTAACTTTTCCACACACCTTCCTCCTTATGAATTTATAAGTCTCGATTAAAAATCAATAAGTTCAAGAAGTAGACATAAAAACATTTACCTTTATGATGAAAAAATAAACGACCTGAAGTTTCTGCAATGCAAATTACAGGCATACTCGTACATAGTTAATAATTATTTCTATACTCATCCAAGGTATATGACAACACATGATCTAAGACCACAACTTGCTAATTTCTTCCACAAGCCCAGATGCCAATAGAGCTTCTTTTCCCTTGGAATTACATATATGTAAATTTAAATTAAAAAAAAAAAACTTTATAACAAACAAAGAACAACAAAAACAACAACAAGAAAAAACAAATTAAATCGCGTGCGTGATCTTTAGATGGCAAACAAAAAGCTGATGGGTGTCCTTAGAGTCCTTACATTCGTCCAAAAGTAAAACCTCCTTAAATGCATACCTACTGTTACTCTGCCTTAGCTCCAGATTAGGTATACCTATGCGGAATGCCTTAATGACAGTGTTCTACATGAACGAGGATGACCACTTGTTAAATAATTCATAGACCATATAGCTGTTCGAATTATTCCAATTCACATGGAAGTCTACGCGTTAGCATGTAAGCCTCAGCCTCGGTATTGTCCTGGTATATAATTTCAAAACCCCCTCTCTTAAAGTTTTTTTTTTTAATATTTAGGAAGAATCGACAAAAACGCCGACACGGAACATCTTCACGGAACGAAATGACTGTTGTAACTTTTTGAACAATGATTGTGGAACTTTAAAATGCACAAGCACCTGCTGAGATTCTCAGAAGTGTTTGTGGCATATTATTATTGGTCTTACATAATTTGTTTTATACACAAGTTGGGAGTTTTCAGACCTCTCGATGAAATTAAATTGAGCCTTATTAAAAATTACTTACCCAACCCTTCGGTATTTTATTGTGTTTCAGCTATTTCGAGGAATAGTTTAAAATAAATATAATTTTTGTTGTTGTCATTTTCAAACCCCGACCATTGCATAAGAAAAAAAAAGAAGATTCATAAACTAGCTGTCAAAATATTTTACCGAAATAGTCACAATCAATATAATTTGTTGGTTGTTTTAATTCCGAATAAATTTGGCCAACTCTGGAATCCAAATCGGATCAAAGATCACTGCCGCAAGCTCATTCGAATCGGTAGATATACCTTCATAGGTACATCACATAATGATATGCCATTGGATATAATTTTCTTCTTCTTCCATTTTGGAGCCATCATTGTGGTGGCCGGCCTGCCGGCCGTCTTTTGCCTTTTTTGTTTTTTGGAGTGTTGGTCATAAATTTAACATTATTGTTATTAATATTTTTATTTTCTGTGTAGCTGCTAATATTGGTCGAAGATTTTACCATAAATACTCCGTGGATGCCCCATTCTGAGGCATTAACAGCTCCAGCTTAGGAATAATAACTCATTTGAATTGTGGACCGGGGATCGTGTATTGGGGCAACAGCCGGAGCGCAAAGCAGAATATGTGGTGAATGCGACATAAGAAACTTGTTTGGTTTGATTATAATTAACACATTATCAAGTTCTCTCTTAATTTCGAAGGGTAGACGGTGGCGTTGGCCACTGGCTATGTCCAGGTCCATAATGTCCCATGTATACATATATTTATAACTAACAAACCGTCCGACACGGCGCATGATATTGTGTGTTTGGTATGGACCAGGTTAAGGTTGGATCTCAGGGCCGCATTTTAAATGTTCAATTGAGGCCTAAGAGAGAATTGTTTTTTACAAAAATAAGAAATGTGGCATAAAATGGAATACTTATCATGATTTGTTGTATGCTGGGGAGGGCGCATTAAATGTCAATTTTGACATAAGGGACTTGAAGGTAAAGCTAGTTTCTAGTACATATCTGTTTTTCCAACTGCCAAAATGTGTGTTTCAATGAAGGTTACTTCATTTGAAATATGACTGGAAAGTTAGTAATCAAAAATCTCTTAACTATCAAATCAAGTTTATGTGTGTCAAAATGACAGCTAATCATGTTTTTTCAATTCAACTGGACAATTCCATTTAATGTTTTGGGTAAAAAGGTTCTTCCTTATCAAATTTTAAAAGGGATAAGTATTATTTATTAATTATACAAAATACAGTTCATGATGGATTTGTTTTGATTTTATTGACATCTGAAAAACTAACTTATTGCCTTCAACTGCAAATGAATTCTCTTATGTTGTCTGAACCTGCCCAGTGTCAAAAAATCACTCCGAATCCATTAGCAACTCATTCAGCGGATTCTGTAATCGCCATCATTAACCTCCTTGATGCAAGATTTTAAACGAGTTAGTGAAATTTTAATTACCTTTTTAAAAAATATAAAGCAAATAAAATGATATTGCTAATTTTAAATGATTTTAGAATCTTACTATCTCTTGATATTTTACTAAAATTAAATAGCAAAATGTCTACTTTCAGTAATTTTCTTGAAACATATGATTTTCGGACATTTGAAATTAATAACTCCGTTCCTTAGATTTAGGTTTGTTTGTTTCACGGACTGTCATTTTTAAGACGTGTTCAGATGCATTAATTTTTTTAAAGGGAATAAGTCTTTTATAGTAAACAAAGGATCACAGTTTTTTGAAAGGAAGTTAAATGTTTTTTAAGTCAAATAGTAAATTGCTTACAAGTTTGGTAAAGACCTTCCACAGAATTTTTCCCAATTTACCTTTGATATAAGTTCTAACAAAATTTCGTCCCTGTACTTTGCCATGTCCAAGACCATTGTGGATTAATTTGGCCGATTTGTCGTTGTGCTACGGCAACGTGATTTGTCTCTTAATTGGTTGGAAATGCATACAATTTGTGGACCCGCAGCCTCTTTGCCTGCGTCTCGCGTCCGTCAGTTGCGGACCGTCATTTTATTTGCTTATTTTCTTTTTAGATTTGTTTATGAAAACATTTGGAAAAAAAGCCTAAGGAGCTAAATTCCCATGTGTTGTTTTGTATAAGCAACAACAACATCAACAACAACTGTGAAACCAAATCCCGGAGCACCACATAGGCCCCATGACCCATAACAATACAACACAATGCGGCACTTTGAGATCTATTAGAAGATTCGATTCGAACAAAATTCTCAAGTAGACCAAAGAGCCTGCGCCGGCATTTCCAGCGCGAAAGGATTGTTATTCTAGCTCTAGTCCCTTTTCTACTCTCTCGGTTAATAAGAAGGAGCATTGTGCATGTTCATATAATATTGTTGCGGCACTGAATGACGAAGATGACGACGACGACGTGAGGGAAGGCGGCATCTTGGCATTTCGAAAGTGAAATGGGTTAATGGAAATAATGATAAGGATTCAGATAATAATGGTATATGGTGTAAGAAATTGACAAGAAGAGGAAACTAGTTGGCTGATCAAGTAGGCTCTCGATGATATCCTTTTGACGGGAGGACATTATTATCGGCGCGCACAAAATCTCTACACAATAACACACACATCTGATGGTGAAATTCGATATCGCCTATTCATGTGTGATTCGCATGATGATGACGGCTTTTCGGTATTCGGTGTGGCAGCAGCACAGGCACTGTAGTTGAAGCAGAAGTAGAAGTAGTATCAGCAATTGGTATAGAGGCGGTGGCGGCGGCGGCAGCGTGGGGCGTTTCCTTTCCGTGCAACCATACAAATCCAATTGCTTCATTAAAGGATAATCATTGGAATTATATTTACCCTCTGTTCTCTTAACTTAAATGAATAATATGCCAAGATGTTGGCCTAACAATTGTGATTTGTTTGGAAACTTCTCAAGGCTTACATAAATAACACACAATAGATTTCTTATATACATATGTATATTATATGCAGGTACAATATGGTGTTTTATTCTGTGAAATAAGGTACTTATGGCTTGATGAATGTAAGTTAAACGTGGGTGCTATCAAGGAGTAGTTCAACTTAGACTTGGTGCAATTCAAAACCAAAATAATTTATATTCCATGGAGCAAAATTTTAAACGATTATTTAAAATAACAAAATGGCTACTTTAACTTTGACATTTAGTAATTTGTTAAATCCCATATGATTTCTGAGATTCCGACATTTAAAATTGATAGATTCGTTCCGGATTAAGGTTTGTTTACTTACTTTTTTCACGATCTGTCATTGTTAAGACGTGTTAAAATCCACTGTTTTTTTTTAAATCAATAACCATTATTGCGAAGATCAACTATCAACCAATTGACAGTTGCTATAGAATTTATGAATTGCAATAAAAATCGGTATTACGGAAGTGAATTGATAAAATATGCTATTGTGAATACGTCCATTTTATAAGTGTCAATGTGCGTCTCACAGATGTTTGTTTTATTTTCATTTAGGAAGAGGAACTTGCAAAGTAGATGTACCCATACTCTCTGCCACTTTTATAAAGTTCGTTCTGCAGGACCTAAACTTTTAAAAAACTCTCGTTTTTTATTTTTTTTCTGCTAAGCTAATTGACAACTCAAAGACTTCAATCAGTATTTACGATCAGTATTTACAAACACAAAACTGACAGCTAACTAGAAACTTGATGAAAATTATTGTTGTTTACAATACAGATTTCACCATTAAAAACAGACAATATTGGAAATTTACAGTCAGAGTGCCATAAGTATTGAGAGCAAAAATTATCCGAATCATTTCAGACAATCTTAAGGTTTTACGAAATGAACGCACTGTTATTAATTTTTTCTTCGGGGTGGGATATATTGATAAATTCCCTCCTGATGACTTTTTCACTTTTTTTAGAAGAAAGTATTTTCCCATAAATGAGTATTAATAGACCTATCAAAATTGCATAATAACATCTCATTCTAATACAATTTTTGAGCGATCAGAGCAATGCTTTGAGCTGATTATATTCTATAAACCACTTGAGCAGACTTGCGACTTTCTTTACAATCCATTTTATATTTTTGGTTCAAATCACAAAACCAAATAAGTAGTGTTGACTTCGATCAGCGATTCGCTTTATCCTAAACAAATTGATTAACCTCTGAACTACCTCTAAGCTTAAAAAAAACACATATTTTTTCAAAGTTCCGTGATCTGCTCAGATCTAAAAAAGGAAACTCACATTTCTGCATTTCAATTTAATAGATCCGCTCTGTTTAAATTTAGGTTTGTTTGTTTTGTGTTATGAACTGTCAATTGCAATAAAATTCAGTATTGCGAAAGTGAATTGATAAAATATTCTATTGGGAATACGACTATTTTATACATAAATGTAAATATGCGTCTCAGAGAGATGTAATAATAGTTTAATAATAATTTGTTTGTTTACCTGAAGTAGACTGGCGGCTGTCTTCAGAATCAATTTTAAATTTTTGGTTCAAATCCAAAAAAAAAATATGTGACGTTGACGTCGATTAGCCATTCGCTCGGTCAAGTTCTGAACTATGTAGCTCTGATATTCAAATTTTGTACTCCGACACATTTGATCTAAAAACAAACAGATCTGCTTAGAGCTAAAAAAGTTCAAATCATTAGATCTGCTCTGTTTAGATTTAGGTTTGTTTCCTTTGTTTTTTTTTTCATGAACTGTAACTTTTAAGACGTGTTCAAATAAACCGGTTTTAATAAAAGGGTATTATAATAATTATTATTATTTCTCTAAAAAGTAAGGAGCGCGAATGAAAAAAATAATAATTTGAAATGCTATAAAATTACTAAGCCCTTAAGAATAGATCGTTTATAATATTATGCGACATTTAAAAAGGGTTTTTAGTCTCCATTTGCCATTGTAAACGGAGCCATAGGAGGTCCTTATTGTAGTAAATAAGAAATATCGTTGGTTCCAAAAATAATAAAAGGTGTGAAGTATTACCAAAATTGTTTAAAAGAAGAGATAGAGATTTTTAATCAAGTAGATAGTTATTTTGTATTCAAAATTCATCATTGTACACAAATAGTTGCTAAATACCAGGATCATTGAAACCTCTTTAATATTAATTCACGCTTATAAGACCTTTTAACATCTCTAAGCTATCAAAATTCATCAGACTGGAATAAGGTGTACATTCAATTCCTGTCGTCGTCGTCGGTCTTGTTGGTGAGTAGGTAGGATTAAATATTAAATCCCTCATGTTGTTTATCAAATGGGAAAGGTATTCAATATTTCCCTAAACACACATCCCCGATAAAATGTACCTACATAACATATGTATCTTCATTTGAATTGAAAACAACAAAAATACAAAAAGAGTTCATAAGAATTCCCATGCATATAAAATCGCTCGCTCAGTCGTATCGATTCCATGAACTCCCAACACCCGCTGGTTTCAATGCGATCCATCCAAATCCATATCTTTCTATCTTCAAGATACAATATATTCAATTCAGTATAACATTATTAAAAATACATATTGTGCCCCCACGAGCATTTAAATCCAAATTTGTACAAATCACTGCGGCGCAAAGAGCAATCATTCGAATCGTTCGAGCTGTGACAGTTGACCTATCAGAAAGACCCTGCTGATGATGATGTATCACTCTTGCCATTTTTGTTGTGTGTTTATGCTTAAATAAGCCCAGCATAATCAAAGATGACAGTTATTCCTTTGCTGGTTTAACAGCCAACGGATACGAATACGAATACGAAACTCTGGATCCAACTGGTTTGCTGTTAGCTGCTGCTGCCGTTGCTGCTGACGAGCATCCATAATGATGATGCCTCCTTGAATATGGTATCGGAATCGAAACCCGAATCTGATTCGAACTCGAACTCGGCCCCGGACTCTGTGTCTCTGAGGGATTTGTGTGTTCTTTGTGTACCAAAAAGAAGAAGACTGATCTCGTCGAGGAGCCCAGGCCAGGCCAGGCGAGACCAGGACAGGCGCAGGCAATCACCAACATTTTGAATATAAACGTAGATATACAATGGGAAGATGTTGTTTCCATTTAGGTAGGTACAAAGACAAGAAGATGGAGGATTTGATGAAAATTTGTGTGCCCAACTCTGTGCTGTGGTGAGTCTCATCGTGCGTCGTGTCAGGTGAGCAATGAGCTCCTTTTGCATTGATTGTGTTGTGTTTTTAAAGAGTTGTGATCCGTGTGGAAAACATGAATATGGCAAAGGGAATAAATGAGCTGTGTTTCCTTTGTGCAGCCATAATGCTGCTTGATGGCTTTCGAATGACATCGGATGTATACGCTTGTTGACAGATAGCTGTGGACAATGCCATCAATCATGCGCACGGCGGCTGAGCTGACGTGCTTCACTGGAACAGACATTATGACATGCATGGAACAATCATTGTATTTATGGAAGAAGATATAGAGGTAACTTGTTGTTTGTATACCTACCTCTAACTGTTACCTAAACACATCATCGATACATCTTCTTAACATTTCTAAGCCCAGTAAGATACTCATAAACTTGGCCCAAATTGGCTTAGGCTTCATTATGTCTATCTCTTTACTGATATGCTGTGATGTGCTCTTTAGAAATATACTCGTATTATGTAGGTACTGTTTTCTTTGGAAAAATAAAAATAGCTGCTTGTTGTGTTCCATTGGACAAAAGAAGCGAAATCCTCTTGATTGTTATTTAATTGAATAAGAAACCAAATCAAATGCTGCCAGGCTTTTGAGGAATGCTCTTTCTTGCTCAATCTCATAATAGCCATTGGCCACAATGAATGCCAGCAATGCCACAACAAAACAATTTCACTCTTTACGTTACGTTAGCATGAATAACTGAGGTCTGACTGGACTGGCTGACTGACTGACTAAACAACCGCAGCTAAAGATCCAAAGAGCGAAGCCGATCGCTCAAAACCATCACTGGGCACTGCATATACTCGTACAACACCATACAGTCAAAAAGAGTCAAAATTGAAAATTTATTGAATAAAGAGTTTAAGTACAACACGGCAAAATCAACAAAGGTTTCCCCCAAATAGCTCGTGTCAAAAGACTTTGATCCATTAATCAATATGCTCTCAAACAATTTAAACATCGCGCACGGTATCGACCGCGACAATCGGTTGGTCCGGGCCGGGCCGTCCACCGTACACCGTCGACCGACTGCGGCAGTAAGAAAGAGCTTCTCTAAAAGATCACCATATACACAATCTGTATACATCGCAAGATCACTGATGTCTAATCTTCATCTCATCATCATCTTTGGACGCATCAGGAATCCCGAATAAAAGAAACGTGCTTCATGATGTATCTGAATCTGAAGTACCCACAACAAAGTTTTTATTACCATTTACTCGCGTCACACTTTGTGGCATAGTTTTGCGGTTTATATTGAAATGTTTGTTAGGTTTTTTGTTTTGTATGAGTTATGAGAATTGAGTAAGCAACTGCGTATTAGTGGTCAAAATTGTTTAATAGTTGTGAAAGTAATGATCGAAAAAGTGGCCCTTTCTTGTGAACTTTGACAGTTAGGACGGTGGGAAAGAGGAGGGAAGAGGTAAGAGCAGGAAAACACTTGAAATATTTGTACTTATGTGATTTATGATTCTTTTAAATTATCATTAGGATTGTAGCTTCTTAAAAAATTGAAATTCCAGCTTCTTAAAAATATATTACCGTAATGAATTCGGTAACTTGCCTATAAGCAGTTAAGCATAATTTTAAACAATCTTTTGTTTAGGAGGCATGAATTTAAATAGTTGTTGCCAATTTTCTAAATATTTTCAATTCCTATTTCCCTCTTATTAAAATTGTTGCATTAGAACAGGTCTAAACAGTAACAGTTCCTGAAAAAAAAACTAATCAAACAAACCTAAATCTGTGAAATTAACATAATTAAATTAAAGAGTCAGAATTTGTATGGATTTAAACAATTACTAAAAGTAGACATTTTGGGCGCAGGTATTACACAAGACTTACGTAAGGTAACTTAAAACCATTCAGATCAAGAAAAGAAACATCATCTGAGGCTATATCACTTCTTGAAGCAATCCATTCCGAATAATTTTAGCGGATTAAAATTGATTTTGTTTGAGCCCACGCAATGCTCTTACAATTCAGGACGTACGTATGTATATCTGCGAGGAATATGGTAGTAACATCATCTGCATAAAAATACACTTTGCAATAATTATTATCAATGAAGTCGGGAAGATCAATGATAAAGATACAAAAAAGATGCGGACCGAAAACAGATCCTTGTGGGACACCTGTATTGACAAGATATAAACTAGTAGTTTTAAATTTAATTCATACACAGACTAAACGGTTACTTAAATAATTAAACATTAGGTAGTTCAAGTGTGAATCAAGAAAATTGAAAATTGGTTTTGAGTTTTCGCAAAAGTACAGGGTAATTAATACAATCAAAAGCTTAAATTAAAATGTGCGAAAATGACCTGGCTCATTTTGAAAAATCGGGTATAAACATTAAGCTTATCTCGTCACGATCCATTGTTTTTCTTTAATTCGAAGCAAATTTAAAGGCTTCTGATTTACAGCTATTCTTTTTCAAAACCCTTAAAATTAAAAACATAAAATGTTAAATCTATCTAAAAATTTTTGCAACAGAAGCGCCAGAATCTTCTTTAAATGTCTTCGACAAGAGTGATTAAAGATTGATGGACCTAAATTTCGAGGGTTTTGAGGGATTATTTTTTTTTGGGAATTGAGGAAAAGTTTGGCATTTTTCTAGTTTTTAGTTGCATAAGACTTGATAGAGCGAACTGCAATCTCAACACCTAATTTCAAAGCAACTTCCTTTAGAAGATAACTCAGTAAAATCTAAATAAATTCCCTCAGAAGAGAACAGAACAAGTTCCGAACCAATTTCACTTAGAATATACGAGTATGAACATTGAGTTTTTACACACAGAAAAAATACAAGATAAAATCAACAAAAACAATAATAATTCAACATATTTTGCCAATGTTTTTGCTTCATCGAGCATTCGTATTATTTTAACATGATTTTCGTACAAGGAAAATCAAAATTAGATCATATAAAAATGACACCGTTTTTATAGTTAAATCAATACGTTTTAATTTTGAAATAATTAGAAACTGAAAATTAAAATAGAATCCATATCAAATGAATGCTTTATCACTATGGTTTTATGTTGAATTACAATTGAATCTTGATGATAATCATGTTGAATTGCCATGGTCATTATATTAAATCACTTTGATCATCATGTTGAATCGCCATGAACATAATGTTAAATTATTCCTATCATCATGTTAAATCACTATGATTATCATATTGAATTATCATGATGGTCATGTTGAATTACGATGATCATCACGTTGAATCATCAAGGTCAACTTTTTTAAGCACGACGATCACCATGTTGAATAGCCATGATCATATTTTTAATCAATCGTATCATCATGTTGACCCACTATGATCATAACATTGAATTACTATGATCGTCATATTGAATTACGATGCTTTTAGCGTTAAATTACACCATCATCATGTTGAATTACCATGATCAGCATTTTTAACCACAACAACTATCATGTTGAATTGCCGTCATCATCATGTTTAATCATTATTATCATCATGTTGAATTCAGTAATCATAATTTGGAATCAACATTATCATCATGTTGAATCACAATGACTATCGTGTTCTTTGGAGAAAAAAGAAAACCAAACATTTTTAAATCTGTGCTTTATACCGATTTATTTTAATAATATAATTCAACTATAATAATAACAGAAAATGAGTTGGTAAATTCGTTCATATATATATGAAGTTTAACTTCACAGTATAAAACATAACTTCAAGTTGAATTGATCAAAATTTTATAATCTTATCACAAAAAATACATATTTTTCAAATTTATGTTAACATAAAAAAAAATAATTCATAGTACTTTTCTTATGAAGATGTTTTAATCAAGAAAGAATGTTGCAAAACTGGGCTTTTAAATGTTTTAATGGAGAAACACTTAATTTTTAAACCTATAAACATCAATTTTAAAATTAATATCATGAATTATGAATGATCAAAACTATAATTACGAACTATAATTAAAATTAAAATATTGAAGGTTTGTTTCTTAAATATATTTTTCCATTATTACTTGGAAAAAGATGTAAGGGTGGACTAGTAAATACAGAAAGTTCCTTCAAAAGCATTTGATTTTTTAGTTTACCCACTTCTTAAGATACAAAATGGTTATTAAACAAATTAAGCTCAACTTCATAGCATAAAACATAGATTTTCGTATTATCGTGAGCAAAATAGGATACTTTAAAAAGTTTTAAGATTCTTTGTCTACAGTTAAATAACTATACACCCACAGACGTTTCATAAAATATGAACGTTTAGCGTTGTGAATTAGTGATATTACTTCGATCCAAAATATATTGACAGTGGTTTTAATCCGAATGACTTAGATTTTTTAAGTGAACAAAACCAACATGTAAACTTACTTAAGGTGGCGCTACAGTCCTGTGTGAACTAGAGCCTAAAAAACATGTAAACTTATTTTAAAATTTTGCGAATTGTTTAAAAATACTGTAAGTAAGATTGGTAGAAAAAGGAATATTCAAAATAATAATGGAGAAAGATTCAGATTCTCCTTAGAAAATGACCGATTAAAGTATGTATCTTGACTCTAAGCGAGTCACTTTTGACACATGTCATTCTGCATTTAATGGTTGCCTTCATCGGGCTTTGAATGAAGTTCTAGTTAACTTTTCTATTTTTAACATTTTATCAAAAGAGTTTAAGTTTACGTATATTTTAATTTAAATAACATAATGTCCATAAAAAATAATAATCTCATAATCAAGACAAGTTAAGCATTATTTTTGTGAAACAAATATAACCATTTCCAATCCGAGTAAACTCGTCGTCCTTCATTGCCTTAATGTGTTACCTCCTTAAAATAACAAATTCTCGTTAAGGCAACATGACATTTAAATTCAAAGGCAAATAATCACTTTTGGCTTAACTGAATGAAACACGCCGATTGTCGGCATTTTCATCGCCATCCAGGAAACTAAATATACATACATATAGGAATCTAAAGATATTACGTACCCTTACAAATATATGTATGGTATTAGCGCTGGCATTGTGTTCTAACCAATGAAAAAAAGTAGACAATTATTACGATCAACCGATCATTAATAATTTGTTCGAGCTCCGATATTGAGACCGCAACAACGCTGGATTCCTGTCACCAAAAACCATTCCCTTATTGTAGCTCATAAAAACCTACAAGCAAAGCATAATCATTGAAACGTCTCTCCCTCTCGGCGGAGCCTGATTTGCTCGGATGAGATGCTCATTTGTTGTGTATCCTCATAAATCATTGGCTTCCATTCTCTGTGTCCGGAGTTCGGATGTTTGGAATTGGAATCACAATCGGAGGACGAGACTAGGACATGTATTTGAAAAAACATATAAAGGTAGCCTTCGTGTATAAAAATGTTTTCCTTTATTTTTGTTGTTTGCGTTTGTGCCTCGGCTAATGTGAAAATATGTTTGGGCCTTTGTGATAATTCGCATTTTAGGTTAGAGTTATGGTATATAGTTGATACTATGTGCATAGAAGTCGGGTAATGTAGATTTTCACACCTTGTTCTGGGGTTCGGCAATCATCAGAATCAACTGTTTCAACAAAAGGATGCGTCTTACAATGAAGCCCCTTTGCTTATATACTCGTATATCGAATTCTGGAATGCAAATAATGCCAGATGTTTGATGGATCAATTCACTGGAGGTTTGTCGTTGTCGTCGTTTGTTGATCATCGGATCGGAGATGTTTGTTTTTGTATCAATTTAAATGTCATTGTTTGAGTTTTTGACTTTGAAAAACGAAAATATTCACTTAATTTAAGATGACACTTTTGATGACTGCCCGAAAAGAATTCTTCATAAGCAGATTAAAATTCTTTTAAACAAGAAATAAACTACAAAATATGTATTTCCTATTTATATGTGAATACAAATAATCATTGTATGATATAATAATAAATCAATAAGTAGAATAGAGCAATCTAAAAAAATGAGGCAATTTACGGAAGTGTACTTTTAGTTTAGAAAGGTATTGACGAAGGGTTTATTATATATCAAGAACTAAATTAAGAAAATTATTTTTCTAATTATGAGCGATCTTAATATATTTTAACATTTTACTAAAGTTAAAATTACAAATTGGCTCCTTTAACGTCAAGTATTTTCCAAATTCATATGACTTATGAGACTATGACATTTTAAGTGAATGGATCTATTCGCCAGATTAAGGTTTATTTCCGTTTTATTATGAACTGACACTATTAAGATGTGTTCAGTTTCATCTTTTTTAATATGTATAATATATAAAATTATGGGTAAGCAAAGGATTAAAACTAAAAATCAATATGTATACCCAGAAAATTACTAAAAAAATAAATTTGATGGTGTAAATTTAATAACAACCTATTTTTAAGGGCTTAACATTTTACTAGTTAACAATTTTCTTAATTAAAACTAGTATCTTAACACGTCTAAATATTGACAGTTCGTATGGAATAAAACAAAGCAAACAAAACTAAATATAGGGAAACGAAACTATTAATTTGAAATGTCCGAAATTGAGAATTCATATGGATTTAAAAATTATTAAAATGTGAAAATAAACTTTTTGTGATTTTTACATTAGTAAAATTTTAAGAGGTAATAAGGTGCTAAGATCCTTAAAGTATTTAGCTCTATAGATATTTTGATTTTTAACTTCCCATTCGAAGTTATTGCAAACGGTCGGATTTTTTTAATTGAAAACTTTAGAAAGCAGGTCTATATACTTACTTTTTTTCTACGAGCCTATCTTAAGAACCAGCAGAGATATCCAATCCAAATAATTTTTTTTGGAGGACAATAATATCGAGATGTATTGAAGAACTTTAAAAATTAAATTCGGTGGGTGATTTTTTTTACTGCAACAGTTTAAAAAAATTGAAAAATCTGGTTAACCCCAAATATGTATCTCACGAACCAATAATTCTGTCCACTTCAATTTAATTACTCGGAATTAAAGAAAATAGAAGACGGTGTTCCACAAGGAACTGTCCTAGGACCAACCTTGTACATAAAAGAAATATGAGTGGAGTATTGGTGTAAAATGGATTCATTTCGTATAATTCAATATGTTAATGTAACATTTCTTAAATTAATTCTTGGTTGTTGGCAACGAAAACGCAAAGATTGGGCTCGTGTTGGTCAAATAAAATGACTTTAGGATGTTTTGATTGCAAAGGACGAGTTCTACAAGAAATAATTATTGTAATCGTAATACAATTTCAGTACATGAACATACCTTTAATCTTTGTTTTTGGACAACTTGAAAATATCTTTTCATATTGAAAACAAAAACTTAAATCCAAAATAACACTAGCGCACAACTTTACACAAATAACATTAACAAACAGAAAAGAAATAAAATGCACGACTGGTTCGCATGAACTCGTTCATGTATCCAAAAAAGTCTGTTCAAAACTATTTCCTGTATTTTAAGAATTAAAATGTAACTGCAAAAAAGTTTTTTTTTTTTCAAAAATGTAAATGCCATTTGATTTCTCAAGAAAACCTTAATATTTTAAAATTTGTATTTGAAAATCGTTTTTGAATTTTAGTTTAAAAATATTTTTGGTATATAGTTTTTAACTTATTATTAGACGTCTTGCATTTCAATTTTGTAAAAAATGATGACCCATTTTCAAGATATCTAATTTCGAAAAAAAATAATATTTGTTTTTAAATTAAAAATAAAAACAATGACATTTTTGGTAGAAAAAAAATACTAGTTTAGTTCTTGAGAAAACTTAAAAACAAAATAACGGTTCTATCTGAGGTACCCTTCTGGAGCAATACAAACATATTTTTTTATATTTAAAGAAGCGAAACTAAGAACACAAATTTTAGCAAGAATTCAAAAAAAATCTACTTTAATTGAAGTAAAGTGGTAACGCTGGAACCCAGTCTCATGAGCTGATGGTCTATTAGCTATGGGAAAGTATTCCCCTAAAGTGAATATTAAATTAAGGAAGAAAAAAATATTTTGTCAATCTTTCATAGAGTGTTAATGATTAACCAGTGTTTTTAGTTCGGTAAGAGTTCCATCCCATCCCACGCTACTCGGTACCGATTCTTGAAGATTTCCATCGGATAAAGGCAAACAAACAACCTGGAACTCAAATTGATATTAGCTCCAAAATAATTTTTAACTTCGGGTAATATTGTTTTGCAAAACAAGAATTGATCGTTTATTGTTCGAAAAAATAATAACCTTCAATAAAATAAATACAAATTTGTATAAATTGATCTTTGGCTTTAATGTCTTGAGAAAGAAGAAAAATATTGACTTAAGACTTGTCATCTTTATTCAAACCCAGATATGTATTTTCTTATGAAGCCTAGTACGCTGCTGATGCGAAACGAAACTTTTCGGTGGTCTCCAAGTGCAGAGCGAAATGAAAACGAAAACCACAGCGGAAAAATATTTGTGGAGAGTTCTGTCTGGAAGTTGAATTTCACTGCTTGTCTTCATCACTTGTTGCACATCACCAATAACATCCTGAGTTTCCGATTCAGAAATGCAATGTTGGAACACATTAGACAAATCCATTTTATTTTAAATTTTAAATCAAATATAAATCAAAGTCAAAACACCGAAAGTCACGAGTAAACAATTTTTTTTTTCAATAAAAAAATTAAACGTCAAAATTTCGCAAGCAATTAATATGCTGGACAATTAAATTGAGAACGAAAAGAGTGGAGAATTGTACTAAGAAATCTAGTACAGCTCTCCACTAAAATGTCACTTTGCGTCGTCCAGCAGCGTACTGAAAAACGAAAAGCACAGCGAAATTTTTCGTTTACGATTTCGTCATGTCATTTTTGTATGGGAATTTTCGTTTCGCATCAGCAGCGTACTAGGCTTGAATGTAAAACTTGCAATAATATAAAATCAATTTATATTATTTGTTATAAATGTTTTATCTTTTTTTTATAGTCTTTTGGTAGCACATTTAACTGTTTTTGATCCTCAACATTTATGAGTTGTGACCTATGTAGACTGTTACTGAGGATAAAAAACAAGCCGTAGACTAAAAGATTAATTTTTATTTGTCTCAATTTTTGTATAAGTACTTTAATTTAAATCATAGCTAAGTCTCGCCTTCCTTTTGGAAATCCCAACAGCTTTCCATTGTGAAGTCAATGCTCTTATAATATTCCCTATAAATGTATGTTCATAATAAATATATAATCTCATAAAACTAATATAAAAAATTCTTTTTCAAACTTCACACTTTTTTGTTTTTAATTAAACTCCAACACAAAAATTAAAAGAATACAAAAAAGAAGACTTTTCAATGCCGAGTGGAATTCACTTTAACAACAAAAACGAAAAAAAAAACAAGAACTAAAAGACATTAGTATTTTATTTCCCAAACAATGCGAACGATTTTTCAATATTAATCTTAATAGCATTTGCCTTTTAATATTATTTAAAAAAATAAAAAAAAGAAAATCAGACAGCGGTCATTCTTTAACTCACTGACAAAAGCAGTCCGCTCAGGCCAGGCCAAGCCAGGCCCAACCTAGTCCACAAACAACAACAACCACGACTGTCATCGCCATCATCATTATTATAACGAATAGATTAAGAACAGAATCGGAAATAAAAGTTTGAAAACTTAATCTCATCATCACATCATATAATTTTCGATGTCACCACAGAAGCTACCTCTGGACGACCATTTGATATCTTCCAAACCCAAAGCAGTGCAACGGCATGACTCGGAACGACCGACTACGCGACAACCGACCGAACGACGGACGCACGGCACTGTGCAGTGTGCAATGTGAGTGTGCCATTGCAGAGCATCCTTCACACACTCATATTGGAACTTGGAAGATTGGATTTGAACAAATAACAAAATCTTAAAAGACAAACCGCGCTAAACATTTAGTTTAAGATTCGCCCATTTGCATCTCATCAAATCCGATGACCAAAACCAAAATGACGACAACTTGGCCGCGGTCTCGATCTCGGTCTCGGCCTCTGCATCACAATCCCAATCCACTAACACATATATAGTGAGTAAGTGAGCACGAGAGAATCCACCATCCACCATCTACCATCATATTCATCGACCCAATCGACCAGACCAACTACTGCCCAGTGCCCAATGCCCAATACCCATGCCCAGTAACGAATAAGAAAATTTTATCTCTCTTAACAACTTTCAAGCATAAAAAGATAAAACTCTCAGCTTGATACAATAATTCGAAAACTTGATTTTAAGCCGGTGGTGCGGACGAACATCGTCGACACGGTGTAGAAATTTACATCTTAATTCCCTAACCACCCGTAGCAGATTCGGTTTGGTGCTCTGCTTCCAACTTCTTCCTCTTCTTCTGCCTCTTTTTTCATACGGTTCTTATGGGTTACTGGATGGAGCTCGAGCTCAAGCTGGAGCTGGAGCTGTGGAGGAGCGTTTCTGAATCATTTAACATTCCGTAATTTTGTTGGATGTTGGAACCTTACCGTTCCCCCTCAACTCAGAGTCACAGTAACAAACTTACTGAAGTCGGTTTTATACCTTGCCTCCGATTTGTATGCATCATTATTATTATTATCCTCTGCTCCTCTTGGATCTTGAGTCGGGGGAATTGTCCGTCGTGCATCTTGCTGTCCTCGGTCCATGGTCCTACTGTGATCTGGTTCGTTCTGTTTTTAGTGCGTTAATCCGTGTGTTGTCAACTTCATTAGACGATAAGCGCACAGTATTCATGGACTTCGCTTGCTTTGCGCTTCTGTCCGATCGCATAGTTTTCCGCCGAGCCACCGCTGCGCCGCGCCGGCCGCCGCGCTGCGCCGGCCTTACCCTTCACAGGCGGTATGTTTTTATGTTTTGATGAAAAATTACTTTACATTGCATCGAAGGAAATTATGGAAGGACAAATATAGCGCAGATTGGACTATTATAGCCTTTGATTCAAGTTGCGACTCTGTGATAACAAATCACAGGTTTCGAGATAGATATATCGGTGGCTAATTGACCTGTTGCGTACTTTTATGTTCAAATGCAGTAACTATAAGCTAATTGGTGTTATACTTACTCTTACTCGAGAGTTCGTTTTCATGGTAAAAATTCGTTCCGCCTTATGGTCGGATGCTCGGAAGACGAGACGATACTTCTTTCTTTTTTGTTGTTGTTGTATTGCCTGCGTGTAATGTATTCCATTGAAAAAGTGTTAAATCAACACAATAAGCTTATTACTTCACTTAACCCCCACTGATTCTTGGGCCCTTAACCTTTGTCATGAAATTTGAGACTTATTTCTTGCGTTTTGTCTTTACTAGTTCAGTTAACGTTATGGGGTTGCCATAGCATGCGATTTAGGTTAACAATGCGTGTTATTTATTGTCGAAGGGGAATCCACCCTCATAAGCTTATTTTCAACTAATTTATTTTTTATTCTATTAGTTTTTTCATTTTGAAAAATTGTAATAGATTTTTAATGATAGTTTGAAAGCATCAAGATTAATTTCGGATGAACTTAACCTTAAAATGCTTCTTAGGATAGTTCAAATCCCCGAATGATAAAGTTTATAATATCTAGTAGCAATCATCTAACGAGGTGAAGTACCACAGTCTTTATGATCTATTCTGAAACACTTCATATTGCGTAACAGATTTGTATATTTATAATTTTTAAAGTTTCAGATTTACTTAACCTAAAACTGCTCATAGTATTATAGTCATAGTATTCGAAAAATAAAATTTATAATTTCTAATAATAATAATTGTTTGCCGGGAAGGAGTCCCGATCTGCTTCTCATCTAGTACTTTCTATTTTCTGATCTAATACTTTCTGTTTTCTGATCTAGTTCTTTCTGTTTTCAAATTTAGTACTTTCTGTTTTTGTAAGTTAATCTGTGTGTTAAAAAATTAAAAAAAACAGTATTGAACGCTTTTTTTTAAAACTATATTTCAAGAAGTCTGAGTCTCAATTGCTTTGTTCGTTGAATAATACTGTCACTGCTACACTTATTCTGCCTTCTGCAGTTCTGTTCATTATTTTGACGTGTATTTCTCTTTAAGGTTTTTCTCACAGCTGAAATGCAGATGGCAACCCTATTGATTCATATATTTTTCTTTAATGAGCTCCTTCGAAATTTAATTCCAGGTTTAATTAGAAAAGAATATCAAACACGGATACAGCATAAACAAACAAAAAGCATCAGAACAGCTTAAGGGCCAAGTGTCATGTTTATATAGCGTACGGATATGTATACCTGGGTTTTTGTGATTTATGGAAATAATCAGCGCAGCTTTTTCTCGAAAACTGGAAGAAATAATAATAATAGTCTACCCACGATGAATATCTGGATTTCGCCGCTTCTGCTGTCGCTGTGGCTAAACGCTAAGACAGGATGTTAAAAAAAAATCTCTCGAAAAATCGCTTCGCCAAAAATACAGTCGTGATTTTTTAAGGAACGAGTGCAAGTTCAAGTTTGAATTTGAGTTCTTTGAACAGCGAGATATTAGGTGGTAATTATATTCTCTAATGGGGATGGCTAACATGTTTATTGGGAGAATCTATAGAGGTATTGTACATCAGACAGAGATTCTGCGTATCGGGTTTCCAATATTTTGTTTGTTGTTGTTGAGTTTTTAAAGATCTGTGGGAGGAAGTTAATAAAGTGTAAACCAGTTTATTAAGTTTGGTTCTTCTATATGTATTTGGCAGCCAATCTGTTTACATATCCTTGGCACCTTTTTTACATACGAAAAAGTACAGTGGTGGCTTAAAGAAGAGTGACACTGAGTAAAACTTAAGGATACCCGACTTAAATAATAAGCCATACTTAAAAAACACTGAAGACTATTTACTTACAAAATTAGCAGCGAAAGTCTGAATTTCAAGCAGTTAAGGAACAATTAGTATTGTAAGCATTTATATCCACTGTCATCTTAGGCAAAAAACCAAACTCATCAACTATTAAAAAAGTTTTGGTTTTAAGGCCGCTTTCAATAAAAACCACACTTATTTTTTCAAGAAACTTTAAAAAAAGTATCCTTACCTTTAAAATTTGAAATATCGATTAAATTTAGGAACATAAGACGAAATTTCAGCACTACAGCACACTCAAAACTTATGTGCTAACTTCATGCTCATTAAATTTTCATTGTATGCTTATAATCTACAGTACGAAGCCTTCATTCGTCGAAATTTTTTTGATAGAACTACTTTTTATCACCCTCCCCCACCTTTGAAACAATACCTCTGTTATATTTAAACTTCCAAGAACAACCATAAGTTTAAATTTAGAATGTACTGTCAAGTTAAGATATTATGTTTTCAGCTGGACATCAAGAATGTACAATGTCTTATCCAACTCTGTTTTTCCCAACCATAAGACCAATGTTATCTCCTCTTAAGTCCTTTTCTCTGTTTTCCTTTCGTGTTCAAATTTTAAAAATTAAGTGTACGCGAAATCTTTAAAAAAAATAAAGGTTCCAAATTATTCTTTGACTAGCGGCCCGTCCCGGCTTCGCACGGGTAAACATAAATAGGTACAGATAATGTAGCTTTCTAATGAAAAAAGAATTATTAAAATCGATCCAGTACTTTTTGAGTTTATTCGTTACATACAGAAATACAAATCTTTCCTCTTTATAATACTAGTGTAGATAAGTTGAAAGAAGTTTTACAGTAGACGGCGCGCGGCCATTAGGAAAACAATATTAAAGGTTTGAAGTTTTTTTTAACTAAAAGTGTTATCTTATTTTTAACCGCCAGTGTTCCAACATCACATCGATCTTAAGCAAAAATTCCAAACTCCAACTAAAGC
The DNA here is from genome assembly GCA_951509635.1 of Eupeodes luniger. Lineage (NCBI taxonomy): Eukaryota > Metazoa > Arthropoda > Insecta > Diptera > Syrphidae > Eupeodes > Eupeodes luniger. Next base: position 2,562,746 of record OX608075.1, on the reverse strand, counting down.
TTGACAATGCTAGATGCTGACATTTCCAATTCTATAATACCTTAATCCGATAAACTTATTTATGGCTGAGATTCCTCTCAGTCCAATGATGATGATGATGATAGGGGAGCGTCATCATGCGGCTTTGAAACTATTCTAATAACTTCTCGTCGTCGTCGTCAATCCCAACACAAGGCATCGCAGCGCAGCGCCCCATGTCCCGCACCTATAGCCAAGTGGAGTCGAATGGTATATTGTGTGGTCAGTGGACTGTGCAATTTTTGCACACCCATATTTGTTCTGTTGATACGCATTCACGCGTCCCAGATTGACACTTGGAAGACCGATATTCTTGTTCTCAATCAATGTTTCTATTTAGATTAATCAAATACCCCGCACATAATATCTGACACCCTTTTTTGTCATTAGCCAGCCCCAGCAGCGTCTTAACTCAGAGTCGCAAGTCTGATGGGAGTTTAGAGTTTAGACTCGATTAAAAAAAAAAGAGAGGGATTTAAGTCATGGAGTTGGTTAATTACGGAGAAAATCTTTGTCAACCGAATTCTTGAGCACCTGGGACTGGGAATCAAAATGAGAATGGGACGATCCATATATCCATACTCATGTGTTGTGTGTGAAGGTAAACATGTTATTAGCTTTTTATTATCCTTGAATAGAAAAGAGGTTGGAGTTGTCGGGGCAACAGTTCGTTACTTCGATTCCTACCTACTTTTAACATCGTTTGTCCTCGAATCGAATCGAATCACAAACAAATGTATCCAGTTACAATCGAGATAAGCTGGGCAAATAATGGTCGGAAACAGTAGTGTTACACACAGCACCACTGAGAGCTGCTGAGACTGATGACGACGAAGACAACAAGAACGACCAAATCAGGCATAAATCATATAATGTAACGTTTTTCAATTTCAAATTCAATTTGTCCTCTCTTATAAAATTATGAGTGAGTCCTTTTTCTCTATTTTTGAATGCCAAAGCAGCGACAACAAACATCCTTTCGGATTATTCATTTGTATTTTTTTTTGAAATTGTCCTAATGTTGCAAATGGAGATTACGCTTGAATACGTCACTGAAGAACAGAACAGAACCGATGTTCCAATGTGTACATTGCTTATTAGTCCGCTTAACTTGCAAAACTGTAATGTGATCCTTTTTTCCTAAGAACGGAATCGGAAATCTACCCTCTGCGTTGTTCTGTCGCTGCAAATCATTTTATTTTCATGTCAATTGGTTGGAATATTTGTATAGACAACAAATGAATTGCGATAATCTTGAAACAAAAATCAAGAGCAGCCCCGAAATGGTCAGGGTAATATCCGATTACTCGACGAAGATAAAGTGTTGTTTTCTGATACTTTTATTTTGGATTGTAGCTACTCATAGTGGTTGGTTATTCAATGTAAACTTACTAACTCAATATACTCGTTGTAACGACGACGCACGATATTATGTGTCACTGTCACCTGGAGTAGTTATAGCATTTACCTATACTTCAGTGCAACGGTTGGTTGTGGGGAAAATGTCTGGTTCTCTTTCCAGAGCCATCATGAGGTGTCCCATTCGACTTAAGCCTATTAGGTGGCCTATTAAACAAAGGTCGTAATTTGATGACGCCCCGTTCGTCGTAGTATGCAACCGCAAGACTTGACCACTGTAGGTATATAGAACTTGCAAAGTAGGTATCTCCGGCTCCGGATTAAGATGCCCTTGGACTTGGACTCTATCAATAAATTAGCTTCCGGTCGTCGAATTCGATCTATGACTCTTCTTCTTGTGAAACTTTCTCGTTTCGTTTCATTCTCAGATGATTCAACGTTTTCAGAAGACGGACAAACTCTTCCTCTTAAAGTGAATCAGTGATGTTAATTGGGTGAGATGTGAATGAATTAATTCTATTTTTCTTAACGCTGTGCAAACTGCCAACCTTTTACCCCCTCGACTCTGGTGGCTTAAATCTTATAGTTCATAATACATATTGGAGGCGTCCAGAGTGCAGTCTTCGCTTGCTGTTCGTCGTCAGTACTGGGGCAGGAGGCGGCAGAGCACAGCGGCGGCGGCGGAGCTGAGGAGCAAAATCAACTTTGATAAATTCCATCACGACGACGACGACGACTATAACTCTGTTCGAAGAATATAAAGAGACAAATAATTTAGATGTACGGATCAATTGTGTGATCTACGATGATGGTACGACGACACACAGCGAAATGCCACAGTGGCAATCATTCTGAGGTCAAAATATTTACCACTTGACCCTTAACTCAATCAGCTCGAGTACGTGGGTTTCAATTAACTCAATATGAGACAATTTACTTTCTTTTTTTTCTTTCCAGATAATATGGTCTGCCTTTTAAGAATAAATAAATAATACAACAAATAATGTTTATACAACCGAACACAATGTTTCTCGACGACCGACGATGAAGACGATAAGTTGGACATCTTTTAAATATGTGAACGAAAATGATGAACAAGTCGTATATGAGTGTTGTAGATGTTTTGATTTTTTGATCTATAACATGACACATAGTGGAACTTTGACATCTGTCATCCGCTTTGGTTTCGGGTAAAAAAGTTGATCTGTTTTTTTAACGGAAGTTGTTTGAGCTTTGTTATGTGAGGTCATGTGCACTTTTAATGTCAAAAAGGCTTTTGAAATTTGCTCATAGTCTTAAAGTTGTCGTCAATTTCATTCACTTAAGTTTTGTTAGTCACTTATACAAAATTTAAGCTTTAATCTTGTCTGCAAAATTGTTCACATAACTGCGTGAAATAAATAATTCGTACAAAAATGTTTGCTAAGTAAATATTTTGTTCGACTTAATCGTTTTTTAAGCGTGTTTCAATTATTCTCAAAACGAGACGGGAAAATAATACCCCGAGGGTTTTAAAAGAAAATTGATGTTTTTTTTTATAAAAATGGGGTAGTAGGGGTAAACTACTAGTTGTCGATGGTAAATAAACTAATAGTTTTATATTTGTTCAAGCCTTTGGTCTTAATGTATTTCCCAAGAAAGTATCTTCCTAGTTATACATTTTCTAAACTTTAAACAATTTAATAGCTATTCCAAATTTGTAGTCCCTAACTTCTAGTAATATATTAATTTCACCTGAACACGCCTAAAGAGTGACATTTCGTTAAAAAAAGCTTTGCACATGAGGCACGAACTGCTTATTGTGAATAGTCACGAATTTTGACAATTCACTCACGTAACTGTTTTGGTCGCCGAACAGTGCGAATTGTGCTTAGTAAACTTATTGTAAGCAAAGGTGGCTTTTATATAAATTTATTTAATTTGATGATTTATGTATTTTACTGCTTTTTACGGCTAGAAATATTTGTACGCGATGCAAAAGGCAAGAGAAGAAAAAAATGTTGTCAGTGATGGTGAACCTTAAGGTAGTGCTACATTCGAAAGGGCTTGAAGGAATTTGTCGCATTCAACCCTTTAGCCTAACTCTTTTTTGAGAATCTTGGTGGGGGGGGGAACCATGCCTACATTTCTTCGATTTTTGTATCCTTTTTTAGATCTTCAAAGCTTCATGTTATTTTAAAAAGAAATACAATTGTTTAAAACATGTTCATGTATAGAAAATGCTGATTTTTTTCTTATTACTTTGGGTTTGATAAACAAAGTGCTATTAGAAACAAATATTTTATATTTATTAATTATTAATTTCCCGTCAAGCAACAAGTAACAGGACACAATTGTGATATTTCAAAAACGGTTAATTTATGAAAAGATTGTGAGACGTTTTGTGTTTGTTCAAAATTTATTAATAATGGCTGACAAAAAAAGGACAAGAAATCCCAATTTTTCTCTAAAAGAAAAGCGAACACTTTTAGAATGTGCTTATGAAGAAGAAACAATAATTGAAAATAAAAAAACAGATGGAGTTACGTGGAAGGAAAAAGAAACAGCTTGGGAGAGAATAAAATCGAATTTTAATTCCCATTCGGATTCAGCATTCTACAGGACCGTTGAAGCACTCATAGAATGTTACCAAGGATATAAAAAAGAAATTAGGAAGGTGGCCGCAGATAAAAAAAATGTCCAGAATTCAGACTGGAGGTGGCAAGGCCATAAATGTAAGCGATGAAAACTTTGATCTTGCCATATCCATTATGAATCCAAAAACAATAACTGGCTATGAAAACAGTTTTGATGGTGATGGTGCAGATGAGTTGTTCGAAAATGAACCCGGTACCAGTACAAACATTGTAAGAAGAATATTTTGTTGGTTTTTATTAATTTTATTATGTAGGTATCCTTTGAATTTACAGATTGAAGAAAGACAAGATGATGAAGCAATTAAGGATTGGGGAAAATACAAACCCAGTCAATTGAGAAACTCGATACATCCAAAAGAGAAGTCATGAGAATGTATCTGATGAGTAGGAAGTTACTTATGAAAATATTGATGACAATAGCCCAATAACTAACATTCCTATGTCCAAAGGATTTAAAAAGCAGTTCAACAATTCGACCACAAAAACAGAAAATAAAAGTAACTGGTGTGGAAGGCGCAGACCAGTTGCTTCAACGTTACCTAGCAGCAAAATAACAGAGCAATTTTCACATCTATCAGAAATAAAAATTGAGCTTGCTAAGCTTCAATACGATACCCAAAAAGAGGAAGTGACTCAAATATACAGCCTCTATTGAACATGAGTTAAGAAAACGTTCTTTGGGATTGGATATTGAAATAAAGACGGAATTTCTTAAAAAATCAAAAATGATTCGTTCTGAATGTGTGAGGCGTGTAGTATCCTTAAGGATTTGGGAAACCTTAATCCTAAATAATAAAAATTTGAATACTACATTCTCAAACAAAATTCTTATACCTATAGATATGTAATTCCAAGGGTACATCATTCATATTTTTTTAATTTTTATTTTGTTTTAAAATTAAATTATTTATGTTTTTGTTTTGTGCAAGAATTTCATGTATTTTATTTTGTTTGTCATGTTTAAGTTATGTGTAAATAAAAATGAAGTTTGAATTAAATTATGTTCTTTCAAATTATGTCTACGATTTTACAACCTTCTTAAATAGTTGTTTATCAGGTCTTTGCGTTTATGCATCCCGCCGTTCGATGAATTTTGGTTATCGTTTCCATTCTGCGAAATATTAGTGCATGAGATCTCTCCTGAATTTATTGCGTTTCGAATGTCTTCTGGGTCAAAATCTACGCTTTCAGAAGGTTCTAATGACATACCATTATATCGAAGTATGTTGTGCAAAACACATATTGCCACAATAATTATCAATGTCGTCTTTAATTGTAGTCGACAGCCGTATGCCAGTACAGGAAACCGTCTTTTCAATATTCCGAAGGATTTTTATACAGGACCTCTTGTTCTTATTTGAGACTCATTATAAAGTTGTTCTGCCGTGTCACGGCGACTGAGCAATGGTGTCATCAAATATTTTTGTGGGTAAGCGGAATCGCCTGCGGTACAGTTATACTGCATATACTATGAAATTATTATAAATCAAATTCTTTACCCAGAATAACGCAATCAGTAAAATCTGGACTTTCCATCTTGGCTCTTATTTTACTGCTATTAAAAATTGTTGCATCATGCAACCACATCAGTAAACACCATTTTTGCAGTACATACTCCCTGTACATTTATTGAAAATAGCTTTTTCTATTCTTAAATATTTCCTCGTTGGACCCCCCTGAGACAAACTTGGATTTTGTGTGAAATGAAACCATATTATATCTTACCTGGAGACTGAATTTTAACATGTCCAATTCATCGAAACTAAAAAAGTACTCATTCCTATCGTAAACCTGACGGAGGACACCAACTTCAATCAATTAAAGAACCTCCACATTATCTTCCAGCAAATCGGTCAATTCAAAATTAATTTTTATTATTTTATTTTAGTTTGAACAAAAAACTAGTTTTTTTGGCACAACAATTTACTGAAATGTCATCACACAACATAATTTCCTAAGTGAAACTTAAGGTGTTATGCCCTACTATTTCTTTCTTATAAAATAAGTTTCTCTTAGGTTCAGTTATGTCAAACTTTGAGTTCTGTGCAAACCATTAAGCAGCAAACGGGCCTTATTCACTTAGTCGTAAAGTTAAAACAAAACATAAATTGATATTAGCTTTGAAAATGGCTTTAAAAGATTTATTCACATTCGATCGTAGCTTATGTGCAAACCATTTAAGAAAACGTAGTAAAACAAACCAACCCAAATGTCAAGTGTCAGATATTAAAAACTCATACGGAAAAGTTAAGTAGTGATTTTTTGGTTTTAACTATAGTAAAATTACTCAGGATAACTTTTGGAGCATTTTTTTTGATTCTGTCAAATTAACTACCAATTCAAATTCGAAAGGAGCTGAACTATCACGTAAGTATCTTATTTTAATAAGCGATTCAAAAAAACTTCTTAGGTTCCGAAATGATGTGATTTATTATTATTTAAAAGCTTAAAGCTGGTTTCAAGTTTCTAAAAATTTAGACGGACACTTAAATTTTATTTTGTTCATTAATTAATTTAACTCGTTAACATACGGTTCGCATGTCTCATAAAACTCTTTTCTACAATTTAAAACACAAATAGTTAGCTTCATCTTATTAGGTAAAGCATTTGAATTCCGATATAAAGAGTCTCAAAACAAATTCATCAATTTAACGGTGATTTATATGATTCCCATCTACATAAATAAAAGAAGACAACAAAAAAATCAAATCTAATTTTCAACGGCAGCAAAATAATTTCGATATTAAGACATAAAAGTTAATCATCACTTCATCTTTAGCCCGAAGTATTTTTCACAAGAACCATAACTAATTCCCTCCAGCCTAAGTTGTTCGAACCTCAAACACTTTGACGACAGTCTAATCCATTGACTGACTGACTGACTGGTTGGCTGGATGGCTGACACTTGTCCAATGTTGTCCGTTCCGTCCATATACCGTGGACAGAGTTGGAGTATACGTTTGGTATAATATGAAAGACTCAGATCAGTTCAAACAAGAAACGCACCATTAAGGCCCGGATTTGATTACATCATTAGCATATTTATTGGGGCATTTAGTATATTTTTGTTTTGGGTTTTAAATATACGACATCATTTGTCGGCCCGTTCTCCGCCTGTTGTCGTGTTGTCGGCATCGGCAGGTAGACAGAAACTGAAACACACTGAAAATCACCGACTCACATATGAGCCATTCCGGATCCAATATTTTCGTTGTTGTTCATTTGTTTTGAACAATCTTTCAAGGTAGCCCCTGCTGATCTAGCCGACGCGACGGACGCGAGAAGACGATGACGACTCTGCCTGCATCCCCGCACCTTTGCCTATTAAATCCAGGCTCTATAAAGATTGGCCTACTGGTTTCACGTGGACCAAAGATTCTCGTTTAATGCAGCCGACTTCTTTCACTCGGCATTATTATGTTATCACCGGTGATATTACAAAATTATACAACATAACTTACGTTGATCTTCAGGTGTGTAATCACCCGAGTTTTTCTTTAAGTTGTCAACATTTCTGGCTTAAGAGCGAGTGGAATGGGAGAATTGTGATGTGTCGGCTCCATTGAACCTGGCTTGATGCGTTCTATTACTTGCTCAGCCGCAGTGAGATCTGGCGGTGTTATTGTGTCAGTGGTTGTTCGAGAACCAGCCACGGCTGGCCGTTAAATAGGTGTTGGCTTTTATGAAGATATCGTGAAATATTATTTCATTGATTTTCTGGAACATGTCAAGCTGCCTATTAGCAAGGGCTTCAAAATATAAATATACACGCATATAATTTTGTGTGTGTTTCTTATTGGTTGGATGGGTGCTATTAAGCAGACGCAAGAACGGCTCATAGCTTGTTTTCAAGTCATCATCATACGAATACAAGAATATAATGGAAGCTATTTTGAAGAAGAGACGACTCCGTGAAGATAACTGCGGTGTGCTGATATCTTCTTTAGTTTAAAGTAGTAACTTATGCTGTGCTTTTATCTTAATTGAAAAACAAATAAATAAATTAAACTATACCTATTCACAAGCTACTACTACAGCTTTCCATTATAAACATACCTATAAGTTGGTATCTTCTTTAAGCAAGAAGTAGTAGGTAGCTATATTTTGAGAATTAATGTCATCCTTTTAGTCGGTTCGGTTTCGGTAGTTGTCGATGAGACAACATAATGTCTTAGAAGATTTCTATGCGCTTAAATATAAGATAAAAAATGTTAAAGAATTTTTTGTAAGACTTTAAACTTGTTTCGGGTGTTCTTAGACAGTGTTAAATATCAGGTTATTTCGCATCATATTAGATGTGATAAAAATGCCAGCGGATGTTAATTTGGACAAGGCGAGTAATACAGGTGCTGGGAAGTATTTTCTATGAAATCGGCTTCATATTCTTTAGTTCAGGAGATTTAAAATTACATTGACAATCAAAATTTATTACACCCAACATTTTTCCGAACTACGCTTAATCTTGATTGAAGAATCATTTTTCAAAACAATTAACTCGAGAACTTTGTATGCACTGAACAAAACATGCTTGAAAGTGTGAAAATACAGTATTTCACTCAGCTAGGTTCATGAAATCGAGTTAAATTGTTTTTTAGATTTCATCTTTCGGTCTCTTTCCCTAACTTCGAATACCTTTTAGAATCAGTTCGAATGAAATTAAAACAGCTGACATATTTATATCACATCAGTCAATGAACAATTTTGCTGATTGTCATAAAAACATTTTATGATATTTTGGATTTTGTTAATATTTAGGATTTGAAGATTTGGTGGAAATTTTCAAATATCGGTTGAAATAGACTGATGTTGGTTTAGGCCGAAAGACACAGTCGAGAGAGTGTCTTGAAAGTTTTTGAGGAACACTGTTTTACTCGAAATGTTACTCGTGCTTAAAATAATTTAAAATTCCTTCTGCGTTTCTTTAAACATTTGAAGTACAAGCTGCTATTTTCCACGAACCAAGTCTATTTAAAAAAAAGTTAAGCTGAATTTTCTATAATTAAAATGTACTTTTGTTGAATGCAATTCACAACGATTAAATCTTGTAGCAAAAATCAAATGTAGAACATGGGAATTTAATTTCGAAAAGAAAAGAAATCGATATCTTTAAAAGTGAATTTCAGAACTCGAATGTTCATTTTTAATAGATCTCAATTTTAACTCTGTATTTCAAAATTCTGGTAATGATACTGTATTCAAAATACTGTGCTTCAAAATTCTATATGTAAGATCAAAATACTGTATTTTTAAAATTCTGGTTTATCAAAATTCTTTATTTCAAAATACTGTAAATAAGAAAAATAGTTTAGATAACGTCAGAAAAGTGATAAAAGTACACAAGAAGAACAATGTTTTGAGATGCAGAATTATAATTTACATCGTTTTGCTTACAGTATTCTAAAAAAAAAACAGTGTTTCAAAATACAGAATTTAAGACGCGCAGCATTATGACCCAACAGTATTATAGTTCGAAATTCAATATGTACTTTCTGGAATATTTTTGTTTTTTGGATATTAATAAATCCAATATTTCGTTCCACGAAAAAGTCTAATACTCGAATACTTAATACTTCAAATAATAACACAAGACAAAATTAATTTGTTCAAACATGATTTTGGGCATTTTTGTCCGCCGTGGTTACGAGAAACATAGTCCTTATGATCAGTCCAATTTTTAACTCTTATTTTTTTCAATAAATCTGGTGTCAAAAGAATAAACCCATTAGGGTAGCGGATCGAAATACTGTTGTGCTAAAGTATGGTTAATAAAAAATTGTCATGACTACTAATTCAGAAATATATCCTGTTTAAATAATTATGTACTTTAAAATGCTGTCAACAGGTAAAAAACGAAAAATTATTGTAGGGATTTTTGTTTTTCAGCCTCTTTACAGTATTTTGAAATACAGATCTTTGAACAGTTATAATACTGAAGCATAGAGAGTTTTGAACTACAGTATTTTTACTCCAACTCAACTACGGCGTTAAGTTTCACGAAACTTACAAGCAAATGTTTTATTGGTTAAGCGCGATAGCTCTTTCATTCACAGAAACTGCAGCCTGATGATGACACCAGCTATTAAACTGGTAAAAAGGACGAAGTGTTTTATGAACTTCGGAAACAAATTTCCAAACTTTGAAGCGTAGTTCTGGCGTTTTTTTTTTTTTTTTTTTTTTAAATTCATTTTTATTAATTCAATCTTAAACCTATCTTAAAGCTAGACAAAAATTCATAAAACTAGCCTAATTAACCATAACTTACAACTAACTTACTGGTCCCATACGGACACTCTAAGTTAAACAATAATACTTAATGCAATGCCTTTCGGCCCTAAGATCTATTTAACTTCAATTCAATTTTATTTATTTTTGTATTCATTAGAAAATTTAAAAAAACTAATATCAATATCCTTTTTATTTTTACTTAAAACTACTTAAAATAAGGTCCTTAAATAAAACTTAAACTAACTTAAACTACCTATTCTACCTATAAACTACTTAAAACTAGAACAACCACAGCAGCAAATCTAACTATCTAACGTTTTTTGTTTTTCATATTTTGTTGTCTTTTCTTTTTTTTTTCTTTTTTTTTCTTTTTATTCCATATTTTTTTTTTTTTTTTTTTTTTGTATTTTTTTGTACTTTTCTTTTTTGTATTTTGTTTTTTGTGCCACCATGCCTATTCTACTTAAAACTAAACCCTAAAACTATAAAACAAGTATGTAAGCCGGCCAAGGCTTTAAACCCCATCCCGACTACCCACTATCAAGTGCCGATTGAAGCCACCAAAACTGGTTCTCCTGCTTCACCCTATCAGTTCGGTCCCGTTCGGACACAGCCCTACTGAACCGAAGGAGCTCTGCTCCGCCTTGTGCCATGACGTCCCGATTGTACAGGAGTCGCCTATCCACGGTTCGTCGTCTGACGTGGTAGATTAGCGGAACTGCCAATCTATCCTGTATCAGACCGCATCTATCTAAAAAGAGGAATGCCTCTGGTGGAATGAAGCCGCCCAAGCATGCACTCTCAAAATACTCGTCGTTCGGATAGAACGCCCCGAAAATTAAATTGTTGGTCGAAGACATAGCTCTTGCAATGTGACCTCGAACGAGTTTTATCACGAAATTGTCAATTCTGTTGATTCGAGCCCCATTGTATAGGACCTCGTTGGAATAGTAATGCACATAAGAAGATTCCGCTGTTCTGTATAAGCCGGTACAGCGTCGTAAACACTGCCGCTCGAACACCCGAAACTTCTCCATCTGGGAAGGGGCAACGTTGAACCACACAGGACAACCATACACGATCATCGGCCGTATGAGGGCCATGTAGCAAATTACCTTCACTCTGGGGTCAAGCCGACTGCTAAAAAACAGCCGTTTCGTCAGAGCGAAGGCTCCTCTGGCCCTGGTCAGAGCAGCATTTATATGTCTGTCAAAATATAAATACTGATCTAACCAGATACCGAGGTACTTCACAACACTTTTGCTCGCTAATGGCTGCCCGTGAAGATCAACGATAACCATCTTGCGCCAATTCTTGCACGTATCCCTCGTGGCCCTAGCCAACGGGGTCCGGAACAGAATTGTCTCCGACTTCTGGACATTTATTTTCAGTTTCCAGTCGTCGCAATATCGCTGAATCTTGTCGAAATCACGCTGCAAGAGAATTCTAATAACCTCAACCTTTCGGGCCGTTCTGTACGCAATAAGATCGTCGGCGTACGCAATTGCCTTTGTAAGACTACCTATCAGATCGCTGGTGTAAATGCTGAAGAGAATCGGCGAATTCACCGCTCCCTGTTGAAGACCATTTTTAATTAAGAATGTTGTGGTAGAAGTTACATTGCCACTTTTGACAACAAACTTTCTACCGTTAAGCATATCATAAAGTATATACAACAATGGCTTGCTTATGCCAAGCCTGCTCAGTTTTAGGTAAAGACCCTCTAACCATACGGTGTCAAAGGCCTTTTCCAAATCAACCAGAACAGCACCTGTGCATTGTTGTTTTGATTTATTCCATTGGATATCAGAAACGAGTTTAGACGCAGCATGAATTGTGTCATGACCCGCCTTGAACCCGAACTGTTTATCCGGAATTATTTTGTTGTCCGCAGCCCACTTAGTCAGAGCCCTATTGATGATCTTTTCGAAAACTTTGCTGATGCTCGGAAGAAGACTTATCGACCGAAGATTTGACGGGTTGGAGTATGCATTATTCAGTGCATTATTGAAGAGTGTGGTGTAGTTCTGGCGTTAAACTATTCATGATGAATTGCTAAATTTTACTGAACAGAAATGACAACTTAGCTTGACGTTTTTAACTGTCAAATGAAAAAAATATTCGAAACCTCCATGCAGCCAAAAAAAAAACACCCTTTGTACATAACTGTTAGTTTTGATTATGTTGCCGACGCATTGTCTTTGGATTCGATATCATCTTTGGAATGTTGTAAAGAAGTTCCAAAACCAACACAAGCCCCATAGAAATTAAACGTTTTTATTAACAAAAACAACCAAAAAAAAAACATAAAACCTTTGCGGCAAAATAGTTTGTGTTCCCAAATCCGCCTCCATTGTTTTCTCAATTGTATATGCGGTCAGTGCGTCATCTATATAATTCCAAGACTGGACAAGCAAATTCAATAATAATAGTGGAGGAAATATTTCAAAGGTTCGCGCGTTTGGTGCGCTAACTTAAAAGAATAATCGACTCATCAGAATTAATATATCGAAATATTTTTCTCAATCTCAATAAAATAAAAATAAAATAACAACCACCAATTTCTTTGAGGACAAGTTTCTCGTTGTTCAAAAGGTTTTACAGTACATGGCTTGGTCTGGTCATGCATATAATAATATTGAAAAGCATTCTTGTTGACTATGGGGAGAGAATTAATTTTGGCTTCTGATGCCGGCATAAGATGCAACAAGCCGAAAGGAGAACGTTCTATTCAAAGTCATAGCATTCAATTAACACCTGCTAAAGGTAGGTAGGTATATATTAGGGGAGGAGGAGGATTATCAAAAGATAAATAGTCTTGCCAGTCATTCGATTATTGAGTCATTCAATGTTGTATGCGATGCGGTTGCGACGCGACGCGCCGTGCCGCCTCGCCTGCTTGAAACCAAGAACAATATTTGATGTTTTGATTGGATTTATAAGCATGTATAGTATATTATAACGCGGCAGTATATGGTTTGTAATTTGCTGTGAGAAAAAAGACAACTTAATGGCTCTTGACAACAGTTCTGGAATTCTATATCTATCTATTTGTAAACTTACCCAGAATCGACATCGAAGGAGATTTTTTTGTTGTATTCCAAGAAAAAGAATCTTTGAAGTTTGAAGGGAAATGTTTGTTATCCTGAAAATAAAAAGCATTTCTATGGGAACTTGTTAAACAAATTGGTAGGTGTTATTGTTTATTTTTAAGAAGACGATCTTACTCCTAGTATCTAATCTTGATAAAATCCTTGGAAATTTTTTTAAAATTCTCATTATTTAAATCACGACAAACAGTTCATTGTGACTGTTGTGCACCTGTCAAAAAAGTTACCGCAAAGTAAGAAATCGAACAGTATTTTTTTTTCGAAACAATTATGTGGAGACTTTTGTGTGCTTGTTTTAAGATTTATTAAAATGTCAAAAAAACTGGAAAAATTGAAGACTGAATTTGTCTCCAAAAAAATGTGTAAGAGATGATTTGCGTAATAGGTTTAACTGAACGCGCCTAATATTGTTGGTAAACAGACCTTTTCCAACATTGACAGATAGCGAAGTGTCATAATGATGCTATTATAAGCTAAAAACCATTTTTCAGTATTGTACTGAACATGATCTTGTATCGTAATAAACTTAAACTTTGCTCTTATGTCAAACTTTCACCATGATTTCAAATGGAACTATCATTTCCTTCAAATGAGGCATGAATTGGGAATGGTCGTGACTATTTCAATAACAACCGTCACAATGCAATTTTCAATTTACGATTACATTCGATGAAATTATTCACCTTTTCGTCAATATTTTTCTTTTTCTTTAATTTCAAATAAAAATATTCCCATGTGTAGATGTATTATTTGGTCTAAACCGATTTCGAAGCCTGCGACACCTTGCAGAAAGCCGAAACGCTGTGACTCAGTGCAGACGACGAAGATCGACAATCAATTTCAAACTTATGTAGTTTTTATTTAAAAAACAAAACATACTTGTTAAAAAAAGTGTCAAATTTACAAAGACCAGACCGCCAAAATATTTAGAAATAGCAGTTCAGCTTCAGGGAGCTTGCAATGAAGGGCACTCATCCGCACCACGTATTTATTTATTGTGCTCATCGAGGACGATGGGGATAAAGTATACATACTCCTAAAAGGATAAGGACGACGACGACGAAGAAGAAGATGATGCTGTAAGAAGGCACACCTAGATCATGTTTTCTCCATTCAACCGAGACTCGATAAGGGTTGCTCTTGCCAAAGTGTATCGAATTTCACTGATGTTACACGTCGTTCGGAGGCACAATATTTTCGCGGATATCTAAAGGATCGAACACAGAAAAGAAGTGAAAACAAAACAATTACCTACCCTTTTATGTTCGTATGTCTAATTTGTATTGGGTTACGAGGACTACGACGAGCGACGGGTCCTTCGTCTTGTCCTATCTTTAAACTCAAAAAGGAGTTCTATAACCAGCTTGTGGAGAATGGATCATTTTGTTCTGCTTCTGACTTAACAAAACAAAAAATGAACAAATATAACCGAAACACTGCGACGCTGAAACACCAAATCGTGCAATTCAAAAACTCCATTTAAATGTCTGCTGACGACCGATGCGACGCAGCGCGACGCTACGAGGACGACTGGTGTTATGTGAGCCTTATATTGTGGTCACAGTGGTCATAGCCAAACTATATAGGCGTGATGATATATTTTCAATAAATAAAAGGCTTGTTGCTCACTTACAACAAGCAACAAGGTGCGTACCGCAGTGCTGGACAAAATGTTAATTAACTTTTCAAGCCAACAATAACGTATATGGCTGGAGCTGGAGCTAAAGCTGAACTACATGAGCCGCATGCTGGTAAAGCTTTTATCATCCTTGCATCGAGTCTTCGCTGTGTTGCGTCTCGTGCGTCGCGTCACGTCGATTGCTCCATCATCAGCTTGGCCGGAGAGCAGCTATGACCAGCTGGGTGAATGAAGACATTTACCAAGAAGACACCTCGATAGTGATGCGATAGTAGTATAAATGTAGAAGGTTATAATTTACCTTTTGAATTGCGAAAACTATTTAGTTATTTCGGTAAGCGCTCACTACCGGGCCGCGCTTATAATGCGAATGCGCTTGGGCAGTGGTGTTATTAGTGGTAGATTGCGGCGAGCTCCTGGGGTCGCAGTCAACACTCAGGATTGCACCCATGGGCAGAGAAAATTTGAAAATATCAGCGGGCGATTTAAATGTTTACACGCAAATTTACACTCCGCACTTTGTTGAGGCATGAAATTTAGACGCTTCGCTATACGCCGCGGTCCAACTCAAATGGAGCGCCCACAAAAGCAAACACTTTCAACATGTTAACCAGAATACAGAATCCTTACGAGTGTATGGTGCGTTTGTGTTCAATTCACGCCGCGCCAGCCGTGGCCGTTTGTCCTCTGTTGTCTTCTGAGTTTGTTGTTGTTGTTGCATTCATTGCGGCGGCTGGCGACGCGACGTTTCGGTCGTCGTCTTTGGGTCATAAATAAACAACCGATCGAACAATGAAGGCAATTCCTTCACATATATTTGGATGAAAAGCGCAGAAATTAAATTATGATCTTGGCAGTATATAACTTGCAACCTGACACCCAATTTAATTGAGTTCTTAGATGATAACGAATGTTCAAGACTTTTGCACGTTTTTATGCTGGGTTTTATAATGTGAAATTTTGAAAAAGTGTGGGACAATTGAGGGTTTGCAGTAAAATGTTATTATAATTTGTTTTTTCTTTGCATATTCTGGAATATATCCAAATAAAGAAGTTAACAAGAAGGAATAAACATGGTGAATATTTTAATATTTTAAAAATTATTACACTTTGAAAACAAGGGTTCCACCAAAAAAACATTAATTACGTGTTTATCCTAATTAAAACAAATTGGATCATAAATTTATAGTTACCAGCAGCAAGGGTCAGAAATTCAAAAAATTCAGAAATTTTTGACAATATTTTGGCCATTTTTCATGACCTTTACACATTTTTTGACATATTTTCGAAAACGTTGGAATATTGCGATGTCGTTAAATCAGTCGTTGAAAAAATAACGTTACATAATATTTTTTGAAATCCAATGTATTCTTTATGCACTTCAGTAATGTGTTATTCATTCTGTCTCATTTCAAACTAAAGTATAAAAGTATATCGATAAAAGTGATCTCTAAGAATATTTCTGAAATACTCGGAAAATGTTGGAGTTTGAGTAAATGCACACTCTTATTGGGAAGATCAACTTTCAATTAATAATTGATATTTTCTAATCAATTATATTAATTTGACTGTGACTGTGAATTACAAAAGTAATTGCCCCATTGTGAATATTTTTTAATTGATTTTTTTAAAGAAAAAATCGGTATTGTGAACAGAAATCTTCATCAATTTTTTTGTTAATTTTCAATTTTTCTTTCAATCGTAAATTTTATTATTAATTTCATTGATTTTTAAATAATAATTGTCCTTACCTCATGGTAAATATTCACAATATATAAAAATTGGATGCATTCACAATTCATTTGCGCAATACCGATTTTTTTTCAATTGATAAATTCTATCAACTGTCAAGTGGTGGATAGTTGATCTTCACAACAAGGGTAATAATATGTCAAAAATTAACATAAAAAATAATGATTCGAACATTATTATTATTTCGAAACAAAAAGTGCAGACTTTTAAATGCCTGTTTAGAAACATGAAATTGAAGTAAAAATAAGTATAGCTAAAAATAAAATAGTCAAAAGTCAAAATTTGTTAGTTCGTTTTTATTTCTTGTTGTTCTCGTAGAAAAGAGAACACAGTTCATCTGTCTAATTTATGACTTTCGCTATCCAAATTCTTGAATTATCCCTCATTCTTATATTTTTTCAAATTATGAAATTTATCATAACATTTTAAAAATTATTTTGCAGTCCACTTCTGTGATTGTATCACAATCTTGTTGATGTTGGGGTTTAGTCACATTTTGTCCTTAATAATAATAATAAATTCATCTATTTGTAAAAATCTAATTTTAAGAGATTAATGGCTAAATCACAACCTCGCGTTTGGTCCGGCGTAAAGGAGCATTTGATCGTATTTATGTTTTTTTTTGCCAAAAAACGGGACCATTGTAAAACGATATTTAGCTTCAAATCTCGAATATTGACTGACATCTTTGATAAGTAGTTGTAGTTTTGCAAAAAAATTGTTTTACTGATTTACATAACAATATATATATATTAATATAATAATATTGCGTATAGTTAATTTTTAAAGCCATTCTTTTAAGAAGAGGTGGATTTGGCCGATTTGGATGATCTTGATGACCTCCTTCACTTTTCTTTCAATTATATAAGTGAATGGGATTCATAAAGCCGAATCCAGGATTTCTTAAACAATATAATGAAATGACTTAATAACATAGAACCACATTTTGTTTAATTTAATTATTTATAAAACAGAAAAACTTCAATCACCTAACCTCTTAGTTGACTTCAATTTCCAACTATTAAAACAAAATGGCTGACAATGAACTGTCAATTGCCCGACTCAATAGAAAACAGATATACTTTTCTTTTGGTCTGACGTTTACGATATAAAGCTGTCTCAACGCCAACGCTTGAGACAAAATATCAGATTGCCTAATAAGGACGCGAGGTCTTGGTTTTGCTAAAAGTTTTCCTCGCTTTTACTTGTCAAATAAATTACATGGAGGTTGGATGGGTAATTGTTTTAATATGTTTTAATCATATCAAGAAATTTGCATGGGCTGATTATAATGGACCAAAAGCTATGTTTGTTTTAAAGTTCATCAAACAATTATTTTTTGTTTTTTTTTGTTAAAGAAAAAACATGATAGTTGAAAAGATGTTCTGAACCAGGCCCAAGAATCATGACATATAATTTAAAAACACGATATAAAGCTGTCTCAACGCTTGAGACAAAATATCAGATTGCCTAATAAGGACGCGAGGTCATGGTTTTGCTAAAAGTTTTCCTCGCTTTTACTTGTCAAATAAATTACATGGAGGTTCGATGGGTAATTGTTTTTAATGTTTTTTTTTATCATATCAAGAAATTTACATGGGCTGATTATAATGTTTGTTTTAAAGTTCATCAAACAATATCAAAATGATAGTTGAAAAGATTTTCTGAACCAGGGCCAAGAATCATGACATACAATTTAAAAACACTGCTACTATCAAAAATAACAGAGATCAAACTTTAATTTAATTCAAATCCAATTTGAAAAAAAAAAAATAAACTGTTTAATATGTATTTTCAAGTGTGTGTAACTTTTTTAAAGATTCAAATCAAAAATGTCTAATTTCCTTAAATAAGCTTGACTATATTTGTAAATATAAATATCATGCATAAGGCAGATATGAAAAGTCAATCTGTTTCCTTTGGGTTCACTTCAACGTCAACCCCGTTTTCTTTTCGAGTGCTTTTATATTTTCATTCCTCGATTAGTTTGTTGCGACATCTTAATCAGATGCGATGCGTGTTGGCAAGACTTATGTACAAGCTATGCAAACAATGTACACAAAGTAACTATACGTTGTAATATGTTTATTGCGTTTTGTTGTTGTTGTATTATTCCCACCCCTGTCTGTCCGGGTCGTGTCGAATATGAATCGTTGACATAAACTACCTACAAGCTATACAACCCCCTATTCCCATATTGAATGGTAGCGTTAATTTTTTGGTTAGATTAAGACCTCATCGAAGGTTGAATTGCAAATGATAGGCCCAACAGACCGGTTTCAAATCACACACAACTCGTATAAGTTTTCCAAAAACGAAAAGGGAAGGGTGAAATATTCCATTTATCTACGCCATATACGCAGAGTAATTGAAAGGGGACGAGGCCTATAAAACAAGGACATTGCAGAAGGAAACAATAACAGTGTAATGTAAACACCGTCGTCGTCGTATTCGACGTCGACGTGACGTTCGGTCTCAGTAGTTGTCCTGTCAGATTGCAAACTATAAAAGCGTAACTGATTTTGTATTATAAACACAAATAAATAAAGCAGTGCCGAGCATATGCGCGAGTCAAGGGTAGGAATGGGTGCTATTGAACGCCGCCGCTGCTTTGGCTTTGGCTTGGGTTTGGGTGCTGCTGCAGAAACAGAGAAACAGAAACCTTAATGCAGGGCAGACGCATCCATTTAACCCGCCATCAGTACAAAGCCAAACACCCCGAATTTAGGTATACTCTGTTTTCGGTTGGTGTAATAGTTTCCCTTGGCAGGATTACTATACGCTTGTTTCCAGAATTGTAATGGTTATGGCAACAGTAAATTTAGTGTGTTAAATATGGGAGTGTCCTTGTCATCCTTGCTCTGGATGATTTTGCTGTTTTCTCTCTTTCCTCATCGCTATATACGGTTATTATAACAATGGGAAAAAAGACTATTTATTAACATTTTCATATTTCAATGTTGTTAATCAAGGGTTGAGATTTTTGGCATTGAATCGAGTAATGGCTGCATTTTTATCGTTTTATGTTTCTTTTTTATTTTTTTTTTTATTTTTCACTTCACAAGGATCAGGTATGAAATTGGAATTGAAAGAGACCGCTGAAAAAAAGAATGTATAAGGTAATATCATTATTAAAACGTATCTCATAGAAGTTTGCATAGAAGATAGAAACAACTTTGCATTTAAATACCTACATGGAATTGGTTTTGAGACTTCTGCTTGATTTTTGATGGTGTAGAGTTATTTTGACTTAAGTTTTCGGCAAACTATTGTTCTCAAAATTTGTTTTATAGGTCACAATAACAACCTGAGGCTAGATCACTTTAGTCAAAATAATATAACGATGTCCTTTTGACTGTTCCTGTCTAAGCTTATAGAGGAAGGGGTACTATATGTTTATTGCAGTGCTATTGAAATGCTAAACAGCTTGAAATTTTGATTTTATTGACAATTATATACTAATCATGCAATTTTTCTTATTTACATGCGCATGTAAAAAAAATACCTAAACTACATAAGACTTTGTGAAACAGTAGCTTAAGAGTTGCAGCCTAGATCAGCATAAACTAACTTTTAGCTCCTCAATCTCTACAAGAATTCTCAAAATCGGCCGAATATTTTTGATATTGGAGTGATAAAGAGAATTGATGTTTTATTTAATGCTCCTTAGTACGATACTGAAAAACAGTATTTGTGTTGGAATCTGTCGAAATTTGTCCTGCAAAACATTTCCTTAACATCATTTTGTCGGAAAAAATTAAGTGGAGACTTTTTTATGCTTGTTTTGTAACTTGACATTTTAAGTGAAACGTCACAATTTTGCACGTGAAAAATGTATTTGCAGAAAAATTAAAGGCAACATTTATTTTGATGGGAAACTGTCAATTCTAAAAATTCTATGTGTTTGAGATTTCTAAAACATATTTAGTCATAATCAAAAATCAATTTTTCTGCGCATTTAATTAATAAAGATTCTTTTTAAGGTGATTTTGAAAAAAAACTAGACAGCTAATCAATTCTTTTTCTATACAATTTGACAGCTGATATTCAGCTATAAGGCGATCTGTGCCCTGTTATTTGGAAACATGAAGAAGTTCCTGTATAACATAATTGAGGATATGGTAAATCAAATTTTCTTCGGATTGTTTCTCATTGATACTTTAGAAACATAAATACTTTTGCGTCTCGTCTCCTTAGAAAGCTGAAATCTGGCCTATTGAAATCATTTTGAATCAAAGTTTCAAGAAACTAAATTCCACTAGATAATCTGATACTGTTCAAGTTCTTCATTTTTGAAGATAAGATGATACTCGTTTTTCTTACGATATTACACAAAAGGTTAACAAAATGTTCCGCCAACCAAATTTACACATTCACTAATTTGTCATAGATTTCAAAACTTGGCCTTAAAAAATTGTCCATTATCTAAAAAATCGGATCTTCAATTTTGAACTCTTCTTCTTTGGATCGTCAGGAAATCGCAGCGCTATTATTCTAAACGGGAAAATTGCTGTTCTCCAAAGAGAAATGATTGATAACAATTCGTAAAAAATTCGATGAAATTTTTAAAATTTGATTCTGCTAAAAATTTCGAAAGTAGAATATTAATAGGAGGATATGTGTTGGAAACATAGAAGATTTAATGAAATAGTCTCAGGAAAATTTAGTAAAACATTCACGTGAATCTAAAGATTCAGTCAAATCGAATGGCATAACAGGGCTGTTGAAGTTGTTTATTTGTTTTTAACTTCGCAGTTATTGTAATTTGTAGTACCAGTGGAATGATGGTTAGTGCGTTGGTCTTGGGATCGATCCCTGCCTGTGCCATCTAAAATTTTTTTCACGGGTACTGCCTCTTGCGAGGAATTGGTAAATCCTCCAAGAGTAATTCTTGTCATGAAAAGTGTTTTCTCAAATTAGCCGTTCGGGTTCGGCTTAAAACTGTAGGTCCCCCCATCCCTGTCAACAGTACTTGCACAATGATTATTTGAGTTAGTTCGTACTTCCCTATGCTTGGGATACCTTTATGTCGCTATACCTCAAAACCAGCATAGATATTGACTTTACACAAATAATGACATCAAGATATGCAGAAAGCACTTTAAAAAAACCTGTGGGTAGATTTCTAATATAAAAATTAAAAAAAGAAAAATTTAGCTAAACCCAAATATTCAACTAACAGTTGTACAACTAAAAATTGATGAAATATTTGTTTTCTGGGATATTTTTACCTCCATGCTAATTGTAGTCAACGGAAAATAACGTTTTTAAAATCTAGTTAAATTAAAAAAAAAATATAATTGTTAGTTTTTCAACAAAAAATAAAATCCTACAAAAATTATCATTTGATAAATTTTTTTAAAAATCTAATTTCCGATGTTTTTAACTTAAATCAAAAGTTTTACAAAAAATTGGTCTGGAATATTTGGTCAGAAAACAGCCTTAACTTTATTTTTTAGTAGCATTCTTCTTAATGTTCTTTCAATGACAAAAATATCATTTACGCATTTTTAATCAAAACAATGAGAATTTATCAATGTGGATCAAATCCCAGTTTATTTTTAGATTTGTCTTTAGTTTCAATGTGTGATGTTTGAAAGTCTTATAATCTATAAAAAAAAAAGAGAAAGCACTGTCTGCGTTTTAAGGATTCCTTAGCTTGAGCGACTGGGATAAAATCACTACAAATTACTTTTAGGCACCAAGAAAGAGATGTCTCCTAGAATCTATCGTTTTTCAGGGCAATTAGTACTCACTCTGCCACTTCTTTTATCATATCTTTGCAATCGATAGTTGAAAAATTCGGATGTCTAGAACTTTTAACTCTCCTTGAAGACCTAAGATAACAGACTTACACAACCTCACAAAACGTAAAACGATTCTACATAAAATCTTACAAGATTTCTAACTTCATTGTTCTTAAACAAGATGCCATTAACCAACCCACAAATCCCAGATTATGATAGCAACAAAAAAAATAAAAGACTAATATTACAAAATTGTTGCGCCAACCTTCGAGTATCATTCAATATTGCAGGCTCGCATCACCTGCAAAAAACCATTTGCAGCACACTAAGGATTGCATCTCTCAAGAAAGTGAAATCCTAGACCGATTGCGAAAGGCTATATCTATCTATCTGTGTATCTGATGCAGATAATGAACCATTCTTTTATCCTTTTATTCCGAAGATTACCACAATTGATTGGCTTCCGCAACAATGATTTCCTGAGCATCTGCTTTTTGTGAAAACTGAATATGATTTCAAGAAACAAAAAAAAAAAAAAAAACTAAAGATGATGATGAAAAATGCAATAATAAGCCATAACGCATTATGGGAACACTAATCGCCACATGAAATCGTTTCAAAAACATATTTTTTACAATTTCTCGAACATATTTTCCAAAAAAGCAAAGAATGCAAAAACTAATTGAACTAAAGTAGCTTGCGAAAAAATAAATTCCCATTTAGCGATAGCGGGAAACAGTGCCAAAGTTAAGGGCTTTTCCAGTTCCATCATCATCAGCAATCAGCAGCACCAACTTAAAGAGTCAAGAACTTGTAACTAATTGCGAAAAGAAAACGCCGTATCGGCCGCCGCCTCGCCCGTCCTAAAAAAATTGGCATTAATTTTTTCTATTACTGAGACTTAAAAACGAGAAAAATCAAATCAACCCTCAAGGCTCCGCTCAGAGGTAGGTTAGGTATGTAGACGTAACTTTATAGGTAGAACTGTGTGAAAGCAATTTGGACATGAATACGTATGAGGAAAACAACTCAATCAAAAGAGAAATAAAATCGTCGTCATCGATTCCAATCGACTGCACCTAATTAAGTGAAGTGATGATTGCCAAAATGAGTCTGCGCGAATGGTGGCGATCGAGCTCGAGCTCGAGCATTTGACATTATTTCCCTATACCAAAACGTTTCTTGTTTTCTTCTTAAGTAATCGTTTCCCACAACCTCCGGGCTTTGGGCTTTGACGACTCTGATTGCCGATTACCGAATTTGATGCTGATGCCGATGTCGATGCCGGTGATGACACTTAAAAATCATTTTCGTCTTTATCCCATCAGCGGGGTTTGCAGACACTTGAACGCCATCCAGAAAAGAACTGAATCTCAAGTTCCAGCTTCGCGTTTTCGAGAGTGCAAAACTATGAGAACTTTTTTTCTTTTCGGGAAAAAATACTTCCCAGTTAGTCGAGAGTTGGTCGAGATTGAAAGGAAATGAGAAGCCCACACACCGTCTGAGGCCTGATGATGACTCCATATGTACATTCTGTGAATATGCGAATTCAGCTTCAGAGAGCAGCGTTAATAAAGTCTGTACGATAAATGAAAACATCCCGTTTGTAAATTCAATTCAATTAAGGAGCATTCGAAGTTTATTGGAGCATTCTTATATATTTTTTTGTTCCTACTATACTCCTCCGCGTAATTTTCGAGACATTACTAATCATTGTTGGGTCAAAATATTTACCACTTGACCCTTGATTTAATTAAACCGTTGCTGATACACTTGCCAAGGGAAAGATTGTGCTCTTTAGCTCTACGTTGTTCGTTTTGCGTCGCCGCCGCCGGCGCAGAAGTTGTGGGTCTATACAGATACAGAAGAGAATGATGTTTCGTCTGATTAGCATACGCGCTGTTGTAGAGTGCGCGCTTCGAGACAAGCTACATGTGTTAGATGGGTGCCGAGCCGCTGCTGCTGCCATCGGACAAGATGTTTACGCCCGACAAGATACAGATCCTCGAAAAGCAGAGGGTGTCACATCGAAAGATAGCAGAAATAGGTTCGGATGTGTTAATTACCGGGAATCTTACTAATTGCCCCATCCACGCAAAGTGCAGAGCATCAGTCCCGCTTTTGCAATTTGATATCCAAACCAACGACGAGCGACGGCGGCGGTGCGGTGATGGCGACGGTCAACAGCAACATTCGCGTCGCACGAGAAGATGGCAAAAGCCATTAGGTTTCCACCTTGTCAGCTCGTTTGTATATCTTCTTTTGGATCCTCTTTTTGTGCCGCTTTTATATACAAATGAAGGTACGACGAACATACCTTTTTTGAGTTGTTCGTGTAGCCGATCCGTATACCTTATATATCGGCGAATCGGGAGATGTTTTTATATATTTTTACATTTTATGATCTGTTTGAGTTATGGTCTCTTCTTTTCAGAGTTTTTAGAGATGGGTGCAATAAGCGTGAGAGATATATTTGTTGACTGGGGCCGCTTATTAATATTGATGGGTATATTTTGTAAACGATTTGGGTAAAGTCCAGCAGGTATGAATGTTTTACAAGCAAAGCTTGAATAAGGATCAAGATAAGGTTTGGGTTTTATTTGCGGGAGTTCTAGTTTCGTTTTAATTTTTTTTTTGAAGAGTAGTCAAAAGTTTAGACATCCATATCGACATCGGTAAAAGGTCAAGTCTTTTAATTTATAGATTATTTTAAGACTACGTATTCGTTTGGAAATTAATAGAAAACCTACATTAAAATGTTTGTTAATGATTATCTCGAACAGCCTTCAGTTTAAAATTGGTTCAGTTTTTTCTTGTATTCTTTAGTTTCTGAAAAACTGCTATTTCGTAAAAATATGAAGAAGTACAGCTGTAACTAATATAAAAAAGAACTAAGTGAAAGGGTTTTAGTTTTTTGTTTCTTAGAAGCTTTAAGTATTTTAGTAGTTTTGGTGTTTAAAAAAATGATGCCAGTACATAAGCTTTTGACACCCAATGGCAACGTTAAGTTAACTATTTTAGGTATGCCTTTATTTAAGATCTAAATAATATAATATCCAAGTTGGTCTAAAAACACAACGTTACATAACCTTCATAAGTTGTTTTTGGCGTTTAAAGAGCCTTTACAATTTTACGTAACCTCAGCTTTTACAATTATTCTTGTGTATTGCTGCAAATTGTTAAATAATTATACGTTGTTTTTAAAGTTCCATAGATTGTTGAACTCGATTCTTATCGATTTTATAATTGGGAGCCCGAAAAAATACCATTACACTTTAAATACTTACCTACAAAATTAACGCCTGGAAAAAATCTTTCAGTAAAATACAATATGATTTAGTTCTAACAGAATTATTTCGTGGACTAAATTTCGGAAAAGGTTTTGCTCTGTGTCTTCTTAGCTTTTATTTGACTCATGGAAATGATAGCTAATGCTTATTCCAGACATTAATAAATTTGCATCCCATCTTCGATATTTGCGAACTTGTATTATGAGAAAATAATCACGTTTCCAACTTTCAAAGATGGAAAAAAATCCGAAAGAAATTATTCCTCCAAAAATGTTTATTACTACCAAAGTTGTTCGATCTGAAATATCGGACTCATTTCCTACTTAAAATAATATAAATTAATTGAAAAAACTATAATTAAAGACTACGAAAAAAGATTGCTTAATTTTAGAGCTTATCATTTTACTACTTCAAACCTTAACTTAACTTTTTTTAAAAACGGTGCATCCGAAAAAGTCTATACACAGTTCGAGGACAATCAAAATAAAGCAAGCAAAGCAAAGTATGAGGGACGTATTCAAATGTCAGAGATTCTGAAAAAGTAAGGATTTAGAAAATTGCTTGAAGTTTAAGTAACCATTTTAGGCTTTAAACTTTAATAAAATGTTAAGAAATAGTTCGATGCTAAATTCGTCAAAAACCAGAGAAATAATCTTTCTAACTTAATCCTTTAAAAAGTTTTGTCTATTTGTGTCCTTTTTTAATTTCAGGTATTTTAAGCACTGTTACTGCGTTCAAAATTTTGTCCGTGCCATTATGCAACTTTTAAGGCTATAAAACCACGTATCCTTAAAAATTAACCTTCAATTGATTAAAATGTGTATTTATTGTTTTTATTTATTTAATGCATTAAATCTTTACACTTGAGTATATAAAGAAGAATTATAAATGTTGCATTCATAAACATCTCTTGAATTTGAAGCCCTGAAATGATTTATACAATAACTTGTGTATATTAAAAAAAATATTTTCAGATTAACATCCTACATTTTTAGTCCTTTACAAATCTTAAGCATATGTTAAATATCCACCATTATTAGCCTTGAGTTGTAAAAATTCAGTAAAAATAGTGTTTTGATTATTCGTTTTTATATTTTTTAAAGACTTGTGTTCTCATCAGATGCATAAGTTTTATTTACTCTTTGGATAGTATAGAAGCTTATATTTTCTTTAAGAGTATTTAAAGCTTGTGTTTACTAAGTATATGAATTATATATTTCATTTGTAAATAGATAAGATTATTCTTTTTAGTTTTTATTTAGTTTTAAGTTTTAATTTTAAGTCTTAGAAATAAGTTAAAAAGCTGAAAAGGCAAAGCTGAGATTGTGCACTGATTTATTAATGACTCAATAAAATTACTGACTTACTTACTTAGTTTATATACTCAACATGTTTCATTTTCTTTTAAACAATTCTTAAACCTTTATCATTAAATTTTCGTGACAACTAAATAAATTTGGACATTTGATTATTAAAGTTGTAAATTAACAGAAATCCGTCTTAAATTACCAATTTGTTGCTTTATGGTAAAATATAAAAAGCTGTAACATTTCACTGCTCCTCGTTTCAACCTCGGAATAGTGAAAAAGAGTCCAAGCACTCACACTGTCCTTACGCCACGCCACGTCATACGAATGAACGAATCCTTATTTATAAAATATTTTCCTACCTGGTTCAGTTACACCCTGTTTTTATCAAATATTTTAATAAATAAAATTACCACATTATTATAAAAGTAAACAAACTAAACTGATTTGCATAACGAATTATTTTTTACTGATTAATTGAAACAAATAAAAATGAGAAATTTGGATAGTTCTCAAAAGGTAAATTGGTTGGGATAAAGTTCATATATGTTTATGTACTATAAATAAATCAATCACAAATTATAAATAAACATCCATATTTTCACAAAATTGTAAAAACATTTCTTTTAAATTCTTTTTTGAAATGTCAAAATGACATTTGAATAGTAAAACGGCTTTATTCCGGTTTTAATATTCTAATGAAATAGTTTTAGATTGCTCTTCAATTCAATACAAATATTCATTTATTGCAAGTAATCATTATAAATTTTATTATTTTTTTTATTGTACCTATAAATATTTGCATTATATGATTTATGTATATTCCATTATTATAAGCATTCTGTAGTGGTAGCTAGCTCTGAAAAATTTGACAAGGTTTGTCCAATCTGATCCATTTAAAATTTCAATCGTTTCCTGTACGGATAGGGATGGTTTACCAAATCATACTCTTCTTTGCTGGTTAAAAATTGGACACACACTGATGAAATGAAAGCAATCTTCTTTAGCTCTCAAGTTACATAAATTGCAAAATTGGTCAAAACTTCCTTTATATGGTTTTCCATTTAAATTAGAAGTTCGCATTTTGATTTAAAAATTAGGGAAAAATCTTTATAGGAGAGAGAATCTTGAAGGTAGTTCTTGTCACACAAGTTATAATTAAGCTGGCTATATAGAGTAATCTTCTCTCCGATTGACGGGCATTTTCAATTATCTGATTTCGGTTAGATTCTTCAAGTTTTTGGATGATTTCGTAGAACTTCGTTTTCATCTGACAAATATTGTTGAGATTGATCTGCACAACTTCTCCACAGGAAGCAGCAATGTTTTCCCATGTCCTCATCCACCAGTCCTTATTCCGAATTTTGTAGAACATCATTATTTTACATAACCGAGTTTCCCGTAGACCAAACACTTTAATTAAATAATCAGCCTGTAACTTAAGACTCAAAGTAAAAAGTTTTAGCAGGCCTGTTTCCAAATAAATTTAATAGTTTGGTGCGATTAAGGGAATATTGAATATTTTCTTTAAGAAATTTCTTTGAAACTTTTCAATTTCCTCGTATTCTTGCATACCCCATTGCTCTTCAATATTAAAGGCGTTGTAAGGTCGGAATAACCTGGCTCCGTTAGCAAGAAGGCTGTTACTGTTTACAATGTTTTGGGCAGATTTCAAGAAAAGTTGATTCTAAAAGATTCTAAATAAAAAAAAACAAAAAACGGCAACGCTTATTGCAAGACTTTTCTCATTTTGTAAAAACTTAGGTAAACGTGGAAAACTAGAACTAAAAAATATATAGGTTTCGTTTAAATACATATTAAATAAATACGTTAAATGCTAACGTTAAGATTGAAACTTTTACTTAAGTCTGAACTTAAAACTAACATAATTTCAACTACTTACGAGTATAGCAAAAAAAATAAATTTAAAGCTCGTAGATTCGATATTGTCATTTGTAGAGTCGATATGATTATACAGAACTTGTTGAATTTACTGATTAACTGATTGAGATGAATGTTAGCGCCTCAGTTCAATCTGCTAAAAATAGTTCTAAGGGGTAAATTTCTTCTTAAGCTAGCCTGACTAAGATTAAAATTCAATCGACCAATAATAGATGAACATGAAATCGTTCTATTCAATACATCAGCTATAAAGCAATACTGCAAAATGCTCTCTGTGACCAGAAAGGAGAGATTTATGGGGAAAATCTTTTGACGAAACCAAGTGTCTCGTTAGCTTTTCTTATATATAATTATAGGGATCAGTAAACGTCATTATTGAGTCTGGTACAACATCAAGGTTTGAAAAACACGATTCTCTATTTAGACTTGATGAATTAAACATAAAATCATAATTTATTATGTACGTTTATGTGTAACACACATTCAGCCCTATTATGGCTATCAACTATCAATTATTTGATAACTGATAACTTCTATCAATTTATTGATAATTTGGTATTATGAGTATCAAATGATAATTTTTCACCCATTGTGAATACTAATCAATATACGATTGTGAATAGGTTTTGTTTGGTGTTTGACGTTTGTCATTTGTGTTGAGTTCTTGTGTTTTGGTCTATAAATAATTTCGGCGGAATAATGTAAGTTGTTTTCATTAAATAAATTTCTTTTTTTTCTTAATAATATTTTGTTTATTTAGGAGTAGAATAGTTAGCAACAGAAAACAAATAGAAAGGCTTGTGGAACTAATGGAGGAAAATCCTGAGGTTGCAAAAGGCATTTGTGCATAAATCTCTGAGCGCTCAGTTAATGGTACATGCCTATTTATCAACGAAGAATTTGTGCCTGATAGAAAATTTGATGGATATCATAATTTTTGACAGCCGTAATACCAAGTTTAATTTGCTTATTTTAATTCATGAATTTATAATTTGTTCAGTGGGTTTGAAGCATCTCGTAATACTGTTTATTTTAGCTTGCACGATAAACCTTCGCCTCAGTACAATTGCCTTCAAACAATAATTTTAGTGAAGGCATTTCGTTCTTCAATTTGTATATTCAATAAAAACTACAAAAAAAAACTTTTATAAATCGTATTTAAATTACAATTCTTTACCATTTACGAATATTTGATACATTTGTCAACGAAGATTTTGTAGCTCATACAATATTTGATGGGTATCAATATGTTTGATAGCCGTAATACCGAGTTTATCAATAAAGCTATTCACAATAGATCTTTTAATTCACTCTTTATCAAAAATATTGATAATTGATCACCATAATACCGATTCATTAATTTTGTTGATAATTATCAACTATTATCAAATATCGTGTTGATATTTGATAACCATAATAGAGCTGATTGTCTTACATTTGTCAATATTTAAAATCAAACGATTTGTATTGCACCACTCCCAATTTTCTTGTAGCTCTTTACAAATAAACAGCAGTGGACCAAGGTGCCTTTCTTGAGGTACACCAGAATTGACTCTAAATTTACATGAAGGGTAACTCCTAAAGACAAGATAAAATCCACATAACAAAACGGTCGTTGAGTCCAATTTAAGCTAATTTATTATTTATTTTATTATAATTTTATATATATTATTTAGCTTTAAAATATTGACACATTTATTTGGAAATATTATCATAATATTCTAAAGTCTCCAGTTTAGCAAACATATACCGAACGTAAAAGTCGTAGTTGTACATGTATTCAAGTCAACGCATTTGTGTCCTCATTTCAATCCACCCTTAACTTGTATTCAATTATTGTATATTGAGTACACATTTCATCATCATCATAATATCATATCATCATCATATTATAACCCTCTTTCGACTTAGTTATATATGTTAAAGTTGTAGGAAAAATACTTAATATCATTTCCTTATTTCTTCCTCCTCAATAGTAGCGGATCTACATACATACATATATATACGAATATAATGTAAATGTTCCACTTGCTTTTACATATGATGGGCTGGGAACACTGACCGTAAATTCTCTCCACTTAAACACGAACACGTAATAATTCTATTGTACGCCGGCCGCTCCGCCACGCCATCCAGAGTCAAAGTGACATGATGCCATTAAACATTATCCGTATATTCCGTGGCGCTGCTGTTTTGTGTTATTCTTATTATTATACTATAAAAGTTGTTACGTTAAACTTATTCGCTTTTCTTAACCAAATTTGCCTAAACTAAACGTCGTACACCACATAAAAAACTTATACCTATGCCTTGACGACGACGCGATGCTTTACCGCGAGACCGTTACGTGCGGCTATAGCTGGCTATAATATTATTTCTTTTATCATTATATTTTCATCCAAGTTATTTGCTAGATATTTGAGTCACTTTTGCTTGCAACACAATTCCATTCAGCTTGCCAATTACCGGACCATTATTCAATCAAGACAAATTTATTTGTTTATCCAGGCGAGTGCATCATTTTCATCATTTCCATACCCTCATGAAGCTATGATGCCAGTGCCAGTGCCAGTCAAAGTACTCGTATCTTCGTCTTCATCTTTTTATACTACATCTTTTGAATATAAAAGATAAGCAATACGATACCATCATTCCAATTATTGAATTTCGGAGTATTATCCATTTCTGCGTCTTTTTTGTTGTTTTATTATTGTGAATCAACCTTAAAGACATATACAATTATTTGGACTTGCTAGACTTTAGCTTTATAAATGTAGCTATAGAAAGTTTTGAAGGAGCAGCAGTCAAAGCCACATAATAGAGAATGACCTATTATTGCCGTGGTCATTACATTGGTTGGTACACATCTATTATTTTAGTTTGAATGGAAATTATTATGCACGCTTGACAGAGAGGGAATTCTTTCGGGACGGACGGATTTTGTGGTCCGGAATAATTCATGGTTTGGTTCTGGGATCAGCCGCCGCGGTCTTGCAAGCGGCAACGGCAACGGCAGCGTTCAACATTCAACGTTACTAGGCGGTTTTCTTAATTATTCATTTACGCGGCAAGGCGGCATCGGCATCGGCTTCAGCTTTAGCTTCAGCTTGTTTTGTTGTTCCCCGTCGATTAGACAATAATTTTCACAACTCACTTTGCATGACAGCCATTGTTACTTTATTTGTTATCTGAATTTACCTATCGCGCATTTATTTATGTTCATATACAAAAACTAAAGTCTCTGTGCGAACTGGCTGAATGGCTGGACTGGACATGAACATGAATATGAATGGTGGTGGTGCTGGTGCTCTGGCTGCCGCGGCCGGCGCGGCGGCGGGCGGCGGTGGGTTTGGGTTCTGGATTGGACTGAAAACACTGAAGATACTTGGCATTATTTTATGCTTAAGTCAGCTATAAGGCCTTACCCCATATGAAAATACCTGAATCGAATCGCCTGAGTTTTAGTCTTAGTCTGAGAATGAGCCTGAGATCAGGTGTTAGTTTGCAAGCTGCCTTATGATGACGAAAGCAATTATCGTTATTAGTCTTACGTTGTGGGGCTTTTGTGTATGGACTCTTTTTATTGTGTGCCTTGTTGAGTATCGGGTCTCTACTCTATAGTTGTGCTTCTTTGTGGTTTCTCACATCATTTGGACATGTTTTCATTGAAAAGACTATTATGAACAAAAAAGTAAAAATTGAAGAATAAAGAAGTCCCTGTACGAACATACATATTTCTACGTACATCTATCAATGCTGAAAGGAAGAATCAAGCTAGACTTACAGACGATCTAAACGTTAAACACTATACTCGTATTCACTTCACACTCAATATATGGCGCTACAAAAGCCAATAGGGTAATAAAATAATAAGCAATATAATATACAATGTTAAAAGAACCGATAAAACATAAATAGATTAACCTAGGTTAATGACATTTATATATGTGCCTTATAGCTAGTTTAAGCTTTAATTAAATTGCCATTTAAGGTGGGGAAAATTTAAAATTATAGACAAGCCGTTATTCCGTTAAATAACTTAAACAATTGAACATTTCCAAAAAAGAACACTAACTTTCACGGTTCGTATAGAAAAAACAATTAGAGCTATCATTTGTTTTTAATTATTGAAACCAATCATTGGAATTTTTTTGGCAGGTCGTTTAAAGCCATTATTTTTCTGACATAAATCTTTAACTAGAATTGTGTGAAATTGACAAACAAATAAATGGAAAGATTCGATTTATGATTTGCATTTCTAATCCAAAGAAAAAAACTACACAGTCAAATACGCATTTAAAAAATGGCTGAACTGATTTCAATAATAGCTATAACTGGTTCCTTATAATCGGGTATACTTAAAGTCATACTTTTCAATGTTTTTGAGGTAACTCGAAAATCAATTTCAATTGAAAACTTAAATAAGTAATTTTTTCGTGGAAAATATAATTTCGGTTACATTGGGTTGCTTAAAAAAGACTTAAGAACTATGTATATACAGAAAAAGTTGAAGAACTGAAGGTATTTACATTTTCTTCAAATAAAAATTAAAAAAGTCCAATTATCCTTGAAAAAAAGTGTTAAAGTTCATAATAATTATGACAAAAATTTGGTGATACAAATTAAAGTCAAAACTGATATTTTCGTAATAAGAGAAGTATTTATTTAGAAAAACTTATGTATTTGATAACCTTTTTACAAAAGAGAGACATATTTCTTTTTAAAAAATATTTGGTTTTTATTTAAGAACTCGAAAACTATAAAGACAGAAATATTATCAGAATAAATTTTCCATTGTTATAATTTGGTTGATAAATTGATGGGAACCATTTCTTAATTATAATTTGCAAGTTACATAGTCCATTTGTATAGTCTTAGATAGATAGATATTTTATTGTCAAAGGGAAAGTTACAAAGTTTACAATATTTTTAAGTCATTGCAC
The DNA here is from genome assembly GCA_951509635.1 of Eupeodes luniger. NCBI lineage: Eukaryota > Metazoa > Arthropoda > Insecta > Diptera > Syrphidae > Eupeodes > Eupeodes luniger. The sequence continues at coordinate 2,528,818 of OX608075.1, read as the reverse complement.
AGCACAGAGATTTGATATCAATTTGTATCTTACTACTGAAAAATAATAATTAGGTTTTAAGCATCATGTGTATGTCTTAATATTTATAAGTTTGAAGGAAAACATTGCAAAGAAAAAACCTTCATTCAAATTTTGTTTATAATTATATCACAGATAGGTTATGCTTAAATTTAATAGGAACTAACTTCCGAATAAATATATAAATAAATAAATAAATAAATAAATAAATAGGCAAACAAATAAGTTAATAAATACACAAATGAATGAATAAATAAGCACATAAATAAATAAATAAAAATATAAATAAATAAATAAATAAATAAATAAATAAATAAATAAATAAATAAATAAATAAATAAATAAATAAATAAATAAATAAATAAATAAAATAAATAAGTAAATAACTAAACAAATAAATACACAAACAAATAAATAAATAAATATATATAAATTATTAAAGGAGAAAAAATGTGTAAATAAATAAGTAGACAATAGAATGAATACCTACATAATAAGATACATTAACTTATAAATAAACAAAAAAAAAATACATATAATGATGCATAAATTAACAATATAAAAATTTAATAAATACACAAGATAATAAATAATACATAAATAATAAGTAATACAAGAATAAAAAAAAATTTTTTTGACAATTTGTTAAATTAGGTTTCTAATTAGAGAGTTTTCACTTAATACACATTTTCTGAAAAATTTTTTATTGAGAATTTCAATTTTCTTGTCTATTTTTAACACGTTCGTTGTCTCTATGTGCAAGGCTTGGGTTGAATAATGCCAGGGGAGCTTCAGCATCATTTTTAAAATTTTGTTTTGAAGAATTTGCAATTTTTTAATATGCATTAGAGCACAATTACCCCATACGGGCGATCCATATAACAGTATTGCTTGAAAAACGACTTTAAAAATAATAAGTTTATTGTGTTTGCTAAGTAACGACCTTCGGTTAATAAGCGGATATAACATTTTTATTCCAACATTTATTTTATTTGCTGTCATTTCTGCGTGTTCCTTGAAGGTCAACTTCTTATCTAAGTAAATACCTAAATACTTGACAGAGCTGACCCAAGGTATATCACAGTTATTAAAGTTGATATTACGTCTGGGTAAAAAACAATCCTTTCTTTTTCTGGTGAAAAAGATAGCTTGACTTTTCCCAGCATTAATTTTAATTTTCCAGTGTTTATAATATTCGTAAATAATTTCTAAGTCAGTTTGAATATTATTTATAATATTGTCAGGATCTTCGTCGGATGAGAATATCGCAATGTCATCTGCATACATACCAAATTCACAATTTTGCAAGACTGGAAAATCGGAGACAAAAATATTGAACAGAGTAGGAGACAACACTGATCCTTGAGGAACGCCAGCAGGAATAGTTTTCGAAACTGAGTGTTTTCCATTAAGTGAAACTATAAATTTTCTATCACTTAAGAAACTTTGTATAAGTTTTATTAAAAAGGCTGGACATTCATTTATAATAAGTTTGTGTATGAGTGCATTGTGCCAAACAGTGTCAAAAGCTTTTTCAACATCTAGCAAAACTAATCCTGTTGATTTTTTTTCTCTAAATTTTTCTTTTATGTGTCTACAGATTCTTAAAACCTGGTGTGACGTGTTGTGTTCTTTTCGGAAACCAAATTGCTGTATTGGAATGATATTTTTTTCGTTCAAAAAAGATTCTAGTTTCCAGCGAATTAATTTTTCAAAAATCTTACTGATACTACTCAGTAGGCTTATTGGCCTATAACTTAGTGGATCATTTCGGGGTTTTCCAGATTTCAATATTGGAACTACTTTTGCCATCTTCCATTTTGTAGGAAAATATTGACTTTTGAAACAGGCATTTATTAGAGAAGTTAAAAAAACAAATCCAATCATGGGAAGTTCTTTAAGGAATTGGTTTTGAATACCATCCATTCCAGGAGATTTATTATTTTTAAGATCATGTATTAAATATTCAATGTCGTCAACAGAAATTAGTTCCTCTGCAGATAAGCTTATTGAAGTTCTATTGAGTTCAATGACAGACGTATCTACAATATTTGTTAAAACAGGATTGTTATAGAGGTTAATAGTAGTATAATGATTGTTAGCAAAAGTATTTGCAAGCGTATTTGCTTTATCTTCGTTAGAAGTATGAACTGTCCCAGATGATTCAAGTGGTGGTATTTGAGTGTTTTTCTTTTTAATTATCTTATGTATGTTCCAAAACGGCTTAGAACTAGGATGTAGGGAACTAAGTTTTTTGTTCCATTCTATGTTCCTGAATTTTGATATCGATTCTGTTATCAATTTGTTTAGATGATTCATTTGTTGAAAATCGTGTTGCTGTCGGTATCTTTGCCAATTCCGTCTAAACATATTTCTTGTTTTAATTAGTTCCAAAATGGTACGAGGAAGAATAACAGCTCGTTTATTAATTGTTTTTTTAGGAACTGATACATTAATACTATCTAAAATACTTTTTTCAAAATAATCAACATAGACATCAATATCTTCACAACATTCAACACATTCAATACTATTTAAAGTTTGACGCAATTTTGAATTTAAATGAGAGCGATATAAGTGCCAATTAGCGTTCTTAAAATCTAAATATTGCACATTTAATAAATTTGGACTAAGAGTAGTATCACAGCAGACAGGAAGATGATCCGAACTAAGCGCATTTGCAGTAGTAGGGGTCGTAAAGCAATGCGGAACATTTGAAATAAAAAAATCTATCGTAGATGGTGAAGCTCTTCTACGGGCAGGGATATAAGTTGGACCGTTTGGAAACATGAGTGTGATAGGGTATCTCATAGTGAAATCCAGCAGATCGTTACCAAATGAGTTTGCCCGGAGACAACCCCATTGTCGGTGTTTACAATTAAAGTCACCGCCTATTATAAACTGGTCATTACTAATAAGTTTTTTCAGGTCGTTTATAAAGCAGCGCCTTTTAATACTTGTATTATTGGATCTGCCACCGGGGAAATATATTGAATAAATTTTAAGCTTATTAGAGTTTTGCAAAACCAATTCTACTCCGATTGCTTCAATAACATTAGTATTAATTTTTGGCAATAAAACATGTTTTATTTCTTTTTTGAGGAGGATGGCAACACCGCCACCTAAACTCTCTCTATCTAATCTATGACATACAAAGTTACTATTTGAAAAACTGACACCAACATCAAGCCAAGTTTCACGCACTTGTATAGTCTTATTTTTCATTAATTTTCCAATGTTTCAAGAGCTTCTAGTTTATCGGCACATCCTAATGGTTTAGAATTGTTTCATACAAAGTAATCGAGAGGCGTTAAAAGGACTACTTCTATAAATAAAGCTGTGATCGAATTGCAAAAAAATTGATGAGTAAGCGCGCTGTATGATAATTTGCGTCGTATTTTTCCAAACCAGATGTCGTCGGTGTTAAGCTATTTAATTTCTGGAAGTAAGAAATCAGACATCAGAAATCTTTTTCTTCATTTTGAAATAAATAAGGACCCATGATAATGCCGGCTTGTAAACCACAGCAAACAGTCAATTTTTTAGTTTTCTTAGATATTTAATTCGTAACTCATGTTTTCAGCTCAAATTATAAGGGCTTGGTAGAAGACCATACCAATAAGGTTTACGAAATTTATATTACAAAATGGTATTATGTTAAAAAATAAAAGAGCAATTTTGCTAATGGATTGCACGGATTGTTTGTTTCACGGAGTGCCTATGATATTTGTCTCAAAGGAAATTTTAACAATTTTTATGCGATTTTTTAGCGTTAAACAATTCATGATGAACAGATTTAAACAGAATTGTCAACAAAGTTTGACATTCTCAACTGTCAAACTATTGACAAAAGCTATCACAAATTTGCATGTAGCTAAAAAAAAAACACCTTTTATAATTTGGTTTTCAGACTTTATGGCTTATATTTAAACACTCGATTTAAGACTTTTGTTTTCCTTGTAAGTTTGTATAAATAATAATCATTGTTTCTATAGCCGATTATAATCAATTTTACTGATTCCAAAGAATGTGATAACCACTCTATGATTAAACAAATAAACAAACAAACAATTGTTTACAAATGTTATACCTACTAAAATGAATAGGCAGTTTTTAAAAAGGGCATATTTTTTTTCCATCCACGTGTGCAAACACCAGTAGTTTGTTTTAGTACGGAAGCATTGCTGTTATGTAAAACCTTGATACGATACAATAATTGTAATAACACTAACAATAAAGTCAGTTTCGAAAAATGACATGACGTATTTCATGATTATAAAAATTCTCATATTCAAAAACTTTCATAAAAGAATACGTCTGTACGTTTTTACGCTTTTTACATCGAAATGTGCAGAAAGTAATTAAAAAGTGAAAATTTCCGTCTGCCTCAAATATTTCACGAACTTAATTTAAATTTTATTTTTCTTATTATAGCGTTCATAAACCAAAAAATAAATACTTTTAGTTCAAAAATTTCAATATATATTTCATAAATAATTATTTTAGAAAAATGTTTCTCTACAACAAATGATGATTCAATTGTTTTACGAATCAAAAAACTTTTGGGAACAATATAGGTAGACAATATTGTTGTTAACATTTGAGTATTGATAAAATTTGTAGCATTTTTTTTTATTTTAGAAAAAAGTAACAAACTACAAAAGCTTTTAAGAATTGTTTTTCTTCTCGAATATCTTTGTAGAAAATGATATGGAAAAAATAATTTCCTTCAAGGTTTTATGAAAATGTTTTGATTTTTCAAAAAAAAAAACAATAAAAAAAACTTTAAAAATACTACTTACGTTTTGAATATCTCTAAACACAGCCTGAATTTTAGTTTTGTATTGTATATTGTACTTTTCGAAATTATTTAGGTAAAGGACAATTTCGCATATTTAAAACAAAAGTTTAAGGGAATTTAAAAGTCGTATCCTATAATAGAAAAATTAATACAACAAAAACTTAAGAAGATTATTTTATTTAGTTTAAACCATTATTGCTATTTTATTGTTAGTTCCTGTGTTATTAATTTATAGCATCAATTTTATTCTTAATATTATAGTAGCCTGACTTTTTCAGTAACCCAATAAATTATATGAACTTTATTTACTGAACAGAAACGTATGATGCTAAGTTGTACTATTGTATTTTATACTAATGACAAATTCACTGAACTAGGATTTTTGAGTTATTTGTAATTTTTTTAAACTACACTGTCACTGATTCAGGTTTAAGGCCTTAGGCCACTATACTCGTAAAAGGCTCAAAAATAAGCTTTTTGGGTAATTCTTCAGAAATACTATTAAATAAATTTAAATAACCGAACAGGGATTTTATTATACATAATATAGCAGTGACAGTCTACAATAATTTTTGAAGTGATTTCTTTCAGAATGGCGACGGTTTTTGAAATGACCTTTCCTACTTTTTAGGATTCAGAGGAACTTATAGCTCCTTTAATTTTTAAATCATATTGAATTTTATTTATGTATCTTATCTATATAAAACTGAAATCAAGCAAAAAAGGAAATCTTTGTTACGGTTTGGCTTCGAAACTTCTTATCCAATTGTCATGCAGTTTTTTTTAAATGAAAGAGGATATCACGGAGCAGGTTTTAGGTATAAATAAAGTCCAATAATGTTAAGTGCCTTGCACATGAGCAACGAACTGCGAACTGCGAATGGACGAACAAACGTGATTTTACACATTTCAAAAAGTCAATTCCACACAAAAACACATTTAAATTATAAGAAACCAATTGACACTAATATTAGGATAACAAAATTTGCATTTTGTTCTCTAAAACAAGAGAATTTTGTAAAAACAATTTGGTAGTAACGAATCGCAGTGTGGTTGCTGCGAACTGTCAAACTCTATTCGCGTTCCACATACCATCCACACTGCAACGAATAAATTGTTCGCGCTCAACTTAACCTCAAAATTATACCACTCTTGTTTTGTTTTTGTGTGAAAGATGATGGCTGAGGAAAATATGGAGAAAAGGGTTGACAATTCGTCGCTACCTGCGAATAGAAATAAAAGCTCATGTGAAAGAAAAGTCAAAATATGCGAACATCCACAGTTCGCAGTTCGCAGTTCGCAGTTCGCAGTTCGTTGCTCATGTGCAAGATGCTTTAATCAATAATTAGTTATCTATACATACAAGAGCGTCCATTTTGTAGTATCTCGAAACAAAGCTCACTAGCTAAAATGCTTAAAGAAACGACGTTTAATGTGTGGAACGAATCGACTTTGGTAAATAAAGGTGGGCCTGAAGCTCTGGATAGTACACTTAGAGATTTTAGAGCTGATGAACGTCCGATGGGAGATGTTGTGATACTGTTCGCTGGTGATTTTCGGCAAATATTGCCAGTTGTGCCAAGAGGTACAAAGAGTGATGAAATAAATGCTTGCCTAAAATCGTTGTTTCTGTTGTTTGTTTTCAATCCCAGGATATCAATGATTACTAATGAATACCCGTTCGAATTTAAACGAGTACAATTTTCTATAAAGCTTTGTTTTGCTATGTCTATCAATAAGGCACCAGTTACAGACATTGAAGGTTGCAGACCTTGACATCACAAATCCCTGTTTTACCCACGGACAATTTCACTATTTTAGGATACTAAATCACCACCCAACTTCATCAAAAAAGCACTAATTTCAAAAAAAATCAAAAGTGAAACAACATCATTTAAACCATACCAAGTTCCAAACCTAAATTCTAAATTCATCAAAAAAGGGCGAAAAAGATTCTACGCAAACAAATTTTTGGTGTCAAATTATTTTAAAACACACGCTTACATAGACTTAACACAATCTGTCTACGATAAGATTAAAAATCTTAAACAATTCACATAATCATCTCAAACATATTTTTATCTAAAATCAAACCAATCCAATTAAAACTTTGCCTTATTCATAACGTCGTCGTCGTCGCGTTAATAGGAAATCAAATATGCATAATTAAAACATTTAATATAAAAATCCATATACATATTAAGTATCATTTAGGTACCTAAACACGTAAATTAACTTTTTATTTGAATGTTTACCTATCACTATAGTTTAATTAAAAAACAAGAACTAAAACTGCTTTGCTATGCTTTTACTAGTTTCGGATGCTGGGCTACATTAAATTTTTTAAGAAGTGTTTTCGAGATCTCGTCATGTAAAAGTGTTAAGCAAATTCTTCGCTTATTCTATGGCAAACAAAATTATTATTATTTAAATGACTGATCTAAAAATAAATTCTAATTCTTTGCGAATGTACTTTTACTCTTCCATAATTCAGTAGCTTAACAAATTGTGCGCTTTTGCAATTAACGAATAATTTTATCCAATCTGGATCTTTTAACTAAATGAGATACAAAGCCATTGAAATACGTGGTTCAAAATAACTTACTACGGTGGCGTTTTGAAGTATGTGCTCGGTTTAATTTATATTATATTTGTAAGTTTTAATCTAACGAAACTGATATATTAATGACAACAAAACTATACACACAAAAACTTCATTAGCGGAAATGTTATTATTAATAATAACTAACTCTAACTGTATCATGAATTCATATGATCAATAATTATATATATCGAGCATCTGAATAAATGTATTAAAAATATATTAACATAAATATTGACATTAATAAGTTTTCTAAATTCATTAAAAAAAGATATAGACAAAGATGATTCAATCAAGCAAACTTAAAATTTTTAAAATTCAAATTATATACATAAGTATATGTATACGAGTATATATGTATGTATGTAGGAATAATTTATCAATAATCTGTTTATCATTTATCATACAAATTATTTCGTTTAATAATAATATGTTGACTTCAAAAGTTAGATAATTTAAAAAAAAAAAAAATCAAACTGATAGAAGGAAATACAATAATTGAAAAATATTTGTTTTGAAATATTGTTAAATGAGGTGAATGATTCAAAATTTTGTGTATTGTTTGTTTTTATGTTTAAAAGGAAGTTTTATCATTTCACATTTAAATTTTATAATAATTTCGTCTGGAATATTCATTGCGTACAAAATAACGTAGATATGATAATTATTCATTAGGCTTATTACTTTTAAAGTTCTTGATGATAGAATTTGATATTGGAGATATTTGGAGAGTTATCCTTATCAGCAATGTTAAAAAGTTTGTTTTGTTTGCTTCACAACGTCAAATAAGAACTGACATTTGCCGCCATTTGCAAAAATCATATGAACAGAATTTAAAAGAACTTATTGCTAAAGGATTTGTAATTTTTATTAAATACTCGTATGTAGTGATTTATTAGCTATTCTAAATTAGTAATCATTTTTTGTTTTGTTTTGCTAACTTGTAAAATACTTATTCCCGGTGCACCTGAACACGTCTAAACAGTGGCAGTTCCTTAAAAAAACAAACAATGCAAACAAACCTAACTCTAATTAATGGTTCTATTAATTTGAAACGTCAGAAATTCAGAATTCTTATGGACAAATTACTAAAAATTGGAGTAGAGATTTTGTGAATTTGAGATAAAAGAAAGTTATATGTAAAAATTGTCAACTATAAGTTACTTTAGTAGATAATATGTCTTTTACATTTAACTAAAACTTTAAAAATGTTCACGATACTTCCTCCAGAGAGGTTGATGAATTTGGGTGCAGAGAAGCAATTTTTGTATCAGTATGAAAGAAAATTAGTTGCTAAAACTGTTTTTGGAAAAATGTAAGTCTAAAATATGATTTTGCCTGCAAGTTTTATTTGTAATTGAAATATATTTTCAAGTTTAAAAATGTATTGAAAAAAGCTGTGATATGTCTGCTTTACACTTAAGTATGTGTTTTTTAGAAGTCTATTTACTTTAGTTTGTGTGTTCACGTGTGGAACGGAAATCGTTATATGTGTTGAGGGTTTATTGACATGTTCACAGAAGACTTTTGAGTTTAATTTTTTTTTTGACATTGGAAAGTGAGGCAGGCATTCTTGTTTTCTTAAGTTGGAATGAGATTACAATGATAAAACGTCAAATAAATGAATATGGACTGTCAAATATAAAATAAATAAGGTTGTATAATTCATTTTTGTTTATGGGTGATACTGTTTGGAAAGGTATTATGTATAGTTATAAAAGTATTGTATTTTTATGTTATTAGTTATTTTTCAATTGGAGTATCATGCATAATTCTACTTCAGAATCCAGTGTTGCGAAGTAAGTCTTAATCTAATTTCCTGCACTTAAATTATTAGACTATCATATAAAAAAGAAGAAGAACTCAAAACAACATAAATTATTATCATTTCAACAACAGATCATAAAGATGCTGGTACAGCATCAGACAGAGCCTAGTGTCTGATGATGTGTGGCAAAAGGCAAAGTAATACTTTAGATTTTAACCCAAGTGCGGATGCACAATTCGATTTGAAGCTGTCACTATATTCGCGCAGTACCGCACAATATCTCCAATTCCCAAACAGAAAAACATAAAACAAAATGTGTGGTGTGTGCAGCACGCAATCATCATCAACTACTTTCTTGTTTTCTGTTAAATTATGTGTGGGTGTTGTCGTGCAACACTCTGACTGAAAAAATCTCTTTTTATCAATTACTTCCTGTTCAATTGGTCGCATGTGTCAACTTAATTAGAGCGCGCCGCCACCAACACGCTTCTTAATTGACAGAAAAAATAGCCTGCACAGCCAGCGCAGCGCAACGCAGCGCAAGTGCTTGTGGATGGCATGGTGGCGCGTTCTGCTGATGGTAATCTTATCGCTATACTAAAGAGAACATAGTGTAAGAACATTCTATGTTTTATTGGTTTATTAAATCACCCTTGCACCATATTCATCAAATGTATGTAAGTTTAACAGGCTTAATTAATCTGGAAGAAAATCCGCGCAGAATCGCACAAGTTCGAGAGCACTTCGAAGTTTGAGCTTCGAGCAGAAAAACAAAAAACAAAACAAACAGAAAAAAAAGAACATCCGTTTTTAATTGTATGTATTTTTTGAAATATTTTTATTATTAAATCTGCTATCCGTATTTTTCCGGATTAGAGGATTTCGTTTACAACAATTTCATCAGTTCACAATGACTTTGAATTAATTTCCTATTCTAACTACGGGCTGTTACGATAAGAGAACTATTTACAATAGAACTGTCTTAAAAAGAAGGAGAGAGCTTTACCAGTACTGTTATTTGATTTGTTTTTGATACAAAAGCTGTTGGTTTTCTTTTTCGTTTCGTTTATAATAATTAAATGTCAACAAATAAATTAATAATTAAGTTAAGATTCTAAACTAGAAGATTTATGAACTATGTATTTACACAACAAGGAATATCTGGTGGTGACAGAGTGCGGCGCCACTGGGAGCGTCTATCGGGTGCGCAGCAGCAACTGTCATCACGGGATAAGTGTTTGCAGTCTCAACTATTACGAGAAACAACTGTAACTGGCTTGTAGATGGGGCCCTGTGGTACCGTCGGCGAAACCGGCGCTGAGGGGCTGGTTTGGCTATGATGTGTGGAAAGCTGCAGGGGCTGGAGGTGAGCGTTTTGTTGCTGCTGTTGCTGTTGTTGCTGCTGCTGCTGTCGTTGGTGGGCTGCAACTGCTGCGGCGGCTGCGTGCTGCTGCAGAAGCTGCTGATATTGCAGGCGTTGATAAAGTTCGGCAGAGGACGGAAGTGAAGGCGCAGGCGCGCCACTTTGGTGAGAGGGTGAGGAGAGAAGTCGTTCCATGTTAGCTGGGAACCCGGGATTCGAACCCATCCCAGGAGGGACGCCCGCTCCGCCGAAGGACATTGGCAGCGAAAGTCCGGGTGATTTTGGTACGAAGGGATTATATCGACTGTACATGCTTGCTAGAAGTGATGGGGCGGATGCTGCTGCCGCTGCTGCGGCAGGGTATAAGAATTGCCCGAATTGAGGATAGCCAAGCCCAGGGAACATGGGGCCAATGAGCGATCGTTTGAATGCAGCTAATCGCGATCTAGACGCTGCAGTTGTGCGCCTACGCAGCTTTCCGGTTGATCCTCCAATGAAAACGTCTTCTGCCGACGGATCAAGCATCCAGTAGTTTCCCTTGCCGGGATCATCGTAATGGCGGGGGACCTTCACAAAACACTTATTCAAGCTAAGGTTATGTCTGATGGAGTTCTGCCAGCCTTGCTTGTTGTCCCTGTAGTAGGGAAAATTTGTCATAATATACTCATAGATGCCGTTAAGCGTGAGTCGCTTTTCCTGGCTCTGTCTGATCGCCATCATGATCAGGGCATTGTAGCTGTATGGAGGCTTCTCGTTGCCCTTTTTATCAGTTGTGGAATCGCTTGGTTTATCATCGCCGTCCTTCTCGTTATCCCCGCCGTCGTTCTGCTGGCTGCTGACACTTCCCTCGCTCCCGTCAATGGGTGGTGGAGGTGACATACTCGTTACGTCTAAATCGGATTCGATGTCGGATAAATCCTGCTCTTCAGAGCCCAAAGGCGATCCAGGGCAGTGCTCTGGAGTCGGAGTGTGCCGATCCATTTCGCCGCGATTACTTTCGACAGTCTCGGGTAATATCGAGTTGATCGAGAAGCTCGACTTGAGGTGAGGCGTCCGGGCCATACTAAAAATTGGGGTATGCGGAAGTTCAGTTTGTTGATGATGGTGAAAAGAATGCGTTTGATGGTGAATCGGTGTAGCTTGAATACCGTCAATTTTCACCATTGTCATGGGTGGTTGTCAAGTAGAAACTATTTTTCTTGTTCAACACTTCTTTTCTTTTTTCGTTTCACAGTTTAATCATTTATTTTGACACTCTATAATCCAATTGGAGAATTGTTTGAAAACACTAGCATATGTTATGATTTGAGATGAATACTGGATTAATATCACATATCGCGTTCAGGGGGATGGTGGCCGATCGAGAAAAACTCAGAAAGCGTTCGCGACCAATTCGTTCTGAATAATTTCGTAGACTAAACTGGATTGATGTGGTGCCGGTCGCGCAACGGTGTTCGATTATGACAGTTCGAGTGGAGAGTTTCTGAAACCACTCCTTGGATTGCAGCCAATAACATTTGTTGAAAATCTCTCCATTTATGGAGAGTATCTGAAAATAGGCGTTACTTGCGCTCTTTGCGCAAAAGCGGGTTTTCTTCTTTATCTTTCCCTTCACCCGAACTCGATGTAATAATGTGCCGATGTATTTGATACTCTGGGGCTCTGCTGACTACCTGGATTGAAAGGATAGGAAGGTAGGTATACCGCAATGTTTCTGTTTGTTGTTCTTGCGGGGCTGCTTCTAGTTCTACAACAGTTCGGCAAGTTGTCAGCTCACGTTGGCGTACAAATGTTTTCCAATGTTCTGATCTTTTGTGATGCGTGTGTACTGTAAATTATTGTCGAGAGTTTACAAACTGACTGCTCCGACGACAGTATTTTAGGTATACATAGGAGTAGATAGCAATGCGATGGCGATGGCGGTGATGGTGGTAGGTGGTGGTAGTTTACAATATTTTATAGAGAGGGTGCTGCTTGCGTTGAGCAATCGAATACAAGCAGAAAACACAGCTACTGTGTGTGGAAGTGGATACTTGTTTCTGGTGGTTGTTGGTTGTTGTTGAGCCAACTTATCGGGTATCCCTGCACTGCGACAGTGGGTGGCTATTGTCATGAACGTAGCAGAATTTTGTTAAATATAGTTTGGGTAGGGGGAATCAATCATTTGTCACAGATTATTATTGATAAAATAAATAAAAATAAATAAATAAATCGTATTTTGCAACATGTTTTTAATTGATGTCTCATGTGTGTATGACAGTGACAGTTCTACAAGTTTTTTTTGACACTTCGAATTTAGCTTTGTTGTATTTTGACATTTAAAAGATGTACGTAGAATTTCACATCAATATTTTAGTTTAGAACATTTCTAACAGAAATGTTAATTTGAGTATTTTTGACAATTTAAAGTTTCTTTGAAATCAAACAAGTTTTTTTTAGACTGTGTTCACATCAGGATCTTGTGAAGTTGCGTCTCATAATTGTTTCTCATTTCTATTTGATAGTTAAAAAGAGACAAGAATGTACGGAAAACATTTTTATTTGTTTTTATAAATAAGTGGAAGCAGGATAAATGATGAAATGTCAAAAAAAGGCCTTCTCATAAAAGTGCAATGTGAATACTGTCTTAGACATTTAATTTGACAACTAAATTTATTCGAACTATCAAAAATGTTTTGTATAGTGTTATTTATAGTGAACTTAGAAATTAAGAACAAAAGCTGTTTTTAACACAGTAGACAACTTTGGAATTTGCAACTGCGAAATTTTATTTGACAGTTAAATTTTTTTAGAAACCTGCCTATTTTGATCCAGAGTGGATGTAAATTAAAATTGCGTTTTCTGTATTAAACTGATGAAATAGTTTTAAAATACTAGAAAAAGAAAATTATATTTTTTAGAATTCTTTTGCCAATGTTAGGTATTGGGTCTCTTCAAAACTTGGTTTATGGCTAAGCTAGATCTTAAATAATGGGGCTTAGGGTTTTTTAAAAATTTGATTTACTTGTAGATGTCAATTAAATTAAAATAGTTTTCTAATGAAAATAATTTTACTGACATTTAAATAAAATATCGAAACATTTTAAACCAGAAAGTCGAAATCATTGTTAAACTAGATTTGCTATTAAACTATTATCGAAAAATCTCTATAATATTGGGGGCTATATGGTTATCACTCTTCAGTGTATTTTAAGGTTTGTTTATCCTTTAAGGCTTTACAATAGCAGTCACTTCGAAAAAAGTAGGTACATCTAATTGGTATATTTTTTGCCGATATCTGCAAATGTCAACTCTTCTTTTATATATGTAAATTCTTCTGCAACACCTCTCAAACTTTTTGTATGTTTTTGTAGAATAATTTGATCGGGGGTGACAACTTTTTATGTCGGGTAACATGTTAAGTGTCACTTTCTTTGTCACATGTAGACCTCAAGAAAATCACTTCATATTCAATCAATATTCATTTTCAGGGTGTTTCTTTTAATTTTATTTTTGTTAATAAAGTCAAGAGTACCCCAAACCACTTCCCATTAGCTACGTTCATGGCAAAAATTCAGTGTGAAGCGATATTGCTGTTAAAATGGTGGGGTATGTACTTTGTTGCTGCACCGGAAATCGCCGCTCGCCGGCCGTCGCGACGGATTGTCTATGCAAATGGAAAGCAAAGGTAGAATGGTCAGAGAATGGTTATGGAGATGGATATGGATTTGGGTGGAATTGGATGTGGATGTGATGTGATGTGTTTGTTTGGTTTTGTTTCGTGGTGCGCGCAACCATTTGACGCTTGTGTACACGCCGCTGCTGTGGTGGGAGTTTAGAAGAGCTGCATCCAATGGATGGAATGTGGAGACTTTTTATGTTTACCTTCGATAGGCTGCCCTTTTTTGGACGATAACAGAATGGCTTAGTGTGTGCGGAGTTTTTTGTTTACAAAATGGCTGTAGTTGCCTCCTCATGTGGTTTTGTTATTGCACTTGCACTTCAAATTGATTTCATATACCTATATTATTGTGTTGTGTACTTAGGCATTATTTTTATTTTCGATGACTGTTCCTCTTTAGAATTTGCTTATTTGGCAGTTTTGACCTCTCATAACAAATAGAAAGAGGGGGTCATAATGTATACCCCAGATAAAAATTAAATTATGAATTATAAACGAACATAAGTCACGTTCGCAAAGTTCAGCCTCACTGGAGCTCTCTCTGTTCAAAACCATAGTACGACTATACGATATGAGTAGTAGAGTAGACCCACCAATTAACCTAATCAAATCTAATTACGGCCCAAGTGTTAAGAATGACAATATTTAACCTCTAAGCGGTGGCGTGTCCACACACATAACATAACATAGAGCACATATTATACGGGAAGCACTTTTATGCATATGACTGTAACGACATTTAAAAACGAAAGAAAAATAATAATTGCTCCTCAAGTCAATTCGATTAGAATAAGACCCGTCTAATTCTGTGAATGACTATTTACAGTATACACACTCGTAGTCGTAGTCAGTCTTATAAAGTACACTTTCCCGCAATGAATATTCATTGTTGTCCGAAACATTTTGTTGAGACGGAGGAAACTCTCTAATTAGTTACATGAATTGAGCAGTGGCCTTTGTTGACCCGTTTTTCAATTAAGACGAATTAAGTGAACTTTTGTGGTCGTTTGATGGTTGGCGTTGGATGGATCTTTGAATGTTTCATTTCGTTATAGTTTATATATTTTTATAAAATTGATCTGATGTGATGTGATGGTTTTTATGTTGTCCACTATTGTTGTTGATATAATAATGTGTCCTGAAATAAATCAGAGTTTTCTATAATAGTTCATTCATGAGCCCGCAGATTTTGTTGTTGACGATGATGATGATGATGCTGACCATCATGATGGTTACACATTCTACTTTAGTTTTATTAATTGATGTGCAAACATAATGGAAACAATTTTGGACAAAATAATTTTCAAGCATGTTCAATTTGAAAATATTCTAGGGGTTTTTAGTAAAATACAAAACAAATTTATTGTTAAAATATTGATTTTTACAATAAATTCTTATAATAGGTCTTATAGGAGTTTGAGTGATGATGGTTAGAGGATTTATGGCACTACACTGATGAGTGTTGTGGCATAAAGTTAACAAATTATTTATAAGAAAAACACTGGATCATAATTTTCATAAAATATTTATCTTATTTAAAAACGATTCTTGTTTGTTCGTTAAATACATGAAATATTACAAATAACGTCATAAGTTCTTACGAATTATGTAAAGAGATAAGTTTAGGTTTGCATGAATGACTTTGGATAAACGCTGTTTAATTGTTGAGCGTTCTTATTTTAAAAAAGAAATTTTTTTGACATAATTGGTATGTGACAGATTGGACGTGATCACACTTCAGAGTTACATATACATGGAAAGTTATATTTACCGCAATAGTCGCGTTTTAAGTTAAAATGTTGAGTTAAATGTTAATTTTAATACTTTATATCTACGAATAAAATGGCCTCTAAAATAGTTTTACAAATCTTTAAGTAAATTGGTTATTGTATAAACTTAAGCTTATACAAATATTTGACAATTTTATTTTTTGTTAGAAAATCAGGAACTGTCGACAATTTTGTGTCTTCAAATTAAAAATTGTCTATTTACACGGTTGGTAGACTTCAGAAAACAAAAAAAATCAGTATACTCATTAGAAGACAATTTTCTTGAAAGATGACAGAGAATATGAAAATTTATTTTAGAAGTAAAACAAACAGGTCGTGCAAAACCAGCATCGGCTTAAAGAATTTAAAGTACGAGACATTGAATTTGACATTTGACATTTATTGCTCGCATTTTATCAATGCATCCAATCCTTTTCAACTTTCTTTGTATGACATTCTTTTTCGTTATTTTGCCAGACACAGTGACATCTTACTTCTTTCCATTTTCATAGTTTTTAATTTTTTTTTTCAAAATTCTGTAATCTTTTGTTGTGATTTCCTGCTCAAAAAATGTATCCCAAAAATTGAGTTATGTTTTTGGCAAGAACATCATCCAATATCCAATTAGTGGAAAATCGTCTAAGTATTTGAAAACACAAAAAATTTGGTGCTTACATTCATTATTGTCACTTTTGACAGATAAAATTGGGTAAATTTTGTTGCAAAACATTGGAAGATCTTCCAATCGCGTATACTAAACTTTAGTTAAAATTTTTAGTAAAACCTACTTTTCAATTCTTTTAATTTTCTTTGTATCGTTTATCGCTAAGTATTTACTATGCGATATTACAGCACACGGTTCGAGTGTTTTATATCTATTGCTGAACATGCCTAAACCTAAAATTCACAATGACGTTTGACTAGTTTATTTAAATAAAGCCTAGTACGCTGCTAAAGCCTAGTACGCTGCTGATGCGAAACGAAATTTTTCGGTGGTCTCCAAGCGCAGAGCGAAATGAAAACGAAAACCACAGCGGAAAAATATTTGTGGAGAGTTCTGTCTGGAAGTTGAATTTCACTGCTTGTCTTCATCACTTCTTGCACATCACCAATAACATCCTGAGTTTCCGATTCAGAAACGCAATGTTGGAACACATTAGACAAATCCATTTTATTTTAAATTTTAAATCAAATATAAATCAAAGTCAAAACACCGAAAGTCACGAGTAAACAATTTTTTTTTCAATAAAAAAATTAAACTTCAAAATTTCGCAAGCAATTAATGTGCTGGGCAATTAAATTGAGAACGAAAAGAGAGGACAATTGTACTAAGAAATCTAGTACAGCTCTCCACTAAAATGTCACATTTCGTCGTTCAGCAGCGTGCTGAAAAACGAAAAGCACAGCGAAATTTTTCGTTTATGATTTCGTCATGTCATTAATGTATGGGAAATTTCGTTTCGCATCAGCGGCGTACTAGGCTTAATATTGAAAAAAATTGTTTACTCGTGACTTTCGGTGTTTTGATTTGGATTTATCTTTGATTTAAAATTTAAAATAAAATGGATTTTTCTAATGTGTTCCAACATTGCATTTCTGAATCGGAAACTCAGGATGTTATTGGTGATGTGCAAGAAGTGATGAAGACAAGCAGTGAACTTCAACTTGCAGACAGAACTCTCCACAAATATTTTTCCGCTGTGGTTTTCGTTTTCATTTCGCTCTGCACTTGGACACCGCCGAAAAAATTCGTTTCACTTCAGCTGCGTTACTAGGCTTAAAAATAAATTAGGTGGCGCAACAGTCCGTAGAGGACTAGAACAGTCTAGTAACTTAAAAATTTCAACAATTTCTGTTTACGTGTCATGTCAGCGATAGTGGGGACCTACAGTTCTTATGCCGAATCAAAACAAATTCATGACAAGAATATACTTTTGGAGGATTTAAAATTTTTCGCAGTGCCCAAAAACATTTTTTTTTTAGGTGGCAGTGGCAAGGATTGAACCCAAGGATCCAATTAATTGGCTAAAACATAAATTCTTTGACGTTAGGTAAAAAGACATTTTTGATTTTGTTTGACAGATTTTTGTTCTCTAACAGATTTAGTTCTCTTACTACATATATTTAAGTCTAGCAAAACTGCTCGCTATCGTACTAATATAGCCATTAGACAATAAATTATAAAAATTGTATAATTGGTTTGATATTAACCTCTTACATTCATTTAAGTCCTTGTGCCCAGTTTCTGACTTAAGTGGTTTTTGCCTAATGTCAAAGAATGTTTCCAATAATTCCATCTTATCCATCCATGTTGTATAATGGCGTTTCTTCTAACAATCCAAATGAAAACTGCAAATACTTTGACTCTTTTATAATTTTTACTTGTTTTTATTGATTTAAAAATTAATTAAGTTCAAATGTTTAGTGGTTTTCATTATTATATTCTATATTTATAGATAATAGCTCCTTAGTTGCACCAGATTGCATTGCACCACTACTTTTGAAAAACTGCAAAATATTGTATTGTAATTTTTTGTTTATGATAAGGTTTATTTTTAGGCACTTGGAAGAATACTTTTATTAAAATTACATACAAATTGCTGGGCGGCAGTGTATACCTAAAGTATTTGAAGCAGTTGTTAAAAATTAACTTTATAATTTGGTTAAAAATCATATTTCTGTAGATTAACACCGGTTTTTGAGTGCTAGATCGACAATTACTAATTTTTCCTTGTTCACTAACTATCGCCTTTGTAATTTAGTGAATTGTTTTCAAGTTGACGTTATTTGAACTGATTTTTCGAAAGCCTTTGACCGTGTACAACACAATGTTTTTTTTTTCAAAAAACTTGTATAGTTTGGAATTCACTCCGCACTTCTTAAATGGATTCATACTAACAATAAGACAAAATTGGTAATGTGTTGTCAAACAAAATCAACAATTTTTCTGGTGTACCTCAGGGCAGCTACCTTGGGCCACTTCTGTTAATTTTTTTCAAAAATGATTTACTTGATTGCATTTTATATTAAAAATACTTATTGTATGCTAAATGGACTATATTATAACGTATGCAAGAATTCTCAATTCTATATGTTTTGATTAAATAATTAATAATTTACAAAGATTATTGAGTCACATAGATCTTGTAGTTGCTTTCGATTTAAAAATAAATGTTTCACTTCAAACATTTTAAGCAATTTCTAAAGCTATTTTTTTTTTATAATAAGGACTTCAAAATGTTTGAATGATCCTTACACATTTTAAACTTTATATTTATCTGTCCGACGTGATGCTACTTTCAATATGCACCCTCTCGTTACTACTTTTTATGCAAAGAATAATAGAGCTAAAATTATTTTTGTATTGCATTAAATGGTTTTGATCTTGTCATTTATTTCAATGAAAGTTGTTTAAATATATTACAAGGCACATTGAACTTTTTGTAAATAAAATACAATTTCAGTACTCCAATCTCTATAACTGGGGTTTTCTAAAAATAAGAACTCATTTGTTGATTAAGTCTTAATGGCTGAATCACAAACACGCTTCAGCATCGGCTTCGTCTGCGTTACGGTGGGCCTGCTTTGAGGTTGCTTTGAATGACATTTCTATTATTTCATACCTCCAAAGAGCAAATATTTTGTTTGTTGACATTTTTTTACAGCTGTTGAGCTGTCAGGCAAAGCAAATGTTCAGATAATTGAACTAGAGCTTCCGTTTGGAATCACATTACGTTACATTACGTTCTTTTTCTTACGATTGTCAAACGAAACGTGAGGTCGAAGCTTCATTGTGATAGCATGCATTGAATTCCTATGGCTGAACTCGTAAACGTCAGGCGAAGCCGAAGCTGAAGCGTGTTTGTGATTCAGCCATAAAGCTTTAGAACTTTGATTTCTTTTGTAACTTTATTGACGAAATAAATCATATATGTGTATGGTATGTACTATATAAATATTAGCACTCACCTAGTGTTTCATGACGTTGATAAAAATGTTGTTAATTTTTTCAAATTCTCTTTTTAATCTAAAAAACAGCAGAATAGGGTGTCGGATTATTTTTCTATGAGCTAAACAAGAAGCAATTTTAAAGAATCTATCGCATTTCTCTAGTTCTGCACATTTTTTGACACTTCGTAAGATAATTTTTTGTTTTAAAAAACTATTGTCTATACTACTAACTATTGTTTTATTCATCATAAAATCTCCATTTAAGTCATACAAAGAAATTAATAGCATGTTATAAAACTTTACTAAAATATGACATATCATAAATTGTGTAAAGAACTTTAATTATTTTATGAGCTGTTGTTAATGCAGACCGCATGCCATTTAGTAAAATTCAGGTAAAAACATCGACTTTTTTTGTGTGCAATTTTTATATATTTTTTCTACCTACCTACTTTATTTAAAAATTTAAGAAATTAGGTGTGTATTTTTTATATTATGTATTTATACTTTGTACACGTTATTCATAAGTTTTTAGGAATATTTATTCACCCAATTTTTAGAGAAACTTCCGCTTGCTTTACACAGTACTTAACAAATCATGCAAATTAAGTTTGGATTATTTACCTAAGCTGCATAAAGATACTTTTGGTGATTTATCTTCTGTACCTTCTAGATCCTCTTGCAAACGATTTCTTGAGTTCATCAGTGAATTAAAAAAAGATACCAATTTTGACTTGAGGCACAGTGTTTCAGCGTGAGGTTGAAATTGAAACCCAAACTAACTCCAGATCAACAACATTTTTCACCAGTTGAAGAGTACTCTTAGAACTCACTAACTAAATACAATTTTTCAAAAAATACGTTTTAAACACGAGAATTAATACATAAAAGTCATATTTTGAGGATATCGACACATAAAAAACGTAACAAAATGTTAATTTTTGAAAATAAAATGCTAAAATAGCTATCATTGAAGTCAATCTGGAAAAATGTTTTAAATGTAAATTTAACCGTGTGTACTTTTGATAAGAAATGCAAATTCCATTGAATTCAATAATAAATTTCTGTCAGAAAAAATGTAGGGTTGATTTCAATCAGACATTTTTTTTTAATGATAGCAAAATAATGCCAATGATAAGTTTCAATGATGAAAACCAATAATAGCTATATCTGGCCCCTAAAACTCATATTCTTGAAGTAATTTTTCTATACTTTTTTTGA
This sequence comes from Eupeodes luniger, assembly GCA_951509635.1. Lineage (NCBI taxonomy): Eukaryota > Metazoa > Arthropoda > Insecta > Diptera > Syrphidae > Eupeodes > Eupeodes luniger. The sequence continues at coordinate 2,507,664 of OX608075.1, read as the reverse complement.
TATCATATCCTAGGAATTTGTAGGTCTTCTAATATATCAAAAAACTTTCTCAATTGTGCATTCATTTATTTTAAGAGTTAATCAACTCGGTCGACTTACAATGAAATATCTAAAAATCAAACTGCTTAAGTTTACAAGGTTTCTCTCTGTTCTCAGTGAATATCTTCTTCTATTTTTTCGGTTGAAAATTCAAAAACTAATTTAAATGTTTTGCAAATATACCTCGACATGTGGTATTAATTGAACGAAAGCCCATACAAAATTTATATAATTTATACGTGCATTTCTATTGTGTATTGCCAATATGGTTTGCAGTAGTCATAAAATTTTACAACACCTTGTAAAATATTATAAAGAAATAAATAAATTTAAATAACTCTCAAAGGACAACTCCTATGCAAACATGTACTCGTATCTACCTATTAAGATTCTATTTCAATAGGAGAACAAAACATTTTTGTTACTTCCTTGCGGATTATCTTTGTTTTAAAAATAAATTTCCACTTATTGTAGGCAAAATTCAAAATTTGGTCTATTTCGCTGTTAACCCTTTTGGCGCGTTCTGTTCCTTTATACATATATTTATAAATGAAGAAATTCTACCTTGACCATATCATTGAAAAGATATGAATGTTATTTACGAAATACCAGGAATTCGTCGTTTATTTGGGTAGGCTCAATAGTCGCTTAACCACAGGATTAGCATGTTGCACTAAAAACATTGCTCATGGCTTCTGAATTTTCATTGTTTTGTGCAAACAACCCTTCGTTTGAAACAGTAGCTAAATTTTACAAATTGTCCTCTCCCTCTGTATATGTATGTATGGATGGTAGTTGTTTTCATATAATAAATATGCACAAGTACCTTCAAAATATTGAAAAAGGACGACACACGGTCAAACTCATAAACGGATTATCTAGTATTCAAAAAAAAAGAGTTCTTCGGCAGCGTAAAAGCATTTAACGTGAATGTGAAAAGGGACAAAGTTTCCATCATCACCAGGTAGCGCGGGGCTTAAGCGACGCAAATGCAAACAACACCCACCTATTTCACTATTTCGAGTTTTATGGAAATCTATTTTCCGCACTAATTGCCATCCATATTTATTTATACGAAATTGCTAAAGATACAGATGCCGATGCCGATGCTATATAGAAAGATAGAATATTTCCATGGTTCATAGAGATTGATATTGATTGTTAAATTTAATGAATGGCAAAGGGTAAAACAAGCGGTGCGATGATGATGGACCCTTTTTTGTGTATATGACAGTTCTTGACACCGTGGTGTCCCCATGGGCATCGCATCATCAAAAAGCCTTCGGGGTTTCTTGTGCTTTTTGTTTAACCAGTTTTGCCCACGCTGCAAGCTTTTGCATTTAATTGGTTCAATTTAAAAGAAATCATGCTCTTCAGATTTACGAGATTCGAGATACGACTGGCGTTAAATCTAATCCCAGCGTTGGCAAAATAATGAACCAAGTGTGCAGGGGTGTATCAGAGCAGGATATAGTATAAAATGTATACTTTCGAGTGTTAATGGCCTATAATAATTTATATACGTTGATGCTAGGATAGGACTCACCCCTCAAAACTATAAATGAAATTCTGGGGGTGAGTATGATAATAGTTTTGGAAACTTAAATTCTATGTAGGTATATAGTGTACACATAAACATGTTTATGTATTTTTTGAATTGTAGCATATAGGATCAAAATCGAAATATTGTGATTTTTGTCTCAACCAATTCCAATCAATACCAGTGGTGGAATAAGACTAGCAACAAATTTTAAAACAGAAACACAATTATTTGCATTTCGAATAAAATGAAAAACAAAACTCGTCATCTCTTGGAATGGATGTAAGCAGTGTTAAACCTTTTAATAAGTAACAAGAAATGATCATAAGTTTTCCAAAATACGTTATTGAAAAAGAATACAATTAAAGTACAAAGTAAATATTGTATTTTTTTTAGCTGTATGAAAAGTTTTGATAGTTGTTCTGTAGAGTAAGGCTTGGCATTCATCATGAATCTTTACGTTTTTAAAAACGCTTCTTAAACCGAAATTATAAAAAAATATCTCAGAAAAAAACTTAGACTCTTGAAGAAGTTCATAGAGCCCTTTGTCGGAAGAACTAAAGAAATATCTGGTATGCTTTCACCAATAACCAGAATTGCTGTACATGGAGTAAGACTATCTTTAAATCATAAAAATTCAACATAACATTATTTAAAAATCGGTCCTTATTTTTTTCGAAATTAGGAAAAAAGCTGTCGTTACGGTATATGGCAAGAGCTTTTAGATTATGTTAATATTTTATGAAAATACTTTCCTATACCTAATCACTAATTTTGGAAAAAACAGAGACACACTATAAAAAATCTAAGACCTGAAGTGTACCAAAATGCCTTCATTTAAAAATCGGAGCTACACTCAGGCTTACAATTTTGGGTTGTTTTTCGGAAATTGGGATATCTTTTTTTAAATGTTTGACACACATTTTATAATGACAGTAATCAAAGTAAATCATATATGAGCATATCCACAGTTTTTTTTACTTTCATGTTACCACAGTATATTAAGCCTAAGAAATGAAATTGGCACTTTCTAAGTGGTAGATTTTCGTATCATGACTTATTTCAATTATGTAACCTACTTGTGACTTGATTGGATTAAAATTTTTAATTAAAATTAATAAAAAATAGGCTTAAATATTGCAAATTACAAGCGTACCAGATGCAAATTTATTAAGTTTTATAAACAAAAAACATTTCAACGACCTTTGAAACAACTTAACATCATTAATATATAATTATTTATAATATACACTGATAGAAAAACCTCGAAAGAAAGGTGTGCTACCATTTAAAAAATAGTACAAAGCAATTAAATTAGAGTACCTGCGTTTTTACAAATATTAAAATCTGATCTTTTTCTCTATATAACTTTCTCAACGATCGATTCTGGTAGTATTTTATAGGCTTAAATTATTCTCTATCAATGAATAAATCAATTAAAATTTAATTGGATCATGTGCCTCTATTTAAAAGTAAATAATGCCATTTTAAAATTTAAAATTGAAAACGTGATTGGTATAAAATATGTGATTTTTTTAGCGGCACACCTATCTATAAGATCATACAGCAAAATAAATGATTGTGAATGATAATTTTACGAATAATCAATAGTAAAAAAAAGCTGTTGATCTAAATTTTGAAATTTCAAAGTTTGTACGACAGTACAACATCAAAATTTATTATGAAATGAGGGTTTTTCATTGGATGCTTTTCATTGATCTAACGTAACGATGTTTCAAAATGAATCACGCAAGTATTTTCTTGTTATTTAGATGATAAACAATCAAGAAAATGTTTGTTTATAGATGTGCCTCAAAATAAAAAAAAATTCAATTGCTGAAAATGAAAGATTCTGTGGATGCCTATATATTTGCACAAAAACAAAGGCTGAAAACCGTTAAAATTCCTTGAATTTATCATATTTGTTTATACAGTTGAAGCGTTTTCCTATTTTTATCGATAAATGAGGATAGCTAGCGAAAACTTAAAAGTCACATTGTTGAAAATCTATTATTTTTCTTGTTTTATTTGCTTATAAAAATTTTCTGAGATTGGAATACGGAAAAAGATCTAAACAAAACAACTTTCAGTCCTTATATTTCGAAATGTTCCAAATGTCACTTATCCCCTTTTTTACCAAAACGCTTTAATTGTTAACTTTGGCTGTTAGCAATGCTAAGAATGGTGATAACGAAAATGACAATGCCGATAATTTTGATGAGAATATCATCATTTTAATACAATAAATGTGGTAATTATGTTTTGCCTCTTCTTTTTGTTAGCCGATATTTTTTGTAAGGGACAATTGTGATGGAAATTTGTTAACATTTTCAATTAATATTGGGTTGCATTTTCAGCTTCGAATTTGGGTTACAAATATTTTAAAATTCAACCTAGTTTAAGACATGGCTTTTCTCATCACATATAGTCAATGGAGTTCAATGTAATCTTTTTAAAAAATACGCAGTAGGGGCAGTTATAAATAAAAAGTCCCAAAGAAACAATATCCCTCATAAACCTCGTTTGATTAAAAAAAAAAATAATAACTACATAAATAGAAGATTTAGGAGCTATTTAAAGCATTCATTATTTTCAATCATCGACATTTTTTGGAACTTTTCTATCATTGAATCAAAAATTGAAATCAAGCATTTAAAGATACAGTTTATGCTCAATTGAAAGAAAATTATAAAAAAAAAATCACTGAAAAAGTAAAAATAAAAATATAGTATACCAAATTTAAATTTTTTAATCGCTTTTAAATCTAGAAACTAAATTTTTAATGTTACTAGTCAATTAGATATATAGCTCTCCCCTTAAGTTTTTCTTAAGTTCGCCTTATTTAAAAGAACCCAATTTGTTACGAAAATTCAATAAAAAGATGATTTTCTTATATTAAATGATTTTATAAAATCTAACTAAAATTAAAATTACAAAATTTCTATTTTTAATTTTAGTATTTTGCTCAATCAATCCTTGACTTCTGAATTTCTTATAACATAACTCATGTTAAAAGATCCGTTCCCCAGCCTTTTTTCACGAACTCTCAGAATTTGGACATGTTCCGCTAGGGAATTATAATTTTACTAGTTAGGACATGATTCAAATTTTGGAGTAGTACATTTTAAAAGGGGTTTGGGGCGAAATATTGTATGGGTCATAATACTGTATTCAAAATACCGTAGGTATGTCAAAATTGCTTATGAAACAAAATTCTGTTCCTATAGGACAAAGTTCTGTATTTCACAATTATGCTTGGTTAAAATTCTGTACTTCAAAATACTGCAAATAGTCTGAAAAAGAAAATTCGTTTTGTAATGTTAAAACGGCACACACTTTCTTGCAGCATTTTGAAATTTAGTTTTCAAGTTATAAGTGACTTTTTTCATGAACATATCAATGTTTTGACTTTTTGTAAATTTTATAAAATTTGTTACATGTATTATATTATCTTCTACAGTTATACCTTTTTGTAAAATTCTGATACAAAATAAATGCATTAATTCTGTAGAACTATCAAAGACAACATTTTTAAGGATACAGTATTTTGTGAAAAGAAATTCGGAGATAAAGTATTTTGACATAGGTACAGTGTTTTGTTTTTATAAGCTTACACTATTTTAAAATACAGAATTTTTGAGACGTGTAGAGTTATGACCAAAAACTGACATACAGAATATTTTTCTTATAGAATTGTATAGTATTTCTACCCGATATTTAAATATTTAGAAAATTGCTAACGAGCAAAATTCTGAGCTTTATAGTATTGGTCATTTAAAATTGTATGCCAAGGTTTTCAGCAAGTTTCTACAGATTGCAAGTAATTTTTTAATCGGAGACTTATTTCTGTAATTGTACACTTTCCGTTCCTGTACATAATTAATTTTTGTTTCACAATAACAAAACAAAAGAAAAATGTATTTTTTTGGAGGAACTGATGCATTTCGTTTGATGTTACCTTTATTCTTTGAGATCTATTGTCCAAGTTAACTGTTCGTATGGTAAAAATTCTGTATGATGCTGTCATAATACTCTATGGTTAATATTCTGTATTTCAAAATGCTGTATTGTCAAAATACTGTATCTCATAATACTGTATACACTGAAAGTTATGACAGATCAATTAGTTTGGTGCAATTGTTTATGCAATGTTGATTATGATAGGAAGAATTCATGTACAAATATGAGAGAAATACAAACAATTTAGAAGAAAATGAAAAAGATAAAATAAAAAGAAGATACTATTTATTTTGTTATTGTTTTTATTAACTCAAAGAATTATGAATTATTATAGGTAGATACATATGATATTGTTCAAGGAAAGTATGTACATATATAAGAACAATACGCTAATGAAAAATTACTATGATATTTTCTTTAAAAAAGTATTCTGTTGCAAAACTCCGTATTTCAAAATGCTGTCAAAAAGCTTGTTTATCAAAAGGGTTTTTGTTTTTCAGCATTATTTACAGCATTTTGAAACACAGAATTTTGATATACAGAATTTTGAAAAACAGAATTTTGAGATACAGTATTTTGATCATACAGTATTTTTTACATACGGTATTTTGAAATATACAGTACTTTAAGATACAATACTTTAAACACAGTATTAGGTATTATCCATACAGTATTTTGACCCCAACCCGTGAAAAACATTTTTGAGTGTTTCATAGTTTGTAGGCTTGAGCTAACTTAAATATTGAACGATTTACAAATTTGCAATGAAAATAGAAGAAAAACAACTCTTTATTCTTCACCATTCGTACAAAAAAATATATCTCAAGTTAGAAACTAATTCTTAATTGATCAATTTTTTCCATTAGGGTATAATTTTTCTTGGTTTATAACTGAAAACAAGACATTTTTGATAGTTCAATGTACTTATTAAACAACTGATGAATAATAACAGCAAAATATGATGGCTCAACTAATTTCCATATGATTTCCCTTAAGACAGCTTAACTAATAGCCATTTTGTATTTTATAAGCTGTCTCTTGCCTTGTGGTTAATTCATAGATGATTAACTATTGACAGAAAACTTGTTGTAAAAAATTGTGATTAGTTTCTGATAAGTCTTTATACAACTACCTATAATACGAGTATTTTGCAAAGCTATAATCTTGAATTATTAAATACTTTATAACATTAAATGAGAACTTAGAAAACATGGATTTTGGTGATTCTGAAATGATAACATTTCTTTTCAAATCCTTTTTTTTTTCTTCTTTATTACAGAACAATCAAGGAGTAATTTAAAGTAAACACATCTGCCAATAGATCGTCGTCTTCTTCATAGCACCATAAGCAATTAATCCACTTTTTTCTGCTCGGTTACCTTCTTTAAGTTATATGTGATCTTTACTTACTCTTGAAAAACTAAAAAATTATTGTTTGCTTACGAGTACTCGTGTATTTATAACAAAAGTTTCTAAAGTACATAAGCCAAGCAGAAGATAACCTTGTTAATGTCATTTCGAGCACTCTGCATGCCACCGTTTACATTGTTTACAAAACTTACCTTGTATACTGTGTAAAGTGGTTGAGTGGATTTATTTCTCGCTTTTGAATAAAGATACCTCTACATACCTACCTTTGGTTGCGTTACACAATTGAACCACAAAAGCGAATTCGGATCTTCCTGAACGAGTACATAGTAAGGTTATAGATTATAAGTGGATTTGTGAAATGAATCCAATTCAGGAAATCTCTGCCGTTTAATCTGGCTTAAAATAGAGAGACAGTAGATAGAAAGACTGTCCATAGGTACATCGGAGGATGTGTAAAGATTACAATTATTTCAAATGTTATGATCTACTTAGAAAAATGTATATCCCGGAGAAAGATTTAATTTCCAAATGTATTTACCAGCCTTAATCGCTTTAAAGTCTTTAGGAATTAGGAATTATAGAAATGTCTGTATGCACTTGTTAGAATTCAAAGGCGTGTCCAGCGAAAGATTCAGAAAAAGAAAGGAACTATGAATATTTTTTTAAATAAACAAATAAATTAAAAATCCAACCTTTTGACCATCTCTAAACGAGTATATTGCGTCTCGTCCTCGGATCAAACAACTGCCGCCGCTAAATGAGAAATTGAGATGTCAGAAAGTGCGGCGAAGGTGACGCCTCACTCGATATATAGTTGTCTTGTATTCATTTAGAAAATACAAAATAAAAAAGAACACTAAACCAAAGAAAAACGATCCTCCAAACAAGAAGAAACAACCCCATAATTTCGGTTGTTCTGGTTCTATACCTGTGAAGTATAGAGACCCAGCGGGGAAGCAGTGCGCAGCTGGATCTGTCATTAGATATGTCACTTTCAATAATGGAAACAAAACGCTAAAGATAGAAATGTAGACCAGCCAACGAACTTTGTATCAAAAGAAATAAGAAAAAAGCCGAAACACAGAAAATTCATTTGAATATAAATTTATTTATTAATAAACAAAAGAAAAGTTTTGTTACAATTTTGTTTGTTGCTCTTTTTGAGTGGACGAGTTCCCATCAACGCAACACAACGGACTCGCCTGCAGAGTGAATTTTTTGGGACTGTTCCGCCCCCCTATTCATCTATAATATCGGTCATTTAAATGTGGACCCGTTTGTTTTGGTTTCCCACTTGGTGGATGAGTTACACGACTTTGTCACAACAAGGCTGATCACTGATCACATCAATATGGCCTCGGCAAAGAGGCCATTCAAAATGGCTTCCCAGGAGGAATCACGCGATGATTTAACTGGTTCCGTATTTGTTGAAGAATTGCATTCGCTGGAGCATTTCTGCGGGATTCATTGCTGCTTGCTGCATGGACATGCCGTACGGATTTGCCTGGTATGGGTTCTGTCCGGGGAAACTAGCATGGTAAGATGGTGGAGCTAGGCGGTGGTAGAGTGCGGCAGCTGCTGCTGCTCCCACATAGTTGCTGTAAGGCGATGCACTGAATTGCGGAGCACCTCCATAAGCTCCGAGAATTGGTGAGAAGACTGCTTGTCGGTAGGCTGCCAATCTGGATCTATTTGCTCCAGGGTTCTTACGGCGTAACTTGCCAGTGGTTTCTCCAATGAACACTTCCTCGGCACTGGGGTCCAGAATCCAGTAGTTGCCCTTGCCGGGATCGTCGTAACTGCGGGGGATTTTGGTGAAGCACTTGTTGAGACTCAGGTTGTGGCGTATAGAGTTTTGCCAACCGCGCTTGTTCATCTTGAAGTATGGGAATCGGTTCATCAGATATTGATAGATACCGTTCAAAGTCAGGCGCTGTTCGGGACTATCCTGAATTGCCATCATGATTAAGGCGTTATAACTGTATGGAGGCTTCTTCTCGTCACCATCTTTCTTGTCGTCACTGCTATCAGCATCACCATCACCATCCCCATCACAACTTTCCCCATCGATCTTGTCTTCACCAGACGATAGCGACTCGGCTACACTGCTCATCGGTGTACTGGTCCTCGATGGATGTTCGAAGTCCTCCGATGATGAAGTCAATTCGCCGTCGCAAAAACTCGCTGCCAACACGTTCTCCTTTTTCACACTCACTTCCTGAAGACATTCTTTTTTAACATTGTTCGAGAGGATTGCATCGATTGAGAAATTTGTCTTAAACTCCAAACCAGACATATTTTGCACCATTTTCACTAAAAGTCTACACAATTGGTTTGTTTGATATTGATATTTTTTAAACTGTCACTGAACTAGGATTTTACCGTTGTTCACAACTTGAGAGACTGCTTGAAACTGATTCTGTCAGCTGCAAGTCCATCTATTTATACCAACGCCTCAGTAACTCCGCCCTAATCTGTGCCTCATGGAATTCTATCCATGGCCATGCGGACTAGGCTGCCTGTTTAGCCGGTTCTTGGTTCTGTTTGTTTTTGTTTTTGTGTTTTATTTTCTGTGTAACGTCGGCCGTAGTGTAGAGAATGCAGAGGCATGACGCGATTGGTCGATTAGTCGTTGGCAGAGCGTTTGTATGCAGACAGAGTCCGATTGTTTCGCAAACAGAAATCCCTCGCAACAAGGGTTGTTGGACAAACAGTGCGACGAATTGCTTGTATTGTTTGTAGACTTTTCTCGTTTCCTTATTTTTGTTGTTTTTTAATATTTTTGCTGGTGTTCTAGTTTGGGGATGAGATGTTTTGTATTTATTCGGACAACAAAGATTTTGTACATTGCACAGATATTATGGTAAGGTTTAGGGTAGGCTTGGGTAGGGTATAGGGTGAGTGTAGCATCTCTGGCTTTAGGGCTTCTGTTTGCATTCTGTGTGTATTTTGTTTTTGTTGTTATCGAAGGTTCAGGTATAACGAATGTGGAAACTATATACACTGTATATGAGGAAAGATGTCTTTTTTTTGGTTCAGATCTTACACCAAAATAATGTCTTAATTTGGGGTTGATGTGATATTTTGATTAAACAAATGGAAATTGATTAACGTTTTTGGTTTTCGGATTTCAGTTATGGTGATGTACAGTGTGATGTGATGTGATAGGTAGTAGGTATTTGGATTCATTAGCGGGGGAGAATATTATGAGTGTTTTAATTGTTTTGATAAATTGTTTTGGCATTTTTCAATTAATATTTTAGTAATTCGAATGTTGGAACTTGCGAGTTTTGGGGGAATTTCAAATTACGTTGTGGTTGATCAAATACAAAATTAGTAGCAACTTGAGCACATATTTAAGTTGAACCTGAGGTTAGCAATACGTTTTGTAAGCATATACATACCAGATTTTGTTATACCATTTAAATAATTAACGACTTTTTGAGTTAGCTTCTTATTTTGAAAAGAGGAGCAATTCGCTTCTCAATGTAAAAACAGAATCAGATCAAAAGCAGTCACAATCATACTTTTCTGAAACATCATGATAGTTGTAATTTTTTTTTAAATTTTAATCATGCGATGCATTTTTTTTTCAACTTTCATTACTTTTGATTTTGAAATGGTTTCAAATAAATGTATCAATGTATCAAAAAAGCGTTCAGTTACAATTGGAATCCCGGATTGCCAAACAAACACAAGATTATTAAATTGAGGCTTTTTAAGGATATTAAAAGTTGACAATTTCTTTTAATTTAAAAATCTTTTTGATCAATTAACACATACCTATAGCCGTATTGATTATATAAACAGATTTATTCCGACAAAACTGATAGACGTCCCAATAAAATCAGCTTGGTGGACTTCTTGTGTTTTTGTGGATAAGATCGAATCTGGCTCAATGTTAATATGATTTAAAATGTTTAAAATTTATTGTACGATGATCTCACAATTAAATACTAGATCCAGTTTGAATCATTTTGATTTTCGTAAATTTCTATTAGTCAGGGGATGACTTATTCGTCTTCATTTGAATCTGAAGTTTTGAAAAACCTGAATGTTCATTTATTGTTTTCAATAATTCGTTTTAGAATAAATTGTTGGTTCCGAATCCGCACTTCGATTTAAGCTATGTACATACTTGTGTTTAAATTCAGAAATATCCGTTTAAAACATTATTTTTTTTATATTTTTTAATAAATTTCAAAAACTTGGTGTTAGAATTCGTAATAAGAACAAAAATTGCTTTTATACCGTTTTGTATTTTTGTGTTAAAAACCTAACATAAATGCCTCAGCGATTTTTTGAGGTAGATAGTGAAAATATGTAAACGGCATTTGAAGTAAGAGATTGTATAGATTTGGAAAATCATCACGAGTTTCATTTGAAAAGAAATCGACTTCATGAATTTACAGAGGCTTAAAAACCTGAAGTGATAGATTGATTTTGCAGTCGGATTCGAACTAGGGCCATTGAAATACCTTAGAAAAAGTATAATTTAATTACCAGCTACATAACCTTATTAATCAGTGTTATTATTATTTTTGCTGAGGCAAGAGGACTGCTGGGAACTTCGCAAAATGTTGGCTCAAAAACATTTTCATCTTGTAAACCTAACAATATCTTGATTCTTCAACCGAGACAAGGACAGGCCGACATAGTCCAAGTTTTTGTTTCGTCCTAGTTTATTTGATAGAGTTTAAAAAAATTGTAAACAATTTGTCATTGTTTTAAATTGTTTGTTTATTCCAGATATGAAATATGCCCTCTTCAACCTCTTTTTTAGGTTTGACGTTTCTTCTATTAATCACTCAAATGTTTAATAATAATTTCATATATTATTGAAGAACGTAGTAGCAATTTTCTTATACAAACCATTTGTAAAAATGCCGTGTTTTTATCATACCTTTCTATTCCGAAAAAGAAGTCGAATTAAGAGTTTAAAAAACATAAGCGCAATATTTTAAACTATTTGTTTTTGAAGGTTAATGCATTGTTATAGCTTGAATTTTGTAACTTGTAACTAAGTAATTTACTAGCTCTTCCAAAATATAATAACTATTTTCTTTTTATTGAAAGCGGTGCATCTGAACACGTCTAAATAATGACAGTTCGTGAAAAAGAAGTGAACAAACATTAATTGAGGAACGGACCTATTAATTTTAACTGTCAGAAATCCACAAATAAGATTTAGCAAATTACTAAAAGTTAAAGTGGCGATTTTATGATTTTAACTGGACTAAAATATTGAAATAGTTTAAAACTAAGCTAAACCATATTGAATCGTTCATAATTTTGTAGCATTGTTCTAAAAGTACAAAAATGTAGGTACATGTACTTTCGAGATTTTGTTCCTTAATTTTCACAAAACCTCCACTTCTATCCTATCCTGACAGAAAACTTGAAAACAAAAAACAACTATAAAAATGCAATCAGCAACGCTTTGTTAATGCATTCAAAAACACGTTATTGGTGATTTTGAAAACAACTGAATTTTATTAGCTTCACCACAGTTCACATTTACAACAGGATAATGAATTTACGAGACCTTCAATTTAGGGGTTGATGAATTTACAAGACCTTCACTAAGCGATTTATGCGTTATTTTTGTTATAAAGAAAAATTGACAATATGAGAGGAAACCTCATACATACATAGGTATTGCATTCGTTAAAGGAAAAGGACCTTCGCGACCGCAACGAATTGGTTTATGCGTGCTGTGCGTATTGAATTTTCAAAGTTTAAAATTTTCAAATGCGCATAGTTTGTAGTTGTATCCTTGTTCCAATGCAAAAATGCAACCTTGTAGGTTTTTGTAAGAATGCACAAAATTATGGCCAATTATTACGTTCAATGTGGTCCAGTGGTGAGACTAAATAGTTTGCTTTCTTTGTGGCTTACACCAAAGACCAGACACCATATATACCACCTCCATTACTAGTTGAATATTGAAAATAAGATAGAAAGAAAGAAAGAAAAACACATTATTGGAAATGTTCATGGACATTTAACTGCTTAGTATCGATAATTACGTTGTTCACAGGATAATTTGAATTTATTTCTTCCTTTTGACACTTTTGTGTTAGGAACGTCATGTTATATACCTACAATTTTGAAAGTATAAGGCAACCACACAGGACACCATGCCTAATAAAGGAAATATGCTCATTTTTCAATTTGGTTTTTATTATTTTTTAGCACTCCTAGTACTCTGATGGTAATGCAAAGGACTACGAGTCGAGTTGAAATGCCCAAAGGACCAATAGATATTTCAGATTCAAGAAACACCCTCTCTCCAATGTGGTGTTTGAAATCAATTAGTTTTGTCGATAGTGTCGCCTTCGACTCCTTTGAAACCGGAGACCACCGCATTCAGTATCGACTGATGGTATTGGTGTTGGTGTCAGTGTCAGTCGGTGCCTTTGGTCCAGACTATGATCCTTTAATTCATTTGCTGTTGTCTGAACAACTTACTTTATTCGTATGTCACGGTGTTTTGCAAATTTTCATTTCCAACTCACTCAGAGTCGGAATATATAAAGTGGGCGGGCAGGTTATCTTCTTTCACCTTTGACTTGACAGGATCCCGGCCGATTGTTCCTTTACTGCTCTACCACCTCCGCTTCGTTTAATCTTTGCCGAACTGTGCTACCGCATTCAATTGATAATTAATAAGGAAAACACACACAGGCTTAAGGGTAAGCATAAGACGTCACAGGCCGGTGCACCGTGGTGGGAACCCTGTCACGCCGAGAACCCGATATTTCTATTTTTAGTTTTTTTCATTTTCTCATTCGAATGTGTCCAAACAAAGAGTTTCCACAGAGCATTGTTTTCTATGTTCAATTACATTAAGGATCAATTTTTATTTATTTTTGTGTGTGTCGCATTTAAGCGTTTTTAGTTTTTTGTTGTGTAGATTCTACAAACCATCAGTCGGCGGCGTCATTGTTGTTGCTCGTTGATCGCAGATGAAGATAACAAGCTGAGCCCGATTTGATACGCGTCCTTTCACTAAAAGAGAGAAGAAAAAATCATTATATACATAGTTTGTATAGAGATGTCTGTGGAGGTCCTTTTATTTAGTCCTGTTCTGCTACGCTATATATGGGTAGCAAACACTGTGGCATTGGTGACCATATTTTGTGTCCTAATGTCAAATGATTGGCTTTAATGGATTTCTATATCAGTGAATCGAATCGATTGATACTGGTCTTAATCTGCTTTGATACGTATATATGCTGTAAAGAATAAAAACTAGGCTCTTTGTCTATATGCTACATTCTACAGGACCTTATGTTTGCAATTTCTAAACTGTGACGAATTGTTGAAATAATGTTGACAGCTCAATATGGACAAAGCGGTTGTCACGTAGATCCTTATATGAAAGACATTTGGCCATAAAATGTGTGATAATCTTGGACTGATGGAAAATGACTATATTTTCAATTTGTCGATTATAAAAATGAATGCTCTAAATGTATGTATTTAAGCCGAAAATTGTATGTTTATAAAATGCAAACTTATTTTTTTTTTTTAATCAGAACTGTACTGTACTGTACACCAAATTTATATATGTTGTAGTATAATAAATTGAAGAAACCAAGTGTAAGCAGACCATTATACTTGGTTTGCACTTCAACGATTGCAGCTACACCTTATTTTATAGAATTGTTGCCAACTTCAGGGGAAATATAAAAATAACCGCAGCCAACTTCATTTAGAAGAACGAAGACGAAGGCATTCAAAATTCGAGAAGCCAACGGCCATTGATGCCATTAATATATATGTTTTGGTAAAAATAAAGTCTGAAATCAAATAAACTTGTTATCCAAATAAACTTTTTACATTATAATGTAAACAAAAATATCAAATTAAGAAGGATTCATGATAATCATATATCAATACTTTGTTAAAATTCTTCACATGCGATAAATTTTAAATATTAACTTTAAGTGGATTCATGATATTAACTTTCAACAATTTTGTTTTAAATTAATTAATTTGAATAAGAAATCATTAAAAAAATAGGAAATTAATTACAGTGTTTAAAAAATCAAATTTTAGATTAAAGAATTGTATATATTTAAGGAATACAAAAATTGTTCTACCCCGATTAATTTTTGTATTTTGTTTCCGAATTAATGGTCTGAGTTCAATCACTGCATAATGCATATGCCACCTAAACAACATATTTTTGCACAATTACTGAAATCGACAAATTCAGAATACAAAATGTGATTCCTTCTTTCCAGGACATTTTTGTACTCAAGTACTTAAAGTACGGCTTAAAAAAGTATGGAGGTAACATTTTAGACATTATTCGGTACATAAATTAAATTGTTACTTATATTTCATTCATACTTTTCTAACCCATCTAAAAATGAAAGTTTACATTAATGTTTTTTCTTTAATCTTAAAAACTATAACAACATGAAATACTTAAGTACCTATACAAATTTCCTGGAGAGAAAGAATCTCATTTTTATAAAGCTACTTTCACATTTCTTAGTCTTTTTCGTTTAAATCTCACAATAAAAATCCTTAATTCTATATTTTTGTAATCTTTGGCATTTTTTCAAAATAAAGTAGTAGTACATCAGTTCACAGCAAACATCCCATACACGTTCGTTTATTATATATTTTTGCATTTGTAAAAAATCGATATCTTCAAACGATTAGTGAAAACTACATTAGTCAAAAAATTAGTCAAAAAATTATAAAATAAAAAAGTACGTATACGCCCTAGTGTACCAATGCATAATATTCAATATTATATACGGTATCAAAAAAACCAATAAAATCCCAGTGTAGAATTATATTTTTTTAAATTAAATTACAACTAAAGGGTTATTCATTTTTGTGTTTCAAGATGGTAGCTCTGGAAAGCGTTTGACACCTGTTAATCTCAGCTGTCATTTAAAGTGTCATAATATTAGTTGAATGTTTGCTATTTTCGATAATTAAAATCTCAACACTCAAACAACGCATACAAATTTTTAAAGTTTACTATACAAAAGTGGTAATTTATTGCCGTCATAATCTACCTACTACGTAAGCAATCGGTAAAAATTTGAAGAAATTGTGAAGATAGTCAAAGCATTACTAGCGTCGTCGTAAGGATTGTACCAGCTTAGTCGAAAAAATTGCTACAAACTAATCGATTTCTTGGAGTAAGCAGCTTTTTTTTTTTTGGTCAATAATTAAACCTGGGCAATATACGGTTTGAACTAGATGAGGTGAAAAACCACACAATACGAGGTGTGTTCAAAAAGTACCCGGAATTTTTAAATTTCGCGGGTTTGGAGAGTCCGAAGGTAAATTTTTTTTTTATTGTGTTGGTATACATGTCCCTAAAGTATGATGCAATTTTCAGCTATATTCACTGTTTACTTTGTCTGTGGTAGTTGCTAAGGTTCGACGTGTTTTTATGAGCTCGGCGATTTTTGCTGAAACTGCTGAATTTTGACCAAAAAACAATCGCATGTACATCGCTCAAGAGCTGTTAAATGACGTCAACGACGATCCAAGTTTACTTGAAAGGGTCATAACTGGTTATGAAACATGGTGTACGGTTATGATGTCGAAACCAAAGCACAATCGTCCACCTGAAAGCATTCAACGTCAAGAGCGAAAAAAGCACGTCAAGTTCGATAAAATGTGAAGGTTTTGCTTACTGTTTTCTTCGATTATAATGGCATAGTGCATCAAGAGTTCTTACCACAAGGTCGTACGGTTAATAAGGAGTATTACCTTGAAGTTTTGCGACGTTTGCGTGAAGCAATCCGAAAAAAACGCTCAGATTTATGGAAAAACAATTCATGGCTTTTGCACCACGATAACGCACCTTCTCACTCGTCGTTGCTTGTTCGTAATTTTTTGGCCAAAAACAATACCGTAGTCATGCCCCAACCTCAAAATTCACCAGATATGGCTCCGTGTGACTTTTTCCTGTTTCCCAAGTTGAAGAGACCCATGAAAGGACGGCGTTTTTCCTCGATTGAAGAAATAAAGGCGGAATCGCTGAGAATGCTCAAGGACATATCAAAAAGTGAATATCAAGAGTGCTTCGAAGATTGGAAAAAACGCTGGCATAAGTGTATTATATCTGGGGGGGACTACTTTGAAGGGGACAACATTGATGTAAACGAATAAATAAATATTTGTTTGAAAAAACAAAAATTCCGGGTACTTTTTGAACACATCCCGTATACGACCAATTATGACTATGGTCTCGTAATTCGATTTTGTTTTCTATTAGGCTACATAAAAGACAGTTTTTACTGTCAAAAAATGGCCGAAAACCACCTGAATTGTGCAAACATTTTGTTAAAAAATACCTTAAATGAATCTTCCTGAATCTTCTCTTTAAAAGTGTATCGCTGTGTGTATTTAACTTATCTTTTAAATGAATAACCTTGTATTATTCCTGTTAATAAAGTTCATTCCTTTTTGATAATTTGTTGAATAAACATTACTACGAGAATTGTTTAAAAACAAATAAAAAAAGATGTTTATAATAAAAATAAAACCGTAAAAAGTTCAACAAATTAATGTCAAAAAAGAGGCTGGGATGCGACCCACACTGATAACTTCCCATCCCATCTCTAGATTTGAATTGCTTAAAAGTTTGTCTATATGTATCAATTTTTGCGTACTATTTTTTGTAGATTTTTTTTTATGAAAAAATGGACTGTTGGATTTTTATAAAAAAATTACTGAATATTAAAAGCAATATTTTCTGTGAAATAAGATAAGTTTGAAGCCAATATTTGTAATTTTTGAAAAACTATTTGAATCTAAAGTAAATTTTTACCAAGTTTTAGTATTGTTTTTTCAGCTTTTTATTTTTTGTAAAAAAAACTATCAATTCGATTTTTCTCAAAGTTTTTCCTAATGTTGAAAACAATATTTCTTATAAGTTAAAATGAGTTAGAAGCCATTATCTCAAATTTTTGAAAAGATATTTGAGTCGAAAATCAATTTTTACCAACTTTTGTTAAATTTTTTTTCGATTTTTAATTTTTTGTAAAAAAAACTGTCAATAAGATTTTTTTCAAAATTTTACTGAATGTTGACAACAATATTTTTTGAAAGATTAAAGTAGTTTTAAGCCAATATCTCAAAGTTTTGAAAAGATATTTGAGTCGAAAATCAATTTTTACCAACTTTTATAATTTTTATTTTTTAGGTTTTTATTTCTTGTAAAAAAAACTGTCAATTCGATTTTTCTCAAAATGTTTCCTAATGTTGAAAACAATATTTTTTATGAGTTAAAATTAGTTAGAGGCCATTATCTCAAATTTTTGAAAAGATATTTGAGTCGAAAATCAATTTTTACCAACTTTTGTTAAATTTTTTTTCGATTTTTAATTTTTTGTACAAAAACTGTCCATTCGATTTTTTTCAAAATTTTACTGAATGTTGAAAACAATATATTTTTAAAGGTTAAAGTAGGTTAAAGCCAATATCTCAAAGTTTTGAAAAGATATTTGAGTCGAAAATCAATTTTTACCACCTTTTTTTTTTTTTTTTTTTAGGTTTTTATTTTTTGTAAAAAAAACTGTCAATAAGATTTTTTTTTTTTAATTTTACTAAATGTTGGAAACAATATTTCTTATAAGATAAAATAAGCTTTAAGCCTTAGTCTCAAGTTTTTGAAAAGATATTTGAGTCGAAATTCAATTTTTCCCAATTTTGAGTAATGTTTTTTTTACGTTTTTTTTTATGAAAACATTATTCTTCATTGCACAAAATTGTTTTTGAGATAAAATCATATTTTGGTCGTAAAATTTTTGAGGTGACAAATTTTTTTTTTTCAGTTTTTTTGATTTATAAAAAAAACCGTTAATTGGATTTTTTCCAAAAATATACTTGTTTTGTATTACGTTACAATATATAATATAAAATTTAATTCAAGTCTCTATCGTCATTGGTTCATGAGATATTTAGGTTTAACCAAAATTTTCACCTTTTTTTTAAACTGCTATAGTAAAAAAAAAACCACCCACGCAATTTTCTTGAGATCCCTTTCTGCATCTTTCTGCCTTATTATCTGTAAAACAAAATTTATTTGAAGTCGATATCACTTCTGGTTCTTGAGCTATGGACGACGAAAAAAACCTCGCGAACGTACGGACGTACAGACGTATGTACGAACGTACGTACACACGCACGCACAGACATCTTTCTAAAAATCTTTTATTTCGACTCTAGGGACCTTGAAACGTCGAGAAATGTCAAAATTTTCAATTTGTCAAATCGGACCCATTACAATAACTTCCTATGGGAAGTTAATAAAGAATTTAAGTAACAAACTAAAAAATTTACATAAAAAAACGTAATCAATTTTTTTTGACATTTTACTATATTTAGTTGATTTTATGAATTTATTAATGTAATAAAAAACAGATCTTTTTTATTTACTCGTAATCTGTGGAATAGTTCTTTATTTTTGAAAAACGAAAATAGAATATTAGGGGCCAGTTATAGCTATTATTGAAATCAATCCGGAAAAATGTTATGAATAAATATTTAACTGTTTTTCGTTTTGATTAAAAACACAAACAATTAATTGGAAATCACTCAAATAATGTTTGTTTACAATTATTTTTTGCTTTAAATTCATTTTTCGATTTTCCTGAACAACTGATTCTATTTTATCAAAAAATAAAATGAATCGTATCCACTGATTTGTGCTTCAAATTGTTCGCAATTCCAATGACAGATTTCTGTTAGAAAAAAATTTCGGTAGATAGGTATTATTTAGAATAACAGGGATTTTCAATGATAGCTACTAACGACCTTTTAAATAAATTCCAATGATTAGTTTCAATAACGAAACCCGATGATAGGTTTAAGTGGTGCCTTAAGGACTAGTTTGTTCACAGTTGACTTAGTTTAAAACAAAACTTTAAATTATATAATATTTAAAATATAAATTCCTGTATACAAATTTTGGTTTACAAGTACATTTGAGAATTTGAGCAAAGAAACTAGCTCTTAATCTACCTCCTTTCTGAAGTTGTTTTCACCCATGTCAATTATTGTAACAAAAACTTTTATTTGAGAAATTTCCAAGTCTCTTGGATTTATAAACGTCGACTTTTCTGTTCTTACTAAAAATCTCGACTAACTTAAATAAACAATCTACAATTAAGTTGTTTGGGACAATAAGAAATTTGTGTCACAAACATTTGCATGGGCACAACATGAAGGCGTCTTATTATTTTACAACATATCCTGACCAAATTGACTCCCAGACAAAATTACACTTCTTTGAAGATTTTCCGCTTCACTATTATCGCATTGACCAGAGGAAACTACATAAAAAAGTACAAAAGTCCTTTTTTATCCTTTCAACTTAAAAAAGAGCACACACACTCTTTCCACATGTTACACTCTTCCAGCAAAAACAAGGCGGAACTCACGGAACCTTAAAAGAAATAAAATAAATTATTGTCACCATTTGGACATGTAATTGCTCTAGCCAGTATTGTCAACAACACAATAAAAATACAAGGGTCGCCGCCGCCAACGATAGACGTTGAAATTGAAATTGAGACGTCTTTAGCTATGTATATCGTTTGAAGTCCGCAGCGCATTTGCTATTTTTTCGAAACAAACCCAAAAACAGAAAAGTGTATAATACTTTACCCAGTAGGGGTTTTTAATTGTGTGTACTGTTCTGTTCTAATGCTGAGCATGGCAAGTCCTTTTCTCAAGAATAAAATAGCAAACGATACTGCTGGCTAGGTTGTTAGTTGTTCCTCACAAATGCGCTCTGGGGCTGAATGCAGCAGGTATTAACAATGACTGCACATCAAAACGTTTTCGGAACACATTAAACGTGTCCTTTCTTTTGATACTCATTATGACCATTCCTTTGATTTAATTGATCGTTTTTTTTTTATTTTCTTCTTCTGGTTGTGTTCTCTTATAAAGTGCCCGAGATATTTTGATATTTCTTTGGTAACCTGGTGCGGTTGTCGGTGATGTGACCTTTTTGTCGGGATCGGTATCGGCTGGGGTTTGAAGTCATTGTTGCGGCAATGGTCAAAAGCAGTGTAAATCTGCTTACACAACAAGATATCACAAGGAGCCCAGTGTACTCGTATTGTTGTCAAAAGCAATCCTCATGATGACTTCATTTGATTTTTCAATAAATCAAGATATTGCAATGTGTCTAAGGCGGCAAGGTTGCACCTTGCAAGATCGATAAATTCCCATATGTATACAAATGCCTCATTGAATTCAGAACAGAGTATATTATAGTTCGGGCGATATTATACTTGCATGAATATACATATAGTTATTGGCTTATGTAATTTGAGAATTCCAAAAAGGACAACACATTTTGCCATGCGTCTTCATTATCGTAAACGTCAACTGTCAGAGCCGCACTTGTGCATTAAAGGGAATTTGGGCGAAAAATGAAAACTAATGTTTTCATAAGATTTTCAACATTAATATTTGATGAAAAAAGTAAGGTGAAATAAAGTGTTGTCGTCTTTGTCGAGTGAATCAATTTAAAGAATAGAAAATTCTACACTTCTTTGGTGAAATAAAAAGGCTTGTAGCCTTTTATTTCGGTTCGCTTACAGTTCAAACAAACCGCTTTGTATAGTAAAAATGTCGACATGAATTCGGTTGGATTTTCGACTTTTCTTAAAAAACAGGTTTCGTCAATTTGTATCCAAATTTTTGATCCCATACAAAATTGTCTTTCAATTAGATCTCCAAGAACATGCTGTTTAAAAAGTTAATATTTTGCCAATCAGGTGGTAGTTTATCAACTTAAAAAGTTAATATTTTGCCAATCAGGTGGCAGTTTATCAACATTAAAACCTTTGTCGGAAATTTAAACTACATTTAATTAAGGGCTTAGTATTTTACTAGTTAACAATACTTCAAATATCTATCAATTAATTGTAGATTTTCCAAAATTTTAATAATTTCGGTAACTAGTAAAGTAGTAACTCCCTTTTGTTAAGAACGATGCACCTGGACACGTCTAAATAGTGACAGTTCGAGATAAAAAAAAAACACAAAAGCAAACAAACCCAAGCTCAAAAACTCAGGAGTCGAATGGATTTAGCAAATATGAGGGAAAAACAAGAGTTGGATAAACCATTCCACATTCTCGATGTGCAGTTAAAAAAAAATCTCTATACTTGCCAGTACGTCCAAAATTCACTCCTGGGTAAACTGATGGGTATACCTGGAAGCGCAATTATTGCGACTGAATTTTGGGAAGGGGGAGGGGTGCATCTGGCTAATACGACTGAACATTGTTTGCAAAAAAAGCGGTATGAAATATTGTGACGGTGTTCGAGAAATGGAATTGTTTTGGTTTTAGTTCTATCGTCTATCATTTTCAAAGTTCCTTTTTGGATTCTATGTAAAAGACTTGAACTTGTTTTAAGGGCACCTGCTCAAATTTGCAAGTTTTATTTAAGTTTTGGACTAATGATGGCTTTTTTAAATTAAAGACAGTTAAGAAGAGGTGAAACATTTCTAGAACCGTATAAGAAACCCTTTGTGATCATTGCATAAAAGGTTATCTTTGATTTATACACTCATGTGCCGCTCATGGATAGTGGCTTTGGGGGTAGATAACACTTTAAGAACATTATGGCTGAATCACATACACGCTTCAGCTTCGGCTTCGCCTGACGTTTACGAGTTCAGCCATAGGAATTCAATGCATGCTATCACAATGGAGCTTCGACCTCACGTTTCGTTTGGCAATCGTAAGAAAAAGAACGTAATGTAACGTAATGTGACTCTAAACGGAAGCTCTAGTTCAATTTTCTGAACATTTGCTTCGTCTGACAGCTCAACAGCTTTAAAAAAATGTCAACAAACAAAATATTTGCTCTTTGGAGGTATGAAATAATAGAAATGTCATTCAAAGCAAGCTCGAAGCATGCCCAACGTAACGCAGACGAAGCCGAAGCTGAAGCGTGTATGTGATTCAGCCATTAGACAACATTGAGTTTTTGAAGAATTAAATTCAACATGGTTAAAAACTCCCCGGGCCAACATTTTTTTTAAAGAATTTCGAATGTAAAATATTTATTTAGAAGCACTAAATAAGTGAATACCAAAATATTTCTTAAACAAATTTAAAATTTATAGCATACAACATTAACATAAAAAAAAAAACGTTTTCACAATTTTCGAAAAAAAAAATAAAGGCCTTTTTTTAAAAATGTAATGGCATTTAAATTTTTGAAAATCAGCTTATTTGCAGACATTTTTAAAATCTCAAATTAAAGATACTATTTTTAAACAAACACTTGTAATCAAAAGGTTTGAAATTAACAAAAAATAACGGTATTATCCAAATAGTTGACACTGCTACGATTCCATCTTTATGGCTGAATCACAAACACGCTTCAGCTTCGGCTTCGCCTGACGTTTACGAGTTCAGCCATAGGAATTCAATGCATGCTATCACAACGAAGCTTCGACCTCACGTTTCGTTTGACAATCGTAAGGAAAAGACCATAATGTAACGTAATGTGACTCCAAACGGAAGCTCTAGTTCAATTATCTGAACATTTGCTTTGTGACAGCTCAACAGCTGTAAAAAAATGTCAACAAACAAAAATTTGCTCTTTGGAGGGATGAAATAATAGAAATGTCATTCAAAGCAACCTCGAAGCAGGCCCACCGTAACGCAGACGAAGCCGAAGCTGAAGCGTGTTTGTGATTCAGCCATTAAGGTCTTGAATCGATTGTGGAGTTTTGATACAGACCTTAAATCAAAAGATCTTGCTTACCAATTGTAATTCAATGCGTTGGTGAAGAGTGAATCGTTCCATTTTTAGTAATAGCTTTTTTTAACTGTCAAAAATCGAAAGATGTCTACTTTAAAAGTGACAGCTGTCAAAATGTCGGCCTATTCAAAATAAGAGTCTTATTTAATTAAATTAGTGACTTACACATCAGCGTGTCACTGAATTTTCTTACTACGAACATAAACACTGATTTTATTATTTGGAATCTTTTGTTTGCCTTAAGTGTTATTTCCTACCAAAATCATAGCCAACAAATGCGTCCCTGTGTTTTTCTTCCTCATCTCTGATGCCTTGGCCGGGGTGCAGCGTGCAGCGAATGACTATTAAAATATGACTACGTGTTGCTTGTTGACATCGTCATAAACACCTCCTGAATGGTTATGGCGATGATGGTGAACATATACGGAGGAAATACCCGGAAAACATTGTCACTTCTCCAATTTCACATCAAAGGCTCCGGCTGTTGTATCCAAGGATTCGAAACAAATCCGATGCGTGTTTTTCTTTGGCCTTAGTGTTATTATTTCCATTTTTTTTTTTTCATGTTCACACCACTTAAAAGAACCTTAGTTGTGACACATTCCGCGTGGTAATTTTGGTAATTTTAAGCGTTAGCGTTCCAATAAAATGTGGTTGACCATTTGGATACGTGTTCGTGGAAAAACTACACAACACACTTACGTTTACATACCGCGTGTATGCAGAAAATAAAACTATATGTTTTCACGCATTGTACGAGTAATTGAGTTTGAAAATCTCATTTTTCAAACGATGCGATGTTGAAAACCATATTGAAAAAAAAAACAAGGCCAGAGGATTACAAGGAATTTTTGTTAAATATTTTGAATGTTCGGTGTCCTTTTTGTGTTTGATGTTTGTTGTCTGAATGCAAAGAAGATTGCTTGACGGAAACAGTGCAGCAGCGAAGCGTACCAATTTACTTTCGAAACAAAGCAACTGTATACCTACTTGCCCTAATCTAAATAAGTAGTTGATCCTTTTTGCATTAAAGGATTTCAATTCTTTTTAATTAAACAATCTTGTATAGAATGCCGAAAAAAATTATTACATTTTCGTCGTCGTATGTCGCCTCTGATAATCTCATTGCTGCATTTAAATATATTTCAAAAATGTATATGTACATATATTTTGTTCAATCCGTTTAAAATGAGCATAATGGTTTTATCCTTTGAATTTGAAAATAGAATTTGGTCCTGAAATCGATACACTTTTGACTCAGCTAGTGTTGTGTGTGGGATTTAAAATGTAAATCCATTTTGAAATTTAATTTCCTAGTAGTTTTGAATATTTGTGTGGTGTGGTATACTTACTTATAAATGTAAGAGGATTTTGGTAAGCGCATTCCCAAAGCTATTTTGTTGTACCTACATATATTCGAAATCGGTTTTTGTTAAAATTTAAAAGCAACGAGTTATTTGTTGAGTTATGAATTGATGAAGGCTGTAAGTAGGGCAAATTTGACACGGGATAAAGATTTGTGGAGAAAAAAAAAAACTTTAAAATTAAACAATATAAACTACTGAT
The DNA here is from genome assembly GCA_951509635.1 of Eupeodes luniger. NCBI lineage: Eukaryota > Metazoa > Arthropoda > Insecta > Diptera > Syrphidae > Eupeodes > Eupeodes luniger. The sequence continues at coordinate 2,482,407 of OX608075.1, read as the reverse complement.
GGATATTTTGGCAATTTAGAAAACAAACTGGCAGTAGACAACTTATGTGTGGGTTATTTGTATAAACTTCTTAAAAGAAAATCTGCAGTGCCTACTTAGATAAAACCCTATATCCTATAAGTCAAAAACTCGATATAATTAAATGAAAGATTTAAAATTCTATATATTTGTTTTCTTCTTTTTTTGTATAAAATCTTACCGATAAGAAGTTCAGCATTGTCAATCATTATGCCTGAAAAATTTCACGATGATATTTTTGTCAAAATAACTGTGGTGCTGGACAAAAGTACTCGGTCTAGTTTTTCAAAGAGTATTCTGTTTTAGCGATAAGGAGACTTTTAAACGATTTCAGGGTCTTACTTTATATTTCACAAAAGTTATAATTACAAAATGGCTACTTAAAATTTTAGAAATTTATTACAACGTATAGTTTCTGACATTTTAAATAAATAGGTCCGTTTCTAAATTTTAGGTTTGTTTGTTTTTTTCCGAACTGTCAGTTTTTGGACGTGTTCAGATGCACAATTTGTATTAAAAAGCAAAAGATTACAAATTTGGAACAACATGTTAATTGGTGATACTTAATAATTCGAAAATTGCTAAGAAGTAAAATGCCCAACAAAATAAGGTGTTTGGAATTATTAGTCGTTATTAACTTACAAAAAGCTTTATTATTTTGGGGCAAAACTATCCATCAATGATATTTAGAATGTATTAAAAGTTTTCAACTGTTTTTGAAATATTTTTAAAGTGAAAAAATGTGGCATTCTATAAAAACAAATTGTAAACTGATATTTTAAATGAGTGGACATTTTCATAAAAATTACGTTATGTTTTATCGTTTTTTTAATGTTTTATTAAGTCAGTAAGAATTCTGTTAAAAATTGATGAATTCATTTCCGTTGGAACGATTAGGTATTCTGAGCTTGTTTAAAGCCTAATTGATTAGAAGATTTCAAACGCTTATTACTCAGTAATTTCAGATTTGAGTTAAGCCTAATATTATAATATTCGATTGAATTAAAACCATTTTAAAGATTACGAACGCGAGCAGGTAGATTTTAAAGATTACTTTTTAAGGCTCTAAGCCACGAATGGTATTTCAGAATTTAGGTGAAATGAAAGTGTTTTTTGTCTGTAAAAACAATATGCTCATACTGCAAAAGTTGTCGAAGTTTTTATAGAAAATTTTAAATTTGCAAAAATTGCTTTTTAAACTTTAATTTCAATGACAAGTAATTAGCACATTTCAAGAACTTGTAATTTTGTTAAATATCAAGGTTAAATCGGAGTGGAAAGAAGACACGTCTGTTCGATAAGTACAATTTTATTCAAGTCCAAAGAAAGAATTAGTTAAAAGTAATGAGAATGAAAAATACTAAAGTAATTGACAATAGTAATGAAAGCTTTCGCAGCTGGGTTGCCAAGGTGTAAATTCAAAGTACTGGGTTTAATTCTCCAACAAATTTTAATTGAAAAAATTCACTTACTAATTACATGTAATTGAAAATTGCAAATAGATTTGTCAAAGTTCTTGAAAGATAGCACTCTTAAATTACAGTTAAGGTAATTGACTTTTATACGTTATATGTTTTTACTTAAATAATGAAATAATAATAAAACTAATAAATAAAATGGAATGTAACAATTGGTAAAACAGTTGGATTACTTTAAAGACAAATTCAAATTTTAAAAAACTTATAAAACAAGAGAAAATTTAAAGTTATTAATTTAAAGCAACAGACATAAAATAATTTATCTTTTCAGTAAATTATTGACAGAAATTATATTTAATTACATTTTTGTGTAATGATAAATGATGATTACTTTTAATTAATTACAATTACATTTATGTAATTATTTTGCAAGTAATTACATGTAATTAGTAATTGCAATTCTTCACTTACAATTTAAGAGTAGTTAAAAGAGTGTATGGAGATTTCAATTTTTCTCTCAACTATGCTTCTTGGAAAGTAAATTAACAGATCTAATTAACAAGGAATAACAAGCAACAAGGATCTAAAAAACAAGGACATTTTTTGTGGATGAATTCTTCAAAAATAATTGTTTTAATTTGAAGATTGTATTCATTAAAATCACGAAACCAGTCGACTTCACAAAAATTCAAATCGTTTATATCTCCAATCAGTCGATTTCAATTATTTCTGTATTCAAGTAATAATTTGAAATGAAGGAAGTGATTTAAATAAACTTTGAATGATTGAAAATATTGCAAGAGAATGAATGCAAAGACATGAAGTGAATGAGTGAATTCTCTGAGGATTGCAGTTAATACTTGGAGGAACAAAGGATTGCAATCTATGTGAAGACAAATGATAAGATAAATAGATTAGGTGGCGCAACATTCCGTAGAAACTAGGGCCTAGTGACTTACAGTTCTCAACCATTCCTGTGTGCTAGTCAGTTCAGAGATTAAGGAGACCTATAGTTCTTATGCCGAATCGGAGCGGCTAATTTGGGAAAGCACTTTTTATGACAAGAACTACTATCGGAGAATTTGTCAATTCCTCGCAAGAGGAAATAAATAATAAAATCAATCGGGTGGCGCAACAGTCCGTTGAGAACTAGGTCCTAGTAACTTACAACTCTCAACCATTCGTGTGTGCGAGTACTGTTGTCAGGGATGGAGGAAATACCCGTGAAAAAAAACTTTAGGTGACACAGACAGGGAATGAACTCAAGACCTCTAGCAAGACAGTCCTACACACTAATCATCACTCCACAGGTATTACGAGGTCAAACGATTATTGATTCTAAAATATAAAGTCTCATTCTCAAAGCGAATTCCATGAATAAAATCCTTAAGACGAAGTCATTGTACATTAGTTTAACAAAAGGTTTTATTCTTTTAGAAGCCTAAGATAAGTACTGTATTTTTAAATTCTCTCTTCAAGTAAAATATTTTGGTTCACCCAAAAGTTCTTAGAGCTATATTTTTTCTGTTTAATACACATATCAACTCAATGGTATTCTTTAGTAAAAAGACTCAAAAGTCAAAAGATTTACTAACCCATATGCACATAAATACCTTAAGCATCAAGTTCGTAATAATTTTCTCGAAATTGCTAATATACTTCCAAAGAAACTTCCCCACAAGAATTATGTCTTCCAGCAGCGTAGAGAAGAACTTCTTAGAAAACACCTTAGCTATTTATCATTGTGTTTGATAATCCCACAATGACATATTTACGTAACCGATTAAGGAATCATAATCTCATCATCTCACATCTTAAAGATCTAATATATGAAAGGTTGATATCACACTTTGGACTTCTCAAGAAGAACATAGTACATCATATACAGGAACTTAAAGGGCCAATTTTCCCAATAGCTTCAGGCACTTCTTCCATGTTCAATCTTCGGAATCCAGACGCAGCTCTTTATACACATTTAATGCCACAATAAACTATTGTGATTATAGAAGGAGCTTATATGACAGGAATTACTTGCATCTACAAAACCTCTAAGACATTCACAATGCCACTTCAGATGTTATATCATCGCATCGGTGCTGTGTGGTGTCTCGGAAGGGAAAGGTCGGGACGAGACGAGAATTATATAAATTTCGGATCCACTCATAGTTTCTTAGTTTCATTTTCATTTGAAACGTATGTGAAACACTTATCCCGACCTCATCGTGCCCAACTATTTTACCGCCACTATAATATCTTGGTACACTAATTGTTGGATGGTTTTTGGGTCTTTTATGCTACAAACCTAAATGGGGTGCTCTGGACTGCTTAGGAGGACTATAGAGAGAGAAACATATCGGGCTCACAATCGGATTACATTGCCGGGTGTTGACATGCGATGTGATAATTGTATTCGGGCCGTTGTCGATGGATGTGGATGCGGATGCAATGTTAACGAGGGGCAACCATTAACTCATTTAAAATTATTGTGCTCATAAAATGCTCGCCTTTTATGAACATACTTATTTTCTAGCGGCGGCGGCGGTGGGGGAACGATTATTATTATAAAAATGTGCGGCAACAAATGAATATTGTTCTAAAATATAATAAAAGAACATAATTTTGATGGTTACGACCGCGGCGGCGGCGGTGGTGGCAGCTTGTAGGTCGGTGTATATAATTTAATGCCTTGGGAATTTTCAATTATCGGGATGTTAATCAAAATATAAACATGCCAAATCCTTAAGTGAATGACACCAGCATTTTTATTGTTGAAATATCTGTTTAATTTTTTTTTTATATTTAAGGAGATAAGAAATCAGCAAATGCACTGTGGCCGGACTATGCTGGTTCAAGGATCAACGCCAGTGTAATTAGTAAACAATACATAACCGGCAGTTTTGTTAAAATATCTTCTGGTCAATCCAATTATAAAAATGATCTTTGATTTCATTTCGAAAAAGAGTTTGTTACTCTTCACTCGAATATAATAATATAAACAAACCCTGTTACCCGCACGTTTCGCTGGTCGTCAATTAAACTTATACAAAATTGCAAGGAGTTTTTAACTTCGCAATTCATATCAATAAAATTATTTGTACAAACATAATTAAAGTCGATAAAAAACGGCGGTGACGTGGGTAACGAAACATCTCATTAAGCACGATAGGTAATATTGATTAACAGGGTGTGTTTTTAGAAGTATAGAACTTAAAGTTTTTTTTTATAATTAACAGGCACTCAAGGGGTTATTAATACCCTTAACATGTTAAAGGTTTAAACACAGTGCGAGCTTTAGGAAAATAGGGAAGGATTAAAGAGGAGATACCGATGCACATTGGTCTTAAAGTTTTTAATATCAAAATGATAGGGTAAATCAGAGCTGGGTAAAGCATTCCACATTCTCGATGTGCGGTTAAAAAAAGAATCTCTACACTTGACATTACGTCCGAAATTGAGCTCAAGGACTTTTTTGGATCCTGTTCAAAATACTTAAACTTGTTTTAGGGACACCTACCCAAATATGCGAGTTATATAATATATTCAAGTTTTGGACGAATGAAGGCTTTGTAATTTACAGCCAGATCAGAAGGGGTAAAAAATTTCTTGCACCGTCGGAGAAATCCTAGGCATCTAGCAGCATTTTTGGCAATATCGAATATGTGGTCATTCCATAAGAGGTGATCTGTGATACACATACCGAGTACTGAAAGTTGATTAGTTTCATGGATGCAAGTGCCACTCATGGATAGCGGCATCGGGGGTGGGTAACGCTTTAACGACAGGAGACAGCATTGAGTTTTTGGAGCATTAAATTCTACACGGTTTTCGATTTCCCATTGTACAATGCTGTCGAGATCAGAATTTAATGAGCTTATCATATTCTGCCGTTGAAGTTCCACATCCGAAGGACAAGGATGTGAATCTAGAAACGAATATGAAAAGCTGAGGGTACTGTCGTCAGCGAAACAGTTTAATGGATTAGAGGAACATACAGTGGAGTGCTTTTCCTTAAAACCGATGCTGGCCAAAACGTTACAGTCAATGGTAACCAATATAGAGTCATGTTTATTGAATTTTTTGTTCATCAATTGAAAAACTTTTACAACATTTTACTAAAGTAAAAATAACTAAATGACTACTTTAACTTTTAATCATTTCCCAAATTCATATAACTTCTGAGTTTCTGACATTTCAAATCAATAGGTGCGTTCAACGATTTAGGTTTGTTTGTTTTGTTATTTATTACAAACTGTCACTGTTCAGAGGCACCTTTTTAAAAAAAAAAGAGAAATAGTAGGTCCGTTCGCGTACTTTCTGTACTAAAATTCGTAAAAAGAAATATTTTAAAGAGTGGGGGTAAAATTCTCTCACCAAAAAAAAAAACTACAAAAAGTAAGCGAACGGGAAAACAACAAATTTTTCACAGTATTACTGTCTTGTTGCTGTTCTTTGAAAATTTGTTTTTAAATTTTATAACTGACAGCAAAAGCGAGCAATTTATTTAATTTATTTGAATTTCTATCAAATTTGAAATTTTCACAAATCAGCACAAAGAAATTTCTTGGGCTAAAATTCGTAGGTTGGGGAAATATTTTACTCTCTCAGGAGCGCTCTCTTTTACGAAAAACTACGAAATTTTTGAGTACGCGAACAAGATTTTGTTAAATTTCGTATTTTTTAGTAAAATTGGACTGTTCGCGTACCCTCCAAACGGACCTAGTATTTAAGAAAGTAGTATTTATAAAAACGGTTTTGAATTTTGAAATAGCTAATAAATTGTTCAATATTTAGAAAATGTATAGATCTGGTGAACGAAGTGTTCATATGCACCGTTCTTACTAGTCAACTATATAGTAAGCCATGTAAGCCAATTTTTGCGATCTTAATTGTCATCAAAAATAAACGATTCAATAAAATTTTTGAAAAAGAAGGTTTTTGAAGAGTTTAACTCGTTTATCAAAAAATATGTACATAGATCGATACCTGAAATATCACTGAAAGAATTTTTCTATGAGCCTAATCTATCTCTCAAGAGGTTTATCTCTTCTTTGACATTGACAGGTAGAAAAGACAGATTGACTCAAAGAATACACATACATTCATATTCAACAGGATGTGAAACATTTGTATTTTTGAAAATAGTTATTCCCATCCCAGCAAAAATAAACAACAAATATTTTCAGCAAATATATGCATAAAAGTTAATTCTGATTTGTATATGATCTTAAATCTGATCGCATTTATTTGAACAAATATTTGTACAGGAGGGTTTGTTTGTTTAGCAAATTTGTTGGGATATGCCGTACCCATGTTTGCCTTTACATATTCGTTTTTAGTTTTATTATTATTATTATTTTTCTAATATTTAGCTGTTTTTCTTTAATTTTAAATCTTTTTCTTTGCAAAATAACCTTTTTTTTAAGTTCTGTTTATGTTTATTTATAGACAAAATAAGAAAAAATCTCAGTTCCTTTTGGAAAAATACAGAAGCTGTTTATAGAGTCGGTTTTATGTTTTTTTTTTGGAGATTGTTGATTTAAATTAGTTCTCTTTGCTTTATTGAGATTTTTCGATTTTTTGTTGACAAAAATATTTTTCTGTAGACAGCGATAAAGAAAAATTTGATTGAAAATTTTATTTTTTGGAGAGATATTAGTTTACTTGAAATCAAAGAAATAAATTTGATTATATTTCCAACCAAATAACAGCAATGAACAAATTGAAAAGCCTTTGTTTGTGTGCAGGAATTTCTAGAGCTATAAAAGCAATAGAAAGCAATAAGTTCATAGTTATTCTGTCAATTATGATCGGGAATGATCGCAAACTATATATGAAACGACATAAATAAGACAAAGAACAACCAAATCAAGGTTAAAGACAATTTTAAAGACAAAAGTTATGAATGTCAACTAATCTAAGCAACATTTAACGAACGAAAAGTCAGTTTGTAAACACTTTGCCGTTAATTAGTTTTGACATCTTTGACACTTTTAATTGATTGATGATGTTCTATGTTTTCTATGTTTATTTTGTTGCCCTGTAATATGTACATATATCTTTAATTAGTTTTAGCGAATTTGTAAAGTTGCAGTGTTTTTCTCGTCTTTTTACTACAATGATATCAACTTTGCTCCCCCAGAAAATCTGTTTAAGATTGTTTATATTGAATGAGTTATGATGTTTACGTTTATCATTGTAATGGTTTCTTTGTTTTTGTAATCCTTATTGCTATACGTTTATGTCAAGACCGAATTCTACTATCCAGTAAATTATTCAAAATAAGACCTTAAAAGATGTTTTAAAGTTGGACTTCGCTTAGTTGATATCCAGTAAGCAAAGAAAAAAAACATAGAAAACATAGAATGACAAAATAAGCACAACCGATACGAAATTATCCACCTGCTTACGTTTTAATTAGTGAATTCGAATTAACTAGTTGACAGCCATTCAAAAGTTAATGGCGGCCTGAGGTCTTAAAAACTGTCTTTTGGTAAATTTGCTTTCTTTTAACAGTGATGTAGAATCCAGTAATTTTGATTGAATTTCTTCTTAAAACTGTAAAACTTATTTAAATACGGCAGAATAGTGACCAACAAATTTCGTGCGAACATTTAGATAAAGTTTCAAAATTTTTAGAAGTTTTCATAATAAAGTGATATCGCCTCAAGCTTTGGAGTGTCTCTTTTTCAGCTCCAAAGATTGCAAACATCCGTCTTTTTATCAAAAGAATTAATTATATTGTTACTCGACAACCACAAAAAGAAAACACTGATTTTTTTGAAGGGCCGAATTTTATAAAGAATGAATTTTCTTGGTACATAAATAAAGCAACAAAAAATCTCCTTACTCTTCTATGCGAAGTATAAAATAAAAACATCTTTTTTTCCTCAATGATTGAAAACAAAAGTTCGTGTTAAACTAAAGAAAAACAATAAAAGTGGAGCCTTCCGGTTTTGAATCTTCTACCAATATTTTTAGTTAAAAAGTTGTTTCCTTCTTCTAAAAGACAGTATCTGAAAACCTACGTAGAAGAATACACACTTAATAGGAAATGTATCTAAAAGAATAAAAAACAAAAAAGGAAAAAGTCCTTCTGTACTCTGTCAACATGGCAGTTGGCGGATAGCAGTTTCGATGAAAATGGCTTCTTTTGTTTAGAGTCACGTTTTGTGGCATACTCGTTCTTCTCTTCAATGTTGCAGCAGTCAACTCAACGCAACTGTCGTCATCCTTCCTCATCGTTCGTCGATATCCCTTCATTATATCAACCGATATATTCGAAATAATAATAACAAAAAAAAAATTGCTATACACGTGAAGTTTATACTTTTGAAGGATTCTTTTATGCCCAAGGCACAGATCCTGTAGAAGAGAAGAACTTCCCCTGCATATAACATAGCCACAGGATGAACAAGAGTTTTTTAACACGAATCCTAAAGAATAATAATAACAACACCAAGTTCCAAGACCAAGAGTACCGGCGTTCATTTCATTTGAAGTTTATTTTTCACAATATTTTCCACCCGTTGTCCTTATACTCCTTATATAGGAGGGGTGGGCACTCAATTATATTGTATTGATTTCGAAATCGTGAGTTTTTTTTTTCTTCTGCATGTTTTTTGTACATATACGAGTAAACTTTTTATATTTTTAATTCTTTTGCTGTTGTTTCGATCTTTTTTGTTTTCAATTTTGAGGGAATTATTTTGAAAATATTTCTTTCAATTGATGAGACCAGAACCATAGAATCTGCAGCAATTGCTGTGAAACAAAGTTAAAGGACATTACTGCCACCCAATTCCTCCCAATAGGCGTATTGTTTACAGAGGGTTTGCGCCAGCAGCGATTCGCAATGCAAGCGTACAAATGGCAGCATTTCTTTATGAAAATAAAATAAAATATATAATAAATAAAGTCGAGAATTGTGGTCTGAGTCTGAATTGGCGGGTTTTGATATTTTAGTTCCAATCAAATGAGCTCATTGTGCGAGTGCATTGTGGCGATGGCGATTACTCTTCACGACTGAACGGTTCCGTTGTCCGGCTGTGAAAATTAATAAACGTCCCATGGAGATGGCGAGTTAAAATGTGAAAACAAAGCACAAGTGTAAATATAATAGTAAATCGGCGTGGAGCGGGTGAAAATCGCAATTCCATAGATCGTTTTTGGAAAAAACAAAATCCAACTAAAAACATCGATCCCTCAGTTCAAGGACATTGCTCTGATGCCCTTAAACCCACATTTTCAATGACAACATCTCATTCTCCATGGTCGTGTTGGGAACCAAAATTCTACCAAAATTTTGGTTTACCAAGTAAATGGTTTTGTATCGCGGTCATCCAAAACATAACTCCAAGCCCAAGGTCAATGATTTGTTTTGAGTTCGCAGAGCACCACATCAAGCATCAAACATCAAGGACATCTTTTTTAACCCAAACCTTACCTAAAGCAAACTCAAAACTATCTATCAACACACTATACAACATGGAAATAGAGTCACAAAGTATCTTCATCTTATGTGTATCTTCTTTTGTATTATTGATACCTCTTCATTGGTGCTATCGATGTTACACTATACCAGCAAATGACAACTGACAATATGCCCCGTGCCGAGCAAATAGACAAACAAGAATGTCACTTCCTGTAGATTAGCCATAAATTGACGAAGATCAAGATTTTCGTTGCGCATTATTTGGATGCGATCCGAAAATCACCTATTCAAGTTCAATTTGACACGCATAACTGACAGACAGTAACGTTTACGCTATGCTATAGCTCTTAAATGGTGATGGTTGTATTTTGTATGTTTCAAAAAAAGAAATAAGAAAAGAAAGAAGAAGAAAACGAATGCATTTAGCATCACTTGGCATCCAACTGTGTTGTCCTGACAATTGAATAAGGAATAATTTACAAGATGTCAACGGCGGGACACTTCGTTTGTCGATTGTCGATTTCTTTTCCAATTTGTTTTGTCATTGAAAGGCAAACAATTCCAGCTGTTAGTTAAGCTATAAGGCCGATACTGAATTTGAAAAACCGATAATGCGTGTTTACTACTGAAATAATTTAGAAAGTTTTACCAAAAAAAAAAAACAAAAGAGGAACAGTTTTGGAGTTGTTAGGTTAACAAGATCTGGGAGCAATATGTGATCTACTCTGTTTACCTTTCAGGTATAATGTGCAATGTGTATTTGTGCATGGGCAACCTGTGGAATGATGTCCTTTTAGAATTGATATGTTTAGCTTTGAAAATATACAAGAACTAAAAGAAAACCTAAATTAGTTTGCTTGTCACTTGGAAACTGAATCAAAATTTTTATTATTTCCAATTTGCCTTACGATTTTTATATTGCTCTTGAATTTTATTGAGGTTTAATTACGAAATGTTTTTCAAGTCTTGATAAATTTGTAACTTAACTTAAAGAGTAAATTATTATTTATTAATTTAGTATGCATATTTATATTCTTATCTATAAAATAAATGAATAATGTTATTATTCTTCAAATTGCTTTTTTAAACAAAATATACTCCGCATTTTTTTCAAGGTTAGAAGCGACGACGATTGTTAAACCAATTTTTAAAGTTATCTGTTAAAATTCTTCATCCTCTGACAGTTCTTGGGCAGAATTTTATCGTAACTCAATAAAATGTTGCACTAAATAGTTCAGTTTCGAATGAAATATAATTTTTTAAAGTGTTAATTTTTTTTAAACAAAGAAGCTTTGAACTTTTTAAATAATCTTTAATAAAAACTGCTTCTACCAACAAAACTATTCTTAAATCACATGTTTTTTTTCTGCAAAACCCTCTTGTTGAGGAAACACACATAAAATAAACTTTATTCAATTAAAAGTTAATTTTAGATGACCGTAAATACGATGTTTTGTTGTTAAGGAAACTTCTTAGTTAATGATTTTTCAGTAATTACACTCATTTACAAAATCAAGATATTTTTGTCCCTTACCAAAACAAGACAATACTTTGCTTAACAAATAAGATGTCCTGAATTCGAATCTTGGTTTTTAAAATACACCTCTTTAAAAATATTAAAAACAACAAAAAAAGGTGTTTTTAAGGCTAAGGCAAAACACAACGTAGTTCTTAACAACAAATTGTATAATGATGTTTGCAAAGTACAAGCCTTGGTCATCTGGATAAAGCTCAAATCTTTTTTTTTAGTTCACTTAGTTACAGAAAAATCGCATAAATTATGAGTCTCCATTTCACTCTATAAGAAGTTTAGAAAAACCTTGAACTTTATGCTCTTATAGTTTTGAAAAAAAAAAACTTTAGAGTTGATTTTTGAGCCAGGTTTTGAAATTCGGATTCGTTTGGAAAACGGGTTCGTTATCAGGAGAAAACATTAATAGTTAACCGTGTTATCAAAAACCATTTTATCAAAAATGGTTAAGCGTTTCTTTATTGTTCATGATGTTGGACAGGTGAAGTCTACAAACTAATCTGGGTTTTTCGAGAAGTAAATACTGATATACTGATAATATTTCAATTTAATTTTCAAGATAGGGATCATAGCTTTGGAAAATGATCTAACTGAAAAGAAAACTAGTTCATGAACATACTTTCAAAAAGCTTTACATAATGATTTGTTTTTATTCCAAATGGAATTATCTCAAAAACCTGACGTGATAGAGTGATTTTATTGCCGAGTTCGAAATAAGTTCACTAAAAGCCTTCGGAAAGCAGTAGTTTTATGGCACTTATTTTTTAAGGTATAATTTCCAACATATGTCCGCTGCGGCTACTAGCTACAGTGCCCATTCCAATTTGTACTACTTTTCGCAAAAGATCTGGCAGCATTATTAGCTTCTAATCGCCTCAAAAGTTGGTGGTTTGCCGGCTTAAACCAATGACTTAGCATATCCCCATAAAATGTTATTAAAAGGCGTTAAGTCAGGACGACTTCTGGAAATAAAGTTTTCACAAAATTAATGGCTAAATGAGAAGTTGCGAAGTTGCGCTATCTTGTAGGAACCAATCGTCTTCTAAGCTAAGCTGCTTAATTTTTTGAAGTTAAACTATCTATCCCAACAGGAACGGCAGTCTTCATCATCTCGATAGAAATAAGGAGTTCTGTAGTGTCTTGACAATTTTGCCTTTGGTGAAAATATTTTACCAACAATTCTTTTGTCAAAGTAAATTTACAGAATATGGAAACGTGGTTCTAACATCGTCAAACCTTACTGAACAGAAATGTCAATACAGTTTGACGTTTACAACTGCCAAACCAAAAACAAAAATTTATTGTATTTTTTATAACAAAAATTATTTTAAATAGTATCCCAGGACATCAAAAATGTTGTCTCTAAAAATTATGGCTGAGAAAAACCTTTTAGTACTCGCTTTTTGAATGTATTTAAGGCAAAATTGTTCCTGTTTTTCTCCTACTCAAAACTTATATTATGTCATTCTTTTTAGAAGAACTTTGGATTTTATTAATATTGTATAGTAAATTTGTTATTAAAAATTATCTGACGATTTTCTTGTGACATTTTTTACCATTTTCCCAAAGTTAAATGTATCACAAAAATCTTAGAAGATGTCATCGTCATTCGAAAATACTACACAACAACCATTTTGTAATAAATTATATTGCTTTCAAAAATTATTGTTAGCAATTACAAATGCTTAAAGTTAGATTCTATTTCTGGACTCCCGTTTGATTTTGAATAGTTTTTGAAAAATAAATCTCCAAAAAGCCTATTTTTTGCGGGCTTTCTATTGGCCTAACCCCTTAATAAGTTATAACCACTTTAAGTCCCAAATATTCATTATACAAATATTCTTTTGTTTACATTATTCCTTTGGTTTTTTTTTTCTTAATAAATTTCCTCTATGCTATTTTTATATTTCTGAAAAATGTATAAAATTAAGATGTTTTGAAAGCATTTAAGATTTAAATTTGTAAACATTAAAATGTTTCGCAAAATTAAATATTTATTTTGCACAGTAGCTATTTTTGTCGGTTTTCTTTTCAAAATGTCTGTCCATTTTACGATTGAAGTCTATTTTTATAGCATAACCTCCCATAACCGCATCACAGGAATCAACATTCGATGTTATTTGTAAATAAACATTTTACGAGTATTTTATTGTGTAGAAAACTTCTAAAAATAATTTTAAAATAAATTTACTAACTTCTAAACGAAGCAAAGTATCTGAGGTGATCCTCAAACATACATAAATTTTGAAAGATTGATGAAACCAAAAAGGAAGAAAGATATTTTTGGGCAATTTCAAGAGAATAATATGCCATACATTTTACATAACCTATAAAAGACCATATGGATGCAGGTAGTTTCAAACCATAATATTATTTATAATCTAGATTATTTCAAGAAAATATTAAGTTTTTCTTTTTAATATAGAAGTCAATTGATCTGAGATTTAAGTACCTCACAAAAAAACTGATTTACACAAGACCACATTTGTTATATTCAAATGTAGGAGAATTTTTAGCTACTGAAAACAGATTAGAGCATCATTCATTGTTTCCAGATTCACAAATAATAATGTTTCCTTGAGTGACATGAAGTAGTTGATATATTTAAGACGATTACTCGGGCGTGCAATGAAGGAGTAGGCTTACTATTCCTAATTATCGAGGACATTTTACACTCTAGAAAAACCTATTTGCTCTTAATAGGATAATACATCCCGAATGCTGTTGTCCTTTCGTAACATTGCAATTTTTCATTTAAAGAGTTAGCCGTTTACAAAAACCCAGGCAGGTGTTAGACGACAACGATATAGATATCCGAACTAACACAAAAATTCCAAAAAAAAACAATAGAGCAAATAGAAGGAACCCCTGAGGTTAACCGATTATTGCGAAAATTTGTTCATCACAAACACCCTCTGTCCTGATGATCGCTCATTTGCTGACATTTTCTGGTCTCGTTGCAAGAAAACAAAGTAAACTGTAGAAAAGATGTCATCCTTTATCTTTCTTCATTTTAAAAGAAAATTGAAAGAAGAAAAAAACAACTTTTGAAACTGCCCCGACGACAGCACCCTAGGTAGCACCGCCTTTTTAAGGTTCTTCCGTGTACTCTCATCTGTCACCACATGTTGGCACCATCCGAAGATCGATAGATCGATAGGAGGTATACTGTTCTTTGACATTTCGTTCGAATTCGAATTTGGTGTTAAGCACACTTTTTGTCATGCTGCTGCTCTCCAACACCAACTGCGCTGACAATAGAATAGAATACTCAATTCGAAATATTTTTGAAAATACGAAGTAAACTACAGAATCGAGAAGACAAAAAAACCCTCTGATCTGCTGACATGATTTTTCTTCTTCTGATCAAAAGAACCAAAACCAAAACAGTCAAAAGAAAACAATAAAAATGGCCAAGAGGGACAGACAGACAGACTGGCGAAGGCGAAAATGAACATAAGTGATGGCGTAGACAGGACATCACTGAAAATTGAACCAAATTAAAACTGTCGGCAAATGGTGATGGCGGCGGCGTTGGCGGCGGCAACGGCAACGGGACTGTAAAGCGGCACGCAAAATTACTTCTGAAGAAGAGTTTTCTTTTTTGAAATCCGATAGTGATAATGAAGAGCTATTCGATGAGAAAATAAATTTGTTTTTCTCCAAATATTTTTGCTATATTCCAGCTGTGAAGTATTTGAAAGAAGACGAGCACTAGTACTTTATATACGAATACGAACCACTTGTCTGTCAAAGAACTTGATTTAAAAGCGCCGCCGCCAAACGTGTGAGTTGATTTTTGTTTGACAGAAGATTCTGTTTAAGATGTAGGGAAGATTGGGGTAAAATTACACGGAATCTTTTTATATGAAACCTAAAGAACTTTTATAGTGGCACTTTACGGGGACGGCAACACCTAGTGGCTTTTTATATGCCAGTTTTGCGGCTGCGACGAACGTCAAAAAAGCAGTTCCATGATAGCACTAAAGATTTTATATGTATACAAAGACGGAATTTAGTTATATTTTAATCTTTGGTCACATTCAATTAAAATATTCAACTCAGAGCCAATTTCGAAAAACAAAAAGTAAACTCTCAACTATAGTTTTTAAAAATGAAATACTAACGGTGACCATTGAAACAATGACACTAAGAAGTAAGTATAAAATATGAGAAGACTTTATGAACGCCCCCACTGTGTGAATAAATGTAACCACTGTTTTATTCTGACATAAGTATGCTTACCAGTGATGTCGCAGGAGAAGTGAATACATAAAACTTACTTTTATTGATTGATGTCTTCACTTTTCTGAAATAAATTAAGCAAAACCTTTGATTTGACAACAATCTGCAGAAAATATGTCAACGCCAGTTTATCATATTTCAAAAATTAATTTATGAACGTTTGCATAAAATTCATTCAATAGAATAATTACTGCTCGATATGCTTCAGTCTCCCCTATTTATAGTCCTCTTATAAAACATACAATATAACACCACATATTATGCGGGATTCAAATGAAAATTGAAAATTTGAAAAAACACCCACTTGCAAGGTCTATTTATCATTTCGTTATACAGGCAAGCAAGGCAGGCAAGGCAAACCGCGAATGGTTTGTTTGAAAGGCCATCCAAAAGAACGAGCACCAATTCTAGGTAATTATGTGTTTAATCTTTCATTTCTTATTGAACAACCCCCACGAATCGGTATGGTGAGCAATTGCTTTTTATCTTTTGTTTGTTTACAAACAGATAATTACAATCACAATTCCTTTGAATTATTTATCCACCACCGCCGCGCCGTGAGTCGTACCGCGAAGTCGCTTTAACCATCAGTATACCGCCAAAACGACAATATTGCTTTGTTATTGTTTTAAGGCTGATCTCCATTATCAACATCGCATTGAATCTCTGAACGGGTGTAAGGTATGTTTGTTTACACATAAAGCACCAACGACACTATACCACCGTAACCACCGTGTGTCGAAAACAAAAAGAAAACATGGATTGTTTTCCGCCGATTATCCTAGATCCGTCAGTGCGTCATAATCAGAGCTAAACGAGTAACACGTCCCAAGATCCTCTTTTATCCTTAAGACACGTGTGCGCACTTTGAGAGTGCAATGTTTTGAAAACTTCGCTTAATTGGAGAGTGTCGTGCTCGCAATTCGAATCGAAATTTGAAACTGTATAATATGGATTTGACTGCGTTACTGATTTTGTACAAAAGCAAAAATGTCTACACGTGTCAACACCATTGTAAGCGGGTGTTTTGCTATTGTATGCCAAAATGAGGGTTGATAAAACTTTTGTAACTTACTTAACGATGTTTGTCTTTGCCACTTTGCACAAACAAATATATGTTACTGTAACTGCGGTGCTATGCGCCGTACGTTGCGTCACTCGTCGTCGTTCTCGACGTTCTCGTTATATCCTTCAAATGTTGGTCATTCGAACATGATGCTCATTAGTTTTTATTGAAAGGCTACACCAAAATTCTTGGCACGTGGGGAGGTCGCGAGATGATGGTATATTTTTATGTTGGAAAGCCACAATATTTTTGTATTTCATTCTATATGGGATATTGGAGTCTCATGTTGCATTGTTTCGTGTTTCTATAGATTTTGCTGGCAAATAAAACCGCGTTTGTAACATGAGGCACCTAATAACAACATAATGTAATATTCAACCCCCTATTTTTTGTTTGGCGGGAATTACACTATATTTTTTTCTATGGGTAGATTTAAAAACATAAATTCCATGAGTTTTTATTAGCTCTGTTCGTTTACAATCTCGTGTTACTATTTTGTTTTACATTTTACTGTGGTTTAAGTGTCAAAATTGTTGCTGGAATAAAATATACATTTGTTGATTGTTGTATTTCTTGTAACTATTTTGTTAGTTTGTACTTAGTTAAATTGATAAAACATATATTTAAATGATAAAGTAATTTCATCGACGTTGATTTAGTTGATTTCAAACATTTAACTTAAACTAAAATCACAAAATGGCTACTTTGACTTAAGGTCTGGTCAAACAGAATAAAAAAAATGTTCCCTGTTTTCTATAGAATATTCCGTTGTTGTTCAAATAGAACGCGACAAGGCCAGCGGTTAAAAATGGAACGTGACGGTCAAATTGAAGTAATAGATTTTTACAAAGAACGCGTAGGGCAAACGTCAAAGCAGAAAGAAAAAACAAACAAAGTTATGTATTTTTTAATGTCTCATTTTGTGTTGCTCACTGCAATTCTTCACAAAAATTCCTAATTTTTGCTATTTTAAAAGACACTGGAATTTTTTGGATTCGCTTGCTGAATAACTTCTTGTCGCAGTACTTTTAGAACGCTGAAAGCTGACCGCGTTCTAGTTGATGTATCAGATCACTTAGGGCAGCGCCAGCTTTCTGTTTGACCAGACCTTCAAATTATATATTTGCGTTATCCATGTGACATCAGTTTGTCAAAATTTCCAATCAATAGGTCCGTGTTCCAGATTCAGGTGTGTTTGTTTTGTTCATTTGTTTTATTAACGAACTGTCACTATTTAGAAGTGTTCAGATGATCTGATCTGACATTTCAAATAAATCACTCCGTAATTTGGATTTAGGTTTTATTTCTTTGTTTTTTTTACGACCTGTCACTGTTTAGCCGCTTTCACTCTTCAGATGCACATATTAGTAAGTAAGCAAAGGATTACAATTTTGGAATAACTAGTTAAATATGAAGTTTTTTTAATTACTGAAAACCATCTCCATCCCTCTTCTGACTTGTTTATAAAACTGCACAAACTTTGGCCTAAAACAAAAATAATATGAAATCAATACAAATACTTTTTGAATTCATTAAAACACCTGTATGGTTTCATGTGAGGTGTGGTATTATATTTACAAAACTAAACTCATCACAAATCCGCTTAAAGTCCTTCCAGTCCAAGGGAAATTATTAAAATTTATCACCCACTGACATTACGCACATAATTTGCATAAGTTTACTACCAACCTCGTCGATTATTTGCTCACACAAGAGTACCTAAAACAACGATAAAATAATACCGCATTAGATTGTAGGGTTTCTTGAAAATGCAAATTTTATAAAATTGTAAATATCTCAATTGTGAAATCATAACTATATTTGCACTATCACAAATCTATCAAGTTGACATTCTTGTGGCAAGTCCACTTTAGCACGCTCTTTTTGCAGCAGGGTGGTAGGTTTTTTGTGTTGTTGTTTGTTTTATTAGAATGTTACAATTTATGGGGTAAGTTGCGTTAATGCGGTAAACGTCAAGAGAAGAGCTCTTAATGTGCACTCACCATCGCATCGCATCGTCGTCGTTTGTTATCGGCGTCAATCACCTAACGGGTAAATGCTTACACAACTTAACGCTACCGACATCCCGCATAATCATCCTATCGGCAGATCTATGCCTCTGAGCGTGCTTTATTTCACCGGCACGCGCTAGCCATGATGCAAAGAGAATATAGCGCCCCCAGTGCACTTCCCAACTCACTTAGTGCAAAGCGACATTATGTTTTGATGTCGAAACGGGATGCTGTTTGCGTTCTCGCTAAACAAGATCTACGTGATGTTATAAGCTGTGGTGTTTTAAGCCATATTTAGCACACCGCAAATGGTGTTTTTTGATTGATTTTTTTATTGAGCATCAGATAATTCTGATGGTGATTCTTTTAATAATAATTTTTGCTATCATCCCTTTTATTGAATTTCGACACTGCCCAGGACGTATGTCCATTGGGTATAAAAATATCTTTTTTTAATTGGAAATTTCTTAAGGCGTGCGACTTAAAACACTTTCGGTTCGGAATTTTATGATACCGTCATAAATGCTTCAAACATCTGCCCTTATGTTCATCATCAAACAACAAAGGTGCTATTTACGAGCTACCATATAAGAGTGGCGTTTGGGAAAAATTTCACGCCTCGCGAACCACCTTGTCCCGTCCGTCCCGATCACCGTCAATCTAGGTGGTGTTATCTCTTGTTTCGTTCTTTTTTTGTTTCAAACTAATGTGTTAATGATAGGTCGTTAAAATTGCGTTGGACTATCTATTGATTTTATAGATAGTTTTCTGGATGACGTTTGGCTTTTTTCTTTTCCTTCGCGCCGTCATGTCATGTGCAAGATATTAAATCATCATCTTTAAGGCTGATGGTCGCTGACGAATTATAACTGTCAGGTGTAATTGTCTATTCTATATTTATTATTTTTATTCGTCATGGATATATGTATACATACAATACATGTCTTGCTCTTAACGGGTAAGTTATTGAGGAAGGTTCCGTATTTAATTTTATCTTTGACATAAGATGCAATAATTAAAAAGATAAAGGTAATATATTTTAAAACGCTGCATCCACGTTAGGTTACAATGACATTCGCCATAACCAAAAAGTTACTTTTAAAAGTTATGTAATGTTAAATAGGCATTTTAAGCTAAACGCTTAATCAGGTTGTTTATAGTTTCTTAAAAACGTTGTAGGGAGCCTTAATAAATTCTTGAGCACTCGAAAATATTTACTCGGTTAAATTGTGTCTACGAATTTTAATAAATACGAATGTCAGTTTTAAAAAACTGGGTTTGTATTTTTTCTATCTATCTATTTCTAATATCCAAAGTAATTATAACATAATAAATAATAATATTACATAAAAAGTGTACCAAAACCATTATGTTTGTGATATTTTTAAAACAATGCATTCGAATTTGTGAATTCTTTTTATTTCAAAACTATCGCTTGGAAAATAATTTTGTTTTAAAATCCTCTTATTTTCCCTGGGAACAAAAAATTCCCTTATTTTAGAACAAGTGCATTGGAAAACAAAACCGACAGATGGTTTGTGTGTTTGCTTTAGTACTTTAGCAAAATAAAATTTTAGTTTGAAAATTCAACCACAGATGTCAGACATAAAAAGCACACTTAAGCACTATTCACATGAGCACGACCAACGACCAACGAATGAACGAACATTCGTCGATCTTGACATTTCTTTCACATGAGAGTTTTTAATTCGTGGCGAATGAAGTTTGACATTCACCACCGAAACCAAAACAATAATGATTTTTTTAGGTTAAGTACGCGCGATTTTTGTATTCGTTGCGAGTGTGGATAATGTGGAACTCGAATAAAGTTTGACAGTTTTTTCGCGACGAATAAATTTATTTTCTTAAATTTATTAATATATGATATTGAAAAGTAAAAGTATGCATCATAAATCAAATAGAAACTATATTGCTATCGTTTTGTTAAGAATTTGTGTGGAAATATGTCTTCAAACGTATATAAACTCACATTTTGTAATTCATTCGTCGTTCATTATTCGCGTTCATGTGAATGCTGCTTTAAGGCAACCAGTTAAGTTTGAATTACAATTTATTGATTCAAGCCATCTGTGAGTCATTGGTGAGGAACAAAATTTGACTTTAACCTCGTTTACATGAGTGAATGTATATTTTTAGATTCAACATGGCACAATTGTTTTTATAAAAAAATATATATCTTCATAATTTATTATCTGATCTTGGTTTAGCTCAGAAAGTTGTATTCGATGGGGAGATTAGAAAATCGATTTCAAACCGATATTGGTGCTGTTTAAATTTCGAATGCATATTTTTTTGAATTTTCAATTTTCAGGCAGTGAAACAAATTGCTTAAAATAAATTATTGTGTACTTTATTTCGATTAATTTATCAATGGTGGAAAAAGTCTAAAATGCAACAAAACAATTTTCGTGCAAAGTGTAAACTGACCCTTAGCACAAAACAAAATTCATATTTAAATATGACACTTTATGAACAATTTCTTAACTGTGTCATATATTCATGTTTTTTCTGTTGTATTTTTACTACAAAATGGCTTACTGTAACTTTTGACAAGTTATTTCTCGTTAATTTTGGGATATAAATTTTCCTCTGTATCGTACCTTCTCCATCATTTTAGAATGAACAATATTTTTTGAAAGAATAAACAAAAAATGGAATTTTTCCTACATGTCATGTTGCAGGTAAGCAATTGTTAACAATGTCTAATTCTAACTGTAGACATAAGCAAAAATATTCGTTTTTAAAGATGGTAAACCTCGGCTGTCATTTCGGTTTGACAGCAAACTGTGATGGACTTAATGTGAGAATTGACGTGTTTACATTTCTGAGAATTTTCTATGTCAGATTGATGAACGAAATTTAGAGATAACGATATTTAAACAGAATTTACTATTCATTTATTCGTATAGGAATCAAACTCTTCATTTTAAATTTTGTGATAGAGAATACCTGTGATATCAAATCATAATACTTCTATTTTCACAGTTTTGACATCAAAAATGAGACATTTTGTTCATATTTCTGAGTGAGAAAACGTCCTCCAAAATATGTTGGCAAATATCATTTTTGTTTGGCAAATTGTATGTAGGTGTTCCAAAAAAATTAGATGCGACCAAAAGAAAAGGCGCTGACATATTTTTTTTATTTGGTTTAAATAAAAATGTTTTATTATTTTTTTTTGGAAAAAAATATTCTTATTAATTTTTCAAAACGTACGAAAGTTTTTCATGTTTATAACTTTGCAATACATTTTGAACATAAGTGGTTTTGTGGATCAGACGTAAACTTTTGTTTTTCGATTGTCTTACAATTTTGTTCGCTTACAATAATTTGGCAGAAAAGGCTTGATATTTTCACAAGCATTAAGCATCATTTTGCAGATCTACTTTTCATCAATCGTAAATATTGAAATTGTTTGCGACTTTTTCAATGAATTTTTAAAGTACGATTCTTCTGAATTTTTATACTACATCCTCAGACATTTTAATTAGTTGCCTGAACCCTTGTATATTCACTTTTTAAGTTAACATTGTTTCTAATGTGAGCAGTTTAAATGTGTCCCAAGGAAAATTCTCAACATCTCAAATTAATGTAATGATAGCTCAAACTGAATGATAACCAACAACATTTGGAAAAACATACATATTTCGGTTTCTATCACATACAAAGAAATTAATTTTGTAACTAACCCATTTAAAATGGTAGAAGATGTCGCATTGATTTGAAAATCCTGTATTTCTCTTGGATTCTAAAGTTAGGGTTGTTTGTAAATGTAAAACTTATGAGTATGTTATTAATATTATCTACATATGTATATGTACATATGTATTTCAAAATTATAAATTGTGTTCGTTGAAAGAAACTCACTTCGCACGATTAGGATACAAAAAATGACAGCTGTTGAGTTTGATGTTAGTGAATATGACAGTTTACATTTCTAAGATCTCAGAGATTTCCGCCTTCTCAGAAATATAAACAACATTTTTCACCTTTGTTGTCAGAAATCTGAGACTAGAATTTTTACAATTCGATTTCTCAAGAATTCTTTATCGCAGAATTTAAAAAGGATGAAAAGAATTGCAAAACTAATTTGATTGCATGGTAAGAATGAATAGTGATGTGTGCTTACATTTCACACTGCTGCTTTGTCAATCTGATTGAGAAAATTCTCAGAAATCTTAGAAATATAAACTGGCCACAACCAGAACTATCCTTTATTCTCAAGTCAACTCTTTTGGAAAGACACTGATGGTCAAAAAAAAACGACATTCAAAAACCGAAAATGTTAAACTATTAAAAATCTAAAAAATATAAAATAAAACTCATATAAATACATTTAATGTTTTGTTTTTATTAATTTTAATTAATTTTCCATTCTGTTGTGTGTTCGTTAGTTATAAACAATGATAGTCGATCAACGGACAATGATAGACATTTTGAGAATCTATTCAAAACCATAATTTATTGTTCACAGAAAAGGTTAGAGGAAATTACTTAAAAATTAAAGAGTAAATACAATTATTATACATCCAGAAATGATATCGCATTATCATTAATTTTAATATCATCGACAAAACTTTTTTTTTTGAAAATTTCCATTTTTCTTTTTGTTTTTAAAAACCACAAAAAATTAACGGTATAATGGATGCTTTGCATAAATATGCCCGTTTTGATGTGAGTTGTATAATGCAGATCATCATTTTGGATAAATCTAAAAGTATTTTCTGTTTTATGTTTTGCAACCAAATGAATTTTTGTTGTTTTGTTTTTTTTGTTGTATCTTAAAATCTACACAATAATTTCAGTCATGTTTTTCTTGTTTGCTCGATACCTACTTAAATGCCTAGTTGTCGATTTTTTAATTTTAATTATTATAAATTTTTATAATATTGTACACACAACGGTTGTGCCTCTGTCTGCTACAAACATCTTTTGTTTCCTCTTCTTAACTTTACTTTGTTTTTTTTTTTTTTTTTAATTGTCTGAATTTGATGATGATGTTTACGATGATCCTTGTAATTATTAAATTTTAAATATTATAATATATTTTTTTGTTTTTTAATTTAAATTTTATGTTCCTTATATGCATTTCTCTTTTCGTATAAAAATGATAGGTTTCCTTATTTGTTTTGCTTCAAGTGATTATTCCATAACTAAAATATGAATTTTTCCATTTTGTTATTGTATATTTCTATTATCGGTTTTCTTTTGTTTTATAATTAGTATTGTATGTATATTGAGTAAAAAGTTAGAAAAAAATATTTTTGTTATTATTTTTTGTTTTGTATTAATTCATTGTAGTGATATTATATTGTTTAGTACTTTTGGTTTTGGTTAATGCGTTTTTATTTTCATTATTTTGTTTTGTTTTTTTTTTTTTTTAAGATACTTATTTTGTTTAAATTTTATTGTTTGTTTTTTTTTTTATTTCTGCTTGATAGAATATAGTTCTATTTTTTGTTTCTGAATAACTTATAATTACTTAAGTTTGTGTTTTAACGAACTCATCCCGTAGTCCACATCCGCCGGGGGATACGGATGTGGACTTGGGTGATTGTGTCATCTTTTGTTAGAAACATAATTCCTACATTCATACATATTGCAACTTAAATATTGTTGTTGAGTTTTGTTTTTTACACTAAATTGGTTGTTAAAATATATATAATTGAATATGAATTTGCTTATTACATTAATTTTACTTTTTCTTATTCTTTGAGAATTGTGTTTTTGTTTTTGTTTTGTTGATTTCCTGTTTTATAAATATAGTTTTCGATATTATTGAAACGTTGTTTTGCTGTAACTGTATAATGTCGTCGAAGATAAATTGGCGGTGTTTTTTTGGTTAGTTTGTTTGTTTTTTTTTTTTTTAATTTTAATTTGAATTTTGGTTATGAAAAATGGAGGAAAAGGAGGAGGACAAAGTAAACATAAGAAAACGAAACAAAAATATAAAGTATACTTTTTCTTATAACAATAATGTCAATGCATATTCATAAAAGTAATTTTTTTTTTGTTTAAATATTTGTAATACATCATCGCTGTCGTTTCCGTGGGAAACAAATCAACTACATTATTATTTATATTAA
Organism: Eupeodes luniger; assembly: GCA_951509635.1. Lineage (NCBI taxonomy): Eukaryota > Metazoa > Arthropoda > Insecta > Diptera > Syrphidae > Eupeodes > Eupeodes luniger. The sequence continues at coordinate 2,457,579 of OX608075.1, read as the reverse complement.
TTATTTAAAGACAGAACTGACAAATTCGACTTAATCTCCGCATCCATGGAAACGCGAGCCACAAATTAAATTGCAAAAATCCAATATAACTTCGACGAGGACCGCAAACACTGATGGTCTGCTGATGGGTTCGTTTTTGGGGATGTGGCTTCTTTAATCAATGACGGTGTTTTGTTTAAGATGACCAAATGTTTTGTTTTCAAGCCCATGATTTAGTTTTTTTTCGATTTTTCGTTTTATTTTTTTTTGAAATTGGGAAGTGAAGGAGCAAAAAGTGCGTGTGTTTTTTTTTAAACTCATCACCAACAGAAAACAGACAATTCACCTGTATGTTCGCTATTGTGCCGCCATGAGGACACCGAGCGGTCCTGGAGCTGAAAATAAAAAAAGAGAGAAGCAAATTTTAGTGTTAGTTCTTTTTTTGGAAAAAAGACAATTTAATAATACTTTCAATTCATGTCGTTTGCAGTAATTTTATCACAGTAGTGGCTACTATACGATAATTCCTACAAAATGGTCATACTATTGGAAATACGCTCTTACACGTTGGAGGTTCATTGGTTGTTGAGTCACTTTGCTTAAATTTAATAAAACGGATACAAAAACAAGTCTTAATTCAAAAAAGTCTTTGAAAGTAGTATAGTTAAAATATTGTAAAAATATATATTTTCCTTTAATATTACTTTAATATCACAAATCAAGTTAAAAAATATTTAGAAAAAAAATACTAAAACATTTACATGATATTTTATTGAAAATAAGAATGCAATTCAAATTCATTTAAATTAAATTAATACGCATACAAAAGTTAAACGAAAAAAAAACTAATTCAACAACCAAAAAATAAAAACATTTTCAAGATAATTTTTCCTTCAGTTGACTAAAAAAATATTATAATGTGGCATTTTACTAAGTACGTACAGTTCTCATGCAACAAACTAGATAACTGCCTTTCCAGAAAACTAATATTAGCTTCTTATAAAATGTTTCATTCAATTTCAATGCAATACACTGTTTTTCTACTAGATATAATCAAAGATTTTAATAACACTGGCGCAAAATTAAGGGTTTAACAATTCACTAGTAAGCAATTTGCTAAATATTTAACAATTTACTAAGAAACTTCAAAATTTTAAACCTTTGCTAACTAGTGAATTTCTAATTGGCTTTTATTAAAAAAAGAGCATCCAAACATGTCCAAAAATTGACAGTTCGTGAAAACAAACAAAGCAACTTAAACGGACCTATTAATTGGAATTTCCAACGGTAGACTGGACCATTCCAACAACTTCTCCTATAATTTAGCACATTGCTTAAAGTTTAAGAAGCGATTCCATGATTTAAACTAGCAAATTGTTAAGAGATAGTAAGATGTCAAAATCGTTTAAAATTAGCTAAGTCACCTGTTTAACCTAGTAAATTGCTCAAAATGGATTGTAAAATTTACTAAATCGTAACAAATTTTGCGCCACTGAATTTAATTTTAAATTTTTCGAATAGCTAATATCTTAAAAATATTAACGGTTTTGCTTTATGTCTTTTTCAGGAAAAGGAATTCAACTACCGAAAATGGAGCAGTTAAAATTCTTCTATGTGATCTAATAAACACCATACACAATGGGGTAGCAAAACTTTTTATGAGGAGACACACAAGTCCAGTTTTTAACTATGTACATACATTCATCTTATTTTTTTGAAGCAAGGTTATCTGGCCTAAGCTTTAGTCTTAGAATTTTATATTTTTCAAAGAAAAACTAAGAGACAGCTATAAAATATGCCAACAAACTAATGTGACGATAATTTCAGACAATGCCAAAAGTTAATTCATGTAATAGTTTAATTAAGTCATTTTAAAGAATATTTAAAGTACTACTGAGGATTTGAAAACTGGCCATTAGAAAAACTACGCTTTAAAAATACCTTAAGCTAAATGGATACAGAGTAAGGCCCTGAAAATATTCTAGGAATTTTCTTTCAACCTTTTAATATACATACATATACTGATAACTCTCTTTAAGGGTAACTGAACTTAATGGCAAAACAAAGTTTAATGACTTGTGGAATTGTGTACAGTCAGAAATTTCAAAGGAAAAGAAATGTTTATCAACAAAAATCAGTGCAATATAAGTAATTTGACGACGAGATTCTCGAGCACATTTTTCAATAAGACCACTTTGAAACGGGTGTTTTTTAGGGGTATAGAACTTTAAATTGGTAAATCTTTTTTAACTAGGCGCCATTTTGTCCGTTCTCAAGGGATTTATATTTAAATTGGTTTGGCATTTTAACGTGACGCCTGGAAAACTCCTCTAATTTGGTTCATGGTTCTGTTAGAAAACTGCATTGCCGATTAGCTCAATTATTATTAAATAATGTTGTTTGGCAATGAAGTCCACTTTTCGTTGTATTGATACGTCAAAAAATATAACTGCCGTATTTGAAGTGATGATAATTCTCAAGTGTATGTTGAGACATTTTTACATCCACAAAAACTGAATGTTTGGAAGAATAATTGGCCCGTTCTTCTGTAAGAACGATGATACCCAGAAAGTAACAATTGATTGATTGAAGGGAACGTTTGGTAACCGCATAGTTTCACGGTATGGATCCGTGAATTGTTATCCAGGATCGTGAGATTTAACGCCGCTTGATATTTTCTGCGCAAAATATGAAGTCAGCTAGTCTATAAAGGTCTATAAGGCCAATACGAGGAGTAAAGCATTCGTAGCGTTTTTGTCAATATGTGGCCACATATGTTGGATGAAGTCATCGAAAATTGGACATCCTTATAAGACTACGTGCGAGTCAGCCGTGGCGGTCATATGTCAGAAATTTGTATTCCATTCTATATCCCTAAAGAAATATCCTTTAATTCTAATATATCAGAGATTTCTGTATTGTCAAATTATTAACAAAATTCCTCGTTATAATGTCAAAACTCTTAAAACAGAATCGCAAAATGTAAAAAGAAATACAAAGCTAAAATGATTACTAGGTGAGAATGCATAGTGATTTCTGTTAATTTTTGTATACTCCTGCTCTGTCAATATGACAGAAAACATTTTCCAATACTTCAGAAATATAAACTGGTCAATATATAGCGCATAACTTTCAATTCTGTGATAAGTCTATTTTTCTAATAACAAAAAGCAAGTTTTTGACTTGAAGTCAAAGCTTACAATTCATGGTTTTTTTCCTAGAATGTTTTTCTTTTACTTTCACTAAAACTTAAAACTTACAAATCATTCTAACAGAGAGCATAACAAACAAAATAAAGTGTTACTATAATTATATTTGATTTAAATTTACCTGTTGCATTTTATCAAAATCTAAACATGGTCTATGAGGACGCTGTAGTCTTTGTGGGGCGTGATGGGCTCGCATTGGTCGCCGGCGTGGGGATATTGCACAATGAAAAAGTTTCGCCGGCGGACTAACTGAACGCACATCCAATTCTAGTCCTGATGTTGTTGATGCTGGACTGCTTCGACTGCTGTTGTAATGAAATTGATATTTTGGCTGAGGTTGGTGGATATGATGGCTGCTGCAGCTTGATTTTAATGCAGCAATACAGCTACTTTGATTACTGGTACTGGCAGAAGATTGCTCACCATTGCCACTGTTGCTGCTGGTGCTTCCATCACCGCTTCCATTTTGGTCACTACTAGTACTATCACAAGAAATTTTAATGTTCTCAATGCCACGACTCGCCTCAGTCAGGATAAGTGGAGTTGCGGAACGGAACATATGGCTTCGATTCGGTTTTAACGCTTCCAATGGAGGCGAGGTCCGGAAGTTAACTGGTGTTGAGATCGGTTCTAACATATTTTTTAGCTGAAAAATTGAAAAAAGAACAAAAATTAATAATATGTACTCGATAGCTACAAGAAAAGTTTGTTTGTTTTAACTTATTTTAGTTGATTTAGGAAATTTTATGAATGATTTGTATAATTTTAAGTCAAACCAATGAATGTCATTTACTAGCTTGTCAATGAAAAGCTTTAGTATCCATGATTATGGTTCGCAAAAATTAACTTTTTTACCTCAAAACCCTCTTTTTCAAAGTAAAGGTTCTGTGAAGTGAATGAGTTCATGAAATAAAACAAATATTTACGTTTCAGTGAAACACTCAATCAGAAACATACATTTTGCAAAGGTAGTACTCGCCTTAAAAAGTACGTTTTAATACTTCTGCATTTTACTTGTGATAAATATGAATAAGATACAAAACAAACGAGATTGAGAGTATGAAAAATTAGTTCTAGTCGTCTACTTATCTTTCCGCCTGTCTTAACCTCTAAGTAGAAGCCTGAGCCGCTGGAGCTTTCTTGATGTTTATAATAATAATAGGAACATTGTCTTGACTTTAAGCGCCAAATAAAACCTCTCGTTTTCGCTCGATAGCATTCGACCATGCGATTTCAGTACAGCGGATACTTTGTTTTACACACACGATACAATCATCGCATGCGATTCAACTTTTGAACGATAATCGGTACAATAATTGTATCGTGTATTGGGCGCTTTAAAAATAACCATATCTTTCTACTATGACGTTTTGCTACTCTTACAGTTGTAGTAAAAAAAAACTTATGTTTAGCAGCTTTCTAAACTTTCCGATAATTTTTACTGTCAGATTGACAGAACAAAAGAAAGAAATATAAACAGAAATCCCTATTCATTCTTACCTAGCATTCAAATTCGCTTTACATTTCTTTTCTTCCTTTTTGAATTGTGCGATAAAGAATACTTGATAAATCAAGTCATACAAATTCTATTGTCAGATTTTTTAGAGCGAAATTGAGAATTCTTCTGTCATATTCTAAATGACATTTTAAGTGTCAGAAAAGTTGTGTTAAATGTAGTTTTTATTTGACAATCCAGACTCTCTCTGAGTTGAACAATTCTTTTCATTCTGAAGTTGGGTGTAAATGTGCAATTTACAAAATTATCATATTTTTGACAGAGAGAACATTAGACTCATTTTGACGTCTAAAAGTCTTTTTTCGCATCCTTAATAATATTTACAAATACTACTTGTTAAAAGAAAATTACTACGCTTGTAATACATAAAATGACAACAATTCGAGTTAAAAGACAGTTCAAATTTAGAAGTCAAATTCTCTTCGTTTTAGAATCATTATTTCCATTTTTCTAGTTTAGAACTATCAGAAAAATCAGTGGATTGCCAAAAAATGAATTTGAACTTTTGTAGATACGTTCAGTAAATGTTTAAATAATAAATAAATCGGGTGGCCGTTGAGAACTAGGGCCTAGTGACTTACAACTCTCAACCATTCCTGTGTGCGAGTACTGTTGTCAGGGATGGAGGGGACCTACAGTTTTAAGCCGAATCCGAACGGCCAGTAAATGTTTATCTGCCATAATTTTATAGTTTGGTTTCTTTGATCAGTTTTAACTTATTATTTGAGTTTAGGCATTTATTTTGTATGTTATCATAACTACGATTAAAAACATCTTAATAAGATCGTTTTTTAAACTTTTGTAAGAAAAATTAAAATAGTATCCTCAAAAAAACATTTTCGAACATCGATAATTAACTTATTATTTTAGATTGTAAATTTTCTAAGATCTTCTGATCAAGTCATAGTTTATCATTATTATTATTAGAAAATACTAACCTCATCGTCTGAACTGTGAGCCAATGATCGTTTTCTATTTTCTATCATCGTTGAGCTGGAACGTTTCGATGTGGATGCAGCCTCACCAAAAAGTTCATCTGGCTCTAACGATGATGAACCTCTTTCGGATATGAGCGAAGAGGCAGTCCCACGTACTACAAGAATACTGGCTGCCGCTTCTGCAGCTGCTAAAGAAGACGGTCCATTTATTACCTCAAGCTCTTCTTCTGAGCTGTGTTGATCATATAACAGGTGGGACTGACACATCATGGCAGGGGAATCTAAGGAGCAAGCGGTATCAGTTGGGGAAGTAGCGTCTAGGCGGGAGCTCATGCCTTCCGAGAAATATGATTTTTTTAAAAATATTATGTTAAAACGTAAATTCCTTTGAAAATTGTAAATTCGTAAAATTTGAATTTTTTTTTTTAACTTACTTGTTTCCATTTCGGGCTCTGAGTGAACTCTCTCAGCATCTATATCACCATCAGATTCGGTTCCGGAATCGTGTACGTCACTCTGAAAGCAGTTATCAAAAGCTATAAGTATTTATCGTACAATCAAAGGTATAGCGTATAGGTATAAAATGAAAATATGTGATTTTGGTTGCAAAGGGAGTGCTTGTGTGCAGCATTTGAGGAGGCAACAAACTGCCGCTGCCTCTGCCTCTGCCTTTGCCTTTGCCGCTGCCACTGCCACTGCCGCACATGTATGCTCCATGCACATAGACAATTTTAATTCAGAGTAAAGTGCTCCTGGTGTCTATGTGCATGTGAATACGAGTCGTGTAAAATCTGCGCCTGCATCCTGAAAATGCTACTTTTTCTACCGTTCGTCGTCGTCGTTTTCGTCGTTGTCGTCCATCAGAGAAGCAGCACTATGATGAAAAACCACAATCGTTTTATGGAAGCCATATTTCATGACCTTCAACTATTTTGTGGGCGGCGTACCTATCTATTTTTCTTTAAATTAAAACATGAAAATTCTATTGCTCACCTTTTTGGTAAAACTACAAGAATTGTTGAGGTTATCGTTAATCGACTGAGTTCGCAACTTGTGCGTGATATATTTTATCATATTCGCCGGCACAACTTCGGTGGTAGACGAAAATAAAATATTTTTCGTCTGCGAGAGTAAAACAACAACAAAAAAGAACTCAATCCACGGCAAAGTTGAGGGTCCTTACCCCTCGTCTTCGTTCCAGCCTCTTTCCTCGTAAAGCAGCACCTTCCGGGTGTACGTTGTACAACACATAGGTTCACAATATCGATTTTAACGATTAATCACTTTTGGAGGTTTTCTCGTTGACTATACTAGGTAGAGTAAGCATGTCTCCTACGCACAGCAAAATTTTCTTTTCAGTTTTCAGTTCTTTTTTCTTAAAGCTTAAAAGACGACGACGACGTTTGCAATGAGCCCTGAAAGTTTTCTAGACATATCTTTTGGATTATCCATCACTAAGCTACTACTCGTACATAAGCACACCAAAACCGATTCGATTCTTAAATAATTGGCATTTAAAAAATTGTGTAATAAAAACCAGACTTTGTAAATAAATTTAGTCGATTTGTCTACCTCCTCGACCGGCTCGGCGGCGTTACAAAAACTGATTGTAGATGAATGTCTATCTCTTGGAGTAGGAATTGCACTTGTCTTGGTCTTGGTGGTGGTTGGTTTTGTCTCTACATGCATTTTAAATACTCATAAATCATAGCACGAAAACGAAATATTGAAATGCGCAAATTTTGAAAATTGTCCATAGAAAAAGTGAGGGCGAGCCTCTATGTTTTTATGCGCCGAGAATTTTACCACCAAAGCCAATGTGTTGTGTATATCATATTTTGGTATTCTTGTTTTATTTTGTTTTTAATTTTTTTTTTAATTTTAATCACAACATTTTATCAGCAGCAAAACCAAAAAAACAACCAAACAAACGATTAATTAAATCAACGATATTAGTTGAATATTTTCTTGCCCGTGCCAGAGCCAGTCCATACTGGTTTATCGACGGAAACCCGAAAAGATACAATATCTAAATTTTGGATGTCTCCTATTGTGTAGTGTAGTTTAATGTATCTAACTTGCAATGAGTTGCTTATTGCTTTGCTTTGGTCTCTCTTCTTTCTTTCACTTATAATGCGGCCTCTCTTAATTCTTGCAAATGCAATGCAATGAAATGTCCCTTCGCCTTCGCTTTCGACTTTGCCGCTGCTATAAAGCTCATAATGTCACCGATTACGTGTTAGGAAAAGCTGAAAAGCTAAAACCCAGCTGCTGAATGCCGTAACTCACGTAGGTTTTTTTTAGTTGATATAATTAAACAACGAGATAGCACAAAGTTGTGAGGCATTCATATTTGTGTGTAGGTTTTTGTTTAGTATTTTGTTGACCGGTGCAAGTAGATGGGGAGAAAGTCTTTTTTTGGAGGGAAATTTACTTTTTTTGTCGTATTTTAAGCTTGTCTTCTATGAATGAACCCTCGTTAACTTCATATTCTGTTACAATTTACTCTCAACAAGCATACAAACTATTTACTATGAAAATACAAAATATGGTGCAGTGTTTATTTTATATGATTCAATACTAAGTCTGGGCTTTCTAAACAGGATATTTTTTCAAATATCTGCTTTTTCCCCGAAATTGCCGACAATAGTTTTAATTGAAATTGGGCGGTATTGTAGTTGAAATCTTATTTTGGGCGAAATTTTCTTCCGTATAAATGAATCATATTAGTGCATTTATTATAGGCGTAACATGCGGAAATGGCAATTTTAACTGTAACGAAAACTTCGACTTCAAAAGTTATAAATAAACGAATAAATTAAAATAGGTGACAAATTTGCAAATACAGATTAAAAAAATAAATTAGCTGGTACAGCTCGTAGAGAACCATTGCCTAGTGACTTAAAACTCTCAACTATTCCTGTGTGCGAGTAATGTCAGAGAAAAGTAGAATGATAGATACAATAAAGAGACGAAACAAAAATATGATTGTCACATTTTGATTTGTGTTTTGATAAACCTGACAAATTTCGCCTTAAAAATTGATAGCATTTGCATAGCGTCATCAAATTTAGGGTCCTGGTCTAACGTTGATGTCGATGTTGCTCTATTAATGTATTCAAACCCATCTTTAACCAGTTTCTTTCAAAAGTGTAGTTGCTGTCAAAGTTGAAGTGTCAATCTGTTTCTTGCTTTAGTTTTCTAATCAACCGCAACTGACTTCACTTAAATTACATTTTCCTTTGTTACTATGATTTCCTTTTTTATAAAGTAAAAATATTTGACTTCTCTGATTGGTATTGAGCTACTTTCTCGCCTGATTTTGAAGTACAAATATTTGTAAATAAGGCTATTTGACTACTTTACGACAACTTATGACGTAATTTTCAAAGTTTTGGTTGCATATTAGCTGGTTCTTATAATTTTCGGAATACTTTGTTTGACAAGCTCTAAAAAAATTGTATATCGGAGAACCGGTTCTCCTCATAAAAACAGTTCAAGTGATATACAGTAAAAATAGCTTCCGGTTCGTATTTAAATACAACTCAAGAATCTGTCAGTTAAGGAAAAAATGCCAACGTTTTAAAAATAGTTACTAGCCGAAATAAAACCAAACAAAAATTACTTCATACAATTTTCAACCTTATGCTCAGGAAGTCATAGTTTTATTCAGAAAGTTACATCTTATAAGTATATAACTAATCTGCTGAGCCAAGTTTTGTGTTTGGCCAACCCAAAAATGGCTTAACTATGGCACGGACATTAAAAAATGTTTTATCCAGAAATTTAAGTATGTACGTAAATATATACATGCATTTAATTTTCATAGTTAACTCAATATCGATAAAATTACAGTTAAGCAACTATTGAACTCACGGCTTAATATCATCTGTGTACAAATATTAGCGTGAATCTTTTGATTGTTTACTAGCTATGAATCGCTAAACGTTGAGTCTGTTGATCCACATTTAACTTTCTTACACAAGGACTTCAATACGCTAGAAATTCATCAATTTTTGTTTACAAAAGTACTTAGTTGGACCTTCAACAACAAATAATCCTGACATTGTTAAATTTAAGGATATCCCATATATAGAAGAACTGACACTGACATTAGACCCACTACACTAAGTTGTCACCCATGTTTTTGTCAATAAATTAAATGAACCTTTTGCAAAGAGGGAAATTTCAAGATTGTTGATGGTGTAATAATTGTTTTTAAAACACATCTCACCACATACCTACATAAATAGCGTAAGTGACACTGAAATTAAATTCATTACACTGAGTTATCTATCATGCATTACTTTTCCTTTGGGAAATTCCACGTTTGCTGATGGGAAATTCTATTCTTAAAAGTCCTCTTACACTTTGAGTCTTTAACATAGTGCTTTCTCTCTCTCTCTTTCTTTTAATACTCTCTTTTATGATAGAAAAATACAATTACAAAACCCACACATCATACTACTCACTTACTCACTGCAACTCGTTGAGTACCTATGTGTATAATGTGTATAGTATTTATTGTTGTTGTTGTTTGTTGCCTTTTTGCACTTCTATCAGGAAAACTTTCTTCGTTTACGCTTAAATTTTTGAACGAGTACGCGACACTTTCAGAAATTTCAACACCTACACCACACACTCTCATAATAATAATGCATGTCTTACATAATTTACAAACAAAGGCAAGACTTATCTATGTAATTTTGGTTGTAGCTTATAGATACATAGATAGATAATCACTCTTAAAATAAAAAAGAAAAATAAACTTTTATCTCCAAAAGATACGTAGATACTCTCGGATGCGCTTACCTCTGCGAATTCAAAATGCCATATAATGGCTGATGGATTTATTGCAATAACGGTGGTATGTGCATCGGCTGCCTTCAATTTCAATTTCAAATTCAGTTTCAGATTCAGATACTTTAGAGCTAAAGATGTCGAACTTAAGTGTCTGTTGTCTCACTACACATCTCTAAAAAGCATATATAAATCGAAATAAATTTGGATTCAGTCCTGCGCATATGTGCAGCACAAATTGAAAATCGTGACCACTATAGGTACGCTGCTTGCAAAAAAACAACAACAAAAATTAAAAGCAGTCAAGACAACAACGGTACGAACGGCGGTGACGACGAAAACAAAAACGAATCAAATCCAATCGAATGGAATCAAATATAAAGTCGATGTAACACTTTGAGTTTGACGTGTCAACACACAAAAGAACAAATATAACAGGTTAGAGGACTTCGAGTCTATATTTCGAACGAGATATGGATTCTAGTCTAGAGGAACAACACAAATCCACTTCCTCCCGAAAACCAACAATCAAAAAATAAAAGAAACTTCTTCTAGATCTAGATCTAGACAAAACCAAATCCAAAACCAAAACCAAAAGCAACCATTCCACTCTCTACTTCAAAACATATGTATCTATAGGTACACATCATGCACACATGGCAATTGCACTAAAAACAGTGTATCTATGTCTGTCGGTTTGTTGGAACTTGGAAGCCATTGCACGACGACGAGCGACGATGGAACAAAATCAATAGAGACCCATTATGGGCACAAAATTATTATTTTGTTCTGATAGTTTTGAGTCTTTGAAAAGAATCTTTTAGTAGTCCCAGGAATAAATAACTACCTCGCTAGTGGTCACTAGTCACTGGACACTGGTCACCTGGAACATCAATTTACACGCATTTATTTAGCGAGTAAGATTGACTAAATCCGACTCCGAATTATGAATAGAGTGAGGGAGAAGGGGTAAGTTTAGTTGATTATTTCCGCGGCGGTAGTGGTGCTGGTTCTGGTGCTGGTGCTAGTATAGTGGGTGGTAGTAGCAGTATAGCCGTAAGCCCGTAACCCTCCCGACGACGACAACGACGATTAACAACGATTCGATCACCGGACGGACCGTGCTTGCAGATAAAAGACTTTCATTCACCACCACAAAAAGTTGACTGATGGCAGTGAGGCAGTGGCTTTGGCTTGGTTTCACGATTATTTGATTTCGCATGCAACTCATGGAAGGAAGGAACATGGATACGCTGTGAATCTGAATCTGAATCGGCTCCAAAAGTTGACATTTTACTACGCGTACAACAGAAATACAACTCTTGACGTTGGTCTTGGTCGTTGTAAACGTGACTTTTTTTTTTAGTATATGTGTGTATACAAGTAGCGTGTAATTTTGTGGTGGTAAGGTAACTTGTTCAGTTGTATATTTTTATGGAACTCACTGTCATCAGTAAAAAGCTCCCCCTAGTATCTATCAACTGTATATCATATCAGCGCGCCATGGGTTGCGGGGAAATGGGCATAGGGACGTGGACTGGAATTAAGATGGGTATAGATGTTTATTTCTGGTAGTGGGTGAGACGTGAGAGCCATGCACATATACATTTGCTTTTTTGATAGCGTACACATTATGTGCCATGCGCAGTTATAAAGAGTGTGTAGGTGTTTGCAGCAAGTTTGCTTTGAATGGTCTTCAAAGAGCTTTTACAGAAAAGCTCGTTTTTTCTTTAAACAGGGTGTAGAAAAAGGAGGTTTTCAAGATTGACTATCTGTCAATTATACAATTCGGATTCAGAAGTTTTGTTTTATTAAAAATTATGTAAATGTTTCGTTAAAAAAAAGAGCAGTAAAAAGTTTTGTTTTTAATTCTTAGAAAAGCGTCACCGAAAAAACCTCAAGGTTAACAACTATACGTATACCTATGAGCATAGATAAAGAATTTATAACATTCTCAGACCAGTCTGTGCTGGCAAATGAGCTGGCAATAGCCTAATATCGTCCAATGACATGGTCTGTTCACATGTTTTGATAATTTTGGTCCAATATCTCACAACTTCATTGACACGTGATCCGATAGATTTAATTTTTTGACAGAACAGACTCATCTGGTAATCATTCATATGACTGACGTTTTTGACAAAATTGTTACAAAAAACTGTCATTTCACAAGAATGTTATTTTGTTTTTACTCAAATATCTGACAATCGTTTGTTTTAGCTAAGATTAATTTGAATATTTTACAAACTTTGGTCCATCTTCATTTGTCAACAACCCATTAACATTTTGTGTAGTAAAGTTTGCGCATATAAAGCAGCTTCTGTGTAAATAATTATAAAATATATATTTTTAAGTTTAAAAATTATGGGCTAGTTTATATTTCTTTGATTTCTGAGAATTTTTGCTGCCACACTGACAGATCAGCAGAATGAGATACAAACCGAATTAAAATAAACTTTGTACTTCTATTCTTCGTTTTTAAATTGTCTGGTAGATAATACTTAAGAAATCTATTCATAAAACTTCTATTCTAAGAGTTTTTACAGCCAAAAAGAGAAATTTGTATGAGAAATTTTCTTTATGTTTCCGAAAATAAAGAAATCTTTGAGATTTTTGAAATACAAAGTTGGCAAATATTTTTAGGAATGATTGTTTGAAAATTTGTTTGCTTGAGTTTCAGACCAGATTAAATCTCGTTAAAACCCTGAGCTGTGTCAACATTGGATTCTTCTGATTCTATTTATATTGACGTCTTAAAATTTTATCTTGCTCCTACTTGATGGCTTAAAAAAGATAGTGAATTGGATTAGACACATTTTTGACATTTTTTCAAATTTCACGGTGTAATTCTCAAAGCCTTCTTCATGAAAAATGCTTTCTCAAGTACTCGCACACAGGAATGGTTAAGAGTTGTAAGTCACTAGTCCTAGTTCTCAACGGACTGTTGCGCCACCCAATTTATTTATTTAATTCTCAAAGCCAATGTGCATTTTGCAATAATCGATATTTTATCACATTATTTTGAATATAAAATGAAACAACCTCTAAAATATTTTCAACAATTTCGAATTGCGTTTATTAAATCTAAGCACTTATTAAACATTAATTAAATTCTTGTTCTTATTTTAAATATTTTATAGGTATGTATATGTAAAAAAAAACTATCATAAATTGTGTCAAAAACTTGGCATTACAATTATTAATAATACTAAACTATATTTTCGCTTCGCAAAAAGTTCGTTCGATTGTCTATTTACAAAAACTTAAAAACTAAATGAAAATATTAATGATCTATTTCGTATTTAAAAACTACATAGCAGTTTCCAGTGGCTGGCTGTAACTACGGCTATCTTGCTGGAGCGGATTCATTGGACTGCTTGATCCTTCTTCGTCGAAATTCGTTTCGAGTAATGCCTCCGATTTGGATCGCATATAGGAACTAGAGCGTGGCTCTTGGTCGGCAGTTTGGTAAACAGTCTTTGGGCGTTTGTTGGCCTCTCTCTGGGTATGTAGGGTCGGCTGAGTAAATTTTGTCGGAGCCTTACTACTTCGAACTGCAGTGTAATACGAATCGGGACGTCTTATATCGGCTGGATTTTCGTGATGAGCATTTTCTCTGACCAAGTCTTGACAGTCTTTCCTCGGATTGTTATCGGCTGGTGTGAAGTTGAAGTTATCAATTTTCTCTTCATAGGGTAGCGTACTGGATTGTGACTGATTTGACGAGTAGGGAAGAAAACTACTATGACTTTGCTCCTTTTCTCCTGGTTTATACTCGGGAAGAGTGTGTTTAAGTTCATTTAAGAACGCCAAGTTCTCATTGTGGGTTCTCAAAGGCAACGTACTGGCATTGCCATAGTAATCCGAACCTATTTCATCCATATCTCCAGTATCTGTTAAGTGAATTATGGGTGAGTCTTCAGTTAGACTGGCGTTTGTGGAGTTGTTTCTTGTGCTGGCAAAAGTAGAATTGTCTCTGTAGCCTTCATTGCGGTAGGATAGCTCAAAACGTTCTGATGGATTGGAGGCATAAATCGCCTTGCACGTTCCTCTAGGCGTGCCAATTGTCGCTACCCTTGGCTCATTCCCATGACCAGAAACATGTGCACCTTTTGATGGACTTTGATTGGAGTACTCTCCGTATTTTGTGGTATGAGGTTGGATCTTATGAGTCTCAGCGGTTTGGTTAAAAAATTCCTTCCCACTGACACTTGGTCCTTCGTATGTATCAAAACTAGCTGTCGAACTTAGCACACTCTTGTCCATTGAATCAATTGATCCATTGGATTCCATTTTCTTATAATCTTGAGCTAAATTCCGTGTAAGTGTTGCTGTTGATGATGACACGTTCTAATTTTGTGTTTTAAAATAAAATAAATAAAATTAATATAATAAATTAAAACAAATAAAGAAATAAATAAATTAAGAAACAAAATAAAAAAAAAACTCATACGAAATTGCGTCGCCGTAAAGATCCTTGAGGATCAATGCCGTTTAAGCTTCTTAAACTCTGCCGAATACTGTTTCTCCTCTGCAATCGTTGAACATGCCTATGTTTGGACTTGGCATACCAACAGAAAGCCATCATAATCAGAAGTATGATGGCTAAAATAAATGCTGAGATGATGCTTACTGCGAAGACATCAGCTCTCCAAGATAGTGGATCAATTACAACCTAAAAGTTTTTAAAAATCGGAATAAAGTAAATCTTAATGTACCAGTGATAAATTCTGACAAAATACCTTTGGATCTATTTCACAAATGAATCCTAGCTCTAGATTACACTCTTCAACTTCTATGTCTCGGAAGATAAAACTGGTACACTTGTCAATGTGATTGTAGTCTTGGATCCAAACTTTTTCTGGATATCTATTCAAGAAAAACTACATGTTTCAAAAACTCTATTAAAATATGTATGCGAACTTACTTTAAATGCTGCATTTGACTCTGAAGATAAGCCCACAAAGTAGCACTGTCAGTTCGAATAAATGGCATCGATGCATTATCTGAACGACAAAAGTCTCTAGCCTCTCGGAATGGCATCGGAGCACCAATGTAGATGAAACAAGTATCCATTACTAAAGCCCATCCTGGTGGACATTTTCCATCAAGAATTGTCTGATTGTTCATTTGGAATGGAACTGCTTCTACTTCTAGCAAATATGGATCATCTATTTGAAAGAATTGGAAACAAATACATTTTTAATGAATAACATTATTAAATTTATGAATCGTATACCTGATTTATCACGAATTCTTGATTGCACTGAGATTGATTCATTGAAACTCCAGTAATTGTGTCGTGCGTCTACTTTAGATTTCCACAGCTCAATAGTGCTAAAGAAAAAGGAATTTAAAACAAATATTAAGATTATTTTTAATGATAAAACTTTAACTTCACAAAGTAGAAGTTAAACTGAAGATTTATAATTCTCCTCATATTTATTAGATTGAAGATTTGAAGGCTTTCATATTGCTAAGATACAAACTTTTGTTTAATTCGTGGTTAGGCATCATAGAAATTGACAGATTGCATTTACTAATATTCTAGAAAATGTCTTTACTAATAAATTCATGTTTTTGTGCAAATGCAGTCTATTATTTGGCTGGTATTTTCTTAAAGTATTTTTTGACGCTAAATTTTAAACAATCTATTTTTAGAATTTTGCTAAATATTTAGCTGTTTGAAAGTTATTCCAAATTTTGTATGCAACATTTGTTCAATAAAATTTCATTTAATTGAAAACAGTGCACCTGAACACATCTAAACTGTGACAGTTCGTGGGAAAAAAATGAAGCAAACAAACCTTTATCTAGGAAACAGACCTAATTTTAAATGTCAAAAACTTTAAATAGCAATTTTAGTGTTTTTGCTTTAGTAAAATGTTAAGACACAGTAAAATATGACAAATTCCCAATGTCATCTGTTTTTCTTAGTGACTTTAGAAAATGGTTTTAACATTTTACTGAACCTTTTTTAAATGTTGTACCAAGAAATGCTATTTAAAGTTAACTAATTTTATAGCTTAATACTTTACCTGTTCCAATACTGCATATCATAGCTGTTGTATTAGTTTTGAAAGGATAAAATATTTTTTGACGGTAGGAGAAAACATGCAATGGAAAGATAGAAAATAGGTAAAAGAATAAAAACTATCATTTTTACAAAGGAAACAAATTAATTTCAATTAGAAGCAAAAACTCTGCTTTGTGGGCTAAAACATACTTTGAATTATTAACGGTTATCATTTCGTAGTCATTCTCAAAGTTTTGGAATATATTGTCGACATATTGTTGGCCAGCAGTTCCTGCTACAATTGTTGCTCGTCCTTGATAACTGGTAGCAACATTTCTGAGAAAAAAAAGAAAAATAGTTTTGAAAACTTATGGAGACTAAAAATCACAAATTTTAATACTCATAAAATCCGTTGTGCGCTGTTGTTTGATAAATTGGAAGGCGAACTTTATTAAAACCTGACACCTCCATAATTCTACTTCCAATATTACTATGGACGTAATTGTATGTAAAGTTCGATATGACTTGTTTCAATCGAATGACGTCATGATAGTTAGCATCATTTTGGGCAATATAGTTCCTATAAAGTATAACTTCTTGATACGGTGAAGATTGTCTGGCTTCAATATGCAATGTAGGTCGATTATGATTTTTCACGAAGAGGTTATGTTGAATAAAGCCTTTCAAAGAAGTTGCTGTCCCACGAGAGTCGGCTCGAATATATAAACCTCCTTGATTTTCTTGTACCAAATTGTTCTGAAAATAATAAAATTGATCTAAAATATTGGAACGAATTCATAAGACATGGTCTAATTACCGTAAAGAAAAATGACTGCATATTTTGAACATCAACTCTAAGCGCACTTTCGCAAGTAGAAAAGTTTCCATACAGTTGTCGGCAGTTGTTTTTGAATTTATTTGAGCCTAGAGTAAATGTAGGTGACACCTCTCCGGCGGATGCATATGTGACGGCAGACTTCGTAGTTCCACTTATCTGAGAGTATGTCAAATTATGTTGTGCATCTCGATCTGAAAAAACAAAATAGTTCCTTTAGATTCGCTTCAAAAGCATTAAATTTTATCTTACTTAGTCCAATGGCTGAAATTGGCACAGTGACAACCTCGGCAATGAATCCATGTGTTTCTGGAGCACCACTCGCAATAAGACGAATACTCAAAGTTGGGCCCGTAGTCTTGAAGAATGAATTTTGATTCGATGAATCAGCTTCAATCTGTCCAAGGAATTTTGAAGAAATATTGTAGATATCGCCATCGTACAACTGGATAGTATCTGGCCGGCCATACTCCTTGGAATGATTAAACAAGTTCGACTGCAGTAAACGGAATCCAACAGGTTTTGCCCGATAGACTGCGTTGAAGATTTTGACACAGTTCACGGGATTATTGTCATATTTGTAGTACAAAAGAATTCGTTCTTCTACAGTTATCACTTTGTTTGGATCACAGATGTCGACAAGAGAGTAGAGATGGTAAGAAAGATCCAATGATTTCAGAGGAACAAAACTGGAAAGATCACTTTCCCGACCTTCTCCAGTCAGAGAAATAATATTTAATCCATTACCAAAAGTATTGTTTATGTGAAGTAAATTCAAGTTCACGGAACCACTTGGCGATATAAGATTGATACCATGGTGAGCCGAATTAAGAATGGTAACTGAAGTGATCTTTGGATTCTTGAAGATTGCCTGAATGGCTGATGATTTCTCATTATGTAAAATTCCAGCATGTTCTATACGCACATATTCCAATTGACTTTCCTTTGCTGACATCAGGCCATGAGTCCTGATATCATGTACGCGATTTTCGTATAAATTTTGCTCAAAGTCTGAATGTGCGAATCGTATTCCACCCCAATATGTGGCATCATCTGTTTCCATGTTCCCATAACAACTCACGAAAACGAATTCATCATTCCAGTGACATTCATGAAGTCTGCCGTACAATTGTCCATTCAACCTCTCAGTGCAGTCTTCTAATCTGTTCTCATCTCCCTTGCATTCCAGTGGCTGGACCCAAGACCAAATTCGAGTAAGGGAATTCGTGTGGAACTCAATACGACGATCATGACCATAGTAAACATTCAGCGGGTCATATCCAAGCTCTCGACACACCACCTGTGCATTCCTTTCGGTAAACCTTTTATCACAAATCGGCACCCATTGAAGAGTTGTATGATTGAAGTACTCCAAGAACCCTTCGTGTACTGAGTACATTTCATCATCATGAGCTCTAGATGAACAATTTCTTGCCGTACACAAACGTATCGAATCATGAGATACCAGATTTTCCAAGGATCTCTTGTTAAGCATGGTATATGATTCATGGGACTTAGGAGGTCGTGGTTTCATAATGATTTGGGAATCTTTATATCCGATGGCATTAAGAGTTCCCAAAACGAGGATACCTACATTCGGTTCGAATTCCAAAACTGTTCCAAATTGTATCGTCAGCGTTACACCTGGCATAACAGTGATATCCGAAATGACATTGTAAGGCTCTGGTCGTCTCTTCAACACAAAATCTCCCGATATCCTTCCACCAATTTTATTTGTATTGGCATTTAACTCTTTGCCGTGATTGGTGCTTGAATCCACTGATACACTGGCATCAAACGAGTTCTCGATAAGGTATGGCTGGAATACAACTTCTGCGTGATTATTCCAGTTGTCAAAATCGAAGATTCTTGATCGAATGTATGCTGGATCTGAAGATCCCCACCAGTTTTCCATTGCATAGAGGAAATTATTGAGCCTAGCTGATCTGACTCCTGCTATCAAGTCGAAATCCATGGAATTCTGTACGATTAAATTTCTGTGGATTTTAACCTTCTGAACTCCGTCAAAACGAATGACAGCTGTTTTCGGTAAAGACCTCTGTTCTTGTTTTAAGGTTCTTATTTGAGAACGCATAATAGAAGCTCGGTAGCTAGCTACCGGGTCGTATCGGTTATCCTTTATTGTGTTGTACTCGAAAATAGCTGGGACTTCTCCGATGATCTCGCTTAAACTGTCAGCCTTGACTTCAAAGACAAATTTACCATTGTTGTTTTCCATTCGATTGTAATCAAACTTCAATTTTTTCTCCATGCCATCTAATGCGATCAATCCCTTCCGACAGTCATTGTCTAGGAATAAGTTTGAAGTAAAGTTCACAGAGGCGTAGTGACCCTTTATGCTTATCATGAAATCCCTATTCCGCCTCCAGGTATTGTTTCCCAGAAAGATGCTGTGCGTAAAATTCTCGTTATACTGCCAGACGTACGGAAGTGAGATGTCTAAGCCTCCATGAAGATTCGACTCGATGGTATTGTCTTGCAAGGCATAGTGGAAGAGGTTATTCGAAGAACGAAGATCCTTAGAGACGTGACGAATGCCTAGCCCATTTTGGAAGATTAACGTGTTATTGATGTGAATTGTCACTTCGGAGATGTTGCTCGAATGGACGTCCCAAAATGGTGCCTTCACCAGAAATGCTTCAGCATCGTTAGAGCTTATTTCGGAATTCGAAATCTTGATTGATTCGTTGGCCTTTCGAAGGTAATGTTCACCGTTTTGGCCAAAGTACCGATTGTAGTAGAAGGCCGAAATGGCTCGAGCATTTTTCTGGATTTTTGTTGATCTGATGGTCAGCGAAGGAATTGGACCTCCAGTCACTCGGTTTCGAACGTCCTGAACAGGAGCTGACAGCGTTGAAAGCATAATGACAGCACCTCCCAAGGCATTCTTACCACTTTCGTAGTACAAAATGATTCCGTAACTGCTGCTAGTTACCGGAAACACACTCAGATCACGTTTGACTTCCCACAATTTTGATCGATCGTTTTCTGTCTGAGAGTCCAGAATCGATATTCTTTCGGTTGATCGGTTTTCGATGGGATTCAAGAGCTGGATGCCCATGACATAACCCGGCTGACATCGGATCGCCATTTTTCTGATCACATTTTCACCTGACTGTTTTTCGGTTATTATGTATTTTGTCTGCCATGTGCCGAGGTCAAAATTGAAGTCATGTTTTGGAAGGAATACAGGTTCGTAGTCTGTGTCAAAGGTATTGAAGTCTGGTGCCATTTTAAACCATCCACCAAGCTCCCTCTGATCGACTGCTGAAACGACTGGGTTGTGTGAAATTCCACTGCCGAGATTGTCTTTTATCAACGAACCATGAATTCGCAAGCCTAACTGCTTCAGACTTATTCCATCACCCTTATTGTTTGTAAATTCACTATTCTTGATGTTATTGATGGATTTTCCTCCAAATACATCCGAATAAATGACTCCAAGACCGTCATTCAAATTATCAACAATGCGAACATTTTCCAAGTTGTGTCTGGCAAAATCCATTTGGACTGCAGGCTTGAATGAGTTGGTTTTATAATCAAATAACCCCGCTTTTTCAACAGTAACATACTGAAGGTCTGCACGCTCAGCTAGCATACTGAATCTCAAGCCAGCCCAACCTCCATCGTGACAACGGACCCCAACGTCATTATCGTGTGAACATGAATTTTCGAATTCGCCGCGAGATATTCTCTCTGAGCGGCATTTGGTTATATCTACGTCATGTTCTGTGCATCTTATGTTCGAAACAATAACGTCTTCCGTTGTGCCAACTCCTGGCATTTGTGAAGGATGCAGTCGCCAGTCTAGCGGGTTGAGAGTATACCCGAGATGATGGCATACCAAGGCAGCATTTATTATATTCCAACCGTAGTCACATACGGTTCCCCAGCGGTCATCGAGGAAGATCTGTAAACGCCCTTCGTGCTCCCCAGACCCACCGAGCAACCGAACTGGAACATCTGTGAGGTCTTCTTTTCTCATAATGGACTCGGTTTCCATGTCTATTGCTTCCACGTCTTCTCCATTTACATCAACAGTATCATTGGTCGTTGGGGGCATCAGAGTCTCTCTCTTCAATGTAAAGAGAATATCGTCTGGTCTTCTACCTCTTGCTTCAAGCTTTCCTGCCACCATCATCCCCACACTTGGATCAAATTTCAGCGTCACATCTGGCTGTAGAATAAGCTTGCCTCCAGGACGAATATTTATGTCCCTATTAACTCGATAGGTTCCGGAGGGTATCATTTCTTGACCATCGACCTCCCCACCAAGCAAATCGGAACCTTCATTGAAGAACTTATGGACGAAGGTCGGTATCGAAATAATAGTAGAACTTCCCGGATTCGAGTTGTGCAATAAATATGGCAGATATTGAATCTTGGCTAGATTATACCGATCATTTCGATGAAAAAGTCTTTCGTAAATTTTGAACTCGTCTGTGAAGCCAAGCCAATTATAAGTTGCATTGATAATCTGACTTTGATCACAGAGCTGTGATCCAATCTCATACTGGGAATCATAGTTAGAAATTATGTTGCGGAAAATATCTACATTACTGGATGAGACTACAATTGGTGCCGAAACTCGGGAACGCGGGTTTAGTTTCTTTTCTCCAGCTTCAAGGGAGGCTGGGCCGAAGGGCTCTCGAATCTTGTTTTCTCGCACGAAATTTCGTGTGAACAGAAGCCATTGAACGTCTTTGTCACTATAAGGGGACAATCCCAACGAAACCACATAAACTCCCTTGTTGCGCATGAAGTAGTTATTCTGGATTATTAGCTTCACCGGCAACTCATTGAACTCATCCCAAGGAGGATTCCGTATATACAAAGATCCATAGGACCCATATCTGAACTGATTGTATTCGATCCTTCCCACAAAGTTCAGAGCAGGACTCATAAGTATTGAGTTCCGTTTGCTATTCTCAAACATATTGTGGCCTATTTGAAGTTTGAGAACTTCTTCGCTGGGGTTTTTCAAAGGAAACCAACAAGTGTCAATGTAAATATCGTCCAAATTGCTTGCATTGAAATGATTTCCTGTTATGTTGATCCAAAGTGGAGCACAAAAGTTACCATGATGGATGCCCGTCTCTAAATTATTGAACATATCTGTATACTCCATCGTTGTTGTTTGGTTCAGAGGGATGAATTCCTTTCGATCTATTTCTTTGGTTTCGTTAAGCCACACTGCGAAACCAAAACCCTGATTCGAACTTATAGAACTTCTTGAAATATTCCTATTTCCACCGTAGTAAGTGATGTTGACTCCATCGCCTTTGTTGAAGCTTATATTGCTGTGAGTGATGTTAACATCACCAGCGCCACCTGTCACATGAACACCAGAAACATGACCGTTATTCGAAACAGTGGTCCCCTGAATTTGCAGCTGAGAGCGGATGTTGTCAATGGCAATACCACGTCCAGAGTTGTCCTCCACCACAGAGTCAACTACCTTTAAGTCAAATGTTCGTGTAGATCCAGTTGTGAGGCGTATAAATCCTAATACTTCCGTTCGCATTTCCGCTCGAAACTGAATGTACAACTTATCTTTCGTACTAGTAACAGCTTGGTGTCGAGTGTAATTGCGTAAGTTCCATGAAGACAACACACGGTCACCAGGGGAAGAACCATCGAATATTGTAATTGTCGCCGATTCATTACGTGCGACAGTGAAGTAATCGAAATGAACTGTCAACACATAATCCGGATGTGTAAAGAAGTATTTGCCACATTCCTTAGCCGCTCCAGCGTAGAATTTCTGATGCATCGATAGACTTATCGGAAAGGTTTGACCTGAAGTTGTTGGCAAGGTACAAAAGTCATGTATGGTTGCTCGATCAGTACGCAAATCTGGACGGAGATCATGGCCAATGTATTTTATGCCATCTGCTGCATTGTCAACTATCATACATCCTTCCATGCTAACCGAACCAAAACTGGAGTTAACAAAAACACCAATTCCATTGCTTTTTCGGACAGTTATGTTTTTCATTGCAAAGCCTCCGTCAGGAAGAGTGGTGTTTATGCCTGTGTAAGCTGAGTGATTTATGACTATGTGCTCCATCTCTGGAGGGAGACCGAGAACCTCCAGGGCTGACTTTGCATCTCCTTCCCGTCCATATCCAGCTTTCAAAATGTCCACATATTTCAATGCCGATTGTGATACTGCTGAATATACTGTATTATCAAGACCTAACGATTTGGCTGCTGGAGCATTCTCGAAACGCAATCCTCTCCAGTGTCCAATGACATTCTTATGGACTGGAATACATTGTATACCTATGTCACTATGGTAATCACAAACTCCTGAGCCCAGCTGTCTCGTGAGCCAGGCGCAATCAAAGAGAGATGATTCAGTTCCTTGACATTTGGGTTCCTCGTACAGTAAACGAGGTACCTTCTTTGCAGAACGTTCCATCCAATTCCAAAATCTTCCGCCTCGAAATCCCATCTGCCGGCACATTGTTTCATAATCCATTTGTGTCCAACTAAGAAAATAAATGTTTATTTATTGTAAAGTTTAAAAAAACTACAAATATTTACTTTCTAGAGTTTGTGCAAACTGAACGCCATTGTCCTTTGTGGAAAATTTGCAATCGTCCCTCTAGCGGAGTTGGTCCATCAACTAATCGTGCTCCTAGTTCCTCAGGGTCAGGAAAAACCCTGTTGGAACTGTCACGGGATGTAAAAGTAATTCTTCTAGTTGGTGTTCCCTTAAGAAAAACAATACAGAAAACAGTTCATAAACATAACATAATTAAATTGGCATATTGAGCGCAATAGTTAGCGCCACTCCCTAGACAAGACATCTTAAGAATATATTAATTAACTCACAGAAAAAACACCCTAATGTGTCTTGAATGAGTTAATTCAATCTGCAAGCGTTCGGAATCAAAGGGAAAAAATGACAATTAAGAAGCCACGACCCAGAGACCATTAGGTCAGTTAGCTCATTCAATTTCAATTATGCGAGTATCTTTTGTGTTCACTGCATCACATTTTGACTAGGGACGCCCGACTGAAAAAACTGAATCATTTGCTAATCTTCTTAAATTTAGTATGAGGAAAATATGAAGACAATTTATGGTGTGTAGGTCATTTGTTTTTTCATTTTCAAATAGAAAATAATAATTGATCGTTTGATAGTAATTTGTTTTAAAGGCATTTCCTGTAAAGTGTTGTTTTGTCGATCATAAAATAAGTTCAAAGCTTGGATAGGTAGTCTTGATGAATAAGACATGTTTAAAATGGTTCAAAGATTAAATTAATGTATTTTGTAGGGACCAAGCTGGTGGTGTGAAAAACCAAGATGGTAATACATGAGCTCCTAATAAAATAAAACTAAGACTTCCAAAATCACATGAATATTATTGAAATTCGAAATATTTCGTAAGGCCTTAATTATCCTTAAAGCTTAACATAAGGTAATGTCAAAAACCCAACGGAAATTTGCACGCATAGCAATAATCACATTTTGTTCGATAAGCTACCTGTCAAAATAAAAATAATTTCTTGTCTTGTGTCAACAATAAGACTATTTAAATATGAATTTCACCGTACTATTCATTCAATTCATAATTTACATCGATCCTTCGCGTTGGGATTTTCCATTTGACTTTTTTAAATATTTTTTCTTTCTTTTCTTTTAGCTGTCAAATTCCAGTAAACGGCGAGCGACAGAAATCGTTCTTGTAAGATTTTAACGAAACTTAACGAATTGCACCTGAATTGTATTTTGAGTATTTAAACGTTTACTTATGCATGAATATAATTTATCTTAATCTATTATGGATCAAAAAATACAGATTATATAGATTTATTAAAGTTCGTAGTAGTTTAATGTAGAATTTCGACCTTTTTCTTCTAAAACAAATTTATGGATACAGTCAATCTTAAAAAAGTAACTCCTTTTCTTCGCAATAAAATTATACTAAAATATTAAAAAATAATATTAATGTAAAGTTGGATTTTTATGACCTAAACTTAAAAATATGATACAGAAGGAAGAAATAATTTAATGCTTTGAATTAATTAAACAACTGGAAACAAAAACAATCTGGTTTCTTGACGATGAAATAATTTATAGCAAAGGTTTCTGCTTTTCACTTTCACTCGAAATGAAAATGAAAAAAAATATAACTAGATGGGATTTGACATTTTTGATTTGACTTTATAAACTTGATGAAGTTTTTGAAATCAATCGAAATATAGGCTTCCTTTTATTTGCTTCTCAAGTTCAATTTCTAGAGCCTAGCTGATAGAATTATTTATTGTTTGATAATTTCATTTGGAACAATTTATTTAAAGTCTTGTTTTGATACAACTTATTGAAACTTGTAGCATTTGGAATGCTAATTTCGAATGAAAAAACCCTTTTCATGAAAAAAATCCATGGCAAAAATTATTTAAAATTTCAATGTAAAAACGTGCCAAACTGAATCATGAATCACGCATCATGTTTGAGAAGATAATGGAACGAACGTCAAAAATGTATATTTACACTGGTCAGCAGGGATTTGTAATTGCCAATTGGCAATCAAAATTCCCGTGGTATGATGGTCTTGGGTTCAATTCCTGCCTGTGGTACTAGAAGTTTTTTACAGCATCTGCCTCTTGCGAGGAATCTATAAACCCTCCAAGAGTAATTCTTGCCATGATAAGTGTTTTCTGAAATAAGCCCTTCGAATTTGACATACAAACTGTAATGAAATGACTCGCACACAGGAATGGATGAGAGTTATAAGTCACTAGGCCTTGTTCTCTACGGATTGTTGAGCCACCTAATTTATTTTTTTAAAGTCTCTTGCGAGAAATTGATTAATTCCCCAAGAGTTAATCTTTTCATGATAATTGTTTTCTGAAATTAGCCATATATAAACAAATTTTCCTCGGTTTGAATTCGACTTTAAAATCAATCAATCTCGTCAGTTTCTTGAAAACCTTTTAAAACTCTAAAAAAATACATTAATAAGGCTTTTTTAGGTTATGCAAATTCATGAATTAGAGTGTTGGTTTTCCAAAACGCTTTATTTAATATTCTGTTGACACATTTTCAGTATCTTATTCACTTTCAAAAAATCTTCATAAGTTGTAAGGCTTTACCTAGCATACAAAAACCCTTAAAGGAACGCTTAAGCAATTATCCTAAAACGGTTCTTAAAATTAAAAACGCCGATTTATAGTCGTAAGGTTATATCATCAAGTTTTAGAAATATATTAAAAATAATATAAAAATAATGTTGAAAACGGGTTTTTGCTGAATCAAAACTTCATACAGAGTCCTTTTAATCATCCCATTACTTATGGGAATTTTGAAAAACTAACAAAACTGATTTTAACTGTATCAGGAAAATAAAAATGAGCACAATCATCATAAATTTTCTATTAAGAACTACGTATGTTCTGTTCAACCTTAGCCTTAAATGTTTTTCATTTATATCTTTACAGAGGCATATTTCAAAAGACTGGTGTAATAGAGAAATCATAAGGTGAGATTCAAATGCAGGACAACAAAATCCTTTGGTAAAGTATTTTTGGTTTGTGCAGCAGAAAAAAAAACTTAATTTTATTAACCATGACCAGTATTATTTTTATTGTGGTTGAAAAATAAGAAATAAAACTGAACGAATATGAATTTAACCTGTCTGTTTGGAAGGTTAAAATGGAAAAGAAATATAAAAATCCAAACAAATCAACAAAATACCAGAATTATATAAATTATAGAAACACCCAAGAAGTAATGGATGAAGTAATGGTCAGTGTTACCGATTGTAAGTGCATATTCTGTCAAGAACTATTTTCAAAAAAACACAACATTTGACAGATAGATAAAGTACACTTAATGTTCTGGATCACAACTATTTTTTCAGTATTTTTTAAAATTATAATATTGCATAAACTATCATAAAAAATAAATATAAATACTTTATATTCCTTAACCCTTTGATATCTGATGGTTGCATAGTTTTAATAGTTTAAAAAGTGGACAAATACTATCGGGTGATTTTTTAAGAGCTTGAGAACTTTTTTTAAAAAAAAAAACGCATAAAATTTCCAAAATCTCATCGATTCTTTATTTGAAACGTTAGATTGGTCCATGACATTTACTTTTTGAAGATAATTTCATTTAAATGTTGACCGCGGCTGCGTCTTAGGTGGTCCATTCGGAAAGTCCAATTTTGGGTAACTTTTTCGAGCATTTCGGCCGGAATAGCCCGAATTTCTTCGGAAATGTTGTCTTCCAAAGCTGGAATAGTTGCTGGCTTATTTGTGTAGACTTTAGACTTGACGTAGCCCCACAAAAAATAGTCTAAAGGCGTCAAATCGCATGATCTTGGTGGCCAACTTACCGGTCCATTCCTTGAGATGAATTGTTCTCCGAAGTTTTCCCTCAAAATGGCCATAGAATCGCGAGCTGTGTGGCATGTAGCGCCATCTTGTTGAAACCACATGTCAACCAAGTTCAGTTCTTCCATTTTTGGCAACAAAAAGTTTGTTAGCATTGAACGATAGCGATCGCCATTCACCGTAACGTTGCGTCCAACAGCATCTTTGAAAAAATACGGTCCAATGATTCCACCAGCGTACAAACCACACCAAACAGTGCATTTTTCGGGATGCATGGGCAGTTCTTGAACGGCTTCTGGTTGCTCTTCACTCCAAATGCGGCAATTTTGCTTATTTACGTAGCCATTCAACCAGAAATGAGCCTCATCGCTGAACAAAATTTGTCGATAAACACATTTCGAACCGAACACTGATTTTGGTAATAAAATTCAATGATTTGCAAGCGTTGCTCGTTAGTAAGTCTATTCATGATGAAATGTCAAAGCATACTGAGCATCTTTCTCTTTGACACCATGTCTGAAATCCCGCGTGATCTGTCAAATACTAATGCATGAAAATCCTAACCTCAAAAAAATCACCCATTATAAACTAATATGCAGTTTTGCCACCACTTCCCTTGCTCCATAAACCTTGAGAAATAAAATTAATATATCCATAATTTAACTGAACTGTTCAACTGAAAATTAATGCAAGTATTGAACTCAATATCTTGCATTTTTCAAGAGCACATTTACCACTCGTATATGGCTACACAATATTAACATCAAATACTTCTTTCTGTTAACAATTTAAAAATCCATTGCTTTCAAAGAAAATTTCATAGGTAACTATCGTGCTCAATTTTTCAGCTAAATTATAACATTATGTGTATTGAATACAAAACTGGCGCCAAGGATACTGGTGGTTTATAGTGTTTTCTTTGTGTAAGGAATTGGATCGATATGCGATAGGTACAGTCTAGTCCATGATATGGAAATAAAAGTATTTTAAAATTTAAACAATAGTAGAGTTGTTCTTGAATTCAATATTGAAAAGTAAATTTATTATTTACTCAATTAAAATTCAAATGAATTCAAGGTTGATGGCAAAGAGTGCAACAAATCTGAAGTGCAAAATAAATATTAGAGGAAAAACTTTTTTCTTAAAAAAATATTTAGGTCAGTTTAACATTTTCTTCAATTTCGTGTACAAGAAGAGTACAATTGATAAAGTGTCCAATATAAAGTATGGATTGTATATTTAATAACATAGTATACATATGTATATCATAAATTAGCTTTATTTTCACTCTAAAATTGACAGCCAAATATTGGCACACTGGGCGTATACGTACTATTTTATTTCATAATTTTTGTCTCCATTTCTGTTCGTGCCGGATTTGCTTTTAATATAATGCTACCTACTTGGAAATTCCTTTGTTAGACCAGCTTATTTCTAACATAAGAAATGTACTTCCGCCGACCTATTTTTGTAATGGGTCAATTTTTACTTCAATTCCTTCCGCACCTTTGAACTAAACTTCAATAAGCATTATAAAGTTAACGTGATATTTATTATGCAAAACAATTGTTGTTATTATCTTTATAAAAAAGGATTGACCTTGAAGGCTAAAAAACTGGCGCTGTGCTCGTTTTTCCAGAAGGGGCAGCCCTGTCTACTTTATGTAAAGTTAGACACTTTTTATAAAGTTTGCCGTTTTAAGGAAATCGAGTAAAGCGGTTATTTTTTGGTTTTCATTGATAAAAACGGCAATTACTGGCATACTCAAAATATAATAAAATATATTCTTCAAATTGAAAATTGGACGTACAATTTAATTTGCTTTGCAAGTGCAAAATTTTGAATCGCCAGCAATACCCTAAACATAATGTGAAACTTATTTCTTAGTAATTTCTATAAAATTGTAAATTGAAAATACACATTCCTAAAATGGCTATATCCTTTTCTTCAAAATACCAACTACTATCTTTTGATTAGATTCAAGGGTTAACAACCTTATTTTACACCCACTGACCGGTTTTCTTTATCATATATAAAAACTAAATTCTGAAAACTATACACCCATAATTCATTCACTATTGGGGATGTTTTCTTATGGCGTACAATTTCTTCTCTGTAAGTACATATCGATTGGTCTCCTTTTATTATGATGTCACTTGCCCTAATTCCTTTAGATATCCTTCCTTGACATACAAAAAATTTGTCAACAATGCATATAAAATTCCTTAGCCTTTCTCTAAATAAAATTGTACGTATAGCTATTTACTTTTTGTTTTTGTTTAAAAACAGTGACTAACAATTCTCGTAGGAGGGGAATAAGATATACTACGCTGATGACGCAATCTATTTATATTAACGTATCAGTAACGCTGACGGTTTTATTTGTTTAAGTTGTGAGTTAACAATCTCTAAGTCAGTGGAAGCTTTATCTGACTTTTTACAGGTGATAAGATAGTGAAGCACTTTTTATTTCAGGTGACTTCAGAGGTACAGGTGTATTTTGAGGACAAACAAAACTTGCGAATAGCTCTAAATTTGTACATAAATTATACTTACAACCGCATTCATGACACCTTGCACAGTTATTCCAGTTGAAGGGGAAAATTCTATTGTCACTCCTGGCTCAATTGTTAGCTTGGAGCCTTTTGGCACCTCGATGTCTTCCGTCACTACATAAGGACTTTCGACAGCTCGTAAAATTCGTTCACCAACAATTTCACCCCCACGAATTTGGGTAACAGGACGGTTGAGGGTATTTTGGGGCTTATCCCCATCAATATCTATTTCATTCTCACTAAAAGCACTGTCACTTCCACTTCCACCTTTTTGAGCCACTGTCGTTGTTACCGCACTTAGTAGGCATATTAAAAAACTTACACAAATTATCACAATTAAATCGGAGCGCCCACCACTTCTCCGATTACTCATTTTCTGTCGTCGAAGACCTGTCATAGTCACGTCTTGTTTCATCGATGCGGATTCATTGGCATTCGTCTATGACATATTCACTGGCAATTTATGTTTAAAGGTATGACAATCAAGCATTTAGGACACACTAATTTAAGGAACCAAGGGTAACTTTAAATTCGAACTGTTTTTTTTTTTTAAGCGGGGGCTTATCACATGGAACCGTCACGGTTATGGGCCAAGACGGTTAAACAAACAATCCAACCGAACGAACGGAAAAAACGAAAATAAAAACAAGTTTAGCTAGATTAAGAATGCATCTACACACAAAGAACCGTTACGAAGAACTAAACAAAATATAACTGTAAAAAGTCGGAAAACCAATTTACAAACACTGAAACACTCACTATAGTCACAGTATATTGGGTATCTGTGTGAGCCCGCCAAAGAGTGTGTTGTGTAGCACTGTGGATGGCGGCTCGGCGCGTAGTCACTAAACAAAAAAAAACTATGAGAAAACGTCGAAGCGCTGCTGTTGCTGTTACGTGAATGAAAAGCTACAGATAGAGTGTGGAGTGTGCATTGAACTCCCTCGATTTGGTCTTTGAATGTCAATAGATAGATAGTTAGATACTTTTGAATGCAGGTAGATATGTTTTGCTTTGGGTGCACAACCAGCAGAAGCACATCACTGGAACGTGTGTAGAATGTTGCCTCACAATATTGCGAGTTTACTTGTTACTGTTGTTGTTTTCTTTAAAGCTATATGTTGTTGAAGTTTGTGGAACCCAAGTTAAATGGTACTGTCCCGCACGCGTGAAGTTCCTTTTTTTAAATTTTTATGCACTCGAACGTGTCTTTTAAGATCGTATCTTTACAACAACAGCAGAAAAAAGTCACTTGAGCAGAAACTTACAGGTATTATGAACTTAAAAGTGGCAGTTAATTAATAGACTTATTATAAATCAAAAAATTGGATTGATTTTTGTTCGTTTTCTTTTCACCAAAAATAAAAAATTCAAACACAAGCGGAGAAACTGCTTTAAGAGAACAAAGCTAGCACAAAAATATTTTGCATATAGGTATCTATCTATAAAGGTGTGTACAAGAAGGTAAATCTTTTTTAAGATTTTTTCCACATCCACATCCCCGAAATGCTTCCTTTTTAAGCTTAATTTTGGTTTATTAATAAAGAAAAACCTTCACTTCAATGAATATTGATCACTTATTTATCATTTTTACACGTTTTCCGATGATCTTTTGTAGATGGAAATTAATTTTTAGGTGCGGTCACTAGAGACACAGTGATAGATACTTTTGACGAAGCACAGAAAACAAAGCACAAGTGAACACTCCAAAGGTGAAGACGACAATGGTGAGACTCTTAGTTGGGGAAAACTTTCAAAGTGTGGTTTTTGGCTTGATTTTAAGTTCGGTTTGATATCGAGTTTAAGATTCTCTTGGATGTACCGAGTTCTCTTTTGACACATTTATGTACGTTTTGTTGGGAAAAAAGCTTACAGAGGTAAGACCAGGCTCAAAAGCTTTTTTTTCGATCTATCAACAAGTGGTACATATAATTTGGCTAAAATGAATAAAACAAAAATACGGTTAAAAGTTTGACCAGCCGTTTTGTGTTTATTTTTTAGATTGTTTACATCCAATTACAAGATTTGTTTTTGTGTATGTTCAAGATCGCCCTGGTTTGACCTAGATTCTAGACCATGAGTCAACACTAGGTTTCTATCTATCCCAACTTTGATGAATAGTTTCATGTGTTTTGTCATTAATGTGGTGTTCATTGTGTCATTCGTCGTCGGTGTTATGCATTTTGGTAGATCGTGTGTATTTTTGTATCTACCTGGAAAGGTTTTATTTATACCTTTTGTGTTGTTTTTTGTGTCTAGCGTAATGTAGGCTTAATTTTGTATTTGAAAGTTGAAGTTTTATTGGACTTTTATGTACCTATGGAATATTTAGTGTAGCTGCTGTAGTTTTAGATACTCATAGTGAAAACAAAAAATATTTGTAGACACTTGTTGATCAGTTCGGGGGTTAAAATATTATTTAGAGCTTATACATACGTATACAGGGCAGGCTTACCATATTAGGTTATTATATTATCAGAAATTGAGCTATGTATCTACTTCAGAAATTCTCGACAGCTATTTAATCATGATTGAGTTATAAATAGCCCAAAAAATAGTTTTGGGCTATTTTTAAAGATCATCAGTCTTATTTAATAGATTTCGCTAAACAGATGAATAGTTATACAGTGCATAAGAATTTATGTAGGCTCTATGTAACGTTGCGAAAATTCCCATTTATAAAAAATTCTGCTATAAATTTTAGTTATGCAATGCTTACCTATATATCAAAAAAAGTACCAAAATGGAGCAATCTATTCCATTTATCTGTCTATCAAATCAGCTGTTTGTCATAACAAATAAAATATAAAAGTTTGTGTTGTCCGTTGTCTATATATTTTTTTAAATTCTTCGTTTCTTAGGCTCATTGGGTTGAACCTTTTTTTTAAAAACCTTCCGCCTTCTTGGAGTCGGTAAAACGCGATTTAAATTCTTTAAATCATTAATAAACGAGCTAAACTGGAGAGGCATTATTGTTTTTATTTTAATTTCAAAAATGGAGAGAAATCAAAATGACATTTACGAAATAATAATAACAATAATTTCCTTATGTAGGCTCTATTCAACCTCAAAACGCGTTTAGCTTATTATGGGACTATGTAACCTTAAGTTTTATAAATTGCATTTTTGCGTTTAGAGGCATTATATAGAGATTACATAACTTTATGTAGGCTCTATACAGCGTTTTTAAATAAGACTGCATATATTTAAACAAAACACATACCTCCTTTAAAAAAATGTTTCGAATGAATTTATTTGCAAAATTACTTTTTAACTTGCTGAAAAGCAATGCTACGGAAAAATATGCTGCAAATACATTGCAAACTATAATTTTTAATAATAAATAAATAAAACCAAATAATTTACGGGAATGACACAATGATGATTTGTGCACAGATTTTTGATAACTAAATGCGTAAAATTATATTTCTCCTTTTTGTAAACTTTATTTCTTTGTTTTTTAATTGAATTACAAATTGTGATTTTGTGATTGTGATTGTGTTCTAAGAATTTTTTAATTAATATTGAGCTACTTTTGGCGCTACTCTTCCGGTTCCGATTTTGGGCTGCAAATATTTTTAAATTGAGCTATATTACTAGTTTACGACATTCAATTTCATTGTTTCCTATGGAAAATTTCGAAGAAAAACAATGAAAATAAGAAAATTATTCATTATTTTTTAACGAGATTTAATTTTAATTTAATTTAAACGTACATATATTGATGAGCATTAAATAACTGCATACCGAAAAAAAAAACTTTAAGATAAAATTAAAAAATTGTATTTATTCCAAATAAATTTTTAAAAACGCTATAACGATTGTCGAAAACATTGAAAAGCCATTAGTAAAACGAAATGGAATTTTTAAAAATGAAATTTAATCATTGAAGTTTTTAAAATGTGTTTAAAAATTTATTTAACTTCAAATCCATTGTTTCATTTTGAAAAAAAATATTTTACTTTAGAATTCATCTAATTGCTTCAATCTTTTGCTTATAATAAAGTTCTAAAATGTTCAGAAATAAAAAACAAAAACAAATAAATTTGTTTATGATAGCTGTGACCGGCCTCTCACTGAAAAAAAAATTTATTCAAAATTACTGGGCCTCTTTTAAAAAATCTCTCTACTTTACTTCATCCTAAAATAAAGTTTAACTTAACTACCTCCAGTTAAAAATTAACTTTATTGAACACCACACTATGTAATTTAACTAACCTAATAATCCAAATTCATTAAATAAAATTCAGACACTTACATAAGTTCATTGTCATATTTGACATTAATCTAATATTTAAACCCCTCAAAATCTAAGTCAAATTTGTTTGTAATTTTTTGTTTTCTGTTATAAAATTAAATATAAAATTTTAGGAATGGTTTGGTATATGAACACTTTTGAAGCATTTTTCGCAGGCTTACATGAGAGTTTATTGACAACAAAATAATTTGTCCTTACGACTATGTCATTTTGCTTCTTAGGGGAACATTTATTGATTTTTTTTTAAATAGTGAATTTGAAAAAATATTAAAGTGCCATAAAAATGTTCCCAAAATACTAATAAAACCTTAAAAAGTAGTAAAATTTTTACTCCATTTTGCAAGTTCCTAAAGAGTCCAGCTAATATAGGTTTGTGGCTTTGCTAGACGCTTCGCTTAGTACTCCTTTATCTGCCTTACCGAATAATAGTGTCGGTACAAAGCTGTCGGCAAGGATATTCGGCCATGGGATAAGAAAATGTGTCGATAAAGTAGGTCGATCTCTAGAAATCAAAGTATTGCCCCGACAAGTTGTGTATTAGGAAGCGAACTAAATAGTCAAATTTCTATATTAAACTTATATATAGTATTATGTGGCTGTGGAGGTTTTACATACAAAATGTATGCAAAAAAAGTTTGCTCGAGCTAATGTCACAGTAGCAACTTGGTGTCGCCCCAAAAAAGATCTTATTGATAGTACTTTGGGTTTTATATACAAATTTGTCTACGTAGTTTTCTTACGTGAGGTCACTTTGTGAAAATAAAACGATGTAGAACCAAGTCATAAAAGTTTTAAACAGTAACATTTCTTTGTGATTACTTCTCATCTTCTCAAACATTTTCAAACTCTTTTTTAATATTACTATTACCATTTTATGTGTCATTTTGAAAACCGATATATAAACTAAATTAGTGTTATGTACATTACATGCTACAAAATAACTCGTATGGTATATTTTCGATTATAAAACTCAGTAAATAATTTCAAATTCATGGGATAGCTTAATGGATAGTCAATAAGAAAATAGCAGAATATAATTTACTAAAATCGTTGATCTATGAAAAGTCGCCTTAAATGTAGTCGAATGGAACTAATAATTATTCATTTTCTATAAATGTTGGAGAAAATGACACTTAAAGCCTAGTACATACTTCCTCGTGAAGTGAACGTTCGCCAGTGGAGAAAGTGAACTTTTGAAATTGCTCACTGGTACACACTTGTGAATACACGTTGTGAACATTTGTATTCTATTTCATATAAATGCATTTTAACTTTTTTTTTTAAACCACACGCAAAGCAGCCACAAACTTTAAATGAGGAATCAGTACCAGTATTCAGTACAAATTGAAAACTGTCCTTTTTTTTGTAACCAAATGTCAAAGCTTCACCAACAGTTCCCGTACATTTTGCACGTGAATTGCCCGTGAACGAAAACTCTCCAATTTGTTCTCCACTCAGCTTCACGAGCACGTTCACGGGTGAACCAAAAACCGAAATTTGTATGGGTTCACGAGATGGTTCACAAGTATGTACTAGGCTTAAAACGAACAAAATTAAATTGATGTGACCTAGGAGACTACCATGCCAATTTAGTCACTGCTACTAATCCCATTGTTACCGTGTTGTAAGAAACATCCCTCTATAAAAATACATATATATACAAAATCTGTAGTTATCTCTTGAATAGGAGCGAAACCTGGGTAGCACCAACAGCACAACTGTCAATGTACTAACATTTCATGGAGGAGCTCGTCGGACCAGTTTTTTGTCCACAATCAAAAATGAGGACAATTATAAATGAGCTTATGGTTAAATCTACACGATTTTCATTTATTTTATAGTCACTGGCACTTTCGCATATAAAATATACATCAAGCTAAGGTTAAGGAAAAACCCTGCGTGAGCTAATGTCGCCGTTGTCACTAGGGCCGCACCTAGAATTCGGAGATGAAATTTGGCATTCTATTATTTTTCAACATTGTCTCTATAAGCATTTTATTCAATGCTTTATTTTAATTTAAGTACAATTTTGTCTAATTTATTTATTTATACATTTATTCCCTTCCTTTACGATTTAAAAATTCTAAGATTCCAATTTAAAATTAACAATTTCTTAATAATAATGAAAAGAGAGAATCTTTGAACTGATTATCTTGTATTTACTATAAATACCTTAATTATTTTTAAATAAACTTATATTAATTAATATGAAAAAAGTGCTGGGAAAACGATCAAACAATGAGTCTAGTGCAGACGAAGCATTAAATAGAACAAATTTCAACGAATACAGCTTCAGGTCTGCCAACATTTAAATATTTTTCAAACAGCTTAACTACCTCCTACATTTCACTATCTTTACTAAAATATTTTTACTGACTTCTATTAACTTATTTTTAATCACAAAAACGTTGTTTTTCTTTTGTATTCATTTAATAAAAAAAAACACATCTTCCATTTTACGTAATGTAAAAAGAAATGACAACATAAGCCGCGTTTTATTATCACCATGATCTGATCCGGATCAGATCATGATAATAAAACAGCATTGGATCATCATATTTTTTATTATTAAAAGTTTGGTAGCAGTGTCAAATTCGTTCTTTCAAAAGTGACATTTCGAAGCAAAAAAAAAAACAAACACATACCAAAAATGGAAGCTCCACAACTTTCGAAAATGTTTCTGCAAATCGCCATTGCACTCTCAAACTCAAAGCATTCAGGAACGCTTTGGTCTCACATGTAGTCCAGATTCTTTTTGATCTTTTAAGAAATGTGACACTTAAATAATTTAATTTAGAGATTACATACAATTTATTTGAACATATTTTCTCCCATTTGTGCTGCAGCTTTCTCGATTTTATTTATATTTTTTGACATTTAAAGCAGGGTTGCCCAAAGAACATTTTGCTCAATGATTTTTTTTTGTTCCTTTTTTTTGGCAAAAATAATACCCATAAATTATGTCAAATATACATTTTTTTGGACTTAATTATTTTAATTTCACCAATTAATATCTAGTTTTGTTAAAATATCTAATTATTTCATGGATTATATACCAAATAAATAAATATAAAGCTTCTCGCTTTCTGTTTAAAAAATATTTTATTTCGGTCAAATGAAAATGTTTATATGGCAATACAGGTTTTATTTAATTTTTTGCAATGATACCAACATTTGCATGTAAAATTACAATGATAAAGCGCTCCTTGTTGTGAAAAAAAGAATTAAATTTTGGATCTCAAATTGAGATCCAAACACAAAGCAGGATCTTGTGTTGTTGTTGTAATGCATGTAAATTCAAGATCCGGATCAGATCATGGTGATAATAAAACGCGGCTATAAAGTCGATTAGTGTTTTGTAGGTCTTAATGGACATGTAATTTATCATGGAGAGCTAAATTTACATCTGAAGACTAGGTTTTCTTTGTTCATTGTAAGCCGTGGACATATGTATTTGATTTTTACTAATCTATGGCCCTTATTGCGAGTGTCGTTTTTCTATCGATAAACGACTTTTATCGTTAGTCGAACATCGAAAATACATTTTGGTATTGCGAAACTCTATTGTGAATGAAAATTTTCGTCTAGGCTTTCGATCGTTGTCGTCTGCATTTTTCTGTTCGACTGCGTACAACGCGTATAATTTTTTAGACAAAAATGTAATGTTTTTTGATTTGTTGACTTTATTTCCAAAATAATATTGTTTTAATCACAGGGCAAAAGTTGTGAGCAGTAAAAAACAATTAGAAAAGCTGGTTTCATTAATGGAAGCGAATCCGGACATCGCTAAAGGAATTTGCGGAAAAGCCCTAGCAAAAAAAAGGTGGGAAAAGTTTACTGCCGAGCTAAACAGTCTTGGCCCTCCTATGCGCACCTGTGATAAATGGATTAAGGTAGTTCTTGCATCATTTGTAAACCAAACAAATATTAAAGCTTTTTGCGATAGGTTTGGGCAGATCTAAAATTTAAAATAAAAAAAAAAAAGACTGAAAATAAAACCGAGATCCAGGCGACTGGTGGTGGGCCCAACCGTTTGCACCAGTTCAGTAACTTGGAGGAAAGTGTAATGGGATTACTTTCTATGGATGCCTCCATTGATCCACCTGGCCTGGAGATTGGACTAGAAATTCCAGACAGCATGAAAAATAATGAGAATGACATTAACAAGGACAATATGGAAGTCGAAGAAGATTTGATTCATATTGATGTGTCCGAAAATTTTTCGTCGGAGAATTCAACTCGCGTTAGAAGTTCTGAGAAAAAAAGAACAAACAAAACCAAAGAAGACGAAAGAATCGCACTTTTGATGAAGCAAACAGATGCTCAAGAAGATTTTTATAACGAATACAAAGCTACAATGAAAGATCTGAAAAGAAAAATTGGAAGCTTCGAAGAGTATTCCAAGAAGAGTTATTATCTAAAAAAAGATAAACATAAGGAATTATTGGCCATCAAGAGGGAAAAACTCCAACTTTATAAAGATGAATTGAACTGCAAACAAAAATATAGGGCAGCGAAGCTAAAACTGTTGCAACAAAAATTGGAACTAAAAAAATCTGAAATCGATTTGAAGTTGTCAAAGATCTAAATCCTCCTTTTTTTGGTATGGTTTTTGGTTCGTAAGTGTTCCTTTTCTGTTGAACTGAAGTATTTTTTTTTTTTTTGTTGAATTAAGTATTTTGTTTTTTGTTGAACTTTATAGTATTTATGTTTCTTTCTGTGTTATTTTTGTTCCTGTTTAAATTCGTGTTCCTAATAAAAAGAGTTTTAATTACAAAAAAGGCTTCTGTTTTTTTTTTATTTAAGTTTCAAACATTGACATTGCAATTTGGTTTCGTATTGAAACAGC
Organism: Eupeodes luniger; assembly: GCA_951509635.1. Taxonomy (NCBI): domain Eukaryota; kingdom Metazoa; phylum Arthropoda; class Insecta; order Diptera; family Syrphidae; genus Eupeodes; species Eupeodes luniger. Next base: position 2,418,250 of record OX608075.1, on the reverse strand, counting down.
TTCCTCGTTTCGAACGTTTTCAATCATGTTTTCCAAGTTTGCCGAATCGTCACCTTCAGGTTCATCTATGAAGTCTTCCAATATGGGAGTATTATGGAAAAGACAAATATTATGCAAAGCTGCACACACGTTCGTAATCTGTGTTGCTTTCTTTGGAGAATAATGCAACTGTCTTGCCCTCAGCAAACATCTGAATCTATTTTTCAGCACACCAATTGTACGTTCTATGATGTTTCTTCCCTGTGCATGTTTTTTGTTAAATGCGCTTTCCAACGAACCTGACTCAGTATTTCGAAATGGGGTCATTAAATATGGCTTCAAAGGATATCCTGCGTCACCTTAAAGATTAATATGTATATCAATTATGTAAAATTACTTATTTATAACAAATGTTACCAAGCAGCCAAGTGTTTGTTTGCCCTCTTTGATGTTCTCTTTCTAAAAGTGTCCTCAAACTGGACATGTTAAAAACGTTTGAATCGTGTGTTGACCCAGGATATTTTGTATTAATGAATCGTATTTTCATTGTATCGTCACAAACCTGAAATGAAATCTTTGAATTGATATTAAGAAAAAGTAATTTTTCTTTTACGATCATCGCATTTATGCTATAAAATCCTTTGCGGTTGTAGTACGCATGCTGTAACTCCTTTTTTGGAGATGCAATTTTGATATGCGTACCATCAACGCAACCTATCACACCTGGTATATGACTTTTTTCGAAAAAGTATAATTTGGCACGGCTTTTTTCTACTTCAGAGTAATTAAATTTTATCCATTTTGGACAAATTTGATTTTCCATGACATTAAGTACTTCCTTAAGTACAAGAGACACAGTGGACTGTGCAAGGCCGAGACAGTACTCATTCCCAACGCTAAATTGGTATGATCCATGGGCACAGAATCTTAATGTAGCTGCCAGTTTAACTACGTTCGGTATTGCCGTACATCTTTTAGTTGGCTTGAGTCGATCTTCGATGTCCGCCAACAACTGAACAAATGCTGATTTTGATAATCGGAAGTGTTTCAAAAATCTGTAAAAGATTTTAAAAGATAAGCAAAGGAAATGTATTTTAACTCATTCACCAACAAATTATTTTGAAGCTCCAGAGGATTGGAAGAATCCCTTAGTAGCCTTCTATTTCTGGCAACCATAATCATGTCCTCGTTGGTTTCATCTTCGGTATCTTCAAAAAAGAACTCTGACGATATCATTTTATATTTATTTCACTGTTTTTATTATATTTTTTTACAGAATAACATTAAATTTGTATTTACATTCTATTTATTGAAACATTTTTTTCGTAACACAAAAATCAAAACATTTGCCAGTGATGGTCATATGCCAAACTAAAAAATACCAATGTATACGAGAAAAAATCCTTAAAATTTCCCAGCTGACTTAAAAGAACATAAAGGCCCCCCAAACTAACTTGAAGCATTCGTAAAGTTTATGAATTAATTAACATTTGTAACCATACTAATTTTGGGTTGGACTCATAACCTACAAATAAAATGACTTAAGATTGCAATAGTAAATGGTAAAATAGTTTAATCATTGAAATGATAAAAGCGCTTTTATTTACCTATTCAGTTTGATCCCTAAGCTAAGAAACTTTTCCCTACATGTATCATCACTGACACGATACCAGATGTCAAAATATAGGACTTTTTCACAATAGGCACATTCGCTATTCACAGTAAGGGATATCTCTGTCGATTGAGATACACAATACCAAAAACAAAATTTATCGATACTTTCGACTATTGTCGCATCGAAAGTTGAACGACACTCGCAATAAGGGCCTATAGCTCCACCTTAAGCCACGTCCTATCTCTTTATTGTGTTCAGCCAGTAAAGACAATCAACTTCCGGCGCGTCTCTTGTGTTCAGGCACAACGCTCCACTACCAACATTTCAAAAACAAAAATTTAATGCAAAATACGAAGATGCCGTCTTCTGATTGGTCAACCAAAAACTCTCCACCAACCACACCAAAAAACAAGCCAACGCCGTTCGCCATTTCACAATTTTCAGCCATTCTCGTTTTAGTTTTCGAAAGGAGCAGACGTCCCGTGAAAATAGTGCGTGCATAATTAAAAGTTAAAGTGAAAAGTAATTTTTCTTAAATTCACCTCAGGTGCATCGCTGATCACCTTGAAATAGCCGGGAAGAAAAATTAGGTTCAACGGTAAACTTCTTCAAACAATTATTAAAAAACAAACAACAATATAATTGTAAAAAAAGATAAACATTTAAACCAACAAATTGCTTATTTATTTTAGTAATTTTCGACGTTTTATTTCGTCCACCACTCCCTACTTCTCCAAAATACAATAATTTGCATATTATATACGATACGATAAATCGAGTACATATATAATCCAAATATATATGTACCTACTTTTGTCCGATCCGATCCGAATTTTAAAGATCTAAGAGCGCAATTAAAGTGCCTGTGCCTTGTTTTAGCTCACATTTCTGCTAACGCCGATTAAATTCGTTAAAAATATGTTAGTCTTCTTTGAATCTATAAAGCCATCATTTAATAAATTCGATATCGATTGATCCAATTAAATGGCAGATGGCACCATCGCGTCGATTACACTGAAATCGCAATGGAAAAAACGCTGATCTCAAAAATATATAAAAATCGTTGAAAAAAATATTTTTGCCAACGACGCCATCTTGAATAGGGTGTTGTACTACATCCCGACATTACATATCACTTCGAGATTATTTTATTTTTCTTCTCTTCCCTTCACTTCACATACTAAATCCGCCTCTGCGAAAAGCAAACGATATAAATAAAAAGAAAACATTTTTTGAAGCTGAATCAAGATAGAACAAGACACAATCACCTTATTTGTTTCGATTCGATGTAACGCCGTTAATTTATCCAAAAAAAATACAAAAAGCACATTTTTATATAGAACCCTTTTGGCTGTGCGAAAAATAAAACAAAATAAAATAAAATCACGTATTGCTACTCACTCCACTTAAAAGTACTCCGCCGAAAAATCGTATTATTTCCTCCTCTTCCTCAACAACAAAAATCAAAATATTAAATATCCTTCGTTTTTTTTGGAAAACATGACGCATGCATTAATTTCTTCATCGTCTCACGAATCACGATATATTTTCTTTTTCGGAAATTACATAAAAATAAAATCAAAAAAATCATCAACTATCGCAAGTCGCATACTGAAAACGGATGTGGGACGGTTTATTTTGTTCCCCATACCCACCCCTCCCATCAAAATCAATATTAGAATTTTCTATTTGCTTAATTTTTCCCTAGATACCTTTTCCTAATTTAATTATTGGTATGGGAACGCAAAAAATCGATTCTTTGCACGACATGCGTGCTACGTGCTTTTTGGTTTGGGAGATAATCGTAGGCATAGGCTGGCATAAATTGACGACGCCATTTTATTCTCTAGCTCGCAATTAAAATCTTGTTTTTGTTCTTTTTCTTTCTATCTGTATAATTTTTTCTATTTGATTATTTCTTATAAACAAAATGGCGTTATCTGGCTTTGTATTTATTTGAGTTTAAATTAAAATTAAATTTATTTAGATTGACGATAAGTGGGTAAATATTTCAGTGCACTGCATCAACGAGATAAACAAGTTTTGCTAATCATGTTTCCTTGTGTTGTGCGCTGAATTGAATACTTCTTCAGTTCATTGTGCTTGTTCTTGCTACGACGCAGGCCGCAGCGCAGATAAAATTCAATCGCCAACCTCAAGCAAGCCTACGTTTGAAGTTGTATGTGCTGAAAAAGTTAGAGATAACGAAAACGAGCACACAGAAACTGGTTATTGATTCATTTTTCAGTGGAGGTAAACTATGCGCATATAGTTTCTCTCCTTGCTGACTCCCAATTTCCAGAAGTTTCTGGAGTGTTTGAGTTTGTATACCTATGTATGTACCTACCTAAGTATATGGGGGTTGGTTTGTATTTTAGTATACTTACCTAACAACATTTGTTTCATGTTTCTTTTGGCATCTTGTAGGTAAATTGAAAGCCATTTCTTTTTGGTGCATATTCTGAAACAAGACTTCAATGAAAAACAAAAATGATACATGCTCATTGCAAGAAACTTCGAGTTTTAAAACTCTCCACTAGAACTTTTATTAGTGAATTCCTTTTGTAGAATTCTTCACATAAAAACCATAGACTAATTAATTTGTATTCTGTTTAAAGTTCGTCGAACTAATTTGCGTTCTTTTGCAATTTTAATTTACCTTTCAACTAATTTCTTAGAAAAAACAAGTTTTTAATTAATTAACAACAAATGTTTAACCCTTTTTTATCTTTCCTGTAGCTGCATAAATTTATAATTTATTTTCTCATAATTAATTAGAAATACCATCAAGTAAGTTTCAGTAGAAACCGTTTCACATTAGATTCAGTATGCGATACAAAAGAAAACAAAAGAACAACAACGAAATCTCGATTATCATAATGTAAAAAGTTTTGTAGATACAAAATAAAAAAACATATAATTTACAACAAAATTTCTTCTTTGGAAAAAAAGATAAAACTGTATACACACTTATTTATTTCGCTGTTACTTTATATCACGTATATATTCGCCGAATTTTATGTTATACTGCTACTACTAGTAACCTACTATTCTACATGCAATTATCAATAAGAAAATCACATTTACTTCTCAAAAAATCTCAAAAACATATCAAAGAACGAATACCTTTACCTACTATTATCAAAACATTTCACAGTCAACTCGAAGTCAGTCGTCGTCGTCGTAGCAACTCTTCGTAGGCAACGAATCCGAATCTGAATCAACGTTCTACGTCAGCTCATCGGCATCTTCTTCAGTCCAAGTCCGACGAACCTATCCGAACTCCCGAAACAGAAACACACAGTAAACTACAAATATGAGTGACAGTCGAGGAACACGCGTCTACGTTGGCAATCTTACCGACAAAGTTAAAAAGGAGGATCTGGAAGGAGAATTCACTAAGTATGGTAAATTAAACTCTGTTTGGGTTGCTTTCAATCCCCCAGGTTTTGCATTCGTCGAATTCGAGAACCGCGATGAGGCGGAAAAAGCATGCGACATTCTGAATGGCTCAGAAATCCTAGGCTCACAGCTCCGTGTGGAAATCTCAAAGGGTCACCCAAGACAAGGTCGCCGAGGTGGCGGCCGAGATTTCGGACGTCGCCAAGGCGGTGGAGGCGGCGGCGGTGGTGGAGGTTTCCGTGGCCCACGCAGCAGCAGCGGTGGGTTCCGTTCTTCTCGCGGACCACCCGGTCGTGGTTACAGCCAAGATAATGGCTACAGTTCAGGAGGCGGTCGACGAGGCGGCAGCGGCGGCTACGGTGGTAGCAGCCGAGACAGCGGCGGTTTCAGTGGTCGACGTGATGGTTTTGGTGGGGGTGGTCGCGATAGCGGCCGTTCCTACGGCGGTGGTGGTGGCGGATTTAGCAGCGGCGGACGAAGTGGCGGTAGCGGTGGTGGCGGACGATTCCGCTCTCGATCACCAGCCGGTGGCCGAAGATTTTAAGCTATAATCTACTCATTTAACTATAATTATAATATTATACACTAGACATTGCTGTATGACTAAATACGTTTTTGAATTAAATCTTACTGCATTAAACAAAACAAGAAAAACAAAACAAAATAAATAGAAAAAGAAAAAGAAACAAAAAACGAAAAATCCAATAAAAAAAGTAAAAATGATGCCGTGTGTGTGTTGATGCGGCGAGTATTTTAGATTTTATTTCGTAAATGTTAGGTTTTCGAATGTGAAAATGCATAAAAGAAAAATTAAACATTAACCATGTACGAAAATAAAATTATCTTCTTTTTGTATTTTACTTATATTTTGCCAAGAAACGAAGATTGAAAGAAATTTTAGAAATAAAGTATTTTAAGTAAAAAAAACGAAGAAAAATGTATTGAAAAGTGTATTTCAATCGATATTTCTGAGACTTGGATACTTTTAAGGGAAGAAGTAGAAGAAGAAGAAGAAGAAAGAGGTGAATGGTTTTTATTTCTAATTTTTGTCCAACTGAATTATTTGTCGTACATCCACATAAACAAGACTAAGCAGAATAAATGAAATATGTATTATAAATTTTGTCTTCTCTTTTTATTCCTGGGGATTTAAAGTTTTAAGATGGAATGGAAAAAAGGGTAAGCTTTTAGTACGTTAGTGTTTTTAAAAACGTCTACCTTAAGCTAGGCATACATGATGAAAATGTTCGGTGAACCTGCTAGTGTTCGCTGTTTGTTTTCTCGTGTATGGACTTGTATGCGAACCGCTAGCTGTTGGCGAAAATGTTTGATTTTTTCATGTTCGTCGTGTATGGCGATGTTCGCGAACAAATTCTCATTTCTCATATGAATGTCATCGAGTGAGCATTGGTGAAGATGGTAATTTTTCCCAGGCATTGTGCGGAAATATTCGTCAGAAATTTGAGATCTTCGTAGCTTTGTCCAGTGGCGAGGAATCGCAAGGTTGCAAATAACATTTCATCAGGCGTTATGGCATCTCTCATAACAGTATCTTTTTTAATTATTAAAGGTGTGGCTTCCATTCGCACAAATTTGTTTAAATCTTCGTGTGATGATATCTCGAGTTCTCGAGATACAGCGGGAGGTAAAAGTAAAATTATATAGTGGGAAAAATGTAAATTGTATTGGAAAGAAGTAGCTGCTACTTTGAATGTAGGTTTTAATCTAATCGAAAGGAAAAAATTCCTTATGGAGGACAGTGCTCTTTAAAATTAAGAAAGTTGATACCTACATTCTTTTCTTTGACATCTTGGTTAAACAAACAAAAATCTCGCGGGAGCAATTTCTGATTTTTGTCTGACGTTTATGAACATTCTGACTATTTTAAATCGTACTGCAGAATTAGTTTGTTCATTAATGCAACTAATCAGTAAGACGATTGTACTAACGCAGATTTTCCACGTTTATGAAAAAACACCCTTAGACTGAATCACATCTTAAATTATGCAAGTTAGGACCCGGAAGAAAGAACTAGATGATGTTTTGAAGACATGACAAAAAAGCTACCGTCACTTACCAACAAATTTGACGTTTGCATCTGTTGCCAACCTTGACCAAAACTGCCAATTTTCAAAAATATCTTTGACCAAATACTGCTGTTCCGCAGAAGAGAAAAAATAATTTCCCATATTAGTCTGTCAAATGTCATTTGCCGTTGGCTTGCGAAAATTCTTCCTCTAGAGGCTTATATGTAAATTATCACATTTTTTTCGAAACTACACAAAATTGCATGGCTGGCCTCAGTTTCAATTCTGAGTGAATAACGATACTTTGTCGCCAAATGAAAACATTAACGTCAATAATCACCAATTACATCACTCATAATTATTAGAGTTCTCCCAAATGGGGCAAATATGAAATTCTAAAGGACACTTGGAACAATCACTATCCAACCCCAAACAAGACACCAGCATTTAGAGAATGAAGTGGATAACGTCTTAAAAAAGCAATCGGAACTGCAAGAGAATGGGAAGGTTCAGATAAGGGACTTAATTTGCAGTAAACTTCATTCTTTGAACGTATGTATGTACATTTCGACCAAGGCATTCTTTCAAGTGTCATGAATTTCAAATTCATTCTTTTCTTTTCTTCACAAACCTCTACTTTAAGTTCATACTTCAAAAATTATCAAAAACATTACTGTCTATAAAATATTCCTGAGGCAAGCTAGAAGTCCATCACGATTTGTATTTTAAAGAAAAAATGCTCATTTATTTTCCAAATTGACAAGGAACCCTTTTATAGAAAACATTATTAATTTGAAGTTGTGCAGAAAATAACTAAAATAATCATAAAGTAATAAAGTTTTCAGTTAAATAAACAAATATGATCAACTGTCATTTTGAAAGAAGTAAACTTGACTTGATAGTTAGGGAGATTTTTCTTGATTATCGTTTCAGTAAAGTTTCCATTAAAGGGTAAATTCACAAACGTCAAATTTTTTGGTAGTGATTAGGCATCACTGCTTTTTTGCGATGCTGATCGTTGCTCAGCCGATTACGATGCGATGCTGATTGACAAAAAGTTGTACGTTTAAAAACAACTTTTGCTTTATGATGGATGTGATAGTAATAAAAACTCTCATTGTAATTAAAATCTGGAACCACACATTTTATCTCCTCTAAAACTTTTTCCACAATACTGACTTTGATTTTCTGCTGGCAATAAATTCACCTTCTTATTTTTACCTGGTTTCTATTAATAGTTTAATTTGTGCGTTGGTAAAATAAACTCTTAAATACATCAAATTAATTATTTTATAAACAATTTAGAATTTGATTAAATGCTTTTCATTGTCTTTTTCCGCTATTTTTGCTCCAAATCGCGTCCGCATCAACAACTTATCAAGAAAATTCGTGATGCCTTTTTTCTTTATATTTGCGCATCGGCTTATCAAACTTTGCAATAATGAACAATTGACATTTTAAGTGATGCCAATTATTTGCGTTTATGAACGTGCTAAAGGGATGATCGCAAATCATCTCTGCAGTGATGCGTTTGTGAATTTACACAAAGTTGCCTTAATTGGAAGATAAAATTATGTCCAAACGATTAAAAATTAATGGATTTCAACGGCAGGAAGTAATATACATATGTATGTGAATTTACTAAAGTTTTGGATCTTATTTTACTTTTTTTTAATTTAAGGGCTTTAGAAAATATATGTACATTATGTATATTTTGAGTTAAATTGACAAAACTTATTAATCTCAAAAAGAACATAAAGAAACGTCTTTTACAATTTACAAAAAAATGTATATCAGTCGCTGAAAATCTGGAAAATGTATTGTGGACCGACGAATTCAAATTCAACCTATTTTGATCTAATAGCAAAGTCCAATTTCGTCTTCCAAAAAACAAAGATCTTAATTCTAGTTTTACGTTGAGGACGATAAAAACGGTCGCCACTAAAATACTGAATTAAAAAAAAATTGGTCATACTCCCAGTTTCTTCACAACGTTCCAAATTTAGGAACTTTATTAGTCCTCCAATTAGTACTCAAATCGGTATCAACTCCTTGCTTCACAGAAGTGAATTTAAAACTAAATATTTATTAGAACTCGTTGCTAAGCAACTTCCCAAAACAAACTAGGTCCTAGTTACAAAAAATACCGTTCTTCATTTGGTAACGAATGGTGGCGAGCTATTTTTCCATTTGTCCAAGTCCATCGCCTTTAAAGTTGAAATTAAAAAAAAGTTTTAGAACGGAACCAGTGATTTTCTTTTGACTCCATACACAGAAAAATGCATTCATATTCCTGAACAGGATTATGTTATACTAGAAGTAACATATTTGTAATTAAGATGTTATGGATATAAACTTTAAGAAAAAAAAAAATACAATTCAATATTATTGGTCCTTTATAACATATGGAAAGAATAAGAATGAGAACTTTTGTCGATAAAATGAAACTTTTGGACGAAAATATAGTAAAAGAAAATTAATACTCCTTTAATATGCAGCCAAAAAATAAAATAAAAAGAATCAATTAATTTTCCAACGTTAAGTGATTTTCACAACTTCAATTTTAATAGCAATTAATTATAACATTTTGTTTTGTCTAGACTAGTCTACTTGGTTGAGACGCGAGTGCGCTTGTTCCATGCGAAATTAACACCATAGTTCTTGACACGTTCCTTCTTTGGTTTCTCTTCGCTCTCGACAAACCATCTCAATCCATTCTTTTCACAATGAGCAATAGCTTCCTCCTTGGTGTTGAATTCAACTTGTAAGTTTGATAGTGGATCACCTCTGCAAATAATTCGAAATAGAATTTAAAATCCCAAAAAGGCTAAATCAATAAAGGAGTCTTACGTAGACGCCCAACCCATCAATGGGTTCTCCCAACGTTCACGGTTATCAAATTCGATTTGCCAATTTTGAATGTTATTGGTTCCACTTTGCATGGCGTTCTTTGGTGGCATATGAATGCGTACACGACGTGTTTTCCAATGTTCCGATGGAACTCCCGATATTGGAGTTATATCAACCTTAAATTAATACCAATCGAATGAGTTAAATAGGATTCTATTATGATTTAAGATTATGTACTAACTTGAACTGGAACAGTGATAGTTCCCATAAGCTTGTTCTTCTGCTCGATCTCTTCGGGCTTAGCGAGAGCAGTGGATACATCAATAAGTGGTGCTTCACGTTTACCCACAGACTTATAACGCACAAGTGGAGCTGCTGCTTTAGCCCTATTGGAAAAGTTTATTAGTGCACAATTAGCTTGAATTGTTAGCTTTGTTATTTTGATAAATACCAATTGTTTGCAATCAGGGGATTGCCCAGGACTTTAGTAATTACGGACATCGTCTTGATTTTCCTCGATTATGTAAAGAATACCCAAAATCCGAATTATATTGCGATGACAGTTGAATATGACATTTCTTAATTTTGTTCAGTTGTCAAACTTCCAAAAAAAGATCTGTTTGTGTAACTTGGGGACATAGGTTCTGTAGACCGGAACTTGCGTTTTCTAAGGTGGAGGCACATTATTTGGGAAGGCAAAATTTTGGGTCGTCATAGAACGTCGTCAATCAATTAAGGCTAAATTATATTTGTCACTTTTTATAAAAGTACACAGAAAAGTATACATTGTATGAATTTTATGGTCTATCAAATGAGAATGAGCTATTACATTGAGATATTGTAAAAGTTAGGTTAGTTGGTTTCACATCTGAAAATTCAAACTGTGTTGACATATCTCTTCAGCAAGGTTTGGAAATTCATCATGAATCTTTAAATTCCAGAAAAACGCTTCCAAAATGTGAAAAAATCAATTTAAAAAAGTATATACAAATTTGAAGCTACCAAGACGGTGCATACTGTCATGGAGCGCGTATAACCATCAATTTTATTGCAAAATCAATTTGGTGACAGTTTTATTTCTCAAGTTATTTTTACGAGGCTATGTTAAGTCATTAGTTTGTGTCGACAAACCTAAAACCTTAGAAGCATTTGAAGTGAATATTTAAACCACCATTGAAACCATATGATCAGACTTAATGAACAATTTGAAAAAAGAAGAAGTGCATAAATGTTTATATTTGACAGAATGATGGAAGTGCAACTCCGCTCTTAATGTCAAATAGGTAATATAATTTAAAAATGATGATCCGAGCTATTTTATTTTCTTGATCTGACGTGGATTATTGTGATCATAAAACGCAGCTAATATTTAAAGTTCTCAAGCTCTTAAAAATCAAGTTTCACAACACAAAAATCAACGTGGCCTGTTTCGGAGGTAATACATCAACTACAAGGTAGCATTTTGACAGTTGTGCTTTATCGTTTCTGTTAAACAGATAAATTCAAATAATTGTGTATTTTAGATGAACATATACGTCTTCATTCAGTAGTACCCGTGGCATGATGGTTAGTGCGTTGGACTGTCATGCGAGAGGTCTTGGGTTCAGTCCCTGCCTGTGCAACCTTAATTTAAAAAAAAAAACGTTTTCACGGGTACTGCCTCTTGCGAGGAATTGACAAATTCTCCAAGAGTAATGCTTGTTATGAAAAGTGTTTTCTCAAATTAGCCGTTCGGATTCGGTATAAAACTGTAGGTCCCCTCCATCCCTGCAATTACTCGCACACTGGAATGGTTAAGAGTTGTAAGTCACTAGGCCCTGGTTCTCTACGGACTGTTGCGCCACCTAAAAAAAAAATATACGTCTTCATATCTGCATTATGGCACTTCCTATAATCTCCTTTGATAAAGATCTCTGTATTTAAAAGTGCAGAATAGTGTAGGCACACCATTACTCATTGTGTTGTGTTGTGTTTGCCTTGTATAGATTTTAAACCCGTTCGCAAAACTGAATGACAGCCGTGGTATACTTTCTTTGCAATTGATTGTCTGTAGGCAACTGTCAAAAATTCCCAAATAAAAAACATTTAACAGCTGGGACTTTGTGTATTTGTTTATAAATATCCTTGTTTTTGTTATAATTTTTGAACTTCTTCGAAAAAATGAAGAAAAGTTTAGAATTTCACCCAAAAAACTTAATTGATCAGTATCTTAAGGCCTCAAACAAGCTTAAAAAGTTTGATAGAGTAGTCTTCAAGTAAGAATCCATATCAACAACAAGCTTTTAAAAACAAAATAATATTCCCATCTTCTTTTTTAACAGACGATTTGCACCAAATGTATGCGAAGTCTTGAACGATTTCAATGATTTATCGCTGAAATTTGAAGATGCTGGCATTTATCAATACGCTGCTATGTGCTATCTTGGATCTGCCAAATGTGAACAAAGCAATGGTAGATTTTTTAAATAGAAAATTTAATTAAGGATTATTTATTAGCTTTCTGTCCTTCAAGGAAACAATTTATCGGAAATCAATTGTTATTTAAAATCTGCTCGAGCATTCCTTAAAGCTAACCAACTTTCCGAAGACCTACAAATGCGTTCCAACAAAGGAGAATATCGCGAAGTAAGTCAATCAAACTTATCAAAAAAATTTAAAACAAAATTGATTTAAATTTTCACAGGGTGCCCTGAAGTCCTATTACTTGGCACTTTCGAGAGTAGCAGATGATGGGGTTCTAAAAGCAGCAATAATCCGAGAAACAACAGAAGTGAATAGCAACTTCGATGGAACCAGTACATTTTCTTCACCAAGTCATAGAATATTTGATCTTGAACTCTCGGCAAAGAAGAACATCGAAACTGGAGACTATTTGGGAGCATTGGAGAGACTCACAGATATTTACGACAATCTGACAGAGCGGAAAAAGCAACATCTATATTCGGATTTGCTTAAAGAAATCGAGATCTGTCGACTTTTGCTATTGATCATATTGAATCTTCCGCCATCAAGACAATCGCCTTCACACATCAAACTCGTAGAGCACTATTATAATTTCAAAAAAGGCAATAGTCACGATTTGGGTATGATGTCTCCATCGCCGTATCACATGGACAGTATGGAACTAATTTCCTTCGACTTGAAGTGTATACTTTCGGATATGATCACTGCCTGGCATGACGACAATAAGAGCGATCTGGGAAACGCCATCGACGAACTATGTGAACTTAGAAATATGAGTTCCATGGAACGCATGCTGGTAGAAAATATAATGAAGAGTCTTATCGCAGTTTAGGGTACATGTTTAATAGATGTATAAAATATAGTTGTATACATTTTCAATAAGCAAAGTATTTTTAATACAAATTCTAATTATATTGAAATTGAGAATTTTAATCTGGATTGGATATGGTTCTAATAAAGTTGTTGCCAAACACTGAGTTTAACACAAACAAAAGTATCGTATTGACAAGGTTTTCCCATTCCTTAACTGAAACTGATGAGTCCAAGTAAGATGACCCGTCAACATTCTTAATTTTAAAGGACCTTAAAGCTATTTGAGTCGATTTTACGTTAAACTCATAAACAGGAAACGGACCAATTCTCTTAGTCGATTTAAATTACTTCTTTTTAATATTGTTTATTATTTAAGCCTCAATAAAGTAAAATTATTATTACATGAAAGTTGGATTTTATTGAAATTTATCGGAATCATATGAAGAATTGAAATATAATCGATAAAGAGGTACATATAGATGTTTTCAGGGCTCACTGAAGCAGACTGTTTTCATAAACATACAAATTATGCCTTAGTACAGTCGTCTTTATGCTTTGTTGCATTAACGAATACACCAATTCTGCACAACGTATAGTTTTCAATCTGGCAACACTTTTTGAAATTGGTCTTTTTGACAGCTGTCACTTGATTTATGTTTTATTTTTAGATGTGTAGTTTTCAAGAAGAAATAAAGACAAGAGTTTGGAATTACGTTTTGAAAATGAGGCCTGCTAGAATAAATTTCAGCAGAGAGGCCCAAGTTTCGACCTATTTTTGACGTATGGGGTCACTTTAGTACCGTATGTCAGCAATAACGCGCCAAATATTCTTTTCCATTTTTTTAATCGTCTCGGGCTTATCTGCGTACACAAGCGAGTGCTGGACTAAAAATTGAATTTTTCTTACTTTACATTTTACGTGCTTTCATTTATGACGTTTATTCGATCGCTAATCTGACTCTACGAGCATGTCTTAATCTTACGCAGGTCTAAGTTAAACAGACGTTTATGAAAACATCCACATCTACTGTTATAAAAAAAATAACAAACAAACTCGACTTTTTGTAGTACTTTACTTTTTATTTTATTGACTCTAATATGTATATTTGTACAAAATTAAATGGAATACCGCAGCGAAGCACTCAAAAATTTGTCTCGTTCTTTCAATGTCTACAGATCAAGTCTAGATTTTCTCGGAATTTTCTTTCATCCGACTAAATGTGCAGCTGCTCTGTTTTGGCGGGAATGTTCGTCTTTTTAAATTTATGATACGACATCTGAATTTCAATAGATACAACTTTGGTGTTGCCAATGCATGTTGTTCGTAACATCTTCCGCTAAATCTAATACTTTGTTTCTAATAGTTTGTGTTATTTTAGAGTTATAGAACTTTAAGTTGGCAACACTATTTTAACTGGCGGCCATTTTGTCAGATGCCTTGTTTTGGTTTGGCATTTCTACATGAAAAGACTTAAGGCCCAACTATAATAGACTTAACCGAGCTTAAGCCAGCTTAAGGGAACGAACCAATACGCAGCCTTATATGTCACTAACCATAATAGACGTTCTGCTCAGTTTCGTTAAATTTCGCTACCTTTCGCGCAATTACGCAATAGCCATTTAAGTGGCTCGAGCTTAAGCAAATGTCAAATTTGAAACGCATTTGCTTAAGTTATTTGAATCCATTATGGTTACTTTCTGTTTTGACGATAACTTCTGATAACTTGGGCCTTTAAGGCCCAACTATAATAGACTTAACTGAAACTAAGCTAATGTCAAAACCGAACGAAAGGCCATTTAAATGGCTCTTACGTAATTGCGCGAAAGTTAGCGAAATTTAACGAAACTGAGCAGAACGTCTATTATGGTTAGTGACATATAAGGCTGCGTATTGGTTCGTTCCCTTTAGCTGGCTTAAGCTCGGTTAAGTCTATTAGTTAGGCCTTTAGACTGAGCCTTGAAAAACGCTTTCAAATTGTGCAAATTTAATATTTATTTTGACAAATTGTGGTTCCGCTCGAAATACGAACGAGTATCGTGTGAATTTTGTTTAGCAATGAAGCTCATTTTTAGTTGAATGGATAGTCAATAAATAAAACAGAACATTAGCCACATTATTGCCGAAATATGGCCACAAATGTTGGAAAAAACATCGAAATTTGGACCTCCCAATTAAAACACGTTTGAGTCAGTCGAGGCGATCATATGTCAGGGGCCTGATTATGGGATTCGCTGCGAATCGTTTTGCTGGCGAGTTTGTCATTTTTCAATTATTGCTTTCGCTTTCGCCTTCTTCGTTTTGAATTCGACCAATTAACGAATTCGAAGGTGGATTTGAAATGTCATAATATTTGTTGGCGAGTTGAAATCCGACAGCTTTTTTTTGGCGAATTCACAGGCGAAAGAGTGTTTATTATTATTCACTGTTCGATTTCGTGGATTCTTTCTTGATTGTAATTATATACAAATTGTGAGGTAGCTATATTTTAATTTTCTTATAATTTGTCTACAATCCACAATAAAATAATAAATAATTGAATAAATCACCACAAATTTCACAAATTCAATCAAAACAAAACAAAATTTGTGGAAAGTTTCAAACCAAAAGTGTCAAATCACTAGAAAAAAAGGAAGAACAGTTCAAACCAAAAGTGTCAAATCACTGGAATATAGGAAAAACTATTTTCGCTTCGCCGCGAATTCGTTAATAAGGAAATACGACGCGAGTCGAATTTGAAAGGTCGAACAGGCCCAAGAAATTATATTTAAATTATGATGCCAAAAGATTATCTTTCGAATAAAGTATATTTAATGTCAATTTAAAAAATCATCTTTGTTTTATTTCATCCCAAATCCTCTAGAAAAACACCTATTATAAGGGATCAAATGTCAAATATTTAGGAATCACTCAGACCAGGTTTGTAAAAAATGAAGTGACCTCAGCTTCAAGGTGCCTAATTTCTTTTAATTTTAGAAAAAACAGAACAGAACGATTCAGATAAAAACTTCAGAAATGATAATTTCGATGTCATCTGCTTACAGGATGAGCTAATACAGCACCAAATTTACAAACTTCAACAAACAATAGCTGACGGTTAGATTTCAAAAGTTTCAAATTGTTCAAATAGTTTAAATAGAAATTTGAAATAAAAAAAAATCACGCATACGCCTCAGTGAACACCTTCGATCTTTTTCTTAGAATTATTTTGAATACAAATAAAAATATTTCACCTTTATGTGCTCTTAAAGATTAAAAACAACATTAAGTTTGTATGATTAATATTATAGAAAAAACAAATCTCCGCATCTCAACACTTAATAAAGTTCGCAAAATAAAAAAAGAACGGAATTAAAAAATAATGTACACACATTTTCCAATTTCACCGCCGCAACTCTTGCGCGTTAAGTTGTTTTTTCTTTTTTTTTTAATTCTTTGTATACAAAACTGTTTATTCTTTCCTCTCACAGTCTGAGATTAGCCTAATTATTTCTTTCACTTGTGCCTACAGGTGCCCGAGTAATTATAGGAGAAATAAAAAACTTAAAAATTCTAAAAAACCAAAAAATCAAATGAAAAGTTGATGTGTAGGTTGGTAGGTACATTCCTTATAATTATATAAAATAAATAATATAAGCTTGCATCTTTGGTTATTTTTTGAAAGTGAAAAAAAAAAATGTTTACATGAAATAAAACCTCAATTTTAAAATTAACTTCTTAGAAAATACCTGTAATCATAATTTAAACGAAAATCTCCTCTTCTTTGTCGTCATCCCTCATGCATACTTTTAATTTAAACATTTTTTTAAAATTTTATTTCTTCTTTCTTTTATTTGTTTTTATTTCCTATAATTGACTCATAATCACATCAGCACCCTGCGCTGGATTAAGCTAACATACCCTCTCCGCGAGCGGCGCGAATAAACTTTTTAAGAGGGAAATGCCTGCTTTATTTTGTTGTTGTGGTTAAAGTTGTTGTTGGTAGAGCAGTAGAAGTACATCCAAAACACAAAAACAGCACCACCCTCCCCAAAAAACGGAACGAAAAAACAGTGTCAGTGGGGTAGTTGGTCCACATCCACACTGTGAACTTTTCACACGCATAAAGTAATGTGCGCCCCATGGAAGAATCAGTCGATTCAGGAGCTTTTCGCCATTTAAACGTTCCCTTAATGCGCTGGTCCCGGCACAGCGCTGCTGCTCAGTTTGCCATTCCAGAAGAGTGAATTGCTTTTTGTTTTGGGTGGTATTTTACTGGTGAAGTGAACTCAACTGTTGTCTGTGTCGTTATTATTTTTCCTCTGTGTGTAGAATAATTTTTATATTAGAATATCCTTTTTGCTTATAATCCTTTAATTCAAATTATTACAAACAAAATAAAACACCAACAAAAACCGTGTAGACACCTAGAAAACCCCTGGTTATTTATTAAAATGCTTCCGAATAAGTATTGTTCCTCGGATAGATCCTTTTGAAGTTAAAATTTTCCGCAGGACGACGACGTGTAAGTAAAAATCATCACGTTACATGAAAGAAAATGTAAGAAAAAAGTCAAGTGTTACCGTCAAATTCTCAAAAAAAAAAGATATTTTCTACAACGAAAATATACTATAAGTTAAGTTTTAAGTTAATAAAACCAAAACCCATATCAAGACCGTGTGAGTGATGTGCCTGGAGTTTGTGTGTCTGAAAAATCGATGTGGTAAAACGCCTGCAAAAATAAAAATAAGAAAAACATCTTTTCCAACTTCCCTAAACATTCTAGATTTTCGTTCGTTTTTAAAAAAATCTCTACACACTGCCTGCAAAAATGCCATGGACAGAAAAGTACTCTAGATTTCCTATGGTTCCGCTTCCAAACACACAAAATTCTCTGAGTCGTGTAATCAAAGGACAATTTGCAATTTTTAATTTTAATCCTTACGCCAAAAAAACAAAAAAGAAACACATAATTTTTACTCTAAATACGCCTTTTTTTGTATATATCGATCGATCCAAGAGCTTTGCATTCTTCCACCCGCCACCCGCTCGCGCTTTACCTGCCATACCGACGACGATGTTTCGTGTTGTAAGTGATGGAGGCCGAGGCGGCCCCACAAACACGCAGAAGGAAGGAGGGTGCATTACACTATAATTGAAATCAATTTCTCACCAAACGAGCGACGTCGAAATCTACGTCGACGGGTGTATAGTTCCTAACATGGCACTTCTCAGACTCACAATCAGAATCAGAAGTGGGATTTTTCAAAATACACAAAGTGCTATTTCTTGAATTCGAAAACGAAAACCTCACATCGTTCGATGTTTTGGTTTGTTTATAAAATTTGTCTATTTGCCTTTTTATAGACACTCAGAACTCAGAATCTGAAATTGTGTTTGAAAAGTAAAAAGTGGATAGACCGAGTTGTGCGGTTGGCTTGAGGTTTTTCTGATATGAAAACTGTTGATTTTGAGTGTCTGTTCATATCTCCATAATAATCATCCAGGAGAAAGGCAATTTCAAATGTCATGTCGATGTCAATATAATGACTGCAAGGAACGAACCAAGAAGAAGATGATGCGGGTGCATTCATCTCTGTAGCCATGTAAACAATATATTTGGTGCGGAAAAATATACACAAGACATCAGGACATCCTTTTGTGTACGCATGTCTGCTCTCTAGACTTTTAGTTTAGTTCAAAAAGATGATGATTTCACTGTACTCGTTCGTACGTTTTTATATGAGCTTTGAAAATTGCACGCGGTAAACCATATGTGATGTGATGCAAAGTGCAAAAATTGTTTTGAAAAGATAGCCGGATTAATATGGCTTATAAAAATAATTGCGTTACTATTTCTATCATCTCCGTATGAACGCGAGCGACCGCAAAGCATAGGAGTGTATATGATTATGATATAATTGATGCTCGATGTCAAACATGACATTGTGTTTATCTGAATGTAGACATTTTAATCTGTAAAATGTTTATTTAAGTTATTTTGAAGAACCTACTCTACGAACGCAATTTGATTTCACTTTTTTTTTGACGTCTGATAGAGTGTGACTTTTACTTTACATTATGTGTTTATTAATTGGAGCAAAAAGTACTTTTCAGAGAACTGTCATTCGTCTTTCATTAGAATTCATAATAATCTTACATTTGTATACATCAATTATCATTCACTTTCACTTTGAATGGAATTGAACCATAAAGGCTGGATTCAAGGAGGAAATTATAGAATTAAAAAAAAGAGTACACTCAAAATGTCAGTTGTAAAAATTAAAATTTCTTGACTGTCAAAATATCAAAAGAAAATGTTTCTGAGTCAATGAAATTATAAACACCTAAGATGTCAATAAAATTATAGATTTTATAGTTAATAACCATAATTTATCTCACAAAATGGCATATCAAATCAAACATTTTAGACTTACTCATTAGATTTCTCTCTGGAACTCGTTATTTGGGGATTTCACTATTATAACCAAACTTTAACAAGATTTAAAACGAGTTGTTAGCTTTTGACATTAGTGCTGGTTGTATTTTATAGGTTAATGACAATTTGTGAAATTTTATCTTATCAACGAGTCACAAGTGTCTTGTTTATTCTGAGCTTAATTTTCAAAAAAAGTTGCACATTGACGACATTTTAGAAACTAATAATTTTACAGAGATTTAAACATTGATTTCTATTGACCCGCCTAGAGCTAAAATATTTTACAACGCTATGACAACGAATTTTTTAAATAAAACTCTAAGGCTTTGTGCCTTACATTTCTGAAAAGAATATTTTGGGTTTTAAGCCTAGTATTCCGCAGTTTGGAAAATATTTGTCTTTTAATATTGTTACGTTTGACTAAAAAGGTTTGTTTGATTAAGTGAAATATTTACAATTTGCTGTCAGACCAAAAACAAAGAAGAATAAATGAAACTTGGTAAAGATTTCAAGTTATAAAACAGACATAAAAAAGTCTCCATATAATTTTTCAAGAAAAATAATATTGGAAGCATTATTTTCCTGAAAAGTTTTAAAAGAAGCAAAATTTATACGTCAAGCCACATATACATACATATATTAATTTAAGATCTCAAAGATTTCTGTATTCTCATAAATGTAAACAACAAATGTCAATAAATTGTGAACCCTTGCTGTCAAAACATTGACAAGAAAATCATTCAAAAAGAATGAACAGAAGATACAAATTTCAGTTGACTTCTGATTTAGGAATTTTGTAACTTTTGTTTATATTTAATTCTTTTACTTTGTCAGTCTAAGAAATTTCTCAAAAGTATTAGAAATTTAAATTCCGTTATGATATCTGAAATAGTTAAGAGTCGAATGTGTTTGTGATCGACCAAAACCGATTTATTTTTGACGTTCCTTATCTCCTTGTGCGATTACAACACCATAAAATTATCCGAATACCTTAAGATTCATCGCCGAACGCGACCATTTACTATGTTTATATGTAAGCTTTTGACGTAAGCTTGAACCTGCTTTTGTTGTTGAATTGAACTTCACAAGACTCGCTAGCGGAGTGGATTCAAAATATCTGTCATTGGGTTCCGTCATTGAACACTTTGCCTCAAGGTTTAAAAGCGATTAAGAATGTTTAATTTGTTATGTTTGGTATCCAAATCAAGTCTAAGATTTATATTTTTTTAACTTAAAAAATACTTTATTCCAGAACTTTTGTCTCAGTTCAATTTTATTTTTCGATTACCTAATTCGGAACAAAATCGCTCTACTGAATGTGTTCCTTTTTCGTACACCTATCAGTTTAACTTTCAATGATTAACTCTAATCTAAAATGCTGGGTAGACTTTTATCAATGACAGAATCTTCAATGTCACCACAACCCTGTGAAAAAATTCCAATAATTTTAACTCAACTCCAATTCAAACTCTAAACTTAAAGAACGAAAAACCTGGGTCAACAATCCAATCCTATTACAGCTCGAGCTCTCAATTCTGCTTGAAAAACGTAGTAATTTGGCATCACATCATTTCTTCTCGCTCCAACTCATTTAAAACAATACAAATTTCTATCGCAAAGCTCTATTTCTGTGTATTCATTAATTGAGATTAAAGTAGTATCATGAGACGTCAAATTGAATTGCGTCAAAAGTCTCCATCAAGACCATGGTTGTGAGCTTCAAAACAGTTTGACAGATAATTCACAACATTCACCCAACACAAAACCACATCAACCATCAGATTTTGACAAATTCTTAGACATGTCGTGTCATTTAGATGTCATCGCCTGTACTCATTATTCGCCTTTCACCATTTTCAATTCAATATCAACAAAAATATTGTAATTGCTTTGTTTCCTGATGTTAAGTTTCTTAAGAAAAAAAAAGTACAAAATAAACAACTAATACAGTCGAATTTTCCCGCCATTTGAATTGACAGCTGAAATGACTTTTGCAAGTGAAATGTTCTTATATTTTTAAAATATCTTACAGAGTTCAAAAATTGCAAAAACCTTTGAATTTTAATTTTAAATCATTTGACTATTTTTAGAACAATAACAAAATATTTGCCAATATGTACTTTGGTTCTCTATCAAAACAGTCTACATTATTTTAATTACAAAGACTATTATATGCACGTAGTAAGTGCATTTAAGTATAACAAGACAAGAAGCTTCTTCAGTCAGTCTAAGTCATCATCTTAGGAAGGTAAGAAGTGTTGGTTTGTCAGCCTTCACAATCAGGGATATATCGTCATCATGATTTGCAAAATTTATGAATTATTGACCTTTTGTAGGCTATGAAAAAATACAGGATAAAAGTTCTTGTTTTTTTGAATATGAAACAAGATTGAATGGTTCTAATTAATTGCCACAAGTATTTTAAAACTCTTCATGGTTAACTGAACTTGAACTGGAATAGTCATTGGTATATGACCGAATCACACGTAGTTGTCGTACAAGGCCAAATATTTTTAAGTCTCAAAGTTCTCACTTACCGACGACGACGAGTTCTGAAATTAAAAAAAAAAATTGCAGTCCTCTCTTTTTCAAACCAGCCGTCCGTATACCTTGTGTTAATGCACTTATTTCAAATTCAAGTGGAAATGCACTAAAATACCTAGTAGCAGTTAAGGAGGAAAACTATCGTTAATGCACCGAAGTCTAACATTTTAATTAAGAACTTATTATTAACAGGAAACTTTCAAGACTTCCTCTCTTTTAAGTTTTTAATGGAAACCAAATGTCCTTTAAAATTTTAATCATATTTTTTAGAAAGTGTTATGATAATTTGTTTGGTCCTTTTTCATGTTTATTTAATAATTATATGGATTTTCTTAAACTTTTTGGTTTGTATTATAAAAGTGATTAAATAATATTAACAACACAAAATAGCAACAATATCTTTTTTGAATTTTCATTTTAGATCCACAATTGAACACGCTACAAAATGTTTCCAAGATAAAATTAAATAATTCGCGAATTACATTAATTTATGTAATTTGTTATTTATTTTTAAGATTTTATTTTTGATTTGAGACTTGGAAGTGCTAAGAATACGCCAAGAAAGGTATGACCCGTAGTACGTGTATCAATATTTAAAAAAAGTAAGCTACTTGCCTTAATATGGTTTTCCCTTTAATTTTGAATTATAGCAATGAATCTTATTAATATGGATTCCGAAAACCGCGTTGTTCTCAACGTGGGCGGAATCCGTCATGAAACCTATAAAGCTACCCTCAAAAAGATTCCCGCCACCCGGCTGTCTAGACTTACAGAAGCTTTAGCCAACTATGATCCTATACTGAATGAGTATTTCTTCGATCGGCATCCTGGAGTATTTGCCCAAGTATTGAATTATTATAGGTAAGTTTTTAATTTTGAGTAAAAGAACTTGTGATTTTTGAAAAGTTTAAATATTGATTTTGATTTTTAAAGGACTGGCAAACTACATTATCCAACTGATGTGTGTGGCCCTCTTTTCGAGGAGGAGTTGGAGTTCTGGGGCCTAGATTCTAATCAGGTTGAGCCATGTTGCTGGATGACATATACTCAGGTAAGAAGGAGGTTTTTAAGAAATGAGTAAGACTTTTAATTAAACTTAATATATTTGTAGCATCGTGATACGCAAGAAACGTTAGCAGTATTGGATCGACTGGATTTGGACACTGAGAAACCTTCCGAGGAAGAGCTGGCTCGCAAATTTGGTTTCGAAGAGGACTACTTCAAGGGAACACTCTCCTGGTGGCAAGAAATGAAACCTCGCATCTGGTCGCTCTTTGACGAACCCTACAGTTCTAACGCCGCAAAGGTAAGTTTTCTTCGAAAACGACGTTTTTGAGGGGTTAGATGATGTTATTTTGTGTGGTTCATTTCAGATCATTGGTGTTGTGTCAGTGTTCTTCATTTGTATTTCAATTCTATCGTTTTGCCTTAAGACCCACCCGGACATGAGGGTGCCGGTTATCAAAAATATAACCGTTAGAACTGCAAATGGCAGCTTGGCTTGGGTGCTAGATAAGACCACAACGAATGCCCACATTGCATTCTTCTACATAGAATGTGTTTGCAACGCTTGGTTTACATTCGAAATTCTGGTAAGATTAAAATACTTAGATCCTGTAGGATATTTACATGTAACCTTTCCATTGTAAATTCCTATCTCTTTTTTTTTTATTATATTTTAGGTTAGATTCATTTCATCACCAAATAAATGTGAATTCATAAAGTCATCTGTTAACATCATAGATTACATTGCAACGCTTAGCTTTTATATTGATTTAGTGCTTCAGAGATTTGCGTCACATCTTGAAAATGCTGACATTCTAGAATTCTTCTCTATTATTAGAATAATGCGGTTGTTCAAGCTAACGCGACATTCGTCGGGTTTGAAAATTCTAATACAGACATTTCGGGCATCGGCCAAAGAGCTGACGCTCTTGGTGTTCTTTTTAGTTTTAGGCATCGTCATATTTGCTAGTTTAGTTTATTACGCAGAGAGGATACAGACAAACCCGCATAACGATTTCAATAGCATACCATTGGGTCTATGGTGGGCATTGGTTACAATGACCACTGTCGGCTATGGCGATATGGCTCCTAAAACTTATATTGGAATGTTTGTTGGTGCTTTGTGCGCATTGGCCGGTGTACTAACGATTGCACTGCCAGTTCCGGTCATAGTAAGTAATTTTGCGATGTACTATTCGCATACCCAAGCTCGTGCGAAGTTGCCTAAGAAACGACGAAGAGTTCTTCCAGTTGAACAGCCCCGACAACAACCTAGACTTCCAGGTGAGTAATAATATTGTTTGTCTATTGTATAAATTATATAAATATTAGCTATTTAGTACATATGTAGGTATATAGGATGTAAATACCTATATTTGTGTAAAACAAAGTGTAAATGATGCATTAACTCGCTGCAAAAATAATTTACATAAAATCAACAATAAATTGATGTAAATAATATTTTAACATGACGCTTGCTAACTAGCAGGCTCGCGCTAATAGCATTGCTTCGCCTAAATTTCACATAACTTTGCTCAAGGTCTCAGAAATCGTCACAACTGTTGGTAATTTGATAAACTAATAAATTATTTCTTCTTCGAAAACAATTGGAAACACTTTGAAATATTTTTTGGGTTAGTTGAATCTTCTAGATATGAGTTATTTTAGCTTAAACCGTTAAACGTTAAAGGAATAATTTTCTTGTTTCTTTCATAGGAATTATTTTTGAGATCAGACCTTTCAGAATCAGATTTGGTTTTTCTAAACTTAATGGTTAAATAGAATTGACATTTCGACAAAGCTAAGGTAAAAAAAAGAATTATTTTAAAGTTGTCAAAATTGATGATATAAATAAAAGGAAGCATTTACTAAAAAGCATAGCGATGTTAATCTCGATTGATTCGTTCTGTGTCGTTCATATAAAAGAAGATTGATTAATTGCAATCACTAACTCACTAGAAACAGGAACGAAAAGTTTCAGAAAACAGAACATGTTAAAATAGAACTCTACAAATGTGAATATAGATTCCGATTTGTGTCAGTTTTTTATGGTAAGTTCATTCTTGTGTCTCTTTAAGGTTCCCCAAAGTAAATTCAAGACCATGTTAGAAAAGAATTTATGATAGTCGTTTTTGATTTAGTAAATCTTAAGAAAAATCAGAAAATCATACTTATTTTCCACTGGCACAGCTCCGAGGTTCTCAGAGAAGCTGCTCAGCAAAACTATCTAGCAAAACTAACTAGCTGTAACTGTAGTTTCATAGAAATAAAATTACAAGCCAATTAGTGAACACCTTCTTCTTTAAAGGGAGCATTTGCTCTCTTTGATAACGAATAATAAAAGTCGAACAAATCAAAAATATTGCTTTTTTTGCCATTGTCGTTTTTAGGATTCTTCAATGTCTGTAAAAACTATTTAACGTCTGTGAAATTTGGTTGTCAAGTGATGGCCTTGAAAGTCTGCCTTGCAGAAATTTAAACACAGCTCATTGAAGATTGAGGATTGTACAGGTTTTATCAGCAGAAACACACTTGCGGTAGAAATATTGTCGACTGAGTTTGTATTTCGAAGGCACAAAGGCCTTACAACATCATTAAAATTCTTCCACAATCTTATCCATTGCTTCCTTAAAAGTGGCTACCACTTTTTTAGTAAGTTTTAATTAATTTAAATCTGTTATTCGACATTTAAGCGATCCATTATATCACTTTAAGTGACAGCTGAGTTTGACAGGTGTCAAATGTCAGAACTAAATGAATGACCTAATATAATACCGAAAAAAAGCTTCAAACGAGAGTTTAAAAGTGAATGAATTTTACGGTTTGAAAGCAGTGAACTATGTATGTTATCTAGCTCACCGTTCGTTGCTTCTTGTTAGATTCTACCGGAAATAAATAAAATAATGTCCCTAGATCCACAAAATACAAATCATTTAAATGCTGTCGTTTTGATGATTGAATCCTCAATATATATTTCAAATATTGATTTTGGACGTATTAAGTCAGTTGATTAAACTATGTATATTCAAAATTTCCCAGTGGAAACAAAAATATTTGAAAATACTGCCCATACCCTTCAAAAAAGAGACCCGTATAAAAGTTCAGAGGATTAGGTACTTCTGAATGGCTTTTGTGACCGTAGCTTTTCTGTTTAAATTACCACAGGTCAACAGGGACAAGCAAGTGGCTGTGGAACTCCAGGCTCTGGACCACCTATGGGCTCAGGTGGCACAGGACCCCGAAGGATGAACAATAAAACAAAAGATCTAGTTAGTCCCAAGTCAGGTATGTATATGACATCACATTGCTATTATTTACGTATATATCATACACAACTTTATTCCAAAAAAAAAAAAATTAAAACACATACAAAAGTGTAAATATGTACGTATCTTAAAGCTTTTAGCCAAAATGCCAAAACATCAAACGCTATTGTTTATCCAACAATAAAAAAAAAAAACATTAAATAACAGAAGAAAACACAAGATTCACAATAGCCTCAAGGCTTTTTATGCTTTTTACCCAACCACATGATTTTTTTCACGCGAATAATAAATTAGACAAACAAAAATTTACACAATTCAACCCTATTCTCTCCAGCTCCAGCTCCAGGCGCAAACATTCAAAACCAACCGTTTATCCTTTGCTTTTTGAGTGTCTCGAAGAACTTGCTTAAACGCTTATATTTGCGGAGATATAAAATATTTTTGTTTATACCGTAGTTCTTTATTTTTTTTTTGAAATTCCATTAAAATATCACAAAATTAAGTTATTCTACAATCTAATCTACACCATATACAGTACACGCCACATTACTCGAACAACATATTATGACCAACAAAAGCAGGGTTATGCCAATCCTAGACAGACGACATCAAGTTAATAATTATAATTGGATTATGTTTTTGTTGCTTTTATCTCTCATTTGTTGTTTTGATATTTATCAGATGAATATTTGGCTATGATTGGCAAAAACTCAAAAGATGGCAAAATGGGCCGGCTTCTTTGAAAGTAGGACGATCAGCGCTGCCATCACCGTCGCTGCTGCAGCTCTTCCAATTCCACCAGCAATCCAAATTAGTACATCCTCCCAGAAAATAAAAAAAACTAACTATCCACAAACCTTAAACAAACCAAAGGATGACCAACACCCCCTCAAACTTCCCAAAACAAAAAACCTCCAAATCTTCTCTCACTAAAACCGTTATTTGTAGCATATTTTATAAAACGGCCACTATTGTTAGAAGATCTCACAATACCTTCTTAATAAATGGGACAGCAGCGTACACCGTACGTAAAATATTTTTTAAATTCTGGATTCTGCAAAAATCTGGAGCTTTTAAGTTGCCTCTAAATTATATATCTATAACTATATGTTGTGTATCTATCTTAATTCGTCAGCTTTTAAATGTTGTATCTTGTATTTATATGTATGTGGGTGCGTTTGTATATGTATGTACGAGTGTGTGTGTGTGTTTTAAGTTTTGTATTCCAGTGTTATGTTCTTGTTCTAGCTATGGTTAACTATTGTTACGATTTGAAACAATATAACGTCACCAATTCGTTCCTAACCTTATTGTTGAAGTGTCAAATAGTTTCGATTTGTTGCAAATTTCAACTTGAACTGTCAAAGTGAATGATACATTTAGTACATTTATCAAATTTCTGAAGCAAAGTTAGAGCTACCTCAATTTAAAGTTATAAAAACATTTATTTTTATTTTTGACATTGGTAGTTTGACAGATCAATTATTTTTTAACAATACTCGTTCCTAAATAATTGTAATAAACTCCAATAATTGTAATAAACTCCAATAATTATAATAAACTCCAATAATTGTAATAAACTCGTACAACAATGACACTTGCAAATAATTTTTGACATAAGAGCAATAGTAAACTATAGTTTGAAAACGAACAGACCACTGCCTGTGTTGTTGGTTGTGATGTGCTTGTAAAAAAAGATTGTATCTCAAATGGACCAATGGAACTAAAAAGCTGATTGCAACAATGTTTTTGTTTTCAATAATTGGTAAAGAACGGTAGGTGTTATTTTGTATACTTTATTTAATTATTTTTTGAACGATTTGCAAATGTGGCTCAAAATTTGTTTTTTTTTTTTCGCTAAAATTCTAATAGTTCTAAAGGCTTTGTTGTATTTTAAGGGTTAAAAACAAAGAAAAGGTCAAGTCGTAAAAGTAATAAGCTATTCATTTTAATATATTACAAAACTAAAAATGTACTCCCTATGCATTAATTAAAATGGCAAAATTACCAAACATGAAAAAAGAAAACCGAATAAAAGCAAGACAATTTTCAAATCTGAATTGCTTCAAAATTTGGTTACATTTTCTATCACTATTAATTTTTGATATTCGAAAAGAGGTGAGTTTCAATTTAGCTTTAGGCTGCGTGCATTGATTTTGCAAGAAATTTTAACACGCTTCTTTGAGTACAAATTCTTTCCAATTCAAGAAGTTTTCTGGAAACAATTTTTTTTTTATCAAATTAAATCTATTCTCCAACAGGTAAATATTTTATTCACCGCGTTAGTGTCAAAATTTAGTCATTTGGGAAATATATCCATCACCTTGATTCGGCATAAGATCGGGATTATTTATGAATACTTTCGTGATTTGTTAAAACTTTTGATCGTGAAGAAATTAGTTCAATTGGGAATTTTAAAAACTTAATAATCCCTGTTCACCACGCTATTATTCAAATTTAAATATAGAGAAAATTTAGCTATAATTTTAACGTAAAGGGACTCGTGAGTCGTTAAAACTTTTAATCATGACTTTAGGAACTTTAAGAAATTTGGGGTGTAAATTTAATTTATATTTTAATAGTATAATATGTAAAATACAGTAAAAGCTCCAATAAGCGAACATTTTTTTTTTATTTATTTGTTTAAATTTGTGTCCAAAAAGAAACACAAAATATTAAAAAAAAAATCACACTAAATATTGCTCTGTTTTAAAATTTCAAATTGTGGATATCCATAGTTTTTAAACTTTTTGCTCCATAAAACAATTAGGTACTAGACGAATTTCAAGATTTTTGATGAAAATAAAAGATACAAAATATTTTTAGACTAGCTACAACTTTAAGCCATGGAACCATTTCCAGATCTGTCCAATTTAAAAAAAAGTGTTAAAAACTAGTTTTTTTAGTGTATTTTACCCACTTTACCCCCCCTAAATTTGTTTAGTCTGGTTAAAAATAAGATTTTTTTTTTAAGAAGTGTTATAAAGCCAAAGAAGACATATAAACCTCCACACCAAAATTAAGCATTGTCGAAATTTGTTCGATGTAAGGCCTAATTTTTGTCTTCTTGATAAAAAACAATCAATAAATATAGTTATACATAAGCAGCTTTACGCTCTTTTAAACTAAAACTATTAAGGAAAAGGGTTCTCGTCCGTTTATGAGGTGTTAATTGTACGAGAAATTCGATTTTGTCCGAAAATGTGTCCGTTTAAAAAAATTTTGTTAGCTTATTAGAACTGTCTTTTAGTAGAGTTTGCACTGTTTAAACATTTCTAAAGCTCCATACTTATCTGATTTATAAAGACTAAACTCGCGTAAAGTCCGGATACATTTTTATTTTAATCTAAACATATTTGTTGGTATGTTAAAATTACTTACAAAAGTTCGATAATTCATTTCTGTAAAACCACCAAAACACAAACAATAAAATTAGAAAGAAGGTCTATTTTCAAAAAAAAAAGGATTTTGATTTAACAATTCAATTTTAGATTTATAAAGTTTAAGAAATATCAAACAAACAATTCCCCATAAATTTTGTCTATAGAATTTAAACTTATTAAAAAAAAAATTAAACGTAGTTAGTTAAAAAACAAAGTCTCACATTTAAAACATTCCTTATACAGTGGTATATTGTTTTGAAACTTTTATTTCAGATATGGCGTTCAGTTTTGACTAAACAAACAAACAAACACTTCACGTTCACGCTGGAAACACTATTAAAATAGGAAGTCATAAAAAATGTATAAATTTACATTTAAGATTAAAACATAACAATTTTAAATTATGTTTGTTTTACATATATATACGTAAACCTCAGATAAAAAAAAGTATTTCCCATATAATATATCATAATATTGCCAAGAGTTGCTGAAAATGTATTTTACATCATTATTTGGAAAACCATCTTTTCAAATTTTCCAGTGTTACCTACATTTCATAAAAAAACAGCTCCCGAAAATTGCATGTCTATTTTTGTTTTACCTTAGAGCACAATATTTATTATACCTTTCGTCTTGTAAAACACTTGCACATTTGTTCCTTGTTCTTTGATGCATGTTTATTTTCATATAAAGAATTATATCAGTTTCTAAAAATTCTCAAACAAAAAAATCATGTTTTTCTAATAAAATTTCAATTTCTATTTTGTGTAAAAAATAAAAAAAAATGGAAAATAGGTCCAATTGGTGCCAGTATTGTCGCTATGAGTCCAAGAAACATGTTAGATCTTAATCCAGCCCTAGCAATGAGCAAACCAATTTTCGAATCCAAGGGTCCACCGATAACTACAAAAGATAAAGACGGAGTTCGGAATCCGCTCGACAACTCAACTAAGAAGAACTTTCTTTAATTTTTATCTTAAAAAAAAAAGTAGCAACGACAACACGCAATCAAAAATGCTGCCGTGCAACATTTTGAATGCTTTATATATTTTTTATCAAACCACATAAATTTACGACATTATCATTGTTTTTCATTTGCGGCAAACAAGATTTCAAAAAAACACCATAATATTTATGTTTAGAAAAATATTCAAAACAAAATAATGTATAACGAACTTAAACAAAAATAAAAATAAAATATATCTTCTGTAAATCAACATATTCACTCATTCATAAAAAAGAACATAAACAAATGATATGAAATAAAAACCTACTTACATATCTTTAACCATATTCATTATATATATGTATAAATAAATTTATGAATCTAAATTTACATCAAAATTTAACAAAAGAAAACAAAAATAAAGAATTTACATTACAAATTTAAATTAGTTCCTAGTTCTTAAGTGGTGACCAATCCCAGAGTTGGAAAAGTTTGAAAAACTATATACAGGACTATTGGACGAACTTAAGCCAGAAATATTGAAAGGCTACAGAAGATTGATTTGTTTTCTTTTTTTTGTAAATTTTTTAGACTAAATAATACTATAAGTTAGATAAAATTGCGATATTATTTTTGTTCTCTTTTTCTTTTATTTTGTAAATACTCATGAATGTAAGTAAAGTATATAAATTAAAATCTTCGATAAACAAAAATATATCTATTTATATAAAACTTCAGCTAGATGTAGTTTTGTTTATAAAATACATCTTTGTTATTACATCTCAAGTTGTTCTTAAAATAATTATACAAAACAAAAAACGCATGATTAGGTCCAAGAAAATAAAAATAAATAAGCTCACAACGGATTTGTAAATATAAAAACAAAATGTTATAACAACTTTCTTTTTTAAGTTTGTTTTTTCCAATAGAAATATATACAAATGTATCGATTTAAAAGTTAAAATAAATTACTTACAAAATAAAGCATCTCAAAGTCTTTCCTGTTTCTTAAGCAGATATTATTTTACTACTTTACACTTTTAATAAATAAAACAAAAAACAAAAACAAAAATAAATACAATTATTGCTTATGATTACACTTAACATTAAAAAGCTCAAGTATTAACATAATATCAATGATTGTGAAATGATACATGACATGATGACACTCTGTTTCTAGATAGCAATTTTTAATAAATTATCAAAAGAAATCAACAAAATACTGTAATTGAAATAAAGTTAAGTTATGTTATTATTATATCATCCCATTGAATATTGAAAACCAAAACAACCAAAAACTTATACTAAATGAAGCTAATACATTAATTTTAATAGGTTAATCAATTGTCAATAATTTTTAACATAAAAGCGAATATTTATTGAAATAAAAATTCTTCATATTTATATTGAATTGTCGTTTTTTTTTATCATAAAAATTGGTAAATATGTGTATATGGAATATTTTTGCCTATATGTACCTTACCCACTGGCAGAAAATGTGGTCATTTTCAATTTGTGTTTGTTTTTGAAATCACAAAATTAAACAATAAATAGGTATGTAGGTTTATTCTGAACTTTAAATTGGTATCCTGTGGCGTTTACGTATTTTTTTATTTTGTTTTTATTGATTTTATTGATTTTATTAATTTTTTGTCATTGTCATATTTTCTTTGTTGGCTTACGCTTTGTTTCACAAAATAAATACATATGAATAGCAAAGGAAAGAATAATGCGATATAGTCCTGCAGGCTGAACTTATAGCAGCTTAAAGGTTTTTTTTTGTAATGAACCAAAGTTTTTCTTATGTGAAATGTAAACTACCATTGTAAGTTAAGCAGGACAAGTAAGAAATGATGTTGTAGGATTTCATTCCTGTTTTGTATTATGATAACATTCCGCCCTTTGCTTTCTGAAATACTATTTTTGTAAGAACAAAAAGTAGACGAATAAATTTGGATTAAAACAAATAAATTGTACATATTTAAAAATTTTAAAAAATCTCTATACAACAGGGTTGGGAGAACGAAAAAATTTAACTCGTTTCCGATCAAAAACTCAACCGGAAATTCAATTTTTAATTCGTTCAAGAATTTAAGTTTTTGGATCTTTGAAAATAAAATTTCTATTAATGAACAAATTTAATTTTTGTTAACTGAAAAATTAATTTCTGTCACAAAATTATCGCAGAAATTTCATAAAAGATCCATTGACGAACAGGGGCCTGATAATGAGGTTCGCGGAGGATCGTTTTCAATTTGACCTTTCAAATTCGACTCGCGTCGTATTTCCTTATCAACGAATTCGCGGCAAAGCGAAAATAGTTCTTCTTATATTCCAGTGATTTGACACTTTTGGTTTGACTTTTTCTTCCTATATTCCAGTGATTTGACAGCTTTCCCAAATTTTGTTTTGTTTTGATTAAATTTGTGAAATTTGCGGTGATTTAATCAAAATTTTATATTTTATTGTGGATAAATTATAAGAAAATTAAAATAAACCAACTCACAATTTGATATAATTACAATCAAGAAAGAATCCACGAAATCGAACAGTGAATAATAATAAACACTCTTTCGCCTGTGAATCCGCCAAAAAAAAGCTGTCGGATTTCAACTCGCCAACAAACATTATGACATTTCAAATTCGCCTTCGAATTCGTTAATTGGTCGAATTCAAAACGATGAAGGCGACAGCGAAAGCAATAATTGAAAAATGGCAAACTCGCTAGCAAAACTATTCGCCACGAGTCCCATAATCAGGCCCCAGATCATAAATAAAAATAAAAAAATATTTCAATTCTAAGATGTGATTTTTATTCAAAATAAAAATTACATTTTTATGTTTTTAATTAAATCGCTGTTCAGCTTAATTATGATTTAGTGTTATAATTTAAAGAGCACTTAAAGACCGTTCCATAGAGAATCGAGCCGATGAAACTGCAAGAAATGTCTGTGATAGTTTTTCTAAGAGTTCTTCTGTTTTACTAAAAGTTTAAATTAGTATCATACCTTTTGTACCTTTTTTTTAAGACCAATACACCCTTTATAAAAATCACAAAGGGATAACTTTTTTTCTTTCTGTGCTCCTGAATTTGAAACGACAACACTTCCACTTCCCAACGGTTTCTCATTTAAATAATCGTCAAAACTGACCTTATGGTGTAAAAATCATACAGTTTCTCAGGTCTTTTCAATTATATTTCGAGAGAGAACGAAATTCGAAAGCAATTTTATTTCATCTATCTATCACGAATTGAATTTGATTCGAAAGAGAACTGAAATTTTTAGATCCCGAGTAAAGTATTTGTAAGAGAATTTCATGTTTTTCGGTTTGTGAAAAGATCTTGAAAAATGTGAGAATTATCGACATTTTTCAGTTCACTAACGATATTTTACTAACCCTGCTTTTAAAACATCATTCCCCTAAACTTGCTCCAGAATAAACCACCGAAAATATTCACGCAAAAATTCCTAGGAAATTTTCCCAAAGTCGATGTCTATATGTTTCTTAAGGAGAACATTTTTAACATCACGCTCATCAAGCGTCTTAGGCCATTCTAAAATTTAAAAAAAATATGGATTTTTAAAAATATTAATGCTTTTTTTATTACCTCAAAAAAAATGTCTCAAGAGATTATGGACGGAAAATCTTTTAAGTACTCCTGTTTGGAATTGTGTTGTAGAAGGTATAACAAAATTATTCAAAACTTCAAATGCATTTGTCTCAATACTGCATTTTTAAAGCTGGCCAGATTTATCTCAGGGCCAAGGATGCTGAAAGAAGGTAACGATGTCCCAAAAACTCCACACACACACTCAAATAAGCCAATCAGAGCTCGTCAAAAATCAAAGTAATCGGAGCGCCTTCGTATTTAATATCCAAGTAATTAAGTAGGAAACTTCGTTCTCGTTGATTCTCATTATTTTGGGTCACCATTACTATGGAAAATAAAAATATTTGTGAACCTAGAGACAAATATTTTTATACAATTCTCCAAATTATATAAAAATATTTGTCTCTAGGTTCACTCTTCTGTCTTTCGGATGTTGTATTTCAATTTTTCATGTGCACATCTGTCTCAATATTGAGGAGGCCTCAAATCCATCCTGCTAAACAGAACTGACATTTTCGGAACTGACAGCTTCTGAAATACTTATTAAATATTAAACAAAATTGAAATATTTCATCAAATAAACAACAAATTCCTTAAAAAAGAAGTCATAATCCCGAAAAATATTTCTAAAAATCTGTTGTCAGGGTTCTTATTGCTTATTTTTTAAACCAACAATTATTATATCAAATACATCAATTTTCTTCTAGCTGCTGCCAGGTCAATAAAAAAGGATTCGACAGAAATAGAGGTTAAAAAAA
This sequence comes from Eupeodes luniger, assembly GCA_951509635.1. Classification (NCBI taxonomy): domain Eukaryota; kingdom Metazoa; phylum Arthropoda; class Insecta; order Diptera; family Syrphidae; genus Eupeodes; species Eupeodes luniger. Next base: position 2,383,170 of record OX608075.1, on the reverse strand, counting down.
GTACAACATTTCCTTACTAAAACCTTTTTTTTAAACGTTCAGGCATATGATTTCCGTATACATTCTTAAATGGTACTTAAGTATATAAATATTTCCAGAGGTGACCGTGAAATTTTCTTCAAAAAAAAAAATTAAATAATAGCCTTTCCTAGCTTCTGCGCATTTTAAAAAACAATAAAAATTGAATTTATTAAAAAGGATAGCAAAAATTAGGTAAGTGTATAAAATTGACTAATGTTAAGTACGTGGGTTGAAGTTGTTAGCAGGTAAGAATGCTAAATAGCCTATAATTGCAACTTAATGAGTCAAGTCAACCCTCCACAAAATAAATATCTTCTTATTTTTATTATTTCCTTAATGATATCATGGATATAGAATAAGGAATTATATTTGCATAAAACTTTCCGCTACAGCTAAACATTTTAATAAATCAAATACAAACATTTCTAACTGTAACTGGAAGCGAATTTAATTTCCTAAAGAAAAGAAAATATTAAAAGTCTGGATGTAATTAACTGTTCTAGTTTTTCTTGCAATTTGTCAAATTAAGGTGATACGAGTTCTTTATAAAAGATATTTTTGTATAATTGTTTTATTTTTTTTTTCTTCTATGCTTTCTTTTGTTCTCATTTCGTTCATCCTATGTTCCCAGTTCCCTAACTTTTTAAGAACTTTGAGAAAGCAAATAAAATATTTTTTTTTCATTTTCATTTCCTAAAAAGACTTCTAAGAAGGAAACCCTAACTCTCATTCTCATCCCCCATTCTTGTTTCATTCTTTTTTTTTATTATAACTTCACTTCAAGTAATTTTGTTTAGAATATTGCTTCTTAGCAATAAGAATTTTACTTTTCACCCCTCTCGCAAAATTAAAAAAAGGCGAAAAAAAAATTATTCATGTCTACTTTGCCTTCTGTTGTCTTTCATGTAAAAATATTTTAAAATAATTAAGGGCGCAACGAGTTCGAAAGTAAAAGTAATTGATGTTATGTCCTTTATAATAAAAACAAAAAATTGGTGTGCTAGGAAGATAAATTGCTGAAGACAGGAAGGAAATAGCTTAGAGCTATTTAAGAAAAGATATGTTTGTAGGTGTGTGGGAAGTGATGTGGGTTCTCAAGGTTATTTTATTTTATCGATAGAGCTCTTAAGAAAAAGTTCCATAAATTTAGTCTATATTTTTTTATGTTTATTGACGTTGTAACGTTTGAAAAAAACAAATTTTCTGAGTTATAGGAAAAATAATGGTTTTGATCCCACCCACTCTGATGACTACCCCAAAAAACTTTAACCCACATTTTTGTTCGTAATAAGTCTAGTTGTCATTTCAAGAATTTTGAAAAGTATTCAATCTAATCTCGAAGTTTAAGTTGTTTTCTCTCGAGATATTCGATACGTTAAACTAATTTAGAAGTGTTTTAGTGCTTTTATGAGAGATAACATTTGTCGATGTTTTTTTTTTCTGAAGCTATACTAGTCATTATTATCTAGCAGTCGAAAAACACTTTTTTAGAGTTTGAGAAGTAATTTTTGTACTTTTTTTTGTAAAACAGTTTAAAAAAAAAATAAAAAAAGTTTGTATGAAATATTTTTATTTGTTTCAAGACATTCTAGTGGGGATAAAATGTTTATACATTTTAAGTTTTTTTATTTTTATGTAACTAAATCTTTATAAAAATTTTACCAGATGTCCGATAAAATGATAAGATTATTATTTTTAATCTAAAATCATTTTTTGTTCTTGCAATTATTATCAAGCTCAAAACCAGCGTTACCACTTTACTTCAATTGAAGTAGATCTACTTCTTTTTTTCAAATAAATTAAAAATCTACTTCCTACTTCGCACCATCATCAAAATATTGAAATCTACTTCATTTTTAAGATTTGTGTTTCTACCTACTTCAATTTTAATAAAAATAGACTGAATCTGTTACTTTTTTCTGTTTATCACTCTTGTATGTAGTCTCAAAATTTTCTAGAGAATTAAAAATCGCTTGAGTGTTTGCATTTGCGATGAGGTTCCGTTTTATCTAATGTATTCTAGTTTAACCCTTTGCAAGTTTTGCATTCGTAAACAAATTCGAATTCGGGATTTTAATCAAACATGACATTACGATGGTAGAGAAGTCGAAATCAGTGGATTCCCCGATTTCGTCGGTTTGTATGGATGTCTTTCCTGTTTTTTTTTTTTTCAAACTAAGAATTACAGTAGTCGAATTTTATCAAAAACAAATCAATAGATTTTTTTTTTAATTTTTGCTAAAATTTGTGTTCTTAGTTTGGCTTCATTCAATATAAAAAAAATATTTTTCTATTGTTCCAGGAGGGTACCCCCCATAGAACCGTTATTTTGTTTTTAAGTTTTCTCAAGAACTAAACTATTTTTTTTTCTGCAAAAGCTCTTATACTGTCTCAATAATATTTGATGACCAACAAATATTTTTTTCCGAAATTTGATATCTTAAAAATGGGTCATCATTTTTTACAATATTGAAATGCAAGACGTCTAATAATAAGTTCAAAACTCTATACCAAAAATATTTTTAACTAAAATTAAAAACGATTTTCAAATACAAATTTAAAAAAAATTAAGGCAGGTACATTTTAAATCTTAAACTACAGGAAATAGTTTTAAACACACTTTTTTGGGTACATGAGCGAGTTCATGCGAACCAGTCGTGCATTTTATTTCTTTTCTGTTTGTTATTGTTATTTGTATTCAGTTGTTCTTTAGTATTATTTTTTATTTGATTTTTTGTTTTCAATATGAAAAGATATTTTCAAGTTGTCCAAAAACAAAGATAAAAGGTGTGTTGATGTACTGAAATTTTATTACGATTACAATAACTATTTCTTGTAGAACTCATTCTTTGCAATCAAAACATTATAAAGTCATTTCATTTGACCAATACGAGCCCAATCTTTGCGTTTTCGTTGCCAACAACCAAGAACTAATTTAAGAAATGTTACATTAACATATTGAGTAATATGATATGAAGGCTTAAAAAATTATAGTTTTTTTTTTATTTTTTCATTGAATAATATGAAAAAGTTCATTTTTGAAATCTACTTCCATTTTTCTCAATCTACTTCGCTTTTTTCCTTAAATCTACTTCCACTTTTTTTTGAGAAGTGGTAACGCTGCAAAACAGTTGTTTACGCCCATATTATTGAGTTTCTCTTAAATTAGTTTTACAGCAAAACATTGAGTTTTGAATTTTTTAAAAATTGGTTTTAGATTTTAATAAAATTCAAATCAAAACATTCATTCTCTTATCAAATATTTAAGGCCAATCAACGTTTTATTGAACTTTCTATAAACAAGCGTAACTGATATATTCGACCCGAGTTGAAGAATTGAAAACGTTTACATATCTCGAAGTCTTTACATTAGTATGAAATTTCCTGATTTAAAAGATGCAGAAAGGTCTTTTAAAAAATTAGGTGGGTGGTTTTTTTTACTGCAGACATTTGAAGAATTGAAGAATTTTGTTGACACCAAATATGTCTCTAACCAACAACGCTAGCAACTTGAATTAAATTTTATTTTTTACATTTCGACGTGACACTAAATTGGTTCGAAAGGGATTCAAATAACGTTTTTTTTTTAAATACAAATTGAAACAAATATTTATCACCTCGAAAATTTTGCGAACAAAAAATTGTTATATTTTAAAAATTATTTTATGAATAAAAAATAACGTTTTTAACATTTGGTAAATTTTTAGAAAAATTGTAATGACGCATTACAAATCTACAACGAAAACACGAACAAATTACATGCGTTCTTTCACTACACCGAGCATTGAGTTCACACTCAGTTCAACTTGGCCAAGACTCGGTTACATTAATTTGCAAAGGTTATTTTGTCATTCGCAAGGATATAATTCACACTAGGTTGTTACCAAAAGGTTGCCTAGTAGAACCGAACAAGACCAACAAAGGGAAGTAGAAGCAGGGAAACAGACCGCGTATATTATAAATACGCCTGAACTCACGGAGCAGAAACCAGTTGGACTTCGATCGCCGCTAAGCAAGGATCAGTGGTAAGTAAGTTGGATATTAACAGAGGCTTCCCCCCACCAGAGGTAAGGGGCTTCTTGTGAAATATTCAAGTTTAATTGATTTACCAGTTTCGGCTGTGATTTACCAGCTTCGGCTGTGATTTACCAGTTTCGGCTGTGATTTACCAGTTTCGGCTGTGATTTACCAGTTTCGGCTGTGATTTACCAGCTTCGGCTGTGATTTACCAGTTTCGGCTGTGATTTACCAGTTACGGCCGTGCTTGACACACGATAAGAGGCAATTCAACCGCGTAACGGCGATTGCCCCAGTCCTGACCGAATCGACGGAAGAGACGTGCCCCGCGCCGCCTGCTGACCGACACCTATCGCGTAGACTACATAGGACCCGTGGCGCAAGTCGAGATTGGGATGAGAAGAATTATTACGAAAATCAGAATTAGGCAAAAAGAATGTTAACCGACTATATGAAATAAATTCAGAATAATATAAAGTTAATTACAAATAAAGAAAAAGACCTATTGATGTTAAATTTCGGTGTTTTATTTAACTAACAATGGACACGGTGAGCATACCCCAGCTGAGAAATCTAAAACACCCTCACAAAATCGAAATGAAAGTTTTTTTTTTGCAGATACTGAAAACCAAAAAAAAATTGGTTAAAAATTGTAAAACTTTTAGAAAATATCAACTAACGGACACAAATGGAAAACTATAAGTGTGGGTCGCATACCAGTCTCTATTTTTAATTGCTTTAATCCGCTGAATTGTTTAAAAATGTTTCCTCCAGACATCGATGTTGTTACTTGTGAAATAAAATCCGTTTGAAGTTGCCATCTCAGCTCTTTTGTAGATTTTAGCTTGAAAAAAGGTATCTTTCCAAAAACTATGAATTTCGACTCTAAAAACCTTGAACCGTCAATATTATATCAAAATAATCAAATTCAACAAATTTACAATAACTTTTAATGAGTTGTTAACAATAACAATAACTTCGTTTCCATCAAATTCATGTACAATTAAATTAAGAATCTTAGACGTGTGATTTTTAATCTGGCAATACTTTTTTCTTGATTTATGCTCAGTTTGGTTTGCCATTTTAAAATTAGTAGAGTTACTCCTGAACAATGCAAATGGTGAAAATTTGTTACCAAAATAACGGTTGGGCTTACGTGACGCGACACATCAATCTATTGAAGGAAACTTTTGGTGAGTGCGCATTATCTCACATTGTGGGCCTGTGGCGTGCCCTCCAAAATTTTGTGATTTAATTACTCCAAAACCATTTATTAAACATAGTGGTAAACCCTTATCTTTATGATAAAGCTGAGTTCTTGGCCATAACATTAAATTATATTCGTTTTATTTCTTAAACAACCTTTATTAACCAATTTTCTAAAATCGATGTTTCGTAAGTTCCAAAAATTCCTACTCAACATCCCTTTAAAATTTTGTCGAACTTAAAACACATTAATATAAAATTACGAGTAATTTCCATAAAATCCTTCAACCTTACGGTCAACCAAAAAATAACTTGTCAACTAAAATATTAACCCCTAAATTTATATTTTGTCAAAATGTTTTATCCTATCATTTACAAATTTTGCAAAGTTAGCAAACAGAAGAAGGGAGAAAAAATCACATCACACCAAATTAAGAGTTTTTTTTTTTTCGTTTTGCCTTCTCTTTTTAATCCAATAAATGTGCCCAGAAAACATTGCTAGGTCTTAGAAAGTTTTCCAGATAGGAACTCATAAAATTTTATATTATCATCAACCGAGATTATAAGCAATTTAAATTTAACCCAACCTGTTTTTTGGGCAAAATGTCGACCCAAAGAGATTCCAAAAACAAATTTATATAGTGCTTCAAAGTGTATCCCTGTCATCATCACATTAACATTCATGGTTATGCATTTATATATTCGAAAAGAACTTTAAGTGACCAACTATTCGGTCAACATCTAAACTCCCCCAAAAAGGGACTCTCAGATTTTCAAAATCAACATCGATTGTTTTGTGTATAGACAGAGTCTACACAATCTATAGAGTATGGGAAGGCTAGCGGCAGAGGAGCGGCAGCGGTGGCGGTGGCGGCAGGCATTTTGTGTTATCTTTCGTATACCTTCTTTCACTGTAGTTTGTTTGGATGAACTTTAATTAATGCACATTGTGTGCCTAACTGCTCCAGATGTTTCATTTGAAAATCTATCCATCTTCTATGATATGCCTTCCTTCATGTATTCAGATTTCGGATGAACGCTTTTAAAACAAACATTCGAACCGTTTTTGGTCCCTAGTCCATATCCTTGCCCAGGATTCTAAACTGATGTTTTATGAGGAAGATGAACCAACCAACTGCCAAGCCAACGAACGAACGTAGTATAGAGACACGTCATAGCGTTACACACAGCATGACAATTGACATTTTATGATATCAGTTGGTTTGGTTAGTTTTTGAGGACCATCCCACGTACGGTGTCACCATATAGTTGGCCTCAAGCGATTTACAGTCACTTCGTACGCTTTTCGGAATTCTAATTATACGCAACCACATCAGATGGAACACTAAGTGCATTAGTTCTCACCATTAAGAGCCTTCACGTGATTTCAGGAACAACCCATTATTACACCCATCCCCCAGCACCCAGTTTTAGATATATCTATACATACATAAGTTTACCACCTACCATCTCTCTAGTACCTACATATGCTAGCGGGGGAGGATGGAAAATAGTGTATTCAAATGGACATTGTTCTTTTGAAAACTTTAATTTACTTGTAGAATAGGACACGTACAACAAACACCCTGTATACAAAGCTATAACCATCAGCAACGGCATCAGTGTTGTAAGCGTTGTCGTCCTTGATTGCATTTCTTTCTATATTTTTTGATGTTGTTGTTGTTGCTGTTGCATATGATTGCGTTGTGCCTAGGTGTCTATATACGATACAAGAATATACGACGACTCCGAATAACGTTGACGACGACGACGACGACGACGATGATTCTATCTGAAAAATGTTTGAGTTCCGGAAAATAAAGTTCCAACAAAATAGGCCACTGTAAGTTTTCATATACTATATGCGAGCTCTAACAATGGATTAGATATATAGACATCTCAGAGATACAGAAAGGAAAGCATCCCTATCATCATCATCATCAGTATCCAGCATCATCCGCATATATGTAATGTACATCTAGTTATTTGTACATATATTGCAACAAAGTGGGGGAGGAACTTTAAAACAATTAAAATACGTGAATGTAATTTGAAGACATACGGAAAGTCGGTCAAAATTTTTAACGAACCTAGAGTAGTACCCAAGAAGACCAAGACAATACTATATTCGAGCCTTCTATACATATCCTATGTTATTCTGTTGTTTGGTATGTCGGACGGTCTGTCGGTCGGTAAGTCCGTCGTCGTCGTCTCTTGTCTATACCCTCGAAAACCACATAGCATAAGTTTCAGCATATGGAAGATTTTTGAAACTTATGTATATATATGAGACGGAAAATAAAAGTGTTCAAGTGGAAGTTTGCACCTAATTGCATTAGACTTATGGCGTTGAATTTTATGATATACAAATACAAATATATACTAAATATGTAGGTTTGTGATGATGATGAACAAAACAAGATAGATAGTCGCCATTCATCGTCATCATCAGAAAAATAAAATTCCATCGTTCGCCCAGAGGCTAAAATCATAGAAATTTATACTCGCAATCGTATTGTGTGTGTTTGTTTCCCTCTCTTTTTTAATATGGATGATGGTTTGAAAACCATTCTCTCCGCACTTCGCACTCCGCCAACCAAACCCCTTGCCTCATGTGGACTTACTTGAGGCGCTTGAAGCATTTGTATAACGAAGTAGCTTTTTGGACCACAAGAGGATACCTATGCTATTTGTGAGCTCTATTGAGCGCCACGTGAGACGGCTGATGATGACGACGGCGACGGCGGCGACGACGACTAGGCTAAAGGAAAGCTGTCCCGCAAAGAGACACATTGGTTTAGGGCTGCCAATGTGAGCAATTTATTATAAAGATTGACAGGGAAAGGGGAGGAAAATGTAATCAAATTTTGGATATGACACAATGAACAAAATCCAAATTTAATTGGGCTTTAATTTCAATTTGTGATTTTTTGGACTTTAATTTGCCAAGAAAGTATTTTTTTCACAGCTCATAACAGAACTTCGAAAATGTGTATCCCACAAATTTAATGTTTTCTTGGACTTACTAATGTTTTGTGATGGTCCAAGTTCTTTTTGACGTTTTGACATTGTATCTCTCTTCCACTCATTTAAAAAAAAAACATACAAATTTCTGCCTGACTTGAGTATCTCTTTCTCAATATCAAGTGGAATTGGGATAAAATGGTGACACTTCAACTTCAATCACCTCAAAAAGTGTATTGTGAGGATCCCTTAAAAAGTTCATGCATAGCCGTTTTTTTTTTTAAGATCTGAAAAGAGTTCTTAGCAGAGTCTGAGCATATCTCTGAACAAAGCGTGTTCTAAGTGGTCAGAATTATTTTTGAAACACACCTGCGCACTTAGCTGTCACTATTTGATAATTGTCAATTTACTTGTCATTTTATTCTACAAGTTTTTGTTAAACAGTTCAAGAAAAACGCTTCTTTTTATTGTAAAAGTTTTTATTTCTAAGCTGAGAAGTCTGTTCTCTTTCTATAACTATTGTTAACAATCGTTAACTATTTTCATTGCTAAAGTAAAGATTGTTACGATTTGTAACACTTTGACGTCAACACATCGTTGATCAATTCACTTTTGAATTGTCAAATAGTTACAATTTGTTACAATGAAAATGTTGCACTGTCAAAAGAAGTAATTGTATTTTTTTTAACTTTTCAGAAAACAATGAATTTCAAAACCAATTGTCATCTTAATTGAAACATAAATTTTCATTATACAATAAACGAATGTGTTTCGTTGATTCCTCTCTTTGTTTTACATGCTTCTGTTAAAAGAATTAAATGTTTTATTATTTACATATCTCATTTCGATGCTTTCGGTTATTCTTTTGTTATTTATTTAGCCATTTGAAGTTATACAAATATGTTTCTTCAAGACATTGGTAGTTTGACAGATCAACAATTTCTGACAGTTGACGTTTCTAAATAATTATAAGAAATTGCAGTGAATTGACACTTGAACATTTTTTTTTTGACATGATAACAAAAGTTAACAATTGTTCGATAAAGAACAGAACACAGAGCAGAGAACTGAGCTGTCAACAAAAAAAAATCTGTGATTCCTTTTATCCTCAGACATATCAAAGCGCGCGGGTTGTGTTTCTTTTTACAATCAGTGCTAGATCAACTCGGATCACGCTCTATGAGATCTAAATAAAATGACAGAGCTAATGGAGTAAAAAGCTGAGCGCTTTTTATTTCGTGTGCTATGAAGGAGATAAATGACAAATTCTTAAACTTTTGACAGTTAAGTATTTTGGTGTGTTTCAGAAACAAATTTGATAGTTCTGATCAAACTCTGCTCAGAGCGTACTTCACGTGCTCAGGCTCTGCTTAGTGCTACTCTGATCTGAGGTTAAAAAGAAAAACGCCTATATTAAAGTCAAGACATGTAAGATTTCTAAGAATTTTCTCAGTATGCTTTACAAAGCAAGAGAATAAACTAAAGACAGAATGCAAATTTGACATTTATGTGAATTTAACTTAAAAAGCGATATTCTTACATACGTCAATTTATTTTTTAGTTGACGAAATATCAAATTAAGCTTAGTTCAAGTGAGACGATTGCCAGATCTGGCATTACAAAAATTGTGTCAAAAAATAGCAAATGTCACAATATTGTATTTTGTTGACAATATTGCCAGAAATGCCATTTTCAGGTGACGTTTAAAATTTTCAGGTGTACAGCTTGGTTGCATTAAATAAACTGCAACCATGGGAATGTAATTGTTTGAATTTGTGCCAAAATCTGACAACCGTGTGAACAAAATGATTTTTGCCTATTTCCACCTAAATAAAAGCTTTTCTGTAAGATTTCACAATATTTTCAGATCTTAAAGGTGAGCATACATTCTTCTTCCCCTAGATACCAGTTTATACCCTGATAGATTACAAGTGTCAAAAAATGTATGTTTTATAAACAAAACGAGGTTAGTGCTACGGACACTATATTCAGTTTCAATTCTATTTAACCTCAGAAACTTAACCTGTTAATTTGCTGCTATTAGTGGGGTTTTGACTTAAGCAACTATTCCTATTTTCTGGACTTTCCAATGGAAAATTCAATTTATGGGTAAAATGATCTACATTAGTAAAACAAATGGCAACCCTGGTCATCAACAAACCAGCTAGCTGTGCAGCAGGTGATGATGATGATGGCTGATGGAGCATTGGAGCATTTTAGCAGGCAAGAGATTCAAATGGAGAAATTACAAAATCAGTCCGTAGTTCGCATGCCCGAAAAGAGAAAGAACTTTCACACACAGCTTTGTTGCGGCGCTGCTGTTGTTATGTTGTGTTGTGCTCTGTGATGGAGATGGAGATGGATACGACGACGTGAAAGTGGGGATATACGAGTGAGTACTTACCCGTCGTCGTCGTTCATCGTCGTAATATAGCAAATGGACTTGTGGAATGGATACCTAGGTACATACTCGTATATTCCTATGGTTGAAGGAGCTTTGGACGTTATATAGCGTTGCAATGTTTTGCTCCAGAAATCTTCGTCTTTTTCAATATTCCGATGCTTAAATTTGTCTCTGCAAGTTTTGCGGTGTGTGTGGTGGCGGAGAGTCTTGCTCCTCTCTGTGGCGGGTGTAGTGTGTGGCGCGGAACTTCAACTTCAAGACTTTACAAGCATACGTTGTTTTTTCAGTTTCAGTTTTTGTTTTTGTATATTTTATTCTCACTGTGGATGTGGAGCCATAGTGAGTTTCATGCGATTTTGTGTTTTATTTTTTTGTGTATGCCATTCCGCAATTCGTTGTCGGTCCTCATTGTTCGGTGTTGTGTCTTTTCGGGGTCTTTTTCGAGGGTTTTCCTTAAAAGCATATATTGTTGCCATTATACCTGGGCTCTGTGAGCAGGTACATCCTTATCCTTTAAATTCTCCGTATATATCACAATAACGAGAGTAGAGTAGTGTTTTTAAAGTGCGTGAGGTTTTTCCAACTTTTCCGGTATATTTTTCTTCTTGAATTTTATCTATTTAAAAAGTGCTCGGTGTGAATCGGTATCTCGCTGCTGTATCCTAAAATCAAGCTGTTTTCTCAGCTTCCCAGGGTCTGAGAAAGTCCGGACGAGAAAAATAAATAATAAGAAAAAAAAAGACATCTCACGACTTTTAACAGCTAATGGTATACTCGTCATGACCTTAATTAAAAAGACACTAGTGATGGGGTGAATTCCGTCGACACTTTGTCGAAGCTAACGACTGCTGTGAGCGGTGCTATCATCATCATCATTATCATCACCATCATCATCATCTTTATCGCCGCCGCGCTTGATAGAGAGAAAATCACAAACACAAATCGAATCAATACGAGATGACTTTTTGCCTAGATACGAGTATACGAAGCGATACAGATTCGATTCGATAGAGTACCCATCTGCATCAGCATCAGTATCAGCATCATCGTGCGTCGTCCGCGTCATCGTTGTCGGTCGCACGTTTGTCGTACGTCGTTTGTAGTTCGTAGTCCATCGTCCGTCATATCGGAGCCGTTTTGGAATCATAGTTCCAGTATCCATTCGTGTGTTATTCCTCTAAAGAGTTCTTGGTGAGATGTGTTAGAAACTGTAGAGCCAGAGCTCAAACCCGAGCCCGAAGACCTTACAAAAAATCCCAGGCAATTGAATAAATAATAGAGTGTTATTGTTATCGTTATAACAATAAAAATAAATTGTATCTAGAGAAGTGTTTCTTTTGTTTTTTTGTTTTTTTGCTTTGTTGCTTTTTTGCTTTTTCTGCTTTTTTTGTGTCGAACACACAGCTCGTCAAAATATCGCTCGAAAATTCAGTGTAATTTTGTTTTTGGAAGTGTATGTAAGAAGTGTGCGTGTGTGTACATAGCTATATAACGATATAGCGAACAGAATTTATTGACCCGAGAGTTTAAAAATGGTATTTGCGTCCTTGTTCCATCGGAGGAGATAATAGGGTGAATGAGCGCGCGGCACTGCTGATGGAGTGGTGATGTATCTGCGGAGAATTACTTTCGGGGGATGCATATTTAACTCGGAGACTAGTATTTGCTTGGTACGTGTTTATTCACCTGCTTAAAGAATTGTTTTTTTTTTTCACTTTAGTTTATTTTTCCGTGTTTGACTTTTTGTTGGTGGTAGGTACTTATTTCTTGTGTGTAATTTAATTTGTACTATGGTGGCTGGATGTGTATGGATACTGGAGGAGCATACATCATCCAACATAAACGTACTTTAACGTACCTGGCCTAGGTACTTATTCGGATGCAGTACGTATGAAATTTTAATTAATTTTTGCAGCAAACCGCAATCTCTCACTCTAGACCCATACCCCGAATCTCTTATACCAAGTCTGATGGGTATGGTATGTTGGCACGTAATTTCGGTTTGTTTATCGTTCATGTAAAACCACAGAACAAACATCCTGATGCCTGGGATGATGTCTTCCTCTATACCAACCCCCCCTTTCCATCCCCCAACCTTCTCTCGTTCGGTATTCGGTCTTTGGTCGCCTTTTTTTGTACCGTCAACAGCGGTTACTGTGAAGTCTTTACGCTCTAGAAATCCCCAATGGACTCGTGGAACATTCTTTGGCTATATGTTGACAAGCGACTCGACTGTGCCTCTGCCTGCCTGACTGCCTGCCTATACCTTTCTTTCTGCCTCTTCGGTTGTTTGATATGATGTGGGGAGATGCTCCGCTCCGCATTCACAAAATTGGGCACAATGCGTTAATAATTCAGTGAAAAAAAAAACAAAAAATATACGTAAAGGTATATAAAATATATACTATAGGCATCATAAAAGCAAAGCAAGTCTGACAAAAGGAGTCTTTATAGCTTTGGCTCGGTATACAGAGATATATAGAATTAATGGGGATTCCTAGTCAAGATCGTTAGAGAGCTTCGCATATCTCTGATAATAGCCGCTTAAATAGATATTCCATCATTGTTTTGCTGGGTTGAAGGTACCAACATACAGTGGGGTAAAATGAAGAAATCTTCTTCGAAGATGAAAAGTTGTAGTTGTATGGATATTTTTGAGGAAAGCTTGTTTTTTTACTTTTTTTCTTCTTGTATTAAAAGATTAATCTTATTTATGCTTTAAAATTAATTTAACTTTACCAAAATGCATTTTCGAGTCTTAAGAAAATAAAATTTACTGTCTCCCAAATATAAGGGAGGAAAATGATGCTCCAAAGCTTCTCTTGGAATTAATTGGTTTTGAGAAACAAGACAATTCGAAGAAAATTCCGTTTTAAATACATGATATTTTTGCTTCAGGGAGATTCAGATTCGCAGGAAATAATTATTATAGGAAAACGGGAAGATTCATGATTTATAAGAGTGGATGAGGTATTATTTATTGTAAGGGATGAAGTTACCCTGAATTCTAAATGTTTCTATCATATCGGGGTCTTAAAATACGACGCTTTTAAATATATAAAGACAACCAAAACGGGGTTTTTAAGGTTAAGTTAAGAACCTTAGCAATACGTTGTATAATGATATGCAATGCAAACAAATCTTTGTCTTTTACGAGTATAGATACAGTTTAAATCATTTTAGTATCTTACTTACTCTGGAAATTCTTTTTAGTTATGAGTCTTCATTTAACTCTAAACAAAGTTTTGAGGAACCTTGAATTTAATGCTTTCATAGTTTTGAAAAATACGTTTTGAAATTTATTTTTAGTGCTGATTTCGAATCCGAACTTCAATTTGAACTGTCTGCTCAAATTTTAAAACTACCCATTTTCAACATTTTTTGTACATGTTTCAAAAACTTGATATAAAAGAAATTTTAAGACTACGGATTTGTAACGAAAACAAAAATTACCTTTATCTCGTTTTTCCATTTTCTGTTGAAAACCGTTTTAGCATAAATAGTTCACGATTTCTTTAAGAATTATGAAGACTTTTTAAACATTTTATGAGCTATAAATATTTCAAAGAATATTGAAGAAATTAAATTTATTGAAAAAAACTACTTCATAAATTAAGATGGCCTCAATTTTTTCGAATTTGAGAAAACAATGTATAATGTAGTAATTTTGAAGTTGAAATTGAATTAAGGCGATTAAACTTTATTAAAAAAGTGCAATTTGGGTACAATTGGGCTAAAAACTGGAATTAAAATGAAACAAAATTAAAATAATAAAAACTGGAAGCAATAAAAAAGGAATGTGTAAATTTTTTGGGGGGTTTAGACTCCAATTATTATAAATTGATTAAGAACTCAAAATCAAAACTCAAAAATGTCGGTTATATTGAAGTTTTTTCTTTTTAAGAAGTATCAGATTTTGAATTTGGATATTTAAATTCTGACTGCTTGAAAGTTCTTTTGGCAAAATGTTGTTGTTGTGAAATCAGCTTTGCAAAATTTGTTTTGAAAAAATCTATAAATAATAAAATAAAGATTACAAATTATTAAAAACCACCAACTTTTATGTAAGAAAAACGGTGGGGACCCGTTTAAGATGTATGACGTTTTCTCGAGGACATTGGCGATTATTTTAAAAATTCAGTAAAATGTAGAAGCCATTATTTAGAACTAATCAAACTTTTATTTTCTCTTAATTTAAGTTAAGATCAATGACTTCTTTGACTTTAAGTAAATTACTGAATCCATATGACTTCTGAGTTTATGATATTTCAAACTAAAGTAGCATTCACATGAGCGCGACCAACGAACGACGAATGAATTACAAAATGTGATTTTATATACGTTTAAGACATATTTGAACACAAAATCTTAACAAAACGATAGCAATATAGTTTCTATTTGATTTATGATGCATCCTTTTACTTTTCAATATCATTATATTAATAAATTTAAGAAAACAAATTTATTCGTCGCGAACAAAATTCTAGTTGATACGAACTGTCAAACTTTATTCGCGTCCCACATACCATCCACACTGCGACGAATAAATTGATCGCGTTCCACATACCATCCACACTGCAACGAATAAATTGTTCGCGCGCTACATAACCTAAAAGTCAAACTTCATTCGCGACGAATTAAAAGCTCTCATGTGAAAGAAATGTCAAAATCGACGAATATTCCTTCATTCGTTGGTCGTGCTCATGTGAAAAGTGCTTAAGAGGTTCATTTCTCATATTTAGGTTTGTTTGATTGTTGTTGCGAACTGTCATTGTTAAGACGTGTTCAGATGAATCGTTCTTATAAAATAAAATCTTCATTTAAATAATTTGTAGCAACAATTTTTGTTGATTTGATTTATGCTTTTCAAAACTTTGTTTTAAAAAATTCTGCAAATAATTAAATACAACTTTAAAAGTACAGTTTCCAAAAAAAACGAACAACGATGGGTTCCGTTTAGGATGTGTGACGTTTTCTTAAAGATTTAAGATTTTATTTAAAAACATTATTTCGATATAATTAACATTAGATTATCTCTCAACTTAAGATAAAATCAAACTAAGAGGTTTGTTTCATATACTTAGATGTGTTTGATTTGTTTTTTGTTTTTCACGAACTGTCACTGTTTAGACGTGTTCAGATGCATCGTTTTTAAAAACAAGATTACTATTTTGCTTCATTCAACTACTTTTAAGCAACATTTTTTTCTTAACTTGATTTTATGGCATTTATATGTTCCACTGTAGATAAGTATGATGGGTGGGTGGGCTAACATCCCTGTCGCACTTAATCGCTAGTGATGAGCAGCTAGCATAACAAAGCAAGGAGGTCACACGATTGTGTGTGTCATTTTTTTTTTATTTCTTATAGGAACACTCAAAACCGTAATTGACATCAATAGGCGAACTGTCATCGTTGGGTATTTTGTTGTTATTCGACGTAATTCAGTATCAGTTATGTAGGACGTTTTCAATAAGGATGTCGTCGATATGACGATGCCTATGTCGATGTGTTGATATCGATGTCGATGTCGATGTCGATATCGAAGTCGGTTTTCCCGTAAATAGATTAGCTAATTCTCGAACGAAAGGACAATAGCAAAATATCTATGTAGCTATGTATATGTATTAGAAAGCGGTCGTTAGCTTGATTTTTTTTGTTCAATAGATAAAATTTCCTAAATCTGGATGTCCTTGTAATAGCTGATAGCATTTTATTTGAAAGCGAAACGAAACATTTATGCTAAAATGAGCTCTCTTCTATTCTGATGTTCTTTAGTTTAGCGATAGATATTATAATGTAGACATATAGATATCACTTTATTCAGTTGCAATTGGCCTAATTACAATTTTTGTAGCAAACGAGCGATGGCGGCAACGTTGAAGACAACGAACGACGACGACGACGACGAGCGACGGTACGGTGGCATTGGCCGTCCGTTCGCCTCCAAAACTCATAAAATTCTCTACTTTATGTCATAGAAAATTGGATCGCACCATTATTCACATTTTTAATGGTGGCTCTTGCTCGTAGCCTCGTACTCGTGCTCGTGCTCGTGCTTGTGCTGGTGCTACCGCTGTGGTAGTTTGTGGTGATGGTTTGTTTCTTAAATCTAGGTCTTGTGCGTCAAAATGGTTTTTCTCTGATTATTTTTTCTTGCTGGCACTGCATTTTTCTATACTTTACTATAAGAAGGAAAAATAAAAATTAATAAAAAAAATATTAAATAATGAAGACGAGAAGGCCATCAGAGCCAGAGCTAGAGCATACCTCTGTTATAAACTTATCTATAGTTGTAATAATGTAATGGGTTTGCACAGAGCACACAAAAATCGATTACTTATAAAAAAGGAGCTCTTTTGCGAGGATTAAAGTATTAAGGACACTTAATTGAGACTCCTTATTGCGACGACATCGTATATATGAATGAATTTTATGTTTTATTCGTTGTTTTTTCTTCCTTTCCTATGTTTTAGGTCTACGTAAAATATGTGTTTCAAGGTTATACAAATGGCGATGTAAATAGACTTGGAATAACCTTCATGTCTTCTTTTTGTAATAATTGTACCCACCTAAGTGTGCTTTTGTTCCATCAAAGTGGATGCTAATGCGTACTTTCACATTTTATAGTACCTCTTTAACATTCACTTTTTTCTTGTTTGCTACTCATCTTCTGATGCCTTCTGCTTTACGGACTAATGCCATTTGTTAAGTATTTCTTATTTTTTTTTCTTGTTGTTGTTGCCCCATTCTGTGGTTATAATGTTGATTTATGAATTTACTTATTTTTTTTTTCTTGTTAAAATTTCGCAATGATCTTCGTAAGACATATTTTTGAACTTGCTTATTCAAATATAGCATTAGTCGTGGGGTAAACTGGGTGCATGTAAGTGTTACCAGACTGTTTAAAAAAAATATATTCAACTTACGTAACCTTAAATTGGTATTATTTATCCTTTTAACTGTTGTTCGAAGGAATTAACATATACTTAAAAGTTAAGCGATTCCTTTTATCAGCCGCACATCAAGAATGTGGAAAACTTTACGAGATTACCAGTAACATTTTTTAATCAATTTATTTCAAAATGGGGGTTGTGCAGCATTTTTGCATAAAAATAATAAGCAAATAAATAAATTTGGTGGCGCAACATTCCACCAACAACATTCAACAACCAGGGCCTAGTGACTTACAACTCTCAACCATTCCTGTGTGCTAGTAATTTTGTCAGAGATGGAAGGGACCTACAGTTTATATGCCGAATCCGAACGGCTAAATGACTTATTAATGACATCTGTATGTCAGTACGTCAATTTTTTAAAACAAAGTAAAAGATAATTTATTCTAAGAACTCATACTATTCCCTCGCTAGAAAATGTCTTGCAAAAAATCCTTCTCCTTCGAGGCAAATTACTCATCAAGCTGTATTTAGTCGTCTTCGTTAGAATCGAAGTACTGCCTAACGAACTCGTGGTCCATAGATGAAAATATAGGTTGTAGTCAAAAGGGGCCAAGTCTAGAGAATAAGCGGAATGTGGTAGCACTTCTCAGTTGAGTGTTTCCTAGTAGGAACATTTTTGACGAGTGCGATAATGGTGTTTTGTCGTGGGTAGAAATCAGCTTTTCATGATCACTGTATTTTGATCAGATCTTGGTGGTGGCCAGGTTTCAAAGTCCTCAAACCTTTTGGGTCAATTTTCACGGTTCCTATTCTGCAGTTCTAAATTGCCATCTTTGAAACTACGATACCAAAACCATTGACGTCGTTTCCGATAAAGTACTGTCGCCATAAGCCTGCAGCAAAAAGATTTGATGCGATTTGATAGATGATTTCTTTAAATTAAAGCAGAAAAGCCGAACTCCAAACGTATGCTCTTTTTCAAGCACAGAACTGGACATAAATTGCTGACTATGTGCACTGATGAATTCTGACAGACGTCAAACTTATAAAAACAACAATATGGCGTGTGTATGGTAGTGGTAGCTCAATACGTGCACTTACGCCATCTATGAATAAATAGCTGATTGAAAGTTTTACAACGGGTAAAGCGTTCCAAAGTTATTTTATCTCTTTCAAAATTTTAGTTTTTAACATTAAGATAGATATAGCTGTGATTGGCCTTTTTTTGACATATTGATTATATCTGTCATTTAAAAATTCTTTTTGTGTTTCCTGATTGGAGCCAAGCATATGAGGAATTAGTTGATCATTGAAAATTAAATTGACAGAAGGGAATACAAAAGAAAATGTAACGCTCTCAGTGGAACGATTTTGTTCTGAAATGTGAAATAAAAAGCAGCTGTTTTTTGGAAACGCTTTCATGATTGAAAAATTAACTAAATGAAAAGTTCTGTCAGTAATAATGTCCATGAATCTTAAAAACTAACATCTAATCTCAAACATTCAATATTTCCTTGGATATACATAATTACTAAATCGAAGTGCAGAAAGATCGTACATATGTCTGAAAAAGACGAATTTTAAGTTTGGAAATTATGAAGGCTATAGGGAAAAAAATTTCCCTTTGGAATGTTCCCATAGAAAGAATTTCGAAATGCCCATAATTTTCCACCCTTCTTCGTAAGCTCAAATCAAACAGCTTCAAATAAGAGCTCAGAAATTGAATTTTTGTTATAAACAAATTTCATAAGTTAAATTTGATATTATTCACGTTTCCAATTTTCAAAGATAGGAAAGTTTCGTGCGGTATTTTATTCACGATAGCCTACAATATCTTTTTAAATAGACGTTATCTCAAAGACGTTTTAAGTCATTTATTTAAATAAGTTTCAAACCGAAATTCAAACAATGTTTTGGTTCCTAATTTCGTATTTTTAAAATTTTAAATCCTTAAGTGTAGTTTCCACACTTTTTCCTCGTTGGGCTTCAAAATCGCCCCAAACAATTCCTTTATCAGTCCTCAATCTACAAAAAACTGACGTGAACCAGGTAGGTCCTTGATTTCAATAAAATTTAATTACCTAACCTCCTCTCGCTCTCGTGCTTTAACTTTTTTTTTATTTTTTTTGAATTTTATTGTAAAAAGTTATTTTCTCTTTATTTCTTCTTTTTATTACAAAATTAGCAACATCGAGGTCATTTTATATGAAATAAGAAAAATAAAATAAAAAGTTAGTTTTTTGAAGTGTTCATTAGTGTGCCATTTGGTTGCGGAACCAGAACCAGTACCAGTAACAGAACCAGAGCTATAGCCATAGCCAGAAACTGAAACTGAAACAGAGTCATAGTCAGAGCCAGAGCCAAAGTCAGAGAATGATAAAAATTCGAATTCCATAGTTTGTAACGGAGAGGCGCGCATAATGAAGGAATTCGCATGGAAACTGAACTCTCATTTTATATACCTAAGTATTAAGGATGGATGGATGGATGGATGAAACGGGACGATAAAGTTTAAGTTTACTTTGTGTATTATTTGCGTTCCAGGAAGTTACGTCGCTCGTCGCTTGTCGTCGTTGTAGTCATCGTCGAGCTTAGTGTGTATATAGCCTTACGAAGTACCTGTTCAGCCTGTTTCTCGGTTTTAATGAGCGGAACTTTTCGACAATCTCAGAGCCGCATAAGCAAAAAATAAATTATGCTAAATGTCCTTTGTAAACGCAATATTGCGGTAGATACTCGTATTTCGTATGCCTTATACCTACAATACATTTTACCAAATGATGTTTTTTGTCACCTGAATGCCCAATGCGAAGTGTTATGTGAAGTTGTTATATACTTAAATACGTTGTACATATATATGTATAAGTTGGATGATAAAATTTATTCATCAGAACTTTTTCTTTTCCTCAAAGCAAAAGCAAACCAAACCAAAGCATAGCAAAAATAAGAAGGAATAATAAAGGGTACCTATTTAGAATTTTATGTAGAGACAGGCGCGTAGAAAGTTTTTCTGATTTTTATTGGGGTGGTTTTTATGATTAACGGGGGTGGCTGTATAGCTTTATATGTGTACACTGTAGTACACACTCTTGTACAGTGTTTAAATGCGTATAACAACCCAACACTTTTTGTGTTTTCTTTTTCTTTTCATAAATTAATAGTTTGATGATAAGCAGGAATGAAAAGGGTTGGCAAATGTTTTCATTATATGTCTCCTATGGGCTCTATAAATAGAAGGATAAAACGATTAACAATTTTGAGGAAGCTCTGCATATATTATGAGGATTACTAATTTAGTTAAATCTAAACGAAACGAAACGAATACGAAAGGGGCTCTGGAAGCTGCTTCCAGTTTTTTGGCTTGGAATTTAAATTATGTGTTTCTATACTTTTTGCACTTGTTCACAAATATTTGGCCAATCTGTTTTTAGAGAACTTTAGGAAAGTTATTTTTTTGTTTGTAATTTTCAGATAGGAAATACTTATCTATGGCTATAAGGAAGTTTTTCTTTTTTGAAACTATCCATTTGAAGGTTTAGGGACTCTGATGTCCTGGGTATAGAGAGAAGGATGAAAAAGAAAGCAACGTCTTTTTATCGTAATAGTTCAGGAAGTCGTTATAGATTTTGACATAGGTTCATTTGCTTTTTGCTAATTTTGGGGTAGAAATGCCTCCCCCTTCCCTCCCCGCAAAATATATATTTAAGGATTTATGTACTTTTCATCCCTGATAACCTTAATTTTAGCAGTAACGCATAAGATGAAGTCAAAAGCATCTGGCTTTCAAAATTATGGAAGCTAAATAATAATGAAAAACATCATAATTTTGTGAAAGTTATTTCCACAACCATTTTCTTTTGAAACAATTAGTTTTCTAATTCCAGTGAGTTCATTTTGACAGTTGGAAATTAACTTATATAAAGTAGATATTACGAAGTACGAAAAGCTGAAGATTTTAAGCTAAAGAATGTTATCTTTAGAGGTATAGAACTTTGAAATGGAATGTGACAGAGGTTTTTTTTTTTTTAATTGACATGAAATTAATTTTATTGGAAAAATAATGTGGCCGTATATCAGCGATAACACGGCAAATGTTGTCCTTCAAGTGTTCAATCATTTTGGGCTGATCGGCGGCGTACACTAGCGACTTCACATATCTCTACGGAAAATAGTCAAGCGGCGCACGATCTTGGAGCCCAATTCACGGGTCCGTAAAGTGAAACTATGTATTTGGTTAATAAACGTTTCCTTCAAAATTTTAAATTTTAAATTATAATCAAAATCTCTTGACAGCTGACAAAATGGACGCCAGTTAAAATATTGCTGGAAACACAAAGTTCAATACCTCTTAAAAAACACACAATCAATAGTTTTAAGAGTTGTGATAAAAAAAATTTATGAACACAAATTTTAAACAATTTAGTAAAAGATTAAAGCCATTTTAGTAAATTACTACGCTTAGAATATTTTAAATGATTTGAGCATCGTTAACGTTTCACTAAAGTTAAAAGCACAAAATGGTAACTTTAACTTTAAGCAATTTGCTTCGCTCATATGACTTTTCTTTCTGACATTTGAAATAAATATGTCTGTTCCGACGACTTAGGTTTGTTTCATTTTTTTTTATTTACGAACTGTCAATGTGTAGACGTGTTCAGATGCAGAGTTTAAAGGAAAAGGAGATAAGTATTTCACTAAATCATTTTAGATTCTCCAGAATATTGTTGAGTCTTACCTTTTTTCTTTGAAATACTGTAATTTCAATTCAATTCAGAAAAATATCCCTCAACTTACTGGTTTACTGGCAACAGAATCCTTCTTTTGAGGTTTTAACTATTTGAGATGCATTATTCTGCAGTTTAAATTTTAATGAATAAACATTTCGACAGAAGATATTAGAGAAAAAACATCATTGAAGAAAAATCAACAAGAAACACAAAAATCTTAGCACAGATTATAAATATTTAACGAATTTCAAATAAAAACAAACACGATAAATTTTATTCAAAATATTTACATAGCTATTCCAATCATCAGATAAAATCTACTGTATTTGAAGAGTTTGAAAATAATTTGAATATGTACATAGGTACTTCGTAGTATTCCTCTCTGTTGTGTCTGTTAGATTAAATGTACTTATAAACATACGTTTCTATGTACATTATAGGTACTTTGTATCATTTTATCGATGTTATGTCGTCGAGTTTTAAATCATTCCAGTTTCTGTAAATAAATCGGGTTTAAAAAAGAGCAAGGAGTGTATGGTTTTAGCTCTTAGATAATACCCCAGGGATGGGTTTATTAAGGATATATATGATATTGTGCGGGGCTCCCCACGTATAATAGCTTTGTCACAGTGATAAATAGCTTTCGATTTAATTTAAGTTGACAGTAAATAACTTAAATGTGCCTTGAAAAAGATTCCCTAAAAAGGGGGACTAACAAGACGAAGGCAAGTTAACCAATTGTGCAAGAAGACATACGTTTTTTTTTGCAAAATTTGTCATGTAAGACATTTTATTCATTCGGTTAAATCAGCTGTTTGTAAAACATCTTCTTATTGAACGCTCTTCTTCTGTTCTTTTTCTTACTATCGTGAACTACTTTCGTTCCTAAACGTTAAGATTTCCACAATTTCTATCCCTATGATGTCATCACATCGTTCTAAACTTATTGTTCAAGTGTCAAATAGTTACGATGTGTAACAATCCACAACTCACTTCAAGAGATGAGTTAGTTAAAAGTGCTGTACTGTCAAAGCAAATGACTTGTTTACAAACAAGTAATTGTTAATTTTTTGGCTTATTGAACCACAAAATTTCATTTTAAAGTAAATCAATGTTTTCCGTTGAATTCCTTTCTTTTCTTTTAATCCTTTTGTTTAAAAATTAATACTTAGTTTTTTTAATGTATTTTTAAGAAAACATACATTAAGTCATTAATTTTTATTAAATTTCTTATACATACATACATCATACATATGTATGTATATAAAAATATTTCTTACATTGGTAATTTGACAGTTCAAGGATTTAATGATTCCTATATGAATTTCAACAAATCGTATCAATGACACTGACATTTTTTTGACACAACAAAAATAGTAAATAATAGTTTCAAAAAGAACCGGCCAGTAGGTTTTTTTGTCAGGTTAGTGGTTGGCAGTTTAGACGTGTTCAGATTTTGACGTTATTTTTAAATGCAGATCCTCTTTCTAACTGCCTCGAAATCGGTACTGAATGTCTCGAAACAATAAATAGCCTTAGACACATAGTTTTGTTTTAAGCTAAGTTCACGTTTTAATAATTTTTATCATTTTTTTTTAAACATGTACCTATCTATATTTAATAGCAATTTGATAGTTATAGAACACGTTCAGAACGGAGTTTTTTTAGTTCTCTGATATGTGAAAATGTATTTCTGAACACGCCTAATTCTTTATGTCACAATGACGTTCGTAAATTGATTATTTTCCACAGCAACTCTTTTGTTTCACGATGTTATATCACAATTTTGCATCATTCAACAAATCAGTGGATCTGTCAAATGTGTTTTTTTAGATCTGTCAAACAGTTTTGACAGAATTGACAGAAACTTGATGTTTAATCGATTTGACTTTCAGAAAACTATTTCCTTAAATTTAAAATTCTAGTGCTGTCTAAGAATGAAATATCGTTTCAACTCACTTCACGACACTCGTAGTAAATTAGAACACCAACAAAGTACGCCCCAAAAATTTGTCTGGCCTGTACCCTTGTCTATGTCATTTGTCACAGAATCGCTCTTGGTTTTTTTTTTATTGACCTTTGCAAAACATAAAATATACCTACATATGTACAGAACATACTCTTCGTCTGTGTGTTCTATTAGAAAGAGGGTAAGGCAAATGTGAAAAACGGCTATTTGAAAAACTGCATATATAATAGTATAAGCTCAAGAGCTCCTCTTAAAGTACATATGTATGTATGTATGTAGAAAGGGTTGCTTGTTTTCAATGTTTAAATGGTTGTGTACGAGTATGGAAGGATGGTAGAGACAGCCATACAATAATTTTTCTGTAATTAGCATTGTAATGATGACATGAAGGTCAACTGTAATTGATAAAGCATTTTTTCTATGTTATCCTCATGCAGAGTAACCTAAATATTAAGGAAATAATGTTTTTTTCAGTATTCTTTTAGTTTAAAATAATTGAAAGGACTTTTTTGTGTTATAAGATAAAATACTCTTCAACGAGTACTATGGTTTTCTAGCATGAAGTGTTTCTGTTTTTAAATATACCTTAAAATATGACCATGTTAAACTTAAACAGAAAAAAGAAGATTTTATGTGCTTTTTAATCTGAGTGCACATTCAGGATTCTGGAATTTTCATCTTCTTTTTCCTTCGAAGGATACTTTCATGAACGTGTTTGGTTGGCATGCATGCATAAGGGCAATAATCTTAAAGCGTGAAAATTTCATACAAATAAACATCGTTTTAAAATTGTATATTACCTACTCTACTATGCCAATGTTGGGTTTTTGGTTTATAACCCGGGGCTTAGACAAGGAAGTAGATGCAGAACTATTAGCATTATTACATCTGAACATGAGAGAGAGAGTAGGTACCTACATGATGAGTTTAGTAATTTCCACGAATAATATTATGTTGTTTTGTTTCCACATAGTTTTCGTGTTTTTCTAATAAAATAAATATTTAACATATTCCCAAGTTAATGGCATTCTTGTGCTTGCACATACGAGGAGGTTCCTACATCCATTCAAAAAACTATATAAAACGATAAAAATCATAATATTTTCACTTGCCTCAAGGCATACGAATAGTGTACATGATTTCGTTACTATGTAGACTACAGACGACGACGACCGAAATACCCCTTGGCGTTATGGCAATATTTTTTAAATTATATTCTACCTACCCATAAAAGAAACTACACCATTTGACAGGAATAGGTAGTCTGCTGTTGACGTTGGATCTGTTCGCTTCAAACTAACTGTCAAAATATGGAAGAATGTCAACGTCAATTCAAACATCAAAACATCCTCACGACTTTTTTTTAAATTTAGAAATTTTTCTCATGAAAAACTAATTTCGTGTGTGTTATGATATAATCTTGGATCAAATTCAGAAAATGGAATACAAAACTCTGTACTTAAATACTTTATTATTTATAATCTTAACAAGAAATTACAATAACCTACATATTCTTGAATATATTCATATAAAAGAAAGGATTTGAGATCAGATAAAGAGTCAAACCTAAGCAAAAAGCTACACAATACAAAAAGTATATAGAAACCATCAAGAAAAGAGGCGCATAAAATGTGGGTGGATTCATATGGAACATTTATAAAAGAATTACAACCAGAGCCCTTAGGGATGCAACCTATACACAATACTAAAAATCAGATAGTGTATACAAGTACAGATACCTACCTGTCAGTTGAAGACCCTTGCCATCTGAAGTGGGACACAAGACCATCATCAGGACGACAAAAACCAGGACCCTACATATGTATATATATGTTATATGTTGTGTACAAAGAAAGAATTGATTTTGTGTTTTTTTGATTTGAGAAAGTATTCCCAGATGTGTCATAGAAGAATACGATAGAAAGCTAAGATATTTTATGCCAATCGTCAGTTTAAAATAAAGGGTCCCTTAAGAAAAACATATATGTACCTAGTACGATATATTACGGACTTTGGTTGGATTTTAAGCGCCTCAGACATATCCAATGAAATAAAAACAGACGAGTCACATAATAAATTTTCTATACTCGTTCTTAAAACCTTTCTTAAACTTTTAAGAGCGAGAGATAATGATTATTTTTTATTGTTTGCTATCAAATTGAATTTTATTAACATTAATATGTAATGAACATGAATAAATTCTTATCGATACAATGACATTTGTTATATTGAATAAATGATTATGTAGCTTTTTATTGTCATTGTACAAATAACTACACATCATAAGGGTATGTCTACATTATGTATATACAAACTCTAACTATAACTCTGGGTCTGTTTGTGGGGTAGGTAACTCAAAAATATCAATTTGTTTGCTTTTTTTGAGTGGGTAAAATGGACGGAAGGGTGGGGGGGAATATGGTCCACGGATATGAAAATACATTCTATTTCCGAAAAAATACATCAATTGACATATTTTAAAGGATGTACTTATATGAAATTGCGGTAGTCGCACATGTCAAGATGAATAATTGATAAATCTTCGAACATCCTTGACAGCAAAATTAAATTACACAAAAAAGAAAAAGCAATGATGTTTAGGACAAAAATGTCCCTGACTTTTTCTTAATCTAATAAATGAATGAGAAAAGTTCTTGCTCATGGAATCTTTAAGTGTATTTGTAAGATTGTTCAATAGGAAATTACAGAGTTTGCATTTAATTTGTTTTAGTTAAATACAACATAGATTTTTAGTGTCAACTTAGCAAAACAACATTCAGCGATCTAAAAGTTAAAAGGAGAATAATTTGCGTTTATTATTTATTCTTGTCGTTCTATGTTTTTTATTTTTGTATAACTTAGTAAAGCAATCCTCATCTGAAAACGACTTCAAAGACTGTCTTATAGTTAGCTTTAAATAAGTCTTGAATTTTAAATTCATCATGCGATGTTTTCTATGTTTTTTTCTTCTATGCTAACTTTCTGCCAATTAAGAAAAGCACATTTCAGAAAACTGATTAGAGGGATTTTTGTTAAATACTTTTCTACCTAACAAATTGCTGTTACATTAGAATTTGTTGCAGTAGATGTAACAGTTCTAATTTTGTCATGCAATGTTTTCTATGTTTTTTAGAATTGTTGCTATAGAAATTCTGCAAAAATATTTAACATTGAATTGACTATATGACTATATGATTAAAATTATTAATTTTTAACGTTCTATGTTTTCTATGTTCTTTTAGTCATTTACTTAACTATGGTTCTATAAAATTAAAAAGGTAAACACTTTATACTGCCTCTTGCGAGGAATTGACAAATTCTCCAAGAGTAATTCTTGTCATGGAAAGTTCTTTTTCAAAAATTTGCCGTTCGGATTCAGCTTAAAACTGTAGGTCCCCTCCATCCCTGACAACAGTACTCGCACACAGGAATGGTTGAGAGTTGTCAGTCACTAGGCCCTAGTTCTCAAACGGACTGTTGCGCCACCCAATTTATTTTTTTTATTTAAACACTTTATATGTTGAAAAATTTATGCTTCTAAATTTGTTAATTAATTGTGACGAATTAATTTTTTGTTCCATGTTTTCTATGTTTTAAACCGGCTTCGAGAGGGTGTGATTACTATAATTTAACTCATTCTATACATGTAACAATTTGTTCTTAAGTTAATTACTCAATCAGTGTTTTTAGATTAATAAAGTTGTTAAAGTTCGCAACAACGATTTTCTTAAGTAAAACTGATATACATATTTATTAATAGTAGAAAACGATTTTTATTGGGTGTTTTTCTGAGAGAAAGCAAATATTGTTGGAATGATTTCTGAGTGTCTTGGAACTTATTTTTTAAATATAATTTCTCAGAGTAATATCCGCTGTGCTTATGTTATGACTTATGAGTTACATAGTCTATTCCGTCACTTTACTTTTTCACTATTTTTCCTGTGGCCGATTGAATATCAAGTAGCGTTAGATCACACACCTGAGGTAGCCAGCTAACTGGTAACTGGACAACTTCTGGTCAAAAGTTGTTATTAAATTAATTTTGTAATAAATTGATGACAAAGGAAGCTGTATGACAAATTGTGTCGTCCTGTTTCAACAAAATATTGTCGTCGATGTTTTTCTGGTTCATTTTTGGAAACCAAAACTCATTCAACCGTTACGACAGCTGCTTCTACCGATGAATGCCGCCGGCGTGTAAAGCGCACTAAAAAGTCAATTTTAATAGAAGTAATTGTACTGCAGTTTTGCTTATTAAATAAGCTATTTAACCAGAAATGAGCTTCATCACCAAACACCGTATAAAAGGAACGAAGTGCTCTATGAACTTCGCGAACAGTTGAGAAAATTTCTACAGTTTGGCAGTGTTGTTCTGTCGATAAACGATTCATGATGAATTGTCAAACTTTATATTGAACAAAAATGTCAACACAATTTTACATTCTAAACTGTCAAACCTTCTTGTGGCAGCTAAAAAAAACACCCTTCATCAAAAGTTTTACTTCCATATACTTATTTAATACCAAATTAAATGTAGATTTACTTTTAAAAAATCGTTTTTTAGTATAATTGTGTTTTGATGCATTCCAATACTCCCTTTCCGCAAAATTTTAACTGTTTTGTTAGAAAAGTTCATTGGCCCTTCAAGAGCCTAAAAACATCGTCACCTCTTGAATATTTCAAAGTTCTTTTTTTTGTTTTTTGTTTATTTTTTAATAACTTTAAGGGCCATTATATATGAATTCAAAAAGTACTTAAAACTTGACTCGCTTAGTATGAATAATACATTTATTAAAATAGCATTTTATCTCACCTTTGAGTTTAAATCTATACATGAGTTGGTCTGAACAAAAACAAAAAACTTTTTCCAGTTCGAACACTCTTCTCCTTTTTATATATAACCTACAACTCCTATACCCGCAACCCATCCAGATTCAGATTCAGATTCATATTCAAATCCAGACCTAAGTTATAGTCATCATCATCATCAGTATTAAAATGTCATTTTATTTTGTATATTTATGAATGTATATGTACATGGAACATCCTGTTGTGTAGGTCGTATTTTTAATAAAAAAGTAAAAACAAACTTTTCTGACACTTTCAACAGGATACACAATTCTCTTCTAAGAGATAATGAGTTGGAAGTCTTGAATAAAAGTCAATTAAAATGATTGAAAAGTGCACATGCAACCGTAGAGAGAAAATAGACTTTTCAATCAAACAGAGGATGAATGATTGTTCCCTAGTCCAAAGACATCAAGACACTCCGACACCGGAAAATCCTATATCCCATAGTTGTCCGCAACTGTCGTCGTCGTCGTCGCCGTCGCAAATTTATTCGAATATTCTTGGAAACAACAACAACATAAACACTAACAACAACTGGAATTGCAATTGCAACAATCTGAACGAGCACCAGGACCAGCATCAGCATCAGCACCAGCAACAGAACCAGCACCAGCACCAAAACTACCTTCATCATTATCATCATCATCATCAAGAGTACATTGGACGACAATGCATGTGCGCCAGTGGGAGCGATAGTATTCGACATTTCAACAAAAATTGTAGCATCCAGCCACCTCACCATTGGCCATCGAGCACAGTGTGACAAAACCAGTGCTCCAGTAGTATCGACCTTCGTGAACCCGAGTCCGAGACAAACCGGTTGCAGTTGCAGTTGCTTGCCACCTCGGAAGGTGCTCATCCTAACCCATCATCTGCAGTTCCTCCTAATGCGCTCACCACCAAAAGATACATTTGTTGTCATTGTAGTTTTAATAACAGACCCATCATCTGGTGGGTGTCCTGTCCTCGGCTGTCTTCCATTGCATCGTCAACGAAATTAGACACCAAGCCAAGTGCATCCCATTCGGACCTGCGTCAGCTATACAAAGAAAAACCCACCGCCATGAATAATTTTTATAATTCTTATAACGCTTATAACCAGCAGCATCATTTGCATGCAGATGATCCTGTGTTGCCAGCTACTGTTCCCCTTCCTCCAACATCGCATCTGCGAAGACAGGCAGCTGCAGTGGCGAGGCCAAGCTTTGGCAATGGCAAGCTATCGAATCAGCACTCCCAATCAATCACGGCCTTATGCAATGTTTTCGATAATTATTATGGGAATAGCTTTACGTGTCAATGTCATGGAAACTTAGGAACCCCAAAAGTCCGATCGGATCAGTGGTTCGAGGAACCAAAGCCCAGGGAGCTACCACCACCGCCCAGTTGCTATTCAGGTTTGTATCATTAATTTTTTAATTAACATGCACAATGCACAATTCACCATGACACAATGACACAACACAATCCATAATACTTACTACACAACACATTGTCCTCTTTTTCTAGGATACGAACGAGGGAATAGACTGACCGATGACGAGGACTCAACCTTTCCAGCAGGACTCCTGGACCGGGAGTTCCATATGTTGCACCGGAATATACCTGCCCTGCGTAGGTCTGGTGTTGATATCACCACAATAAGACAGCATTTTTACCCGGACGGTGGTTGGGGATGGATCATTTGTGGGCTATCGTTCCTAGCACACGTCCTGACCTCAGGATTGCAGCTCTCCTACGGATTGCTGCTCTTCTATGCCACTCAGCATTTTGGCAACAAAAGCGAAATAGGTGAGATGTGTTGTTCTTGTTTTTTGTGTGTATATCTTTATCACTGAACCACACCACCACACCGGGAGCATGGCACCATATAGCCATTCCCTATTTTGCCATTTTCGCATTTTCAACTTGAACAATTCGAATTGCAGATTGGTTAGGAGCATTAAGCTGGTCGGTATCCACAATAGCTATTCCAGTTGTAATAGCATTTTGCAGAAAGAAATCGACTCGGCTTTTAGCTGTCATTGGAGGTTTGGTGCTACCGTTGGGTGTTCTTTTCACATCGTTTGCCACCCAACTGGGTCAGATGTCTTTTAGTTATGGTGAGTTGAGTGTCATTCGATAGGAGGGTCGTGAAGGTGGAGCTTTTTGATTCCAAATGGCTCTTTAATTTATTTTTTCAGGTGTCTTAATAGGACTTGGAGTCTCAATGGTTCGAGAATCGTCGATCATAATGATTGGAAATTACTTCAAAAAACGTCGACAATTTGTCGAAATGGTGGCCATGTCTGGAGAAGGAGTTGGCTTGGCATTGTTCTCGGTAATCCTTAAAGAGGGTGTTGGGTGAGTGTGGAATGGAGTTTGTTTTCAGTGAATCTCAATTACTCATTATTTTACTTTTTTCTCGATTTTTTTCTATGATATGATTCAGCAAAATGGGTTGGAGACTTGGTTTGCAAGTCATCGCAGCAATGGTGTCTATCAGCTTCTTCATGGGTCTATTGTATAGACCGGCTTCCCTCTATCATCCACAACGTAGAGCTATTCAACATTTGAAAAATCAAAGAAAAAAAGTAAGTAGTTTTTTTTTGTTTGTATTTATTAAGTTCTGATGCCGAGATATCCAAGTTTTGCTTCTTCATTTTTAATCTGTTTTTTAAGGACTTATTTAAGTTTGTTGTTACTGAATATAAATTTAATAAGGTTCAAAGTTTATCAGACATAATTTTGTTTTTTACTTTTAACGATGTTAATAAATGTACACTGAAAAATTTGAAAAAATTACAGTATAGTAAAACCAGGTTAGGAAAAGCTCTGTATCTCCGAGTATTTATCAGCCAAGTAACTCAAAAACACTCCACTTGATTGAAACTAATTTAAGTAACAAAACCAGGGAACCTAAAACATATTTTCAAGTAAATTTTCTTCATTAAACATTTACTCTTAAGTAAAACCAATTTAATCGAACAAAACAAAAATTTAGCAGAACGCTTTGATTCCTTGTTTATTTTTACCTTCACCTCATTTTCACCACGAAAATGTCATTTGAATGTTTTCAACGGTAAAAGGAAATTGCTTTGGTCAAAAGATAAATACAATTCTGTTCAATACAATTTTTAAATCTAAACTCCATCTTAGTTAATCCTTTACTTGCGACAAATAGCAACTATATCGTCAGTAGTGCATTCGTAAAAAAATTCGAACTCGAGAAAAATGTGGGTCCAACCTTTCCGCCCATCTGTCTGACTGTTCTCGCCCAAATAAAGTTAGTCCTTGGGTCAATTGAGTTCAAACTTTAAAAATCAAATTTTTAGGAGATTCGTGTAAGGTCTTTTTTTAAGTTTTTTAAGCCCAGAAAAATAGTAAAATTTTGATTATCAAAAATAAAAAAATGGAATTTTCTCAAAAACGACGAAATTTCATCCACATTTTTTTTTTCTTAACTTGACTTCTTTTAATGTAAAAATATATATTTATGTATTGCTCCAGAAGGGTACCTGACATAGAACCGTTATTTGGTTTCTATTAACATTTATTTAACAAAATTCAAATATAGGACTGTAATAAGGACAATGCATTTACAAATATAGTGACCTCAACATATGTACTTCTTCTAAATTAGTTTAATGTAACGTCTGTTTTCTTAAAGGTGTAGAATTTTAAGTTGGCAACACTATTTAATTGGAAGCCATTTTGACGGTATGGTTTGTCACCTGAACACCGCTTCCATATTGTGTAATTTTTTTTTCAAAAGGATGGTTCTGTTCGAAATACGTACTTACATTCATTTTACGGTCAATTCACTTTTGGTTGAATGCATACGTCCATAAACAAAACTGCCGTATTTGGAGTGATAATAATCCTAAAGTCTATGTTGAGACACCGTTACATCCACAAAAGCTGACTATTTGGTGTGCTTTATAAGTTGGTGGAATAATATGTCCGTACTTCTTTAAAAGTGATACTGGCAGGAAAGTTACAGTCAATGCTGAATTCTGTAGAGCCATGATAATCTACTGACTTTTTCAACCATCAATTGAACAACGATGCGATGGCGCAAAATGTCACACAGCTCGCCAGCAATTGATTTATTGAGGGAAACGTTTGTTAACCACATTTTTTCACGTCACGGCCCCGTGAATTGTTCCAGGATAGTGCGAATTAACGCCGCTTGACTATTTTCTGTGAAATTACTACTTTACGTGGATAAACCTTAAATGATTGACCAATTAGAGGGCAACATTCACTGCGTTATTGCCGATAGAAGGCCAAAAATGATGACAAAATAATCGAAAGTTAGAACTCCTGACTAAACTATGTCCGAGTTATCTTTGGCGGTCATATGCCAGAAATATTGTTTAAGTTATTATGCTAGTAAAACATCTTTTGAATACAATATATTTTATATCAATTTACAAATATCATCTTTGCTTTATTCAATTGCCAAGTTATATACCTCTTAAAAACACCCTTTCAAGAAAATTCAGCCATGTACAGTACATTAGGCTAATATATAAAGTCAGTTTGCTAAAGCGACTTATAAAGTTGTATATTTTTTGAGATCCTAAGTTGAAATTTGCTAAGGAATGTGAACTTTTTATTCTTAAGTAGTTTAGAAAAGGGCTGAACCACATACAAGTTAATCATTTCAAAAGAAAATGTCTGTAGAAATTAAGAATATCTTTGATTTATATATCTTAAAAGCGTTTAATATTTTTCTTCTAAGACAAAAATGTTAAAAATAATGTGTTTTAAACCAATTTGTTTCAGGTTAAAGAAAAAAAGACAATAGTTCAAAGTCCAAAGAAAAGTTTCATAGATCTCGTTCCAGCTAGATCAACTACAGTTAGAGTGCTTATAATAACTTCAGCTGTATCGGCGCTGGGAATTTATGCTCCAATATTTTCAATGGTAATATTTCTATTTGCTTTACTCATGTGGACATTTTTTTTAAAATCCACTAATTTCAATATTTCAACCACAACAGTCGCTCCATGCTGCCAAAGAAGGTTGTGACATCCAAGACTTGGTGCTCCTACAAACATTCCTTGGATTATCAACAACTTTAGGAGTAGTTATAGCTGGATCAGTTATAAAAAGATCTTGCAGAATCAACAACACTTTAATTTCAGTGCAAATTGTTTCTCAGGTAAAGTTTTTCAAAATATATCCAAAAGACCATTTAAACCTTCTTCGTCTAATTAAGACATTTTGATATTTAAGATAACTTTCTAAAGCTATTTTTTGTTGAACATATTTCAGGCTTCATTGCTCGCCGTAGCGGTTTCTATATTGTTTCTATCTTTTGTGCTCGGATTTCGACCACTTTGTGTGCTCTGTTGGATATACGGAATTGGATTTGGAGGTTTTCGATACTCGTTGAAAATGTTAGCCCTACAGCGAGTTAAGGCTAAATACTTTACAAAAGCATGGGGTAAATATTAATTTGAACTTTAAAATTGAAAATATTTGAAACTCATCCGATTTTTTTCTTTTCGAAAATTAGGCCTTATAAGAGGAGCAGAATCATTGCCTGTGATTATAAGTGTACCGTTGACGATGTTTTTGAATGATTACTCATTGAAATATGGCCGAGCTGGTTATTTTATTTGTTCAGCAGCAGCTGCTATTGGCGTTGTTCTAATATTCTTCGTTGGATATTCGAGCACTAGACAAGGCATTTCAATGAAAAGTTGCAATAATGGGACTCTAAGATCACAATATTCCACTGCCAATAGCAACTTTACGCCGGACCTTCTCAATCGAAGCTATCTAAATTTACCGGCTGCTGCTGCTGCTGGCGGTAGTGGCGGTGGCGGTGGAGTCGGCGGTAGTTGCAAATATATGGGACAATGCGGCTGCCAAGCGTGTATGAGTCTCCTTCAGAGGAGCTGTTATAACTGTCACCAAGTACCTAATATCCAACCCAGATGTCATGCAGCGGGAACTAGTCATTTTAATCCCTATACAAATTCGTACTGTTTTAACGAAGGTATGATGTGTCCTCAGAAGTACAACGCTCTACGGGAAAACCAAGCTCGTTGCCGGAAATACACGTTTGGATCGGGCAGCATAGGGGCCAATATGGGAAGAAAGCTACAGAAGAGTTTTTCATTTGTCAGCAATCCGTGCACTGCCACTTGTGTTTGCACCTATCCAGAGCAATATTGTTTACCATGTACTCCTAAAAGGTATACAAATAGTTTTCAACCTCTTACGATGTCACTTAAGTTTTACATTATTCCCATTTCAGACCAAAACAAGCTTTACATCCAGGGTCATTTACTCGAAACTATGGTGGAGCTGGTTCGTTGTGCCATTCGTCGAAAAGTCGCAGTGTTCCAGAAGGCCTATCCACATATTCTCAGACTTGCCGATGCCCATCAATGCATTGCCAAACTTATAACTATCAACGTCAAAGGTCACAATCTCTATCGAAGCCAGTTCACTTTGTCGAGCAAATAACAACTTCTGTCTGACCCACAATTAAATACCAATAGGATCAATATTAGAAAATTTATGTAGAACCTCTTTTTCAAATGGATTTAAGAGTCTAAACCTTAAACCTTTTTAAAACCCTCAAAACCCGACCCCACCCTAAAAACGCCATCCAAAGATTCAAGGATTTCTTTAGAGTATAGATCAATCGTATTATTTATTACTAAATGAAATAAATAAATAAATAAATAAATTAATTAATAAATAAATAGAAGATATAACGAACGATATACACAAATTGTGTTCACCAATATCAGGCATATCGAAAAGTTCAAGTATTAGAATGTATTCTATGTATATAATATATAAAGCTCGATATAGGATTTTTATATAATATAATGTATAATAGGAGCTATAAAATCAATGTTTATCTAATCAATTTCTTTTTTCTTGTTTTTTTGTTTTTTAAATACAAATAAATCAAATTTTATTGTCGAAATGTTTTTGAAAGTATCCATACAAATATTACACACGGCAGAAAAAAGAAGAAGGAAGAGCTTAAGAGCATGGGTTTGTAAATTTAAGGATGTTTAATCAGGAAGACAAAAAACAAACAAAACATCCTTCCATTTTCAACTAATTAAGATTTAAAATCAAATTACATTGGTATTGGCTCTGCTGCTGCTTATGTAAACATTATGTTGTCAAGGATTCATTAAATATTTAGAAGTTTTAACAACCATGTACAGATGTAGGATGGAATTCCCTTAATCAAGGTTTTTTAGAAAATGTTTTAGCTTTTAATCAAAATCAACAATTCGCATTTTTAATACGAGGATTTGTTCGCTGAAGCAAAAATGAAACTGAAATAAACTGAAATATCAAAAATGCAAGAATTAATTTTGAAAATGTTTTTTTTCTGGAATTATTCATCAAATTTCATTATTTCAAAATTTTGTAAACGGTTTGAGTTTCCATCAAAATAGACCGGAAGCTGGCAATGGTCATTTATAAAAGACTTGACAAAGGCTGACAATCAAATTTCAAAAATTTAATAATTAATTTTGAATTTTGAAACTGTTTTTTTTTCTGGAATTATTCATAAAATTTAAATTACATATTTCAAAATTTTTTAAACGGTTTGAGTTTCCATCAAAGATAATAGACCGGAAGCTGGCAATGGTCAAGACTTGATGAAGGCTGAGAATCAAATTTCATAAGTGTACTGTTTAACCGATTACTTTTCGCTAAATTTAAAAAGTTGTCAAAAAACAAAATGGCATGTGATATTTGATAAAGGCTGAGATTACTTAGAAATGAAAGTTGGCATCAATTGATCATAAGCTTAAAAAATAGAGACAAATTCTTATAATTGAGAAAGAATAGAATTTTTCAAATTAATAGAAAAAACGTTTCTGCCATTTTCATATCTGAGGTTAGGTCTTAAAAGAAAAAATATTTTTTAAGATTACTAATTTTACAGAAATCGAAACAGAAATCCTGCTTTAAAAATGCTGTCAAGTGAATAAATAGGAACAAAGGGGAATTGTTTTGGGTTTTTTTTATTTTTGTTTGGAAATGTTATGAAAGTAATTTAATTAAAAACTTCTAAACAAACAAAACCGTATGTCTTTTTGAGAATTTTCAGAAGAATAAAAAAAACTTTATCGGCTGTAGCAAGGTATTCGTTCAGAACGAAAAGTTGTCCCTAACGTCAAAAATTTTTCAAGTTAAATTTTAAATATCTGGCAGCGGAAAGAATTTTTTAACAAATATTAACAACTATTTTACAAGCTTTAAGCTAATAACAAAAAAACTATTATTAATTAATTATTACAAATTTAAGAAAGAAAATTAAAATTGAATATGAAAAAAACGAAAATCGTTTTTCAAAAAAAGAATTAAAACAAATGAGAAAAATATAAAAATACAAAAAATAAAAGTCAACATCCAACGTTACGAGTTTTTCTTTACAGACACACAAAATGGAAATGGATTATTCCGAAAGTATGATGTGCCATTTCTGCATTCTTATTATTGGTGACTTAAGGACTAAATTAGTTCGATAAAATGGGATTTTAAATGTTATAAAATTATTTTGATTTGAATGATCTGGACAGTAGATGTTTAAATTGGTTAATAAAAATCGACAATCTATTTAACGTATGAATGTTCGTACTACCTCACGTTCGGAATAACATTTTTCTTCGTGCATATCTCAAGAACCATTAGAGATATCGACTTCAAATAAATTTTATTTTACAGATATTAACATCGAAAAATGCAGATAGAACTTTCGAAAAAAAGTCCTTTCCTTTTAACTCTCAGTTGAGTTTCGCCTTGCATATGGACTTTTTGATCTCAAAATCGAATGCTATGCTTGGTTTTATATTTAGAAATTCTAAGGAATTTAGCGACCCATACACGTTAAAGACTCTGTTCGTATCCTTAGTTCGGTCTAATCTTGAATATTGCTGTACAATATGGTCACCCTACTACAACAAAGGATCTTTACGGCTGGAACGTATTCAAAAAAGATTTACAAAATTTGCTTTGCGTAGAACTTACTTGCATTCTGATATGCCTAGCTATAATACAAGATGCCAATTAATTCAATTAAAGCCACTCCAAAACAGACGAGATTATTATTTCGCAATGTTTGCCAGGGACATTCTGTGTAACCACATTGATAGCCCTAAATTGCTGTCTTTATTTAATATCTATGCTCCTGCGCGTTTCCTACGACCTAGAGAAAGCGACTTCTTTTATATCCCAAGACACAATACTAATTACGGTTTGAATAATCCTATATGCAATGATGCTTCCTGTTTCAATCAATTTGAGGATTTATTAGATTTCCATTTAAGTCGAAATGAATGCAAGACTCTACTTTTAAATAATATATAATTAATTAGATTTAAGTTTAGCTTATAAGATATTCTATGAAAGTCAAATGTACTTGTTAGAGTAAATAAATAAATATTTAAAAAAGCCATTTAAAAAAAAGGAAAATATCTCACCAACGCCAGCGACTTCAATTAAATTTTTATTATATTTATTATGTGACGTGATACCAGTTCTTTTATACAAATCAAAAAAACTGAAAAAATATTTGCTAGCTCGAATATTTTTCGAACAAGGTATTACGTCCAAAATAATTGTATGTAACGAAAATAAAGTGTTTACCATCTGATAAAGTTTTTAGAAAAATCGAAGTAACAGTTTTTTTTTTTCAAACAATAAAACTCTAAAAACATACTATTAAAAATTGGAAAAAAAAATTGATTGGCTTCAAAATACTTGCTTGTTATTTTCTTAACACAAATATAAACCTACAAAAATACTACTGAAATTTAGTAAAAAATATGTTCGACTCGAATATCTCGAGAACAAATAAAAGAATCGACTTCAAAATTATTTGATTCTGCGCTAAATATTTTTGTTGACATTTATTTGATTTTTTGGGAAAAATATCGATTGGCATTTTTTTTTACAAAAACTTAAAACCTTCAAAAAACTTTTCAAATATATGTCCACAGAAAACAGTTTAAGCTTAATTTTATTTAAGAAATTCCCTATTTTGGACACTTTATTACATTTTTTAATTTGTATTTTGAAAAACAATAACATTTAACTGTTGAAAATTAAACAAAAATACACTGAAACGCGATTTGCTGCGTTGCGGTACAAAAAATTCTAAAACCTGTTCGGAAGTATACCTCGAAGCAAGAATTGTCTGAAAAGTAAATTATTGGAGAATCCAAGCGGATATATTGCTAAGGCATTTGGTTTTTTAAATTCGCTTTAAGATTTTTAAACTATTCTTTTTAATGAGTGGGTTGATTTTGGTTGTATTCACAGCCATGCAATTATTGTTCAAAAAATTAATGTCAAAAAAGATTTTAACGATTTGTATCATACAATTTAAAAGTAGTGAAAGGAAAATACTTTTTCACCAAACATACAATTTAATTCCACTTTCAGAAAATACTATTTACATTTAAAAAAAAAACTTTGTTGACCTTAAAAGCTTAAAACAAATACTACTAAATCGGTAAAAATTGATGCGATAAGAATATTTTGAGAAAAGGTTAAGATTTTAAACCTGAACTCAATTCAATTTATACAAATTATTCTTATGTTATCGTTTGATAAAATTTTTGAAAAATCAAATTCAACTGAAATTTTTTTTTTTCAAATATTGTTAAATGCCTTTAAAAATTATTCTTTGACTGGAATATCTTGGAACGAACAATTATATTGAATTAGGACTGATTAAATTTAATGAACAATAGTGGTAAGAATAATTGGAAAAGCATTCAAAATCAAAACTTCATAAACACTTCTAAATTGGTTTTACTTCTGAAATATATCGACCCAATTAAACCAAATTTTTTTTTATTGCATACTTTTCGACGTTACTTAAGTGACATTTTGTCTTATAACAAAAAAAAAAATATCAAGCTTAAGATATTAAGGGTTATAAAGGTTATTTAGAGTGGGTGGCATTATAGTCTATTTGTAATATTATTAATAGAACAAAAAAGTAATTATATATCATAATATTAAAAATTAAGTTTTATTTAAAAAAACTGAAAATTCAAAGTACTATTAGTTCGTTACTTCACTTCTCCGGCACTTCCATGTTCAAAATAGATTTTTTATTTTATTGCAATATAATATCAAATTTCATCTTACTACTGAAAAATAATAATTAGTTTTTGAACACCATGTCTATTGTGTATATCTTTAACTGTTTAACGTCTGAAATGTTTGTTTCTATTTAAAGACAGTTTCCGACTTTTTCTATACGGTCCAGGTTTTTTTAGTTTCAGATTGTTAGTTCTGATATTCACAATGTTAAAAACTCAGCGGTAAAAATGTCAGTATTACTCAGAATAATAAGGACAATAATGAAAGCCATGCAAATACGCTTTCATACGATTTATTCGTATTGAACAAAACAAAATTAAGTGAATATGTTTGAATATCCATTTTCGTAATATACGGTTTTGCCAATATCCATTTTATTTCTGAAGAAATGTTATTCCAAAAAAAACGTCAACATTGAAAATATCCAATGGTCTCCATAAAACATCAATACCATCACCCTAAACTCAACTACGAGTAAGTACAAAACTTTGATAAAATCCAAGATTACCAAAATATGTAGGTATTTATGTAAGCTGCCATATCTATGTACATACTCACGGATTTCTTTGTTGAAATTCCAATATAAAGTTCGCTATAGAATCTCAATATCATTATCGAGTTCCAAATAATATTATGTAGGTTAGGTTCATCTATATGTTTGTAAGTATTTTTAGCCAGATACTCGGATGTAACACATATTTTTAGCTTAAATTCTACTTACCGTGTTAAAAATAAAACAACGAAATTTATCCAAGGGCACAACACTCATAAGCCTTTTGGTAAATTGAAGGCTTACTTTTGATCATACGTGTTATTCACCCGCCGCTGCCGCCGCCGCCGTCGTTCTCCGCCACAGCCGTCATTCACTCACCTACATATCTTTCTCCATCTCTCCGTCCAATCCACCATTCAACATATTGTGATATGACGAAAAACCTATGCTCTGCTCCATGCCTCAATGTATACCTACTACCTACCTACTACATGCCCGAGAGTTATTCCGAGCGGAAGACGCGTTTTATTGTCATGGTTACACAACGAATAACAATTTTCCACTCAACGAACTATGCCTTCTGTTTGCATCCTGCAGCACTTGACAGGACCTACTATATTAAGAGTTCTGATGGGGAGCATCATAATACCACTAGTGGAAAAGACGGCGCGGCGGGGGTCTAAGGCTACAGTGGGAGTTCTATCTTAAAAAAACAAAAAAGAAGAAGAAGAAAAAATTCGGCATCCACCATTGAGGAGAAATAAACTTTGGAGCAGCAGCGTTTGCGCTCTCCCAAAAATTTTAATCAAAGAAAATATTTTAACTGCTTTTCGCTGCACTTGAGATCAAACAAGGACTTTAATGGCACTTCATTCAGTGTCGAGGATTTTGCGTTGAGGGTGTAAAGGGCCAAGCTGCGGACTATCGCTATACGAAGAAGAAGAACAAAAAGAAAAAAGGATACAAATTCCAAGTCTTGACTTTTTTCCTCTAATCTTTTGAGTCTAGTCCTATAACTTTTTCGTCTTCTTCTATCTTTTTGTGCGAACTCCCTCCGAGAAATAATAAGTTTTCTAAAATTTTCATAAAACTTTCTACCGTATAATTCTTCCCGAAAAACAAAAATTCACGGGTTATGCTTTTGAGAAGTTTTTCATTTCGTTTCGTCTTCTCGGGTATCATTGAACATTCAGTATCAGTATCAGCATCAGTATCAGCAGCGAGAAAAAAGGTTTTACATTACGTAAAGGATTAACAGATCGGAGTGAAAAAGTGCAACTTTCTAAAGGAAGGAGTTTTTCTTTATCAATGAGCTTCGGGATTTCTTCGAATTTTCATGATTTGCAATTAATAAAAAGTTCTAATAATTAAATTCATTGGTATATATTAAAAATTGATGTGAATTTTCGCTATACCCCAAAACAAGAAGATGACTTCGACAACCATACGTACAAATGGTGAGTTGATGAATGATACTGATGATGTTGAAGATGAGTGATGATATATTTTTTCGAATAAAAGTGTAATCCCACTTCTGATTTTTGTGTGAAAAATTTTGTGTGTTTTTTATTTCTATGGTGCTTTTTTTCTTTCTTCTAAAAAAAACATTTTTTCTTTGGAATTCAATAATTCTAAGGGTATAGAAATAAATCAGCTGTATCTGAGCATGAGAGGGGATGCTTGACTGCTTAAGAGTTCTTTACAGCATCCCCGCTTGGAACGCACACGCGTACTAGGACTTCCACTCGGATCGGCTGTATATGCAGAAGCTGTTTGTCTCTCCGCATTCGTATCCTTCTTCGTCTCCGTGTCCTGCATCCTTTTGACACACAAAAGTGTAACAGTTTTGTGTCAAACAAACATTTAATGCCTTTCTCATTTAATTTGGGAATTTATAAACAATTGGACTTTGCAGGTGAGACGATGATGGTTTTGGTTGGTGGTGGGCTAATATAGTGGCGGCGACAACGACAACGACAACGACTACGACACGACGGCGGTTTTCTCATTTCATTCCAGATGAGTTTTCCTTTGTTTTTTGTTTTCAGTGATGGTGATGTTTTGAGATGAATCCGAAAGTAAACATTAGTTTTCAAACCAAACATGTTTCACATTGAGCTTTTTTCCGTCTACTTTTTTCGTTTTATCGTTGTTTTTTGAAGTGTGTTTCGTTGGAATTTCTTGCGCTCGTAAATTTCTGTAGTGCAAGGAATTGCAATGACGTCATTCGCAACGTGTAAACCATGGAGTAGAGTACCTATCTTGTGCTCCATTAACCTCAATTAAGATTCATTTGAATTCTATCGATTGTTTTTAAAAAATTGAATTTGTGAAAATTCTACTTCGTAAAGAAAGAAAAAATTCCTATTATCTATAAATTTTGTTTGTATATATTTTTCAGGACTGCATCATGCAATCTCCTTAGGGAATATCGAAACATCAGCAAAGGTACACTTTTTGATTTCTTTGGTTTTAGTTTTTATGTGCAATGCAATACATATAATTTTATTTCTCTCACATTTTTCAGTCGAATTCGTATCAAGTTGAAAGATGCTACGATTCTGAGGATGAAAATATGGGCAGACGTAGGGCACGAACACAATCTCCATCGGATTTGTACCATAAGACTTCGGTTTATTCCAAAGGAGATATAAGAGAGCAGGTACATACCTTATATCTATTACATAGCTTAATCAATTGAATTAGGAAAGCAGTGATCTAATTCTAATAACATATTTTCATTCATTTTGCAGTATTGCCTTACGGACAGACAGCTTAATACCATTGAAAGGCCAAGGAGGGAAAGGTTTTTTGGTTGTTTTTCAAGTAGAGGTGCTCCGCAATCATTTTTGGGAGTTTGTGTTGGAAGGAGAGCGCCTTCTGACGAGAATATTGCAGACTATGCTCCGTTCTATAAATATCCTCGGTCAGTTTATATTTAATTTAACCTTAATTTGTTGCAGAGGAACTTTTTTGATTCATTATTCAGGCCCGTCACAAAATCGGAAACTATTACGAATCCCGAAAAAACTAATTCGTTATGCAAAATTGTATGAAATTTTCCACTTCAGGAATTTTGGGATTCGTAAGACTTTCCTATTAAGACGGAACTTTTATGAAAGTAGTTAAGAAGTCTGAAGAACAATTTTGCTAACTATTTTTTACAGCTACCATCATCATTGTTCGCCAGAGCAGAAACCACCTGAAGATGACCATGACAGTTCCTATTTTCGAAGACAACCTGCTTCCATACTAATTACAGC
The DNA here is from genome assembly GCA_951509635.1 of Eupeodes luniger. NCBI lineage: Eukaryota > Metazoa > Arthropoda > Insecta > Diptera > Syrphidae > Eupeodes > Eupeodes luniger. The sequence continues at coordinate 2,339,265 of OX608075.1, read as the reverse complement.
TAAATGTGGTGCTGCCGAACCTGCCCAAGATCGGTACTCGTGGATAGAACCAACATCAATCATTGATGATTCCAATCTACGCCCCAAAGATCTAGGGTTTGTGCGAAGTCTATTTCAAAAAAGAACTTTATATATTGATGTAGTAGTTTTAGATAGTTTTTTCACCTTTTCTAACGCATTAATTCCCAATTACATAGTTTGCTTATCTTTGCCCCGAATATATTAGAATTCGGCGGGAAAAAAGTCATAAGAAACGCCTTATGTATGTGCTCCTTTTAAGTGTCTCAGCTTGCTTTTTGTGTAAGAACTTGGCTATATAGTTATTATCAAACCTGCCGGAGGCTGCTGTGGCCATGTTTCTAAAAAAGAGCCATGAGCCATAATTTGCTTGTAGCTATTTTGTTTAAAAAGTTCCTTGCAAAATTATACATTCCCCCAACCCACTTTCTAGAGAACAGACATTTATGTGTGTTTTGTTGTTATATATATATACTTATACATTATGAATCTCGGGTCATTGCCGGAATCCAGCTTCCAGCAAGAAACCTATATAGTGAGAAACTACAAACAACCGCAGTATTTGAGCCACAACTCAGAACATGTTACCTGGTATGTACTTTGTATATAAAACACAAAATCAAATCTGTTAGATACAACGTTTTGCTTTTTGCCTAACTACTTCTACTTTTATATACCATTCTCTGGTATTTTCATGTACCTAATACCTCAAAAACACGCATTATATGACGGACTTAATTACATATTGCATTTATCATTATCTTTAAAAAATCTTCAAAAAACATTTTTTTAAGCATTAGTATAGAGAAAAAAATAGTCTTTAGAAAATCATCATAGTTTTAGAATGTGTTTTTCATTCATTGCAAATTCATCATTATACATTTTGACAGTGTTTATCGATGTCCAGCGCATGTTGGTCTTCCACCACCTCCTCCCCCACCAACTAATGCCCCTAGTGGTCCACCAACTCCAAGGTAAAATCTAGCCAAACCTCCGAGCTTTTGAATACTAAATCGAGTTTCTTACTTTTATAGGACGAAGCATGTGAGTTTTGCCAGATCACACACTTTGACATCGTTCGATGAGGCATCTCTTCGTTCGTCTGGAAGGATGAAGGGAGCCAGAAGTCAAGAACGCCTCATCGGTGGAAAGAAGCCCATCATAAACACGGGACCGATTTATGAGCCAGCACAGCATCAAACTGCATTTGTAACCAGAACTTCCCATCATCACATCATTCCCCATCAACATCAGCACACTCAAATAATTCAACAGCCAGCTTATCATATTCACCATCCGAACATACTGGTTCCAATGCATCAGCATGAACTGGTAGCTCAGCACCCAACCAACGAGGAACTAATATCAATGATGCAGGTAAATCGAGGGGCTGTTGCAGATATGGGTGCTGCTGCAAACATGAGTGGAATAGTTCCACAGAAGTCTCCATCGGCTGCAGAAGTTATTCTTGTGGAGAAAATCAAGCGGAATGCAATGAAGACTCAGGCCACACAAACCGAGGGTTATGCGGCAGCCAAGAAAGAAGGAGTCCCCTACAATTTGGCCCTTAGTCCTCGAACTGTACACAGGGTAAGTTCTAACTTTCGAAAACAAAAGATTAAAAGATAATTCTTTCAAATTCAAAGATTTTTTCAAATTTATAATGATTTGTCTTCAATATTTCATCCAGGTTAAGGTTGTGTCCCAAGGAGCTCAAACGAATGGCATTTTAAATGGAAGAAAACTAACAAAGAGCTATTCCGAACTAAATAATGGTCGAACAGCAAGTGCTCAATCCAGTGACTATCTATCAGCTGATAAAAATAAAATGTAAACCAAACAAACTTTAAGTTTATTCTTCGAGTTCCTAAAAAACACCTTCTCTATCATTTCAGACAAATTGATCACGAGCAATTACATCGGACTCAATCTGAAGAGCCTCCACGATCGCCATCGATGACACTGCAAAATAACATTGGTGAAGACCAAACTACCATTAAGTACTACGAACCACCACCGCCAATAAACATATCGTCCCATTTGAAAACAGTTAACGCTAATGACCTATACATGAGAGATTTGCCCAGGAAGCAGTCTCAAGAAAGCGTTTACTCTTTCAGAGCTACAGACAACGAATCAGCATTGTCCATGAGTAGTAGCAGACATCATCGGGCATCAGAAAACCAAGCCCATCAATCCCAACATGTCTCTAGATCTAGATCGTCTTCGCAGAGCATTCATGCATCGCAATCGATTTACGGTCCCGGCTATGAGGGTTCTTCAAATGCCGGCAGTGTAACTGACTACGAAGGGCCAAATTTTGATTTTGAACGAAACAGTTTACCACGCCGAGCTTGTGGCCAACATAGATTAGATGTTGAGTCCTATACTCATAGCTTGCCGCGCCGTGATACAATGCAAAATCACGAGAGTTGCCGTCATATTACAGAATGTCCAGAACTGCTTAGTGAAGGAGTCCGAGAATACAGGGGAGATGATCTTTTGGAAAAACTCGAGATCCATCGTCAGTCGTGGAGCGAACAACGAAGGTCATCAATGACTGGCCAACGGGCAGATGGAGCATTTTCGAGAGACTCATTGCGACGCAAGTCAATGCCGTTACAGCCCTTCATAATTCCGTTTCCTGGTGCTCCAACGTCAATTGTTAGGACAAAGTCTTCCGAGCCAAGGCCAACACCGGTTGTAGTTAGTAAGAAGGAAGAACCCAAGCTGGAACCCGAAGAAGAAAAGGAGATCTTTATAGACTTCAAGCCCCATGCTTCGCCAAAGCCAAGTCCGAAAATTAATAAAAAGAAACTCACTAAAACTTCATCGGATGGGGAGATCCTCCTTGAACGAAGGCGAAATCAAGAAGCCCAAAGAGAAAGCCATCATCCCCCGGCATCAACCAACCATGTATCATCGAGCACAGCAGAAGACGATGAAAGCAGTGATCACTTGTACCAGAATCTTCCGATAAAAAAAGAAATCGTCGCTGAAAGAAAATCAGTTCCAACTGTCCTGTCTCCACCACAAAGTACAAAAGAAACAAGCAAAAGGGACATGTTTCGCAAGAGATCAATCAGTTTGGAGGACCCAAACACTACCAACGAAGCGAGACTGGCCAAGTCAGCTCCACCTTCTCCCTGCCTAGAGGAGCTTCTAGCTAATACCTCAACTTATCCATCATCGGATTCTCTTGCCAACGATCTTACAAGGGATCATTCTGATGGGCTTTGGAATGACTCACAAGTTACTGTTGTCACTGTAGAGCCCCGTGAGGAGAGTAGTGAGAAAAGTTCAACTTCACATCTTTTGACACCGTCATCAAAAAGGAAAAACTTACTACTCCAGCACCAACAACGAAGTTCCATAGACACTGACTTCATTGATTTTGATGATCAGATGTCTGACCACAGTCCAACGTTCTTAGTTCCTCCAAAATCTATACCGATGCAATCCACGTCGAAAGGTGTCAAAGATCCAACTAGCAACAGTCTGACTGTACCGTTCTTGAAACAACCCTCACCGACAATTGCCGTAACTCCAACTAAGCCCGTTCGGGCTGAGCACAAGCTTCCATCTCCAGTAAATATCAGGCGACTTTCAAGAACACTTTCTCCGGCTCCAGATCCAATTTACGTGTCAAATAGGTAAAATAAGTTCTGGCTAAGGCTTATGTTCATTTAATAAATATTTTGGATCTTTCAGATTCCTAGACACATCTATTACGGTAACAAGTCAAATGCCACCAGAGTACCACCTTTATAGCCGCCGTGATTCCTCGGTGAAGACCAACAACACCGATCTTTCTGAGTGTAGCACCAACACCGATGAGTATATCACTTGCACAGACACTTCAAGACGCACTCCAGGTATAAAGACTCCACCAACTACAACAAGCTCGTCATCAACCACACAAGTACCAGGTTTGCAAACTTTTTCCAAAATACTAGATTTGATGTTTGTGTGATGTGTTTCTCTGTTGAGTCTTGTATATTGTGATTGTCTACCTACCTAGACTTTCTAGACTCTAGACAATCTAGAGGTATTTGTTGTTGCTTGGTGAACTGCTTGCAGTGTAGTCACATGTGCTTTCGAACTGTTTTCCAAATGTAAATGTTAATTAATGTATCTTCCAGTTTCAGCTCAAAGCTCGCAGACCGAAAGGACTCATGAAGGTTCGTCTTTTGAGAGTGCTTCTTCACTTTATTCCACACGTGGAGATGGTCTTTCCGAAGACGCTCCAACAATTGATGAACAACTTCCAGGAGCAATGGGTCAATCTCCAATGTCTCCGAAATCTGAGATGGTGAAGCAGTCCCCATCTCATTCCATTTGCAGTACTTCTTCGGGAAGCTACAACATTGCCGGTGGACTATCGACAACAATCACGCCGGTTAAGGAAGAAAGTTCACCCATCCCAATAACAGTCTCACCTCCAAAAACTGTAACTATTGCCCCCAGACAGGTTGCGCCACACTCTGCAAAAGCAGTTTCAGCATCAGCATCGGGCAAGCAGGGTGCGCAAATGTCGGCTAAAAAGAAGGCCGAATCTGTTTCGGATGATGAACGGAGTGAAAAACGGTACTCATCGTCTGGCTACTACGAAAGTCCCCCGCACGATGAAGATCCCAAGCTTTCAAAACACCGACGTCATCGAGTCGAAGAAGATCGCCGTAGAAGGAAGACATCGATGAAGCTAGACATCGAACGTGAAAACCTTCGAGCTCTAACCAGTCCCATCAAAAAGACGGTTCTTTCGCCTAAGTCTGTGTCTCAGATTTCGCCAGAAGGTCAGATAGCAACGAACTCAAACGCCACCGCCATCGATGGTGCAAGTCCCAGTAAAATGAAAAGGTTCCGTCCTAAAATACGAAGACAATTCCGCCGATCATCGAGGGACGAATGCACCCCACGCAAACAGAAGGCCATAAGTGTACCAGGACGCTGTTCGGACTACAAGCCGCCGCAGGAAGCAGCAACAGCCAGCAGTCCCCTCAAATGTCAAAGCTCTAGCAATCAGCTAAAAGCTAAATCCATTGAATCGCTGCGGTCCGTTTCACCGGGCTCTGATTCAGTTTTTTACAGCGAAGCTGATGGAGGAGGATTAATTGATCAGCAAGTACATTGTTTACACTGTGGTAAAGAAGTTGAGATTGTTAATGCATCTGGGTCACAGGAATCCATACCAGCTATAGAGCAGGACGATGACGAACTGGACATTGTAAAGCCGCCAGCTGATTTTGCCGATTCACCAGTTACAACGAAAACCTCACAACGTTTGTATAAGAAAATGGACAAACGGTTCCGTTCGGAAGAGAGACATGGTGATCGTGGAAGACACTACAAGAGCCGTCAGGAGAATATTAGAGCTAAGGTAGGTTTTCGTAAAATGGATTCATTAATTTAAGCACTTTTTATGATTGTTTTAGAGTGAAGAACGCGGCAAGGACAATACCTCACAAAGTCCTCCTGTTTTACGACCAGCTGGTTCTAGCCCTTGCGTTTTGCCAAATGAAACAGTCTCTGTGGATAGAGATCAATGCATATATCGTGGCAGTTATGACAATAGTCGTTATACACGTTTAACTGACATCGATGTGTGGATTCAATTGGATCATCAAACTTTTGGTATATACGCAATGTGTTACAATGTTGACTTTTTAAATATTGATGTAAGTTAACCCTTTTTCTAGACCGTCAACGGGATCGTCGAGGATCGACCGAATCAGAGAAGAACTTTCATTCAAAGTATCAAGTTATTCTTCATAGATTGGTGCAAAGAAGATGTACTCTGGAAATGTACCATAGGCAGAAAACTAACTCATTTAGTAAGTTCTAAATATAATGCTTTTAGAAGTTTATATTATATAGTCGATTACACAATCCCACGAATGTATTTGAAGATAGTTTTTGAAATTTTTAATATGATGGAAATGTCAAAATTAACATTTGACTTCATCCGCAACCTTATCATCGGAAATTGTGAGCGATGGGATTATCATTTCGAAGAATAGAAACTAGGTTTGTTCCCAAGATTTTTGGGTAGAAACTGTTTGTCTGTCAAATTTCGAAGAATGAAGATGAAATTCTCTCAGTGAGAAGAAAACTGTCAAAAAAGTATGAAACGGTTTCTTGGCAAAAATTATATCAATTTGAAGCAAACAAATTCCTTGGGCAGACTTTGTCAGGATTGGAAATTATTTTAATCTCTCGTGAGTCGTCTCTTCTGCCCAAAACTACCAAATTTGTGAAGTTCGGAACAGCATTTGGGCAACAATTGTTGACAATTTCCAACAATGGCAGTTTTGCTTAAGGTTGGAAACAGACCTATTAAAATAAAAATTCAAAAATCGAAAGTAATATAATGCACAGGTTGTCAAATTTAGAACTGTTAGAAATTAAGAATGGCTGCTCAAGTGACCTCTGATATTGACAGCTGAATATGAAAATACAGTTGATATTTATAACGATTACATAATTTGATGAACGAATTGTTTATGGATTCGTGATTTTTGACATTTTAACCGTGGCAAAAACCTCAAAATAGAATAGCTGTAATATTTGAAATTTGACTTAAGAACTGCACAAAAAATTTCATCTAAAGGTTTTTCAGATTGATTCTGAGTTCAGTTAATTTTGGTAAAATGTTTAAGCCATTTTAGAAACTTACAATTTCGATATTTTTAAACTATTTGATCATTTAATTATCTCCTAATATGTCACTAAATTTAAAATCAAAACATGGCTATTTTATCTCTAGTAATTTTCTTAATCAATCTCCACCTTTCAAATCTGAGTTTTTGACATTTCAAACCATTTCAAGGTTTGTTTGTTTGATTTTTTTTTGTGCACTAAGTGTCACTTTTTAGACGTGTTCAGATGTCTGGTTTTTAATAAAAGTAATGAGTATAATACTAAACAACCAAAGTGTATCAATATTGGGTCCGTGGTTTTCTGAGTTCGGTCGGAATTGTTGCCCTTAATAGATGATCTCTTTCTGGTGTAAGTCTAAAGTTAAAAATGTCACCTTGACAAGCCTCATAATAAGTATAATTTATATTTCTCTATTTTTTTGCACCATCTATTTGGTTTGCCAAAAACTTAAATTTAATTGCAAACAAACGGTACCCAAGTGTATATGACAGGAAAAATAAAAACTTTTATTCAGGAAACGGTAACCCGGGCACGTCACATATTGTGCTAGGCCAACAAGTCACTAGCCCTAAATGATACTTTAAATAACTTAGATACTTTTTTTCTTTTCTAAGATCAGAGGCACACATAATGAAGGACTGTGCGTGCGTACAGAGTGCCAGCGTTGCCGCAAAGAAGGAATTAGTGCCTTTTCTAAAATTTTGAGGACGTATTGATATTTAAGAAAAAGACATACAAATCATTTCGTATAAAATTAAACTTAATTTTTAAATGTTTGTATTTATTGTTATAAAACATAAAATTTTCGAAAACCTCTAAAAGTGACCCCCTCAAATCTTTGACGGGAGGCGATACATTTTCTCGGGTGGAAACACATTGCGAGTGTCAAAAGAGATGAACTTTTAAATGCTTAAGCCAATTCTGAAAGACCTGCGTAAAGTTAAAAATATATTAAACAACGGATTGGTCGGGCCTATTGCGGCAACGCTGCGTCTACTATGTTTCATAGATACTAGAAACATTCACCAGAATGGCCCTGTTTCTAAATACATAGTTTTTGAACAATTTCCTCTCACGCATAATATTTCCTCTTTGAAAAATACAACAATTTTCTCGTTCGTTTGTTTTCCCCAAAAAATATCTGTATTTTTGCCTGCAGTTTATGTAGAAAGTTCGTTGGGTGAAGATCGCCGTTTTTGATAAACAATTAAGAGAACAAGCGTGTGTTTTGATTTCACTTTCTAAAAATAATCAAAATCGGTTGGTGCGTATTGGCTGACGTAGCGTGACGTTCATTGTCTAATAATACCACGTGTGTGCACTTTTCACCTCATATCTGAAAAATTATTTTTCTAAGTGATGCACTTTTGAGTTGACAGTCGGGGCAGAATGTTAGGTTTGCTTAAACTATTCCGCATTTTATTTTTGAATTGAAACTATTGAATTAAATCTTTTAGATCTTATTTCAAAAAATTCTCCTCCGGAACCATTTCGTAGGAAACTAGAAGAAGTTTTTAAGTTGATGTTGGTAGTATGGGCGCGAGAAGCTCATGTGTTATCTAGATTAGGCTGCAAGACAAATGGTTTGATAGTTCTTCCTCTCAAATATTTCGATTTTCCAGTTTTGGAAACAAATTTTGAAAATCAAATGTGTTTTTTTTTCAGAAATTGATAAAACTATTGTTGTTAAAAGTGATTCTGGAGAATTTGGTTTCCGAATACATGGATCGAAACCGGTTGTTGTGGCGGCTATTGAACCAGACACGCCTGCAGAAAGTTCAGGTCTAGAAGTTGGTGATATTATTATTTCAGTGAATGGAGTATCGGTGTTGGATAAACATCATACAGAAGTCGTTAAAATTGCCCATGCAGGATGTGAGACTCTGGAATTGGAGGTGGCTCGAACGATTGGAGTCCTGATGAATGAAAAACAAGATTCGCCACGTCCTATTATTCAAAAAGGTTACCTATGGCGACAGAGTGGACACGCCAAGGGAATACCAAATCCAAAGAAGTGGGTGAGAAGATGGTTTTGCCTGAGACCGGATCACTGTTTATATTATTACAAGACTGAAGATGTGAGTAAATATTAGGGCAGTATAGGAAAATTGGTAAAAAGTTTTTGAATTCTATTCGTAAATTTGTGGTTTTAAGTAAACCGGGTTAAATTGTTTTTGAGACTTCTTCGAGCTTATAATTATTCTTTCAGGATACTCAACCTGTGGGAGCTATTATTTTGGCAAAACATACTATTGAACGTTGTGACACAAGTGCTGGAAAGCCTTTTGCTTTTAAGATAGAAGCCGGCGAAGGTATTCCAATGTATCTTGCAGCTGATACAGAAGACATTTTGACGCGTTGGATAACTACTATGAGGCATTCAGCCACGCAAGCAGATCCTTGGTTAGATATGAGGTAAACATAATAGAAGAACTCCAATCATTGAAATACCTCAATTCAATGTAAAATTTGGTATCTATTTATAGCTCAAGGAATTTAAAACTACCGCCTGGTGGAATTGATCGTCCTGATTGTTTTGGTTACCTCATGAAACTCGGTTCACGTTGGTGCGGTTGGTCCAAGAGATATTGTGTTCTCAAGGATGCATGCTTGTATTTCTACCAAGATGCTAATAGTAAAGTTGCTTTTGGTAAAATTTTAACTAATAATTCTATCTGTACTTTTGACTAACGTATTTAAATGGTTTTGTATAGGAATGGCATGTCTTCAAGGTTTTAAGGTTGCCTCAATGTCAACTAATTCGGCCGGTCGCAAGAATTCATTTGAAATTATCCCACCAGAGTCAAAACTTCGACACTATTATTTCAGTACTGAGTCAGAAATGGATAAGAAACGGTTATTCAAATGAAAATCCTTTAGAAATTATCTCAAAATAATATTTATTTGTTTTTAATAATTCTAGTTGGATATCAGCTTTGGAATATTCTATAGATCGATGGATAAAGACCGGGTAACTAGCGGTCAAATCTAATGCACACAAAAAGAAACGTCGCAGTATCAGTAAGTCAATTTACTGATAGTAACCTAAGCCACAAGTCAGAAGCCACTAGCCATAGTCAGAGAGACACAACAGTCGCAAAATGAAGTTTTTACATGTTGTGTCACATGTTACACGAGCTACGAAGAAATCAAGCTATCCATTTTATTGTTCTCATTTTTGTTTTTAATTTGTATTATTATTTTTTCATTTATATAATAGATGTGTGTATTTTAATATTGTGAACATAAAATAATGAACAAGCATTGTACAAAGCGTTAAACACAAATAATTTTTCTTAAAGAAACAAAATCACATATGAATATATAAAATGCCTAAAGTTAAAAAAAAAAATATTTTTACTAAATAAAAAACACGTTAAATCGAATATATTAGAAACAAATTAAATAAAAATTTAACAAAATAAAAAAAGAAAGTTCTAAACAAAGGACCAATTATGGTCAATAAAAATAATCCAGGAGGGTCCGTCCTTCGTCCTGGTAAACAAAATGTCTTATGCAAAAGTTTATGTATACATTTAGTTAGTTAGAAATTGTACAATGTATTTTTTAATGCCTCGGTGTGTTATTATTATTATTATATTAGTATAAATGTTTAACTAAGTTATATAGAGAAAAAGAAACGAAATAAAAACTGTTCAAAAAATTCTATAAATTGTATTGTTTTTGTTGTTTAGATTTTTAGTGTCAAGCAGTTTTTAAAATTGTTTTATTGAATATATGGATTTTTGGAATAATTATTTATTGATAATTGGTGTCACGCACAAGAAATGAAATCCTTTAATATGAAAATACTTTGAAAGTTTGGTGGTAATTTTTTCTAAGATTGACTATACGCTATAATATTTTTCCTCAAATTTTGAAATAAACTTGGAAATTGATTCGAAAAAAGAGGCCTTGGGATGGGATCCACACTGCTAAAATACCATTGGTGCCCTTTGAAATATTTATTTTGTTGCAAATAGCCAAATTATCATTGTAAGAACTTGGAGAAATATTTTAGACAACGTTTTGTTAGGCAATAAAATTGCACTTTCGAGTGGGTTTTTGAGTCCAAACATATTCTATGGCGACAGGTTTTTGAGACATTATTTTTTTAAATTCGAAAAAAACACAATATACATAATAATGATTTTTGAGACTACCTGAATTAATGAAGTGATTTCTTTTGCAATAAACTTCCAAGAGTTCACTTGTCTCACATAAGTCTTAAGGAAATGCTGAAACACTTTACTAAAACAGTTTTAAAAGGAAAAGGCAAAGCGTCTTGAAAGTAATTTAAAGCTAAAGTATATCAAGTTTTTGAAATATATTGCAAAAACATAAAAGTAATGTTGAAAACGAATATTTTTAAAATTTGAGCAAATAGCTAAAATTGAAGTTTGAATTTGAAATCAGTAAGATGAATCAACGTATTTTTGAAAACAACGAAAGCGTAAATTCAAGATATCTCAAAATTTCATATTAAGTCAACTGAAGACTCATAACTAATGAGAATTTCGATAAACTATGGAAAATACTTAATGATTTAATTGTGTTTAGAAGTCAAAGATTTGCACTTCGCAAAATCGTCATACAATTTATTGTAAAAGGATATGTTGTGTCTTAACTAAGCCTTAAAAATACAGTTTTTAGTTGTCTTTTTTTTTAAATATCTGATGAGATAGAAAAATGTTAAATGTTTAGACAAAATTCAACTTCAAAATTTTAGCTGTTTGTTTGTCGAAACATTCGAATAATTAAACCAAGAAAAATTGTCACTTTATTTTTTTATCAAAAGTTCACAACAATATTTTGTACAGAATAATGTAAAATTTAAGTAAACATCTTTGTTTGGTTTCTTTATCGTAATATATTTATCCGATCTCATCTTCGAAAATCAATTCTTAGTAGTAGAAAAACTGTCAATTCAATTTTTATAAAAATTTCACCAGATGTCAAAAACGTCATTTCTTGTTGTGTAAAATTATATCGTTGTTAATATCGTAAAATGTTAAGATAAGTATACACAAAAATTGGCAGTGAATCAAAAACAACAACAATAGCTTAAAGGATTCTGAAAGAATTTGAAAACTACGAATATCGAAAGAAATACATAAGTCAGCTTTTTGCAAAATGAATACTAAGTTTTACAAAAAAGTCGTTATATCCTGCTGTATTATTGTTTCACTGTTCTGATATTTTATATTTTTTTTAAATGTTTTTAAAATAAAATATTCAATTGTCGATACACCATTCGTTCGTAAGATATTTGAGTTCAACCAAATTTTCACTTTTTTTTTTAAGTTGGTAAAGGTTTTGTAGTCTTTCCCGCCTATTTTAAACATATTATCTGTAAAAAAACATTTATTTCAAGTCGAGGTGTCCGCTGGTTCTTCAGATATGACCGATAAAAATGATATCCCGAAACTTCGAGTTATGCCAATATTTTCAATTTGATAAAACACATCAATAAGAATTTGTATGAATAATACAAACCATTGATAAATATTGGTTGAAACCACTGTCAGAAAACGTTTAAAAAGTCTGCTGACAATCTTCTGCTGCGAAGCAAGAAAAATTGGATAAAATCAACCAACCGTGTGAACAGATAACTCAACTTCATTATTACCAATAAGTAGACTTGAAAGTACCACTGCGGATTTCTTTAAGGAAGTCTTATGAAGACTTTATACTTTTTATGGCCATTGAAAGATGAGACAGTTCTTATTTTTTCAATTCAATTCAATTCAATTCAAGAAGATTTATATAAAGATCTCAAAAGATTTAAGTAAGAAACTATTAATACTTATCTTATTCTAATGAGAAACATTTTTAAGTAGCTAACGTTACTAATTTATTTTCAAATTTATGTGTTTTAACAATTTTTCCATTGGATTCTTTTTGACGGTAAATAAAAAGCCAAATGCCAAAGTAAGAATTCTGCAATAAATTCATCAAACTAATCGAGTCGCTTTTTTTTTTTCTTTGGTGGGATTTCGTTTTATTTTAGTCAAGAGATAAAATACGAAGAAAAATACCATTGGATCGGATTTTCTTAATCTAAATTCCCAAGAAAACCAGCAGCAGCAGAAGCAGCACGGAGCAACCTTAATCTCCAAAACTACAAACTCACCACGGTTGACATGCATCGCTGGTTGAAGCAAAATTAAAATTAAAGAAATAAAATAAGAAGTTAAATATAAGAAGAAGTAAAAGAAGCGTGTAAGCGTTTCGTACATAATCATATTGGCATCAGGCAGACAAGTGCATTATCAAACTCTTAATAGGCTGAGCTCATTGACACCGTGCATAAATTTTTATTCACTGCCACTACCTTTTATTCAGTTACTGGTACAGAAGTCAAAACTATAACATTTTGCTCCTGCTCGGCAGAGGCAAACTGCTGGTGGTAAAGCCGCTGCTGCTGCCGTTGCTGCTGCCGCGGCAGCTATCTTCTGTTTCTGTGTGATGATGTGCCAGTGCACGAAAATGAAAGAAGGTAGAAAAATACAAAAATAACTAATCCGTAAAACAAAACCAAAAAAAAAAAACAATAAAGGTAAAAATGATGAAAAACAAAAAGGTATAAAAAAAAGAAGAATCTTTGGCGGTCCAAACCGGCTCCAGAATCATGGACTTCTTTTCCATTTCCATCCACAGGAGTAATACCTTATAGACTTACCTGAGTTACAAACGTATCTATAAATGTAGGTTTGCATAGGTAGGTATTGGTTCATATATCGGGAAGAAAGGCAACCATCATCATCATCATCTATCTACCTTTACCTTACCTTTTCTCTTTCTACCTTTAATTTTTGTATTATTATTTTTTAGTGGAGTTTCTGGTTTTCCAAGATTAAAGTAAGCAACTTATAAAGAACTCAAATATGCACACATCACAAACAACACCAACACTTTTATAAACCAAATAAAAGATATAAATAAAGAAACAAGAAGAAATTACAGAACGTTGAAGATGACGATGTTGATGATGATGATGATGATGATACCTTACCTCTGCCTCAAGGAATTAAATTTATAATTTTTCCATGGATTCACTTCTCAACTTTACAAGACAAAGCTATTCAGAGACCACAAAGTCACCAACTACTCTGCTTAGGGAAGACACTAGGGACATTTTTAAATTTTCTACCATGATACATTTTGTTCTAGTTGAGTTCAAAAGTAGCTTTTTGCTGTGTGAATTGCATTAAACGTGATTCTTTAAAGCACTAGAATCTCCAAGATTTAGATATTTTCCCTGAAAACTAGTCTACATAATGTTTAAGTTACTTAAATAAAGTTAAAAGCTTGGTTAAAAAATGCAACAAAATCTATCTTTTAATAAGTTTTCTGGTTTGATTTTTCGAACAACAACCCCATATCTTGATTTATTTTTTTGAAACAATTTTCAAAGCAAATTTTCCGTATTCTATTATTACATAGTAAATACAGATTTTCTTTTCTTCAATCGCATTTTTTAATAATAAACAAATAAAACAAAAAAAATACAAAATTAATAGATGCAAAATGTTAAAAACTTTTGCCTGATTCTCGAAGGTTTAATTTTAAAGATTTTTATTCGTCAATCTATTGTCAAAGTTTGACCATAAAAATTGAAGTAGGTAATACTGTTTAAAGCAAACACTAATATTTTTAGGAATTTCCTTTCCTTTCAGCTTGTTTTTGGGTATAGATTTTCAGGTTCTTGCTTTAAATTTTTGGTTTAGGGTTTTTTTTAGTGACTTGGGTTATTTTAATTTATTTCAGAAATTGGATACTTTTCTTTTAAAGGAGAAAGTGTTTTAAAAATTACTACTTGGATAAATAAAGACCACAGATCAGTTGATCAAAAATTTCAAAATACAATTTACAGCAAAGTAAATAAAAGTGTTCCTATTTTATAAGTTGTGCAATAAATTCTTACTTTTTCAAAGCAGTTTAACAAGACATACCTGACTGTATTTGAAATACTCTTATAGATACGGTGACCATATTTTCCTAGACAAAATAATGAACAGTACCCAAAAAATGAAAAATGTTGACCAGTTTTCAAGTTTTTTCTTTTATTTCATTGAGTAACAGTAGATAAATATAATATAAATTAATTAATAAATATAGTATAATTAGGTATATTTATAAAATAAACAAAAAAGGAACTTTCATCGATAATAAACAAAACAAACAAAAATAACACAGATTCTTCCAGTCTCTAACTTATTCACACAAAAAAAATAAACAAAACCTTAAACTCTTTTATATCATATTGGCTATACAAACAACTTTGACATCGAATTATAATATATTAGTATTGTTAAAATAAGTACTGTTTGGAAGAATAATTTTTTTTAATGAAGTCTGGTTTTCCTTTTAAATAATTCTTAAATTAGATGCAATTCATAATTCCATTTGCAAATTAAAATGGACCTGATTGTTTTAAATTTTTAATTTTCATATTATTTTTTTCGTTTCTCCATACATTGTTTAAAATTGAAAAAACTCTCTCTGTAGAGGCATTAGACCCAGACTCTACGATTTTTAAAATGTTTTCATATTGTATAATTTTTTATTGAAAAACTTGACATTTCAACCCACCTATTTCCAGCACTCATTTGGCTCTCCTTCCATTCAATAATTTTTTCTGAAGAAACGTAATTTTTTACACATGACAACTCGTCGAAAAAACCAGTGTCATTAACTGGAATATCGCTTCTCTTTTTCAAAATATACATTATACATTAAAGTTTATTTTTGAAGTGAAGGATTTTTCAACAATGCAATAATTCCAACAGTCAGAGTGCATTCTCAAAATTACTTTTGGAAAATGCCATAACTAGTCCAAATGCAAAAAAGATGAGTTTCATTCACATTCACATTCACTGAAAGTTTTTTTTACCATTGTCATGGTCAGTAAAACTCAATGGTAAATTTAATTTCCAGTGGTGAAAGTCATCCTGTGCGCAAGTGTAGAGTATTATTTTAACTTCCCCTGTATGTTGGGAATTGGGATTTATAAAATGATCTGATTTTTGTAATTGTGAGTACATTTAATGGTTTTCATGCTTAGGCTTTCCTTAAAGAATCATAAATTAATGAACAAATAATGAACAATTTCTAAAATAATGAACATTTTTATGTTTTCCGACATACAATAATTCATAATGAACATTTTCTTCAAAAAATGAACTGTTCATTATAATAATGAACGGATGGTCACCGTACTTATAGACCAAGAGCAAAAATCAAACTTTGGGTTGACAAAGTTAACCGAAAATAAGGACATGAGTATTAAACTGTGGCAAATTTAAAGACAAAACTAAAAAATATGTTGTACCCGTCCTAGAAATTGATCCCCTGATCATAAAAAGGGTATTCATGTTATACAATTTTTAAAACACCCAAAATGCTATCAATGATATTACAATTGTTAAGAAAATGCGACAAATTAGGTGTTTTCTGAAACCGATTTTTTTTCAATTAAGAATTTTTGAGATACACGCAAAATCAAAATGTTTTTGCGTTATTACCTAGTTTGGTTTTTCACTTTGGTTCAGCACTTTTCTTGTCAGCTTTAGGAAGCCATTTTATCCACTTAAAGTTGAATGTGTTAACTTTTTGTATTCTTAATCAAGGAAATTCCAAAGTCAATAACTTTTTTATTTTTTAAACATAACGAAAATGTAGAAGTTAAGGAATCAGGCATTTCGTTTTGTTTGGGTTTAGTTTAAATTTTTGTTTGTAAGTTTAAAAATACAAAAACTAACAATAGTGAAAAAGAAAAATAAATCATTGAATTTCCAAATCTTAAACGGAATCTGGTGGAGATAGAAAATTCTCCATGGTCAATCGAAAAATAACAGATACAAAGTTAGGGCTAACATACGGTAAAATTCGTCGAAAATATGCCCGGGACATTTGCCAAACTTTAAAACTTATTTAAAGTTTGAGGCTCAACTTCTTAACTGACATTTAACATAGTAAATAACAATCTTTTTTGACTTTTCCGTTCAAATCTTGTGTTAATAACAACTCCGGGGTTTCACAGCTTTAAAGTCAAAAGTATTTATAGAACAGGAGTGAACTTTAGGGTGTAGTTTTCAGTTAAAGTCAACTTGAGGCCAACTGTCATTTTTAGAGTTGCCTTCAGCTCAATATTTGAACTAAGTTGTGTTAACTTAACTTATTAAGAATATCGTGTGCAATAAATAGCATTGTGAAATCAAGGCAGTAAGTCGATGGCCTTTTCAAAAATTCTGCCCAAAAGGGTCGTTTTGAAAATATCAGTTTTAGCTGTTTTGTTTGTAGGGTATTTTTTTTTCTAGCCTAGCGAGAACTTAGCTCATACAAATTTAAATTCGGAATTCGATTAAAAAAACGAACTTTTGAAAGAAAAATATTTAAAAAAAAAATATCTGTGTTTAAGTTCTCAAGTTTTCACGCCAACTTCTCCATTTTTCCGGACTTAAGAAAGCCTTAAGTTGATTTAGTCGAGGGTTTGATTAGATAAAAACAATTTCACAAATTTATAATAAAAACTCCCAAGTTTTGTTCAATGTCTACAATTTCTATAAAAACACGTTAAACTCTATAACAAAGTCAATCTTTTCGTTGTAGCGTCAAAAACTCAAGCTTAAGAATTTTTGTTTTTGTTCATACTCGTATAGGAAGGTACGTAACGACCAACGAAATACGGCATAAAGAAAAAACAGAGCTCAGCTTCGGAATAGCGCTATAGGCTACCACAGACAGGTTATAAAAACCCAATCTGTATAGACCTATCTATAACTACCTTCATACCTGTATATACTTTCGTAGCAGCGCGTATCTTCCAAATGAATCGAAGAATAGATACAAACAAACAAAGTATACCAACAACAACAACAACAACAACAACAACAACAACAACAAAAAGATAAACACAAAACGACAAAGGCACATTTCGTATCTAAACAAAAAGCAAACTTTGAGCTCAGGTTCGTGTCTGAGTCCGAATCCGAATTCGAATCCAAATTCAAAACTCTCAGCAGCAGCAATGAACCCGTATTTCGTATACCCGCCGAGCCGACCAGCAGCAGCAGCAGCAACATTAACAGCAGCAGGAGCGGCACGGTACCACACATTCACTTTTCAAATATTCTTATTCTCCAAAATGTTAGGTAGCTCAAACTGTCCCACTCTTCCAACTGGACTTTCACACTATCCATCCAGTTCACTCTGCTGCCACTGCCGCACATTAAATTCTCTCAAGTCTCAGTCTGAGTCTCAGCAGTCTCAACGTCAACCTCAAGTAGCTATTCCGTCCGTCCTAATCTCTCGTCGCCCGGTTGCCGTATAGCCGTAGAGCCGTAGCCGTATGCCCCCAACGGAGTTTCCAGTTTGCTCTTCGATCAGTCTTAAAGAGTTGATCGTACCTTGCGCACCTGTAATTTAACTGTTCTAGCGATCGTCGTCGTTTTTGTCGTCGCCTTCGTCCCGCGTCGCGTCCCTTAAACCTACCTTCGTGTTCTCCATGTATGTGTTTCGTCTTAAGAAAACGCATCCGATATTGTGTGCAGGTATATTATTAGCAAACGTCGTCGTCGCTTATTGTATTTGTATGCGCTCTGTTAGCTCTGAGCTGTAAGCTGTGTTTCCTGAGTACTGTGTGCCAGGCCAGTCAGTATCTAGTTTAAGAAACCTCTGTCTCACTTCGACGCGACGACTTAAAAAATTTGCCTCCCGCTCACACCCCATTGGCAGAGTGGCGTGTGGGAAGAGATTGGGACTACTTGAGGAGCAAATTGGTAGCGCTAGCGTCAGCTCCCATTGAATTCATACGCGAAGCGAAGCCCACAAATCTCAGATATACTAAACCTCTGCCGTCTACCTACCTACCTACCTACCGTACCTAACCTACCGAATGAAATTCCAAAACCTGATCCACACTACCACATAACACCTGGATTAAAATACTTCTGTATGCGTGGAACAGATTAATAAAAATACATATTTTTTGAATTTCGAATAAGGTGTGCGATGTTTTACTTTTATGAGATTGTTACAATAAAATTTTAATGTTGTTTTTTTTTTTGTTTAAATTCAAATAAATAAAGAAACCTTCCAAAACTTGGATAAAGATTCAAAATAGAAAAATGCATTTTCGAGTGCAACACGTGTATTGAAAGTCTATGCAAACCAAAATTTGTGTTTTTGTTTATAAAACTTAGTTTGTTTAAAAGAAAAAAAAAAAACAATTATTTCTGTTTTCCAATTAAAATCTAAGAAGGAATTTTTGAAATTTAAAAAAAAAGTGCTGGTCCTAAGATTGTACCCTGAGTTTAATTGAATTGAAGCTGAGCTAAAGAAGAAGAAAACTTTTCTAAAATAAAAATTATGTTCAAATGTGTTTTTTTATGTGTGTGTTAGAAGAGTATAAGAGAGTGTGTGTGTGTGTGTTGCCACTGCCATTGCCACCGAGCACAGTGTGATGCCATGTTGGGCTTTTGATCCCAAAATGCTACTTTAGTAGACCACAACGCGACGGTGCTGAGTTTTTCATTATTTCTGGAATATCTACCTTTTTCTTGTATGAATTATTACGGAATATCCCTGGACCGATTTTGGATTTTAAACTTCAGGAACACATCACATTCTATTGAGCTTGAGCAAGCAGATCTTCTTAAAGAAGAGGTAAGTTATCTATAGACCTTTATTTGCCAAGATTTTGGTATATATTTGATCTGTCAAGCCAAATAGCTAGAAATATCACTTAGTTGTACAAATAAAGAAAAGAACCCAAATATACCTCAACTCGGACTCATAGATACACCGAATTGTTTGACCATCATCATCATCATCGGCAAGACTCAAGTATCTCGAGGCTGGAGGTTATTTGCAGATGCGAAGAAGAGTCTCTCGAGAAAACCTTGCTCGAATGGCTTTGTTCAACTTTAGAAGAAGCGAAAGAGTTGAAGCTAATAATTGAATATGGCTTAAATTAAAAATCAGTACATTTTTGACGCACTTGTTGGTAGGTTAGGTACTTGGTCTTTATTAAGATCGTCGTGCGTTGAGTCGTCGCGGTCGTCGTTTGCTTTGCTTGGTACATGGCCACGTCATTTAAGGAGGCTGCAAAGTAGGCATGATCACGTTTATAGGTACGAGTACTTGCATTAAGGCGACACACTGGTTACAGCTTACAGGTTGCCTGCAGGAAGACTAGTTCTTGTTTTTGTTCTTGTTCTTGGTGGCTCTCCCTGCTCCCTAATGGGTTTCTGATTACGATTATATTCACCTACCAGAAAAGCACCTAACATAACAGAGGCGGCCGCATCCGCGGCAGCCATCTTACGTCTTCTTCGTCGTCGTTGGTATGGAAAAACATTTAAGCCTTTTTCCAACCTAAAAGAAGAGACGACTTCTATACGACGACGACTGCGACATAGGAACGGACGACGACAGTAACGACGATGAACCTTCTATACCGAGCATCCATCTGTGTTTACGTTTATTCCTTCTTCTTTGCCACTTCATTTTCTTCTCATTTAATCTTTTTTCTTATTTATTGAATCTGGGTCCAGAGCTCTTCCAGCATCAGCATATTTAGATCCCAGCACCGTCAGAGATCAGAGGCTGGGATATTGCTGCTGCTGTTGCAGCAGTAGATACTCGTATATTATTTTGATGATGCGATGTGGTTTTAAAACTGTAGCTTATACTTCAGATACGAATAACTAACTTATGCGGTTCGGTTGCTCTATCATCAACTTTTTTTAAAATATTATTATTGATATATTTTATTTTCTCCATTTGGATCAAGTTCTGTGGTTTCTCTAATCGTCCGTCGCGTCATTGCGTCGCTCGTCGCGTCGCATCGTTGTTGTCGATATGGTTTATTGATCCAATTTGTTTTTGTTCTCTTATTGATTTGTCTTGGATCATGGTGATGCGAAATATTTGTTTGTTTTATTAAATGTTGTCTGGGATTTTTTCAAAATGCTTAGTTTGCAAAATAAGTCGGTTTTTTTGTATTTTTTTACGAAACGATCAAGCATGACAATTCAGCTATAAATAAGTTCGCATTGGGATGTAAACATTCATTAGGTAATATTTTGTTTTACTGTCAATAATTGAAATTGATATGTATTTCTGGGATTCACTTGCTTGCTCATTTACTTCCTAATTCACTGAGTCGAATTGTTTGTGGAAAGAAATTGTGAATATCAGTTGACTTTGAGATCAGAAATTATAGAGGACATTTCAGGATTTCTTACACATTTGAATCTTTTGAGGTGGCTCAACTTGACATTTTGTAGTTCTCGCACCAACTCATTTAACAAATCAATCTCTTTTCAAGCATTCAGAAGGAATGGCCTCAATAAACTAGAGTGTGAACAAAGCCTTAGACACCTTAAGTAGGGTTTGAAGAATTATTAGATCAAAAACATTAAACAGCAGGAAAAGAACACGAACAAAAAGCTTAATGTAAAAATTCGGCATTTACTAATTGACAATATGTATTTACAAATGAACAAAGTTGACAGAGATATTCAGGACGTTATTCATTTTCTGAGAATCTATTCAATATTCAAAGAATTTCATAGGCGTTTCTTTGCAGTGAACACCGTTAGTTTGGAAGAAATGACCAATATTTTGAATGAAGCGACCAATATTATTTTGAATGAAGAGCGTGGATGAGATCTTCTAGTTGGGTATGTTTCGAATGGTTTTCGTTACAGAAACCAAATTATCCAAGAAAATTTCTAAAGCTTTGTTTCAAAATAATAATAACAAAACAATATTTACCTATGAAAAAAAAAACAAATTTTTCGTTATAACTTATCAATAATATTTGTGTTGAAAACAAATTTTAATGTTTTTTTTTAAGAAAGATACTTCATTCTCTCACACATTTTTGTTTATATCTTATTTCTGATCGATGCGGCTTTTTAATGATTTTGACGCATTATTTCATTCATTTTTATCATATAGGCTTTTTATTCTTCGAAAAAATTCCGACAAAGCTGAAGTAATAGCAGAGAGCTTCATTGAAAAATCCTTAAAACTGTTATAACTTTAAATGTTAACCTTAAGTGTTAACTCCTTCTTTTTAATAGCCTAAGCTTGTGGACCTAGCAATTGTGAGGGGAGGGTAAAGGGGGAAGGTTAAAATCGCAGTTTTATACAATTAACTAAAAAATTTAATAGTTTTGAATAAACATTATAGCTCATGTAATTCTACACAAAAGGGCTTTAAAATAAAGTGCCAAAAATATTTGAGTGAAGTCAAAAAATGTAATAAAACTACATTTTTAGGTTCTTTTTAGGTTTTAGGTTTTTGAGTGAAAGTTGGCTATCCTGAACAAAGATTTTTTTAAATTTTCTAACTGTCGAAAAGTTTATTTTTTCCACAAAATTATGTATGTAAGAAATATTTATAGACCTAAGGAGTGTAATTATATACAAAATGATATATTACTCATGGCATTACTTCAATTCATTCTTAAGTTATAGCGGACCAAAGATAATGTATAGTTCTCTTAATTACTAGTACCTTAAAAAGAGCCCTGTTCCCTGAATACCGGACAAAGTAACACTTAATTTCAAGCATCTCCACTTTCACCAAACTTATCTGCGGCTAAGCATAATTTTTAAGAACTTCCTTCTTCAATTTTGAGTACTTTTAATAAGGCTTTAAGGACTAACAAATGAATCTCTCCACCAAAGTTCAAAATGGGATTTTGTTTTTGAAATGGAAATGTTTTGCGTTAATTTTTCCTGGACTTTCTTTGTTTTATTTAAATATTCCAAAGTTTGTATTTAATACAACATAAAATATCATAAAAAGGCAATTTTCGTCAAAGTTTGTATTGACATAACTTTATGCTCTTAAATTTTGTAGTATCAATAAAATTCCTTTCAATATTTTTACATAAATGAACTGGGCATAAATCTCAAATTTTATTCATATTATTTATAATTTGAAGACTGCGTGTAATTTTCTTTCCTTAGTCTATTTCTTTGGTCCATACATATAAAAAAGGTTCATTACTTTAAAAGCCATTCTAAACATGTTGTTCAAAAAAGTACGTCAAAAATGTGTTTTTTTTGGATTCTTTGTATGTTTTGTTTTTAACTTTTATTATTTAATACTAGGATAAATATTAAATAATAATTTATTTCAATTTAATTGTGTTAAAAGTAAATTTTTTCCAACTTTACTTATTCTTCCCACTTTTTATAAAAGAAGTCCTATATAATTATTACTTTTTTGAATATTTCAAGCTAAATTAATTAAAAAATAAATAATTAATAATATAATATAAACAAGTTCTTATTAGTTAGAAAGTATAAGCAATAAAAACTTCTGCATTTTGTTTACAAAAAAGTAAGCACTCGTGATCGTATAAATCAAAAGATTTCCATAAGGCAATGAATTTAGGTTTTTTTTTAAATATGTGAATGATTGAAATTTTAATAAAATCCAACCAGTTTATATCAATGAAGATAGAATGACAGCTGATAGGTTGGTTATAATAAAAATGATTAGTTTTTAATCGATGGAGACCAATGCGTTTTCACTTTTCAGAAATAATAATCAACTCTATTAATACAAAATCATCTCTTAAAGGTTATTTATATGTATATTTCTTTGTATCTACACATTTCACATTTAAAACACGTGTCTTTTATATTGAAATTCCTTCTAACGTTTAATAAAAAGACAAACCCTTGACCCCTTATAACATGTCTGGAATTTCAAAATCACAATAACACCATATGTTCATGATATGATCCTTTTTACCTTGTGCGGTCTATATTGTATTTGTGGTTGATATTTTTCGCGACGCGAATTAGACATAAGATATCAAAATATAGCCGTGACCATATTGAATTTCACCCTGGTGGTCAAATTGTTTCGTCTGCAAAGGCTACCACCATTGAATTCGCGACTAAAAGCAAATGACTTATTTCTGAAAATTGTATTAAATACAAATATGTATTTTTGCTTGCATTAGTTCCCTCTATGGTCGCGGTCCCTAATTGTGTTTCGGAAATTTTTATGTTTCCCTTTTTCAAGAAGGAATTTTGTACGATATCTGAAAGACCTTCATTTAAAACAAGTAACATTTTGTTGCTCTTAATTTTAAAGTGTAAACAGGTCAATTGAAACTAATGTGATGTGTTGTTTTCTGACATGTTTACCTAAGTGAAGAATGGACATTTATTAGATTACTTATCTCAGTAATTTTAAAGTAGTAATTTATTGTTGAAAAACGTACGCAAATTGAATACTCAATTTATAAAAATACCAAATGTTGGAGCAACTACTTCAAAAATGTAATGATCGCATCAAACAATTGCTCGTTCCCAAACCCTCTGTTTCTTTTATAATATTTTTGATACACTACCTATACACCGTGGTTATTAAATTGTTTTAAGACTCAGTAAAAATGGTTTTACCCAAGACTTTAATCCTTAACTTTTGGATAGTGTGAAGAACCTTACAATAATTTCATAATTCGATCTTGACTCAATAAAGCAAGTAAAAGAGTTCCAAAGTGTGATTTAATTAGAAAAAGCTTTCCTGTTTTCGAAAATTAATTTCTGTCCTAATCATTGCATATTTTTTTGTTAAAGGTATAGATGTTTGAAATGGAATAAAACAATGCTTTTTTAAAAAAATTGATAAGAAGTTTAGCCACGACTGGAGCGGGCGTAGTCTAATCAGGAGGTTCGAATTTCTGTGACCTTTTGCAACAACACAACGCAATGAATGCTGTTCGTCAAGTGGTTAAAATTTTCGGGCTTATCGTCGAAGACAAGCGACTTCACGTATTTCCATAGAAAACAGTAAATCGGCTTTAAATCGCATGATCTTGGACACAATTTCAAGGGTTCTTAACTTGAAATAAGTGGTTAGCATTTCCTTCAATAAATCAATAGCTTGAGCTTTGTGACATCAGTCTATTATTGAGAAGGTTCAGACACCATAAGGGATTTCATTTGCAATCAACTGCATTATTTAAACGATAAATAAGAACTTTTCAGATGTCATTAATTTCAAATTTGCAACTTTACTTGATTATCTTTTAATTTCAGAAACTACCGACAAAATTATTTTCCACACAAAAAACTCCTTACAAAATGTAACAAGCTTATCGTAAGAAGGGTTTTGTATTGTAAATAAAAAGTCCTTATTCCTTTTTTAATGTGAAAAGGATTACACAAAAATTTAAATAAAATGGTGGACTAAATAAATATACCATTTGACATTTTGACGTAAGCGAGATTTTTCTTGACTTGACAGCAGACAAAATGGCCTCCTGCTAAAATAGTGTTGCCAATTGTAAGTTTTATACCTCTAAATAAAAACACAAATTTTATATCTTAATGAGCAAATTAATACGCTACAACATTTTTATTTTCGATTTTATTTACGAAGATTTTTATCATTTGCTATTTTGTGTTAAAAACTTCAAATATTTGGTTCTGTTTGAATGGAAGCTTTGTTAATAACATTTTTTCCACTGACTTTAAAACAAATTGGTGAATGCTGCGCACTTCTTGTCCTTTATCCCTGTCACGGTTAAGCCGTGAGACAAAAATTATATATGTAGCTAATTTTTACGGATATACTCGCGAAAAAGCGAATTTTTAACAGTCTATATTTTACGACGCGGGTAGAGGTATTTGTTTAAAACTCCAAAAGGTAGTTACAAACAACTATCCAGCTCACTATATCTCATTTCGAAGTGAAAGTGTTATTTTACTGAACTATTTTGTATTTATTGATTAAGAACTAAAAAATTAAAATTAATACTAAAATATTACGAGAAATATTTTTTGAAAAAAGTATTAAAAATTAATTTGACAGCATAAGTAAAATTGACTGTCTCAAATTATTTTGTACGATTATACAAATCTATTCTTAGCTTGCGTATATAATAGAAGATGCAGCTTAAAATTGATCTTAAATATTATGAAGGTATACAAATTAATTCTACGATTATAACTTTGCCACAGCTCAAGTCAAGAGATAACCTTGTATAATATTCCATCAAAAAACATCACTGTGACACTTATTATAGCTTCCATTTTTTCATCTAATGACAAACATCCCACCAACATTGCCTCTGCTATCTCGATTCCATGGAATCGCGTGGAAAATCCCATCTAACTTAAATTGTTTTCAGTCTATGTGTTTGGATATAGAAGCCACTGCTGCCGCTGCTGGCTGGCGTGTTTTTTTCTTATCTAGCCATTCGATTATCATAACCCAATAAAGATACCACAGGTAAGGTATATAGATATCCAAAGAAGAAGTAGGTTTGCTTACTTACGTTTGTTGCCTACACCTACTCTTATCCTCTGAAATATGTGTACCTCAATATATGTATACCGAGAGAAACCTCTAGTCTTTGCTTCCATCATAGTTAAATAATAATCGTCTTATCGGCCACCAACAATACGAGCTCTACAATAGAAAAAGGCCATCAGCCATAAGATATAGCTCCAGAAAAAAAGAGACACGTCAAAGTATAATAATATAGTTTTTTTTACGGTTGTACGTTTAAGCATTTCGAAAGTATCTTAGAAATGATAAGATAAAAATAAAAACTTAGATATTTTTCTAATTGGTTCAATGTTCTTTTTTTTTCTCTTGTGTTTTGCAGAGAGAGGCTTCTGGTTATAGTGGAAGAAAGAGAGACATTCCCCGATCGTCCCACGCGTGAAATGTGAAGCGATCATGCCAACCGAGAAGTCAATAATTGAACATGGCAGTGTGCCGTTGGTGCGTTCCTCACGAATGGAACAGTTCCTGCAATCACCAACTGGCTCGAATTCCAGTTCGGATGTGCAACGCACATCGTCTGGGGGCCGTGGTGGATCATCAGCGTCACTAGCGCCTGGTTCCTCCTTTGAATCACAACTCGCCTACCAACACCATTTGGCGGCAGCGGCGGGGATGATGAATTCGTCGGGCCCCCAATCGAGCCATCACAGGGAGATATCGGCGTTTGTGCCAGTCCTTCCGTCAAGAAACCTCCGTGGTCCGGGTGCTCTCTATTCAGGAATCATGGATGGATCAGACAAGGATGTGATTGGCCAGGCGAAGCGTGGTTCCAGCTATGAAATAATCGCTATGATGGCTGACAAGCGAAAGGAATTGGCGTTAAGAGAGGCTGCAGCTGCGGCGATGCTTCTACCCCGTCCTGGTCAGGGCCCCGGTGGGCCCCCCACAGTGATGTATTCACCGGCGTATCTCGGCGGACCTGGGCCATCGCCGACATCGGCAGGCTCATTCCCCTTTCCACCGTCAGCCGGTGCCAGTGGGCTCTTCCCGCCAGGAGTCCCACCCAGCATGCATGCCGGTCTGGATCGTAGACTTCTGCGGGCACCTGGACGTGCGTCGCGACCCAAGAAGCAGTTCATATGCAAGTTCTGTAATCGTCAATTCACAAAGTCATACAATCTGCTCATCCACGAGCGCACGCACACCGACGAGCGACCGTACTCCTGTGATATTTGCGGAAAAGCATTCCGTCGCCAGGATCATTTGAGGGATCATAGGTAAGCATCAATGTCTATGCATATATTTTGTTTCCATCTTCACTGTAAGTCTAAGTTTATTTATGACTCAGCTACCAACTAAAGATTGATGGTCTTTCATTCCAACTTCCATACGAATACGATACGCCTTGAAATTATTCCTCATCCTCCGCGCCAACTGCCAACTCGTGCGTGGGTTGAAAGACAAAAAAGTTTATGGCTAAATAAAATGCGAGATCTATTTCTAAACACTCTTAAGTCTTAATAGATACGCATATGCGCATGCGAGATCCATGAGAACGCAAAGCGCGTTTTTAACAAGCTTAACAAAACTATACAACATCAAAATTCAATAAACCTGTTTCAATTCATCTTAAACTTCAGTCAGTCAAGATTATGGTAACTAATGGTGATTGAATGTTTACAGAAAAAGTAGTGCTAGGTGCTTAGGCTCTATGTTCATGTTTTCTGTTTTTGTTTTTGATGTGATGTGATGTGAACTATAGTTACCTGATCTTTTACCATCATCCGGGTCAAACAAATAAAACAAAAACGCACAAACCAAAATTAAAATAAAACAAACTAATAACGCACAAGTTAAGTGGTTAATTATTTATTCCAGGTTTTGACTTTTGAGGTGTGTACGACAGCGACTGTGCGTTCTCTCTCCTTAAATAAGATTTAAAACTATTTATTGGGCTGATTTTATTCGAGGTAATAACTCACTGGCTTAACTAGAGTTATCTTTGAATATTTTACATACTCGTCTCGTGTGTAGACTGTTTTGCTATTTTACAAGTAATTGGCAATTTATTTAAATTCTATGGGAAAATAAAACAACAGACGACCGACAGTAAGTTTAGTTAGTAAATCAGTTTGAAAATGCAAAAATCTTAGGAATTTTCAACACACAAAACAAAACTAGTGTTAGACTTAATAGGTACAATTTTATTCCTTTGTCTTGTAATATTTTGAAAGGATTGATGCAAAGTTTTCAACGATTTAGTGAAATGTTGAAGTCATTTAGACATTAGTTACATTAAGTTACTAAAGGTAAACTAAGAAAAACGATGTTGTCAGATCTTGCAATATTATAAGATCGGTCAAATAAAATGTCACTGTCAGAAGACATTTAAAATTGTTCTCATAAAATATGAACATTGCTGTCAGTTTATTTATTTGCATATTTGGCCACATTAGATTTCTTAGGTATCAGAGATTTCTGCATAGAAATATAAACAAAATTTCTCACTTTTGCTATCAAAAATCCGAGAATAGAATTTTTATGATACGATTTCTCAAGAATTCTCTAAACCACAATTCAAAAAGGAAGAACATAAATGCAAAGCTAATTTCATTTAAAATCAGAAATATTAGAAACATAAACTGGCCAATAATTAACTTTGTATGACAGTATTGCCAGAACTGTCACTGTCCGCCATATTGTCAGAAGGCATTTGTATTTGTTTTGATAAAATTTGACAATTTATTCCTTACTTTTCTAATGATTTTGTATGGGTTTTGATGGCCTGCATTTAAATCCGACTCCAAAATTAATTCGTCACATCAGGTTTTTGAGATATGATTTTATAACTTTCAAAAAAAACAAAAAACAAAGTACATACGTATTTAAATTCATGAAGTATTTATTTTTTCAATACATAATTCGTTATAGTTTTTCAGATCTGTAGATATAATCCCTTTATACAATATTCAGTTAAAATATTTAGATATAGCATTTCATAAAATTTTCGAAAAATCTAAATAAGTTGTTAGATGCGACCTGTGTCACACAAATCTTACAGAAACGCTAAACTATTTATTCTAAAAGGGTTTTTAACTGAAAAAGGCAAAATGGGTCTAAAGCATATTAATTTTGTTTTTGTAACGAATTCTTCATCTAAACAAGGCTGTCACATCAAATCTTTAAAGTATATTGAAAAAAACGTATAAACTGTGTTGTTTAACCTAACCCAACCATTTATTGTTAAGGTATGTTTGGTGCTTTAACTTAGACTTAAAAACCCGTTTTTGGTTGTCTTTTGCATTTTTAAAGGGCCATATCTTTAAAATCTGATTTAATAGACAAATTTCAAAACGAGATTCGAATTCATCACAGCTTAATCCTTTAAAAAAGTATTGTTTTGTATGTGTGACAAAAAATGTAATTCTTTCGACCAGTTTCGACTATTGGTTTTTAAAAATGTAGTAGAAACTCTTAAGATTACACATAGTATTTCTAGTTTTACATTCTTTTTGAATAAACGTGTTACTTTTCCAAATTTTATAAAAACAAGTCGGGAAAGCAACCAAAATAAATGACATAGTGGAATGTGAACAGAAAATTGTTTTTAAAAGGGTTTTCGCTATTGGCAGCTTTTTCAGAGCACTGACAGATCTAACAATATTTTAAAATCTACGACAATATTTTTTACTTAGATAAAGTTAAAAATTAGATTTTAAAGGATTATTTAGTATCTTACCATTACCATTTTTTAACATTCTATTTAAGTAAAAATGGAAAATTTTCGACTTCTACTTTTAAAAATTTGTTAAACACCTACGACTTCTGAGTTTCTGACATTCTTTTTCGCAGATTAAGATTATTCGATTTGTTTTTGTTTTTACGAACTGTCACTTCTAAGACGTGTTCAGATGCACTAGAACTTTGTTGAATACATTCAAAAAATTGTTTACTTAGAAAATATTTAATCTTCACTAATTAGCTGTTCAAAATTTTGCACCATTTGCTTTAGTAAAAATTATATTCATATAAAACAGTTGTCAAAAATTGTGAAATTTTGTTTTTACATATTCAATTATTTAAAGATAACGTTTTTTGTTGTTATATTTTCAATAATTCTGTTTCTGCACAGCTCTGGTTTTGAAAAATCAATTAAGAAAAGAGCATTATAAATCCAATAACATTTCTTGTGTAATTTTGTGTATTTTTTAACCATTAAGTCTTCTGACAAAATAATTGGAACTTATCCCTGAAAGAGGTTACAAAGAGAGTCATTGTGAAGATTTAAAAAGTTATACAAACAAGCTTAAATCTTCTGAACAGAAACCGAAAATTGTCTTTGAAAATGATATCGATAAGAATATAACCGAAATTGTTACATTGTTTGAAGTCCCTCCCCCTAAAACAATTCTGCTATGATATTTTTACTTCTGGGAAGTTAAATTTTCTGCTCAATTTCTGAGTTCTGAGGTACTGTTAAGTATAGAGATTATGTGTTCAGCTGCGCATTAAGAATGCAGAATGCCTTAGCTAACAAAAAAAATTCTATCCACACATGAAATTCTGAAAAAATATGGGCTGCCACTTGAAGAAAAGTTTATTGTATTTATGAACCTTGTAGCCATGAATTGAAAGAAATGTGAAAACTTTATATTTGACAAGAATTTTGTAATTGTTTATGTTTTGTACTTTTTAAAACATTAAGAGCTAGGCTCTTATTAAATTCACAATATTAGTTTCAATGCAGTTCATACATATGTACCTTTTCAAAAATCCCAAATCGATACACGTTTCTTTTGGGTACGATTTAAAAAGCACCTTCTTGAGCTTGAGTCAGCTATTTGTTTTAAGAAAAACACTCCCTTTCTGCAAAAAAAAACACAAAAACGGTTCTAGCATACAAATAATTCATTAATTCAATACTCTCGATACTAAAGCAGTGATTTGAAGAAACGAGTACCAAAAAAACTTATTTAGGTTTTTTTTTCAGCCGCAAAATGATTGTACATGCGATTCAAAAAAGGTTTTAAAAAAATTTGGCATTCACACGTCGTCTTAATGTACATACCCACTTAAACTTTCTAATGAATCCGCCGAATGATAGATGTACTTGAAGCATTTCAAAGCCTTAGCCGACTTGTCACCGAATGTCATTAGCATTTCGGTTGAAAAAATCCAAATGATGAGTAAACATTTCCCATATAAAGAAAATATTCAATTATGAGGTTTTTGTTTTGCTTAAGTTTAATATTTGTCCAATTTTTGTTGTTGTTTTAATTTTTGCTATTTGTTGCTCAAGTCATGTATGAAGTGTGGATTTGGTTTATGTTAAGTTGGTAGCAACATCGCGTCGTCGCAATTCGATGGATGAATAAAATGTTTTAATATATTTGTCTGTTTGTTTTGTGTTTCAGATACATCCACTCAAAGGAAAAACCATTTAAATGCACAGAATGCGGCAAAGGGTTCTGTCAATCACGAACACTGGCTGTTCACAAGATTTTGCATATGGAAGAGTCGCCACACAAGTGTCCAGTGTGCAGCAGGAGTTTCAATCAACGTTCAAATCTCAAGACGCATCTTTTGACCCACACTGATCACAAGCCCTACGAGTGCTCGTCATGTGGCAAGGTGTTTCGGCGGAACTGCGATCTGCGGAGACATGCGTTGACGCACGCTGTGGGAGATGTCCCGACAGAAGTTTTGGATGTCGGAGAGGAAGATGGCCAGAATGGAAGCGATGACGAAGAAGATTCACTACTGGAAGTGGACTCTCCCAGACAGTCTCCCGTTCAGAGGCATAGATCTCCATCTCCGGAAAATAGCGTCCCAGAAGTGGAAGAGACCAACTTCAAAGCTGCTGAGGAGAAGAGTTCTGGCTTAAAACAGCCTAATGAAAATGGCAATCATATTGATGGGGAGATCGATGATCAAGAAGATGATGAGCCGGAGGAGAACGAAGAAGAAATCGATGAAGAGGAAGAACGCTTCCTGCAGCAACTCAATGCAGAGAAACGGCGAGAACGTGAAGAAGCAGTAACGCACTGTCACCATGAGGGCGGGGAAACTTACACCATGCGCCCGAACTTCTCAGACAAAGATCGAGAATATAACGATTTTCTGTGCAGCACCCAGTTTCCACACCTCTATGGTCCATCGATGAATCCTCATACACACCTTCCCGCGAGACCTCCCTTGATATCTGGTCTGGCTCAGTCCATCCATTCGCCTTCATCGCATAAGCCACCGGAACCGTATATACCAATGTTGCATGTCCGTAGGGATTTGCACCACCACAAGAACTCTTCGACCCCACCAGTGAGCACTGATACCTTGAGCAGTCACTCGACTCTGGACTCCATGCCGAGTTTCCTTGGCTCCATTCCGATTCGTAAGAGACCGATCGGGCCGGATGGAGAACCACATCTTAGGCCCCCACAATTCACTAGCCACAGTCATATGGCCATCAATATGACTCGCCAGCAAAACTCACTCTTGAAGCCGAAAGAAGACATATTATTGCACGACATGGTCCCGCCACCTCTTACAACGAAACCCCATCAGCCACCGATTCTTCATCCAGCTACGGTCACTTCACAGATCCTAATTGAACCCGGCCCTCCTTCTGAGTTGTCAGTGCACGTCAGTCCTGCGCCAAGTGGTCAGCACCATTCCGGATCTCCATCACTACCACCTCTTCCACCACCGCCACCCGGACCAGGACCACCTCCGCAACAAGCCCCAAGGGCCCCCATTCAGCCACCTCCGCCTCCACCCAGACGAACAGGCTTTAGCATAGAAGACATCATGCGGCGCTGAAATGCTATGTCGCCACCTGCTTTACGAAACTAGCGACCACATATGTAACACTGGCGGCTGGCTATAACTTTTAAAAATTAAGATCAAAACCTATTAGATATGTGATTCAAAATTCATCTATATTTAGATTTAAACGATTTACAATTATTTACAATTATTTACAATTATTTACGATTTACGTCTAAGCCAAGCTCGTTGTATGTTCTTGTACTTTGCATCTAGAATTAAATTTTATAAAAATAACGCCCCTTAATAGTTTCTAAGTTAAGTTTTAATGTTTAAGTGCATTTTTATTCTTGCTGTTATAAATAATAAGGCTTGCCAAACACTAAGTGTTTATATACTTTACATATTTGTATTATCTTCCTATATACATATTTAGCAAGGGGCCAATAATTATAACTCTTTGTCAAAGTTTAAGCTATAGATTTAATTATTATATATGTATACAGTACGAATAAGTTTAAATAAAATAACCTTTATTTTGGTGAAAATGTTGTAAACGCGCAATGTATGACTAGGTTTTTTTTTTTAATTTAAGTATGAAGCAATTTATTATTATTTTTATAAATATTATTATTTTGTATAATCTTTAGATAAAAAAAAGGCTTAGATGAAGAGTCTCTCGAAAGTATTTTATTTTGCCTCTGTAAACTTTTAAAGTTTCGTTTATTTACCCCTTCCCATCAAATTATACAATAAAGTCTACAATTATATATAAACAAAAAAAACACAATAATGTAACATTTTATTGCTTCAGTTTTTGGTAAACGTCGTTGTTTTTTAGAATACTTTATTTTTTTTTTAAAGAAGTTGATTCTAAAGCGATATACGTATAAGAAGGAAGGAAAGTGATGAGGGTTAAGACCGAGTTTTCATGAATATAGTTGGTGAATTGAAGCAAAAAGACGACATACTAGACATCCCTAGAAATTTCGGAGTTAAAATGATAGAAATTGTTTTTACCTTGGTACTTCTTTAAAATAAATTAAGACACTAACTGTGTGCAGAACGATTCAAATTGATTTAATAATTGATCTGCATTTCAATTTTATTTGAAATGAAATAGAGTATGAAATAGATTTAAAATATAGATTGAAGTTCTGAAATTCAATTTTATCGTTATCGTTATCGGTTTCATTTTTTTTTCGAACTTAAAAATAATTGTACTTTTCAATATTCCCGATTTTCTTATTTAAGAGAACGGGAAAAGCAATTAAAATGATTTATAGCAAGCCAATTGTATTCTACATAACATTTCGAGCAAATCAATTTTCTTTATACAGGATTCAAGATACATTTTAAAAACTTCCCAACATTTCCAACCAATATTTGGAAATTGCCTATCACAAGGAACAGAAAAACTGCATCTAGCTATAATGTACATTCACACAATACAAATAAAAAACACTTATATTTTATATTTATTTTATTGAAAAGCAAAGAGCAAATAAAAACATAAGAAATTATACAAATTATGAAAATCAACAGAATAATTTATTGACTGATGTAATATAATTTTAAATACTTTAATTAATTTGAAGTGATTTCGAAAAGTAGTAGTAGTAGTGAATTTTATTGTTCTTTTTTTCTTTCTTAAACATATTACATATTTCACAATAGTGCAATTGGCTTTGTGCCGTCAGCCGAAAAGAGAGTTTTTTTTTTTTTCTTGAAAATTTGATAATATATCTAATTTAAAAAAAGTTTTTTATTAAAAGTATTCGTTTATTATTTGTTGTCTGTACTTGAGTGCCGTTTTGACGTAATTGTAGAGCAGGTTCCAGTTTTCTCCGTTTAGTATTTCCATAAGTTCATTCGTTTGTAGCATAGATTTCCCCCAGACCTGTATTCTAATTGTTTTCAGCACTGGGCATATTGCGATAAAATGTTGTGTGTCTTCTATTTGTCTGAGGTTGCATAGCGTGCATGTTGGATCAGAGTCAGTTATGTATGGTTTATAGTTTAACGGCAGGAGTTCACTTCTGGTCTTACAGATTGTTGATATCTTATCTACACTTAGATCGTCACGGAAGTAATTTTTAGGTCCTAGGTCATGTTGGAGATGCTTATATGTCAATCTCATTTGGCTGTCTTGGATTTGGTCGCGGAAGCTTGCAAATTGGGCGGAGTCAACTTTTGAAATAAGTTCCTGTATTAACCACTGTCCATTTGTTTCTTCAATGACATTGTGTTCTCTGCATAGCTTAGTCTTTTCGTAGAAGCATTGTTTGTTGTAGTTTTGCAGATGCGAAGCAATTATAAATGTGAGGCGATGTGCCGGTTGGTTCATCACCTTCTTAATGTAGTCCAGATGGAGTTTTAGGGTATATGTGAACATTGTAGGTAGTCCGGTTTCTGTGTGCAGTATATAGTTAGGTGTGTTAACTGGGAGCCTGAACATTTTTTTGATAAAGTATCTTTGGAGTTTTTCTACTTCTTCGAATTGCCATATACCCCATACTTGAGCTGCATAACACATGATTGCACGGACAACTGCTTCGAATATTCTAAATTTGGCACTTGCCACAATATTGTCCTTTTTGAAAATTTTACTCCAGGTGCAGTTAATTGCTCTTTTTGCCTCCTTCAATTTTCCTTCCAGGTGAGACTTGAAAGAAATTCGAGGGGTTAGCAGGACGCCCAGATACCTATACTCTTTCACTTTCTCCGATTCTTCATGTCCCCAGTACCATTTCTCCTTACTCGCATACCGTCCGTTCCATTACGGAAAATCAAGATTTTTGATTTACTAGTGCTTCGAAAAGTATTCGAAGCTATAATGAAACCGATTGAATGATAGAACCAGAAAGCAATTTCACTCGATTTTCAATTTAAATTTTGATTTCATTTCATTTGATTTTGGGAACCTAGCTGATTTTTTTTAAATATTCAAACAAACTGAGAATAAGCTTCGTTTCTAACTTATCAGTTTGTTTATATTCCATCTAAAAATCTGGTGTTTAATCAGCTAAGATGTTAAGTGATTGACAGGTTTTTCATAGTCAACTTTGGCTATCTCGAGCTTTCCGCCTGTTAAAGATCATTCGACTTATTTTATTTTAATTACACAATTTCTATCAAGAATTGTCAAAAAAAATGGTTGATATTGCGAAGTGTTTAATTGATTTCTAAAATAAAAAAATAATAAATTATAGTATAATATTGGCTGTCTTATCATATGATTCGAAAGTCAAAAGGTAAGTAAGAAAATGTTGCAGGTCTTTTGTAAGCACTTCCTGGTGCTCTATACTTATTGCCGATAGAGAGGTTGCGTTAAGTATAGACGTATAAGTAAGTATTGATCAGCATACATAAATCAAGTTGTTTTATTTTGACTAATTATCAAAAATAATCTTATCCAATTCAACCTCTGTTTTCAGAAAATGGCTTTCTTCAATCATATTCAAAAATTTGCATTTGGTAGAGCGTTATTTAGCAATTCAACTAATTTTTGTTTATTTTAATGTACATACACTTAACTTAATTTTCTAAAACATAATTTTCTGGGAATTCAAATTGTTTGTATTTATTTTAGAATCATATGCACAAAAGCTTCTTTTCCAACAATAAAAGAAACTCTTATAACGATTTTATTTTAACTTATTTGTTCATCCTTTAATTCTGTAATTTTTTTTATTTCAAATTAAATGTTTTTACTCAAAACTGTTCTCCTTGTTTATAGAGTTCTAGAATCAAAATTCTTGAAACGATGTAATCAAGCCATTTCTGCCAAACTATCGTAAGGGTCAACACAAATTTTATCGTTGCACTTTAGCTAAAACAAAAGGTTTTATGACTTTATATACATATTACAAAGAAATTTTAATAATTAATATTTATTTTGTATTGAAAATGTTGCGTATTACAAAATTTCAGAGAGGGGTCCATATGTTCAGAGAAAATTTTCAAATCCACCAAATATTTCTTTTTAAATTCTTTAAATTTTGTTTTAAGCTTAAGCTTTTCCTATTCTTTTTGTTATAATGGAGTATGTAGTGTTGTTAAATAAACATCTATTTTGCTTGATTGCTCACGTAGAATAATTTTTATTATTCTCATTTTCACTGAATATTTATTCAGTGTCGACTTTTTTTAAGATTATAATTATAACTCAATATTAATACAAAGTAACAATACTACAGAGTAAATTTCTAAATAACGTAAAAATAAAATTTATAAACAAAAAACTTGAACTTTTACGAAAATCCTAGCAAAAACAAAACTGTTTTACTTTCACATTCATGATTCATGTTTAGGTCTAAGAAAAAAATACACCACAAAATTAAAGTAAATTAAATTCTCTATAAAATACATTTTCTATAATTTTTCACTCATAGCTATTATTCGAAATTTGTAGTACATTTTGATAAAAAGGCATGTTTTTTTATTCATCATATCTTTTTTCACAGCTCTGTAGCGTTTATATGATAAAACATTTCCATGTAGTTGAAGAAAATGGTATTTTTGCTATCAAGAGAACAAAATTAAACACTTTGGACATTTTAATCGTATAAAATCCCTTTAAAAAATGTATCGTCGACCTTGACTTTTGTTATAAGTCTGTCATTATATTCAATATATACGGATAACATTTCCAAAACTAATTTTCTAAATCGTTCTTAGTTTCTCGATTTAATGTAGACTAAAACTTCACGTTTCAGCATCAACTCTTTCATTTAAATAAACGAGTATATCTTTTAACTATAGTTTATAACATTAAAAAGTTACATACATACATCTTGTATTTAAACAATTTTGATTTTAAGGAAATTCAAATTCTATACATTTTTTGGGAAATAAAAACACAGTTACTTAGTTCTAGAATAAATCCACTGATATTGAATGGCAGATTTAATCAGTGTCTTAAAACACGACGATTCAATAGCGTAGAGGTGGATGTGTCTAATATTTTTCAATTTCACATCGAAAGAGAAGAAATGGAGAAATATTTTTTCTGACTCTTTAAGTATTTAGGAAACAAACATTATCCTATTCTAACTTGATAAGGTATCTTACCTTCTATTGGAAGAAGGTTTATAGTTAAAGAAAATAAAAATCAGTTCGTTTAGTGAATTTTTAAGTTTAATTTTATTTCAGCCCATATGATGCAATACAAAAGCGCATTCATAGTTTCTTGTTTTAATCCCATTTTATATTGCATGAGTGTTTTTTAATTATTGTAACTTACCGATGGATGACAAAATCAAAATCAAAAGCGGAAAGTATTTTTCTTATTATTTTGTGAAATTTAGCTCTCTGGCGTTTCACGTCTCAGAAACGTGTGTATGCTGGCTTCCTTGAGGCTTAACCTATTTTGAGGATGATGTTATAAGAGTTAACCGCAAAATCCAAAACTCAAAACCCAAACCCAAATCCAAAACCGAGC
Source organism: Eupeodes luniger (assembly GCA_951509635.1). NCBI lineage: Eukaryota > Metazoa > Arthropoda > Insecta > Diptera > Syrphidae > Eupeodes > Eupeodes luniger. Next base: position 2,301,103 of record OX608075.1, on the reverse strand, counting down.
CATGCCCATTTCGAGGAAATAAAACTATGTAAGATGATGGAATCACTCAGCGCACCACTCATTTTACGTGATTTGATTTTATAAACAACTCGTTTCAATGTTACTCCTGTGTGAATTTATGAATTTAAAGTTAATTATTATTATTGTTGTAGTACTCGCAGTACTTGTGCTTTGTGCTTTGTGCTGGGTGCTGGCTGGAGAGAAAAATAATAGGCTTAATTTTGTTCCATCTCAGTGAGCAGTTAATAAAGAAGCTCATGAAAGAATCTTATAAGATTGGATTAGAACAGAACAGAGCAGAAGAGAATAGAACAAATAAATTAATTATGTATTTAATGATGTACTTACATTATAGTAATGATAAACACACCGTTTAGGTTTGCTGGAATATTGTTTTTGTCTAGATTGGTGATATGACTGAAGATACATAGATAGATATTTTGATGTTGAATTCCTTATAATTGTCGTTTTGTGTTAAATAATATGCGAGTGAAGTATCGTGATTATTTGCCATTAAATTGTATTTATACAAATCATGTTAAATAGGTGTGTCTAGTATAAGTTTTTAAAAGAACTCGTAAGCTTCTTGATTTGATTACCTTCTCTTTTATAGGAGCCGAAGTTATGTGTGTACATAGATACAAGAGTAATTTTTGTAGGATCCATAATTTACATACAATAAATCGCTTCATAAAAGGTGTGTACTCATAATTGAGGACGTAAAACTATTTACTACATTTGTTCTTAAAGATTTCTATTCTCAGTTTCTATCAGTGCTATTTTCTATAGTGCAATATAATATTAATAAATACTAATATTTTGTTTTGTTCCAATACTACTGTGCTTAAAGTAAACATTTATTTAGTAGATGTTGTAGCTATGAAACTTGACTGTGGAGATCATTTTATGGTACCTTACAATTTTCGTAAGCCCAGAAAATCTCAGTAGACTGGGAATGATAGCGTTTAAGGTCCAAATAATTAATTCAAGTAATGATGTTATTTTTGAGTGTATCGAAAACCCCTATAAAATAGGCGCAGAGACATAAGGCCCAGGGACATAACGCCCAATTTTTTTTGGGCTTATGTCCCACCCGAGTGGGACATAAAGCCAAAATTCAATTTGGGCCCTAAGTCCCACCAAGTAAGACCTAAGTCCCAAATTTGTTTATTAAAAATGGGACATTGTCCCCAAATTTTTGCAGAGCCAAAAAAGAATATAAAGTTTTTGTATTTCAATACAATGAACAATAATTTTTTGATACGGTGATAATACAAAAATTAGGAAAACAAAAAAGTTTATTTTTAACATTATTTGCGGGATCTCAGGATTTTAACTCCCTTTTTCGGGGTCACACCCGCTCACGCAACTCCGTTGCTCCGCTTAGGGTATGTAAAGTCGCCAGCAGGCGCCTATATCAACAACTTCTTTCAATAAAAGCACCTGAGGGGGCCCGCTTCGCGGGATCTCAGGATTTAAACTCCACAAAAAAAAGTCTTGTGGTATTGAAGTGCTCTAAGTTTTGTCATTTGGTGATTCTAATATTAAGTGGGACATTAGCCCCAACATTTTTATTTGGGGCTGCGGTCTTACTTGGGTGGGACTTAAGGCCCAAATTCAATCTCGGTTTTATGTCCCACCGAAGTGAGACATAAGCCTTATAAAATGAGAATCAAAACAGTTTTTAAAAATATGTGATAATATAGGTTTAGGTGTTTTAATGTAAGAGGTTGAGAAAGCTGCTTAATTTTTTTCAGAAACACTTTTTAAAACATTTTATTTAATGAAAATTTTAAATATTTTTTACTATTCAAAAGAACTAAAAGAATTCATACAAATACTGAAGTTAAAAGGACGCATTTTTATATAAAAGTTGATTTTTTTTAAAATGAAGTCATGTCAATCGATCTTAAGGAAAATACACTGAGTTACAAAAAAAGTGGAGCAGTCATATTTCATGATGTGTTGTTATTATTTTGATAATAAAAAACTTTATTTTTGCAGAGATATTTAGTGCTTTAAAGCCTTCAAGATTATCACCAAACAGCGCCAGCGGTCGAAGTTTCTCAAAGACTTTAATCAGTGAGAGGGAGCATTGTTAATGCTTGAACGGTGGGGCGGCGGCGTTTAATAGAGAGTGATCTGGTCATATACCAAGATTCACCATACAGGACGAGCGAATGGAATTTTCTCGCCTTCACCAAAATTGAACCAAGGCCGACTAGGGTATATAGTTCTCTGCACTGATAAGTCCAAGTTTTATCTACGCTCACTAGATAGACGTATAAAATAGTGTGGAGAAGATCAGTTGGGAGAAACAGTTCGACAACAGTTGGCCAGTGGGAAAATTTCTGAGGAGGGCAGGAATTTCCGTGCTGTGTGGAATGATCGTTGAGCTCCTATTATTACATCACTAACATTTTGGAAGAATATGTGGTTCCTTTCGCACCATTTATTGGTGAAAATTTCTTCCTGATGCAAGAAAATGCGAGACCTCACGTTGTCAGGTGCATTACGGATTACTTGGAAGAAATAAAAATCGACCGAATCGACCGGACACGAATTACATCGAAAAAATTTGGGATCTGCTGGAATAAATGATAAGGAAGTGCCCTGCTCTTCTGGAGACACTAAGTGTTCTGAGTTTTGGGCAATACCCACTAATCATTGAACAAAAACTCATTTATTTTATGTTTTATCTAAAAGTTCTTGCCATTTGTTTATTTTGTATATAAATTAATAATGTTAAATGTTAATAAACAATACTGAGTTCAAAAAAGTCTTTTTTACATAATTTGAAATTATTGCGAAATTTCAAGGTGCGCCACTTTTTTTGTAACTCAGTGTATAAAGCTATCATAAGTAAATTTTAATTGTATGTTTTTAAAAAGGATGGACACTAATTTTTTCTGAAATGGAGAAGAAAATAAACAAAAATAAAAAAAAGAATCAAATGTGATATTAAAAATAAACTGTTTTCGAGTTCCGCAAAAGTTTTTAAAAAAGATAAAATGATCTAAATTTTTATAGCATCATCCTCTGCTAGGTTTCAAACATTTTATAACAACAAACTTCTGTTTTTGTAGCACAGCGTGATTGTCTTCAATTCAAATTCCCAATAGAACAGTAATTTGTCTTTATTATAATGTATTGGTAACTCTGTCTTTATACCATTCTGATTTTCTTATGACACATTTTTCAACGTTGACTTAAATGTCAAAAACGTTGCATACTTAGGAAATGGATTTTTATTATTTTTCACCCTTTATCATCTGAACGCAATCATTTATTCGTACAAATTCGAAATCGAAACTCTGTAAAAATTAGTTACCTAATTCCTAAACCTATATGTTATCATATAGAATTTGACAAATAGGTTCGAATCAAGACTAGCTGCATACTGCCATCTAGTGGAATAACTGGATATGTGTAGAAGTTAATACAGCAACCATAGGTTAGTGTCTCGAAAAATTATAGTTACCAAAAACAAAACTATAGAGTGCTAGCGTGCAATGCAATAGAGAGATAATTCGATGTATTTAAATTAAATGCTTCGTTTTTTCCAATTAGTTTTGTCACTTAAGTATTTTTAATAATAATTTAGGGATATATAATATTATTAAATGGTAAAACTAAATAATTATTGATATTTCAAAGTAAATTTTGAAAGAATGTGTAGCTATGCAAATGAAATACCCATCTAAATCTTTAGGTTTTGCCGTTTCGCTTTGTGAGAAGTTGATTCCAACTGAAAAAATAACGGTGAGGAATTAAATAATAAAACAGTATATTTATTTAAATAACATAATTAGTTCTTAACAAACTAGATAAGTACATTTTGATTAGAAGGTAGATTAAAAATAAATAAAAATCTTTCAGAACTGTGTGGTTAACAATTTTAAAATCACTTCAATTAGGGTAGAAGAATTATTAACAAATATATTTTTAGCAACTATAAATATAACAAATAAGGTACCTTAATTTCAATATATGAATAAGGTATCTTTAAATTATTATAATCAAATACAAATTATATTGAATATTATTATTATCGGGACAATCTTTGTTTAGTAGGTATTTTAAGTTGTTTTTCGTGACTAAAATAAAAAAATATTAAATATCGTCTAACATTTAAGTACCTATACAAAAAAAAAACAAATTTTTTTGCCACTGCTTAATATTTTCTTTAAAATAATATTTTACAAATTTTTTGACAGCTGTCAGATTGCAATGCGCCATTAAACAAAAGAGGCTGTGTTCAATAATAAATAATATCAATCAAAGTGCTTCAAAGTAAACTACAATGCAGTACTCTTATCTTTTCATATTCGTTTTCAGACTCAATTCCCTCTTCTTCGGGTGTGGAACTCCAACGACTAAATATTATAAGATCATTAAATTCCGACCTAAACAGCACTGTTCAATGGGGAATAAAAAAAACAGCTTGGAATTGAATGCTTCGAAACCCCAATGCTGTCTTGTATCGTTGCCATTATCCATGGATATGGCACTTATTCATCAATGAGACTGAACATCTCGATATTCTCGGTATGTGTGTCAACAACCTCCTCTTGTGGAAGGTGTTTGGGTTTCTTAAGACGATGCTAGAAATGTTTTTCCCCTTCTGATCTGGCTGTTATCGCTTCAACATCGTCGTTAAGTTTCTTGTCTTACCCTTTTTTAAAGTTACTTTAACTGTTTATGCTCTAGTAAAATAGACTTCAGCATTCCTCCCCTTAAACAGTTCAACCGTTATACTCATGCTTCTAGGAATGTTCATCAGTATATTCTCGAGTCCAACTTCGGCTGTACTGTCAAATACAGAGTTTCGTTCTTTAGCCGTACTACACGAATGTGGAATGCCTTGCTACGGTCTGTCTTTCCCAGTCATTGCAATATTCAAAAATTCAAAACCTGTGTTCACCGACATCTTCTTTCAAATCCTCTCACCCTTTTCTAGTGCTCAAAGTGTGTATCTATATAATAAGGGTAATACCTAATATCCCCTTGAGTGTGCGCTTTTTATAACAAAAAAAGTACATGTTTTCCAAATATCATTGAACATTGTTTTAATCCTGGTTTACTTTAATTTATTAACTCCAAAAGGAAACTTATCTTTTTTCAGAATTATAATAATTGTCGCTCGGGCAAAAGTTCTTCAAAAATTAAATTGAACAAAAAAGCGATTAAGCACCACTAAAGGAGTCTGATGATCGGGTTGGCCCCCGTGAAATAGCTATAACTCCAGCCTATGAACTTGGTGGTAGACACACAAGTTGTTGTTGTTTCATTCTAAATTTTCAATTGTAAATTCGGCAAGCAGCTGCCTTAACCTGCGAGTATAAAATTTCATACAAAACCCCTTAAAAATATAATAATTGACATTTATATCAAATCAAAACTTTCAGAAGAGTATACTGTAGAATATTTCCTGATTGCCTGATTTTTATTTTTTGGTAAATAAACTCTAAGAAACTTTAAACTAAGTTAAGAAAAAATAATAAATTTGTAGGGGCTATAATTTGAGCTCCAGTAAACTTGCTCATTAAAACCCATCATCATAATTAACAATAACCCAAGTTACTCAATAAGTCGTAATTACTTTCATATTGCATGAACAGTAGTTCCAATCGTTTTTTAACAGCTGCTGTAATTTTTTACACTTTTTCTGATTTATTGCAAACATACTTTTTCTGAGCCACTTAAATAATTGCCGCCCAAGTGCCACATATCGCACCATTGCACCATCCTCTATAGAAATTTCCTTTAACACCCGACATGTCCATGTCCATATAAGACTTGACTGGATTAAAGATCCTTAACAATAATAAACAACTATCAAAGGTCCTGATGCCATTGTTCAAATGGCAAGATTTTATTTTTTAAATACGACATAAGTATCAAAAGAATCACTTCAATTGGGATAATAACCACATTCATCCGCCAGCACACGACATTTTCTGTGTTTGTACAATTTTTGTTTTCAAAACATAAGTTAACAAAAATGAAAATAAATTCGTCTCCAATTGCGTATAAATTGTGTCTACAATATTCTCAAGAAATCCGGCCACACAATGCCAAAGCAAAGTCAACTCTGTCATTTCGCACCTTTCAAAATACGACCTACTGTGTAGATGTCATCCTGTGATTGTCCACGACCTAAGGACTAAAAAAAAGAAACCTCAATGGGCGACATTCGATCTTCGAATAATTCCTTGAAAAGTTTCATTTTTTTGTCTTCATTTCTTGGATATTTACAAAATACTCAGTAAGTGCAAAAGATATAAATGCACTCAACATGAATCTAATCTCCGAAGAAAATTCAAACCCTGCCTTGTTGTGGTCTTCATATACCTAAACAATGATCCCAATTCCAAAACACATAAAAAATCGTGTCCTCAATGTTTTGGGCAATTTCAGGACAATTAGGATAAAACACCATCCAATGGCCATGTAATGGAGAGCTATATCTTTCGAAAATGAGACGACGACGATGAAGATGAAGAAGAAGAAGGTAATTGTGAGCCTGAGCATGCGTGTGGTCCTTCTATAGAGCATCCATCTCGTATGGTCTTGTATTCGTTAACAATAAGAATTCCAGGATTTAATGAGGCGTAGAGAATACCTACAACACCACTAAGAACATAAGAAGTGATAGTGAAAAAATAGGTGAACTGAACATGAACATCACATCACATCGATCCTTGTTGATGGCTGATTGCCTTGTAACAGCTATTATCAGGACTACATTTAAGAAAAAAGGATATTGTACTCCTATATTATATGCCAAGGATATATGGATATAGAGAGGAGTCTTTTCTTTTGGTTTTTTGTTTGCGTTTTGTATCTTTTTGAGATAAATGAATGAAAAGATTCTGTAAACAAATCAATTCTTTTGGTGCGAAGGGCCAATTTAAGGCACCCTGCATGTTCTGCTATGTATATATAGAGTGAAATGAGGTTTGGGCATAACGATTATGCAGCATGACATTTTTATTTTGAAATGGAAGATTGAAGAAGACTTTAAGATGGTCTTTTGGTCTATAATGACCCCGGAAATTTAGTTTAATGGCTTACCAATATCACACATAAAGATAAGAAATTTCAGGGACATCAAGAGAGGTTTTGACCCAAAAAAAGGTAAAGAGAATAACTGTGATTTGTCGGTGATATAGACTACACCAAGATTTGTGGCTTTTGGTTACAAATTTTTAATAATGTCTTAAGTGCAGCGTGTGGAAAAATTGGAGCTAAGGCAACACACTTTTTAAATGTTCCTATATATTTTCTACACTTCGAAGAGAGAGCTGTTATGTAAATTGGCAATAAATTGATGATACATTTGGTAAGAATTAACTGATTTCTCCAAATAGTCGAAGAAAGTTAGAAATTCACTTCGACAAACAGGAGAGTTTCATAAACACTTTTATAACACATCCTAAGAAATAAACTAAATTTGGAGTGTTTCAAACAAATTTAAGGAATGATGAAGTGGAGTTTCATCCAGATTTCTCGAAAACTATAGATTTTGTTTTTACCAGCCAGTTATAGCTATTATTGGTTTTTATAATTGACCACTTTGTGTTTAGGTTTAAAAGCCATTAAGAAAGTTAAATTAGTTATATTTGGTGTCAAAATTGTTTTACCAAAATGCTTCAATTCGATCAGGAAAATTTTTTTTCCAATGATAGAAATTTTCAATGATCGCTAAATTCCAATAATTGGTTTCAATGATGAAAACGATCGGAAACAATGGAGCGAGATCTTTTTAAATAATCCTTAATACTGAGTTATAATATTCTTAAATTAATTTATTACTCAGAGAGTTGAATCTAATTGATTTAACTTCCTATCTCTATACCACCATTTTTAACAGCACCAAACATTATTATCGGACAAGCACATGTGTCGTCGTATACCTGATTTGTTGGTCCATTTACGAGTTTAGAATTGGGAAATATATTCAAAAAAACATTTTAGCCTCCTATAACCTCTTAACTAACTTACAAACCTACAGCATATACCTACACCTAAGTTGTGTATAGTCTATGTATCTTTATAAATCCCTATCAACTTTATTTGTCCCTTTAAATGGGCATTATATCAGATTTATTTGTTTTTTATTTTAAGTACCCTCAGCATTTTTTGGTGGATATAATAAAAACTAAACCACGCAAATGGATTAAATTTATTTGAATTAAAAATGTGCTTGCTAATTTTGTTTATTTTTAGTAAACATCAGTTAAAAGGTCTGTTTGAGTTATGTTCTGATTAGTTATCCGTGGATATGTCAAAACAAAGGGACACAAAATAAATTCTGGGAGACTTTATTCGAATTGTATTTGATATGTTTTTCAATGATACCAACAAATCCAATGGAAGTTACCAGTGCTGAATTTAATTACAGATAAGAATAAAGTACCATCCACAGGTATCAAACAATTTAAAGGAAATATCAATCGAAAACTTAAAAAAAGATAAGATTTTTTATTTAATTTGGTAGCGTAATAATTTGTAATGAATTAAGGTTTGCAGTGTAGTTTATTATTCTGAAAAAAATCCTCTCTGATTAGTCAAAAATTGTATGCAGAATCTAAACAAAAAACGGCTTATTTAAGGAACATTTTCCTCCTATTTTTTCTTGGAATTACTTTGACTTATATTTAAGGAAATAGCTATAAAATTTATATGAAAAGCAAACAGATTTATTGGAATCTATACAAAATGATAAATTTAAGCTTTTATTTTTATAACAGCTCGTAATAACAATTGTTGATTAGATATTTAAAAAAAAAATTAAATAGTATTTTAAATGGTTTAGTATCTAGAAATTCAGAATATTCCCAAATATTTAGCAATTTTCAACATTTACATAGATCCTCTGCTAAATAGCAAATTATTAATTCTTACTTATTGAAATTGTTTTTTTCTGAACACGTCTAAGCAATGAGAATTCGTATAAAAACATTAAAACGAATAAAACAAACCTTAGTCTGGGGCAAGGATCACTAATTTTAAATATCAGAAACTCAGATTAAGCAAATTAGTAATTTTATTTTATTAAAATGTTGAAGGTGTTGACAAAAATCTCTAGTAAACAAGGATTTGTTCCTGGCGATCAAATTGTACTTTTCCCATGAGTTTTGATGGTCCTAATCAAAATCCAACTCCAAAATCACATCAGGCTGTTGAGATATTTCTTTTTCAAAAAACAACCTGATTGTTTGCCAAATCTATGTATAATCCTTGTCATAATATTCAGTTGAAATATTTATAGTATTTCATCAATCATTTTTAAAAAGGGTTGTAACTGTTTCGAGGATAGTTTATTTCTTTTGTGTAAGTTTTATTAGGCCACTCAGCGAAATAATATTTTTATTTTCGAATATCGTTTGAATTAAATGAAAATCGTTTGCAGGGAAGTTAAAATGTTTGCTGCAAAAGAATTTCATTCGCCACAACTGAATTTCATTTGTTTGAAATTATAATTCGATAACAGCAAACATATTGCAAAACAACCCATTCGTTTGAAGCTCGATGTTGGTGAGTTCATTGCGGCGAACGTATACATTCCCCACATCTAAACTGCTCGTTGTTTGCTAGCAACTGTTTTTGCTTACAGTAAACGAATGAATAGTTTGCAAAGACCCTTTTCATATTGTTGTTTGTTGCAAAAATGTTCTCTTTTAATGTAAATGTACAGATCAATTACAACAAATGAATGATTTTTTTCAAACGAATAAATGATTGCTGGGAATTCTTTTTCTATTGAAATGGGAAAAATTGATTTCAAGTTTGGGACAATCACAACAAACTATTGGTCCTGAGCCACAACTTGACATTTCGTTAGTCATAAATGAATAAATCGTTTGTTTCACACTAGTAATCCGTCTGCCACAACTTAAAACTTCTTTTATCATAAACGAGCGAAACGATTAGTCCAAACGTATGATTCATTTGCAACAAAGTAAAAATTTGTTTGCAAAACCTAAGTATTTATTTAATACAAACATTCGATTTTTTTGCAATAAACGATGAAATGTTTACTGCAAAAGAATTTAAGAATTTGCTGCAAACTAAAACGAAAAATTCTCCAGCAAACGAAAAAGTCGATTGGGCAATTTTTTCGTTTGAATTAATTTATTATTTGGACCTTTGACCTTATCTTTCCCAGACTATTATACATTATGAAATTTCACCTGTCTCACATTAACTTAAAGAAACGCTGAACCACGTATGCTAATACTGTTTCCAACAGAAAAAGGCAAAACGGTTTCAAAGTAATGGGTGATTTTTTTGAGGTTAGGATTTTCATGCATTAGTATTTGACAGATCACGCGGGATTTCAGACATAGTGTCAAAGAGAAAGATGCTCAGTATGCTTTGACATTTCATCATGAATAGACTTACTAACGAGCAACGCTTGCAAATCATTGAATTTTATTACCAAAATGCGTGCTCTGTTAAGAAAGTTCATCGCGCGAAAAATTGTGTTCAGCGACAAATCTCATTTTTGGCTCAATGGGTACGTAAATAAGCAGAATTGTCGATTTTAGAGTGAAGAGCAACCAGAAGCCGTTCAAGAACTGCCCATGCATCCCGAAAAATGCACTGTTTGGTCTACGGCAAGTCTAAAGTCTACACAAATAAGCCAGCAACTATTCCAGCTTTGGAAGACAACATTTCCGAAGAAATTCGGGCTATTCCGGCCGAAATGCTCGAAAAAGTTACCCAAAATTGGACTTTCCGAATGGACCACCTAAGACGCAGCCGCGGTCAACATTTAAATGAAATTATCTTCAAAAAGTAAATGTCATGGACCAATCTAACGTTTCAAATAAAGAATCGATGAGATTTTGCAAATTTTATGCGTTTTTTTTTTTTTTTAAGTTCTCAAGCTCTTAAAAAATCACCCGTTACTTTTTTTTTGTAACGAATCAAGAGTTTTCAAACCTTCTTTTAGAGAAAATTGAAGACTCATTACAAATTGGAATTTCCAGAAACGAAGTAAAACAGTAAAATTTTTTAAATTGTTTTTAAGACAAAGATTTTTGCAAAATCATCATACAATTTATTTAATTTTGTTGACTTAGCAGTTTTAAAGAGGCAACTTTTGAAAACAATTTCAAGACAAATTAATCCCTTGAAAAATCCCTTGTGTTTTGTTTGTTTAACAGAAATTGTCTACCAGTGAATTGGTCAATTAATAATTCTATAAATTTCATTTTCTTAGTCATTTTGACAAACCAGGAGAATGAAATATAAACAGAATTCTCCACGCAAAGTTCAAATGATTGGCATTTGATTTGAATCATAAAAATTCTATTCTCAGAGTTTTGACAGAAATAAAACTCAATTCAAGCGAAGATTAAAGCGCGATTTAATAAGTTTTGTACCTATAAAACGGAGAGCTAAGAACAACAATCTAAAGAACATAATTTTAAAACTCTGTCAAGAACATGAGATCTTATAGAGAAATATAAACTGGCCTAATGCTAGTTTAATTGAGGTTGGGTAACAAAACAGCATAAATATTTATTTTTGAAGTTATAGAAAATTAGAAAATGATTTTTCAAGCACTTTGTAAAAAATTTAGTCGCATTGAAAACCATAAGAATTTGTGTTTTTCTTTCTTTAGAGAAGAAGTTAAACTTGAGTCCTTAGCGAAAATGTTATACTTTTATTATCCAACAGTTGAACTTTCACTAAGTTTCTTTTGAAGCTTAAAGAATAATTTGTATTAATTAGGTAATTCATAAACATGTTCGTGACAATTTATGATGAAAAAACATTTGCAAAATATTAAATTTATCATGCAAAAAACACGAAACCGGAAATTGATTAATCATTTCACAAAAGACTCTTGTAAACATTTAAAATTATTTGTTTTTGACATAAACTTTGACAAATATTGTACAGTAATTATTTTCTTTTACAAGTTGACTCAATTCGTAATAACAAATATTTTTGTGTCAAACTATAAATGCGTTAACAAAAATCCCCCTTTAAGTCTCATAAAAAAAAAATAAAATAAAAGTGTTAATACCTGCTACATATGTTCTGGTGTGTATAAATTACTAAAATCACACCCCATTGTTGCTTCAAATTGTGCAACAAACTGTATTTTCGTCACAATAAATATACATAGGTAAGGTATAGGTAAGTGGGGGAGTCAAGACCATATTAAGAATCTAATACCCTATAAAGTATTCTTCCGATGCAGGAAATTTTATGTTATAACCTCTGGTAATTAAGAATAAATAGTGTGAAAAATCAACACCAAACCGCCCCTCTTAAAAATCCTTCATAATATATATCACATGATGCTCGTGAGCTCGTGCCATTGATTAAGGCCACGACCAACGACGGCAACGACGACGAAGAACGCTCGAATAAAAACCAGGAATTGGTATTGATTTTTGAAGTGCTATATTTGCCCAATGATTCAGTTTTATATATTTTAAGGGCGCGCTCACACACAATGGACACCGAACGAATGCGAATTTCGTATGATCACAGCAACATTCCGGATTATTGCATAATAAACGATGTTACGATGTTTGCATTTAATCTGACTTAATTTATCCTACAGCTGTTTATATGTTGACGTTTAATGTCAACCATGACGATGACGATGCCAACGAAGGACGAACTTAGCTTGTTTTTGTTTGTTCTGTCCATTAAAAGGACAATCGATTTCCTACAACAGATTGGAGTAGATTCTGCAGTGGTATAGTGTAGTGGCGACTTCCTGGGGCCGAGCTGCGCCAGAAGGACACATTGCTGATTCACAGCAAAGTCAATATACCAAACAAAGGTCCTATGTCATATGGGTGTAAAGTAAAATAAATCGGTGCTCTCTATAACGACTTCTCTGCTCCTCTGCTTCCATCTGTTTCAGGGATTATATACGATTTACGAGTTACATCATTTTATTGACGATACGTTTTTGTGACAAAGAAAATTCTATACTGCTATAATATAGGGAAGCACATTCCTTAATCAAACTTAAGCTCTAATTAGAACTCGAGCACTTGACAATTTAATTAAACAAGCCCTCGAGATGGTCATGTTTTCATATGTTTTCATGTTTTCGTTTTGCAAATCTCGAGTGCCTTGCCTATATAGTGATTTTTAAACCACAGAAGTCATGAGCAGATAAGACATTCATAGACATGAAGTAGCAAAGTGGCCACTTCTATCCGACAACCTACAAAGCCCACTCGAAACCTGACACTGATTAGCAATGACAATTGTATCCAACTATGTAGACTTATGAACACCACCAATTGATTGATTTTCAACAAGCTTCACACAACACTTTGTCATCAAGCTGATATGGAAAATGTTTTGAAAAATATCTATTTCAAAAGTATACAATATGATTATGGGTATAAGGTACTCACTCTTGTTATACCAATGAGGAATGATTGGAATTTGTTTTTAACCTTGAGAAGTCTATAAACACAGAGTGACAGAGAAAAAATAAACAAATTGCAATTGTTGCAACACTTTCTGAGAATTAAAACGCGGTGGCCTCATTCGAAAAGTAAACATATCCCGCTGCCGGTAGATATGTAGTTTGACGAACTTGTCTACGAACTTACTATGTACTATTACTGGGTGCACTGCACACGCCCTTCTTTGAAACTCTGAAACGGCTTCTTCCACGCGACCGTAGATAATCATAAAACGACTTTATTTTTCCTTTAAAAACCTGTGTTGGATTTCGCTGACTACTACGACGACTACGACGACGGCTACGAAAATATATTGCTGCATGAAATTAAAAAGATATTGTTGTCCCTCTAGAAATTATTGCCCCTAATTATCATAAAATTTATTAAATACCAAGAGAAACAGAAATTCGTAAGTGTATGAAAAACGGGAGGGCGAAGGAGTATAGAATATAATATCAATAAACGTTAAGCAATAAAAACAGCAGTCTTCGTTTTCTTAAAAAAGGACATTTTAAAATGAAAAATACTGGAAAAATGAAAAATCCTCTATGCACGCATATTCGGCTATTTAGCTAAAACAAAACATCAAAAGGAATGACTTTATAGCATTATGGTCCTTCAATTATTGTACCTTCTGTATTTTTAAATTTCCGTCATTAATGACACAGAAAGCAATATATATACGCTCTATTCCTATATCTCTTATATGACAGAAACAGGACAGTCAAGGACCTATGTACATACACTGCCAAGTCGACTGCGCTATTTTCGATGTCATTATATTCTTTTCGCAGCATGTAAACATCGAAGCGCGACTAACTTCCTGTGAGTATAAGAGTACATGCGGGAATTATGAGTTTTCGGAATGCTCTGCAGGTAGCACATTGTTGTCCAATGGAAGCCATTAAAGGTCTCAGCAGGAGGTGCACCAAACGAATAAAGGTCACAAATTATTGCACTTCTTTTTTGGGGATTCTCGCCAAAACTATTAATAAACGAGTATACCAAAGCGCAAATTCGTCAAGGCAAATAATGAGGATGAGGATAAGGATAAGGATGACGGACAGGACATTCCATGGATGATGGTTTTCGAGGTTAATAGTTGTCCTCTATGATGATGGCACACCAGAACATACCCATAACGATGTGGAAACGATTTGTCCAATTATACATGGTGAAACAAAATATTGTCATCACATCATCATCGGAGTGATGGTCCATGAAATCGGTCGTTGATGTGACAAATCGACAATCGGTCGGTGTAACTAAATTATATTTCAATCTGTTAATCTATACAAAACGAGAATTTACTATGCGTTCCATAGCTGCAAGTAAAATATCTGGAAAATTGAATTTTCAAGACTTCAAAGAAAACATATAACAATAAAACGAGAGGAAAGTACGAGTTTGCAAGTATATGAAAAAACAACTCAACTCAACTCAAACACAAGGAGGAGGAAACAATTTGAAATTAGTATGCAAATGGGAAACCAGGAACATCCATAACATCCGAAAAGGATCTACGCTTTTCCACCCACCTATAAAAACTCAAAATAAAGAACTTTTGAAATGATGGGGATGGCGAAGATGAGCAAAAAATCCCATCAACTTTTCATTTATATTCTCTTCTGCAGGTCCTGATGATGATGATGGAGATGGGAAATGGAGATGGAGATGGAGGAAGGATAAGGATATACCTACCACTGATGTCCTTACTGTGTGCTGTGCACTATGCCACCACTGTGAACAACTGTGAACGCAAGCCAGGACTATAGTACCCTCAGCAGGAATACCATTTAACAAGGTTACCCGTTTTCAAAGGGTTCTTTCTTTCAACACCACGGGCTGTGTTTTAACATTTTGATTTGACTTTTGTGATAAACTTAAAGGATTTTCTGATGCAAATCGTTTTCGTTTCGTTATATGTCTTTTTCACTTTAATCTGTTCAGGAAATTTATGGAATATGTTTTGTTTTTTGTTTCCCTTATTAAATTATATTTCGAGAGAAATAAATATAGAAAAACAAAATGAGGGTAACTAAATGAATACATAAACAATAAATGCACGACTGGGTCGCACGAACTTGCTCCTGTATTCAAAGAGTCTGTTTAAAAAAGTATCTATGTATATAAGATTTAAAAATATACCTGTAAAATAAGTTTGTCTTCAAAGATATAAATGCCATTTGATTCGTCGAAAAAACCTCCATTTTTCAATTTTTTTTGGGAAGGGGTTACATTCAATACAGGTAAAATAATTTAAAAAAAAACTAATTTAAGATTCAAAATTTTACCTGAAAAATAAGTTTGTCTTCAAAAATTTAAATGCCATTTTATAAATAAAAAAGCCCTTGATTTTTCAAAAAAAATTTTTGGAAAATCGTTAGAGCGGTTTTTTTTTAAATTAATTTTTTATATATAAAATTTTTCAATTTTGTTCTAAAAATATTTTTGGTATGCAGTTGTTTAGTGATTGTAAATATACGCTCTACATTTGAATTTCGTAAAAAAATATTAACCCGTTTTTGAGATATAGAATTTTGAAAAAAAAAAAATCAATATTTTTTTAAAAATCCAAACAAAAAAAAATTGCACTTTGGATAATCAAATATTGTTAAATCAATATAAGAACTTATTCACAAAAAAATGATTGAAATCAGTACATAAGTTGCTGAGAAAATTAAAAAACAAAATAACGGTTCTATGAGCGGTACCTTTCCTGAGCAATACAAAAATATGCTTTTCTTATTAAAAGAAGCCAAGTTAAAAAATTAAATTTTAGAGAAAATTAAAAAAAAATCTATCGGTTTGTTTTTGAGAAAATTCGAATTATCGTTTTTTGACCAAAAAAATTGTATGGGGGCCACTGTTAGTTTTGATCTTAAAAAAAAAAATGAAAAAAACGCCTAACGCGAATCTGCTCAAAACCTTAACTTCCAAGTTTGAACTCAATCGACCCAATGGTATAGGCTGTAGGAGCGTGGACAGACAGACAAAATTCTGCACGAATGCAAAACTTGCCATATAGTTCCTATATGTCGCAAGTAAACAATTAGGAATGTAGGTATGTACATTAAATAAGTTATAGTTTTGTAAATATTTGTATTCTTAAATGATTTTTCCCTGAGTAAACTTTGAAAGTTGTACTTAAAGAAATATTTTGCCTTTAATTGATTTTGTTATCACCAGATTTTCAGTTTTGATGTAAGCCATCAGAGTTAAGCTTTCAGGAAGTAACTTTAAAAGATGTTTTTCAATTGTCTTTTCTTAAGGCTCAACATCGTTTTAAATAGCCTTAAAGCCTAGTACGCAGCTGAAGTGCAGAGCAAAATGAAAACGAAAACCACAGCGGAAAATATTTGTTGAGAGTTCTGTCAGCTGTCAAAAACAATTGACAAGTTCTGAGTCAGCTGCTGGTAAACAAAAGTGAAAAAGAATTCTATTTATTAACATTTTGTTGAGCAGTTAGTACATGGTTTTTTCATTTCTGCAGCTATATTACTCCAGAGGCTCGCAACGTCTGAATTATTTTTGTGAAGCCTATGCTCCAACTTCCAAATTGCTTCGATGGCTTCGACCAACGAAGCCAGTTTCTTTTTTTCCTCCGAAGAGAAAACAATTTTTTTTTTTCGGTTTATTGTTTGGAAGTTGAAGTTCACTGCTCGTCTTCATCACTTCTTGCACATCACCAATAACATCTTCAACATCCTGAGTTTCCGATTCAGAAATGTATTGTATACCTACATAAATCAAAGTCAAAACACCGAAAGTCACGAGTAAACAATTTTGTTTTCAATAAAAAAATTAAACGTCAAAATTTCGCAAGCAATTAATATGCCGGGCAATTAAATTGAGAACGAAAAGAGTGGAGAATTGTACTAAGAAATCTAGTACAGCTATCCACTAAAATGACACATTTCGTCGTTCTGCAGCGTACTGAAAAACGAAAAGCACAGCGACATTTTTCGTTTATGATTTCGTCATGTCATTTTTGTATGGGAATTTTCGTTTCGCATCAGCAGCGTACTAGGCTTAAAGGTTGTGAAATATTGATATCAAATATAGTGTTTTTTTTGGCGCGGGTAGATTTTGGCGCCCCGTGGCGGCCATTTCGTTTTGGTGACATCTGTCAAATCTTTTGTTTATTATTCAGTTGTTACACGATTGAACAGCACGTTCAAATAATAAAACTTTATTATCAAAATGAGTGTTCGTTACCGCAAACGTTGCGCGCATTGCGACACGGTAGACGTGGTGGCCCTTTAAAGTCGACTCTTCAAGACGCCCGGTTCAGTAAACAGTCAGCCAACACTCGTACGTTCAAGGAACGCAGGATCGGCAGAGAACATCGCCGCGGTCCGTGAAAGTGTACAGCAGAACGCGAGGCAGTCTATTCCTCACCGTGATGCACAAAAACTCGGCCTTTCGCAGACTTCAACTTGGCGAATTTTGCGTCGTGACTTGGGCGTACACCCGTACAAGATCCAACTGACCCAGGAGCTCAAAGTTCATGATGAATGGCTGTGTTAACACCAACCCATGCAAGGTTCAACAAGTGATAATACATCCTCAAAAAGTTACCCTTTGGTGTGGATTTTGGGCCGGGCGGCTTAATTGGTCCGTACTTTTTTGAAAACGACATTAGTGAGGCGGTCCCCATCAACAACGAGAGCTACATAACGATGACAACTAATTTCTTATAGCCCAAATTGAACCATATGGATCGAAACGACATATGGTTCGAGCAGGACGGCGCGCGCTACGTGTCATACAGCAAACGCCACGATTGACATTTTGCATGATCGATGTGAGGGTGATGTGAATTGGCCACCAAGGTCATGCGATTTGACCCCGCTACACTTTTTCCTGTGTGGTTTCTTGAAGTCGCAGCTCTTTCCAAATCCACGGATGCCCTAAAGGTGAACATAAAACATGCCATCGCTCAAATTTAGCCGGATCTATGCGGAAGAGCCATTCAAAATTGGACCATTTGGATCCGTGATTCCGTGCCCACCGTAAGAAGCCGAGGCGGGCATTTGAATGATGTCATATTTCACACTTAACGGCTTACATGCGTCTTTAAAATAAAAAAAACAATTTTGTAATACCTCACACACAGCATTGTTTAATTAAATTTCAACATCTTACCCGCCCTTATTGAAAACCCCTTTAGTTAAGAGTTTTTTCATAATTTTGTAATTTTTTCGGGCATTAAAATACAATTATAAAAAAAAATAAGTTGGTCTAAAAAAATATGAAAGATAATATCGTATACATTTTCCATGGGGTTGGGTAACCACTTTAAAAATCTTATAATTTTTGTTGTTGTTTGCAAATTTTCAAGGTTCTTTAACCTTAATCTTTTATTCTATTTTTATTTGAATAATAAAAATAGTTTTCTTTCGAAATTAAATCTATTGGTTTCCTTAAGATAACCAGAAAATTATAAACTCTTACGATTTAAAGTAGAACTTCAATCTATTTTTTCAAGGGAAACTTAGGTATTTGAGATCCATATTTTGAAGTATAAATAACAATATTTTTTCTCTGTTTTAGAAATATGCAAATTAATTTTAACAATTCGAGTTTTGTCTGTATTTTTAAACTAATCAAGAATAGTTCAAATGCGCATTTTAAGTGATGCTCAAAGAGTAAAGCTAACTACTAAAAACCAAAATGTTTTACAATTTTTAAATTTCTATAAATGTCTGTGTATACAAAATACTAGACTTCATGAACAGTTTAATTACAGTTTATGGCATGCATTAAAGTTAAAATTTAAAGATGTTAACAAAAATTAAATGGTAACAAAATTAAGTCAGCTATTAAGTAATATTTTTCTACAAAATTTTATTTTTCAAAATTCGAACCTCGCTTTATAATTCACCATTAAAATTAAGACAAAACAAATCACAAGGCTAAAAACCTAAAATATAAATTATACGAGTATGACGATTTCGGAAAACACAAATCTTTTATTCTACGATTTAAATCTGTTTGGTATTTTTGTTAGATTCTGATTCATATGAAGTTTTGAAAGCCTTGTATCCCATCTCAGGGTCTTATAAAATACTTTTTATAGATAATTTTTAATTTTGATATTAGTACAAGAAATTATCTTTAAAACTTTTATACTTTGATGTATGGTTTTAGTATCGTATTTTTGAGGTTCCCGTAGCGTGATGGTTAGTGCGTTGGACTGTCATGCTAGGGGTCTTGCGTTCAATCCCTGCCTGTGCCACCTAACTTTGTTCACTGGTACTGCCTCTTGCGAGGAATTGACAAATCCTCCAAGAGTAATTCTTGTCATGAAAAGTGCTTTCTCAAATTAGCCGTTCGGATTCGGCATATAAACTGTAGGTCCCTTCCATCTCTGACAACATTACTCGCACACAGGAATGGTTGAGAGTTGTAAGTCACTAGGCCCTGGTTCTTCATGGACTGTTGCGCCACCTAATTTATTTATTTTTTTATTTTTGAGGTTCAGTTTTCTCTCTATTATTTCGTTCGAATTATTATTTTCACTTATATTTTGATTTCCTATTTAATTTCTGTTTCATTATTTATAATGGAAGAACGAAGGTTATAAAATAAAATAACTATTTAATAACTAAATAGATATTGGTAAATAGATGTGATATATTATGATGATTATATATTTTTTCAATTATTGTGAAACGTTTCTGTGATGCGACTTTGATATACTTAACCTCTTAAATCGATGGTCTTTTAATCTCAAAAACAATATAAGTTAAGTACCTATGATGGTTTCTTAAGCTGAACATGATTTATAGTAAAATAATTTATTTCTCTCAGTGTTTAGCCGTGAAGTTTTGAAGCCACTTGATAATGATATTTCAACAGAAACTAATTTGTATTACAAGTTGTTATATTATTATTCTTGTTCAAAATAAGATTAATGAATAAAACAAAATTCTCTTCATCGCGATGAACTAAAATGTTTGCTCGGAAAAAAAAACAAAACACTTTCAACTTGTGGTCAAAAGGTACAAAGAACAAAAACATCCTTTTTTCAGATTCCGCTCAATCATCATGTAGCTATAAGTTCTAGATATTTATTTTTTCCAATTACAGTAGGAATGCATGTCCTAAGGTTGCTACTAAGCGCAAACAATACTAAAAAAAAAAAGAATATATTACTAGCATGTTTCGCTTGAAGAGTTTAAACGAAAATTAATAGACCTGTCGAAGGCGATCTATATCTTTTGCTCCTCGAAAATAAAAACAGAAATTCAACAACAATTCATCAATCAGTTATATACTCTCGGATGTTTGATGTTTCGATTTCAATAGATCTCTCCTCTAGAATATTCAAGACACGTACCGATATTGTTCATCCAGAGCTAGGCTAAGCTGCGCATCCACCACCAACACCTTGTCAACATGTAGGGTCGCGAAGAACAAAAGCGACCTACACACTATACACAACACACACTGAAAACATAGCCATACAAAAAGATACAAAACTTATATCTAAACACAAAAAGTGATCACGCACAATGAGCGTATCGATTTAACCGTGTTGTATCTACACATTTATAATTCACCAGTTAATGACACAAAGTCCGTCATTTATCACTCTGACTTCAAGCCTGAGCCTCAGCTCCAAACCTCGAGACGAGGCAAGATGAGATGTATACCTAAAGATAGGTGATGGACTGACAAAAGCCGCCATCAATTATTCGGTGTGATGATATGATTCTGTTTTTTGAGATAGCTCGATGTTGCTACATGATGGTTGTCTTTCTTCTGAGTGTTGCGTCTTGCGTGTGAACCAAATCTTCCAAAAGCCATCAGGCATTGTATTCAATTTCCATAGTTGAATAAGAAATTATTAAAAATTAGCGGATATACAGAACGTGCACTCATTTATTTTTATCTTAAAAATTTATATAACTCAGTAACGGCAGCGTAGATATTGGGGGGAATGTGGAATGATGGGGAAATGTACTTAGTTTGGATTGCTTCTTATCGGGTGCAAATGTGAAGGGCTCTTGGGAGCAGTATCGAAGTCTCTTAATTAGAATCACTGAGAATTCAAGTCCCATGAGAATTTTTCTGTTAACGAAAGAAAAAAACGCCCACCGCAAACACAAAATACACACAATCTATCAGCGTGATGATGACTGCCCCTTTTAATTAACACTGATAGCAGAGTAACTCACTTTACAAAGTGAGGCAGTTTCACAGGCCCGGATTATGTTTTAAATGTAACATTCTTATATGAAGTGTTATCTTCCGAGTCTGCAGAGCTTTACATTTTTTGATCCATTTTATCTTATATTAAGGCATCTATCTGACTCAGTTTAAACATTCAAAAACACATTTGACAGTTCAACTTAGAGACGTCAGAAGTGACAGCTTTTTTAAATTCAATAAAAAACGTACATTACAAAATAGCTTAAAGCATTTTCCCGTAGTATTTGGGCATTTTTCTTTTTTAGTTCAGTGCAAAGCCTGACCTGTCAAACATAAAATTGTGTTTCTTTTTTACCTCCGAACGTTCAGCGCTTCAAATTTGTGTGTCTCTTTTCGTGCTGAACGTATTCAGAGCCTTATGAGTGCAGAATAAAATGACTGAGCAGACCGAGTTGAATGCTGAACACAAGTATTTGACAGGTGAAATTGGAAAATAAATTTATTGCTTGTTTTATTGTAATTCGTTTTTCGATTTTGATCTAAGTTTTTTAACTTATTTCTTGTTTCTGTAGAAGAAAATGACAAGTTTATTGACAGATGTCAAACAGTGACAGCTAAGTGTTCAGGAGCGGTCAGAACACGCTTTGTACAGAGCAAGCTCGATATGCTCAAACTCCTTTCAGACCTATTTTCTGAGCTACAAAATCCAAACGAATTTGGACGCAACTGCCACGACAAGGGTTAAAGAGAAACAAATTTGTTTCTACTTTGATTCACAAATCAATTCATTTTCTGATTTAAATTTCACATATTTTCAAAAGTGTCAAAAATAAAAGATGCACTCCTGGAATAAAGGGTAGAATAAACACTTGAGATTTAATAATATTCCGATTGAAAATTTAACTGCGTATAATAATCTGTGTATTATAAGAGCACTCTGTCCCCAATTTCGGATCCAATATTAATTTGTTTCTTCTTATTACAAAAAGTAGAAGTCAAAACTGAAAGATAAGAGAATTATTTCCAAACATTTTGATGTCCTTGAAAATTATTTGAACCAACAAAAATACACCAAAATTCTGAGCATCTGAGCTGTGGTACTGATGAAAGTACCCTATAGAACGTGCGCGACATTCTTTCTGACACTTCTTACAATTAGCTCATAAAGCAATTCCATGATGAGGTATGATGGATTTGCCTTCAATGGAATTTCTTGTCATAAACATTTACCTATAATTTTAGAGTATAATATTCTTCTTTTTTCTGATGTTTGTAAAGAATATTTTAAGGACGCTAAAGGTCGCGTGCGTTTATTCTCTGTTTTAAATATATATAATGAAGTTCTTATAAACATAAGCAGAAGATATCCAGCTCAACAAAGAAGATCGTAAACCTTTAGAAACATAGTTCACAGTCAAAGTCTATATACGGAATACCTATTAAGAAGTTTTGAAAAGGTAATATCGCAATTCTTTCTTAGTATACCTATATGTTCAGCTAATGTTTTTCGCGTCCTGTACACGAGTTATTTAGCGCGGTGATCATAAAAAAATTAAAACTGTCGTACGCAACAGCAGCCAACTATCATAAAAATAAAATCTATAAAATATTTCCATGGGCGGTAGCTTTAAAAGGATGCTATACTGTCTTACATATATTGGCAACAACGCATAAACCTTCATATAAATTTATATTGACTAAACTGTCAAGGACCTTATTACGGAAGAAAAGTAATAAACTGGATTTCATTTAGTCTTAAGTCCTATAGAGAACAATATAAGCGAAAGTATAAAAACAAATTAGTGAGACTATTTTTAGATCTGCAGCACATTCTTTGCGTAAAAGGCCACTCAAATAGGAACTTTAGAGCAAAATTTTAAATGATTTTATCATCTTACTATCTCTATATATTTTACCAAAGTTAAGATCACAAAATGGCTACGTTTACTTTCAGTAATTTAGTAAATCTTTAAGACTTTTGAATTTCTGACATTTCAAATCAGGGTTTCTTTGCTTTGTTCTTTGTTTTTGCAAGAACTGTCTCTGTTTAGACGTGTTCAGATGCACCCTTTGTAATAAAAAGGAAGTAATATTGTTTAAGATTCTGTACCCATTCTAAAATCTAGTAAATAATAAAACTTTCAATAGTAAATATTTAATGAAATGCTAAGCCCTTAAAGATAAGTTGTTTAAAATTTTGTTTCAAACGTTTTTCTTTTAAAGAATTGCCGAAATTATTTTCTCAGAGTATCTTTTTTTAATTCTTCCGAAATTCAACCAAACGAATTAAAAACAATTTTATTTTATACAAAATAAATGAGGAGGTAAGACAGCTCATAGGTCCCCTGGGCCTAGTGAATTACAACTCTCAAACCTTCTATCTGAGTGCGAGTGCTGTCAGAGATGAAGGCGACCAACAATTTTATGCCGAATCCGAATGTTTAATTTGGAAGCACTTTTCATGAAAAGAGTTAATCTTAAGGAATTTGACATTTCCTCGCAAGAGGCAGGGCCAGTGAGAAAAAACCTTTTTATGAAATTTTACACTACCAAATCGCAAAGTTGCGGATGCGTGTCTTCAATTATTACTCCACGAATATTCAACCCTAAACTTCAAAAAATATGATTTTTGTTCATATCATAGAAAAAAACATTTTGTTTAACATATCAGTGACTCCAATAATTAATCGGAGTGATTTATTTAAGAATGGCGGGTGTGTATCGTTTTTACAATAAAGGTTTAAGGTTCCACTGCTGTACTCTCAGCTTCTGTAATTCTTAAATCATTTTTTATTAGGTATTTATAAATGCTATAGAAGTATGTAGGATGTTTGAAATATATTGATATTCAATTCTAAAGTGAGAAGTATAAAAATTGCCTCCACAATCTTCAGGGAATTATTAGTAACAAATGAGTTGTGCAATATGAGAAAAAATGTACGTATTCCAAAGATATATTCAATCTGTTAAAAATTGACTGAGTTATGAGTTCGGCCAACTTATAATTGCAGCATTGAAATAAACGCATTTAATGTTTTGAACAGCAGAAAATCATGAGAAGGTAATTTTCAGTATACTTTTAATACCATAACTTCAAACCATTTTTTGGTCGTCATTTTTAAAATGAAAAAAAAACGACTTTTCAAAAATTATTGGTAACCTAACCCCTTAAGGTATTGAATCGACTACAGATTGTTGGAAGTTTTTAAAGAACAAGATCTTGATTGTCAATTGTGATCACTTTTTCGAGAAACAACGCGGTCAGTAAACATTTCTGGCAAAGCTGCCAATTGTTCAATGATTTTTCTAGTAAATTTTAGCAATGTCAGTTCATTGTATCCTTCTATTTTAAGTAGTGACGTCATTTTAAATTGTCAAATGTCAAAAGATGACAGTTGGTTTTAAAAGTGACAGCTGTCTAAATATCGGGCTATTCTCAAAGTTTCTCAGTTTAATGTTTTGCAAGCAACCTACATTGTTGTTTCCTTCTTTCTACCTGCAGTACTGCCATTTATAAATCTAAAATTCAACATCTTACAAATGTTTGATGATCTTTAACTAGTCTTGATAATTCAACTTAAATTTTTAATGAATTAGGAATTTTTTTTCTTAAAATTCCTTCGATCTGACATAATAAAATTTCTACGAACTTACACCCAATTTTAGACTTCGAAGTAAACAATTATTCTTCTAAATCTAAACCGATGCCAAGTGGTGTCCGGTTAACTTATGATGGGAATATATGGCGCAAAGTGTGAAAAACTGCCCAACAGACATGACGGCGCACACCCATAAATTCAATGATTTAATACCTTAAACACTTGCATCCCACTATTTTGGATATTATGTAGAACACAAATCAACATATGGCCGAACATAACCAAACAAATATAAGAAAATATAAAATAAATTCAAATAAAACAAAACACACGAAACAAAAACGCACCCGATCCAAAGAACCCGTAAGCCTGCCTATATAGTCTAGAGTAGAGTCCCTCAGCGCCACTTAGCAAGTGTGATAGTTCAAGTGTCTCCATTATAATATGTACACTCGTAGCTATATCAGAAAATTAAAAAAACAATTCTTAAATTGCATTTTCGGAAGACGCCTACGAAACACGATTGAGGGTGACACAAATGAAATTGGACACTCAAACAAGAAGTGGTCACAAATTTGAATCTACAACTCGTATAGATGATGGTCTTGGTCCTTGGCTATGGCTAGCGAAATACCAAACATTTAGCTGCCCATAAATAACGTAATAGGAGTGGTTTGGATATTTTGTAAAAATATCCGACCTCGTAATCTCATAAATCTGTACGTATACACCACCGCCGCGCCTCGCCGTGTCGAGGCGTTCCGTTCCGACTAAGCCCTTGAAATTTGTTTACACTACATTCACAGGAGACAGAACGGCCCGAACGAGCTCGGTCTCTATAGCTCTCTGTACTTAAAGACGGAGCGGAGTAATGTGAGAGACAAATTGGCGCACTCGAATAAATTTACATAATGGCAACAAGTGTTGACGGTCAAGGCAAGCCTACGAAGCCTGCGTCTGCATCACACGCACATCACATTTTTCTTCAAGGACCTATGTACGATGCCTCTGGATCTGGATCTGATTCTGGACGGGACGTGAAACCAAACACACCAATAATGTTCTGGGAAAAATAAGTACCAGTATCTTTAAGGATAAGGACGCTGTTTATTGAATCTTACCATCATAACGCCACATAGGTACTCGTATATGTATATGAAAATAGAATCATTGCTGACAGATAAACGATGCACTAAATGAAAACAAGGAGGGGACTTCAAATGGCTTCCTAATCTGATGTGTAATTGAAGACCTCAGAAAAATAAAAAAAATGTAAAACATTTAAAAAAATAAACCACTTTTGTTTGAAATTTTGTGTGTGCTATAAAAATATTTCCCATCACCCAAAGACTTGCTGGTGATTTTCAAGCGTTAGAAAATAGGTCTAGGAAAATTTCTGGAAATTAGTAAATCTTCACGAAGAACTGCGAGTGTTTGAGAAGTTAGAGAATTATAAATAAAATGAATGACTGAGTTTTTCATCTTCATCTTAAGTAGATGACATTTTTCTGTTATGGATTTAATAAGAAATACATAAAAATCAAATTTATTAATTTAAATTGTAAAAATTATTAATGTAAGTTGTATAAAATTCAATAAAAATAAAAACGTAACTAGAAAATAGAACACATTGTAAAAGTAAATATATTTCTCATTTCTTTTAATTTAAAATATTTGTATATTAATTTCGTTTTTGAAGCCAATAAAAACAAATATTTTAATACTATAATTTCAAAAAGGATAAAGTAGAAAATTCCGCCTAAATGGAATTATTACGACTTGGAAAATATGTATAATAAAAGTAATTTACCTAAAAAAAATATTAAAAGATCGTCAAAAACAAAAATGTGTATTAAAATTGATTTTCCAATATTCAAATACAAGTCCATTATAGAAGAACAGAGACCAGGAAGCCACAATTTCGATCAAACAAAAACAGTTTAATATTTCTTTTTTAACGGACAGTTACCTTTCATTAAACTAAATATTTTTCTTCTAAAATATAATATTTTTCCGGGGAAAAGTTTTGTCTTAAATTTTTTATTCAGGCAACACGCAGTTCCCGCACAAAATTGTGACGTTCAACTTTAAAGTTCAAGTTAAAAAGTAGGCATTTCTTTTTCCGAAGAAATACTTTTAATAGCATTAATTATACATTGGAAAAAATTGGGAGTTACACAACAAGCATTGAAAAAAAGAATTCTGTCTGTCTTTTCAACTCAAAAAACTATTCCGAAGATTTCGGAAATTTTTGAAAAGATTAAAATTGTGGAGATTAGGTTTTATTTGTTTTTTCGATGTGCGTTATAGGATTTGAAGAGAACGTTTTCTGTAAAAATTTAAGAATTTTGTTTGATAACTTACTTGGGCGCATGTCGAATTCAGAATTCTGTATGATACTCTATGACACTGTTTCGTTATAATTCTATATCTTTTGAATTCTACGTTTCAAAACATAAAAATTAAGAATACTGTTTGCCCAAATGCTAAGAAACAGAACATTGTAAAACATCATACAATATCTTTAAATTTCTAATCGCAAAAAACTGTATCCTTAGAAATTGTGTTTTTGATAGTTCTGTTTTTTAACTTGTTGCAAAATAAAAAGGAAGCGCTCCTTATTTAATGTATTATTAATTTTGGAAACTATAACAAATTTTGTACCAGAATTAAATAAAAAGCTGGTCAAATTTGACATAAAGTATTTTAAATACAGTTTTATGATCCATACAGTATTTTGACCCAACCTAATTTACTTTTTAAGTTGAGAATTAAAAACTTAAACAAACATTTTCGTATCGTAAATTAAAGTTTCAAGAATATATGGCTGGATGGAAATATTGGGGGTTTTCGAGAACAAATGTTGCTTCGAAATGTTTCCCATTATAACGAAATTTAGAATTTCTCATAGTTTTTCTTGTTTCCTCGCAAGCTCAAATTTTACACAATGAAATGAAAGCCATGAATCCCTAGAAACGGAATCGTAACATAATATCAAACTACAAAAATCTTGAAAAAAGCTCAAAAATAATGTTAATTATCAACCTTTTGCATTATTTTCAAAAAACGTTCTATTCCCTTAGTCGAAAATTTCAATTAACATGTAAAGCCTTCCTTCTAAAACATTAAGTCTTCTGTGATACTGACCAACTTTTGTTTTATTTTCTGGGTAAATTACGATTCATTTATTCAGCAAAATACCAAAGGCAATGAAAACCCATGAACCTAAATTTTGTAGTTTTTGTTGGAAAGTTCCTCAATTTTATGTGTACTTACGATAGCTCGATGAATTGAAATAGTCATTAAAATTGTTGGCTTGGAAAAGAATGTACCAATATAATAACCTTGAATAATAATAATAATAATAATAATAATAATAATAATAATAATAATAATAATAATAATAATAATAATAATAATAATAATAATAATAATAATAATAATAATAATAATAATAATAATAATAATAATAATAATAATAATAATAATAATAATAATAATAATAATAATAATACTAATAATAATAATAATAATAATAATAATAATAATAATATTAATATCAACGTCAAATGTTTGGTTATGAAATTATCAATTTAAGAATCGCGAGCACGAATGCAAAATCTGGAATAAATATATTAAATGTGTTCTTCCGAAATTTCCAGATAATGATTTGCGAGATTTTTTGGTAAGCCTCTTAGCAACTTAATTCTCGATAAGAACATGATAAAAAATATATATTTGTTTTCAGTTTTAAAAACAATTCAGTAACTAAAATATTCTCTTTGTTTTTTGTTTTCTTTAACAAATTTATAAAGTATCATTAAACGTTATTTGTATGAGTTGTGTTTTTTAATTAAATTTTCTTAAATGAGAAAATAAATATTGAAATAAAAATAAAATATAATTTAAAGATTGAAGCTTACAAAAATTCCATTAATAATACTCAAATAGTTTAAGGAAAGAAAAAGAATGACCTAAGAACTATTTAAAAAAACATGTAGTAACTCATTTCCTTATTGATTTTATATTTTGCGAATATTCAGGAGCTGAAATTTGGATCAGTACAAAAACCAAAATGACACGACACGTGCAGCATTTTAAAGAGTCATACAAATTACTGTTCATTGGCTTTTAAGGCCCTAATACAATAGAATTAAGCGAAGATCACTTAAATGCACTCGAAACTGATCAAGTGAATGCACAAAACCCTTCTTCATGAACCATAATGCAATTTGGGTGCATTCGAAATTCGTTACGTTTTGTTAAATTTCTGCAAAAGCGATTCCAAGGACTCAAACGCAAAAGATTTTGACAGATACTTAACTAGGCGAAAAAAAATTAGTTATTTTGCAGACAAAGCTTGTGTTTGCTCCAAGGCTTAATCTATTATAGGTTAGATTCAAAAATGCTTCACGATTAACAATGGAAATAAGCTTTTGATCCAGACTAAGACTAAAAGCTCATAAGTCACATGGATACATTTTTGTTTCTACAATTTTGCTCCTCGTTGAAAAAATTAGTTTTGGATGATTATTGTTAAAGTGTTTCAAATGTCGTTGAAGAATGAAGAAAAAAGCAAATATAATTTAAAAAAAATATAAATTGAGTTTTTTAAATATCCGGATTTTGAATTTTTTCAAATATCAATGAGACTGTAATTCTGCTTCCAATATTTCTTTTTCAATAACTTTACTTTTATGCTTTCAATAGTGTTATAGATAGTTATTATTGGTAAGTCTTCATCAGACGGTTACAATTTCAAAGGTACTTTCAAAGTTATATAAAAGAAGATTTTTGAAACGTGTTTGGTATTTTCTCATTTAGTTTTCCAATTTCAAGGAAGAAAGTCTTAAAATGAACCCTTTAAAGTCCTTGAAAGAGTTAAGTCATTATCACGTAAAATATACCAAAGTAACACTTCCACTTTAATATACCTGAAGGTCACATAAATGTCACGTTTCATTTAAGGAAATGCGCTGATATTTTGCAAAATTACAAATTATACAAAAACCTTTCACAAAGAAATTCACGTAGTCGAACTAGTAAATATTTGTCAAAAAGGCAGAAACGGCCTCGCCCAAAAACAACGGCAACTCATGTATATTTTGTACATTTATTTTATTAATTTTATTGCGACCATATAAAAGGGGTGTTTGGATTGCAAATACTGTACGCCAAACACTAGATACTTTCAAATCAAAGGGTGTAATAGCGACTATTTCAATAATTTTACAAGTAAACATCGCTAAATTCAGGTATTTCAAGATTTTTGCAGGATATATTTTTCAAAAACAAAAAAGGTCTTATGAAGAAATTTGCATCAGACAGAAATTTTCAATCAGGTACCCACCACCTTTGTATATAACCAGGTAGCTGGTACAATAAAAACAAATATTTAAGGACAATCAAATTTTGAGGAAATATTTTGCCAATTACCATTGTCAACGGCACACCCCTTTAGGCCAGTAGTATCAAAACAATGGGAGCAATTGCTGCCTGAAATAAAATTTGCAGGTTTATCCTCTAAAATTTGCATCCTTTCGTCATATTTTCGCATTATTCAAATTTCGGCCTCATCTGAATTTGATGTGAGAAGATTTTATCGAATTCTCTGGAACTGCTATAACCTTGAAGAACAAAGCAACAGCAAGATGGTTAATCTTTTTTTTTATTATTTTATTTTGTTGTCGAAACAACTTTTGCAAATATTGACGAACCTATTTATAGTCATTTTTATTATCCTTGCAAATTCCTGCTTAATTTGATACGCACACCCTTTTTGAGTCAGCATTAGAGAATTTCTAGACCATCAGCGATGGAAATTTTGTGAGCGATACCGATAGTATCTTCTATCTTTTGAATACTTGTGTTGAGGATATTTTGAAGAAGGGTTAACCATTTTGGGAAATCATTATATTAATCCTTTCATCTATGGATACACTCAAAAAATTGGAGGGCGCACTCGTTTGTGGTGAATTTGTTCTGATTTGTTTACAAAACACACATTTTACCTGACAAAAGGATTAATATAGTTGAAGTTGAAGAAGATATGCCCATCAAGCCCATATTAGGTTTACCATAAAAGGGTTACGGTTTTGATGTTTGAATTTAAATTCAAAAAGGGATGAATTTCTATTGGTGCTTGTATACCGTCTTCGTGACCGTTCTCGAGTTTTCGTCGTTGTCGTCGTCGTCGACCTTTGATGTTTTTTTATTTTATTAATCTTACTCCAAATTTTTAGGTTGTTTGGTCTGAGAAACACCTTTGCTATGTGTGTATGAGGAACTGGTGGTTATTTATTGTCATCATGGCGGTGACAATCATTTCTGGGAAATTGCCATTTTTATGGATTAATATTATAAAAAAATGAAGATAATAAACGGCTTGCTGTATGCGCAGTATAAAAAAAAGTTAATGGGTGCCTTGCCTAATCTGATATCATTAGTAAGGTGACGCCCACCAATTTAATTTTGTTTATTTTTGTTTTCTTTTGACTCAAACTCTCTTAATGACGAGACTCTCAAAACCTCTCTTCGTGGCTGGATAGGAAACAATTATTTAGATTTCCCATATCAGTTGATATGGTATAGAATAATTTTATTTTGGTTATTATAGATAAATTTGATTTAATGTGATTAGGAATATCTTGAAGGTTGAAGCTTATATCTTCGTCATTATGGACTTTCTGATGTGAAATTATTAATTATTATTTAAAAATAGGAAATTAAGCTAACTTTTAAATTACGGGTTTTGAAGCATTTTCTGAAATATTTGGCTTTGCTACTATAGGAAAAATCAAACAGAAGCGACAATAGTACACTTTTCAATAGCCCTCTACCTTTATACGGTTTCGCCAGTTTTATAACTTTAAACTAGAAATGAACTTGCAAATATCGGTAAAAGTGTTATAGGAAGTGTGTCCCTTTAAATGATAGAAATCGATTTTATTCCAGAAATGTTTAATCTTTAATGCTGTATACTTAGGTATTGGTCCAACATTTTTAACGACCTATTAGAACTTTACTTTGTCGCACTGAAAACACAGAACATTTACCTTTTACTCTTAGTATTATGGATTTCAATAAGCTATGTTCATTTGAAAGCTCTTCCATGGTTGCCGAATTGAGCATTATCAATTGTCGTACTTCTATCAAAAATTTCAGTTTATGGGTTACCATCTGTTAATTATAATTTTTTGGATATAAAATCGTAGACCGTAAACTAAATGTAAACAATTATATTTAATACTAGCGGCCCGTCTCGGCTTCGCACGGGTAGACATAAATAGGTACAGATATTTAAGTTATATAGGCATGCTAATTAAAACGACCATGAATCACTAAATTAGAAAACATTTGTTTGTCCTATTATTAATACTCTTCGCAGCGTATGCGATGAAAGACATTTTATGGCTAATTTTTTTACACCTTCGGTTGGTTTTAATAGGAATTTCTAAAGATTTCTATAGTAATCTAGTACTAAATATACCCTATGTTACTCAGTGATAATGTAGCTTTCTAATGAAAAAAGAACTATTAAAATCGGTCCAGTACTTTTTGAGTTTATTCGTTACATACAAAAATACAAATCTTTCCTCTTTATAATATTAGTGTAATGTAATTTTTTGCTTTGATAATTGCCAGTTTTCTTCTTTGCACTTGTGTCCTTAAAAGAACTTGAAGCCAAAATCAAGTCACATCCAATTCAAGTAAACTATTTTTGAATAGCACTATTTAAATATTTAAATTGAACAAAAAACTGTGTTGCATTAAAAATTAAAAGTTATCAACGATTAATAAATACACCGAACTCAAAATGTTGATCAAATAGGAATTCTTCCTCAAAAAAGCAATTAAATGTTTTATGGATGTATTTTTTGTATTGTTAACAATATTGTCTGAATATTTAAAAATCTTCTACAGCTATCCCAAAATTTTAATTCTTTAATGACTATTAAAATACATTTCTTTTTTTTCTAACCAACTTTGCATCTGAACACGTCTAAAAGCAATGACAGTTCGCGAAAAATAACAAAGGAAACTAACCTAAACTTGGTAAAGGTCCTATCAATTTGAAATGTCACAAACTTAAAAGTTATTTGGATTCCGAAAATTACTAAAATTTAAAGAAGCCATTTGGTTAGTTCAACTTTAAAAAAAATTCAAGAGATCTTAAGATGCTAGGAAATAGTTTTTAGCGATCTTATAACAAATCACGAGCCTGAATTATCTCAATTGCTAGTTGAAAATAATTTTAAAACGTTTCACCAGGTTCAAAACACACCAGAAATATATTCACACCAGTCACTTCGATGGTACTCGTACTTCTAGCCTTGAAATTCGACTAAAAATAAGACCTTGAAATTGTAGTTCTCAATGCGTTTTAAATTATTGTTTATCATTATTGCACTGGGTTTGAGATTTTAGTGTTGAAAAATAAACTGAAAAATAAAATCTTGCTTTATTAAATTATTTCGAAAGTGAATGTTTGAAAAACGTAAATTCGTAATCAGACTTGATTGATAACGTTCTCTTCAAAATTATATGAAAAAAACTGCATTTTTCTAAACGAATCACTAAAGTTGCTCAAATAAATCAGTTCGAAAAACATCCTAATTTTCCTAACCATACACACAGTCTAAATCTGTTCGAGATTAAAGCCGTCCATGGTGTGAAACAAACAAATCTTGGTGCATGAGACACCAGATTTTCCCAAAAACCATCATGAGATTTGTTTTTAAGGTTGTTATTCAATCAGGTGAAAATTGCCGCCTCTATTTGCTACTTAACGACTGAAGAAAAAACAAAAAACACCCGCAAAGAAAACACTTAACACATTTCCCACACCCGTTTCCACTTCAATTCTGCATACTTCTCGTATGTATGGATATAATGGATAAAAGATAAGAATTGAATTCCCGAGTCAACTTTTCACCACATGTGAGATCTTGAGGTGATGATGGCACAAGTGTATATAGAAAACCTGTGCAACTACCAAATGGCGTAAGATGTTTATTATTAAAAATTTGTTATTTCAACACCATCAAAATGTGATTGGTTTTTCAAGAATTTATTTAGATTTTCATTTTCACTGATGCTGGAATCACATCATATGAGTACATGAAAAATTCCGTGTGGCGTGCGTTTGCGCATCTGCAAGGGATTACCTGAGGGAAATATTCCCGAAATCCCGCAAGGAATTTAGGTACTTTCCTTCCATAATCTCCTTCTGGTGTTTATTTCCACGCGTTGGCATAAAAGAGTGAAGTGAAGATTTTCCATAAATATTGATATCGAAATAAAGTTGCGAAAAAAAAAACAACTTCAAGAGATTTTATCGCGCGCGGAAAAAGTTCCGAATATCTTTGACATTCCGATACGCAAAGATGGTGGCGGCACTTTTGAAGATGTCACGATGACATTAATTAGTACTTCCATTTACGCGGGTAAAACTACTTTTTACGGTTACTTGTTTGACACACTGCTGATAAGAAGCCTCCAATCCAACCCAACCCAACCAACCCATCTGCAGGCTGGGCCTCCCTAATTATGGCGGCTTGTATCTTATTAACACTTTGATCAGTAACACACAATAAGACTATCAAAATTGGATCTGCAATCAGTCTTGTTTTGCTTGTTTTTATTTTTGTTTACTTTTATTAGACTGCGGCAATCTCTAGATATTATATGTATGGGAATGTGAAAGGGGTGTGCTTGCCAATGATATTATCTTTAAAGCTTGATCAGCCGTCATAAAAGGCGGCAAATTAAAGTTAACACACAATATTTTATATTCGAAACCTGCCTCACCTTCTTTATTAATTTAAAAAAAAAAAAATTAAAGAGCATTACGCAGTTTAATCAGAATTTGCAATGCGCATTTTAACTGCAAAATAGCAACTTTGTAAAAAAAAGAACATTATGAAAATTTGAGGTGAGTTTTATGGAATATTTTTATTTTATTAATTTAAAAGGCAGTTGAATTGATAAAATGTATTGCCTTACAAAATTTACCACCGATGACGTACTCAAATTAATTGGGGTTTTATTCAATAGTAGCTGATCCAACAGACGTTGTTGCACCCTTTTTAGCTCTGTTTTTTTTTTTTTTTTTTTTTTTTTTAACTGAACAGCTACAAAGGACTAAATAAATATTCTATTCTGTTCTTTATTCTTCTTTAAATTGTTTCCAAAATTTCATACAAATAAATTCTTTGATATACTTTCACTATAAGATTCAATGAACAACAATTAGAATTATTTTATTCTTTTCTCTGTTAGACATTTTTTAGAAACAATGGGTTATCCATTTGACTTGTCAAATTATCGAAATTAACAAACACTTATTTTGATTTAAAAAATGGCGCCCTATTTATTAGTTTCCTTAACTTTTAGTTATTTACTAGATCCATATGTATCTTAGCTTCTGACATATCGAAATAAAAGGTCTATATTTTTTTAAATTTAGGTTTGTTTGTTTTGTTTTGTTTTTTTTTCCGTATATCCACCTGTCACTTTTTTAGACATGTTCAGATGTCTGTTCATAAACCATTTTTGAAAAGAAGAAATTTTGTGTTTTAGTAGTTACTAAAGGTATTAAATTGTTGAATATTTAGAGACAAATCTTCTATGAGCAAGTTCATGCGACTGATTCCAATGAAATGGAACATTAACATATATAAATATAAGTACAATAAACCAAGACAAAAAAAAACAGCTTTATTATATGCCTTCCAATGAGTCCTACAATTTTTAGATGTCAAATTAAAAAGAAACCATAAAAACTGAACCATTTACCATAAAAATTGGAACGAACAATTAGCCAAGGTTGTGACTGCAATAAAATCAAATATAAAGCAACGCATATGAAAAAATGAGATTCAAATTTTTTTAGAGCACATCCACCAATTTTTTCGCTGAAAATTTAAAAAATAAAGAAAATGTTACACTTAAGAAGTTTCGAGGTTTATTACTCTACTCTAGGGCATGTACCACCGTCGTCGTAGTCGTCCATAATAAAAAATATGGACTATTTTAAATATGAAGACAAAGCGAAATAAATATTTCAAATATACCTAGCAGTCTTTTTTTTAGAATTTTTTGTTTGGTTCTTTATGGTGTCAAGTATTGAGAACTTGTATCGTTAAAAAATGTCCTAATTCGGTAGGTAAGTATATAAATTGTTTAATAAATTTTTATTACAGCAGTTTTTTTGGGCGTTTTCCTTGTTACCTGCAAAGGGCAATATTTTTGAACTGTTTTATTGCTACAATTTAAAAATGTCACAAAAACCATTTCAATGAATTTAACATTATTTCTTAAAAAATCATTGAACTGAAAATTGAAACAAAATCTGCTCAAAATGCTTAGGTATTCAAAAATTGGTTTGAATTTTCAATAAACACACCACCGCGAATTTAGTTCAACTATTTTTTTAGTTTATCAAATCGTCAGAAATAATTGATAATTTATTGTTTATAGACTTTCATAAAGTTAGTAATGAATTCTTAGATTATTTTCAAAAACCTTTTGGTATTTTGGTATATTTGTTACACAAATACACCTTTTTAACTTCAAAAGTTGAAATTCGTATTTTGACACCCGACTTTTGACATTCATTGACAAGACTTTTAATATTTTTCAAAGTTTTTCTCCGTCTTTTTTTCTTTGAGCAAGTAGAGTTGGAAAATAATGATTATTCATTCATTTCAATTACGAAAAATCGGTTTAGTTTAAATTACTTGAAATTGTAAATGAAAAATATAAATTTCGATTTCTAGTAATTGTATTTGAAAAATGCACTTATTATAATAAAATGTTATTGGTAATTGTAATGAGTTCATTTAAGTTCTTAAGAGAAAGCACTTTTGAATTACAGTCAAGTCAATTGATATCCTTATTTATTTATTAATTCAAAGCAACAAACATAAAAGAACTTAGCATTTCAGGAAATTATTTTGTAAAATTACGACAAAAATAATATTCAATTACACTTTTGTGTAATGATTATGCTGGAAAAAGTAATCATTGCTGCTATTTTACTTCATTACTTTTGCTGTCAATTACATAGTAATTGATGTTTTGAATAACATGTAATTAGTAATTGAAATTATTATTATTATTATGTATCAATAAAGTTGTAATAATAATAATAATAATAATAATTGAAATTATTTATTTCCATTTTAAAGTAGATAGTTGAAAAAGTGTATGGAGATTTAAATTACAAGTAAAGAATATTTAAAGAAATATACATTATGTAGGTACATATGCACATCAGTTAAGTTTCTGAATTTCTCTGATTTTTTGGTATTGTATAAAATTTGTCTTCAAGATTCAGGAGAACGTTTAAGTAAGTTAAGGAGTTTTAAGAACCACTTATCAGCAAATTTTTTGTTTTGAATAACTGGAAAAATGAATATTGCTGTTTCCTTAATTTTGCAGAATTGTTAATGTTTTTCAAAATCCTGATTATCAATTTTAAATTTAAAAAAAGGGAAGTTATTGAAGCTAAATAAGCGAGATTCGGTCCAGGTTAAGCCGTCATAAGGATAATGTTTTTAGTTGAGAGAAATATCAACAAAATATGTAAAGCTTTACTTTAACGCTACTTCCTAAAATTTTGTAGAGGATATAACTCAGATTTTTGTCTCAAAAGATTTCAAAACTAGAAAATCAGAGCTACGCAAACATTTCTTTTAAACTTGTTATCCACGAATTTGTTTTTCCTAAGATCCAACATTTTGAATAATCTAAAAGAATTGAGAAATATTTTTGCAGGAGCTAAATAGGTTTCTAATTATTTCCTTTTAGCTGGGTTTGTAGCGAATTTGAGAATGGACATATCTTTGAATTTATTCTGGCAAAAGTTTAAATTTATTCGTGAAAACAGCAACATGCTCCAAATAATTGATGTAATGGAAAAGTCGCATTTGAATGTTAAATGTAATGAATGTTTTGTATTTTCTATTAAACTTGGAAATTATTAACAAATATTCTTCAATTTTTAAAAGTATGATTAAAATATAAAAATTGAAATTGCCACCAAATTTTACTGTTTCAGATAGTATATATGTAGGTACCTAATTTATTTATCGGTAAACGCCCCAAATAAAATTTGATTACTGTATAGCCTCATAAAAATTTTTGTTACCGGACAAAAAGAAAATGTTAAGGTTAATACATTTAGCATTACCTATTAAACACAAATAATTTCGTTATAAGCATTTATTTTTTGTAAATTTCGATCGATTGATTAATAATTTATTTTCAGTCTTTAGAAAGTTATAATTTTGTTAAGCTCCTGGCGTGTCCTGCCTTAACTACCTTTTTTGTTATTAAATATTCTGGCGACAGACCTTAATTAAAAATGAACACATTATCAAAGGATAAACAGAATCACAATATTTTCATTTTATTGTGTCATACATAGGGGTACATATAGACATTGACCAATTAGTATAGGTACTATCCTTATAATTAACTATACCATTACCACCTGCTTTCCTAGTAAATATAGAGGATAAATCAGACATTTATATTATCAAACCCTCTAACCAGATGTTTGCCTTATAAAATATAGAAAACACCCAACACACCTATCAATTGAAAAAAGAAATGCAAAAAGGACCTAACTATAGATAGGTATGAAGGTAACCTAGCTAACCTAACCTATAGCTATTCAATTCATCCCCTTTAGAAAATAGAAAAGTGAGCAACACACATAAAACAACAAGACGTCAGCAGCAATTTTGAAGTCTTCCTAAGAAGCGACACGTGGAATTAACAAGGATAACATAAAACAAACAAAAAACAATCATCGCTATAGGTATCCTCGTATCCTAACCGCAAAGCCTGTACCTCATACATGCATAGGTAAGGTATATATTTAAAAAAAAGAGGGTTGAAGAAGCAAAAGCAGCAGCTAAAACTTCCAGGTCCCAGGATAGGCATATCCAGGGTAGAAACAAAACGCGCATCTTCTTCGTCGTCGTTGTTATCATCGTCAGCAAACGTCAACCATCAAGTCAACCCCTATAAAACTCACCACACACACATTTTGTCTGTCTGGTTCTGTTCTGATGATGCTGATGAAACCCAAGCGTGTGTACGAGAGATGATACGAGTAGGTATTATATGCGCTGCCACCATCAGCCTCAGCTCAGCCACCCGGTTCAGTTGTCGATCCAGGAGCCCAACAGTTTCCACTGACTTACCATCCAGCAGGCAGCGCTGGCCAATCCCAGCTCGAATCGTCTCATTGTTTGCACTCAGGTAGGCGGATCCCAGTCACCATCTTTACTGAAAGCCGTTCGCTAGCCCTCGCACACACTCTCGCCAAGGCACACCAACAACCCCCACCACCGTTAGCTGAGTGCCTTTAAACGGGTCCGCAACTGCCGATAAGTAGTTATTACTGAGCAAGATACGACAGCGGCAAGACACGTTTTCATTTAGTCCATATTCACATGTCACGGTATCCGACAACGACGAAGAGTGCGAGGAGAATTCTACTTCAGAGATACTTTAACGTTTAACCAAACCAAAACCACAGATAGATACTTTTTTGTCGTAGCGTCGTACGTCGTTTGTATACGCTCCGCTCTGTTTTCGTTCGAGGGTTGTTCTGCCATCATTTTTGGAATACATTTTCAGTTGTGCATCTGAGTTCGTTGGGAACGTTTGTTATAAGAGAAAGAAAAATAAATTTAAAAAATAAATACGCACAAACATTTTGAAGTGAAAAGTGAAGAAACAAGAAAATCAGTGTTTTACGTGAATTCGAAAAAAAAAAACAAAAATCAATCCCGTCAAACACGCATCAAAAATTAATTATGTCATCTGCATCTGCCTCACCAATTAGCAACATCACAGTCGACGAAATCCACATTCGAGATCAAGGTAAGTTCTAAAAGAAACAATTTTGACAAGTGACAAGTGACTAACGAAAGTTCTCCCCCCTTTTTTTCTATAGATTTCTCCCCGGAGTATATCACAATCAAAGAAGAACGCTCCTCGAGCATTTCACCGATTTTAACGCCACCCCATACGCCGACGGAAGATCGCATTCGAAAGATCCAACACAGTCCGCTATACGAAATGGAGCAAATGCGACACCACCATCATCATCATCAGCAACAGCTCCAACAGCAACATTCACAACCGCAGATGCAGTCGGCACAGCACCCCATGCACTATCATAGCGTTCCAGTGCCGCTGCATCAGCAGAACATCGAGGCCCATCAGCAGGAGCAGCAGCACCGTTTGTGGTTGCAAGCTCAAATGCAGCAAGCCCAACACCAACACCAACACCAACAACATCAGCATCAACAGCAACCACACCAACACCAGAATTACCCTTCCATGGTGTACAACCATCAGGCTTCGAGTGGGGTCAGCATGGAAGCTGCCCAACACCAGGCTTTGCTAATGAACCAATGGATTCGCAGCGCTGCTCTGTACCAGCACCAGCACCTGCACATCAGACCCTACCCGGACATGCAGCGAATGCACCCAGCTGCCCGAGTGATGGGAGGCATGCCCCCAATGAAAATCGCCGGGCCCAACGGAACCAGACCAAAGAAGCAGTTCATTTGCAAATACTGCAACCGTCACTTTACCAAGTCCTACAACCTGCTCATCCATGAGCGGACTCACACCGACGAGAGGCCCTACTCGTGCGACATCTGTGGCAAGGCATTCCGCCGCCAAGACCATCTTCGCGATCACCGGTACATCCATTCCAAAGAGAAACCCTTCAAGTGCACCGACTGCGGCAAGGGATTCTGCCAATCACGCACCCTCGCCGTCCACAAAGTCACCCACCTCGAAGAGGCACCCCACAAGTGCCCCATTTGCAATCGCACCTTCAACCAAAGAGCCAACCTTAAGACTCACATGCAAAGCCACAGCATGCCCGAGCAAGAGACCCAAATCCAAGTGGACACCAAAGTTCCCTCGCCGGTGCTCGACCTCTCCCAGAAGACCACCATTAGCCCGCCAAAGAGGGCGCTCGGCTTTACAATCGATGAAATCATGAAGAGATAAACCCCCGACGCGGTGGTCTTCCCATTAAAGACGGAAGACAGTGACGGCTTCAAATTCGAAACCAAAGCTTCCAGTGACCTCATTGTTCCTGTTGTTTGGTTCATCAATATGCCAATGCCAACGAGTTCGCCGTTAGCCTCTGCATCAACTGCAACCTCAGACTCAGCCAGGCGCTATGGAACGTTAAGAGACGCCCCCGAGCTCTTCCACCTGAATTGTAGCGACAACAACAAAAATAATTCGACACCCAACTATGCCAAAGTTTTTATAACGAGTATTATATGCGATTATAGCTGTTTTAGATTTATAGCAACTTGTTTATTATAATTATAATTATTATATTATATAGTACCTTAACTAACGGCGGGCGGAGCACTCCCCCCCCCCACACACACACACAGCTCGCCAAGACTGATTTAGCTAGAACTAGAAAACCTTTAGATTTTTAAGTAGTAACAAATTATTAAGCCCAATATTTAGCTCGTAAGTAAATATACTAAAGAGAAAAAGAAAGAAATTGTAGTAAATTATTATTATTATTATATTATCATTATAATAATTATGGCTCCCATCCCGTTTTATTGAAGTACCTCTTGTCTCTTGTCTTGTGTATAAATGTTTACCTTTACCGTTTGAAACGCTAACGGAACATTTGCAGGTACAAAAACATCAGATGAATGTCAGAAAATATAATAAAAAAAGCAAATCAAATGCAAAAATAACGGAAAATACCTATGTAGTTCTTTGTTTAATTTGTTTAAACTTTTAAGGTTGTAGATACGAGCGGCGGCGTACGAGATATGACTACGCGACGACGAAGACGAAAACGCATGGACGGACGGCAGCGGAAGCTATGTTTTTTGATCGTCAGACCTGAGAGTCTGAGGCAGAGACGGCAACCCCCCCGCCCGCGCGGTGAAGGTGTGTAATCATATAAAACAAATATATATTCTCTGATAACACATATTATTTGATTCTTGAGTTTTATGATTTTTATTTTTCGTTGAGTTTGAAGATATACCTACTCGTACATACCCACGAGAAAAAGTATCTA
Organism: Eupeodes luniger; assembly: GCA_951509635.1. Classification (NCBI taxonomy): domain Eukaryota; kingdom Metazoa; phylum Arthropoda; class Insecta; order Diptera; family Syrphidae; genus Eupeodes; species Eupeodes luniger. The sequence continues at coordinate 2,258,783 of OX608075.1, read as the reverse complement.
TAGAACTCTACTTCGTTATAATCAAGCACTTTGGTTAAATGATATAAAGATATTTTTGCGCACTGTTTAAGTATTAGGCGAGTTGGGAATCCAATAACCTAGCTGATAAGGGTTATAGCAAAACAATGTAGAAAAACAATATAGTACTTAGAAATGCATTATTGTTATGACTAAAGTGACTTAACAAGACGCTAAAATATACATTTCATATAGGTACCAGAATTTGGTTTGAAGTAAACATTAATTGAATTAATTTTTGAACCAATAAGTTCAAGTTAAAAATTTGGCTCTGATGTAAGACACCTAACCTATGTTTATAAAAAAAAGTTCAGAAAATTTGTTAAAATATTAAAAACATGCTGAATAATAAAAGCAGAACCTTAAAACAATGTCTTGGACCAGCTCACAAAAATTCACCGTTATCACCAGGGTTTTAAGATGTGCAGTGATTTGTCACCAAGGCGTCGAAAAATACTGAATTTCTTTTACAATTGTTCTTATTAAAATACAAATATTTTTAAGCACAAATAAAAGACAATATATGAAGTTAGAAAATGAATAATAAATGAACAAAAATTAATAGTTTTCAGGTACAAAAATAAATGGAAGAAACTGCATTTTGTCAACCGTTTTTTGACCGTTGAATAAGAAATTCAGACAGTGGAAAATGTTTGAATTTTGTTATTTTCGGGAATTGCGGTTTTTTAAACCTAATAAATAACCATGGTTAACAAAAATAATTTTAAATTGCTTGCTTGTTTATTTTTACGTTGTATGCATTTTTGCAACGTAGGACTTTTCGAATTTCTTTTGGGCCATCAGCCAATATTTGGGGCCATATTTGTATTTCACAAGAAAACTAAATTCAATAAATTTATATTTAGGTATTTAAACCAACAAATCTCTTACATTTAGTTAAAGAAAAATTAAATTTCTTAAATTCATAAACTCTTGGCTTTTAGATGTTAAACAAATATAACTTCACAATTTTATACGACTGTCAAGTTAGCACTACATTTTTCGAAATTTAAAAAACGGAGTATGCAATTAGTTGTAGCTTTTTTGTTTCAAATTAGTTGTGGAAAATTTTTGGAATTTTTTTCTTTCCACAACTAATTTACAACAAATAATTGTCAACTAATTGCGTACTTAGTATTAACAAAATCAAAAAGTGTAGTGCTAACTTGATATCAACCTAGAACTGCATAGGTACCACTTTTTTGAAAAATCGTCGAGCTACAAATTTTTTTTTCAACAACTAATTTACAACAAAAAAACTACAATTAACTTCATAGGTACCTACTCAGAAAAATGAAGTGCTAACTTGACATTCGTCATTTTTATTGAGATTAACATTTTAAATTTTGTTCGAGTTGTCTTGGCAACTTAAAGTAAAGTACGCAAGTGCGTGTGAAATAAAAATGTATCTACGACCTTTTTTGGCAGTATACAAGTTAAAAACGTTATTATGACTTATTCAGCTTTTCTGTCCACTTCATATAATCTTTAATTTATCATTGAAAACAATCATTGGGTTTTTTCGACAGGTGGGTTATAACGATCATTTAAAATATTGTCACTGCAGTGCAACGATTTTGATTACATCTAAAATCAGCTGTTTATTAAAAGTAATTTCATCATTTAAATAATAAAATTTAACTAAGCAAAAGATCTGTAGTTAAACAAAGTACTTTCTTAAGTTAAACAAATTCTAAACTACACTACACTAATATTATAAAGAGGAATTATTTGTATTTTTGTATGTAACAAATAAACTCAAAAAGTACTGGGCCGATTTTAATAATTCTTTTTTCATTAGAAAGCTACATTATCACTGAGTAAAAAAAAAAATTGGGTGGCGCAACAGTCCGTTGAGAACTAGTGCCTAGTGACTTACAACTCTCAACCATTCCTGTGTGCGACTACTGTTGTCAGGGATGGAGAGGACCTACAGTTTTACGCCGAATCCGAACGGCTTATTTGAGAAAGCACTTTTCATGACAAGAATTACTCTTGGAGAATTTGTCAATTCCTCGCAAGAGGCAGTACCCGTGAAAAAAACTTTAGATGACATAGGCAGGGATCGAAATCGAACCCAAGACCTCTGGCATGACAGTCCAACGCACTAACTATCACTGAGTAACATAGGATATATTTAGTACTAGATTACTATAGAAATCTTTAGAAATTCCTATTAAAACCAACCGAAGGTGTTAAAAAAATTAGCCATAAAATGTCTTTCAGCGCATACGCTGCGAAGAGTATTAATGATAAGGACAAAGAAATGTTTTCTAATTTAGTGATTCATGGTCGTTTTAATTAGCATGCTTATATAACTTAAATATCTGTACCTATATTTATGTCTACCCGTGCGAAGCCGGGACGGGACGCTAGTTTAAAATATTTTCAAAGAAATGTTTCTTCGATGAATTGAAGCAAAATAAAATGCACGACTGTGTCGCACTAACTTGCTCCTGTATCCAAAGATTCTGTTTATACCTGTAAAATAAGTTTGTCTTCAAAGATATAAATGCCATTTGATTTGTCGAAAAAACCTCCATTTTTCAATTTTTTGGGAGGGGGTTACATTCAATACAGTTAAAATAATTTAAAAAAAAAACTAATTTAAGTTTCAAAATTTTACCTGAAAAATAAGTTTGTCTTCAAAAATTTAAATGCCATTTTATAAATAAAAAAGCCCTTGATTATTCAAAATTTTTTTTCGAAAATCGTTAGAGCGGTTTTTTTTTAAATTAATTTTTTATATATAAAATTTTTCAATTTTGTTCTAAAAATATTTTTGGTATGCAGTTGTTTAGTGATTGTAAATAGACGCTCTACATTTGAATTTCGTAAAAAAATGTTGGCCCGTTTTTGAGATATAGAATTTTGAAAAAAAAAAAATTCAATATTTTTTTAAAAATCCAAACAATAAAAAAATACACTTTTGATAATCAAATATTGTTAAGGCAATATAAGAGTTTATTCAAAAAAAAAATTATTGAAATCAGGGGTGGAATCGGCTAAGCTGATAATTGACTATCATATTTTTGATAGTCAAATTTGACTATCATTTTCATTCCGTCTGTGTAAAATGATTCAACTCAATTCAATTCGATTGAACAATTTCTGATTATAATTGTCACAATTCATTGTTGCTATGGTGAAATTTTAAAATGATTCCTATAAAATATCTAAATGAAAGTATCAAATTGGCTGTGTTTGAATAACATTCTTATTTCTCTTGTGTTTTTTCGAATTACGTAAGCTTTGTCGGTCACAAGAATGTGTTTTTGTACCTAAAAAGGGTAACTGAAAAAATTTTTCATTCGTTTTTTGTAAGCATCTGGTAGCTCTATTCAGAACCGACATATTTGTAGGAAAATGACTATCAAATTTTTCTAGTGACACCTTTTTAGGTATCAATTTGATTATCACCTTACACAGATCAAATTCGATTATTTTGACTGTCAACAATCAACAATCACCTTAGCCGATTCCACCCCAGTTCATAAGTTGCTGAGAAAATTAAAAAACAAAATAACGGTTCTATGAGTGGTTCCTTTCCTGAGCAATACAAAAATATGTTTTTCTTATTAAAAGAAGCCAAGTCAAATAATAAAATTTTAAGGAAAATGTAAAAAAAATCTATCGGTTTGTTTTTGAGAAAATTCGAATTATCGTTTTTGACCAAAAAAATTGTGTGGGGGCCACTGTTAGTTTTGATCTTAAAAAAAAAAATAAAAAAACGCCTAACGCGAATCTGCTCAAAACCTTAACTTCCAAGTTTGAACTGAATCGACCCAATGGTTTAGGTTGTAGGAGCGTGGAGACAGACAGACAAAATTTTGCACGAATGCAAAACTTACCATTATAGTTCCTATATGTCGCAAGTAAAAAACGTGTGGCTAAAGTTGTTTAGTTTTTTCTCACCAAACGCGTTCCTAGAAATTAAACAAAATTGTCAAAAATTTAACTTAACTAAGACCTAAGATTCAAATCTATACTTCATACTAATATTATAAATGCGAAAGTAACTCTGTCTGTCTGTTACTCAATACTGAACCAATTTGCATGAAATTTGGTATGGAGATATTTTGATACCCGAGAAAGGACATAAGCTACTTTTTACTCCGGAAAAATGACGCATTCCCATGGGAATATTCAGGTGGGGGGATCGCTCTTACGCCTAAACTACTGAACAGATTTAAATGAAATTTGGTAAGGAGATAGTTTGAGACTTAAGAAAGGACTTTTGACCTCGGGAAAACAACGCATTCCCAAGGGAAAAATTACTTTCCGGGGAATTTGATCGCTTTCACTCCTAAATTACTAAAGATTTGAATAATATTTGGATAAAATTGGTATTTGATTTATTTGTAGTGTAAATTTAATTGTATCTTTAATACTTAATGATTTACTCGGTTCGTCTTTGATCATTTAATTTACCAGAAGTAGGTAGGTAGTTTTAAGTTAGTTTCTTTAGTTCATCAGCGTATTTATTTTGATATTAATACGTGTTTATTTATTAGTTTTAAATAATAGATGGAAAACAATACCTACTTAATTTCTATTTATTTTGGTTCTGCGGACGAAGTCGCGGGTAAAAGCTCGTATTGTATAAATATTCATCACATTGCGGGTCATATTATTTTTTTTCACATACATAATTAAAATGTTTCAATATACCTAACAAAGTATCACCAAGTTTGGGGTCTCTTCATTCACAAAATTTTTTGGAGGCTCTGTACGTATATAGTATAGAACTAAGCCATACTTTGAACAATATTCATGATATGTGGTTCATTCTAAAAGGTAGCTAGGTGAACTAGAAGAAAATTGAGAATCCACTGTCTTAAGGACATCGTTAAAAAGTCGATTTGGAGATAATTTAAAAAGTTATTTTCAAAGCATTTTTGTTTTAAATATTTGAACTCCTCTAAAAATGATAAATAGGTATATTTTTTTTTCATGTTGGCAACTTTTCCTTTTCGCTACCTTTTAAGACTTTGTTTTTCTAAAAATACAAATTTCTTTACCCAAATATTAAAACATAATGTTTTCGACGGTTTTTTACCTATGTTCTGCTATTACTTTTGTGTATTAATCTACAATTATTAAGCCCTAAAATTAATTATTATCTCCACTCCTAACTTAGGGTACTTTTTCGGTAGTGTTAACATTCTTTAAGTGAAGTTCTTTCGGAATTTTTTCGAAGTTCATAGCTATCTTATTTTTCTTGACTGTTTGTGGGTATCCATTAAAATTGGTCTATGATGGTATTGAATCTTGAAAGTGGTTAATTTCCAACAAAAACAAAATTATAACTTAACAATGTGTAGTACCAGTTTCTCACATATTTTCAACTTCTAGCAGTTTGAAAATCAATATTTTTATTCAGAAAAATCTTGCAGCTGCAATTTTGTTTGCCAAAACTCTAATTTAAAACAAAAAGCCTGCAATTTAGTGTTTATTAAGTTTTAATAAATATTTGTATATAAAAACATTTACATATTAATTTAAATTTTAACGACTAAAATAGCGAATCGTAATATAGAATTCAGAATCGATAATAAATGAAAAACAGAAATATTCTGGCTGAATTTTGTTTATTTAAAACTATTAATATAAACAAATAAGTTTACATTTTTGAATGATTGTTTTTGATATATTCTTTTAAATTCTAAAACATAATGTTTATATTTCGGCAAATAATTACTTACTGTATTGTCTATATATTATGTATACTCTTGTGTATAGTAACGATTTCGTTTCGCTTTATTTGGTCCCTCCACAAAATTGCTTAGTCGATGACAAAGCACATAAATTAGATAAAGGAATAATAATAATTCTACAAGGTCAAACGTAGGTAATAAAGAAATACATAAATACAAAATTACGGTACATAAAGGTAATGTAGATAGGATAGGTCTTTAATTTTCTACTCTGATTTGTTTTTGAAAATAACAAACAAATATTTCGTTTTGTTTGGTTCTAAGAAATACTTACCTAATTTTATAGGAAGTGTTCTGAATTAATATAACAACACGGGCCAACAAGGTTTTTGTGAAACTATAGCAATCAAATTACATTTTTCCTATCGTTTTTTGGAGGACCTGTATTCAAATCCGACTTCAAAATAGAGGAGGAATAACTTTTAGAAATTCGAAAAAAAAAACTTTTTTAGACTGTGCAAATACATGAAGTAGTTTTGTTTTTCAAATAAATTCATGATGATTTTCTAAATCCATAATCGCTGTCTTCAGTATTATCTTTAGATATTTTCAGTATCGTTATAGTAAAATATCCTCATTAGTTGTTAGTATTCCTGTGTCCTACAGATAAATTCGTCATCTAAGCAAGGTTATCTCATCATCAATATTTTAAAAGACAGATTGAAAAAAAAAATAAAAATAATGTTGGTAACATATGTTTTTAAAATTGAGAAAATAGCAAGAATTAGAGCTCAAATTCTGAATCATTTCAAAGAATTAAATCTAAAACTATGAAACCAAACATACATTTTTTTTTTCAAAACTTTATGTAGAGTCAAATGAAGACTCATAAATCTCATAACTATTGAGAGTTTCTGAAAAGTAAGTGAGATACTAAAGTGATTAAAATTATATCTAGGATAATCATATAATTGAAAAAAAGATAATTAAACAATTTTTTTAGGAACTATGTTGAGTTTAACTTTAACCTTAAAAACACTTTTTACATTTTAAATGGTTATAGTTTCAAAAACGTTTTGTCCAATTGAAGGTTTTGAAATTTCTCGACGTTTCAAGGTCCCTAGAATGTTAATAAGATATTTTTACAGAGTCTGTGTATGCGTATGTTTTTTATAAATCAAAAAAAACTGAAAAAAAAAACAATTGTCACCTCGAATATTTTACGAACAAAAATAATTTTATCTTCAAAATAATTGTATGCAACGAAGAATAAAGTTTTTGACATCTGGTAAAGTTTTGAGAAAAATCAAATTGACAATTTTTTTACAAAAATAAAAACCTAAAACAAAACACGACTAAAAGTTGGTGAAAATTGATTTTCGACTCAAACATTTTTTTTTTTAAATAAAAATATTGCCTTTAAACTAATTTCATCTTATAGAAAACATAGTTTTCGACATTCAGTTAAATTTTATAAAAATTCAACAGTCTTAGAAGAATCAAATCTGTATATGTTCATATAAGAAATAAGAACCTTCAAGAAATGCTACTAAAATTGGAAAAAATTGGTCGACTTTTAAGTCTTCCTTAACAAAAATAGATCTTGAATTTAAACTGTTTCATCATATTTAAAATATTGTTGGTAATTTTTTATATGATTTTTTAGAAAAATTCAACTGACTACTTTTTTAACAAACCCCAAAACTTACAAAAAAGCAAAATACTGATAAGAATTGGGTTTCTACTCAAGTATTAGGATAACAAAGAAAGATATTGACTTCAAATTATTTATCTTACACAAAATATTGTTATGAATATTTTGTTAAAGTTTTAAGTTAGACAAATTGACAGACGTGATGGGAAATTATTAGTGTGGGTGGCTGCCCAGCCTCTTTTTCTTGTTAGATTTATTGACATAATTTTGAAGATAGAGAATTTGTATAAAAAATAATATTGAAATACAGACCTTTTACGAAAAACAAAGTTTTGTGTTTCAAAATTTATAAAAACACACAAATATGAATCGTCCAGAATCTCAAATAATTTTTTTAATACAGTTATCTGTCTCCCTTTTGATTAATTACTTTTTAAAATTGGATTTTTCAAAAAAACATATTGCTTTCAAATAACAAATTGATATAGATGTCTATAAATTTGGTCTGCCAAAATATTAAGGTATTAAATCCTAAGCCCAAAAACAAATCTTAGTTATCTTTTGTCATCAATTCCAATGTTTTATTTTTAAAGGTTTAAAAGGGTTGCCTGCTTCAGCTTCGTATATATGCTGCAGACACACCCATTGTTCTTAAGTGCGCTATATGCATTGGTAAGTTTGATTTCCTTTCTTGCATTTTTATGCAAATCCAGGAGGATTCTTCAATGATTTTCACAGCAGTAGTGTCACTCCTAAATATTTCTTATACATAAAAATATCAACAAAAAAGAAAAGAGGAAGAAACTGCTGCACCCACAGTGTGGCTTACCAATTTGAATCTCGAATAGTTTGAAGGCGGAAAGACGAACAATGCGTGCTGTAGGTTTTCCAGGAGCGAGTATTGTCCCTTTTTTTGAAAATTCTAATGGGATCTATCTGTCCGGACGTGATGTCATGATTTTGATGGTGGACCAGCCAGCATCACAACCATTATATACCACCCATGGGTCAAATGCCATTTCACAGCAGGAGGTAAGTGCAATTTGTGTTTTACCAAACAATTAAGAGTCTATATCCTTATCAGGATACATATCAACATAAACAAACCCTAAAAATACCTCTATAGCCCATGTTCTCTAGCCAGCGTTAGGCAGGACAGGTAAGTGAGACAAAGTGTGCCCTTGGTAGCTGATGCCAAAAACTAGAAACTAAAAACTAAAATGCATGCAGATTTCTAATGTTTTTATGTATACAAACAAATGACAACAAGACCAGGATGAGCCTTTGTTCCTTTACCAAATATGCTGGTGTTGCATTGAAAGGATTCTCTCCGCAACGAGGGTGGTAATTCGTCTCGGCAGGGCAGGGTTCCTGTCCTGTATAGACTCCTTAGTTTCTTCCTTTTTTGTTCTTTGCAATGCATTCATCAAGATGTCTTGCTGATTTCTAAAAGAATAGACACGTTCGCAACTAATGAGGGCAAACAACAAATGTCCTCACATTGTGGCAGTGATGGCATGCGTACGAGTTTGACAGACGTTTTAATTATCACTAGTATACTCGTACCTATGGGAAAGGTGATATTGAGATGGATGGCTACGACAACAGCTTGCTCTTCCAAAAGACTGTCATTTGTTGGGTTACCCTATGAAAGATAGTCTGTTTTTCTAGTATTTACTCGCTTATTTATAGGAATGATCATAAAAACTTGCTGAGGCAGTGTTCGTCGTCGTTCTAGTCGTCCCATCTCCGTCCGTCCGTCCGTGCGTCTGTTCATCGGAGTCGTCTATAAATGAAGGTATATATGGTTCTTATCTGGGTTTTGATTAACCACATGTATAATTTTGATGACGGGGATGATCAAAGCGACTTCGGCGGAATTCATAATTATATTGAAGCCTCAAGTGCTTATTGAGTTAACAGTAGTTCGATTGAGTAAATTTTATTGCAATTTCCTCAGCCACATTTTTATCTGGGGTGTCTTTTATAATGCTGATATGGGAATGGCTGTATAATATAATTTTTTGTTTTATTCTTTTTTAACAAGTATATGTTTATAGTTTTTGTTTTTTATTATTATATTTTTATTTTGTAATAAAACAAGAGTTAAATGGTATAAGTAACTGTATTTAAGATTATTAGTAAAACTTTAAGGTGCATTTTAGTTGGTTTTAAGTTTCTTATATGAATTTAATTTAGTTAAGTTCTATATTTAGTATATAACACCAACGATTCAAATTCTATAAGGTTTATTAGTTTCAATATATTTCACTTTGATATTTGGGGTTTTCACACAAGTTTTATTATGATTTTGTTTTGTTATCATTTTTATAATAATATTCACCAGCAGGAAAGAATATCGTATAAATATATTGAATTGCTTTTTGGGAATGTTTGAATTCTACGATAAAATGCTTTACCTTCTGTTTATCTTTTATCGTATTTTTATATACAAAATTTCTTGAGCTCATTTAATAATAATTGAACTTGAGAAACACACATTTTTAACATTTTTTGAAAAGACCATAACTTAGAAAGAGATGTAAAAGAAAAAAATAGACAGATACTTTATCTTGAATTTTAAGTATTAGAAATTTGTAGCATTCCATTGGTAACTGCGATTGATTAATTGGTTTGATAATTCTTTATTCATGAATGGAATTAAATCTGATAACTTGTTTCCGTTCACGTTGCCAAAAGATAATAAAATATAGGTAAAGACCAACAAACTCAGTTGGAGTTTGGAAGCAAATCCTAGGAAATAAATTAAAGAAATATGAAAAGCAAAAGAAAAATGGTGCTTCATTTATTGAAGAAGTTCTAAATTAAAATAAAAACTTGATCTAGTAATTCTCGGTTTATCTATGGAAAACCGTTTTAAAAATATTTAGAACTCGACCATTTCTTCACATCTAATTATGTCTGTAGAACTCTGTTTGAAATGATTTTTAAGTTCTAAGAATTTTAGAATTTTAGCCGAGGTTGAATGGAACTTGTTTTTTTTTTGTTATTTTTGTAGCACCCCATAGGAAGTTCTGACTCGAAATTCTGACATTTACGAACAAAATTTAAAAAAAATCTGTCAGTTTTCGTTGAAGCGGACATTTATTTTAGAATTTTGTTTTGATATTCTCACTTTTTTCGAAATAAAAATTGTGTTTTTTGGTAAATTTACACATATTCGTGTTGCTCTGAACATCTTTACTCGAGCAAAGATCAAATGAAATTGGTTTCGAGACCTGCAATCTTTATGTGTCACATATTGTCAAAACAGGTGTCTTGTCTTCTATAAACATATCTATCTTCATATCTTCATTTTTGTATGGTTATGTTGTCCATGGTAATATTGATTATTTTAGATTGGATGTTATTTCTCGATATAATTTGAATAGCTTTTATGTCTATTTGTGCAGACTCAATAGTTGTGGTCTTTGATATAATAAATATTTTAAACTAAAATAAAGCACAAGAAAAGTAAATAGTTTAATGGGTTTAAATGCTTATGTAAATTGTACACTTTATGAAACTGTCACCGTCAACTACGTTTTACATTGTGAAGCTTCTATTTGTGACTTTTTGTGCCATGTTTATGTATTTTCTAAAAATATTTTATTGTAACACATAAAATGTCCTTGTGGTCCAAAACTGGAGTAACCAAATACATAGCTGAACTGAGTTCAAATATCCTATAGACCCCCAATTTTGAGGGTCTAATAAACCGAAGTTCTATCTTATACTGAGATCTGAATCAGAGTTCTTACGCTTGGAAACTTGATAAAGAAATGGATTTGAGCTCAATTGAGTTCTAATTTATAAATAAACTGAGTTTTAGAGAATAGAACTTTGTTAAGAAATTGGCAGTAAATGTTTCATATTTTTATTAATTTTTTAAATTTCTGCTTTTCGTCTTAGGTACCCAGCCGCGGTGCTATTAAGAATTCATTTCAATGCTTCTTATTTTAAGTGTTTTCTTTTTTTGAAATATGGTAAACCTTTTGTATAGTTTTGAAAGGTTTACCAAATTTTAGACGGTACGAGAAAATCTAAAGTGTTAAATTTCATCATTCTCAATTTTCAATCATTGCATAAAATCCCATATGTCAACGTGAACATTCTCTGGGTGTGACTTTGAACTTTTCATGGGTTTTTAAATATTCATTTGAGGACAAATATTTGTCTCTTAGGATATGCTCTTCTAGCCAGGAGGGAATTTTTTTCATTTTATTTTACTGATAAGGGAAAAATCAATCATTTTGCTTTAAGTTACGTAAAAACTCAAGACTACATTAAAATTATTCATCAAAAACACAATGCAAGCATTTGAAAAGCAATATCGGTTTTGAATGGCAGAGAACATTGAATAGAGGTAGGGCATTTCAAATTCGCAAAGTTCGACTTAAGAACGAATCTCTGTATTTGTTTATTTTTACTCAAGGGTATACTGATATTTGAAGGCCTGAGTCTTACGGTGGAATTTTTAGACTGAATGAAGGCAATTGTCTATTTAACGTAAATAAATTAAAGTTGTTACTGGCACGAATCATTTTAAATGCTCTGTTTTGAATACCTACTCTCCAAGAAAGTTAAGTAATTGAATGCAACACCAGCTTAAGGAAACTCAAACATCGGAAACTCTTTGAAAAATTCAAAAATCAAGAACTTTCGCTCTTTGTACGTTTTGTATAAAATAGTTTTATTAAATATGGAACACAATGTTTACAAACTCAAAAAACTTTCATATCATTTTAGGCAAAAATCTGCTAAAAATTAAGTGTCTTAAAATCGCATAGCTAAAGTAATATTATTGACTCGTAACCGTATTCAATAAATTCCATTTTAATTTTTCACTTATTGCTATCATTAAAAACTTAGAGTAAGTTTTGATTCAAAATTGTTGTTGTTTTTTGTATTTTAATTCATGTCGTTAAAAATAGAAGAGAAAGAAAAAAGATTAAATTTAATTTATTTAGCAATACTTTTTTTTAAATAAAAGATCATTTTTGCATATATTTTTACATTATTACGTTTCTTCCTTTCGTATATCTGAATTGGAATTTGAAATCTGACGCTTAAGTTTTGGTAAGATTAATTCATTTAATGGAATACAACAAACTACAGTACGCTTTTAAAAAACGTCAAAATCATTTTTAAATTTGAAATCAACATAATTTTATTTTCATAGATTAAAGCATTGCAATATTAACGTAGCTTGCTCAGATTTATGATATTTTAAATATACAATGAAAAATGTTTTATTTTGTATTATCAATTGAATTTTTGAATGATTTAAATTTACTCGAAGGAAAACAATGACAACAACCTCCATTTAAAATGAAATGAATCAATTACAAGTATTTTTCAAATCACTTAACAAAAAAACAGTAAATTGACAAACGATAGTAAAGATTTTATTGAATTTAAAAATATAAACCAATGAACACACTCGGGCGTATACGTGCTTTTATTATTAAAAATTCATTATTTCAACCTAAGAAGTTATGTGTACCGTTCAGCAATCATTACGATTTCAAAAGACTTAATTAATATTTTTCACGATAGCCAATATTGTTTTATCAAAATAAATTTTAGATATCCCATGCTGTTATACTTTTTTTACAATTTATTTCCAATTTTTGACCTTTTGAAAATTCATCTTCAACTTGTCGCTTAAGTTGCTTTTGATTGTTAAAAAATGTGTACCTAAATGGAGAAAATATTTGTAAAAAATATTGCAATTTGGTTTTATAAAAAAACACTAAAATTTTCCTTAAAAGTTTTAGTCCTCGCAGACAAGAAACAAAAAGCCACATTCAAAATATATAGAAAATTCTATGTCCAACTTCAAAAAAGAACTTATTCAAAGGTGCTTTAGTAAGTATTCACAATGGGGTACAAATTATCAACTGGAAGTCATAATGCAAAATTATTAATCATTTGATAGATAAAATTTGTCAACGTTTTATTCCGTTTGCTAACTAAAAAATAATGAAGTACTTAAAATTAAAGAAATATGCATCTAAGAAAATTGCACCAGAAAATATGAACAATTCATCAAAAAAGGTTCGAACGCTTCTTCTTTTTTTTTTTTTTTAATTGGATGTTATCTAACTTTCAACCAAAACAACTTATTTTCAAATCCAAGGTTTCCAGTAAATTCAGTAATGAATTACTCGTATTTTAATAATCTTGAAGTAACCAACTGCAATATGACTAAGATCTTCAGCAAGTGTAAACCTATTTCCACACGCGTAGCTTACATTTAAATATGTATAAAGTTAACAAGCATTAGGTATCCATAAATTATTATCTATGTCAAAGCAATCAAAAAGCAAGTCTAACCAAATTCCATTTTTGTTAACACTTTTTCCCACCCAAACGCTAATTCTCATCAAAAAACCATCAAAATGACATTTTGTGATAAAAACCTATGCATTTACATGCAGGAAGTTGTCAAAAATTCTTATGGTGGATCAGCGATAAAAGCCTCGTGAAGTGTGTTGGCGTTTTAAGAAAATATATATAAAAACACAGAGACCAATGTCTGATGTCTGCTTAAAGATAACAATATTTCAGCATAATCCCAATTTAAAATGCGTGGTGTAAACCACAAAAATAAAAAACAACAACAACAACAATAATATTAACCAAAACCAAAACCCAATCACGACGCCTATGTTGAATTATGGCACCAATTCACCATACCATAAGCAACTGTTACTGGTGTCCATTTAAAGTAGAGAATCAATAAATAATTTTTCTATTAAGTTCACATTTGTCCCACTGTTTCGATTTTGCTTAATTGCCTTGACAGCAGGAGCAGCTGTTGTCGCGGCAGTTATGGTTGTTGTGTTGTTTTCTTGATTCGACATTACGATACGATTGCGGTTTGATGGCGGTATTCGTATATCGGACCAAGACAGAACCTCTTGGTCTTATGGTCTTAGTCTTGGTCGTAACTTGGCTAACTGATTAATTGGAAGATAATTATGGATAAACGTCATAAACTCTGATGATTTTGATCAGCAGCAGCATCAGCAGCAGCAGTGTGGCATGGCGCGGGCGCAGTGATGGAAATAGCAATCTGCCAATTAGTGGGACAGCAGCACAAGCAGCCACCGCGCCGCGCCAAGCCGCGGGCAAACCAGTTTCCGAAATCTATGGAGGTGGTATGGCCTTTTTTTCGAAGCTTTTTTTTACGATTCTTTGGGCTATGGGCATTTTCCAAAAACGGAATTTATGTCAATTCTACAAGTCATTATGCTGGTTACCAGCAGCTTCACCAAACTGGCTGCCTGATCGGGAGCTATAAACAAAATTTATGCGCACTAAGCGTGGGTGTCTTCCCAAAACTGGTGGGAAGTAAAAAGGTAAGTGTGGAGAAAGCTATGATTTACCTAACTAACGATGATGCTCATATAGAGTTGGAATCAGGCCAATTTCCGGAAAGATCTCTTTCATATCACATCACATCAGAGTTCGATTGATACACCAAATGATGACCAAATGGGACTCGACTCTGGAAGGAAAATAAGCAATAACGCTTAAGAATGGTGCGTGAAATCAAACCTCATGCACATCACAAATAGCCATTGTGACACCATTGTAGGTTTGTGACAGCTCACCTCTTGCACTCTTGATATAGTCTCTATGGATTCTTTGAAGAAAGCCGTTTCGTTATGCACCACAGCGCTGATGCTGATGCTGCTGCTGCTGCTGCTTCCCTCTCATAATTTTTCGATTTCCCAGCCTATTAGAGCTGGGAATTGAGAATTGGGAATGCGTTTTGTTTGATGGGCGGCAAAAGGAGCAAACAAAGAGAAAGAAAGAGCTGACCTGAAACCTGACAAAGAAGTGACATGGCCAAAAAATTTACACTTTTCAATCCCACAAAATAGCGACAAATGCTCGTATCGTATAGATGTTGAAAGATACTGATTCTCATATTGAGCAGCAGCGTGGCAGGTACCTTTGTCGCACTTGTTCCCTATTGATGTGAATGTCTTTATTTTGTTGGCCCATACGACAACGACAACGACAACGACGACGACGGACGACGAAGATTGTTTGGAACGAATTGGCCTTTTCCTTTTCAAGCCGAATCTACTGTCTTAGGAGGAAGGCGCGCATTCAGCTGATGGTAATACTCGTAAAAAGTTGCATGATGCAGGTACACGCATCAAAGACAATATAACAATAGTTACACCTTAAACGTGTGCAGATTGATATATTGTTGGAAATAAATTATATCACTGCGTCAAGAAATCGAAATAAATGGGTTCTGTGCAAAGACACCTTTAAGTCTGGTGGATTTCGGTGTTTTTGCTTTGGGGCACTGAGAAATGGGACTGGGAATGGGATAGATTCAGTTTTCTGGGTAAAAGGAAAAACAATAGCGGAATGGTCACAACGTTTAGGTGAACAAAAAGTGGCTACTCCCATGCGCTTCATGGGTACACACATATTGTAAGTCCTTTGTTCGTGGTCAAATGGGAAATTAATTGCACAGGTGTGGAAACCGTAAGTGGCTATAAATTGCTGATCTATGACTCCCCTTGTCGAAGATGAAAGTGAAGACAGTTTTTCGGTATTCAATGCGTTTTTTTTAAGATCCCTTAGCGCGAGAAGGTTTTTATAATGTTCTCTATTTCACTTTGAGTGTTTTAAGGGTGTGTCTATACGGGGTTTTATTTTGTTTCCATGGAATTTTAAGTATGATCATGTAAACCTTATTGCGACTTGGTACAAATGCCACAGAATAAGTGTTAAAGAAATTCATCTTTAAAATTAAATTAATTCGACCTTTTATTAGTAAATTACAAAGTTTAAAACGATTTTTTTTATAATTTACTTTTCTTTTAAAATTTTACTTAAGATAAAGTAAAAAAATTTGCTGCTTTCACTTTTAGTGATTTCCAGAATTCATATGACTTGTAAGTTGTAAGTTTTTGACACTTCAAACTTATAGTTCTGATCCCATGATTTAGGTGTGTTTGCTTTCTTTTTTTCACGAGCTGTCACTTTTAAGACTTGTTTAATGCGCCATTTTTAATTAAAGGGAATCAGCTAAATACTTATAAAAACTGATAATTAGAAAAATGCTAAGTCCTTGACAAGATATTGCTTAATACTCTGCGATACTGACTTTAAAGTTAAAGTCTTTTTTCTTATCTTGACGTTAATATGGTGTGACAGATTGTTAAAATAAAATTTTAAATTTGAAACAATATTAGTTTAATGTAGTCTGGGTCTTATTAACTTCCTGTTGACAGTTATTGAAATCGGTCCGATTTTTGATAAATCAACAAAAATGAAAGAAAATATGTGTCATCAATGATGACTTTTCAGAAAAATTAAATTGACAGTTTCTTTGCAAAAATTGAAAACCTAAACAAATTCTTACTAAACATTAATAAAAACTGATTTTCGACTGGAATATCTCGAGAACAAATACAATGTCATTTTTACATATCATTCTTTTAGAAAAAAAAACTTCAAAAAGTGTTACTAAATTTGATAAAAATTAGCTATCGACTAAAACAGCTTTTAAACAAAAGCAGATATAGAAATCAAACTTACCCAAATATCTTGAGAACAATGACAGATATTTCCTTCACTTGTTTGCAAAACTTTTAGAAATTTTGACAAACGGGCACGATTGGGAAATTATCAGTTTGTGCATCCCATCCTATTTTTTAAAGGTAGATAGTAGCAAATTAAATTTAAATGACTTCTGAGTGTTTGACATTTCAAATAAAAAGTTCCGTTCCATTTGTGTGGGTTTTCTTACGAATTGTCACATTTTAGACGTGTTCAGATGCTCTGTTTTCAATAAAAGGGAATTAATAATAAACTAGTCAGCAAATGATTAGAATTTTGGAGGCAGTGTTGGATGTTAGGGTATTCATTCTAAAATTTGTTTTGTTGTAAATTTGACGTTTGCATAATCGGACAGATGATAAAAGTGGATCTTGCAATCGTTTCTCTTTTTTTCACTCCGGCTTCTAAAAGAAAAACAAGTTTTTAATCAAGGATTTAAGCATATTTTGAAAAGAAAATTAGTTGATGAAGCCAGGGTTTCTTTTTAATAGAAACAAAATCGAGTATTGCCTCTCAGGAATTACTTTTTAAAGAATTCTTTGGACATTTTTAAAGGTCATTTCTTTTAAATCTTCTTTACGCTTTTAGTTTAGGAAAATTAGTGATTAGGGCAGATAAAAAACTTGAATGCAATTTTATTATTTTATGTTTCGTATATGAATTCTCAAAATGGAAACAGAAGGCGCGGTATATCATCCATCGTGAGTGCATTTTGTGTCAGAAAAGACTGCATCTTATTTGCAGCACAATCCCATTGGCTCTTTTACATGCCTCTGGACATGGACATTATTATTAAACCCATACTCGCATACTTATTCACGACCGATGTAATATAATAACTGAATTGAAAGTTGCAGGAGGAATTCAATGTTATTTATGCAACGGCAAGCATGCATCCATTACATGCGATAATGATTCCACAAAAATGCACCCAAATTCAACAACCAACTGATTTCGTGCAGCACAAAACGGTCGGTGATGATTGGCCCCATAACTGCGGCTCTGTTTAAGCTCCAGCTACAGCTACAGCTCTCCAGCTCCAGATGTGTCTAGTATGCCCCTGCTCCAGCTCCAACTCCAGCAAAGCATAGCATTCCAGAGGCGCATTCCGCCCATGCATTTATGTATAGCTTTAAGCCCTCCGGGAATCCAACAATTTGTGTGTGCACAATCAAAGTCCGGGATTGATTTTCTGTAATTGAGCGCCTTCCCCCAATCGACACAGCCACAGCACAGCAAAGCGACAGCAACAGCGACAGAGCAGTGATGGTTGGTGGTGGATAATGGTGAATGGTGGTGCATTATTGGAGTAAAACGTTAAGTTAATTTCCTGACTCCTTCGGTTCGGTTCTGGTCGGTTTGGAGCGGTAGTGGCAACGGACACCACCACCGCCGACCAAAGGTTCCCACACTTTTATGTCCATACAAAAAGAGAGAGAGATTGCCTTTGATTGCCTACTCGCGGGTCTGTTGATGGTGATGGTTGATGGTTGATGGTTGATGGCTGATGGGAGCCAGAGTGATTCTGGGTAATTATGCCGGTGCTGTTTCTGTTTGTCGGTGCTGGGCTGGGGAGTCGCTAAGTGACGGCGGAGAATGGTGATGCCGATACACGACTGTATGGGGATTGCATGTTGGTTGGCCCAAAACAATTTACCTACCACTACATTGCATAGCGTGAACGCAAATTTCTGCGATTCCATTTACCACATCAACATTTGATGGTGGCCCAGCGCAGCTATTGACGCCGCCACCGCTCTGACGTCTTCGTCCTCTTCGTCATCCAAACACGATTGAATGGCATTTGTCATAAAACGTGCATCTGGCATTGGTATATTGCCTAAGTATTCACAATGTTGCATGTTAATATGTGAGAAAGAAATAAACACTCTGAAAGTGGAATCCACCCCGAATTGCTGAATTGCCTAATTCTGCGTTGCGCGATTTCCCATAAAGAACAAGATTGTTTCGTTTTAATTACACGTTGCTGTTGTGTGCTGCTACGGCGGCGGTTACGGCGGCGTGGAGCCTTCAGCGATATTCAACGCTACTTCAGAGACAATATGGGTGTAGGAGCACCAAACCGCTGCCGCCACCACCGCCACAGCCGCAGCCGCACGGCAACAAAATTGTTCACTGTCGATTCCGAAAAATGCCACTGGCGATACAAGTCGAGAGCAAATGACCTTTTAAATGCGTTATATAGCCTCAGTCGAAATTGGGGGCGATTTCGAAGAACGCGAATGCAAACGCGAAAAGCCAAACGCTGCTCAAGCAGAAAGCCTGCATCAAGCACTAAAACAAAAACAAAAGCAACAAAAATAAAAGATTTAAATTGTCTAAATGAGCAGTATAGAAGCGGGGACGGACGCGCCTCTTAATGCGCTCGCGGAGTTTGTCGGGGGCGATTCGGTATTCAGGTATTCGTTTAAAGGCCTTTTGGCTTACCCTACCCCGTCGGTCGTCGCGTCGGTTAGTAGATATGTAGAGGACGTATATACTTTTATAAACATCAGCAGAGCCAGCGCTACAGACCTGTGCTGGTGCGCGACTGTTTTAAACCCAAATAGCCAAGGGCTATAATTTCACCAAAATGATGATGCGAAGGCACAAAATGTAATCGCTGGATCATAAAGTTCTTACAAAATGTTCAAAATAGGCTCAGCCCACGCTGAAAAGTTTGCAACTGCCTTAATTATAGGTGTGTTGTGGGTCTGGAATGCTATGCTGAGGTTGGAGCATTTATATATGTAGGTATATGCTTCACTTTCCTTATAGAGTCTTTTCTGGGTTAAACAATAACAACACAATATTCTAAAAAATAAAACAAAAACCTGACCCTTTTGCATAGCTGGTCGTTTGTTTGTATATTTTCTGAACCAAAAGATCTGACAGATATATTCAAGGATCCTCATAATGATGACGACTCGACGACGACGACGCACGGGGACGTTGCATAGGATGTTTCCCATATATCTACTTATTTCCTTTAAGTTGAGGGCATTAAAAGCCCATTTGCGTTTTCTTAAGTAGAAAGGATACAAACAACCTACCTACCTACCTTACCAACCTATATGCATGTGCGTCAAGCTTCCGAAGAGGTGTTTAACTTTTTTGATGGATACATATAAGTGAACCTGACGTCTTGCAACATGAATCATTACCAAAGAGCTGTATTTGGCAAACCTCCTATAAGTAGGCATAACTGTCTCTAGTTTTATAGGAAAACGATGGTTAATGACAGCCATTTGTAAAAACCAACATCTCTGATATTCTATTTGAAGGTATTACTATGTGAACTATAGGAAAATATGTAGATAATAATAACTTGAGGCGTGTCAAAAAGTAAGGTATATATGACGAAATATCAATATGAACTAAAGATTGAAATATTGAGAACTTAGAAACAAATTTTGAGAAAAAGAATAATTAAATTAATAATTTGAAAATTTTAGTCTCCATTGCTCCGCTAGCTTTATCTCCACTATTTTATTTCCTACTCTTAAATTGTGCAAGTATTTCATTTTCATATAATTCTAAATACAATTTTCAAGCTATTCTAAAATTCCGAATCCTTTTCGTCACATGTAAAATACTAATTTTCTTGTATTAAAAAAAGAGCACCTGGACACGTCTAAATTTTGACAGTTCCTGAAAAAATAAAACAAACCAAACAAACTTACATTTAGGGAACGGGTCTATTAATTTGAAATGTCAAAAGATATCCCTGTTACAGAATTTGGTGAATGAGCTAAAGTGACGGTTTCAATAATATTCCCAAATTTTGCTATTATCAAATCCGTCGAAAGAAAGTTGAACGAATGTCGGTAATAAGCCCTGCACAACCGACAATTCGCTACATTTTCGCACTCCATAAAATTTCTAATATCTGGCAATGAATCCATCTTCTAAATAGTTTAAATTATTTCACTTTATCGCAGTGTTTTGTTTATTTTTTTTTTCATTTATTGAATTATATGACGTTTAGATGTCAGAAACTGATAGCGTCTATAATCAAGTTCAAAAATGATAATGTAGTCTTAGGTATCGACAATGTAGGTCATCCGGAGAATTGCAAGTTTTAAAACTAACGCGAAAGGTCAGCGAAACGAATTGACTTGCAGGTAGTAAAATTTGTAGAATTCCGTAATCAACATGAAAAACTCAATATTAATAAAATTCTGAAAATAAAAGATAAAATAGTTATTTTGTGATTTTAACTCAGGACAAATGTCAAAAGATTGTAAGATGATTAATTCGTTTAAAATTTTTTAAAACATCGTTTTAATTCAGTAACTAAACGAAATAATTATAATATTTATCTAGATTATGTAAAATGTTGAGTCATTGTCTTTTATTTCGGGGTAAAGAGTTAATGTCCTATCAAACTAAAGCAAGTTGTTTAGAACTTTCTTAAAAAACCTAAAAGATCCAGCCTTAAAACTGTTAAGGTTTCAAGATCAAACAGCGGTACTCAGAGAATAGTTTGGCAACTCTGCGCTTATAAACGTCACACGTCAAATTAATTACGTCTTGTTCAAGATTCCTTAAATAATCATTATTTTATATAAAAAAAAATATAAAAACTTTATTATCAGAAACTTTAAACTATTGTTTACCCAAGTTCAATGAAATAATTCATGAAAAAGTGTTGTTCTGGCGAAAATAAAGTAAAGTGTTTGTGCGACTAAACATAACCTCAAAATATATGGAAGTTCACAAAAAGCGCATGTACCAAGAAACTTCACCTGACCAAAGTGCTTCCATTGTCGCAAAAAAACAATTATTATTAAACTCAACAACAATGTCATTTCCTTCGCCGAGCCAGAACCAGTCGAATAATAACACCCAGCCGACTCCATCTCTGCTTGCTCCCATTACTGATTTTTTTTCATGGACTGTGTTTGACTCCAAGCTCAGCGCTGCTCTGGACCTGAAACTGCATGACGTCGCACGTAAAGACGACCTACAGCCACTCAGTATGGAGATTCAGCACCTGCGTTCAGAGAACACACATCTTAAAGAAGAGTTACAGGCAATGAAAAATAGATTAGAGTTCATTGACAAATCATCTCGTCGTGCAAACATTGTTGTCAGTGGGTTAAGTAACACAAACGCTCAATTAGCTGTTGCCGAATTCAATGATCTGTGCTCCAATGTTCTGAACACCCCAGCAATCGTTAAGGAATCAAGACCGGTTCATGGTGGAAAGTCGTTCGTGTTCTCGTTAGACTCAGCCCTACAAGTCAACAATATAATTGCAGCTAAGCGGCACCTTAAAGGAACTACCATCTTTGTACAAAAAGACTACACGGCTGATGAACGTAATAAGAGATTCCAATTACGTCAACTAGGAAAAAACATCACAAAAGTAGGAGACAAAATAAAAGTTCGTTTTGGAGAATTCTGTATCTACGTTAACGATATTCAGTTTACTTGGAACAACGGAAAAGTCGAAGCTGCGAAGATCCAGGACGTCGAATTTCTCCGAGGGATTGTCACAAAAGCCAAATTCACTTGTGATATAATTGTAAGAGAGACGCCTAAATCTAATGCTAAGGTTCCTGTGCTGCAAGCCTCATCTAATGATCAGTCTAAAAATTAGCAACCAAATAATGTCTGTCAGGTATTGTCGTATAATGTAGCAAACTTAAAGAGTAAACTTATTTTTAGTAATTTTCTATCTTACATAAATAAATTTGATGTTTTTTTCTTATACGAAACCAATATTTTGAATGATAAAAGAAGTAATTTTTCAATTTATTTTAGTGATTTTTATTTGTATTGGAATGATGCTATAAAGTTTCATAGTGCTGGCCACGCTATTGGTGGTTGTTTGTTCGGTTTCAAAAAAAACTTAAAAGATAAATTTTCGTTTAGATTTCTTGAAATTTCTGGTAATGTTGTTCTGGCTGCTAAGTTTGGTGACGCGAATTTTCATTTCATACCTCGATATTTAAATGGTTCTAACAAAACAAATTGGGCGGCCGATTTTGATACATTTGAAAGCTTTTTAAAAAATATGAATTTTGAGTCTTTTTGTATACTTGGCGATTTAAATGCTCGGACGGCTGAGGCCCAATTTGTTGACAAGTGTTTATTGAGTAGTACTCCCATTGCCTCTGAGATACGAGTATCTAAAGATAAAACCATAGACACAAAAGGAAAGAAATTACTAGATCTTTTTGAAAACATAGGTGCGGTGATCATCAATGGCAGAACGTTTGGCGATATGAATGGTGAGTTTACCTTCTGTGGTGCCTCAGGTAGTTCAGTCATAGACTATTGCGCATGTTCGTTTGATTTTTTACCTTTGATAGAACATTTTTCTGTAGCAAGCAAAGCTTTTTCTGATCACATGCCCCTCAGCCTGCGCCTCTCTTTCCCTTCAACCCACAATCAGAATGTTACGCAATTGGTGCTCCCTCAAAAACTCTACTGGTCCGAAAATAATCGTGTAAAATATATAGTTACTCTCAGTCGGTTATCTAACTGCCGTTATATTTTTTCAAATATGACAATAGAAGAAAAAGTCAGCTCCCTCCTGTACAAAATTAACACTGCTGCCGGTAAGGGTAAGGCTTGTAAACGTTTTATTCCAAAAAATAAATGGTTTGACTATGAATGTTTTCGCGCTCGAAAAAGGATGTTAAAACAGCTCAATCTTTACCGAAAATATAATATCGGATTATATAAAAGACTTTACATAGAGAGGCGGTCTAAGTACTTAGGTATCTGCAAAAATAAAAAAATCAATTTTGCATACAAAAGCATTGAAAAGCTTAACACAGTTAGGAATGCTAGTGATTGGTGGAAGTTAGCTAACTCGATGAAGAAATGTAAAACAAAACAAAATGGTAATCTTAAAAGTCAAGACTTTATGATATATTTTAGGTCACTTTTTTCAAAATCTGTAAATGATCTTCATTTCTCTTGGGCTATGCCAGAAAAAATAGATAACTTTCTTGACTCTCCTTTTGATATGTGGGAGCTTTTGCATGTAATACAAAGAGCAAAGAATAAAAAAGCGCCGGGTGAGGATAGAGTGAGTTATGAATTTTTCAAAAATGCTCCAATTTGTTTTTTAGAAGAAGTTCTGTGTCTATTCAATCAAATTTATCTCACCGAATGCATTCCTTCTTCTTTTCGTAAATCAATTATTATTCCACTTTACAAAAAAGGGGATCCAAATTGTGTTGAGAACTATCGTGGTCTTTCGCTACTTGATTCAATATATAAAATTTTCACTGGTATTATCCTTAATAGGATTAATAGCTGGATTGACTGTAATAGTATCCTCAGTGAATTCCAGGCAGGTTTCCGTAAAGGGTACTCAACGACCGACAATATTTTCAACCTCACAAGTATTGTACAACTTAACCGCAAGAAAAAGAAAAACACTTTCGCATTCTTTGTGGACTTTTCCTGCGCTTTTGATTTAATTCCACGAAATTCATTATTTTATAAACTTTCTTGTTTCGGATTATCCTCAAAGGTCATCAGAATCCTTCAACAGCTTTATGAGAACACAACATGTCGGGTGTGGGATCAAACATCGTTGTCGGAGTACTTCTTGGTTAGCCAGGGCGTAAAGCAAGGGTGTTTGTTAAGCCCACTTCTATTTGCTCTTTATCTGAATGACCTTCATGAAGACTTACCCGGTGGGGTGTTTGTGGCGAATATGGTGATTAAGATTTTACTTTATGCAGATGATCTCGTCTTGCTTTCTAACTGCCCTGCTGATTTGCAACTTATGATTGATCATCTTTTCAAGTATTGCTCCCTTTGGGGCCTGAAAATCAACTTAAACAAGTCAAAGATAGTTGTTTTCCGTGATGGTGCAAGAATTTCTAAGAATCTTAAATGGAATTATGGAGAGAACCCCATTGAAATAGTAAACCATTATAAATATCTGGGTGTTATACTTAACTATAATTTGTCTTTTAATAAACATCTCGACTCTAGGCTGGTTGTTTCAAAAAATGCAATTAATGCAAATTGGTCAAATTATATTAAAAACTCTAAAATAGTAATTTCTAAAAAACTTAAGATTTTTGACACTGCAGCTAAATCAATTATGTTTTATGGCACTCAGGTTTGGGGCTACAAGCGATTTGAGCAGGTTGAAAAACTATTTCGGTTTTTCATAAAAAAAATGCTGTACCTCCCCAGTAACACCCCCAACTATATGTTACATTTAGAAACTGGCCTTCACTCTCTTTATGTTCAAACTCTACGACTCCATTTTAATTACATAAGAAAAACTCTTAAACTGCCTAGAACCAGATTAACACGTATCCTTGCGGAGGAGACAATCGCTGTAAACATTTATTGGGCCCGCGAATGGAGAGATATATGCAGTAACCTAGGTTTAGATATAGATACTAACTGTTTTTCTTCTCCATCTTCCTTGAACGATCTGCACGAAAATATTATTGAAAGCTTGATAAATTTCGAAACCTCGGAAAACATCAGTAGTGCTAGAAATTCACAATTCCATGATCTTTACGCTCAACTCGAATACTCTAAACCATATTTTTCCGACGAAAATTCTTCCCATTTGGTTAGCCTCGTTCTCAAAGCTAGGGGTGGGCTCCTCAATATTAACGCCAAAGCTTTCAAAAAAAATACAGTCGGTATTTGCACAATTTGCAATCAAGATGAAGTGGAAAACACGTACCATTTTATTGGCAGATGCCCAGTTTTCAAGAACTCTAGACTTATATGTTTCGGTAAAAATGTACTTTCTTCAGAAGACCTCTATGAAATTTTAAACGGCAAAAACTTTCAATCTCTCTTCAGTTTTTTAAATTATTGTTTAAAGTATAGAGAGTTATTATTAAATGAATTTTGTTAATAAAAAAAAAAAAGAAAAGAAAAGAATAATTAATGAATAATGATTAATTGGAATACGTAATGTAAAAAATAACGTTGTAGTTATTATTTCAATAATTTTATAATAAGATTTATATTAGTATATATTTAGCCAACCTGACAGACAACAATAAAAGTTATGTCAATAATACTGTAATATTAACATTACATTATTAAGATTTTGTGAAAAATTTTGTACTGATTTTGTAAACAATGAATTATTAATAAAATCTTTTATCTATCTATCTATCTCTACTCAGGGAATACTCATTGTTATTTTTTTTATAAAAATTTATCGTTAAACTTTATAGATGTGAAGCTTTTGGTAAATTGAATATTTCTAAAAGAAATGTGACATCTTAAACGTCACTTTGACAGTTTCAAGTTATATTAAAGTAACAGTGTGATGCTTGGAAAATATTATTCCTGTATAGCACCATCACAATTCAAGCGCATCAAAGCTGCATGTGTGAACCTGAAGACACTTCACTCTTTTTTGTATAATGGCTGGTACTCATGTATAGAAACTGAAATTTGATCCGTTGCACTCACCCACGGAAAATAAAACCCCATTGTCAAAGTGAAGGCGCGCGAAGAAGCTTCAATATGTTTTCGTTTTTTATGTGAGTATCTCGTTTTCGACAAAACCAAAACGAATTAAACCGCTCAAAGGTGGTGGTCTCATCGTTCCGTTCGTCGTTATAGCGTCGTCGCGTCGTCGTAGTCGTAGTCGTTTGTCCCACCGACCATATTCGGTGGATTGGTCGTTTGGTCGGTTGTCGCAATGATGATGATGATGATGTGTTTTGGGACATCCATCCGACTGCAATGCACTCTCTGTTGATAAACCCAAAACCATGAAGACGATGAAAACAACATCAACAACAACGACGAACGATGACGACGACACAAGTTGAGAGATAAAACAGACACAAACTGCCTTCGAGTAAGAGCATCCCTCAATTAATTTCATTATCACGTCCCCAAATTGATTTGTCGATTAAGTCCCCTGATGGCCAAACAACTAAATTTGTCTCCTGATACAGATCAACACAATTCTTATGCATCGATGACGATGGGTCGAGTCGTGTCGGTCAGTTCGGTCGTCGGTCTTCCGTGGTTGTATATAGTCTCATGTCTCGGCCGTTTTCGTCTTCGTCTTCCCTTCATGGTTGACAACACTCAAAGGATGACAGCAAATTTGACCTGCCCATTGCCCAATGACGACGACATACATTGCTGCTTCAACCGACAAACCGACCGACGACCGACGGATGGACAGAAAGACAAACAGACAGTTGTACTGGATGGAAAGGCTTGAGGCGCTGGAAACGACTTTATTGAGATGAGATGACCACCACGACCACCATCAGGCCACAAGCCCGACCGAATAAAAGGGAAACAATTCCAAATTGAGGCAACTATTTGGCCATAACTTACGACTAAACACTTTCGTAGGCCGTATTCCTAATTAGCCCACACGGATGGTCGTTCGACTTCGACCGAGACGTGAGAATTAATAGTTGACATTTGGTGCTGCCACACACTTTTGAATATGGGATTGGGATTGGGATCGGGAACGGGATGCTGCCTGCGTGCGTCGTCAATGTGGATGCAGTAGAAACACTGCAACAGACAGTGGTCGTGGTGATGGTGATGGTGTTGTGGAAAGTGTCACCTGTTTTATCTAAACGATGAATCAGTATCACCAACTGCCGTGGAGGTCCGACTTTTCAATCACATTAAAAACTTAATTGTCGTGGACTCCTTCGATGATGCTGGTCGCTGATCGCTGGCTGGTGTCTTATGGCATTCGACGCACTCCCATAACTACGCATCTGCATATATGCATCTCTCCACCTTGCAGTTCCTCGTTTTCATTTTATTTCTTACTTATATAGAAGTCAATTACCATTTCGATATCAGGAGGAATCTAAAGGTTGGTGGTTAGCATTACGGATGCAGGTAATCCTTTGGCAACGAGCGCGCTCATCTCTCTATCTCTATATGTCCATGGTTATATTTGAGGTATGAGGTGTGAGGAAATGGTTCTGGGTGCTAGTGCTGAGCTGGGTATAATAGGCTAAGACTATGAGGAGCTCGATTCGCTCGAGCATCATCAACCGCTGTGTAATTTTTGTTTGGAGAGATACGAGGGAGATTTTTCATAGTTCCGTTTGTAATTTATTCGAAAACGATAAAAGGGTGTGATTAATGACGGTTTTTCCTGTTTTTGTTTTGCTGGGTATTTGTATGCAGCTACGCAGTAACATGTTATTTTATTTATTTTTCAAAAAAAGAGAAGAACTGATAAGGCATATAGGATTTGGGTTCGAGGTTCGAAAAAGTTCTCAAAGTCCAACATTTGACTGTGTGTTCCTGCGTGCAGCATGTTGATTGCCTACTATCTAATTTAGAGAAGTGCGCATTCAAATTAAGATTACATACCCACGCAAATGGTATCTACCATTGAAGTTGTAAAAGTTTTTCTTTTCTATTTAATGAAGAAGTACGGATATTAAAGAAGTTGAAATTCATTCAACATATGAGGTACCTACAACAGGTTAGCAAGATATTGATTTTGGTAAAAAGAATAATTACACCCAAAAGTAATAAAATTTTTATGGAGTACCTTGATTTCGGATCATATTTGAAGTGAAGAGCAGTGGTCATAAGTTATTTTTTAATTTTTGTTAAAAAGCCTAAATCAACGTACAGACCCGTTGTCAGATTTTACAATACTGTAACATCTGTCAATAAAAAACTATCCCAAATGAACTACAATCGCGTGAATTTACAATCATTGTCTGCGATTTGTCAGAAAATGTTTAAAATTGTCAATTGTCTTCGTTTAATAAATCTGACAGTTGCTGGAAATTAATTCATTGTTACATAACAGGTGCTTCCGTTAGAGGTATAGAACTTTGAAACATAATCTTATGGCATTTCAATTTAAATATGATTTCTAGTTAATAACTGCCAAAGCTTGCTCGTCTAATCTGTGAGTGCAATTTTCGATGGCTTTTACAACATTTACGAGGTGTGTTCAAAAAGTACAAGGAATTTTTAAATTCCGCTGGTCTGGAGAGTCCGAAGGTCAAAATATTTTTTTTATTGTGTTGGTATACATGCCCCTAAAGTATGATGCAATTTTCAGCTATATTCACTGTTTACTTTGTCTGTGGTAGTTGCTAAGGTTCGACGTGTTTTTATGAGCTCGGCGATTTTTGCTGAAACTGCTGAATTTTGACCAAAAAAACAATCGCATGAACATCGCTCAAGAGCTGTTAAATGACGTCAACGACGATTCAAGTTTGATTGAAAGGGTCATAACTGGTTATGAAACATGGGTGTACGGTTATGATGTCGAAACCAAAGCACTATCGTCCACCTGGAAGCATCTAACGTCAAGAACGAAAAAAGCACGTCAAGTGCGATCAAATGTGAAGGTATTGCTTACTGTTTTCTTCGATTATAATGGTATAGTGATGCATCAAGAGTTCTTACCACAAGGTCGTACGGTTAATAAGGAGTATTACCTTGAAGTTATGCGACGTTTACGTGAAGCAATCCGAAAAAAAACACTCAGATTTATGGAAAAACAGTTCATGGCTTTTGCACCACGACAACGCACCTGCTCACTCGTCGTTGCTTGTTCGTAATTTTTTGGCCAAAAACAATATACCGTAGTCATGCCCCAACCTCCATATTCACCAGATATGGCTCCGTGTGACTCTTTCCTGTTTCCCAAGTTGAAGAGACCCATCAAAGAACGGCGTTTTTCCTCGATTGAAGAAATAAAGGCAAAATCGCAAGAGTCCTTCCAAGATTGGAAAAAATGCTGACATAAGTGTATTATATCTGGGAGTGACTATACTTTGCAGGGGACCTCATTGATGTAAACGAATAAATAAAAATTTTTTTGAAAAAACGAAAATTCCGGGTACTTTTTGAACACACCTCGTATATAGCTTACTGACGAAGACAAGCGACTTCACATACCCCCACGGAAAAAATCCAAGCTGTGTTATATCGCACGATCTTGGAGGCCCCCTCCGTAACGTGAAACTGTGCTATATGATTTTCCAATTTATGGATAAAATAGTTAGTAATCATGGCTCTAAGGCTGGCACCATTGGCCAACATCGTCTTTAAAAAACTACAAACCAATTACCCCAGCAACTCATAAAGCATTCCAAACAGTCAGTTTTTGTGGATGGAACGGCGGCGGGGCGCGGCGGCGTCTCAACATCAACTTGAGGATTATCATATGTAACTCCAAATACTCCAGTTTTTTTTATTGATTTATCCGATACATATTTCGAATAGAACCAAATAAACTTGAAGAATTTTGAAACGTTGTTTAACAGAAACGTCGAATCAAACAAAAAATAAATCACTTCACAGCTGACAACATGACGGCCAATTAAAATAGTGTTGCCAACTAAAAGTTCTATGCAAAATCTACATCCCATGGAAAAAAGTATATGGCTGTTGTCAGAAATGTCAAATTCTCTAAAAGCTGTAATTTTCATAACATTTTTAAGAAGAAGATAAATTATCAGAAACAAGACTTTTGGGAACTTCTTATGACATTTTTTTACTATGTGTGGACTTTCTGAAAGCTCATTAAAATCTACTCGATCATATTCTTAAGTCTAAGAGTAGATCTGTCATTTTTATATTAAACAAAACAAATGTTAGGAATGTGTAGCCCAATAATAAAATTAATGATTTGAATAATTTACTGATGAGTTATAAACATTTTACTCCTTGCAGTTTTCTAAATATTTATTAGATATTTTTAAAAAATTGAATCCGTTGTAAACTAGAAAAGTAATAATTATTTTAATTAAAAAAATAAACATTATCTAAACACGTTTAGGCAGTTTTTTTTCACGTGACAGTTCGTAAAAAAACAAAGCCAACAAACTTAACTCAACGGAATGGACACATTAATACCATGAAATGTCAAAAGCTCATTAGTAATATGCATGACAGAAAGTTAGAGTAGCCATTTTGTGATTTTCACTTTTGTAAAATATGGAAAGAAATTACATATTTAGTACCTTAATCAGCAATATACAAAATTATTTAAATTTTGTCCTCTGAATTTGAAAAGATTCAAATTGAAAAACTCATTAAGTGAGACACCAAGAGTATTATGACAGTTTAAATTGATTTGCCTTCAACAACCTACGTTGTAATTTACCCTTTACCAACCCGCATTCCCTTATGTGTTTCATGTCTGTAATTGACTTCGAAATCAATCAAGTTAATTGAATAATGTTAATAGTGTAATCTCCCCTTTAATGTTAGATTGATATTATTAGAGGTGGATAGATTTCTGGCAAAGTGTTAATTGAATTAGCACATCAGTAAAAGGCCTTTCATCCACAACATATTATAAAGCTCCAGCTTTTATCCCACATAAACTAAACACCCAAGGACATTTCACAGAGAGAATCAAAAAGAAAGAATAATTACATGAATTTCACCGCACTACTTCAGGTGGAAGTACGTCGCGTCGTTCTATTAAAGGTAAAATCATTATAAAACAAAAACATTATACATTATGTTGAATTGTATATAAGTCGTCGGTGGATGGAGATTCGAGCGCATTGAAGTTGAAGAGAAGAACCTAATCACAACTTATTCCTGATGCCACAAAAACAGAGTCAAAACAAGAAAAAGATTGCAATTTCTGTATCTGACTGCAACAACCAACGAGCGACGCGACGGACGCGACGATGGCGGACTCGGACTGCGAATAAAGTCACGTAATTTATTCCTAAAAAACTCTCACGGTACTTTAAATATAATTTTCCGTTCACATCGCACATTTACTGCATACCCCATCTCGAGGTTTGTTGTGAAGTTGAAGTGATTCAACATTATGCAGAAACAACAACAATGCCAAACAACGAGGACGACGCACAACTAAGCCACCACCACCACCACCACCTAGATTCCGTCGTCATCATCATCATGTTGCAACAATCCGACCGGCGAAGAACACCAAATAAAACTCCAACACTGGCTGAAAACTTGAAATTCTTCTACGTGCGACGATTTCACCCTCAGGCGATTTCTACCGACCATCTCGAGTCGACCGGCCGGCCGTGGATGGTGTGTTGCGCCTGTGCCTGTGCCTGTGCTGAGCAGCGCGGAGCTGCAACATCAGATTGGCGAGTGCAATATGGTTACTTGAAGTAAGTTTATTACTGGTTACGCTCGCAACGAAGTTGCTGTCTATGCGCGGGTCCACTAGGCAGCAGCCAACCAAATGAATGGCCAACCTTCCATACCGCGCCGGCAGCTTCAGCAACCTTAGCAGCTTTAGCAGCCTCAGCAGCACCAGCAGCAGCAGCGAAGATCGAAGAGAGGTCAAAATGAGGAAGACGACTGAAACCGAATGCGAAACGGAGACACGAATGCGCACAGGCGCATCGGGTTCCGAACTATACCCCGCTCATCACCACCACCATCGGTCGCTTGGGCTCACCAGAATCAAAGCTGAAGCTGGCCCAGCATCCAGACAGTTCAAAGGAACAGAGTTATTTATAAGGGGCAGTAAAATAAAATATTTCACCAGACCGGCCGGGCCGGCCGAATGCATCCCGAACAGATTCCCATAAGGAGCCGCCTGCTAGACCATCAACGATTTTTGAATTATTACCTTCGTTTACTTCTTGTTGGCAAAGAGTCAAATTGGTCGGCACACGCTCGCGGGCACACGTCATTTCCCACGGATCTGCTCTGCAGCTCTACAGCTCTACAACAACTCTGATGCTTACAACTCCAGCCACGGTTGCGCTGCGCATTACTAACGTGAACAGTGCATGTCAGATGCATGCGGCTGTTTGTGCATCTTCGTCTAGATATGGAATGAACTACGATGACGACGACGACGACGCTGAATAAGAAGAAGACAACACAGATATCTGCCAACAAAGCTAATCAAACTGACGACAGAAACGATCCCCCCAAGAGTTTCGGCATGTCGTCGGTGTCACCCACTGCGTGAGCTCATTTGGCGACATAGCATAGGCGACGTCACCGCTAATCGAGTATAATATGCAAAAATAGTGCGAGCGTCAAATCGCAATGCCGCGCCGCGCCGCCGCAACGCGTCGTGTTAACAAATTAGTCGCAT
Organism: Eupeodes luniger; assembly: GCA_951509635.1. Lineage (NCBI taxonomy): Eukaryota > Metazoa > Arthropoda > Insecta > Diptera > Syrphidae > Eupeodes > Eupeodes luniger. The sequence continues at coordinate 2,225,827 of OX608075.1, read as the reverse complement.
TATCTGGCAAAGCGCATGTTCGCGCTTAACACAAGTCCCAAGCCCCAGCAACATTAATAATCGCCTCACACACTTCAATTATTGTATTGTTATACAGCTTGGGATAGGGCTGATGGAGCTAAAGCTAGGTCTCTGGGGAATGGCTAGAGTCTAGGGAGAGATAGAGTGTCAGGCTGCGAGGCGGCGCGCGGCGCGCGGAACGAGAAGATGCACACACGCAACATTCGGTATAGTCAGATTTGAAGTCGGATAGTGTCAACAAACAACTTGCGACATGGGGTGTCCTCTGATGGTGGAAATTATTATATAAAAATTCAAATGACGAATTATAACAATTACCCATAGCCATAGAAGATGTTGGGATTCTGAGGTTATAATTCAAAGATGACGTGCGCCGATTAAAGTTCGAAGGAAAATGAAGACATTTATGTGGATATTACTTGATTTAATATTTTTTATAATGTTACTGTTTATCAAAATAATAATTTATTTACAAGAGATACAAGCGCAAAATTATCAATTTGGTACTTTTTGGTTTAAAACATATTCTGTAATTGTTATAAAATTTGGTTTTGGTCTGTTAGAAATTTTAGAATTACTAAAAATACAAATTAATTCAAATTTTTTAGTTAAAGTAGTTGCATTTCTTGATTAAACGCATTAAATCTGTAAAAGAGAAACCAAAGATTCAAAATCAAAAATGAATTCAGTTCGATTGGATTTATAATATATTTTTAATTTTTACAAACATTTAAGAAAGTTTTAATAAATTAAGTATTAATTTTTTTAAAAATTATCTTCCCATCCCGTCTGTCGATTTGTCTTACTTGAAAGTTTGTAGGTTTTTTTGTTTTGTTAAAAAAGTTGTCAGCTGAATTATTCATACAAATTTCAAAACTACCAACAATATTTTGCACATAATTAAACAGTTTTATTTCAAAATCTAGTTTTGTCAACGAGATTTTTAGTCGAAAACCAATTTTTACCAGTCTTAGTAGCATTTCTTAAAAGTTTTTATTTCTTATAATTAAAAAAAATCAAATTCGATAAATGAAATAAATTTGAAGTCAATATCTTTTATTGTTCACGAGACATCAAGAACCGAACGTAAATTTTTACAAAATTTGAGTGCTATTTTTTGTAGATTTTATTTTTTATGAAAAAACCGACTGTTGGATTCTTATAAAAAAATATTGAATATCGAAAACAATATTTTCTTTGAGATAAAATAAGTTTAAAGCCAATATTTTTAATTTTGAAAAGATATTTGAGTCAAAAGTAAATGTTTACCAAGTTTAAGTATTGTTTTATTTTTAAATTTTTATTTTTTTGTAAAAAAACTGTCAATTCAATTTTTCTCAAAATTTTATCGAATATTGAAAACAATATTTTTTATAAGATAAAATTAGTTTGAAGCCAATATTTTTAATTTTGGAAAAGATATTTGAGTCGGAAATCAATTTTTACCAGCTTTTATAGGTTTTTATTTTTTGTAAAAAAAACTGTGGATTCCATTTTTCTCAACATTTTACTGAATGTTGACAACAATATTTTTTAAAAGACAAAATTAATTTAAAGCCAATATCTAAAAGTTTTGAAAAGATATTTGAGTTGAAAGTAAATTTTTAAAAAACTTTTATACATTTTTTTTTAAGTTTTTATTTTTTTGTAAAAAAACTGTCAATTCGATTTTTCTCAAAATTTTTCCAAATGTTAGAATAATATTCCTTATTAGTTCGAATTAATTGGAAGCCATAATCTCAACTTTTTAAAAAGATATTTGAGTCGAAAATCAATTTTTACCAATTTTTGTAAATTTTTTTTTTAGGTTTTTAATTTTTTGTAAAAAAAACTGCCAATTCAGTTTTTCTAAAAATTTTACAAGATGTCAAACACGTTATTCTTCGTTGCACAAAATTATTTTGGAGACAAAATCATTTCTTCTTCGTAAAATTTTCGAGGTGACCAATATTTTTTTTCAGTTTTTTTGATTCATAAAAAAAACCGTTAGTTGGAATTTTTTTCAAAAATATATTTGGTTGGTATCACGTTACAATATATAATTTAAAACTTAATTCAAGACTCTAGCGTTATTGGTTCGTGAGATATTTAGGGTTAACCAAAATTTGTACCTTTTTTTTTAAATTGCTATGGTAAAAAATCCACTCACGCAATTTTTTTGAGAGTCCTTTCTGCATCTTTCTGCGTTATTATCTGTGTAACACAATGTATTTGAAGTTTATATCTTTACTGGTTCTTGAGCTATGGGCGAAGAAAAAAAAAAACGTCGCGAACGTACGGACGTATGTACACACGCACGCACAGACATCTCTCTAAAAATCTTTTATTTCTACTCTAGGGACCTTGAAATGTCGAGAAATTTCAAAATTTTCAATTCGACAAATCGGGCCTATTACAATAACTTCCTATGGGAAGTTAATAAGAATTACTTAACTTTACGAAGAGTTTCTTAAAACTTTTATTTATATTTATAAGAATTGAAAACTACCCATTTAGTTATTAGTTTTCATTAAATTTAGAACTTTTGATCTTCCTTCTGAATTGAACATCATGAACTATTTCCATCGTCAAAAATTGTTTCGATCAAATATTTTTGGTAAATATATAAAACAAAGAGCAAAATAGAATCCGAAGAAATTAAAATTTAAAAAAAGTGCGTATACGCCCAGTGTACAATATATTTTAGACAATTGCCAACACAAAGTCAGAAAAATAAAATAAAATAAATTAAATAATAAATGCTTAAACAACTATACATGTATCCTGGGTAAATATGTAGATGTTAATTCCTTTTATTTGTTGACAGATTATATTTACTATCGTCTTTCTACTAAAACTCCCTCTAATTCCAATTTTTGGGTTTTGAGACATTTGAACAGACATTTATCAGGTTTTGGAAATTTTATTTCTTTATAAATAAGTAATAGAGAAACGTAGAGTTTGAGAAGTTTTGACAGAACATAGATTTTGTTATTTACACTACCGGTCATAAGGTTAGAAGCAGGCATTTTGAAGAAGTAAAATCGATATTTCTCCCGTTATATGATGGATTAGAAAAAAATAACTATGGTAAATGAGAGACTATTTTGTTAACAACAAAATATAAAATTTGGGTAAAGGAGGGATTTAGCTTACGGAACTTTCATGGCAAATTGTTAATTGAGTCAAGAATATGCGAAATCGGGCCATTAGATTAGAAGCACATGGAATAAAGGGAAATAAAATGCAAGTATTTGTATTTTGTTATGTTTTTTAGTTTTCATTAGGTTTTTAGTAATGTGTGCTACCACCAGCCTTCAAAATAACTTCAAAAATTCTATCTTTAAAGGATTTATAAAGAGATACCAAGTAGACCATGAATGAGCGCTTTCTTGTCATCGTATTGCTTTCCTCCTTCATGTACCTTACTTGTAAGCTAGCCCCACACATTATCATCAATTATGTTAAGTTCTGAGGAATATGGTGGCCAAGGCAGCAAGTGGAAGTTTTGGTTCGCAATAAGGGATTTTACCTCTCGGGCTTTGTGTATGGGAGAGTTTTCCTGCTGAAAAATCCATGAAATTGGTCCAAAGAGCTCGCTGATATTGGGAAACATTGATTCTAGTAAGTCCTTGCATGTTTTCCTAGTCATTTGGTATTCTGGGCTACCAAGTCTACAGCGCCATACAATAAAATTGAGCTTCAGACGATAACGCCCCCTTCTTTGCTATGGTGACGGTTTAAAAATTACTAATCTCTCCTCAGGTGACGGAAATAATAATTGTTAAATTTTTCATTGGAAAAAAATACCTTCCGCCAATAATTTGCGGTCATTCCATTTTGCACATCTCAGCTCATGTGATCTTTCTCGAAACACAAGCGTTCCTTCTTCCTTGCGTCATAAAGTGGTGGTTTTTTCCTAAGCTTTAGGCGCTTTAAGTGTTTAGCATGGCGTATTGTGCATTTAACAGTGGATAAGCTGGCCTTAACATTAGCTTTCTCCGTAGTTTTAACTGCCGATAAAGCTGAATTTGACGCTATTCTAAGGACATCTCGCGTTTCGCGAAGTCTTAAGGTAGGGGAAGTGTTTTTTTTAATAATTTTTCGAGTAAGACAATGGTTTTTTAAATAATTGCTGACACAATGATCACTTCGATTTTTTTTTCAGGATATAGCAAAGCATTAAAGACCTTTAGAGCAATAAACATCTTTTCTTGTCCTTTCCTCGACTGTCAAACATTTTTTGTTGCCCATTTCTGTTAACACTCAATCAAGAACAATCAATATATAAATTATACCATTTTTCCGAAAGAAAAATGTATGCACTTCACAAAAAAACGTTGATTTATTCACTGCTTTTAATCTAATGACCTGATTTATTTTCGCATATTCTTGACTCAATTAACAATTTTGTCATGAAAGTTCCGTGAGCTAAATCTCTCCTATAACCAAATTTTATATTTTGTTGTTAACAAAATGGTCCCTCATTTACCATGGTTGTTTTTTTTTCTAATGCATCGTGTAACGGGAGAAATATCAATTTTACTTCTCGATAAATGCTTGCTTCTAACCTTATGACCGGCAGTGTATATAAGCTTGATGTGTTTTCATTTTTACTAAAAATCGACTCAAGGAGTTTTCATACAACGACGATGATCGAACAACGAATTCGTTGTAAAAGAAAATTATCACATCAAATTTTAGAAATATGTTGCAGAAAATATGAAAATTATGTTGAAAACGAGCACGTAGCATAGATTGAAGTCCGGATCCGAAATCAACTCTCAATTGTTTTGTATTTTTCAAAACAATATGGGAAGATAATTCAAAGCTTTTCAAAACTGCATACAGAGTCAAATGAAGACCAATAAGTCATCTCACACAAGTAATAAGAGTTTCCAGAAAATAGGTGAGATACTAAAATGAATTTTCAAAATCATCATGCTTACAAGAAAATCCAAGGTAAAAGTGTCAAAGCCTTAATCTAAATTACAATTCGATGTCAATATTTTAGGTTAAAACAAAAGATATGATATTTCATTTTCTCCGACGACCGACGGGGCCTTTGAGTACTATTTATATTATTTTGACGAGTGTTTTTATTGTAAATATGTTATAAAATAATTGTTTACCATTCCCAAATACCTTAAAAATTAAAAATTAAATGTTTTGCAACCTTGTAATCATTTCGCCTAATTGTCTACAAGCAATTTATGTGAGAATCAACAAGAAAAAACCCTCAGCGGAGGTTTCATTAAATATATCTTTTCACATAAATGTTGACTCTCAGTTAAATGCAGATCTTTAAACTTACAATACATAATTATTGTTTACCCAAAACATTCCCAATTGACAAATGAAAGGCTAATAACAATGTTTTGTTCGATTTTGACACGCCTAACAGTTAGTTTAAAAAAAAATATACCTATATTTCGTGAGAAATGTTGACCAACAATATAAAATTGATTGCCTTCTTTTAGAGACCACAGTGGGATCCATATCGGAATCTAATGGCGATTTCAATTGATTCCGAGACCCCAGAGTGCGCGTGAAAATCCACACCTTTGTAAAAGCAATTGATCTGAGATGATATGATCTTCAATATAATAATAACAAAAACACTAAAAGAAATGTAAATCAGTTTTTTGAAGATTTTCACAGATTACAAAACTTTTCGAAAAAAAGATAACAATTCAGTTCAGAGCCCTGCTGTGTCGAATCATCAAACATCCATCGAGTATAGAGGAATCGGAGAAGAATGGTTTTAATTTAATTAATATTTCTTTCTCTTAGTCCATAGACCACATGATCCATGCTCCATACCATGAGCTGATGGGAGAAAGGGTTCGTTTGCTTTTTTAACTGTCATTAATCACTTCCCAAATCACCCACAATTCAACATAAACTTCGAGAAATGACTTGACGGAGTGGGTATATCATTCCTCAATACCACATGTGGCGAGCACAGCAGCATCAGCAGCAGGAGTACAAATCTGGAGAGCAAGCGAGAGCATGGTCGGTCGTCCCAGGTCAACTAGATCGTCGAAATGTTAATTATTCCTGAATTGACCTCGAATAAGATCATATTGTGATGATCATCCCAATTCCAGAATCAGAATTAGAATCAAAAACAGAAACAGAAACAAGAACAGAACCAGAACTGAATCATAGCAACATCAGCTATAGCAGCGCATTCCTATTTCACATTATGTCGTCACCATCAACAGATAAAATATGGCCACACGTCGCGGTCGCGGACGCGGTCGTCGTCGTCGCGGTTGCCCATAAGAAAGTGCACCTTTTAGAGAAGTCAATCGACATCGGATTTACAGCCGCATATTGATGATGAAGTCAATTCCATGAAACAACACCATATACCCAATAAAATTCCTAAGGAACAGCCCTGGCTGAGGGTCTTATCTTTTGCTGTGGATTTAAAGTTGCTGGGTTGGTTGTTCCTTCGTCTGGTTGCGGTGGTGGTGTCCCAAAAGCTGTTTAAATCGCGCGCTTTGCCCAGATCATAACGAGAACTACGACGACTACGGTAACAACGACAACCTCGACGACGACGGACGACTCGATCAAGCCAGCCAAGCGCAACCATAGCCAAGCCATTGCCCATATCCCAGCGAAGGAGTATCGGCGACAATCTTCGTAAGTGTGAATAACATCGAGTTGCGATATCAGTTTTATGGGTGGCCCACATGTCAGGGGCCATAAAGTAGAAAATTATCACCTTTTAAATTGAAGAAATCCAAACAAATTGAAACGGATATCGTGTTTAAGTGCTATCATCATCATTCCCATTAGTTGTGGCTAATGTCCGGCTCAGTTCAGACTAAGACTCAGAATGGTTTTAAATGTGGTAAGTGCGAGAGTTGAGTTGCGTTGAGATTGGAGAGCCAAGAAAAGAGTGTAGGTTTTAGACTACAAAGAATTAGATATGTACATTCATGTGTTTCGGCGATAAATAGTTGTAAGGTACATAGTATTGTCTTGTAGATACATACTATAAGTTTTTATATAAATATGTACAATTACAGTCTGTGTGAAAAGATTAATTATAAAAAATGAAAACTAATTTTTTAAAAACATTCCATCAATTTTCACTTTATGCAAAAAATGCAAGCACAAATCGAAGGTCTTTAAAATTGTTTTTTAATTAATGTACTTTTCGTTTAGTTCTTTAGTTCTCTTATGCGATTTATCAACGAGGAAATTTAAAGTATTGAGCATAATTTTAAACAATGTTTTAAAATCTTAATGCCATTTTAGTAAGTTACTAAGTTAAACAAAATGATTTTAGCATCTTTCCATCACTCTTAACATTTCACTAAAGTTAAAATACAAAAATGGCTAATCTAACTTAATTTTCGAAATCCATATGAGTTCCGAGCTTTTGGCATTTCTAATTAATAGTTACGTTTGCTTTGTACTTTGTTTCGCAAACTGTAAGTGAGATTTCACTACACAGTTTTGAAATTTGGTGTGCTAGGTGTAAGGGCCACTTTAGAATATTTTGTGTATTGAAATTTCACTTAAGAATGCAAATACTTTAAGTGAATGCAAGGAATTCAAAAAAATGCAAAGACTTTAAGTGAATGCAAAGAATTGATAAAGTCATAAAGGATAGCAAATCAAATTATCTGGAAAAAAATGACTGCGGTCTTTTTAAGTTCAAATGATTGGTGATTGCAATATTTGAAGTCCCAATCTTTAGTTGAATTCAATAAATACAATCTTTATATTGAAATTATAAAAGATTAAATTCCGCATTATTTTACGAGCTTGGTAGTTAGTAAATTTCTAAGCCCTTAATCAATGGATGTTTAAAATCTTATTTCATGCATTCTTGTTTTTAATATTTTGACTCTTGCAGAAAAATTTCAAAAATTATGCAAATAAAAAATCAACAGAACAACGTCTTATGAAGCTGAAAATCGAAAGTCTTGCACTGAAATATGAGTATTTACGTTAGTTCACTTGCCTTAAACTCATCTTACAATTTCTATACATAAACAGAGCCATCGAACTCATAATTAACAATTCGTTAAATTAAATCTTACATTTTTAAAACTGAAACATGCAAGTAATTAATTCACTTAGAGCCATTTTTTCATTAAAGTCAATTTTCTTATCTCTCAATTTTATTTTTTCACTCAAAGATTTAATTCTCAACTAAAGATTTTTAACTCTACAGTTTATTTACTTTAAATTACTTTAATTTCCTAGAACTGAAAAAGTTCATTACCTTACTTTAGATGTTTTTGCGTTTTTATCTTCATTTAAAAAAATGCATTTTAAACTTTATCCCGAAAAAAATAATTTTTGAAAGAATTTTCCATGATTGTCATCCAAAATTCAAATTTTGAAGAGTTGGAAATTGAAAGAAGTCAGCACAAAATGATTTCACGTTCGTATTGCACTTCATAAATATGAAGACTTCGAATTTCTTTACAGATTTCTACTTTCTAAGGTCTAAGACCTTGATCTCAGGTTCTTTGCCCTGGAAGATGGTTGGTATGAGTTTGTTTTAATCACAAATTCATTAAAAGAACATAAGTTTAATTTTCTAAAAGACCATTTTCATTTTGGTGGCTACGTTAACAAACAAAATTGAACCTAGGGCTCGGAAGACAAAGCTCGCAAATTTCCTTAAATGTGTGACAAGTAGTATTGACGATGTCAATGAAGCTGTGATCTGATACCTTTCTTTTGTTTTTGTGAACTGTGAAAGACCGAAAGACCAACAATTCGGAAATGGTACTTAAGAGTTTGAGCTACAGTCTAAAACCTTAAACATAATCTTGAAAAACTGGAGTGACACAAAGCTCTACTGCCAAGCCATCCTAGGCAGTCACACTTTCATAATTAATTAGAATGTTTGTTTTAGTAATAATAATAATAACCCAATACAAATTTAAAGACATTTTTTAACAACTGTTTATTTAGTGACATTTATTTTTTCTTAAACAGTTATTTTTATTTATTTTTTTTATTTTCTTCGCCTTGCCCTTTTAAACTTTAAGTTTGATATCAACTCTAGACTTGGTCAACTGCGGAGTTGGAGAAAAGCTATAGAAAAAGGGTAAGAAATTTCATGTTCAATTATTGAATGTATTTACATCCTATTTTTCTATTCATACTGTATGTCAGAATGAAGCCTCTTGACAAGAAGCCTCTTGTAGGAAGGAAACAGTATGCTGGTCCAGTAAACTCGATAACGTCCATCGACAAGTAGAGTCCAACTTGTTGTCTTTTTTATGTTTTTATGTTTTTATGTTTTTGGTTTTTATTTTTATTTTATTAACTTCACGTGTAAAAAGCCTCTGAATATCTTTCATGCCATTAATATCATTACTGCCAGCAATTTCTGTGCAGCAAGCATAAGCAAGAATAAGTGTCTCATATCCGCGTGAATACGCGCAATTGATATGCCACTACTAGCCTCTGGCACTGGCATCCATTCCATATGCCTCTTGATGTCTATAAGTATAGTGGAGAATAGTGATGCTGGGCGTTTCCACGCCACGCAAGAAATAGTTCACTCCAAATAATGAAGTACTATACTTGTTCTTCTCGTAGGTATGTAAAGTGTATACCTTACCAATAGTATATGAGAGGAACCCCACGCTCACTTGTTAAATGATACGAAGTTCGATCGTGTGCAGGTTCTGGAAATGTTATCTACTGGAATTCCATGTGTGTGCTCCCTTGTCCAAAGTCCCAAGTCCCAAGTCCCAAGTGCAGCAGCTCTATCTAAGTACCAATCTAATTTATTGCCGTACAATTGAGTCGTATAGTCAGATACCATGTTAGATGCCCATTTCCTTTTTGGATTACGAATGTTCTGCTGATTCTCGATCTCTCTGTCTGCTGGGTACTGCGGCACACTATAAGCACTGATTTTATATAATACTCATTCCAAACGACAGCATAACAATTACAATTAAAAATCAATTGCTGGCATTTTAGAATTAATCCTATCCATATTCAGGTATAAAATGGATCCATTATTGAAATTGTAATTTAAGTATGGTAGCAATCAGTGATTACACTTTATTGATATAGTTTTGAGTTGGAATCCTTTTTTCAATTTTCTACAAGTTCACAATTTTCTATACTTGAATTTGTTTCGTTTATTTAAATGAAAAATAGAAGGAAATTCCAAAAATACAGTTCGACTTTACCCTAAATTCCATAAGATGTCAAGTTTCAAGATTCTTGTGATGATCAATGGCCACTAAATTTGTGTATTATTTTTCGGAAGCCTTTTTAATCGAAACTTAATCACCCTCTTTACTAAATTTGTCTTTCTCTCCTAAATCGTTGACATTCCCAAGGTTCAAGAAGATCAATTTTCATTGAAATTCATTTGCCTTGTGTAACAAATCTTTGTCGCAAGTCAACCCTAAAGATCTACGACCTATAAGTCTATCATCATTCCTTCTTAAGACCTTCGAAAGATTGATTGATATCCATTTAAGGGAAAGTATTGATACAAGACTTCTGTCTTCGTCTCAACATGCCTACTGTAAAGGTAAATCGGTGGAAACAGCGTTACACACCTTAGTACGCACCGTCGAATATTCCCTCCATCATAAAGAGTTCACTATGGTTGCTTTCCTTGACATCGAAGGGGCCTTTAACAACGTGGACACATCTGCAATCACATCTGCACTAACATCTCTAAATGTAGAGAGTTCGCTTCGGGAGTTAATTCATTTGATGCTTACTAGCAGGATAATTAACTCAAAACTGGGCAACTCTTCTGGCAGACGATTCGTTAGTAGAGGGACACCGCAAGGTGGTGTTCTATCCCCTCTCCTCTGGAACCTAGTGGTAAATGAAATCCTAACTAGTCTGGATGCGGAGGGTTTCAGAGTGATAGCCTATGCGGACGACGTTGCTATAGCAGTTTCAGGAAAGCATCTTAACACGTTAAAAGAACTCTTACAAAATGCCTTAGACAGACTAATACTTTGGGCTGATCGGTGTGGACTGGGTGTTAACCCACACAAAACCGATTTGGTTTTATTTTCGAGGAGATACAAAATTCCATTTGTCAACCCTCCCCATATTAAAGGAATCCAATTAAAATTCTCAGACGAGGCTAAATACCTGGGTCTTGTCTTAGATAAAAAACTAAATTGGAAACGCAACGTAGAGGAAAGAGTCAAAAAAGCTACTGTAGCTCTCTTTTCTTGCAAAAAAGCCATTGGTAATAAATGGGGCTTACAACCCAGAATCACGCATTGGCTATACACATCGGTAATCAGACCGATTCTAATGTACGGTGTGGCAGTATGGTGGACTGCTTTAGAAAAAGGTATAAACCGAGATAAATTAAATAAAGTCCAACGTTCAGCTTGCCTATGTATAAGCGGATCGCTTCGCACGACCCCATCTGCGGCACTGGACACCTTACTCTACCTAACACCTCTTGACATTCTTAGCAAACAAATAGCTGCAAGCTCTGCTATTCGCCTCAAAGCTTCGTCGCAGTGGACTAACAACAACATTGGCCACTCCGTTATTCTTACATATTTAGAATCAATCCCAAAGCACACAGACTACACCATCCCCCAACTACAATTCGATAGAAACTTCCAGATTTCTATACCTCCCAGATCTTTTTGGGAAGATAGGACATTCCTGGAAGACGAGTCAATCCACTTCTATACAGATGGGTCAAAAACAAAAGAAGGGGTTGGTGGAGGTGTGTACTCTGAACGACTGAAATTAAGTCTCTCATTCCGCCTTCCCGATCATTGTAGCGTGTTCCAGGCGGAACTTTTGGCGATAAAAGAAGTCCTGTCCTGGCTTAAAGAAAACGTGATATCGATATCTGATATCCGTATTTTCTCAGACAGTCAGGCCGCTATTAAATCTCTGGATTCGGTCTCTACAAACTCTATAACAGTCCAGAACTGTCGATCATCTCTAATGGAGATGGCACAACAGTTTAATATTCACCTTTGCTGGGTGCCGGGCCATAGAGACATTCCAGGTAACTGTAAGGCAGATGAACTCGCCAGGAACGGTACAGTACAGCCCATCCTACCACGTTTGGCACGTACTGGCATACCAATCGCTACTTGTAAACTGTTGCTAATGCAAGACGCTGTGAGGAGGGCAGGCACCAGGTGGAACAACATCACCACGTGTCAAGTCACAAAAAACATCTGGCCAACACTGGATTTAAAACGTTCAAGGTGCTTGCTCTCTCTAAGCAGATCGCATATAAGCTCGATAATAGGTGTCATAACCGGGCACTGTCTAATAGGAAAGCACGCCACGAGATTAGGCGTATTCTCAAATGACTTCTGCAGAAGCTGTATGGACGAGGAAGAGGAAGAAACAGTTCTTCATCTTCTCTGCACATGCCCTGCTCTGGCTCGAAAACGCAAGAATTACCTAGGAGAATTCTTCTTTAACGATCTAAACGATCTAAATCATATCGGCATAAGCAGCCTCTCACGTTTCGTAAGAGACTCAAACTGGTTCCATTGAGCTTAGGAAGAAACCTCAAGATTCATGTGGTATCACAATGGGCCATTAAACTGGCCTAAGTGTGTCCGTTTCCATCTTGGACAGCCACTTCAACCTAACCTAACCTAACCTAACAAATCTTTGACAAAAATTACAAAATAGCTTACCACGCAATATTTTACGTCTTTCAGTATTCTACCGATATTTTTATAAACAATTTTCTATCGGAATAGCTAAAATCTGTCATTACAGTATAGTATGAGACTTCCGAAAATAGTAGTATGAGACTTCCGAAAAATCAGTTTACCGTTGAGCTCAATTCTAGACGTGAAGCATAGAGATTTTTTCATCAGCTGCGCATCAAGAATGTGAAATGATTTACATGATAAGAATTTAAAAAATTGCAGCTAAAACGACAGCTGAAATATGAATTGTTAATTGTTAATAAAGTGGTAACACTGGTAGCTTGATAGAATTGTGTTTTAAGTATAGTTGATTTGGGGACGATATTCTTCTGCGATGGTGGCGAGGAATATACTAACAGGTTTATTGAATTAAAATTTTTATAGAATATTGTTTTTCCTCGCCCCCGCCTCCACATCGCACCGCTCAACGCCACCGCCAGTGGTGTACGCGCACCTTAAAAAGCAATAAACTACTCGACCGTGTTGGAATTGTATTTCAATAATTTATAACTGGCCAGTTAATTTTTATGGCCACCGCACCATCGCCATATAGCATCGATGGACCACCGGAGGGTCTGAAGTGGCGCTCTTTCTTTAACAAAAGGTTCAAATAATTTCCATTTGAATGTTCTCCTCACAATGTCACAATAGATTTCTTTATTTCCCACATAACCATTTCGAATACGGAACGGATCTCCCCCATAATGCTCGCGTATACGTATATTATATTGACCGCGCAGCCGGATTATTTACAACCCTGAACATCAGTGTCACATAAAACCCGAATGCCCCCATATTATGGAATTTGGTGTGACCGGTGAGACAAAGCCCCAAGACGTTAAAACTTGAGCTATGTTTTAATTGAAGTTTCGAAATATCTCTCTGATGAAATGATGTTTTTTTTTTTTGTTTTAGCGAAACAGACGCAGCGGGTGGATCATGACTGGAAACAATGACGTGGCACATTCCTGTCACCCTGTAGCCATCATCACCGTCCGCCGCACTGCGCTCCGCAGCTCAAGCTGGACTTGGTGGAGCATCTTTTCTTGCGCAGCATGACTTGAATCCGAAACGAACGGCAATGGAGTCACACTCGAAAGTATATTCTACAAGATACAAATTCATCTTTTGTATTCTGCTGAACCGAGAAACTGATGTTTCAATGCGAGAGGTCAACACATCGAACTATGACTTTGAGATTGACTGATGAAGAAAAACAAATTGTCTGCCAATGATCACGATCATTTGCCCAGTCATCATCGTTTACAACCAAGCCTTTAAATCTCCCACAAAGATAAAAGGTACACTGATGCTCAATGTTCACTCAACAAATCCACTTTTGGGGGAGGCTGGGAAGTGAGTCGTTGGATCGTCTTTTCGGTTCTTCCAGAGCGATTGCGCGATTGCCTCTTTCCATATATCATTCTTCTGATACCGCGCACAGCCCCACACCACTCCCACTTCAGCACCATAAGTCCGCCGTCATCATCAGCGCATCGCCATCGCAGTCGTCGCTCGTCACTGAATATGTGTACCGACGAGATGCCAGAACAATGGAAGGGCCATTCCATTGATATCAAGCTCAAGAGCGATCTCTGTAACTCTTGAAATGCGCAACCCATTCAAATTCAGGGTTCAAAATTTCTGGCAGTTCCTTTTGTGTCGAATTGATTCGGACCAATCTGCCAAGTACCACATTCGTCATTGTGATACGCTCCCGATGATGACGATGAAGACCACGACGACGATGACGATGACGGTTGACAGTAGGTACTCTTTGGCTTACGCGGAATTGTCCGGGCTCGAATGCACATATTAAGCAAACGGGAGGCACTTAGGTTTTTGGCGGTTTCCAACAAAGGGAAAAGGTACCTATATAAGCCCCATGCGTGATTCCCTTTAAACTGATCCATATCCCCATACTCATGTGATGATGGTGAAGTTTATGACTCTGTTTGATGGAATTTTAAGCAAATTGGTGTTATTATTGTTTAGTGACTTATCGATTTTCGGTCTTCTGGGGCGGCACGTTTGGTGGTCATTCCATTTGGCATGAAATTTGGCATGGATGCCAGTCATTTTGGTAACATTAAAATGGCTTATACTCTTTGAAATGTTTTAATTGCATATTGAGGTGATAGAAAGGTGAACGCGTGAAAAGGTTAAAATCCAGAAATGAATCCTTATATAATTACAAATGAGTGTAAATTTAGTTAAACAACATTTGCCAATCGAAAAACAAGAATGTAGATAATTTGTGACAATTTATATTTTGTAATTCTATGTTTTCTATGTTTTTTCTTTGCTTTTATAATTTCATATCAAAGAATCCCAGACAAAGGGTTTCAAGGTCTTATTTGGAATACATCACTGGGTTAAAACTAACCATTAACTAGCCAAAAATTTTGTGTGCAAATTTGGATTCATTGTGCAATGTTTTCTATGTTTATTTGTTGCTGCTTTGCTAACTTACTTTATGCTTACTTATAATAATTCTTTCAGAAAATGGCTTAATAGCGTTTATCTTGAATGATCAGCAGTTAATGAATACTCAGAAACATTTAAGAATTAATTGTGCTATGTTTTCTATGTTTTATTTGTTGCTTGGGTACTTTGTGTGCACTTAGCGAAGCACCCCCAAAAAAACGCATGGCATCTTTATTATTGTATCTAATTTGCCCATGATTAGTTAGGCATTATTATTTAAAACAATTTGGAATTCACAATGCAACATTTTCTATGTTTTTATTGCTACTTGTTACTTCGACAAGTCGCTCACAGAAAAGGCGGTTAAAAGCCTTTTTCGTAAACATTATTCTAGCTTTTCTAGCTTATAATTTTTTCATCAATTAGTCGTGAAATATTTGAGCTAATTTCGATATCATTGTGCAATGTTTTCTATGTTTATTTGTTAATACTTTCTTGGCTTCGTGTCAACTTAGCAAAACAATTCAGAAAACGGAATACTTGAATACTTGACTGTCTTATAACTTGCCGTTAATTTGTCATGAATTATTTGTACGGATTTTGAATTAATTGTGCAATGTTTTTATTTCTAATATTGTTTTCTATGTTTTTAATAATTTCTTCGCTCAATTTGTGCAAAGAAAAAAGGCTAATAATTTGTCATTAACTAGATTTAATAATATCTACCAAATTAGTCGTGCATTGTTTTCTATGTTTTTAGTAGTAATTTAAAAAAAAAAAATACTTTTCATGTATTTAAAGTAAAAAAACACGATTTAATTTTGAAAAAAGTGCAGACTTTTTCTTTTCTCATGATTTATTGGTTTCAAGTCTCGCAGTCTTCCCCTTTAGACTATCTTATTTCTTTATTAACAAGCCTCAAGCCTAAAGCAACATAGAATTTGAATAAATTAAAAAAGTTAATTGATTTAAATTCTGATGGTAACTTAAGTCATCATCAGTATCGCCTTTTTCTCTCAGCAATGAGTCCGACTATAATACAACAACCATATTTAAGTCTAATGTGCGGTCGAAAAAAACTGCCCATCAACGATTAAATGGCTTGCGTCTGCAATCAAGCCGGGAGGAAGAAGATGATGTTTGAGGGTTCTCGGTTTTCGGTTCTCGAGTAGGTCTGGAGAGTTTCAGTTCAGTTAATATAACGAAACCCCTAATTAAACAGTGGCCCTAAAATATGCATATGCGTTCGGCTTCTTGTACCCATATTTCATGTGGGCCAGCGATGTGTCAGCCTTAAGGTCCCACTTTGCATATATTTGCACCCATCCTCATTTCAGCGATATCTTGCAGCGGTTTTGCGCGTTCCTGGTTGCCTGCCATGCCCATTGCCCACCTTGGAAATGGGATCAGGATCACATTCACCATATTTGAGATGGTTTTGTTATTTTCTTATATTCTGCGCTTCTCTGGATGCTCCCATTATGCTTATGCGCTGGTAGAATGTAACCACAACCACAAGCAGAACAATCAACCATATGCCAACCCAAACATCCGCCAGCGGCTTAGAAAAGTGTCGGCTATTTTGGCGAAATATGCTGCGGACATCAGCAGAAAATGAAGAGGCTGCGGCTGGTGCTTCTGCGAGAGATGGTAGCAGCGGCCAGCCCATCCCCACAGCTTCCAGTTAAATTAAGAAAAAACATATTTGCATGGCTATGACCATCAGAGACCAGACCATTATACGAGATACGACTATACGATCGCGGTCCAGTTGGGCGCAAAAGTTAATATTCAAAAAGGAGGACACGCTGGCTGACGATGACGCGACGAAGACAACGCACGACGACGGTCTTCGAGCATATACCCTGAAAGCTCATTAAAAATCGATAGACTCCTAAGTTGCCCGCCTGTCTTATAACTCATTCATTGCCTGGGACCGCTCTCACCGCTCCAACTTCACTTATTATAGTTCTTTTAACCAACACAATAAAAACGATGGCAGAATTCATTTCGGATTCTGCCTCCGGGCTTATACTCAATTCAGAAGCACAGCGGGAGTTCTAAGTAAATATTATGCCCGTGTGATCGCCCTGCGGATTCTCGCATAATCTTCCATTATCTGGGCTCCAAATTAATAGACAATCAGTTATGGCGATTTTTAGCGGATTATATACCATTTCACGATCCATCCACGCAGTGACGCTGACGCAGTTATTATTCGTGCGATTTTGAATAATAATTTCTTCTTTCCGTCCACCGCACCCTCCCTCGGCTTAAGTCGTTGAATAAATACGTAAAAACAACAAAAAAAAAACAATAATAGTAATCAAAAGATTTTTATTATTTGAAAGGCGTTGCTATCCATTTATAAGGACATATCGGCTTCGGCAGATGCTGAGGAGACTGCGGCTAATGCTTAGTCTGAGTCTGAGATCTGAGGCCCTCGGCCTACACCTTATAGATCCGATTAATGAGGGTCCATCATGATGATGATCGTGGAAAATGGAAAAACCAAACATATGAGTATCCAACTGCGTTTCCACCTAAAAAAGCCGGTGCTCGATCTTTCAACCCTACTAACTATATATGCTATACTCTTTTTTTACGGGCACGTATGCCACTCTCTTGTCGATCGTCGAGCACCAAGACAAAAGGACACCGCGGGTCGATCATATTTTTATTGTTTCTGTATAGGAGGGTCCTAGTTGCGGGTCATTCTGTTCTGTATATAGTGTATACGTTACGTTCAAATGGTAGTCAGCGGTGCCTCCATAACGAGGGTGCAATCAAACATTTCATAAAAAAATGTTTAAAGTGGGCATAAAGAAGACATAAATTACCAAGGCTGGCGCGATCGACGGCCTGGCATGGCATGGCGTTTTAAGGGGATAAGCCGCGAACCTTTTCCCAGCAGTGTCTCAACCCTGTTTTTCTATTTCTAATCTAATAAATGTTCGATAGTTATTTTCTAGGTTTTTTTTATTATTATTATTATTTTCTGTTCGTTTTTATTTTATTTAATAAACGATGATCGAATGGACAATATCTATGGTCACTAGAGTCGCCACATGATCTCACTGAGACAGATACTTGTTAGCATTCGGTAGTAAATATCCATTTAATTTAGAAGTGGTTTGTGTGCCTTTTGTTTGATTTTGAATAGAATTTCGATTTATTCTTTTATATTCTTTTTTTTTTTTGTTAATTTATTTATTTTTTATTGGAGGGGATCCATAAAAGGATAGAAGAAATCTATGGGAAAATACAATATGAGCTTTGTATAAATGGCATTGTATTATAAATATAAGAATAGGATCCACTTCTGGCCGTCAATAAATTGTAATAGGTTGAATGGATTTTCAATTGTTAAAAAAAGGTGGGGTTGTTTGAAGACAAAACTGATGTCTTTCAGTTTAAGAGCCATCAAAATTGTCAAAAAAAAACCAACCCTAGTTTAAGAGTGTTACGACTTGAATACAGTTCTATAGCCTATTTGACACTTTAAGGGGAGATTGAACTGAAATCGAAGACAAAAGGCACAGAAGAAAATGAAATAAGTCAAAAGTGTCAAATCTCAAAAATTCAGCAACACTTTTTAAGAGCTTAGCATTTTACTAATTACCAATTTGGAAAATTCAGCAACTTATAAGCTATTCCCTTTTATTAAAATCGGTGCATCTGAACACTTCTAAAAAGTGACAGCTCGAGTAAAAGAAAACAAAGCAAACTAACCTAAATCTAAGGAATCTAAGGACCTTGAATTGTCAGAAATTAGAAGTCATACGAGTTAAGTAAATTACTTAAACTTTAAGTAGCCATTTTGTGATTTTAAGTTATGTGCAATTTTAAGTGACAGAAAAGTTTAAACTATTACAAAAATATCTTTAAAATGGTGTAATATTTTTTCTTGTTTTTCTTAAGAACCCTGTTTATTATATTTTGGAAAGATTTGGTTTTACAATTATTCAATATTTTATAATTACTCAATATATTTAAATATAGCAGACTTACATACAACCTATAAATTATAATTGATTTAAACTCACAGAGACACCAGTTTAGGGAGCTCATTTCATTATATTGGTGCAAATCAGCTACAGGTGTATTATTATTATTTAAAGACTTGCAACAAAATCATTAAGTTTTCTAGCGGTTAGCCATATTCATAAAATCTTGGCGATATGAAAATTGTATACTTAAACACGACATCGGCAACGGGTATATACGAAACTTACTTTTTTCACTTCTAAAACGGATAATGGTCCAAGTGCCTGCGATGGACAAAATTCAAGTGTGAGTTCTGAAGCTTGATGCTCATAAATCACTCCACCCATAGGGCTGGGTGGATGATGCCAAAGGTTGATTTTGACTCATAGCGGTTTTGGCTGGCGATGACGACGGCGCGCGATGGCAATGGATATATGGCGGTCTGTGATGAACGCGTGCATGCCCAGTGCCCACACAGAAGACACAGACGCATCATCATCCACGCTGACGATGACGATGACGAAGGAGATGACGACAGACAATGTTTTCAAACGAAAAGATATGCGTTGCAGTGCAGGTGACCACATGTGATAATCACATGGTTGCCTCTTGTAGCAATTAGTGCTCTGCCGCCATAAAATCCTAAATTGTGGCGCTGCGGTTTTCTCCTGATCTGTGGCCATCAGTCTTCGTTTTATTGACGCAATTTATTCAACAACGCGTTCGGCGCGCCACCGCGCCACCGCGCCGGCCCGGTCCAAACCATATCCATCGAGCATAGAGAGGTACCTTACCTTTACCTACATCTAGAGATATATAAGGTTATAGGGTGCAGTCGAAAAATATTGCGGTCAATGTGTGAGGTTTCATTTCATTTAAGGAAATAAACAAAAATTGAGTGGGACGTGCGGTCGTAACCCAATGCCATTACAAAAAACACAAAAAAGTAACAAAAACCTAAACAAAACAAAAACACTCATAATAATAAATATTCGATATATGTAGCTAGACGAAGTGGAATAATTGACAACTATACGAAACCACATAATCGAGGTATTGCGATTGATGATGAGGAGATCGAGTAGATGCAACGACAATGTGCTAATTGGAAAATATAAAACCTAACCTAACCAAACCAAACCTACCTACATTGTGTTCAATGGACATTCATTGAAATTATATGGTTTTCTTTTTAATGATTTTATTAGATATTAATCAAAACCAGCTTCCTGCTTTTTAGTTTTTTTTTTTGTCTTTATGGTTTTCGGTGAGTTGAGGAAATCTTACTTTTTACAAAGTTTAAAATTGCCTGACTAAACTTTACAGTGAAATGATCAGAAGGGAGTTGACTCCTCGCTTTTGATGCAGACTATTCCACTTTTGGTTACCAAAATGACCAAATTGAATAAGACACTCGTGAGTGTAAGTAGGACACAACATCAAAGAAAAAGCTCTTATTTAAAAAGAACGATAAATAGTTCCACTTTTCAAAATCTAAAATCCCGTCGGTTGCAAACTTTTATGATTATTTAAATCTAAATTTTTTCTAAAACTCGACTCCAAAGACGAATGGAAATATACATTTTGAATACAGAATTTAACCCTTTACAAATTGCTCGCAATAAAAAAGGTTGGACTACTTTTGAACAACTTTAATTTACTAACATTTTTAAACCACCAATCCATTTTATTAGAATTCAAAAAACTACGTAACAAAGTTCCGAACTAAATATGCATATAATACGGCCACTGTTTAATTATGGGCTGTCCAACGTTTCTAGTGATAGCACATGATAGAGACATATCCGACGGCTAAATTGATGCCGCCGCTATCGCCACTGCGTGAATGGTTAGTATAGTGGTGATGGCATAAGTAACTGAAATTTGATTCAATTAAGTTCAGCTTTGTATAATGAAGATATGATATTTAAGAAAGATTGGAAGATTGGAATATTATATATAGAAAAGGGTGAAGATAGAACATTGCCATCGATCTTTTGTTGTTATTTCAATCGCTTGTAATGCTTATGTTTTTCTCCGAATCCCAACACGCAACAAAAACACAAATTCTAGTGCCCCCAGCAACACCATATCCATCAGAGAATATAACAAGTGTCCGGCATCAAAAGATGTGAGATGGATACAAAAAAATTAAAATGTTAACATTTCGAAGAAAAAACCACACGAAACGAAAGCCACATTGTATTACCTAGGTTTTATTTATTTTATTAACAATTTGAAAAACGGTGCGGCCGGCCGGTCGGCCCCTACATCGACATTCTACTACTTCTTCTATACCGACATTTGAAAGTGCTATAGACACACAGGGTGCTACTCTCAAGCACCCGCTCGCGCTTATACATGTGATGCAAACAATGCGCTGCTCTCTCGCCAACACTTCTGGGGTCTGGCTCTGGATCCTTTTTTATTCTCTTTATTTTCTTCTTTTAGGCCAATTTGAAGAGGTTGCATTTTATATAGAAGACAACAATAATAATAATGATGATGACCTGTGAGAGTGAGTGCATGTTACAATAAATTTCACTAATTTCTGTCATCCAATTGAAAGAGCAATTTAATACCAAATACCAAGTCGGACTCTTCAACATGGCACCCAGGTCAAGAATGGAATAACTTTCATTGATCCGTCATTGTGTTGCTAGAAATCTTATTGAATCGAAATGACCAAACATTTTTGTTCATACAATGGTCATTGTTTGAAGATATCGTGGGATGGCACCCATTTAATGGATGGTTTGAGAATTCAGCTTGTCATGAGCTCTGGCTCTATGGAATAGACCAATATAGGTATGTATAGCATTTTGTTTAACAAAGCCCCTGGATAAAGTGTGTGGGAAATATCTGTTCTTTTTTTTTTGTTGTTCCTATACTCTTGGGAATAGCATGGAAATATGTATGTAAGTAGGTATTTTTGTTGAAACATGATAAAATACTATTTTTTTGTTTTAAACTACCATCTTCGAATTTGAATGATTGTTTAGTGTTCAATTTGGCCAAAATACGAACAAAAATTAAATCAAATCAATAAAAAAATATTACTATGAAAAATCATACTTTTGATGAATGAGAATCAACAAGAACGAACATTTTCACTCAAAGTAGAATATTTTCGATTGCAATTGATTCAGTTTCTTTTGAATCTAATATAAGTTATTTTAACATTTGTTTTTGAATGATTTTCCATTAAAAAAATTATTATATATATAAATTAAAGTTAACGAGCTCTTTAAATATGTTCACAGACTTTTTTAAAGAGAAAAAATTGAATTTAGCAAAAGATAAACTTTAGAATACCACACATCTTGGTTTATAAGTTAAATTGAAGGTAAGTAAAAAAGGGTTAAAGTTTAAAGAGAACGTTACTAACTTTTTATGTCTCCTGAGGACTTTGAAATTAAGGATAACTATGAAAAAATGGATCATGGGTAGATGGCTGCGAGCGACAAATATTTAAGAAAATTAATTCAATTTAAGAAAGCTTTTGTGGCCTTGACTGTTTGTAAAATAGATTAACACTTAAATAATAGGTAAGGAATTTTTGTATGAGGATACATTTTAAAAGTTTCACTTATGTTTTGGAGGAACAAACTACTCTGCCTTTTATTACCATTAGAATTAAAAAATCGTACAGGCTAAATCAAACCGCATGAACATCTTAGAACGCCGACTAATTCTTTCATATTCGAGTAACTTTCTTTTTGACATTTACGGTGATTTAAAAGGCTTGATTTTCGGTGCTCAAAAAAGACAATAGGAATCCATTCCTTGAACATTTCTATTAAAATACCTCAAACTTAATCATAAAAATATCCTTATAAGAAAATGTGTCTAACAAAAATTATACTATTGAATCTCCAGTTTCAGTTGATAATATATTCTATCAAACGATACCACTTGCCTTCCTAACGATTAGCGCGTGGAAATACCGCAAACGCACAACCCGTATGCTAATTGTAATTCAATACGTTGCAATGATATGCCCATGTCGGTCGCTATCGCTATCGCGGTTGTGGTCTTTTAGAAACAGAGGGGCTCAGAGAGGGAGCGAGTGATCTCTCTGAAATCAAAGCGGAATTCCTCGATCATAACAACACCGCACCGCCATCGTCATCGTCATCGCCACCACCGCTGTTGCGCCAATAGAGTTATGGTATCCATATTGGTATCTATATACCATATAACATCTCCTACATACCGTACCGATATATACCTTCATACTTGCCATACCGATTCCGTGCCGTCATATCGTCGTCGATCTAAGAGGCTCCATCATAACCCCCGCCGAGTATGACAAAGTGATGATCTGATCAGTCGCCGCTGTTCCTCCTCGTTAATTCGTTAAACATTAACATCCCACGGATGAAATTTACATTAGGTTGATACTTCTGCGCGACTGTGCTAATACAATTTATCTCTCGGATGCTTTCACATTTTTCCTTTGTTTTGTTGGCGGCTGGCAGGTCATCTGCGTTGTCTGGTCTGACGTTTCAACGTTTGTGTTGTCTTCCTTTGGTATTGGGGTTCATTTTTGGAATCATTTTTCTCGGCCTTGTTCCAATCGACACATAAAAAATGCTCGCATCATTACCAAGCTGTGTCAATAATTAAGGCTATTAATCGTAAGGCCAGTTATGGATGTGGCCAGGATAACTCGCATCTCGCATCTCGAATTCAGATTCCGATTGCGATTCCAATTCCAATTCAGAATCAACTAATTCGAATTACGTATTTGAATTTTGATATAGCTCACCGAACGGAATGACACGTAACTTACACGGGATGACCGCCCCAACGAAAATGGCTAAACGTGGCAAATTATTGGCAGGCCGAACACGGTCTGCCCGAGACTGACGCGATCATGACGGGCTCTGAACGGATCGTGGGAAATGTGCTGCTCGCAATCGCAAAACGCAAAACGTAAATCGAAACGGAGCGAAGCCCCACATTTGGAGGAAATAAACATTTTGGACAGTTGGGAAGATTTTGAAGCAATTGAGCAAGCAATAGGGATTGGTGGTCCTCTGCCATGTGATGTGATGGACACAACAATACACCGTCGGTCGTTTGTTCGGAGGAAATAATATCGGTGCCCGATCTCTGATTGAGCTAAAGGTCTCTGCATTGGTTTGGATTTGGATGGATGGTCAAACATGGGAAGCAAACGGCCTGGCGAACCCTTTATTCTGAGGTTCCTCCTGACGGACGGTTTCTGATTGAATTGCCAGCAATTTACATGTATACGTGTCGAATTGAATAATTGGGTGTTTGACATGTTCGCAGATGGGTTCAGAGGAAACTTTCGGGCTTATATTGGTATTTGGTATTTTAGGATTGAAATTCGATTGGGGTTATTCACGAAAAAACGATGATCATGATGATGATGATGATGATTCATGGGAGTAGAAACGGTTTTCATGTTCCTACACACCGTTGTATTTTTTTTTTTTTTTCATTGTTTATGACCTAGAATGTGTATGGGAACCGAAATTTCTGATTGATTTGAACATGTCTTTCCCTTCAACAAACCTTGACTTAAGTCAATTAATTAAATTCCAGCTTATCGACGCGAAGGCGACACGGCACGATGCTTAAATGAAAAAGGAACACTCTTTTTTGTATAGGTAACATCAGAGTTATAAAATTTGCATTTGAAAAGAATTACATTTAAACGTTCGTTTATTTTGTGTAATTCTAAGATAAGAAATCTCTTTTGTTCTGGTTGTCTGCAAATAAATTTATATTGAACTTATTTTATTGTTATTTTATGTAAATACATAATGTTGTGGGCATATAATTAATATTAATTTTTAACTTTAACAATTAATTGAATATTTAATGAGTCCAAATATTTGACAAACGTTTTGTCAAATATAAACCCAGCTTGATATGCTTTGATTTATTCGGTGATTTTTTAATGATTTCGGTAATAATTCGATTGAAAATTCAATGAGGCAAACAAATTATCGTTTCAATAAGAAATTTGAATAATAATAATGTCATCTATAGAAACTATAATGTGTAACTTTAGAAGATTTTGTTGAAAAGTTTTAAAATTCCATTTTTATATACATAAAAAGATTCATGAATGAATGATAAATTGTTAAAGATGGAGAAATCGATGAACTTATTAACAATCTTCAAAATAATCAGCAATTAACTTATTTTTGCAAAATTTGAGTTCTATTCTTACTTTTAAAATAAAAATTACATTTTATTAAAAACGATACGTCTGAACACGTCAAAACAGACTTGAAAAATAGCAAACAAACCTATGATAAGGATCGTCAGAAACTCAGAGTCAAAAGAAGCCATTTTGTGTTTTTTGACTTTTGTAAAATGTCAAAAGAATGTAATATGTAAACATCATTTAAGATTAGCGAATTCCAATTTTAAAAGTATTCAAAATTTTAAAAGTAAAAGAATATTACAGAATTCGGCGAATGAGGTAATGTGACTGTTTCAATAATTTTTCAAAATGTAGCTGTTCCAAATCTAACGAAACGAAGTTGATCGAATGTCGGTTACGTGAGCTGCACCACCGACATTTTGTTTAACCTTTCGCACTCTATACAATTCCTATAATTTGCCATTCGCCCAAATTTTGAGTAGAATCTGAAATGAATAATTATTTAAACGAAAACAAAACAAAAATAAGTTAAGTTAACAAATGTAACTTAAAAGTTTATCATATTCAAAATTGTATTAGTTTTTTTTAACATTTTTTAAGTTAATTTGTTTTATAAATGATTCAAATTTTAATACTTGTTTTTAAAGCATCATTCACTAATTTATAAAACATTTCAATACCATTTACCGTTGGAACATTTCGGGTCATATTACGTTGCTGCAGTTTAGTCCTCTTTGCAGTCCCCTAAAATTATAACCAATGCATTAGATTCTGTTGTTTGTTTCGAAAATCATAAAATAAATAATTTAAAATATTTTACTTGTACCTCTCTTTTCTTCATTTTCTTTGTTTATTGAATTATATGACGTTTGGATATCAGAAACTGTCAGCGTCGATAGGCAAGTTAAGAAATGATAAAGTAGTTTTAAGAATCGACAATGTAGTTCACCCGACGAATTACTAATTCATTATTCACAATTTACAACGAAATTAAGGCAAGAGGATCGAGTTGCCTAACCGGCAATATCGACATAGTTAATTATTAAAAAATTTTAAAAAGTTTTCATGGGGCAATATCAAGATATTTTAAGATTCACAAAGAAAACACTTAAAATTACCACAAAAATATGTCGTTTGTTAGTTTTGGTACAACATTTTACATAATGTACATGCAAGTTTTTATGCATCACAAAAAGCAGTTTGTTATGAAATAATCGATGTGAAAAATCTTCCTACTTTTGTTGTTGTTGTTCATCTTCATTTTTTGAAAAAGTAAATAACTCTTTCACTTAAAGTCAAAAGTTTGAAATTCAAGTCTCTAACATAAACATCATATCAGTGATTCTTAGAGCATCATTTCGCAATGCCTATTAAATGTTTTTTTTTTCTTCTCAAAAGAAAACCCGCAGCTAATCTTTTCTCATAAAAGCAATTATGAGCTGTGTTCATGATATTTTTTACAGCCATTAAAAATTTCCCGCCGAGAGAGTGCGCAGAACACTTGATGCGAAACGATGATACAAAACAACTTCTTATAGTTAGAAAAATTAAATTCTGCGACACATTTCACAGATAGTTCTGGAATTCTGTTTCTGGCTATATCCAAATGAGCAGCCAGCGCAGAAAGAGGAACGAGAACCCATTGGCATTCACATTCGTATATGTACAGTGTGCGATATGGAATGGATACGAATCTGAATCGCAAATGCAGTCGTATATACAGTCGGTCATGAAGTTTCATGAGCTGACTGAAGCTGAGCATCATCTTATAACAGCGGAAGAACCTGCTGTGAATTGAGTGCCCCAAGGCATAAAGTTGACCCCGATGACTTTTGAAATGTTTCTCGGAGTCCACCGGCAAAGTTCACTTTTGTGCATATTTTTATGTTAGTTTGCAGTCCATCTGTCCGTATGGTTTGGTTTGGTGCCTGCGTTTGGGTGCATTTGAGAGTTTGAGTTGCTACATTCACAGGCGCTTATTATTTGTGTCCAAATATGGAATTTCAAATGTTTGAAGTATGTGTCTAAGGAGGGAGATTTTTTTCTTATAATAAAACAAATTTTTGTTTAAAAATATCAACAGTACCTCACGAAAAAAAGTATCAATGGAATTCAATCAAAAACATCTACAAGGCAATCCAAAGTCCTGAATTTCAATTATGTTTCCATTTATTTTTTTCTAAAGTAAAATTTTAGATGCCTTATAAAACTGACAGATTTCTATGAAGATGCAATCATACTCGTATGGTATACAAAATCAAATACTCTAATGTCCCAAAATATGTAAAAATGTTTTATGGAATGTAAAAACTTAGCACACTTTTCAGTTTTTTTTTTTACTGGCCATTTAAGGCTTTATG
Organism: Eupeodes luniger; assembly: GCA_951509635.1. NCBI lineage: Eukaryota > Metazoa > Arthropoda > Insecta > Diptera > Syrphidae > Eupeodes > Eupeodes luniger. The sequence goes on along the minus strand of OX608075.1, from coordinate 2,198,228 downwards.
ACTCATTTTTCGTACATCTATAAAATATATAAAAATATGGAAAACATTGGCTTTACGTTATTCAAAGAATTTCACATTCATGATGTGTGACTGAAAAAACAATCTCTATACTTGAAAATATTGATTAAAAAAAACGGAGGCGGGCGTTTTAGCGATTTAAAACTTTTGGTTATACATAGTTCTAACGCCTATCATTTTCAGATTCTGTAAAAAGGCTTAAGCCTGTAATAGGACCACCTGTCCAAATACGTGGGTTGTACTAATTTCAAACGAATGAAGGCTTTATTTTATTATTTGCATACAGCTGGATCTGAATGGGTGGACGTTTCTTGCATAGTTAAAGAAATTCTGATCATTTAGCATCATTTTTGACAATGTGGAGTATGTAATGATTCCACAAAAGTTGCCACTGTAAAATGTTGTGATTTCTGTTAAAAATGATACAATGATCTTTAAATGTTGTCGGAATGTAAATTTTGGACTGTAGAATGTAGTCCGTAGTTTTAAAAATATTACACAAATATTTTCATTATGATTTTCAAGTTTATGGAATAAATTTATAAATTGTTTAATATAACCTTCCGGTTGCTATGAAAATATCAAAACCCGTGTTTGAACTTTGTTTAATTCAATTGATTTCTAAAGACCTTAAAACTCAATCGCATCATAATTTCAGCTTAATTTCTAAGGAAATGATTGGAAGTGAAGAAACGCTCGAGCTCTTAACATTTTAAAAACTCTAAGGTCCAAAGATAAGCCTAAGTTGAGTTTCAAATTAATTGTAAAACTTTTTTTTAAGAAAAAGGCCCAAGTTCAAAAGGAATAGAAAATCACAGTTTTATAATTCATATTCTTGTGATACTAAAATACGTTTTCTGAACTTTTTAATAGTCATTTCTTTCACATTACGTTCAATATTGTTTGTGTACTTCATTTCTTAAAGATTCACACCGTATGTATTGGGAAGATGTTCAATGTTCAATTATATTGAAGAACAAGAAAAAGCTCAAAACAAGTTTCGAAGATCAATCTTTTGTTCTTTGTTAAATTCGCTCTTCCCAGTCAAACAATAAACGTTTTTTAATCAAATTAAATGTTTTAAAAAACACAGAGACAAAAAAATGTTAATAGAAAGAATTCGCATGACTAATCTTTTTCACAAAATTAAACAATTCTATCTAATCTCATAAATCTAAAATAATTTTATAGCTTCAGCCGTTCACTGGAGTATTTTCGTCTTTTTTGGTTTTGGTTTTTGGTTTTTTGTTTTATTTTTTTTTTTCAAAGCCTTTCCATAACACAAAAAATGTTCGAAGCTAATTTCCATAATGATTAATGGTTTGGTAAGGTTTAACTGACTTATTTCTATATGGCCTGTTTTCGGTGCTATAAAATATTCCATGATAATAAAAAAAAAAAAACAGCAGATACATAAATGATACTTGCTAATATAAAATACTAATCATAGTACCTATACAAACTTATGTATAAACGAAATTTCTTATCTTAATGTTTCTGGTTCTATTATAGTCTTATTTTTTTTTATTTTTATTTTGTGATGGTTAATAGGTTTTGAACTTAAGTTATAACCCTCAATAAAGATACTAATATTTTGACACTTCAAATAGTTAAAACTACCCACACAAGGTTCTCTATAGGTATCTCGTATTTATGTTAAACATTTATGTTTAAAACATTTTCTATTAAGAGCTTTGTGCCTTATCACCAAAGTTGGTCAGCTAAATGAATTTTAAAATTTATTGGAAGCTAGCAGGAGTTTTATTGGTTTTATATTTTACAATAAAAACAAAAATTAAGTGAATTTATATTTTGTATTTAAGTGAATGAAGTCGTGCGAAGAATCCGGAGGGAAAATAAATTATTTTAAGTTGCAAATAATTCAGGAAGAAGGTTATTTAAGAAAATCCATTGAAATAAAAGTGTCATGTCACATTTATCGGAAAATGAAAGTTGATTAAAAACTGGTTTAATTAATTCTGTGTTTTATAAAGTCTGCTCAATAAAATTATCAGGTTTTTAATATTCAAAATCTGATTAGTTTCTAGGTGAATACTTTAAGATAGATAATTCAGAATTTTTACATTCAAAAAGCTGAAAGTTACAAGATCTAGATTCTTAGAATTTTTAAGACATTTTGCTTGTTTATCTTATTAACGTATACGCAGGGCATTAGTATTTGTCTAGTAAGAAGAACAAAACAAAGGATTACAATTTTGGAATAGGTACCAAATTGATAAATACTATTTAGAATAGTGCCAAATAGTAAAATGCAATAAATTATCATACATTTTCTGCTAAAATCTGCTTTACCTCAGTAGTAAAAATAAAAGTGTCTAATTTTTTCTAGAAGAAGATTGTAGTCTGATTGCATGAACACGAACTTATGTTCGATACTTTCGTTTGGTTATGTACTGTTAGAACTAATTTAACTTTGGGAAAACTTATGTTTAAGAAAAAGAGAACAAATCACAGATGTTTTTAGTTTTCTACAGCACAAGAATTCGACCATAATATCAGAGATTTCTAAAGAAGTGCAACTTAGCAAAATTCTTCTATGTAGAAAGATAAAACATTATTAATATTCTAGATGCTGCTGTTAGCGTTGTATGGTAGTTAACTTCCCATATGCAGTTATTGTAATCGGTCCGATTTGTCGAATTGAAAACTTTGACATTTATCGACGTTTTAAAGTCCCTAGGAAATAAATCAAAGGTTTTTAGAGAGATTTGTATGTAAGCGTGTGTAATGTACACGACTTCAAAAAAAATGTTTTATTGATGCATAAAGGACTTTTAAAAACATTGAGTGGTTTTAAAAAATGAAACATTTAGTTGACCACAAATATACTTTCTAGAAAAATCAAATAAAGGTTTACAAATCAGAATAACTGAACAAAAATTATATTACCTCCACAAGAACTGATTGCACCACAGAATGATGTTTTGTGACATCTATTAAAATTTTTAGAAAAATCAAAGAAGAAAGGTTCTTACAAAAATAAAAACCTAAGAAAATACTACTAAAAGTTGGTACCTATCAATTGATTTTCGACTCCATAATCTTTTTCATCTTGAAATTGATTGTATTTCATGAAAAACATTGACAATTGCTTTATAGAAATTAAAAATCTACAAAAAATACTATGCACAAAATTGGTAAAAACTTATTTTCGACTCGAATATCTCGACAGTTAACTTAAAAAATTATTTGATTTTATTCAAAAAATTGTTGTTAACATGAGGTAGTTTTTTTTTTAATTTTTATAAGAAACTAGCTTCCCGGCTTCGCACGGGTAGACATAAATAGGTTCAGATATTTAAGTTATAAGCATGCTAATTAAAACGACCATAAATCACTAAATTAGAAATCATTTTTTTATCCTATCATTAATACTCTTCGCAACATTTTATGGCTAATTTTTTACACCTTCGGTTGGTTTTAATAGGAATTTCTAAAGATTTCTATAGTAATCTAGTTCTAAATATAGCCTATGTTACTCAGTGATAATGTAGCTTTCTAATGAAAAAAGAATTATTAAAATCGGTCCAGTACTTTTTGAGTTTATTCGTTACATACAAAAATACAAATCTTTCCTCTTTAAAATATTAGTGTAGATTAGTGTAGATAAGAGCCTTCAAAAATGGTTATAAAAATTGGTAAAATTTGGTTTTCGGCTAAAATATCTTGGGAAGAAAAATAAGACTTATTTTATCATATGCAAAATATTGTTCTAAATTTGAATTGAAAACTTTTTCTACAGAACACAAAGCCTAAAAAAAAATATCTAAGGACTGATAAGAAATGGTTTTCTACTCAAGTATTTTTAGAAAAAAACAAAGATATTGATTTAAGACTTTTGTTTAATAAATAATAAAATAAATGGGGTCGCGCAACAGTCCGTTGACTTAACAGGCCTAGTGACTTACAACTCTCAACCATTCCTGTGTGCGAGTACTGTAGTCAGGGATGGCGGGGACCTACAGTTTTAAGCCGAATCCGAACGGTTAATTTGAGAAAGCACTTTTTCATGACAAGAATAAATTACTCTTGGAGAATTTGTCGATTCCTCGCAGGAGGCAGTACCCGTGAAAAAAACTTTAGATGACCTAGGCAGGGATCGAACCCAAGACTTTTGGTATGACAGTCCAACGCAGTAACCAACGCAGTGCCACGTACTACTAAGACTTTTGTTTATCTAACATAAAATCTCGTTTTTAAGATTTTGTAAGACTTTAAGAAATATCGAAGAATGGGAAGTTGTCAATTTTTGCTTGGATTTTTTTCCAATAACAATTAGTAAAATATTAAAATATTTTATTAAGTCACTGGGGTTAAAAAGATGATTTTTCGAATTATAAACGATTTTAGGATATTTTAACATTTTACATACTTACTTAAGGTGGCGCTACAGTCCTGTGTGAACTAGGGCCTCACCCAACAAACTTCTCCATCTAGCTCGGTTCCTAGCTATATTTCTCCAGTTTCGCGCTCCAAGTTAAGTGAGGTCACTTTTCACCTGAGCGCGCCAGATCCGCGGTCTTCCTCTACTGCCCTGACCTGTGGTGGGTGGTGTGGATTCGAAGACTTTTAACATTTTGCTATAGTTAAATTCACAACATTTCTACCTTAATTTTAAGTAATTTACTAAATTCACATGATTTTTGAGTTTCTGACATTTCAAATAAATCAATTCACTCTTCAGATATGTAGGTTTGTTTGCTTCGTTTTTCACAAACTGTCACTGTTTAGATGTTTAGACTTATTTCAACAAAAAATAATTAAAAACAAGTTTTAATAATTTTAAAACTCAGTCAAGAAATCGGAAGTAAGTGTTTTATTTGTTATTTTAACGAATTGAATTTTTCAATAGTTAACATTAAGAAAACATAAATAATTTCTAAATTGCTAAGCCTGCCAATATCTGCTATCAGTACTTTACAAGAACTCATATATGCCAAAAGTTGTTTTTTTTTTTCCGTTGTTTCGACTCAAAATAAAACTAAGGCTTAAGGGTTTGTTATTTTTCACAAGTAAGGTAAATTTTCAAAGCATTAAGATGTCGTTATAAAATTAAAATTTTAGCATTTTCATTCAATCCCTTTTCATTCAACTTCGTGAACTCGCAACTAATGCCAAATTATTATCGCTCCTTTGCAATTTTTGAAGGGAAACATCTTGTGTTAAACATAATTTACGTTCACAAAATATAATTTTATACATTTTTATTCAAATTTATATATTCTCCCACTTTAATGGACTCTTTATATGAATATATGATGTCGCTGTTCTTGACCATGAAATATGAACCATATAATCCTTCGAAAGACAAAATGTATAATCATCCGACTCTAATTGTGACTTGAGTGTGTAATCCCTTGAGCCGTGTTAAGTTCATTTCATTGTAGGATAAAACCATCATTGTCCATTCATAGCATTAAGATTCTCATCTATCGACTTTTACACCAAAATGCCAGATAAGTATTTCAAAAAATTTAAAAGACACTTGATCTATCCGATAAATTCCGCGTAATCTGGTCGAAAACATCTTTCGATGGATTACACACCAAAAGGTACTCAAACGTGACATTTATATAGTTATATCTTTCGAAAATGAAAACACCATCATTATCGAGTAGAAATGGAAGGAAAGTAAGACCCACAAAATTCTTCTCTTCGTTCGTCTTCATCCATATTTACTCCTGATAAGTGGCTCACTTCGGATTGTTTGTTCCATTATCCGAGAATATATATCCTCATTCGAACTCACGGACGGATGGGTCATCATTAGCAGGGAGAAAGAAGAAAGAAAGAAAAAGGATGTTTCCATTGTTGTGGTGGTGAATTGCCATCGAAAATAATCGAATCAAATATTTGACAGCACTAACACCAAAATTATCCCATTACCGCCGAGGGATTTATTGCGGTCCGAGATAAACACTGTGCGGGCGGGATGGCTCTAATTTGAGTCAGCTCGACGACGACGACCGACAACGACCGACGAAAAGGACGAAAAGTCTGAAGTCTGATTCTTATCAGCAGTTTGGTGTCTAAGAGAACCTACATAGCAAGGATTACCTGCAGTTTATTGAATTAAGACTCTGAAAGAGCGAAGAAAAGTAACAACTTTTAAGAATTTATGTTGCTTCTTCGATCTTTGCGCCCGGTGCTAATGAGATCAAAACCGAATTGCTTTGAATTGCTTAAATAGGTTCAGGAAATTAATTCCAAGAATTCAAATTTTTTCCTTCCCTCATATACTGTTTGCACAATGGCCAATATTTGAAGTAGGAAAATGTTTAGTGCTTGCAGAGTTGCGGTATGGCGGCTTTTTACAAATATTATGCAGAGCAGAGTGCGGGGCACACGCGCGAGCAGCGCAGCAGCGCAGTGGTGGTCACAGATCAGATCCTGTGATGATAAATAAGAATTAAGCCCTGTCATGGAAATTATTCCGACTGCAATGAGAGTGAAATGCATAAATTAAAGGACTCGACGACAAAACTAGAGAGACTCGTTGTGTACTTATAAAAAGATCGCTCACCACCGATGATGCTTGATTCAGCGATCGCGTTCAATGCGCTTACTGCTCATCGATTGCATTTCATCTTTGCTCCCTCTTTGTGGTTGAGGTGACCAGATATCCACGTAAGAGCTTACACAAAACCCAAATATGAATAAGTCTTTGAAGTAGGTTTTAAAACCTAAGCTTATTACTGAAGATCCGTTTTTTTCAGGAGATCATTTAAATTCAAAGACTAAAGCACGAGCTTACACCTGGAAAATATTTCGTAAGATAGGTACACAAACGATTGTGAGATTTACAATTTTGCCAGATCTGTCAATCTGACAGAACTACGTTCAGTTCACACCGTTGACAGATTTTGTCACACCATCTTATAGTTGTAATGTCAAATAATTTGCTTTTTAAATTTCGTAAACAACAACATCTGACAATTTCAAACGTCATCTGACAATAAATGACAATGACGTTCCAAGAAATATTGCCACATGATTACATGACATTTACGGTAATTTTTTAACTGACAGATCTGACAACTTCCAAGGGTTTGACGTTCGTCTGTGCTTAGCACAGAGTGTATGAAACTCATTTTGAAGCAAAAACTGTAAGGTTTTTTAAAAAATGTTGGGGTGATTTTTACGCTTAAAAAGACTCCAATGTGAGAACTGTCAACAAGTTTGCCGCTAAATTAATTAAAATTTCTTTTGGTTTAACGTTAAATGTTAGATTTTGTAACGTCATAAAGTGACAGATAGATTATATAGGTAAATGGCAAAAACGAATTTCAATATTATTTATGGTTAACAAAAAATTAATTGAAATTAATTTCCAAAGCTAAGTATTTTCAATTTGACATTTCAATTTTATGTTCAACCATGTCCTGAAATGATTCCATTAAGTTTTTTAATAAGTATTGTATATTTTCTGTCATTTTGACAGAACATTGGTCTGATTTAGATAAAGAGGCTTATTAACATATTCAAGATGATTCCCAAAAATATTGCCAATATTTTTTGTTCTCTACACTCGTAAAATGCCCTGAAAAACGGACGTCTGGTAGGTCTACTGATGGACTTTGGTGGGACAGCGATTTCGAGAGTACTTACAAACAACTCTATAGGGGGCTATTTACGGAGCTAACTTAGCTAACCATAAGTCAACCCCTTGCAGTGAACGCAGTCATCAGTAGGTAGGTGGATCCAGATTCTGAATCTGAATCTGAATCTGAATTTGGATGTGGATGTGGCTGTGCTTATTTGCGATATATGAAGTAGGTAAGGTATGCTGTACTGTGGGGATCAGGATGGCTGCCTGTCGTCATCGTCATGGAGAGCGTCATGATGCAGCACTGTGTGTGAGATCGCGGCGAAAGCGAAAAAAATAAAGCCTAATGCTGGACGTGATTACAGTCGATGTTCATTTTAGAATCAATATATCTTTTTTGCAATGGCTCTTGGTCTGAGTTATCTTTCCGGGGTGCGCGAGCGCACTGCAGTATGCTCTTTTTGCTGTCGAAAATATCAATAAATAAGTGCATGCACTATAAGAGCCACTATAGCCACCACCACCACCGTTCAACCGTTCAACCGACCGACCGACCGTCACGGCAAGGAGTCAAAGAAGAGCATCTTACTGATGCTATGGCTGCTGCTGTCGCGGCATATCCGGCGATATAAATTTAATGCGCGCTCGCCCATTATGCAAAGGAAAATTATTGATCAGTTGATCCCAACTGACATACTTGCAAAGGACTATGTTTTCTTTTCCCTCCTTGCTTTTTATTTTTGTTGCTGTTGTTTTGTTGTTGTTTTTATTTGTTTGGTTTGGTTTGGCATAAAAATATAAAAATAGTGAGGTTGGTTTATTTTGTGATTTGGTTTTCCTTCCATAGATACACACACCAGAGGCTCAGCAAACATCGGAAACCACTAGATTTTAATTTTTAACAAACACGTGCGAAGTCTATAGCTCATAAGCGAAAGGATCAAGGATCAAATGATCAGCCGCACCTATTAGAGAGAGTTGGTTTTCTTATCTCGTGCAAAGTTTGCTCATCATCGCGCAGGTACTATATATATATCGGAAGGTACCAAATATAAAAATGTGTGTAGATATGACCGCACAATTTGGGAAGGTATTCCGATTGTCTTTAGAGCATGTGGATTGTTTGTTCTCCGGTGAAGATCAATTGATCTCATGCGGAACCTCCAACGTTCCGACGTTCAAAGTGTTTACAAATATACAACTTGTATCTACACTGATGAAAAACTCACAACTTAAATTGACAAAGAGCTCAAATTGATTTTGCCTTTTTCCTCAAATTGTGTTTTAAGAGGAAAATAAGGTTTGCATATCAGCTTTTTTGTTTCAAAAAATTAGAATTGTCTTTTCACATCGTTAGTCAAATACATAATGTTCCTAACGACCCTTTTGATTCTTAGTTTGTCTTTTATGTTCTTCATAAGAATAGCCCTAAAAAATATGCGTCTTATTTAATTTTTAACCAATTTCTAGTTAAGACCTTCAAATCTCATTTTTAAGTTCAAAGGAACAAGTAGAAAAACAATGATTATAAATTATGTAATTTTAAGAATCTTTGAGATTTTTATTTTCCTCTTTTTCCAGTGTACCCACTCTTTAGGTTTATTGCAAACATAATAACGTTTTTATTTAGTTTTGTTTGCGTTTAAATATAATTAAAATGTAACCCTGCGACATGGCAAAAACAATTCGAAATACATTTGTGCCTGCGGGCGATTGAAATATACCCTTGGAGACACTCCCTGAAAGGAAAAAGGCCTGCATCACCCTCCTCCAAGCCAAACCTAACCGAACCGAACCGAAAGACGACACAATGGCAAGCCCATCAGTGAGTGGTGCGATTTCATTGATAAATTCGCATGGGATCATCCTGATGCAGCATCGCATCGAGATACCATATCTAATAATGGGATGTTTGCGTCGTCGTAGTCATCGTGTCGGTCGTCTCCTTCGTCGTTGTCGTCATCGTCATCATCGACAACAACGACTTGAAGTTGAAGTTAAAGTTAAAGTTAAAACAAAACAACATATACATATCCATGGTCGATGCAATCTCAAGCCCATTTACAAGACAATGCTGAGCGCAATAGAGGATGATGGTGGTGACGATCGAGCTCCAGCTACATCAGCTTCAGCAGGCTAAAGCCATGATCATCGAATTTCGAAATTCTTCACCATCAACGTTGTCGTCGTCTTAATCGTAATCGTAGTCAGCCTCATCTTCGTCGTCGTTGGTCGTCCGTCCTCGTCGTTGATATAACGTTAACGTATATAATGCGCCTTCACATGTTGCAAAAAAAAAAAACAAAAAAGAGGCTTCAATTTTAGCGGTCGTGATCATGTAATTTCTGCCCACGCACTTACTCTGTGCACGCATCTTGTGCACTAATTCGCCATTTAAGATGTTCACTCGGTCAGCGACAGCCTTATAGCTAGCCATCCGCAGTCACCACAGCCACAGTCAGCCATCGAATTGCACCCAAGCCAAGGACCCATCACACATTTGGATTAGAAGTCGTTTGGGCAAATGTTTACTATAGCGGCTAAGACATTTAGCAAAAACGACGACGTCTCAAGCGACTAAGCGAGCGACGGCCGGCGACGGTTTCAATTCCAAGTTTCCAAGATGGCTGAAAACTTAAATAATTGAATAACTTAAATGGGAAACATAAAATTTGCATCGAAGTGGCCGCCTGCCACAACATGAACTACGACATCGACTCGACTGTTCAGTTTGGACAGACGCTGACGCGGACGCGGACACGGAAAGGATAGCCGATGCCGAATAGCCAAAAGGATGAATAAGTTTCGTCCGTAAGTGTTTTACAAAGTCCAGGTTATGTATGGTGATAGAACAGCGGGATGAGATGGGAATGCGACGGGAGGAGGGCGGCTCGCGAATCGGACACACTTTGAAGAGTGCCGCGCCTGCTTTTCACAGTGCAAAAGGAAATCGCCTTGTGATCCATTGTAATTGATGTCAATTTTAAATGGTCAAAGTTCCTATGCCGCTCCTTTTCGTTTAGGGTTGTCTTCTGGCCGAAAACATTTAAAAATAAAGAATAAAAACGAAATACGATAACAAAACCGTCAATCCCGGCAAAAAGGGCAATTCTCAATTCTCATATCAGCAGCAGGAGCAGTTTGGCACTAAGTGCGAAGCGTCAAATTGGCAGATTGATAGAATGCATCTCTGCCCACCTTGACCATCTTCTCGATGGATGGCCACCTTGTCTTTCACTCTCTCTCTATCTCTCTGGACTTAAACAGCTAAATAAGTTGTTGAATGGTGGTCTTGTGATGTCTTGACTGTTGATTGTTGGGCGTCTTCTCCCTTTTTTCTTGGAAGTTTCCAAGTGCCGTTTGTTCGTCACCTCTTCTTTTTTTTTCCATTTCTGATCTTGGTATCACACATCATGAGTTGATTATCATTTTATTTTTCTTCACAAGAATAATCTTTTATTCTTTCTTTTGTGATTTATCACAGTGAAAGAAGAGTCAGTCTCAAAATAGCATTGAATTAAAAGTTCTTCTTCTTGGATTTATTTAAAAACCTGAATCAGGGACCGCATTCAATTCAATGATATGGCAACAACGAAAAACGTTTATATTGTTTGGGTGCCAAACAATAGAAAACCATACAAATCGTTTTGGAACATTTTTTAATCGAAATCAAAACAAAGTAATAATGCGTGTGTTAGATTGGTTAGAGAATATGTACCTTTTATCATTCGAAGACAAAGTGCGTTGTTTGAATTCTATAGTTTGTTCTTCATTTATCGAAATCAATAGGAAATACACACACACAGTGATGTGCAGGAGCCTAGGAGACAAAGAAGAGGAGAGGGGGTGAGAGGAAATAGAATTTTCTATTTACATCTGCCAAGATTTTAAATACATTTTTAATCGTTTAATCGGAAAATAAAGAAAATAAAAGGTTTGCATGTCAGCTTTTTTGTTTGGAAGAATTATGTTTTTTCTTGTAATTCATGGGGATAAATGCGCAATATTCCTAACTCCCAACCTTCCCTATTTTTAAACTTACGTATTGGATATAATTGATTTCAAAAATGTAGTTTTGTGCAAATTGTTCACACTGTTTTTATAAGACATTGCAGAATTTTAATTAGAGTTGAGAAATGTTGTATCAGTCTGAAAATTAAAAACGAATCCTTTGCAATTAATATACATACATACATAAGTTAACAGGGTTATATGTCTCAAATTCTGTATTTCAAAAACTGTAAACTCATGGAATACTGTAATCCTAATACCTTATTTCTGAATTTCTCATCTCTTTCGTTTATTAATTATCTATAGGCAAAAGAAAACAGCACTCAGTTTTTTGAAAACCATACAAAATACTGAATCAGAATTCAATAAAAAGGCAAAAAATAATAATTGCTATAAAATAGGAAATGCATGCAACTGATATAACACACATTTACGAAAACATTATCTAAAAGATATACAGAAAGTCAAAACATTATGTTCATTAAGACAGTCATTAAAAACTTAACCAACAACTCTTTAAAAACACAAACAAATTCACGATTATTCCAAGAATATTAACACTTGTTACTGTCTTAAAATGTTTTGCAAGGAAGAGTAAATGAAAAAATGTTATGGTACCTTATTCTCAAAAAATGTTGTATTTCAAAATATGCCGTAAGTAGTCTAACAAAGAAAAATTGTGTTGATATTTTTTTACATGAGCGCTTTTGACCAAACTGAATTTTGTTCATTCAGATTTCTTGTATGAATTTTGACATAAACTATTTAAAATACAGTATTATGACCCATAAAGTACTTTGATATCAACCTATTTCAAATTAAAGTGTTAGCGGGCTTGAAAATTAGATTTCGAAGGTTGTCATGCCGTAGAATGAATTTATTGTGCCTGTGCTCATGTTTTGACAATTTTCTGCATCCATTGAAGTTGACGTCGATTTTCAGTAATTGTTAAACTCGGGTTTTGCAGTTCAAAACTGTCCTAGTCCCACTAAAATACCCAACATAACCTAACTTACTTACTTACTTAAGGTGACGCTACAGTCTTGTGTGAACTAGGGCCTCACCCAACAAACTTCTCCATCCAGCTCTGTCTCTAGCTAATTGTCTCCAGTTTCACGCTCTACCCTTCTGGCCAAGTCTACGTCGCTGTACAACCCGTACAGCTCGTCGTTCCATCATCTCCTCCACTCCTCTTCTATGCATACGGGACCGTAGATCACACGAAGAACTTTTCTTTCGAAACGACCCAAGGTTCTTTCATCCGCTTTTGTCATAGTCCATGCTCCTGCACCGTATAGCAGGACGGGGATTATGAGGGTCGTATATAGCGACACTTTGGTCCCTCGAGGGAGGGCTTTGCTACTCAATTGCTTTCTTAGCTAAAAAAAAACAGCGGTTAGCAAGAGTTATCCTTCGTTTGATCCCAGCGCTTGTGTTGTTTTCTGCGTTCATCACGGAGCCTAGGTAGACGAAGTCCTTGACTACCTCAAAGTTACGTCTGTCGATGATGACGTACCTTAGCAACGTGAATATTCGACCGAGTCTACGATGATAGTAATCTCCTTAAATTTCTGAGAAAATTGATGAACATTTCTTTTTGCCCTAGAAGAAAAAACGTATCTCAATGTCCTTTTGTCTCCATTTCTGTAAGGAACCTAATTTTATTGTTCTTCAATCATTCCCAACCCGTGCAATCGCTTACATACGGTGAAGTGGTTAACTCCTAGTGCTAAGTAAATGTTCTACTTCTGTTTGGCATAGATCCTGTTGGAGCAATACCCTCAATTTTGTATCTTCAATTTTTTCAACATTTTTGAAGAGACGGAACAAATCATCACAAAAAGTCAAACTTTCCTGAAAGTAACTATTATTAGGAGCAAAACTCAACATAACCCAAAATAGGCCTCCATTTTAATACTTAAAAAGTATTTTTAGGAGAAATCAACAGCTAAGTTTTATAGCGAATTTTAACAGTTAAAATGCCTTGTTTAAGTTAGTTTTTTCCTACTTTTGATGGCAAAGATTCTATTTGTAAAATGTCATATGTGACAGCTTCAAAACTAGCAGGCTACTTAAAAATGAAACCTCTTATTTAAAAACCCGTCGCAACAAAATCACTGATGTGTCGTTTATCATGTAAAAATATGTGAACAAATGAGTTTAAAATTCTTTGGCATTAGGTAAAAAGGTCTTCAGTCAAAAAATTGCATTTTAAATTTTTGAGTTGGTGTAATGGCCTTTTTTTATTTATTTCGTTTAAATCTAACAACTTGAGTCTAGAACAACTGTTAAATGTAGTATTAATTTAGTCTTTAGACAACAAGACAGAAAAATGCATTAATGTTTTAATACTAACGTCTTAAGTTCATTGAGTATGTGTGACCAGTTTCGGACTTAAGTCCATCAGGAATGAACTTCAGCTTTGTGCATAAAATTGATGGAACAAATGTATAAAGTTGTAGGTAATATAAAAAGTAAAACTTTTATAAATGTACTCATAGTGCGATTGTTGCATTCGACTTTTTTAGAGATAGCAACTCTATATTTTAGTTTTGAGTAACTTGAAGACCCTAGGTTATATGGGAAACTTAACGTTAACTGTAACTCTTGCTGCTCTATTTTTGCGTCCTTGAATTATGTTCGACTCAGTGACATGTAAATAAATAAAATCCTAAGCTAACTAATTCCGCAATCTTTTCTTTTCATTTGACTTTAAAGCCCTTGATTGGATAGGAAAGTCATTGGTAATTGTATCTATTGCATATTGCCCTATTTTTGTGACCTTGAATTCCTTTCGATGTAGATACATTTAAATATCTAAACACATAAGCTACATAATGTAAGTAATCAGACAAGTGAAGACGGTCGGCTCTCTAAATTTAATCGTAATCATTCAACTCATTGAGTATACGTTTTCCATGAAAGATTTCAACGTGTAGTTTGTTGGTCTCAAACGTCTCTAGCACAAAAAGCTGTTCCAAGGCAATTACATACATGTATGATTTATATTAAACATAATTCCCTTTCTTTTTTCTCGACCTTCGTTTGGTTGGTAATAAAATTTTTCTAAAAGTGACAAGTTCCACATTCAAAAATCAAAAACCAAAAACAAAAATAAATTCCCCAAATTGGTATAAAGTCTCTTTTAAAAATTCTCAAAATCATATTATGTAGGAAGGTTTGTGCAGCATACGCGTTTATAGGAATTTGAGTTAAGCACAGCAATCAATGGTAATTGGGATGATGCACCAGCAGCATCATAAGCAGTGGGAAACTGGGAATTCATTAAAATCAGGACTAAATTACCGAAGCTCTGTTTGTTGTTTATCTCGTTTTCTCTCACCATATAGTATGTATACAGCCGCCGTCACAGTCACCGTCACCGTCATCGTCACTCACTATCCTCTCAAGACCGTGATCCACCAACTCACTAAATGACTGACTGACTGACTGTCTGAAAGGCTAAATGGACTAAACGACTAAAAGACTATAGTGGTTTACGCGTTTGACCATTCCACGCTTGGATCTTGAAGTTGCGAACTGTATTCACATCGCGCATCGGCACAGCACAGAATAATTCTGTGTTTGGTAAATTGGCAAATTGATGTGCCACAGAATGGAAGTTATTTCTCTTCGACAAGCAAAACGGTGACTGTAAAATTTATTTTCAAATTAAAATGCCATTTTGTTGGAAAATAATTTTTAATTGATGGTGGCTCATTTTTTGATAAATATGACATGATCATGGCATTTGGTCATTTAATACGCTTGCTACATATCATTTGCCATATACGCAGTATATTAAGTTGCAAATGTATATTTTCCTCAATTCCTTTCAAAATGTTTATAGAAGCTGAAAACATTTTGATTTCCTAATTGTGGGAGATGATATTATAAAAGTAAAATGTTAAAATCGTTTTTATTTATTCTTCGTTTCTGTTTTTTTTTTTTTTTTTGTTCTTGAAATTCCTTGAAAGTTTCGAAAAAGGTTTTTATGCAGGGGCGGAACTTCAATATTTTTTTTATGTCATTTGGGCTGAACTTTGGAGCAACATATTTTTAAGTATCGGCTCTAGGGCATCTCGCGCTAAACTCGTGTGGGAATTTTGTTTACAATTCTTTGATGTTTCCATTCTGCCCGACCAGATGGGCATTGTTATAGATGGTACGAGTATTTTGCAAAGTCATTCAATCGTGTCGAAAGGTGCAACTATTATGAGCTTAAAAGAGTCTTTTTTGTATTTGAAACGTTGTGAGGGAATAGTTGCTAAACCTGGGTCTTGGGAGATTATTATTGATACTCTTCTTTTAATATGTCATAAAAGTTTCTGATATTTGTTTTTACTTGCGACATATAGGAACTATATGGCAAGTTTTGCATTCGTGCAGAATTTTGTCTGTCTGTCCACGCTCCTACAGCCTATACCATTGGGTCGATTGAGTTCAAACTTGGAAGTTAAGGTTTTGAGCAGATTCGCGTTAGGCGTTTTTTTCATTTTTTTTTTAAGATCAAAACTAACAGTGGCCCCCATACAATTTTTTTGGTCAAAAAACGATAATTCGAATTTTCTCAATAACAAACCGATAGATTTTTTTTAAATTTTCTCTAAAATTTTATTTTTTAACTTGGCTTCTTTTAATAAGAAAAACATGTTTTTGTATTGCTCAGGAAAGGTACCGCTCATAGAACCGTTATTTTGTTTTTTAATTTTCTCAGCAACTTATGTACTGATTTCAATAATTTTTTTTGTGAATAAGCCCTTATATTGCTTTAACAATATTTGATTATCAAAAGTGCAATTTTTTTTTGTTTGGATTTTTAAAAAAATATTGAATTTTTTTTTTTCAAAATTCTATATCTCAAAAACGGTTAATATTCAAATGTAGAACGTATATTTACTATCACTAAACAACTGCATACCAAAAATATTTTTAGAACAAAATTGAAAAATTTTATATATAAAAAATTAATTTAAAAAAAAACCGCTCTAACGATTTTCGAAAATTTTTTTTGAAAAATCAAGGGCTTTTTTATTTATAAAATGGCATTTAAATTTTTGAAGACAAACTTATTTTTCAGGTAAAATTTTGAATCTTAAATTAGTTTTTTTTTTAAATTATTTTAACTGTATTGAATGTAACCCCCTCCCAAAAAATTGAAAAATGGAGGTATTTTCGACGAATCAAATGGCATTTATATCTTTGAAGACAAACTTATTTTACAGGTATATTTTTAAATCTTATATACATAGATACTTTTTTAAACAGGCTCTTTGAATACAGGAGCAAGTTCGTGCGACCCAGTCGTGCATTTTATTTTTTTTACTACGCAAACATATAATTTGAGTGCATTAATTGTTTCCTGGAAAAATTACAATTTTGACTATTACAAGGGGAATTTTGTGATTTATCCGATACATGTTGGTAGTACATTTTGATGTGCCTCAGGGCTCTGTTTTGTCTCCGAATCTTTTTCCTGTTGCTTTAAAATGAACTTTTTCCTTAAGCGTCAATTTGAATTATAATTTTAATGCCGTAACTTAGCCCCAGTGTTTATATTTAACTTCCCATAGGAAGTTATTGTAATTGGTTTCATTCGTCGAATTGAACATTTTGAAATGTGTCGCCGTTTTAAGAACCCTACAATATAAATCAAAAGTTTTTATAGAGAGATGTCTGTGTGAGCGTGTGTCCACCGTGTGATATTACCACCAAAATAATTGTATGCATCAAAGATTAACGTTTTTGACTAATGATACATTTTTTTAAAAATCAAAAAAATCCTAAGAAAATGCTACTTGCTACTAGAAGTTGGTAAAAATTAATTTTGGACTCGAATATCTTTACAATTATTAACGACATTGTCTTTATATAAATTCTGTATGACTTCAAAATTATTTCATTCTGTATAAAATATTGTTGTTAAAATACCGTTAATTTTTTAGAATATCCAATTTGTATTTTTAAAAAATAAAAGCCTTAAAAATGCACCGGAAACAAAAATCCAATTTGTATTTTTAAAAAATAGAAGCTTTAAAAAATGCTATTTAAAATTTGTATTTAATAAAAATTGGTTTTCGACTAAAATACATCGGAAACAAAAAAAGGGGGGTTTAAATCAGAGTTATTTATTAGAATATATTGATTGTTGTTAGCTTTTAGTTAACTTTTTAGAAAACTCCAATAGATAACTTTTTTTTCAAAAAAGACAAACCTTCAAAAATAACTAAAAACTTATTTAAAAATGTTCTCCTCTCAAATATCTTAAGAATAGAGGTGGATATTGACTTCAAAACTTATTTTACCAAAATGTTTGTAAAAGTTTCTGAAAAGTATTGACCGACGGGCACGAATTTGAAGTTATCAGTGTCTGTCGCATCTCAGCCTCTTTTAAGCATTAAGTTCTAGACATCTCACTGTCCATCACTCGAAAACTTTTACATTTTTGTTTGTTAAACATCATTGAAAAGTCTTCTATCAATAAATTTACGAGCCCAATAAGTAAACCAGCTGCATTCTTCCCTTAAGTGAATTCTGAAATCCCATAAGTTAACTATTTTACAACATTTCGGAAGTGCTGTTAAAAATACAAATTATTTCTCCAAGTCTGATACAAAGTTGCATACATTTTTCGATGATAAAAATCTTTAGTTAAGATAATTTTTGTGTGGTTATCTAAAAAAGTTATCTGAAACGATTTCTTGCAATTTATTAGTTTTTTACACAAGAAGCTTCTTGAGAAAGTCTAAAGTTCCTCGCACTGATTTATTAAGACCATTTACTGTATACTATCTGTTACTAAATCTCTAAAAATTAGTGAAAGAAGCTGTCAACAGTTGAAAATAAGAAAACATATTAATTAATTCAAATTGATTCATTTTCATTCCACAAGTCTCACAGCAAATTTCCCAAAAAACAAAAACAGAAGTAAATTGACTATGCGATATATGTAGGTATAACCATAATATACATTTTATAATTTGTATCCATTTTAATATTTATCATTCATTTAATACTTTATGATAAGTACACAAATTATGGCATCTGCAAGCGATATCACGTCAATATTGAATGTCTCTATAAAAACAAAAACAAAAAACCAACCTCTCACCATCAGTAATGAAAGGTTTGACAATTAACTTGTTTATTTATGTCTCTTTTCTGGGAGACAAAGAAACGCACAGGTGCTTGATTATATACGTACGCGTATGGCAGGGCAGGGAAGGTCTTCTCTTATCGGTGGCCAAAATAACCATTCCTTTTATATGTAATTCTATACTTTCAGTAAACTTTTTTATCTCCTTTACATTCCATTTGGATAAAATGGAATTTCCCAAAAAAAAAAACAAACAACAGCAACAACAAAAACTGTTCTTTAACAATTTATGGCCCTTTTTTAGCCACTTACACTTAAAAGTTACCATAAGAAGACAATGAGAAGTTCCAAACACATCTCAAGAATTATACGATAGACCAAAATAAAAATTGCCCATAAATTATAGCAAATTAAAGAAGAGAATAGAAAAATAAAAATAAAAAACAACAATAACATAAAAAAGCTGTGTTCAAAACATTTAAAGTCTAAACAACATCCAATTCACACATCAATTTGCAATTCAAAATTATTCAAAGCGATCAATGTTCTGCTAACTGTCAACCGAAATCATCATAGATGATCATGATGATGATGATGATTCCAATCCGAATCCGAATCCGAATCCGAAAAATGAATCTCTGAATAAACTTATAAACTTCCACACCACATGAGTGTAAGTATTCTTCTTCCCTTCTTCCCCCCTACGAGAGTTAAAGATACTTTCATAACAAATCATTAAATCAAATCAACATCTGCAGTGAAAAGCTATTCCACTGCATCTGCAATCTGCATACTGCATACTGCGCGCATAAAAATGCACAAATTGTGCATTCAGCGTACTTAAAGTCGGAAAATTATTGTAAGATCGCTCTCTGCACCAGAGACCACATCATAAAGTGCTTATACTCGTGTACCTAACTCCTATACGAGTATATGGATGCAAAAGATGGGAAAAACTTGTTTAGAAATGTCATTCTTCATGCCGCTTCGAATCACACTTCAAACCGTTGCTTGCTTGCTGGCATTGTTTGGCTTGTTCGCGGGCTTACTTGAATACCTATGCGATACCTATACATATACTCAAGAGTTAAGACTCAACTCGGCCTACGTTGGTTGTTGGCCAAAGAGTCATATCCAGTCAGAGCCAGCTTTTAAGCCGTCTCTCATGATGGTTCCAGTTGGATGGAGCAAGGCGCGGGGTCGGTGGTGTGACATCGGCCGCGGCGGGACATGAGTATATGTAACTATGCACAAGACACAACCAACCTGTCGAATCGAATTGAAAACGTGTAAAACACTCAATACACACGTATTTACCTACGTCAAGGTGCCCAGATGTGGACATGAGCAATATCTGCAGAATGCCATAAGTTTCGAGAAGCGCGATCGCTTCGAATCCAAAACCAAATTCGAAGCTAAATCCGAATCAGAATCCAAAACCATCGAGCCATCGACCATCATCCACTATCCACATAATCGCCATATTAAACATATAAACCTTCCCCTTCTAACCCACACTCATTCAAAATGCTCCCTATACAGTATACACCCACCATCACACACTCGAAAACCTGATAAAAGTGGTATCTTCTCTTGCCCGGCCCGGCCAGTATGAGATACTACGGATTGGCTCGATCGTTGGTTTCGTTCAGTGCCGGAATTTGACAAATACAATGGGCCCAAGAAGAAACTATTCAATACAATTTTGGATTTCTAAATTTTGTTCTACTTAAGGGTTTGATCGGTTTTGATGGATTTAATATTATTAACGCCCATATTTTGTAGTCTCTTCAAAACTAGTTTTACGAACTGGTTTATAGGAGTTTTGAGTTTTAGGTTGTTCTAAAATTTGATTAAAATGTCATTCAAATCAGAATAGGGTTTGGATAATAACAATTTTGCTAAAATTAAATACAACATTTCTGAAAAACTTATAATTTGAAACCCTTTTTAAGTTACTTAGTTTTACCCTTTAATTAGTTTTTAAGACATTCAATAATATGGGCGTTAGATGCAACTATTACAAAATAACGTTTGAAGTTGACACTTTTTAAAGAAACCATTTCAAAAATTAAGTTTACAGATAAACATTTTTTTCTACTCGAGGGTTTTTGAAGTTTCAGTAGAAAAAAAAATACTTTTTGATTCCGACGAAGATCAAAAATGTTCAATTTAGAAAATCAAAAAACCTCAGAACGTATTTCAAAAGTGCATATTTACTACAATTTGTTTAGAATTATCATATAAATTTCGATTCGCATCACTATTGGCAAATATAAAAGAACGTTGAGGAACACAAGAATTGAAGAACATAAATTCCGACTTTTTTATTATGTCCAATATACCCTTGTGTCCTAATTTTGGCAAGATGGAAGAAATATCCACTTCCCTTCATGGTCAGAAATGTTTTGCCCAAAACCAAACAAAAAATTGATCTAAACGGAGGATCACTTGCCCTTAACTGCTGCCGTGATTTCAGGGGACCATGTTTCAGTCTAAAACGTCTTTAGAAAGTCATAGAATGATTGCAGAAAATGTTTACATTATCCTTCCAAGTGACCAAAAAAGCTTAAAATTGGATAGATTGGTAGTTTTGAAAGGTTTTGAAAAGATTTTGGCCCCATATGAAAATGAGGTATTACAGCATAAAACTACATTCGCAACTGAGCACGAGCAATTTGCAAGGTACGATTCTGAAACTTCATTAAGAAGCATTAAGAAGGCAGTGATAAATCCTAATCGTTGGAATTGCAAATGCATTTCAAATGCAAGATGTACTTACCTGACTTGTTCACGAAAAAGGTTGTTTCAGTTCACTTTGAATGGTGTCAGAATTTTAAAGAGAGTACAGTTTTGTTTAATTTTCAATATATTTTTCTAATATACTTATTTTAAATCCATTTTTTGTTTGGTTAAGAACTCTGTTTTATATTGATGTTTGGTTTCAAAAATAACTCATGTACTTGGTTTCTTAAACTGTCTACGCCTAAAGAAGAGTGTATAATTTTAAAGGCCTAGAGAAATATGTTTCCATATTACAATTTACTTATTAATTTTGAAACGTTATGATCAAATATTCATATAAACTTTCTATAGGATTAGTATTAGAATCTTGAACATCGCATAAAAACTAAAACTGTAAAACTCAAAGTTCCAAAATTCTACAATTCCGAGATTTCGAAATCGAATTACGAAAAATGTTTGATAACATTAAAAAAAATTAAACATTTCTGGCCTTTCCATATTACTCGTATATATTTAGAAGCAGATTATAAGTTTTCAGAATTTCGAATCTTTGGCATTTTAATTTTCGTGATTCTGTTGAACTTTTAACGCCCATTTTCCTCTAAAAAGTTTTTTTCAAAGTTTGTGATCTTTGATAAGAATAACATTGCCAATATTTTGGAGGAATGAAGTCGATCATATTTACAAACGGAATATGCTGTTTTCTTGTATCGGTTAACAAGTTCAAAGACTTATTTGCATTTCAAAACTTCCGAAAATTGTTTTTTATTATTATGAAAAAATCAAACAAAAAGTTTATTTGTTTTAAAAGTGTGCCAGTTAATATTTCAAAGATCTCAGAGTTTTCTTTGTCCTCAGAAATATAAACAAACTTCTTCATATAAATATCTCGTTTTTATTGTCAAAATGTTGAGAATATAATTTGTATGATTTGATGTTTCAAGTATTCTCCATCGCAAAATTCTAAAACGAAGAAAAAAAAAACCAAAGCATATTTGATTTGATAATTTTCAAACATCTTAAATTTAAAAACTGGCCTATAGTTTCAAAACGTCAGTTCTAGCTTTTTCATACTTAATTTAGAATTTTCGCCTTTGGAGCATATTTTAAAAAAGTGTCACTTTAGGAGGTGTAGTACTTCACGTGTTTTTAATCAAGCATTGCCAAATCCTTCACTATTGTCAGATTAATCAGTCTTTTGACAATTACTGTCAATGAGTTGACAATAACCAGAGATATTCAAAATTTTGTTTTTAAACGGTTAGTTGATTTTGTGACAGGTTTACAATTTAACTTTCAGTTGGTTTATTGACTTGTTTTTAAGTCCGCCTATAGAAGATTTATTATTTATGACAGATCTGAAATTATCTAGACAAAGAACATTTGGCAATTTCAAACCTGACTTGCGTCGTTTGGCATTATCACACAAACTTTTTAGTTCACACTATTGTAAGATATTTGGGACAGTTTAAAAACTGACAGAAGTGACATAATATTGTAAGATATGACAACCGTGTGCACTTAACATTAATTCTTAGCAGGTCATCATCCTGAGCAAATCGCAGTGAGATTCCATGTAATTTGACATAGTTTTTAAACGGCCTTTATTGTTGGCCTTTAAAAAACCAATACTACTGGATCCGGCCCTGATTGTGTTTTAATAGTGTGAGTTTATTTGCTACATTGTGGCTTGTTGCTGGTTCGATGCGATCCCGATCGATGACGACGACGCGACGGAGGCCGGAGACGGAGACGGTAACGACGACAACGACAACGATGAAGACTACGACACGACAACACCGATGGATGGAAATGGAAAGGCAAGGTAAGGCGAGCGATAGGTGAAGGCGAGGCGACTACAGTGCGGCAGAGGTGTGTGAGTGAGAGAGGGGGCAGCACAGGTCCGTGTAGAGTACACGGTGCGACGGACGTTTAGTTGTATCGTGGACTTTGTTAACATTGCGCGCGCATATACACAGAATCGACGACGCTCTCCAGAATCAGAGAATCAGGCGGCCCAGTCCCAGTCCCTGTCCCAGTGCGTGGCAACAATTAACATTAAACCGATGATCAACACTGATTTTCATATAAAAATTATAATAACTGTGCACATTTAATTAGCGAGAGTTTCATCGTCAGAGCCGGCTAATTTTAATTTGTTGTCTGATTTTTTTTTTTTTTTTTTTGTTTTGTCTGACGATCCACGAGCCTGTCAGAGTGTCAGCCTGTCGCTGTCGGGATCGGGAGCAAGATCCAAGAGAACATTTCACACGCGACGAACTCACTCAAGATCAAGACTCAACGACACGATTATACGATGACAAAAGTCAATAAATAGGGTGTTGTTTGCTTTGTTTAAGTTTGCTTTCGTGTTGGGCTTCATAATAATTCGTGGGATCATATATCGTAGCGTTGTGTGTCGTGATTATTGTTGTTGTTTATTTTATTTTTGTTATTGTTGTTTTTCGTTGTTGTTTTTGTTTTTGTTGGTGTTGTTGATGTTTTGTTTGACGACTTGTGCTGCCCGCTTTGATGGTGATTATGATGAGGTAGATCTTGTCTGACAGATGCAGATGAATTATTACCTATCTTTGAGATACTTTTTGCTATCATTGAAATATTGTTGAAAAATAACAAAACAAACACTTGTAGAATTAAAACAAACACTTGTTGTTCAAATTATAGTTGTGTTTTGAATTTGTGTGGAATTTTTGTTGAACGTTTTTCCCCCTTGCTGATTCACCATTGCCACATTGGGCCTTACGAGCGAAGACCAAAACGACGACGAAGACCAAGAGTGATTTATGGTCGCGTGTCATCTGAGAATTTCATGTTCATATCGTCCTGGACGTTCGTTTTGTTTGTTGTCTATGCGTAGGTGTGTAGTATTGGCAATCTGAAGTGAACTGAACCAAACCGAACTTAACTGAACTAAACCAAAGTGGTATCCCACTGTGCGCGGAACATTATGGAGCAAATTGCCGTGAGCGATATGCAGCACCAGCAGAGCACAGCCAGCTTGGTAACGACCAGCAATTCAGGCTCAGCGGACTACAATTGCTTATCAATAGTGGGTGGAAAAATGCGCAACAACTTAGGGAGTGCGGGCAACAACAGCAACAATAATACACTCGCTTCGTCGTTGGTGGAGATTTCAGAACCTGTTGCAGTAAATGCCGGTGGCATTGAAGCCAGTTCAGACTCAGATTCCCCCACAATGTACTCCTCCTCGTCGTCGAGAACAACTTCCAATTCAATGGCCAACAATGCGTCGAACGATCTGGCAGCAGCTGCTGCAGTTGTACTCTCGCTGCAAGGAACGATGGTATCTAGTTTGCAGCAGGCAGCGATGCTACCTGCCAATTCCCCAGCTGCAGCTGCTCTCAACTTGCAAGCACTCGAGTCGTATTTGGCCCTTCAACACATCACCGGAAAGTCGGATGTGTTTCGCAACAGCAACCAGGAGCAGGCAAAGGCCGAACTCGCCAGTGATCTTGGAGACTGCGACGATCTCAATCTCTTGGAGAGCGAGGAGCAGCTGTCTTTTGAATCGACGATAGACACAACAGCAGTTGACGGCCTCCAAGGGCTAGACACAACATACAATAACCTTATGATAAACGCCACCACAAGCTCATCATACCATCCATCGCACTCGGAAACTTTGCAGGCAGCCATGCTGCACGACAAGATGCTCCTCAACACTACCCAGTCGCATCAGTCGCAGTCGTCATCAGCATCAGCATCGTCCAGCTTGAAACGTTACCTGCCTTCTTCAACATCAACGTCATCTGTCAAAAGCCTGCCCAGTCTATCATCCTCCTCCACATCAGCGTCGTCCTCATCAACTGTCACAACATCAACTACAGCGACGGCGTCTGCATCTGCGTCTGCGACGGCGGCGGCGCAACAAAATCAGGCGTCTGCAGCAACATCAGTTTCGGGCATCCAGCAGCAGCGCTCAAAGAAGCAATTCATATGCAAGTTCTGTAATAGACAGTTCACAAAATCCTACAACCTTCTCATTCACGAACGCACCCACACCGATGAACGCCCCTACTCTTGTGATATTTGCGGCAAAGCCTTCCGCCGACAGGATCACCTTAGAGACCACAGGTTTGTTATGCAAATCCTTTGTTTGCTTTTTGCTTTTGACTTTATAAATCTGTTTTGCTTTCTTTCTTTCTTTCTTGGTTTAACTTGGCTTTTAACTCTCTTTTAACCCCTATACTCCCCCACATAATCCCCATTAATAACAACTGACAGCCAAATAATTACTGCGGCATAAATCACGCCAGCCGTGTCGTGTCGTCGTGTCAGATGATATGGCACTTGTTGCGCCTTTATCTCCACAAAATCGACACATTTATCAATTTGGGCACACACAAAACACAAAACACAAAATACAAAACAAGCAACAAGCAACAAGGTCTTAACGTGCTTAATCTCCTCATTGTGTTCATTATTTCAACATGAGCTGTCGAAATTGAGATAGCACTGTTTGATTTTGACAATAGCTCACCTCTAAAAAAGTTCTTCCTTTTATACTGAAGCAAAGCAGACTTGTTCGATGGTTTGGTTGGTTATGTGTTATCACGTTCGATGTTCCGACGGCAAAACGAGTTCCCAATTCTCAAGATCTCCATAAATCTTAAGCTCATTATAGAGATTGTGAGACTAACCAACCAAAAAAAAAAAAGGGGGAATAACAAACAACCATCAGGAGAGGTATCTGCGGACCTAATAAATTGTCCGCCAGTTGTTTTGGGTCATTATGTCGCCTTCGGGAAAAAGGCTTAATCCTCCTTAAATCATCATCACTGTTAGAATGCAAAGTAATCTGATTTTTTTGGTCGATCGATGGTCGATCTTACCTGAACCTGAAGTCATGAAACCATGAAACCAAAAGCCGAGAGAGAGTCCGAATTTTTTTAAATGAATGAGTCAGGCTTTAGGCAGGATTCAGGTACAACATGCCGAGAGATATGGAGATATTTTATTCATATGCTTTGGCATCCGTGGATAAAACCAATAAAAGTGCATGTGACCAGACCATAGTCCTCCTCCCATATCGAACATCATTGAATTCGAAGTGGGCTTCCTTTCCAAAAATCCATATCCATTTTTTGATATGAGAGAGAATCTATACGTCGAATCGGTCGCGTTGTCCGGTGTGTCCAATAAATAAAAATAATAATTGTCATATAAAAATGTTTCCAAAAATTTAAGAATTCATAAGATGGTCCAGGTCATAAATTTTCAAATGAAAACACCTACGAAGCATATGGGGCGCCATCGGGAGTTAAGTTTTTTTTGTTGTTCCTTCTTTTATTTTGTTTTCCATTCTCTCTGGAGGTTTTATAGAGTAGGATAGTATCCCGGAGGGACCTGATGGGACACACGCATATTGTATATGATTAGAGGGGACCATCCAGTATTTTTTCTTTTTTCTTATTTAAGTTCTGGCGTTCATAACTCGAAGAATTTATGGCCGCCTTAAACCTGTTATGGTGACAAGTAAATATACAAAAGTTTCTGGACTTACAAGAGCGTAACTTCGGAGGAGACGGCTCTATGCTGCTATAAATGACACCACTATTTATAATGTCCACCGTTTTGGGTTTCACATTATATTGGAATCAATTTCCAAGTTAAGCCTTTTTATCAGTAGGAGCACCTAAATGAATTCATAAAATAAGTTAACGATTTAAAGTTGGATAAATAAGTTTGAAATTAAATTAGTTATGCTTTTTCTTAGCCAAGCAAATTATATACTTTAGTTTAGTTTATTGTTATCGTGACCGTCGCCGGCCGTCGCTTAGTAAAATTCTTCCTTTGCAAAATTGAACGCATGGCAAATTGAGGTAAATATGTGGAATGTTTTTAAAAGACTTGTCAAACAAGAAAACAATTTTTACTCACGTTTGTTTACACGTCTTGGAGCATCGAAACAAATACTCGTATCATTTCCAGTTTCGATACAACTTACAAACTTTACTATTCCGTGATGTGAATTGACTTTTTGAAAACGGTTTAATTTTCCAAGTTCAATAATTAGTAGCTGGAAAGATAATTCATCTAGAATAACTAACTTCAAAAAATTAAACAATAATGTTTTTGGTTAAAGGGTAACTACATATAACTTTATTTAAAGTCTAGAACATGCAACTTATTTAAACTGCACCTGCAATACCCGCAATTTAAACACGCATGAAGAACTAACAACTTCTATTAAATTGATGTTATGCTTACGAAAAGAAAAATCAAACTCACCTAAAACACTTTTCGATTGATCGAATATGGAAACCAAAGAAAAATGAATTCTGCTTTACTGAAATTCTTCATCCTTTTCACTAAAAAATCGTATTTCACTGAGTTTTAAAATAAAAGAGAGAATTCAAAATTTAAAATGAAGGAACACTTTTTCGCAAAATATTATTTTTAATAGCTAAACATTTTACTAGTTAACAATTTACAATGCAAAGCTTTTAATACTTTTCTTACTTTCTGAACACGCCCAAACAGTGACAGTTTACAAATAAAACAACAAACAAACCTAAATCTGGCAAACAGGACTATTATTTTGAAATGTCAGAACACAGAAGACATACGGATTTAGCAACCATTTTGTTATTTGAGCTTTAAATGTAAAGATAAAATAAGATGCTATGATCGACCAAAATTAATCTTTCAAACTTTTTAAATCGCTCTAACATTTTCGTTTAAAATCTTATGTCAATTTTGACATATTTTTAGCTGTCATATCGACTCAATTAATGACTTTATCCAGATTTTATTTTATTTATGATTTTATCTAGAATATGTTTTCATACTCCGCATTAATGTGTCTAAACAAGGCTTTGAATAAACATTTTACTTTCACTCTGTCATAAAAAAAGAATTATCTCTATACATACTTTTACATGCATTTCTTCATCTATCTAAACATATCTATAAATTCTCTCTACAGGTACATCCACTCAAAGGAGAAACCATTCAAATGCACCGAATGCGGAAAGGGTTTCTGTCAATCTCGCACCCTGGCTGTCCATAAAATTCTACATATGGAAGAATCACCGCACAAATGTCCAGTGTGCAATCGCAGCTTCAACCAGCGCTCAAATCTAAAGACACATCTTCTAACCCACACCAATATCAAGCCATACAACTGCGGCTCCTGTGGCAAGGTATTCCGTAGGAATTGTGATCTCCGGCGTCACAGTCTAACCCACAATCTGACATCGGGTGCTGTTGGTCTCAATGAATCGCCGTCAGAGACGATCATTATCAATGACAGAAATGCTGCCCTTGAAAAGGAACAACATGTCGTCGAATAGAAATAGAAATCATGTACAATGAAATAATGTAATAATAATAATCTCGACCCATCACTATTATAATATAAAATAATTGTATCTCTATCTCACTCTCAATATTGTGATCGTTCAATATCAATATGTCATTGTCAATTGTCAACTGTCATATACTTGGAATCAATTACATTATTATAAGCTGGCTGACGCAGACTGTAAATAGTTTTTGTTTGTTTCCTTCTCATTCTTTAGCATCGACTTAGAAAGAGATAACTAAATGATATTTGCTACACAATGAAAATAAATAGAATGCTTTTTAAGAGCGCCCTCTAGATTAAGCTATTTAGATTATAAGTTGAACAAAAAATATATGTATGTTTACAGTTAAAGATGTTTGTCTCTTGTTTTTATTTGACTTTCGGGTGGTTTCTCATCGCTGCGCCACCACCGCCACAGCCTCCGCCGCCGCGACGTGTATCTATTTCAGAACTGTTCTTAAAGGTATTTCGTGGAAACAAGTCAAATGATCGTTCGATTTACTGAAATTCGATACTTTTTAAGCACGTGCCCATGTCCCTCTCTTCTTGTTGATGATGATGATGATGACTATGAAAAAAGGCGATTTGACTTCATCTCATGGCTAATCCAATCCAGCCAGCCAGCTAACGAAACCTGTATCTTGTGATGGAACAGCCCATAAAGCCAAGGAATCAAAAACTCATTCTTTATTTCGTATGACTAATTTAATCATATGTGGGGCCTACGTAATTGCGAATTCCCCAAGCCCGTTGCCGTCGGTCTTTGGGTCGGTCGTTTGGATCGCGCAACGACAAAAACATGGGTCACAAATCTTCCTCCTAAGTGGTTGGGCTGGAGATGGTGTTTGGAGTGGAGCTTTTAGGCCAAAGCGACGAACAAAGAAACCCTAATTTAAAAGTCGTGTTAGACGATTCGAAACGACCCATGCGTGGGTTGTACCGTACCGTACGGAAGAAGCTTGCTGCTCGCTGCTCGCACCACTAAAAGAATATAAATACGTCGTCAGCGCATCGACAACATCAGTGTCTCTGATATCCGAAGCCCATAAATTCCCAAGCACCATCACACATAATATCACACGAAGAAGCAATGAGAGGGGCTATGTCTCTTATCGGTTCTTGATGTCTTCTTGTTTTAATTTTTGTTTCTGTTTTTTCTTGAAAAAATACCAAAATTCAAAAAATTCCAAAGCTGTTTTTTTTTGCGTCTGACATAACACTTTTGCGGAAAGGTGTGTCCCGCATCCCGTTCCGTTGCAAGATAAAACTTATAAAAGATTTAGAACCTAAAAAGCGAACCACATTTCCCGGTACTGATATTAGTGGAATTTGTGTACTCGCACTTACCTAGTTTGGGGATGGGAAAAGTAAGCAAATGAGACAATTTGGGAAATTACATCAACAGCAACAACGGTTAGAGCTGAGACTCACTGTCACTGTCATCACTGTCGGCCTCTTGTGTCATCTATGACATCTGACAATTAGCCGACAGTGTTTTTATCTATATCATCCGGTACTCGCGCAAGGCGCACTATTTGCTCAAATCGAAAAGTATCTCACTAAATGACATGACGACAGCCGCGGAGGTTGATGGTACCAAAGCAACTTCTCAGTGGTGTAGTAAGGGAATGTGTGGCCATGGCCTGATTTTCCATAAGGCCCTTATAGAATCAGTATTTTTGTACAGAGATTTTCAATTCAGTTAAATTATGTAAAAATTAATAAGCTGGAGAAAAATTAAACTTTAAATTAATTCACAGTTCAAGAGATTTAAGATTATTTTTAAAAGGGATTAATTTTGTTTATATTGGCAGCATTGTTTGTGACAGCAAATTTTGAAGTTGACAGATGATTTCAACTTACTGACGAAACATTTTAAACGACTTATTGATGGGTTAAACTTTTTACTAGTAAAAATTTTGTGTAAGTATTGAAAAATTCACTATCTACTCCAGAAGTTTTTAAGTTTTATTGAAAACGGAGTATCGGAGCACGTCAAAACAGTGACAGTTCGTGAAAATGAATAAAACAAACAAGCCTTAGTGTGAAAAACGTACCCAATGATTTTAAATGTCAGAAACTTAGAAGTAATTTGTATTTAATACATTTTTCAAGAAGAACCCATTTTGTGATTTTAAATTTTGAAAGATTTAATTTTAAAAAATTAAATGTTCAAATCACTCAAAAATAGGCATAACATTTTTAAGCTTAATTGACCTAAATATTTTGTTAATTCTCTGAAAATTTTGCATTACTAAGCCATTCGACTCAGCATTTAAAAACTTGGAATTTGATAATTTAAGATGTCACAGAGGTTCCGTTATGAGTTTCTCGTCAAATTGGAAGCTTTGCATTTGTAAGGCCCTCCGAAACTTCAGGCCCTTTGCATTTTTCCAAATTCCACCACCCCAACAGTACGCCACTGCATTGGCTCATCGCCATCATGGCTGGGTCATACTTTTTCACACCACGTTATCGTTTGGCGTTTATAAACGAAGAACGCGCAGGTCGTGCTCACGGGCTCGCGCGCACCTTTGACTCCTTCTTCGAGGAGAGGCGAACCCAAGGTATATACGAGTACCTATAAGATAAAGGCAGGCAGGGCTTCCTGCGCCTTCGGCTGAAGCCAGCACAACCAGCACAGCCAGCGAGCGAGCGATGAGAAAATTATGATAGTTCAATATTTGTATTTGACTAACAATTATTATGGCTCTCGAGTGTCTATCTAGGCTTGAAGATTGAAGAATGCCGCACAAACTGTCATCATCCGTCGCTTCGTGGTGTCTTCAATGGAAGGTGGAATAGTATGGAGTACACGATATACCGGCCGGTGGCGCGCGGCGGCAGCGGCGTCCAACGATGCGACGTAATATTTCAACGAAAACCGCGCTCTCGCTCGTAGGGCTAATTTGGGGTAATTTGATGTTTGGATTTAGAAATTTCCTGGAATATTCCTCAGAGCTAGCTCGGAGCTCGGAGCTCAGAGGAGCTGTGAGAATCATCTTCTCAATTATTTAGCGCGCTGCTAAATAGGCTAAATGGAGCGTTTTATATTGCTCTACCCGACCGACGACGACGCTATGATAAGTGCGTCATTAAGCTCATAAATAGTATAGAAGGCATACAAACGTGTAGTGTAAACTCTGCGCTGTGATGATTATGGTGATGGGCCCTTTGACGGATGGACGACAGCGACGACGCGACGTGTGATCTTATACATCAAGCACCGAGTCCAAGCGAGTCATCAAAATTTTTATTACCATCAGTTGATATGACAAACAGCAATTTAGTAGGTATCTTATCTGGATTGTTGCCTTACACGACTGATAAGGACGTGACAAGCTATTGGAGAGGTGTCTTTGCTGAAAGGTGCGGCAGCCGTGTTGATTAACCGAACGGGGAAACAATCAACATCAAAGCTAATTACCCCGCCAATTTGTAATAGAAATGTTTGATTGAATATCTTCAAAAGCAAAAGTTGCCGGCATAGTATAAAAATAGTACTTTTTCCTGCTGACATCAAAAACTTGTGTATTTTATTCTTAGAAGACTCGCGTAGTTTGTTGTTTGTTTTTATGTTTCCATCTTTTTTTTGTTGGATAGCTTGGTGGAAGAATTACCACCGAGGCTACCCGTTTTCACAGAAGGGTGAGATTAATTTAATTAGGCATGTATTACAGCATTCAACCCCTAATCTGGGAATGGGAATCTTTTTCATTTCGGAAGAACATAACATTTATTCGAAACAACCCCTCTGATTTTGAGAGACCGATTCATAAGGGCAATATTTAAAAACGATGCATCATATGCAGGTATTATACAAGTATACCTATGATGTTGATACCCAATTATCTCAACAAGAGTTTGCATATTTTAAATAGTTTTCGAGTCACGCCTCTTTTGAAAATGAAACACGATAGAAAATCAAAGAACTGGTAATTTATTCTGTCGAATGACAATGATTGCCCGTTTTGGTTTAACTTAATAGCGAATAAAATGTCAGATTAGAGACCGATCTGAAGTGATGATAAGCGGAAAATCTCTGAAGATGATGATCATCATCATCCTCATCGTGTATACAATTTTGAAGAGCATGTAGTTATGCCATCTGTTGGTGTCATGCCATGATGTGATTGTTGTTGTTTTGTACCAAAGTGGTTATTGTCCTTTTTTTGTAAAATGATTTTAAGGTTGGATTAAAGGAAAGGTACCTATTTTTTCGAAGTTATGTCCAGCGATGAATAAACTCAGAGGTGAAGAAGTACAAATTAAAATTAGGTTTTTTTTTTGGGATTAAGTTGTTGTTGTACAGTAAAAATTGCAGATATTAATTTTTAAAAGTGGTAGTTACATGAAAACCTACACTATGGTAACAGAATTGTAAAATCTCCAAATAAGTGGTAAGGATGCGTTAAAATAAAATAAATAAAATGATATTTAGTAATGTGTTTCGAAGATCAATGTATTTCCTAAATAAAGTGCACGACTGGGTCGCACGAACTTGCTCCTGTATGCAAAGAGTCGGTTTAAAAAAGTATATATATAATATTTAAAAATATACCTGTAAAATAAGTTTGTCTTCAAAGATATATATGCCATTTGATTTGTCGAAAAAACCTCCATTTTTCAATTTTTTGGGAGGGGGTTACATTTAATACAGTTAAAATAATTTAAAAAAAAACTAATTTAAGATTCAAAATTTTACCTGAAAAATAAGTTTGTCTTCAAAAATTTAAATGCCATTTTATAAATCAAAAAATCCTTGATTTTTCAAATTTTTTTTTTGAAAATCGTTAGAGCGGTTTTTTCTTAAATTAATTTTTTATATATAAAATTTTTCAATTTTGTTCTAAAAATATTTTTGGTATGCAGTTGTTTAGTGATTGTAAATATACGCTTTATATTTCAATTTCGTAAAAAAATATTCACCCGTTTTTGAGATATAGAATTTTGAAAAAAAAAAATTTCAATATTTTTTTAAAAGTCCAAACAATAAAAAATTGCACTTTTGATAATCAAATATTGTTAAGGCAATATAATAGCTCGTTCAGAAAAAAAAAATATTGAAATCGGTTTAAAAGTTGCTGAGAAAATTAAAAATCAAAAAAACGGTTCTATGAGTGGTACCTTTCCTGAGCAATACAAAAATATGTTTTTCTTATTAAAAGAAGCCAAGTTAAATAAAATGCACGACTGGGTCGCACGAACTTGCTCCTGTATGCAAAGAGTCTGTTTAAAAATGTACCTATAAAAGATATAAAAATATACCTCTAAAATAAATTCGTCTTCAAAGATATAAATACCATTTGATTTGTCAAAAAACTTGTGATTCATCCCAAAACACAACTCATCCTAGGACAACTCATCCCGAAAATGAAAAATACTTGTAAGCATACTTAACGAAAACAATTGTTTGTGTATTCAACTAGTTAAAAACATTTAAAATTATTAAAAAAATAAATAATTTAAAATAAAATAAAATAAAATAATTAAAAAAAAAAATTTAAGATTCAAAATTTTACCTGAAAAATAAGTTTTTCTTTAAAAATTTTAATGCCATTTTATAAATCAAAAAATCCTTGATTTTTCAAATTTTTTTTTTGAAAATCGTTAGAGCGGTTTTTTTTTAAATTAATTTTTTATATATAAAATTTTTCAATTTTGTTCTAAAAATATTTTTGGTATGCAGTTATTTAGTGATTGTAAATATACGCTCTACATTTGAATTTCGTCAAAAAATGTTGAACCGTTTTTGAGATATAGAATTTTGAAAAAAAAGAATTCATTATTTTTTTTAAAATCCAAACAATTAAAAATTCCACTTTTGATAATCAAATATTGTTAAGGCAATATAAGAGCTTATTCACAAAAAAAATTATTGAAATCAGTTCATAAGTTGCTGAGAAAATTAAAAAACTAAATAACGGTTCTATGAGCGGTACCTTTCCTGAGCAATACAAAAATATGTTTTTCTTATTAAAAGAAGCCAAGTTAAAAAATAAAATTTTAGAGAAAATTAAAAAAAAATCTATCGGTTTGTTTTTGAGAAAATTCGAATTTTCGTTTTTTGACCAAAAAAATTGTATGGGGGCCACTGTTAGTTTTGATCCTAAAAAAAAAATGAAAAAAACGCCTAACGCGAATCTGCTCAAAACCTTAACTTCGAAGTTTGAACTCAATCGACCCAATGGTTTAGGCTGTAGGAGCGTGGACAGACAGACAACACAGACCGGACGGAATCGCGGGACCCACTTTTTTCGACTTCTCTACCATCGTAATATCATGTTTGATTAAAATCTCGAGTTCGAAATTTTGCACGAATGCAAAACTTGCCATATAGTTCCTATATGTCGCAAGTAAAAATAAAATTTTAGAGAAAATTTAAAAAAAATCTATCGGTTTGTTTTTGAGAAAATTCGAATTTTCGTTTTTTGACCAAAAAAATTGTATGGGGGCCACTGTTAGTTTTGATCTTAAAAAAAAAATGAAAAAAACGCCTAACGCAAATCAGCTCAAAACCTTAACTTCCAAGTTTGAACTCAATCGACCCAATGGTTTAGGCTGTAGGAGCGTGGACAGACAGACAAAATTGACCGGACGGAATCGCGGGACCCACTTTTTTTGACTTCTCTACCATCGTAATATCATGTTTGATTGAAATCTCGAGTTCGAAATTTTGCACGAATGCAAAACTTGCCATATAGTTCCTATATGTCGCAAGTAAAAAATCATTTCACAGCTGACAAAATAGCCGCTAGTTAAAATAGTGTCACCAACTTAAAGTTCCAAACTTTTAAAACTACAAACGGTTGTAAAGATCACCAGACTTGAGTTTTTGAACACAAACCAGGTGTGAAGAAAAAGATTAAAAATTATGGTTCGCGATTTAAAACTTTGATAAATTGTCACAGTCGTTAAAACAGTTTGAACATCAAAAATGTTGACATTTCATTTTCAAGAACTAAGTTTACAATTGTTAGTTAAGTTTAATGTCAGATCTACCAAGCCTCTATGTCTAAAGCAAGGAAACAAATTGTCCTTAGTTTTAAACAACTTCTAAAATGTTTACATTTTATTAGTAATGTAAAAGAATTTCTAAATATTGAGCAATTTGTTAACTCAATTTGTTAACAAATTGAAATCCTATTTATTTCGTTTTGCTAACATTATACTTATTTCTCAAAATCGGTACATTTACACATCTGACATCAGCTGTGAAAAAAAATCAAACGAACCTAAATTTGAAAAAAAAGGACTTATAGTTTTTAAATGTCATAAGGTCACAAGTCATTTAGAATTTGCAAATTACTAAAAGTTTATGTAGCCATTTTGTGACGTGAACTTTAGTAAAATATTTAAAGATGGTAAAATTATTCGAAATCTGCAAATTTATTTCTTTAACTTATTTAAATGGCTTTCACATTTTTACCTTGTTTAAAATCTTAAAAGGAAACAAACATATTTTCAAGGAAATTAATAAGCCGATGATATGTCTGTATTGTAAATAGCTAACTTGTTGAACACTTAAGCCCCAAATATCATGTCATTGCTTTAAATTCTTTAAATACGCCAGCATTTTCCTCCATCATAATAATTACCATAAAAGAAGTCCATAAAATGCTGTCTCAACAGACATAGAATAAGACAAGGTATACGAGTATAGATGAAGGTAGTTCATTTATAAACAAAAGAATCAGCAATATATTTCCAATCTGTTAAAACGTCATAATATAATATTTTATATATTTTTTTTTTTAATTTTTGATTTATGAGTAACAATAATTTATTTAAGGCCATCTTCATCTTATTTAAATTTCATCAAAAACCTTTGTGTTTACATAAAAACAAACAACAATCTCTCCCGCCTAGTGTTCCAAACATCATAAGATTATATCACTTCTCGTAGGTATATATACGGAGTCGAGAGTATCTAAACTTTTTATGAATCAAATCAAATTTTACGCCTTTTCAAAACAATATTGGTTGGTTATTGATCATTTTTATATATATTTTCAAACAATAAGAGTATCTCTCAAAACAAAACAAGACAAAAAGAACCCGATGAGGTTATAGTCATTAAAACCAAAACTTAAGGAAGAATAACATCAGAACAACGGGCCTCGCGGCCCACCCAAGATGCGTCCGCACTTAATGGTAATTGGGGTGCGGTATCGGTTATAGTATATAAAATATATGATGGCTGATGGCTACAACCTGCTCTATTCAACTCCTCCAAAAAATATATACAAATAAATAAAAAATCAAAAAATAAACTATCATAAGGCTTATAGTGTATCTATACGTATGTATATAAAGGTAAATGTATCTTATACCTACATCTGATGGCGATAGCTAAATGAAAATATTTTGTTGTTTAACAAACGAGGCGACACCTCAACAAAGATCCCAAAAGAACATCTATTTCCACTTAAAAATATAAAAAACCAAGTTTCCGGATTCAAGTTTATTCATCAAGAAAATGTAAAACACAAGAAAAGATACAAAACAAAGCGCGCTCACAAAATCAAAATACATAAATAAAAAAGTATCTATATATACAATTCTATATCTACATACAGAGACAGAAACAAAATTGGAATGCCAGGGATCAGCAATATTTTAAAGTATAATTCCGATACCCCGCGTAGACAAATTTAACATAACTATTAAACATTTGGAACCTGAAAATCTGAATCTAAATTTGTAGCTAAAGCTGAAGCTGGAAGTTGAAGTTGAAGCTGAAGCTGAAGCTTAAGCTGAAGCTGAAGCCGAAGCCATGGCACCGTACAAATTTCAATCAATTTGAATGCAAATTTAATCTAATTCGAAACGCCCAATGTCCATTGAAACCGCATGCGGTATGTGATCATTCACCCGCTCTAACAAGGCTCCTTTAACATACATAGGTAACAATCTGACTAGCCGTATCGGGTATCTCATAGATAGACCGCGATTAAGGCAAATATACATTCGATTCAGTTTCTGTTTCTGTTTCTGAATCAGTTTCTGTCCCGCAAAAGGTGGCAAAAAAAACAACGACACATAAACGCGACAGCGGACCATCACTGCGTCTCATAGGTAGTGCCAGTGATATATCAGACGGCGATCTGTCATCAAATGGGTGAAGTCAATCTGAATACCCAGAATCGGGCTGAAAGATTTCTGACTGCGATACAATGAAGAATGAATGACCCGGATGCGAGGTGACCCTTTGACTTGATCCTCAATCGCATCGCATCACAGGGAAGGATAAACGCTCTCAGTCTAGGTCTATATAATACTCGTATACTATATATGAATGTTTTGTGGATTTATGGCATTTAAGCCTGAGCCCAAGTTTAGGCTTCAGCTCCAGCTCCAACTCCATCAGCTATAATACGCGAGTAGACTTGAACTCAAGCTATTTGCGAAAAGGACACTCTCTTGTCGTAGGTGTACGAGATTTGTTCGACGTTGGAACGCCTTCTTATATTCGTTCGTATTCCTCAAAATACAATCGGCTATGATGCCCGCAGGCCTAACAGCTATACAGCAAAGCGGACGCCCACGCCTAGCAAATTGAATGAATATATACCCGCGCGATGCGATGCCTTGACTTGTGAATCGTGGTACTCTCGGTACTGGGTGCTGGTTGCTGGTTTCTGGCTGTTTGGAATGGAATGTGGCCCACGTCGCATCGTCATAGTCGTTCGTCGCTGGCTATAGGGTTGTTTAGCATCTAAAAGCTGCCATTGCCGATGAAGTGGATGTAGCGTCACCATTAACATGGCAGCGGAAGACGATCGCGCGCACTGGCACTACCACTGCATCACGATCTCGCCAAAGAGTGCAGCGGCTCGGCGGCGGCGGTGTAATATATTTTGGATTTGGTTTGGTTGCATCTTTTGTTGGTTGGCGTTCTCCTCCATATAGCATCAGCAGCGCCAATAAACGCAGTGGCAGGCGAAATTGTCGTGGCCCTGAAAAGGGGCTTGGCGGCTATACCAATCCGGCTAAAAACACTCCTTCCTGCGCAATACATCTCTTCTCATATTCAAGTTCTCTATTAAAATTTTCTTTTAAAGGCAATGGATTCCATTATACGAGCATAATATGCCTACCCAAAGCCATTTGGGCTAAAAGCATTTATTTTCTTGAATTCAACTCCATAACTTCCGACGGAGATTTGAGCTTTCTAATGAAGTAATATAGACGCAAGTATTTACTCGTCGTCGTAGGTATGTGAGATAGACTCGTAAATGTGTCGCATTCGTGTTAAGTCAGATAAAGATCAATGTCTCAGCAAGTTATTTCAGCTATAGCTCTCAGGGTATCGAATTACAGTGTGCCTTTGGGCTCTTTAACATGCAAATTAACATTTATTTTGTAAATATGTAAATTTAATGCATACATCAGACACGTTGAAAACCAATGGAAACGAAATCGAATTTGCTTGAATTATGAGGTGAACTTTAATTCTCTCGCTTTTTTTATTGTTTGTTTGTTTTTCTTTTGTTTAAAGAATAAGAAATTGTTGTTAACTACGCACGAAATACAAAATTAATAGATTTACATTTTTCGAAAACACGCCACGCGTTAACAATATTGCTTGTGAGTTCTGTAAGTTACCTGTGGAGGTGATTTTTTGTATTGACGAGATTATCAGTAACTTGTTCATTATCTACATCGGAAATGCTTTGAAATCTAAGTATTCTGGTATTTTTTCCACAAATTAATATTCATTGCCAAATAATGCAAATTTCAGAGGAATTTTACTGAAACAAAATATTGTGTTAATTCACAAAATAGGGTCTTTAATAAGTGTGAATGATTTAATTGGCGCATCAGCTCAGAAATTAACAGGAATTAGTAATGTTTAACTTTCAATAATCTCAATAATTTCGTTGTAGAAAAAGAATGATAGAAATTGAGGAGACACACAATTTTATGTCAAATCCGAACTGATAATTTTATAAGAACTTCGGCGTTATAAGAATATCTTTTTGAGAATTTATCAATTATACTCCCATTAGGACCAGTCTTTAATGAGTTCAAGAATATTTAAGACTAGGTTTTCAAATTTTGCAATCACCAATATAATTCGACATCAAGTAGATAGGTATAAATTTTTCCTCGAACCATTTGATTATGATAATTCCAGACTTCATACATGCATTCATTCCAATTAAAATTCCATTCTTTTATACAACCCTGACATGTGACATGACAATTTTGTACAATTAACATTACAACAAAGGCACAACACAGAGCAGATTCTAATCTACCAAAAAAGTACAATTAGGCGCCAGTTATTGCTATCATTGGCTTTCATCATTGAAAACAAACATTGGAACTTTTTTCTCAAGTCGTTTATAGCTATCATTTAAAATTTCTGTCATTGAAAATAATTTCCTGATTGAAAACCACCGAAAAATGTCTACTGACAGAAATCTGTCATTGGAATTCTGTGAAATTAGAACACAAATCAGTGGAACGATTCGTTTCACTTTTGAACATAAAAGTATCAGCTGTTCAGGAAAATGAATTTCCGTCCGGAAAATAGAAAAATACATTTTTAGAGAAAAATAAATGTGCAATCACACTTTTTTTCATAATAAAAATTCTTTATGATTTCCAATCGATCAGCATATAATTTTCATTTATAATCAAAGGGAAATACCGTCAAATATCGATTCAAAAATGTTTCCGGATCGATTTCAATGATAGCTATAACTGGCGCCTTAAGGACCTTGCGAAAGACTTAACTATTTGTCGAAATTTTGCAAGCCTTATAAATTATGTCTCATAAGAAACAGTAAACAATTTAAGTTATTAATGTGATTTTTGAAAGTCTGGATATGGACTTGCCCCCATTTGAAATGCAAGGTCGACTTCTTTAACCGTATCAACCTTTGATTAAAAGTTAAGACTTGGCAAAAAAGTTTCTATAACTTCTAAGAAATAATGCCATAAAATATTTGAAAAACTTGTACTTGAAGTAAACTGAAGAAGTCAAGTTGACTTTTAAAAGCCTTTTATGTGATTCAAAAGTCAATTATAAATTTAGGAACATTTGTAAAATAAGCGAGCTATTTGACTACAATCTTTTGCCTTTAATCAATTGCTTTAATTGAAGAAATTTAAAACTGCTACATTTTTAAATGAAAGACTTACTTTTAAAATTTACTTAAATGTAATTTTTACTTCTAAATTATTTTAAAGACTTTAAGAGTCAAAGAAATTGCAATTAAATTGACTTTATAGGTAAACTCAAAACTTTAAAAAGTACTCATAAACTGTATTTTAAAAATTGCAGATATTTTGAAAGTCAAAAAACTTAGATTAGTCATGACATGACTGAATTGGAATAAAGAAATGTGTTCTATTTATGTTCAGACTTCAGAGCATTTTAGGTTTTTAGGGTTAAACAAGAATAAAATCCAGCTTGTATTGTTTAAAAACACAAACCTTAGCTTACTTTTAATGTTCTTACTCGAATTAATAATTGTTAGGGAATGCACATATTAAACCTACACATAATTTTCAAATAGCATCGAAAATTGTTTGTCTCTTTGCAGTTTTTAATATTTATAAAAGAAAAACTTTCTATGTCAAAATTTTTTGAAACTCAAAAAAACAAAGAGTGGTGCAAAATTTCAAACAAATCAAATTGCAAAATTTTAGTAAATTTCCAAGATAAAAAGGAGACAAATAATCTTAGCACTTCATGCACTATTTAAATGTTACCAAAATTAAAACCAAAAAATGGGCTCATTTGCTTTTAGCTACATATTTCCTTAAATTTATAAGACTTTTGAGTTTCTGACACCTGGAATTAATTGGGCCGTTCAATAGGTTAAGGTTTGTTTGCATTGTTTTTTTTTCACGAACTGTCACTATTTGGACGTGTTTAGATGCATCGCTTTCAATAAAAGAGAATACGGATTAGCTAATTTATTGCCATATAGTATTTTCAAAAAAAAAATTGTGCAACTAACTTTCCGCTGGAAGTGCAAATCATTATCAAAAAATTGCGTATACGCCTGAGTGAACTACTATGTACTCCTCACTTCCTTCTAATTTTTAATTCAGTGATATCAATGGCACCCTATTGAATTTATATTTTTGTTAAGTTGTTTCTTTTGATTATTCTTTTCAATTTTAAGTACTAAATGATGAAGATAATCAAAGGATCTAATAGTTTATATTCTTGAAAAAACTTTGTTCAATTTTGTACCACACGTCATCTATGACAGTTGTCTACTGTTATAAGCTGTCGTCCAAACAAAGCTTTAGTAAAACGCAAACATTTTACTTTATTCCTGTTCCGGGGAACATTTTAATTGGACTTTCAAACTCTTGTTGAACCAAACCTCCTATAAATGTCTTCGGCCCTTTTATACTGCTTCTTTTTGTTCCTTCAAATTTTCTCGAAACGATTTATGGATATCCTTTATAATTGCTACTGTATTTACAGCTGATATACATCATTCATTAAAAAGAAAGAATTAGCTCCTTAGTATAGGTACGGGTACCAAAGTGTCCAATGGCGCCATCAAGCCAAGTCAACACAACATCTTTCTTGTAAAATTTATTTCTCTAAGATTAAGTATTTGTATAGACCAATCTGCATGTACTACACGCATGCGCAATGCATTTATTTGCATTCCATTGCTTTGCGTCTGTGCTAAAGCTGATCTACCGCCAATCGGTAAAAGGCAGCAGCAGCAGCACCAGCACCACAACCAGAAGCCCCAGCATCAGCACCATAGCACCAACCAGCATAGACACCCGTACGCAACGCACGTCTAACATGGATCGCAGTGGCAATAAAAATCATTCTCGTCTCAGCTCCAACTCCAAGTGGTCCAGCAGCGCCTGATGCTGATGCTGGATGATGGTTGTGGAAGTGGTAGAAGTGGTGGAAATGGTGGTGTTGCTACTATCCATAGAATCCCAGTAGCGATGTTCGCTTAAGAATTATATTTATCGTTCGCCCAGGCAAATTAGTAGTGGTAGCCGGGCGTATTCCTTATGCCAGGCACAATTTTTTGATTTGACTCTTAATTTATTTCGAAATGCATTATTGCCGCATGTTTCAAAAATCATTAACAGGAGTAAGAGAACTCGCGATATCTGATCCCTCCGTGGGGGACCGGACCGCGGACCGCGGACCGAGGACCTCGAACCGGTGCGCCAAACTCGCCCAACCAGCGACCAGATCTTATGATTTATGCGGGCTTTGGCATTGCAAATGTCCAACGCTGCTGAGTGCTGCTGCCGCCGATCCACCGCACCGATTCTCCACTGCCACCCTGGTTCTCAGTGCGTCGTATACGCTTACAATTACGGCTCAATAAGAAAGTGTTAATTCGCCTCTCATGTGTACAAATTGTGTTCATTCGCGTACAAGTGTTTAAATTTCACCTTGCGGACCAGCGATCACGATGAATGGTCAATGATCGGTCAGCGGAACGGAGAGATCTGTTCTTCTTAGTACCTCTAGGACGTTAAAGAGGAGAAGAACATTATGTTTCGGTAGGACCTATGTTCATTCAGTTGGTTACGACTTTGACTGCGACCTGAGAGCTTAGTCAGCGGATAATTATTTTTGCTTCGATAGTTCCCCATGTGTCCATATTTTTAATCATGTCCCAGAATTTGATGGTGGAGGTGTAGTGGCGAAGTGCCAAGAGCAAGAAGCACCTATAACGAGCTTCGCGTCTCGTCGCCAACACACCGCGCCACTACCCAAACGCGACGACGATGGTCCGTTCGGTTCATCCCGCCGCTAACACCGCCACTACCGCCGCCGTAGTAAATGCATTTGGATATTGGCAGTCAACCCCTGCTGCGAGGACATTCCTCAATCCGCGCCGAGAAGCAGAGAGTAGGTTCAGAGTGAGCCACCATACTGTGTGTGTTTGGATCACCCCCAAGACACGATATTATAAATTTCATAATTCACGAAATATGTTAAAATGAGTGCTGGGCTATATTTTCGCTGGAAATTGCTTTGTACGGGTGCGAGGCGATAGGTGGGCCATTGCCAAATGTCAAAACGAATAACAAAAAGCACAGGCATCAGTAACAGCAACACAAACAGCAGTGAGCAGCACTTGAGAAGTAGGTATATGGGAATCGGAATCGGAATCCGCATATACCTACCTACCTATATCCGAATCCGTATTCGAATTCAAAACCTACCAATTATATTGTATACCTAGTGTAGTGAGTGCGCCGACCGATTCGATTCGATGCGATGCGATGTGATCCGTGATCCGGAGCTTATTAAGGCCTTCTCAGTTCTCAGCGATAGGAAGGTATTATGGGATATATGGATGGATTGGATATACTGTCGAAAAACACCCCTGCGGTTTTTGTTTCCGCGCAGCGAGACAACCACTGCGCGCACAGTCAAGAAGGAGCTGCTGAACAAAAATGTCTGAAATGAATATATGGCAAAATAAATAAAAACATCATTTCCGTTTAACTTGCATTAATGTGATGTTCCCGATCCTGATTTCTATAAAGATGAAGCTAAAGTGTGTTTTGGACTTTTTCAACCGTTTTGCAAGACGCTGCGCTGTTCTGTTCTGTTCTGTTCTGTTCTGGGTTGCAGATTGCAGTTTCAATAATACGAAAACTTGAAATGTTTCGTTTCGTGCAGCGAAATCGAATGCAATTAATTTACCTATCGAGTGAGTATTTTTTCTTTGA
Source organism: Eupeodes luniger (assembly GCA_951509635.1). Taxonomy (NCBI): domain Eukaryota; kingdom Metazoa; phylum Arthropoda; class Insecta; order Diptera; family Syrphidae; genus Eupeodes; species Eupeodes luniger. The sequence continues at coordinate 2,153,741 of OX608075.1, read as the reverse complement.
AGTCGAAGTTTAAGTTTGGCATCAGTCAAGTCTCTTCGTATCTTCACAAAGCTATAAGCTAGAAGATTCTTGTGGTGTTTGATGAATTACGTCACGAGAATGAATCTATAAGCTGTCAATGGGATTCTATTGGAAAATATATTTTGCCTGGAGGTAAAATAATTTGCGAGTTGCAGAATTGAAGAGTTACATGTGCGTGTTCTGATACTATGCCTACGCTTTCACTCTTCTTGATTAATGAATCCGCACTTGAAGTATAGGATAAAGTCTGCTTGTTTTGATTGACACGTATTTGACTCCCAAATGTTAAAAAGACTAGACTACAGATCATTAGACAGAGGTTGTTAAAGATATCTATCATTGGGAATATGAGTTTTAGGTTTTTAGCAAGAATGTCTGGGTGTCAGAAGTCAGATTGGTATAGGCGCACAACATAATACAAAATGCAGGATTGTAAGGAATGCGCTAGGTACTTATTAAAAAAAAATGAATAATATTCACAACACAAAGTTCTTTCGAAGCAAAAGTTAATCTTAAAGGACCATTTTGCACTTGTCTTTTCTTTAAAAAAAGCAATGGACAAAAATTGAATATAAAATTGGTTCTGAAATGGTATCACAAACAATTGCAATAGTTTAGTAATTTGTATATTTACGTACATCAGTACATGCTTATCACCATTTCAATCTAAAACAAATTTAAGTTTCCAAAAAAATTACGATAGGTAGGGATTAATAATTTATACCAAAAAATCAAAAATAATGATCTTCTCACGGGCCTTACAGAGCCGCAGTTGAAATAGTTGATACTTCAATGGGTATCCCTTGGAAATAAGCAGAGAAAACAAAAATCAGAAAAATCTCAAAGCCCATTGAACATGTCATGGAAAAAGGTTTTCTTTCAAACGAAAGAGTAAAGTTATCGGCCAAATATAAGGTATTTGAAGCAGTTCTAAAAACGCCATGCAATGCTTCACAAGTTTGGAATGTAGATATATAAGTTCGAAGTAATTGAAAGATTTCAAAGGAACTTTTTGAAAAAAAAAACACACGAGTTATGTAATCCGCATAGAGATGGGGTATCAAAACGACTTTTTTTATTTGGATACTTGCTATGTAATTAAATCTTCTATGTCTTTGTCAAACGTCTACGTTTTTAAATTTGTTTGGATTTCGGAAATAATTTTTTCAAAATTGAGGATCCAAATGTCTCGAAAAACTAAGTAAGTCACGTTTTAAGTCAGAACTATATAAGACTTGTTTTGTTTGAATGTATCTGTTATCAACTTTCATATCCAATTAATTGTTATGCGATAGTTGAAGAAAACTAACAGAGTTCTCTGATACATCTTTTCGAACACGCCTACTTTTTAAACGTCACAGTGACATTAATGCAACAAAATTTGATAAATTTCCGTAATGAAATTCTTCGATAATTATATCCTCTTTGTGTGAACCATTTCGAATGCAAAATTTGACAGTTCATTTACCAAAAAATAAAATTTGAAATTGATCCAAAAGGCAACTTTATCTAGTCAATATTTTTACTGAAAAGATTATCAGAAACATTCAAAATTAGAGTTTTAAAATAATTGTATGTTGTTTCATTGCTAATTAGTTTAAATAAAATAAAACAATGATTGTCTTGATTATGTACATGCAATGAGGAATTGGATAAGAATTTTCCACACCGAAAAATGTCCATAACATTTTTTGTATTTAATTTCTATTTTCTAAGGATCCCTTGTAGGATTCCTAATTTGATGAAATCGAAAGTCACTTTCGTTATTGCCAAAGTCTCTACAAAAAAATAATTTAATTTCATTCTCAAACAAAGAGCCATACTTATCAAATAACGATATCATTTAAAATCTACATTTCCATACGAATAATCCATTGGAATCTTATTTCACAGCCTTGTCAAAGATAACTCAAAAACCAAACACCAAAGCGAACGTGACATTTAGCACATTTTTTAAATACATTTAAATCTTTATGGTAGGTACACAAGTCGACAAAGGCGGCAACCAAAACAGTGTTGACAAGAATGTTTGTTTTTGTTTTTATTATAAAATTATTTGTTGGCTTAAGAGATCTCTCTTTTTCTCTCTCTCTTTTTCTAAGTCTTGAGATAATCTTTATAATGACAAGGCTTAGACAACATCTAAGAAATATCAAATCGGTACATTACGAGTTTATAATGTTATTGTCAATATTATTGACATGGAATTCAACAATATTGCGCCTCTGTCATGTCATTCCCAGATGTTTGATTTCCTAAAAAGAATAATAATTCAAATCTTATCTAAGTTGTATATCAATATTTTATTGGTTCTCTAAGTATAATGTGTACTATTCGCTGTAGAGGTAGTTTCATGAATCCCCCGAAATAGTTAAATTCCCAAACATAATATAATAACAATATCACCCTCGATTCAAGACTTTACCTACCTCTATAGATACTCTTATGAATATTTTTGGGAAAACCAAATAATTGCGTAACTTTTTTTCTCTCTTGATTTTAATTTTGGTTTTGTTTTATCTTTATGATGATTCAAATGTGAAAGAAATCGTTTAATGTTTTTTTATTCGTTTTCTTATGTCAATGAATAATTTCCCTCATGCTCATCATTTAAATTCATTAAACTTTCGATACTTATTTTGTTGAAATTTAATTGTTAGTCAGGGTTTAAAAGATAAGTCAATAACACCCATCAACAGTTATATGTATGTTGTCATGGTTTATACTAAAATAGGCCATTAAAAGACAACGAAACGATTAATTTTCGATCTTGATTAAATTTAATATAGGACTTATACGTGATGAATATAACATTTAAAATGAGACTTCTCGCTGATTGAATATATAATTACGCAATGTTTTGATATGTTACCGTAAATTCTCAGAAAATCTGATTTAATCAAAACATTTAATTTTAAATGTTACTGACAGACACATTCTTACATCAAACAGTCTTTTAAAAATAAATTGTTTACTTTCAAGGCTTCCTGTATTAGGTTGACACAAAAAGGATTTAGTTCTTAAAAGTATGACGTTTATTGATTTAGTAAAATTTGTAAGCCAATTTTCACGCAATTACTGAGCTGAAGAGATGATTTTGTTAATGTTTAATTATTTCAGAACCTTAATGTCCTTTACATTTTACTTAACTCAAAATTACAAGATGGTTGCATCAAGTTTTAAGAACTTGGTAAATTTATATGACTTCTGACATATCATAGGTCACTGACAGATTAGACGTGTTCATTTTACGGAGTTATTTTTAAATAGAATTTTCCTCTCGAAAAAAAAAAAAACGTAAGATTGGGGTCGAATTTCTCAGGAAAAAATAAGAAAAATGTTATATGCAACTAAACTCACGCTTTAAGGTGGAACTATAGAGGAAAAAAATCCCAGGTTTGAATTCCTTCCATTGTTTTAACTTCCTGATTGTAATATCTTTTATGTTTTCACTTTAGTTTAAATCACAAATTAGCTGGTTCATGTTTAAGTTATTTCCCTAAATCCATATGGCTCCTGAGTTTCTGAGAATTCCAATGAATAGGCCCGTTCCCCGGATTAAGGTTTATTTGATTTGTTCTTTTTCACGAACCGCCTCTGTTAAGACGAGTTTAGATGAACCGTTTTTAATAAAAATGCAATTAATATTTAAATACTTAACAAAACGTAGACAAAATATTGAATTTTTCCAATTTTGGGAAAAAAGCTTAGCCCTTAATACTTTGTTATTTAAAATTATGCACTTAGTCTTGAAACCGATGACATAAAATTAATGAATTGTATAGTTATAGTGGGATAAATAAGATTTTGGTTTCGAATTTTGAAATGGTCATCCAGGACTTCAACATTGATGTTTCAAAAGATTATGGCCGGAGAAAAACCTTTAAGTACACGGTTCCCGTATATTGTAACATTATTCATGATTTTCTAACATTTACAACTTCGAATGCGTTTGTCCCAATGATGCATTGGCGGTACTCAAAACTCATAATAATTTTCAACCAATTGACTTGCTATTTTGAACAAATCTTGGAAAAATGCATCTTCCTTGGAACTATATTCAAAAAGTTAATTTGTTATTAATAACTATCTGATGATTTATAGGTCAAGTTCTTCACTTTACGCATTTGGACAAAAAATGTACGTGTTTTCAAAGCTGTTATTATATAAAGTGAAAAATTCATTGGCTCATTATAATTTAAAAATTGCAGCAGGGGAATATCTATCCGTGGACTCTGAAAAAAGGAGATGCTATCGCGAAATATCGCTTAAAAACATTATTGTACGCATTCAGTGACCTCGCATTCACAGAAAAAGTCATAACGGTTTGAAAGTGAGTTTTGTTTTTGTAACAAATCCGTCGTCTAAACATTTATATTATTTGAAGTTTTTGAAACAAAACCAAAATTAAAATAAGGTTAAAAACGGGTATTTTTATAACTTGAGCAAATAGCTAAAATCAAAGTTCGGATTTGAAATCAGCACCAAACATTTTAAGTATCCACAGTTTATTTTTAAAAACTATGAAACTGGTAAATTCAAGGTTTGGCTCAAAAATTCATGTAGAGTCAAATAAATACTCATAACCAATAAGAATTTGAACTTTACAAGATCATCACACAATTTATTGCTAAGGGTATATTGAGTTTTAGCTTAGCTTTAAAAAACCGTTTTTGATTGTCTTTAGGATTTTTAAAGGAGCCATATGATGTGATAGAAAAATTTAAAGCGATATTCGAATTCAGGGCATCTTAATCCTTTGAAAAAGTATTGTTTTGTTTGTTCTTCGTAGAAATAACGTAATTTTGCCGACCAGTATTACCAGACCTAGCTAACCTATCGATTTATGATGTATGCATTCAAAAATGTTTTTAAATTGATAACTCTTTTTCAAGGCGTTTAAATACGGCCTCTAACGCACTATATACACAATTAAAAAACATTATTTCAGTCTTTATTTCCCATTTATTTTCAATGGACTGTTGAACCACCCTCAGGGGTCTACACCTCACATCTTATTCAAACCATCCTGACAAACATCAACAATATAATGAAACTTATACGAAAATCAACAGAGTAACAAAACTTCAAAAACCATATTCGGCAGCCGCATTGTTCCCGAAAGTAGGTACCTACATTCACTCAACACTATACGCACTCTTATTATTCAAAGATTGAAAGAAATAAAAGAAAACACTTCTTCTTTACATCAAAATCATAATGAACTCCCACGCACAGCTTAACAAATCGATTTCACCAATCATCTTCCATAATACAATCTATAGAAACCTCTCTCCTCCGTCTCCAACATACAATTCATATATTCCTCAAAGACGCAGCACAACAAAGCCAAGACTATACCACATCTCAAGCCATCATACAACAAACAAAACAATAGCACTATACCAATCGATTTAATGACATCAAGTGACACATGTAACTCAATCGTATTTTAATAGCCGATTAACAATGGCTGCATCCACACTTCCAATTCCAATTCGAATTCGAATTCCAATAATAATTCCAATCTAAAATGTGTTACCCCACACGCTTAGCTACGCTAGACGAAATTCAATTCAAATGTAATTACTCTTGTTTCGAAACAATTAATAGACCAGTTTTCAGTTTTAAGTTGGTTCGGTTCGGTTCTGCTCTGGAACTTCGATTCAGATTGAGCTTATAGTCGTACTTGAGTATAGAAATCCCAAATCCAAGTGGCCAAGACAAGGAGACGGAACACTCCAGAAATTCATAGCTCGATTGCACAAACAAAGGAGAAAACTTGTTCCTCCATATCAGCCAGCGCGCAGAGTCCACATAAAACAGCCTTCGTTTTATTGTTGGGCCATCATGTGTGTATAATACGTTACGTTGTTCAGATCTTTTATTTTTTCTTTTATTAAGTTGGCTTTTAATGGTCTCACCGAGCGTCTCACCAAGTCTCACCATCAACATCACCTTCCACCAGCTTTAGCTCCACTCCGCTGTGCTGCATCCACCTTGTGTTGTGCGTTCGTTCGTTACCCAATTGCCGCATGCACCGTCGCCGCGCCGCGCCACCGCAATAAACCGCGCGTGTTCATCGTCTCCTCCGCTCCGCGTATAGTCGTCACATAGTATGGTCGCGCGAGAAACGACTTGTGTCGTACTCGTCTTTTTGGGGCATAAAATCCATTGCTCACATATGTTTAACTGGTGTCCATTGATGAGATGATTGTGTTAAATGTACAAACTGTGAACATGGATTTCATTTCAGTGTCCAATAGAGGGCGACAAGAGAAATTTTATTGCCTTGTGAAATTTGCGCCTATGGCCGTGTAGATTAAAGATTAGGCTTTGCGTACATAAGTGGAGGGCAATCAGCACATTCGCAGCCAGGAGGCTTCAATCTGGCCAAAATGTGCTGGAGCTAATACTCTTTATATACGAGTAGTATACGGAAAACCACTTTTTCACCCGCGTTTGGCATGGTAATTCTTTGAGGTTTCAAAAAGTTGTATGAATCCTATACACTGACAGGAAAGTCAAAAAGAAAATGGCATCCACCCAAACAAATATGATACAAAATTATTTGACAGGTTAAATGCGAAAATGAAGGACGAACCTCTGTCGTCGTACGTCTTCATCCTGCATTAACCTTAACGCTTCAAACCGTATTGCCATCTTATTTTGACTCGAAAACGTTTATCAGCATAAAATAAGAACATTTGACATAAGACCCTTATGTCATGAGCATTTTGCGAGCTTTTTTTTAAGACTTAGGAACTGTCAAGGTATTCCAAAATTGTAATCTCTTTTGTTTCATGTTGTAAACTTGTAAAATATTGATTCCCTTTAATTAAAAAAGATGCATCTAAACAATCCTCTTAAAAGTGACAGTTCATGAAAAGAAAGGAAGTGACAAAACCTTAATGGCTGAAACACAAACACGCTTCAACTTCGGCTTCGCCTGCTTCGAGGTTGCTTTGAATGACATTTCTATTATTTCATCCCTCCAAAGAGCAAATATTTTGTTTGTTGACATTTTTTTACAGCTGTTGGGCTGTCAGACAAAGCGAATGTTCAGATAATTGAACTAGAGCTTCCGTTTGGAGTCACATTACGTTACATTACGTTCTTTTCCTTACGATTGTCAAACGAAACTTGAGGTCGGAGCTCCATTGTGATAGCATGCATTGAATTCCTATGGCTGAACTCGTAAACGTCAGGCGAAGCCGAAGCTGTTCGTGTTTCAGCCATTAATGTCACTAAAGTTGCAAATGTCACTTCATATTCTATTAGTTTTCTTAGCACGTAGACATTTTCCAGGTGTTCCAAAACTGCGATCTTTTCTTTATTTCGCAAACTGGTCAAATATTAATTCCTTTTAATTAAAAAGGATATGTACATCTGAACACGCCTTAGAAGTGACAGTTCGTGAATAAAACAACGCAAACAAACCTGAATCTGGACAAGTGGCCAATTAAGTTGAAACGTCAAAAGTCTGAATTCAGCAGATTACTTCAGTTTAAAGCAGCCATTTTATGATTTTATCTTAAGTAAAATGGTTTAAAAGTAGCCAAATTATTTTTTTAATTAAGTAACTTACATTTAAATTCTCGCGTCTTAAATCCAACCGGGACAGCATAATTTCTATCAATGTATTAGACTGCATTAGAAGAAACGCATAACTTTCAATTTTATGGCGTCAATTTGAAATGTGTTTCATTCACCAAGCCTTTGGGTAGAACACGGAACTATATGCTGGTTCCATGGCAAGGCTTGTGCTAAATTGAGTGGGCGTCAGAAGCGCAAAGTATCTTGATAGCCCCAAGCAGCCGAGCACTGTTCGTAAATCAATGTGAAATATTTAATTCTTTATTTAGCCAAATTATTTTAATATTGTAGTCATGGTGTTGAAATTTGATTCCAGGGCAGGAATTTCCACACACACAAACCACACTCCCTGATGGCATAGAAATAGGATTATAGCAAGCATTACATTATCTCCTATAAAGAGTTCCATTTAGACTTCTTGGGCGCTATAGAGCAAGTTGGACATCTCACCGACCGACCGACGACGCGACGCAACGCAACGCGGTGCAATGAGTAATTGATTGACAATAAGAACATAAATACACTCTATATAATGCTCTGCGCTCATCCGGTCAATGAGTTTTCTCACCGTTGCACCATCAGCGTCATCTCACTGACAAATTGCCGCCAGACAAACGTCAAAGGGCCCTCATTGTTGTGCGGTAATACAGAGAATGTCATCATGGTTGTTATTTTGTTATTGTTTAGCAACTTTGACTGGGGATATGGAACCACAATGGACGACAAGCACCTTAATCTGACAGCTCTCACGCAATTATCGAATCATTCAATTTGTCAGGTGACACCTTGTGAAGTCGCATTTGTCCCAAAACTGTCCCGAAGCCATAAGGGATAATTAATCGATTGCCTTCTCAAAAGGCGGCTAATATATTCGTTCGTACAAAAGTTTATCGCGATCTCTGACAAACTACGCGTAGATAGTCAATTATTTATATTCTGTTCAAGAGGAAGTTGGGTGTCGAAAGGACATTTGTCCGTTTAGTCATCTTGTCGTCGTCGTTGGTCGGCGGCGCGGCGCGGCGGTGGTGTCATCGCGTCGCTTTGTCGTCGTCGGTCAGCTTGCGATGATAAATAGACTCAATCCATTAAGAATGTCGATTGACATTGACCCAAAAAAAGAAGAAACAAAATAAATAAACGTCAAAACCACGCGCAGCGGATTAGAATGCAAATATGCACAACCACAGGCCTTCGGTAAACACAACACAGAACCCTTATAGGTTAGGTACCTAAAGACATTAAAGAAGGAAGCACCACCACAACACACAAACAAGGGAATTTCATGATCGGACAAACAGAGAAACTATTAGTGCAGAGGTATATTAATTAAAAGGTTCCCGAAGAGATAAGGAACTGAAATAAATCACACGTTCTATAGTCACAACCGCTCCGTATCTATACAACAGACCCACACGTAATTATGGTGGCTTGTTGGAAAATAGCTCTGCATTGCGTACCTGATCGAAGAGGCGGGCAGTGGAAATTAGTTACCATGTCCAAGCAAATAAGAAAATTACCCAATCCAACCCGGACCGACCCAACTACGCTTCGAACGCTTCGATGATGACGACGACGACGACGACGATGAAGAAGAAGTCAACGAAGAACATTAAGATGTAGCCTCTTCCATTACCATCAGGCATCAAGCATCATGCATCAGGCAAGATACAGGCCCTAGAAGAGGAAAAGCTTACAATGCATATCCATCGCGGGACGATATGCTATATGCCCGATGACTATCACCTATGGATGGATGTGGTCAGCTCCGGTGTAGTTAGTCAGTCATCGCGAAGCCCGATCGTGTTCGATCGGTTCGCTGACGCGATATCTGGAACCAAAATCAAAATAACTCTTCCCAACCTGGAATTCTGCGTACCCCTCTGCAACCGCCATGCTAACCCAACACACCAGCATCAACCGCGCACCAGATTCATTTGAGGGCAATTTGTCGTCAAATCCATTATACCGCTGGAGAGGTGATTGGGTATAGATTTTTATTGAGGGGCACTCAATATATCTATCCCATCCCATACTTCCAGTGCGACTATGTAGCCCGAAACGGGCTCCTCTTATTCAAAACGAATCCGATTTAAGCAAGTGATAGTGTCAACTAAAAGGTCCATTCATCTTGCCATATAGGTACGTGAATGCAGATTGCAGATGGGTGCTACGATAGGGAGCGGGCAGTATTTGTTTTTTTATAAACTTATAGGCTGCTAAACTGATTCAATTTGAATGTGAAGTTGTTATAAGTTTTTTATGTGTAAAATAAGTATAAGGATTGCCCACAAGGGATATTTTGTAAAGGCGATCATCTGATTTAAATCTCTCGACTAGGTACTTACAAAATAGATTTATATTGTGGAGCCCTTAAGGAATGTGGTTTACGGCGATCGATGTTATGTTACGATATCATCGCAGGATCGTGCTGTTTTGTCAACAACTGCGATGCCAATTTGAAGGAAGTGTGACAGTATTGCCAATGTGTCAAAATGTAAAAAGAAGTACAAATTTCATTCGTAAATTGTTCTTAAAGATATTGACAATTGGCAAAAATGACAAGTAAAATACTTCAAAATTTATTTGTCAAGAGAAAAATTCTGACAAACTTTAGGGTAAAGAGTATTTCACATTGGTGATGTTTGTCCGATTCCGGAAATATTTAATTATTGATCCTGCGTTCTCAAATAACGACTGGTTTTTAAGGTGGCAACACTGTATTAACTGGCAGCCATATTGTCAGATGTCAAGTGGTTTATTTTAAATTGTGTTTGACATTTCAACGTGAATAGGCTGACGCGTGAACAACCCCTTCAAAATTGACCAAATTTATTTAAAAAATCATCGTTCTGTTCGCTTACTTGTGGTGGAACGGATACGTCAATAAACAAAAGTGCCGTATTTGGAATGATGATAATCCTCAAGTCTCCAGTTTTAAGACAACGTTACATCCATAAACACTGATGTGTGTGCTTTATGGCTTGGTGGAATAATGGGTCAATACTTCTTTAAAATATAAGCTGTGGTTTCAACAAGACAGCGCTACTTGTCACAGCAAACCAACCTCTCGTAACCGCAAAGTTTCACGTTACGGACCCGTGAATTGGCCACCAGATCGTGCGATTGAACTTCAATTGACTACTTTCTGTTTTTTTTTCACTTTTTAACCATGAGACGTCAAAATGACCTAAATGACTTAAAAATATAAAACATGACAACTGCCTAAAGAAAAGTACGCAGATCAGAAAAATGATGCATACTTCTATTTTGAAATTTTCCTTTACATTTTTTTCAGCAGTACGTTTACGTTCACGCACAAAATTGTGACATTTGACTGAATAGCTCAGGTTAACAAACAAGCATACAAAATTCTCCACTTAGTTTTTCAGAAAAATAACGTTGGAGGCATTTTTTGACAGTTTGCCATTTAATACGTCGTTATTTTAACTGAAAGAAAGAATTGTACTGTTTCCTTAACTTAAGAACTTTTGTAAAGAATAAAATTATGGGGATGACATTAAATTTCTAAATTGCCAAATTGGCTCAAATTGAATTTGGAGACTCTAAATGAATTTTTTGACAGATTATATGCGAAGTGACATGTGACTTCTATATCAGTTTCTGGCATTAGAGGTTCAGCGGAATCTCATAATCATTGTTTGTCGGAATCTAAATTGTATTTCATGTTTCCTTATTGTATGGGAACAATAAAATGACAGGAATAAATGAAGGACATTTTGTTTTTGTTGTTTTAATCGCATCAGTTTGTTCGCATGTACATAGGTAAAAATGTGCGAATATAACTTTTCGTAATTTATTGAACAACACCCTACCTTGGAAATGATATGTGCTGTAATCGTACCCCCGTCATCATCTTTTCTCCCATGCAGTCGAACCCTTATCCATTCCATTTCCATATAATGTGTACTGTACATAAACAGTGGGTGAAATGAATCTGAGATCTTAAAGTGTCGTTCTTCATTGAACTTGCGACATTTATCGCGTGTTGTATCACTTGACACGTCAACTATATTTTCCACACACTTAAGATGAAACAAATGTCATAAACATATCTGCTGCTGGTGAACTTTGGCATTGCCGCTGATGATGTTGCCTGTCCTGTGCTGATGTTGTTGCGGCAGCAACATCAACATCAACAGCAACAGCGATAGCGGCTGCTGCAACAATTCTATGCACGCAGCGCAAAATGCGGCTTCCTTATCGAATCGCAGTAATCGCGCAGCAATAAAATGTGCACGCAGATAACCTTTATTACCCCCAATCACTAGTGTGTGCTAGCTCATCTTGCAACAAGAACAACAACAACTACAACAAGAAAAAAGAGATGCCACACCAGACTTCGCGCACTGTAAATTGTTGCAATTTGTGGGCCCCTGACTTGTCAACTAAATGACTCACAAGACCTCTAATTGAACGGCCTATCGCAATCAATATAAACATGTAAGCTAAATCCTTGTAATTTAGTCTCCCTCGGCCGTCATCGAGCCCAAGGACTTAAGCCAAGTCGCGCAAACAAGAACCCCGTTCCCATGGGGCATGGCATGGGACCTCTATCTATAGGCAAAAAAAAAACAAAAAAAAACAAACCAGCAACACGTCGCGTCGTAGCAACTCATAAGCCCTGCGCAGCACGCATTTCCAATTTAATATCTTTCCACCGCACCGGTCGGCAGCAGCGGTGTGGTGCAACGCGGCGGGTTTCAGAGGTGAGGAGCATATAACAACACGGTGGAGAATGCGACTTAATGCGACTCGAAACTGTACAGAGACTTACAGATATCTAAAGCGCGTTGATATGTGATAGGTCGGACATGCATCCCAAGAGCTTATGGCATTCGTATAAAGACATCAAGCCCCAGATGTCAGCTGGAGATATGTACTTAGTAGCTGTATCACCAATGGAGAGATACACTTTCAGCGCCAACACCATTTAGACGGGCGCATTCCATGGATAACTTTGAGCTGTGAGCTCTGAGCTCTTAGGTAGGCTCTCACTCTCTCTCTATCTGTGATGTGACTGTTGTTGGCAGGCTGTGCAAGTTGGCAAACAGCCCATTGAACCGGCATCTCCATCTAATGCGAATGGCCTATGTCGGAGCGGCGACACGGCCGCGGCCGCAGCAGCAGCGGCGGTGGCGGCGCGGCGGCTCAAAACTTATAAATGTTAAAGGTAAATAAATCAAGCGGCTTCCAACTTTAATCACGATCTCTTAAATTAAATCGGTACACATCTCCGCACTAAGTCACTTGGCGGATCGGATGCGGATTGCGGATAGTGATGCCTGATTCATGATGCCTGAGTTATAAGACGACGACGAAGACGAAGACGACTATACGACGACACGATGCCTGCCAATGATGATGTTGATGGCTACTTTGACTGCTCTGAGTATTACGGTGCTCGCGCTAAAATGACATGCACGTATTCTTCGAGATGAGATGGTCACTGTGGTCATGCCACAGTGCGCAGTTGTCCGTCTTAAACGATTTAAACGGAATGAAGTGAAGTTTCGCCAAATGCGATTAAAACGTCGCTTTTTGCGTTTCTATATTCCTACATATTCACTCACGTATGTGCTGTAATTTAATGCAGCTTATACCTACCTCACAGTACCTACTACGTTGGTGTAAGGTAAAAATGCAATGCGCAGGCAATGGATAATTACCGTATCGGCATAAAAGTACCAACTCGCACATCCGTCATGGGCTTTTTGCCCCACCACCGCCGCCGCCGCCGCCATCACTGATGGTGACCTCATATGTGTCGAGTACCTAACAAATCAAAGCCCGAAAATCATAAAATGAGTACACTGACAGAAAAACAATAAATAAAACTCCTTTTAAACATGTTTTTAATAGTAAACAGTGTTTAGCCTTACGTTGGGCGCCATTTAAGAAATTTGGTTAAAACTTCTTTTAACTTCTCCCAGTTTGTCGCAAACGAAAAATTTTGGAGCAAATTAGCATATAATAGATATATAAACAGTGTGTCTTTCTCTTACGGTAATTTACATACGTCAAACTATGACATCTGTCAAAGAAACCAAAATAACAACCGTCATTTTTGAATTTGACATTTCTGTGGATAGTTATTTTAAAACAATGTTGTGTATTGATAAATCTTTCAGATAAGCTTCAAATAATCAGATCTTATATTTTTATCAGTGTACGCGTGGAATGGAATAACCGAACCTACATATTTCAAAATTGGCACGACTGATGTGGCATATCCATATATATGAAAATAAAATTGAAAAAAAAACATATATACATAATGTACGAATATTATAACGATTTCCTTTATTCGATTGCGCCGTTGACAGCGGCCACCCAGAGCGGGCCGAAACGGGTAGGGTCGAAAGAGAGGCAGAGGATGATGTAGAGGTATCAAATCTCCAAATTTTGCCTTTCAATTTCATTTAAATCATCGTAATCAAAACAAAAATTCTGTGAAAACGCACTTAATTAAAAATCGGAATTCCAGACAGCCATCCAGCCCATCATCAAGGGAACTGTGATGGCGATGGAGATGACGATGGTTGATGGCGGGATAGACTGCGGAACCACAGATAAAATTCCAAATTCCGCAAGCGATACGCGACGTGGACATCAGTGGGCTAAATATGCCATGTGATAGCGAGATTATCCGCGATGTTGAAATGTTAAATTGAATTGCAAGCGCGATGAAGATGACGATGACGATGATGGTGATGGTGACTGTGACGGTGATGGAGCTGGACCTGGAGCTGGTCCTGGAGTTGTTATGCGGTGGCAGCGGCAAGACTTAACTCTGATGATTGCAAAACCCCTTACTCAACTGACGTATGGCTACGATGACGCGAAGCGACGGAAGACGGGACTGCTGCAGCTATGGGGGAGACTGGGTGCGAACAATAATTTGACAGTGGAGTGAAGTGGTGGTGCTGGTGGGCCAGGGTCTGGGTCTGGGTATTACTGGGCCTGGCCATGCGCATGCAATCGCAATGTTACTGATGGTACTGGTGATGGCTTGCTCCCTTGTCTCAGTTACTGGGATCGGGATAGGGATTGGGATGATGATTGTTGCGGGACTACTCTCGATTCTCGAACAAGTAATCCGCAGAATAAGTTGAGATTTAAACAGCCCCGATGTTCAATGAATCGTGTAAGCATGCTGACCTAACTTCATCAATTTTATCCTCGAATGTGCGATGTGATATGAGGAACGACCATGAGCCATTGGCGATTGCCGATTGCCCATTGCCAAACCCGAACCCCCTGTGAAGAGGATTGGCTTTAATTGATTTTGACATGTGACAAATCTTTCACTGGGGACTCTGTTCGATTGAATGGCGGGCATTGGCACGCTGGCAATATTACGATATATGTATTATCCATACCTACAAAAGGGGGCAGAGGCGGCTAACTGGACCATCGGATCAGTGCGGTGTGTAGGTACGCGTACAGATAGTGCGAGATGCGAGATCTTGCATCGATCTTTCCTTAGCAGTCGAATTGATCGGATCAGGATCGCAATCGTGATCATCGCATGTTGGACTGGACTGGTTGGTGATTGCGATGGCGACGAACACAACATACCGGGACGGCCGGCACTGCCCTCATCATATTCGGTTCGATGGTTTATCGGCACTTTTGAAACGATTTTGAGTTTGCGTTTACGTTTGCGTTTGTTGTGCGTCGCGTCGTCGGTCGTCGTCGTCATCATCATCATCGTCTCTCTGATCTACAACTCTACTCTTTGTCCATCCAAATCCAAACAACATATAGGGTGGTATTTTATTTGTGTACCTATCCCGAACCTACTCATACCTATATTACGTATGTAGACTCTCAAGTCCCCATCAACAGATCCCAAATGAACTTGGAGGACGAAATAATGTTGATGATTATTATTTATAGTTTTGTACCTTTGCCTAGGTCTTCGCGATCGGCTACAAATATTTATACCTGAAAATTATGTTTTTTCTTTCTCTTTGGATTTTCAATAATTTATATAAACTAGCTTTTTGCCGCTGCTCTGCTTCGGGTTGACGCGACCAAGCAACCGACAGTTTTGTGGCCAAAGGCGGCCTTACTGTCAAATTGTTCATCTTTTTTATCGAATGAAACTATACGACTCGACTGTGCAGCCGTTGCGATAAAAAGTTGTTTTGAAACTTTGTGCAAAATTAAATGTCAATTGTGTTAATAGTTGAAGATGATTTAATGTTCTGTCGTAGAAATATCATTTCATTCTAAAAAAAAAAATGGAGGTTTATTATACACAGGGTTGATGATTCAACTTAAAAATATCGCTGTTGAAATAATCAATAAACTAGGCTTAAGTAGGTTTATATTTTGTTTTGTTTTTTAAGTAGTTTTATTTTTTTTAAGATATTGGCAAATGTTTATACGTCGTTCTGATTCTTAACTCAAACCGGGATAAATGTTGACATGATTTTTCTCTCACACAAGTGTAAAAAAAGGTGTATTTTGTAACTGATTTTTTAATTTTTTTATAGAAGTTTAACCTAAATACCTTATTCATAAATAAGTTCTAATTTATTTTGTAATAAATTGTATAAAATTGGTCCTGTGATAGAACCAGAGGAACACAGTTTTAACAGAAAACTCGATTGATTTTAGCAAACTAACTCTGCGTTAAAAATAACAGCTGAGCTCCTGTGTTATAATTAAAATAATGTTTTAATATATATTTTAGCGACTTTATTGGTTTGTTTTTAGCAGAATAAAGATGAGATTTCAATAGAGATGAAATTGGTAAATTTTGTCTGATTAATTCAGTCGAAAACCTTAAAGTGATTTGCTATTTTGAAACGACAAAACCCGGTTGTAACAAATTGTTTTTGAGATTATAGGAGAACAGAGAAGTCTTTTGAATTTCAATGAGTTAAACGATTAAAAGAACAAACATTATTCTTTTGATAAAAACATCCTAATCAATTGTTGTAGCCTTTTGTAACCTGTTAATTTTTCAAAATATCTTTAATTAATCTTAGCAAATTACCACGTTAATTTAACAGTTTCTCATGTCATGTTTTTTTGCCTAGTCTCTGCTGATGGTTTTGACCGATTTTTTTTCATACGTACATACGTACTTTTACGTCCAATTATATAATATAAAATATATATATTATATTTTAATAAGCGCATTAAATATGTTAGGACAACTTATTAGGCTTTGATAGTTAAATGTACAGTTAGCTATCGAATACATGAAGATGAGACTTACTTTTTACATATTTTTAGTAATTTATCAAAAGTTTGTCATATGTAAGGGGTCAGTTATTAAGCTATCATTGAAATCAAACATTTTTTGAATGGATATTTGACTGTGTTTCCCTTTGATTAGAAATGCGAATTATGTAATTATCGATTGGAAATCATTTAAGAAATTGTTTTGAGAAAAAAAATTTAATTAGAAAGTTACTTTTCTATTTTCCGGACAGAAATTTATTTTCCTGAAAATAGCTGATTCTTTTATGTCCAAAATTGAAACGAATCGTTCCACACTGATTTGTGATAAAATTTCACACAATTCCAGTGACAGATTTCTGTCAGTAAATGTTTCTGTGGATTACAATCAGCAAATTTTTTTCAATGACAGAAATTTTTAGCTGACCTGCCAAAAAAATTCCAATGATTGGTTTAAATGATGAAAACCAATGATAGCTATAACTGACCTCTAAGTAAAATATTCGCACCCACAAAAGTCATATCCATAATTCTCAAAATCTTCAGAAAGTAATGAAAAAGCCCTACCGATATCTTTCAACTCGGAGTACAAAAAACAGTTTTTGGGATCTAAAACATCCAGTGTTGGGTATTTAAAAAAAAAAATAAAACTTGAAACAAACTCAGAAAAACTTTCCAAATTGTAAAACCAAAAAAAAGTGATGAAATCACTCATTCTACATTTCTTAAATTTTTTAATATTCATCAAGGCCATATTTTGCTCTTAAATGTGTGGCTTTACAAGGCATGTTTTTCTACATAATTTAGTCATTGAAATTGTATTTCCATATTTCACAACAAAAAAAGTAAACAAAATATTAAACTTGAAACATTGAAATTCATTGTAATAGTTTGGCACACCAATTATTTATTTATTCAATTATATTAAATTAAAGTATAACAAATAATGTAAAAGTATTTATTATTTATAATTCATCATGATTTCTGATTTATACAAAATGATAATTGTGAATTAACTAACAAAATTAATAACCCAAAATGACACTTCTTGTCAAACAATTTGTCTATGTTTTTATAATTGATAAAATCATCTTTTAACCTTGGTAATAGAAGAAAAGGTCATATTCATTCGTTCTCGAACTTTCAAGCTACACATATAATTTAATAAAGTATACATTTTTTAACGATTAAGCAATCGAAATTTATTTAAACCAAAAAAGAAGAATTTTAATCTTTAACCAGTGACACAAACATTGGTCCTTCGAGCCGGATTTCCTATGTGTAGGGACAAGACAACCGACTAATGCTGGGCAGCGACAGAGGCCCGTGTAAGAATTTACGAGTCAGGGTTACGGGTTCATGAGGGGCTGGATAAGTTCCTCCTCTAGAATGACAATGAGACATATTTGAAATATTCATATACATTGTACCGGTTTTTTGTGTATTCTGTGTTTTGATCTACCTTGGGATCTTTATGTTTTGAATATCAGGCAGTTCTTTTCGAAAAGCTTGTCATTCCTCTCTTATGTCTGAAGGAATTGGTTGATCCCAGTCAGTTCCTCGGCACCATAACTTCTGCATCATGATCTTAGCTTTGATCACGCATGGTGCTATCCAGCCGAGTGGATCGAAAAGCTTGGCAATTGACGATAACATAGTCTTTTTTGTGAGTTCTTCGGTGTCGTTTTGTACATTCTGAAACGAAAAGATATCATCCTCTGGATGCCAGCTTATGCCCAATGTTTTTACAAGATCGGTTGATCCAAAAGGCAATTCAAAGCTGATCTCGCAATCTTCTTTGGGGAGATCTTGTAGAAGATCTTTGCAGTTGGAAGTCCATTTCCGCAGTTTGGCGCTACAGTAATCAAAATAAATCAATAACAAACAAAAAAAACGTTTCAGAAAAAATAATTTGAAATGTACATCTCAAAAACACACTGTTTAGTTCATAAAAAACTAAATCTTAATATTTTAATAATAAATATGACCTCTATTCTTTACATTGATGTTATATGCCACGTCAAAATTTTTACCCACTCCGCAGTAGTTCCTTTGTGGAGATGAAGTTATGTGTAAAATTGACAACCATCGGTATAAACCTTCTGCACCAAGATGCTTCAAAAGATTGTCCGCGACTATTAGCCGGCCAATGCAAAAACCATGAATTTTTAGATTTAAGGAATTGTTTGATAATTGCGTCGCTGATGTGTATAGCTTATCTTTCATTATCCTATTGAAAAATCCAATTATTTCTCCAAAATTAATCACTACATCATGGAAAATAGATCACATAACGTAATTCACGCTCGGTTCTCAAATTCCTCCAATATTTTGGAAGCCATCAGGCCATTTCCATTTGATCTTCCCAAATCTTGTGATGTTCTACAATTTCCGATCTTTTAACTCTATGCTTTGGCAAAATCTTAGGTTCCTTTAGGTATTTTAGGTTTACATCATTAAAACCTTTTGAATTCTTCGTGTAGTCTTGGGAAGAGAAGGGAAGGCACTTATGCTTATATTGGCTGCCAAACGTTTTATCGGTGTATCTCTTTTGTCAATAATGAATGGTAGTCCAGATCTCCGATTTTTTCCCCATTCCATCAGATCAGTATCCTTTAGAAATTTACATAATGTCTTATTATTTCTTTTTAATAATTCAGCAATTTCCCAATAGTTTTTCCGATATCTCTTTAAGCAACAATGTTTTCGCATTCTTCAGTGGTCAAAGTTTTCCCCAGTGGAATTTTTTAAAATGTATCTATAAAACTAATTATAAATATAAAACTCATACTCTCATTAAAATAAAAGCTTATTTTTCATAACTTATAAAATAATCGAAGACTAAAAGTGTTTTATTAGTTTTAATAAAATACCAGCAAAAAAGTGAAATACAAACAAAATTTGGAAAAAATTATAAAATTACCAAAAATCGATTTTGTTCCGTTGTAGGGCTTATCTTATTTCGAGCGTTGTAATAGGGACCTACTTTAAATTTTCCAAAATTTGTCTATATCGTTGCAAAGTTTTGTTTTTTGAAATTTAAAAAGGACTTTAGAATTTTTGGACTCAATTTCTTTTCTGTTACTCTTCTTTCAATGAATTCAAAATTTTAATTTTTTAAATTATCTTCTAATTTATGAATAGTTAAACCCAATTCCAAACCGACTTAAATGTTGTACTGAATTTCAAAGAGATGAACTAAAACACACCGCTTTTCAGCTTATTTTCTTGTCTATTTGTTCCAAACCTTTAAAAACTATGAATTCAAAGATATATAAAGAATCACGAAAAACCCATCTATGACACAACGGGGTGATATTTATGCGCCACTATAAAGAAGTTGTTTTCCTTAACTTCAATCCATTGTGTTCCATTGCCACTATTATAACTTGGGCATTAAAATAGTACATAAATGCAGACGAAAATATATCTGTTAAAATCGAAAAGGAGGTGTAGGAGTCCCGCATACCAGAAAGCATCAAGCACAAAACATATACCTATTTACACAATGTACAGAATATAGACAGGACAGGACAGAGGTATACACGCGGTGCTGCGCGCTCCCTGATTGCAAACATAATTTATAGCCAGTGACTTACACATTTCCCGCGGGCAAATGTGTCGCTTGATAAATAGCCAACTAATCGCAACATGAACTCTATAAAGTTCTCTAAAACTGTTCGCCGGAAGCGTAATGGCAAATTGAAAATCAAACATGTAAATATACCAACCGCAGCCAGCTTCACAGACACAGACGATTCAATATGCTCGACGAGCTAGTATACAAATAGAACACAATCAGACACTGCAGAGACGCTCGCTCTAGGATCCATCACGCGTGTGGACGTTAAGAGCCAATAATTAATTTGACGTTTCGAAGGCAGTTCCCCATTTACACTATACACAACACACTGATCTTAGCATGGCTTAGCTTTGCTTGGCTTGGCTTGGCTTCATTGAGAAATGGCTCAGGCTGGAATTCTATAAGGCTGAGGCTATAAAATTGGCTCAAAAGTAAAAATAACTTAAAACAAAACAAGCTAAATAAAGAAAAGAAGCAAAAAGCCCGAAGAAGACAACAAAAAACATCAAAACCAAAATAAAATTAAAAAAGAAAAAACATCCCCGTAAGGTTAAGCCGTGACAGGAGCAAGAAAAACCTGACAAGGAGAATGCAACTTTGCGGGCATGTGTTTCGGTGTTGTTAAGTAAATTTCCAAAGGTGTCAGAAAACATCTTGTCGGAATTCATCTAACAAGAAATTTGGATTTTGTTCTCATGGGCCATGTCTTTATATATGTATGTGTATATGCGAATAAGCGCGGAGGGCCTCACGCTCGCATCGCAGCCGAACCATGTCGGGGCGGTTTGGGAGGTTTGTGTTTCGCATTATACGCTCTCGCCAAAAGCGGAGCGACTTACCTGGTGTGAGCTTGTTTGCTCTGGGTGTCTTGCATGTTGTTTGATCCTTGTTTCTTACAACCCAGAGCCTAGTTATTACGGTGCAAGCATTTGGGTTGGGCATACTTAACATACTATTCCCATTAGGAGCTCTCCGCCATCATCATATACAAGTGGGGCTTCGCAGCTTCATTCATATACCTCACCACCGGATTCCTGAAGCTTGCTGTTGTATGTATGTCCACTCCACTGTAGTACCTGATGTGGGTTCCAACTATAGCCATAGCCATCGCCATTGCCAATCGCTATGCCATACCATCACCACCGGTAGGCGACCGCAGTCCGAAGCACATGCTGAATTGAAATTGCTTTGGCACACGTCACTCTCTGAGCGCGAACAGAAAGGATCTTATTTGTTGTCGTCCAATTCGACCAAATCGACCACTTGACGTCCGCGTCGCGTTCAGTCGTCTTCCTCTTTAATCCCCGTCTAGTTCGTCCACCTTGTTGTCATCAACATTGCCTGGACTGGAGTTTGGGATTGGGCCTGCCAACCATACCAACAACCATCTACCATATTGGGTTGTCGTCGACTCCGTCTCGTTTATAACCGATACTTATCGGCATTCCAACAGCTTGGAGATCCAAAGATATTTGTTCGCACTGTTCTTCACCAAGAAGAATGAACTGACCGCCCGCGATAAGCGATCTCAACTTATTTGTGACGACAAATCTTTTTCCCTTGATGGTATTCCTATTCGTCCTCGTTCCTTCTTCCTCCTTCCACCTTCCTGGTTTCTGGTTCCTGGGCGAAAAGCGATGATGCCTTCTAAAAGTAGCCTTTCTTCGATTTGAATTCGAGCCAAAGTCAAGTCGATTGGAGTCAAGAATGATGCGAGAGGAATCTTTCGATATTCAATTTGGAGGACTGATGCTGAAGCTGATGCTGATGCAGGAAGAAATGTTATTCGGTGGTCATAAATCCTCCCAACAAAAGCGGTTACAATTTTTGGGTATTCTTTATTTGGTCGCTGCGCTGAGTGAAAAGTAATTCGTTTCTTTTTGGAATTTGTTGTTGTTGGATCGTCCCCAGCTTTGGCAATAAAGATAAGTCAAACACATTTGATTATTTATTCATTTGCGATAGCGTTTGAATACCACGCTTGTTTTGTTATGGCTTATGGGTAACTGGCTTAATTTTGTTGTTGTCTTTTTCCGCTGGGCTTTCTGTGACAAACGATATTCTTATGAATGGGTGGTGATGGTGGTTTATATTAAAAAAAAAAAAAAGTTTAATTGGTTGCCAACATTCGAAATAGAATTTATATGAGCCAGACGAGTGACGACGACGCGACGCGACGCACACAAAAAGTCAAAAAATATCATCAGGGTTAATTTTCAATTATGGTTGCTCTCTTTTGCTGGTATAGGAGTATATCTATCGGGTTAAGGAACCACACTTTTGGATAGCTTCCAAGGTCTCTATAATTTTGAACTTTGCACCCACAATGTGCATTAAGTTATTTCAAAATTTTCCTCATTTTTGTTTTCTTTAAAATGTTTTAATTAACACTGAAGCCAAATTTTAAGTAAACAAAAGTCGAACAAAAGCGTTTAAGATATTTATATTTATATTTTTTAATTATGATTTGCAATGCAAATTAACTTCGTGGAGTTATATGACTTTTATTTTAAAACCACCCAAAGCTGTTTATAAATTATTAAATTCACTATCATCTCTCATTACCTCATAAAATTTATATTGTTTTGATAAAAGTAGGTTTGTTCGAGGCAACTTTAAAATTTGCAGCTTCTCTTTATGAAGTTTATCAGATGTAAATATTTCCCAATTTTGCAAAATATGAATTATAAAAATTAGCACAAGAAACCTATTTCTATGGTATACATACATAGTTTAATCAGTAGCTACTTGAGAAGTTTATCAAGCAAAGAATAGACGGTTGTCAAATCTTAAAGAATTTTGAATAGAAGATTAATTTATCTATGTATAACAATAAAGAAACTGTAACTTATCAATTGTCAGATGACTAAAACAATGCCATCTGAAAATTTCAAACTTTCTCTGACAATAACTGACAAAACAGCGAAGTTTCTGACGTTTTCACATAAAATTGTTAGTTTTTCCGATCCTATTCTAAAGATGTGGAACATTATTTTAACTGACAGATCTGTCATCAATGTTTACTAAGCTTGAATAATATTTTTTAGGGTTATTGAATAAAGTTAAATCACTGAGCTTTAGATAATATTTATGATTTCCTTTTTTCCCTTTCTCTTCATATGTTTAAAATTTTCCAAAGCAAAACTTCATTCGTTAATGATTTTTCTAAAATATTTTGAGTCAAGACAATTGTTTTCACATGGTTTTTCACACATTGACTAATTAGTTGAAATAATGCAGTGTTTTTTAAACAGATAAAAGGCATTTCTAACACCATATTGAAAACTGCTTAGGAAAGACAATTTTGCTAATAACATTATAAATAAGTTAATATCAAACAATGATTATTTTTTATTTTAGTAACTTTATGTTACCACTTTAGGTGCTTATTTCGAACAATATTTAGGTGCTTAGAATTTTGAGAAATTTTCAGTAAGCTATCAAGGATAGAGCAAACATCCAATAAAACGAAAGATATTAGATGGAAAACAAAATAACACTAGGCAGAACAATTATTTTTCAAAAAATGAAGTATGTATTTAGTCTGGATTAAAAAAATATAAATTTAAGGATGACAGCTACTGCCATTTTGTCAGCTGTCAAGGATTTATTTTAAGTTTAGTTTGACATTTCAGTATGAATAGACTGACGCCTGAACAACGCTTTTTAATTGTGCAAATTTATTGTGAATATTATTGTTCTGTTAAAAATACGTGTAGCGCAAATTAAATTTAGCGATGAAGCTCACTTAATAAACAAAACTACCATATTTTGAGTGATCATGGCATCCACAAAAATTGACTGTTGGGTGTTCTTTATGGGTTGGTTGAATAATTCGTCCGTGCTTTCTTAAAAAAGGGAAAGTTTATCATTTGAATAAAGTCAAATTCATTCATTAAGTTCCATATTTCTATAAGACAACACCCTTTATAAATATCAAAAAGTTATACCTAATCAAAATTTTAGATGTTGGCGAAGGTGAAATTAATAGATTTTTATCCTTCAAAATCATTTCAGATAGAGTCACGATCATTACTGTTGTTCATACTAAGGTGTTCATGTTCACATTGGGAAGGTTCAGACGACATATGGGATTTGAAAGTAAGGCAAGCTTCTACCATCTTATTGGCCAGATACCAAAAAATCGACTTCCAATTATGGCAACATTATTGGATAGTAGACTGGAAAGTAAGTCAAATCTCCCTTACTTTTATGTCAATTCAACTTATGTCAAAATGACAGCTAATCATAATTTTTCATTCAACTAAAAGCTGAACTTTGTTACTCTGTGATTTATTTATTTTCTGTAAAATGCTGTTTGATGTTTTATGTAAAAAGGTTAATTGTTAAAAAGGAATAAGTAATATTTCTTTAAAATACAAATTACAAGTCAAGATGGAATTGTAGCTTGCATGAGAAGTGTTTTGTAGACAGTTATGTTTTTAGAAGTTTTTGCACGATCAACTGAAGGTACATACATACATAGATGTAAGTGAAGTAAAGTTTCGAGTTTAAAGTTTATGACATTTGAAAAACTAATTAGTTGCCTTGGTTAAAATGTACGTTAAAAGAATGCAGATGATTGGAATTGAAGCCCATTATGTTGTCTGAACCTGTCCATTGAATTCGTGTGGCCACTTATTTTAAAGGTTTCATTATTTTACAACGCTTGCACTTATTTAAAATAAAAATATTTGCTTCATCCATTTTTGGTCCTGAAGTGGAAAAACGAAACAATGATGGATCGTCAAAATGAGTCAACTCAAAAAGTTCAAAAAAAGTCTACGCTTATTGCTAAAATACAAATGTCAAAAAGTCATGTGCATATATTGACAATATGAAAGCTCACGATGTCAGATCTACGCGACTTATTTATAAATTAAAAAGTTGTAAAAGTGAAATAAAAACTTTTTTTTTTCTTTTAATAGAATTTTAGAAAAAGTCACTATTATTACTCTTGAGACTTCAAGTATCCAAGTTAGGATGTGTTCACATCAAAATCTGTAGGCGACACATTTTGACATTCCATCAATTGATCTCATTAAACAAAAAAAAGCCTGCTCCAATTCTACATCCCTTCTTAACCATGAAGTGGAAACATTGAAACTTCAAAATAGTTCGCCGTAAAAACGTCAAACATCACAAAGGTCTGCACCATACTACGTTGATCGGGGAAAATTCTGCTTCTCATATAAAATGTCGCTCCCTCCTAATCGACTTTGCTTTTAACTTACTTGAGTTTTTTTTCCAACGTGGAAATGTCGCTGGTCCATTCTATAAATCTAGGTCTGTTTGCTGTGCTTCTTTTTTCGGAACTGTCACTTTTTGGCATGTTCCAATTTATCGCATAAAACAAAATGAATTTAGTATTTTACTAGTTTACAAAATAAAAACAAGTTAAATATTTAGCAAATTACAAACTTGTAACGTAAAAGTCCTTAACACTAAGTTGTTTGAAGTTTTCTATACCTTTTTAATTTTGTTAAGCTTTTTTTAATTGTTATTTAATTTAAACTAGCATCAAATATTGGCATATCAAACAATAAAAAACTCAAATTTATGTTACCTTTGAATATTCGACTTTTACTTTTTTTCTAACCATAAGCAATAACTTACGCCCCATTGTTCTTGTGTCTAGATCTTTTTTTCTTAATCACAACATTTACTTAATGTTGCCCTAATTAACTGGTATGTTTACTAATCACTATCAACATGGCAGTTCCCCAAGTTATTAACATACCCATGGTTGTCAAACTATCGTGTCGTATATAAAAGAAGCCTATAATCGTATTTTATCTCAAAAAATTGAATAAATAAAAGAACACAATCAAATATATTTACATACCTACTTTAAGTCTTTTTCTAAGGCCTATTTTAGCCTTTCTTTTTTTTTTAAACGAATTTTTGATAAATCTAAATCAGATTCAGATTCTTGAATTGATCAGCGGCTTATTCTATTATAGAATTATGTTGAACTTATTATGTCTAATATCCATGAAATTGGCTTCAAATCGAAATGAATCATAAAATTAGTGTAAAATTACTTCGGATGTGGTTGCAGATTTTGCTAAGCCACCAATTAATTGCTTTTTTAATCAAAAACGATTTTAAAACTATAAGATATCGGAATCACAAACACCGCAATAAATAATTAGATTGTCAAATTTTAATTAATTTAAAAGCATCTTGGCATAAATTTATTAAGTTATTAATGGTTTCCCCTTGCTTATTATGTACGAGTATACTCAACTTATAGACTTATAGGGTACTCTTAAAAGACGTTAAGAAGCTATACTCACTCATTTAGTCTCTATAATCCGTATGATGAAAGATGAATCAGATAAATCGAAAGCCACAAGAAACAACATATTATTATTTTATATTAAAACCAAAAATCAAAACAACAAAATAAAGAAGTAGGTATCACTTAGCGGTATATTTATTAATCACCAACACGCTACTGGTCAAAAACAACCATTTGAAATGTGACAACACCACTTAGCGTTTTCTGTTTTGGTTGTTTTGTTTTTATTTTTTTAATAATTTTGTATTCTTTTTTTGTAGTTTTTGTACGATGATGGAATTTTATTTTATTTGTTTCTAATTTCCTTAATAAATATTTATTATTAGAGTCATCAATGTTTATTATGAATCTCATCATTGATCGCGAGAATGGTATGACTATATGGTGATAATTATGGGGTATACCTACTTCGAATTCAATATCATTTGTTTTTTAATTTTTTAGACCATGATCGGCATTTAAGGGTAGGGGTGAACGAGAAACAACTTTTTGACATTTAGTTTGCTTTTGTTTTTCGACATTATTGAGATTAAAGACTTAAGGAACGACCGCCATAATCAGAGAACCATTTAAAGTACTTTTATATCCGAGGAACCGTATTTAAGCTATGACGACTACCACAAACGAATAGCTTTTTTTATTTTGACGTTTTTCAAAGGTACTTAGTTTACAAAGTCTAAAATACTCGACATTATTTTGAAAATTTAAAGTAAAGCGTTTATAAATGCGTTTGTGAGATCTTTCAATATTGTGAGATCTGTCAGGAAAACAAAATAACAATCATGTGAACATCAATTTTTTACATGACTGCAGAAACGTCATTGCCAGCTACTGTCATATCAGACGACTATACGTTTGAAACTGTCAGATGTTGTTGTTTGAGACATCTGACAGTTGACAGTTTATAATAAAATCTTCTGATTAGACGCAAAATCGATTCACCAAAACCATCTCACAATGAAATTTGAGGACTTTAAGACAAAATTTTTCAACTATGTGAACAGACAACTGTCCTTTAAAAAAAATGTACGCAAATTTCTTAAAATCGTGTGGGCTACGATTTTGAGTGACAATATTAACAGAAATGTCATTACCCAGCCTCTGTTAGACAACTACTCTTGAAAATGTCAAATGTCGCTATTTGTGACATCTGACAGTTACTGACAAATTTGTATTGCTTCATATGAGTAATAAATATTCGAGCAGACGTTAAATCGAATCAACAAACCCATCTGACAGTGAAATTTGAATGGGGTTTTCTATGGATAAAATAAATCAATTGATTCTTGATCTAGATCTGTCAAAACACAAATTTTCCCTGTTTTTGCATTCCATGGAGCAAAATAAATTGATTTATTTTTTAATCAAGATCAAATCTGCAGATCTGGATTTTTAGGCAGATTTACCCCTCTGCATCACTTATTAAAACATTTTTTAAAAAATGTTTAGAAGGGAATTTGACAGATGTACAGCACTCGTTCAAACGTACACAAAGTCACACAATGACAAGAAAAAATCGATTTTTAAAGGAAATCTGTATTTACCCATGAAAAACCCCGCATAAGACTTTAGGATAAAATCTGTCAACTTTGAAAACGATTTCATTGAAAAACTCTGACAGTTCTGTAAGATCTGACAATCGTCTGCATCTGAACTTAGCTTAACTTTATTGGAAATTATAAAAGGCAGTTATCCAAGTGCGTTGGGTGGTCTTAATTAATGTTTGATAAAGTATTTAAATACAAAATACATTCCTCCAACTTTCCAAACATAAATTCTTGATCCGGGCCTGCTGACTTTCAAACATTCAGAGAAGATACTCTATATTATTGAATTATTTTCAACTAAACAAGATGTGGCAGTCCACTTTAAAAGATCTGTCAGCTCAGATAAAATCTATAAAATACGAGTAAAAAGCTTTTAACTCGAAGCACTTTCAAACGAACAGTGGCCAGTTCGTCTCAGAAAATAATAAATAAACAAAAAAGAAATTTGTAAACAAATTACTCTTCAATGTATAGCAAATGGTAACTCTATATACTCTTATTATCAAATAAAAAAGTTTCTCGATCTATAAATTCGTGTCGTGTTAAAAAAAACACACGTGAGTAAATGCTTAAGGGGGCAACAATCCGACAGATATTTGCACCTTCTTCGCTCGGGTGTACCTCACCCATATAAAATAATATAATCAAATCATCATTTAGCAGAGTAAAAGCGCAGCAAAATTACTCGTAAAATCCGAAGAATTGCCATTAAATTATCTCATTATCGCCCCAAGTAGATCTAATAAGGAAGCTCAGTGACAGTAACTGGCACGTTCGCGCGGCCGCAATTAACTTAATTCCAGGCCAGGCCATGGCATGCTTTCAGTGCAAAGTCATATCAGATCAGATTAAAGCTTACCCGTTGACAGCTATATCATAAACACCGACCGACATAGTGACTTGGCTGTTCGTTATAGCGTTCGCATCCATCCGCACACCAACCCCGAATTACGAAATGACATACCAAACATGATGGAGGCCGAGGCATCCACCCATGCCATTTTTATTATTGGGCGATCTTATGATTTGACAGTTGTCAAAGCTGTCACTCACGTCGCTTGTCATCCGTCGTCGTCGTTGTCTTCATGTTTGTTGATGATCCTTATCATTCTCGATCGTGATGCTTCATCCATCCATGGAAAAGTTTCTCAATCTCTATATGTACCAGGCGCAGGCAGAAGCAGAAAGTTTTTGGATTGATTATTATTATTCTTTTAAACCAGGCTTGTTTATATACCTGACTTGTGTAGTTGCGTTACGTTGTTAGCATCTTATTACGCATCGCATATATCGGAGACATTTAAGTTACGCAATACTCGTAACCTTAAGTCATCTCGTGGTTTATGGCGAGTTTCTCGTATCTTATGGGTTATGGGTTATAACAGAAGCTGAATCACGTTGATGTCTTTCGCAAGAGAGGTGAGAGAAAATTAGCTGACAATAGTTTTTTCTTTGTAAATCTGCGGTCGATATTGAGGCCGTCGCGTCCTCGTCATCGTCGTCTCATCGTCATTATAATAGTGGCATTCTTTAACCATGACGCGTACCTACTTTTTCTTAGATATTAAACCTCGATCATAAAAATGTCTGCATCATCATAGGTGTGTGGATGATGGCTAATTGGTTGACCAGACCATATGCCTCACACAGGAGCTCCAGCAGTTAATATCAAATAATCGAGGCATTTATATGATGCTAGACCATGAAACCTGTAATTGCAGAGTGCGCATCATCAGAGTGAATCCCCATATCCATATCCCGCATTCACATATCTATATAGGTATCCTATCCTATCCATGTCCAGTCGAAAATATATTTAATTTTGGAACGTGATCTCTTCACTTTCATCCGCCCCCATGAACATCGATCTTCAACGTTCGGGTCCTTCCTACCGATTACGGCAGCTTCAATCTTCTTCAGTCGCCATCCAAAGAGATAGGTTAGCTAAGGTAAAGTTATGTACATTTATAGAGAGGGAATCTGTTGTTGTTTATATTTGTGTGGTTGGGGGCGCGTAGGAAACAGTGTTTACTATTCTTCAGGACCTGAAGACTGTTATTAAAATGTCAAGGGAAAGGAAAATAATGCATCTTGGCTTGGGTAGAAAATTCCATCATCATCATCAGACACCGCTTAGAATGATGACTTCAATTTTGGTTTTGGTCTCTGCGTATCAGAAGCAGTCCTAATTGGGAGTATTTTTCGTTTGAATTTCGATGCCCATTTCAAATATTTTTTTATTTAAGTTTTTATTTTGTTAGCCTTTTTCTTGTTCTTGTTCTGTCTAATTTTTAATCCCTTTTGGTCGTCTTTTTTTATACTTTTTGATAATGTAGACCGTGTGAACTTCTATTGTATAGACACAAGGCATACATCACAATAAACATAGACTCAAGGGAATTGATAGATATGACAACATTTATTAAAAAATAAAGGATTCAAAAATATATCTCGAAATATGTGTATGTAAAAAAAACTTTCGAATAAATTGAAGAATTTTGTTCACCATCTAAATTGGAATTCTTTCTTTGGATATAGTAAAGATTCCAAAACAAGTTTGAATTTCACAGTGAATGGGTTAAAACACACACACCATAGTAAATTGTTGCTTTCATTAAAACAAAGACAAGATTTTATATCAATCTAAGTGATAAATGAAATAATATGCTTCCTTGATTTGGAATCCGAAAATTGGAATAATAACCCACAAAAATTTGAAATAAAGTAAAAAAACCACATTGGAAAACAAAAACCAACGAAATTTCTCAAAGTTCAGCGTCTTTTTCAATTCAAAAAAGGACTCAATGAAATAAGACCCCGAAAAAGCAAATACCATTAGGGTCCTTATTTGATTTTTTTCTTTTCGGTCCTTGTATCGCGGAACAGAGATATATGCTGTGTTTGTTTAACAAACTTCAAATGTTATGAAACTATTTAAGCTTAAGGTTAAGGTCGAAATACTGTTAATATGCATGTCAATACTGCCACAAATACTGTTAGCAGGCTGAAATAAAAAAATCATTTTGATATTGTATTTTTGTTTCTTTTTAGTATACTAATACATTATTATAATTGAAAATAAGGTATCATTATAATTTATCATTAAGTCTTCTTTAAAAAACATTTTAAGCTGGTAGCATTAAATTAATATTCTTTAGATAAACGAAAATTGGTTGTGTTCCTAAAAATTTCTTAGTTTTTGAGACTTTTGTCATGGACACAAGTCCCAAAAATCTTTGTTTTTCGTTTTCGCATCTTTTATATTCTTTTTTTATTAAACACTGATACAACATTTGTTTTGGTTTTCAAAAAAAGTAAGATATTTAATCAAGTGCTTGCTTGTTTTTGGTTAAAAAACAGAACTATCAAAAACACATTTTATAAGGAAACAGTATTTTGTGATGAGAAATTCGGAGATCGAATGTTATGACCTACAGTTTTTTGTTCACTACTGCATTTTGGTATACAGTATTCTAAGTTTACTGTACCTATCATTCAAAATTTTCATTAGATACAGAATTCTGAAAACAGTATTTCGACCCGCACCCATTTTAATAGTCTTGTTTTGTGAACTTACAATGTTTTAGAAAATTTGAACTGTCAATTTACTAATCAAAACTTTGTAAAAATTTTCGAAATGAATATAAGATCTACATTTGTTTCAACCGCAGTAGCTTCTAACTTTCTATTTTTGTAAGTTTGTAAGTTTGTGTAAGCGTCTATTAGCTCTATTCTAAACATATTTGTTTGAAATTGACTATCACATTTTTTTGTGACAGCTTTTTAGGTGTCAATTTGACTATCACCTTACGTAGATCAAATTCGATCATTTTGATTGTCACTTTTCAACAATCGCCTTAGCCGATGACATATCCTTTTTTTCAGAAAAAAGGCTTATTTTAAAGGCTGTTAAGTCCACTACAAAAAAGGTTATGAACACTATTTAAACAAATTCCAAAGGTATTTGAGATACCACAGAAAGGGTTCTTCTTCCCTTATCTAGACGAACTAATTGACTTAAGGAAATATCAGATATCATAGATAGTTGCATTTCTTCAGGTTTTCCAAGTCATTTTATGAAAACAAACTTCTTGGGAGTTATCAAACAAAATAGACAAAAAGAACTTGGAAAACTTGGTTTTCCAATAAACTAAATTTTTCATGACACACAATATTAATAAATCAAAAATTCAATTTTGTCTCCTGTCGTTAAATCGTAACCCACTTTCAATGCCGATTTCCATGAATGGCACTTGCATTCAGGAAACTAATCAATTTTCAGCACTCGGTGTACTGTATATCACAGATCACCTTTTACGGAATGATCACATATTCGACATTGCGAAAAATGCTGCTAGGTGCTTAGGATTCCTCCGACACGGTGCAAGAACTTTGTCACCCCTTCTGATGTGGCTATAATTTACAAAACCTTCATTCGTCCAAATCTGGAATATAACTCGCATATTTGGACAGGTGGGCAGGATCCAAAAAACAGCTTTGAAAATGATAGGAGATGGAACTATAACCGAAACAATTACGTCACTCGAACACCCCCGCAATTCTTAATTCTGTCGAATTAGAGCCAGTTCCGTTCCTCCCTCAAAGAATTCAGCCGTAATACTTGCACTTCGAGGAATGCTCATTAGTTTAACCTTGAGTTCAATTTCTAACGTACTGTCAAGTATAGAGATTGTATTTTTAACCGCACATCAAGAATTTGAAATGCTTTACCCAACTCTGTTTTTCCCTATGATTTTAATAGTCAAAACTTTAATTCCTCTTTAATTCTTAACTATTTTCCTTAAGCTCGCACTGTGTTTAAACTTTAAGCATGTTAAGGGTATAAATAAAACTCCTTCAGTACTCGTGAATTATAAAAAAAAACAGTAGTCCTAATACAACATTTTTAGGCAAAAATCGAAAATTCAAATTTTCGCAAAAACGAACGATAGATTTTTTTTAAATTTTTTTTTAACTTGGACTCCTTCAATAAAAAATAATTTTGTATTGCTCCAGAAGGGTACCCACATAGAACCGTTATTTTGTTTTTAAGTTTTCTCAAAAACTAATGAACCGATTTCAATAATCTTTTAATAATATTTGATGATCAAAAACTGAATTTAAAAAAAAAATAGAATTTTTTTTCAAAATTTCATATTAATCAATATTTTTAACAAAAATTAAATGTGGAACGTAAATTAATAAGTTCTAAGAAACTGTGTATTTAATATTTTTGAACAAAAATTAAAAAAATGTGTTTATATAAAATTTATTTAAAAAAAAACTGCTTCTAAACAAAATTAGTAAATTAAGGTTTTTTTGATTAATTAAATGTCATTTACATTTTTGAACACCAAATTATTTTGTTGGTAAATTTTTAAATTTTGTAGACAGAGTCTTTGGATTCAGGAGAAAATTCGTGTGATCCAATCGTGCATTTTTTTATATAATTTTTCTGGAGTTAGAACCCTCGCACTGAGCTTAAACTTCTGATTTTCAACCTCTAGAGAATATCATGTTCTTCATATAGGATTAAGATTTTTGTAAAGCTTAATAAAAAAGAGTATAAAAACGTTTTTTGGCCCAGAGTAATGTAGTAAAAACCTTTAAAGAAAGCTTTGCTGGTAATGTCGTTTTAACAAATCTGCCTTTCTAAAATCTTTTCATAACGTCGTATCGTAAAAAAATAAATAAAACGAAATACTTTTCAATTTTTCATAATTTTTATTTTATAAAAATCAAACAATTAAATTAAATACAAATGTTTTTTTTATTGCATAAATCTATAAATATTTATTTACGTTT
This sequence comes from Eupeodes luniger, assembly GCA_951509635.1. Taxonomy (NCBI): domain Eukaryota; kingdom Metazoa; phylum Arthropoda; class Insecta; order Diptera; family Syrphidae; genus Eupeodes; species Eupeodes luniger. The sequence goes on along the minus strand of OX608075.1, from coordinate 2,119,669 downwards.
TTTTTACAAACTTATACTGGTTTTAGTTTATTTTAATTATAATTGCATTGTTAAATTACAAAATTATAAAAATTTACTCAACATAAATAATTATATAGATGTATGCATTATTGTAATTAAACAAAATTTTAAAATACAAAAAAAAAATAATCTCTTAAATTAAAAATTAAAAAATTAGAGCATTTATTTATAGATATTTATTTTCATATTTAAATTCAAAAAATAAATATTAAAACAAAGAAGAAATAAAATTGTCAAAAAATACTCAAATTGGCATAAAAATGAAGGAGGAAAATTAATAAGCAGCAGGGTAATAAAGAGAGGATATTAAATGCAACTTAAGTTATTGTTCTTAAAAATATGGATTGTAAAAAAAATATATAATTCGTTGAAAACTCTCATTACAAAAAAGCCAAAAAGAATAACTTAATTGGTTTTTTCTAGAAAAGTTTTTGTTTAAATTATTAAATTATTATTGTTTGTGTGTGTTTATTTTTTGCAAATAAGTGAGATATCCATTTTTAGCACTTTATTTATGTTTTGATTTTTGTTAAATTTGAAATTTTTTATCAGAAGCGAAAAAAATCTTCAATTTAATTGATTGATTTTCTAATGAAGGTTATATTGTCTCTAAAAAACAAAGAATATTACATCCTATATCCTTAAGTGGTAAACAGAATGACAGACAGAGAGGAACATTATTAAATATGTAGTATCTATGATAATATATAGCTAAGAACTAAGCAGTGAAGTTGTTGCAAGCTTGCAGGCCGATCGCGTTGTGGTTAGTAAGTGCGACCATACGCATCCACGTGTATCGTTCTGAAAGTAGATTTTAATAATTTTAAAATTTTGACAGATTTTTTTTTTGTGTTTTAAATCCAAAATGTTGAGCTTTTGTATCTCCGAAGATAGAGAAAATTTCAAGAAACCACCAAATTTATTTTGAAAAAAAAATATGTTTTTGAAAATCGACCAATTTTGAAAATTAAAAAAAAAACATCACCCAACCGTCAAACATCCAAAAGCATAGAAACGTAGAAAATGCGAAAAGTAATAAACAGTTTTGTTTTTATTGTTGTTAGTATAAAATGTTTTTTTTTTTGTTTATATTATAAAATATATAAATAAGAAAATTCTATGTACAATTTTGTTTTTGTTTTTTTTTTAACATTTTCATTTAACAAACAATCATTATCAGTATCAGTTTTCGTATATATAGTGGACTAAAAACTTATTTCTAATTCATGATAGTTTTTAAAAAAATATTTAAAAATTCTTGCTTAAAAAATACAATTATTTTATTATTATTGTGCTTATTGCCACACCAAAGGAAGAGATTGTGTTTTCTTTTTGTTTTGATTAACTTTTTTAATTTACTGTATATTTTTTAATTTATTTAAAATCATTCATATAAAAAATTTATATAAAAGTTATAACCAATTTGGTCATCAAGACTTATTAGTTTTTATTTTTGTTTTTTTTTTTTTTAATTCACTTTTATTTATATTTTAACAGATATTTAAGTTTTTTTTATTTTGTTGTTGATAAAATTGATTTTTTTTTTCAATATTTTGTTTAATGTTTAATAATAACTAATTTTATTTTTTAACACCACCATCACCAATATAGACAGAGATCAGTGTTCACATCAGTGTTCTTATGAGTAGTAGTGCGTGCAACATTTTTTTGATTTTTATTTTTATTTTTTAATTAAAAGTTTTGTGCAAGATTCATCGCCATACACACTGACTACATCTACAAAAAAAGAGAAAAATAGATACATTTTGTTTTTAATGAAATCATAAGAAATGAATAAGAAATGGAAGGATTTTGATAAAGATCGCACGCAATGAGCTATTTTAAAATGTGTGGGAAGAAATTGATGGTGAAAAGTTGGTTTAATTTTGGGTCCTTTTTCTTTTTATTGTATCTACTCATCTAAACCAATTAGACATGCAGTGTTAAACAGCAGTTATCCAGAATAGATAAACAATTATATAAGGGATAAGAAGGGAAGGACCCATCAATGTATATAGACCATCAGAATAAAAGACAAATAGGAGTGCAATGAATTTCTAGGATAGGGAAAGTAAAAAGGATTTTTTGATAAAAAGGAAAACGTGTGTAAATTTGGTGTGATTTTTTTTGGAACCTAACTGAGAATTTATTGTTTGACACTTTTGTTTTAACAATCCCAAGTGGCGTCAAAATTAAGTTATAATCTTTTGAAATTAGAGCAGTAAATTGTGGTTCACAAAATTTTAAGAAAATGTCAAAGGAAACAGTGGCAGTTAAGAACTTAGTTTGACAGCTGTCATTAAAGAGTAACAAGATCCCGTCTCTTGAAATGTTACTTCTACAGTTAACAGGATCGATTGTTGACTTTATACATTTGACAGCACACTTAATTGTTAGAACTGTTAAGCAAAAAATATGTCAAGATAATTTGAAAAAATCACTTGACAGTTCATTTACTCACATAATTACTTTGCTTTACCAAAAACTTTGATATAACTTTTTAAAGAACATGCATATTTAAATTATTCTAATCATTCAAGAACATAGTGACAGCTAATTTGGCAGTTGTTATTAAGAAGTCACAATACTACGTTTTATTAAAAACAGTTTCGAGGTTTTTAAATTTCACTATTCTACGCATTGTATTCATACATTTTTGACAGCTTACCTATAACTGTTCATTAAAGAAAATGTCAATTAAATTGAAATAAGCACATGAAAGTTCATTAATTCTCAGAATATTTTGCTATATAGTTTTTTGAACCATATTATAGATTTAAACTGTCCAATAAAATGGTGACATTTAATTTGACAGCTGTCATGAAGAAGTCACAATATCCCGTCCCGTAATTAAGGTTTTAGATTTTTTTAAATTTTTAACACCACGGTAAAGAGGATGAACTGCAGACTTTATACACTTGACAGTTGTTCATTTCATTGTTAAAACTGTGAATCGAAGAGAAAATGTCACGAACATTAAAATAAGCAATTGAAAGTTCATTCTTTCTCACAATACTTTACTGTACCAAGAGCTGTAATAAAGTTTTAATTTTGTTTAAACTATTTTATTTATTTAAACCTTCCGAAAAAAGGGTGGCATTTAATTTGACAATTGTCATTAAGAAGTCACAAATTCCCGTCTAATAATAAAGTATTTAGATTTTATACATAAGAACTTGACGGTAAATAAGCTCTTACAATACTTTTCTGTACAAAGTTTTTGAACCATTTAATTTAATAGAACCGTCCAAGAAAATAGTGAAAGCTAATTTGACAGTTGTTATGAAGAAGTCACTACAGAATGCATTGCTTAGAAAATTTTATATTTTTAACAGCTTACTTAACTGCCAAGTAAAGAAAATGTCAAGGAAATTGATACAAGCACTCGACAGTATATTAATTGTCAAAATATTTTGCAGTATAGTTTTTTTTTAATCATTTAATTGATTAAAACCGACAAAGAAAATGGGGACAGTTAAATTGACAGTTGTTATTAATATTTCACAATATGTTTCTAAGGTCTCAGAGATTTGTGAAATAGAGACTCAGAAATAGAAACAAAATGTCTCATCCAAATTTTTCGTTTTTTTGCTGTCAAAACTCTGATATTTTCAGATCGCATAAATCGAAAAGGATGAAAAGAAATACATAGAAAAATAATTTGATTGTTAGGTGTAAATGAGTAGTGAATTCTGTTTATATTTCACTCTCCTGTTCTGTTAATCTGCCTGAGAAAATTTTCAGAAATCTTAGAAATATATACTGGATGTTTACATTTGACAACTCACTTGATTCTTATCAAAAAAAAATGTCACACGAACATTGAAAAAGACAGTTGACAGTTCATTCATTCTTAGAATATTTGTTGGGTTCTCTGTACCAACAACTTATACATTTTTTGAACCATTTTATTGATTGAAACCGCAGATTCTAAGTTTTAAATCTAAAAACTTCTCAAAATATACATTTTACGATAACAAAATCAATCATTTTCTTCTAAACTACGTTTTATACAAAGTACCAAACAAAAATCACACCAAATTTGATTATTTTAAGTGCCATAATTATTATATATGCGGAATAAAAACTTCTCTCTATTTTTAAAACTCAATATTTATCTTACCTATGCTGCCGAAGATTGTCACGTTGTTTAAAGTATTTCCCGCAAATTTCACAGGAATACGTAATTTCGGGACTTTTGTGGGTGCGTTCGTGAATCATTAAATTATAGGGTTTTGTAAAACGACGCTGGCAAAATTTACATATAAATTCGCACTTCGGTCGCATCTTACGACGAAAGTCCGACCTGCAGTCATCGTTGTCAATCCGCATTACAGCAAACATTTTGTATTATTGTTTTGTTTTTTGTTAATTTTGAATTTCGAACAGCTCGAAAATATAATTTCCTGATTTCTTTTAATTCCTGTAAATAAAATAAGAAAACAAAAAACAGAAAAATTTATTATAATTTTAATAACACAAAAACCAAAACAGTTTAAATGCAAATTATGGAGAATGTGTATAGAGCAACGCATGGACGGCTACTCTAATTCATATATTCACATAATTATATCGAATAAAATGAAATTCAAAACCGCAAAAATACCAAATCAATGATGATGATATTGATAAATGTTTATGAATACACAAAGATTAATAATAATTTTTGCAGTTAACTGAATATGACCCCAAGGCCATTGTTTTAAAAAGCTAAAAATCCAAAAAGATCGACTAATTGCGATTCGTGGAACGACGCGATACCTGACCCAGGCAGAGGGCCCCCCATCATCAGACAACCATCAGCACCCCCTGCTGAGTGGCAAAATAAACGAGTCGCCTTCGCTCCAAATATAACTACCTGATTATTAATATGCGATGCGCCAGGCCAGCCCAGCCATCAGAGAATGGGAAGCAATTTTCGCCGCGCATCATATAGCATCAGCCATATCATTCCCATATTCAACAAGTTATGACTTTTAAGCCATATATATCGGTAAGGTAGAGTAGCTAAGATGACCATAAGTCCACCATATTTATATTAATTGACATAAAATGCTAAAATTTCAATTAGGTTTCATCGTCGCGTCGTCGTTGTGTTGTTCGAAGAAATTTAATTTGTTTATCAACCTACTGTCAAAAAGGAACTTGCGGTAGTTGTTGAGTCTACTTTTGAGCTTTTAAAAAATCAAAAACCAACAATGATGCGACGCTTTGCAGGTTTGTCACTCTCGTTGTCAGTCGTCAGTCGGTAATGCTGTGTGTTTTATTGGTGCTGACACCGAAAACAAATTGAATCCAGGTATTGACATTTACTGCGGCTGACATATTGGCTGAAGATTTAGTGTGTTAAATATTGTTTTGTTTTTATTCTGACGTTTTGTTGGGGTGATTAATAAGCCCGACGATTTGGTTCCCATGGTCTTGGTGGTTCTTTGGAGAGAACATTTTGGTCATCATCATATTGTACGTTGTATAATGTGGAATGTCATGATGACAATGCTGATGCGCGAGGCCAAAGACGGGGCAGCGACTCCTCCGCCGTCGGACGCTCGTATCGTAGCGCAATTATTACCAAAATCACAGCTGGATATTATATAGGGGGGAAGGGGGGCTTAAAGCCAAAGAGAAATATTCAAATTATGTTCATAACTTTTGTGTAATTTTTTATTTTTATAGTGTTATTGGCTGCAGCGTTTTTATGGATTCTTTCTCGTTCTCGTTGTCGTTGTCGTTGTCGTTGTCATTGTCGTTTTCTTTGTTCGAATTCGAACTGTCAGGGATTTGGAGAAGGCCCCCACATTATTATGTACACAACAGAAAAGTGGAAAAAATGAATATCTGGCGCTAAAGGCACATTCAGGGCCCTCTCTGGGTGAAGTGTAGTGACTGAATCTGGCAGCCACTGACAAACCCTTCGTTTTGTCGTCATCGTCGTCGTCGTCGGTTGGTTGGGTCGTTGGCATAAACACGCTTGTTGTCATCGTCATGGTTCGTGGCAAGTAAATTAAGATGGAGAAATATCACCACATGGGACTGGGACTGGGACAGGGACAGAGACTGGGACTTGGTCTCTTAATCCGATGTTTCTGTTTGACCATCAGGTAATTAGGTTTCTTTATTTTCCTGGCCAAACGACACGGCGAGGACAACTGACGACGACCGAAGACCGACAACCGACAATGGGCCACTCTGACACTCAACAAAAACAAAAATAAAGGTATAGGTAATGAAAATCCATTAAGAATTTGCAAACATTGCTTTTGTCTTGGAGAGATTTCCGAAGGCAAATGCCACGATTATTGTAATCCTGGTTCTGGTGCAAAAGCAGCAGCAGCAGAGTAGCGAGCAGCTTCCTTGAAGGAAGTCCCAACATCAGCATCAAAAAAGACACTAAATAAATCTCTTGTTTATGCATATCCAGCATTCTTTTAATGCTGCGTGAAATTAGATTTGTGAAATACACAATGACAGAAGACTGAACTGAACATTCCCAAGCACAGATCTCATGGTTCTTTTATTTCCCATTCTCGCCATAGGGAGTCAAGGTGAAGGTAGATATTTTTTCAAATATAAAAAAAAAAATTGCGGGAATATTTAGAAACTCTCGCAACGACGTAAGGAAGAAGCAATCCCTGGAATTTGGTTGCGCTGCGCTGTTTTGATCACCGAGCCGAGCAGGTAAAAACTTATTTTAGGGCGAACCACTTTAGCTATGCGGAATATATCGAGGAGTTTCTTGTTTTGTTGTGAGATTTTTCAAAAAATACCACCCTCACCTTCATCAGCTATACCTATTGGATGGTCATGAGTTCCAGCAGAGGGTAGTTTACTCGTACTTAGTTCTCTTCCGCCACACAGGGTTAAAAAATGATTCCAATAGAAATGGATATAAGTGTCGCTGCTGGCACCTTTTGTGTGGTTCTCTTTTCTAATTTCTTGAAGATATATTTGGATTTTTAGAGGTGGATCTGTGGCAATCAGATTTAGAATAGAAACAAGTTTCATTTTTGTTTTTTGTATTCTTTTATTCGATTTACAAAAAAATAAAAGATAAAAGAAACAAAAAAATGAACTATGAGATAAATAAGTATCTATGTATCTATATAAGGGCAAACTGTCTGCGATGAGGTAAAAACTCCCAGGACTCATGAGTCTTGAGTTTTTTGATATGAGATAATTTAGATTTTTTTTTGTTGTGTTTTGAAATGTTTGGTTTTCTAAGAAAACTGACGAGTTTGAGCCTACTCCACATAACAATGAATCAAAATTGAGATCATTGTTGGTGTTTTTGTTGACTTTGGCAGCCGCAGTCTTTTAAAAAAAGATTATACCTTATATAATATACGTATCTTTAACACAAAATGATTTCGATCTATAATAGATACGAGTATCTATGTATACCTATACAAAGGTGGTAATTACGCACTTCTTTGGATGTTGCGCGACTATTGGATGATTGATGGTGCATCGGTGCAGTCACTGACACTGACAATCGACACATTAATCTCGATCATTGGTGTTTTATCGAGTGTAGAAAAGTGCTACTACGTTTTTGAGTAGGTATACCTTTTTATAATATTTTGTATTTTGAAGAGGTTTCATGTTTTTATTGAACCTTTAGTTAACTTAGAATATATAGAAGTCATTTTGTGACAGTTGTTATGGAAATATTGGCTTATTGAATGGTTGTACTTTTTATTAAAATTATTTAAAGCAAATAACTACGCAAACAAAACTATTCTTATTCAGGAATATCTTCTCTTCTCATTTTGGACCAATTAAGCCTATTGAACTTTTTATATTTCCATTTGATGAGCAAGATGAGCAACTTTGAAGCTTTTGGAATTTTACTCGATTTACCGACGGAAAATTCTTCTACTCTAATTTTACTCTCTAAATAAGAAAAGTATGTAAAGTAGATAGTTTTGCGAATTTTAGTTGAATAAAAACGTTTATAGCATAATAAATATTCTACTGCGTGTTTTTATAAAACAAAATAAGGCCTTTAAGAATAACATAGTTTGGCTTATTTGAGTTCATAACTAATCGTCTCATGATCCCTGAATGATTTGATTTCTTTCATTTGACGTTAATTCATCAAACTTCTAGTTTCTTCAACACATTAAGCTAATTTAACATAGAAACTTTTCTACTCAGCGTTTTTGAAAAAGCATTTAAAAATATCAAAGTTTGAGTTCATAACTAATCGTCTCATGATCCCTGAACGACTTGATTTATTTCATTTGACATTAATTTATCAAGCTCCTATTTTTTTCAATACTTTAAGCTAATTTAACATAGAAACTTTTCTACTCAGCGTTTTTGAAAAAGCATTTAAAAATATCATGGTTTGAGTTCAAAACTAATCGTCATTCATGATTACTGAATGATTTTATTTCTTTCATTTGACGGTAATTTATCAATCATCAATGATTTCAAGATTTTTAACTTTAACTCGATAACTTTACTATACTACGCGTTTTTGAAAAAGCATAAAGCATATAAAAATGGCTAAGTTGAGTTTATAAACGTCTCATGATTAGATCATTTGACAGTAATTTATCAACCTTCTAGTTTTTGTTCAGATTTAAAAATTATTTAGGTTTCTTAATAACTCTTTTACTCTACGTTTTTAAAAAAGCATATAAAAATACTTTGTCTAATTTGAGTTTTGATATAAACGTCTCATGATCCCCAAGTATTTGATTTATTTCATTTGACAGTAATTAATTAACCCTCTAGAAGTTTAAAAATGTTTACATTATTTAACTTAATAGCTCTTTCCTACTCGGCATTTTTTTAAAAAGCATATAAAGCGTTTAAAACATGAGTTATAGCTAATTTAAGTTCTTAACGTCTCATGATCCCAGAATTTTTATTTTTTCCATTTGACGTTAATGTAACAAATTTCTAGTTCTTTTTGCATTTAACTAATTCAACATAAAAACTCTTCTAATCTGAGTTGTCTGAAAAGCGTATTAAACATACGCGAATATTTTAGCCAAAGTGAGTTCATAAATCGTCTTATTCTTATGAACCCCGAATTATTTGACTACTTTCAACTTTCTAGTTCTTTTAACATTTTTAACTTATTTTTATTCCTAATCAGCGTTTTTGAAATAGCATACCCATAAGCAAAAAAAATTGTTTGGAAAGTTTGAGTTTTTACATAATCGTCCCATGATCCCCGAATAATTTGATTTCTTTCATTTGACGGTAAATTATCAACCATCTAATTATTCCAGTATTTGGAACTAATTTTACTTTCTAACTCCATGTTTTTAAAAAGGCATTTAAAAAAGCATAAATCTACAAAATTAGTTTAGCTAAAATGAATTTTATGAAAATGGTCCCCGAATTATTTCATTTGACAGTAATTTATCAACCTTCTAATTATTCCACTCGTGGAACGGAGTTAGACTCCACGTTTTTCAAAAATCATTTAAAAAAAGCATAAGTATCTACAAAATTAGTTAAGCTTAGATGAATTCTATAAAAATGCCTCATGATCCCCGTATTATTTGATTTATTTCATTTGACAGTAATTTATCAACCTTCTAGTTTTTGTTTTTAAAAATGTTTAACTTCAAAGCTATACCTATTCTACTCTGATGGCGTTTTTAAAAAGCATATAAATCATATGGAAATATTTTGGCTAAGTTGAGTTCTATGAAATCGTCACATGATCCCCGAATATTTTATTTATTTCATTTGACAGTAATTTATCAACCTTCATTTCTTTTAAGTCTTTAACTTATTTTCTACTCTGTGTTAAAAAAAGCATATACAAAAAGTTTAGCTGAGTTGAATTTTATAAAAATGTCTCATGATCCCCCAATGATTTGATTTATTTCATTTGACAATATCTTTTCAACCTTCTACTTATTGGATTATTTTTAACTTATTTAAAATTAAAAATTGTCGACTAAGCGTTTTTGAAAAAGCATTTAAAAAAAGCGTACACACTTATTTTGTCTATTTTTAATTCATATCTAATCGTCTCATGATCCCCGAATGTTTGATTTCTTTCATTTGACATTAATTTATCAATCATCTAGTTTTTTTCAACATTTTAAACTTGACTTGTTTAAAATAATGTTTAATTTATTCAGTGATATAAATTTGTTAACTAAAAATGCACAACAAGACTACTTAAAAGCACATTATAACTTATTCAATTTTAACTAAACTTTTCGAATAATCTTTCAAAGATAATTTCGATTACTTGTTTTGCTACCAATTTTAATATACTTATTTGCTGTATCACACATTTTAATCGTAAAATAATAAAAACAAATTTAATTATGAATTTATGCAAATTCAAAGTTTAAAAAAAAATTTGAACTTTGTTTACCAACCACAGAAGGATAAGCAAAACTTTTTTATAGTCATATCATAAATATCTATAAATATTCTGTTAGCTAATCGCATTCTTATATTATTTCCTATTAAAAATCAATTTTATTGATAATAGTTTGTTTTTCTGACAAGTTAATATGGTTTTGACAGTTCAAAAGTGCTGCCAGATAAGCAGGTTTTTATTTATGATCTTTTTTTCACTTCTATTTTATCGATCGTTGTCACTTAAAATGCTTCTGTTTGATGTAGAATAAGATTTCAAAACTCTACACCAATTTTTAGGAGCAACCATTGCGAGCCAATCAATTGGAATTTAATTGATCTCTGGGCAGTATTTGTATAGAAGTTTCAAAAATATCAGTATAGCAAATTTCTCTACCTGAACAAAGATTTAGTTTTAAGCGATCATTTTTCTTAATCTCATTGAAATATTTTCGAATCAAGCAAAAATCAGGAGTTAAAGTAACATTTTAAAGATAAATTCTCAAAATTGTAACATTTAAATGCGAATTGATCATCTAATTAAAAAATTGCGTTTTGGCCGTTTCAAAATGTCATATTAGGTATAAAAAGATGTCCACACTTTTGGCAAGCTTTCTAAAGGAAACGATAATAAAAGTACAGAAGTCTTAACTTCAATTGTGAAAGAATCGAGAAACCACTTCTGGAAATATCATTTAGATCAATATTCATCTTAAATCGATTTTCATTGGTGCTGAATTTGTTTTACAATATTTTTTCAAGGCGGAAATCAATTCTGGTTGAACTTTTTTAAATTAAATGAAAATCAATCATCAATTCTTCTGAACTCCGCCTTAACTTCAAAGAGATCTTATTGATTCGAGGAAAAACCATTTTTCCGGAACGCAAAAACTTTTACAAAATGACGACGAACGGCTCAAGCCGTCAACATGCGCTTAACGGTTATTAATTTTGATTGGCTAAATATAATGTTAACCAAAATTCACAAAGTGCGTAACGTATGTAGGTACCCACAAATTTACCCAGTCAAAACCTCCATCTTCGTCTCGGGGCCCGATTTTTTCTTTGATTTATTTTTATTACGTCGAGAAAAGAACAGCGCTCGCCAATAAGAACGCGTAAAACCGGTAGTTCCTAACCAACACCATAACAAAAAGACGCGTTTACATTGAGTACACATCACTATACATCGCGCATATACAAAAAAAAAGAAAAGGGGCCGCTACCGCGCTACGGATACGGCTACAACTACGGGCACGAAAAGCAGGAATGCGATGTCCAACCAAATGATAGGGGTTTTGCACAACCAGTAGTGTCACAAGAAAAGAAGCACAACAGAGGTAAAGTTTCATTGAGTAAAATATAGAAATAAGGGAAGAAGACTTACCACACAAACCAATCACCTTATTCAGAACTGCCACAACTTATAGAAGACTTAGCTTATAAATTACTTTAGCGAGACTCTTTAGAAGAACTGCAAATGTAAATCACAGAATATTAATTTTTTTTATTTTCACACGAGAGTGACTGACAAAAAGTGTAAGGAAGAAGAGATCGTCACGCGTAGACGGTGTGTTGCTCACGAACAAGAGGAGCAAAATGAAATTATTCCGAATGCCTCACTTCCACCGACTAGACTAATGGACTAATGCCTCGAAGTGCCACCAGCTGTGCGGCCTCATCTCCTCACCTGGTAGGCATACAACAAACACACCACACATCACCTTTATCAACATCAACACCAACACCAACGCGCTCATAAGCACACACACTAGTAGAAAGAGGTACTCGTCTTATAGTCGTCCAATAAGTAAAAACAAAAATTACGCACAAGGAAACCCATGAATGGAAATGGACTGCTCTGGTGCTGTTGCTGGCTGCTGGCTCGTTAGGGTAAACACACAAGTGAGACGAGGCCAGACCCAGAAACCGAGCGACCTGTGTGCCTGTGCAATGGAGTCTACTCGTCTTACCCGCAGAAGGAGGTGCTTAAGCCCAGTAGCTAAACTACCACTACCATTACACTGCCTTACCAACATCAGCGTCCAAAACAACGATCTCCTCGTGTACGTACGTCGCGTCGTCAGTTGGGGGGCTCCAAATGACAGCTCCCTACACAGTAGCTGTCATTTAGAATCACGAGTGTGCGAAACACGGGCTACCATTGGTTGTTACGCGTCAGGCGTCACCACACTCAATTTCAGTGGCAACTTTCAACTGGCAACACAATGAATATCTACCATTTTATACTTTATACTTCTTACTTCTTACAACACAAAAGAAAAAATAACAAACAAACAAAACTCACCAATTCTAGAATCCAAAATGAAAATGTACCTCTCGATGATCGCCGCAATCGCAATTATATGGGACAACCAGTGTTCGATTCGAATTCGAAATAAATCGCGATACGCAAAAAAGCGACGGTAAACCAAAATTCTAATTTTTCGCGATAAGTTATAAAATTAGATAAAATACAAAGAAATGTTTGTGTATAAGCCGAAGTCTTAAAGTTTTAGCAAAAACAAAAATTGACAATTAAATCACTGAGTTGAAATAAAATCTAATTCGAATTTCGAATTTGAATTCGAATTTAAATGAATATGAAAATGCAAATGAAAATACAAATGCGAGCAAAAAGCAAAAAGCAGTCTCAATCCGCTAAGATGTGGTTTAAAAATGTTAAATTATTCAAATCTGTATCAACTCGAAATATTATTAATAAAGTATATTCCACTTCCGAACGCTTCCGTGCACGACGGCCAACTGCAAAGTTACGATCTCAACTTCAGCTTGATAGTTAAGTGCTGCCTGTGTTCGTTCGGCTGCTGCTGCTGTTGTTGCTGCTGGTGCTGTTTCTGGTGCTGGTGCCTGGTGCTGCTGCTTACTTGCTGCTCTGGGCTGGCTAAGATGGTTGGCTCTGCTGGTTAGATGGTTGCCTCCAAATTGCTGCGACCGCAAAACAAAAAACAGATATACGATAAAGCGACGACAAGAGCGAACAAAACAAGTAAAACGTATGAAGACACAACACCGATATAAATAAATAAAAATGTAAACTTTAACATATACCTCCTCCTCTTGCTATTAGTCAGTCGAAGTCTCAGTCAAAGTGCTCTGAGGCTTGAGATTGAAGAAGCCAGGTTTTGAGCTGGAGTTGGCATTGGGAAACCCGATCAAGTCAACATAGGTGTACTATACAGCAAGTCTTATTTATGGTGGTGGTAGTAGTGGACCTATAATTTACATTTCCTGATTCGGCGATTCGTTTATGTACTGCAAGTGCTGCCGGATTGGCGTGTTCTCTACTTTGTGATCTGTGCTCTGGGAACGGTGCGGCCGCGGCCGGCGCTATGTCTCGCTCCCGATCGAGTCGTGCTTGCGATCGAGTGTGAAGGGCGGATCCAACCTAGGATGTGTTTACTATACGCAACGCAAGTGCTACTGTCTTACGTCTTACGTAGATTTACTTTTGTTTGCGAAACCTGAAACGCAATGATGCCAAACCTTTGTGATCTTTAACGCGATGCAATTGAATTTTGAAGTATAGAAAATCCAATATGGAGGCGGTCTTCATTCTGCCGTCCGTTCCATAGTCTGCGGTATGCCAAAGATTCAATTGTCAACCGTCAGACATCAGTAGCCAGAAACAGCAACAGCAACGTATACATCTGCGGTGACGGTATGTGTTTAAAATTTGAAAAAATAAAAACCAGTAGCCAGTAGTTGTCAAACCACATCTTTGGGGGTTGATGAGAGCACATTTCACAAAAGTCCCGCCCCTTTGGCGCATACTCTCAAACAAAGGGGCGTGGCCTCTTCAATAGCTCCCCATTATCTGGAAAAAGTCACCGTATATACAACACATCCGTTGGTGTAGTATATACGGTATGTTGTAGCGTGTAGATGCAACGGTGTGTGGCCTGCCGGAATTCAGTATCTTTGTTCTTCACTTTTCGATGCCACTGCCACCACACACCACATTCTGGAACTGTGAGAATGAATGGAAGTACGAGTATACGAAATATGTGAAACGGCCGGCCACACACCCCTTGCATTGGTTTGAGTAATTTTCTTATTTTATTTGTTCAGCTTAATGGCTAACTATGGTAGAGTAGTAGAGAGGCATTGAGATTGGGCATAATGGGCCCAAACCCAAACCCAAGATAAGGAAAAAGAATAAGAAAGAAAATACTGAATGGAACTGAGTGAAGAGTGACTTTGTGACTTTGGGTTTGGGTTTGGGTAAACACGGGAAGCCGTGGCTCTGTTAATAATTGAGACTTCCATTGTTACGCAACGCCGTGGGAAACGCTTAAATATGCACATATTTTCGAGTATCTTTGTGTTTCTATCTTTGTTTTTTCATTCTTTTGTAGCCTTAGCTTTTAGGTTAGGTTTAACATTGGCACAATTTAAATTGGTAAACTTTTTAAATTAGATGAAAATTTAAATTGACTATGAACCTCTACGAATTTATACCTGGGTTTCTATAATATTTAATTATTGGACCATAAAATACTTATTTGGACTTATTGAATGGGTTTTTCATCAATATAAGGAGGACCAGATATAGGTACGTGGAATATTAGATGACGATGATGGTGGTTTATGGAAATAGTTTATCACTTCGGTACACATAAGTAGATAGATAGATACCTTTAGCCATAGTTTCGTCTTTGACAAGAGGAATTTTCACATTCAGCTCGACGACCGACGCGACGTGTCGAAGCAGCGGCCGCCTTTAGAAAATGTCATTTGCTTGAAAAGTTTTATGGTCGCGAAGTAAATAAACTCTTTCTGTCATTTGACGTTTTACCGACATGCCAGTCAAAGCAGAGTTGTATAATGTCTATAAACGCAATTCTAAGAATTTGTGTACCTATCTATCTGCTGTATGAGGCGGGATACTTTTGAGGTGAAGTATATATCGGCGTACATATATGGGAAATGGTTTTTTGAAAACACACACGGGACCGCTTTTCATATATACGTAAATGTTAGAAGAAACCCAACAGAAGTGATACGTGTCAGAAAACTGTCATATTTAAAGTTTGAGTTAACCCTATAGAGGTAGTTAAGTTAAGCCTACGCTATACATTCTCATCATCTTCTAAAATGACGTGGGAAGGTAAAGATAAGTTAAAATGTAGGTTGTAGGTGATTTTGACTACAGATTCACATTATTTTTTCGTATATTGCTCTTCCGGTTGTTTAAAAAAAAAAAAAAGAATTTTGTGTTTTTGGACAGATGCTGGTTAACAATTTATTTACATTTCTTAACTTAAAGTCACGATATTGATGTTCCGACATTTTTGTTAATGGATTTGATGGGAAGAAAGTTTCTACCGAGAAAAAAAAAACTATTTTTCGTTTGGATACTGTTACATATTTTTTAAAAAATGATTTAAATGAACACAAAAGAATATTGCTGATTTTTGTTATTGAATTTTAGTTTACCTAATAGAAAAATAAGACATGAGCTCGACCCGAATTCTCGTATATTATAGCAAAATAAATGACTTCATACACTATTCAAAATTTCAGAAGTTTTGGAGTCTTTAACTAGTAGTGTTCCTTTGTTTTTTAACTGACCTTAAAAGCTTTATTACAAACCTCTTAGTAAAATGATGCAAGAACAAATTAAAAAAACAGCAAATTAGGCCAACATGTCAAAAAGTTAGAGACACATTTTGTATGCCTTTTCTTAATATACACAATTTTGATTCTGAATAAACCTTATTAAACTTATAAAATTAGGATAAAAAATATTTTAGACTACTTAAAGCTTAATTCCTTAGACTATAACTATTCGAGATATGTATATCCTGAATTTATGTAAAAAAGTGTATCATATGCATAGGTGTAATATGTCTTTAATTTGTAGACAAAATTCACAATTCATTACTTTTTTGAGCTGAATAATTTAAATATTTATGAATTATTTAATGATTTTAATTTGCGATCTTCCGACCCGAGTTTAGAATGTATTTGCCTGACAATAATTAAAAGGTATAACAACGACCAAGAAAAAGCTCAAATATCTCGAAAAATGCTTGTTCGGAATTGGATTTTAAAAAAAGAACAATTTGATCACTGGGGCGTATACGTACTATTTTTATTTTAGTTTTATTTTTCATTGATTTTTGGTGTTTCAAAATGCAACTGTTTTTTTGAATTATTCCACACGGGTAATCATCTACAAGAGCACCCAGTTACGTCGGTTTCTTGTGCCCGGGTAGTTAATTACAGGGTATTCGGTATAATGGTTAAGCGGGTACCCGTGTGTGAGTATAAAAATGCAGTCTTTTCGCTTTTTCAAAAACATTTAGACATCCTGAAAAAATTATATATGGTAGCGATAAAATTTCAGAAAAACATAACAATTTATTCAGTAGGTAGTCCAATAATACATAATTAGAAACATAATTTTCAAAATTTAAAAATTTCCTAAATTCTAGATATAGAAAATTTTGCCAAGTTTAAATGCTATATTAATAGTTCTTGATTTTTTTGTAAGAATTGTGATTGAAAATTGTTCTTCAAACTAAGTGAAAAGTTATTATTTAAGAACTTAGTGAAAAATATGATTTAAAGTTCGCCACAGCTTTTTTGTGTATTTCATTGTGTACTTGCTAACCCTTTTGATCTAAAGCTTTTAAGGAGCGAAGAGCGGTATTGACTTCAACTCCAACATTTTGATAAGACATAAAGTTAATTAGTTCAAACTTACTTATTTTACAAATGGCTTTATCCGGGTACCAGGGTAATAGGTTAGTTGGATAATCGGGTATCCGGGTAATAACCGGGTACGTGGGATTTTCCGAATTACTCGGGTACCGGGGTATTACCCAAGTACTCGGGTATACTGTTATCATCAGCCATGATGAAAATAAGCAATTCGTTACTTTTAATATTTAAGATGTGACGTTTTTGGCGAATTCTTTGTATGCTTTTTTTAATACATTTAATTTAAGTTATTTGGGTCTGACAAAAGTCAAATTATTTAGAAAAAGCCCAATAAGCGATTCAAGAAAGATATTTTGATTTTCACTGTTAAACATGGAGGAGATAATGTCATATTATTGGGGTCTATGGCTGCTAGTCAACCAGAAACCTTTGAATTCATTGACACAATTATGGAGAAAATGGAAATTTCTAGATATTTCCAAAAGAAATATGCGTCAGTCCGTAGAAAAACTAAATTAACCAGAAACATTTTACTTTTAACAATATAACCATCCTTAAAAAACATAGTTTTTTTTTGAAGATGTCACTGATCTTTCACAAAAAAAACTTGTCGAATCGATCCTGGCCGTGGTGATTAAAGTCTGTGATAATGTTAGCCCTACAAAAAAATAATCTTCCAATTTTAAAACGCTTCAACATTTAGTCTTACTTTGGTCTCCAAGAGTACGCTTTTTGTGCCATATGTATTTGAAAAATGTTTGAGTTTTTTCTCTTGTTTATATAACAGAAAATATATTAAATATTGAAAAAAAAAATGACCAATAACTTTTCATTTTAATCATTCAAAACATCAAACAGTAGGTGTACGCTCAATTTTGAGAGTTACTGCAAGTTCACTAAAAAGATATAAGAAAAGCTTGTATTTAATTTTTTAAATGTACTTATTTTTACAAATAAAAAATAATAAATACATAATAATATTTATTTATTTCGGTGACACAAGTTAAAATAAAATATTTAAAAAAGTTAAAGATTTTGGATGATGTTGCTATGGCAAATTTTCAACTTTAAGTATTCTCAGAAATATGAACCAAAATTCTCATAAAAATTTCTCCTTTTTGCTGTCAAAACTCTGAGAATAGATTTCTTAGGACTTCTAAAATATTTTTTATCGCGCAGTTAAAAGAAGAAACTAAATTAAAAAAACTCATTTGACATCTGGGTGATAATATTTTATAATCTTTTGCTCTGTCAAGCCTCTTGGAAAATTTATCAATAATTTAAAAAAAATATAAAATGGCTAAATAATTTCTTTTAATTAAAATTAATAAATCATGTTAAAATAAAATAAATGAAGTTTTAAGCCTTATGCAAACAAAACTTGATACAAAGGTGATCGAAATTTCAAACTGGATGCTCTAATTCATTGAAATTGGTCATCTATTTGTTTTTGATTGTTTAGATTTGCACTTAGATTTAAAAATTAGATATTTTAAAAGATACTAAAATTACAGTGTAATGGATTTCTTGTAAACAATCTTAAGTTAAAAATAAAACTTCAAATCAAAGAACTTTATTTCATTTCATTTATGAGAAATGTTCGACCTGGATAATTTGTTAAATAGCTTTTTAGTAAAGTTCAATTGAAGATTCAATAACTTTTTTTAATTTCACTTTTTTCAAGAACTGTGTATTTAGGTTTCGAGAGAACAAAACAACTTAAGTTTTTGGTATTTGTTTTCAGTTTTAAAATCTTTTTTGTTGCCCTTAACCTGTGTGAATGTATGGAGCATCTATGGCGGTGGAATTCATAAATAACATTGTATGTCCATCTATTTAATAAGAGCCTTCTAAGTCTCAAGATATTAGCAAGGACATTAACAATTTTTTCATTTCAAACGTTAAAGTCAAAATTAAAGTGGTAAAATTTTGAAAACGGTCGTTTTCTGATTTAAAGGTTGAAAAAAAATTACTTTTAAATTCTTGTTACAATTTATTGATCACACGATAAATACATAAATCATAATCTTATATAAAAGGCCAGAATTTTGATGATTTTATTTGTTTTCAAACAAAAGCAAATTGAGGAGTAAGGGGCAAGTTCTTTTGGTTTAACTATTGATAGCAAAATAAACTGGAAAATTCACACTTCTGCATTAAAAAAATATTTGTTATCAACTACTTATATTATGTTTCACTTGAGGAAACTGTGTTGTAGAAAACTTATGGAAACAATCTATTATGGACTGGTTCAATCCAAAATACAATACGGTATAATTTGTTGGGGTGGTACATTTAAAAACAATTTACAACCTCTGATAGTTTCTCAAAAACATATTTTAAGAACCATCTGGAAGAAAAAGAAAAATGAACATAGCTTTCCGTTATTCGTCAGCTCTGGTATCCTTCCACTCAAACATCTTTATTTTTTTAAAGTTTTAAAAATATGTTTCTTGAGAAGTGGATATCTCTTAAGTCACAATACGCCAGCTTACTCACTACGAAGCAACGATAGAAATCTTTCTGTCACAATTCTCATCTCTTTTTAAACTTCTATACCTCGGTAGCACCTAGACTTTTTAACGCGTTACCTTTTGACATTAAAAGCATTCGTTCTGCTCATTTATTCAATAAAAACATTAAAAAATGGCTTTTTAATTTTGATTTTGAAGAAGTCAATAACATCATCAGAATTATGGTTTAAATTTGTATATTCACATTTAATTTCCCTTAGCAAAAACAAAAAAAATAATAATCTTAGATTTTCTTTCTCATACGATACCCCACAACACTTCTTTATGTAATTCCAATTTAAATTTATGATTAAGTTATACTTATTTGGTACTTTCGACTCTTGTCATAGGACAACAGATTGTATCTTCTTTTTCGTTCTCTATTATGAAAAACACTTATAATTAGTATAAATACAGTATCTACATTTACAAAATTTTTTTTTTAATCAAGATGTAATTAACTAATTGTTATGTTTGAATTTTATATTGCCTATATTTAATGTAAAAGAAAAAGTAAATAAACTGAACTGAACTGAGTTATAGCTATCGTTGGTTTCCATCATTGAAACCAATCATTGGAATTGTTTTGGCAGGTCGTTTACAGCTATCATTAAAAATGTCTGTCATTGAAAAATATTTCCTGATTAAAATCCACCGACAAATTTTTAGGGGCCGGTTATAGCTATCAGTAAAATTTTTTTTTTAGTTTTTGAACATGTTACAGATTTATTTCTAGCAAAAGATTGATGCAATAAGATGAATATTATATTTAAGTATGTTTTTCAAAAAGAAACAATGCTATTAAAGTTTTATTTATTTTATAAATCCATTTTAATTCTTTTAATGATGAAATTTCATTTTACTGAACAGCTGACTGCCAAAAGCCAACAAAAATTCCATTTCGTTTTACTGTTGGTGTTACAATTTTTAACTGTTCCGATCACATCATTAAAAACTTTACTGATGAAAGCAACAGTAAAAAATTGTCTGAGGCGCGAAGCCTCAAAGTGACATTTAATTTAATGACGTAAATTTATTGATTGCTATACACGCTCATCAGTAAAACATTTCAGATTCCTCCTGTTTCAAATTTTACTGATGGATTTTACTGATAGCTATAACCGGCCCCTTACTGACAGAAATCTGTCATTGGAATTGTGTGAAATTGGATCAGAAATAAGTGGAACGATTCGTTTCATTTTTGAACATACAACTATTAGCTGTTCAGTGAAATGAATTTCCGTCCGGAAAATAGAAAAATACATTTTTAGCGAAAAATAAATGCGCAATTAATTTTTTGTTTCTCAAAAAAAAAATCTGTGTGTGATTTCCGATCGATATATACATAATTGTATATAATTGTCTTTTCTACACGAAGAGAAATACAGTCAAATATCCATTCGAAAAATTTCCCAGATCGATTTCAATGATAGCTATAAATGGCCCCTAACATTTTCTATAACATTTTTGTTTACCTCTTATCAACAAACTAAATGCACCTCTCAAAGAAAACTTCATGGTCAAATTTCGGTATTATTTCCAAATTATAAAAATTATCTGTTTGATCTTAAAATAATATGTAAATTCATATATTGTATAGACCGTTTTTATTTTTTGACACTTTATTAAAATATACACACAAAAATACAAATTGAATGTTTACTAACAAAATTGGTCATAATTAAGATCATTAACACAACTAAATAATACTTAAAAAGGAATAATTTCTCTTCGCATGTGTTGATTGTTAACATATTTAATGCCTAACTTATGTTTGTAGCAAATTAATAAAAAAATTTTGTTATTTTTCCTATAAGGTATAAGTCAAATAATGTTCAAAGAATACCATACTTTATTTATGCCAAAAACACTCTATATGAAGATATAAATCTTTCGTACGTATTACCCTCCAAAACCCATTTGTTTACATTGTTGTATTTGTAATGTGGACGAATTCAACGAGAAAAATTGACGTGTTTTCACGCATACATAGACACAATTCCTGAGTTTTTAGGGGAAATTTCATGAATTAGAGGAGAAATTACACGCACACTAAGAAATACTTTATGAGGCCAGTTTCCGGTTTAGCTTGTAGGCAAACCAATATGGCTACCGAGGATTTATATCTTTACTAGAGTGTTTTTGATTTATGCACTGTGCCTTGACTCAAGTATGGAAATTCTTATTAACTTCCTGGATTTATTGTTAACGCTGGATTTCTTGAATTGACAATTTTAAGTTTTTTGATCCATAGAATCATTACGTGCAAATTCGATTACTTCCCATTGGTTCGTCGAACTGGCATTTAAATAACTTAAAAAAATATCCCACAAAAATTGAGGTTAAATCTGCTTTTGTCCAGATATTGGAATCGTTACTTTAAGAAAATTTAGAAATATGTGTGGACTTAAATGTATGTTAAAAGCACTACCAATTGGACTTTTTAAGAAATTTTAATATCTTACTATATTTTTTTAAAGATGAATTGAGTTTTCGACAGTATCTTTCTTTTTTCTCAAAATATAAGAATCGGAAATAAATGTTTACCAATTTTTAGTATTTTTTTTGTATTATTTTTATTTTAATTGTTGTTTAAATTAAATGTCAAATTAGATTTTTCAAAAAATTTTATGTAATGTCAACAACCATCTACACTAATATTATGAAGAGGAAAGATTTGTATTTTTGTATGTAACGAATAAACTCAAAAAAGTACTGGACCGATTTTAATAATTGTTTTTTCATTAGAAAGCTACATTATCACAGAAATTCCTATTAAAACCAACCGAAGGTGTAAAAAAATTAGCCATAAAATGTCTTTCATCGCATACGCTGCGAAGAGTATTAATGATAGGACAAAAAATGTTTTCTAATTTAGTGATTCATGGTCGTTTTAATTAGCATGCTTATAACTTAAATATCTGTACCTATTTATGTCTACCCGTGCGAAGCCAGGACGGGCCGCTAGTAATTCTAATCAATTTAAAAACATATTAAGTATTTGAAATAAATAGACGTCAAAGAAAATTTGTTGGAAGGACTTAGATCATCTAGTATTTTATATAATGAAGCAAGTTTGAAGTAAATTTATTTCATTATTCCCGAGATATGTGTATGCGCCAAAAATCAATGTTACCTATTTTGGATATTATTTTTTTTAGAGTTTTTATTTATTCTGAGAAAACTGTCATTTTAATATTTTTAAGAATTATAGTATAGGTCGGTTTAGTAATAAAAAAAACTGTCAGTTGAAACTAACGGGTGATTTTTTAAGAGCTTGAGAACTTTTTTTAAAAAAAAAAGCATAAAATTTGCAAAATCTCATCGATTCTTTATTTGAAACGTTAGATTGGTTCATGACATTTACTTTTTGAAGATAATTTCATTTAAATGTTGACCGCGGCTGCGTCTTAGGTGGTCCATTCGGAAAGTCCAATTTTGGGTAACTTTTTCGAGCATTTCGGCCGGAATAGCCCGAATTTCTTCGGAAATGTTGTCTTCCAAAGCTGGAATAGTTGCTGGCTTATTTGTGTAGATTTTAGACTTGACGTAGCCCCACAAAAAATAGTCTAAAAACGTCAAATCGCATGATCTTGGTGGACAACTTACCGGTCCATTCCTTGAGATGAATTGTTCTCCGAAGTTTTCCCTCAAAATGGCCATAGAATCGCGAGCTGTGTGGCATGTAGCGCCATCTTGTTGAAACCACATGTCAACCAAGTTCAGTTCTTCCATTTTTGGCAACAAAAAGTTTGTTAGCATTGAACGATAGCGATCGCCATTCACCGTAACGTTGCGTCCAACAGCATCTTTGAAAAAATACGGTCCAATGATTCCACCAGCGTACAAACCACACCAAACAGTGCATTTTTCGGGATGCATGGGCAGTTCTTGAATGGCTTCTGGTTGCTCTTCACTCCAAATGCGGCAATTTTGCTTATTTACGTAGCCATTCAACCAGAAATGAGCCTCATCGCTGAACAAAATTTGTCGATAAAAAAGCGCGAAACACATTTCGAACCGAACACTGATTTTGGTAATAAAATTCAATGATTTGCAAGCGTTGCTCGTTAGTAAGTCTATTCATGATGAAATGTCAAAGCATACTGAGCATCTTTCTCTTTGACACCATGTCTGAAATCCCGCGTGATCTGTCAAATACTAATGCATGAAAATCCTAACCTCAAAAAAATCACCCATTATTATCACAATTTACTATGTTAAATGATTTTTTTAAATACTTTAGTTACTTCTTGTGTTAACACACCCCAGTTTCTCAAAGATCAAAATCAGCATGTATTTCTTATTTGAGTGATTTTAACACAAGAAAAAAACTTTTAGCGTTTAAAATTAATTTTTAAATTTAAACTCACTTCCATTTAAAAAACCTATCATTTTTTAATTTGGTGTTAAACCAAGTTATAAGTGACAGTTTCTCTAATTTTTCTTAACTTCACAGGCAAATAAAATGATCATATAAGCCGGCTACTGGTAAGAGCAGAAGAAATCATACCAATTTTGGAAAAAGCCGATACATTTTATTTTTGTTAAAGTTGGACAGAGAATCGGAAATATTTTTTGAAAAATAATCCAATGTTGTTATAAAGTGCCAGACAACAATGAAAAGCCTTTAAAACGCAGTACCTATAGTTTTCTGACTTTTTTCAAATGCACTAAAAAATTAAAAACACCCCAGAGATTAAATTTCCGATTTATTCTTCACACAATTTGTTTCTGGCCTTTTCATAATTTCCTATGAAAAAATTTCAGAAAATTTAGAGTACAAAATCCAGAAAATAAAAAAGTTTTCCTCGAAAATTTCATTCCTTTTTCCTAGGAAAATACATCATTTAAATAAAGAGATGGAGGGTCCTCCAGTTTGTATGCCTAATAAGAATAGCTAATTTGAGAAAGCACTTTTCATAACAAGAATCACTTTTCGACGATTTGTCAATTCCTCGCAAGAGACAGTACCCGTGAAAAAAAACGTTAGGTGGCACAAGCAGGGATTGAGTAGCAGACCTCTGGCATCACAGTCCTACGCACTAACCATCACGGCACGGGTACTACACATTAATACAATTGGTCCATTTAAAATCATGGATCTATGCACTTTTAAGTGATTCGCCGAACTTTGTTGCCTGCAACTTTAACTTTAAAGATAAAAATACCATTTATTTAGTGATTTCAAATTCGTAGAGCTGCCATTTGACAACTTTCAAACTCAACTGTCATTTAAAGTGTCATAATATTAGTTGAATGTTTGGCATTTACGATTATGGGTTTCTTAACATTCGAACAATGTGTGCAAGGGTTGCTGACAATAGCCGCGTTTTATTATCACCATGATCTGATCCGGATCAGATCATGATAATAAAACAACATTGGATCATCATTTTTTTATTATTTAAAGTTTGGTAGCAGTGTCAAATTCGTTCTTTCAAAAGTGACACTTCGAAGCAAAAACAAAAACAAACACATACCAAAAATGGAAGCTCCACAACTTTTGAAAATGTTTCTGCAAATCACCATTGCACTCTCAAACTCAAAGCATCCAGGAACGCTTTGGGGAGAGTACGATAACTTTGGCGACAAAGTTTAATGACGGATTTGTATAGAACAGTTAAAAACAAGCATTCTTTACTATGGGAGGGGGGGTCTATCAACCCCCGTTTAGGCGGTAGGGGCAGTTTAAAAAAATATGTACATTAAATGAAAAAAAAATAAGTAAAAAATAACGGTAATACCCTCAATTAAGTATTATATCTTTTTTTAAAGCCAACATTCTGTTCTATTAGCCAGTTTTTAAATCAAGTCAAAACTATGCGTAGTTTTTGAAAAATTTAATTTTAAATTTGGGAGAAGACCCCCCCTCCCATAGTAAAAAATGCTTGTATTAAGCCTCTCTAACAAAAACCGTTATTGTTATTATTTTTGTATTGTACTATTCGTACTAGAATGTCAGCTTGTTAGACTTGACCATTCCTTTTAATTTCATTGAATGTTTATGAACAACAACAACAACTTAAAGGTGCTACCACTCATTGTTTTTGGCTGGAGATATAGCTATTTCGTGCTTTGCCACTTTTGCACTCATCAGTCTCCTTTGTTTTGTGGTGCTGAGCTTTAATCCAATTTTATTTGAAAAACTTTATACACAACATAGGATTCGAACCCACGCATATCAGATTTGCTCAGTCTTAGAAGTCGTGTGCACTACGCACTCCACTACTTTTGACCACTGACGGCACAGGTCGAGATGTGCTAATTGTTTATCAAATGCATTTGAAGCATCAACATTTTTATAAGCTCCTTTAAGTATGCTGTTTTGTTCCGCCTCCATTTTCTCCATACCTTATTTTGATAGACTTACAATTCGTAGTACGTATCAAAGGGGGAGAGGTTGGAAGATCGGTAACGAACCAGACTATTAAGTTATTATTGTTATTATTTTTTTATTGTACTATTCGTACTAGAATGTCAGCTTGTTAGACTTGACCATTCCTTTTAATTTCATTGAATGTTTATGAACAACAACAACAACTTAAAGGTGCTACCACTCATTGTTTTTGGCTGGAGATATAGCTATTTCATGCTTTGCCACTTTTGCACTCATCAGTCTCCTTTTTTTTTTTTTTTTTTTTTTTTTTTTTTTTTTTTTTGTGGTGCTGAGCTTTAATCCAATTTTATTTGAAAAACTTTATGCACAACATAGGATTCGAACCCACGCATATCAGATTTGCTCAGTCTTAGAAGTCGTGCAAAAGTGGCAAAGCACGAAATAGCTATATCTCCAGCCAAAAACAATGAGTGGTAGCACCTTTAAGTTGTTGTTGTTGTTCATAAACATTCAAAAACCGTTATTATATCTTGGCGCTAAAGTTATCGTACTCGTGCCAATGCTTTGGTCCCACATGTAGTCCAGATTCTTTTTGACCTTTTAATAATTTAATTTAGAGATTACTTAGAATTTATTTGAACATCTTTTCTCCCATTTGTGCTGCAGCTTTCTCGATTTTATTTATATTTTTTGACATTTAAAGCAGGGTTGCCCAAAGAACATTTTGCTCAATGATTTTTTTTTCCCTTTTTTTTGGGGAAAATAATACCCATAAATTATGTCAAATATACATTTTTTTGGACTTAATTTTTTTAATTTCACCCATTAATATCTAGTTTTGTTAAAATATCTAATTATTTCATGGATTATATACCAAATAAATAAATATAAAGCTTCTCGCTTTTCTATTTAAAAAATATTTTATTTTTTTTTATTTAATTTGTTTGCAATGATACCAACATTTACATGTGAAATTACAATGATAAAGCGCTCCTTGTTGTGAAAAAAAGAATTAAATTTTGGATCTCAAATTGAAATCCATACACAAAGCAGGATCTCGTGTTGTTGTTGTAATGCATGTAAATTCAAGATCAAGATCAGATCATGGTGATAATAAAACGCGGCTTATATAAATTTTATCGCCGAACTGAATGACTGAATTCTTAACTATTCAAAAGCGTGACTTTGGACAATATGTGGTTCTAACAAAAGGGAACAATAATGGCTGAATCACAAACACGCTTCAGCTTCGGCTTCGTCTGCGTTACGGTGGGCCTGCTTCGAGGTTGCTTTGAATGACATTTCTTTTATTTCATCCCTCCAAAGAGCAAATATTTTGTTTGTTGACATTTTTTTACAGCTCTTGAGCTGTCAGACAAAGCAAATGTTCAGAAAATTGAACTAGGGCCTCCGTTTGGAGTCACATTACGTTAGATTACGTTCTTTTCCTTACGATTGTCAAACGAAACGTGAGGTCGAACCTTAATTGTGATAGCATGCATTGAATTCCTATGGCTGAACTCGTAAACGTCAGCCGAAGCTGAAGCGTGTTCGTGATTCAGCCATAAGCTACACAGCGTGACAAATAACGGTTTTATTCAAATTCACAAATTCAAATAACAAAATATAAAAACACAAATGAATTCTGCAAACGTCATGTCCAATGGAAATAAATTCTAAGTTGCCGCCAACTAAGTAACCTTATTGGAAGCAATACATACATATTTGTCTCAAGGTTTTCGAAAGTACTTTTTATGTTTTGAGTACCTTATTACACTTGTTACCATCTCTGTTAACGGAGTTACCTAATTCCACATCCAGATGCTGTTACTCTTGACAGCTTGCACAGCTGATGTCACTAACGTCATTCTACAGGTCTGGCAACCTTCAAACTTTCTAATTTTGCTTGTGATGTGGCGATTAAGTACTTTTTTGTGAATTTTATATTTACTTTATTTGTAAAATTAAGAAAACTTACGAAAAATATAATGATAGAATAATGAAGTCCATAAATTTATTAAAACTCTTAACTATTTTTGCACTAATCGTTCAAAATGCAAGTTCAACGAACCAACCAGATAAGTGGGTTTGTGTCGATGAAAGTTGTGAAGGTAAGATTAAAAGTGTTTTTCTTTTTTCAATGTGAATGAATTTTATTAAAAATATTTTTCACATTAAAGGAATAATTTCACTTGCAACAACCATCAAAAACTATACGCCCGACCAAGATGGAGTTCTTGCCTTCAAAGTTGGCTCTGAAGTTAAAGTCAAATCCAAGTCTTCCAAGTCCGATTTGTGGGGCGTTGAAATCGATGGCAAAGATGGCTATGTACCCAAAATGTTTGTCCAAGAGACAAAACTTTACCACAAATTAGATTCTCTGAGGCCAGCTGTTCCTAAAATAAAACCTCCTCAGAAGCGAAGCAAAAAACTAAAAGCTTCAGAGGTCCAGAATTTACCCAAAGTTGAAGCAGCAGGAGGAGCCACAACCACAACAACAACAGCTCCGCTTCCCAAAGATCTGGGAAATGAAAAAATCCTAAGCAAAGTTGATGGGATTGAAGTTCCTAAGGAAATCCTAGTCAACGTTACACCAACTACAAAGATTATAGAAGGAACAGAAATTCCTGATGGAGCTGGAGTTGAGGTGCCGAAAGAAGTTGTTGAGAATTTCAAAAATACCTACAAAATATTTAACAATAGTGAGGCTGTGGTGGATGAAGATGATGATGATGGGGAGGTAGAGGTAGAGGTAGAGGACGATAAAGAGGATGAAAACGATCCCGAGTATGTGGAAGAAATAATAATAATCGAAAAGATCCCAATAAAAGCTTTAGCAGAAAATAGTACTATTAGTGAGAATAAAACCGAAGAAGTGAAACCACAAATAGGTGATATCAAAGTCAATGAAATAAATATTCCTGCTGCAAAGGAGGAATTACAACAACCAGCAGCCGTAGACGAAAACCCCAAGGTCCTAAAGGAAGAATTACCATCTGTAGTAGACGCAAATCCCATGGTCGAGACGAACACTACACAAAGCCCTGAAACTGTGACATCGGACGTAAATCCAGGTAATATTAAATTCTTGTTTGGACGCAAACTCAATAAAATGTCATACCTGGGTTTTTATGGGCTTAAGAGCTTTGACAACGAATTCTATCAGCTTAAGGCTTGGAAATGGTAACAATTAGGTTCTAGATTATAACATATAAATAACAGGGTTATTAATTTATTTTGGTGTCGAAAGTAAAGCTGCATTTTTAATGAAAGTTTTAGTTCATTTTAAACTTTGGACCTTGTAGAAATGTAGAAAACAGTATAATTTAGCTCAGGAAGATTAGCAGCACGCTATTCTTTTGAGGTTATTTTACCCACTTTTTCACATTTCTTACAATTCGATCGGTATCTTAGCCATAAATTGAGTCATGCGTCCCCGGAGATTATTCGTAATAAAACGGTCTTTTGAGTAGCCCCACAAATACAAATCCAACGCATTCAAATCGCATGATATTGGTTACCAATAGACTTCGCCAAAACGTGAAATTGCGAAACTAGGAAACTTTCCACGCCATGATAGTATAATTGGTCCTCTTCCGGTTCCAGAACCACATATTGTCTAATCGCTGGCCACAAAAGTTGTTTATTATTTGATCAATGGAACAAATCGAATTAATCATTCCATTGGCATCTTCGAGAAAAGTTTAACAACAGTTGAGTTAAGAAAGTCCCAAAATGAATGACCCTAAAAATTCCATTTAACAATCTTTACCATCTGTTTCTAATTTTATTTTAATTTTTCTACTTAAAGGAACTTCCGAAAATAATTCAGTTTCTGTTGATTCTTCAAACATAAAAGCGTCTCAACCTTCGGAAAAAGTAGAAGACAATAATCAGGCATCAGACGCTTCAAAACTTATTTTGAATGAGGATCCTGTGAAAGCAGCAAACACACCAAAAACAACTATTTTAACCCCCGTAAATAATTCATATCCACCTGTTGTTAATTCTGAGGAACTAAATAACAGTAGTGCAGAATCGTTAACTAAAGAAACAAGTCATGAATCAACGAATCCAACTAAACCTAAAGTAATTACAAGAGAAGATGGGTCCAAGATCAGTGTGCTAAGCCAAGCTAAAGAAACTCCATTGAATTCTGATATAAAAACAGAAGGTGAAGCTCAGAATACAGAATTATCAGGACCAGCTTCAATCAATACACCACCAAACAATGTTGTAAACGTCCAACCAGCTGAGGAAATGCCAGTTTTCACTGCACCTGCACAACCATTAAATTCGAATCCTACGACCAATCTTTATGATGCAGTTCCATCGCAAGTCATGCAGGCAAAGGGATTAAATGCTCCATCAGAAAACCAACTATACAACTCTCAAGTTGCTGATTCTTCAGCAAATAACTTATTGCCACAAGGTGTTGAGAATTCTCTTGGAAATAATGTGCAACCAATTCCTCCACAGGCACCACTGACTGATCCAAATTCTGGAAATACATTTATTACCCCAGCAGCTACCTCATTTCCTCAGGAATCAGGTATTTCAACCTCGCAAGGAAATTATCCAAACTCTGCCAAGACTTTACAAGCTGAAGCAACAACTGTCCTTCCTGACAATGCCTACGTAACTGCGAATCAACAGCCAACTCCGTACAACACTCCGAATTCTGCAAGTGCTTTCCATTCAAATGCTCCTTCTTCAGATAGCGTGCCTTCTCTTGCGACACCAGCAGTGCAAGCTTATAATACTCTTAATGGGTTTTATTATCAAGGAGCTTCTTTTGCAGGAACACCAGAAACCAAGACAAATTCTGTAAATTCTCTTCTTGACTTACCAGCCACAGAAGGTCAAGAGGTGGTACCGCCACAGGAGCCATTTGTCGCACTACCAAATAGCGTTGAAGTTCAATCTGTTAATCAAGTAATTGATGCAGGAAATGTTCCTTTGGAAATACAAGCTACATTGGGCTTACCAGCAAGCGTACACGAACAAGAAGCATCTCAACAGGAAGTATTACCAATTCCCCAGAAGGATGAAGATTTACAAGCACCAGTATCAGTTAAAAAGGATACCCTTGAAGAGCCAACTCCACCAGCACTTACTCAACCTGAACAACCAACACTTAATCAGCAGATACCTACCCAAACAGATGCTGTTCCAGAGCTCCAAGAAAACAACCAAGCTTCATCTCTTAATCAAGTAGTCGATGCAGGACAGGTTTCTTTGGAAACACAAGCTACATCGGGCTTACCAGCAAGCGTACACGAACAAGAAGCATCTCAACAGGAAGTATTACCAATTACCCAGAAGGATGAAGATTTACAAGCACCAGTATCAGTTAAAAAGGATACCCTTGAAGAGCCAACTCCACCAGCACCTACTCAACCTGAACAACCAACACTTAATCAGCAGATACCTACCCAAACAGATGCTGTTCTAGAGCTCCAAGAAAACAACCAAGCTTCATACATATCACAACAAGTTGCTGAAGAAGTACAAACTATTGAGAATGTTAATCACCCAAGTGCCAATGACAATGACATCATCCCAAGCGAAATACCTCAAGAACCTTCAAAACTTGAGCTACCAACAAGTGCCGAACCCGAAATCGAGCCGAGTGCAATTACGAACGATCCCCAACCCGAAATCGAAGATGTCACAAAACCAGTTCCTACCACACCAGAAATCGAAGACCCTATTCCTGACCCTATTGACTTTTATGTTACCACAGAAAATCCCAAAGCACCGAATGTTCAACAACAACCTCAACAGCCACAAGTCGGTTTATTCCAGACCATCTTGGGAACGGTTAAAGGATTTTTGCCGTCTCAGGAAGTCGTCAAAGAATCCGGCCTTAGTGATGAACTTGACAGAATACTCTTTCCCAAAAAGGAAGCAAGTATTCCAGAAAAGTTATCACAAGAAGAGCAATTCTGTGAAAAAGAAACCAACTGCCTAGAAGACGGTCTACTGCAAAGTCGTGATGTCCTTCCCGAGGAAACTAATTTCTTCGAAAATCTATCTCACAGAATTGTCGAATTATTCGATGTTCTTTGTTGTATGTTGATCTCAGCTATCGCCACTTTGCTTTTCATATTCGGTTACTACTGCCTCTCACAATGTCGCAAAGAAAGCCAACTCATAGCCAAGCTTAATGTTGTCGAGCGAAGTTTGCTTGCGTCTCATAAAGAAGCCTCCATTTTGAAACATGATCTCGGTGAGACATGCGACAAGTTGGCAAGCATTGAAAATAATTCCTTCGGATCGAATGATATGGTTATTGCGGTGAAAAAGGAATTGGAAGTTTGTGAAGAAGCCAAGGCTAAGCTAGAAGAGCAAGTTGTTTCTTTAGAAAAGGTATACAAAATGTGATGTGTGTTGGAAGTGGTATCATCATCAATCTCTCTTTTTGTTCACAGGAATTAGAAAATGCAGCTGAAGCAGGTTTGGAATTGAATAAGATTGTATCGGAGTTGCTAAATAATCAAAGTGGGGATGAGTCCATCATAAGTAGTGTCGAAGAACTCCAAAGGCAACTTAACGAACAGCAACGTAAATTACTTCATCTTTTTTTAAATGTTTTTCGAAATTTTCACTAATCAATGTTTCAGATACAATCTTGGAAATAAATGCTGTCCTAGCTGATAAAAGCCGTGAAAATAGTGAACTTCAGTTAATGTTGGCCGAGCAGAATGCAAAATTCGTTGGAGAAATTGCATCACTTCAACAAGACAACGATGAGCTAGAAGGCGAAAAGAATATACTGAAGTCAAAACTCGACGAAATGAAGAACGAATTCGATTTGGACATAACCAAGGCCTTGGAAGGTAAGAATGCTGAAATCAAACGTCTACAAGCTGATATCGTGGCACTAAGAACTAAATGCGATGATGAGCACAGAAAGTGGCAAACAAGTTTGGCTAAAGTCGAGGTAGGTTATGCAAAGTTTTAGGTTCAAGGATGATTTTAATTTTTTTTTTTTTTGTCAAGGCAATGGAAAATTGTTTGAAGAGCATCAAAAAAGATCCCAACATCAAAGTATCTCAAATATTGGATGTGGCCAATGTTCAGGCTGAACTTTTGGATATCCAACGCCAACGAACGACATTGAAGGAAAAACTTGAAACTGAAACTGTAAGTCTTTTCAAATTTTACACAAAAACTAGACTTAATGTTATCTTATGCCTGTAGGATGCTCGAAAATTGTTAGAAGTGCAGGTTAAATCCTTCAGTGATGAGATTGAAAAACTCAAGCACGATTTTAATCAATCTGAAAAGGACAAGCTAGAAGCCCAAACTCGCCTAGAGGTCTTATCGAATTACTTCAAAGAAAAAGAAAATCAATTACAAAAGTATGAATAAAAATACACAATTGTCATTTGAAACCTCATTAAATTATGGATATCTTCTTAGGGAACTCAGTCTGAAGGAAACCATGTGGCTGCAGCAGCAGGGAGAAACAACAAGTACCGTTGATAGACTTACAAACATGCAGGATGAAATTCAGACTTTGAAGTAAAATTTAGCTTTTTCTTTTTAAATTCAAACAGTTTTTAGAAAACCAAAGTAATTTTCAATTTAAGATCCCAAAATGATTCCTTACGGGCTGAAATTGAAGCACAACTTGCTGCCCACAAGGCACAGATTGGAACTCTTGAAAATCGGGCTCATGAAACTTGGTTGGCTGCCCGCCAGTCCGAAAGAAGATTCGAGGAAGCTCGCTCTGAAGCCACAGCTCTACGTCGAAAGTTGACTTCTATTGCCGGGGGCAATGTGCATAATATTGCCAAAGAAAACAATCGTAAGTTTGAAAGTGATTTTGGATTTGAATTCCATTCAAATCTGACAACGTTTTATGTCTCACTTTCAGTGGATTTAAATCTTGCACCATCTGATCCAAATAATGCACCATCACCTATTCACATGGATTCTCCCGCCTCACCAATGCTGGGCCGAATGCCGCCTCCATTTATACCGCCACCATTTATGGGTCCACCTCCACCGCACTTCATGGGAATGCCACCGTTTATGCCGCCAGGTGAAATGCGTCCACCACCAATGGGTCGTCTTATGTCACCACCACCTCCACCTGGAGCTCCACATCTGCACAGATATTCCCCGATCGATGACGACGACGATGATGACGAAGATATACACGACAATGGACGGGGACATTGGAGAGATACATATTCGCCACCGCGTCACTCATATCGATACACACCAGATAGATACATTTACAATCAGGAGCTAGAGTCCAACTACGATATAGAAACAGATTTCAGTCCACCACCAAGTCCAAGAGACCGTGGCCATCGATCGGGATCTGGATCCAGATCCGGTTACAGAGCATATTCCCCACCTCCGCAGACAACTTCCAGCCAGAGCAAAGACCGACCGAAAAAATCAACAAAAGGTAATTTTTCCCCAGTCCGCCAAATTTATTACTACCCCATTAAGTATGGTGAGCGTTTTTGCAACCTTAAAAAAAAATTCTCAGTTTCTCCACTCTCCACTTTTAGTATTAAATTCTTTTCTGAAAAAAAAGAAGGAATTTCATTTAACAAAAGAACTAATATATTTTTATTTATTTTTGTAGGACAACTAAGCTCTGGATCGGAAAAATCATATGACTCGTGGAAGGGAAAAGTCAAGGCAATGGTTTAGAAAACAAATTAGGAATACAATTAAAATTATAGGAACTTAATAATTAAATTAAACAATCGTTGATTATTTTTTGTTAATATTATTATTTAGGTCAACCAAAAACGTTTTTTTGTTTTTTTTTTTGTTCAAATTAAGTAAAAAACAAAAACGCGATTAAAGACAACAAGAAGTTGAATCGCATTCCTAAGATGGTCCCAAAAGTTAAAATGAAAACAATGCATTTACCACTTTGTGTCCAAAATTCAAAACACATACTCATGCTAATACATATAAACAAATGTTGGGAATCAAAAAATTGAGTTTTATTTTATACCAAAATATGAATTCATTAAAATTTTCGTCATTTTTATGAGGCACTAAATATCGAGGATTGACGAATGATATCGTGGTCATAAGCATGCAGGAGAAGGCCGATTTCAAGGTTCAAATGGGAAATGTCTTCCTTCAGTTTTTGTATAGCCTTTTTTATATGAACAACAGAACCTGTTTAAAAAAAAAAAGATGTTAGTCACATTCAAGGAGGATCTGAAATGAAAAAAAGTGTAAATCAGACTTCCATCCGACATCAGTTGCCCCCGTTGCTCCATTTTTGACTTTTTATTTTCATTCTCCTGAACAACTGACATCAGTTCGGTTGTTATTTTTTCAGAATTTTGACTTATTTGTTTGCTTGCGAATTGGACTCCAGATAGCTCGATGGACACGTCTTTGAATTGATTGATAAGAGCACTTAGTTCGTTGTTCAAATGTTTCTCTCGACTTTCGATTTTATCCAGATTGAATGTGAAATCGTTATGGAGTTTCTTCAACTGTGTTTGGGTGTCATCAGAAATCTACAAAAAGAAACCAAAACATTTTCACACATTCAAGATTCATTTAGAAAAATATAAATATTTCTTTACTCCATCAATATTTTGTTTAAGATTTTCTATTTGATTGAGATGCGAACGCCAATCTCGAGAATCAGCCTTAACCACGATTTTCAGCTGGGGAAGAACTCGCTCCAGCTCCAATCGCCAAATTTCATGTTCGGTAAAATTATTGTCTCCATTGTAATTTAAATCGTTGTTCGTTCTTTTTGGTGCGTTCTGAGAGGTAAACCAATTAAGGTCTTTCAAGGAACTTCCTCCATTATCACTGTCATCACTGAATGCAGTATTTTGTTCGTCTTCTAGTTTTTCGAGTATGATTTCGGCATTGTCATCGAGGAATTCTGGGGCCAATTCGATTTCTTGCTTTATGTGATGATGTTTATAAAGAATCTGTTGAAGATTTGTAATTGATATAAGAAACCAAAAGCTCACATTCAAAAATGTTATTGGAATTAGTTTTTCGAGCAATTAAATTCAATATAAAAATGCTGTATAAAAGGGTTTTTCAATAAGAGGTTTCATTTTGAAAAGGTTGCTATTTGGGCAGTTGTCACTTCTGATTTTGACAAGTTCAAACTTTGCCATTACTAAAAATGGAACAAAAGCTAATTTAAATTGTTAAAATACACTACAAAAATAGTAAAAATTGTGCAGTACCACTTTAAAGTATTTTAAAGTTCGGTTAACACAAGAACTTTGTTTCTGCACTGATTGGGTTCAAAAGAATCAAAATCAACCAAATTTTCATAGAAAAATCTTGTCCAATGGTGAAATTTCTCTCGGGGATAACGTTTTAAATTCTACGAATTATTTTTAAAAGGCTTTTCCATCCTCGTTTTGTTTGTGGACAACGTTTATTTTCAACAAGGCGGACACATTCGCAGCAAAACAATCGCAGTTTTTCCAGAAAAGTTTCCTGACCGTGTTATTTCTATAAAATGTTATCAAAATAACCAACCGAATTCTAGAAATTTACCACCTTAAGACTTTTTTCTTTGAAACCATGTAAGGCAAGGTATATGCCAATGTTTTTAAATCGATTTAAGAACTTATAGATGAAAGTCGTGAAGTTATCTTAGACATAGAAAACTAAATGTACGAATCATGGAAAAATAAATAAAAAGGACAAGGTCCCTGGAGGCCATTTGGCTATCATTGTTTTCTATTACTAATGAAATACCTTCCTCTCCTTTACAATGAAATTAACATCCATTGATTATTTTTTAAAAATACTCGTACTATTAGCACTTCTAGCAATGCCCATCAGTTTTAACGGATGTATTATCAAATATATAGATTCTTTTTTAACCGGACATCAAGAATGCGGAATGGTTTAATCAACTCTGTTTTTCCCCTTTATTTTGATATTCAAAACTTTAAGACCAATGTGCAAACAGTATTTCCTCTTAAATCTTGTGTTAAATTTTTTAACATGTTCAGGACAAAAGTAACCGCTTAAGAGTATTTAAATTTAAAACAAAATTAAACCTCTTAACAGCTAAAAGGATCCATTTGTTTATAGCTTTTAAATGTTATCATAGTGAGTTCAAAATATACAAAACTGACAACCCTTTATATCATTACCTGAGACACTTTAACGGCTTGCGTTGCTAAGGAATCGAGTATGTACAAACAAATGGGTCCTGCTCCTTGCAACAACTTATTGGTTGGCACGTCAACAACAATGTCCTACAAATGCATAACAAACAAAATTCATTTTTCGAAAACAAAGACATATCTTTCAAAACTACTTACAATTGCTTGTAGAATTTTTAAAATCTTATTAATTATCTCATTTGGATCTTCGTGCTCCTGCGGTTGGTCGAGATTTTTACCCAATTTCCTTAAAAGCCACGCACAAACGGAAGTGAACATAAAAAACTGTTCTCCCGGATTAAACGATTTGACGAAGTAAAATTTAGTTAGCGGTTTCATTTTCATTTCTTTGAGTAAATGTTTTTCATAATTGAGAAGTTTTAATTTCTCAATTAAATCATCCGATTGAAATGATATTACCGCTGAGGTATTTGATTGTTCTTTTTCTAAAACCGCCAGGAAGTCACTTTCACTAGGCATTTTGTATTTCTTTGTTTTTGAAAAGGAAAAGGAAGGAAATGAATGGGAGGAGATGCGTTTTACTTACAAACAAAAAGAAAGTAAACAACAAAAATACCGAACCGAATTCTAGATCAGTCGTTGTCAAACCGAACGTCATGGGTTTTAGAAACAATGGAAATTGTTATGAGATACAGTAGAACAGATTAAAAATATAAGCTGCCAAATTTGGATAGTTTGGTGAGCTTTTAATTTATTTCTTCAATCCTTTTAAAACTTCCTTTGAATAACATTTTTTAAACCATCATTTTCCATTCCATTCGTTTTATAAGTTTTATTTTTTTAAATTTTGTTATGTTTTTACAATTACATATGTAGATGTTTTTGTAATATTTATATTGATATATTGATATTCTAAAAGTTAAATAATTAAATTAATCGTACAATATTTTTAAGAACTTGAGAACTTTTTGTAATACAGAAATATTGTTATAATTAATTTTGTATTGTTATAATCCGAATGATAATTTCATGGAATTTACTTTTTAAATATTCGATCGATCTAATTTTTCTCTTCCTTCAATAAAATTGACCGTATTCATCTACCATTGATGGCTTGAGTAATATTGGCGTCCAATTCTTCAACAGTTAAATATTTTTCAGCATAAACCATATGACTTAAAAATAGTTCAACAAAATTTATGGAGTTAAGTTGCACAAACGAGGGGCCACTTCTCTCCGTATACGTCAATTTTCATTACTGACGAACACAATTCTTCTTTATGAGCTTCGCAAACAGATTAATTGTTTTCAAAGTAAATTAGGAGAGTTTTCAGGCGTTTACTGATTCATGATGGATTGCTAATACTTGCTGAATAGAAATGTCAACACGGACTGACATTCCCAATTGTCAAACCATTGGCAACAACCGTCAAAACTTCTCATGCAGCTACAAAAAACACCCTATACATCCGCAAATTTTTGTTCATTTTGCAAAACTGAGAAACTGGCAATGGAAAAATCACTAATGTAATGTCATCACTAATTTGATGTGTCAAAAATTGGGACGTTGACTGACATTATTGAGTATTTTAAATGTTGGGTATTAAACATAAGAAGTTAATTTATAAAGCCTTTTTTTTAAGAAGAAATGGATGTAGTCGATTTGGATAATTTTGATGAATTTTTTTTTACTTTTCTTGGATTGGTACGGGCGGGTCCAAGATTTCTGATATAATATATTGACTTAATAAAAACAGAACTACTCTTTTTTGTTTCAAAGAAAACATTAACTTCAAACACTTACTTCTTATTCCACTGCATTTTCCAATTATTAATTATTAAAACAAAATGACTGATAGAGTGAACTGTCAAACCCGCGACCTAATGGAAAATAGATCTACTTTTGCTTTGGTGTGACGTTTACGGTTTTACGATATAAAGCAGTCGGAACGCTTGGGATAACATTTCAGAATCCCTCATAAGACTCCTTGGAACACCTACCGAACGCGAGGTTGTGGCTTGGCTATAATTGATGAATTGAAAACGCAAAACTATATTTAAGCAAAAGTTTATTTTAATAAAAGAAACAAGAAAAGAATGATTTGCGTAAGAAGTTTCTAGACAAAAGAATGAAGTGACATATTCAGTCGTTTGGAATTCAAAAAGTAATAGTGTTGCCAAATATAATATAAATGTTAATTGTTCTGTCATTGGCAGGGTATTGCCAGAGCGCTGGTTGATATTTCTCTTAGTTCTAACAATAATTCCTTTTCTTTGTTTCGATTTTTGCCATAGCTAGAAAAAGAAGTGTTAATTTTGTTCTGAAAAGATTTGGGACTATTATTTCAGAATATGAAAATACTCATGTAAAACCGATGAAATTGAGTAAAATTCAGATTTCATCTTTCAATTAGAGAACACACATTTTTTACTGAATTTTCTAATGGAATTTTGTTCAATGTTGTGTTTTCGAAAATCCCCTTAAGACCTTTTATACTCAGAAAAAGGGTACATTTCATCCCACGTCAAACCAAAAATTAATCCATATTTAGTATGTCAATGATTATTATATTGACGACAAATTTAGTGATCTGTGAAAAAAGGCCAAGACTTCAAAGTGATTCATTAGAAGAGATCACTTTTAGAGTTGAAGTCTCCTTTCTTGATTTATATGGAATTTTTGTAGTAAATTTTAATGATTTGAGTGCGTTTTTAAAGCATGCATCTTTTCATTTATAGTAATAATAATAACATACTTTTTACTTGTCAAATGTCAAAATATGACAACTTCAAAAGTGAAAGCTACCGAATAACGGGCTATTCCAAATGAAACCTCTTATTAGAAAACAATACATTTTGAACATTCTTGTGTAGTTCTACTCCTGAATACACACTACAAAAATACAAAGCATTGAATGCATCCCTGCATTTTGAGGATGCCTGTGAATTTATTTGCTTCTGTTATTACTTTAATTTTCTTGAAGTTGCCAGCAATGATTTTAAAAAAGAAACCAAGCAACCCAAACAGTGGCTGTCAACCGATGAAAAAATAAAGCAAAAAGGAAAATTAACAAAGCCCGCTTGCAAAAGGACATTAAACTTTAAACTTTGCTTTTTAATCGAATACAAAAACAAAATAGTGCAATTTAATAGAAACAAAATAAATAGTCCTACTGCTACTCGACTATGAACGAACTCATGGACATTAGTTCCATTAGCTTTGAAGATCTGCAAGAGGAATACCAAAAGTTGAAGGAAAAATGGTCCCAAATGGTCTCGCAAAGCGAGCAGGACCGACAAAGAATCCATGAATTAAAAAGGAACCTAGACACGGCGACGGCTGCCGAAGCATACCTATCCCAGGAACTCGAGCAATTGTCGTCGGTGCAGACATCGCAGGATGATGCTCTGCTCCACAAACAACAAAACGAAATCGATGAACTCAAAAAGCGACAAGCTATCCTGTTGGCAGAGAACGAAGAACTCCATGAAGATGTTGCATCGCTGACTGCTGAGAATGAAAGACTCAAACAGGAAGTGAAAGAATTGAATGCCGCATCATGCCCCATCGAGGTCTCATATCAAATACCTAAGGAATATGTGGAATTACGGGATAAGTTGGAAGCTGAGAATTTGGAACTGCTTGCGAAGTTGGACGAAACCCACGAAAGTGTTGTTAAATTTACCTTAGCCTTGGCCGAAAAAGAAGTAACTTTCTATATTCCTTTGTTTGCTCTTAACTCCCGTTCTTATGGATTTTTCTCTGAATTTGTTTTCTTTCCAGAAACACATTGAGATCTTTAAAGACCAAGTGCTTTGTCTGGAGGAGAATTTGCAATCTAAGCGGGAAGAAGTCGATGAGAAGTCTCATCTACTTGAAAGTGCTCAAGAACAGGTTGTCGAGATGAATGCCAAAATAGCACTTCTCACATCATGTCCCAACAACGCTGGTAATTATTTCTTCTTGAATATTAAATCTTAAGTGCTTCGTTGTTGTTAAACAAAAAATTGAAATTTCTTAGAACAAAAAGGTAATTCCTTATTTGCTGAGGTCGATGATCAGCGACAAGCAATGAAACAACTGCTGGCAGCCCAAAAGAAAAGCTATCTCCAAATGAAGAAAATCTTCAATGAGAGTCAGCATGAAATACGTCGTCTTAAGCGGGAAAATGTGGCAATGCATACGGAGTTGCAAACGTGCAGTACTATATTTTGCAGCGCCGATAAAGTCTATAA
Source organism: Eupeodes luniger (assembly GCA_951509635.1). Classification (NCBI taxonomy): domain Eukaryota; kingdom Metazoa; phylum Arthropoda; class Insecta; order Diptera; family Syrphidae; genus Eupeodes; species Eupeodes luniger. The sequence goes on along the minus strand of OX608075.1, from coordinate 2,078,420 downwards.
AGGTAATCAAACAAAAACTTTAACACCTCTTTCGTTTGCTATAAAGTTTCTTTTCTAAATTGTGTACCTAGTTATTATTTATTTTAGTTATTTTGTAATTTCTAATAATAAGAAGGTTGCTTTTAGTTTCTGTTATGTTTTATGTTTTTCTAAACCTGTTTTCATTCTATTCTACTCTTGTTTCAAAAACCCAAATGAATTGCTATCAAAATGAAATCAAAACTAATACAACATATTTGAAGAGGGATTTGAACTTATAAAAGCAATGACTTGTAAAAATCGAAGTAAATATTCAAGGGAATGAAATCATAGGACACACGATTCATAGTATGACAATTCGCTCATTTAGCGGGATTAAATTGCTTACAACGAAGTTTTTATTAGTTTGTTTTTACAATATTTATATATCATTTTTAAACTTTTCAAATTTTTGATGTGGAGGACTCGAAAAATAAAAGTTTTTTACAACATTAAAGACTTATTTTAAAACATGAATTAAGAATACAAAAATAAGCGTTTTACACTAAACTCTACACTAAAGAACAATTTTTCTCATTTTTCTACAAAACACACAAAAACAAAATTTTGCTATACATATGAATTGTTTTATTTAAGAGCTCCAAGACTTCACATACATATGCCTGAAAACACATATTTTCTTTCCGAATACACCCAAGACTTACTAATCAGCTGTCTTAAAAAGATGTTTTCATTTTTCACATAGGTCCTTCAGACACTGAAAACTCTGATCCTAAGCCTTATATCATAAACACTTGGAAAAAAAAGTATTGTAGCTTTGAGTTAGTAACCCATTTGAGACAAGTCTCTTTTACTTTGAGATAAGGCTACTTTATGATAGGATAGTGGAATTTGTTGTTTTAAATTGTATCAAAAAAGTCTTAGTAATAAAGTAGAGAGCAGTTTGAAAGAGAATTGTTTAACCAAAAAGTTTTCTTCTTCTCTTTAATTTTGAGTTTCCTTAGCAAAGTTCTAAAATCAATTTAAAACTCGATCTAATAAGCCACGATTTATCTTTAAAATTTGTTTTTAAAATATTTGCAACTCGAGCATTTCTTCACTTTCTTTACTCTGTGTAAGGGGCCGGTTATAGCTATCAGTAAAATCCATCAGTAAAAATTTTGTTTTTAGTTTTTGAACATGTTACAGGTTTATTTCTAGCAAAAAATTGATGCAATAAGATGAATCCTATATTGAAGTATTTTTTTCAAAAAGAAACAATGCATTTAAAGTTTTATTTAATTTATAAATCCATTTTAATTTTTTTAATGATGAAATTTCATTTTACTGAACAGCTGACTGCCAAAAGTCAAAAGAAATTCCATTTCGTTTTATTGTTCGTGTTTCAATTTTTTGCTGTTCCGATCACATCATTAAAAATTTTACTGATGAAAGCAACAGCAAAAAAATTGTCTGAGGCGCGAACATTTAATTTAATGACGTAAATTTACTGATTGCTATAAACGCTCATCAGTAAAACATTTCAGATTCCTCCTGTTTCAAATTTTACTGATGGATTTTACTGATAGCTATAACCGGCCCCTAAAATTATTATTGAGTTTTAAGGAATTATATCTCGGTTTGACAAAACAAAGTTCTTAAGAATAATAAATTACTTTCGTAGCCCCCGGTGGCAATTTTTCAAATACATTTCTGACATTGTATTCATATAATATTCAATTTTTGTAAGTTTTGATTTAGCGTTAAACAATGTTGTCATTGATTTCAGTTTATTTTATAAATTGTCGATTTAAATTAATTTTTATTTTTCTGTGAACCAGTGTTGGTTATTAGAAGTATTTTTTTGTATATTTGATATTATTTTGCATCGTTGCTTTTAAATTTTTTTGGTTATTTGGTTTTAATACATTTTCGAATTGCACGCTGTGATAATCGGCCCTATCGAGGTAACCGTCGGAGCGGTTACCTCGATAGGGCCGAATACCTATAGCATTATTGATTTACATGCATAGTATATGCGGTTAGAATGTCCATGGACCTTAAGGTTACAGAAATTGAAACAGGATCTATGGACCTTATGCCTTCTTTGGAACGTTCATATGGACATATTGAACGTTTGAAATTTGAAGTTATTTCTTGGCAAATTGAAATTGGTTCTTATGTTCTCTTGTGAAGTTTTATAGTTCAGAAGCTTAATATTAGAACCTAACACAAATTTTGTGTATTTTTTTTTTTAATCTGAGAGTTGTTGTGAGCTGGACTTGTCCTCGTCCAGTACTGTATTTTCTTACAATTTATTATTATTGCCCATTAAAACAATTAGGTGACTTCATATTTAATAAAACAATAATACCTGATTATTAAATCTTTCAAAGAATTAAAAACATTGCTAAACCGATTTCTGATATCCTAATAAATGGAAGTTTTATCTCAGACTGAGATCTCAATCAGAGTTTTGACGTTCGAGAACTTGATGAAGAAATGAGTAAGATCTCAATCGAGTTCCAATTTTTCAATAAACCGAGTTTTAGAGAATAGAACTTTGTCAAGAAATTCGCCGTAGGTTTTATTTAATTATACGTAAATTAATAAGTTATTGTAAAAATATCTATTTTAGAATGCGCTGAATTGTGAAACCTGTTCTATCTACTTTAAACGTTTCTAAGCGCAAATTGTAAGAAATTGCAAGTTCTTTATAAAACTGTTTTTAAAAAGTCTTCATTCAGGGTTGAAATCAGCAATGAGTAAAAAAGGTAAGATAACGGGGTTTTTCTGTTGTTATAAGCTGGGACCTGATTATGAGGTTCGCGGCGGATCGTTTTCAATTCGACCTTTCAAATTCGACTCCGTCGTATTTCCTTATTAACGAATTCGCGGCGAAGCAAAAATAGTTTTTCCTATATTCCAGTGATTTTAACACTTTTGGTTTGACTTTTTCTTCCTATATTCCAGTGATGTGACAGCTTTCTACAAATTTTATTTTGTTTTGATTGAATTTGTGAATTCGGTGATTTATTCAAAATTTTATATTTTATTGTGGATTGTGGATAAATTATAAGAAAATTAAAATAAAGCTAACTCACATTTTTATATAATTACAATCAAGAAAGAATCCACGAAATCGAACAGTGAATAAAAATAAACACTCTTTCGCCTGTGAATCCGCCAAAAAAAGCTGTCGGATTTCAACTCGCCAACAAACATTATGACATTTCAAATTCGCCTTGGAATTCGTTAATTGGTCGAACTCAAAACAAAGAAGGCGAAAGCGAAAGCAATACTTGACAAATGGCAAACTCGCTAGCAAAACGATTCGCCGCGAATCCCATAATCAGGCCCCTGGTTAGTAAATGAAACAAAGTGTGAATACCCCAGTTATACGCATCAACTAAAAGCATTAACTGATAATACAATTTTCAGGCATCATATTTTTGTTTATCTTTTAAATGCTTGATTATATTTTTTAACCTTATTTAATAAACTGAAACAACATTTTTTGAATAAAAAAACGCACTGAGCACTCGCAAAAAAATAAATACCCAAAATATAGCCAGAGGCCAATTTCCAATAGAATTTTCAACAATTGCTACTTTAAGACAATTTAAATTTTCATTTTAGATATCCCTCAAATAAAAATTCCTTCTTTATCCCGCTAAATTAGCGAATTGTCAAACTGTGGTGTTGGAACTTAAAATATAGTCCCATGAAGCTATCATGAATAGACTTCTCGACGGAAACGTGGGGGGTCCTGAGCCCATAGTCCGCAATTTTGTTTGTTAAAGTTGCCCGCTTCCGAGATAAAAATGATAAAATAAAAATGTCAGTAAAGATAATTTTTCTCTCAAATCTTTGCCCAATTCAAGCTAATATAAAGCCCAAACTGAGAGGCGTAACGAAGTGGATTGTCTTAAGTCTTCAATTGCTGATTCAATTGGACAGTGTTTGCGAAAAATCCAAAATTTCTGTGCAGAATTCTCCTAAGGGATAGTACGTGAAATGTTTAGCTGTTGAGATTGAGTTAATCGTCGTTATCATAGGCACTGCTGCAAAAGATTTGGTACTTCGACCAAAGTATTAAAGTTTCAGCCGTAACTAAAACATTAGCATGAAATTTGAGTTAAGAGATGTCACTTTTCATAAACTCCAAATTTTAAGACAAATATTTTTGTTTGGATTAAAGCAATGACATTTTTTTTGCTGTCATTCGTAGTACGAATTTTTTACAACGGAGCCTGTTATAAAGCCAAATGTTCTTGAATTGATTTTCTTCGACTCAACTACAGCAGGTACATGCTCATCCGTGCACCGATCGACGATGGTGATCATGAATGTTGTCCACTAGAATATCAGTAAAAACTTGCGTTCATATACTCGTCCGAGGTCTGAACAAACTCATTCGAGAACGAAAATAAACAGTCTACAAAATAATTTTAAAAAATAGTTGTAAAAACCCTTGGCGTGAGACTGTCATGCTAAAGGTCTTGAGTTCAAAATTTGCCTGTGCCACCTTAAAAAAAAATTTCACGAGTACTGCTTCTTGTGAGGAATTGACAAATCCTCTTAAAGTAATTCTTGTGATGGAAAGTGTGATTCGGCATAAAACTGTAGGACCCCACCATCCTTGAAATGATTCGCACACAGGAATGGTTAAAAGCTGTAAATCACTAAGCCCTAGTTCTCTACGAACTTTTGCATCACCTAAATTGAATTTGCATCAAGTTGAGCAATAGTTGAGCAATCTTATTTAGTAAATGCTCTGAGTAAAAAACGTTAAACATTTATAGATGACAAAAAAGTAATAATATCTAAAAACCGATCGGATTGGACATAAAAACCTTAGGTCCCCTCCATCTTTGATACTACAAGCAAACAGGAATGGTTGAGATTTGTAAGCCAATATGCCACCTAATTTTTATATTATTTTTAAAACAAAGTTGTCAGGAGCGAGTTGATCAAGCATTTTGGACTTAAAGTTCTTCCTTCAATCATAGCCTTAAGATTCCGTAAGAGAAAATATCTAATCTCACTGTTCCTTTCGTTTTAGAATTGTTTTTGATTTCAATGGTTTGAGTGTTGGGGATCAGGAGAAATACTTCAAAGTATTTTTAAATAGAAAGCATCGCTTTGCTATTGCGGGTAAGCCGTTTAAAATAATTTCAGTGTGATTTATACAAAGGGCTAATGTTTTGGTGTTTTCTTTTCTAATATTGCTCTTAGAAACTTTCTCTTCTTGGTCGTACTATTCTCAATTTCAAATGCATACATAATTGTTTTCTTTTAATTCCTTACCAATAGATTTTTTAAAATTAAATTTAAACAAAATTAAAAAAAAAAAACTAAGGGCAATGATTTTTTTTCTTTATTTTTCTTTTTTCGAATTCTAGAAAAACTCAACGAAAGAATTCTGCAGCTATTAAAGCAAAACGAAGATCTGGAAAAGAAGCTTATGTTCACTCAACAGGAATTGCTGTCGTTGGCAAACGATAAGGGAGTCGTATGGCTCGACTCAATGTTATTATTCTGCAAGTATGCAATTTCAAAAATATTCTATTTAGCTCAACATCTAAGAGCAACTGCAATACACATTTCATTTGCCAAATTTTTAATGTAAATTAACCAAAAACTACATCGTAGAGTTCGTGCTTAGTCCTAAGTTAAACAAAAAAAAGTAAATTATTCGTATTCGTCCTATTTATTGCGTGTTACTAACATTTAGAATATAGACAAACAAAAACCTAAGCGTACTAACCCATTTAGATTCTAAGTAAAGATTAAACAAAACTAAAAACTAGTGTGTGTTCAAAAATACAAAAAATAAATATACAAAAATATTTAATTTAAAGACAAGAAACGGAAGATATGAAGCAGGAAATCCACAGTGTTCGAATTCAGAAGGGAATTCTTGAGGAAAAACTACGAAACTCACAACAGGAATTGGCTAAGTACACAAATCAATCATTTCTGAAATTGGGAAACGTTTTTTGCAATAAATATAATTTAATCACAGGTGGAGATTTGAAGCGCTTAAATTACGATGCATTTTAATTGATCGTGAGAGCTTGCTCACAGACAACCAGATCGAATTCAAAGTCTTCACGAATAGAGATGTTTCATTTAGTGAAAGTGAGCTAAATAATGCTAAGCCTCAAATAGCTTTCGCAAATTCACTTCTGGAGGACAAAAAGTCAAGTGAAGTAATCGATCTCCTCGACACAAGCTTCCCACAAAAGACTGAAGAGTCTGTGGTGGTTCTAGAAGAAGACGTTAAGCCAAAGGAAGATAATAAAAATGATGACGTATCAAGAATTGATTCAGAACCAATAGTTGAAGAAAATCAAGCACAAGAAATGGTTAAAGTAAAAGGTTCAAGTATTGAAATTTTTGAAGACGAAAAAGATTTTAAAATAAAAACCGAACTCGGGATGACCCCTCAAAAGCAATCAAATAGTGAAATAATAAACTCACTAGAATCTCAACTAGAATTAAATAACCCAAGTATTAAAACCGAATCACAAGACTTAGATAATAAAGAAAATGTATTTCTTAAAGTTAAGATTGAAGAAACTACGCCAAATAATAATAATTGTGCCAAAATCGCACTTAAAAAATCAAATGTAAATAGCACAATACACAATACTCCAGAAAATGCTGTAAACAGCCCCAAATCAAGACCATCGATTTTGATCACCAAAAAGGATATATTCGCCGATGAAGGCAATCTCAAGACTGTGCATTTTTCAAATTCAGTCAATGCTAAATCCGAAAACTCATCATCAGAGTCGAAGGGCGCTTCTACCAAACCAAAGCGAAACAAATCAAGTCTCGTTGTTCGAAGGATTTTAGTAAGTTCAAAAACTAAGAGCGTTCCCTCGGCTCCTACTCTGCGACATTAATCAAGACATATTATTATTGTAAATTTTTAAAATTCTGATATACATTATATACATCTCCAAGATTTCCAAATTAACAATTTATGTTATAATAATGTGCATTTTTAAATGTCCTAGACCTTTCCTTTTTATGTATTTCAAAAAGCACACTTTGGTGCATTTTTGCATTTTTAAATTTCAATACAAAACTATTATAATAAATAAATAAATGAATAAATAAGCAACAATAAAAAAGACTATATAAAATATAAAGCTTGTATTCAAACTTAAAAAAAAGTTGTTTTGTTGTTATTTGAAGGATTTTTTCTTACAGCTATAACTTTCTTCATTTGTGGATTTGAAATAATTTTAGTTCTTTTTATCAGCAGAACAAAATTGAAAGAACTAATTTTCAACTGTTTTTTTAATTTAATTTTCTAAATTTTTGTTAAAAAGGTGTGTACTGTGTAACACATCAAAAATGATTCAATTTTTATGAATTTTTATACAGATAACTTTGTTGAGCACAATTGGTACAGATTTGAGAGTATATATTACATTCAGGCCTATCACGAATTCCATCGTAGTCGGAAACTTTAGAAATCCGAAAAATCGTATCACGAAATCAGTTTGTAATTGGAAATTGAATTAGATTTTCCACCACGAACGTATTCGGAAAGTTTTTTCAGGATTCGTAAACGTTTTCGATTAAGATCAAATTCGTGATAGGGCTGATTAAAATAAAGGAAGGGACACTTTTTTCCAACACAAGAGCTTCGCAGAATGGTGCCAAATGGAGAAGCCGAAAACCTCCTCTTCTTGATACCCATTTTCTTCTGTTAATTTAAAAAATGTATTAGCTAGAATTTCAAAATTTATAGAAACTCGATTAAAGAAAAAAGTTCAGTTTTTGCGAGAAAAAAAATATTTATCGGTTTGTATTTCTTTTAAAACAAAGGGAGCTTAATTACAATCAACTTAAAAAACAGGCGCCAGGTCAAGAATTCTCTTCAAAAATTAACTTTAAAGGTCACTCTTTCGAATGAAAACCTCCTCCTTGTATGTTTCAATAAAATATTGGGTCTGTCAATAAACTATACTCTGTCCAACAAAAATAGTCAGTACAGAGAAGATAGGACGTTTACCTCTCACTCTGACTGAAGTGAAATCTAGTTAAGCTGTGAGAGAGAGCAAATATTACAGGGTTTCCGTAGTGCCCATTATAAATTTCGAAAAAGCTCTGATAAATATTAATAGGGCTACCAACTTTTGATTTTAAATTGAAAGTTAAAAATAAATTCCATTTAAGAAAATTTATAAATTATGTACATAATCCCGAATTCAAAAACCCCTTTGTGAAAACTAAGAGCAACATAAATTCAATTATGAAAAAATAATGAAAATTTTCGATTCTGTATCACACAATATTCACAAATACACAATTTATAAACAACACAGCACAGATTTATAATAAAATAAAAGCAGTTCTTTTTTTGGCACTGATTATAAAACACCGTATAAATAAACACTTTTTCAAAGAATATTTTTTTTATGAACAAAATCACTATTTTTCACCATCTATAATTACACCATGTATTATAAATAATTTTCGCTTAAACTCAACCCTTTGCTTCCTAGTGGTTTCGCAATTAAACCAAATACTCTATATTTTTTCTTTATATTCCTACTGGTTTTTTTTTAATTTTTAGTGAATATTAATTTTTTTTATTTAAATGCATTATTTATTATACACATTCTATATAAATTTTAAGTTTTTATACAAATATTTGAAAAAGTTGACATCTCCGGGAACAAAGGGTTAATTTACGAAGAATAATAAATAAACTTTACTTACCGAAAAACAGCAAGGGACAACACCATTCCCATATTTGTTCTCAAAAGCTTTTAAAAAAGCACACATTCTGAAAGCTCCCAAACAAAATCCAAAGAAAAATCCACCATGATTTGCATTAACGTGGAAATGGTAACTCTAATAACAATCTGCTTATTTTCAATACATACGAAGAGGGTTGTTTGTGAACACATTATTTATCAGTGTCAGTGTGGTTTTGGCTGCGCATGGTAAAGGTTGTGTGGATGTACGCTCGTTGAAGCGTAATTACAACAACAATTTATGTGTAAGTCAGTGGTTGAATTTTCTTTTTCAGTAGGTAAAAAGGGAATAAAACCACTGACTGGCACCATTTGCAAGAAAAAAGCTCTCCCATAAGACGTGTACTGACTATTTTTGTTGGACAGAGTATAGTATTGCCTTGCATCGAGTTTAAAAGGAGAAACAAACAGAAAGAACCAACATTTCCAAAAAAAACTTGTTCAATGTAATAAACTAGCCTGTTATTGAAATTGATAAACATAAAGCTTGCATTTGGAGGACCTCAATCAGCCAACCGCGGTGGCGTGATGCATCGGCTCCGATGTGGGAGAAGCGCAATCAAAGTTTGAAAACTAGAGCATACAAATTTCAATGTACAGCTAAATTTAAATATAAGCAATAAATATGTAGGTAAAAACAGCTTTGAATATTGCTGATAGCCCGCTACGAGCGTTTCCACGGAGAACGCGGATATCAGCAACGTTACATTCAATTCAAATTAAAAAATAATACTTTTAGGGACATATTCTTATTTATGCACAAACATTTAAAATCGATGAACGGCGGTACTCCCCCCCAAAGTCGAAGACAAAACTATTACCAAGAAGAAACTTTTAAAATTATGGATTTTCTTCAAACAAAGTTACTCCCACTACTACCCATTGTGATGGTCGTTATTTATTGTTGTTGGATAATTATCGGTGATAAGGAAAAAATATAGTACCGACTCAAAACTTTATTTTTAGAGCAAGAACTTCAATATGCATGAATAAAATACTTTAGAAAAGTTCTCAAGGGCTCAAGTTCTCATATAAATAAACCTTCATCGAGGGGAGGTAGCTCCTCCATATAGTACAAGAGCCGACATCAAACTTTGGGAGTTTTTATGTAACCAAGATGAATGAACGTGAGGTTGTAGGGACTAGCTCCTTGGTATGGAATATCAAAGTCTAACACGATTTTTTCTTCTCACCGTTTGGCGGAGTTGCGTTTTCGAAAATAAATATTTTTCGCAACCAAAATTGCAATATGCTAGGATATCAGAAAAAATCTCCAGATTACAGAATACATATTATGTACATTTCTCTTTCAACTTTTTTTTCGAAATACGCCCCCTAAAGTGGGCGGAAACACTTTAACTTAATTCCAACGTATAACACCAAAATATTGTTTTATTCGAAACGGGCCCTGATATTTGCTCTACTTCGAAGTCAACATTTTTGGGGCGCATTTTTTAAGGAACTTTAAGTTAATTGCAAATGGAAAACAATTTTATATGAATATAAAATAATAATTGTAGTACCCGTGGCGTGATGGTTATTGCGTAAGACTGTCATGCCAGAGTATTTTTTCACAGGTACTGGGAGGAATTGGCAAATCCTCCAAGAGTAATTATTCTTGTCATGAAAAGTGTTTTCTCAAATTTGCCTTTCGGATTAGGCTTAAAACTGTAGGTCTCTTTCATCCCTCACAACATTACTGGCACACAGGAAAGGTTGAGAGTTGTAAGTCACTAGGCCCTAGTTTTTAAAGGACTGTTGTGTCAACTTATTTATTTATTTATAAATCCGTTTGTAATAAAATAACCCTTTCGTAGAATTCTGGACTTGCCGTGGAAAATTAACACAGATCCTTGACCTTATCTGCTTTATCTATTTTTACTTGCCTTTTAAAGATCAAAATGAAATACAAGTAGCATGTTTTAAGAACTGTCAATGATTTTTTTTTAATTTAAATTTTATATCCTTTGATTCTTTTGTCCATTTTATTCCTTCCATATTTTTGAATGTATGATTATTTTAAACTAAATATTATGGTTTTGTGATAAAAATAGTATTCTATCGATAAATTTCGTCTGCACTTTTTAATATTAGTTTCGAAATTTGAATGTTTTAACTTTTTTTCTGTTTCTGTTTTTTTGAAATTCTGTAAAGGTAAGGCTTTAAATTATATTTACAAAGACTTACATATTTCTAAAACTTTGCCCTGGTTTTGCATGTAGAACATTTTAAAATTATGATGGCACTTAATCAAATTCGTTCGAAATTCGGAGGTGATTTCTTAGTTCCCTCGTTTTATGGAAATATCGAGAATGTCCCTCGCAAAACCCAGAGTACGAGTAGAAAACTCTGCCGAGCTCCCACAAAAGAAAACAGTGGCAGTAGTGGTTCTTCGATGGAAATAAAGACTTCCCGCCGTTGCAATAACCCAAGAAACAAAGAAAGTCCAACTATAAGAAATCCTCTAAAGGACAAAAACATTGGCGACAGCGGTTTTGTAAGCAATTCAAGAACGCACAGCCGATCGTTGAGGAGTTCAAGAACTTCAACTCACTACGAGGAGCAAGAAGAGCAAATGGAAACTGCGAGAAACACCAGCGACTGTTCCATAGAAACCCTCAAAGAAAAGGCTGTTTCCCTTAATTTTGAATTCAACCAACATGGGGATTATTTAGCAAAGATTCCATCACAAAACAGTGATCACGATGAATCAAACTACAGCGACGGCTCTGATATAGCCCTAGAGAGAAAGTACACTGAGATATTTCAACAATCTTCAAGGCCATCGGCGCCAATTTATAAGAAACAACTCGACAATACCAAGAAAACATCGGAAACTCCTTCACATACCAATGACTCAAAAAATGATGACTTGAAATTAATTTTAAAAACTCTCAAACGTGTCTTCAAGCCAAGTCCAGTTGTTTCAAGGGAATCAGGTGAAACAGCGAAATTATATGAAATCGTGAAAACCCTACAAAGCGAGCAGGACAAATTTCGAAGTCTCATCAATTCCCAACAACTTCAACTTAATACCTTCCAATCGAAGTATCTTAAAGCCGAAAATATTATCAAAACTCAGAAATATGAAATCCAAAAACTAAACCGTACCAACACTCAGCTCGAGAATGAACTTCATTCCAATATTGACGCCCTCAAGGCCCAATTGCAAGAAAAAACTAACGAATTAGCCAATTTGCCTCAAGCAATCAAGAATGAAAAACTTAAAGCTGAGAAATTAAGTAAGCAAAATTGTGAACTCATAACGAGGCTGCAGGAGGTCAAAAACGAATTAGCCCTAACAAGAGCTAAACTGGTGGAGGCTGCCCAGAAACGAGGCACAACTTTACATAAGTTAAAGGCGAGCGAAAAGGATCTCAAGATCTTCCGAAATCAAAATAACATCCTAAAGACAGAAAAACGCACTTTGATAGAGGAACTCAAGAGGCTGAAAACTCATAACGAAGAATTGACGAAAAGAAGTGTCCAAAACATGTCTCGTCAGAAGGAACGCGGAGAGTCTCAACAACGCCTGCTGCAGAAGAAAATACTCGACCTTGAACTTGAACTCACGCGAAGTCGGAACTCCACGGGGGATCTGATCGAGGAACGTGACAAACTCATCGCCGAACTTCATCAACAATTGAATACTCTCGTGCACAACTTCGAGGTGTCCCAGAAGCACATCCGAGTTCTGAGGAAGCACATTCAATCGATGACAGGAACTTCAACCACTCCACAACAACAAACCCAATAAACTCTTCGATCACTTTTTATTTTTATGGAGTATACTTAACTTACACCAAAAGTCTGCTCCAAAAAAAAAACAAAGTGAAGGTTGAGTTTATTTTTGAACTTCTTACAAAATGTTGTTTTATTTCAAATTTCGAAACACTGAACACTGAAAAAGTTCATGGTTCAATATTTCGAAAAAAAAAACACATTTTGTAAGTTCTTTCAAAAATTGTTACATCACTCAACTAAATATTCAAAAATGTAAACATTCCTTAGCGCCCACTTCCTTACACAATAAATTTCAAAAAATTCCTTATGCAGAAAAATAAAAAGAAAACACTAAATAAATTATTCTTCTAAGAAAATGATTTTATAAGACGCGCGCCGGCGGCGGCGGCACCGAAATCTTATGCTTCCGCACGCCTTCGAATCGAACTCTGTTTCTGTTGTAATGACGAGGAAAGGTGGAACCAATCACTGCAAATTCTATATTTAGATTTGTGGCGCTTTTGGAGAGAGAAGAGTATTTATTATTGGGGAGCAAATGGTTTGTTTGGAAAAAATCATGCTGGGAACAATTTAATCAGTCAATGGGGTTGAACAATTTTAACAGTGACGATTGAAAGTCGGCTGACGTAATTTTGTTTATCACTTGAGTGCTCCAAAATTGAGGAGAACATCTGTCCTCAATCTAGGTCAAGAAGTTCTTCACTTTGGTCTTCCAAACAAAAACAAAGTGTCAGAAAATCCCAACAGATGGTTTTCCAAATGGGAACTGAGAAGAGTTTTTTTTACAGGTGATAAGTGCTTTAACTTTTCAACACCCTTCAATTACTTAATATTTAATTCTTTCCAATTTTAGCGACTCCTCATCAGTTTAATTTTTAAGAAGAGAAAATACCATCTGCATAGTTACTCATGAACACCACTGTCATTTGGCAGTCAATAGCATCACATCACATCTTTAGACTTTCAGACTTTTGGCGCTGCTTAGGCTACTGACCGAATTTCTTTTTAAATTAATTTTAAAACAAAACAATCTCAATCCGTTTGAATGGAATCTCCGAGTTTCCTCTAGACCAGTGCAAATCGGGTCGAGAACGCGAGAAGCGAAGCGATGTTGCGCCTGCTGACACTTATTTTTGAGTGTGTCTTCAGTTTGTCGGTGGTGTTGCAATCGGTTGTAATATTGGCTGAATCTTTGACGACAACGACACACCATGTCACCATGGACTATGAAGTTATGATGACAAATTCCTGTTGGAGTTCCACCAACGATTGCCTGATTGCAGCGAATTTAAATTTCAATTCGGGCAACATTTTACCCATTACAATAAACTGCTCTGTGGCAGAGAATCCGCTTGACGTAGTAGAATCTATCAATTCAGTTGTAAAGCGTCGTTACGAGAATATAAGTTCCGTCACGCTGGATGGCTGTGGGACGGCCTTGAATGTAAATACATTTGGATTTGAATATATTCCCAATTGCGAGAAGATAACATGGTTGAACTTGAGGAATTTTCATTTTGATGAGATCTATGAGATCATTTGCGGTTCAGGGATTGTGCTTGAAGATGTTTGTTTTGAGCATAACGAGTTTGCTAGTTTAAGTGCTGCGAGTGTGTCTAATTTGAGAAATTTAAGGACAATAAAATTCAGAAGCAACAATCTGAGACACATAAATGCAGATGCTTTTGATAAGCTTCATGAGCTAAGAGAAATTAGTCTGGTGGAGGAAGTGAATTTGAGAATACGTTATGCGAACTTATTTGAAAATCTCCTTCGGTTGGAGAAGTTGCAAATAAGCGGCATTGATACGGTGACGAGCGACATGTTGTTGCATCTTCCAGGGAACTTGGAAGATTTGACTATAAATAAAGCATCGTTCGACAATAAAACCATCGCGGTGATAGCTCCTTCGACACTCAAGAACCTAACTCTTACTAATTGTGATTTCACGTCTATCACCATAAGAGGGCAGGAAATTTTGACGCAATTGAATTTAAGTTCCAATTCAATAAGCCAATTGGTTTTGGATGATTGCACACATCTCAAAATTCTCGATCTAAGTTCGAACAATCTGACTCAACTTCCGGAACATCAATTCAAAAATCTCCACTACCTGGATCATGTCTATTTGCAAAGGAACAAATTAAAACGATTTACGATGTTGTTGTTTTCGAATTCGCTTAGTCACATGCAGACAATTGATTTGCGTAGTAATGATCTCAAATATATTGAAGACGTAAATGAGCTTCTTGTTCTCAATGTGCATTTGCGCATAATTATCGATGGAAACCCATGGAATTGTTTGTGGCTGGTCAACGTTTCTTTTGACTTTCCGGAACAGTATCGAGTTTTTCGTTATGAGAAGTTTATTTCGAAGATCAATGTAAATGGTCTCGAATGCATGACATATCCACCCGAAGTCGGTTCGGTGGATGAAGTGAAGAATGAGCGTAAGAATTCTACAGCGAAACTGACAATAGTTTATGGAGGGCCGAGGGAAGCAAAGAGAAACCAAAAAGCGGAAGCCCTAGTCATTGTGTTTATGCTTCCGGTGGGAATAGCTTTTTTGTTTGTTTTGCTGTATCTTTGGATAAATTGTCAAAAACTTTTCCATCTCTCGTTTTATCGAGGTCTGCCGTTGGGTCGCAGTTCAGCTGAGCGATTCGATATAGTGCGTCAAATGCCACTTAGATGTGATTCTGGGAACGTCCAAAATCAAGGATACGAAATTCCTGCCGCAGGATGTAAGTGCACGGGTCATGCTAATAAGATATGCTGTAAATTTAATGTAGCCTACGAGGACACTACACCACATCAGAATGCAGCTAAGGTCTATGAAGAAATTATCGAGTACAATTCGAGCACTGGCAATTGTTATTATGACCATTTGAATAGGGAATAATAAATGAAGCGATATATGAATTGTTTTCTAAATAACAAATGTTTTTAAAAAATAATACAAATTTTAGAATAAATCGATTTAATTATATTTTACTAATTTTGTGTTGTTATTTAATTTCTTTGAATGATTAAAGGTATGGATTCCACAGATTCCTTGTTCTACAAACCCCTCGTTCATCAGTTAAAATAAATAAATAAGGTACATCTATTGGGGTTTTCCATGGTTAAAATAATTAAATTTACTCTTGATCCCGATCTGTCAAAAAACAAATTGCCCCTGTTTTGAATTCCATGGGGCAAAACAATAATCATCGAAACTTCTCATGCAGCTTACCGAAAACACCCTATATGAAAGCGCGATTTATTTAGCTAACAGATACTTTAAAGATTTGTCTTCATATAAAATAGAGTTATGCAGAGATCATTATCGTGACATGACTTTTTTAAGATTTTCTATTATCAAGTCAAAAATGCATTTACAGCAGAAATCCACATTTGGTGTTGAAACCCCATTATAGTGGGTGTTATTTTGACATGTGGTTTTCAATCTGAAAATGCTTATTTTCGAGTTGGACTTTTTGCAAACTGTAACTTGATTTAAGATTAATTGCTATTTCATAATGGCTGTGCTCAAGTTCGTGTTGGATAGGGTATCTGGAATAGGTGGATTTTAAGGTACCTTATTGAACGCGTTGGATAGCTAAATTGAGATAGCTGTCAAAAATTAAAAACAACTTTCAGCTGTTCACAAAAACCAGGCAAACATTTCAATTTCGAGGTCCAAAATTATTGGAGAATATAGTTTTCAATTGATAAATTTAATAATTCACTGAATTTTTGACAAAAACATACACATTTTAAATCAATTTTCAGGCTCTTACAAATTCAACCATATGTTATATCAGCTGTTCCGTCAAATACCTTACATGTACCAGACATTTTGGGATACCTTTGCATCAGCTGTTCTTTGAACGCAACCAACGAATAGACTTACTATTGGTTTTTTTCATGGCTAAAATAAATCAATTTATTATGGATTTGATTATGAATTTCCCCTGTGTTTACATTCCATTGGGCGAAATAAATTTATTTATTTTTGATTCACCCCTCTTCGTAGCAATACTAATTCAATTTTTAAATTTGCTGGGATCTTGACTGCTTTACTGCACTCGTTAACAGGTACAGGAAGTTCCACTAATAAAATTTAAAAAAAAAAACAATTCCATTCGTGTTCCATGCGATACGAAAAAAATCAATTTTTTAAAGAAATCTGAAAACCCCATATGAATAAAGTTTGCAAATCGTGCACTAGTTTGTATAGGGTTATGTGAAGTGGTTGCCTACAAAGATAAGCCCGAGTCAATTGAATAACTGGAAGAGAATATTCGGCTCGTTATTGCTGACATATACGGCTCTGCTGGAATTTATTCGAGACAGCCGCGGCGGCCACTTGCAAGAAACCATTTTTGAAACGTAATGGCAAACACTAAATTATATACATTTGATTTCTTCTTGAAATCAATAGCATAGAATAACACTGTTAAACCTTTTCATTGCGAATTCAATCCTCGACGATCCTTGCTTACATCAAAAACGTCTCAAAATCCGTGTACAATATCGTCACAGATGATGAATCGTAGATTTATACCTATTATTCTGAAAATAACAGTGTTGAAAAACCCACTGAATCAAAGCCTGATTCTTTGTCGTAACCGGACATGTGCCCGGACACTTGAGAACTTAAAAGTGCCAATTCAGTAGGTTATGTTTGTCATCATTAAAAACGCCAAAATTAACAAATCAGTTAAAACAGCTGGATTTTTGAAAATTCAAAACATTAAATTTGATGGTTCTCTCATACGCCGCTGGCCGTACAGCCTGGAATCCTGACACATCAAAAATATGCAAATTAAGCTTTTGATGTCTTAGAAAATCAATTTGTAGGGCTCTTTTACGTGAAGAGGCAAGTCTTTCCAAAATTGGGTGAAATCTTGGAAAAATATACTGATTTTCTGGGAATATATGTACATATTTTGAAAACCAAAAAAAAAACAATAATTAAAATTACTTAATATTGTGTAATCAACGGTAGGCAGGAAATGTAAAGACTAATTCTCGGTATCTGAGGTAAAAGGCTGAGTACCAGAAATAACCGTTGATGACCGTTCTTTAATGATGAAAATATCTTCATGTTCCATTCAGAACACTTACGTATCATTACTTTTCCAAAAGCCGTAAATATTCAGATCACTTATTTTAGTTCATGGTTTGAAATGAACTTTCAACACCCTTATTAAAATAAAGACATATTCAGTAAGAACATATTGTGTTTGCTATGAGTAATCAATTTAACGGACAAAGATACCTTATAACTTGCCCAAAAATGGTTCACATAACATCGAAATTATATCCATCACTCTTGAGCAAGAGTGTGGATCAAAATTGATGCTGTGATCCTTCAGACCAACTCAATTTCAAAAAACTCTAAACATTGAAAAACTCTCAAGTACATACATACTTAAGCTGAAGACTACTTAGATTTTTAAAAAATATTAATTTTATAACAGCTTTTTCTCTCAAAAAAATAATATTACTTAACTGAAAATAACAAAAAAAAATAAAAATTATTTGTAAATTTTGGTTAAATAAATTTTTATTAAAATAAAAAATTCTTTTGCAAAATTATTCCATTTAAAAAAAATTCTAAGTTACATATATATTTTTGAAAAAGTTCAATAAAAATAATGGATGCAAATGACCCAACTGCTCTTGAAGAAGCATCTGAAGAAGATCTTTTCCCTTTTCATCAAGAAGAGTTTGCAATAGAAGAAATTGTTGAAGAAGGAGAAGAAGACGATGACAAGGTTTTTCGTTTTAAGCTTTCGAAAATGGTTTTTGAACTATCATACACAAATTTTAATTTTTTTAGAGCGATTCATTCACGGGCATGAGTGCTGCTGACAAAAAGAAGCACCAAGTCGAATATGTTCAGTTGCTGAAAGAAATCGAGGGTCAAAATAAAATTGTAGAACAACTAAAAGATCAGTTATTTCAAGCTTGCGACAATCCCTGCTTGACAAAGTGCCAATTAAGAGAAATCAAGAAACTCCGATCGTGTATGGAAAATGAGAATCTTAAATTGCAATGCATGATTAAAAAGGCCATTACAATGCAAAATGAATTACCAAGTCGTTGTTGGGATGAAGTTCCACTCGAGACAACAATTGAAGATGATGTCTTCCCAAGTATGGGAAACTACGAACTTATGACTTCTTTGGGGTTGAGACCCAGAGAAACAACAAACGATAATCAGCATAAATGTACTAAAAAACTTAAAAAAAAGAAACAACCTTGCACGAGAGAAGAAGATGGGTCTGTTTCATGTAAGTTTCTTGAGATGATGACCAAAAAAGACAAACTCATAAAACAATTAAGTTGTAAATTGAAAGCATTACAAAGGGAAGTCGATTGTCACGCAAAGCACAGCAAAAAACAAAGTCAACGTCCGAACCAAATGGGCGACAGTTTTGAACACTTACAAAGCACTTTAGAAAATCTCAAGCAAGATCTTAAATGTTTGTGTAAAGAAAATGAGGTTTCCCAACTAAAAGACAAACAGAAGAAACCTAACGAACTCCAAAAGTTGAAAGAGAACTATGCAGAACTGTTATATTGCATTGGTAAGAAAGATGCTGAAATTAAAGAACTGTCAGGGCGGGCTAAGGGATACTGTGGCGGTGATTCAAGCGCAAAAGCTGAAAATGTTGACCTCGTCGAACTTAAAGTACTTCGTGAAAAAGTCGACGACATGAAAGATGAACAGGAAGAATACAGGTGCATAATCAAAGAGCAATCAGAACAGCTTGATGAATATCGTAGAAAATACATAGATTCTCAGCAACAAGTGGAAGAGCAAAAGAGCACTCTTCTTAAAAACGATATGAATACAAAACGGATCGAAGCACAAATCGATGCTGAAGTCAAGCGCATTAAAGCTACATTCAAAGAACAAATTAGCGAACTGTCTCAGTATCCAAAACTGTTGGAAAATGAACAAATCAAACACGCCACAGTCTGCAAGGAAAGGGATGAACTTGAAGGACAGCTCAGGTTGGTGTGCAAAGAACTGAAAACCATCAAAGCCAGTATGGCATCCAAAGTGGAGAAACCCGACTGTAGCCAAAAGTTAGCTACTTGTGAAAAAGAACTCATACTTCTTCAGAACAAAATTGAGGAACTGTCAAAAGAAAAGGAAATAATCTCCGAGGAAATGCTGAAGGCAAAGCTTGACTTGGATACCTTGAGGGCAGAGTCAGCTAAAATTATAACGAATACCAAGGAAAGATTTGAAATCACAAAATTCTCCCTGAACTCTCGAATTGATTGCCTTGAGAAAGAACTTGCCCAGTGCCGAGCAAATGCCAGTCTTTCAATAACCGATCGTGAGGCTGTTATCAAAGAAATGCAAAGTCAACTCAGCACCCTTTCGTATAGCTTCGACTCGGCTCAAAAACAAATTAAAACACTCAAAAATCATATAAGTTTTCTGTCCAATGATCAATGTATTCCAATAAAATGTTGAATTACATGAAACAATCAAAAGAAAAAAAAGAGTATATACTTTTCTTAATACGGACAAAATATAACAAACATTTAAAGTGACTTGACAGCCAAACGCTTCATTTTTGGCGCCTTCTTCTTGGCTTGTCTCTTTTGTTCCTTTAACTCCCAGCGACGCTGTTTTTCAGGATCATCTTCGGCCAATACACGTTCTTTTTCCTGCTTGCGTTTGTCCTCTCTTCGTTGGGCAGCTGCTTCAGCACGAGCTGCATGGGTGCTTTTAAGGAACTCTTCTTCTACACGTAAACGATTTTTCTCAGCTTTTGCTTTGCCCTTCAAAAATCAAATACAAAATTAGAAATAGAATTTATTTTAAGACTTCATACTTACATCTTTAGATAAACGGTAGCTCTTTAACTTCTCCATGATATAAAACACCAAAACAAGTAAAGGCTTAACCGATTCCATGTCACAATTTGTAGGCAAGTTAAACCCGGCCATTAGCATTCTCTTAACTTCAGGCTGTTTTAAATTATTTGGATCGTCCTGTTGGACTGGACCGCTGAATTGGTCCGTAATATGAATATAATCGATGAAATGTTGGTATTTACTTAGAACAGCCACAACACGTGACTCTAATAATGCCGATGTGGCTTCAGGTATTTCAGATAGCACGCTAAATCCACTTGGTAAATTAAATCTATCCTCTGGTTTATTGACTAGAATACAGTATTTGTTCTATACAAATTTGAAAATGATAAAAATGTACATTTGAAAAGAATTTGAGTATAAATTACCAAATCAGCAAGTTCTTTAAAGAACTTGGTGACTGTTTTCTTGGAGCCAACACAAAAAACAAATGAATCCATTGCATCTTTAGAGATTTCCACCTTTATATGGATTTGATCTTGTTGTGGTCTCATTAGACCAGCAACAAGTGCTACCAAATCTTGGCGTTTGATCATTTTCAGTTCGACCAACATACCTTCGCAGCATGTTCGACCAGAACACCATAAGGTATATAGACTTTCGCTCTCCTTGTTGAGACCAGGATTTTCATTTTCCATTTTTCCATCATCACCTTCAAAGTAGATTTATATATTTTGCATTTTAGAAAAGATTTAATAATTTAGGGGTTGTATAACTTACCAACTAAAACAAAGTTGTCTTCTAATAGAGTTCTGTGCGTATTTAACCAAAGATGTGCTAATTTTGAGTTTTTGGACTTTCCAAAGAAAAAATTGGCAAAATAAGTTAATAGGCCTCCCAACATCAACATTTCCATCCAATAGGAATCCCAATGAGTCCTTGAAAGACAAAAAATGATGATGATTTCTTGTTTCACTTGTAACTAATACTTATTTAATTCAGTTTAAAATTTAGGTGGGAATTATTTATAATCTAGAAGGATTTTTGGTTAAAATTGAATTCTTTTTGGAAGAAAAACAAAAACACTCCAACAGAGAATACAAATTTATTTCAATACATTATTATTTAAAAACATAGCAATTCAAATCTTAGAACACTATTAAGTTCGGGTCTCAGCTATTTGTTACTCTTGGAAAAGGCAAACATTTGATACATTTTGGTGGCAGTTTCAATATTTGGCTTATTGGTACTAATTGGCCTTTTCAAGAGCCTAGATTTTTTGGCTTGGAATCAACGAGCTTATTTGTGAATTTTGGGTAATTTTTTGGCATTCCTAAGGAAGTTAATTTTTCAAGAAAGGTTGTTGAAGAGTTTGTATTTTTAAATGTTCGTTTTATTGAACAAAATTTTGATCGAATTCATGTTATGTTATCAAGTGAAGTCAGTTCTATGTACATGAGCCAAATCTGCTAAATTTTTCATTTGTTCTTATGGTCATTGTCGTAGTAAAATCAGAAATTTGTACGCTTTTTCTCAGATTTCAGCTTTAAGCTCGTCAAAAGAACAAAATGACTATCCTAGATGTCAGTGTTGTCATTAAAAAAATGTTTGAGGGTAAAAGAAAGTTAACTTCTTTAGATTTTTCTTGCTGATAATTCCTAACTTGTGCTTCGGGTTGAACTGAAATTTTGTACGAATACAAAACTTTTTAGATATTTGAATCCTTTTTTCATGAATAATGCTCCAGTTTCTTGCCTTGTCTTGTGAGCATTTGTCTCATGTAGTTTTACTTGGCCAGTTTATATTTGTGAGATTTCTGAGAATTGTCTCTGTTTCATTGGCAGAGCAGAAGAATGAAATACAAATAAACTTTTACATCTAGAAGTCAAATGAGAAGTCAAATTTCCGCAAAGGGTTTACATGAACATCCCATTAGAAATATTTGCGGAAACGTTAGAAACAAACACAAAATCTATCTGTTTTTTTTCTACGATTTCTGCTTCAAATTTGAGAGATAAAAGTCTATATTTTGCAGAATATTTTTCCCATACAAATTTTGACAGTTGATTTCTATCGATAGAAAATTCTACAGTTTTTAAGGTTTCTATGGGTTTTCTGTGTTTGCATGAATACCCTTAATCAGATGTTTGTTTCTAACGTTTCCGCAAATATTTCTAATGGGGTGTTCATGTAAACCCTTTGCGGAAATTTATATTTTTCTACAAAGTAGAAAATTATATCGTTACATGAATACCCTTATTGTTTATATGGTTTACATTTCTGAGAAAACGAACATTTTGAAGATTTAGATAAACTGTCCAATTTTTCCCTATTAACAAATACTACAATGGAGATTACTTTCTATTATTTGGATAAAGTAGTTAAATATAATATATATCCTTTATTTTATAAGCAAAATGCTATTATATTTTACTAGTATTTGACTTCTTACGGGCTACACTTCTAAGAATTCTTTTGATGGTGCCGTTGCAGCTTATTTTTGTTCACATCATGAATTCTATTTTCGTGTTTAAATTGTAAAATTATGTTTTGAACTGTGGAAGGGCTCCTTTGTACAATTTTTGCTATTCTTAATTCCGTCTTGACTATGCAACAAAATCAATTTCCCACAGACGTTTGTTTTCCTTTTGGTACCATTTCGACGTGGAACTGAAACTTATCTTGAATTTATATAACTAAAATTTGTCTGCAATATTATGTTAATAATACTATTATCATTTGACGGGAAAATTACCGTTATTGAGTTACTACAGTGCAAAAACAATGATTGTCTGTGAGAGATTAAATTAAGGAATTGTTTATTTTTGTTATTTATTTGCAAATTAAATATGTTATAAACTGATGATTAGGTCCTACTACCTACTTTTATTAATTTTTTTGGAGAAATTGCATTTCGAAAATATACATTTACTATGTCCGATCAGTGATGGGAAACACTGTACTGTATCAAATAAGCTGTGAGCCACTGTATTTATGTATTTTTAAAAATTGTTATATTAATGGGGTTTTCCATGGGTAAATTCAGATTTCATTCATAAATTAATTTTTTTTCGGGGCTCATGGAACACGATTGGATTTTTATTTTCATTGTATTAGTACAAATTCGTGTACGTGTTAAAGATTGCAGTAGAGCTGTCAAAATGCCAGGTAAACATTTTTTAAAAATTGTATTAGTATTGGTGCAGAGGGGTAAATCTGGCAGATCTGCAGATTTGATCTTCAATCAATTTATTTTGCCCCATGGGATACAGAAACAGGAGAAATTTATGTTTTCACAGATCTAGATTAAGAACAAATTGATTTATTTTAGTTGTGAAAAACCCCATAAGATTTTTGAGATTTGTTTTCAGTCAGATTAATAGAGCAGGAAAATGAAATAAAAACAGAGCGCACTATTAATTCTAATTTAGAAATCAAATTAGCTTTGCAATTCTTTTTTCCCTTTTGAGTGGAAGATAATATTATAAACAAAATCTGAGAACACAGAAATCTCTTGAGATCTTAGAAATATAAAAAAGAAGACCACAATATATATAATAGGCTGTGGGTCAGTGTATTTTTATGAATGCTCGAATTTAAAAATGTTCCAAAAATTGTTAACGTTGTCATTCATTAATTTCACTGACTGATTTATTTTAAATGAGTGTCGTTAATTATTTTAACACTGAAACAGGAAATGTACCTACATATAGGTTGTCACTCATTTCCAATTCACAAAGTGAAATGTTTAATTCAAATTAATGTGTTTCAGCAAAACTTAAAACAGGTCATGTTAAACTTTCTGTTTTTTTTTTTTCTTTTCAAATTATTAAAATTATGGATTTAAAGAATTTACCTGAAATGAAGTGGAATTTTGGCCACTGTCAATTTTGGCTCTGGGGCTTTTTGGTCTATGGGAAGATCCTTAACATCTCCGCCATCAAAGCCCTCAAATTCCTCCTCGTCTTGGAAATGTTCGAAGTCATCGTCCTCAACGACTCCGTCTTCTTCATCGTCGTTCATTGCAGCAAAATCATCTGATTTCTTCACCTGAACCGGGATATCTTTTTGCACTACTGAGTCTTCATCGCTTTCCTTGAAATCACCAATTGAAGCACCTCCTGCTCCACCTGCACCTCCACCGCCTCCTCCTCCTCCATTGCCATCAAATTCTTCTTCCTCAGTATCGAAATCTTCGAATTCAGCAAAGTCACTATCCTCGAAGGAATTATCACCACCAACTATAGCGAATCTATCGCAATAGCAGTATATCGATAGGAAGATAAGCAACAATGATATCTTCATCTAGAAAAATATATGTAGGTTTGATTTTAAATTGAATTTATTCAATGAATGGTAATTTTATAACCTCAAAAACATACGAAATTTTGAAAATGGGTCAATTTAATCTTACCTCCAAATTTGTTTTGTTAAAATTAAGTTAAGAATTATTTGATATTAAATGAACGAAAGTATTTTAATGGCTTTTATGGTATTTTAATTTAATTTAATTGCATTTTTTTAACATTTTTGAGAACTTTTTTCCATTTGAAGATCTTACACTGACTTTGACTTACAGAATTGGAGAATTTTTTGACAGATGATTATGATTAATGAATGAAAATAAAAATGGTGATGGTGACATTTCTAGTGTGACGTCATTTCACCATTTTACCATTTTAAAAGTATAAAATATTTATTTGGTATAAATTAAGTGATGCCACTTACTACAATTGTTAGAAAAGTGCAAAAGTAGTATTCAATATGAATTTCATTGATGGAGATTATATGTGGAAGAACTAAGATAAACACTTCAATTTGAATAACGTATCAAAAATAGGTAGAATTCCTGAATACTTAAACCGCTTTTTTTATGTTAGGTTGGATTACATTTACATAAACAATTTCTTCAATTTCCATAATTAGTACTTTAAAGTATTTATGTAAGATGCCAGACTTTTACATCAACGCCCCCGAAAATAATTCTTAAAATGTTAAATATAATTAAATAAGGATAGAAACATTTAATTTTATTTTTATTATTTTTTCATTTTCATATTCATTTACTTCCTGAGTTTATTAATTAGCATTTATATTTGTTGTAAAATGTGGAATTTGAATCATAAATGCTTTTCTGAGTTGCCACTTTGCACACAAAATTCGTGAGGAAAATGTATCTAATCTGCAGAAAAAAATCTGACAGTTCGTTTCTTCCAAAATAAATTGATCTGGTTATTCAGTTTTGGGCAGGTTTTCCGTCATTATATGAACATTTAACATAAATGTGATACCGATTAATCAGTTGCTGATGGATCTGGAGTGATATGAAATGTCAAATTTGATTTCTACCACCTCCTACTCATGGTTTTGTAATTGGTCTGTTTTTTTTTTTCTGAAACATAAAATGTGGTAAAATCGGATAAGATAATAGTTGACTGTCAATTAATTGATGGTCGTTTTAAAAATAATTCTCATGTATAAATAATTTTACAATTACAATTTACAAAATGGGGGCTCAACTTTCCTTTACGACAGCAAGAATTTTCACACGCGTTTTTTTTTTAATCGATAGATATGTGCAAATAAATAATAACTATAGCAATTTTAGAGCGAGGAATCATTTATTTCTATTTTAAATTAATTTTTAAAGTTCACTTTTTTACATACAACGCTTTTTTAACGCTTGGGATGATGCCACCCAAAATAAAAAATATGAAATAGTACTTTTGCAATTTCCCAAAAAAATAAGTGGCAACTCATTTTTATCAGTTCGCAAATGTCAACAAAATCAAAGGTAAAAAGATGAGATTCTAAGAAGCAAAGAATTTTAATGTTTTCCTTACATTTTCAAAAGAAATAATACAATAAAAGTACTTTTAAATAATTCTTTTATTTTACAATTGTTTTTTCTGCCACACCACAAATGTTCACCAGCTAAATTCCAACAAAAAACATGAAAAAGAATCTTCAACTGATGGCAGCCGCTTTCAAATTATCACTCACATCGTTTTTAATAACTTTGGATTTTGTTTCAACATCCAATTTAGCAGATTCTAGTTTCAATTTGTAACCATTGATTTCGGTGTGTATGCTTGTTAAATCCTCAATATCTTCGACGAAGGTCTCAAAGGATTTCCACCATTCCGAGAGATTGTGGCCTGTTTCTAGACTTCGAGTTTTACTTGTTACAGGTCTGTCGACGTGAAATGTTCCTATGTCCTCTAGGAGCTCGTTTACAGAAGGAGATGTCGGTGGTTGGATTGTATTTTTGTTTTTCTTAAACATTTTTTAGAATATTTTCTTGTAATTTATCACAATAAACAAACAATTTTGTGTTGATGGCAGGTTCCAGGATTCTACTTATTTTTAAATGACGTTTCATGTGTCAATTGAATGTATAATCAACCATCTAGATGGGTTGCTTTCGAAGTTTATGACTTCAACTGCGTTCAGAGTTATGCTAAAAAGGAAAGATTTTTGAAAGATTCTAATAGTGATAGAGTGATTTGGACAGTTTATATTTCTTAGATTTCTGAGAATTTTCTCAAACAGATTGACAGAGCAGAAAAATGTCATATAAATACAATTCACACTAATCATTCTCACCTAGAAATCAAATTAGCTTTCCATCTCTTTTCTTCTTTTTTGAATTGTAAAATAGAAAATTCTTAAGAAATCGAATCGTAAAAATTTTGTTATCAGATTTCTGACAGCAAAGTTTAAAAATTTGTATTAAAAATATAAACAAATTAAATGATATTCCGTTTAAAATTTGTATTCACCCTAAAACATTAATGTCACGCTTTCTGTCAAAATGTTTCACTCCACTTTTGAGAAATTTAATGTTTACTTACACAGATAAAACTCACTTGTAGGAAATAAATCCAGCATAAAGATAATGATAATAAAAATTACTTAGTTTTTGCAACTATTTTCCAATCTCGTTCAATTGAATTATGTTAATTTATATTTTGAGGTGATTACAGAATTCACTGGGTATGCTGTGGAGGGAATCAAACGTCAATTTTGACCTTTCTAGCACAGTAAAAATGTCAAAAACCACTCCAAATACGCATCTTATTTAATGGGCATAAATATTAAATATTTCCTTCCCATTTATAAAACAGAAATGTATAAAACAATAAATAAAAACATTAGGCACCTCAAAAAAATAAAACACAAACAAATGAAATTTATTAAATAAATTAACAGAAAAAAACAAAAATAATAAATTTAATAACGGTTCTGGAACTGGGGATCTGATAAATAGGCAATACAACTGCAAGGATATTCTGTAAAAAAGTTGGAGATAAATATTATTTTTTTAAATTTTCACAGATACAATCTCAAACAACATTTATTTCTTTTTGTTTGTTCAACATGTGAAGAACTTTCTCGCAAAGCTTGGAACGTGGAGACTTTTGTAAACCATTCTGGTTATTTCAACTTTTAAGTCTTTATAATCTGACACATGAACTTCGTATTGATTGAACAAAATCATATCACGGTAAACATTTTTATGAGACTAAAAATTTGTCCGGATTTCAAGACTGACACTTGGGAAGAAAATTAAATAACGGTACATTTCTTCTTTTTCCAAGCTCTTAGTGTCTCTTTTAGTAGGTTTTTAATATACTTACTCTCAGGCTTGCAAGAAATATGTTCTTTTATATACTGGCAAGGGCACAAATATGCTGCACAATGTCGACCAGGTTGAGTGGGAGTAACATCTAGTAATCCGTTTAAAGCGTCTTTACCCCATCGTGACGCATACCGCAGATAAAGACGCACTCCAAATTCCTATTACAAAAACAACAACAAAAACATAAATTGAACAATATTCAAAATAAAATGTTTGAATGTGCAAAAGTGAAGAAAAATAGAAACACTTTAAAATTGAAATGCGTTTATTAATTTATGCAAACTTAAAATAATTTTTTTTAAACAAAACAAAAAGGACATTTTTCACAATAATAAACTTTAAGTACTTCAAGCTTCTTTTCTTTTAATTTAAATTTAAATTTTGTTTTCTTTAAATTAGAGCCAACATCCTAAACAATTTATGCCACAACATTGATTTCTTTGGTTTTGGGTCTTTATTTTGTTTCGTAAAACCTCCTCTTCGTATTGGCATGGACATATAGAAGATTGCAGATGACGTGGGGTTTCGTGAACGCCTGCCTCTTGTACGGTCCAATCCAATCGTCTTCGTAGAAAATCTTTACCCCATCGTTGAAGATAGCTTAGGTATATTTCTTGTGCAATTGCCTAGGTAATTAATATAGGAGAAAAATAATTATCAAGGACTGTTTCATTTACAATTAAATAAACTATTTATTTTGTATTGTTTAACAAATTGGATTGGATAACTAAATTTGGATGGGTACTAAGTTTTAGCCAATTTAAATGGACATATGTATGTAAAGAAATTTTAAGGTCAGGCGCCCACCCAACTGTCAATTTTGTCACCTAAACTCTAAATTGGCACATTTTTGAAATATATCACTTCCAGAAAGTTTAAAAAATAACTTAAATGGATAAAACTTTTAGACAAGAAATCAAATTTTCAAACATTTAGCCGGATAGGATAGTTTAAAACGTAAATAATTTTTCAAGTTTCCAAACACACCCAATAAGGAGTTCGAAAAGTTTTTGATGTAATTTTGTTTAAAGAAATTTTGACAGGTGAAAGGTGCCTATAGTAAAACGCTATGCAACATTAACACAAACCACCACCAGAGTGCGTGTCTTACCTGTTTTCTTGACAGTCTCATTGGGTTGCTTCCTTGAATAACAATATCATTCACATCCAGATCGAGCTTAGCTTCCCATCCCGCTTGAAGATTATGTCCATTTTGTTCAGTATGCTCCAAGAAACTATTCAAAAACTCAACACATTGTGTGGAATCAAAGTACAAGAAACACAAATTTACTTTGTGACATGATATTTTCCCCCTGTCGTCAAGGACAAGTATTATTTTGTGTTTGATCAGCTGTTTATTTACACGTGCCAGACACTTTTCGAGGCCACGTGACAGTCGCAATTTCATCCACATACACAAGAATATCGCTGCTGCATTAAGGAAGAGCCAAGCAACTCCCAAAGAGAATAAAGCGACTCCTTGAAGTCCTGAGAACAACATTGTCAGGAGGACACAAAACGCGAAGAGAATCCAACACACCAGAATGCGCTTATAGCAAATGTTGTAAAGTGTGAAACGGTAGTCATTTACAAGTGTCTCCATGGCGTTAACATATTCTTCAACAGTTAGCTACAAATAAAAACGAATATTTAATTCTGCAATATTCATGATTAGTTGTGTTAACTTACTGTCAGTCCTTGGGCCATAAGTTCCTCTGGTACTAGTTCTGGACGGAATATTGCAGGGGTCACCCAAGGCCATTTGGTATTACATGGAAGCAGCGTTACTATAACATCTCCGTTCGCTGCAATGGTCATCATAGAAATATATCTTATTAAAGTCTCACTAACAAATAACAAAACATTGTTATAAATCTTACCAAACCCTTCGCGAATTGTGCCTGTGGAAAGTTCAATGGTTCTCATTGTGGAACTTACTGGAACAGAAACATCATGTTTGGGCACTGTTTGAGATGTTGCATTATTTGAGGTGATTTTGTTGGAGTTTGTGATGTTCGAGACAGGAACTGGTTTCTCTGGTGTTGTTGAAGATGCATGGTTTAAATTAACGTGCGTACTTTCTGTAGTTAGTACAGCAGGTGCGATATTTGCTGAAATGATGGGCGGACTCTGAAAATAAAAAGAAAATTAATTACTTTCAAATTATTTGCTACAGTTTTTCTAGATCTACTTTTTTGATTGACTTTCTAAGCCCGTATTCTTCTACTTTCATATATATTTGCGTACAGTAAGGCCCACTTAATAGAAACCGAAAAATGTCAGTGTAACTTTTGGACGGGTTTTTCATTTAAATGAACCGTGCTTAAGTGAACTGAAGTGAACAAAATTTAAATCTACAAACAATATTGTATTAAGCTTTTGGAGTTGTAAAAATGCAAACTAAAATAGTTTCAATATCTACAACAATTAAATAACATAATCATAATTTTTTGAATAATCAATTCGATTTTACTTTCACTAAAATTTTTTTTTCAATTAAAAATAGAAAATTCAGGTGTCTGGATTTTAACTTAAGTCATTTGCGCTTAAAAGGAATGTTTTAAAGTGTTTTAAATAAGAGACTTTTTTTTGTTTAATGGCTTCTTCTTAAGCGAGTTTTACTGTGTATTGCATTTTGTTTAAGAAAATTATGCCTTTTAAGAGCGAAATCAGGACCTTCGTCAATTTTATTATTTGTGAAGATGTTTATGATTTGTATCTCTGTAAAACAACTGAAAGAACGATATCTAATCGATACATATGATAAATATAAGGTGTAAAAACCTAAAATTAAATATTTCAAACAAATGTTTTTTATTGAAAATTCATTATATTATAATTTTGACATCATTACGAACATCCTTTAACGTATAATATCCCATTCAAATTTTTAGTAATTTCCCCGGTTTTAAAACCAGCACGTCTGTAAACATTGTTTTAAAAATTATTTTACTATGCACAAATAAACACCAAAAGTGACCTTAAACTCGAGAGGTCTGATCTTTCTGTTTCAATGAACTTAAACTCGTGTGTTTACAAAACACACTTGTTCTAATAAATTTCTTATAAGTTTGTATTGTTTGTTTTAAACTAACATTTTCTTAATAATAGGGATTTCAGTTTGTTATGTTCTCAAAAGAAAAATGTAGTGACCTTGGAAATATTCACATAAGTACATAATATTGTCTTTGACCTTAAAATTTTGATTGCATAATATTTGTATTTCCTATGAACGTGACAAACAGAATGTGTGACTTAAATATAAATAAGAATAAGAACAATCCTTACTTTTGAGTTAAATCGTTTTTTGACCAAGTATAGCTAACACTTCGAAAACAAAAGTTATAATATACTAAAGGTAAATTTGTTGCCAAAATATTCAATAAAGAAATTTATGGGTACACAAACAATATATGCAATTAATTTTGAGTAATAATTTGGCTACCAAAAATAATAGGAACACTTAACCAAAATTTTGATACAACAGTCTATTTTGGGGTACAAAATAGAATTTGCTGTAAGATTTTTAATCCGATCGATTTTAAAATTTTGTCTTAGTTTTCTTCAAAAATGCCAAATAGCAATTGTAACAGCAAAACACTGCTTTTAAAAAATTGCATAATAAAGACAAATCCAAAATACCCAGAAGTTATTATTACTTTTAGAGACAGAACAACTTCAGTTAGAAAAGCTAATGCTAAGTTTTTAATGCTATCAAAAAATCAGCGAGATTTTGTCAGCTTTAAAACTCTTCTTCATATTCTGCAGAAGACTTGCATTAAAGCCCAATTCCGAAGGTACATAGGTGCTATTGAAAAAAGAAGTACACGGAAATGGATTGATTGGATTTCCATGATGGAAAAGTGGAGGTGACAGCATTATACGGAAGGGTTGCTTCTATTGGGTGGTCGTTTATGCAACTTTTGATTTGAATGAATGTACTATAAGAGCTTTTTATGAAAACACAAATATAGGTCTTATATTGATTTTAATCATTGAGCAGGTTCAGAAAACATAAGGGACTTGAAAGTAAAGCTAGTTTCTAGTATCTGATTGGCCAGCTACCAAAAAATTGCCTTACAATTAAGGTAACTTCATTGGAAAGTTAGTCCAAGAAAAATCTCCCTAACTATCAAGTCAAATGTTATGTCAAAATGACAGTTGATCATGTTTTTTCATGAAAGCTGAACTTTATTACTCATGAATCTATTTATTTTCTGCACAACTCCATTTAATGCTTTCTGTAAAAGGGTTCCTTGTCAATTTGAAAAAGAAATAAGTAATATTTCTATATAGCTTGTCTGAGTAGACAGTAATGTTTTTGGTGGTTTTTGTACGAAAAACTGAAGTTAGAGGTTAGTGAAGTATAAGTCTGAGTATGAAATTTATGACACTGGAAAAACTAACTAGCTACCTTGGTCAAAATTAATGTTCGAGGAATGCAGTTGACTGCAAATGAAGTCCTTTATGTTCTCTGAACCTGCCCATTGAAACTAATAAATGGAATTTTTTGACAGATCAGAATAATATCTGCTACTGATAAAATCTTCCTGACTGATTTAGATACCAAACAAACACATTTAGCTTTCTTAGACGCTTTTTAATCTAGAAATAGATCTTTTAATGATGAAATCTTATGATAACTGTAAGTGGCCCCTAATGATACCAATTTTGGATGATTGCTATTATCGTCCTGTCAAAACTTTTCTTTATTGGTTTCAATTATTAAAAAAAAAAATGTATGGCTATATCTTAGCTCTTAGCAGGAAGTTTAAAAAGACTCGTGTTTAAAGATTAACATGTTTGTTTTAGAGTGGTATCTCCATAACTGGATCTGAATTTCAACAAAATGAATTTTTAGAAAATGTCATTACCCACATTATTGATTCTTTAACAAACAGAACCAATTATATATTACAAAAATAATTTTTTGATCAACTTAATATCAAATTTTATCTACTTGTATTCTATTAACAAATAAAAAGTATTGGCATTTCAATCAAAATGTATTGGTTTTTCAAATTATAATCAAGTACTTTCGAAAGTCTTTCTAAAGCCTACAGTAAACGAACTTCAAAATTTGTATAGCCCATAAACAAACCTATGTAAATCTGATAATTGGAATTCTCTAAAACTGAGATGTCGTATTTAGCGGATTTAGCAAATTTTATTAAATGTAAAAATAGCCATTTTGTAATTTAAAATTTTGTTAAATTTTAAAAGATATCCAACTGTTAAAATTGCTTAAGAGCTACAAAAATGCTTTCAATATTTTACTTAATCGTTTAAAATTCTGAGCTGATATTAAACATATTGAATAGTGTTGCTTTAACTTTAGCCATAACTGTAAAATACATGTATATGGACCGTAATTCGAAAACTTATTCAAATTCAAAGCCTTAAATAGGCTAATTCATTACAGTATTTAAATTTACATATACTACAAATAATCGTTTTGCCCTTCCATAAGTTTGTGTATATTTTTCTAACACAACAATAAGTTAAAATATAAAAACTATCTCAATATTTAATGCGTTCCCCATAAAGTCAAAGTCAGTAGATGCGAGATAAGAGCTAACATTGTATCTTAAAAAGACGTAGGTACATTTGAAAAACCTTAGGGGGGACCCGCTTGAATAAACCAGAGCAAAGGGTGTGTTTAATGATTACGATATCAATACTTTACTTTTTCATCACTGAAGCGAACATTTTGATATTAAATATCAGTCATTTTTGTCTACTTTTATAAACAAGATTGAAATAAAATTCAATTTAATTTTAAAAAGAAAAGACCAGAAATCTAAAGACATCACATGATCACATTATGATAATGATCAAAGTTGAAATTTGTTAATTAGTTAAATTCGATGTCAACTATATAGGTACACATTTTTGTTTCATATTTTTGACATTTTTTTTATATCCAAATTGTTTACAAAACACTTTCTCTAAAGAGCGAATTAAAATATTAAAAACAACAATAAAAAAAAGCAAACAGAGACAGGTCTCTTTGGCAAAGTGTTGCTTATAATTCAGGTGTGCGATCACATCACAATTTTATCTGCAGGCTTGCCAGATTGGGCTATTTTTCAAAAATTGGACTATCTTTTTGCCAAAGCTGCCAAAACAAAAAAGTCTGACAGCCAAAAAATAAATTGGCCTATAAGTAGCCCAAATCTAATTTTGGGCAATATTTTCCGTAGCACAAATTTATTGATACAAACAGAACATTTCTTATCAAATTATTAATCTTATGCGTCAGCAAAGCTTTAGAGGAAAGACGTTTTCCGTTCATGAACTGTGTTAAACAATACCAATAAATCGATTAAACACAGCATGGAAACTGACAGTTTATTTTTAAATTGAAATTGGGCTACTATTCAGCTACTTTTTCGACTGCGATTTTGGGCTGCAATCATTTTTAAATTGGGATATCGAACTAGTTCAGGACATATGGCAACCCTGTTTACCTGTGCAGGAGATTTCGATCGTGGTTGTGGAGCTATCTGTGAAGTCGTCGCCGTCGTTGTTGTCGTCATCGGAATAGCAGAAGAGGGCAACGGTAACCGTTGTCTCTGTTGCACTGCTGGCGTAGTTACATTCTTTTGTGATTGTGGTGGTGGAGATAACTTGTTTGCTACCAGTGATGTTGTTGTTGTTAAGTGTGTTTCTGCGGCTACATTAGCAGCGGGTTGTTCCCCCCCGAGTGCATTAGATAAATTATTTTCATTTATTTTATTATTCTCTTCTGTTTCATCGTCGAATTTCACCCATGTTCTTTTAGTACCGTTTTCGACATCCAATGGACTATTGATTACCGTATTAGGATCACTTCCTTCCGTTAACCGGATATCTCGATGACCATTTTGGAAGTCATCTGATTTTTCTTTTAAATTTTCACTCACTTGATCACTCATACCGCACGAATTATAATTTTCGAACTATTTTCTTTTTTTTCTTCACCCTCAAGCAAGTATTCCAATTAATTAGTACGATATACAGGTTATTGTTTTTATTTAAATGAGGAAATTTATGAACTATATTTTCTTTTGTTTTTATTTCTCTTTTTGATTATTTTATCTTTTAACGGAATTACGAACGATATTTAAACGAGCTTATACCACACCCAAACCGAAATCACAACTGTAGCCTGCTCCGTAGTCCGAGCCGAATAGACTTTTCCCAGGTGATGTGTGTTGGGTTCTGTTGTGTTGTTCTCTCACCACTGCGAATATCTTCAATTCTGTTCTGAGCTTCTCATTCACAATTTAATGCCAGCTCACCGTACCTATGAACACTGGAAGCCTTAACAATCGGATTAAAAAAGAAAAATACCTTAACTTACCTTGCCTTACCGCTTACCTACCAAACCAACCACAAACCATTATTTACTATGCTGCACAGGTATGAATGTAAAATTATGGGAGACAAAACGAACTTGGACTCTCTTACCCTGTTTTTTTCTTTTGTGTTATGTTAAAGAGAAATCGTAAGCGTGAGTTTAATTTAATTGATTTCTGTTGCCTTACACTCCGGGTCACGGGTACATTTTTGATAAAGGTGTGTGCGTGTAGCTATGGGATAATATATTAGAACCGTTATTTTTATGACGCTTATCCAGTGGAATTTTTTCGTGAGTAAAATTTCCCTAGGTAAATGTCACGAACTAAGTTTTTCAGAAACTTTTTCTCTCATTTGAAAAGGCCAAGTCTGAGCTTTGAAGGAACAATGAAAAACTACGATTCTAAATTCCGTCGTTGGGAAAAATTCTAATGGGAATTTCACTCACGATAACTCCTTATTCTAATTCATCTGACGGGAAGAGCGTAAAACAAGCTTAAGAATGAATTTAATATAATCTTCTAGACATTAGGAAATGAATTTAAAATGTATGTAAAACCCAGACTTAAAAACATGACATAAACAAAAACAGAGGTCTTCCATGCGCCACGCAAAAAAATCTATTCTTGACGGAAATCTGAATTAACCTATGGAAAACCCCGTACGCGTATAGACATATGTTAGATCTTGAAATATGGACATATCAGTCAGTACTATAACATTCGCTGCCAAAGATTTGATAATGAAAAGATTCAGAAAACATATGGGACTACGTTTGCAGTCAACTACATTCTTTGGACGCAAAATTAGATCAAGGTATTTGGTTAATTTTCAATTATCAATAATTTAAAGCTTAGAATTTTACTTAACTATCTTTCACCTTCATTTAATCGTGCAGAAAGTACCAACAACATTATTATCAACTCAAAAAGCTTCTAACAAGTTCCATGATAAGTTGTGTTTGTTTTTGTATTATTGAAATTATGCAGTAAATAAACTATGAAGTTCAACTTTCAGATAAATAAAAAAACTTGATCAACTAGGATTTTGGCATAAGTAGACTTGATTGTAAGACAGATTTTTCTTGAAAAACTTTCCAGTCAAACTTTCCAATAAAGTTGCCTTAATGGAAGGCAATTTTTGGCCAATCAGGCACAATAAAGAAAAGCTGAGCGGGTTCAGACAACAAAAAAACTTTTCAAAAAGCTGCCATAATTGGAAAGCAAAAACGCTTTCAGCAATTGTCGAACGGCATCTGACAATGACATTTCCGCCAATATTTATGTCACAAAAAATTTGTAAGACATTTGAGACAATTTTTTAAATGTCGGATCTGACAATACAATTATTGTAAGATTTCGCTATCGTCTCTACTAACTTACGTCGTTTTCAATTGGCAATCTGGAAGTGAAAAAAAGCATTCTGAATGCGTTCAATTGGGCAAAAGTGACAGTTCTGATTCTGAAAAGAAGAGAATTTCCCTTCTGGTTTTAAAAACAGAATCAGAAGCAGAATCACTCACACCATTCAGAAATTTTAAATGTCACTTCCTCCATGTTTGCAGCACAAAAACAAAATGAAATTTAGCGTGAATACACATATATGTGACACATGTCATACTCAACCAATACATTCTCACCAAACTTCAGATTCTTCGGAATAAAAAAAAACTGTTCAATTGGGATTCCGAATCGAAGAACAATTCCAGATTGCCAATTGAAAACGTCGTTAGCTTTAGTAGAAAACTTGTCTTAAGATTTATTTTAGATTTTATTAACATTTAGATGATATTTAAATTTGAAACTACTTATTCCTTATAAAAATTTACCTTTTTTACAATTATGGATTTTTTAAAAATCCGATTATAAGTATTACATTATATTTTGAGTACTGAATTATAAAAAATGAAACCATTTGTAGCTATTCTAGAAGACAAGGGTGTAGGATTATTGAGTTTTTCCTTATAACCCAGGTACAGCTTTAAGTCTATACTTTTAGAAACCGACATACCTACTACGTTTTGCTCTCTTTAATTATAACTACTTTGCAGGTGATAAATTCAAGGTGGATCTTAGTATTTAAGAGCATTTATTGAGTTCGTATATTATTTTTATTTATCATCACACATGGGTGTTTTTTTATTGTTCGCATGTGATCATTTATGAAGATCTTTTTAGCATCATTTTTCCAGTTCGTTTTTGCTTTTGAGGTTCTGTAGGTAAATAAATGCGGATTAGTCATCATTTTTGTAACTTATTTCTTTTATCATTGATTTTATAGGTAGTTAAGAAAAAAATTATATATTCTTGAATATGAGAAAATAAGAAATATCTAAGGCAGTATGCGAAGACCGAGAACACATTTTGTATAAGTTTTGTAATTATTTTTGTTGCAGTTGAGTCGTGAGAAATAAAAAAAAGTAACAAAAGTTCAAATGAGGGTATAGAAAATTGTTTTTTATTTTTCTTATATCCGTACATTACATAGTATATTTTTCCATAATTCTCATTTGTTGTATTATGAAATCGAACAGAAAAATTTGTATCTTTATTGATTTTCTAGATTTATTTGTGCGAATAGCGGTATAGAATAATTATAAGAAATTAGATGGGCATGCAAAACACACGTGTGACGGAGAGCGTATAAGCGCCTACATTTAAATGAAGAATTTATGTGCCTACCAACATATCGAATAATTTGATTTCAAGGTTTGAATGGAGGAGGATTAATTATATTTAACTATGAATGACTTGAGGTATCTGCCTAAAGGAAATTAAGAAAGTATAGCGAAGAGTGGGATAAAATGAGATTTTTGTTTGACTTTACATCGTAAGTAAAATACATATCTCTCGAAATTTTCCTATCTTCGAATATTGGGAAAGTTACTAATGCTTAAAATATCCTGTGAAAATAATTTTTATCCGGAAAATTTGGATAAATTGAGATATTTTTTGAACGAATTTATGAGCGGATTCGTGAATAAAAATTCCCTAGGAATTTGTCTCATCTTCAATAACTGGCGAACGTGAATTATTTATCAAAAAAATCTTGTAAAACTTATATTTTAATCAGAAAATTTTGGATAAATTGAGACCTTTTTGACCGAACTTATAGAGGACTGTCATGAGTAAAATTTCCCTCGGAATTTGTCTCATCTTCGATATAACTGGGGAGTGTGGCTTATTTCAAAAAAATCTTGTAAAACTTATATTTTAATCAGAAAATTTTGGATAAATTGAGACCTTTTTGACCGAACTTATAGAGGACTGTCATGAGTAAAATTTCCCTCGGAATGTTTTCCATCTTCCAAAACTGAAAACGGGACTAATGTCAAGATTTTTTTATCAGAAACAAATTAAATATTTGAGACTGAACTTTAGGGAGCTATCGTGAGTAAAATTTATCTCAATAATGGGAAACATGTCTTCGAAGCATCCTGTGAAAATTAAATATTAAAATAAACTTAGTATAAAACTTAGCTTTCACTTTGTCAAAGTTGATATTTTAAGAACAGCCCAAAAATGTAAGGATTTTCAAATTTCTGTCAATGTGAAAAATTCCGAGGGAAATTTTATTCACGAGGTTATCGTCTTAATGACATATCGAAATAATTTTTTACAAAACTTTTTTACAAAAAAAAGCTAGTTCAACCTAGTTTCCAAAAAATGTTGTGGACTAACTTGGAACACGTTCTAATACAAGAAGAGATATGAATTATGATAATCTGAATAAAAATATCTCTTTTTTAATGAGACTATTGAAGATTCTCACTTTTTTTTTAAATGTTAGTTTGTAATGTTTTATTTAAAAACAAAAAAGATTTTTAATTTAGTCCACATCTTCCCATTCTCCCCTGCATAATCCATTACAAGAAAATATTGTTTTTCTTTTTAATTTGTCCGACACCCTTAAAAAACTTCTAGGTGAAGGTCATGTTTTTTTGTTATTCTTTCTTTGTTACTATTGTTCTTATGGTTTACATTTAAAATATATTGGTTTTTAAAAAGACTAAACAAATATAAATCACCTTTTTGTAATGAAGCTCTTGACATGAATTCTTTTTTGTATGTTCACTGTTACGTATTCAAATAACATATTTCTATTTCTTTTACAAACGTATTGAGGATGGTGTTGAATGTAAACTATCAGCATTAATTTTTATATCTTGTATATAGATTTCAAAAAGCTTACCATAATAATTGAATTAGAAGCGGTGGAAAATATAAACTTTAATTTCTTTTGGATTTCTGTTGGGTCTTTTCTCGCTAAAATTGGGTTTTTATTTATTTAAGTTACGTGCAGAAAATAGAATAATATAGCTACTTCCATGGAAATTATTTGTCAAGACAGACACCTGTTATTTTTGTACGGCAGCTATTTGAAAACAGGTTCACCCCTAAGTTATTATTGTTTCGATGGTTAAAAAGTCACTGAGTACATCAGAATGGACATCATACAAAAGTTACTGTTTCCTTTATATAGGGTGTTTTTTTAGCTGCCTGAGAAGTTCGGATTGTTTCTGTCTATGGATTGACAGTTCAGAGTGTCAAACTTTTTTGACATTTAATGGTAGAGCTTATTTTTTTTTTCAAAACAAAATCAAAATCATTGCTTAATGTAATTTTAATATTTATGTAGGTAGGTGCCTGTTTATAATTATTCTTTACAGGCACCACTTTGGACAAAATACTCAATAATTTAAAGACTTTGTTAGAGACATGAATTAACTACTCGTTACAGAACTATGTTAAGGGATTCGATTATATGATAATTTAAAATCGAGAAAAAAAGTAAAATACGTTTATAATTGTTTTCTAATTACAGTGCCTATTGATTTCTTTAAGTAAAGATTTATACCTACATATAAATGTAAAAATTTTACTGTAAATCGTAGCTGTTAAAATTATATAAACATAATAATGTTCCAGTATTTGTATTCATTTACAGTGATTGAGAAAAATAACAGAATCTGAGGTTTCTATTGGCTCAACGATTAAAGACTTCCCTTCGTTGCAAGTTTTAACTAAAATAAACATTTTATTTAAAATGCTACAGCAATTTGGAGAGTGCAAATCCTGGCCTGAAAATTAGAACATGTTTTATTAGTTCTTAAATGATTAAAAAATTATAGCAAATAGTGACTGATAGGTTTTTCTAGGATCCTGTTTCTGTAATCTTGAATCAAAAAATTGCAAAATGTTCGAGCTTTTTCGATCGAAAGTACTATTTTTGAAATTTTTAGAAACATTAAAAAACTGATTTCTTAAATATTTTCTTTGGTCTGGACATGATTGGTTTTAATATATGTATTATGTGAGAAGTGTGGAGCAACAATAATGTTATCCAATTTATAAAAATGTATGAAATAAAAAAGTTTTGTTTCATACAAAAGTGGGAAACAAAGAACCATTTTAGAAATGTTTCTGAAAGCGTCCACAAAAAAAAAACAAATCAGAGAAATGTATGAAATGTTTTTTAAACAAATCGGAAACATTTTTAAACAATAATTCCTGAAATGTTGTTATGGTGTGGATACACCTTTAAGGACATTTTCTTTTCAATATTCTTTAATTTAAGACAAGAGGTTCAATTTTTTAATAGTGAGTTGACATTGAAAATCATTAAACTTTTATTTAAAGCCCGAAATCCATTCTTGGTTTATATTTAAAAAAAAAGTTTTTTCTTTACAGAGTTTCTGAAAAAATTAAATTAAATTCAAAATTGAGGAACACGGCAAACAATTAGTTTTTAAAGATTATTTTGTAGGTATACATTTTTCACTTTTGTTTTTCTTACTCCAAATGGTCTTATTAATTCTTAATCAAATTCAAAAAATCCATTAAGAAAATTCTTATAGTCTTTGAACAACGAAATCTACTTTATTTTTTTATAGTCAAGCAGCCTTATCTCCGAACAGGAAAAATGCACTGTCTTACATCCGTCAGATGCAATTTTTGTATGAAGTTTTTGACCACGAAGGGTCTGGAAAAACTGTTAGTTTGTCTTTTTGACAAAAGTCAATTTTCATTTTATAATGTTTAATAAATAAACGTTTTCGGTTAAAAGAAGCAGACATTTTTAACCCATCTTCCAAATTTCCAAAATGTCTTGTGGTCAGAAAAATCAAAATAAATTTACCTTAATGAAAATTTTTATTTTAGACGATTCCGTTCTCCAAAATAAAGCAATATGATCTTTGTATATTTTTCAGTATTCGGAGTAAGACCATTTTTTGATTAGATATTTTTATGTTTTTTCTTATGAGTTGTTAAGATAGTATTCACCTTAAATCTTCATCAAATGAAACTAACCTAAAAGATATTTCTAATACAATTATCTCAGATATTTTATTTAAATGTTTAATTAGCTCATCGAGTCATACTTATTTATTAAAAATGCATATAATTATTAACTCAATCATATTCAGCTCCTATGGTTATGCTTATTTTTCCAGAAAGTACAACAGTCTGATGGTACCATTTGTTTGTATCTAAAATAACTGAAAGAAAAAATATATTGAAAATTATTTAACTACTTCTTTGAGCAATTCCTCACTTATATCTCCTTCGTCCATTACAATTTCCAAACGATTACACCAGAAGTAACATTCAGGTGGAGGCATTAAAATCCATTTTTTACTTCCTGACAATTGAGCCTGCCACGATGGCAATCGAACATTATCTACCTATGTTCAAAAAATTACATTTTGAAGAGAATAGTAAAAAACAAAAGTTATCATAACTTACGTGCATATGTGCTCCCAATCCAGACCTTCCCATAAAAATCCAATCTACAGCATTGTTTTCTGATGTTTCAGGTAGAAAATACGGCCGTCCATAGTGTTGCCGTAATTGTTCAGCTGTTTCTGGATTACAATTACTCCAACCAAAATACCATGCTTTTTCACTTGAGTCAAAATTTTCTGGGGGATTTTCTAATGCTTCGAATAAATTTCTAAATCCAGATTTATACGGGAAGAATTGACAATTCAAAATTTTGTGTTTTCGTTTTCCAAGATTGTAGGTGTCTTTAAAATACCAAAAATCAAAGGT
Source organism: Eupeodes luniger (assembly GCA_951509635.1). Taxonomy (NCBI): domain Eukaryota; kingdom Metazoa; phylum Arthropoda; class Insecta; order Diptera; family Syrphidae; genus Eupeodes; species Eupeodes luniger. The sequence continues at coordinate 2,036,070 of OX608075.1, read as the reverse complement.
CTTTTCGGAAAATAAAGTTAAAATATGTTTAATAAGAAATAAAATAAACATTTGAGTCAACTACCGTTAAAGCTGTCCAATTTGCTGTTGCATCTGTTACAACCACAGGAATCCCAGAGTAAGCAAATCTCTGCTCAAATTCGTCACTGGATATTCTTTTAACTTTTTGAATGTTTGAAACACCTTGACAAAATTTACATTGAACAGGTGGTCGGAATCCTTTCCGGAGATTATCAGGAAGACCAATTAAACACTGTTTTTGATATGTACATGACACTTATAACTGTATCTTTCAAGAAATTTTAAAATATCTCCTTACCTGACTATTATTTGAGTAAAACAAACATAAAAACCATATAACCGATGCAAGGATAAAAGTTATTGCAACAAACAATTCTGTTTTGCTTAAACGAAATTTTTGTTCCCTCACCAAAGCCTTCAAGGACTTTAGGTCTAGGGGATTTATTTTAGCTGCCTTACACTTTGTTAAAAAATCAATAAATTGAAGTGAAGCTTCTTCCATTGTAAAACAAAGAACTTTCTTCCTCAAGTACCAAACGAAGAATGAAATGAATATAAAACTCTGTTAAACCAGCCATAATGCCAACCCTTAAGATTGAAAGTGTGAATTCAATTGAAGCAATTATTTAACACTTCATTGCTTCGGTTATCAAAGAACCACAGACGTTATTTTTCTATTTTGTTGTGTCATTTTTTAGATACATGCTCGAACATAAGGTTCAGACTTTGTTATCAAGCAGAACACATCTGCCACCAATTTATTTCTAATAAAAAAAGGATTCAAATTTATTTCTAATCCTTTTGTGGCTGGGGCATGCATATTTTTATTTTGAGCTAAGGTGGCATCGATGCATATCAATAGAACTACAATTCTACTATAAAATCACTTTTATCGAATAATGCAATGAAAACGGTTATTAAAAATAATAGAGCCGTAAATTTCTCTTGGGTGTCAGTGTTTTAAGTGAATCCGTTGTTGATCGAGTTCCAGAGAAATCCAAGTGGGGCGGTTTCAACGACTTCTTCAGCACTATGGTCACTATGCTTCCTCGTCAGTGACATAGAATCCCTATAACCGAGCGTCAAAGAGGTTATAAGAATTAAAAATGTAAATTTCCGTTGTTATAAAGCCAACCAAAATGAAAAAACTTTAATAGACCAGGACCAGAAATTACGGCAAAAATACTACAATGCCCCAAACGTAATAAAAACTTCTGGTCATTTCTAAAATATGTACGTAACACTACGACACCTATGCTCGTTTTCAATGATACTGCTTTTGTAGCTTAACAATTAATTAATTGTTAATTGTAAGTTTTTCAATTAACAATTAATCAATTGTTAATTTTTCTTGCAAATAAATGTGATTATAATATAAGAAGGAGGAGTAGCTACAGTCTGCGAGGTGATACCAGAAAGACAAGGACAGAAGAAACGTACGTGGCCTTAAGTTTGAACGAGAGCGTGGCAAGTGGCAACAAAAGGGTCATTATTTGAGAGTGTACAGTGAAATATGATAATTAATTGTTAGTTTTAATTGCTTCTTACAACAATTAAAAATATTAATTGCAATATTTTAATTGTGTCTCGCAATTAACATGCGTTAATTTAAATAAATTAATTGTAATATGCAATTAACAGATTAATTGCAATTAATTTTTCAATCAATTACTAAGATAATTAAAATTTTAATTAATTAATGCCCAACACTGCCAGAAAGTGATTTGTCGTCTCGTACTGTGCTTGAGAGCGTAAACGATTTTATGGCAATTGTACAATTGCTTAAGTTTTAAAAGATCATGACACGTACAAATCCGCTCTCCCGGATAGCATTTCTTCTATTGTTCTGAAGAGGAATTCTTTAACGCGGACAAAACGCTGCTTAAGCTTTTAGATCTGTTCTTATCTACAGGTCTCTTTCCGAGTGAATAGAAAATAGCATTCCTCCAGTCTGTCCTTAAAAAGGAATCATCCTCCCTCATGGCCAAGCAAAGGTCTGGGAAACGCTGATCAATTTTCAGCTCAAGAAGAATCTTGAAAAATAACAGGCACTATGGTTTTCGTATAGCGTTAGGTCCACTGGTTATTTTATCGAACAATTCTACAAATCTTTACGCCGTTTTGGAGAAAGGCATTCAAAAGCATTTGCAAGAGTTTAGTATCAAACTTTTTTTTAATAGAAAATGAGTGTTATCGATGATCTCTCTTCCAAGCTGGGATAGAACTTATCTTGCGGAACGTTCAATTTAAGCAGTTTTGGACGAATTCAAATCTGATATCCACAAAATAAACTCTGGTGTGTCCAAGGAACTGTCTTGTCGCCAACACTCTTCCTTATTTTTATAAATGATCTTTTTTCAGATTCACACCTTTTTCCTTCGGATAAGGGCTTTCAATAAAAGCGTATGATAATCTCATTGAATTTTGATCTCGATAGCATTGTCCAAAAACATTTAGAATTTAATGCTTCGAAAAGTCAATGATTTATAATGTTTCAAAAACATAACCCTTTCCCTTTAACCAATATCAATGCATAGCACGGAAGTCGCCAAAAACGCTGCAAAATTTTAAGGTTTTCTCCTAATATTTGGCTCGAGTACAATTTCTATCTAGGGGTAGGTGCTCCAATAACCCCCTTGAGTCTCTTTGACATAATTTGAAACAAAAAATCTTGTATCTAATTAAACATTTGTTCCACCGCAGGGTTTAATGGCTAACGTTCTTTTATTGCTATTTAAATAAACAATAGTCCAGTGAAATAGGCAGTTGCAAATGACCCCTAAAACAATTCAATCGTAATATCCGTACTTCTAGAAATGTTCATCAGTTTATCTTTGAGCCACATTTCGAAAAGAGATTCTTTTTATAACCGCACAGCCCGAATGTTTTACCCGGCTCAATGTACAGAAATACAAATCCAATGTGCATCGCTATCTCCTTTCTAATTCTTTACCTTTTTCTCGAAATGTGTTTAGTAATTATATTATCCGTTCCTCATGCTTTGTTTTGCCATAGAGCCTTTTTCTTACGGAGCTTGGTCTGGTACTTCTGGTCAACTGATTGGCTATCCGGTATTCTCTGTGTCTTCGGAGTTTTTTTTTTTGATTTCATGGGTTTTCAATGAGCCTTTCTAATCTAATTGAACAACGACGTCTTGGACAAAACGTCACCATGGACAGCTATAACTTCGAGGTAGTTAAGGACTTTTGTCTACCTAGGCACCGCTATAAACACAGACAACGAAACCAGCGCTGAAATCAAACGAAGAATAATTCTTGCAAATCGCTGCTTCTTTGGACTTAGAAGGCAATTGAGAAGTAAAGTCCTCTCTCGAGCATCTAAAATCACCATCTATAAGACACTCATCATCCCGGTTCTCATTTATGGCGCTGAGGCCTGGACCCTGTCAAAGAAAGATGAGAGCGTCTTAGGATGCTTCGAGAGAAAAATTCTTCGGGTGATTTTTGGTCCCGTACGTATAGATGGAGAATGGAGGAGAAGATATAACGACGAACTGTACGGGCTGTACAGCGACACTGACCTAGTTAGCAGAATTAAAGTCCAACGGCTTAGATGGCTGGGTCATGTAGAGCGAATGGACATCAACGCTCCAGCCCGGAAGGCCTTCGAATCCAATCCCGAGGGACGTCGCAGTAGAAGAAGACCGCGAGTCAGGTGGCGCACTCAGGTGGGTGAAGACCTCAACCAACTTGGCGTGCGAAACTGGAGACAGCTAGCTAGGGACCGAGCTGGCTGGAGACGTATGTTGGTTGAGGCCCAGGTCCGCCCCGGACTGTAGCGCCACCTTAAGTAAGTAAGTACTTTCTAATCCTACTTGAAGGTAAAAAACAGGCGTGAATTCAATTACATCAAGTTTCATTTGTCATACCAATTAATGCGTCATATAATTTCACCACTTGTGCTCATTTCTGAATTGCTGCTGGCCAGGTAGTATCCAAATATGTATGTATGTATGCCCGTAAAATGGTAAGGTGACTGAGTGGGCTGTTGGATGAGTCTTCTCTCTAGTTTCCTGAGAATTTAAAAATTTAAAGCTTTAAACCATTCCAATAAATAAAATCAACACACAAGTTTATATTCACATTATTCTTTATACCTTAATTTCTTTTCAACCTTATGGGTAGGATATATATATATATATAATTTTTTGATTTATTTATATATTACACAAATAAAAAATTAGTTTCAAAATAAAAAGAAAATAGATTTTGACTTAGGAAAAACATCTTATTTACTTATATTGAGAAAATATATAAAAATTAACACACAAAATACAAATTGTTTTCTCCTTTTTTTTGAGATCTCCACTTTAAATGGATTTTCCTAAATGAGCATATTACAGATCAGATTCAATTTTTGTCAAATCGAGCCGTGGACAAGAAAAAATAAAATAATAACATTTAATGAAAATAATTAAACAAACAAACAAAAAAATACAACAGTTTGTCTTTTGTTTTGTTTTCTTTCTAACAATAAAAATACAATTCACATTCATTCATATTGCATTTTATATAGCTTCGTGCAGTTCAACGTTTTGCATTTGACTTAAATTATATATTAATTATGTATATTTATAATTTTTGTTTTAATTGACTATAATAAAAAAAATAATATCTTACAAAAATAATTTCACAATAACCATAACCAATACAAATATAAAATAATACGAAATTATGGATAATTGTACATAAAAGAAATATTATTTATAATACAAAAAAATAATATTCGAGCTCATCGATTTTCCTTAAGAGGGGGAATGGGGATATAATATATGTAAGTAGATATAATCGAAAAGGTTTATAATTTAATAATTTGTTTCAACATATTGACACAGGTACAGGAACTAAGAGAATACTTCGACCTTAGTTTAAAAAATAAAACAATACATTTTTATGTGATTCTTTTGTGCCTAGCTCAGCCTAGCCAATTATTCTCCTACCAGCAGTTAAATACACAATTTGTCTATACATTGACTATATTAACACCTAATAGGTTAAATGGTTTTCATATCATTTCATTTTTCATCACATTAAAGGGTTTACTTTTTATGGTAGTTTGTTTTTTAACACTCAACATTCATTGCTAATAATTACTATGTTACTTATTGTTATGTTGTGGATAGTTTAGAACACTTTTGTTTGTAAACATGTTTCAAAAAAGATTCTTTCCACCTCCACTTCATTTCCGTTTTGTTTCTATTTTGTTTTTTAGAAGAGTATAAAATAAGAACTAAGATAGAAGATATCTTCTATGTATAAAAATGATCAGTCGATTAATTTAAGGGCGCTCCTCAATTAACGGGCAGTTGCTGCTGAGAGCTGGAACGTCGATTTCTTTGCGCATTTCTTGCGTTGAGGGGATATTGTCGGGGAAAGAGGATCATAGATGATCCAAGAGCTAGAGTATTGGGTGCCTTTTGATTGCCTGGCAAACTGACGAACACAGTTCCCACTGCAGCATAATTGTCTACGGTGGGTTCTATAGCCACCAGTCTTATCAGGGGACTTGCCGATTGTTGCGACGACGACGATGATAGGACTTTTATTCGACCGCGTCGAGTAAAGGGCATGGGACTTTCGGTGTCGTGACACATGGTGAGGAAAACGCAGGCAAATGGCCGCTTGGCCATGTGAAGCATTTCGACAATGTGACGTCGACGAGCTCGTCGCAGATCGGCAGCTTGTTTAGCCTTCCAGGCGACCACACAAATGGCCAGGAAGAGAAAGAAACAAGAAAAGAAAACCGAAAAGAATACAAATAGATCGATATGTAGTTGATCCTGTCGGAACACAATGGAGCCATAGCTCTGATCCGACCCGGGGCTGGCTCGCAGGGCTATGAAGAAACGCGTTGCACTCAAATTGTGCGAGTTCTGGGGCAGGGTGAGAACAAGGCGGTTCTTCAAGCCAAACAGACGTAGAAGTGTGTTGCATTGGTGCAGTGTAACGTGGGTGCTCAATTCTCGTGCGTGCTTGTCCTTGACGTAGAACCCAGTTCCACCAAGAGACTTACAGTCGTGTATGTGGGGTGTCCAGAATGTTTTGTGTTCACTCATCATTGTTTTAATGGTGACATTATTCGGTTGGGCGATGTTGAGTGGGTATGAGAGGTGTGATCTGGACACCCACCGATAGCGATTGTCCAGGAACACCGAGTGATGTCCGGAAGTTTCGTTATTCTCAACAATAAACGAATCGTCTTGGGGAGACATGAAAACATCCAGCTCTCCTTGAGTTACGTCGATGAGTATCCGAATGTCAACGTTCATGAAACGGGGCTGAATGACGAAGAACACAGTTTGGCCGGGTTTCAAAGGCAATGGCTTTGCTTTGCATTCTTCTGCAAAATTTAAGAAAAATCAATATTATCTGATTTTGTATTTAATTTTTGATTAAAAAAAAACTTACCAATTGGTTTAGCATCAAAACACATCCTTGATTCAACCGTTATTTGCTTGTAGCATTGATGTCCGTCGATGGGATTTCCAGCATAAGAATCGCGGCATTTCGAGCATTGGACCATCCAACACATCTGAGCTGAGTTTTTCCCTCCTCCAGCTGTGCAAGTGGCATCACTTTCCGTGTTATTCGCACAATTGCACTTCTCTCCGGTGACCGGGTCACAAATATTCCCATGACCGTGACATTGACAGGGGCGGCATTCCTTGTGCAAATCTTCTGTTCCACGGAAGAATCCAGTGATGCAAGTGTCACAGCGGCTGCCATCAGTGAAGTTACTACATCGTAAGCAGGTGGCATTGGCTTCGGGGCCTTGAGGCAAAATATTCTCCAAATCGGCTCGGGTCATGTTTAAGTAAACCGGGTAAAATTCAGCATTGACACAGACATCAGTGTGGCCGTTGCAGTATTCCAAACATGGCACACAATTCTTTCCCTCCTTGGGATTTCCCACAAAAAGAGGCTGACACTTTTCGCACTGGGCTCCCATCGTGTTGTTGTGACATTTGATACACGAGTCAAGCTTGTCGGGACCCTCGCAATTGGAGTGGCCGTTGCATTGACATTGAATGCTGCAATTGGCTCCGACATAGCCAAAGAAACACTCACATTTATTCGGCTGGATGCACTTCCCCCTTACACAACCCTGAGAACAGACTGGCACGCAGGAACCGTTTTCCTGACGATAACCTTCGGCGCATATGCACTGATACCCAAAGTGGGAGTCGGTACACTCCTCCGACACAGCATCGCAATTGTGATGTCCATTGCTGCACTCATTTTCCGCTGGACACTGCACATAGTTCCATGTGAGAGTGCTTGAGAGATTCATCAAGGAGCTATTGCTGGCAGTCGGGTAGACAAGTTCACACGTCAGGGCTGACTGATTTCCCAACGAAACCTCCAGGGAGCCCTCTGTGCAGACACCTTCTCCGTTTTCGCCATCCCTCGAACACCAGCCGCAATGAGCGTGTTTCAAGCAAGTCGCACACTGAGTATAAACATCGCAGGGCTCTGGGCAGTGCTCAATATCGTTCGAGCTCAAGACCAACCCACAAACTCCACCGGCGCAGAAGAGCGGCTGTGTTCCCGGCGATATACACGCATTGAGCATAGCTGACCATCGGCAATTCTTTGGATTCTCCCGCTCGGTCGTCAGACATGTGCTGCAGTTGTTGAAGTTGCTGCACGCTGGCGGACAAGTTCCTATTACTTTGTATTGGTTCTTTTCAACAAGGTCCTTTGTTATGCACTCTGTGATCCCCACATCATTCAGCGCCCACTCGCAGTTATCGTTAAGGAGGCAGGTCTCACAGTTAAGAGTGTGGCATTGCGGCTGAGGGCAGAGATTGAGTGACCCAACACTTGTCTCCTTGGGGCACCAAGCCATGTGTCGGTCGCAGTCACCCCCAGCTGGTACACAGCGTCCTTCGATTCCACAATCATCGCACCACTGACATACGGGATTCAATTCGGAATGAGTAGGCCACGAAGCTAGGCAAGATGAGCAAGTGTTGAAAGTCAAACAGTTTCTCCGAGACATCCAAACATCATCACACAGAGCGCCAATATTCGAAATCAGTGTTCCATTGGCCGACTCACAAACTTCGGAGTTTCCTTCGGAGAAACAAAAAGTAGACGTCTCCTCTTCGGACACCACACTGCAAAAGCTGCAGCCCATGTAATGCCGACACATATACTTCCCTGTGCTCCAGAACTGGCATATGTCATCGGGAAGTCCAACTTTTATCACCTGACCTTGTGTACTTCCATCCCATCCACCCACCACATATATAGCCTTGTTCTCCTGATCTATGGTCACTCCTTCAGCGAATGTGTATTGCGGTAACTTGCCGAGGATTTCAACGTCCTCCGTCAAACGGACCCACTGATTGCAATCGTAGATATACGCTATAAGGACATCACTGGCATTGTACGGCTTCGTCCGCCCTCCATAGACAATCATGTAATTTTCAGTTGTGACAGCGGAATGGAAGTATCTGCCTCGGGGAAGATTGTACTCTGGCCTGTTGAGCTCCTTAAACACTGGCAACTCTATCCAAGTGATCTTCTGCAGATTCAAAGCGTAAAGCTTGTTCTGAATCTCTCCCGATGCATAGCCTCCAAAAACATAGACGGTATTTGACGTTGCGTGATACACTGCACTGTGTCCATATAAAACGGGCATTTGTACTCCGAGAGCCAACAATCGCTCCCAGCGAGTGGCATCCAAATTGAACTCCCACAACTCCAGCTGGTTGACAACTTTGTCTGAGGAAATGCCGCCAACCAAAAGCAACGATTCTCTATCGTGTTTCTTAATGAATGTCAAGGTGTGCCCCGCCAATGGCGGTGGACGTTCATTCGTAAAGAATTCGATTTCGTCCCATCGCTGGTTCTGAATGGAAAACTGCCAGAAGTCATCGAGAACTTGTCCGCGGGCCGACTTATTTTTCTCAGTCCGGGACAAACCTCCATAGATGTAAATTGATTGTTTGGCCAAATAAATCTCAGCCGCATGGAAGTACCGGCCCAATGGCATCTTTGCGTCAGGCGTCGATTCCACAGCCACTTGAACCCATGTGTTGTTTTTCGTATCGAACTGCCGGATGTCGTTGAGCGGGCCGTTTGAAAGCGAATAACCCCCAAACATCCACAACGACCCACGTTTATCTGCGTTCAGAGAATGTCCAAAACGAGGAATTGTTTTCTTTAAATGCTCCAACGAGTCACTCAGGAAAAGCGTATTGAAGAGTTCGGTAACTTGGAGGAGGTTACTCTTAATTGCCACCCCACAGTCTGGCCCTCCATAGTTTGGACTGCAAAGACATCGACCATAGTGGGTGTCGCAGAATCCTTTTCCCGTCTCAGAGTTGCAATTGTTGGGGCAAATGCGCAGCTCACACTTCGAGCCAACGAACCCCGGGGGACATATGCACTTTCCCTTGTCGTCGCATACGTGTGGATCGAGACAGGTGCGAGCTCCGCAGTTCTTGACGTTGTAAATGGCATTGAAACCAAAATTCTCTCCGCCCTGTTTATAGTGGACGGTCAAGTGTCCCGAATGGGCTTCTATTATGCGCTGAGAGGTGTAAGGATTGCACACAATGCCCACCAACTGGCGTTGTTGGCTGGTCCCGGTGAGATCTGGCAGACTGTCGTAGATGTAGACGGCGTTTTCGTCACAATTCATCACCAAACTCGACCACTCAAACTCCATTTGAATGATTGTGTCGGATTCGGCGACTGATGGTTCTGGTGACACAAGCCACAAGCATTCCCGCACCTCTGCGCCACCCCACGGGCTTTTATCGGACTGATACGACCCGATGCCATGTTTTCCTGCCGATTTGAGTCTTCCACGGCTTTCACATTGAAAATAGCACTGTCCTCCGTCGCGGGGGTCTCCGTAGTAGTTCTTGTTGCATACGTCGCACTTGAATCCGTCAGTGTTGTCCTTGCAGAAGCACTCGCCGTTTTGAGCATTACAGATCCCTCGATCCTGATTCCCGTGGCCATTGCATTCGCACGGGTGGCAACCTTCGAGGGAGGTGGCATTGCCATAGCTTCCAGGGCGGCAACGTTCACAGCGTTCTCCCTCGGTCCACGCCTGGCACTGATCACACTTCCCCACCCGCTCATTACAAGTCGAATGGTTATTGCAACCGCAATTGACCGAGCAATCGTCTCCAGTCCACCCGAGGTCACATTTGCAAACATAATCCGGGGATCCTGAGCAATGTCCATGCGAGCAGGACTCGTAGCACGTCCGAATGCACGAAAGTCGGCCATCTCCAATGTAACCGCGTCGGCAGTGGCAGCTATACGACCCATGGGTGTTGGTGCACTTTGCTTCCTTGTGGCAATCATGTAGACCAAGTCCACATTCGTCCACATCCGGACATTGAGAATATGCCCACTCGGCTTCATCGTGATTGGTTGTGTTCAACATGATCGAACAATTCCCGAACGGCCTACTGAAATCTCCTTGCATGCAGACGCCCTCTATGGGGTTATCCCTATCGAAACACCATCCACAGTTCAAGGTTTTCAAACAGCCCGAACAATTGGTGTGCTGCGAACAGGACTTGCACTGCTGTGGCTTGGGTTTCCCAATTGAATTCGACGCAAGCGGCGAGGGAGTCTCGAAGGCCGCAGATATCGGCGCAATCGATTGATCCATCCATTCTCGGCACATTCCAAATTGATATTCACTTGTGTAGACGGCGAAACTGAAGCACTGGGAATTCGCCTCACACCAAACGCAGCGTCCACGATCGTTAAGACACTCCGAGCAGGAACTTCGCAGCCGACACGGCATCGGACACTGAGAGATCTCCTGGATGCCGGTGGGTGATTTACCCAGCCGGGAGCACCTCGCATCTTCAGCCCACCACTCGCATAGTTTTGTGTCTATACATTCCTCGCAGGAAATATAATTGGAACAATTGTTGCATTGTCCTGGTTGAGTGATCAGGTATCTCCACGAAGTCGACTTCTCATCCGACACTACACACTCCTTCGTTTCGTTGATGGCTCGTGAGAAACACTTGGTATTGAGGTCACACCACCCACAAGCCGCGTCCGTCAGACATTCAAGGCAATTTGTGTATTTGTCACACTCCCCAAAGAAATAAGGTTCCAGATATTCGAAGGTGAATGCCTTCAGATTCCCATGGCTGGAGTGCTGCAGCTCCATTTGACTTTTTTGATAAGTGTTGTACACGCTTCCAGCGCCGATTTTTCTCCTTGCCTGGAAGTCAATCAGAAAGGGTAGATCCATGCTCAGAGTCTTGACGCTTTTGCAAAATGATTGCGTTGTAGTTTGGTTCGATATATCTTCCAATCCGCTCAACGTCGTTCCTAGGCCTGCTCTCAGAACCGAAGACGAATAACTTGTGCATATTTGGAACTCTGTTTGATCCCAGTTTTTCGGCGGTCTAACGAATCCAGTGAGCCGCGCTAGCATTTCTCCACTGAATTGGTGTTCCATCTGAGTTGTCGGAGTGGGCGAGGCGAAGTCCACCATTGTCGCATTCACTATCGACACATAATCAGGCATTGTTAGGTTCACAGGGTAGTGATATTTTATGTAGGTCAATCCCGGGCGACGATCGAGATGGGTGCATTGTTCTGGTCTTAAAATTTCGGTGCCCTTGTCGCCCCACCAACCGGGCGTATGAGATGGTGTGTCTTCCCCACAAACACCGTAGTTGTCATCTCGATGGTGACACCTGGCGTTCTGGACGCACCAAGTACACTCATTCAATCCCAATTTGCTGGCTACACTGAAATAGCTTGTCGAAGAGGACCACTGGGTTCCATGGACCAAACAGGAATGGCAGTCACCAAGTGATGGACAAATCCCAGGACATCGGGTAATTTGTAGATTAGTTGTGCAGTTGGCTCCAATAGTTCGCCCATAACAGCTGCTATCTGCCGAACACCAGCCACACTCCGGATCCGAGAGGCATGCTGTGTGAGAAATGTGCAGACGGCAGGACTTTTCAGGGTTGTATATGTCATTTTGAACCCGCAAGACCTGAGGCAACTCGTAAGCAAAGAGGTCGGCATTGACGTTGCCATGGTACCCACCAACAATCAACAGTGAGTTGTTTAGTCTGAGTGAAGCTGCATGCGCAAAGACACCTTGCTTCTTCGGATACGGACGTTTATCGTTCGAAACTTCTTGATTTATCCAAATGTGGCAGCTCAGATGGTACCAATACATTTGGTTGTCATAGCAAATCTCTTCCTTGTTGTGGCGATGAGTGTAGCCTCCAAATACTATCATATGATTCCCAGATATGGTGGCAGTATGAAATGCACGTTCCCGTGGGATATTGGTATCGCGCAGAGCAGTTTTTGGATAAAGAATTTCAGTCCAGTGGAATTTATCCAATTGGAAGGAGTAAATGCGATCGGAAAGTTTGGAAAATCTCGCCAAACTTGTCATGATTCCCCCGAACACAATTAACGAGTTCGAATGCTGATAGAACACAGTTGAGTGCGCCGCCAAGCGTACATCCAGTGTTTTGCCACCGCGAGGATTTATCTCAACCCATTGCTCATCGTTTTCATCACCATCAGGCGTTGGTACTTTTATTCGAAAAATTCTTTAAGAGTTTGAAAAGGAGTTAAAAGAGAAATTAACAAAATTTGTTAAGTGGAAAAATGAGAAACCAACCTTGAAGAAAAATCTCCCGTTTCCAGTGTCCCTCCAAAGAGGTAAAGAAATTCCCCAGCTCGATTGATTGAGTGTCTAGCAACGGCAGGAGGTGTAATGATTGAATTCTTAGCCATCAAACGCCACTTTCCTCCACTCTCAGTTGTGTTGTAGAACCACAAGTCATTACAAAAACTACCATTTTCAAGTTTTCCTCCAAAAATAACAAATCCATCTAAATTTTAAAATAAAATAAAACAATCGATTGGGAACTTTTAAATAATAATATGGAAAGTCATCTCCTAACCTGGCACATTATCTGCCGCATGACCATAACGAGCCAATGGCTTATTATCGGTAACATTCTCCAAGATATCTTCAAAGAAACTAGACAAATTCTGTTCGGTTTCATTTGTGTACGATCGAGTTCTGCGCTGATTCAAGTTGCTCTTGGCCAAAGTATGTAAAACATTTGTAAAAAATGATACATTACTATTTAGACCCCATAATTTAGCTTCGTCTTCATTGTGATTCGATAGAACTGCCTGAAGTAAAGTGCGATCTATTTTTTGTGGTTGATAGAAGTGATGTCGATTGTGTAGGGGAATTCCCCATTCATCTTCCCATTGACTTGTGTTGAAGCGATAAATCTTTAAAATGGATTAAAATAAGATTAGAATATTAAAAATGAAACACCAGGTGATTCAAGAATTATGTGTGTGTTTACTTGAAGGGAATCCAACACGTGATTTAGATCGTATCCACCAAAAACATACAAAGAATCCTGTTCTTCTACATACACCGAAGTGTGTGCTGCTCTTGGTGTCATTCCATCGGAATCTGCTGCTAACCATCTCCAATTGCTGCCATTTGGATTGACATACAGGTCACATAGTTTGCCGGTATATCCCTAAAAATAATTTAAAAAAAACTTATTACCAACTTGTAACTTTCCTTCTCGTTTAGAAAATCTGTTCATTTATATGAATCGTGCCAAGTGACAATAGGCATGCAGGGGTAACTTTCTTAATCGAGTCCCGTTTTTTAACATATTTCTTAAGCTATTTAATTAATCAGAGTTTTTGTAACCTTGGAATTGAAGGATGTAAGTGCATCGGTCGATAATTTGGAGAGAAGAACATTTGACTTTTTTGACTTCTGAACAAATGCTGTCTTTCAAGTACTCGAAACGAGCCCAAAAGAATAGAAAAGATGATGGAAAAGCTTATCCAGGGGTTTTGCTAACGTTGAAGAAAACATCTTTAGAAAAACAGTGGGTATACAATCTGGACAAGTGGATTAATTAATTTTATATCGTTTAGGACTCACACCACATTGTAAGTATAAAAAAAGATTGGTGTCATAAGAACATTAACGCGCTCAAGAACTCGGGAACACTATCAGGCAAGATGTTGTTAACAAGTTAGCTTTTTCAATAGAACTAACAAAAGGAGTCTCATGTACAACAAGCGTAGGGATCGAGGAAGAATTCCTTATATTTTTTACGAATGACCAAAAATTGTTACTGCCTTTGGGTCATTGCATTACATTTTTGTTTGCCGTGTTGCAGGCTTTTCTGACTTTTTTAAAACATTTTCGGTTTTTCCCTGCCTAAACATCTTAATTCTCATTGTCTTTGATAGCCTCTTTGCAGGTCAAATCGAACCATGACTTAGCTTTGGGTCTGATACTTTAAACTTTGTTCAGAATAAAAAATTCCATTCCCAAAAGGAACTTATGTAGAAAGAGTAGTGACCAGTTAAATATCCTAAAAAAGTTTTGTATTGTCCTACAGTTCTACTAGAAGCACTTTCTCTAACTGGATTTGTTTGACACTAAAAATAAGCAGATATAACACTATGGTAAGATGTGTCTAAAGGCGTCAATACACTGAGTAAGCATTTATCAGAATCAGAGTTAAGAAACAAGTCAAGAGTATTTTCTCCTCGGCCATTAAAGTCCGATATTGGAATGGGCTCCCGCCATACATTTTTTTTATAGCTCCCAGATGGCTTGGTTTTATTGTCATATTTCTTAAAAATCTAGAAAAATCCTTATACCTAAACATTGCTCAAGAACCACTCTGTTGATAGATGAATCTTTAATTTATAATATGTAAAGTGAAGTGATATTACCTGTTCGCATTTGCACATTCCATTAATACACTTTCCTCGCCCAAATAATTCTCCACATTTATCCGGACACGCTTCATCCTTGCAATCGGGTCCAACCCATTCTCCATGACAAACACACTGATGGCCTACGCACTTGCCGTGGTTGTGGCAGTTGTTTAAACAATTTGATATGTAGTACGATGCCCGGAAGCCGTCTAACACATAATTTGTGTCACTATACAACAGAATCAGCATCTAGAAGTAAAAACAACATAAGTAATACTCTGACCATTAACCAAATTCACTGAAAAAAAAAAATACATTTCCAGAACTAGCAACAAGACGTTGAGGCTCTGTCCGTCCACTAAAACTGCCCAGTAGCGTAGCATTGAATGTGTCACCATCGTAAACATAAATATAGTCATACGAACATTCCGTTCCCATGCTATGGAACGTGAGTGTGATAAATTGACTCGCATTCCTGGCCTTGATAAGCCATTCACAGTGCGAGTCTTGTGTATAATTGAATCCGGCGGGTCCATCGGAAATCTCACCATAGGGCTCGGTAAAAACTTTCCTACTGCGATCACATGGCTGGAAGTGGGTGGGGGACGGCAGTAGGGCTATTCTCTCGCCCGACACAAAATGCTGCCTCAAAATGCATATATGGGCGCAAACATGGATCACCCAGGGTAGGAGAGTATTTTGTTTAGCTACTGGAAGATATCCGAATATCCACATCACTAGTTTATGGTGTAATTAAATTTGCCAAACGACTTTGTGAAACTTTAAAAGGTACAACTTTTAATTTATGCACATTTTGTTGTTTCTGTAGTTTTTTTTTATTTTTATTATTAACGTTCTATTCTAACTAATGGACAATTGGCTTTGGGCTTTTGGGTTCACTTCACAACTCACGATAGAATGAAGAATGAGTGTTTTGATTTGGGTCGATTGAAGCTCGAAATCATAAGAAACCGAATGGAATTTATTTTGGGAAACTCGCGGGGGTTATTAGCATCGACATGATAACAAGGAGAGTTCGTTTATTTAATTTATTTATTGTTTATTTTTGTTTGTTTCACTGGGCTTATCAATGGGCGAGATGTGTTGTGTGTAGGGTTTACTGCTTTTGCACAAATCAAATCAGTTTGACGTCTAACAAAACTGTTCTCATCTTAGGCCGTAGGCTACATTGGTCTTATTTTAACTGTTTTACCGACAAGAGAATTTTGCACATTATTATGGTACCGAAAATTTTGTTACGAAAGGCGGACCATGAGGGCGCTGTGTGTATGGAAATTTGGTGTGGAACCTAAGAGCGACTGGAAAATAAAATTTTGAAAGCAAGAGTGGGAATGAAAGGAGTATATTATTTTGTCCTCATAAGTATTAGGATGTGTGAGGGAGTCAGCTGAATCAGCTGTTTATTTCAAAACAAATGAGAAAATGTGAAAACAAAAACACAAAAACAGTTCGTTGCCATAGTTACCTTGGATTTTGTTGTGTCTCTGCCTACCTATCAATGTAAAGGAGTTATGCATATGCATATCGTTGTAGCTATGAATTGTATGTGTCATCGAGTCACAGTTCTGTTGATGGTGTCTTCAGGAAGCTGAACACATTTTTTCAAGTTTTTCATTTATTTTATATTGTCGTCTCTTTCCTTTAGAAAGAGAACGTTCAGTCAACTTATATTGCATTCCAAAACCACATTTCTCAGAATATTCATTTTTGCAATTCACAATTCATGTTGTTGCACGCATTACAAACAGAAGTCTTACCAAATTGTGAGTATTTTTTGAGGTTAGCCAAAGTCAAAAAATTAATTTGTAATTTTCAGAAATAAAATTGTATTTTGAAAACCTAATAGTTTACAATCTTTATTATTTGGGACGGCGCAGCAACATTATTTTATTTAATTTGAGTTGCCTGTTATACAAGTCGAGTTCCCTGCTTTGATATGGCCGACAAGGAATTGCACAGTTGCGCTTTGGCGAGTTGTCGACGTCCAGATGATGATGAAATGGTGTCCTGTGAGAAGTGCAAACGCTGGTGGCATTATATTTGTCACAACTTTGATCCCATTAATTTCGACACAATAACTCCTTGGTATTGTGAAGAGGAAGATTGTGTTTTTAGGGAGGATGATGACAATGCACATGTCCAGACAGGTCATCGAGGTTCTTTGTCAGCGTCCGCCGCCGCATCCGCACATAACGAAGCGCAAGATAATGTTGATTTCATTATTGAGGCTGCTGCAGTAGCGCAAGCTGCAGTGGCGGAACGCGATAAGGAGTTATTGGAGTTACGTGGTGAACTTGCTGAAGCAAAAATGAAGTTGGTAGAGCTTGCCAAGGTGAAGGAACAACATCCTGCGATCGTTGCATCGAAATCTGTTGTGTCTGATGCCAACCAATTGGCCAAGCTCGAGATTATTAAACAAATCCAAGCCAACCATCAAGCACTGTTGAATAGTTCAATAGTAAATTCCAAGACAACGCCGATTAGGGAGATTCCCAACCAGAAGCATGTTCAATCTACTCCGAACGAAAAAGTGTCTAATCAACACCAAAGCACCTTTGATTATTCGTTTCGGGACCAAGATATGGCATCTCTTCTCACAATTTTAAATCGGAGCAATGTTCAAGAGCTGCCGAGTTTTTCAGGTGAGAACAAACGGGAATGGCCGTATTTTGAGGAAGTATTTAAATCGACGACCATCGAAGGAAGATATACGTCCAAAGAGAACGTGGCTCGTTTGCGCAAGGCATTAAAGGGAGAGGCGTACCAACTCGTTAGTGATCGACTGAAGTATTCTTCAGATGCTGGCGCAATAATGGAGTCTCTTCGCACAATATTTGGTCGTTATGATGTTTTGGTACACGACTTAACATCAGACCTTTTAAATCTTCCGAAGCTTACGTCAAAATCCGATCCCAAGCTTAGAACCTGGGCAGTGAAAATCAACGGTTTCGTTGCCGACATTAAATCGATGAACCGAGAAGAAGATCTAATGAACGGGTACGTACTCACTAATCTGGCTTCGAAGTTAGGTCCGGGACTTTATCAGGAGTGGCAAAAAACTAAATCAGTCTTGAAGCGGGTCAGTTTTGAAAATTTTGCTGAGTTCTTGACACAAAGGGTAATTGCTTTACCTCCTGATCTGGCAAAGATGCATGGATCTTCTGATCAGAAAAAGGCACAATCAGTTGCTGCGGCAAAATCTTCTCGAGTTTTGTTACATTCGTCGCCGTCATCCGGTTCTTGCTGCAAGTGCAACAAACTACATCCTCTGTTCCAATGTGAGGAGTTTTTAGCTTTGCTCCCGGTTCAAAGGCAGACGTTTGTGAGAGAGAAATCCATATGTTTTTCATGCTTAGACCCATCAAAGCATCAGTGGAGAACGTGTTCGAAGAAAAGATTGTGCGGTATCAATGGTTGTAATCGACGGCATCACCCTTTATTACATTCGCAGACGTCAAATAGCGACTTAAGTTCTTCAGCAGTTCCATTCGTGCCTCAGCCTCATATCCATTCATCTCATGTTGGGGCCGATGTCAAAATAATGTTTAAAGTTGCTCCGATACGAATTCATGGAAATGGTGATTTGTTTGTGGACACCTATGCCTTCTTGGACGATGGGTCCTCGTTATCGATGGTTGAGGAAGACCTTTTTAACGAGCTTGGACTAGATGGCCAACCAGAGCAACTCACGTTACAATGGACTAAAGGTGTATGTCGGACTGAGGATTCAAGACGGACTTCTTTATCCGTGTCTGCTGTTGGAAGTCGTAAAAGGTATATTTTAAAAAATGTATATACAATAAAGGATTTAGGTCTTGCAAGTCAATCCATTGATGTCGAAAGTCTAAAGAGTTCTTTTCCTCATCTCCGTGGTCTGCCACTCTGTAGTCTTGTGAATGCCAAACCAAAAATATTACTCGGTTTGGATCAGGCTAAATTCCTCATTGGTCACGGCCAGCGTTATGGGAAGGATGAAGAGCCCCACGCTTTAAAAACTCTTCTTGGCTGGATAGTTTATGGAAGAACAGCTCCATCGATGCAAGTGTCATGTGTTCATCAGGCGGCGAAACCCACTATGCATTTGATGTTTCATGATGCCATTAGGGATGAGATTGATTTGCACGAGCTTGTCCATCGTCACTTTACCACCGAGGAGTTCGGTGTAATGCCTCCTAAGGGTGAAATTCTAAGCCGAGAAGTAAGTCGATCCCTAGACATTATGGAACGTTCACTTAAACTAGTTGACAGACAATATGAGATTGGCCTTTTATGGGATTCGGACAATGTGAAATTACCTGAGAGCTACAACATGGCCTTTAAACGTCTTCAGGTGCTAGAGAAGTCTTTGACAAGGAAGCCGGAGCTGCTGGAATGGCAAAACAATTATTTTGCAAGTCTGCTTTCCAAAGGGTATGCTAGGATTGCATCAAAGGAAGAGTTGGAGAGAGAATGGGACCGCGTCTGGTACGCTCCAACTTTTATAGTAGTAAACCCTAACAAGTCCCCACCGAAGCCAAGATGCGTCGCGGACGTAGCAGCTAAGATCAATGGTATTTCTCTAAATAGTCATTTGATGAAGGGACCAGACAACTTAGTTCCATTACATGCTGGAATCTTTAAGTTCCGAGAACGCCAAGTGGCTGTGAACGCAGATGTACGTGAGATGTTCCACAGAATACGTATCAAGGCCGAGGACCAGCAATGTCAACGGATTTTATGGAGAGACGGAGATACATCGAGGAAGCCAACAGTCTACATCATGCAGGTCATGATGTTTGGTCCCCGATGTTCACCATCATGCGCCCAGTATGTGAAAAATCACCATGCTAATCTCTTTAAAGAAGAGTGTCCTGAAGCAGTGGATGGGTTAACCAAACGGACATACGTAGATGACTATTTCAGTAGTCACAACTCAATTGAAGAAGCTGTTGCCGTTACGAAAGATACGATTCGTATATGTCATTCGATGAATTTTGATTTGGTTGGAATACAATCAAATAGCCGTGAGTTTTTGGATCAGATGCCGGAGGGTAACGTGAATTCTAAATTGGTAAGCATTAATCCAAATGAAAGTGATCATATTATGTCCAAAGTTTTAGGTATGTTTTGGTATACGTCCCATGACCACTTTTCATACTTACTTTCGGAATACGAGACTTTAGAAGAAATGCTAACCGAAGATGCTGTGATCACAAAACGAAAGATGCTGAAGACCATTATGAAGATATTTGATCCTCTGGGAATTGCTTCCGTATTTATAATCCGCGGCCGAATTTTACTTCAAGAAGTATGGAGAGAAGGCTTCGAGTGGGATGAACCAGTGACTTCAGATTTAAGACGCCTATGGCGGGATTTCATCAAAGATCTCAAGCAGATTGAGAGCATCAAAGTTCCCAGGCGTTACGTTTCGTGGGATCCCGACGAATCTAAGGTTAGTCTGGTAGTTTTTGTTGACGCTTCGGAGAAGGCGTTTGCTTCAGTGGCCTACTTACGTTTTGACCGCAACGGTGATGTTGAGGTTTCGTTAGCCATGGCAAAGGCGAAAGTGGCACCCCTTAAACAATTATCCATCCCTCGCTTGGAGTTGCAAGCTGCGGTACTTGGCGTTCGTTTGGCAACTACAATCAAAGAGTCACATACGTTGCATATTTACGAAGTACTGTTCCTTAGTGATTCGAAGACGGTGCTGTCATGGATAAACTGCTCAAATAGATTACCTGCCTTTGTCGCAACGCGAGTGGGTGAAATTTTGGACACTACTTCTCCCCGCCAATGGTTCCACATTCGGTCTAACGACAACGTGGCCGATGATGGCACAAAACGATTCGAAAAATCAATGGGAGACCAAGACACGAGATGGTTTAAAGGTCCAGATTTTTTAAAACTTCCCTTTGAGGACTGGCCCGTTTCGTCATTCAAAGCCGACTCTGAGCTAGTGATGGTTAACGAAAAGTCAGCGAAAACGTTACTTCACGTTCTTAAACCACGAAGTAATTATGGGGCGTATGACATGCTTTCTTCCAGATTTCAAGCCAGATGGTCTTTCTCCATCAGAGCCATTGCCTTTTTGTTACGATTCAAACACCTGCTTCAGAAGAAGCCCATCGCTTATGAAGCTTTTGTCACACCCGTTGAGTTCCGGCATGCTGAAGATTGGATGTTCAGAAGGATTCAGGAAGAAGCCTTCCCCAATGACATCGCTTCGTTAAGGATGAGCGGTAATGTCAGTGCTTCAAGTTCGATACTAAGTTTATCGCCGTTTTTGGATGATGATGGAACGTTGCGAATGCGGTCAAGAGCGCAAAAGGCTAACTGCTCATATTCGTCTCGCAATCCGGCAATTCTTCCTAAAACCCATCCATTGGTCGACCTATTCATTGAACATCATCACCAAAGGAATTTCCATATGGGGACTGCCACTGTAATATCCGACATTCGAGAAAGTGCGTGGATCATTAGCATTCGAGGAGCGGTTGATCGAGTGAGAAAAGGGTGCTTTATGTGCAAGCGTCTCAAGGCCAGAGCAGTCATGCCGGCAATGGGACAGCTTCCACCGGCTCGCCTAGCCTTTGATTCCAGGCCCTTTACCCATGTCGGCGTGGATTGTTTCGGACCCATGTCAGTAAAAATCAATCGAAGCACTGTAAAACGTTACGGAATGATCTTCACATGCCTAACTTTTAGAGCAGTGCAAATAGAATTGCTAAATGATCTGAGCTTGGATCAATGTTATATGGCTGTCAGACGTTTCCTTATAAACCGAGTCGTAACCAAGTATTTCTATAGCGACAACGGTCTCAATTTCGTTGGAACAAAAAATTTGCTGGAAAAAGATGTCAAAGAGATGGAGACTTCACTTTGCGAATATTCTTCAAAGTACGAGGGGGTATTATGGCGGTTCATTCCAGCTTATTCGCCGTGGATGGGTGGAGCATGGGAGCGTCTCATTCAATCCATTAAGAAGAGTGTGAATTTCGTGCTACAGGATCTAGTTCCTAGAGAGGACGTTTTGCGGAACGCACTCATGGAGGCTCAATGCCAAATAAACCGCCGTCCGCTCACTCACATCCCGGTCGATCCTGAAGATCCCAAACCTCTGTCGCCGAACTCAATGCTATTTGGTGATGATGATCGTGACGTTACGGCCCCCGGAATTTTTCATGAAAACGATTTCTGCAGCAAACTTTATGGTCGCAGATCCCAACACTTAATGTCTGAGTTAACCAAAAGATGGTACGCTGAATATTTGCCCGTAATCACTAGGAGATCAAAGTGGTTTAAGGACACAAAACCTATACAGCTGGATGATATCGTCATCGTTATTGAACCCAACGAAATCCGTTCGAGTTGGCATTTGGGTCGTGTCACCAAGTTATACCCGGGACCTGATGGGATTATACGAATGGCGGATGTTAAACTAGCAAGCGGAAGAGTAAAATCTAAGCGATCGGTTGGTAGACTCGCTGTTCTTGATGTAAAGTCTTCAAACTAAGATCTAGTTCTCAGACGGCCCCGGGAATGTCATCGAGTCACAGTTCTGTTGATGGTGTCTTCAGGAAGCTGAACACATTTTTTCAAGTTTTTCATTTATTTTATATTGTCGTCTCTTTCCTTTAGAAAGAGAACGTTCAGTCAACTTATATTGCATTCCAAAACCACATTTCTCAGAATATTCATTTTTGCAATTCACAATTCATGTTGTTGCACGCATTACAAACAGAAGTCTTACCAAATTGTGAGTATTTTTTGAGGTTAGCCAAAGTCAAAAAATTAATTTGTAATTTTCAGAAATAAAATTGTATTTTGAAAACCTAATAGTTTACAATCTTTATTATTTGGGACGGCGCAGCAACAGTATGCTTTTAGCAGTAGGTATTTTGCTTGAAGAAAATTATATTCATTTGATTTTAGATTTTCAGTTTTTGAGAAATTTGAAAATTTAAATGCAACGTTTTCAAATTTCATTCTCTGTAGGGTTCATTGTTGCCATATTTTGAATATGGGGTATAGAAGTATGTATATAGATTTTTTAATATTTATATTTCTACAATGTAGGTATATGTAGGTAGAGGGTGGGTATGTAAGTAGAATCTAAGGAGATTAGAGGAGATTAGCATGTAGTGCTAGGCGGTGGAATAACTTTTTTTAAATACTGGTTCTAAACAATGAAGCCAAAAATAATAAAATAAATAAATGAAACTTTATTTATTTATTAACTTCCCATATGAAGTTATTATAATGGGTCCAATTTGTCTAATTGAAAATGTTGACATTTCTCGACGTTTCAAGGTCCCTAGAGTCGAAATAAAAGTACTATTCCGATATATATACAATGATTCCGATATATCTATACTATTATATAAAAGCGAAACCATTTTAAAGTTTGTAACGCATGATCTCAGAAAGTAGTCAACCGATTTATTTGAAATATATTTTATTATTTTCTATATTGTTATGAGAGTGTTTATGGCTTTAAATTTTTTTCATTAATTATTTGTCAAACTTAAATATTATTAATTTTACATTTTTTGTCCACTTTTTTTCATTAGTTGACTTACACAACCACTCATATCTTAAAACCTATACAATAATCGACAAAGATTAGCATTGCTTCATAAAGTCAATATTGTTACGCAAATTTTAAGCCTAAAATCACTTCTAAGTTAAACATACAACCTGCGAAATAAATAAAAACAAATTATAAAGTTATAAACTTTTTGAATTTATTTTATCCAGGAAATTAGATTCTATCACAATCGCGAGGTCGCTGCTTTGTTTTATTTCATTATTATTCCAACATTTTTAATTTTCTTTTCTTCCCAAGCTCTTTCTCTCTTAATATGTGTTCCATTTAATAGTTACGTTTTTTCTCTTACCTACCTACCTACATATTCAATTTTTCTGTATTGTACATTTGTATAGTTTATCAACTAACCTACACACACACATTGTTTTTTTGTTTCTCTAATTCTATCGTCACATCGCTGAGCAGTGTGGGCTCTTTTTTTAAGTTACTATGGGCATTTAATTAACTACAGTGCCGTGCACATGAAATGCCGATTTATCTAAAGAAAAATTAGATCTTTTTTATTTTTCTGGTTCGAGGAAGTGAATAGATTATAATTCTTCCAATTTAAAAATAAAAAAAGTTATATTATAATAGCTTGAATTACCAATTTTGTATCACTTCCTCGAACAATAAAACTGAAATTAATTACAAATTTTCTTTGCAAATAACTCGAACGACTGACGTCGATAAAAAGAGCACACAAATGTGGGTAGGTTAAGTCAGTTGCACTGCACTGAACATGAGCAGATGAATAAAAAAATGTCTCTATGGATATTTACACACGCATAGCTATAGATGTATGAGAACAATAAAAACACAAATTTATTTTTTTACCGCAAAGCTATACTATTATATAAAAGCAAAACCATATATACATATAAACTAAAATTAATATTATTGTAGAAAATATGCTCAGTCCCATTGAGAAATTTTTTCATATGCTAATACTAATATTCAAAAAATGTTCGTGGTTACAATTTGCGAAGCAACGCAAGCACGGGTCGGCTAGTATACAATATGTCTTAGGCCGTAGGCTACATTGGGCTTATTTTTACTGTATTACCGACAAGAAAATTTTGCACAATAGCCTGTGCCTGTGTTTTGTTTTCAAATGTGAAACATATTTTAAGTAAGAAACTATTTCTGGTTAAAAGTTAAAAGAAATTAACACAAATTTCTGTGACAAATTAGAAAGAAATTAAAGAATTTACTGGGCTTAATTGAAGTTCCCTGAATAGCTGTACTATCAAGTTAATATAACTTAAATTTCTTTTCTATGGTGGCGTCGCGTCGTCATGAACTAATGTCATTTTCTCGTTAAACACTCTCCTTTTTTATTTCTGCCATATGTTCGCTTGAGAATCTGAACCCAAAATAGAAAACAGAAATATTGTTGGAATTTATTTTTCATTATTATAATCTGGTAGGTAGATAATTTCATGGAATTCAATTTTTTCATATGATTTCCATTAGATCCAATGTTGGACTATTTCTTCCAATAAAGCTCGTGTTAGTATGGGGGCTTGAATATTAGCTTCCAATGCTTCAAAAGTTGCTGGATTTTAGGAATACCAAGGACTTAACAAAGCCCCAAAAAAGTAATCAACAGCCGTTAAGTCACACGAACGAGTGGGACAAGTGATTTTGAAATAAATTAATGAATAAGCGCGCTGTAATTATGACAAGATTAATTTTTGGAAAGAATAGATCAGCAAAACAAAACAAAGTAAAATGGACAAATTTGAAAGCGTTGTTGTGGCGTTTAACGATACATAGTAAATTGCCAAACCTTACTGAACAAATTTCAAAAAAGTTTGACATTCTCAACTGTCAACTATCGAATCTTCTGTTGCAGTTAAAAACCCACCTATGCATAATGTTTGGTTCAACATGAAATAACGATTGTAAAAAGTAATTTGTATTTTTTAAATGTGAAACTTTAAATTTTCGTAAGCTTACGTACCAAAACCATTTCTATTAAAGAAAATAGCTAAACTTCGCTATGGATAAAAGTACGTCAAGTTAAAATTAATAGGGATTAAGTAGGGGTGTTCATGCAACGACTAAAACCCTGGATAAATCAGATAAATTTAATTCCGCAGAAACGAACTGTCAAAATTTCTAGGGCTTGTATTCATTTATGTAACAAATTATATTCAAAAAATTATTGTTTAGCATCGTTTATTTAAAAACAGAAAAAATTGTCTTATTTCTAAATTTTCTTAAAATTACGAAACGATTTAAAAAAATGAACCGCCTTAAATTATTGCAATGTGAACCCTACCTTGGACTTGTAACACAAAAATAGCATACATTTTCATTTCAAACTGTACCAAGCCTAGAAGAACAAAAACTACCTTATCATTACATGACACAATTTTTTGACGTGTCTTCTGTCAAATTTTTGACATTCATTCAAGAGCCGAAAACGAAAATTAATATATTTACATTTTCCTTCATTTGCGTTCGTGTATTTTTCGGAATGTAGTTTAATTTATTATAGTTTTGGGTGTTTTTTTTAATTCGTCCAATTTGAATTTCTAGTCATTACAACGAAATTATAAAACTCGCATTCTCTTGAAGTTAAAATATATATTAAAAAAAGAACAAAACATGGATGTTCCTGAATTACACGCGCCTGTAGACTTGAACAAGGTAAGTCAAGTCCTTTCTTCCATTTAATACAAAAGAGAAAATCTCAACATGTCCTAATTTAATTTGCGTGCCTTTTAGTCCTTAGATGAAATGACCCCCGAAGAAAGGATGAGGTAAGCTTTAAGTGCTTTGCTTTTGAACAAACAAACATGGTTATTTTATAAATAAATATTCATAGGGCTGAGCATCAGTTGATGCACGAAAAGCACAAAGGTCATGAATCTATGCACTCTGAGATGGTTGTCATACTCCTGATTACTCTATTTATTACCCAAATCATTTTGGTTGAATGGAAAAAACGACATTATAGATCGTATTCGGTAAGAACTCCCAAAAGTCTTTCTGATTTCCACCGAGGATCAACCACGTTTTGTTTTTGTTCTTTAGCTCATCACCCTGTTGGCGATGTGGGTAATTCCATTAGTAATATCGTTCTTCTATAGTTGGTATAGATTTATCATTATTTGGTTGATATTTTCGTCATTAACAGCTTTTGTGATGAGAAGAGCGGTTAGCAAACCAATTGCAGGCACTACCCCCAGGTAAATCTTATTCCTAATTTCTTATCAATGTTAACAAATTATTTTATCTAAGGTTTTTCTTTTTTAAATGAGATAAGACAAACTTCTATCCTGTTTTTTATCTGCCTAATTAAATTACCTACCCAATTGTTGTAGCGTTCTACCAACCATCATATGGCTGAGTTTTTGTTATCGAAATATCACACTCAATCTTTTTTTCATAGTCATTTGATATTTTAATTCATGTGTTCCCTTGTCATTGGCCATTTCTATAAATATAAAATAAAGTTTTCCTTACCGTTTGATATTTGTTTGAAATAATTAAGCTTAAAAATTATTGAGAACATCAATTTAAAAAATGAATTAAGTCAGTTACAGTTTTCACGTTTCTTAGGAATCTCATCCGGTTTTAAAAGCTTCTATACAAAATCTATTATTTATTGTACTTTCATTATTTCTACTGTAAACAAACAGAACTGTAAAAAACTCAAATAAATTTTACTCTTTGCAGACTTGTCTACAAATGGTTCTATTTTATCTACAAGCTCAGCTACGGCTTGGGCATTCTGGGCTATTTGATTATGATGGCAACGTTTTTAGGCTTTAATTTTATATTTAGTCAACCACCCAACGTATGGATGGACGTGGGACTACTTTGTGTATTTTATGGACTCTACATTGGAGTCCTGGGGCGTGATATATCAGAGATTTGTTCTGATAAAATGGCTTGCCATATTGGTGTAAGAAAAAAAAAAACAATACAATATTAATTAAGAACAATCTCTTCAAGGAGATACTCTTGTGTCTTTTTAGTATTATACTCCTTTAGGAATGCCAACACGACATCTTGAGGAAAATGTGTGTGCTGTTTGTGGTAATCACTTGTTTGTTAGTGAAAAGGAAGAAGGTATTATTGAGAACACTTATAAACTATCGTGCAACCATGTTTTCCACGAGTTCTGCATCAGAGGATGGTGTATCGTTGGCAAGAAGCAAACTTGTCCTTATTGCAAAGAAAAAGTTGACCTCAAGAAAATGTTTTGCAATCCGTAAGAGATTTCACATACCTATGTTTTTTTTTTTAATTTAATTCATTTTGTTTATATTTTATTTTATTTTTAGATGGGAACGTCCTCATGTACTCTATGGACGACTGTTGGATTGGATTCGATGGCTCGTTGCTTGGCAACCATTGATTTTCTTTATAGTGCAGGGTATAAACTGGGCCTTAGGTTTAGAGTAGAAGAATCAACAAAACAAAAAGAAAAGAAATAAATTATAATTTTTTTCGCGACGCACTGCACTTTTAAGATATTTTTTGATTTTAAGTTATCACTTGGTATTATATCGTAATTAAACAAATATTTTCCTACAATTCCTTATACACAATTTTAAGTTATACCTAATTGTAAATAAAAGACAAAAGTAAGCAAAAATGTCTGAAACGTCTCGAGCTATCATCATCAAAGAAAAACAACAAAATATTCAAAATTAAAATTTTTACTTCATTTACCTATAAACGGTTTTAGGTTTGACGTACAAATTTTTAGAAGTTTGGCAACTCTGTACGTCCACAAGATAATAAACTTTCAACCATACAAATGGATTCCGGGTCCATTTAAGCTTTTTGTCAACCTAAAAATGTGAAATTCAAATCCTGCTTTGAAAAGGAACTTGGATCAACATTCCTTTTGACAGGAAGAAAAATCCAAAGAAATTGACAAGTGGGCACTGGGCCTTAATTTGAATTAGTTGATTGCTAAAAATGTAAAGGTTTTAGCTGGAGTTTTAGTTAATTGGAAGTTCAAATGGCTTTAAAACGGGAAGTAATTTGGTTTGATAGTGTACCACAGGAAAAATTCACAATTTTGTTTGAGTAAAAAATTTTGTTTAACCTTACAGGCTTTTCTGTTAAATGTTTACATTAGAATTTCTCCTCCGTTATCCACTGTTTTAACCCCAATTCAAGAAACTTATTATAAAGTCAATAACGCGAGAATTTTGTGGAAAAAGCTATGTATTTTCTTGTATTAATATCTTTTTGGAAATAAAATTGACATTGGAAAGATAGAAAAATATAACCAAAAATCTGAGGCAGAAACATTCTCGTGAATCAAAAAATTTGTTCGAATCAACGTTATTTGCGGGGATGAAAGCGATCAAAAAATGTACAATGTTATTTCTTAACTTTGGCCATCCATTTTCATCACGATCATTACCGCAAAACGATCCGGTGTGTGCAATACCTTATTAAAATAAATCCTTTCGATTACAGAATCCGATGATAGATTCGGAGTGAATTTTTGACACTTTTACAATAGTAGAACGGTCACATTTGACATTCAATTTTCTCCGCAGCCTTCTCTTGATTTATTTTTAAAAGACCATGGTATTTCAAAATGGTTGATCGTATAAATTTACATTTGGTGTTTTTATTTTTTGTCTCACAGGAACTATCGGAGCAAATCACACTTGCCAACCGAACTGTCATTTTCGTTTAACTGGCTGAACAGAATGGTGTAGCTGTAGCTGTAGCTTGTAGCACTGTCAAAGTTAAAAGATACGAAAATACTATACATCGCCACAATGAGAAGCTGTAGCTGTAGCTGTAGCTGTAGCTGCAGCGCAAGTTGACTCAACTTTAACTTTTGGCTGCGCTACAAGCTACATTTGAGATGACAGATGGGGGAAACCCATTTCATTCTTGACTTTTCACTTTTGTTTTTGGGAACGTTCAATGCATTTGAGAATTTTTTCTGGTTTTGTAACTTTTTTATAGTATGCTATCATACAAATTCAGTTCAAATATAAATTTCATATGCGTTGAACATGCCCGATGCGCTGCACCATTGTGGGCGACCTTTGCTACATAGTGAGCGATTTTATTGACAGCTTATACTACAGCGATTTTTTTAGCTACAGCTACATCTCATTCTGTTCAAGGGGTAAATCACGATTTGCTCGGTCACTTTATCCTGAGCAGTTAAGCTATGAGCTGGCTCAGATGTAACAATGGTGTTATTTGATATATCTGAGCTTGGATAAATGGCTTGGAGCCAATTGGCTGGGTCGTGTGTGTCCAGCTTATGGAAACACCTATTTCACAATTTCTGTAAAAATTTCCACGATCTACACAGAGCTAAAAAAAACTTCATTTGGACATTTATTTTTATCACGATCTCCAACGCAGAACGCTTTGCTCTGCGTAGCCTGGACGGAAAATTGGTCGAAAATAGCCTATCAATGTGTATGTTGTATAGAAACCTCAGAACATCGCTTTCGCAGATATATTTATTTAGAAATGATTTATTGTTTCATATTAGTAGAAACCAAAATTGATAATTTATTTATTTATTTTATTTATTTTAATGAGGGAGTTTATTTGTAATATGAAAAGAAAATAATTTAAAATTTTACTTAAACCTACATTCATATAGTTTCATCAGATCTGCTAAGTGTTGCCTCATCCTTTTGACTTTAAATGTTTCGTTAAGATCCCTTTTCGTCAATTTTTCATGACAAATAAACTGTCAGCTGTTACAACTGTCATCCTCGATTTCCTGACATTCGATTCGGTTCAAGTTAGAAAAAATTTTATCGACGAAACACCATTTCCCTTCAATATATTTTTTTTACAATTTTTTCAATTTAGTGAATAAAACTTTCTATAAAAATTCCAAAAAACACAATGATATGTTTGCGCCTGTTAAATTACAAAGTACCAGCATGTCGTCAGGCTATGATAATTGCCCGGAGAACCAAGTTCAATGAGCTACACAATCGTGAGTTAATTTTCCTTTAAGGTTAGATAGAATTTCTCGAAATGATTCAATACATTTTTCTCCGGTATATCCGGATATTTTCAGGTGAAATTGTGTCTCGAATTGTACTGAGTAGGAACTTGCATCAAACGGTAAAGAAACGAGCACTTGAAGCTCGAACAAAACTCAAGAAAACCGAATATCCCAATAATCGCTCTTGTCCCGATCCACCATCACCTTCCCAATCATCCTCTTGTCATGAAAAAAAAGAACAATCCAAAAAAGTTCTCCCATAAATGTAAACAGTATTTTTTCAATTTTAAGCCATGTTTGTTCTTTTATAGCCAAAGTGTTCACAATTTATTCCCAAATCCCCAACATCATCGGCGAAACATGAAAGTGTTTCGTATGAAGACGAAGGCCGAGGACAAAGCCAAGGCGGAGGCAGTGGAGGTAACTCAAGTATCAAATGGATATTAGCAGCATTAGGAGTTGCCTGTCTTGGTGCGGGAGCATATTACATGCTAGAAGAAGCTGGCCAAAGTGATCAATCGGAAAAGAAGGAAGTTGCTTCTGCACTTAAAAGGGGTGAGTTTGATTAGGTCATGGGGTTGGTTCACAAACTTAGGCATACCATTATCGATTTGTTCATAACAATAAGGGCTCTTTTTTCAGTTTATGTGTATCCATGACACTTGTTGATAAGGAGAGGCCTACTTTTCTGAGTTTTTGTTCTAACAAGTGCTTCTGCGTTTGTTCTTTTTTTCATAGTGCCAGAGTTATCGAGTGATCTACCCAAGAAAGTGCCTTACCTTCTTGTTGGAGGTGGTGCTGCGAGTTTTTCAGCATTCCGAGCTATTAAATCGAATGATCCAAAAGCAAAAGTCCTTGTTATAAGCAATGAACTTTTAAAGCCCTACATGAGACCTCCACTATCAAAAGAGCTGTGGTACGCCTCTGAACCCGGTGAAGTACCCAAAGACTATCGTTTTAAACAGTGGACCGGTGCCGAGAGAAGGTTTGTCCATTTATATTTAAACAAAAATCCTTATAACTCTATTTCCATCATGAATATTTGCAGTTTGTTCTTTGAACCCGATGAGTTTTTCATTGATCCAACAAAGCTCTTGGACAATCCGAATGGTGGAATTGCTATAGCCCAGGGATATGCATTGAAAAAAATCGACGCCAAGAACAGAATTGCCACACTTGACGATGGAACTCAAATAGAATACGAGAAATGTCTCCTTGCCACAGGCTGCTCACCAAAGAGTCTACCAGTCTTTGAAAATGCTCCCAAAAATGTCCAAGACAAAATAATGTACTATCGATCACCTAACGACTTCGAGAAACTGAAAAAGCTAGTGGATGCTAAAAAGTCCGTTACCGTCGTTGGCAATGGATTTTTAGGAAGCGAATTGTGTTGTTCTCTTGCAACGTATTCCAAAGACACAAATGTTAAAATAAATCAAATCTATGCGGAGTCAGGTAACATGTCAAAGGTTTTACCAGAGTACTTAAGCAAATGGACGACACAGAAAATCGAAGAGATGGGGGTGTGTGTGGTTCCGGGTGTTCAAGTTAAAGAAGTTAATCGAGAACAAAGCGGGTTGAAGTTAGCTCTGAACAATGGTCAGACTATTCTCACAGACGTTGTCGTAGTTTGTGTGGGGTGTGAAGCAAATACAAGCATTGCAGCGTTATCTGGACTTGAAGTTGATTCGGACAAGGGTGGTTTTGTTGTGAATGCTGAGCTTGAAGCTAGACAGGATCTTTTTGCGGTAAGTTTCATGCAAAACTTCCATATTTTGAAATATTTAATATGTACCTTAGGCTGGAGATGCATCATGCTTTTATGATCCTTTGTTGGGTAGAAGGAGAGTAGAGCATCATGACCATTCCGTTATATCTGGTCGGTTAGCTGGAGAAAACATGGTTGGCAAAGGTGGAATAAGTAAGTTGCCAAATTTGTGTATCAAAAGAGAAACACCTTTTATTGTGGTCTTTGCAGAGAAACCATATGAGCATCAGAGTATGTTCTGGTCCGACCTTGGACCAGGAATCGGGTATGAAGGAATCGGAAGGACTGAAGCTAGTTTACCGACAGTAGGAGTTTTTGCATTGAAGTCCGACGAAGAAAGGAAAGAAGATCATTTAGAACCCACACAAGAAAGTGCTTCAAAAGAAACCACACCAATCCCCGAACAAAAAATAGCAACAGAACAAAAACCAACTGAACAAAAACAAAGCGAAAATGACTACCAAAAGGGAGTCGTATTCTATTTACAAAACAACAAAATCGTAGGCATACTCCTATGGAACATTTTCAATCGCGTCGGCCTTGCAAGAACGATTATCAACCAAAACAAATCCTATGACGATTTGAACGAAGTGGCGAAACTCTTTGAGATTCATTCGTGAAATAAGTTCAATTAGACAAAAAAGTTATGGTTATTAATTGTGAATTAATTCTTAAGCAATATATATTAAGGACATCATTTGCATTTCCGGAGAGATTGATTTATGTGCACAAGAATTTTGCATAGAAATTATACTTAATATAAACACAAAATGTTGTTCGTAGTAGTTTTTGTTGAATCTGTATTGGACTTTTATGACGACATTCTTTAGACTTTCATCAAATACCTGTAAATAAAATAAAAATGTTCAATTAGAAAATCAAATAAGAAATTTTATTTTAATGTTTTGGATATTTTCATTCATTTGTGTTTCTGAAGTACCTTGCTTACCTTTAAGAAACAAATTGTAAATATTTGAGTAATTGAGGACTTTTGTTTTCCTTTGAATATTGAACCAGTCAGTTTTAGTCAGTTCAATTCTTTAATCAATCTTCTACAACTTTTTTTACCTTATTTTTTTGGAAAATTTTTCTCCTCAGAAACTTTAATTTCAAGAATATCAAGAATAAGACATTTCAAGTTTTGGCATATTAAAATTGAAGCTTATTATGATGGATCTGTTTTGAAGAGATAAAACTTGGCGCCCAAATTCAGGGTAAGTACATTATTTTTGTCTCTAATGTTTTATTTAGAAGTTTTGACAGATTGGTAAGGCATTCCACATTTGCGTAGTATGGCTAAAGAACGAATTTCTGTACTTAACGGGGGTATGCTGTTGGGAATTCGTGACTGTAACGGTTAAACTGTTTAAGAAATTACAGCAGTCTATTTGACTAGATCTAGGGTTAGACAGGAAACGTTATGCGGTCTTCGAATAACGTACATGAGTTAATGATGTCCCTGTCACCAATCATTTTAAAAACTTCTTTGAGTATTGTCCAAGAGACTTATGTAAGATACTCAAGTTTTGGACTTCATTGTTTTCTGGATTTTATCCAGTTCAGAAGGAGAGAAAAATGTTTTGCATCATCTCTGAATATGTGATCGTTCCACGAGAGATGCGTGGTGATGCACTGACCTTACTTTGTTTCATTAATGCAAGTGCCACTCATAGATAGTAGTAGGGTTGATATATCTCGCTTTAACGATACATTACAGTTTACAGAGTTTTTGAAAATAGAAATCTGAGAACTTAGAATATTATCCTAATTTTATTTGATCTCAATAAAACATTCGAAGCTTAAAATATCAATAATGTTTAACATAACAATCAATGCTTCCATTCATTAAACATAATATGTTTTTTGTTTCAATCTTTTAAGTATGAACGTCCTTAATGTGATTGAAAAAAGATGAAAATAGAATTTATTTATTTTTAAATCCTTAATTTCACACTTATTTATTAGCTTAGTAAAAGCTTTAACTTAGAACTTATGAATTAATCTTAACTTATGTGTTGGTCTTTATTTTTAAAAATCAGGAATAAAAGATAGGCTACCCTAAATTTATTTTACAAGTAAGGGCTTACTTATATTAAAATGAAAGTCTGTCCTCTTTCGAGACCCGTTGGATTCTAAACAAAGGTTCAAAGTGATAGGTTTGATGAGAAAAAAAGGTAGAAAATGTGAGGGAAAGAAGATTACTGTAATTTTTGTTTATGCTGATTTGATGTAACAGATTTGAATAATCTATGCAATTGGTGTGCAAACAGAATGTCAGCTTAAATTATTTTTATTAATTACTAAATCCCTTGCTATTTTGACTAAGACCAACAAATATTCTGAGGACAACCATTTAAATATAGCTAAAGACACAGTCATTAGGTATTTACTGGTTTTTGCTATATGGTTGAGAAAATAAGGACACAAAGATGTTTGGTATTGTTGTGGGTTCAGAAGATGTGGAAATAGAGAAAAAGAAGCTGGGAAGTTTGTAATGTGTCTTTGTTGATAAAAGTCAGAAAGCATTTTGAGTCGGATAAGAGATCGAGCAAAGAACCTTTTAAATAAGACAATGGCTATGAAGTAGTTCACTTAATTCATAGAAGCGATTATGTATATGGATGTGTCAATGTAATTAGATGGATCAGAGACAGATTAGATTTCCAAAGTTTTTTTTTACGCCTGTTCAGTAATTTGAACAAGGTGAGGAGAGGGGGTACATTCAGAAATACTCCAAAAAAGTAGGGAGTAAAATCTTTTTCATCGATTTGACTTAACAGTTTATTCAATTTCTAAATTTTAATATCTAATCCTTCTTGAGTTGTAATGTTTTTATAATAGAAACAAATCTATTAACGTTGTTAATTAAGGTCTCAGTTTATAAATCTCAAACATTGTGACCAAATTAAAAGATTTCTTGCTGCTTGGTTTGTTGAAGTCTCAATTATGTTTTACTTTTTCTGTTCGAACACATCTAGTATGAATTTTTTCCTGATTACCACCATAGACATTGGTTTACAGCCTAGGTTGTTATCTTCTACTGTTTAGGTATGTGCTACTAATATTTGCAATACAAATAATTGGAACTGAAATTTCTTCCATCTTTATTTTAAGAATATGTAGTTGTACAATAAATTAAAACTCCACCTTAATACAGGATTCTAGATTAAAAGACATGTTTCTAGATCTTTAGCAACGATTGATTTTTTCGGTTGTAGCTTTGAGGTCAAAACAACAGCATCAAAACAAACTTATTTACATATGTACATATATTTCTACCTACCTAGCTTCTCAGAATTACTTAAGAAGTGATCCCAAACAAAAGAGTATATATGCACGCCTACACCCAATAGACGAAAAATATATTTTCTTGTCTGCAACTGCGACCGGTAAGGCATTAAGGCTTGTCTCAAAACCCCAACAAGAAAATCAATTACCAAAACAAAAATAGTAAAACAAAAAAAAAAAAAAAACTATAAGAGCTCAAAAAGAGGCTTTACAAGATTTTGATTACACAAATACTTTTACTGCAGTTTCCCAATACAATACCTACCTATACCTACTGAAACTAAATCAAAGCCTGGAAGAAGCTTGTCGTCTCGTTAAAACTTTAAATGAACTGGTTACACTAACTAGCTATAAGAGGAGAAGACGAGGAAAAGAAAAAGAGAACAAAAAAAGTGATAACGATCTTTGGTGGCTAGCGCGAACGCGAATGGAGTCAGCGCCCGTGCCTTACAATCTTCAGGTATTAACCAGAGTATACATAAAAACCTTCTTATATCCAGAGCTATAGTCTTTAGTCTACGTCTCTGGAGCTCCAAGAGTAGTGTAACCGCCAGCGTTGCCGCAGAAAAAAGCAGGGGCAATTGAGAAAAAGCTTAGGCCACATATTTCAGTCTTTCAGCAGGTAAATAAAAATAATTTAAAATTAAAAAAATATATATTTTCAGGTAAACATCTTATATCTTAAACTGTTGTATACAATGTCTTGATTAGATAAGGATTAAAACCGACACAATTATACAAGTTGCCTTGCAAAACAAGTTTTAAGTCTTGTACCTAAACGAGTGCCTAACTTCATATGATAACTCTGTTCCAAGTGGTTTTGTTTTTGTTCCAGGCACGAATCCGTTCTGGAAATACATTGAAAAAGCATAATGTTTAAAACAAGTATTTTAAAAATTTTAGCAGATAATTCAAATTGCAATATTATTTTTTTTACGTATTTTTCAAAACCATAAAAACATTAAATTCAGGGTTTCAAAACTTCATATAGAGTCAAATGAAGGCTTATAACTACGGAGAATTTCCAGAAACTAAGTAAGATGCTAAAATGATTTAAACTGTATCTAAAAAACAAAGATTTGTATTTTGCATCGTACAATTTTTTGTTAAGAACTATGTTTTATTTAACCTAGACCTTAACAACACCGTTTTTGATTGTCTAATATTTTTAAAGAGGCATATGTATGTATTTTAAAAACCTGATGTGATAGGAAATTTATAAGATGAAATTCAGATTCAGGACAACTTAATCCGTTTAAAAAAGTATTGTTTTGTTTGTGGGACTTGCAAAATTTGACGAAAAACGTAATTTATATTTAAAATGTAAGGAGCTGTTAGTAAAAGGTCACATTAATTTTTTTTTAAGTTTGTAACCCTTTACAAAGTTTTGAACAGACTTCAAGAAAAATTAGTTCAGACCAAAATGCAAACCTAAGAGCTAAACGACTTGATCGGGTGCTTTGTGGCAACGCTGCAATAGTGTAACGTGTAAGCCTCATTGTAAGGCGCATTATATTCCTCCTTCTGCTCCAATCTCCAATTTTTGTTTACTTGAGTTTACTCACAAACACATACGTCAAAAAGAACAAGGTGATTAGCAAACTTGTTAGACACCAAACTGAATATCTGCTGCTGTGGCTGCTGCTGCTGCTGCCTCTGCCTTAGCTTTCAGCTCCCACTGCCACCACTTCCACTCGCTCAGTCAGTTCCGTTGCTGTGGGTTTTCCTTAAACAACAAAAAAAGATACAAAATGCAATTGGATACTTTATCCAAAATTACAGTGTTCATCAAAAAGTAAGTACAAAATTTATTTTTATAAATTCTTTAATGTTTTTAAAATCCAGTGTTTCAACGGACTCACTATTCCTAAAACAGCTATAAAAAAGTTCTAGTGACTCCAACTCTCAACTATTCGAGTAATGACAGCGATGGAGGGGACCTATAGATTTTATGTCAAATCGAAATGGCTTATTTGGTAAACGCCGAAAAAAGTTGTTGTCAATTCCTTGCAGAGGGAAGAAAAAAACTTTCAGGCTGAACTCAAACCTCTGGTATAATGTCTCTTAGGATCAACCATGACGCCACGGAACTGCTGATACTCGTAAGGCATTGTAAACAAAAATCTGCGATCTGTCAAAAAACACTGATCTGGAAATTCGGGTAGGTACCAAAACTTAAATTTTTCAATGATCAAGAGCAATTTTGAGAACCTGTATCTTTTGGTAAACGAGTCTCCTTCCTACTGGAACCGCAGGTACCCACAATCATTTTCAAAATATTTGTTTTTAATCGACTTCTTTCTTATAGGCACTCGCACGATGACGCTCTCAAAAATTTCATCCTATCTACCTGCCTTTGGCGCGTTTATACTTTTACCCACTACTGTAAGAAAAAACATATCTTTTGCTTCCTCTCTTCAATTGGGAACGTTTGCTGTAGGCGCAGAGGCAGAACGCAGAACCAACCACTTGGCTTCTTCACTACGTCATATTCGTTCGACTTCGACTTCGACAACAGTCCCAGTACCCAATTGGTCCCTCAGACCAAGTCAGTAATAAGTGAGCTGTTGCCTCGTCTCGTCGTGACGCTGAAAAAATATTCGCCTTAGTATACTCACCTGTTTGTTTTAAGAAATTTGTATTATTTGTATCTTTTCTTACCTGTGCCTAGAGATAAGTTATAGATTTTAATGGTTTTCGCACACACTGATCGATAGAAAGATAGATAGATACTCAGAGATACGATACTAGAACTGTTTTCGGCGGTTAATAGAATAAAGTATCTATAGCAAGCCGACTAAACTAAACCTACACGTTATTATGGATACCTATATTTTTATGGGATCTTTTTGTATGTAAACATTGTTTTAAAAGATCGTTTGAAAAAGAAATCTGATATAATTTGTTTTTAAAAAGAATTTCATATTGTGTGTTCTTGTACTGCTTCCTTATACTCTTGCAGTACATTGACTTCATGAATGTACCAATTGTGCATCTTTTCGTGTGTGCCATCAGTTCGACAACTTGTTTTCAGAATTAGCTGCAGTTTTTCTTATTTTTCAAATAATCTTGTTTAAGAAAAGTGTGCAATTTGGAGGTTTGCAGTGTTTAAAATTCAAATCATCGATCGCTTCGGGTGTGAAAATTCGATCGTACTCGTATTTAAATAAGCTTACTTACATTTTGTAAAAGTAGTTTAACTTTAACAACAAAACACAAAACAAGTTATGACTAAGTTACATGCAGCTCTGTGGACTCTGTTACTGATGCTGGCCGGAGCTGGAAAACGAGCTGATGCAGATTTGGTGCCAAGAGTTTGTGAGCCAATTCGAATTGAATTATGCCGTGGTATTGGCTACAATGAAACCTCAATGCCGAATATGGTAGGACATGAATTGCAGACCGATGTCGACTTTACTCTGCAGACATTTGCACCTTTGATCGAGTACGTTTGCAGTACGCAGTTGAAATTGTTTTTGTGCGCGGCGTATGTGCCGATGTGCACTCCGAAAGTTCCAGTGCCTATTGGTCCATGTAGGAGTTTGTGCGAGTCGGTGAGGACGCGATGTCACCCCGTGCTGCAGGGTTTTGGATTCCCCTGGCCACCGGCTCTGGATTGCAATCGTTTCCCGAAAGAGAACAACCACGAGCATATGTGCATGGAGGGTCCCGGAGAAATAGGCATCGGTATGGCACCGCCAATCTCCAAAGTAACATCGTTCCACCAGCCCGGTTGCCAGGGCTTGGCAAAGTCTCATTTGTATATTCGGCTGAATCGTTCGGGACGTTGTGCTCCGCTATGTGAGGCTGATATTCTGTTTGATAAGGCAGAGAAGCATTTGGCAGAGATGTGGGTAACCACGTGGAGTTACGCAGCTTTGGGAATAGCAGTTGTAGCTACGCTTTGCCTTATCCTGTCCGATACGAAGTGGGATCGTATTTTAACACCTCTTGTCACTTGTCACAGCTTGGTTGCCATCGGATGGACGGTTAGATTTGTCTCTGGCCGGAACACCACTGCATGTGGCTTTGATCCGCAATTGCCGAACGTGTCCTTGCTGCTTATCGATGGATTATCGAATGCATCATGCGCTGCAACTTTTCTCCTACGCTATTATTTTGGAATGTCAGCAAGTGTCTGGTAAGTTTGGTTTCTTCTTATATTGTTTTGAGATTTTCCAATATTTTTCCAATTGTTTGATTGGGTTAGATTACAGTGGTCAAAAACTTCCGAAAGTAATATAGGTATATTTCCGAGCCGTTGATAAGATTACGTGCTTTGTCGCCTTGAATGTTACCTTATTTTCATATCATTAAGACTATTTCATCACAGGGGTGGACTTATTTAAGATAACCTTTAGGAAAGTGTCAAAAATTCAAGGTTTCAGTAGGAGAAGGTTTCTACAATTATGTCTTTCGTAATACATAAGTTGTTCGTAATACATAAGAATATGATTTTTTAGTTAAAGGGCTGATTTGTGTTGGAGGAAAATTCCTATATTTTTCATAAAATAGTACTTCAATGTATTTTTCACATTTGCGTTCAGATCTACAACATAAGTTTTCAAATGTTTATCTTTTTTTATGAAATACCTAGCGCCCTATAAAATGTGTGCTTAATTTTAATCTTGATTAAGTGCGGCCGCGTCAAAGTTGGCTTCATTTATGTGTACAGGGTAGGTATAAACAAAATTTCATATAATGTTTGCATAGGTATACCCTACAATAAAAAACAAATTCTTTATAATTTGATTTATCTTATTAATTGCAACCCAGGTATGACAATGAAATCGAGACATTAGGGCACTATCGAAAGTCATTATTAGCAGGATAGTTATGGTAGAGAGGTACACATCATCAACTAACTTATAGGCACCTTAAAAAAACGTAAAAATAAACATTTCAGTTTGTTTTTCGATAACGATAACGAATATTGTTGAAATATTGAAGATAAAAGTTAATGTTTGAATAAAGGCATTTTTCATGAGTAAACGATAGAAACGTTTTATTATTGTTTTTTTTTTTCTCTCTCAATGATATCGATTTCAACACCACGTAGCTAGTTAGGAGATATAGATTAGATAATACTTTGTATATTTTATAAAAGGTAAGTCTTGATCGTCGTTTGTCGTATTTGTCGTATAGTCGCCAGCAAATATTTACTTAAGCTTCTAAAAACTAATCGCATTGACAACGACTCATAACACGACGACGACGTCAAATTAGAACTTCAATTCATCAAATAGGAAAAAAAAGGAAATTACTTTTAAGACCCACCTAAATAGATAAATGTATGTATGTAGATAGGTATGTTAGATAGTTTATGCGTTGTGGTCGAGATTATAGATAAATCCTTTGAGATCTTAACAAGCAAACGCAACTGCTGCAGTAAACAATCGAATCGAACCCAATGTAAAAAATAAACAATTTTGTATTTCTTTTATTTTTGTTACTTTTTTAAAACTCACAAAGGCATTATTATCAGACCAGGCACTGGCACAGGCACTGCGGGTAACACAAATCCCATCAGAGTAAGAGTCATGTATATAATAGCAGTGACCGGCCTTAAAATCTACCCACGACTATGTACGGAAAAATATACTCTCCTTTCATTTAGTAGAATGATATGCAGGTCTGATGATAATCTACGATCGTACAAAATGAACACAGCATTGCTCCGAATGGACATACTTATAATGTGAGAAGATTTACGTGATAATTCGACTTTACACAATACAAAATTACAGGAATATGTGTATTCTTTTGTTGAGAGCATACAAATTGTATTTTAGAAACACCGTTGTAAATAGATTTGTATTTTATGGTAGAAGCTCTTCTATTTTCAGAAGATTCATAGCTTAAATTGAATAAAATAACCTCAAAATTCCAAAGATCTGTCCCATTTCTTACCCAGCAGTTTGTATTGCTCCTGTAAGATACTTCTAGTATCTAGAGCATACAAAAAATACTTTCTTTTGACAGTCCATATTAGTGACATGTTCGATTGGTAAGAAAATTGATTTTTTTTCTTGCCCTTAAATGTAGAATGATTTATGCTAAGTACAGACTGTTATGAGATTATACATACATTATTGAAATTAGTCAGTGCTCTGACAATACCCAAAAATGAGCTGACAAAAACCTTTCAATGAAAAATTTTCTCTTTCAACGGTTGGCAGATTTTGTCCCAAAGTCTTATAATTGCATCTGATTCGATTTTGAGTTAGCCCAGAAGATTCGCTTTACATGAAAATGAAAAAAGTTTTCACAAATGTCGATGTCTCAAACAACGACATATGACATTTATAAACATGTTTTTACTTTTGTTAATAAATGACTTTTCTAGCAATATTTGCGTAGTTTATATTTCTAGGATCCCAAAAATGTATTCTCAGAAATATAAACAATATTTTTCACATACAAATTTCTCAGTTTTGTTGTCAGAAATTTGAGAATAGAATTTGTATAATTCGATTTCTCAAGAATTTCTATCGGACAATTCAAAAAGGAAGAAAAGACATGTAAAGCTAATTTGATTGCTAGGTGAGAATGAATTGTGAATTGTGTTTATATTTTCATTCTTCTACTCTGCCCATATGATAAAGAAAATTCTCAGAATTCTTAGAAATAAAAACTGCCCAAGTGTCCTACAATTGTGACACGTTTGGGACATAATTTAATAACAGATCTGACAATATTGTGTGATATGACAATCCTTATAAAATTGATCTCAGATCAACAAAAAATCTATTTTTGCTGCCAATTGGTTGGTCGGGGCATTTTATCAAATTCTTATAACAAAAACAATTTTTTACAATTCATACATTTTATGCTAAATTAAGCGCCACAATTGTTAACACACAACATACTTTGAGTTCATAAATAGATATTGACTAAAAAACACGTTCCAAGAATAAAGAACCAGTTATTAAAATTTATATGAATGAAAAGAAAAAACAAAAATATATTTTGGGAGGCTTAAATTTTATTTGAAACGGTCTTAAATATATTATAATTTATTTAATTGTTATTCATGACATAAATATCAATCTAACATCTGCTTTGTCGGCTTTGATTTAATTTTGGCTTGCGATAAAATTTGCATGGTTAACTTGTTATGTTAAAATTAAGAATATGTAAATAATATGTCCGCACAAAGGGTGTCTCAAAATTCACGAAAGATTTCAACAAGAAAACAAAGATTGTGTTTACCTCCTACAGATCAATGAAATATCATAAACATAATGATCTTGATGTTTGTCGTCAAAATGCAAATTAATTCATTTTTTGACCATGTTGTTGAAATTAACCATAACTTTAGAGACAGTATTTTTATTTTCAATTTTTCGGTTCTTTGTTATCGCGAGGTCATCTCAAAACACCTTATGACAAAAAAAATTGAATTCAAACTTTAAACTCTATATGACGTGTGTGAATAGCTTTAAAATGTTAATTTAATTTTCTACCATGGTTAATTTTGACACTAGCCTGGTGAATATATCCACAATCGTAATTGCTTTACAAAGATCTGGAAATGAAGGTAATTTTCTAAATCTTGGAGGAATTAAAGCCAAAGTAGTGTTTTAAAAAAAACCTTTCTCTACAAATCATTTAACAAAAATTTGAATTTGATCTTACATCGAACCAAACGTCAAAAATTGATCATGGTAATTTTGACACTAGCGTGGTGACTAAAACAAGACCATCTGAAATGTTAATTGTGTTACAAGGATTTAGGATTTAGTAGAATTTTCTAAATCTTAAGGGGATTTAAACAAAAGTAGTGTTTTAAAAAATACCTTCTTCTCTAAACTACTCAGCACAAATCTTAATTTGATCTCACCTCCAACCAAACGTCAAAAATCAATTATGGTACATAATGTAACCGTTGTTTTACAACATATTATAGTACAGTAAAATTCTCACGTAAATCCATAAATCCATGACGATGCTCTAGTACCATAGTCTTTATTTTTATTTTTCGTAAGAATTTATTGCACGTAAAAATGAGAAAAAAGAGGGTCTCTCTTAAAGAATGTATTCAAACGAGATGTAGACGAGGCTGGATGTTGTGCTTCTTTTGCTGCAAGATGTTTTCTCATTCTTATTTAAAAAATTTAAAGAACCTTAACCAAAAAAGGAACATAAATAAAACAAAACAAAACCCAAGAAAAGAACCAGATGAAAATAAAATTAAAAAAAAGAACACAAGAAAACAATAATAACGAGAAACGCCTGCGGAGAGGTACAAAATACAAATCCCCTAGGTGAAGGTACCTTCTTTATAATATGCCATAGTAGGTAGGAGCGATCTTACCAGCATCGGCTTCGGCATCGGTGATCATCAGCACAGCAAGATCCAGAAAAATATTTTGTTCTCAAACGACCATATTCACCGTCAGCATCTTTTGCCATCGTCGTCGTATAGTCGATGTACCTTTGCCCAGGTCCGTCTCGTCCACTCGATCCAACATCCCGAACACAATGGGAAAGAATTACAACAAGAAAAACCTTCACAGCCGGGGTGGGAAGAAGTAACTTCTACTTGTATACCCCTTGAAAAGATACATATCAGCATTTAACAGAGCATGCCAGGTTATTTTTGTGTTTTTTTTTGGTCTTGGTCTTGGTCGGCTCGAGAGTCGAGACCAAGAGTCAGCAGACGTGTAGTCGAGCTCCTAACGATATCCGTGATCATGTTTGCCTCTAAAAAAGGGAAACAAGTAGGTGCATACGGGAATCAGAATAAATAAATTTGCGTTTAGCTCCAGCTGAGTCTGGAACTGGAGGTTCCCCGTCCCGTTCATCTGTTCTTCTGATGATCGTCGTTCGTCCGGGAATACAAGAAGAGACGCACGAAAATAGACACCATACCTTTGTGAAAAGATCGTGCTTGGCTGTGCCTTTTCACAGGCAAGGCACAGCAGCATCTACAACAAGCCAGTGATAAATCGAATTTATCCATGGAAATATTATAGGTAGATAGTTGTGGTGGATCGTGCTCTGCTCAATGTATAGAAACCTTTATACCTTACCTATCGTACCTTCCTTCCATACCTATACTGACGATATGGCGACGCACGATGGTTGAAAGTGTAGGGCAGAAAAAAAGAGTGGCAAAACGCCTTCTAAACAGATTTGTATACCTTCAATGGGCAAACATGGTACTAAATATATGAAAAGGAATCTACCATTATTCAAGATCAAGACCATACGAAGGATGTGTTCAGAGAGAGAGAGATGGTGGGCCGTCATAATTCATTTGTTCTAGGATATGACTTGTTTCTCCCATCGTGTTAACAATTAATTGCCTTGTGCGCCAGCCAGAGTCGGGCGAGTACCAAAAGTGATGCCTTCTCCTCTTAAAGGCTGCTAGAGCTCTATACGACATCCGAACCGAACAGAGGAAACCTGCAATTAAGGAGCATCAGTCAGAGCTTCAGCATCAACTTCAGAGCTCATTGAAAGAATGCAGAGGTCCAACTGGTTTTCAAAAGAAATTATCATAAGTTGCTGGTTGTTCTGATGATGGGCAAAAAAAGAACATCTTCCTATATAAGCTCTCCGATCTTGTTC
The DNA here is from genome assembly GCA_951509635.1 of Eupeodes luniger. Taxonomy (NCBI): domain Eukaryota; kingdom Metazoa; phylum Arthropoda; class Insecta; order Diptera; family Syrphidae; genus Eupeodes; species Eupeodes luniger. The sequence goes on along the minus strand of OX608075.1, from coordinate 1,991,092 downwards.
GGATCTAATGACTGCCTTGTCTTGTTGAAATTTTTACTACATCGGGACAATTTTTTTTTTTGTTGAAATCTTTAATTTATTTACTTTTCGTTGTACATTCACAGATTTTTCGATTGGAATCTTGATCGTGCGCCTTTCCTCGCCAGGTATAGATACCTCAAAAAAAGGTTTACCCAAACGCAGGACTTGGTTGTGTTTATTGGTTTTAAATTATAGCTCGTCGATTTTATTACCATTTTTTGATGTTGTTTTCTCTTCCCTTGGTCCATTCTCATTAGAATTCCGAGTTCTGTGGTGTTTTCTTTTTGTATTCGTTTGCATAAATAATTGGACTTGGACCGCTCTTGTTGGTTGGTTGGTTGGTTAGTTGGCTTGATGGTTGGAACTCTTGTTAAATGGACAAACACAAAATCGAGAAAAGAATACATTATATTTTGTTGTTGTTTCGGTTGTATTTTGTAGCTTTTGAATACGAATACGTCCCAATTCAAATAAATTGCCTGTGGGATACCTCGTTAGCCACAAAAAGACGGCTTTTGGACAAAGAATAATATAAACCAAAACCGGTCCAAATGATGTTGCGGACTGCAACAACATTTAATCAGAACTTTAAGTATGGGGAGGTGTAATTAATTCATTCCTATGTCTACAGGCAGTGACAATAAATGTGCATTTGAATTTTTACCAAATAAATATCAACGATGATCAAACGGTGCTGAAAAGAAGGCTGGGTTTTATGGTTTTCAAAATTAGGATACCAAACGTTGAAAATATGTACATAAATAGGCGAAACTAAAGTCTAAGTCTTATAATTGATTGAAAATCTTCTATTCTCAAGTTATCCAAACTTAGTTCAAAAGCAAAACATGCACATGCCTGTGGTTTTGATTTCGGTTAACATGTTAAAATTTTACTAAGAACAATAAATGAAATCAGTTTTTTTTTTTCAATTTCAAAAAGGACACTTTCATAAATAATTATGTCTAATTTTTGATCATGAACAGATTGTGTTAGGCCATATGCACACTAAGCAAATTGTACTTCTGAGTGCAGCAGTGAAGTAAAGCGAATATACACGGCAATCTTTACAAATTTCTAATGAACATTTTAGACAAATAATAATATGAAATGTAAAAAAATACGTATACGCCTGAGTGTCCCCAGGCCAATTAATAAAAAGGAAAAATGCCTTCCTGTCACGTAGAAGTCAATTTTGCTGGAAATTTTGTCTTTTTAAGACGAATGCGTGAGATTTTAAATTTAAAAGTCATTTAAGTAAGTTTTTGAATTAAAAGATGATTTAACTAGTTTTTAAGATTAAAAGCATTTATTTAATTATTTTTATTACTTAACTAAAGCCAGAATACAAAAATGGCTTCCTCTACTGCTAGTATTTTGCTAAATCCATAATGACATCTGATTTTTTGCCTTCTCGAATTACCTAATAGATCCGTTGCGTTCCCTAGATTCAGGTTTGTTTGTTTTGAATTTTGTTCACGAACTGGAACTGTCACTTTTTAGACGTCTTTTGATGGGCCATTTTTAAGTAAAGTGAATTAAAATTAAATTTAAACGCGTTCTAATTTTAGAATACCTAGTAAACCGCTTAATATTTAGAAATAAGTTAACTAATAAAAAGGTTATATAAAATTGATGATTCAAAGAATGAAAACTTTGTTAACAAAAAAAGTAATATGAAACACTTTATGTAAACTCATCTCGACATTCAATAAAGAAGTATTTTTAAGAAAAATCATTTGATATTTATATCATTGTAAGGAAGAAGACATACTATATGCCATTAACAATGGAAAATGATACTTCAAAAAGAAAAGTGTCAAATCACAAGATCTCCAATTGTGTTCACTTTTTCGAGAAATAATACGGTCAAGAAATTTTTCTTACAAAATTGCAATTGTTTTGTTACTTGTGTGTGGCGCATCTTTATAGTGAGTTTTAACAATTTTCATTAATCCATTTTTAAAGAAAAAGCATAGTTTTTACTTGTCAAAAATGACAGCTTAGAAAGTGACAGTTGCTCATAAAGCTCAAAATTAATGGGGTTTTCCATGAATAAAGTAAATCAATTTATTTTTGATCTAGATCTAAACTTCCCTTGCAAAATTAATTGATTTATTTTTGATTTAAGATCAAATCTGCAGATGTAGATTTTTCGGCGGATTAAATCGTCCATCTTTCCACCAATGATAACAAAAGTAAAAAAAAAAGATTAGCTGTTAATTTCACAGCTCTACCGCACTCGTTAAAACGTACACGAAAAGTTACACTCATTCAATAACAAACAAAAAATTCCAATCGTGCTACATATGGCGCGAAAAAAAATCATTTTTTTAAGGGAAATCTGAATAAACCCGTGGAAAACTCCATAAAACTCATATTGGAAAACTTACTTGTCAAATTTCAAAAGGTGACACAAAAGCGAGCCCTAATTAGAAAAGGAAATTTTTGTTTAAATTTACTGTTAAATGCTAGCCAGGGTTGAACCAGGTTTACCACTGCAACTGTCAAAAAATGTTGCAACGAGTTCGAAAAATTGAAGCTTTCTGAGAAAAATTCATATAAAACTTAATTGGTTATAGTACTTAATAAACTACGAAGATGTTAAGATTTATTAAGATCTTATATTCAAGAACTTAGACTACGCTAGGTACAAAAATATGATTAAAATATCGATAGCGATTTTTTCCCCATCACCTGAAATTCAACGTTTTTCAAGTCACTAGACTCTGCTTTTTCCACGGTTTGTGGTGTCAATGGTTTTATTTTATTAATACCAGTTGCAGAAAAAGATATGCTCTAGAATTACTCTACTTATAAAATATTGATATTTGTTCGAGAAAAAAGATTAAAGGTGTGTATAGATACATTTCTGATCAAAGTCCATAGAAAGTTAACATTTTTTGTATTTTATTACTACGGAAATCTTACAACGAACGCTTCGACACTTTTCTGTTTATAAGTACGATCAACAAGAGTTGAAATATATATCTACTCATAGTACTAACCAGCCAGCGACTAGCAGATATATAGTATAAAGAGTTTTCAAATTAATGAGCTTGGCCTAATCGGAATGTTCATGTATCAGGTTCGTGCTAAAGATTGCCATCACACTGAGAAATCATCTTCTCGCGCAGTTGCTGTACACGACAACAACCCAAACAACGACGAAAACGTCGTAACTCACAACTAACATGAGGAAGAGATGAAGATTGCGTGGACGGGAATGTGTACATATACATATATATCCCAACCACACGCGTATGCTATAACTACCTTTAGCTATACAAAATGCAAAAGGGACAAACCTTGCCTCTGCCTTAAGAAGAAGAGTTATCGCCATAAGAAAGCATACCACAAGAACCTGCTATAGCATCATCACCTCATCAAGGCACCCATTTAGCTTGCGGATAGAGGGTTGGCCAGTTCGGAATTGATTTCGCCAATACCTTCTTGCTCCCATATCCCATCCAAGGCACAGCCAAAAGTTGCATTGCATGCTCCAAGTTTATATTGTTGTTGCCTTTTTCTTGTTTTGCCTTCTCTTGCCTGTTTGTTTCCTTCGGCCAAATGTGGTCATAACAATCAACCGATGTAAAACGCGATCCATGCACGAGATAAGTGAAGTAGACGAATGAAATTTAAACGAGCTCAAAACCGCTCCCAATACATATTACACAGCTATACCCATAGGTAGACTTTTCACGATCGGAGCAGCGCTGTACAGCGATCCGATCAGCCGGCTTGACTCGGCTTGGTTGGTTGATGTGGAAAAAGAATATATGACCAACATACAATTTGTGCGCGGGGAATGCTTACCTTATCTTAATTACAAGCACTTTTATTGCATTTCTCGACAGCTGAACAGAAGGTTCGCAGTTCGCAATTCTTGGCTAATCGTAGAACTGTCACAAGTGACAACACATGTAATAATTAGGTTTCGATCTATAATTTATTGCATCAAAAAGGGAACAGTCAACAGAAATCTCCCGGGCGCCATTTTTTGATTGCAGGTGATTTGTGAGGTATAATTAAAAAGAAAGGAAAAACTCGAGCTCGTAAATCTACCGGCTTGTATGTCAATGAGGAATAAATAATAACAAATAAATATTCAATATGTTTTTTCGTCTATTTTTCCTCAGCTACGTAAACATACATAATATTGTCTTGTGACTCAGCCAGCGTCAGCAAAGCAGCGGCGATATAAATTATCTAACGACAGCTTCTAGCATGTGAATAGATACTGTATCTTGCACAGGCACAAGGCAAAAGGCACACATGTGGTGCACACGCATTTATTGTATCTACGCCTTGTGTCTTATCTTTCTTCGGCTCCCTGTACGTAAATATACAATTGCTTTTTGTGCTGTAGCCAGAAGTGGCAAGCGGTAGCAGCAGCGACAGCCCCATGAGAAGCATAAGCAATTGCAGGTTGATGATCGCTCGCTGATCTTCCGTATTCGTTTTCAATTTGTTCGATTGCCTTTTTCAACATCGTCATCATAATTCCCATCCGATCCCAGACCAAGCGCAATCGAAATCCAAATCGAAAGAACCTGAGTTTCATCTTTTCTATACTCGTGCCTAATTGCTGCGTGTAACTAGAAGAAGGCGCGCAGGACATTTTCTCTCCGGGTCCGGGTTTCTCAAGTGTATCTTGTCTTCTAGATTCCATGTGGTGGAAGCTATCTTCAATTCTCTCGCATCTCACATCTTGCTTCTGTGTCGCTGGCTGGCGATGAATGTGTGAAGATGATTTTGTTAAAAATAGTTGGAAATAAACAAATATTGGATATAAACTTGATGGACATTAAAATCGAAGAATTCCAAATCAATTTATTCATGAAGCACATTCCAGATTCCGCACATACCACAATCATCATCATCAACATCAGCATCAGCATCATCATCTTCGGATCTATCATTTGAATGGTATTTTTAAAAGCTAAGAAAAATTGGAGTAATTTTTCTAAAAACATTTTTCAAGTGATGACAGTTTGTTTGTTGATTTTTGTTGTGAGGACTTGTGGGTGGGGTAAATATAGCATTCATAGTTTGTCTGTCCATGATGTAAATTAATGAGGAGTGAGAAAGAAGTAACCATGCTGTGCCGTCGGTTTTTTGAAATTGTGTACGCAATAAGTGATAAATTGTAATTGATGATGTTTTGTCTAGCTTCAGGCAAAAGGGATTACTTTCACACCTGATGTGAATAGCTTGGTTATTTATATGCCATTCCGTACCGTGACGCCTTATTTTCAAAACTAAACAAAAACAGAGCAAAGTGTTTTTCAAAATAGATTCTTCCTATTAACATCAATATTTAAATTTCTAACTTCAAGGCATTAGTCGAACAAACGAAAATTCCCTTTTTTTAGGCCCTAACCCAAACTTACTAAAATTTGTTTAAAATTTAGTACTATTTTAAAATTGAAAGCCCAAAATATTTAGCCATTTACTAATTATTCCAAAATGTCAATACATTTTTTCGTTTTTATGTTTTATTGAGAACAGCGCATTTAAACTCGCCTAAAAAATGACATTTTGAGAAAAAAAAAACGAATCAAACAAACCTAAATCCGAGTAATGGATCCATTCATTTGAAATGTCAAAAGCTTAGAGTTCTATCGAATTCTCAAATTCCTAAAAATTAAAGTAGGCATTTTGTGGTTTTGACTTCAGTTAAATGTTTATAGACGAATATATATGCTAAAATCTTTTAAAATTAACAAAATCATCTTCTTCGCTAGACGCTAAGTAACTTAAAATTTTGCCCCAAAATCTTTTTAATAGGGAATTAATTTCTTACAAATTTTTATAGGCTTAAGTTCCACCAATGAAGTTGAGTTCTTCCAGAACTTATGACATGTTTCTTCTACTATACATTTTCTGCTTAGGAAAATATAAATGTTTTCCTTTAGACCATTCAAGTGTTTTATAATAAGACACAACGTTCTGCATTTTAGTGCGAAGGTAAATGCACTCGCTTATTTGTATTACCTTTTCTGAAAGCATTTTTGTTTACTTATGACCGGAACCCCAATGCTACCACTGAGATTATTTCCTTCAGCATTAAATATTTACCCAATAACACGTAAGCTGTCGCTGCATGTCGTCGCTGTCGGAGACGCATTGCACTGTGGTGCTCAAGTATCGCACAAGTAGGGTGCTCTATCGGTCGGTCCGTCGCGTCGACAACAGACAAATTTGTCGGTTGAAAAGTTGAGACTGGAGAATTGTGCTGTGTTCTGGATGCGGTTGGGTGGCATTATACTTAAGAGTTTTTCTTCAATCTTGTTAGTAGAGATTCAGTTTATTTTACATTTGTTGTTATTCTTGTCGTTGTTATTTTTTTGTTTTATTATTATTTTCTTGAAGTAATTGAGTAAACGTTCTGTTTTTGTTTTTTAACGTAGGTGGTCCATTCTCTGCCTAGAATGGCATCGGGGTGTGCGTCAAACAAGGAATGAGTTTTGTGAGCCAGCTAATGTGTCGGGTCTAATTGGTGGGATCAATTGTCAGCGAACTATGCCGAAGCCCACAACGAAAACACTCAGAAGAAATCAGGACACTTACAGTAATATTGCACAGGTAGCTGCTTGGGGATTGCCAGCTTTGCAAACGGTTGCAGTTCTCGTTACCAGACTTGTTGATGCTGATGAACTTTTAGGTAAGTTAAATATAAAATCATTATTAATTCTTTTTGCTGATTTTGCAATTTTTAATCTTGGTTAATGCAATTAGTAGTTATAAATAAACTTTTATGAATTTTTAACCAAATTAGTTTTTTTTTTTAACTGGCGCCCGGGAAGAAACTAATAATTGGTTATTTTGTTTATTAATTATTCTTACTGTTGCAATTTTTCATCTTTCGAATTCAATTAGTAGATATTTGACATTTTTGTTTACATATGTACATGAGTTTTAAACCAAATTCGTTTTTAACTGGCGCCCGGGAAGAACTAGTGTCATAAATTAAAATTTGTTACTTTAGTTCAATAATAATTTTAGATGTCTCAAAATAAGAATTGAACATTTGTTAATTGATATTTTTCATTACATTTTTACTCATTTGTCGTTGTTGTTTATTTTGAACATTTTGTTTTATATATGAGTTCATCATACTTGGTTTTTTCAGACGTCAAAACCTGATGCTGATCAAAATGTTGATCTTTGTTTTTATACAAAATATATCATATTATTAAAAGTGTCTGTCTACATTTCATATACATATATGACAATTGTTTACTCATTTTGTTTTCGCTAAAAATGTCTGACTGTGTATTCTATTTTTGAAATAAGAAACAAAAAACTATGTGGGTTTTTATTCACCTGTCTATACATATAGTCGGTGTGTTTATTTTAGCTCAATTTATGGAAAATCTTCCAGAATATATAAAACTATAAAAATACACATCAATTTTTAATAATTTTTTCTTCGGATTCGGTTTTTTTACCAAAACCAAAACCATTTTCGCCAACCTGTTTTTTCTTTCTTCATACAAGCGTCTTCGCATTCCTTTTTAGTTCCATAGTTATTGCCATTGCCATTACATCCACCATACATAAATTGTGTGCATTCTTTTCCAACATAAGCATAGTTCAAAAACATAGCCCTGCAAGGACCTGGATCGGGTTCAGAAGTGCAATCTACAGTAGAAAATAATTCAAATGTTATTGTTAATTTTGAGAAGGCATATTTTTAGGTTTTTTTTTAGTACGTACCACTTGCAAATACACTCACGACACAGGCAATCAAAACTAAAAATATTTTAATATTCATTTTTAATGCAACACAATTATGGATACAATTTTTGGGTAAATAGACACTGTTAACGAGATGAAATGATACTGAAATATAAAACACAAAAATTATAAGTCTTAACTATGGTGAACGATCTTTTATGAACATAAATCTATATCTATACATTAATCCGTTTATATCACAGCGAGACCGACAGCTGGATCAATACGAAATGATTGATATACCTTGTCAATAAAATGTCTAAAACAAATGTTTTTTATATTAATTAAATAGAACATACATATAAGCAAAAATAATGACTCCATTAATTAAACGTTTTCAAACATGGGAGAACAATAGAAGGAATTTTTAAATTATTATAATGTACATTTATTCAGATTCAATAGAAGATTATCGTTGGTTGAAATTGGCCAAATTGTAATATTTGTATATTTCTATTTAATTTACTAGTTACATATTTAAAAAATGTTCGGTTTGCTAACTAGTTAAATACTATAATTTCTTTTCTTAAAAGTACGAAGCATATGAACACGTCTTTACTCTAAACAGTGATAGTTCGTGACCAAAAAATGAAGCAAACAAACCTTAATCTGGGGAACGGATCTATTAATTTTAAATGTCAGAAAGTTAGCTGTCAAATAAATTCAGCAAATTTTAACGCTTAAAATTAGCAACCTACTATAAAATTTTACTAAATTTAGCTTGAAACATTTTAATATTTCACATATTTTCCAAAACCTGGATACGTATTTTTTTGACAGCCACTTTTCGTAAAAAAAAATATATTTGAATCTCATTTTGTTGAACACTTTTATTTTTTTTACCGGTTTTCTTTGTTTGCTCGGAAAAGATTTCTGAATAGAATCCGAGCATATCGAATATGCTCTAAAAATCCTTAGAATTATTTTTGAAACGCACCTGAAACTTAAATGCCACTATTTGACATTTGTCAATTTGCTTACCATCTTCTTCTACACAAACAAGAAATTAACTTCAAAACTGAAAAATGGAAAAACTAATTATAATCAAACAAGAATTTTTGTTTTAATTTCAACTGTCAAATGCTTGTGTTCAGCATCCAATTCAGTCTACTCAGTTATTTCATTCTTAGCTCATAAAACGCGTTCTGAACAAGCTCAGTACACGTTCATAACGAAAACAGAAACACAAACTTGAAGCTCTGAACGTTCAGAGTTAAAAAAGAAACCCAATGTTTTGTTTGACAGATCAGGATCTGCTCTAAACTAAAAAAGAAAAACGCTTTTTCACCTGTCATAAATACGAGATATAGCGAAGTTGTCTTAGAACAATTCATGAACTGTTTTCAAAGATTTATTTTGACGTACTGTTATGAAAAATACTTTTTTTTTTAATTTGATCAAATCAGAAGTTTTAGGAGTACTCATTAATTTAACTTGGAAAAGTAAAAAAGCATGGTGGTCTAATGAATGCGTTTCACAAAATTAGGTATGTTTGATTTAATGAAACCATTCAACTAAGAAGATTTGTAGTAGATCAATTTTAAAACCACTTTTAAGAAGATCCAAATTTATATTGTAAATCCACAAGATATCCAAAAGATTCAGCTTTAAATCTTGAAAAAGTGGATTTAGGTGGAAACGTGTTATGTGTTTTCTTTAATCTTTACTAAATTATAAAAATCATACGACAACCTCAATATATCACATCGTCTAATATAAACATCCCAGAGATTTGTTGCTCAAATAGAAACTTTTAAAATGTTATGATTATTTTTCTTTATTGATACTTCCATTGTATATAATATTTCTCTAATTAGCTCGTCTAATAAATCTAAACATCAAAATCAAAAATTCATATGAAATTATTTTAAGATAATATAAAACTCATAAAGTGTTTGGAAACTTGTCAAACTATTTATTGAAGAGCTCACATTTGTATTTGGATCAACCTCACCAAATTCACTGGAAATAAAAATATCACCGCTCTCCACTCGTCGCCGTCACCGTCGTCGTCGCTCGTCACACCATTCCCTGTCTTTACCGTGAAAAATTAGATGATTTTTCAAGGCCGCACTGTGAGTTTGTTAATGTTCATTTTTCGGTTTCACGGCTAATAAATTGCATATGGTTTGCTTGCATGTGCATTTTGAAAAATAAATTATTAGTATATTTTCTTGGAAATATTTCGTTTTAAGAATTTATTGTCTGGACATGTGGATTTATTTATAATGATCGTGGCGTCAACGCAGTTATAAAGTACATACATATGCATAGCTATTTCATTCATTGAACCCCCTCATATGTACATACAAATATTTGAACCTAAATCAGACGGTCATGGTACAGGAACATTTAGTCTAGATCTGAAATGCGCCACGGCATACACCTTCTTATAATAATCCGATTTTGAATGGCTTCACAGGTGGAATGGAAACCCCTTTACACGAGTTTGATGGCAGGTTCAAATGTTTCCGTCGTGAGCGTCATCGTTGTCGTCGGACGGTTGATGATGTTTCGTGTCTGGCTGGATGGTTTTAACTCAATCCTCTTATTTTCGCTGGAAAGCTCTTGAAAAAAAGGAATCCTTTGTTTTTACATTGCGCAGCAGTGTGGTTGATTTGAAATTTGATACTTTCCATGAGCAGCGAAGAAAGAAGTTTTGGCTTCATTATTCGAATGAATTCATTTTCGTTTCACACTGAACAGGGGTTAATGTGTGAGTCAGGAGCGGAGTCAATGAAATAATATGTAATAAAAAAGGCTCTTTGGAGTATCATAATGGCTCTTAATTTTAAAACTTAACTTCATAAAAAGTAGGGTCTTATAAAATAACTTCAGTCAAAGTAAAAGTCCATTATTCAACATTTCATTCTTAAGTATTGGGTTTCTTATTTCGTATTTCGATTTCGAATTCTTCCCTATTAAGCTAGCTGTCACTTTTGAAGCTGTCATATTTTTGTATTTAACATTACTAAAACAGAATGGTACACGTTTCCACACCACATTCAAATTGTTAAAATTTAGTACCAACATTTTGCAGAGTGTGAAGAAACCAACGAAACAACCACAATTTTGCAAGAAAAGTTTCCTGACAGTACTACTTTTTGAAGAGGTGAACAATTATTTTTTTTAAAACTGGTTTTTTAATATGAAAATTAAATCTCTTATTGGAAAACCCTATACTTTTAAACAATATTGAAGCTGGTTATGTGAAATTTTTATTTAATTTAACCTCAATTCTTGGACTTTTTTCTTTTAACCTATTCCGTCCATGTTGGGAATTTGAGAGCACTGAAAAAATAAAGTTTTCTATAAAGGTTGATGAATTTTAAAATACTGGAGTGTTGCCACTTTATAAATGTCATGTTTCTATGTAGCTGAAACAATAATTTGTTGAAAAAACCTTAATTTTGTTAAAAGTAGTCCGAGCTGCTTTATTACTCAAAATAAATTGCGGAGGATTTGTCTTATCCTTGTTGTTAAAGTTGTGGGTGGCTAAGGAATGGATTGAACCCAGGCTTCTGGCATGACTGGCCACAACACTGTTAACATTTGTTCTAGAATTTAAATCACAAAATGTCTGCCTACTTTACTTTTAGTAATTAATTACATTCAAATAATGGCTTCCGAGTTTCTGACATTTCAAACAGAAATGTCTGTTCCGTAGGTTAATAATAAGGTTTGTTTGTTTTGTTTGTTTTTTTCACAAACTGTCTTTTTTTTTAGACGTGTTCAGTTGCACAGTTGTTACTTTTGTTCACTAAAGAGGGAATTAGTGACTTAATATCTAGGAATCTTCTTATTAATAAAATTATTTGTTTGTTTTGTTTGTTTTTTCACAAACTGTCTTTTTTTTAGACGTGTTCAGTTCCACAGTTGTTACTTTTGTTCACTAAAGAGGAAATTAGTGACTTAATATCTAGGAATTTTCTTATTAATAAAATTATAAGACTTATTTTTGAAACAAAATTCAATAAGAAACAGTCAAATTTTTAAAACTGAAATATTTATCATCCTTCCTTTTACTACTTTCGCAATGCATTGGCAACTCTTCAATGAAAGTTGATCAAATTGTGTTCTTCTTTGTTTTCACAATAAAGTATCGAATTTCGTTTTCTAACAAATTTTAATTTTACTCATTTTAATATCATTTCAGGTGCATGCTTTGTGGGTAATCAATCGGATAGAGGTTTGAGGGTACTAGTGGCAACGCCTTTATTTTGTTATTGGATTTTCGGTTCGGTTAATTTGTTTGCCGGATATTTGGTACACCGTCGAAATGGTCCTTTAGCTACGGTCTATGGACAGCCTCCACCACCTATCAACACTAAGTATCAAAAAGCTGTTCACATGAAAGGCGTTGGAACGTTCCTATTCATCTACTGTATTCCCTGTGCTTTGCTTTTGATCGCTGTCTTCTACGAATTCGCCAACAGTGATGTCTGGCTTAATCTTCCAGCACCGACATATGTTCCAGTTGCAGCAGTCAAAGCTCCGATGTGGCCCTTTATGACCAGAGCCTTTATGGAACTGATGATGGGTGTCGTTTCATCAGCATGGGTCCTGGGACCGAGAATAGCAAATATGTATAAGAACCAAATGACCCCGAAATGCAAACACACTCCAACAAAATATCCTCCCACCACTGCCTATAGTACAGCATCCTATCAAACTGTGAGGCAATCATCGGCGAGTACAGCAATTTCCATGGACAAGATTTCGAGATATTCCTCGGCTCGAAAATATCCCATGACTCATATGCCTCGACATGGATCATCTCGTGGTGGCTATAAAATGCCTCCACAAGCATTCGGACACTATGGCAATGAAACAATCTTGTAGAGCTGTGACGAATAAAGATGGCTCTCAGCAGCATGTGCAGAAAATGTCTGTATTTTTATGTGATAACGTTCCTTGATGCGAGGAATCCTTTAAGGCCGATGGCTTCCTATAAGGTGGCACTAACTATTAGATTTTTTAAATTATTTTCTACTTACATAATTATATAACATAAACTATTTTTATTTTAAGAACTAAGAAAAAACAAGTATTTAATTTAAATCAACATGAAATAAATTATAAACTAAAATAAGATATAATTTTATTTAGCTCTGTAAACCCTTTGTGCCATTAGAAGTTTAAATTTTCAAATGACACCGTTAAGCATACATTAGATTATTTTGTAACAATTTTTGACATCTCTTGACATTACATTAATGTTAAAGAAGAATTCAAGAAAAAAACTGAAAATAAATAAAGAGAACTGATTTTTTATAAAGCTTTTGGATTAATTGATTGTTTTATTATTTTTCAAAAAATAAAAATGAATAAGGTGACAAATACCGTTATTTGAATATGGAATGCCTATATGTTCAATTTGTTGTCATTTATTGATATAAGAAATATTTGGTAAGTTTTGTAATATGTACTTGAAGTACAAAACTAATATTAATAGAAAAGGTTTTAGATTATTTCAGGAATTGTATGACGTAGAATTGCCTCGTCTAACACACATTTTGACATTTAATGTCAGTGTTGTTCGGCCTTGTTTTCAACCTGCACAATAAGAAAGTTAGACATTTGCTGCGTTCAATCTCGTATTGGATAGGGATATTTGGACTCTTGAATTTTTAGATACCTTATTGACAAGTTGGATAACTAAATAGAGATAACAAAAAGCAAAGAAACGCTTAGATTTCGAGGTCAAAAAGTATTGTAAAGCAAAGTTTTAAACGCAAAATTTTAATAATTTACCAGGTATTTACCAAAAACAGATAAAAAATTGCAATCAATTTTCTAGTTACTTCAAATTTTGATTCTTTTTTTGACTTCTCATCTATTTTGGATCAGCTGTTCTCTTACACGTAAAACATTAACAAAAAGGTATCAGAATACTTTAACTGTCTAAGATTTAACGCAGCAACTATGGGCATTGAGCACATGAAAACTGGGTACTGAATTTTAAAATACCCAGCTGTCATATCTTTCATTAAGATGACGTTTATTTATGTTAAGTTACTTACGTTTTACTGAATACCTATGGAGTATTTGTGACATATTACTTCACATAAGGGACTTCAAGACAAGGAAAATCAGCTTTGAAAAAAAATTCCTTCCAATTAAAGCATATTCTTCGAAAGTTCACTTGGATAACGTCCACAGTCTGAACTTACTAATAAAGTTTGAAATATCAGGTGTTTACTTTTTTAGTTTAAATCAAAACTGAGCTTCATAAATCTATGATTTGTTAACTGTCTAAAATTGTTATTTAAAGTTTTTGCGTAAAAGTTTTTAACATTTTGTTTTTCTTACCAATCAGGAAGTTGCATAGTAAACTCATCCTGGTTGGCTATATACAACTACAAAATGCAAAATTTAAAACTAAAATAATATTGAAAGTTCTTAAAACATAAATGTTTCTTATTTTATATGATAACATCTGTCATTAATATGACAGTTCAGAATTGAAAAGCTTTGTAAAACAATTCGCCATTAACAAAGCTAGTTGAATTTTGACTACATTAGTCAATGCGCCCAGTGTCAACAATCGTTAAGTTTTTTCGTTCCTATAGTTGAAGATTGTTATAATTTATAACAATATGACGTCATAAGATCGTTCCTAAATTCATTGTTGAAGTATCAACGAGTTACGATTTGTATCAATTAAAAACTCGGCTCAAATAAATGTTACCTCTCCATAACATTAAGATAAATAATATTTATTTCCCCATATCTTTCAATTAAAATAAAACCACGTGTGAAGATTTGTGCTTCTGCAAAGAAAAGTTGAGTCTTTTCAAAATGATCTTTACAAGTGCCAGTGATTTGAAACAATGGCGCTACTAGCGTTTTTCGAGACATCAACAATAATATTATTTATTTGTTTTATTTTTCAATTAATTTATAAAACGTAATTTTGTATTTTCATATATTCCACTAGGAATCACCTTCTGTGAAATGTCATCTTTCAAATTTAAGTTTGCTGTCCAAAATATGGCTTATTAAAAAGACTGTCATAACTCAAAAAGTAATGCTACTTTCCAAACTTGAAATGTTGAAATTCAAATTGACTTCAGTTCTAAAAATTAATTTTATTTATTCAAAATATAGTGCATTGTCTTCTACTTTGCTTGAATTTTTTCAACAGTATATAGAATTTGTATTATGACAAACCTCTTTTATAATTTTATTTAATTTGATTTTTAAGTCATAGAAATGAAGAAGCTAAGAATTGTAAGATTAAGTAAAATGTCTTGCTCTGTGAGATATGACTGTCTTCTTTTTAAAATTCAACATGCCTTAATCAACATGAAATTCAGAATAAATATTATTTTTAGTTGTCGCCATCGTGTAAACTACTTTGGAATGAACTAATTTCGAAGTCACCCTATTAAAATAACTTTCCTGTTTCCGCTATTGTCCACCAGATGTCGCATCGTTATATCAACAAAAAAAATTCTCCAATTTTTTGACATTGGAATTGGAAATTTTACAGGCAACTGGCGGGATTTGTGTTTTTGAAGTTAAATTTGTTAAAAATCTTAAAACAATCGTTCGAGTGATTTCTGTGTTTCACAAATAAATACAAAAAACTCTGTGAATTCAGACTTTAAAAGCTTTTAAAAATATAAAACTGATTCAAGTATGGATCAATTTCCTACAGAAGAAGAGGAATATGAGCTCCTCTATCAAGAGGAGATGGAAATGCTCAACGAAAGTAAGTGTGCTCCATCCCAACAGAGTGTTCAAATTAATTGTATCGCTATATTTTGACTTAAAGTTCCAGATGAACTAATAAACGAAGAAGTTGAGTCTGAGGAGGCACAGCCTTGTTGCTCTAAAAGTGTTACTCAAGTCTCATCCAACACCGATGGTGATATCTTTCCCGATTCTCCACAACTCTCACAAATATCAGGGACGGCAGTTAACCGCCGTCTATTTGGTACTCCAACTGGGACGAAGAGAGCATTTTCAACACCCATTGCCAAACGAATGCCTGCCATCGAAGAAGTAGTCCTGCCTCTGGACATCCAACAGGAACTCCAGAACATTGGGTTGAGTAAAAAACGAAGACTAGAAAGAGATCTGTTTGGGGACATTGACGATTTGGATGGCTACATTACCTACGTAGACCAAGAAGCTAAGAAGAAAAAAATCGAAGAGGAACGTGACAAGGAAATGATACAAAGGGTACTCGAAGCTAGAAAGATGCATCGTGAAATGTCCAACGCTCTGAAGAAACCAAAACTAAGCCAACTTGATGCAATACATGCTTTTAAAATGAGGAATCTCTCTTACCATGTTCCACAGTGTGTAGAAAATCTCGAAATGTTTTTTATGGAGTTCATAAATGTGTGTGTTTTCAGGTGGCCATTCATACCGCTGCAGCGCAGTGACGATGAACGTGTCTACTGTCGGTATCACTCGATGGACTATGAGACAAAACACATAAACGACATCAATGTGTTTGGGAAAGGATACCGGGGTCTCCTTGGCGAGTCCAAGGAAGACATCTGGAATGATGCAAGGGAATTGGTATAATTGAAAGCATTTGATATTGATAGAATCCTTAATGAAGTTCCTTTGATTTAAGGTTTTGAGGAGACTGACAACAAATGGCACAGAAACAAGAAATCCTTTAAGAGGCATCGATGTTCCTGAACAAGGTCTGGTGGGCTCTAGCAATCTGTGGGTGGATAAGTACAAACCAAGAAAGTATCTTGACCTGCTTTCCGACGAAGGAACCAACCGAAATCTGTTATTTTGGCTAAAGATGTGGGACAAGGTGGTTTTTGGAAAGTAAGTTCTGTTATCGACTTGAAAGCAAGAAAAAAAATTCATGGTTTATTTGAATTCAGAGAGTTCAAGCCGAGAGAAGAAAATGAAAACACGAAAGGTTTTAGCAACTTCAACAAGACGACTGGGAAATTTGAACAAAACGGAAGCTGGAAAAAATCTAGGAAAACAAATCTAAACACGAATACAGATCCTCTCGGTCGACCAATGCAAAAAGTAGCTCTCCTCTGTGGACCACCTGGTCTGGGAAAAACAACCTTAGCCCACACCATAGCCACCCACGCTGGCTATCAAGTTCGAGAAGTGAATGCCTCTGATGATAGAAGTCCTGATGCTTTTAAAATGGCCCTAGAAAACGGCACTCAAATGACCTCAGTTTTGAACACTGACAAAAGACCTAACTGCATTATTCTTGGTAAGATTTAGCACATAATATTTTTTAAGATTTTTAGGGTTACATTTTTAGCTTTTAGATGAAATCGACGGAGCACCAAGGCAGTCAATAGAATTTCTCATTCGCTTTATAACGGATAGTGTTGTCGCTAAAGCCACCAAAAAAGGTGCGAAGGCACAGAAAAACATCTTAAAACGGCCAATTATTTGTATATGTAACGACTTGTATGAACCTGCGCTGCGGCAACTACGACAGGTGGCCTTTGTTGTAACTTTCCCTCCTATTAACTCATCCCGCCTTGCTGAAAGGTGACTTTTTAAAAACTCCTATTTCTTATGAAAATTTTACATAAGTACTAAATTTTTTAATAGACTGATGGAAATAGCTAGAAAAGAACGCATAAAAACCGACTTTGGAACTCTTATAACCTTAGCCGAGAAGTCTGGAAACGATGTTCGGTCCTGCATATCAACAATGCAATTTTTCAAGTAAGGCTTTTGCTTAAATATGTTAAATGAGGATCAAGTTCAATTCTATCTTATTGTTTTGCAGTGCTATGAAAAAGGGTATTTCTTTATCAGATGTGTTGAATAGCAATTTCGGTCTCAAAGATCGACATAGAGGACTGTTTGATGTGTGGACAAATATATTTAAGGTATTTATCAGTAAAAGAGATCTCATGGTAAGACTTCTAACAATTATCAATTTTTATCAGATTCAAAGACCTCAAAAACAACTCGATGCTAAAGGTGCTGTCGATGGAGGTCCTCTAGTATCCATGACAGATATGAGTGAATCCACTCGCGTGAAAAACGTTCTCCAAGTGGTCCATTCAGGAGGTGATTATAATATGTAAGTTCAAAGGAAACTCTCCCCAAACGATAGTGAAGTCAATCGATTGTTTTGATTTCAGATTGATGCAAGGAGTTTATGAGAATTATCTTCAACAGAAAATGCCAGATCCTTATATGAATGGAGTTACCGAAGCTACCAAATGGTTTTGTTTCTCCGACACCGTACAGCATCATATACAACACTTGCAGAATTATACAGTCTATCCGTATCTGCAGTATGGCTTCGTCATTTGGCATTTGTTATTTGCCACTTTGGCTTATCCGAATGTCAGCTTTCCAATGCGCGGAAATGAAGTAAGTATACAGTCAAAGTTAGGGATTAACAAGGTTTTCTCACACGTTAACTGACCCATTGACGTAACGCTAATGTAATAATGTTTGTAGGGATTAAAAAAGCCGTTAAGCTGTTTTGAATTATTAATAGTCACATAGAAATAGGTACATTTATAGATCTTAAGGCCAATTTACTGACAGATTTTTAAAATCATTTCAAATGGTTACCAACACCAGTTCTAATGGAGTTGCAATATCTAGCCTTCCGGAATGCGCATTAGTTTTTCCACGAGTTCAATTTCAGACGGACTGTCATGCCCAGAGATTTTTTTATCAGCTGAACATCAAGAATGTTGAATGATTTACCCAACTCTGTTTTTCCTTCTCATTTTAATATTCCTACATTTTTCCCTCTTTCCCAAAAGCTTGCATTGTGCTTAATGATGAAAGGGGTAGCAAAAGCTGAACCAGACATTTAGTTAAGAGGGGTCACCCACTTACCAATAAATACAATTATTGTATAAAAGCGCTTAAAATTTTGATTTAATACCTTGCGAAGGCAACAGAAGGAAATTGGACTTTTTTTTTAAATAACATAATGTATCCATCTAAACCTTTTAAATATACACAGCTGTTCAAAATAATAGGGACATCAATAAGTCAACTAATTTGTAAACATCTTAGAAGATTATACGAGCGATTTTTTTTATTAGAGGCCAGTTATCTATCATTGAAATCGATCCGGAAAAATGTTTGAATCGATATTTGACGGTGTTGCCCTTTGATTAGAAATGAAAATTATATACTGATCGATCGGAAAACACACAAAGATTTTTTTTTGAGAAAAAAAAGTTGAATTGCGCAGTAATTTTTCGCTATAAATGTATTTTCCGGACTAAATATCATTTTCAAGAACAGTGAAACGAGTCGTTCCACTGATTTGTGTTCCAATTTTACACAATTCCAATGACAGATTTCTGTCAGTAACATTTTGTCGGTAGATTTAAGGCGCCAGTTATAGCAATCATTGGTTTTCATCATTGAAAACAAACATTGGAATTTTTTGGCAGGTCGTTTAAAGCTATCATTAAAAATTTTTGTCATTGAAAAAAATTTCCTGATTGAAAGCCACCGAAAAATTTTTACTGACAAAAATCTGTCATTGGAATTGCGTGAAATTGGAACACAAATAAGTGGAACGATCCATCAGTAAAATTTTTGTTTTTAATTTTTAAACATGTTACAGATTTATTTCTAGCAAAAGATTGATGCAATAAGAAGAATCCTATATTCAAGTATTTTTTTCAAAAAGAAACAATGCATTTAAAGTTTTATTTAATTTATAAATCCATTTTAATTTTTTTAATGATGAAATTTCATTTTACTGAACAGCTGACTGCCAAAAGCCAAAAAAAATTCCATTTCGTTTTAATGTTGGTGTTCCAATTTTTACTGTTCCGATCACATCATTAAAAATTTTACTGATGAAACCAACAGTACAAAAAAATTGTCTGAGGCGCGAAGCCTCAAAGTGACATTTAATTTAATGACGCAAATTTACTGATTGCTATAAACGCTCATCAGTCATCAGTAAAACATTTCAGATTCCTCCTGTTTCAAATTTTACTGATAGCTATAACCAGCCCCTAAGGGGCCAGTTATAGCTATCAGTAAAATCCATCAGTAAAATTTGAAACAGGAGGAACTTGAAATGTTTTACTGATGAGCGTTTATAGCAATCATATAGAAATCATTGAGTAATAAAGTTCAGCTTTTAGTTGAATTAAAAAACATGATCAATAGTCATTTTGACATAAGTTGACTTGACTTGATAGTAAGGGAGATTTTTCTTGCCTAACTTTCCAGTCAACTTTCCAATAAAGTTGCCTTAATTGGAAGGCAATTTTTTGGCAGCTGGCCAATCAGATGCAAGAAACTTGCCTTACTTTCAAGTTCCTTATGTCGGCTGAACCTGCCCAATGACAAGGTACGTTTAATGTTGATTCATTTTAAGGGAACTTTTCACTATTTTTTATATTGAACTCATTTGCTTTAAAATAGTTTTAGAGTTTCTAATTAAAAACTAGAAAATTAAATTTAAAAAATGAGAAAAGGAAAAAATATACATAGGTTCTTCGTCAGTATAATTTCTAGTAAAATTTGAAAATAAACAAACCAGGGGTGGAATCGGCTAAGCTGATAATTGACTATCATATTTTTGATAGTCAAATTTGACTATAATTTTCATTCCGTTTGTGTAAGATGATTCAACTCAATTCAATTCGATTGAACAATTTCAGATTATAATAATTGTCACAATTCATTGTTGCTATGGTGACATTTTAAAATGATTCCTATAAAATATCTAAATAAAAGTATCAAATTGACAGTTTTTAAATAACAATCTTACTTTTCTTGCATTTTTTCGAATGTCGTAAGCTTTGTCAATCACAAGAATGTGTTTTTGTACCTAAAAAACGTAACAGAAAAAAATTTCAATTCGTTTTTTGTAAGCGTCTGGTAGCTCTATTCAGAAACGACATATTTTTAGGAAAATGACTATCACATTTTTGTTGTGACAGCTTTTTATGTATCAATTTGTCTATCACCTTACAAAGATCGAATTCGATTATTTTGACTGTCATTTATGAACAATTACCATAGCCGATTCCACCCCAGCATGCGCTTCAAATTCTAAAACATTCGTGTCTTATCCTAACTGAATGTTTTTTCGTTAATTCAGGAAATGTTTTTTTATTTTAAGAATTCAATATTAATTATTGAATTTCTATGGCTTCAATTTTGAAAATACCTCTTAAGGTCGTTACTCAATTTTAGTTGACTTTTATAATATCAGAAAATTTTGTTTGAAGATTATTGTAAAATTATTAAACTATTGTTCATACAACTTAACTATAAAAACCGAAATTAATGCTACAATTTTGTCAAGCAATTTGTTTAGAATATTTGTTTTTAAATGCTTTTGAATAGTTGCGTTTAGTTAATTAACTTCTCCCACAAACAAATTCTAAATTCTACTTTTTCAATTCTGGGAATCCGTCAATCATTCAATAATTTTTGTTTTATTCCCCTTGGTATATTTTTATATAATTCCAATCAAATTGAAGGTA
The DNA here is from genome assembly GCA_951509635.1 of Eupeodes luniger. Lineage (NCBI taxonomy): Eukaryota > Metazoa > Arthropoda > Insecta > Diptera > Syrphidae > Eupeodes > Eupeodes luniger. The sequence continues at coordinate 1,969,880 of OX608075.1, read as the reverse complement.
ATTAAAATGTATCTGCCATACAAACGATATTAATGCACATTTATTCAGGCTAATTTTAAATCCAAAAGATAAACTCGAATATCGACAGCACAACGAACTTTCTATCGGATGTCCTTTCTTTTCTTAAGCAAAACTCATTAAGTCCCCTCTTGTTGCTTGACATACTTAAAACGTAATAACATTTTATGGAAATTCGCACATTTATTCAGTTTTTTTTTTCTTGTTCTTATTCTTGTTTTATTTTGAAATTTCCATAATTGGTTTTTATTTTCTATTCCTCAGAAGCAAAAGAATATAATTTTCTCATCCTATAACCTAGCAATTTTGTCATGAGCTGCACAGCACACATTGCAATCAAATAAGTCCATTTATGAGCTTCTAAAAGAAACTATAGGCCATGCCTTGCATATCTATTCTATCTATGCAATGCATCATGCTATGGTAGTGTACCTTGTGATGATCACACACAGCTTGGAAACTCTTAGTGAGTCTGCAGTTGTTTGCGCTAGGCAAGTCATACCTACTCGTATATAAAGATGCTGCTTCGGGGACCTCGACACGACATCCTTGTCCATCACAGAAGACCAGAGCCAACCAGAACCAAAGTCAGAGATACACATTGAGCTACCATTCATTCATTCAGTCATCAACTCAACTCAACTCAAACCAAACCAAACCTGGCCTGGCTATATGTTGGCTTTTGTTTTCAATTGCCAAGAACGGAACCCATCAGAACGAAACGGATGGTGGTGTGTGAGTCGGTGGGCGAGGGTAGGGGGTAGGAGGCGAACAAATGCTGATGGGGGCATAAATTATGCAATCTTCATTACCCTTTAGTGAGATAAAGATGACGAAAATAAAATCTATCCTTTTATGTCTTTATCCTTTTAATGAACATTTTTCCTCGAACGCTAACGTTAACGCTCGGCTCCATGCTAAAGCAATGTGTGTGTGTGTGTGATTCTGTTTAGAATTATGTACCAGCAGAGTAGCCCCAAATCGAGGACCCGTTTTGTTTACCCAGCACATGTCATCATATTATATTTTGAAAAGATTTTCCATAAAAATTCCCTAACAAAGAATTTCTTTGGTTTAATAAATAATAAGGCAGGGGTTGTATGTGCTGTGCTGTGCTGTGCTGTTCTGTTCTGTATTTTGTGTTGTGTTTGTACAATTTGCTGAAATTGAGAGAGAAATTTCACAATTTCACAATTAAACTGTGGCCTGTGAACATTTTTGATTCTGATGCAGTTAAGGGAAGAAAATTAAAAATGCATCTAGCAATTAGGGATGCATTCAGAATGTAGAGATGAAATTATTATAAAGTAAAATCTTACTACTAAGGACTTTTTGTTTTTCTTTCTTTCTTTTTCGCAGTTTAACCAAAAGAGTACGTTACAAAAGCAAATCTTTCAAAGTCTCAGAAGGGGCATCAACTGTGGTTCGGTTGGAATTGGTCAGGGTAAAGTAATTTTGATGGAAACTGTTCCGATGTTAAAGAGAATTCTATCACCAAATTTGCGCACGGTTGCTGTGCAACTTTTGTCAGAAAAGTAAGTTCAAAAATATTCATAATATCATAACAAAATATAATTTATTTTTTTTTCAAGGGAGAAAGAAGAATTTACTCATACGATAAACGTTATGGTTGATTTGGGAATAACTTATAATCAAGTAAAAATAACAGAACAAAGTTTTAATTTTCACGTTGAACCCGATATAGATACACTTGCACGATTTCCTGGTATGCAAACAATTGACGGAAATGATTAAAAGAATTATTTTAAAAACACTATTCACTTTAGGTTGTCAGGGAATAACACTTAATTATCTTGGTAAACAATTGATTGCACGTGAAGTCGAAAATGAGAAAATAAGAAGATCAATACCCAAAGCAACTGGACCGAACAAAAATAAAAATGATGATAAAGATGGACAAAATAAATCGGTGGAGGTAATCTCAAAGGACAGGCAAGCAGCTTTTATAAATAGAATAAATCCAAAATGGGTCGTCGAAAATAAAACGGCCAAGAAAGTCAAAAAGGTAAGAATTTATCTTCTTATTTGTTTTTTATTTTATTTGTGCAATGAGAAAGTTGCATTTGTATTATCAACACTTCCTGAAAATTCTGAAGTGTAAAAATCACAATTTTAAGTGACTTGGGGTAAAATAGGCTAAGATGATGGGTGATTATAATAACACTGATAATCATAAATGATTTAAAATAATTCTCCACATGATTAAAAGCTGACCAATGGCAAGTTTCAACCATTTTACCTATTTTAGGTTACTTACCACTATCAAGATAAATCAGGAAAGTTTTAGTGTTATATAGGAAGAAAAAAATTAAAAATCCGAGGAACTCTTATTTTGATGAAAAATTCACTTAAAAGTTATTTTAACCTTTGTTAATCACCATACATAGAACGATAGTGATTTATCTTCCTCCTCCTTTAACTAACGTCTCATTTTACTTACGGTCCTTCGTTCCAAGGTCGTGGATACTGTGTTGAGATAGTTACAAATATGATAACCACAAAATATGCAATGGTGTGCCCCAAGGTTCCGTTTTGTCTCCGTAACTCTTCATTATTTGTATACAGCCCATCGGAGGTATCCGTTTGGGGTCGAAAAATCGTTCGCAACGCAAACTTCGTCGTAGGTTCAAGTAGCATTCAAAATACAACACGAATTCGTCAAAAATGCTCTGTTGCGTGCCATTACCCTAAAAACAAAAATGTGCTCAAATAAAAATTTTGTCGAACTGTTTATTAAATTTTTTCGGAGGAAATTTTCAAAGTACACCACGAGCAAAAATCCTCTGAATCATACATAAAGGAGAATTCTCCACTCTGTACGGATACCTCACTAGGGCCTTTCTCTGAAGTTTCTTATCCTCTAAATTCTTTCGCTGACGACACAGTACCCTCAGCTTTTCATATTCATTTTAAGATTCCAATCCTTGTCCTTCGGAAGTAGACTATCAACGGCAGTGTATTGTAAGTTCATTGAGTTAATATCTTGACCGCGTAGAATCTAACGCTGCAAATTCTATTTACCATGGGTGAAACTTACATCAGAAAGATTGAAGAGCTTTCATTTACAGGTATGTGCAACAGAGAACTCACATTGCACATAATCAAAAATATGTTAACTGTTAAGATTTTCTTCGTCGTTGAAATTTTTTTTTTTAAATCTTTATACGTCAAGTTTTTTAATCTTTTCTCTTGAGCTTATGTTCGGGCGTACTGTCAAGTATAGAGATTCTTTCTTAAATCGTTCATCGAGAATGTGGAATGCTTTGGCCAACTCTGTTTTTCCCTCCCATTTTGATGTTCTCCTCTTAAGTCCTTCCCTTTTTTCCTAACGCACTGTGTTTAAATATAAACATATAAAGGGTACTAATTATAAAAAAAAAGAAACTTGAGTACAATTCTCATATTGGGGCAGAAGTAACAAAAGCCCACTTCAGTCTCTTGGACACATTTTAAGAGAGAGTTTAAAAAATGATAGGTGACTGTTGTCTAACTGAAACGTTTGCAACTCTTCCACACTGCTGCATGTCCCGTTCTTTTTTAAAAAATTACACCTTACCCTATTCAACCTTTGAAGTGATCCCGGAGTTTTATTGTTAAATTCATGGGCCATGAGAACCTTCTGCGTAAAACTTTGAACTTTTGGACAGTAAAAGATCAATTTTTGTTGTTTTCAAATCAATAAGAAAAACACAGAATTTTGTATCGCTTAATGGAAAGGAGTGATGAATTATCCCACAGAATTTGTTAGTCCATTAATGACCATTGAAGTTGCATAATATGTTCATCTTTAAGCATCGCTATAACCTTCATTGAAACGTGCATATTGAGTATTCAATAAAAATACTTTTCAAATTTCCAAAACATCATTTCCACTTTCCATAGAAATTGCATTCTATTTTAAATATTACCCTAGCCAACAAATAACGTCCTTTAGCTCTTTGTTGTGAGTATAATGTATATTCTAGTATCTACGTATGTACATTGTACATAGGTACAAATGTGTAAAAGTAAAATTATATCAAAAAATTGAAAGTCAATTGAAACTTTTTAAATTGCGTATAAACTTGACTCAAAGCCAAAATGGGTTTTTGCGTTTGAAAGGAGAACAAAAATTCAAATTAATATGAAAAAAAAGAATTTCGTATGCACTTTCCGTCCATGGAACACTTTATCTAACCCCTAAAAATAAAATACGATCCACAAGTTGTGTTTTGAAACCACAATATGGTGGTAGAAAGGGCTCTGCAATACATTGGCTAACCTCGAATAACCCACCCTTTTCTTATATTGTTAGTTTCAACCCCTTTTTATGTTTGTGGTTATTTTGTTTTGTTTTCTTTTGTATAGTTTATAGATTTTCCCGCCCCTTATGTTCAAGTGCAATAGAAAGAAAAAACTAAACTGAACTGAGTAATGATACAGAACGGAAGTCAATTCCAGCGACATCCTGTATCCCTGGAAGTAGCCAATCTTTTGATTCTATTCTAATTATATCGATTTATTGACATGGACTCTACTGGTACTAGCTACCAAAAGACCTTGATTTCGTGAACTCAAATCCCGAAATCCTGTAGGGAAAAGGGATTTCCGTAATGGCTTGTTCTTGCCTTCTTCTTCGTCTATCTTCCTTTCTTTCTTTCTTTCTTAAAGGAATTCCATCACAGAGTGGATTTGATTTCCTTTCTTAAAAGGATCACAGCCAAAAACAAGAAGTTATTTGCTTCCATTCAGTGTGGCAGTTTTTAATGCCAATAAATCAATTACACTGCCTTCCGAAGGAATGAAAATTCTTTGAGTTAGAGAAGGGTGTGTGTGTGCCAATGCTATAGCCATTGCCACTATCATCCACCTTTATCCATAGACGCCACTGTACTCAGTTCACTCAGTGTATCCTTGAATTCCTTATGGGATTTTGAAAAATGACTCGACCATAATGGAGGATTACCAAATAAACAAGAGAGTATAAAAGATCTCTGGAAACATTTATTACGTTTAAGGATTTGAGCCTTTTTCACCACCCTCCCCCGGTTGTAGTTCAGTCTTGTAACTTTTACAATGTGTTTGTGTGCTTCGTTTTCTGCTTTAACCAACAGATAACATTGCAAAGCTTTATCAAATAACGCTGGGTAGATTAGGATAACTCAACCAGTTGGTCCGAAGAAGCTACGGTGTAATATTTGTAATCACACAGTCACACGTAATGAGAAAATTTCCATTTTCTCGATTTTTCGGTCCTTTGGATCATGTCCTACCTTCAATATTCAAGTGCACACAATATTCGAGCTGCTACCAACAGGATTTCAAATGTACTGAAGCAGAAAACTAAAGTATTCGGCTTCCACAAACATAATTATAAAGTTAAATTGAAAATAAATCCTTTTGTTTCGAAAAGCGAGGAATATTCAGTGCTTGAGGCTGAAACGTCCAAGGCAATAAAGTTCAATTTTCGAATTGTCTTCTTCGGTAAGGAATATAGATGGATATGGATCTGGATGTGGTTGTGGATATTTTCCTCCTAAATCGACAAGCTTTTCCAATTTATATAATAATAATAAAAAAAAGAATGCCTTTTCAATAGGAGCAGCAGAGGCAGCGACCAATGATGATATACATATTTATCTTATTTTATTTTTGTTCCCAGGTCGCTAAGGATTTCTTCGGTAGGGTAATAGTTAAATCAGCGGAGGTCTTAGCGAAAGAGGGTAAGTTTTTTGAAATTGTGTTTTTGTATTAAAATGTTATTTGTATTTGAATGTTTTGTATTTTTCTTTATTTTTTTTTTGCAGCTGAACTTGATCCTGTTGTTAAGAGTCCTATTTGGTATAAGTACAAGTTGGGCTTCACGAATGCGGTCAGGAAAGATCTCACTATAAACGATTTGCTCTGAGTGGTTTTTGGGTTTTATGTTAAATGTATTTATTTTAATTAATTGTGATACAATAAAGTTATGCTTGCAAGTTGAATGAAAACAACTACAAATACATACAAACTTTTAAATTATATAAAATCTTAATGGAAAATTGTTGAGGGCTAACACAAACACATTTTAGGTTCAAAATAAGTAATTTGTGTAGATATTTAAAAACATTAAACCTTTGATTTGTTTTTTAAATAATGGTCTCCAAAATAAAATAAAATCAAAGATTGAGTCTTTTAGCCCCTAAAAGTATCATTTAGAGTCTTCAGTTAAAGCACTTGTCTTTAAGGAAGAATTTTTCAGGAAGACTAAACAAAAAAAAAAAATTAAAAATGGGTACATCTTACACCTTTCTCTTATTTTATGAATAAAACACCTGACTTGGATTACAATTGGGGCCACGGTCCACGTGCTTCTTAAATAATGATCAAGTACAAGTGCTTAAACGATGCAATTAAAATATTATTGTTAATAAGAATTTTTTTTTTATTTCGTTGTTTCTTATTCTCTTCAATGAGGATGATAATTTTCCATTTCCTATAAAAAAGCTTTACGACTGAGTTTTCAATATCAGTGGATCATCTTCAATTTTGATATCTACAACTTCTCAACTCAATATGAATTGTAAAATTATTTTTGCTTTGATACTTCTTTGTGTAGCTGTTGCACTTGCAAGGGGTAAATAATTTATAATATTTTAATCAATTAAAAAGAACATAGCTCTAAAAAAATATTTTTCTAGATTGTAGATCCAGAGCTGATAGGGGCCCTTGTCATGGAAGGATAACCGCTTGGGCTTATAATCGAAACACAAGAAATTGTGATAAGTTTATTTATGGAGGATGTCGCGGCAATGAGAACCGATACTCATCACGTCTTGAATGTGAAAGGGCATGCAAGCGATAAAAAAAAACTCTAAGAAAGGACATACTTAATATTTGGTGTGAAAAAGAAAATAAATAGTATTTGAATGAAAACTAATTAAGACTTGTTTTTATAAATATGTAACGCTTAGAAAAGTTGCGATAAAATAGAAAATAAAATACAAGTTAAACTAAAATTTTTTGTCGAAGGTCCCGTTGTTATGCACTCTTTTAAATAAAATACTGTTTATTGGAGAATAAGTTTGTTTTTAATCTGTTCGATCGGTTCAGAGTTTTCTTAAGACTAATTTTATGAAAATGATCTCCATCAAAACTATATCCACGCATAAAGTTTCTTGGATATATGTATGAGATCCATATTTGGTGCCATGCATAAATATTTTCTATTGAATCGGCAAGAATTTAATGACCAGACATTTGGGTCTCGATAAAGCTAGCCATAGACGGTGAACATGTTGGTGTGATTTGTTGGGCAGCGCTTCGCCACACACGGCCCAACATGTTTATAAACTTAATTTTTTGTGTGACTGTCGTGAAGTCAAGATGTTCGATAGAAGTGCGGATAATGCAATAGCATGTTTGATAACGACATGTTAATTCAATGAAAATAACAACACAAATGACGAATTGTTGGCCCACAACGCCATACACGACGAACATGTTGATAAACTTCATAACGTGTTGTAAACTTGCCCACACACAGCCAACATGTACGCCACAACTTCACGGTTTATAAAATATTTCATAAACCGTGGATTTGTTGGCCAACATGCCCATACACGAATGATTTTCAGCCCAACACCAACATGTTCACCGTCTTTGGCTAGCTTAAGATAAACAAATCGTAAACAATATCTTAATAGTATTGAGTTACGATCTCAGTCAAAACAGATGAAAGAATCAAATATAAACACATAAAGTAAGTGCAAACGAGTTAAGAAAATAGAATCATTATTATGGTTATGCATAACACCGTAATTAGGTAAATAAAGAGCATCCTAGTAACACTGAAGGATTGAAGACTGACAAGATTAGAGTTCCCCAAATTAAACAGGGTTATCCATTTTGTGGTTTCAAAAGTAAACGTAAGTTCATGATATTTTTTTTTTATTATAAAGTTTGAACGTTGACATTACTAAATCATTTAAATGGCCACCACGCGAATTGTTGCAAGCATCGATTCGTTTGAGGTAATTTTCGACCATTTTTTGACACATATTGGGCGGTTTCTCAGCCATAATTTGATTAATGTTGGTTTTTAAATGCCCCACAAAAAAGTCCAGCGGTCTCAAATCTCGGCCAGGAAATGTCTTGCAATAAAGCCATGTAACACCGTCTTGTTGAAACCAAAAATTCTCCAAGTCGTGTTTAATAGCAGGCAAAAAACATCGGTTATCATGTGACCATAACTCACCGAATTGACGGTGACAGTCGTTCCATCGTCGTTTTCGAAGAATTAAGGTCCAATCACACCTCCGGACGAAATAGCGCACCGAACAGTAGATTTAAGTAGCCTCTCTTCAATTACTTGACGGTTCTCAGAACTCCAAATACGAAAATTTTGTTTATTAACATACCCACTGAGTGAGAAATGTGCTTCGTCGCTGAAGAAAATTTTGTTCGAAAAATCGCCGTCCACCGTCTGTTGTTCAAGCACCCATAGATGCATAATACGCCATAATGTGCCGTAAGACAGTCCTAATACCTGAGAACGACGAGGAATTGACATATTCGGTTCTTCGGCAACACTTTCACTTACAGCAGCGATGTTTTCAGTGATATGAGCGAAACGATGATGCACATGCCTTACAATATCTACATATAACCAATCCAGTCTTTTCAAATTTCTTCACAATTTTGCCAATTGCTTGCGTAGTTGGACGATTATGTAATCCATAATCTTCTCTTAAGGCACTATATGAAGCTGTGACAGAATCACCATTTTTGTAAATGTCAGACTTTCAACTGAAAAAAAAATTGGTTTAACAACTTAGTTTGACAGATGTCGAATTCCAGCCCTATACTTTTGAAACCGCAAAATGGATAACCCGTTATGATAAATATAGGAAATTTTTTAACGGCATCAGCCGTTTTGATGGTAGTAGTAGTAAAAAAGGATATTGAAATTAGTTTTTTTGAAATTTTCTAATGAATTCAAAAATAAATAAAATGAATTAAAGTTAAATAGATCTTAGGGCCGAAAGGCATTAGCATTAAGTATTATTGTTTAACTTATAGTGTCCGTATGGGACCAGTAAGTTAGTTGTAAGTTATGGTTAATTATGCTAGTTTTATGAATTTTTGTCTAGCTTTAAGATAGTCTTAAGAATGAATTAATAAAAAATGAATGTGGAAAAAAAAGTAGTAATTTTGTGTTGAGTTTTTTTTTTTCTTACAGATTTGTGTTTTCTTATACATATATAAATTATACATTATTTCACTTAGCTATAATATTAGCGACTTAGGATTGGCCAGGCTACCCAGGTTTTTATTTATGTATATTTTTGTTTTTATATTTGACAATTTAATAAGAGTTGAAAGAAATGTATTCTGCTGGGAAAAATTATATGTGTTCACTCAATGGGAACCACGCTTATAGCAGTTTGTTGTCTATGGTTTGACAGTTGAAATTGTCAAACTGTGTTGACATTTGGTAGGTTCAGACGACATATAGGACTCGAAGCCGAAGGGATGTCAAGTTCCTAGTATCTGATTGGCCGGATGCCAAAAATTGCCTTATTGTAAAGCTAATTGAAGAGTTAGTCAAGAAATATCTCCAAAAACACTCTATATGAAGATATAAATCTTTCGTACGTATCACCCTCCAAAACCCATTTGTTTACATTGTTGTATTTGTAATGTGGACGAATTCAACGAGAAAGATTGACTTGTTTTCACGCATACATAAACACAATTCCTGAGTTTTTAGTTTATTTCATGAATGAGAGGAGAAATTACACGCACACTAAGAAATACTTTATGAGGCCAGTTTCCGGTTTAGCTTGTAGGCAAACCAATATGGCTACCGAGGATTTATATCTTTACTAGAGTGTTTTTGAATATCTCCCTTATTACTATCAAGTCAAGTCTATTTATGTCAAAATGTCAGCTGATCCTGTTTTTTGAATCAATTGAAAGCTCAACTTTATAATTCTAAATTATATACATACATATTTCGTTTACAATTTTAGTAAAAGTCAAGTTCAGTTTCAAGTTTGAAATTAATGACATATGAAAAATTAACGGCAAAAGAAAGCATTTGACTGCAAATGAAGTTCCCTATGTCGTTTGAACCTGTATATTTCTGAAGGTTTGGCAAGTTATCATGAGTAGCGTTACACAAGAATAATACTTTCAACTCATGGAAATTTACTTTGAAAAATATAAATCTGTTCCTGAAGTTCATAAAGCACTTCGTCTGAGAAATGTTGTATATTGATATATGTATGTAGGTCATTTCTGGATATTATTATAAAAAGTTCTCAAGTTCTTAGTTTGTGGGGATATAACACCATTCGTGTTTTCAAAGAACTCTTAAATTATTACCATTCACTAGTAGAAGAAAATTGTAGTTCCCCATATTTGTTACTGATTTCATCAAATCAATAAAAAATAACAATAGCTGCCATTAGGTAATAATACCTACTGTTAAATTATCAATTATCGTCTTTTAAAATAAAAACTATTTATTGGATTTGTTGTTTTTAGTCGAGCTTACTTTTAGATCATAGTGTACAATGCACTGAAGCTAAAAAATGTATGTATGTATAGCAATTTTGTAGATTTGATTCTACATATGTATATAAAGCTAAAACAGTTAAATCGATTAATTGTATGAATAATCTTGTAGTTGGATTTTTTATCACAGCAATTAAAATAATTATAACATTTATTCCGTGGATAAGAATTTAGTTTCATTATAAATATCATCATCATCAGAAGTTTCCCAAATTAAAAAAAAACAATAGTTTAACAAAATTAACCCAATTTTATTTTTTTAACGGCTTACATGCAGCTTCACAAGCACTTTTAATACCAAACCTATTTTCATTGCCTCTGCATCCACCAAAAATAAATTGATCACACGTTCTTGTTGCTGAATTATAGTAAAACCTTGGTAGCTTCATTCGACATGGTCCTACTTCCATTGGTAACGAACATTTTGGATCTAAAAAATTGAAAATAATTAAATAATTTTATGGTTTTTTTTTAAACAGAACGTTAAAGGTCACAAACCTGGTACTGCTGCACATGAAGATGTTTTTATTTGATATCCAAATAAAAACATGCAAAATATTAAAAATAAAACACGCATAATTCAGTGTTCACTATATCGAGCTAGAGCTAGAAAAGCTAATCTAAGACTGATGATGATGGAGCAATTGCAAATAGAATCTATAATAAATACTCGTATTATCAACTTTCAAACTCAATAGCTTCATTAACTGGGTGAATTTTTAGATGAGAAAAAATGTAAACATTGTTAATTATTGTGTTTAGCACATTTTCACACTTCAAGTTTAGACAATGAAATAAGTGCTTCAGTGGTTCGAGAAATAATTCAAAATTGTTGGTGCTTAACCGTTATTTTGTTTATTGTTCCGAATCATTATAAATTATGGTTAGAAGCTTACTTTTAGCTTTGCAGTTAATTCAAAGTTTAGGTTAGGTGCAATTTTCTAAATATTTAGCTGTTTATTCCAAAATTATAAATCTTTGCTACCTAGAAAATACTAATTCTCTTGTTTTTTAAAAAGTTGCTTCTGAACACGCCTAGAAAGTGACAGTTCTTGAACAAAACATATGAAATTAAAATGTCAAAAAAACAGATTATAGCTATCATTAAAATCAATCTGGAAAAATATTTAAATTTTTGAAACAAATTGTGTGTTTAATTTGTTACAATTCTACTGAAAGATGACTGTCAAAAAAAATTTGAGTGGATTTCAGTACATTTTTCAATGGTTGCGTTCAGTTTCATGTTGATGGATTCGCGTTATTGAACAAGTTGGATACCTAAATTGAGATAGCTGGAAAAAACTTAAAACAAATTTAAGCTGTTTACAAGAAGCTGACAAAAATTTAGATTTCGAGTTAATTAGTTCAGTGAATTTTTACCGAAAAACATATATGTATAGAAATTTGAAATCAATTTTCAAGTTCCTTCAAATTCAACAAGCTGTTCTGTCAGATACTTCTATATACCATAAATTCTTGGATACCGTTGGATTCCTTTTTTGAAATCCCAGCTGTTTTTTACATGTATGTAAAACATACATATACCCTACCTGAATGAGATTGAAGGAAGCCAATAGGCGTGTACCATCAACTGAGATCTCCGAGCGCTCAACTATTTTTTAAGTGAGACAAAAAATCTCAGCTGAGCACTGAGATTTTTTGCGGAGATTTCTGAGACAAAAAATTCATGGATTCATTTCTCAATTTGCTTGCTCACCCAAAACAGCTGTTCAGTTGTCATTTGTCTGGTGTGGCGCGTAATTTAAATAATCCTCACTATCATCGCTTATTAGGAGTTCCATCAAAATCTTTTTATGCTCCTCATTCCTTTTTTTATTTCTTATTTTATCTGATGAACTACTTAAAATTTGACGCAAAACTTGTTCTTATTTGTTATCCATTTTAATAGTTTTTTTTCCAAAAGTAACAAAGAATTATCAATAGAAAAAAATAATAAATTCACATCAAAAACTACAATTGACAACATATGTTTTTGACAGCTTATGTTTGTACGGAGATTCTTGTCCCACAAAACGATTTTGCCTCCGTCAATCTGACATTGAGCGCTCACTGAGCGCTCAGTTGATGGTACACGCCTAATGATCTCTATAAACGACATGTAAGACAATTCTAAAGATTGGTTTCAATGATAACAACCAATGAACTTGTTTTAACTGGCCCCTAAGATGCTAAAATTGCTTAAAACAATAAAACCATTACTCCATAAAATGGCTTTAAATTTTAACTATTCTAGCACCATATGATTAAGATTTGTTGACGATGTGATTTTTAAATTATCTGACAAGCATTCGAAATATGAATAGTTCATTTTTGATTAATTTATGAAATCATGATAACAAAAATAGCTTGGGTTTTGTTATTCTAGTTAATAAGATCGAAACTTGTAAAAGGCTGATGATTAAGTTCCCTTGCACTTTTCGATACATTCCTCCATTGTTATAAAATTATTTACATTTCCGTTCTTCAGATCACATCCGCCGAGTTCATATTTTTGACATTCCTTTGTGGTAGCGTTGTAATAGTAACCAAACATTAGTTTGCGGCAAACCCCAATGGCAACTGGTTCCGGTCCAAGGCATTCCTCTGATGTTAAAAAAGAATTAAAATGTCTTACTACACAAATAGGTTCAAAATTTATTTAATATTTACGGGCAATTTGAAAGGAGTTAACAAAACACAGTGTAAGAACGAGTAGTAACAATATTTTCTTGGAGAAATCCATATTTTTAGAACAAAATGATGTATTGATGTTGACGCTAGAAAAACAAATGCAATGGATGCTTTTTGGGACGGTTATTTAAAAAGTCTATCTCATGAAAATTGAAGCTTTTTGCAATTTCTGATGATATACTCTTATCAAGGTCATGTGCATGGATCAGCAAAATTAATAAACCTATAAGCACATTCTTACGTACACAAGATTAATAATAATTATTAATAAATATTCATACTTGTTTTAATATATTTTATTGTTTGATACTTGAATTTGTTATTTTTACTTTTTGTCTTTGTTCTGCTTTTTAGGGTGACCGAAAAATATAATTTCAAAGGTATGCACTAATTTCTACCAATAACATTGCAGATGATTGAAAACATTAGCTGATTACAAAATTGACAGATCTCTCAGAAAAAAGTGTCCCAAATGTCTTTAAAATATAAACGTCATTGTCAACCATTACCAGGCTGTGTTTGAAACTGACATATGTGTTGTTTAAGACATCTGTCAGTTACATTCAATTTCTGTATAGTCAAAGATATTGGTAATAAGTTTTCTTTCCGAACGCAAAATCAAGTGAGCAAACCATTAACCAAGAAAATTGTTAAAGTTTGGGATAAAATCTGACAACCGTGTGAATTGACAATTTTTCATTGAAATTGTTATTTGCAGCTATTATCAGAGCAGACAAATCTGACAATATTGTAAGAGTTGAATCTAATACTCTAATATGAAAACCTTTCAAATAATTTAAGAAAAATCAAAAAATAACTTTGCACTGCATTACATTTTTTTAAATGAGTTTATTTTATTAGAGAATCAGGTCGAACTATTTGACAGCTTGCTTGATGGGTCCTTGCACTTCTTGACGCATTCCCTCAACGTGTGAAAACTATTGGCACTTCCGTTCTCCAAATAACATCCAAATGTTTCATATTTTTGACATTTCTTCGTGACATTATTGAAATAATAACCGAAAAATACCTTACGGCAAACTCCAATGGCATTTGGTTCTATTCCAAGGCATTCCTCTGAAATTGTTAAAATTAATAAAAAGAGTCAAATGAGACATTATAGATTAGGTAATAAAGTTCATTAAATTATCTGTCAAAAAAGTTGTATCTTGGAGACAAAATCGTTTTAGGTGATCATCAGGTTAAAAAAGCTTTCAATGACAAACATAAAATATTTGCTTTTATTTCAACTTTAATGTTTTATTTAAATGTCTAGATTTAAGAAATAACCAAAACTGACAGCCATGACAGATGTCAAAATTGTTGACTGAGAAATTGGATCGAAAAATTCTTTTGTTTCACAACTCTCCGCAAAAAAACTGATCACTCAACCAGCTGGGATTTCTAATTTCACTTTCAAAAGTTTCTCAGGGATTTTAGATCTCAGAGAGATTTTGCCGTGTATGTAGATATGTATATATTAAATCTATAGAACTTTCAGGGAGATCAACTTATTCTTATACAATTAAACACATGCATGATTGTACACAAATTTAATGTTCCATTGACATTATTATAGATTAAATATATACAATGGATGTTGCTAGGAAGAACTGATCTGTTGTGAGTGATTTCGATTCGATACAAATAAAACAGGAAACTTATAATTTTCCAAAAAGTAAAGGCTGACGTTTTGACGTTTTGTAGCGTCACGACGATTTGCAATTCATTTCCACTACGACTTGTAATTTATTTTCCTTCAACCAATGAACTTAATTTAAACAAACAGAACTTAGATTGTTTTCGTATATTTACTTGGAATATCAAAGGAGTAAACACAGCTTAATGTAAGACCAAAAACAAGAAAAATTATAACTTTTAAGAAATCCATCGTCTTTAAAAATTGGGAATGTTTTTAAGTGGAAGTAAAAACTTGGAATGTTAAGATTTTCTTGTAAATCTATAAATCAAAACTCTTTTATTTCAGAAAAGGAAGCCTTTTGTTTCCCTTTTATGATGATATCGCCTTATCAAGGTCATAATATGCTCTTAACTTCGAATCAGCCGGCAGACCACTTGAACACTTAATCTTCGGATCAATAAACTCTCGATTAAATTTTATAATTACACATTTTTCAGAATTATATATGATTTATTTCACAACAATAAAAGTCATATTAATCTACAGAAAGTATTTAAACACCCCTACATGACTTTTCACACTCCCTGATTGTGTCAAAGCGGTTTTCATTGCCCCCGCATCCGCCATAAATGAATTCTTTACATTTTCCAGTGATGGGATCATATGCATAGCTAGGAATGTACCCAAAGCACCTGCCAGCTGCCATACTTTGACGGCACTTGTCAGACTCTGAAAAAAAAGTAATACCAATAAAACATACATAGGAATCTCAAGAAGAGGACATTCTTTTCAACGTCATCAGATACAATTTAAAGATATAGGTACTAAATTTATTGATACCTACCTCGTTTCAGAATGGCCTTACTGTCTGATGATGTCACAGCAGCTAATATTACTAATAATACTAACAACGGTATTTTATTCATAATATCTCCAAATAATAGTTCAATTAAAACAGTAAAAAAAACAACAAACAATATTTATTAGGTCACCGAAGTCACAAACAACAACAACATCAACAACAAAAAAGAACAACAATCAAGTCAAGTTAGGTGTTAAGCCAACAAAGATATCACAAGCCTACGAAAACAGACATTATCAACAACTGAGTGCAGAAGCAGCGATTGCTTATGAGTATCTTGAACCAAGCTTAAGGTTATCTCTTTCTTAGATCGTGCTTTTATTATAACTTTATACATAAGTTGACAGACAGGTGAGGGCTTCATCATCATCATCACGATCATCATGATCATCATCATCATCACCACCAAGCTTTATGTGTTATGACGGACGAGCTGAAGTTCGAAATGTCTCTAGAAGAGTCTGGTGGATAAGGTAGCTGCTAGCTGACTTGCTTATAGTGTGACGATAATACAACACAGACGGGAAACTTTCGTTTTTAGAATTTTAAATGCTCTGTTTGGAGTTTGTTTTGGACGCCTCTTTGATACACCTGTAATGGACTTCAAAGCGTTAGGGGAGAGTGAACAGTTATGAGATCAAAACTATTTTGATTATAGTCATGACCAAAATAGTTTAAAAAGACTTAAGTCTTAAATGTTTTTATATTAGCATGACACTTGAGCAATTTTCTGAGCAAACCTAACTGAACTAAACGAACCTTTCCTAATATTTGTTACAACAGCAAAGTGTCTTATTTTGCTAATATGACACTTTTGTGTTTTTTTTGGTAATTAGGTCCTATGAAAATTGTCACTTGAACAAAAAATTACAATTCGCAATGATGCTTAAAAGAAGAGACATTTTGTTTATGATTTGAATATTCATTTAAATACTTAAATGTCAAAATCGACAGCTGTCATATTTTGTATCCAAATTGCGTGATTTGGAATGGAAATATGTATTAAAAAAATGGTCAATCATACCAAACTTTGGAATCATTACAATAAAAGAAAGAGTTCAGTTTGAATTCCGGAGAGATCCAGAGATTTCAAAAGGCTAAAAAGGATAAGTTTTTGGATATTTTGTCAGTCAAAATTGTGCACACAAACTTTTGTAAGACAGTTATGAATTTCAAAATGTCTTATTATGCAAGTTCAATATGATACTGAAAAATAGAGTAGATACATACATACCTTGTGATTCTTACATTAATGACGTTTTAAGGAGATGCTAAACTGAATCTTGTCAAAATCCCCTTTGTATTGTATCAAATTTGACGAGTTTGAGCTCACAAATATTGCAGATTCAAAAATTTCATAAAGGAGAATGACAAGTTGTAAATGTGTTGACTGTTGATGTTTTGAAGACTTCGTTAAAAAAAATGTTATGGCTAATTTTCCACCATTCTCCCCTAAATAATTACGTGATGTATTTTGACGCCGCCACTCCGCCGAGACAATACGAGAAAAAAAAAAACACGATACACAAAAACCATAAAAAGCCCAACTATAAATTAGTTCAACGCCATAAAGCGTAAACGTTATTCTGTGAGTTAAATTAAGTTACCATTAAGGTTTTCGGTTTCAGAGCATAAGGTTTCATTTATTTTTTAAGTTATTTACATAATGTACCTTCCTCTGTTTCTTTATTGAATCAGTAGTTCTCTATTATTGACATCAATTAAACGCTAAACTAATTGATATTTTTCTAGCAGTCATCATACGATTTAGTATGTGAACTCAGATCCGGTTTAAGAAACTCTTAGATTGACATGAAGAAGTTTTATTGTTTGCGTTCTTTTCAGTTTGACGTCATTTGATAAGAAAATATAATTTCTGTAAACACTTTTTTTTCTTTCTCAATTATGAATCGGTGCAAGGTCCAAAATCAGCCACGCGACGATCAGATGAAAAATTAGTTCTTTAAAGCTTTACTTATTCTTATCGAAGTAATTTTGAATAAGAACAAGAAATAAAATACTAAGGTCTTTAAATAAAATGAGTTTCTTGCTGTAAGGAATAAGAAATGTTTTAAACAACAAAAAAAACTGCCATATGCTTAACAGTTTGTTTGACAATATTGACAGGTACGTCATTGGCTGCGTTCAATATCGTGTTGGATAGGGTATCTTGGATAGGTGGATTTTTAGATACCTTGTTGAACGAGTTGGATAGCTGTATTCAGATAGCTGTCAAAAAATAAAAACAACTTTCAGCTGTTCACAGAAAGCAGAGAAACATTTAATCTTCGAAGTCAAAATTATTGCAAGATTAAACATTTAATGGATAATTCAACTGATTCTTCGGACGATGATGAATTGATAGGTGCGTAACAGTTTAATAAATAAGAGATAACCTCAATCTGTAATCTATGTAATCTAGACTGGAGGTAAGACCTAGCAAATTGGTCATCTACAAAACGAGAACAAAATAAGTCAATTTTGAAGTTTAAAAAAATAGATCATAATTACCTTCTAAAATTCGGAAGCAAATAGCTTCTTCGTCGTCTATTATGTACAGAACATCCTCAAATACAACTTCGACTAACATTTTGTATCTTTTTGTTTACCAAAAAATACAAAAAGCTGGAATCAATTTTCAAGTTTCTTGAAATTCAACCATGTGTTGAATCAGCTGTTCTGTCAGATACCTACATACATACCCCAGAAATTCTTCGATACCTTTGGATTCCTTTTTTGACATCTTAGCTGTTTTTGATCAGCTGTTATTTAACACGTAAAACACTAACAAAAAGGTATCCATTGTCAAACGCCATTGTGAGACAATTGTCAGCTTTCGTTACTTATGACATCCGACAACTGCTGATAACTGGTTCATGTCAAATTTAATATCTCAATATATTTTCTGCGCGGACTCAGAATCTTATGTGCTTGAGTTTGAAAATTGGAATTGTAATATGTATGGCAAAATCTGGAAATCGTGTGAATAGATGATCTTTTTTTGGAAGATGTATGGCTACTCTCAACTTTTTGACAGCTCTTGTCAGGGTTTTGACTGATTAGACATATTTTTTGTTTATCAAAACATGTGTCTACAAATGCTCCGAAAATGGTAAATATTATAATCTTAAATTTCAGTCAAATTTTATATTCACACTTAAAAAAACTGTATTTTTAATAAACCGTTTATAAACATTTTCGTTTGATGATGTTTCCTCATAAAGAATTTTATTTCAGACATTGCAATTAAAATAATTGCGAGTTCAATTTTTTGCACTGATTAAAACTACAAAAGAAATTTGTTTACAAAATAAAAAAAAGATCAATAAAGTTGTCAAATAGATAAGAACATGAACTTTTTGCGACATGTGTGGTCTACATAGATTTATTATTAAGGTAGGATCAAGAAGGGCATGAAATATGACCATGACCAAATTTTAGCAGTTTGACTAATTTTTTCGTTTTTAATTTATAGTTCTTGCTATCAATTTGTTATGACGTATTTTAAATACATCTTAAATTATTCAATGAATACAAAATTCTTGAACTTTCTTTGAACTGAAGGACTCGAATCTCTGGATCAATAATTTCGTTAAAAACTAGAATAAGGCGTCAGCATGAAAACGTCTACAATCCATAAATCCTAATAAATGATACCCTTAGTTTGTGAAAACTGCGGAGATTTTGGCATTCAATTCTAAACAATTTCATGTAACTTGAAAGCCTTTTTATGAGTTACAAGGATAAAAAGATTAGGTCCGTTCGCGTACTTTATGCACTAAAAGTCGTAAAAAGAATTATTTTAAAGTGTGGGGGTAAAATTCTCTCACCAAAAAAAAAACTACAAAAAAGTAAGCGAACGGGAAAACAACAAATTTTTCACACAATATTACTGTCTTGTTGTTCTTCTTTGAAAATTTGTTTTTAAATTTTATAACTGACAGCAAAAGCGAGCAATTTATTTAATTTATTTGAATTTCTATCAAATTTGAAATTTTCACAAATATTGGGGAAATATTTTACTCTCTCGTGAGCGCTCTCTTTTACGAAAAACTACGAAATTTTTGAGTACGCGAACAGGATTTGGTTAAATTTCGTATTTTTTAGTAAAATTTGACTATTTTAGGAGGGTACGCGAACGGACCTATTATTTTGCTAAATATTTCATCTCTTAACATTTTACTCAAGATAAAATCAAAAATTGTCTCCTTAAACTTTTAGTACTTTGCTAAATTTATATGACTTATGAGTCTCCGTCCGTTATATGGTCCGTTCCCAAATTTTAGGTATGTTTGTTTAGTTTTACTTCCACGAACTGTCACTTTTTTAAGACGTGTTTAGATACAATGTTTTTAATAAAAGGAAATAAGTGTTTCCAAATTTTTGGGACAGCTAGTAAAATTCTAAATGTTTTGAATATTTCTAAGCAGACAAATTCTAAGCTCTTAATAATAGTTTGTTTGAAATTGTACGCCTTTATTTTTTTATAAAGCAACACAACATAACGCTAAAACTATAACATACCTAAATTAACATAATTTAAGATACTTTTTCAAAATATTGATAATATAATTTATTTAAAACTAAAAAAACTATAAAAATTTAATCTTAATCATAAAAATAGTAGCATAACAACGCAAGCATATTCATCTTCTTAAGCTTGGTGCCGATGTTGGGTTTGATGGACTTAAAGTTGTGGTTGATGGTGTAGTTGAAGTGGTTGAAGTTGAGGTTGACGTTGAACCATTTTTGCTGGCTTGAACTCTTCTGTTACGTCTTCTATTATTGCAAACCCTATCACATTCTTCCAGTGACTCAAATAACTTCTTGCCATTACCACATCCTTGATATTTACACTTTTCTGTATCCTGGTCATAATAGATGCCAACTGTTGCTGTTGTACAAATTCCATTTATCGATGGCCTCCGATCACATCTTGCTGGTGGTTATAGATAAATCATCATCAGTCTTCTTCGATACAAAATCACATTTTTAACATTTGCTTACATGTTTTTGACCATATCGTCGCGACACAGGAAAAAAGGTAAACAATAAATATCATAAGTTTCATTGTGCGTATAAAAAAATACAATTAAAAACAATACTGATTAAAATAAAATAGTTTAAAAAAAACTTTGCTATCAAACTGCGCGAGAAAAAGGTTGTTCTTGATGCGGTGTCAGCACTTTTACTAACTTTCAATCTTTTTGCCACCCAGCATTATTTTATTCTTCGCATATGAGCTGACTTTGGTCGCTGGTGTTATCATTATCACTGCAAACCGAACTCAAAAAAAGAAATCCATAAGCTGAGAAATAAAACAATATAAATAAGAAATAAATTGGGACCACTTTGTCAGAAATTGATAAAACCGAAGGACAAAGAGAGGGAATATGTATGATTTTATAAAATAAACACACGTTTTACTCACATTGAAAAAGATACACTGAATTTTGCTCTCACAGAAACAACAAGAAAACTTGACATTATGAGTTTTTAAAAAGAACAAAACTCAAATACTCTGCAATTTTGAAACAATCGATTACGAGCTTTCTTCATTTTGAAATCACAACAGAACTGCTGAGCTGATCGCGGGCCGTGCCGCGGCCGCCAGCCAGCGTCTCTTGACGTAAAAAAAGTGACCGACATTCTATCACTGATTCGAAGCTATAAACCGCTTATAGTTCCATCAAACTAGCTCCAACTGGACAGATCTCAAACACTTAGCTCGTTTACCACCCCGCATCCTTAATCCAAAGAAGACAACATTTCCCATATCGATCAAAATGGTCAATGGAAATCAGAATCAGAACCAGCAGCAGCGTAGATTAAAGAGAGGAAGAGCGTGAATTAGAGAGGGAGATTAAAATGAACAATCTCTTCACTTTCGTTAGTTTATTTATTTTGTTTTTTTTTTTTAAATCACACACTTTCATTTAAATAATAATCAAATCAAACTGACCACGCACTAAGCATCGGATTAAGTATATCAATCTACTCGTATATCCTGAATGTTGCGAGTTAGATAGATGCAAGTCGCCAAGCAATCTTCACGTGAACCAAAGCTTTGACCAGGAATCAATCGGCATCCACCCACCTCGTACAGCACACAAGTGTTAATTCGTGGGTCAAAGTAGTAACCTTCGATGGAGATGGTGCAATAGCCTTCGGATCTTGGCGGAGGTCGTGTGCAGATACCTAAAGAACCTTATTAATGACTTTTGTGGATTTGCGATTAGGAATCTACAATACTAGGCATCTGAGAGTACACCGAAGCACCAGTCACAGGTGTTGGAGAACCAATCAGCGACAATGATGTCAAACTAACTACAAGAACTACAAAATTCCAGAACATTTTGTGTGTTCTAAATTAGGAATTTTTGCATTTGAAAGGTGTGTAGATATCGTCCGGCGGGAAAAGTTTTACTAACCCCTTTTGCTGAAAGCTTGTATTGAGTTTTCGCGGCGGTGTGAAATACAAATACTCCGGCGACACGTCATTCAAAGTGCTGATAAGGCTTATCGGCATTTCTGACCGGATGGAAATGGAACTATGTGTGCACTGAAAAAAAATACCCAAACAAATTGTGTATAGGAATGAGGGTATTTTGAGAGATTCGAAACCGATGGTTGTTTCGATGATCGTTGTCTATAGTTTGACAGTTGAGAATTTCAAAATGTAATGACATTTCTGTATAATAACGTTTTGCAATTCCTATGAAGTACTATTAGGAGTTTCGCCCGGAAAATCAGTCACCCGTAATATTTATGTTCCACCGAATTTTAAAAAGCTATCAGGAGTCTTGACCGAATAACATTTCACTTCGAATTAAGAGCTGACAGTTCCAAAAATTAGTGTTTTCAGAAAATAGTTCTCAATAAATATTCCCATTTCTGTGATGGAAACAGAGAATGAAATCCGAACCTACGGTTTCTAGAAGAAGGGACAACAGTCACCTTTTAAGTATTTGATAGAGGCCTTAACCTACGCATTGCTCCTAAAGGTACAATCCTTCGGAGTTCCACCCATCGTTAAACTTGCCGCTTGTTTGCGTTTTTTCAGAGGGGGATACAAAAATGTGTTGGTAATGATTACCAAGTTGGATTATTAGAACAATCATCCATTATTAAATTATTGTTAATAATAAAAAAAGTCGTCAAAAAACTTACACTATATCGTTGTTGTCGTTCTTTTCGCCTCCAAAATTTGAATGGAATATTAAGTTCTCAAATATGTTTGATATTTCGACTGAAATTAATGCTCATGATAAGAGGAATTTTTCGAACATGAATTTTATTTCGGGTGAAACTCGTAAGTCAGGGAAAAGAAAAAGGCATTTTTTTCGGGTTGAATGACGTTCGTGTGAAACACCTAAAAGGGCTGATTAAGAATCGTTTACAGCAACGCATTCAAATTTTGAAAATTCCATTTGAAGAAAGTAGAACTTTTAGCGAAGCTCGTAGGGCACTGCTTCCAAAGAAAAAAAAAGTTAATTTCTGTTAAGTTAACACGCTGTCAGCACAATTGGTCCTTATTTCCTTTTAAATGTTTTTTTAAAGGGTTATGATAAGTCATTGGTTTCTTCTGACAACCCAGCAACTTTCGATTGAAATTCAAAGTTTAAGCCACCATTGAGACATAAAGCTACAATTATTGGAAGAAAGTGAAAAATTTTACTGATCGAATGGACTGCCAAATGGAACTCAACAATAAAAATGATATGACACATAAAGAAAACCAAAATAAACATTTTAACCAAAGTGTACTTTTAAGCAAGTAGCTAGAAGTATTTTAAAAAGAATTTAAATTTTTAAGACCAAAATAACACGAATCATCTACATAAACACCGTTTTTGAGCCTAGAGTATCGTTTTTCTAGGATTTTTGGGATAGTTATTTATTTTATAGCAGTTTCTCACTTAATATTTTCGGAACGTTTAATACAAAATGTCTGTACAAAAGCGGAAACGTGATAATTTTTAAAATTTTTATTTATATTTTCTTGATTTTTATCGTATCTTAAAATACAAATGTATTTATTAAATCTTTCCAAAACAAAATTGTTTTTCCACAAATGTTCACCAATACTTTAGGAAATATAGATAGGTAAAATAGCATTACTTCGAAAAAATGCCCCTAATCGTGAATTTTGAAACAGATCTTTATAAATACCTACGTCTTTAAATCTCCCTAAATAGTCCTTTCATTTGGGACCTTTAAGAGAATGTTAAGGACGTATAAATTAAGTTATTCACTGAAATCTAGGTTTGTTGGATTTTTTCTTCGAAGTTAATATCTAATTTTCTGGGACTAAAATAAAACTATAAAATAGGACAAAATTTTATTGAAGCTTTTTATAAAAACGTTGAGTCCATGGACATTTCGAGTAAGACTAAGGTCAATCAACCTTATTTTACCTTTTTCCAAGCTTTAAGTCTTTTCATTAAAATTACCACTCAGAAATATATAAAAACAAAAATATTCAGTACAGTATAGTGTTTCCATTAATTTGCATAAAACCAGATAAGATGACTTTTTGATGACTATCGAATTTTATATTTTAATAAAAGTTCCAAAATCTTACAAATTCATTTAAATAAATATCAAACAAAATTTGGATTTAAATGAGAGTATTTAATTTTACTTTATTATGTGTTTATATTTTTTTCAGTGCAAACAAATCTAATTTGTTATTCTCAAAGCTTTCTAATCTTCTAAATTAAAAATTCGACTTATAATTAGAACCTAAAATTCATGTATTAAAAAATTTGGACATCAACATCATTAAAATGAGCAGCAGCCTAATCAAAAAGAGAGATTCTTCTATGAGATGAGAAGTCTAGAATGAGGCTTTAATTTCGAACATCAGTAATAGATTAGAATTCAAAGGCACAACATCAAGATAGAAAAATAAATCTTAAAAATAAATATGAAACTTTTATTCGGTTTACTTTTGGTGGTTTTGAGTATCATAGTTTTGACTGATGCTAAGAAACCAGGTAAGTTCTTTTAAACAATAGAAATGTTGAAAAAACATTATTATCAAATTTAATTTTATTTAACAGCGGCTTGCCTTCAACCTCATTCATTTAACGGAGAAAATCCATGTCGAGGTTTTGATCAATTATGGTCATACAAAGCATCTGAGGACAAATGTGTAAAATTCATTTATGGAGGATGTAATGGAAACGACAATGCCTTCGATACGAAGAAACAATGTGAAGATCTTTGTAAAAAATAAAATATGCTCTTAGATAAATAAAAGAATTTAAAAAATGTATTATTTTATTTTGATTTTAAATGAGCTTGAAGATATTTTTACCATAGACATTTTAAACAAAATATTTACTCAGTTGTTATTCTAACGTGATGCTTATTCAAGTCTGATGTATTCAAAAATTTTAATGGAATTGTTTGGAACCATTAAGAAAATATAGAAGGTAAAAGTAAAAATAAGAGTTTACTTTATTTTCTATTATATCATATTCCTAATGATTATTTTGAATAAGCTACCTTGATCTTTTTGTAAACCGACCGTTTTTAATAATGTTACGGATACGTCATAGGGTACCATATTTGTTTATTTAGTATTTAGTTTTTTGACATATGTAAAACAAACGTTTGTATGTTTGAAATTCCAGAACAGTCAATTAGGGGTGATAGATAAGACCAGAAGAAGTAAATAAAGATCAAAGAACCCGAGATTTTGTCCACTTCGATGAAAAGAATTTTTGATAATTAGCCACTGTGTGGTCCTTCGAGCAGGTTTCCCATGTTTAGGGACAGACAACAAACTAATTTTAAGCGGAGACTGTAAGTATTTGAGTCAGGGTTTGAGTTGATGAGGGGTTGGATCAGTACGTCCTTTAGAATGAGAATGAGACATATTTTGGGACTGAAATATTCATACACAATTAAAGGGACGTGACCAACTTTGGCAGTTAGAGACAATAGACTTCACAGGAAGTTTTTAGCTCTTCCAGCAAAATTGGTTTCAAGAAGTTATTCACAGGTGCTGAGAATTCTTAGGATCAAATTATGAACAATTTCTTAAAAATGCTAAAGGTGTCCATATTCTTTGAATTGTACTATTTGTTTGTTCTTTCGAGGTAACTTTTCGATATTTTGTGTTTGGCCTTCTATTTTTGAGTACCGAATTTTTATATGAAAATACCATTAATTTTAAAATGATGGGTTTTTATTTTATTTGCATATTTATTTTGTGTATTTTTATTTACAAATATCAATTCAAACAAGCTGCTTCACATTCAGCTTTGGATTTAAAGCGGTTATCGTTTCCATGACATCCTCCATAAATAAAATGAACACATTCTCCTACATCTGAATTATAGGACCATGATGGAATAGAAGCTTTACAAGAAATTTTTCCATTGCTACGACGAGAGTGCTCTTGAAAACAAGCCGCTAAATGGACAAAAAGCAAACTTTATTAATAACCTGCTTTTTGATTCAAAAGATGGTTTGATATTTTGAATTCTTTATTCTTACCAAGTTTTTCAGCTCCAATAATAAGGAAAATATTGGAAAGAGCTATAATTAGTACCAATATGAATCTCATGGTTTGTCTGTAAGTGCGAGATGTCTTGACTAATGCTGAAAACTGATAGTGGAATTATGTTGTTGCAAATAATATATGACAGTCAAAATCATGGATTTTAATTTCCATAATTTGAGCAAGATGTATAAAAGGGTTGCCATCTTTGATTTCTTGGTCAGAGAGTTTTGATTTTCTTACTGAAAAATTACATTCCCAAGAATTTCTTATAGGTACAATTTTAAGGATTTAGAAGTAAAAAGAAAAAAAAAATGTTGGTTAGGGCGGAGAAATTTGGGCTACGTGGATTACTCGGAATCCAGAAGCAATACAACAACATAATTACGGGCTAACAAGGTGTTTTTTTTTTACTGGAAAACATCATGCCCTTCTTGCATTGTGAAGAAAGCTACACACGGTTTTGGCTTTAATAGGAGTAAAAGAAAAAATGTGAGTTAGTTAATTTTATATTTTTCTAATAAGAAAAAAAGAATAAAAGATTAATCCTTTTTTTTTAAATTAAGCTGGCCATAGACGGTGAACATGTTGGTGTGATTTGTTGGTGTTGGGCTGAAAATCATTTGTGTATGGGAATGTTAACCAGCAAATCGACGGTTTATGAAATATTTTATAAACCGTGAAGTTGTGGCTTACATGTTGGCTGTGTATGGGCAAGTTTACAACACGTTTTGAAGTTTATCAACATGTTCGTCGTGTATGGCGTTGTGGGACAACAATTCGTCATTTGTGTTGTTATTTTTAATGAGTTAAAATGTCGTTATCAAACATACTATTGCATTATCCGCACTTTTATCGCACATTTTGACTTCACGACAGTCACACAAAAAATGAAGTTTATAAACATGTTGTGCCGTGTATGGCGAAGCGCTGCCCAACAAATCACACCAACATGTTCACCGTCTATGGCTAGCTTTAGATACAAAAATGATGTTACTTCGAAAAAAGCTCCTATTAAGCTGAATTTTGGGTGGAGAGCTTTATTTATGCGTCCTTAACACTATGAAAAGTCCTCTTATTTTGGTGAAGTACATGTTTTTAGAAATTTTCTGTAAAACATAAGTTTTTTTTTGAGTTATGAGGTACACTGTAGCTCATGTGGTCCTATACAAAAAAAAGTTGTGATACTTTTTTCGTAAAGTTGATGGATAAGAACAAAAATTCAAACGTTGTGCATTATGTCAAAAAATGCAATGAATCCATATTTTTGGGTGGAGATTTTTTATATTGGCTTATTTCTGGAAAAATATTTTGTATTAGTAAACTAAGTTTCGGAATTTATCTGCTAGGAAAACGTATTTCCCTATTTTGTTTAATAACTCCGAATAATGTTTTTATTTTTTTCAAAAAATATCTAAAAACCTTTTGCAGACAATTATGATAACATCATATGTATAAATGACGTTTGTACGTCAATAAAATAAAAAGTTATAGATGTCCACAGTTAATTTTTTTGTCAAGGTAGGGTAGGAAAATTTGGAATTTTTCTGTGACAGCTGAAATACTTTTGAAATTATGTAATTTAGGCTGCTTTGGTCTATTTTAGATTGAATTCAAATAAAGGACGTTCTTTTTTTCTTCTACCTAACGTTTCATAAGTATTGCTTACTTTTTTAGGGGCTTATTAGAAATTAGAAATTTGTTTTTTCTTATTTAGGTACTAAGTTAAAAACTTTCATCAACAAATTACATGACATTTTCTAACTTTACTTAAAAAACTTTTTTTTAATTTTTTTGAATAATGCTCATGTTTTTCTTATAAGCTCATAACAAACTTTATATATCATTAATATCGGACAAAGTTAATCCTTCTTATTCTATTTATTTTGTTCAACGAAAGACTTGATATTGATATTGATGTTTTTTGTACAATATTTGTATTTTTCAATGAAGAACATCAAATTCTATATTCAATTTTCTTATGGAACTTGTTGTCGAAACTTTTAAGAACAATAGAAATCAGGTATTTTTTACCTTTATATCAGCTTCATTGTTGTACAATGCATAATTGGATAGTAATGAAATTTCAAATACAAAAGTGGTTCAGCAATTCCCACATTTCTATGTGGGAAAGAACTCATAAGAGTTATCTTTTATAAACTACTTCTTTCAAAAACACGTGAACATTTTGCTTACTTGATTTTTGCCTGAAAACGAAATAGCCGGTATTTTTGAACTGTTGTACAATATTTAATATTTTTTGGAATATTAAAAACGTTAATTTTTTAACTCTTTAATATTCCAATTAACTGGCAACTCTTCAAATAAAAAGTTATACACAAAAGCAAGCGATAACGAAGATTGTTTTTGTCTTGTATATGGGGTCAAGGATCAGTCTATACATTTTGCTTCCGAAATATTTTTTATACTTTTTGACCAATTCACAATATAATGTATATTTCTCATCATGACATAACCGTGATAAGACAATCAAAAGTCTTCTTTATTATTTTTAATATAAGAACAATGTAATAATGTTTTATGTATAGTCGTATATAGGTTCATAGTCATAAGAACCTAAAATCTGGAAAACAAATATTTGTATTATCACATTGAATATTATAAGGTTAAAAATTTATAATAGTGCGGAACAAATTCAAATTAGCAAATACGAGTACATATAAGAGAAGATGTATGTTCTTTTCAAGGGCAGGCTTGTTAAGGCGCTAAGTCTAAAATTTGTTTAAGTGTTACTTTTGAAAGCATTATTATTTTGACAGACAATATTCGTTTATAATGTCCAGTGCTATTTTGTTCATAATCGAAAGCCACTAAGGACGTTATTACTACTATTAACATGATTTGAGGATTTAAAAGAGATACTGGTGCACTTTAGCCTCAAAGTTTTGAATATCCAAATTTGAGGAAAAAAAAGAATTAGGTAAAACTTTCCACATTCTTCATGTGCAGCTTAAAAAAGAATCTCTACACTTGTCAGTTCGTCCTAGATTCCTTATATATTTTTTTGTTTTCAACTTATTTTGCTTACAAGGTAACATTACCAAAAATTTAGGTAATTTATTATTGATTCTTTATTTTGATATTATTAAAATACAAATTTTCCATTTTCTAACAATTTAATCTTGTTATTTACTTTCTGCATAATTTTTCACATTCAGCTTTGTTTTTGAATTGGTTATCGTTTCCATCACATCCACCATAAATAAATTGAATGCACTTATCCTCTGCAGCATTGTATGTCCATTTCCGGAAGAGACCTCTGCATTCTGTGTCATCATCACCGTTTGATGAATGACGTTGCAAGCAAGCCGCTAAATTTGTTTAAAAAAAATCAATCAAATCACTAACATCATTCCCAAAAAAATTTACTGATTTTACCTGGTTTTTCAGCATTGACTAAAGCAATGATGCTTAAAATAGCAAAAATAAATCCTAGAATTAGTTTCATGTTGTTTCGGTAAAGTCTGTTTTTAAGTAAGGTACGTCTGCTTTGCAAGAAGATTGATTTACTTATAACGCGAATTCAAATCAAAGTTTTTTTTTGAAAACTTTTAGAGTAAACTTTGATAGAAAATTCTGCAAAAAACTAGGCCATAGGTGGAGTAGAATTTTTTACTTTTGGGGGCTGTTAAAAAACAATAATTATAAGCTTTGTTCAATGGACACTGAAGTAACAGTGTGATTTTCTCTAAATTTATTTGTATTTATTTTTGAAGAACTTTTCGAGAGTTTTTTTTGTAGCTTATTGAGGTTTTTTTTAGATAAAAGTTGTCAATAAACGTTAATTTCGGGTAAAATTTATGGAAGAGAACTCTATAATACATGTTTAAGAAATACTTCTCCATTTAAAATTAGTTAAGTTGTTTTAAGAATTTTACAAAATCTGACATTAACGCCCATGTTCCGAATTTCGATCGAAAGTGAATTGAAATCACTTTTCAATTTCACGTAAATTAAATGAAATTGCATGTTCTTCAATTCGATCGATTTCGAAAACTTCGAAATTGCTTCGAACTGTCAGAACTGAAGGATCATCATTTATTTTGTTTCTGAAGTAAAATTTTTGCTGGCTTTGAAAATGGATGCAATATTATTGGCAATTTTAAGTGAAAAAAGTGAGCAGAATCGAAGAGAAAAAATAAGAAGACGAATTTTGCGAGACAAATCAAATATATTGGATTTTCGTGACACGATGTAAAAGTGTGAAGATTATGTAGAATTGTTCTGATAAATAAAGTAAATTCTTGATTTCCTCTTTTAAGGGAAATAGAACCTTTTATAATACCTTCATCGATTCCTTCAATTCAAAAACTTGCTGCAACCCTCCGATTCCTAGCACAAGGAAGCTATCAAAGATCAATTCACATAAATAAAAAATGTGATTTGAATGTGTTCAAAAAATAGAACAAACCGAAATACAGAACATCTATTTGCATGTTCGAAAATACAATTCACGATAACCAATTGCGGAACACCCGAATTCACTTTCGCAAAGTGTATTCACAATAAGTGAAATGCAGAACATGGGCATAAATATCATCATAAATAATGTTTTGTTCATTCTATAGTAGTATTATAAATCCAAAGAGTTTGTTTGTTTGTTTGTTTGCTTGTTTGAAAGCGCTAATCTCAGAAACTACTGGTCCGATTTGAAAAATTCTTTTAGTGTTAGACAGCCCATTTATTTAGAAATTCTATAGGTATACATGTTTGTTTCAAAATAAGGGATTAGCTTCCACTGTGTGCGCTGCGGAAACCGTTAACGTTTTGCTAAAATAATGTACAACAGAATAATTGTTCGCCTTTAATAGTTCTAAAAACAAGGCTGCAACAGCATATGTCTATTTTTTAAAGTTGGCTGACTATAACCTCATTATAACCAAATTTGTCCTAAAAGAAAACATGCGAGTAACGCATTTTTTATAATATAAAAACACCCTAAATATTCATAGGACGTCTAGGCAAAATGTGAAAAAGAATATTTGTTAGCTTATTTCGATGTGAACGCCAATGGTTCAAGCTGATAAAAGTTTATTAACCTAATACATAGATGTTTTATGAAGAAAAACTAATACATTTAATTTAAATAATCTTTTCGAATAACAAAAAACGTAAACAGCAATAAAATAAAAGTTTATGCTAAGACTTGCTTTGGTTTATGAGTAGAATTCAAAAATATAAAAACCCATAAATCAAACAAATTTGTAGTTGTAAAAGGTTAAAGGCAAAAAGGTTGAAGGTACAGTAATATCAGTAAATAATGACCATGTTTGTAGTATTATGCAGATCGTTCTTGATCAAACTTTTAACTTTCTTTGCAATCTAAATAATTAGTCTATGCACTTTTCGTCTCTGACTGCAAACCAAACCAATATGTCTAGGAACTTGCTTCTCAACAAAGCTATTAAACCAAAACAATTATACAAGCTTAAGAAAATCCACAAGTGTTAGACTGATTGGAAGCACAAATTGTTTTTTCATCTAAGATTTTAATCATTAAAATTGATTAATTTATGGAAGGAATTTAATTAAGTTCCACGAAGTCCGCCATTTCAATCATCCATTTTTATATCAGTTCGAATAATGCACATTGAATTTCGAAATTGACCTATCAATAATTGTCATCGCCGCTGCTGCTGCCGCTGAATAAATCTCCATATTGATCCCTACCGATGAGGGTTATCAATTTTATTAATAAAAATTTACTTCCACTTGGACTTGCAACTTCGAAGCTTGTAAAAATATCTTTCCTTCTTTAGTTCAAGTGAATCGTTCAAAACGTAAGATGAGGCTTATATTTTTGTTTATTTTGGTGACAGTAATTTTTTCAATACTGATTGAAGCTAAAAAATCTGGTGAGAATTCATTTTATTCAAAAATTAATACATTTTGAAAACATTATATTTTTCTCAGATTCAGCATGCCTTCGATTGTATTCATTTGATGGTAAGACTGCTTGCAGAGGTCGAAGCAAAAGTACTCCAGAGAAGAGGAAGAAGAAGCATCACACGTCTTCCCGAAAGAAATCAAATACTAGAAGAGCTAAAAAACATAAAAATAAGAAAACTAAAGTCGAATCAACTACGCAAGTAGTGAATGAAACCGTCACATCAAATGTAGACATTTCTTAGAGTACCTATAATTTTTTAATGTACTTTTATTTTTATAAATTATATTTTAAGAACTTAAGGCTTGAGACATGTAGACAAAAAACAAATAAAGTGAACAAAATTATGGTAAATACTAAAATTAACACCCTTATCTTAATTTTCTTTCCAACTTTGCAAACTAAGAAAATAAAATGCGCTATTGGGTCGCAAATACTTGCTCTTCGAGATGTAGTTTTGGCTCTTTTTTAAAACGAAATTTGATGTTTTTGCAATTGCTAAAGTATTAGCGTTAAACAGTTAAACCATGAAATTTCATAATAAACAGTATTTTAAATAAAAAACAATTTAAATATAAAGCAAAATTTATAACAAAAGAAATATAAAATTTTATAATCAAACTCAACAGTTCTCCAAAATTTTAAAAAATCAAATAAAGTTGAAATTAAACTAAATTATTAACAATTTTGTTTAAGTATTAAGTTTAAAAATATTATAGAAACATTTTGATAAGTTTTAATAAAAATGCTACCAATTACAATATTTTCCCTTTAAACTTAACCTTAAAAGGAACAAATGGTTAATTTTTGTTTATAAGTCGTTTCTAAAGGTCATTATGGAAACCAATCATTGGAATGTTTCGACAGGTCAGTTATATCGATCATTGAAAATTACTGTCATTCATTTTTTTTTCTGACAGAAATCTGACATTGGAATTGTATGAAATTGAAACCTATTTGATTTTTGTTTGACATAGAAAAATCATCTGTTAAGAAAAATAGATGCAAGTAATATAGAAACATAAGCGCAAAATTGTAAACGATTTAGTAAAATGTTAAAGCCATTTTTAGCAATTTATAAATAAATAAATTGGGTGGCGCAATAGTCCATTGAGAACTACAGTCTAGTGATTTACAACTCTCAACCATTCCTGTGTGTGAGTAATGTTGTGAGTGGTGGTGGTGACCTACAGTTTTAAGCCGAATGGTCCAGTCTACAATTGTGAATTCCAATTAATAGGTCCGTTTAAGCTTTCTTGTTTGTTTATTTTCACCAACTGTCACTATTTAGACATGTTCGGATGCCAGTTTTTTTTTAATGAAAAGAAATTAGCAAATTAACTAGTTAGCAAAACGAAAAGTAATTTTGAATAGTTTAAGCTTAGTAAATTGATAAATATTAAAAAAAATTGGTAAGCCTTGCTGAATTATTTTTTTAAATTAATTTTTTAATTTTAAGCCTTATTTAAATCTCAAGAGCGATTTTGTACGAATCCAAAATAAAGCCTTCAGATTAAGTATCTCTATCGCAAGTTGGTTTAGCATGACCATCTAAGCTTTGTACTTATCAGCTCATAGAAATTGTATAAATGCATGAAAATAATATATTTGATTATAGTAAGAACAAATCTACCGCCTACTTCAAGTCGTTTCTAATTCGTAAGATTTTAAAAAATAGTTAGTCAACCATGAAATTCGTTCTTGGATTTATTCTAGCAGTTTTTTACTGGTTTACTTTAATTAAAGCTGAAAAATCTCGTAAGCTTTTATCTACAGTATTTATTAAAATAATATTTTAATTTTTAAATATAGCTTCATGTCTACTTCGTCACTCTGAGAATGGAAATGGACGCCTGTCTTGTTTTGCCTTTTTCCCATCATGGTCATACAATTCAGAAGCTAACGAATGTGTTGAATTTGTCTATGGCGGTTGTGGAGGTAATGAAAACCGTTTTTCATCAAGAGAAGAATGTGAAAAGAGTTGCAAAAATTAAATGATCAAAATCAAACAGAATGTATTAAAATCCGACAAGTTGCTCCTACTCTTTGCTTTGAAAAGCTTAAAAATATACTGGCGCAAAATTATTTTAGTAAAAGTTACTTAAATATAATCTAATGATTGTTATAATTCTAAAGATCTTATAGCATCTTATTAACTCTTAACTTTTCAGCTTCAGTTCAATTCACAAATTGTTCACATGACTTCTGAGTGTTTGTCATTTCAAACCGTCAGATTCACAATATTCTGTTCACTGTTTGTTGTTTTCAAGTGTCATTATTACGAATTTTTGGAATTTGTTAGAATCATTTAGGAACGACTATTTTTAGATATTTCTGATCTGTCAAACTATTGATATCAAAAATAAAAAAATATTTTTATAACCTTAAATCACAAAATGAATAATGAAAGCAAAATTGAAACTTGCCTAAGAAATTTAATACAAATTTTTGAGATAAATAATGAATGTTTTGACATATCCAAATATTCAGTCGTTTTTTAAGCAAAAGATTAAAAAACAAATAGAGAAATCAACGAAAAACATTGGGTTGTTGCATAACGAAAATTCTTCTTCCAATTTAGATGTCAAAATGCTTTTCTTTGTTTTCCTTACAGACAAAACAAATCATTCACTTTGATAGCTCAACACTTTCAACTCGTATTACGAGCTGAGTTGTAAATTGTCAAATCATAATTTTTTGACACTTCAACAATGAGTTTAAGTACAACAATATAAAGACAAAGAACAAATCTCAGAGTAAGATCTGTTTGATTTGTTTTCTTTTTTCCACTTACTTTTAATTTATAGACGTGTTCAGATGCACCGTTCTTAATTAGAGGGAATTACTATCTTTTATAGTACGTTTCCACCAAAAAATAATCCGAGATTTAAGGCAAGTGATTTAAAATAAATCATGAGGTGTTTCCACCAAAGAAAAGGAGATTAATTTGACGTTTAGTTTATGTCATAACAACCAAACTTCAAATTATTCTCCTTTCGAAAAGAAAAAAAATATGTATTTGTTCACTCATCATCTGTAAGTAATTAGTTTTATTATATTCTTGTACATATTTATTATTTTTGTATACTTACATTTTATTTCGTCTGTGATTTCTTGAAAGTTGTTTATTGTTTTGAATTTGAGTCATATGGAAGTGAGACAGATAGTTTTTGTTGACATTTCCATCTGTCAATAAACGAAATTGGCGATTAAATGGGTCGGTTCAACAATTATTCTCCGAAAAAAAAGTTTGTTTGATTTGACAAACTAATGTTTCCAAGTACATTTCAATGAGTTTTATTTGAAATCTTCATTTGAGGAGATTAATATTTGTATGGTAAATCTTCGAGATTTCAAGGAGATTTGTGACAAATCTAGCTAAATCTCGGTTTAGTGCCCGGTGGAAACGTAGTATTAAGTTACCAGAGCATTACAATTTCGGAATAGCTAATGAATTGCTAAATATTTAGAAAATGGCTATAACTACTAAAATTGTAAGCTCTTGAAATTAAGAGCCATTGTATTTAAAGTGGTAAATGCATATTGATCCATGTGGAATTAGGAGCGGAATTAAATGTTTAACAAGAACTTGTAAGAACTTTGTAATGTTTATAAGTTACAAAAGTTACAATCGACATTCATTATGAAATTGTTTCAAAGACCTTAAAGAAAAGAGAATTCAAATTGGACTGTCTAGATTCTTTTTTCATTCTATGTCTACGCTCAGATGTCATATTTCTTACCTTTGACATTTAAAAATAATACAACAAGAATATACATTTTTTTAATTGTTTATTTGAAATAATTTTTTTCTTACATAATTTTTAAACTAATTTTATTATTTTTTTATGTTTTTGTTGGTAATTTAATTTTGTGTTTGATATAATTTAATTTATGTTTTTATTTGTACATGATTTAAGATTATACTTAAAATTAAAAATTTTACTTAATACTTTTTGAATTTTTTACAACTAAGCGAAGAAATTTTAATGAACAAATTTTTGGAAGCAAAATATTTTCAAAATTGCGAAAATGAATAATTAATGAAAGCAAATTGACGATTGTTTTTCTTTTTAAGTTTTATTAAAATAACGTTCTTACATATGTATGTCACAAATTAAAAAGTATAAATAAAATAATGCGCTTATTTAACTGGACATGGTAAATTAACAATATTAAAAATCATTAAATGAAACCGGAAGTTTATTGGTCGAATACTTTTTCTTCTTTATTTTCTTTCCTCTAAAATAGCTTCCGTCTTATTTCATCATTTTGAAAATCAAAGTTTGAAGGTTTTGACATTTTAAATTAATTATTTATCTGTCTTATAACATACTGATATTTTTATTTATTCAATACAAAAATCGAGACCAGATGATTAAAAGTTTGTGTACGTACTTAATTTTGAAATTTGATTTTAAAAAAATCTCAGATCCTTTAACGTCTTTTGCAAAATACTGAATACTTTAGATTTAAAACTTATCGTCAATTTGATCCCATAAGCCGTTATAATTATAATATAAAATTGTCAGTAAGTGGCATCCGTTTTTAAAATCGTTAACTGTATAAACTAAAAAAACAAACCTAAGACTAAGCATTTTATTGACCTAATGGCACTCATAAATCTACATGCATATCAGTTTAACTATCTTACAATATTTTACAATTTATTTTAAAGTTTCTATTTTATATTTATAATTTTATTTAAAGTGCAACCATTTTATTCAACATTTTCGCTAACAGCATTATTTTGCTGATGACTTAGCGGATGTGATGACGTTTGTGGCTGTTGTTGCTGTTGCTGCTGCTGATGGTGTTGCTGAATATCCGGTGCGTTATTGTTATTTGTCATACCATTCATTGTTGTGGCTGTCATGTCTTGAGCCTCATTTTTAATATTGTTATTCAGAGCATGATGCAAATTTAGGGGCGGAAGGTGTAATCGAGGAAAAGCCAATCCGGCGGCGGCAGCAGCATGCAAGGACTGCAGGAGGGCGGCTGAATGCTCTTGGGCTTTACGACGCAATTCAGCAACCGAACTGGAGCGCGGGTCGGAGTGATTAGAAATTGGTGGTGAGCCTGGCGAATTTGATGATGACACTGGTATCGAAGGGGGTTTTATCGGGCAACATGAACATAGTCCCGGGAAGGCTAGAAAAAAAAGAAGAGGAAAGTGATATTAATTTCAAAAAAGGGTTAGCTCGCATTTAAAATAAAAAATAAAGCTTTAAAAATTCTCCCGCACGTCGCAGTCGGTCGTCGCATCGTGTGAACGGCAAGAATGATGAAATATATAAACCTACTCAAAAAGTTATAATGTGTCCATAAATCTCCAGTTACAGGTCGATGGCTGCACCTGATGTGCAGGACCGCAGCATTTTTATTAAAGGTATATTTACAGTACCCTCGTAAACCTGCCGTGTCGCGTCGCGGCCGCGACCACCCGCCACCACGCTTCTGATGACAGAACGAGTGCCGTCATGAAAAGTTAATTTCACTAAAAGCTATAGTGTCCCGGTGCTGATGCTGAAAGTTAAACTACTCTTCGGGGAAATTCCTTTA
The DNA here is from genome assembly GCA_951509635.1 of Eupeodes luniger. Taxonomy (NCBI): domain Eukaryota; kingdom Metazoa; phylum Arthropoda; class Insecta; order Diptera; family Syrphidae; genus Eupeodes; species Eupeodes luniger. The sequence continues at coordinate 1,932,124 of OX608075.1, read as the reverse complement.
AAAATTTGATAAAGCTCCACGTAATGAAATTTAATTACGATAACAGAAGTTGTAACGAACATTATAAACGCCGCGCCATCCATATCGTCATGCCATGCCACGGCAACGGCGGCGGCAGCGGGCATAAAGTATTAAACTTGTCAGCCGGGGTAAGTGTCAGGTGTGTTTCCCTGGTTTTCATAAAATGAAATGTAATATTCCGTAATGGAATGGAATATGGAATCTATGCTGTCATTTCTCTTTTCCATGGGAAAATCAAACCACAAATAATACACAAACTGTATACAGTATATATATGTATTACCATCTACCAACGAAACGACCGATATGGCAAGGACGCCACGGTAGTAAGGTGGTTTGGAGAAGCACACTGCGCGAAGTATATCACTTGCATTATGATTGACAGCTGTCAAATCTCTAAATACAGCAACTTGGATTTGGAATAATCTGTCTTGTGCCACAGTGACGGTGACAGCCATCCGAAATGGGAATGATGGCGGTGGAGAAATTGATTTTGTTCTATAGTGCGGAAACTGAATAGGTTTATTTAGGAAAAGATAGAATAAAATCGATGAAAACTTACCTTTAAGTCCTGGAAACAAGGGCTGGGAAAATTGTGAGCTCAGCGATGCCAAATGATGATGGGGCAGAAATAGCGGCTGATTGGATCGTTGTGCTCCTGAATCGAGGACCGGCCGAAAGCCTCCATTACTGAAAATACAAAATAATTCGATTAGTCAACATTAATAGTGAATTTTTGAAAACGTCATGGTTTAATTAGTCTGCTTGCTGCCATATCACACAACACAAAACAACATTATGCTTGCTATACTATTTTACAGTGGAGTATTTGGTCTGGGGAATATGGCATGATAATATAAAATTTTTCTTAAAATAAATTTAAAAGTAAAATGTAATGAACTTTTCAAAATAAAAGTTGTAAAACTCATCATTTGTGGTTTTAAGAGGCCATTTGACATTTTGAATATGTGATAATTATGAAGCCAATATGTCAACATTTTGTTAAACATTGACTGTTTGACACGTGACTGTAAAATTGAGTATAGCTTCTAAGGTTTTGAAATGTTTGCATCTTCTTTTAAGTGTTATAGTATACTCAGGGTTGAAAATAATGGACTTCAATCCAACTTCAACTTTCAGGATGAATCATCCCACTGTTAGTGAGATAGTCACATGATTGAGTTGGCAATTGTCGCGCATATTAAATTAAAATTAATTAATTTCCAACTCGAAATTAATTAGCATGCTCCATAGCCCTGTTTATATTCAAAATATGAATTATTTAATTTTCTGAAATTGAAATGGATGGATGGCTTGACATTATAATGTTAAAATATTTGTGTTCTATGTGTACTATACATAAAAGATATGACATTCCCATCATAACATCTAGATAGATATGCTGGCTTTGGCTCTGTACTTGTATGTGATGTGGGGTAAAATTATCTACTATATTATAGAGATTTGGTTGCATGATTTGAGTTCATGGTGCGCCAAGCAAGCGCACCGACAAAGAAGAAAGTTTGTTTCAATTTGACATAATTGACACCCGACATTCCATGCGGGCCTAGATTATATGACTTTGTGTTGCATCGTCATCATCGTCATTATCATCATAACGTAAACCCTTTCGTCTTTGTCAGTTATTATGTGTGAATCACAAATCTACCGCCATCATCATCATAAATGCTGTCATCTATCAAATCCACAAAGGCAATATTCATCATATTTATATAAATACTCGCATATGGTGGATATATAGGGAATGATTTGTGTTGGCATCATCTTATTTAGATACAATTCAATTTTTCGCGCACAAGACACTCAATTAATTGTTAATTAAGAGTAATTGAAGTATGTTTTGTAATTACATTAATAATGATTACACACGCTTCAAGGAAATTTAAACTGATATTTTTGTATACACAACACAGAAAAGAATGCCCTTCATGATTAAGTTCTATATGAGTCGTAACAAACTAAAGCAGCAGTTGCGAGAAAAATGACATTTTAAGATTGAACAAGATAACATTTAACTCACTTGGACTTCATGGAGCAATCTTACAAAAATATTTGCTTGATCAAAATAAGCAAATAAAAAGAAACGAACGAAATTATTAAATTCTTTGGTCAATTAATTAGTTAGGCAGTAGGGGTTATTTTTGTTACATGGCAATGCCTCTTTTACTAAACAAAAGAAGTAGACTTTTAGGCGCCTACAATTTATGATATGACACTTGAATAAGACAAAAAGTGGATTCTCCAATTTCAATCGAAGCTTCTCAAGCGTGTATTTGCTGTCATAAGTCGAATTTAATTTATTTAAAATATATGTTCAAGGTAGAAAACGGTTGAATTTCGAATATTTAAATCATATGATCATACAAAAATATACCATTTAAAATTGTGCTGCTAAAACTTAGTTTAGTTATTTACTGATACAAATCAGATTTCTAATTGTAAACGATGTCTCTTTAAAGAAAAATTCACAAAATAGCTGCATTTAGTTATTTACTAAATCCATTTGACTTTTGTGTTTCTGACATTTTATTGTTAATACTACGTTTCCACCGGGCATTAAACCGAGATTTAGCTAGATTTGTCACAAATCTCCTTGAAATCTCGAAGATTTACCATACAAATTTTAATCTCCTAAAATGAAGATTTCAAATAAAAATCATTGAAATCTACTTGGAAACATTAGTTTGTCAAATCAAACAAACTTTTTTTTCGGAGAATAATTGTTGAACCGACCCATTTAGACGCCACTTTCGTTTATTGACAGATGGAAATGTCAACAAAAACTATCTGTCTCACTTCCATATGACTCAAATTCAAAACAATAAACAACTTTCAAGAAATCACAGACGAAATAAAATGTAAGTATACAAAAATAATAAATATGTACAAGAATATAATAAAACTAATTACTTACAGATGATGAGTGAACAAATACATATTTTTTTTCTTTTCGAAAGGAGAATAATTTGATGTTTGGTTGTTATGACATAAACCAAACGTCAAATTAATCTCCTTTTCTTTGGTGGAAACACCTCACGATTTATTTTAAATCACTTGCCTTTAATCTCGGATTATTTTTTGGTGGAAACGTACTATAATAGATTCGTTCATCATCATTAGATTTGTTTACTTTGTTTTATTTTCTCTACCGAACTGTCATTGTGTAGACGTGTTCAAATGTTACGTTTTTAATATAATGAAATCAATATACCACATACATATATGCACATTAGGATCGAAAAAAAATAATTTTATAAAAAATATCCGAGATCCGCAGAATAATTTCGAAGTTGGAGAGATAATAAATTACTTTTTGATACAATTTTAACAAGGTGTGTTTGTTGTGCAACCTGTCAAAATGTTTCTCACAAATTAATGTTTCAAACATCAAAAAATGCAAAACAAATTTGATTGCTAGGGGAATATATGAATATAGTGACTTGTGTTTATATTTTGTTCTCTTGTCAAAATTGGCAGAAATCTTAGAAATATAAACTTGATAGGTAATTAAGTGGAGACTTTTGTATGTCTGTTTTGTAAATTAAACTTTTAAATCAAACGTCAAAAATGTGCGTAAACTGCAATATTTAATTAGGGAAAGAATTGGTATGAGAGGAATGATGGATCGATCTAATGGGCTTCAGAAAAAGACTTAATTTTTGGAAATAGATGAACTTAATTAGTAGAACGTCTATAAAAGCCTTTAATATATGTTGACTAAAATTCTGCTTTAATTTTTTTTCACAAAACTGGATTTGCATGGGGCATGAAAATTAATTGTCAAATTTGGAAAATGGAAATTGAAGATTGTATATGCTCAACCAATGCCTTGATGGAGCACATAGTGCATCCATTGTCGTAAAGGCATCAACCAGAACTTTCCAGGATATGTCTTGTCTAGCAACAAATCCGTGTTTGAAGATTTCGTATATCATTAAGAGCATTGTGGCGTCTCCCGCCCATTTATTTTTCCATACCAGCACATTGATTCTTCGAAATGCAAAAACAGATCTACAAGTCGACTAAAATTTATATTTCTCTTCCGGCAATAGAAGGACACAGACCCGCACTATCCATATGAACGTTTGCCATGTTCATTGTTCACCCTTCTTGTGATGTTGCACCCTTAATATATTCAGAAAAAAAAAGATTCCTGAATAATTCGTGAAAGTGTTTTGTTTGCCCCGCGTCTTGTCTTTTGGTCGGCAAACGAGAACGAGACTGACTGTGTAAATGATGCAAGTAGGTATACTTGAAAACTTTTATGTACCTACTATATCTAAGTCTCCAAGATCCAACATCCGTCCTATGCCCAACTCATGTAGACGCAACCGACTAACTTCTCCGCCCTAGCTGCAATAAAGACGATGACGACGATGATGATGATGGTTGCAAATGTGAGAAAATTCCATATAACAATGCGAGCCTTTTATTCCTTTTCGAAAATGAATTGCTACATAACTTAGGTGGATAGGTATAGAAGCTTTCTTCATGTTTATTCCATTTCTTGAATCTTGATAGAGCTGAAGCTTGGAATTGTTAAGTGGGCGGCTATGCAATGAAACACATGAACATGATAGGCTTCTACGTATGAATCTATGTGTGTTCCTTCAGGATTTTTCTTAATTAACAAAAATTGCTGCAAGGGTAATAGACGAACAAGAGTGCGACTTAGGGTGCTGGCAAATGGAATAAAGCAAACAACAGATTTGACAAACAAGAGCCTAACGATGACGATGCCAATGATGTTGAAGTCAAAGCTGGTTGTTTATGTCATTGTTTTTGTTGTTGTTGACAACGACTCCGTCTCATCCTCGGGGATAATGTGCATACAAAATTAAATTAAGCAAAAGGATGAGTACTTAATTACGGACATTTATCGTCGCAAGAAAAATTCCCTTAATTATAATGTACTCTATTATTTTGCATATATAGCCAAAAGCAATTGCAGCCAAGCTCTTAAGGAAAAAGTCGTTGACTTGACTCACTCTCACATCACATCACGTCAAACTTAAAAAACACTATTTCGCGATGTTGAATTTATATAATAGTGCACGTACAAAAAAAAAACTAAACGGTTCTTTGAAACTTGAAACTGCACTACTTTATATCTACGAGTGAACTGAATAAGCGAAAAATTTCTTTGGAATTTAAATGTCAATTGTTCGATTTAGGGACCTTGAAAATTTCTGACATAAAACTTCAAAGTAATGCTTATAGTGCAAAAAATAACCTTTTGTTAAGGCCTTAAAATTGGTCTAGTTAATAATTTTCTAAACATTAAGCAATTTTCTAAATATTCCAACATTTAAATCCTTTGTTCATTAGTAAAACACTTATTTCATTTTATTAAAAACTGCGCATCTGAACATGTCCGAAAAGTGACAGTTTGTGAAAAAAAGCAAACAAACCTTAATTACTCAGAAATCATTTACATATACTAAGAAGATTGCTAGGTAAAGCAGCCATTATTAACTATCCACATTAAATTATTTTAATTCATTCAATTTGTAAAATCGAAAATTCTGACATTTCTCGAAGTTTCAAGGTGCTTAGTAGCTAGGTTCACACTTTCACTATTTTTTATTCGGCCACATGTTCTTATCTTCATATTACATACTTCCAGTACATTTTGTGTTACAGGTAATAAGATGAAAATATGCAAAAACCATCGTTAGTAAGGATTTTAGAAAAATTGAAATGACATACAAAAATCAAAACCTGCACAAAATACTACTTCAAATTCACTTCAAGCTTATTAATTTCAACTCATACAAAAAATTGTTGTTTACTTTCGCCGACATTTAAAGAATAAATTAAACCAAAAATTTGTTTAACAAACAAATAAAATTCTACCAAAAATGAAGAGCTTAATTTGTTTTACGTCTCGAGTAACCCAAAAAAATTAGCTTAAACTTGTATAGTTCTTGAAGTTCTTGAAATTCCAATGTGGCTTAATTGCAATTAAATAATCATCCTTCTTGTTTGGTTTACTTCTTCTGCATGTTGTTTTTTAATTTAAATTCTCTTTTTTTGTAAAATTATAGGTAAAATATTTTGAATAATGATTGGCACTACGATTCCATTTGAATTCAATTTTTCATTCATCCTTTGAACCAGACGTAGCCATATACATTGAAAGATATCTAATAATTATTCGATTCGATTTCTCAATCCACTCTTGTAAACAGGGCATTGGTTCACAATGATTCAAAAGAGTTTGCATTTTAACCCAAAAAAGTAAGCATTGTGAACACGACCATTAATTGCTGTCTGCTATCTTTCCTTCTTCTATATCTTTGTTCTTTGGTGATTTGCAGTTATAGTTTGTGAAATTCTTGCGCTAAGTTCGCGGTCGTCTCGAATTGAAAATCAAAAAATAAATATTTATTCTTAACAAATGGAAGACAAAATTTCAGGAAAATGTTAAGTAAGCTGTAAAGTTAAAGTTGATGTTAAAAAATATCAGTTAATCCCGATATTAATTGTTTTTTTCTTTGGTTTTTTCCAAAACGTGAAAGATTCAGGTATTTTATTTTCATTCATCGAGTGTCTCGGTCGGTCGGTTGGTTATTGGTTGGTCGGTTGGGTAGTGTCGGTTCGGCAGTGTAAATTGGCGGTGTAATTTAAAAATTTGAATTTGGTCTCTAGTGATTAGTTCGTCTCGTTTTATTAAAAGCATCTATTTTCATTGTGTATTAAAAAAGTGAATATTTGTATTCTTAGCGTGTATTTGAGTAAAATTTTTGAGATTAAAGAATTATTAAGTTTGTAGTGATTTTTTAACAAATATTTAAATTAAATTGCATCGCGTCTCGTGGTCTCGGTAGTGTTGGAAAAGAAGTGAATTTTTGATATGGGTTATTTGGCGGTATAATTTTTGTATTATTTATTTAAATGGGTAAGTAACTTTATTTTGCTTTAAGAATCTTGTCAAAAATGTTTTTAAAAAATTGCAGCTAATAACTTTGACATGAATTGAAGCTTAAGCTGTTTTCTGTTGAAATATTTCACAATTTTAAGCATTTTCCAAGTATTTTTGTGGTGTTTTAATTCTGTGCAAAATATTGTCACAAAAATGTACGAAGTCTGGTGTATTAATTAATATTGGGATTCCACAACTCCTACGGGATTTAGTTTACGGTTTCGGATGTGTTTGAGCTTCCCTTAGGTATGTCTTTTCGACGATTGCTTCTTGACTTTTCTACTCCACGGGGTTCTCTCTCTCCCGACTGTTCTGCCTTCTTGAATTACCTTTTTGAAGCATGTTTCCATTCCACTGCCACTTCAACCTTATTAAAATATTGTCAATGCGTTCCTGACTTGTTTTCCTAAATAGTTTTTCGTTGAACATGCGATTTGGCCAGAATGTTTCATTAGATGTTTCGTAGACAATATACTGATTTCAGCTTTGTTGTCAAGCTGAAGGTATTTCTCCAACGTTTCGAACTCAGCCTAAGATTTTCCGATAAAGCTGTCAATATCTAATTTGGTTATACCTCCAGTAAAGACAATAAGCCCTATCACGAATTATGTACATCGTAATCGGAAACGTTTACGAATCCCGAAAAAAACAATTACCGAATAAGTTCGTAGTGGAAAATATCAAACAATTTTGCATTACGAACGGATTTCGTGATACGGTTTTTCGGAGTTCGTAAAATTCGTGATAGGCCTCAATACTTCTAAAATGTTGGAAACTCACTACTTTTTCTTTTTTTTGAGCAATGTTTATCAGAGAAGATGATTTTAATTTTTTAGGGTTGATATCAGTCCAACGGTTTCTGGTTCTATGTCCAATTTTTGTTGTCATTTGATGGAGATCCAGTATCTTATGAAATATTAAGCATGCATCGTCTACGTAGTCTAGATGTTTCAGGTATGTTGTCAGATTCCATCATGTTTTTTTCCATCACATCACTGGTCACCAATAACAATAGAATTGGTGAAAGTATGCAGCCCTGTTTGACTCCAAATGCTGGATTTCCCATTGGCTTTCCGTCTCTTTGTTGATAGGTCTGCCGATGGGAAATCCAGCATCACCAATAATAGCAGACATCATACTTGAGGACCTACTTGACAGCTGTTTGGAAAAATTAACAACAGAACCAAAACTATTGACGAAATACGTGGATGACGTTTTTGCAATCATAAAAGCGAAAGATGTTGACAAAACTTTAAATTGCCTAAACAGTCACAATAAAAACTACAATTTACAGTTGAAAAAGAAATAAACAATAGATTACCTTACCTTGACACAATAGTCATTAGAGAAGACGGAGAATTAAAAATGGACTGGTATCAAAAACCTACTTCATCTGGACGAATCATTAATTACAACTCAAAGCATCCACGACAAATTATTATGAACACAGCGCAAAATCTCATAAAAAGAGTTCTCTCAATAAGTGACTTAGAATACCATAAACAAAATAGAATAAAAATCAGAAATATACTACAACAAAATGCATTTCCCTTAAAAATAACTAACACATTAATAAATCAAAGAGATAACCAAAAGCAACAACCATCAGACGACGAAATTATAAAACCAATTTATAAGTCATTCACTTACATACATTGAAGACATAGCTGAAAGGTTTAAAAATGCACAGCTTTTTGACAAAGAGAAGTATAAAATAGCCATGAAATCAAACTACACAACCAGACAGTTATACACCAACCTAAAGACAAAAATAGATAAAATGGAACATTCGGACCTAATTTACAAAATCAATTGTAATGGCAACGCTGACGAAGAATGTGACAAAATTTACATCGGAACAACAAAACAAAAATTAAAAAACAGACTAGCAGGACATAAATCAGACATTAAAAGTAACGCACCGCAGAATACAGCACTGGCAGCACATTGCACATCACTTAACCACTCTCCCAATCTTGACAACGTCGAAGTACTGCAAAGAGAAGAGAATTACAACAAAAGAATGATCATAGAAACGCTTCATATCATCAATACCAACAAAACTATGAACCGACGAACAGATATGGAAGAAGTGAGCCCACAATAGAAACACCTACTGGAGGGCAGAGGAGCGAGAATGCCTGATTGAAACAAATATTTTTGTGTTCAACAATTTTGTCTGTGCATGTTACTTGTTAATTTAACGTTGTGAAGTGTTGACTCACTTTCTTATTTAAGGAAGTCAATTTGTTGTTTTTTATTTTGTTTTTAATTTTGAATGTAACAAATGTAAGTTTGATAGAAATTGTTTTTAATTTAAATGTAATAATTTTGTACCCTATTTTTCAATGCCAAATAGAAAACTGTTTACACCTGATGATGTTCATAATCATGAACGAAACGTCGTGAAAACTTAGAGTTTTATTTATTTCACCTGAAGCCCATTTCAACAACATTACAGAAAATAATGTGGTGCATCTGGCTTGTACCCTAGTTTAACGATTTGAAAATTCTTTCACTGGGGCAAATGTTGTGTTAAAAAGTTCTGAAAATTTTCTTTAAGAGATCAGGTAATCTTAATTTTAGAATAATTGATAATTATATTTTACATGGAAATTTTTTAAACCAAGTTTATATACCGGTATATCGAACAACCGCATTTAGAAATGTGTATAATGTTTCCTAATGTCGGATATTTAATAGACTCCCCTCAGGATGCAAACTTCTCACTCGTTATTTATGAAACAAGTTAAATACTGTCTCCGTAGTCTTGATAATGAGAGTATTGAATTTTTTGTAAATGGATCTACCTGATGTTATCTTGAATTTTTTAATTTTTGTATGCATTATATAAATTTATGATATTTTAACTTTTTTTTTTTAAATTTTCTTTTAAGGGTCACCCCATCCATTTTAAATAATAAAAAGTTAAATCATTCTTAGAGTGGCAATAACTCTATTTTTTATACAAATATTGTTGTCATTTATTTCTTTTCTTTCTTATTGTACTTATTTGAATTTTAAGAAATAAAATATTTAATACACAATACTTTCGAATTCTTAATTTTTGAAATTCTAAGGATTGTGTAGTCTTTCTGAAAATTAGTAAAGGCAGTGATGGATTCTAACCAGAACATTACATTTTAAATCAAGCTGGAACTTTACAAAAATCTATTTCTTAAAATCTGAATTGAATAAAATACTAATTCAATTATTGTAAAAAACAAAATACTCCTTCACTAATTGTTGTCAAAATAGACTTTGTTCAGAAACAAATCTCATAAAAACGTGTCACCGTAGTCATTAGGTGAATTTTTGATCAAAAATCTGCAATTTAACACCTTTTCTATCGATTTTATTCTCAAAAAAAAAGAAATCCCATTTTCAATCATTTCCGTTTGTTTTCTGCTAATCTAAAAAATAAGTTCTATTTCATTTGGCTTCAAAGCACTCCAAAAAGTGGTCTTTCCCGCACTCTAAATTTTCTGATTCGAAATTCCACAACTAAACGGAGTTGTTTTTAAATTTATTTTTGTTCATCTATGGCTTTCAGTTTGTCGCGGATGTATGTAGACGTGGATTAACTTGATAAAGGACGATGCCAAAACAAATTAAGAAAAAAAAACAAAAAATATGAAAACTCCCAAAAGCCATCATGTAAACCTCTAATAGGATTTTCATTTAATTTAGGGCTTTTTGGCGACACATCTCTACTATCGTCGTTTTCGTTTTCGTCGTCATCGTCATCATCATATTCATCATAACCAGTGCCAGCGCAGCGTCAAGCCAATTCCTAGCTGGATGTTTATAATTCTGGATGATGATGGTGATGGGGATGAAGACGAGGACCGGGGTGCATAAACAAAAAATTCAAATCCGTGTCGTTTGTTCAGGATGTCAAACATCAAGAGAAGGAAAAATCATCTATTTTTCGTGTATGAATTATTTTTCACCCATCTAGATACGAGTATATTCAAATTTATTCATGTGAAAACGTCGCCGCCGGCCAAAAGCTCCTGATGGCTGCTGCTGAAAAAAGAAGCCAAAACGTCCACATCACGTTCACGGTTTTAGCCTGGATGGACGTTAGGAGGTACCTCTGCAACAGTATAGAGGTTGATAAAATTTTCATTTGTTCGTGGTCGCGGTAGAGATCCATAAAGATCCCGTTTTTTAAGATTTTTTTATTTTTTGGTTTGGTTTTGTTAGTTTCAAAGCCCCTCCTCCCGCCATAAATGTAATAATTTTTGAATTTTAAATATCCTACGGCTTCCACTTAACTTTCATTCCAACCAAACCACCAATTGCCAAGGAGATGGAGATTGGTGATGTGCTTGGTGTGCGCCTTCTGCCTTTCTAAGCACCGACCGATGGCGATGGTCGTCGGACGTCCTCGTTCGCCCGCTGCCGCAACGTGTTTTCGTCGTTTTTTTTATTATCCAAAAGCGTTTGGGCCATCATTCCCGGGGAATTGTGAAGCTGCTGCGCCACCATTTCCATCCTCATACTTGTTCGGGCTACATAAAAAGTGGTGGCCTCGTTCTAGTCTACACAAGTACTTTTCAAATTTAATATTCCAATGGAAATTATTATATTTCCCCCGAAAATTGCCTGACTAATAATGTAGCATCCCTATAGAAGTGGGTGGGGAGGCGGCAGCGGCAGTGGAATCAGAATGGGCGGGTTTGGCGGAAGCATAGTATAACATAGCATAGCGTGGCGTAACGGCGCGATGGCGGTAAAAATGAAAGAAATTTGCAATAAAAAGTTTTATTCTCATGCAAAATTGATGGGGCTGCCATCATAATACGCCAAGGATATTATGGCAGAGTCAGGGATGGCATCCAGAGTTGGGTGGGGTATTCTTTGCATTTTCCATGTTGACTTAAGTATATGCGAGTGCGAGAGGGGTTTTTGGGAACAGAGACGTTGTCGTCGGGTGGTCGGTCGGTCGGTGGCGGGGTTGAAATTGGAAAATTGCATTTTCATTTTACTCGGTGAAAAATTATAATCAAAAATGATTTTTCCTAGTCTGCGCATTTGCACGGGATGTTCCTGTTCCCACGTCCCACCCACCACTTCACCGACTCCGTATCTTCCGTGTTGGATCGAGTTGTTGGGGTTGGTAAGATGGGAGGTTGTGGGATATAGTTTTTTTGGGTCTTTTATTATATGTACATACGTATACGGTCTAAAGCGTTCAACTTTGCATTCGTTAATGCAAAATGCGCGCTTGCAGAAAAAAGTTTTTCAATATTTATTTTTTCTGTCCAACCCAACCCAACCCAACATAGATTCAAAAACAAGACTGCGAAAATTGAAAAAAAGACTGAATTTAAAACCGAAAGGCAGAGAAGGATGGCGAGAATCCTGACGTAGGAGCAGCCATATCTAGAGGTACCACAGAGCGGCATGGATGGCGCGGCGCTTTGCCATCATGCCAAGGATTCTTGTTTTGTTGGTTATGATGCAGGAGTCTTTTTCTGGTTTTACTTAGAGTTTGTGCTGATTGAATTTTTAAATTTACATGAAAATGAATGAATGAATGGAGTCTCTCATCATAGAGTTGCGGAGTTTAGGGTTGGAAACGGCGGCGGTGGCGAGTGTTCCGCGTTATAGGGATATGATAGGATCCATCCATGTTATGGAAAGTGGAGAGAAGTTTGTGGTAGTTGCGATGATTGCAATGGAATTAATTAGTTTGGGATTTTATTACTTTTTAACTTGATGATGATTTCGCAATCAATTAAAACTTTGATGGTTGGGATTAAGAAAAGTTTATATTTATAATATTTCGATGATGATAATATACTTTGAGTGTAAAAGGTTTAGCTACGTATATTTGGATTCAAAAAATAAGTATAAATGTTGAATTGGATCAATTACAAAATATAATAAAGAATGAATCGCAGTTTAATTGGATTTTAAATTTGTACTATACGTTTATTTTATATTGAGGTGATTGTGATAATTTTCAACTGTTCAACTAAAACGGTACCACACTTACTCTAAAACCTCTTATTTAAAAACTTGTCAAATATAAGTTCAGGAGCTAATGTGACCAATAAAAAATGTCTCTGGTATAATACACGCTGACAAGATTTCATTTTTGCCCTTTAAAACTTGCATCTGATATTTTCTTTTGACACTAGCCAAACCTTCAAATAAAGACCTTCAAAAAGTATGCAATAAATATTTTAAATTTAGGCTGTTTTCAGGACAGATTTTCGAGACTTGAGGTTTTTGTCTTCAAAAAACAACTCATACCAATTTTTGGAACGTTACGAAATCCCGCTTTTCAAACATCTTACTTTAAAATCGTGTCTGCTTGTTTTTATAAATCCTATCTTCTAAAATCCCGCTTGTTAAAGATCTCGTTTTATTATAATCCCACATCTTAAAAATCCCGGTCAATTTCCTTCTTTTTTAAAACACTTTAATCAAGTGTTAGTTTTATTCGCCTCTTTTTCTTACATTTGACAAAATTAAAAAATACTCACCCAAAAAGATTAAATATAACGAACAAAACCCAAACAAATTTGACTAATGGCTTAAAGTTTATTTTGTCTCCTTTTAAAGAATATCAAAACTATCATTTTTAAAAATAAAATAACTTGTTTTAAATTACAAAGGGATTATAAGAAACGGAATTATAAAAACAAGATGAGATACGGGATTTTAACAAAGGGGGTTATACACACTGGGATTATAAAAAAGTGGGATTTTAAAAAGCGGGATATAGAACACAACTATAAACAACATATTTGTTGTTATTAAAATTTTACAGCACACAATAATGCCAGGTGTATTTTATTAAATTTAAATAAATGTATACAGGGTGTTCCAATAAAAGGTTTAATTTGTAATTTCCCGTCATCAGTGCTGCTGCCACTTTTGAAGCTGTCATCTTTTGACATTTAACAAGTTAAAATTATTCTTTAATAGTTATTTTTAAGATGACTTAGCTCAGATGACACAATCGATCAAGGATGGAGTTCGTGAAGTTATTGAGGAAATAAAGTCGAAACTGTGCGAATTGGACATGAAACATTTTTTAAATAACCGTATCCACGGTGGCCATTAACTGATGTTGTTTTCCATTGTTTATAGAATATATTATTTTTTCAATGAAATATACTTCCTTGGATATCTTTAAAAAAAATCACGTTTATTTAAATATTAAAATTAAACTTCTTATTTGAAAACCCTTTATAAACTTAATTTAGGGGGAAATTAATATTTATTTGAGACATTCGAAACTAACCAAAATTTTCCCTCATTTCTTTAAATGTCTCTATAAGAAAAAGAAAACAAAAAGTGAATTTTTAAAAAAGTCCTTTCTTCAAATCTCAGTGTTATTATTTGTAAAATTAAAGTTATTGGGAGTTCATATACATACGTATCTCTTCTAGTTCTTGAGATATGAAGGGCGAACAAAGTTTAAAGTTATACCGAATTTACAAACGCTCAAAAACGGATGGACCCATTACAAAAACCCCCAATGCAATAAACTCTTACTTAAACTTAACTGTTTCATTTCTAAGAGCAAATATTTAATGAACTTTGGTGTGCCTCAGGTTTGCGTACCTCTTTTTCAAAAGACTACTGTATACTATAACACTCTTAATAACAGAAAAGGAAATTAAGGTTGTGATCAGAATTCCATCCTTTCTCTAAAAAACTCAACAATATTCAAGTACCTAAACTGTTACAACGTCAGTTTATGTCTCCCAAAGTGATGATGTGGAAATTTTCACAATAAAACATGATCATTAAAACTAAAAATCCGCATTACCAAACAATAAATACAATTGAGTTGAGCTTGAGCATATAAAAATCATCATCACAATAGATTTGAGTTGATTTTCGAACATAAGAAGAAGCTGCAAAAAAAAAAAAACACACAAAACAACCCTCCTCCGGATAAAGGTTCCAAATAAATGAGGCGTTAAAAAAAAACCTCAATACAAAATAAAACCAAAACTTATGGCAAAATAAACCGAACTCAACTGTGCCTTTTTTTATCCCATTGTTGCCATCAATGTTTTTTCTGTCGCCTCTTTTTTTATAACCTCGTAGACCTTTAATAAGCTTCCCTGTTGTGCAAGATGAACAAACAAAAAAAAAAAAAACACCAACGTAAACCTTAATATTCCCATTTCCATTCCCACTCCATGGGGGTGGCTGATGTTAAGTTAAGGATAATAGAGATCCCTCTTAAAAAAAGAAGCAGGATTTGTTTGTTTTGCCGCGATTGTGTCAGTACAACAAGATGAACAACAACAACAACAACATAATCTCAAGGGGTGTTTATTTTGTCGTTATTTTCGCTTGAACGCATCTAAATTGCCATCTTTTGTAGCATTTGAATAGCTAATTCGCCCTTTCTAGCTGGTTTTTGGTTGCTTCAACTTTATGTCTTTTCAATTTAATCGTGTGTACTTGTGTTTTGTTTTGATACATTAGACATGGCAAAGATTGAGGATGTTTTAAAAAATGATTCAATATGTGATTTTTATGAAGTATAACGCACCGGACATCCGATAATGGGATGATAATAAATCATTAAAAATGATGACAAACAATAATTCTGACCACGACCACAAAATTATTGCATATAACCCTCAAGTATTTTGACTAATGGCTATTCAAAAACTATAAAAAAAAATTATGTTAAACTTATGTTTTGGTCTTTATTTTTTAGCAGGGGTTTGAGCAATCTTCATTCTTCTGAATAAATAAAAACATTTTCTTCTTTGATTATTTACAAATCAGTCAATCTTTCATTCTAAAAAAAAAATAAAAACAAAAATCAAGATTTAATTAACTGCAAACTCAAAGATTAAAGATTGCAAAGGCAATTATAAATTTAACTTCGTTAAACTTTTCCTCTCTTATATTTACCTTGGGTGTCATTCTCATCCTTAAATAACATGAAATTTAGGTTTTTATTGACAAAGTCAGTTGAGAAAGGACGAAGACTCTTAAGTCTGAGAAAGGGGGGTTGGTTGGTTGCCAAATACTATACATTATATAGAATACACTTAAAATAAGATTTTCACCTCTGCTCTGGAGCGTGGATTTTGTACATTTCAATAATTAATTTACCCTTAATTTATGACTGACGATGATGATGATGATGTAAATCATGATGATGAGGTTGTTGTCGGAGAAGAAATGCCAGGAGAACATCAACGAACAACGACGACGACGATACACATTTTCTGTGTAATTTAAAATTAATTTAACTCTTCACTTGATCTTTTGCAAGCTAAAAATATTAAAAAAAAAAAAAACGCATTTGAAATCGTTCTTTTTTAAAATTAGCTTAGCTCGCAATACGGTGGTAATTTCATAATAACGATGATTCAGGACATGAACATTTTTGAAGCAACGTATATAACTTCGCACTGGGGATATAATGCTTTGGAAAATGTATCATATCACAAAGAACAGGGATGCCATCTTAATTTTAAAAAAGGAGTAAAATTTGCCTTATGTAAATAATTATTAATTAATTAATTTCAATTATGAATTGAGAGTAATTTTTCCTTACACTTGTCACTTAAAGCACATTAAAATCCATAACTCAATTCTTAAGTTTATCTCAAATTTTTCCAACACTTATTTCGACAGCTCTGATTTCTGAGATAATATTATTAAAAAAAGTATTATAAGAATTATAAATTCATGATGAGTATGAGTATGAGAAATTGAATATATGAGAAAGTTAAGCAGAAAGTGTCTTCTTTTTTAATTGGTTTAATCGGCAAAATGAATTAGTTGCGTTACATATTCATATACAATACATAACGGCATTTCTCTTGAATTTATCATATATACATTTTAATTGGGTTAATTAATTGAAATTTATTAAAGTGACATTTGTGTATATATGGAGTTCTTTTTAATTTTGTGTGTTTTATTTGTCATCCAGCGGAGTATGTAATTCGTTTAGAATCATGTTCATTATATGAATTAAGCAAATAAAAAATACAAACAAGCGGAATTCTTTGTAACCATCAAACATACGAATCAATAGCGCAGAATTTCAGTCAAATTTTTAAGTCATTTTAATAAGTAATTAAATCAAAAGGGTGATTTTGTTATTTTTTGACATTTTACCAAAAAAAAATTAAAAAACAAAATGGTTTCCTTTGCTTATAGTAATTTTCTAAATCCATGTGACATCTGATATTCTGACATTTCAAATTAGGTTTGTTTGATTTGTTTTTCACTAAGTGTCACAGCTTAGACATGTTCAGGTATTGTTATAGCAATTGGCTAAATAATTTATAAGAAGCTAAGATAATAAAAGCTGTCATTTTTTTAACATTTCACTACATAAATGATGGAAATTTGCCGGCCACAGTTGAGGAAACTAGATCATTGTTGGGTTGTTGTAAAGTTCGGTCTCGGATGGCAATAGTGGTGAACAAATTTGAGCAATTGCTTCTGTGACTTTTAGTCTTCACGAAAATTCAAGTTTGGTGATTCCTGGATGGTCTTTGTATAAAAATTAAGGTTTTAAGGTGGTTTTAAAAATAAATTAACATTCAATCGTCTCCGGTGATTGGGTTGGCCGAATTGGAAGATTTAATTGACGATGACGTTTATTTTCAACAAGATAGCGCACTTTTGCAGGAAAAGTTTTTTATCCGTGTTCTCAAATAAGTTTCTAGATTTACACCCTTTACATTCGAATTTTCAACTTCAACTTTCGTGTGTGATAAGTTCATTAAATTCTGATCTCTTCAGCAATATCCATTGAGGAAATTAATCAACTTTCAGTACTCGGTTTGTGAATCGCAGATAACCTCTTATTGAATGATCCAACATTCGATATTACCAAAACTGCTACTAGGTGATTAGGATTTCTCTCATGACGGTGAAAGAAATTTGTCACTCCTTCTGATCTTGCATATTTGGGGCTCCAAAAAAAGTAAGTCTTTTGGACAGAATAAAAAAAGGGACCTACTGTCAAGTATAGAGAATTTAGTTTTATAACCGAACATAAAGAATGTGCAATGCTTTTCCCAACTCAAAAATATTCAAAACTTAAAGAATAATGTGCTTGTTTAAACTTTAAACATGTTAATCAATTGACCAAAGAGATCATGTGATTTGACACCTATGGAAAGAAAGATGAAAACACTGCATTTTGGAATAGTTAGTGAATTTATTGATATTGAAAATATTTGAAACAAGTCAAATCCTTTCGCTAAACATGAAATATAAAAAAAAAATCAAGTCACAACCCTGAAGTGCTATCCAATATGTTTGCTGATTTTTTCAATAGTGGTTATGAAGACTCTTTTAAAACTAATCATAGCTCGACAGTTATTACAAATGCTGATAACTTCCCC
The DNA here is from genome assembly GCA_951509635.1 of Eupeodes luniger. Taxonomy (NCBI): domain Eukaryota; kingdom Metazoa; phylum Arthropoda; class Insecta; order Diptera; family Syrphidae; genus Eupeodes; species Eupeodes luniger. The sequence continues at coordinate 1,913,791 of OX608075.1, read as the reverse complement.
CTCTTAGCTCACATAAAACCTAGGAATCTCTGAATCTTCTATACTTGAACTAATTCTAAAACTTGACGAAAACTTAAATCTTAAATTTACAGATTTAAGCAAAGCAATTGACAAACCTAGCCATAAACTACTATTAAGTAAATTAGAGCAAATCGGACTACATGAAAAATTAATAGCTTGGACTTCATCTTTAATTGCTGATAGACATTATAATTTTGCCTTCAAAATTGACCATTTTAATTCGATTATTGTCAATTCTTGTGTACCTCAAGGTAGCCACCTTGGCCCATTGTTATTTTCTCTGTTAATAAACGACCTCTCTTCTGTCTTAAAAAATTCGTTGACAAAAATTTACGCTGATGACGTGAAATTTGACCATGAATATATGTATGTTAAACTCAACGAACTTGAACAAACATTTCTAACTTCCAACTACTAGGTACATATCACTTTAGACTCAAAATTAACTTTTACTGACCATTTTAACTATTGCTATTGCAAAGCTTTATAAAAAGGTTTGGTAAAGAATTCCAAGATCCTTATGTCCTTAAAGCCGTAAACGTATTATTTGTCACATCAGTCCTCGAATAGGGTTGCATTATTTGAGTCTCTTATTACTCGACTCATATTCAAAGACTTGAAGGTGTCCAAAGAAGATTCTTAAGGTTTGCTCCACGTTTTCCCCGCTGGTCAAATGGCGTAACTTTGCCTTTGCTGCAACTAATAGGTTTTCCATCGTAAACTAATCACCGTAAGTATTTGCAATTTTGCTTTATTGTTAAATTTCTGAGTCAATCAATTTCATATTCATCAAATTTGTGTCGATTTCTCTTTATTGTAAGCCAAAATAACTTGAGAAATCTTGTGCCGATTTGAAAAAATTTTAGCCGGCCAACTATGGTTCTAACAACAATCCATACGCATTAATGTCATGAACATAATTTTCTTTTAAATTCTGTTCATCAAAATATCAACTCCGAGAGTTTCAAAGTAAACTTTTTCACTTTTTATTTTAATTTGTTACTTGGTGTTTAATTTAATTTAATTAAGTTTAAGTTTTATTTGTAAGCGTAAGCATTACAAATAGATTAATTTCAAGTTAAATGAATTTAGGCAAATTGTAATTTTCATTTCAACCAACATTTGTGTGTAAATGCTATTATATTTTTCAAATCTGTATTTTTTCGAAAACCGTCTGCATAGTATACAATGTAAATCCGCTTAAAAACCTGCATTAAAAACAACAAACAATAGCCTAATCCACATCATTTCCAAAAAACATCTCAATTAAATAACAATAACACTCTTAAATTATCCACGTACATGTCACATCCCTTTATATCCTTTTACCTAGAACTGACAATTAAATTCCAAAACGAAATAAATAATTGTAATCATCCCCTTAATAAGAAACAACAACTTCATCAATGATGATTGCTAATTATGTACGAATCATTAGCCTTCGCTTTTGTCCTCCTCCTTGTTGTCGTATTCGTTTTCGTCGTCATCGTCATCCTCATCATTGCAGTAAAAACCATCAGCAGCTCATAAATATTCAGGACAATCTGTGACATTATTTTGTTTCTATAACATAAACATATATCTGATGTCTTCGCCCATTGTCACCCCTCAGCTTGGGATTGAGATGATACAACAACTATAAGTAAAAGACCTAAACAAGAGTAACATCGTATAAGCACATCAGGACGATTGGCAATTGATTTAGAAACACATCGTGCGGCGGACTCAAACCGGAAGGACGTTTGATCCAAAAAAGAAAGAAAGAAAGTAGATAACTATAAAGGAACTCTGATTTCATTTCCTCCCAGACAATCAAGGCAGTTATCCTTAATCCACCAAACGAATGCTTAAGTGAAGGCGGATTGCGATTTTCATCCCTCTCTCTCTCTGCAAAGAGGATGTTTGTTTTGCTGTTCCATAGAAGCTGGTACAACACACAAACCGACTCATGACACTCCCAGGACAGCACAGCAGCATGGAAAAACCCTTAAAGTTAGACTCATGCTGATGTACTGTCCTGAGGGTAGGTAAGAGAACAAGTCATCGTCGTCAACATCGTCATCGTCGTCATCGAGGACGTGAATTGAAGTTACGCGCACGCGTCCGCCACCCAACGGGCGGTCCGGCAATTACGTGTTTATATACCAAAACATTTTGCCACCATTTTATGTGGATTTTCCTACTTCGCCCTTAATGATATTATAAGGGATTCCAAAGCTACTGGGGATTGTTAAGCGCAGTTAAGACTAAAGGTGGTTGTGACTTCTGAGGGCTGGTGGAACTCGTCCAGGAGCAGGAGATACGGAAACGACATTGGTAATGGTAATGTCCTTTTGTTTGTTGTTTTTTTTTTTTGTGATTGTTGTTGTTAACGTTCGTTTACCAGTCATTGTGTCGTCTATAAGTTTAGTATAGTTGCATGGCTTTTGGGTCCTGTTTTTACAGAGTATCCTGCGCTATTCTTTTGGTTCTTTGCAAAATTAAAAGAAAAATAAGGATGTGAGAGGAAAAAGGAAGTGTGCATTCTTGAACGTTGTTCCAACTCGATAAATGTACAGCATTTGTTGTTTTGGGATATTTGGGATTTGCAATTTGGGCTCAGACTCACAAATCTAATGATTTCGATTGCCGGCACGTGCAGATCATTATGCTTAATCAAACAGCATAATAAACAACACCGGAAGACAGAGCGGGCGCATTTAGTTGTTTTGTTTGTATATTATAGGTAAGGTATGATGCGTGATGTGAGAATAGCACTATATGTAAGTTCAATCACTTCAAAAACACAGAAAAGAACTTTTGGACTTACCTTTCGGAAAAGCTATTGAAGATGTGATTGCTAAACGTTGAAGTCGACATTGATTGTGGGGTTCGGGAGGTGAGTGACATTGGACCGCCGACTTCGATCGGCGAATCGGTGTTATTGGAATTGGTTGGACTGGTGCCGGAGTTTTGTGGAGTTCGGACTCCAGGCGATGGTGAGCCCGCACTTATGGAGCCACCTGATTGCGATGCAGATTGGGTGAGATGGGTTGAGGAGAGAGGTCTTTCGGGATCTGAATCCATGCGGGGACTGGTCGGTGGCGGGCTATGCGAGCTACGAGGATCATCATCCATTTCACCAGTTATGTCGGGCGATGAGTCTCTGCTATCGTCCATCTGTAAAAATATTAAATCTTTAAAAAGTTCTGAAATAAAGTCATTCGCTCTGACTTACTTTGTCTAGAGAAACTGAACCCTCACCACCATTTTCACGCTTACGTTGCTCGTCTTTTAGGCGTTCAGCTTTGCGCCACTTGGCACGACGGTTTTGAAACCATACCTGAAATTAAAATAAAATTTGAAACATATTAAAATTATTTTTTTCCCAAAATTATTAATGGAATGATTATACGAGTAATTCTGAAGGCTTTTTAATTTTTCATCGGAATTTATTGTAATCGGTCATTTTGATATTTTTCGAACAGTTTTTTGGGTGCGTATCGGAATCCCGATTCCGTCTGCAAAAATGTATATTTTTTAATACAGTCTCATAAAATCCCGCTTATTCAAAATCCCCATTTACTATAATCCCACTTTATAAAACCTCGACAAATCCCGCTTTTTATTTCATTGGAATTTATTGTAATCGGTCATTTTGATATTTTTCGAACAGTTTTTTTTTTTCGTCTGCAAAAATGTATATTTTTTAATACAGTCTCATAAAATCCCCCTTGTTCAAAATCCCTATTTACTTTAATCCCACTTTATAAAACCTCGACAAATCCCTCTTTTTTTACAATGCTTTCTTATCAAGCAATAGATATTGGTCTTATATCTTTTCGTTTACTATTTTTTAAGTTTAATACAATTTTGAATACTGGAACAAAAAGAAACAAGTTATAGAACCCAACACGAACACAATGTTTGTATTGTTTCAAAGTTAATTTTTTCTCCTTTCACAGAATATCCCAATTTTTTTAAAAACAAAACCGAAAATTTTAAAGGTAAAAACGGGATATTAAGATACAGGATTTTAAAATTTTAAAATTTATTTAAAAAAAGTGGAATTTTTAAAGGGATTCTGAAAAGTGGGTTTTTAAAAGCGGGATTTCAAAAAGTGGGATATCGAAAACAACCCCATTTTTTCATTTACTAATTCCAAGAAATGGAGTATTTAATTTTTTTTTTAATTTTTAAAATAATACAAAAAGGAATTTAATAAAAATTTGTTACTTTTTTTCTTTAAATTTAATAAAAATGTTTTAAAAAAGCGGGATTTTCGGATTTATTTTTTTTTACAAACAAGGACTTTGAAAGAGCGGGACTTTAGAAGACAGGCTTTTGGTAGAAACATTATCTTATGACACATAGAATTTGAAAATATATTTTCGAAATTTTCGAAAATATAATTTTCTTTTTTTAAACAAAATTAACTATTTCTTAGCTTGAAAATTTTAAGTCGCCAAAAATGAGATTACCTTCAGGAAAGCTACTAAAATTTTAGGAAAAATTCAATTGAAAGTTTTTCTTACAAAAACTAAAAACCTACTAAATATTGGTAAAGATATTTTTTTGAAACAAATAGCTTAAAAACAAACCGATTTTTAAATGGTGCTGAATTTGAGTTATAAACAATAATTTTGTAATAACTCTTAAAATTGTACAGTTTGTAAAGTTTTTTCTAAAAAAAAATTAAAATTACACTAAATTTCTTTAAAGTCTAAAACATGTCTACGGAAGAAGTTGTTGAAATTCAGACCAGGGGTGAAAAGAAAATACGTCTGTGTAATGTGATAGTCGATTTCAAAGTTTTAACCAAACAATTTGACATAAAATAAAAACTTCAAGAAGGGGGTTTATTCGTAGACTACTACATTAACATGTGGTGTTAAAGCGAGCTTGAAGCTCGCCTAAATTCTTTATAGACCTGAATCGAGTTGAAATGAGTTTGATTCGCCTCGATTCCGGTCAGGGATCGGAGTCGAGTCAAAATTTGTGAAGAAAAACCTGTGTGGAGGAGTTGGTTTTACAGATAATGCGTTATGGTCTGTTTATTTGCATGTTTGTGTACAAAAAATATAGTTTTGTTTTAATTTGATTAAAACAAAAAAAAATTGCACATGGAGTAGGTAGCATATTATTCTTATATGGTGCTGAACTATTCAGTTTTTCATTGTTTAACACGAATCAAACTATCTCACTTGCACTTCATAAGAAATATCGAAACACCATTTGCATTTTAGAAAGTGGTGTCAAACTTAATCATTTTTAAATCTTCGTGTGCATTGGAAACACCAAAAAGATTTATTTAATCTATACTGAGATAAACGTTTGGTGGAAACATAGCAAAACATAAATATCTTTTCTATTGTTTTCTCTTGTAAAATAAGCCCAATTAGTCCATTTTCACTAACAACTAAATAATATCAACAGTAATAGATTGATTTTTTTCCCCAATAGAAAACACATGATTCCAAGTGCACAACTACTCAACGAACACAGCCATCGAGATACAAATGCAATCGTACCAACATTTGAGAACGAAATCACATAAGATCCATTCGAGACTCGTATAAATGTCAAAAACCAATCCGTAGTAAGGTTCTACTTTAACTTTTATAGGTGTTATTCCTACTGTGGATATTGTTTTTGTTATTCGTGTAAAATCCTACTTTACTATGGATAGATTTGCCAACAAAACACGGGTATTTTTTTTGTTATTCGTGTGAAATCCTACCATATTATTGATAGATTTTCCAACAAAACACGGATATTAAGTTTAAAGTTCAAGTTTAGTGAAATAATAAGTCCCGTTTACTTTGAGCATTGAAAATTATTTTTCATTATATTCTCTGTTACAAAAACCTTAAAAGGTTTCATATGTATAACACAAAAAAGTACACATTTATAACCTTTTATAAAAGTCACATTAATATGTCATATTTATGTCAATTCAAATTACCCCAGAGGTAAAGCTAAGTCGATAAAACAGTAACAATTATCTAGACGGCTTTTTTGTTCTAAGAAATTTTAAACTTAATTAAATAATCACCAACCGCTTGTTTGAAAATTGAGTGAGTGATTTTGTTTAGACTGTACTACTTCTCGTATTTAGTTCATTCAAGTTTTAATTAGAACTAAAAAGTAATTAAAATAATAAATTCTATAACTTACTGTTTAACACCTAAAGATATAAAGGTAGCTTGGTCACGCAAAGGCAACAACCAAATTCAGATGAATAATAATGATAAGTGCTCATAACCAGTATTGCCGCAGGTCATAAAAATGAGTGAAGTAGAAAGATGTAACAAAAGCTTAAAATTTGCAAGGAAAAAAGGACACAATGTCTTATTGTAAAGTTCAATTTCTTGAAGATAATAAATAACTAAAATTCTACATTCATGAAACAAAAACATTCAAAAGATTTCTCAATGCTGTTAGAAAAACGCTGTCGTTAGTTTCTTAAAATATTCAAATAAAAGAAAATTTTGATCAAGTTCTTGATAAGAAAAAAAGTATTCAAAATATCAACTTAAAAACCATGAGGAAATTTAAGCTTCTTGTAAAATTTGTAAAACGGGGCAACGCTACTCATGACTCATGAGAGAGTATTTAAGAGAACTGAAAAAGCACTTACTTAGTCACACTGTGATGTATGCAGGTAAATTTATTTAATTTTAATGGGAATTATGTTTTATCTCTGATTTATAAACTTAATACTGGTTTTCCATTAAATTGACACTCAATATTGGCTTAATATTGAGAAAAATTCAATTCAAATCTGTTTGTTGTATTAGAAGTACGTGATGGTTTATTGCAAGAGGTTGACATTTTTCTAATTTGCTTTACAAATTTAAATTTATAAACATTTAGTGATTATTTTGTAAACAAAAACAATGATCTGGAGTGTTTTGATAATTTTAACACTCTTCGCCAGAGGGTTGCTAACTAGTGGTAAGAATCATGCAATACTTCTAAAATTTGATTTCAAAAGGAATTTGTTTTCTTTTAAAGATTGCACTTCAGAACCTGATACTGGCCCTTGTAGGGCTGATTTCGTAGCTTGGGCTTATGATCCAATGACAAATGAATGTTTCGAATTCCCTTGGGGTGGCTGTCGTGGTAATGGAAATAGATATGGAAATCGTGAGATATGTGAAAGAAATTGTAAGAAATAAATTTCTACTTTAAAACAACAATCTAGCCTTTCCAAGTTTTCTTTTCACTTTAAACAAATTTAACTTTTTTTTTGAAAAATATTTTTTCGTCGAAGTTGAACATAACTTAAGGATTTTTCTGTCAACTTGTGATTTTGTTTTATACACTCAAAGTTGAAGTTTTCAACTTGTGATTTCCAACTACATTTAAGATTTTCTCTACAAATAATAGAAGTTGATGATTCTGAGAAAAAGCTACAAACAGTTGAATATCCAATAAAAGAATAAGCTGGGACAATACCTTTCAAACTTCGTTAGTGGATCAAGTTTTTGACAGGTCAAAAGTTAAGCAGTAAAACTTTCTTAGAAGAATTAGTACCAAATTCCAATCGAGCTCAACTACTTGACTAAACAATATGTTGTCATTTTTGAACCATGAGTAGAGGGATGCTCTAATAAGGTCTTGTAACAAATTTGTAAATAAGTAGGTTTGTCCTATTGGAGAGACTGATTGATACATATCATCCCATTTAAGCCCAGCAGCGTTTCCTGCCTACGTTGGTTGCTTGTTAAATATCACAGTCATTGTGGTTTAAACAAAGAAAAGAAAACAAATGATTTGGTTTAACGGGTGCAAAACAATTATCCACTCGGATGACTTTGATGTGTTTGCACAGTCTTTAAAAGTTCAATTCTCTAAAAGCCCACACCCTTTCCAAAAGAAAACAAGATTTTATTTTTAGTATCCCTTTTCTAAGCAAAATTAGTCGAGGACAAATAAAAAAAAACCATGGGTGTATGAAATTTCAGAAATTATCCTGAAGTAATTTTTTGATGTATGATGCGCCAAATTGTTCGGTAGCTCATACACTGCCTCGAACCACCAACCTATTAAACATTCAAAGACTTTAGCCCTCGAGGCCGGCGCGCGGCGGCTTCGGCGAAAGGGGTTGATTTTTGTTGGTAATTGCATTTGGTCGAATAATCCTTTAATGCTGATGCAAGTTGATGGCTGTTTCGGTGGCATGGTAGCGGTAGCGGCAACAAGGCAATGATGTTGATGGTGTATAGTGTATGGTGGATTCTAAGATCTGAGAAAGGGGTTAAGAGAAATATGCATATTCGCTTATAGTTAACACATCTGTTCATTCATTCCAGTTCAAGGACTTGTTGGAGGGGTGAAACGCGCACCAGGTATCGGTATATGTTTTATATCAACATTTGACTGTGGTTTGGGTGCAGCATCCCTTCAGGCTATGCGATTCGATTCTTCGATTGTGTAACAAGAAAAACACACATGTAATTATTTTCATGAACCTCTGGCGGGCTGATGAATTTGTTCTGAGCAAATTACCCAAACCACTTATCGTTTGTCAAGAGACGTATATAGGCAGCTCTTTACCACCCCATTCCACTTCCACTACCACTCCACCCCTAGCAGAATTCTGTCATTATTTACAGATTAGTTTCTGTTTCATTATTTTGTTTATTTGGGTTTTATTGTGTGTGGTGTTTCAATAAACATTGCAACTGTAACAGCGAGGCGACAATTGAGAACAACAGGAACAGAGATGGAAGTCGAGCCAGCATGGAAATGTCCTCGAGGCAAATAAGAAGCACTCACTTTGTTTTGTGTGTGTGTCGATCATTAGAGCGGGAATTTTAAATTATTATTTTTAACCTTACTTTTTCTGTAAAATTTTCTTGTTTGTTTGTTCATATGGATCGACTCGACAATGATGACGACAGGACTTTTAAATAAGGTTGAAATAACAGACATCATCAATGTACGAATATGGAAGGCATATAGCTTTAACTTTGGAGGGTCCTTTAGTCATCATACCATCCAACCCTCTGAATAATTCAATTTCCGTGAAGTTCATTGAAATATGAAATTGTTATAACTCACTTTGGCGAGAAGCCCCCTTTATTGCCTTTCTCTCTCTCTCTCTCTCTCTCTCTGTGCCTGCCTATAAAGTGCCTATATCTGCTTCAACCATCAAATATCACAACAAGCCAAAAATGCCTTGGAGGCTTCGCCTCCGCCCAGAAATGTCTTGAGATACAATAAATTTCTCTACCATACCACTTTATTGTATAATATGATAGCGATATAGCTTTGTATACACGCGGGGCTGTAAGTAGAGGGCGTACGCCATGTTTGCCATTAAGGGATCTCTTTTCCGTAATAAAGCGAGAGTTCTACCACCCCCCTCCCCCACCCCTTCCAGGACAAGTGGGTGTATCTGTACATATATAGAGCGAAAGAAAATCCAGGAAAGGTTTTATTTATTACAATGTGTATTCGGAGCGGATGGGGCGAATCCTTTTCAATTGTTTCGCTTTCGTCCTTTTTTTGTACCTTGTATTGTAGTCTGCGTATTTCTATATTCTATGTGAGTTGTGGAATAGCCAGAGGGGTAATTGTGGCTCCCATTATAGTACATATATTCCAGGCAATGGAATCCTTAATAGAACAATTGAAATTATAGCTCTGATGATTACAAGAGGAAGAGTGGTAAGCAAGATGTTATAGATATGTATATATGTTGGTATATATTTGAGACACCAAACTTAGTCCTGCTCCTTCCCTCTTAATATCCTTTTATATACTTATACAAATAATATGGAAACATTCAATTTGTGTTTTGATTAGAAAATTTATAAATGTCTGATGGGAAAAGGGATGTACATAGTATATTGCGGAAAACAAAATCATTGTTAGAGAAAATGATTGTCTCATAAGTTAAACAAATAATTTCAATTGTTATTGTTGTTGTATTCACATCCTAATAGCAAATTCAAACCCACATACAAATACTATAAACCGAGGATACACATTATAATGAGATATTGTTTTGATAAATTTGCAAACAAATTGGATATGTTATTTCATTTGTTTGTTATTAGATGGAAAATTGCTTTCTATTAGGAAATAAATATATACATACAATATACATATATAAAAGAATATGTATGAATATAGAAAAGGACATAGAGAAAAAGGATTCCTTTTTGTTAGAGAAGAAAAGTTTGAATGTTATGAATTTACAATTGAGCGAAAATGAAATTGAAAATCTTTACACACATTGTGGAAATATTGCCGTATACTCATTTCATATCAAGGCTCTCGGGGGTGTTGGGCTTGGTGATGTTGCAAAAGTTTTTCAATCATTTTGTTAAGTTATTTTACATATATTTACACACCATCTGTGCAACTAGTATCTTGTATTAATTGAATCTGCATTAATAAGTACCTTTAAATTTGTTTTATTTGACGGCTTTACTTTGAGAAAAAAATTAGGCTTAAGTTAGGAGTTATTAATAGTACTAATTAATATTTAGTGCAGGGGGCAACACTTCAATTTCCTCATATAAAATAAACGTAAACTTAATTTTTTTCTTCTTTTAAGTTCTACAGGTCAGTGGCATTTTATGGTGTTATTTCGTCTTGTAAAGTGCTTTTCTTAGAATTTTACTAGATATTAAGTCCTTGAAGTTTGAGTAGCATTGAATTCCCACACATTCTCGAACTAAATTTAAGAAAATGTCGTGAGCTTCAAAGACTAAAGTCTTGGACTTTTTTGTAAGAAATTATATTTCCGTTTTTTTTTTTCGGCGAGTAATTCTGTAGATTATTTATTTGATTTGTGTTTTTGATATTAGAAAACACTTAGTCCTTAATTCTGGCTTCCATAAAAAAAATGAAAAAAGTACGTATACGCATAAGTAGTTCCATTATTTATATACTCTTTTAAGTTTTTTAAAAATTCAATGGTGTAACGGAGTATTACTCCGATTACACTTAATTAATTTAATGGATAAGACACTCAGTATGAGCTAATGGTTTTTTTTAATTTGGATAACACTTTTTTTATTGTTATATTTTTTTTATCAATTATGTTTTGTTTTAACTTCATTGTCTTATATTCAATAATTTAGAAAATAGAAAAAATAAATTCAGCTATTTTTAAAGTCAACATAATTAAAAAAAGCAGTCCCTTTATAAATGCCTTTCAAAATAAGCACTTAATATTTTGTTTGTAATGAAAGAACTCCGAAAAGTATCTAAATCAACTTAGCAGTATTTTTGTACTTATTTAATTTTTAAAAAAGTATCTCTTGATTATTTTGTTTTTTAATATTATCCTGTTTTTTGCAAGTCTAATTTAAAAAAAAAAAAATAAATACGCCAAGTTAATGAAATTGATAAAACATATTTTTTGTTAAAACTCCCCAAGATCTACCTTTTTCTACTATTAAATTTTAAAGAATTAAATTTTAAAGAAGAAGAAGAAAGTTAACACAATATTTTATACAGCTTGAAGTTAATATATTTTTACTTGCGACATAAAGGAACTATATGGCAAGTATTGCACTCGTAAAAAATGTCGAAGTCGATATATTAATCAAATATGACATTACGATGGTAGAAAAGACGTAAAAATTGGGTCCCCCGATTCCGTCCATCTGTTTGTCTGTCCTGGCCCCTACAGCTCAAAGCATTCGATCGATTGGAAAATAAGGTTTTGAGCCAATTCACGTTAAGTATTTTGTTCATATTTTTTTTTTAATTTAAAAAAAACCGCTCTTACGATTTTTAAATACAAATTTTGAAAAATTATTTTTTTTTTGAGAAGTCAAATTGCATTTTAATTTTTGAAAACAAACTTAATATACAGGAAATATTTGAGCCGTTTATTTTGAAAGTGGCATAAGTCACTTTTTTTTTAAGTCGAGATATTTAAGGTATTTGTTATACCGTTAATTACCAATACTTCTCTCGAAAAAATCTCAATAGTTCTCAACTTATTGAGTGCAAATTTTTTAAAAATTAAAAGATACCGTTCAATTGTATTTAGTGTTGCCATTATTTCGATTTTTTTGAAAAAGTGACTTATGCCACTTTCAAAATAAACGGCTCATTTGTATCCAAGTCTTTGGATATGCATATGAGCAAGTTCGTGCGTCATGCATTTTATTACAATGGTGTTCAAGTCAAAAACAATATTAAATAGTTTACTTTTTATCTAAAAAACAGGTTCGCTTATTTTTATAGAAATATATTAAAAAGTTAACACAATATTTTGTATAGCTCAAAGTCAATATTTTAATTTTACCCAACATATTGTGGTTGAAATTAAATTATTTGATTCAATTTTTGATATTATTTTGCTTAAGAAATCTGCCAATGAATTTTTTTCTAAAATTCAAAAATACTAACAAACAATATTTTGCTTATTTAAAATATTTCTTGTAGGTTTTCATTTTTTGTATAAGTAATTATTATCAATTGAATTTTTCTAAACAAAATAACCTTATATTTTAAAAACATTATTATTAGCACACAAAATTATTCTCAATGTAATTTTTTTCATTATTTATAAAAAATTTAAGTTTAAGCTTTGTTTTAATTAAAAAAAAAAAAAACACATTTTTGTTTTAATTTTAATACCAGTTCTGTACGATTTTATAATTTTAATGAAGTCAAGAGCAGGATCATTGAGTAAAAAAACATTTTTTTTTTAAATCAAAATTCACATAAAGTTAGAAGATTGAAATTAACATGTCAGTTCAATCATGTCTAGAACACTTGCAGGGTTTGAATACTAAAACAAGAACTTGATTGTGCTACCAAAAGAATGGAATAACATGCCTATGTTTTATGGGTGCCAACCAATGATCAGATTTCTTTATTTGTGGTACTTATACTTTTTAATTCATTCATAATAATTTAAAAGCTTTTCTACCTCGACTGGGGATCAAACCTTGACCAAGTAGCTTACAGAGCTGATGTACTACGCACTTTGATTCTTGAAATACGGAAACCAAAAAATGTATCCCAAATGTGCGTGCATGTTGTATTTATAAGATGGATTAAAATTCTAGTGATTTTGAAACTTCGAGAAATAACAAAATTTTCAATTCGACAAATCGGATCAATTACAATAACTTCATTAAGGAACTTACAAAGTACGTATACGCCTAAGTGCACCTTTGGTTTGTAAATTCTTCTCAACTTTGTTTTTTAGCAATTTTGTTTGTTTTAACCTCATTGTCTTTGTAGTTACATATTTTAAAAAATCATTCAGCCATTCTTAAAGTTAAAATGTTAAAAAAAGCACTTTATATTTTTGAAATAAACCGTTTAAAGAACTTCACTGTATTTATTTAATTTTTGAATGAAGATTATCTCTTTATAGATTTTTTTGAATTTTTTGTTGTTAAGGACAATATTGTGAAATAAAAAACTAGTTCGTCATGGTTCTATGAAAACTCAATATTGTGTATTTTTAGAAAATTGAGATAAATAAGCTTAGTGTATGCAAATGAAAAAATTTATATTCTATCAAACTCCCTAAGTTCTATGTACGTCTCTCTTTTATTAAATTATAAAGAATTAGATCTCCCAAAATCTGATAATCTGTATATTTAAACTTCAAATGCAAAATTTCTTGAAACTTAAAAAATTGACTTAACAAGCTCTAATAATAATAATAAACTCCAAGTCAATACTAATGTCTGCTAAATGGTATTCTTATATCTATTCAAAATTACTTTAAAGTTAACACAATATTTTGTATAGCATTCATTATTTCCATGATGTTGGGATCAAAAGTCCATTTTTAATTTTGTTTTTCTCAAAAAATCTGTCAAAAACACTATTCTCTGTAGAATATTCTGAATATATTTTAATTTTGTATTCATAAAGAATTTGAGTTGCAAAATAAATTTTTAAATTTTGTTCTGATTTATAAAAAAATGTTACCTAAAATTTTATTTTTAATTTTCAAAAAAGTTCCGTTTGAGGTTTAAATTCAATTGAAGTCGTGTAATATTCTATGTCAACAACTTTTTTACTCTTTTGCTAATTGTTGTTTTAAAAGAAAATATCTATTGGATTTTTTAAAATTCAATTGAAGTCAATATTTGTTGACGTATAAATTCAAGTGAATTTAAACCGTCGAGAAATGTTCAAGTTTTCAAAACCATAAACGTTCAGTGGGTAATTCAAAATAGTCAAAAACAACAAGTTGAGAAAGCTTCAAAATCAAACCTGCTCAACATTTTTTTAATATAGAGGCCAATAACGTCTAATATATAATGAGAACTTCTAGAAACTAAGTAAGATACTAAAATGATTAAAACTGTTACTAGAAGAGAAAGATTTGTTCTTTGCAAAATCCTCCTACAATTTATTGTTAAGGGATATGTTTTGCTATAACTTAGCCTTAAAACCCACGTTTTTGGTTGTCTTTAGCATTTTTAAAGTTGCATAATTTTAAAAACCCGATGTGCTACAAAAAATTTAACGTACAATTCGAATGGATTTTATTCGACTTCATCCTCTAAAAAAGTATTAGTTTGTTTCTGTGAAAGACAAAAAACGTAATTTTGTAGACCAGTGTTATCGATTACCTATATTCAAATATGCTTAAAAGAGCAGCTTTTTAGCTTTTGATTATATTGTTATTGAGTTCTATTTGAAGAACATCTTTCATTATTTTCAACAAATATTTGCTTTAAATGCTAGAAAATAGACATTCAGCGATCAATAAGCAGACTGACCCGCTTTTGAAAACGTTTCATTTATGATTTAATGTGTGTGACTTGTGTTCAATGTCTAGAAAGTCGCATTGCCCTTATGCAAAGCTAATACATTATTTATCAGAACTTTCTCTCCTTAAAAATTTAAATCTTAAGTAGCAAATGTTTTTCAAAAAAAAAAAGTGGAAAAGGATTAATCTTGGACAATATCAAGTTACCGTGTTTTTTCTTTCTTTTCGAATTCAAAAACAAAAATCCACCCCACAAAACAAGAAAAAAAAATACACTTACAATATTATAAAAATTAATTTCAATTGAATATCAAATTATTATCTTTGTCGAAGAAGAACTTGAAATAACGAAATGAACATTGAAAATTTCTTATACATATACCCAAACAGAAACACAAAAAAAAAAAAAAAAACAAAAAAGGATCAAAAACCATCAAAAACGTATTTTTCCTTCAAGTTTCGAGTCTATCTGAATTATTAAATGTAAGTCGTCGTCCCCGTCGAGAATATTTCCCAACAAGATTATAAAATCTCCCGACTTTGTCTAAATTTCAACTCAACTCCAAAACTCGAAACGAAACCGAAATGGAAATGAAATTATAATGTCCATTTCTATTAAGGAAAATTAGATATTTTTGTTTTTTTTTTTTATATTCCTTCGCATTCGTATCAAAAAAAAAATAAAATATAACGTAATATAAATCTTCTTGGGGGTTTTTATTTTATTTCATTTCATTCAAACCGCGTTTGGCCATATTATAGACTCGTTCTTCCTTCCGCCCTCCCACTTTGCCCCATCTCAAGGTAGGTATATGGAAGAAAAAACCATTTTGAACAATTTAGATTGGTGTCAAGTTTCAAGAGCGTGTGCGCGTCCCTGCCAAGCCAAATGGATGTGGCAGGGCAGGAGACCAAAGGATGTTTTTTTTTATTTTTAGTATTTTGGTTTGTTACCAGTACTTTTTTACCCTCGTCAAGGAGGCGAACTTTCGAAAGACGTGGAGGTATCAGACTAAAAGAAAAACCTCATTGAATTTTATTAAATCCCCTTTTAGACGAATTGAAAAATAAAAGTAAAAATATATATGAAAACGAAAAGCCACATCTCAAAAAATATTACTGAGGTGCGGCAGAAGCAGAGTGGTAAGCGGCACAGCGTCCTGAGACAGGACATCATCTTATAGTTAATTTGATAAGGAGGCTTTTGTGGTTTTTGCAGATTGTGACAGGAGTCAAAAATAATTTGGAACACTTTGAATTATAAGGTTTTTTGGTTTTCCGTTTTTGGCTCTGGATTTCAGGAGGAGGACCTGATGCTATGATCAGGGGGTCACATGTGTTTTCGAAAGAGAGAGTGTCGGTGGCTTGACACGTGCACGTGTATCAAGTGTCAAACTTCTTTTAATTCTCGAGACTTTATTTTATTTAACTTTTCTATATTTTTTGTTTGGTATTCAGTAACGTGCAAAACTAATTTTATAAAACGAAAAAAATTGTCAATCTTTTGTTCCGAAGCATCGTCGTCGTTGGTAGCGTTGCGTCAATTGTCGTCTTCTTTTTTTTATATATTTCTTGGGTGAAGTTTGGTGGGAAAATACCGGAAAATTATACTCGTAAACATGACAAAGGGTAGTTGGGCTGCATAGAGAGTGTAAAACGACAGCAGTGTTTTTATTCTAGCAATTAATTCGTGAGAATTAATGCAAAATTTATTGTTTAATTACCACATGCGCTTCTGTTGCACCCTTCTATCGTTTCGTCGCCTGTAAGAAATATAATAAATAATGACGGCAGCAGACGGAACGGTTTTCTGAGAACAATGCCCGACTACGACGACGACGCTTATAAATGAAAATATTGCATTTGTTTTGTGCTGAATGATGACGATGAAAGTTATACACACGGAAATACCAACAATTAGTTGAAGAGGGCCCATGGCTGAAGAGGGCTCTTGGGTGTGTGGTAAGTTTCATTTTGAAACTTATTTCCCGGGATACGTTTTCGAGTGTTTTATGTTTTTGTTTTTATAAAAATGTTACACTGAAGTTTTTCGTTTTTTCAATTGTTTCAATCGTTTCAATTGTTTTAGTAAAACAAACTTCTGGAACTCAATACTCGTACTTAACATATAACGGGTTAATTGTGTTGCTTAATCAGAATTTAACGAAACCACCTTAAGAGCAGACTTAAATTTAAAATAAAAAAAAATACTACTTATAAAATCCTTAAGGCCTCACGTCGTCGTTGTATAGTTGTCGGTATAAAATCTCTTGTGTTTTGTAATTGCTCCGGAAATACGGTAAATGGGTACTCTACGTCATATGTCGTTCTTGTTAGTTCCCATTATGCACGTTAGGGGTAAGCTTCCTCGTTTGGTGATAATTTTTCTTCTTGATGCTAAGGTTTTCACTCTCTTTTTTCCTGTAAATATGGATGTATGTAGTTGCCTACTTGCTTTTCACACATTGCTATAAGCTTATCCATCCACATATGTGAGAAAAAATGGAAATGAGGCAATTGCCATATATTTTCAAGACCACTTTAAGTTTTGCAAGTCGGGGGGAAGTATCCACTAATTGGATAGTTCCTTAGAAAATTTGCAGCTTTTGCTGTGATTTGTATTTTTGCTTGTCTAAGAGCTAAGAGAAGCTCGAAAAAAATTACATTGCGGTGATTATTATTATTTTTTATTAAAGCGGTTATATTCTAACACCACGACTGCATCAGCATCAGAATCAGCATCAAAAGTGCCACAATACTTGTATAATAGCTTATAACAAATGTAAAATTGTGCTAATTGGTTTGTTAATGCCAAAGAGTCTTTTTTTTTTTATCTTTAAAACGCTGTGTGGGTGATGAAGTGCATAATATAAGAACACTTTTCAAAATGTTTCCTTTTTTTTTTGAAGAAGAAGAAAAACTCATTGAGTTAATGAATTCGGTTTTGTTTGATCAAAGTATGTAAGAATTTTATTTTTGAATTTTTCATCAATGTAATGTTTTTTGAGTTGATCAATTTTAAATGAATAAAATTTTTTATTGAAATTCTTAACTTTTTAACAGTTGACCAAAATTTGCAAGATAAAAAATAAAAACTAATAGATTTTGTATAAATTAAACAAAAAGGAAAATATCGGGCTGAAAAATGTTGAGAACGATATCTTCAGAGTAATTTTGCATTGCGAAAAAATAAGTTTTTGACATCTAGTTAAATTTTTACAAAATTCGAATTTGATAGTTTGGTAGTTAAATAAAAATTTAATTTTAGACTCGAATTTTTAAGCAACAATTAGAGATATTGACAGTTGTCAGAAAAATAAAAACCTACAAAAATACTAAAAATTGCTCTGCGCATAAAATATCAGAAACACTTATTTGAAATTTTGTTGTTACAATTTAAATATGTTTTTTAGAAAATTCCAATTTACAAAGACCAACAAAAAACAAAAATTATTTATCTTAAAGTTATGGTCCTTGATTTTCCAATTCACTGCTCAGATCATACCTCGAAAACCACTTATACAAGGTTAAATACCGGATTTCAATCTTCGATCCCATTTTTGCAAACTCAGGAATAACTCAAGGGAGCTTCCTTGGTCCTATCCTATTTGAAATAACTATAAATGTAGTTATTAATGTAATTTATTATTCAACTGTCTCTTTTAACACTATTGACATGTTAATAAAAAGGCTACTTCCACTACATCTGATTCTATTTTATACTTCAAAATTATATTGAAACGTTTCAGACTTGTTGCGCCAAAAATTTCTTAAAACTCAATGTTGCCAAATTCTAATTCATAAAATTAGCCCGTAAGAAATCACAAAGTAACTGCTAGTATTACATTATGTTACCATTAAATTTGTCGGTTCTATTCATGGCCCTCAGTTAGGTTTTCGATTCTATTTTGATCATATCATTATCAAGGCCAAGTCCACCAAGTATTTCATTTCATGAAACATTGATCTAAAAAATTCTCGAACCTCTATGGCACTAAATCCCTATCCAAAATAAAATAAATAATAATAAGACGAATTGAAAAAAAAATTAAGAAAGAATTGAATGGAGTTGAATAAATCCCTATTCACCGCCTTTATTAGAACTCTTCTTGAATACTTTAGCCAAGTCGGGTTTCCCCATCAGAACTCTTACTCTCCAAGAATTGAATCTATAGGTATACAATGCAGATTTCTTCGATTTGCATTTAGCGGCCTTCCTTGGAGTAATAATCTATTCTTACCGCCTTGTGAAGATCGTTTAAATCTTATCAATCTGCCGCGAAGTCGTTGATATTCTTTTTCTACACCAGCTTTTTGCAGGGAACATTGACTAACCAATTCTTCTGAAAAACATTTCCATTTATACTAATCGTCAGACATGTTCTGTCCCCATCTTTCACTTACCCCATCACTTAAAAAATTAGGGGCCTTCTGAATCTATCTCAAGAATGCTGAGTTTATAGCTAACAACGCACATAACACCTTTGTTTTGAATATCGGTCCTTCCTTCAAGCTGAGATCACACGATTGGTCAAATGTACCGATTTTTGTCCATTTGTATGTACAGATCGTGTGAATGGCAGAAAATATTGGGCATAAGGCAGATAGGACAATTTTTTGGGCCGATAGGCAGATAAAATTGAGCTGTCTTGTACCAATCGTGTGAACTGTTCATACACCGATGAAGACAGAAAAAATTCTTAAATGTACAGATAATTTGTTCTGCCACTTAATGACCGATCATAGTGACCAATCAAAGCAGATAAGTGCCGATATACTAAAAAATATATTCTATCTGTTCTCCACCGGAGAACAGAAAATAAAAGGCAAAAATTCGTATTTAAAAAATTGTCACTTTATTCAATTTGAAGCCTCAGATCCCTTACCGCTGGTAGGGGGAAATCTTTAGCTTATACGTCGAGATGAATATTAGATCTGAACTGTTTGAGATCGAACGATCCCTTTTTATTTAACGCAGCAAATCTTAGTTTGTCTGCGGATGATGCAATAATTAAAAGAATATTTTTTATTGTATACAAAGAATAATTCTTGGTTAGGACAAGAAGTGTTGATACTGCATCATATCTTAATAGTTCTCATATCCCTTTTTGTTAACTTTATTTGTACGGAGATACACAAGTGTGTTCTCATATTAATAGAATTTGAACTTGTAACGGATCACAAACCTTTAGAAGCTATATTCAAGCCTACCTATCTATTTTGAAGCGACTGCAAATAGCTCATGGCAAAGGGGCGGACTACAGAAAAGAAGTACAGAAATTTACTCTTATGTACAACGTGACACCACATGGCACAACGGGTAAATCGCCTTCAGAGCTTCTTTTTAATAGGACTATAGAGACAAAATTCCCTCTGTACAAGATGTAAGTGAAACAATTTTATTAACACAAAGAAAAGGAGAGAGGAGATAGAGTTCGTGGTGCAAAGGAAGCGGATATTTTCATTGGCGATAAAGTCTTACTTTGTAATTTAATTCCCCAAAATAAACTTACAACAGCCTTCGATTCAACTGAATTCAAGGTGATGGAACGGAATCGAAACGAAGTAGTACTACAAGGAGATGATGGCAGAACTTTTAGGCGAAATTTAAACCATGTGAAGAAAATACCAATGCTGGATCAGACTGAAATCAAAACAACAAAACAATGAAGATATTTTTGAGCAGTCTATTTTCTTTTTTTTCCGTATGGACATCATTTTAATTTTATATAATTTTAATTTTAATATAATAATGACAGATCGTGTGACAGGGTTGTACAGATATCGGTCATATTCTTCTATTGTACAAATAAGCGCAGAAAATATTTGGCTAAAATACACCAATCGTGTGAACACCTAAAAATATTTTCGGTACACAAAATTTCTGTCACCAAATGTGTACAGACAAATTTTGGCCGAAATCGGTACATATGACCAATCGTGTGATCTCAGCTTAAGAAACAAAAAGTGTATTCTCATTAAAGACTAATAGATGGGACTACAGGTCCATGCTTATGCATAACATAAAACTAAAACAAATCTCTAAAACTCGGTTTACAGAAAAATTAGACCTCGTTTGAGTTCTAACTAATTTCTTCATCAAGTTCTAAAGGGCCTTGCACATGTGAGCGAACAACGAATGAAAGAATGGACGAACAAACGTGATTTTACACATTTCAAAAAGTCAATTTCATTTTGTGCATGCATTTTGTTCTCTAAAACAAGACAATTCTGTAAAAATAATTTGGAAGCAACGAATTGCAGTGTGCTTGCTACGAACTGTCAAACTCTATTCGCGATCCACATACCATCCACACTGCAACGAATAAATTGTTCGCGCGCAACTTAACCTCAAAATTATAAATTTTGTTTTGTTTTTTTTGTGTGAAAGATCATTGCTGAGGAAAATATGGAGAAAAGGTAAAATTCGCTGTCTGCGAATAGAAATAAAGCTCATGTTAAAGAAAAGTCAAAATATGCGAACATCCACAGTTCGCAGTTCGTAGTTCGTAGTTCGTAGCTCATGTGCAAGATGGTTAAGGCTTTGGTAATCTGATTTAAATCTTAGTTTGAAATAGATCTTCGTTTTATAAGACCGTCGGTAAACTGGGTTTAGCAATGTTCTTACTTCTTTAAACGACTTGTTGTGCAGGTCATATTTTATTTAAATTGATAATTTTTTTTTTCACTCAAGAAACTCAAACATTTTCTACAGTTTCTATTTTTCTCCAAAAAGTTTTAATTAACTTCTTTGAAAACCACCATTTCGAATACCCTACTCGTGACGAATAATTTTATTATGATCGAACTCACCTGAACACGAGCTTCTGTCAAATTTATTTTCATTGCCAAATCCTCACGGGTGAACACATCTGGATAATGAGTTTGGGCAAATGCAGTCTCCAATTCTTCAAGCTAAAGAAACAAATTAAAAAAAAGAAAACATCCAAATATCAGGATTGTCTTTAAGCTATAGAAAAAAGCTTTTAAAAAATTTGCTCACCTGTTGCAATGTAAATGTAGTCCGATTTCTTCGCTGCTTCCGTCGAACAAAAGTTTCATCGTGAATAGCAGGATGATAGGAGTAACTTGTATCTGAAAAATTTAACAAAAAAATACAAAACATACATTAAGCTTCTTATAATGGACTTTCCAACTCCCTTACATTCATTTATAATAATGTTAATTTCATCCTCTCTCAGAAAGAAAAAAAAAACTGAGCCTGAGCTTCGGAACAACGCTTGACCAAATTAAGAACTTAAGAGAAGATTTTCTACCCTTTTTTGTGTAATCTGTAATCCCTGGCTCCTATGAGATTTTTACTTATAAATTGTCAAAAGCACAATAAAAAAAAGTCCTTATATCCGTTACATGGTTTTTCATTTCAGAACATCAAAATGAAAACCCAGTTGGTTTACCTAATTATTTCATCATCATGAGCCAATGTTAAACTTATTACTCTTGTACAAGTATATACGAAGTCAGGACTCTTAATCATCCCTTCAAGCATTTTCGTAAAGTGAAAGTCATAGTCGTCGTCGTCGTCGTTCGTCGTCGTTCGTCATCATGGATGATGGCGATGATGATGGCCATCAATATTAAAAATTCCAAAACTTCTGACATACCCTTTCAACAAAAGGTCGGATTCTTAAATTCTCTGGAAATTAATTTTCAAATTCGCCTAAATAATTAATTAGCACAAGCAAATTACAAAATTCAATTGTTAACAGAGTTGTTGTTGTTGCTGTTGCTACTTGGTATGCCTTTTTAGTATACTAGATAGTATAGGTACAATGTGAGTACGCTATATATAGTGTCTTCCCTTTCTCTCTCTTAGCAGAAGAGTATCTTGAGTAAAGGTATACGTTTGGTAATCGGATTGAGTTATTACGTATTTATTGGATTCAGGAGGGCAAATGTTTTCAAATTATTTTCTGTTTTATTTTTTTGAAAGGAGAAATAAAGGTAAGGCATGAAAAGTCCAAGAATCTTTATGTTAGTAATATTTTGAACAATTGGTAGAACTTCATTAGCTAAAACTTTAAGTTCTATATCTATATACATTAAATTTCATATCAATTGAAATTTGTGTTTTATACTTAAAATATTGATTAAAACTTTTAACCCATTCATTTATTGCTCAAAAATACATGGAGTAAAGTAAAGTTTCCAAAAATTAATGATGTTTTCTAAAATTAGGAAAAAAAAGTTTCTTATTGCATTTCTTGAGATGCAATGCGTTGTATTTATGTATATGGTGATTAATTTGGTTCTTTTGGTATGAAAGTCAAGTCTATATTTTTGTGAAGTATCATTTTGTCATATTTTGGAAATTTGTGTTACAAAACATGAGGGAAATATTTTCTGACAGAGATTTCTTGGGGGCTCGAAACAGTTGATTAACCTGACTACGAATAATAGAACCCTTCACAGAGTGCTTTATTTTATTGAAAATACTTTCTTAGCAATTTTCAGCTCTGTTGCTTTTTGTATTCAAATACAATACAAATAAAGTGCACGACTGGGTCGCACGAACTTGCTCCTGTATGCAAAGAGTCTGGTTAAAAAAGTATCTATATAATATTTAAAAATATACCTGTAAAATAAGTTTGTCTTCAAAGATATATATGTCATTTGATTTGTCGAAAAAACCTCAATTTTTAAATTTTTTGGGAGGGGGTTACATTTAATACAGTTAAAATAATTTAAAAAAAACTAATTTAAGATTCAAAATTTTACCTGAAAAATAAGTTTGTCTTCAAAAATTTAAATGCCATTTTATAAATCAAAAAACCCTTGATTTTTCAAATTTTTTTTTGAAAATCGTTAGAGCGGTTTTTTTTTTAAATTAATTTTTTATATATACAATTTTTCAATTTTGTTCTAAAAATGTTTTTGGTATGCAGTTGTTTAGTGATTGTAAATATACGCTCTATATTTAAATTTCGTAAAAAAATGTTCACCCGTTTTTTGAGATATAGAATTTTGAAAAAAAAAATTTCAATATTTTTTTAAAAATCCAAACAATAAAAAATTGCACTTTTGATAATCAAATATTGTTAAGGCAATATAAGAGCTCGTTCAGAAAAAAAAATTATTGAAATCGGTTCAAAAGTTGCTGAGAAAATTAAAAAACAAAAAAACGGTTCTATGAGCGGTACCTTTCCTGAGCAATACAAAAATATATTTTTCTTATTAAAAGAAACTAAGTTAAAAAATGAAATTTTAGAGAAAATTTAAAAAAAATCTATCGGTTTGTTTTTGAGAAAATTCGAATTTTCGTTTTTTGACCAAAAAAATTGTATGGGGGCCACTATTAGTTTTGATCTTAAAAAAAAATTAAAAAAACGCCTAACGCAAATCTGCTCAAAACCTTAACTTCCAAGTTTGAACTCAATCGACCCAATGGTTTAGGCTGTAGGAGCGTGGACAGACAGACAAAATTGAACGGACGGAATCGCGGGACCCACTTTTTTCGACTTCCTACCATCGTAATATCATGTTTGATTAAAATCTCGAGTTCGAAATTTTGCACGAATGCAAAACTTGCCATATATATAGTTCCTATATGTCGCAAGTAAAAATGTTGAACGACTTTTATTTAATAAAACAGCTTTAGAAACCTTGTGCTTTTTTGTTTTTCGTCCTCTTCAACAACGAAAAATTCTTCTAAGATATGTTTTGGTATACACTTTGCCCATGATTTTGTATCAGAATGATACTTTTTTTCAGAAATTTTGAAGAATTTTAAGCTTTAAATTCATTTGATAAAGGCAATTTAAAACTTCGATTTATTACCTTTTTGAAATAAGCTAAACTATGATGAAGAATTTTAAAAAGTATGTAATCGAAAGTTAAAGTTTAAGAAAAATTATAGACGTCTAAATAATTTTGTAGCATTTATGCGTTTTATTTCTGTGGTGTAAAGTTGGCGATTGCATTTTCATAAAGGAGTTGAGACGTTTTTATAAAGCAATTTTTTGTTAAATGAAATTTTGCAAACGTCAACATGATTGATTTCATTTTTTTTCGAGACATGGATGACAAGAAAGATGTCCCGCACAAAAAGTAAGAACGTATAAACATTTCTAGAAAAACAAGATTCTAGAAAATAAAATTCTAGAAAATAAAAAAATGAGAAGTTTCAAAATTTTCAATAAAACAATTTAACCAGTTACAATAACTTCTTGCAATTTCCTCAACTAACAGCAAATTTCATTCCAATCTTATTCCTATCATTTCGGAACAGAGTCATAGATAGAATAGGGTCACAAGCAACTTTAAAAAAAAAAACTAGCGTCTTCCAAAAAGTACTTTTTTTACTTCTGTCAAATAGGTACCAAGTATTAGTTAGAATTTTGCTTTTCCGGTACCACAAACACGATAGTCTAGGGGTTGATTCTGATATCAGAGTAACGCATTTAAATTAGTTTGACAATCTTTCTAATACGATTTTTTGAAAACAGATAATAAGTAAGCTTATTGCATATATTTCTTTTGTCTATTCTAGTTATTTATAGTTCTGTATTTCCTGGTGGAATTTTGTTTTGGTTCAAAAAATGGTGATGAAAATTTGTTTCAAGATTTTGAATCACTCAAGTTTTGGTTTTGTAACACATGAAATACAACGTCAACATACACGGTATATTTTATATTTTGAAATGAAATCCATTAAAAATAAAAAATTAGAATTCTGAAATTCACTTTAACCGAAATCAAATTTCGATATTAAAACGCATCGTCTTTTTGTATTCTGCATTTCCATTTTTGCGATTATTAAGTGATTTCAATTCGACTAGGTTAAGCGGTGTGGTTTGAATTCGACAAGAGACAATCGTTTTAAGAAAAAAGTGATTTCAATTACATAAAATGATAATTGTACATAATTTTGAAATAGATTTGGCTGTCATTAAGTTTCAGCTTTTACACTTTATTTGAGAAAACTTAAACCTGAAATTTAAAACGATTTTTTAGCACGACAAATGTCTTGCCTATAGCAAAACCTTCAAGACAATCTTTGGACCGTACTTAGGCTCATAGAAACATTAGTCTTATTCAACCAATATTTGAAAACTGCCTTTAGCAAAGAAACGTAAGTCTGCAGCTGTAGCTGTAATCCACATCAACACAATCCAAAGAAAAAACACTGATATTTTATACAATGCCAATGACAATCAGCTAAATTGTTTATTGATTGTGTTAAAAAATAGGCTGTTTTGGTCTTTTTTGATTTGGGAATGCAAATAAAACTATTCCATTCTTTCTCCCAACGTTTCGTAAGAATTCCTTACTTCTTCAAGGGGATAATTTTTCTTTATTTAATCTGTATGAATACATATTTAAATACAATTTTCAGTTACAACATACTTTGTTAAATTTACATTTTCTTACGTTTTTATTAGATCATACTGTTTATTTTATTTCTACACCTGACGGCACTGACAAAAGTTGAAAATAAATAAAAAATATGGTGAAAAACAACAAGCAAAAAACTCTTAATTAAACAAAAACCAAAGAAAAACACTTATATCACAGATAGGTACGTTAAAGTGCTACAGCATAGCTTTGTTTGATGTTGTCAATGTCTTCTTTCGTGTTCATTGTTCTCTTAATTTTTTGTTGGATTCGTAAACTTTCCAGAGTTAGTCTTGTGTTTACTTTTCTCTCTTTGTCTAATATTTTCACTCCCTCGAAATTCACTGAGTGTCCCGTTTGTGTTATATGCTGTGCAAGTCCAGTTGTCTCTTTGTTTTTCTTTATGTCTGCTTCGTGTTCAGTTAGTCTTATTTTTAAATTTCTCTTTGTTTGTCCTATGTAAACCCGATCGCATTTCTCATTTCCTTTGCCTTTGCATCCAATTTCATACACTACGTTGTGTTGTTGTACTTTTTCTATTTTAGATTTGGTGTTTGTGAAAATTGACTTAAGTGTCAAATTTGATTTGTGAGAGAATGATATGTTCTCTTTATTTATTATTCTATGTAAGTTTCTATTGTCAGTTAAGTTTGGAACATATGGTATTGAGAAGAACTTTTTTACCTCTGTTTTGGTTCTTACTTGATTGTTATTGTTTTTATTGTTTTTTTCGTTTGATTCTTCTGATCTTTTTCTTTTTCTTAAAAGGTTGTTAATTATGTAGAATGGATAGTTATTGGTTTTTAATATTGTTTTTATTTTTCTTATATTTTCTGTTTCATGTTTAGCGTCGCTGAGGTCTAAAACTTTGTTTATGAAATTGAATGCTGTGTTAATTTTTTGTTTTATCGGTTGGGTTGAATTAAAATTTATCATGCGTCCAGATGAAGTTGGTTTAGAGTACCAATTATATGAAATTTTGTTGTTCTCTCTGTGTAGGAGTAGGTCAAGATATGGTAGACTATTGTTGTGTTCATTTTCTATTGTAAATTGGATTTTGTTGTGATATTCATTAAGTTTATTGAGGATTATGTTTTTTTCTTTTACTTTGATGATGGCAAAGATATCATCTACGTATTTGGCTATAAATTTTATGTGTATTCCGATGTTGTTTAGTTGTTCTATGGTGTCGTCAAGTAGGTTGTCCAAAATAACGTCTGCAACTGTTGGGGAAAGGGGGTTTCCCATAGGCATACCGAATGTTTGCAAATAGAATTTGTCGTCAAATTGAAAATAGTTGTTGTCCCTTAGACAAAAGTCCAGAAGCTTGAGAAACTTTGGTTTTGGTATTTTTGTGTGGTTCTTTATTACATCCCATTGTTTCATGATGTTTTTAATCGCTAAATATATTGGTATATTAGTGAATAGTGAAACTACATCAAAAGAAACCATGACGTCATCATCGTCTAAAACTATATCCATTAGTTTTTCTTTTAGTTGGAAAGAATTTTTGATGTTGTATTTGTCTGAAATGATGTTTTTAACAATTGTCCCAATGTGTTTTGACAGACTATAACAGGGTACATTCATAGACGATGATATTGGACGTAAAGGTAGACCGGGCTTGTGAATCTTTGGAAGTCCGTATAATCTCGGTGCTAAGGCAGCTGAGCAGTGTAATTTATTTTTAAGCCAGCGGTCGATGTATTCATTTTTGAAGAGTTCGTTTACAAGCGTGTTATTTGTTGATTGTAGTTTTGTTGTTGGATCTAGTCTTATTGTTTTGTATGTGTTCTTATCTTCAAGAAGTTTGTTCATTTTTTGCTCATAGTCTTGTTTAAACATTATTACTGTCTTGTTACCTTTGTCTGCTTTAGTTATTATAATGTTGTCCTTTTGTGTGGATATAAATTTTTTAGTTGTCTGGAATGTTTTTAGAATAAACTTTTCATTAGATGTATTTTTAAGTCTTCTTTTATGTTCTGATATTTTGGTAGCAATTTTGGATCTTGTTACTTCTTTTTCTGTGTCATCTTCTACTGTTTGGATAGTTTGTTCTATGTCTGCAATTATGTGTATTGGTGAAAAATTGGAGGAATCGATGGGTAAAGCAAATTTGTCTCCCAATGAAAGTAGCCATTTTGCTTCATTGGGAAATTCTATGTTGGTTTTATTGACGAACCATTCTTCATTTAAAGAGATTCCGAAATCCTTTGCTTTACTTTCTTTCAGTTTTTCCAGTTTCGAAGAATGTTTTTGTTTTATTTCTGTGGATATATTGTTGTATGAATGTGTTTGTTTTGAGACAAAAGTGTTGTATTCTATTTCGTTGAGCATGGTTTTCATTTTGATGTTTGTATGGAATATATTTCTTTCTATTGTTCTGATGTTAATGTTTGTTTGTGTTATTTCTAAATTTAAAATTTTAGTGTGAAGTTTTTGTTCAATTTTAACTAGTTGATTTTTGATTCTTTCTGTGTTGAATAGTTGTTTCAACACAGAAAGAATCAAAAATCAACTAGTTAAAATTGAACAAAAACTTCACACTAAAATTTTAAATTTAGAAATAACACAAACAAACATTAACATCAGAACAATAGAAAGAAATATATTCCATACAAACATCAAAATGAAAACCATGCTCAACGAAATAGAATACAACACTTTTGTCTCAAAACAAACACATTCATACAACAATATATCCACAGAAATAAAACAAAAACATTCTTCGAAACTGGAAAAACTGAAAGAAAGTAAAGCAAAGGATTTCGGAATCTCTTTAAATGAAGAATGGTTCGTCAATAAAACCAACATAGAATTTCCCAATGAAGCAAAATGGCTACTTTCATTGGGAGACAAATTTGCTTTACCCATCGATTCCTCCAATTTTTCACCAATACACATAATTGCAGACATAGAACAAACTATCCAAACAGTAGAAGATGACACAGAAAAAGAAGTAACAAGATCCAAAATTGCTACCAAAATATCAGAACATAAAAGAAGACTTAAAAATACATCTAATGAAAAGTTTATTCTAAAAACATTCCAGACAACTAAAAAATTTATATCCACACAAAAGGACAACATTATAATAACTAAAGCAGACAAAGGTAACAAGACAGTAATAATGTTTAAACAAGACTATGAGCAAAAAATGAACAAACTTCTTGAAGATAAGAACACATACAAAACAATAAGACTAGATCCAACAACAAAACTACAATCAACAAATAACACGCTTGTAAACGAACTCTTCAAAAATGAATACATCGACCGCTGGCTTAAAAATAAATTACACTGCTCAGCTGCCTTAGCACCGAGATTATACGGACTTCCAAAGATTCACAAGCCCGGTCTACCTTTACGTCCAATATCATCGTCTATGAATGTACCCTGTTATAGTCTGTCAAAACACATTGGGACAATTGTTAAAAACATCATTTCAGACAAATACAACATCAAAAATTCTTTCCAACTAAAAGAAAAACTAATGGATATAGTTTTAGACGATGATGACGTCATGGTTTCTTTTGATGTAGTTTCACTATTCACTAATATACCAATATATTTAGCGATTAAAAACATCATGAAACAATGGGATGTAATAAAGAACCACACAAAAATACCAAAACCAAAGTTTCTCAAGCTTCTGGACTTTTGTCTAAGGGACAACAACTATTTTCAATTTGACGACAAATTCTATTTGCAAACATTCGGTATGCCTATGGGAAACCCCCTTTCCCCAACAGTTGCAGACGTTATTTTGGACAACCTACTTGACGACACCATAGAACAACTAAACAACATCGGAATACACATAAAATTTATAGCCAAATACGTAGATGATATCTTTGCCATCATCAAAGTAAAAGAAAAAAACATAATCCTCAATAAACTTAATGAATATCACAACAAAATCCAATTTACAATAGAAAATGAACACAACAATAGTCTACCATATCTTGACCTACTCCTACACAGAGAGAACAACAAAATTTCATATAATTGGTACTCTAAACCAACTTCATCTGGACGCATGATAAATTTTAATTCAACCCAACCGATAAAACAAAAAATTAACACAGCATTCAATTTCATAAACAAAGTTTTAGACCTCAGCGACGCTAAACATGAAACAGAAAATATAAGAAAAATAAAAACAATATTAAAAACCAATAACTATCCATTCTACATAATTAACAACCTTTTAAGAAAAAGAAAAAGATCAGAAGAATCAAACGAAAAAAACAATAAAAACAATAACAATCAAGTAAGAACCAAAACAGAGGTAAAAAAGTTCTTCTCAATACCATATGTTCCAAACTTAACTGACAATAGAAACTTACATAGAATAATAAATAAAGAGAACATATCATTCTCTCACAAATCAAATTTGACACTTAAGTCAATTTTCACAAACACCAAATCTAAAATAGAAAAAGTACAACAACACAACGTAGTGTATGAAATTGGATGCAAAGGCAAAGGAAATGAGAAATGCGATCGGGTTTACATAGGACAAACAAAGAGAAATTTAAAAATAAGACTAACTGAACACGAAGCAGACATAAAGAAAAACAAAGAGACAACTGGACTTGCACAGCATATAACACAAACGGGACACTCAGTGAATTTCGAGGGAGTGAAAATATTAGACAAAGAGAGAAAAGTAAACACAAGACTAACTCTGGAAAGTTTACGAATCCAACAAAAAATTAAGAGAACAATGAACACGAAAGAAGACATTGACAACATCAAACAAAGCTATGCTGTAGCACTTTAACGTACCTATCTGTGATATAAGTGTTTTTCTTTGGTTTTTGTTTAATTAAGAGTTTTTTGCTTGTTGTTTTTCACCATATTTTTTATTTATTTTCAACTTTTGTCAGTGCCGTCAGGTGTAGAAATAAAATAAACAGTATGATCTAATAAAAACGTAAGAAAATGTAAATTTAACAAAGTATGTTGTAACTGAAAATTGTATTTAAATATGTATTCATACAGATTAAATAAAGAAAAATTATCCCCTTGAAGAAGTAAGGAATTCTTACGAAACGTTGGGAGAAAGAATGGAATAGTTTTATTTGCATTCCCAAATCAAAAAAGACCAAAACAGCCTATTTTTTAACACAATCAATAAAACAAGTTTAAAAGAATTGGTCAAAACACAATCAACAAATTGTTTATTGACTGATGTGATATTCATATGTCAGCTGCTTTATTTTAACTAAAGGAGATTTTGAAAAGTTTTCGAAGGTATAAAATCGATCGAGAGATGCATAGAACTCTGAAATCGAATAAATTTAGACCTCGATTTCGGAAACCTAACTGATAGTCTTACCAGAAAATTATTTAAGCACAAGTATTTTGGTGAAAATATAAGAACTGTTTTTAAAAATACTGTGATTGTAAATATAAAATAAATATATGTATAAATAATATTTGAAATCCCAATTCAGTGTAAAAATTAAAAGTTGACCAGTTTTAGACGTATTAGTAGTTATCTATGTATAAATAGTTTGTAAAGCTGGATTAGGGGCTAGTAATGTGAAGAAATGTAGGAGTACCAGTTCTTTGTTAGAATAACTACTTGACCTTGTTAGATAGGATTCTAGAATAGCTTAGGATAAAAGTGTAGAAATTGAGAGTAAGAAAATTATTAGACAAAAATTGCTTGCCTACACTATTTCTGAAGATATTTTTTATATTCGATCTTCTCAACAAAAATTAATTCTTTTGTAAATTATTTTAATTTGTCATTCTATTTTACCTCAAAATCTTGTCAAATTTATCAAAAATTGTTTTTTGCTTTGAAATTTTTTAAGTTTTCAAAAATTCCTAATTTGAATACACTAAGTAAATAAATTTTTTTAATATTTTACAAACCCTCAACCCATTTGTGTCAAAATGGAACTTTAATAGGTTTATTTCATACATTCCAATAATAACTAAAATAAGTAGTCTTAATCCGCTAAAGGTTCAACCACAAGTGCTCTCTTTTCAACAACAACTACCAACCCTTGTGTACGTTTTACAAGCAAGCAAACCAAAAAAAGTTAAAAAACATCAAAAAGTGTTTTAGTCGTCTAAATTATAATCCGATAATTCGACATCTCACATCAACCCTTATGTACTTATATAGCTGCTACTTGCATCTACTATCTCTACAAGTTTTATAAGATTAAACATAACATTATATCTGAACACATGTCTTTGTCTCCTATCAACACCACAGCTTTAGTCTTGTCCTCGTCATCGTCATCATCATAATCATTATCATCTCGCTCATCCTTCGAATTAAGTCAATTCATTTCAGTTCGACCAACAACAAGAACAACTCAAGGTGGAATAAACATCACCATTACATTTACCACCATCTATATCGTAATCATTTTGATCATTATTACTATCATCATCATCATCTCAAGCTTTAGCCATCAGGACCCATCATCACAGAGTAGCGGTATATTGAGTAAATCCAGATCCACCTACCTACTACATTTTGTTGTTGATGATTATCGTTACATAAAGGAAGTAATTCAATTTGCAGACAGTTGGTATAACCATCATTAAAGGATTTCCATTCGGCAACCCTCCCAAAGGATAATTGAATTTCCATACTCACTGCTGATGGTTATAATGGTGATGGCGAGTTCGAATAAGAAAGATTCATCCAGAGAATCAGAGAATCGAGAATCAATCCTTCGTCGGTCGTCCTTCTCCTTGTTGTGTGGGTATACATGTGTTTGGATTCGAAGGACGAAGAAGAGAGACGAAGATGACTTTTCGTCGTCGTATCGAATGTCACGATTCACACGATGTTCTCTGCTTCTACAGACTCCCATCAGTCTCCATATACATATAACTTACCCACTTACACACAAACACAAAGCTAAAAGTCCTTGCCGAGGACTTAGGCCAAAACTAATATAACGCTCGTTATGAAAATTGCTTGTAATCTTGTTGTAGAGCTCGGGATGAGTGGCTGCTGGTGCTGGAGATGCTTCTTCTTTCTCTCTGAGGTGGTGGTAATAATTGAAGTGACTATGACTTCACTATACATAGCTAGACACTCTAAAAAAGGGATGCTCTTGCTCTAAGGGTTGAACTCTCACTCACCCTCTCCAAAATTTCCTTCCATACATACAGATATAGAGTGTATAGAAAAAAGGTAGGTATTTTAGTCTAGCAACTTCTTTGACTTATTTTTTATTCTTTTTATGAATTTTAATATTGCGATATGCAAATTTTGAAATATTACTGTAAAAAATGTTTGCTCTTTTTTTGATTCTTTTTTTTTGGTGTTCATTTTAGTGTGTATTCCGTTGGAAGACCCTTCAACACGGTGCTGATGAGTATCACTTTCATTTCACCCTTTCCCGTGTTTTCAACTCACTGGATATCCTCGAAGGATATAAAGATCACCATCGCCTTTCAGAGAGAGTGATGTCGTCTGTTTTGAAATTGGGATTGGGAGAAGAGGGCAGAGAGTATAAGAACGATGAATAAAATGTTTTAAGTGTCACATTTTCGATAGCAAATTGAATTTGACATAATCGGGGCATTTGAGTCTTTTTTATTTTTGGTATAGGTTTTCAAAACCCTTCTCACCTCATCTTGTTTGTCTCGCTTCGAAGAGAAGTGAGTCCTTAAAAAAATTTAATTTTAAATGTAAATCAAGTTTTCTTTGATTTTTGATAGTAGATACTTTATTCTTTGAGATTATTTGATGGAAGGAGACACATTTTGATTTTGTTTTATTGGAGAAGGATAAGTGATTTCTTTATTTATGATAATTTGATATATGAGAGATATAACCTTTACACCTTTCGAGTATTTTATAATCCTGTAGACATTCTTACACATTAAGTGATGAGATTAGAGTGATAAGGTGGCCAGAGTTGTTTTTGTTTATGAAAGGAGTCTTTTTGTAGAGAATTTTGTATAAGGAAAAGAATGGGTACTTAAATGGCTAACTCAGTTCCATGATACATCTGGTTATGAACGAGAATCAAATCAAAGAAGAATTAATTATTTATTTATTTCAAGAACATAGAAAACATTGAACGGAAAATTGGGATTGATTCCATAACTAATACACGGTTTCTTAGAATTAAAAAAAAGAACTCTCAATTCAATTTGTTGGTGTAGCTTTGCCAATTTGAATCAGAAAAAAAAAACATAGAAAACATAGCACGATGAGCCTGAAATGTATGGAAATAATTCACGACTTATATAAACAGAATATTATTCAACAAAATACCTTCAAACTTAATTTTATTGACTGCTCTAAAAAGTTAACATCAATGTAGCTTAGATACTAAAAAATCATAGAAAACATTGCAGGGCTTTATATGAATTGCCACAACCAATTCACAACTATAAACTACCAAATAATTGTTTATTAGTCAATTTTTCAGGATAAGACCTGTTTTAACCTATTTTCTGGGATGTTACTTTGCAAAATAATAATGTAGCCAAAAAACAAAGAAAACATTGCATAGACATTTTGAAACCATCACGAATAATTCATGATTTATTAAAGGCAAATAATTTACTACTTTAGTGGAACGACAAGACGTTTTAATAAGTTTTTGGAAACGCTTTATTAAGTTAATATCAATGTGGTTAAAACACTAAATAAACATAGAAAACATAGCAAGTCGAATTTGTGACAACTTCAAAAGGCAAATTATCAGCCAAGAAGAATTCATGATAAAGCCCAAAATTTTTTTTGGGCGTTGCTTAACTCAATTGATATTAATGTAGCAAAAACATAAAAAACATTACAAGGCTTAATTTCAATCTCCACAACGAAAAACTATTTGGCGGTCTATTATTCAAGATTAAACCGACTTTAATATAACTTCCTTAGCGATAATTTCCTAAACTAACATCAATATAGCAAAAAAAACATAGAAAACATTGCACGAAAAACTTGAATCTGTCATAACTAATTTACGATTAATAAAAGGCAATGAAGTATTCAAAGTAAAACCTTTAAATTCGTTTTCTGAGGAAGTTATTTTTTTTGTTTTACTTGACTCGAATTTAACATAGCAGATAATAAACATAGAAAATATTTCTCGACAAATTCAAAATCACCACAAATCATTACCAACTAATTACTAGATAGGTAAGAATTGAACATAATGCCTTAAAGCCTGCTTTTTTATACCAATTTAACAAAGCAACACAAAAAACATAGAAAACATAGAATGATAAAATCAAAGCTATAAAGGTACACAAACTGACCATTTTTCGAAACCATTATCACTGCTATTGGTCTGTAAAAGTCAATCTTATGCCCTATGACTCTAAGAACTTATAAAAAATATCAAGAATATGGTAACCCCAAACTGGGCTAAAATAACTTGCTTTTGATTATATGATGATGATGGTGGACATATAACAAATTCCCATATATTTAACCATTAGGGTATGTTCTTATAGCTAAAATAATTTTAGGATTTCGTGCTAATGCGCTTACAAGTTCTTGTGTTTATCTCATTAGTTCTTATATACGTTATAGAAATATGTCTGTAGAAGCTGCATGTAGATTGACTGGGGTAACATATCGCCTTCACCTTATATCTTATATTGCATATAATCTGGACTTTAGATATATGTATGTACCTCCAAGTCGTAGGTATATGCATAAAGATGATGTAACGATCTAAAGGAAGTGTTGATAGCCGCAAGCTTAATATCCTTCTAATCAAGTAAATGGTTGTGGTTACGTAAAAGTATGTATACGTATATAGCGAGAGTGAATGTTGTATACTCAAGTAATTACTAATGCATTCAGGTCGAGCTCGAGATGCCTTATTTCACATTCCGACACCTCTCTATATAAGGAGCTATAAGTACATCAGCATCATCCTCAGACAAGGTGCATGCGCTCAGACTTTCACATAAACTATAAATTAATGAAATCCACAACACTTAGGATTATCCACACCCTCTTGTGTGTACAGTACCTACTCTGCTTATTGCACAGAATTGTATATATACCCTACACAATTTTGAAGACATTCCATCAGACCTCTCAAACTCCTCTTTGATATGTTGCACTGCATATACCATAGACTCGAATGAAGGTACATGCCTTTAGATAGAGATATGAATTCGGTTATTTGATTAAAGGAATTTTTCATGAGTGCAACACACCATCTCAATTTACATGCTAAATAATTCGCGGAAATGGATCGGATCGGAATCTCGGAGCAATCACTTGTAATGGGAATCCAATAATTCTCGCTCGTATCTCCTGTCCCTCTCTGTGCTCTGCGCCTTTGAGGTGATGTATATCAAGGCAGCCGAGCCGACGGCAAACACAGAACGCACCTGTATACATTCCAATATACCGCGAGTATAGGTACCCTCTCACTCACCATTGGTGAGGTTGGTGATGTATCTAGATACCCATGAATGTGCTATGGAGCACGGGTATAGGTAAGGTACCACCTTCCTATATATTTTATATTGATCGATTCGGAAGGAGTGCAGCAGGGATTTACTTTGGAATTTTCATATAGGCACTCTTTATGGGATGGGTGCCATGTCAATGGTGCCACAAAAATGAAAAAATAAGTTTAAAAAAAATGAAATTCGGTCCTAATGGAATTCGTCGTCGAATATGATGATGACGGCGGGCGGCGGCGGTGGCGGTGGCAGTGCGTTGGTTGGGGCGACACAGGCTCAAATTATGATAAATATTTTACGAGCGTAATACAATCAATTGTCACCTTCAATTCGGCGTGAAAGCAATGGAATTTGCATTTTATTTTTATTATTTAAAATTATACGCACAAATAAGTTCATTGGAACATGTGTACGTAAAAATATAAAAGATATAAATTTATTGGATTCATACGGTCGCTTGTTTCCATTAACAAATTTGTATAATTTTTATAAAGTATTCCATGTGGACGTCTATGAATACGATGGAACAATCGAAAACAATGGCCAATAACCCCAAATAAATTGGAAAGGAAAGAAACATGCAGTATTTTTAAAGTTCGTGAAATGTATCTTTATAGAGCAACAGTGTTGTAAAAGATGATCTGAATTAAAATTTTATACTGTCAAAAACTATTGGAAAACGTGCTTTACTATTTCAGTAGAAATTGGTCAAAATGGTTAACTGAGAACTCAGATGAAAACATTCTTCGTTTCAAAAATCTTTTAAAAAAAACTGAGAGCTTTCAGACCTCACTGTCGGTTTTGCTGGTTTAATTACAAATTTCGCTTAAAATTTCTCTCAAACCAGGGTTAAACATCGGCACAAAAACAAATTTATCGGCTGTCAAATTTATGAAAACAGTTCTAAAACTGTCTTACGTATTTTGGACACACATTAAATGGATTGACTTATCTTATCAAGTCCAAATAGACAAGGATTTAAGACGAGATAACGATTTTTGAGTAATCGTTCCACATTCGCGCTGTGCAGCATTAAAAAAAAACTCTACAACTTGAAGTACGTCGAAATTGAACTCAAGAAAACTGTTGAGCATTTCTAAAGATTCGAGTATTATGGCTGAATTTTCTGAGAGGAGAACGAAACTCTTTATTGCGATAGAAAATAACTACAAAAACGTCCCAGAACATGGAACATTTCGAAGATGTTCAAACAGTGTAAATATATCGGGATCTGTTACCTAAAAGATCTTTTTTGGATTCTTTTCAAAAACCTTAAACTTTTTATTTTGGTTTTTCTGAAGTTGTAAAAAGAAATTTTTCTATTCAAATTCAGCATAGAAAAAAAAATTATTATTTATTCGGGTACGAAATTATTACTTGAAGTACGAAATTATTACTTGGAGTAGAAAATCAAGCTTTTAAATTATTGTGTGTATCAAACAGGTGCAACGAAACTAACTTCTTCAAAAATCCTATATCGAAAAATAACTGCTTCAAAAATTCTATACCGAAAAATAAATTAATAGACCCGAAAACCAGTTACTCGATGGACTGTTTTTTCACAATGGTCGATTTTTTTTGACCATAGAAAAATATGTGATATAAAATTGTAGGAAAACAAATTCTCCACAAAAATACTTTCTGTACAATTTTTGTATTCATTTTGATTAGAAGTGATCTCAATTTTTCATCTTTTTCAGAGAAATTTTGTAAACAAAAGTCTTAGAGCTCTAAATTTCCTATTTTGTTTGTCTCGATTTAATTTTTTAATAATAATAATTTATAATAAGAATAAGACGAAATTTTTCTATGTTAACTTTTAAAAATATATTCCAACTATCAATACAACAAAATCAATCTTTAAGGGACTTTAGAGAATCTTTATAAAAATTGTAAACATAGACTATTTTTTTCTGTCGACCTATATGAATCTGCGAACTTTAACATTTTTACTCCAGGGTTTTTCAACATTTTTTTTCGAATATTAAAGCTAGATAGCCTACAAAATCCGGATTCCGGAACCCTATAGTTTAAATTTAGTTATTTTTCAAAAACAAATGTAAAAAAAATTTCAACATGCAATCATTTTTTAAAATATCTATAACCACCCACAAAATCATAATTTCTCGAATAAATTATAAAAATCTGAACTCTTTTTGGAGGTTTTCGCGGCTAGGTTTTTGATTTTTCTTTTATATGTAAAAACTAAATGAATAATGAATCTGCAA
Organism: Eupeodes luniger; assembly: GCA_951509635.1. NCBI lineage: Eukaryota > Metazoa > Arthropoda > Insecta > Diptera > Syrphidae > Eupeodes > Eupeodes luniger. Next base: position 1,875,061 of record OX608075.1, on the reverse strand, counting down.
ACTTTAACATTTTTACTAAAGGGTTTTTCAACATTTTTTTCGAATACTAAAGCTAGATAACCTACAAAATCCGGATTCCAGAACTGTATAGTTTAAATTTAGTTATTTTTCAAAAACTGTGAATTTCAACGGGTAATCATTTTTTGAAATATTTATAGCCACCCACAAAGTTATAATATTTCGAATAAATTATGAAAATCTGAACTCTTTTGGAGGTTTTCGGGGCTGTTTTTGATTTTCCTTTCATATGTTTTTCGTCAAAGTTAAAAGTATTGCCTAGTACGAAGATGAGAAAAAACTAAATTATATTTCTACAATCTTAATATTTACAAACAAATTTTAAATCCGCGCAATAATTTTGAAGTTTTGGAATTGAAAAGAAACTAATGCTCGAAGATACAATTACGACAAACAGTTTGTTTTGCAATCTGTCAAAATTTTTGCTTCGTACAAAATAATGGTTCGAACGCCATTTTTCCAGAAAAATTAAGTGGAGAATTGTTTATGGCCGTTTAGAAATATGGCATTTTAAGTCAAGCACCACAATTTTGAAATGCGTATTGGTTGGAAAAAATTTAAAACAAAATTGCATGAGAAGAAAAATATTTCTCAGGCTTAATGATTTGGGGGCTCAACCCGGATTTAAAGATTTTGTTTAAAGTATTGTTTCCTTAAAATCGTAGTGATTCGAATAGTTTAAATATACAAAAATTTCACTTTTGTGTCCTAGTTTCTACAAAATAAACTTGACTAAACTTAACTGAGCTAAATATGTTTAATCTAATCAGACAAACATAACAACGCTGCTCTAACATCATATAATACAACACCAATCATGTAATAGGAAAAAAAATATACATTTTAGTTCCGGATCTGTCGTCGGCGGTCGTCACTATATGAGTACTATGTCTGCTTTGAATCCCAGAAGAGAATAGGCAAATTGAATAGAAAAATTAAACTGTTAACATCATTACAATGTGGAATTTGACTGGGGAAATCGCCATCGCCATCGCCATTTAGCTAGCCGCTGACCCTCCATCTCTTCTGTCAATATGGCTGCATTGTCTGTCACATAATCCAACAACAAAAACACCAAAAAGCTGGGTGCTGGGCTGCTTCTGGTTGCATTTGATGCTGATGATGATGATGATGGTGGCAAAACTTGTTGAGCTAAAACTTTTACCAGCAGTAGAAGCAGCAGCAGCGCCAACCACATCCAACCATCCAACAATTCAGCGATATAATATAAGGCTTTATTTGCTGAATGAATGTAATCGAGTTTCTGATGATGTCTATTTCTATAGTATATCGAAGTGATATCGAATTTCATCCCCTCGCCTTCGTTTTCGTATTCGTTTTTGGTTTCGGTTTGGGTCGGCTTCAGGCAAAAGTCCTTCAATCTAGATTGTAACAAGTTTTCAAACTTAATTTGTGTGTTAATTTCGATGATGAACAAAGTAGCACATCGTTCGTCTTGTATACATTTTGGGTATATTTCATTTTCATTTTATTCTGCGACTGTGCTGTGTACCATTAACTTGTGTGGAGGAAACTCTAAACAAAATAGAAGATACATTTGTATCTAGATACATTTTATTAGAGTAGAGATAGGGAAAGAGTAAAGAGAACCTATAACTTTGTTAAGTACAGTACAAAAGTTAGGTAGCTATGTGCTGTGATAATAAAGTGTTCAAAAAGATATTCGAGCTCACATATGCTCTATAATCCTGATCCTGAATCAATATATGCAGAGCCAGTAAGACTGTATATGGCTATAGGGTATAGAATTCGTCCTTTAATATACTTGGTATATCTAGAAGTTTATCTTTAGCGAGAATCTACTTGTAACTCGATATATCTCTGATTCGATAATTCGTTAATGTGTGCCTTTGCTGTAGTGTGTATGGCGCATCTTCCGGGATGGGGTAGTATCTAGTTATACACAGTACTTGGACTATACGATCAATATACCAATGTCGACACCGCCACCGAGCGACGACAACGACGACGACGAACGGACGGTAGTGCTGTCAAAAGGACGTTATCTCGAACTTTATATCTAACTTCATTAGCAAAATATATGTACGTATATGTTTGTATATACGAATGGCAACATACGTACATGGATGTGTAGCAGCAAACGGGTATTCCAATGATGGTAGCCGGGGTTGATGGGGTCCAGCTGGATGTAACGCTGGCGGGCAGTGGTAGCAGAACATTCCTCTTCCCGCTGCTGCAGGACCCAGCTGAAATAAAAATAAAGACATATACAATAAATACAAAAATAAAATGAATGAAATGTAATGAAATTAGTTTGAGGAAAGATGGGAGAAAATTTAATTTAATTTGTTGACATATCGAAGTGATATGCTCTAAGGGTGTAGACAGAATAGAAATTGGAGCTAAATACAGGGTGGTAAGTATATATAATTGGGGAGGTATTACAGTTTAGGGGTTTTTGTATAAAAAACAACATTTTGGGTGAATTTTGTATACAAAGTTGTTTTAGAGGGAATTATTGATGATTTTTGTCAGCTTTTGGTTTGGGAAATAAGTTTCAGTAAAGATTTTTCTAATCTTAGCTTAGTTTTATAAATAGTCCAATAAAATAATTAAAAACACTCTTTTTATTTTTCATTTCCAATTTGTTCTGAAGAATTTCTTTCAAACGGTTGGACGTTGAACAAAATGTTTAAGGCAACAATTGTGGCAAATCGTATTCTTATAACTTACTTACTTAGGATCTCAGACATTTAAGGTCCGTGGATATTTCCTAGCGGGACATAGGGCATCCACTACTCTTACGCTTTTTCGTGATGTGTTTGAGCTTTCTCCATCTTAACCTTCTTAAGTGTTAAGATTCCACTGTATTGCCTCTCCTGCAATGCAGTCATTACCTTTTCGATGCATGTGTCCAATCCACTTCCACATGTGTCAAAGGGTTCCTGATTCTTTATCCTGTTTAGTAAATCATTGGATATACAATTGGCTCAGGTGCTGTATCCGTAAAACAATACTGATTCGAGATTTGTATTCAAGCTTAAAAAGTTGTTCCTCTTAAAATTGCACAACATCCCAAACGCACCCTAGATTGTCCGATACCGGATATGGCTAGCGATATCTTGTTCGGCTTGGCCTTCACTGGAGACAAAATTTCAAAGATAGCTGAAACTCTCTCCTTTTTCTACTGGTTGTTGAACAATTTTTAACAGATCGTGTGCTTGATATTTTTGATATTAGGATTTATAACTATTGAAGCTTCAGAAACTCAAACAATCGTGAAAAAAATGATTTGTGTGACCTTCGATCTTCCATAATTTAAGATGTGTCTGGCACGATTTTGTGGAAACTTTTCAAGAATTTTAAGAACACCGAATGATAGGTACTTACATATAAACATGTTTCCAAATTAAGATATCTCATTCCGAGATAAAATCTATATTTTACTGGAGGTTGCCTTTCGTCACGTTTTTTGTTTTCTTTGTTTCAAAATTGCTTACAACTTTTTTAACAAGGATTCGAAATTGTTAATTAAAATCTACGATGCAAAACCGAGTAAAATAAGTAAAATTGTTGCGTTTTCTTGAACATCAAATCAATTTACTTGAACAAATTAACACAACTTTGTTCAGGGAAATTTCGTCCATCTTGAATAGATTTTTGTTAAAAATGTCCTTTACAAACTCAATTTTGCTAAATTTGATCCAACCTCAAACCAAATGTTAATAATTAAAAGTGGTTAGAAATGCAGTCAAATTAATGAAGCAATTCACAGACGTCCTTTAAATTTAATGCTTCGCAACACTTTACTTCATCAATATCGTTACTTACATGATAACTCGAAAATATCTTTCCCAATTTTTTAAAGCTTGAATGAGCCTTTGGTGAGAAACGCATCTCTTTGCTGTTAAAAAAATTCTCTTATTAAAAATGGAGGGCTTACAGATGAAAAAAATCATACAGTTTACTTATCAAAAATTACTGTTTAATTCTTCACAATAATAAGAACTTTTTTAGAAGAATCTTAAGACTTGTCCTTATAACGAATATATGTACCTATTTCATTAACTATGAACCTCTCATGTCTTCGATATCCTCTCTTCTGACCTGATTATGTTCAGCAGTTAGCCTTCCAAATAATCAATTCTTTTTCTCTCGGAATGTTGTATTCATATCCGATCCCTAAGTATCGGACTTTCACTTGATACAGCAAAAAGTAAATAAAAGAGGCCTAAGAACGCACTCCTGTGGAACACGATCAAAAATCAACATCAAACTTTGAAAGCATGTTCAGAAATGTTTATCCCATTCTTAACATTACTTCGGATAAGAGCCAATTAATTAAATTTTAATCGGTCAGCTTGTTGATTTACTTACTCGCCCTGAATGATGCTCAATTGGTTTGGTGTCTAAATAAATTCACTTAAGTTTCATAATTGCCCGTATAATTTTGGCAATTAAATATCTTCTTTTATACACTCTCTGCTACTTTGCCACTGTCACAACCACCCTTATTCGAACATCTTGTCTGGAACACATTTTTTAAGTCATCAATTATATCACCACCAATTTTTATTAACAGCTCGTTCAAAAAAATAAAAACAGTAAACAAAACATATTTTTATTTTTCTTTCAAAACATTCAATCACTTCATGTGCACATACATATGAATGCCCATAACAACAACAACAACAACAACAAAAAATTAATAAGTAAATTCAACTTCAAGTGGAACACATTCAACATTTTGATTAAGGGCACTTGTCAAGCCTTTGCGTGAAGTTTACTTTTCTTTTGGTTTTTTTTTTTGTTGTTGTATAGTTCAACAAAACCAGGGCCTGCATGCATTTATATTTAAATAAACTCGAAGCTATAAAGAATATTATTATTGAATTAACAATAATTCCCCACACTCGCGCGCTTACCACAGCTTCGAAATTAACAAAGCAAAAACAACAACAACATTAAAAAGACAATAGAATGAAGCATTAAACTGTCAAGACCGTGTTCTGTCCCAGTTTAAGTTAATTTAATGAGATTAGTGCCTCTTTTTCAATTGTTCGTATATTTACTCTATATTTTTACGCCTTTCCTCAGTCAGTGTATAGAAATAATGTACACTGTATACAGTAAATGTACTCTACTCGTAGTCGTATAGTGTGATGACTCGTGTCGCTAATTTTGGTATTAAAAAGTGCGACAACAATGTCACAGATGTTTTGTTTTTTATTTTTCTTATTCGGGAATATTTTTGGTGAAACAAAAAAGATAATGATGGCTACTTTAGAGTTTAGAGTGACTTCCGCCATCATTGACATTTGACAGACCATTCCAAAAAAAGTATCTTCTTTTTTGTTGATCTTTCAGTAATTTGATGAGAATCCCGTCTCGCCACCGCGCTGTACTGAAGAAGAAAGTGCTTCCTCTTTTCCATTCTGGATTGATGCAAACTATTGGGTTGCTATAACAAAAACAACTATCGCCAATTACACTAATTTATGCGCATTCATATGCAGTAAAATGCAATTTCCCTTGATTAATTTGAATTAACTAAATTAAACACAACACAACTCACATAAGAGTCTATTCTCTTTCTCCTACAATATGCCATCCGGTCATTCATGTTGCACACTTTTTATTTTATAATGAAAAATTGTCATCCGGAAGATGGTTGCAAAATGCAATTTTATTTTTAAATTTTGCTTTCTTTGCGCATCAGTTAATTTATTATTTTGGTAATGGGCTTAGACGGGGGTGTAGCATCCTTTTGAAGACAACTTCTCTTTCATATGCATAAATAGTTCTTAAAGTAGGGGCCTTAGCCATCATTACTTTAGATACAGCATACTTTTTGGCGCTTTGATAATAGACTTTTAACAATTTCATGTTGCTTGTAGGTAATTTTGGTTATGCAAATTTGGCTTTGATAAAACTTCTTTTTTCGCTTAACTCGTAAAGATTGAGGTCACTTAGTGACAACATAATATTTTTTTTCATAAGTCATAACTAAGTCATAACTATGCATCGCTTTAAAAGTCCTTTGAACTTCAAAATTACTTTTATTTTTTAAATAAAAAAAATCATCATACGTCAGTTTACAAGTTCTGACATAAAGAGAAATGAATTGAAGAAGCCAATTTGACTAAAGTTTCTTAAAATATAAAAATGTCGAGGTCTTTTACAAGTCAAAGTTAATTTAAGTAATTTTCCACTGTTTTTTGAATGAATGAAACTACTTATGGATCCTTGTTATTATAAATTTAAGTAATATTAGATTCATTTTTGTACTGAAACGACTAAATTAACTCAAAAATGTTACGAAAATTTAATATGACCCTTAAATGACTTTAAAGGCCTTAAAAAGTCAAAGACTGTTTTTGCATTGACATTGAGTAAATTTACTCCTTCAGATTGTCAATAAAATACAAATGTATCGTGTTTTTAAACTTTTAATCATTGCACTAGTGAAGGAGGTTTTGAACTGATAATCAAATTATACTTTACCAAACATTTTTGGTAGTTTTAGTTTGAGGCTGACTGCGAAATCACTCTTTCATGTCATGTTTTTTGAGATGTCAGATGTTAAATTTTTGAACACAATTTAAATCTATGAATAAGTTTGTTCCAAAACCTATAATCATATTACCAATATTTTGAAAAATCTCCGTTAGTTGTTGGTTTTCGCCTATTTTCTACACAACGCTAAAAAAACTGAACTATTTATGGTAATTTTTGAAAAAAGGCTTTAAAGAATTTTTTTTCTGATACCACAGTTTTCTAAAAAAAATGTTTAGTATCAAGTTTTCTAAATATAATGAAAGAAAAAATAAATTTAAGTAAATAGCTGAAATCGAGATTTGACTAACTATTGATCAGTACCAACATATTAATTCTAAAACGATTGTTTTCTAGACCTCCTCATAAAGTCAAATGAAGACTCATGTCATAAGTAATACAAAAATTCCGGAAACTAATTGAGATCATACTTAAAAGATTTGAATTGTGTTTAGAAAATAAGCATGTTTACTTTGCAAAATCATTAAAAAATTTATTGTTAACGTTTTGTTTTCGCTTAGCGTTAAAAATACAATACTATGAATTTTGTACGATTTTTAAATAGTTGTTTTTCAAAAACTTGACCTGATGAACAAATTGTAAGTTGAAATTCAAATTTAGGATAATAAAACCTTCGAAAAAGTATTATTTGACTTTTGCGTCGTACAACAATCCTCATTCTGTTGACCAGTGTAATTTGAAGTTAAATTTTGAAGCCCATTTTCAGAAACGAAACTTCAACTATACTTACGTTGAAAATACGAACTTAAGAACTTCTATAACCAATAGTTGATACACGGTGCACATTAAGACCATATAATAAGTTTTGGAGTTCAAGGTTAAAAATAAATTTAAACAGCAGATGGCTTTAAACTTTGTATGTACAAAAATTAAAGGGTTGCTGTTTTAAAATTGTCACACTGTTTTGAGACTTTTTTTTTTTGAAATATTCAGTTTTCCAACTTACAGATCATTTAGAGTTGAAGGTTCAGATTGGTGTCAAATGGAAGATAAGATCACAATCAAAAAAATCTTAGGTATATTCTTGGTAACCTTATTTTTATACAATAAGTGGTAAAGCATTTCGTCATAAGTTCTATTTTTAGTCGGCTTTGAAAGTGACCAATATCATATCGTTAAGCCCTTAAAAAAATTTCAAAACATTGAAAAAAATAGTTTAAAAAATGTATAAATTGTATTACCCAACAGTTTCTTCAGTAAAATGCAGAAACTGTTTTGCAATAATACACTTAGATTTTATGTTACATATTTTCAACTAAAAATATTTTGTTCTGGTAATCACGAAAATACGTTGAAATACTTTCTACCTAAATTAAGTAGGTTCTTCAACCCCTAAGGGATGATCTTTTGTGGCAGTCCTTAAGCTAAACAATTATAACAATTATTTTTTTAAAGCTAAGTAGTATAAAATGTTATAAGGTTCTAACTCCGACTCTTCTTTTAAAAGAAAATATCGCTAGGCAGCTTCAAACAAGTCGCGGGAACATACGAACTCTGTTTAAATAAAGAAAAACACCTGATCTGAAAGAAAAGCGAATATCAGTGAAATCTTCTAATTTTTGACAATTTTTTAAAATCAAGTTATAACCGTACCAACAATTCCATTGACTTCTCAAGTGTTTTTTAATTCTATTTTTCTTATCAATTAAAAAAAGTGAAGTTTTTCTCCTCAAGGTTTCCAAAGAAGTAGAACTTCAAATTTTTAAAGTTCTTGAAATTTAAAAAATGTTTGTTTTCTTCCCTTCTCCTAAAAATCTACATATACAAATTTTGCTTATTTTCATAAACTTTTGCCTAGACGTAGGACGTGTTGTAGACTAATGATCATAAATCACTAAACCATCCACCCACGAAGCTACCCGATTTGCCACTAGATAACTAGATAAAGATAACTATACGAATATAACAGCTCAAACAAAAACGACCTTGCATCACAAGCCCCCACGGAAACCTGAACCCGACCACATTTAGTAGGTAGCTAGGCATACGAACTATACATCACGGAGACATATAGACCATAGAATAAAATAGTCACACTTAAAACTTTCAATTATTCAATTGAAATGTTGACGGCTGCAGCTATACCCAACGATACTACAACCATCAGCATCAGCATTAGTATCATCATCATCATCATCGGCCTAAGGCTTAAGGCCTGATATCGCTATCTTTTCCCTAGCTCTAGGTATGTCTGGACTGGACGACACGACGACGCGACGGGTCTGGGACTGGGACTTACGTGAAAGCTTATTTTAGATTCCAAAATCTGATTCCATTTGCTTTATCAACGCTAAAATACCCAGGTATCATGGCGAATAATGTAATTTGTTGCTAAAATTTCGTGAAATGTCATAAGTATCAGAATAGTGTAGGTTTCAATATTGTATACGAGCATATGACACCATCATCGCATCAGGAACTTGCCATCAGTGTCGTCCGAATGAATCTGGTTAAACAGATATGCCATCATACGCCACAGAGCCGCGCCGCTCACAAATTGGATGTGCAAAGCGCACTTATCACTCTCTAGAGCATAGTTGATAAGTTTTGCAGTTGAGTTGCATACTTTTTCCCTTTTTCACATTCTAGCGGACGACAACGAAAACCAAAGCTAAATGGTTGCCACTTTGCCTCCAAAGCTATTAAAATTTTATTTCTGTTAGATTTATGTATATATTTCGACAAAAGTGAAACAACTCTTTGATTATTAGAAAAAGTTTTTAAAAAGTATATCTTGAAAAATTTTAGGTTTTAGAATTGTTTGTGTAAAATTGACAATACCACAATAGAAATCAAGGACACTAGTAACTCAGACAATGCCAACTTCCATGAAAATCCTTAAGATGTATGCACTTTTAGCAGGTGTGAAGTTTCGGCAGAACCGTTTAATCTGTGAAAAATTACGAAAAATTGGTGAAAGTACGAAAAAGTGTTAAAATTACTAAAAAATTTGAAAATTACGTCCATTCGATTATTACACAACTAAAAGTACATAATTTGAAGTCGTTTAAGCTCCAGCTAGTTAAAGATTAACACTTTGACGCACAGACAAATACAGATTGACGGACGTTGGATTCGAAGAAATTGTATTTAAATCAATTTTCCATTATGATTAAAAGTCTTTTTTTTTTCTTTTCTCGAGTTTTCATAATCATACAAAAATACTGAATAGAACTTACAAATCAAAGTGGTAACAGTGACTTCAGAACCGTGCGTCCGTTGCATCCGTTGCGTCACTTTCGTCCGAATTAGACGACCGGATTAGATTTTGAGACGAAATTGCATTTTAAACGCACAAAATCATCACCATCACCGCTGCTCGCTCAGCGATGATTCAATGAACGTGTAGGTTAGGCTATACGTACGTAGTTAAGGTCCGGACGTATAGGTACATAGAAATGACCACCAGATGATGCTGATGAGAGTGTGTTCCGTTTTGTGGAAAGAATTGGAATTTCCTCTAAAAGGGTATACCTGCGTTATACCGTGCAAATGGATTCGTTCATGAAACAAGAAGAGAACACAATAATATGACAACAAACACCCCCAAAAACAATGGTGCCACGAATTATAAATTCAAGAGGAAGGGAGGGGAGAGGGGTGGTGTGTGGACTGTGTTACCTTATACAAGCTTTCCACCATCAGTAAAGGGTGAAATTGAAAACTCAGTTGGCTTTTCATATAAGGATGATGTTTTTTTTTGGCGTGTTGTGGGAATGTGCAGAAAATATTATTTTAAATTTCATTTCGTAATGAAAATATATGAAAGCTTTCCGGCGGTGGCGGGCGGGGGCAGAACCAGCAGCACCTACGACCACCAAGTTTGTCCTTTCATACACATGGGTATGCACTGCACATATATCCTGTTTCTGTACCTATACCACCTGATGAGGGAGGTTATTTTATCTCACTTCCGGGGTTAAATTCGTCATTCCGCTCAAGCTCAGGTGCAAATTATTCGCACAAATTAAGCTGAAACAGTTGAGGAGATGGGAGAAGTAGCTGCGATGGTCGTGGTTTGATGAGGGTACGGCGGCGGGGGCGGTTGTGAATCGAGATATAGCATTTTCGTATTCGGGTAATAAATTCACAAAAGTTGGAAAATAATTCAAATAAATTAAAAAATTATTATTCGCATTTGTTTTTGGACTTTTGGTTAAGTGTATGTTCAACATATACCTACCCTACTTATACATAAATTGTATATGTGGGGAAGGTATATATATGTATTTCACTTTATATATATAGGAATGCCATAGTTTCCCAGGTTAAAGGTACTTTCTGATGCTAGGACTTTATGATGATGATGCTGAGCTGATGATGGTGTAGGTTTGCAATTACTTAAATCGTTTGCAAAATAATAGGTTTTCAGAGTGAAGATAAAAAAGGGGATGGGGAAGGGGATGGGGGAGTGTTCTTTTCAATTAGGATATTATATTTTTAGATTTACAACAGCATACATAACTTATTAAGTTGAATTTTGGTTAAATAAATTGCTTTTGAAACTATTTTAAGAGTTATGTTAGAAAATATAATTGTTTTAATTCCAAAAAGGACTCAGGTGCTTTTTGAGGAATATTGTGGTTGAAATATAAAATTTAGATGGAATAAAATTCACAAATTCACATCATATTTATATAAATACGTACAAAAACATACGTTTCTGTATATGCGTATTTAAAAGAACACAATTTTTCGGAAAGTGTTTTCTAAAAATCTAATTTCCACGCTCTTTCTTTAATATGCATTTTGAAGAACATGAAAATAACCTTAAAAATAAGAAAAATATTTGACTGTTAACAGTCGAATTGTTTTTTCCGAACACCGTTTATTTTAATAAATATGATTTAAAATCATGAATATAAATATAAACCAGCATAAGTGTTCATATATGCGTTTCGCCCCGATGTAATGGTTGGGCTCATCAGAAGATGACAAAAAAAAATAAAAATAGCTACAATTTGTCTTCTTTGAAGACTTGTAGCAACTATATAATTCGTAGTTGCTCTATGCAGCTCGGATTATATGGAATCTCGATTTATTCGGGAAAATAAGCGTCAAAACAAGGTGTAATGGTCATCTTCTGATGAGCCCAGCCGTTACATCGGGGCATAACGCATATATGAACACTTATGCTGGTTTATATTTATATTCATGATTTTTAATCATATTTCTTAAAAATAATGCCCCTTTTTCCTAGTGTCAAAACATAAGTTGAAAAATATGAAAGTTTGACATTTAAAAATACAATTTGTGAATTTTGATGGCTGATAATGATTTAGAATGTTGTGAAAAAAAAACAAGAAAAAATTGAAAAATTGGTTACAAAAATTGAAGAACAATAACTGAAGTTTCTTAAAGTCAAATTTCGATACTTATCAACTATAAACAAATAATTAACACTCGCAATAAGGGTTACATTTTTTGAAATTTCAAATGTTAAGTAAATAAAAATTCTTCAAATTTATTTTGAGGTCAATTTATTTTTAAGAACTATTGCACTACACTTTTTAATATTTTTAAGTTGTTGTTTCTTTAGATAAATATTGAACTTTATCGTTTGCAAGCTGTTTCACATTGAGCTCGGGTTTCATATCGATTGGCATTCCCACCACATCCACCATAAATAAATTCATTGCACGATTTTGTTTCCTTATTATAGGCCCAATTTATGGTTTTTCTTTTGCAGGGACCTGTTTCTGGTTTTGAAGTGCAATCTAAAAAGTTTTAAATTTCATTTTAATAAGAATTTTAGTTTTTTAACGATTTAAATATAAAAATGTACGTACCCAATGCAAAAGCACCAACAATTAAAAATAATAATACAAATAACATATTTGAATTCATTTTGTTTATAATTTTTTTTGGAAATAAATTAATATTTAATTCAATTTATGGCAGCAACTTATGGACTGATACGAAATTTTTAGTAAGTTAAACTTTTATAGTGAATTTATGAAATACGTGAAGTTATTTTTGGTTCATTGACTATTTAAATGAAAATTCATGGAAAAGAGGAAGCAGCTTTTGTGTGGAGTTGTATAATAATTAAATCAGATGATTTACTTTACTTTACTTTATATTTGTTTATTTTCGTCACAGAACAATATTTATTCTCTGTTTATCTCTTAACAACAATTTACTTAAATAATTAATATTAATTAAGTAAATATTTGCATAATGATAAATAATATTATTACATGATGGTAATTATTCCGATTCGGATGTTTATGTCGTCAATGTTTATATTGAAACATATAAATGAATGAAGGCTCTTATGTCAAAATGGTTGTCCCAAGTTATATAATTTTAAAATCAATTTAAGGTTAATACATCGTTCCTTCAAACCAAACTAACATAAATATGTAAAGATTTGAATTTTAAAATCATACAATAATTATAATTAAATGTTTTACTTTTGAATTATGTAAGTTTGGTTATATACAAATTTTTAAAGTGAAATTATTAGAAATTTAAATAAATTAAATTTATTAAAAATTTAATGCTAGTTGAATAAATAAAATTGAAAATCTGACTTTTATCAGTTTGCTTTTCAAGTCACGTAATTTATTTAACGTGATGTCTTTTTATTTTTGGTCAAACTCTTTTTTTTTTTTGACAGCACGTAAAGAAAATGAAACAGAAATACGAAGAAAATTAATTTTGCTTAAAAAAATATTCTTAATCTAAAACAAAAATTAAATTATTTGCATTAAATTAAAAAAATAATTGTTTCGCATTTCATAAAGATTTAAGTAAAATTAAAAATGTACTGCAATACAAATATTTAATTCAAACTTGGAAGTGTTTTAAAGTGACCAAATTTGATGCCCCTTACAATTTATTTTAATGTAAAAACATTTTTACATTAACATTAACACAACATAATTTTAAATATTTATAATGTTAACTTTTTTTTTTAATTTTATAATGAATTTGTTTAAATTATTTTTATTTTCCATTAAAAAATTTGTATATAATAATTAATTCAATGAAATAAATGATACAAATCTACAAAATTAAAGGGTAACTGTGGCGTATGTGGGACATTTTGTCTCAAATATTAACAAAACTTTAAAATTGTTATATATTTCATTCATATCATTTCGTATTTCACAAATACTTAACAGGAAACAGGAAGTTTCTCAAGAAAACTATTGTAATGGATCGTGTCTCGCAAAGTTGTTGCACAATTCAAAATTTGTGTTGAAAAATTTTAAAGAATTCCAATGAACTGCTGCTTTTTCATAAAGAAGTCATTCGTATTTAAAACACCAGAGGATAAATCAAATGAAATCAAAATTTTCTCAAGAGACGCTGCGCACTTTGAATATGTTCATGGGTGTCAAGATCTTAATAGCACTCCGTTATAAATTACTATCAGCAAAAATAAGAACTTTACTTGAGCACAGACATGACGTTACGTCGTTAATTAGACAAGATGAACAGAAAAGGCCTAAGATGGCTTCCCTGGGGAACACCAAATTGAACAACAAAAGGTTTTAAATGACAATTTCTAAATTTTACCTCATAGGATATGTTTTCAAGGTATGATTTGATCCAAGCTAAGAAAAATGGTGGAAAACCAAGAGCTTTAAAATCTTTGGTTAACACTTTGGGGTCTTTTCATACAGAGTAATGAAAAAAAATTAATTTTTAATTGTTGTTTTAAAAATACATAGTCAGACAGAAAACATTTTATGAAATTACTAGATTTAAATTTGATTATAAATTTTATTAAGGGAAATATTAAATAATTTTGACTGAATTTTGTAAAGAGTTTTTTTTTTTAATTTAGGTCAAATTTTCAGAAAACAGGAATTATTTTATTCTACAATAAATTCGCAGTTGCTCTATGTAGCTCGGATTATATGGAATCTCGATTTATTCGAGAAAATATGCGTCAAGACAAGGTGTAATGGCCATCTTCTGATGAGCCCAACCATTACACCGGGGCGAAACGCATATATGAACACTTATGCTGGTTATATTTTAAATCATATTTATCAAAAACTGTTTTCTGTCAAAAAGTTGACTCTTTACAGAAATAAAACAACATCTTAAAAAAATTAAAACAAAAAAGTTGATGAAATTCAAGAATATTTTTAAATTTATATATGTATACACTTCGTGTCACATGGATAGGGACAAGCTTTTTTCGTTTTTATTTGCCGATATTTCTTAAATTCTTAGGTTTTTTTTTGAAAAACCCAAATGTGGAATGAATGAGGTATGTATTAAGTTTATATCGCAAGCAAAAATGTTTAGATTAAGATGATAAATACAAGTTTTATGACAGTTTTTCCAAAGAAGATCATAAAATGGATAGGGACAAAATCTAAATTTACCTGTTAGACCCTTATAAGTAAAGAAAATGACAAAAAATGTTATGTTTTAGGTAAAAACTGGTTTATTGAATGAATAATTTTTAGTTATGTGTGATGCCTCTTGATTTCTGAAGTACTTCAAGTAACATGTGGTGTATGGATTCATAGTGCTGTCAAATAATTGAGGGAAATTTGGGCCCAGGCCCTTTTTTTTGGCTTCAATAATCTCTGCGGTTTTTTGGTATTGCCGTCCTCTTTTGTATACTTTTCATGAAAGCTATCCCCACACGTTTTCTATGATGTTCAGGTCAGGTTCACATTTTGCCCCTGACTCCAGGCTTTTGTTGTCCGTACGATATGTATTGGTGCATTATCTTGCTGGAAAGTCCATTGTTTTGCACCAAATAATTCAGAAAACTGCGGAAAAGCTCGTCCTAGAAACGGTTTTTAAGTGATTGCCGTCATTTTAGAGCTTTGAAAATCCAGCTCCACCACTGTCTCGTAAGGGGTTATTGTTCCCCATTCCATTACACCGCCGCCACCTTTGCTGTGCCTTTTTTCAAGATAGATTTCTTCCTTTCTTAAATCATGGAAATAGCAGGTATATCCATCAGGTCCATCCAAGTTTTTTTTTTTTTTCATTGGAAAAAGCGACGGTTTGCCAAGCTCGATTCTACCCGATGTGATTTTTTGCAGCGTTGGCTCTTGTGTGCTGTATTCAATTGTGATTTTTTCTTCATTTTTTGCTGTCGTATTTGGTCTGCTTTCTGTATCACCCTAGAAATATCGATCTACTAGCATTTACCCCAGCTTCTGCTTTGAATTTACTTATAGAAAGCCTTGAATTTGAATAAGCTTTCACTATCGCCCGCTTTTTCTGGAAGGATGTGGCTTTTTTGACTCATCCTTAGTAGTTTTTTCCATACCTCTCTGGGTCCTTGAAAAAGTTGTATACAACATTGGAACTTTTTCTAATTTTGCTGGTTATAAAACGGATGCTTTTGCCGAGATACCGGTAAGCTCGAAGTTAGCCTATTTCCTTGGTAAGATTCTTAAATCTACCAATACTTCTTGATTCTATCAAATTAATATACGTACGTTCCAAACAATCAGAGTATCCTTTTATCTGATTTTAAACACGCTAATAGGTCAATTTAGATCTTGTCCCTATCCATGTGACACACAAAAAAACAGGTACTTTTTATGAATTACTAGCTGACCCGACAAACGTTGTGTTGTCATATAAATAATTTCTAGAGAATATTTTGCTAGAAATAAATAACTTATTGTAAGTGTGTAAGGATGTGGTATATAAGTGGGAGAAGCATAGAGCACTGTAAAAGGTGATAAAATATTAAAATAAAAAATCACTAAATTTTTTTTAATTTATTGAAATTAATTCTTTAAAATTATATACATATCGCCAATTATGACTGTACTACAAAAGAACAATATCAATCCCTTAATGCAACAAAGTGAACAATATTTTGTGTGATCCCATCTTTCGCAATTACAAACAAACTGGATGGTTTGCCCACTTGAGAGCACGCCACGTATAATTATCCGTGTGAAAAACATGAAGTGCTCAAATGTAAGCCGCAGACAGACGTGCGTCGTTTGGACTTGAGACTTATTGATAGTTATTGCAAATGCCAATTGTTGGAAATTGAAGGCGTTTGAATTGAATTGGCACATCTGTGGGCATAATAGGGATTTGCGGTAATAATATATTTTTACCTCGGAATTTGCCATTTAGAATTATGGCTTGGATAACATTTTTAATTACTAATCGCGTGCCGTTGCACAACCATGGTGGGTTCAAATGACGAAACAAAATTACCAGAGATCAAACTTTCAGTTGTTAATTATGTGGTGGCATGCCTGGTAAAATTAATGAGTTCAAAAACTCAGCTAGATAATTTACAGCTTCGGTAGCATTACAAACTGTATCAATAGATTTTTATGATCCCAAGTCTCCTGGTAACAAATGCTGTATCTTGAGATTTAATTCGTTGACATACACATTTTTTGCTGGTAAAATTGATCTTTCTCCCGGCCACTCATGATTTTTATATTTTCTCTGTACATCGGGAAATATTTGGTCATCTTGTGAATCAATAATCGTGCAGAAATCGACCGGTAATTTTATGCATCCAGTTTCATCTGTAGTAACTTTTCCGTCGCCTATAGGTATCTATCAACAGTTGTTTTGAGAATGTCCAGTTCAACGCATCAAGCAAATGTTAGAGTACCATAGTGCATTCATCCCAGATGATAATTTTACACTGTTTTAGCAAAAATTAGCGAAATAAGGAATGTTTTGCCAGTTCCACCTGGTACATAAAAAAAAGAATCCACTTTGTCTTGCCAAAACTGCGAGCATGATGTGGTCATAAATGGTTCATTGTTCTTCATTCATTCATTAGTGGGACATTGCGAGCAACAATCGCTGCCATTTCTACAGTATTGTATTGTATTTCACGATTCAATTCAGTGTCTATTAAATCAGAGGCATTTCGATTTGGTGAATGCATACCGAAATGACTGAGTGGTAAGTTGGAGTGGTAAGTTGGCAACGTAAAGATTCTCAATAGCAATCAATGCTTCATTGTACATAGCGTCACTGAATACTATTGTAAGATCGTTGCACCGTGTACGATGTTGATGCAATTAACCATAACACTTAGGAATACAAAAATTAGATAAAAACCTATTCTCAGACCTACCGAATATATATGCAAAATTTCATTAAAATTGGTTAAGCCGTTTCGGAGGAGTATGACCACTAACACTGTGACAGGAATATTTTATATATTAGATTTTTGCTTTGCTTTAATACATACCTCATTCATTCATTTCATTCATTTGGGTTTTTTATTAAAAACCTAAAGGGTTTAAGAAGTATCGGCTAATAAAAAACGAAAAAAGCTTGTCCCTATCCATGTGACACGGATTCTTTTTTCATTAGAAAATGTAAACAGAGCTGTTTTTATTTTTTTAAATAAACATTTATTAAAAGAGATCATTAAATTTGTTGTGCATAAAAACGGACTTGATTCAATTACTTTCTAAATAAAGACACATTTTTAAATATTTCAGTGTTTGCATGCTTTCAAACATTCAGAACGTGTATTGTAACGATTTGAATTGCCCTGGCATCCTCCATAGATGAATTTATGACAATCATTGGTTGCATCTCTGTAGACCCATACACTTATTTTACCCTTGCATGGTCCTTTATCGGGTTTAGGGCAATCTAATTATACATTATATCAACAGTTTATTAATAAAAGTTGTAATACAATTTATTTATAATAAATTAATATTATACTTACGATGAGCAAAAGCAGTTACAGCAATGACTAGCAAAAGAAAAGCAATGGAGAATTTCATTTTGATTCTGGTTAATGTTTAATTTACAGAAGCGATGAATTCGAACTGATAATCTTAGTAAAAATGTCAAGCTTTTTATAGGAACAAAATTTACATTCATTTATTTGTCTTATCCGAAATCATGACATGTGTATCAATATTTGTATAAAATATTAAAATCTTTTTAATGAACAAATTTTATGGTCACAAAACAATATGGGATAATAAATTGTGTATGAGACTTTTTCAAGAAGACTTAATTACTTTTGTTTATAGAAAACAGATATGTAACCTAGATATTGTTATATCATTGATAATTAAGAATTTTTCACGAGCATTTCCCTTAAGCGTGGCATTGAAAAGTAAACCTTTCCTTTAGAAACACTCTAAGTCAATAGGCCATGGCGGTTTTTCACGGTCAGTTGCAACAACCAACGTGATTTTAAGCAATTTTAAAATCTTAATGTTTTAATTAAGTTTAAATTACTAAGAACTTTAACTTCTAGTTTGTTGCTAAATCCACATGACTTAATATTTTCTGACATCTAAAACTAACAGTTCAGTTTACTAGATTAGGGTTTGTTTGCTTTGTTTTTTACTAAGAACTGTCAATGTTTAGACATACTCCTATGCAATGTTTTGAATAGAAGAGAATTGCCTATTAACAAACTGTCAAGGTTCAGAAATAGCTAATAAAATGCATAGCTTGAACAAAAGGTTATTTCAAATCTTGCTACTTGTTAAAAATGTGATCAAAATAAGCTTTTATCGACTTTCTTTTTTATAAAGGCTGCCATCAGACCTACACTTTTTCTTAAAGAACAATAACTGAAGTTTCTTAAAGTCAAATTTCGATACTTATCAACTATAAACAAATAATTAACACTCGCAAAAAGGGTTACATTTTTTGAAATTTCAAATGTTAAGTAAATAAAAATTCTTGAAATTTATTCTAAGAACAATTTATTTTTAAGAACTACTGCACTCCACTTTTTAATATTTTAAAGTTGTTGTTTCTTTAGATAAATATTGAACTTTATCGTTTGCAAGCTGTTTCACATTGAGCTCGGGTTTCATATCGATTGGCATTCCCACCACATCCACCATAAATAAAAAATAAAACAACATCTTAAAAAAAATTAAAACAAAAAAGTTGATGAACTTCAAGAATTATTTTAAATTTATATATACAGATATCTACACTTCGTGTCACATGAATAGGGACAACCTTTTTTCGTTTTTTATTTGCCGATATTTCTTAAGCCCTTAGGTTTTTTGGAAAACCCCAAATAAGGAATGAATGAGGTATGTATTAAGTTTATATTGCAAGCAAACATTTTTGGATTAAGTTGATAAATACAATTGTTATGACGGTTTTTTCAAAGAAGGTCATAGAAAGTAGCTGAATTTTGTGTCACATGGATAATGACAAGATCTAAATTTACCTGTTAGAGCCTTTTAAGTAAAGAAAATATCAACAAATCTAAGGTAAATACTGGTTTTATTGAATGGATTAAATTAATTTTTAGTAATTTATGCTGCCTTTTGATTTCTGAATTACTTCAAGTAACCTGTGATGTATGGATTCATAGAGTGCTGTCAGATAATTGAGCGAAATTTGGGCCCATACCCGATTTATGGCTTCAATAATCTCTTCGGTTTTTTTGTTTTGCCGTCCTCCTTTGTAGACTTTTCTTGAAAGCCATCGCCACACGTTTTTCATGATGTTCAGGTCAGGAAAATATGAGAGCCATGGTAATAGGTTCAAATTTTGCCCTGACTCTAGGCTTTTGTTGTCCTTGCGTAGTGGTGCATTATCTTGTTGGCAAGTCCATCGTTGTCCACCAAATAATTCAGAAAACTGCGGAAAAGCTCGTTCCAGAATCGAATTTTAAGTGATTGCCGTCATTTTAGAGTTTTGAAAATCCAGCTCCGCAGTCCAGTAATAGGTGATTGCTTCCCATTCTGTACACCGCCTTCTTTGCTGTGCCTTTTTTCAAGATATAGACTTCTTAAATCATGGAAATAGCAGCTATATCCATCAGGTCCATCCAAGTTTTTTTTTTTTTTTTCATTGGAAAAGACGACGGTTTGCCAAGCTCGATTCTACCCGATGTGATTTTTTGCAAAGTTAAAGCGTTGGCTCTTGTGTGCTGTATTAAATTGTGGTTTTTTCTTCATTTTTTGCTGTCGTATTTGGTCTGCTTTTTGTATCACCCAAGCAACAGTCGATCTACTAGCATTTACCCCAGCTTCTGCTTTGAATTTACTAATGGAAAGCCTTGAATTTCAATTAACTTTCACTATCGCCCGCTTTTTCTGAAAGGATGTGGCTTTCTTCACTCATCCTTTTTAGTTTTTTCCATACCTCTCTGGGTCCTTAAAAAAGTTCAACATTGGAACTTTTTCTAATTTTACTGGTTATAAAACGGATGCTTTTGCCGAGATACCGGTAGGGAGCGTATCGGAATCCCGCTTTTTAAAATTCCGTTTTAAAAAAAACCGAAAAAAAAGTTTTAAAATCCCGTCTTCTAAAATACCGATTTTTTGAAATCCCGTCTTTTAAAATCCCGACAATCCCGTTTTTTTTTTTAAATAAACTGAATAACAATAAGAGTCAAAGGTTTGAATGTTAAATTACTTGACTAATATATAATAATTACAAATAAAACTATATATAAAAATATCGTAATTTATTTTGTTTTTGCTACGTAAACGTAAACAATCAT
Organism: Eupeodes luniger; assembly: GCA_951509635.1. Lineage (NCBI taxonomy): Eukaryota > Metazoa > Arthropoda > Insecta > Diptera > Syrphidae > Eupeodes > Eupeodes luniger. Next base: position 1,854,057 of record OX608075.1, on the reverse strand, counting down.
TTTTGTTTACAATATTAATTCGTTCACTAACAAAATGCATCCTACAAAAATACCTCATTTTTTAATTTGTTTTAATTTTTTATAATTGCGATTTTGCAATCAAAACTAGTTGTATCGGGATAGTAAAAAACGGGATTATAAAAACGGGATTACAAAAAGCGGGATTATAAAAAATCGGGATTATAAAAAGCGGGATTATAAAAGACGGGATTTTAAAATCGGGATTTTAAGAAACGGGAATATAAAAACCGGGATATCGAACCCAACCCATACCGGTAAGCTCGAATTTGGCCTATTACCTTGGTAAGACCCTTAAATCTTCCCATACTTCTTGATTCTATCAAATTAATATACGTACGTTCCAAACAATCAGAGTATCCTTTTATCTGATTTTAAACACGCTAATAGGTTAATTTAGATCTTGTCCCTATCCTTGTGACATAAAAAAACAGGTACTTTTTATGACCTATTTTTGCTTGTTTTAATACATACCTCATTTATTTATGTATTTCATTTATTTGGGTTTTTCTAAAAAACCTAAGGGTTTAAGATATATCGGCAAATAAAAAACGAAAAAAGCTTGTCCCTATGCATGTGACATGAAGTGTATATTAAAATTAATTAAAATCACCAATCGACTTATTCTACACTCCTGAGTCTATTCACATAATGTCAGAAGTTTATTGTTTGCTTTGCAGTTTTTGCATCATTGCATAACTCATGCGTTTCTAAAATTAAAGTCACTTCAAATTGTTACATGGTATGGAATGAAACACAGAGGGTTTATTTTTTTGAAACAATTTCAAACATTTTATTCAATAAAGGATTCATTTTCATTTTTTTCCGAAAATATAAACAGAGCAGTTTTTATTTTTTAAATAAACATTTATTAAAAGAGATCATTAAATTTTGTATATGTATAAAAACGGATTTGATTCAATTACTTTTGAAATACCGACACATTTTTACATATTTCAGTGTTTGCATGCTTTCAAACACTCAGAATACGTACTGTAACGATTTGTATTGCCCTGGCATCCTCCAAAGATGAATTCATGACAATCATTGGTTTCATCTCTGTAGACCCATACGTATATTGTAGCACTGCATGGTCCTTTATCGGGTTTTGGGCAATCTAATTATACATTATCAAGAGTTTATTAATAAAAGTTGTAATACAATTTATTTATAATAAATAAATATTATACTTACGATGAGCAAAAGCAGTCACAGCAATGACAAGTAAAAGAAAAGCAATCGAGAATTTCATTTTGATTCTGGTTAATGTTTAAGTTACAGAAGCGATGAATTCGAACTGATAATCGTAGTCAAAATATCAATCTTTTTATAGGAACAAAATTTACAATAAAGAAATATTATTCACTTAACTTTTCCCAAATCATGACATGTGTGTCAATATTTGTGTAAAATATTTAAATCGTTTTAATGAAGAAAGTTTATGGTCATAAAACAATGTGGGATAATTGTGTTATGAGACTTTTTCCAGAAGACTTAATTCCTTTTGTTTATAGATAACAGATATGCAACCTAGATATTGTTATATCATTGATAATTAAGAATTTTTCACGAGCATTTCCCTTAAGCATGGCATTGAAAAGTAAACCTTTCTCTAGAAACACTCTAAGGCAAAAAGTCATGCTGGTTTTTCACGGTCAGTACCAACAACCAACGTGATTTTAAGCAATTTTAAAATCTTAACATTTAACTTAAGTTAAAATTACTAAATGGCTAATTTAACTTCTAGTTTGTTGCTAAATCCGCATGACTTAAAATTTTCTGACATCTAAAACTAACAGATCCGTTTCCTAGATTAGGGTTTGTTTGCTTTGTTTTTACTAAGAACTGTCAATGTGTAGACGTATTCCCATGCAGTGTTTTGAATAGATGAGAAATTGAGAATTGCCTATTAGCAAACTGTCAAGGTTCAGAAATAGCTAGTAAAATGCATAGCTTGAACAAAAGGTTATTTCAAATCTTGCTACTTGTTAAAAACGTGATCAAAATAAGCTTTGATCGACCTTCTTTTTTATAAAGGCTGCCATCAGACCTACACTTTTTCTTTTCTTTATTAAGTTAGCACTATGTATGGTATACTCTCGCTCTACACATCACGTAGCCAGTATTTGTTAATTTTGCAACCAGAATCAAACAAACTCATGAGCTTCGTACAAAGATAGATACTTTGATCTATTAGCCTTAAGTATTAAGCAATTTCAATTTATATCTATTGAATCTTAGGTAGAAGAAACATGCATAAATAATAATTTTTCACAAACTGAAACGCATCCCTTTCTATAAATTCCAAGGTCATAAATTTATATTCATTCCACTCTATGAGTGCATGACTCTTCTGGTGATGTGCCGATGCCGATACCAATGCTGTTATATTGTGTAGCTATATATATATAAAATGCTACTCCGAATCAAAGCCTCCAAACCAATCAGATTTCAATTATTACTGTCAATTGCACCTTAAATTCGATTCAATTAGAAATTATTATTGGTCATAGCACACGACAAATACATTTGATTCGATTCGATTAAACGTATATAGTGTTTTTGTTTTTGTTTGTATTCTAACTGATAAATAAATAAGTGATGCTTCTTTATTATATTGCAACTCCGAAAAACAGTGCTGTCGATTTGAAGATCGAAAAAGGCAAAAGCAAATGAAACTTTACAAAAAAAAGAAATTTTGAATTTTGCGAATATTGAAATATGTGTTTTTTGAGCTCAGTACTTGTGCTGTGGACTTGACTTGTGTATTGATTTTTTAGAAATTATAAAACCTTAATAAGAGTTTAATTACTAAACATGAACGTGTCCGGATTTGAAAAGGATTTCCATCTAATTTTTGGGGGCTCAACCGGGATGCAATGTTCAAAAGTGGTATAGTACCCAATCACAAACTTGAGTAGTGGTTGCGGAAATGTACTACCTTCGACATCAGGAGTTTTCAAAACTTATTAACCACTAGATGGCGGTGGCGGCTGCGTTCAATTTATATAGACTCTTTGTGTTAACTTCTGTGGATTGCACAAGTGCAGCACATCACATCACATTTTTTCCTTTGTGTATAATAACGCCGTTGATTAAATTGTCCTTAAACAAATCAATTGGCTGGCACAAATTAATTGCATTTTCTCTCCCAACGACAACTGTAACGTCGATCACGCTTACTTTGCTGTTGCTGCTTGCAGTTTGCAGTATAAAGTATAATAGAAGTAATGTTATAAGAGCGGTAAGTGTGCCTATATTCCTATGTTGAATGTGCCGTTCCCCCTTTTCGTGTAATGTACTGTACATATGTATATTTACTGATGTTTACACGATGCATCAACAGAGTCAACATTATAAACGATGACAGAAGCATATCAGTTTGACTGACATTTATGTGTAAACACTCAACACGAATTATGTGTGACTCAATCGAATTGGCCCAAATTAATATTAATTCGATGCCTGGTGGTGGTGTTGCTTTATTGAATGTGTATTGTGTATACTTATGTTATATGTTTGAATTTGAATTTGAATCTATGTATATTATATTTTGTGAGTCAGGAGACCCTGGGATTTTCTGCACTAAGATAATATGCAACTAATATACACATAAACTGCTGCAGGCGATCGCATAAACTATGACAATTTCCAATTAGGCAGCATGACATAGCCACACTGCCGACTGACACTACACTAAACTTCACGCCCACTATACCTCCTTCTATGCCGTTATTATAGAAGCGACACTATAACCCAGATCATCATCCAGAGAGTGCTTTCTATGCACTTGATACTTTATGGAAACTGCAACTGCAACAGCAACATCAACAGCAAAATTCAGTGCAAAGTGAAAATGGAAATGGAAAATCTAAAGTGCAAATTATCACCGAGATTATTTACAATCCACGTGCGATTCCATAATGGCATCAGAACTGATATTGCACTTAATTCACTTTGGACTTTAGAAAGAGGTAGCGAGGAATTCAACCCACAGCCTGAACTGTGCTGAGCTGAGCAGAGCATCACACTGCATTACCTACATTGTACAATGTGCAGCAGCAAAGTAGGTATAGATAGGTAGATGCATAGATATCAGCGGACGAGCTGACCTGCAATCTGGCGGAATGAAAATTCGCATCATAATCAGATATAAGTTTGGCGGCGGCTGCGGTGGCGACTTTGACTCGGTCTCTGTCTCTGCTCTGTTCTGCTACTGGATGCACTTGCATCATAATAGAGAGATGCAGCACCACCATTATCAACCCCCGTATATGGTGTTGTGGTGGTTGGTTGCAGGTTGCAGGTCGGTCGGGGGCCATTAGCGTATAGCATCAGTCAATTTGCCATAAATATGCACTTGCATTCTAGCTGGATGTGGATGGTGACGGTGTTACACTTCGCTCACATCCGACATCCGTCCGTCGTCGTCGTTGTCGTGGTTTTATTCTACCTAGCATTAGCATCAGTGGTGGACGCGGACGGGACACAGTCGTCTGCTAAATTGAAGCAATTGTTTTTGAATTTGATTGTGGCAATTGAGCGTAGGTAACGTGAACGTGAAGCGCATGGTCACTTTGAGCTTCATAAAAAATGGTCAGGATTGACTTGTATTTATGCAGGGCTCAGAATTTTGGCACTGAAGAATGTATAAAGGGGCTTCACGGCATTTCATACATATTCAAGAATAATGGACTTTTCAGCAGAAAAGGTACCTCAGTTTAACACAGTTTCAGTTAAGGGAATAGGGCCCTAGTTTCAGGGCTCCCGATCAGAACTTAATCAAAAATACGACTACTGATAAAGTTGGTTATTCCAGCACTTGTTTTTAATGAAAAAAGCTTCCTCTATTCTTAATTCATTGGCTTGTCGTTCGTCGGATGAATGGTTTTATTTTTAAAACAAAAAATATATGTATGTAGGTACTTCAGGCGGCATGACCCGCATCAGTGCTATGATTATGACAATGATACCTACTCAAATGTAACTACGAAGTGGTTGACTTTTAAAACCGACAACGACAAATGACAACAACGACGCGACGCGACGACAACGGCGACGGCGACGTTTTGCTAAATTTTAAATTCAATTACGGACCCGTAACGACATAATTTTCGCTGGGCTTGTTGTGCTTTCATCCGTTGATTGTGACACGAAAATCTACTGACACTTTTCAACTCATCATTATTATCATCATCATAATCATCATTATCATCAGCTGGCATGGCTGGTCAGTAATGCGGCTGATTATGAGACATATATGAGACAATTCTTGTCTAAGGTTTTAAAATTGATATTATGTTTGTAGGTCTGTATAAAAACATAACCAGACAGCACATTATGTTGTCAATTACACAAATCATTCTCACACCCTTTGAGAGTCAACTGTCACATTTTGGTGTTCTCGTTTTTCGGATATTACACTCAAAAAGATGATGTCAAAACGAATACTTTCAAGATCTTAAATTAAATGAACTGCGCATGGAAGGGACTCGTGTTGGGCGCCACTTTAAAGATAATAATTCAAGTTGAAGGTTAATAGTTGCTTATATATTATTTTTAACTAAGAAGCAAGTAAAAACTAAGGAGGAACGTAAGTCAAGATTTCGATACGTGCCTTTGGGACGTAAGATATACAGCAATAGGCGAAATATAGAGTGATTTTTTAAGAGCTATCGGAAATTATCAATAAAAACACATACAATTCAGAAAAGGGAATAAAATATTTATTTGAATTGATAGTAAGGTCTATATTATTTAATGTTTGAAGACTATTTCTTGAAAATGTTTGCAGCGACTGCGCTCAAAATGGTAATTGGTACCTAGTCCAATTTTTTCAATGCTGGCTTCCAAAGCATTAATCGAAGCAGGCTTATTACTATAGACATATCCTTACAAATAATAGTCTATTGAGGCGCCCTTTCTAGGCTGTCAATTGACTCCCCAAGCGTCAACTGTTCACCAAACTCGTCTCTCAATTGGTACACTTTAACGCGTGCTGTTTATCATGTGGCACCGTCTTGTTGAAACCACATGTCATGCAAGTCCAGGTCTTCTATTTTGCGCAACGGGAGCAGTAATGTTGCGATTCCGTATCTCTGAAGAAATACGGCCCAATAATTTTGACATAACCCGCACCAAACAGTGACTGTTTCTGGATTCATTGCTAGATCTTGCAATACTTCTGGCTGCACTAGCTTGTTCACTTATCTATAGAACCAGAAAGTCCCTTTGCCGCTGAAGAATTTGTTTCGACAAATGTGGATCTTCCGCCACATTTTCGAGAGCCCATTCACCGAAAATTCAGCGTTGTGCTTGGTCAGCTTCAATTCTTGCACCAACTGTAGGTATTTTGAAAAGCTTCACACCTTAAACAGAAGTCCAAATGCTGCGAACGGTGTCGAATTGATAATTTACGGTCATCATCATCACTAACACTGGCCAATACAGTGTCTATATTGTCCTCAGTTTAAACTCTCAAACGTAAACGTGTTGGTAGTTTAATGTAAATTGTGTGTGAAATTTAGTAACAATAGTTCGAATAGCCGCTTAAACAGACCATTAAATGAACTTCCTTAACAGAGCATGCATTTTTAAACAATACAATTTAAAAATTTTCAAACTGAAGTTTGGTTAAATTGTAGATCAAACTGAAGATGTTTGATAGTGACATAACACACAAAATGGACGTGAGCTGTCAAAAGTAGCGTTGCCAAAAAAAGAGTATTACAAAAAGCACCTTTTAATAAAAACACTCCTTTTGGTTAACAACTGATATCGAAGGTTAGTCTAAATTTTCCTGTAGACTTTTACATTGTAGTAGGATACAGCAAAACAGTGTTCTTAAGGACAACATAAGATAATTTAAGCTTTGTATAAATAAAAGCACCCACACAAGAATATTAAAAGTTGAGGGCGCTAAAGAGGTCCGAAGTTCTGCGAGAATATCACTTTGAATAGAAAAATCTGAAAAAAAACCTGAAGGAGTCCAAAATTACAGAAGTCTGACCTCGGGTCTTAAAATGTTGCCTTTGAAAGTATTCCACTTAGATGGCGTTTCTACCAAGAACCCAATTATAGTGTAATGTTAACCAACCAAGCCATTATAACTTTTTTAAAAATATTCAAAAAAATGTTTCAACTTTGAAATTTTCCCGAATTTTAAAGCCAGTTTAGTAAGTAACTATACCCCAAAAATTTATTTTTCTAGATTGTATCGATTTTAGCATCTTATTATCTCTTAACATTTTACAAGTCTCTTAATCTAAAAAAGAATTCTTTAATTTTTAGCAATTTGTTGAATCCATATGACTTCTAAAATTTTGACATTTCAAATTTATATGTACAATCACCAGATTTAGGTTTGTTTGCTTTGTTTTTGTTTTCACGAACTGTCACTATTTAGACGTGTTCAGATGCGCTGTTTTAAATAAAAGGGAATTAGTATTTAATACTAAGCAAAGGATTAAAATTTTATAAATGTTAAAAAGTTTTCAAAAAGATCTAATGGCTTAACACGCTTCGGCTTCGCCTGACGTTTACGAGTTCAGCCATAGGAATTCAATGCATGCTATTACAATAAAGCTTTGACCTCACGTTTCGTTTGACAATCGTAAAGAAAAGAACGTAATGTTACGTAATGTGACACCAAACGGAAGCTCTAAGTCAAATTTGTTGAACAATTGCTTTGTCTGCTTTGTCTGACAGCTCAAGAGATGTTAAAAAAAGTCAACAAACAAAATACATTTACTTTTGGAGGGATTCCTATTGGTTATTATAGGCTGTGTAAGCTACTTCCGCTATAAATTTAATTTTTTCGATTTCAACATTAATTTTTTTATTGCACGAAAAATCAAAACAAACTTTTGATAAAAAAATAACAGCTGCTAATGACAGAAGTGCCATTTTAGAAATGTCATATTAGAAATGTCATTCAAAGCAACCTCAAAGCTGGCCCATCGTAACGCAGACGAAGCCGAAGCTAAAGCGTGTTTGTGTTTCAGCCATAAAGTTGTGTTCAGCAAAGTTTGAATTTACCACAGTCATTTTAAAATAGCAGACGAAAGTGAAAAATTAAACGGAGAAAATGAACTGCTTAATAACAATTAAATGTTAGGGTGGCACTAATATTTTCCGACGGATTTCTAAGAAAACATGTGCCAAATTTGATATTGGGACTTTTAAATATTGTAGAAAAAACTATCTTTAAGTACCTTCTTATAAAATATTTTGTTTTGGTAAATAATTTCCACTCAAAAGTGTAAAGAGCAATGGGTAAATACTCCAATTCAAATCAGTTAATAGGTTTCTTTGTTATAAATGTTTGTAAGATTGTTATTAATCAATTAACGTTGTTAAAAATGAAATTAAGTTAAAAACTACAACACACAATTCTTTAAATAACAAAATTATGTATATCTAAACTTCTGTTTTTATAAACTTTCACTATTAGCCAATACTTTTTCAAAAATACAGATGTAAGCTTATTGCAAAATTTGTTTGTTTGTTTGTTTGTTTTTTCGTAAAGCAGTTAAACAAATGAAAGAATTTGGGTATTGAATGAAACACTCAAATGTTTAAGTGACTTTGTTTCAACTTAAATGTTGGTAAATTTGAACTGTTTTGAGTCCATCTCCAAACATAAATGTCCATAGTTGAGCTGGCTTGAGAATCATTGAAAAATAAACGAAACGACCGACAACGGCATCATCGTTGCTGGATGCTTAATCGAATTTCCGCAATTTTGTTCCAATAATTTCTTTATTGAATTGCGAAAGCAAAAATAGAAACAAGAAATACAAAAAATAAAAACACACACAAAATAATCGAAGAGAAAAACTGCCCGCCAAAAGGACTGACCGCGCCGCTGCCGCCAGTTTTAATTAATTTGTGGCTTATCAATTCAATTCAGATGGCAGTTCTTTTTTTTATTTTGTTATTTTATTCTTCGATGAAACATTTACATATATATATTTTTTTAATTTGCGTTCCTATAAGTCAGTCGGGACTCGGGAGGGACCAGAACATCCGTTGATGGTATATGCCTTTGGCTTTTCTGTTGGCTAGAAAATGTTATGGCGGTGATGATGGGTTCCTTTGCAGCGGTTTTTGCATACGAAATACAGCGGAGCTTCATCGACGCCATCTTTTTACCATCAACATCAACGTCGACGTTGTCGTCGTCGGTAACTGATGATTCGGAGGGGATATCGGCGACGACGGAAGCAGCAGCGGCGTCTGACGTCGGCGTCGTTGTCGTCGTCGGTTGGTCAATGGATATATGGCTGGCAGACGTTGTTGGTTGTTGGCACTGCCCGGCTGCGAGGGTTGCTTAATTACAATCAATTATTCAAACTGCATTTTAATTGATCACTTTTTGGCTTTTCGGATTGAATTTTCGATCAAGTGGAAAAGCTTGCTTCCACCTCTCTACCTCCGGCTTCGCCTCGCCTCGCCTTGCGTCGCACAACCAACAGCCAATATACACAACCCATGGGGAATCATATATTTATTTAATTAAGCCTACTAGCCGACTGACTGCTTCATTCCCGTCCTCCTCCCAACTTCCATCAACCCACCACATTTAATCCGATATTGTTCATGCAATTTTTAAGGATTTGGTTTCAGGGAATAATTTTTGTATTTATATTTATCCAGAACTACGAGTACATGATGTTGTTGTTGTTCAAATAAAAAATAAAAAATGATATACTACCTACAACAAACTGTATATATAATATAATTTATATGATGTTTATTATAACGATTAGAATGGCATACAAAAAATCATTACGCATTAAATCGATATTAATTTTCAAAAACGCTTAATTGCCATAAATTAGCTTAGGCACCTAAGCAGTTCATATTCATTATCCTGAATATTTTAATTCGAATTAAATTTATTTTGAATTTTTAAATGGTTCCATATTTAATTTTCATATATAAAATGTTTGTTTTCATTTTTATGATTTTTTTTTGTTTTAATTCCGGAAAGATTCTTTTCATGATTTATTATATTTTATTTTGAATAAAAACAAAAAAAAAATGATTAAATACAAATATATATGTATAAATAGGGAAGGATCCACTTAAGGGAGCGTGTATAAATTCACAGGCAAGGTATGAAACAAAACACTTCAACGAATCTAAAATATTTCTTACTTAATACCCATATGAGTAAGTCCTTCCAGTATTTATGTAGGACGAGGTACTTGAGACGGTAAGATGTTTTATTTTGTTTGCCTTTAGGACACGAAGACGAAGAGTATAAAGGTATTTGAATTTTACGTGACAACGAAATGTAGATTTTATCGCCGATTAAGGGGATTTTAATGTAAAATGAAGAGAACTTAATGATATTATGCTTAAAGAAATTGAATATAATAAAAAGGAAATGAGAAATAAGTTTACCTGCCTTTTTTTTAAATAAATGATTTTTCTGGCTTAATTTTATGAACAAAAAAAAACAAAAGATCATTAAACAATGAAAATACTCCAGCTTCCGAAAATTGTTGACGAAACGTTTGTCAAATATAGCTTAACTCATCTCTCTGTAGACAATAACAAAACTTCTGGATATTAGAAGAAATCTCAGGCTGCGAGGCTTTTTAAATTGTTATTTTTCTGTCATTTTCATTAAATAGTACTAAATAACCTTTTTTCAATTGAAATAAAGTTGGTTGGCTTCATTCCTCCCTTTAAGCAGTTTCACAGTAAAGCTTGCTCCCTTTAAGCAGTTTCACAGTTACGCTTGCACTTTTAGGAATACCCATTTGTATATTAAGCCCAACTTCAGCCATACTGTAAAGTTAAGAGACTCGTTCTTTAGCCGTACTAAACGAATGTGGAATGCCTTACCACGCTCTGTATTTTTCTGTCATCACAATGTTCATCGACACCTCCTTTACCTTTTTTCCAATTACTAATATGTCTCCTGGATATTAAAAGAGTACAAAAATCTTTTCGTGCTAATTATATAAAGTTTAAAACATTTACACAAATATTTGTCGGGAAATTTGACATTTTCCTTTGCAATAACTAATTTTGATTCATTTTCAGAGAGCATGTTGAAAATTTTTTCAATTTTCAAAAATAGTCAACTTTTGAGAATTTTTTAAAAATAAAAATTGATAACCTTCGTTTATATAAAAGAGATTATTCTGTTATCAATAATATCTTTAATAAACAAAACACTTTGGACTTATCTCCGACATTTAAGCGTTTTTAAGGCAATAAGAGAGCAACTTGATTTATAATCTGGTAAATACCCAACCCAGTTAAGTTTTCGAAGTGCATAAAGAGTGAATCTTTTCTGAACTCTTTCGATTCTCAAAATTTTATTTTCATAAAATGGAGACCAGACGATACAACAATATTCTAAAACCGGTAGAACTATAGACATAAATAAGGTCTTCAAAGTATAGGCGTACTTTAAATCTTTGGAGTTCCGCTTCAAGAATTACCTTTAGATACAATGTTATCAACATGAGATCTAAAGTCAAGCTTTGAATCAAAAATCACCCCAAGATCATTTACTTCAATTACCCTCAGAAGATTAATATCATATAATTAATATTCAAAATCAATAAGGGATGAAGATTTAGTTAAACTAAAAATTGTACACTTCGAGTGATTCAGCTGAAGATGATTGTAGTCGCACCATTTAAGAAAATTGTTTATATCCAACTGCATTAATAAGCAATCTTCAAATGAAGATGTTGCTGTGAATACTTTCACATCATCAGCATACATCAGGCAGTTACAAAATTTAAAAATAGGAGGTAAATCATTTATAAAGATTATAAAAAGAAGTGGACCCAAATTACTGCCTTGTGGAAGCTCTTTGTAAAACATTTTTTCCTATGTTAATGCCCATGTTCTGCATTTCACTTATTGTGAATACATTTTGCGAAAGTGAATTTGGGTGTTCCACAATTCGTTATAGTGAATTGGATTTTCGAACATGCAAATGGATGTTCTGTATTTTGGTTTGTTCCATTTTTTGAACGCATTCAAATCACATTTTTTATTTCTGTTAATTGATCTTTGATAGCTTTCTTCTGCTAGGAATCGGGTTGCAGCAGAATTGTCAAGGAATTGAAGGAATTGATGAAGGTATTATAAAAGGTTCTATTTCCCTTAGAACATATAAAAAAGCGTCTTTAAAATAAATAAATTGGGTGGCGCAACAGTCCGTTGGGAACTAGGGCCTAGTGACTTACAACTCTCAACCATTCCTGTGTGCGAGTACTGTTGTCAGGGATGGAGAGGACCTACAGTTTTACGCCGAATCCGAACGGCTAATTTGAGAAAGCACTTTTCATGACAAGAATTACTCTTGGAGAATTTGTCAATTCCTCGCAAGAGGCAGTACCCGTGAAAAAAACTTTAGATGACATAGGCAGGGATCGAACCCAAGACCTCTGGCATGACAGTCCAACGCACTAACCATCATGCCACGGGTAAAGCGTCTTTGCTTAATCTAAAATTACGATGAAAGCTTAAAATCAAGAATTTACTTTATTTATCAGAACAATTCTACATAATTTTCACACACTTACATACATTGTGTCAGGTAAATCCAATATATTTGATTTGTCTCGCAAAATTCGTCTTCTTATTTTTTCTCTTGAATTCTGCTTCCTTTTTTAACTTAAAATTGCCAATAATATTGCATCCATCTTCAAAACAGCAAAAATTTTACTTTAGAAACAAAATAAAAATGGATGATCCTTCAGTTCTGACAGTTCGAACCAATTTCGAAGTTTTCGAAATTGATCGAATTTAAGAACATGCAATTTAATTTCACGTGAAATTGAAAAGTGATTTCAACACACTTTCGATCGAAATTTGGAACATGGGCGTAAATGTCGGAATGACAAACAAATTTTAACAGAAAACTTTCAAAAAGTTGAAAATATTGTCTGAGGAGATGGTAGTTTTAATTTCTTCCTATTTGAAAATTCTATAAGAAATAGGTTGCTAAAAATGTTGTATTAATTCAGTTTAACGTATTACAGGAAGTGTACTTCACCTTGTCTTAGCCATTGCTGGTAAGCCTATGGCCGAAATACTGTCGGAAAATATTAAACTACCTATTGTTGAGGGTTTAGTATTTTACTAGTTAAAATTTTCTAAAAAATTTGCGATTTTATACATTTTCCAAAATTTAACTCATTTGATACTCAATAAAATCTTTTAATTTAAAATGTCAATGTTAAGAAGTTGCCTAAGGTAAAAGTAACCATTTTATGATTTAAAATTTAGTAAAATGTATAAGATTTTAAAAACATTTAAAATTATCAAAACCAATTCTTTGACTGAGTTACTTTACTAAACCGTTTAAAATTTTGCGACAGTTTTTTTTCAATGTAAATATTGTTATACCACGTTAAGTGTATGTACATACAGCTTTAAAGATCATGTTGAAGACCATATCAGTTTATCGCTGTTTTTAACTCCGAAATTGATGTAAACAATTGTAAATAATGAACTTCCGAGCAAACAGTTGTACTTCTTTTGTCTGTTTAATTTTAATGTTCCGGATATAAAGTTTTGAAGGGTAATGAGCAAGGTAATATTATTAACAAATTATATAAAAAGAGGAGCCTCATTTATCATCAACATTATTCCTTTGAATTCATTTGCTTAACTATCTTAAAAGTTTTTGAAACACAATAAAAAATGAACTTCTTATTCATTTTCACTTTGATTGCTTCATTTTTGTTTGGAATCTCATCTGCTGCAGGTAAAATATCATAATTGTAATCCTTTTTAATTCTGGGCTATAACTTAATTTGTTTAATTTTTTTTTTAAAAGATTGCACATCAAAACCTGAAACAGGTCCTTGTCGAGCATACTTTTTATCTTGGGCTTTTCAAGGCAACGAATGCATTGAATTTGTTTATGGTGGATGCCGAGGCAATGGAAATCGTTACAAAACTAAAGAGGAATGCGAAAGAGCTTGTCGGTGATCTATACAGGAATTATTAAATTTATTTATTTTTAATATTTAAAATATACATATCATACGTATATATATAACATAGTAGAAATCTCTTACTGAAGTCAGAAATAATCAATAAACAATTAACGACCTTATATTTTAAACCAAATTCCGTAATAATATTCTTACCTATTTGAACTTTTCTGTTTCGTATTAAAGAACTACATTGATCACATTTTTTTGACAGTTTATTTTTTTTACCAAATTTCACTTGTGAAAGTAGAAACTCAAAACCAAGATCTAAAAAAAAAAAAAAAATTGGGTGGCGCAACAGTCCGTTGAGAACCAGGGCTTAGTGACTTACAACTCTCAACCATTCCTGTGTGCGAGTACTGTTGTCAGTGATGGAGGGGACCTACAGTTTATATGCCGATTCCGAAGGGCTTATTTGAGAAAGCACTTTTTCATGGCAAGAATAACTCTTGGAGAATTTGTCAATTATTCGCAAGAGGCAGTACCCGTGAAAAAACTTTAGATGGCACAGGCAGGGATTGACATGACAGTCCAACGCACTAACCATCATTCCACGGCTACTACCAAAACCAAGATCTGGATGTTTCAAAACCCAAACTAATATTCAAATGTTTGTTAAGCGTAGTGCGCTGATGCGCATGAATACTCGATTCCCGATACATAATTCAACTTAAAGTGCATAAACAAACAAAAATTGAGGAAGTTTTTTAAAGTAATTAAAAAAAAGTACGTATACGCCTTGGTGTACATCAGTCTTATCGTTGTTTTAAGATGAATATGAAATATATAAACGCTTTCAAAAAGGAAAACAAATAAGGTAGGTATTAACAGTACGCTATTAAATTATTCGGATTACAAACTGTTACCACTTTTTAGAAAGCAATTTGCGAACAAGTAACTTGAAGGCCAATTACTCCAATTAAAATACTTTAAATAAATTCAATAAAATAATTTCTCTCTTTTAAAGTGAAATTTTTCCGTATTGATAATCAGAAATAAAATAATATTCTTGCGTTTAAAGGGAGAAACTTCAAGCTTCAAGCTATTTGTTTTCATTTTCTTTAGCGGAGAAATACTTTTCTAGAAAACTATGAAATTTTTCTACTACTGGTGACATATTGTTTTTGAGGAGTTTGTTTTCAAGGAGTTAGATCCTTGCTATTATATTCCGAGTGTGCAAGCTTCAAAACCGTAATTCTTCATATTTCGGGTATAACTTTAATATAAAAATAAAGAAAACACTTTGATCTGATTATTTTTAATACAAGTTAATCCTGCAGAAGAAATTCAAAATAGCATAGCTTTTAGTCATGATCAGAGTTGATCAAACAATTGGGCTTTTAAAAAAGAAAGAAATCAAAAGTAGCTAACACTATAGAAGCTAAAAATGTAATAATCTATTTCGTCTTATTAACATTCTTAAACTATTACACAAAGATAAAACATTTTATTGAACGAAAATCGTAGGTATCAAAAAATAAATGCACATACCTTATTCCCGTCTGTGAAAATTTTGTCGAAATTAATTTAGCGGTTTCCAAAAGAGGAAACGCCGCCGCACGTTCTTGCGAAAGTAAAAAAAAGTTTTTAATTAACAAACAGAAATCAGAGCGTGCACCGATTGCTCGATGCAATTAATATTTTTTTCGCCCTAAGACTCAGTCAATCTCTCGAATACTCCGCTACGTTCTTCTCGTCGTGTCGTGAGTAGTTCCAACAACAACAACAACAAAAAAAAACACAAACGAGAAAACTTTTCCGAACAATTTCCACGAGCACTCACGTTTAACGTTAAAACGTTCACGTTTATACGTTCACCTTTCTTGTTGATGCAACAACCAAAAAGCTGAGTACAAGAACAACACACGTCATATAAGTTAAGGTACAGCGATGATGAGTACTATCTGCTGTCCTTCGCACAATCAAGTACTTAATTATCCTCGAAAAGAGCAGCACAAAATTACACTGATGTCTGATGCCGCCAGGTGATGAGGAGCCCTTGCACTGTTTCTGTTTCTGTTCGTGTTGTTGTTGTTTGTCTTCTTATTCAGCGTCGTCGTTGTTGGAAAAACAATTTAACTTTTCCGAAAAGTTTTCATCACTCAAGTTTAAATTGGAAAAACGGCAAAACTTCCAACACAACACACCGCACTGGAAAAAAGTTATACGGCTCCGCACAGGTACCTAAATTTAATTTTCTAACTCAAGGGGTTGTTCAGTTTGGGCTGGGTTGGGGTTGTTTTTTTTTTTTTTTTCTTGGATTTCTTTGAGCACGAAGTCCCTCAAAAACTTTTTCCTTTTACAGGTACACGAGCGGGATATTAGAAAAGTCTTCGTATTTTTGTTTTTACGTAACGTTATCAGAATCAAAATCATAGACACAAAAACAAGATCGCTTGTTGCACGCTTAGAATTATTTTTTTTTTATTTTTCAAAAACACCGCACGCGGAACGGAACAACGCCAACGGAAAGAAAAGTCAGCGGCGAACGACGACCTTCTCGGAGCGAGTCTGCGAATGAAATCAACCACGTCAACGAATGTCACGAGGGTTTATTTCAGTGTTCAGAGTTGTTCAGTCGAAGTCGGTTTGAAGCATTCTTTTCTAATGTTCTAAATGGCGGACGGCGACACTCTGACAACCGCTATAAAAATGACAATGGGGTTGTTTGCTCAATTCACCCCAATTGAGGCTCTCTCCTGATGCTGCTTCTGCTGTTGCAAGCAAACGTGTTATTATTGTCTAAAGACACGCCTCCTTGTTCCTTGGCATGAGTGTGTGTTCGGGTTTTTTGGGAACAGCTCTTTTGGGAACAATTTTGTATCAGAGGAAATTTCCCCAGCTTTGGGCAGGCGCAGGGTGCAGCATAGCATAACTTATGGAATATGGAAATGTCAGATTTGTCAGATTGTCAGCTTTTTGCTTTGTTTTCTTCTCGATATCGTGTTCTCCTCCAGCAGCACCAGCAGCATGGAAATGGAAGTGGAAGAGCTACTACCTATTATGACCACCTCTGGCTCTGGATATGGCTCTGGTTCTATGGAGCCGCCATTAAACGAAGAAAATTTTCTCGTTTTCCTCGCTTTGAAATTCAATTTGCATTATGGGTCGAATAGAAGTACATATAGCATAGCAAGTATTTGTGGGCCAGGGAGGAAATGGAGACCGTTAAGGGGAAGGAGGGATTAGGGCGAGAGAATGTTTGCTTTGGTCTGCATCTGCACTCAATTTGTGGGGCTTGGGCTGGCAACATTGAGAAGAGATTTTTGTGGCATGCTGCTTCTGCTGCATGAGGGAGTTTTCGGATTTATATACCTAGGAAAGATGGCGAAGGGAAACGTTGTGATGTAGGGAAAGTACTGAGTTTGGGGGGGGGGGCGAGTTTGTGATAGCAAGGAAGAAATTACTCACAAAGGCATTTATTTGGGAGATCATTTCTGACAACTCAATTTATTTGTATTAATTTTCTTCTGTTGTTCTGCACAGGAAGCCCCGACGGGTTAAGATTGGTGAGGGTTTAGAAAGATGGAGCGGAAGGGGGGGAAATATTGTAGGTTTTTCTGATAGCTATTGTATTAGATTTTTGTACTTAGGAATGTAGTTTTTCGATTTTGGAAGAAGGAACTGGATGAAAAGATATAGGTGTTTGGATTTTTTTCCAGTCTTTGACTATATTTCTTCCTTTTTCGTTAAGGTATAGATAGTATTTTGTTTATTTTGCTTTGTAGAATTATAGCTCCCTACATAAATTTATTATTTAATTATTTTATCAAAATACATTTTCGGAGTGTCAGTATATATTGCTTGTTGGTAGGAATGTATATCTTGTTTAGGATTAAAATAAAATTGTATTGTAATAATTTCTTAAGGATGTCCTACGAATTCAAAAATTCTTATTTTGAAGGAATTTTTAGAATACGGTATTCCGTTTTGGTTTAGGTATTTGTTCAATTTCGATTTTGTAAATTTCCGTTTTATTTAAAATTTTAATTTTTTGTGGAGTAATTATGAGGGCAGATGTATCTTATAAGGTAAAATGGGGTTAATAAGTACAAAAACGATATGGTTTTCAATCTATTACAGGGTGATTTAAGGACGAGAAAAAAAATTGTAACTTACTATGCAAGTTGTTATGACTACCTTAATCAATCTTATCACATACTAGCGGCCCGTCCCGGCTTCGCACGGGTAGACATAAAAAGGTACATACCTATATTTAAGTTATAAGCATGTTAATTAAAATGACCATGAATCACTTAATTAGAAAACATTTTTTTGTCCTATCATTAGTAGGTACTCTTCGCAGTGTATGCGATGAAAGACATTTTATGGCTAATTTTTTTACACCTTCAGATGGTTTTAATAGGAATTTCTAAAGATTTCTATAGTAATCTAGTACTAAATATAGTCTATGTTACTCAGTGATAATGTAGCTTTCTAATGAAAAAAGAATTATTAAAATCGGTCCAGTACTTTTTGAGTTTATTTGTTACATACAAAAATACAAAAAATACAAAAATACATATCTTTCCTCTTAATAATATCAGTGCAGCTGTAGATGTAGATATTTGAAGGCATGTCGAAGTTTACGGGGTGGTCAGCTAGTTTAAAGCCATATGAATAGGAAAATTATTTTGATGAACTAATAACACTCTATTTGAGGAGGTCATAACTAACTATAGTTTGTGTGAAAATTGTGTCTTGACTCATAATGCTTTTAAAGGCTTAAAAATCAATGTGTTAGAACGTGTTAGGAAGCGTGACTCTTTTCTAACAAAGTTATGTTCAGTTCACTTGAAGTACTTAAATCTTAAAAAATAAGTAATTTGTCTATAACTAACCTTAATCAAATAACTTCTTATGTACATACGTCTTAGAGAATATGTCATCTTATATCAATTAAGACGTTAATTTAGTAACACGTTTCTCCCTGATCGTCTAATAATTCTTTAGGAAACACGATTTATTATTTTAAAGTTATTTCAAAATAAGTAAATTGAAATGAAAAAATGCGGAGATTAAAAATATAATTTTTTATCCAGGATTTTACCAATTTACCAAATAGTGTCACTTTTACAAACTAATAGCTGAATCACAAACACGCTTCAGCTTTGGCTTCGCCTGACGTTTACGAGTTCAGCCATAGGAATTCAATGCATGCTATCACAATGGAGCTTCGACCTCTCGTTTCGTTTGACAATCGTAAGGAAAAGAACGTAATGTGACTCCAAACAAAAGCTCTAGGTCAATTTTCTGAACATTTGCTTTGTCTGACAGCTCAAGAGCTGTAAAAAAATGTCAACAAACAAAATATTTGCTCTTTGGAGGGATGAAATAATAGAAATGTCATTCAAAGCAAACTCGAAGCAGGCCCACCGTAACGCAGACGAAGCCGAAGCTGAAACGTGTTTGTGATTCAGCCATAAATGATTTATCATTTTGGAATTCTTAGGTAATTGTTTGCATTGAGTGCGACTCATAATGAAAATAAATCTTTTCAAAAACTTATGTGGATTGATATTTAAACAATTGTTGCTATATTCTTTGAAAATAATACGATTAACAAATAATGTTGTATCGACAACTCAGTGGTGAGCTCTGTCCGAAATTCCAACTTCTGTATAAAAATAAAAATGCAATGATTTTAAAGTGGAAAATTAATCAAAAACCACTATCTTTCCGTTTTATTTAGGATCGACCGACTCGGTCGAAATCTCTCCAGTCTCTGATTTTCTTTACATTTCTTATTGGCTCTACATTCTCTTGTACTCTTTCTTACTATATAGAAAACATCGAATGCAGAGTTGCCAGACTCATGCAGTTCGATACAAATGTAATGACTACAAATTTTGAACAACTTCTGGCTAAGCATTTTATTAGATAATAATTTTTAAAAGTATGTGTGATTTTGAAAGAAATTTTAAAAGGGATAGGTAGAAATGGCTGTCCTGCTTCGCGCAGGACACAATTAGCGCTGAGTGCGCCGTTTTGATATTAAAAGGGATAACTATCACACAAGCTTTAACAGTAATTTATACTTTGTACACTCTGAAAATTTACATGCAAGGATAAGTCCTTGCATCGGAACAATTTGTACAAAGTTCATGTTCTGTATCGTCAAATTTTCTTCAGTGATGACTGATGAGTCTTATTTCTGGCATAACAGTTCTGTAAACAAGCATAATTGTCGTTTTGGTACGAGAAAAAGTATCATGATTATATTGAGGACAAAAAACATTATCGGTTCGTGTTACACGGCCAGTTTGGCCTTAAATCCCAAACCGGCATTTTTGTAATGCCATATTGCAAATCATTGGTAGAAGAAATGTTTTCGAAAAGACCAAGCAATAGGCGTGTCATACCACGTACAGCTATAAATTTGTTGAGCTAAATGTTTTGCAGCGGAATTATTTTCAAAAATGGAACTATAGGCAACTTAATTCCTTTTATTTGACATCTTTAATCTATTTTTTGTGGGGATACGTCAAATATTTGGTCTATGCTTATAAAACGTAATGGTTGGTCAATTAGAAGTAACCATTTGAGGGTTTGTTGCGTTTTATTAAAAAAAAAAAGAGGCTACAATGTGATTCACACTGATAACATAACAGTGGTACCTTTAAAATTTAAAAAGAATATTTTTTGTAATCCATATTTTTAGTTTAAGAATTCTAAAAAAGAATGCAATACAAAATTGAAGTTTAATCTAATTTTTGTCAGGATATTAGAAACGTTTTTTAAATTTTGTTGTATTTTTGGTACAACTTAATTTGTTTAAATAAAAACTGTCACCACAATTTTAGTTTAAATTTTACTAACAATTACTATTTTATTTTTTACAAGAGTTTTTTAGACTTTTTATTTTATTACTAAAAAAGATATAAGATGACGGAAGTTTGAAGTAAATATCACTACAAGTATTCATTTTGAAGATATTTCAGCAACATTTTTATTTTTGTTAAAAAAAACTGTTGATTTGAATTTTCTAAAAATTTTAGTTACCTACTAACAGAAATATGTAAATAAGTGAAAAGTCAATACCTTTCTTGAGAATACAAATTTTGCAATTTTTAGAAGTATAGATATTGGAGTTTTCTAAACTAATTCATACAATTTTACACATTTTATTGTTCGTAGTTTACAATTTATTCTGTAGCAAAATGCTTTTTTTGTTCGAAAAGGGTTCGAGATGTCAAATAATTTATATAAGTTTAACTCTGTGGTGGTATGAATGTGATCCGTCACAATGTGTTGAATAAAATGTAACTCGATTCGAAATTATTAATTATTTAGAGTTAAACAAATCATTGAGTTTTTTTTTACTTCCAAAGTAATTATCTATTAAATATAATTTACTTGAAATGAATGTATGTCTCTGCTAGTTCTTGAGATATCGTCGACGAAAAAATGGTATCCCGAAAGTAAGTACGGAACTCACTCTTTTTCTAATGATAACTGATGTAGATTCTGGGGACCCTAAATCGTCGATAAATGTCAACAATTTCAAATTGACAAATCAAACCAAATAAAGTAACTTCAAATGGGAATCATTATTTTGCTAACTATAATTACCTAGCTTTTCCAACTTTCTAAGGGTTTTATTAGCAAGTTAAATACTAATTCACTTTAAATAGAAACGATGCTTCTGAACACTATATTTTTAACTTCTTTTCCAAAGCAAGACAGTGTATCTTTCTTTTCTATAGTTAGATACATTTTTCTTTAATAAACCTACAAATCCAATTCATTTATTAAAAAATGAAAAAACAAGAAAAATCCTTTTCCATTACAAATAAAATTAATATTTTCAATTTTTCATCATCTTTCTATTACCTAATATAGAAAGTGCGATGCGCAAAAACTCTTTTCTAGCACAAATAACAAAAAAAAAGAAAAAATATAAGAAACAAGCTGACAAAAGAAAAAACACAAAAACAAATAACAAAATATCCATTAATATCTGTTACAAGAAAAATCACCGGAGAGACAAAACAAAAGCATCAAGACTATATAACATCAGAAAAATAATTTGATGCCAAGTGTATAGCAGAGTTTCCATTTGACTTCATTTCAATTTATCTTCTCCTAGAGCCACAATCAATTTTCCTTAATTTCATCAGATTTAAATTGCCCTACTCCTCCCCTCCCCGCACTTGACGTAGGGGTATGTTAGTGTTCGCATGTATCCACCAATCTATTCACATTATTTTATCATTCCATTGTATTCACGGAGAGAATAAAAAAAAAAAACAACTGATAAATTATGGGGGTGAGTGGGAGAATTGGGGGTGGATTTTCTTTGTTCACTCACACAAAGATTTCTTTTAACTGGGGAAGAAGAAAGAAACAATGCACAAGGATACAAGGATATAGATATTATAACAAGAAATGTCCCTAACACTCCCTCGTTTTTATATGTTTACCTTTTTTGCTACTTCCATCATCATCATCATCGTGCTCCATTCTTTTCTTTTCGGGTCCTTGTTGACTAAAGGAGAGAGAGTGGGTATTCGAGGTCCTGTGGACCGAACCGAACCGACGTCGTCCTCGTCCTCGTCGCCATGGCAGGAAGACAATAGCAAAAGGACGAGACTTCCACCACCGCCCACGACCAAACAACACAAGCAATTCGCAAATTGCTCTCCACAAGTAATCGGCATTCATTTTTCCTATTTCGGTGTATAACTTTCGATTATGTGCGGGTGGTTTGGGTTGGGGTGGGGGTTGTTGGATAAGGGTAGATAAGTTGAATATATGTATGTAGGTACAGGATGTATAGGAAGGTGGTAGTGGGAGATGGAGAATGGCGGTGAATAATGGGATAAACGATCCCGTTTGCTTGCCACTTGCCACTGCGCTGCTGAGCTTCTCAGTTCTTCCACCATCACCATCATCATCATCACCGATATACCACACGAAAAATACCAACCCTTAATCGTTTATTTTATTTTTTGTGCGAAACTGATGTAATTTATATGGGCACTTGACTGTTTAAATTGCCTTTCGAGGAAATTTTATATTACACTTAAGTTTAATGGAAAATAATTAATTTCATTCCGACTGCGTTTATGGTTTTATTTTACGGCCAGAACCGACATCACCGCACGACTCGATGGAACTCCGTTTGGTTCGGTTTGGTTTGGTTTTGGCTTGGAGATCGGTGTGGGTCTTGGGTACCATCTACCATCTACCATCATCAGCTTCTGTATACGATGATGTTACGTATACAAACATTTGCGTGAATTATTGTGCGGCAGTTGAGGGTTAAAATGTTTCATTTCTTCGGTGGGTCGTCCGCGGCCATTACTTTCAGCTATAGCAGGCCAGCTAAACGGGTAGGGCCAGGCCAGGCCGGGCCGGGCAGGAAGAGAGTATGGAGCGGACTTGATGTGCTTAAATGGAATGGCAGAGGTACCCTACCCCATTCTATGGCATTATTTTTAAGACTATATACGAGTGTACGAGAACAAGAAAAAGACGATCCCCATTGCTTATTCAAAATGGACGAAACAAGGATTCACTTATAGCATAAGACGATGAGGATATTTAAGTGGGCTCGTAGAATAACAGTAAATTTTACGTCGTCGTTTGTTTTCGTTTTCTTTTTTTTTTTTTGTATCTTATGCTTGTGTCCTTCTTCCTGCTGCTCGAGCTTTAACTTCAACTTCCAGCTCCTCTCGCCATCCAAAAGAAAAAAAAAAAGGAACAAACCCATCGAAATGATGAACTTTTATAGCCTGCCTTAGGTTTTTAAGTACCTACTGTTGAAGGAATTTATATCCGGACCGGAAGACTTATGGCTTGTCGCAATTTTTTTCGCAGAATTTAGCCAAAAATAAAATTTCATTGCGGTTTTATTGCGTTTATCAAAGTAATGATAGAACATCCATCGTCGGTCGTATAGTCGCATGGGGAATGTCAAGTTAAAGGCATCAAGAAGGTTTATTTTATTTTTGTTTCTTTATTATATTGGCATCATTTTATTTTCAAATGGGATAATATTATTTCTTTTTTTTTTGAATTTCACTTTTTGTTATTAAGTTCATTTCATTTATATCTGATGGGAGAGATCTAGAGTATAGTAAAACAAAACTACTTCAAAAAATTTGGTAACATCAAATTTCATGAATGCCTATATATCTATGTTACTTATACTTACAGTCCTGCGTGAACTAGATTTGTTTCAGGAAACCTCTCCATCTAGCTTATAATGATTAATTGAATGACATGTTTTGAAAACTAGCAAAGAATTTGGATATTCAATAAAAACTGTGCCGAACATAAATGGTCAATTTTCAAAACTGATTTTGGGAATTAGTTGAAACCTAAAAGTACTGGGTGTTTCCTTAGAGGTATATAAAAATTTAAGTTGTCAACACTATTTTTATTGGCGGCCATTTTGTCAATTGTTAAATGATTTGGAATTTAAAGAATTGAATGGGACCAAACACAAGACTTCTGTTAATTCCAATTTTCATGAGCGAATTTTGTTCGTTCGTCACGCTCGGTGGCAGCGTAACATATTATACACAGTTCGTATCACAATCGATTTATTGAATAAAACGTTTGATAATATCATAATTTTACGTTACAGACCCATGAATGCCTCCAAGATGGTGCGATTTAACACCACTTGGCTATTTTCGACTTAAATATGTGAAGTCGCTAGTTTACGCTAATAAGCCCGAAATGATTGACCACTTGTAGGATAACGTTTGGTGAGTTATTGCCGATATACGGCCAAATAAAGTTTGAAAAACTCATCGAAAATTGGACCTCCAGGTTTGAATACGTTCGTGCCGTGGCGGTTATTTGAAATCATATTTAATTAATTGTAATGCCCAAAGATTATCTTCCAAATAAAGTAAATTTTATGTCAACTTAAAAAAATATAGTATTTATTTTATTCTATTTTAAAGGTCGGACCTCTAAAAAAACACTCTTTTATTCAATAAATTAATTACTTTTTAACATTTTGATAAAAAGAAAAAATAATGTCATGATAACTCAAAATTTATTGTTTTGAGGTTAGTTAAGAAAAAATGTTTTGAAATAAAAAGAAAATAATTTAAATATTTTGGAAACATACAAATCTCGAAATATTGATGTGACTTTAATTATTCGGAGACTTTTTTGAAATTAAAAACAAAACATTTAAAAAAAAACTGTCGCTGGTTTATTAATTAATAAATGTGTGATAAAATTATTGCATTGTTCTTATACCTTAGCCTTAATTAAATGATTTTTGAAATAAATTTTAATTAAAAATGTCCGCAGTGAAAAGATTTCTTTTAACATATTTTATTTAATAGTTCTATTTAAAATATAAAAATTTAATAAAGAAAATGAAGAAACTTAATCACTTTTTGCAAGCAGTCTCGCATGCTGATTGGCTTGAAAATCTATTTCCATTGCCTTTGCATCCACCGTAGACGAACCTCTTGCATTGATTTGACGCAGAACAATAATACCAGGAATTAATGTGGGCTTTACATGGGCCAATTTTATGCTCTAATTCGCAATCTTGAAATAAAATTATTTATAAGTATTAGTTTTTTAAATATTGATCCAAAATATTTACCTGATGCAAAAACTGTCACCAGAAATACAAAAAGCATAACAATTTTGAAAATCATGATTATTTCTCGATTTTGTTTTAATCTTGTATTGAAGATGCAACTGTTGGTACTGATGGATATATTTCAGTACTCTATGATTTATACCTACAAGACTTGTCGTCTTATCAGTGAAATTTCTCTTGCAAAATACTGAATAATATTTCCTTATCCAAAATTTACAAACCCTCAACACACATGGCACAAGTTCAATTATGTAGGAAGTTGGTATAATTAATTAATTTGTTTATTTTTGAATTAAATTACCGCAAAGTTCATTCATCATCTTGTTGAAAATAAAGTAACAAAATTCTTATCTGTCACGGCCTCTGCCATTGATGATTTTTGTATAATATTATATGGATTCAGATAAAATCAAAATAAAGATGGAATGAAGTTAAGTAGAACACAAATATTTATCTCTTTTAAAAATCAGACATTTTTCTTTTACCATTTTCCATTACATACTCATAAGAATATAGATACTTCATTTTATTGTTTTTGTGTGTAGTTTTTGAGATGCAATTTACATATTAAAATAATTCTATTACCATCTCTGTGCAACAAAAATCAACCAACTACAATTTTACTTAAAGAAATAGATTAACCAAATTGATTACAAACACGAACTTGCCATTTATGTTTGATGCTTGTGATTTAATGCAATAATTTTGAAAATGAATAAAGTATTGAGTTACATAATATTGAATTTTTAAAAAACTTTGTAAGGGTGAAAAGTAAAAGAAAAGTAATATGTATATACTTTTGGGGTGGGTTGAAAATTCTTCCAAACACATATGCATTTGCGTTATCATCGTCACAGTTCGTATGCCTATAGTAAAAATCTTTTAACTCAATTAAGAAATTATAATTTGGAAAACTTAATACAAATTTTATTTTTATATTTGAAAATAATACAGTGGAACGATTTTCAATTCAAAATTAGCGCTTATTTAGGCTGTGATTCGAAGTTTCCTGTTTTAGATGAGTATATAGGCTCTACACTAAAAATAATACTTATAAGAAAACAAAAATTCGTTAATATTTTACAGGGGAAACTTTTATAAGTAAAAATGGTTTTATTTTCTCAATAACTGTACAAAAGACTGATTCAAAAAAACAAAATGTTAGCGAATTTCATTGCAACTATTTTCTTACTTAAAGATCAGTGAAACACTATTTCTGACCAAATTTTAGCTTTTTCCATTGATATTTTACAGGTCGCTCATTGTGTTTTTCTATTTTTCCATACACAGCATTTGGCTTCTTTGATTTTCTGTCTTGTAAATGTAGAATCTTTTACATTTAAATCATGAGTAACATTTTGTATTAAAGGAATTTGAACGGCCTTAAAAAGGTGTCAATTCAGTGCACTAATTTAAAAGTTATTTGAGGTTTAATTAAAATGCGTGGCGTTCAAGAAAGTTTTATGAAAAAATTGCAGTTCGTCGAATTTAACAACAATTTTAAAAATATGAATATTAAAGATGAAAAAATTTTATAAAAATTGGTATCTAAAAGCAACAATTATTTTTTGATGAATGTAGTTGTTAATTGTAGCTGATAATTTAGAAAAGGGGTCTAAAAAACAGTTTAACTAGCCATGCATTTTAATTAAACCTCTAATTGCTTTGAAAACAGTGCACTAATTAAAAAAAATGTCAACAAACTTTTTGATGACCTTTCAAAATTATTTAAAAACAGTCGCACTCATGATTTAAATACATTGTTCTTGATAAGTTCTGATTTTGTCTTTGCTAAACTAAACTAAGGCTAAACTCCAGTTTATTTTATTCATATACAATTTAAACCCATTTTCAAACCATAGCCTGGAGTCTAAAAATAGACATGACAGAACCTATGTTTAAGCTGTTTTCAACTTAATAAAACGTCAATAATAAGCAAACCAATTGAGAAAATTGCATCACGAGACATTTTATTTAAAAAAAAGAAAACAAAAATTGAAATATCAAAAATATGAAGACCAAGATTTTGATATTTTCCTGGATGTTAAAATGGTATCACCCAACAAAAAAATATGAAAGAGCTTCTTACCCTAAATCGACTCTTTTGAAATGGATGACGGTGATTTCTTGTAATGTACGATTCGAAAAAAAATGCCAAATTTATAATTGGCCTTGCAAATATTGAAATTCCAAAGTTTTTTTTATAGGTTCAAGTGAAATTGTACTAGAATTGTAGTACAATATACCTAAAACTTTTTTGTAATTAAAAACAGCTGCCAATTTCCTAATGAATAGTATAGCTGTGTTTAACCTGGATATTAAATTTAGGCTCTAGTTCAAATATAATAGGGTTTAAAATATGACTAGAAATATAGGTACCCATTAATACAACAGGTTATTAAGGTATACAAAAGAAGAAGCAAAAAGCTCGCGATATAAAAAGTTAAATTTTAGACAGGAATTATATTTAATTAGGCCTTAACCCGATAGAAGGACCTTTTTGACAACTGGAAATATTTTTTTTTTCTAAATTTCATTATCTTTTAGTATTTTTGAAAACAATTCAAACGCTTCACAAAATGCTATTACAAATTTATAAATATGTACATTGAGAGAAAATAAAAAATATTTTATTTATAGTATAAAAACCTATGAACAACTACCACAAACTGGTAAACATTGTTTTTCAACTCCAATTTTCTTAACAAAATAGTAGATTTTTTTAAAATAAATAATTGCGTTATTCAAACGTCTTAAGGATTTTCTTATAAAATAAAAACCTATTTCATAAACACTGACAAGTGACAATTCTCCAAAAGTGTCAGACTTATTTGACAAGTTTTGTATTAAATAACGTATTGACAGGTGACATAATTGTCAGGTAACTACATTGATAATTTGTATTGAACATTTTAACATTTTGTCACTATATGAGACTATATGACAAATTTGCCGTAACGATTTGTTTTTGTAAGATACTAGAGGAGTCAACCGATTTTTCACAAAATCAATTCCGCCGTATTTTTGCAGACTCGAAATTTGTCATTGAACATGTTTTAACAAATTTGAGGATGGCGCACTTTAATTGTAATCTCACTTAATAACTTAACATTTAAGACATTTTGTATCGAAATCATCATTCAAAAGAATGTCACAATTGTCAAGTTTATACTGACAAAATTCTGATTTCTATTTTGCTTTTGTTCGTTAACCTGTGACAATTTTCCCTTGCCATGATAATTTTTTAAGGATCCGTAATCTTGACAACTGTCAAAAATTTCACGATAATTCTACAAAATTGTCAATTTTCCTATGGGACAGAATTTAGAAAATTGTCATTTAACAATTGTCGCACTTGTCAATATTAATGACATAAGATCTTTATGTAAGGTCTCAAATATGTCGTCAGAAAATAGCTAACACACTTATTTATTAGATTAAACTCGTTATAGTCGTTTTGACCTCGGTATAGTTGAACCGAGTAAAAAGCACCGTCTCTATAGGTACCTCACGTCAAACAAATCGTATTTAAAATTAAAATTTTGGCGGCGAACAAATAACATATTTGAAATAATTAATTAAAAGTTATGATACGACCAATCTAAGACTCTATTTATTATAAATGTAAACATATTTCTAATGGAGCAATTTTAACAAAAAATTGATAAACTCAAAATAAATTACTCTCGTTATAAATAATCATTTCAGTTTTAAAGGCTTTGTAGGCTTAACTCCGTCTATACAAAAAGTTTATAAATAAAGCTGTTAAGGTATCAGGTTCTAATTTTTAATGGCACCAATTATCAATTGTAAATTATTAAAGTGGGCCACATTTTACAACTTTTTATTTGTATTTAAAATAGCATCCATCATATTAAGTTTTATTTATTTATAGGTACCTACTTCTAGCAATTTATTTCTTTAACTATATGTACATAGGTACTTACATAAGTCTCTTAGGTATCTACGAGTGCTTTGACCACTACTTATAGCTTACTCCCATTTTCTTTAAGACATAAATTCATATACATATGTACCTACCTTAGCCAGCTATAACTGTGAATATAAAACAATATAAATTGCTTAATCTTTTCTCTTGATGGTGCAATTTATTTGATTCCATTTGCTGATGTTGCTGAATATACTTACTTATCCATAGCAACCCCAATAAACCTACCTATACCTCCATGTCCATATTACATCCGTTATAAGTTGATGTAACGGATATAGGTATATACCTCTCTATGCAGTCGTATCCTGCTCCTGTATCCCATTCAACCCACTAGAGGATGTAATATATCGCTTGTATTTCTCTTTTACTGCAAAAGCATCTGACAGCTCAATACCTACATCTCTGCTCTCCGCTGTCTATCAAGCGAACGATTTCCTTATTTTTGTCTGAACTGTATTGTATACTTAAGGCTACGTAGCTACCTACCCCTCTAGACAATGTGGGGTCTTGAAGTCGGATTAAAAAAAAAAATCCAAATCCGTATTGAATGAGATCGCAGATCATCTCAAATCCTTAAAGCTAACTATCTTCTCGTAAGAACCTAATGAACCTCGAAATTTCACTCTTATCCTGATCCACAACCCCAACTTCCTCAAACCCCAACATTTTGGAGGTGCCATTGTCACAATTTGATTTTCTCATTTTTTCTTTTTTTTTGTCAATATTAAATAGAAAAGAAAATTGTGTATCTATTCTGTGAAAAAGTACAAAAAAGTAACGGAATACAAAAAAAGTACCTACATATCTAACTGCTAATTGAAAATCTGCGCAAGAAAAATGCTCGCCAGTCCGTGAAGGCAGAAGACACGCCAAACAAAAAAAGAAACAAAAACTGCTAATGCTACCGAAGATTCAATAACGGGTGTGTGATTAAAAACAAGAAAAAAGTCTATCTAATCAACTTCCCCCCACCACAACGGATACGGGAGAACTTGGCAACAACTGCCTGCCTGGTATGCTACCGTTACCGTTACCACGTGCCGTCGGCCATCGATGGAATGTGTATAGTGTGGTGTAGTGAGACGATTTTTTCCTATTATGATGGTATTAGTGAGGGAGGTGTGGCTTAAAGAATTTCCCCTTGCTGGAAGCGCCATTTTAATTCAAAATCTAACTGGAATTTTAATACTGGAGTACAGTAAAGAGAGGGGAATCAAATTTCCATGAAAATTCCTTTCGAGATTGTGGGATTTTTCGTAGACGCAAACCTCGAGCTGCAAGAAACTGGTGTTCTTATTTCCTATAGCACAGATAAGAACCTGGGAAATTAAGTTTCATAACGGGGAAATTTTTAATAATTTTATTATTATAAATTAAAATTAGTTTTTATTGTTATTTTTAAATAAATAATAACAAAAGTTATGCAAGTTATTTATGACTGATATTGTGGAAATAAGTTGAAAGCAAAAAAAAGAGCAATTCTGCCTCATCCCTTGCGGGGATCGAACCCGCGACCTTTGGATTAGAAGTCCAACGCGCTATCCTCTGCGCCAAAGGGACATGTTTTATTTGTTGTCAGATGCGTATGAAGGCATTTTAGTTCGTTGTACAAAGCAACAAAAGTATATTTGTTATTGAATAATAATATTAATAAATTGATCAAATCTGGTTTTGTATTAAATTAAAGTTTATCAAAAAATTCAATCAATTAATTAACAAAACAAACAATCGAATATTGAAACGTTTGGAAATACCCAATTTGTACATACATACATACCTATATGGACTTTATTTTTATAGGTACATATATAGAAGACAGTAATAAGTGGCAATAAGTAACTTTAATTTAAATTCATTGTTGATGTTTATTTAAAATTGCTCAAAACTGAAATTTAATTGACTATTTGATGAAAGAATTGAGTCTTTTCTTATCAGTTCCAGACAAAAAGACATACAATTTGTCAATAAATGTCAAATGAGCTGGCGTCTAGCTTATTTATAATAAAACTACTAGAAAATACTGAATATTGTCTCATGAAAGCCAAAAGTTTAAACAAATCTAATTTCTTGTTAAACGTCGATACGAAAATGTTCACCTGAAGTACAATAATTTAAAAAAGTAAGTATACGCCACAGTCTACCCTTAAAATGTTAATATCCAATACAATCGTAACGTACGTAAATATTTTATCAGAAATATTAAAAAATTCAACGCCATGCACATTATTATTTATACAGTGCTGGGAAAAAATAGAACCACTTGCTATATTCTTAAGATATTTCTTAATCCTGCTGAAACCACATGTCGTCTATGTCCACATGGTTCAATTTGGACCATAAGAAATTAGTTATCATCGTTATGTAGCGCTCGCTATTAAGGGTGTACGAACCAATTACGCCGCCGCCGCCAGCCCAAATTCACACCAAACGGCAACTTTTTGGTTACACGTGGGTTGGTGTCATCCCATATACGGTAATTTTGCTTGATGTAAGCACAGCCATTCATCAAAAAATGCGCCTCGCCACTAAAGATGATTTTTTGGCCAAAATTGGGGTCCTTTTCCAAACTATTCGAAGCCCAGTCAGCGAACAGTTCCTTGTTCAGTTGCATCTTGTACGGGCGTAGACCCAAGTCCTGACGCAAAATTCTCCAAGTTGAAGTCTGCGAAAGGCCGAGCTCTTGTGCACGGTGAGGAATAGACTGCCTCGGGTTCTGCTGTGCACTTTCACGGACAGCGGCGATGTTCTCGTCCGATCTTGCGTTCCTTGAACGGGTGTTAGCTGATTGTTTACTGAACTGGTCGTCTCAAATTTGGCCACCAAACGTTGAAGAGTCGACTGTGAAGGGCCACCACGTCTACCGTAAAATGGGCGCAATACGCTCATCGTTTGCGTTAACGAACACTCATTTTGATAATAAAGTTTTATCAATTTAACGTGCTGTTTAATCTTGTAACTTGCCATGATAATTAAGAATAAACAACTGAATAATTAACAAAAGATTTGACAGATGTCACCAAAACAAAATGGCCGCCACGGGGCGCCAAAATCTACGCGCGCCAAATAAAAAACCCTTTACTAAAGGCTTCATTTTTTCTTGCGAACATTTTTTAGATCCTAGGCTGGAAAGTTTTTGGAAATGTCAGAAAAAATGCTTGATATTTTTCGTCTTTAAAGTTTACAAGGAACTGAATTTCCATAAATTGTGAAATCAAATTTTAGAAAATATCCCACTCTTTTAACATTTTTACCAAGTGTCTTCAAAAATGTCAGTATTAGTTTTTTAGTGCGCTAAGACCAATTTTTGTCGAATACTGATGTGCTATAAAATTGTCATTCATATATTTTTCTGAGGTCTTGAGAAAAATGAGAACTTTTTGAATCAAAGATCGGTTTAATGGTCCGTATCACTCTTTTGGTAAGAGTTAATGATAAGCAGCAATGAAAACATTTGCAGAGCATTCTATTCTGATAAAAATATGTTACTAAGAGAGATGATGCTATAAAATACCGATAGACTTAAAATTTAAGGAAAATGTTAAAATGTGGATAACTGTCAAACAAGCTGTCAAACAAGCTGTCATATAAATGAATTGTGATTGATAATTGGTTTTCCATTTTACTTTGGCACCATTGAAATGCTAAAAGCAGAGCAACGTTTAAAAACCATGGTATATTAATCGGTATGTAAACAAGAAAAATTATCAGTTTTGAAATGAGCTCAAACCTCATCAGACTCTTGAGATTCCAATACATTCTGGAAAAATTACTATTTGATGCGGTTTCCTTTTTGTCTTTATAAAACAGCTTCCAACATTTTTGTGAATGATGAACGCCACAGAGAAATTATTCGTGATATTTGTATTCCTCATGTCATTTAAAAAAAATTTAAGATGAAGGAATGGTTCCTACGAGACGGCAACACTATATACGCTGCAGCTAGAAGTTTTATCTCAAGAATCGGACATCTTGTGAGTTGGTTTGTCACCATTGAACTATATTTTTTGTTGGTGTACGCCAATTTCTGTTATATTCTCAATAACCAGAATGGATTCATCAAGTGAATTGAAGATTATTTAGATAATTAGCAAAACGCCGCATTCGATTTATAATATTTTTGCATGATGAATGTTTACAAAACTAAGTCTTTCAAAGGAGTATATTTTTATCTAATTTAAATCATATCCGTAACAAAAATTTATATTGTTAACATTAAACAGAAATTTAAAAAAATACGGTTTTGTTGAGAAAAGTGTCCAAAAGCTTTTGGATTTCTTTTTCAATACCCAAATAGATGACGAACAAGTCAAAAAATTGACCTAACTTATTTTTTGCAAAAATGTCATTTCGAACTTTTCTGTTCGTAACGAAAGCCAATTTCATCATTTAGTATCAATATTCGGTGCAATAGCAACGAAATCAGTCCGGCTATGCTCAAAACAGTGGTGAAAAATTGGAGTGACAGGATGGCGTTCAAAAAGCGTAGTCAATAATTATTTTAAAAATTTAAATGTCGTGAAGTTTGTGAGCTAATTAATCCAATATTTTGGTCATTCCATTGAATTTGTTGTATTTAAAAATTGCTCTAAGACTCTGAACACTTTTCAAGGCATGCTATTTAAAGTGAATAACATTGTTGTCCACATTTTTTTTTGTTCCGGAATCGATTTTAATTTTTTGATTTTCCAGCACTCAGAAACTTGGAGCAATACCAAATATTGTTGTGCTTAAATTAAGATTGGTAAACATGAGAGGTCAAGATGTTAGATCAATTTCATGAACTTTTTTTTAACGTTCTGAGCTTTAGAATCTTGTAGTGCAATAAATGCAAAAATCCTATACAAATACTTCTTCACATCGTCTTCAATTTCCTGTTACTGCAAATTCCGGAGAAAATAAGTTTAACTAATTAGTTTAAACTCTTGACACTTGCTTTCGTCAATTCTTTTTACCAAAATTGTGGGAGCAAGAAAAAAACTCAACATTTTTGGGTAGAAGAAAAATAGTCGTACAGGAAATACAATACAAACAAATAATAGAATTTTCGTTTTCGATTTTTTTCGAATTTTGTCAAATGTGTTGAAATAACAACATATTTTTTAAAGAGGTTTTGTTTTATTATGCGGTTCAAATAGTTTAATGATACAATAAGAATTTTGTGATTTTTCTAAAATGGTCACCGAAGCAAAAAGTTATTATACCGTAATGAGTTCTTTAGGTACTGCCTCATTTTTAAGGATTAAAGAAAAATACTTTATTGGTGCATTTTTTTTTTATTGCTTCTCAGAAACATATTGTATCGAATAAGTACTTTGTTGGATAGGTTTTTCCATGTGGAAGTATCGTGTTCCAGGTCCGGGTAGTAGTAGTTTTTAAAGCTCATTCTACTTTTTTCATCTCCAGAGAAGCATCCCCACACCATTACACCTTCAGTTTTGGGGGGCATCCGCTTCAGTAACGGCTTGAGTGCTCTAAATCCAGCTTTCGCGAGCCTTTTTCTCACTAAACTTGACGAAATTACTTTGCTGGTAGCTCCACACAGATCGTTTTTAAGGTCCACCGAAGCCGACGACTGTACAACACCAAAAAACGATCTTAAACTGGGGTCTTCTTTTTTTTTTGAAATGCTCAATGTTCAAATCCTTGATTTCTTCCGATATCGTTGTTTGAATTTTAAAGGCTCATTTTTAACCAATTAAGAAAATTGATGTAGGGAAATAAATAGAAGTGGTTTTTTTTTCAGATTTTTCAAGTCACTGATGCATAATGTATTTGAATAAAAACTAAAAACACAAATTTGGCTCTTAAATTGTTATAGAAAATTTGATAATGACTAAAAAACTATCTCCCCCTTTCAAAAACCGATATATCAGCGAAAAAAACCAACAGAAATCGCAAGAATTATTTCAGTGGTTTTCTTGAGATGATCCAATGTGGACCTCAAATCCAGAAACAAGATACTTGGATCTATAATTTGCTGTACAATTATTTTTCTTCTAGTTAAAACCTCCACAAAAAAATTTGATATTTTCTTGCTCTTCTTATTTTCGTAAGAAGTGTATTTACCTACTTATCATTTCATATGACTTCTAATATCAAGATTCTAATAAATTTTTATAACGTAGACATTATGACACCGAATTTTCGCTGATAACTTTGCACTCACTAGGTGCACTTAAATGAATTTATTATCTATAGCTGAACCAAGCAAATATAATTAAATTAAGAACCTTTTTAAAAAAGACCTTATCAGCAATTCAAAACCAATTGTATAGTTAAAGGTTTAACTACCTTCTTATCAATGCACTTATTCCTCGCGTACTTAAAAATTAAAATTATTATTGATTCTCAATTAAAAAGGAAAAATCAACAAAAACAAACAAAAGCTATTTTTAAACCAAATGTGCATCAGTTGCATTATTTAATTTTGAGATTGTTTTCGAGCACTTATAACAATTTCATAATAATATAAATTTCAGTTGAATAACAAAATGCATTTTTCATATATTAATTTATGTAGATGACTTTAGATAGGTACCTATATTTTTATAAACAGCCAGCCAACAGCTCGCCTGAGTTTTCTATATGTATGGAAGTAGGTTGAATTGGCGGGTGAGGCAGTAGCAACAGCAACAGCGGCATCGGCAGCGATTACATATTATATCGTGCACTTTGTATAAAATGCACAGTTGGCCTTTATTTGCGTAAATAAATAATTGCATCAATTAATTGCCTCAGCTTCATTTCGCGATAAGCAAAAGCGTTGTATTACTTTTGTTCCAAATGCAAAATGCAAAATACAAAATGCACATTCCCCATATGCATGTCAGAGCACTCAACACGTCGCCGCCGCCGGCCGCCCGCGTCGCTGCCTGCGCAGAGCCACAGCCCACACAGACCGAAGACATCAGAATAGAATAATTTGCTCGAGAATTGATGCATTCAGCTATTTTTCACTTTGTTTCTAGAATGTCATCTTATTGAACTATATAGCCGACTTCTGTCATTTTGTGTTCTTATATGACACATCTTCCAGGGGCTTCAGCTTAAGCTTCAACTTCAATTTCAGAACAACAAGTGTCAACGTCTCTCTTTCCACAATATTCATATCTCTTTCTATTTGGTCTGCTCTCTGTTTCACTAAAATGTTAAAAATTATCGTTAAATATGCGGGTGTGGAAGGTCAACGTGGCTCGAGACGGCAGCAACATCGGCGGGCAGCGGCTATTATCTTTAAACCCAGACCACAAGCTCATCAGAGATAGAGTCAACAACCAGACTGTCATTGGCAAAATGTTCCGTCATAATTTCCTCCTTATGCAAAATCACGTGATCTATAAACTTCTATCTATAAACACAAAGCAAATTCAATTAGTAAGTAATTAAAAAATCAAGTGCAGCAATTTCGTGAAAACGCAAAAACTTAACAAAAGCTCTTAAAAAAATATTCTCTCTCGCTTCTCACTGTAAATCATATGAAATATTATTACGATTACGACTTTACGAGTATTAAAAGCTCAGCATTAATTTGATTTTTCAACACAAAACACATTGCAGAAACGCAATTCAGCTGTTTGGTGTCTTTGAATTGTGTGTGAGAAGCTTGATTTTGAATGGAATTTTACTAGAAAATCCACCTGCTGCGTCAATCTGGAAATAGACTGCTGAATAATGACGTCTCACTGTGATTTAAAGAGAAACTCACCGTCACCATCTCACCTTCTCTCACTCTCACAAATACTATTTATTTTTCAAGAGTTTGAGAGAATAACAGAACACCACACTAATGCAAACCGGTCTGTTTTTGTTACATTATATTTATACGTATTACGTATACCAAAGTACCGACGACGACGGGAGTACGGTACGGCTACGGACTATGCCACCGACGACAACAACGCCACCGACAACGAATACGACGGACGGCAGAGAGCGGCTTCAAATGTGATAACCTCAGCAGTGCGATTTTCTACATCGAAAGAAGTGAACACGGTCACCGCGAGGTGGCTCCACGTATAAAACGTAACTACATAATTTGACCCCTGTTTTATTTATTTTATTTTTAATTTGCAAAATAAGATTTGATTTTGTTTTTTTTTTTAAATTCAATTATTTACCGTTAAATTATCCTGATAATCCAAAAGTCATTCGAAAGTGTGTTGAACTTCTAAAGGTATACGGGTTGGCTTTTTTATTTGGCTTTGTGACTTTTCCACGAGGTATTCAAAAGGCAAAGACGAACGAACAATCGGATTAGATTAACGAGCTCTTAAGTGATTTTATTAAATTGAAGCGAGACGAGGACGACCCCACCGCTCGCTCGCGCTCCCCCAAAAATCTCAGAACGGCACAACGCACCGTATTCGTGTTCTGGGAAGAATTCATTGAATAAGTATTTCTTCTTCTATATAGTTCGGTTCGAGTCCGGTCGACGTCGTCGTCAAGTCGGTCATCGGTCGTCGGTTGTAACGTCGCAATCGTCATCGTAGTCTTTGAGTTGGTCGTCCCTTGTCCATTCTACGTTCGTTGGCTGTCTTGCTTCCTCGCTTGCATTCTTTCTAATTTTGTGCTTCCTGTGCTGCTGGCTGCATACGATTATCTGTTTTGTGTTCGCATTCATTACGGTGCGGTGTGGTGCGGTGGTGAAAAGTGAGGAAGGCGGGTGCCCGGTGCGGTGCACAGGCACACTGCACAGCCCGCACGTTTAGCTCGGCAGCGGCCATCACTGTCAGTCGGCTGACCGGTATAGGTGATAACTAGTTCCATATTAATTTTTCCTATATGCACTGAAAACGCGACGCGCCGCGAGTTGCATTAGAAGCGTCTACGCTTGAGATCAACTTGTTTTCAAATTTTGTTGTTCCCCGATCATAGTGTGTTGTGTGTGCTAGAAAATTCCCACCGCTAGAGTGCGCTTTCACTTTCGCGCAGTAACAACTAAAAACACCGTTGCTGATTGTATTACGGCACCAGGAGTGATCGAGCAGAGGCAGTGCTGCCAAGATTGGATTATAATTTTGTTTATTATTTACTTGGACCATTGAACTAACAAAAATGTAAGCAAAATATTTTGGTTCTATCTCAACCTAAGACAAAAATAAAAATTCCACTGTTTTGATATCTTCTTTTTATTGTTTTTAATTTTATTTTTATTGCGGTGTTGTATCTTTTTGTGGTTGTCATATTGTTGTTGCTTTTGTTTCGATTTCGACAATTGGCTGCGATCTGTGCTGTGGCTATGTTTTGTTGTTGTTGTTGTTGTGTTTTTGTATTTACTCAAAGCAGGCAGGCAGGCGAGGCAACCCCAACCCAAGTCCCAACCACTTGTTTTCTATTTTTGGAATATTGATCTCTCTTCGGAGAAGAAACGTGTTCCTATCGCCTCCGCGTCGCGTCTTCTTAAAAACAAACAGTAGAGTCGTTTCGTATTAAGTTTTGTAAAAAAATATTTTGTTTGTGAGTTTTTTGATAGGAAATTTTGTTTATCAAACTGCGTAGGTTTATTTCGAAACATTTATTTATTTTATAAAATTTTTGTTTGGTGAATCTTTATAGGTCACTAACCGTATACATTTGGTTTGGTTGAATCGACTTTTTGAATTTTTATAGAAATTAATAAAGTTAAACTTAAAGTTTTAAATTTACGTTTGGTTTCTATTGCAAAGACAACAATTTTAGGAATCAATCGTATTGAGTCCATTTTTTGCCCTCAACTAAATTTATGATGCTTAAACATGAAGGCAAGAAACTAGCCAGGCGTTGCTGAAGAATCCGTTTTCATTTTAACCTTAGAATGTACAAATACGAAAATATTCGTTTTAATTTTAACCTTATAATGTAAAAATTAAAAAATAAAAACAATTGTTCAAAAATTCATATCTGCAGTTTTCAAAATATTACAAAATTAAACAAAATTTGGTAAGATTTTAAATATCCTATTGTTAAGGGCTGAACTTTTTTGTAGTAAAAATTAGCAAGTTACAAGTTATTCCAAAATTAACTAATAAAATACTTGTTTCTTTTTCCTAAATATGGTGCATCTGTACAATGTGAGTTCGTGAAAAAAAGCAAACAACCATAAATCTGGAGAGCGGTTTGTAAATCGTTCTTGTAAGCTTAGGTTTTTGACATAGAATCGACTGTTGTCAAAGCAAACATATACCGAAAGGAAAATTCTTTATTATCACCTCTCTAAAAGAACTTGCATGGGACTTAAAACGTCGTATTTTTTGCACAAACATATCGAAACTTCGTCTTCCGAAATTTTTTTATAAGTTTTTAAAAACTTAAAACAAAAACGCAATTTAATTGCTTCAAGTAAAAATGGCAACGAATTTTTAGAGGGAAATGTAAGCATTTTTAATTTGAGTAAAATGTTAAAATTATTTTAAATAACCAAAATCATATATTTTATAACTTTCTATAACTTTCAGAATTAGCTTAATCGTTCAAAAGTTTGCACCATCGTCAAAATTATGAAACATTGAATTTATTACTTTTGAATTTTTACTGCAATCGTGCAGTCCATTTGTCATTTTCTATGTGATAAAATTTTCAATAGAGAGGAGGTACCTATGAGTTATTGTTATTGAAGGTAAATTTATGGCAGACGTGTTTCGTTTTCTAATCAGTCTAGACCTATTGAAAACTATGCACTATAAATAGAATAAGTTGGTATAAGTTTTTGATCTAAGTTTAGGTGTTTCTCGCAAATTCCTTGCAATTAAAAAAAAAACACGTACTTACAAAACTAAGCCTTTAATAATAATGCCTCTATAACTTTTCTTTGACCTTGAGGTTTTTATCTGTTGTCAATCATGTTTCTTTTTAAATACATACATATTATGAATGCTTTTCCTTTATAGTGAAAATGTATGTAAATAATTTAATATTCAGTTTGAGTTCCATAGTGTTCAAAGTTCGAACAAAATGTTTTTAATGTTCGTAAACTTGAGTTGAGGAGTCAGTTTTTATATTCATGCGATATGAACTAAAAATTTTTAACTAATATCTACTGTTTCTGAATTAACTAATCAACAAACAATATTTTTCCAAGCCATTTTGTTGTCCTGAATTGAAATCCTAACTTCAAACTTTTGAAAAAGTTCATATCTTGTACTTTGTTGTTCGGAAATTATCATTAAAATATCATTATTTATGAGATGACTTGTGTTTTCATGGTTTTGAAAAGTGAGTTTAAGATTTAATATTTGGTGCAGATTTTGAATACGAACTCTGAATATAGTTATATGCTCAAATTAAAAATATCCGTTTTCAATACTATTTTTACATATTTTCAGTATATTTTAAAAAGTTTACGTGGAAACTTTGTTTTCGATTCAAATCCTTTTTCGCAAATATATTTCAGCATTCCTTTAAGGTTTATGTATTACAGTTGAAGGAAGACTGAGAATTTGAGGATTTTTATAAAAGGAATTAAGATACTGAAAATAATATGTTAACTGAATATTACAAAAATGGATTATAGACTTGAAAAACCTTAGCCTGAAAAATCTTGATATAAATTTTTCTTTAGAATTTTAAAAGTTTATTTTTTAAAAAAATCTGAAGTTATAGATTAGAAGTAAGTAAGTAACTTTATGAAAAGTACGATTTGATTTCCATTTGCAAATAATTGTTGACCAGTGGTATCCAAACTATTATTATTATTGAGACAGGGAATGTTTTTCAAGCTCATGAAAAATCCTCTTTGACAAAAATAATCGCAGAAACGATGAAATTCATACTAAATAAAAATTAAATAGAAGTTAAGAATACAAGATAAAAACTGCAGCTTACCAATAATTAAGAATGATTAAAAAATTTGCTACCAAACAATGTATTGGTCTTCTTAGTTTTGAAAAGAATGAATATTTCTCAATTTTCGTTCTTGGCTGAATGAATTTAAGTTTCACTTTCCTGAGATCAACTCGGATCGCTCTTGACTTCCAAAAGAAAAGGTTGTATTATTAAATAACTGTTCTACTTAGAAAAGCGACTTGCACTTAAAACACAAATATAATACAGTACCTAGCATTTTTTGTATCGTTCTGAGACAATGCTTAGTGCCATAGAGATGAAAACTAACATTTTATTAATTTAATTCCATCTTTTGAAGGGTGCAATTTATGTAAAAATGTGTTCAGACCTTTTTTTTAACTAAATTTTCTATCGAATTCTTAATTGTTAGTGCCTGTATATTGAATAGTTGGTTATTTACAAAATTCCAAAACTTTTAAAACTGCAACTGAAAAATTCACATGAAAACGGTTCGTCTGAAGAAAATTTGTACCTGAATATTTGTATGGGCATAGAATTTCCTCAAAAATATTTACAAATACATTTTTTGGCTTCAATGATTTTAAAGTTCTGACTCAAAATACGAATAAGGAATACAAAATTTAAAACAACGATGATATACGTTAATTATTTAGCGGTTCAAAATTTTGAACATCATTTTTTTAAGTACTCTAAACTTGAATTTCTTGATACAGTGTTATACAATTTCTTATAAGATATTGTCCTTACATAAAAATCTGATGCAAAAGTTACTAATCTTATTTCTTGAATCTTTAAAAGGGTTCCAACACTTTATCAATAGTTAGAACATTAGTAACATATTTCTTCAAAACAAAATTAAAGAGAGGATATAATAGAAAGAACCTGAATAAAACAACAACAATTACTTGTGTGTACTTAGAAAAATGCTAATCGGTTCAGTATAGTTCGATAGAACGAAAAAACCTGTAATTGGCTTACAACTTTCATGTGGGTGCGGTGGCGTAGTGCGTAGTGCACTAGCTCCTCACACGCTAGGTCGCTTGTTCAAGCCCAGCTCGGGCAAAAGTTCTTCAAAAATTAAATTGAACAAAAAGCGATTAAGCACCACTAAAGGAGTCTGATGATCGGGTTGGCCCCCGTGAAATAGCTATAACTCCAGCCTATGAACTTGGTGGTAGCACACACAAGTTGTTGTTGTTTCATTCTAAATTTTCAAATTAAATCTCATTTATACTATTTTTATCTAGTTTGTGTTGAAGACATTTTTCGTGACGACGACGTTGAAACAAACAAGAAACCAAATTTATCTTTCAACCTCTAAATTGTTTCACCTAATGAAAAACTCATTTTATGTCATAAAAGAACGACTTCTACTCCACTGTTTTAAGCTTACGATTCAAACAGAGAACAAAACAGTACATTTGGCTCGATCTGTACACTGTACAGTGGTAGCCTTTAAAAAGGGAAAATAAGTGGTTGCCCATGTGGACGGACTTGCACGAGTTGTGGAAATGCTTGTTGTTTATGGCGGTTTTCTATTTTCGTGTGAGGCTGTTGTTTTTTTCTTTTCAGCATTAAAACATAAAACTGCTTAACGATGGCTGGATGGATAAATCTGATGTGAATTATTTTATTAGCGAGCGATAAAATATTATAACTTTGGTTGTTTCCATCATAAGCGCTCTTTTCTGATGATGTAATTCAGCCTTACCGCGATCACATCGTGCCCGTTTCAGCGCCCGCACCACCGCATAGTCTCGTATCGCTCTTCTAAAAATGTAAAGCGATGTAAACCAAAAGTGTTATTGAAACAATCTGTTGTTTTTGTTCTTATAATATTTTCGTTTTGTTTATTTGATTTTAATTCGATGTAAACAAAAATTCAAAATATTTAGGTATTCTAAGGCATTGATAGAATAGACACTTTTAATTTCGAGACAAAATGTCAGTGCATCATCTTAAAA
The DNA here is from genome assembly GCA_951509635.1 of Eupeodes luniger. NCBI lineage: Eukaryota > Metazoa > Arthropoda > Insecta > Diptera > Syrphidae > Eupeodes > Eupeodes luniger. The sequence goes on along the minus strand of OX608075.1, from coordinate 1,810,782 downwards.
GACAGATTGCATAGTGCATGCGGCTTTTATTATTATGGTAAATTCTATTTACTTACTCATTAAATTTTTGTTTTTCTAAATAAAATAGAGAAAAATTGAATAAATATTTAATCTTAAAATAGGCGTGAAAATAATTATCACATCATTTTCGTTGACAATCGTTGTGTGAATTGAAATGTTTAAACTTTATGCTTGAATGAGTTTCTTTTGACTTTGAGAAAGTATTGTGTATAGTGTATTATTTTTATAGTAATAGCTCAGGCAATTTGTTGTTAATGTTGCTAACTTTTGCGTACTTATCACTTATTCAATATTTAAGTGTGACCTATTGATTTTGTTTTAGGATATATTAATGGTTTTGAGACAAGCTCATAGTCAAGAAAAACCTAATCTGTAAAAAAGATTGTTTTGAGTTTAACAGCTTTCAAACATAGTTATTTTTCACATCACTTTAAAAATGAAATGCACTGGCTCTAGAAATTTGAAGGACTTTTCAATATAGAATTTTCTATCATGACACTATTTTGTGTTAAACTAAAACAATAAGAAAAAGTAATTAAGATTAGAAAACCTTGTTAACTTCATATTATAGAATTTTATTATATTTACATTTGTTTTATGTAATAAAATTAAATTTTTCACCATTCAAATACAAGTGTGCAAAAGAATGCCGGCAATTTAAAAGTAAATATGAAGGAAATGTATTACATGATAAGAACAACAGAAAAACAATTTCTAACAAGAGTAATTATTATTACTCGACTTTTATATCTATTATGAAAGCAATCAACAACTCATTACGTTAAATAAAATGCATATTTACTTGTTTATAAATCAAATTGTCAAGCAGAAAGTTTTAGTTTTGAAAACAAACCAACTAAAAAGTTTGATAAGAATGTTCACAATAAAATAAATAATTCAAAGCCTTTAAGCATTTAATTGTAGAGGTTTAGTTTATATTAATCCAAACTGATTATTTTAAGAAGGTTAATTCTGTTCATAAAATTTTGCAATATTTTTCAGAAATGAATGAAGGTTATAGTTTTTCTTCAAATGTTATTTTAAACTGAAAATTATTTTCATAAAATGTGTGGATACATTTTTCAGTTGTAAATTTTACTGAGGTCAGTTAAAAATCCTGATTATTATTTGTATCAAGTATTTTTGGAATATGGTAGTTTTAAACAGTAAAACAATACAGAATTATTGTTGGAAAGAAATTTGTATTGCTATAATCTGGTATATAATTCCAAAGCATTTATTTTTAAAAAATGATTATTTTCGTTTATCCGCCAAGGCTAAGAGTTTACACAGTCTTTTGCTACAACTGACCTTAAGGGACCAGTTATAGCTATTATTGAAATTAATTCGGAATATTTTTGACCGTGTGTCCTTTTGATTGGAAATGAAAATTATTTACTGATAAATTGGAAATCACTTAAATCATTCTATTTTCCGGAAGGAAATTAATTATCCTGAACAGTTGATTCTTTTATGTTAAAGAGTGAAACAAATCATTCCACTAATTTGTGTTTCAATTTCACACAATTCCAATGACATATTTCTGTGAAAAAATTCTTGGTGGACAGACATTTTAGATATCCTGTTAATGACCTGTCAAAAAATTTTCAATAATTGGTATCAATTATGAAAACCTATGATAGCTATAATTGGCAACTAATAGTAGCTAGAATGTTGGCTGCCAAAAGTTTCAAAAGTTGCTTGCTTGTTGCCACACTACAGCGCCTACAAATAGCCCCGTAAAAAGTAAGAAAGGCTTCTGCAAATAAAGTTGTCATCAAATTGGTTTTTAAATAAATTGATGGTTAAACGCCTTTTATGATAAGTTCCGCCATCTTGCTGAAGGTAAATTTCGTTTCATCACTAAACACAATTTTTCGAACGATATACTCTTTGAACTTGGTGAATGGATTAAGTTTGTTCAAAGTAAAGTCCACACATATGATGCATTGTGAAAGCTCACTGAACAGAAATGTCATCCCAGCTTAACATTCTCAACTGTCAAAAGTACAGACAACAACCATCTAAGATTCTCTTGCCACTAAAACAATACCCTTTTTATTTATATTCTTAAGGTGTGTCCACACCTTTCAGGAAATGTTTCTCTGTTTCTAAAATTCGTAACAAATGTTTTTGCAATGTTTCTTAAGGTGCATCCAGACCAAAGAAACATTTTTGAAACATTTTAGAAACATTTAAAAAAAAACTTTCAGAAACAGAAAAAAAACCGGAAATGTTTCTGAAATGTTTATAAAATGTTTCTCTATTTCCCATTCCAAATATTTTATTTGTTTCCCAAGCATTTACATAGGTTGAAAGTGAGTGAAATTAATATCTACGTTTTTTTTCACGAAAATTTTAAAAATAAAATAAAAAGCCGATAATTTGTCTGAAGTTTCCGAAAATATAAATTTTGAAAAATATGAGCTAAAAGTAAAATTTAGGACGATAAAACACGATACTATTAGTTCTACTTCTTTAACAGTCAATTTTTGTCCACAAAACTGAATACATAAATGAAAAACAACAAAACATTTCAACATTTTTCTAGAAGCATCCACTCCAAAAAATTCATAAACGTTTTTTAAACAGTGTTTCCCGAAATGTTTTTTTGGTGTGGACACACCTTGATACGCTTCTGTTTCAAAATTTTTTCTTTGGTCTGAACGAACCTTCAAATAGAATTTCTGTTTATACTTTTTACTTGCGGTTGCGACATATAGGAACAATGTATATGGCAAGTTTTGCATTCGTGCAAAATTTTGAACTCGAGATTTTAATCAAACATGATATTACGATGGTAGAGAAGTCGAAAAAAGTGGGTCCCGCGATTCCGTCTGGTCAATTTTGTCTGTCTGTCCACGCTCCTACAGCCTAAACCATTGGGTCGATTGAGTTCAAACTTGGAAGTTAAGGTTTTAAGCAGATTTGCGTTAGGCGTTTTTTCATTTTTTTTTAAGATCAAAACTAACAGTGGCCCCCATACAATTTTTTTGGTCAAAAAACGAAAATTCGAATTTTCTCAAAAACAAACCGATAGATTTTTTTTTAAATTTTCTCTAAAATTTTATTTTTTAACTTGGCTTCTTTTAATAAGAAAAACATATTTTTAAATTGCTCAGGAAAGGTACCACTCATAGAACCGTTTTTTTGTTTTTTAATTTTCTCAGCAATTTTTTATTTTTTGGATTTTTAAAAAAATATTGAAATTTTTTTTTCAAAATTCTATATCTCAAAAACGGGTGAACATTTTTTTGACGAAATTGAAATATAGAGCATATATTTACAATCACTAAACAACTGCATACCAAAAATATTTTTAGAACAAAATTGAAAAATTTTATATATACAAAATTAATTTAAAAAAAAAAACGCTCTAACGATTTTCAAAAAAAAAAATTGAAAAATCAATGGTTTTTTGATTTATAAAATGGCATTTAAATTTTTGAAGACAAACTTATTTTTCAGGTGAAATTTTGAATCTTAAATTAGTTTTTTTTTAAATTATTTTAACTGTATTAAATGTAACCCTCTCCCAAAAAATTGAAAAATGGAGGTTTTTTCGACAAATCAAATGGCATATATATCTTTGAAGACAAACTTATTTTACAGGTATATTTTGAAATATTTTTTAAACAGACTCTTTGCATACAGGAGCAAGTTCGTGCGACCCAGTCGTGCACTTTATTTGTATTGATGGTAGGTGTTTGTTGATAGACTGTACTGGAAAGATCTGAGGTTATCTTAATCCAGCATAGCTTTCGCGAAAATCAATTCCAAATTAATATTATCAGGTACATAATTGTATGCAGAACAAATGTTGCAATGTTTCATTACATTGAACAGAAAAAAGTGCAAAAGTTAAAGAAGTTCCAGTCGTCATTCCTTAAAAACTTAAAGTTACAAATTAGCTTAATTTCTGTGACTTTTTTTGTACTTCATAGGTATACGAATAGATGCCCATTTTCAGAATAAAAAAAGGGACTGTGTTATTTATTATAGTCAAAAGATGAAGCCCAATAACAAAGAGTTAGACAAAATAAAGGCATCAGTATGGTACAGCTTCTTATTTCTTATTAAGTCGAATTAATTTTGTTTGTACAAAACCTTTTTTTCCATTTTTAATATTTAGTAATTTTAAAATAATGGTTTCATAAATTTTTTTGAGAATTAAAAACAAAAGCAGAATTTAGGAGACGTTACGAGTAGACACCTTGACAGGTAGGGGTCGCAATACGGTAGACATAGGTCATAATAATGTATTGATAATCCTGTGTATCCAATTTCTGTTTTACAAAAGTCCATACTTCAAAGTTCCCGTTGGTCAAAGTTCTGTAATTCAAAATGCTGTTAGTAGTTAGATTTTTCTTATTCAGCCTATTTACACCAGTTTGAAGTTGAGAATTTTAAAAAAGACTCTGTTTACAATTTTTCACTAACCATACTTCAGTAATACACTTTTGGACAGTAACATGTATCAATATTCTTTGAATAAACGTTTTCAACATTTAAATTTCTGTGATTCTAAAAAGTGACTTCTCGATATTTTGACTTCTTTGGTTTTATTTTCGACAATGTCATTAAATTAAGTGCAGGCCTTTTTCTACATATATTTACATAGTTAGGAAATAGAAATAAAACAAAGAAATTCACAAATTCAGAAATTAGTGATACATAGATCGTTGTAACCAAACGATATCATAGAGAATTTTGATGATACAAAGAATTCTGAAAAACATTATTTCGACCTACTCCTTACCTTGATTTTATCAAAAGATTTGTTTTATAAAGGTGATAATGATTTTATTCTAACTATATTTTTATTAAACTTAAAACTCCTTCATGAAAAGGGTAAAAATAAGTCTTTCCTTTGTTTACATTTTGCATGATCATACTAAAAAAATGTGTAAAGGTTTAAATTCGTTTTTCTTAAGAATACTTAAAAGCCTATAGTTGCTTTAGCTTCTAAGCAGAGTGGTTAAAGTTTTCAATAACAGTTTTCTTTAATCTAAAAAATATGTATTTTCAAGGAAACGTAAGTCAAAGTCAAATTGTTGCAAATATAATCACAATATTCTTGAATTAAATTTAAACTTAATAATATATATTATCGAAATAACAATTTCCTCGATATTGTTAAACAGCCTTGATCTAAAATTTCCACAACACTCATTTAAAAAATTTCCTCTAGGTATTTATATTAATTTCCCTGACCCATGCGAACAAGTACGTGCGATCTACATAGTTGATTTTTAATTTTTTTTTTTTGTATTGTAATATTTTTTAATTGTTGCTCATTTTATTGCTAACGAACCATATTTGCAATTTCCAACTCTAAAGTCCACTAAAAACTACCACTACTGTAGGAATATACAAAGTGCACTGGTGTTATTTATCAATTTTTGTGTTGCAATAAAAATAAAAAACCTAATTGAAAAGAATATAAGCAACAAATGCAATGCAAATTATGCAGTCACTTGACATGACAGCAGCGTGACTCGATGCCACGGTAGATATGTAATAATGCATATTATAGACACACCACAAATTATACAAGAAGCCATTAATAATTTAAAAATGTAAATAGATACACCTCAAATTATAACAAGTCTAACACCACGATTACATCAAATTTATGAGGGAAGTTAAAATATTCCAGAAATCATTCAAAAACTATATCATCGATAGTGTGGAGGGGGGTTTAGAGATTTTTTTTTGCAAATGGCGCAATGACACATGACACATGTGATCCATGGCCAAATGACATACCCTATAAGTTGCTCTAAATATTCAGGGGGTTGCAATCTTAATATGGGTATGAAAAGAGGCAAAAGCAAATGCCTGTCGAGTCTTATCTCCGCTATTATGAGCAAATGCTAATTGAAAATCAGGCGGGTTCTTATCAAAACGAAACCTTCAAATGGAAAGTAGCAAAGCATAAACAAATATACTACTTTCAAGATATGTGCGGGCTGTCGGCACATAACGTCTGTGAGGTGCCATACAAAGAGGGCTTTGAAATGATTAAAAAAAAGAGCAAGCTGATACTCGAAATATAACAACTACTTATTGATAAGGGTGCTATTTTTGGAGACAAGCTTTCCTTGATGAAATTTCGATAACAGATCGACTTATCTCCAGCAAGATAAAGTTATATAGGGGCGAACTGTGAAATGAAGATAAGAATTTAAATAAGCGAACTTTTAAAAAATGGGGGACATGGAATACAGAGAGATACCTTTTTTCAAACCTAAGACACGTTATCTCGCAAAAGCGTCAAACGCGTTCAATCGTCATCATCGTCATCATCATCATAACCGATCTGATTCAATATCGAAAAACCAGTTTTGATCTGCGGCCTCCGCTCCGGTATAGAAATTCCGATTGCCTGTAATTTTTTTTTTGATCGCGTGTCACGTCACACTTTGTAGTCCGTTGGCGATAAGTCTTGAGTTTTTGTTTTTGTTTTTTCTGACAACTCCAAGACTGCCATTTGGAGGCTTCTGATGGTGGTGATTTTTGAGTTCGAATCCGTTCGATTCTAAATTCAGGTGGCCTCATGCCAGTCCACATATAGTTCACAATGAACAAAGTAAAAGAGAACACTTCTATAACTTTTGTTGTTGCCAATTTCAATTAGCACACAAAGCAAATACCTAATAATAAATAAATATAAGTCAATTGCAGTTAAAGCAGAGCAGCCATTGTTTGCCGTTGCGAGTTTAAAGTATAGAGGTATATAGACGGGACACCAGCAAACAGCATGGTTATAATTTATATGGAATTCTATTTTTAACCAAACAAAACAAACATATAAACGCCATCGCCATCATCCACTTTGGTAGCAGGGTTGCCATGTATTTTAAAATGATTGTAACCCAAAATAGGAGCTTAAAAGAAGCTCAATTAAAAAACCACAATTAACAATCAAACAACAGAAAACAAAATTAAAATACGTTCATTAAAAAAGAAGATCTATAACGTTTGACGTGTTCAGCTGTTAAAAATCCGTCTTCAAAAACTATTACATCCTCATTAGAATTACAGTTGATAAAAAGTACTTGTTCCTGGCAATTTAATTACACTTTTTTGATAAGGTTTGATGGCTTCAATTCAAATCCTACTTCAAAATAAATCTTTCATGTCAGGTTTTTGTGAATTTATCTTTTTAAAACTCGAAAAAAGGCTTTTTGAGGAGAAGGTTTTCTAAAACTTTTTTCAATATTCAGTTATTTTAGTTATTTTTTTAAAAATCTTCATCAGTTTTAAGATTTTAACTGTCTTACATATTTAAATCTTAAGAAACGTTGAACTGTTTAGAATATAACAGTTCTTAACAGAAAAATGAAAATGTTTGAATGTAATACGTTATATCCGTAGTTTAACTTAGGCTACCACACCAGATCTTCGAAATACATACATTGGAAAAAATATAAAATCATTTTTGAAAACCGGTATTTTTAAAAATTTTAGCACAAAGCTAAAATATTTTAATTTGAAGTTATTTTATAGTTCATCACTGAAAATTAACTTCAAAACGTATTTTTTAAAACTATGAAAACATTAAGTTCAAGGTTTCTGAAAATATCATTACAGAGTCAAATGAAGATATGTAACTTATGACAATTTCTATTAAGGTATATGTTGTGTTTTAACGTGGCCTTGAAAAATCGTTTTTCGTTGTCTTTAACATTTTGTACGAGTCATATTTTAAATTTTATTTTATCGAAAAAGTATTAGCTGAGATTCGAACTCCGGACAACTTAGTCTCTTAAAAATGTATTATTTTGTTTGTGGGTCCGAAAAATAAACTTAATTTTGCCTTGCAGTGCATCGTCGTCAAATCAAATCAGATCAAAGTTTTCAAAGCATTTTTTAAGTTAACAGTTGTGTAACAAAATATAAGTAATTTTAGAAAACAAATTCAATCGGTAGAGTTTTTACGTCTAAACACACATAATTTATTTGCATAAGCCCAAAAATCTTTCAAGATAAGATTTGGTCTATTTATAGCCAAATTTTGATTGGACTGTAAAACTGATATTGTTGTTAGGAATTTTGGAGAAAAGATGTTCAATTTCCCATTAAAAGCTCAACTTGGCAAGCCTGTCATTCAGAGTCAGAGAATTCAGAATTAAGAATCAGAATTCCGACCGAAACAGCAGAGTCCGGAGCAAGAGAACAAACAAAATTGTAAAAAAACAAAAAAAAACTATAAAAATAATAAACACAATCATGAGCAAGGAGAACGTAAAAGAAAAATTAGATTTTTATTCAGTTTTGTTTTCTTCTTTTATTTTTTAATATCAATTGTGCAATCAGAATACACCGTGAACTGAACAAAACGACCACGAAGAGCATTAAGGCACAAATTGAAAATCAGTTTTTATATGCATAAGTTTGATGTTTGGTTGTGTGAAAATTGAGAGCGCAATAGAGAGAGAGAGAGAGAGAGAGAGAATTTACAAAATTTTGTTAAACATTTTTCAATTTGTTCTCATTTTAAGCAATTAAGTTAGCTCTTAAAGTTTCACATGCTCTGTATTTGTGCATTTTAAATGTTAAATTACTCTTGTTATTAGTTAACAACACTTAAAAAGATATTTAAAAATGAATGCACACTTCTTAAATTTACTTTGATTAAGATAAAGAACATGTTTATAAGTATTTGCTCCAGTGAGAGAGTAATGGGGATCATGAAAAATATCAATTTCAGAGGATATAATTTATGATCTAATTTTGGAAAAATAAATAAAACAATTTTCTTTGAAAATGTCACTCTAAATATTAAAAATTATTTTTAATTTTAACTTTTAAATGATTTTTGAGAGGCTGAGATGCGACCCACACTGATAACTTCTAATTGGTAGACATTTTAAAATAACTGTGTTTTTAGAATAAGCTAAGTTGTCATCATAGTAACTTCAAAAAGTATGTTAACAATAATTTAAGATTAAGCTGCATTTTTTTCGAGATATTCGGGAAGTCAAGTATATTCAAGGTGGCATTTTTGGTAAAACTGTCGATCGATTTGTTTTTAATTTTACCGAAAGTTAACAAATTATATATTACTAGCGGCCCGTCCCGGCTTCACACGGGTAGACATAAATAAGTACAGATATTTAAGTTATAAGCATGCTAATTAAAACAACCATGAATCACTAAATTAGAAAACATTTGTTTGTCCTATTATTAATATTCTTCGCAGCGTATGCGATGAAAGACATTTTATGGCTAATTTTTTTACACCTTCGGTTAGTTTTAATAGGAATTTCTAAAGATTTATATAGTAATCTAGTTATAAATATATAGCCTATGTTACTCAGTGATAATGTAGCTTTCCAATGAAATAAGAATTATTAAAATCGGTCCAGTACTTTTTGAGTTTATTCGTTACATACAAAAATACAAATCTTTCCTCTTTATAATATTTGTGTAGATATAGGATAAACTAAGTTTTATACAAAATCTTTATTTGTTTAGAAGACATTTAAGTGATAAATCAATTTCTGACAATTTTTAGTTTATATTTTGTAAAAATACTGTCAGTTTGATTTTTTATAAAAATCCCATCGTTTTAACAACGAAATCTTGAAAACCACATTGTAGAAAGCAAACATCTAGAATTAGAATACAAAAATCTAGAATCTATTGAAAATGCTACAAAAACAAATATAAAACAAGTCTCGAAATACAAAAATTTAGAGAAAATAAAATCTCAAATTTAAAAATTTAGGTCTAGAAATTCGGGTGAAGGAGTGTAAGCATTTTCTCCAAGATTTAATATAGGTATTTTTTCTAGATTTCTGCAATCGTACTCGTGTCAATTATTATAATTATTGAATGTTATTATATCTATACAGGAAGGTACTCTCTCCGACAAGCCAACAACTTTTGCGAATATTTCAATGCATCGAGCTCTTAATTTTGAAAAATGGGTCCCCAAAAACTAAATTGATTCAACAAAATCGAAGCCCATGGTTTTTCCTTGATTTGTTGTTTATTCGTGGCAAAGAAGACGTTTGAATTGAAAGGCCTTTACATAATGTTAATTGAAATTTTAAGCTAAGGAATTGGCGTATTTGAGCTGTGTTTAGCTTATTTCAAATTCTTTAAAAAACGTAAGAACAAAATCTCGAATTCACAGTTTTTCAATTTTTTTTTCTCTAGATTTTAAATCATTCCACATTTTTGTTCATTCGGAATTTTTGGACTCTTGTCGACATTTAAGTCATTCGAGATTTTTGTCGTTCATTTCATCACTTGTCAAAAAACGTTATTCTTAGCTATATTGAAGTATTTAGGACGTAATCTCATTTGTTGTTCATTATATATATGGACAGTTTTTTGTACTTTTTAACTTTAATTTTTGAACTCCGTAACGTTATTGCTAACTTATGGCCTGCCACCTTTTCTACTCTTTGTTAATAATTCTATTTCAAAAACGACTAAACGGAGATTTTTAAATCCTTGCTACACATGATTTATCAATGGAAACAATTAAAATAAATAGGCTTAAACGGCCTTCAAAGAAAAAAAAATAGCTTAATTTTGAAGATTGTTTCAATAAAATAGAAATTTTTCTTTTCAAAATAATTCAAATTCTTAATTTTGTGAAAAATAAAAAATGTATAAAGTCGAATCGTAAAGAGGAAACAAGCATATTTTGGGAATAGCTATAGATTTCCGAGGCCTAAAAGAGTTTCAAAAACCAGTTAAAGATAACCACAGTGACAGCTAAAGGAAACTGTCAAGAATTATCAATTGTTCTTTAAAATAAACTTTTAATAACATTTTAATATATGTACATAGTAAACTTAAACCAAAAGCTCTGTTTCATTTGAAAATTTTCTGTTATCAAGCAGTGGCATCGATATGTGGCAGAATATTTAAAACAAAAAACAAAGAGCAAAAGTTTCGAAATTCCCGATTTGACATATTCAAAATGATAAATCTTATAAAAGAGGAGAAATAGTTTTGAAGAAATAGAAAGATAGATAGTCCGTAAGAGACCTTCTTTATCCTTTGTATCTTTAAATATTTGATTCCTGATTCTATTCTTCAGTTTAGTCATAAACAAAACGACGCACGTTAGACACATAGGTACCACCTAAATATGCGATAAGTTTGAAATAATAGAAATTATTAATAATAGCGACAAGCAGTTGTTTTTTTATTTTTGTGTTAAAGATAAGTTTATCTCTAATTTTGAAACAAAATAGTTTTTAGGGAGCGTAATGGTACATTTTCAATTAATCTAAACATCAAAAGCTATCAATGTCATAATATGTTTTGTTTTTGTGTCTGCTTTCATATTTTTATCAAAAATATTGGAAAATATAAACAAGTTAACATACATATATCTAATCTATTTTAATTTGATTTTGATATACATAGAAATTGTGATTGTTCATTCAGGGTCTTAATAAAATTAACAAAAAATGTAACCTTGAGATTTGAGCGCTAAAATATAAAAAAGAAAAACATAAACAAATTGTAAGCTGTCTGGTGGTTGTTTTTGTTTTGTTCAACATAATATATTGCAGTGGAAATATTTTTGAGGAAGGTGGAAACTTTTTGAAGCTTTTTATTGTTTGTTTACAATTTGATCTATTTAATATTAATCAAGCTGTTTTGACTCCTCTTTGTTTCCATATTGGTCAATTTGATTGATGTCGGAGTTGTACCTCGGGTGAGATTATAAGATCACCGAAAAGAGTTTTAAAATCGGAAAACAAAAGTTGTCTGGTTATAGCCATGTTTAATGTCACGATCGTATACCTTATAGTGAGTTGGACAGCGGACATTCTTATAATTTCACATTAAAAATTAACAATACTTAATAGTTTTTTTTTAAAGTAGAAACATGAAACATTTGAATTATTCGAAAATACACAATTTCTGTTTTAGGCTAGTTTTATGAATTTTTGTCTAGCTTTAAGATAGATCTAAGAGTGAATTAATAAAAATGAATTTAAAAAAAAAAAAAAATACACAATTTCTGTAAATGTGTATTTTAAGCTAATTTTGTTTAGAACTTTATTTAATTGCTAATTTAATTAAAACATTTGGGAGTTAGATTCTTCTATTTTCCCTGAATTTTTGAAATTCAGTTATTAGTTTTAGAATTTGAGTTTTTAAATGATTTAAGTTATTTTAAGAGGTTCTAAAACCTCTGCGTAAAAGGTAAATCGACCAATAATTTTTGATAATGTTTGAAACAAAGTGAACAAATATTTTTATTTCTGTCTTATCAGCCTTTGCGACATTTCATCTAGAAGTCTGTTTTCAGAAATCATAAAAATGGTTGTTTTAATCATTCAAAAATTACGTTTGACGAATTTAAGTTTTTTGATATTATTAAGTACCTACACGTATAAGTCATTTTTTTAAAGTAAAAGAACTTATAATCAATGTAATAATTATTGTTACTTGTAATATGTATTAGTAAAACGAAATACTTCAATTTAAAATGTTGTTTTTTAACATTAACTAATATTTATCTGAAATATGTTTCAAAAACTTGTTTTTGCTACACATTCCATTTGCATGTATGTATATATGTCAAAACAAATGAATTTTAAACCTCAAGCCAAGTACAGATGATTGTCAATACTGTTCGATATGTCATCTGAGGTGACAGTATTGCTAGAAAAGTCACTGCTAGATAGAGTTGTAAAAGAAATGTGACATTTGTATATGTAACGATCTTCTGCGTTAACGAAAAATCGAATCAGCAATGACAGTTTTGACACTTTGCCACAAAATCTGCAAACCATGTGAGCAGACAATTCGTCATTGGAAGTTGTTTAGCTGTCAACAAATTGTCATTTTCTGTCATAGACTAATCTGACAATATTTTTAGATCTGACAATTATGTGTGCGTTGCTTAGGAAATATAACAAACTCAGGCATACACTTTTCAACCGTATTTTATAGTTTAACGTCAATTCCATTTTTTATGAACAAAATAAAAGTTCAAAAATCGTATTAATTTAAAATATCACATCTTTGAATTGCCTTAATAAAAACTTGGCTTGTGAATTTTTTAAATCAATAGACATTTTTTGTAATTTAATTATGGTCTTTATTGTTCGATGCGATAAAATCTTTCCTCTCAATCAACGAAGCTAACCACTCATAAAATTATTTAATCTAATTTGACTTGAATTAGCAAATCTAATACCCTTTTCATTTCAACAATGAATCACTCTTCTACTGTGCTACTGTTTTGAGATTTAATTATTTTGTTTTCTATTTTATTTTTTGCTAAATGCTCATAAAAATACGACTACAATAGTATTTAGCTCTTTTCAAAAACAATAACAAAAAAAACACCAACAATAAATGAGTAAAAAGCTATAACCAGTTAAAAATGCACCTGATGAATTTTGCTGAATAAAGAGAACAACGTTTTTGAGCTTTAAGCTGTTTTTATTTTTTAAGAGCTTGATAAAAATTTGAAAAAGGCTTTCTTATCTTTCTTATAGAAGCTTTTATAGCTACTTGTTACATGAAATGGAATTTTTTAGTTTATGAGTTTGTTTTGTTTTTGAAAACTAACTTATCATCGTCTCGGATCTTTTAGCAGTTATGGAAAAATATCACGCAATGATTCAAAATCCATTCTATCAATTTTTGTTTCGACCCCTGAAACATTGTTATGTTTTCAATTTTTTTAGGTTCGGTTCGAACTTGATACAACAGCCCTTTTCCCCCTCTTCCTATTCCTCATCCTCAGAGCCAACAACAACAAGAACAACACCAATTCAGCCAACCAACAGCAGCCGGTACCGGCAAACATATGTTCCGCAGCGCGTCGCACGCTGAAGCATGGTGCTCCTCTATAATAGGGTGGTTTGTATGGCAAGACAAGTTGTAGTATTAGCTGGTTTTGGTCGTGGAACTGGTATAATAGCTGTTGATGATCTGACTGGGGGCGAAAACCGTTTCTGTAGTTGGCAATCCGTTTAGTGTATCTTAAGCATTCTTCAAGTTCGGTTCGTTTTTCCGTATCAAAGGAAGAAGAAACTTAAAACGGTTCGGTTTGTCAGAACGCCTTTCGTCTAAACCTTTATCTCGGTTAAAAAAACTTTTGAAGACTCCTATCCTCTCGTTTGTCCTTTGTTCGTAATCGTTTTTTTCCTTCGCTTATAGTGACCAAGGAGAAAATCTCAGTGGCAGCCTTAGGGCATCAAGGCTCGAAAATAGTAACCGAGGTAATAATAATTACTGTCATAATTATTATGGCTCTTTGTCAACCCTTACCGCTTTTCGATCTCGATCTCATCACCAATTTCCTATAAAATATTCAAAAGGCTACTCGTGATACAAACCGTGAGTTGAGCTGAGCTGAGCAAACTCTTTGTTTATCGTGAGTCTGATGCTATGTGTGATAAATAAGACCACGAGAATTTGTGTGTCATGTGATATCGCATTCAAATATTTACAGATCATCAGCTAATTGATCTGTTTTGGTCGGGTTCCATTCTATAAATCATCATTGTTATAAATTAACTGTTCGATAACTTCGGGGTGCAATATGGTGGAAAGTGTTTTGTAAACTTTGTGGTCAATTATTGTTCCTTAATCCTTTCGGGACGGGAGTGGTACGTTTACATATAAATATTCTTTGTTCTGTCCCACTCTCGTACCGAAAGGGTTAAGGAAAAATAATTAAGATGTGATTTTTATTAATTGTTTTGTTTCATTGTTCCAATAAATAAATAAAGAGGGGGACATTCTTATATACAGACTCATCGTCATCGTTAGCGTCGATCGTTGACAACAGACGCGACGGTAAAATTATTGTGAAGTGAGACGCCTTTAGCGCCGCCATTAACTGCAATAAGTATTTAGTGATTGTGTGATATCTAAACTTCCACCTGCGCCCACAGATATCTACATTCTACACCTATACCTCAACACAACTCTAAAAATGAAACTTGATAAGAACAAAAATAACTTAAAGATATCGATTTATTATTATTTTATGCAATTAAAGTATTGATAACGTCAAATGCTTTAACATTTTTATTTGTTTTTGACGCTAACGCTGCTAACGCACGCAGAAAATAGATTTCCGGCTCTCTTTTGGCTAAAGGTGGTTTTGGTATAAAAGTTGTAGAGACTATAGGACCGATAGTGATATGTTAAATAGGGTGATTGATGATTGTACTGCATCGAACTAAAAACAGCGTTGTGCTATTTGCTTTATCATTTAATATTAATTGATGATGTAGTGTTAGAATGATTGATTAATTAGCAACGTCTACTCATATGCTTAGTTATCTGTTCTGGTTTGTGTTTTTTGTTTTGTTTTTGCAAAATGGACATTAAAATGTATTTATGATTAAATTTTGATATTTTGCAATTGATTTGAAGAAATTAAATCAAAATTTTTCCATCGTTTTTAAATTTGCATAGAATTGGCTTTAAGCTTTTTTCACTACAATTCTAATGGAAATTTAAATAATGAAGTTGATTGTTTTGGTTATTTTCTAGTTAAACAAAGATTACAATTGTTAAAAATTTGAGCCTTTCTACTCGCAGTTATTTTCATGTAAAATTGTTGTATAGCTCACTTTTCTGACCTGAATATGTTACGTTTTCCTCTCGGTCTTTTACTTGTTAAAATTTTGAACATTCTATAACAATCTCTTGCATCTATATAAGGAGGAAATTGATTTATTCTTAAGAAATATTTTTGTATTATTTTTTTTTGAATTTGAAAACCAGAAAAATAAATTCCATAAAGCTATATGATATCTTATGGTACACTCAGGCCAAGCATAAAGACCGCAAAGTATATGTATACAAACGGTTCGTGGTATGTATCTGGAGTGATATTGAGAAGGTTGACGTTTTGGTTATTGACCATTTGTGGAATTAACAAAATTCAATTGTAATTCATTTGATTTGAGTTTTCTTGACGAAGTAACCAATGTGAATATCAATAAAACCAATTAAAAAAATTACAGAAATAAACAAAAATAGCAATGATGTTTTTTTGAGAGCTAGTTTTAATTTAGACTTTGAACGAAAAAGGTTCAAAGTGTCATGTTGCCTTTTTTTTTGAAAGAAACATTCCACTAGAAACATGACCTAAAATGTTTAGGAAAAGTACAAACAAAATACAAGGAACTTGTGCTTGTGCTTTATTTATTTAAAAGCGAGAAAAAATCGATAGAGAACTTTTTTCGAAAGATCTGAGTTTTGAAATAAACACCAATATCGGTCCGATATATAAAATACAAAACTTTGAAATTTTTCGAAATGTTGTTTCACAGATAATGATAAAAGGACTTTCAACAAATTTCATGTTGGTTTTTATTTTAGTATAGCAATTTAAAAAAAGTGAAAAATTTAGATGATCCGCAATATTTTTCGAACTAGTAACGTTATCACTTCAAATATAAATCACTTTGTGACGTCGTACATAATTCATAATAACACAGATCTACACTATTTTTGTTTCTGGGTTCTTGGTACAATTTTCTTGTTACTTATATATTACTTACTAACTATAAAAACTTTTTACTAAAAAAGATAGTTTTTGTAGCTTTGATATTATGGTTTTAAAAGAAACCCTATTTTTTAAAAGCATTTTCAAATAAAACAAAATCTTAAAATTATTCCAAATATTTAAACTCTTATTTATATGCAGGTTAATAGTTTTGAACTTAATAATAAGTACATCTTAATATCTTAAAATGAATATATTTTGAATATTATTTTACGAATTTATGGACTTTCTCTTATAAGAAATATAAAATGATGGGAGACATTCTTTCGTTATATTGACCCTGATTCCGATGTTCAAAATCCAAAATATCTTGGTGAAAACGCTCACCTTGCTTTTCCCATATTGTCTTTGCATTCTCTAAATGCATACGCACTTTTTGCGACATTCTACAGCCCATTACTTCAAAGTTTTTGAGCATACTTGATACACGCTCTTTGTAATTATTAGCTCTGTTGTTTCCTAGAAAAGACTTAGAGTTTTACCAGGATTGTATTTCTTTGGTATTGAGTAGTTCTGAAAATTCGGTGGTGGCCATAATTTTCTTTATTTGTGGGCCGGCTTTCACTTTGGTCTCGGATAGTTTTGAAAAAAAAAATTGAAAAAAATATTTAAAGCCTTCGGAATCTTGTTGAAGAGACATCTACACATTTTAAGTCTCATCTAAAGAGAGAACTAAAATCTTATAATGTCGGTTGACAACACATTTTATTTATTTAGCGTTGTAAAAGGTACAGAACCAAATTTTGAAAGAAAAAAAAGATGCCTGCCAAAAATTAAATTTTGACTCAAATATTATGTGAACAAATAAAGACATTGCCTTAAAACTTATGTTTTCCTTCTAAATCCCTTAAAAAACTCAGTTC
This sequence comes from Eupeodes luniger, assembly GCA_951509635.1. Lineage (NCBI taxonomy): Eukaryota > Metazoa > Arthropoda > Insecta > Diptera > Syrphidae > Eupeodes > Eupeodes luniger. Next base: position 1,793,373 of record OX608075.1, on the reverse strand, counting down.
ACATTTTCGTATGAAATAATTTAAAACTTACAAAAAATATTGCTAAAAATTTGTGATAGTTGATTTTCGTAAATATTTGGATATTTTTATTTTCTTTTTTAGAAAAATCCATAAATAATGTCATGTACAAAAAGGTTTTCCAAAAATACTATCAAAAGTTCTTGATTTAATACTTTTTGAAGTTCTTTAAATGACAATATTTGGCTTATAAAAAATACCATTTGAAATTTCTGTAACGGCACCAATGGGAAGTTATCAGCCTCTTTTTCTCAAATTGGCACCGAAATAAAAATGTCACCATTTAGACATTGATGTCTTTTAATTTTCTAAGGTATTTTTAGTTAATATTTGTTGTACTGCTTTTGACAATTTACAAAATACGCTCTATATCATGAATAGCGTAGAAAGTGCTCCAAATTCAGGGTACTTTTTAGTAGTTCTTTTTCTTTAAAATAACTAACAGGCACTCAAGGGGTTTTTAATACTCTCAGGCGCCAGTTATAGCTTTCATAGAAATCAATCCGGAAAATTGTTTAAATAGATATTTGACTGTGTTTCCCTTTGGTTAGAAATACAAATTATATACTGATCGATCGGAAATCACACAAAGAATTTTTTTTGAGAAAAAAAAGTTTGATTGCGAGTTTATTTTTCGATAAAAATGTACTTTTCTATTTTCCGGACGGATATTCATTCTCCTGAATAGCTTATACTATTATGTTGAAAAGTGAAACGAATCGTTCCACTGATTTCTGTTCCAATCTCACAAAATTCCAATGACAGATTTCTGTCCGTAAAAATTTGTCCGTTTATTTCAATCAGGACTTTTTTTTCAATGACAGAAATTTTTAATTATAGCTATAAACGACCTGTCAAAAAAATTCCAGTGTTTGTTTTCAATGATGAAAACCAATGATAACTATAACTGGCGCCTTAACATGTTTAAAGTTTAAACACAGTGTGAGAGCTTTAGAAAAATAGGGAAGGTTTTGAGAAGATATACCGGTACACTTAAGTTTTTTGGTCTTAAAGTTTTGAATATCCAAAAGAAAGGGAAAAACAGAGTTAAATAAAGCATTCCACATTCTTGATGTGCTGTTGAAAAAAGAATATCTTTACTTGACAGTACGTCCGAATAAACTGATGGCCATTACGGCTGAATAGTTTTAGGGGGAGGGTTGAATGCAACTGGCTAATTCGACAGAACATTTTTTGTAAAAATTTCGACAGGAAAAAAGAAAGGTATTGTTCGAGTGATCTAAATGTTTCGGTTATATAGCTCTATCACATTTCTATCATTTTCAAAGCTCTTTTTTGGATTCTATCCTTCTGTCTTGAGGGTAGTTATATTATCAAGATATTTTTAATGGAAAGTTTCTCAAGAAATCGTCTGTAGTAAAATTCAATGGTATCAAAAAAAAATCAAAACAAAATATTAAAAATTCCAATATAAATACATAATCTGTTTTCCTTTGATATTCACCTATTATTTTGTTTGTCAATTATTTTTGAATAGACTTTTTCATAAAAAAAATTGCCGGGTATCTCGGTAGCTCGAACAATCATAATTTTGTTTTTCAATGACAAAATTCTAAGATAGAAAAAAACAACAATTTTCTCACGTTTTCAGGTATTTTTTTGAAATTCTTTTGTTCTTAAATCTGAAAGAATTTAGTGTGAGAAAAATTAACTATACCTACTCATATACAATACGTAAACAGCAGCTAATCTAAACAAAAATAAACTTTTATTCTTTTGCAAATTCTGAGGGAAACACAAAATATAATAATTTTAACAATAGATTCATTGAGATCGGAAAAAATACGAGACATCACTAAAATTTATTGTAGTAAATATAAAGAGTAGCAGGTAGTTTAGATTTTTGTGTGCTGTTTTGTAGTACGGAAGCTATATGATCAATCAAGACGTTTGTATTTTCTGCCACTTAAGATTTTAGTGGATTTGAATCTGTCTCTCAGTTGCTGTTTAAATAAAAACATAGAAGAATAAATCTTTTAAATAATTATTATTTGAGTAATAAATTACATAAATTATATAAAATGTGTCCTTGAAAATTATATTTTCTGGGCATAAATTGCTATAATCTTGGCCAAAAATATAATACTTGTTTTTATTGATCATTGATCATTTGAAAATAAAAACTTTTTAATCTATTTTCTTGTTTTATCAGTGCAATAAAAGCGATTCATTTCTCGATATGATATAATTTTTATTTTGAAAACACAGTCACTCCCGCCAAACTGAAATATTTGGTATTGTTTGTTGAAAATTATTTGTTGTGGTTTTTGAAAAGTTGAAAAAAAAACTTTTAAATTTGTTTACAATAGATTTACTTCTTATTATAATTATTATTGTTAAGGAACCATGTCAGCAAAAAGATGATATTTGGTACCTCTAGACGTTTTTAATAAAAGGAGATGTTTTTGCTTGTTCAAATTTCAAACATAAGAACTAAATGAATCAAATCTTCTTAGATATTTATATTTTCTTTATAACATAACTAGGTAGTTTCATGGCATTTTGTGTTCTGTTTTTGAACTTGCATTTACGTTATTTTACAAAATTTTTGATTTCTTTAAAAACGCTGGTCAACAAAATTACGTTTATTTCTGCGTTGTGGTTTGCAAAATACTTTTTCAAAAAAATTCCTTGTTTTTAATTAAAATATATCCCCATATTTTTTCTATTTGACCACGATTTTTAAAATTACATTTTGGAATATGCAATAGTTCTTAAAAAAAAATATTGTACAATATTTTCACTAAATTCAAAATTTTTATCTTCTAGATAGAACTTAAATCACTTTATAAATTCTTATAAATTATGGTTCTTCATTTGACTCTATCTAAAGTTTTGAAAAATCTTGAACGTAATTCCTTTATGTGTTTAAATGGTTTGTTTAAGAGTTAATTTTTAGTTTTTATTGCGAATCCGGACTCCAATTTTAGCTATATGTGCTCAATCTTCGAAATACCCGTTTTCAACATTATTTTTACATTTTTTTTTCAATATTTTCCAAAAAATTGAAGCCATAAGCTTAAAACTACGAATTCGTAATAAGAACATACATTATTTTATTCCGTTTTGCTTTTTTTTATATAGAACCGTTTTAGCTTAAATGATTCAGATTTTTTTAAAGGTTTATGTATGTTTGGTGGAACCTTACAACTTATTAGGAATTTTTGAAAAATAAATTACATAATTAAAATATTTAAACGGAATATTGAAGAAAGGGGATTGTAGTCTACAAAATCGTCACGAAATTTTTTGAAAAATTAAACTAATTCAGGCATTTACATAACCTCAAAATAAGGAATTATAGAAGGTTAATTCTCCAAAAACTCGACATGATTGATTTAATTTGAAGTCGGATTCGAACTAAAGCCATTAAAACCTAAAGGAAAAGAATAATTATTTGATTACCAGATTCATAACTTTATTGTCCCGATTTAATCAAAATTGACAGAAAAGACTTTCAAACAACGAAAAGTCAATTTTTTAACAGCTATTAAAAAAAAAGATTAAATTTAGGGCGGTCTCAAATACACATCAAAACCTTTTACAGAATTGATATTAATTAAATAAAACAATTTTAGTTAAAATTAAGTTTTTTCTTATGCACGGGTCTAAAGGGAATAAGTTGTCCAACATTTTGATATTAATACGCCTTTTTTAAAAATTTGACAACTAAACACGGTGTTTTTATGGTCAAATTAAAATAACACATGATTATGGCCGTGTAAAGTATAAATCTTTGACTTCTAAAAACAATTTAAATCATTTTAGTATCTTGCTGAGTTTCTCAAAATTCTCAATATTTATGAGTCTTCATATTTGACTCATGTGAAGTTTTGAGAAACATTGAATTTAATTTTTTCATTGTTTTGAAAACTACGTTTTCGAATCAATTTTTAGTATTGACTTCGAAACCAAACTTCGGTTTTGACTATCTGCTCAAAAATACCTGTTTTAAACGTTATTTTTTAAATATTTCGAAAGTTTTATGAAATACTATACATTTTTAAACTGAATATTGAAAAGAGGAATTTTAAAATTGAAAACACCATTACGAACTTTATCGAAATCAAATTACTTCACGCTCTTAGTTGCCTCAAAAAAGACATTTTTCGAATTTCAAATATTAATATTTTCAAAGCCTGAAGTGATAGAATAATTTCGGAGTCGCATTTGAATTTTGGCCACCATCTGAAAAGTGCGATTTGATTGCCAGAAACAAAACGGACCTTTTGTATATGTATGCATACAAAACTTAAAACAATAAGTTTCCAGCTCGAAATTTCTTAAATAAATATTAAATTAGCTCCAAAACAATACTGTATTTTGAATTTGGGTAAAAATTTTTTGATCTTTTATGAATCTTAAGAATTCCATTCAAATCCTTCAAGTTCCTTAAACTAAAATTATAAATTTACTACCCGACAAAAATAAAATTACAACAAAATATAAACACATTAAATTACTTCCATTGTTCTTTCAAAATTTCCATTCTTAAATCTGTTTAGTTGAACGTTAATTTATTGTGTTTCTATCCAGAATCTATAGAGTGTTAAAATTGTAAGCAAAATTGAAATAGATAAATTGTTTATGACTTTGTTTACGTAACACTTTTGACTTTTAATTTTGTTTTTGTTCTGTAAAGCTTTTAAATTTATCTATAACAAAAATATTTAGATTATAATTTTGTTATCCAATTTTTCACTAAGATACAAACAAAAAATATTCTGTAGAGTAGACTGTAAAGTTTATGATGTTTTTTCGTATGGCCAGGCCATTAAAAAATCACCTTATTTAAAATCAATAAAATGACGAAATCGAACGAAGAAATTAAAACATAAAACTATTTCAAGACTTTATTTTCGTCTTTCAAAGAAAATAACAAAAAGAATAATAAAGTCATACTCGTATCTCTATCAATATTTTTATTTTCTATTTTAAAAAATAATTATTGATTAATAAATCAAAAAAGTCACTCAAAACAGTCTCAATTTATGATAATCTTTGGCCTTGATCTGAAATATGCAAAAATATACTCGCAAACCGAAATGTTGATGTTTCATATCAACAAAATGAACCTAAACTTTTACCATCATCTAAAACTCTAAGCAACATATGGACCTACTGTACAAAGACGCAAAAATTAACATACCTCTTAGCAGATAATTAAGTATTTTAAAGTCATATAAAGTTTTATTTGCATGAAAAATCTTAACTCACCTGTCAAATCAAAAATTTGATGTACAATGTACATCTTTATCTACAATAACTATGTATACAAATTAAATAACAATATTTATATAAAAAGACATATCATCTGCTGAATAAACAAATGAATAAATAATAAGCATTTGGACTTAAGTACAAGATACTTGCCATATTTTTATTTTGCAATTAATTAAAATAAACCACATCACAGAACGAGAATTCCCCACCTCAAAAAAAAAAAAAAAATTAAACATTTGATTAAATATAAATTTTTCTATTTTTATTGAAATTGATTTTATATTCACAACAACCAATCGATTTATTCCGTTTTGTGATGTTATCAATGATACTGCATTTAACGTTTTATTTATTTATAAATTAAAGAACAACAAAATAAACGAATTGTTTACCCGATTGAGTGCTAACTCAATTAGATGTCTCAATCTCGTCTAAAGATTGAACTATTAGTCTCCAAAATGGCTAAAAACATGGTACTTACGTTATAAAAAGTGTCTTAAAGGAATTTAAGAGTCTGGTCTGTCTCACTGATGGAAATTGTGTGTCACCCAAAACAAAATAATACAAAATGAACTAAACAAAAATAAACTACAAGGTGTTTTTTTTTTTCTGTACAATTCGTACTTTATTCCAATTCACTTTTGTATAAAAATATAAAGATGATGAATGGGCAAATGTCGTGAAATGGAAATTTGGGTGTTTTCACTCGCGTGAATTGCTCCTATCCTGTTTTTTGTTGTTGTTGTTGTTGTTGTTGCCAAAAGGTTAGGTTGTCACATAAATCTTAGTCACTTTATATAACCAGTTAGCATCAGTTGTATGGAACGCCTCGATGAAACGGATCAATGCCTTACTATGATAATTACACTGTCCAAGAAGACGGTGAGCAAGATCGATACATAGCCCATAAACAGGCGTGCGTTGTCGCCTTGTATACAGTGGGACAAAGTGATGTCAAAATCTGGAAATAAAAAAAAGTTTAATTAGATGCAGTGCAATTCTTTAAAAAAATATGCAAACAATTTTTAACATCTTTTGGAAAAAATACAAAAATGGCTACTTTAATTTTTAAGGACTTCCTTAATCGACATGACTTTTTAATTTCTGATAGTTCATATTATTATAGGTCGGTTCTAAAAATAATTTTGTTTCCTTTTTTTTAGACTTGTTCAGATACACTTTTTTTTAATAAAAAGGAACCAGTTGCTAAACAGTTAGCTGATCAATTTTAAAGTATTTCAATTTAGCAGCTTTATATTTTATTTACTAATTAAAATCACAAAGTGGCAACTTTCACTTCAAGTAATTTGATAAATCGTAATAACTTTTCTGGAATTTAAAGCTTTTTAAATGACATTGATTGATATTACTGACCTTAATTCAAATCTGACTTCAAAATCATTCTATCACGTCAGGTTTTTGAGAAAATACATTTTAAATTCGAAAAAAATATACAAATAGGGCTTTGAATAGCCAAATTTATAAAGTAGTTTTGTGATTATTTTCCAAATCTTTAATCTCTAATTCCAATATTCATTTAAAATATTTATACCTATTGTTTTATGATATTTTCAAAAAATGTCCATGAGTATTTAGATCTCAGTTGTCTTACATAAATCTTGAAAAAACCTTGAACCTTATATGCTTAAATGGTTTTTAACAGAAATTGGCAAAACGGTTTCGAGTTCGTCGTGGCATGATGGTTTGTGCGATGGATTTTCATGGCAGAGGTCTTGGGTTCAATCCATACCTGTGCCATCCTTAGTTTTTTTTAGACGGTTACTGACTCTTGCGAGGTATCGTCGAAAAGTGCTTTCTCAAATTATAGCCGTTTGGATTCGGATACAAATTGTAGGTTCATTCCATCCCCGACAACATTAGTCGCACACATGAATAGTTAAGAGTTTTAAGGCACTAGGACCTAGCGCTCAACAGACTGTTGCGCCATCTAATTTTAACGAATTCGTCATCTAAACACGTCTATGACAAAATAATGTTGAAATCGGGTATATTAAAAATTTGAGCAGATTGTTTAAACCAAAGTTAAGATTCGAATTAACACTTAAAATTAACTTCCAAAAGTATTTTTTAAAACCACTAAATTCAATGTTTTTCAAAATTTGGTATGAGTCAAATAAAGACTCATACCTAATGAGAACTTCCAAAAACTTAACAAGATTTAAAAAGACTTAAGTTGTATCTAAAAGACAAAGATTTTTACTCTCATTATACAATCTATTGTTAAAAACTATGCTGCTGTGTGTTACCTTAGCCTTAAAAACATCGGCTAACGTTTTAAAAAGGCCTATTTTGAAAATCCCATGTGATTGGAAAATGTTAGGGTGATATGGGATTTACGGACAACTTAATTTCTCTTAAGAATTGTTTAGAAAAATTCTTCTATAACGATTTAAATAATCTCAATCATATTAACATAATCAGTCTTTCAAATTTCGTAAGACTCAAACTGGTTTCATTGAGATTAGAAGAAAGCCTCAAGATTCATGTGGTATCACAATGGACCATTAAACTGGCCTAAGTGTAAAGTATTCCATACCGGACAGCCAGTTTAACCTAGCCTAATCCCTTTGAGAGTAGTACCCGTGGCATGATGGTTCGTGCGTTGGGCTGTCATACCAGAGGTATTACTTTATTTGCGGGACCGACAAAAACTTTATATTGCCGAAAAATGTTGTTAGGTCTGTTTTTATATTTAGGTTTGTTTGCTTTGTTTTTAGACGCTTTCAGATGTGCCGTTTCGTTTTTAATAAAACGGAATTCGTTTATTATTTGTTAGCTTAGCTTAATTTCTATTTAAGAAATTGCTTGCTATAGTAAAATGCTAAGCTTTTAACAAAATTTTGCAACCTTGTTTCTAAAATATTAATGAGACTACACGTACTGGTGTTATATTTTTGTTTATTTTGCACTGATGTCTGACTTTTGATAAAGCCATAATATCTGTAATAAATACCATTATTTGATGGTTATGTTCATTTAATTTTCTTCCAATAGTCGTACTTGAGAAATAATTTATCTAATTGCTCAACATCAATATTCTTCGTGTAAGATGGAGATAAGCCTACTTTTAAGATAAGTTTGTAGTTTCCGCCCACTTTAAAATTGCATTTTAATATACTTTTTCGTAACCATTGATTTCGAAATTTAAATAAGACATTTTGGAAATCAGATTCAGTTTATACGACTCCTATGATCTTTTTGGACAAACTTTTTTGGATTGATTTTGGAAAGATCGCTTTCCCATTGTGTTTTCGTCGTCATCATGGGTTTTGTTTTTAAAAAAAGGTCTTTGACCGAGACAACTACAATCTTCCAACAAGATGTTGCAAAGCAAATTGGCGTACGGTCAAGAAGTATGTAGATTGTAGGTATGTTGTGTATGCAGATACTTAGCTAGTCCAGAAGTAGGTAGGTACACCATTGCGTGTAAAAATTTGCAGAATGCCATTTTGATTATAGAGTATATGATCAAAACTATAAGCTTCAGTTATGTGTCGATCCAATTGGAATCGAACGTCCGTTAATTGGTCTTATGGAAGGAAGGTGTGGCTGCATTGGTAACAGTGCTGAGTTCAATATACAAGACATAGAGTCATGTAACAGCTACTTTTAGTCACCAAGTAGCTCCCATAATGTTGTTGGACATACACAAAAAATTGTGTGACTATATGTTGTGTAGGCAGGGTTATATTTTTGTTTTTGGCCAATAATTGTGAATTTTTGTGATTTGGTAACTTGGCTAGCTACAAAAATTTATAGGTATGAAGGTGACTATATCAAGATAGAACGATAAGCTTAATCTTGATCACTTTGTAAGATAAGGTTTTGGAAAAGTGCAATTTGAATTCATCGTATGTATTATATTACAGGGTGGAGCTTATAACATATTTGATGTAGAGATATCATATGGTTATTTTTTTTTTATTGGTTATATAAACATTTATTATAGTTGACAAATAATGTATAGATACTATTAAATCAATTTTATTTAACGAAATCTTAGGAAAAATACTAGAAATATAAATAAATTTGTAAGACCCGACAGTTTTGGTTGGAAACCAGGCCCCAGAATGAAAGATATATTTATAGTCATGAGTTATGGATTTTGTATTAATTTGTATAAATAATGATAATATATGTCGCTAAAGACCTTTGATTCACAAAAAAAAGATAGAATTTAGTAATTTTTAACTTTTTTAGAAATAGGTAAAAATTTTGTGAGCCTCCTACGGAATTTGGGTGTGTCCTTTCTATTAAGTTTATTTTAGTAATTGAATGGCTCAATTCTGTAAACGGTTTACTAATAAAATGTTTAATTTTGATATAAGAAAAAACGAGTCTACTTCTTACATGGTTCCAAAGAAAAAATGTTGACGGTGTACAATCACCTTACCAAGAATTAACACGGTCAGGAAAATTTTCTGTCAAATTTACAATTGTTTCGTTACTTCTGTAGCCTATACAGCCCCTCCTTCTTGTTAAATAAAAACGCCATATAATTAGGCGCCAGTTATAGCTATCATTGAAATCGATCGGGACAAATTTTTGAATCGATATTTGATAGTGTTTCCCTTTGATTAAAAATGAAAATTATAATATACTGATCGGTCGGAAATCACACAAAGAATTTTTTTGACAAAAAAAGTGTATTTACGCATTTATTTTTCTCTAAAAATGTATTTTTCTATTTTCCGGACGGAAATTCATTTTCCTGAACAGCTGATACTTTTATGTTCAAAGTGAAACGAATCGTTCCACTGATTTGTGTTCCAATTTCACACAATTCCAATAACAGATTTGTGTCAGTAAAAATTTTTCGGTGGCTTTCAATCAGGAAATTTTTTTCAATGACAGACATTTTTAATGATAGCTATATAAACGACCTGCCAAAAAAATTCCAATGTTTGTTTTCAATGATGAAAACCAATGATGTGGGATTGAGACTTTTCAATAATCATTATTCAATATTCTTCCGAACGCCAATTGCGTCAATTCTGCTTAGCATGGTAGCTTTCGAAGAGAAAATAAGCCTCATCATTGAACATTATTTGTCGTTGAAAATCAGGATCATTTTTCTGGATTTCAAGGACCCAAACATCGAAGATATAAAGTTTCTGGTGATCAAGAGGCTAGAGCAAACTTAACCTAAAAATCCTTAAAACCTAAGCCTTAATTCAAAATGTGGGATTAGTAACGTCATTTGTGTGATGTATTATTTTTAAAGGAAACGATTTAAAACACATGAGCTTTCTAGAACACTACGAGCTACAGTAGTAATATTTTTTATGTTGAGGTTACTATCCTTCAAAACCCTAACTTGTCCTAACAGCTCAAATTTTACCACCAATTTCTCAATTATTTCACTATGATTCAATAGTTCTTCAGTTTTGTTAAGTGTGACCTCTAAATTTTGAGCATTTTTGTAGTGAATTTTATCAATTTGAATACAATGCTAAAGAGTGTAACGTTCCATATTCAGGGATGGCGTAATTTTCAAGTGTCAAATGTCAAAAGATGAAAGCATTAGCAGGCTCTTCAAAATGAAACCTCTTATTGGAAAACCACTTACATTTTATGTGTGATATTTAGGGTAAAATAAATGCAAGTAGTGAATTCTTAAAATTCCTTTTTCGAAGGGAATTTGTTTATTTTTAAAATAAGTCAATAACTTAGAATAAAAATAAAGAAAAATTCTTATTACTTTTGAGACAAAGGCTATTTGAAAAATTATTTTTCACCGATCTCACTATTATTCAAATCACATATCTGTAAAATAAAAACAACATTTTATTTCTTAAGCTTCAGTACGGCCTTCATCCGGTTTTCAGTCGGTTGTCACTTGTTTTGGTAACCACTCACCGTCGTCGTTTGCGGCTTGGCGCGCACATCTCCACATTTCACAAGATACAACCTCCAGCTGCGTACACACTTTTAAAGAATTCCCTGTCAAAATAATTTTCCATCAAAAACTTAACATGTAAACGCAAAACTTTTGACTTACAATTTGCACTGACCAATAAGACCACCACCACCGATCAAGCGCATGCAGGAGGTAAAGGCAAAGGCAGAGTCAAAGAAAATGATACACATTACAAAAATGACCATCGTACAATCGTCGATCTTTCTTGTCTTGTGGTTTGAGGTCGGTCTCGGTATTGGTATGCAATCCAACCGCAACGCTACTCGCAGTACTTGTATGATCCAATTAAGGGGTCGTTGTATTTTTATGTACTTTAGGCACATATATACATGTAAAGTACATATAGATAAATTTTAATTAGTTCGCCAAGAAATTATTATTATTGTCACATGAATTTTTCTATATAGGCAAAGTATATTTAAAAACTAGAGTCAACTAACCTCAAATGTTTCCAGTCCAGTTCAGTCAATAGCTCTCTATTGCACAACGCAAACACTGCACAGCACATAACCCTGGACAACACTTTACGATGCTTCGGGGATATAAAATAAACTCAGATAGTTGTCAGACGTACGTCGTACATAAGTGCAGTTATAATTACAACGCAGCCGGACCGGACACTAAATTAAACGGAAATTTAATTTAGCCAATGCGATAAAAGCTGCTTAAAACTGCACTTGACTGCAATGCAAATGAGGAGGCATTTTGTTTAAAAGGCACATCTAAAGATATGGTAATGTGCTTGGTCTTTGGTGTTGGTTGGAACGGTGGTGGTGGTGTAACCAAAATTAGTGTGGCTACCGCGTTTTTATTTTTGTAACTTGTTACCTAAACACTTAAAACTTAAGACTTGAGACAAGACAACGAATGCTCGATTTTAATCGCACTAAACGGGTCCATAAAGCCTTTCGATTCAGGAAGATGTAGTCCATTAATTGAAAAGTTATTAAGTTACATATACGGCGGCGCAGAGCGGCGGCGCATCAGTGGTGCAAGTGTGCTACAACAAGTCACTATCATTGAGGTTCGTATGTTAGCCCCTCAGTTCGTTGTCGTCTTCATCTTCGTCGGGGGCTTGATATCGATCAAAGTGCCAAGATCTTCTTCCGTTGTTTCATTGAATTTCTTGGAATTTAATCATTCAACATGGTTAAAATATTTTTCTTCTTCTTCTTAGTACAATGTACACGACGTATCTTCTTTTACCTGTATACAGTGTACATATCTTTATCTTCACATTCCCTAATGAATACTTTTTGAGTAATGTTGGTTTTTATACCCCCAGGTTTTTTATTTTTAAACCAGTTTTGTCTTATGTATCAATATTTCATTAATAAGGAGCATCATGCGGATCTGGAGATGGTGTATTGTAATTATTGAAGATATCACTGTAACGTACTTGGATGTTATCGGAAAGTAATTTTTTATATCGTTAATCCTTTGACCGCATATGGAGTTGGTATATACCTACATACATTGGTTTGGTGTATACAAAAGTCCACCTTGAAATGTTAAGAGGCAAATTATTCAAAATCCTTGTAGAAGCTTTTCATATGAAGAAGATGTAAATTTAAGAAGAATAAAAAAAAACAGAAGATCATAATCATACGGGAAATTGATATATTGGTTTTAAATATGAAAACAAGATTTATTAATAAAGTTGACCTTTAACAAGCCACTTGCTTGAGGTGCCCAAACTTATATTGACAGATTACATATTTACAATCAAGAATCTTATTTTCTTTGGCCTAAAAGGAGGGTTCAAGGAATTATCCAGTCTTGTTATCGTTTTAACCCTTTGACTTCTGGTTTTTATTTATTTTATTTATTATTGACATCGAAATTCAAATTTATTGAAAAATAAATGTTAAAAATAGTGTTTGGTTATTTTAAATTATATTCAAATTTAAATCTCAAAAGTTTTTAGGAAGTTATTGTAATCGGTCCGATTTGTCAAATTGAAATTTACAAACGTAAGTACGTACGTTCGTACGTCTGTACGTTCGCGAAGTTTTTTTCGTCGTCCATAGCTCAAGAACCAGTAGAGATATCGACTTCAAATACATTTTGTTATACGAATAATAACGCAGAAAAATGCAGAAAGGACTCTCAAAAAAATCGAGTGGGTGGTTTTTTTACCATAGCAATTTAAAAATAGATGAACATTTTGGCTAACCATAAATATCTCACGAACCAATAACGCTAAACAATTGAATTAAATTTTATATCATATATTTTAACGTGATACCAAGCAAATATATTTTTGGAAAAAATTCCAATTAATGTTTTTTTTTTATAAATCAAAAAAAGTGAAAAAAAAAATATTTGTCACCTCGAAAATTTTACGAACAAAAAATGATTGTGTCTCCAAAATAATTTTGTGCAACAAAGAATAACGTTTTTAACATCTGGTCAAATTTTGAGAAAAATCGAATTGACAGTTTTTTTATAAAAAACAAAAACCTAAAAAAACATTACTCAAAGTTGGTAAAAATTGATTTTCGACTTAAATATCTTTTCAAAACTTTGAGATATTGCCTTGAAGCTAATTTTATCTTTTAAAAAATAGTTTTGTCAATATGTATTTAGTCAAATTTTGAGAAAAATCGAATTCACAGTTTTTTTTTCTACAAAAAATTAAAAACCTTACAAAAATTAACAAAAGTTGGTAAACATTTATTTTCGACTAAAATATCTTTTCAAAAATTTAAAAATTTGGTTTCAAACTTATTTTATCTCACAGAAAATATTGTTTTGCGATATTCAGTAATTTTTTTATAAAAATCCAGCAGTCTGTTTTTTCATAAATAAAATCTATAAAAAATAGTACGCAAATTTGGAAAAAAATTGATGTTCGGTTCTCGATATCTCGTGAACAATAGAAGATATTGATTTCAAATTAATTTCATTCATCCAATTTGTATTTGTTTATATAAGAAATAAAAATGCTTAAGAAATGCTACTAAAGTTGGTAAAAATTGGTTTTTGACTAAAATCTTGTTAATAGAAATAGATTTCGAAATAAAACTATTCCATTATATGCAAAATAGTATTGGTAGTTTTTAAATGTTTTTTAATAATTCAACTGACAACTTTTTTAACAAAACACGAAAAACTACAAATTTTTGAGCAAGACAAATCGACAGACGTGATGGGAAGTTATCAGTGTGGGTCGCATCCCGGCCTCTTTTATTTTAATTTGAAATCGTTAATGTCGGAAATGGTTCGTTTATGATATGTTTTAGGAAAGTTCAGTTAAGGTTCATAAAGAATAATTGGTTCAGAATGTTACAGTCTTTATATGATTTTAAATATGCACATTTGTCCATCATGCCAATAATCTCGTATATCTAAATCTATTTTGAATACATTTTTCATTTCGTTACTTGTAGCCCTATTTATAAGGTCATTAATTAACTTTTGCAGAATTTCAAGCTTATTGTTATATACATAAGTACCAGTAAGTCTCAAGAGTTTTTTTTTTTCCATTAATTTCTGAGAATTTTAAAGCATTCTTTTAATATTGCTGCAAATAAATTATTTTAGACGCAGAAGATTCCACATTGTTGGTCAGATTTTCTTTTTAATTTTTTTGAACAACTGTGTTAGAAAATTCAGAAAGAGAAGGTGTCGGCAAACAATGGTTTTGAACTCCTAATTCCAAATTCACAATGTACGGCTAGAGAACGAATCTCTGTGTTTTTGTATTTCTAACGATTTAATATCAAATATTAAAAAACAAACTGCAAATCGATACTAACCCCTTTTTTTCAATGATGTAGTAATTTGCTTGAAGCTGATTTATAGTTAAGCAAACCCCGTCGAAATCATGATGGTTCCACAGGTTGTTTCGGATTTTAGGCTTCTTCTTACCTTTTGAAAATGTATTTATATAGTTCGGTGTTTGATTAAAAACTTATAGTTGCTTATATCATTTTTTTTTTTTTTTTTTTATGTTACATCGTATGCGACTGTTTCCATGGAAATGGGATTCCTTCGGTATAATACAAAATTTCTGTTAGCTTTTCTAAGGATGTTTTATTTCAAGTTTGAATATTTCTCCATCCAATCCATCACTTTCTTTGCCTTTTTTTTTTTTTTGGTTTTCAAGCTCCATTATTTATTTCGTCTTTAAGAAAAAGTCAAATTTCTATTGGATTTTTTACTAACCTCTGTTTAAAATGTCTGTAGTTGAATCTTTTCCAATTGTTAAGTTCTAATAAAACTCATTTGTCAATACCTTTATTTAATTTCTATATTAAATTGTTCGTTACACCTAGGACTAACTCTTCACAAAGTTTCACATATTCCCTAACTTTTAATAAATTTTGTGAATTTTAAAGAAATTCTCTTCCTTCAAAAATATTTCAGTTTCTTCCCATTTTAGGAATCTTTTAAACGTTTATTTTCTTAAATTGGAAGGTTTTCTATTACAACGGTCTACTTTTAATCTCTTCTTTTCAACAATCATGAAGTAAGAAGTTTCAATTTATTACCGTTATTAATAATTTCAATAGTTTTTACTTGATTTTAAGGATATTTAATGGGGAATTTTTATAAACAAAATTCTAATTTTGTGGCTGATCCTTAGCATTAAACAAAATTTATTTAAAGACATCTTCAATCTGTATTCTCAAACACCAACCAATCAATTCATTCATTTGTATCATTATATCCGTATGCTTCCATAATAGGAAGAAATCCTTCTATAAGTATTTCCAATTCTGACCGAAGCTCGTTAACAGCTTAATTCCATGTTTTGAAGACCTCTTAAGAATTTTCATTCTCTCGCTTTATGTTAGACTTTACCAATCATTATTTGCAAACCAATAGTCCGTTGTTTCCTTTAATTTTGGTGAAACATTTTTTAAGGTTTCTAATCTTACACAATATTGCTTCTAAGTTTTTTTGGTACATGATTTTTCTCCAATTCTCCTAACTTAAAAAAATAAATTGCATATACAAATAAAATTAGATTCATAAAACTTCAATTTTATATTTCCTCAAATGTATCGTCCTCAATTCAATTAACAAGTGTGTAAGTTTTGAGCCAATATTTATTTTTATTTCCTTTTTTTTCGAAAGCCCAAATCGACTTCCTATATTTAATTTTTATATTTTTCCATTTGAACTTCTCAATTCATATTACTTAAGTTCCTGTCTTCCTTATATAACATTTAAATACTCAAAACTGCTTTTATTTATATCTACTATAAAAATGCGATCAGATATTTTTATTTGGGTATAATAAACAAAACGTAAATAGTCTCAATTTATCACCGCAGTTCCCCATTTTGATTTATAAGCCCCCACACACTCACTTGTTGAATACTAATTATTATTATTACCACTTCAATGTGAGGCACTTTATCATACTTTGTAACAAAAAAGAAAAAGAAATAATAATAATAAGAACCTCCTTCAACCCGACCCACCTGCGCGGGTCTTAAGTATTTTGCATATCCAAATTAGGACTTGGCATCAAACATACAAATTACTCCAAATCTACATAAAAATTCATTCAATTAGCCGATAAAGACATCAAATACCCATTTAATGGAAGCACGCTATTGAGGTTATATTTTCCATATCAACTCAACTGATCGTGCCTTTGGGTATATTGTTATATGGGCTTGGGCTTGGGCTTGAGCTTGGACCTACCTACCTACCTACCTACAAGTAATGACAATAAAATTCAAAAACAGAAAAACAAACATTGTATTATGTGCCCCAATGTGTGTCAACATCAATTCCGACACGAAAAAGGCAACCTTATCAATCCAAATCCAAAACCAAACGGAACGTCAAAACGTCGCATCGCGTGCGTCGTATAGTCTTCGAAATCTGCTTGTCGCTTCACTTGTCGTCGTCGTCGTTGGGCTATCATTTGCATGGCTCCAGAATTTGCGACTTTATTGTGGCACGTACGATATTCGAATCGTTCGGCGTTCGGAGTCGTATAGCAGCTGTCACTGATAAGCCCCATGTCATGCACTACACAAGTGGGGCTGACGTAATTTTTGGGAATGCAAAAGCAAATAACTTTGCGACTTATTTGTTTGAAAACTAAAACTTTATAAATTTATAACCTTCAACCTTATTTTGTTTTGACAAATTTTATGCAACTTGATTTTCATCTTCTTTTTTTATTTTTATTTTGCAGGGACACGCTAAGGGCGTATTTGTTTTTGTTCGGGACCGCGGTGATTCAACAAAATCGCTTGCATGCGGATTTGTTTTGATCGGCTGTGCTTCGCAACAAAGAGGCCAGCCACATCAGAAACAGACCACATACCGAATATCCACGGAGTGATCACAACCACACCCGCGCCCACCCAGCCGCCCATAATAGCAAAACCAGCGATCAGTCCGGGTAAAAATAGTCCAAGAAGTCCCATCACCACCAGCGCCAGCCATAGCAACAAGACTGCCAACGTTGACACAAACGGCAACAGCAAACACTTCCATGGTGCTTCGATAAACGCATTGGATCCGCCGCTGCCACCATCAGATCAAAGTGACCATAATAAACCCCCGACCAACGGCTCACCTGCAATCAAGAAGGAATTCGTTGACCATCAGAAACAACCCCCAAGCGCGTCACCAGAAGCGATAAGTGGCACAGCAGAGGCAGCAATATCAACAGACGTTGTTGGTGCAACGTCGTCGTCACCGTCGCTGTCGTCGGTGTTGACATCCGTCGCTAATTGCAGCCCAAAGCCAAACAGCAACAAAGCGGACAAAAATAGTCCCTCAAGCACCGAGGTGCGAAAAATAAGTCCGACAGGTGGACAAAATCCAGATACGAGCCAAGGCAAGATGCAGCAGGAACCGAATGCCAATTTTCAGTTCCAGCCCGAGCTGGGTATAGTGAACAACAATAATCCGGTGGTCCAGGCCACAGACGTACTTACGCACACGCTCATTTATGGGACCGTGCCCACGGGCGCTCAGCAGATTAACACCGATCCGAATTTACAAACTCTCAACTATCTTCAGCAGCAGGAACTGCAACTGCAGCAACGCTACCAGCAGTTGCAGCAACTCCAAGCCCAAACTCAGGGACTTTTCGTTTCTGCTCCGGCGTCTCCCATCCATCATCAGAACTACAGCCCTTTGAGTGACTACAGTGCGAAGCGGCTAACCGACCAGATGCAAGGACTCATCATTCAAGCGAACAATTGTGACCCCACTAACACTCCCGTCACCATCATGAATTCTCCATTTGTGCCATCCACTCCGCAAGAGCAGCGCTTCGTGCAGATCATCCAAGCCAAGGAACTGAAGATCCAGGAAATGCAAATGGCCCTCCAGTACAAGGATACTGAGATAGCCGAACTGAAATCTCACCTCGATAAATTCCAAAGTGTGTTTCCGTTTAGCCGCAGTGTTTCGGGCGGGAATACAACACCTTGTGGCTTGCCGGTAAGGAAGACGGGCCAGTCGGTGCAGCGGCAGAGAGCACAGGGTATATCTGCCGAACCGCAAAACGAATCGCTGCTGCATGTGACTTTCCAGAAACACGACAAGGACGAAAGGTAAGTTTTTCCCATGACAAACAATTTAACAAAAAATATTAACAAGCACATTTATTGTCTGTGAATAATTGTATAGGGTGTGACTAGTTTGTTTGGCAGTACGAAATTTCCTTTGAATTTTTAAACAAAATTTAACTTTCCAGCTGAAACTCAAATTGAAGTTTTTATGTTTTGAAAATTTAAAGGCACTGGCTCGAAATTTTCAGCGATTTGTGTAAATTTTAAATAAATTTTTGTAAGTTACAAAGTTAAAGAAAATAATTCTACTAATTTAAAGCATTTAATTATTTTTTACACGTTACTAGAGTTCAAATAATAAAATGACTACTTTTACTTCTAATATTTAATTAAAATCTATGACTTCTGACATTTCAAATTAATAGTTCCCTTTACAAGATTTAGGTTTGTTTGGTTTTTATTTCATGAACTGTCACTTTCTAGATGTGTATAGATTTTTAATAGAAGGAAAAATTGCTACCAAGTGAAATATTAAGCCTTAGGAAAAGATTGTTTAAAATTTTCCAAACTGTATTAAACGAATTAAGAAGTTAGAAACTCAGAACAAATAATGTGCGAGAAATGCACCAAAATCTTAAAAATTCGAACTTAAGGAAAAGATTCCTAATTTTATTTTCGAAAAATTATAACGTCAAATATTTCAATTTTCTATATATTTTTAATTTTACACTAGACGTCACTTGATAAATGAAAATAAACTTTTTGAGTTATGGGGACCACATATTTTCAGGGTTTATTCGACAACTCTTATTTAAATGTGTCTATATTGTTGTCAGGTAAAGTCTTTAAATAGATTGTTTAACGGTGGAACAAAGTAATTTTTCAAGATTTATTTTGATTGTTTAAATTTAATGTTCAAAATCTTAGGTCTTGAAAATGTCTCGTAGGAATTACAACGAAACGTTACCCTTTTTTCAATTAGAATATGATATTTGAATTTCTTATTATTTTGCAAACTTTTATTTAAAAATAGAAATCAAGATTTGGATTGAATTTTAAAATTCGAATAAGTGATTTTTTTCACTTTTCCCGGAGTCAGATTATGATTATTTGTTTTCTAAGTTTTAAGTTCGTTCGTGTTTTTAACTGAATGAAAAACTTGGTCAGATCAATGGACTTCAATATTTTGAGGGTTTCTTGTCTCCTTTTTAAATTTTCAACATTGCCTACTTTTCGAACATATTTTTGACAACTCTTTCTTCATTCAAAATTCGTTTAAAAATCCCTATTTTTTAAAAATGCATACACAATTTAAATAACAATTTTAATTTTATTAAAGTATCATTTTTTTAATAATTATCTCCTGAAAACTTTCAAAATTTGAAATAGGAAATTAATTTACAAAAAAGTCTAGAAGATGCTGAACACATTTGTATAGTGTCTACTTTGGTAGACACTTTATAGCGGTATCAAAAATCAATTCTCTGAACTGTTTTTGGCGAAAGCAGGAATTTGACTTTTGAAATCTTAAATTGAAATGAAAATTAATCCATAAGAAATACATGTATAGTTTAATTTTGCGGAACTAATTAATGTTTAAAGTGCTAGTTTTTGTGAATAAAAAAAAAAATTTTATATTGTCTTCGTTTGATTCAATACTATTTTTGCGAAATTTCGAATAACATTTTGAATGTGATAGCTTGAAAAACGAATTTTCGCAACTTAATAGCATTTAAATCCACAAATTTAGATTCTGGAATAAGCTTAGTAATTATAATAACTTAATATTTTGTCAGCTAACTTCCGACTTATTTTAAGAGAAAATTCATTTATTCAACAACTAACCGATTTAAAAATATTTGGTTTGCTCAACAAATAAACATTTAACTATCTTTAATTACTGAGATTAACAATTTTTATTTCCTCCAAAAATAGTGCCCCAAATTAAGAGACGTCATTTAAAAAGCTTATCCTCTTTCCAACTTCGGAATCTTTCTTTCATAGGGTACCACTTTAATAAATTCACACAATCTGTAGCTTCCTTTTATTATTTTTTGATGAACCTAATAACGTCATCAGTTTTGTTTACAGCGAGCAGCGGCAGCAACAGCAGCTCCCACCCAAAGTGTAGACTACTGCCCTGACAGTTTTATTAGTTTTCAATTGGTACCTGTCGAGATGGTGTGTGGGCTGGATGAAAATAATATAAATTATTTTTATTCGCCATTCGTTGTGCCTGCATTTGTTTATATTAATATAGATAGTAACTTATTTTATTTTATTTTTCCTCTGTTTGTCAAGAGTTCGAGAAAAGTGCATTTATTTATTCCGGCAAAGATTGTTTGTGTTTTGATTGGCGTAGTGTGGATTTTTGTTTGCCTTTTCTTTGTCCACGAGGCAATAATTGCGATGCATCGAGACCAATTTATTGTAATTCCTGAAAAGGTTTTTTAACAAATTAAGTTTTTATTTTAATGTGTTCGCATTGTTTCAGGGGGGGGGGTCAAAAATAGGTACACAAGCACTTAACACAATGATTACTGGGGTGACCATATTTTGGGCGTATTTTTTTGTTTTAACAATAGGAAGAGGATATAACGGAGACGATTTTGTATCATCAACTCCTAATTTTCTATTTACAAAAATAAGAAAAATGTATAAGGATGGTCACCCCATTGATCTGTCAACATATATCTCCAGTTGATTAGAGGTTGGGTCAAAACATGCTTAACCATTTGACCAGGTTGCCAATACAAAATCAAGCCATTGGCCATATATGCTTTTCTATTTTTTTTCTCACTTTGATGTTTTTATTTTATTAAATAAAAATTTGATGCAAATTTGCCAAGAGCCAACAACAATATTTATCACGAATAATTAATATTTTGCTTGTCAAACAAGATTTGGATTGCAGCCAGTCCCCAAGGCACTTTATAACTCCCCTATATTTATAGAAGCCTGTGGTGTGTCTAAAACAACTATAACAAAAACAACAACAACGACAAATCAAACATAAGTCTCATCCAGTGTGAGTCTTGCTATATTTGTAGCTTTACACGTAACATGTTCTATTCTCGAGATTTTGAAACAAGTTACATTAATCATACCTCATGCCAAACAGCAGTTTTTAGCAGTGTTCAACTCTACGGTTGGGACTGAGACTACGAGTGGCTTGCAAAATGCAGGCTTGTCAAGAAACACCTTCTCGATATTCCTTTTACAGTCACACCATACTATCTTATCTTGTTTATTGAAAGACCACCAACAGGGGTCGCTACATGTCTGATTTTTTGGGGAGATTTGCCTCATATACGAATTGAGAATTGATTGTAAAGTGTGAGGTTTTTAAATGCGTTATTTGTCGATTTGAATATAAAATTGACAAATTAACTTTTTCAATTTGGAGTGAGGCGAGTGAGGACATAGTAAATAAAATTTCCATTCTTCATAACGGGTATAAATAAGGTGAATTTTTGAAGCAAAAAAAAATAAGAAACGAAACTAAACTAATAATCATACTTAGTGCGTGATGTAGCCTCTACGCACGTCAAATGTGGGTAAAAATGTAGGCCATGGACCCGCAGACTGTAGACAGAGACAGCGGGCTTTGAAATTCGATCATTATGCGGCTAACAGCTAAAAATATTTTTAGTGACATTATAAACACAAAATCACCATATTAACGGTAACTCTATAAATTGTGGAAAAAAGAGACAAGATGGCTGAAGGCGGGATTGGGGAATTTTCAAACTCACTCAGAATTAAAATGCAAACTACGAACTCGTAAATTATCTGTCAATTGCCATAGTGAAACAAAATTCAGATATAATTTCTGCTGTGATTTATGGAGTCACCACACTACCGACCGCAGTGATATGGGACTGGCCAGGTGTCTCTATAAGTCACCAGCTTAGCTCAATGCAGCAAGCCTGGTAAATCAGAATCAGAATGTACCAATGGAATTTCCTGAAAGTTTCCTGATTTTTAAAAGTGCGTTTTGTTGCGGCGGCGGTGGTGTTCTTGTTGTGGGTTTGGCAAAAGCCATGGTCATTGGGGTGTAGGTAGTACAAACCCGCAATCGACCGACAGACCGACGACTGACGCAAGACGATGACTTCATCCACTACGACGACGGAGCACCATTATAAGTTTTGGCATGAGATAAGATCATTAATTGAATCCTTTTGTTTTTTGGATTTTTCCACGTATCGACTTAAATTTGTCTGACAATAAAACAAAGAATAAAGAGCAATTAAATTTAATTGGAATGTTGTCGATGCAATAAAATTAAGTTGAGTTTTTTTTTTTGGGGAATTTCACATCAAGATCAATTGGCTTAGCAGCAGAACTCTGAACTGTCTGGAATTTTACAAAGTTAAAATTGTTGGTGATCGTTTGTGAATTTTTGTTTATTTGATGGTTTTCAATTACTTGCAACAGAAAAAGATAACAATAAGATTGGAAACTGCACCCCAACTAAAAACCACGCCTTTATTGTTGTGTTATATTTTACAAAAGTAATTAAATCAATTTGATTAGTTATTTTTAATGAAAGGTTAAATAGAGTAAAAATTAGAACGTGATTTTGTGGGTTTGACAGAAACAATTAGAAATTGAACCAGATTTGAACTACATGACCGACCGATAATAATGATTTCGTTCTGTTTGTTTACTTGCTTTGTTCTCTTTTCTTAATTTGAATTAACTTTAAAATTAGTCTTCTATTTGATATCAAGTTTTATAAAGCTGGAATTTTTTTTAAGTTCATGTTTACAAGTTCTTAATTAAAAATAGTATTAAATTCTAAAGGGCTGTTTTGAGAACAGAAATGTTTTAATCATTTCATTTGGAACTCTTACAAACAGACTTACAGACGAAGCTTATCTGGGTCTTATTTACGACAAAACACAAAATTGGAAACGTGATATATAAGAAAGAGTCAAAAAAGCTTTTGTAGCTATCTCTCTTGCAGAAAAAGCCATTGGTAATAAATGAGGCTTACAACCCGGAATTACGCATTGGTTCTACACATCGGTAATCAGACCGATTTTACTGTACGATGTAGCAGTATAGTGGAAGGCTTAAAAAAAAAAACCGTAAACCGCGACAAACTAAACGAAGTCCAGCGGATCGCTTCACATTAACCCATCTGCGGCTCTGGATACCCTACTCTACCTAACACCTCTTGATATATGTACCTAGCAAACAAGGAACTGCAAGCTCTGCTATTCGCCTCAAAGCTACATCACAGTTAATAACAACATTGGCCAATCCGTACACACAGACTACACCATTCTCCAACTACAATTCGACAGAAACTTCCAGATTTCTATACCTGCTTGATCTTTCTGGGAGGATTGGGCATTTCTGAAAGACGAGTCAATCCTCTTTTATACAAGTAGATCTAAAACAAATGAAAGGGTTGGTGAAGGAGTGAACTCTGACCGACTAAAATTGAATCTCTCATTTTGCCTTCCCAATAAATAAAAGAAGTCTTTCCTTGGCTTAAAAAAACGTGTTATCAACATCAGATATCCGTATTTTATCAGATAGTCAAGCCGCTATCAAATCTCTGGACTCTGTCTCTACAGACTCTATAGCAGTCCATAAGTGACGATCATCTCTAATGAATAAATTGTAAGGCAGAAATTGTACAGTACAACCCATGATAAATCAAAACGAAGTCTAATATTACTGAGTCTATTTAAACAACAGATTATCGAGGTGGAATAACATAACCACGTGTCAGGTAACGAAAAACAGATCCAAGCGAATCGGATATAAGCTCAATATTCGGTATCATAACCAGGTATACTGTCTAATAGTAAAGCACTCCACGCAGCTAGGTGTATTCTCAAAAGACTTTTCAAGAAGCTGGTTGGATGAGGAAGAGGAGGAAACAGTTCTTCACCTCCTATGTGAAGGCCCTGCTCTTACTCAAAAACGCAAGACATATCTAAGAGAATTCTTCTATAACGATTTAAGCGATCTCAATCATATTAACATTATCACGTTACATCATGCAATTTCAAGTTTCTGAAGCTCAGAAAAAAGCCTCGAGATTTATGTGGTATCACAATGGGCTAATAAACTGGCCTAAGTGTGCCCTACTCCATCCCGGACAGCCACTTTAACGTAACCTTATCTTTGCTATTAAAATGGTTACCAATTTTCTAAATATTAAGCAATTTATTAGATATTTCAAGATTCCATTTATTTTGTTAACCAATAATTTCTTATTCTCTTTTATTAAAACCATGCATCCGATTAAGTTTCATCATTGACAGTTCGAGAAAATGAAAACAAACCTAAACCATGGAAACGGACCCATTAATTTGAAATGTGAGAAACTCAGAAGTCTTACATAAAGTAAAAGTAGCAATTTTGTGATGTTAACTTTAATAAGATCTTAGAAGATTTGTAAATTTTAAAATGACTTAATTGCATCTTTTTGTTCAAATTGATCATTTAACCGTTGAAGAATTTTAAAGAATATGAAATGTCAATGATTTTATTATCAATCATCTATTTAGTTTTCAAAAATAAACAAAGGATATTTAAATGATTGGGTTTTTGTACCAACAAATTAAAAACCTACAGAACCAGAGGAATAAGTGACAAAATAAATCTATTTTCAACAAAAACTCAATCACAATTCTAAGCAACTACAAGCAGTTTCATAACTTATAATTATTCTAAAATAGACCAAACCGAAATTATTGCATCGCTGCCTGTTCCTATAAACACCTGCTGTGTATATTTATATAGCAATAATATAAATGTGAAGTAATCAAAGCAATATCTTTAATCAGCAATCGAAAAGGCGCTAGGTGAATAATTTGCTGTTAATTATGATCGTAAATTAGCTGTGACAGTTTCAAATTTGTCGTTCAGTTTTTGTCCTCTATGAATTTTTAGTGCCTTGCTAATTTTATATCAATTGAAAAATAAATTAATGGCAAATAATCAAGCAATCGAAAATTTAGTTTAGAGGCAGGAGAAGCATAAGCAATCGTAAACAAATTAAGCACGACAAAAAATATAATGAAAATAATAAATATAATAATAGTTGATTAAAAGTAAATAACGCTAATTTGACATTCATTATGACAGCTACTCAAGGGAAATCCCCCATAGAATAGCCAAATGTACCAAATTTGTAAAAATGCTTTTAGGCTCTAACTAATAGACAACCAATCACTAGAGGTAATGACAAAACCACTTAATTTAGAATTTTTCAATTATTTTAATAGGATAGGTATTCTATCCTTTGAGTAAGGCCTTGAATCAAAAACGAAACCATATGCGTATAGCGTGCCTTATAGAGCATTTAAAAATGCAGAAAATTATGACATGTTGTGGTTTCGATTATGTATACGGTAGGCAGCTTCTGTCAAAAAATGAAAGACAGAAGTGAAACTTTTGAGTGAATATTATTGAATATTTTTTTGTTTTTAAATTGTCTCTCTTTTGGATAAAAATGTCAATCATCACTGAAGTGTCCAATTAACACGAAATTTACTGTTAAATTAAAATGAGAAATAAAAAACTGATCATACTGAAGATAAATAAATCAATCAGCAGCTTTTTATCAGATGCAATCAATCAGTATATGTATAATATCCTTCTTCTTATTAAATTGATTTAGTATGGCTGTATTCACTTGTCGTTTACTTACCGTGGGGTAGTATGTGGCAAAGTTGAAACAAAAATAATATAATAGTTTTTCATGAATAAAATACAATATCAATTCAATACAATTAAACTTATAATGTTTATGCTAAAAGCTATATAAATGCAAACAACATTTATTGCGTTATTTTTCTAAACAATGATTTTCTAAACTTTGTTTCAAAACTATATATTAACTTCATTTTGAGTAAGATTTTGTTTATGGGCAGGTTTAGACAACATAAGGGACTTCATTTCCAGTCAACTGGAACTGCATTCTTTGAACACAAAATATGACTAAGGTAGCTAGTTATTTTTTTAGATGTCATTGATTTCAAAGTAAGAACTTTACTTTACTATCTTTTTCGTGTAGAAAGTACCAACACCATAATTATCTACAAAAAAACTCCTTACAAAGGTTACATGATTTAAAATATAACCAGCATAAGTGTTCATATATGCGTTTCGCCCCGGTGTAATGGTTGGGTTCATCAGAAGATGACCAATACACCTTTTCTTGAAGCATATTTTTCTCGAATAAATCGAGATTCCATATAATCCGAGCTAGATAGAGCAACTGCGAATTATATAGTTGCTACAAGCCTTCAAAGAAGATAAATTGTAGCTATTTTATTGCCTTGCTATGTGACTTTTTGAAAAAGAAATATTTGACTGTTTACAGTCGAATTGTTTTTTCTCGGATTATATGGAATCTCGATTTATTCGAGAAAAATATGCGTCAAGACAAGGTGTAATGGTCATCTTCTGATGAACGCAACCATTACACCGGGGCGAAACGCATATGAAAACTTATGCTGGTTATATTTTAAATCATATTTATTAAAATTAAACGGTGTTCAGAAAAAACAATTCGGCTGTTAACAGACAAATATTTCTTTTTCAAAGGTTACAAGTTGGTTATACGCTGTCTTTTGTATTCCAAAGAAAAAGTCTTTAATTTTTTACCAATATGGGAAGAAACCCTCTTAATTTTTAAATATATCACTGAGTTATAAAGTTCAGCATTCAATTGAAGGAAAAACATGATCAGCTGTCATTTTTACATTATGTCGACTTTACTTAATTTTTCTTGACTGATATTCCAGATACTTCTTCCTTAACCTTCAAGTCTCTTATGTCTTCTTTCTATATAAAATCTGAATCTACCCATAGTTCCAATTTGACTATGAACCCTTTTTACACAAAATTAAAAAAAAATATTATCAGCTGTCATTTTCACTTGACTTTATAGTAAACATAACATAACATAAGTGACTTCATTTGCAGTCAACTGTATTCTTTGAATGTACATTTTTACCAAGGCAACTAAAGGGTCCGCCAAATTTTTTTTTTTTTGAAAATGCTATAAAAACATAGAGTGTAGCTTCGGCTGTGTGGCACGTAGCGCCGGCCGTCCTGTTGAAACCAAATGTTGCCAATATCCTCCTCTTCAATTTTTGTGAACAAAAAATCGTTCAACAGGCCCGATAACGATCGCCATTGACTGTAACGGCCACTCCTTGCTCATTTTCGAAGAAAAATGGCCCAATTATGCCTATGGACCAAAATCCGCACCAAACAGTGACTCGTTGTGGGTGTATCGGCTTTTTAATGTATGCGTGCGCGTTTTTTGTACCCCAAATGCGACAATTTTGCTTGTTGACATACCCGCCAAGATTAAAGTGGGCTTCATCTGAAAAGATGATTTTTTTTGCAAAATCGGCATTTTCTCTAAGCGTTGTTCCCAGCGTTGTTCAAGCGTATAAACAACCATATTCGTTTAGTGGAAAGGATAAAACTAATTATCTGTCAAATCAGACATGAGCTAAGTGTTACCATTCACGAAATAAGCACTAGTTGAAAAAAAAACTTTAGATGGCGGACCCTTTAGTTAGTTTTTCAAGTGTCATAAATTTCAAACTCAGAACTTAACTTCACAAACCTCTGCCTTCAGTTCAGTGTACAATAACTATCAGTAACATTATCGTCTTTCAGGCAAGTTACAAGTCCATCTCGACTTGTATTTTGTATTTTAAAGAAATATAACTTATTCCTTTTCTAATTTGACAAGAAAACCTTTATGCGTACAGCATCAAATGGAACTCTGCAGAAAATATTTAAATCACAGAGTAATGAAATCACAGTTGAATGAAAAACATGATCAGCTGTCATTTTGACATAAACAGACTTGAGTTAATAGTTAAGAGATTTTTCTTGACTAACTTTTCAGTCAACTCTCCATTAAAATTGCCTTAATTGGAAATCAATTTTTTGTCAGGTGGCCTCTTGTGTCGTCTGTACCTGCCCTTCCTCTTTTTGTTTGATTAATTTTGAACTACTTTCAAAAGACTATTTGTCCCACTGTGCATCAGCAAAAGCCTACGCATATTTCGCGAAGGTGTCTGCTGATGTTTATTAATGCGTGTTGCACATGGCTACATAGGAGGTAGAGTTTTCCATTTAAACTTCAACCAAAGCATTTTAATCGTCTTGTCAGGAAAAAAATTAAAAATAAAAACACGAAGGAGTGGCTCTGACATTAATATGAGTATCTTTGATGAAAATAAAAACTCCTAATTACCTTTCCATATCGCTAGTTAGGCATTCACGTACATACTCACGAAATGTTGTCAGTTTCACTTTGAAGCCGAAATAAATCCAATGTATCAATTAGTCAAATTAGCTCTATGAAATGTTAAAAGTCTGCATTAATGATTTGATATATGTTGACGTGATTTTTAACACAACAACTTCAACCTTTTTCCAAAAGATACTGGAGGCTAAGAGTCATGGAAAGAAACAAATTACATGAACCATCAATAGTTACGAATTCACTGAATCTGCGCTCATTCGATTTGGATTATTTGATAGAAATAAAAATCTAAAAACGATTAAAATTTTGTGGAGAGCAGTAAAAAGACTCAATTCGCTAAGAGATTTTCTTCATTTAAAATGTTAAGTGTAATCCGACATCAACTTATTGCAGATCTATTAATCTCTAAGGAATTACGAGCTTTTTAAATCGGATTTTGCTCAAGACCAATTTAATCAGCGGCGGGCGCACCGTTAAACCGTTGATCAATCCAATTAATTTTATATCAAATTACAAGAATCCAATTGAAGTAAATTAGCATTTAGAGTATGACAATTTCCATAAAAAACAATAACCATTATTTAGGAATATTTTTAAGGTGTGTGTCGTCGGTGCATTACTTAAAAGAGTCTATTGGGAATTCGTGAGAATCTTGGTGAATGCAACAGTTCAAGGACGTTTTTTTTAGAAGTGAAATGTTATTTTTAGCTTGATTGTGGTGTGATATCATCATAGCACCATCTCTGATAAAATCAGTCAATTTTGTTTAAAACAATGTCGTGAAAAAATAAAAATAAATAAAACCTGAAGTCACTGAGTCGTTTATTGAAGGCAATGAGGTGCATCGATGCATTGCAGATAAATGTGCATCGAAATATATGCAAAGCAGTGCGCAGTGGTCGGAAGAAACTGTTGAACGCATCTTTAATTATAAACGGAAGCGACAGGTTTACTTTACATTTTTCAAAAAATAAAATGTGAAGGTCTCTTCTTTACAAAAGTTAAGATATCAGAACCCTAAAGGAGGAATGCATAATTTTATTATTGAATGAACCTTATACTCCAGGAACTTGAAAAGAAGAAGTCTGAAGGAATTATTAATTATCCATAAATCTAAGTGGCAGTAGAACAATTGGCTTCGGATTTTCAAAAACAGTCGAACCAATTTTGATAAAACTTAAAATTAACGTCTTTTTAAATTGAGTTCTGCTTTTACATCATATGCAGTCTTTAAATTTTTCTGAAGCCATATGTGCATCGTTATTATATCTTTATCTTTCTCTTAAATCTCTTTGTTTAAAAAAATATCTTCTTAAAGGTCATAACTAATTTTCTTCAGTGTGCGTCAATTACATTACTATTTTAAAGTGATGAAGCTCAACCAACATTAAACACACTGAAATCCCTCTGCTATGGCGACTTGACAATGTCTTCAGTCAATTGAAAAGAATTTCCTATTTTAATTGTTTTAATGACCAAGTATTTTATTTTGTTTGTATTATTGAAGGACATTGAACCAATCATACATAAAATTGAATAAGCCATATAACAATTGTTGTTGAAAGGGTATTTCTTTAACATCAGTATAAGAATTCTGTGGCAGTTTAAATCACAAAAAATTGGATAAAACCAGAGTTTCTTG
This sequence comes from Eupeodes luniger, assembly GCA_951509635.1. Taxonomy (NCBI): domain Eukaryota; kingdom Metazoa; phylum Arthropoda; class Insecta; order Diptera; family Syrphidae; genus Eupeodes; species Eupeodes luniger. The sequence continues at coordinate 1,762,768 of OX608075.1, read as the reverse complement.
ATTGAAGAAAAATATATTGTATATTTCTGGTAGTCTTATAGGCAAGTTATTATAAGACTTGTTATTGTCATTGAATTTTGTATTTGTTAACTAATAAACAGTTCAGTTATAATTAATGAGGGGTAATTATATTTAATATATTTTTGAGGCAGAACAATAAATAATGGATATAATCACATGGTTTTGAGAAATTGAAATTTGAATGAAAGACTTTTTCTTTTATCACTTTTTGGTTAGATTTCAACAATTTTCAGAAGCATAAGCTTTAAAACGATTAAGAAAAATATTTAAGACATTTTAGTTAGTTACAAGGTTCAAAAGATGACTTTGTTTATTTTAAGCAATTTGAGCATTTTATAGGGTTTTCGAATTGGCGCGGGTAGATTTTGGCGCCCGTGGCAGCCATTTTGTTTTGGTGAAATCTGTCAAATCTTTTGTTTATTATTCAGTTGCTTATGCCAAATCATCATGGCAAGTTACACGATTGAACAGCACGTTCAAATGATAAAACTTTATTATCAAAATGAGTGTTCGTTAACGCAAACGTTGCGCGCATTGCTTCCATTTTACGGTAGACGTGGTGGCCCTTCACAGTTGACTTTTCAACGTTTGGTGGCCAAATTTGAGACGACCACTTCAGTAAGCAATCAGCCAACACCCGTTCGTTTAAGGAACGCAAGATCGGCCGAGAACATCGCCGCGGTCCGTGAAAGTCTACAGCAGAACCCGAGGCAGTCTATTCCTCGCCTCGCACAAGAATACGGGCTTTCGCAGACTTGAACTTGGTGAATGCGTCGGGACCTGGGCGTACACCCGTACAAGATCCAACTGACCCAGGAGCTCAAAGACCAAAGACAACACAGCGCCGGCCGTTTGTTCGCTGACTGGGCTTCGAATCGTTTGGAACAGGGCCCCAATTTTGGCCGAAAAATAATCTTTAGTGATGAGGCGCATTTTTGGATGAATGGCTGTGTTAACAAGCAAAATTACCGTATATGGGACGACAACAACCCACGCAAGGTTCACCAGGTGATAATGCATCCTCAAAAAGTTACCGTTTGGTGTGGATTTTGGGTCGGCGGCGTAATTGATCCGTATTTGAACCATATGGACCTAGACGACATGTGGTTTCAGCAGGACGGCGCTACGTGCCACACATCAACAAACGCCATGATTGACATTTTCATCATGTACCCGTCCTTATTAAAAACCCTATATCTATACTATTATATAAAAGCGAAACCATTTTAAAGTTTGTAACGCACGATCTCAGAAAGTAGTCAACCGATTTATTTGAAATATATTTTATTATTTTCTATATTGTTATGAGAGTGTTTATGGCTTTAATTTTTTTTCATTACTTATTTGTCAAACTTAAATATTAATAATTTTACATTTTTTGTCCATTTTTTTTTTCATTAGTTGACTTATACAACCACTCATATCTTAAAACCTATACAATAATCGACAAAGATTAGCATTGCTTCATAAATTCAATATTGTTGCGCAAATTTTAAGCCTAAAATCACTTCTAAGTTAAACATACAACCTGAGAAATAAATAAAAACAAATTATAAAATTATAAACTTTTTGAATTTATTTTATCCAGGAAATTAGATTCCATCACAATCGCGAGGTCGCTGCTTTGTTTCATTTCATTATCATTCCAACATTTTTAATTTTCTTTCCTTCCCATGCTCTTTCTCTCTTAATATGTGTTCCATTTAATATTTACGTTTTTTCTCTTACCTACCTACCTACAAGTACATATTCAATTTTTCTGTATTGTATAATTCATCAACTAACCTACATACACAGATTATTTTTTTGTTTCTCTAATTCTATCGTCACATCGCTGAGCAGTGTGGGCTCTTTTTTTTAAGTTACTATGGACATTTAATTAACTACAGTGCCGTGCACATTAAATGCCGATTTATCTAAAGAAAAATTAGATCTGTTTTATTTTTCTGGTTCGAGAAAGTGAATAGATTATAATTCTTCCAATTTAAAAATAAAAAAAGTTCTATTATAATAGCTTGAATTAGCTATTTTTATCACTTCCTCGAACAATAAAACTGAAATTAAGTTAACATTTTCTTTACAAATAACTCGAAGAAGGTACTTACAATGACGTCGATAAAAAGAACACACAAATGTGGGTAGGTTAAGTCAGTTACACTGCACTGAACATGAGCAGATGAATATACAAAAACGTGTCTATGGATATTTACACACGCATACCTATAGATGTATGAGAACATTAAAAACAAATTTGTTTTTTTTACCGCAAATCTATACTATTATATAAAAACGAAACCATATATACATATAAACTAAAATTAATATTATTGTAGAAAATATGCTCAGTCCCATTGAGAAATTTTTTCATATGCTAATACTAATATTCAAAAAATGTTCGTGGTCACAATTTGCGAAGCAACGCGAGCACGGGTCGGCTAGTGTACTATATTTTTACAAAGTGACTTCCTCAATTTTCAACAATTTTCTGAATGTATATGACTTTTGAATTTCTGACATTTTAAATAAATATTTGTTTCCAAGATTTAATTTTATTTGATTACTTTTTTCATGAACTGTTTGGGCGTGTTGAGATGAACCTCTTTTTAATAAAAGAAAATTAGTCTTTTACTTACTAGCAAATAACACTGGTAGACAAGGTTTTCTTACTGGCATTAAAATATCACTTTTCTAATGGGTTTTGGCAGCCTTAATTCAAATCCGACTTCAAAATTAATGTATTACGTCAGGTTTTTGAGATATGACTTTTTAAAATTCGAAAAAAAACAATAAAATCCGTAATGTTTTTCCAAAACTATAATCCTTTTTTTCAATATTCAGTTGAAATATTTATTTTATTTCATATAAGTAATAATATTCGAAAAACTCTTCAAAAGTTGTTAGATTTCACCTGTCTTACAAAAATCTAAAAGAAACGCTAAACCATTTTTGCTGATATGGTTTTCGACAGAAAAAGGCAAAACGGTTTGAATGTAAGTTTAGTTCTTTTAGCGAATTTGTATTCAAAACAATTCTATTATATCAAGTTTTTGAAATATATTAAAAAATATTGTTGAAAACGGGTATTTTTAAAACTTGTGCAAATAATTAAAATTAGGGTTTAGATTCGATGTCAGCACTAAAAATTAAGTCCAAAACGTATTTTCCAAAACGGGCAATGGCCTAGTCACTGATAAAGCTTCGGTTCCCATCGATCACCGAAATCAAGCATCAGTGAGCGTGAGAAAGATTTGTACTTTTTAAAATCACCATACAATTTATTGTTAAGAGATAATTTGAATGTTTTAATTAAGCCTGAAGAACCCAGTTTTTGGTTGTTCTTACTATTTTTAAAGGGGCATATTTTAAAAACATGATAAAGACGAAATTCGAATTTTGGACATCTTCATCCTTTAAAAAAGTATTCTTTTGTTTGTGCCACAGAAAAAAAAACGTTATTTTGTCGTCTAGTGTTAAAGAAAGTTTGAAATAGCTTTAAAGTACTTAAAATGCTAATAATTTTAACAACAGTGTGTAGAGACTTTTGTCTCAAGTTGCTAAATAATATCGTAAGATTAGTGATAGTGATTATGAGTATCGTTTCGTTTTGTCAACATCATGGGTATAAATATTTATTCTCATAGCTTGTTGATGTCTTTTATGAAGAATTACATCTGTTTCTAGTCGACTATTAGTAGGTAGTTAGATGATATATGTCTCCACAAGATCAAGATAAATAAATATTAAGTGTAAACAAGATTCTATTATAGTATCTGTAAAGCAAAAAAGATCAAAAAGCACCTTAGAGCTATCTTCTTCAACACAATATATAAGAGGAATGTGCACACAAAAACTTTTAGCCATTGTGCACATTTAAACGTTAAGTTAATTCATCTGAGGAAGATTATAGGTGTTGTGAACATTTTTACTTAGCATTAAGACCTGTTGTCTAGAAATTCTCGAGACTTGAATTATATCCATTTCTATAAACCAAAACAAGACAACTTGTTTATCTCTTAACTGTGACTGCGGCAGACTTTCTGTGTTAGTCTTTTTTCTATAAGTAGGAAAATTTATAGACAGACTTAGAGACTGATTCATAATAACAAGTTAAATAAGTCATGCGCATTGCTAATAACTTTTCAATAAGCTTTGAGATTATTATTTCATCTACTTTCTGACAGATGGCAGTGTATAATACTTGAAGTGCTTTTAAACAGTCTCCACCTGTCAATATGAATGCGGAAAATTCAAGTTATTATAAATATAGCTCTTACTTGACGACACCTGCCTTTCAAAGAAGTCTTATTTTTTTTTTGTTGATCGTATGAAGGACAAGAAGCAGTCATATTTGTATGATTTTGATCGATGGCTTGTCATCACACCGATCATTATACCTACCTTCTTTTTGAATGATCCTGTATAATGGAGAAGTGATTCCAAAAAACCGAATCAAAAATGGCATATCAGCATCATGTACACTGTATAACGATAACGAGTTTTTTCTGTTTATTAACAGGGAAGAGGTGCCAAAGCATAATTAAAAATTTCGCCAATCAACTGAAATTATCAAAAGCAATTAATTAAAAAGTACTCATCTTGCTTGAAGGGAATAACTAATAAAAATCATGATAGGGAGCTGGTAGCAACAGTTTTTGTGTCCAAAACTATGAAACACAACTTTTTTGAGTAATTTGGTTGAAACTCCTCTCTTACCTCCTTTTACCAACACCCCTCTTACCCACTCTTACAACCCTTTAACATTCTGTCACCCACACTTACTCAAAGTTACTGCTTGTTAGACTCCAAATTTTGCATACTTTTCAAGAAGTCGTATAAATAAAGTTGTGTACCAAAGTTCATCTTTTTTTTCATTCCAACATTCCTAGGCTAAAAATGCCTTCAATTTTTAGGATACAACTTCTGAAACATGAAATAAGATCTGTCATTATATTTCGGTAACATAAACCAACTTAACGTCAACTAAAACAAAAAGAAAAGAAATATCATTACAAACACTTTGTCAGAGAAAAAAGTACGTATACGCCTAAGTGCACTTCATAAGTTTGTGATTATCCTTGATATAAAGTTAATATGGAATTCATTTCCGATATGCAAGTAAAATAATTGTAAAAATAACTTAATTTTAACGACTTGTGGTCTTCTTGACGTGAAAGTCTTATACGTATCTAAAAATTCAATAAGGCTACTTTTTACTTTAAATTTTAAAGGCTATTAGGAACACTTCGTCTGTCATCAGTTCTTTTTTTGGAATATTCACATTTGTGTAACCAGTCCTGTTTTGACTTCCTGGAATTTTGTTCTTTTTGTAAAACGTGTTTTCTCTTACCACCAATTCGCGAAGATATGTCTTGATGATAGGGTCTACCTCAATCACATGACCTGTTGCTTAAGATGCGAAATAATTGCGTGTGTTTATTTTTTATGAGTTGAAACCTTGAAACGCAGTCAAGGGATATTTACTTTGACATACCGAGTTGTAATTATTTTTGTTTGTATATACGACAAAGCTTTGTATTGTAAATTGTCCAATTAGTAGGTTCATTTTTTGTTATTCTTTTGAAGGAAATGTCACCGAAATAAGACACTCAATCGCAAATCACTGTCATCAGAGTTCTTCAGTAATTTCGACAAGGGCCTCAAATTAAAATTCCAATCACATTCATGCTTTCTGTGTTCTATATCTTTTTTCTTTTATTACATTTAGGGCAACAATAAAGAATTGTTTTTAAATTAATTTAAAAGATTTAAGCGGCATAAAGGTTATTTTATCGTCCACACAACTTCCATATAAGGTTTAACTTTTCCTTATGGCTCGGCTATACAAACAATTATAATTGATCTGGAATTTTCATTCCGACTTTAAAAAAAATGTATTTAATTTTGTCAAAACAATTGCTGGTAAAGACTCCAATTTAAATCATTTTTCGTTTAAATTACTCGGATTACGTAAAGTATTTACACTGCTGGTCAATGGAGTAGGCTCATAAAAATCAAAAGATTTATGAAATACTTAAAATTTCAATAGTTAAAATTCTGATTTGTACAAATAAAAAAGAATTATAGAATTTATGATGGTACTCAAAATTTAACACATTTGAAAGTTATAATGACGACAGTATTTCTAAAACCTATTAAAAGAACCAGTAGTGTGTACAAAAACGTAAACTATTCTGAGAAATATTTACAAATGGCCTGCGGAACTTCTGACATCATTGATCAATTTGCGACAATTAGATAGCGCACGTGAATTTAATGTCTCATATTATGCCGGTTTAGTGTTTGTTTATTTTTGTTGTCGATTTTTCAACTATAGGGGATTTTTTTTTCTTTAAAGTTCTATTTTGTTTTTCAATTTATTTTAACTACAAAAAGGCGTTGAAGTTTTTTATTATTTGTTTTCGATTAAAGTCTAATGACCGACACTATGTGATGCCATGGGACATTTAATTTATAATGTTTGATTTTAAAAATAGATAATAGTTTATTTTGGTTTTTTAAGTTTTGATGAACGATAGTTTTGTAGTTATAATGGATGTCAATCAATTAAAATGTGTTATGTTGTTCTCAATGGGGTGTATGAGGTTTTGAGAGAAGCTCATCTTTAAGTTGTCCACAGAACACAGTAGAACATATGTAAATGTACATTAAAAGTTTTACACGGTTTATTCAAACAGTCGATACATTTTAGGAAAAACGGTAAAAGAGGATTTCTAGTCCAACAAATTTTGTAAAATTATTTTTTTTTAATGGGGCTCTGGAAATTATTTTATATTTAAAAACCCTGTTTAAGAGTTTTACAGAAAGGGGGTGGCATTATCTTAAAACTTTTTGTGATTTTTTTTACAATGTTCAGCTTTTTATTTTCTTAAAATCTTAGTTTAAAATATCAGATTTGTCTTGCGTCAATTCGTTCCTAAGTTAAGGAAGTCGAAATAAGATTTTGTTGTCAAAATAGGGGTTTTAAGACTTGAAATTTGTCTTCGGTATCTGAAATGCTTCGTTTTTAGCTTTCTCTTAGAAGTTTTTGTCAGTTTTTGGCAGATTTGTAGACTTGAAAATTTTAACATTTCTCGGCGTTTTAAAGTCCCTAGAGTCTTAATTTATGGTTACCTATACTTTTAGTTCAGAAATTCTCGGAATGGGATATAGTCAGCTGGAAATTTGTTTACGCCTTCCTTAAGAATTCTGATGAAATCTCGTGTACGCTTAGTAAGTTATGGACACTTAAAAGACGCGAATATATTGGAATATTCAGACATTCCAAAGACATTTTTTTTTCCAGAAATTTAAATTTGTTCACCAACAATTTAATTTCAAAAAAAGTGTTAAGTTTACTCTCTTTTTTCTAAATATATCGAAACCGTTGAGCGTATAGCAAAATGATTGAGAAAAATATTTTAGCATATTGCGTACATACTTGATAATTTTAAAAAAGGTGTTACTAGGTGGACTAGACTGGGAACGGAGATAATGACAAAAAAACCGTTTTTATGACTTTTGGCGGTACTAAACGTTCGGACAAGAGATTTTGTGAGACTTTTTACACAATTTTAGAACACTGTAAAGAAGGTTAACATCTCATTCTGAGACTGATTCCCTTTTTCGCCTAATTTTAATGGACTTTTTTTTAACATAATATGAAGCCATATACTCAATAAGCCTCTTAAAGCCTGATAAATTAGCTTTCCTTCAATTTTAAAAAGTAATTTCTCAAAAGTTGCGGTGATAGAGTGATTTTGAAGTCGGATCTTAGGAAAATATAATTTGATTGCCACTTACAAAATTTTGTTGACCAGGTTAATGGTTATCGGTATCACGGTTAACGAATGTCATGCAAATGCCGCAAAAGAAATAGTGTGTTTATATTAGAGTTGTGAAAAAATGATTACAAACAGGTTCAATTACAATAACTTGTAAATAATATCTTCATACATTTTATCAATTGCTTTTAAATGTATTTAAACAATTTCAATTAATAATTAAATGTAATTGAAAAATGACAATTACTTACAATTTTATTACATGCATTACATTGAAAACAAAAGTAATGATCGAAAAAGCAGCGATGATTAATTTTTCCAGTAATCATTACACAAAAATATAATTAAACACTATTTTCGTCAATTACATTTTACGCAAATACAGTCAAACTTCCCTATAGCGAATTTGCACGGGACCAGAAAATTATTTCGTTATAGAAATTTCGTTATACAGAAATTTTTTTTTTTTACTTTTATTTAAAGAAGTCAGTGATTTTAGTTTGGATTACATTCCTCCATTTTACTTTTTCAACAAAATCGTCTAATAAATTGAAAGATTCAAATAATTTAGTCCATTTCAGCATTGCTTTGCTTCATCAATATCCTCGAAAAGTTATTTCGAAGTCTTTTGCGTTTAGTGCTCAATTCCTTGTCTTCTACATTTCTTAAAATCGCTGCTTTGTTTTTTAAAATTGTTGATAAGGTATTGGGAAGAATTCCAATTTAGTCAATCTTTCTTCAACTTTATTAACTATCAACAACTTTTTCTCAAGAGAAATGCTACTTCGAGACATTTTCAATTATATTCACTTCCATTTAAAATCTTGGGGAAATCCCCTTATAAGGTTTTTTTCTCTGCATGCTGTTTTTTTTAACCGAAAATTATTTGAAAAAATTCGTTATGTGGACCAAAAACGTATGAGATTTGGATTTCCAGCAACAAAATTTGTTCGTTGTAGAGAAAAATTCGCTTTATGGAAATTCGTTATAAGGAGATAAAAACACACCAAAAAAGTAACCAAAAAGATGTGTACTCAAAATCAATTCGTAATAGAGACATCTTCGTTATGTAGAAGTTCGTTATAGGGAAGTTTGACTGTATATCTTTTATGTGTGTTGCTTTTGAATTAATTAATAAATTATTCAATAAATAACTTTGGTTGTAATTTCAAAGTGGTTTCCTTCAAGAATAATCAAATTACAATTTTCAATTACTTTTCATTAGTAAGTTTATTTTACAATTACAATTACAAGTAATTGGAATGTTAATTTTTTCAATTAAAATTAAAAGTAATTTTTATTTTTTTTTTTAATTCCTTTACGTGTATTTTTAATGAAAAATGGTCAATTACTAATTGTAGTTGAAATGAAAGTTGAAATTTAAGACGAAAAGTAATCATTATTCCCAAACACTGACTTATACGTCTCTGGAAATTGGGGATTTTGGCAATAAAATTGTACTCCTTGGAGATCTATTCCATGTAGATTTTCTTTAAAGACAATGACAAGTCGAATTATTATTATTTCGTTAAATGGTGATTTTATTTTTTGGAGATTTCTTTCAGTTTATATTTTATAAAAAACTAGCGGCCCGTCCCGGCTTCGCACGGGTAGACATAAATAGGTACAGATATTTAAGTTATAAGCATGCTAATTAAAACGACCATGAATCACTAAATTAGAAAACATTTTTTTGTCCTATCATTAATACTCTTCGCAGCGTATGCGATGAAAGACATTTTATAGCAAATTTTTTTACACCTTCGGTTGGTTTTAATAGGATATTCTAAAGATTTCTATAGTAATCTAGTACTAAATATAGTCTATGTTACTCAGTGATAATGTTGCTTTCTAATGAAAGAATAATTATTAAAATCGGTCCAGTACTTTTTGAGTTTATTCGTTACATACAAAATTACAAATTTTTCCTCTTTATAATATTAGTGTAGATAAAAATCTAAACCAAATTTTTGACTAAAATATCGTCAGAATAAAGAAGGATATTGACTTCAAATTTATTTCATCTTGTAAAAAACGCAGTTATTTATTTTTGGTAAAAATTCTTGAAAATCGCTGTTTTTTGTATAAATAAAACAAAAGTACTACTTGATTGATCTTACGTCTAACATTTTTCGACTCAAAACAAAACAGTTGAAACTTAAATTTTTAATTACATTTTACTTCAATATCCTTAAATGAAAACTTGGATAAAAAGTTTGAAAGGGGGTGTCCATTGAATGATTTTAGTGTAGGTCGCATTCCAGCGTTTTTCTTGTTTCACTGAGATCTTTTTTTTGAAGAGCTTCTTATATTTTTTTAAATTAGCTTTATATGCCATGGATATCAAAAAAGTATCACAAAGTTAAAGATCATAATCTCACTCAAATTTGGTCACAGTTCAGTTATGTTCAAGAATTAAGTGATACCTTGTCCCATATAACAAAGAACTTGTATTAAAAAACTATCCACAAAGTCAGAAGTTAAAAAATAAGAATAATTAATGCCTTAAAATAATTTGTTTGGTATGATTTTGTTTGCTTTAATTAATTATTTAATATATGTATTTATTATTTGTTCTGGATTCTTCCTCTAGGTACTATGATTTTTTAAAATAATTATTTTCATGAAAACAGAAATTGGCTGTATGCCACATACAAACATACTCTTTGTTTATTACCCCCAAGCAATGAGAAAATAAAATAAATTAAATCATATTCAGTAAAATAATAAAATTATAGGCTTCAGAGAGATAAACAAAACAAAACTCTAGTCTTGACTTGGGTCAAAATGTTTTTCACTCTAACTAACTATGTAAATATTTATTATATTTAATCTGCATTCAGTACGTTCGTTCATATAAATATATTGTTTATCGATTCTATGTACATTTTTAATGATCACAGATCAATCGTTCACCTTAAAAATAAAAAGAAAAATTTTAAAAAATACTAGGTACGTGAATTTCGTATAGCGAGTCAATTATATGCTAATTATATGTTCATGCTTCACCACATCCTCCCCACACGGATAATCAAAGCGTTGCGTCAAAAAACTCTATGTCTGTTGCCGCAAACAAAATAATTAAATCTATAACTTATTCGAGTACCTACCTCATGTCTGCACTGCACCTCTAGAGGTTCATATTTAAATTTTTGATTTTTCAAACAAAATCAAAAACACTAAATTTTCTTTTTGCTGCATATGCTCTCATATTATTAATATTATTATTATTATTGTGATGTGGAGGTGGAGGTGGAATTGAAGTTTTCATCGATCGCAAGCAAAACAGCTCATAAACGCTTCGAGCTGATATAGATCGTTGATCATGCTCTTATGACAACTAGAGCAGCCCCACTTGTGGTGCAGAAGTTTATAATAAAGTGACTGAAAGTTTGAAGCTTTTTCATTTATTCTTTTTGTTTTAATTTCAATCTTTATGAAGTAATAAACTATGATATTAACTTGCGTACTCCTCCTCCTTACATCAGAGACATGCATCTAACGAAAATACAAACAAAATAAAATAAAAACAAAAATAAATGCAAAGCTAAATAAAAGTGGATATTGCGATCTTATCAAAACCATGACAACGTCCAGTGTGACAATCTTATTCGAATTACAATTTATCAATTGGGATGGTATTAGGTATTGGTCGATTAGGATTTATCATAATGTCTGATTTTAGCGATTTTTAAAAATATCTTTTGTAGTTTTTCAAAGTAATTTAAGTTTTGAAATGAAAATTAGAAAAAAGTGGCAAATAAAATCACGGTAACAAAAAATAATAAAGGGATCTCGGGGCGTATACGCATTTTTTTTACTGAAGACATTTACTATTTCTCCGGATTTCTCGAAATTTCATTTAAAGTACTTCAAGGACAATTCAGTTCTGGAATCGAAATTCGGAAAAACATGTCAAAAAAGAAAACGACAGCAAGGAAATAATAAAGGGCGATTGGGGCGTATACGCATTTTTAAAAAATTGAATTTCTATTTTTCAGCATTTGATTCAATATTTGTTTGGAGAAAGAGATAAAAATGCTTTTTTAGTGCTTAAAATTTTGATTGTGGAACTTCATGCCTGGAATTAAAAACTTCACGGGAGGTGCCATTATTCTATCATCAGATTTCTTGATTTTTAGTACTTTGTCTTTAGTTCATGCATATGATTGCAAAAACTTCAATGTCACTAAGAATCGAACCTTGACTAAGGACCTTACGGAGTTTACACACTACGCATCGACACATCTATTTAAGTATAGGATGTCTTGTTTTAAAGATTTATAAAGCTTTAATTTGGTAACGTTATTTTACCTGGCAGCTATTTTTTCAGCTATCAAGTGATTTATTTTTCAACATTGAAAAATTGTCGTTTTTGGAGTGAAAATAATCCTCAAGTTTATGTTAAGACACAATCACATCTACAAAAACTTTTTCGTGTTATTGCTAAAAGGTTGGATCCCCAGATTAGACAACGTCCGAGACATGGCTCTCGTGTGTCAGAAATTATATTTAAATTATAATGTCTTTTGAATAAATCAAATATTATGCAAATTTAAAAAAAAAATCATCTCTGTTTTATTCCATTTCAAATATATTTCTATAAATCTAAAAAAACACCCTTTATAACTTAGATTCAAGGGCAAAAGGTGCTAATTTTTGGAGACGGCTGATTACCAGAATGTCCTTTGAAGTATTGCTCAAAATTTTACTAAAATGTGTGGAGAAAACACAAATCAATAAAGAACTGATAATAATGGGATATCAGGGCGTATACGTACTATTTTCTCTTGAACACATTTTCTACCTTTATCTTGAAGTACGTAAAACAAGTCATTTTTAAAAGACGTGATTCGTTAATAGCTTGAGGGCTGTCTGTGATTCTTGTGTGGCAGATTTGCTTATTGAAGAAGACATTAAACCAGAAATGAGCTTCATCTTTAAAATACCTAAAATGGAGGAAGTGCTCTCTGAACCTCGCGAACAGATTTGTATTGTTCAAAGCAAATTTCCACAATTTGAAAGCATTGTTCGGGCATGAAACAATTTATGATTAATTTCCAAAATTATTTAAGTGAAATGTCAACACAATTTGACATTATCAACTTTCAAAAAATACAAAACAATAATCGATATTTCCTATACATCTAAAAAACAACCTTTATTTGAACAAAAACTAAAAGTTGTCAATTTTGAACTTTAACCAAAAAACTAAAATTGTTTGTGAGCTTTTTGTTTACAAACTTAATCTCGGTTTTTTTCGCAAGGATGGTCACACTTAGCAGCACACTGCCAAGGCAATAAGCCGCAGGGTGATGCACTGGTGTTGAGGTAAAAAAGTATTACGAACAACATTTGGTAGTCAAGTCAGTGAATAGCCGCTCCACGGCGTTTTTTTTTTGTGTTGCTCTAAAGAATATCATGCTTTCGGCTTTCCAGTCTATAACTCGTAGTGGCCATGAATGGCTGCAGCTAGTAACGAACGATCTCTATAACCTGTCCGGGAGGATTTATAGTTAGATATACGCGGGTTTTGTTTGCCAATAAATATTTGACTAATTCGAAGAAAAACGGAAGCCCGCTCTGTGTGCTTTCTCCTTTCCAACCCCAACCACCACCAAGTGATGCTACACCATATAACCCAGTCAATCCCAGTGGGCGGTAAAATCATCTTAGCGATAAATCCGCCTAAATAATATTTAGCCTACAAATTTTCCAAATTAATTGCCACCATTGCTGACTGACATTGTAAACGATAACAAATCGAACAGCGGAACCGTATCTCATACCATAGGTGTATAGGCTTGCCAAGAAAAAGATCCTCGCACTCTCGTCTTCGTCTCGGTTGGTTTTCAGCGCGAGGGTGTGAGTTCACGCATTTAACGGTGTACTTGAATAAATAAGTAATAAGCCAAAATATCTTTTATTTTGCTCACATCTGTGGCGCGGTGACGACGGACTACGCGACTACGGCGACGACGAACGCTTCGATGACAGGCGCTCTGTGCCAAGGCAGTTCGTTGCGCCTTCTTTGTGTCTTGAAAGAAATACAAACAAGAAAAGAGTAAACCTTAAAAAACAGCTGCAGTTTTACCGTGCGTGATGTTTGACTTACGATGAGCTGCTCTTGAACGACAATACAGTGCGGTGCGGTATATAGAAATACAGACAGACAGACAGACAGAGAGACACATAAAATGTAAATTTTTGAGTTGTACCAATAATTATGTTCATTTTTCGGTTTTGGGGCCAAATTGCTTCGAATTGACATCCATATTGACAGTTAACTGTGCTCCTCCATTGCACGCACCACCGACCGTCGTAGTCGTCGTCGTCGGTGTTCAATTCAGTTGTTGTGATCACAGTGCTCACCCACCCCGCAGTCGCAGAGTGTCAGTGGCAGTTCGCACAGTTGACGTAATGAAAGTGGGGAAACCTCAATGCAATAAGGCTCCGTGTGCACGTAGATAGTTTTCCTTTAAAAGACAACGACAACAACATCGACAGCGCTGTCAATACTAATGTCGGTTATTCCCATTTGGAATTTTTAATTTTGGGTTACATTTTACAATTTACATAAAGACCACAGTGCGCCGCCGACTTCCAACTCTGACGGATCGTTGCTGCTGTTGTAAATGTAGCTGCAAGGCACCTCAACTAACCACCCAACCAACCAAAGACCCACGCCAAGTGAAACTGTCAAACTGTCTTAAATTTCGATATGAGTAGTGAAACAAGCCTTTATCTGCGAGGACTGTCAAATACGAGTACTCGGGGCATTATGAATCGCGATGTGAGTGCAATTAAAAGTGACATACGGAAGAATAGTAGGGGCCAAATTGCCTGCAGGAGTTTGACGGATATTCCTTCGTTCGACTGCAAAAGTGATGTGTCGAATAAAACCGAACTTATTGTCAGTCTGCTGGCAGATATAAGACTCAGAGATGAAATAATCGAGCAGCGGGATAAGAGGATAATTCGTCTGACCAATGAACTGTCACTGGCCGAGAAGAAATGCATCGAAAAAGAGGCTACAATTGTCGACCTCCTAAACGAAATTGACAAGTTTCGTCAGGTAGTTCGCCCTCTGACGCAGTCGTTCCTGGAGCGAAGCATTGGAACAGACAACTGGGCGCCAACTGGAGTTGAATCGACAAGGGTGGTGGAAGTGACAGAGCCGCGATTGAAGCGTCAAGGGTTCAGTGCGGAACCGCTGTCTCAGCAAGCTAGCACCGACACCGAACTCGTTAAGATACCCAAATCAGTTGTGTAAGAGCGAGATTAGTTTGTTGTAGATTAGATTTAATGTGCCATTAATATTTTAAGTTGCACCCTAATGATGATTTTATTCTGCATAATTATTATTAGCTTTAGAATATCTCCGCCTTGGCAATCTTTCCTAATTGAGTTTGTGTTTTATTTTTATTTACAGATCGCGTGAACTCATCAAATCGGCAATTTTAGATAATGATTTTATGAAGAACCTGGACATAACGCAGATACGCGAAATCGTTGATTGCATGTACCCAGTTAAATATGCAGCAAAAAGTCTCATCATCAAAGAAGGCGATGTTGGGAGCATTGTTTATGTGATGGAAGGTGAGTGATGAGTGTTTGTTGTTTATTTTTATTTTGTAATGGAATAAACTTTTTTTTAAAGTTATTTAGTCAAAAGAGCAGAAAATGTAGGTTCACAGAAATTGTTGTTACATTTAAGTCACTTTAGAGGGTTGGCTGATGGGTGATTTTAAACAGCAACTATAAATGGAAGAAGTGATTTTTTCTTTTGAGAATGGAACTTAATGCCACATTTTTAAAATATGTCATACTTTTTATTCGATTTCTGTAATGTTTGTCTTCGCAAAAGTTGTTAAACTAAGCTAAGTGGTTAGGTTTTTCCTGATTACTTCAGGAATTTGTTGTTGCATTGTGCATGCTAATTTATTTAAAGTGTGTATGATTGTACAAAAAACTCAACTTATGTCTTAAATGGTCATTGGTCGATACGTGTGTTGAATTCTTAAAGCACTCTTATAGTTTTTATGAATTGATTTCGAATTTTTCCAAGAATAAATTGTGTTTTTTATTAGATGGGTTAGGATAATCATATAATAAATTACCTTACTAAGATCAAATTCCGACAAAAGTTAATTTCGAACAAAGTATTGTAAATTCAAAAATGACTGAAAAGCGAAAAGTTCGGAAGAGTAGAAAGATTTTGGATGTTGATTACTTGATGATAATTTGTTCAATATGGTACAGCGCCATTTTAAAGGTAGTTTAGATTAAGGTTATGAGCATTAATTAAAAAGGTATTTACTCGAGTTACCAACAAAAAAGCTTAAGCTATCCTTTTTCCCAACTTGACTAAAAATTTAAGTTTGTTCCGATATTACTTATGGACTAATTTACTGGAGGCGTTCGAAATCTCAAAAAAAAAATAAGAAAAAATAATCCCACTTTTTAAAAAATTCTAAGGAATTCATTTTCGTTCCCAAAATTCCTAAAAATGCGCCTTTAAAAATTGGAAAAAAAAAACAATACATAAGATTTTTAGAGACTAAAAATTAATGAACTTTTAGTAAAATTCATATTGGCTTTTAAAATAACATTTTGTGCAACCTTCATTGTATCAAATAATACGTTTTGGCTAAGAGATTTTTGAAATGGAGGTTTTATCTTTGGAGATCTTGGCGTAAGAGATTTTGGCTTGGAAATTTTGGGTTTGGTAATTTTAGATTGTGAAAAATATCACCAACCCCTAATTTACGTAAAACACGTTGTAATCAGATCATATGATAAAAAAATAACTTCTAAGGACTTATGAAAAACGATGCAGAAAAGAAAACGTTTATTTCAAGATGGCTGTATTCTCCTGTCACTCTGCAAATTGATTTTCTAATTAAAAATATTTTGTCCAAAGATAAAACGATACAAAAAAATTTACCACAACCCAAAAATATAATTTAATTACATTTTTTAACTTAAAACACTTTATGCAAATATTTTCGACAGTTTTTCTCAGAATCTATGAACCGTACAAAAATATACATGAGCTGAGTGTTAACAACTATTTTAAAAATAAAATGCACGATTAGGTGCTCATATATCCAAAGACTCTGCATTTTAAGATTTTAAAATGTACCTGCAATATATGGTTTCTTTCATTATTTAAATACTTTAATTTTATTAAACAAAAAAAAAACTAGATTTATTAAATGTTTTTTCGATAATCGTTAGAGCAGTTTTCTTTTATAATAATTTTGTATGTATACAATTTTTAATTTTTTCTTAATTGTTTAAATACATTTAAATTTCGTTAAAAAATGGACCCCTTTCTGAGACATCAAATTTTGAAAAAAATTATATTTTTTTAAAAATCCAAAAAAGTTAATGACATTTTTAACCTTCAAATATTATAAAGACAGTATAAGAGCTTGTGAAAATTATTCACATATGTTCATTACTTCTTGAGAAAACTTAAAAACAAAATATCGGGGTACCCTTCTGGAGCAATACACAAATACGTTGTTGAAGACAAATTAAGAAAAAAATGTGTAGAGAAAATTTCGGTTCGTTTTCAAGAAAATTCAAATTTTCCATTTATGGCCAAAATAATTTTATGGAAACTACTGTAATTTTTCGTCTAAAATGAAAAAACCTTAATGTCCAAGTTTGAACTCAATCGACCCAGTGGTTTGGTCTGTAGGGGCCAGGACAGACAAACGGACCGAATCGACCCACTTTTTTCGACTTCTCTACCAAAAAATAATTGTCAAAATGAAAGGAATTTTATATTTGTAGCACTTTTCCAAAATTAAGCTTTGTTAATATTTTTTCGAAGCGAGTACCAACTTTTCCTGGGCTAAGACTCAGAATGTCAAATATTTTGAAATGACAAGTCAAAATCGTGATTATTATTGAATTGTAATTTGCCTATATGTTTAGAAAAACAAATAGTCAACATTACGCTTAGAGTTATTATTTGATTGTATACAAGAAAGTAGTAAAGTCATTTTAAGCTTCTTTTGTTTTAATGTAGTACTGACGGTTATTCATTTTATTTTAACTTGAAATTAATTTTTTAATAATTAAAAAAGTTGTTCAAAAATAATTCCAAAAAAGAGTTTTTTTTTTTAACTGTATAAATAATAAATAACTTCTCTACGGTTGACTCAATTTGGTTATTGATCTCTAAATGTAACAATTTTGTTTATTTAATTGAAACACAACTTGAAAAGGTTTTACTAAAGTTTTTCAACTATGCTTGTTCGATGAGAAGGAGTGTATTCAAAATAGCACGACGCAAAGCCTATGAACTTTTCAAAAGAATAAATTGTCCTTTACTTTTCCACATACTTTGACAAGTGTGACAAGAATTCAAATCAACATTTTTGATATGTGCAATTTGGCTAAAAACCCCGAATATAACTCAACAATTATAAACTTAGTCTTTATTTAAGCAATTTAATTAATTTAAATATCTCTGTTTTAAATCTAATCTTCATCGTTACTTTTACTATAATAATCAATGAATTAATTATAAATTTATAAATTATTCCAGAACATTCTTTGTTTTCAAACTGATTTTACAAACAAAATTCAATTTATAAATTATAATGACAGCTCTTGATTCAACTGTCACATACTTATAACAGTTTGACAAGTTTTCTATGACACTTATCACTTTCTGTTTCAGAAGGAAAAAATTGAAAAATGTCTACTTGTCACATTGAATAGTCATAATTGTCAAAGTGTTCTTAGATTTTTTTTAAGAATTTAGGTATTTTACCTGTCCAAAAAGTATATTTCACGTTTTTGAAATAACGAATGGAACTGTCAGAAAATTCTATTTAAGTATTGTATTATTTAAATTTATTAATTATTATTTATATCATCCGACATTCTAAGTTTTTTGAATTTAAGAGTTTCGTAAAATCAAACGATTGATAAAATATCCGTGAAGGTACAAAGACTTAATGACGGACGCACAATCATACGAAGTGCGTACATTTCCAAAATGTATGCAACACTTTTATGTTCCAAAAAAAAGCTTCCAAAAGTATGCACATAACGATCACTTCAACCGCTTTTTTCCTCTTTCAATAAAATTATTATTTGGTAGCTTCAAGAGTTGTCAGGCTCTTAATCTTAGCCCATAAACAATTCTGCAATATCTGATAATTGTTTTGCTGAAAGGGCTTTTGTATTATCAACTAATTAAGATGTCACTCATAATATATGTGGAAATATGTATAATTCCATTATATGGTCTTCTGTTAGGTTTTTCCTTTTAATTTATGTAAATGACACTGCACAACAACCAACTTCTTCTATACACATCGACATTGCACGTGGAAAATAAATTGTTTATATTATAGTTATCGTAATCAAGTATTTTGTTAATGTTTATTAGACACCGTAAGAGGTTTGCATTACACAAATAAGAGAGCTTGATTTTTTTTTGTTGATGTATACAATTAAAAGATCAAAGAGATAAAACTTTTTTTTTAAGCACTGCAATTCAACAGGCAGTAGGGTTGCCAGATTTCTAATAGAGTTCTTATTTAATTTTAAAAGAAAGTATTTTTAATAAGATTTTTATTTGTTTTTCAATATACAAATTTAAAGTTTTGTTAAATCACATAATAAATAGAACAAATATTGAGAAAGGTAAATTCTTGTTTAAAAAAAAAACACATATGTATGTATTCAGCTTTTATTTAAAAATTGGACATCTGTTTAGGTTTTTGAATTACCTTTTACTTACGTATGTAAGAAAATGCGTTTGTTTGCTTCACTTCTTTCTAAATAGATTTGATTCGGCAAAAGTCAAATAAATGTTGGCAAAAATACCAAAATTGTCTTCTTCAAAAATTACCAAATTCAAAAATTATATCATTCAACTTGAAAAATACCAAACAAATATTATAACTGACAACCTTGATGGTAAAAAGCCCAATTGGAAAAATCTACATAAAGTTTTAAAAGTACAACAATTTAAGTTTATTTTCGAAGATTTATCAAATTTAATAATCAGCCCTACCATGAATTCCATCGTAATCGGAAATTTGTACGAATCCCGAAAAACTGTATCATGAAATCCGTTCGTAATGCAAAATTGTATGAGAATTTCCACTTTAAATGACATAATATACGGACAGGTATTGTTCCTACCCTACTCAATTGAAATGTTCATTTTAAATTCAATTTCAATACCTAGCAACCCATCTTAAGAGAAATGAACTCCAAACAAATAAAGAGAGAATATTTTCTCTTAATTTTTGCATTTTTTTGAGATGATAGATGAATTTCTCGTTCGATATTTCAATTGAAGTCTTCACTTCATTCGAAATCGAAATAATCATCCAGCTTTCAATTTCGATGAATCAAAAGATTTGTTCATTCGCTTCAAAAACTTAGCTGCGTGCGGTTGTGTTGTCGTGTTTGTGTTGTCTCGGCGAGATGAAAAGTTTTTGATTTTCAAATTGAATTGAATTCGAGTTGTGTGTATTTTTTGTTTACTTTATTTTGTTGTTTTGTCTGCTATTTTCATGAACTTTTAACAAAAACAAAAATATATAAAATAGAAATAGCAATAAAACTGTGCTCTTAAAAAAAACCCACCCATTTTGGAATTGATCGTGACGTTCGGTTGTCCATATGTTAATGGTCGTCAGGCCTGTCTTCCCATAGTGTGAAGGTATAGACTGCGCGTGATTTTCTTTGTTCCGCATAACTTCGCAGTCAATTTCCTATAAAGTATGCTGTGTCGGTTTAATGACAAAGAAAAGCGTCGTCGTATATAAATTTCCAAACGAAAGTAAAATCAACGGTGAATTTATCTGCAGCATCCTTTTTGAAGTTTGTATTTTGTGTTTGCTTTTCTGAAATTGTCTTGAGCATGCGCAAACCCTGCAGCTTACCCCTTCCCACGGCTGATTTTCGGTGATATCATTCCGGTTTTTCCGTACAACGAACGCCGTCATCGTCGTCGTCGTTGCGCCTCACCGCTGCTGAATCTCTTGCAGCTCGAATCGTCTTTTGCGGTGTCAAATTGGTTTTGTGTGCAAATGCCACAGAGGTTTTTCTGCTGTTGCTATGTTTAAGAGAGTTGAATAAAAATACAAAACAACATCTGCATTCAACATCAGGAGTGTTAAAAAAACAACATCATCCAACACCGCCAGCATCCAGAAACACTCTTTTTGAAAAAAGAATCTACCTACGTACATAGATTATGTACATAAGAAAATATAATGTTTAATGGATATTGGTTTATGTTTTGCTTTTGTAAGTATTTCGAGTCCATATTGATTGCAGGTTATCCCGTCTATACGTCTACGTCTCGTCTTCCGGAGGATCTTATGTGGGCTTCTTTTGATTTGAAATGATCAGGTCAGGTATCTTAAGGGATGATCATGATCATGCAGCTGCTCCTGTTTTTTGTTTGTTTATAAATCAGGTCATCCTTTGTGTTATCGATGTCTGCTAAGAAGGATGTTTTTCGGGAAGATATTTTATTTGAAATTGTGATGCTTTTGTTTATGTTTAAATTTTTTTAATTTATTCTCAAAAAAATAACTTTTTTTTTGGGGCATATGTTCTATATAATGTTGAGGCCTTGATAACACTGCCGTTACCATTAGTTTTTCAATTTTGAGTTCATTGTTCTACATATGTTAGCATGGAGAAAATTAGTTGATAATTTAGCTGAGAAAAAACTGTTTTTGAGGTTCATGGTTGCTATTTTAAATCGAAATATCTCAATTCTATTATTTCTGAGTTTGGTAGTCTATCTTTGATATGGGGATGAACCTAACTTATTTCTAGATCTTATTAGAAAAATTCAAATGAACAATTTGTATTAATTGGAGATTGTTAGAATTGAGGCGTTCAGAATAATAATGGCCTAAATCCACTTTTTAAGAAAAATCGAGATTTTACCTTTAAACACATTATTATAATGTGTACCTTATAAAAAAAAGATCAGCGTCAAAAATGAGCAATTTTCGAAATAAATAAACATTATATTTCTTTTATTTTCCCTGAATATCTTTAACGTCTTTTCATTAAACTTTAAATATCTCGAATTTAAAATATATGGACATATTCCACTAATATTCTGAACGCCTCAATTATCGGGGTCGTTAAATTGTATATTTTTTTTAGGGTCATTCCATTTTCATTGAGGTCATTGTTTGTTTTTAGATTAAAATTCTACTGTAACAAAATACAGACTCAATTCGAGATAAGGAAATGAGTGTTTTGTATAGGTTTCTAATAAAGAACATTTAGTTGGAAAAAACGATAGACAGATAGGGAGCAGGCTAGCTTATTTATTAAAAATAGGTTTTATACTTTGGATTATGAAACTCGTACATAGAAACTAACTTTGAATTTTTAAAAACAATTGAAACAGAGATTCAAGTCAAAAAGGTATTGACAAAACATTGATATGGAAAACATTTAATTATTTTTCTAAATGTTTGTGCCTGAACCAACTGATTTATTATAAGTGTGTCATAAAAGTCTGTAGAATTAGACTTCTTCAAAACATTTTTCCTCACGAATTATATTTTTGATAGGTCACTGTTGGGAAATTTTTTGTCTCGGAAATGGCTTCAGTGTGTTTGAGCTTGTAACATTCGATAAAAGATTATCTGGGATTTTGATTATTGTCATTAGTTATAGTTTCCATTAGAGACATTTGCTATAGCTTGCATATATGTATAAGACTTATTGTGAGAGCTAAGATAAACGAGTCAAGCTTCCGTCATACTCAACAAAAAAAAAAACAAAAACTAAATCTTATGTGAAATCGATGAACAATTTACAATGTTTTGTTTAATTTTTTTCATTAATCAATTTGATTGATTAAAATTAAATATATATTTTTAAGTTTAGAACTTTCAATACCCACATATTTATACTCTTACCTTAGTTCTTGAAAACTTTCTTTAAAGTATTTTTATTTTTTGTCGATGAAATTAAGTAAATCTTAAATATAGAATTAAGTTTCAATAACTTTTAGACTGTAAGCCCTCAGGTGGTGTTTAAGAGGGCTTTTAGCCTTTTGGGTACAAAGATAGTAATTAATTTGCATAGTTTTATAATTTATTTCTTTGATTTCTCTCATAATTTATTTAAAGATTAATCAATTGGCGAAAAGAATTTAAAGCTTCTTTATAGAAATGTTCCGATCATTTGACGGAAATGGATATGCTAAAAAAAATTGGGTTATTTTAAATTAAAATTCTATAATAAGAGTATTTGCTCATGACGTATTATGGCCATTCTTTACTTTGATGACACAGAATGTAGAAAAAACGTAAAAAGTGACCAAGTCCGAGTACAAAAATAAAATCTCTGTTCAAAAGATTAAACGGCTAAGTCTTTTTTTTAATCAAATTAGTTATAAGTTTTTCTTTAGTAATTTTATGGCAAAGTTAAGTAAAATTTCTTTTTTGGTTAACTGGAAATTTAACACAATTCTAAAATAATTGAAAATTTTAAAATGAAAAACAGCTAAAGTGCAAATATAATTTTAATTTGCAAAAAATTTGGCTTTAAAAATTGGCAAGTTCACTTTCATCAAAGAACCAAAATTCAAAGGTCATTAAGTACGCAGCATTACCAAATACAAAATTTGTAAATTTAATTTAAAGAATCTGTTTTAAAAACTCTAAAAACTCCCTTTTAGATGATGGTAGAAACTAACTAAAAAAAAAGAAAGGCTGTTTCTGGATTAAACTGACCGAGCTTTTT
Source organism: Eupeodes luniger (assembly GCA_951509635.1). Taxonomy (NCBI): domain Eukaryota; kingdom Metazoa; phylum Arthropoda; class Insecta; order Diptera; family Syrphidae; genus Eupeodes; species Eupeodes luniger. The sequence continues at coordinate 1,739,198 of OX608075.1, read as the reverse complement.
TACCTTTTGAACACATCAATTTATCTTCTTATAGAACTGTAAAATATCTCTCTTTTTCCAACATCCATTTTCTGTTATCAATTTTTCCTGAATTTATAAAAACAAAACTTTGGAGTATTAAAAACTTTTTTTTTGGAATCCGAATATTTACTATCAAAATTTCAACAAATATTAAAGAAGCTTACGAATTAATTCTAAATTTACCTTTTTGAGAAAAAGCGGATATATATTTGAACATTTAACGAATTTCGATTTCAATAAATCAGCTGATTGTATTTTCAGCTTTAAGGATAACTTAAATAGTGTAGATCAAAAATCCACCGACAATTTGCTTATATTTACAAGACTATTCGGCATAACCATTCAAAATTTCACTGCGTAGATACCTGTCAAATTACTATTTACCAGCTGTGTAATTAGATTTGTTGATTAAAGACTTTGTTTACCTTTAAAATGAAAATAGTTCAATAAAACAACAAATAGCAAAAACATTTACAAAATTGAATTAGTTCTCCATTTTTTTGAGCTGTAAAATTCAATGAAAGTTATTTTAAAGAAACTTAACGAATTGTACCTAAATTGCATGAATGGGAAATTTTTATATCTTAGCTCTAAAATCTGAGTCTTCAGAGAATGTTAAAAAACGCCAAGAACAAAGTTTGCTCTGAACATTTTTTTTTAAGTCTCAGATTTCTTTTTAAAATACATTTGAGGTTTTATAAAATTCAGGAATTGGCATTTGTGGTTTTTAAGAGCTGAAAATTTAAACGAAAATTTGATAAAAAATTTGATTAATAATTTTGATCATTGATAAAGCAAATTCAATAAAACAAACTTTCGAAATCGAGAACATGGTACAGTAATCCCCACTTAGTTGCACCTCGCTTAATTGAACACCCGCTTAATTGATCGAAAAAATTGACTTCGAAAATATCCCGTATTAGTAGCAAAGCTTTTTAGACGGTTAGTTGAACCCCGCTTAGTTGAATTACTCGCTTAATTGGTCTTAAAAATATGCAGCAGAAAACCTAAATAAGTGGACATTTATCGGATAATTGGACGGACAAAAAAATGATTGTGATTGGAAAAACCGAGACGCCAAGGTGTTTTAAAAATAAGGTTGTACCTTTGCAATATTTCTCCAACAAAAAGGCATGGATGACCCAACATTTATATGGGCCCAAATTTTATATAAATTTGTCGAAGAAATAATAAAGCAGAACAGACAAATAATACTTTTTGTCGACAATGCTGCCTGTCATAAGAAGTTGGACGATTTAAAAAATATAAACGTGCAGTTTGTACCCACAAATACAACGTCCATCATATTCAGTCCCTTGACCAAGGCATTATTCATTGTTTCAAAGCTTACTATCAGCAAAATATAATAAGGAAACAAATTACAGCCATAGAACGTGGCAAGACTATCGAAGAATTTTCGAAGTCGATCACATCTTTGCAAGCAATGCACATTGACATAAGCAAACATTGTTTGTGACTTATAACACCTTCTACTATAAGAAATTGTTTTACATTTCCAAGTTTTTTTTTAAAGGCAGGCTTCATCCAAGAAGAAGAGCAGCCGGAAAATGATCTCGTGGTCATAGATAACGTTCTTGAGGACAATGCAGATTTCAATGCTTATTTGGCATGTGATGACATAACATATAATATCATGTTATGGCGAACTAACAGACGCCGAAATTAAGTTGATACTGAAATGTTTATAGATTAAATTTCTGGGATGAATATTTTGTTTTTTAGTTGACCTACTCGTGCAATTATACGGGTTTCACTTAATTGAACAGATATGTCAATTAAGCGGGGTTTCGCTAATTGAACGACCCGGATAATTGACCGAAAAATCTGACAAAATGGTCAGTGCAATTAAGCGGGGAATACTGTAATGCATTTCTAAATTTGTAGGGGTTGAACTAGTTGTGTTTTTTTCATAAGAAAATTTAATATTTGACTATTTGTTTATCAGAAAATAGAACAACCTGCTTCGTTCGGTCTTTTTTTCTGAGCTTTTTAATCGCGCTCTGAACACTCAGAAACCGTGCTCTAAACGAAAAAATGCGAAACAAATTTGAAGTTTTCAACACAATTTTTAGTTTGTCAGTTTAGGCTCCGCTCAGATACAAAAATTCTTGATTCTGTTATGGTTGTGCCTTTACTTTGATTTAGTTAACATACCTTCTATGATGTCAGTTTTAAGTTCATAGTTTATCTTTTGTACAAAGCTATAAGCGTATCACGAATAATGAGCTGAAATTATATCAATTTTATTTCTTTCCAACTCCTCACCAATGAGCAAAAAAAGTAATTGGATACACAAATAAAAATTTAAAGCATTAAGAATTACGTATTTTTTTTCTTAATTCTATGGCATCATAATCATCTTAAATCGCCCACACTTAATATGTTTCTAAAATGGCCTCAAGTTGTTAAAGTAAGCACCTTTAATGATGTTTAAAAGTAATTTATAATATAAATTCTTGTTCATGCTTTGCTAAACCACAAAATGAATTAAGTTGGTTATTAATTTAACCAAATTAATGCCATGTTTTAACAACAAGTTTTCACTTTTGATATTTTTAAAAATAAAATAAAATCCTTTTTTATTGTTAAATTGTATTTTATTTCTTTTGTCAAATGTTGTTTTTTTTTATTTATTTGAAATTTTTGTTTGTGTTTAAAAGAGGTTTGAAATTTTGTGTCTTTCTAAAATAATAACATAAAAAAGTATAAATATTTTATTATACACCCTGGAATAGCATTTTTGCAATTGAGGTAGCTTAGCCTTAGCTAATTATTAGGAAGGTAGCTTGGCCTTAGCTAATTATTATATATGCAACTTTAAAACTGATCGTGCTTTGCTAAATTAATAATGAGTCTTGAGTATTGTTGTTCGTTCAGTTCTTGAGAAAAATCAAAAAATCAAGCTCTTCATTTCTCTAATTAAATACAAAACAAAAAAAAAAATAACCCATCGACTTAACAAACAAAATAAAAAGAAGCCTTAACGAAGCATGAAGTATTTTCATATACGTGCTCCGGTTCAGTAACTAAAAACCAGGTCTTGCAGAATTAAAACTTAAGTATATTGTGTTGCAATGGGACAACTTTTGCAAAAGCTATATGTATAAATGTAAGTACCTATGTTACTTACAACTTTACTCTATAAGAACAACAAAGCAAAGTTATAACACAGGTATAAGGTAAGGTTGGTATAATACCAAATGGAATCACCCAAATGCAAATGCCATAGGGCAGGCGGAGTTGCTATAAAAATTACTATAGACATGTAGAATGTATAGATAGACTTTAAAAGAGAAAGGTATCTTTTTTTACAGAGTTCGCTCTGTAGGTATGTATCTATAATATACAACGACCACACTAGATTTTCTAGTTAAATTGTTTACGGTACGAGTTTTAATTTTGCATATAAAACGCGATCTGTTAGCAAGGTCAACAAGTTCCGATCGCACTCTCGAGATCGGATCGGAGATCGAGAGACACAAAAATAGAATTGTGTTCGAATTCAAAAGAACGACAATAAATAAAAAAATAAGTAAAATTACTTAAAGAACAGAACAAATGAAAAAATAAAACTTGTTATAATTATTATCAATATTTATGTGATCAGGTGTACGCTTGATGCAGTAAAAGAGTTAAGCTTTTTGATGAAAGAGAACTTCTATATACACTTTGAACAGAGATCAAAGTCGCTCTTGGCAACGATTCGAGCGATGGTGACGGCCTCCAATTGTTCATTAACCTCGCATTATTTTTGATTTTGTGGGGCTTATAGTAATTATTATGGGAAGCTTTTGATGGTAATCACTGGGAATGGTGCGTTGATCCAAATTCGACATCCTCTTTTGGAATTAAGAACAGGGTGGTTGATTTTAGGTTGTCATCTTTATTATTCCGAATAAGAATTTTTTTTTAGAATTGCGTGGCAAAATTTTTAAATCAAGAACAATTCTTTAGCCAGTTGCATTCCTCCCCTAAAACAATTCAGTATTACGCGTACTCTTATAGAAATGCTCATCACTTTACCATGCGCTCATTTTTTAGCCAAACTTCACGAATGTGGGGATTCTCTACCATCATCCTTCTAATTATATTCCCCTTTCCTCATTAATCGTTCTTTGTTTTATTATTAAAAGGGTTTTCATAACTCCTTGAATGCTTACAAAATATTAAAAATAAATCTCAAATTCTTGAAATTCATGAAATTTTTAGCTCATTTTTAAAAACTCTGTGACAGTTTTGTTTTCTTTCACCACAAATTCACGACAAAAGCTTAAATAAATTTGTGTTTTCTTCTTTTATTGAGTCAAAATTAACGAGTCAAGTTCCAACCTCCATACCGTTCAAAAACACCCTGTGATTAGAACGCCCAACATCTATTGTTTACGCAGGCTTAAGCTAAACGACTTTATTTTAAAATAAACCCAGTTGTTGTGTTTGTTTGAATTACGCTCCTACATACGTGTTTTTGTTTGAACAAATTGAATAACCAGAAATCTTGAACTTTGAAGCAAATTTTTTCTTTCACCTTATATTGTGTACTTAGCTTCCGTCATTGCAGACCTTTGAATAATACAAAAAAAGCAAGACTGTCAAAGTCGACTTAAAAGTTGTTTGTTAAAGAGTGCTTAAATATTACCTGGCTTAATAATTTAATACTTAATTTAGATCATGAAACAAATATTTTGTTTTTTTTTCTGGGACTTCATTTTGCTTCGACTTTATTTCTGTTATTAATATACCTTTTTCACAACTAATTAGCAGTTAATTAACGCCAAATTAATAAACCAGAACTCATTCAATACAAAAAGTCTATAAAGTTTTCTGCCTGCGGCTTTTCTAAGTTGAAATCATTATAGCAAGAACACTAAAAAAACATAGAAAACATTGAAAAAAACATTTAAAATTTTCACAACTTACTCACACCTAATTAACGGCAAATTATAAGCCATTAAAATAATCCAGATAAGCCTTCAAGTTCTTTTTGGGAGTGAATTGTTAAGTTTAAATGAAGTTTACATAGTTCTAACAAAAACATAGAAAACATTGCAGGATTAACTTGCAAACGGTACCAACTTGTTTGGGACTATTTAACCGCAAGTTATAAGCCAATAAAGTATGCAAGATAAACCTTTTAAGCCGTTTTCGAGGAGTGCGTAGCTAAGATGACACGAAGTTAGAAAAGCAGCAACAAAAACATAGAAAACATTGCACGAGCAATTTAATGTTGTTAGAACTAATTCTGGACTAATGAGAGGCAAAATTAGTAGGCAGTAAAATAATCCAAATAATGAGCTCAAATCCTTTTTGAATAGATAATTTGTAAAGTTAAAATGAAGTTACCAAAACAGCTTCAAAAAACATAGAACACATTGCACGAAACACTTGTCAGAATAGTCAAAACTTATTTTCGAATACTTATCGTAATTTTTTATTTTTGATTGATACTTTAAATATGTTTTTTAGGGGGTACTTTGCTAAGCTGATATCAAGTTTGAAAAGCAATTCTTAACAAAAACATAGAAAACATAGAATGACAAAATCATGTCTTTGATGGAATATGCTTTTTTATCTATTGTCATACAAAATACAACTTGGCGCCTAGTCAAATAAATAATAACAAACACTTCCTACAATTAATTCCAATGTTAGAATATTCAAAACATTAACCTCGTTATCTCCATTTTTTTATCAAAACATAACAAAAATTTTCCTTTTGGTCATGGTCAGGTTTTAGATAAGATTTGGAGTTTTTTGAAAGAAAAGATAACAAGAAATATTATCACGCTAAATAAACGTCACTCATATCTATACTTTTCGTTTTGAAAGGTTTATCTTAATTTTGGTCTAACTTTCGAACTCAATTATCGTCAGCTCCATCAATATAAGCGATTTGCTCATACGCCAAGCTTCAACAAATCTTTTATCACTTTGAAGTTGTGCAATTTGTAATGAGAGCACGTTCTGTGTGTTGCGTGTGAAGGTTGTTTCAACTTCGAAGAAAAAAAACAAAGATACCAACTAAATCTTGAGACTGAATACCGCATGCGTACCCAATTCCAACATACCTATATCTATAACCTTCCTAGATGCTTCATGTAGCTTGCAAGAGATTGTTGGTAATGCCAAGAACTTCATTGTCACTGTTGACCTCTCATAATCTCAGCCATCACCTGGAAAAATACAAACAAGAAAATTATGATTTTGTGTTGAAATAAATTTTGTTGGTCTTTTATGCTGGGGCAAAGCACCATCTTTGCTTGCAGTTGGAACATGATCTGTGCTTCATGGTCCAATGAGAACCGTAAAGTTAAATGTGTTCCCAAAGAACTGGTGTCAGTTGATGGTTGGCGGTAGGTAACTTGATTCAAACCAAAGTTTGTTCAGCAAGTTTACGATATAAGTTTTTTATGGCTAAAAACCTGCTTCTATTGTTGCTTGAAATCAGCATTGTTGTTGTAGTAGTTTATTATATTTCGGCTAAATAGAAGCCCACAGAGACGAAGAGACGACGACGACGCGACGTATGAGACCTAAAAACCGCACCATAAGGTGAAGGTAATTGTTTCTTTTTTTTGTGTGTTAAGAATTTATTTTTGATTGCAGCTCTAATGTGAAACTTTTGGGTGTGCCACAAAACACCCAGCACCTACATTTGGATTTGAAGCTAAGCCAATCTTTAAGATTCAATCTCCTCAAACGCCAACAACATGCGGATTAAAAGGTATCCGGGAAAGGCAGTCGATGCGAGTCTTTCTCTGGAGCAAACCAATGCAATGGGAATTCTCTACGAAGCCAACTGGTTGCAAGCCCACGAGAGCATTAACACATCTGTTAACCCAGAACCACTTCAGTCAGTTGGAAATAATGGTTACCTGAATGACGGGGTTTCGGTGTTGAGCAAGTACCAAATGACTCTCGAGCAAATTCGAGCTCTCGAACAGCAAAAGCAAAACGACGGAATTGTGAAAGCCATCAAGGATCTAAATGGCTACAAGCCTTCGACGTTGAGGCGGAAGAACCGCAGACAATACCCCGGCTGGGATGAATTGATAGAAGCCAACGAAAGCTTAGCTGGTAAGAAAAACACCTCCGCCTCCGCTGCCACCGCATCAATTGAAGAAAGCAACGAATTCAACGGTAATCACTATGTGGTTGATCCGACGGAAAAACGTCATCATCACCGCCCTAGACAGCTGATTCCAACAACAGAGATCTGTGATCTACCACCCGTTAAGGGTCTGCGAAGATCCCACACGGTGGTGTACTCCCCAAAGACATCTTCCTCCTGCAGCACTTTAGACATCAAAGACTTACGGAAGATATGGAAGGTCGAAAATCGGCAACCTTCGAACAGGACTGTCAACTACCATCCCGCAGAGAGAGAAACTTCCCACGAGAAGGTGATTGCCACCCAACCGGTCCGCCAGAAGGTCATGCCACCTCCTCCACCCATCCGAAACTGTGATACTAGAATAAGTTCAACTGAAGCATACGAATCGATTCACTTAGACAGCCCCCCCAAGCCGGCTCAGAGAAGTCAGCCCATGGCACGTCCACGATCTATTCTGCGAGCCAAGAGCGTTCGAGTGCCAAATGTGACTCTGCAACAACCTTCGGCGGATGTCCAAGAACACTTTGTGCCCAAAACTCCACCAAAACCCCCTCCACGAACGACTGTTCCCAGCAGGATCAATTTGAATCATCAGCTAAATAAATTGCATTCCCAGTCGCAACTTCAACTCGAATCAAGTGAAATCATGAACCGCAATGGTCGACTCTCAGCATCAACTACTAACCTCAACGATCCATCACTTCAGTTGCATGCGGAAACTTCATTTGGCGGACTATCGCTGCACGAAAATCGTGGCCGTCGACAACCAGGAAGTTCGTCTTCGTCCAACAGTACCCATAATTCCGACGATCAATTCAGCATTCCTCGGCCACGGTTGATAGTCCCTGTCCACACGTACGCGCGCAAGCGTAGGACAGGAAATCTCCTTAAAGACCAGGACATAGAGACCATCCCCTCATCCGCCGGTGACGGCGGCGGTGGCGTCGATGATTATCGAGAAGATGGTAAGCAATGTGTAGACTTTAACGTGTTGCCCGAGATCAATAAGATCATGTGACATCATCCACAGCAGCGCCGCCGCGCCGCCAAGCCGCTGCGCTGCTTCTGTCAGACCACTGCTCTATCAGAAGGTCGCTACCATTAAGAGTTGTCGTATATATTGCAACTCTTAAGTGTTCAATGATCTTCCGATCGCATTTCAAGTTATATTTCAAAACCGGTTGATTTTAGTTTGTATGTCTTTATTTAGCTGTTTTTGTCGCATAATTTATGAAGCTTGATGATCATTTCTGAAATAAGTCGCTAAAAAGAGTTGCATATTCTTCACACCAACGACTACGACGACGACGCCCTCTATCTTCTCTGTGTCTCGTGGGTTGCTTCGAAAGTATAATTATACTGAGTCTGACTCCAGAAATAGTTTGCACTTTCATTGCCTCTAGTTCTATTGTTTGCCATAGGAACATATATCTCTCACTTCCAATGTGGGGCAAACCACCAAGGAAGCATTAATTTCCACAGAGCACAGCACAGCACAGATCAGCGAGCGGCTGGTATTGGAATGGATGTTGTACATTGTACAATACATGGCATTAGATGAAAAAAAAACAAGCGCCATGGAGCCGATGATCTGTCTTTTCTAAAATACTACCTCTCTAATTAACTTTTACTTTTGTGCTGTGTGCTGTGTGCCTGGGCCTGCGCCTTCGTTGTGAGTTCAGGAAATTATTTATTCATTCTTCAAACTTTTTGTTTTACCTTTTCTATATTTTTGCAGTAGAATGTTTTATTGATATAAATTAGATTTGCATAGATCGGAAACATTTGCATATGGATCTGGTTTGCAAATTATCATCAAGGCGGAAGATCCCACTTTGATGGTTTTAGCGAGAGGAATAATTCGTTTTAACTACTTTTTTTCTTACATAAAAACGGAAAAATTGTTCCTTAATCAATTGTTAAGAAAAGAAGTAAAATTGTTTCATGAGATTATTTAAAAAACTGCATTTGAATTACAATAAGAAATGTCACATGATTGACAGTTTTAGCCAGCACTAATATCTGTATAGGCGTGTTTAATTGGTAACTGTAAACACATTTGAATAAAACAGACAAGACTTAGCTGTCAACACAAATATTCAAATGAAGACATACTTTCAGATTTTGAAATGTAGGAGGCAGCTACATAGGTGGTGTGAAAAATAAAAGATGGCGAAGAGGCGGTTGTGTTCGTTGATACTAATTTATTTTATGCTTCGCCTGCACTGGACTCATTATGATTGTTTGAAAAACCTTTCTTTTATTTATTTTCACATTAATTCATATCAAAATAAAAAATTGGGTGACAAAAATTAATTAATAATAAAATCTTTTAGGTAAATATTAAAATAAATAGAGGGCCCTTAATTTTGTTCGCCTGATTTCTAAAACCCGTTGGCTTTATGGCCATATGGGGAATCTGTATGAAAGATGTACCAGGCCCAAAGGAGTCAACATCGACTATATTTAGCGACAATTACACGGGCCATTGTCTTGCATTACATTTTCAGCATGTGTAAATTGACGTTTTTTCCTCACTTTTCGGAGTTTATTTTCAAATAAAATTCAATTGAATACATCCTTTTGGTTGAAAATGTCATTCAAACTCTTAAACGCAATCAGAATTTATTAAGTGGCTCAATAATCATGCTTGCGTACAAATTCGATGAAATAAAAAAAAAACTGAATTAGTCGACCTGTGTTTCGATGAATATTTAAATTTTCGAGAAAAACGAAACGTTTGAACACATCCCTGCCAAATAATTTCAAGAACTGACATTTTTTTGACATCTGTAGGGTTTATATTCTCAAGACCTTAGAGATTTCCGTATTCAAGAAAATACAGTCCGTAGTTCCCTTACAAATTTCTCGTATAATCTGTCAAGACTCTTCATATAGAATTTTTAAAATTCAATAAAATCGCACAATTTTAAAAGGAAGAAATAAAATTTCGGGGTGGAATATTTTGTTTATATTTTAGTCTCCTGCTTTTTTAGTCTTTTTGAGAAAATTCTTTCATATCTTAGATATAAACTGGCTGCATTCCACCCACTTTTATCTAGATGTCAATTCTTTAAAATTAAAAAACTAACAATCAATGGTTAGAAACTGGACACATGGTTCAATAATTGTCCAACATATTAGCCAGTTGCTCTTGAAGTTACACTTTGCATATTTTTTTCTGCACAATTCTTTTCAACTTTCAGAATTTTATTTGTATTTAAAGTTTCCTAATATTCATGGAAGTCAAGTTAACCTTAAGCTGTGATTTTAAATTGAAGCTAATTATAAAAAGAAGCTGCACTGGATTTTATTTAAGTTTATTTTTGACTGCATGCATAAATGTATATAAATCACACATGGCAACTCTGTATACTTTTTTCTCCGCTTGCACGTAAATTATTTGCTCAAAATTAATTGCACCCAAGGTATAATCTTCGTGACATTTAAATGTCAACCATGTTTTAATTTTGTATTCTAAACAGCCGCACCGTTATCCAAAATGGTTGCTTGTTTGCTGCTTGCATGATGCGATATCGCAAGCGTAAAAACAAAAACAATTAAGTGTCATCAAGCGTGTTTTCCCTCACTCACATGAATATCTGTGCATAAAATGACGGTGGTTTTGATGAAAAATGCAAAAAACAGCTGATATGGATCTTTTGAGGTAGGCCCGATGCCGATGCGTTGCAGGCATAAACTCTATAATCACGACAAATGAACTCACCCACAATTCTACTGTCACTGTCACTTTTCTCAGAAAGTGCCAATTAACAATAACAATAAAAGCTTAACTGGTTAAAAGACCTCTACTCTCTTATATGCATATTTTTATTTCTGTTTTGTTTGGTTTTTTTTTTTTGAAATATAAAACCACAAGTTTTAAATAAAAGCTCGTGATTGAAATTTGAAGTCGGTTTCCAAATTTGTTTTTGTCATTCGAAGCGAATGATCATTATGAAGTATCTATACAAAAGGCCTTGTATGGCTTGAGGTATGTACCTACTATTTTTGGTTTTCTCTCTTTCTTGGTTATAGCTATTTTTTTGTGTAAGCTGTTTGAGGCTCTAACTACATAAATATAATGAAATAAAGATTCGTGACTAAGTTGAAGAGATGTATATTAAATTTGTATGTTCTATAGAAAAAGGTGTCATCAATATAAGTTGACATTTAAGTCAAAACGAGATATTGTGACTTTTTGTTGTTGTATTTTATTTTCATGGTTCACGAAATGATAAGGGCAAATGTGTGTGGCAATTATTATAAAGAAGTTGGTTGTGATGACACTAATGATTTATTTTTGATCGTAAATTTTAAATCCTGTTCTGGGCTTAAGCCAAGTTGAAAAAAGAAAGGAAAACGAAATTGGCAAGACGTCAATAATATTTTATTGATTTTTTATTGCTTTTATAGTTTTGTGAATGTTTACTTTTTAAAAATTTCACCAAGTCATGCAACATTTTGTTTATTTATTAATGTTCGAAAGTAAACATTTAAGAAAATTGATGAAAAACAATCAAAGGAACAGATGAACAGATAAAAAACATGAAACAAGAGATACGAGTATTTATACATTGTATTAAAAACTAAATTCACAAATAGGTTTCCCGAAATAGGTTTTATAGATTAAATGGTTTTGAGTTCAAATTTGTTCTTTCCCTTCCATTTGAAAATTTTGTAATACAATTTTAAATATTTATTAAGATACGAAAGCCCTAAAATATAGCTCCCAATCAATTAATTCCCAAAATTACTAAAAAATGACAACATTTAACATGAACTGTTAATAGCCCTAAGACGAGAAAAGTTCCGGACTCCTTTCCTGAAAAGCCGAATAGTCGAGATGATAAAGAATTTAAAAGACATTCGAAACAAGGCTGTTGTTTAAAATTTGTTGAGACTCTCACAAGGCTCTTCAGTTTGGGTTTTATAGTTTATTGTATTAGTTGTTTTTTGAAATATTAAAAGAAGGTTTTTGATGAATTTATTATTAAATACAAAAAGATGTTTAAGGCTATCTAATTTCATGGAGTAGATTTTTTTTCAATTAACTTCGTAATGGTTTTTTAAATCCATAATCATTATCTTCAATATTTAATCCAAATATTTTATGTAATTGTCAAAAACCTTCATAAGTTCATCAATCTTAAAGAACGGAACTATTTATGCTAAAACGGTTCAACAGAAAAAGGCAAAACAGTTTGAAAGTAATTTTTGTTTTTGTAACGAATCCAACGTTTTAAGAAGGGTCATTGTCAAATTTTTGAAATATATTTAAAATGTTAACATACAAATATTGTTGGAAACGGGTAGCTGAGCAAATAGATAAATTCGAAGTTAGAATTTCAAATCAGCAATAAAAATTAACTTCGAAACTTTTTTTTTTCAAACCAAGAATGTATTAAATTCAAGGTTTCTCAAAACTTCATCTAGAGCCAAATGAAGACCCAAGTACCTAATGAGAATTTGCAGAAACCAAGTAAAATTAAACTTTATCTAGAAAACAAAAATCTGTACTTTTCAAAATCATCATACAATTTTTCACTAAAAACTTAGTTCTTTTTTACCGCGTTTGGTAACCTTAAATTTTTTTCAAAAGTTATATTTTAAAAAACCTGATGTGATCGAAAAATGTTAAGTCGATGTTCGAATTCAGAACCACTCAATTCTTTAAAGAAGTATTATTTTGCTTTAGTATAGCAAAGACACTTAATTTTGACGACCAGTGTTAAAGAGTGAGACGAGACTTAGTTGCATGCCCAAAATATTTATTATAACGAGATGAGACTTAAATTTTTTGATTTTTGAAAGACCAAGAAAAGAGTATTGTAAAAACCATGCTCCATAATATCTATTCTCAAACAGAGAACATTCATGGACATTTGTCTGCGTAGAACACTCCTAAGGTCTATGTACTGTCAGAAAGGCTTTTTAATTTATTGTCCTTTGATCTGATTTTCAAAAGGAGATCATAGACTGAAAATTACGATGAAGTCTTAAATCACTGGATCTTATATCAATTTTTTCTAAACTTACTTAGGGTTCTTGGACTTTACGACCACTTATTTAACGTTACATTTTTCTTTTTTTTCGAATGTCTTCTCTTCACTTAATATTTTCGACAAAAGAGTACGAAAAATATGCACGTTAAATGGAAACAAAATAATTAAAAAATATTGGTAATGCTTACAGCTAAGTTTTATATATTTTTTCAAAGCCAAAACTTTTGTCTATTAGCTTGTTTTTAAATCAAGTTAAAACTATGCATAGTTTTTGAAAAAAATTGTTTTAAACTCAAAGTTTGTGCAAAAAAAAGTTTAAAAAAAGGTTTAAGGTGTAATTTTTCAAAACTTTAATGCTTGTTTTTAACTGTTCTATACAAATCCTTCATAAAACTTTGTCACCTGAGTTATCGTACTCTCCACATATTTTCAAATTTATTCTATAGACGAAACGTAAGTATTGAAAACCACATTCAAAACTCTGGACTTTGGTATTATTTTCCCTGCTCCACGAACGTTTTCCTACTTTTTTCGAGTTTGACAATACTTAAAAATAAAATTAAAATGCACTCATGCTAACTTTTTATAGATAGGTTTTCTACACTAATGTATGTAACGAATAAACTTAAAAATTACTGGACCGATTTTAATAATTCTTATTTCATTAGAAAGCTACACTATCATTGAGTAACATAGGCTATATTTAGCACTAGATTACTATAGAAATCTTTAGAAATTCCTATTAAAACAAACCGAAGGTGTAAAAAAATTAGCCATAAAATGTCTTTCACCGCATACGCTGCGAAGAGTATTAATGATATAATATAATAAATGTTTTCTAATTTAGTGATTCATGGTCGTTTTAATAAGCATGCTTATAACTTAAATATCTGTACCTATTTATGTCTACTCGTACGAAGCCTGGACGGGCCGCTAGTAGTTCATAAAGATTTGGTTTTTAACGACTTACGAGTAAAACCATGAACTACTTATACTCGTAGTTGAGAATTAAGACCCTGTTAAAAATATAATAGAAGTTAGTTTATTTCGTTCAATCGCAATCATCTCTATTGGGATATAGTTAGCAGAACCAATTAGGAATTCATTTTTAGCGAATAATTATGACGATAATGCCTGGTTTTTAATTATACTACTTTTAATCCGTGCCATCTCTTCATTCATCAATCAAACTAATAGCCAAAAACTTAACTTATAATAAATAAATTAAATAATCAAACGTTACTTCTCAAGCCAATTATGCAGGTAGGTACTTTCAATTTCCAAAAAAAAAAAAAGAATTGCAAAGCATTCCAACCTTTGGGTTGCATGTTTCAAGCAGAGGTGTAATAAACCAACTCCAATATTAAAACCAAACATAAATAAAACTACCTTGATCTATTAAACCTAGGCATAGCCACATAGCCGCATAACCACTTTGACCTTTTTTCTCTTTCAACCAAAAAAAAAACAATTTTTGTGGCAACTGAAAACAAACGGCCTTGAGATATAAAACTTATCATTATAAAATAGTTAAACACAACAACCTCAGTTTAAAAAGTAGTCATACAAAAATCAGATAGTGAGCGGTAACATTCCATTTTAAGTAAAGCAATAAAACACATAAATTTAGTATTTGTTTTCTGTACTAATGTTTAAGTGATTGTTTTGCAAAATCTTAATGAAACTTTTTCGCTGTACGTTTTCATATCAACTTTAATAATCAAAAAACACCTACAACATGTTCTAGTTGCAGTACAATTGCTTTTGTCTCATCATTAAGAATTAAAAGTCATGGCCATAATTAAAAAGTGTTCCCAATTCAGTGAATTAATTAAGAAAAGAATAAAAAGTTTCATTTTTATTTTCCGGCGACGATCGAGACCAAAAGTAATAAAAAACTCAATCCAAACTTTGTGTGAACCAACAAAAGGTGGGAGCACCCTAAGACAATACAAAAAAAAAAACAAAAGTTGTTTTCGACCTCGAACCGAAAGCCTCTAAAGCCGGCTTAGTTATTATATCTTAGGGCCTCTGTTAGGCTTTATACACATTTTCATGATTTATACTTTCTGATATCATGCTGAGTGCGAATTAGTTTAATAGTTTTCATTAGTTCAGCCACATAACACACATCACACAAAACATACTTAATGTA
This sequence comes from Eupeodes luniger, assembly GCA_951509635.1. Lineage (NCBI taxonomy): Eukaryota > Metazoa > Arthropoda > Insecta > Diptera > Syrphidae > Eupeodes > Eupeodes luniger. The sequence goes on along the minus strand of OX608075.1, from coordinate 1,723,885 downwards.
TGATGGTCCTATCACACACAACAATTACTATCTTCCTCTCTTCATTAAAGCCTTTAATTAGGGGAGAAATTTTGCGCTGCCAGTCATCCGCTGCGCCCGCCGCGCACCGCAACGCGGCATTGAAAATGATGAGTGATCACGCAGCAAAACAGCACAAAAATTAGACAGACAATGCATTTTTCTGGATGCTGCGTTGCGGTTGAATTCTATGTGCAGCAATAAACCGAAGAAATACAATGTTTGACGTACATATGTATGAACAAAACGACATGTGCTGTAATGGTGGTGGAAGAAAACCTTTAGAATGTATAGCCGCATTGCTCCTTTTAGTGGTTTGACTTGTGGCTTTTCTCAAGACTGTAGGTAGATATATCTATATTTTCTGAGCATAAAAGAAGGAGATCCATCACCATGCGTCAGAAGAGCCATCAAAACCAAAATTACAAAGCAAAGAAAACTCGTTTCGAGTGAAATCATACACATCAGGTTTATACATCTTTTTTTTTCTTTCTCTCAAACTTTGACATTAGGTACCTCTATCTACCTCTGCCTATTGCGGTTAAGAACATTTTAATAAATTATTGCCAACTATGTTCTATAGAAATAGAAATCTAATAAAATACGATTCACTAAATTTTATTTGATTTAGTCGTAGTTTGAAAATTGAAGAATGCCTTTAAACAGTAGGTGAGTTTTATTGGTAGTCTATAGCTAGTACAATAATACAGAACGCTATACTCATAAATGTTACACACTTTTAATTCTATTTTTAAAGGCTAACATCACTGACATTGTCAATAAAACAAAGTAAAGTAAGCTAACTCAAATATCACTCCTTGAAATTATTTTGAAGGGATGTGTTCATAAGCACAGTCTTTTATTTATTGCTTTAAAATGAGTTAGGAAAGAAGGAATGGTAGAGTCACATTTATTTTTAGTTAATTTTTTGTCACGAATGTCAAATCAATTTTGATTATACTTAGTGATTGATAAAGCGTTTCAACGTGCCTACGAATTTAAATGTAATTTTCTGCCCAAAGGATAGAAAAAGGAGAATTTCGTTTTAAAAAAGAAACTCATTTTAAAAAAGCCTAAATGATTTAACATGGAGAAATTTAACGTTCTGAAATTGTATGTTAAACCACAAACCGTGTAAAAAGGTCGATCAAAAGTAACCTTTTTCAAAGTGGCATAAGCTTGACCTAAAATTTGCAAAGTGTTAAACTTAAACGGGAAGCCCTAAAGGCGATAAAGTGCATAAAATTAATGAGATGACGATCGACTGAAAGTTTGCTTAAAAGATATTATTTTCAATCAATTTGGCTTAGTTCAATCTCCTTATTTAGTTGCAAATCAATGTGAAAATAACAACATTAAAAAATAGATTGCGATACAAAATAAGTAACAAATTTTGTACCACTCGCAAAATATTGACGTTTGCCAAATTACCAAACAGCCATGCTGGTCTCATTTTTCAGAGAAATAGTGGTATAAGTGTTATTTTTATTGTACAATAAATTCAAAACAACTTCAAAATTTTTCTACGGATTCCGAAAATGTATGTACTCATTGAAGTTCAATTTTTCCTTGTTCTGCGTACCAAACTTAACCTATAAAACACGTCCAATTCTTAAAAAAATGTGAGCATATCGGAATCACTGTTTTCAAGATCCCTCATATAAAAATTCCGAAAAAAGTTATAAAATCCAGTCTGCTAATTAGATTTGTTTTAATTCCCGTCTTCCAAAATCCCACCTGTTCAATATCCCAATCTATTATAATCCTGCTTTTTAAAATCCCGAGAAATCACGCCTATCCCGTTTTTTAACAAAAATTTCTTTTTAAAATATAGATGTTGCTTTTTATAAGCACTTGTACTATTTTTAAATTCAAAAAAGCTTAAAATATTACACATAAAAAAATTTGCTACTGGTTTAAAGTTTATGTTTGTTCTCCTTTTACGGAGTATCATAACGTTAGCTTCAAAAATTATTGAAACATTATTTCAATATTTCTTGCTTATTTTAATACTTCTTAAATTTATCTAATTACGAGGTACCTGATTTTTTAAATTAGTATTTTATAAAAAGCGAGATTATAGAAAGCAGGTTTATTAAAAGTGGGATTTTAAGAAACGGGATTTTAAAAACCGGAATGCCGAACCTAAATCAAAGCCAAATTAAGTCATCTTTAAAATTCAGCAGGTTTTTGAAATATGTAACTCACATTGTTAAAAATTGTGTAAGAAAAATTTCCTATTTTGTCTGTGAAAAATATTGTTGAACTGATTTTCTACTCAGTTGGCAATCCTATACGAACTCATCAAAACTAAAAAAGGCTATTTAAGTTTGTTTAAGTGACTTTAGAAAAAAATATATTTATATTTGATGTTTGTCTTTTGGTATACTCTCTTCCAAATGCTGCTGTGCATGACTAATTGTTTTTTTTTTACATTTATATTTTTGCAGAGGGACGAGTTGAAGTCTCACGTGAAGGAAAATATTTATCAACATTGTCCGGCGCAAAGGTACTTGGAGAATTGGCCATACTTTACAATTGTCAACGAACAGCAACCATCACGGCCATTACCGAATGTAAACTTTGGGCCATAGAACGACAATGTTTCCAAACGATTATGATGCGAACTGGTTTGATCCGTCAAGCCGAATATACGGACTTCCTCAAAAGGTGAGTTTGTTAAAAATGTTTCATTGCTTGCGAAAGTTGTTGTTTTGCTGATAATTTCAAGACGAAGTGACGAAAGACCTTTGTGGTGAAAAATTATAAAGTTTACCCAAGACGGTTTAATTTTTGTGTAAATGTGAAATTTTGTTGACCATTTTTATTTTTTTGTTTTTTTTTTGTTTACAAAAAACTTAGAGACGCTCGTTGTTGCTTCACAATCATGTTTTATTGGCTAAGAGCTCACTTAAACGCTTTATGGGCAAGCAACATTTTTACATGCTACGCGTATAGAGGCTCAAACGATCAATAACTAACAAAAATACCAGTGGTTAGTAATCAAGGTGGCGACGAGGCGGGCGGGGAAAGAAAAAGATTCACTTTAGGGAAAAACTAAAAAAACCCGGTGGTATAGCGGCGGCGGCGGCAGCGTGTTGTGAATACACAGTTGACTGATTATGGTTTTGTTTTTAATGTTTATTGTGTCTTATGCAACGATCTGTTTTCTTTTGTCACCATAATTTGTCTACAATGACGATCACGATGACGACCTGCCTCACTGACGTGACGGTCGTACTGTGTCGTCCGCCTGATATAAATAAGACACTTGAAGCGTTTCAAGTCGTTTATCCACATGATGGTACCTACTTGATTGCCATACTTCATGGCTTCCGTTTTTATGGTGGCTATTAACCCAGGCTTTAAATTAGATATCTCGTTTGGCGCATACCTTTGTGCTCAAAGTTGGGTTAATTGAGTTTGAGTATCAAATGAAAACGAAAGTTGTGTACGTTAAATTTCCCGCCCACCAAACGTGGACGAGCGGCAGCGGAGAATCAGCGAAGCAATCGTCTAGAATTACATGAGCAAATCGCTGGAACTTGCAAGTTACAAGTTCGTTGCCACACTTCGTGAAATCAAGATTTGAAAGTAAAAGTGAATTCACTTCGTGTTCTAAGATTTTGAACTGAAAACATGAAATTGGATCTTCTATGAGTCGATAGTCGGAGTCGGAGTCGGAGTGTCCGGTTCCACGTTTCCATGTGTTGCACTATGCAAACAGCTATTAGGCGTGTTTTTTTTAAGTGCTTCGTGTGCAAATTATATTGAGGTAACGAGATTCGGAGAATGCCAGAGATAGATTCATAAGATTTCATAAGTCAGTTGTTGTGGAGTAATTCACACTCCCCATAAAAGGTGTGATGTCATCCGACCTGAAATGAATTTCCAAAGAAACATATAATCTTTTTCATTGCGAGTTTAATAGTTTTCGAATGGGCACAGTAGTAGCCATTTATGCGTTTTGAAAGTTACACAAAAATAGTAATTGCGCTGTTTTCAGGAAATCTATTTTTATCCAACAAAAAAAATTACTTCAAATGTTATAAAAATTATGATGAAAAAGTTTGCAAATTACTTTAATCTAATGGCTTGGCTTTGGTACATTGGTTTACAAAATGTGGTCTTGCGTTTGTCTCTTTGATCTCAAGATGACCACACCGCCGCACAGACAGATCTCTGTGATGTCTTCAAACTTATAATACAGTGGAAATGTGTACACAATCGTATAGAGACTAATCGAATTTTTAATTGAGGATGGATTGCTTTTTCTGCATATTCATACATAATTTATGTTCCATTTATCTGAAGGCATATTTCAATGAAGTTAAGTATTAAAAAGATACAAGGTATGTTTATGAAATAAACGACGAAGAAAATATAAGTATTTCTTTTGTTATTGAATTATTCAACATGTCACTAGGTATTTTCTTTTAACATTGATTAGTTTAATTTTTAAAGGGAGTCAAAATATCAAGGAAAATCATACTCATTTGAATAATGTTTATTTCTTATGCAAGATTTGTTTTAAAATATAAGTTTAAAGTTTTATACAAATCGGACAATGATTTGCAAATATGGAACCTAAATTGTAGGTTTGATACTGCACGTTTAATAAATTACTAGGTCTTCTGTTCGTTATAGGTATCGCTAAAAATTTCCACATCTCCCCTTAAGTTTGTTTTTATTATTTTGATAGCAGAAATGACGTGACAAGACAAAAATATAGGAAATTTAGAGCTCTACAACTTTTGTTATTCACAAAATTTTCTGATTTGCGCAACAAAATGAAAGATATGAAAAACTGTATTATAAATTTTTAAATATAAGAATGTGTTAAATATTTTTTAAGAAGATTTTGTAGCGAATTTAATTTAATAAAGTTTTGTGATACATTTTTCATTGAAAATCATTCAAGAATTTGATTGACTATTAAGTAATGTGTTTGGAAAGTTTCTGTGTTCCCTATTTGATAAAAGCATTTTGGTACTGTATTTCCTTACAAAAAGATAACATGTTTTGATTCTTTTCATTCCCCCTTAATTTTTATTTTGAGTATTGAGATGACTGTGGTCAAAAACAAATTTTGACACAATTTTTTGTTTCAATTGGATCACGTTCATTTATTTTTTTAGTCGATAGAAAAAATGTGTCAGAAAAACCCAAACAAGACGTAACCAACCCCTGATGCCGCTATCCATGAGCGTTATATGCTTCGAGGAAACTAATTAACTATCAGTCCGCGGTATGTGTATCAGAGATCGCCTCTTATGGTATGATCACATATTCGACTTTCTTCGACGATGCAAGAAAAATGGCTGCAATTTACAAAGCCACAACTCCAACATAACTTCCTTATTCAGACAGGTGCCCCTAATTCTGTTTAAGTCTTTTGGTTAGAATTCAATAAAAGAGGTCTAAAAATGTTAAATTATAGAACTTTAATAGAAGCATTTACATCGCTCTATCACTCCCCCAACATTTCACACCTTTCGTTGTTTTACCGATATTTTTACAAACAACGTTTTCAAACAATTCATCCGTAATGATAGCAAAAAATTTAATATAAACTTCCTATTGTAAGGTTGTCGGTCCGATTTTTCAAATTGAAAATTTTGTAGATCTTCGAAGTTTTAAGGTCCCTAAAATCTAAAAATTACAGATATATACAAGGAAATATAGTGGGTGTTTTACATCAATTTAAAAACTGTGAAAAATGAGTTTGACTCAAAATATCTCACAAAATAATTACAGTATGGACCTTTAATTAAAGTTTATATTTTGCGTTGTGACATTAAACGCAAATGGAATTAACTTTAAATAAATTCAGTTATCTTCACTAATATTGTAAAGAGGAAAGATTTGTATTTTTGTATGTAACGAATAAACTCAAAAAGTACTGGACCGATTTTAATAATTCTTTTTTCATTAGAAAGCTATACATTATCACTGAGTAACATAGGCTATATTTAGTACTAGATTACTATATAAATCTTTATAAATTCCTATTAAAACCAACCAACAAAAATTAGCCATACAATTTATTTCACCGTAGTACCCGTGGCATGATGGTTAGTGCGTTGGACTATCATGCCAGAAGTCGTGGGTTCGATCCCTGCCTATGCCATCTAAAGTTTTTTTTCACGGGTACTGCCTCTTGCGAGGAATTGACAAATTCTCCAAGAGTAATTCTTGTCATGAGAAGTGCTTTCTTAAATTAGCCGTTCGGATTCGGCATAAAGCTGTAGGTCCCCTCCATCTCTGACAACAGTACTCGCACACAGGAATGGTTGAGAGTTGTCAGTCACTAGGCCCTAGTTCTCAAACGGACTGTTGCGCCACCCAATTTATTTTATTTATAATTTATTTCACCGCATACGCTGCGAAGAGTATTAATAATAGGACAAAAAAATGTTTTATAATTTAGTGATTCATGGTCGTTCTAATAAGCATGCTTAGAACTTAAATATCTGTACCTATTTTTGTCTACCCGTGCGAAGCCGGGACGGGCCGCTAGTTTATTATAAAGCCTAGTACGCTGCTGATGCGAAACGAAATTTCCCATACAAAAATGACATGACGAAATCATAAACGAAAAATTTTGCTGTGCTTTTCGTTTTTCAGTACGCTGCTGAACGATGAAATGTGACATTTTAGTGGAGAGCTGTACTAGATTTCTTAGTACAATTCTCCACTCTTTTCGTTCTCAATTTAATTGCCCAGCACATTAATTGCTTGCGAAATTTTGACGTTTAATTTTTTTATTGAAAAAAAAAATTGTTTACTCGTGACTTTCGGTGTTTTGACTTTGATTTATATTTGATTTAAAATTTAATATAAAATGGATTTGTCTAATATGTTCCAACATTGCATTTCTGAATCGGAAACTCAGGATGTTATTGGTGATGTGCAACTAGTGATGAAGACAAGCAGTGAAATTCAACTTCCAGACAGAACTCTCCACAAATATTTTTCCGCTGTGGTTTTCGTTTTCATTTCGCTCTGCACTTGGAGACCACCGAAAAATTTCGTTTCGCATCAGCAGCGTACTAGGCTTAAAACAGAAAAACTTAAGAAAAAGCTTTTCGTCGACTCGAATTTTTCCAATACAAAAAAATTATATTACATCTAGAAAAACTATGTTTTGAAAAATAACGTTTTGACATCTGATATAATGTTTAGAGAAATGTAAGAAACATGAAAAATAGTACTAAAAATTATTCGTAAACATTGATTTACAAATCGAATATCTTGAGAAAAAAATTCAAACTTATTTCATCACAGACAAAACATAATTGTTAGCATTTGGTTAAATTTAAAACGAAAATGCAACAGTAAATTATTTAAGTGTTTGAAATATCTTGACAAAAATCAACAAGCTTCATTCATTGATTGCAAATTTTTTTGAACTTCTTTAAAATACAATTGGCTTTTATGCGAACAAAATTATTGTTTTATAGGGCACCAACGTTACACTCCACCTTCTTTTATTATAATACCGCCTAGCTGAAAAAGTAAATTTTTTAAGAACAAAATATTCCAAACATTTGTCCTCAAATGCGTCTTGGTAAACTTATTAAACATATGTATAGTCACACCTCAGGGACAAATTTCATGTTGGCGTACGTTATAAAAAAAACGATTTGTTCTTGACCATTTTTTCGAAGTCTTTAAAGAACTTTTCCGATAAATAAAATTGCGTTTAATTTAGTTTATTTGATTTAAGAATTGGAAACAAGTCAAAAAAATCACCGTACGAAACAGTTATTATTTGGAATATAATTTATGCAGAAAAAAAACTTAGAGGCTTATTAAAGTATGTTAGGTTTTTTTAATCTCCATATAGCTTTAATCCATGAAAGCCTTGAATTTGCATTTTGATACTCAAATTCATTGCAAATGTTACTGACTTTGACACTTTTAACTGTAGACTGTCCTCGAATCAAGTTTGTATAAACGTATCAAATCAAAAACTGAAAATTAATTGAATATTTTATCATTTAACTCCGCATAAAACTCGCTACCTGTCAAATTATGTTTATGTATACAGTACAAGTGCAACGCACTATTATAATCGTTTAATAATTTTTAGTTGATGTAAACTCCAACTCTAACTCCTTCGCTGGCATTAAAATTGCATTTTTAAGTAGTTTTCACTTGAAAGCGTCAAAAGATATCCATCTATATCACAACGGACGTCAGGCCGTTTAGCTTAAAAATTAGTAAATCCCAACAACAGGCTATTAGAAAGCTCGCCCAAGCGGTTTTATTATTATTATTATCATTCTCAACCTTAATTAATCGAATAAGATGATGGAAAAAGGGGCAATGTACGAAGACGTAGGAGAGGAGACGTACCATACGTATATGTATGTATGTGGATTGATCACCTGTCTGTCTTTCTTCAAAAGATGTAGAGCTCTTTAAATGATTAAAAAATAAGAAAGAAAACACAAACAAACAACAAACATTAAATCAATTCTATGGTTGTTGGTATAGTAATTTAACATTTCACACACCATTTGTAGGTGCAACTTTGGATAAATAGTGAAATCATTCATATCCATAACAAGAAGCTAAACATAGTCCATTAGACCAAGTCCAAGCTCTCGCTATAGACGAAATCATCATATACCTACATATGTAAGTCACAGCTCAGAGACAACAACTGATGCACATCAAAATTGATAGGTTGGTATAGTTATAGGGAGCTTGTGGCAGAGGTTGTTTTTTAAAAGAGATTTAATCATGTGGAAAACTTAAAGTATACAAATTAGTTCAAGCAGATAGAAAAGAAAATAAACAAAAATTTTGAGAAATTTTGATGCATACATTTTTAAAAAAAAATTGGTTATCAAGTTTAATTTAAGACCCAAGAAAATACTAAAAAGAATTATTAAGTTAAGTCCCCAAAGCTTGGTTTATGTCCGTAAAGGAGTTATTTTGCAAATTGTAGTTCAAAACTTTTTACAAAAATTTTGTTTAAAAAAATAACAGCCTTAAAAATATAAATATTACACTTAATAATTTTCACCAATCGTAAGAACAGTAAAAGTATAATTTTCTGTTAATTAGTCGTTAATTCATTGTGACAATTTTGATTTCGTCGTTCCTATGTTTTCCTTATTTATTTTTTGTTCACCAAACTATACACATAATGCTACCTAAGCACTTCCTCAGAGGCAAGTTAAAACTATTTCTATTTGTTTATTCCTTATTAATATTTTATTAATCAAACGCTAATTAACTTTATCAAAGTTATATCTTTCAGCTGTTTGAATGATTGTTCTTTTTGTTGCTTCTATTTATTCATAATAAAGTTACGAAAGCCTCTCCCAAAAGCAAGTTAAATATCTTTGAGGCTTATTAATAAGTATTTTGGGGTTAATTAATCTTTAATTAACTGTTTAAAATTATTTTTTTTGTTGTTGTAGTTTTAGTACGAGACTTCTAAAGCCATTGAATAGTGTGATAATTCACATGAAACCGCACAATTTTTAAGTGGCACGACTGATTGATGGTTAAATAACGTCAAATTTATAAAACATGTACTTATATTAAGAAGTTGAAGTGTTTGTTTGTTTGTTTGTTTGAACGTGCTAATCTCAGGAACTACTGGTCCGATTTGAAAAATTATTCCAGTGATAGATATCTCATTTATTGAGGAAGACTTTAGGTTATATAACCTTACGCTAAGACTGACTGTTTAAGTTTTGCTAGAATTAATTTGGCAGAATTGTTGCCCCTTAATAGTTCTAAAAAAAAGCCCGCGTCTTTTTATGCTAACCAAACATTTTCTCAAATAAACCAACTTGTTGAATATAGAAAGAGAACTTTGTGAAGTCAACATTAATGCAGCAAAAAAAATATGGTTAATTATCACTCCTAATTCAAGACTAATCCATGACAAATTATAAAACAATAAAGTATTCAGGATAAAACCTTTAAATATCTTTTTTGAGAAGCTTTTAGCCAAGTTGGTATCGTATCAAGTTAAAAGAACAACCAAAAAACATAAAAAGAACTTGGAAATATAAAATTGGCCACAACTTATAAAAGACTAATCATTGGCAAATTTAACACCAATTTTGACAATTTTGGATCTTTTAAGGTTGTTCTGCTTAGTTGTCGCTCATAATTGAATTGCAAACTTGACATATGTAAATGCATAGCAACAAGTCTAAAAACATAGAAAACATTGCACGGCAAATTTTAAACTATCACACTTAATTCAGGGCTAACTAACGTCAAATTATAAAACAAATATACAATTCAGGACATGATATTTAAAGTTGTTTTTCAGGCGTTTTAAAGCCAAGTTGATATCAAATTAAAAAAGCGCTAGACTTACTCGTGGAAAACTTAGAAATACCAACATTTCCACATTTTATTGAATACTCATGTAAGGCAAATTTTCTACTGACTAACTTTTCCGTCGGTGAAGAGTCTTCTTCAAATTTGGCACGTATAGTCACACTTTTCTTCGATTAGCAACTCTATTTCTTTTTGTGTGTTTTTGAAAAAAATGGTTTATATTTCTGAATGGAGTCTCACTTAAAATCAATTTTTGGCAAAAACGGAACTAAAATACATTATTTGAAAATTTGAAAAATAAAACAAATAATTTTCTGGCCACCAGCTCCTTAGAAATACCCATGAAGACAAAGAACAGTAGTGCAAATACCTGAAGTCTGCTCTGTAGTGCATAAACATAGCACACTCAATACATATGTTCATTAAATACCTTATAGAGTATTATGCGTATTTTTGAGCAGGAAAATAAAACATCTTCAAGTTTATTAGGCAATTTAATGTGTAAATTTTAAAATTGACTAAGCCTTGCCTATATAACTTTCTCTGGTTTCGAGACGAGCCTAAAAGTTAATGACCGCAATTTATTTCAATTCGATTATGTCCACGATCTTAAGCTCTCAATCAGGCTTATTATACAGCAGGACCGACTGGAAAATCAATAGCTTATCCGGAAAATTGTATATGCTTATCAATGGCAATGTCTCGTTAAATCAATCTCAATAAAAATATCAAATCCGTTTGGGTTTTGATGGAAGCCAATGATCTTGCTCAAACAACAACTTAACTTAACCGTAAGCCGGTCAGCATAAGCTGCGCCATCATTATTGAATAATACTCGTCCCGACTTTAATTTCAAAAGGAATGCAAAACTTTCTTCGTCTTTTTTTTTTCAAAAGCTATATAATGATTTTTTAAACTTGTCGGCATTCCGGCACAACGTGACGTTGAACGACGACGAACGAATCACTGAAGAGTTCGATGCCACCTCCATTTTCATGAATCATGAGGAAATACAAAACAGCACAGCAACAACAACAACAACGAAAAGAAATGAAAACAAAAACTAATATAATTTTTCACGTTTTTCCAGTGTGCCGATCTTCAAGAATCTGCCGGAAGACACTCTCATCAAAATATCAGACGTGCTGGAGGAGACGTATTATCAAATGGGCGATTACATCGTCCGCCAAGGAGCCCGAGGTGACACTTTCTTCATAATATCCAAAGGTCAAGTTCGTGTAACAATCAAACAAGAAGACGCCCAGGAAGAGAAATTCATTCGAACCTTAAGCAAAGGCGATTTCTTTGGTGAAAAAGCTCTCCAAGGGTAAGTTAAAAAAAAAAAAAAAAAACAATTTTCTAACAATGTAACGATTTTTCTTCTACTTTTATCTTCTTTTCTTTCTTGGAATTCCGCAGAGATGATCTTCGAACAGCAAACATCATTTGCAATTCACCAGATGGAGTTACTTGTTTGGTGATCGACAGGGAAACGTTTAACCAGCTTATATCGAATCTGGACGAGATACGGCATCGGTATGACGACGAGGGAACGCTCGAGAGGAAAAAGTGAGTATTCCACATTATAGCACTTCATTGATTTCACATTAGGGTAAAAAATAAAAAATCATTTTATTTATTGTTTTTGTTGATTCTTTTTTTACTTGCGTTGCCATTTGGACTTTCACAAAATGGCAACAGCAGCACCAGCAGAAGCGGTGTCGGCGTTATTTGTGTTGTAGTCAAGGTTCCAAAATTATCACTTAACTTGTACTTTCTATCGTGCAATATTATAACAAATAAAGGCCCGGCAAAACGTGCAGCTGTACGACTCAAGCTATTACCATTTTATGTGAGATGAATATGATCTGACGTTCAAAATAAAAATAAAAGAGAAGAGCCGCCATGAACGAACATTTTAGGAGTGGATGTTAAATAGAAAATATTAATATGAGAAATACAAAAGGGAGCTTATATATTTTCACAGCCTTTAAAAAAGAAATAAACAGCTATGTGTTGTATAAGGCGATATTTTGGATCAAAAATGAAGCACAGACATTTTCAAAACTAACTCTTCTTAGCTCAGATTTAACTGAGCGTGTTTTTGTTTACCACTGAATTTAGTTATATTTAAAATAGCTTTATACAAAAATTGAAAATTTTGAACTCAAGAATGCAATTTGGATGAATGGTTTTATCCCAAAGCTACTCAAAGATAGCTATTTCCATCAAACAAAAAAGTGCGTATACGCCACAGTGAACTATTTTGAGAACAAACATTCAAATACAAAACATTATTAGTACTGTTTTGTAAATTTGGATGATTTCAATCCAAAAAAAAATATTACTAAGATTCTGTGCAAAACAGTCAAACTGCTTAAACGTTTCTTTTTTTTTTAAATTAGAAAACGTGACAAAAAAAACAAACAGTTTGTTTCTGTATCATGAAAATTTTAAAGCCTGTTTCCAAAACTGTAAAAATGCCTTATTTTATTCATATTCACAATTAGGGAACTTTTTCAAGACGAAATTTTCTAAAAAGTGTAAAAGTTGGTTTTTCCATTTTTACGTTTAAATTTTTCAAAAATGTTTGCAAATAAATCACTTTTTCAATTAATTTAACTTTAACAAACGTAATTTACTAGGATATATGTATATTGAAGGAAAATTCTTTTAACGATTTTATTTTAAATTATTCTGTGGATCCTAAAGGAAATACAGGGTTTTCCAGTAAGAGATTTTATTTCAATATTTAAAAATCGAGTATTTTTAAGAGATATAAAAGATATTTATTTCATTGTATAGAGTACACGCAAAATTGCGATTTTCAATATTATGAATATCTTCTTACCTCGACCATACAAAAATTATTGCTCATATCACGGTACGAGTTGCACTAGCCTCGTTTCCGAATACTTAATCACAGTGCACCAAACAGTGACACTTTGAAAATTGAAATGCTTTTTAAAAATCATTCTTGAATTTTTCGAGCCCCAAATACGAAAATTCTGCTTATTACCGTAGCCTCCTAATTAAATATAGATCTTATCACTGAAGATGAATTTTTGATGAAAATTCGGATCATTTTTGTTCAGTACAAGAACCAAATTACACAAGAAACGATGTTTCTAGTTCAAATGGCTTGAAATCTTTTTTTTTTTCAAAATACTGTGCAATGTTGTTAGTTGAATGGTAAGTTGAAAAAACATTCAGTGACAAATAAAGTTTCGAGTCTTCACATCACTAACTTTTCTTAACAGCTCAAATTTGTCCACCCACCAGTTTCACTACTGCCGGCCGAAAGTTGCTTCAAAATGATCCAAAAGTAATTTTATTTTGAAAACTGTGCCACAGTTCTCAAAATGAACTTTAGCAATTTCAGTGCATTGTTGATCTTTTATCTTTCCATTTTTAGTAATAAAGTAATAACATAATTTGAACTTGTTAAATTTTAAAAGATGAAAGTTCCAAATTTGACAGATGTCCAAAACTCTAGCTTTTCAAAATAAAACCTCTTATTGGAAAAACCTTCACAATCCACTCTATCGTCCAGATTTTATTTTATTTCTGCTCATAACGGTTCTTCTTTAAATTATTTTCGGAAAATCAGATTAATTTTTTAGAAAAATATTGAAAAAAAACTTACCTAAGTCGTTTGTCCATTTAAGTAAAGAACTTTAAATAAAAAATTATTTGTGTCAAACCTTAAAGTAAATTGTACATTTTCCAAGCCCAATGAAATTTAGTCATAAATTTGACCTTATTTTTTAAAAACCACAACACAAATACGTTGATATTGTATAAGTTATCATTATTTCTATTTCAAGCATATTTTTATTCTAAAAAATACGATTAACTCATTTTACATATTTTACTCTAATGCTTACAATTTCTGAATTATCAAAATTGAAAGTAAGTTCTTCATACAACTCCATTTTTTGTTTTTTTGACCATCAACAATATTTATTAATTTTGTGTTTTAATTATTTTCTCTAAGGATCAACGAACAGTTCCGTGATGTTAGCCTTTCTGATCTACGAGTTCTTGCCACTTTGGGTGTTGGTGGTTTTGGTCGAGTGGAATTGGTCCAAATTACATCCGACCCGACTCGTTCGTTTGCTTTGAAACAAATGAAGAAATCCCAAATAGTCGAAACTCGCCAACAGCAACATATTATGTCCGAAAAGGAAATTATGGGCGAAGCCAATTGCCAGTTTATTGTGAAGCTTTATAAAACATTCAAGGATAAGAAATATCTTTATATGTTGATGGAAAGTTGTTTGGGTGGAGAATTATGGACGATCCTTCGTGATAAGGGAAATTTTGATGATTCGACAACAAGATTTTATACAGCTTGTGTGGTAGAAGCTTTTGACTATCTGCACTCGCGGAATATAATTTATCGTGACTTGAAGCCTGAGAATCTTTTATTAGACGAAAGGGGCTATGTGAAGTTGGTTGATTTTGGTTTTGCCAAGAAATTACAATCTGGCAGGAAGACCTGGACCTTCTGTGGTACTCCGGAGTATGTTGCTCCTGAGGTTATATTGAATCGTGGCCATGACATAAGTGCCGACTATTGGTCGTTGGGTGTGCTAATGTTTGAACTTTTAACTGGTAAGGTTTCTTGAGTTGATTTTTAAAATGAAATTGAGTGTTAAATTTGATTTCTTAAAGGTACTCCACCATTTACCGGCTCAGATCCGATGAGAACTTATAATATAATTTTGAAGGGAATCGACGCCATTGAGTTCCCACGGAATATCACCCGCAATGCCAGTAACCTTATCAAAAAGCTTTGTCGAGATAATCCTGCCGAGCGTCTGGGCTACCAGCGAGGGGGAATCAGTGAAATTCAAAAACACAAGTAAGATTTTCCTTAAGAAATTGTGATGGATTCTTTTTAATTGATGATTTTCTTCAGATGGTTTGATGGTTTCTATTGGGATGGACTACAAAACCGTAGTTTGGAGCCTCCAATCTTACCCACTGTGAAGAATCCTACAGACACAACAAACTTTGATGACTATCCCCCAGATCCAGATGGTCCACCACCAGATGATGCCACTGGTTGGGACAAGGACTTTTAAAAAGGGATATCTCATGTGTATCTTAAGTGTGCCTGCTCAAAATAAGGAATTCGTAGTTCTGGCGATATTTAAAGTTTTTTTATTTACTACAACGAACCCAAAATCCTTTGTCTTCCTAGAGTAGTCAAGTCAGAGACAGAAGCCCACAGGGAAAAGTGTAAATATATAATCAAAACTTAAATCGAATATTATGGAATATTTTATTTTTTACGTGTTTGCATATTATTCCCAGCTAAAAATATAAATAAATAAAAACAAAATATATATTTAACGTGATTTACGTCAAACGCCATGCAATAAAAACGCTAGACTAATTATCACTTATTAAACATAAATAAAAAAAAAAACAAAAATATTATATTTAACCATTTCTTGCTAGATTTTAATTATATTGGAAACTATATATTAAATGTGTCGTTGTTATAATATTGATATAAAATATATGAATTTATTCTATTTTATAAAAATGCTACTATAATAATATTTCATGATTATTAAATAAATAAAAAGAAAATCATTTGTTATCAGAAAAATTAAAAATAAATAAATATTATGATACATTTACATTAAAAATATAAAGAAAAATCATAACAGTTTGTTTTGTAAAATTATTTTATATAAGAGTATACATTGTGAATAAAAGTATGTGTAGATTTTTTGTTATAAATTGATTATTTGGTTTTAATTATCAAAATTGTCGTGTTTTATTATTGGTGAATTATTAATTTTTAAGTATTAATAAAATATTTCAAAATATTGCCACAGTCCTTCAAGAAAGTGTTACAAATTAAATAAAACGTGACAAAGTAGTAACAAACATGATAACATTTTCAGAAAATTAGATCCTAAAAATATAAGAATAAAATGAGTTTTAGAGAACATTTTTAATGAAAGAAGTAACATTACAACACAATATGGCAACTCTGAATAGAATTTAGAATGCTCTTGACCTGAAACTGAATCTAAGGATCTTGTTTTGATGAACTCATGTTTTCTTCTTTTTAAATCATAATGTGGTAAGCTATTGGAGAACAAAAACATTTTAAGTTATGAAACACTTACAAACCTTCAAGTGGATGTGAAAATTTCATTGAGAATAAAGTTGAAAAATTAATTAAGAGATATTCGAGTTTTGATTTGAGTTTGCATTAAAAATGAAATATAAATAATTGGATTCGACGATTTTAAAATATTTATCAAATATTGATTCAAAAGATTGAAGAGTCGGAAAGGTAGTTTTAGGGTAATTAAATTTAACGTAAAATCGTAAGTTTATGAAGGAATTCGACAGCAGAATGAGGTGTAGGAGAAGGTGTGCAGATTTGTTTGCTTTTTTTTACAATAAAGTAAACAATTTGAATTTCTTATAAAATTAATCATTGTTGTTCCGACTTCATCGGAAATGGTGTGAATTCAATTTTGAATGCTGACATTTTTAGAAAAAATAAAGGATATATATAGAAGTTGCAAAGCAATATTTTTTTTTCTAATTTTGATATAAATGATCTAGTTCTAGAAAATATTTAAATTTTCTTTTAAAAAATTATGCACAAACACTTCAAACCCCTAAAAAAGGTTTGTTTAAATAGTAAATTGTGTTGTCTTTTTTTAGTAAACAAATAATTAGTTCTTAGCACCATCTAAGCAATGTTTAGTTAAGTCTTTCTCTGAATTCAACTTGAAAAATATAGTTTTCATAATTGTGTTTTAAAATAGATTATAAAACGAAAAATATTTGGAAAATAGTTAAAGGCAATTTTCAAATTTTGTTTAATTTGCTGATGAGCCTCTATCTATGCATTTTTCGAAATCTAGAATATCTAATCTAGTAAAGTAAACCCTTTTAATAAATTCTGCATCATCAGTTTAATATTTTGCAATAAACTGTTTATACAAATTGAAAAAGTTATGAAAAAACTTAAAATAAGGTTTGCACATCAACTCTTTGATTTTAGCAAAAATTTAGCACCTCAAATGGCATTTTACAGTATACTCTTAGGATGTATTATTTTAGGAATTAGTTGCCCCTCAAGTGAAATTTTACAGTATACTTTTAGGTTGAATTAATTTTAGACAAATTTGTTAGTACATCGAAATTTGAAGAATTGTAGCTCATGTAGTGATGGCTCTACAGTTAAACTGCTTATAACCGTGCAGCAGTTTTTCCTTGTTTCCTCCCATTTTAACAATTTTTTTGTCATTTCTTTTTTCGCTGGTTGGAACTGGTTTGATAAATATTCTTCAGTTTTTATATGCTGATGTTTTTAGAAAATATAAAAACCAAATAAACGTTTCAGAGCAATTTTGTAAGCAATATTTGTTTCTAGTTTATAACTAAGTTTTCGCGTTGAAGAGTTTCAATTTAATTAAAATTTATTACTTAATGCATAAATCCTTAAAACAACTATAAGAGTCGTTTAAGGTAAAATTCAGTTTAGTTTTTCTCTCAATTTAGGTTGCAGATAATAATTTCAATCATTTCATTTGTTAAAATAGATTATAGAAAAAAAATATTTAAAAAATAATTTAAGGCAATTTTCAAATCTTATTTAAATTGCTATTAATTCTCTTCTTATAAGGTTTTTAATATTTGAAGTACCTAATCGCATAAAGTAAACCCTTTTGATAAATTCTGCATTATTAGTTTAATAATTTACAACTAACTGTTTACACAAATTGGAAAAATTGTGAAAAAATTTAAAACAAAGTTTGCACATCAACTCTTTGATTTTAGGACAAATTTAGGTCACAAAATTAAATTGTACAGTATACTCTTAGGCTGAATTTATTTCAGAAATATTTTTATGTAGCTACTTTTGAAGAAATTTAGTTCACATAGAGATGGCGCTGCAGTCAAATTTTAACTGCTTACGTATATATACGGGCAACAGCTTTTGGCTTGAACCAATTTGTTTTGCCATTTACTTGACTCTGGCTGGAAACGGTGCGATTAAAATTCTATATTTGTTTTAATGCTGATGTTTTTCGAGAAAATATAAAAACGAATATCAGTTACGGAGAAACTTTGTAACCAATATTGTTGTCTAGTTTATAAATAAATATTCTTATTGAGGAGTTTAAATTTGTCTTCTTAAAAATGATGGTACTTGATGTAAAAATGCTTAAAACCACTAACAAACTTTATTTAAAGAGCAAATTTTGTTGTCATTATTTTAATAGTTTAACAATTAGTTCCTCGTTTCAATATTTTTTGTTTAAATAGATTATAGAAGGAGAAAATATTTCAAAATAATTTAAACGTAATTTTCAAATCTTATTCAATACACTGATGAGCCTTTTCCTATACATTTTACTGTGTCAAAAATACCTAATCAAATTAAGTGAATCATTCCAATAAATTCTACATCATCAGTTTAATAAATAACAATTAACTGTTTCGACAAATTGAAACAATAGAGAAAAAACTTAAAACAAGGTTTGCACATAAACTCTTTGATTTTAGGAACATTTTTGCTGTTCAAATGAAATTTTACAGTATATTTTTAGGCTGTATTATTTCAAATATATTGGTTTGTGCATCGACTATTGAAGAAATATAGCTCACATAGAGATGGCGCTGCAGTCGAACTTTAACTGATTATACCCGTGCAGCAGTTTTTGCCTTGTTTCCCATTGGAACAGTTTTATTAATTTCTTTTGTCGCTGGCTGAGTGGTACATATAATTCCTTTTATTGTTTTTGTTTTCGTTGCAAAGAATTCAAGTGCGATAATTATAATAAGTAATCAAAACACTAAACAATATTTGTCAGGGTGGAGACGAGACGGTGTTCGTTTTTTGTTATGTATATTCAATATCATCTCAGAAGATTAATGTCAATATTAATCTAACATTTTGAATGATGGGATTTTCTAGGAAAGTTTTTTTAGCATATTCGAAATCGATTCCATTATTGCTGAAGAAGGTATAAAAACAAAGATTAATTTCGTTTGGGCAATCAGTAGTGTGACAGACTTCAACCATTAACGGAGTTATAATATACCCTTGGAATATACATAAAATAATTATTTAACTTAAAATTACCAAAATCATTCATAATGAAATTTTTATTTGCCTTGTTTGTTGTTATTGCTTTGGTTTTTGCCGTTCAAGCTCAAGATAAAGCAGGTGCGTTTTGTTGTGTTGTGTTTTTTTTTTAAAAGAGATATTTTTGGTTTTGTTTATAAATAGTTTTTTTTATATTTAACAAATTTTTCCTTTAAAGTTTGTGCTCTACCAAAAGATGTTGGACCATGCCGCAGCTCAAAATCCAACTACTTCTACAATTCTGAAACTAAAGCGTGTGAGCAATTTTTGTATGGCGGATGCATGGGAAATGACAACAGATTTGATTCTAAGGCAGCGTGTGAAGCAGTTTGTTTGTAAATAAAGTGAAATTATCAACATGGCTAAAACAAAAATATAACCTACTTAATTTTGAATTAAATAAAAAACAATTTCAAAACATAACGATTTTTAATTACCATGTTGATTTGAAATACCGTTAAAATCTGGCAAAATTTTAATTTCTACAAAGGATTGATAATAAACTCAAAATATGTTTAATTATTCAACAACAGAAATGATAGCATATCGCAAGAAATAGTAAAAACACAAAATTATACATTCCAGAAAGTTCATATGCAAATGTATACCAATTCAAAAATAAAGTGATAACTTTCGTCATTCTTTATAATTATTATTCAGTTCGTTTTGCTAATTTTATCTCCTTATTTTTCATACGTATTTAAGTAGGGTAAAATATAACGACATATAACAAATTATACACAGATATATGTACAGGTTTTTGGCTCCCTCAGGTTTAGTTAATTGAACTCGAGAGTGTAATTTTGCTTGAATTGTGTGTTTGTTTTAAATTTCTTGGATTTGACACAAAAAGGTAATTACCAACAAAATAAAAAGAAATACGGTGACTCAAATGTTATGCAAACTGTATTAATAGCTTTAATATTAAAATAAACACTCAATGAGGAGAAGCAATCAATTTTGTTTACCATCAGGAGGTAAACTAAATATTTATTTGAAAATAATGCTCCTAAGGAAGTTGTATTTGCGTTTTATTGGTACTTTTTGAAATTTGAGTGTATCAGCAAATAAACTGCATTTATATCTCTTATTAAATTCTCGATACAAATAAAACAATAACTTAAAAAAGAAGCTTGCATCAATACCTATTCAAGTGAAGCCAAAGAAATGGGCTCTTGCATGTATAAGAATTCAAGGAGCACCTGCAATAACTTTTACTTTATTTGTACTAAACACACATAAAATGAAAAATTATATAACCTTTTAAATGGACCCCATAATATTGAGGAAAATATCGTTTATTTTGAAAAAAAAAAGTTAATTGAGAGTGGAAAGATCTGGAACTTAGCAAATATAATTTCTCCAATATTCATGAAACATTTTAAAAGCTGTTAAGAGTACTACAAAAAAGGTTAAGAAAACGGTGCCGTGAAATAAAGCCAAGTAAAATAAGGGCCACTTCCAAAAATTGGCCTCATTGAACTTTACAAAAGGGGCCAGTTTTCAGCAGTTGGTTATGTTATGTTATGTTATGTTATGTTATGTGGCCAAGTTATGTTAAGGTATGTAAGGAGGGGAGCCATGCTGCCTCTGTGCATCCCACCTGCTTGGACACACTATAGGATTTGGGGTAGGTGCGAGGTTGAGTGTATGCAAACCATATTGTTGAAAGTGAAATGAAACTGATTTGGCCTTATCTTAACTTGTTTAAATGTAGTAAGACCAACTGCTAAAAAATGGCCATGTCACACTTTACAAAAGTGAAATAACGCCGATTCTTTAAAGTTGGCTTTATTTCAAGCCACCTTACAAAACAATCCAAAAACAAAAAAAATATTCAATGCCACAGAATAAAGTCTAAGTCTTGCGTTTCCTATTTTTACGAAAAACTTAAATTTGGAAGTTGGAATTTTATGGCTTAAGAACGAATTTGTTTACAGGGATAAGTTTTTTGACTAATTGTGCTCCACTCCACCATTTTTGACATTTTTTTTCAAGAACTACCAATTTAGAGAAAAAATTATTTTATACTTTGTTTCATAGATTTATATGAGATAATTAGTTTGGAGTTATTTAAATAAAACTACATTTTATCCTTTTAAACATCTTTTCCACAACTCCAAATCAAGGGTACTTTTTAAGGACTTATTGAGGGCGCATAAATAAAGATCTCCTTCAAAAATATGTTGAAATCTTTTCGAAGTAAAAATCTAATTATCCAGGCAATCAATATTAACAATAATTATGTCATTTGAATTGAGTTTTCCAATAAGTTGTTTCATTTTGATATTTAAAAAAAAATAATTTTTGAAAAGAAATTAATAGAATGTTTATTTCATCATAAAGAAAAAACTATGAAATTTTCCATAGCCACATTTTTATTTCCATCCGTACATTTGTTTCTGTATGTCCTCTTTAACATCAAAAATTCCAGTTTTAAGGCCTTGCATTGGTTTTAGAGTATTGGCATGAACCTTTTCCTTCGCTTCTTTATACATTAAAACAGTCTAAAGGTGTTAAATCACAAGATGCAACCATGATCACCTCTTCGGGAATTGACGCTTTTCTTGGAAAAAAATTGTGACTGAAGCGTTTATCGTTTGGTTTTTAGTAATGTAACGTAAATTCGACTTCTCAATTTTGAAAAGCTTGCAGATAAAAAGGTTTTTCAACTTCCGTTTTCGAAAGTTTTAAGAGAGATTTCTGTGTATTTTTGTATACGTACGTTCGTACGTCTATACGTCCATACCGCAGTAAGTTCGGGATACCTTTTTTGTCTACCATATCCTAAGAACCAGTGGAGATATCAACTCAAAATAAATTAAGTTTTACAGATATGTAATAGCATCAATAGACGCAGAAAGGACTTTCCAAAAAATATAGTGCGTTGTATAACGTGAAAATTTTTGTTGACTCCAAATATCTCACGAACCAATAACGAAACTGATTTCAATAAAATTATTGGAATTTCGAATTCAGTACCCGTAGCGTGATGGTTAGTGCGTTGGACTTTGAAATTAGTTTTTAAAGAATTGTGCTAAACTCGACCGTCAAAAATTCTTTGGGTGATTTTTGGTTCCGTCTGCATAGATGGAGAGTGAAGGAGAAGATACAACGACGAACTGTATGGACTGTACAGCGACTGTAAAGGAATAAAAGTCCAACGACTTAGATGGCTGGGTCATGTAGAGCAACAACGCTCCAGCCCGAAAGGTCTTCGAATCCAATTGCGAGGGATGGCGCAGTACTGGAGAAAGCTAGCTAGGGACCGAGATGGTTGGAGACGCATGTTGGTTGAGGCCCAGGTCCGCCCCGCACTGTATAGCGCCACCTTAAGTAAGTACGTATTGTAATTACGCATTACAAGTCTACAACGAAAACACGAACAAATTACATGCGTTCTGTCACTACACCGAGCATTGAGTTCAAGTTGGATATTAACAGAGGCTTCCCCCCACCAGAGGTAAGGGGCTTCTTGTGAAATATTCAAGTTTAATTGATTTACCAGTTTCGGCTGTGAATTACCAGTTTCGGCTGTGATTTACCAGTTTCGGCTGTGATTTACCAGTTTCGGCTGTGTTTTACCGGTTTCGGCTGTGATTTACCATTTTCGGCTGTGTTTTACCAGTTTCGGCTGTGATTTACCAGTTTCGGCTGTGATTTACCAGTTTCGGCTGTGTTTTACCGGCTTCGGCTGTGATTTACCAGTTTCGGCTGTGTTTTACCTGTTTCGGCTGTGATTTACCAGTTTCGGCTGTGATTTACCAGTTTCGGCTGTGTTTTACCAGTTTCGGCTGTGATTTACCAGTTTCGGCTGTGGTTTACCAGTTTCGGCTGTGATTTACCAGTTTCGGCTGTGATTTACCAGTTTCGGCTGTGATTTACCAGTTACGGCCGTGCTTTACACACGATAAGGGGCGTAAAGGCGATTGCCCCAGTTTTGACCGAATCGACGGAAGAGACGTGTCCCGCGCCGCCTGCTGACCGACACCTATCGCGGAGACTACCTCGGACCCGTGGCACAAGCTGAGATTCGGATGAGAAGAATTATTACGAAAATCAGAATTAGACAAAAAGAATGTTAACCGACAATATGAAATAAATTCGAAATAAAATAAAGTTCATTACAAATAAAGACTAAGACCTATTGATGTTAAATTTCGGTGTTTTATTTAACTAACCCTGGACACAGTGAGCATACCCCAGCTGAGAAATTTAAAACACCCTCACAGTATTAACTAGAGTCGGCTTTAATGCTTAAACGAGAATTATTCAAACAATTTTGAACCAGTGTTTCTTAAAAAATCAAAGTTATACTAAAAATACTACTATTTTGATTTAACTTCTCGAATATATTTTGACAGAAAGCATAAAACGTACTTCTTGAACTTCTTTAAATATAAGAATATATTTGTTACAAAAAATATCATTTTAAAACTTTTACTGTCACACAAAAAAGTAATAATTTCCAGAGCTGTGAACTTAACTTAACGTTAAGTTTTAGAAAATTTATATTTAAAAAATATATATTTTATATTATAATTATTATTTGTATAAAGTTCTTTGCTTAAATTGTTAATTGAATTTGGTAAGAAGTTTTTATTTTGAACATCCAAAGCTTGTTCCTTAGATCAATTGAATTGAATACTACGAGTGACCTCATACCACTTTTAAATTCTAAGTACCAAAAGTTCTATTATTTATAAATCAACTATAAGATAGAGATTTACGATAAATTTTGAAATTATTTAAAAAAAGTAAATTATGTACATAAATCTACTTAGTTTTTTTCAAAAAAAAACCCAAAATGTTTTTTTCGATTTTCCATAAAACATTTATCTTTTTCTATTTAATTGAACTTTAAAGCAAGTTTTTTTAATTTTTTATTATTTCCTGTTCAAGGAAAAAAAAATTGTTTATCAAATAGTAATTTTTTTTTATATTTTTTAATAAAGATTGATCTTGAATTAGTGTCTCTTTTAAATTTGAAAAGCTAAACCATCAAAAGTGTTAAACACAGGAAGGCACACAGCTGAGAAATTACTGCAACGAGCGACGCGATCAGCGAAACTAGTTCTGTAGAGCGAGCAGTGGTAATCAAAAAAAAAAAAAAAAAAAAAACAAGACGCCGCGTCGAGGCGGCTTTGGTGCTCTCAACAAGCTCTAGCATCGAACAAATCAACAAGTCCAAGTAGTCGCAGTTCGATAGTGTCTTCATAACTACTTGATACAAATAATTGTCATCTTGTGAGTTTTTTAAGTGAGAAAAATATAAAAAAATAAAAAAATAGAAACTATCAAAAATGAAAAGGATAACCCTTAGTTTGGCATTAATTCTGACGCTTTTAGTGTATCTAATCCCTGGAAGTGACAGTAAAATCGAGGGTCGTTACAGAGGTTGTTTTCTAGAGTCTCCTTAGCCTTCTTCTTACAGTCTTAATAAGTTATCGATCTGTATTATTCAACTTTATGTATATAGATTTGCCTAAGGAATGTCTACTGCCCATGAATTACGGCTACTGCAGGGCGAAGATGAAGAGGTTCTACTTCAACAGCAATCGAAACAGGTGTTCACCATTTTACTTCGGAGGATGTGCTGGGAATGCGAATAATTTCGAGACCTTGGAGGAATGCAATGAAATTTGTGGTGGCACTCACTTGGCTGAGATCACATCGAACGAATAAAATTTTAATTTAACATAAATTTAAGATTCATATAAAAGTGTATATAAAAAAATGTATAGTGTTGTTAATAAATCTTACGATAGACTGCATCTGCGTAGTTGAAAACAAAAAAATGAGACCAGTTATGAATCAGTCTTGAAGTTTATTGAGTTTTGCATGAATATGTAATTTTTGTTAACCTTGAATATCTATTTAGAATTTGAGGTTTATGTCATCATTTGTTTTTGAAGCTTCAAGTAGAACTTCTTAACTGTCTCATAGGAGATGAGTGATGGCTTATTTCATGTTAAGCAATTACTTAGTGGAACATGTTCTTGAATAGTGGGTGTCTTTGTAAAGTGTTGAGATGATGGCCTTGAGTTTATGATGTTACCAAAGCTTGTGACTTCTTATGTTAGATGTGAAATTTTGAAGTGTAGTTTTGCTTAAATAGACACTTTAATTTATAATTGCGTGAAAGTGCTTGTTAGGTGTCTTTAATTTAGCTTTTCCTCTCAATCAGATATTGCAACTTCCAGCGTTTAATTTTCACCACTTTAAACAATGTGCTCCTTGCGTCCATTATAGACAATGCACACTGCCACCACCATGAGCAACTGCTCTGAGCCACTTTCTATAAATTGCATTAGACTCGTAGAGATCCCAGAGATCCGGTGGCCTCTGATGATGAATTTTATATAGATAAGAGAAAAAATGTGATCTCATAACAATAATAAATAATAATTGAATCTTAATTTATTTTGTACACTTGAAAAGTTTAGCTTTTTTTGTTTGTATCTTCAAGTAGCCCACTTTACTTGGGCTACAACTTGTTTGTTGTACTTCGATTATAAATTACGTATTTAATGGAATGGTTGGCATTACTCAAGAGGTCTTGAAAAAATTTCTTAAGATTTAGCTTGAACGTTTATAAACCTACTAACATACCATCAACATATGTATCTACATATGTACAAAAAAAGAGCTCGTGTGTAGACAGATAAATGAGATATTATTGACGCATTGATGGTCATAAATTTATAAAATTATTGACGTGATGACAGTTTTTTATTTTTATTATTATTATTGCAAACAAGTTAAGAAAATAGATTTCCAATATTTTGTCTTTCAGTAATTTATTTCGGTTCCGTGGGTAAAAATCGGATTTTCTTCAAAATTAAACGCAAACCAGAAGACATATTTTGGTTCATGGCATAAAGTACAAGGTTTTTGATGAGATCGAAAATAAGACAGACACACAAAGATCCAACTAATTGAGGAGTTAGACCGGTGTAGCAGCGCGCGGTTAGATCAAGAGGATAATACCTCCCTCCCAAACAGCAATCTCAAGAAGTTAATTGAGTCGTAATTGAACAGCATATGAAGCTGATTAAGTGGATTTTCCTAATATATCATTAAAATATAAGAAACAAAAATTGTAGTCTTCCTAGTACGTTGAAAAACGATTTTTTTTTAAACTTACTTAATGGAAGAAAATTACCGGATATCCTAACATCAAATTAGAATAAGAGAAAAATGAAAACAGAAAAAATTGAAAAGGAGTTAAAATAAATTTTGATTTAATTGAGAAAATAGATTGATAACTTCCTAATGATGCTCTTCAAACTCGCGTCTGATAATTTTGTTTCTAAATCAAAATGTGACTTTCAAAATCAGTTAAGGCTTATTTCTTCCGAAATATTCGAGATGTTGAACCAATTAATTAATATTCTGTAATTTTTTTTATTTTATGGAACATATAGGTCAACGGACTTGTATATCGGTAACATCGTTAAAATTGGTAAAGTGAGTATTTGAAAGAAGAGGACCTAAGAGGCTACCTTGGGGTATGCTAGAGGTAGCCTGACAAGTGTAAGAGAGATTGTATCTGAAGTGAATGTTCTACATGCAGCTTTCTAAGTTATGAGAAATCCATTTCAACAAAATCAATTTATAATTTAGAGTAGATAACTCAAAGATTATAAGCCTAAGACATATTTGGTCAAAAGAATTACTAAAATCAGTGAAGATAACATCAATTTTAATTTGATCATAAGCGTTTGCCTGATGTCAATTTAATTCTTTGCTCTCCAGATTTCCCAAATTTACAACGTATATTTTGACAGTTTTAAGCCTAGTACGCAGCTGAAGTGAAACGAATTTTTTCGGCGGTCTCCAAGTCCAGAGCGAAATAAAAACGAAAATCACAGCGGAAAAATAATTGTGGAGAGTTCTGTCTGGAAGTTGAACATCCTGAGTTTCCGATTCAGAAATGCAATGTTGGAAAACATTAGAAAAATCCATTTTATTTTAAATTTTAAATCAAAGATAAATCCAAATCAAAACACCGAAAGTCACGAGTAAACAATTTTATTCAATTTTAATTTGTAAACAATTTTTTTCAATAAATAATTTAAACGTCAAAATTTCGCAAGCAATTAATATACCGGGCAATTAAATTGAGAACGAAAAGAGTGGAGAATTGTACTAAGAAATCTAGTACAGCTATCCACTAAAATGACACATTTCGTCGTTCAGCAGCGTACTGAATAACGAAAAGCACAGGGAAATTTTTCGTTTATGATTTCGTCATGTCATTTTTGTATGGGAAATTTCGTTTCCCATCAGCAACGTACTAGGCTTTAAGTAGAATTTTAGTTAGGTTTTAATTTTTTTGGAATTTTTGATTACTAAAAAATTCACAACTAATCAAGTTAGCTCTACATTTTTCGAAATTTAAAAAACTGAGTATGCAGTTAATTGTAGCTTTTTGGTTGTAAATTAGCTGTGGAAAAAACATTGCAGTACATGGCAAATTAATTTTCAATTCCAGTCTGTTCATCACAAATTCATTACACCCATAATTACATCTATGACGTTGATGAAATTCTTTTTCCAGAATAAATTTCTCAAAATAGGAAAGAACCTGTAGACCATTAGTAACTATAAGAACATACATCATTCATAAACAATACACACTGAAATAAAAACGTCTTTTTCCAAACTATCTTGTTTAATTACAAATCTTGTAAAGACCTTTTGAATTCTTCCAATACGTGCTGTCAATATGAAAGAAGAAGTACACTATACAATTAGATAAATATATTCTTATGTCATCAGCATACATCAAACATAAAGAATTCTGAAGAATAAACATGCTATTTCCAATATGATAAAGATAAGCGGACCTAAGTGACTTCCTTGAGGAACTCCAGATGAAACTTTAATAGTGCTAGTGATAAGAATTGGTGAAAGTTAAGTAGTTAGATATTTATTTCAAAACCAAACCATGAATACCAAAAACTTAAAGTTTATAAGAATTTTATAACTTCAAAAGAATAGGTGATATAATCGTAGACAAAGCATGAAATATGTCGAAGTAGATCTTCCAGATATAAATTCGTGCTGCTCCACAGAAATATGTGCTTTTATATTGAATAATAAATAAGATGATGTTTTACTATAAGCTAAAACTTAGAAATGGAAGTTTAAAAAAAACACTCTGAATTTTGTGAAAATTTGATGAAAATAGATATCCCAAAAACGTATGATGGTACGACACACACAGATATCTCGAGATATCTCTTTGTACAACATGAATTTAGATTCCAGAGATCTTTAAACTTCGAGAAATGTTAAAGTTTTACAATGAGAAGTCATTTTAAAAAAAAACCAACAAAGTTTCATTTATAATTTGCATAATTGATACAAAAAACTTTAAAAGTTTGAAAACCGAATCTGATGTTTCCCATAACTCAAATGACTCCTGAAAACTATCATATCCCAGACAGAAAATTGAGTGAAAATGTTTTTGAAATCCGGGATTATTTTACTATCCTCTACTGTTTGTAATTCAAAGGTGGTTTAAGTCTAAGCTATAAAATTATAGTAAGTTTATTTTTTGCCATAATTCGAATACGAAAACATGAATTGAAAAGTGTTATAATTAAAATAGTTACACATAAAATAAATATAATATTATAGTTGAGGCTTTGTATATGAAAACATATACATAGGTTTAAAATTGTGTGGTGAGTTTGAATGTAATATTATAGGAAAAATCCTCTTTTTATAGGAGAAATCCTGATCCTTTTGTAGTATCTACTAAATGTTAAGGCGTTGTATACAAATTTCAATGAATTTAACAGTAAAAGCTTAAAAATTACTCATAAATACGCACTTATTTATTTTTATGAAGATAACTAATTTAAGTCTAAAGTGGAATTGTTTAAGCTGAGGCACGTTTTTTTTTTAAAGATTGTGTTAAGTCATTACGAAAAACATATAAAAGTAAACTCTTTTCGTTCAGGTAATTAAAAGTGCAATTGACACCAACGATAACGAAGTTCCGTGCAAAAATTATAAACAAAAAGTCATTTACTATGAAATTCGTATTTATTTTGTTAGTAGCTGTTATAACATTAACTTTCATTCCTCAAGCTGAAAGTATTTCAACAGGTAAATTTTATAAAAATTTATAGTAATTTATTTTACAGTTCTTAATATAAAATTTAATTTAAAGCGTGTTCTCAACCAAGGGATTCGGGACATTGCAGGGCATTCTTCCAAAGATACTATTTTGACAGTGAATCTCTGTCTTGTAAGGAATTATATTATGGTGGTTGCGGTGGAAATGATAACAATTTCACTTCTTTGAAAGAGTGCCTCGAAACCTGTGTTTATTTTAAGGAATAATTTTATTTTTTATGAGTACTCAAATGTTTGTTATTTGAAATGAATTAAATTCTTGTGGAACCTTAACCTGTTTGATAATTTAGTTAATTTGTATTCTCTTCCGTAACTAAGAGCACACTAATTTAGCCGATAGAAATGCAGACTTAAACTATAGAAAAGCAGGAATTTTACTTTTAATTTGATAAGTCTAAAGATCATTAAGAATATCTATAGGAGATACAACAAGCAATGATTTTTGCAAATTAGGTTTTGAGGACTAATTATTACAGCTATCATTTTATCTTAGAAACCGATCGTTAGAATTTTCCAACAGGTTTTTTTTTAGCGCTCGTTAAAATTGTCTGTCATTTAACAAAATACTTATTAAAATCTAGAATATTTGCCAGAGAAATATTGAAAATTATGTTTTAAGCAAAAAAATAATTCTTTGAGTGAATGACAGTAAAATATTCATTCCAATATTTTTCCGGATTGATTTCAATGATAGCTATAATTGGCCTATAAATCACGAAGACATTGTTGCAATGAAGGAAAAAGTCTCACTTTAATTCCATTTCGAATAGCTGAAACTTAAAACTGAAATTCAGCACTTGAAAATAATCCCCATCCATCAAACACAATCAAAAATTTATCTTTACAATTATCAAATCATTCTTTAAAGAAATCACAAATATTCCATTAAAAATGTGGTAATGTTTTTATGTCCTCTAATATAATAAGCACATTTTTATTATCTTTTGTTGGAAATGCTAGGGTTTTAGTCTGAGCTAAGTTTGTGTTATAAAATTATAGGAAATCAAATTTTTGTCATAATCTGAAAACAAAAACTGGAATGGAAAAGTGTTAAAGTAAAAAAATAAATATACAAAAATAAATTAAATTCTGTTTTGAAATTCCAAAAATTCAATACTAACTGAACAACTAAAATATCAATTTTCTTTTATTAAAAATGTCGCATCTGCTCATGTTTAAGCTTTAACAGTTCGTAAAAAAGCGATTCAAGGAAAAGGACCTCCAGGTATTTATTTAAAATAACAGAAACTGAATGTCAAATTGTTTCAGAAAATTACTTAAAATTTAAGAAGCTATTTTGGAATTTTAACTTTGTTACTTCTGGAATTATAGAAAAATATAACCAAAAAGTAGAAATAATTAATTCCTGAGTAGCGTGTCTGATAGCCTTCAATATTCCTTTTCGTCCTTTTTACAGAAGCATTTAAAGAATTCTATGTAGTATAAGGGGAGGTGCAAGTAGGGGAATATTTATTTTGGCACAATGCAAGCATATAAAATTTAATTTTGCCTGTAATAAAAAAAAAAAAATAATACGATTGACAAGTTTTTAGAAAAGTTATAGTGTTTTTTATGGATTAGTAAGTTTGTTGAGGACAGCAGGTGAGATCCAATTGAAAAACCTGAAACTTTTAACATGTCTTAAAAATATCGTAGAAAATAAGAATCCAAAGAGTCTATTCAAACATCTTATGTAAAATGGTGTATTTTCTAAACGGTTGTCAAAATGTTCTACCAGAAACACTCCCCAAAAATGGTATATTTATGAAAGTTGCCAAAAATTTTTGATTAAAGTGAAGACATTAAAAGTTAAAGGGTGCTTTTTAGGACAGTTGATTTACCTGTTGTGTGCTGAAAATAAAATAATATTTGCCTTAGATGGATACAAATTCATAGTCTTAATTTTGATTCCATTGGATGATGCGTTAAAAAATGTTTTAGCTTTGAAGGGCCAAATTAAAAGTTTTCGTAAATTTTATTCAAAATGAAATTTACTTAATAGTTGAACATTTTAGGATAAACATTTTAATTAATCACGGCTCAAAATTTTAAACTGAGGAGTTATAAATTAAGACCTTTTACGCTATGTCAACTTAAACAAATAAAGTGACAATATTACTATCAAGGGACATGATAATAGCCACGTTTAGGCACATATCCCTTTTTACACAAACAAATCTCTCTAACTTCACAAACAATCAAATAGGGAAACACATAGATAGCACTTCCTAATCTAGTCAGTGACATGCCTCTCACCAAATTCAAGCGTTATAACCACAGTTATTTTTGAGATACAACAATTAAAAAAACTGACTGACTGATCCACGGTTTGGCTAACTTATTGGGTTTTTGATTCATGGGGCGTGGTAACCACCCATTTTCTTATGCAAAGCATGTGTTTAAATTACCAATTCTAGGTGTAGTAGAATAACTTAATTTAGAAAATGATCACTGGCTAAAATAGAATGAGTTTACTTAGCAAGTTTTAAGTTAGGTATTATATTAGTATCCTAAGCAAATGTATTAAGTAAACAAATTCCATTTTCGCTATAGTAATCATTCAATAATAAATATCTTAAATTATTAAGGTTTAAATTGATAATAAGTCTATTTAAATTTAGAACATGGTGCGTATTTTTAGATTTCATTACTTTTCATGGCAGATTTATTACTCAGGTTTTTTGTTTGCAGCAAACTTTAGCTTCTTATTTTAACGTTTATGTTTTTGGTATCGTAGTACCTATACTAAATCTATTATTTAAATAGTGTTATGCTTCAAATATTGTTATCAGATTCATTAAAAAAAGCAATAACAGTTGATGTCTTATTTTATTGTATAAATTCGCCCCCATTATTTGGGGTGGTGATGATGATGTGTAGCTTTCATTTCCTGAGTGATAACTAAATCAAGTGTCAATATTAGTCTAGAGTTTTTTTTTGTATATTTAAAAAAGCTTATGCGTAGCCAAGTTTTTGCACCTTTGTGATAAGGAGTTATGAAAATCGTATAAATAGAAACATTTTTTTATTCAGCGAATTAGGAGGGTACCTGACTTCAACGATTACGGAATATTATTGTGCAAGAGAAAAATCATTCAGTATGAAATTCATATTTACTTTGTTAGTAGCTATTTTTGCCTTAGTTCTCATCGTTCGAGGCGATAGTTCAGGTAAGACTTATAAGAAATCCTAATTTTTGGCCCACAGTGTTTGTAATAAAATTTTATATTTAAAGTATGCTCGGAGCCTATGGAAGTTGGAATGTGCAGAGCTTATTTGCCAAGATTCTATTTTAACCCTGAAACTCAATCTTGTGAGCTGTTAAAGTATGGTGGATGCGGTGGAAATGGTAACAATTTCGTAACTTTACAGGAGTGTAACAAACAATGTGTTAATTCTAAGGAATGATTTATTATTTGAATAAGTATGAAAATCTTTGATGTTTGGAGTGAATTAAATTATTATGGAAACTAAATTTGTTTAATCCTTTATTCAATAAGAAAATTTAAAAAAGTGTGTAACCGAAATAAACACATTGATTTGATATGAAAAACATTACCAATTGCTTATTATAAAAGTACATATAGTTTTAAGTTGAAATTTAAAAAATGGAAGAATTTTCGACTTCGAAACAATTTATAAACAAAATGTATAGGTAGAGATTTCAGCTTCAGTGATCAAGTCAACCAAACAATTTAAAATGAATGTTCCGGAGTTATATGAAGCAGAAAGCAATTACCTTTAGTTTGAGCTCAGGAAGTTCTTATTTTAAGAAGTAGACGCCCTGAATAAGATGACTAAAAAAAAACTATGTATTTCTTCTTTTAATAAGGGTTGTGTACATTTGTTTAAAAGGTCGAGTCTTTATCAAAAAAATTACTTAATTTTAACATACTTTTCAATTTTTTTAAAACTTATTTTCAGGATTATTTCAAGAAAAAAATTAAAATGTTTAAAAGAAAAACAAGTCATTAATTTGATATGAAAATAAAAATGTTTTTGTCTTTAAAAGTGGTAATTCCTTATTAATAAATAAATGACGAATTTTATCTTAAAAACGTCCCTAAATCAATTTTCACGATTTTGTCAAAAACTGTTTGTTTTATTTTATTGTTGTCTTAATTGATAATACTATGAAGGCAAATAAGGCACCAAACATTTTGATGATTATTTCAGATATAATTGTGTATAAAATAAAATTATACCATCTTAGACAGAAATTATTAAAACAGCTAGATACAAATTAAGCAAATATAAAAATACAAATTAACTTATCTAAGCTGGCGCGTGCATCATGATGTTGTGCTTCTTTTATTATAGCTTTTGTTATAAGTTGAAAGGTTTGACTTAATTGAGACTTTACAAAAATTCAATGTCACTTCTCTGAAATAAGTTTACAAAATTTAAATTAATATTAGGTGTTTTTTACAGAGCTTGGAAACTTTCAATAATAATACAAGACCAACATTTTTTTTTAACTGATTTTTTGTTATTATAATCTGCTATATAATTTCATAGCATTTATTTTTTAAATTTCCAGCAAATGTATGTTACGGCTACGTGCTACATAGTCCATTTGATCGGTCCAATTTTTCACAGCTTTTCCAATAAATCTCGTTGTATGGTTTCAATTATAGCTTGAATATTAGCTTCCTATGCTTTGAAAGTTACTGGTTTTGTCAGAATAAGCCAATGACTTCGCAAAGATCCTTAAGAAGTAAACCAGAGGCGGGCATTGTAGTCAACAGAACACCTCCAAATTAAATTTCAAAAATTTGAATTTGTTGTTCTGGCGTTTAACGATTTATGAATTTCAAAACCTTACTAAACAGAAATGTCAACACATTTTTACATTCACAACTATAGACAAAAACTGTAGAAACTTCTCATAGCGTTTTTTTGTTGTTCAATTTTATTCCAGTGTTTTGGAGTAACGTCATAGGTCGAAAAGATATCGTAACATGTATATTGTATGAGAACAATTTGCTATAGATAAGAGTATTACGCTTTAAAAACTTTCACTTTAAAAAAACTTTTTTGCCAAGCCTACAATAAAAAACTTAAACACATACATACAAACATACAAAAAACTGGAACTAAGTTAATTTTTATATTCATAGAATTTAAGTATGTTTAGTCAATATAATAAATTTAAACCGCTTCACACTTTAAGTATTAATTTAAGTCAATATTTATTAAAAAATTTAAAAGACAACTTTAGATTATTTTCTTTTTATTTGGGTCACAATAATTTTTACCAAATACGAAGATACTACTGAAAATGTTTCAAGACAATTTTGTTTTTGCAAAAGTAAATGTAATTTTTTACTCTTATTCAAACAAATTTGTTTAGAGTGATGATTAAAAGTCTTAAAAAGTGTTTATGAATTAGTTGGAAATAAAATAAAGACATTTAAGACAAAAATCAGATATGATTTATGATTCTAAATTTCATTGGTCTACAAAAGTATCAAAAACAATTTTTTTTCTGCCACATAAACCAAACAATACCTCTCCAAAGAATTTTAATGTCCTCATTTGGAATCTCAACTAATAATTTCTCTATTACGTCTTTTAAATATGCAAATAAAAACCAACTTCAAATTTCTTACCCTCTATAATTTATGGTATGGTAAATAAAATTTAAATAAACAATGTTTGATATGGGAGTGTTGCAATATTAGGTTTAAGTTTTGTATGAGGGTTTTTTTGTAGCTTTACCTTGAACTATCTAATATAAAAAAAAAATATATGTATATCGTTATACACATTATTAATTATAGTTGTAAAGGAATAATTACATTTATCCTAAATCTCTAACATACAAATGTTAAATTGTACAAATATTTGATTACTGCTACTGAATAAATAAATAAATAAAATAAAAAAAAAAAAAAAACATAAAGCGTTGTTTTTAAGGCTAGTTTAAAATACCACATAGTTCTTAACAAACAATAGCATAATGATTTTGATATTTGTTATATTTTTGTATTATTTTTTTTTTTTGATAAAAATATGCATTTCCATCGTTTTGTTACGTTCTTTTTAATTTACTATTCAGAATTACTTTAAAAACAGTTTATTATTTATAGCCACTACTGTTTCTACTTTTATCCATGTTTCACTTGTTTGAAAATCCAGGGTTTGTGTCTAAGATGAAAGAAAAAATTATAGTAAATTTTGATGTGTTATATTTCGAATACAAGAACTCTAATGGTTTGTATTTTTTGTAAGTGATGAAAAATCACATTTGAATTCATTGGTGAATTCTTATACATAAATTATTGAGGTATTTGTATATTTTTGGAAGAAAATTCTTATGAATAAGGCAAAATTTCATGTTTAATATTATAAATTTTATCTAGATAGGATTTGTATCTAAAAACATCATATTTACTGACAAGGTATTCAAATAAGCCCTCCTGGACTCCATCAGGGGAAAATCAGCTGAGTTCTAATAGCTTTACAGAATTAAAAAAAAAAGTTGTCTTGAGTTGACTTTATACAATTCAATTTCAAGAATTAATTTAAAGGAAAATGAATATTAGTTGAATAGTTTAAAATTAAGATATGCATAAATATTCAAATTCCTCAAATTTCTTTGTAGAACATTAAAGTGTCTACGAGAAAAAAGGTGCAAAGAATCTACATTTTCATTTATTAAATAACAATGTAGACAAAATATAAATATCTCAACCGTGCTGAGAGGTTTACAGAAAATTGACAAATAATATCATATTTTTTTAAATTCTGCATTCAAAATATTCCCTGTTTATTTATTAATAAAAATGAAACAAATTTATGGTTCTATTGTAACAGACAAGTTTGCTAAGACCATGCTGGAAACTTTAAACACAAAA
Organism: Eupeodes luniger; assembly: GCA_951509635.1. Lineage (NCBI taxonomy): Eukaryota > Metazoa > Arthropoda > Insecta > Diptera > Syrphidae > Eupeodes > Eupeodes luniger. The sequence continues at coordinate 1,687,402 of OX608075.1, read as the reverse complement.
TTTCGACGAAAAATAAAAAGTGGTTCATTTAGGCGTATGCGTACTTTTTTCTTTAAATTTGTAATGCATGTTTCGTATTTTGGTTTGTACTTATTAGGATTTATTTTGTAGTGCATATGTTGAAAAAAGTGTAACATTAAAAAATGTCAAATAATATTAATTATCATTGTCAACAGATTTTTTTATTAGCCTTATGAGGCTAGGCCACCTTAGAGGCCGAAAAAAATAGTCTTTTTGTGGAATTTTTTGTTCAGAATAACTTCAAAATATATTGGAATTAAAGAAATGGAGTTTTATTGAACATATCATTGACTGCTTAAAATTGTCAGAATTATAAGTCCGACAAACTTAAAAATGGCAATTTTGACAAATAGTGGAGAATTATAAATAATTTTGCATTACCTTTAATACAAACATTTAAAAACCGAGTACTTAAAGGTTTTTCCTGGCCATACTCTCTTGGCATAAAATTCTTAAGATTCTAGGAAACAACTTAAAATAAAAAAATTGATTTTTCAAAGATTCTATGATCGTCTTACCCCTTAAATGTCGTTTAATACAAACGATTTAGCATGACTAAAGTAGAGGTTCATTTTTAGTACCCTAGAAATAATAATTACCTGGCAACCATGATGAAGAAAATTACGTTCACATGTTTTTTTTTTTAACAAGATCAGGGTTCGGATTCTTGAATCAAATTGGTGCAAGAAACAATCAGCGTTTATTTGTATGGTGGAGTAAAATAATTCCTCTGTGAAAAAGATGACACTAAAAAGATTACTGGGAGAAAATTGTATTCCTTTTTGAATGAATAAAGAAAAAAGCTTAGAAATTTCAATTTTCTGATACAAATGAATTTATTTTGTTGACATCACCAATATTATAATGTTTTGCGCTATTCTTAAATAATACTTAACATCAGCTTAATTCAATGCTATTCTTAATACTATTTTTATACCTGACTTGTTGTTTTTGTTTTAACATTATTTACAATATTCTATTCTATCAATAGAATCAAGCTCTCATTCTTTTTATACAGTTCACTGGTTAATATAACCAACAATAGGAGGAACTCTAACAATGGTGTAGGTTGTTGAACTTTTCGCGGTCTTCCTTGACCATGCGATTGTACTTCCATTTAGAATCCTCCATCTTGTGTGAGCTGCTACTGCTACAGTTCCCACTGCTTCGAAAACTGCTATCAGCTGGTGCTGAGCTGGTTTTGAATGAATTGCTGGCTGATTTGGTCTTGACTTCAGCAGGTGAACCATTTGATAGGTACTTGTCGGTACGTTCTGTGTAAACCATTTTGTTTGTTTGTGTGGTAAATCAATTTGTGGGAACTTCCGGAAAAATTGTCTCAATTCAGGGTACGTATTGGATGAGTGTTAGAACGTGGAGTTCTAAATTGTTGGCGGAGTTTCCTGTGCGTGAGCCTTTGATTGACGCGAGGTTCTTCGACAATCTGTACAAATAAAAAAACACACTTTTTAAACTCTAGTCACGGGATTGGAACTCTTTTTGATGTTCTTACCTCAACGATTTCAGAATCTTCAGTTTAATATCCGTGTATTTGGGATTAAGCATTGACACCAATCGTAATCCTCTCTACTGTCATGAGTTAAGAAATTAGAAAACAAAAGATTCCACAAGCGAAATAATGTTCAAATTTTTTGAAAATATAATTCGACGATTATCCAAATCCAATGTACGACTACACAAAACTATAATTTTCTTGATTCACCGAGAACTTGAGGCAGCTTGCAACTTACTAATGCGATTCGTTACCCTGACAGTCTCTTAAATACTGCTTTGCATGCTATGAAAAAAGATATCATTATACTCAGAAAAGGCAAATTAATTGGACCGGTTTTGCAGTATCGTATAGTTGGTTACTACATATATACCTATTAAATATATATACTTGTTGCTGTGGCCATTTAAATTATAAGCAACTTGCTAAGGGGGCCACAAATAAGGCGGCATCTCTGTTCTCGGGTACCTATATGATGCAGGGTTAATTTTTGTGTCTCTTGGCCAGTGTTGCATTGCAAATGAAATTTTAGTTTAACGGTCGACTTTCAATAATTCGGTTCAGAAAAAAGTGTCTTCCCCTTTGTTATCAGTAGAAGAAAGTTAAAGAAATTTGAAAGAATTCTAAAAACCATAAATCTACAACTTTTTTAAATATTTCTGTATAAATTGTTTATTATAATAGAAGAAATGAAATTGAATTACAAATCCTACATTTAATTTATTTATCGATCTTCAATTTACATTTCTGACGAAAGAATCGAATATTATTGCATCAGCCATTTTCAAACCCATCCAATCCATAGCATATAAAGTGGTAATGAATTGATATAGATCTAGGCAAACTTTATCGCCTTCACTTATAATATATGCTGTTTGAATATTTTACTCAGGGATCTAGTTAACTTATTAAAAGTCACGTGTTTGAAGATGATATTTTACTACGGTTATTTTTTTAATCCTTAGATTTCTATATTTATTTTATAATTCTTCAAAAATCAATACCGACTTTTATTTTGAGGAAAGGTGGTAACACTTTTTGTGTGTGAACTGTTAAAACGTGTACATATCAAATTGAGTATTATTATGCTAAGATCATCAGAATGGTCAGACAATTTAAGGGTTGATATCACTTTACTTAGAAGAAACCAAATTATGATTCAATAAGAACGTTTATCTGAACGATAATTGTTACTAATAATGATCAGCACTTCTTCGATAAACGATGTGAATTGACTCAAAGCTATGTTCGTTCAATTTGTTTCAAGAAAACGATAAGAGACTAAATTTTAGGCAGTTTTTCAAGCCCTTTTAGTTTAATTATTATCAAATCAATCAAATCAATCAAAACAAAAAATGTCTATTGAATTTTAAAAATGGGTTTATATTTTCACCAACCAAGTTAAATATTTCGGAAAAAGTGGTTGCTCTAATTAATGATTTAGGACAATAACTGCTGTAACTTCTGTAAAAACGTTGTACACATTTTAGAAACCTTCACTGATTACAAATTCTTTAAAATTCATAAACTACTGAATTCTTATAGTTTCGAACTTAGAATATTATCTTATTTTTTAATTAACTTTAGTTCTCGCTTTTTTTGGTGAACATTTAACTTTATCCATTTTTGGGAGATTAAAAGTAACACTCTATGCAAATTTGTTCATTCTCTGAGGCTATCCATTCAATCTTCATGTAAGCAGCCGAATTGCTAATGAGAAAGACTATGTATCAACTAATGAAACGAGAAATAATCTGACACCATCGCCAGATCTAGGGATTACGGGGCTACCCCCTGTAAGAACGTCCAATTTGAGTATTTCCAAGTAGGTTTAAAGGGTTTTGCCGAAATCATGCTTAGCGTTTTCACAATGCATAACTATTGTGTTGTATCTCTGTTCGTATAAATGTAACTCCACTCTATTTTAATACCTCATAAATAACACCTACCTGGTTCCACCCAAATACACAGCATTACCTTCGCAACCTTACTATTTCGTCGAACCAGAGTCGAAGAAAAATCAAGGCAGTCACCATGACTTTTTTCCTTTAGTTTGCTACAACCAATCCACCTGTCAAAATACGATAAGGAAAATGCTTGATTCTTCTCCCACTGAAAATGACGTTCAACGTCAATTGGTCCTTGTATTTGAATAGTTCCTTACACAAGCAATCACTTGTCCCGAATTGGCTAGGTAGGAAACTCCTAATCCTGAAAAAAAGCTTTTTTTGTATTTTGCATCGCGTGATCCCCTAATTTATCGTCTTCGAAGTTTTTTGACGTTCTTAAACCAGATGGTTGTCAGGATCAAAATAATCTTCTTTTAAGAGTCGATATCAATCACGGAACGTTTTTTTTTTTTTGAATAAAAAAAGACTTCTGAGAATTTTCTAAGTATTGACAGAGCAGGAGAACAACATTTCAACAGATTTTTTCAACAAACCAAAAGTCTAATGATCTTTGAGAAATTGAATCTTACAATTTCTAATCTCAGAGTTCGCGGTTACCAGAGCTATTATCGGATATGGAGCACAAGTATGTTGGGACTTACAACATGATGAAGTGGAAAAGATGCAAAAAGATACTTCTACAAAAAAGTACTGGGTCTGCCAAGTGTGACGCCTAACTATGTCTTGAACCTTGAATGCCAGTAGAAACCTGTCTTTGAGTACACGATGAGATATCATATGTACTATGTGGGAAGAGTTCCCAGTGCTTACGCAAATAACAGGTTACCAAAATTTTTAGCCAAGCTGATAATTGAAAAAAAGATTTTCTGGTTTAGGGGTTGGGAAAATAGCCTCAATCGGGAAGATGTAGAACAGTTGGATGAGATCGTGACCAACAAAACTCTGTTTAAGCTGGTTGTGGATGGCGTAGCAGTTAAAATAATCGAGCGCGAGCACTTAGAGTCTCTGCAAAGAGCACAACAAACGAGAACACACAGCTTATACCACTTGCTTGATTATACTGCTGGTGAAGTTTACGTCTCGGATGACTGGGATGTCTCCAACATTCGCTGGATACTGAAAGCAAGAGCAGGGCTCATTATGCTGAATGGAACACGAAGGACAGAAACTGAAAATCTAAACTGTACTCTCTGCAATTTAAAAGAAGAAGAGACCGTTGCACATTTTGTGGGAACTTGCCCAATTTTAAGAAGTATTTGCCGAGAGACATTAGGAAGTGATTCACTTGATATGAACACTATAAAAGATTTCTTAAATGGAATAAAGGATTGGAACTGCATCATCAAATTCTTACAAATAGCACTGAATTATCGCCAACAACTCATAAATGAATTTAACAACTAGAATTCGAAACGTATCTTAATCATATTTTTGCCTTAAAAATAATTATAAATCTAGTTCAGTTTTTTTTAGAAAAAATTGTATTGATTGCGACAGACGACAAAAGTCATTGTTGAACCTTTTTGTTTAAAGAAATAGTAACACATTTGTTAAATTATTATTAATTCTATAAGAACTGAATCAAATCATAAAAATATAAGAAACTATTTTATGTATGGATAAAGTGAAATAAACAACATTACTTACTTACTTACTTACTAATCATAGAGTTCTGAGAAATTTTGGGAGAAATTTAGTCTTTATTTCCTAAGATACCGAAATCTGTGAGATTTTATGAATATAAACTTGTTAAGCTTCATGACATTTTGGATATATCAGAATCAACTAGTACTTTCTTCTGAAGCCATTTATTGACTTAGTTTCACGCCGTTTACTACCACGGTTCGGGTTGGCGATGCCGGTTCCTGAACTCAGAGTTGTTCTTCTTTCAAAAACATTTATTTGGTAGGTTGCAAAAGTTCATGACCCCAGACAAAATACTTTCTATTCAAAAGAATAAATGATACGTTCATAGCGCCATAAGTCTATCCATAAACCTAATCATAGTATCTTATACGACGAGTATACCTATGAATCAACTGTGATTTGCGAACTTGCAGCTGAGCACGTTGTCGGGCCTGTATCATCAGTTATTAACTTAATTGAATATGTAAATGCAAAACCAACACTCACGCTATAACTAAACCATATCAAGTGCCTCATAAACTGGAAATCTAGCTTATAATTAAAAATTCAATAAGACCGGTTTACCTTTATGCATTATAAACAAATTCAAAATACTTTTTTAATTTTCATTCTCTCAAACTCCCTTTTTTCGCTCGAAACTTGTATTTTAATAAATTAAAACATCTGTTAAAGGCAAAGAGACTGAAGAAATTTATAGAAAAAGTGTGTTATTATGGGACTAAAATAGATTTTAAGGTTCTTTCGTTTCTATGCCATAAAAATGACGTCTATAATATGTTAAGCATCTCCAAGTTACCATGCTTCATTACTTCAGCATCATCCTCATCCAATGAAAGTTTATTGAAAATAAAATAACATCAAGACGTCATCTTTTTGCTATAATTTTACACTAAATAAAAATAAAAATGTGTTTTGTTTGTTTTAATTCATTCAAAATTCGTAAGATTCATCGTAGTTTATTTTTTGGTGTTTCCCATTTTTGTAAAATTGTTTACGTTAAATTGATCACGTTCTTTGCGAGTGTCTGATGCGGCTTAATTAAACATCGTGTTAAAGTTTGTTTTATTTTTCGACCAAATTCTTAGTATTTCGGAATATTTTGTCTAAACTTTGTTGACGTAGAACAAGTTGAAACATTAAAAAAAAAATAATTGCTTGGAATAAATTATTTCTCAGGGCCTATTTTTGTATTTTTTATCAATTTTCTAAACATTATGCAATTTCAAAATTTCAATTAATTTGCTATCCTTTTATTAAAAGCGGTTCATCTTAAAACGTCTAAAAATATTGACATTTCATGGAGTAAAAACAAAGCAAACAACCCTAAAGCTTTTGAATTTGAAATGTGTGAAACTCAGATGTAGGACATTTCTGAGAACTGATGTAACCATTTTGTGATTTAAGCTTCAAAAGCATGTTAAAAGATTCTTAAAACATTTGAAAAAATCATCTTTTTAATTTATTAACTTAATAAAATGGTTTTGATTTCTGGTATGAATTTTTAAATAATGAAAATTGTCTTACAATTTATCACATTGACGTAATGTTTCAAAACATTTGAACTGATACACTTATTTTTAAACAATCATTAACAAAAAACATCAATATCACTTATCAAAACAAATTTGGATCAAAAAAGATTTCCATTGTAAACTTGAGTTGCTAGCCCATCATATGGTTTACTTTTTTAACCATCGCCGTCATCACGTCAACCAAAGACCAAAAACCTGTCTTTTATTTAAATTTTAAAATAGTATATTACATTCACACGCGTAAAGCGTTTATGTTGTTTGGCCCAGAGTATAAAAGCAACTCTTCCATAAACAAATCTAACAGACCAATTTCGTGACTTTCCAAGACAACACTGAACTAAGTTCCTATAACTAGCATTTTTGCCAAAACGAATTTTAAACGTGTTATGTGTCAATGAATAACCGCGCAGACGGAAAAGCTAAATTACTTGCTAACTTGAGGTAAGAATTATTCAAAAACTTCTTATTTTTCAAATAAATCAATGGAAATTAATTATTTATTTGTTTATATTATTTATTTATAGTTTATCAAAGCACCTCTCATCCAAAAAAGGATCCCGCACAAGTAATTGTGGAAATTGTCTAGAAAATTCAGTGTTGGTTTATATCCACAGCGTGCCCTGAGTGCAAAAATAACTCAAGCAGTTCCCATCTTAAATTCCTTTAACACTGCTAAATACAATAACAATATGGTTCAAAAGGAGCGTTGTTTGAAGAATGCCACCATCGCCAAGGATGTTAGTCCAGTGCGTCAACAATGGGAGAAGACAACTTCAATTGCCAAAAACGACCATCATCAGAACTCGTATTCGAGCACCAACAAAATGACGACGACCAATGACGCTGCTGCTGACAAATGGAAATTTTCGAAAATGATCACCACGGACAGAAATAAGTTTAACAATCTTCATTTTTGTTAAATTTATTTTATAACAAGCACCAAAAATTCGATAAAGTGAACCTTGTTTGTTTATAAGTGTTATGCGAGAATAAATTAATATTAAAACAGATGGGAATATGAAATATTTATGAAGTTTTCTGTCGGTTTCGATGTGAAGTGATTTTTGTGTGGTGAATGGAAGTTTTTAACCTTTCCTTCGGAAATATTAACAAAATGTGAAGAAATGTCTAGAGCATTGATACGCATATAAGGTTATGATATTGAGAAAAATCTAAAAAGAACATAAGTCGCAGTTTATGCAGCATGTTAAATAATTTGTATTTGTAAAATTTGATTAAAATACAACCGTTTTCTTGTCACAAACCAGAAATTCGTATATGCTTCTAATTGAAAAAGAAGCCGCGTTTGGAAATAAGGTAGAATGTTGGAAATATCGCTTAACAGCAATTAAAGTAAAATTAAAATTAGACTAGATGATCGAGCCCTTTCCTCCAATTATCGTAAGCACCAAAATAAAGTGTATCGTAAACGACAAATCAAAAGCTTACTGTTGGTCCATAGTCAGTATTGGAAATTATTAATTATGCTTAAGTTAAGACATGACAATAGCTTTCAAGGCTCTATGTGTCACTATCAAATTTTAATAATTAAGTTGGATTTTTTATTGAAAATAGCGCTTACGATAAAATGGCGGAAAATTTGGAAATGTTACCAGACAACAATGGAAAAATAACCATACAGAAAACTAGAATCTAAAACCCACAAAATCTCTTAATATATTTTGTCCTAGTTTTAAAAATGTTTTCAAAAAAATGAAAAAAAAACGTTTTAAATTACAAATAAGATAATTTAAGGAAAAACCTCTAGATAACCTCTAATGGAAAGTTAAAAAGACAAATTAAAGATATGGATTGTTTATGATGTGACTATTTAAGAAAAAGGCAGACTCCGTTTCTATGGAAACTATAAATATTTCAAGTGAATAGTTAGCAAAACCATTTGAAGAATGGAAGTTTTCAACCTTTCCTTTGAAAATGTTAACAAAATGGGAAGAAATATCTAAGGCGTCGATATGGATAATATCAATAATTTAAATTCAAATCAAAGGTTAAAAATGTTATACGATATTGTTGTCATTTTAATTGTATTTGTACAATTTGAGAATATAGCAATGGTTTTTTTGTGGTTAAACACCCAAAATTTGTTTATGCTGCTTATTGGAGAAAAAAGCTGATTCGTTTTTGGACTTGGAGAATAAGGCAGAAAGTTGGAAATTGTGCCAAACAGCAAGTAAACGAAAATAAAAATTAGACCAAAATATCTTCTGCTATATTGCCTTACTATCATACATGTGGAAGAAAGGTCAGAAAATGTACCAAATTACAAACAAGAAAGTTTAAGCGCCACACGTTACGTTTTCTAAATGTGTATTTATTTAATAATCTTAAGATAAATACTAGTTGGATTTTTTATTTTACAAAATATTATATACCATAGTGTTTGATTTAAAAACACCCAGGGACATCATATCTGCTTGAAACAGTCCAAAAGGTTACCAGAAATTGGATCAGAATTTGTATTTTGAAAAAAAAGCCAGACATTTTTGTCTTATTGTAATCAGAAAAAGAACCAAACATTTTGAAAATTGTACCAAACAACAATGAAAAAATAAACATAATGAAAACTTAAAACTATAGACCAGATAATCTTTGAACATAATTTGTCCAAGGTACTTTTGGAAGAAATGCAAGAAAATATTTAAAATAACAAATAATATAGTTTAGGCGGAAGAGTCTGATAACCACCCAAGTTGCAATATTCTAAATTCCCGAAGATAATTAATCACCTTACTGAACACAGCAATTCCTTCGATTGCTTATATAATTTTGATTTCAGAAGAGCTCATTTCCAGTTGTTGTCTGAAGATTTAACCATTTCTGAAATTGCTGATACATTAGCATTTTACAATATTGACGAAGCAGTTTAAAATTTTTATAAGATCCTTAATTATTGTTTGGAAAAAATGTACCTTTAAAGAAATCAAGAAATACAAACCTTAGCCACCCTTGGTACACGAAAGAATTGCGATTACTGCGTAACATAAGAAATAAGGCATGGAAAACTTATCTCAAAACTCTGTCTCGAATTTAAGTCTCTTTCTAATTTATGTATATGCAAGTTATGTTACTGATATAGGCACCTCTTTGAAAGATAATCCTAAAAAAATTGGGAAACTTGTAAACAAAATTGCTCAGACATAGCCTCGCAATTTTGTTTTCAAGGAGGGTTTCCTTATGGAGCTGGATGTGCTGCAGGTGCCATGATAGATATTGATTCGCCAATTCAATTTTGAATGCATTTTTTACCTTAATAAACAAAATCTAAGATTTACTTTGCAGCTTTTCAAACGAATTAATTGCAAAGTTGTATTTAAAATTGGCGAAACACTTTTACTTTTCACTTTTCAAATAAAGTCTTTGCACTTTACTTTGCAAAGTTTAAAAGTGTTTGGTGAAATAGGCCCGAAGAGCAAGTTAGATAGAAACACGTTAGACATTTTTGAGGGCGTATGTAACAGGAAAAACTAGTGTATGAAATTAAAATGGTTAAACTATAATAATTTTATTTTTGTATGCAGCAAAAACTTTTGATAGATGTTTTAATTATTGGCTGATGGTGATTTATATTAAATAAATCTTTGTAATTTTTCTGATAACATATCAAAAGCTTTACTTTGTAACATCTCTCGAGAATAATTGTTAGCAAATAAACTATTAATTAAACTATTTGTATTTAAACTAGTTTTACAAGTTTTGTAGTTGTTACTAAGGTATTTGATATTTTAATCAAGATTCTAAAATTAACTATAAAGATGTAATATATGTAGATATTGACTCCATTTAAAATTATAAGTAAGTATGAAGGCTTCAGGGGAAAAACGGTCTATAAAAATGAGAATGAGAAAAATTATAATATACGTGAGTTACACATATTTTTTTGCGGAAAATTGTTACAATTTTAAAATATTTTAAAACTTTAAATATTTAGTTATTTTTGAAATTTTGAAAGAAACAAAAAATGAATATACAATCCTCTGGACTCTATAGAGTTATATTCAGGTGTTAAATTAAGTCTATAAGTGCGATTTTCATTATTTCTAATAAAGCGAAATTAAGTTATTTTTATAAACACTTCTGGTTTTAAAAAAATATACATGTCTAAAAAGTTACAGGGTTGTTATTTTGTATTCATCATTCTTTAACATACCGTTATAACTTATTTCAAAGTTTGAAATTGCCCAAATAAACATATTAAAAAATAAACTAAAAATATTTAAGATGCACCAAAAATGTTTGTGTTGGAAATATCAGCGGTCTTTTGAAATCGATAACTTATGGATCAAGTTCATTGATTTTTACTTGCGACATATAGGAACTACATATATATTAAGTTTCGCATTCGTAAAAAAATTCGATCTCGAGATTTCAATCAAGCATGATTTTACGATAGTAGAGAAGTCGAAACAATGGGTCCCCCGATTCGGTCCGTTTGTCTGTATGGCTCTCTGTCCTCGCCCCTACAGCCCAAACTATTGGGTCGATTAAGTTCAAACTTGAAAGTTAATGTTTTAAGCAGATTCGCGTTAGGCATTTTTTTCATTTATTTTGTAAGATCAAAAATATCAGTAGACCTAATACAAATTTTTTTTGTCAAAAATCGAAAATTCGAATTTTCTTAAAAATAAACCTATGCATTTGTATTAAATTTTTCCTACATTAATTTTTCTTATGTAACTTGGCTTCTTTCAATAAAAAAAAAATATTTCTGTAGTGCCATGATTTTGATTTTAAATTTTATCAGGAACTCAAGAACCGATTTCAATAATTTTCTTCATTTAGGCATTGCCTAAATAATATTTGTCAACTTCGTTCTTACAAAAATCAAATATTTATTTATTTAATGAATATTTACATATTTTTAATAACAAAAATTGAAAAATTTTATACTTAAAAAATTAATTTAAAAAAAAAAACCGCTCCAACGATTTTCAAAAAAAAAATCTGAAAAAATAAGGTTTTTTTGAGAAATCAAATGACATTTAAATTTTTGAAGAAAAACTTATTTTGCAAGTACATTTTTAAATCTTAAAATGCAGGAAATTTTTAAACAGACTCTTTGGATACATGAGCTAGTTCGTGCGATCTAGTCCCTCATTTTATTTATAAAATCTTCTATTTTAAAAACAAAAATACATGCTCCAAAAATTATAGGGTTGTTATTTTGTATTTATAATTTTTCAACATACTTTTAAATAAAAAAAGTAAAAAATAAACTAAATAAATATTAACAGTTCTTGTAAATAGAACAAAAAATGGAAAGAAAATAAAATTCATAAAAATAGTTACATGTTACTTCTAATAGTAGGCTAAGGTATTCAAGGGTAATAAATCAATTTTTTAAATTATTTCCTTTTACTGAAAACCCAAAAAGTATAGCGTTTAAAGGAAATTTAGTACTGTCCTACCTTTACAGATAAATTTTCACCATGGAACTTTTTTTTAAACAATTATGGTTACCATGTCTACTAATAAGCTGTTCAATACAAAAATCAAGTGTGAATCTAATATCTGTCAGCACAAATAAGTTCTTAATCTGTCTTCATTAAGGAAAAGTCTTGATAATTTTCCGTAATTACTGCACAAATAATTTCTTTTTTATATTGCAACTTTGGTCTTTAAAAGAAATTGAAAAAAGTTAAAAAATAACTCACAAATCTCAAATTTTCGTTCACTTATTATATGCAGAAGAAATCAAACCAATTTTCATCAAAATCTGTCTGGTTCGTAAAAGAATTAATCTCGAATATGCGCTGGCCATCATTGACAAAAATTTACTTTGGCTCATAACGAATAAATATATTTATGAGGAAGAAGGAGCTTGATCAACCAATATTCAAGCCAATTTAAGGTTATCTAAATTATATTCATTCTAATCAGTTATGAATATTGAAAGCTCCATCTTCCTACGTTTGAACCCTTTCCGATGATCTTAAAAGATAAAATCCCAATTCCAAAACTGCGAATAATGTTAATCTATAAAAAACATACATTTATCCGTTCCCTTATCAAGCTAAATTATACCGTATAATAAATAATGGTTATGAATTATATTACCCTGTTTCCTGTCTTCAAATCAATACAATAAATATCAATTTTAGAAAACCCTCCCTCCTCCCCTAACTATTGCAAAAAATTCCATCTGTAAACACTGACTTTTTTATTTTTGCAAAATCTGTGCCACGTGTCATGCGGTTGCCCTGAACATTTTGAAAATAAATATTCCCATTAGTAACAAACATACAAAATTAATTTAATTTTATAATACAAAAAAAATATAAAACATATCCCACATAAACATATGTACATACGTGCGTTTCTAGATATGTTTTGTATATATGAAGCCTAAAGGTTTCAAAGCGTGTGCCATCAGCCAGTGCCAACCATTCGAGCTTAAATAAAAAAAAAAAATCAAGACCATATAAATTGCGTATGTAGCGTCGTCGTACACCAGGAGCCTCCTCCGATAAATCATAGTTATGTCACGTACTTTTGTAGAAAGTTTGTCATCTGGAATATGGTATCAATCATTTCTGTGTAGCCACAGAACCACATTTCAATTTCAGTGACCCACAAACTGATTTTTGATTTTATATAAAAGTTAAAAGTTCCCTCCCTACATTTGTACACTCATCAAGAAGTGCATTTCAGAGCTCCCGCAGTCAATTGACACTCATGTAAATCTAGCCATCGGATTTCTATTACAAGAGCTGCAACAACAATTTTTAACAAGTTTTGTAGGTTCATTTGAATTTAAGCGTCTCATGAAATAAAATGTTTTTATTGCATCAGCCATTCGCTCTCTGATGTGTCTTCTTTTTTAAAATCTTGTAAATTTTCATACAAAAGTTAAGGATTTTATAGTTTGTGGAAATTTCCAATCAATAAAATTATCGTAACGAGCCCCGTTCTCCAAGTTTTTGTTGAAATTGAAACACAAAGGTAACACATATAATGACACATAAGCCCTTAATCTCAATATGTTGCAAGTTCATTAAATTTTAAACTATCGTGACAAGTGTTCGAAATGTCTTCTTAGATTCCAAATCATATAACTTCCTTCCTAATTGAACCGTTCCTGATAGAAAAAGATAAGGAACACTAAGATCAAGTAAGATAAAAAGGAACTCCTATACAATCCCATCTATTCCCACAAACAATCCTAATTAAGGAAAACAATAAAGGGATGTCTATAACATTCCTGCTATATACAGCGTGTTGTGTGTTGTGTATGGTGTTCTGCTTTTGGGTTACACTTGTCCTGTTTTCGGTTGAGTGGGTGTTCAGTCATATTATATTGTTGAAAATGTGAAAACGTTTTCCATCCCCTTTGTTTTTGCAGAACAGAAGAAGTACACATAATATCTAGATGTTCGGCGTCAGCAGTCATTAAATTATCACACGCTTAACTTCAAAACAATTCAAAATTTCGCTTATCCCAATCCAAAAAAAACCAACCCCCGCAATATGCTGCCCGCATTACATGAGTTGAACATGGTTATTACATCAAGGGTACATTACACACGTTAAATCTAATACCAGATCTATATGAAATGGATGATGAAAAAAACAGTGATGTTATATGGATACACGAAGTGGAAATAAAAGTTCACACTGCTCAACCAAATTGTATTTCTGAAACTGATGATTTTGAGAAAGAATTTTCCAACAAAATCGTCAATACAGAAGAATCTCGTACAGATGAACAGATAAGAAAAAGGAGCATTAATTTTTCAAAACATCGACATTTTTTTGAATGTTTTTCTTTTATTTTTTTAAAGTTCTTTATAGAAAAAAAAACAAAGACCTAATTTTGTACCGAACAAAGTCAAAGAAAACGGCCTTATTCAGAAATTCTTATTACAAAAATCATTGTCTCAGTTGGTCAGAAATGAGTTTCATTGCTAGCCTTTTTCGTAAATCTTTAAAAAAGGTTTATAATTTTTCACTCAGCGTATTTCAAATGTGAGATACTTATTTATTGCTTTTTTGACTTCTGACAGTTCTGCGCTTTTCCGATCTACAGAAATCGATGTCTCAAATTCTTCACCCGTTTGCCTTGCCCTTAATTTTAATTTCAAGAACTGTGATAGTGTTATAGTTCGATAAGTTATTGAACTTGTTATATCTTTTATAAAATAAGACACTTTTAATAAATGTTTACAAACTTTGATTTACCTTTTATTAGGGGCAAAATGAGACGTAGTAAGTATTAAGAAGACCTGTAGGACCACGACTAAGCTTATCTAAAATTGAAAACAGCTCTAAGCACACTATTATACATACAAACGTGCCTTCAAAAAATTATTAGAACATTTATAGAGGTGGCAATATTGCAAAAAAAAATTAAATTTAACTTTGGTCCAAAAGCTTAAGAAGAATGGCCAATCAGCTTCTACATCCAAACCTTGTCGCTGAATTCAGACAAAACGCCTTATTATCAAGTTCCGGGCAGATTGGGGAGTAAACAATCTGCAGCTTTTGAAAATTCGTGAACATCTTTAAGAAGAATCACTCACATGAACTTAGTTTCCACTAGACGGCGTAACTTATCATATTTTTTTTTTTGACCAAACTACGAACGGGAGGTTTATCTCCCAAAACTATAAATTCGCTTGGCCGCCGATGTACGTCAACAAACCAAGAGATATTGCAGCCCTCAAAGCATCAGTTATGAACCATATCAATGGAATTTCAAGAGGAATATTGGAGAAAGTACTGACGTTAACGATTGCGACTGTCGAAGCGTAAACACCAAGAGGACGAAGGCCTGGATAACAGCTTAAGACATTCTATTAAAACACTTAAGTTCATCTAAAATAGCCTATACTATTGGCTTATCCCTTACGAAGAGCTTAAGACAAAGACAGAAAAATACAATAGAAAATAAAACGGTCAACTTTTGGAGTATCTAAATTTCAATGCGTTTTACTTTTGGAATACCTCAATAAAAGAAACAAAAGCATCAATTTTTCGGAACTCTCCAAGTTTTAGTAACGTTTATATTTTCGAGGCTCTACTCTAATTCAAAATATGTTAAATTTATGTCCTTCTTACCGAAATCAAAGAAATAAAATTCTTCACTAAATCTTAAAATGGTTAGTTTCTATAAAAATATTTAAAATGAAAAAAAAAAGAAAACAAATATATAACATCACTGACTAATCTTGTTCACATAATGGTTTATTGCAAAAAGCCAGTGAACACATTACATAATCGGCTTCGAACTGATTTACTTTACGATTGCTCTGATGGCCGAGTCTGGAGATGCCATTCGATCCAAGAGGACATCAAATGCAAAGGGATTTATGCTCATAAATCATAATCGAAACATCGGTTCCAGAACTCCATCAGTGCTTGTAGCCTAGCCTATATTATATAGTAAGAGTATAATACTTGACCCCAGCGGGAATGCCTTTGTAGCATTATTACATCATTAGGGTGATGACGTTGTCGACAACGAGAACGTTGACTACGATGGACGACTATATGAGGACGAACGATGTGGTCTGCTATGCTCGTATATAGCTTTCCGTCAATTATTGGCCAAATAGCTTCTGATGTTATTTAGCTTTGGAGTATCTGGGAAAACGTATATCCGAATCATATTATATACAAAGTCATTACCCGTTGTTTTTCTTTTTCTTTTATATGCGAGCAAGTTTTGCATGGTCATTTAGTATGTTGCTGATGGGAAGCTTGTAATTTCGATAGAAATAAAAATTGTTTCATACTAAGGGCGCATGCCTCTAAATTTCAGGACGACGACGATGATGATGATAATGGTTAAAGTTAAGTTCTATAGTAGTTATTCTGACTAGACACGAAGATTGATTATATTTTGCCACCATTATCCCCCAAGGGGAGGGACCTAGAAGTTGGGGATACAAAGTTGGATAAGAGAAGTCTGATGGTTATATTTTGTGTGTATCACAAAATTAATAGAAATGGATCCAATTCTTCTTCCGAAGCTTCTCTTCGGTATCGTCTTCAAAAGATCACAAACAACTTCATATTATATACTTTTCAATAAATAAATTGATTACTGTCACGGAAGTATATCGCACATGGAATTAAAACTTTTATCCCCTTTGGCAAAATAAATTCATCTCTTCTTCTTCAATAAGGATAATTCGACTCCTAAGGTAAGGTACACGATACACAAAACTGATAGATCACGTGAGAAGCAGAAGCACATGCAGTCTTCAAGGAAACAAATACAATTTCCGGTAAACTTCAATATACAATTGCTTTTGGTCGTATCTATACTAAATAAGGTAAATTTTTGCAGCAAAGAAAAGATAGGTAAAGTAAAGTTTACGTATGAGTATTTCATAGATGTTCAGACGTAGCTTCAGCTTAAAGGATTTCGATTTATTTGAAAAGCTATTAGGGAAAAGGGAAACTGATAGACAGTAATTAAAAATAATACCTACAGATTTAACGTCACGGCATGCAGCTCTATAAGAAAATCAATACATTTCCTGTAAGAGGAAGTTTTAGAAAGTATTGTAATATCAAACTTTATAAATTCACATAACTGATATAAATATACTAAACCTGAATTAAACAGATCATTCTTATTGAAGAAAAATAAGTCTAATGTTATTTAAAAAATAAAGTTGAACTGAATTTAAGAAAAAACGCATATTAAGAAGACTCTCAGTGTAGTCCAGTAATGAAGAACAGAGGTATTACAATACACGTTTTTTCCATAAAATAAAACCAAAAGACATACAAAAATAAGGTCCATAATTTAACAAGCCTGGCCTACAAACTTTAAAGAAGGGTCATTGTAGATTTCGGAATGGAAGAATTATTAAAATCTTGCCATAAGACAGTTTTGAGTTTTAGTAAGAAGTTTTCAATGGTCTTGACTTGATTAATAGTTCAAAATTTCAATTTTCTTTTAATAATTGGCGCACACTAAAAGGATTTTTTACACCTTAAATATGCTAAAGAAAAAGTGTGAGGGTTGGAAGGGAGGCGAATTAATAGAAATGTTTTTTGGTTAATTGCTGATTTTAAAACTGAAGGGCAGCTATTTAATTGATCCCAAAACTTGGTGGTTTTTCATAATAGTTTTTTAAAAGAGGACCAATTAAAGAAGTGTTTGTAGAAAATTATTTCAAAATAACTTTATTTGAGAAGATTTTTTTAAAAAGAAAATATCACCGATTTTTTGACTTCTTTTAAAAATAATTGTTTTAATCTAAAAAATAGGTCTAAATTTATTTTATAGTTTTAAAAAATACTATTGCCAAAACTGAATATCCCTTAAAATGACTCCAATACAGATATAAATAAAATGCAAGACTGGGTTTGTAAGAACTTTTTAAAAATCGATAGAGCGGATTTTTTAAATTATTTTTTTAGTAGTAATATTTTTCAATTTATTTTACGAATATTTTTGGTATACAGTTATTTATTGCTTGTAAAAATACGTTTAACATTTAAATTTGGTTAAACTATTGAACCATTTAAAAAAAAAAAAAAAATATGTAAATTTTTTGATCAGTTAGTGTTATTTTAAACTGGCCACCTTTCAAAAATTTGCAAATCCAAAATAAAATTTAAAACACTGATAACTTCCCATCCCGTCAGTAGATTTGTCTTGCTTAAAAGTTGGTAGGTTTTCGTGTTGGGTAAAAAAAGTTGTTAGTTGAATTATTCTTAAAAATTTTAAAATTAACAACAATATTTTTCATATAAATAAATAGTTAAATTAGAAATCTAGTTTTATTAAATACATTTTTAGTCGAAAACAAATTTTTACCAATTTAAGTAGCATTTCTTAAATTTTTACAAATTAGATGAATGAAATTAATTTGAGAGATATCAAAAACCGAACATCAATTTTTACCAACTTTTATTAATTTTTTTGTTTAGGTTTTTATTTTTTGTAAGAAAACTGTCAATTCGTTTTTTCTCAAAACTTTTCCAAATGTTGAAAACAATATTTCTTATAAGTTAAAATTAGTTGGAAGGTATTATCTCAAATTTTTGAAAAGATATTTGAGTCGAAAATCAATTTTTACCAACTTTTGTTAAATTTTCTTTTAAGTTTTTATTTTTTGTAAAAAAACTGTCCATTCGATTTTTCTCAAAATTTTACTGAATGTTGACAACAATATGGTTTAAAAGAAAAAAGTTGTTTAAAGCCAATATCTCAAAGTATTGAAAAGATATTCGAGTCGAAAATCAAGTTTTACCAACTTTGAGTAATGTTTTTTTAGGTTTTTATTTTTTATAAAAAAAACTGTCAATTTTTCTCAAAATTTTACCAGATATTGAAAACTTTATTTTTCTTTGCACAAAATTGTTTTGGTGATAGCATCATTTTGTATTCGTAAAATTTTCGAGGTGACAATTTTTTTTTTTTCAGTTTTTTTGATTTATAAAAAAAAACCGTTAATTGGATTTTTTTTTTCGAAAAAATATACTTGTTTTGTATCACGTTACAATGTATTATATAAAATTTAATTCAAGTTTCTAGCGTTTTTGGTTCGTAAGATATTTTGGGTTAACCAAAACTTTCACCTTTTTTTTAAACTGATTTGGTAAAAAAAAACCACCCACGCAATTTTCTTGAGAGCCCTTTTTGCATCTTTCTGTCTTATTATCTGTATAACAAAATTTATTTGAAGTCGATATCTCTTCTGGTTCTTGAGCTATGGACGACGAAAAAACGTCGCGAACGTACGGACATACGGACATACGGACATACGGACATACGGACATACGGACATACGGACATACGGACGTACGAACGTACCTACACACGCACGCACAGACATCTTTCTAAAAATCTTTCTTCGTTTTTGTGACGAAATATTTCTAGGGGGGGTCACAGAAAGCGTGACACAGCGTGACAATGTGGGGGAGGGGGTCAGAAAAAGCCGATTTTAGCGTGACGTATTTTATGAACGGCCCCTAACTTCATATGGGAAGTTAAAAATAATATTTTAAAAGGCGGTCAAAAATCGTAATTTGTTTTGCCATTTTTAAAACAATTTATAATAAAATTTTACAACTTCTGTAGGCCAAGTTTTGAAATAAAAAAAGGATTTTTATATAATATTTTATTATTTTTGAAACCAATAAAAAATTTATTTAAGACCTTCAATACTTCTACTTTCTATTTGAGAGAAGGGACAAAGCATTCAAAACGATTTTTCAACACACTAATGTCTTCTCTATACTAAAAACAATGTTCTTTCAAAAACTTTGAAGACACATTAAGCAATAATACCTTCATATCAGAGTCCTTCCCAACCAATATTTGGAAACTGCTTATCGCAAAGAACGGCAAATCTACAGCAAAATGTCAGCTGCTTTAATTTCACTTGAATTGAATTTCGAAAAGTATTCGAAATTATGAAATCGATTGAATGATAGAACCCTGAAAACAATTTCACTCGATTTTTAATTTAAATTTCGATTTCATTTCACCCAATTTTGGGAATTCAGCTGAATATACAAAATTCCTACTTTCTTAAATTGGAAGCAGTATTAACATGTTATAAAAAGAGTTTATATCATAATATTTGAAGATCAACTGAAAATGTACTTGTTTCAATATAATAACCACGTCAAACATTTATATAAATGGTCCCGAGAATTTTGATAGACGTCCACTGAAGTTTCCTTTTTTCTGCAAAATGTCTCTATTTTATTCAAATAAAACAAACTGTTTACCAAAATAGAAAAACATTTGAACCCATTGTATTTTTTAAATAAAATTTTAACCTTCAATATTTGACAGATTTCGTCCCTGACAGTTGACAGACGTGATCAGATTTCTGTGTAAATTTCAATTGGAGAAACTCTCCCGAACAAACGCAAAATCGGAGCCAAATTTAGGGGCAAAAAAAGTGAATTCCAAAAAATATTACATTCAAAATAATAAACTTTATTACTCCAAAGAAAAATGTGGAAAATAGGTTAAAGTTCTTTTTGGATCTCCGAGATATTTTAAGATGTTAACACTCCCTCATTCAAAAATCACAATGATATTGAAATATTTAAAAAAAATTACAATTTTTCGCATAAAATTCATAGAATTATTCTCCCCCATTTGCTTAACCATTTCCGATACACAATTTGACAGTTAACTAACCAAAATATAAACCTATTCGTATTGTAAACTTGTGTTTTTCAAAGTTTTAAGAATACCCTTTTTTCAAATACCTTCTATAAAAATGAAAATAAAAATGGATAAAATTGCAGTCAACTGTCACCTTTCCCTTTTTAAAGTCATTGCCCCTTCTAATATACATACAATTTATACAATTTTGTTTCTCATAATGCAACTTGTCGTTGAACCTAAAACTATGCAAAGATATTGAGAAGTGAAAAAAAAACAAACATAAGAACAACTCCAGACGTCATCATTACTTACTAACTGTAAAAATAAATACAAAATCTAAAAACACTTCCCAACATCATCCCATATCCAATGGGGGTTGTACTCGTTTGTATGTTGTACATTGTATCAAGAAGTTTAAAGTGCTGCCGCAACTAATGCCATGTCATTAATCTGTCATTACATTTTTAAGGCCACTTGTGATGCCATCAGCGAGAGAAGCACTCATTTTGTTTCCGCTCGAACGGACACAGACAGTGTCAACCTAGGAAACTGCCTTTGACCGCAAAAACATACGCTGCCATAGGCATCATCAACACCATCACCATCCTCTTTCTTAGCATCAGAGCATGGAGTGATGAGCGGAACTGAGTTAGGAAGCTGCAAATTTTAAACGACATTTCATGTCACGTGCCTTCACACCTTCTTCGGCATCCTCGCTTCTCCTCTTCCTTCCATCATTTTATAAATAAAATGGATCAAAGTTATTTTTACAGAGACGTCACACACGCCACGTGTCCTGAACGTGTCATTAGATAGGATTTAGGGCTTGAATTTTAACATCAATTTTATGTTCGCACCGCGTCACCTGACTTACACAAAAAAAAAACAAGAAAATATTAATGGCTTTCGATTTATCATCAGGAACGCACCACTCGATTGGCAAACATTGCAAACATTCAAATCACAAAGTGTTGGCCACTTCCACAAGTCTCAAAATCATTAAAACTATGGGTAACTCTCACTTTATCTCTCTGGACACCGATGTCCTGATGGACATGAGACAATTGCTTTTAATTTATTTTGCACAGGATGTAACTGACTGTCGACGCAATTACTCTGCAGCCATCAGACAAAGTGCGATATTTTAACAAATTGAAATTTATAAATTTCCAAAAGAGCTGTTTTCAACCCGAACCTGAAACCAACCCAACTCAACTCACCCATCCCATAATTTTACCACAGTATGGTGAATTTTTACATTAATTTTTCAGGCAATAAATGAATGTGTCAGAAATTATTACCGCAACAAGCAAAGGCGAGAATGTCCTTTGATGATCTCTGCGGGGACTCTTTTAAAACTTCCTTGTTTTCCAATACGCACTCCGCATCGCATCCTGCAAATGAAATGTCTTTGCTCTTCCCGAGGTCGACATTTGGCAAAGGATTCAATCAAAGAAGTGTTATAAGCTCTCGCCTCACGACTGATGATGCCTCTTTCTCTTTCTCATTCTCTGCCTTGTAATAATGATGACAGGATAATCAAAAATTTGTTTCCTTCGTCATCTTGTCATCTCCATAGTCGTCGTCGTTGTCGTCATCGTTATTGTTGTCGCTTGTATAATTAAAACGTCTCCACAGGTGATCTCTGATGTCTTACCGAAATGTCACTTCCAGGATATCCTATATCTTGATAAACCGAATCAAGGATATGATGTTTGGGCTATGACGTATGGGTATGTTTATTTTTATTTCAAATTCCTGAAAGTATTTATATTTGTGTGTCAAAGGGTATTTCCACCATGCACCCTGCACCCCCCTATAGAAAAGTGTTTACCTTATTCACATCTCTATTAAGAGACCATTAAACACTTAATTCAGACAACAGGCGTTTTATCGTGCAAAAATACAAAAAGAAAAAAAAATCGCAAATTTAATCCTCTTCCTTCAATCTGTCAGCAAACATATTTTTTTAAGGAGCTAAATTTCTGAAATGATGGTATCAGAATGTATGGAATACACTCGTATACACTTCATCCCTTCTGTATAGAGAAGGACGATAAATCACAGAGACATGATAATAGCCGTCAAGCACGTGCCACCCTCGTCACAGTTCTCGCCTATTCAGTTGCAATATTCTATACTTTTGCTTTTGCTGCAGAGCTATAAAAGAACAAGTGCTACAGCTTCAACCCCTTTTTGTTATACTTCGTTCATTTCAATTACAACATTAACCACCCCCTCTTATACTCGTACATACATATAGAGTAAGAGGAAGGTTAGGTTAGGTATATAATAAAATGTGATAACTCCTTCAAACGAAGTCACAAAAGGCGATTGCCACCACGTAAAGGATATATAAATTCTTTACTTTCGGAGTCTTTTTGGCTTTGTGAAATTTTGAAAGTCAAAAAGCGTGGGACATTTTTTTTCACCCAAAAAATTAAAAAGAAGAAAAGAGGAAAACTTTTTGTTAGGCCGACCGACAACGACGACGCGGACGGTGAAGGCGACGACCCAGAAGCCAAAAGGGCAAACGGTTAAAAGTGAAACACGCGAATTGTCAATTAAGACGAAATTAACTCCTCTCCTAATCAGAGTAGGACTGATCTTTAAAAGGGCCTGACATTTTTTTAAAGTGATATTAAGGACGTATAACTTTATAAGGGCTTCTAAGTTATAGGAATGGATATTTATGATAATGGCAGACATATTATATATTTTTGTAAAGTCATTTTCGAAAATTTAATAATCATTTCAATTGGTTGATAATTTTGAAATTTCTCTATGTTTTTATGTCGCTAGAATCTAAATCCATTGCTTTAAGTAAGATATCCGTTCTTCTACCATATCTCAAGAACAAGCAGAGATATCGGCTTTAAATTAATTCTGTTCTACAAATAATAATATTACATAAGTTAAGCAAAAAGAATTTTTTAACAAATTCAATTTTTGTTACTTTTTATCTTAGCAATTAAAAACAAAGAAACAAAAATTTAAATAATATGCAGCTTGAATAATTTAAGAACTAACAATTAAATTTTGTTCTGAATGTAATAGAAAATAATTTTGTACCACAAAGAAAGGCGATTTTTATAATTGGTAACATTTTTAAAAAGAAAAACAAATTACAGTTTTGTATGCAAAAAATATAACTAGTATTGGTTTAATTGATTTTCGACAAAAAATATCCTTAGAAAAAATTAAGATTTTGACTTCAAACAATTATTTTTCACTTGTAAAATATTATAGTTAATAATATAATTTTTAGAAAACATTCAAATTACCTTTTTATAGAAAAAGGCAAGTAATTTTTTAAAACAATGGAAAAAACCGTTTATATACTCAAATATTTTTCAAACGAAGAATATCAACGACTTTAAGATCACATTTTTAAACAATATCTAGGTTTAATAACTGAACATAATTCAAAATAGTACTTAAAATTGGTTAACATAATTTTTCGAATCAAATATCTTAAAAACTTGAAAATAATTTTGATTTCGAGATAATTTTAGTTTATGTATCATAACGTTATTAAAAATGTTTAAGATTTTCAAAAATATTTCATTGATGGACTTTTTGTACGAAAAATAAAATAATTTATAAAAACCTACTAACTAATTTGTACAATTTTAAAAAATTCGGTCCGTGTTTTTTTTAAATACATCATTACAGCAAAAAACCAAAATAAAATTTTAGAATCCACAATATATTCCTAACAAAAATTTAGTTTTCTTCCAAGGGCAAATAATAATAAAAATAGTAATAAATAATTTAATATTAAAAAGAAAAACGGTTTTTTAAAATTTGGTAGACTAATAAACAAAACACAATTCACAGTTTTTCTTACGAAATATGTACATTAAATTGGTAGAATTGGTTTTTGAACAAACAAACTTTAAAAGAAAATAAGATATTGACTTCTAATTTTTTTTAATTAAAACAAAATATTGTTATTTCCATCTGATAAAATGTTTGAAAAATTAAAAAAAAAAACAGTTTTTTAAAAATGGTTTTCGATCCAATATCTATATAAATCAATTTAATTTTTAATAAAAAAATGTAAATACAAATTAAAATTTTAAGAAAAACCAAAATATCGGATTTAAAAAAATATAAGAACAGATAGAAACAATTTTCAAAATTATTAAAAACTGTTTGTTGCCCCTAAATTTTTTAAAAAAGAGAAATGGCGCAAAGAGTCGAGACATTGTTTTAAGCAGTTTTAAGTACAATTATTTGTATATTTTTGTTTTGTAAGAAAACGGTCAATTGCGTTTCTCAAAAAAAATGTTAGCAGTTATGAAGAACTTAACTGTAAATAAAGTTAAGTGCTTCATAACTGCTAACATTTTTGAGAAACGCAATTGACCGTTTTCTTACAAAAGAAAAATATACAAATAATTGTACTTAAAATTGGTTAAAACAATGTCTCGACTCGAATTTCTTGAAAACGTGACATTGATATTCAACAGGGGGGCAAATTTGTTTATTAAAAAGTTTTGCTGTTAATAATTGGTTAAGTTTTTAAGAATATTTGATTAAAAGATGTTTTCAAAAAAATAAAATACAAACAAAATTTTACTAAATTGGTTATGCATCTCGAAAAGCTTTCTCTGTTGAAAACAGATTTAACTATTATTTACTTTATGAAGTTCTTTGCATACAAATTTGGTTTATTAATTGAAAATATAAGCTATGATTTATTACGGGCACAAGTGGGTCGCATTTGGTTTTTTTATTTGAACTTTAAATATTTATTGAAAGAAATTAGTATGGATTTGTCAAAAAAATGCAAGAATTTTTATTTTTGAATTTAACCTCGAAAATAATGTTCAGAATGATAAAACAAATGATCGCTTACATATTTAAAGTTAATAAATGTTTTAGGAGTCTACATATTATCGATGTTTTATATTTTTTCGGTTATATCGAAAATGTTTATATGCGAAAAAAAATAAAATGTTCGTATCGCTCGATTAAAAATGTACTTGCACAATAAAATTATTTTAAAAATTTAATTGTCATTTAATTAAAATAAACCTTAGTTTATAAATTTTGGTTTTGAAAATCTTTAGATCATTTTTTAAAAATTGATTCCTAATGTATACAATTTTTAATTGTTTTTAAGAAATATTTTTGGTATGGAGGTATTAAGTGCTTACAAATATTCGTTAAAATTTCAGTTTAGTTAAAGAATGTGGACACGAGATATCGAATTTAAATATTTTTTAAAAATCTAAAACAAATTGAACATTTTTGATCATCAAATATTATTTAAACAGTCTAAGTCCTAGTTCAGAAAAAAAATATCAATCAGTTCTTTAGTTCCTGAAATAATCTAAAAACAAAATGACGGTTGTATAAAGGGGCAACCGTCTGGAACAATACAACAAAAATATTTCTTTTGTTGGAAGAAACAAAGTAAAGAAAAAAAAATGTTGAGAAAATTTCATGAAAACTATCTGGGCGTTTTTGAGAAAATTTTGACGTGTACTGCGTAGAAAGGTGACCATACTGTACAGGCATATTCCAGGAATGGTCTCACAAATGAAACAAAATCTAATTTTAAAACATATGGATCACGGAAATCACGACCAAATCTCTTAACGAAACTCAGAACTCTATTTGCTTTTTAAACTATGAAGTTAATATGTTCAATAAATGTTAGTTTAGAATCTTAAACAACACC
Source organism: Eupeodes luniger (assembly GCA_951509635.1). Taxonomy (NCBI): domain Eukaryota; kingdom Metazoa; phylum Arthropoda; class Insecta; order Diptera; family Syrphidae; genus Eupeodes; species Eupeodes luniger. Next base: position 1,660,980 of record OX608075.1, on the reverse strand, counting down.
CAAGTCAAAAAATACATATACTCTACTTATAGGACAAGAATCTATTAAAAACTGTTTCGCTTGTGAAACTCATGGTTTTACATTTGTCAACATTTAAAACAAGACGATTATTATTGCACCATTCCTTGAATAATATTAAGTCTTCTTGCAAGAGAAGACAGTCAGATGTAGAGTTGATGTTTTTGAAAATTTGAATGTCATCAGCACAGCATATATTAGGACAGATGAATTTTGTATGATCCAAACCAAATCATTTATAAAAAAACAAATAGAATAGGACCAAGATGGCTACCCTGGGGGACACCAGAATTCACAACAAATGAACTTGAGCACTCACTAAGAAATTAACACTATAACGTCTATCTTTCAAATATGAGAAGATCCAGTTTATGAAATAGTCGTTAAAACCTTTGATAGAATTTGTCAAAGACTGAATCACCATATCAATTTCATTTGCGTTGTAACTAAAGTACCATAATTTTAAGTTGATCGATATGATAAACAATAAGTATTCCAGCAGTTGTACTTCTTTAAAGACAAACTACCTAGAAATCGTTTGATTTCACAAAAATTAAATCACACTTTTTCCAATTTTAACATTTATTTGCTAATTTTTGAAAAATATGTGTCCGTTAAGTTAGTACTACCACTATATAATTTAAGGAAACTCATAATTGGATAAAATAATTTGCCGAATTGTTTTTTTGAAAACTTGCTCCTGAAACTTGTCGGACATGAATAACCTTTTAACTAAGCAGATTTGTGTTTAGACTCTAAACTATTTCGTTAACATTTTTAGGAACTCTGCATAAGAACCAATATATATAATTCGTTTTTTAAAAAAATAAAGAATTTGTTTTAAATATTTTATTTGAAATTTCAAGAAGATCAAAATTTAACTTTTTAGCTAAAAATAAGATCAAAGTTACTAGGCCCTATTTCATTCGTTTGATTCCTAGGCCTTAAGAAAAATGTAAATAACCCCTGAATTCCAACACTGTGTCATCTATAAAAATCACCAACAGGGTCTGAGAGGAAAATATGTGTTTACAGAAACACCTTCTGGGCTTAAATCTGATTTGCTTAATAAATTGTTTTGGCGAAAAATTAACGAAATTTGAAAACTTTTCCGAAAAGTTAAATAATTTTATACATTTTACTGCTTCTCTAAAACAAAAAAAAAAAAGATTCCAAATGTTGAATGCTGAAGGCTGCTAACTGCTAAACTGATGGCGGGAGATGTTTTATAAATAATTAACAAAGAAAAAAATTCCTTAATAATAACGAGGGCGGTGGCGGCGGTGGTAGCGATATGGTAGCAAGCGCGTTAGTATGCAGTCCTTGTCTGTCATAAAATTAACTGAACTTACGATGAAGATAAATTTCAGAAATCGTGCAATTACCAGTGAGCCCACAGTCTGTGCACTGAATTAACTGAATAAAAACAAAAACGGAACACCGACAAACCAACATCCGTACTGAGATGATATCCTTTATTATAAGGGATGAAGAAAGAAGAAGAAAGTTCATTCTTATGATTCTTCGGCTAATAATTACAATCTGGGAATTTTATTAATTATTATTATTATTGCCGAAGTATTATTGTTTATGACGTCATCTGCTATTGATGGCGCCAACACTTTCACCCTCACCCCGACCATCTCTCGGCATCAGGATAAAATATAAGACTTTAAGGATTCAATTGTGATGCGAAGTAGTCGTGAAGAAGTGTCGTGATGTGGGGCAATGGCAAATGATAGCCATCCCGCAATCTCTCGAAATACCCCTGAGTCCTGAGAAATGATAACACACAATGAACTGTAAATGGCAACAATTCCAACTTTGGTCGTTAAGAGCCATTTCGTAAGTTAAAAAGTAAAAAATTGAAAAAGAAACGTAAAAAAGGATTGTGTCGATTTAAATTTTAAATTGCACACACACATGATAAGGAATCTATTACAGTCTCCTTAACTATTCTTCTTATATTTTATTTTGTTTGTTGTTGTTGGTTGGCACATGTTTGGCAGTTATCGATTGCGAGGAGCAAGGGGATATTGCCCTTCGGTTTTTAAGGTCGGTCGGTTGGCCATTTGCGTGAATGGTCTGCAAAAGCGATAAGCGTTTTTTTCGACAAAGAGATGTTGGTCGTTAGGTTTTAAAAAACGTTTTTAAAATTCATCACACGTGAGATTGGAAATGGCTTTGAGGATACAAACATATATCGACTCGTAAATTTAAGGAGGGATAAGGATTAATGCAAGATAATGTATTCTTATAGCTTCATTTTAGTTGTGCATCCTGCAATCTACACGAAAACCATTTAAACGAAATCGATGGAAGGTTGGTTGTTTGTCGGGATTTATCTCTATTCAAGAATCTTGGTGAATTATTTTTTGCAAGTTGGAAAGGAAGGTTGAGATAAGGACTCAAATATTACATACATGTGTACATGTGTGAATAAGGAATTCGTCTTTAAATTTGAGCGGAATTACTATTTTTATATAGTGATGACTTTTATGACACAACAAGTCTATTTTTTCAAAGCAATATTTCAGTTCTTGGGTCTGCTTTATGACTGAACACTCTTTACATATTAAAAAAGTAAATACAGATTAAAGTAATTTGGTTTACTTATTTAATTGAAATATGATTTTCAGTTACTTAGTTAAAATATAATTTTTCTAATTTTATACTTATCCCTTAAATTGACTGTAACTTTGAACAGTTTGATAAATCTTTTTCCCAGATTTAGGGACAGAACACTGTCAGTTTTGCTGGCGAAATATTACTCTCTGAACGTGTATTTAAAATAAACCATTTACGCTATTTTTAACAGCACTTTAAAATATATTTTTTGAAATGTTCCGCTTATGGACAACATTAAGACTTAAAAGAACTAAGTAACAAAAATGAATAATGGGTATTTATTTATTAACGACTTTTGTTTCCAATTAGGTAGATATAAAGTAGGTAATGTTCGAAAAATAACTTAAGTTATTTTATACTTCCACATTATTCTTCCCTATCGTAAAAGAGTAATTTAAGTTGAGTTGACATTTCGGGCGATAAAATAGTCTTGGGTTTTTAATATATTTATTTTATCTCGAGTTTCCGGAAGGGAGATCGACACATACAGCAAAACCCAAGTGAGGGTTTTAATAAATTTTAATTAATTAATTATCTTCAAAATTTATCAAATAGTACCAAAAATCTGTTGAATAGAATGAAATACATTTTAAGTCACTGTTTTTAATTATTGTTCTCAAGATATTAGAGTCGAAAAACAAATTTTACCAAAAATTCAAACAATAAACAATTAAAAATCCTGCATGAAAATTTACCACCTCTGAAAAACATAATACTTTATGGCAGCATTTTGTTTTTAAACATTTTTGAGCAATAAAATATTTGTGTCAGATTTTTGAATTCATAAAAAAACTAAGTAATTGTGTAAAATTAAAATTGTCTGCAACAAAGAATAACGTTTTAGACATGTGGTAAAAATTTTAGAAAAATCGAATTGACGATTTTTTCCACGATACAAAAAAAATACTATAATTAAAATTGATTTTCGCCATAAAAATCTTTTCAAAAAAAAAATATTTTGGACTGATTTTATCTTTTAAAAAATGTTTTCGTTGACTTTGATACAAAATCTTGAGAAGAATAAAAGATATTAACTTCAAACTTTTCTTTTTATGAAAATTGGATTTTTACTTAAATACCTGGAGAACAAGTTAAGATATTGACTTTAAAGTTGTTTTATTCCATGAAAATATTGTAAAATTTACAGATGGTGTTTCAAAATCTCACCAAAAATACTATTTTATTACTTTAACTTTTCAACTGTATGTAACTCGACAGAAACCAGCTTAAGCTTAATTTTTTGATGGTGCACTCTTTGAGACTTGCAAAAGAATGCAATCTTTTGGGAATGCAATCATTATAAATCATTTATTGAACTCAACTTAGAGATTGCATTCATTGACTTCATCTAAAGATTGGTACTTCAAAATTTGCAATCATCTATCAATTGACCTGAAAACGACTGCAACAATTTTTTCTTAAATCATTTGACTGCAATCATTTGAATGAATGCAAGGACTTCAAAAGAATGCGAACACTTCAAAAGAATGTAAAACCCTCGAGTGAATGCAAAGAATGCATGAAGTCTTAAATGATTGCAATCAATTGATTGCAGTCAAATAATTAGAGAAAAAATGATTGCAGTCCTTTTTAGGCTAAGGCGCCTTTCACACCAAACGAATCCGAATCAATCAGAATCACTTCGAATCAAGTTGAATCTGATTCGTCATCTCCACTCTTTTACACCAGCTGAATCAACCTGAATCATAAATCGCACTATTTTCTTTAACTTTTAAAATTAATAACTCCACGTCCATCTCGTATGGTTGTTGATTCAAGAATCAAGAATAAAGGAATCTGACAGGTTGAATCAAGTGCGACCTCGAATCAAACCTGATTGAACCAGATTCGTCCGGTCTGAAGGCGGGAAAAGAATCCCTTCACATTTAAACGGAGCGCTCGAAGCCGAATCTTGGTCAATCAGATTCAACTTGATTTGAAGTGATTCTGATTGATTCGGATTCGTTTGGTGTGAAAGGGCCCTAAGTGATTGGTGATAGTATAGCTAGAAGTCACAATTTGAATTCATATTGAAGTCATAAAAGATTGCATTCCCAATAAATTACATTCTTTTACAAACCCGTTCTTACAAGTTTTTTCAATAACCAATTTTACTTGTCAGAAAAAAATATCATGCGTTTTTTTTCACGCGGCATCAGAAAATTTATTTCGAAAGTATTTTTCACTCTTCTTGATATCATTTTCTGTAAAACAAATTTAATTGTAGGTATGTACATACATATATGTCGTTTCTTTCTTAAGATAGGTATCTGAATGATACTACACATCTTTCAAAAGCGATAGATTTAAATTTAAGGGATCTTGAAAAGTCGAGAAATGTCAAAATTTTCAGCTCGAAAAATCGCACCGATTAACCAATTAAATGTTTTACAAGTTATATGGAGATAAATTTGATGTCATTTCCATATTTATAAAAAAAAAATATTCCAGCTCCCGTCATTAGGACAGCTGTGATTATAATGTCTTGGAGTCAAGCAGAAAATTCTTATACCATTGTGTAGTTTTCTTTTTTAACAGGGTAGCTGAAATAACTATATCCTGCTTTAAAAAAAAAATGTCTAAATACCTCGTAATTATTTTTGAAAACATTTTCATCAATTAACACATTTTAAATTTGTCATTGCTTTTTCATGTGGTCGTATGTTCTGAAATGAAAATTATGATACAAATTGATTGATTTTTTTTGGGCGGTAAGAACGTGTTCAAAGTCTCTTAAATTAGATGATAACAAAAATGTGTTTAATATTATTATATATTTCGATTAGCTGCACTGGAATAATCTTTAGCATATTTAAATTTTGAAAAACAATTTAACTGATTCTTTAAAAACCCAAGATAATTTATTTTCAAAGATGAATAAAGCAATATTATAATTTTATCTCAATACCTCCTTATATTTGTACTTTTAATTGGATATAAATCCAGGATGGTATTAAAAAAATATGATACTGTATATAAATATATGCACATCTTTATCATGTAAATTATGTTAAGAACATATCAAAACATCCTAAGCCTAAATAAACTATGTAGATACAATGTTTTTTAAATATTTGATTAATTCGAATCACTCTAAGCAATTACTCTAGGAAGGAGGACCTTACACATATCAATTCTACCCATCACCCTTCCGCATTACAAATACACAGAAGTCTACTCTGGTTTCATCTTCTGGATCATTCAGGATAATGACACCAAAACCAATCATAATTATTTTCCAATCTATATATACCTTTTATAAACCTCATAGTTTATTCATGAGGTTTTCCAACACGACAATATACTGCCAGGATAATCGCAAAGCCACCCGACTTCCGTCAATAAAACTCCCATCGAAAGATCATAATTTTTCTATATTTGATCGACAGCTGTCAAGTCATAAATTTGAATATCTTGTAGGTAAGGTATAATAATTCTATATATTGGTTGTTTCTCATACTTAGTTCTTTTTTTGTACAACCGAGATACCCACCACTTCCGTAACAGCATCAGCAACAGGAACTGCTTCAGCTAAAGCGACGCGGACGGCGGCGGCGGCGACACAATTTAAATGTAGTCCTTTCAGAGTTTCAAAGTTCACCCCCTTGGTAACCGATTTCAAACTGCCATTGTATTATTTAAGTGAATGATGTAAAAAATAAGAAAGCAAAAATAAAAAAGGACTGGCCCGCCATTTGAGCATCATCGTTTTTAAGTTCATCGCTCGAAACCCGCCAAATACGTATCAAACAATTATGTCGAGTTTTGTTCGCATTCAAAAATAAAATAAAATAAAAAACATTTAAATGCTTTTCCACTCGCCAAGCATTCACTCCGACCGCGACCTCCTCCTTACAAAAATATAAAAATTGAAGGTACATTTATACACAATCCTTGGAATGAGATTACTCGACGTTTTCCTGCGCGATTTTATTTTTGAATTTGAGTTTGTTTAAAAGCACAGCAAATTGTTTTATTCCATGAGGTTTTGTTTCTGGTTGTTTTGCAATTATTGATGATAGCAAAAAAAATGTGAAATACAAAATTTAACAGGGGATGAATTAAACGGCAACCCTGCCCTCAGTTTTGTGCCGGATATTTGATGTCTTTTCAATCATTCTGTATGTATGTTTTTCGGATGCACAATCCGCTGAGCAGAGTACGATTTTATTCATAATTTTATACCGAGAACAGAACACACCCTTTAACCTCTGAGCATATTATATTCTATTGGATTTGGTCCTGTTTAACCTACTGCCACGACACGATGATGATGACGATGAAGACGACGACAAATGCATCAGCATCAGCATCATTATGGTCTCATTTTAGCGATCCCATTGTTGGTCGTTAGGTAGCTGTAGCTGCTTTTTAGCGGTGATTTTATACATCGTTGTTCTGAGATTGCGAATTTCTTCGAAAGTTGCCAGATGAGACTTTTTTAAATACGTCATATTTTCGGGACACCTTAAAAGAATTCGGAACTTAGAGTTCATTTTGATGTCACTATACTATTCGAGGCTGCCCTATTTTTGGCTCTATTTTGTACTTTAATATTTTTAATAGGTTTTCACTCATTTCAGCAAAGTTTTGTAAAGGTCTCCAGAGCATAAAATCTCTTTTTTCAGTAGTTCCATTTTGTTTGTATAATTTTCAGTTTCTACCGCTCTGCAAAATTTTATGATTCCATAGGAATCAGAAGTGTTCCACTGTTAACGGCAACAAATAAATGAAAAGTGGGTGGATACAACGCCCATTGAGTTAATAACCGGTGTTTTTTTAGAGCGAAGGAACTTTAAGTTAACAACGCTTTTTTCAACTGGCGGTCATTTTACCAGCTGTCAAGTGAGATATTTTTAGTTTGGTTTGTCATTTCAACACAAAAAGGCTGACGACTGAACAAATTTTCCAAAGTGTGTAAATAAGAAAACCATGGTTCTCTTTAAAATAACCAAACCAAAATGACGGATTTGAAGTGATGATAATTCCGAAGTGTTAGATTGGAACACCGTTATATCCAGAAAAACATGATGTTTGGAGTGCTTTATGGGTTGGTTGAATAATTGGCCCGTTGCTGGCCAAAACTTTATAGTCAATTGTGACGCTTAAGAGCCATAATTTCGTTCATTAAATGACATGTCTCACAACGCTTGCCAGAATTGAATTAATCAAGGAAACGTTTGGTAATCGCAAAGTTTCACGTTACGGAATCGTAAATTAGCCTCCAAGAGCGTGGGATTAAAAGCCGCTTCTGTGGGTATATGTGAAGCCGGTAGTCTATGCCGATAAGCCCGAAACGATTGACGATTGACCACTTGGATGACAATATTCACCGCGTTACACGTTCACAAGAAATGGAAAATGAAAATTAGACTTTCAGATAAGACTACGTCATATGCCAGAGATAATATTAAAATTATAATGCCAGAAGATTATTTTTCGAATAAATTTAAATTTCATGTCAATGTTCAAAAAAAAACCTTTAATTAAATTCCATTTCAAAGTTCTATATCTTCAAAAAACAGCCTTTATATGAAAAGTGGACGGAGACCATCCCCCTAAGTGTATAGTTTTAGGGGTTTGATTTAATTCCTCAAGAACATATCAAATTCTGTACTTGAAAGAATTGTCTACAACGTTTTAAAAAGGTCGTTTGTATGTATAGTCGTTTTTAAGTAAGTGAAGTTTTTGAGGGTGGATACTGCGTCCCCTAAGTAAAAACGGAGGATTTTTGATTTTTACTTTAAGTTGCATTACAATTTCTAACCTCGTAGACAATTTTAAGATTATGTGATGCCAAAATGTATTTCATAGTTTTTAAGTTTTGTCAATCAGTCCGTCAATCAATCATGTCCTGTATCTCAGGAACTAAATATGCTATATAGTTGAAATTTGGTAAGGTACATTTCTTTAACTAGTTTAGTAAATGTGAAAAATTTTAAGTTACTAGCTTTTTCCATTTTGAAGTAAAAGAAGGGTTTAAAATTGGATTTATTTCTTCGTGAAAAAAATAGAGCCTTGACCTCTTAAAAAATATTAGTCCATCTTTAATCAATTATTTTGACAACATTTTTCTTCTAATCACTTGCCTTCATCCCTAGCCCTTAATCCCCATTGTAAACCATCCTTGCACATTTTAAGCCATTTTAGAAGAAAATCCTTCTTATCTGGCAACACTCTGATTTTTCGAGGTCGACATGATGACTGTGATATGTCTTCGGTGTTGTTCTGTGTTCTGTTCTGTGTGTGGTTGGCTTCGCATATTATTCGCATCGAGTGTGTGGTGTGTTCTTTTAACCCCGATTGAAGCCAAACCAACAACAACAACAACACCAACAAAAAGAACCAGAGAGGGTTGTTGCTTAAAGTGTTAAACAATACGAAAACATTTGCTGGTACTTATACACTAAGCCATTGCACCATATTATACACATAACATATTTATAACATCTTTGCAACTTGGCTCACTCGCTGTCGACTTGCTTTATAGTGAATGGTGAATACCTAACCTAAACCTATGAGAGCAGAGTATATGAGACTTCTTTAGCTCTTTTATGTTTGTTGCTGAAGAGCTTAAGTGTCCTCTCGAGTCCCAAATGCAGATATTATCACTCCAATTAAAATGAATTTCATGATCCAGATACATTTCCTTAGGTCTCTTTTTTTTGTCTTTTGTTTTTTTGGAGTGACATGATAGCTTCTCATTTCTCCCAAAGTCCGGATCATAGCCATTTTTTTGCTTCCACTTCTTATGAGAAATGAAGGTTTCTTGAAGAAACGTTCAGCTTTTTTTCTGTATTATTAAGTCATAATCAACATGCTAGACAAGTTAATATCCTTGTGTCACAATGTGTCATCTGCAAGAATGTTTCAATTTCCACCCCACTTGATTTAAGCAACACCAACGGTCGAAAGGATTTATGCTGCCACCTCCGTGGATTTATCCTCGTCCTTGCAGGAGTTGAGCATGTTCCTTAGCGTAGCGTCGTCGGGGTTTTCGTCTTGTCGTCGTCATACCGTCTAACATCTGTCGGAAGTCGTTGACAACAAATGAGAATGTATCTCGCCTTCTTCGTGTATCGCCGTTCATCGTTCGTCGTCGTCGTGTGATGTGCAAACGGGAAAATTACATTTTGATGGGCTGCAAATTGTCATCTGATAATACACCAACGACGACGTCTATAGGTAATGTTTTTCCTCGGTACCCTTTCACACCGTGCCTTGGCAAGGATTCCTATGATTTTTTAAGAAAATTTCCAAGCAGGCGTGTTCGGTAAGATGGCTGGTGGTGGCAGCGCGGCGGCAAAACTGCTGCTTCTGCTGCCGATGTTACTGCTGGTGATGGTGAAGATGTTATCAAATGGTAATAAGGGTGCTGAAGAGGACATTCTATTGTCAAAGACACAAGTAGAAAGAAGACAATAAGGTACACTATAATAAATATGCTTCTTGGATAACAGCTACCAACAAATTGATTTAAGAGAGGGCTTCAAGAAGAAGGCGTGAAGCTATAATTTAACAAAGTTTTTTTTTTGTGTATTTCTGTATCTTCTTTCAAGTAATGAAAATGTGCACAAAATGTGGCACGAGTTCTGGAAATTCCAAAAGGTGTGATTTAGATTTTTCTTTCTCGGTATCTTCAACTCTATATCAGCTGAGCTTACCTAACTGACAGTTTGGTAAGTGAGAAGCAAAGGATCTGTTTGTGATATATGAGAACATGGATTGGTGTGCTTGGATTATGTTTATGTTCATTTACATTCTTATTTTTTTTAAAAAGGGAGGAATACTTGTAGTGAAACTTATAGGCTAAAAGTCTGTCAAAGCAAAAGAGCGGGAAAATTAGTTTCAATTCTCTAAGACTTAGGGGTCAGAGATCAGTTTTTCAGTTGTGAGTTCTTGTCAAAACTTAAATCTGTATTTATTACATTGAGTTCTTGTCAAAACTAAAATCTGTATTTATTACATTGAGTTATGATGTAATAGCTACAATCAACGAGTTGCCTCACTTAAGTACTTAATTACTATAGTTTGGAGGTTAAATGATTTAGACAAGACAGAAAACTTTAACAAGCATAAGATTGTTTCGGTACTACTCTATGTTAAAATGGCGTAGTACCTCAATGCAGAAAACTTTACCATTTTTAAAACTATGGCCTTGCAACAAAGAAAACAAATCATAATGAAGTATGCTGAGAAGTTTTTGATGAATCAATACAAGTTCAGAAAAAGTGGATAGAATCCTATACAATTGACTTATTAGTTGAGTAGTGTCAAACAACCGCTAAACCAAGTTTCAAGCTTGTTTTTGTGTGGGCTTTTCAACGGTTGAACATATTTTTGGGATATCTAGAAAGTTTCTCATTAAATATCTATGAAAAATATGTGACACGTTGGAATGGGAAAGTGACATCAAATTGGTTTTAAAGGAGTGCAAGTGTTCCCCAAGGATGTATTTTCAGTCCAATTTTGTTTACTCTTCATATTGATGATGATTCTGAAAAGTTACCTGGTGGAGTTTTATTTTTCAGATGATTGTAAAAAATTACTTCTCTTCGCCGATGACTTGGTAATGTTGACGGTTTAACTCTTTTCTTTTCAATTTCAAATATCAACCCTGATAAAAGCAAAAATTATGGTATTTGAAGCTTTGAGTTGTAGAAGGTTGAAAAAAGAAATGTGGTTAATTACAAAGCAGTCCATTAAAATAGTACAGGAATTTAAATATCTAGGAGTGTTAAATGCAAGCTTACTGTAGTTTCAATAAGCATGTTCAGAATGAGAGTACAGAAAATAAAGTGGATCTTAATATAATTTTGACAACAACAAACCGAAATATAGATTTAGGAGCTAAAACCAAGGTTCTTAGAGCAGCACTTCATTGTCGTACATGCTGTTCGAGCCTTTAGTTAAAGAATTTTAGCTGATGCAACATCTTTTTTAAAAGATTATTTCAGTTTAAGACAAACCACAATAAGTCTGAAATTGAACCAAGTTCCAATTTACACGTCTATTATGAAGGGCAAATATCATCGCCACTAAACGAAGAGGCTTAACTTGCCCAATTGTACAAGCTGATGAAAATGTATATTTCTTTAACGTCTAAAAAGAGCATCATCACCAACAACAAAAGAAATGTTTAGAATTTGAACAAATTTAAGACATTCCTTTTTATTCAATGCATTACATTATTGTAAATATGGGCTATCTGTAAAGGCTACAGGTACATTTTCAAGAGCAAGAGTTGGAAAAATGAAATATATTCTGTAGTGATAGCTTTACTCGGTGTAAAAACGATGTTGAACATCCCTTGGGTTCAATCTAAAAGGACTAAAAGTTATCTGTTTTCAAAATGGTTTTACGGTAAACTCCTTCTTGAATTTGCCAAGGAACCTTATTGAGGGATGCCTCCAATTCAGCTTCAGTGTCTTCAAAGTTTTTTTATTTTCTTCACTTGAACAGTCGCCAACTTTAAAATCACGGTATTTAAACACATGGACCCAATCATAATGATTAATTTAGAACAGCATTTCCGTAACTCTCCGGAGATCCCAATTTGCTGCCGAAGCTGAACGTTTTCCTTGATTGAAAGAAGACCATCAACACTATCCACAAATGACGATTATTGGGCACAGAAACAGACATTTTTACGCAATCAAGTATATGACGCCGAAATATATTCACTGATATTAATACTACATGTCCAAGCTTGGTTCATTACGTTTGGAATATGTCAAAATCAACCAGGTCGAAGTTTTTTGCATTCTATTACTATGGTAACATTAATTTATGTAAACATTACATAATCATGTACTCACTACGCCATCGATGTAGTAATCGAATTTTATACATATACATATATATTATATTTTTTTTTATTTTCAGACTAGAAATATTATTTGAAGCATTTGAATTCGCAAGAATTCTTGAATCTGCTCAGAATAAAAATAACTTGAAGAACGAATAATCAGAGTTTCTATACTTTTGTTTAATATTGTTCTTCAGAGTTTTTAACTATTTGCTCCTTTGTTTATTGAAGTTGAGCCTTCGTTGGCGTTCATTTCCGATAGTTTTAGTATTTTTATTAAATGATGATAACAATATTTACCTAAAATTGATCATTATTTTAATGCAGTTTATGTTATTTATTGATAGAAATCTGAGAATTGTTCAGTTTAAAAAAACTTTACCTTAAAAATGATCGTTAAATTTCAACTTTAAACGAATGAACGTTACAATACAGAAATTCCCTGTAAATATTGCATTACTTTATTTACATTTTCAAAGAGTAAATTTTGAAATAAAATGTACAGAAATGCAATTCAATTGACTTTATGGACTTACATTTTATTTTTCGAATTATAACTCCACCGCCGCCGCCTCCGCGTCGTTTTCACCAACCATATATGAATTTATGTGAATTCGTATATTTAAATTCATGTCAAACATAATCTTAATTAGATTGCATATTGGAGAACAATGCTAGTTAAACAACTACAACATTCAACGATTGTTCCTCGTGCAGATATAAATTGTATTCACCCTGAGGTCTTCTATATACATACATACGTAGGATATACGAACATGAACATTAAACATAAACATATTGTTCTGTGCGTTCCTATACCAAGCTACCTACCTACATACGTACCATGCATTTGAAAAGCCAACCCTGTTTCAATATGTTAATTATTAAAATAAATGCAGTGTTTAAAAATTAATGTAATTACATGCCAGGACGAATTTAAAAAAAAATCATCTTCAGGCAATAAGCCGCTCAGCAGCGTTCCTTTTCCGACCATCAAACGCATTGCTTTGCTTTATAAAAGCCAGAAAAAACAAACCAAACCATCGCAAAACCAAAACAACAATAAAGGCTCAAGACTTGGCAGGAAGGTTACGTATATGATGGTTATTTGTGAATTTGGCACATTCACAAAACACACAACACACACCGCACTCTGTTCCGAAAGAAAAACGAAATTCCTCTCTTCCTAAGTGGTTTTCCACATTTCCAGCAGCAATTCACGACTTCTCACTCGACTCCTTGCAGTGGGTCAGTATTGCAAATCTGCCTAAGACTCACTCACAGTGCCCCTTCAATTGGATGAATGTTTGCTTAGCCGACACCAACACCGGCGGCAACGGTGGCGGCGTCCTAGTTCCAATAAAACAGAGAAACATGACTTGAGGAACAGTTATAATTTATAGCCCCCAGCAATCGGGGGTTGTCGTTGTTTGGCTTCTTGTAATAATTGTTTAATTACCAACTCACACACAACCTTTACCACCCCTTAGTCCTTTGGTACATGCTACGAGTACAAGCCGCAATGCCACCTTCGCAAACACAATGCCGACGGCATTCTCATGATTTATCCTTTATCCTACGCCAACCCCGACGGGATATTGTTTCCCAGGACACACACCATCAGATACAAAGATACAATAATACAACCCATGCCACTTCTACTTCCATATCGCCCACCCATCCCTTCCTGGCAACATATTGACACACAATAATTTGTCTTAATGAAATTTTAAACTAATTTATGTTATAGTCAAGTTTCAAGACAATTGCTATTCGAACTGTGAAGCGGGATGGCTACGCTCTCTTGTAATTAACAACTTTGACTTTATACCTTTGACACAGGATAACGATGAAGGAAACATCCTGCGCGATCTAAATAAAATCTAGACAATGTACCTTTACCAAGGTATTCAGAAATCACAATCAATTTAGAATCTGGATGTACTGTAGGTGGTACGTACATCTAGAGAATCCTTAGGAAGCTCAACGCCTGAACTGAGCGTGGCAAACAACAAGAAGGCTTTTGTGTCTGACTAATTGAGATTTCCCTTAACAAATGTGATGATGGTCTGTTCCTAAGAATTACTTTATTGTTATTCACTGATGACGGCGTCATCAACATCAACATCCACATCATTATCGTCATTCTCGTCCTCGTAGTCCTCATCGTCGTCGTCATAGAGTGGTTGGCTGATGGGTTTTCCTTTTCTTTGCGGGTTTTCTCATTTGAATTTTCCTTGGAAATGTATCAGAAATATTATTGTGCTATGAAGGTGAGGTCTATTGTTTGTCAGACAGCTAATATGCTTTTATAAATGGATATTGGATACAGGACGATATAAGGAAAGGGCCAGATAAAAGTTTAAATTTTGGTTATTTTGTCAACAAAAAAGAAGTAACAAAAAGAAAAAATAAAAGATGTCCAGCACGTGTCGTAATTTTTATTAAATTGAATTTCAAATTCCATCACCTTTGATCATAAGGGTCCACCCCTCCCCCAGGTGGCATAGAGAGTCTTGAAATTGATTTCAAATTGTTTAAGAAGATTGAGTTTTTTTTTTTTTCATTTTCTCGGTTTAAAAAAACGTGAATGCTCTTGACAGGTGGTGAAGGTAAGGTGTTTAAATTGAATTGACGAAAGATGACCGCGAAAATACATTTAACCTCAATAATTCATTTCATAGGTTTTACCTTTACCTACTTCCACTAATTTCTTTTACTTGATGTTGGGGTGACCAACCAACCACATTTTCTTTCATACTTTGAAATTTTAAAACGAATATACGTCTATCACGCATTAATCATGAATTTGGGTCCCACATTGGGAGCCATTTCTAAAGAGTACTTTATAAAACATTATGGAAAAAATCTCAGACAAAGCTGAATTCTTGTGAAGCCACGTAGCACGTCCGTAACAGTTATTTTAAAGTAAAATAAATTATTTATTTTGGTCCCACATTGGGCGCCATTTTTAACATGTACTTAATGGAAGAGTATTATTGAAGAAAAATCCGATTTTCAGTTATTTTGGTGAAGAGCCTAATTTATAAATTGTTCCTATCTTGACTACCCGTTGATCGTGTATTTGGGTCCCATATTGGGCGCCATTTTAAAAGTAATCAATAATGAAAGATCAAAGAAAAAAAAATACCGACAAAGTTGAATTTTGGTGAAGAGCTTGTTTAAACGTCCATACGCTTTTTGAAATTTTAAAAGAAGTAAACATTTTTCACACCTTAATTATGAGTAAATCGTGTGTTTGGGCTCCTCACCGGGCGCCATTTCAAAAGAGTACTAAATAAAAGCGTAGTCAACTATAATAACGCATTTTGATGAAGAGTCCCACTTGTATGTGCATACTTCTTTTAATATTTTGAAGAAAGGAAACATTATACCTTAACTATCAGTAAATCGTGTTATTTGTGGTTCTACGCTGGGCGCCATTTTTAAAGATTAATTAATAAAGATGTACTTTAAAAACCTCGGACAAGGCTGAGTTTTGATGAAGGACTTTTTTTTTATTATTCTAAAAGAATTTAAAAGTATACACACCTTAATGATTCAGTAAATCGTGTATTTGGGTCCCACATTGGGCGCCATTTCATAAAAAAACTGAAAAAGAGTAGTTAAAAAAAATAAGTCAAATCTGAATTCTGGTGAAGAGCCTCATTTATGTGTCCATTACAATGCCCTAAATTGTAGTGAAAAGAAAGTGGTGTTGTGTAAAAACTTTTGTAAGGAAAAATATAATTTTTTTACCACTCAACAAACTTCTGAGGACTTTTCAAAAAATCCCACGCAAGTTGGCCACACTAAGTTCAGGTTCATAGCAAAATAACTTTATTAACATAAAACAACTTTTTTTTTCCATTTATAGATGATCCATATGCTATAAACGAGTAAAGCGGATGTTGACGGGGGAATCTCACTTCGCATAAGGCTAGCTTTCTCGTCCACGGTTTTTTGGACCATATCAGACAATGTCCGTTCATAATGCAGAAACATCTTGTTCATCGTTTCTTTTATAATCATCATCCATCATCATCGCCTGATTTTCCATTATGTTATCTACGTCCGTCGCTCGCTCCAACAACCAAGAGTGATATCCCATCACTGCCATCAGATCCGGTGTTTTGTTTGCTAAGCTACCGCTCACACATGGAGTACCTAAACTATTTATATAGTATTGCCATAGGGATCATCTGGAAGTGGAAGAAACAAAAAAAAAATCCAGAAAAGGGATAAAATTTGCGATTATGAACTTTTTTTCAAAACCAAACCCAAAAAAAGGATAAACATTTAATTTAATGTAAAGAAATAAAAATGAATGTATGGAATGATAAAGAGATGAGGCTTTAGTCCAGAAGAAGACATCTTTTTTTAATGAAAGGAAAAGTAAACTTGGGGAGATTTCTGCTTTTGTTGGTTTGTTTTGCTATACTAGGACGTTCGAAAAGAGGACATTCTCGCCATCCGTCGTCGTCGTCGTCTTCGTCTTCGAGATTTGTATCAGAAGCCAAGAGCATCAGATCTTCTTTGTGTCACCATAACATTCCCACATTTATTAATAAAGGTAATCATCAGAAACGAGTGGTTTTATCTCTTGGCTTTTGTTTTCCAGGCTTTGAAAAGAAAATAATAATTCTTTGCCATCGTTTTACCATCGTGGGAGTTCACTGACTGGTAAGGTTTGAATCGCAAAACAAGCTACCAAACTCATAAGAAAATATTTGAAAAGGGAATATGGACACCTAAAAGGTCTGAAGACTAAGTTTGTATGTCCACAATGTATTTTATTTTGTTTTGAGTCATTTTCTATTAAAAAACCTATACGTGTACCTGAAAACCCAATAAACTTTACATGCCTGAGTGCAATTTCTGTCGAAAGCACGCATTTCCGTCCAGACTTTTGCCAGTTTGGCTACATCAAGCTATTTAATTACCATCGACTTCCTGAACTTAGAGAACAGATAACTGGCTGTCCACGTACAGGAAGTTTGTCTTAGTTTTTCCAAAGCCCATAAACTTTGCGTTCGTTTAACTCTTGAACTCGATTCAGGTGGCCAAAGGTGCAGGGCTCTTTATATCAAGGTATATGTAGGTACAAACGGACACATTCCTGATGTTTGAAATTTACATAAGTTGTCTGCTATAACGTGATTGTCTCAATCCAAAGGACACCATCGCACGGTTGTTGGGTGAAAAAAGGAGTTTGAAGAAAAAAAAGGACAACTCATTCGGTCATTAGACTCCTTGCATATAAATTGCTCGTTACTCGTCATTCGTTTCAGATATCTTCCATCGTGATTTTTATTCGTTTCTTGCGCTGCTCTGCATAAAGCTTTGGTGTTTGAGTCGAGAACGACGACGAGCGACGCCCGCCGCCACCGCCGAGCCGCCCACAATATAACTATTATCCTTGAGAATGGAATGAACGATTTATTTCAGTTGATATGGCGGCTCATTTCCATATTTATGAATAATGAACAATTTCTCTAATCCCTTTTTTGTGGTTCTCCCAATGACAGAGACACGATAGAAGAATTCTCCCCTGTTCTCCTACTGCTGCTTCCTCGAGTCCACAAGGCTTGACTAAAGTCGTTGTCGTCGTTGGTGGAATCGCTGCTGCCGTTGTCCGTCAAAGTGGCCCCAATCCTGTGGCTGGTTCGTGTCGTTCAGGTGATGGGTTGCGTGATACTTGACCACCGTTTGTTCATCGTAGATGTCCTCGTATTTTTACAAAGAGTATATCTCCACCCCTCAAACCCCACTCCCCGCTCATTTATATTTTCTATGCCTATATAGTTCCACCTCTGCCATTGGAGGACATTAAAGGACACAACTACTCAAGTCCACTTTATAGAGAAAAAAAGGTTTTAAGAAAAAGTCCGTGGTCTCGAATCCTTCTATTCCGTTCGTCGTTCGTTGCTCGTCGTGGCTTCATGGGTTTGTTCATTTATTCGTCCGAAAAGGAAAGAGTCCCTGTCTTGTTGCATGTTTTTTGCTATGTGAAAAACCGTCACGAACGGAAGCTCTGATAAGGCTTCAGTGTTTTTGTTGTCATAGCAGATATTTATTGCTGCTGCCATAGGGCTAATAACTGCCTTCATCATCGAGTCATTACGGTGATTTCTTTAGGTTTTTCTTGTTTTTTTATTTTCTTAATTTTATTTTGTTTTATTATTGAGCGGTTGGTAGTTGAACACAAATTTTAGCTTGAGATTATGACATAACGTGCATGTATATGGGAGAAAGTAGCAATAAGCCATATTCGCTAGATGATGATCTCACACGCATATACCTACTCATTGATTTAGTCTTGCCACATTTCTTTTTTTTTTTAATGTTTTGTTCGACCTATAAAATACGGTTTGGGTACAACACAAGGTTTCTTGTTAAACGAATTCAACGATGTGACCTAAAAATACAGGATTTCAGGCGTTTTAAGTAACTCTAATATATTTTAAACTAAAAAACAGTCACTTTATTTACTCCTTTTCAACTTGTTATAAGCTCTCCAGTTGACATCAAAATTTAGGTTGAAAGTCAGTTACTTAGCTTTCCACTCAGTTCCACAATTTGGAACATAATATCGTTCAAGTGTATGCCTCCGTTAGCTTCACGGTAGCACATTCTTTCATCCTGATTTTCTAAGAACTTATTAATGGTTTTAATCTGTTTTAGGATTGGTTTTAAGATATAGGCTTTACGTACTTAAGAGGTTGGTAAATCATCAGTCATTCAAGGTTCCCAACAAACAAAAAATAAAACAGGGGTCAAATCAGAGTTCTGACGCAGCCCAATAACATCGCCAAGACGGCTGAAAAGTTGGTTAACATGGCTTAGCAATGCCTCTTAGTTCACGGAAATGTTGTTCTAAACTGTTTTTCTTCTAAGGGCAAATAACCTTTAATTGGATGGAAAACCAAATTAATGGGGCACACTTTTAAAGCCAAAATCTGTAAATAATTGACTTCTTTCAATTTATAATTTTTCAAAATGTTCGTCTTCACTTTCTGGTGATGATGGAAAATTCTCAAATCAAAAATTATGCAACGCGAACTTTCTGATTTCTTGGAAATTAAGAAAATCTAAAGTTAATGAACTATTAGTTAAAAACCTTAAGTTTAGCATAACAATTTCGAGTGAAAATAAAATCGAAAGTTAAGAAAAACAATTCCAAGTTGATTTCAATTTGCGTAAAGAAAGTTGCTCTTAGTTCACATAAATATTCAGTTTGTTTTGAAAGTTAGAGAAAAGCACATGTTTTTGGACCATTTTTGAACAAAATAACACTTTTATAAGCCATTACTGTTACAAATAATATTAATATGGAGAAACACTTGAAAGAGAAATTTTTTAACATGAAAACTGCTATTAATATGACATGGAAACAATGCTTCGTGAATAAGTTTGCCGTCATTTGCCGCAAAATACGCTAAACTACGTCATCATACTGGAAACGGGTGTCTCGCCTTAGTTTATTAAAACATTGAAGTTACAACCGGACTTCTTGCTTAAAGTTTTTAAAATGAATGGTTCACGGGTCGTGTAAGGAGAAGCCAAGAGCGTTACAAGATCAAAATAGTTGGTATCGAGAATGGCAAGATCTTGCTGAGAAATGTCAAATTAATTTTATTATACCCATCGAGGATTTATCAGCCACTAAAAACATCTTGTTGAGGAGAAATGTAAAGCTGAATATATTGTTAAAGAGTCTAATCTATCTATACTATTATATAAAAGCGAAACCAAGTTTGTAACGCACGATCTCAGAAAGTAGTCGACCGATTTATTTGAAATATATTTTATTATTTTCTATATTGTTATGAGAGTGTTTATGGCTTTAATTTTTTTTTCATTAATTATTTGTCAAACTTAAATATTATTAATTTTACATTTTTTGTCCATTTTTTTTTTTTCATTAGTTGACTTATACAACCACTCATATCTTAAAACCTATACAATAATCGACTGCTGCTTTGTTTCATTTCATTATCATTCCAACATTTGTAATTTTCTTTTCTTCCCATGCTCTTTCCCTCTTAATATGTGTTCCATTTAATAGTTACGTTTTTTCTCTTACCTACCTACCTACATATTCAATTTGTCTGTATTGTATAGTTCTTCAACTAACCTACACACACACATTATTTTTTTGTTTCTCTATAATTCTATCGTCACATCGCTGAGCAGTGTGGGCTCTTTTTTTACTTGCGACATATAGGAACTATATGGCAAGTTTTGCATTCGTGCAGAATTTTGTCTGTCTGTCCACGCTCCTACAGCCTATACCATTGGGTCGATTGAGTTCAAACTTGGAAGTTAAGGTTTTGAGCAGATTTGCGTTAGGCTTGTTTTTTCATTTTTTTTTTAAGATCAAAACTAACAGTGGCCCCCATACAATTTGTTTGGTCATAAAACGATAATTCGAATTTTCTCAAAAACAAACTGATAGATTTTTTTAAATTTTCTCTAAAATTTTATTTTTTAACTTGGCTTCTTTTAATAAGAAAAACAAATTTTTGTATTGCTCAGGAAAGGTACCGCTCATAGAACCGTTATTTTGTTTTTTAATTTTCTCAGCAACTTATGTACTGATTTCAATAATTTTTTTTGTGAATAAGCTCTTATATTGCTTTAACAATATTTGATTATCAAAAGTGCAATTTTTTTTTTGTTTGGATTTTTAAAAAATATTGAATTTTTTTTTCAAAATTCTATATCTCAAAAACGGGTTAATATTTTTTTACGAAATTCAAATGTAGAGCGTATATTTACAATCACTAAACAACTGCATACCAAAAATATTTTTAGAACAAAATTGAAAAATTTTATATATACAAAATTAATTAAAAAAAAAAACCGCTCTAACGATTTTCGAAAAAAAATTTTGAAAAATCAAGGGCTTTTTTATTTATAAAATGGCATTTAAATTTTTGAAGACAAACTTATTTTTCAGGTAAAATTTTGAATCTTAAATTAGTTTTTTTTTTTAAATTATTCTAACTGTATTGAATGTAACCCCCTCCCAAAAAAATTGAAAAATGGAGGTTTTTCGACGAATCAAATGGCATTTATATCTTTGAAGACAAACTTATTTTACAGGTATATTTTTAAATCTTATATACATAGATACTTTTTTAAACAGACTCTTTGAATACAGGAGCAAGTTCGTGCGACCCAGTCGTGCATTTTATTTAAGTTACTATGGACATTTAATTAACTACAGTGCCGTGCACATGAAATACCGATTTATCTAAAGAAAAATTAGATCTTTTTTATTTTTCTGGTTCGAGGAAGTGAATAGATTATAATTCTTCCAATTTAAAAATAAAAAAGTTCTATTATAATAGCTTGAATTACCAATTTTGTATCACAATAAAACTGAAATTTAGTTAAATTTTTTTTAAAAATAACTCGAAGAAGGTACTTACAATGACGTCAAAAAAAGAGCACACAAATGTGGGTAGGTTAAGTCAGTTGCACTGCACTGAACATGAGCAGATGAATAAAAAAATGTGTCTATGGATATTTACACACGCATACCTATAGATGTATGAGAACATTAAAAACACACATTTTTTTTTTACCGCAAACTATATTTTTCGGTTGCAGAAAAATGTTTCTAGGTATGAATAAAAGAAAGAAAAGAAGAAAATAGACAAAAATTTCGTTCTGTTTTCAACTTAAAAATTGAAATGGTTTGGTTTGTTTTCACGTGCGGCTTGGCCTTTATACTACGTAATATTTTACTTAAGTTTTTTTTCTAAAGTGTTAATTTCGGTAAGGAAGTGTTTTTTGATTTTTTTTATTAAATACGAGTACATAACAAGCTTAAATTCGTTGTTTTTCTTTTATTGCATAGAAATATAAAATGGGTAAAAGAAAGGCTAACATCGGAAGAAAATCCATAAGCACAAAAAGAATGTGTTGGTTACAATTTGCGAAGCAACGCGAGCACGGGTCGGCTAGTTATTTATATTTATAATTTATTGTTAAAACCTATGTTGTGTTTTACCTTCACTTTTAAAACAACTTTTTAAAAAAAAGGTTTGTTTTGGTTATGAGACAGAAAACAAAACTTAATTTTTTCGACAAGTGTAATCAGTAAAAAAAACACGAAGAAAAACACAAATTATTTTATTAAAACTAAGTACCCGAAAACGACTAATCAGTTACAATTCTTAAGAAAAACGAAGAAAAGAAGCCTAATTCAAAAAACGGGAAAGTAAAACACATCTTCTTTACTAAGTATGTATATAACTTACAAAAATATTTTAAAAATTTTACAAAGTCTTTTAAAATGTTGGCCACTGTCATAATGTGGAAAATATACATAAACTAATTATTTTGCAATTAAGCCAGAATTGAATATCAACCATTTTTTTCATTCAAATCTTTTGAAATGGTTGGACTCTTTCCTTAAGAATCGTATTCAATTTGTTAGCATTGAAAATATGGTTTCAAGTCCAGTTTTGGTAACCTCAGGTGTTCCCCAAGGTAGCCATCTTGGGCCACTTCTTTTCCTAATTTTTATCAATGACTTACCTGATATTTTCGAAAATTCTGTTTAACTTCTATTTGCTGATGACTTAAAGTTTTTTAGATGTATAAAGTCCATTAGGGATTGTCATCTGTTGCAAAATGATCTTTGTAAATTATCTGAATGGTGCTCTGTAAACCAATTATATTTAAATGCCTCTAAGTGCGAATGTTTTTCTTTTTGTCGTAATTTTTCCCAAATTATCTTCGAATATAAGATTAATAGCCATGTTCTTGTTCGAGTTTCTGAAAAGAAAGATCTGGGCGTAATTTTCGACTCTAAATTAAACTTTGTCAAGCATATAGAGTTCAGTGTTTCTAAAGCAAATTCCATGCTAGGCTTTATTAAACGCAATAGTAAAGATTTCAAAGACCCTTTTGCTCTTAAATCGCTCTATTCATCTTATGTTAGATCAATATTAGAATACTGCTGTGTTATTTGGATTCCATTCTATAACATTCATTCAAACAGAATTGAAATGATTCAAAAAAAATTTACTAGGTTCGCAATTCGGAAATTAGGTTTGAACATCGAAACTCCATCATATACTACCAGATGTCAACTTTTAGGTATGCAATCACTTGTAAATAGACGAAAAATGTATTCAGTTATGTTTATAAGTGATATTTTATCGTACCATATCAAGTGCCCATTTCTTTTATCTTTAATTAATTTATATGCTCCATCGCGACAACTGAGAGTACGTTCTTTATTTCGTGAAGATGATCATAGAGTTAACTATGCAAAAAACGAACCTATAACCCGCTGTGTCAGTGAAACTAATCTTATTGCGTCTCATATTGAATTTGACTTTCATCTGAGTAGATCTTCTTTAAAAAATAGATTGTTATTGTATTTTCATTTTAATTGATTTTTAATTTTACAATATAATTTTACTGTTGTCAAATTGTTAATGTTTATTTTTATTTTATTAAAAATATTTTGTTGTATGTAATAGGCTATAAGTCCATCTCGATGTATTAGCATGTATTCGAATTCGGTAGTCTAACTGTAGATTTAAAATCTCTAAATGATGTAAAT
The DNA here is from genome assembly GCA_951509635.1 of Eupeodes luniger. Taxonomy (NCBI): domain Eukaryota; kingdom Metazoa; phylum Arthropoda; class Insecta; order Diptera; family Syrphidae; genus Eupeodes; species Eupeodes luniger. Next base: position 1,636,939 of record OX608075.1, on the reverse strand, counting down.
AAATAAATAAATAAACTTGGGATATGTGCCACCTTGATGCACTCAACTGGAATCCTATATTAACTGCAACTTTTTTCCATTACTACATTTGTTCGCTTAATAAACTTTTGAAAACAAAAATTACCTAAAAAAATAGTTGGCCGTTGAAAAGATTAAAGCCCATTTTTTAGGTATGTTTAAACTACAACAATTAATGGATGAATCCAGAGTTTTTCTTGAAGTTACAAAATTTCTTTCAATTAAAGGTTATTTTAGACACCATTTAAGATATTTACCGATGACTTATTAGAGACTTAAGAACCAAGCAAAAGCGAGAGATTTTCACATTCTTACCGCATAGCTACTTCACGTCTTAAGCAACTCAACAGTTCTCTTCTCAGTTCCATTATACCCTATAATAACCACCAGTGTGTGTCAATAAAACTCAGTCATCAGCACTATTCAAAAAAATGACAAACAAAATTCCATATAAGATATGACACTAAATTAGTGGTTGACCAGACACAAGACGATAGCGCATCTTTGAACAATTTCACGCCACATCAAGTGGTTTCCTAAAGAAATTTGATATTTGTCTCTCCCTTAACTGATCTCAATTATGATCGGTCGGCTTTCTCAGATCATATCCTCACATCATGACACTCAATATTCATATTTAGAAGTAAAAAAAATAAAAGAAAGAGAACTCAATTAATTTTTATGGATTTAAATAATTTATGATAAAGTGTGAAACAAAAAATCAAATCTCCAAAAAATTGAAACAAATTAATTTTTGTTTACAAATTTTGAAGACAAAACAAAAATGAAAGATTTTTAAACATAATCATTCAATGACAGTGCCATATAAAAAAGAACACAAAATTATAAGCAAATTGACTCAAGTGCCACTCGCATATCATTTATAGATATTAAATATTACGACGACGAGCGACGACGACGTTATGAAAAAACCACCCTCAAATGTGCTCACAGCTATTAAACCCGATTGTGAACTAAACAACCCTAAGTGCAGTGAAATAACACAAAACAAGGATATTACATTATTGTTACATCAAGGATAAAATTCCCAAATTGGGGGTGAAAAATGGTAATGATATCCATATTGAGCTGATTTCCAAAAATGATTACCTCACAGAGAGAAAGAGGACATCGAAAACACAAAGCCTGTCAATAAATCATAAACGAACCATCAATTCCAGGAGTGCGTACTTGACCCTGCCTATACCTATAGAAAAAGAGACCTCAGGGCAACGCTGGCTGTGTCGGCGGCCGGCGCGGCGGCAGCGTCACTGACTGTGGTATGATGATGGCATAGTATCATAACTCGCTCAAGGATGTGGTATTGGCTATTATCCTGCCCCCAAGGGTGTATAAGTGGAAAACAATCAACCAGGTCAGGCTTGAGTCGAGTAGTAAACTAAGAAAACGATATTCGAAATTCAAGATTGAAATTATGGGAAGTGCGGGAGCAATGTTTTCTTGCTTTTTATTGCATTATCCCCGATTGGAAGCAACATATATTTGAATGTCATAACTTGGGTCAGGGATTTGCAAATATAGTCTCGAGTAAAATGTAGCAAGTTCTTTGAGGAATGAGAAAAGAGAGGGTAAGAGAGACATATTCGTAAAGCAGGTTAAAGAAAAGCCAAAAGGGAAGTATAACTTTTGAAGCGCGCTTAATGTGTTTCGCTCTGTCCTTTGTTGCGTTTTGTTGTTAAAGACGAGCGCCTTGCAAATGCAAAGGTCTACTGTACCATACCTATCCAGCGAATAGAACTTTCCAAGTGACTTGGTTGATAAGGATATTACGACAACGTTGAACGATTATTCCAGTAGAGAGAAGTTCACTTTCAAGAAGGGTTGAATAATTTGTTTTTTTCTTCACTCTTATTCTTTCCTTTTGCGAACAATTCTCGCAAAATTCGTCTGTGCAATATGATGTGATGGTTGGGAGTCAAGAAATCGTTATAAAGGACTACAAAATACAAACAAGCAAAAATGGAGGAATTATCTGGAAGTCTCTCATATAACTCATACCATACCTATTTTACTGGTACCTTATACCTACCCAATTTGGGGCCTTAAAAATAATGTGTAGCATTTATTTAACAATAAAAACAAGCTTGTTGCAAAGTTAGTTATGCCTCCTCGTAAACTTCGTACCTACCCTACCCCATTTTCATGATGCATATTATATGCTTTCCATACCACTGACTACGCTGCGCGGCGCGCGGTGAACAAACATTTTTATACGCAACAACATTTTTTCTTCCGCATCGTGCGTGCGTAGGTAAGAATAAAAATAAATATTTCCGCTCTGTCCTTAGTTGAAAAAAAGGCAATCCTTGAATTATATCAAACCAACAAATGTGTTTTATATTTAACATTTAATAAGGAAATCATTAAATTAAACAAAATATGCTTTATAAACAATTTAGAAAAATGTTAAAACTTTTTCGGAAATAATGGAATTAGTCATTTTCCAGGTTATAAAGACCATCAAATGTCAAAACTCAAGTTTTGTATTCATGAACTTAATAAAAACTTATGACCACGTGAATGAAATCGTTCATAGAAGTAATGTATCATAATTTCCGGAATCAAACAGTTCTGTTTACTTTCAAAAATCACATTGTCAAACTATGATAAAACAACTTCATCCGAACGTGACTTTTACTGTAACTCTGAGCATTATCCGTCAAAGTAGTCATAATTTCATTGATGGTATCAATAGCATGTTAGCTTCTTTTTGCAACAGATTTATCTTAACTAAACATTCTCGAATCATATCTTTATTTCTTAACCCCGAACAGACGTACATACCCACAGCAAATATACTCAAAAGGGAGGGCTTTTAATTTCTTTTTGACTTTGAGCAAAATATGTAATTTAATATCTTCAGCCTGAGGAATTTTTAAGAAGCGCACGCCACTGAACAAATTGTTTATTTATTCGTTTTTGATTGTTTGTTTTAATTTTTGGTCTGATCTCTGACTAATAAAATCTTCAAAAAATATAATTACGAACCGTTGCTGCTGCTGCTTTGCTGACAGGAAAATGAATTAAAGAAGATCTCGCGAAGTTTCAATTTTCATATTTGAATACTTCGAACGTGCTTTTCTCTCGTGTAAACGATGCGCAGGAGCATCCTTGTTGTTTTGTCTGACATCAGACACAAATAGAAAGAGGTTTTGTGTGATTTTTTGATAGGGTAAAGTTGGGTATTTTTGAACAGAGAGTGATTTAAAAACAAAATTTAGGGAAAGAATTGGAATTAATAAAAGAAGAACAATGCGATGTGTAGAAGACTGTAGAAAAAGTAGACTAACTGAAACATTCTATCAGGACATTCTTCATTTTTTGACTTAAATATTTCAATCAATTATTTTATGTTTGCTTGATTGGGCTTTAATGATCAATATTCTTGATGCAATTAATAAAAAACTAATTCATCTTCTGTTACCCGACGTTTTGCTGGCTATTTTCCAGCTTCTTCAAGGGATTTTTAAAATTTATTAGCTGAAGATTTAAAATATATGTTACAATGTGTGAAACTATTTCTATTGTTATTTTCTTACTTTTGAGTTAACTGTACTATTGCATTTTTTTGTTTTGTTTTGAAAAGTTGAATAATTAAATAAATAACACAAATAAAAAGATAAATAAACGAACAATTTTAAATAATGGAACAAAAACACAACAAAGTTAAAACTAATATCACAATTTATCACTTCTTATGGCAACACTATACAGCGAGCTTATTTTGTCGATGTCTTCTTTATGGTTCATCGTCATATTCATTTTTGCTGTATTCTTAAGTTTTCTAGAGTGTAGCGGGTGGTAGTGCGGTTCTCCTTGTCTAGTAAATATAATAGCATTATCAAAATCAGTCATATGATCAAAATCAGCCATATGATCGAACACCCAAACACAATTATTTTATGTAAATTTGGAATAATTGATACTTTTAACATGTGTGTTTTATTGGTTAATGCATACGCAGTAGCATGCTATTTTTTATTTAAAATGGTAACAACACATAAATTAACAATTTTAAGTCAGTTTTCAGAGAAAATACTTAAGTGAAGATGGAACTTCTATGAAGTATGAGAGATTTAAGTGTTGCGAAAAATTTGTAAATGTTAGCAGACTTGAGGAGTGTGCTCGGTAACATTTCTGTTATTTTAAGCTTTGTCTGAGTCAGATGTAACGTATGATCAAACACTCAATTAAAAAATGTTTGCAATGGGTTTTTAAACTCAAAGTTAAAAAAAGGAGAGTGAAAAGTTTCATTCTAATTCCATTTAGAGTTGTAATGTTTTTAGATACTTTAAGGTTAAGCTCAAGAGAGTCAACTTTGATTAGGTATATTTTGTATGGTTCTGGTTAGACGATCCAACTTTTAACATCACTTAAAATTTAATTGTTTAAATTCTTTGGTTTTAATAAGGGTCAAAAAGTCTTTCTTAAGGGGGCCGTCTACCTTCGCGGTTTGAAAAAAAGTTGGTTTTTATTAAGAACATGCTTTGTAAAGGATTTGATCGAAAGCATGCTGGCTTACGAGATATCGAGCCTCAAACCCGGCCCTGCCCTGCCTATTTAATTTTAACATTTATTTTTAAACGCGTTTTCCCAAAAGTAGTGTTTTTCAAAACTGTTGGCACGATTTTGACAAAACTATAGAAGATATCCTTAATCTGTAAGGCGTTACTTATTCAAAAACATCTCGCTAAGTCTAGACACAAGCTTTTTTCAATTCTTTATTTTGTTACAGTCTTTTTTATATTGAAAAACAAAGCCAAAAAATGCAATTTTTTTTCCAAATCGCTGCTATTTTGTAAAATTTTCAAATATTCAAAAGAGCTTGTGTATAGACCCAATTAACGTTCTAAAATTGAGTTAATTTTTTTTTTGTTTTTTCATGGTCCTGAAGCTGAAATATCGTGCCAGCCGTTCTACTCCATCGCACCGGCAGCAGTGCATTCAGCGTCGAATCAAGGGCAAATTTTATTGAATTTTTTTTTGAAGAATTGACTAATCAAATAAAAAATTTTGTTCAAATATCATATGTTGTTTTTTTGCAATCCATCCTTGTATAATAGGCCCGAAATTTGAGCGAAAAGGTAGACGACCCTTTTAAAAACATCAATACTGTTGACCTTGATGGTTTTTCAATCGTACTGATATGAAAATATATCATATGAGTGTAACACATATCAGGTGTTTTTTTAAGAGCTTGAGAATTTTAAAAAATTATGTGAGACTCAAATATTGTTTAAATTAATTTTATAATACTAAAGTGTGGTTAAGTTTTAAGGGCCGATATTGTTTTTATATAAAAACACAACTTATTCAGGAAATTAGTGACATTTTTTATTTTTTTATTTTGATAATATTGTTTCAGTTTCTTAGCTTTTGAATTGTAGCCGGCTTATCGACGCACACCTTTTCTTTCAAATAACCTCAAATAAGGAAGTCCAACGGTGTCAAATCACATGATCTAGGCCATGATATCACGGCCATTGAGTTTGTCGCGCAAAAGTGCCATTGTTTCGTTAGCTGTATGTCAAGTGGCAACGTCCTGTTGAAACCACATATTGTACATATCCATATCTATAAAATGTTCATTATCATCTTACGATAGCCAACATCATTCACAATAACTGCCTGACCAGATTCATTTTGGAAAAATACGGCTCAAAGATGCCGCAAGCCCATAAACCACTCCAAACAGTCACAATTTGTGGCTGCATTGGTTTTTCGGTAACCATTCTTGGATTATCATTCGCCCAAATTCAATTCTGCTTGTTGACGAATCCATTGAGGTGAAAGATGATTTTCTTCAAAAATTGATAATCCACTGTTGCCGTTTCTTGCCACCATTCCGACTATTGAAGACTCTTGAAATGGTCAAGTCTTTAGTTCTTGAGACAATTGCACCTTGTAAGTGTGAAAATGCAAGTCTTTATGCATAAAATTCATTACGAGAATGAGAGGTGCAATTGTAGGGCACGACGACGAGTTGAGATGGGCAGTAGCAATATTTTCTGCAGTATGAGCTGTACGAGTATGCACTGGTGTTTTCACATCTCCTACAGATTCGGTTTGCTCAAATTGCATGATTTTTCCGAATGTACGCACATTGATATAATTGTGACTTAGTAAAGGCATGAGGATTATTGACGAAACCAAACCTTAAAACCTTACCTAACAGAAATCAAAACTTAGCTTGATATTTTCAATTGTCAAACCATTGACAACAAAAATCGAAACTTCCTATGTAGCTTTAAAAAAAAAACACAATAATTTCTGAACATCTAAAAGACACCAAAACCTTTAAGCCTTTTTCCCTGCATTTTCATGAATATTTCTATTCGATACACGATCTCTGAACTCACCCCTGTAAACTAAATTTAGAAAGAGACATTTAAGATACAAATTTTATTTTGTTGACAAAATCTCTGATATCAATTTTAAAAATTAAATAACATAAAGGTGAGTAAAATTCCTCAGTGTAGAGTTTCACTGGTTCGAGAGAATCAAGACCTAGTGACTTACAACTATCAACCATTCCTAGCTAGCTAGAGATAACCAATAAAACACGTCTATTGTTTTACACATGTTGTCCATTTTCCCCTAAATTATTTTATAATCGAGGTTTTGCTTAGTTATTCGGATGTGAAATTGATATCTCCTTAGTTTTATTATTGGAAATAAATTTATTGCAAAAGCTGTTTATAAAGTGAAGTACATAGCAAAATTTGATACATCCAGTAATGCGTTTGTTTATTAGCTGCGTTCTGAATGATTTGCAAAATAAATTATTTTATTCTTCTTGATGCGCAGGAGCGCATTTTTTTATACCACAAAAAGTTGTTGATAGTTTCAAAACTCTAAAAACATTTTTTAAAGAAAAAGGTATGTAAAATGTGATGTGCATACAAATTTAACAATCATATTTTAATGTGTCTATTTATTTTTACATCAGTTGGATAGTCTATTGAAAAAGGTTTTAACTTCATTGATTCTCCACAAACAATTTAAACAGAGTTATAATTTTTCAAAGCATATCTCCTCTAAAACGATGTTATATAGAAACACTTATAACTCATAAGTACTTACTATAATAGTGCTCCCATATCATAGTAGCTTAGAAACACAAAACCTACTCCATAACCAAATGACTCACATTTTAACGCCTTTATGTTTTTATGGTCTTTTGGAGCAACATCTTTTAGGTATTGGCTGAACCCATTCTCGTATTATTCTCGCAGACGCATCACCGGAATTGTATGAAGTAAACTTCCATCGTTCCTCAAATTACCATAACGAATTCTCACTCCATTCTCCATTAATTCAAACCAAACCAAACTCCAGCTTCCAGCACGGCTCATATCGATTCCATATACAACTCTCACTGCTTTAAAACTTTTATGTCTTTATTAAATTACTCGTGACGCGAACGAATATATACGAGTATATATAAAATAAAAAGATGACGAGTTTGACTTTAATATATGTACATCAGACACTTCTCGGTCATAACCTATGCCAACAAAAGGACTGCCAGTAGGCATCTTATGATGGACCAAAAAGACCATTAGTGATCTGAATAGAAGTATCCGGTTGCAATATGTGGACACTACTGGACAACTTGTCAACACGGGTTCCAACACTATGTACCTATCTATACCGATATAGTGATTGCTCCATTGCCAAATTCGCATACAAAAAGTCACGTTCCAGCAATTGGCTTTTGCGCCTTTAAATGATTGTATATTTGGAGAAGGAACGAATCGGTAGACAGGTTGCCTTTGGCGAGAATCCATATTCCATCCATCTCCAGGGCAATGACATGATAGAATCTTGGTGCTGACCGTGACTCCATGATGATGATGATGAGAAGATATCATTGTCACTGCAATAGCTTGTGGCTGATTTTGAATGATGTGTTTCTGTGTTTATAATGAATTTGTTTACACTGATTTCAAAGAAAGGTTTTTGTTCGTCAAACTTTAGTTGAAGTCAGCAGGAAAATGTATAGGGGGAGTTAGTATAAATGGATTTTGAAAGTGTTCTTAAACGTTTAAGGGAAATGTACGGCCATCCCAGATCCCGGGTTTAATCCATCCATGTGCCTCCTAAAAGATTATATCATGTTGAGAAATTGTCAAATTTTCCACGTGTAATTTTTGTTATGAAAAATGCTTATTAAATAATGATTCCACATAAAATTGTAGGTCTTCTTCATCCCTTCTATTACACTATATGTCCTGGTTATTTACACCAAATATATTTTATTTATTTTAAAAAATGGAAAATTGTTTCCAAGAATATGGTTACAAATGAACCGTCAAAGTGTTGATAATCGAAAAGCAACGAATTTTTATCATCTTTCGGGTAGAGCTCGAATACCGTTTTGGTAAAAATTTTCAATTTTGAGGCTATCCACGAACCAAGCAATTTTTGATATATGTAGGTATATTTAATTATGAGTGGAATTGCTGATGATGATGATGAGAATAGAGGTGAAGAATGACTTTATTGTGCTTTAGGTATTTTTCCCGATTTTCTCACTGTGCTTGGATCATTGGCATCAACTGAATGAACTCAATACTGTTCTCTATTAATATCTTAACTTGGATTTAACAGCACATAATAAATAAAATGCACGACTGGGTCGCACGAACTTGCTCCTGTATGCAAAGAGTCTGTACCTATAAAAGATTTAAAAATATACCTGTAAAATAAGTTTGTCTTCAAAGATATAAATGCCATTTGATTTGTCAAAAAACTTGTGATTCATCCCAAGACACAACTCATCCTAGGACAACTCATCCCGAAAATGAAAAATACTTGTAAGCATACCTAACGAAAACAATAATTGTTTGTGTATAAAACTAGTTAAAAATATTTAAAATTCTTAAAAAAAATAAAAAATTAAAATAATTAAAAATAAAATAAAATAAAATAATTAAAATAATTAAAAAAAAAATTTAAGATTCCAAATTTTACCTAAAAATTTAAATGCCATTTTATAAATCAAAAAATCCTTGATTTTTCTAAATTTTTTTTTGAAAATCGTTAGAGCGGTTTTTTTTAAATTAATTTTGTATATATAAAATTTTTCAATTTTGTTCTAAAAATATTTTTGGTATGCAGTTGTTTAGTGATTGTAAATATACGCTCTGCATTTAAATTTCGTAAACAAATGTTGACCCGTTTTTGAGATATAGAATTAAAAAAAAAAAAAATTCAATATTTTTTTAAAAATCCAAACAATACAAAATTGCACTTTTGATAATCAAATATTGTTAAGGCAATATAAGAGCTTATTCAGAAAAAAAATTATTGAAATCAGTTCATAAGTTGCTGAGAAAATTAAAAAACAAAATAACGGTTCTATGAGCGGTACCTTTCCTGAGCAATACAAAAATATGTTTTTCTTATTAAAAGAAGCTAAGTTAAAAAATAAAATTTTAGAGAAAATTTAAAAAAAATCTATCGGTTTGTTTTTGAGAAAATTCGAATTTTCTTTTTTTGACCAAAAAAATTGTATGGGGGCCACTGTTAGTTTTGATCTTAAAAAAAAATTAAAAAAACGCCTAACGCGAATCTGCTCAAAACCTTAACTTCCAAGTTTGAACTCAATCGACCCAATGGTTTAGGCTGTAGGAGCGTGGACAGACAGACAAAACAGACCGGACGGAATCGCGGGACCCACTTTTTTCGACTGCTCTACCATCGTAATATCATGTTTGATTAAAATCTCGAGTTCGAAATTTTGCACGAATGCAAAACTTGCCATATAGTTCCTATATGTCGCAAGTAAAAAAACAATGACTTGTTTCCAAAAAATCAATATCATAACCTAGCAGTGAGAATTTTGATATCAGGCAGTCCTCATGATTGTTTTTCTAAGGGTTCTTGTTTTGAATCAAAACGCTTCTTTTTTCCCTTTAAAGATGTTGTTCATAGGTTCAATACCCTAAATTTGTAAGTTAATTTCAATTCAGCATCTGCGAAGCCTTCTTTCACGTGGGAAACGGACAACAACGAAATCACTTCTTGAGGATCTCGCGAAAGAGTATTTAAAATTCGTTAAATCATTATTTGCCACCAAGGTACACAATATTCTTAATTTCCACTACTTTTTTTGAGAACATTTTTATTTTATGAAAATTTCAAAGTTTGTTTGTTTAAAATTTGAAAGGCATGGAATTTAACTACCAGAAATTGTTTAGATAAAATTAATAACAATATATTCAGCCCTATCATGAATTCCATCGTAATCGGAAATTTTTACGAATCCCGAAAAATTGTATCATGAAATCCGTTCGTAATGCAAAATTGTATGAGATTTTCCACCACGAACGGATTTCATGATACAGTTTTTCGGGATTCGTAAAAATTTCCGATTACGATGGAATTCATGATAGGGCTGATTAGCTTTTCTTAAATTTAAAAACGTGGTAAGAGTGACAGTTCACAGAAATAAAGGGAAACAAAAACTAAAACCTGGAAACGGAACTTTTATAACAATGGAAACAAATTCCAGTAATCGTCAGTTGCATGATGTCGAAATCTGACAGATGCTATTTTTAAAGTTTGAGCAATTAAAAAACATTTGAGACAATTCTTTTACTAATGGATCTGAGAAATATTTTAAGATTTTAAAACTAAAATGTCTTTAACACTTTACTATATCTTTTGAAAAACCATTACCATTATAAAGAACTATTAAAGAAAACTCAATTTGATTTCTTTTTTCAGTAATATGCTTTCTGAAAGCAATTTGAAAAACTGTTGGAACCTAAAGTCGGATGAAAAAAATAGGACTTAAAATAATTGTTGTGCCTAAAATTCTACGTTAGAATTTTGGGACTGTGATACTGCCTGTGACTTTTTTGGCACCTATTCGGCTTAGAGTATGGCAAGTTTAATTTACCAACGATATTTAATGCCAAAAAACATACAAAACAAAAAAGTTTTCCAGATTTGTAGAATTTTTAAGAGCCGCCATCCAGTGAAAAAAATTCTAAAATGGTGTTACTGTTTTTATGTATCATGCAACTCATTCATTCACTTTTTGGCGGATACAAATTTTAGCTTCATTTGAAAATTCCAGTTTTAAATTTAAATTAAGAATTTTAACAGTTTTATTAACCAAGCAATTAAAAAGCTTTTTTAAAATTTTAGTCATTTGCAGAATAATCTGACAATCCGTGAAAAAAAAGCAAAGAACATAACTAAGGCGATCACACCTATTGATTTGAAATCTCAGAAACTCAGAAGTCACATGGATTTAGAAAATTACTAAAAGTTAACCATTTTCTGTTTTTAACACTTAGTAAAATCTTAAGATACCAAAATCATTTAAAATTTGAAAAAAAAATCGTTTCCAATATCAAAAACTTAAGCTAAACGTTCAGTAAAACTCAGATCTGTCAGTGGTATTGTAGTGTATTCCGGAAATAATAATCAAATACTTGTTTAAGATATTAGACTTCAATGTATTATTTTTAATTCACTTTTATTGGTAGTTATAATTCATAATTAAGTTAAGTACAATATAGGTTATGCCATAGACAATGTGTTTCCCAAAAATGATGGATGGGTCCATGATAATTTGACATACAGCCAGATCAGCTGGACGCTCGATGTTATCGAGCGTAAGCATTGCCAGACTTGCTAATAAATACTCAACAGGTATGATAACATAGCTAAAAATGATCTTACAAAAGCAAAATACCTTCTGAAATTGTTCTGATATTTCCCTGATGTCTTAAAGTTTCATTCAGCAGATGATTAGATGATTTGATTTTGGACTCTATATTTATTTGTTTATGTATTAAAGACAAACGAGTTTTGGACGTCTTAAACAAGGACAATATTTGACAAAATCGGCAATATGAAAAAGCCAACTGGGACGATCTCAATGAATTCTTCAGGAACTTTAAATGGTCACTATGCTTCCTCGATAGTGACGTAGATTCCAGTGCAAATATGATTACAAACTTGATTTTTTGTGGAATGAGAAATTTTATCCCGAATAGGGTGAAATCTATCAAACCCAAAGAAAACTCATGGTTTGATTCGAGCTGTAAAGAGGTTATTAGGACCAAAAATGTAAGTTTCCGGAACTACAAAGCCAACCCAACTGAGGAGAACCGGAATAAGTTCAAACAAGCTTGAAAGACCTATAACGGACATATACCACGACGCATTAAATGTTTGCATGATCAGAAACGGACATATACCTACGACGCATTAAATTTTTGCATGATCAGAAATTACGGCAAAAAATACTACAATGTCCCAATAGCAGTACAAATTTCTGGTCATTTGTAAAAAATGTGCACAACACTACGTCATCATCAGTTCCTACGCTCGTTTCCAATGACACTCCCTACGTAAGCTCGATTGATAAAACCAATTTGCTTGCAGCACAGTTTGCTGTTAATTCGATGCTGCCAACGAGTGACATGACTACGCCTGTACTTGAAAGCGTAAACGATTCTATGGGACGAATCTTCTTTCGCACCCGTTCAGTTACTAGAGTCCTTAAAAATCTTGACATTCACAAATCCGCTGGCCCGGATAGTATCCCCGCTATTGTTCCGAAGAGGTGTTCTTCAACGCTGGCAAAACCACTGCGTAAGCTTTTCCATCTGTCCTATTCTACAGGTCTCTTTCCGAGTGGATGGAAAACATGCATTTGTCCGGCCTGTCCCTAAAAATAAATCCAAGTAGTATTGGACGGGTTCAAATCTGATATCCACAAAACAACTGCTGGTGTGCCCCAGGGCTCCGTTTTGTCTCCGACACTTTTCCTTATTTTTATAAATGATCTTTTGTTTGAAACTTCTAACCCACTTAATAGTTTCGCTGATGTCAGTACCCTCAGCTTCTCATATTCGTTTTTAGATTTTCATCCTTGTTCTTCGGATGTGGACTACTAACGGCAGCGTATGATAAGCTCATTAAATTCTGATCTCGACAGCATTGTCCAATGGGGAATCAAAAACCGTGTAGAATTTAACGCTTCGAAAACTCAATGCTGTCTACTGTCTCAAAAGCGTAACCTTCCCCCAATGCCACTTTCCATGAGTGGTACTTGCATCGAGGAGACTGAACAGCTTTCAGTTTTAGGTATGTGCATTACAAACCACTTGTTGTGGAGTGATCACATATTTGACATCGCCAAAAATGCTGCTAAGTGTTTAGGTTTTCTCCGAAGATGCAAGAAGTTTTTACCCCTTCTGATCTGGCTATAATCTATAAATCCTATATTCGTCCGAAACTCGAGTACAATTCCCATATCATGGGCAGGTGCTTCTATAGCCTGTCATTATTTTATCGCTACTTTCATAAACAATGCTCTAATGAAATAGCCAGTTGCATTCCTCCCCTCAAACAATTCAACCGTAATACCCGTTCTTCTAGAAATGCTCATCAATTTACCCTTGAGCCCAATTTCGGACGTACTGTAAAGTTCAGAGATTCTTTCTTTAGTCGCACTACACGAATGTGGAATGCTTTACCAGACTCAATGTTTCCCACTCATTACAATGTGCAGACATTCAAAACCAATATGCATCGGTATCTCCTTTCTAATCCTATCCTCCCTTCCTAATTGCACGCACTGTGTTCAATCATCATAAGGGTATTCATATCCCCTTGAGTGCGCGTATAATATATAAAAAAAAAATGTATCTTAAAAGCCATCTGAAAATAACTGAAATTGACATTTCGGATAACATTGGAACCTCGCGCAATTGAAAGACATTTGTGATAATTTGCTGACAGACAATCTGTTCTAAAATTTGACAAAAATTAGTATTCACCTTTTAAATAGTTTCGTTTTTACATTTAACGTTGTCTTTAGAAAAAATGTTCCCCAATTTATTTAAGAACTATTCAAGAAAATTCAATTCAATTCTTAGTTTCAGCAATATGTTTTCTGAAGTAAATTTTCAACATTTTTTCTACCCTTAATGCGAATATAAAAATAGGAGTTAAAATAATTTTTGTCCCTTAAATTCAAAAAGAAATCTCACTACATGAGTTGTAATCAAATCAATGCGCGGTTCCCAACCAACACGTTAAAAAACAAAAATTCTAACACAAATTTCCCACACATTTCATTTCGGAAATTTTAGATCCACAGCTTTGAACCTTCAAAATATTTGTATCTATACAAAAATATCTTTAAAAAAACCTTATATTAAATCGTACATATACTCGTACGATATACGTTACGTAAATTACGTTGCTTCTCAGCCTACATCAACCCCCTCAGACACTGTAATTAAATTAATAGTTGATGGTAACAAGCAATTCTTGACATATTACTCTTCTCATAGGTATACGGTATACCTATAACCAACTTATAGCTCTCTATTGTTATAAAATGTTTGTCAAAAAGAATATTCCTCTCCAAATGATGGCTGAAGAGGGCGTGTTGGAAAAGGTGAACGGAAACTGAATATGCCGAGCCAAACGGCACACAAAATACAAAACACACAAAACAGGGAATACAAATCCTTTTGTTTTCGCGATTATACTCTAACTATCCCTCTTAAACATAAAGTGAAGCAGAAGCTGAAGCTGAAGGCAGGGTTGCGCGCGATATACATTTGCTTTTGAAAATTGTATATGTTGTGAACGTACCTTTACTCTGCATGCATCTGCTTAGGCATCAAGAGTCCGTAATTGCTCAATCCTCGCTGATGATGTACATACATTGTACATTCACACATCACACTCGCTTATTTATATTTCATACCAAATTATATTCAAACATCCTTGTATCCTCCTCGTTTATTCTACATATCCTTATCCACGTTATCCACCACAAAAATACCCATAACAACCTTAAAATGCTGCAAGACCAAGGAATACTCACTCACGGTTACTCTTCCCACAACATTGTGCTACATGTAAAAGAGTGGCAATGGGCATGTAGAACAATTTTGAAATAATAAACCATCGTCGAGCGGCTAAATCGTCCGGAAACTTGGAAAATTGTTTAACGACTTTATCATTGATTTAAGGAAGATCAGACCGACCATGATTTTGAAGCAACGAGCGAGCGCAAGAAAAATTTCGAAAATCGCTGGACTCGTAAATCATAATTTTCCACGTCGGCGTCGTTTGATGTGCCCATGAAGTCAGCCAAAATGCATGCAGACCAATACCGAATTAACCTAAGGACAAGAAAAAGGAAAATCCAAATCCAAAGACGAAGACGAAGACGATGGCAAAAGAAGGATTCCCTCCATATGCATCATAACACACAACGAAGAGTTCTCGGGGGGCGTAACATCTGTTACTCAGGATTTCCTAATTTCAAGGATATTATTCGAATGGCGCGCGAGGAAATCATTCCAATCCGAATCCAAATACAAATCCCAGCTATATTCTGCTTCTTCTGTTCTGTGGTGGTGGTGGTGGTGGGAAGTCCGATTGGGAACACTACTGTCACTTTGAAAATGAATTATATACGCAATGGAATTGCCATCCAGGTAGCAATTACAAAAATAAGAAGAACATTGGCCATAATTCTCGATTAACGGCTTATGGTGTATAGCGCCGCAGTGATGGTGACTTTATACAAAACAAAGTCCAGCATCTGTATACCTATAGAAACCAGCTCCAGTATAGCACACCATCCAGATCCCGATCCAGCGTCGTTTCAGCAATAATGTCAAGCATGGAGCCCATAAACAAAACCATAAACATGTCTATTTATCCCATGGTTTGGCCCGAAATGAGAAACCATAAAACATCTCCTGCCAACAAGCCCCTGAAAATTGCCGTTTACAAATCCGCCGCCATATTGTGCAAAAGTTGTTATTTTATTTGATTTATGTGCGAGAGTTAGAGGGAGAGGAAACTTTGGTGCGCTATGCTTTGCCCATCGTGCCATATCATCATCTCCATCGCCTCGCCGCGAAATCTGAAATCTGGACCTCTTATGGATCCGATCCGATGGCGGTAGAAATAAAATCCGAATCGCTTTTCCGTAAGAATCCACCAAATTAATGTCACAAGGGAGTTGGGGCTTCCTGATGGTAGTATGGGCGTTGTCCTTTTCTATTTTCGGGGGATAATAAGTCGGGACGAGGACACAAAGTAATAACCATTCTTTGTTTTTTTTTTTTTGTTGAGCCCCCCTCTTTTTAAGATAGTATCAGAGGTCTTCAGATCTATCGCCTCTGCACGCTGAACCTTAAACCTCAAGAGTCCGTAATTAGCTAATCTAAATTCAAAGAATGCCACGTACTATATAATGCTTGTGGTCGTTATAAGTGACCAAAGACTTGCGGGATCTCCTCATCCGAAACACAATATTCTCCATCGACGACATGCAACTGTTCTATGGTAAAGGAAATTGGGAAGGAGCTCACAGCAAAATCTGGACGTCCCTCCAACTGCCCAACTGTTATTAATCCTCATTTTCTGTCATAAAGATTGTTATCCTTCATCCAGGGTCTTGATGAAACGCCTGGCCGCGGCCGCCCGTCCGTCGAAGAATCATTCAAATTACCACGTGAAAAATAAAAAAAAATTGGAATTGGTGGCAAATGTCTTTCGCGTGTTCCATGTGAGTTTTGGCGTTTTGCGGACGCGAAGCGGAGTGTGTGAGCGCGGACTCAATTTTGAATTTCATTATATAGAAAAACTAGCGGCCATTGCCATCGCATCACGAAAGAAGGACGAAACACACGCGGTACGGTCGTCGGTCGTCGGTCATCGCGCAGTTTTATCAATTCTCGCATAAGTCAAAAATGTTATGGGGATAGGGATAGAAAAGAAAATTGTGTCACGACAGGAAACTAGATAAGACCATAATTTCGGAAGTCGGAGAGACCCTCCGTGGCGGTTGGCGGTGGTGGTGTCGTTTGGCGACCACTCTATACAGTATACATGGAGGTGTCCTACGGATATTCTAACGACGACAACGACCAAATGACCTTTTGCTGTTGATACACTATGAAGTAACATGCCTTCATTTGAATGGAATTATTACTCCTTGATTTTCTTCCCACCATCAGGCACCATCTAGCCCAGCAGGAGCAGAGAATGTGGTAATGTACTCGTAATCATATCTGAGGTATAGGATTTTCGCTTGGTGGGACACGTGTCCACTGTCCAATAACTTTTTGACCTTAATTACTTTAACTTTCTACAATTCAAGACTCAGAAATTACTTCTTTGTCTGATGGGGACTTTTATTTTATATACCTACTTCAAAAAATGGAATGGTATTTTTTGACAAATGATAATTTTATGAATACACATATTTTAGTTTTTAATTACAAAGAATTAACGATATAAAATTGGGTCGACTCGACCGTTCACTTGTTTTTGTTATTATTGGTTTTTTGAAAACGTATGATAAGGTACAGTATTTTTGTAGGTATGTTTGACGTTAAGGGAATATTTTCTCAAAATTTATTATTTTGTATAGAAAGGAACCAAAGAACTATCAAAAAAGCAATAAAATAAAATGCACGGCTGAGTATCATGCCCCTGCTTATACTCTAGATCAAATCTTTTAAGTTAAGTACGAACTTGACAGAATGTCAGATCTCCAATTTTTGTGAGATCTGTCAGTGCTTTGACAATAGCTACCAATGAAGTGAATAAAACCAAATATGTGAAAGGTTGTGTTAAAATTTCCATCTGACAAGGAGCACTGACAGATCTGACAAAAATTTGATTTAATTTTACTTCAATGCAGAAGATGTATTCGGTCCTAGTGGAGTTTCTATTCGGAGCGGGGAATTTTACAATTTGACACGATTTGGGGGATTTTTCTTCCGATCAGCTTTTCAAAAATTTCCTGAGACTTTTTGTAACGCATGCTGGTAAATTGCGTCGAAATGCGTTTGAGTCCATTTAAGGACGCAACAGTATTGCGCATTTGTGGAGTATTATTGTTTCCGATGACAGATTCCTTGAATTTGACTTAAGCAACTGACGAAAAATTTCTTGCTGACAATTTTCCGCTCTTAAAGGATACTTCGCTGAATATATGTATAAATGAATATGCTGTCTTAACAGCGTCATCTGATATTCTCAAACGTCTTTGGCTGAAACGACATTGACAATTCTGACTATATAGTAACATAAATTGTAAGTTCACACGATTGTAAGACATTAAGGAATTTCTTTTATTTACAGATCTTACAATCGTCTGTACTCAACTTTAGACAAGTTTTCATTCATACATATTTTCATGGCTTAAAGATGAAGAACACCCTCCAAATCCAGAGTCTTGGTTTTGTACGTTTGGAAAAAAAGGAAATCAAAAACAAAAGTGAACCGTTAAGTTAAAATGATAGCAAGTAAAGAATTTTTATACAATTTATAAAGTATACTTCTTTCATGAAAAGAAATATAAATCTTATAAACAGATTGATCAAACACAGCAGAAGCTTGAAATCAATATATAAATCACAGATTTTACTTGTATGCCCAGTTTTTCAGTTAAGACTAAAGGCCCACCTATAGCTATCATTGCTTTTCATCATTGAGACCAATCATTGAAGGTTGGTTTTACCTTTCATTGAAAACTTCTGTGATTAGATGCTAAATTCCTGATTGAAATCAAGCGTTTCCTGATTGGAATCAAGCATTTGAGGTTAAATTGATAAAGGAAAACTGACAGGTGGAAATGCAAAGAAAATAGAACGATTATATTCCAAAATGTTAAATAAACAATCCGCTGTTCATTGAAAACGATTTTATCACTGATATATTCAAAATAAGCTAAAAGAAAAAGAAATTATGACGGAATAAAACGTTTTAAGACCTTAAAAATCTTTAAATAGGAGTTTCATTTTTTTTTTATTACAAAAATGACAAAATGGATCAATATTTTGGATTTCTAAATAATTTAAATACTTTAAATGCTTCAAATGTATGATATGAGCTGTGAACTTTGAGTTCAGTTATTTAATCATGCTATCAATTTTTTTTGACATACGCATACAATAATTGTGATTAAAAGTTTAAAAGTTGTTAAAAAAGTTAAATTTTTAATATTTTATTTAACTCAGAATTTGAGATTCAGTTAATTTGTTTTAATGATAAAAAGCTGGTTTTTGATTTTATAATTCGAAACTAAATCCTTCTTGTTTGCCCATCTGTCAATTTAGAATTTAATAATCAAGCCGAACTTAAAATGTCTTATTTCAACCAGGAAATTTTTTTCCAATGGTACAAATTTTGAATGATCAATGATAGAAACCAATGATAGCTATGATTAGGGCCTTATAGGATGGCCTCAGTTTAAACCCAACACAAAAGTCACTCTTTCATGTCAGTTTTTGAAATATTACATTACATTACATTTCACACTACTCAGCACATAAATGTACAGAGTAGAGAACCTTGAGCGATAAGACTATATAAGGTGATAACAACACAAGACATTAATACAAGATAGAAGGACAGAGGAGAAAGAAGAACTAACAGACATAACAGATGACAACAGCACGCGGTAGGTTTCGAAACGGTCCCCCATCTTTCTACTAACCACGCTCACTGATGCTTGATTTCGGTGATCGATGGGAACCGAAGATTTATCAGTGACTAGGCCGTTGCCATTTTTTTTTTGAGATATGTATCAGCTATTAACTCAAAAACATATTTTTCGAATCAAAATGATACGGTGACTCGCTAGAATTTTGGGAAGATTTTAATTGTATACAACTTTCTGATTATAACTTTGAAAAATAATCAACAAATTCCAATTTTTACGAGAGCTTGAAATTCCCGCTCTTTGTGTAGTCTATATGGACAATTTTGTAAGCATAGGCTTAAAAAGTACGATATTCCTCCATTTTCATCAAAACTCTCTTATTTTGACAGTCAGAAGTGTGTTAAGTATGAAGTTTAAGCATGTCTAATAAATTCTGTTTCCCTTAAATTTTCAGATATTCGCTTCACATTCAAACCAATATTCTGACGGTGCTTTGAAATTTTAAACTAGGTTGACGTGATTTGTATGGTTTTTAGAATATTGTTCAAAAATGAAACAGTTTCCTTTTAGCTTTTAAATTATTTTTGATGGGGATTGCCAACACTTTACTATAATTAAAATTTGCGGCGTTAACTTTGGAACACCCTTTTCAAGGCTTTAATGTTAAATGTATACTTTAAGGTATGGAACCTTTGCATGATACAAATCCTTCTTCAACAATAATAATTGAAATTTCTCAGATCATAGATAGTTTATCGACTTCGTCCTCCATTAACACATATAGCCGAAACATCAGCATTAGCTTATGGTCCCATTCACCCCCAAACAAGAAGTTTATATGCCTATGATGATGAGGTGAGTGTTTCATCACTATAATGGTTCTTAACCTGACAAACGTCGTCGTCGTCGTCGTCTCCACCAACAACAACCACAAAAAAATAAAAAAAGGCCACCAACAACTTTAGATCCTTGTATAGAGTAGCAGCAAGCTCCCCCCAAAGCAAGTTGCAGGTAGTGAAAGTTTTCGAGGGCACTATTTGATGATGATGAAAACAGAAGAAAAAAAAATGGAGAACAAACACTTTTGTCACATACCACAACTTCCAGTTCGAGTTCCAGTTCAAGCTTCTGCTCGCTCGGGGGTGAGCTTGAGCTCTATAGCTTTGGATATATGTACCTATAGACATACCGAGGGTATAAAGATGAAATCACATTGGAGTCATTTTATTTTATTTCCCCAACTAGCAACAGATAAACCACTATACAGAGCGGCAAAGATAGAATAGCACAGAGATATGATACTGTTTTGTTCGTATTCGTAGATATCTCTTGTCATGCCACGCCTTTGAGCTTTGCCTCGTCAAATAAAAATCATTGTCACCGCACAAAATCAACCCTAAATGTTTTCTTTTTGTTGATAGATATAAATCATTATATTTTTTGGGAGCGTTTTTTATTTTATTTCAGCTATTTTTTTAAGGATCCACCGACGGACAAACGGATAAGGGATGTTTATGATGAGCTGACGGAGGAGAATCTTTTATTGAACCGCCACGATTGAAGATTGCCCAGTCATCGACTGTAGGTGCACGAAACGTGCACAAAGTGCACCACAAAACTCAAACACTCGGCTGTTGTCTCCACTTCATTAATTCGAGCCTTTTTCATGGTTTTTATGAGTTCTCCGGGAAATTCACATCCATTCGATTTTCTCAGAGACGAAGTGAAAAATCATTCGATGCGGGAAAAGAAATTTTGCGGCGGTAGCGACGGACGTGGAAAAGCCGAAAAGCTCCTCCCACAATATGAGTCGTCGGTCGAAAGAATAAAATTTGACGGCGCAGACGCGAGATAGTGTGCCTCCGTCTCTCTGGCCGTCGACGATGTCTCCATATCGTCATCGTTGCCAGTCGCCTCGCCACTCGTCAAAGCCAGCAGAGATAATTGAAGGAGATAAGAGCAACCAGAGCCACACCGCACTCTCTGTCCACAATTCTTCGTGCTGATTTTGAATGCCTTTAGGGTGTGTGGGGCGTTTGGGTGTTTGGGGGTTGTGGGGTTAGTTCGGCGACAATCTCTCCCTGCGACACGACGAGCGACGTTTGACTAAAAGTAGGGGGTGGAAATTCAATCGATCAACGATACACGTTCTCTGAATGGTCGTCGTCGTTGAGCTCGTCGTCGTCGTCGTATTCAGTGAGTAAGTGGATGGGTGGCTGATGTGGGTTGAGTGGGAGTGAGGAGTTGGGAGCGTTTGGAGGAGGACATATAACAGTATAAGCGGTTGGGATATACAGAATTGATGGGTCGTTTATGAGATCGGAGAGGGTGCCGTTTTGCCTTTTTTGTGAAAATAATAAAATTTTAATTTTTCCATTATCTGAACGATGAAAAATTCTGTGAGTTTTAGTTTGGCATATCTTCCGCCCATTTCTATCTTCACATCTTCTTGAGATTCTAGGGAATGTTTGTATATAGTATATATGTATGGAGGAGGAAAAAAAAGTATATAAGAGCGATAAAATATCTCATATTACAAAGTTTTCTTAGAAATACTGATTCAATCGCACAGATGCTGCAAATTACACACGTTTACGATATTCCGAAATGAGGCGAAGAAAATTGCATCGGTTTTGAAAATCTGTAATTATATAGATTTTATTCGCTATACCGCTATCTCCTGTTGAATCTTATTTCTCATGCGTTCAGCAATATTCGCTGCATTTATGTATATTTGAATTGTTTTTGGGGTGTAATTTCAATGTTGTTTGTATTTTAAAATAGAAAATATTAAAAGTTTGAAATTACTCTTTTTTTGAATTGTCTAAGTGGAAGAAATCTTAGAAGACTGACACTCGAAGGGTAAGTAATGATGTAAGGGACATGAAATGGGTCGTTCAGTTAAATTTGGTTATTAAATATTCGAAATATCTAATAAAAATTTAAAATTCTTTTTTAATATGAAGAAAACAATGAAGAGGATAACAACTGATACTCATGGAAGCAACAATAACTCCGGTATAATTTACTTCCAAAGATAAGATTGGGATTGGTAAAAATTGGGCATCTTGCATTTGCTTTATTTTTCGGAATTTTATTATTCTCAAGTAAAAAACTTGTATTTTGTATGAATTTATTTAAAACCAAGTAAGCAGTAAGAGTGTTCAGTCTTTTTAAATACTTAAAGAGAATTTGAGAACAAAATTTGTGATTAAATTATTTTCGAATAATATTAAAAAAATATTCATTATATTTTCCAATACTGGAATTTTAAAAAGTTTTGGTTTTTTTTTTTGTCAATGATGAACTTAACAGAAATCTTCATGCTTTGTTAAATGATCACCGTACTGTTTCTGTTTTTAAAATGTCATTTACTTGAGTTACTTTCTATACATCAATATTCATAATTTTCAAAACTAAGAACGGCAAACTTTTATTAATTATTAAAATACAAAAATATTGTAGAGCGCCACGAATTTCCTATTTTGTATTCCTTGTTTTTGGATTGAACATTTACACAACCGAACAAGTAGATACAAATATTTCAATACTGTTTGACGAACTATATTCTTTAATTCAATTTGAAGCAAAAATATAATATTAACAATATAAATTCAGAGAATTTTTGAAAAATGTACCAAAAGATTATGAGCGGAAGAATGGTTTTAGAATTTTATTATTGAAGGTATTGCAAAATTATTCATGAGTTTCTAGTACACAAAAATTCAAACGTGTTTTTTTCAATACTGCATTTCTTAAGTAGGCTTGACACATAACTTTGGCAATTTTTAACCGATTGACTTGAAATTTTGAATACTTCTTGAAAAACTTTCTTTAGAAGATAGAAAGATGTTTTTCATACGGCATAGATTATTCGTTGTTAATATTTAACGAGATTGTTAAAGTTAAAAAGTGCCCCATTTTTACAACATATTACAGAAGCATACATACACATATCTCAAAAAAAATTATTGAATAACTATTATAATAAATTAACAGGGGATTTCTATTATGCCGGTGTTGCCCTTAAATAACGTATATTATGCAAAGCTGGCGATTTGAAATAAATCGTTTCAAAAAAAAAACTATTGTCAGTAGTCACTGATTTTTGTACAAAAATTACGTTTCTGTAATCTCGAATTATTTTGTTACATTTCAGAATAAAAAATTCCCAAAAATTGTCTTTCATTTTCGAACTGCATATGCAAAGCTTATTTCCGTAAGCCAAAATTTGTGGGTGTCTTCTTTTTCAAAATCGGTATATGTGTGCTAACGCAACAACGCATTGCAACGCTTTAAGTGTGGCCTTTACGTGATACATTTCGAATGAAAATACAAAAAATGTTCACTCAGGCGTATACTTGTTTTTTGTTTATGTTATTGAATTTGTATTGATAAATTATCCCTCAATAATTATGACATCTTTGTTTTGACAGTTCTTTTGGAGGAATAATTTAAATATTATATAGGACTTCATAAAAAAATCTTAAAATTTTGAAATAAATACAAATAATTAAATCAAAAACTTATTTGAATATTTTTAACTTCCCATAGGAAGATATTGTAATCGGTCCAATTTGTCTAATGGAAAATTTTGACATTTCTCGACGTTTCAAGTTCCCTAGAGTCGAAATAAAAGATTTTTAGAGAGTTGTCTGTGCGTGCGTGTGTACGTACGTTCGTACGTACGTTCGTACGTCCGACTGTTCGCGAAGTTTTTTTCGTCGTCCATAGCTCAAAAACCAGTAGAGATATCGACTTCAAAAAAATTTTGTTATACAGATAATAATGCAGAAAGTTGCAGAAAGGGCTCTCAAGTAAATTGCGTGGGTGGTTTTTTTACCATAGCAATTTGAAAAAAAGTTGAACATTTTGGTTAACCTTAAATATCTCACCAACCAATAACGCTAGGACTTGAATTAAATTTTTTATTATATATTGTAACGTGATACTAAACAAGTATATTTTTGAAAAAAATGCAATTAACTGTTTTTTTTATAAATCAAAAAAACTGAAAAAAAATATTTGTCATCTCGAAAATTTCAAAAATAAAAAATTATTTCATCTCCAAATCTCCAAAACAATTTTGAGCAACGAAGAATATTGTTTTCAACATCTGGTAAAATTTTGAGAAAAATCGAATTGACAGTTTTTTTTATAAAAAATAAAAACCTAAAAAAAACCTAATCAAAGTTGGTAAAAATTGATTTTCGGCTTAAATATCTTTTCAAAACTTTGAGATATTGGCTTGAAGCTAATTTTATCTTTTAAAAGATATTGTTTTCAACGTTCAGTAGAATTTTGAGAAAAATCGAATTGACATTTTTTTACAAAAAATTGGAAACCCAAAAAAAAAATTAACAAAAATTGGTAAAAATTGATTTTCGACTTAAATATCTTTTCAAAAATTGAAAAATTTGGTTTCAAACTTATTTTATCTCACAGAAAATATTTTTTGCGACATTCAGTAAATTTTTATAAAAATCCAGCAGTCCGTTTTTTCATAAATAAAATCTACAAAAAATAGTACGCAAATTTGGAAAAAAAAAGATGTTCGGTTCTCGATATCTCGTGAACAAAAGAAGATATTGACTTCAAATTAATTTCATTGATCCAATTTGTATTTGTTTATATTAGAAATAAATGGTAAAAATTGGTTGTTGACTAAAAATCTCGTTAACAAAACTAGATTTCGAAATAAAGCTATTTCATTATATGCAAAATATTGTAAGTACTTTTGAAATTTTTAAGAATAATTGAACTGACAACTTTTTTAACACAACACGAAAACCTACAAACTTTTAAGTAAGGCAAATTGACAGGCGGGATGGGAAGTTATCAGTGTGGGTCGCATCCCAGCCTCTTTTTGAAAAATTGAATTGCAATTTGTGCTTGAATAGTACCCTATTAAATTTTTCGGTAACGATGAAACTAGTAGTTGTTACCCTTTCGTTTACTACTTGTTGTTTAATCTAAAGAGCTTGTGCCTATTTTACGATAATCTACCTGTTCTTCTTCTCGGCTTTAAATTGAAACATATGATTGATGAGTTTTTGATATTTTTAATCTGTTGCACTTAACCTTTTTGCCGGAAAAAGTCGGGAAAACAATTGCATTTAGTTATTACAAATTTCACAACTGTTGAAAGCAATTCGTCGGGGTGCGTCAAAAAAAGTCGAAGAAAAAATCCGAACACCTTTTCAATAGAACATCTCGAAGAAACTATCCTCCTAATGTTATTTTATTAGAGCCTGTGAAAAGTTTGAGAGCTTTTTTGATTTTTTTTGAGACTTAGACCCAATATCACGGTAGTAAAGTGTATATAGAAATGTCTCTTAATGCTGTCAAAAAAATCAACTATCTCTTATCTTCATTAAGCAGAATAGAACATACGTTAACCATTAAAAAATTTACATTTAAGTTCAGGTAAAAAAAGTAAACTAAAACAAGAAGAGACTTTTCGATATGCTACAAAAAATCTCAAAACCTCGAATTTATCAGTTCAGGAAATCCTATATTACTTCAATCAATTTCAAAAGAGCATAATGTATCTTCAACTAGAACTTACTTTTTAAAATTGTATATGGATACAAAGCTTTATTATACAATTTAAACAAATTTCTTATTCTTATCAAAAACTGCGGTCTTCACCTTCCTTTTCCGACCACATCAGTTTTTCTTCTATATTCCATATAACCGTTACAAATTCAGGACATTGTCAAACGATTCATTTTCATGCAAACAACACCAACTCTGATATCTACGTTCGTGTTTTAGGTTTGTTATCTAAGAAAAAAAAAATTATGAAATTATTCACAAGTTGAGTAAAAATGAGAACGTACAACATCTCATCAGAAAATATACACACCCCCCCATCCGCACCCGCACCCGCAGCGATTAGTCACACTATCCGTGCAAGAAGCTCAGAACTTTTTTCTTTTTTTTTTTCATTTCCAACGACATCATCATCATCACACACGACTATCGTTGGCGACGTTGACGACGACGACGTTTACGACAACGATGTTGCTGAAGCCTATGTCTGTTTTCTTGAGAGCAAGTCACATTCGTGAGGTTACTCCGTCGAACCACACATTCCCAACAAGTGCTCGCTCGCTCGCATACGCGCGTTGTATCCGTATATCCGTGCTCCGTATCCGTTCCACCACGGTGTATTCTGTTCTTCTGATCTTCCATCATCCTCTTGTCGTCATTCGTCATAAG
This sequence comes from Eupeodes luniger, assembly GCA_951509635.1. NCBI lineage: Eukaryota > Metazoa > Arthropoda > Insecta > Diptera > Syrphidae > Eupeodes > Eupeodes luniger. Next base: position 1,610,220 of record OX608075.1, on the reverse strand, counting down.
AAATTCATCCTCCCGCGCAGCATATTCATCAAACTCATTACAAATGAGCATTCGAGGCGCTCATATCCGTATCCATCCATAGAACATTAGCAGGAAGGTTCCACGCAATAACAACAACAACAACAACTAAAAATATAAACAATTGACACCCCTTAGTGAGGGGGGAGGCTTTTGCTTTTGCTTTTGATTTTTTTTTATTGTGGTTCGCTGGTGGTTGAAAGTTTGAAGTTAAAAAGTGGAGGGAAGAAAAAATAAAAGAACAACCACCCCCTTGGGTCTATGTAAACACAAACCCATCTAATTAGGTCCTCGAATGGAAATTTGTTCGGTTGTAACTTTTTCCCGACCCCTTCCTTACCGCGCGGTTATTCCGTTCCCGTTCCGCTGGCGCTGGTAGTTGGTACTGCTAGTGTGCTGGAGCAGCAGTTTTTCTTTGGGAGTTTTTTGTGTCGTCGTCGCCGCAAGTTTTTTGCTGTCAAGGAGTCTCGTCAGTCGCGACTGAGGTGCTTTAATGAAAACAGGTGCGACGTGAAACAGGAGTCTTTTTTTCTTGTACCTATATTTCTTTTGTTCCTCTTCTTGGCCGAGAGAAAAATTGCAAGGATTTCCATTCCTGCAGACGGCGGCGGTGGTCGTACGGTGAAGCGGTGTGACGGTGTTACAGTGGCAGAGGCAGTGGCGGGCGCGGCGGGTGCTCCCTGTGCAAATCTGTGTACCTACGTCGCAGTCGGGATGTTTGCAAAGCAGTAAACTAAAGTTCACAACCCTCAGGAGTTGTTCTTCTCGGATTTTGATATTGATGTTGATGTTTATGTGGTTGTGTATATTTGTTTGTTTTTGTTTTTGTATTGCTGTGTATTGCTATGTGTGTGGGGTGAACTTGTGTTTATATGCCCCGATGTGCGAAAAAAAGTTTTCGTTTATTCGAGCGCGCGGAAAAGCCAATATGGTGGAAAATTAAGCGGCAACTGCCTCAATTTGAATCGTTGACCTTGTGGTTTCACTTTCAACTTTTGTTTCCATCACATGACGACGTTAACGAACGTTAACATCGACAACGACTACGACGACGACGGTTATATGGTGACGCTGACGAAGACGGTGTGCGGTAGCAGTCGAACTTATTAGATTGCGCTACTGACGGATATTTTCACTTGGATTTTTGTTTTTCTTTATTGCATCAACATAAAACACCTCGAACTTCCCCTTGTGAACTACATTTTTGTATATTCAAGTCATTGGTTCGGTGCGATGTCTGGCGCGGTGCACTAACTTCGAACTTGGGGTTTTTCGTCATCGATATGTCTACCACCGTATAAAAACCTAATCGATATAAACGATGTCAACGTTCGTCCTTTGACGACTTATACTATATACCTGTTATAAGAATAGGTACATACCATATGTATGTATGCCTATTAAACTTGGTGCGATTTGATTTTGATTTGGAATCGAATTCGATTAACAAGTTGTTTTGTTTTTGTTGGGCTTTTCTCGTTGAATAGTCGTTAAAAAATGTGCCATGATGAAGTTGCGATAGTGCGCCCAATAAATATAATATTTTCGGTTGTTTAATACTTTTTTGATGGGGGGAACTACTCTATAACTATAGCATAGAAAATAAGTGGAATAATAATACATACATAAATAATAGACGATTGATAATAATGTCACCGAGCTGTTGATTATATACATGTTACCTGTCATAATTTATTTTCATCAACATTTTTAATCATACAATTGAATTTAGAGAATCTTTATGGCATCCATACTGGAGATAATCATGCGATCAAAGGCGATAGCAAGGAAACTAAATCAAGGTGAGTTATTTCTAAGGGGAGGTTTGAAGAAAATGTCTGGGTTATGACTTGTACTTATTTATGTATGTATTTATATCTAAACTTAATACTTATAAAGGACTAACAAAACATGTGTTCAAAAGGTAAAAGATCTTAAGTCTATTTTTATAGTTTTTCAGAAAGTGGATTTTTAAATAGCAATCTTTGTTATAAACAAAAATTAAGAAGGATTTGAATATACAGTTTTCAGTAATTTTGCCTTTATATTGTACAATTATAAAAATAGTAAAAATAAAGTTTGATAAGTGGAGTATTTAAAATATTTATTAATGTTTTTCTTGGCCTAAGTGCGTTTACTAAAACATCCCTTACAGTTTTTCATTTACTAAGTATCCTAAGATGTTTTTAGTTCGGTTAAACCGTTATTGTGTATTTATTTTTATTCTTTTTTTTATTACAAAATATGAATACAAAAAATGTAAATACAAGAAAAGTTTTGTGGTAAAATATCTTAAGTTGACATACGCTATTTGACTTTTTTGGTTAATATGGAACATAAAAGCAACATAAGATATTTTACCAAAATCATTTCTGCCTATTATCTGAAAAATTAAATAAATTGATAAATAAGACAAATAATACTCTACTTAAGTTGTTTTGCCTTTTGCAAAACCCTACGAATTAAACTTAGGCTATTTCACAAAACTCTCTTTTTTTAAAAGATTTATTAACGAGGATAAAAAGGAAAATAGTTTGTAGAGTGAAAATGTATAAAAAAGGGATAAATAGCTATAAGCACTTAAGTCGTCTTAAGGGCATTTACCTTTTGAGAACAGATGTATGGATTTAAATTTCATTCTGATGGAATTGCAATCAAAGTAAAAGAGAGACAAATCTTTTAAGGACATAGTGTTTAAAAATTCTAGTATCGTCTAGAGTCGAAACTCTTATTATCCAAAATTTGAACCTTATCACTGAAGTTTTTTTAAAATCAATTGTAATTCTGTTAAGGGTTTAACAATTCACTAGAAAGTGATTTGGTAAATATTTAGCAATTATCTAAGGGACTCCTAAGTTTTAAACTTTTTTTTCGTTTTGCTAACTAGTAATTTGGTAATTGCCTTTAATTAAAAAACGAGCATTAAAACATGTCTAAAAATTGACAATTCGTGAAAATACGCTTTAACGGACCTATTAATTGGAATTTCCAACTGTAGACTGGACCATTAAATCCATTGCTCTTATAAGAATAATTGTACAGATGTCACATGGGGATTTAACAAATTGCTCAAAGTTAAAGAAGCCATTCCGTAATTTCAACTTTAGTAAATTGTTATGAGATAGTAAGATGTTAAAATCGTTTAAAATTATAGGTAACTCTTCTTTGAAACTTAGTAAATCTCTTTAAATGGCTTCAACATTTTACTTATTCGTTTAAAACTTTGAGGGCCAATTTGTTTAATATTTTTTGATTGATATTCGTTTAAAATTTTGCGCCAATTTGTTTAATATATTTTGAGCAAATATATTTTTTTTTTTTAATTTTAAATGCTTATTTTTTTATTAAATATGTACAGTTATTTGGAGTGCAGAAAATATGAACCACAGTTTGAAAATAAATGTCTTAACTTCAGCAACTTTGGCTTCAATACTTTTTGAGAAAATGGTTTCATTGAATTTGTGATAGGCTTTTGTTTTATTTTTATACCAAACTAATAAAAAATAGGGGACCAGTCGATTTTTCATAATTTTCAATGATTTTTCAAAATAGTGCATCTTTAATAAATCTCGTAAACATTTTTTTTTGAAAATCCATAGCCAAGTAGCCAAGTTTTCCTATTTTCCCAAATAAATTTTTCAGTATCACCCTAGAATTTTTTGTGTGGTCATTGGTTACTAAGATGTGGTGGATTAAATGCAGATGAATACTTTCTGATTTACATTTCAATATCCACGTACAAAATTATGACACTGAGGATTTAAAAAAACTTAACTTAAGCTTATGAAATAATAATCTGCCAATGCTCTATCTCAATATTATTAGTACATATATGTTTATTATTTTATTTATTTCAAATACAAATTTTATTTCAAATACAAAATATAATAAACATCAATTTGTAGATTTTAGGTAGTCAAAGCGTTCGAAAAGGATCCGGTTCAGTTTAGATCATAGCTTTCGTTTCAAGACCGAATTTAAAGAACGTGGAGTTTATTTCATGAATATGAAAAAGTTTTTCCACGCTACTCCCTAAAATTACTTGGCACGTCTCGTTTTGAAATTTGTTCTAAATGGTATCAAAACATGAAACTTATAGAGCTTCAAAAAAAAACTGAGAAACAGGATAATGAAAAATCATTCATAGTTCCAAAATTGTTTGCCGATCCTTTAATTTTATCCATTATAGTTCTACAAATTTATTGTTTCAAAAATTGTAATTTTAAGTGTAATTTCAAAAAACAAAATTATATTTTTCAACGGACTATTTTGTAATTACAACGAGTCAAATGATATTACATGTTAACCCATCCTACATTTTCATAATTATTGGTACAAAATGTTTTACTCAATAATTGAATATTGATTTGGCAAATTGGGAATTTTGGATTTTGAAGGTCTAAAGACAGATGTCTGTTTGTGTTACGTACGCACTTTCGGAACACTTTTTTGCACCATCCATACCTCAAGAACCAACATAGCTATCGACTTTAAATAAATTTTCTTTGACAGAAAATAACACATCAAGATGTGCAGATATCAAAAAAATCCACTACAGCAATTTATTCAACAAAAAATAACACATATGTATTTTTGAACCCAAATATCTCACGAACCAATGAAGCTATAGACTTCAAATAAATTTTATATTATAAATTGTTGAGTGAAACCAAATTAGTATAGCTAATTAAACATATTTAACAGTTTTAAAAAAATTGTGTCATCTCGAAAATTTTACGAACTAAAAATGATATAACTTCTAGAATGATTATATGAAGACAAAGTTTTTGACATCTGGTCTAGATTTAAGACAAATCGAATTTAACGTTTTGTTTGCATAAAATTAAAAAATAAAGAAAAATCCGATAAACATTTTTCTTTTAGAAAAAATAAAAACTAAAAAAATTCTATTGAAAGATGGTGAACATTATATAAAATATTGTTTTACACGGAAAGAAGTTTATAGCATTTATGACAATGCTAGTATGGCCTGGAGACCCATACTAAAAAAGTATCGGTGATATTCCTACGTTGTCTTGCAACAACTCCTTTAAGTATGGGATTATGTACTATACTGTATGGTACCACAATCTTTGCTTGTAATACAAGGGCGCATAGTACGTTTGACGAAACAGCATTGCCTTCAGCCCCATACTGTACGGGAGATGTCGCAAGTTGCAATGCTACTAGTTTTTCCCGCGATAATTTATGGCGTGATAATCGATACCCTTATTGGATTACTGTCAATAGTTATTACTCCAATGTAAGTATAAGGGACATAACAATAATGTATAGACTTTTCTGCTAGGAGCGTTGTACATGCCGCCAGTCAGTATGGGCCTGACTCCCATACTGGCATTGGCGTATCGGCTATAACTATTGTCGACGTTACTATCCTCAGTATGGCCAAATTAACTATGCTTACAACTTTTTTATCCAATGGAAATCTTCTAAGCCATACAGTATTGCGTTCACATCCATACTGACGTTGTAATATTCGCAATGTATTTCTTTCCGTGTAATACGTTTAACATTCCGAATATCTCAACCTGAAATGTCAATTATTGTTTATTTTTCAAAGTTTTTTAAATGAAAAATTGGCTTATTGCAAGAAAACAATTTTCAAAGTTGTCTATTCTATAGATTGATACAAATATTAATTATTTTTATTGAAACTATAGATAATTCAAATACTCGAAAAATCAAAATTCTGAAGTCTGTCTTTATTTATGTTGTGGAAAATACTATTTTAAAGAAATGAATTTCAATATGCCACTGAACATAATAGCATTGCCTTGATGCTGATGCTTCATAAAATAAAATGAAATATTTCAATTAATTATTCTGTGTTATCGCAACTTAAATTTCAACAAAGATAAACAAATTGAATAAGTCTGCATCTGTGATTTCAATGACTACAAAACAACTCAACCTTAACATCCTTTATATGCTTCATACAGCACTTCTAATTGTTTAAATTTACAAACAAAAACACCATCAAAAGTCACATCCATGAGTAAATTTTCAAAAAATAGCAGATTCAATTTCATAATTTGATAAGACCACATACAAAATAATAAGATAATAATTATTAAAAATAAAAACATGTGCCACATGTGTGAATCCTTCTTGCGAAAACCACAACAATTAATAATAATATACATCATTTTGAAATTCCAAAATCTTTCATTTGAGTACACGACTCAAAACTGCCCTGGACGAAAAAACAAAAATTCGTTATCTGCAAAAACAGAGTTTTCTCCAAAAGTGTATACAAAAATATGAATATTCCTAATTTAGAAGAAAAAAAAAATATAATAAAAGATAAAATTCTACCCACATAAAAACAGAAGATACTCACCACTTTTTTGTTGCTTCCTTTTGTTTATGATAAGACCGAGCGATGTTCGAGGTTCAAGCGTTTCAAGATTCAGAATTCCATCAGAAGCAGCTCTACGACTACTACAATGTTGATATTGCGCACAATATGGGTTACTAACTACGAGCATATCCATAATCACAGAAACGGGCTGTATCTTATTTTCTCATGGATACTCCTCCCAGTGGTCTGTCGTCGTGTCCGTCGGTCGACCACCATCAAGACCACATTTATCAGTTTTTGAATTGACATAAGGCTGCTCTCCTATTGTGTTCTTTTTCTTCAGCAACTCATTCAATTATGTCACCACATGTTTTCTGAAACGAATTCATTCTTCTTATCTTTGACAAAGTTCTAGTTTTAATTTTTATTTTTATTTTCTTCTTATTTTTTTTTTTATTATTTTATAAAACAATAAGTTTTCGCAACAATTTTCATGGGCAAATTTCTAATAACGATATTCTCTGCTGCCATTGGAATTCTTTACGAGTAGTTAGAAACAAGTGTCCCTACTTCCTGCGCATTCCAAGTCTTAACAAATTGATAAGAATATAAGACTATATAGAAAGATAAAAAGCCGTATAATTGTTATGGAATTTTAATAAGTTAGGTATGGGAGTTCTTGGGAAAACTTGGAATTGATTATTTGGCCAAAAATGTTTGTCTCAATATTTGTCTAAATTGAAGTTTCCAATTACATATGAACAACTAGAACAGATAGTAATAAGCTGCCAATGCTCTAACTCAATATTATTAGTATATTTTTATTATTTTATATAATCAAATACAAAATATAATAAACATACATTTGTAGATTTTAATTAAGTCAAAGCGTTATAAAAAGTATTACATCAAAACTTTCAAACTGGAATAGATCAAATGGTTGAGTCCTTGTTTTAGGTCGCTTAGTAAAATACCTGATTGATTAATACTAGTTTCTTATATAAAAAGGGATGAATGAAAATTTAGCAACAAAATAACAATATCATGTTGTACTTTCTTTCATCTGAAAAGAATAATTGTATTTTGATATGTTTCTTAAAGTTCTGTTCTCATGTCAAAAATGCAGGGATGCCCATATTCATTTTTTGATGTCTGTTAATTTAGCACTACCACTTAAAATATTAAGAAACTAATAAAATTGAAATGATTGAAATGATTGTCGTGAATTTATCGTAGATTAGTAAAAAGAAAACAAATTTTAAGAGCTTCTCTTTTTTTTAATAACCCCTTGTAACCCCAACCTTAAAAACTGTTGAAATAAATTCAAAATGAAAAACTAAATAAATAAGTTGGCGCAACAGTCCGTTGAGGACTAGGGCCTAGTGACTTACATTTCTCAACCATTCCTGTGTGCGAGTAATGTTGTCAGGGATGGAGGGGACCTACAGTTTCATGGCAAGAATTACTCTTGGAGAAATTGTCAATTCCTCGCAAGGGGCAGTACCCGAGAAAAAAAAAACTTTTAGATGTCAAAGGCAGGGATCGAACCCAAAAACTAAGTATGCAAATAATTGTCTTGAATTTGTCCTTAATCGGTGATAAAGAAAATATTTTTCGCGTGGGAAAATTCCTTCTCGAATGAAGAACCTCCCGAACGTGTTCGCGACCTTTTTTCATAAAAATGTTCATTCTTCAAAACTTCATTCACTTTCTAAAAGCATCATTTTTCAAAGATGTATGGACGGTCAAATTAGTATTGCCAAGAGCTAGTTTTTAAAGAAAGGAATTTTTGTTAACCATTGTTTTACGACAAATTCAAGACATAGAATCGCATACACATATTTTTAATTTAATTTCACTTAAATAGGCTATCAAGTTAAGAGTACCAGGAATTAATTTTCAAAAACAAAAATGAAAAATGTACAACAGTAAATTATTAGTTTTATAAAATTTTAAAATGGAAATACTAACTTGACATACACAATTTTTCATCACATAAACTTACTTGTACTAAATTTATGTAAATATCACAGTGAAATTTGTGAACTCAGGTGTCCTTCTTTAAAAAAGGGTTCACATTTTAAAACAAAACACAACTTTCTTTACATTATTTTAAAGACATTTGGCCATGTTCATAGTTCTTTGAAAAGTTCTGTTATTTGTATTTGGAATACTTAACTCTTGTTTATGTTTTTCATAGACATTAGACAATTTAAACTCACTTTTAAACTTTATAGAGCAAGAGCCCGGGCCTGCCAGACATACCTCATTTTATAAAAGCTGAAAGTTTGTGTATGTGTGCCTCTAGTACAGGTAAGAACGATCCCCAACCATGGTACCTGGGTAGTGGTTCCTTTGGCAGATAACTGGTAGCAAAGGTGCATAAAATTCCATCTAACTTACCTTATTTTATAAAACTCAATTTTTACTTGCGACATATAGGAACTATGTATATGGCAAGTTTTGCATTCGTGCAAAATTTCGAACTCGAGATTTTAATCAAACATGATATTACGATGGTAAAGAAGTCGAAAAAAGTGGGTCCCGCGATTCCGTCCGGTCTGTTTTGTCTGTCTTTCCACGCTCCTACAGCCTAAACCATTGGGTCGATTGAGTTCAAACTTGGAAGTTAAGGTTTTGAGCAGATTCGCGTTAGGCGTTTTTTTCATTTTTTTTTTTTAAGATCAAAACTAACAGTGGCCCCCATACAATTTTTTTGGTCAAAAAACGAAAATTCGAATTTTCTCAGAGACAAACCGATAGATTTTTTTTTAATTTTCTCCAAAATTTTATTTTTTAACTTAGCTTCTATTAATAAGAAAAACATATTTTTGTATTGCTCAGGAAAGGTACCGCTCATAGAACCGTTATTTTGTTTTTTAATTTTCTCAGCAACTTATGAACTGATTTCAATAATTTTTTTTCTGAATAAGCTCTTATATTGCCTTAACAATATTCGATTATCAAAAGTGCAATTTTTTATTGTTTGGATTTTTAAAAAAATATTGAATTCTTTTTATTCAAAATTCTATATCACAAAAACGGGTCAATATTTTTTTATGAAATTCAAATGTAGAGCGTATATTTACAATCAATAAACAACTGCATACCAAAAATATTTTTAGAACAAAATTGAAAAATTTTATATATAAAAAATTAATTTAAAAAAAAACCGCTCTAACGATTTTCAAAAAAAAAATTCGAAAAATCAAGGATTTTTTGATTTATAAAATGGCATTAAAATTTTGAAAGACAAACTTATTTTTCAGGTAAAATTTTGAATCTTAAAATTTTTTTTTAAATTATTTTAATTATTTTATTTTATTTTTAATTACAGTCAAAATCGGTTATAACGAACTCGATGACTGGACTGGAGAATCCGTTCGTTATATCCGGTGTTTCGTTATAACCGATTTTCCATCTTTTGTTCTTTATTAAAGTGTTTACAAACTTTTTTTATTTTTAAGTTGGATTCTTCAAAATTCTTCTTAATTTTCTCTCGGTCTTTGAAAATGGTAGAGATTGTTGATGCCGATACAAAAAACTCTTCTGCCAAACTTTTATTGGAATCACCAGCTTCGAGCCTTGAAATTATTGCAGATTTTTCTTCAATTGTAAAAACTCTACGCTTTGAACTCATTTTGAAAAAAATCTAATACATTTAACCAAGTATGACTATTCCAGTTCCTCTCAGAAACAGAAATTCGAGTATAAACACAACAAAAACAAGGGAATTCCCATAACTTATCATTTTAAATGCGCGAAATTTCCAATGCCTACTTATTTTTTTTTATAGTTTCGTTATAAGCGATAAATTTTTAAATATTCCATTTAAAATAGTTCGTTATAAACGATAATTCGTTATAGGCGATATCGTTAAAACCGATATTTGGTTAGTACATTTTGTATAAACCTCGGCCGGGACTTCGAGATAAGTTTGTAATAACCGATATTTCGTTATAACCGATGTCGTTATAACCGATTTTGACTGTATTTTAATTATTTATTTTTTTAATAGTTTTAAATATTTTTAACTAGTTGAATACACAAAAAATTGTTTTCGTTAAGTATGCTTACAAGTATTTTTCATTTTCGGGATGAGTTGCCCTAGGATGAGTTGTGTCTTGGGATGAATCACAAGTTTTTTGACAAATCAAATGGCATTTATATCTTTGAAGACGAACTTATTTTACAGGTATATTTTTAAATCTTTTATAGGTACATTTTTAAACAGGCTCTTTGCATACAGGAGCAAGTTCGTGCGACCCAGTCGTGCATTTTTTTATATTTCATTCGTAACAACACCAAAATTCGCTTTCCTCATTGCCAGACACCTGGCATGGTTCCAACCCCCTGCCAGACACCCCTAAACTATAATAGTTTTTAATTCAATTTACGTTATATTATAAAAGCTAAATTTAATATATGTTTTTTGGGGAGCTATTAAACGATGTTTCCTTAGCAGCCAGACAATTTCGAGGGTTCTATCATTCTGCCAGACACTTTGAATTGAGCAGAAGTTGCAAGAGCGCGGAGCATATGTAGTAGTCGGTGCAAGCGAAACAGAGCATTCAATCGCAATTTTATTGCGATATTTTACTGCACATCAGTTGTTTATGCTGTATTATTCGGTGAACAGTTATATACAGAATGTTGTCTGTAAAAAAATGTAATATACTTAATTGTAAGTGTTACCGATGTTTTTTTATTATTTTTTTCCATTTAACGTACATATTTTTTAAATTGCCCCTATCGCCTAAACTGGGGGAGTTAGACCCCCCCTCCCATAATAAAAAATGCTTGTTTTTAACTGTTCTATACGAATCCGTCATTAAACTTTGTCGCCTAAGTTATCGTACTCTCCCCAAAGATCGCAATAAACCGAATGCTCTGTTTCGCTTGTACCGCCTACTACATATGCTCCGCGCTCTTGCAACTTCTGCTCAAAGTGTCTGGCAGGATGATAGAACCCTCGAAATTGTCTGGCTGCTAAGGAAACATCGTTTAATAGCTCGCCAAAAAACATACATATATTAAATTTAGCTTTTATAATATAACGTAAATTGAATTACAAACTAATTATAGTTTAGGGGTGTCTGGCAGGGGGTTGGAACCATGCCAGGTGTCTGGCAATGAGGAAAGCGAATTTTGGTGTTGTTACAAATGAAATATAAAAAATTGAGTTTTATAAAATAAGGTAAGTTAGATGGAATTTTATGCACCTTTGCTACCAGTTATCTGCCAAAGGAACCACTACCCAGGTATCATGGTTGGGGATCGTTCTTACCTGTACTAGAGGCACACATACACAAACTTTCAGCTTTTATAAAATGAGGTATGTCTGGCAGGCCCGGGCTCTTGGACTATTATAAAACGTCAAAAATAAACAAGCTTATTATGAAAATTTCATTTCGAGCACTTTTATTTGAAAAAAAAAAATAGTTTAAATGTTAAAAGACTTAAGAATTGATCAAGTTTTTGATATTTTGCTGGATGTTGGAATGTTACAACCTAACAGAAAACTGAAGTGCTACTTAACTCAAATCGACCCCATTGATATGGATAACGACGATTTCTATCGATTCGACAAAGAAACTTCCAAGTTTAAAATTGACCTTCTAAATATTGAAGGTGGAACTATAATAAGAGGTCTGCCAATATCAGCAAGTTTCAAAATTCTTAACAGCCCTAAAATATTTCGCTCGTAATATTCACTAAAGTGGCACACGTAATGTGATGTTTGTTACATAAGCATCTGTACGACAATAAGTAAATATATTGTTACAACAGGCGACTTTCATGGAATAGCAAACTGCCAGCAGATTATTTTAAAGGATATTGGGTCTTTAGCTACCGAATTTTATTTTATTTTCCTCAACAAGCCGTTTTTGTATAGGTTCAAGCAAAATTGTAGTAGAATATACCTAAGATCTCTTTTTAACTGAACAGCGATGACAAATTCTTTATTATTATTAACATCTGTTTCTAACCTGGAAGTTAAATTAAGACTCTAGCTCAATTTATTGTTCTCACAACTCTTTTGTTTTGAACGTTGAGGTATTTATTCAAAATCTTTTTTGTATCATCTTCTTTGGGGTCCTTAAGTAGCCGGTAAAAAAAAGAGCCTAAAATTTGCAATTTTGTGCAACTGAAACTTATGGTCAACACTATGAGCTAATGTATTGCTTATTTATCTGAACAAAGTTTATTATACGACTTTTGCTGCTGTAATCAGTCAATTGGAGCGTGTCGAAATAATGTACTTTAAAATTCTGTATGATACACTTTGAAGTAACGGTTAATTTGGAATACTGTAAAAGTTTCTAAATGTAGCAGGTAGGTATGAATAAAATACTTTTTTACCTTTTTACGAGCTTTCAGTAAAGTTGCTCATTACAGAAAAGCTATTTCACGTCACACAAAAATTCATGATATTGTTTTTAAAATATCTTAGAATATTGTGCTTGGAAATGGTACATGTAAAATTATTATTATGATCAAAAAAACATTCTGTTTTGAAAATTCCGTATTCCAAAATGTTGTAAAAAAGGCTAAAAAGAAAAATCATGTCAATAATTTTAACTCTTTAACATTTTCTAAAAAATTGCCTTTTAAAAATACAACATTCTTACCAAAAGTATTTTGTCAGTACAATATTTCTTAAAATAGATTTTTGTAATACAGTATTTTAACAAACAGTTCCTTAGGTACAGTATTATGACACACACAGTATTTTGACAAAAATTGTAAATTAGGTGGCGCAACAGTCCGTTGAGAACTTAGGCCTATTGACTTACATTACAACTCTCAACCATTCCTGTGTGCGAGTACTGTTGTCAGGGATGGAGGGGACCTACAGTTTAAAGCCGAATCCGAACGGCTGATTTGAGAGAGCACTTTTTCATGACAAGAATTACTCTTTGAGAATTCTTCAATTCCTCGCAAGAGGCAGTACCCGTGGAAAAAACTTTAGATGGCACAAGCAGGGATCGAACCCAAGACCTCTGGCATGATAGTCCAACGCACTAACCATCACGCCACGGGTACTACTTTACAGACAATTACTGTCATAAAAATTAAAGTTCTAGTTGAGTCCAAAAAACTTAATTAAAATTATGAGAACTTGGCTTTCTTTTAAAACGAATAATAATTTTCTATTCATTTCGTTTTCAGTTTTTGAAATGCAACTTTCAAATGGACTGATGATCGACTTCTACATACATATGTACTTATTCATAATTGCGTTCGAATTCAACTTTGTAGGATGTTAGTTTCAAAACAGCATTTTTTAACATCATATGAGTAGAGTATCTCTATTTTTACATTTCTTATCACTCAGTTTACCTAAATTGAGCTTAAGTTTGTAGTAAATTTTATTACAAAAGATTATTATATTCCTCCGAAATCTCTTGGATAATTTTAAATAATAAAAATTGATAATGTCAACATCAACACTTACTTATTTGCCATCCATCCAGAAAGGCAATTAAAACGTGAAAAACAATTCAACTTTAGCACGTTTGTCCTGAGTGTGTTATCATCATCCAAAAATGCTTGTTCATTTATACAAGTATAGTTATCGCTAATTTGTCATTATAAACCTGTCAACAATAACTGTCATATATAGCTCTTATCCATTTATTAAAACACAAAAACAAATGACAAAAAGCTCAATCGGATTTGTATTAAACCTTTAATTCCCCATCAATATCAGTTGAAAAATCGATCAACATGCAGCTATAACTTCTTCGATTGCTTCTAAAAACATCAAAATTTAAACAAAAAAAAGTGGGGAAATCCTCCAATTTGCTGTCAATAATTATTACCATCAGAACAAAAATAAAAACAACCAAATGGCATAATTTATTACGAAATATAAATCGAAGAACAATAATGTTTTATTAAGCTCAAAACCTAAAGTATTACTTTATCGATCGATATGTGTTAATTTGCTGTGTTATAGCCTCTAACTGAAGACAATCTTGTACGACGATCAAAGTTCACTTCTATCTGGCACTGACTGTCATACAAATATATATATATTTAAAAGAAATAAAATTGAAATAGCTTAGCTGTCAATGTGACAGGTTTTCAAAATACTCATATTTCTAGCTTTAGTATCCTTGGGGTAGCATTTCGCCATCATCATCCTCATAAAATATACAATACACACCATGGTATAGCCTTTGTTATCGCATCTACATACTATAATACCTTATATCGATCGATATAATTTTTGGAGGTCTTGAGCAGCAACAGATAGACATGATCATTATTGTTGTACACACAGGCTAATCAATCAAATTATCAAGAATCGCTTAGGTACCTCTAATATTATTATGTGTGGAGTGATATCATCAAACAAATTGTTAGCTTTTTTGTTTATTCGTTTATTGGGGTTTATATATTTATGGTTGGTTTTTAAAAATTTTGAATTACTGATAGATAGTCTCCGATGGCGTTCGTTTTTTTTTTGTATTTTATTTTTCTATCATTGATGCAAAAGATAGCACACTTCAAGTGGATTTTGTGTCCATAAATTCATTGTTTGATAATAATTATTTGAAGCCCCAAAATATTTATTGAAACGTCAATATTGTTTTTTTTTTGTGTTAATTTTGGGGGAAATATTTTTATATTTTATGGCTTAACTTTAGCTATAGACAGACAGTGGAGTAGGCACATTTTAAAGAAAATCAATATAATTCTTTCAGGAAATGGCTTCACTTTTGGAATTTAGTCTAAGCAATTTCCGATGGTCTTGATGATTATTTTTTTCAAATAGGCATATTTTTTCTAACTATTGAAATACTAATGGGCTTTTATTAAACACTAGCAGTTTTAGCCAACTTTGTTAGGTCTAAGTTTGACACCTTCCAGAGTACAGATACTTTGAATTTCGATGTAAATTACTTGAATGGAATCAAAATCAGTAGAATGATGTGATCAACAATGTTTTTCATTTTTTTTTTCGGCACAAAAACAAGAAACGAAAGAGATTTGCTGAAATTCTTAATTAATCGCGCAGACTTCCAACAATTGGTTTAGCGATTTTCTGACTGTCATTGCAGAGCCAAATGAACAGTAAGCTAAGCCCCGTTAATAATCACAAATTGTGGAATAAAAACTTCCTTTCCTTTGAATTTACGGGAAAAAAAAGACACTTGTAAAATTAAAATAACGTGGGGAAACAGTCTCTAGAGAACCAGGGCCTTAGTGACTTATAACTCTCAACTATTTATTTAAGGTGGCACATGCAGTCATTGAACATACAATCTCTGGCATGACAGGCTTATGCACTAGCCACCACGGCACAGGTACTACCACTTTTATAATTGAAAGCAGAATAATTCAACGCATAACACTATTCACATAATATTGTGTAATTTGTTGCACCACAGAGCTATCTATTGTTTATCGCGCCTTTTTATCACAATTATATAAAATTTTCCAAGCTTTATAAGAAATTTGCCACCTTCTCATGGTCCAAAACCATCAAAAAGAGTGATAATCCAAAATTTCATCATCCGGAGTTTTGTGTGTTTTCCACTAACAATTTCTTATATTTGCCATCGAAAAGCCATCCCAGTCTTCCAATTTTCTCTACCTCTTTGGACACTTTTTTTTTTAGAAACCTACTCCTACTAATTGTAAACAACTGGCAAACAAATGAGCCAAATCGACAGAGCCGTTCTCAATTGATGAATTACTTAACATTTGTCATAGAATTGTTTTATATTTAAATAGAAGTGGACCAAGTACAGAGCCTGCTGGTTAGCCAAGTAAAATGTCTAAACAACGACAGTTTGTAAAAAAAATCAAAGCAAACAAAACTAATTCATGAACAACAGCTCAGAAGTCTCATGGATGAGAAAATTACCAGAAGATAAAGTTGCCCTTTTGTGATTTTAACTTCAATAAACTTTTAGAGAAATGAATAAAAACACCTTTTTGACAAATTTTTAGCAATTTCCTTTTAAGTTTTTAAACTATCAATGATAATTTCTGTAAAATTAACTTTTTCGTCAAAACGTTGGGGCTAGTATAAAATCCTTTAAAACAGAGGTTCAAGAATTAAAGAAGCTTATTAAACCAATACCTTCTTTTTAAAACGCCTTAAAAATGTTAAGTAACTTCAAAACTTATCCAAAATTTTTATATGTCAAATTTACAAGTAAAAATAACTTGACCATACAAAAATACTTTACTTTGTGAATTATTTGTTATCATTGTCTCAAAAATTGAAGATAGTAGCAGGTGTAGATATGTATGTATGTTGTTTATTTTATTTCTAATTTGACATACTCTCGTTGTATTCTATTTATTAATTCTTTACCTAATTTTTGTTGTCAAATATGTCTTCGATGGATAGTTGGATTTTAGTGATGATATTATTTGTTTAACGTAAACATTTGTGTAGTTCTGCAGATAAGGCTTAAATACTTGATTTGCCGTCGCATTGTCGTCGTCGTTTTTAGCGTCGCGTCGGTTAAAAATAAGTGAATATAAATAAAAATAATAACAAACAAAAACACTAATACTGAAGACAATTTAAGATCAAAAAAGGATACAAAGGATATAACATCACTTTATGGTAAGAAAAATGTCTCAATTTGAAAAAAAAATTCTCTCACGCTTAGTTTTGAAAGAGGACGAAAAGACGAGTACCGATCTTGTTGTCTTGTCTTTTTCTGTGGTGTTTCTTTGCCTTTTTTCGGTGATAGGATTAATCTACCTGAATATAGCGTGAAGTTATTACAATTCGTTTTAATTGAGATTAACCCCTTTTTGGGGTTAAATGATGGTTTTTTACCGGAAAAATTTGATGAACTGCTATGAAGTGACCTTATTTGATATGGAAGAAGATTGAAATTAATTGATTTTATTATTGGAAGTGATGCTCTTTACGGTTGATTTATGTATGCGAGCAAGGGATGTTTCACCTCAAAACCATACAAATTGTTTTTGTTGTTTTCCTGTAAAAAAGAATAGACTGTAAAAATAGAAGATACATACATTTTTCAATCATCTAGAACTCTTTTTTTATACTTCAGCTCTTAGGGAATATTTCTAGAAGTAGGGCGAATTGTCTTCTTGTATCAAAGAAAATCAATTACGATACGGGTTATAGTCTTGCAAAAACTCGAAAACGTCTTGATACATTTTGGGTAGTTCTATTTTTAGAGTAGTTTAAAGATGTCACCTGAAAGTACTTTCTTGAATTTTACACTACCAATTCTTTTTTTTTTAAGTTTTAATGATTTCTAATATCTGAACCTAGAGTTGATACTATAAGGTGTTTTAATAAAGAGCTTGAGACCTTTCAAATATAAAAAAAGACAGAAATATTATTGGAATGAATTTGGTATTATTTTAATGTGGTTGATATTAGTATGGCGTTTATTTTTTAATTTTACGCTACGAATTATATAGTCCATTCCATTAGTCTAAATGCTTGCTAGTTTTTACAATAATTCTTGAATATTGGCCTAAAATGCTTAAGGAGTTACTGGTTTTTGACATAAGCCATAAGACATAAGAAAGTAATCGAAATGCGTTAAGTCGCACGAACGAGGAAATCAGTTAACATAACAACTTCTGGGGAAAAAAATTGTCACTAAATTGGTTTTGCAATGCATTGATGATGGTAAAGTACGTTGTTTGACTAAATCGTCGATTAGCTGATTATTTGTTGCAAAAGAAAACACTCACTATGGCTCTATAGCGAACTTCAGCGATGTTTACCTTAAAAGCAATGAAAACAGATAATGTCGCCAGCGTGTAAACAGCATAAAACAGTCAGTGTTTTCGCTCTTACATACATTTTTCTTAAATGCGAAGTCTTTTAAGTTTTAAATTTATTATTAAAAACTCAATATTTGAAGACACTTCATTGAAATATAAAATAAATCTAATTTTTAGCGTGAGTTCATTGGAATAACAGGGATCTAGCTGTAATAGTCTTGCGGGAACATAGATTGGTATTAATTCAAGAAGCAATGAACATTTGATATGGTAGCATAGTAAGTCTCTAACAAGCATTATACTATGAATTTTTCTTCTTGATTCTAAAGACAAATAATTGGCATTTAGCCTCAAAACTAGGACAAAGATACAACCCATTTTTTAAAATATGTATTTCGTGAATCCAAATCTTTAAATGTTCTCAATCCGATCAAAATTAACTTTATAAATAGGACTCCAAATATCATCCAAATATTCCAAAATTGATCTGACAATAGATACAAACAAGGATAACAACACAAAAGGATTTCTAAAATCTTTTTCATTACGTTTTATAAAACCTACTAACGAATGAGCCTTAGGAACTAAATAATCAAAATGACTTTTAAAAGAAAGTTGGAATCAAGAATAACTCCTAAGCCTTTAATAATTGAAACCCTATCTAAATAAATGACTTGCATAATTGAATAAGAAAATGTGAGATATCCTGGAAAAAAAGATCGCGTTACACTTTTTGACAATTAACTTAAGGCTATTAATGTGACACCAGTTTGATAGGGAATCAATGTTAGATTGCATAAGTTGACAATCGTCCAAACTCGAAACTTTTAAAAAATATTTTCAGATCGTCGGCATATAATAAACATTCACAGTACTTAAAGATCGAGACAATATAATTAACGAACATTATAAAAAGGAGCGGACCCAGGTGGCTACCTTGGGGAACACCTGAAGTACACTCAATTTTCTTTGAGTATGTACATAATGTCCACTTTTAACGTACTGTTTTCTACAAGATAAATATGACGATAACCAACGAAGAAAGTGATTAATATTAATGTAGTTTAAAAATTTCATCTGTCAAACCGTAGACAACAACCATCTTAACTCCTCTTGCAGCTAAGAAAACACTTTTTCAAAGACTTACTGCTGAGTTCAAGAAATCATTCCATAAGGCTGAAACCAGTACAATTGATCTTGCAGGAATTTAGAGATATTTATATCATAATTTAGTGATCTGTACTTCCAACTTGTCACTGAAATATCCTTCCTCCCAAACGTGTAATTTTCAAAGCCGGACATCAAGTTATGAACCCCACTTCTTAAGGTTTAAAAACTGATACAGAATTTAAGTGCTTTTCTGGCATTGGTTAGTTGGAAGCTCCAGTAAAACCACATCGAAATAAATTTGAGGGACTTCACAAAAACAAATTTAAAGTACGTTTTAACATTGAAAATTAAGTTGCAAACATGCAAAGTTTATAAGACTTCCTAAAACCGACGAAATTTAGCTTGTCGTCAAAATGGGAATACGAAAATTTTGTGATGGATGAATTTAAGTGCCCTGTCCGGGATTAAACCACTGAATAAGAATGCAAAAACCTGTTATTTGCTGCATAGATAGAATTCCAATTGCTGTGACAAAACTAGATTTAAAGAGATTTTGAGTTTTAAGATGACAATCGAATCAAAATAGTGTTTAAATAATAATAATATTACTGATATCCTAATCCAAATTTTTGACAAATTTGAAAATTAAAAACTTTTATAGTTTTACTATAGTTTTGTCGCAAAATTAGTTTTGAATAAACTCAATAATGAAGGTTTTTATTAAAACTTCATCAAATCTTTCAAATGAAATCGGTTCTTAAAAAAAATTTAATAGAAGTGAAATTCAGAACCTGTGTAGTAAGAGGGCCTGATGGAAAAGTTAGTGTTAACTTTTGTAGTTTATGAATTTATGAATACAATTATTTATTAAACCTTTCTCAAGACTTTTTTCACTATCAGTCCTTTATTTGAATTATCAATATTATAATGAGGTTTCCCCATAATTTAAGGAAAATAATTTCTTAAAAGTATTGAAATCTAAAAACCTAAACAATTGTATTTTGAAATAACTGAACAAAACAAAACTAACACCATTTAGATTTCATAAGGATGTTACATATTATGTAAAACAGATGATTGTTCGAAGGTATTTTCTGGTTTTCGATATCCCGGTACTTGCCTCAGGGCATCGACAAGAAATTTGTAATTCTGATCAAAGTGCCAAGTGCCGAATCAATTCCTTAAAATAAAAAGTTCCCGCTCTTTTTCTTATTTCATTCTTTTTCCTTGTTGCCAATTGTTGAAGGTTTCTTCTGTTTTTTTTTTTTGTGTAAAACTTAGTCAATATGTCCTTGAAAATTATACTCATATTCTTATGAACATTCTTGAAGACATTTTGCACAGAATGAAGTGTACAAATTCCAGAAGGGGTTGCGTCAACACAATATCAGAGATCAATTGTTGCTCTCCATCATCATCATCATAATATAAGGTATACTACGTTCCCTGAAAAGTCCTTTTAACATTGTTCATATGCGATGATTTGCTTAACAAAAAGTCATATATTTCGTCCTGACGATATGTGTTGTGTATGGGAATGACGCTCTAAGATTGCCAACGATGCGATGATGGACTTTTACTTGCATTTTTTTGACGACAAAACAGACGTTAATAGAGGCCTATAATTAACTCGGTTGGAAACCTAAAGTTTATTCTATTTCTCGAATACACTCGTATTATGCGCTCGAACCTCTGTAATGATGTCAATGAAGTCCCCTTCTTCTTATGTTTTTGCCATCATCGTAGTCTTACTTAAAGAACTGTCTTAAGTACTGACAATATATCCGTGAATTTTTTGCTCTTGGCTGTTTTTACGTCGACGAGTTCTTATGTGAGAGTAGTACGTGAAGAGATTTAACGATTTATATTATAACTGAATCTCGACCCGACCTCCTTCGGCTTTCAATCATTGTTTTGTGTTTTTCTCTCTCAAAAATATAAGAAATAAAAAAATATACATATACACGTCGTCGTCCTACTAAAAGTCCTTTGTGTAAATTTTACAAAATAAAATCAGTATAAGAAAGACGACAACGACGACGACGACGGCGGAGGACGATAAAAACAAAAAACTGAACAGTTCAAATGGATCTGAACTCAACTTAAGTCAACGCATACAAAAGTCATCGAGGATTCCATTCAGGATTCAGGAATTGCAAGCGGAAGTCGCGAAGAGTGGCCGTCGTCGCCGCGCCGCAGCTCCGTTATAATACACACATCACAAAAATATGCCCTCCGATCAAAAGACAAAAGCCCCTTACTCAAAGAAATAGTCCAAACAATTTTGTGCGCGGTTCAAGAACCAGCGTACAAATTTGCAATAGGCATGATAGGTAAACGCGTACATAATGGAAGGGTCAGAGCTCAGAGTAAAGGAATCATTGTTAAATGTCAAGGAAATAAAAATATTAGACAACATCTTGACTGTCATTCAAATAGATTTCTTAACAATCGACTCTCTCTTTCTATGAAGTATAGTAATTATAGGTGGGTAAACATAAGAGAGACTCTTATGAATTGGAGGTTCTGATGTGCGTTATGCACATCAGGATCAGGATCAGAAGAGGCTACAAGCACAACTATACTCGTACATACATGAAATTCAATACGATTTCAATTGCATCAGTAGAAACACGATGCATTCATTTTATAGGCGCATAGGCGGTGGCGCGGTAGTATTCGGTGGCACCACTCCGTCTGGGACACTCAGCTGGATTCTGAATTCTGGAGTATACGCGCTTGCTCAATCTCGCAATGCACATTTCACTCCATTTCCAAAGGAACCAAAGGAGGCTCGAATGGAGGGCGTAAACGGGGGTAGTTTCTATTATGTTGGGTTACTCTCGTAACTCGTGGTAAACTATTCTTATATTTCGACACGCTGAAAGTAGGTATAGACGCTATTTCACCGGAAGCATATTGACGCGTGTCTTAGGTCCTCGATCCTTTCGTCTATACCTATTTACCTTGATGCAGTTCCTTAAAATACGAGATTTTTACAAAAGAAACTCGCGACGAGCGATGTTTGTCATCTGTTCGACAGCCATCATCAGAAACCGTATGGATTACTCACTTTCAATTTCAATATTTCAACAACATTTCAAGAATAATCAAAAGGATTTTTTTCTTTTCGGGTTTTTTGACGAAATTGATGGAGGACTAGAGCAAAATTATTGTGATGTTTTTTCTAGACAGGGTGAATGTGTGGGAATTCAAGAGTATTGAAATTCCAAAGCTGTTCTAACTGAGAGCTACTCGATCATAAAGGAAATTTCTTCCGTGAAAGGTCTTTGATCTTTAGTGATATTGGCTGAGAATTGTGTTGAAAAATTAGAAGCAATTTATTCCTTTATATAAAAGGAGTACATATCCATCAATGCTTATTATTTTTTGTCTTTAAAAGAATTAAGTATTCCTTCTCAGTTGTATGGCTTATTATCCCATGTTGGGCGCCATTTTTAGCGTTTTACCATATTAAGGTTTTATCTCCAAGGAAACAAGGCTGTTATCTACTTAAGCTGCAACTTATTTGAAAATTGCTACAATTGGTCATAACTATGGCGAAGATCTGCTAGAATCCTAAGAGAAATTGTTGAATTTTTTAGCAACCAGCTGCGTTTGTTCGAAGATCAACAAGATTATGGCATCACATTTCTGAGACGCTGCTTACCGTTAGAATTATTCGTCTCATTGCAAAAATCGTTGGTCGTTTAAGAAATTTGCAAGGCCAGAGTGTATTTGGTGTTACACTAACTCAAAATGTTGCAGAACTAGTTGAGACACTCAAAAAAAGTATTGGACAGTTTACAAACTTGTTAATACTTCTAGCAAAACATTTTATTAAATTTCAAAGCCATTTTAGTAAGTTGTTAATGTATGTAAACAAATTATTTAAATGATTTTAAAAGATTAAAGCATCTTACAAAATGGCTAATTTAAGTTAAATTTTCTGAGTGTCTCAACTAGTTCTGCAACATTTTGAGTTAGTGTAACACCAAATACATTCTGGCCTTGCAAATTCCTTAAATGACCAACGATTTTTGCAATGAGACGAATTATTCTAACGGTAAGCAGAGTCTCAGAAAAGTAATTTGGTAGATCCATGACTTTTGAGCTTCTAACTTTTCGAATTGATAGTTCCGTTCCCCAAATTTAATCCTGTTTTGGTTTTAACAAAATGTCAATTTGTACACGTGTTCAGATCCAAGGTTGTTAATAAAAGGTAATAGGTCTTTCGCTAGCAACAGTAACTTCGTGCCAGAATAGGTTGGAAAAAGTAATCCAGAGTTTTGATGATTTCGAGTAAGTTTCAAGAAAATAAATTGTTCTTGTACTTGTTTCTGAAGATGAGTCTTCTTTTACAACTCGAGTAGAACAAGTTACTGGTGCATTTTACCATATATCACCTAAGTCAATATAGTAAAAATAAAGTGCAACACAAAAATACACCATAAGAAGTTTAAGCTAAATGCAACCCTCTGACTGTTGCATTTGCAGCCCCGCCCTTTAAAACACAAATAACTTTATACCTAGTGATGTGATAAAAATTTTGACTTTTATACGTCAATGAATTTTGAAAACCGTTAAAGGGCTTTGGGTTTTCAATAAGGATAGTATAAAGTGGCACATGCAAATAGAGCGGGTTATCTTTATTTCGATATATCTAATTTATTTTACCCCTTGCTCAACATAACAGTAGTTCATCCCTTCAAATGAGGTCCTTGCATAAGACAAGGGTTGACAATAATTCAGTTATGATATACACACCGCACACCACCGCTCACCGACCCAAAATTCTATTTCGAAGATGATACATGACATAACGTTTAACACCAATAGTTGCCCTAATTTTGTTGTCTGCTGTGTGTGTGTAATGTCGCGCGGATGGGTCTATTAGACATGACATTAATGGCAGTGTCAAACATTTGTATACATTATAAGAGGGTTCGTCGGGCTTGTCGAGGTGTTATTTATGACCAATGAAACAATAAACACAATCGTTTTGCATTTTCCTCTTCCTGTTTTACATGACAAGTTTTATATCACTTTAGTGAAGACACGGAATATCCATAAGGATCTTCGTGTAGAAGGATACGCTAGTTATATCTACATACCTATTTTTTGTTCTTATAATCGAATTGAAATAGATAGAGAGATATAAAACAGTCAATGAAATTAAATGGGGTGAAGTTTATAATTATATTTATTAAGGTAGGTATTTAAATTATGACTGTCTATATTTTTTTTGCTTTGTATATTTTAAATTATGAATAAATTTAAAAAAAGAAGAAGGAAGTTCTACCAGTTTGGATTATGGGTGTGTGAATTTATTTTTTATTTGTGTCCCGGAGATTTATAACTTGTTTCATATTTTTTCTTTCTTTTGCTGAAGGTTCACCTTTAACTTGATATTGTCTTATATCCAGTGATAAAATCTATGTGTGTAAGTACGAAAAATGCAGTTTTCACTTGTAACTCTAAATAAAAGTGAATTTGGAATTATTGAATTACATTTAGAATTGAAAATGAAATGGTGCCAAATTTCGAGATTTTGTTCTTTTAAGAAATTTTATGGATATGTATTTGGATTTAAGCCTGGTATCAATTTATCTATACAGAATGAAGCCAGTCGCTCTCTCATATTAAGTTGATTAAATTTTTCAAGTATTTTGCAAGATTTAATTTGAGATATTCGATAGATTAGTCAACTGGTATTTTAAGAGTATTCCTCAATTTATGTTAGATTGTCATTACCTTTAGAATACAATTTTTGTAAGATTGTTATAGGCCGACTATAGATTTATTCTTTTCATTATATTTTCATAAATATTGAAAGAAAACTAATACAAAATATTCTTCGTTTCGTGTTTTGATTAATTAAAATTTTAAATCTAAATCAAATTTTCTTTTTGGAAATTTTCAAAAGGTTTAAATTTGTGGATTTTCCTCTGTCCCAGTTAAAAACTTCTTTAAGTAGATAAAGAACGAAAGGAAATTATATTTTTAAGCTGTTTCACAACCAAAAATCAAATTGAAAATATTTCCTAGAACCTAAATGCAACGATTTTAGGGAGATTTCTGCCCGTGGGAGTTTTTATCTCTGAACACCTGTATACCTCCGAACGTTCGGGATACCTTTTTTCATTGGCCATATCTTAAGAACGAAAAGGGCATTCGACTTCAAATAAATTTAGTTTTACAGATAACATCCAAACGTTAAGATTGGACATTCAAAAAATTCGGAAGATGGATTTCAATATACCTAACTATGTATTTAAAAAAAATGTTTAATAATGGATTGATGTAAAAATATTGGTATTAACTTAAACTTTATTTTATTCCACATATTAAAACTTTATACCGAGTTTTGCATGCATGATATTTCAACATTGAATAAGAATAACAACGCTATTTTTCAGCTGATTTTCAGAAATGAATCAGATTTGTTTGGGATATTTTATGGCATTTATTTAAAACAAGGTTTAGAATACGACGTCGATATCGAGTCTTAAAACTGATAGAATATTTCAGCTAGATAACAGCTTTGAGATCCTTAATTGTCTTCGGTTCGCTGGCATAATATTTATTTTTTAAATAACCCCAAAGAAAAAATTCTGGTACCTTTAAATCCAGAAAAATTGGAGTCCACTATAAATAACTATTTTTGGAAGCAACCCGTATCGGGGAAACTTGTTCTGGTTGTTATGTAGCAAGATCCTCCGTTTCTATGAAAATAGAAGTTTTTCAGACATTTTGTTCTTCATTTATGGAAAAGACAACTGCGTCAAAATCTAAGGGGAACGTTCGACTTCAGTGGTCTCCAAATTTAAGAAATAAGGCCTGATGATGGTTGTGGAGCAAACACCGAGACAAATAGTTACTTTCCAGTCGTGCACTTGTAGTTCGTGATTATAACTCTACAATTCTACAATTGTATTTATTTATCCTCCACATTTGAGGGTGATATGAGCCTCTTCCTTTTTTTGACCATAAGCATTCACAGTATGTGCAATATTGTTCCAAAGTAAAGCGCTACAATTTCAGTGGGTTTTTAGGTCAAAATCTGCTATAAAATGGCGAATTTATTCAATTTGGAAATAGAATATTTAAAGATGGCGCAATCTAAAATGACAAACTGAACTGACATACTTTAAACAATAAAAAACTTTAAAAAATATGGGCGCAAAATTTTAAAGAGCTCTTGTTTAAGCAATATATCCTACTCTACTTAAAGCAGTTCCTTTATTTAAAAAGTCTTGTTTAAATAATTCTTAATTTTAGACACTTCAAACAACTCTTCTAACTAAGGAATCTGTTTAACTAAGGAATCTGTTTAACTAAGGAATCTGTTTAACTTAAAATCAAACAGAACGAAAAACTAAAATGTATTCTTGTGTTCACTTTTATGAAAGTGATCGAAAATGGTCAGAATTTCTCAAACTCAAACGATTTCTTCATTTCATTTTTGTTTAATTTCTGTTTCACCTTTATCAAAGTTTCTTTTATGTGTGTTTAATTCAAGTTGGGCGGTTTGTTAAAAAATGATGAGGACAGCAATAAAATATGAAGAGGCTCATGGTTTAAAGACCTTGGCTCAAAATCCTGGAAAATATCAAAATCATGATCTTCAGGAAAAATTTTTCTTTAATTTTTTGTATTACGAGGTGTGTTCAAAAAGTACTCGGAATTTTCATTTTTTCAAACAAATATTTATTTATTCGTTTACATCGATGTGGTCCCCTTCAAAGTAGTCCCCCGCAGATAAAATACACTTATGCCAGCGTTTTTTCCAATCTTCGAAGCACTGTTGATATTCACTTTTTGATATGTCCTCGAGTTTTCTCAGCGATTCAGCCTTTATTTCTTCAATCGAGGAAAAACGCCATCCTTTCATGGGTCTCTTCAACTTTGGAAACAGGAAAAAGTCACACGGAGCCATATCTGATGAATATGGAGGTTGGGGCATGACTACGGTATTGTTTTTGGCCAAAAAATTACGAACAAGCAACGACGAGTGAGCAGGTGCGTTATCGTTGTGCAAAAGCCATGAATTGTTTTTCCATAAATCTGAGCGTTTTTTTCGGATTGCTTCACGCAAACGTCGCATAACTTCAAGGTAATACTCCTTATTAACCGTAGGACCTTGTGGTAAGAACTCTTGATGCACTATGCCATTATAATCGAAGAAAACAGTAAGCAAAACCTTCACATTTGATCGAACTTGACGTGCTTTTTTCGCTCTTGACGTTGGATGCTTTTCCAGGTGGACGATTGTGCTTTGGTTTCGACATCATAAACGTACACCCATGTTTCATAACCAGTTATGACCCTTTCAAGCAAACTTGGATCGTCGTTGTCGTCATTTAACTGCTCTTGAGCGAGGTTTCTGCGATTGTTTTTTGGTCAAAATTCAGCAGTTTCAGCAAAAATTGCCGAGCTCATAAAAACACGTCGAGCCTTAGCAACTACCACAGACAAAGTAAACAGTGAATATAGCTGAAAATTGCATCATACTTTAGGGGCATGTATACCAACACAATAAAAAAAAAGTTGACCTTCGAACTCTCCAGACCAGACCCGCGAAATTTAAAAATTCCGGGTACTTTTTGAACACACCTCGTAAAATGACCAATGGTTAAAGTATACTTTAAAAAGGATAATGCAAAATGTTGTTGTTTTTAAAGTTAAACGAGTGCTTTAGCGTTAAAATATTCTTTATATCGTTTGAAATTATAAAATGACAGCCCTCATTCTAAAACTTATTTTTATAGAGTCAACTTTAAATGTTTAAAAAATGTAGCCATTGTTTTTCGATCGAAAATTTTAAGAACTAAAGAGAATATTAGATCCTGAATAATGTTAAACTCCGAAAAGTATCTAGTAAAATCAATTTACAGTTTTTCTTGCTAGAAATAAAAAGTTACTTACCAAAAATTGCACACAAATGTTTTTCTGCTTGAATACCTCGAGAACAAATAAAGGGTAATGATTTTAAAATTATTTAAAAAATGCCAAATATTGATGTTAAGATTTGCTAAAATTTTCAAATATCAACTGACAATTTTTTTGAAAGATGAAAATTTAAAAAAAATTGTATTAAATTTGTTTAAATCTCTAAAAATCTCAACAAAAAACAGCTCAAACCCCAATAATAATTAACTTAAAAAAAAATTACTTAAATGGTAATTCGGATTGTTTCAAGAAAAATAACAAGTACCTATAGGTTTTAACGAAACTTCATGGGTATCCAATTATCAGTAGGTATAAGTCGCATCCTTTTATCTTAGGGATGAACTGAAGACTAAACTAAAGAACACAAAATTCTGTTCCCATGTTCTAAGATTTTTAACTGTCTCTTTAATTTTTTTAGAGACAGTTAAGAAATCTTAGATAATCTGAAACACTCTTTTAATAGAAGAACGCAGACAATATTGGAATACGAGGTCAAAAAAAAAATATACCTAAATCAATTAAACCATCTCAGAAAATATGTCAAAGAGGAAAACATTCAAAAGTACATAGTATACATACGTACTTCAAAAACATTTCCAAAGGATGGCATTTCCAAATCTCAAAAAGTTTTTAAAAGTCTGTATAGGTATGTACCTTCCCACCCACTCAGCTCATCGAAACCATCAATTCGTTTTGGTTTTCCTGAAAAAAAGGATCAAATCAAACAAACAAACAAACAAGAAAAAAAACTCACACAAAATCCAACACTCGAAGTCCTCTTTTTGTGCTCCCACATGAGTCAAGTTTAGAGAGCAGCTTTAGGTATACCTACAGATATAATCACCACCTCCAAATCACAATTATTATCCAACCATTCAACCACCCACCGACTGTACTTGATGTCGGGCGGTTTGCAACTATCTACAAACATGAAAGTACACATACCTCCAGCAACTATCTATGGGCCAGCCACAGTTGTAGCAGAGCAGAGTAGAGCAGAGCACCACCATTCTTCATTCATCCATTCATCCATAACTGGGGATCGTTCTTTCGGTCTTCTACAAACCTACCTAGAAGCTAGAAGCCCACTTTGTTTTTTTTTTTCCTTTTGCTGTTGTTGTTGTTAAATATGAATCCACTTTACCTAGGTACTCACTAGTTCTCTATGGTCGGTCGTCGGTGTGGTGGTGGTAGCGGGAGTTGGGCGGTTGAAGCAGCCAAAGGGGATGGGAATCGAGAAACAGCCCCCAGAATTTAGCCTGGATACCAACCGACAGATATATCATTTACCACCCACATCTGATGCCCAACAAAAAATAAATAAAAATATATCTACCCACCTTACACGCGTATAGCAACGTACAGTGCAGTGGAGCCTCACCTCACCTCACCAGTCCACCCCCGGCCCGGACATATTGCGCAAGCTTACCAAATAACTTTATCTCTTGCTGTCTCTATCTCTGGAGTGCTGCCAATGTACAAAGCACAGCGGGGGATGAACAAAAAGTTCAACCAACAAAAAACCAACAGCAACCGTTACGGCATACATTCAATTTATAACGGGACGTGAGGAAGAGCCCCGGCAAAAAACCCCGAAACCCCAACTCTCTGCCATCTTCCCAACAAAACATACCAACATCCATTTTCAGATTCAGATTCAGATCCAGATCCCAAAGCCGGAAGGAGAGCAGCAAAACCAAACCAAACCAAAAAGGGAAGTGAAGAGTAAAGGCGAGTCAAGGCATAAGGGACGGAGGCGGACGTGGACGTGGTCGTCATCAGAGCGTTTGTCGTCTACCAAAGATTACACAGTGATAATTTGCTTTATATGTGTGTTTACTAATGTGAGGCTTCTGCTGCAGCATCACTTTTTTGTGTATACTCGTACCATCCTCAAATCGTCGCGTTCGGGTGAACTGTTAACGATGGACCAAAAACCGACCCAGAGCCAGACCAGGAAGACTCTGTGATACATCGAGATGAGAGAGAATCGGCTCGGATAGCAGATCCCGCCTATTTATTGCTCCTCCCTTGTTGTATCGAATCCTTGTGAGAGAACAGACCAAGCAGCTCTTCCTCTTCATATTCACAATTCACAATTCACACAAATAGCAGCATCACCATCAACTTTTCAATCTCAAAATATAACAGGATAGCACTGAAAAGAAGATGAAGAAGAGAAAAATAAATAAAACAAACAAAATGAGGATGAATCCGAATCCAAACTGAACTGAAGATTCATCCTTTTACACAGATACTCTATCTGCGAACTGTGCTGTGCGATGTGTGTCGTGGTGTGATGTGTGGTGTTAAATTACATTCATTCTGTTGAAGTCGAATAGTTCATAGATAGCAAATTCATTCCAATTGGAATTTTACCGCTATCGAGTTCATCCGATGAACAAAATGAATGCCGGATGAACACAAATGAACAAAGAATCTTTTACGGTTTACGAAGACGGACAGACCAGACAGTATAGAATTTTGAGTATCTCGTTTGTTGCTAGATTCGATTCGAATATGAAGTGAAGTTTGTTATCGTTTGGCTCTTGGATTGGGACTTGGAACTTGGAACCGCCGCGCAACGACATCGACACCGACCGACGGATTCATATATACGGATAAACGTTTCGCCGCCTCTGGCATGATAAGTGAGAACGAGAACGAGAGCGCAGTGTGTGCGAGTATACGGGATGGCAATGACGATGATGATGATGACGATGATGTTGGAGATAAGCAGGATAACCCAGATGATTCGTATTCGTACACACACAGCCAGGGCCAGGCCAGCATCATCAGATTCAGAAGGACATTTTACTGTTGGAAGGATATCATCAAACAACCACCATCGCCTTACCATCACCATCACCATTGCCATTTTGCTTTGCTATCCGTACCGGGCCGCGGTGGTTGATTTTGGTTTTGGTTTTGATTTTCTCCGTTCCGCTCGCAGCTCTTCATCCTCGCTCAAATGCCAATACGAATGAGAAGCAGGCAGCAAAGGATATGAACTCCAGGAACACATCCCCTGCTGTTTGTGGATGTTACCGTTCATTTGACAATCGAATCAAAACACAGTTTTTAGTCCAGCAAAAGCATCCGTCAGACAGACAACATAATTTTCCTCTCTCGCAGTCGTCATTGTACATCGTCAGTTCAGTCAGTCCTAGGGGTTGGTTTTGCTTTTGCTTTTGGTTTTGGATTTTACATTGCGCTCCTCACTCGCTCGCCTTCGGATTTTCATTGGATTTTCTTTTTTTCATCGTCATCAATTGCAATTCGACGAACAACGACAGCGACAACGACAACGGAAGAGTTTGTGTTATTGTCTGTTGGTTTGGTTGTCAATCGTGTTTGTTCGTCGCTCGTGTCAGTTTGGCCAGTTACCGTTATATTTGCGAAGCGGATGTACATTAATAATTATTTATCCTTTATACCTACTCAACTATATTTACTAACTGTGATCTCTCGATAATCGTGCTTTTTATGTTCGATTTTGCTGCTGAACAAACTCAGATAAGATATTTTATTTTTATTTTGTTTCGTTTGAATTCGATTTGATTGGATTTATTATTCGAATTATGGTGTGATTCGCAAGTGTAAAAGAGAAGTGCCCCATTTTATCATGATAAGCGGAATTTTTGACTGAATTAAAGTTCGATTCGATTGTTAACCAACATTTGGTGGTTAAGTGTGTGATAGCGAGGTGTTTGGTTTATTTTTGTGTGTCTAAGTAATCCCCCAAAAGTAAAAAAGGAACGGAACCCTCGCGTTTGATTCGAATTCGATTTTTATACTTTTTGAGTGTTTTCCAACTTTTCTGGGCTGGATGTTGATGCCTATGTCGGAGCACGAACAAGTGCGTGAAGTGAAATGAATAAATGAATATGAAAATGTAATTTTACAAGTGTGAAAGTATAAATTACACAATACAAAAGCCAAAGATTTAAAAGCTGTGTTAACAGAAAAATTCGGAGATAAAGGGTTTCTGCCTTTCCCTATCGAATTCAACCCACCTTTAACCTTTAAACCCACCTTATACCAAAATTTGGTTCCTGTTTTCTGCTATTGGATAGTTTTAATTTGAACTTCAAAATGCTGTTCGATCGTTATGCTATGTCAGGTATGTTAAAGTTTATTGATTTAAGCATGTTAAACTATTAAATAATTTAGAAGAAGAACTGAGGAAATATATCAACTATTTTTGCCTATCTGCGACCTGCTTTTTAAAAACATTTTTAAGACTGCGGAAAGTAACAATTCTTCTAAAAAACAGAAATTATTAAAAAGAAAAATTAAAACTTAATCAATAATAATAATAATTCCTTTTTGAGTGTTTTGCGAATTTTTATAAAAAACAACCGCTAAATCAGGCTTTGTAAAGATTGCACCGGAAAATATTTCAAACGAAACATTTTTGTTCGATCGGAATTTCAAAAGCTACCAAGAAATTTCACTTCGAATTAGAAAAATAGTTTTGAACATAGGTATTCCAAAAAAAAGCTAACCCCACATTTCAATCTTCAAGGTGAAAATCAAGGCAGATGAAAAGTCAGAAATTGTCCACGTGAAACATTTTTGGGTGAAACTATTAAAGAAGTTCGATATTTGTTCAGAAAATCTTGGATATACACTTTTTTCAAAGGCGATCTTTAAGAGAATGCCATTTCTGAACTTTAAAAGGGTTGACTCATTCTATTTCCTGAGTTCACAGCTTTCCAATCGGAAAATTGGTCTTTATTTAAGTAAATACCTACCTTTTGATATTTAGATATATTTGAGATTTTTAAATTTATAGGTAAAAACATTTTGAACTGGGATGAATTTAACGAGATTCCCGCAGATTTCTGCATTACTAATTCTTTCGTTTCTAAGTTAACCACGTATCTACAGAATTGTATTTACAAGATTTGTATTTTTTTTATTTTCATCCATTTAAAAATATGACAAATTATCGACACCAAAACATGGAGCTTTTACAGAACTCAAAAATGTTGGTTTCGTGGCTACTAGGTTCTTGTATAGAAACGGGAAGTAATGTTTAAAGTTTTAACTTAAACTTAAAGTGGGTAAATGGAAAAATTTGCATACAGCCAAAAGTTTTCCATCACGGTGGTTACTTCGTGTGTCCTTACATAAGATTGATTTTCACGTTTATTCAAAAATACAAAGGAACCACAATAATATTTTTGTTTCGTAACAATAAGCATAAGATCATTATTAATTTGCTTGATGTTGAAGAACAAAAAATCAAGAAGTTAGTGTTTAGGAAATTTGAACCAATATTTGGAAAAAGTCAAACTTCTCCGAAAAATAAGAATACTCCTTTTGATTTTAGCTAATAGAAGGGTTTTAGAGGACAAAATTGTATAAGATTGTGATTGTAACAACAAAGAATGCCTACAACTTCCGCAGATTGTGTTCTTATTGGATAAGTTTGTGTTAACTTGAGTATTTGATATTATGGAATTTCTTAGTGGTTTTTAAGGGACTTGAAAATTGAGTTACCCTTGTGATTTTTTCATCTTGCTTCTATCTTATATTGAAGATAATATTCGCGCTCGTTCTTTTCCAAAATTACCTTGAAAAAAAACGTCGTTTTCAACTTCTGCTATGTTGCAATTTTACTAAAACCAACAGGAAATTGAAGTTATCAGAAAAAGTTAAAACAGTCTAGTTTTAGGGAACAATTAATTTACCATTTTCAAACATTCCCTTGTGATAAACTATACAAAAATGATTTTTGGGTGCATAATTTTCTAAATCTCAATATTAAAATTTACAATGTTACTATTTTAATGCAAATACCTTGACTAATTCAAATATGTTCAAGAGGCAGTGATTATTTTTGTTTGCGTTTGCTTGGAGAAATGTTCATCAAATTTCCTGACAAAAACCTGGCCTTAACTCTATTTACTCTATTAAATTGAAACTATCTATAATTTCTTACCTTCATTATTCGAGAGCTTAACATACAAAACTTTAATTATTTGAATACTTTTTCAAGAAATCAGTCGTTAATGTTTTAATTAATAAAATATTATCTTGAAAATTTTAACTATTCCAAGAAATTTAATGAACTGGTTGATAAGAATGTTTTGAGCTCATTATATCAATAGACACAAAGTCTATTAAACCGTATACCCAATTTTAATTTTTACATTCATTGGTGCAAAACTTCAGACGGTTTTGAAAAAATGTTAAAGCGATTTATTTTAGTTATTTTCCATAGAAGTTAAAATCAAATTTATCTTTAAGTAATTTTCTAAATCAATATGATTTCTGAGTTTTTGACACATACAATTAAAAGATCTGTTCCTAAGACTGATGTTTGCTTGCTTTGTTTATTATTTTTTAGAATTTTTCAATGATACCATTCTAATAGTATTTTTAGCAGTAAACAGAAGATTCAGTTTTCGGGATAAGCTTTACTAGCTTGCTTAATATTTAGAACATAATAAAATTCTAAGCTCTTAAAAATAGTTTGTTTAAAATTTTGGCAATACCGTTTTGAATTTTGTAATGTAAATTTGTTCGAAAGAATGGTTTAAATTTCATCTAGAACATTGTTTATTAGTTGTTAATTTTGTGTTTCAGTTAAAGTATTTTTGTTTTTCGAGGGCACCTATATCCCTATCTTGAACTAATTTATGTATTGCAATTCGTTGTTGTCTACAGACAGAACTTTTTTGTAGTCATTTTCAAAAATTACCCGAAATATTTAATCAATTTATTGTTTCTACAAATATTTGAGATTTACCTACAGACAAAATGTATTGTGTTCACCTTATCTAACTTGTCTTCACAATAACATTGTTGATAGACCAAGATACAAATCTTAAAAAGTTGTCACTTTTTTTCAATTTCCTTTATAAGACGATATATGTAGATATGATTTAAAAGTCCGATAAAAGTTGTCTTCGTCACACTGTCCGTTGGATTGTGTGGTGACTTCTATTCAAGCTAAAGTCTGAATAAGTTCTAATAGGTTTGCTTTAAACTGGGTAATTATGCTGATAGAAAAGAAATGCTTCCGTTTTTTTTATAATGTGGATCTAGAATGGATTAAATTATGAACATTTTGATTAAACTCCATACTTAAGAAATATATTCAACCATTTTTTTATAGGAATGGATTATTTATATTAGAGTTTCAAAAATAAAAACCGCAAAATATAGACCACAACTTTCATAGACTTTCCTTTCTTCAAGTTGCACCTGCATTTCATTGAATAAAACATGATGATTTTTCTATCAATACCATATTCTTTAGAAACACCATCTTCGATCGACAAGAAAAAAATATAAGATAAGAACTTGATATGAAACTCAATATACTCGTAAGAGCGTCCGCTCTTTTATTTTTATTTCGAAACAAACAACATAATAAAATAGATCTATCATCATCGAGATAACGATCATTTATTGTATTTATTGTTGTGATGAGCGCAATCAACATTGTTTGTCAAAAATAGAAGACAACAAAAACAAAAACAAACTGAATGAAAGATAAGAGGTCCTTTCTTCCTTCCTTCCTTCATTCTTCATATAATGATGATTTGATGTATGTACAAGTATATCCTTTGTGGTTTTGAGTGCAGAATTTACTTTCTTGTCCTTGAGATGAAATTGCATCCGAAAGTCTTTCATTTTTTTTAAACCGGAAAAGGCAAAAACCGCCTTCACAAATAATATAGTTAACAAAAACATAAAAAGAGTCCTTGATAAATACCGCACAGGTCAAACAATGTTTGCGCGATTTTTTAAGTATCTCGCGGTCTCACTCAAAATGCAAATATTGTATCTTTAGGTCACCCAAGAAGATCCCAAATAATGTTTTCCGAGGTGAAGTGGCGCGACGGCAAAGGCGGTGCGGTGTTAAAACGCTTATTGGAGGCAACACCGCGGTCTCAAAATAAATATTTTACATAAGTAAACAAGTTTTTGTTTTTAAAAATTTGAAGGCAAAGGTAGGCAATTTTTGTTGCTTTTAGAAAAACTTACAACGTTATCTGGAAAATACGATAGGAATTTGGGCACTGCCAATCAGATTTAAATTTATCTTATTGATGTATCTGTGGTACGGCGACGACGCATGACTTATAGAAACTTTTGTGATTTTTCTTTCTTTTTGTTTTGTCACTCAGTGCGAGATTGGGCAGATAATGTCAATTCAGCTAAAATTCACTGTCAGAGTATCTGATAAATTGTCAACAAGTTCGCATTATCACTAATTTTTCTATCTTTCACTTTAGCTTTTTATAAATATTTTATAGCTATTTAAGAATTGGACTTATCTTAATCTCAATATGTATATGTATTTTTTTGTTTGAAATTTCAGGGAGTAGTGGTGATGAGTTCGAGCCAATTAATCGCCACAATCCACACAGTCTAGGGCCACAGGCCGACGAGCACGAACTTCAAGACTATCGAGGCTACCAAAGCGGTGGCGGAGGCGCACCCACCAATATACCCACAAATTTGATGGATCAACTGTACAGCGGCGCTTTGCGCGACCGATCTGCAGAGCGTTTTTTAACCGAAATGTCAGCTCTGCAGGAACTCTTATGTGAATTAGATATACGCGAGAATGGCGTCTTTGCGAAGGTTTTCCTGCGTCGAGGCACTCGATTTGGGCCGTTCTCAGTGACAAATTGCGATAAGCCCGCCGACCGGAAACTAGCTTGGGAGGTAAGTTCAACATAAATAGTCACATATGTGCATTCTGCACCCTGAACACAAAACAACACAATAAATTTTAATCCTTTCGCTATTTCGATTTCAAGACCGCACAATAAAATGAGAAAAAGGTTCGAATTTCATGTGATTTTGTTCATTTTTTCGGAAAAAATGCATCTAATCAAGGTTGTAACTTAATCCTATCAAATATTGCGTTTTTGTTTGTCCTGTGGGGTAGAAATTAAATGATATGAAAACGAAGAAGAAAAAACCCATTTTTGCACCCGAAAATTAAGTGATTGGGAAAATATTTGATTAAAAACCGACACACGATTGTCAATCATCATCATCATGATCCCGAAAAGGTTTACCAGGTTTACCAAGAGCCATATAGGAATATATGTAGGTATAGGGAATAACAATGAGGAAGAAGGAAGTTGTAAGTTTTTTTTTTGGAATCAGAATGTAGAACATCATAGCCCCTTCCTCTTCTTCTTCGTATATCCCAACCGAACCCAATGAAAAGATAATCCTCTGTCCGGATTCTAGGGCTAATTTTATAAACGTGTCCTTGCCATCAACGCATCGTGTCGGTCGAAGACTCGACTCGTATACAGTCTACCAAAAAGCAAACAAGCGTAAATCCACAAAATGCCCCCTAAATGAGACTTAAATTCGGTTACGGCTGTTGAAAATCGGTGACGGCAGTAATTTCAATTAAGCATCTCTTGTAGCCCTCTTTTCCAATCAAAATAAAGGACATGTCTTTGACTGCCGATGATGTCTCAAAAATTGTACCATCATCAAAGACAGTAGCAGCAGAGTATAGAGATGAGGACGACATCGAATTGTAAGTGTTTAGATAACAAACATATATCGACTCGGTTGTGTGTATGTTTTTCTGTATGGCATGATCGGAGCTCTCGATCAGATTAGATTCATCCCTAGGATATAGGAGCTCATAGATCTGCTCTGGAATCGAATGAAAAGGTGTGAATAAGGATTGCTTATGTCAGGTAGACAAATATTTTTCTTAATATTGACATCTCAATTGGCAAGATATATCAGTCGTCGTCGGTCGTCTCGTCCGTCGGTTACAACTTGAGTACTTTGGTTCTTCATGTCTTCTCTCTCTTCTCTCTTTTTGCCTATGTCTGATCAATAACACGCCCGGTTGAATTTTGAAGATACACATATTCCAATTCTATCTGATGGTAAAATAGTTATACTTTTGACGATTGTGTGTATTTTTTGAGGGATCGTATTCTAGAGCAGAAGGTGAGAAAATCTATAAGGACAGACAGGAATATTTGACAATGTAGTCCGGTCCGGGATTAGAGATGATCTGCTCGTTGTCATTCATTTGACAATAAGCGAACAGATCCAGACACAGAGAATCCAATTTCGAAAAATTGTGATCAGATCACAGAATAGAAAAATATAAATATCTAGGCCTGATGGAATAAGCAATTGTTTGGAAATTTGAATGGGGGCATAACCAAAACCATCAGGCATATGAGGAGAATTAATGTTTTATACATGTGTAGTCAAAGATATATTTTGGATTAAGACCCATAGGAGAGAGAGAGCTTTCCTGATGTAGGTACCTATAATAAGATTATTTGAGGCAGAAATTGTATTAATTTTTTGGAATATTTCATTAAAAGAAGGAGTATTTTATCCTAGAGGAAATTTGACTGAAAAAAGTCGTCAAACCTTTCTATGAAAGTTATTAGGTGTCTCCCTTGGAAATTTGTTAATTTTTTCTATTTCTGGGGTTAAGAGAGTCCGATATGAACACCTTCTAGTTTGTTGAAATTTAAATATTTGACGTCCTCAGTTTTCCGAAAAGAGTTTTTTTTGGATTCCTTATTTTTCCAAAATTCAAAGTTTTCGAGGGTCAAATTGATGATATTAAATATTTTTGTATACATATTTCTAAACCCAATTTTTGAAAAGGAGCATAAGTATTTTCACGTTAAATTCTTAATTTTACAACACCGAAGCTTCTAAGAAAATAAAAATTGGCAAATTATTAAAAATTATTTCATTAAACATTTAACCGTATTGAGAAC
Organism: Eupeodes luniger; assembly: GCA_951509635.1. Taxonomy (NCBI): domain Eukaryota; kingdom Metazoa; phylum Arthropoda; class Insecta; order Diptera; family Syrphidae; genus Eupeodes; species Eupeodes luniger. The sequence goes on along the minus strand of OX608075.1, from coordinate 1,571,319 downwards.
TAAAATAGGGAGGTTTATGCCCTTGTATTTATTTACACGGAAACAAAAATTTTGAAAAACATACATTTCCGAAAACAAGATTTCAATTTATTAGCTATTCCGACACTATTAAAAACGATGCATCTAACCACGTTAAAGCAGTGACAGTTCGTCAAAAAGAAACAAAGCGAACAAATCTAAATCTAGGGAACGGATCAATTATTTTGAAGTTTCAAAAATTTTGAAGCAATTTACTAAAAGTTAAAGCAGTAATTTTGTTGGTATTTAAATTTTAGGAAAATCTCAAGAGAGTTGAGTTGCTGAAATTATTTACAATTTGCAAAATCATGTTTTTAACTCAGTGACTAACTAAACATATTTAAACATTATCCGTGTTTTGTTGGAAAATCTATCCATAGTATAGTAGGATTTTACACGAATAACAAAAACAATATCCATAGTATGAATAACACCGATAAAAGTTAGCGTAGAATCTTACTATGGATGGGTTTTTGATATTTATACGAATCTCGAATGCATCTTATGTGATTTCGTTCTCAAATGTTGGTACGATTGACATTGCATTTGTATCTCGATGGCTGTGTTCGTTGAGTAGTTGTGCATTTGGAATCATGCGTGTTTTCTATTGGGGAAAAAATCAATCTTTTACTGTTTAATGTGAAAATGGACTAACTGAGCTTATTTTGCAAAAGAAAACAATAGAAACGATAATTAAGTTTTGCTATGTTTTCACCAAAGGTTTATCTCAGTTTAGATTAGATAAATCTTTTTGGTGTTTCCACCGCACAAGAAGATTTAAAAATGATTAAGTTTGACAGCACTTTCTAAAATGCAAATGGTGTTTCGATGTTTCTTATGAAGTGCAAGTGAGATAGTTTGATTCGTGTTAAACAATGGAAAACTGAATAGTTCAGCACCATATAGGAATATGCTACCTACTCCATGTGCAATTTTTTTTTTAATTTGATTAAAACAAAACTATATTTGTTGTACACAAACATGCAAATAAACAGACCATAACGCATTATCTGTAAAACCTACTCCTCCACACAGGTTTTTCTACAAGTTTTGACTCGACTCCGATCTGCGACGGAAATCGAGGCGAATCAAGCTCATTTCAACTCGATTTAGGTATATAAAGAATTTAGGCGAGCTTCAAGCTCGCTTCAACACCACATGTTAATGTAGTAGTCTACGAACAAACCCCCTCCTTGATAAGCAATTGTTAAATGAACTTTTTTTTTATAGAATCTCAATTTCCAGATGTTTTCTTACCATTTCTTCTTGAAAATTGTCCATTTTATTAGTTTTAGTTAGTTTTTTTTGCTAAGCTAATTTTAACATTTGACTTTCACAAAACTTTCTTCTATTTGTGTGTTTTTTTTTAATTAATATTCTGACAGATCTTCTTTCAGTTGTATTAATTTTTAAATACAAAAATCTGGCTACTGCGGATCGTTTTGTTGGCAATTTCTCACTGTACTAAATATGGAATACCAAAAAAACGCACTTATTTTAGTAAGACCTTAACAAATTTTGTTAACCGATTTGTTATTTTTTTTTGCCTAAACATTTTCCCAAAACACCACGAAACATTATTTTAAGGGCCTCTTAGCTTAGTTTCAACAACATTGTAGAAAATATTAAAAATTACATTATTGCGCAGGTAATTTGCGATGACGTCTCCTTTTTTAGGGTCCACGACAGGACTTCTTCTGTATTTTTTAATTATAAACCAATGAATTTTTTTTGATAACGTATAAATTGAAGCACTTTTGGAAGTGGAAATTAAGAAACTTGCCTAAGATTCTATAGATAATTGTTAATAACAAATGAAATTTGCAATATAGAGAAAAGTCTTCCTACTTCCAAAGAGAATGTATTCAAAATTTCAAGTCAATCGGATGAAAATTGTCGAGTATTGATATAAACGCTTTGAAGTTTTGAGTAATAGAAAATCATAAATAATTTTGCAATGCTTTTTATAGTAAAATTCTAGGACCGGCCATTATCTTTTGGTTTTGAGGTTGATTTAAGAGATTCTTTAAAAACTTAAAAAATCTGTTTTTTGAACATTCTAGGTCCCTAAAGAATTAATTAATGATTTTCCCCAATTTGAAGGCGTAGTACAACGAATCCAAGTTGATAAATAAAGTTCGATAAAATTGTAAAATATTTATAACAATCCAAATTGACAACAACAGTCTTGCGATCCTTGGACCGTAAAACAATTAAAAAAGACGGTTTTTCCTACCATATTCTAATAATTTCATACAAAATGAAAATATCCATTTTTTGAATGAATTCCAACTGAATAAATAAATTGGGGCTCATAATTTCATATTAATTAATTTACTTGACGCGTAAATCTAGCGAATAAAATCTTGTTAAAAATATCCCCTTCAGACACCTCTTCAATTTCAAGTTGATATAGTAACTAGCACATGTGATAAGTGTTCTCTAAGTTTACATATATCGCATAGAGATACCCACCGCTGAGAAGCTTCAAATCGCTTTGCATTTTCACTCAAGTGTCACTAAAAATAAAAAAAAAAACTCTTTTTCAATCTTTTGTTTAGTCAATCAGCACCAGGCCCGTATTTAAAGTATCTATAACTTCTTATATATGAACAATCATAAAAAGAACTGCTACTAAGAGGGATTTTTTTTATTTAAAAAACCATCGATGTATAAATGGTTGTTTTGTCCTCAAAATGCGGGATGTATGACCAATTTTTAAAACTTCAACAGTCCCAACTCTCGCAAAAACAATACAAAATATATCCAATTCAATCATCATGTTTAAAATTTAGCAGCAGCTGCGAATTAAAACCTTTAAAAAAAAAGGAAACCACCACAACACCATATTATCACCCCATTTCGATAAAGGGCATTTTCGAAGTTATAATATTATATTTATTTTTTTAAGCACCCACTTTGAAATAAATCTTATTTTTGTGTACAAAGGACACCCGTGCGGTTTGTTTTTAGCCAATCGAAGAGCAAAAATGATTACGCGTATAATTTTGTTCCTTTTTTTTTTTTTAATTCAAATACAACAAAAAAATAAAACTCCCTTAATTAATTGCAAAGTGTTTTAATTTTGCGCAAATCGCCACTTATGTTGGCCATTAGGCAAATAGGCAACCGCAGAGCTTTAGAGTCATGTTTTTTTAAAAGAGTCATCATCACATCACATCACATCAACCCGGCAACCCAAATTCGTTAAGCGAAGTGGCCACTCAATTAAAATGTCGTTTTTCCGAATGACTTACGAGATAAGACCATCGACCACATCACCGCCCCGCAGCGCGCATTAAACGCAACGCGCGGCAGCGCTTACTCACCCCCCGCACCAAAAGTCATACTCTCTCGTATGAATGTAATTTCTCAGTTCTTATTCCACTCCAAATCGTCCTTGAGTGTTTTTTTTATATATACGAGTTACGAGTATAACATATAGAGACTGCAGAGGTTTGCTATATTGCTATACCGCGAATTAGTTCAGCCAACCGAAATTGTCCTGTTTTGTTGCTCATTTAGAAAAATTTTGATCCTGATGGTCTTTCGGATTGCACTTCAAAGAACGAGCGAACGAACGTCGTCGTCGGTTGGTCGTCGTCGTCGTCGTCGTATGGTCCTTATAGTCCTGCTGTGACTTAAACATATACCTACTTCTATATGGGGGTGTTTTTTTCTTTTCTTTTTTTAATTTTCATTTATACGTGATTTCGCGACACGGACACGTTGCAGTCCCTTGAGATGCGAAATCCTTACTTCTTCCCCGTATGTATAGCCTTTTATTTATAATTTTCATGTTAGCTCCTAAATAAGAAGAAGAAGAAGAAGAAGAAGGAAAAGTGAATCCTTGTGATGGAAATTGTGCGTGATTTTGAACAAAAAACAAGCAAATTTCCAAAACCATATCCTTTGTGTCCTTAAACGAGTATTTGTCTATGTTCTTCTGCCGCTCCTGCTTTTCTAGAACAGCACCCACAGCATCATAAGGGAGTTTTTTCGTATTTTTCTTTGTTTTTGTTTTCGTTTTTTATTTTGTTAGGAAGCCTTTTCCTTGTCAAAGGTACAAGGATGTGTGTTATCCTTAAGGATAATGATGATTACTTTATGATTTGTTGTGTTTGCTTCGGTAGCTTCCAACGTAGTCAGTTCCTTTTTTTGTCACACCTTAGTTGACAATAAGTGCCTAAGCAAGGATGAAGATATTTTTAAAAGGAATCAATTATGATTATCCTTGTATACAGTTATATATATCTATTTGCGAGAAGAGCAAATGTTTTTCATTGGTGTACTAACACGTACCAAAATTTGTTATTGACATAAATTAATGATATCTTGTATTTATACACATACGAAGATGGAACAAGGAGACATAAGAAATTATGATGTTTTTCTTGTTAAGGGATTGTTGTCTTATTGTTCTTAAAGGATGTTCATATGTTCAGTTCTTCGTCGAAGGCGACAAACAGTCTGCTGTGTCTTGTTATGAATATAAAAGATACTGGGTAAAAATAATAATTAATCAAAAATTAATAGTTTTTCTTGTACTTTGGTGTAGCGAAAAGATATGCAAATGTACCTTCAGGAACTTGAAAAGAACAACAGAACAAAGTTTTTTGAGAAGATTCAAATATGAATATTCTTTTCATTCCTAATTAAATTTTTAAACCTTTAAAAAGATTGTCATTACACTAGTCCCAAAAAATACAAGTTTATTTGCGACTTCGTTATTACAATTTTATAATACCTTTTGCTGGGTAACAATATCCGTAATAAAGTTGCAAATAAGTTTTGAATGACAAAATTGAAATTGAGTAACAAAAATATCACTCCACGAAGTTAGAAGCCAGGAAATAAGGTTGAAGAAAAACGAAATGAAATAAAATAAGACCGTAAAACTGTGTTTTTTTTTTCATCATGATAGTATGCCCAGTGAAAAGAAAAAATACCCTAAAATAAATGAATAATGCCCTAAATGTTTTTATATTTTTTCTTATAAAATGTAACTAGGTCCAAAGTTGTCTTTTTCATATAATTATTTATTTTTAAAAATGAAATAAAGCCTCAAAATTTTTGATAGATACCCTCAGTGGAGGTCAAGAGTATCTTACTTGTCCTTCACCAATAGACTCTGCTTAAAATAGGTGAGACCCCAAAAATTGAGAAAAGGGTTTTTTGTTTTTTTCAGGAATTCATTTTTTGGGCCAACATTTTCTAAAATTATAACCTTGCACAGTAGATTTTGTGGCGCAGAGACATAAGGCCCAGGGACATAACGCCCAATTTTTTTTTGGGCCCTAAGTCCCACCCAAGTAAGACCTAAGACCTAAGTCCCAAATTTGTTTGTTAAAAATGGGACAATGTCCCCAAATTTTTGCAGAGCCAAAAAAGAATATAAAGTTTTTGTATTTCAATACAATGAACAATAATTTTTTGATACGGTGATAATACAAAAATTAGGAAAAACAAAAAAGTTTATTTTCAACATTATTTGTGGGATCTCAGGATTCGAACTCCCTTTTTCGGGGTCACACCCGCTCACGCAACTCCGTTGCTCCGCTTAGGGTTTGTAAAGTCGCCAGGCAGGCGCCTATATCAACAACTTCTTTAAATAAAAGCACCTGAGGGTGGCCCGCTTCGCGGGTTCTCAGGATTATAACTCCCTTTTTCGGGGTCACACCCGCTCACGCAACTCCGTTGATCCGCTTAGGGTTTGTAAAGTCGCCAGGCAGTTGCCTATATCAAGAGCTTTTTTGAATAAAAGCACCTGTGGGTGGACCGCTTCGCGGGATCTCAGGATTTAAACTCCACAAAACAAAGTCTTGTGGTATTGAAGTGCTCCAAGTTTTGTCATTTTTATTAAGTGGGACATAAGCCCCAACATTTTTATTTGGGGCTTCGGCCTTACTTGGGTGGGACTTAAGGCCCAAATTAAATTTCGGTTTTATGTCCCACCGAAGTGAGACATAAGCCCCAAAAAAAAAGTTGGGCGTTATGTCCCTGGGCCCTATGTCCCTGCGCCAGATTTTGTATGTTATTATAAAATAAATTAAAAAAGTTAGAATAAAGAAAGAGTATTAATTTGCTTTATAATAATAATCAGTACACTCCGGTGTATACGCAATATTTTAATTTTATTTCATTCTTAAATAATTTAACTGATTTTTTACTCCTGTACAAGAGTTATGTTATTTCAAACGTTCTTGAAAACGAATTTCAATCACAATTTAATTCTGTAACATCTTAAGACACATGCGACTACATTTGTCTTTGTTTTCTGTGAGCTTAGATCCCTAGCAGCTTTTAAATTATATTTAGTCACTTCGCACAAATAGAAGATATTTTTTTTCTCTTAAGAAGAAAAACCTTGAACTAAAAACATCGTGTCAAATTTGATAAATATTTTTGTTGGAAAATTTATAAGGGGTACTTTTTGCACCTAAAAAGCAGTCGTTGAAAACTCTGCGTATAAAAACTTAAACGCCCTATAAATTTATCAAAATCAAACAATCAAAAATATTTTAACCGACAAAAGTTTGTCTTATCAGCTTGCCCTTTATTCAATCTATTCTGTTTTTTTTTTAAATTGCAATTTCAAACAATTCCAAAAATGTGTACCTATTTAAAAAAGCGCATCTTTTCTAACTAAACCTTTCTCAATGAACTTCAATATTTGTTTTTATTTTTAATAGTTAAGCAGAAAGGTTCTGCATTACACTTTCACTCGAAATAAAATCGAAATTAAAATTAATTTGACGCATTGAATTACCGTATTTTAAAACTGACTACAGCTCCTATTGATTTGCTTTGACTTATAAAGTTTTTAAAATCAATGTAATTGGAACACCAATTTACTCGTTTTTTAAATTCAATATTACTAGTTTTCTAAAATTAAGCTTGCTGAAAAAAAATTCCTGCAGAGTTAAATTTTATCTGAACATAAGTCGATTTTTAAATTTTGGATTTATGTGCACATTTTTGAGAATGTAATTATCGTTAGCGTTTACGATAGTCACTTGAAAAGTTTCCGACCTCATCCTGAACACAGAAAAAGAAGTTGTCATATTAACAATCGTCGATAGTCAACTTGAAATTTGGCTAAATTGTCGCATTGACTACCAAAATAGATGACTGTCAAGTTAGCACTACATTTCTCGAAATTTAATAAACTGAGTATGCAATTAATTGTAGCTTTTTGTTTAAAATTAGTTGTGGAAATTTTTTGGAATTTATTTATTTCCACAAGTAATTTTAAACAAAAATGTTACAATTAATTGCATCGTTATATTTTCGAATATCCTTGTTTTATGCTTGGACGGTGTCAAGTTAGCAACACTTTAAAAAAAAATCAAAGTAAACAAAAATTTTGGAATTTTTTTCGTTCCACAACTAATTTACAACAAATAATTATCAACTAATTGCGTATTCAGTTTTAAAAAAATCGAAAATTGTAGTGCTAACTTGATATCAACCTAGCACTACATTCCACTTTTCTTTTTAAATCGTCGAGCTACAAATTTTTTTTTTCCACAACTAATTTACAACAAAAAAGCTACAACTAACTGCATACTCAGTTTTTTTTTTAATTTCAAAAAATGTAGCGTTAACTTGACAGGCTTCCAAAATAGTCAATTTGACAACCTTATTTTAAAATATTGAAATATTGACTACTGGATAGTCAATAGAACAATTTTCGATTGTCAATTTCGGGTAGTCAATAAGACGACAAAAGTAGTCAATAGAACAACTTCGGTAGTCAATATTACAATTTTGTTGTCATATTGACTACCAAAATTGACTATCGAGAATTGTTAAATGACTATCCGGTAGTCAAATAAGATTACGGTTTTCAAAAGAAATTGTCATATTGACAACCGCAGTTGTCGTATTGACTACCGCAGTTGTCATATTGGCTACTGCGGTTGTCATATTGACTACCGCATTATATTATTTTCATATTGACTACGTCAGTTGTCGTATTGACTACCACATTAGTCAATATAACAACCGTATTTCCAATTTCCTTCAACCAAAAGTTGTCATATTGACTACCGCAGATGTCATAATTGACTACCAAGTTGTAAAAAAAAATTTCGGATCACAAAATTGACAACCGAAAATTGTCCTACTGACTATCGCGTTTATCGACTGAAAATTGACTACCAAAAAGTCAATTTGACTACCAAAATAGTCAATAGAATGACTTTTTTCGTTCTTTGAAGATTGTAGCACTAATTTCTAAAAGCGAGAGAAACGTAGTTGTGCACCTTTTAATAGTTACTTACGAAAGTTTCGGCCATTTGGAAGCTTGATTTTTAGTTGAGAGTCGTTTGAGTGTGAGTATTTCGTAAATATATAAAGAATTGTTGACATGTCGAAAATCCCTGAATTACGGTTTGAACTGTTTACCATCCGCCTTTCTCACCAGATCTAGCCCAAAGCGACTTCATTTAATTCCTCCATTTGAAAACTATGCTCGGAGGACAAAGATTATGTTAAAATGAAGGAAAAACGCTGGGTTCAATTTGGACGGGTTAGAACGACGGGAGCATCGCTGGGAGAAGTGTATACAGATACAAGAAGACCATGTAAAACAATAAAACAAATGTATGAGAAATTGTTAGGTCGGAAACCTTAGATGTTAGACTCTATTATTTTACCAGGAGAATTATTTAAGAGAAACAATTTCTAAAACGTCATTATTTATAACTTATTTTGTAAATCATCACATTGCTTCATAAAAATTGAAAAATATTTCATTCTTTGGTTCAGATTTCGTTTGTTCAAGGTTGAAATTAAATTTCCTGAATAATGTTCAAAAAAGACATAAACTAGTCTGCTTTAGCAGATTACTTAAAAATTAAAAAAAAAAACAACAGCTGTTGTTCTTAAACTGTTATAATGTGTTATACTCAGTATAAACTTTAGCAAAGGTCAGAACCATTCTCCAATTCATAATTAAACCAACCAGGTGGCGCTGAAATAAGCAAAGAGATTACTCTTTTATTTCAACTTATTACAGTTTTTTTTTCAATTTAAATAATGAATCTTATTTTTTCCTTAAGGCTGGCCCCAATGACCAACATCGAGGTTGGTTAGAAACCAGGCCCGAAGTAGCAGCGTGGTTGAGAAAAATCCGTTCAGTGAATAATGCCAAAGAAGCTAACCTACAGGATTTCATAGCCCAAGGAGATGTAAGTTAAAAAAAAAAATACTTTTGATTCGGTTCCTTTTTAAAATCACCGTCATTTTGTTATGCTTTTTTTTTCTTCTTCTTCTTTTCCGTAATAGCTGTGGTACGAAGCGAGTAGAGATATTTCAGCTGGCGAAGAGATCTCTATCGACGCCGAGTCTAAAATCCTGCCCCGATTAAATGACATTTTCAGTCCCAGATTTAACTATGACAACAGGAGTGAGAAAGAAAATGGTAAGTTAACTTTTTTTTATAAATGGTTTTCTATAATTATTTATTCATTTATTTTCCTAAAAAAAAAGTTTTTAAAAAAACGTGTATCCTCGGATTTTTTTCGATGTTAGATAGTTTTTTTTTTTGAGATTCAATTTAAAAAAATATTACCAACTAATTGTCGCACGAGCAAGCCTCGTTACCTTAGCACGAGACAAAGTAAAACAAATCGAAATTTGATAGGCTTGATTGTTTTTTTTTTTTTGTCTTCACAGAAAAAGTTTCTATGTCACCCTGGGTCTTAGGCAGATTCTGTGGGTAACCCTTTTTTTTGTTGTTAGCCTTCTGATGATGGTTTTTAATTATTCTCAACCCTCGAAGGTCGGTGGTGGTGATGAAATTGAGCATAGTTTTTATACGCAAATCCAATTTGATACGTTTTTTTTCTTTTTGTGTTTTTTCTGTTGTTTGCTCACGAGTCTCACTCTCAAGCCAGGACCTAAGGATGGCTTATTTTTTATAACTATGTTTGTATATACATATACGACCCTAAGCTACATATGTGAATATTTGTGTGTTTGGTTCTTTGCATAATTCCTAAGTGACAAAGTTAAATCCTTTTTTTATTGCAAATGTACCTACTCGAGGATTGGATTGATTCTAACACATCGTGATATAGGAAGAGAACATGACATAAAGCGGTATGACGGGATTGGCTTCTCATCGCAAAGCGTGTGCCGTGCGTTGTCGTCGCCGGCCTTGTCTTCCACTGAAAAAAGTATCAATTATGATTAGGATTCAGGCTCGTCGCTCTATGCATATAGGGGTAGGGAGTATAGTGTCCTGTCCATGCGCGGGCACGGGGGTTGATTATAGGTTCGTTATAAAATGATGCTGGCAGAAGTCGAGGTGATGGTGTTGCAGTTGCAGTGCGATGTTGACGATCAATTACACAATTATTTGTTTAGCACACCGCGTGTCCTAAGCACTTTTTTCTTTTCTGTTACAAACGGATAAACATCAACGGAAGCTGGATATGCCATCACCATCATATTATAAGGGTCTATCGTATATTGTGCCACGTGATGAACTACCCTAATAGAGATGTCATCATCGTCATAATCAAATCTGCTGTGTAACGAGCCCAGGCAAGCGCAAATAAACGATATAAAAAAAGGACAACGCAAGCGACAACGACAACGACAACGACAGCGATGCTTTGTTTGATTGTGGGATTTATATAAATTGTCTTTATGGGTTATTATTCAGGACGAACTATGCATAATGAATAGCTGAGGCTTAACCACATGTTTTATTCCATAACACATTTTGACACTATGTACATATATGAGCACACGGTCAATTTAATCCTAAGCCGGGGGCAGATTGACACTATCGACTAGTTTCAATCTATGTTTTGGGATTGGATGTGTTCATAGCCTTGTTGTTGTTGTTGTTGCGTCAGAGCGAGTTATAACTTCGTTGTCGCGTCGTCGTCGCGTCGTTGTTCTTATGTCAACCCTGTCACAGTCATATATTTGCATCTGCGGTAAATATTGCTGATCGTGAGGTGTTGATAGAAGGATGAGATTTATGAAGGATATAATTTCTAATCCGAGATGGGAAAATGTTGATATTTAATTATCCACAATGTTTGTTGATTTTGCATTTATATTTTGTATTTAAAAATTGGGTATATCATCACCATCACCATCGTTATTAAAATGCCCCTCCCTTTTATTTAATTCAATTAATGTTGGTGTATAAGGTATGTCTATAATGAATATACGACACATGACGTATGTTTTTTTAACTTTTAACTTTTGTACTTTTCGAAGGTTTCATTTTTGACGGTTACAGATTTTTCCTGCTTAACTCGTACACCTGCTTCTTCTCGATTGGAATATTCTTTCCTGAATAAATATTCAACTTGGTTTGTGATAAAACTCACCTGTTTTCTTTGTAAATTTGTATTTTTGTGGCTTACTGGCGCATAATTTAGTTTTTGTATTGTTCCGTAACGTAACGAAAAAAAAAATACTTATAAACACGCAAAATTCCAACATTATTTCGTCACGGATCCTGAACAGAGGACCCTAACCTTGTATATAACTTATACCTTATTTCTTTTTCAAAGTTAATTTTAATGCTTTAAGTAGGGAGAGTCCTTTTTTTGACAGTTGACTGGTTAAATATTTAGCTACCTAGAAAAATTTTATTTAAAAAAGGATTTTATCAAAATGAATGATTGCTACTTTTATGAATTTAGAACGCGCATTTTTAAGGCTGAATTAGTTCTTGAAAGGAAAATTAACGAACACTGTGGTTATCAGGATTTTGTTTAATATCAGGTTTTGAACTGACTAATACAACTATTTTTTTAAATTAAATAATGAAGGCAATTATTTCTAATTCTAATTTTATTAGAATAAAATAATACAAAAGTAAACGATTAACCGAAAAGATCATAAAAAAATTTTGGACAGTCAATGTTTCACTTTATAAAATTACCTTTTTCATTGTGTTCTCTCATTTCTATGAACGTAAAAGTTTTTAAAGTTTTAAATTTAAATTAAAAAAAATCGAGTGAAATATATTCTTCTTTTGTAAATGTTTTCGAAAATTTTGAATTTAAATATTTAAAAAAATGAGTTAAGCGTTTTATTGCTTAATGTTTCTTCACATTTCTGTTGATGACAACCAAAGATAAAAAAGTATTCTAGTTTTAATTTTAAAAATTTGTCGTCTCACTTCTTGAACTTTTTTTGGGCCAAAGAAAAGGAAGACAAACATGAGGAAAATTAGTGTTTTAAGGCCGTGTGTGAATTGCGTTAAAATGTGTGTTAAAATTTAACCAGCGTTAAAATTTGACACTAATGAGGTGAATAAAATGGGTTAAAATTTATTGAGCTGTGGAGCAGGTTAAAGTGTGTTAAAATGTGACGTTTCTATTGATAGAGAAATTTGCTTTTGCTTTTGCATTCAATTTTTCAGTGTTACCACACCGAGTAAATCAATTAATCAAAATGGGAATTTTGTTTGAATATTTTTGACTGCTGTTTTAAAATATGACATTAGAATCGAGAACAATAAATAAAAAAGATTTTTTTTAGTTTCAGAAAATTTTTATTAACCCTGTTTTCTTAAAAATATGTTTTGTAAGGGAAATTATTTTTCCGCGAAAAAGAAAACCAATTTTTGTCCAGGGAAATTTCTTAAATTATCGAGGGAAATTTTTTTAACCTGCGCAGAAATCTTGGTTAAAATAATTGTTTTAACGCAATTCACACAGCAAATAACTAAATTTGATCCCACCTCAAAGAAGACGTCAAATTTTAATCGTGGTAGAAGTTTTAACGCAAATTTTAACGCAATTCACACACGGCCGAAGACTCGATATTTTTAGATTTCATGTGTGTAGAAAGTTGGGTCCATAATAGTAAATTTCTAGCTTCTCACAAAAAATTGTCAGCGTCAAATTTTGAAATATTTTAGAAAGAACTACTATTTGTAATTAGAAGGAAAAATGACAAAAAATACAAAATGTTTAAGAAATATGATCAACAATATATTAAAAAATTTCGTTTTATTTAAATATATTCATAACAATAATGAACCTTTTCAACCCTTAGCCACAGCTTTTCTAAGTTGAAATTTATTTAAAAGCCTATATGCATATTTCTGTTATAATCAAATCTAACTACACGTGTGCCAATGATCTTTTTAAAGTTTTGAAATATTTTTTAACAAATTCAGATAATAAATAAGTTTCTATTTCAAATGATCCATTAGGTATAAAAAAAAAATTGTTTTAATATTAAGAAAGCTGCTTTAATTTTAATAATATCCATCTTGTTTTTGATTTGAAGAACTTAACACATTAACCTTTAATTTTAAACTTTAATTTAAAATCGTTGGTGGGTACAATCAGTTTTTGCTGAAATATTGAACTTTACATCAAATAGCAGATATCTGAGCAATCAATGATGGCACAGAAAATTTAAGTTCAGTTCTGAAATCGGGAATAAATGTCTGCGACATTAATTTAAAAATAAAGACAAAGATTATTGCAATTAATAATATTTAAGAAATCTTCATGAAATGGTTCGATTTTATGTAAAAAAAAAAAGAGGCTGTGATGCGACCCACACTGATAACTTCCCATCCCGTCTGTCGATTTTGTTTGCTTAAAAGTTTGTAGGTTAACGTGTTTTGTTAAAAAAGTTGTCAGTTGAATTATTCTAAGAGATTTAAAAATTACCAACAATATTTTACATTTGATGAAATAGTTTAATTTCAAAATCTATTTTCGTTAACGCGATTTTTATTCGAAAACCAAAAATTGCTGAATGTTGAAAACAATATTTTTTAGAAAATAAAATTAATTTGAAGCCTTATCTTAAATTTTTGAAAAGATATTTGAGTCGAAAATCAATTTTTACGAACTTTTTATTAATTTTTTTTAAGGTATTTATTTTTTGTTAAAAAAACTGTCAATTCGATTTTTCTCAAAATTTTATCGAATGTTCAAAAGAACAATTCTTATAAGATAAAATTAGTTGGAAGCCTAACCTAAAATTTTTGAAAAAGATATTTGAGTCGAAATTCAATTTTTACCAACTTTGACTAATGTATTTTTTAGATTTTTATTTTTTATAAAAAATCGATTTTTATCAAAATTGTACCTGATATCAAAAACGTTATCCTTTGTTATAGAAAATTGTTTTGGAGATAAAACCATTTTTTATTCGTAAAATTTTCGAGGTAACAAATTTTTTTTCTCAGTTTTTTCGATTTATAAAAAACACCGTTGATTGGATATTTTTCCAAAAATATATTTGTTTTGTATCACGATACAATATATAATCTAAAATTTAATTCAATTCTCTAGCATTATTGGTTCGTGAGATATTTAGGGTTAACCAAAATTTTCACCTTTTTTTTAAACTGCTATGGTAAAAAAAACCACACACGAAATTTTCTTGAGAGCCCTTTCTGCATCTTTCTGCATTATTATCTGTATAATAAAATTTGTTTGAAGTCAATATCTCTACTGGTTCTTGAGCTATGGACGACGGAAAAAACTTCGCGAACAGTCGGACGCATGAACGTACGTATGTACACATACACACGCACGCACAGACATCTTTCCAAAAATCTTTTATTTCGACTCTAGGGAACTTGAAACGTCGAGTAATGTCAAAATTTAATTTTCATTACAATAACATCTTAGGGGAAGTTAAAAAAATTCACGTGAAATTTGCATTTAATTAATTAAAGTTTTAAAAAAAAACTTTAAAGAGTCGTGTTTTTGCCTTAAAAAATTATGTAAGGAAAAACAAAAAAATGAATTTGTATAAAGATATTTGAGTCGCACCATTGTAAAGGAAAACAACAATACTTTGCATATCATTCAAAAACAATTGTAAAAGAAAACAACAATAATTTCAAAAAGTATTATTTCAATATCAATTTTTGTTCTGGAGGCATTTTAGCCGAAAACCAACTATTAGTAGTATTTTTTGAAGGTTTTTATTTCTTCAAAAAAAAATGTCGATTGGATTTTTCTAAGAAAATTACCTGATACGTTAACAACAATAATTTTGAACACAAAACCTTTATTTAGTTTCGAGATATTCTAGTCGAAAATCAGTTTTTAACAAATTTCTAAAGTATTTTATTTCGTGTAGATTTTGATTTATTATAAAATAAAAATTTTAAAACAATGTCTTTTATAAGATTAAATAAGTTTGAAGACAATATCTTTGACCTTTAACAAGATATTCAAGTCGAAAATTAATTTTTACAAATTATTAGAAGGATTGTTTTGTAGCTTTTTTTGTAAAAAACTTTGACTTCGGTTTTTCGAAAAATTTTAACAAAAACTTTATTCTTTGATGCATACAATTATTTTAGGGGTAATATAGTTTTGTGTTTGCAAAATATTCAAAGTGACAAAAATGTTTTGGCTAGCGTTAGTGGTTCGATAGATGTTTGGGGTCAACTAAATTGTTCACTTTATTTTAAAACTGTTACAGAAAACACTCAATATCTTGAAAGTCATTTCTTAATCATTTTGATGTTATTATCAGTTAAACAAAAGTTATTTAAAGTTAATATTTCTGCCTGTTCTTGAGATATGGAGGTATCCTGAACCTACGGACGTACGAATTTCACTTCTCTTAAATAAATATTAAAGAAACTCTGAATGATTAATTTATGCTTAAATGGGTTTGTGAAGAAAAAGGCAAAACGGCTTGAAAGTAATTTTGTTTTTATTTATATTTATGTTTATATTGCAAAATATAAAAATAATGCTAAAAACAGGTATTTCCAAAGTTTGAGCAGCACAAAAATTAACTCGAAACAGCATTTTTTAAAAACATACAAGTAATTAATTTCGGTGTCTCAAAAACGCACATAAGGTAATAACTACAAAGAATTTTCAAAAAATAATCCAGATACAAAAATGATTTAAACTGTATGCAAAAGACAAATATTTAAAAACACCGTTTTTGATGGTCTTGAACATTTTTTAAAAATGTGATGGATAGGAAAATGGTGAAGTAGGATTCGAATTTAGAACCAATTAATCTTTTAGAAATTCTGAAAAAGTAAGAAAATTTAATTTTGTCGGCCATTGTTATTTTGTTCTCAGCATAATTCAAAACTAGCAATTTAAGCTAAAGAACACTTTTTTCAAACCTCGATACGAAGATTGTTTCACTAAGATACAACATTATGAAAAATCACTAAAAACTCTGAAAATCTGTTCCCCGCCTTAAGTTTTTCCGGAAGTATATATAATAAGAATTTTTAAAATTCTTCGAGTTACATTTTTAATTTTAAAACATTCCAAAAATACTCTTTGCCTGAGAACGCAATCGCTAATTTTTAGATGCTTTTAAGTAAACAAAACGAAACGTTTAATCAATCAATCATTAGCAGCTCATCGTCATCAAATTAGATTTTAATTAAATCCACACGCTTACATCAATTGTATTGATTTAGCTCACATGATTCATCCCTCTCTTCACGTTCTGCGTTTGATCAATTCTATAAAAATTCAACTCTTTACTATATAAGAACCATCAAACATCATCATCATCATCATCGTGCAACCAACAATCACTCATTTATCATTTATCAAATTGCATGTCACTTCTTTGCACACAATACGAGTACAATAGGCATAAGAAATAAAAGGATTCAACATGATGTCGTCTTAATTTACGAAAGGAAGCACGAGACGTGTGACCATCAGCCCATCAACCCATCATCATCGTCATCAGGACTACTTGCTGATGGATGAATGGATGCGGGACGTATGTGAAAAAGGGTTGCGATATGTCAGAAATGTGCAACATTAGCGAATTTTACGCCATTTAGGGATTTGATAGTGACAATGCTCTGCGCAAAACAGATGATAATGATGATGAACCGATGCCTGATTAGGAATCTTTTTGTTTGCGTCAAAGGAGTGAGTCTTCGAAAATCAACCTCTGTCAACAACACCGGTATCGGGGTGATATGTGTTTGCTTATTGAAGTCGCCAAGGTGACACACGTGGTTTGGGGACAGGGACTGAGACAGGGACAGGGCACAGGGAATTGACATTGGGAATTTTCTTTTCTTGCTACAAAAATGGAAAAAATCCGAAGTGATTAATCGTTTGGTTGACACACAGTCGAAATCGAAAGGTGTACAGTACACCGACCGATAGAGTTACTGCAGAGCTGCTGCTGCTGCTACTACTGCATTCTGACTTCTGAGGCTTGCGTGACAACACTTCAACTGGTTTCACATGTCCTCGATGGCAGTGTGGCAGTATTGCAGCACCAGCAGCGGTGGTGAATGCTTTTGAACGTTCTAAAATATACAATCAGTGGGCAAGTTGATAGTTAGTGGCGTGGCCAGCAGCGTTGGTGATGGCGATAGTGATGGTGATGTCGATGGTGGTAAGGTAACACAGATTTGAGAGGGTTGTATTTGATATCTGTCATGTTATTAAAAAAGTCAAAGATACTAGTTGACTTTTGACGCATTGAATACGCACGTGCTTCTCATTTCGACGGACACAACTTTTTAATGATCTTTGAACGTTGTGAAACGCTTGGCGAAAAAGGATGTCCTGAAAACAAATTTTCCCACGCAAAACTTTTCGCCAAGAAACAAACATATGTTGGGGTACATGTGAATTATGCGCCGAAGAGTCAGGGTTGGCTGCTCCTTTCCAAAAAAAAAGAGGACATTATGGATTCATGAAAAACTTGTGAACGTGGGAACTTTTCTCCCGCCAAAAACACACAGAAGATTCTCCATATTCGAGGATCCTTATGAATTTCTTCAAGTGAGTTAATTCTTAATTGGGGTCCTTGTATCCTTTCCTTAGAGAGTGGTTTCTTACAAGAATGAGAATGCAACACCTGTGTGCTTTCTTGCGGTGCGGTGGTGCGAAGTGCTATATGACTCCTGAGGTAGTCCAGTGGAACCGTTTGACGTTTAACCGCGAACTGTGCCTCTTCAAGCGTGCCAACGCCGCTGTTTCCGACTACTTAAAGGGAGAAGGGGTCCCTTGCATGCACATGCACATATATAGCAGCTCTTGTCCATCACCCAGAGTCGTATATACTTGACCCCAGGAAAATCATCCCTTACCTGAGTGAGCATTTTAGAAAATAATAATTTTGTCTATATTGAGGGGGTGAGTTTTGAGTTTTGAGTTATTTTTTTGTTTTCGTTTATTTGTGATCCTGAAAAGTCCCACTCTGAAGAAAGGACCTTGGCTCATACAATGACGACGATGACGATGACGATTGCAATGACGAAGACGAGGCTAAAGCCGACGACTGTGATGAACGCAACCGGCAGTCGGCAATCGGCTGTGGCTTCACCTGTGGAGGTGAATTGTTTTCATTCTAATTGAGTGTCCTTTGATTGAATTCAGGTGTTTTATTTTCATTTCCCTGGTGGCGTATGTGATGTGGAATAGTGTTTTTAGAGTGTGTGGAAGGTACAATTTGTCTAAAGGGTGGGGGTTCGGCTGCATATGTATAATTATCTTTTTTTGTTGTGTTTTGTCCATCGACTGGACATGACCCGCTATACCTATGGTGAACTATGAAGGTTTAACGTGTATATGAAGGCAGGTATAAGAGGCAATCAAGGGTTGTTCGTGATGTGCTGAGTGTAAATCGCTCTTTCAAGGATACGCGGATGGACATTGAAGCCACTTGTCTTTCAGTCGATGAAGAGTTCGGATGTCCTCCTCGTAAGAGCATCCTGCTGTGTTTTGTTTATTCTTTTAAAGTGAAAAATAAATCCTTGAATTCTTAAGAGCCCTCTAAAGTGTGAGTTTGTGTTGTTATAGTTGTTGTTGTTTACGTCATAAGTTAGTGTTTTGTCGCCCCATCAATAATCCCAACGCACTTGTAGACAAGTTCATAAAACTTGATGCACCTCGTATAGGTTGAAAGTTTGCAACTTATAGTCCATCTTGTTGCTTTTGTTGTATGTATACCTCCTGGTTCTCTGCTTCGGTTTATGGATCATCATTACTTAAAGGGGGCGGGATAAACAAGGCACTTAATAGCCCCACCGCCGCCGCCGACGCCTCCACCTTCGAACACCGAACTATGCAATGGGAAGAGATTTCAACTCGTCCGAAGTGCTGTGTTACTGTTATTGTAAGTAGTGGAATATTGGTGATGGTAGGAGTTGCTGGTCAATTGACCCCTGTGTGGCGTGTAAACGATGTTGCAACTACTACTTGGTTTTTCTTCACCATCATCACATAGCGCGCAGAATAAAATAAAAAAAAAAGAAGGTTTATCGCACCAAAATGTTGAATGCCGCCAGTGGCTGTAGAAAATATGCGGTTTTCGCAGGAAATAGGTGCAAGCATATAGCAGCTCTGCATATTGGCTTTTTGGCTTCGGCTTATTGCGCGGATTCGTTGATGGTGGCTTATACATCGATGTACACGTTAGTTTGGTGAAGCCCCCCAGGTGGCTGAGGCGAATGAATCATAATTTGAAATCGTGTTGAAATTTCTTAGGTGTTTTTGTTTCTTTTCTCTCTTTTTGTTTCGATTTGTTTTTCTTCTTTCTTTTTGGATCTATTGCGGATACTTATTGGAAAACAGGGCAAAACTAATTGCAATCTTCTCGTATCCTTGTAACTTGTGGCAGAGTTTTTATATTTATGTATTTTTATCTTTTCAGGATCTCAATACAGTGGAAATACAACTGGTGATGACGAGTTTAATACATCGTCTAATGATCAGGATAATAATTTAAAAAGTGAAAATAATAATCGTAACGTTGATAATAAAAGTGATAAACTACAACCTGGAGAACATCAGGATACGGATGATGAGAATGGTATTGATATCCGCTGTGAAGTTTGTGAGAAGCCATATTACGATTTAGATCGGTAAGTTTTTATTTTTTCATTTATATCTCAGAAAAATATTGAAGTTTTGAGAAATGAGACGCCATTTTCAAAGACACCATTTTGTGTCTTGAACGATATAGACCCAAAAAGGTGGTAGTAATTTTGTGTCTAAGCAAATTTACGGACAAAATACATCCAAAGCTTGAGTATAACTCTTATCTATGATCGGTTGCTTCGGAAATATTCTTTAGTCTCTTAAACAACACTCAAAGAAGAGCGTTCAAAATTAACAATAAAATAGTGGATTTATTAACGTCGCTTCAACAGTCATTATATTTCATTTTTCACAATTTTACCCCCTCCCCCCCTCTCTAATAGCCAATTCAACCGTAATACTCGCAGTTCCAATAATGCTCAACTTTGGTCGTACAGAAGCACAAAGATTTGTTCTTTAGCCGTACTTCGCGAATGTGAAATGCTTTACCACTCAATATTTATGAATTCCAAAACAAGGAGCACTGATACCTCTTTTTAATCCTTCTCCTTTCCTAATGTGTGGAGCTTAAAACCATTAGAATGTTCATTAAAAAATAGAAATCGCTTACAAAGTAATCTAATATTATTAAGTTCAAAGTTAAGTTGAAACAAAAATGTTACAACTTAAAAGTCGTATTTTGGGGAAATCTTAAAATACCTGTTTAAATTTCTAATAAAACCCATCTTATTGGATTGGAAACATTTCTTTGAAAAGCATTTTCGGTGAACAACTTTTTCTGTTCTTAATGAATTTTACCCCTGGAAATTTTATAAGTTCTTCAATAGAAACCGGATGACCAAGTCGTCAGAAATTTGAAAAACACGATATGTATTAGATCCTTATATTTTCGATAAATAGCAAGAAAGTGCTAGTAGTGGAAAAAGTTAACAATTTGCACTTTAACTTAGTGATTAACAATTTATTTCCAAGAAACTGCTAAGAGCCGTAAACTTCCTGAATTCTATCTATGAAAAAGCTGAGGGTATGGACAAATCCTTCAGCCAAAAAATATGGTAAGCCTTATGCTTGGCAATGACAACCTTTAAAATTGTAATAACATCATTAATCATATTAAACTGATTTTCGTGACCTTTACCTTTCAATAACTTGCGAAGAAGTCACGAGTTCCTAGAAGACTTTTAATCAATTGTTTCCTATAGCTTTTATTCGATTTTTCATATGTAAAGCTAAAAAAGACTTATATTCCAATTCTGTTATTTTTGATTCTTCAAGTTTTTAAGACAAAAAGAAAGTGGTTGTTGTAATTCTCAAATTTTCGCTAGATTGCAGATTCTTGGATAGTGACCATAATGAAATAGTTATTGGTCCCAAAAAACCTAAATAAATTTTCGTTAAAAAAGACCGTGAAATGGTTGTACTCCAAACTTAAAATGGAACCTAGGAGCCCTTATATTTATTTGTCATGACACTATCGAAGAGCAGCGATCTCCTCTTCTTCGAACTTCATCAGACAGAAAATCTAAAAACAAATAAATACATAAATAGCCTTATACTCTAATTAAAGGCAACATTATCTTATTAATTATTAAAACTAACTCTTTTTTTCTGTCCATTCCGGAACAATTAAGAATCTATATAAATAATGATTAGACCATTCTTCGTTAGCCCCCCTCTTGCCCCTCATATATTGTCAATTTAACACCACTTCAATATACTCGCGTCGTACATTCGTTCATCAGTCAGGTTCCATCCTCATCAAAAAAAAAAATATCGCATAGTAAATTTCAATTTATTGTCGGGGTGTAATTAACGTTGTTATTACGCACCGCCTCTCGTTTGATGACAATCTAACGCGCTTACTTATTCATCACTAATTGATTAGATCTGGAAACATGTGAGTCTTTTAATTGGGCCTTCCATGCACTATATGCAATGGTTTGAGGGTTAATTTGTTTAGGAACGGGCTGAAATATATTTTGGCCCACGACTGACAACTATGACGGCGCGTCTATGGACAATTATACGAGTGGTGGTATTGTACTGATTGTGTTAATACTTACCCTGGGATTCTTAAGGTAATTAGAATGTGATAGTTGAACTTTTGTGGTGATAACCCTTTTTCTTTCTATAAAAAAGAGAAACAAAAATAATTGTTTAATATAATTATTGAAAGCAAACACTATAAAGAAAAAAAATAGAGACACCATCATTTAATTGTTGTTTGTTAGTTTGTCCGATAAATTTACTCACAAAAGGGTGTCGATCAATAAACCCAATGGCCCCTAATTGGGGTCTTGAAGGATTGACAAACAAATTCAAACCCCCACAAAACACAAAGAATGGTTTAACCATAATTTTGAATGTGGTTAAATGCTATGCACACAAATTTGTTAGATTTCGTTCTCCTGATGATGATGGAGAAATTAAATCCGCGGGTTAATTAAGGACTCCTTCCATTACCACATACGAGTAGAGTATGCCTAAGATGTACCCTGCCTGACTAACTTTGACACCCCAAAGTCTCTGATATTTTTATTGAATCAAAGAAATGAATGACTGTGTTCCACTAACCAACTACTATAGTTTATATCTTTTAACTTATAAACCTTTCCTTAAGCACAAAAACGAACTACAACGACGTCACGTGTGCCCTGAAATAGAAACTAATTTGGACTTTTTAACAGTTTGCTTGCCTGTCCATTTTAAATTTCTCTCAAGGGACTTGCAGTTTATATTTGGTGGATAAACGCAATTAATTCTAGCACCCGCTGCCTTTGGTTGGTTGGTTGTTTTCTGAAAGTGAGGCAGCAAAATACACTTCAAATAAATACTTGAATACTCTAATAAAGAATCACATTACTTGAGTGAATGGCAAACAAGAGAACGTTTGTCACCTTTTGATCATTTGTTTGCTTAAAGGTAGGTGCCTTGAGTACATATACTAAGTATGTGCAATGACAAGAGTTGCCAATGAAAGATTATGTTTGGAAACAAATGGATATCTTATCGTCTTCATAAATTTCTATCCTTTGTAAACTATTAAAATTCTGCATCTGAACACGTATAAAAAGTGATAGTTTGTGAAGAAGGAAGAAAACAAACAAACCTAAATCTGTCAAACAGAACTAGTAATTTGAAATGTCAGAAACTCCTCTTAAAACTGCCAATCCTTTATTAACTAGTAAAATTTTGTATTTAATTTTATTAATAATGGTGCACTTGAGCACGTCTAAAAAGTGACAGTTTTTGAAGAGGAAAGAAATCAAACAAGCCTTAATCTGTCAAATGGAATTTTAAATGTAACTTATTTTGAAACTGAAAAGTCATATGAATTTAAAAAAATACTACAAGTGAATGGAAGCACTTTTTTAATTTGATTGAAAATTTTGCATCTGAACACGTCTAAAAATGACAGCTTTTAAAGAATTAAGAAAACAAACAAACCTTAATCTTTCAAAAGCAAATATTAACTTCAAATTTCATAAACTCGTCTTAATCTTTTGTCAACTAGTAAAACAGTTTAATTCAATTTTATTAAAAGTGGTGCATCTGAACAAAATGAGAGTTCGCAAATCTGTCAAACGTCAAAGTTTTAAATGTCAAAAACTGTAAAGTCGTATGGATTAAGAAGATTATTTAAAGTGAATGTTCACATTGTATTCGCCGAAAGGTTTCAGTCACAAAAAAAAAATGCTCACAAAACTCACAAAACACACAACTGGCAACCCTATTATAGTATTTACTTTTTTGGTGAGCTTTCAATTGTACAGTTTTTTTAGGCGGCAAAAATATAAAAATCGAGTTTCCCATTATGAAATGAAAATCTGAACACGCAAATCTACCAGTGATTTTTTTTTCATCGCCTCGGAAAACGATGACATTTTTCTGTGCCTCTGCATTATTGATGAGTACACTACAAAGCCATTCATTGAAACCATCCGGCCTGAAAAAAAAAAGGACACTCCAAATGAACAACAGTTTGGTGCTGGTGCTGGTGCTTTTGCCCTGTGCTGTGCTGTGCATGCCTGTTATCAGATTCATCAGAGTCACCGCCTCTTACAGGCCAGGCCAGGCAACAACTGAAAACCATAAGTCCCAGTGTCAGGTATAATACATACATGGATGGCAGTTGGGAAGTTGGGCGGTTGGATGGCTGATGGGTGGTTAGTAGTTGGTGGTGAGCATACAATCGAGTGCGGGCGATTAAGATCTTTGTCATCGCTCGCATCAAGGACGAAACTAAACACACGCCTAGGATCTAATCGAACATTAAATATTGAACATCATTTGGCTAATTGTCTCTCCAGTGGGCATTTTTGTTTTTGTGTCCGTTTGTTATCATGAATCAGGAGTTCTTTCTCTTCTTTTGTTTGTTCCTTCGAACACCATAGTCCTTTTTGGAGTGTCGCATTGTTGTGGTGATGTGAAGCTTCCCACATGTTGAGTTGAGCTTTGAGTTGTGTTCCAAATTGTCAATCCTACCAATCTTATAATTTCTTTCCAAAACTGATGTAGTAAATATGTTTGTAAATTGTCATACCTCATAATTTGGATAGAGGATATAATTTGTACAATTGTTTATATTTTTATTTGCTTGCAGATTGGACGAGCATTTGGTTGCTGCACATCATTATCGAAAGGACGAATATAGCTGTGATTTGTGTGTTAAGAGTTATTCGTATCGGCCGTCTTTATTGAAACATCGTGCATTAGTTCATAACGATATCAGGAAATATCCTTGTGAGAACTGCACCAAGGTAAGTGAAGAGGTGAATATTTACAAAATCATACAAAAATATGATAAATAGTGTTTTACTGTGTGTCGAAGAAGTTTAGCTACCATTTTAGTGTGAAGGGATATTGTGTTTTTGAAGAAATAAATAATCAATTAAAAAATTAACGGAATTGATAGAAATTTTTAAGAATTTGAAAAAGGATTGCTCAAAAATTCTAATTTTGTTAAAGTCCCTTTATTTTAAAAATAAAATATGTTGGTTTTGAAGTTGCAGATTATAAATGAAAGTCGTTAATATTGTAATCTATTTTACCGGAGCGCAAAAAAAACTATTCTTGATTTTATTTTAAATATTTGAGTTAAACCCTTTGTTAAGAAAATATTAAAAAGTTCAAAAACACACACATTTTATGTTACGTAAAATGAGGTTCCTTGCGTTTAATTAAATTTTTAGAAAAATCTGTCTGACAATTTTCATAAAAAAATTTCATACACAAATTACTAACACACATTTTTGAGAATTGTTTTTCAACTCGAACATCTTGGAAACATACAAAATATATAGGTTAATAGTAGTAAAAGATACTGATATCAATTATGTTTAATTTTTCAATTTATATTGTTTCAGTATTTGTTAAAGATTTTTAGACAAACCTAATAGACAGTTTTCTTGTAAGAAAATGAAAGCCTTTGTTACTGTGATATTTTTAAAAATTGTCTAAGACCTTGAAAAAAGCAATGATTTCAAAACTTGATTCATTCTATAGAAAATATTGTTTCAAACATTGGTTTAAGTTCTTAAAACAAATTTAATTGACAGTAAGTTTTCAAAAATTAGATTACTAAAAATTGGTAAAATTTGTTTTTCAACTTGAATGTTTCAAGAACAAATACAAATCAAAAACATCAAAAACTACTCAGTAGACTTAATGTCTCGAATATCTTAAAAGAAAAGATCTTAAACTTTAATTCTTGATTGTATATATACCTTTCAAATTTCCTTAAATGCTTTTTTCAAATTCTTCAAATTACATTGTGTTTTTTTACTTACGCAGTATTTTATTCAACAATATTTAAAACACGTGCATCTCATCGTTCCTTATTCAGAACCTGATTTCTAAAACTCTTTTGGCTAAAAGTTATTATTCTTATTCTAGCCAAACCTATAACAACATAAGATTCTATATATTCTTTAAAATCGTTATAAGCATGTAATCCCCGTTCATATCCGTGATCTTCAAGGTTTAATTCGTCATTTAATTCGGTAGTCTTCTTAACGATTCTCTTTTCTTTTTTTGGTTCCATTCAAATTCTATAAAAGCTTATTCTATACGATCTTCAATATTATTTCAATTTAGGTACATATAGAAAAAATTGCTTCCTACATATTTGAACACTTTAAAAAAATAAAGAATTAAAAATCCGAGGTCGACTACTTTGCCATACTTAAACACCCATCCATTCATTCATCTTCTTTCACTTAAGCGGAGCCAATTCAGGTGACAATTTTCCTATTGTAATTCACTTTGATCTATAGTTTTTAAGGAGGAGAGAGGGAGGCGGTATTTTTTTGAATGGACTGATTTATAAGAAACACAACAACAAAATATAAATCGATCTCCACTTGTTCGCAGCAAAATAGCTATCAGCTTAATTGATCAGTAATCGAAAAGATAATGTCGAAGCTATAACATTCATCTAAATCCACCTACATTTTTTTACCAATAGTGATATACTTTTGATTTCTATACACGAAATCTGATCTGCGATAGACTCAAGCTTCCCGCATCATTCAGACTCAATTGAACATAAAGCTTGTTACAAAAAAAAAAAATTAGGGCGTGCGCGCATATATACACTCCGCCAAAGCCTCATAGATACAATTATTCTCGGTCACTCTTGTGAAATATGTATGTTATCCGTATTTTGGTATCCACTCCACATCCATAAGACATACTTAGATCGACAAAAAACATAGAGACTTGAAAAGTGGAGACGCAAGATGATTAGGTTGTGTACCTACAGCCTCAAGTATCTATAAGTACCTATAACCTGACTCCTTTGATCGATCGGATAAAAATGGATTTCGGATTTTGAAATCCCATCTTTCAATCGCTTTTATCAACAAAATTGAGATTGAAATTGAGACCACTTATGAATGACACACAGTGGGTAGTTTTAAATTGAAGACAAGTAAATTTGGATATTATGTGTGTTTTAAATGAAATTTAACTTTAACTTTAACTTTGAATTTAATTTAAACTTAAACTTAAACTTAAACTTAAACTTAAACTTAAACTTAAACTTAAACTTAAACTTAAACTTAAACTTAAACTTAAACTTAAACTTAAACTTAAACTTAAACTTAAACTTAAACTTAAACTTAAACTTAAACTTAAACTTAAACTTAAACTTAAACTTAAACTTAAACTTAAACTTAAACTTAAACTTAAACTTAAACTTAAACTTAAACTTAAACTTAAACTTAAACTTAAACTTAAACTTAAACTTAAACTTAAACTTAAACTTAAACTTAAACTTAAACTTAAACTTAAACTTAAACTTAAACTTAAACTTAAACTTAAACTTAAACTTAAACTTAAACTTAAACTTAAACTTAAACTTAAACTTAAACTTAAACTTAAACTTAAACTTAAACTTAAACTTAAACTTAAACTTAAACTTAAACTTAAACTTAAACTTAAACTTAAACTTAAACTTAAACTTAAACTTAAACTTAAACTTAAACTTAAACTTAAACTTAAACTTAAACTTAAACTTAAACTTAAACTTAAACTTAAACTTAAACTTAAACTTAAATTTAAACTTAAACTTAAACTTAAACTTAAACTTAAACTTAAACTTAAACTTAAACTTAAACTTAAACTTAAACTTAAACTTAAACTTAAACTTAAACTTAAACTTAAACTTAAACTTAAACTTAAGCTTAAACTTAAACTTAAACTTAAACTTAAAATTAAAATTCTTCACCAAACTAGGCTTTCTGAACTAAAATTAAAGTCGGTTTTGGAGTGTAAAGGTTTCTCCTAACAAAGTCGTGGACGGAAAGACTTTGTTAGGAGAAACCTTTCAGGCATTTTGCTAGGACTTATTCCAAATTTGTACTTCATCTTTCCCACTGTTTAACTGTGATAGGTTGATTACTTTCTTTTCTCCATCGATAGTTGTCTGTCTTTTAAAATGCAGAAGACATTGGGCATACGGCATACCAGTAAATTGCTTCTAATTCAGTGCGCCCCAGCTTAAGCTTGTTCCTACAGACCTCAGACCATGCGCATTTCTAGTTCCAAGGAAACAAAGCCATAATAACATGCCAAAGGCGTCGATTCGATCGATTGAGACACTTTTGTTGTTTCTTTTGGACACACGATGACTTTACGACTACGACTTCGACAACGACGATGACGACGATCTCGTAGCTTGTGCCTTATTATGACAGAATGATTTCTTATAATGATCTTTGTTTAGTCTTGATACCATTCGGATTCGTTGGATAAGCGGGGGGTTGGTTCGAAGGTAACAGGTAACATTTTTTCGGGAAAACAATTGGCGGTGGCTGTAGGCAATGTGCGCAGTTTTGCGTAATCCCACCCCACCACACTCCATAACTCCAACTCCAATGATTGATGGTGGTATTCGATTGTTGTCGTTTAATTTGATTGAAAATTGCATGAAATCCTATAAACCTAATTCAATAACACACACAAAATGGTAGCTGGGTCTCCGTCGCCACCGCTCTAATTTGATTGCCTATACATGTGCCCAGTTTTACGGCAGAAATAAAAACACACATATGGTTATAATGTTTGCTAAACAAATATCTTTTCTTTCAATATTTATTTTTTAGGTTTTTTGTGATCCATCAAATCTTCAGAGACATATTCGTGCCCACCACGTCGGCGCTAGAAGTCACGCGTGTCCCGAGTGCGGTAAGACATTCGCTACATCGTCCGGCTTGAAACAGCATACGCACATTCATTCGTCGGTGAAACCGTTCCAGTGTGAGGTCTGTTTCAAGGCGTATACTCAATTCTCGAACTTGTGTCGCCACAAACGGATGCACGCCAATTGTCGCATGCAAATCAAATGCAATAAGTGCGGTTCACTCTTCAGTACGGTAACGTCGCTATCAAAACACAAGCGGTTCTGTGATTCAACGGCAGTAGCACCACCTAGTGGAATTCCCTCGCACCATCATAATCACCATCAACACCCGCACCATCCACAAATGCATCATCAATCGGTGTCGAATCACTCAAGCCAGCGAGGTCTCCAGCCGCCCAACGGAATGCCATCGGCTATGAATACTCCACCGAATCCGTTCTTTATGTTCCGATCACCGCCATCGTTTTTCCCGCCGGGATTTCCCTCTTACGGACTGCCGGGGATGTTTCCACCCTCGCCTGCACAAACATCGAATTTCCCACTGCTGTTCCCGAAGCCTGCGATGGATATTTCCATACCACCGCCGTCCGATAAAGAAGCCATTTCGCCACCAATGAGACATCTAAGCCAACGTAGAAGCTCCCTGGAGAAGAGCTATTTCCCACAGAGCATGCGTCATATGGGCAACAATGAAGACATTAAGCCATTAACAGTGATGCCTCCCAAGAAATCACCCGATTCTAGAAAATTCACTCCACAATCACCCAGAAGCAATCATTCGAGGGCACCCGATGACGAAACGAATTCCTCATTTGTCGAATCGAAGCCCATTGATGTTGTAGTCAAGAAGGAAGAACCGCAGTCGCACAATGATAACGATGATGCCGACTCCGGAGATGAAAAGGTAAGTTTTGAGTCTTCTTTTTTGTTGGAATATACTTACTTAGTTTATTTTCTTTTGTAGAAACATATAAATGTGACAACTCCATCACCACCTGCTCCAGAAGAAGCGTCTACATCGAACGGCGAACAGCCACTCGACTTGACAGTGGGAAGGAAGCGAAAACTTGACGAAGAATGTACCCCTGAAGTGGCTGCACCGATAACTCCAAACACCACTCAAACGGAAGACCTTGAACCTGTGAGGAAACGCCTGTCGTCTGACGAGCCTCCTAAACAAACTTACCAGGTGAACAGTCCAGCGGCTTCAGTGTCCCCAGGACCAACTCCATCTCCGTCACCCCCGAATAATGGACCAGAAGTTATGGCGTGTCCACAGCCTATCTACCCAATGCTCATGGCCTTCTACAACCAGGCTCGGCAGCCTGGCGTCGGAGTCGGATCGGATTTCTCTAGACCATTTCCTTTTTTAGGACCAATGGGCGGACGGCCGAACTTTGATCACTTGCTCCATCGCAATGGACCGTATCCGCCCAAGTCTAATTTTCATGACGCCTTAATGGCCGCTGGAGCGATATCCGGAGGACTAACTTCTGTTCCCGGCAAAATAAAGGATCGATACACCTGCAAGTTCTGCGGGAAAGTCTTCCCGCGATCGGCAAACCTCACTCGGCACCTGCGCACCCACACTGGCGAACAGCCCTACACTTGCAAATACTGTGAACGCGCCTTCAGCATCTCGAGCAACCTACAACGCCACGTACGAAACATTCACAACAAGGAACGTCCGTTCCGCTGTCACCTGTGCGATCGATGCTTCGGCCAGCAGACCAATCTCGATAGACATCTGAAGAAGCATGAAGCTGACACTTCAGGACTTGGAATTGGCCTTGGCGACTCACCGTCCTCCAATGAAGCCGACCGCGAAGACTCCTACTTCGACGAGATCCGATCTTTCATGGGACAAGTGACGTACAACGAGGATCTGTACACCCCGACGAGCATCGGAGGCGGCGAGAACGACACCGAATGCAGCAGCGATGTCGAAAACGACATCACGCCCAACAGTACCAAAGACCCCACGAACAATAATGAAGCTGCCATCGAAGTCACGACATAGAAGATGGCGCCACGACGCAATGCCTTAGACTAGATATTTGTTGGTAGTTGAATTTTCTAGATTTCCCTACTCGTTGTTATACTCGTTATAAGTTTAATAAAAATTAAAAACAAAAGAAAAAGTATTACTAATATCGCTGGTGGATGGACTTTTTTGTCTGTACATAGATATCACAAAACTGACAAAGAAGACAAGTCCTTCCAAAGGATATATTAAGCAAAACAGATTTAGACACTTAAATTAAAAAAAAAAAACTGTAAATAAGGCACACACAAATCGGTACCCTCTCTGGCAAAGGAATACATCGAAAGTTTGTTAAAAAAACAGAAATATTATTGAAGAACAAATCAAAAAACAAAAAACACTATAATCAGTTAATTAATAATATTTGAATGCATATAAAGGACGGATTTTGTAAAACTAATCATTAAAAAATTATATAGAAAAAGGATTCTAATTATTATTATATTATTATTATTATTATTATTGTTGTAGCATTTAAAATAGCCTACTGCATCCCAGTTAGTACTTTATATTTAAACAAATTAAAATAATAATATTAAAAGAAATAATTATTATGTAAATAATACCTAAGAAAATCTTATTTAGTTTAGACTAATAATGTAAATCTTTTGCTATATATACGGAACTCTACTACTAGATATCTTAAATTATTATTATTATTGCAGATGATGAAAAATAAAATGAATTTTTGAAATTAAATTTTATAAAACTTTTTTAAACATCGATTCGAAAAAGAGGAATGTCCTTTTAATAAGAAATGTGATAAGAACTATTGTGGGAAGATATTTTATAAAAAGTAGGTTAGCCGGAAAAATTATCAAGACACTTTGTGTAAACTTTTTCAAACGTCTTTTTTTGAGTTTTAGAATTAGACGTGTTCAGAAATGTGATGTATGAGATAACTAAGAAATTTCTGTTCTTGTTCTATACCTTATCGCATCGGGTTTGGATGGCATAAACGTTTTAAGGAAATACAAAGAAATACAACGTATTTAGACAGAATTATTATTTTGTTGTCGGAAGCAGATGTCAATGAAAAGTGCTTTCCTGAACAATTAAAAATAGAGCTAAGCCATTATTCTGTCCTTCAAGTCAATACATTTTATTTAAAATTCTATTAGGTGCACTTTTCATTTTAGAATACAAGATTTTGTGATAATTAAGAATGTATTTTTGTATTGGTTCGTGACATTCAGCTCTGAGGTTCTTCATTTCGCAATAGTACAGAAATCTGAACACGTCTAATGTGTCAAATGATTTTTTTCAAATGGAACAAAAAGGTAATTCATAAAAACGTAAATTTGTGTATTTTAAACTTTCAGCGAAGATCAAATAATTACGTTCGTTTATTCTCTAAAAATTAGATTTACGTGTTGACATTTCTGGCAAGGCCGGATCGACTTTTAATCAGAGGGGGGGGGGGGGAGAGGGTATATGAGACACTTAACATAAAGATGAATTTTTGAGTACCGCCTAAAAATGTTCTTTGCTGTTTTCTAAAGGAGGCTGAAAAAATTTAAATAACATTATGTTTATCTTAACGTTACATTTACATAGACTCGTATGTAGGGCTAAAGTGATAAAATTAGTTGTCTGGCAAGATATGGTCTAAATATTTAATTTGGACGGCTCCCTACTTATGAAAGTATTCCAAAGCTCCAACAGGATTCTAAATATGCTATATATAGGCATATCCACAGTATTTTTAATTTTCATGTTACCACAGTATATTAAGCCTTAGAAATGAAATTGGCACTTTCTAAGTTTATAGATTTTCGTACCATGACTTACTTCAACTATGTAACCTACTTGTGACTTGATTGGATACAAATTTTTAATTAAAAATAATAAAAAATAGGCTTAAATACTGCAAATTTCAAGCGTACCAGATGCAAATTTATTAAGTTTTATAAACAAAAAACATTTCAACGACCTTTGAAACAATTTAACATCATTAATATATAACTAATTATAATATACACTGATAGAAAAACCTCGAAAGAAAGGTGTGCTACCATTTAAAAAATAGTACAAAGCAATTAAATTAGAGTACCTGCGTTTTTACAAAAATTAAAATCTGATCTTTTTCTCTATATAACTTTCTCAACGATCGATTCTGGTAGTATGTTATAGGCTTAAATTATTCTCTATCAATCAATAAATCAATTAAAATAATACCATTTTAAAGTTTAAAATTGAAAACGTGATTGGTATAAAATGTGATGTAATATGTGATTTTTTTTAGCGGCACACCTACCGATAAGATCTTACAGCAAAATAAATGATTGTGAATGATAATTTAACGAATAATAGATAGTAAAAAAAAAACTGTTGATCTAAATTTTAAAATTTTAAAGTTTGTACGACATGACAATGCAAAATCAAAATTAACTATGAAATTAGGGTTTTTCATTGATTTAACGTACCGGATATTACGTGACGGATATTAACGATGTTTCAAAATGAATCAGGCAAGTATTTTCTTGTTATTTAGATGATAAACAATCAAGAAAATGTTTGTTTATAGATGTGCCTCAAAATTAAAAAAAAAAAAAAAATGTTCAATTGTTGAAAATGAAAGATTCTGTGAATATGCCTATATGTGAGTTAAAATACAATAATTAAGTGAGTTTTTGGTGCATTTCACGCAGAAATGTTAGAAATTGTGTTGAATCGTAACTTTTTCCAAAACTTATATGTATATTCTGTAAAAAACTATAGATGCAGAAACCCAGAAAATGTGATCTTTTGTAGTTGGAAAATAAAACATAATCTTTTATGAAGATTTTTCTGGCTTTACGCTAGAAAACAAATTCCCAAAAATTACTGTTTTGTGTGAACCTTTTGAAAATTTTTTGATCAACAAAACTTGAAAATTGTAGAGAGAAAAATGATTGGTTTCTTGAATTTAAGGAAAAAGGTACATTCAAGTACATAATTTTTATAAAAATTAAATAAAAACAAATTAAGGTAAACAAATAAGTTGGGAAGAAACTTTAGTGTGTCACTCACAAACTACACGTTGCAGAATCTTTTTTTACTTCATTCCTCAAGAGCTTCAAAGCTTTTATATTAAATTAATAGATATGAAATGTTAATTTTGTTTTTCAATTAGTTCATTAGTTTAACGAAAGTGTCACTTTTGCTGTTTTTGGGACATTTATATGCTGTAAATTTTGTGTTTAAATCTTAAATTCACTTAAAAAATAGACGTCTTTAATTTTTTTAAGATCTTAAACGTTTTTGTATATAAATAAAAAATCATTGTTGAAAGAAAAAAACACTTTAAGAAAGCCTTACTCTATTTATGTGAGTTAAAAAATAAGATGGAATTAAAGACGAGTTTGAGGAGTTTTAAGGTAATTTAATATCAAATTGGTGATATCTTATTACTTCTTAATAGCCTGAATATTTGCTTTTTCTTTTTAAAAAAGATCTTATGAAAATAATATAAAGCATTACTAAAGTTTTTCTAAATTCTAAATTTTGTAAAAACAAAGATCTAAGTTGTTTTTCACAGCAAACCAATTTTTGGTTAATAACGTTAAATTACTAACAAAGATGTCATAACCCCTACGACCCTCTCCCTGGATTCGCCATTGATTGCTGGAAAACAGTACCACGATTTTCATTTTAAATGATCTAAACTTCCTTAATGCAAATTTTTGATAGTCAAATTGACTATCGCCGACTTTTCCGTCTGTGTAAGCTGATTCAATTCAATTCAATTCGATTGAACAATTTCAGAATATAATTGTCACAATTCATTGTTGCTATGGTGAAATTTTAAAATGATTTCTATAAAAGTATCAAATTGGCTGTGTTTATATAACATTCTTACTTTTCTTGTGTTTTTTCGAATTACGTAAGCTTTGTCGGTGTGATTTTGTACCTAAAAAGGGTAACTGAAAAAAATGTACATTCGTTTTTTGTAAGCGTCTGGTAGCTCTATTCAGAAATGACATATTTGTAGGAAAATGACTATTAAATTTTTCTAGTGACAGCTTTAGGTATCAATTTAACCTTGCACAGGTCAAATTCGATTATTTTGACTGTCAACAATAAACTATCACCTTAGCCGATTCCACCCCAGGAAATACATTTTCGAAAACAGTTTCAATAATAACAATAATTTTCTTATTTGTTTAAGATAAATACAATAATAATTGTATTTTACATACAAAACAAATAACAAAATCAAAACAATTCGATTCCATAAAATTAAAAAAAAATGTCTGCTAACATATTTTAACAATTTCATTCAAAATTACTGCAATTGATGCGATTCGTGAATTTTTAAATTGACTTTTCAAGGTTCCTGTCAAATTTTAAACCAGTGAGTAAGTGTGTACATACAGTCGTTTATTCACCGGCCAATAAAAGTTTTCGATCATATCACAAGAACGAGATATTTATGCAATTTCAGGAGTCCCTAAAGGGAGCCACCTTGGTCCTTTATTATTTTTTGTCTTAACTATCAACGACGTTATTAATGTTTTTAATTGATAATTCAACTGTCTCTATTGACGCTGGTGACATGAAATTAACAAAGGTTATTTCTACTCCACCTGATTCTATCTTACTGCAAAATGATCTTGAGTCATTTTAGACTTGCCGCGACAAAAATTTCTTAGAACTCAATGTAGTTAAATGCCAATTTATAACATTTACCCCTAAGCATTCACATCTTCCTATTGAACTTACAGTCTGGACGATGTTACTATTCATTCTGTGTTCTATTTGCGACCTAGGAGTTATTTGCTAAACCTATAGTTAAATTTTTCTAGAAAAGATTCCTATTTATTAATAGAAAGTCAGGCAGACCGCTCTCTTTCGCCTTAATTAACTAATACATATTTCGGAAAAGAAAAAATCATCTTAAAAATGTATAGGTAGTTCATATTTTCTAATTATTTTAAATAAAATAGCTCTTATAAAATATAAATAAATAATAACTCTTATCGCGAAAGTCAACTATCAATTAATATTTTTTAATTAATAACATTATTTCTGCTGTCGTCAATTGCCAATACTGTTGACCCGTTGTGAACATTTTTAATTATCTATTTTGAATAAATAAATTGTGAATAACATTTTTAATTAATTTTCTGATTGACGATTTTTTTTTTAATCGTTAATTTGCAGTCGAAGAGTTAGAATAGTAACTCAAAAATAAATTAAATGTTAGTTTTGAAATAATCAAGTTAAAATTGTGTATTTTATTTCCAAATAAATCACGAATCAAATGTAGTAAGCTACAAAAAAAAACATTTATGCATATCGATCCAGGCCAAAGAATTTATATCGAAAGCTGTAGATAATAGAAAGTGAGAAAATGTTTCTGGGGAGCTTAATAGCTCTGGTCCTCCAGAACAAACTTCAGAAAATTGACTACGAGTATGGATCGATCTAAAATGCAAAAGCTCTCACAGGCTTCATTATACGAACAATCAAGCCACTAGACGACTGTATGTCACTTTTTTTTGGTTAAATTTTATCAAATGATTTAAAACATCAAATTCTTTTATCTAGCTCTTAACATTTTATAATTTATTCAGGAAACAGGATTTGAAAATAAAAAAAAAACCTTGAATCAAGATCATAAAGATTGTAAATGCAATTAAAAGATATCATATAATAGTCTATCAAATGCACTCAAACTACATTCTCTGTACATATAAAAACCTAAGATTGATATCGCGCGCCTAACAATTATTGTAGCTTCTTATTTTAATTTTAAGTGTGCACTTAAGATCTTAACAATTAACTTTAAGAAGTCTTAAATCATATCACAACAATTATAATGCGATAGTCTTCCGTGTCGTATTAAAAATGACATCAAGGTCAAATATTTATTTCATGTATTCGTTTATTTCATAATCAAACTGAAGGAGAATTTTTGAATTGTCAGTCGCTTCCAAAAAATTGCCATAACGTTTAAATTAAACTTTTATCGTCGACTTTTAACTATAGCCACCACCAAATCTCAAATATAATGTTTAGCATATGTTTTTTGATTTAAATAATGTTTATGAGGTAATAAATCAGCAAAATAAGAAGCCAGACAAAATCCATGAACAAACGTCAAGACATGACTTAACCACTCTCAAAGTCAAATCAATAGCAGAGGTCACTTTTTTGGGAACAATAAAGCAATAAGGTAATTTTGCAAACAAACATGAGTAGCCCAAATTGCTCTCTTTTTTAGCTATGCATGTTTAACATACCCTAAAGTGTCTAAACACCTGCCTAATGGCCAAAAATTAATGGGTCAGTACATGAGCATTGAACATCAAATATCAGCCCAGCATCAGTGCAGCAGCAGCAGCGGTCACTAATAAAACTGGCAATTAAACTAATAATACAATAAAAATAAAAAAATTAATTAATTAATCCAATTGCACGACCTTTCTCTTTTTTGTACTTAAAGTCGTGTTAAGAGCTCGTCAGGCCACCCGCTTCTCAACAATGGGGTATTTATCTTTTAAATTTGAAAATAAAATAGTGGGTGTAAGAAATGTGAAACATTTAAAGCTCCAGGAGATTCTAAGTTCAAACAAATTATCTAAAGTAAGTAAGTAACTACTTCTCTGATTTAGGTACGAACGTTTATACATTTTATTGGAACAAAATTTAACCTGGTAAAAACAAAACTTTATTTTATTTTATAAAAGTTATTAAGAAAAGGGTGGAATAAGTTAAAGGAATTTTTTTTATTTCTAGCCACTTTATTTTTCTATTTGTATAATTAATTTTAATCTGCTATATCAATCTCTTAAGGTCATATTCCATATTCAAACACCCCACTGTAGGCTTGCTGCCAAAACTCGATCACTTATAATACCCAAGTGGCACACTCTAATTTTTTTTATTTTTTTTAAATTCGATGCGTTTGATTGACGTTAATATAATAAGATCGTATCCGTGGTCCAAATCTCGATCAATTATACTGCGAATTTGAAAAGTTTTTGAGAGATCGTGATGCGGGCTTAGACCCCTCTCAAAGCAAATGAGGTTCGGTTCGGATCGTTTCAGTTCACATTCACAATTTGGTCGATTAATTGAGATCGAGTGAAGCCTTTAAGATTTGCAAAGAATCTTGTTAAATAACAATAAGCCGCTACTGTGTGTTGGCTATGGTCATGGCCGCCGCGCCACCGCTCCACTCCGCACCAAAGTTATTATTATTTATAAGCTTCAGCGAAAGTGTGCTTCAACTGTTTTTTTCTTCATGATTTGCCTGCACAGCATACATTCCATTCGTTATAGCCATGATGAATGCCATTCAATTAGCTGGGGCAGTAGGCACGTTCCATCAAGAGCAGGGCGTAGAGTAACGAAACACTAATTAGCTAAATCATCATTACCTTGCCAAAAACTGCTCCAAGCTATCTCTGGCTTGCTTAATATAAATTATTTAAAAAAAAAATATTTCGCATCATAGGAATCATGGTTCTTTAAAGCAGCCGACCAACCAACGCTGCGCCGCCGCGCGCCGCCGCGCCGCCGTAAGTCGACGAGTTGATCATTATAAGTGCGTGAGATTTATGAGAAGCACAAGAGCGGGTAATTTATGAGTGCGTTGTGGGTTATAGATGATTTATTTGAAATGTCATTGAATATTAATGATGCATATCATTTTCTTAGGTGATTTTAATTCTCGCTTTATAAATAAATGGAATATTCTCATCTTTAAGTTTTTGTAGGTAATTAAAATTAGAACAAAGATGATTTGTGATGGGAGTAAGATAATGGCTTTATTAACCTTCAGTGAATGGAATTTGAGGAATTTGTTGTGAATATTTAACTTTTATCAGCCAATACTTGATAAGAAAATTAGAATAATTTATTCTAAGTCTTGGGAACTATATGAGAAGGTTAATTTGAAGAAGATGATAATAGAACCATTAGGCATAGCTTAGGACCATTATCAGCACAAAAACAATGGTATAAAAGAGATTATTAATTTTTAAACTATTATTCTAGATCTGTGCGATATTTTTTTGATCAAGAGTGTTCGAAAACTTTTGCATTTGCGGTTAAGTTATTGAAGGACAAAAAAAAAACAACAAATAAAATTATGAACTCGTCCTTAAATTTAAAAAAATACAAGAAGGATAAACGTCCCTCGAGAGGAAAGGGCACTACATACCCTCGCTCTAAACTTCCACTTTTGTCTACCGTCAATTTTAATAGGAAATTTGTATTAATATTCTTCACTTTTTTATCAAATTTCATTAAGTGTTTTTTCGCTCAACTGTTTCCCTCCTCCCCTCCCATCTTGTAGAAAATTTTCGACATCATCTTGAAAAATGCATACAAATATTTGTTTGTTCTCCCCTAATTGACAAATCTTGCAGGCGACTCTGTGCATGAGTTAAAACCTCAATAAAAATATATTAAACAAAAGAGCTGAGCTTCGAACTTTTTGTTTGTGTTTCTTGAAAAGCTGAATTTCATGTTCAAAATGATCTAAAAGATCAATTGGCTCAAGATTATCTCAATAAAAGTTATGATTAAGTTTTAGAAGAGTGACTAAGGGCCTATTTAATGGTTCTTAATCCAACCAAACTTAGAATTATAGAAAGTATATCAGTGAAATCACTGCCAACATACGTGGTTAAAAGAACTCTTACTTTTATCATAGGTTACAACTATATAGAATTATTTTCTGCATGCTACAAGAAATGTGCTCTATCAGTCCTATGGTAAATTATAACTCTGTTTATTGAGGTAAACAACTGGGAGATCTATTGGTAATACAGAAAAGGGTAGGACATCTTATTCTATAGACAATAATCGCGAATTTTAAATTTCCGTCAGATATAGGACAGCAAAAACGAAAAAATCTTACGATATCCTAAGACTCCCTACGCAACATTCTGAAGAATAAAAAGCCTCGAAGGAAATTCTTCTTGAGGTCACGTGCGTTTAAACAACAA
The DNA here is from genome assembly GCA_951509635.1 of Eupeodes luniger. NCBI lineage: Eukaryota > Metazoa > Arthropoda > Insecta > Diptera > Syrphidae > Eupeodes > Eupeodes luniger. Next base: position 1,531,875 of record OX608075.1, on the reverse strand, counting down.
ATTAATATGCGTGATCTCTGACAACATTAAATCCAACATAATGCCCTGATGGCAACAAAAACACTTTGCTTCCTACTTTCGAACCGATATTCCGATGAAAACTCAATTAGTGCCGATAAATCATTACACGCTACGCGAAAAGTGTGGCTGGCTGGCTGGCTCTGTGGTACCGCATCCTGCCATGTTAACTATACGCGTACATCGTACATGTTTGCCATCTTGTCCGCCTTCTCCTTCAATCTAAATGAAAACCAAAAAGAAAGAAACACTCACAAGGTCCAATTAAACAACCTCTTGTTGTTTATACTCTCAGCTCAGAAAGAAGTCTCCATTCGACTTCAATTGTTAAGTATCTTCAACTGGAAGATTAAGTGTGTGATAACGGTGTCGGTGGCGGCAGTAACAGCAACAGCAGCAGCAGCGCAGGAGTCGCTTCTTTCTCCGACAGATGAGTGAATTCCATATGATGGAGTTGCATTCGGATTGGACTTGGACTCGGAGTCCATTTATAATTGAGTAATCTTATCTTAAAACTTGAGCTTGAACCATAAATAAGTTGTGTGTAGGTATCTTATGTATCGTATAGAGGATTCGGCAAAGTAACCTGGCCATCAGACCATCCATACATGAGCCGCTGACCCACATTTCCAGTTTCGACCGACCGACCCAAGATGGATAACCTGCTATCTGCCAACCAACAATCATTCAAATGAGCAACCTGACAAAGTGTTTCCTTTTATTTCTTTCTTTTGGTTTTGCATCTTCTTGCTTAATCTTTGGACTTTCAAAATATCGTTTTTTGGAACACAATCATCTGCATTCGAACGACAGCAGTCGTTTCCATTTTAGATAGTTTCGTTGTTTTTTTTTTTATTTCTGATGGGGAGGAGGGAATTTTGCCATCTCCTTGACAAGACCCTGAGATAATTCATTGAACAGAAATTTCTTGGTCGGTTTGCCTTTCATTTCTGTTGGTCCTTCACACGTTTAATGAATGAAATAAAATAAAAGCGAAGAAACTTGTAAGGTAATGGCATCATCTTCAGTGAGTGTTCTTATGAAAGTTAATAAACATACAGGGTGTACCTTAATTCGTCAATATTGTTTATGTTTTAAAAATTGATTGTTCATCTGTCAGATTATTTCTCGATTTTGAGCTTAATTCTGTCTTAAAATGTGTAGTAAAATATTTTTTCCGCTTTTTGTCAAATCCCTTTTTCCGCCCCCGCCCCTATAGAAAATTTTCAACAATATCTTAAAAATCTTATCAAAATGAATGTCAAAGAAAATGTGTAAAACAAAAGAGCTGAGCTTCGAACTTTGTCTTTGTGTTTAATGACAAAGTAAAATTTTACATTCAAAAAGAAAAGGCTTAGTGAATTTCCTGATTCAAATTATTTTCATGCTGAAAAAAACTAACGAAAGGTCATTAAGTGGTTCTTAAGTCGAAAAACACAGCTTGTTGCCCAACCAACCTTACATGTGTAGTAATTTCCTTATTTCTCGACTTTAAGGTGAATTTTGTTTAAGAATACATGAAATACAAATAAAAAGTTTAAGGAAAAGTCCATAGATTATATGATGCTTGGAAAAACCTCGAACAGGTCAAGCTTAAGAAAGGGTTGTTTTTTCTTTGAGCTATAAAAACTATAAGTAAAAAAACTAGGAGAAGGCTATGAACTAAAATTTCATAAATATATTACAAAAATCTACAAAACATTGATATGATCTCGCCCTTACTCTACTATAAAATGACATAGCTGCATGCCGCAAGAACCAGTGTATCAATCCTGGTGTCCCATAAAATATTGTCATGTTAACTGGAAAACATATAGCCTCGCATGCGCAAAGATATTTTTTCTATACTCTATTCTCCTAGAGCTCACCTCATATTCATAGGTGCTCCAAATATCCGGACACACGACCAACGTGTTCTTCACTTGCTCGCATCTTATACTCCATATGCAACCCAAGCAACCATCGACCACCACCACAGCTCGCCGATCAAATTGGAGTACCAACAAAATGATATTGCGTCTGGATCGCAAGCAGTGTTATGGAACCAAAACTTCATTCCTCGCCACAGTAAGTAAATTGAAAAAATAAAACAAAAACAAAGTCTTAGCAACAACCTCCTATCTATATACACCAACCACAACGTCACTCCCCTGTCATGGCAGAGGGTCTCCAGCTTTTCAAACGAAAGTAGTTTATTTGTTCTCGGCGAGCTTATGCAGTATAAGTTTCCTTTTTTTTATTTATTTATTGTTTTTTTTTTTTTGCTTAGCCTTAAGGTCTCCAGCGTTAGCTAACAACTCATGTAGCCGTCGTCGTCAATAGAATGGCTGAATGTTTTGCCCAGGCTCTTCATCGCAGATATAGCCCATACGATACCAAAGACAAACCATATGGGCCACACCCATGCCCGAGGGTAAATTTAAACCTCATGAGGTCGGTTTTGCATCTTGCAAATATCTACAAAAACCAACAACAACCACCACCCGACCTGAGTCAACCGGCCCAGCCAACCAGCCAGCCATCAGCTACATAGCTAAGCTATAACCGGGATTGAAAGCTTTTAGCTTTGTCTATGTCGGAACATCGCGAATAAAGTAACAACAATCCAGGGTTGGATTTATTTAGTCTGAGGGATTGAAAGAATATCAAAAGTTCAACAATCAAGGCTACTAAAATATTTATTCAGGTGTTCCTCAAGGTAGAACTTTAGGTCCGCTTCTCTTTCGTTTTTTCTTTCTAACTATTATACGTACTATGATTATCTTGTACTCATTCTATAAATAAATGTTTAACTATAATGAAGTTCTGTTTCTGAAAATTCTTTATATGCTCAAAATAGGAATAATGATATTACAGTAAAACCAGCTTAGGTGAAAATCCAGTTATCTGAAATTGTGCTCATCCCTGATTATTTATCAACAAAAAACTCTCCGAAGTAATTAAAATGGATTCGAGAGAAAAATTAGCTAAACGCTTCAGTTTGTTTTGTTTTTCTTTGTTTAATCTTCACCACATTCTTATTACGATTAGTGATTTTTTCGAAAAAATTGCCTTGCCAAAATAAATTAAATGTCTGTTAAGAAGAATTTAAATCTGATCAAGTAAACTTTTATTTTACTTATCCCGAAATTAGTTTCTCACTTCATTGAAGCTTAAGAGAAAGAAAGCCACTAATATTTTTCCCTTTCTCTTAAGCGAGTTTAACTGTATGAATTTATGTATTCTCACCTGCAAATAATAAAGGGCTCTCATAGTTCACGTGTAACGAATCCAGCCCTGACAAATAACGCCATCAACTCATAGCTCTACCACACAGAGTCTTCGTCGTCGTCGCACGTCCAGCAACAACAACAACAACAACAGCAAAAATGTCTGATTGGCTTCGCAAAAGGGGGGAAATAAATCGCAACTACTCTGCAAGATACATGTATCTATGAATAGAAAAACGAGCTACTTTACGTGCGCTGTTAAATTGGGATTAGATGATTTGCGTTGCCGTGGAGGAATTCGCCTACAAAAATACCTATCTACTCCTATATATACTCTCGACGAGCGAAGCGACGGATGGTGGAACTTGTTTTGGTGGTGCTAGCCTGGCATGGCTTGGCTGGACAGACGACCGACGACGCGCTGGACGATTGTTGGACTTAAAGACAGATAGCCTCTTGCCCGTTTTGTTGTACTCTTGGTATACACTCAAGACTCAACTGAACCACAGTCGCCCAAGCCGAACATTAATCTTTTTTTTATTATTATTATTCAGTTCACTTTCAGTTTCAATGTTTTGTAAAAATAAAAATAGTTATATACAAGATCTGCTCTGCATATATACACTTACATATGTGCCATAGTTTAGTTGATAGATAATGGTCAGAGTATCTATATTCTATACTATGTAAGATGAAAAAGAAGCTGGCGATCGACATTCGAGAGCCTGATGAAATTGAAAGTTTGCGAAGGAGTTGTTGTTTTCGCCTTTTGTGCAAATCCCGTCTTTGCGATGAAAACATTCTTCTTTGTATGATAAAAATCAATAAGCTGTATTAATAAACGAAAGTATCTATCCAAGTTTCTATGAACTAGACGAGTACATAAATTAGAAGGATAATTTCGTAATGATTCTCAAAAACACTGATATGTGTATCAAAATAAAAAAAAGACACAAACTCACTGTCAGAGATATATAGTTTTAAAATGCGGTGACCATATTTCATTAACCTTTTGACTGATTTTCAAGTTACTTTAAAGCTTATGCAAAATATTGCATGGTTTAACAGCTCAAAGTTTTTCAAAAGACAAAACTTTTGTCGCAGAAATATTAATCGTCGGTAAGTTAAGTTTGATATTTAACTCAAAGAGGCGAAGGCAAATTCCTGACATTTCATCATCCTAGAAACCTCTGTAGTGTCTGTTTTCAATTAAAATCACATCTTAGAGGCAAACTTATATTTTATGGTCAAAACCAAACTGGTCACCTTAATCTAACACAAAAAAAAAATAATGAAATAAAACCAAGCGTTGTTTTATGAATATTTATACTCCATTAAAGACTTAGATATATTGGAGCCAATGATAGAAGTGCGACAGCGACAGGCTTTTTTTTTGCCTGCCAGTCTGCCTCAGCTTTTAGTTTGTAGATGTATCTTTTTTAGCAGCTATAGATTTATATGTAGGTATATGCCAAACTAGCACCAATCTGGAGCAATTATGTAAGAGCGAAGACACGCGAGCGGCACGGGACAATATATCATTTTCATTTTCACTTTCGGTATATCGGTATCGCTGTGCCGCTCCGCGTCCACTCCTCCGTATTACCAAAGTAGTATCGTCGTCGGTCGTCGTCAACGTTATAAAGGATTTTTATAGTGCACAAAACTTGAACTACATTCACTCTCGTGCCAGCTATGGTATCGCTGATCTCGTATAGAGCCATTTTTTATATCCTACTTGTCCACTTAGCTGAGATATTCAAATTAACAGCATCGCAGGTTGATTCTTCTATTTGTGGGCATATAAACAGTATAAATCCATCGTCGACAGCAAAGAGATTAGGGGAGGTAGAGGAGAGGATAAAATGTTGAATCTAGAGAAGAGCTAGAGATATTTTGGCCTGGAATTTGGATTGTTTATAGTTTGCAGTCAATGGATTTTGTAGATGAATTTGCTGCAATGGTTTTACTTTGTAGGCAAATAAATGTATTATTTGTAAATTATTTCTTTCTTTTCTGTAAGTTAGCTTAGAATTTGTATGTATTATTATTTAGTACAGAAAATCTTGTGCAAAATTCAACCACCTAAGGGCTTAGCATTTAAGGGGACTGCAATTTTCTTAACTTACTATTCCAAAATTTTAATGCTTTGATAACTACTCTCAAAATAATAATTCCCTTTTATTGAAAACTATGTACATTTAAACACGTCTAAATATGTAGTTACCCTTCGTGAAAAAAGTAAACATATCTTAATCTGGGGAACCTATGAACCTATTGTGTTATTCAGAAGTAATTTATAAGTTAAAGTCGCTATTTAATGATATTATCGTTTTTCATCTTTGAAAATAAAACAAACATTATTCTCGGAACTATTTCGAGGATTTTAGGACCTTTATATTAAGTGTAATATCCGCACACAATTTAAACAATACAACACAACACAAAATATTGATCAAACTAATTAAGTATTGCTTTGAACATTTGGTAATTTATTGAGAAAAATTCTACTGGGCTCTCATCACGTTACCTTTCTGACGAAAATAGTCTAAGGTCTAACCGATAGCCTAGAATGATATCGTCAGAAAATTACTTTACGTAGCACTACTACTCTGGTGTCGTCTATCGTTCTTGCTGAATTATTTTGAAAGACGCTGAATAAACGAACATGTTTGATAAATTAAAATTTTCATCTAATTCTACGAAATTGTTTTGTTTTTTTATGAGTTTTGGTAGCAAATTGTGACAACGATAAAATTAACGATAAAAGGTTAGGACACTTTATATAGTAACATAAAATATCTCGCATAAATACTATATCATGGATAGTTATTCGAGATTTGAGAGATTTCAGACCCAAAAGATTATGTCGAGCTTGAGAATCTGGACAAAAATTCCATCGCATTTTACAAAAACACAAATTTTGTGAAACGATTCTGAACTTTCTCAATTCTATCCGAAAACGTTTGTTGGGAAGGATTCCATATGACATCAGCATACTCAAGTGATAATATAACTAATATGTTATATAAAAATGTAAGTGTATAGGGATCCGAAAAGTCAGTTGAGTTTTTTTTTAATGAAGCTAATCATAGAGTTGGCTTTAGCAACAATAGTATCCATGTGCGGAACAAATGTGAACTTGGAATAAAAGGAGACACCCAAATTCTTTACTGTAGCAGTTCTCTGAAGAGGGGTACTATCAAGAGAATACGCAAACTCATAAGTTGTGAGTTTCCTAGAGACAAAGATAGCGAAGTATTTCTTGACATTAAGTTTAAGACAGTTTACTAAACACCCAGTTTGATAAATGATCGAGGTCTATTTGGAGATGAAAGCAATCATAAATGGAATTTACTTTTAAAAATAATTTAAGATCATCACTCATCAGCATATATGGGATATTGGCTGAACTTTATGTTTTTACAAATATCATCGAATTAAATTATAAATAAAAGTGGGCCAAGATGACTACCCTGATGGGAACTCTTAAGGTACATTTAATAGATCTCGAGGTTTGATTGTAAAGTTTTACTTTGTGTACCCTATCAGTTAAAAAAGATGAAATCCACTGAAGAAGATTAGAGTGAATCCCAAAATTATGAAGTTTACGAAGCAGTATGTTGTGGCATACAGAGTCGAATGCCTTACTAAAAGCCGTGAAGATATGCTATCTACTTGACTTTGACTTTCTATACAAATAATGACGAAAGAGGAAAAACATGCGAGATTAGTGACAGTTGATCTACCCGAAATAAACCCATGTTCTTTTACGAAAAAATCCAGTTTGATCTTTACTAACTTTCGAGCAATTTAGGAATTGTGGACAGCTTACGAAATATGCCTCTGTAATTTTCAACATTACTTTGCGAACCAGACTTATAAATTGGGATCAGAAAAGAAGATTTCCATTCTTCCAAAAATATTCCGGACGATAAAGATAAGTTGAATATAATTTGCAATGGAAAGCACACAGAGTTATAGTATTTTTTTTTTTAAACAAGAGCAGAAATACCATCGACACCAGGAATGTTATTGGGTTTAAGATCCTGAAGACCATTTAATACATCAGAGAATTCTAAGTGTATTGAGCCAATATCTACTCTAGTGGTCATATCTTAAAGAAAAACCGAGTTTCCTTGTAAAGTTGAGTAAAATGATTCAAAAAATTGAGCAAAAAGATCAAAAGTTTTATTAATGTCAGTAGAATTATCCCCTCTTAAATTCATCGTAGTTTGAAAGCCAATTGATTTCCTTTTAGAAATAATAAAACTCCAGAATCGTTTCGGATCACTCTCCAAATTAAGCTCAATATTCAAAATATAATTCCTGTGCAAGAATTTGCTGAGAACCATGAATTCCTTACGAAGTTTACAACATGTATGTTTGTCATCTAACGTGTTTGACATTTCATACTTGCCAATTGATTTATTTTTTAAATATGAAACTTAAGAAATACAACAAGAACGATAGCTGAATCGAAATTTGGCAGTGGTGTAGTGACAATCAATCTTTTCTTTATTTTGTTGTTAAAACTCTGTTCTCTTTAATCTACCAATAATTTACAACATTCTTGTGGATAATCTCAAATGGAGTTCATACCTATGTTCCTTTTTAAATTATTTGCAAAAACTAATTTTATCAGTTTAAAGAAAGTTTTTGTGTAGTTAAATTTATGTTTAGATTAAATCAAATTTTAAAATCTATCTCTATTTTCGAAGTATAAAATTATTCTGTAGGTAATATCACAGAAATATTTCAGTTGAAAACATTGTTTCCAGTTTTTTCGCTCAGCTACTGCGATTTTTGATTTTTCGTAAATTGGCTGCTTAAATGTTAATCTTTGATATTTATCAACAATTAATTGTTAATTGACAATCGCAATAGGGGGTTATTAAAAATGTATTCATTTTTTTTATAAATAATGGGAATATATTGGAAAGAATTATATCTTAAAGCGATACTAAGTGCTCAAAACTATAAATTTCAAAATCATTAAAGTTTACATGAATTGAATTTACTTTTTTTTAATTAATTTTTGAAAAACTGTTTTTAAACAAACACAGAAAGATTTTCTTGGAGTGTTAGAAAATTATACAATAATCATTTAAAAGCTTACTTTCGAGAATAAGGATATTTATTTGTATAAAAGACACTTCAAAAAAATATGTTTTTAGTCTCTTGGAGAAGGAGGAATATAAATGTTGTTTTGTTTCTATCAAATGTTTATACCGGTTAAGTTAAAAACTTTTTAAAAATACGATTGATTTTTTAACTAAGAAACATCATTTTGAAACCAATTTTTATAACATATTGATTGATTCTTATAACAGACATTTTTTTAAAAAAGTTTAAAATGTATCAACAAATTTCTGCAAGTGTTAATAATTATTATTTATTTAGTGTTTCTCAAAAAAAAAAACCATTACAATTGGCAGTCCTATCGATATCGCTTTACGAAATGACTTATAAGATTGTTTTCTTCTTTTTTTTTGTAGATAATTTGAAAGAAGAAACACAATCCAAATAAACATAACTTAACTCTAAGTTAAACCAATCTTCCAAAAAATAAAGTCTTAATTTATTTTTATGTTTGTTTCCTGATCTGTCTGCTGTCTGATGCCTGCTCCTTTTATAAAATACTTTTAAAAGTAGGTATTTATTAAAAGATACTGTTTGCTCTTTGCAACCCCAATAGTCAAGTCAAACCTCTCAAATCGTAAGTCTTTCGTATATGATTTGCCAATAAATGGCGTGAACATGCCTCAGCAATCATCCGGAAATTTATAGAGCACACACAAATATTTCACCGAACTCCATTGGCAGCCTTTACAACTACCTATAGTCTATACTCTATGGTATCATCTAGGACTCATATACATTCTACAAAAACAACAACTTCAAAAATAGATAGAAAAAAAGACGCAATATTTATGCCTCCAATTTGTGAATGGGTATCTCTTGCGAAAGTGGAATGAGAATGATACATATTGCTGCTCGGTTGGGCGGGCAGCTGCGGTAGCTGTAGACCATAAACTAAAATGCATCACTATAAATAGTGCAACCATGTGGAGCCTCGGAACCGCGAACAAAAATCAAAATCATACCAAAGTACCACTATACGACTATGACTACGATCGACGACGACTACAACAACGACGACGAGCATGCTCCTCTCGTCGAAGACAAGGTGTGGTCAGTACTGATGGAAACGAGCTATATAGTATTTCGTAATTTCGGAGGCAGCATTATAGAATACCTTCCATGCTTCCATCTACTAAAAACCAAATGCCTGATGCCTGCGATGCTGCCTGCGACCACACCGCCCGCCTCGCAGCGACACTTACTCTGTTCAGCGCAGGAAAATCGCTTTGGACTAATGGCCGGGACGGGCCAGGCAGGGCCGTGGCAGCAGCACTTTCCGAGTATATCAGAGTGCTACAATGCCAGAGTACCGGTGCAGCGCAGCAGCTCACTGAATTGGCTGTGGCTGCAGGAAACCTATGTAGAGCTCGTTGCTCTAGGTGGTAGTTTGCGACTGCTGCAGCAGTTTGGCTCCATCATCATCGTGAAATTAAGGTACCAACATACATACCACTGCAAATGGAAGTAGCGACAGCGCGCAATATGCTTAGTGAAGAACTGTTGCGGTTTCTGCGCTGCCCTGCAACTGCCGCTGCCGCTGCCGATGCCGATACCACCGCACTCTTGCGCACTATCGCCACGTCTATCTGATATGCATTTTTCATTCCGAGTGAGTGAGTCTGCAGAGGCGCACGACGGATATGTTGATGCTGAATGGACGTCGCTTTGCGAGGACTCCCGCTAATGGTTATGTTCAATGACTTTGCCAACATCTAGGACGGACGTTGATATAATACACAGATGGTTGCCCGGTTCTCTATTTCTTTTTTGCAGCCTTTGATCGAAAATTGATTTTGCAATCGTCTCTATAATGGATATTGGATTAGATCGAATCAGATGGATGCGGGGCTGCGCTTTGGTATGCGGCATTGCAGTTTGCAGCTCATATATACATATCCAACCAAACCCGCCATCGAGCGAGAGCACACGGTCATTAGATGCGATGCGATTTTTACGAAATTTCATCTCAACAAGCAGTAAGCATCAGCAGCAACACGGACAACGTAAAGCAGCATCATAAAACGGACCAAAGTCATTGTTGAACTGCTGATGCACGGCACCGCACAGTGCTGCAACTATACTTGCCTCTGCGTCGCGCTGCTGTGTGTGCGGAACTAAGCGCCTGCATGGCTCTGACGAAAACAACAAAAACGACGACCAACCACTACGACGACGCAACACGTATGAAGCGCAGCCAAAACGGGATGTAATTAATAAAACAGATAAATAACGCGATCCGAAACCGACCGCGACATGGTTTTAAGCGCGGCAAGGCTAACATTCTTCTGGTGGTGTGTTGTGGCGTTTGGGCGATGGCCGATTGCGCTGATGGTTAATTTTTTCCGTGTGACTCATACCCGTTGGCATTTTTGGTTTTTGCACAAAGACGTAGTTTTGGCTGCTTATTTGCAAGCTTAAGATCACTATGGTGGTAAAGTAACTTAGCCAATAAGGTTTACGTTGTTATTGATAGTTCAAACTGTTAATGAATATGGGAAATATAGAAATAGGACCCACTTGTCAAGCAACTTTTTGTGTAAGTCTAGCTTTGTCGTTTATTAGAAAATTCAAAATAAGGGTTAGTTTTTAAATGAAAAAGCTGAAAACTTGTTAAAAGAGCTTCCTTATGAAGTTCTTAATCTTGTGTAAGAAAGCCTCATAAAATCTTCTGTCTGTGTCATTAGTTACGGAAGTTCAAAACTCTCGCAAATCTGTTTTATTTTCATGGCTCGAGTTTAGGAGTTTAACAATCCTTTGACAATTACCAAAGGAATTTTACTGATAATTAAAGTTAAAAACAGAAAATCACTTTAACATTTTCTGAGAACCTTAATCTAGAAAAGATGTTTAAGTTGAAATTCTAGACAAATTAAATAAAAAATTCTGACGAAATACTTCTACCAAAAGCATTTATAAAAAACTTATTTGCATTATAAAGCAACAGTATCCACCGTTGACAAGGTTTGAAAAAACCAATTCTGAAACTGCAGTTTAAGATATTTCTAAGATAACATTTCTAACTTTTGAAACACTTAAAGAATTCAGAATATAAAGACAAAATGTAGAATTTTGAGCATTATGTCCTTTAGTCTTTCTTGTGCAAATTTGACGCTTTTAAACATAAGTTAAGCTAATTTTTGAAAACATTGTTCAAAGGTCTTAAAATGTACTCAATTCAGAAAGTTGACAAACATTCCTCTTAAAAAATGTACAAATTTGTATAATTTCTAATCAGTTGCAAATACTTAAAAAATAAGACTCTAATTCAATTGATTATTGAACCAAATGTTCCTCATAAAAAATAAACACGCAACAACATACCGCTACACAAAAGGTTACATATTTTTTTGTTTGCTGTGCTGCCAAACAATGAAACCTTTAAGACCTCTCAGTGTAATATACTACAATTTGCCGTGTATGATTGTTAATTTAAATTCGTTTAAAACACCCAGGTGCACAATATAATTTCACCACCACATCTAGTATAAGCCACAATATTTATCTGCTGTTGGGCGCCTTCCTCTACCATCCATCCACACCACATCTCTATCGTAGCTTATATAGCTCCAGGTATAGTTCAGCTCTCAAACTTATATATATAAAAAAAAACAAAACAAAAATTAGATGTATATAAAATGCGCAAACTGCATGTATGTTGCAACATAGTGTCTTATGAAGTGTCTCCCTCAACAAAAAAGTTTAGGTAACTATGCCATTGCAGCCAGGGCGTTGTTAGCCTATTTCGCAGCTGCAACACCATCGCCTCAATTCCAAACCAATCCTATCTATTTCATCGGTGTGTTTTTTTAACAGACTACTATACTTAGGTACGAGTATCGCTCTCTATGTGCCAGAGCTAGAGCCAGAGCCAGAGTCAGAGCCAGCCAGCACAGCAAGCTGGCCGTTCTTATCTTATGGTAAGAGGTATCCACTTCGTAACGCGTGATTACTGGATTGGGTGTGGCAATGTGCCCGGCGCTAAGTACTCCGACTTCGATTCACTGTATAATATATGCACGTTGTCCACTATCAAGGTCGATTAGAGAATCAAGAAAGACAAAAATAAACCACAAGAAGTTTTCATACCGGACGTCAATCTGCTCATAAGAATCGTCCTTCAACTAAAGAATCAGAAGCATTTACCCATGCAGAGTATTTCATTATGCAATCAGCTTATCAACTCCATCTTAATGCACCCCCTAAAGACAATATTGGGTTGTTGGGTTGGATTGGCTTGGCAGTGGCAAGATAAATCCATTAGAATAATTCAATTCATATTCTCGCCGACGACGCCGTTGAAATTCTTTTTTCTTTTGTTTTGCTTGAAATTCAAAAATCAAATCGGAAAAGAAAATAATAAAAAAGAAATATTTGAAACTTCACCCCGTGCGCGATATTCCTCGCCCGTCGTCGTCGTCAGTCGTCGTCATCATCGTCGTATATGCACAAGTTCATTTAAACAATCAGAGTGGAAGCAAGCACAAACTGAGGATCACGATTTTTCCGGCGAGGTGACTTCACGGAATTATAAGCATTTCTCATAATAACTTTATTACAAATCACTTAGGACCATAATGGGCCTCTGTTTAGCAGCGGGGAATGAATAAAACCGCATCATCATCATCATCATTATCATAATCATCATTATCATCATCCCAGAAATCCAAGATCATGCACGTGACTGGGGATTCATTTTGTAATGGGATCACCCCCCAACAATGGAATGATTTATTGCGAAATTTTTCAAAGTCTTAACATTGGCGCTTGCTCTGACTCTAGCTATGAAAATACAGTTTTTTTTGTTCTGCTCTTGTTACGTTGCCACCGCCCGCCACTACCGCTGTCCATCCGTCGAGTAGCGTCGTCTTCTTCTACCTTTGTACGAGTATGTCTTCTTTTTCAATTCTCAAAACCCGAAATCTGTTGATCGTGAGGATTGAGCTGTTTGTGAAATCAGCACATACGATTAACAAAGCTATACCCTTCAAGATTGTCTTTTGTGTAAATCAACAATAAAAACTCTGAATTACCATTGATTTGTCAAATAAAATCGAATTACGAGTTGTTCATGGTGAAACAAAAGAACTGAGCAGCGAACTTGATTTTATGTTAGCATTGAGAATATACCTAAGGATATTTTATTGATTTTCTGTGAGGGACTTTTTGTTTTGTATTAAGAAGGTTTTCACATATATATTGAGGTGAGAAAAATCAATAAAAATAAAATAGAGGGTTGAGAGTTTGAAGGCAAAATTGTTACGAAAGAGATCTTTTGAATGTTGTCAACAGAGCAGACAAATTGTTATAAATATCCTTATTTAAGAGAGTGGGTTAGGTTAAAAATACAGATAAATATCGCAGAGCATTTAAAACATCAAGCCGAGTTAAGCATTCCACATTCGATAAGTGCGGCTTAAGAAAGAATATCTATACTAAACAGAACGGTTTAGATTTTGAATCTAAATATTGGTGTTGTAATTGAATTGAATTGAATAAAATTGATTACATAAATAAACGCACTGAGAACTAGTGCGTAGCGACTTACAACTCTCAACCATTCCTGTGTGGGAGTAATGTTTTTAGGGATGGAGGGGACCTACAGTTTTACGCCGAATCCGAACGGGTAATTTGAGAAAGCACTTTTCATGACAAGAATTACTCTTGGAGGATTTGTCAATTCCTCACAAGAGGCAGTACCCGGGCAAAACCTAGATGGCACAGGCAGGGATTGAACCCAAGACCTCTGGCATGACAGTCCAACGCACTTACCATCATGCCACGGGTACTACTAAAAAAAATATTTGTATCGATAATGTTTTAACTAACAAAATCAGTTTGAGTCTTATGTTGATGCTCGAAAACTTTAATTCCAAAGACAATATTTTTTTTCCATATTTTATACAAAAGAGCTGAGCAGCAAACTTAATATTTCATATTTTCTAACTCTACATGCTAACGATATTACGATAAGGCCCCGGGAAGATTTAATTTGATCTCTTAAGGCATAATTCAAAGCAGCACGTAATTTCAATCTGGAGAAATTAAGACATCAACACAGTTCAGTCAAATAACGCTCATTTATTGACAATATATTTTATAAAACTACCGTCTGCTGGTAATGCTCGCATTACGTTCGATTGCACATTGGACATCGTAAAATTGAATTTAATTTTCACATTATTTTCAATTTTATGATATGAGTTCGCACCGAAACATTTATGTATGTATAGAAGCTAGCAGCTATAGCAGCATTAGCAGCTAAACGAGCAGAGCTAAAAGCTAGACGATGCTGTTGGACTGCTGGACTGCTGGAGCGCTAGAGTGGTGGTGGTTGTTATAAGTGACTTGAGACTTGTGAGTCGAGACTATATTGCGCTTATCGCACTCGCATCAAGATTCCAGATAGATGTATGTAACGTGTAGTACGTACGTGTATAGAAACATAGCAAGCTCAGGTTAAACAACGGTAGAGTGTGTATACGCTTGGTTATAACTGGTTAACAAACCACATACTATACACTTTGAGAGGCAAATATTCTTATTCGATGGTCAGTTTTTCAGTCAACGACGACAACAGACAACTATAGCTTGGCATTAATTTTGTCCACTGTAGGACACGTTGGACGGCAACGGTAACGCAGAAGACAGTGGGACTTTAATGCTTCGAAACTAAGTTTAAAAGCAGCAAGTTGGGAATTTATTTTTTAAACAAAACAACTGGACTGACTTTTCTTGTATTTATTTTGACTTAATTTTCTGCCTTATTTAGTTTTCTAGAAGAAGTATTTACAGAAATAGAAGATATCAACGGGTATGCAATTTCTCTCCAATTATAACCTTATCCTAACCCACTGTGTGACGAGTTGTGAGTTAATATGTGCCGCTGAACCTAGGCATCTTACCACCAACTGTTGCCTTCAATTCGGGGTGGATACGAGGAAGAATATACATATGCATAGCTCTGTGATCTGCTTTACACCCGATCCACTATGTGTCTCTTAATATGTTTCCCATCATCACAGACTATAGGTACTGCGTATGGTGCTATAATTCTGTTAAATAATTATCCAATCTTCGCTTAATTATTATTGTAGTTAAGTTAATTAGTTTGCATTAGCTTCAATATAAATTACGTTTTTCAAATGGGCAGTGTTTCTGTTTGTATATCTTGAAGCACTGCGTTTCGCTGGCGCTGCTGGCTGGCTGGCTGCTAAAATGAACGATCTAATAATAAAGTTTTTGAACTTTAAGCAGGTTAAATGCAAGCATCAAGCTCTTGGCTTGGCTCTACAAACTTAAAAGTAATGGGAGAGGTTGAATTCAATGAATATACATAATATTCACTTGAAGCGGGATATATTTATGTACATACATACATAAGTGTGTAATTCCATACACATTACGTATGCAACTACCGTTAGATTAAAGTACATACCTACAGCTACACACATATAGAAAGTGCTTTTGATTTGATATTATTGATGATTGCAAGCCACTTAAAGAGTGCACTGCTGTTGCATGATATCACCTTCTTTTGTTTTAATTCTTGAAAGTCACCCAAGCAATTAAAGTGAAGCATGTAATTGGTCTTTAATACTCTCGTACCGCCAAAGAGTGAAATGCGAAGAAAACTAATTATTATAAAATGAGATGATGGAGATGACTGACTGACTGTATAGTGTACAGTGTACATGTACAAGTGTATATATAGAGGCAAGTGTTTCAATAAAAAAATAAATATACTCGATCGGAATTTTTTAGTTTTTGATTGACGTTTTGCTATACTTTCACTTAAATTGAAAATATACATACATAATTTTTGTTATTGATTGATTTTATTTGCATATGCTGCTACATTTATGTTTTATTTAAACGGGTGTAGTCCAAGTAAAATAAGGGTTTAACCTTGGAATAAGAGATTTAAGCTAGAAACAAGTGTATACATTCTTTTTGGAGTCTTAAATACTGTATCTAATGGTCAGAGTCATGGATGATCATTTTAGATCACACCACATCCTCATTCCTAGGAAAACATATAATCATCAAGTCTGTGCTTGACATTGCCGATATTGGTGACTTTTGACCATTCATAACTTTCGACATTATTATTATTATTATTATTCCAAGCTTTATTCACTCATTGTTACTTTAAACTTTATAGTCCAAGAGCCCGGGCCTGCCAGACATACCTCATTTTATAAAAGCTGAAAGTTTGTGTATGTGTGCCTCTAGTACAGGTAAGAACGATCCCCAACCATGATACCTGGGTAGTGGTTCCTTTGGCAGATAACTGGTAGCAAAGGTGCATAAAATTCCATCTAACTTACCTTATTTTATAAAACTCAATTTTTTTATATTTCATTCGTAACAACACCAAAATTCGCCTTACTCATTGCCAGACACTTGGCATGGTTCCAACCCCCCGCCAGACACCCCTAAACTATAATAGTTTGTAATTCAATTTACGTTATATTATAAAAGCTAAATTTAATATATGTTTTTTGGGGAGCTATTAAACGATGTTTCCTTAGCAGCCAGACAATTTCGAGGGTTCTATCATCCTGCCAGACACTTTGAATTGAGCAGAAGTTGCCAGAGCGCGGAGCATATGTAGTAGTCGGTGCAAGCGAAACAGAGCATTCGGTTTATTGCGATCTTTGGGGAGAGTACGATAACTCAGGCGACAAAGTTTAATGACGGATTTGTATAGAACAGTTAAAAACAAGCATTTTTGACAATGGGAGGGGGGGTATAACTTCCCCAGTTTAGGCGATAGGGGCAATTTAAAAAATATGTACGTTTAATGGAAAAAAATAATTAAAAAACATCGGTAACACTTACAATAAAGTATTACATTTTTTTACAGCCAACATTCTGTTCTAACAGCCAGTTTTTAAATCAAGTAAAACTATGTGTAGTTTTTGAAAAAATTAATTTTAAACTCAAAATTTGTGCAAAAAAGTTAAAAAAAAGGGTTTAAAGTGTAATTTTTGAAAACTTTAAGATTATCTACTATATTGTAACATGATAACACTTTTATAATATAACGTAAATTGAATTAAAAACTATTATAGTTTAGGGGTGTCTGGCAGGGGGTTGGAACCATGCCAAGTGTCTGGCAATGAGTAAGGCGAATTTTGGTGTTGTTACGAATGAAATATAAAAAAATTGAGTTTTATAAAATAAGGTAAGTTAGATGGAATTTTATGCACCTTTGCTACCAGTTATCTGCCAAAGGAACCACTACCCAGGTATCATGGTTGGGGATCGTTCTTACCTGTACTAGAGGCACACATACACAAACTTTCAGCTTTTATAAAATGAGGTATGTCTGGCAGGCCCGGGCTCTTGCTCTATTACAATAATTTTATAATACTATTTGATTGAATATATTTACATTACATTTAAACAAGTATGTGTACGTAAAATTAATTAAATTACAAGAAACAAATAATTCAATAAAGGTTTTAAACTAATTTAAATATATACATTATTTGAAAAGAGAGGTATAATTTTAGGTTATCTGAGCATAAGCCTCCCCCAGACTTCTCCATCTTCTTCTATCTAGTGCTTCTCTCCAATAAAGTGGGCATATTTTTCGGATGTCATCCTTCCAGCGTTTATGTTGTCCACCTACGCTTCTTTTGCTTTCTAAGGGTATCCATTCGGTTACTAATTTTGTCCATCGATTATCAGGTGTACGTATTACATGTCCTGCCCATTCTTAAGCCTGTGTCTAACGTCTTCAAAATTAGTTTGACTTCTTATATTCTGATGGTTCATTTGCTGGGCAATATGAACGTTGAAAATAACTCTCTCCATTGCTCTCTGACATGATTGGAGTTTCATTTCAGTGTTTTTCGTGACTTGCCAAGTTTGGCATCCATAGGTGAGGACTGGAAGAACCGTTGAGTCAAACACATATTTCCTTATTTTATTCGAAACATTCAATGTAAGAAGATGCTTAACGTTCCAGAACTACCTCCAAGCGTTCGTCATTCGCTGCTCTATATCCTTTTTTTCTTTGTCTTTGAAAGAGATAATCTGACCAAGGTATGTGTAGTCTTCAACGTATTCTAATATATTGTTATTAACACTAACTGGATTAGAAGCACCATTTGTCATAATTTTAGCTTTCTGTTGATTTGTTGACAACCCAATATTTCCGCATTCCGAGCACAGTTCGTTCAGCATCGTTTTAAGTTCTTCACTGCTGTTTGCGATAATTATAATGTCATCGGCATATCAGAGGTTTGAGAGACATTTGCCATTTATCTTCAATCCTTTGTCTTCCCAGTCTAGCTTTCTAAATACTCCTTCTAAGGCCGCGGAAAAGAGTGCTGGTGAAATTGGATCTCCTTGCCTTACACCTCGCGATATTTTAAAATCTGGTCCGATGCATTCCGTTTTTATGTGGGATGTGCTCCTGTCATACATTTTCTTAAGGATTCGAACTATTTTTTCGTCTACACCTTGATTGAGAAGCGCCTTCCAAATAAATCTCTGCTCTACTGTGTCAAACGCTTTTGCAAAATCGATGAAGGCAAAGTATATTGTGATGTTATACTCTTTGCATTTTTCTATTATTCTAACTTTCGACATAGATGGTGTTAATTATGGCTTGAATATTATGCTTCTAATTCTCCAAGAGTTGCTAGTTTGTCGTCGTAAGCAAATGACTCAACATAGTCCTAAAAAGTTAATAGGACCATTTCTGGAAATAAAGTTATCACCAAATTGATATTGAAATAAATTGCTAGTTAAGCACGCTGTTTGATAAGTTGCACCGTCTTGTTTCAAACAAAATATTGAAGAAGTTAAGCTGAATCGAAAATATGTTGTAAAAATCAGTTAACATATGGCTCGAAGGCACTTGTCACTCTTCTTAACGGCAGCTTCCCTCATTTCGAAGGAAATTAAGCTATAAAATCAGAAATAAGCTTCTTTACTTAAAACCGTGAAATTAAAAAAGTGCTCTATAACATTTCCGAAGGGATTTATGTTTTTTAGTAACTTTCCACGATTTGGCATCGTTGTTTTCGAGTTCAATGATTCATGATAACTTTACAAACCTTACTTACAAAATTTTCAACACAGTTTGATATTTTCATTTATCAAAATTATAATAAATTAAAAGTTCGATGACAGATTTTAGTCTTAGAAGATTCGTTAATCTAAGCCCATTCAAATATAACTATTTTCAAATAATACAAAAAAAGAAACAACGAAGAAGAGGGTTAGTTAAATAACAACAAACTTATTATTCAATTACAAAACACGACTTTGGTGAATTAAGTTGATTTGGTTACAAGAAATAAACTCTTTTTCACTCATCGTCATTATAGACAACGTCGCGTCGTCGTCGGTCGCTTCGTACAATATATTTACCCATCCACATACAACATTTACAACAATTTTAAACATTGTCCTTTAAACCATTCGAATATATCTACTCTTACATATGTCTGAAGGTATAGGAATTACGTTATTGTACGCGGTACGTGTCACATTGCATCTCTAGCACTATAATGCAATCTCTGGAATACAAAAATATACCCCATGTAGTATCTAGGACCGCGCACGAACCATACACTGTGATGGAACTAATTTCTTTGCGTTGTACTTGCTAAATTTATGCAAAACGCTCTCGCATTGAATCTCATGATGACATTCGAGACATAATTCAAGCCCACGCATCAACATAAATTTTCCTAAGCCTAGGGAGACTCTTTGCTGAAGAACATCATGCATGATGTTGCTTTTGGCTTATAAAGGTGGCAATGGCAAGATCTGGATGGTTTGAGAGCTGATCACGATGATGGTGATGGTGGCGGGCGGTCGGTAGAGTGAAGATGCGGAGGCGGAGACGAAGACGAAGGAGCAGATATATATAGGAATTGGTTTTACGGGGCTCAAGAAATACGATTATATTCCGTTGATTGTTGTCACCGTAGTCGCATTACTAGCATCACTACACCAACATCACAACAGAACTACGGATACCGATACCAAACTATAAGCTATAGAGCTAGTCCTTGGAGGAGATGTTGTCGCGCGTCTTCTCCCAGACAACAACTCTCTCGAGATGTACCTACAACAGGAGGGCAGTTGTTGTCAGCGTCTTCCTGTTGCCATAAAGATTAGATAACTTCTTTTTGATTTTGGCTTTTGGGGAGATTTAAGTCGGATTGCAGTGCAAATTGTTGATTCTCGCCAGCAGAGCTCCATAGAGCAGCACCGCCGCCGCATCACCTCTTCTTCCGCCACCTCGACTTTTTTGATTTGATTATGCGAGTGCGCAAATGCTCGGTGATGGTGTTTACTCGCTTAACTTTTTCTTTTCGATATGATAAATGTGACATGCGCCGAGGAATACCATCAAATCAAGGCCCATAAATTATTGTCACGTCGCACGGATGGATATGGGGTTTTGCAAATTCAGAATCAGAATCAGACGAAGATGTCTAAGAAGAAAATGTGTTTTGATGGGCGTGTGGAATTTATAGTTTTATTTCTTCCGTGCAAGGAAACTGCAGTTTGATGTTTTTAGTAAAAATAAGTAGTTTTTTGTAATTCAGAATAGAATTTAAAAAATGTTTGCCTGCATGAGAAGTTTCGATGATTGTTGTTTATGCAGTCTGACAGTTGATATTGTCAAACTGAGTTAGCAGTTTTGTTCAGTAAAGCTTGCCAATTCGTCATGAAAAGCTTAAACCAAGATTAAAGCTTTAAAATTGTGCAAACTTACTTCGAAAACAATCAAAAGGTTCATGTAGTTCATAGAACACTTTGTCCGAATGGTGATTGGAGACCATTATCGAGCTATACTGAGTGATTTTTCTACTAGTTCCGGTTTAAAGTTTTTAAACTCTTGACAAAACACTCGACACTTGTAAAAATGTATAGTTCAATTAAATTTTTGAAAAAAGTACTTGATTGGTTGAAATATATTTAAAGTTTCTTAAAAGGCTCTCAGCATTTGTCTTCAAGTCTACATAAAACGTATACACCTAACTAAATTACATAAAACAGCCATTTCCTTAAATTTTAGATTCTGTTCTTAAAAGTGCTTCATCTTTTTTTCATTTGGTTAAATTTTCTTTTACCGTTTTTAATCCTGGATTAGCTTGAAGACGTTACAGATACCTATTTCACAGCATGTCTGCTACAATTGAAATTTCTTTCAAGGAAATTCTCTCCCCAAATGACATGATTTCTGATGCAAAAAGGTCTTCAATATGCGCAGCAATGCAATTTAATTTAGAGCCTGCGAGCTGAATTTCGGTTATTTTTCTATTGCTTTTATATGCGCTGTTTGTCGATATTCGATTATTCCCTTTGTAATTGGTTCACAATTTCCTTTTCCCCAATCAGAAATATACAAAGACGACGACGCGGACGTCGCGTCTTTCGCAACGTTAGACTTTGATGAAACTTTCGCCTGGTTAATTTAGGTAGATCACAAGAGAGTATCGGTACATCCTGATTGCGCAAAATAGACACAAAATAAAACAACAAATTTTATCCCGGAGGATGCGCACAGAAATAAGCAAAGCATTCGCTATATTCGCTGGCTCTATCAAATTTGTTACATCTGCAGCACAAGTCTTTCGTGGGCAACTAACTGCTGCAAAAGTCTACCTAAATAATGGATATGCAAAAGATCGAAGCTATTCTGGCATGTATAGTATATATAGCGAACTGACATCTGCGCGTTCACTTGTTTCATAGACTTTGTCTCCACCATCCACCATCGCACCATCACCACCATCCCGCTTCTGCCACTACCTCACCGCCACCGCTACCGCCCTCAAACTCTCTGGGGGTCTTTATGGATCAAAGAGGTACGCGTGATAACCAATGGGCATAAATAAATTCCGCCAAGAAATGTCTATAATAGCTCTATAGTTGGGTCAATCTGCTGCGCAGCCGCAGCTGTAGCAGCAGCCATCTATTACGAGGGCATACACAACAGAGGCGCATAGCATCGTTAAAATCGTATACTCGAGCTATTTTGTGGCAAATACAAAAACCCAACCAAACCATCATGCACTATTATAGCCGTTATTTGAATTTGTTTTGTTTTCAATTTTTGTTGTTGCTTGTCTTTGATGGTAACACAAAACGAAGTTTCATTTGTTAAACGTGAAGTCGTATTCCATGGGGAATATGATTTCCGACATGTCTATTAAATAATAAAGCCTCAAATGATGTACGCGAGTTCAAGCCTATTTAACAAACAAACTATTAAAGAGTTATTATAATTTTTTTAATGACCGAGCGTTGCAACTTCTTTTCGTTTTATTTTAAATTTTGATAACCGAAACTAAATGCCAACAAAATCAATAAAGGGAAATAAACGTATAGTTCTTGTGTTGGTTTACAATTTCATTATTTGTTAACGATGAGTTTTTAAAGGATCATAAAAATCTTTTGGTTGATGGTTAAAAATGAATGCACGAATAGATTTTTTTCTTTGGATCTCAAAAAATTTCGTCTTTATTAATATTTTCACCTTCTAATTAATGGATATTTTCTGTGCTATTTTCAGCATAAAAGTTATTTACTTATACATACGTTTCATAATCGATTGATTTTAATTTTAAAGTCGATACTAACTTTTTGTTCGAAGATCTGTCAAAGTTTGTCCAAGAATTAAATCCTGTTGATCTAAAATGAAATTTTGAGAACTTTGGAACTAATTTACTATTTATTGGAAATAGTTACAGCTCAACAAGTTGAAGCTGAATTTAAGCTGGATTACAAAAACTTCTATAGCCCTTTAAAGTTTTTACAAATTGGTTTGTAAAATATGAATTTTATATTCAGTGTCAAATTATCTAGTATTAAAATTACCATGTCAAAATTTCAGATCTGGGCAATTACAGTACAAAAACGAGGGTGGAATGTGGCCCACACTGATAACTTCCCATCTAGTCTGTCAATTTGTCTTGCTTAAAACTTTAAAACTTTAAGGTTTTCCTGTTTTGTTAAAAAAGTTGTCAGTTGAACTTTTTTAAATAAATCAAATAAAAATTACCAACAATATTCTGCGTGTGATGAAAAAGTTTAATTTAAAAATCTATTTTTGTTAACGAGATTTTCAGTAGAAAACCAATTTCTACCAATTTTAGTAGCATTTCTTGGAAGTTTTTATTTTTTATGTAAACAAATACAAATTGAATTTTTCTAAGGAAATTTAGCACGCAAAGAAATCATTTTGAAATCAATACCTTCATTTAATCACAAGATATAAACAATCGAACATTTATTTTTAACAATTTTGAGTACTAGTTTTTGTACATCTTAATTTTTATGAAAAAAAGTGACTGTCGGATTTTTATAAAAATTTTACTGAATGGCGAATACACTATTTTTTATAAAATGAAATTAGCTTGAAGCCAATATCTTTAATTTTTAAAAAGATTTTAAAGTCGAAAATCAATTTTTACCAACTTTTGTTAATGTTTTTTGTAGGTTCTTATTTTTTGTAAAAAGAACTTTTAATTCGATTTTTCTCAAAATCTTACCAGATGTCAAAACCTTTATCCTTCGTTGCATACAATTATTTTGAAGAAAATCGTTTTTATTTGTAAACTATTCGAGGTCAGAATATTTACTACAAAATTTAATGTCGCAAGATTTTAACTTTTTTTTTTTAATTGCTATGGTAAAAAAACGATTTGGGGTCGCCTAAATTGAAACTCATTTTTTAAATACTATAATTCAAAAAACACCCTATGGTCCTTTCTACATACCTAAATGCTATTATCTTTAAAACAAAATATATTAAAAGTGAATATCTCTTCTGGTTCTTGAGATATGGTAGAAGAAAAAAAGGTATCCTGAACGTATGTAAGCAGACATAAACAGTTCTCTAAAAACCACGAATTAAGATTGTATGTGGATTTTGAAACGTTAAGAAATATTTTATTTGACCAATCTGACTAGTTACAATAATTTTCAAAAGTAAGTTAAAAATCTTTTTAATCTACTTCACATTTTAAATAAAAAAATCTGGCAAAAAAACGTATTGGAGCAAAATTTTAAAGAAGCTATTGTTAAGGGTTTAACAAATTACTAGTTATCAATTAGTATAATAAATAATAAAAGTTATAAATTTAGCAATTTACTAATGGAGTCTAAAATTTGAAACCATTTCTAATTGACTTTTATAAATAAAAAGAGCATCCGAACCTGTCTTAAAAGTGAGAGTTAGTGAAAATAAACAAAAGAACTATACTTAAACGGACCTATCAATTCGAATTCTTAACTGTTGACTGGACCATTCTATCCATTGCTCTAATAAGAATAATTGTACAGAAGTCATATGGATTTAGCAAATCGCTTCAAGTTAAAGTAGCCGTTCCGTCATTTCAACTGTAGCAAATTGTTAAGAGTTAGTAAGATGTTGAAATTATTAGGTAAATCATCTTTTAAAATTAACATATTACTAAATCGTTTAAAATTTTGCGCCATTATTTCGAAGAACTAAATAAAGATCAATATAAGCCAAAAATAATTTAATAATAATAATTTATTCAATTTGGCACAAATGGGAAGTTCCTTTTTTCTAACCCAAAAAATTATGGTTCTACCATCCATCTAAGATTTTGCCGACGGTAAAAAATGTATTCATCGTATAAAATCAATAACATTTAAGATTTTTCATTTCCATCCAAGACTTGAATATAACTCACATAGTTGAGCAGGTGCCCCTCAAACAACTTTAAGTATTTTGGACAGGATCCAAAAAAGATATTTGAAAATGAGAGGCGATAGAACTACAACCGAAAAAAATTCGTCACTCGAATACCGCGCAATGTTTCATGCCTTTCGTTGGTTTCAAGATATTTTTATAAACAGTATTCTGTCGAATTAGCCAGTTGCATTCCCCACCTCAAACAATTCAGCCGTAAAACTCGTACTTCTAGGAATGCACATGAGTTTAATCTTGAGCTCAATTTCGGACGTACTGTCAAGTATAGAGATTCTTTTTTTAACCGCACATTGAGAATGTGGAATGCTTTACCCAACTCTGTTCTTCCCTATCATTTTGATATTCAAAACTTTAAGACCAATGTATCGGTATCTCCTCTTTAATCCTGCCCTATTTTCCTAAAGCTCGCACTGTGTTTCAACTTTAAACATGTTAAGGGTATTAATAACCCCTTGAGTGCGCGTTAATTATAAAAAAAAATTAAAATCAGTAAATTGAATTATTGAAGAACACCAGATAAAATAAGTATGTAACTACCAAAATTCATGAACATCGTAGTTTAAATTACATAGGTAAATAAGACGTAAGGAGGCACGAATCTTTTCTAATAAAAATATACTTTTTTTGATTTTGTTGTCCATCTTAATATCGAATTTGGCCTCACAAAATGAATCCTCTAACTATATAGTGAAAATATTTCTTCTTCTAATATTTCTAAAGTGGTTAACAATTTTTGACAACTCCTCGTTTTCATCTTCCATAAATTCGTTATACTTCTAATTTAGAAAAAAAAAAAAAAAACAAATCCAAAAATAATTAATTTACAGCTTTTCATAATATAAGATCAGCCAAGAGCAAATAAAAATGACCATTAAAAAGATATAAAATACAAAAACAACACGATCAAGCATTTTAATCAATTTTATTCATATTCTCTCTCTTCGTTGAAAGGGAAATATAATTGATTTTGTTACTAGCTACCTGTTGCTCCTATATCTTAATTTAAAATGTCATCTGAAGCTTCTTGTAATTAAAAATAAATGTCCAGCTGAACAATCAACCAGCAGAGCGAGCCATGCGATACTTTCCGCGCTTCAAATTCCAATGACCAGGGAAAGCGTATAAGTACATATTATCGTACTAAACAAACACGTTTTCCAACAGAGTCTTTTTCAGACTCTGACAGCTCTCGGTCTGCAATGACTTTTGCTTTCAATATAATCTGCAGTCAGGGTGTGAACCGAGAACTGCGAGAACTGACAAGACCAAAACCCAAGATCCGAGAACCATTAAAGATTGGTAAAAGAGAAGAGAAATGACTTTTCTCTTAACAAAAACACAAGACACTCTTAAAGACAAGAAGTATTCTCAATCTCATAATAACGGTGCTGGAAACTGTTAAACAAAAAGCTCTATCATTTAAATCCGTTATGCTCTTGTATTCCAATTTTATTTATATTTTTTCTTAATTCGAGTTCGTAGCTCAGGTCTTTTGTTTTCATGCTCTCGTATATTATAAATAAAACACAACAAGCAGACCAAGAAAGAGAGACACAAAAGCAAAAAGGCTATCATGGATAGGAATAGTAGAGCAGAGTATAGATGATGAAGGCGGTAGTCGAAGTTGCTGTATCATGGACCACTAAAACCAACCTCGACGCGAAGAGTAGCGACGGGACGCGACTAGGAAGGTATGGCGGAATGGAGCAAGAGGGTAGGTAGGTAGAGTTAGATACATATACTCCTGTGGACGGGGATGAAGTCGAAGTGAATGTCTAAAACTACTCTTCTATGGCACCACACCCATGTCATGATGTGGATTGTGATTACATTTTCATTTAATTTTTTTCACCTTGGTTGTTGGCTGGCGTGCGATTTTCTTCATTGTAAGTTCATATGTACATATATATAGAGTACTCGACTCGTACTAGTTACTGATACACATAGATACTTTCGTACATTTTATTATTTTATATTTTTATTTATTTATTTTCTAAATCGACTATGAAAAATCTTGTTTTTGCTCTTATTTCCTTCAATTCTTGTTTGGCCCGTTTGCTTTTCTTTGTATACAATCATGGTTTTATTGCTGAGTGACTTCTTGTTTGTTTATTTTCTGATAAAATGTGTTTTTATTTCTTCTTAGTTTAGTTTTAGTTTTAGTTTTTTTATTTTGTTATTCATTCTTTTTATTATTTGCTTACGTACTATAACACTTTTACTTTTAATCAATTTATGTATTAGGGGCTACTGTTCACTTTTACTCTTGCGATAGTTATTTTTAAATTGAAAAACTGTTGCTTATTATGGTATCGTTAGTGATTGATTTTATTTGATTGGATGTGTGTGATAATTTTGTTTCTTTTAGTTTTATTTTTGTTGTTTTTTTTTTGTTGTTGCAAAGGACATGTGTGATGGAAGGTGTTTTTAGACACTTGCTGATTTGTTTGGCGTTAATTAGATTGAATTTATTTGTAATTTGTTGTTCTTTATTGAATTAATTAGTTGTGTTGATTATAGGAGAGCAAATCAGAGTACATACATACATACATATACACTTTTGGAATGAGGAAAAGAAAAAAGATATTCTTTTAGATTTGTATTCATGATGAATTTTAATGTTTAGGAGGAAAAAAGAATGTTTGATTGAACAAAAAAGGAGATGCTTTATTTCGAGGGTAAAAGTGAAATTTGAATCTTAACTGAAATATAATATTTTTTTTTTTTTTTGTTTCTTGGTGTTTTATAGGACGAGATTTGGCTTCATATGTGATCTTTCAACAGCATCAGCAGAAATTCCTGCATCGTTGTGTTGCTTTCAAAACATGATTAAGTGATTTTTATTAAATTTAAGAATGCGTCCAAAGTTTTTAGATAGTGTTGAGATTCATGGTCTCGACTTAAAAGGCACTTATTATTATTATTCGTAAGTTTAAGGTGGACCATTACTTTTTTGTTTGGAATGCTCGCAGAGTATCGTGTCAAAAGTCCTCCAAAATTCCCTTAGTTGAATTTTCTCAAAACTAGTTTAAAGAGGATGAGTTGTAAGTGTGGGAGTTGCAAGTTGGACTCATATTTATCAAACATCAGCATATGATACATTAATTTAATTATTTTTAACTTCCCATAGGAAGTCATTGTAATTTGTCCGATTTCTCAAACTGAAAAATTTGACATTTTTCGACGTTTCAAGGTCCCTTGAGTCAAAATAAAATATTTTTAGAGAGATGTATGTGCGTGCGTGTGTACGTACGTTCGTACGTCTGTACGGACGTTTTTTTTCGACATCCACAGCTCAAGAACCAGAAGAGATATCGACTTCAAATAAATTTTGTTATACAGATAATAAGGCAGAAAGATGCATAAAAGGCTTTCAAAAAAATTGAGTGGGTGGTTTTTTTTACCACAGCAGTTAAAAAAAAGTGAAAATTTTGGTTAAACCTAAATATCTCATGAATGAATGACGCTAGACACTTGAATTAAATTTTATATTATATATTGTAACGTGATACAAAACAAGTATATTTTTCGAAAAAAATCCAATTAACGTTTTTTTTTATAAAAATATAAATAAAATAAAAATTTGTCAACTCGAAAATTTTACGACTAAAATATGATTTCATCTACAAAACAATTTTGTGCAACGAAGAATAATGTTTTTGACATCTGATAAAATTTTGAGTAAAATCTAATCGACAGTTTTTTCTTTAAATAAAAACCTAAAAAAACATTACTCAAAGTTGGTAAAAATTGAATTTCGACTCAAATATCTTTTCAAAAACTTGAGAAAATGGCTTCGAACTATTTTTAACTTATAAGAAATATTGTTTTCAACGTTGAATTTAATTTTGAGAAAAATCGAATTGATAGTTTTTTTACAAAAAATAAAAACCTAAAAAAAAATTAATAAAAGTTGGTAAAAATTGATTTTCGACTCAAATATCTTTTCAAAACTTTGAGATATTGGCTTTAAATTACTTTTATCTTTCAAATAATATTTGTTGTCAACATTCAGTAAACTTTTGAAAAAAATCGAATTGACAGTTTTTGTACAAAAAATTAAAAACCTAAAAAAAAATTAACAAAAGTTGGTAAAAATTGATTTTCGACTCAAATATCTTTTCAAAAATTTTAACTTATAAGAAATATTGTTTTCAACATTCGATAAAATTTTGAGAAAATCGAATTGACAGTTTTTTTTACAAAAAATAAAAACCTAAGAAAAAAAAACAATACTAAAGGTAAAAATTTATTTTCGACTCAAATAGCTTTTCAAAAATTACAAATATTGGCTTCAAACTTATTTTATTTCACAGAAAATATTGTTTTCGATATTCAGTAATTTTTTTATAAAAATCCAACAGTCCGTTTTTTCATAAAAAAATAAAATCTACAAAAAATATAACGCAAAGTTGGTAAAAATTAATACATATAGACAAACTTTTAAGCAAGACAAATCGACAGACGGGATGGGAAGTTATCAGTGTGGGTCGCATCCTAGCATCTTTTTTGTTTTTTAAGTCGAAATTATAAAAATGTATCAAAATGTTAGAAAATTATGAAAACCATTAATGTTGTGTTTTCTGAAAAAAATTATGTTTTATTTTAGGACCACAGATACAAAAGCACAGAAACCGTTTCATTAGCCATATTATATAAGAACCGACTGAGACTATACATAAATAGTATCTTTTTATCAAAATTGATTAAAACCTTTGAAGAAGCCAGTTATTCACAATAAAGGGGTGTTTTTGTACAAGTACATGAAAGTTTCTATTAAATTATCAAGAGTTTAAACATTTGTTTACCTTTTTGCGTAAAAATATTAGAAAATAGTTGATCTTAATTTTCCAAATTTAACTTCATGGTCTCAGTTTAAAACTGTAGGATTTTCTGTAATAAAACAATGGAAGTTCTTAAGCTACTTTTAGACTGTCAACGTAATTCAAGCTTTAGAGTGTCTTCATTGAAAAATCTCGATTTATTTGTAGCATTAGATTTTTGTTTTTTAAAACATTTCTTATGCAATATTTTGACAAGCGACTTTTCTTACAGGTCTAAAAGAGACCTATACTTTTTCTTTTAATTTTTCGTTAAACAAGTGTGACTTATTATTGACGGTATTAAGCGTCTCTGTAGATCGAATATCTCTCATAAATCAGAAAATGTCGCTTTTTAGTTATTGATGCAATGTTATTGGTCCTCAATACTTTAACGTGAATCTAGTTGTTTATCCTGAGAAATTAATTTTTCTGGATTACAATATTTTCGATCTTCAGCGACGTTATATGGACTTTTTAAAAAGTTCTTCATTTAGATTCATTTAATTCAAAAGCACAACAAATTTTAAAGGAAGGTTGCAAAATCTTTAACACTGTTTTATATTTATTGATCATATTCGATGCAGAACTCGGGAAGTTTGACTTTTTTTAGCGAAAAAATATTTCTGAAAAAACTCAATT
This sequence comes from Eupeodes luniger, assembly GCA_951509635.1. Classification (NCBI taxonomy): domain Eukaryota; kingdom Metazoa; phylum Arthropoda; class Insecta; order Diptera; family Syrphidae; genus Eupeodes; species Eupeodes luniger. The sequence continues at coordinate 1,501,321 of OX608075.1, read as the reverse complement.
ACTCAGAGATATTTAAAAAACAATAAATCATAACCAAAACTTAGATTCCTTCAATTTTGAATAAACCGAAATCGTATGAAATTGTTTTAGTAACTCTCTGAGAAAAACTGAAACCTTTTTAAATAAAGTCGTTACTTTCTGAGAGAAACCAATTACAAGTTAATGTTTATAGTAATTGAGATTGCTGATTTTTTTTTTATTACATAAAACAAAGATTTTAAGTTTTCCATGATTTAATAAAATAAATACATTTAATTTCAAAAGTCCGTTTTTCTTTAAAAAAATCTATGGAAATTATCATATTTTTACAAAAACATTTTCAATAGAAAAGGATTTTTGATTCAATGTTATTTTGAAGGGTGCCCTTATTTTCCCATTTCTAAGACCCTCGAACACTTATTTGTACCTTTTTCCACGAATTTTACCTAAATTGATTGTTATTAAGACCACAAATTATAGAAGGGAATTATTGAGAGAAAATCGTCATGATTCGAATTAGAAACATAATTTTTAACCACATTAGTAATTAATCGCCATTTGTTCTAGGATTAGTTTCAAATTATGTTCCTTTTGTGGTTTCTCACAGGATAACATTTTAAGCTACCTCTAAGATACTCCAATTCAATTCTAAGAGTGTTGTTATTGATCTATCTGTCAAGATATCACATAACTACACCAAAGGCGGACACATCTTATACCAAAAACAAAGTAAATGACAAGATCCAAAAACACAGAGCAGCGGCGGCGAGGACGAAAAATGAGGCAGAGTGCCAAGGGGCCAAGACAGGGTGTGTATGATGGAACTCGTGCGCAAAAAGATCCCCCCGAACTAGATTGCGCCAAAGGTAACGCCATCTTAAGCTAAAAACCATGTGTATAAGAAAAAGAGTTTTAAAATATTAAGAAGAAAAATCAAGCAAGAAAAAATAAAAACAGAAAACTGAAACAAAATAAAACAAAACAAAAGAAGAAGCAGAAAACGCGCTGCGCAAATTGGACAGGGGCACGAATATTTTCAGCTGCGCCAAAGGCGAATTCACCTCTGCGGTGCACTTCGGCTGCTGTTGTTGCACTCTTGCATCGAGCTGCATCAGCAAAAGCTACTACCGCTGCCGCTGCAACTACCACCGCTACCACCGCACTGATGTTGCTTTACTACTGGCGTACGTATAGAAGACTATTCCAGTCGAGTATACATACATAACAACAACGAATAGAGCTCTCGATATAAGAGACATAAAAGCAATGAAGTGCGCGGGTGTGGTCGCCATTATTGCGCCGCAAATAGCGGTACTCAAGGTTGTGCTATGGTACGTTTCATTTAATTGCATTGCAGCCGGCGCGCGGTGATCTGCAATATTGTGTGCTATGCTTTGCTCCTCCAACATCTCTAAGCTAAGCCGGTCTCTATATAGTTGAGTTGTGTGGTGTGTACAAGAATGATTACGATTATGAGTCAATGATGTCGTAGGAGCTAAAAAAGGTAGTACTTCAATTAATTTTCAAAATTAAAGAACGTTTTAGACTTTCAGGAAAAATGCGATATACTCAAAATGTGTTGGTAAAACCTTTACCATCTTGAAGACTTTAAGAAGCTTATAAAACCCTGCACAAAATTTTAAAAGTTTATTTATAGACGTGTCGCTTTTAAACAGTATCTTGGACTATACACTTGAAGCACTCCCTTCGTCTTAATATAAAAGTCGACAGCCCTGAATTTATAGCAACAGAAATGAGCATCTGTATCTGCATCCATAAGATATACATACATACTCTGGCTGGTTATAATAGCTGTAGGGTTTCCTAAGCGCTCCGTGCGCTGCGCTGGCCTGGCCTGGCACATTGGTTCAAAATGATTATGAAATCGCACGAGCGGTCTTCACCAGGAATTTCTTTGTTGGTTGTAACGTTTGTAGTTCGGCAGATACTCGTATACAAATACATATGATCATAGCTCCATGAATATATGTGTACATCTAATGCGAGGACCAGGTTAAAACCTGGGAGGATGGGAGGATGGTGAAACTGCTGCTGCTGCTGCTGGCTGGGCTAAAACATGGCTTGTCGTTCTTGAGTTGGGGCAAGTCGTGTGGCGTATGTATGTAAGTAGGAACGATACGAGTACTCGTATATGTAGAGCGATGTACCACAGCCTGTAATGACCGCACAACTCTTAACTAGTTCAATTTAAATTATTTCAAAGCTGACGCGAAACACAAATTTTTAATTGAACAAATATTTGGCTTTGCTTTTAAGTGCATTTTTTCTAACAACCAAATCGCTGTGATCCTAACGCTGAAGAGATGCATACAAAATAATGAATTATATTGATTGATTGATTGAGCTAGCCCGCGCTCAGCTTGAGTGAGTGGGTGGAAATTTTGGAGCTTATCCATTTAGCAAACTATTGCTTTTGCTATTGCAGCATCCGCTTGTTGTGGCCATTGTTGAAAAAGTTCCCCCTCGGAGTTGGTTTAAATTCTATGTATATCTATTCAATTAATGATATCGGTGGTGTTGGGACGATTTGATGGGAATGGGGAGTTCTCCCCGCATAGCGATGCGATGCTATGGGTTCCATTCAAAAGCATAAAGCTATACTATAGCTGCCGAAACACCAGCACTTTGGCTGAATGAAAATTGCACGAAATCTGATCATCAGCGTGCGATTTGGTATGATTCAGTGTGGTTGAGTCAGTATAACTTGTCTCTATATACGAGTTTGGTTGCTAGCTATATAGATGAGTACCTTCAGTTTAAGTTTGAAAGAGAGAAGAAGGAGTGGCAGCAGTAGCTTATTGTGGAAGACCTTTGAGGTCTAAGTTTTTTACAAATTGCTATAATAGATAGATTCCAATGTGCTGTGGATGTATGAATATTACCACTCCATGCCTTGGATGGTGTATTGATTTTCTTCTTTGCAGCATTCTCCTTGCAGAGCGCAGTTGATAGTGATGCACCAGCAGCAGCAGCAGCAGCTGTGCTGGTTGGATTTTGATACTACTGCTACTTCTATACTGCTGCTGTTTGTAACTACCTCACTGTGCCGCCGAATTCGAAAGATGCTTCACAAAATTAAACTATACTTTTACACTATACAAGACGATGAAAGCTACAATGTGATGTTGTTTTGTTTTTGTTGTTGTTGTTGTATTTGGTTCGTGTTTTGAAGACGTTCGTGACAGGGAAAATTTGTTGTAAAATTGTAACACTTGGTTCATGTTTAATTACACAGCGTGTAAAATTGATGTCGAATGTGTTTTTGGTTTTCTTAAAGTGTTGCCCAAGATGTGAGAAAAGGTGTTAGGAAGATAAGTGTACTTGAAGGCACAGTTTATCAGTTGCGAGTTAACCTGAGTTTTGTTTACTCTAGAACCCAACGATTTCAGTTTGAAATTCATCAAATTTGATGAGTTAACTCAAGTTTAAATCGAATTCCATACAAAATCATAAACTGGGACCTTAATATTGACAAAATTCTATTTTTTAAAGATTTGTGTCTCAAGAAAAAGTTTAATTCTGAAAAATGTCTGTCTGAATGGAGCTAAATTGTTGATTTACCTTATTGACTTTTTGAATAGATAATAAGTTTAAATTTCATCTCTTGTCATCTACTTTTTGTTATTTTAAGACGGGCACAAGTTGGCTTTAACTTTTGCAAATTTGATGAAAACGTGTTCAAAGAAAGGTATTGTTTGAATATTTCGTGAGTTAAAATATTTTGTAAATTTAAACCTATTATGAAATAAAGGTTTGCGAAATCAAAAACTCGACTGTCCACCGTTTGCCCAACGTTTATTCACCTTTTGTCAACCGTTTATCCACCGTCCTTTTTTAGGAACGCACACTTTAAATTGAATACGTAACTTTTTATTATGATTAAAATATAAAATACTGGGAAAAAATATAACAAAAGAATTGGTTTGTGTATTTGAACGAACTAATCAAATGCACAAACCATTTCTTTTGATAAGTTTCCCGGTATTTCATATATGTTTGGGATGAGTTCTATTGTAAGTTATGAGCGATCTTTTGAATGAGCTTAGTCAAGGGTTGAACCGTGTGAAAGATTTTTGTGGCAGGTATGAACGCAGCCCATCTCTAACTGCAGAAAGGTTGAAATTAATTAAATCATTTTGAACTTTGAGACAAAATTTGGTTGCGCAGTCCCCCCGCAACGGTACGCTAGTTTAAAATAATGTTGTGGCTCGATTAAAGAATTTCTGCTATTGTATAAGGAATCAAGAAAGAGAATAAAGTTGTGGGGAATATCCAAATAATGCTTTGAAAGTATACTAGTGTTTGGTCACAGTTTTTATGTTCTTTAACAATTTAAGCGATTACAGAAAGTGGTCTATTTAGAAGCTTAACTTAAATTTTCGTAAGCATAAACTACTTTATTTCCATAATTTAGTTTTTTGCATTCGTAACATTTGTGTGTCCTATTTCTTCCGTAGTAAACACTTAAGTATCAAAAAGAATTATTTTTTTGAAGAAAAAAAGGGCTTAAATCTCAAACATAAGTTATTCATTGAAAAAACCAAACAACGTTTTGTTTGCATTTATTTAACAAGTTGTACAAGTTGCTACTTTAGTGTCTAAGAAGAAGACAAAAAATAAGTACTTGTAGTCATACTATACCGATACACAGGTTTTTCGTTATAAATCTTTTTCGAACAAAAATAAACCAAAAAACAGAAACCAAATGTCAAGTCACCTATCACCTGAACTCCCTCGCTTTACATTTCATTTCCAATTCCCAAATAAAAATAAAACAAAAACCTAAACGAAAATTCATTAAAAGCCTGCTGAACAACACATCTAACATTTTTGTGACGCAGCGCAGTGCAGCGCAAAGCTGAGTTCTTCCAACAAATCGGCAAAACATCATTGACGCTGTACTAGAACGTCAGTGATGTTGCAAATAACAAAAATCAGCTACTCCAACAAACTTTAAAAAAAAAAAAAAAACTAAACTCAAATGAAATAAACCTAAACGCCCAAATCGAAGTACGAGTACTCAACCCGAAGCCAAACTGTTAGCAGCTTTGGGTGGCTGTGTCGAATCCAAAGGATTACGGGATAGCTGCTTAGCCGAATGGTGTGTTTTTACCTTCCTTCGGCTGATGGTGATGGTGATGCTTGTGCCGAGATGCAATGAAAACCACCAACAACAATAACAACAACAACAACAAACCGGCAAACAAAAAAATCGAAGAACAGGCAAAATCACTCGTAATGTGCAGCACGCGCGAAATTCGTGACAGGGCGTACGTCTGGCAATAAATCTCGGCTAAGATACTTATTTAAATGTGGTGCAGTATGCCCATGCCCATACCCAATACTCAATACCCATATACCCAGGCTTTGACTAAAACTAAAACTCAAGCTCAATCTTAGGCCCAGACCCAAGCAAAGGTATAGAGGCAAAGGCAAAAGCAAAGGCGTCCGTATCAAGTGGAGATTAAGCCTTATTTCACTCGGCACAGTGATCACCTCTAATTTCTGCCGTCTTCTTTCGTGTTACCTACCAGTGGTGCTGGGCTAGTGTACTAGGATCTGGGCTTCGACTTGAAGACTCTAAGACTCGAACTAACGTTCGGCGATTGACTGACTTCTGCACCTCGTCTCTGTGATTTAACTGAATTTGCATGTCTTGTTTTTTTTTTTTTTTTTTGGTTGTTGCAGGTCTGTTTTGTTTCTGTTTAAGTCAAATCCAAGAGAGATACGTGTGTGGCTGAGGCTTTGGTTGACTATGAAAGTAGATTTGCTGTCCGTCTCACGACGAACGCGACTACGACGACGAACGTGGACGGTTTGGGTGGTGATATACCTTACCTACCTTGAGAGTCTCTCAAGCCCCATGCTGGGGTGTTAACTGTCTTAAAACATATTAGACGACTCAGCTATTTCAGCTGGCTTTAAGTTCACCAGATAGGTCCACAATCTAAAACCGAATTTCTCCTCTTCTTCGACGAACGACTTTTACCCAAAGTAATTGATGCTGCTTCGAGAAGAACACAGCTCTTTGTAGACTCATCTATTCCATATAGCGGGCACTTAACCTAATTTCTTTCTCTATTCGATGGCACTGACCACAAATATTTGCCATTTGTATGTTGTACTCTCTGCCACGCCACAACACCGCGCATCCCACGCCCTTCTTAACCGATATACTATATAATTTTTGTTACGTATTTTTGTTGGTTCTTTTTGTTTTGTTTTTCAAATTAACTCAATCAAACCACTGTGAAAATAATTATGTCTTAATTAAGCAGTGCCGCAGGGTGTGGTACGAGTATCTGTTGAGATGATGGCGTACGTTGGACCGCGAGCCAAAAATTGATAACAATAAAACCAAAAAACGCGGATGTTATGCAATCTTAACCACAATTTTGGGCGAGTTTGAATTTCTTTTGGGCATCTTGAAGTACCCAGGGCCGTGTGTAAATTGGGTTTGTTTGTTTTCTTGAAAATTAATTAACATGGGTCAAATATAAAATGAAATAACTTGAGTGCTGCAAGAACCCGCTTAAAAGATACGCCAAAGAATCACATTCATTTGTTTCACTTAAACGAGGTTTTCACTTGCAAAAACTCTAAAATAGAGTCTGGATAAACAACTGTGACGGAAACCACATTATTTAAAATTTAAATTAAATTATGTTGCAATTATCCGGGTTTTTTTTACATTGGCAGAGTGTTTAAGGTTATATCAATCAAGAAAGCGTGTTTTTCTCTGAGGCGAGGCGGGTTGCTTTTACTGTATCAAGAATTTTCTGACAAAGAACTTTCCCCGAATAAGAAAAATGGTTTCGAATAAACGGGCTTTTTATCTTCAGTAGGTTCCTCTGGAAGGGTTTTACTGTATTGAAAAGTTTCTGAAAAAGAACTTACCCAAAGTCTATTCAATTTTTTGACATGTTATGCTTTTAAATATATCTACTATAAGCGTGTGCTTTTTTTGTATGTTATACTTAAATAAGATCAATTAAGTTGCAGACATAAAAAGGTAAGGAGGGTAAGGGAAAACGGCGTTTTTGTAATTGCTTAAACGATTGCAGCATCTTATACTTCCTCTTAATTTTTCACTAGAGCTACAATCACAAAACGGTTATACTTTAACTTTAAGTTATTTTGGCTAAATCGATATGGCATCTGAGTTTTTGGACACTTCAAATTAAAAGATCCGTTCGCTAGTCACTCACTGTCACTTTTTAAACGAGCACTATAATATAAGAGAACTAGTACTCTACTTTTAGAAAAACGATGACATTGTTGAAATTGCTGAGTATTTTGATAAATGCTAACTCATAAAACAAAACATAAGTTTCCAAAACATTGTTGTTTTTATAGAATTTCGACTGAATTTTTGTCAAAAACATGATAACTGATCTTTCAAATATTAAACCACATTTAGCCACGGCCATGCTTTTTAATCAACTCTAATATGGGTTGCACTATTTAGGAAAGAAAAAGAGATGCCAAAGATCTCCATAACAATAATTTGAATCATCATCGCAAGCAATTGAATTTGGCGAGGAGGAAGTGCTTTTACAGATGGGTCTATGAACTGAACTGAGAGGACACCCTGGTACTCACTCACAATTGCTGCGTGAGTTGGTACTCAACTCGAACTCAGCACCACAAATCCGGATCCAAATTGCATACCACGCTATCTCCATATATCCATATAACCAAACGATCTATATACAGTCCCATATAGCCACCACCTTATAGTCACAATCGCAAAAGAAATATTGTGCAAACCATTAGAGCATCGTTCGTTTGGTTGTGGCCCCATGTGTCTGGCTGTTGGGCTGTCGGGTTGTCGACTGTCCGCCCGCCTTTGTGTAAGCACTTGGCTTCGATTTTTATTGGAGCAATCAGCATCAGCGCATTGCGGGCAGAAATAAAAAAAGAAGAAACCAAAACCGAAAATAAACGACCAGTTCAGCTAAAAGCGAGTGGACCGTATCGGATGCTTTGGAAATATGAAAGTAGTTTTCTAGAATGAGACCACACCTAAGCCCCAGGGCAGTTTCTAGCGCACAACACCCCTGCTCGGCTCGTCTAAGAGTCGGTGCTGGGTTGCGCGAGTATGTTGTTGTGTTGCTGATCATGATGCTATATTGCCGTTGTTAATGTTGTCGTCGTTGTTGTTGCTGTTGTTCTTGTTGTTATTGTTTGGTATCGTTGACTGGTACGTTGGTCTGCAGCCACCACCGTCACCATCTCCGCCACCGCCACCGCGCACCAATTGTGGGCATTACCACCAATAACAATGTGGTGCAAAAAATAAGGCGGCTGAAGACAGTAGTAATTGTGTACATTAAAAGTGCAAGGAATTGGAGTTGCAATCTCGATCAAAGACCACTCTGCCACACAGCAAAAGCAAAGGTACTGCAAATACAGCGACGTCGCTGGAGTTGGAGCCACCCGTTTCTATGCGAGGTCTTTAATGAAAATCATTAGGAGCTGCTTCAGCGTAACAGCATTAAAACGTTGGACATTAGCTGGGCAGCGCCGGCGTGCACCTTTTGCAGGGTTTAGGTGCCGCTTATAATTTGCGTCCAGCTTAACATTTTTAAATTAGTATCACAAAATATGGAAAAGTTGCTGACTATTGGGTTTTGTGTGGCAGTAGCGAGCGTCTCGGAGATGAAAACCCAAGGGTACGTGCGAGCATGCTTGGTTGTGGTTTTTGACAAACTGTCGTCCGTTGGACGGACATTTGAGGTGGTATAGTGCTGTGCAGGCATCTTGGGGAGGCGATATAGTGGCATGGCGGCGCTTGCTTTGTATGCTCGCAGATGGTCTGGTGGTGGTCTATACGAGTGGCGGGTGTGTGTCTTTTAGCTATCGCTATCGCTATATGGACGAATTGGAAAGACGGAAAAGTCTCCGACTCATGATGGTGTGTAACGCTCTGAGCTCTTGTTTTATCTCCCGCTGTGATAGCCAATTGCGTTGACATTGCTAATTAATGAAATTCTGTCAAGACATTGTGCTGATTAATTTCTTGGTGTTGGACGCGATCTCATTCCTTGAGGGAATAGCCTAGCCTAGCCTATCCAACCAACTGTTGTGCTTGTGCTGTGAAACTGTTTTAGATTGCGTGGTTGTCTCACTTGATATTGAATGCCTATGCGATATTTTGATATAGAGTGCGGGTTTGGTAGAAATCCTCTACCGTGTAATAGAAAAAAGTGTCAATTGCTTCGTTCTGTTTTTGGAATGCGTAGCGGTAGACTGGTTTTTGGGTTATTTAATTGTTGAGCCAAAGTGTTCATTAATTTTTCTTAGTCGATGACATGTGACTGTCAGCACCAATCATACGATGAAGGAAATTGGTGTCCAAAGCGACACTAAACTAGATTTATTTTTAAATTCAATCACAAAAAGAAAATTACGAATGCATTCATAAATATAGGGTAAATTATTTTCAACCGCTTTTATCTCCCACTTAAAGTTGTTTGGTTAATTTATTTTTCATAATTTGAGTTCAACCTTATTTATTTAATAAAAAGAAAATACATAGAGAAAAAGAAAACATTAATTCAAAAATGTTTTTCAAACACCAAAATCACACGACGGCAATATTCCTGAAAATACTGAGAAATAACTCATTTGTTCTAAATTTAATTGACTCTTTACATAAAAATAAACAGCAATGGGAAACTATCCTCTATTATTTTCTCTTTTCTTTCAAAAATGTTATGTTGTCCCTTATGAACAAAAGAGCTGAGCAGCGAACTTTATTTCAGGTGGGTTTCTTAGTTTCAATAGAAAAAAACATGCAAACGCTCTTTTTTTTGCTTTTGGATAATTATTTATTTTCAACCAACAAGATTTTAGTAGATCAAAAATTAGATATTAAAATATTTAATTAGTTTTCTTCATTACAAAAAAAATAAAAAAAAAACTCCTACGAATTATGATCAATTCTATCAGTTTTTTCGTATTAAATCAATTTTTTAATGACAAAATCTTTAATTAATCTTTATATAGTCAAAAAGCACTGACGTATGATCTTATTTTATACAAGGCGGACGTATATTTTATTTAACTAATATCAAACCCCCCCAGGAAATAAAACTTCTTTCAGTTGATATCTAATTTAAAATGAAGAGGAGGAATGAATTTGGTGTCTAAGTAGACACATATCATTAAACATTTGACACCTTGTCTATTGTTTGCGCTCATCAGCATCAAACACGCACGACGACGACACAATGAAGAGATGGATCACAATTGAAGCGCGTTCCAAGAAATATCAAAAACAAATTGAAAAACCAGATTAAAAGATACATTTGATCGGTAAGCATATACATACTCGTATATACTTTAAAGACACATACAAAAAAAAACCTCAACTCGGGTGCGAAGAGAAGAAGTGGGAGAATAAGCAGGAGAAGAAGGAGCATGACAAAACACCAAATGATTAACAGATTTACACTCATGGTATAGTGGGTTAAATTGTTTGTATTTCAATGAGTTTCGATTTATGTATGCGGTAAGTCGCGTCGCCGTCTTTCCCAAATTCAATTCCCCTTGTGCAGAGGTGATACTGCCACTTTTGGAGACATCGAGTGCTCTCATCATCATTGAAGAGCTCAGGGCAATGTGATAATTCAATCTCGATAACGAAACATTGCTGCGTAGGCGATTACGATTATATAGACTTCAATTCGAATTGAAACTAAACGAAAGCGAAGAATGACAGCGCGAGGAATTCCTCAAAACTTGTCAGCGGATCAGTTTTATTCAAACGTTTTCATTTTTTTTTCTTTTTCTTTCGGATTATTTCAGAGATGTTATGCAAGAACAAAAACCACAATGAAACTCCGATGACTTAACTAATCCTTTTGGTGTTGTATATCATTGAAAGACATCCAACTATTCCGCACCAATATAGTATACTCGTACTACGTTTCCTGTCCTGCTGCCTGTTAAGCTAACAATCTGTAGCATGCAATCAATTTGACTGGATTTAGTGAGTGCATGCATGAGATATGGCGAAGTATTGAGGCTCGCCTCTCTTGAAAGTTGCCAAAGATTCCCGCCATCATCATCATCAGCATCATCAGCACACAGCCAGCACTGCCACTCTTGCCCCACACTGGGCATATGTACCGATCTGATCTGCGACGAGCGCAAGAAAATCCAATAAAAGATTTCAAACACGGATACGTACGCATCTTATATATTTACTATACCTTGTTAAGTGCAGCTCTAGGGCTTCGCCACCAACAACCTAGGAAAACAAACCCCTTGCCGCCGATCTTTGTTGTATGATCGTTAGAGAAGAAGACGAAACCTATACGAATTGCACATCATGACGAAGAAATGGAGTTAGAGTCTGTGATGGTATAACGAACTAGCGGCTGATAAAGTCAAGTTTTTAAGTACTGTGCATCGCGTCGTCGTCGTTGTTGTCGCTGCCACACAGTTCCAAAAACAATCTTCAAATATGTGCGCAGTGTGCTACACATTCGTCCAACGGACAAGTTCTTACGAAGGTCCATGTAAGCTTGAAGTGACCAGAGTTTTGTTTCATTGAATTGTCGATTATCAAATATCAATTTATAATTGATAGAAACCAATTGGTAAGAGTCTTGGTAATTGAGAATCTTCTAGATTGCCGTGAATAAAAAATAAAAGCTAAAAGTTTCTTAATTTCTCAAAAAACTAAATTTTAAAAGGTCGAAAGTATTTATCAATCATCATTTGAGATTTGACACTTACAATAAGGGTCCAAATTTATTCATTTTCGGCTTCCTATAAATGTCAACCTCTGCCCAAAAACTCTTTTCAAAACTTCCAATTATAAGTATTTTAAAAATGGTCACACTGATTCTCAAAAAACTATACATGGTTTGTTTAGTTTTTATTTTATATTGTGATTTTTCGTCCGATTTGCAAGCCTATTCGGCTATGCAATATTTCCTATAAATGGTATCTTGAGTTATGCACCTAAAATAAAGTACTCCAGTTGTTGTTGTTGTTGTTGCTCGCAGCATTATCGACAGTCGTTGATCTTGTTCGCTGAGCCAAGAGAAAGACCTCTCTGAATGTAGTAATATACCTATAGACTTGGAATATTGCTCCACCGCCGCCGGAGGATGAAAAAAGGGAGTTTGGCGTTGAATCTAAAACAACAACAACAACAAGACTGCGCTTCCGCCAAGTGAGTGTGGTCAGCAAATTTCTAAACTAACCGATGAAAAAGAAGACGATGATAATAATGATGATGATAATGATGATGATGACGATGGCGATGATGGTGCGGATGCTGATGCAGCTGGAGGTCTTGGTGAGGTCAATAATGTGGGTACATAAAACTCTGCCTCATCGCAAAGTGTTCCAGTTTAACTTCACTATACTCCTCTATGGACTCTCTAGGAGGTTATTTTCAATGAGCTCAATGTTACCTACTCTAGGTATACTCGTACACCATCAGCAGCAATAGGTACCTATTAAAGAGGTTTATATACAGTGTTCTTCGTCCACTTGCAATACGGACACAGTTCACTGAGCCGCTTCATTATTTCCTAGTTTTGCACTGAAACTGAAAAGAAGAAATGGCGATTTGTGGTTAAGGTGCATATATATCAATAAACAAAGCGATGCGTTCCAAAAGCATTTTCAGATTTAACACAATAAATAGGACAACATCGACCTCCACTACCACCACCGCACCACATCGAATCGAACCGTTCGAATTGGTATTCAAATGGTATTGTTGTCGTTTTGGTTTTTCTGCAGCAGCAGCAACCGAGTATACCGACAACAGCAGCAGCAGCAACAGAAGCAGAGAAAAGGAAGTATTGGCCTTCTATATTTTTCTGACTTAACAATCATCTATCAATACATTCCACGTAAATTGGCCTCACAAACTTCATACACTGAGAGAACCACATTACAAATTGAAAAAGAAAAATGTATCAAACTAACGCTTTTTTCAAAGTTTTGTAAAGGGGGAGGTCACTATCAATTGGTAATTGATAAATATCAAATTTTAACATTTAAATAGCCAATTGAAACTTTTTAAACCAAACTGCTGAAATACCAGAAATTGTAATAAATCGTCAATATTAAGCAACTATCAATTGATATTTGACATTTATTTATCAACTGTCAATTGATAGACGACACTTTTAATTTGAACTAAAAATATAAACATATAAGTTAATTGTATGTAAAAATTGCATTGTTGAGCTGATAAAAACAAGCAACTATATTATAAAATTAATAAATGAATTCTCATTGCATTGCGGGGAATTTCTATCAGTGTAACAAACACCAGATGAAACATTTTATCCGTAACGCGGATATCCTTGAATAATCCACCATCAATGATGTGATTGCTAATCCGGAATATTTGTGTTCGCATTTGTTAAATGATTAATTTGTGACAACTGGCACATAGAACCTACATATTTATGTACGTACCTACAATAACACTTCGAGAGAGGCTCGCGCTCAAAGTTGACAAATAATATCACCGCTTAATTAGAATTTAATTACAATAATTGATTGGCAGCACAAGTTGAATATATCTACCTACCTACCTACCTACAGTTGGAGTGTGACACCAAACGTCATACTCACATATGCGCTGGATTTATTTCGAGATAGACTTGCGGCTGCTGTATGTAAACCAACAACGTCACGTCACGCTCACGATTCAAAAAGCCAAAGCCATAGTTATGGAAGAAGATTGATTATAAAGAGATTCTAATAAAGATTTGCCAATGTTCTGCTTATTCGAGTATAGGAAATTTTCTTTAAAACTCTTTGGGCTTTGGGGAAATCCGATATTTGTCAGATTGATTCTGATGATGCTTCAATCTCAAATTTCCAATGAACTAAATTAGAATTTCACAAGATGACAACATTGTTGGAATCTTGTTCGTAGTGATTTATTGATAAAAATAAATGTGTTACACATCCTGATTAAAAGATTTATATCATTGATAATTGAGGGCGGATGTGGAGAAGACATAACTGTAGGAAAAATTGTTGTGGTTGGATTTTTCAGAAACAATGAATGAATTAAAACGGAAATAGATGTACTTTTTTAATGGAAAATATAGATTCTCGAAAAGTACCACCTCTACTAGAGTAGTTCGTAACTAAATTGACAGCTATTTTTCATCCGTGAAGAATTATTGTTAATAATTTATTTGAGTCATTTTATGTAGTTTGCATTCTTAATAAATTTCTATGATCAAAGTTTGATAATGTAGGTTTTTTTTTAAAGTTTTGGATCTTCATAAACTACCGACATTCTAGAAAAAGTGTACAAAACAAAGAAGACAGCGTTGAATGTCTGGTTAATTAATTTTGTAATTAAATTATTTTATTTTCTTTTACTAACTTTTGATTTTTAATGCATTTTAAACAAGTTAATGTTTAGGGAAGCAAATCGTAATTATTTGTTGAGGATAGTGCCTTTAAACGACAATATCCGCAAATTTGAACAAATTATTATTTTTTTGTTCAAGTTTTGAATTATAAAAATGTTTAATTGTAAAACCTAAAAAAGAACCATATATTTTAATATAAAATAATGTATTTCTTAAGTTAACAAATCAAAAATAATTTTAGAAAAAGAGGATGGGATGCGACCCACACTGATAACTTCCCATCACGTCTGTTTATTTGTCTTTCTTAAAAGTTTGTAGGTTTTCATGTTTTGTTAAAAAATATTTTGAATATAATGAAATAGTTTTATTTAAAAATCTATTTTTGTTAACGAGATTTTTAGTCGTTTATCAATTTTTAACAATTTTAGTAGCATTTGCGTACTATTTTTTGTAGATTTTAATTTTGTATGAAAAAACTGACCGTTGGATTTTAAAAAAAAAATTACTGAATGTCGAAAACAATATTTTCTGTGAAATAAAATGTTTGAAGCCAATATTTTTAAAAAGAAATTTGAGTCGAAAATACATTTTTAATAAGTTTTGTTTTGTTTTTTTTTTAAGTTTTTATTTAAAAAAAAAAAAAAAACTGTCAAATCGATTTTTCTCAAAATTTTACCAAATGTTGAAAACAATGTTTTTTATAAGACAAAACTAGTTTGTTGCAATAATTTCAAATTTTTGAAAAGATATTGAAGTCGAAAATCAATTTTTACCATATTTTATTACTTTTTTTTGGTTTTTATTTTTTTTAAAGAAAACTGTCAATCCGATTTTTATCAAAATGTTACTGAATGTTAAAAACAATATTTTTGAAGCCAATATCTCAAATTTTGAAAAGATCAATTTTTACCAACTTTTAGTAGGTAATGGTTTTTTTAGGTTTTTAATTTTTTTGTTAAAATCTGTCAATCCGATTTTTCTCATTTTTTTTTATTTTTCGTTGCACAAAATTGTTTTGGAAATAATTTTTTGTTCATAAAATTTTCGAGGTGACAAATATTTTTTTTCCGTTATTTGGATTTTTTTCCAAAAATATATTTGTTTGGTATCACGTTACAATATCTATACTATTATATAAAAGCGAAACCATTTTAAAGTTTGTAACGCACGATCTCAGAAAGTAGTCAACCGATTTATTTGAAATATATTTTATTATTTTCTATATTATTATGAGAGTGTTTATGGCTTTAATTTTTTTTCATTAATTATTTGTCAAACTTAAATATTATTAATTTTACATTTTTTGTCCATTTTTTTCATTAGTTGACTTATACAACCACTCATATCTTAAAACCTATACAATAATCGACAAAGATTAGCATTGCTTCATAAAATCAATATTGTTGTGCAAATTTTAAGCCTAAAATCACTTCTAAGTTAAACATACAACCTGAGAAATAAATAAAACAAATTATAAAATTATAAACTCTTTGAATTTATTTTATCCAGGAAATTAGATTCAATCACAATCGCGAGTTCGCTGCTTTGTTTCATTTCATTATCATTCCAACATTTTTAATTTTCTTTTCTTCCCATGCTCTTTCTCTCAATATGTGTTCCATTAAATAGTTACGTTTTTTCTCTTACCTACCTACCTACATATTCAAATTTTCTGTATTGTATAGTTCATCAACTAACCTACACACACACATTATTTTTTTGTTTCTCTAATTCTATCGTCACATCGCTGAGCAGTGTGGGCTCTTTTTTTAAGTTACTATGGACATTTAATTAACTACAGTGCCGTGCACATGAAATGCCGATTTATCTAAAGAAAAATTAGATCTTTTTTATTTTTCTGGTTCGAGGAAGTGAATAGATTATAATTCTTCCAATTTAAAAAAAAAAAAGTTCTATTATAATAGCTTGAATTACCAATTTTGTATCACAATAAAACTGAAATTAAGTTAAATTTTTTTTAAAAATAACTCGAAGAAGGTACTTACAATGACGTCGATAAAAAGAGCACACAAATGTGGGTAGGTTAAGTCAGTTGCACTGCACTGAACATGAGCAGATGAATAAAAAAATTTGTCTATGGATATTTACACACGCATACCTATAGATGTATGACAACATTAAAAACACAAATTTGTTTTTTTTTACCGCAAACTATATTTTTCGGTTGCAAAAAAACGTTTCTAGGTATGAATAAAAGAAAGAAAAGAAGAAAATAGACACAAATTTCGTTCTGTTTTCAACTAAAAAATTGAAATGGTTTTGTTTGTTTTCACGTGCGGCTTGGCCTTTACTACGTAATATTTTACTTAAGTTTTTTTTCTAAAGTGTTAATTTCGGTAAGGAAGTGTTTTTTGATTTTTTTTATTAAATACGAGTACATAACGAGCTTAAATTCGTTGTTTTTCTTTTATCGCATAGACATAGAAAATGGGTAAAAGAAAGGCTAACATCGGAAGAAAATCCATAAGCACAAAAAGAATGTGTTGGTTACAATTTGCGAAGCAACGCAAGCACGGGTCGGCTAGTATAATATAAAATTTAATTCGTTTATAGGCTCTTTAATTAAAAACCGAATTTCTTATTAACAAAATATTTATGATGTTTTTATTTTGAATCTTTTATTTCGAATGAATATATTAAATAATTTTATTCGTCAAAACAAAATAATTAAAAACTAGATTTAAAGATTATGATAAGTTTAAAGTACTCCTACAACTCGGCCATCCTGACCATTTTGATCGACCCGATCAATAACAATATTATATAATTTAATCGAAACATGAAACAGTTAATTTATATAAAACAATAATACAAAGATTAATTTTAAATGAAATAAATACACAGTTAATAGCAATTTAGTAAGTATAACCTTTCCGAAATTAAATCAATTTTGAGAATCACGTGTGTCAACCCAAGAACGGATACGAGAGGCTTCAATTATACCATCATACGGAATTTGACTTAACTGACAATTTTGAATATATTTTTTGTGAGGCGTCAAAAGCTGAGTTTTCTTCTGCATTTCGTTATAGTCTTCAATAGGATTATTATGTTTTTTAACAAGTTCCATATAAGTTTCTCTAAATCGTTTAATAACCTCACAGTGGACCTTTTCAAGACGTTGTATTTCCTGATTGCATTCTGAGAGTTTTTCCTTGGTATAAGAGAGTTCACAATTTGTTCGATTAAGTTGTTCCTCAAGACTTTTCTGAGTTCCCATGTGGGTGGCTTGATTTTCCTTGAGAGTTGTCAACTCAAAGTCAAGTAATTTTCTTTCTTTTGTATGAACTTCTTCCTTTGTACGAAGTTCTTCGATTATTGTTTGAAAACATGCAACTTGTTTAGAAAGTTTTTGAATGAATTTAGACTGTTCGAGATTCTTTTCTTCGGCAGCATTAAGTTTTGATAGCAATTCTTTTTGATCTGGTTTTTTATCGGGAGTTTTTTCTCTTCTCTGCAGAAGTTTCGTTTTGGCTTGATTTCTTCGAATTTCTGTCAATTCTCTTTTCAGTTGCTCATTTTCGGATTTCAAAGTTTCTACATTTTTACATTTCCATCGAAGCTCATTTTCAATATTTTCAAGTTTTTCATCTGAGCTAGTTCGATGCGCTAATGAATGTCGTTGGCTTGATTTTTGATTTTCAAAATGAGCATTTTGCTCACAACGTTCACAAGGTCTTCGCTGGATCTCATTAATTTTACTTCGAAGATACGAAATTTCTTGCTCTAAGCCACAGACTTTGTTCTTTAATTCTTCATTATCGTTAATCTCTTGGAAATGTTCATCATGTGAATTGCTTGTCTTAAAACTAATATTATTCTTTTCAAATTGGTCCACTAATGCAACTTGAGGATTTGATTTCTTCGTGCAATTATTCAAAATGTGTTCTTTTGAACCACAACGAAAACAGGAACCTTTTTCTCGCTTTGGATTTGGACACGAATTTGAAAAGTGTCCTATTTGTGAACAATTGAAACACTTTTGTTTTTTAATGTCGTCATTCTTATTTAATGAAAACGAAGAAGACGGATTTCTTTTCTGATTTTTAAAATTCCGTTGACTTCGTAATTGACCATAACGATGTGCCAATTCCTTGAGTTGTTGAAGGTCATTAGCTGGATACAAAACAGCAATGTCCACTGAATCATCTTCAAAGCCGGCAATTATAAATTGAATAACTTCTTTTTCATCCATGTTCGCTTGACCAGCAAGTTCTTGCATTTTCAGGATATATCCAATAATTGAAAGTTTGGATGAGCAATATGTTGTTTTTCGGAGTTCATTGATTACTTCAGATATGGTGTGCTTTCGACCAAAATTCGATAAAAAATTTTGTCGAAAATTGGAAAAATTGGTAGAATTATCTACTCGCAAAAACAATTCAGCAGCAGAGTTCATTTTCATTAAACGTCGGACTGATCTTAAACGAAAAACATCATCCGCACTCAATGAATCACAAACACGTTCAAAATCTTTAAGCCACTTATAGCCATCATAAGTTTCGTCAAACGGATTCATTAAGTGATGAACATCTTCAAAATTTGGACAGCTGACTACAGAATTTATGGTTAACTCCCGCTGCAATTGTTGTATACGTTGTCGTTTTTCTAAGATTCTAATCTCTGCATCAAGATTTATTTCTTCTTGTTGCGGGTTGAGCGGTTCATTTTCGGCGTCATTAAAATTTTCATCATTATCTTCATCATTTAGATCCAGTTCATTTCTTTTTTCATTATATAATTTCCTTAATTGTATTAAGGAAGCTGAACTCGAAAAAGGAATTTCGTGTTCGGTTAACCAATTTTGTATATCTGTTTTATTCATTTTTATTTTATATTTGTGAAATAAAAATTGCAGTAATAGGTAGTCTTCAATCCCACTTCTGAAGTTATAGGCTCTTTAATTAAAAACCGAATTTCTTATTAACAAAATATTTATGATGTTTTTATTTTGAATCTTTTATTTCGAATGAATATATTAAATAATTTTATTCGTCAAAACAAAATAATTAAAAACTAGATTTAAAGATTATGATAAGTTTAAAGTACTCCTACACGTTCGTGAGATATTGTGGGTTAACCAAAATGTTCACCTTTTTTTAAATTGCTATGGTAAAAAAAACACCCACTCAATTTTTTTGAGAGTCCTTTCTGCATCTTTCTACATTTTTATCAGTCGATATCTCTACTGGTTCTTGAGCTATGGACGACGAAAAAAACGTTGCGAACATTTGATAAGTTAAAGTTAAAAAAGGAATTTCGTGATTTTGACTTAAGCATAAGATATATTGACATAATAAGATGCTAAAATCTATAAAAATTAGTAAAACAAATTTTTTAGGTTAGTAACTTACTGAAATTAATTTAACTTTTTACTCAATCGTTTAATTTATTTGAATAAAATTATATGGCAGATAATAAATGAATCCATAAGTTTCAAAACTTTATTATTCTTAAGAAATTTGAGTTCTGTTTACATTTACCCAAATTGAACTAACCCCCTATTAAAATGGCGAGGTAAATTTTGTTAAAATAAAATCAAATGAACAAATAATAAAATAATACAAGCCAGCAATAAATTGTATGTGTTTAATTTCATTGATTGTTTTAAAAGACAATACAAATCGTATTTCAAAAAATTTAAGGTTTTAAAATAAATCATTAATTGACTGTTGAAAATAATTGATTTCAAAGATCATTTCTTTATAGAAAATTATACATTCCACAGAAGAGAACAGAATAACCATATGATATGATTAAGATGTATCTAGATGGTCTTTAATAGTTCATTAACATATGGTTAATTTTAACCAGAATGGAAAACGAAAATAACTAACTACCGCCCAATTACTAAATTTTCATCAATACCTAAGTTATTTTTAAACATTGTTTGCGATAAATTGAATTTCTTATTAAAAGAAACCATTTCCCCTTGCCAACACGGTTTTGTGTTAGGTAGACTCACTAACTTTAACTTTTTTACGAATTATGTTCTCAATTCTTTAGAAAGGGGTTTTATGTTAACTACACTTATTTCGCAAAGGCGTTTGATAGGTTACATACAATTTTGCTAAGACAGCATATCTAACTGGACACAGTCAACTTGTTGATATTGATTCGACTATTTCTCAACCTTTCTCAGTAACTTCTATGGCGTTCCACAAGGGAGTCAATTATGTCCAACTCTGTTCCTTATTTTTATTAATGATCTGCCTGATTTCCTTTCAAATTCTTAGGTTTGCACATGATTTAAAAAATTTTGAACGTGTACAAAATTTATTAGACTTCTCTAAAATTGTATTAAAAATCTCATCACATTGTAGAAAGCAGAAAGTTAAATGCAAAACAGTTTGAAATTGTTATGGTCTACGAAAGTTATCAAGAACAAGATCACAGAATCAAAACTAAAGATAAGATAAGATAGGATAATCTCCAATTATCCACGATGTTCACTGATTCTAATATGTGCGATGGTTTTTATCGAAAAAAAACCCAAAGCCTGTGCCTTCATTTACCTTAGAAGGATTATTTTTCTTCATCATATAAAGTATGGTCAGTTTCAAGTTGCATCACAGCTTAAATTATTGAAAGGAACATTTTGAGAAACATTTAGTCTTTTAATAACTTTCGAACAAAACAAAATAATGTTTCTGCTTTAAAAATACTGATGATGAGCTTTGAGATGGAGCTCCCTATACTGAATAAAATATTCCATAAATAAAATTAATATTTTGCAAGAAAAAGAAATTTAATTTCAATGAAAGCAAAAAGATATCTTTAAGTAACGACCAATCGCGAACTATTAAGAAAACATTAAATAAATATTGTCTCTTTAAATTGTTCGTTCTTTTGCTGATGCGTGTCACGTTCGCGTCTCGCTTCTCGCTTCTCGCGCCTCACGCTTGACCACATGTCAAGTGTCCCTTCTCAGTTGCTCGTGTGCCATTCAATTTAACGCATCATAAAATCCTCATGTCAATACAATTCAACAATTCACCAATCACTTTCATTTTCTTGTTTTTAAATCATTGAACACCGAATTCGGATCGGATCTGCGTATGATGTTGATGTTATATGTGGTGCTCTTTGGTCTTGATGATGTTAGCCAGGCAGGCATGTCAGACCGTAATCCTGACAGGGCCAATTAAGAGCGACACAGATTTTTCATTTTCATTTATGGGATTTAGCGGCCGCGGCTCGGCGCGGCGGATGCTTTACTTTTTTTTTATAGGTATTTAATTTTATAGAGTGCACCACAATGCACTCTATAAATTGATTATAAACAATCTTTAAAAAGCTCACAAGTGAAGGGTTAAAGATAAAGATGGTGTAAGCGCACACCACTTATACATCTTAGACACGCATCTATCAATTTTTTGGGCCAAACTAAGATCGGACTTCAATTAGTTGCGGTTGAAGCCTTTTAAGGCCATGAAAATGTGCTGTGCTTGTCAAAGTTTTTATAAGCAATGTAAATCACCAAGTTTTATAATATAACATACGCAACGGATCGAATACGAGTAACTCTTTTATTTTTGGGATGCTTTAATGGATTTCGGCAGTGCACAGCGCATGACGTCGATGAGGAAATCTTGTTCGCTTGTTTGGTGCTCTTTTATGCGCTTTTTATGCTTTGCATATTAGCCATTTAGAAAATCTGTCAATCATAATATACCGTTAAATCTGATTTACAGTAGGTACTTACAAACAAAAAATGAAAGTTCCTTTTACTCGGTTGGTTGGTTGATTGATCAATCTGGAACAATTGATGACTTAGCACAAAGCATGTGTTCCTCATTAAGTGAAAATAACAATTAAAAACAAAAACATTGGAAGCTTGGGAGTTTTGAATATTTTAGAGTATTGCACAAAATTAAGTTATGCAAAATACGCTTTCTAATTTAAAATATTTTGAAAAACTTATGACCATCATAAATGTTTTATGGGCAAATACCAGCAACAATAAAATTAAGTATGAAAATTTAAGATCTGTGATGGATTTCACCCCTTTTATAAATCAAAGTTGAAAACTGGTTGAGATCCAAATACTGTATTGGTCATAGTATTGTATTTAAAATACTATAATGTCAAAATTCTGTATGATCAAAGTTCTGAAGCACAAAATTCCGTATTTCAAAATTTTGGTTGGTCAAAATTCTATATTTCGAAATGCTGTTAATAAGTGGGCACGATTTTTCTTTTCAGAGTATTTACAACATTTTGAAGTACAGAATTTTTAAAACAGAATATTTTTCAGAATAAGTTATCTTAACAACAGAACTATTAAAACACACTTCTTAAAATATACAATATTTTTTTGATAAAAAATTTTAAGATAGGTATGATATAGAATTTTAATCATACAAAATTCTGTAAAGCACTATTTTGAGCCACTTTCATTGAAAACGATGTTGCAGTCCTTTATTTTGTTGTAGGGTTGTGAAAAAATTAAGTTTTTAAACGTACACCTGCATATGGAAAATGAGGCTCTTTAAAAAACATCCTTGGTATGGTAAGTTTCATCTTGTAAGGAATTGACGAATTCTTTTCATGAAAGGTGCTTTTAAAACAAGCGGTTTCTGCAAACAAATGTAGGCCCTCTCTATTCCAATATTCCAACATTACTCGCACGTTTGGAATGGTTGACAGCTGTAAATCACTAGACCCTGGTTCCTTTCGAGCTTAAGAGCCACTAAATCAATTTGTATTTATTTTATGTATAAAAGCATAGCAGAGAATTAGGGTTAGTCCTGGAAAAAAAGCTGCAAAGCTCATCAACAAAAATAGAGTGGTTTTGAAGTTTAGTCATTGCATAACTTATTCTCCACCTTGGTCTAGGATTACACCAGATAAGGCAAGTCATCTGGAATTGGCCTTTTTTTCAAAATAGCATACGGCAATTTCATTGGATCACCCAAAAATTATTGGGTAGAACATAGCCTAGATCCAGTCCTACATAAAACACTTGGCACACTTTTAATTCACTGATATCACTCATTAATTTTGACATTCCACATCACGAAGAAAATGACAATAACGACCATTCTCATGAGGTAAGAACTTCAAATGTGCTTATAATTGTTACTGACTATTAGGTTACTATTTTGCTCACTTTTTCTTAAGGACTACACAAATTGTAAAATGAGCCTTTTGAACTACTATTTCATTAACTCTTTTCAGAAACAATACTCTGAATTTTTAATTGTCTCAAAAAGCTACAGTATTTGATAATTCAAGACTCGACAGATGGATAGAACCATATTTTACGATCAATGTAGAACCAAAATATTAAGAACAACTTTTTCAGGAGTTGAAATTATGCATTCTGATTTCGGAATCCGATAAATGAGTTACGATCCGGAGTGATTTTTGACACTGTTTCGAAACTAGAACTCTAGAAATTGACATTTGAATAGGTGCGTAGCCTTATCATCGGATTCTTTAATCGATGTTATTCAAATTTTTAAGTATTGGAAGCTGTGAAATTTACTCGTATACTTTTAAAGAACAGTTTTTAAGTTTCCTAATAAGTTTAAAAACAAAACACTCAACAAATATTTAGCAAATGAAATACAAATTTCCTTGAGTTATTTATTTTAGTTTAATTTAAAATCTTTAAAAATGTAGGTTTATGAGGCATTAACAACGTCTCAATTTTAACGATACGAATATTGTATAGCCCTAGGATGTGAGTTTAGTGGGTATTTTATGTGAGTTTATTTGCATAAAATGTTCGAATATGTAAATAACCACACACGATTCCTTTTTAACAACAGCCATCACGTACAGCGTTAGGGTAATAATAGAAAACCCAACTGATGCAAATAGTTGTTGTTGCAGTAAAATATGTTTACACTCCATCATTGCAATATTCGCAATTCACGATGTTTTTTTTTTTTGGTCGCTATGTCTGCTGCTCTGAGATAATTATTTTTATACTACAAGCGCAGCAGCAGCACAATCCTCTAATCGGTTTAGCTGCATGATGCGGTGTGATGGAGGAACATTTCCACATTCAGCCATCAGAGAGGCATGCCTCCGTCAGGTGTT
This sequence comes from Eupeodes luniger, assembly GCA_951509635.1. Classification (NCBI taxonomy): domain Eukaryota; kingdom Metazoa; phylum Arthropoda; class Insecta; order Diptera; family Syrphidae; genus Eupeodes; species Eupeodes luniger. Next base: position 1,476,878 of record OX608075.1, on the reverse strand, counting down.
CATCGATATTCATCTGAAACAGCAGTAACGCAGCAGCAGCAGTGGCAGCGGCGCAATGGCGATGTTTTCAATTGTCGCCCACGCAAATCACCTAACTGCAACAGCAGAGCGGCAGCAGGAAGACGCCACAAATCGATTACTTCTTGACACCACCATCGTCGTAGTAGTCGTCGTCGTTGTTATGTTCAGTAGCTCTAAGCTACTATTTCAGACATAGCTGAGGTTTCCCTGCTGCACAGAAATCATGACCGCATACCCAAGTAAGATGTGCGCTGTGACACGCCACACCATGCTAATCGTCTAATCATGCTCCACACCAACTATTTACAACGAGCATAGACACAATATAATGTCGAATGTCCGCCTCGAAATGCCTCATGCTCACATAATTTATTCCCCACCCAATGGCAGGGAAGCTTTCTATTTACAGCGCCCCAGCCAGTCGAGTTCCAAGCCCCATCAATATAGCCTCCCATGTATACATACTGAGCTCAGCACATACTGACACCCGGAGTCGGCAGTAGGAATCGGAATCGGAGTGGGAGTGGGAGAGGGAAAGACCCACCACTTGGCCAAGTGGCATTCAGCATTCTCGAACTCGATGCGAACATGTAACTCTTTATCGATTATTTTTCTGCTGCTTAGCTTCGCTGCTGCTCCCCACCCAAAACGGTGGCGCTGCGCTGGCGGCAGCGACTGCGCGGTATGGCAAAATAAAGCGAATCTTTCGACCAAGAATGGTTGGCGGAAAATAAAAGGTAAATCACACACATATTTTTTTTTTTATTTTGCTTTGTTTTCTTTTGTTTGGAGGGCGGGCGGGACTACTGTCCGTCGTCATCGTTTTCGTCTTCGTCGTAGCCGCCGCTGCCGCCACTGCACGTCTTAAAGAGCTCGGATAAGGTTGAAAAGACACAAACCCAAAAGGTGGTGGTACACTATGGACATGTTGCACCATCATGTGAAGAAGACACCACTAGCACTGCGGCACTGGTTATATGGTTATGGTGACTGGCGAAGTGGTGAGACACCTTGCAGTCTTCTTCATGCGTGCTGTTGTTGCCATAGCCGCAGTCAAAGCCAACACAGCACCAACATCGGTAGTAGGGAACAAAATTAACATAATTACATTCCATCCGACAGACGATTATATGCTCAGCAAGACGTTGGTTGCTTATGTGCGCTTCTAATTGGCTGATGGTGGCATTTAACAGTATTTATGTACTATATACCGACTTTTACACAGCTATAGAGATGAGCAGGCGTTACGAGAAGGTCTTTATAAATTGAATAAATAAATACACTTATGTATTGTTTATCTTCACATAAAGATGATTATGAAGAATTGTAAATGTATGTTACAACATATTTTATGACACTAACTATTTACATAGTTCAGATAATATTCATGGTGGGTCAAAAGTTTCTTCCTAATTTGAAAATCATAGCTCATCTGTTTTGAATATTTTTCCTATCCTTTTTAAGGTATTAAAATAAACTATAGAATTTTAGAGAAGACTAAACTATTTGAATTCGAATTTATAAAAGTTATTGTCAGTTTGGTCTAGAAAGTCACTTTTGACCCACCCTGTATGATAGAAAGGGCCATAAAATATACATTTCATTTAATATTAATGTTAAATATAAATGTTAATTGCTGTCAAAGTATTTCACATTCATTTGTTATTTTTCTTTATTACGAAGATCTTGTATGAAATATTTAAACAAATAGATACCTTTTGATTCTGGTTTGAATCTCCTTTTTATTTATTTTAAACATATTGATATGACGTTGTATATTTCCACCCTTATTGTTAAAATTGAAAGTTTATAATGCAAAGTGTAAGCTTGGTTGACTTAGAACTTTTTGTCGTCTTTTGATGAGTAAAAACAAGCTTGTTAAATGATGTGAGATCGATTAGATGTGCTTTCATTAACAATAAGATTAATGTCAGAAAAACTATCTACGCGTTTACTTTAATTTAGATTTATAAACACTTTTTCTGATGTGCATCATCTGTGAAAATGTTTATAAGTATAATTAGTGTCTTTTGTGGCGACTTATTTTGACATTTCATTATTTTATCTCGCTTCCACTTGTTTAAAAAAAAAAAATAAAAATGCTCGCCTCACTTTTATATCTCCTTTAGAGTGATACAAATATTAGGCATCACAATAAGTCGCCTCAAAAGAGATACATTTACACTAGAACTTTGAATGTTCAAGCAATAAATTTTACAATCGTGAGTAATTGAAAAAAAACTTTAAATAATCATCTCTTACTTAAAATAAAAATTCAGCATGCACGTAGAATTTTAAATTTGTCTATTTTCGCTGCAAGTATAGGGTTTTTCAATAAGAGCGCTACAAAAGTTTTTTTTTTTAAATAAAACAAAAACGGTTTTGGATATCAATAAAATTCTTCATTCCTGTGAAAGTACGTTCGATGCCATTAAGTATGGAACTCGATTTCTTTTGCATGGCCACCACGGGCACACTTGCAGAAGTCCAGACCCTGAACCCAATTTTCGACAGTTTTCAAGCAAAAATCGGCCGATACTGCTGCAACTTCACGTTCGATATTCATACGAAGTTCATGAATCGTCGCTGATTTGTTTCCATAGACCATAGACTTGACGTAGCCCCAGATGAAATAGTCAAACGGCGTCAAATCGCACGACCGAAGCGGCCAAGCGACTGGACCATTTCGGGAGATAACACGTTCTCCAAACTTGGTTTCCAATAAATTGATTGTGACATTCGCTGTGTGGCTTGTGGTACCGTTCTGTTGATACCACATGTCCTTCAAGTCCATATCATCTAATTGGGGTATAAAAATTCGGTTATCATTGAACGGTAGCGATCCCCAGTCACAGTAACGTGCTGGTCTTGATCATCACGGAAGAAGTGCGGTGCAATGGATGGCGCCGCCCGCCGGCCCATAAACCACCCCAAACTATATTTTTTTCGGGATGCAATGATGACTCATGGAGTACGTGGTACTTTAAGGTGGTACGCTTAAAATACCTAGGGACCTTTCTTAACACCTATACACTACAGTGGATTGCTGCCTGACCAATACCGCATATTTTGTTTATTGACAAAGCCATTCAGCCAGAAATGAGCTTTATCGCTGAAGATGATTTTTCGAAGAAAATCCGAATCATTTTCAAGTTGTTGTTTAACCCAAATTAAGAACATACGACGCTTCTGGTGGTCAAGCGGCTTCAGATCCTGCATCAATTTAATCTTGTTACGATGAAGGCCAAGATCTTTTCGCAACTACGTCACAGAGATGCCTAACGCTTGAGAACGACGTGTGAGAGCCACATTTGGGCTTTCTGAAAATGTTGATCTGCTGGGACGATTATGACGACCATTAATTGAACGTAGCGCTCTTAGCGTTGAGGCCACTATCTCCGAATTTCGGTAGTAAATTGTAATAATTTCCACTCGTTGTTGGCTCGTATATCTTTCCATCATGAAATGGCGAACCTTATTAAAGAGCGGCAAGAAATATGGTGTCGTTTGATGTCTCTGTCGCTCACTTTTGTACCGTCCTGAACAGCTGATACTTTTATGTTTGAAAGTGAAAGAAATCGTTTCACTGATTTATGTTCCAATTTAACACAATTCCAATGACAGATTTCTGTCAGTAAAATGTTTGTTGGTTTTCAATCAAGAAATTATTTTCAATGACAGAAATGTTTAATGATAGCTATAAATGACCTGTCATACAAATTCCAATGTTTATTTTTAATGATGAAAACCAATGATAGCTATAACTGGCGCCTTATACTTTTCAGTTTTTCTAAAAATGTTTGAAATGCATCCTTGTATAAACAAAAATTATACTAATACAAATAATTTTAAAAAATTGAATATTATCATAATTTATTATTTTATTATTTGTGTACGGTTGACTATTTTGACTCGAATGAATTGCTATAGCGTGTAATTTAAAGCGTTTAGCTGTTTTAAATAGTTAAAAGCTTCCGTTAAAAGAATCACTTACATTACATTACTTACATTACATTATAAGGTATTAAAATTTTTAAATCGTATTAATGAATAAAAAAGTTCACTGATAACCATACATTTGTCCGACTTTTTATTTGACTTGAAGTCATAAGTAAAACATAGAGGAAACTGTCCAGTATACTAAAAAATCAAACCTATAGACGCAAGATCTAAATTTTACTACTCGATGAAATAAATTGACATTGTTCATCACCGATAACACATAGTTTTGGTGCCGCCAAAATAACAATTGTTTCTAGAAGCACAAATTATTCACGCCTTAATTCTGTATAATTGCTTTTTTTAATATAACTGTATTTTTTGGAGTCACATCATGTTTCAAAATAATAGAAATGTATCGTAATTTATTATTTTGATATATCTTTCAGAGAAGTTTTAATGTTCTAAGTCGGTACCTGGCTTCAAAATCACTCATCACGTCATGTATTTGAGGCTATGTGGATTCATGAGATATTTTTTTGTTAAATAACATGTGTTTGGGTTTTCCGAATCTAGAATCCCATCTTCAATATATTCAGCATTTCATACAATTTTATTTTATTTAATTTTCCATTAAAAAAAAACACTGAACCATTTGTGCTAAAAGAGTTTTTGACAAAAGACAAAAAAAGATTAAAACTAATTTTTGTTTTTATAGCAACATTAGTTTTTTAAAAAAGGCTATAATTGCAAGTTTTTCAAATATTTTGTGTTTTACCCTAACCTTTTAAATTCTATTTCTCGTTGAAAATATTTTAAAAGTCTGTTGTAATATTAAAATTATAAGGTGAGGTGATTTTAGTTAAGGATGAAGTTCATCCTTGAATACGAGTACATTTTTGGATGGGACAGATCACTATTAATTTTGTTATAAATAAAATAAATAAATCGGGTGACGCAACAGTCCGTTGAGAACTAGGGCCTAGTGACTTACAACTCTCAACCATTCCTGTGTGCGAGTACTGTTGTCAGGAATGGAGGGGACCTACAGTTTTAAGCCGAATCCGAACGGCCAATTTGAGAAGGCACTTTTCATGACAAGAATTACTCTTGGAGAATTTGTCAATTCCTCACAAGAGGCACTACCCGTGAAACAAACTTTAGATGGCATAGGCAGGGATCGAACCCAAGACCTCTGGCATGACGCACTAACCATCAATCCACGGGTACGGGTAATTTTGTTATAGAACGGCCTATATTTGTTATTTTATTTATTAATTTAAATTGAAAAAAGAAATCAATTTTAGTAAGGTAAGTACCGTTTCAGATTATTTTGAACTATTCGATGAAATCAATTGATATTCGAATCAACTACAATAATTATTCAATCAAAATTTCTTCTGCATGCAACATTATTTTTAAAATTCTTTTGAGACGATAAAATCGGTAAATTTAGGATGGTAAACAACAAATTTGTTGTATTTCTCTGTTATTTTAACATAATTACCTACGATAAATTATTTTACATCTCTCTTAAACCAATCAAAAACAAAGTTGGAACACATGGCGTATACGTACTTTTTTAAATTGATTTGCCGAATTTGTTTTCTTTTTGTTTTTTTCTTTGTAGCAAATTGAACATCAGATAAAGAGTAATTTTATTCGAAACAGAATAAAAATAAATATATTAATTTTAGGTTTCGAAGTAATTGTTTACATAGTAGTCAAAAATACAACAACATTTTGGACGGTGTTCACACTTGATTATTTTGCGCTTTCATAATTTTATCTTGCTCACATTTTTTAAAAACCAAACATTTCTGCCTTACTTTCCTGCCTCTATTTTAATTACCAAATTAGAAGGAAATACAATTATTGACTTTAGATAAACTTTAACTTTGATTTTAAAGCGTTCTTTTCTTATTTAGCCATAGAGTGAAAATAAAGAAATATTTAATTTTGGATTTTCATCCTCAATTTTTATGTTTATTGCTTTTTTTCTTCATAAAGAAAATAAAATGTATTCTTCTTAAAATTTGTAAAACAAATTGAACACAAAATTTTGTTTATATTTCTGCGAAAAGTTACCTACTGAGACTTCTAAGACCTTTAGAAAATATTAACAGGCGAAATGCTTAGAAAACAACTTTGTGTAAATTAAACTTGAATTCCATGTCCATATAAAAATTCCAAACGTATTTCAAACTAAGCAATTACATTCGTAAATGAGAAAAAATTGGAGTTAATTGGATCCACATGGTCTATGGAATAGATATGGTCTAGGTATAAGCCTAATATAATGTTCCGCAAATTATGAAAAGTAACTAACTTCTTGTTCTTGAGACCTCTTGCCAAAAATAATTTTCTTCGGGCTTCAAAATTGGTGTAGATTTAATTTAAAACAAGATTCAAAAATGTCTAGAATATATAATGGCTCTTAAGCAACATCCTATATACATGCTTCTCCAATTTCCACTACCTAATAGTGCAATGAAGCGTTCGCCGCAGTTAGCCGTGAGCAACATGTTTTCTATCCCATTAGAACCACAAAATTGAAACTTTAGTGCCAAAGGAGAACGATAAATCATTATGGTGGTAACGTAAGTTACCCCCATTACCCTATGAGAAGTGAACTAATTGTGAGGTAAACTGTTTTAGGCAAGGATAGCTCCGCTCTTCGTCTTCTGCTTCGCCTTCGATACCAGTGTTCACTATCTTCGATATTCAGTCTTGGGTCTTCGGTCTTCGGTCCATCCATGGTGGTCAATTAACTCAAAAACTTATTTCTTTGATGTGGAAATTGTGACCCAGTTTAAAACAGAGTACTCCGTTAGAACATTCAACACGCCGAAGATATCTGGAAGTGCAATTACATTTGCGGTTGGTTCGCCTTACAACACGGTACAGCAGCATCATCTATATAGGAGAATATATAGTACGTAACGTATACCAAACTGTGTGGATATGTTGCGATAGCAAGAAGCTAGTTCGGCGCAGCAAGATCTCCTGGCATCCAGTTTTCGAATGGCCACTTTTGATTATATAGGTGAGTGAACTGTGAGGCAGAGGTGTATCCCCATTAGGTGCATACTCAAAGCTCTAACGACGGCGACTACGACGACAACAACGACAACTTCGACGACCACAAAGACGACGACGAAGACGACGACAAAGACTGCAGCTACATATATGACTATGAGACGACTCTGCGTCCACGTCCACTTCTTCGTCGTCGTCGTATCTACTATACTTTACTATACTACCTACCGCATATGAACATCTGTAGCTGGAATTGCTCCAGTTTTCACTTTTTCATATCTGATAGCCCGTCGTCGTTGTCCGTAAACTGCAACTCTTCAACACACGTCGTCGTCGTGCCTGTTGCATCCACGGCAATGCACCCAAGGAGATGCCATAAGCCAGTTCAAACTCAGAGCCCATACCTCCAGCTACCCAAGCTCTCTTGTTTTTATCTATCGAAACCGCATTTTACTGCTGCCATCATAGGCCGTGTAAATTTATCCTCTCGTTGATTAAAACAACAAAACAAAAACAAAAACTAGTTGGAAATAGTGGGCAGTTTTGCGCATGCTTTTGCAACTCGCAACAATACGCCGCCGCCGCCATACCGCGAACGGGCTTTGAAACTCTATGAACTTCTCTCCAATTAGAAACTGAAGCTGAGTGACATAATTGGTTCAGATTCCAGAATTTTTCGAAATAGAAAGGACTCCAATTGCAATACTTCCTCCTTCTGCTTCTGCTTCTGCTTCTGCTTCTGCTTCTACTTCTACTTCTGCCACGCAACAAAGTTTCGCTTTTCAGCCTCGCGCATTCGCATAGAGACAATGTTGGGCAGACCAGCTTTGGAGTGTCGATCGATATTACTCAATCTTTATTGCTATGGCTATAAACGCAGCGCTGCATGCTGAGGCGAAAACCAGTCCGGAAGGAGAACTTGATTTAGAATTTTTCGAATAGGCTAAACCAGCGAGTGCTTAACCAATTTCCACATCATCCATCCTTCACTTCTTTTTTAATGGTGGCTGTTTATGTTTATTTCTAGCGGTGATTTTTTGCGTTGACGACACGGAGCGAAGCCGAAGCTAAAACAACGCGACGCGACGCAAAACACGATCCAATATTCCGTATTCCAGTTGTTGAATGTTGTGCGATCTGCGAATGCGCGAGCACTCGTATGTTATTCGTTTTCATCCGCCCATTTCCTTGGCGGAGATCGAAGATACCGGAGCCATAACATAGCCCATTGTGGCTTGTTAAGATCTAATTTACGTAAGCGAAAATAGAACCGAATCACCTTCGGATGGTAATCGCCTCGCCATCCATCCCGCTGAAGCAACAACAACGCAACTCAGCACAACGCAGGCGCACAGCGACAGCGAGCACCACATAGACTTCCTCGTTGTCTTTGGTAGCAGACAGTATCTATAAAATTCATAGAAATGTCGCCTACATGCGCGCCCAGTTCCAATGGCTTTTTAAATTATGCGCACCGCTGAAAGTTCGCTTTGCTTCGCCTCGGTTCGGTATTCGGTTCTGTTATATGTAGTGCTTCGATGATGTTACCCGCAAACTGCGAGACTTCGCCTGCGCCTATTACAAAGCCTTTTACAGACTTTTCTATAGCTGGAGCTGGGTCGCCTCTGCGTGTCTGTGTATAGAGCTAGCGGTTGATTTTTGCTAGAATGTCAACTGGGCTCTCGAAAGACCTTACCCACCCTGACGTCTGATCTGACCGGTCGTCACTTTCCGAGTAGTGTGACCAACTTAGCTCGTTGCAAAGTAATCATGTAAGATTGTACAGTGAATGAATATTTCAGTCCGAAATTAATTCTCATTGTAATTCTGGAGGCGGAATTGATCAAACCCCTCATGTGACTGCAACCCTTACCCGAATGCTTATATAGGCTACACACGCCGTCGGTTGGCCCCAACATTATAGTCTGTTTTATTTCCCTTACATGTGAAATCCCGCTCGAAGGACCAATTTTATGTTGACTCATAAATAAAAAACCTCTTACCATTGGTGGAAAGACGCTTGCAGTTCTGTTTTTTGTAGATGGTGTCATGTTGCTGTTTTTTTCAAAACAACTGTTTTCACTGAAGTATTTCACGCATGTGCAAATGGTGAAATCAATAATGACGTGGATACGCTTACGCTTAGGGTCTGTTTTACAGAGAAAACTGCATATACGTTGACCGTTCCATTGCCTTTTTATTAATGGTTCACTTGACTTTACTCACGTTTTCACAGAGGAAAATTTTTATCCGTCTTTACAAGTTTCGGGAGGGAAAGGACTTAAACAATAATAAAAATACGAACTAAAAATGGTCACCCTATTCTCAAGTAAAGTGTGTGGGGCTAGTGCGTGTTTTCGTAGATTCAAAAACTGGACAGCCTTCTTACGTCGATCTACGGGTGTTGGCATTATTTGCATTCGACAGCGTAAATTTACAGTCACCACTCGCCGCCGCGCCGCGCCGGCCGCCGCGCCAGTTGTGTCGCTGGTCACATTTGGCCATCTTTTGATTGCTTTTATAATTTTATTGGATTAATTGCGGAGTAGTCGTCGTCGGCGTCGTTACGTTGCGTACTCTGGGGATGAATCAAAAATTCATAAACCAAGTGGGTGCGGTTCCGGTTGTCGCTATCGCTACCTATACTGAGCTGAGACAACTCCGTACTGACGGCACCGCACCGCACTACACATAGCCAAATGCCCTACAACTTGCCGCTATCCACCGAGACCTGACAACATCACCTGAACACTTTCGGTCATACTAAGCCATCGAGTTGACAAGTAGCGCTTCCAAAATTGGATTCTTGTCCCGATGGAGCCGGGGCTCTGTGCTGTGCATAGTGTGCGCATAGACTAGATTATATGGCGGCAGCCGCGGCGGCGGTGGGAAGGAGGAGAGAGAGGAGAATCGAATACTAGACCGATGTTATTCCTTCTATGTTATGTTCAGTGTTCACCAGAGACGCGAAGTGCTTTTCGAATTTTATGCGACACGATTGTTGCTTCAGGAAAAAATTTGTGATCAGTTTTCCTGGCCTTTTATTTACGATGTCTTGGACCCAATGCGCGAGATCTTTCACTGCAAATCCATGGCTATAAAGAATCGCCCACACTAGCGTGTAATATTGCTTGTTCGGATTGCTCGCAATGTAGAAATATATCAAGTGGTCAGTAGCGCGCTAGTTCGGGCTCGGGCTTAGGCTCAGGCTCATGGATTTGACTGGAGGATTCGACCAATGTTGTTGTTGTCATATGGCTTTGTTTTGCTTCCTCTTTTCGTTGCCAGGCGGCCGTATACTTGTCGTTGTCTGTCGCCATTGCCATCGCTAGCACTTCTGAATCCAACAAAAATATGTGTGGAGGGAGATTGCTTTATGTTTGTTGCTTCGTTAAAATGTTGACACTTTCTTGGTCATACCAGAGTAGAGTTCCAGAGTGAGGTTGTTGAGGAGATGCAGAGTGTGATCCTGCGGAATGGACAAAAACCGCGATGCTATATGCAGATAGCGAATGCGAACCAACTCCAGAGTCAGAGCAAGAGCAGCTATACAAGCTCTATTTGCGCGAAAGTCAAATTTTGTGCTATGTTCAGATGTTCACTTTGGCTATCTTTGTGGGTGTCTGGATATTTACGAGTTGACAATGATAACAGTACTATACAATACACTACACATAGTCTTTGGCTCTTAGGTTCGGTCTTCGGTTCAGCAGCGTTCAGGCCAGCTACGGGTAATGCCTTGTTTAAGGTAGCTGGCCGCCATGTCTTGAAGATTTAATATTTCACTCGAGTTCTGTCACTCTGACATTTACATTCACTTTGAAGAGTAGAAAGTCGCGTTCGGTCTAATATAACTGCGCAATGCTCTATCACTATCACCTTCACCAAAGACCAAACTTCTCCATCATCCAATGGGGAGAGAGCACAGAGCTACTTTTCATCTCGTGTCACTCGCATTTCAAATTTTATTTATTTTTTTTGTGTTCAGTCTTCTAAAAGTTCATTTCGTTTTTCTGTTTGTTTGATGCTGGATTATTAATCAAAAGTAATTCAGATGCAGTCGAATTCGATTAAACTGACTTGGGCTCGTTTATAGCAGTTGTACTCGTATTGCATCCGCGATGATTAAACAATCTGATCCGTTTTTGCGACTTTTATTTGTTGGCTCTGCCTACACTGATAAGAAATTAGTAAAAATTCAATTCTAATAATCTCTGCATTTTACTAACTAAACACCAACCTTTTGTTAAGGGTTTGGAATGGCACTTGTAAGATATTTTCTAAATAAATTGATTACGCAATTTATCAGCTCTTATAAGATTATTAATTTTTGATAACTATACAAATACCGATTCCTTTATATCTTAAAACGGTGCACCTGAACACGTTTAAAAAGTGACAGTTCGTAAAAACAAACAAACCTTTACATGAATTGGTGTTTTCTCTCAAAATTATCAGAAACAAATTTACGTTGAGGATCAAAATCCTAAAATGGCTATGCTTAAACTTACAATAATTTGCTAAATCTTTATGACTTCTGGAGTTTCTGACATTTAAAATTAGAAGATGCGTTTCCTGGTTTAGGTGTGTTTGATTATTTTTTTTCAACAACTGTCACTTCTTAGAACTGTTCAGATACACCATTTTTCATAAAAAGGAAATTTCTAGTTAGTATGGGATTCAAATTTTGGAATAGGTAGTAGATTTCTAAATATTTAAAAACTGCTGACTAACAAAGTTCTAAGCTCTTGGTATGAAATTATGCACCAATTCTCATAAATGTCAAACATTTTCCGAAAACTTTGATTTTTGAACTTTTAAATTGCTAAAAATTGGTTAAAAACTTTCTTTCATTCTTTTCTTTTAGTGTATGCATACGTTTCCGACATACATCCTCAATTGCAAGAATGTGCAGCCTCAATTTGAATGGAATATCAACTTCTTGAACCAACAAAACAAAAACAAAAATAAGGAACGAATATTTCTTATGTCGAGACAAGTGCGCCAAGTTCGATTGAAAGAAGAAAAACAGTACAATATAAGTTCAATAAAATATACCGCTTGGCGCTGCGCACCAGGTTCCACTCTTTAGTTGGTGAGATCTAAGATGCTTGTGTTCCATCCAATGCACAACATCAACATTTAGTTCAATGATTTTGCAGAGTGGAGACAGCTCTTCAGCGTCATCAGAGATCAAAGTGATGGGTATGTCGTGGCAAAAGTAGGCAGGTATAGTTTAGGACTATGTACTCGTATGTATAGCCTGAATTGAATGTGGAAGCTATTCAATCGGTCCGTCATGATGATAGTTGAGCGGTATAAGCTTTGGCCAGGCCGTTTGTCTTCCGACGCGCATACTAATCCATCAAAATGAAGCAGACATTCGGACATGACAGACACAATTTAGATCATCGGACAATAAGATGATTCGTAACTGATACTGCTGCAGCCTGCTCAGAAAATCAATATTGGACCCTTCTTGGGTGATGTTATTTATGTACTTTATCAAAATGTCAACAATTGTCAGCTAAATGTTTAATATATGCGCAGACATGTAATGGGGTGATTTTACAAACATTAATAGGTGTACAAACGATGGACTTGGTACTTGTATACTATCTGTTTGATCAACCGATCTTTTATTATGAGTATCTGGCGGTGGAGTGATCTACTACGGTAAGAAAGAAGTTTGATTTATCAAAAGTCCTTTCCGTCGTCGTCGTGAAGCTAATGATTTTTAAAAGCGCTGTTTTTCTTGCCAGCCTAATACTGATGTAGGCTTTTATGTATTTAAGTCCTAATTATTAATAAACTCATGCCAGTAACAAAATAACAAATTAAATTATTAAAACATTTTAAAATTAGTAATTTTGATGATGATGTTCTTATTTTTGCTGATGACATGAAAATTTTTAAGATAATAAAGTCCACCCAAGATCGCATCCTTTTACAAGCTGACATTGATAGTTTTACATTTTGGTGTGGCAAAAATAGCCTTACCCTCAACCCTTTTAAATGCCAGACGATAACTTTTACTAAAAAACGAATCGGTAGTGTATTTGATTATTGTATATCAAAGCAAAAACTCGGTCGCGTCTCCACATTTAAAGATTTAGGTGTTCATTTCTGTTCCAACTTAGAATTTACACATCACATTAACTTTATTATTAATAAAGCAAGTTCTATGCTTGGTTTTATAAAACGCTGGACAAAGGAGTTCAATGATCCCTATGTTACTCTTTCTTTATACAATTGTCATGTTCGTCCTCATCTTGAATATGCTTCGCAGGTATGGAATCCCTATTACGAAATTCATAAGAAACGTATTGAATCAATTCAACATAATTTCATTCGCTTCGCCCTAAAGGGTCTTCCGTGGGAAGATCCTTATGATCTTCCTCCCTATGAACATCGTATTCAACTTCTTCAATTGCAAACTCTCCATCAAAGGCGTGTTAATAATGACTTAATTTTTTTTCATCAACTCATTAATGGTGAAATTGATGCACCTTATTTGCTATCTTGTATACATTTAAATTACCGCGGCCGGCGGAACTCATCACCTGCGTACTTTTGACTTTATACATATTGACTTCCATAGAACTAACTATGGAAAGAATGAAGCTTTAAGTCGAATGAGCATTTAATATAACTTAAACTGTTCATCGATTGATTTAAATTTAAATAAGGTGGGATTAAAGTCATTATTTAGAACCAGTGCTCCACTATCGTAAACGTCATGTTAATAATTCATGTTAAATGTTAATAATTATTTGTTTTGTATTTTGTGCGTGCGTTAGGCTATAATTGTATTATTTTCTTACTAACAACTAACACATGCACTTATGATGAGCCTCTGATCGTAGTGTGACGCTTGCTGTAAGCTAACTACTTTCTGAAAACTCTGAAGTGTAAAAAAAAAAAAAAAAAAAATTTCGCCTGATAACAACATAAGATTTGATTTTTACATTTTATTTGTTACAAATACGGGAGTGTTTTGGTCAATTTCGTTAATTGAATTTGAAATTGAAAAGATCGAATTCTAAAGAAATGGGCTTTTATAGTTATTCTTTCAGCAAATAATAAAAATTGATTTATTAAAAATATATATACATAAGTACTTTTTTCCTCTTCCCTTTCGAATGTCTATAAACTTGCCTGAACTTTGAAAGGTTGTTTGAAGTGAGCCCTGTACGGGTACAAAATTCCGGAGAAAAGTTTTAGATCTCTCCAAAATTCAAGAAACTCTTTCGTAGTTCAGTAATTTAAAACAAAATGGATAGAGGGATGAAATCGACTAAGGCAATAATGAGATCACCGCATTTTTGGTAATCAAATTTAATAATCACAATTCAATTAAACTTAGTTCAACTATTTTCAATTAGGATTTTCAAAATAACGGTTGATATATGAGAATCAAACAACCAAATATGACTTTGTGATACAATTCGCTCTTTTTCTTCTTTCTTTTAAAAAATCGCAAGATTTTAAGGAAATACGAATAATTGTTTCAATAAAAAAAGAACATTTTGAAAATATTGCTGTAATTTGGTAAGCGTCTGGTCACTCAATTTTTCTTCATTTTGAAGATAAAAACCTACACAGCACTACAAAAAAAAGTTAATAGAGTTATCGAAATAAAAACAAAGATTTTTGACAACAACTTAACTTTTGACTTAATAAAATTAAAGCGAATATGTTCAATAGCCACGAAGTTCCATCAAGTTTTTGCGGCGCAACTTAACTACTTATTGGTAAGGTTTTTCATTAAACTAGTTCGCAATTTTCTAAACATGTTTATCAATTTACCTTTTCTTCCGAAATATAAATATTTTGCTTATTATTACAATACCGAGAACGGTGCATCTAAATACGTCTAAAAAGTGACAGATGAAAAAAAACTTAATATGCTTTGGCGTATTGCCTTAGAATCATCAGACATAAAATTTATGTTAACTATTAAAATTACAAAATGGTTTCTTCAAATACACAGTTTTTAATAAATATTTTGGAATAGGTAGTTAACAATATATATTTAAAAAAAGAACTTAACTTTCGAATTTTTAAAACATCGATTTTTCTTCAAGGACCTCAAAATTGATTTTCCAAAAGATTATAGCTCAGAAAAATCTTTAAGTCCTAAGCTTTCGAATTTAAGTACAGGGTGCGGCAGAGAAACGGATCGTATTTTAAACGATTCTAGCGCCATCTGTTGTTAAGTTCGGAAAACGATTTTGATTTCATTAAAAAGAGGAAGAAAGCCGAATTTTTTTCATGTATGTATTTATTTATTTTGATAGTTTACCAGTTTTAAAAATAACGTCATTCAAATGACACCCCTTATTTTCGATACAATTGCGTAGACGCGAAACGAAATTATCGTACACATTTTTTAACATCGTCACCGGAATTGCCGCAGAATGTCGTTTAATTTCAGTTTTCAACTCTTCAAGGTCGTGTGGCTTCGTTTCATACACCTTTGCCTTCAAATATCCCCAAAGAAAATAATCGCACGCCGAAAGATCTGGCGAGCGCGACGGCCAGGCGATTTCGCTGTTTCTGGAAAGTATGCGGTTACCAAACAGTCTCCGTAAACAAACCATCGTTTCATTCGCTGTATGGCAAGTAGCACCGTCCTGTTGAAACCATGTGCGCGATAACTTCCTTCTCCTCGCCAGTTCGGGTCGCATAAACTCGTTTAGGAGTTGGTAACGCTCGCCGTTAACCGTTTCGTTGAAGAAGTACGGACCAATCACGCCCCATGCCGCAACTCCCATCCATACAGCAACTTTAGGCGAGTGAAGGGGTTTTTCGTGAATAATTCGAGGATTCTGCTCACACCAGTATCGAAGATTTTGTGCGTTGACGTCTCCGTTCAAATAAAAATGCGCCTCGTCGGTGATCAATATCGCGTCTAATGGAATTTCATTCGACTCGATTTTCTCCAACATTATTCGACTGAACGCAATTCTTGAGGCACGATCGGCCGGAAGAAGTTGCTGGGCATACAATACTTTATACGGATGACAGTTGAGATCTTCATGAAGTATTCTTCTAACCGTTCGGTCCGAAACATTGAGATTTTTCGCGTGCATTCGTGCGGAACGACATGGACTTTTCTGAATAGCCTGGCGCATGCATTCAATCGTCGGCGGAGTCCGTACACTCTTCGGCAAGCCAGGAGGTTTTTTTTAACCCACCGAGCCGGTCTCTCGAAAGTTTTTTACCCACATTCGTAAAGTTTTTTCAGTAAAAATAGGCTCTTTACCGGACAAGCCGTAACGTTTTCGAAACTCGCGTACTACCGAAACGTATGAGTCATTATAACGAAAAAACTGCTCAACAGCAAACGCGCGTTTATCCATCGACCACTCAGCCATGATGATTTATTATAAAATAAATAAATACATGAAAAAAATTCGGCTTTCTTCCTCTTTTTAATGAAACCAAAATCGTTTTTCTAACTTAACAACAGATGGCGCTAGAATCGTTTAAAATACGATCCGTTTCTCTGCCGCACCCGTTATTAAAGGTATTGTATACATTTTTTATGATTTTCAACTAATCAAAACTTGAAACACGTTTAACTCAAAACTGCATTTTTAAGTTTATTTTTACGGACTCATAACTCAAACAATTTTTAGACTGGCATTTTTTATATATTTTGGAATGTACATATTTTACAATTAATTCATTTTTTGACAAGTTCTTCACGTTACACTTTTGGAGAACACTATAAGGCCAAAAATCATATCAGACAAATTTTACGTTATAGAAATCTTATGCTATAGAAGTTAAGAAGTTATTACATATGTATAAACAATGATTAGAAAAATACAGGAGGTGTTAACCTAACCATGGTCCCTGGAATAGGTGATGTCACTGCAGAAAGGCTGCACAGCCGCCATTTTCTAAGAAGCCAATGCTACAATGTTCACAAACAACTTTAAAAAATACAAAAGTTTGCAAGTTATTTGAAAAAAAAACAGACTTTATCATATAGAAGATTCTTTTCAGGATGTTTTAAGAACGTAAATGAAGTCATCCGATAAAATTCAGTTTTGTAGAAATGTGTTCGAACTAAATACCTAATATTCCTTAACCAAATGTCGTTTATAGATAATAAGAGATGGATAATTTTCTTTAACACCTTCAAAGTGTAGCTAATTCTTCAGCTAAGTCAGAAATGAAAAAAAAAAAAACCTTGGTAAGACGTAACATCACTACTAACATTTTTCAATGATGTAGCCGAGCATTTAAACATAACTAAATGACTGTTAATGTCATTACTTATTCAAAATTTATGCTCTGTTCCAATCTCACGAAATCCTAAAACTTATAGCTTGTTTTTTCTTAATTAAAACACAAATTCAAATTAAGTTTCTTCAATAAAAAATATTAAAATAGTATGCCCCAGCTTCATCAGTCCCTGCCCTGATCTTAAAAATAAACTCAATTTCAAAAAAAACATCAGACATTCAAAAAAATAAAAAACAGTGTTTATAATTTTATTTAAATGACTTTAATTTATTGAATTAATTATTTTTGCGCAATTATCGCACTTAGTTAATTCTGAGTATCCGTAACTGTAATAAATAATTTACTTAATACGAATACGAGTATGTATAACGAACGAAGGTGAGTTGAAAAAAGAGGAGGAAAAATAACACATTTTTTGTAGCAATCCAAAACATACACGGCAACGGGGACCCAACCCCACCTTTTAAGCGCAAACACCTTTGAAGGCCATGCTCGCTGTCGCTGCTCGCCTTAACCACAATGACGAGAACATCATTCGATGTTGCCTTATAAGAAATAAAATCGACTCTCAGCAGCGGCGGCGAACGGGCGTCAGCAGTGAGTCTCAGCACTCTCTGAGTCTGACTAGATCAAAGACTGTAGACCTATTGAAAAAGGGGAGCTTTTTGTATCCCATCAGTTTCTGTTTCTGTTTCTGTAGACGAAATAATATTCTTCCTCATCATCATCTCCATAAGATCTTTCGCTCTCTGCCTCTCGTAAATAAGGAACATGTGATCGGAAAATAAACAGAGACTTCTTACGCTCTTCGAAAAAGACTAGTCTCAAAGCTTTGCTTCCTACTCTCTGTTTACAAGCCGATTCTGCTCCAATTTGTGGTTTTTCCTTTGGAGCTCTTTTATGACTCATAACTGTTAAGAGAGCCCTTCCGATGAGAAACTGTCTTGAAGCCGAGACTCAATTTAAAACCACATGGTAAGTGGCAAGCTGGCAAGGCAAGATCAAGACAAGACGCAAGGCGGCTCTCACTCTCCCTAATTTCAATCTCTCTCGTGCATTTCAGAGTTGGGTGTGTTTGTATGCGCGTGCCTTGCCACGAACTCGTGGGCTGTGTACGTCCATCCGCTGCCGCTCAGAAGCAGCAGCAGCTCTCGCACTTTTCAATGAACCAACGAACGAGCGACGATGCTACGGTGTGGTGGAGCGATTTTTTACGATGACGCGGTGGCAGCGGCGACGGCACAGCACAACACAGCACCGCACAGCAGAGCACAACGATGCTGTATGGCTTGGATGCTTGGCTTGACTTGGTTATCTGGTGCTACTCTGCTCTTGTTGTGTTTTTGTTCTGCTTTTATTTTTGATTTTGTTTTTGTTGGTTTTCTTTATGCCATGCACTTTATTGTAACAGTTTTATACAGTTTCTTATTCCTCCTCGCTTCTTTCTGCCGCAACCGCAATCGACCAACGAAACGACCAACTGATCGAGGCTTTTAACTGAAGCTATAGCTGAAGCTGAAGTTGAAGTTGAAGCTGAGCCGAGGCATGTCTTTTTGAACTGCCCGCAACTTTGGGTATGCTAAAAAGTTACGATCGTTTTCAGTTCAGTACCTTAACTCGAACTTGTAGCAGACGACACTGTGTACGGATAACGGTGCACATGATGCCTTAAAGTGTTTCATTCGAGCCTTCTTTCGTCGTCGTCTTCCATCATTGAGCACATTGAGCGCAGCGCTGCTCAGCGTCTCCATCTATCGGAAGAGTCTCTGAGTCTCGAGTCTGTTTGTTGCCCGTTTGCTGGCCGTGTTTTTTTATTCAATTGCGATTTGATTATTGGAGCGGTTATCATCATCGCGCTTGTCAACGCGTGTGCAAGTAGTATAATAGCGCGCAGGATCAAAACAGAGCATCAGGTCAAACGTTTCGATCTTTTCGTTTTCTTGTTGTTTATTTTTTTTGTTTTTGTTTTGGTTTTATTTTTTAAATTTTATTTTTGTTGTTATACTTTTTCCTGGAAAACAGGAAACGTTACTGGTTTCCGGTGAGTGTTGTGTGTGAACTAATAAGCAGCAAAACGGGAAAAGGATAATTGATTTTTGCTCTAGTTAATTCCTTTCTCTGTTTTTTTACAAACATGATTTAAGGATTTAAAAAATAATTCCCTTATTCCATTAACGAAGATGTTCTTTTTATCGTAACATTTTCAAACTGCCACTTAAAAAAGTATTTGTTCAATAAACGTAGTTTTCGTTTTGTGATAATTGTTGGCAGATGAATCAGATCAGAAAAATTGCCACTAAAAATGTTATTGTGTGGAATTTAATTGTTTGTATACGTGATGAAAATAAATTAACAAAAGTAAAATGAAATTGAAATAAGAAAAAAGAAATAATCATAAAAATGCGAGGTACATAAAATAATTATGTGAATGAAAGTGAAAAATTAAATGTAATTAAAAAAAAATATAAGAGAAATTAATTTTGTAAATAATGTTTAGCGCTGATTAAGTTGGACAGCTCAGAAAAAAAAATATTAATAAAACCCTTAAGGATATCATAGGCAAATTCAAATTGCTGGCTATCATCAATTGGACTCGGAAAAAGTAAGTAATTTTTGTTTTCAGCTGAAATGTAAAACAAATTGATTTCCCGTCGGAAGATTTAATTTGAGGTTTAGTTTAATGTTGGGTGTTACCTTAAACAATAAAAATTACATTTTTGGTTTTGAAAAATAATTGTTATGACAAAGCGTGAATTGTTACATGGTCCATCAATTAAAGGGATAAAAAAAATGACTAAAATAAAAATTGTGCAAAATAACAACAAACTTATTTTCGTCTTTATGAAAGGGTTATTTGTTCAGTGTTAATATAAATTACGAATTATTAAGCTACAAAAGAGTTACCAAAAAAATTAAGGATTAAATTCCAATATTCAAGTATTTTAAAAAATATATTTAAAGATATTGGAATAGCTGAATAACTTTCTATATTGTTGAAAAATATAAATTTCGAAATATGTTTCACTAGACTACTAGAGTATGTTGGTATTGGTCTTAACTCCTTAACTAAACTGATTTCGCGCCTTTAAATCTGAATCAGGAAATGAAATGAGTATGATTCAATTTCGGTTTTAAATACTTTTCATTGATTAAAAAATGTTTGAAACAAATTAAAAAATAATATAATATTTTTTTTTTTTTATTATTATTAATTAAGAAAACCCTTAATTTTGCTATTGGTGCCACGTTGATAGCATTGATTTAGTCAACATACGAGTACTTACATATTCGGTTAAAATAGAAAATTTAAATAATCCAATTGATGTTTCTTTTAAATAAAGTACAATTAGCTTACTCAAGTTTTAAATAGGAATATATGAACCATAATCCTTTCTTAGAAGTATTTTTGTTTTTTGTCCAGAAATAAGTTTTGAAATATTAGTATGAATTTTCTGTATCTTTTAAATAAATAGGAAATTTAGGACTTTATAAAAAAGAATATAATAGACTTTAAAAATAATTATAATATTAGGTAACTTTAAAAATTAAAATCAGTTTTAAATTTTGAGAAAGCAAATTAAAATCAATTAAAATCTGTTTCTCTTCAGCAAAATTTCTATCTAGAAAAAAAGTTTGTAAAGTAAAAAAAACAAATTAAAATTGTTATCGTTTAAGCTAATTAATTGCTTTAATTTAAACTTTTAAATAACAAATAATGTTTCATTACCTTTAAAAATGATTATTTCAGACCTTTTTAAACATTTAACACCCAATGTACAATTTAAAAAATATTGTCAAACTTCTTATACTTAAAAATAAAAATTGAATAATATGGAATTTCAAAACATCTCAATTTGGATTTTTCAGCGTTTTTGAACACATATGTATATAATTTCGAAAAGGGTGTTTTTCGTCCCCATTTCAGGGGAAGACCTTTCTATTTTTAATGTAGTAAAATTTATTTTGAACTCGGAATCGCTATAAAATTTCTTGCAAATAAAATTAGAGTTATTTAATATAACAAAAAAAAAATTCTTCGGCGTTACAGCAAAGATGTTTTGCAGTGAAAAACAAAATAGATTATTTTGAAACTTTTGTATTTCACTAAAAAAAAACGCACAAATTGCTATAATGTTGAAGTAATTTGAAATTGTGAAGAATGGAGAAGAAAATAAATGATTTAAAAACCTAAAGTGAAATATAGAAATTCAGGAATCATTTTAAAATCCGTGATATATGAATCGAAATGCTGTATTTTAAAATACTGTATGGTCAAAATTCTGTATAATACTGTAATATCCTGTATGGTCATACAAATACTGTATATTTAAAATACTGTATTTCAAAACACTTTATGGTCAAAATAGGGAGCGGGTCGAAATGCTGTATTTAAAGTACTGTATGATACTGTACGATACTGTATGGTCATAACTCATAATACTGTATGGTTAATATTCTGTATTTCAAAATACTGTACATTTAAAATACTGTGTCTCAAAATGCTGTATTGTCAAAATACTGTATCTCATAATACTGTATAATACTGGAAGTTTTGACAGGTGCAATCGCTTATGCATTGTTGAATATTATAGAAACAATTCATGTACAAATGTGAGAGATATACAAATAACTAAGAGGAAATGAGAAAGAGAAAATAAAAAGAAGATACCATTTATATTATTTTTGTTTTTATTATTTCAGAGACATATAAATTATCATAGGTGCATATGTTATTGTTCAAAGGAGTATATTAGAACATTATGCTAATGAAAAATTATTATTATGTTTTCATAAAAAAAGTATTCTGTTTTCAAAATTCTGTATTTCAAAATGATGTAAATAAGGCTAGAAAATAAAAATCGTTTTGATAAAGTGCGCACTTTTTTACATTGCAAAACGATTTTTATTTTTTAGTCTTATTTACAGCATTTTGAAATATAGAATTTTGATGTACAGAATTTTGAAGTACAGAATTTTGAGATACAGCATTTTGATCATGCAGTATTTTGTACATACAGTATTTTGAAATACAGTATTTTGAGATACAGTATTTTAAATACAGTATTTTGATCCATACAGTATTTTGAACCCAACCCGTCAAAATACTGTTTTTCATAATACTTTGTCTATATAATACTGTATGTAAACTTAAATTTACACAAACTTTCAAACATCAACGAAATGCACGGAAACGTGAAAGTTTTGACAGATCTAATTGTTTTATTAAGAAAAAGAAATAATTAGTTTTTATTAATTCAAAGATTGATGAATTCTCATAGGTACATACATATGTTATTGTTCAAGGGAATCCAGAATTTTAAAATACCGAATTTTGAATTAAAGAATTTTGATCATACAGTATTTTGTTCAGTACCTAATTTAAATAGAGTATTTTTACCCCAACCCATATAAATCCCAAGAAAATAAATTATTTTAGTCTGAAAAAGAGCATACATCTTCTTTGCCGGGGAAGCATTCGCGCAGTACAGTTTAAGAACGAATCACTTTACTTCAAAAATTAACAAAATTGTTTCGAATTAAGATAAAATTAACTTTTGAATATTCTATTTTATGAAGCGTAAGCTCAAGTAGAAGCATACAAATAATACAAATTTTCATTTATTCAAACCATTTAGAATGTCTTTGGAAGCAAAGTTACATAAGTCAAAGTTGTCTGAGGAAAAACATTATATAAACCCAAAATAACTTTGAATTCATTACTGTCACCTCTTCATCAAATCATTTTAGTATATTTTTTTAAATTGTCCTTAATATGTCAAATATTGTAAAAAAAATTTCTGGATTTATTTTACTTTTAGAGATAAATCATTTTCATTTTAAAAATCCTCAATTTTTGAGTAGATGAAGTTAAAAGATTGAATACAAAATTTAACGTGACAATCAACCTAAAGTAACAAAAGCATTCAAAGAATGAATTTGATTTTTTGACATTTTTAAACTCTCTGTATCTGTATGCAACTTTATAATTGAGATAAAACATAAAATATGCCATACATGTATGTAGGTATTATTTCTAAAAAATTCTCTGTTTTTCGTTTAAATAATTTTGTTTACACAAATAAGTTGAAAAATTTTATCAAAAATAAAATATACCAATTAATTTGTGTAAATATTAAATAACAATTCAATCTAGTTAATCAAATGTCTCAATTTTTCTATGAATAAGGGTTTTAAATAAATGATATTTGTTGTAAGTTTATTTTGGAAGTATTCTCATTTTCCTTTTGTGTTATATTTTACACTAGCTGCCCGTCCCGGCTTCGCACGGGTAGACATAAATAGGTACAGATAATGTAGCTTTCTAATGAAAAAAGAATTATTAAAATTGGTCCAGTACTTTTTGAGTTTATTCGTTACATACAAAAATACAAATCTTTCCTCTTTATAATATTAGTGTAGATTTAACATTTATTATTTTAACTTTATATACAAATTTAACAAAACGTTGATATTACATCTGTTTTATTATTTTCATGAAAATGTTTTATTGAAAGAAAAACTACAAAAAAACTAATATTGGTTAAGTAAATCAAAGAAATTGCCCCTTAAGAAGTTTTAACAAATTACAAATGTTTCCACGCAGTGAAAAAAAAACGATAAAATCATAATAAATTCGTTTATCTACAAGTAGTTGGTTGGTCATCTTGTGTTAACAAATGACTATAGACTGGCAGGAAGTCATCAAAACACCTAATAAAGCATTTTTGTTTGTTTTGTTTTTATTGGAACTATAAAAGATACACTTCATAAACAGTAGCTGCAAGTGGTTTTGAATAACTTATGTATGTCAAGCGGTCAATTTTCTTAATGATGATGATCAAAATGATAAATTTACATGACTCACATGTTGCTTTATTTGAAGAATTTTAAAATTAATGCTGAACATGGCATCAATGTTAAAACAAAAATAGTTAAATATTACTTGGTTTTTTAAAAAACATTAATTCATACTCTAATAAGAATAACCGTTTTCTTAATGATTTCTTTACCGTCCGTTCAGCTCTTTCATTTTTAATGAGTACTTTAATGATTTGTTTTATTTTATAATTTGCTAAAATTTCTCTTTCTAATTCAAAAACAAAATCAATTTTATTGGAAAAATCAAGGGTATTACACTGATGATAAATATTGAAGCCTATAATGGGCGTTGCAAATAGGCTAAGTAAATTTCGTAATAGGAAGGTATTCGCTTTGTATCATAAAAGTTTGAGAAAAGGCTAATAACTTCCATCAGATTATGATGATGATCATTTTTTTTGGTATACTTATTGGTTATACAAAATTAAAGAGGCTTTCAATATACATAGATACATATGTAGTATGGAAATACCAGTAGGCTTTGCTAAAATGCCCTTAGGATAGAGGCTTGAATCATCAAATATGTTATAGGTTATGGGTACATACCTAATTGTTACTTTTCACTAAATTTGCGCAATTTTGAAATGGATTTTGCAACATATAGTTTTTAATTGATTAAAAAGTTTATTATTTGAAAGTAAATTGTTTTAAGTAGTTTCATTGTTTTTAGGTTAATAATGTTCCATTTTAAATCTATTTAGTTTTCTATGTAACCAAAACCAAAATTGTAATAATTTCTAATTCCAAAAATTAATGATTTCGCATTTAAAGTAGAAATTTAAATACATGGATACAAAATTCTAATTTATTCAGCAAAACCCTAAATCTATTTTAATAAGCAACAAAGTAAAAATTATGAGTTTGATAAACTTTATGAGTTTGATAAACTTTTAACATTTCATTGCAGTACAAAATAATTGACTTCTGTTTTTCTGAAATCTCAAATTAATATTATTAAATTAAAATTCTATTGTAGGGCAGTTGAGCTAAAAGGACCTTGTGTTTCCATGGAGAAATCTTTTTGATTCTTGTTTTCGGAGTATGATATTTAAATTTCAATCTTTACGCAAATTTGAAAACTTAGAATGACTTGGAATTTTAGGAGTGAATTAAATACCAAAATGTAAGCAAAACGTAGGATATTTACTCACAAGGACGCAAAGAAGCTTCTGAATATCTTTAATAAGTCTGTATACTTTGCATCAATCTCAAAATTATACCGGACTCAAGATGAGGACATTAGTTTTAAGGCAATACTTATCACCGTTTTTCTTAAAAATTGGATGCGAAATATCAAACAACTACAATGATACAATTTACATTGAAAGCTTGGATCTTGATTTAAGATAATTGTGGACAGTTTTATAGAATTTCTAATCGATTTTCTCAAATTCACACTTAACCTAAATTCCATCAGAAGAGTTCGTTTTTTCAACACCTTGACCATTTCTATAGACACCATGCTATTAAAGTGATTCAAATTAAATACAAGGAAGATTTCTTCCCGCAGGAGTTCGCCATAATCCACTCGCCACCTCCGCCGAGCCGTATACAGTCTACATACACGCTAATGCTTATTATTACCATAAAAACTATTCTGTATGCATAAAATTTTAATGTCAATAATTTGCAGTGAAAATTGCTTGAAAATTTACCACTGCTTGCAGCATGCAGCATCACACAGAAGAAGGAAGACAACGAAATAACAAAAACAAAACAAAAAGTATAGGAACGCGCGCGTCAGTTGCCTGTTTACTCAAGCAGCAGCCACCCACCCCCATGCTATGCCATCAGCAAGCAGTGTTTGCCGCGCTTCATGTGCCATGCAAATCGATTTAAAGAAAACTAAAACGAAGGCTCCCTATAAGCTTTTGTTGGTCTTTTGGTCGCTGAGATTGAAACTGGGACTGCGGGGACTTCTATCTGCTTCTTTTTGTTTGCGGTTTGTCCTCTTGGCCCGACCAAAATCTCCGATGTTCGCATAGTCATTGCATAGTCTACTTCGACTGAACGATATTAAAATGTCTTTGGTCCCATTTCAAGACTAGTTTTTCCTTCTTGCTCATTTTGGTGTAACATTTCCTTGTTGATCCACCGAGTACCTATACCGCATGCTGCAAGTAGTGAGTTAAGTCCAAAACCAAATTGTGGTCGATATAGCTGATGCCACAATAAAGCGGACATCGAGTATATTGTGCTTGGAGTACTTTTGAAAGTCGTTCACATTCTTCCCCATTACAAGACGCCCGAGACGACCGAAAGAGCGACGCGACGTGACAGACGCGACGGACGGAAGGACGGACGCTACGTCTCAACGATCACAATCGACGAATGTAACGTATCACTGAGTATCTGTGGCAAGAAGATTCAATTAACCAAAAATCTCGATCTCCATGTTGTAGTGACGTATTGTAGGAGATGCCACCAACCCAGACTAGGTACACAATGCAGCACATGCAAATTTTCCACCTCACCTCCTTCTCGTCGTCACCGCCTCAATGCACTGCTTGAAATGTGTGCTCTACCAAGGCGTACATTTTTATTTCAAACCAACAACGACGAACAACGATGACGACGACGTCCTACAACATGCCACATACATTGCTGCAGAAAGGAGCGAAAAGTTTCCGCTTTGTGCTCGTCAAGATCCACTTGGGGAGTTTTAATGCGACGACGCCATTGCCATCGCCATTCCTAACAAGCAATTGTACCCATGCCACAAATGACTTCTAAGCAGTGGTAGCGCACATCACTAGCACGTGCTAAGAGACCTGAGACTAAGACGAGCTGAGTATAGTAAGTATGAGTATTGAGTATGTCCCGTCCCGATTCCGATTCCGATTCCGACTACGACTACGACTCTGATTCCTATTCCGATGTGATGCATATGCCTTGGCCAATGCAATCCAAGTGCATAATGTGCCGTACTTATCCGCCGCCATTAGAGACACACCATTATTTGATAGAGCACGGTATGCACGCGCTCGCGTTAGCGTTAACGTTAACGTTAGCGTTCGCGTTCACTATCCGTATCATTATTATTATTGTGGCGTACTCGTTCCATGTAGACCAAATGAACAAATAAATAAGCATCAACATCAAATCGGTGCACAGTGGGGCAATTCATGTAAGATGTGATTAAAAATAAGTAATACTTTTTAATGAATTAACTTCTATTTTTGAAAATGTTATATGCTTCCGTAAAAAAATGATATTTTATGAATTTAAAAAACACCTTTTTTTTTTAAAATATCACTGTTTTGTTTTACAACAAAAAAACGGTTAAAATTTAAACTACAATGTATAAAATATGGACTTAAACCTCTATTAACCTTTACTCAAATAAATATTAGAACACAAATTTATTATGTTTCGTCTAAATTGAACCACTGTCGAGCGCGTTTCAGCAAATCACTATTCGCGCAATCGCGGTTCGGGACATTCAGAGCAACGACGACGACGACGACGATGATGACGATTTAGCTGGCATAAACTATGATGACAAAGAGAAGTGAGGTTAACAGGAATTGCAAATCTAAGGTGAGCTAGAGAAGTTTATAGGTTTATGTCTGTTGGGCGTTCAGTTTTCAATTGCCTTTTTATTTCCCGCACTGCTTTTAACTTCAACTTCAGCTTCAACTTTAGCGTTCAATACTGAAAGTTTGTCGTCGTTAAAAAATAGAAAAAAAAAGTGTCTAGCTTAGAAGTTGTGGAAAGAGATCAACTGAGCTGCGTCGTCGTCGTTTGGTCATATCGCTTATTAAATTATATTTGTGTATACCTGAATGTGTGCACATATGTCAGTTTTGACATTGCTGGAGGCGACCGGCATTGTAGACTTTATACTAACGGAGTATGCATAGTGTACACACGCGCAGACCACTCCATAGTTAATGACTGCTGATGGTTATTCTAAAAAATCATTTTACAATAAATCAAAATGTCCAGAAATCAGTGCGGGGCAATGCGGTACGGTGTGGTGCATTGGCAACGGAGACTGTATGGAGCTTCAAGTTGGGCAGTTAGTAGACGCCTTGCACTGGATTTTAATTAACAAACTCATATCTGGGCAATTTAAATAAAATCGAAAAACGAGTAAAGTGCTCAATGCTAACGCACGAGGTATTTCGTCTTAGTTTTTTTTGTTGTTGTTGTTGTTGTGCATGACTTGGTTGTCCTTCTTTAAAGTGACACCAACCAGTATAAGCAAAAGTTAAATGAGTTTTCAATAGAAATAAAACGTATGTTTATTAACAATAATAATTCCAAAGAAATTAAGTTATTTACATAAAATCAAAAACATCAAACAATCCAAAAAAAAAGAGTTCGCAACTCAGCTCTTTTGTTTTTTACTCCTAGTTTGATGTATTTCTTGGAATAACAGTTTTTTTTCAATAAAATTGTGGTTTTATACTTCAAATTTTCTGGTTTAAGATTAATACTCTTGGTTGTTTTTTTTCCCTTATCTTAGAGAAGGAGTTGTTCTTATTTTTCTTAAAGTTTAAAAAAAGTTGGAGCATTTGGAAAATAAGGAAGAGTTTAAAAAGAGATTCCAGTGGACATTAGTTCATTGATTTTAATATCAGAACAGAAAAGGAATAAACAAAATTGGGTAAATCATACCACGTTCTTGATGTGCGGCTGAAAAAAGAATATCTTTACTTAAAAGCATAAATAAAAGTCCGAAATTGAGTTCAAGGGGAAATTTGATAAACTTTTTGAAAGTGCGATTATTTCACAAAATTTTGTATGTATGGGGGGAGGTTAAAACTCATTATTTTGACTTTTTATTTTAGGCAAATGAAGGTGTTCTAAAAAAAAGCCAAATCAGATCAGTGATAAAAGCTTAATTGCACCACCTTCATAAGAAAATCTCTGAAGATATTACCTTCTAGCGCCATTTTAGCTTTATTATTTCTAAAAAATCAAATGGACTGTATCTGACAGAAAACGTCGTCAATGTGCTTGAATAAAGTTGTCGCGAAACGCCTAGTTATTAATTTATGCAATTTTTTCCTGTTTCAAGTTTGATATTGATTATTCTTCCTGTTTTCTCATAAACGATCTTAAGGAATAAAAAAAACTAATTTCTACAATTAATTTAATTATGTTATTATTCTTTTTGTTACATTTTATGCAACCCAATCTTATTACGATTCAAATCAACTAAACTTAACTCAACTCAATCACTATCAGTAAATAAATAGAAATGATTGCTCTTTATGTATGATGTGACCAACCATCGCCATCTCGCTAATAACGAACGAGCGGAAGAGCATCACGTAATTCTGTTTACAGAGTACCTTCGGTTGAGAAATGTAATTGAGCCACAGGAAAACCGCAATATGTACTCTTCAGTGTTTACATGAACAAAGATTATCAATCTGCTCACAAGTACCTACATAAATGTACATAGTTTTACTTTCCTCTACATGAACATAGACTATACGTACGTACTCGTATAATTTATATATGGAGCTCCATAAAAGCCGATCAACGCATTTAGTCAAAGCAGTCAACGTTAACGTTAGCGTAACGCTAAAAAACGATGCGCGGCCGCGGCATATGGAGCACTTTCACTTTATTTTGCGGTATTTCATCTCCTTCTCTAATTCCATCCAGAGCATCTATATAGAAACACCACATGTAGCTATGTGAATGGATAAAAGTCCACAATCTTGTTTTGCCCAACTACATATATACATAGTATATAAGTTGTATATCTTGTATACTTATGTTTATTTGCTTGCAATAATAAATCCAAAATTAATTTATCAGCTCAATGAATCATTGTGCCTCTAAACTTAAACCTGATCCAAACGGATGTGCAAGGAGACGATGGTATTTGCTAGGGAATACCATGGCTGACATGATGGCTGTAATTAGATTTGGGGAATTTTCAACTCATTATCTACACTTAAGACCAACAAAACGCATTAAAGCAGCAACCAACATACACAAAAACATTCGTCTTTACAAACTCCAGTGATGGCTAGCTAGAGTTAAAGCTAGAGCGTTTGAAAAATGCTATGTGCTTGGGCATTTTGTCCAAAGTAGCCTCTTACCGCAATAAATGTGTGTGGTTATCTGGATTATACGAAGGTGATTCTCTTTGCGTGTCTGATTGATTGGCTAATACACGCACTCTTTAAATTCAAAATCTCCGAACAAGTGCGTAACTGACCCCGTTTCAGCTCAAATTGGCATAGAAGACCATCAACAAAAATACTCCCAACAATAATAATCTGAGTCAATTATTTATTTCTTTTTCGTATTTTCAATGAAAAAAGTGCAAAACACCCTAAAATACAAGAAATAAAAGAAAACATTTAAATTAGAGCAGCATTTTGTCTGATGAAAGCAAACAACTTTGTGCTGCTTCTTTATGAAATTGACAGGTAAATTATTTCAAGATGAATTTGTACTTTCGAACCACACTGTAATACAATTTCGTTGTTATTTTGTCGGCTTCTTTTCGGATGCCCGTAATGGTTTCAATAGATGACCATTTTTGGCCTCCGGCAGTGGCACATTGTACAAGATATAAGAAAAAAAAGCATAGTAACTTGCGTAAGAGAAGATTTTCTTGGCTTAGTGGGCACTTTAACTTTTTTTCTTATAAATTTGTGTTTTTTGTGATGCCACCACATATTAAAAGAGGAAACAAATCATGAAGAAAAATATTAGCCCTCCAAATTATTGAAATTATTTCTTTCGTGAGGAATCACATTTATTACAATTTATATAGTTCTTTTTTTTTTGTTGTATTTTATTCCATTTGTCGATTACGGGGTGTTTGGATGTGTAATTGGAGCAATATTTTTGAAAGCCAAACTGATGAGGACAGGTTTTATTTTTTAAATAATACTTTTAAAGTTTAAGAAAAAACGAGAGCAATAGATTAACGAATTGAGGTGCTCCCGTGAATCAACAAAATTACATATTATCGACAAGAAAGTCAACATAATTGGCATTGCGAGGGAATTTGACGTAAAACATTGATATAAGTGCCAAAGAGAATGTATACATTATATTAATGACCTTGAATGAAAAGAAAAAATCGAAATTTAAAAAATAAATAAATTATTAGAGGATTGTAGGAGCTACTTAAGGATGATATTGGCTTTTGTTTATTTTGCAAAATTAATCACATTGTTACAAATATTTTGACTTATTGCCAATTCAGTTAAAATAATGATTGTAATGTTTTTAATAGTGGTTAAATGAAGAAAGAGGGATGATTTTGAAATTATTGTCAATTTTGTATAAACAACAATTTGGTGTATTAGGGCGAGCTCCAGTTAAATTTTGTTCAACTTATTTGTACCTTAATCCGCTTCTATATCTTGACTATTTATGAATGCTGCTTAGAATCTACGTCAAATCAGAACGCATAAACCAAAAAGTTATTTACAAAGGATATATAACGTTTCATGGTGACATAGAGTTTTTAAATACTCAATTATTTATAAACGCTTTTTTTGTGAACACATCTTTAGAAATAAAGCTATGGTTGGCTCAACAATTTAATCGGATGTTTAGACCTTGAGTTAATGCTTATATTATATAACTTTGATTTTTGAACCTATTTTGGATCCTTGTACAATACTCGTTATATTCTATAGAAGATAGATATGATAGTATCTGAGATTTAAAACCCCGCTTTAAATTTCCTTTAAATATTGAGTGAATTAAAATTTAGTTCCAGGCAAGTTTTTAGAAGAGGTTGTTTTGTATCAAAATTAATCAGAATTTCAAGATGTAAGATTACACAGTGTTTTCCATTTTGCAGTTTCAAAAGTAAACGTAAATAAAACACATATAAAATATTTTGTTTCATGATATTTTTTATTTTATTATAAAGTTTGAACGTTGACATTATGTGTGAAACACTGCATCCATTTAAATAACCACCACGCGAATTGTTGCAAGCATCTATTCGTTTGAGGTCATTTTTGATAACTTTTTGACACATATTGGGCGGTATCCCAGCCATAACTTGACGAATGTTGGTTTTTAAGTGGTCAAGAGTTAAAGGTTTATCTGCATAAACACGGTCTTTCGCGTAGGCTCATAAAATAAGTCCAGCGGTGTCAAATCGCATGATCTTGGTGGAAAGTTGATATCGCCACGACGAGAAATTACGCGGTCAGGAAATGTCTCTTGCAATAAAGCAATATTTGCTCCAGTTGTGTGGCATGTGGCACCTGGGCCCTATTCCATAAACATTGACAGGTGACAATTCTACAAATTTGTCACACTTATGTGACAAGTTTTCATTGCATAACGTATTGACAGGTGACATAATTGTCAGTTAAATACAATGACAATTTTGTCGTGACAATTTTGTCATTTTCATAGTATGATCATTTTTTCGTGACCATTATCATCATTTCAA
The DNA here is from genome assembly GCA_951509635.1 of Eupeodes luniger. NCBI lineage: Eukaryota > Metazoa > Arthropoda > Insecta > Diptera > Syrphidae > Eupeodes > Eupeodes luniger. The sequence continues at coordinate 1,444,342 of OX608075.1, read as the reverse complement.
ATGGTGTATGTTCACTTCCCAAACGATTTTCCAAGTTATGCAGTATTGTACAAGTCAAAATAACCTTGCATGCACTTTTTGGTGACAATCTCAAATAGTTAAGGAAAGGAAATTTATCCTTCAGAATGCTCAATGCATTTTCTACAAACCTCCTCGTTTTCTTATGAGCCCTCAAAAATCTTAATAATGCTTCAGATTGTTCAACTTGGTGTGGAATAACTGGTGTTGTATCAGCCAACTTTTTCGTCCATAACCGCTGTCTCCTAATATTATAGCATTTGAAAATGGCCTCCATCCATTTTCCCAGCGTCGTGCTAATGACCTGTTCCTTAAAACCCTAGCATCGTTAACGGATCCAGGACAGCGTCCAGAAACATAAAAAACTCCAAATTTGGGCCGCATACAAACATGACATTAATTGAGTGGTCACCATTTCTGTCAACAAATGCTGACTCATAATCAGTTGGAGCATCAATTCTTATTAATGACCCATCAACAATGCCAGCAACACAAGAAAAATTAGCAAAATGTCTAAAACGTGTAGGTATGGATATAATATTTTCCAAAGGCCAGCGGATTTCTTCAATCATTAGATTATTTACCGTTAGATTGAAAAATATTTTGACGCAGCGCTGAATGGAACTTTTAGAAACACACTGTCCATTAGCAACTACATGGTACTGAGCTCCACTTCTAAACCAGTGTAAAGCACATAAAATTTGGGTCTTAGCATCAAGAGTATGATTTCTTTTTGTAGGATGCTGGAGGTGCAGACCGGTTTTTAACAAAATATATTCTGCTGTTGTTTTAAAGACTTAAATTTTTCCTTAAATTGATAATCACTTAATTAAGCGAAATCATTGTTCATTCTTTGTCTAAAAACTCGAGGGTGGCGTACCTCGCGTTCGTCGTCACTTTCACTTGAAAACATTATATCAAAATAAAATTGTCACCTTACGACCGAAACTCAATTGCCTGTCACAATTGTCAACTTTATACTGACAAAATTGTAATTTGTACTATTTTTTCTGTTTCATAAAAAAATTGTCACTACAAATTTGTCGGGGAATTTGTGACAATTTTCAAAAAATCCCTGACAATTAATTCATTGTCATAACAATTTTTTTATGATTCGAAATCTTGACAACAATTGTGGCAAATTCCGCGACAATTTTAGAAAGTTGTCAATTTTTTTATGGGACCAAATTTATACAATTGTCAGGTTTGTCATTTACAAATTGTCACCTGTCGCACCTGTCAATATTTATGAAATAGGGCCCTGCTTGTTGAAACCACATATTCTCTAAGGCGTATTCTTCAATAGCAGGCAAGAAAAGTCGGAAATTTTTTTTCGAAAAATCGCCGTCCAGAGCCTGTTGCTTAAGCACCCATTCGATGCATCTACGCATTGTGAATATGTTCAGCTGGCTTCAGTTGTCGTGTAAGCTGGACTTAATATGGATTAAGGTTTAGATCCAAATGCAAAATACGCCATAGTGTGCCGTAAGACAGTCCTAATTCCTGAGAACGACGAGGAATCGACACATTCGGGCCTTCGAATATTTTCAGTGGTGCGAGCGAAACGGTGATGCACAGGCCTTACAATATCTGTAACTAATCAAGTCTCTTCAAATTTCTTCACAATGTTGCCAATTGCTTGCGTTTTGACAGATGTCGAATTCCAGCTATATACTTTTGAAACCGCAAAATGGATAACACGTTACAATGCGAACATAAAGATCAATAGCATTTGGCTGTATTTAGAACTGATAATTTTAGCACTTACAGAATGTAGACCACAAATAAGTTTGAAAATTTAAATTTTCTTCCCAACAAATTGTTAAATCACTTTAAACTTTTTATTCAAAATTATTTTAGTTCAATCTGTCGAATTGGAAGTTTTAACATTTCTCAACGCTTGAACGATGTTTTTGAAGAACGTATTGACTTCAAATAAAATTTGTTTTAAAATTAAAACACAAAAATGTGCAACAAAAAGAATCTTAAAAATGAATCAATGGGTGTTTTTTTTTTATTCTAGCAATTTAAGAAAAAAATTAATATTTTAGTAAGTCTAAAATATCTAACGAAATTTTGAAAAAAAGATATGAATTAAAAAAAAGTAAACCGAAAATATTTTCGTATAGTTATGTCTGACCATCAGAAAAATTTTATGATTCGCAAAAACTGTTTTGTCAGATTCTATTAAATAAAGCTATTAGCTTCAAGTTTAATTAATTTTGTAAGGAATATTCTTTTGACATCTACAAATAAACAAACATTTAAGAAATATTCAATTTACAAATTTAAAAAAAAAAGAAGACCATTTTCGATTCGAATTTATTTTAAAAGAACAATGACATAATGTGAATGTCGTTCAATTAAGAAATATTTCATTAGAAGCTTTTTTACAACTAATACTTTTTTTACAAAATAAGAAATTTTACTAAGAATTGTTTAAAATTGTTGTTTATCCAAATAACTAAAATGAACCATGACATTGACTTCAAGAGGGTAATGTACTATGATATTAGTAAAAACTGCAAATTTAAAACAAATTTTCAATTGAAAGATTTTTTTCCAATAGATACAAAAATACTACCAAATTGGCTTTAGGTAACACAACACAAATACACAGCAGTTTTCTTCAATTTAATGATTACAAAATGTTTGAACATCCTTAAATAACAATTTGGCATACTATGCAAAAATTACAAATTTCCACGGTACCAATGCGACGTTATCTTATTTCAAAGGTTTTTGTACCCATTTTCTTAATAAAATCAGAAAAAAAAACTTGCAAATTACCAATCTCAAGAACACGAACCCTTACTCAATGACTTAAAATATTGAAAGTGAAAAATTGGGCGATAGTAGGTTCTGTTAGTTTAATTGACCACATTACTTTATTCCATTCCGATTTGTAGATACTAAATTATTAACTTTAATGAATTAAGTTTTTCCATACGAATTTCACCATCTTAAAAGCCCTTTTGATGTTAATCAGGTGTGTAAAATTTCAAAAACCACTGTATTTTAAATGAACGCAAATATAACATAATTATACATTAGAAGCATTTCCAAGAAAAAGCCTATAAAAGTCCATATCTCTATCTCTGTATTTAGAAAGCTTTCTCACCAATATTTGATTATGATGCTGATAGTAAAATAATGGATTATGTGTTCATAATAATTTAAATGAAATTTCTTAAGTACTAAAATGCCCATATTTATATTGCTTATGGATTATTTTTATTTCATATCTATTTTAAGACTCGTTATAAGTGTTTCTTTTTTTCTGAGTTTTAATCGATTCTAATAACATCTATTACGACTACAAATAATGGGGATGGGGCTTGTAAGTTCATTGAAACCGAGAAAGTTATTTATTAATACATTTTTTTTTTGTAAAGAAGATTTTCGCATCATTCCATTACCAAACCATCAACATTACCACGATCAACGAACGACCGACGACAGAAGAGTGAAACTGTCAGCATATCATAATGCCAGAGCTCTTGTTAGAGTTGTGGCAAAAGGCGCATCACTTAAATTGCACTTTTGCTTTTGGCGACAAAACAAAACCAGAGTAATTTTAGCTGGCCATTTACACCGAACAAAAAAAAGAGTCTAAATAATCCTTTTGGTTATTTTTGAACTTTTAACGTCCAAGAACCACATATTTGGGAAATTCAATTACCTCGTTTTCCTTAAAATCAAAGGATTTATCTAAAGGATTTGTTGGTCTTAAATTTATACCAATAAGACTGGCCCACTGCAAATAAAAAAAAAACAACACAAACTTAAAGACAAATTTTTTTGAGTGTAGCTCTAGTTAAAAACACGAAACAGAAAAAAAATGTTAAACCCGATCGATCATTGAATGAACGATGAAAATTTCTTTCACACATGAATGGATATTATAGTTTTCCCAACAAACTCGACTACTCAGCTAAAGATACTCTCCGCTTTGCGCTTTGGAAAATGTCTTGTTTTAAGAGTTCGCTCTAGTGCGTCTCTCAAAGGAAATGAGATATAAAAAAATTAAGCAGACGACAACAACAAAAAAAACTTATAATAAACAACCAAACAGGAAGATCTGGAATTTCGCATCTTATGGATAGAGTATCTATTCGAGATACGCGATGCGAATGTGATGCGATGATTGCAAACTGTGAGCACACAAACCTGTAGCCTGGTACGAGTATATTGTATCTTTCTTCTCCTGATTCCGATGAGTAAGTGTAGATGTAGTGATGTGAGGCTCCAAGTGGGCCCGCTCCAAGTTTATGTGGTATACAAAATTGTATCTACTCCTATATGTGTCGTATAGCAGCACTTTTAAGTGATGGGAATTATCTTGGACACTTTTTGAATGAGCTGGTTGTTACACTTTCCGTCATGGAGATATTCGTAAATTACGGTTGCGGTTTTGTTTCACTTTTCCCAGCACAGCAAAGCACGGCAAAGCACAGCACAACGATGGACGTCTGCCTTTAGCATCGAATCGTCTTTTGCGGCACAATACATATACAACCACTCTGGCTTGCTGGCTGGATGGATGGCTGGCTGGTTGGCTGGCTGACTGGATCTGGATGGTTTGGTTGAATTGACTTGACTTGACTTAACTTAAGTTGAGCGCGAAGAGTGTTTCTTGTCGATCCTCTGCGCTGCTGGTCAACCAAGTTATAAAGTCCAATCCTCCATCACAGATGGTCGAGCTTCTTTGCGCGCTGACGCTGCTCTGCTTTGCTCTGCTCTGATGTAACACTCGCCATCATCATCATCTAGTATATAGCATTTCCAAGGAAATGTACTCTCGCTTTCAAATTCGATAATTTTCATTATGTGTGGCGGTGATAGAAACTGTCACGTAGCAAGCAGCTTGGCTAGTCTTCATTCCCAAGACATCATTAGGAGATTTCACTTTTTAAACAATTGATTCAATTCAACCAAACCGACCGACCAGCCGACCGGTTGATACGTACATTTATGTCGATCATATAGAAATATGATCGTAATATAAGATGATCGGTTCGGTGACAAGTTTTATTACTACTGGCGATATGTGCGACTTTAAATTTTATACTCATCGAGATCGAAATCGAGAGCATCATCTGAAATAATTTGTTTTTCTTTTTTGATTAAGTGAGTAGGTGCCTTAAACTGGATATATTGATTGAGTTATGTTTATTTTTGAAAATAATTGTATTAAAGATGAAGATGAGGATAGAGATTATCGCACGATCAGACTTTCTTTATAGTTTGTTAGTTTACTTGTCAAATTTTTATACAGACAAATTAATTTTGGACCTTTTGTCGAGAATGGTCCTTATTTCCAGCAATCGTATTTTGAAGCTATTCACAACTCAAACCATTTTTTGATGTCTTAATGGATCTGCTGATATGAGAGTTCATGTGGTATCGATCTGCACAAGCAATGATCTGGCAGCGAAAGATCTGGGTTTGGAAGGACATCTAAAGAAAGTTTTATCGGGTCTGGTAAAGTGAGTCCCCGAGCATGATATGATGTAGAAGGGCGTGATTGTAACTCTGCTCGTATTTTGATCATATTTCTACAACCTTTTCAGAGTAAAAATTAAGCCGATCCGACGATTTAGAAGAATGGCCAGCCAGTCTCCATGACTTCTTTTTATTTAGATCGCTAAATTGAATCCATTTTTCAACAACGAGGAGAACAACTTTTCCTTTTTTGTCACTGAAGTCGTTGTTCACAGGCAAAAAATTGACTTGAAATTTACCTTTACAACTCATAAAGGAAGCCAAGTTACCTGTCTTTTTTAAATCTTTACCAACACGACGTGTAATTGATTGGAAATGGCTTAGCAGATAACTCCTACTTCTAATGCTCAATGAAGGTCGATTAGCGTTTCGAACAGATCCCCATAGGACAATGAATGTTTTTCAGCATCTTCGATAGTTTTTGGTCTTCATAAATCGGTCATCACCGTCACCATCCTTGAAGAGATGAAACCATTTCTGAAACTTTCTATATTTTTTGGGGCTTTCAATGCACTTAATCTTGAGACGTTTTTTTCAAATAAAAATACCATTTTCTGGCAAAATATCAGACCTTTTTTACACTATCAAAAGTATAATGACACCAAAACAAAATCACAAATTTGTCAAAATGGTTTTTATGACACGATTGGTTCATGAAGATTCGAATATTTCAAAATCAAATGCTTGAGGCTTCTATTGACAAATATAGAAGGGACTCATTTTCTCACCAGTATAGGTTGCTTTGTTTTATAAGCGCACCTCTCGCATCGCTCGTTCATAATTTTAATTCCCATTTTGTTGTGTTTGCCTTAAAAATCCAACATAATTATTGAAAGTACTACATAAACTCATCCAAAAAATTGTTTCGAAATTAATTAATCTCTAAATCTTATGGAAGTTGACATTGAAACTTGCCTTCTTCTTTAAAGTTGACACAAAAAACTCCAATAATTCAATATTTCTACAATCTAATACAAATAAACTCAAAACCTACGCTCAAAACGCCCTTAATCTCATTATTTCTTCTTCTCAACTATTAATACAGACTTTACCATAAACAAAAAAGGATGCGTCATAGTTTTTTTTTTAAATTTTTCAATTGACATAAGCCAACCAAATACAAATTATATAGAAGACTTTAAGACTTTAACACAAATCCGAACTTCACATAATCAGCTTCATCGAGGAACAAGATCAATTTGAGAATCAAGGCTGTCGGAAGCTACGGATTAAGGCCCACTTCATTTTGATGGAGGCCAAACAATTCATCAATGCTGAACTGAACTGAACATGGACACGATTTGTATATAGCCTACACACTCAACAAACCAAATTATCGTGAGGAGCTACTTCAATTCAATCCAATCCAATCCAATTCAACCAGACAGTCAGATAGCCTCTATATTTCAGGTCTATATCTCTCTGCAATCAAGCCAAGAAACAAATAAAAGGAATGCGGTAGTCTATAAATTACTTATATCTAAAGTCTTCTTGAAAAAAAACAAAAACATAACACCTGCATCCATGGATTGGATATGTGCTTTGAGTATAATATAACACCTCGCGTATTTGCCGAAACATGATCCATGATCCATGACTTGCGCGTCCCTCGTCTCTCCCTAAACCCAAAAGAGACATCTCGAGAAAGTTCAAGTTTACTACGATCGGACGAGTAAACATTACAAATTACGCCGAAGCCGGCGCGATGCAGCAGTGCGATCCGAGCGATTCGCAAATGTGCAGTGCATTTGCCTCGCGAGCCGCGATTTATGTTTGCCATACGGTAGCCTGTGATTTCTCCTAATTCGACATAGCTCATGTGCAACCGGGGCCAAATGGAGCCAAACGGAGCTATGCTCTATTTGGTACGGTATTTCAAGCCATCACCATCACCATCGCCATCGCATCGCATCGCGATCGTAAACATTTACGACTGCTAATTTAGGAGTCATAATTATAAGAGCCATCGCGCAATGGCTGGATTCGATTGAGTTTAAACGAAACCAAAACGAAGCAATAAAATGAGCAAACACGACTCCATCAGCTACCACTTGTACTAAACATAGTATGAGTACGCGAGTACATAATACCTATACTGATACTGATGCTTGATCGTTTTGATGATGATGATGATCACACTCGAGATAGATGGATATAAAAACATACGAGTATTGGCCAAAGGATCACCTCTCTTATTCGATGTAATAAAAATTGCTTCCAATTTGATATTTTAATAGGCAGTTTGTCAATCAAACGGAAGTCAAACACGCTTACTTAATTAATTTGGTTGTCTTTGTCAGGTCGCCTAAGGTCGATACAGTGGTTGGTTTGGTGGATTTTCTTACAAGAATTGTATATTAAAAAACTTCACGCTGTGAAAGAAATGCTTCTAAGTGACGCATAGAAGAAAGAAAGGAAACAGTAGATCAGTTTAAGATTTCTTACTTGTTTTTATTTTATTGACCATTTTGCACCCCCTGGATAAATTAATTTATCAAACTTTTTAAATCCAACATATTTGGTATCAAAATTTTAAAAAATCTAGTTCGCATCTTAAAACAACGTGAACCACTGTACGCCATCACTATATTGACCGATGGCGACGGAATTGAGAGAAAAAAAAATTCTTTGTCGTGATGACCCCAAAGGGTTTATCATTCAAAGATACTTTGGAAAAGGAGCATAGAGTTTCCGCATTGGATTCATAGGTAGACGTAAGGTACCAATATAGCCAAACTGAGGTCTCCATTTGACCATCTGCGCAGTCAACGCTAAGAGTTGATGCTCGGGACAGACAAACTGGCAGATTCATGCGCGTGCATATGAAATAGGTTTTCGTTAACTTTATTAAAAGTGAATTAGAGGGACGAGCGATCAGCGAGCGAGCGAGCGAGCGGCTGGTGGGTGGTCTGTCCAAGTTCTAAAATCTTTCCTTCTCCAGCTTTTGAATTTGAATCTGCAAAGGTGATCTGCCGGTTAACAATAGAAAACCACGACGATGACGACGACTGGCAACGGACGTGAAGCAACGCGACGACGACGACGCGACGGACAGTTTGACTGTGCGAGATGAAGACAATATCGAGACCGAGAGGATTCATTTTTTTTTTCTGGCATCACTCTGCTGTTGTAAGTTGGCTGGGTGGAGTGATGGCCTTCCCGAGTCGAGACCATCATCATCAGTATACAACAGTATAGAGCCCCCTTCTGTTTTGAGATGGAATGAATGAGTTATTGTAAAAGACTGCCACCTCTATCTCTGTTAACCCTATCGCAGATGATGGAAACAAATAAAAGGAGATGAATGCGCTTCCAGTGTTATGACATCTTTCTTGCTCCATACTCTTGGCTCTCTGACGAAATGCTTATTTTTGTTTGTTTATTTTTATGATTCAAAGTCAGATATTAGACTAACGAACATGTAAATGTGGCAGTTAAGGAGTTTTATATATCCATATAGGCAACTCTGGATTGTTCACGGTTGATAAGCGGCGATATACACATGGAAATCATTTTTGTTTTTGTTTCTTAGAGTTTCAGACCTTTTTAATTGAAAATAAGAAGAAAAAGGTAGAAAAGAAATCGTTTGGCCAATGTGCCATCATCATATCACCATTTAGATATCGAATAACCGAAAAAGAATTGTAGCTTTATGCGAACGGAGAGTTATAACAAGAGACTTTACTGCTGATGAAGAAGACTTCAAAGATTCACCAGATCCAAAGCGATTATTTATGAGTTGCAGTTCGTTTGTTTTTCAAGAGACGTGCAAGGGAAATTTGATACTCCTTAAAATGAACGTTTTTCTCCTTTGATTTTTGCTTTTGAAAGTTACTCTTGGATGCGCAGCGAAGAATATATGCGATGCGCTTATTAAAATTTCTCAGTTAGAAACAACTTAAATTAAAAGTGGCTCAGTTATACTTAAAGTAAATGCACACATTTGATTTTGTCTGTCGGGCTAAAAACCTCATTCTTTTGAAGTCCAACACATTTTTGAGAGACTGATTTTTGGACGAAACTTTGCGTTAAGAGCTTCATGGTTTTTGGTGCAACTTCTTTTAAAAGAGAAAGCATATTTAACGTGAGATTTGGTATTTTAAGAGATAAAAAAACAAGCGTCAAGAAAATAAAGTTTTTAAACGTTTAAATTATCTTTTTGAAGTTCCAAACACTCTACAAAAACTCATATCATTTTGAAACACACAAGCTCATCCCTTATTTCCTGGTATCCCTTTCGGTGGAAGATTGGATAACAGATTGACACCTTACGCATTTTAAATACAAAATTCTTAATAACTTTTTTACTGACAGCTTGATCTCAAAAAATTAGCTGCGAACTTTCTGGTCTTTGTTTCTGTAAAAACTTGAGCATATGACAAAATGTTAGAGAAAAAATATTACAACAAATTATTGAAAATTCTGATGACACATTTATTTTAAACACAAGAAGATGGTTAAAGGTTTTCTAGTTTGATCTTTCACTTTGAAAACCCCCCTAATTAAGCAGCTGCTTCAACAACGAATTGTTCTTAATTCTTTGCAAAAAAAATTGCGTTCGTTACTTTATTTTTCTTAAATATGTAACAACCTAAATGCTTAAAGAAATCAACTACAATCCTATTGACTTCAACAATATCAATCAAAATTCTAATCATTTAAATCAAGCATGTCAAATTGATAAATGCCTTCTCGAGAAATTCCAAAGTAAACTATTGTCATTTACTTTAAACAATTACAGGCAACAGAAAATGAAACGTTTTCACATTAATAACATTTTATAAGTGTCTTTTTCACTAATGACTATAAATTATCAATTTTAACTTTATTTATTATAATCTGATATTTTTAAATAACGATTTGTACACGTGCAAAATGATGAGTTAATATGTTTTATCAATCATTTCTCCCACATGATTGCAAAACAATCATTTAAAATTTATATCTACCAAAACATTTAAATACACGATACGAGCAATATTGCTAACATCTATATTTTTATTGTGATGAGAGTTTGCTTTTATATCATCGCCGCACAACGCCATTAATTATATTGATGTATAAACATATCAATAAATTATACACTTATTCCTTTTAATTAAGCATATTCCTATATAAGTATGTATATATTCAAAAGAGATTTCATATTCAATTGAAATGTTAAAGAAGAAGAAGAAGTAGAAAATAACCTCATCGTGCTGTCAATTTCCTCAGCTATTAAGTGTATTTTTTTTTCCTTTTGAAGACCCCAATGATGACTTGCAACTATAATCCCTCTCTTCATATCTTTTGACTAAAGCCGAGCCCTTGAATTTCAAGATATTGATTTTTGTTTTCATTTCATCAAACAATCTATACACAGAAGACAAAAAACCATTTCATCTTTTATATTGATTGAAAGAGATCTCAATATTCAGTTTTATTTTTTTTTTTTCAATTTTTCCCTCGGGTAAAGGCGTCATCATGCTAATAAAAATATCAAACTCAAGATGTACCAACAGACAATTGCTGCCCCATAATTATGAAAGAAGTTAAGAAAAAAAAATAACTCTCAATGTAGACTCAATTATAACGTTAATCACCCAATGCCGCACTCTGGCCATCAAGGCAACAGCAACAAAAACAAAAAATTATTTAGAAAAAAAAAATGTTTGTGGAAGACGCATTTGCCTTGGGCGTCATTTGCATAAGCTCAATGCGTAAAACACACTCCACTCCAACTTGTTTATCATTCAAGGTAATTAACAATTTCTAATTTGTAAAATATTTGCAATAATTTTCAAGACCGACATTTTTTTGTGTGACAGATATTCCTCTCCCATAACTAATATATCTGCGATTCTCCCCACCACCTACACGTGACTTGAATGATGGTCGAAATGTGATTGGCCAACTCATCGCCTAATAGACCAATCTCGTCGATTCATCATCTCGTTAGCATTACACCTGTGCAAAAAAATACAAAATGTTTGCTTATAACAAACCTCTATACAAATAAAGTTCTACTAAAGCATGTCTCGAAATCGAAATTGAAATCGAAGCAGAATCTACAGAATCCCGACGACCGGCGACGAGCGACGCGACGAGCGAACGGCACGAAACTGCTTTACATGCCACACCATACGCCCAATGAAAATATTTTTCAGTTAGTAAATGATAATTATTAATCGAACCGTGACTTGTTTTTTTTAGTTGAGTGTACTAACCTAACCGCCTGTAGCACAATACACATGCATCTGAATCTGATAGATGATAGAAACCAGCCGCTGCGCATTGTAAAGGCAAATACTGTAGCAAAACAAAAGAGCTGAGCAACGAACTTGGTTTAAGCAAAATGTGTAATAAACTCGGCATAAACGTTTTATTAACTCCATCGAGCATAACTTTACTGTGCAAATATCTATTTATATGAATTATATGATGATATGATATGAATTGGAACAAAAAAAAGTAAAGTGTGCGTTTGTATGCGCAAGCGCTCATATAATTGGCGGATGCTAAATCAATTAACCAGTTCTCCTCCGAATAATGATTAATGAGATTATGGCAATACTCGTAAATAGTAATAGGGATATCAAGATAACTAACCGGATCTCTAGGAGAATTTAAATAAATATTATTTTTGGTTATTAACAACAACTGCGATGAATTTATGTAGTTCAAGAATTTTATATTTCAGCATCAACATCAACATCAGTACAAGCACACACCTCTCTTTGCTTCTGGTATCTATATTATACGAGTATATAGGTATAGGGAAAAAAATCGAAAACGGTAGTTTTATGAGTGGTACTGAAATTGGTTGGTATTTTATGAACTTTTATCTCTTGAGGAGTTAGTAACAAGATTTTATTCCTTGCAAAACACACCTATTTTTCCATTCAAATGTACCTTACGGCCTGGAAATGATCGCAGCTTCTGTTATGTATTATTCCTCGCTCAACCAACGATAAGCGTGTTTCGTTGATCTGGCTTGAGGCTATTTGATCCCTGTTAACGTGGATTACTCTAATATACAATACAGCAGTTTAGAGACGAGTTTTTATAGACTCGAGAAAATAAAAATAAAGTTATGTATTTAATATAATTTTAAAGTATAATGAATTTATGGCCATCTATACTACCAGAGAAGGGTTTAAAAACTGTTTAGAGTTCTTTTATGGGAAAAATTATAAACTTTTTACTCTTTTGTTCATCTTTTTCTGTATTTTATTTCGTTGTGTTTTTCATCTTTAAAAACGAAAATTAAGTCAAATTGGAAAGTGCCTAGTGCTTTGTGAATCCATACGATTGAAAGTCCTCTCTATTTCAACTCAAGGGCTTACGACTGCCCTTAATAAGTTAAGTAAGAAATTTAAAAATATGATGAGCGTAAGGAAAATAATGATGGACTTTAGAGGGGAGACCATTTCAGGTTGGTCTTGAAGTTTTAATTCCCTATATGGGCTGGAAGACATTCTACATTCTTGATGTGCGACCGAGAAAGCATTCTCCTTGGTTTGCTTTTTGTTCGAGATTTTTAAATTATGTATTGATTACTTTATTTTACTCTACTTCATAAATTTCAATAAGATCAATATTTTAACAAAAAACAAAGTATGATAAAAAAAACTTTTTTAATTTCATTACTCAAAGGTTTATGTTTAAAACTATGCCTGAATCATGTACCTTTCTTTCTGTATAAATGATTGTACCTTATTACCTAATTAAGAAAAACTAAAATATTTCAATCAATTTCTTTTTACACATAGTGTGATGTCTCATCTGCCAATTTCAAACATCCTTTAATTAACTTTAAGATAAATACAAAAATCTCACTTTCTACAAAACTATCACATCCAGTTTCTCTCAATCATGGTATTTTGGTTTCATGTTCATGAATGTGCACTGATTCTATACCAATAAAACCCGTTAAAAAATAACAAAAATAAAATATAAAAAAAGAGGAAAATTGCACAAATAATAACAAAGCATCATCATCACACAGCAGAGTACAGTCAAGCCTGGCTTCAGTTCCAGCTTCATTCAGCACCAACTTCAGTGCCTGGTGCTTGTATATTAAAATGGTGTGGCGGAAGAATTCACCGCACCAATTTCACCCAACAACAAAACGATACAAAACGCGCCATCGCCATGCCAACCATAAGCAATCAGTTGCGGTTAAATCAATTGGAAGTCATTTGCAGCACCAAAGCATTTTTCACACTTGGCTGACTTTCAAATTACGACTAATCAACTGTATACACTACTTCTTTGGCTCTTCGCACGCCATCTATAAGGTGCTTATAATATTTGCGCCAGTTTATGGTGAGACCATCGTATTGGCGGCGGTGGTGGCGGGTGGAGCGACGCAGTGGAGCTATGTACATTAACATCAAGCTCTCTGTACACACAATAAAACCTTGCCTAGCAACTTTAAGTCTCAATTGTGCCCACTTCTGCTGCGTTCCAAAGAATACCATCAGCAGCAGCAACGATTGCCTAATGAACCAATTTGCGTGCAGATTACGCTTGATGCGCCACAAAGCCCCACAACATAGCTAAAACACCCACACTATATACTATAAACTGGCTAGATTTCATTTCAAGTTTCGAGTTGCCAGTTTTTAATTGCCCACTGATTGCGTATTCAAACATCCTCCATTTGTTGATGTCGAACTGTTTATTAACAAATTAGGTTCAAACGACATTCAATTTCATTTGCATTAAAACAATGCAATGAGGTTGTCAACATTACGAACGAGTCCTCCTCCTATAGCAATCGCAGAGCAGAGCAGAGCAGCGCAGTGCAGCGTCTCACTCTTCTTCCCAGTCCCAGTTTTAGTTACAGACCCAATCCTAGTCTCTGCTCTCAGGCCATGGAGCTTGTTCACAGACAGCTTGTTCATCTTTCGAGTTTCGAGCCGAAGTTATCGAATTCGGCTGTAAATCACTTGCCTTTCATCTGGCGCAGGATGTGATATGTTCCTAGATGATTTGATAGTATCCCACGCTGAACACAGCGACACATGGCCTGAAAGACTGTCATTGTTGTGCTCAATGTTGTGCAGAGGTGTCAATATGCCATCGCAAGGAAGGTTTATATTGTTGTTTTCTTGAGCTGTCACATCACATGCTGAAGCTGGAGCTGGCATGATGGTGGAGGCGCAGGCATTCGGGGGTACTATTTGGAGGTATCGTCTCTAAATCTAGTTAAAGTTGTAGTGAGAGCGCGCACGCCACTAGTTATTTAGGGCGCGGATGTCTATAATGAAAATTAGTTGAATTTAGTATACATTTCTGAACGACGACGCGACGACGATGAACGAGCTAGCGAGCGGTAGAATGTCAGTGTTGCGCCTAATTTCATTCATTTGTCGAGGGGATAATTGATTCATCTATATGAGTATGGTTGATGTTCCATAACAATAGTGAATTGCACGATTTCGTAAGGTAGCTGGAATGCTTGGTTTTGTTTGTGCTTCGAAGTGGGAGTCAACATTCCTTTAATACATTGTAGGAAGTTTGTAATCAAAATCATTTGAATGCATTCCATGATTGTTGACTTACTTTATTTAGTTTAGATAAGAACCAGTTCAAGGAACAAAGAAGTCACAATGATGATTTGAAATTCTAGCTTTGAATACTAAAATAAATTCATTTTTATATGAGATTCAATTTCCTCACATTGGGCGCCACTTTTAGAATTTTCTCATTTAAAACTTTTTTAGTGCTTGCCGTAATATTCAACATTTTTGCATTTGGGATTTTTAAATTCATTAAATTCATTTATTACAATACCCAACAAAGAGACTTTGTAAATCAATTTAATTTCCTCACATTGGGCGCCACTTTCAGAATTTTCTCATTTAAAATGCTAATGCTTGCCGTAATATGTAATACTCTTGCATTTGGGATTTTTAAATTCTTAAAATTCATTTATTACAATACCCAACAAAGAGACTTTGTAAATTTATTTAATTTCCTCACATTGGGCGCCACTTTCAGAATTTTCTCATTTAAAACTTTTCTAATGCTTGCCGTAATATGTAATATTCTTGCATTTGGGATTTTTAAATTCTTAAAATTCATTAATTACAATACCCAACAAAGAGACTTTGTAAATTTATTTAATTTCCTCACATTGGGCGTCACTTTCATAAGTAATTTATTCAAGACTTTCCCAATTACGATTGTAGCACAAAATATTCTTGCATTTGGGGTAATTTCATTCATTACTATAATATTTGCCATTCAGCCTTTTGTTCGGTTTCGCACCAAACCTGTTGCATTGAAACTTCAAATTTACTTCAAAAGCACAGCGTTTTGAAGCAAACAATTCAAATGGAACCGTGATTCAGTTTTTTTTTTTTTGTTAACTTTACTTTACTTTGTCTTGATGATATTTCGCCTTCTGCAGTAGGAACTGTGTGTAAATGCCTGTAAAACACTGCTTTGTCCTGTTAAAAGCCACGTTAACAAGTTGTCGCTTGGCGCATCTCACCATCGCTTCTTTTCTATCGGTTTATTTTTTTGTTCGTTTGTTTCCTCATCTCAAACGCTTGTTGGGCACCACGACGAAAGTTCTACTCTTGACTAAGGTACAACGAAGCTGATAAGCATCTCAACCCGTGTCTGGGAAGACAAAACAAAAGGACTGATGGTGTGCTTTTCGAGCACAATGAAAAACCCTCTACTATACACACACCTTGTTGCAGTTGATCGCAGCAAGGAGTCCGTCCCATCATCATCTTTAGTGGCTAAGTTCATCCCTTATGGCAGCCTCTGCTCTACGATGCTCTTAACAAGTATGCTGCACTGGAACTGTATTGTAACTCTGGCATTTGCATATACTCGTATGAAGCGCTCTGGAACACTATCGTGAAGATTATTAATAAACAGTTGCTACAGTTGTTTGCGCGCGCGTTGATATATCATTTATGACCTTATCACCCATCTAAGCCCGATATGGAGTACATAGTCGGTCGGGGCTATCGAAAAGGTACGAGCATAGTCGAACTTGGAATCGGGGGACTTATGTAGCGCTAAGACATTAGGAAATCCAAGCGAAGCAGTTCCTCTTCGCGGCTTCAATGACGCGACATGTTGTTGCAGAGAGTACAAAAAAGTCCCCTTCAGCTTTAGCTTCAGCTTCAGAGCACTAGATCTTGGAATGGCGATAGTGTTAGATGACGTCCATATAGTTATTGGACGGCATCTGCACCTCCGCCGGTGGTGGAGCTGGTGGTTGCATTGGTCCCTCACGACGACATTATTTATTATTATTGCAGTCTTCCTTTTTTGTTGTTGTTGTTTTGTTTTTGTTTTTGTTATGTGCTGTCTCCTTTACTAACAGCCTGATGATGCTTGTGGCACACAAAACTTCTGCACAGATAAAAAGTCGTTACAGGCTGAATGTAAAATGTGACCATTGCGCTATCCTGCCATTTTGTCTTAATGATACCAATTTGAGGCTATTTGGATTCCTGTTAATTCGCATTTATGCAGATAGCTTAGTCGCAGCAATTCTCTCTCCCACTACTACCTTTGTACCTCAATACCTTATATAAAAGACTTCAAAGCCAGCCACAACAGTGTATAGAAGGTACAAAAAGTAGTGCAAGCTCTCGGACTAAGACTTAGGCTAAGATGAAATTACTGATATCTTTGGTAAATTTTATTCAAAATTTATGACAATGACGCAAATGAAGACAAATATTACGATTTACCCCCAATTCTATTTTTTTATTAACTACGAGTATAGTTTGGCAAATTAAAGTGTGAAATAATACAGTTAGCGTATAGTTAACCAAAAAATGTTTTTTCCATTTCTTTTCTTTTTGTTCGGAAAATGAGTTTGTTTTGTGTGATCAAAATTGGCATTTTTATTTTTGCGCATGTCCTGGTTTTGTTAATAAACAAAGCAATAAGCCGGAGTCAAAAAATATAATGTATGCAAATGTAAGATGGTTGATTTCTTTTGATTTAGCCCGGTTTGTGGACTTTTCTTTGAATGGAGTTCATACTACCGGGTTATTCATATGAATTATGAGTAATAAGAATTATTAAATATTCACCTGCGTCAAATCCGGTATTTCTAATTTTGAATTTATTTCTAATTCCCCACATTTCCTTCTAGGATGATTCACAGTTCACCATCTAAAAACCCCAAAGTATTGTCTTGCAGTGTATTAAGCTTTAATGTCTAATTAAATTGTATTATATTCTGAAATTTTAATTTAAATCTTGTTTCTATCTGGCTTGACATTAATGCGTTGAATATCGTCCTCTAAGTGGCCAATCGTTTCGGACTTATCAGCATTAACTAGTGACTTTTCATATCTTACTAAATTGTCCTCGCACAACCTTGGAGGATAAATTCGAGGGTCTGTAACGTTAAACTATGCGATTATGAGACGTTTCCTTTAATAAATCAATTGTGGTACGATCTGTGTTACATGTTGGACCTTGCCATCTTGTTGAAACCAAAGTTTCTGCACATCATGCACAGAAAGAAATACATTGCGAATATTACAACGTCAGTATGGGTGTGAACGCAATACTGTACGGCTTAGAAGATTTCCATTGAATAAAAAGTTGTAAGCATAGTTAATTTGCCCATACTGAGAATAGAAACGTCGACAATAGTTATAGCCGATACGCCAATGCCAGTATGGAAGTCAGGCCCATACTGACTGGCGGGATGTACAACGCTCCTAGCAGAAAAGTCTATACATTATTGTTATGTCCCTTATGCTTACATTGGAGTAATAACTATTGACAATAATCCAATAAGGGTATCGATTATCACGCCATAAATTATCGCGGGAAAAACTAGTAGCATTGTGACATCTCCGGTACAGTATGGGGCTTAAGGCAATGCTGTCTCGTCAAACGTACTATGCGCCCTTGTGTTACAAGCAAAGATTGTGGTACCATACAGAATAGTACATAATCCCATACCTATAGATATAGAAGATGTTGCAAGACAATGTAGGAATATCACCGATACTTTTTTAGTATGGGTCTCCAGGCCGTACTAGCATTGTCATAAATGCTATACACTTCTTTCCGTGTGGTTGTGCAGTTGGTAAACTAAAAAGTCAGTAATCATGACTCTGTGTGGTTTACCATAGACTGTAAAGTTCTGGCCAGCATCGTTTTTAAAGAAGTACGAAAAAATTATTCCACAAACTCATAAAGCATACCAAACAGTCAGATGTCTCAAAATACACTTGAAGATTAACACCACTCCAAATACAGCAGTTTTGCTTATTGACGCATTCACTCAACCAAAAGTCATTTTCATCGTTAAACAAAATTCGCTTATGAAAAAGAAAAAACCATTGTTTTAAAAATAAATTTGATCAAGTTGGAAGCATTGTTCAGGCGTCATGTCAGTCTATTCATATTAAAATGCTTAACCAAACTAAAAATTATTCATATGACAGCTGACAATTAAAAAAATTTTGACATATTAGTTTAAGGTTTTACTGGTCTAAATTCAAAATAACCAATTGATAAGGGATTAGCATTTCACTAGGTTGTTCTTTTCGGGAGGCGGTTGTTCAGATCTATCTAATTGCTTACCTGAAACAATGTATGAATATTAAAGAGTTATTAAGGAGTCGATGAGGAAACCCCTCTCCCCCATTAATTTTCATCCCTGACTCGTATGCTTTTACATATCACAAATCAAAAACACTTTGGTCAAACATGGGAAATCCGGCTCGAGGGACCAATTTTCGACGTGCAAAGTGGACTGTATGGGCAAAGAAAGTAGTGAACTTTACTTTGTAGAGCTTTATTACGATTGATTAATAAGTAGCATGATTGAGATATTAATATGAATTACTCACAATTTGAAAATATAAACATAAGGAGTAAATGATATAGAAGGCAGCAACTAGCTACTGTGTTTTACCAAAAATGGTGTTCGCATTATTTTAGGGAAAAAGAGATCAAATTGTTCGTCGCGTCGTGGATATTTCTACAAGTTTTGAAAAAAAGATTTCCACTAATCTCTTCAATTTAAAAACTATTCTGCAGATTTTGCAAGTTTTTGTACATTAGTATTGTGAAGAGTTGAAATTGCAGACAACTTTAAAAATACCGGGCTAAACAAGTAAAAACTTTGTTCCCTTCTATTAAGAACAATACCACTCAACACGTCTAAATAGTGACAATTCAAAAAACAAATCAAACAAACCTTAATCTTAAGAACGGATCTTCAGTTTGAAATGTAAGAAGTTCATAGGTCATGCATTTAGCATATTTCTGAATCTTAAAGAAGCCATTGTGTTTAAAATTAGCAGAGTCATCTTTTTAGCTCAGTAACTTTCTAAAGTTTTACTGAATTACTTAAAATGTTGTACAATTGGTTATTTCAAACCCTGCTTCCTAGACTATTGCACTGTTTTCAATTAAAAATCCCAAAGTGCTCCACCAAAAACCTTAAGTAAACCATATTCCTGTCAGGCTTACGAATGATCACATATCAACTAAAAAGAAGTACATAACAACAATTATTTCACTGTACATGAGTCCGCTCAAATGGCCTTGGAAGCAACAAATCCGGATGATGAGGGGAAATGCAACACTTTCTTATTTTTTCGTGTTTACTTTTTATTTGATTTTTATTTTTGTGTTGTTTTTGATTAACTAGATTTTGACGAAAAAGGAAGAAAATAAATAAATAATAAACTAAAAAAACAAAAAAAAACAGGAAAAAGAAACAACTAAAATTAAAAACTCACTCTCAAAATCTCAACACCACCGATGAAACTCCAACGATAAGAGAAGCTTTAGTGCAGACAAACAGTTAATAACATAGCAAATAAATTAACAGCAGTTAGCTACCTGTTGTTTTACGCTGATTTATGATCACTCTTAAATGCTTGAGATGATGAGATATGGTTTTGAAACTTTATTTCAAGTTTATGACTGAAGTATGTGTCTTTCGTTGTATTTTGTTTGTCGTTAGTACACTTCTTTTTTTAATTGTGTCGCTTGTTGTTTTCGGTACGAGTTTTATTTTCTTTTATTTTTTTGAAAATATGTTACTTGCAACAGCACTTGAATCTTTGTGCGTTCGGAAAATACGCAATTGTAATCGGATGTGATGTGAAATCTCACAAAAAGAAAAAAGCTACCAAACTTCCATCAGCTGGTTTCTTCGATGGTGGTGCTTATTGTGCTATGGTATTTTATTACGTAATTAGCGCAATTGTATAATTCTTAGGGATTACCAATCATTGTTTGCCTTGAATGCCGCCTTTGGCTTATACAATATGGTGGTAGTTTATTTGATATCTCAATTCTTAAAGAGAGTCTCACTTAAAGTCTCAAGTTTGAACTGATGAATTCCCATACTTGATGATTTGACCTAGTCTCTTTAATAGAGCTCTGTTTTGTTTCATAACCCTCGAGACAATAAGTGTCTTGTCTTCAACTCAACTGGTTCTAGTCGTTTTTGTTTTTGTGTTAACTTGGACGGGATATCTTATCTGATGATCACCATCGGAATGGATACAAAACGATGCTAAATGGTTTCTGCCTCTGGCCAAGGGCGTGTGAGATTTCCATGCGCTTGCACCTGTTGAAAGGCTTGATATATACTGTCAGGTAAATTGTTTTTCTTTCCCTCTCTTTAAAGTGTAGAGGTTCTATTTTCGATTGAATTTTTAACGTGAGATCTTTGTTGAAAAGATATATTTCATTAGCACTTCATGTCAAATGAAAGTGTAAAATAGTACAATGCCACCATTGAGAATATTAATTCACGCGATCTTTCAAGTCTTCTGTTAGTGAAACTGGGGTGCAACCTCTGTGTCAGAACTCTTCACAATACTTAAAATGTTTAACACAAAACTTAAAGGCTTCAATATTTTAAACATTTAGCAATTTACAAATTTTAATTTTTTGCAAAACTACAAAGTCAAATTGTTGTTGAAAAAGGTGACAGATCGTTAAAAAGACGAAGCAAACAAACCTTAACTGACATTTTTTATTTGAAATGTCAGAAACTCAGAAGTTATTGATTCAGCAAATTAGTTAAAGCTTAAGTAGCTAGTTTGAGATTTAAACTTTTTAAACTTTAGTAAAAAGCTAAAAAATGTAAAAAACTAAAAAGTTCAAAAGTTTAAAAATGTAATAAGGTTTTGAATATTAAAATGACGGCAGATTAAAACACAGTTTGGTAAGGTATTCCACATTCTTGATGTACAGTTGAAAAAATATTTTCTATGTTTGACAGTAAATCCAAAATTTAGCCTTAGGAAAAATTGATTGTTTCAGACTGGGAACGCAACAGACTGTTTCATCCTTGCATTGTTAAAAAATATGTCTGCAAATCAGAGATAGAAATATTGTTGATTAAGACATTCCACATTCTTGATGTGCGGCTAAAAAAGAATATATATGCTGTACATATTAAAGGAAAAACTGAGGGGTATTTTTGGAAGAGCCTGTTTTGAGGCAGAATTGTTTAAGAGCGGGAATGCAATAAACTATTTCAACAGGATACTGGGAAGGAGAGTGGTTAAGTGTTTCACATTCACTCAGTACGGCTAAGGAAGAAATATATGTACTTGACAGTTGGATCGAAGTTTGGGCTTAAGGATACACTGATGAACGAGGCAGAAATATTGTATTGGCTGGCTATTTCACTGGAATGTAATCCTTTAAGCTAACGGTAACGGTAAAAGTTGACACAAGAAACCTTACGATGTTGTTCAAGTGAATTAAATTATTCAACGATGATGTTTTCACAAATTAATTTGAACGCTTTTTGTTTAATACTGTTCAAGAGACTTAAGCAGGCAGCAGGAATACTAGCTGAGAGATGGGACTTATGCTCAAGCTTTGGACATTTTACAGACAAGAACCAGATCGGAGATTACTTCAGGAAATTCACATTTTTGGTGAGATCGAGTATGTGATCCTACAACAAGAATTGGTTGAAGATACACTTATCGAGAATTTCGAGAAGTTTAAGTGCTACTTATTTGTAGTGACAAAGGTGGTAAATTTTACGATTTAACGAGATCCAGGTAGCACTGAGTTTTGGACGATTTGTTTTTCTGCATTAAACCATTCTGTGAAGACCAGAATTTATAAAACTTATTATACATTCGAGTTAAGCTGATTAACTGATCCATGTGGTATCACAACGGACCATATTTTGGTTTAAGTGTGTTAGACTTCCCAACCAACAGCCACTTTAACCTAACCTAAACTAACCTATTATACATTACCGTTGAAGACTCACTACCGAAGGGAGGGGTTGTTAATCATAAATGAAAAGCTGAGAGTTTAGTGAATTACAAATATCAGAAAAAGAGATCAATAATTAAAATGAAAAAAGTGTTAGAGACAGGACAGACCCCTGGGGCACACCACCATTCATTTCATGGTTTTCAGATTTGTATTGAACGTTTTAAACGAAAGTATTAATTATTGCCTTTTTTGAAGCTACACGAATTTAATTTCCGCTCTAGGAATGAGCTAAAGAAGAAAACCATTAAACATTTTAGAAGCATATAGGGTGTGGGTCGAAAAGAATTACGGAAATCACTATTTAGTTTATTTAAATCGTTATCTAAGAGGTGCTCAAAAATTGGAGTCCAATTTTTGTACGAAATTTTCTAGTAGATGGTTAAAGTAAATCAAAAAGGAAGACATTGAATAGATTAAAACTTCAAATTTCCCAAGCATGTCATTGAAAACTGTTGCTTACATTTAAAGAAGACACAGTTCAACTTATTAAGCTATAATACAGTTTTTTTGTGCCAACTTCAGCTTTCTCTATTTTTCATACAAATTTATTTCCAATCTAATTACATTAATTAAACCTCATCAGCATTTCCTATACAAACGTTTTATACGTCATCAGCTTCTAAAAGCTATAAATCCCAAGATGACAGCTCCACAGGATTTTCATTTTCATGGCGATCTGCGGTCTCTCCGGTCTGCCTCTCGCCGCGCTGCGCTGTGACAACATATTGATATATTTGGCTTTAATACACTTTACCTTTCCATATGGGTTAAATGTGTGCTGGATTCGATTGGATTGGATTGGATACGTGGGGTTTATACTTTACTCGTACATATGTGGAGGATACGAGTTAGGTAGTTAATAAATCTCCATTCAAATAATTTGTCTAGGAAAAATTTAAGAGTCATTCCAGAGTTTAATTCTTTCTCTCGACCTGAGGTCCACTTTTGGCTTATACAGCTTGAATAAATGTGAGTAGTCCCGTGCGCCGCCACAAAGAAATCATTCATTCCATATGCAAGCTATTGTTGCAACATTGGATTCTCCTTCTTTTCTTCACTGTATAACCTTGCCTTACACGCGAAACGAAGCGAAGCATCTTATTTCTACAATATGCAATCCATGATCCATGGCCGCAGCCGTGCGGCTTGTTTCGCTTTGAGATGAATTTGCCACACGTGATATTTTAAGTAATCACCGATCATGACGACGACGACGTGGACGACTACGAGCGACGCCGCCGCCGATGGACGACGACGACGTCGAAAACATCGAAGCGAAATGAACTTACGGTCAATGGAATCGGTCAGACGAGCGCCGCTGTGGTACGGTCATTGATGGTGGTAAAACATAATGACGATGGAAGACCACGTACGGATTGTTTAATCGTTTAATCCGAAACGGTTAAAGATCACTCTTGAAAGAAGAAGTTATCAAGCTAAATGCGGAAAGAAAGTGAAATCTTCCTACCGTACCATTATGAAGGCGTTAATAAAATCAGACGCAACAAAAGACGATACGAATATTTACACTCGACTTTGATAAAATCTTTGATTTTTGTAATGTTTACATAATAAGTGATGATATGGACATCAAACTTAAAATTCGTTATTTTTAAGATTTTGTAAGTGATGATATCTTCATCAACTTGACCTTCCAGAAGTTGAGGAAGGCGTAAAAGTGTAAAGTCGATCTTTTTCTCAACCAAAATATATTCACATAAAAATACGTCTTGGAAAAGACAAGGAATAGTTTCCAATGCCCATATGAAACAATCTAATCTGAACTCAGATATTCCTGTGAAAGTATTCGTCTTCGAGCTTCTAGGAACTCAAATCAGTTTATCAAGAATAAGTGATGTACCCAACTCTATTTTTTGAACGACAGATAAAAAACTATCCTAAAACTCTTTTAAATCATGGAATTATTGGTAAATTAATCCTATGCAATAAGACTTAAAAAAGTCTACAAACTAATCTTATGTGAAAGGGCTTTTTTAGAGGAATCCAAAACTTCTATCACAAACCCCCTCCCAAAAATTCTATTTTTCTAAAGTTTGTTTAAATTTTTGATTAATCGTGAGAACAAAGAAATTAAAGAAGTCACACAAATATTGAAGTTTAAAGATATTTTTTTTAGAAATGTTGATTTTTCTTTTTAGTGCTACTACTTACATAAATGCTAACGAAAATGCTTAAAGGTGTCAAATATCTCAAAAGAATTTTCTTAAATAAAACCTTAAAACCTTTCATCAATTTTTCAATGACTATTTTTCAAAATAAATAAACTTACCGATTTTAATTAATATTTTAAAAAGTTATACCGCAGCGCCGTGACATCAACTCATTCTCTTCTTTGCTAAAACACTACCGAAAGTCCGAAACCGACCGCGAGACGCGATTGCAAATAGATTCAAATTTAAATAATTTTACGAAAAAACACTTCTTAAAAATTGAACTTTATTACACACTTAGGTATTCTATTTATTCACTTTTTAAATTTACCATCAAAATAAATGCTTTTAAAATAAATTTTATTTTTTGACGAAATGAAAAATACCGAATTCAAATTTTTAAATTGAAGCGCCAACACACTACCAAACCGACACTACCGAACCGACCCGACCCGACGAGTTAACGGACCGAGCTACGTAATGAATGGAAACAAAATGAATTGAATTCTAATTTACATTTTTACAAAGAAAACACACTTTACTTAAGAATTAATTGATATTTCTTTTCAAAAACTAAAAATTTATGACTTACTTAACACTTTCCTTGAATTTTTTCGGCCGCACTTTGTAAATTATTATTTTAATTAATTTTTTACTTTTCAATTCGAGACGAGACGATCGCGAGCACAAGAATTTCACAAACTAACCAAAGAACAATGAGAAAGATAAAGAAGACGAACTTCCTGTTGCTGCATGAAAATAAATATGGCGACGACGGTGATTGTGGATTGGAAATCGCGAACTAATACCCTGATTACAAGAGTGGGTTGAGAAATCGAATTGAATTCGAATTTAGATTTCGGTTAAGGTATATGGACACGTTGGATCGAAAGATGAATGAAAGATTAAAGCCTTGCAAAGTATTTCATAAAAGAAATTGAGAGATTTAATATAAAAATATAAATCAAATAAATTAAACTAAATTAAAACAATATGAAAAAAGATTCAAAGTGATAAGTGATAACTACGCATATTTTGTTTGCAATAATCGAAAGCGTCATTTAAGGAACTTCGAAAAGAAAGCATTTAATACATCGAAGTTAGAGCTATTTTTCGAGAATTTAAACCAATTTGGAGCTTTTTTTAAGGTTTCATGTTTTCTATTCGAAATGGAATTTTATATTACTTTTTCCACTTGTAAGGAATTTTAAGATAAAATAAGTTTTAAGTCGATGTCCTTACTTGTAATATGTTACATTATTTTGGTTTGGAAAAAGAAAACTGTCAGTTGCATGCTTCGAAAAATTGTACTAAATGTTAAAAAAAAAATATTTTTGTTCGTTCTTTTTAGTTTTTTTTTGAATTAATAAAAAAATTGTTACTTGTTATAAATTTTGACTGAAGTCAAAAGTATTATTGGTTAGTGAGATATTTTGGGGTCAATCAAGATTTCAACTTTTTTGTATTCCTCTCTGCATGTTCTGACATTACACAAAATTCATTTGATGTTCTTAAGATATTACCGCCTAACGCATTCTATGGACCTTGAAACGCCAAGAAATGTCAAAATTTTCAGTTTTATTAATGGGATCGTTTAAAATAACTTTCTATGGGAAGTTAAGACTTGTCAAAATTTATCCGTAGATGTGTTCAATAGATTTACTCTAAACATAATGCTGTGTGCCCTTGGCCATTAAAAGTTAAATATACATTCAAAAACATAATCAGTTGGCCAGGCAAAAAACTAACAATAACAAAACAGCAAACAACTAAAATTTCTCTGCCCAATTACGTTCCAAAAAAAAACAACAAATTTTGCATTTAAAATTACAAAACATCCGCATGTGCTTCACTGCAGAGACTATACTAATAATTACGATGACAATTTCCACATTCGGAAACTAGTTCAACATTTTTGTAACCGCGTAAACACTTAATTGACGACAGTAGGTACAGAAGAAAGATATGAAATAAAAATATCATTCAACAACAACAAAACATTCCAACGATAATTTGTTTATAGGGAGGAATAATATAATAGTGGGAATTTTTGTTTGTTCGAATTGGAAGTGTACTTGTAGCCAGTTGATAGTTTGCGTGATGAGTAGCTTTGTATTTTTGCGAACAATTGCGAAATAATAATAATAATAATAATGATGAGTGTTTAAGAATTTTGTGTTCAAGAAAAACTTTGTTTTTAGATAATTTAAGTCTATTCTAAAAGACACTCACTTTAAATACGAATGTTAACTTTTTATGTTCGAATATCTAATTTGATAGAACTCCAAACTTTTCTTCAAAGTAAACTAAAATTTTCGAACGATAGATAATTTAAATGTAACAGAAACGTCATATTCCTTCGAAAATGGCCATCATAGTTATTACACCCTGTTAAACTTAACGAAGATCAAATTGGTTCATTTCCATCCCAGATTTCATGTTTTTAAAAAACTAAAGATTATTGATGATTAAAACCCGATTGTTTTAGTGCATCAAAATGTTCCGATTCCATATTGGTCCGAAAAGTTTATCCATTAAAAAATAACTCTGAACACGTCTTATCTGTCATACACAAGCTGTCAAATATTTTTGTACTCAAAAGAAAGTACGTTCAGAATCCCAAAACGTAGTACATGGAGTGTTGGGCCATTAGGTGAAATTGAAATTGTGAAGTTTTAAGAAAATCATCCTAAACTTGATTAAAAATTGAAGTTTGACAGATTTGATGAGTTAAAATAACAAAAACTTTCTTGTCATCGTTGCTTTGTGTAAATTCACATTACATATGTATAACTTTTATAGCTCATAGTTATAAGACAGGATCTTGCAAAAAAAATTCTCGGAAACCCATAAAATTTCTAAAATACACACAAAAACAACTTATAAAACATCTGTATACAGACATAATGTCAATTAGCAACTAATTTTTAATTAGCAAAAGAAACCATCATCTTAAGTTTTTAAAAATTAATTGAAACAAAATAAAAAAAATCTAGTGTTAACTCGGCTCAATTAAATTCCAATAAACATACTAATCCGAAATTGAAAGTTATGCATAATAAACATAAACTTCAAAATCACTCATTAATTTTATGCCCAACTTCACTGCCACCATTTAAGACGGGCTACCAAGTTCAGCGCGTATAATTACCCCAACCTATCGCTAGCCCATCTACAAGCCATAAAAAGAGCAAAGCTAAAAAGTCGTCGGTCGCTCGCTTGACTGCGACTGTGACTTCGCCGTAGCCGTAAAAATATACATACAAGTAGCTCTAGCCTCAACGTCAGCGTCGTCGTCGTCGCGTCATTCTAATTTGGCAATTTGTATGCAAATTCTTTGTAACCTTTAAAATAACGATGGGAAACCTTTGAAACTATTCTATACACTCTCGGAATGGATTAGGGCTTCGTTTGTTGCAATTGCGTAACCGTAGAGGGCGGCACACGTACGATGAGAATTGTAATAAATATTTCAAGTGTGCCTCAGCGGCAAAGACAATGCGTTTTGCAAATATGTGAACAGAAAAACAAAATCAAAAACAAAAACAAAACAAGCAGAATTGAGGACGAACCGAATTGTAATAATAAGTAAACTGCTCTGGGAAATGGAGCAGCACCTTTAATAAGATTTGCTGCCTCTGCTTCCACTTCCAATGCTGGGCTGATCTCTATACCAGCATTACAGACGACACGACAGTAAAAGATGGAGATATACTATTCTCCCGCTGTCGCTGCCACTGCCGCAGAGCGGCGCTGCCGACCTGCCACCATCAACGCAAACACGAGATGAGATGATTCACATTGAGTTAACGCAATTTGGTAACAAGCGAGAGTTCTTTTTGTGCATTGCGGCGCTATTGTTGGATGTAACCAGTTCAAAGATACATTACAAAAGCGAACAACTTAATTTCAAGATGAATCTGACACTTAACAAATGTTGAACACCACCGTCGCGTCGCGTCTTCGTTGGTGGTTATGGCCGCGTCGTCGGCGGCGATGGCGTTGTTGGCGGAGTAGGCTGTGCGGAATTGTGGTTACAGATATTCACCCGCATTTATCTTGCGCCATCCGCCGCAGAGTTTGAAGTTAGGACTTAAGACCCCAAGTGTTACAGTTTGATCTTCATCTTCATTAAAAATTGTTTGAGTTTCAGTACTTACTTGTATCAGCTCAGCACAAGCAGACTGTTGCTCAATCACTAATTATAGGGCGTTTAACCAAAGAGAAGATGATGGGATTTTGAGGTATACAACCAAAGCGACGCGACGTATGATTAGCGTAGCTTTATGAAAACAAAAGACTTTAGTTTAATTTTTCAATATTCCACCGGGTATGAATGTAGGTGAAGGAAAATAATAGAGTTGACATAAGATTAATCTGTAAACACAATTTCGTAAGTATACTCGTAAATAAGTTAAATTACTTATTTCTTATGATATCTTAACATTGCTCTATAGTTTAAAATACAAAATGGCAACATTTGTTTAAGAGAATTAGATCTGTTTGATTTGGGTTTTTTAGCGAACTGTCACTTTCTACACGTGTTCAGATTTACTTGTGGAAAGGGAAATAATGAATTATTAGTTAAATTAAAATATTAACATTTTGGAACAAAAGTGTTAACCATATTCCACAAAAATAAAGGGTACATTGACATGACCGCTTTTGGATTCAAATTGATAGCTAAGCTCCAAGTATAACAAGTTGGGCAGTCTTGTGGTAACCAAATCACGTTTAATTTTTAGAAACATAAAATCCACCTTGATAGCATTCGTGATTTATTGTTACGGAAGCTCCTTAATCATATAGCAAAAATTAGGGACCGATGACAGCGTTGTTTTGGCGTTAAACAATTCATGATGAATTGCTAAACCGTACTGAATAGAAATGTCAATATAGATTGACATTCTCAACTGTCAAACGAGCTTAAAAAAAACACCCTAGGGGAAAGATACCGATGTACGTTGGTCTTAAGGTTTTAAATATCAATTCTACGTCCTAAATGTGAGGCCTAGAAACTGCTGTACTTCCGAAATTGAGCTCAAGGTTGAACTAATGATAAAATTCTATGAAGTTCGAAACATTACGCAAAATGTTTAACGGAAATACAACCACCTATATATAAGTTTTGGTTACAATTCTATCGTTTATAATTTTCTAAGCTCTTGATAAACTTTAAACTTTGAAGAGCATCGACAAAAGACGAAGAACAATATTTTCGAGGTTATCTGAAAAAGCTCAAACTTTAGAAATTGAAACCTAATAATTACTTAAACTTCTGTGATAAAAAAAAATATTGCTTTGTACACAAGCTTTCCAAATATCAATTCTCCTCAGATATTGGGCTATATAGAAATCTCATGAACATATCACGTGCCTTGCCAAAGTTCGGCAAATGCATGCATATACATATATCCGAATACGAAGCATTTAAAGGCAATTCATATAAGTCAATCGATCTATGATGACAGCTGTTTTGTTCTTATTTTTTTAAGACCTTGTTTACACTGATGTATTATTCTATAGCATCGAGAATACAAAAAATAATAAAATTCAAACACCCCAATGACATCTCACATCTCATACATCTCTTGCTCTATAAATCGGGTGATATCGGGTGAATACCTGTTGAATTGTTTGCTTTGACCAAATAAATTCCGAAATTCATATTTGCATAAGTGGTCTTACAGCAGTCTACGAGAACTTGGATATATCTACATAACCTAAGCAAAGTATGTGTACAAGTTTAGAAGCTAGAGCTCTGGCTCTGTTTGCGCCTGCCTACGCAATTGAGATGTTGAAGTCTGTTCTAGATTTGACGAGGTTCTTCTTACAGTATGACCCGCTTAATGTTTTTTTTTGTTTTCAATAAATGCCCTATCCATCACAGATCGACATCAAATTCATAACATGCAGAATAAAAACAGAAAAACTGATTAAGGTTGCGATATAAATTCCAAAAAACACCAACCTAACCCAATTCGAAAAATATACATAAAATTTTGTTTTGTGATTTCATTGAACAACCTTGTTGATGATTTGTTCGTTTTTTGGTTCACACTTTTTGTTTTCTATTTTAATATGCACATTTCTTATAAGTTGCGAATAAATCGCTTTATCAAATCATCTCACACTCGACTTGCACTGGCTTTGAGGGCTTGGAGATATAAATCAAATTTAAGATGCGTTATTCCCCTCAGATATTTCGGATGATGTGTCCAGGGCCGGGGGTATGCGGCTTCCCGCTCGAAGGCCGGCAGGTTCGGATGTCATAACAAAAATACGCATATTAAAAATGGAGTGCGTGCTATATTTTTGTCCTGGATACATAAAAAAGATTGAATATTTCCAAATTTAATGTCACATGGTAATACAAGTGAAACAAGGCTTAGAAAATAGTTTTTGGTGGATGGATTTAGAAATATGCTGAATAGCTGAATAAGTCGCACTTCGACGCCCGCCACGCCCTCAAACCGGCTATGGATGGACGGGATGGGATGGGACGCGACGCGACGGTGGCGACGGCGAAGTTTCAATGCAATATGGTGGATGTAAAGATATATTCTTTGTAAAATGTAAATACATAATTCCATAAAGCGGGCGTCTAGATCGCGATCAACAAACAAGCAAACTGTACAAAATGCAAATTCGGCTAAAGCGTTATACTTGTTACGTCAGTAAGACTTAGATTGGATAGATAGATAGATGGATGGATGGATGGATACAGATAGGTAGAGATAGATGCGGTGGTAGTGGCAGCCGGGCGTCAAGAACTGCATACGTTGCAGCGCAGCGGCCTGGCGGTGGCGTAGGTAGGCTGAAAACGAAATATGTCCAAGCAAATTGCTCTGCAACATAGCGCGACAAAAAACCTCAAGCTCAATCCGAATCCGAAGAATCGGCTTGAAATTCTGCTTATAAGCTTAAGATATACCAAGTCGCACTCTGGATGTGTCTGCGCTGCATAAGACGACAAATTTGCATTTTAATGGTAATAATTTGTTGTTATGCTGCAGCAATGGATAATAAATTGCTAACTCATTCATTGCACAAGACGCTCAGAAGGTTGATCGTTTTAGCTATGGCTATGAATCTGGGATGTTGGTTTGGATCTTGTATATCTATATGGTTTGAAGAGTACTCTTCGGTTAATGGTCCTGTCTTTCTCTGAGAGTATGGTGGTGGTGCTGGTGCTGGTGCTGGTGCTGGTGCTGGACAGGCTGTGGCATTGCCTATTTGGGCTTATGGAACGATAGAATTTAATTTGTCTTTCAATATGCATGTGGGGGCGGATTGTTCGCGCTTTCATTGTTTTTTAGTCGGTGATTATGCCCTCTGTGTCGGTGATTAACTAACGGTTGTATACAGATATATACAGTGGTTTGTGGTGGTTTTGATGTTTTTGATGGTTTCGAGGGATGGGGGTGGATAAGTTCAAAGGTTGTTAGCGTGAGCGTTTGGCAAACATGGTTTGGTTTTCATTTCAACTTCGACGTTTACAACTTTAAAAATATTAAATAATAATTCATTTTTATATACATGAGTACTCGATATTATACAGGATGTCTTTTTGGGTTGTCATTTTGGATGAGTTACTTATGTTGCTTAGGAGAAAGAGGTGCCTTAAATGCCTTCAGTCAAATTTGTGTGAGTGAGTTATTTGTGGAGTAAAAATAACTATGTAAACTGAGCCTAAATAAAGGACTATTGAAAATGTCAAAAGAGAATATGGTTTATGGGTCCCAACGTTAAAGAGGTTTTCTAAAACTTCAAAGATAAGATTGATAGTCTTTAAAGAATTTTGCCTCCGAAAGCAGTCTGATAACTGTGAAACCTTTTTTTCAGAGTTCAAAATTCAGATCCAGACGTTCTTTAAGCGTCAAATAGTTTTAAAGTGTAGTTTAAATTTTTAAATAGTAAATTCTGTCTAAAGAACAAGACCACAACGCTTAGATTCCACAATTTCTCCATTAGGCCAGACATTTCTAACCAGGAAATTACGTGTTCCCTTTTATAAAAATGGTGAATATAAAGCCGTCAATTCGTGAAATCAAACTGACCTATGTAGATCTGCTAAACATTCTTCGATAGATGTCGCCCATAATTTAACAGTTGAAAATGTCAAATTGTGGTGACATTTCTGTTCAACAAGGTTTAGTAATTCATCATGAATCGTGTAATGCCAAAACAACGCTTCAAGATTATGAAAGTTTGCTTTGAAAGAAGTTCAATCGGTACATGGAGTTATTAGATGAATTCTTCCATTTAATGGTGTTCAGTGAGAAGCTCACTTCTGGTTATTTCGCTTCGTCAATAAGCAACATTGCTGTATATTATGTTATTACAACCATTATATAATGTTTGATTGATGCGATTTACACGCTGGCGATATCATCGGTCCTTGTTTCATTTGAAATAAGGAAAGAACTGC
This sequence comes from Eupeodes luniger, assembly GCA_951509635.1. Classification (NCBI taxonomy): domain Eukaryota; kingdom Metazoa; phylum Arthropoda; class Insecta; order Diptera; family Syrphidae; genus Eupeodes; species Eupeodes luniger. The sequence goes on along the minus strand of OX608075.1, from coordinate 1,410,961 downwards.
TACTATGCTGACAGGTTTGTTTGTTTCCTAAATGATCGAAGACATTTGGTTCATCTGTCCTTGTGTCATTCGAAATGAAGAAATAACTGCTACTATTCTGACATGCTGACAGGTTTGTTTGTTTCTAAAATGGTCGAAGACATCTGCTCTCACGCGAACTTGTCATAGATCGTCTTTAAATGCAAAATCAATGTTTTGACAACTTTAGTTTTAGAAGTGGTCATGTTAATTGGCACTTGTTCGTTCGACTTAACGCCTATCACTTTAAAACGGCGTATACGTCTCATTGTACCATCATTGTTTATATTTCATAAATTCCTGAAATAAAATCTACATTCATTGGCAGTTCAAATGTCAAAGTGACTTAATGCAAATATTTCAAAATCCGTAAAAAACTTTCATAAGATTTTATTCTTTACTATATATGCAAATTAGCAGAGTAGAAGATTAAATTACTACCTGTTTAGTTAATCTAATTGAATAATTGATTTTATCTTGATTATAGATTTCTCCAAGCGCCCTATTATGGATAATTGATATATTTATTATATTGCATCAGTTTATTTCTATTTGCGTTTGTTTTCGAAGCTATGGAGTTTAAGTAAATAAACAAATTGTTTTCTCTCCTCCAAAATCCAAATATAAACTTAAACATAAACGTTGATTAAATATTAAGGTCTTAGGCAAATAATTGAAAACCAATAAAAATAAGCGCTAAAAAGACTGAGTAAAGTTAAAACATGCTTATAATTTTTGTGTGTTAGTTTAGTTATAGAAATTTGATGCCTTGTTTTTAGTTTTCGGATTCCAGATGTTTGCTGAAAGCTGTCAACGCAGTTTTTACAGCAATTACGAAATATCTTCTAATTATCAACATTTTGTGAGATTTTGTTAAAAACTGCTTCAAAAAATTCTAACTCTAAATAAAATATTGGTGCAACATAATATAAATGGTATAGAACATCTATATTGATATCGATTCAGAGCCAGAGCCAACAACATAATTCAACTTTGTATTTCAGTGTCTATATTTATTTTTATATACAAAAACAAGGGTATCGATCTAGTCAGAAGTAATTAGGGGTTTCCATATCGATCAGCAATCTCAAGCAACGGTGGTATGCTGTATCTAGTACTCTTCTATAAAAACTACGCTGAATTACATCAAAGCCTAAGTCATACAGCCTTCAAACTGCCAAAGCAAACTTATAACAGAACCTCTTCGTCTTCTAACTCCTCACTATAAGAGCTTATAGGAAAAAGCAGGTAAATAGGTGGAGGCCAAGATCGGATCCGTTTCCATCATCTCAACGATATATATCGCTCGCGAAGCTTCGGTGGTAGCGTGGCGGGCGGTCGGTGCCCGGTGGATGACGGTGGCTGTGGCGTACATTTTAAATGAACATTCCCAGTCCCAGCCCATAGCTGAGCTTCGTCCATCAAATCCAACTGGCTGACTTCAATTTCAAGAGTTATTAAGTGTGATTAGAGGTACAACTGTGCCAATTTTCTAGCTACCGATATCGATGAAGCTGACGTCTAAGTCGAATACGAAGTCGACATTGCCGACCGCGACGTCGTCGGTCGTCGCGTCGTCGTCGGTCGCTTTCCGAAGTCATAGTTTGTTACCACTATTCGACATCGTCGTTGAACGTCGCATCTGTCGGTCGGTCGGACGCTGCTTAAGTTGGAGTCTTTATCTCAGGGAATACTCTCCCAGATCGATTTCGACACTTTCTGCGCTTTGATCTCTAGACCCATGTTTTACCATAATTCCATTATTGTTATGATTATGATTTCGCAAAGAGCCAATAAATTATAGAAAACAGAATGAAAAGGTTGGAACTTACCCGCAATCGTTCGTCAGCTGCTGCTGCTGCTGTTGCTGATGCTGCTACATCAACAGCAGCTCCTCCGCGTAGTCAATGCATGTGGCAGCAGACGTGCTACCATCCATCTGATCTGACAGATTGAGATTCATATTGAGTGCTCGCTGTCCGTCGTCGCCGCCATCGTCGCTGTGCACACTCGGCTTACTGACAGGAAGCACTTTTTTTGTAATGTTTTAGTTCTTCAATATACGAACAGAAGAGTCGACCCTCGTCCATTCGTTGGTGGCATAATTCCAGGTCAACCATCGGAATTTTCTTAGCGTTCAACCTAGAAATTGATGACCCTTCGACTGGATGGTGTGATGGCTTCGTCGGCTTCGGATGAAGATCGTGCTTTTTCTTCTGCTCGCATCCACATGGTAGGGATGGTATAATGATGACGACGACTGACGACGCGACGCTGATGGTGATGGTGCACATCAAGCACATGCGCAGTTCGTCTATTAATGCTTGAAAAGATTTATAACGAGGATATAATTAATCTTTGATTTGACTTTATGATTCTCAAGCGTCTTGGCCTGGCCTGATGGTCAGTAAGCATCGATATATAATTTAAAAAGCGCGTACGCGCAATGAATAGTTGCACGAATTCCGACGTCAAAGCGCACAGGCAAATTGTTCCGTTGAAATTATGTTCGACTTCGAATTGGAATGCAATGCTGCTGGTTTATAGAATAGGTGGGGCAGAGGTTGGGTTCATTTGATTGATCGATCGATAAATAAATCTCAACGGTCTGAACTGCAGAGCTCTCTCAATACCGCTGAGTTCGATTTACCATCATCATTCGACTGTGCGTCGTTTGCGTTGATTGGTTTAGCTATATAGAGGTGTTAAATTTTCAATTCTGGATGCTGTTGCTACCTATATGACGCGCATGCAGGTATACCGCGGCGGTAAATAATAGCGATGCTGCTTCAATTCTCTTTTCTGTTTGTATATCGGTTTTTTTTTTTCATTTGTCCGTCAATTCGAAGCTACTTGTGTTCGACGATATATTGTCTGTTTGTGGCTGCATGCAGAGCATAAATCGAGATCAAAGATTAATCAAATGGCAATAAATTAGCAAAAGACTGGATCAGAAGATCATATATACTCAGGTTTTTATTTGTAACCATGGAAGCTATTAACCTAGCAAATCAAATTTAATTACACCATAAATGCCTCTGCTTAGACATCTCTAATGTTTAATTAATAAATATTTTAATCATTTAATTCAATTCAGTGATTTCAAAAGCTGTTGCATAATGTCTAAAAATTTTGAACGTACCTGAGATACTTTGGTAAAAATACTTGACATTTCAGTAATTTGCTTAAATCATATAACTTATAAGTTTCTGACATTTCAAACAAATAAGTACGTTCCCTTGAATAAGGTTTGTTTGTTTTGATTTGTTCACGAACTGTCACTTTTTAGACGTGTTCATATACACTGTTTCTGTAATAAAATAGTCGTCAAACTTGACAAGTTCCTAACCATCTCACTTAATCTGTGAATTTGATGTGTTCCAAATAAGTTAGCTTCGCTTAAAATTGATATGTCCGTTGTCAGGCCAGACATGCTCGACATATAAAAAGTTCAAACGTATAGTTGCCAAATCTTTCACATACTTGATTTAGCATATACAACATTTGTATCTACATTTTTAATTATTTGACCCAATTAGCGATGATTACACGGGGACACCCAGTGCTTTATAGAATCTCAATTAATTTCTCTTTCATTTTGCAATACTGCATCAACTGAACTGGCACCATCGTAGATCCACATGAATATTGAATAGACTCTGTCCGCGTAGACGATTCTGCCAATGAACGGACGGACGGACGGAAGACACGATCAGGTTGATAGTAGGTCTAAAATAAACAAGTAAAGAAGAAAAAAATAAAACTAAATAACTGCCTCTCCTCTCATAGTGCAACCATATATTTTAATCACACGAAAAACCCGTTTCATTTCGCAATTTCCATAATTACTTTAAAAAGTGCTCCAGATACAGATAGTTAGATAGATAGATAGATAGATTTACAGAATATTAACCAACCGCTCTTAAACTGTCGTCATCCTCGTTGGCAATGGCTGGTTAGGCTAGCCCACATGAAGTGATCTCATGACGAGGCTTTACCTGCGCTGTATAGCTTGTTATCCGAAGGCACAATTTAAACGCGCGAGAAAAAAATATATCTTAAATTAAAAAAAAAAAATACCAATCCAAAAGAATGCTAAGATAACTTAAGACACGCTTACGAGATGCTATGTTTTAAAGGTATTGCTTAAAGACGTTTGGAAATTGAGGAGCAATTTAGTTTCTAGTTTTTTTTTTTTCTTGGATTTCTTTTAAATTGGATTTTTACAAAAAAGATCGTAGGTGAATATGCAATAATGATTATCAAGACAGCACAGGCTTTAAGAATTCGCAAGGGATGAAAGAAATAACCTTGACACAATCAAAGCACCCAAAAATCAAGAAAAATTCATTTTATTTGTTTGTTTTTTATCTCACATTGGGCGCCATTTAAAAGAAAACATTCGAACTGTTTACTTTTAATGGATTTGGAATAGTTAGCTGTTTTCGTCAATTTTATAATAATTTTGAAATTATTTTATATTTGAGACTTAATTTGTGATAACGATAAAATTTGAGCACAAAAAAGTAGAAAAACAAAGCCATTTGAAAAACATCCAATTTTTTTCCATGGTTTTTTTTTATGGTTATGTACCCTTGATTTAATAATAACTTTGCATTCATTTCACATTTGAGCCCTTTATTTAGAGTGATATCAAAATTTTACCATTAAAATGCGGTAAAACAAAGTTTCTGCATTTACCTCACATTGGGCGCCATTTTAAAAACATTCAAATCTATTCTATTTTGTAACAACTTTGCAGCTATTATATAGTTAAGCATTTTACTTAGAGTGACGTCAAAAGATTTACACAAAAAGACATCTTTTGATGGGATTAGGAATTTTCAAAATCATCTATGTTCTGTCTATCGCATTAACCTCAAACTCACATCGCCATTGTCCTCAAAGGTCTTCAATAAAAAAAAAAATATAAGAAAAACCTTCTTTAAGACTCATATCAACTCATAAGGAATGCAGAACAACTACCACATGTCATATGATGCGGAAGAACTCCCGGTTTTCTAGATAATCTGGCTATTAAAGTGTACATTGTACATAAATTCCAAGGTGTGTTCACTTATCTTGTTCGTTAACTTATGCGATGATCAATCAATACCCGAACCACCAAAAGAAATAAAAACCATATGTCAAACCACTACTGTGGACGTTGTTCAATTTTTTGACAGAACGAAGGCCGCCAACAATGAATCACCAAATAAATGAGCCTACACTGTGTCAATATACGAGTATTCAAAACTCAGTTGATCTAAAAAAAACAACAAGTATCCAAAGTATCCAAATGCCTAAGTGCACATAAAAAGTTACAAAGTGGAAATAATTACACATCTAATCCACAGCCAAACCTTTTTAAAAAATACAACAACAACTCCAAAAAAATATCACTTCTTCGTCATCGTCGTCGTCTTGTCTTCTGTATTTGAATTCGATATAATCAAATCGAAGTGTGGTGTGGTGTGGTGTGGTGGGCGTTCATCAGCATCAGGTAGCCAGAGAGAAGACCCAAAACGAGATAACACGTGAATTCCTCCATAATCGTCTAAGCAACTTTTAGCCTTCCATAAAGCCTACTAGACACTCAGTATATGTATATCGGTAGGTTTGGGTAAAAGAAAACCATGTCATTTGAGTGACACTTGACACTTTTGGCTTGTTTACACAATGAAATGCTTTGCCATTGCCAGAGCCAGAGCCCAGAGCTCAAAGCCTGGAATGCATTTGGAGATTTCAAGAAAATGTTCCATCACAAGATCAAACGGATTATTTATCCCCCATCTATCTAACTTCTAACGGATGTGCTCATCGAAAACAAATCGGATAGTTTCGTTATTTGGTATCCATACAAAATCGAAGATCGTGGCTGTGCTGTCGGATTATAAGACTATAAGACGCGCTGCCCTTCACTATATAGTCTCTAGGCTGTGACTTAAGACAGCACCGAGACAAGCCGACATCAACATTAAACTCATAATAAGTTTATTTTGTTATAAACAATAACTAGCAGGCCAAAACACTTCATTAGACGGAGATGGCAGCACACAAAATGGATGCTGACGCTGACGCTAACGCTAACGCGGATGCGGGGTGCTTATAGCTTTGATCACTTTTGCGGGCATAGGATGCTGCCATTTTCATTATTTCACTTTCCTGGTCCTGGTGCTGGTGCTGAATGTAAAAGCAGCCAAAGTAAAGCAAAAGCACTCATCATCATGAAAGTGCATATATGCAATTTTTATGTACCTATGCAAAAACCGTTAAATGACGTGCGACTTAGCTCATCTAGAGCAAGAGCCATGGTTGAGTTCAGCTCACCAGGTGATCAGCAACGATCTGTTTTCAATCACAGCAGAAGCAAAAGCAGAGCAGATTTGTGGAGTTTGGTGCTTGGTGCTTGGTGCTTGGCCTGACCAGAGGCTGTCGCTTCGCATCCCGTGGCTTGACTAGAGCCTTCATCTTCTTCATCCTCTCTATCATCGTCTCGTCTTCAAGTTGGGTGATGGTTGTTTAGATGAGGCTGCTGCTGCTGTTGTTGACGGAGCCACCAACCACCGCATGCTATATCATTAAAACAAATATGTAGCAGGCAGCAGCAAAGAGGCATCATCACAGGCACTTTCTACTTTCTAAGCGAGCGCATATGCACCTTCGGTTTAGGATTTGGATTTGGTTTTCGATTTGGATTTGGATTTGGATGCAACTGAGCGATATAAGCTGCGGCTGCGCTGCGGCCAAAACCAAATGTTACTTTACTTCGACAAAAATAATTTTCTTTCTTAAATTACTATTATTTGCTCCAGTTTGGTGTTCGGTTTATTTGTTGGATGTGGTCGGACTCTCGCTGCTGATAAAAACCCCTTCTTCGTGGTCCTTCTAATATTGCCGCTAGCTGATCTTCTTGCTATTGTGCGCCCAGCCGACAACGAGACGCGCTCCACTATGGTGCAATTTTGCGAAAACATTGACAAACATTTTGTTTAAAATAAAAATATTAATTATTTTGTATTCTATTCAGTTTAATGCAAACTGAACTAAACTATTTATCTCTCAGGATAAGCTCGTTTTTTCATCCACAGATGGTGTGAATTCTCTTTGACTCCTAGAAAAATAACCCAATTACAGTTTTTGGTCGAAACGCCACACTCGTTTGAAGTAACAATGCTCAACGCCGTTACGTCATGGCGTTCGATACACTTGGGAGAATTCATAATCTTGTTTAAGTCCGTTTAAATTCTGGGTTGAATTTACATTGAATTGACGTTTCATTCCATTTGATTGATAACTGTCAAAAATTAAAAATGTATTGCCAACATCAGTCTTGACGCATCTGCAACATTTAAGTGTTCAATTTGTTCCTAAATGTCAATCTTTACATTCTGACATAAGACATGATCCATCCGTTAATTTCTGACAGAAGACATGAAGCATCCGATATATTTTACGGTTTCAAGTCAATTGGTTGGCAAATATCAAAAGCTTCAAAGAAAAGACATGACGCATTCGTCACATTTAAGGGTGGTCCTGCATTAATTTTTCTTTCTTTCAATGTATTATTTTCGGAACTATACAAATTCATCTTAACACCACTGTAGCTCGCAAATTCCGGCATCCATAGTTAAATTGCTTTCGGGAATGAGCTCCTTTCTTTCCGCTTACTGCTTGTTTTAGATCAAAAACAACCGTCCATCGTTGTTTTGTTTGTTGTTGTCGTCGGTCGTCGTCGTTGTCGAGTAAGTAAGGTAACTATATACCTTGTCCGGATATAGGTACATATTTCTACATTCTGTGTGCTCTGCACGTACACAAAAAAAAAGAGACTCCACACGGACTACGTCATAGGAGAGTGTCGTGTGCCATCCAATTTACCATTTGGCAAATGCACCACCTTATCAGTAAGGGGATCTATGGACCTGGACCCAAAGGATCTCCTTCTCCTACATGTTTATATGTGATGTGTGTTCTGCTTCTGCTACCGCATGTTACCGAGTATAAATACGTCCAATCTCATGTGGGTAGGACAACAAATTTAAATTTTTTCAGGTTTATCTATTGCACCTATAGCACCAGCATAGCACAGCACATCACACTGGCCGTTCCGTTGCTGGTTAGCTGATAATTTTAGTTGATGGCACCACGTACGTCGACGACCGACGCGGACGACGAGCGACGACGACGGCGAATGCCATGTCAATCTTTGAACATACGAGTACGAGCATACGAATCAGAAAAATATATGTACTCATATCTTTCTACTAGCTATAACGAATTTACGAGCAGCTTTCGTTTCATCGTGGAGTATATTGGTAGTTGATTGGATTTTTCAGAAAATTACTTTCAATCGATTAGAAATGTTTCGAGGAATTTTTAAAAGAAATGTAGCTCCACATATAACACTTATGAGAATGTGAGTGACATTTTGAATATTTGACACTGAAAAGAGTAATTCATAAATTTAAATTGACATTAAGGCCCAGTTCAAGTTTATCAGTAGTGTAAGACTACCCTTATCAGCAATAAAATTTAATAATGATGTTCGCTGTCACTGTTTGAATTTGCATTTGGGTGGGCGTGTTCAAATGGTGGGTACCTGTTTAAGGACTTTGCACATGCACATCGCAATTGTAGTCTTAAAACGGAGTCCGCGTAGCACGGACTCGCGCATCAGGGAGCCAGACAATTGCAACAATTTTAATTTTCTGAAACTAGCACTAAATGATTCATAATGAATTGCCACATCTTATTGAACAGAAATGTCACAAATGACAGTTAACATTCTAAGCTGTCAAACCATAGAAAAGAAATGTCGAAACTTCTTATGCAGCCTATTATGCACCCTATAGTAAAAGTCTGACATTACAAACTTATTGACTGTCTCCAAAAATAAGCATTGGTCGCGTTTTTCCTTCTTTGACGCCAACACAGTAATAATTCATACAGTTTTGTTTCTAGTCTAGCCCGCAAGCCTCAAACGGAAACAAAACTAATTTAAGCGAGTTCATATTGCAACCTGCCAAAGTTAACGCCATTCCAACTCCTTCTCGCTGCTGCTGCTCCAATATTGCAAACGACAAAAACAACAACAACAAAACAAAAATAAATAAATAACTTTTTAACCGGACAACATTTCTGTTGTAAAAGTAAAATTTTCTTCTTATTCCATTGAGCTACTTAAGATATGTATTTTTGAATTGAACGCCATTTAATATATTATAAACAACAACGCTCTTTAACCGAAACTGGATATAGCAGCAGCTGGAGCTGGATCTGAAGTTGGAGAGTTGAAGTGTACCTGTACAAGTGTACAATAGTGTACACGGTACACTCAAGTGCCAGACCAGTATATAAGACATAGATGGACCTACAGCATTGTGAATTGCGAATTCCACAGTCGCTGGCTGTATCATTTTCGTATCGAAACACAATAAATCCTCCGGTCCACACTCTCATCGGAATCTATACTGTATATACTGTATTGTGGATGTTTAAGCTTCAAGCTTGAAGCCTCAGCTAGAAAAATGTACTAGGCTGTTAGATGGTTTATTAACCAGCAAGTAGTAGCACCAGAGGCTTCACTAGACATCCATTTTGATGTGCATTGTTAACCTTTTATGGATCACACAAGTCTCTTTTTAACATTCGGCGGCCGGTCGATGATGATTGCGATGGTAGCACGAAGTTGTTACTTCTTTTTTTCGTTTTTGTATAGATCTTTATCTAGATTAACGTAAAAGGCTGAAGCTTGGGCCTGCTGATGTTGTTGCATATACGGTACCAGACCAGACTCGCTGGTAGACTCTTTGAGCTCTATAACCTACTCGTCTTGTAAATTAATGAAAATATTGGCCATTTCGGGTCTTCCTCTAATTAGACCCGTGCAGCCTGCAGCACTTCACTACATCACTATAACTAAGCTATATGTTGGTACCTACCTATAGAGGGAGCAGGAGGTGATGTTGCGTAAAATGTGGGGCAAAGTTCCTTTTTTCGGATAAACGAATCTATTTTGTGTTGTGTTGTGTTGATGTCGTCTTTCCTTGCATACCAAACGTTAACGAGTTGCACCAACCAACAAACCGACGACCACAGCAGCGCTAACATGACGGAAGAGTCCCTTACTTGGTTACTCGATAGTTTGTATTCTCCAATTCGTTTGCTTAAAAACACCAAAACAGTCTATACCAATGATAATAGGTACATTTTATTTTATGTCAATTTAAAATATACTGGCGTCAAATTCCAAGTAAACTTTTGTTGAAGGCTTTAAATATTACAAGTAAGTAATTTGTGTTTAAATATTTATCACCGTTCACTAACTAATAAATTACCTATTAATTGCATTTTATTAAAAGCAATGCATCTGAACATGTCTATATAGTGACAGTTCGTGAAGGAAAAACAAACCAAACAAACCTAATTTCGAATGTCAGAAGGTACTGACTAATAGTACGTTTCCACCAACAAATAAGCCGAGATTTAAGGCAAGTGATTTAAAATAAATCATGAGGTGTTTCCACCAAAGAAAAGGAGATTAAATTGACGTTTGGTTTATGTCATAACAACCAAACTTCAAATTATTCTCCTTTCGAAAGGAGAAAAAATATGTATTTGTTCACTCATCATCTGTAAGTAATTAGTGTTATTATATTCTTGTAAACATATTTATTATTTTTGTATACTTTCATTTTATTTCGTCTGTGATTTCTTGAAAGTTGTTTATTGTTTTGAATTTGAGTCATATGGAAGTGAGACAGATAGTTTTTGTTGACATTTCCATCTGTCAATAAATGAAATTGGCGTTTAAATGGGTCGGTTCAACAATTATTCTCCGAAAAACTAATTGGCAAACTAATGTTTCCAAGTAGATTTCAATGAGTTTTATTTGAAATCTTCATTTGAGGGGATTAAAATTTGTATGGTAAATCTTCGAGATTTCAAGGAGATTTGTGCCAAATCTAGCTAAATCTCGGTTTAGTGCCCGGTGGAAACGTAGTATTAGAGATAGGAGTGTCCTAAAATCGCTTTCAATCAAAACGATTTTTACGTTTTAATAAATAACATTTGGCGCCACTGTCAACAGATTGGAACGATTGGAACAAAGCTGATCTGTCATTATTTGTAAAAACTCAGAATCACTTTACTTTTCAGTTCTGACAATTCTAAACCAATTTTGTCTCTTCAAAAAAATTATCTTGGAAGCTTTCCAACTAAAATACTATGTACGTTCCTCAACTATAACTCTTGTTTTTTCCAAGTGACTCTATTTAAATGGAATGTATTGTATACTTACGAATAACGGTAGTTCAAAGTTTAGCAACCTAATATTGCTATTGAACACGATGTTTTGGTCTTTTGGAAGAAAAATACCAGAGCCTGTAATCATATTTGGCACGCGCGTCACAAAGGAGCTGCTGATGCCCAACATCATTAACAGAAGCTCTTTGCCCTGCAAAGTGTGCAGATTTGCCAGTAATTTGCTCACTTCTTTTGGCATTGATTGATTTATACCTGCTTCGCATGTCGTTCTTCTGTACAATAATTGATACGGTATGCATCATCATCATCATCATCATCGTCGTAGCGTCGTTCGTCGGTCGTGGTTCATGGCCATTTCGTGTCATGTATATATGTAATGTTATAGAACAGACCTACGCCAGCGCCGCCGTTGTCGTTCCCGATCACCGTCACCATTACCACCGCCGCAGCTGCCTTTCAACGTTAGCGACCAAATTGCGCATTTTCAAAGGAGCACCACATTTTCTTCGTTAGCCAAACCAAACCAAGTTACGGAAGCAACTCTCTAGCCACAAAATAGGCATTAAGCCCCGGACAGAACCTACATACTCGTATCGTATAAATATGTATAAACTAAATCTTGGAGGTTTCTTTCTCTGGTTGATGTCGCTCCGGCTCCCGATCTTATTGCTTGAATTAGGGATTCCGCAATTTGAATAGGCATTCCTTTGTGGAACAAGGCGAGCATCGAGCATCAAGCATGAAATCGATGTGTATATGTGGAATGAAATTAACCAGCCTATAGCCAAAGCCAAAGCCAACCTAAGGAGTTCCAGAGTGCTCAATCAGCAAAAATGCGCATAAGAATGTTCTATTCTCAAGCTCTGCGTTGATGGGGGTACCATCAGTACCATGCTACCATGTGTTGCGATGTTTTCCTGCTCTCATTTCCTATCAACTGTAAACCGTTGTTGTTGATGGTGGTGCCATACGGCCAACGCCTGATTCAGTGTTCAATGTTCAGTTTACCTGAAGCCAAAAGCGTGCATTGCATCTATTCGTTGTAACTAACTGCAAGCCATGTCTCTTGCAACTTCAACAGAAACAGAACAAGAGCACATCCTCCCACTCGTTATGTTTGTATACCTACAGCTACTTGGAGCACCATCCAGGAACATCATTAGTTCGACGAACATCAGGAGTCAAAGTCGAGTCGTCTTTTGTTGTTCGTCATAGTCATCATAGTCATAGTCGTCTTCGTTTGTGCCGTCAATGTTGTCATTAGTGGCAGATGCTCATCCTACACTCTCATGTCATTTTGTGTTGTTGTTGTGGGACAGAGGAGGATTTCCATATCGGTACCTTTACTGGACATGATTTGCGGACATTGCCTTTGGCAGACTTTGGACGCCATTTGTCAGAGCGAGTAGCATCCAAATGGGTGATCACTGCGATCAGCATCAGAGCTCGGAGCGATCTTTTCGAGTTGTTGGCATTCGCACATAATCTTGCACAGAAAATAATCCAAATCAAGCCGAGAGCTGTCGCAAGCTATCGTCATTGATTAATTCGTAATTCGAAAACGTTCACAACCTGATTTCGATTTGGTTGCGCGATACACTTTGGCCAACGTCCACCGACGTCGACGACAACACTCTTCTTAGGCTTCAAGCAGATCAAAAGACACAGCTTTTCCAAGATTCAAGATTCCTATAAGATAATGTGATGCGATTTTTGATCTCACTCTCAGCTCAGCTCAGACTGCCAGATCCAGATTGACTGACAAGGGAAAGTAATTATAAGTTTGCTGCAATTGTGTGCAATGCATAAGAAAAATTATGGCTGTAACATCGGCTTCGGCAGTGGATGGAGATGGCATGGCATGAATGGCGTCGCGGCGGTGGCCAAGATCCGCTTGTTTGACTTTCGGTAATTAAAACAACACTTTTATGCCTCTTTCGGAAAGTTTATGTCTTTTTTACTGTCGCTTTATGCCACCGGGCATGAAAGTAACAAAAGGTACACGCGCGCCACTAATTACAACAAAAACAAATAATCGCTCTGCCCTTTCCATTATGATGCATTCAAAATAAAATGCCAAACTTATTTGTACCTACACATATGTAAATGTAAATGACTAAATTGACATTAAATTTTATTAAGACTTCTCTTGTGTTTATTTGATTCTTGTAGTGATTTATGAAAAGAAGTTGACTGAGTTAAGGTGTTAGGTTTAGCGGTATCACTTCAAGATCGATTGGGATCTTCAATTCTTTCCGGAAATTTAACATAAGTCATATGACATCTTAGACCCTGATTACACGGGATGTTTTTTCGTTCGTTTTCGTCTTTCGTCTTTTTGACAGGTACCTACCCTCGTGATTACACCTTTCCTTTTTTCGTTCCTTTCGTTATTCCTCTTTTTGACGTTTGTGACCGAATTGTTTTTATTTTACTTTTTATATCCGAAATTGCAACACCCGGTTTGATTTTTAAAAGCTCTTTTCGAATAATTTTAAGTGCCTCAATTCTTTTATTTCTATTTTTATAATTTTTGTTCAGCTTGTTATACAAATTGGGCCAACTTTGAAACAGCGTTAATAATACTTCCGTTTGAGTTTTTGTCCACATTTCTTAAATCGTTTAAATAAATAATTAAATTTACATTATTTCACGTTTATATTTGCCTTTACTACACCGTACTCTGGAAATCTGAACTTATAGCTGTAAATTATGCATTTAGTTTTTTTTTATTGGTTGTCAAAGCATAAACGTCAAAGTTCAACCAAAAAAAGTCCATACATTTTCAGGACTCTTTTCACGACTTCTTTCCCCCTACGTTTCTAAACCCCTCACCCGATCTGCCAAAAAGACGAAAGAGGAAACAACCGAAAAAACATCTCGTGTAATCGGGCACTTAGTTTCTGATATTTATACTTAATGGGTCCGTTCTCTAAATTAAGGTTTGTTTGTTTTGTTTTTTTTTGACACGAACTGTCACTTTTTAGACGTGTTCATGTATGGTTCTTGAAATTGTGATATTACAGAAATATTTAAAAATTTGTTAAAGATATTTAACATTTACTTTCCATTGCTCCAATTATAATAATTTCTTTGTTTCTTTTCAGATTTGCTGAATGTTGTGGACCGTGCTGATGAATGTAGTCAAAATATGGAAATACCCACCTCCTATTGAGTGGATTCTGGATAACTGTGTCACCGATCTTAATACCGCGGGACAACGGAAGCGAAAGCTGCATGCTGCAGCCGAGGTTGGTTAGAGTAAACCTCAATCTAATTTCACTGGGCGCCAATAATGCGAGAAAAGGATCATTCACCAAGAAAAATGCTTCCTAGTCCAAAGCAAGGGTCTGTGTACCCGATGTTAGGCCACACGCCCGTCTCTTATGCATCTCATGTACCTTATGATCTGTCGCCAGCAACTCGAACGTCATCGTCATCGTCCGGTCATTTTCACCCCAGCAATGTAGATCAACCGCTCGACCTGCGGCTGGATCATAAAAAGAATTCCCCTTCGGGCAACGATGAGCTGCTCGAAGATGAAAATAGCAATCTCATCCTTCAAAACGATCGAACGTCAACTTCAGATCGAAGTTCAAGTCCTGTTAGTCATAAGAACTTTGAGAATAATAATAATAATAGCCACAACAACAACAACAACAACAATAATAACAATCTCCTGATAAGCCTCAACGACTGTAAGAAAAAATTTCGGCAAAACGCGCTTAATCACTCACTGATGAAGGAAGAGCTACGGATATCTTCCGGCAGCGAGGCTAACCTTCATCACCAACAGCGATCTAACCTGCCCTTTCATGCGCCGGCACTTCATCCGTTGATGCTGGAAGCAATGGCTAAAGCGATACCCCTGCAATATAGAAATCCATTTGTGCCACCTAGACCACCAGCGAACGCGTTCGAGCTCCTGAGGCCACAACAAAAGGACCTGATACGTTCCCTCCCGCAGCTAGCGTCATCTATGACCAACTCCCGACTAAGCTCCAACACTTCTAGCACTAATAACAATACTAACAACAACAACAATAATAATAATGAGGCTATAGCAAATGCAAATCAAACGACAACGCCATCGAACGTCAAAAACAAGGACCGCTACTCGTGTAAATTCTGCGGCAAAGTTTTCCCGCGATCGGCGAACCTAACGCGGCACCTGCGGACGCACACTGGCGAACAGCCATACAAATGTAAATACTGCGAACGTTCCTTTAGCATATCGAGCAACTTGCAGCGCCATGTGCGCAACATTCACAACAAGGAGCGTCCATTCAAGTGCGCCCTGTGTGAACGTTGCTTTGGCCAACAGACGAATCTCGATAGACACTTGAAGAAGCACGAGGCTGATGCGGCGTCTCTGGGCCTCGGCATCGATGACCGACTGCGAGGCTTGCGACGCAACAATCGTGGCGGCTTACAAGAGGAATCATACTTTGAAGAGATCCGATCGTTTATGGGCAAAGTGACGCAGATTCCTATTCCACTGCAAACTCAGTTGTCATCGTCGACTGAACTCAACTCGCCCAGCAGAAGTTCCTCATCGTCTGAACCACCGTCGTCACCTCAAAGTAACCATTGTCTGCAGGTAATCAAGCAGGAGGAAGGGAGCGGCCACATAACGAACTGTTTTAGCGAAAACTCTCTGAATCAACCCGCAGGCGAGAGCTTGAGCACGAATATGAACGAAGAGCACATTAAAGTGACCTGACCTCACCATATAGACATACATACTCGTATATAATTCCTAAACAAAATACAAAACTTTAACTAAATAAAAACAAAAATCAAAAACAGCAACACAAACCTAACTTGCCCTAAAAAAATATTTCATAATAGAAAACGGATATTATGCAATAAAACAACAACATTAACAAGAAAATATAGATCACTTGTTGAAAAATCCTCAGGCGCTGTAAGTTTGTGAGTAGAATTATTGAAAGCGTGCGTCTGGCGTCTGTTTTAGTAAAGTTAAATCATGATAGGTTAACGGTAGGTGAAAAATTATTTAGATCTCCCTCTTTAAGAAAATGTGTTCGGATTCGGATTGGTTTGGCATTTAATACGTTATTTGTCAAAATGTTGACATTGACATTTCCTAAAATCTTAAGTCACTGTAATTTTAACTTCTTCACGAAGAAACTTCTTATATTTTTAGTACCTATGCACTTACTGTTTTTGTTTAAAATCCGAGTAACAGTATTGACAATAAATACAAACTGCTTGAAGAAGAATAACCACACATAGGTTTTACAGACGCGTTGGCTCCCTTAACTTCCTGATCTACAGAATCCGATTTATGAACTTGGATTGGATTCGGAGTGGTTTTGATATTTTTAGTATTAAATAAATATTAAAATTGACAAGTGATTTCCACCGTAGCCTACTCGGATTCCGTTTTTGGTGTTGTTGAAAGCACAGTTGTGGAAAGACAAGACACTTTTTTATAATTATAAATGTCAAACAAAACTTTTTGAAACAAGTGATACGTAAAATCTATTTTTCTTTTGAGTTTACTCATTTTAAAATAACTATTTTCATACTATCTACAACTCCCATTTAAAGCAAACATTTGTTTTTCCAATGTGAACACCGTCGAAAATATGAATATCTTGAATAACGGAAGCTTTTAAACAATGGGCAATATGACTATCGTTAAAAAAGGTCACCTTAAAAGTAAGCGGATTTTTAAATATGAAATTTTTCATTGGTAAATTGATATTTCCGTTCGGATTCGGCTTGAAACTGTAGGTCCCCTCCTTCCTTGACAACAGTACAGTACCTACTCGCAGGAATGGTTGAAAGTTGTAAGTCACTAGGCCCTGTCCCACATTGTCAAAAATATTTAAAATGAAATGTTAACCCCCCTTAAGAATAAATTGTGTTTACATGTAACACTTTTTGAGGCGTTTAATTTTGTAGCTGCATAATTTTATCTCGCAATCACTCAAATGTCAAAAACAAATGTTTTTTTTTGTTGACATTTTTAAACAAAAAGGAGGAAATCTCCATTTTGACAGATTATATATTCGGTTTTCGAATGTGTAGAAATAGAAAAATATTATATTATTATTATTATATTTCATTAACAAATAATTAAAATTACATGGTAATATAAAAAAAATTAATGAGCCTAGCTGCAAAGACTATTAGCTCAAAAATATTATAAATACTAAATTTAAAATGATTTTATTTATAACTCCGCCATTAACGAGTTAAAAAACATGTTAGATGCGCCGGACTTTGAACCATTAAGTAAAATACCCAAGCCATTTGATTAGGTAGGTAAATAATACAAAAAGGAATTTCCTAATTTTAAACATAAGAAAACAAAAATGGCAACTTTAACTATTTGTCAGTACTTTCTGTCATTTATATAAAATACATCCGTTCACCAGATTAAGGTTTGTTTGCGTTTAATTTTTCTTAATCAACTACTGTCACTGTTTGGACGTGTTCAGATATTTAGAAAATTGCTTGCATTTAAAATGTCGTTAATGTAACAATAGGTTTTTTTTTTAAATTTGGAGCAAATAATTTTGAAAAGACGCTTTTGTGTGTAAATATCTAAAGGGACAGAAACCTTATAAACTTACCAGACGCACTCTTACTACAACGCCTTAGTTTTTCAACTAAATGAATCAAAAACTTGTATCTATAATTTTTTGTTTAAATATATCCTCGCCCTTGTTTGCTTATAAATAAAGTATTTTATAAAATTAAAAGAAAAATAGAAAAATCCACAATTAAGGAATATATTTTTGAATCATACCACCAATATTTGTACAGTATGCAAAACAAAAAAAACAACAACAAAACGAGATTCCTTTACTCTGCCTACCTATATTGTATTTTAAAAAATTGTAATGTAAATTTAAAAACCAACCTAAACTAAACCATAACTCAAATAAAAAATGTATACTGTCTTGTTTTTATAAATAAATTTTGTAATTAAATAGTTTTAAATTTAAATTAAGCTTAAATTTAGTTAAAATTTAAGCCACACATTGTGTAAAATATTAATTATTAAGAAAAAACAAACAACCGTGTTCTTTGCCAATTAGCCTTTTAAGTCAGGTGGTAATTTAAAAAACAAAAAAGAGTAAATTAAAAAAATATTTTATTTTTTAATTAGGATAAATAAATTACGAAGCGAAACGGAATTTTGCCAAAGTATTTTTCAAACTTTTATACACATCGTTCTTTGTGTATTTTAGCATCTGTCTTTATTCACCTATCCAATTTTTTAAGATTTGGCTTCGCTTCAAAAACTAATTTTTAAAAAAATACCTAAACAGAAAAATTCTGTCTTCGTTTATGTTTTAAGAAATTCGCAAAAATTTAAAAAAAAATAAACGCAATACTCTTCTATACTTGCTACTTACCTACTTAAATATTATTATTTTTTGTTTTTAGTAAAACTATAAGAATCAATTAGTATTATAATACTAGTATCTCTTTTTTAAAAAGTCCTATACGTTTCAATTTTAATAATTTTATAGAAAAATATGTACTTAAAAATTAAGAAAATAAAAACAAAAAATAAACTGTGTAAATCTTGTAAAGTTATAAAAATAATGCGGCAGACCGTGTTAAAAAATGAAGAAGTTCTAAACTAGGTGCTATTTTTGATATTTGGTGTAAAGACCGTTTTTTTAGCCTAAAGAAAGCAAATATACCATGTAAATGTTTTTTAAGAAAAAATGTTTTGTAGAGAAATATTGTTGAATTTTATTGATTTTATTGTTCAGAAGTGAATGTTTGTTTATTTGAATAAATTTTTTTTATTTTATATGTGATGGAGTTTTGAGTTTGTTTGTTTCATTAAGTTGTTGAACTTTATAATTTCTTGTACACTTTCTTGTTACGGTAAGTGGTTTTATCATTTAAAACTGATTAATATTAAAAATAAAAATAAATCCCTTACCTTAAAACCAAATTCAAAAACGACAGTGTCTCCGAAAAAACAAATTATTTTTCCAAATGTAGCCATCTATTTGTATTAAAATCGTAGGTTCCATCTCTCCGAGATTTTTCGGAGTTGGCCTTTTGACAGCTGTCACTTGATTTATGCTTAGTTTGGTTTGCCGTTTCATTATGAACAGGCTTATGGCTAAACCACAACCACGCGTTAGGTCGGTCGGGCTTTTGACAGGCTCTTGCCGACGAGTTTGCAAAACGTTATGTAGTTTTACACCTCTGGCGTCGAAAAGAAAGTTTAATTAAGTTTACTTACATTTTTTTGGTTTTTAAGGGAAGACACTGCCGATTTACAGATTCTGAAATAAAACCAACAAAATTGCAATGAAAATATAGTTGTCAGCTGTCAAAGCGGGAAAGAATAGAAAATAGATCTATTCGGACGTTGAGCTCCAGCCTACGATATTTACGATCTAAAGCGAACACAAACGGTCCCAATTACCACAAAAAGCGGTCTTAAATTGGGATTTTATTTGAGCCACCGCGGTGGCCACTTGCCTGAAATTATTTTCAAAACAAACATTAAATTATATGGGTTTTATTTCTTCTTGAAAATCATCCATCTAAAAAATCACCTTATATAAGATCGCTGACAAAATGAGCTGTCTTCATTTAGTTGATTAATTTTTGGAAGCGAAAAATCATTCAGCACAGAGCGGTAGTGCTCGCCGTTCACCGTAACAGCGGCTCCCCTCTCATTTTGATGGGTATAAGGACCATTGATGCTGTCAACTTTAATTAATGTAATGTTAAATCATTACTAATGACTTGAGATTGAATTCGTTCCATATCCATTCAACCAGAATTGACATAAACGCCGTAAAATAGACAAAGTGGCTTATGAACTTGGTAAACAGGTGTATTTTTTTAAAAGTAAACTTTCACAATTTGGAAGCGTTTTTTCAGTGCTAAACTCTTCATAATGAGTTATTAAAAAGAAATGTGAACATAGTTTGACATTTGACAGGTTCAAACAAAAAGGGGACTTAATTTTCAGTCAACTGCGTTCTCTTTGAACGCAAAATAAGAGGAAGCCAGCTTTACCAGCAAGCAAAGTTTCAACAACATTATTATCTATGTATAACAAAAAAAACTCCTTACACAGGGTTTGATTCCATCGTGAGTTGTGCTTTGTATTGTAAAGAAAAAGTCCTTATTCCTTTTCAATATGGCAAGGAACTCTTTTACACAAAACTTTGTATACAATTTTGAACTAAATAAATAATTTTCATAGTTATGAAGTTCAGCTTTCAAGTGAATAAGGAAACATGAGCAGCTGATATTTTGACATGAGCACTTTGACTTGATTGGAAGGCAGATTTTTCTTGACTAACTTTCCAATAATGTTGCCTAAGTTGAAGACAATGGGCAGGTTCAGACAACATAACGGACTTCATTTGAAGTCAACTTCATTCTATGAACGTAAATTTTGACCAAGTTTTTGAAGTGTCATGAATTTCAAATTAAGAATTACTTCATAAACCTCTATTTCAAGTTCATAGCACCAAAAAGATTACTGTATACAAAACACTCCTCAGGCAAGCTACAAGTCCATTACTATTTTTATTTTGTATTGTAAAGAAATATTACTTATTTCTTTTTAAATTTCACGAGGAACCTTTTTACACAAAACATTAAATGGAATTGTACAGAAAATAAATAAATCATAGAGTAATAAAGTTTAGCTTTCAGTTGAATGAAAAAAACATGATCAATTGTCATTTTAACATAAGTTGACTTGACTTGATAGTTAGGAAGATTTTTCTTGACTAATTGGAAGGCAATTTTTTGGCAGCTGACCAATTAGATACTAAAAGATTGCCTTACTTTCAAGTCCCTTATATCGCC
Source organism: Eupeodes luniger (assembly GCA_951509635.1). Classification (NCBI taxonomy): domain Eukaryota; kingdom Metazoa; phylum Arthropoda; class Insecta; order Diptera; family Syrphidae; genus Eupeodes; species Eupeodes luniger. The sequence goes on along the minus strand of OX608075.1, from coordinate 1,389,835 downwards.
TGAACCTACCCAATTTTTTGACCACTAGACAATGGGCAGGTTCAGACAACATAAGGGACTTCATTTGCAGTCAACTTCATTCTTTGAACGTACATTTTGACCAAGGCAACTAGTTAGTTTTTCAAATATCATGAATTTTAAATTCAGAACTTTACTTCACAAACCTGTACTTTAAGTTCATAGTACAAAAAGTAGTTAGATTATTTTTTTCTACAAAAGACTCCTCAGGCAAGCTAAAAGTCCACCACGATTTGTATTTTGTATTGTAAATAAATTTTACTTATTTTTTTTCCTAATTTACAAGGTACCTTTTTACAGAAAGCATTATAAAGTTGTGTAGAAAATAAATAAATCATAGTCATAAAGTTCAGTTTTCCGTTGAATGAAAAAACATGATCAATTGTCATTTTGACATAAGTTGACTTGACTTGATAGTTAGGGAGATTTTTCTTGACTAACTTTCCAGTAAACTTTCCAATAAAGTTGCCTTAATTGCAAGGCAATTTTTTGGCAGCTGACCAATCAAATGCTTGAAACTTGCCTTACTTTCAAGTCCCTTACGTTCGTCTGAACCTGCCCAATGATATACTAGAAACTTACCTTACTTTCAACTCCCTTATGGCCTATGGGCCCAACTTTCCTTTACCGCAGCACGAATTTGGACACGCGGTTTTTTTTATTTGATAGATATGTGCAAATAAATAATAATTATAGCAATTTTAGAGCGAGGAAACATTTATTTCTATTTTTAATTAATTTTCAAAGTTCACTTTTTCACATACAAAACACGCAAAAATGGTTGATTTTGACACTTCTTCTCTATTTTTTGTTCAATGTTGCCATACTTGCTTTTTTTCGTTGGGGATTTCTTTGATTTTAGTGCTCATATGCAAAAAGTACTTTGCATATACCCAAACTCGCACCCACCCCAAATCCTATAGTGATCCCAAGCAGGGGGTTGCAGGGTGGCAGCATGCCCCCTTACATACTTAGCTGTTAGTATGCTGTGCTATCAATTCAAAAAAACTTGTTTTAGGCTCAAAAAATGAAATAAAAAAAGTAGGGTTAAGTCCGAAAAAGAAAATATTTTTTTTATGTCTTCAAGGTGTTTCCTCGCCTTAATATTTAAACATGTTCTATTGAGACCCCTACCTAACTGTAAAAAAAAAATCAGAAGGAAATTCGTGCTGCGGCAATGGAAAGTCGCCCCAAAAGCCCAGAATTTAGAAATTATAACTCAATAATTACTTAACCTTCTATGATACAAAATATTGCTTTTTACATACGCTAAACAAATATTGAGAACTCCGATATTTGTGTTATTCCATTATGTAATTTCAAGATTACTAGAATCAAATTATCTAAAAGAAGGTACCTAATCTTGTTCATGTTCTATTAATAGAAATAGAACAACTTATCAACACCACTTGATTTCAATTCTTTGTAATACCTACTGAAAATTTAAAACACTCTAAAGTTTTCCATTTAAAGCCCGAATTGTCAGCTATTTCCGGTTGCCTGACTGCAGCAAGATTGTAGATGAAAACAAAAGTATCCGGTTAGATAAACTCCGTTTAAAAAAATGGCTAATTGAGTTTTGCATTCAATGCCCACCGCCATCATCACATCGGGTGGCATTTGCAACAAATTAAATTAAATTCAAAAAAACAAAAACTATTGCCTCAAGCTTAATAAGCCTGACCCACACCCATTTTTATGATCTAATTTTTTTTCTCCTGATTTGAGCTGCACTGCGTCCACATCATGCAAATGAAGCCGCGCACAACTCAGCTCAGGCTCAGTGCAGCGTTTGACTTGACTTCATATTGATACAAATGTCAAAGTCTGTCACTTTGTGATATGATTTAATGGCATTATTCTGATTTAATTAGCGTTAGGCAGAGCCGCTCCGAGAGATGAATAAAATTGCACATAAAACGCGAATGCCACTAACCAACCAAACCAAAGCCAAAACCAAATCACCCACCCACCCATATCTATCGGTTATGATAAATTGAACTGTACTTGGCGCCACAAACCCAAAGTGATATCTCTTAGGTATAGCTTAACTTTCGTTGTAGCGCCAACAAACAATAGAGCGATATAGAGGTACACAGAAGACACAAAATAATGCAAGAAGTGATGTGAGTGCTTTTGGGGGCGTCGATTGGTGTTGGAGTCTAATGATCATGTTTTATGAATAATGTTAATATCTTTTTTTTTCTGTCCATTGTAATGGATCTTTCTCCGTTGGTTCATTCACAGAAAAAGGAAGACTTAGGAATACAAAATTTAATGATTTTTCGAGACTGTAGTTAAAATTTTATATTTAAACAATCATTTTTATAAAAACAAAAATTGCATTACATTTATTTGTACAAAAATAAAAACTCTATATTCAGTCGTTGAATTTTAAGTTAACAGTTCTTCAATTTAAACTAACACCTTCTATCACTCTGACTAAAAAGTCTTCCAAGGCAGTGAGAAAAGTCCCCACTTTTGTCTTAAATCATTGGGAATGCACTCTTCGGCCACAATTAGCCTTAAATTCACATTGGGATTCTTCACAGCGAGGCATAGTTGTGATTCTTGATGAATTATTTGATGAGTCTATCAAAAATAAATTTACAAAATTATGTTTCAATGTTATCTCTTCAACTTACATCTAAACGATAATCCCAATGTTGTCGAGGATGATCTATGCACGTTTGTACTCGAACATTCGACCTCTGTGGAACTCTGGTGCTATTGTGCTCAAAATAGTCCAGACACAAATTGTCATTGGACATGATTTGTCCTTTCGTCGTCATCACAAACAAATCGTTAAGATTTGTGTCTTGAAGGCAATTGGCAACGGCTAAAATCATTCCTCCTTTCTCCTCCTTGCTAATTCGCAAACAACCTTCTTCAGCGGGTTTATAGAGCTGGGCCATATCTGGATGCTTTTCAATGTCAAGTTCGTCAAAAATGTGTCTCAGTTGTTGTGGTGTTGAAGCAGCGTAAATTTTGTTTAATCTTTTTTCATAAGGAACGTTTAGGGTTGTGGCATTGGTCAACCATAAGATTTTACCAAAGAATCTATCCTCCGCCGGGAAGAAATGGTCAGGCCAGATGTTCTCCAGATACCACTTAAATGGTTTGCAATTGAGCTTCTTGCGTAGGGCCACACGATCTGATATATCCTATTTTCAATTAAAGACACAAGTGATTCAAGTTTTTCCGATTGATTTTTGAGACTTTCAGGATTACTTACCAAAGACTTCACGAAGTCCTTCTTCAGATTTCCGTATCTCAGGAAAAAGTTCTGCCATTCGTCCATCCAAACCATAGCAGCCCGAGCCAAATTGTTAGACAGTGTTTCAGTGACTCCACCAGGAAATGTGTACGGTGTAGTCTTACGGAAGACATGGCCAACATGGGAGCATCGACTGATTTCCACAGAGCCGCCACATTGCCAGATGCGGAAGGACATTTCCATATTTTCACCTCCCCAAATCTTCATTTCTTCATCATATGCTCCCACATGGTAGAAGTACTCTCTGTCTATGGAAAATAACCCACCAGCCATGGCAGGAGTGGTCATGGGAGCTGCCAAATTTACTCCATCACTCGGTGGAGGAGTAGCATACCACCTGAAAGAGAAACCTTTTTTAAAACATGGCCATTAAAAGTTTCCAAAGCAGAGAACGTACTTAAAACTAAGAATCCAATTGAATGTTCCATAATTGTTTTCCATGCTCTTGGTGTAGGAGAAATTATCTTCAGAGATAATATCGATGACTGGACAAACTACACTTTGTCTGTTTTCTTTGATTCGAGCTAAAAGTGGTTCAAGCCATCCTGGTGAGCATTCACAATGGGCATCTAAAAATGTGAGAACCTGTCCTTTGGCATTTGCTGCTCCAAGAAGTCTCGCCGGGACAATACCTTGGCGAGCGCTGAGACGAAAAACTTTCGTCCGTACTGGAAGTTTGGCAATGTAGTCTTCCAGAGGTTTCCCGAGGAATGCTGGAACCAAAAATATAGGAATACAATTTGTTTGATGGATTTTTTGGGTGTGTTTTTGTGAGATTACCTCTATCACTGGCATCGTCGACGAGAATAATTTCTTTAAGCACTTCGGGAGGGGATCGATTGATGACGCTCCAGATAGTTCGAAGCAGCACTGACCAAGCTTCGTTGTGAAAGACAATGACCACCGAGGTATCTGGCAGTTCTTTTGGATTATACTGCACAGCTTTGCAACTGAAATTTAATTCAAACATAGATCAATACCGCAACTTTAGCTTGAGTATATTCTTTTTTGATGTGGTGCAGAGCTTAGGACTAAAGAGCGTTGAACAGAGTTGAACAGCCAAAAGGATTTTAGCACCCTTTTTAGGAAGACATAGTGCGAGCAATTGAATAGGAAAAGAGGCATCGTTTTCTATGCACAGTGGTTTTGAATTCTTAAATATTCTAATGACAAGGAAAGACAGTGTGTGTTAAAACATTCTACATTCGTGAAGTACGATTAGAGAAGAAATCTCTGTTCTTGAAAGTACAACCGAAGTTGGCCTCGAGAGTATTCTGATGAGCATTCTTAAAGGCACGAGAATTATGTTTGGATTGTCAAACATTGTGGAATGTAGGAGTCTTTTTCTCTAGAGCATAATTTGTTAAGATAACGGAAAAAAAAACGCTGAGACAAGAGACATTACGAAGGTGTTCAAACGACGTAAATGAATCAACGATGTTTTTGATACCAATCATTTTAAACGCTCTTTTTTGAATAGACCTACATAATAAGTTTACATCAGCCCAGAGACGTGAATTTTTGGAATAAGGATTTAGCCTGGACAAAAAAGATATGGAAATATATGCCTAATCGCTCTCATACAAATCATTCGCCATGGGATTTTAGAGCTGAGACCCAAAACCTTAAAACCATGAACTCACGAGTGAATGTCGGCTGAGCTGTTAAGAATTAAGACTTATTTGCACTTGTTTCATTTAATGTTATCTTAAAAGCATCCAAAAATTATTGGGAAATTTCGTTAGTCATCGTTAAAAAATATGACTCACTCAATGTTATGACTTACCTATCGATTCTGTAGTCTTTTAAGGTTCGATTGAGAGGGATTCTATCGCTTGCCATAAGGTTGTAGCTGTGTATTTTGAAAGCTCTTTGCATTTTTATCGAGTATTTGGCTGGAATGATCACTGGAGCACCCATAGCACCTTCGGTTTCAACTGGGTCAAAAGCATTCTCATCGAGTTCCTCTGAAAACATAAAACAAAACTCTCATGACCTCAACATTTTTCTTAAGAAAGTCAAACCATAATATAACAGTTGATAGCCTTGCAAGTTCCATGTTTATCCAAGCATGGCAAGTACAAGTATCTATCAAAAATTAAAAAACAAACCTTTGGTCATATTATCATGAATAGTTCCGAATCCAACAAAGTGACCCACTACCGTCGCCGTGGTTCTGCCTCGCTTCAGAGCACCTGGTTCACCTTTGCTACATACGTAATAATGTGTTAAGTAAGATTGTGCAATAGTTTTTAGAATTAAGATTTTTTTTCTTACTTTCTTCGAAGTTCCGATTCTTGTAAACTTTGAACATAAACATTTATGCTCAGCGCGAACATAAAGAAGGCGAAAAATAATAGAAATAAATACAAAAGCCATAATTTTCGAAGTTGTCTAAATGGCAAACCCATTTTGGAGGTAAATTAAGTACAAAAACTATGAAATCAAGTCACTTTTTCGAACATACGAACAGAAAATTATTATAAGACACGTCCACATGCAGCAGAAGCATAGAAAAAGCTACACAATTGGTAAACAAACATGACGAATGAATGATTGCACAGCTGCTGCTGCTGTCACTGTCATGTCATTTTTCTTGTCGGTTGACTTAGGTGCATGATACAACTAAAACAGATAGCGCATTCCGGTTTCTATTTTTGTTTCGTTCTGCGCATCTACGTCACAAGAACTCAACGAGTTTGACGTTTATTAATTCAGTATGTGAAATCAAAACAAAACAATGGCATTAATTTGTTTGGATATTTTGTTTTTATAATAAAATGTTAATATTTCTAATATTTTTCATTTAGATAAATGGTTTTAAATAGTTAATATTTGTGTTTATTCGTTAGTTAAAGAAAATTTGTGTGTTTGAGTGAAAGAAATTAATAAAAAATCGAAGTAAATGAAGAGTATGGTGTATTTTTTTTCATTTTCATTCGGATGCATTTTTCTCCATAGAATTACCTGGGAAGATTGTTTAAATTGTGATAAATGGTTAAATAAAAGATATGATGGTCTTTTTTAGTCAGTGGTTTTTCAACCTTTTATTTAATTAATAATTTTTTTGTATTTTCTTTTTCTGGACAGTTTGCTTTCAGTGATTTGTCTGTTTAGTCTTCGCATTCGGAAGTACATGCGACAACGAAAGAAAAGCTTCATAATATTCTCATCGCATTTGATCTTTGCTTTCTCGGCAACTTCAAGTAAATGCTGGATGTAGTTTGGACAGATGTAAATGCCTTCACCTTCTCCATTTACGGCATTAAAAACATTTTGTAATGCAGCAAAGTGAGCCATCATTGTGGGATTTGCTTTAGACAAGCCTCCTTCGTCCAAGTGATTTACCCAAGGGCTTTCGTCTGGTTCAATTTGTTCCAGGTTTGGTATGGTGTTTTTAAAACGATGGCAAATGTAGCCAGCCAAGTTGTCCAAACCATCGTAAGCAAATGGGAGATTTTCTTCTGGCTCAGAAGCAATAGGCTTACTATTGTCGACTTTGACAACGACAAAAATCCTTCCTGAAAAAGCGAATATTGTTAAGATGAATCGATTATTAGATTGTGAGATTATTTATCCTCCTGGTCTTAGTCCTTAACTCTGTTTTGAGTTGCTCATTTTCTTCGCGTAAGGTTCTTCTAATAAGTTTATGAAAACAAATTATTTTATACAATTTCAGAATGCATGGATAGTACGATTAAGATTTTGTTCCTATCATAAATGCTTACAAATATTATAAGGTACTTACAATTGTTCATATAACGCATCAAGTTGAGCTTGTTCTAATTGTGGATGTGAATGTGAAATATTTCCCATCAAGCTATCGTTTTTGCATTGCTGTTCAGGCACATTTTCATGCTCGAGCTCAATGGGAACTTCCAGCAACCCACTTACTACTTCTTTTTGTTTTTTCATCTCCATTATTTTCGAACGCTTTGATGTGTCAGGCTCAGACGCTACAGACAGTTGATTTGGGTAAACCGTAGGAACTGCATCTGGTTTCAAAATCCGATACCGTGTGAATCCTGTTGATATAAATATATTTCTGATTCTTATTCTGAACTACTTTTTTTGTATTAACTTACCCATTTCATACTTTGTATTGTTTATAAAATCTTCTTTCAAAAAGTGGAGACTACAAATTCTTGCAGTCTGAACATTAATTTTATCCTTGCGTTTAGTGAACAAGACCCGCTGCTTCGAGAGATTTAAATTTCCTTTTGGAAATGTATGAAAACTGGAATCTTTCGTTATCTTATTTCTTTCGTTATTGTTGCAGTCAAAAACAGAACAAACACCCATGTTTATTAGTAAATGTTTTTTTTTTGTATAAATTATGAACAATATCACTTTAAATAACTTTATTGATTTAAAAATATTTTAAATTCACTTCCGTTAACATTCACAACAAAAAATAGATTGAAATTGCGCCAAATATACTAGCTCTCTTCAATTATTTGCGTGCTGGTGACGTCACGATAGTTTGACAGCCAAAACCTTACATGCGCAATGCGCTATCTTATTAGTTGTATCATGACTTAGGTGTATTTTGTTTGTTTTATCGGCTAACTAGGTTCCAAAGCTTCAAGCCACAAGCTGAATGTATGTCAATTTCAATTTAAAATGAGTGCGTTCGAAGTCAGATGGGCTTTATGCTAGGTGTGTGTCACACTAGGCGTGAGCTTAGGTAGTGATCACAGTATTTCTTATGATGGTTCCATGTTCTTTCAATAAATTTTCTTATTCGCAGAAGAGAGTGTTTTCATATTTTCTATGATAAAAAACTTTTCAATATTTAAGGAATATTTTTCTTCTTTGAAAAACATTGAATTGTGTTATTCAAGAGATATACCTTTATCGTTTTTTAACTTCTGGTTTTGATAATTTGTACAAATATTTAGTATTTCATTTAAATCTTAAACAGTTGTTTATTTTTTCATTGCTTTTCGTTGTATTTTTGTGATTTTTATTGAATATTCTTAAGATTTATCTATGAAATTATTTATTAGTACAAGAAAATTTGTTTCCTTCACATTTGAATGAAAGGCACACAATTTTGTTGCTTTTGACTTATGCCTTTAACTGTCAAAAACATTGAACAAGACAGGAAAAAAGGTAGCTGAAATTCAGAACACTCATGGACCAAGATACCAATTTAAATTATCTTAAGAAAATTCAGAATGTTTATGATTTAAAGATATTCAATCACTTTAAAAATGTCAATTCTATTCTATTGGGATTGAGACCCCTGGTGCCTGTTCTTTTTCTAACTATGTTTTACAATATTGTTGTTATGTCAAATAAAATCGTTCATATGTCATTGTTGTAATTTTTTGGAATCATTTAGGAATGACTAAATTGTTGAGATGTTAAGTTAAGATTAACAAAATTTGAATAATTGTTTTTAGCTTGCTTGAGAAACTTAATATAAATCAATATTTGTAAATAAACATATCCTGAATTAAATATTTAATTTTGAAAACAGTGTGAAAAGCAAAAAAAAAATGTTTGTTTATGAATTTGAATTTTATTTGTTATTGAAAACTCACCGTTTGATTTTCCAAACCAAAAATTGCTTGTTTGTAAGCAAATCATTTACTTTGAAAGTTCAAAGCTTTCAACTTATCTTCTTAAATTATTTGACACTATACAAATTATAAAAATCTTTAACTTTAAGAACGAACATAAGTTAACAATTGGTAACAATAGTTAACTATATTTGAGGGGGGAGGGGGAGGTTGTTGCTTTATTACATTTTTAATCTAATGTTTTTGATCAAAATTTTTTTTCTATAGTTTTATTATGGTCTCACAAAATCTCACGTTTTTGTAAACAAAATATTAAGGGTATTCATGCAAACACAGAAACCCCATAGAAACCTTAAAAACTGTAGAATTTTCTATCGGTAGAAATCAACTGTCAAAATTTGTATGGGAAAAATATTCTGCAAAATAAAGACTTTTATCTCTCAAATTTGAAGCAGAAATCGTAGAAAAAAAAACAGATACATTTTGTGTTTGTTTCTAACGCTTCCGCAAATATTTCTAATGGGGTGTTCATGTAAACCCTTTGCGGAAATTTATATTTTTCTACAAAGTAGAAAATTATATCGTTACATGAATACCCTTATTATATTAAAATTAACGCAGAAATATATTAAATATAAAAATCCCTTGGGTTTTGGTTGGTTATTCATATGACGCAACCACTTCTATCCAAATTTTGCACATACATTCATTGACACAATACAAATTGCTTAACATTAAAAATCGTACGAAAATAAAAAAATTATTGATTCCAATTTTCCTTTTATTTGCAGTTTTTATTTTATTTTACTCTTAAGACCATTTAGTTTAAATACTAGCTTTTGTTAAATCAGTCAGTTTTTATTGAAAATAGCTGCCATTGATCTGACAACAGCCAAATAACTTTCAATAAATGGTTTTCTGTTCAGGTGGTTGGCAGTTTTGGTTCCTAATGCTAAGTATACGCGATTGGAAGATCTTCCAATATTGGCCGAACTGTCAAAAGTCTTCCAATTAGGTGACAATTGGTTGATTCTTTGTTCGGTTCGAAGGCCTTACAAATAAAAAAAATCATACAAAATAAAAAATATTCTGCCAGTTAAAAAATGGATGGTGTTATTGGCAAGAACATTATCCAATATCCAAAAAGGTCAATCGTCCACTCTTTTGAAAGTACACAAAATTGGGTGCTTGAGTTTAAACGACTGCAAGAAGTCGGGCATTTTTTTCATACAAAAATGGGCAAGGATTGGCAAAAAAATGTTTTTCTGTCACTTTTGACAGATAAAATTGGGTATTTGCATGGATTGAATATTAATTAAAATTTTTAGTTAAAATCTACCAGTACTGAATGACCTTCCAATCGTGTATACTTGGCTTAAGTCTTCCAATTTTATTGTCAGATTGTTATATTGGATTTTGTGTTTCCGCGGAAGATTAATCATAAAGGACATTTTCAGCAACTGTCAGATATCTTAAACAACTACATCAAACATCATCTGATAATGACAGGCGATGTAAATTTTATGTTCACACGATTGTGTGGCATTTGTGAAAACGTTTTACTGACAAATCTGCCAATTATTCAAGATCTAATAATTAGCTACAAATATACATATTTTTGTCAATGATTCGATAGTTTTAAAATATTCACTTTTAAAAATTATCTACATTCTTAAACACACAAAAATTTTAAATAAATTTACTTGGTACATGAAAATATAAGCATTTTCCTTACGTGATTTACCGAAATATAGTAAGAAAAAACAACATGACGTCCAATATTCTTGTGATATTTCGTTGGCTACAGTAAACTTTACTTCATATTACACCTTCATTATTTTTGTCTACATACATACCTTAAATGTTGTTTGGCTTTTCAACTCACCATAATCCCTTTCCTTGGAATTGAGATTACTCTAGTGAGTGATTGATGAATTAAGTATCTTCCAATTTATTCTGAATCTCAAGGTCAAATTTTATAACTCGCTAGACAAATACCTATGTGGTCTCCAGTCAGTATCAAAAGAATAAATAAAAAACCATTGAAAACAAAATTTAAAGTTCAATTTGCTTCAAGTTCAGTCAACGACAAATTTATAGTATTTTTGACCTTCATTTGACATGTATTATGGGTCAATATAAAATATTTCGGGGTAGGTTTACATTTCCTTCCAAAATTTCTCTCATCACACACATTTTCTTTCCTTGAAAAAAATATCCTTCAAGAAAGAAAAAAATGTCCTTTACGATTTTTGAGATACATTTATTTATATTATGGGTATTGATTGTTTGTATAATAACCCTCATGCCTTGAAGTCAACTTTATGGCTACATATATACAACATTTATGAGCGGTGGTGTATCTATAGAATCTGGCCTCTAGCTTTCCTCCCATTCCTCATTAATTCAAGGAAGGAACCCCGAAATCTTTACAAGCATCCTTTCTAACATACCTACACTCTGACTTCAAGTCCACATATAACAATAAGAAGAAGAAGAGCATCGATTTGATTCCAAAGAAGAAGCAGCAACATTTATATTATCGCGCGATAAAAAGTTCTACTTATTTTTACAATAACAAAAAATAACCTACAACTCGTATAAAAATGTGAATCAAAAAATATATCATAAAAGATACAAAAGCTTTGAAAGTTAACAAACGAAGAAGACGAAACTTGCGTTTCTAACTCCGTTGTTAGTAACAATTTATCTGGAGACGAGTGAAGATACCTTCTACCCACATCAACTATTAAAAATAAAACTATTGTTTTCCATTCGATTTTGCCCCCTCCCGAGCGACGACGTCATTCTGTTGCATCTTCACCAAAGCCAACAATATAGATTAAAGTCACCATAATTAATTTTCAAAAGTGCCGCTAAAGTGAATCATAGTTTAATTAATTTGTTTTGATGCACTTATGTCAACATCGCCGCCGGAGTAGTTGAGATCTCGAAATTACCAAACAAGGTGAGACCAATAAATAATTAAAGCTGTTTTTTGTTTTGCTGAAAGAAAATCTCAACAAAACTGACGCCAAGTTTAGTGAATTTTATTTTTGATTCGATATGAATCACAGTTTCATGTAGTGAAAAATCAAAATTAAAATCAAGAAGCAGTGCATCTTTGAGCTCCCACTCCCACCACCTCGCTTCCTTGAACCCTCTCAAGTCTTTCAAATGATGTGACGTACTTTAAAAGTTTTTGCTTATTTGTTTGAATTTTTCTTCTTGTTTGTTTTATTTTACTTTGATGAATGTTCTCTTCTCTTCAGCAAATTGAGCATCACACCCGCATATAGAAACCACCCTCCTCTCACCCTCCCAACTTACCCTGGGTCAGTTTGACCTTGAAGTGCATAGTACACTAACAAAAACCTAACTTACATCCCATAGATAGATGGATACACAGAGAACGAGAACGAAAACGAGTGACGTACATAATTGTGACAACTTTTTACGAGTATCTTCTATATAGCATTAGCTCCGAGTACATGCAACTACCTCACAACCGACGACGACGGACGAATTGGAGGTAATCTGAGTTCTGTGTTTTCATTCATATCACCGAAGAATACGAAATAAAGGTAGGAACAATATTTGTGGTTCATATACGAGTACACTTGGACGCCTAAAAAAAAGCTTGCATTTTACATAAATTGTTTGTGTTCAAAAGCTTCTCCTCATTCAGTAGGTAGGTTCCACAAACACCAGTGATGGAAATTGTCTTCAAATTCTCATTGTAGTGAAGAGTTTTTAACTGTCAGCTAATACTTTATATCGAAAAAATATTAAAACCTTATTTTAGGCATTTTTTTCACAAATGTCCAGAATCTTGTGAATGAGCTGTCAGTTTTGTCTGACACATTTACTGTAGTAGAAATGTCAAAATTGACACTAGAATTCCTTACACAGCTTATATTCAAATATACTATTATCTCTTTATTCGTTCTACCTCCTACACCAGATTCAAACCAATTTACAATTTATTCACCACGCTAGCGTCAAAATCTAATCACGGTAGAAAATTTAACCAATACGCCCAAGGTAAAAATGTTCGTTAAATAGTTTCATTATTTTGTTTTGGCACTGAAATTATGGGTGGCTTACATATACAGAGTATGCATTTAACGTCGTCGTTAAACACTTAATCTTACCACTTGGATAAGTATATCCTCTGGTAAATGAAGTCTCAAATTTTGTATGGGTAATATTTAAGAGCAATTGATTAAAATTACTCAAAGATTTTGCTGCGAATAATAATTATGAATACAAATTTTCTGTATAAATGTATGTAAACGTCATTCTGACTTAAATAATTAGGCGTGTTCATAACTACGATTTCCCCGAGAGCTAAAAAAACAGTATTCTGTAAGTGAAGCATCGTGAGTAATTGGCGAAAAAAATTAAAAAATATTAAAATAATTAAAAGTCTAGATTGGGTTTATTACAGCTTCGCATAAAAATGCTGCTTAAGCTCAAAACGCAACTGTTGTAATTTATCAAAATTTTTTATCGTTCTGAAACATTTTGCTCCAAATTCGGTTAGTTCGGGTGAGATTTTCTAGTTAAATATAACTCGGAAATCTGAAGAAGTCTTATCTTTTACAAATAAAAAATTTATTGCGCTTCGGGAGAAGTACTCCATTTAAAAACAAGTCGGAAAATCTGAACACGTCCAATCTGTCACACATATAATCTGTCAAATATTTTTCTTACTTCAAAGAAGAAGGTTCAAATGAAGGCCTTTAACAAACATGACGTTGTTTATAAAAACTTAGGTGTAAAATTATCTTTTTACACAATAATTGTTAAATTCACAACGTTGACAATATAATTACAATGTTTATTTGAAATGCTTAATAAACTTGATTCTACACAAAAATTTATCTTTTGATTAGGAAATATTAGAGTTTTTTCTTTGTGTCTTTGATGTCTTTTTTCAAATTTAGTCGTCAGTTATAACGGAAAATTATCCCAGTTTACATTCTATGTCATATCTTGTCGAAAGCTTTCTTTCTAAGCCACTTCAATAGTATTAGTTGTCTACTTTTACCATCCCTGATCCACTTCCAAATACAATGGGGCTTTTTAACTTAAAATATAGTTTTAGATTGGCCACCTACGTATCTATAGGTAACTAGGTAACGTATACGCCGCCGTGTCGCTCGTCGTTGCTCGTTGCTCGTCATCGTCATCATCTTCGTTGTGTCGGCTGTCCGACCAATACCATACACAAATAGAATACAAAACAACAAAGTCCAAAATTGAAATAAAGTCAAAACTCAAAGCGAAAGCTCAAAATAGTTAATCGGTTTTTTCACGGAAAATATCGACAACCCCTTTTAGTTGAATAAAGAACGTTGCGGGGTTGAAAACGAACGTCCGCTGTCGTTCGAGTATAGTATAGTATAGTTGTCGTCGCATCCGATTGGTGGTATTTCTAGTTCCGGACTTTATTTTTCGATTTTCTATATTTGCGTCTTTTAATTTATAGTTCAACATACTTATAAAAAGAAGCTATATACAATTTTAAGTGCTTAACTACGAGTTATTTATTCTTGGGGAAAATACTTTACCTGTGCATTATTATTATACAAATATATTTAACAGTGCATCGCAAGGACGACGACGACAACGGTTTTTTGCAGTAGTTTTCTTTGTTATAAAGTGTTTTGCGGTGAAGTAAACACTTTTTCTTAAGCCCCCCATCAACCAACCCACTGAGACAGGACAAAAATACCCTCATTCAAAATGTCATGGAGATACGCGGTATGTTATGTTATGACTCTTTATGTGTTTAAAATAAAAATCTACAACATCTACAAAAATCTGGAACATTTATTCAAAAACAAGTTGTGTGCCAGTCTCGAAGTTGTGTCTTTAGAGTTTGTATTTGTTTCAGAAGCTCATCGTTTTGTCTTTCGCGCCATTATGTGATATGAATTGATTCCTAATGATAGGACGGGATAAAGGGTGGAATCATATACAAAAGTGCAATAGCAATAAGTCGAATGCAACTCTCTATTTTCAAGTTCCATTATTTTAGGAACGTGCTTTGGTTCCACCTTGAACAACTGCCCTGATAACCTAGTTTTTGGCAGTGCAATCAATTTTGTCAGGAAGTAAAAATACAAAAACGAAATACATACATATATAAAATAAAAAAATAGAATTTTGCAAGAAGAGAGCTTCATGAGCAGTGTTTCTGTTTAAGGATATAAAAGGGGTAGCGGTAGAGGAGAGACAAGGCAAGAGTTGAGGGTTGAGGGATGAATGTAATTATTTATTTATTTCATACTTCATGCTGCTATGGTGCTGATGCTGGGGCTCTTCTCGTTCTCATCCTTTTGGAGGCCAACTAATTTCCATTTGGAATATTTTCAAGATCACATGCACTTTGTTGTGTGTAACGAGGCATTGCCAAGGTCTTGAGGATGTCTACTTGGAACTTTTTTTTCTTCTTTCTATTGTTCGTATCTATAATCTTTTATAAGGCTCCTTCCCCTTACCTCTTTTATGTCCTCATATTATATTGTTCCATTCTACAGATAGTTATATAAGACCCACTCCTATTTTTGTTGTTGTTTTAGTTTGAGAAGAAATCCTGCCAAATGAGTGTAACCATCATCAGTGGTGGTTGGTTAAAAGGCAAGGTAATCACAACTATTGTAAAGGATAAAGTACAATAGGGCCTTGTACCTACCATCGTCGTCGTTCGTCAGGCCAAAGGAAACTCATAATATCCTTTTATTTAGTTGTCACGCATGTAAATAAATATTACCGGATATAGGACCTTTGACAATTCATTTTGGGGAAGACGAAAGGACATAGTTAATATGGGGGGTTGTTACAAAAGTAGTAATAAAAATAAATTCCTAACCTAGACAACATCAGCCTTTGTACCTCTTTTATACCGTTATTACCTCCTTATTACTTTATTTAAATTAGCTTTACTATATTCTTGACTTGAAACACCTAGTTTAGTTTTTGTTGTTGTTGTTGTTGAGGGACCTCTTTAATTTCAAATATCAAAGCGATATCCATCTTTGAATTGTGTGACTAATGCGAATGGCGTGTATCGTATCGTACACACACAATATGTTAAGTGGGATGAGAATTTCTAAGAATAGCAAGAATTATAGAATAAACCTACATCAGGCTATACCTATACTTTTCAACGTGCTTAGCTATTTGTTTACTATATAGCTACTCGCGTATGCCTACTTGGTGGTGCAGCTGGGGCTAGAAAGCCATCACAAACAAACCGATGAGTTATTTCTGAGGTGACCGCATTTTCTATTGAAAATAAATTACAAAACAGTCCAAGTTGAAAGATAAAAAGTTAGCATGGTTAAAGGATGTTATAATGAACTGAATGCATGAGAATTGTAAAGAATTGTGAATCGACAGCCCTGGTGATGATTAAAGAGACTTAAAATATAATATTCTTTAAAATTACTTCTGTGCTTAAAAAAATGGATTTTGAAGTAAAAGCTAAGTTTTTAAGTCAATCCTTTTTAGAAAGAGTGAAAGCTGGCTTCATTTAGCTTTTACCTGTTTTTTCCAGATTCATCTTCAATGCATGTCCATATAAAATAGCTTCAACTGGAATATTATAGTGAACACGATTTTTTATGCGTAAGACAACAAAACAAATTCAAAAAACGGTCAGAAATTTAAAATTATGAGACTTTTAAGTTTGACTTTCGAATCACTTTTTAGCCAAAATTATGTGCACTGACCTCTGAGCAGAGAATACAAATATTTTAACTTTAAATTCGCTGTTGTTTAGTAAAAAAACACGTTTTTTTTTAAAGAAAGCAAAACCTCGCTGTCTACAACTTTCTCTCATCTTTTAGGGAACTTGTAGAAAACAAACCAACAAATTTCTTCTCTTTCGAGGTAAACCTCTGATCAAGCCATTTTATAACTTCAATTATTGGTGAAAGAGCCAGGTCTGGGATGGGATTTTACTTCTTACCTGAGTGTCTCCAAGTAGTTTTGCATAGCACGTTGTTAGTTTTAACATCTTTAACCCTTTCGGTACGAGAGTGGTACAGAACAAAGAATATTTAAATGTAAATGTCCCACTCCCGTCCCGAAAGGATTAAACTTCTTGGGCTTATTTTTACGCTTCTTTTCCCACAAGGCCTTTGAACAGATGAAACACCTGCAAGTCGTTTCATGTAAAGGACTGTTGCCAAAGGGCTGCACAAGTTCTATGCGATTTGACATCGGAATTCTTCAAATTGATGAAGAATATCTGCTCTTTTCTGGCAAAAAACTGGACATGACTACTCGAGGAAAAAACTTTGTTTTAAGAAATTGCTGACAATGTGCACTGATTCATTTTGACAGACGTCAAACTCATACAAAAAACAGCATGGCGTGTCTTGGTAGCTATAAACGCTCACTAACGTTATCTAGAGCAAACAGCGTATTTACGGTTATACACCTGACATAAATCTATTGTCACAAAATTTTAAACATCCTTTTGTTAAGGGCTTAAAATTTTACTAAATAGAAATTTTCTAAATATTTGAAAGTTGCTAAGCGGGTAATTGTAATTCACTAATTGCATTTTTATTAAAAACGTGCATCCGAACATGTCAAAATAGTGACAGTTCGTGAAAATAAACAAAGTAAACACGCCTAAACGGACCTATTAATGGGAATTCCCAACTGTTCACTGAACCATTCCATCCACTGCTCTTATTAGAATAATTGCACAGATATTATATGGATTTAGCAAATTAAAAATAAATAAATAAATTGGGTGGCTCAACAGTCCGTTGAGAACTAGGGCCTAGTGACTTACAACTCTCAACCATTCCTGTGTGCGAGTACTGTTGTCAGAGATGGAGGGGACCTACAGTTTTATGCCGAATCCGAACGGCTAATTTGAGAAAGCACTTTTCATGACAAGAATTACTCTTGGAGAATTTGTCAATTTCTCGCAAGAGGCAGTACCCGTGAAAAAACTTTAGATGGCATAGGCAGGGATCGAACCCACGACCTCTGGTATGATAGTCCAACGCACTAACCATCATGCCACGGGTAGTAGCAAATTGCTGAAAGTTAAAGTAGCCATTCCGTGATTTTAAATTTAGCAATTTGTTTAGAGATAGTTAGATGTTAAGATCGTTTAAAATTAGGTTAATCATCTTTTAAGCTTAGTAAGCTTTAACATTTTACTAAATCGTTTAAAATATTCCGCCATTATTTTTAATTGAATAATATAAAGCAAAAAAAAGAACAGACTGTCACCGTATAATTATTTCAAAATATTGTGTATTCCATTTATTAGCTTATTAATTACTCGTAAATACTTAAAGTAGCGTGCAAGCTTTTAAAAATGTTTCATGCTCTGAGAAAGTTATTTACGAATTTATTATTTAATTCAATTCATTGTTAAAATTAAATTCATTTCGCCAAACTGTACCTACGTCCTACACGTTTCTACTGCCTTCTTTTAAGGTGGGTTTGACGTTTGAGTACCTAAGTTAAAACAATCAAGTTTTTTAAGACAACAATAATTATTACTCTGTAGGTATTTATTGGAATGTCCCATCAATATTTGATTCAATTTTGGGTTATAAAAAAACGTATTAACTGATGAGGAAATCGTTAAAAAACCTTTTTCCAATGACATTTTTCTTTTAGGTACCTATAACACTTGCATAGATACACGGATCGAAGTTATAAAGGGAATGAAATTATATTGAAAAAAAAGAATAAAAACAAAACTTTTATTGACAAGAGTTTATTTTTGGATTGAATTATAATCGTGAACTCCCAAAATCATTTCGGTTTGAAGAATTTAATATCAAACATTTTGTATACATGTTATTAAAGGTATATAGACTTATCGTAAAATAAATTTCCCCAGAGATTGCTCCTTTTTCCCTGTCCCTTTCAATTTAAATGCCAATGCGTATTACTAGGTATGTATTATTGTGCTACATGATGAATGGTTCTGTGATAAATAAATGTAGGTTCCTTTACTCCCAGGACTTTAATTGTTGTTAAATATTGTTGTTTTTTTTTTCATTAAAAGCTTATATTTTACATAAGTTACAATTTTTTAGATGCTTCATTTAAAAAGTCATTCTTTACAAAGAATACTATTTATTCCTATAAAACTATTGATACAAATTTGTAGGTGTTCACTTATATTTATATAAAGATAGCTGAAAATTACATAGGCTTAGGGTATCTCTTAACCAAAAACAAAAGGTCCTATTTATAAAAACGCTTATTCTACCCTTTTTTAAAGTTTAAACAAAGCCAGGGATTATTTATTTATTTCTGATTATAACACAAACAATAATGTGACATTTTAAACAAAATATTGTTAAGAACTAAAGACGAATTAGTAACCTGACAGCTATTCCAAAATTGTTACCAATACTTTTTATTAAAAACTACGCATCTGAACATGTCTTAAACGTGACAGTCCTTAAAAATCAAACACACCTAAATTTGAGCAACCGACCTCTTACTTTCTAATGTCAAAAACTCATATGATTTAGCGAATTACTAAAAGTTAAAGTAGTCATTTTGTGGTTTTAAAATAGTAAAAAAAAACAGTTTTTGAAATTTAGATCATTAATAAGATTGCTGTAACAATTTAAAATAAAAAAATAATTAGGTAGCGCAACAGTCCATTGAGAACTAGGGCCTAGTGCCTTACAACTCTCAACCATTCCTGTGTGCGAGGAAAGTTGTCAGGGCTGTAACATTTTACTTATATCAAATAGTACAAATAGTAAAGTGACGATTAACAAGAATCCTTTTAGAAAGTCTACTGCAAAAAGTAACTGTTTGATAACTTCGTAAATTTCTCTTTCTTGAACACACCTCGAGCTATTATTTATTTTGGACTGTTTGTAGTTCTTGTTTTATTGACAGCAATATCAATGGAGTGCAGGTAACTGACTATACATCGTTCTTTTCAGTTTATTAAACGTCACTTAAAATTTGTTTGATTAATATCATTTTGCACTTTCCTATTTCATGTTTTTTTATTTTTGAATGTTTGTGATCTATTCTTAAACTATTTTGTACATAAAGTTTTGAAGCTTTTAAAAGCATTTTTCTGATTTGTATCTTAACAGAGCCTGAACTGTCAAACTCGAAATTTGTTTTTTTTCTATTCAGTTGTTGTACTTTTTCAATTCAGAGGACAGTTAATGAGTTTCCAGAAAGGAAGCAACAAGCTCTGAAATTTCGAGCGTTGTACGTAAAATTCTGTGTACCTACATAATAAATTTCTAGCTTGTGATATCAGGGCAAGTGAATGAAAATTCTCAGAATAGTTAAAATGGAGGAAGAAGCAGGTTCTTTTATTAAAGAACGTACAATCTGGGACGAATACATTTTTCAATATTTTATTTATTGGTGACAAAACAACTTATTTCAAAATAAGCTCTAAAAATCACAAATATCAGAAAGTTCAAACACCGTCAAAAGTTCTGTTGATACTTTTATAATTGACCAGTTTATATTCTTAAGATCTCAGAGATTTCTATACTCTCAGAAATATAGAAACAATTTCTCGTTTTTGCTGTCAAAACTCTGAGAATAGAATTTTTCTAATTCCATTTCTCAAGTATTGTCTATTGCATAATTTGATCAAGAATAAAAGAAATACAGAGCTAATTTCATTGCTAGTTGAAAATGAATATGGTCATATTTTATTCTCCGGCTCTATCAATTTGTGTGAGAAAATTTTTAAAAATCGCAGAAATATAAACTGAGCTAATATAAAAAAAACATACTCGGTTTTCTTAAGCTCTGCTCACAGCACTACAAAAAATTTGTCAAATTGGACAGGGAAGGAAATAGAAATTAATATAATGGAGATTTACAAGTTTTCATTTCACGTTTGTTGTCTTAATAAATTAAGCCAGCGATTAGGATTTTCCTCTTGAAATCAATCATTTCACTTCTCCCAAGTAATGCCCTTAAACAACGTAAACATCAAGACCTATGTAAATATTAAACTACATGGTTATCTACTTTTGTGGATTTATAGTTTCGATTCCAAAACAACAATTTCCATCCATATCCATATTTCTGCAATATCCATCAATTTTGTCCATTGCTGACACGAAACTTCGATAACAGTCAATATTCCTTCGATGTCAAGTGCCATGGCCTAAAAAACATAAATAAATATACTCCATAAAGTAGGAATGCTCCTATGTTTTTATAGGTAGCATGATGCACGACAAACGAAATCAAATCAATTCCAAACCGATTGACTGACTTCTAACTCGAAGTTAAAAATTGTTATTAATGCGCATAATACTCCTAACTACGAGTACAAACGAAGTACTTCCCTATATCGTCCTGTGTCACTAGTGCCACAAAGAGAAGATAGTGCATATCATTCATGTAACATGCAATAAACAAACTCTCAATATCCATTGTATCCTTTCTGATAAAGTGCAGTGCTTTGTTTTTGTAATATGTCAACATTTTGAAAAAGAAGAACAAGAGTAGGAAGATTTCCATCATCGTCATCATCATCATCATCATGTCATTATTTATAAGCTTTCGTGATTCGTTAAGCTTGCATTTTTCAATTTATGTCACTTAACCTATAGGTATAGTAGTAGTACTTGATTGGAAAAACATAGTGTTCCTATGAAATGATGTCACACAATATATATATTTGCGAACAACATGCACCTGCACCATATGCAAAGTCCATTCATTCTCACGATGAGTGATGAAATAAAGTGTTTCAATAAATTTTTCAAAAGAAAGGTGATGGTATTGCGGGTGCTCTAATATTCTATTGTGGGGCACTTGGCCAAGAGCAGTGGCCGGACGATTTTGCCATCCATTTCTAATATTAGCAGGAATGAATGATTCATTCGGTCAGGGTCAAAATCGAAATTGATTTCAATTCTTTTTTCAAAATCGTACATTTATTCATAATTTGAAAAATTACTTTGCACAAGTATTTTTTGAATTGCGTGTGAAGATTTTATTTTTGTATTCTTTCAATTATACTTAAAATATATGTATTTTACTTCTCATGTTGAAGCTTATTTGCGAATAACAATCTGTCAGATTATGAGTAAGACTTCCACATTCCATAGCAAGTAGCAAGTTCGTCATGTTTAACGCTCTGATATCATTTATTTTTGGCAAACGACCAGACGTTTGTTTTTTTTCGAAAGCGACTCTATTTTTATCCGTGGAAATTAGGCGACAATGAAAACAATTTTAGGATTTTGATTATTTTGTTATCGATCGCCTTAAGGTGAGTAACACACATCACGTACTTTTGTGTGTTGCTATTTTCACCTGTTGATACTGAATTCAAGCAGTAAAAGGGTTGCCAGTTAAGGGTTTTATTTCGGTCAATTCCTAAGAAATTTAATTTGGGTTTAAATCTAAGGAAACAAACTGAGATTGCCAAATAGGTTTTATATTTCACTTTTACTCAAAATGGAACCGAAATTGAAAAATATTGGACAAATTTAATTCGACGTGATTGAGTTATGGTGTTTTAAGACTGATGAACGCTTCTTGTGATTTAAATTGAATGATTTGGGGAAATTTTTAAAAGCAATCAAAATGTGTTAAAAACTTGTTTTTCAAATTTATTTCCGTTCGATTTCTAGAACTTGATTTTAAAAATTCCCATCCCTTCCAAGTCTACCTAGAAGAATAAGTCATATTTGACAGATGAAACAATTACCTTTTATACAGATGGATCAAAAACCGATGACGAGTTTGGTAGAGGAGTCCACTCCTATGGACTAAGTCTATATCTCTCACGATTTTTTCAGAAACTGCATGGATGAAGAACCACTTCTTCAACAACACTTTTTATGTTTATGTCCTGCCCTGGTACAAAGACGAAAACTCCACCTTGGAAACTTTTACTATAATGATCCTAGTAATCTAACAATTCCGAAATCTATCGTCTAAAACGGTGCATAGCTAACTTGTTCAACGAGTAAGGTAGATCTTAAGATCCAAGTGCTAGCGATATTATTAGCAGACCTTCTCCCAGGTTTGAGGAAAATATCAGCAGTAATGATATTTTTCGAAATTTCCATTAAAACAATGATGTGCTCAAAAAAATAATTTAAGCGGAATATTAAGAAAATTTATTAATCTTCAAACTATGATATTGGATTTTTTCATATTGATACATAGCTAATTATATTTGTAAAAATGTTTTTCTGTATTTTCGTAGAAATTCGTGGAAACTTTTTATCCGTTCGAAATTTCAAAGAAAAAGTTTTTGACAAGTTGATTCAAATTTGATATTATTTTAAAGACAAAAAACATATCTTCATATTACAAAGGGAGGTGAAGTTCTTTCAACAATATTAAGCTATTAATCCTTTCAAGGGCTTCCCTTCTTTTCTGAAAGAAACCCTTCCTAAGCCAAAATGGCAACACTACCCTTGAATTACTGATGTAAATAGCTCAACAGCAAAATAAATTTAAAATTTCGTTTCACTTTTCAATTAGAATTGAAACGACTTTATTATAGTGTGTTGGTTCTTATGGTTGGCACCAAAAACTAATCGATCTAAGTAATTTGCAAACGAGAACGCCAATCAATCGATTCAAACTCACTGAAGCACAGTTCC